>OU618552.1:10359169-20359169 GCA_914829495.1 Eilema sororculum | reverse complement strand
CGCCGGCGCCGCGAGCATCCAGCGGCAGCAGCCAGCGCTCGTAGCACTGCGCCCACAGCTCCATGCCCGCCACGTTCGTACAAGGCGACAGCCGCCCTAACTCGGCCGAGGAACTCGTCGGGACTGGAATATGCGCTGCGAACATACAACAAGCGATTAGTTCTACTATTGAAGAAGGTACTTTGATTCGATTACATCAGGAAAAAGTGAATCGTTCAGGCGGTACTTGAACTCGCGACCCTTCACTTACAAGGGGAATACTCTAACCAACTGAGCCACTGAGCCTCGCCTAAATCAATTCAAATTTGCCTTCTATAGATATCAGTCTTTAAGGCTACGGTGGAGCCATCTACCGACACTCTTACGAACTGTCGGAACCCATGAATGATTTTTCAACCATTTTTAAACATTGATTTTTAATTACCCCACCCAAATCAATTTATCACCACACCGGCACTTCCCTTTTACCTGATGAAATCAATTTGTATAGTTAGCATTTTTAGCATTGCCTTAAAATTTCATTCAACGATACTTTGAATTTAATAGATAAATCTAATGAGATAAATCTAATTTGAGGTCCGTCTCCGTACAATGCATGCTCGTGAAAGTGTTAGAGTGTACTCACACAGCCTGTGCGCGTGCGGCGGCCTGACGCCCACGAACAGCGGGTTGTAGAACAGCGCCGTGTCCTGCTCCGAGAACTGCTCGCCCCAGTCCCACACCGGCCTCTGCACGAAGTTCTGCACCAGAACACATTTGTTAACTATCCATATTACAGGCACTTATGTCATTGGTAGATTGACATCGTGATGAGTTTTTAGGTTTGCGGTAGCGGAAAATGATTTTGGTTCTTATCACAGACACACTAGAGTTAATAGTAAGTATTGTAAAGATTAGGTAGTCGGTGGATAGTAAAGAATACGGCAGATATAGGATTTTAGGGGATTTTATTACTCGGACCAATTTATATTAAAACAAAGGAGCGAGGGAGCACACGCGATGGCCGTCGATCGGGTACTAAATTCAATGTAACTAAATTATAGCCAACTAAGGTAAAAATGCTTAGTTGGCAGACAGTGTACGGTTGCATCGTACAAGTGTAATATTCATCAAAGTGCCAACCCCGGTTGAATCCAAAGTTTGTACTGTGGAACCCGTATTTTTTTCTATACCTCCTGATTGATTTATCTTTATAATAATGATCCTCCAATTCCTAGAGGAATCCTTGACGGAAGGCGTCAGTCTTGTCCACCAACGGGTTGACTTGGGTCCCGAAGACTCATAAATTAGGTTTGGATAGAAGCCTAATGATTGAGAGCAGCAGAATATTGGAAGAATATATCTCATATATATTTCCGTACATTTAGTGACAGCTTCCGTGGCGTGGCGGTAGTGAACCATAGAAGGGCTGATCACCTGTCAGGTCAAATGGCATCGCCACTGGCTGCAGTAGTAGTAGTACATTTAGTGAAACCTTACAGGACACACCTTAGTAACGGCCAGCTCGCGGTCCCTGGCGCAGTTGAACAGGAAGGTGTCGAATATGTGGTTGTGCGCGGTGTCGGCCAGCGTGGTGAGGTAGGTCTCGCTGAACTGGAAGTGCGCCGGGAACTGCTGCAGCAGCTGCCACACGCAGTCCAGGAACAGCACGAACACGGGCGCCGCCTGCGCCGCCTGCGCCGCCGGGGCCTCCCGGGTTTGTTCCTTGGGGTTGCCGGGACGGGGCAGGCCGAACCTGTCATACAATTGTAAAATAACATAATTAGGTCCACTCCATCTCTTCCCATGCAGTGTCGTACAAGGTATATATGTATGTTTCTTCTGATTTCGACGTAGGTCCCGACAAACCAACAATACCAATCAAAAATATGCGAACCCCAAGCCACAGCTTTTCAACGTGCCGAAGAATGGAATGCGATCTTACTATGGTACAATGGTCCTTCGCCTAGGCAAGGTGATCACACACGGTTATCATTCAATCAATTGTGTACATATTCCAACTTCAATATCGCAATACAGACACGGTAGTTTTGTAATAAATCAGGTTGCATTAACTAGATGGCGCTGTGTGAGGGCATACAGCAGTACCGACCTGTCGCAGAAGGGATGTCCGAGCGCCACCCACTCCTTCTGCACGAGCGACTGGAAGCCCGACAGCGTGCGTCCACCAGCAGCTGTGTGAGGGTATACAGCAGTACCGACCTGTCGCCGAAGGGATGTCCGAGCGCCACCCACTCCTTCTGCACGAGCGACTGGAAGCCCGACAGCGTGCGTCCACCAGCAGCTGTGTGAGGGTATACAGCAGTACCGACCTGTCGCAGAAGGGATGTCCGAGCGCCACCCACTCCTTCTGCACGAGCGACTGGAAGCCCGACAGCGTGCGTCCACCAGCAGCTGTGTGAGGGTATACAGCAGTACCGACCTGTCGCAGAAGGGATGTCCGAGCGCCACCCACTCCTTCTGCACGAGCGACTGGAAGCCCGACAGCGTGCGTCCACCAGCAGCTGTGTGAGGGTATACAGCAGTACCGACCTGTCGCAGAAGGGATGTCCGAGCGCCACCCACTCCTTCTGCACGAGCGACTGGAAGCCCGACAGCGTGCGTCCACCAGCAGCTGTGTGAGGGTATACAGCAGTACCGACCTGTCGCAGAAGGGATGTCCGAGCGCCACCCACTCCTTCTGCACGAGCGACTGGAAGCCCGACAGCGTGCGCGCGTGCTCGTCCACCAGCAGCTGCGTCAGGCACGACACCAGGGCCGCGTAGTCCACGCCGTCACCTGGACAGTGTGCACACCCAACAGTTAGTAGTGATGATACATATCCGTATCTAAGCGAGGGAGAAGAAAGGTCCGAATCCTTGGATATTCAAGGGAGAAGAAAGGTCCGAATCCGTGGATATTCAAGGGAGAAGAAAGATCCGTATCTGTGGATATTCAAGGGAGAAGAAATCCATGTATTCGCGGATATCCATCGGAGCAGAAAGAACCATATTCGCAGGTTATCAGAGGGAGAAAAAGATCCATATCCATGGATATATTAGCCAGTAGTGTTACCAATATCCACTTGTCCTGATTATTATGCCTATATTTAATGAAAATAAAAGTCTCAGGTTGGTAACAGATATATATATTTTAGGCAAGTGACAAGAGTGAAAAAACAAAAGCATATGAAAAAGGAAGAGAGTATTTAAAAATCAAATTTAATATAATAAGGTTGATAATCATCATAAAACCACAGTCTAACGATTCATACTACATACAGTCTGTCAACGAAGCCGTCTAGACAGAGCAATCGTGCGGGGGGAGAGGGGTGGTGGGGGACGGGGTATTAGGCCGCGCTCACTTTGGATGCGAATTATATCGTGCGTAAACGTATGAACACTGTTCGTACGAATTGAGTGCGCACACTGAATACGTTTTTCTCCGTCAAATAGACAGAGTACCGGTGTTAGCGCATACGTGAAGTCATCTTTGCTGCGATGAATAATAGCTTTATCTTTTGGACAATCGTCTTCTAAACCGTAGATTGCGACGCCGTCGTCGTTATCGTAGAACCGAATGGGTGCGCGAAATATTTTTAAAAAGAGATAAATATCACATTATGGAAGATTTGTATAATGACCCCAGACTGATTTATGCCCGTGAACCATGTTAATTAACTTTTCTACATCCATTATTGATGATGAACGCACGTACGTGTAATAAAATCCCAACAAGTTCAGATGGATTTCGGATGTCGGACTTGCACGTACGTATACGTATGACTAACTCGCGCGCAGTGTGAGCGCTTTCATAGTACTCAGAAGGTCGGGAATGTTCGTGCGTGTTCATACGTTTCTGCACGAATGGAATTCGTATGAAAACGTATCCAAAGTGAGCGCGGTCTTACTCGGTACGCCCATACATTTTACTCGGTACTAATGATTCAGGGCTGTCTCATTTGTAGTCACACTAATCACGTTTTTAGTTTATATATTTTATTCATGACTCGTTTTGTTTGTTAATTTTTTTTTCATTTTATAAATTTAGCGATCCAAGATGGCGGACACGAAATTTTTACGGAAATCGATATGGGCATCATTTTCTGGATTTTTGGGGTCGCTGATTGTAAATATGACATCCATTTAGCGATCCAAGATGGCGGACTCAAAATTTTCACAAAAATTGATATGGGTATCGCTTTCCGGGTTTTTGGGGTCGCTGATTACGAATATATCATCCATTTCGCGATCCATGATAGCGGACACGAAATTTTCAATAAAATCGAAATTTCAAATTAAATTCTAATTCAGACTCAGACACTCAGACTAAGACTCTCAGACTCAGATTCTCAGACTCAGACTCTCAGACTCAAATTCAAAAGTCAGACTTAAAATATTACGTTTGATCATATAAGAGTAGAAACGGAGATATTATTAAAAGTCGCAATAGCCAACATCCACGTGAGCGGAGCCGCGGACACCTGCTAGTTATTTATATAAGAGTGAGATGATGTGCCTTGAAAGAATAAACAGACTAAATAAATATTGCAGAAAATAAATAAAAAATAAAATACTCAAGTGACAACCCTGAGAAAACTGCAAAAGGCGGCATTTCCGCAAACATCAAACGCGATGAACTACTGTAAGATCACTCTTTATACTGTGCTAAAACTATTTAGTCGGGAACAATCCGTATACGTGAATATCCTAGGGAGTAGAAATATCTGCCGGCTCCACAGATGCCCAAGGGAAAAGAAGGATCCATATCCGCTCATATCCGTATCTGCAAATCTTGTTATCAAATATAACATAACATAACATAAACTCACGCCTACATTCCCCGAAGGGGTAGGCAGAGGTGCTAGCACCCACATTTCGCCAGTTTATGTTTAGGTCCCAATGTAATAGGTGGCGAGCCTATTGCCACTAACCGGGCACATATAAACCTGCGATAAATACACTCATAACTTCGAAAAGCATCGAAAAGTCATTGGTGTGTGCCATGGTAAACCTGGGATCGAACCCGAGACCTCGTCTCAGCAGTCCATTCCATTACCCATACCACTAGGCTACCGCAGATTTATCAAATATCCGAACTGTTATAATAGTGAGTGTGACCAACCTTCCTGCAGTACGACAGTGACGTTGTTGCTCAGTTGCTGCGCGGCGTCGTCAGCAAACTTGATGCAGTTGGCCACGTAGCGCAGCCACCGGCTCGAGTCTAGGATTGAGTAGTACTGCGAGTCTTGTATCTGGAAGTTATACAAAAGAACAAAAATAATTTGACTACAAGGTCTCAAAATCGACTATACAATGTATTCTATGATTACCATACTAAATGCTGTAAAATTCATTCAGGTATTTGGGCAGAGTTATCAAAAATCAATGTTTAAAAATGATTGTAACATCATTCATTGGTCAGCCTCTGTGGCGTGTCGGTAGTGCACGCGGCTGCCACGCAGGAGGGGCGGGTTCGATTCTCGCTCAGTGCAAATATTTGTAAGCATGAATATGGCTATTTGCATTGGTCTGGGTGTTTCTATGTATAATATGTATGTATTTACAAAAAAAGTATATAAGTATGTCTATCCGCATTCTAGATTCCATAACACAAGCTATAAAAAAAGCTTACCATAGGTCTAGATAGCGTTGTGTAGAATGTTGTGAAATATTTATTTATTTATATTTATTGGTTCCGATAGTTCGTAAGAACATCGGTGGCGACTCCACCGTCAACTTAAAGAAGGATAAAAATAGAAGGGAAATTTGAATCAAATCGGGCGTGTCTCGGTAGCCAAGTTGGTCAAGGGAAAGATCGCGGGTTCGAGTCCCGCCCGAGAAGTTTCATTTTTAACAGACAGAGATACTTTTACCTTTTAATATTAGTAAGGATAGGTACACACAGGTTTGCGAATTTGGCATTAAATTTAAATAAAGAAGCATTTAATATGGACGTTCATGAATGTTACTTTAAGATCTAATTGAATAAAAATATTTTTAGCTCACCCAAAATCCTCCAAGCGTGGTCGGTGTGCACAACTCCGAGAGTTTCTTATACGAGGTCTGCAAGGTGGCGAGTGGCGGCAGGAACCCTGGTCCCGTCGCGTTCGTGTACGTGTTGCCACACAAATATATGACGTGAGGAGGCGTTAGCTTGGGATGTGATCGGCGCACCTACGAAAATAGATTGTATTAACATAGCCATGAGGTCCAATTTGCTATAGAATGGCTAAAAAAATTGAAATCTCCTGTGTAAGTATGTTTTCCTGGTACTAGTCATTAAAGAATTTAGTTCATGTTTTTTTTTTCTTGTTTTCCTCTTCCTCCAAAGCTTCTGTCCGTATTGGGGGCTTTTTTTTATTGTGCGTTAACTTCCCACGGATACCAACACCACGGAGCCGGTGGAGGCGGTTATGTCGGACTCGAACCGACTAAAACGCACGCCTCTTGGGTCCTTGGTTGCCGGAGGTGAGATTGCCTCCGTATTGGGGGCTGGTGTCCGCACTGTCCGCTTGCCTACTACGTATTATATGCTCACGCTTATTTCCCTCGGGGTGGTAGGTAAGGACAGCAACCCGCCATCTGTTTCTATCCTTACATACTTCATCCTTCTACATAACATTCATATAAACTCACGCCAGTATTCCCCGAAGGGGTAGGCAGAGGTGCTAGCACCCACATTTCGCCAGTTTATGTTTAGGTCCCAATGTAATAGGTGGCGAGCCTATTGCCATTAACCGGGCACTTATAAACCTGCGATAAATACACACATAACTTCGAAAAGCATCCAAAAGTCATTGGTGTGTGTCATGGTAAACCTGGGATCGAACCCGAGACCTCGTCTCGGCAGTCCATTACCCATACCACTAGGCTATCGCAGATTTTTCTAATCATTTTAATATGGCTTGCTGATTAGTGGAAGAGGTTTTGAAGCAGGCTGTCCTGGGATTTGGAGTCAGATGACTCGCTCACGATAAATCAATCAGGAGGAGGAGAGAAAGAGTAAACCTTGACTTGAATGCAACTGGGATTGGCACTCGAATAATGCTATGCAGCATGACTCATGGTTGAGTATGATCTTTTTAAACTATGTTTATAACAAGCTACGTAATCACTAATATGAAAATAGTGGTGTTGCGCGTAATAGCTAACTGATCCTACATGCTTGAGCACGTCATCAGAAAGCGGGTTGAATTCAGGAATAACTCGTGAAATAATATTTGAGAATTTGATGAGAGACTAGATATATTTATAAACCAAAGGGCTACCAAAGTATGGTCTGTGTCCTGATTTTTTTTAGTAGAGGTCTACGGAAATTCGAATGGTAGCCTCGGTCACCCT
Organism: Eilema sororculum; assembly: GCA_914829495.1. Taxonomy (NCBI): domain Eukaryota; kingdom Metazoa; phylum Arthropoda; class Insecta; order Lepidoptera; family Erebidae; genus Eilema; species Eilema sororculum. Next base: position 20,351,847 of record OU618552.1, on the reverse strand, counting down.
ACGAATACGAGAGCCAAAACACCGTCTTTAAATTTAACCAAGAAAATTTGAAATGAAAAACATACCTGCTCTAATAAAACACTTTCCGCCGTCGCCGACTGTTCAGTCTGCAAAAGCTCCCCACTCCTCAACAACGCCGCCCCCTCAGGCCTCCCCCAAACCCATATAGGCACTCTCCCTGACCGAAAGTGCCTCGCCGACTCCATAAGGTTATAATCTAGTACAGAACTTGGCACTATGAGCGTCTCTCCTGCTGTCAGCATAAATGCATCTGACGTTCCATTTATACATGTTATTCTCCAATGAGGACATTCACATCTCTCCAACTCGCGTTTCCAGTCTCCTGTTCGTTGGAACATGTTCATGTCTGAAGGGAGGGTGGGGTAGTATGGTTCTCTATACTCGAAGGCGAAGAGTAAGTCGTGGCGTTTTGGAAAGGCGTGGTGCATTAGCGCTAAGGCTATCTTGCGACCGTTGTCGATTGGCGAGTTCGCGAAGCTGAATGTGAGTACCTTCATGTTCTGGAAAAGATTGAGAAGGAACTTGATTAATACACTAGAAGCGTAGCGTAAGCACTTGCAGCAGGGAGTATTCGGCTGGTTTTATCGCCACGCCGCTAGGCGCGCCGTTGAGCAGCGCGCTGTTAACAGCACGCGTTTGAACAGCGGTGCACTCTAAAACGAGATTATTAGCACGCGTTCCGCTGCTGTGAGACAGTCGTGTCGTGCCGTACCGATGTAATTCATTTCTTACACAATTATACCTACGACGGCGCGTCTCAACAGCGTCACACTAAAACGAACACTGGCCGTAGAAGCGAATGAGCAGCGCGCGTTTGGACAGCGCCGTCGAACATCGCGCGTTTATTAAACGGCGCTGCCCAAGCGCGCGACACTAAAACGCAACTTCTACTCCCATATATCTCTGAAGGCGCGCGCTCCAACGGCGCTGCCGAAACGCGTAACGATAAAACCAGCCTTCCTGTTAAACCGTACAGCTAAGATTGATTGTATTAGGCTCTCGGAGCTGGTTCACATCGGTAGTGCAATAGCCAGGTCTATCTATAGGTAATCTACAGTTCAATATTTGTTAAAAGTAAACATAGAATGGAATGGAATACAACCCATCTTATTTAGAATGGAAAAAAAATGCTCATAATCATGTCAGACAAAGATTTTAGCATATTGTATGAGTTTGTTTTAATAAACAGCGATATTATATAGGACAAATCTAGATATAACTAGATAGGCACTGAAATAGTCTTGATTTAAGGTTTATTTTTAAGTACCTATCTACATTCATGTCTATACTTATCTAAATATGTTATCATATCTTATTTAATAATTATTTCGAAGGTTAAATTACAAATATGGAAGGTCTCGATCTATTCTATAGGTTTTCATTTATTTGTATCAGTTTTATGTCCTCAGTTTAGGTCAGTTATAGTGACTAATGCGGAAGGCAGATGAGCGGGATTAATAGCACATATTGGGAGAGGCCTATATAGGATAATTAATTAATTGATAAATTGACGATATACGTGAAAGCAATGCGTCGATCCCAGACCTTTAAGGAAATAGGTATTTCGATAACGATTTACGGTTGTATTTCGACTAATTGAGGAATACTAGCATTATTATACTCATAGCGATTTAATTGTACCTACAAAGAACAAGCCTAATTACTGATACTTGAGGTATGTTGTGAACCTCAAAGTCCAAAATGTAATCTTTAGGACCACACAATTAAGCTTAGCTGGAGGGGTTAGAGGGAATATTTCGGTTCTTATATTCTTTATAAATAAACTTTCAAGTAGTTACTGCTTCTGACCTACTAACTCTGAGGCGGATACCACCCCCCCCCCCCCCCCCCGAAGCCGGTGGAGGTGGTTATGTCGGACTCGAACCGACTAAAACGCACGCCGTCATTGGGTCTTCGATTGCCGGAGGTGAGAATGCAGGAAACATATCTCTCGCCCCCGGCAGACCCAGGACCATCTCTTTCGAGATGGGCCCCTTCGGGTTGTGGGGACCATCGTGTCCCCATCTAGCCCCGGGTATTGAGGCGAAAGTCTTTTCTTCTCCTTTCACGCCGGGTACAAACTGACAACATGTTAAAATGTTCAACCGACAATATGTATTTATGACCAAACGAGCAATGGGCAAAATATACAGTTGCTGTAATGTTCAATTGACAGTATGTACTTTTCTTGTCTTAGCCCTAAATTCAAAATAAAATCCACCAAACTTACAATTTTATTAATGTATTTATTCTTGTCTCTGTGTGAAATTCGAATTAAAATCTACTTAAATAATTACATTGACATAGCAAAATCTAAGTATTCTTCTACATTGAAGTGCATGTTATACTTCAAATAGATATGCACTAAAGAGATTTTGTATCAATTATCTATTTGATGTGAACATTTTACCATTTATTCATTATTACATTTGTGCATTTTGACACTCATGCAATATTACATTTGTAATTTCTAGCATCACTGCATTCCTACATTTGATCGATACAACACTCTGACGATTTGAAACTATTTTACGTTTGTACATTTTGACACTCGTGCTATCTGATATTTCCTTTGTGTATTGTACAAAATTGCAACTGAGGTTAGCTTGGGTCTCAAAGACATTGGTCTTGTTGGGTAGGACGGTCCTAATAACATCATTGAGGGCTAAAACCAGTAGACCTGACGCATAGTGACACTAGACGTCAACAATATAGTAAGCGCGCTATCAACGGAGTGGTCGGACCATAAATCAATTCTAAGTCATTGAAATAGAGTATTGTTTTCTTTGCCCGACGACTCAGTTGATAACGCGCTTACTATAGTATAATTATAGTACTTTATGCAGATGTTAACAGATACACGTAACCCTGTGCTTATCGTGGTCATAACCACGTGACACTCATACCGGTTACCGCGCGCTAATCTGATTAGATAACGAACCGAAACAGATTCACATTCATACACACATACACATCTGTTGGAATGTGCCAGCTATCTTATGTAAATAAATATTCTATGTACGAAATACTATTATTGATAACAACATGATATTTTCGAATGTTTACGCGAATGTTATACATTGAAACATGTAAAAAGATTTTGCTCGCTAAGAGGCGACTTAAGGTAACTAATAACACACCTACACTCACGCCTTTCTCCTGCTGGGGTAGGTTGAGACCCGAGGAGGGCTAGACCGTAAGGGATGGCCCTGGGTCAGCCGGGGTGCGAGGGATATGTCGAAGACAACCTCCCCTCCGGCCTAGCACCACGACCCACAGTCGGCGTGCGGTTTTAGTCGGTTCGAGTCCGACATAACCTCCTCTTCCGGCCCCGGTAGGGGAGGTAGGTAGGTCCGAGGGGATTTCCGCACGAAAAAAAGGGGTAGGTTGAGAAAACCGTTTGTGTTATCGGCTTTCACCATGATATATTTCTACTTTCATGTAATCCCATCAGTAACAATATAAAATGCGATAGAAACCGTTTAAATAGATCTAGTTCAACTGTTAACACCAATTCATTTTGAAGTCTTTGCTTTGCTAGGGAGCTTCAATGGATGTGCAATGTGCATGTACCAGATTCAATTCCTGGATTGAACATAATGGTATTAAATTTTACTGTTAGAAAATTCTCAGCAACTATCAAGACAGGTCTACAAAAAATGCCCAGTTATTGTAACGTGGGATTGAAACTTGTTGAAAGACAAGATCTTTGACATATCAACACGGTTACCATTACCTATGTACGTGTGGCGTGTGCAACACCAGAGTCGTCATACTCGTGCTACCGAACCTTCTAATGCCCTTTTTGAACAACCACAGCACAGATAATTCCATAACCTGAGTGTTATAATGGCTTTTTTAAAGAATATTAGAACCGAAGTTACTATTATTCCCTCTAACCCCTCCAACTAAACTAAATTGCTTGTGCTAGGAGTGGGTTTACGTCGGTAGTGTAATGGCCAGGATTCCAACCCGGAACCTCTCGATCGTAAGGCCGACTCCTTAACCACTACGCTACCGACGCTATAATTATAGCTAGTTTAGTTAAGCTGATTTAGTTAGTCACAGCATTAGTTAACTAACATCGCTTCTCCAACAGAAGGCTGGCCTCTTTTTAGGTCAGAGATTAAGTATTGCCATACAACGTGGCAATGCTGCCAGCCTTCGGGGAACGCTACCGCAAGAGGCATGCGCTGCGGAGGAATTTCATGCCGCATGGGTAAGTATTTTAGTTTTAGTTTTATTTTAATTCTGCTACACTTAAACCAGAATCAGTTGTGAATAACAAAAAATGTAAACATAAAAGTATACACACCTTACATATGACCTGTAGCCCTTTCACCTTCCCGGGAACTTCGCCGTATGGCATGAGTCGTCTCCTGCGCGACGGGCCTCCGTCTGTGAGCCATACTGCGCTCACGCCGGTAAGAGGTACATCAAACGCGCCGAGGAGGAAGTTACGTTGACAGTATTCCTGGAGATACGATGAAAAACTTATTAAATACATACAGTGGAGAACGGTCCCTGTAACCCGATTCCTGCTGACTTCCCAATGGGTCGCAGGGTGCATGATAAACTATACTCCATTTAGTTAGGGATTAAACTAAAAGTAAACAAATAGGCGTAGGGTAACGATCCAGCTGATGGTATGGGTAGTGGTTATATAGAATGACATGGCTACATGCCTACATGGTTCATGAGTCAAGTAGGACTTGTTGATTCACAATGATTTTCTAAGGACATATTACACAATGCCATTTAAGGACCCAGTCCGCGGAGCGCACGACTCAATATCTGTCAAAATACAGACGCAGCCGTGCACACACACATCACCGAGATGCACAGTGGGCTGCTAGACGCTCTTTACCAGTCAAAATAATGGTGAAAATTGTCTTACCAATGATGAAAAACTATTTTAAGGCTTGTGGTTAGAGTGCATTTTTGAGTAATATGATTTATTGTGACGTATTACGTCTGTCAATTACATTTCGTATCTCTTTTCTTCTTATACATTCATCTCTGTCATATTATGTTACGTGACGTAATTGGCATGTCTTTTGTTTCAGTGTCATACATAGCATGTTAAACCTTTCAAAGAGATTATGAGATTTCGAACAAAATAAGGCTGGGGACATACCTACACCTAATTGTTGATATCTGAGGATACTGAAAATACTCATAAAATTAAAATGCCCACCGCGTAGACAGACCATACCTGCCTGTTACGTACAAAAATAACGAAATTTAAAATTCCGAATTACAAAATTCCGAAGTTCAAAACTGTACGAAATATCAAACTACGAGATACCGAAGATCACATATAGTTTAGATTTTATGTATAGAGCGCGCATATTAATCTAAATGTATAGGAGCCGAGCACGACAATTTGACTTCTCGTCGCCTGACGGTAAGATAAGGGCATAGTGTCAAGAAAGGGCCACCATTACAAATACGTACTTAGTTAACAATGGTGGCACTCAGCTTGACGACCTTATTAGATGCCGATCCGATTGTCGTTTAGTGGTAGTGGCGTGCTCTGAAGAGTGGAATGGTGGAAGAAAAGAAAATACCTTTGCTGTGCCTGCGTCTTCTTAGCATTGAATCCCACCAAGTTCTCAGAGCGCCATTGCAAAATGTGGTCCAGGATCCGGTCAATCTCAGTGACAAGAAGCTACCCTTTTTCATCGATATCAGACTGTGTAGCCTCAGGATTTCCGTGATAACTCTCGTGTAAGGTGCTATCATCTGCATAGCAATGAAAGCTGAAGAAAGAGAGTGGGTAATATTCATCACAGAGGAAACGAATACGGCGCTCCTGCAGGCACCTAGCAACCCAATTGCACAGATTCAGGGTGCGTCTTGCAGCTCTTCTTTCTACATTTCCTCCCCGGCTGGAGCCGGGTGGGGAAGTTATGTCGGACTTGAACCGACTAAAACCGCACGCTGACTGAGGGTCGTGGTGTTAGGCCGGAGGTGAGGTTGTCTTAGGCATATCTCTCGTACCCCGGCTGACCCAGGGCCATCCCTTGCGGTCTGGCCCTCTTCGGGAGGAGGGACAACGGTGTCCAGGACTCACCCCAGAGTGGGGAGGCGCGCTTCTTAGCGCGCCACCGCCGTGGCCTGCTTCTGCTGGGGTGACAGGTGGTTCTACCCGTCAGCCCCAGGCCCGCGCTCATGAGGGACGGAGATCAGTCTGTGCCCACCGACGCCCGAGTTGCCTGCGCACGCGGGTGGTGTGATCTGTAAGTCTCTCTCGCTCACGCCGCCACTCCCGTTCCGCCGTCTCATTCACGACCATTAGAAAGAAAAAGAACCCACCCACGCGTCCACATAGTGGACCATCACCGTAAGCAAGGTGGCGAGGATGAGAACTCTCACTCCCAGGGCCGCCACGAACTCCAGCCTTGCCGGCCACTCGGTGAGCGTGTGCAGTCCCGTGACGTCGCTCTCGTTGCAGTGATGGCACTCGGACGTTCGCTCCTTTTCGATCAGACGCAGATTGACGTGATCGTACCAACCAAGGCGGCTCTCTTGCGTGTCTGCGACATTGCGATGCAAAAGGCTTCTAATCCAGTGCATCAGGTCTACTGGTGGTCGCACTAACTGATACCCGCGACTCCTGCGACTCTAGTGATGCTGCTACATATGAATCAGTATATTTAATATAACATAACCCAATGAAACTTTTTTATTACTAATATGTACGGAAACAGCTAATTTACAATATATACAGCGTGTTACAGAAATGCGTGGTCATTTTCGAAGGACGCATTAGGTGCGATATAAATAATATGTCGGTGGGGGTATCAAATCCGATTTACTTGCTATGACGTAGAAAAATAATTTTCTTTTTTATCGACCATGTGTAAACTAGTGGAAATTGCCGATAAACGCACAACACTAAAAAATAACCAGGCCTCCAACAGCTGGAGCGCGTTATTACAAATGAACTCTACGGTTTGAACCCGAGTAGGTTTACCACACGATCTAAGTTAATAGGCTCTGTCTCACTATCATCCTACTCACCTTCTAGCTAGGTAAATATTTTGATGTTATCAGGCAAAGAAATTCTGAAACCGCTTATAACTTGTTAAAATAGTATAAAAATGATAACAAGATTCACTTTCAGCAATAAGAAGACATTTTATTATCCTGTAATCATCCATGCTGAATGTTTGCCTTGTCTCAAAATTTCCTTTACCTAAGGTTAACCTACATTCAATACCAGGAGCCGTGGATCACCGACATCCCTGATACGCCCCCTAATATTTAACTTTTTAAAATTGGTTCCGTACCCAATTTAAAACTTCCAATGTGCGTCATGCATGGTCATGATACGCGATCTGGCCTTCTGCATCCATTATTTAAGTTTTTTTTTATTGAAATGTCATACAAAGTTTGTCACATAGTAAATAGTAGGTAGAGATCCTTTGAAGCGGCGAGTCTCCTAGCCGGATCGCCACCGTGGATCCTGGAAGCGAGATTCTGCGGCATTGTATCGGTTCCGTAAGGAGGCGTGGGAGGGGGGATACGATCTCGAGCCCGAAGACATTCGGGCCGAGAGATCCCGGCTCCACCAAATCATGGTGGCGGAGTGGGAGTGACGACTTGAGCAACCACGCGCAGGGCATGCACCGTACTTTCCAATATCGAGAGAATCTCAATAGCGCAGAGGGCCCAGATTTTGTTACCCAGTAACATAAATAACGGCACTGTACAAGGTTTACAAAGAACTTTACCCGGATAGCATAGACTTTGGGAGGTCCTTCATAAGCGTTCGTTAAAGTAACATTCATTGCGGAACCCTAAAATATTTCATAATAATAAAATATCGTCTCTTTCACTCTAAACTGCCACGCCCCACCACGCCCCTTATTTATGATTGATTCCGTACCTATATTATTTAATGCAAAACTATCACAATAACTTTTCATAAAGGATAAATAACAAGCAAAGTGAAGAAAAACATATTCGAATACCAGGATAGCATAAATTTTAAGAGCCGTTTCATTCAAATTACAAATGCTACGGTACCCTAAAATAATTGATAAGAAAAAACATTTCTCTTTTTTTCTGTACCTACCTAAATAGGGTAAACTGACCAATACCTTGCCATGGTCACAACTTTTTCTCTGCAATACAACTGTATTACCTATGCTTAAGTTTTTTTCGAAGATGGTTAGAAACAACGGATTAATCTTCAGTCAGTGTATCTCAGGACAAATAATTAGCGACGTATTTTTATTAATTTATTTTTAGTACTTACGTATTAAAGTTATGCAATTTTGTGTGAAGAAATGTTACGAAATTAAGGGTAAACGTAGGTATTCTATCTGAATAAATATCGAACTTACTACGTTCAAATACCTACTTATTTACGTGTGAAACAAGTTAAAAGAAAAGCAACAGTACACATAAACTGAGTAGTAATACGATATTTTTCCGAGTAACTACAACGCTGATGAGTTCCTTTACATTTAAACGTGTTATCTCATTCAATTGTCCAATCCAAAAAAACTTACTTTAAAAAAATGGCTCAGTCATTTTTAATATTAAAATATTTTTAACTGGACGAAGTTCAGTACATCTACCCTAAATTAATAGGTGAAACGTTCGCCGCGGAGTCCTTTGAAAAAGCCGCGGCGCGTGCCGGCGTTTTTGACAAAATGCCGCCAAGGTTACCGTAAAAGGGTGCCGCAAAATAATTGGTTTTTAACTGAACGAATAGGTAAACATCAGTGTTGCCATAACTGATTTTATAAAATCAAACATACGATTGTTTAAAAATGTTAGAACCAGGGTGGACTAGAATAGTATGTAATACAAATTGGTAGATTAGAATGTATTTTTACGAATTTATCCTTTTAAATGACGAAAAGCGGTTCATTTGCTTTGCGTCTTGTCATTCGCAAAGTAGGTACGGACGCAAACAAAAATATTGCGCCAATATCATGAATTGAATAGGTTATTGAGTAACTGCTTACCTATTTCTTAAAATTTCTTTAAAATATTAGTAATCATTGCAATTACTAATATTCCCCTAACACCACCAACTAAGCTAAATAACTTGTACCTAACTTGGACTGGATTCACGTCGGTATCGCGGTAGTGTTTTTTCATCTTAGCGTTAATCCCAGCCGCATCCGAAGCTTTCAGCTCGCAGTCTGGGGTCCGCTTTACCAGTCTCACGGTGTATTTGACAGAACTTCGATATTTTCTGTGCAACGACTGCCATCTGATCTCCAAAACGGTAGTGTAATGGCTAGGTTGAACCCTAGCCATTACACTACCGTGATACGATAGCCTAACCTTTGATTTTAAGTAGCAAGTAGCAAGGCCTAGTTTGACCACTGAGCCAGCTATTAGGTAGGCTAGTTAGTAGGTACCTACTTCTACATTCAGATTCTTAGCGCGAACAAATAGATAACAAATAGCAAACAAATATTCTTGCTTTATTTAGTAGGTACCAAAAGCAATTTGAAAACAAATGTAATATTGTTCTCGTACAGGGATTTTTTTAACGATTAATTAGTTTTAAGCACCTTTAAATTAAAACGAAGATATGTGAATATTTTTGAAAATTAAATTGTTGTTGTTTAAAATTCTACGTAATTTTACCTTCATTCTTAGGTGGCAACATTCATAAGTATTTGTTCCAACTCTTTTTGTTTGTTGATTTGTTGTAGTCGGTGTTTTGTTGTTGCGTGAAGATGTCGGTTTTCAGTAATAGCGAATATTGTGAGATGAAGCTTTGTGTTGGTGTAGCGGATGGTAGCGTGTGATAGCCTCGTCGGCTGTACAGTGTAAGATTTGTGGACGGAAAGGCCAGAGGGTGACCGACGGCGACGGCCTCTTCCCTCTTAGGAGTGTTTTAGGAAGATGGTGAATCGTCTTTAACACACTGGAAGTTTTCGTGACTCGCCTTCTCAAGGATGACCACCTACGACATGCACTGCTTTAGAAGAGAGAATTCTTGAGCATTTTGAAGCAGACCCGAGAACGAGTGCCTGTCTAGCCCGGCGAGCTGTATCGCTTCTCGGAGTTAGGTACTAAGGGTGGCGCGTGCCGCGAAATGTTGGTACCATTTTCGGCGCACTCGAGAACTGTTTTTGTGACCTAACATAAATGATAGTTAAAACTTGTGTGGTGATCGTGAAGTGATAAATTAGGCATTGTGCATTCCTATGGCTGTACACTTATCAGTACCAGGTTAGGTACCTACAACACCGCTTCGCTGAAAGTAGACCTCGGTAAGTGATAATTCAAAATATCTCTGATTTGTAAGCTCCACAGTACCTAAGCGCGCGCGCGGTAGACGTAGATCAGCTGGGTACCAGGCGTACAGAGAGTAGAGATTTACAGAGGTTATTGGACTCCATTGAACTTATCGCGAAAGGACAAAACACAATAGTGTTGTGACCTACCCCTATTACTAATCTATCGAATAATTTATTGAATTTTAAAATTTTGTATGAAAGTTAACAATGCTATCATTTTATTACTATTTGTACTTTGGTCGGTACGTAGGAACTCGTTATCAGGCATATGTAACGACCCTTAAATATGACCACACCTTTCTGTAACACGTTGTATATATATACTTACCTATACAATCATATAAAATAGACCATGAAGTTAGTATCTAATTAAAATTTCATTACAACTGAACCTAAAAATATTGTTTCTACAAAAAATATTTTAACTAGGTATATCCCCAACTTTACAGTTCAAACCTTAAAGCAAGTATGTCAAAATCTGAAACATTATGCTATAAATGTACCAATGAATATATGAAATGGCTAAAATCGGAACTATGGTTGTCACTGTAAAATGCATACTATTTTTTTTTTTTTTTTTTTATATAGGACACGTCAATTTGACTTCACCTCGCCTGATGTTAAGCTAAAGGCAAAGTCTCGGAAAGAGGGTCACCATCGTAAACATTTACCATGTTAACAGTGGTGGCACTCAGCTTGACGGCCTCATTAGATGCCTTTTCACGCCCCGCTTAAAGGACCCGGGACTGTAGGAAGAAGGAAACACGTGAGCTGGCAGGGAATTCCAGGTCTTAGTGGTGCGGCATAGGAATGAATCACTGAAACGCTTGGTTCTAGCAGGTATACTCTGCACCGTAAATGGATGACATCTTAGCCCTGCATTTTGCCGTCCAAATGATTAATGAAGACGGTGGCGCCATTTTTCATGTCATATATTTCTTGGTAGGCCTATTTGTGTATGCATGAACTGTCATCACGCGCCAAAGAGACGTGCTCCTGCTTCGAAGGCCCGTGGGCGAATGACGGGCGATGAGAAAAAATATGGCAGAAAAAAGACACCATTTTACGCGTTTTTCAGTAACTTTGAAGTTATTTTTTAGATTGATTACTAAATGTATCATCAAATAAGTTTTGTCTTCCCTATCAAGAAGTCTTTGACTTTCAAATGCATACCGGTTCATTGCTAAAATCACTCATTTTCAATATGAATTTACTCAAAGACTGGAGCCTGTTTCACGTAGCCTGTATGGAGAATTTACGTAAAACATAATATCTAGATTTTAGGGCTTTAAAAGAGGAAGTCTTTGTTTGTAAAGGTACAAAAAAAGTACACGGTTTCTTCAGTGTTCAAAAAGTGTTTCTTTTTATCAATTTGTCTTGGTTTATTGGGTTAAATCTGAAAAATACGAAGGCATGTTTTTGCATTTTTTCTCAATTTGGTGGGTTTGTTAACGTTTATTATATAATAACTATTAGGTTTTAAGAGTTTCATATAAGCATACCATAATTTTTGGTATTTGATTGTAATATATACAAAGTATCATTGATATCAATCATATCTAAGTAGGTTAAATAAGAAAAACTGTAACACTCTTTTCGGTGATTTTCACGATCTGGCCCCTTAAACTCGAACTAAGCATAACCTGATACAGGTTCTGGAATGCGAATAATGAACTTATAGGCTTTTTTTTTTGTAAAATTATCTTGTACACACCCCTAAGGGCCTACGTTAAGAAGTAGAGGAAGCTGAACTATGTAAAGAATAAATAAAATAAATAAAAAAAGTCATTCATTCTACTACCTCGAGTTACAATATGCGTCTATGCGAAAGTAAATATTCAGAAATCAGAGTTAGAAAGTATTAGAAGGTTAGGCAAGAAAAAAGCAGTGTTACAATACCATGCCTATATGTGCTATGATGTAAAGGATAGTTAAAGTCAACTGGCGGGCTGAGCCCGGAGGGAAATACGCGTGAGCGTATGTGTATGTAAAGAGTCGTATATATTCATGACAATAAATATTTGCAGTGAGCAAACAGTGCACACCCACTTAGTGTACAAAAAAACTACTATTGTATGGGGCCTAGTTACGCTGGCAATTGGCAAAACGTTATTGAGAGGTCGAAAGCATTCATTTCTTTCCTCTCGGCTCATGTGGCCTTGATAACAGGCTAATGAGCGTCCTTGCTTCGGAACACGGCTAATCTAATTCTGTTAGTTTCTCCACAGAGCGATTAAGTCAGCTCGTTTAAACTGTACAATGACGTCATTGTTTGCTCAAAAGTAAAATAAATGTATAAAAATCTAGACTATGGCACAGAAACAGAGATCTGGCTGACGGATATGACGACCGTTTCAAGATTTTCTGGGATTTAAATATATATAACCTCAACGGCGAGGCGGTAAGGATATCTACTGATTAACGGACGCGGCTCTGGCGTTTATATTCATTTTCGGGTTGGGATATCACAGAGCATAACAGCCCATATAAGTTAAACCACAAGCAAGAGGAGTAAGCGTACGGCTCTGAAGAAAAAGCCTCGGATGCAACCAGGGCCCAAGCAAAATGCTAAGAAGGTGCTAATATCTGGCATACTCACATCGTTGCTAGAGTTCTCCAAAGGCACGAAGGATAATTTGTAGTTTGTGATGAAGAGCGATCCGAAGCGCCCGCGGTCCCATTCGCTGAGGGGTGTCAACATCACCACGCTGTGTGCCGCGCCGGTGACGAGCTCGCCTGATAACAATACCATTTTCTTATAATATGCATCACAATGTGAATGTAAACTCCTGGTATCTTCTTAGCGCCTGTTACTTTATCCTTTTAAAAAAACATGGGCATCCTCCAAGAATTGGATAGGACTGGTGCAAGTAGAATGTATGTCAATGACGGGGACCTACCTAAGCCAAAATATTGGCTGCTTTCTGGATTGAGGAATTGAAATTTAATCTCGAGTTTCGTCAATGTCTATGTAGTTATTCACAACTTCTTATTCTCACTGTGCGTAAGTAGACGTTGACCACTTTGACAAGACACTTACATCTAATGAAGTAACGATATATTTTTATTGGTTAATAGGACTTAAACATTGGGAGAGGCCTATGTTTAGCGATGGACTGCGATAGGCTAATAAGTAATTGATAAAGAAAAATGTTTTGTCATTATATTGCCAGATATAGCACTACAGTGGGCCTGAAATAAAAGTGATAGATAACATAATGGCCACTGAAACTTCCTATGAACCTACGGTAAGGACATTCAGAGGGTGAACGAGAAGCCACAGTTGCCATTAATAAGTTTACTTCTTTCGTTTGCGTCAGTGTATTTTCTGGCGATGACATCAATAGCGACTTTGCAGTCACGCAACGGCAGCGCGTCATCCCAAGTTTTACAAGATGACGTGTAACAAATATACGTAGCTGGTGATGTTCGTGAAGGATTCACTTGCATCCGGCATTTCCACGGTCGTCACTTTTTGTCACGATTTTATTATTTTTTCCTTTCTGCTCATGTGACTCATGTTTTAAGAAGTTGAAATTACTTTAATTATGTACAAAAGTCCCACCGATTTGACACTGAAAACTGACACTACGGTACTGTTATATGGAAAATTTGGCAACAATATCCTAGATGCTATGACCCCTTTGACTATCGCTTAATTTTTTCATCTCACTTAAAGGGAAAGAGATAGTGTCCGTCTAAAGGATATATTCGGACTCCAAGGTAGTACTAAGAATTTCTTTTTTAAAAAAACACTTACGGGCTTCGGGAATAAAACTTACAACCCGATAATAGCACGCAAACAAGCGCAACCACACTGGACCAACGAAGCAGTTATACACACACATGTATATTTATAAGTATATCAACAAAAACGGCAATGACCTAGACGTCACAAAGACTGAGTCACTATTAATATTAATATTTTTATGTTATTAAATTTCGCTCTGATTAACAATTAATATAAATATTTCTTTCTTTTAACACTGAAATGGAAACAAATGTGAGCTACCTGATGCTACCGAAACATGAGGCTGGTTATAGAAGTGATAACAGGACACTGTCGATTAAACAGGCACCTGACATTTATAGGCGTGAGAAGCGACCCCAAATGCCCAGAGTGCATGGAGGCCGAGGAAACCAGCCTCCACCTGCTTGCCAAATGTCCCATGTACTCAGGAATAAGATGGAACAATATGGGGATGGACACACTAGAAACACCAGACCTCGAGGATCTGAAGGTGGAACAGATCGCAAGATTCTGCAAAGATACAGGTAGGTTCGACGGAACGCCGTGATTGCCGGACACCCCCTGGCCTCCCCAGTGGTGGAATAAGGGATTTTGGGTGAAATGGCCTACATAAAAGGGCAGATCACCCGTCCGGTCAACGGCGTCCCCCGCTGGAAGTAAGTAAGGACATAAACGGACTTTGTTTCAGCACCAATTTTCACAAGTTTATATTTAGCTTGCAGTGTTTGTATGTAAGTTTGGAAGATAAAATCACAATTATTATAAAAAACCCCCGTCACAAAAACACCTCCAAAAAGTTGAAAATAAATGAATAAATTTTAATTCAACGGTTGCCATGTCGGGGGACCTTAACTGGTTAAGTACTCCTTTATATCGTAAGATCCCCCGACATGGCAACCGTTGAATTAAAATTTATTCATTTATTTTCAACTTTTTGGAGGTGTTTTTGTGACGGGGGTTTGTTAAATTTTTAATTTAATTTTTATGTTATACTTTTTAAATTGATCTACCAGTCAAGCTCTACCAGTCAAACACACACACAGAGACACGTCAAACTTATAACACCCCGTCGTTTTTGCATCGGGGGTTAAAAATTAATGTCGTATTGATTTGAAACTTTATGTGCGGACGACACGGCACGTCGACGAATCTCGTGACAAATAGATATAGACCTTGGAAGAGGATTGGATGATTAGATTATTACAGGCGTTAACACCTTACTATAAAACCTAAGGTTCAATGATGATAGTGCGGTAGAACTGCAGCTTTGTTTTGCACCTGCGATGATTATCATATAAATTCAAATACTATTCCCATAAGCTTAAGGTCTATTTTTATTCGTCGTATACAAAACCGTGTCGTGCCGAGTAGTACAGTCGCGTGCTGTTAGTCATTAGTCTGTGACAATGTAGGTAATTGTTGTTATTGGTTATTGTTCTAATTTGATAAGTTATCGATTAGAAGAATAATCTATAGTCTATACTATATAATATTACCGTTCATTTAGTCTCTTACATTATAAAGTTTATACTACGAACTACCTGGGCTGGGCCTCGATTCTGCTAAAGAAAAACCACAGTGGTGCGACAGCAAGTGCATAAAAACGTCATTAATTACTAGACTCAAAAGCGATGCCCTTAAAGTTCAAAATTAAATGACTTCTTGCAGAGTAATTGCAAAGGGTAATGAAACTGTTTATATTTCATTTTGGACTTGAGACATATAAATAGTCTAAAACTTAATGTCTTTTTTGCAGTGACAGCTTTAGTAGAATCGAGAGCCTGTCTGGCTGACGTCATATTTTTACAAAAGATTACTTTAATCGAGCCGATAGCATAGATCACCTAATAGTTGGAAAGATACAGACATGGTCATGCGTATTTTTCAGGCAAAACTCCCTTTTTTGGATCAAACTGGGTCCGAAAAATTAAAATTAAAATTAAAGAGACAAGAAATCAAATAGTCTTGGATTTGGAAAGAGATTACCATTTAAACCAGAATTTGACTACACCAATCTTTCCACGCCAAAATAATTTTCCTACGAACAGTTTTATTCAGAAACGTACGTAAACAGTATCAAAAATAGTTCATTTTACAATAAACAAAAAGTTAAAAGAAATTTCAAAAGCAATAAAAATGTTTATTAGCCGGAACTCGCGCCGCGTGGGCCCGATTCGCATTAGAAAAGGATTCAGTTTCAGCTTCGGCCATATTTTCAAGACAACCGAAAGCAATAGATGAATTTGAATCATCATTGAAATTGAGAATAAGGTCTCGGAAAAAGGTATAAGAAATGTATAAAAGTATTATACATTAAAGGTATAGGAAATGGTCTTGTGATTCCAATAAAAAAAAACCTAGAGATCCAGGGCATTGCAGCTCTCAGTTGGGAAATCTCTGACGTAGAGTATTATTAATAATAATACTTTTTACTTTTTACACACCAACCCTCAATTAATAGCTTTACTGAAGGTAACTGAAACATTCAGTAATTCTATTAAAATGGCGTTTGGTGTGGACAAATGTGCAGTCATTCATGTAAAGCGAGGGCGGGTGGTGGAGTCGGAGGGTATAGAACTCTCTGATTCCACTAACCTAAGATCCCTCCTCGTAACTGAGACCTATAAATACTTGGGTATGTCACAGGCGTTATGCATCAATGAGGTCAACATGAAACAAATGTTACAGGAACGTTTCTTTGGCCGCCTGAAAAAGGTACTTAACAGTCTTTTGTCAGGTGGTAACAAGGTGCGTGCCTGTAACAATTGGGTCATGCCACTCTTGATGTACTCTTTTGGCATACTCAAGTGGACTCAGACTGAACTCGATACCATCGATAGGAAAGTCCGGACTCAGTTGACTGCATTCCGAATGCACCACCCAAGGTCGTCAGTCATGAGATTGTACATCCCGCGGAAATGTGGGGGTCGAGGTTTTTTAAATGCTAAGACCCTTCATAATCGCGAGGTGTGCAATCTCAGAGACTACTTTCTAAAGTCGAACGTGGATATGCATCGTGATGTAGTCAACGTAGATACCGGGCTAACCCCGCTCGGTTTGGCTAAAGAGAACTGGCGCAGGCCTACAATAGTTGGCACTGACAGCCGCAGGGAGGTATGGCAGAGTAAGGAGCTACATGGCAGGTTCTATCGGGCCCTCCACAGGCCCGAAGTAGACCTACTGGCATCCGTGTCCTGGCTACGTTTCAGTGACCTTTTTGGGGAAACTGAAGGTTTTGTCTGTGCAATTGCAGACGAAGTTATCAAGACGAATAACTACCGGAAATATATCATGAGGGATGGCACAATTGACATTTGTCGAGCGTGTCACCAACCTGGTGAATCCCTCAGGCATATTACTTCCGGTTGTTCTCGTCTTGCTAACGGCGAGTACTTGCACAGACATAATCAAGTAGCCAGGATAATCCATCAGCGACTTGCTCTGAAATACAACCTTGTGGAAGTTGAGGTACCGTACTATAGGTATGTTCCTGAGCCAGTTCTAGAAAATAGTCATATCACATTGTACTGGGATCGATCTATCATCACTGATAGGACTGTTGTAGCTAACAAGCCTGACATTGTGGTGATAGACCGATCCGAACGCCGAGCATTGATTGTTGATGTCACCATTCCTCATGACGAGAATCTCGTGAAAGCTGAGAAAGATAAACAAGTTAAGTACTTGGACTTGGCTCACGAGGTTGTCGACATGTGGAATGTTGACTCAGCAATCATTGTACCGATAGTCGTATCAGTCAACGGACTGATAGCAAAGAGCCTCGACCAACATCTAAAGAGGCTCGGGTTGGATGGTTGGGTCAAGGGCCAGATGCAGAAGGCAGTACTCCTTGATACGGCGCGCATCGTGAGGAAGTTCCTTTCTCTGGAGCCCTAACCACCGGTAGCTTGGTCCCTGTACCCGATGCCGGTGGGATACTATTTTTTATATTTTTAAATATATGTTTTTTTTTATATGTATTTAAAAATATAATTTATAAGGTTTTTAAAATGAATAAAGAGAATAATAATAATATGATGATTGTGTACGGCTTTCCATAAAAACTAATATAAATATTTATCGTTGAGCGCTTTGATATTCTCGATTGATTGATGTGTGAACGAGTAAACAACGCTGCCATGTCGTACTAGTCACGTATGTGCCCCCTTGAGACGTGTATGCAGGTGAAAAATCTAATATTTATTAGGTCATTAACTGCCCTCTACAGACAAGATGTAAATTTGTAAATACTAGGCTACCATAACAACGCAGAAGATAAGCATAAAGATTAACTACAGAACACTTTGTCGGTTGTACAGACAATAGGACAAAACTCTTTAGTGTACACCTAACGATACCAGGTTTGCATAACACGTAAAGCGTTTAAAACAACACAGCGAAATGTTTACGAACATTATGTTTTTCATCTGATATAATTGAAGTATCTATCGGCCTTCGCATTCAGCGATCTGGACCATGCTTTTTATCGCGATTCGGTGAAGGAAATAAGAATTTGCGCAATACGCGCTGACCGTGAAAACTGTCTTTGAACGACGCGATGCTTGGAAATCATGAGGTTATTGTATGCGTTCAGTGTACACCTATTATTGTTTGAGTATGTCTATAAGGAAAATCTTAAGCGTTAAGAAATAATTGTCTTTTGACTCGGGGTAGACACAATAAGGGGATAAACATTTATCTATCACGTTATGACTGTCGTACAAGTTGGCTCAACGTAAGCATGATTACTGCTACTACTGCCTATGGGGCCGTTGACCGGACGGGTGATTGATCAGTCGTATTTGCACTGAGCGGGGATCGAACCGAACCCACGCCTCGAACATAGCGGACGCGTTCACTACCGCTACGCCACAGATGTTGTCAACGTAGGACACTTGAAGTATTAAATACACAATCTGTGCAGCCATGTTTAGGCTAATGCCTAAGTTTAAATGGTCGCCTCGGTTTTGCTCGAATACCATATGTTTGTGGACCACAACCAATCCAACCAATGTGGTGGTGACCACAAATAAATCAGCCTAGTCAGGAGTTATTATTTGAATCTGTGAATTCAGTTTGTGAAGTTTCAGCGGCACATAACTCAAAGTAACCACAGGTCATTTAAACAAAAAACGAAATTATGCATTTAGTAGAACATCGATTTCAATTTGCGGTAGGAGGATACATTAGGTAGGTAAAGTCGGCTGCAAAACTCTTTGCAGGTGACTGTACAATTGTACATACATACCACAGCATGGCGTGAGTGAGTACCACAGCAAAGTCATTTGAAAATATAGACCGGTTTTCCTTTTCAATAGGTTTTGCAAACGCTAATAACAAACGGTGAATCCACATTCCACACCACGAAAGCTTAGGTTGCTAAGTAGAAATAAATTATTGCATATTTACGAGATTTGGTTTTGAGGTATGTTTATGTAGTAGGTATTACGAGTTTTTAAAACAAGGATTCTCAGATATTCTTTTAAATTATGATGAAATGAGTTTATATTTTTCCGATAGCCCGAATAAGTGAAGGAGCTATTGAAATTGCGATACAAACGGAAAATATCATCGCAGATCAGCCACTAGCTAACCCGCATTTAAACTGGAAAAAGCGGGCTCCAGAATTCAAGGTGAAAGCTACAAATTGGACTGGGATTAACGCTAGAATGAAAAAGAGTTAACATTAATAATCGTATACTCTTTTTAGCATCTAGTCAATGTCAAAGAAGAGCCTATTATATACGTAAAAAGTAAAACATGGCAGTAAAATCGTAAAAGTAGGATCAATGCAGTTATGTAGATCATATACATATATTTGGAGTAAGGTGAATTAATAGAACGAACAATACACACATACCGAGAGTGGTGTGGCTGAAGCATTTTGATATTTTAATAACATTTACATCAATGGCTTGAAGAGTAGAAAAAGGTAGGTACGCTGAGATTTGGGCATGTAGAGATAATGTGTAATCAATGAATGAGCGACTAGCAAATAAAATAAATAAGGAAAATCTTTGTGTGTAGGTATGAGTAGAACCGATCAAATTAGTAATGTTTTGCGGTCGGAGCGTCCGAATCGGTGGGCTTCTATGAATGGTTCAATGAGAAAAGAGCCAACTCGCGTGAGTCGTGAGGTAAGAACAGAACTGCAAGCCGTTTTCTTTACCTACTCTGAAGTGTAAAGGCGTGTATATGAATACTAGTTTACTATATAATAATGAACCAAACCACTTTTGCTATTCATAACTGAACAATGAACTTTAAATCACCAGAATATCTATGTGAAGTTTGAAGGTACCAGGCTTGCATAATATTAAAGACGTTTAAAATAAATTATATAATGATAACAGTGCAAGGTGAAAGATCACACCACATAAAAGTTCTTCCACGCTTCTTGTAGTCATTCATTAAAATAATCTTTTTTAATAATATAAGAAAATAACTTGCGTGCGAATAAGTAGAAATGCGAGTGAAACTAATTGCGTAATAGATGTTATTGCGGTTATTTTTTTACGAACTAGAAGAAATCTGGCTTGACTCATATTGAAACCAAAAAATTAATTAAAGCGAGATACAAAAAGCAGATCAATGCCACAAACAAGGTCACCAATACGCACTACCAAGACAACAGAAGTTATTGGATGACGTTAGGATTAGGAGGTGAAATACTATCTGGAGTATGATTTTAAAGAATTGTAATTCAATTCATGACTCATATACCTATTCCTTTATTAAAACTATAATATAAATAACCGATAAACGCTGCGAAGAAGGTCATTGATACGATATACCAGTACTAGGGTAGGATAATTAACTAGAGGTGTTAATTAAGTACCTACTATGAAAGTGTTAATTTATATTCATTGCTTCTTTTGTTTATGCCGATGTAAGCTGCTGGCGGCAGTGTAAGGGTCATAATACTCATAATACTCAAAATATAACTAACTTACCTGCAAAAATATATTTATATCTTAAAAATGTGCATTATTTTGATGTTAATAGTGTAAATACATAAAGGTACAATTTAGTTCAGTAACTCTTTCTTATCTGTTCGACATTTTTGTTTTATTATTTACACGTCTCATCTTATTTATCTATTTATACATTGTATATTTAATGAGACTTAGCATTCTCAATAAAAAAGGGAACAATTTAATAGCACCTTCGAAGTATAGAGACTACTTGCATTTAATTTTAATGTATGATGTATGAATACCCAAAAAACACTTAATGATTTATGCAAATACCAATAAAATATGACTTACGTAATAGTTGGACGTGCCCAGTATTATCCTATTATTTGAAATAGTAAACCTACCTCGCTTTAGAACACCCATCGTGATTCACAATACACCATCAACTGGAGTATAGGACACCACTTCCTATTATCATAGCATTCGAGTTACCAGGCGCACATAAAAGGCGATACAGTTACACGTTCGCAGCGCATACGTAATGATTTATTATCGTGATTTGCATCATCGTACTATGTTGGGTGAAGGAAACTGTTGTGGCTTGAGACTTTATTGCCACTTCCTCAGGAAAGTGAAATGCAAATGACTTTAAAATAAGTTGGTAATAGTATACTGAATGAGGGGTTGTTGATATCATAAAACAATTATAGACATCTCAGTACGGTTACTGTGATGGAAATCGAAATTTTAATAAGAGTGAAAACTTCAATCAATCTATCAATCAATTAATCAATTAGCTTAAAGCAGTTCCTTCCTGGATATGAAAAAAATTCTAGATTCTAAGTCTGTCACATACAACGAACTCCCGTAATCAGGCAATCGGTATTCGGTACCTTAGAAACGCATTTACTCGGGTCCAGGGTACAGCACGTGACAATACATTCAGCCTAAATCCTCGAGCGTCTTTCGTTCGTGTTTCGTACTGGTTCGAAGTTTCGGTCACCATATGGTCACCTTTACGGTAGCCACGTCATTTTTTTTTTACTTCTAGCGAATCAACGAAACTTGTAAGTGGTCAACGAAATGCTTGTGCATAGTAAATATAAAAAAAAATATTTTTAAGAGACAACAATAATAAAAATGCCTAAGATGGTTTTACTTTACGTGCGTAATATATTCGCAGCGAGCATGGGGTTACGACGTGCGACACAGTTAGCTTCGTATTGATACATTATACCTTGTGTAGTGCCCTACCTATATCTTTGAGCTCCATGTCAACCTCATTTGCAAGTGCTGCACCTGTTAAGTTACTGTTACGCTCTGGTACAGGGTTTCTTTCAGGCAGGAAAAATTGACATAAAATGTTGATAACAGACTCCGGTTTTTGACTGATGATGTCAAAGTATAAACTTTGGGATCAACTGAGAAATTGCCTTTATACAGTCAAAACAAATATTAAAATAATAAGTAAATATTCCACAACATTCCACATAATGCTATCTAGACCCATGGTCAGCATAACTTAACTAGCTTGTGTTATGGAATCTAGAATGCGGATAAACATACTTAGATACCTACACATACATACTATACATAGAAACACCCAGACCAATGCATACAAACATTTGCACGATCGGGAATGGAACCCGCGCCTCGCCATGGGACTGTCAATAATAATGTACATCAGAAAAATAATTTGGGCTTCTATAAAACCCCTAAAGAATGGTGGTCTTGGTTGAATTTTCATTTAAGACCTTTAAAGGAAGAATTACACTAATCATAATGATATTATGGCAGTAGTTAGTTAGGAAACCTTTACTTTTATAAAGTAGTCAGAGGCAGTTACTTGTGGGCAGGTCCTGAGGCCAGTACATATTGGCCCGTAATGCAGCTGACTTAATACCTAACAGTAGCTGGCTGGCTGGCTGGCTGTGTTCCACATGTCATCAGGGAGGATATATGCACAGAATGTTCCATAGGGAAAATGGAGTAAAGGCATTTTTCCTTTCAATTTGAAATTGAAATTAAAAAAAGAACAATAATAAATATAAGGCAACATAAGCATGTCTATGTACAATATATCTATGAGAGTTTATGTCAGTGGTGAGCCGAACTTTTTACCGGAGGTGAGATTTGTAAAGACATCCATTACCCCCAAGTCTGATGACCGTCGGGGCGGGCCAGATTAGATGCTTCCACGTGCTAGAGTTTTGCACATCCCTGGCCTAAATAGACACTTAAAACACACATTTTGCTACTACACTGTTTTCCAATCTCATGGACTAGGAGATTAGCCAAATGCCATCAACACAATCATCACAGAATCATTGTATGTTTACTGTCGGGGATTGCAGTCTAAACTAACCTAACCCTTAGTCCTTACCTCAAGGAAAACCAACTACAATTAGCTATCTGTATACATTCCACATTATCTATCCATTCAATAAATTGAATGTTGCTCAATATAGAAATTAATTTCCTATAAGATTTCATTTCTTTAAAAAAGTATTTAGTTTAATGAAAGTCACCTGGTGATAAAAAGAAAATTATGAATTTCCAGGACATTTTCTCAGTGTAGTTCAGTTGGTAAGAGTGTTTCCCGTGTAAGGGACTGGTCAAGGGTTCAAGTTCTATCTTGGGCATTCAGTTTTTCCAATTGGAAAGTACATATTTAGGTTTTAGGCTGAAGATAGTTTGTAAAAATTAATATAAAAATAGTACAAGCTAAATTTCAATCTAAAAAAAACAGACAATAAACTTGAACATAGAAAAAGATAAGCTTACCATTTAGTAGATGAGGCTTTACTTCTTGTAGTGAACCATTTTTTTCACCTTTTGCATCCTGTAAAAGAGTTTGTATTATATTGTTTATTTACATAACAAAAACACATGTGTCATAATTAATTAATCATACACTTGTTATGATGTAATATAAACTGTTACATATTGATAGCGGGTAACTTATTGGGAGTAGAGGTAGGGAGTGGACACATTAGATAACTTTCTAACCTTTACCAAAATAAATAAATCCAATGAATAATAATCAGGCACATAACTGTTCTACATCATAGAGAGGTCGCTCAATCAATAGATATGTTAAACTCACCAAAGGAGAGACATTGATGTAGCTCTTGAAGTTTTGAACCAACTTTTTTTCATTCATTGTAATCAAATAATACCGATACTGCGTTGACCCACTTTGATCGATTTCGACTTCGTTTCTTAATTACTTATGAAGAGAACTCAATTTTAGGTTAAATGGAAGATGATAGGTGAGCAAATCAACAGTTATCCGCATGATTTTACTGATTTTATATATTTTTGATAACAATCATTCGTGCAAACACTGTACTATCTGGATACAATTTATTCACCAATACATGTATATGTATAACTTTCAAGAGTAAGCACAATTACACTGGGCATAATTGATTTTAAGAATATCGAAAGATACCGTGAAATTCAATAAATACACAACATTTTTATCGTTTTAGAATTCGATGACCCACAGCAACACGCAAATTGACGCAAACCATCAACGACAAACGACAGTTAAATATCTGTATTGCTAGATTGAATTACTTAAAAACACAAACGTCAACCAATTAAATTGTCTTCTTGGCAACACAATGATGCTCGGTCATCGCGTGAATCGCATCTCCTCTCCGTAATCCAACAAACTTGTTGAAATCTACTCAAAGACTATAGAAAATTATCTTTCTATAACATCTGTACTATTTTTAATCTGTAACTGAAAAAAAAACCTTCAACCATAGACTGCATGTCATAAAAAAAATGGCGATTGTTAAATTTTTGTTAAGAGTATGAAAGCACAATCCTCAAGCACATATTTATATCTTTAAATATTTGTTGGTGAAACGGTGACTATATATTCTAAAAAATGGCTGACGCTTTGGTGGAGCGGAGACACACCGCTCGATTTTTCTGCCACAGGTGTAACGTTGAATTCGAAGATGTTTTGCAGGTAAAATCAATAATTTTGGTTATAATCGCCTTACTAGTGGTCAAATTGTTAACTGCGATGCGTAAATGTGATAAGAGGTGTGTAATGTTCACGTAGATGGTACAGGATATGTCCGTATCGCCTCGCAGAGCCGAGATTTTCATGAGTGTCGCCGGCTAATAAAACTGCGTGACATTTGTATGGAAAATTGTTCTGGGTCTATTGCTTGACGGAAATTCTCAATTTTACACAGTTTACACCCTTTTCAGCGGCCCCACGTTCTTTCATCTGTTATCGAGATGTACAATCGGTCATGATAAATGTTTACGTAGTATCCAGCTATATTTGTCATTGGAGTCTATATAACTTCCTATATTAAGTGTTATCAAGGACATTTAAGCCCAATGTCATTGATATTAGTCATCACCAGTATAACACAGCAGACCCTGTAATGTCAACACACTATTCTCATACAACTCAGCTGATGATGAAATGTGTACATACTTCATGTAATACTGCTTATTTATGGTTACACAGTTATTATTTCTGACAAATGAAATTATAACACAGAACACAACTTTTCCCAATAAGGTACTTAAATTACTAGTCTCCAATTGTATAGAGGAGAATTATTTTGTTTGTAGTAAGTTATAAAATTACTGGTCCAATTAAAAAAAAATATTACACTGCTTCATTATCTCTGAAAGACATAGGCTTACTTTTAATCGTAATGTTCTTTAGAGATTCCAATTTACATACCTAGATATTTTATTGGTATTGGAATTGGAAACTAACATTATCCTGTGATACTGTAGGACAGTGCTATTTTTTTTTTAAATAAATATTCCACAACATTCTACACAACGCTATCTAGACCCATGGTAAGCTTTTATAGCTTGTGTTATAGAATCCAGTGTTTTCCAATGACAGACTACTCTACATGTATATCTTGCTTGTTATAACCAAATTAACTATGATTCCAGGATTACACATGTCCATACTGTGCTAGTGGTTTTATAGAACAGCTAGAGAATGAGACAGACGGCTTGGTGCTATCGGGAGATGACTTCAGTGATGCGGACATGAGCAATATTGATGACATGAGCAATATAGACGATATGAGTAATTTAGACGATACTGAAGATCTACCGCATTTGTCACAGGTCAGTTTGAAGAAACGGTAACAGTTTTACAATTGTATCATAGCCATACTACAGAATATAAAACACCTCTTTTAAACTCGCGTGTTCCATAATATACAATAACAATAACGGGAATTAACTCGATCATGGTGTAGGATGCACGGTACAGGCAAATCAAAGGTACGTATGTAGCTGTACCATGATCGCGTTAATTCCTGTTACTGTATATAGAACACTTGTACCAAACTTAATGACGGCTCAAAATTTCGTATGAGTGCATGTTCAAGCCAATGGTGTTTAAGAAAAGAAAGCAAGTCTATGGCCATTGGCCTGAATCCCCGTATACGAACTTCCGAACCGCCAATAAGTTTGGTCTCAGGTATACTAGGTAGGTATACATAGCATCACTTTCTTAGTAGTTGAGGAGGGGTTTCGCAAACATCTTGGCTCACTAAATTTCTTGTGTTGGGTGACCCCCTAACCCCACTGTAATAAGGGATTCCCCAATAAAATTCTGTTTTTTTATAATGTTTGCTACAATCCCTGGTCTTGTTATAGCCAAAACTAAGGCCTAGTGTAGGTGTAGGGGAAGGAACCAGCTTCTGTCATGACAATAGTAGCAAATGCTTTTTTTGGACTTAAGCATTTTTCTTGATAACTATACAATTTTGCCAATATCTGTGAAAGCAGTTTACAGTATCTCAAATAGTTAGGGAAGGTTAAGAAGACATTTTGCTGTAACTACAATGGTTATGATATTTGCCCTTGCTGCCCTGTTTCAAAAATACACCCTGTATATTGCATTTCATACAGTTTGTGAATGTGCTGAAGACCATTCTCAGTTCTCACACTTCCCACATTTTCCTCTATTTTTCCCTCAGTTTCTTCTTTCCTTTTTCATCCACATGCAGGTGTCTGATACCTACCTTACCTAGGATTTGACGACATAGGATGAGTTCTTTTGAAGTTGTAGTAGTAGTATCTACCTGCTTCTGGTAGCAAGTATGGAAAATAGGATATGTTATCTGAATAATATTACTTAAAAATAAACCTGCACTAAGAGTTACAGGCTTGGGCATATCGGTTGTACAGTCAACTACAAAGAGATGTATCCAATTTAATCTTCCAAAATTATGTACCCCTGCGAGTGCCACTATGAACTAACCAAAGATTGTGACAAACATGGTATCCACTGAACTTGACAATAACATGTATGCGTGTAAAGCGCAATAATTATGTATCCCTCTACATTTCCTATGATATGTACACTTACATTCTTAATTAAAAATCTACCCAAATACTGTGAAAGAAAATTGTATACGTTTAATGTTCCAAAGAAATGTAACCATAATAAAAATGATGTATGAATTCCGAAGTGCTAGCGAAAACAAAAAAGTTTCTTTGAGAATGCCGTTTAAAAATAAATTCATAATATTACACATTTAGAATAGAAAGCAAGTATGATAAATACGAACTTTTCCGAATGAAACCGATGGCAAAACATTATTCATACATAACATACTATGTATTGGATGACTGATAAAAGAAAAAAAGACTATTATCATTTATTTTTATTAGTAAAGAACTTACACTTAAGATGACAAAAAAACTGCAATAACTGTTTAATAATAATTATACTACCCTTATTTTAATATATATATCGTCGAATATATAAGTCGTGTTAGTTACACTATTTATATCTCAAGAACTTTTGGCTGAAAATTGGCGGAGATGTAGCTCAGAACCAGGAGACGAAGTCGCAGGCAAAAGCTAGTTTTAGATAATATGAAGTATCAAACAAATTAGTCAAACTCTATAAATGTGCAATATAATGAATTTATTTTTAAATGGCATTCTCAAAGAAACTTTTTTCACATCCTTCTTATTATGGTTACATTTCTTTGGAACATTAAATGTATACAATTTTCTTTCACAGTATTTGGGATTTTCACAGATTTACACGCATACATGTTATTGTCAAGTTCAGTGGATACCATGTTTGTCACAATCTTTGGTTAGTTCATAGTGGCACTCGCAGGGGTACATAATTTTGGAAGATTAAATTGGATACATCTCTTTGTAGTTGACTGTACTATCGCGTGCGGTATTCGTCACGTGGTCGCTATGATAACAAATGTTTTGAAAGCCACGACGGTACAGTCATTGTCTGGCTAGAGTCAGGCGACGAGTCGCGGCCATCGTCTCCCACGTGTTCGCGATATGTATTATTAGATTAGATTGGTTATGTACATTTGTGATGCGTATGTTAGTATGTATGTAATGCTTATCACGGATGGGCCGTTGACGTCCCGTTGATAGCAATAATGTATCTAATAAGCTATTTAATTTCTTCATTTTAGAAAAGATGAATGTCAAGACTCATGTGAATATTCATTTTAGCAACACAGTTTACTATTGTGTTAAAAAATTAAGAGCTATACTGATCAAACTATAACCCCTCAGTTTTTGTAGGTGGCTGGGCTGGGCTTATTTTTTCCATATAAACAGTAAAGTATTTTCAGCACAGCAGGTTGGGTAGGTAGGGATAGCTACCACAAGTCCTTTACTGAAACGACATGAGTAACTGCTTACATACGAAAACTCGTAAACTAAATAGTAAGCGTGTCGGTATATAATGGTTAAGGAGTTGGCCTTACGATCGAGAGGTCCCGGGTTCGAATCCTGGCCATTACACTTCCGACGTGAACCCATTTCTAGCACAAGCATTTAGCTACGTAGGGGTTAGAGGGAATATTAGTAACTATTTAAATTTCATACTACTTGAATGAAATTTTTATAGCATTTATTATGCTAACTTTTTAAATTCGAAATACATTGGGAAAAAGAAGCGCTCAAGTGGGACTTGAACCCACGACCTTTCCCTTACGGGGGGAATGCTCTTCCGACTGAGCTTTTGATCCATACCTGAATCACTTCAAATTTCCCTGCTCTTTATATCCGCCTCTAAGAGCGACGGTGGAGCCATCTCCCAACTTTCTTACGCACTGTTGGATTGGAACCAATGAATGATCGTTCAACCATTTTTAAACATTGATTTTTGATGACTCCACTAAATTATTTGAATTTTTCCCGATGTATTTCGAATTTCATACTACTTTTCGAATCACTCAATTTATTAAATAATTGAGTATGTAAAATTCAAGATAATTTGCTCTATTGCGTCATCTATGTGACCCATTCGCATGTTTAATGAGGTACATTTCCTTTGAAGCGTGACGTATGGTCACACGAACAACAACTTAATTGATATGATTCTCATTAAACGCGACATCGCCGCCTCGCCATGGGACTACCATGACGTGCTTTAAGTGTTCCGTTTTATGTGCGAGAGAGAAGGATGGAGCTATACAGTATACACCCAAATAACTCGCATATTTCTTCTCTTGCTTATCCAACTCCAACATTAGGCCACAGTGAACAATTTGATACTCTTTTTCTTTGAATAAGTAAGGGTGGCGGATTTTATCGGAGAGTTCAAACTTGACAGTCTGAAGTCACTCAGTCTGTACAGTAGCTTCAAGGGAATAAAGGGGTGTATG
Organism: Eilema sororculum; assembly: GCA_914829495.1. Classification (NCBI taxonomy): domain Eukaryota; kingdom Metazoa; phylum Arthropoda; class Insecta; order Lepidoptera; family Erebidae; genus Eilema; species Eilema sororculum. The sequence continues at coordinate 20,322,215 of OU618552.1, read as the reverse complement.
AGATCCTATTAAAATCTTCGAAGCGCCAAGACAGTCCCGCCGACTAGCTAGTACTTCCGCCGATCTATTGACGAGCTCTGGCGCAAGTTTTCTTTTCGTGGTGGGATGTCAGATGGCATTGGCTTAGCCATAATAGCTGAAATGAACTTAACACGTAAAGTGATACAATGGTTTGGACTCGGATTAATTATTTGACATGATGCCCACATCAACATTCTATCATCGCACCGCTCGCCATAGACAGGGAATTCATCCCCACACATTACAATCGAAAACGGTGCGCACCGTGCGGTATGAAAGGAACTTCTTCCCACGCACGCTCAGGCTGTGGATGGTGTCCCTACCGTGGTTTTCCCAAGCGACTACAATATGGGGTTCTTCAAGAAGGGCATTAGAAGGTTTCTTCAGGGTAGGCAGCGCGAATGTAACGCCTCTGGTGTTGCATACGTCCGTAGGCCGCGGTAACCACTTTTCATCAGGTGGACCGTGTGCTTGTTGCTTGTCTGCCACCTAAATGGTATAAAAAAAGTGAATTCTGGGCTCTGATCCGATGATCAGAGCCCAGAATTCACTTTTTTCATTGATTCTGATGATCTGATTTATGATGATGAGTTTCTCTGACGAGGCCATGTCATTCGTGATTAGTCAATAGCATGCTGATAGAGTTGACATTTATTTTAATCTATCTAATTCGATCAATCATCCTTTTGCAGTCCACCATTGGGTCTACTTTTTACTACAAATACTATTCATATTAAATTTCAATTTTTTCAAACCATTCTTAACTGACTTCAAAAAGGAGAGAGATTCCCAATTCGCCTGATTTGTTTTATGTATGTTATCTGATATTTCTGTCGTTTTCGAATCGATTGAATTTTGTTTTATTTTATTTCAGGGTACGCCGCCAATGTTAAACGATTTAGCGTTTCTAATGTCGGGTGGTCGACTACGGTGAGTTTTATTTTATATTTATTTTAATTTAATATATTCTGACATTTTAAAAGAATGATTAATTAGAATTGGATAGCTCTAAATGCCTTGATCACACGCCCCAAGAGGAGTGGCGAGACAGTCCTTTCAGCTGTGTGCGATGTACCTAAAGTAAAGACAGCGAAGCAAGAGAGAAAAGGTAAACAAAGTTTCAGCAGTTCCAAACATTTGTATTTGAAAATCATTACGTATCACTTCCAGCGCATTCCACACAGGAAAGAAATTGCTCATTAGATGGCGGATCTGACAGTTTATAACCTCTGTGCTGACAGCTTTCCTGTACTACGAAACACGCAACGACAGCTGTCGCTCGGCCATTGTCGCGTACGTGTCACATGTGCGACAAGAACAGATAGAATAATCGCTAGTTATCGCAATGTAACTCAGTAATGGTTGCTTTGCTTACCTTTTTTCTCTTGTCTCGTTGGCTTTACTTTACACGTAAAGTACTCGTCGGTATGTTCTCACGTGCCGAGCACCAGTCGAGAGTGCTGTCACGCCACTTCACTCGGTGCGTGTGATCAAGGCATGTGGGTCTAAAGTAGTATGTGTGGTGCAGGGGCCCGGGGCGGCGCGAGACGCTGATGGAGCAGCTGGTGTGGATGATCGGCGGCGCGCGGCCCGCCAGCGGCGCCGTCACGGCCGGCGCGCCCTTCGTGCTCGTGGGCGCGCCCGGAGACTACGTGTTCGGCGGCGAAGGTACCGCTTTATCATCTCCTTGGTACTAGATAATAAAAAATAGACGGCCAAGTGTAATTCGGACTCGCACACCGCGGGTTTCGTAACTTGTGCTACATAAACTGCAACATATTTTAATTGCGTTGACTTAGAAGTTTGATTTTTGCAGTTGCAAGACGTTGTAGACCTGAGTATATGGAATTGATTCGCATTTTTTGAGACAATGGTCTTCACAGACTGACAGACAGACAGACAAACCAACAGACGGACAACGAAGTGATCCTATAAGGGTTCCGTTTTTTTCTTTTGGAAATACGGAAATCCTAAAAAGATCTAAAGAACATTGCTGCCTGCGGTTAGGTTGTCCGTACTTTTTATTCATTAGTGTGTGAACAATCCATTGCGGATAAATCCGGCGTTGGGGTGGGTACCCATCTAGCCCCCGGGCACGGGGGGAGGCGCGCTTTGAGCCTCCGCGCGTGGCTTGCTAGGTTGACTGGTGGCTCCACCCGTCACCCGCAGGCCCGCGCTCGTGGAGGACAGATGTCCGGCGGCGGCGCGCTCGAAAGCGCGCCTCCCGGGTCAGCCGGGGTGCGAGGAATATGTCGATGACAACCTCCCCTCCGGCCTAGCACCACGACCCACAGTCGGCGTGCGGTTTTAGTCGGTTCGAGTCCGACATCGTGGGGATTACCGCACGAAAAAAAAAATGGAGGACAGATGTCGTTCTTGACCTCCGGCGCCCGAGTTACCTTCGCTCATCACGGGCTGTGCGGATTGCAAGTCTCCTCCGCCGTTTCTTTTCCGAGTATCACTTGCTCGCAGAAGGAGACGGCGGCAGCCCATGGGCGCGACAACGTACTATAGCCGTGAGCCAAGTGGCGAGCGAGAGAACTCCTACTCCTAGGACCGTCACTAGGACGCACCTCGGCATTAGCCTCACCTGGTTGGTAACGATAATAATTCCAGATATATTTGGTATTACAGGTTTAGACGCAGTGGTAACACAACTATTAGGTCAACTAGAAAATGCAGGCCCGCCGCCATTGCCGCGGGAACAGATCCAGGCCCTCCCGAGTGAAGTATTGACAGAAACACATGCCGCAGCCAATACCTCCTGTAGCGTCTGTTGGGAGAATTTCCAGCCTGGTTTGTACCATTCACTTATAATACCTAAGTTACTGCTAAGTTCCTAATATATGTTTTGACAAAATAGCATCAATTAGTGTTATGATGTTTACATAATTTGTAATAAATGTGACATATTTGAGCTTTGTTACCTTCAACATACTACTCGTACAGTTTGTTAACGTTAAACCAGTGAAGAACTATTTAGATAGCAGTGTTTAACTAGAGTCGTTGACACTTTAACCCAGATACTAGTGACGTCGCCACTAAACAGTATTATCTAGTGTTTATATCGGATAAGGTAAGTTATTGAGACGAAAAGAGGTGGAACCGACAATGACCCCTGTGGCACTCCCTCATTTCTTGAATTCAGATTTCGGAGAGTATTATTTTTGTTTATGTCATCTTCGGTCTTCAAATTCGATATTTACAAATTATATTATGTTCTGCATTGTTATTATGCAATATTGATAGTTTTTATTATTAAAATTTGATTATCAACAGAATCAAAAGCATCTGACAAATTCTAGATTTCAACCGAAGCATCTGAGCTATATTTGGCAAGCCTAACATTAGTATTATTATGAAACGACCCTTCAAATTTTAAATATGGCAGTTCAGCTCTCGTTACAACATAAATATCAGGTTGCCAGCGGCTGCATTGTTACTACTGCTTGGACTGCCAACTCATTTGTCAAACACTATATTAAAAATATAGACTAAGAGTTCGTGAATTCCTGGTACCACGACGTGGTTTCGCGTTTACCGGCTCTAAGTTCATAGAACAAATCGGCGATAAATGGTTGAGATGGTTTACAATGGCATGTTTGACCGTGGCGTGTGTGGTGTGGTGCAGGCGAGACGGTGTCGCGGCTCGAGTGCGACCACGTGTTCCACTCGACGTGCATCACGCCGTGGCTGCAGCTGCACGCCACGTGCCCCATCTGCCGCCGCTCGCTGCTGCCCGACGAGCCGCCCGCGCCCGCGCCGCCCGCTCCCGTCTCCGCTTCCGCGCCCGCCTCCGCCCCCGCCTCCGCGCCCGGCTCAGTGCCGCCCGTCACTACCTCCGACGCGCCCACTACCGCGCCCACCACAGACTCATCCTCCTTCTGTGAGTATACATTTTCAATCTTACTTTTCTTAGCCACATTAATGCTAGAATTTACTACAGTGGAATGAATTTTCACGATTTGACATAACATTCATTAACTAAAAGTTTAATTAATCTGTCATACTAAATTCATCGTATGAAATTCAGCCATGATTTCGTTTTTATTTAAGATTTTTCTACCATAGCCAACTTTCACTTTCAAACCCATACAAAAATTTAAAATGTAGCACACCATTCGGAGAGTAATGCATGCAATTAAATTACCTTTTGTGTTCGATCTCAAATAAGCTATATAAAAATATATAAACATTGGCTTCTATGTACATTACTAGACGAGTTGCTAAAAACGAAAATTGTATCACGTATTTGGTAGAGTAAGGGGAGGGATGTATTCTAAATTACAATTTGGTATGGTATGCACACTACATCATTGAGTTGATGAATTTTGACAATGTTAGCTATGAAAAGTTAATTGATCTTGCCCGATACTAAACTTTTTGTTCCGTAGAGCTACTCTAGTCTACTAATACATAGAAGTCATTGTATAAAACACATGCATTCCATTTTCAAAATGTCGTAATACGTAAAGGTATGTTGTCTCTTGGATATAGCAAATTCTTCTGACCCGGTAGATGGCATTCCAGCATCGTTCTCGCACCTGCTGGTGCGGCGGGTGCCGCGGCGCGGCGGCGGCGCGTGGGAGGTGGGCGCGGTGGGGGTGGGCGCGGGGGCGGGGGGCGCGGGCGCGGCGCTGGGCTCGTCGTCGTCGTCGTCCGTGTCGTCGGCGTCGTCGGGCGCGCCCGCCGAGCGCACCACCACGTCCACCTCCTCCTCCAGCCTCAACTCGACTGAGCACAGCCACCAGTACAACATGGACATCGACTTCGACTAAGCGCTCCACGGCGCGTCTGCCCTCCTGGTACTTTCCGTCGTCACACCTCCGTAATAGTCGCGCCGGTGACGTCACGGAGCCGTGGGACCCCGATGGCGTGTATTTTAAGTCGTATATTCGTGTGTCTTCGGTGCGACGGTTGTGCGAGGTACATGTAAAATACGGTACGGTGAAAGTTCTTCTAGATGAGTAGTTCGCGCTAAGAAACTTGCAGTGTGTGCCTTTAATTTGAGTAGCGGTGGGAGCCGGCCCGCCCGCGTGGGCGTGGGACTCGCGTGCAGTGTAGTGCCGAGCGCTAGGTCGCCGATGTGAACGATACGGTTCCAGGTGTCGTGTGCGACGTATGTCATTGATATCATCACCGATCGTGTACAAAATTTTTCGAGTGGAAAACGAACATTGTTATTATACAATTTTCTCATAGTGTTGAGTTTTGTTTTGTAAATTTTGTAAATATGCATGTAAGTTTAAGAAAATTGCTCTAAGCTGTAGTATATTTATTACTCAGGTAATAGCTGAATATATATTGCGCCAAATGAAGTGTTTTAAATTGGTTTTTATTGAAGTATCCTTGAATTGATGTTGCTGAGAGCAATACGATACAACCTTTTTGTTCTTGATGATGAAACTTATATTGTATATAGTGAATGCGTTTAAAACTTATTCTCCTTTTTCGAAAGTCAGTTTTGTTTATATGGACTAATTTTTAAGACCCCATTTTAAATGGAACAACACATTGACAGATTTGTGTAGTGCAATGATATAGTACGTGCGAAGCAGATAATTTGTAAATGCACACAATATGCTTTCGATTGCTAGAATTATATAGTGCAATGGTGTCTATGAGAGTTCAATAACATTTATACAATGCAATTTGTTCCACAGTGTAGTTTGCACAACTTGGGAGGTGGAGTGGGCGCGATTGTACAACTGATATAGTCAAAATCTGTAATGGCAACATTGAAAGGACCGTTCACATTTGATCATATAAACGGGTGATGTTTTTAAACTATGAGTCCCATAAATCTACTTATTTTTTTGGAAATACAACGCGTTCTCGAATATAATTCGCTGAACATTATTGATTAAATGTGAATAATTCGGTCGATTCGTAAAAGTAGGGTCGTAGAAAGCAATGTTATTTATAAGCATTTATAACATTCGGCTGTGACATTGTGAATATAACATTTATATACACAAATATAACAAATTGTATTAACAAGTGTAGTTAATATAACTATTGTTATTTTAAATGGTGTCGTCGTAAACGGTTTTGACTGTATTTAGTTTAAATGAGAATCAATGTGATTTTTTTAACTATACGAAACATAAATATCTAAGATGAGTTATTTTGTGTAAATGTGATATAGGTGCAGATTCTAATGAATATTGTTTTTAATTAATTTTAATCTCATCTATAGGACGTAATTTGAAAGATGAAATATTTAGTATTGTTAAAAATATGCTTGACATAGAGACTTTATAAGAAGGACATTCATAGAGAGTCATGCAAACTGTCCAGCATGCTGACTACGATAGTTTTAGTAATTATAATATCGCACTTTTTTCTATCTTCATAATTAACAAAGCCTCTTTCTTACTGGGGTAGGCAGATAATCTTTCCTCTTGCTACAATTCTGACGTATGCCTTTTGCTTCTTCCACTTTCATATTTGTTACATGCTCTCCTGATACTAATAATGTATAATAAAACCTTAACCAAATTATGGACTAAGACTGAATCTTGGTCCCATGAATTTTACAAAAAATATTTTATTTGTATATAAAATGTCTTGTTTTAATTAATTGCCAATAAGTATAATAAAATTAAAGTATAAAGATAAAATGAACTACCCTCAAATTTGACAATATTTTTAACAATAAAGTGATGAGATTAAAATTAGTTTAGTTGTAACATTCGAATAGGCACCATTTTTGTTTCCTAGAGATCATTATAATGAGATATAATAAGTGATTTGTGTGTGAACGAGTAAATTATTATTTTCTTAATAAATTCCTTATTTGGAGCCAGTGCTGTATCTTCTATGTTCTTGCTCAATTGTGCAACTACACCGGATTGATTACTTTACATATCTATTAAGTTATTTAGAGAATTTTTTGAGTCAATATAAATTATTAAAAAAATAGACCATAGATCTTTCAATTAATGTTTGCCTCACTATCTTTTAGCGTGTTTTGTTGCGACAGAGATATACACGTCCGTCTTTTCAGACGCGGATGATGTTTAATAATAATCCTACGTTTCTAGATAATTGTACATAAATAAAAATATATTTCATAAAATTCGGGCGTCCATAATTCAGGATATTAGAGATATCCGCTGTAGTTTTGTCGGTTATACCCACAGTCCTCTGCCTCACTAGGACGCCATGTCCACATCGCCATCCACGTGTCCAAGCAGTTAGCATTGAAATGTATGGCACCTCACTCACACAGCCTCTGTGACGTGGCGGTAGTGAACGCGACTGCTACGCAAGAGCGCTGTCGATCCCCGCTCAGTGCAAATATTTGTATGCATATGACTATTTGCATTGGTCTGGGTGTTTCTATGTATAATTATAATATGTATGTATTTACAAAAAAAGCTTGTTAAGCTTACCATGGGTCTAGATAGCGTTGTGTATAATGTTGTGGAATAATAATTTATTATTTATCTTATCACTTACTTGGCGACGGCTTGGCCATCGTACGATCCGATACAAACTGCTTGGATACGTGGCTGGGCGACGACGTTGCCATGGCGGACTAAGTGCCATGGCGGACTAAGAATTACTATAACATGAAAATGTCTGTTTATAAATATATAATGCATAACAGTCATACAGAGTTACTTTCACATTTATCATATTAATTAGTATGAAAGATAGTCGACAATCATAATAATGAAATATTTAAAGGTTAAATAAGTACTTGAATGAATTTTACAGCATTAAGTATGCTAACTATACAAATCGAATACATAGAGAAAAATGAATCTTCTCGGGCGGGCCTGGAACCCGCGATCTTTCCCTTGCAGGGGGAATGCCTGACCAACGCGGCTACCGAGACACGCCCGATGTGATTCAAATTTCCCTTCAATTTTTATCCGTCCTTACGGCGACGGTGGAGTCATCTACCGATCTTCTTATGAACTATCGATGGTATTCGATGGGTATATAAGTAATCAAACACCTGTGAAGGGGAGGACTAAGGTTATATTTTACTGTGGTCAAGATAATTGCGGTAATATAAAGTAAATGAATTATTAGTAGTTCTCTTAGTGAATCTGGAAAAAAATATTTCGAAGGCGAGGAGTACTGTTACTTCAAAAAATATTCTTTGAACGTAAAGCGCCTGCTAATTTGGAATAGCAAATAATATGTTCTACTGAATATACTAAGTGCCTGAAGTTGGTTTACGAATTTGCTATTCGATATTTGCGAGGCGCTTATTATAAATATCCAATTTTAAAACCAACACTCGGGTGTGGTTATAAAAGTGCAACATAGAAGGTTATTTCAATGTAGGAAAGTATCCAATTGCGAACATTAAAAATGGAACGCCATGGCCTCCCAAGATTATGAAAGTAAGTAAAATATCTATTATATATCGATTGGTTGTTTAGCGCTCCGTCGCGTAATATTATATACCTATTCTAAAAAGACCACATTTTTTACATTTTATCTTATTCATTATTATCTACATTTACATTCAAGGTACAGTCTATGACAATATATTAAGTATAGTAGCATTAGTAGCTAATGCCAGCGACTTTGCCCGCGGGAATCCAGTGTACTTTGCCACAATTTTTTCTTACACCCCTTAGGTGGCAGACTAGCACACCGGCCACCTATGGAAAGTGGTTACTATGCCCTATGGTATGATGATTGATGATATTTATAGAAAGTCGTGTTTTGCGAATGTGAGAATATATTATGATGTTTTACGAATGTGGTCTATTAAGAATATGGTAGGGTATTCCGCGACGGAACCTCTTCAATATAAAACTTTACAATCAATATTCTAACAGGAAAGCTTTCAAAATTATATGTACAGTATACCTATTTATAGATAGTATTGTGTATAGACAGAAATTACAATAGTACTATATGTAGTATTAGTAATATTAGTATTATACGTTGATAATCATGCTATGGTACGCTTTAAGTGACTCTATGTTGTAAAATATACATCAAATTATAGGTCTAGCTAAATCTAGATCTTAAGACTGATCCATAAGTGTTATAATTAAGATAAATAGAATTTGAAATAGTATTTTTATATAAATCAACACGACATAGTTTAGATCTAAACTCCGATTGGCTTTCTATTGTTAATGGGTGTTTTGAAGAAAGTACCTATTTTAGATTAGGTAGGTATTAACAAAAGATCGTTAGGTTTTCATCTGCATGTTCTAATCAATAGTAAGTTCAGTTTTAAGAACAATTCTTGCTGAATTTTGTAAGATGTTTTCATTCTGACTTGTGACTAAATAAATACGAGTAAAGCCCCGTATTCATGGTAATCATTTGTTTAGCAACAAAGTTGAATCAATGTGTTGCGGAGTTGCTGTCAACATGTTGCTGGCAACACTACATGTTGCAGGGTTGATAACTGCATGTTGACAAGCTCTCGCCCGACGAGCGTAAACATCTGTCTATAACCAAATGTTGACGCGTGTGAACGTGTTTGCAACAGTTTATAAACATGGCAGTAGTGTGGAGCAATGATAAAATATTGCAATTAATAGAAATGTTTCAATCAAAATCATTATTATGGGATTCTTCTATAAACGATGCATTCGAAGAAATTTCGTAAGCCCTAAGTATACCCAAAAAAGACGCGAAAACTATAATTATTACAAATCCGCACATCAGATACAGAGAACACAACAACACTACTTCCTCGGGCAACATTTTAACGCAAACTCGTGTGTGGACAACCTGTACCTATTAATTTAAACAAAGTTTCCAGCAACATTCTTACCGCTCATCAACAATGTTGATCAAATGTTGCTAAACAAATGTTTACCATGAATACGGGGCTTCATTCTCTCACTTGTAGATAATTTTTAGGTTCTGTTTTCCGTTAGGTTGTCCGTCTGTCTATCAAGACTTGTATCTCAGAAATGCGTGGAGGTATCAACTTGAAATTCATACCACATACTAAGGTCTGCAACGTGTTGAAACTGTGCAAAAATCGAACTTCTAAGTCAACACAATCACAATATATGTAGCACAAGTTCGCGGATTCAATTCCGTACGGAATCCTTGTCCGACTTCCACTTAGTTGTTTTTTTTAATTGGTATCTGCACCTGCTTAACATAGGCAATCTGAATTATCTGCAGGAATAAGAAAATTAAAAATAATTTTGATGGACACAAATATGGGATACGCTGTTCTAGTCCAGAAACAAACTATCGCGTTCCATGATAAACAAAAAAATATTTTTATTTCTTTAGGTATACCTCAGAATACGGAACAAATTATTATACAGTTTTTCTGTATTCTAAGCTTTATACCTACCTAAACCATGATCACTATAATTCCCATTAACATTATTGTAGGTATATAAAGACACTTCATGGCAGTAGGTACATATTTATGACAAATACTGGAATAGACTGTCATACTGAATTTCGAAGTTCAAAATAACGATGAACTGTAGCCCATATATTCCAGCGCGATGCACGTCACGTGCTTCGCGGTGGAAAACATTCGAAATTATGGGTATCGATGTGGCGCACTTTCACACTACCGTGAGTCGCGTTTCGGTACTTTAGGGCTACAGTTCATCGCTATTTTGAACTACGAAATTCAGTATGACAGTCACTGGAAGACTATCCATGACCATGAGGTCCATTAAGAACTTGTTCAATATCAAACTACTCTGTCACCCTCTCATTGTATAAATGCATACTTGGGGTTTTTAATAGTTGAATTACTAAGAAAATGTAATATAACATATATTATTATTATTAAATAATATAATGTAAAATTTTGAAAATAAATACAAGTACCTGCCTATATTGGTTTATTTCTTATTAGATACCTTATTTCCTCCAATTAATATAACACTAATACACCTATTAAAAGTGGACCACATGCTTGTCCAAGTCCCGTGTCTACATCATACTGGTCCTTTGACTTGGAGCGGATACTGTCTGACCACCCAACCCCAAGAGAAGCCTGCGACAGAGCCTTGCTCGCCATCAGCCGGCCCTTGCACGAAATCTTTCGCTCCGAAACGACTATACTATCTAAATATCTTACGCCATTTGCCTTTTAAGTAATTAAATGACGGGTGTAGGAATTAGTGAAAGGTAAGAAGAGAGAGTCGAAAGCTTTGTTGTAGTCGACAAACGTCAAGTACAGGGGGTATCCATTTTCTTGGCACTTTTCGATAAGTTGTTTCAGGGTGTGCATGTGATCTATTGTGGAGAACCCTGACCGGAATCCAGCTTGCTCTTTAGGTTGTTGTTCATCTAGTTGTTTTGTGATGCGGTTGAGGATGATTTTTGCAAACACTTTATACACATTGAACATAAGACTGATAGGGCGATAGTTGCTTAGGTCTTCTTTGTCTCCTTTCTTGTGTATTAGGATTATAGTGCTGTGTGTCCACTGCAAAGGTATGTATTCTGAGTCTAATATTTCGTTGAATAGGTTTGTTAGCCTTGCCAAGGTGTGTGGAAGTGCTACTTTCAATGTCTCATTCGCTATGTTGTCAGGACCTGGAGTTTTTTCGTTTTTTTGTGACAGTATTGCGATTTCTACTTCTCTTTCCAGGATGGGAGGGATATGATCTACCAATTCTAGGTCAGAGTGCACCCATATATCTGGAGAGCACTCAAAAACCAGGGTGTTGAAGAGAAATACATCAGACTCATTAGGAATGTCTACAGCCACAGCTCAGCTAAAGTGAAGCTGGAAACGCTGGGAGAATCATTTCCTCTCAACAAAGGCGTCAGACAAGGAGACCCACTTTCACCTAAGCTCTTCACATGTGTGCTAGAAGAAATCTTCAGAATGCTAAACTGGGAAGACTGCGGAATCAACATAGACGGAGAAAGGATCAACCATCTCAGATTTGCAGACGACATTGTGCTCATAGCTGATAATCCTGGTACACTGCAACATATGATTAAAGAACTAGCAACGAAAAGCCAAGAAGTAGGCCTAACAATGAACAAATCAAAAACAAAAGCCATGACAAACAGAACACCAGAGAAAATCATGCTAGAAAACGAAGACCTAGAATATGTGACAACTTATATTTATTTGGGACAACTCATCTCCATGACGGAACAGGCCGAACAGGAAGTAGAGAGAAGAATCTCAAATGCTTGGAAAAGATTTTGGTCACTAAAACATATCCTGAAAAATAAAGAATTCCCACTAAGGATCAAAAGAAGCATATTCAACACCTGCATCCTACCCATTCTAACATATGGTTCACTAAGCAAAAAACAAATCAAAAACTTGTGACTTGCCAGAGAAGTATGGAAAGGAGTATACTGGGCTACACAAGAAAAGACCGGCAAAGAGCCGCAGACATCAGGACGATCACCAAATGGGAAGATGTCATAACCAGAACAAGAAAACTAAAATGGAGATGGACAGGTCACCTGCTCAGAGACCAAAGGCCAAAGTGGTCCAGGAAAGTAACAGAATGGACACCCCGCCAGAATACCAAACGTCGGAGAGGCCGACAACACACACGGTGGTCGGACGACCTGAGAAAGACTGCTGGCGCTTTGTGGCAGAGGCTGGCGAGGAACAGAGAGAATTGGAGGCAAATGGGGGAGACCTTTGTGCCGCAGGGGCAGATTGATTGAGAGGACAGCTGTGCAACAACTAATACACTCTCAAAATCTGTAATTTACCATGTAAAATCTCACTCAATTAATAAAAAGGTTTGAAATTGAAATTGAAGAAGAGAGAAGTGTAAGCAAGCCTCAGGTGTGCAGGTCCGCAGGTAGGTAGATAAATTATTATAATGTTCGAAGCAGATGCGCGGCCACGTGCGCTCGGGTGTGCGCCGGCGCAGCGTCGCCCACAGAATGATTTATTTGTATTGAACTGCTAACTGCTCGGGTTATGTTAGATTAAGTGGCTTAATTTATAGAGTGCTTATTTAATTTAATAGATTGTAAGGTGGCACTTGTGCTGCCTTAATTGAGGTTATAATTCTAGTAGTTTTCTATTAATGTCTTAAAGGTGTAAAGGTGTAGGTACATGTATGATCTTCTATGGAAATGAGATAGATAATGGTATGTTAGGCCGAGCTATTCTAGGATTAGTGACATAGGAACACCCTTTCTTTTCGTGCGGAAATGTCGGACTCGAACGACTAAAACCGCATGCCAACTGAGGATCGTGGTGCTAGGCCGGAGGTGAGGTTGTCTCCGACATATCCCTCACCCCGGCTGACCCACGGCCTCGGCTGACCCAGGGTGACATAGGAACACCCAGACTAATACAAATATATTCATGCATACAAATAGGTAATTGCACCGAGAAGGAATCGAATCCATGATCTCCGTCCGGTTACTTTCAAGCAAACAAACACTTCAGACATATTATTGGTACCTTCAGATAAGTAAAAGTACCTAACTGCAGCTGTGATCAGCATATGTAGATAGCTAAGATACGGGTCGTACGTAACTACCTAAGTAAGACCTACCTACACGTTTGCACTTTGATGTACCTACTTATTTATTTATCGAAAGCTGTTTCATTCAAGAACATCTGCTCTTTCGTCTGTAAATAACTTTCCATTACAATAAAGAGGTGTTGTGTTGGAGGCAGATACATCCATACATATACTCACGTCTGTAAATCCTCGAAGGGGCAGGCAGAAATGCACCTACTAGCCCGAACTATGATTTTCGGTCCCCCGTAATACGGGGCGAGCTTATTGCCGTCAAGCGGGCACTTAGGCATGGGCTGTATGTTTACTGTCAGATGGAGAACATCTCTAGTTGCCTTCTATGACACCCACAAAAACTGGATAGTGTCTAGAATGGAACTTTACTAAGGTCTTCGGAGCCCAAGTCAATCTCGCCTGCCAGCTGGTACACTTGGTGGTTCAAGGGTGATAATCCGTACAAGTTTTTATCTCTGTGATGGAGAGTCTGATGGCTGACACTCCTGTAGAAGCCAGAATACAAATATTCTTGTTGGATTTGATACAATCGGGATTGATCGAAGTAATTTATTATTTCATGTCGTTTTCTATGACACTACCTACGTAGAGGTATTGGCTTTAGGTTCCAAACAATCTAAGGCAATAAGAGAAGAAGATTAATTATACCTACTCATTAGGCATTAAAGAATACTCTATAAATACATACATTATATTACTATACTTATACCGTTTTAGTCCGTTCCATGAGCAAATGTCATTTGATTCTCTATATCCCTTACCCACTATAACCACTGTTATTAAACACAGTAGGTAGGTATAAGCTACCTAACAATACCCACTATATACTTTATTGTACCCTTTAATTTTAAATTCTTGATCTCTCGCGCGTCGTCGACCGCCACAAAAGATACAAAACTCATGTGTGTCGGTCTGTAGGTTTGTCGGCGGAGTAAACAAGACGGAGCTGCGCGGGCGGCGGGCGCGATGCAATTATTACAAAGGTGCGTACGCAGCTGACACCGCACCTGCCGCCATCTTTAACATTTCTTTAAGTTTTTTTTCGCCATTGGAGTTATTGGCCTATTTTTTATGGCGCAAGCTGTCCCGGCAGCTGACGCCCGCACCGTTCGTGTTAGTTATACAGGCTTTGTTAGTCCGTTGACTGGCGGGTCACGGGGATATCTTGAGGCGATATCTAGGATAATAAGGACAATGCCAGCTGCTCAGATTGAAAGGGCCGAGTCAGCTGTGGGTGCTTCCACGTGGATCGGTTCAACTTTTTTGTCCATTATTGTCGTTTTATTTTGTCAACGAAATATCACTCAAGGTTTTGGTTGATTGTTAGGAGCTTTGGCCATGGGAAGTTCAAGTTCTCGCTGTACCGATGAATTGTATTTTAGCTATTGTATCTACAATTAGTTGCCTATAGTTAAAGTGGGATATGAGTGACACAAAATGCGGCCGTTTTTTTATTATTCTTATTCCTATATGACCACAAAATCCATACTTCCATACTTATATTATAAATGCAAAAGTAACTGTCATCTGTCTGTCTGTCTGTATGTTACGCTTTCATGCCTAAACCACTGAACCGATTTTGATGAAATTTGGTACAGGGATAGGTTAGATCTTGAGAAAGGACATAGGCTATGTTTGGTCGCAATAACCGCGTATGACGTCACACTTTATTATTTCAAATTCACCACAGAAGTTACGATTTTGACATTTCATAAAAATTAACTTCCTATTCACTTAGGTATCTATACTGCCATATTTTATTACTATAGGTACAGTATTAACCATCTGAATCACAACTGCTCTTTAGCTGTCACTATTGAACTAATAGACAGCAATTATGTGAATTTATCCTTGAAAACGTAGCTTCGGCATAAAGAATGACGCCATCAATACCTTAAACTGTCCATACAATACGCATACTTGCGAACATTCTAGAAGGACCTCGGCGCTCGAATGTGAGTCGATAGGGGTGTACGACCTATGCACCGCGTTGTAAGGGCGCGACCAATCTTTACGCGAGGCGTTTTGGAAGGCAGGTGTCGAGTCGAATACTACCGATTTTCACGTGGAGCTCTAGGTAAATATCACATAAGTTATTTAAGACTAAGTAAAATAATTTTGTCCACTAAAACATCACTAAGATTGTGTTTCACTATTAGCACAAATAATATAATATACTTCTATATATTAGGTAGTGGATTTCATTAAGTAATTGGGTCTACACGTTTAACTCAATGAAACTTGAGGAAAACCTGAAAACATTATTAATGACTAGATTTTGCCCGCGGCTTCGCCCGTATGGATGTCAGTTATCGCGACCAAACATAGCCTATGTCTTTTCTCATGGTCTAATCTACCCCTATACCAAATTTCATCAAAATCGGCTCAGTGGTTTAGGCGTGAAAGCGTAACATACAGATAGACAGACAGACAGAGTTACTTTCGCATTTATAATATTAGTAGTAAGTAGTATGAATTTTAGTGTTAAATCAAACGCGTTTATATCTATTGTTGAAAACTTTAAATCCTACACAATAATATTTATGTGAATTGCAAAAAAATTAAAAGAGATTCATCCCGTTATTATCCTTCAAGCACAGTAATGTACTAATTAAATATACTTAATGAAGTTTAAACTTAAAATACGTGTTTAAAAATATCCCATATAAGATTAGAGGATTAATACGGAGTGGAATCAAATTTCACAAAAGTCACGACTGCTCACAAGAGTCACAAGTTGAGTTCGCCTTCAAAAACCGCTACAATCGCCTCACATAACTTAAGGACGCCGCCTAAGCCTGACCGGAGCGTATAGGTACATTATAATGGCGTGTGCATGCCGACTTGTCCAGCCACATTATTATATGGTTGATGCACTAACTTTTGTGTTCACCTGCTGTA
This sequence comes from Eilema sororculum, assembly GCA_914829495.1. Lineage (NCBI taxonomy): Eukaryota > Metazoa > Arthropoda > Insecta > Lepidoptera > Erebidae > Eilema > Eilema sororculum. Next base: position 20,305,848 of record OU618552.1, on the reverse strand, counting down.
CTGCTGTAATTGCCTCGAGGTGAGTTATCAGCGAACAATGGAAAGTAAATTAAATGGCCTAATTATTGTTAACTTAAATCGTAATTGATGTATTGAATGTTTTTTTGAGAATTGTGTTCTTTGTTGCACAGTCACGCATCTGTCCTGTTGGGGTAGGCAGATACCTACCACATGTTATTCCGCTGTTGTTTTCACATAATTATGTTCACCAGTTGCTGGTAATGTTGGTACTTCTGATCTGGTCTTAAATGTTTAAAACAATTTTAACTAACCTAACTTTACCTACGTTTTGAAAACATATATTTTTGGCGCCAATAATCCACCAGTTCCACCACGTATCATAGAGTCTAATGACAATTGTTTTTCCTCAAAATCGATTTACATCTTATAGTATAGGTACTGTTAACTATATTAGCTGACCCGGCAAACTTCATACCGCCAATTTTTTTCCGCCCGCATTGCGTCAGATCCCGTTCCCGTTGCACCCTCTACTATATTAAGCATTTATAATACATAGGTATAAACCTTCCTCTTGAATCATTCTATTTATTAAAAAAAATCGTTCAAAATCTGTTGCGTAGTTTTAAAGATTTAAGCATGAGTAACGGACAGACTGATACTTTGTTACCCGGCTGCCGAAGGAAGGAGGGTAATGTTTTTTTAATACTATGAAGTGAAGTGATAGTGATGTACCTATACCTACTCTAAGATGTACATAGCTATCTAGAAGTTACGAGTGAACATAGGTTGAACGCATAACCCTTCTTTCCCGACTCCACCGCAGTTAAATAATTACGTTTCCTATAACGCGGTCGGTAATGGTTCACCTACAAATAAATGTTAATTAGTTATCATCGACCTATTGAACACGGAACTAGTTTTGGGGTAATGTATGTGTAACGGGACTGATGTTAGCATCGGTAGGTAACATTCCACGAGCCGGGGTCGAGTCGAGATGGGCCCATCGGACCCACGCCGAAACTAGAAAAAAACTTGAAGAAAAAAGGAGTGTTGCCAGAGGTCGCGGGTTCGATTCCCGCTCAATTGTAAGTCGAGTGTTTTTATTTTTAATTTTTCATCCATACTAATATTATAAATGCGAAAGTAACTCTATCTGTCTGTCTGTATGTTACGCTTTTACGCCTAAACCACTGAACCGATTTTGATGAAATTTGGTTTAGGGGTAGATTACACCATGAGAAAGGATATAGGCTATGTTTGGTCGCGATAACCGACATCCACGCGGGCGGAGCCGTGGGCAAAAGCTAGTTTTTTATATAAAGTGTTTGTAAGTATAGTTATCTGCATACTAGAACTTATGTGAGCTAAGTAGTAAATACAGGTGGCAGCACACTGGGAGAAGATAATTTGAGGGCCGAGGCGCCATCGCCACGATAGAAGAAGAAGAAGTAGTTCCACTAGAGATTTGGGTGGACTGAACATCGGTGTTGACCTCTGTAGTCAGAAATATAAAAGGCTTGAAAATGAAGATATTTGAATTGTTTTAGAAAAATCAAATAAGAAGTCTTTTAAAAATAATTATGGAGATTCAATACCCACAAAGATTAGAGAGTACAGATTGGTATAATTTACTATCTGATTAACTATAACTTACAGTTTAGGTACTTTACAGTACCTATATTTTATATACTAAGTATTTAGCAAAAAGTATTGTTCCTTAGAAATATAACAATTACTTTTAGACGGCACTTTTTAACTGAAAGTCGCGAGCAAAAGTTAATATTTTTCTTATTCATTAGTGAAAATCTACTTATTTATTAATATATCGAACTCAAAGCCTAACGTCTAGTGATAGTGATTATCTAGTAACAAAAATAACGTAACACCGTAACAGCCTCCGTGGCGTGGCGGTAGTGCACGCGACTGCCACGCAGGAGGCGCGGGTTCGATTCCCGCTCAGTGCAAATATTTGTATGCATGAATATGGCTATTTGCATTGGTCTGGGTGTTTCTATATATAATATGTATGTATTTACAAAAAAAAAAGTATATAAGTATGTTTATCCGCATTCTAGATTCCATAACACAAGCTATAAAAGCTTACCATGGGTCTAGATAGCGTTGTGTAGAATGTTGTGGAATATTTATTATTATTATTTATAATAACGTAACAATAAGTGAATGAAATGACCGAGGAGTCGACGTCCTATTCAAACAGTATTCACGCATTCCGTTCTCACAGGTTCCCCGTATCAGTTACCCCATGGATCGATGGTGCACGCTGTTACAGAATAACCCTCGGCAAAACTAGGTCATGTGCCCCCATGACGCGCACCCTCGCTACCAGGAGACGAGAGCCGAGCAAGAGGTTGTTTACAAATCTATTGAAGATGAGGCTATTTAATTACAAATAGGTCATTCCTTCCTTATCATCACTTTTATCTTAATACCTTTTAAAACTATGATCCTTTTCCCGCCAAATAGAAGTAAACAAACTGAATTCAATCAATTTGTTTATGGTACGCCTCATTTGTTTTTTTTTCAGTTTTTTTTTAAATCTAAATTGATTATTATATTATCATTAGTGAATTAAATAGCTGTTTATTTTATTGTCTTATCTGCGGTAGCCTAGTGGTATGGGTAATGGACTGCTGAGACGAGGTCTCGGGTCCGATCCCAGGTTTACCATGGCACACACCAATGACTTTTCGATGCTTTTCGAAGTTATGTGTGTATTTATCGCAGGTTTATAAGTGCCCGGTTAATGGCAATAGGCTCGCCACCTATTAAATTGGGACCTAAACATAAACTGGCGAAATGTGGGGGCTAGCACCTCTGCCTACCCCTTCGGGGAATACAGGCGTGAGTTTATGTTATGTTATGTTATTTTATTACATACTCGTACTTTCAAATATTAACTTCAACGCGTCTGTTTCTCTGCTTACTTCTTCTGAACTATAACAAGCTAAGCCCTACCTAGCATAAGATACCTTTTATTTATATATTTTTTGGTGCAGAAATCACCATGAATACGCAGGATAGTATCTCGGAATGGAATTTACTAAAACCGCGCACAATTTTGCATCTCAAATACCGGGTTGTAAGGTGGCTCTATAAGGCATTTACCTCGCACCCCGGCTGACCCAGGGTCATCTCCAGTTTTGAGATGACCCCTTTAAGTGTGAAAACTACGGTGTCCCCATCTTGCAAGGGAAAGTGGGAAGTGCCTATAAGCATACCTAACATTTCCTTGCGTTTTTTTTCAATGCTTTATAAGGGGTGTTAAAATAACATGTGTCAGTATTCTATTTAGGTTAATGTCCCAGTTAATATGCATGGGTCATCCCTCCCATGACGTATCGCTGGACGCAAATTGTTCGTGAACCCTTTATCGATCTGATAGCGTAATGGACATTTTATTATACTATTAATTGCGATTGATTTGATTAGAAAAGGGACAGAAGCTTTCAAATGTTGGGTGATCAGTTGAAATGGGATCGCGTTGGAAAATCTGATTATAAGGGAAGGGAGGGAGGGGGGTTTGTTTACATGTAGACACGGATATTAGTCAATGCCTTCTAATTATGTTTACTATAGATAAGGGGTTTAGAACAAAAATGTGTCACGGTTCTGGGGTGACGTGGGAATTAATTTTTCATTTTGTATTAGGAATGGATACTAGATGTGTAATGTCACTTTTCTATTCACATAAATAATTTTTTAACGTGAAAATTAATAGCTCAGTTGGAAGAGCATTCCCCCTGTAAGGGAAAGGTCGTGGGTTCAAGTCCCACTTGAGCGCTTCTTTTTACCGATGTATTCCGAACTCATAAAAAAATCTGTAACACGTTTGCTCACAATTTTTACAGTACAACCACTAACCAGAGTTACAAAAAGAGATACGAAATTACTTATAGGCGATATAGATCAGCTAGTTTTAATATTAGGTCCTTACATATGAAATTGGCGTTTTTCGTACTGGCCACTTTAATCACGATTTTCTCCTCTTTGGTAAGGAATTCCAAATTCAAATTTGTGCTTCGATGACCGTCATTCATTTGTTTTTTTTCTTCTGTTTTTTTCTGTTTGCGTCACTCATTTTACAAAATGGAAAACTTAAAATATCGCATTATTTACGAATACGAGTTCCGCCGTGGCACTAGTGCTGCGGAAACGACTCGAAGGGTGAATGATGTTTATGGCGGTCATGTTGCAAAAGAAAACAAAGTTCGTTTTTGGTTCCAACGTTTTCGTTCTGGAAATTTCGACCTGCAGAACAAGCCCCGTGAACGGCCTGAGACCCAAGTTGATAATGAAGTATTGAAGGCTATTGTGGAAGCGGATCCATCGCAAACCACGTCCGAATTAGCTGCAGGTTGCGGTGTTAGTGATAAAACTGTTTTAATTCACTTGAAGCAAATTGGGAAGATTAAAAAGCTTGTAAGGTGGGTACCTCACGAATTGACTGAAGCAAACCGGCAAACGCGCGTCGACTGCTGCGTTACATTACTGAATCTGCACAATAATGAAGGTATTTTAAACCGAATCATTACCTGTGATGAAAAATGGATTCTTTACGATAATCGGAAGCGCTCAGCGCAATGGTTGGATCCTGGCCAGCCAGCCAAATCCTGCCCCAAGCGAAAATTAACCCCAAAAAAGTTACTTGTGAGCGTTTGGTGGACTAGTGCCGGTATTGTTCATTACAGTTTTCTCAAATCTGGCCCGACTATTACGGCTGATGTCTATTGTCAGCAATTGCAAACAATGATGGAAAAGCTAGCGGCTAAACAACCTAGGCTGGTCAATCGCTCCACGCCACTGCTGCTTCACGACAACGCTTTTTTTTTTTTTTTTTTTTTTTTTTTTTGACCGTGGGGGAAATCCTTCATGGATGTTATGCCGGACTCCTACCGACTAAAACCCCCACGGTATCGCCCAGCAGCCTATAGTTGGGAGCCCCGGGTAAGCCCTCGGAAGGATGTCCCAGGGCTCTCAACAGACCCACGGCTTTAATGCGGCCTCGTCTAGGGGGTGGTTCGGGTGCTATCCTGCGTCTATGGGGGGTTTTCGGGTATCATCCCGCTTCATAGGAGGGGGGAGGCGTGCGTGAGTCCGTCACGTCACGCTGCCGTCATGGGCCTGCTTCTGTAAGGACGATGAGCAGCCAACTGATCGTCCTCAGGCCCCCGGTCATGGAGGCCGATGGTCTTCGGCGAAGACACGCCGGCGGCGCCCAAGCCGCCGACTGCGGAACTCGGGTGGGAGAGTTCTCTCCCGCTCCCGCCCCGCCGCCTCCTTCACGAGCATGACCTGCTCGCAGAAAGAGGCGGCGCTGTCCCACTTACTCCCGCTGGAGACCATGGCTCCCACCATGGTCTCGAGCGAGAGAGTGTCCACGCCCAAGCCCACTACGAGGACCTGGCGCTGTTGCGCCCACGCCGTGCACTCCACCAGCGTGTGGAGCGCTGTGTCATCGCTGCGGTCCCCGCAGTGCTGACAATCGGCCGTGGTTTCCCGGTGTCTTCGCCACAGGTACCTACCGAAGCTACCGTGCCCGGTAAGCATCTGTGACAACCGGTAGGAGAGAGCACCATGTCTCCTCTCCAGCCACTCGTCCATGACCGGTCTGACGGCCGCGATTGTGGCGAATCCCCCCTTTGGTTGCTCAAGTCGCACCTTCCATGTCTCCACGGTTTCCTGGTGGAGCTGGGACCGCTGGGCCTCGATTTCTCGAGACGCAGGCCATTGGCCCCGCTCCAGCGCCTCCTTGCGCCATTTAAACAGAGACGCAAGGGCTCTCGCTTCCAAGTCCCATGGAGGGGTCCCGGCTAGGAGACATGCCGCCTCACCTGAGATCGTGCGGTATCCCCTTATCATCCTGACGGCCATCGCCCTCTGTGGGCTCAGCAATCTAGCCACATTACTGGCCGTCAGGGTCTCCGCCCATACGGGGGCCCCGTATAGGGCCATACTTCGCACGATCCCCAGGTACAGTCTCCTGCAGGGAGCGTTGGGTCCCCTGATGTTGGGCATCAGCCGTGCGAGTGCAGCTGACACCCCCTTCAGTTTTGGGACCAAACTTCGGAAGTGATGTCCGAAGTTCCACCGGCCATCGAGTACCAGCCCCAGATACTTCATCGAGGGCTCGATGCCGATGCTGACGCCCCCTACCTGTAGGCTGGATCCCGCAGGTGGCCCCATCCGAGGTCCGTGGAAGCACAGAGCCTCGGACTTGTGAAGGGCGACCTCGAGACCCAGCCGCCGTATCCGACCCACGACTTGAGCAACCCCTGCCGTGGCCTTTAGTGCTGCGTCTCGGTGCGTTGCTCCCCGCGCCGTAACGAGGGTGTCGTCGGCGTAACATGTTACGTCCACCCCCCTGAGCAACGGACCACGCAGCACCCAATCGTAACCGATGTTCCACAGGAGTGGCCCTAATACCGATCCCTGTGGAACACCGCACGACACATCCCGCCGACCCGGCCCTAGCCAACTCGGGTAAGTAATGGCCCTCTCGGAGAGATAGGCCCCGACAATTCGACGGAGGTAGGGAGGCACTCCATGGTAGATAAGCGCCTCCCTAACGCAGCTCCAGGGCAAGGTGTTGAAGGCGTTGGCGATGTCAAGAGACACCGCCACTATCACCTCACCCTGTGAGACTGCTTCCTCCGTCAGGCCTCTAATGCGCATGATCGCATCCACCGTGGAGCGCCCCTGGCGGAAGCCAAACTGGCTATCCGCCAGATCAGGCCCCACGCGTGTGAGATGCCTGACGAGGCGTTGTGCAATAATGCGCTCAAAGAGCTTGCACACCTCGTCAAGCAACACGATCGGCCGGTACCCTGATGGAGAATTTGCCGGCCGCCCCGCCTTTCGGATCAAGACCAGTTTTCCTGTCTTCCAGACCTTGGGAAACTGGCCTTTTTCGAGGCATGCGCTAAAGAGCCCTATAAGTCGAGGCCCAAGCTCCTCAAGAGCCAGGACCCACGCTCGGCCTGGAATGCCGTCGGGTCCAGGGGCGGTGTTTCTGCGGGATTTAAGCCGCAGTACAGCCGCCCCTAGCTCACCCTCCGTGACTACGGGCACGTTGTTCTCACTGCCTTCCGCGCTGGGCGCCTGAGACGGAGCCATGCGCGGAGGAATGTGTTCCTCCGCTCTTGATGGAAACAAGGAGTCCAGGACCACCTCCAGCTGCTCCGGCTGGAGACTCTGGGTCAGTGGGGGCGCCTTAGCGCGTAATTTGCCCCTTACCATAAGGTACGGGCGCCCCCACGGGTTGCGCTCCAGAGTCTCTATCAGCTCCTCGCGGCCCAACTTTTTGGACCGCTTGATGGCCGTCTGGAGGGCCCTCTTGGCCTCCTTGTACCCATCATAGAGCTCCGTCTCTCGGGCTACCGCATCGTCTGGGCGGCGACGCCTCCGGCGGAACCTGGTGTACCGGCGGCGCGCAGTGACGCACTCCGCGCGCAACTGCGCGATTTCCGGCGTCCACCAGTACACCTGCCTCCTCGCCGGTCTGGCACTAGCCCTGGGCATCGCCGCATCACAGATATGCGTCATGGCTCTCCCGAACCACTCCACTTCGGCATCAATATCGGCTGGCCTGTCCGCTACCGGGATCCAGGTCTGCACGATGGCCGCCTCCAGGAGAGCCTCCGGATCCAGGCGATGGAGTGCCCAACGCGGTTCCGGGGGATTCGCAATAGCTGGTGGCAGGTTAGGTGGAGGGGAGACGTTGAACCGAATATATCGGTGATCTGACGACGTCTCCTCTTCCTCCACCACACGCCATTCCTGGACACGGCAGGCGAGCTCAGGGGTCGCAAACGAAACGTCTATGACCGAGCTGAGCCCCCGCCGCGTCCAGGTTGCGACATTCCCCCGGTTCAGGATGACTAGGCCACGTGTAGTGACCCAGTCCTGAAGTATCCTCCCCCTGTCTCTGGTTTCCCGGGAGCCCCAAGCCTGCGACCAGGCATTGAAATCTCCCAGGATCAGGACAGGGCGAGGCCGGCATGCAGCGAGAACTACGTCCAGCTCAGGGAGCCATAGCTCAAACTGATGCTGGTCGAGGCTCGGCGAGATGTAAACGGCCACGACAGCCATACCCTCATATTCCGCCGCGACGCAGCCCGGGCCTCTAGCGATAAGCGCTAGGCGCGAGTCATCCGCGGCGGTCCCCCCAAAGACAGTCGCCAGGCCGTTCAGATCAACTGGGCTTCCGGGGTGAACCCAGTACGGCTCGGCGACAACCACCACGTTAATGGACCACTGCCTGATGCTCTGGTACAGAAGGTCCTGAGCACCAGCGCAGTGGTTCAGATTCACCTGCAGGATGCGGACATGGGTATCCATTAATGGACGTCCATTTCCGCACCCTGCCGCGAGAGTGCACCCTCACCTCCCCGTGCGGACGGACGGGGCTTTGGTCTTGAGGCAGTGCAGGCCTTACTGCCCACCCAGTGGTCGGCCTCCTTGCCCTCCGCCACGCATTTAAAACAGCGTGGCGGAGCGTCACAGGCAAGGGCCACGTGACCGGGCTGACTACAGCGGAAGCACCGGTCTCCCACGTTGACTTCCGCCGTACACTGTACTCCCACATGCCCCACGACCAGGCACCTAAAGCACCTGGCTTCGCGTGGCTGCAGGAGATGCACCTGTGCCCTCAGGAAGCCCCCGATAAGGAGGCTCCGTCCGTCCGCCACTTTTTGGGCCGCCGCGACGGGGCAGCTCACGACTGCCGATCCGTGACCGAACGGGCCAAAGCGGATTTCGCCTGACCTCACCTGGTCACGAGGGCAGCCGCTCGCCTCTACGACGGCGGAGATTATTTCCTCCGTCGTAGTCGCGTCATCTAGACCCGAAATGCGCAGACCCGCGCACTTGTTGGGTCTGGTGACGCGGATGTCACCCGTGTCCAGCGACTCCCTTAGCTTAGCCGCTAGGGCATCTGCTTTGGGGCCGCTGGTGGCGCCATAGACCTGGAGGAGGCGTGCTCCGGTGCGCGTCACCTTGGACCGGAGACCTCCCTCTATATCGAGGGCTTTAAGGTCCACCGAGGCTCTCGCCTGCCTCAGGACCTCGGCGTACCCCAAGCCTCTCGCCCTGCCCTCTGTAGTCACCGTAATGACGACGGCAGAGGAACGGGGAGCGCGGAGCCTCATTGGCGCCTTCACCGCGGCGGCCTTCGCGGCTTTTGCCGCCTTCTTGGCGGCCTTCGCCGCCTTTTTGGTGGCCTTAGCCGCCTTCTTCTTCGCTCCCACCACCTCCCAGACCCCCTTTCTGGAGGGATTCTGGGATGCAGCGGGAGCACTGGGTGTGCTTGGGGAGGCGGGGTTGCCACTTCCCCCAGGTGCCGTCTTCTTGGGGGCGGAGGGGGGTGTGAAGGCCTTCGGCTTGGAAGGAGCCCCAATGGGTGCAGCAGTCACGGGTGCCGCCAGCGGCGGGCGGTATGCCCGGTCCTCGAGGACCCCAAGGCGTCGCTCGATGGCCTCCAGCATCTGGACCACCGTTGGTGTCACCTTGGGTGGAGCACGAGGAACGGGGGTTTTCACACCCCGAGCCTCCCCGGCCCCCTGGACCAGCTGCTTCAGCTGGCTGATCTCCTCCCGCATCAGCTGTTGTTGCTTGCGGGAGTCGGCAAGCTCTGTCTCCAGGCTCGCAACCCGAGCCCGGAGTTTCTCCTCTTCGTTGGAGACGCTCCTTTCTAGAAGCTCCTCCAGCGCTTTGGCGGCGCCCGTGATGGCTTCCGCCACGACTCTCTTCTTTCCCGCAATATTTTTCTGGCCTTTTACGGCGCCAGAAATGCGGGAAAGAGCCGCCAAGATGTTTTGCGCCGCCGGCACCTCCGTGACCTTCCCGCTTGGCAGCGGGGACACAATCACCGGCGGTTCTGCTACCCCCCCTTTCGCTTTGCAGAGGTCGGCTTTCCGACCTCTACACGCGGTGGTAGCCACAATCAACCTCTTCCTGGGAAGGTCTTCCTCACTATTCGGTGATTCAGACCCAGGCCGACGGGGTCCGCTCGACCTGGGTCTCTTCCTACCTACGTCGGCATGGATACCGATACCGAGGGTATCCTCGGGCCCGCCACCCACGCCGACAGCCGACTCCATCTCCGAGTCAGCACGGGTCGACACGTCTTCCGCGTCACTTTTCTGGGTGGTTTTGAGGCACACCCTTGGGCCTATGGGACTGTGGTGACCCCTCCCATATACCACCCGGAGTGAACCCGGGCGGGGGTCGCCATGGCTGGTCGCCGAATGGGTGTCCATTCGACCACCAGTCACAGCAAGGGATTCCCCGGACGGCGTCCGGGTACCCTCATGGGTAGATTTATCCTTAATTGTTTCCATAGCCATTTATTTTTTTCGATTAATGTCCGTCGACGTTGAGGTGGAAGTAGGGAGGTTAGGAGTGTATGTGAGGATGGGAAGGGTGGGAAGGTGGGAGTAGGTGACGCCCTAGGCACTGAGGTCCCCCCAGCGATGCATCCCATTGCCGGGCGTCAGAGCGTGGGGTTCAGGGTGATTTTTTATAGAGGTTTTCTTCCTCGCAACTCCTAAGAGCCACCATGCCCGTCTGTTGCCAGACGGGGGTACGGCTCGGCCGATCGATGGTCCCTATGGGACCGTGTACTTCACCACTGATCGCTCAGTGGCAAAGTACTCGTCGCCCTGAGAGTTCTCCGCTAAGTACGCTCTGCTTAGCAGAGCGCATGCGGAGAACTCGAAACCGGCCATCAGGCCCCCCCCTCCTTGGTGGACTATTTGCCATGGGCGACGACGTACGCCTCGCGCGAAGCCCACGTCGTCGCCCACGTTACCGGGGTGCACCACGCGGAGGTTGTCCTACCTAGCACCCCTCACGACAACGCTAGACCACACACCGCACAACAGACGGCTACCAAATTAGAAGAGCTTCAATCGGAATGTCTAAGACATCCTCCGTACTCCCCGGACCTTGCTCCAACAGATTACCATTTTTTCAAAATTTGGACAACTTCTTGCAAGGGGATAAATTCAACTCTAATGGGGCAGTCCAAATCGCCTTCACATATTTTATTGATTCCCGTCCGACTGGTTTTTTTAGTAAAGGGATCAATGAACTGAACTGAACCTATGAGATGGCAAAAGTGCATAGAAAACAATGGTTCATACTTTGATTAATTAAATATATTATATTTAAAAATATTCGACTTTTTGTTCCTCCCATACAAAACGCCAGTTTCATATGTAAGGACCTAATATTAAGATGATTACCTAGCAACAGTTGGACTCTATTAGAAGACACAGTTGGTAACCCAGGTGTTTAATTGTATTACTCTCGTTTCATGCTGCCCTGGTCCCCGAGCGGGTCACGGAGGGTTGGAACGGGGTCGAGGACTCGCGCACCCCACGACTCGATGCCATACAAAATAATATAACAGAAATGATTTTAGTCATTTGAGCGTTAAAGAAATGCTTTGATTGCTTGACCGGTGGTCGGAGAATTAACTTCGGTGAGAAAGCATAAGGGTAGTAGGTATGCGTCTTTTGAAAAGTGAGAGTCGAGTTAAGATCGGTTTTCTTCGGTTTTGTGAACGATCTCTTTAACATACAGTTTGGCTAAAGCTCAATATCTTTTAAGAGTGGCTAAAACTGAAGTTATCGTTGTAATCCTACTAATATTTGTGAAGATGTTTCGATGTTTGGTGTTCAATCACACTGTAAAAGCTGAACGGATCTGGTTGAAATTCGGTACAGGAATCCATACAAAATTGTAAAGACGAAAGTAACTCTGTCCGTCTGTCTGTCTGTATGTTATGCTTTAATGCCTAAACCACTGAACGGATTTTGATGAAATTTGGTATAGGGGTAGACTAGACCTTGAGAAAGGCATGTTTGTTCGCGATAACCGATATCCACGCGGGCAGAGCCGCGGGCAAAAGCCAGTAGATTATAGTCAGAAATAATTTAGAGTAACTGGAAGCGGGAATGTGGTTAAAATTTCACGGGGGCGATTAGTATTTTATAAAGCACAAACAGTTTTATCTACTCTATAAAGATACCATTAGGTAATCTGTGCTGTTAGTCCTATGTATGATAGAGAAAACGCTCTATAAAAGCCGAAGGAAGACAATCTTAGCCGAACTCTCTCTTATTCCCGACTCCTATTATGTCCTCCAAGGTCCCGCGCGCCAATTCGGAGACCGGGTACTATAAATTGTTTTGTCAATATACGTACAAGCAATAGCAAGCCTTAAGCATAAAACTTGCTCAAATAACAGTAAACAATAGTATTAATAGCACTCGAACCCAAACACGGCTAAAAATAATGATACAATTAACAGGTTCTCTGCTCGCTCCCTGCGCGACGAGCGACGACATCGCTCGTGTCAATACTCTTGCGCAGGTATGTTTGTTTTAGTTTTATTGTCATAATATATCTTGTATTTAAGAACTGGATTACCTATTCGGTTTTGAAGCGTCGTAAATGACAACACTGGCCAAGTGTGAGTTGGACTTAGCCACGAAAAGTTCCGTACGACTAAAAATCGTTTGGTGTAGGGAGCCTACTTAAATATTTATATTATTCTGTCTACTTTAACTCCCTGCCAGCTCACGTGTTTCCTTCTTCCTACAGTCCCGGGTCCTTTAAGGGGGGCGTGAAAGGGCATCTGATGAGGCCGTCAAGCTGAGTGCCACCACTGTTAACATGGTACATGTTTACGATGGTGACCCTCTTTCCGAAACTTTGCCTTTAGCTTAACATTAGGCGGGGTGAAGTCAAATTGACGTGTCCTTTATAAAAAAAGGTATCGGTAGCATTTGCTGTTCTAGCGGCAACAGAAACACACCATTTGTGAAACTTTCAACCAGCTTCGTCGGATTTACAATCGAGAGACTGTAGGTTCTAAGACTGTCGACGGCCACCAGGAAATCATCAATTGAAGAATCATCGAACAGTACAAACATCAACACAAAAAGAAATATACCTACACGAACTGTGTCGGTACTGTCGTGAAGTTTAGTGTATTAAAAAGGAAAACCTCACAGGTCAGTTAAAGAACTTCCTTTAACTGTTCTGTGGAAAACCTGGGCCATTCCGTTCAGTTCGGTTTCTAACCGACTACATACATATATACATTACAGTCACACATCGATTTAATCAGGAAAAATGAATTGCTCAGGTGGGGTTTGAACCCACGACCTTTCCCTTACTGGGGAATGCTCTTCCAACTGAGCTACCGAGCCACACCCGAATCATTTCAAATTTTCCTTCTCCCTTTAAAGCGACAGTGGAGTCATCTACCAACACTGTTACACGACTTACACGAATTGTAAAGTTAGCTTATTAAATGCTATAAAATTTCATTCAAACAGCTCTTTCTCAGTGGGGTAGGCAGAGACTATACATTTCCACTACAATCCTGGAACAACTCTTTCGCTTCCTCAACTTCCAACTGACTAACGCACAAAAAAACCTTTAAATACGTATGACAACTTATAACATGAGTGTGTACAAGACATGTTATTCACGTATTTCGACAGTAAGAGCGTTCCAAATAAATATTTTGTATTTCCTGCGAAGGAAGAGCATTAAGATTAATTTCCCTATGTGGGGACTCCGCGCGGATATAAGAGGGGAGATTTAGTACGCTGATATATATGTAGCTACTGATTTATAATTGTGTGTTCGTGCGTATTTCTTGACATATATTGTGCTCGTATTATGATATGTGAGAGTGAGAAGGGTAGCTGGGAATGACTTCGCAGAGGATTATTGTTAACAAGTAAAGCCAACGAGACGAGAGAAAAAAGGTAAACAAAGCGACCATTACTGAGTTACTTTGTGGTAACTAGCGATTATATTCTCTGTCCTTGTCGCATATATCACACGTACGCGGCACTGGCCGAGCGACAGCTGTCGTTGCGTGTTTCGTGGTACAGCAAAGCTGTCACAGCGGTTCTAAATTGTCAGATCCGCCATCTTATGAGCAATTTTATTCCTGTCTGGAACGCCCTTGAAGTGATACGTAATCATTTTCAAATAAAAAGGTTTGGGACCGCTAAAGCATTGTTTACCTTTTTTCTCTCGCTTCGTTGGCTTTACATTAGTGTTGCCATGGCATATCTTGGATCCCTTTGGCAATAGTTAAAATTTTTCTCAGCGCAAGGAATATTCTAAAAAAAGAATTAGCGAAATCCGTTCAGCTATTCATGAGATTGGCGCTAAGTAACACATTCAGTGATTTTTATAATATTGTATTTTTTTTATAAAGGACACGTCAATTTGTTTATTACAAAGTGGTCATTTATCGAAGGTAAAAAAAAAATAGTCAAATATCCTAATGTACAGCTCGATTCATATATGTTGGACCTAAATCGCGAGGTATAATAAAAGGACCTTGTGCGCGCTAATTGTTTTGTAATAACGTATACTTGGTGAATTTGAGCTCGTCCACCGCAGTTGCACACCGTTTTATCTTCAAAATACATCCAAGAAACGTGTACTGCGTGTATAGAGCACATTTTAGGTCCAAGATAGACGGTTCGACATATAGATACTGATTGCCTTGACACCGTACAGACAACATCAGATCGGTCTTGCTTGATGAATAAAATACTGAAAATGATCTTAAGCACTTCCTTGTTTTCCCCATTCACGGATTGTTGTGATATTTAGTACACACCTGTAGTTCGGACAATAATACAATTTACATCAATAAAAAGTTTGATTCGCTCTTAATATTTTGATCATTTGGTGACTTTGTAGTCCAGATATTTCTGACGCAGACCGTACAAAGACTCGTCAGATTTACGTCGGTTTGGCCAGCTCCCCTTCATTTCTTTGTCAATAACAGGGTGCACGAGATAAGACCAAGCCTCCTCGTACGTGCCCCGCTTGGCCAATAATACTCCTGTAATGGGACATTATATTGTAATCTTTGTAGTATTGTGGTGGACAAACAGTGTGGCACAATGATAGAACATTGCGGATACGATTCACGATTCGAAGTCACATGCAAAAGATCGTTCGATCGCGTAGTTCGATTGATCGCACGAAGAGGATTTAAAAATCCTCATTGTTCGATCAATCGAATGATAGAGATTTGTAAAACCACATCGTTCGATTGATCGCACGAAGCGAATGTTTTGAATCCTTGTTGTCCGATCGGTCGCACTATTAAATCAATTCGAAATTCAAAATTTTGAATGTGGAATGGAACGGCACACAAAAACCTCATAAATTAGGGAAATTAATTTTGAAACCTCGAATCGCGCGCCTTTTTTATTTGATTAGTGTGTTAATTAAAAAAAAACTTAGATTAGATTAGATGTTTTTCGAACTTTAAAGTTAGCATAATAAATTCTATAAAAATTCATTCAAATCAAGACCTTTCCCGCAATCCATCGATCTTCTCACGTAGCTATATCGTTGCTCTGCTGTTTGCCACCTCAGTAGTCTACATAAAAAGCTGTGAAGGCCATACATCGAACCAACATCGTGATTGTGCAGGTGCGACTAGGTCATTGCACAGCCATTATTGTAATCATTATCAGATCGCTCCACGTACACATTCGTAATGTTATTGTGGACTTTTAAATATCAACGTAGGTCATTAAGTTTTTGTCGCGTCTTAATCGATGTGAAACTTGCGAATTACGAATTTTTTGGATTCTTAATTGTTCTGTTGTCCTGGTATCATAATTCACACTTCCTTTTTGAACTTCACTACAGTGAAGTTACAGTTACAGCTGACCACCAGATGTGCAGGCCATGATGCAGATTGCATTCCTCCATAATTCCCCATAATTTTCAATGTGATGAAAATGTTTAAATGTTTATAATTCAATCACGCTATAAGGGCTGAATGGATTTGGCTGAATTAGTACCGGCATCCATAGTCCATACTAATATTATAAATGCGAAAGTAACTCTGTCTACCTTTTCACGCCTAAAGCACTTAACCAATTTTGATGAAATTTGGTATAAGGGTAGATTAGAACATGAGAAAGGATATAGGCTATATTTGGTCGCGATAACCGACATCCACGTGGACGGAGCTGCGGGCAAAAGTTGGTAGATTATAAGTCTTGACTTTAGACTCCAGTAGCTTATACTTTTCATCCAGGATCCAGGGAATATATTCGTGGGGCGCAAATTACATCAGCTAGGAACATAATAAATAATAAGTCAACCAATCAACTAGCCTATCGTACTCCACTGCTGGACATAGGCCTCTCCCGATATTCGGAGGCTTTGGCCTACTGTGTCCACGCTGGCCGTCGGTAGGCGGTTTGGTACAGGGTTTTATTCCGAGTTTTCTTTCTCTTGTATTGATATCGTCTCCGTTTATTTCGTCAGAAAAAAAAAATGGCTACACAGCTCATACCTTTTGATTGAAATAGTAGGTATATTTATGTACAACAGTCGAAGCAAGTCTGATTTAAAATCACAAGCGCAGTTGGAAAATGAGTCATCAGAATTTAGATTTGGACATAAAAGTTGATGGGATTGTTTGTGTGGCCGGTGCAGCATACATTGTGTTTATGACTGAACAGTGATGTACCAGCGACAAATACGATAAATGAAATTTTTATAGCATTTATTATGCTAACTTTTTAATTTTTTTTTCGTATACATTAGGAAAAAGAAGCACTCAAGTGGAACTTGAACCCACGACCTTTCCATTACTAACAGGGGGAATGATTTTCTAACTGAGCTATTGAGCCACACCTGAATCACTTCAAATTTTCCTTCTGTTTATATCCACCGTCGCCCTTAAAGACGGATATTGCCTAGAGATGGCCGAGAAGTCGCAGGTTTGAATCTCGATAATTAATGTAAAGAAAGAAGGAAGAAAGAAATGTTTTTTATTAAGACAAGCTGCAGCACACAAAACCTATCATGACTAAATTACAATTATTATTTTTTTGCAACTCCATCTTAGGTGCTTAAAAACGAATTATTATTAAATGATTTGCTATATCCATTGAAAAACAATAATTCATCATCGTCCAGGCCATTACACTACCGACGTGAACCCACTCCTAACACAAGCAATTTTGTTTAATTGAAGGGGTTGGAAGGAATATTAATAATTTCGGTTGCTAATAATTCTTATTTAAATTAAAAATAATATTCCATCCATTCATACATACACTCTCTATCTATACTCTACTACGATTCACAAGGGAACGGTCTAAAGTGCATCTAGGCAGAGAGCAAATGTTCACAAGTCGGCCCTCTATATACCCGCAGATCACAGGCTTGCGAATAAGTTCGTGTTCCTCTACAATTACGTAAGATATAAAACACTAAGCTATAATTTAGCGTGGTTTCGCATAGCCACGCTACACTAGCTTTGAGTCATTATCAGGTAGGTACTATATTTTAAAAGTTCTCTGTAACTTTTGCACAGAAACTTGTAAATAAAATAAAACAAATAGGTTTTTCAAATCGATTTAGAAAGGTTTTTTTCCTGTCCAGACGGGATTCGAACGTGCGATCCTTCTCTTACAGAGAGAATACTTTGTCCACCAAGCTACTCGACCACGCCTGAACTAATCCAAATCTTTCCTCTCTATATCAGTCTTAAAGCCGACGCGACGGTGGAGCTAACTACCAACACTCTTACGAGCTATCGGAACCAATGAAAGATTTTTCAATCATCATACATTACAGGTGTTGTAAAATTGTTTTGGAGCAGCACATTCTCCCGTTAGGCGCGGAAGTATTTATACATGGGGTTAAATAAATTAAAATTACATAAACATTCATTGTCCAGTCCTTATCAAACAAAAATTATTGATTGATTAATTATTAGATTATACTTATACATTATGAATAAATTACAATCGAATGTCCGTGTGCAGTGAAATAAATTAGACTGGAATAAATGAATTGGATTGAACAACAACATCAGTACCTAGGCATTAGTCCTTTTCACAAATTATAATTCTATCGTGTAAGTACTCTGCCACTGTATTTATCGTTTAATATTCTAAACAACGTCCCACGGAATCGCGATCCTCATCATCATCATCATCATCATTATGTCTTTTTTCACGTAACCATATCAATTATGAAATTACGACTTCACTTTGTCTAAAGGTGCAGAGTCAAGAATGAGGGTAGCTACCTATTTTAGATGCCAATCAACATAAGCTATCTTACAAATAAATACTAGTTTATTCGTAAAATAAAATAATAACTGATCTTAAAGTCGTTTTTCTAATAGCAAAACCGTCAGGAAGTCAAATTATTTCAGTAACAATTTCAATGAAAGCTGAAGGTATTCATTTGGCGAAAAAATATATTTTCTAATATGTATGAGAATAATCATTCCTTTAAAATATCACCTAACAGCCAGTTAACACAAAATTATCGCGTAATATCTCACAATATTACATCTCGAGGTGTGCTACAAGCAGGTGTAGTGTGTAGTACAAATATTGGCACATCGGCGTCTGTCCGCGGCCCGCTGAGAACCCCCGGCTGACGATGACTCACCGTCGGCCGGTGCACACCGTAATGGTAACTGTTTACCGATACTGTTTATTTCCAGATAAATTACGTTGTTACAGTGTTACTTTATTTGAATACTAGTTTTTGTCCGCGGCTCCGCCCGCGTGGATGTCGGTTATCGCGACCAAACATAGCCTATGTCCTTTCCCATGGTCTAATCTTCCTCTATACCAAATTTCATCAACATCGGTGCAGTGGTTTAGGCGTGAAAGCGTAACATACAGACAGACAGACAGAGTTACTTTCGAATTTATAATATTAGTATGGATATGGATTAGTAACTAGCTGTTGCCCGCGGCTCCGCCCGCGTGGATGTCGGTTATCGCTTAGTGTTGAGTCAACGCTTTTGAGCATAAAGCCTGCATCTCAAAATCCTTTCTTAGCGGATGCCTACGTCATAACATCTACCTGCATGCCAAATTTCAGCCCGATCCATCCAGTGGTTTGGGCTGTGCGTTGATAGATCACTATGTCAGTCAGTAAGTCAGTCACCTTTGAATTATATATATTTAGATTGAAATTGAAATTACATGAGATCCGTCCAGCAGATCTGATATGATTTTGGTTGACTGACTCCGAGACCTTTTGATCGTAAAGTCAACTTTTATACCACTTAGCCAGCTTTCAACGCTTTGTTGACAAGTAATAAAGTTAAATTTTTTGAGAAAACCCACGACGTATAAAAAATAATTCAAAAATTGTTTACTGCAGCGCTCCCTATTGGGTTATCACCGTAACACCTATCTAAGAACATGCAACACTCAAACCCAAACCAATAATTGAATATTGCATCAAAATCGGACTAGTATTTTTTGAGAAAATTGGCAACATTGATTTGTATTAAAAATGCTTGCTGTAGCGCTCTCTGTTGAGTTGTCATTATAACACCTATCTAAGAACATGCTCCAATTAAAGCCGAAGCCAAGACTGAAAACTGCATTAAAATTGGATTGGTAGTTACGGAGAAAATGGCAGCATGGATTTGCACAAATAAACAAACACACAAACATCCTCTCACCCCAAACGCATATACCGTCTCCGTTCCGTCGTGGGTAAAAATAAAAAAAAACGGACTCTGAGGTGAGAACTTTGGATTCCATCGTGACTAACACATAAGTGATGATGATGATGGTGTGTACCCGGCATAAAACAAATAAAAACACTCCATTCCACCGACCTTCGCTGTCCATAAACGTAGCTTAGTACATCTATATCGATGTACCGCTACATACATGTGCTAGCCGTCGGTTCCATTCGCGGGGGCTCGTGACAGACTAGCGAAAAAGCAAATCAAATATTTAATAGTCACACAGAGGGGTGTCGTGAGGCGGGACGAGTGTTGCTTTTTTAGAACCTTTTAAGTGCAGACTCAGCTCTGAATTTGTGATTTCGATTGATCAGCCCTGTGCATTTTTGATTGGCTCCTGTGATTTGTGTTTTTTTTACGTCAAAAGTCTATTCTGGGACATATTACGCAGCGCTATCTGACCCAACCTATGCATAGCTTGTACTATAGGTTCTAGAACACGAATATTAATTTTTCTGTAAGTGCACGAAGTCCTGACGGAGTCATCAATGCTTTCCAAAAGTAAGTACACATTTTGAGTCAATAACACTTTATGCCGGGCTGACTGGCTACAAACATGATATTTCTGCTCAGCTCTGAATTCGTGATTTCGATTGATCAGCCCTGTGCATTTTTGATTGGCTCCTGTGATTTGTGTTTTTTTTACGTCAAAAGTCTATTCTGGGACATATTACGCAGCGTTATCTGACCCAACCTATGCATAGCTTGTACTATAGGTTCTAGAACACGAAGATTTATTTTTCTGTAAGTGCACGAAGTCCTGACGGAGTCATCAATGCTTTCCAAAAGTATGTACACATTTTAAGTCAATAACACTTTATGTCGGGCTGACTGGCTACAAACATGATATTTTAGCAGTAGATGTGGTAACTAACCACTTGTAAAAAAAGGCTCTTTAGCAACTTCCTCCCTTAGGGTCTTAGGGTTGGGCTATGAGGGCTTTAAGCGCGTTCAACTGCTGTCAGAAGTCGCGGGTTCAACTACCATACAACTGATCTTTTTCTTTATAATAGGACAGGCCAATTTTAAAATTGACCTCACCTCGCCTGATGTTAAGCTGAAGGCCAAGCCTCAGGAAAGAAGGTACCTTGCTAACAATAGTGGCACTCTGTTTCACGGCCTCATCAGATGGTTTTTCACGCCCCGCTTGAAGGACCCGGGACTGTATGAAGAAGCAAACTCGTGAGCATAATAAAAGAAAAGGAAACAGTCACCAAACCGTTTGGTTCTTGATGGAATATTCTGTAGAAATTAGGTTACAGTTATAAGTATAACCGACACAGGAGATAAGGTTGCACCTATAAATACATGATGAAAAAGTGTTACCGTATCTCCTTTGTCCACTGTACAATGGACTACCTTACTGTTAAAAGCAATTCCATTAGCAAATTTTTAAATTGTAAAGTCATGTTTGTAAAATTACATTTTTTTTTAAATATTTATGTAACCGCTTATAACACAATAGTCTACTGTAATCCATTTTGGAAACTACCTACACAACTCTGCGAGCCTGGTAGCCTAACCGGAATCCTAAAGAGTGGCGGTACAACGTAACACAATTCCGTGCGGATACTTTATCCGCACAGTTTAAAAAAGAGTTGGCGAGGTGAACAAAAGAGTCAACATAACAAAAGTTGGATATACGCGAGTCAGGTGCGGTGGTTACGTTATGAAATGATATTGCGGCGAGAGGGGAACCCCCATGCAAATACAATTCACTCGCCTTTAGTGCTGGCTGGCTCCCGTGTTCGTATTTTTGAAATCTGACAATTTAATATATTTTAATTTAAAAATGGAATAGAAATTGTTAGAGAGATGCGAGCTGTCAAGTTACATTCATGGCTTACATTGTTAGGGTACAATTTATGGCAGTCGTTACGCGTAGTTGGAGCCCTCAAAAGTCCGATTAGTCTAACTACAGAACTTCTTTATCGTCATTTGTTTGTGATGGAAGTCAGATGATAACCACTTCATCCGTGAAGCGTATGAATACCGTAGTTCAACCGCATCACAATTAGACTGAAAAGTGGACTCTACTCAATTGGGAAAAGGTTCAGAGAATGATGTAACGGTTAGTATATTTTGTTACTAACTGACCAACCAGATGCACAAGGTGGGTGGTTAGGAACATTTATTCCTAACTGACCAACCAGGTGGACAACTCAGGTGGTCGGTTGGGAACGGGGGAGAGATTCGATTCGAAAATTCTTCATCCTTTTACTTCTATCCTTCTTGACAGAAAATATTTATGTATTGTTTTTTATTTCTTCCAAGCATTAACATTAATCCCTGTCTATTGAAGAGTAGACGCTTAATCTCCAACGCCGAGATGAGAGAGCTTAATACAAGATACTTGAAATTTCCTGACATTTTTCAACAGCTTAATTTTAGAACGTATTGTAGAGACCCTCAGGAAGAACTTCTTGTACAATAATTCAACTCCGAAATCTGAAATGCATAATATCATACATAATTAAGCTCACGCCTATTTCCCTTTGGGGCAGGCAGAAATACCAGCGCAACATCTACTTCTATTCTTCAATGCTGCACGAACTTTCTATACTATCAAACCTTTCACGCAAGCTCGCCGGTTTTAAGTGCTAGAAAACTATAATGAAAGTAGAAGAAAGAAGTATATAAGGATTTTAGTAAGTAGAAACATGTGATTTCTGCCTACCCCCAGAGTCAAGAGGCGTGACTGTAAACGTGTATGTTCGTGGGTAGTTGTGCCAATGAAGCTGCCCTTTCGTGTTGATTAAAGCGGGGCAATCATGACAAGAATGTTAAATACCAATTAACACAGTAACACATGAGGCACGCCCATAAATAATTAAAATTAAACATTAACTCATTTAATTTTTCCGTTTTATTGATCAATCACGGCACCACAACGGTTAAATACATTCATAATCAAATGAGTTGGAAACGTCACAATAACACGCAAACCTTCAAACGAACGAACATAAATCACAACCCGAGGCCGTTGTACCCTGTGGAACAGGAAGCAGAGTCGATGCACCCTACGCACACACGCGCACCGCACCGCGCCTCGTACTACCTCACCTCCAGCTTCACATGTGTGCGTGACACGGATACAATAAACGCGGAAATACAACATTAACATACATTTTCCACTAACACCAACAAAACATACATAGTGTAACAACACGTCTATAACCCACACATGTACAGATTTTTCTTTGAAGATGTCGGTGTGTGAGTGCCGCCCTGTTCGTACGGCTTTTGGGGGTGTGGCGTTGACGGAAGGCGCTTTGAAGAGAACTGGGCGACTGTGCTTGTGTTGGTTTTGTGTGCTTGTGTGCGTGACTGAGCTGAGTAATGTATATACAGTATGTATTTATTTTTGTTATACGTTGCAACGAAGAGTTAAAGTTTCGATGCATATTATTATTTATGAAACACATTATTTGCAAATTATGAAACTTGCGGTTACTGTTATATGTAATTTAATTAGTATATTGTAACCCCTGCGTGTATGTTGTGGTTATATCACAGTTCATACTATGGTGATGAGCCAAAAACCTACTCGTAATATAGGCAATAGAGATACAATAAAGAACGGCAAATATTTTTTTCGGGCTCATGTTCTAATTTTCTTTTAGCAATAGTTCATTTCAGTCGAACTAGCTTTGTTCAAATCTGTCGTGCACAGGGCGGAGGACTGCTCATTCTTAACTTTTCATTTACTTCTTACATTAAGCGACTATTTTTTTTTTTTTTTTTTTTTATTTTTTTTTTTTAAAAGAATATTAGAACCGAAGTTGCTAATATTCCCTCTAACCCCTCCAACTAAGCTAAATTGCTTGTGCTAGGAGTGGGTTGACGTCGGTAGTGTAATGGCCAGGATCGAACCCGGGACCTCTCGATCGTAAGGCCGACTCCTTAACCACTAAGCTACCATCATCTTCATCATCATCATCATTATAGTTATTCACGGGAAATAGATGAGACCAGGCCCTGGTTACCTGTATGTAGCCAGGACCAGAACAACATGGTCTAATATTAGCCAATTTTTTTTTTAAATCACTATAGTAAATATCATATGATATCATATCATGCATACTGACAAACGCAAAATAAGAAACTTATTTAATATTGTTACACTAACTATTTAAAAATTTGAACAAGGAAATACAAATGGCAACGCTTAAAATATACACAGAATACCTTACCAGACTAAAGCATACGGCTGACGTGGAAATGCAGCCGGGAAATTTAGAGGTTGCGGCGTTGTCCGTTATACAGCAGCCTGTGTGTGTCAGGGTGCGGTGTGCGCGCGTGTGTGTGTGTGCGTGTTGGTGTGCCGGGGTGGCAGGGTGGCGGAAGCGCGGGCTGCGGGGTGGGGAGGGAGGGGGGTGAGCGTAGTGCGGCGCTAGCTCGGCGCGCCCCCGTTCACGGCCAGGGGTCGCCGACCGCACCCCGGCTACGGCGTAACCTCGCTACGGCCCGTAGCTTCCTCTTTTGTTTTAATACCATGTGCTGTCTATGTAATTTGATTGTTACTTATTTGGGTCAAATAATTAATTTGAAATCGATTAATTGATTCTTATTTTAATTGTATTTGTTATACGATAATTTTTTGGGACTAAATTGGAATTGTAAATTATTGTGTTGTGGGAAGTTAGTATAGAATACGAATTAAAATTCATACAGCTACTGGGTTTCATTCAGATTTATTTGGTCTGTCTACATTCTTTGTATGTACATCATTGCCTGATGTATGAACAATAACAGTGAAAATTAAACATAGCTCCGGTGCTTTGAAATAACTTTACACTTCTTCTCTTCTACCACTTGCTGATATAACTACCATCTTAGTTCCCCCGTGTACATGGTTGTTGAAAAGCAACTAAAACGACGGGCAATACTTAGTGCATTTACAATAATAACCACAATCGCGATTGCACCGGTTGGAATCCGTTTTATCGCAATCAAAATTAATTGTGGTTTTTGACTATTCCCGGCACAATTGGGCGCGTCCAACTACGTGGTTTTTCTATGTCATCTTTGTGGTCCAAGAACTCCAAAGATATTGGAGGCGCCCCATACCACCAGATGAACACTGTGCGTGTTTATTACCAATAAAGTCTAAAGGCATATATTTCCTTAGGTAACCCATTAACTATGATTTATAAGAGATGACGTGTGAATATAATTTTGACTGTGGCAAACAGTTGACCGGTTTACTTTATGGTAAGCGGACGGGGTAAGCGGACATGTTTGTTAGACATTGCTAACCCAGATATATCAAATTATACCACTTTTTTGAAGACTTCAAGTAACCGAAATATAGTATGGTACTTCTGTCAACCCCTCCAGCTAAGGTGAATTGTTTACATAACATAACATAAACTCACGCCTGTATTCCCCGAACGGGTAGGCAGAGGTGCTAGCACCCACATTTCGCCAGTTTATGTTTAGGTCCCAATGTAATGAGCCTATTGCCATTAACCGGGCACTTATAAACCTGCGATAAATACACACATAACTCCGAAAAGCATCGAAAAGTCATTGGCGTGTGCCATGGCAAACCTGGGATCAAACCCGAGATCTCGTCTCAGCAGTCCATTACCCATACCACTAGGCTACCGCCGATTTTTACTACATTTTATCGCATAATAAACATGTTGCCAAATCGATTCGTACGTATGAGTGAATGTATCTATCGTGTCGTTGGCGCATCGTTGTGCGTCTGGTTGTTCGCTGGTGGTAAGGGCTAGGAGTTATCTGGTTGTGGTACTCCAGTGCACATTCCAAAATGCATCTGATAAAATACCGAAAGGCGTGCAACTTTGTATCGATTTTCAAGGCATGGCAGTTCGATTGTGACGCCCCTGGTATTGAACCGGTGGTCCATTTACTAGTATTAGTTGTATTTAATATTTACTTTATGTTGACGTTTTGTAAGTGCCGATTTAATGGTCTATGCAAAATAAACTATTTTTGAATTTTTGAAATTTGAATTTTTAACATAGGCCAGGGCAACCGCTTTCCATCTGGTGGTCAGTGTGTAAGTGGCACCAAATAAAAAGTCTCTGAAGCTTTATTCAAACAGTGCATCATTTATAATGAATCTCTGGGCCATACCTGATCGTACTTGAGCTTAGTACAAGACATGTAGGTGTTATTTTTAATATTAGAAAAACTCAGTAAATCTAAAATCACCGAATGTATAGAACATTTTGATTGTATTTTTCTTATATTCCAGTATTGCATTTTCTAAGCCTTTCTCAATGTTATAAAGAAGTCTTCCATGCGACATTTACTCATTATTTTTCTTACTGCACATATAAATATACAGTAACATAACATTTATAAATAAGAGTGGTTCCATAAATTATACTGAAACCCCCTGTTAATGTACGTGTAAATTTTCTTTAAACGCTTGCAAGCCTGTACCAATGCGTTCTAAATCCACAACACGCCTTAAACTTTCTGCTCGCCTGGTACAAGAAAAATGCCGCCGGGAAAAAATAAAAGAGAAAAATCGCCAACAAGGGGGATATCCAAGGATTTTTCTTACAATAAAATACCGTAGGTTTAAAATTGGCTACGATTCAACGGTGACTGGGCCGACTTAATTAATGGGGTCCGATATATCACGACATGCCTTCAACGAGGGGCCGCTGTAGGGGACAAAGATATGAATTTCAGCCAATTTCAGCTTATAAAATGTATTCAGGTGGAATATGCTTGATTAAACGTTTAATATATTGTGTTAAACACGGGTTTCGTACATAATACCGAAAGTTAAATAATCAAATAACAATAGGTCGACAACGATTGGCCGGACGATCAAATCGTCGCTGGTCGTGGTACAGGTGTTAAATGTAAGATATAGAAAGTGGTTTTACATTTTTGTTGCCCTAGTAAGTTCTCGTTATTTTGCTTCTACCTTTAATCATGTTATTAATATTTTATAGCACTTACCCACAGAAAGAACCTACTAACGTCAACATTCTTCGGGAACAATGAAAGACGAAGACAAAATGCCTAGCAAGGCCACTGACTAGACTTGCCTACTTAGATCAAGTGTGATATAAGTTTTGTTTAGTACACATTATTCACAACAGAAGAAATGCCACATGTCTCAAAAAATGAGAACGTCATCGATCGCAAGTACATTAAACAAATTACATTACGCCATGAACTTATTTCCCCAGCTTCAGAGTTTTCCCGCCATTTTCCAATTCCGTCTGCATGCAAATTGTAATATTATCATTACGTATATTAATAATATATTTACGGTGTAACGGAGCGTACTGCATAATTACTGCAATTGAGATGCAGTAAAAATCAGGAAACAATCACGCAAACCGCGTCACTGTTACATAAGCGCGGGAGGGGGGTTACGCAAGCGGCGGCGCGGGGCGGGGGTCGTAGCACGGGACGCAGGATCGATGCGCGGCCGTTCACCCGCCTGCAATGCGCCTCGCTTGCCGCACGCCTACAGTCGGCCCGCACACATCCGCCAGTGCTTTATGCCGCCCTGGTACTTTTTGCTAACGCTGGGTCGTTCGCTTTTCAGAAAAATGACGTTTGATATACGAGGCTCCGGCATTTTTAGATGTTTTATAGCTCCCGTTTGTTAATCAAGGTTTTGTTCGTTTATTACTACGTTTTTTGTGTTTCACTAGAGCCTGTTACCATCAACTGGGCATTTTTTGCGTAGGTTTATTATGTCATGCAGAATAGCCTTATCTCTCTGTCACCTTACACATTGGGAAAGATGGGTTAGCGTCTGTGTTCTCATTCTTCAGGAACCAAACAAAATAAATTATGTACAATGCAATATTTTAAAACACTAACAATGCAATTGTCTCACAACTATTGCATATTAATATAATAAATTATAACGAACAAATAACATTAAAATTACAATAATTTTTAATTAATTTCTCATGGCAGGGGCTGATATTAGCACAAATACATAATATTACGGCAATGTAATTCTATACTAATTACAGCATAATATAGGTATATTATAGGTAGGTATTTACATTAATTATAGTTGAACACTAGGGAGATGTTGAATGTACACACGAAGAATCATCATCTTAGCATTTTGAAAGGACTTTTTTTTCTAGTAACGGAATTTATTGGAATTCCCGCAACTAGCTTGACTATTAGAACTAAGCTATTAGGAGTAGGTTCACGTTAGTAATGTATTGGCCCAGAATCGAACCTAGAACCTCTGCATTGTATGGCTGATTCTTTAACCACTAAGTGTTCGATGCTTTATTTTTTTTCATTGCATTGAATCCCGGTTGCATCGAAGGCATTCGCCTCAGAATACGGTGTTCCAGAGTATTATTCCCAAATCATAACTAAAAAAATTATAGATCATTTTTTTTTCTATTAAATTATTTACAAAGAAATATACACTGCGTTAAACTTCAATCGATGTGCGAAGATATCGAAGTAGGAGCAATGCCTACGTGCCGCCACGCTACGCCTTCTCCGTAGCGCGTCTACGAGCGTGCTACGAATATATTATCCGGTATCACAATCGCGCGTTCGATATTTTAGATTCAATATTACAATTACAATAATTATTAATATTTTATAATACTTATTTTGTTAATGTTTTTTGATGAAATATTCAATTGATAGTAGACGCGCGTGGTGCGGATTGATTTTCTATTGTTTTGTATTCCCGTCACGATCGTGAACGTTCCGTGTAATGACATACTCCATGAGGCTGAAAGTTTGCGATAGAAATTGAATCATGAGGTTTGTTTACGTTTTTCTTAACGAGTTTTGTAAGGAATATTGTTATTCATATTTTTTTTTGCGATATCGACTTTATAGTAAGTGAGAATGGTCGCAGTAATATTTTGGAAGTTCATGCCAATCTCACCAGGGTGGTTAAGCAGCACGTGTATGGTCCCTGGTGTTGCATACGTCCACACGCCACGGTAACATTTTCCATCAGGTGGGCCGTGCGCTTGTCTGCCACCTAAGTGGTATAAAACCTACAAACCGATGCATCTGGTGATTGATGGATAGGTTTTCCTCTCGGGCAGCTGCTCCCATAAAACCAAAACATACGATACCAATAATGGGGGAGCAGGAGTGTAGACTGGTATTGGAAGTGTGAGCTTTGGTTGCAACTGGGATTGGCGCTCGGATGTACAAGATGACTAAAATGTGTGTGTATTAGTATGTGCGGTGTAGTGGTTGATTGTTCCACTGCTAAATCGGAAGGTATGGTTTTCATTCCCATTAAGCACATAATATTATTATGCATAAATATGAAGGAGGCTAAGCTCTCATAAGTTACTTCTTAACGTAGTTATCAATCGAATACATAGGGAAAATGAAACTTCTCAGGCGATTTTACAGCATTAAGTAAAAATAGAAGGGAAATTTGAATCACATCGGGCGTGTCTCGGTAGCCGAGTTAGTCAAGGCATTTCCCCTGTAAGGGAAAGATCGCGGGTTCGAGTCCCACCCGAGAATTTTCATTTTTCCCTACGTATTCGATTTGTATAGTTAGCATACTAAATGCTGTAAAATTCATTCAAGTAGTAATCGATGTCGCACTACCTAGGCAGTGCAAAGTAGATAAGGAAATGTCCGAAGACGGACCCCGGGCTCCGAGGCTGAAGGCTTCGGAGCAATCGGGACACAACGTCATGAAGATGACGGTTTATTTTAGGTAAAAAAAACGCTACCTTTATTATTAGTTACCTTATGTGTGTTACTAATCTAAATCTAAATCCTATCTATTGTATAATATCTAAGGATAGTGTACGATTTATAAACGATTTCAAAATCTTCTAACCTAAAAACCCACGATCTTTCCCTTACAGGGGGAACGCTCTTCCCACCTGAGCCACACCTAAATCAATTCAAATTTCCCTTCTCTTTATATCCGTCTTTAAGGCGACTGTTGAATGATTTTTCAACCATTATTAAAGAGTTGAAGTCTCACTTGAGCGTTTCATTTTTTCCGATGTTTTTCGAACATTTATTTTTTATTACTCCGCCCAAATATTTGAATGAAATTTTATAGCATTTATTATGCTAACTATACAATGCGATTACATCAGGAAAAATTAATTACTCAGGTAGGGCTTGAACCCACGACCTTCCCTTACAAGGAGAATACTCTTCCAACTAAGCTACTGAGCCACACCTACCGAGTTTTTAAAGCTGTTGGAGGGAAGTAAGCGTGAGTATTATGTTGTATGTTATAATATTTAACTAATTTATTTATTAACAAATAAGTGTAGTTAGTTATTGGGTGACCAACTCCGGTAAACTGTAACTTATGTAATGAGATATATAATTTCATTTATTTCCTCGAATAATATTGTCGAGGTACGAGTTCGTTGGGAGATATATTTTTACAGGAAAGTGTTCTTGTGTAGGCCGTTATGCTTATGTCTTGTGTTTATACTGTAATAATGTTTGGTTTGTTGGTAGCTCTCGCTGAAAAGCGCGCCTCCCCATTCCGGGGGCGAGTCGGGGACACCGTTGTCTCCCCTCCCAAAGAAGGCCAGACCGTAAGGGATGGCCCTGGGTCAGCCGGGGTGCGAGGGCTATGTCGAAGACAACCTCACCTCCGGCCTAGCACCACAGTCGGCGTGCGGTTTTAGTCGGTTTGAGTCCGACATAACCTCCCCTTCCGGCTCCCGCAGGGGGGGTATTCCAGGTGATTACCACACGAAAAAAAAAGGTAGCTTGTATAACGAGCCCTAACCCTAGTGGAAGCAGGCTGAGATGTCAGCGCAATTTTTTTTAATAAAAGGACACGTCACGTCCATTTGGACAATATCGATACGCGTCTTTTCCGGGGAATCAATAGATCCTGATTCCCTCTTTTGTTCGGGAGTCAATAGATCCTGATTCCCTCTTTTCTGGGGAATCAGGATCTATTGACTCGAGACAGACTGTGGTTTTATTCGGTTCGAGGCCGACAGCCACCACTTGTAGGGGGGGATTTTCACACTTCAAAAAGGGTGTTTTTTAATAGTTAAATAACAATACTACCTGTGACCGCGGCTTTATCTGCGCAGGATTAGATCTGGACTTTTTTGCGCGGAACCCTAATGCTACTTTTTGGTGTTTTTGTGACGGGGGTTTTTTAAATTTTTTATTAAATTTTTATTTTATACTTTTTAAATTGATCTACTAGTCAAGCTCTTTCATTTGATACCCATATTGACTGAAATTATAAAGAAATATGTATTCCAACATGTTGTGGCGGCGGCCATCTTGGACCGATTTTTTTCAAACATAGCTAAGAACACTCCCGACTAATATACCTTTCAAACAAAAAAAACTTAGAACTTATAACACCCCGTCGTTTTTGCGTCGGGGGTTAAAATAGCTTTCGCAACGGTTCAAAACGATCATCATCTTCAAGATTATGAATGGCGAGTATACTTAGATATTTTAGATACTCACGCCTTTTCCTTGCAGAGCAGGCAGAAACACCAGCCCATCAGTCCACCAGTGCCATCTTTATGCACCACTAGCTTTTGCCCGCGGTTCCGCCCGCGTGAATGTCGGTTATCGTGACTAAACATAGCCTATGTCCTTTCTCATGGTTTAATCTACCCCTATACCAAATTTCATCAAAATCGGTTCCGTAGTTTAGGCGTGGCGTTATTTTTGCATTTATAATATTAGCATAGTATAACGAGAGATCTTGTAGTATGAATCGTTGGACTGTGATATTAGTATGGAAGTAAATGCATTTATGTTCTAGAAAACTTAATAATCTTGCAGTGAGTGCTACATAGTAATGGGGTAGCAACTGGGAACTGGACACAATAATACGAGTATTCTAACAAAACTGTAATGTCGATCGATGTGAAGGAGACCGTAAAGAGAAGGAGATCGTAAAATGTGTGGACTACACAAGGATGGACCAGGATGTAATGTATACAATACACATTGTTGTTTTTATGTTTTGAATGATAGTTTTTGGAGTCTACTGTCACAGAGGACTATATCGTTTTTATGTATGGTATATACGTTATGCCTGTAAAAAAACTCTTGAAAATTATGAATTACTAGCTTTTGCCCGCGGTTCCGCCCGCGTGGTTGTCGGTTATCGCGACCAAACATATAATCTACCCCTATACTAAATTTCATCAAAATCGGTTCAGTGGTTTAGGCATGAAAGCGTAACATACAGACAGACAGACAGACAGAGTTACTTTCGCATTTATAATAATACTAGCTTTTGCCCGCGGCTCCGTCCGCGTGGAAGTCGGTTATCGCGACCAAACATAGCCTATGTCCTTTCTCATGGTCTAATCTACCCCTATACCAAATTTCATCAAAATCGGTTCAGTGGTTTAGGCGTGAAAGCGTAACATACAGACAGACAGACAGACAGACAGAGTTACTTTCGCATTTATAATATTAGTATGGATATGGATATGAATATTAGTATGGAAGTATGGATAGTGTCTTGGAGAGCACGTTAAGGCGTCTATTCCAGTTGCCATCCGAACACCTATGGCAGTCGTTACGGGTTGGAAACCTCAAAAGTCTGACTAGTCTAACTGCAGAACTAAGATATCGCCAATTGGGTGTGAAGGTCAGATGGCAGTTGCTTTACGGAAAATATCGAAGTTCAGTCGCATTACAGTTAGATAAGTCGACCTCAACTGGATTGAAAAATGCTCAGAAAATGATGTGTCTATTAAAATACATATCTGTGTATGTACCAAAGTAATATGTAGACGCCTAATTCGGACCCTCCCGACAACTCCATTAACAAACACTACAGATAAAAGCAACATCTATCCAACACAGTACAGTCTGCATCAGATCGATCTTGAGTACTTAATTCCTTGGTGTACGTCTTTTTTTAGTTTAGTTTAGACAATTAAAACATGTCTGTAGCGATACCACATGTACCCAGCGCATGTATCAAGCTGAACTACTACGACACTACGAATCCTGCATCGCGAAAGTGAAGTTCTCGCGCTGGTGCAATATATGTACTACATCGCAACGACAATCGTTGGGCCGTAGCCCGGCAGGCGTGATCACTTTGCCAGGTCGGAAGATCCTCCCTTTGTGTTGGAGGAACATCATTCGACGTTCCTCCACATGTCCATCCAAAGGTTGCCTGAAAGAAATCGCTTGTAGCGATAAGGCCGTGGTGTACAATAAATATTCATCTTATCTTATTTTATCTCCCTTCCTGTTGGCTGATTGTTCTGTTAGCCTATAGTTCGGACAATAATACAATTTAAATCAATACTTATAACAGTTAGATTAGCTCTTAATACCTTAGTTTTAAGATTATTTTGAGACTTTGCAGTCAAGATATTTCTGACGCAGACTGTACATCTACAGACCCCTGGTCAACAAACGAGCCTGTCTGCAGCAGACACCAACACCAAAATAGCCACGTATAAAATGCAGTGTGTGCCTGACCTACCCCTATCGGCGGCGCAATGCGACGCGCACGGTATAGTGCGGTGGTCGGTGGTATACCCCCAGACTTGTACACCGGTACTAAATTATACACCGCCGGGTGTATTGCGAGGTAACGACTTCGATACTGTTGACTTAGGTAAATGCAGGCGGTGATCGATATGGCTGCGTTTAATTGATTATCGGGGGGTAACCATGGTTAATGTGATTGCATTGCAGGTACTGTTTGTTTAGTTAGTTGTAGTAGCAATTTTGTAAATGAGTTTTTCCATTCGTTTGTTTCTTATTTTAGTGTGTATATTGACCGGTGTTATATAACAGATTATCCCACTAAAAATATTGAACTTGATAATTGTTTCGATGTGTAGGGACATAATACGTACAACAGCAGCGCGCGGGACCCCGCAAACACGTCTGCACGCGGCGAACAATTTCCATCAATGCGACACACCCGCAGAAGCCGCCGCTTTTTACGTGTGTCATATATATACCCGCTACTCAAGCGCCATACGGCAGAATTTGTAACTATATTGTATATAATAGCTTTAAGGATTTCTTATGTAAATAAATAACCTCTTCTGATTGGTGTAGCATAGTTTATAAGCTCAATGAATTAATGTCGGGTTAACGATAAATTTGGCAATATAACTAGCCCCATTTTCTGAATAAATACAGTTCCTCTTCGCTCTGTCTTTTCTTCCTTGGCTACGGTAACCCTCCGGTCCAAGTAGTCAGAGCACCCTAGCGACGGTACAACGGTTCAGCAGTGAACCTGGTCGGTCTAGGGGCATCAGCCAGCTGGCACAGATATTAGGGCAGTAACTACCTCACGGGTCAGTGACCCCACTAACAGCTGACCCCAAATCAGCTGGGCTGTAACTCGGTCAGTAGTCAGCTGAGCCACAGTCCGGTTAGGCGGAGGCCATAGACCGACAGATGTTTAGGTATTTATACTCAATCGTGTAATAACGGTAATGTAATCTGTACAGGATTCAACCAACGCATTTGTGGACAAACCATTCTCATTTGTTAGTCTCGGCTGCCTCTCAGGTTGCGAGTTAAAAGACGGACGAAAAACAGGCATATCAATCAAAAAACGAGGTGGATGCCGGTGTTCAAACCTTGGACGCTACTCTGGAAAATCGCTTTGAGATAATGACGCAATTACAGTGACATTATTGGTCTTAATATGTAAAAATTTGGCGACATTAGGTTCCATACCAAACGAGATGTAGGCGCATACACACGCGTTGGTCTTATTTTTAACCCCCAACGCAAAGAGAGGGGTTTTATAAGTTTGACGTGTTTGTCTGTCTGTCTGTGGCATCATAACTCCCGAACGGTTGAAGCGATTTCAATTTAGTTTTTTTTTGTTAAAGGTGACTTATGTGCGAGTGTTCTAGACATTTTTGATGAAAATCGGTTGAGTCGTTTAAACGTTATGCAGGTTAAAGTAGCGATAGTGAGTGCTGGGGGTGTTTTAAATTTTTAATTTACAGATTATTCGCATTCTTTATCGTGCCTGATCGAACAACACGTGACATTTCTTTCACAACATCATAATCATTAGTTTAGCATTCCAGAACTTTGAAGTGTGCAAGTTCTCTGGCGTATGCCACGAATTATGGGTAAAACCTTACCTGAAATGAAATGAAATGAAATGAACCTATAGTTGTTAATTTGCATATAACAATAATATTAAAGATAAAAACATCACAATATTATTTAAACAATCTGTAGTTGATTACTAGCCCTTCACAAAAGTTGTCCAAGTCTAGACTGTCGGTGGTTTGCCACCAGACAGATTGTAGTCTAGACGAGGGGTTGGTTCCAAGTGCATTTTTCTGTCTGGACCCCTCTTCCACATCAACGTATAAACGAACCCCATCGTTTATGCGTGTGCGTTATTTAATTTCAATACATTCAGTATGACGAAAATTTATCTTAAATAAGAAGTACTAAGAGTTCAGAATGGTCTGGAGTAATAAGAAGTACATCCTACGACCATGATTGGATTTTTTGTAGAAAAGCTTTGCCCATGACAGGGTATTTTCGTCCATTTACTAAGAGTTCATAAATACGTGGAGGTAATAAAATTAGAACGTATGGCGCAGTAAGCAATGGTTACCTTTGATGTGTACTTATTTGATTCAAATGTGATTTTTGAGTAGCAATTAGTCCTTTAACTGTGGGGTTTCTAGTAGGCGGTTGGAGAGACTTAACAAATGTATTTGAAAGACGTTTATAAATATAGCAAGACGTGTAACACCTACGACTAAATAATTAAACAGAGTTTAGGGTTTCTTATTGTACTTATAGAGTATAATTTTGCGCATAAATCACGAACGTGCATTGTAAAGAAGAGGATTTTGATTTGGGTATTCATTTTAGTAGGTAACAAAATGTTTTTTTCCTTTAATTCAACCAAACCGTAGTTTTTTGTTTTGCCGAATACTAACAAAGCCTCAGACATTTTCTTTTGTTTTGACTTCTGCGGTCAGAGTTCATTCTCAATATTTTTGCTTGCTAAACAAGTATAGTGATGCGAATGCTACTTGAAGCCTCATTAAAAATGTAATTAAATGTATAATTATAGAATATCAGAAACAGTCTAAATGGAATTGAATTCGCAGTCAGTACGTCGTTTACGTTAAACAGATATTCTAAATTCAATCATGAAATTCGTACTAAGAACCTCCTTAAAGAATCCCAATCAGATCAAAAGATTAATCTCGATACGGATTTTCTTAACAGGTTGCCTTAAAACAATACCGGTAATACTTTTATTTTATAGGCGGTTATTTTATAAGATATTTTAAGTACAAAGTCCTTCAAGACGAATAAGTATTTTTTCGTAATTGTACTTCCTATGAAGGCTCCAGGGGATAAAACAAGACACTGTTTTACGAATCCAATTAAGTAATTAACACCTAATTATCATTACTTTGGTAGAATTAAAAGTTTCAACTTGGAAGCTCTCCTTACAAGTCCAAGTTACTCTGTGATTTGATAGCTTTATTGTCCGTATATATGTAAGCTATACATACTTATAACTCTTCCTGATTAACTCACTGACTGGCTCACAGACACAGAATCTAAACCGGACTGAGTCTACTAACTTGAAGTCAATAAACGTGCAGTACTGTTTATACTGTTGATTGATGGCACTTGGTGGAACAATCACTCATCATACCTTTGAGAATGCCGTGAGGAGAAACCGGTCAGGTGAAAAATAAAATTAAGTGGAAAAATACAAAGTGTCTTACTAAAACGTGCATTAATTACAATTTTTTTCATAATTTTAGAGACTCCTGAGAGGTGAGGGATGGTTTTAAAGAGTCCTTGTATTCAAAATTACTAGTATATCCGATAAGCTCCCCAAATTGCTCGTGATAGAAGAGGGTTCACGTCTTCGGGGGCATCTTGGCCAGGATTTGTATCCAGGACCTCTCGAAAGAGCCAATTCCTTTTTGCCCGCATGATGGCAACAGACTCGCTTCCTATTACGAGTGGTTGAAAATCATACTTGGCTAAATATGGATGTTAATTCAACTCTGTTTACCTTTTCAGGGATTTACAGCTTTGAACTTGTATAATATTTAAAGTAGGAACCTATTTAGATGTTCTTTGCGGTTTTTTCCACGCGAAGCCAGGGCAAGGTTGCTAGTATTTATGATATAAAAACGTACTATAAACTAGCGTAGGCACCAGGCTATTAGAAAGTTTGAAGAGCTATAAACTCACAATAATAATAGTTTCGGTACATACATGCTGCATGATCATAAATCGTTATTAAGCCCAGCTATGTGCACCGCGCACTTAGTTTTACGTAGATACTCGGAAGTGGCTGCAGGTCGTTGCACATCCCGGCCGACGTAACAGGGGTATGGGGGCACCGCCTCACCTCCCACCCGGGCAATTGCCCCTCGGTTCATTATCAAAGTTCACTAGTACGGTGCACACATATAAGTGGTTGGTATTGACTATATCGCGTTGCATACTAGCGTTTCAGCACGACCATATTATCTAGAGCTCCACTGTCTGTGGAAACCTAAAGGCTGTGAAGCTAGTGGCTGAATTTTGCAGGTCTAGATAGCTGGCTGGATGTGACGGGGGTGTCGAACCGCGCCGACGTTTTACGGAAACAGTCGAACCCCGGGCGGGAGTTTTGACTTGACAGCTCGCCCGGAAATTCTGCAGCGAGGAAATGCGCCACAAATTGTGTTAACCCGTCTAATTGATTAATTTTCGACTTAATCCCTATTGGAATAAAGTTTACAGTAACAATAGATAGTACTTTGTTTTGGAGATGCTTTACGTCTGCAGTATTGTAGGAAGAACAATGGAGAACATGCTGCAATTTTATAGAATTGATTGTATTAATAAAAAAAAAAATAACTGTCTGTAATTCGAATAAATTGGCAAGTGCAAGATGTGAGTGGTTTATAGTTTTGCTTTTACTGATCATTTCGAGTACTTTACTAGTCAAGATCGATTTGATAATGACTGTACATAAACATCATTGAATACCCACTTTATGATTCCCTCTGAATACTATAGAAAGAGAACCTTTTAGACCTTAATGAACATTTTGCAATCAAACTAATTCGACAAGACGCCGAGGGCGACGGGTAGGGTTGTTCAACGTGGAATCCTGCTTCACTCCTATGGGTACGACGTATGGTGATGTAAGCATATAATATTAGCTTTTTTTTTTTTCTAATAAAGTAGTTTATACTTTATTTATATTACGATCTAGCCTAGTTGGCCAATTAGTAAACAAATTTCACCTAAATTACTACGTAAACAATAACCTAAGAATGCGTCCATTAACACTTACTTAGTTTTTATTAAGGCGAAGACACTTTGTTCATGTGTTCTTTGTAAGCAGCACTAATCACTACAATAAGTTTATTGGTCGTTAAAACACTACACTAACTCGAACGGTTTCGTCCTTTTCAGTCTTCTTACTATATTAGTGATGTCAAGAAGCTGGATAGCCTCGACATTCACATGATGATGAAGTCTGTTTTCGTGGGCTTCTGCATATTTTTGTATTACTCGGTCTACAACATCCATGTTTAGGTCTTGATGTAGATCGCAGTTCCGAATATACCAGGGTGCATTAACTATGTCCCTGAGTACTTTGTTTTGGAATCGTTGTATGATCTGACGATTGCTCTTACTGGTACAGCCCCAGAGCTGGATACCATAAGTCCATACTGGCATCAATACCTGTTTGTATAATAGGACTTTGTTGTGTACTGATAGCGGGGAGTGTCTTCCAAGTAGCCAGTACATTTTCTGGTAGCGTATTTTCAATTCAGATCTCTTTTTCTTGACGTGTTCTTTCCAGCGCAGCTTAGCGTCAAGAGTCATACCAAGATATTTAGCTGTATTAGAGTATGGAATTTGTTGGCCATTAATAAATACAGGAAAATGTTGTGATCTTTTATTGGTGAAGTCGACGTGAATCGACTTGCTTTCGTTTAGCCTAATTCGCCATTTTTTAGTCCAGGTTAGAACTTGATTAACCGCTATTTGGACTTTTTCCACTGCCTCTTCATGAGTATTACTTTTTTTTTTTTTTTATACAGGACACGTCAATTTGACTTCACCCCGCCTGATGTTAAGCCAAAGGCAAAGTCTCGGAAAGAGGGTCACCATCGTAAACATTTACCATGTTAACAGTGGTGGCACTCAGCTTGACGGCCTCATTAGATGCCTTTTCACGCCCCGCTTAAAGGACCCGGGACTGTAGGAAGAAGGAAACACGTGAGCTGGCAGGGAATTCCAGGTCTTAGTGGTGCGGCATAGGAATGAATCACTGAAACGCTTGGTTCTAGCAGGTATACTCTGCACCGTAAATGGATGACATCTTAGCCCTGCACGTGTCGTCCTGTGAAGGAAAGGGGAGGGTGGGACTAATTGGAAGAGCTCGTCAGAACATTCACCATGGTAGAGACGGTAGAAAACTGCCAAAGACGCAACATCTCTACGCATCTGCAAAGGCTCGAGGGTGTTCGTGACCTCAGGATCCCCAATAATGCGGACCGCACGTCGCTGCAACCTTTCGAGAGCATCTAATAAGTACTTTGCGGAGCCGTCCCAAGAGATGTGAGCAGTATTCCACGCAGGAACGAATTTGGGTCTTGTATATAAGACACCGCTGCTCCGGCGTGAAAGAACGTCTCACTCTGTTCAGGACTCCGAGTTTACGCGAGGCTGATTTGATGATACTCTCGATATAGTTTTTGTTATTCAGTTTGCAGCGAACATCCATACCGAGGATAGTGAGGTGATCCTGCAGTGGCAGTGGTGTGCTCTGAAGAGCGGGAAGGGGAAGGAAAGGAGATACCTTAGCTGTAAACGCACATGCCTGGGTCTTCTTGGCATTGAACTCGACCAGGTTCCTAGCGCCCCATTGAGAAATGTGGTCCAGGATCCGGTCCAGCTCTGTGACAAGAAGCTGCCTTTTTTCCGTGATATCAGACTGCTTGGCCGCAGGATGTGCGTGATAACTCCCGTGTAAGGTGCTGTCGTCTGCATAGCAGTGAATGTTTCCGTTACAGAGCATGTCATTGATATGCAGAAGAAAGAGAGTGGGAGATAAAACGGAACCCTGCGGCACGCCAGCATTTACCTGCAAGAACTCCGAAGCTCGTCCATCACAAAGGACGCGAATACGGCGCCCCTGCAGGAAGCTTGCAACCCAGTTACACAGTCTAGGAGGCAGGCCGAAGGCTGGTAGCTTGGAAAGAAGCGATTTGTGCCATACCCTATCGAAAGCTTTGGCGATGTCAAGACTAATTGCCAGTGACTCACCGTGCTTCTCCATAGCCTCACCCCAAAGGTGGGTCATGTACGCCAGAAGATCACCCGTTGACCGTTTCGGTCTGAAACCGTATTGCCGGTCACTAAGCAAGGAGTGATCCTCTAGGTGGCGCATGAGCTGTGTGTTAATTATGTGCTCGAACACCTTACACAGCACTGAGGTGACGGCTATGGGTCGATAGTTGGCTGGGTCCGAGCGATCCCCCTTCTTGGGGATCGGCTGGACATTCGCCTCCTTCCAAGCCGAAGGCACTGTACCCGAACTGTAGGACAGTCGGTACAGCCGCGTTAGCATAGGAGATAACTCCGCTGCACATTTTTTAAGTACAACCGCTGGAATACCATCAGGACCACTGGCTTTCCGGACATCGAGTGATTGCAGTACTGCACGGACATCGCGTTGCCTGATACGTATATCAGGCATTGCGTGGTCACCAGTGGGCATTGTCCGTGGTTGCATACCACAATCATCGACTCGGGAGTTGGCCGCGAAGAGATTGACCAGCAAATTTGCTTTCTCTTGCGGCTCATGGGCCAGAGATCCATCGGGATTGCTCAGCGGGGGCAGCGAGGGCTGGCAGAAGTTGGCTTGCACGGCTTTGGCCAGTTGCCAGTAGCCACGGCTATCCGTGGGATGCGCCACTAGCTCTTGGCCCAGCCGCGCTATGCGCTGGGCATCCGCCCTGACGCATGCCCTCTTGCAGACCTTTGTGGCTCTGTTGTACGCCGCCTTGAAGTGACCCACGTTGGGATCGCGCGTGGCGCGCGCCCGCACCCAGGCGCGGTACGCAAACTGTTTATGCTCAAAAGCCTCCGCGCACTCGCGCCCGAACCACGGACGCGCTCCGCGGACTCCGGTGACATCGGTGTATGGGATATAGTATTCCATACCTAGACCGATCTCACCGGCGACGGCAGTAGCGCTCTCAGATGGGTTCTTACCCTCAAAGCAGCGTTCAACCCACGGGATGGACGCATAATAGTCGCGCAATCCATCCCAGTCCGCTGACGAGTAGTGCCATAGCCGCCTCTTCCCCTGCACGGGTCGTGGGGGCGCTACAATGGGCACGGTGGAGCGGACCAGACAGTGGTCGGAGTTACCTAAAGCAGCAATCACCGAGACACTGTACTGGTCCGGGTGACTCGTCAACAGAAGGTCGAGCAGAGAGGGCTCTAGGCCGGACTCTCTTGGTATCCTCGTGACCTTGTGCACCAATTGAGTCAAGTCATGCGCCAGGGCAAATGCGTGAGTGGCTCTTCCCGCATGGTTTGTTTTAGCGGAGCCCAACCAGATCTTGTGGTGGGCGTTAAAATCCCCCAAAAACACCAATTCGGCGTTCGGAAACCGCTCCTGCGCATCATCTGCCGCCTGACTCAGGTATTCGAATAGTCGAGTTATCTCTGCATCTCCTGTAATATCCATAATAGCCGTGTCATCGGCAAAAGTGGCAATAGGATTATTTTCTGTAACTGGGATATCATTAGTGTACAGTAGGTACAAGATTGGACCTAATACACTTCCTTGGGGTACGCCAGCATTGATGGGCTTTGTTTCCGAGTAAGCATCTCCGTAACGAATGCAAAATGCTCTGTTTGATATGTATGATTCAAGAATGTCCGCATACTGTCTCGGTAGCATAACATTTAGTTTATATATGAGACCTTCGTGCCAAACTTTGTCAAAAGCTTGTGCTACATCAAGGAATATAGTGGAGCATACTTTCTTTTCTTCTAGGGCTGTTTCGATATAGTTAGTAATCCTGTGAACCTGGTCAATAGTTGAATGTTGATCTCTGAAGCCAAACTGGTGATCTGGGATAAGATTGCTATTTTCTATAACTGGTTTGAGTCTTTTTAATTGTAGTTTCTCAAAAAGTTTTGCTACTGTTGGTAGTAAAGATATTGGTCTATATGAAGTTGGTTCCTCTGGTGGTTTCCCAGGTTTTGCTATCATGATTATTTCAGCTACTTTCCACAGATCAGGTTCATACTTTAATCGAAATGCAGCATTGATAAGCGTGGTTAGTTTTACAATTGCTTTGCGATTTAAATTTTGTAGGATTTCACCTGTTAATAGTAGCTTTTAAACGCAACTTTTTTTCGAATTAATAAAATATAAAAAAATATACATTTCAGGTTCGGACATCGAACTCAAGACCTCAAGCTCTATTACTACCCCGCTTATATTTGTTATCATAGCGTTGCCACTATACCTATGATCTAAATATAGATTCAATCAAATCAATCACTTGCCTATTGCAGCGACTGTTGGACATAGGACTCCCTCAATGTACGTCTTTCGGGTATTCGAATGAGATAATCTGGCTCCTAGTAACTGGCAGTCAGTGAAGAAATTTGGATGTTTGTCACCACCCCATTTCATCCGAAGGTAGTCATAAGTGGTAACAGAAAAATATACTGACGATATTGTAAGGTATTCGCAATATAATTTAAGTAATATTTTGTACATTGGGAATTTTGTAAAAGCTGACAAACGTCATTCATGTTTTTGTCTTTGTGAATTAATGAATTCAGCTGGACGTGTCGTGGTCTGATTTCCGAGGAAATCCCAATATTTTTCAGATATCAATGCGAGAGAAGAAAATCTCGAAATAAAACCATGTACAAACCCGTTTAGTCAACGTGGAATCAATCAATCAGTCAATCAAAAAAAATCAGTCAATACAAAAAAAAACCAAAAAGGCATCTAATGAGGCCGTCAAGCTGAGTGCCACCACTGTTGACATGGTAAATGTTTACGATGGTGACCCTCTTTCCGAGACTTTGCCTTTAGCTTAACATCAGGCGAGGTGAAGTCAAATTGACGTGTCCTGTATAAAAAAAAATTACCCCACCGCAGTCCACCACTGCTTCTCCCAATGTGCGTCATTTTACCCGCTCCTCCGCTTTCCGCATCCAGTCTGTTCCAGTCATCAGTCCATCTGGCTAGGGGGTGCCTTACCTTGCGTTTGCCTTCTCGCGGTCTCCACTCTAGAACTAGTCTGCTCGTTGAAGCATCGGTCCTTCGATAGTTGTGGTCAGCCCATTGCCACTTGAGCTTACTTATTCTCCGAGCGAACGTGGAAAAAGTAGACCGAAGCCTTCCAAATTGGGAGAGGCCTATGTCCAGCAGTGGACTGCGATAGGCTAATTGAGTGATTAATTTATTGTTCTTCAACCACACTCAAACTTTTGGTATAACATAACATAACATAAACTCACGCCTGTATTCCCCGAAGGGGTAGGCAGAGGTGCTAGCACCCACATTTCGCCAGTTTATGTTTAGGTCCCAATGTAATAGGTGGCGAGCCTATTGCCATCAACCGGGCACTTATAAACCTACGATAAATACACACATAACTTCGAAAAGCATCGAAAAGTCATTGGTGTGTGCCATGGTAAACCTGGGATCGAACCCGAGACCTCGTCTCAGCAGTCCATTACCCATACCACTAGGCTACCGCAGACTTTTGGTATAGCGATAGATTATAAATCAACAATTATTTAATTGACTAAATAAAAATTCAAAACTACTTATTCTCTCAGTAATTGATTTCACGGTACCAGTAATTGCCAGACAATAACTGTCCTTTACTGACCACTGTTACTGGGCCTGTGAAAACCAGGTTTTACTCTTCCATTGTTTTTCTTTTAGCTTACCTGCCAACCTCGAGAGGAAGCAGGTGTACGTCTACCATCCCTAACTGTACCTAGGGTTTGGCGTGGGCTCCAAAGATGTTGTTGGGTCTCCATATTCATACACCCAATATCAGATATCGCTCGGGACATATATCTTGGACATAAATTACGCTCAAAATGTGTTCTATAGGCGAAGTACACGTTTCTTGAGCGCCTATTGAGTATAGTACAGGGTGCTACGGCGGTGGATGAACTCAAATTAACCAAGCATAGATTATTACAAAAGAATCCACGCACGCTAGAGTTTCGTTTGTCTCGCGAGATCCAAAATACATATCCCGAGGTATACTATAAATCGATCCATAACATCTAACATCACAGTAAATAAGACCATCTTAACGGTAGTACTAATAGGCGGTGGTGACAGCATTTATATCGTCTAAAAACGTTTCCAAAGTGATTGTAATGTCCCCTCGGAGCTTGCGGAAAGAATACTAATGTTTGAACTATTAAGGGCTGGACTGTGCGTCTCATGGCAGTGCCGAGGGCCAGTAATTTATTGCATGCGTGTGTAATTGGTGGGGATTTTATAGTAAACGTGTGTGTGGTCCATAAGTCATGGTTCATTTAGATAGTGTCTGTTACTTTTGCGCGTTTAAGTAGTGTCTTTTACACTTTTGGACATTGCTAGTGTTTATTAAATACACTTTTGCAAGTTTATAGTGTCTATTTATTCCACTTTTGCATGTTGATAGTCTCTTTTTTATGCCACTTAAGTACCTGACAAGCACACCTGCTCTCCAAGGCATGAAGAAATTTCAATACCTTAAGAATTACTGAATTAATGTTAATTGATAAGGAACGAATAATGAAAGTAATAATGCACAAAATATCTATTACATATAGTAAACATAGACAACACTAAATTTGACACTAGCAACCATC
This sequence comes from Eilema sororculum, assembly GCA_914829495.1. NCBI lineage: Eukaryota > Metazoa > Arthropoda > Insecta > Lepidoptera > Erebidae > Eilema > Eilema sororculum. The sequence continues at coordinate 20,261,438 of OU618552.1, read as the reverse complement.
CGGACTATTAATTAATTACCCTAATTGCCTACCAGGAGCCCAGACAGAGGGTGGAGGCTGCTATTATGACGATGTATTGATGGGATGATCTGTATGTAGACGGTGTATAGTGCATGCCCAGACAGACGCCGGCAAAGGGGAAATTAAATTACGTCCCGGTATTACTTTTTGAAGCTTTTGATGTTTGAAAAGGGCCTTTGAGCGAAGGGTACTAGGAATGGAGGATTAACAAGTAAATGAAGTGTTTTGTTTATTTAGAAAATTTGATAGGTACTCACAGGTGTGGGCGATATTATCGGATGCCCAAAATTTCCAAATTTTATAATCCCTTGTCTTATTTTTCTACATTATTATAATTTTATAATTAAGTCCCGGGTCCTTTAAGCGGGGCGGTAAAAGGCATCTGATGAGGATACGGTGCAGAATATACCTGCTAGAACCAAGCGTTTCAGTGACTCTTTCCTATGCCGCATCATTAAGAGCTGGAACTCCCTGCCAGCTCACTTGTTTCCTTCTTCCTACAGTCCCGGGTCCTTAAAGCGGGGCGTGAAAAGGCATCTGATGAGGCCGTCAAGCTGATGCCACCACTGTTAACATGGTACATGTTTACGATGGTGACTCTCTATATGAGACTTTGCCTTTAGCTTACCATCAGGCGAGGTGAAGTCAAATTGACGTGTCCTTTATAAAAAAAAATTGCGCTTGTAAAGCAAAAATAATAAACGACACTCACGCCTATTATTTTTCAGTTTTTGATGTAGATGTAGATAAATCAGAGGGCAGTCGCTTCCACAAAAGTCATATACACCATCAAGAAGAGTCAGTCAGTCAATCAATAGTAGGGACTAACATATGATAAAATAAAATTAAACAGGTACCGAATGAACCCAATTCTCTTCGCATTTTTCTGACACTTTCTTCTACCTTGATGTAAGCAAATATCGACTTCAAAATGACAAACCTTTTCATACTCCGACTCTACGTGTATTTAATATTCGTATAGTATAAATATTCAAAAAATCTGTCAAATTCAGAACGTCCTCCCTTTTTCTAAGTCTGTTAGTAAAGTACCTACACCAGCAAACATCTCCACCGTTGCCTGAATAAATAGGAAATATGATTAAAAAGCATGTGCCATTGCACCAGACGCAGCGAGCTCTGAACAAAAAGTATAGGTAGTGGCGCATACAATGGGCGGGAGCGAGAGGGGGGATGCAGGCTCGCAGCTCGCACCCCCACCGCGTAGATAGCGAGCGATATCTATTCGCACTAAGGAGACCATTATTATTGGCGTCTAGGAATAATCTTCATTATATTTAGTGTGAATTGTGAGGTCGACTCCGGCTGGTCACCCGTGCTTTACATAATTTTTTTTAAAAAGGCAGGTCAGAAGTACCAGAAACCGGCAGGCGTGCATGAAAGGATTCATGACAGTGGAGGGAGCTGAAGTGTGTCAGGATACTGCCTACCCCCTTTTTTATTTTCGTGCGGAAATCCCCACGTCCTCCCCTACTGGAACCGGAGGGGGAGGTTATGTCGGACTCGAACCGACTAAACTCGTAGCCGTAAAGCTATACGGTATTCTCAAAGGTTTACATTGATGGTCTGAATTATCCAATTCCCAAACACAACGATATAGGTTTACAAATAAAATTAAACTCTGTGGAAAATAGAAGTAAATTATTATTCAATATAATTTTGAGTGTTAAAAATATACGGAGCCTGTTAAAATGAAAAAAGAAAGAAAAAAATAAGTCCCTATGCGTATACGGCCAGCTATGACCGAACCATTGTTTGTATTTGGATTTTAATATTCTTGTCGACCGCTGCAACTCGATTAGCGTGACGGCAGGGCGACTAGTGGCGCCATCTGAAAACCAGCGCTTCGTATACTCTGGTGCGGGTGTACGAGGCATTCATGCTGAGATGGTGGCCCATTTAGGTTCGCACGATGAATATTTATGTATATTATAGCTACCTAACTACCTATGTAATGTACATTGTGCGTATCCTGAATAAATGCTTTTTCTTTTCTTTCTTGCCCTGTTGAAGTAGCAGGATGCTGATTGCTGAGTCCTAGATGATCGGATCCAACCGGAATCTGAGAGAATTGGTTAATTGGAATCATCTTAAACCCCGGTCATTGAGACCCATGACGTCGTGCGTTTTTAGATGACACGAGTCCGACATAGCATAACCACATAGGTGAAATTATCCGTGAGAGCATGAGTAAGGTACTAAGCTCACATAAAATTGCATAGATCTGGATAAAAGATCAAACAAAGCAACCTTTACCTTTTTAATTTCAAAACTATTTTGGAATAAATCCGATTCACGCATGGCCACCCTAATGCCCAGGGTTGCAAGCTGGCGTGCATCCGGTCATCACTATGACTACCGCCACTCGCCGCACTTCCAACACAGCTATACTTGCCTGGTAAGTACCCAGCGGTACTAGGCGAGCAATACATATGCAGAAGTGTACAGTACTCTCTCTTGGTAATATGTATTAGATCTTCTAAGAGATTTCTTGGAAGTGCTAAGCATGAAATTCAATAACTGACTGAGTTGCCTTGAGGATTGAATATTATTAGGTAGAAGTAGAATTTATTATACCAATATTGTATTGTAATGAAATTGAATACGATGTCACCACTACATATTCAACTAAACTGGATATTCTAATAAACCTCTGGCTCTTTGAAAATTAAAGAGTCACATGTTGTGAAGATAACGAATTCTAAATAGAATTCCTGAACATTGCTAAAAACAGGTATTGATGCTTACGAACAACAGTTAGCTAAACGTAAGTTATAATATTCCTTTGCCTACCTCTCTAAAAAACATTGCATGTTGTAAAGATAACATATATTCCAAATACAATTTCTAAACATATTGCAGAGAACTGCAAATATACACAACATATTTGTTTATTCTGTGGTATACATCGAACACAATCTCGTCAATATTATAACAAGCTCAATCAAAACCAACCAGTATTGAGAACTGCTATTTCCTTTGTTGTTCCAAACTTCCAATGCACCGGCTGCATAGAGGAAGGGGGGCCAACGCGCTTTGACTTGGGGTAGGTCACGCCAACGTGAGGAGGCGTCGAGACAGCCCGCCGACCTATACAAACTGCAATTACCACTAACACTACACATACAACGCTAACTACAACATACATTGCTGGAGATTGTACAGTATTGAAACAGCTACGTTATGAAAAAGCGGTAATGGAAAGTGTTCGGTGAAATTGCTGTATATTGTAGTGAGTTTCTAGTAAAGGTAGTGCAGCCAAATTATCGGACTTCCCGAAGAAAATAAACCCAGGAGGCTAGTTACTCACGCGTTGCGGCGCTCGATATGTTCGCGTTGTAGAAATTGTAGGTGTTGTTATACCTACTAGGGGTTATTACACCCTGGTACATGTAATATACGTTAAGATAAGTAGGTTTATATATTAAATTATTGACATTGCAGTATTTTTACCATCCTAATAATATTATAAGCGCGAAAGTTTGTGAGTATGGACGGATGATTGTATGGATGGAGGTTTGTTAATCTTTGACTTTCTACTGAATGGATTTTCATGAAACTTTACAATAATATAGCTTATACATCAGAGTAACACATAAGCTATTTAACATCACGCTAATACTCAAGGGAACGGAGCAGTGATCATTAATGTCAACAAATTCGGCCGGCAAATAAATAATTGTTGTGTTTTCTACGCCACTCTAATATAAGCTACTGAAAATACTAATCCAGCGCAGACGAAGTCGCGGGCACCAGCTAGTATTTAATAAATCTGTACTATAGTTGGTATAGTGGTTAAAATCGACAGGTTCCAGGTTCAAATCTTACCGTTTATCGTCGTGAATCCACTCCTAACACAAGCAATTAAGCATCTGTAGATGTCAGCAGGCTTACTTGTAATTTCAGTTACTGTTGCTTGAAATGCTCAAATTATGACAGTAGAGGAAGCTCGTGAAGCGTTTAAAATAAATACCTACACAAGAAAATGGCGGGCTGTTGTCATTGCCTACCCCGGAGGAATTAATAGAATGAAAATATATTTTACTAGCTGGTGCCCGTGACTTCGTCTGCGCAGGATTAGTAAAGTGGCGTAGAAAAACACGAATTGGTGTGTTGACAATAATGTTTACTGCTCCGTTCCCTTGAGTAGTGGCGTGATGATATATAATCTATGTGTTATTCTGATGTGTAAGCTATATTATTGTATAGTTTCATGAAAATCCATTCAGTAGTTTTTATCGCAAGTACGTGTATGTGTATGTATGTACCTAATACCTATGTATATGATAAGTATTTAATATCATAAAAATTACTTTTGCAGTCCCATCCCTTGTCATGTCTAGACAATATAAATTGTATAATGGGCAGAGAATTACAATATGTCTGCGTAAAAATTCTATTACTGCACGACCGAGACGTTAGAAAAGGGGATAGATTCAAGTTGTGTACAACATAATGAGTTTGATCGAACTATACAACATAGATAATTTTTAACAAAAGATAATTGTAACGCTACCTACTCGTAGATAATTTCGGTGTCTGCACAAAGACGTGCATAGGTTTTAATAAGTGAGTCGGCTCTCAAGCTGGTGCTACATGCCAACCTAAAACGTGCTAACGTTTGGTTAAATAATGTAAATAATTTTGAAAATGAAAAAGTAAATTAAGTATATACATTTCTGAAAGCCTAGTGGTATGGGTAATGGACTGCTGAGACGAGGTCTCGGGTTCGATCCCAGGTTTACCATGGCACACACCAATGACTTTTCGATGCTTTTCGAAGTTATTTGTATATTTATCGCAAGTTTATAAGTGTTCGGTTAATGGCAATAGACCCGCCACCTATTACATTGGGACCTAAACATAAACTGGCGAAATGAGGGTGCTAGCACCTCTCCCTACCGCTTCGGGGAATACAGGCGTGAGTTTATGTAAGATGATGTATGTAAATGTAAGTATTTCCGTTTATTCAAACGTCAAACGGACATTTTGGCATGTGTTTCATATTTGCTGTCGGTTGAAGAGTAGCGTGTGGTGACGGAGAAAGAATACAAGTATCATCTTATCCAAAGGGTGTCGTAAGAGGCGACTGACCGAAATATACGCAGAAGATATCACTGCGAGAGAAGGAACACTAGAAATAAAACCATGTACCAACCCGTCTGGCCAACGTGGACACAATAGGCCAAAACCTCCCAACATTGGGAGAGGCCTAGGTCCAGCTGTGGATTGCGATATGCTCATTGATGAATTGAAGAATAACCCTATCCCTTTCACACCTTCCACCATACCCACAGGAAAAGATGAGGCTAGCAAGTTGAATAAAACGCGTTTATATCCTATCGGAAAATCCAGCCAAAGACTTCCTAAATGCATTATCGAATGTTAATTCCTAAAGCGACAAACCTGATCATGATTAACTATTTAGATTCGGACTGACGTTTGATCGCCGGCGGCCATTACCGTTCAGACGTGGTGCCTTCTGCCGGAGGGCCGTCTGCGGCGGTCACTTCCAATATTGAATTGAAGGGGAGAGTCTCACGTTCGCCGAAGGGGTCATTTTAATCACATCAGTGATTAAAGTTACCCCTTCCGCTACTGTTGAGGATATGTTTGAGCTGTACACTTATGGGTACGAGGTACCGTACGAGGTACCCGTGAAAGATTTCTTCTCCGAGCAGTTTAATCCCGGTTGAATTCAAAGATGAAATACTCGGTGATTTAATAGTCGTTTCGGAAAAGAAGAATGGCAGCCAAAGAGAAAGGTTTGGGCACAGTTTTGATAGCAAATCATCTGGAAGTATTGTTTTGACGAAAAATAAAAAAAAAATTACAACCCCCATACATTAATACTTCCAGATGATTTTGCTATCGAAACAGTGTTCAAAATTTTTCTGTAAATTCAACTGTAAAATCAGGGTGTTTAACGAACGTTGTTTGCCTAATAAATGTTGATGTCATAAACTATGAAATTAGTCAACCGTTGAAGAAACGAACTGTTGACCTTATTTTTATAATGATTAAAAAAAACCTGATGATGAGCAATTGAACTCGTAAGTTATTGGTGCAGGAATCTGTTGATATTTTAGACTGCTGATCTCATTTCTCATTCCATCAAAATCCATTCCCAACTGACCTAAGAACGGTGACACAATTTTGGTTCTAAACAGCATGTCTGGTACATATCTCATGACTTTTATTTAGAACTCGTTATCTAGACCTTATCATGACTTATTTATTCGGTACAGTTGAAACTAGTAAATGATTTAGCTGATAAAAGTTACTTTACTTTATACTTTGTACACACCGAGAGACTCCAATTCCAAAACCCTTGCTGTGACTAACGCAATCTGTACATCAGTGAGGTAGTAGGAGTGACGTCATACAGTCTGAACCGGCATAAAAGCTGCACTATTACCGCACCAGACCGAAACAGATCGAAACTGCACGCCAGACGACCCGACATACCTATAACACTACCTATAACTCAGACTACGCCTCGCCGAGACTTTTTAATAACCGCCCTTTTGAAAGGGGAGATTTGAATTGTAAGGTTTCGATTATTAATTTAGAAGATAGGTTTTATGAATTGGTGTCCTTTTGATGTTTTAATGTTTTATTTACGGATACCTTGAATTACTTTGTTGCGTAGGTAATTGAATAACGATGGAAGTTTCTCGTTGAAATGAGAAAGAAGCCTTTTCGGTAATTTATATTGAGTTTCAATTTACATAGGTAATTGATAAATTAATTAACCGGTATACTATACCGGCATGAATACAAGTCCTATCAGACTTTCTCCCCATAAAAGAGGTTGGATAAAACAAAACAGAACATTCTGTGGTGTCTACAAAAACAATAGAAACCCGAATCTTAAAACTGAGAATGATGTCATTATTTTAATTACTATTGAACCTTAAATCTTGAATAGATCGCAGACATTTTAGAGAAAGGACATGTCAAGAGTAAAACTGATGAGCGTGTATGAAAACAGTTATGAAAGAAGAAGCGAAAGATCTATGCCAAGATTGTAGCAAGTGGAAAAATGTAATCTCTGCCTACCCCACTGGGAAAAAGGCGTGACTGTATTATATACATAGTCACGCCTTTGAACTTTAAATTAATCAAAAGTAAGAAATTATATTTACAAGCTTCAATTATTAGTAGTAATCAATAAATACAGGTACCAGGCATGCATAAATATAGGGAGCGCACCTGTGTATGTGAGACGCCATGCGCCACCTACAGGCTGATTGGATTGGATGAGGGGGCAATACTGTATCGGGAATTCGCAGGGAATTTACAGTGTTTGAAACGTTGCCGGGTAATTTGCAAACAATGGTGATGGTGCCCACCAGCGAAGCAGTCAACAGTACTCGTAATTATCGTATCAATTCAGTGGACAAAAGTTAAGACTCAATTATACGGACGCAGACAGAACGTAAGATTCTGCCTGACATATGTGAAGCTCTTTATAGATCCTTTGAATAACGCCTGTGACGCCGACTGCCACCGGCGAGGCTAAAAAAAGGAGGGTTTTGCGTTGACCTTCGTGTAAGTAGGTATGTCCATGCTCATGTTTCCTTGAGACTTAGATATTAAAATTATAGGTTAGGTAAACTCCTTAATTAATTCTATATCAATAAAAACCCCTGTTGTTCTTCTGCCTCTGTGGCGTGGCGGTGCGGTAGTGAATGCGACTGCTACGCAGGAGGCGCAGGTTCGATCCCCGCTCAGTGTAAATATTTGTATGCATGTATTTGCATTGGTCTGGGTGTTTCTATGTATGTATGTATTTACAAAAAAGTATCTATGTATGTTTATCCGAATTCTAGATTCCATAATACAGGCTAGTTAAGCTTACCATGGCTCTAAATAGCGTTGTGTAAAATGTTGTGGAATATTTATTTATTTATTTATCTTATTTGCAGCTATTCAAAAACCAAAAAGGTGTCTTTGGGGATCCAGCAAGATCTCAAGGCTCCGGTCAAAAATATATGCAAGCCAATACCCTTGCTGATTGTGGGACGCGACTCTACCGGCTGACGGCAGTCACTGCCATTAAAGCCGTAAAATCCAAATCAAAAGTAGCAACAGGCCCCGCACTGCAACGGGGTACAACGCTGACAAATCCATACTTAATATTATAAATGCGAAAGTAACTCTGTTTGTCTGTATGTTACGCTTTCACGCCTAAACCACTGCACCGATTTTGATGAAATTTGGTATAGAGGTAGATTAGACCATAAGAAGGGACACAGATCTGTAGCGAACAGCGTCACAGTTAACACATGTTATTGTCTGTCCTCAAACTTTTATACAGTTTTAGTGTTCAAACTTGCCGTTCTACGCTCATTTAGTAATATTTGGTTACTCAAAGTGTTTCGGGATCGGACTGTGTGACTATAATTAGCGGGAAAGTGATTATTAGCAATTATTTTACGAATTTCGATCATTACAATTTGTGCCGGCACCGCCAGTAAGTGATATTAATCATCAACTTGGAGTAACGCGTAAGCGACGTAAAATACGCGGCGCTTACGACGTTTGTCTCGCGAACTCCAGTGGCGATAACATTCTAAGCATTGCAATTATAACCGGATTGATTTGAAGACTAATAATAAATTACACAGTTTGTAAGTACTTGCAATATTTACACTTCAAGTGGTGATGTCTTCGAGCTCGAATCAATGGGGATGTTGCACCGATGGTGGTTCTAGTGATGATTTTATTAATTGTACCCAGTGTAATTTGTCGTACCACTTCCCTTGCCTGTCAATGAAAGTAATATCGAAGGATTTGGAGGCTTATCGCTGTTGGCGGTGCCCGAAATGTATGAGTGCGAGGCCGAAGTCCGCGAAGAACGACAACACTCCCATCCGTAATGTCTCTAATTTACGAGGAAGTAAGAGACCGGCCCTCAACTCCCCGCCTGGGTCCTCTGCGGTGAATGTTGACGACGTGCGCACTATAATCCAGGAAGTGATCAAGACTGAATTTGCCACTTTGTCTCAGCAGATGAGTACCACCATAGTTGATACCATTAACAGAGAGTTGCAACCTATAAAAAACGAATTACAGGAACTCAAGAACTCACTCTCGTTCCACACTCAGGAATTTGATAAGCTGCAATTAGAACATGCTGCTACTGGCTCAGCGTTGAAAAAAATAGTGGATGAGAATGAACGCCTAAAAGGGACGGTAACAAACCTAACACAGCGATTGAACCAAATGGAACAGTACTCGCGTTCGAGGAACTTGGAACTTCAATGTTTGCCTGAAAACAAGAACGAAAACTTGTTTACCGTTGTCAAGCAGCTTTGCTCTGTAGTCAAGTGTGAATTAAGGGACAGCGATGTCACGGGTGCGACGCGCGTTGCTAAGCTTAACAGTGACAATAAACGTCCGCGGTCCATTATAGTTCAGTTTACCTCCTCAAGAATACGGGATCAATTGCTCGGGGCTGTCATTACTTACAACAAAGGGAACCCTGATAAGAAGCTCAACACCGCAGACTTGGGATATGCGGGCACACGGTCTCCAGTCTATGTGACCGAGCATCTCTCACCTGCTAACAAGGAGCTTCATGCCATGGCCAGGCTGAGAGCACGAGAGAAAGGGTATAAACATATCTGGATAAGAAACGGTAGGATCTTTGTTAAAAAAACGGACGATTCTGACGTTATTGTAATAAATAATCGTGAGAATGTAAATAGAATCTCTTAACCCCGCTTTTATAATTACTTTGTATGTTATTGTGTTATTAACTTTAAAATTCAAAAGTTTACAAATTTACTACCAGAATTGTGGTGGTTTACGTACAAAAGTTGATACTTTCTATCGCAATGTTTGCTGTAACAACTTTGACATTATAATTATCACGGAATCATGGCTGAATACTTCAGTTCTCACTAGTGAGTTGTTCGACGACCGCTACACTGTATACAGGAGGGATAGGGAAACAGCTAGTACACAAATTAAAAAACAAGATGGTGGGGGGGTATTGTTTGCTGTCAAAAAGAATATTAAATCCAAGCGCGTAGTGAAATGGGAAAGTAACAGTGAGGACGTTTGGATTGTTATAGATGTACCTGGGTCGCGTAATAATAACAATAATACTGCTCGTAAAATAGTCTTTTGTGTTGTTTACCTACCTCCACCCATACGGAGACCTATCTTGGAAGCTTATATTGATAACTGTAATTCCGTATTTGAGCAAATAACAAACTGTGAAATATGTGTAGTTGGTGACTTCAATCGACGAGAAATAGACTGGCAACCTACGTCCCGCCTTAGTAAAAACCCGGGTCTGTCTGGCATAAGTGAAATACTAATAGACTTTATTAATGTTAACAAATTAAAGCAATTTAATTTTATTAAGAATTCTGAAGACCATATTCTTGATCTTGTCATTTTATCTGTACCGTCTTGCGAAGTCACCTCTAGTCTAAGTAGTTTGAGTAAAATTGATAAGCGTCACCCTCCTTTAGAGTTTGTTATTGACTTGCAAACCGAGAATGGACTAGAGTATAACAATTCAGTTGAAAGACCAAACTTCCATAGAGGAGACTACTCAGCAATAAATAATTATTTAAGTGTAATAGACTGGGATACTTTGTTTTCTGGATGCAGTGGTGTGAATGGAATGCTTCAGATCTTTTATAACATTATCAATAGTTCGATAGTAAAATTCATACCTAAACACGTTCCTAAAACCAATAAATACCCACCATGGTTTAATCGCTCCTTAATTAAACAATTGAATTACAAAAATAAATTAAGAATTCGTTATAAAAAGTATAGTAACCCGCTGGATGCTATTGAACTACGTTGTATTAGTAAAATTTGTGAACGGATGTCAATAGAGTGTTATAATAAATATATTGAGATTGCAGAAGATGGTATTAAAAATAACACTAAAGTTTTTTGGAGTTTTGTTAAAGCAAGAAGAGGAGGATCTAGTGTGTACCCAAGGTCGATGACCGATGGATCGAACGTAACTTCAGATGGCACGGAAATTTGTCATCTATTCGCAGATTACTTCTCTTCAGTATACAACTCTAACCAAGATACCAACGATGAATATCAATCGGAGTATATACGGTCGTTGCAGAACCACAGCGTGTCCTTAAGCAGCCCTTTCATTACATATGAAGCTCTAAATAAAATTTTAAAAACCTTAGATATCACGAAAGGAGCCGGTCCCGATGGGATACCACCCCTCTTTATAGTTGCGTGTGCCGGGGAGTTAACCTACCCACTCTTGACTATTTATAACACCTCATTGCGGAGTGGTGTATTTCCCTCGGAATGGAAGGTGGCAAAGGTGGTCCCAATACATAAATCCAGTGAGGTTGACCTAATATCCAATTACAGACCCATTTCCATTTTATCATCGTTTGCCAAAATATTTGAAACTCTTATATGCCCTTACATGCGGAATCACCTAAAAACATATTTGAGCGTTGATCAGCATGGATTTGTAGCAAAACGATCGTCAAATACTAACTTGGTGCCTTTCACGGAGACTTTGATCAATGCTATCGACTCAGGTCATCAAACTGATGTCATTTACACTGACTTCAGCAAAGCTTTCGATAAGGTCTCCCATCCAATATTAATCGCTAAACTAAAAGCCTATGGTATTTGTGGTTCATTGCTTGGATGGCTGACATCGTACTTATCTGATAGGGAGTTCTTTGTAGTAGTAAATGGCTATCGATCTATTTTAAAAAACATAACTTCTGGGGTCCCCCAAGGATCCCATCTGGGGCCAACCTTGTTCAATTTCTTCATTATTGATGTTCCTAATTGTTTCCTATACTCACAAGTTTATCTGTATGCGGACGATTTAAAATTTTCAAAAACCATCAGGTCTATTGAAGACGCAAGATTTCTCCAGTCCGACATAGATAGACTTGTCGAATGGTGTGACCTTAACAAAATGCAACTAAATATAGACAAATGTAAGCACACTAAATACACAAGAAATCATAACATTATTAGCTTTGATTATTACATAAAAAAAAACCAAAATTAATGAATTAGACACCATTAGAGACCTTGGGGTGATATTTGACACCAAATTAACATTTACGCCGCATATAGATAACACTGTAAAAAGGGCTTCTAAAATGCTTGGTTTCGTTCTAAGAACGTGTAAGAGCTTTCACAAAAATTCTACCAAAATTCTACTCTATAACACTCTTATTAGGAGCATCCTTGAATACTGCAGTGTGGTATGGCGGCCACACTATGCGACACAGTCGTTAAAATTGGAACGTGTACAAAAGCGTTTTCTCTGTCATCTAGCGTTTTCTAATGGCGTGGCAAAAAGAATCCGCTCCTATGACCGTAGACTTAAGTATTTTAATATCATTCATCTTTCCAATAGACTGAAATCTAACGATGCAGTATTCGCCTCTAAATGTCTCAACGACAAGATTGATAGCTCCCCACTACTGGGCCTTTTCAGGTTTCGCGTACCCTCGAGGATCCCACGCAAACCAGTCACACCACTGTGTCCACCCTTAAGACGAACCGTTCTCGGTGCTAATTCTCCTTATGCAAGGTTGTGTAAGGTTATAAACCATTGTAGCCATCTGGTTGACGTCCACTTCGATTCGCAGCTCAAACAGAAGTCAATTTACGAAATGCTGTCAAAACTGACTTAGTTTCTAAGTTTCTTAGTTGTAATATTATTGTTTCTTTTTGTTTTTTTTTTTTAAACAAATTCTACCCACTGATGTTTTAATTCGGTCAATCATGTGTTGCTGTGATAGTACGTAAGCTCTTTTTTTTAATGTTGTTTTTGAGTGTTGTGTCTACCTATAAGTGGTTGTTACATAAGGAATGTTACCTTTATAACTTTTGTTTAAGTGTAAGATGTAAACAACTGTTGGTGGACCAATAAATAAATAAATAAATAAATAAACATAGGCTATGTTTGGTCGCGATAACCGACATCCACGCGGGTAGAGCCGCGGGCAAAAGCTAGTAATAAATATAGTCTTTCTTTTGCTTTTTCGTGCGGAAATCCCCTTGGATACCTCCCCCGCCGGAGCCAGAAACATCAACAACCAAAAACTCCCCCGGTTACATCGGACTCGAACCCACTAAAAGCGCACGCCATCTGTGGATCGTCGTTGTAGTACTATAAAATATGTTGAACAAAAATTAGTGGCTTCTAATGTAAACTTATTGGTGAACATTAAGATTTATCTATCTGTCTTTCTATCTAGTGGTAGCAGTCCTTTGGTACAAAACGGAACAAAACAAATCCGACTGCAGCCGTCAGAGCGTCAGGCGTTTTCACAGTTCTTTTGTGTCTGCCCGTCTGGCCTGCCTAATGGCCGCCGGATTTAGTCGCGTTTTATTTCCAAAGTCCTTTAGATTACTAATACTAGATGAAAGGGTTCGTAATTGTTTGAAATACCTGCGTCTGGAAAGTTCCTATTCTATAAATTAATGAAATTACTTAGTTCGATTATTATCTAAGTCTAAGCAGGTATGTAATATTGCTGAAGAGGGTTTGTTTCTTCGTTTGTTGAGGACGGCGGGTCAACAACAAACAACATTTTATGCAATATTGTTACGCACCATGTTGCATTATAACTACGCGCAACAACGCGAAATATAGTTGTCTGTCCAGTTATGATCAATCGCCGTACAAACAGCAAGTTGCACGTCGTGTTGCACGACAGCTGGCAACATCGCGCGTGTTGCGCGTCCCATGTTGCTAAGTGGTAATGCAGCTTGAAAGTCTAATCTCAGGAACTCCAAAATATTCTTGCATCCGATAACCCAGATACATATACAACCCATCACGCTATGACCCTTAAGAGCCGAGCAATAAAAACATGCTCCCATGGATAAAGGGAACGGAATTAAAATTTCACACGGGCGGTGCCGCGGGCATCACTTTGTATAATTTATATACCGATCCATAATTTTAACTAGGGAATACAACGAATTTTGACCTAATTAGATTTTTCGTTTATTTTGCTGTCTTATAGAGCAAGAGAACCCTATTAATCTTTCCAAATAATATAAGTGCGTACTAATTAAAAATAATTGCTTCGAATACCGAGAGTAAATTTATTCAAGCGCTGGGGAGCACCGGTGTTATTTGAAGTGGTAACTGTTCACAAATTAGGCATCACGCTGTGTTGCGCGAAGAGCGCGCCCGCCTAGGGTGGCACTAAGTCGCTGGAGATTTATATTCACAGTTTATGTAAGGTTATTTTGACTAGTACAGCATTCCGGCTGACTCGGGTAAAAAAATTGTAAAGTACCTAAAATCGGGTCCATTATCATCATACCAGTGGGTTGCCCGCTCCATCCAAAACTTGCACTTTTAAGTCTGGGGTCCGCTCTCCAATGCGTTTTTTCGATATGGTTTATTTTGACTTTTACAGGACACCATATGACTACCCAACCCTGGGAGGAAGAGTTGCATAAAAGTTTCGTCCTTCAATCGAACTCTCCGATCTTTTTTTTCTTTCTTAAGGGAAGGTCTATATCTGACGGAACTTGCGTCGCGTATTATCGGTCGCGTAACGCCAGAACAGACAAATTTATAGAAAAACACTTGACCGTTCACACTCGACGCACTAACGTAGCATCGGTTGAGTATATGTATATGTTCCGTCAGATATGAACCTTCCCTTAATGTGACCGAACCAAATCAAAAATTTTGAGCCAAATCCGCGGTTAGACTGGAAAGAACCGATCCCAGACTCCGAGGGTAAAGCTTCGGATGGGATTGGGAATATCGCCAGGATGAAGAAGACTGTATAAAAGAGACATGTCTGTTGATATATCCTGTCAAGAACACTCAAGGTTAACCTAGACAGGTTTGCACTCTTGTTCTTATAAACGATTACTTACGCGACACTCGAACCCCACGCCAGACGGAGACCGCCTCGTTTCGCAGGCCGTAAATACGAGTAGCACCAATAAACTTGACATTTAAGATTTTTCACGCACTATAAAGTTACAACAAAAGCTAGAATTTCACCACTCACCCCTGCGTCGCAGTCTATAGGGAGAATAAATTCTAATTCCAATGTCTTCATAATATTGTCTGAAGTTTACGCGAACATCACTCATTTAAATAAAACTGCTTTTTGAAGGATCTCGCGGGTGAATTTCAACAGGTCCGTTAAAATCTTCATTTCCGTGGACGTTTTTACCTTAAGTGTTATAATAAAAAAAAATCGCGTTAATTAAAGGTTTTGATATTATATGTATTCTCGCTTAATATCTAGCAGATAACTAAAAAGACTAACGAGATATACAAGATTAAAAATTACATGCCACGGCGATGAAACATGTGTGTACGGCAATGAAACAAGCGTCCATGGCAATGAAAGAATTATGCCAAGGGAATGAAAGAATCAATCACAGAAATGAAAATCCATATAAAACATAATACTTTATATACCTACTTACGTACAATAAATACTACGTTAAGAATCTGCAAAAGGAGTAGGTACAATTAAACAAATATAATAGAATCAAAGAATTGGACAACCAATCATTTATTTAAATTCTTTCACACAAAAAAGAAATTAACAATACACTAATATGAATAAAACAAATAATATGGTATACTTTTGTTAATTATGCAAAAGTAAATGCAAACAACATACATAGTACACCACAAGTTTTTAATTTACGCATCAATATTTAATGTGAAGCGAAACCAAAACATTTTTATAAAATCTAAAGATAAAATAGTCACACCCCACATCGGTTATCAATATTTAATGTGAAGCGAAACAATAACATTTTTATAAAATCTATAGACAAAATAATCACAGCGCACACCGGTTAAGGTTCTTCTTCATAGTCTTGACAAAATAAACAAACCATTATTAAAATCAAACTATTTATAATTGATTGTACAGTAAAAAACTCATCAAATCTTTCATCGTATTGCAGAAAGTTTTCGAATCCTCTAATGTCAGTATTTGGTGCTACCTATAATGTAATGCCTAATCATACTATGGCGATGAAAACATAAGTCACGGAAATGAAACATCAGGCCACAGCAATGAAACTAAATCGTTTTACAATGCATGGCAATGATTTTTTTATCATTGCCGTGTTTTTTTTTTCATTGCCATAGCAAATTTTGACCACGGAAACTACGGCAATGAAAGTACGGCAATGAAAAACAAGACAAAAATATAAAATAACAAAAAATCTAATAATTATTCGAAGTATTAATCACTTCACAAAAATAAACAAGAAAAATGGCGTTCTATTCAATGTTTAATCAAGAGGATAACTTATTAAAATAGAAAGTTATACCTATCCACGGCGATGAAAGAAAAAATGTCCAGTAACATAAAAATGGTATACTTACATCTATGGTGCCAAAACGCAGGTACGTGTGTACGTTCTTCCGCGTCGAGCACTTAGGCGGCACCAATATGCAACGTTTAGCGCATATAAGGGAGGACGCAAGTCGTTAGATAAGACAATATTCTAAAATATGTTTAGAACACGGCGATGACAGGCAGTTCTGGGACAAATGTATTTTTTTTAACCATTCGTTGTATTGTTTAAATATTTGAATAAATGTATTTCCTGACAATACTTTAACTATTCACGTATCAACTAAAAATAGGTATTAATAAAAATAACCAATAGATTTTTATCAATGAGGTATCACGACACAGTAGGTGACGTGTGGACAAACACGGCAATGAAAGATTTCGGTGTATTTTGTTTTTTTTTGGAGTACCTATAATCCTATTTAACAGAATATTTAGTGCCCCACATAGATCACTACTTCACCTATCTAGCAAAAAATGTTAGAGCATTGTAACTATGATTTTTAGTACCGATTTCATCGATGCCACGCAATTCTTGGTCCCGGGAAATTCACCCCGATATAATTATTTGGTACTAGCTTTTGCCCGCGGCTCCGCTCGCGTGGATGTCGGTTTCCGGCAATTATTCGAATTTCTCTCAATGTACAAACCTTCCCTGGACTTCCACAAATAATTCAAGACCAAAATTAGCCAAATCGGTTCGTGCGTTCTGGAGTTATAGCGTCAGGAAGGAAAACCCGACTTATTTTTATATAGTAGATTATTTACATTTTGCCCGACGTTTTGACTACCTTCCAGCAGCCATGGTCGCGGGGTGACAAAAGGTTGTAGTTGTCAAATAATTTGAACTGTAAGTTATCTCAAAGTACCCGAATCATGATGATTATTTGGTGTTCCTATTTACGCAACATTAGCTCACTGTGTCGTTTAGTTTTGTTGTATTTTGCCTTTTCCTAGGTATGTAATAAAAGTAGTTTTATTCCAAAGTCTTCATTACTTATAAGTCACGAGAGTAAGGTAAATACATTATTTATGTGTCATTGTTTTAATCTCCAGTGTTAGAATCATTATTCTCGTCATCATGACAGTGTAAGACTGCTAGGCAGAGGGTGTGGGTTCGATCCCCGCTCAGTGCAAGTATTTGTATGCATGAATATGGCTATTTGCATTGATCTGGGTGTTTTTATGTATAATATGTATGTATTTACAAAAAAAAGTATTATGAGTATGTTTATCCACTTTATAGATTCCATAACACAAGCTAGTTAAGCTTGCCATGGGTCTCGATAGCGTTGTGTAGGATGTTGTGGAATATATTTAAAAAAATATATCTACTTGTATTGGTCTGGGCGTTTCTGGGAGAGAACGTCAAACCATCCCGGTTATTGGTATCTGGAGCCCTAAGTCCGACTACAGAACTTCGATATGCCAATCACCAAATGTGATGTTTTTTTATAGCACCTTCCACTGCATGCCGGGGCATTTCATGGAAACCTATTTGTTGCTGCGGTCATTGTTTTCTAGGCTTGACATTTGTTAACTGACAAGTGATAATGATTGTGGTGGTTAGATAACAGTCAATTCAAGGAAAATATTGAAAGAAGCCGCATCACAATTGAACTGGAAAGTCTACCCAACGGAATTGTGAAAAGGCTTAAAACACAGAGAATGATGTTCACAGAGTAAGTTCCGGTTGGGTCCGAACTCTTACTCTCTGATTTGACAAGAGAGAAGCCTGCATCAGCACCTAGTCCGTTTATCAGCAGATAGCTTTTCCCCGCGGCTCCGCCCGCGTGGGTGTCGGTTATCGCGACCAATCACAGCCTATGTCCTTTCTCATGGTCTAATCTACCCCTATACCAAATTTCATCAAAATCGGTTCAGTGGTTAAGGTGTGAAAGCTAACATACAGACAGACAGACAGAGTTACTATTATAATCTACTAACCTCTACTACTAAACTACTATTTATAATATTAGTATGGATATGGATGCATGGCCTGCAGATAAGGTTGACATGCGTTAACAGTTACTGCATAATAATAAAGACATCTCATGAAATTTGAAAGCATTACACCCCTTTTTCAGGAAGTCGTGAAAAAAGCATACCATTCTCACAATTAATCTGGGGATTATATACCAGTACTAGGAGACTACTTTATACCCTTAATTAACAGGAACCTTAAATGGGTCCTAGAAAGTCCCGTCGATCTCAGTGCCGGGACTCGAACCCCAAACAATGATTAATGGGCACAAGAAGGGCCGACAGATGTTTATCTTAAATGGAACCTTGGCTGTTTGTTCATTAACTCGGATATATGAGCTCTAAAATGGAGGGTAGTCGGGTCTTATCATTTATTGGATAAAAAACGGAGGCTTTCAGTTTTTACTCGACTGTGGAGTCGAAAAGGGAGGGTATGTCTAGAATCTAGTATGCTCTACACAACGCTATCTAGATTCAAAGTAAGTGTAACTTTACTAATTGGTATTATGGGTTCTTTCTTGTTTACGGATAAACATTCCTACTTATATAACCTTTTATAGTTATATATATTATATACCTAGGTACAGAATTGTATGTGTAGGTATTTAGCATTAAACTGATTCATTCAAGCATATCTGCCTACGTATTAAGTCAATTCGATTCGATTCTCACTTAGTGCTAAAATTTGCACTAAACAAGAACCGAACTTATGACCTCTGTCTGACTTAGCAGTCGAAATTTAAGTTTAATTACGTTAGTACTAAGTATTATTTATTGCGGTTTATGTAGTAGTCAGTTTTCCTTACACAAAATTATTAGGTTGGAAGTTAATATGGGCGTTTACCTCGAGAGAGCCATGTTGCCATGGTACTGTCTCCGAGGGGTGAACTGTTCTAATAGGGAGGAACTGATCGATGTACACATAACTTGAACATCAGTTGCCCGCGCGGATAATTTGTGTGTTAATATATTTTTATCGTTGTCTGTTAATTGTATGTATCTGTTTGATGCAAAAATAGCGATTTAATTTGAAAAGAATAATAGAAACATCAATGTTTCTTTTATTCTTTTCAAATTAAATCGCTATTAGTATAGTAGTAAATTATTCAAATTAATATTTTTGCATCAAACAGATACATACAATTAACAGACAACGATAAAAATATATTAACACTAAAAATATCAAATGATTTCACACAGTTTTTTCCTTCTTTTTCTTCTCGTGTCAACGATTCACTTTTATAAATAACTAGCTTTTACCCGCGGCTCCGCCCACGTGGATGTCGGTTATCGCGACCAAACATAGCCTATGTCCTTTCTCATGGTCTAATCTACCCCTATACTAAATTTCATCAAAATCGGTTCAGTGGTTAAGGCGTGAAAGCGTAACATACAGACAGACAGACAGACAGAGTTACTTTCGCATTTATAATATTAGTATGGATACTAGTTTTGCCCGCGGCTCCGCCCGCGTGGATGTCGGTTATCGCGACAAAACATAGCCTATGTCCTTTCTCAAGGTCTAATCTACTACTATACCAAATTTCATCAAAATCGGTTCAGTGGTTTAGGCGTGAAAGCGTAACATACAGACAGACAGACAGACAGACAGACAGACAGAGTTACTTTCGCATTTATAATATTAGTATGGATATGGATACTAGCTTTGGCCCGCGGCTCCGCCCGCGTGGATGTCGGTTATTGCGTCCAAACATAGCCTAATCTACCCTTATACCAAATTTCATGAAAATCGGTTCAGTGGTTTAGGCGTGAAAGCGTAACATACAGACAGACAGACAGAGTTACTTTCGCATTTATAATATTAGTATGGATATGGATTTGGAAAAAACACCATACCCAATTACTTAAACCAGCAAATATATGTAAATATATGTAGTAAAATATTTTCAATAAATACCAATTTGTATTGAGTGGGAATCAAACCTGTTGCGACTCAAAGCATAAGCTTAGTACATCGATTGTTGCCGAGTCAGCCTTACGATCAAGAGGTCCTGAGTTCGAATCCTGGCCATTAAACTACCGACGTGAACCCACTCCTAACACAAGCAAGCTTAACTGGAGGGGTTAGAGGGAATATTAATAATTTCGATTACTTACTAATATTTTTCCAAAAAAATACAATCAAATAACAGTACTGGACGATAGACCTTAAAAAAATCCAACTCACATAATAAATAATCTTCCCTTTTAAAAATCCTCATTACATAACACAAATAATAAAAATCAAATGAACCGGTGTAATAGCGAAGTTTCTAAATATCCTAGGCAGGCGGGGTGCAGAGGTGGGCGGTCGCCATGGCAACGGCCGGTTGCAGGAAACTGCACAATCGATGTTGCCAGACGCTCGGCTGCCGCCTGTGGATCAATGTGTCTCTAGTACTACGCCCGGCTCCCGGGAAACCTACCCTCTTACACTAGTGTGAGTCGGGCCCTGTTCTATATCGCCATCTCTGTCCCACCCCGCCTATTTTCCTTCGAGCTCTATAGTAAAGTTGCGTCATTCGTGATTATTATTACGATTCTTGCGGGTGAGAGGTCACCGTATTCTGGTCGGTTAGTTTGTGTGCGTGAGTTTTCCCCGGGCGGTGTGCGTGTGTGCGTGAGCTGTGTCGCTACGTGCGGCGCGTTCCATTTTCGAGTGTTCGTCGTGAAACTTGTGAATTGGTTATCTGTGTGGAGTTGTTTGTTGTTGTGGGTGCGTTCAGGAACGCGCGCCGGTGACTATTGTTTGTTTTGTTGTTATTATCGTTCTGAAACTGTTCATAGTTACTGCACTGCATGCAGTACATTATATAAGCAGGGATTAAAATTTACTCGCTAACTGTGTAGCGTAGTGGTAGTGTTTAGCTGTTACGTCGATGACGCGAGTTCGATTCTCGATCAGTGCAAATATTTATACTTATGCAAGAATTTGTCTATTTACATTAGTCTGGGTGTTGATATGTATAAAATGTATAATATATTCACAAAAGTATCATAATAGTTAAATGTTTTTTCCCATTCTAGAACACCTATTGCAACACAGAACAGAAAAAACTATCTCTGTTCTGGGTATTGCAAGCTATGTTCGGCTCTAGATGGCACTATGTAATATATCTTACGATAGATAGGTTTTTTGTTTTATTTGTTTTCTTTCCCATTAGGGACCGAACATGCTATATTTATATATATATATTACAAGATTGATACGTGCCTATACCTTCACCTATGAGGATAAGAGGGTCTGGTAAAAATAGGGCGGGATTTTCTTCAAACACAATAAGCATACAAATATCAACCTTATCTCTTTATTCTAAGGTTGTATTTTCTTGTAAAAATATCGGTGTAGGGGCTTGTTATTGCGTAGTTCTGATGACTGGCGAAACGTTAAAATATTTAGATCGGACTTGACTAATTAATAATGTTTGCCTAAAGCGTGGGGGAACAGATTTCTTATGATGTTGTTAGAGAAAACACATTCAATAGGAGAACAATATATACCTTTTTTAGGGTTCCGCACAAGAAGGGAGACGAACGGACCTCTATCAATAAGGCTGAATTGTATGTCCATATATCAGCAGAGGGCAACTCATAAACTGTTGGACAGTTTGTGTGTATGGCCAGACTACAGACCTACAGGGCCTTAAAGGCCCAAAGGTACCTCACCTGTTAGCTGCCAGACCTACTGATAACAGAGATGAGAGATGAGACCGCCTCTGTGGCGTGGTGGTAGTGAACGCAACTGCCACGCGGGAGGCGCGGGATCGATCCCCGCTCAGTGCTAATATTTGTGTGAATGAATATGGTTATTTGAATTGGTCTGGGTGTTTCTATGTATGATATGTATGAATTTACAAAAAAAAGTATGTTAACCGCATTCTAGATTCCATAAAACAAGCTATAAAAGCTTACCATGGGTTTAGATAGCGTTGTGTAGAATGTTGTGGAATATTTATTTATTATAATATTTATGAGTGATGATTGGAGGTGAGAGATCCGGTTCTTAGCATTCCATGGATTCACCGTGCGGTCGCCGGGTCCATGGCATGGTACAGAGAGGAACACTGTGACAGCGCCTGGGACTTGCGACCCAGGTGTAGGTTTATTGTGGCCACCTTGTGATGCATCAGCGCTCACCTCCACCGTCAGTCGTGTTCCCCCCTCTACCTATCCAAATTTGGTAAGATCCTATCAAAGCCGTTTTAGATATTCGTTTGAGTAAAGAGCTTACTGAAGCTCTTGGCAATCCGAGGTCTTTAAATAAGTTATACAGGGATTTAGCTGGAATTTCCCTTGCTCCTACTTCCACGGCGTAGAGTTTAACCACATAGCCATTTTTGGTTAACTCGTTGGTCAGGTCAAAGTATTTGTTTATTTTTATAGCGTGGTCTTTAGGTATGTTAGTTTCCCACGGTACTGTGAGTTCTACTAGTACTGCACGCTTTTGCTGTTTTGAAAATAGGAATATATCGGGTCTGGATGACGAGGCACAAACATCCTCCGGTATTTTATAGTGTTTCTGATACGAATCTGCGAGTAATGTCCAGTCAGCGGCTGCTATCAAAATTGAGTACGGCTTTTGATTTGTCTTTTTTGAGCAGCCTTCCTTAACAAACGCGACGTCATTTCTTTGGTTTGTGGTTAAACCCATTTTCGCTCTAGCTACCGCCAAACTTACCGCCTCACGTACGATTTCTAATACCTTATCATGTCGGCGCGAGTAATGACCCCGGTCTAATAGCGTCCTACAACCCACCAGTAGGTGCCTAGCAGTACCAATTGCTTCACCACATGAGTTACATGTTTTATCTGTGGCTTTTCCCCATCTGACAAGATTGCTTTGGTCGGGGAGGGTCAACTGGAATGCATTGAGATAGAATTTAAGGAGAGCCGGTGACCAGTCGTATATTAAGGTACGCCATTTTAAGGCTATGGGAATACAAAATTCACCTAGTGTTAACCATTCGTTTTGAATTTCTAGGTTCATTGCGTGCACTTTGTAGGTATTATTTTCATCTACTTGAAGAAAAGATTTTGTTATGTCTTTGTCTGACTGCCTCCTAGTATTATCCAAACCTACCCTACCAGTCTGCGAGCCTATCATGATTTTTTTATGGAATTGGAGGCGCGACTCGAGCTCTTTAGTACTTTGGTCTTTTGGAAGAGCTTGCACGATTTCGTCTTTTGATTTCGCTAGGAATCCGAATTCGTGGGTTCAGTTCCGTCTTAAGCATTCACTTTTTCCAACATAAATCGATTTAGCATACTATCAACTAGCCTATTCCAGTCCACTGCTGGACATAGGCTTCTCCGAATGTGCACCATTTCTGCCGATCTTCCTCCTTCTTCGGTCTTCGGAGTTGGGGCTTCTGGGCAATATTCTGCCAAGGTCGAAACGACCTGAGAGAAAGAAAACTCGAGAAAAATCCGTCCGGTACCTAGTTGGTTAGGTGATAGTAGGTTAAAACCCTCCGAATGCTAACTGCTTTAAAATTTAAAATGGTACATTGTGTTATATCTTTTACGATAGTACGGAACCCCTCATGGGCGATTCCAACTCGCAGTTGTGTTTTTATTCTATAGCTAAACAAAACTCTATTTATCGTATCACAGGGGGAAGACAGTGATTAAGGATACATGGTTATTTAGCAAAACGATTGTTGCTAATTGTCTGTAGCGTGGCCTATGAACGTATGCAACATCAGGGGAGTTACACTCGTGCTGTCGACCCTGAAGAAACAATATTATGCCTTAAGAACCCCATATTCTAGTTATCAGTTGTACTTTCATATTATTTTGTCTGTGGTTATACCTACTCTTCTTTGCTAATATTCTATCCTTCCTTTTATTTTTCGTGCGGAAATCCCCACGGATACCTCCCCCGCTGGAGCCGGAAGAGGAGATTATGTCAGACTCGAACCGACTAAAACCATACGCCGACTGAAGGTCGTGGTGCTAGGCCGAAGGTAAGATTGTCTTCGACATATCCCTCGCACCGCGGGTGACCCAGGGCCATTCCTTACGGTCTGGCCATCCTCGAACTTTCAATCCTTCCAACTCTCGCATAATGGCTCAAGAAAAGAGGCTAAGTGCGGAAAAAAAAGTTCCCTTATCCTATCCTAACTTATCTGTTAACAAAACAAGTAAAACAGCAAATGCTCTGTCACAAACGGTTAGCCCAATCCGACACCTCCCTAACATCGCATCGCCGTCGTCACGGAGCTGTACTACGTCATCGATTCAACGGTGTCGTCGTAGACAGGTGACACCGATCGGTCCGTGCTATTATAAAGTAATATACATAGTTCCGTCGGTTCGTTACGATTCGTTTGTTTGTCGGTTTATTGGTGTGCCTTGGTGGTAGGCTAATCGCACGTGTTTAGATAGTATTTCACAACATTCTACATAACGCTATGTAGATCTATGGTAAGCATAGCTTAACTAGCTTGTGTTATGGAATCTAGAATGCTGATAAAGGTTGCCTGTAAGAGATCGCTTGTAAGGCAACCATTTGTACATTTTTCATTATGTTGTCCGTACATGTACTAAAATTTATGAGTGTATAATAAAGATTTATATATAATGAACATAGAAACACCCAGACCAATGCAAATAGCCATATTCATGCATACAAATATTTGCACTGAGCGGGGATCGAACCCGTGTCTCCGGCGTAGCAGTCGCGTTCACTACCGCCACGCCACAGAGGTTGTCATTGAGTATTGTTATTGATGATTGATATGATATGAAGTTTACTGTTTAGTATGAGACAGTGGAGCGGGCCCAGGAGAGTCAGGTCTCTCGCGATCCGCATAACTCTCGAGGCGGAGAGGTCTCTCAGAGGTCGGAGTTAGCTCAATGATCTCCTTCCTCCATAAGCGCGCGAGCCATGACTGCGCTGGCAGAAGCAGGCAATCACCCTTTGCTTTCCTGAGTCGGCGCTGTGGCGTTCGGTTTTAGTCGGTCACGTCAGTCACGTCGTCACGGTTCAGGTCCAATTTAAGCCTCCCTCCCGGTACGCGGAGGGGTATTCGGGGAAATTTCTTCCAAAAAATCTTCACAAAAAATACAAATAACAATTTTTCCAACTCTGGAACAGAACCGATGACGACCTAATTTATAATAGAAGCACTCACTACTGTAATACCACTTATATAAATTGTGAAACTGAAATAAGAAATTTATTAAATTACGTATGAAAAGCCTATGAATGACTGAAAAGCTCAGAGGACAGAATACTGAAAAGTGTTAATATTATTATTATGACAACATTTACATTTGAAAATGGAATAAAAGAGTCGAGTCCCGCTCACTCGGTCGGGACGCCATATGTCATCACATGACAAATGTCGACGGTCACCACAGAGTACGCTGATAACCCGCCATATTTACACAGGTCATGAATTTATTTTACGCGGACAATTTTTATTGACAGCCTCTGTGAACATTTCATTTTTGTAATTTTACACATGGTTTGATAAAACGATTTTCATATACCTACTTCATTAGTATATATTTATGACATCTTAGGAAAACTTACAGCTAATAAATTTATTTAGTGTTACATTATATATAATTATGCTAAGAGATGGCCAATTAAAAGTTTTCACTATTAAGCAGTTCAAATTATGTAGTAAGTATTAGGTAGACAATTTTCTTTCACATTATTTATGCAAGCCTAAAATACAAAGGGATTATCAAAATGGATACAACAAAAATATAGTGATTAATTATTGTCAAAGAAACAAGAGCTAAGGTCAAGTATGATGTACTTTTATTTAGGGAAATGTACTAAAAACTTTGTTCCGAATTTTAGTAAAAGTAGGCGTGGCACTATGTTTATTTTCTGCTATAGTGTCACCGTCTCTTTAATGTTGTTAAATCGAGCTACATTTTTTGCCACATGTTAGGAAAGTGAAACATTCTCTCACCGCCATTCGTTTGCTAGACCCGGTTGCACTCAAAGATTGCACTTTGGAATCCATGGTCCACTTGCCCTTTCCTTCTTCCTACATCTTTCTGATTCAACAGTCTGCGAATATTTTTTTTTTTTTTTTTTTTTTTTTTTTTTTTTTTATACAGGACTCGTCAATTTGACTTCACCTCGCCTGATGTTAAGCTAAAGGCAAAGTCTCGGAAAGAGGGTCACCATCGTAAACATTTACCATGTTAACAGTGGTGGCACTCAGCTTGACGGCCTCATTAGATGCCTTTTCACGCCCCGCTTAAAGGACCCAGGACTGTAGGAAGAAGGAAACACGTGAACTGGCAGGGAATTCCAGGCCTTAGTGGTGCGGCATAGGAATGAATCACTGAAACGCTTGGTTCTAGCAGGTATACTCTGCACCGTAAATGGATGACATCTTAGCCCTGCACGTGTCGTCCTGTGAAGGAAAGGGGAGGGTGGGACTAATTGGAAGAGCTCGTCAGAACATTCACCATGGTAGAGACGGTAGAAAACTGCCAAAGACGCAACATCTCTACGCATCTGCAAAGGCTCGAGGGTGTTCGTGACCTCAGGATCCCCAATAATGCAGACCGCACGTCGCTGCAACCTGTCGAGAGCATCTAATAAGTACTTTGCGGAGCCGTCCCAGAGATGTGAGCAGTATTCCACGCAGGAACGAATTTGGGTCTTATATAGAAGACACCGCTGCTCCGGCGTGAAAAAACGTCTCACTCTGTTCAGGACTCCGAGTTTACGCGAGGCTGATTTGATGATACTCTCGATATAGTTTTTGTTATTCAGTTTGCAGCGAACATCCATACCGAGGATAGTGAGGTGATCCTGCAGTGGCAGTGGTGTGCTCTGAAGAGTGGGAAGGGGAAGGAAAGGAGATACCTTTGCTGTAAACGCACATGCCTGGGTCTTCTTGGCATTGAACTCGACCAGGTTCCTAGCGCCCCATTGAGAAATGTGGTCCAGGATCCGGTCCAGGTCAGTGACAAGAAGCTGCCTTTTTTCCGCGATATCAGACTGCTTGGCCGCAGGATGTGCGTAATAACTCCCGTGTAAGGTGCTGTCGTCTGCATAGCAGTGAATGTTCCCGTTACAGAGCATGTCATTGATATGCAGAAGAAAGAGAGTGGGAGATAAGACGGAACCCTGCGGCACGCCAGCATTTACCTGCAAGAACTCCGAAGCTCGTCCATCACAAAGGACGCGAATACGGCGCCCCTGCAGGAAGCTTGCAACCCAGTTACACAGTCTAGGAGGCAGGCCGAAGGCTGGTAGCTTGGAAAGAAGCGATTTGTGCCATACCCTATCGAAAGCTTTGGCGATGTCAAGACTAATTGCCAGTGACTCACCGTGCTTCTCCATAGCCTCACCCCAAAGGTGGGTCATGTACGCCAGAAGATCACCCGTTGACCGCTTCGGTCTGAAACCGTATTGCCGGTCACTAAGCAAGGAGTGATCCTCTAGGTGGCGCATGAGCTGTGTGTTAATTATGTGTTCGAACACCTTGCACAGCACTGAGGTGACGGCTATGGGTCGATAGTTGGCTGGGTCCGAGCGATCCCCCTTCTTGGGGATCGGCTGGACATTCGCCTCCTTCCAAGCCGAAGGCACTGTACCCGAACTGTAGGACAGTTGGTACAGTCGCGTTATTCGGAGCCAAAGCCTATGATGATATGATATACGGTATACTCGTAGAAGTGATTGACCTAAACAAATGGGTATTCTACTGACCAGTCAAATTAGTTACTTTTTACTAAACGTCAAAACGATAAGTTATAATAAAGCATCTTGTATGAAAAAAGATTTAGTGACGGCACAAAATTTAATAGTCAAATCAGTTACTGATAGGTTGGGCGGATGATTAAAAATAAATAAAAACTACAAAATAAGAACCGACGCAATTTTTACCGCTCTTTTACCATTCTTAATTTAATAAGCTTGGTTAGATAATTTATTTAATCTCTAGGATAATACCCAATTACATAGTAGTAGTGCAAACCAAAGATTCCAAAGTAGCGTAAACACAATGATGACGCTATTACTGGGGCGCATTTCCTCTTGACCTGATATTCCATGAGTCAGCTGACCTTATAGTGTCAACCACCATAACAACTGTTACGACAGATGGTTATTAGGCCACTAAAGTAAAGACGAGAGAAAAAAGGTAAACAAAGTTTCAGCTGTTCCAAACATTTTTATTTGAAAATTATTACGTATCACTTCAAGTGCATTCCAGACAGGAATGAAATTGCTCATAAGATGGCAGATCTGACAGTTTAGAATCGCTGTGCTGACGGTTATTCTGTACTACGAAACAAGCAACGACAACTGTCGCTCGCTCATTATCACGTACGTGTGACATGTGCGACAAGGACAGAGAAAATAATCGCTAGTTATCGCAACGTCACGTGGTAGTTTTGTTTACCTTTTTTCTCTCGTCCCGTTGGCTTTCCTTTACAATATGTTAATACATAGCTTTTTAAATAGCGGTTAGTGTTACAATCAACGCAGTGTCGTGTGTAGTTTTAATTCTTGAACTGACCACGGATGTGGAAGTTTACTGGAAGTTATTCTAGATCTAAATTAAATTTGATTAATCAACGTATCTACACCCCGGTTCGACCAAACGCGAGTAAAGTTTATTCCTAGAATAAACAGCCAATATGTGAGTGAAATTGCCTGTTAATTCTAGGAATAAACTTTACTTGCGTTTGGTCGCATGTACCATTAGTCGTTTAGGAGTCAGCTTTACGATTCTAAAGTTCTAGCATCCTAGGGTCGAATGCCATTTAGTGAAGTCAAGTCAAAAGTATTTATTTAGAAGGTACCTTTTTCTGCGCGGAAATCCCCACGACGACAGCTTAACGTGCTCTCCGAGGCACGGAAAAACCCACACCTTCAAATAGACATATTCATACATACAAATATTTGTACTGAACGCGAATCGAACCCAGTAACACGAACTCCGAGTACTAATTTGAGTTTGATTTTCCTTAAAGCTATAACCTCAAATCTTATTTGTTAATTTGTTATTTGTACCAAGCCATGCAATTGGTACAGTCAGTATCAAAAAGATGTTGAAGTACAAAGTACTCAAAATGATCTTAATATTCTGTTATTTTCCCCTTTCACTTAAATGTTTGATCTGATATTTGGTACATACCTTTATCTCGGACATTTAAATCAATAAAACAGTTTGATTTGCTCAAGATATTTATGATACCTACTGACTGTATTTCGTGCATCTATCACATATTTCTGCATCATCTTATGGTGGACTGGCAGAAAATGTCTACGTAAGTCCGCCTTTGTACAGCCATATTACTTGCCAAAAAGTTTAACTATACTTTATCCATACTTCCATACTAATATTATAAATCCGAAAGTAACTGTCTGTCTGTCTGTCTGTATATTACGCTTTCACGCTTAAACCACTGAACTGATTTTGATGAAATTTGGGGTATATTAGACCTTGAGAAAGGACATAGGCTTTGGTCGCGATAACCGACATCCACGCGGGCGGAGCCGCGGGCAAACGCTAGTTTTAAATAAAAAACATATAAAATAATGATAAAACATTATTTACCAACATTGGATTAATTGGATAATTTAGAAAAAATAAAGTAATGAAAATAAAGAAATAATAAAAAAATAAAAAAATAACATTTCTTTGCCATTGGACGTAAAATGGTGGTCCCTAACTTGACGGCCTTGATAGATGCCTTTTCACGCCCCGCTTGAAGAACCCGGGACTGTAAGAGGAGGGTAACACGTATGCGGGCAGAGCATTCCAGCTCTTTATCGTGCGGCAGAGGAAAGAGCCCCCTAACCGTTTAGTGCGAGATGCTATGGATTCCACCGTGTGTGGATGGCACCGCAGACCAGCACGTGTTGTTCTGGATAGGAAGGGAGAGGGTGGGATCAGTTGAAATAACTCCTCAGAACACTCGCCGTGGTAGAGGCCGTAGAAAACGGACAGAGAGGCAACGTCTCTACGTTTTCAAAATTTCAACTCATAAGTTTACAAGTATTGTTACACCACAGAATGACTAAAACACAACCATTGTTTCAAATAAATATTCTTCAGTTTGTGCACCCCTATAAACTGTTTGAATAATTTATTTCTAAGTATGGCAACACTCATATAAAAAGCCCAAATTATTCACAAATAGCATTGTGTGTCATCGGGATTCACGTCTATGATTCATTTCTGGTTGCCTAGACGCGCTCACAGCAGAGGCATCGCACACCATTCACCCCTCTCTTTCTAGCATTCCATTATTTTAATGAGCATGAGTGGAATCACATCGATTCTGGAAGACAAATGACCGCTGTGGAGGTCCTAGCTGTAAAATTGTATGTAGGGTTACCAGGATTATATTTATTTTCCTTCATTATTGAAGTTTTACAGGTGCTTGTGTGCGATCTCTAAGTACTGGATTCGATTTTCTGATCAGGAAAAGGATTATTAAGTGTTTTTTTAGATATATTGAGTAGAAACTCTTGTATACAGAAAATGGGCTCACTCCATATTGTATGAGTCAAAAATACCCTGTCAAGCAGCAATAACAGTTTTGTTAAATTAGATGTGGGATTTGCTATCGAAAGGTTGCAGGTTCGAAACCAACTATATATTATTAATGCGCGTTCGTTGCTCTAACATATAGTTCTTTATCCGAGCGCCAATCCCGGCAGCAGGGTTGGCACTTTGATAAATGGGGCTCATTTTCCCAATCCTTTCCTCATAAATACATTGGTATATCTTGGCTTTAACTAGATCGATGACCGACGACCGTACCCCCCAACACTGCGAAGGAAGCTTGCACCAGAAGCTCATCCATCAATTAGCAGGATTACTGGCTTGAGGTTAGGCCCTGGGCCCAAAAATGTAATTTGTTAAGATGTAACTTCGTATATAATTGAGTTGGTAGCTTTAGGTCTGACAACCTCACCCCCGGCCTAACACCACCAGTCAGCGTGCGGTTTTAGTCGGTACGAGTCCGACATAACCTTCCCTTCCGGCTCCGGCGGGGGAGGTATCCGAGGGAATTTCCGCACGAAAAAAAAGGTAGCTTTCTTTCTACTAGAATCTTTGCTGATAGGTGGCACCCACTGGGGGTTTTAAGAATTATTCGATTTTTAATGAAATGTTCTAAAAGTATGTGTGAGTTTAAATACACATTTGCAACCGACACGGGGCACTGCAATTGTGTTACAGGATTATCTTTTTTTGTGAAGCCCTGGCTTGCGAAACCGGGTGAAGGTTTATTTGTTTGCCCCTTATGTATACGTGCCCACAACATTCGTCCCATTGTGGCGAAACTTCGGTAAGTTTTTGTACACGAGTCCAAAAGGGTTTCTGAGTTGATTAAAAAAAAAACCTGTATACATACATATGCGGATTATTCGTAAGTCGTTTATAAAATTTAGACCGTTTACCCGTGCTTTTCGAATATACGTATAATCTAGAGTAGGCTGAAACAACAGTTCACCATCAGACCCGGCACGGCCGGGGTGCCAGGGATATGCTTTAGGTAAACTGACAGCTCCGTCAACCTACCGTGAAACTAGACAGCCTCCGTGGCGTGGTGGTAGTGAACGCGACTGCCACGCAGGAGGCGCGGGTTCGATTCCCGCTCAGTGCAAATATTTGTATGCATGAATATGGCTATTTGCATTGGTCTGGGTGTTTCTATGTATAATATGTATGTATTTACAAAAAAAAAATGTATTTAAGTATGTTTATCCGCATTCTAGATTCCATAACACAAGCTAGTTAAGCTATGCTTACCATGGGTCTAGATAGCGTTAAAAAAAAAAAAAAAAAAAACCTTAGAGTCTAACACCTGAAGACGCGACACGTGCTGTTTTAATCTATCTATCTATCTTGTACTGTTCATTTAGTTCATAACTAAAACTCAAGATACCCCCCGACAGTCTAGGGACACTCCCGGTCACCACCCTGACTAACATCATCGCGACCAGACTACAAATGCATTCACTATCCCTTTGTAATAAATCTCTTGTTTACTGGAGTAGCCCCTTCGTTTCTAGTAATGTATAGCAATGTTAAAACGTTATAAATGCCTAGGTTATTGGTGCAAGTGAGAGGCGGGAACGGAACGATTTCTAAATTTCTTTTTTAAAGCCATACTGGAGTATGTACCTACTACACCAAGTCCGAAAAGGCTGGATTAACCTCACCTTGGTGCTTAAGGCATATAAGGCGAGGCATGGATGTGAATTTTGCTTTACATAATGCCTTTTACCTAACAGGTTGCCCTAAAAGTTTTATTTCTTTTGATTAGGATTCGAAAATTGGGATCTCAGAATTCACACCTCTATAGATTGCACGTCTACTAATATACGCATGTAAATTAAATACCCGAAGGATAGTTTGTCAGAGGTGTTCTAAACTCCTCTAGAGGTAACCCCGGTGCTATATTGCATGGATTTTATGTTCTCTTTATTCAACATTTTCAGCACAGTCTGGACAATCAAGGGTACAGTCAGCATCAGAAAAATGTTGACGAGTAGAGTACTTAAAAAAATCTTAAAACCAAAATTTCAATATTATATTGATAATTAGAGTACTCAAAAAGTTGTAAGCATCCACAGTAGTCAAACTATCTTAACAATCGATCTTCCAGAAACATGTTAGTAAGCAGAGTGTTCATTTTCATATACACAATCACGCTACTCAATGGTATCCAATCAAACAAAGTGTTCAAAATATCTGGACAATGTCATTTAATCGCATTTTGCATCCCTTTTTTACTTATGTAGCCATCCTTTACACATGATGATGGGATAATGTGAGATAGATGTATAAGTTAGAAAAGGATAGAAAATCTGTCAAATTAATGACAATTTCTTTTGTATTTTTTATAGTTGCCAGTTGCTTAAGCCATAAACTATCCACTTGAATTGGTGAGAAAAGAGTATGAATACTTACGTAAAAAATAAAGGGTCCTGCAACGCAAGATACACCTATGTACTCAAAAATCCACTTCTCGTATTCTCTAATACGCATTATGACTACATCGACATGACATAGACGCAAAATGTCTACTCTTTGAAAATAGGTACAGTTAGATACGAAACTATTGTACAAACATATCATAATAGAGTGTTTTTTTATAATAGATTATAATTTATAATAGAAGTTTTTTTTATACGTCATAAACCGCAATTTTCACCTTCTTTCTCTTTTTCTTTCTCTCTGAAATAGTTATTAAAGTTAAACCTATTTTATTTTTACTTTTTACCCGAAAAGAGACCAAAGCTGAAAAGATTTCGATGAAAGTGGTCACAAATAAAGGTATATAAGAGTGCATGAAATATAAATCGATACTAAACCGTGAATTTTTGGCGCTATATCTAATGGATTTTGTTATTTTTTAAATTAAATAATGTATAGAATACAAAAAAATACGGAACCCTATTCCATACTATGATTTATATTAATACTAGCTGTGCCTGCGACTTAGTCCGCGTGGACTTATATCTACTTATGTAGGTTTAAAGTAATTTACACATCATACGAGTATTTATTTCTTACGTATTCATACTCTTTTCTCACCAATGCAAGGGGATAGTTTATGGCTTACAACTGGCAACTATAAAAAATACAAAAGAAATTGTCATTAATTTGACAAATTTTCTATCCTGTTCTAACTTATACACCTATCTCATATCATCCCATCATCATGTGTAAAGGATGGCTACATAAGTAAAAAAAACAACCAAAAAGTTGAAAATAAATGAATAAATTTTAATTCAACGGTTGCCATGTCGGGGGACAGTAACTGGTTAACCTTTATATCGTAAGGTCCCCCGACATGGCAACCGTTGAATTAAAATTTATTCATTTATTTTCAACTTTTTGGTTGTTTTTGTGACGGGGGTTTTTTAAATTTTTAATTTAATTTTTATTTTATACTTTTTAAATTGATCTACTAGTCAAGCTCTTTCATTTGATACCCATATTGAGGGAATTATAAAGAAATATGTATTCCAACATGTTGTGGCGGCGGCCATCTTGGACCGATTTTTTTTCAAACATACCTAAGAACACTCCCGACTAATACACCTTTCAAACAAAAAAAACTAAATCCAAATCGGTTCATTCGTTTGGGTGCTACGATGCCACAGACAGACACACACACACACACACACACACACACACACACACACACACAGACACGTCAAACTTATAACACCCCGTCGTTTTTGCGTCGGGGGTTAAAAAGGGATGCAAAATGCGATTCAATGACATTGTCCAGATATTTTGAACACTTTGTTTGACTAGATACCATTGAGTAGCGTGATTGTGTATATGAAAATGAACACTCTGCTTACTTACATGTTTCTGGAAGACCGGTTGTTAAGATAGTTTGACTACTCTGGATGCTTACAACTTTTTGAGTACTCTAATTATCAATATAATATTGAAATTTTGGTTTTAAGATTATTTTGAGTACTCTACTCGTCAACATTTTTCTGATGCTGACTGTACCTTAATATATTTGCTTCAATGCGAAAGTTTGATTAGAGTGAACTACTTATAATATGTGTATTAATACCGATAATAATCGATTCATCTGTCGACTCTCAGAAATCCAGCAGTCAAGTTGATCAATCAGTAGATGTACTGACTCAGTTGCGTTCTGAAAATCCTGATAGGCCCCTTCTAACTGACCTAAACAAAGTATATTAGTAGTCGCTATACCGCTCGCGCTACACTTGGACCACGCCTAGGTTGGTGACCGCGTCGTCGCGTCTATTGGCAAACAAACCGATTGCCGCCCTCCGGAGGCGTCGAGCGTCGAGGCACTCCGGGCGGTAGACGAGTCTCGCAGATATATCGCCACCTGTCTCGTCGCCGGATGTCAACGTATTTGTTACGGAATCAAACCAGCGCTTTACACAGAGATTTAGTTGAATTGTGTTTTGCTTTTTACACAGAGATTTAGACAAGTTATGTCTTATATAGTTTTCGCAGTTGGACGCGACTCGGCCTGCGTAGATCCCCTTTCGAACCTTTCAGTTCAGTTGATTAGTCGTCAAAGATTAACAGGCAAACAGACAAAGTTACTTTATTAGTACTGGATTCTACCATCTAGTATGGTGCTAACTAGGGTAATCGACTATTTCTTTTCATCATAAAGTTGAGCGGAAGAAATCTTGTTGTTAGAAATAAATCACTCAATATGCAGCTAACTAAAATATAGTTATCTTTAACCAATAATAATTATTAGTTTAATTGTAGTATAAGATCATCGCGTTCCTAAAAGACTTTCTTCAACCGAAAATTGCTTAACATCCGTAAAGACTTTGCACTTGAAGAATATCAAATATTAATACGTTGTAGACACGTTTACGAAGCCGTAAGACAGGAATTTTAAAATTTAAATTCAAAGTACTGAAAGGTCTCGTAATTCTTAAGATAACGTTAAGTCTTTTGTTATAAAAGACTCTAGTCTTGATTTAGCTGTCTGCCATATTCCCTCCTTTGTCAATAAGGGACATTGTTCGTGACATCACTCGATTATTTTTTACTCGGTACCAGGCTATCAGCTTCATGAGCAGGTCTCATAAATTGCTGAAAGTAATTTGTACTTCGGTAACCAAGGTATACAAGGTACACATAACATGTTCGACTGTACATAAACGAAATAGTAGGTACCTCGTTTCTTTGTTACACGATAATGAAATGGAATGCTTTTCTTCTTCCTGTAATCCTGGTTCTTCAAGCGAGTCGAGGCCGTCAAACTAAAGGCACATTAGGTTAGAATTGACACTTGAAAGCTCTACTGTATATACTTATAGCTTTAATGTTAATGATCTGTGGTTACACTAAGTCGACTGCTACATAAGGGTACGTGGGTTCGATCTCGACTCACTGAGTGCACATATTTAAATGCATGAATTTTCATTGAATTGGATCTACAAGAAAAATTCATTCACTTTCTGAAACAGATATTACAAGTTAATACCTACCTTACATTAAGTCTAGATTGTGCAGTGTCTATCTAGTTTATAGAATAATTATTTATCCACGTATTGGTCAAAGATGGTCTCCTAATATTTAAACTAGAAAGTGTCCGGCGACTCTTGTTTCTATTCGTACATACGATGACAAAGCCAAAGCCCTCTATATTAAAATGTGTTTAATATCAGTATGATGGGAAGTCAATACGTGAGTTCATCCCAGCTGCATCGAAGCCCTTTTATTAAAGTTGTAAGACCCAGCTTCAGATTGCAGCGTCTCTAAGAAAGAGATTATTAATGCTTTTACAGTCGCCATTTTATATTTCTTACCTTGCTGAGATTAGAGACGGGTGGATTCTATTTTAAACAGGTATAAAATGTACAGAATGATTTAGTCTTACACTGGAAATCCATACTTCCATACTAATATCCATACTAATATTATAAATGCGAAAGTAACTCCGTCTATCTGTCTGTATGTTACGCTTTCACACCTAAACCACTAAAACGATCTTGATGAAATTTGGTGTAGGGGTAGATTAGACCATGATAAAGGACATAGACTATGTTTGGTCGCGATAACCGACATCCACGCGGGCGGAGCCGTGGGCAAAAGCTAGTAGACTATAAAAGGTTTAATTAATTAGTGTTATGATTCGGTAGGTATGTAGTTAATTGGTATTAAATTCGAATTTTCATCTGTGATAATACTGATAATACTTGCGTTGAAGTTCAACTAAACTCCAGTCTAATATAAGTTTTTAAATGGTGGCATCACCCGTTAAGCCACAAATATAGCGTATGAGAATCTGCCGGATTTGCTAACATTTATGATTACTGCTCCGCTCCCTCAAGTAGTAGCGTGATGGTATGTAGCCTAACCTTCTTCAAAAAAAGATTTTCTTCAAAACAAACAGACTTTTTCATCGATCTAGTAGTTCCTGAGAATTGCGCGTTCAAAAACAAACTCTTCAGCTTTATAATATTAGTATAGATTCCACATATTATGAAATGAGTAAAGCTTAAGTTTTTAAAACTATAAGTATCTACGAAATACATCAGGCGCTCAAGTGGGACTTGAACCCACGACCTTTCCCTTACAGGGGGAATGCTCTTCCTAACTTACCTTACTCCGAACTTAAAAAGTTAGCATAATAAATGCTATAAAAAATTCATTCAAATATAAGTATCTACATTAAAACGTAGGAGGCATCGACGGCATAAAATGGAGGAAGTAAATGTATAGTATGGATGAACCTTTATTCAAAATTCAAAGCAAGGTTTGTTATCTTAAATAACCGTTTCAAACCGAACATCACTAATAACGTCAATAACCGGTTGTGATTAGCCGATATTCCAATAACATTTCAGTAACTATTTTAACAAATAACTAGGTACGCTCAAGTATTTCAATATGCTTCTTATAACGATGCCATTAGGGTATGATTTACTTCACTGATAATGAACTATAAATGTTGTATCACATAGAGTTATATTGAACTGGATATATCTTATTTCTTGTGTATTAGCATCGAATTGGTGATTAAGTGGTGATCACAGTATTGAAGTGCTATTATGTAATATATCTGTCATTGTACTATATTTCATCCATTTCTCGCGTTTACGTTATCATAAAAAGTTTTAATTTTTGTTTATAATGAAACATTTAACTAAATAATACATTACGCATTTTTGTTAAATAATTTTAAAACAACATCTGGTGGGGATTGTTACTTATTTTTCCAAAAATTGGGCATTTTTGGAAAAATAAGTGTATAATGAGTTTTTGTAACTAGTGGGATTACTGGAAGAAAAATAACAATCCCCACTGGTGGGGATATGTCGGTGGGGATTTCTAGAATAATCAAAATGGATTAGCCCTTTGAGGTTGTTTTTTTTTTATTCAGTTTCTTGACAATGCGGACCTCAGACTCCGAGATGCAACCTTCGAATGCAACTGGGACTAAGGCTAGGATGAAGGAAGAAGAAGAAGTTATTGCACTGCAACCCGTTGGATAGTGAAAAACTAGGGTTGGGTTGCGTGGCGGCAGAGAGGGAGAGGGAATGTGACCCCCTATCCCTCCCACAGCGCCGCAAGAGAACCGGGGCTCGGAGGAGGCGGTACCACCAACTCCTCCCCACCTAACCAGGCCGGGCAGTAGACGCGGGGGCGTCTGCTGCCCTTACATAGGCCTCGAGGTTGAAGGCGCACGTCGTGTCGCGTGTGCCTTGCCTATGCGGGTGGCAGAAGGACTCCTCTTCTGCCGCACTAGAGATGGGCCTGCCGTAGATCAGCGGCGGGCGACCCACACGACGATGGCGGAAGATGTTGTTTCCGCCATCGTTGATATGTGGTGACGACGGACACCGTGGTGGTTTAGTGGGTAGTCTGGTCTCCCTCAGAGGCTAGGAGTCCCACACGAAGCTCACCCTCTGCCCCCGTGGGGGCTGAGCGAAGTGCTTAAAAGCATTACACCACGTAAAAAAAGAAAAAAAGGGTTGGCTTGCGTTGGTTTAGTTTAACTACGAATCATTACTTGTTGGTAATAATAAAAAAACGTTACTGAGGCATAATGCAGCATTCTGGGGATATTTCAGCAATAGGAGATATGATTACTATTATACTATTTATTAAAAATGTGTGGCTTGAGCATGGTGCAGGCCCTTCCTAAATAGCTGTAATTACGGCATAATGTTAATAGGAACGCGAACTTCTTTATTCTTTACTAGCTTTTGCCCGCGGCTCCACCCGCGTGGATGTCGGTTATCGCGACAAAACATAGCCTATGTCCTTCCTCAAGGTCTTATCTACCCCTATACCAAATTTCATCAAAATCGGTTCAGTGGTTTAGGCGTGAAAGCGTAACATACAGACAGAGAGACAGACAGACATAGTTACTTTCCCATTTATAATATTAGTATTAATTTTTATTAACTTAGGTTAATTATTTTATTATTAGGTTTTTTATACTTTAATTATCTTGACACGAGATATATGTACATTCGTCCATATTTAGTCTTAAGAACTTACTTTTTTGTAAACTGACGTCTGTAAAATGCTACAGTGGAGTTTGTTGCGCCGTTTCTTCTCCACTGGTGCCTAGGAAGCGGTGGTAAACTTAGTTTTAAGCAGAATTTGACGTCAAAAAGCTGTAGTAGTGCTACACAATTTGAATAAATACTTTGAATTTTGAATTTTTAAATTCAAACCGTGAAAGATTTTTGTAATCAGTCCAGATATTTTTGAGTCTTTCCTCATTGCATACCTGTTTCATTGTAACTTACCTACTGTTGATTAAAAAAAAAGTAACTTGACTTGTCAATCAACTACCCCATTGGCGTAATTTGAGTATCTTTAAACTGTATAAGCTTCATATTTGGTTCACGCAAATACGATCAAGTTTCACAGTTCCGACCACTGCTAAGTGGTTGCCAAGGTTCAGTCTCTTTGTTTTAACTTTATATGTTAAAACTGCATGTAAGTATGTCACTGAACTCATTCTGAACGGCGATCATAACGGCAGAGGCTGCAGGTTTGATTCCCAATCAGTGAAATTAATCATGTCTATTTGGATAGAGCTTTTATGTATAAGTAGCGGACCCGGCGAACTTCGTACTGCCAATTTTTTACCGCCCGCGTGGCGTCTGATTCCGTTCCCGCTGCACCCTCATATTAAGCATGTTTTTTTTTTTTTTTTTAGCATGTATTAAACATATGAACCTTCTTCTTGAATTACTCTAAAGAAAGATCGCGGATTCGAGTCCCGCGAGTTCGAGTTTCGAGTTCCCGAGAACCTTCATTTTTTTCATGAGTATTCGAATATTTACGCCACACCACATCTAGCGACTCCACATCCGTGTCCAAGGCGCCGGTATCAGCGGATCTAAGCACGCGATTTGTAAATTATCCACCGCGGCGGCGCGCGTCCTAATTCAGCATCGCCCTGCTTCACCTAGTTCGGAGGCAGGGACCCCGCCACCTGACCCACGTGGACGGACTAACACTACTACACTAGTTCTGTGTACTATTAAGAGAATTTAGCGGCAACATACATACTGTTACGTCTTGTTTCCATTTAGGTATTTGAATGAATTTTTTATAGCATTTATTAGATAGCGAAGCGTCTAATTGACTCTTCTTATGGCCTTTACCTCGCTCAAAGAATTGCTATCCCTATTCAGCGGGGTAACGCCGCCAGCCTTTTGGGCACGGTACCGGTAGAGGTCGATGGGGAGGATTTCTACGATGCCTAAAGTTACTGTCTCTTCCAACCCTGTTTTTTTTTCTAATTTTTGTATATATTATACATTTAGTTTAATTAATATAATACTGTATTTAATTAGTCAGATGATTTCAAAAAAAATTTTGTAATAAGTTTATTATGATAACTTTAAAATTTTCCAATACATCGGGAAAAAATAGAAAAGTCGTGGGTTCAAGTCCCACTTGAGCATTTCATTTTTCTCCCGATATTTTCATATTAAGGTAGGCAGAGATAAAAATATTTTTTCTGTATGTTGTTGTCAGGCAGTTTCGAGCTCCCGAAGCCCTGCAGAGGGTGCTTTAGAGCCGGTATACCTGCTGATTGATGAACGACCTTTCAATCAAAAATAATAAGCTTTTCCAGGAGCGCATTACCTCCCAACCCTTAAAGTCACAAGAGAGCATCATGTCCTTTGCCTAACGCCTAATTAGGAGGCTAACGCCAGTAGAAATAACACAGTATATTATACTGTTTTTTTATACTGTTGTTTGTTTTTTTTTCGTATATCCTCCGCCGCCAGGTTATCGAACCAACTAAAACCGCACGCCGTGTTGGGTCTTTAGATACTGGGGTGTGAAACTGTCAAAAGCATATCCTTCGAACCGCGAATATTATAAATTACCTACCTACATATAGTATTTATAACCAAATACCCAATGTCTAATAAACATTAGTAGTTCCGCTACCGAATAGGTAAATCCCATGAGTCAGGCAGTTGGAGGCGGGGCCTTAGTACCTACACACCAGCGTGATACTATTGTATTGTTCGTCATATGTTTTCAATAGCTTTTACTAAATTGATTAAGTTATTACAAAATAATAACAAGTATCAAGTGATGATAACTGACGAGGGACGAGCATGAAAACGTAGGTTTTGTTTTGACATTCATAATTACACAGAATTCTAATGTTATTCTTTACTTTTTCTTTCTGACGAATTTAAATTACACGTTTTGGAAATGTAACGTTCCAGATTCGTACTCCTAATATTCTCTAGTAGTATACAGATACTATATGCCTAAAAAGCGTCGGTAGCTTAGTGGTTAAGGAGTCGGCCTTACGATCGAGAGGTCCCGGGTTCGATCCTGACCATTACACTACCGACTTGAACCCACTCCTAGCACAAGCAATTTAGCTTAGTTGGAGGGGTTAGAGGGAATATTAGTAACTTCAGTTCTAATATTCTTTATATTAAAAAAAATCTTTGGCTAACTTTTTAATGAAATTTTAAAGTAGTTTATATATTAACTTAAAGGTTGCCTGTAAGAGATCGCTTGTAGCGGTAAGGCCGCCATTTGTACATTTCTCATGATGTTGTCCGTACATTTACTAAACTTCATGAGTGTACAATAAAGATTTTTCTTATTTGGTTTATCTTATCTTAATTTTTCCTATAGGTTTGCTATGACTTTGACTTTGGCTCTTTGACTATCTATAAAATACATTAAACTCATTTAAACCACCCAATCTCACTCCCACGCCTCAATCCAAAAAAAGGTGTTTGACCTTTTTTCCGATCGATAATACACTTAAGCATATTGCTACACAAAAAATGATTGATTCAACAAAAGGTACCATTGGGTCATGGGAACAGGAAGTCCAAACTGGTTGTAATGCGAGCGCCGGAAGACGCCGCCGGATGCGCGCACCGCAGCCTCCGACAACCTCGGAGTACAGTCAGCCTCAGAATGATCTTGAATACAAAGTCTCTGAAATGATTTTAATACTAAGTTATTAAGAGCAAATCAAACGGTTGTGGTTGTGGTTCTGGCTTGAGAGTGTTTGGCAGTAGGTTATAATAAGTGATGTTAGACATTAAAATATAGGTTACTGTAGGTACTAATAATAATAATAAATATTCCACAACATTCTACACAACGCTATCTAGACCCATGGTAAGCTTTTATAGCTTGTGTTATGGAATCTAGAATGCGGATAAACATACTTATATACTTTTTTTTGTAAATACATACATATTATATATAGAAACACCCAGACCAATGCAAATAGCCATATTCATGCATACAAATATTTGCACTGAGTGGGTATCGAACCCGCGCCTCCTGCGTGGCAGTCGCGTGCACTACCGCCACGCCACAGAGGCTGTCTACTAACATTAATAAAATAACGTAGTGTAGGTACCATCAGATTTTATTTTTTTGATGATGTAACATCGAGTGTAACACTTGTATTTATTTCCCGGGTACTGTGGGATAAATCAGTGCCAATTGTACTCTATCAATGGTACTGACTAATGATACAGGTGGTTCGGCGGGCACTAAAGGTGTGTTCCAAATATCAGAACAATCAGTCGACAGGAGGGAGGGGAACCAAGGTATTAAGATCATTTTGAGTAGTTTGTTCGTCAAGATCGATGTGATGCTGACTGTACCATCTATGGAAGTACGATGCTGTGTGTATCTCAGGAGGTGTATTGAAAGGTGTGCAGGTAACTTTTTTATTTTATTTTGATTCGCCTGGTGTTAATTTTGACGCGACTTCCTTTTGCTTTTTATGGGAAGTGCAAAAGGATGTGGATTTTTTTATTATAGGGGCAAGTTATCACCCTTCGTACAGTTTTTACAAAATTTTATTTCAGATTTTTAAGGACGTTTATACATAAATGTGTGACAAATAAATCGTAGTTACTTACAAAGAAGTCTCAACTCACGCCTATATTCCCCAAAGGGGTAGGCAGAGGTGCTAGCACCCACATTTCGCCAGTTTATGTTTAGGTCCCAATGTAGTAGGTGGTGAGCCTATTGCCATTAACCGGGCACTTATAAACCTGCGATAAATACACACATAACTTTGAAAAGCATCGAAAAGTCATTGGTGTGTGCCATGGTAAACCTGGGATCGAACCCGAGACCTCGTCTCAGCACTAGGCTACCGCAGATAACTAATAATATTACAAACAAATAAAAAACAAACAACCGACATAATCTGGGGCCCTAAAATGCAATCTTAGAAACTGGGAAATCGAAATAAAATTCATTAAAAATTGTATAATTGTAATGATATTCGCGTAATCTTCTAACAATATTATTGATCGGTACATTGATCATCTTCTACAAAGATTTAGTAATACGAACACCGACTGAACATGCCATCTATTATAATAATATCGTAAGTATAACTAAATTTATTTTATTTCGTCTCAAACAAGCGTGAACACACACGTTAACCTCACGGATGTAGCCCTGATCGTAATAAGCAAGATTAGGTTAGGGCTCACCTAACGCTGTGACACGGAGCTTGTACATCAGAAGCCTTTAATCTAATAGTAAATGATATATTGATCTCACATGACCTTCTCCTGGTACAGATCAGGTAGCTTTGACATTATTGGACTATACATAGGTACATATAGTTACACATGTTGGTCACGAAACTTCATCCCACGCACACTCAAGCTGTGGATTGAACTACCTGCTGTGGTTTTTCCATATGTGGTTCTTCAAGAAGGGCGCTATGAGGCTCTTACAAGTACGAGTGTGACTCTCCTGGCGTTGCACTCGTGCATTTTTTCTATTTTTTTTTGATCGTGCGATAAATCCCCACGGATACGACCCCCACGGAGCCGGTGGAAGTGGTTATGTCGGACTCGAACCGACTAAAACGCACGCCGTCTTGGGTGCTTGGTTGCCGGAGGTGAGATTGCCAAAAGCATATCTCTCGCACCCTGGCAGACCCAGGACCATCTCTTTCGAGATGGCCCCCTTCGGGTTGTGGGGACCACAGTGTCCCCATCTAGCCCCGGTTACGGGGAGGCGCATTTTTGCGCCGCCGCCGCGGTCTGCTTCTGCTAGGGTGACAGGTGGCTCCACCGGTCACACCCAGGCCAGCGCTCATGGAGGACGGAGGTCGTTCTGCGAGCCGGTACGACAGGCTGCCGTGTGGCCTCTCTAGCCACTCCTCCATGATGGGTCTTACCGCCGCTATTACGGCGTGCCCTTGCACTCGTGCATAGGCGACAGTGACCACTTTCTATCAGATGAACAGTGTGCTGGTCTGCCACGTATATAGAAAAAAGGTAGGATCAAAGTGAAAAATACCTGTTTATAAATATCTTATTCTTGTTCCAAACTTCCAAAGTTTTTACCTGATAACGCTAGGTCCACTTACTCTTTCACGTCGTATTAGTTTAGCTTATACGGATTTTATGGGAGCGATTGCCACCCGA
This sequence comes from Eilema sororculum, assembly GCA_914829495.1. Classification (NCBI taxonomy): domain Eukaryota; kingdom Metazoa; phylum Arthropoda; class Insecta; order Lepidoptera; family Erebidae; genus Eilema; species Eilema sororculum. The sequence goes on along the minus strand of OU618552.1, from coordinate 20,216,669 downwards.
CCCCAATCGCGATAGCAAATCCAGCTGGAAATGTTGACTAGGGCTAAAAATACTTTTTTTTTGTGCGGAAATCCCCACGGATACCCCCCTGCCGGAGCCGGAAGGGGAGGTTATCTCGGACTCAAACCGACTAAAACCACACGCCGAATGTGGGTCGTGGTGCTATGCCGGAGGTGAGGTTGTCATCGACATATCCCTCGCACCCCGGCTGACCCAAGGGCTAAAGATACTTAGGTAAAATGTAAATGACAAGATTCAGTTCCATTTAGGATTAGTAGCATACATATAAGTCATCATCATCATTCTCTGAGCCTTTTCGCAACTCAGTCAAAGTCAACATTCAGTTAAACTAACGACTGCCCTCTGACCCCTACAACTTGCGTTTTGTAATCCGGCCATTTTATAGGAATTTGAACGTTCAAACTACACTTAACGTCTTGAAGTGCTCTCCGATGCATGAAGGGGTCTCAATGCGGTAAGAATGATAACCCAACCTAAAACTCACCTGGCTAGAATAACTTAACTTTGTGCTAACTCGATTAACACTTAGCCATGAGCCGCTAGTAGTATCGAAGTATTTGAGTAAATCATGAGAACCAAGTTTAGTTGAACTTGATTGCGATTGGTCTCACCGGTGCTATTCAACCTAACAAGCGCAGGTAGGAAGGTCGCCTCTCACGTTTAAACATTAACGCCGATCTTCTAGACACTACCGTCTTTAAGTTATTTACAACAGAGCTAGTCTGAGCCACAGACTATAAAGTCAGTTATGTCCTGATTTGATATTTCGTGTGCCTCAATTCCTTATAGGCTTTGCTTTAGTTAAATTCAGTTTTTTATGCCACTTATATAGGTTGCAGACAATTACATAGCCCACCTAATGGAATTTAGTTACTGTGGCCTATGCTATTAGTACTTGATATTTTTTTTGTAAAACATACCTTTATGTTTTACACTGAAACACCCAAACCAATGCAAACCTGTGTATTCATGTATACATACTATTTGCACTGAGCGGCAATGCAACCGACGACCTTTGAATTCACAGTCGATCTCTCTGCCTATACGCCACGCCATGATGTCGTCATGACCATATTAGACCTAGAGTATAAGACATTAGTACTTTAACTTTCTCGGTGAAGGCTATCATGTCACTACTCCTGTACTACAAACTACAACGAAACCCAACGTTTGCGGCGGCTGTGACTCCAAACGTTTCGTGGAACAACCGCCAGATGCCTCTGTGCAATGTTCTCCGTCACAAACATCACGCCAATGTGAGTACGTGCCTCATATAGTTCTACTACTCGTAGCACAGTCAGCATCAGAAAGATGTTGACGTACAAGGTTCTCAAAATCATCATCATTTCGTTTTTTTACTCCCTTCCAGTTGACTGGTTGGTCAGATATTTGATACACACTTTTATTTTGGACAATAATGCCACTTAAATAAATGAAACAGTTTGATTTGTTCTTAATACGAGAGTTTTAAGATCATTTTGAGACTTCGTCGTCAAGATTATTATGATGCTGACTGTACTTATAGGATCTCTATGATGTGATAATACAGCGTTCGACTGCTACTAAGGTCACGAATTCGATTCCCGTGGTAATATGTCTATGCATTCAGTCCAATCGTGTCTAATTAGGCGGTGAAGATTATGAGAGTGGACCCTGGTTTCAAAATGTAAGTTTTGGATGCACTGAGATGCAATGCTGCAATGACGACACAGTGTATATGAATATTGAACCGGAGTTGCACCTTAGAGGAAGCAGTCGACAACTTAACCGATACGTCATACCAACCTCCACAAGGAGAAACCAGATTCCTATACATACATGTACTTGATGATGTTCAATACAGAATTTAAAATCAGGGTACAATTGAAACACTTAGAAAGACGTTTATAGTCCTACTAGCTTTTGCCCGCGACTCCGCCCGCGTGGATGTCGGTTATCGTGACCAAACATAGCCCGGACCTTTCTCAAGGTCTAACCTATCCGTATACCAAATTTTATAATTTCAGTGGTTTAGCCGCGAAAGCGTTACATACAGACAGATATACAAGTTACTTTCGCATTTATAATATTAAGTATGGATTTTTACAACCATGTAGTTATCAGTTAAATCCTACATCGCTTGTAGCAATTGGGCGGTTAAGTTTTAGACATTATTGGGAAAGTGCTATGAAGATGATGATGAATCAAGTAAAATAAGAATTTCATTTCAGGTGTAACTAATTAGTAGATTAGTCATAAGATCCGATACTTGAGTTTTTTGAGCCATACCAAGAGAGTGTGTAGAACAAAAGCTTATAAAAATGCTTCAGTAAGATTTTGTATCGGATACATAAAAGTCTGCCGCATAAGCACAGATCATGCTGAAAAGAGAAAGAATATGTCCTTACAAGAGCGTAGTACTTGAGATCGGTTGCTAGGCAACGGGCCGACACGTGTAGGCCGGTTCAAGGCCGCGACCTCCGCGCAGCCTTGTGATAAGGCTGTCTGTACCATTCGACGAGAGTACTCCACATTATACGGTCTGGGGAACGGTTCTACTGGAAATAAGCCTGATTTTAGCAGAGCCTATTGAATTATGAAGCGTAGAAATTGAACATTTTGATATTCTTATGTATAAAAATCGGGAAGAGTGAATATTCCACGTCCTGTATTTTGACGTTCTTATTTAAGTGTCGCAAGCTCGTGTTTGCTGAATTTCATCCAGTCACAGTCTGGAATAGCCAACTGAATTACTAAACTTGGACAGTAAAATTCTGCTATGAATGATGTTATCTCTGCCTACCCCGGACGGACAAAGGCATAAGTAATCATGTATGTGAACGAGCTGATGCCGGGGCTTCACCTGTTCCCGGGATTAAAGTTGCCGTTCGCTGTACACCAAGTTTTAGCCAGATCCATTCAGCTGTTACAGCGTAATCGAATAACGCCCGCGCGCGCAGGCAACTCGGGCGTCGGAGGGCACTGACTGACCTCCGTCCCCCATGAGCGCGGGCCTGGGGGTGACGGGTGGAGCCGCCTGTCACCCCAGCAGAAGCAGGCCACGGCGGCGGCGCGCTAAATAGCGCGCCTCCCCATTCCGGGGGCGAGTTGGGGACACCGTTGTCCCCCCTCCTGAGGAGGGCCAGACCGTAAGAGATGGCCCTGGGTCAGCCGGGGGTGCGAGGGATATGTCTATGACAATCTCACCTCCGGCCTAGCATCAAGATCCACAGTCGGCGTGCGGTTTTAATCGGTTCGAGTCCGACATAACCTCCCCTTCCGGCTCCGGCAGGGGGGGTATCCGAGGGGATTTCCGCACGAAAAAAAAAAAGCGTAATCGAATAACAAACATCCAAATTTTTTCACAAACTTTTACATTTTATAATATTAGTAGGAAGTAGGATAGTAGGATCGCGTGATCTTTTTACGCAGAAAAACTTTATTTGCAGTTCTTGTTGTCTCAGTACACAGCTTACTTCATGTTGAGTCGGGCCACGTTGAATATTAAGTGGAGGTGGTAGGCAGCGGCTTTTAGCAATTAACCTTGAACTAAATCACAACTTTCTGTGGTTTTGGGCTTCTGTACCTCGGTGTTGAAATGTTAAACAGAATTATACTTGTGGGTTTGAATGACCATTTGTAAGTTTAACTGCCTATCTATCAGGAAGGCATACGATATGTAGGTATGATCAAATATTTTTTTGAAGCAAATTACAAAATTAGTGATATTTCGAGTGCCCCTGAGAACGCAAAGTAGCATACTAGGAAAACAGAATTTGAAAGTAGAAGAGCCATCCATTCGACATAAGGAGTATAAGAAGAAATATTTTTTGAGCTTCCACTTGCTCTTTATACATACATATTATGTACGGGCAAACCCGAACATTTGGCTAGCGTAGCGTTTGTTCTGCGCTAGCACAGCACCGGCCGTGGCGCATCATATTCAATTTATTACACGTACTTTAGGTCAGTGCCAATAAATGTGTCATTCTGATCACATGTGTTTCAATCAAGGAAACCTCGGCGTGGTATTCATTAGTAGTCATCCCAGTAAAGATCATATATCATTTAAAAGATGTTAGGTCTCTAATCGTACATATTATATTCACGTATTACAGAATACATAAGTAGGCGCAGATATTAATACCCTCATTTCAACAAAAATGTTCAGGCCTTCGCCTATAAAAACAACCGTGTTATAAAAAAAACAATATGTATAGAATGCAGACAACGGTTTCCCACTAACTCACCGATTAGTCTAATGGACTAAACTAAACCGACGGGTTAAAGGTAATCTCCCACAGCGTTACAAGGGTTAACCCGTAGTTAGTAAGCTTAACTACGAACACCCGGCCGACACCGCTTAGGGCATTTACACACGATGGTTTTCAATAAGCTGACGATATAAATGCGATTACTAGGGCTCTCAACAAGTGTAGAATAGCGGAAGGTTATGATATTTGGGGCTGTATCATAAAAAGCGCAGATAAATAAATAAATATTCCACAACATTCTACACAACGCTATCTAGACCCATGGTAAGCTTTTATAGCTTGTGTTATGGAATCTAGAATGCGGATAAACATACTTATATACTTTTTTTTAAAATACATAAATATTATACATAGAAATACCCAGACCAATGCAAATAGCCATATTCATGCATATAAATATTTTCACTAAGCGCGAATCGAACCAACCGAACCGAATTAGTATGGTAGATTCCATAACACAAGCTATAAAAGCTTACCATGGGTCTAAATAGCGTTGTGTAGAATGTTGTGGAATATTTATTTATTTATTTATGGGTGCTTTTTTATAGGTGAACGCCATGCAGATTAACTTCGGAACGTGAACCTCGGATACGAAATACTTAGGCCCGTATTCTAGAATTACACTCAGCCTGAATCATGATTTATGTGATGACAGATTGTATAGACAGATTGTGTGCGGGACGGTTACCCAGTGTACATCGACTCCACGGTTGTGGAGCTTGCTGTCGTTGTAGTTGTGAGGAGACAAAGGAAAGATAGCCGAAAAGAGATGTATACGTGTATTGTCTGGTTAAAGTTAACACAATAAATAGGTGGCCAATCTTTCCTTGATAGTTGTTACTTGTTGAACGTTTGTAATGATTGTCTCTAAGTTTAAAGGTTAGTTGTGTATATAAATAGAATTCGTTACGAATAGAATAGAATAGAATAGAATACTCTTTATTGCACACCAAACATAGAATATATACAGAGGATACATAAATGAAAGAAAGTTGTACAATGGGCGGCCTTATCGCGATCTGCGATTTCTTCCAGACAACCGGTTTGGATGGACTGTACTGCAAGAATTAGTACGAAATAAGTAATGACGCGAATTGCCCGGTCCGGCCTGTGGTGGATCGTCAGCAGCGCATGTACAGTCATGACGCTATACATGCGATGTACAGTCGAGAGACTGTACAGATTGATTGCTTGAAATATGGCCGCTACAATCTGTCCTCAGAGAAATCGAGATTCAGGCTGAGTGTCATTCTAGAATACGAGCCTTAGTGTGAAGATTATCGGAGCCCTAGCCAACCTTATCAGCAAGCCAGTGCACCTATTGGTTGATGGCTCTGCTCTCTGAGGATTGGAAGGTCTGAACACTGTCTCTCCTATAAAAATCAAAACAAATAAATTAAATGAAGAGCAGGCCAGCGGACCCTTGGCTCCTAAACGCGAGTTTCAAATGAAATAATGATTGGCACTCGAATGAAGAAGAATAAAATAGCCAATTCTCTCTACCATTGCTTCTCTTAACTCATAACACACTTGCAACACAATTCAATCTTAATCGCGTCATCCTATTATCGAATAAAACGCAATATCCACAGGATGTCCCATGCAACTTGACACTGTGCAACTACCAACTTAAATTTACCATCGAATCAACAATAGGACTTCTTACCCCACCCTTATTTTTATTGTTACAAGGGTGTCTTTTGTGTGTCGTGATTTTATTTGACGGTATTTATAAGTTGTGTTGTTTAATAGCTACTTTCGAAACCGCGCAGATGTTGTAGGTAAGCATCCAACTACACGTTCGGCTCTTAAGCACGATCCCACGTTTTTCTCTTTAGAATTTGTCCAGGATGTGATCTATTTTTGAGTATGCAGGTGCTGTTTTAAGTAAACAATGGATGGGTGCATGAATAGATCGATATACGCTACCGTATATATAGAACTACCGCATAGAGTGCATGCTTATGGGTTTATTACATATATATACTCATGCCTGCAAATCCCCGAAGGGGTAGACAGAGGTGTATTAAAACCCACATTTCGCCAACTCTGATCTTCGGTCCCACATAATAGGGGACGAGCTTATTGTCGTCAAGCGGGCACTTAGTCATGAGTTTATTGTCGGATGGAGAACAGCCCTATCCCATCAATCCCTAGCCCTAGGTTCAAACGTAATACCTACTCCAATTACAAAATCCTGGCAAATTACCAAAGAAGTTAAATTCTATCACCCATTGTTGTTTTATTATTATTATAGGTTATCAGGCAGGCAGTCGCAGGCAACTGATAATGCCTGTATCCAGTTTCCTTTTTCATTTTTACTTCTCATTTAGTTTAAGGTAATATGTATCTGTTTTTGAACTGGTTGATACTGTCAGCTGATATCACATGTTCTGGGAGTTTGTTCCACGCTCTGACCACTCTGTTAGGGATGAAGTGTTTGTGGGGATTGTTGTTAGAGAAGCTAATACATAACTTTAGATGGTGCCCTCTTAGGTGTGCATTCTCGTTTAGGGTATCAAAGTTCTTTATATCATAGTGCCCATTCAATATTTTAAATGTTTCTATTAGGTCGCCACGGTCCCTGCATTCCTTCAGAGTTGTGAGTTTCAGCATTGACAAACGCTCTTTATATGTCTTTATAATTTAATGGAATGACATGTTCTAAACGGATTGGAACTCTCCTTCTTCAGATCAAAAAACGGGAACTAAAATGATACCTACTGCTATATCAACCACATCCACATAGCTACAATCTAGACCAGAAGTAATATTGTGGGTAGTAGGTTCAGTTTCCGGTCGCGGCAACAATTGGTCGCAGCTACATGACGCATGGTCGCGCCTCGCTGTGCCACCGCACCCCTACACCGACCTATAGACCTAAAAAGGGTGCTGTTGCGTTAATAGGCTCATGTTTGACCACTATCTCAATTCTCACCTGTTGATAAAATGTATGTGGTCTATGAAAAAATAATCATGGTTCGGAGGCACCTGTTCACTGGAGACTTGAAGATTCGAGATGTGGCAGATAGGAATAAACCATCCAATTAGGAGGTCCAATATCATCACTCCGGTAAAAAGACAAATTAGCACTTTTTTCTCCATCCATCCATATACTGTGAACTCTGTGAACCTGTGTCTGTGAACTCCCGAAGGGGAACGCGTATTCGCCAATTATGATTTTCAATCCCACGACGTAATAGGGGGCGAGCCTATTGCCGTCTAGTAGGCCTTTTATCATGGGCTGTATGTTTAGTTTATTGTCGGATGTAGAACAGTCCTATTCCGTAGTCGCCTTTTACGACAGCTACGGGAAGAGATGGAGTGGCCCTATTCTACACCACCGGAAACCAACACGGCAATCCATGACTTTGTCTCATTTTTACGGGAACAGCTACCGTCTAACTCGCCAATATTTACAGGAAACCTTTTCATAATTATTTCCTAACTAGCTGACCCGGTGAACTTCAACCGCCAATTATTTTCCACCGACGTGGCGTCCGATCGCGTTCCCACTGCACCCTCTTATACAACGATATAGTTATCTAAACAGCAACAGAAATAACCACACTGTCACTTTTGCGTATATTATGCCGATGCCGGTCAAAATTGTTGATATTAATGATCACTGCTCCGTTCCCTTGAGTAGTAGCGTGATGATATATATATATAGCCCATGTGTTATTCTCAATTCTGATGTATCTACACTAATATTATAAAGAGGAAAGATTTGTACCTATTTTTGTATGTTTGTAATGAATAGGCTCAAAAAAATACTGGGCCGATTTAAAAAAAATTTTCACCAATAGAATGCTACATTCTTCCAATTTGAAATAGGCTACATTTCATTTTGAAAAAAATTAGGGATCCTTGGTAAAATTTGAACAATGTAACCGAAGGTGTAGAAAAATGAGTCTTAAAATGTCTTTCGTCGAATGCGCTGCCGAAACTATAAATAATTGTCTACCCCGTGCGAAGCCGGGACGGGCTGCTAGTAAGTTATATTATTGTAAGGTTTCATGAAAATCCATGCAGTAGTTTTTACGTGAAAGAGTAACAAACATCCATGCATACTCACAAACTTTCGCGTTTATAATATTAGTAGGATACGATAATACGATAGTTACTCAAAGAAATCCTTGAAGATACACGTGGCTGCCCACGTGGAGTTACCAGGGCACTATAAGTAATCAGGATAAATGGTCTGTTTACGATCGCTACTGAGTCGAGACAATATTGATTAAACCATTAATTTGCCGAAGAGATGAAGGCTTAAAGTACTTAGTTTATTGATTCTTCTTCTCATCTTTTAGCTACTACACGGGTAATTTTCATACTAGGGAACCTATTCCAGGAATAGAAATTAGTCTATGTGTTTTAACAATTTCTAAAGCTCTTATGTATGTACATATATTTATAAAATTATGTAATTGTGAAGTCTTACTTTTTTGTTTTGAAATCTTTGTTTTTCTGTGATTGACAAAAAAGTACTGCTCCGATTTTGATGGGATTTTTTGTGAAAAAGGTTTTTGTCAGGCTTAAAATCTTGCGGAATTTTCTTTGCAATCGGTTGAATAGAGCCGCAGATAGATAAGGTTGCGATAACCGATATCCACACGGGAGGAGCCAAACGCAACAGTTATGCACGCCATAATAGTGGCCGTAAGGCTAGAGAGGCCACACGGTAGCCTCTCGTACCGGACACGGGTGTTTCGGGAAGTACCTGCGTCAGATCCAGAAGGAACCAACATCCGCGTGCTATAACTGTGATGCGAGTGAGGATACAGAGCTGCACACGCTGACTGAGTGCCAGGCGTGGGACACGCCAAGGCGGGTCCTAGGGGCGACCTAGGGGGTGGGAGTCCTCACACTCGCCACTTTTCTCACAGCGATGTTACGATACGCGAACGCTAGGGGTGCCACCGCCTCCTTCTGAGAGCAAGTAATGCTCGAGAAGGAGGCGGCAGGTCGGGTCCGGACTAGACTCCGGGCCCACGCGGCCCGCGAAGAACGAAGGCGAATCGGACGTTGGAGGTCGCAGAACGACCTCCGTCTTCCATGAGCGCGGGCCTGAGGGTCACCGGTGGAGCCACCTGTCACCCTAGCAGAAGCAGGTAAGCCCCATACTCGGGGCTAGATAGGGACACTACGGTCCTGGGTCTGCCGGGGTGCGAGAGACATGTTTCCTGCATTCTCACCTCCGGCAACCAAAGACCCAAAGACGGCGTGAGTTTTAGTCGGTTCAAGTTCGACATAACCACCTCCACCGGCTCGGGGGGGTGGTATCCGTGGGAATTTTTCGCACGAAAAAAAAAACATGCAACAGTTAGTATATACAATAATGTGTATAGGTACATACCTATACACATACTACTTACCTTTGATCTGCCTGACGTTTGTATGACTATGTACGTCCCTATACCATAATCGCGTTGATTCCCTTTAACATTATTGTATATCATGGAACGCGATAGTTTAAAAATTATCAACAGTTATTATATAATATTAGTAGGATTTAGTACTTGAGCAGTATTCAACTTGAGTACATATTACAATTACTTAAAGAGTACTCACTTAGAGTACTTCTGAGTATAATTAGCAAAGATTCTGCGAGCATCTTCACAATATAAGCCTCTCGTAATGTTTATTTGTTTAGTAATACATTTACCAGCCCAATTTTCCTCAAGGATGTTCGTTTATCAATTAATGATAGCAAAACAAAGCTCATTTGTGTATCAGTGTGCCTGCCATTTGACCCCCTGCCCTCATCCATCAATCAGTAGGTACTCCGACGAGCAGGTGACGTTAACTTGGCTCCTTAAACCTTGGTGGGGTCCCAGACTACCATAAAGGTATCATCATTATTATCCATGCAACTTTTTTATAGAAATCACTATATTTAAATTGGTCAGGATTCGAACCCGGGACCTCTTGATCGTTAGATCAACTTCTTATCACTAAACCGCCAGTGCTTCCAATCCAAAAGAGATCTTAGAGATATTTCTGAACGCGGTAGTCATCAAAATCTTCTTGTATGGTACGGTAACCGCTTGCCATGAGACCGGCACTTTAAATTTAAAATTGATTACCTATATGTGTAATACAGCCTCACGTATGTAAACTAACATATCAGTGACATGAATATTGCTAGTAAATCGTAGGCGCCTACGGCATTCGTAGCACGTAGCACTTCAACTACGCAGCGCGTAGCTCTACTTACTTTCATGTGTTTCAATTTAAATATGAAAGACTAGCTGTTGCCCATGGCTCCACCCACGTGGTTGTCGGTTATCGCAACTAAGGCTTCATTTAGACGGTGCGAGCGACTTCGAGTCGATAAAGTCGTATGCGATAATCACAAGCAATTATCGCCCTGTCAAAATGTTTACACGCTCAATTCTCTTAGCGTTAATCCCAGTCAGATCCAAAGCTTTTGGCTTGGAGTCTGGGGTTCGCTTTTACCTGTCTAACTGCCGATTTGGCCGGACTTCGATATTTTCTGTGGTGTTGGTGGTCACCACAACGCAAAGTTGATATTGAAGCATTGCAGTTAGACCAGTTGTTGGACTTTTAAGGGCTCAACTACCCGTAACAACTGCCATAGATGTTCATATGGCAACCGGGATCGACGGCTTAACGTGACCAGACCAATGTATATTTTTTTTTTTTTTTTTTACACAGGACACGTCAATTTGACTTCACCTCGCCTGATGTTAAGCTAAAGGCAAAGTCTCGGAAAGAGGGTCACCATCGTAAACATTTACCATGTTAACAGTGGTGGCACTCAGCTTGACGGCCTCATTAGATGCCTTTTCACGCCCCGCTTAAAGGACCCGGGACTGTAGGAAGAAGGAAACACGTGAGCTGGCAGGGAATTCCAGGTCTTAGTGGTGCGGCATAGGAATAAATCACTGAAACGCTTGGTTCTAGCAGGTATACTCTGCACCGTAAATGGATGACATCTTAGCCCTGCACGTGTCGTCCTGTGAAGGAAAGGGGATGTATATACCCATATTGATGCACACAAATATTTGCACTGAGCAGGGCTCGAACCCGCGCCTCCTGCGTAGCGGCCGCGTTCACTGCCGCTACGCCACGGAAGCTGTCATTTCACCTTATGTCATTGCTTTAAAATTCTGTATAGTCGGATACTATCATTATTCAATTGCGAGGCGAGCATGAGCGAGCGATTATTGCTTCTACGAGTGTTTAGACGATAAAACTTTTTCTCATACATAACATAAACATACATAACATAACATAAACTCACGCCTGTATTCCCCGAAGGGGTAGGCAGAGGTGCTAGCACCCACATTTCGCCAGTTTATGTTCAGGTCCCAATGTAATAGGTGGCGAGCCTATTGCCATTAACCGGGCACTTATAAATCTGCGATAAATACACACATAACTTCGAAAAGCATCGAAAAGTCATTGGTTTGTGCCATGGTAAACCTGGGATCGAACCCGAGACCTCGTCTCAGCAGTCCATTACGCATACCACTAGGCTACCTTTTTCTTTTTCTCTCTTTTCGTATATTCGAAGCAATAAACTCGCCTCGTCTAAATGGCGCTTAAATATAACCTGTGTCTTTCCCAAAGTCTAATCTATTCCTGTACCAAATTTCCTGTACATCGGTTCAGTGGCAGTTAGTATAGAAGTATTTACATCGATATTGTAGTTAATAAAGGGTTTAATTAATTATTAAAACTGTATATGGATATCGGGATTCACAGGACGACACGTGCAGGGCTAAGATGTCATCCATTTACGGTGCAGAGTATACCCGCTAGAACCAAGCGTTTCAGTGATTCATTCATATGCCGCACCACTAAGACCTGGAATTCCCTGCCAGCTCACGTGTTTCCTTCTTCCTACAGTCCCGGGTCCTTTAAGCGGGGCGTGAAAAGGCATCTAATGAGGCCGTCAAGCTGAATGACGTGTCCCGTATAAAAAAAAAAAATCGGGTTAAAAATTAAGGGTAGTCCAACTTAGGGTCAGCACGAATAGGGCCAGCTTATTTTTCATAAATAATAGTATGGCATAGTAACAGTAGTTACTCGTAATCCTCTTAAGCCCTCCAGCTAAGCTCAAATGCGTGAGTGTGACCAGGATTCGAACCCGGTACCTCTCAATCGTGAGGTGTAATCCTCGACCACTAATCTACTCCACACGTCACATTATTGGTTAGCGACTATTTTGCTCCCATTTATGAGCATCTACTTAGAAGAAGCTTATTTTGTTTCAGATTTTTTCAAATCGTATACTTACTATATACTTATCAATGGAATCTCCAGAGGGTAGAATAAGATTTCTCGCTCAATAGTTTCAGAACCCCTTGTCGTGAATTGTTTTTCTTTTTTTACACCACTTATGGTATATTCGACCAAAAGCGAGAAAAGTTCATTCCTGGAATTAACAGGCACACCCGCATATTGGCTGTTTATTCTAGGAATAAATTTTACTCGCGTTTGGTTGAACCGGCCCTTAGGGTTTTGTGTCTGCTATCAGAAGTAGAACAGCTGTATACCGAAGTTCCTTGTGCTATGTACGCAGCACGAGGTTTTAACTACATATACATGCAGACTCAGGCTCAGAGCAAATTCATCCTTTTCTTACAACAGCATAAAGTTCGGTTTTTGATGAGTTCATGCGCATGCTACGGACAGCGTACACGCACAGTGAAGCTACCAAACTGTATAATTGAGTGGTGAGTACAGCCGCTTACCGCAGCAGGCCTGGTAGTGCTGTTTTATTATGAACTCTAAAGCTGCATTATATTGGAAAGCTTATACGCTCAGTTACCTTACACATCTCTAGGGGAAACGCAGCCCAAGAATGAACTTAACTTGAGTTTTATGCAGTCTTCTTAGATACTTTAAAGGTCACAGTTCCTGGTTGAAGTGAAGGGAGTAAAATAAAAGAGTGCACGTCGAAAGTTATAGTTTATATTAGATTTATAATAAGATATGTAGTCTACAAAATTTCACAAATTTTCACAACGTTATTTGAACCTAAAGCGTCTACCCATTTTATTATGAAAATAAAATTATCGAAATCACTGGATCTACGTACTGCGGGGGCCTATTTCACGAAACCATTATTTTTTAAAATATAATCTAATAGGCAGTTATTTTATCCTCGCGTATCTTTACATGAGTAAGTCAAAAACTAATAACGGTAAAAAAATAAAAAAATATCAATTCATAAAATAGGCCCCCGGTGAACGAAGCGACAAGGTCGCTCCGTACATATACCATAATATTTGTTATTGTTATATTTAACTAGAGTTATACAGAATAATGATTCCTATGAAATATAATTATGCATTCTTTAAATTTATTCAATAATATAATAATAATACTTAATAAGTATCAATAGGTAATTGTTAGTCAATGTCGTGCTACAGACTACTATAGTTTATATAATAATGAATGAGTCGTATTATTTATCATTTAAATTTATTACTCGATACCATAACACTAAACGAACATACTGCAGCCTCGGCCCGGCAGCGCGGGCGCACGTAATCACAAAAAAACATCGTCAACACATAAAATAATAATCAATAATAATTAATAATCATACAGATAAAAATCATTCATAAAAACATTACAATAAAAATCTAAACATTAAAACACGCTTAAAACAAACATTATATTAATATTATCATAATCATAGAGTGTACGTATGTATAATATCATTTAAGCGAATAATCGTATAGTCAAAAATAATGTGAGCATGGCGCGCGGGGGAGCGGCGGGGCGGCCGGCGCCGCGCGTGACGTCACGCACGCGCTGACGTCACGCGGCGCGGCGCGCGCGCACAACCGACTCATTACCTACATATAAACAACACATTAGCTAGACATTCACTAGACTCAACAGACTACGGCCGCGCCCCGCTCCCCGCGCCGCCCGTCCCTCGCCTATCATTATATTATTATAATATCTTAATACTTTACGCTATTACGTTAGGTAAGCTTTATAAATTTTCGATTTCTCATTTACGCTATCAATAATAATAATTATACAACTTTTTTTAAATTTTATGTTTTTTTTTCGAAATTCTATCGTAACGTACGTTCGACTCTCTCTGCGGCGGCGAGCGCGGCGTGCGCTCGACGACCCTAATAAAAAACGTTCATAATAAGAAAATATATCGTGAACAACTCTGCCGACTTAAGATAGGTTCGGCGCGGCGGACGGGCCGTGCCGGCGAGGCGCCGACTTTTGGCACCAGGATTTCGATTACGCGATTTTTACTTCTTTTAATATTTTTATAACGATTCGAGTAAAAAAGATTCCTATTACGAGAACGTGCGACTCGTGGCTTCGGCCGCGCGAGGCGTGTCACGGCGCCGCGCGCCTTACGAGATGATGCGGATGGCCTGGTGCGCCGGCGCCGAGCACGCGGGGCACGGCGCGCCGCCCGCCGCCAGCCGCTGCGCGCACTCCAGGCAGAACAGGTTGTGGCCGCACGGCACCAGCGCCGCCGCCACGCCGCGCTCGCCGCACACGGCGCACGCGCGCGCCGGCGACGCCGCGGGCGACGGCCGCGGCGGGCCCCACGCCCACACGCCCGCCGAGCCGCCCGGCGACTCGAACGACGGCGACTCGCCCAGCCCCTCGTCGCGCTCCGTGGACGACCAGATGCCCAGCAGGTCGCCCAGCCGCGCCGACGACCCGCCCGACGAGCACGAGCCCGCCGACGAGAACGCCGCCTCCTGCTCCGGCCGCAGCAGCGACGCCAGCCCCGCGGCGCGGTACAGCTGCGCCAGTGGCTCGCCCTCCGTCTGCGCCGGGGCACCAGCGCCCGCGGCGCCCGCCGCGCCCGTGCGCAGGGCGATGTGGGCCTCGATCTCCTTGCGCGCCGCCTCCACGCTCTCGGGCAGTCCCGTCACCTCGAACACCGGCTCGCGCTCGCGCGACGGTGTGACGATGTATGTGTGCGTGGTGTGTTGGATGCGTTTGATGGTGGCGCCCTTGGGCCCCACGACTAGTCCGACGACTCTGTACGGCACGCGCACCTGTGCTGTGACGTGTCCGGGCGCGCCGGCCGGCGGCGGGGGCGCGGCGCCGCACTTGCGCGACGCGCGGATCTGTGAGAAGTGCTCGGCCGCCGAGAGGATCTCGCGCTTGGCGCGCGCGACGTCCTCCTTGCGGCCGGTGACTACGAACACCGGCTCCTCGCCGCGGACCGGCGTCTTTATGTATGTGTTGGTCTTCGCACGAAGAGCTTTTATCTTACAACCTGAAACAAATTAAAAAAGTAAAGTTAAAATAAGTCGTAAGAGACGTCTAAGGCGTTATAATATAAACGCGAGTAACCGATGTCGGGTGTAATAACATTTTACTGTCATCATTAATTCTGCTGTCAAGAGCGTAAGCATGATGCTATACCATTTGTAGCTACACATTGTCGACGGTCGATGCTCAGCGAGCTCAACCTTTACAGTTTGATTTGGTTTCCATAGGTATGCGGCAAACGTTTCTGTACTGCAGAACTGTGTCGCGTGGAATCGACGTAGTGGGCGCCCAACGTGGGCCCGTCGAAATTCAAGGTTGTTTACATAAACGACATTCAAAGCGGCCGCGGCATTGTTCAGTGCTGAAGGCCGTTACTCAATGTATATTTCGGGTACGCCGAGGCTCTGCGGGCTGAGCTCGACGTCGATATGGCCCGCGAGACGGCCCGGCCCCTTGCACCAGACGGCCACTTAACTGAATATGTAATGTAATCCGTCACTCGGCGCTAAGCCACCGCGGGGCGCAGACGTGTACCTAAATTTCTAACACACCACGTGGCCAACATAACCTATATTCACAGCTATCTCATGGAGAGTAAACTGTGAAAGTAGACATTTATTTGTTAAATATTCTAGTAAGATACACCAATTGCTGTCCAAACTCTCGCTCCGGTTAATGTATTAAAACAAGTAATAAAATAAGAGTGGCACGTGTACGTATTGAGTAATGTTTTTGTCCTTCACCTACACGTGGTGGTGGTAATGCGGCGTCTCGCTCGCTCGCCCACCCCAATGCGGCAAAACATGGCAATGTTGCGCACAGCATCCACGGCCACTTCGTTAGGCATGACCGGACTACTCAAGCCGCGCTGTGTGGAACTAAGTCAACTTAGCAACCCCTCACTTTCGTATAACGACCATACGACATTACAATATGTTTTTCGTAAGAATTTGCGATTCAATTATGTCTCACACTTATATATTGTTATTCACGAATGGGGTCGGTAGCCGTGTAATAAGCACCGATATTTTGGTTGATTTTGTAATGAGTAATTGGGGAATAAAATATTGCCATAAGTATCTCATTTTATTCTGGTATTTTACTTCGTAGTAAGATGTAGTAATGATTTATATCTTCCCCTTTGTATAATAATTTCAAGGTTACTCAACAGTGTATCTCAAAATCTCTGAGACCGTTTTGTTTAAGTTAAGAACAATTACTATCATATTATAGCATTGGTTTATCGTGATTCATAAACCTATTGTGTGGTTGCCAGCATGAGTACACCGAACAAGGGACGAGTATACTTGTTTGCAGCTTTAGTGATGTCACGAAATAAAAGCAATCCGTTGTGGTAGAGGACCTTTAGAAACTTTCAATAAATAGAAAATTAAAAAATGAAAGTCAAAATCAACCAAGATTCCTAAGTTCGACCCCCGGGTAGGAGCAGCATCTCATGCGTAAACACGCTCAGTTGCTGGCAATAGGCTCTTTATAACGCGAGATCAAAAAAATTGCCAAAATGTGGATATTAAAACATCCCTACCTGCTCCTAAGATAAGACATGATACAAAATGACTTGAAATTAAGTTCAAAATGGGTATTACCAGCTACAGTTACAAATGGGAAAAGCCTAACGTAATGTAGGGTAGTTTCGTGAATCACGGGTTGTCGACCCGGGCGGTAACCCCGGTGATTATTAACCACCAATTTTGTACCTTAATACCTACGAAATAAGGGTTATTGAGCTTTAGTTCATGAGGGGCGTACCAAATATTGATATTGAACTTTATTATCAGGAAATAAGGTTCAAAGTTGAATAATAGGAAGTTGTGTAGGTGGGAATCGTTTCAGATTATGATTTGGATTAGCTGGTTTGTTTAGATTGATTGATATTCTCGGTGTGATTAATTATTTCGCGGATATTTTTTTACTTTTAATTTATCACCGCAATTGATTTAGCACGTCGTTTAGCGGTTAGTTATGCGCAACGAACATAATTGCCGGAGCCATTAACTTCTATTTGATGTATTTTGTAAACGTATCGACTAAATACACCAATTATATCGATTTCGTATCGATTTTTTATCGATTTCCCACATGTTGTGTATCCTAAAATAGCTCTTTGTGAACTAATTATATTATAGAACGGGTTGGTGTTGTCGAGTGCGTAGAGGGTGCTACGAGAACCGTAGCGAGCGTAGCGCGTAGCTAATCGGTACGTTATTCAAATTGAACAGTAAGAAAAACATAAAGTAGTTATGCTATGTTTCGTGTTTTCTGAGAGTATCGAAGTTTCTCTTTCTTTTTCTCCATTGTATCTCCTTTCCGCTGTACGGTTACATCTAGGTGTAGATAGTAGCTTACCGTGAGATTAACGGCGTACTTGTTTGCTACTGTATTTATAGAATATTAAGGTAACAAAAAGCAAAAACGTACAAATTTTTTGTATATCAAAGATTTTTTACATCAGCAGGTATACACCCTAATTAACAAGAAGCGGGTCCCGAGGACACTGTTGGGGCCCGCATACAACCTCTACAGTTATATAGTTGTAGCTATGTTGTAGGTAAGTTCTAAAGACGTTAAGTGGCATAAGTTACCGATCGCTGGCAAGTCGCCAGGCGCCGCGCGGCTATCTAGACGTATATACATACGCTGTACGCGCCACAGCCACAGTACAGCGCGAATAACAGAGTACTGCAGGATTATGCGAGCCTGGTACTTGGATTTGAATTTCATTTTTTTATTCACGCTTTTTATATCTTTTTAGGGTTGAACAGAGGTGTATTAACAGCCACAGTTGACGAACAAGTTTGGTCACATATAGACGCGTCTTGTCGTCAATTTGGCATTTTCTATGGTAAGTATTTTGTAATCTTGAAATTTATTGAAAAATCACTCATTGTTTCCAACAGTTCGTAAGAATGTTGGTAGAAGGCTCCACCGTCGCCCTTAAAGACGGATATAAAGAGAAGGAAAATTTGAAGTGATTCAGGTGTGGCTCAATACCTCAGTTGGAAGAGCATTCCCCCTGTAAGGGAAAGGTCGTGAGTTCAAGTCTCACTTGAACATTTCATTTTTCCGACGTTTTTCGAATTTTAAACTTACGCTTAGTTGCACCATACTACCTGCTAAAGTAAGAGGTTTACGTCAAATTTTAACATTAACAGTAACAATGACTCTAATGGTTTCTGCTAAATGTGTTTCACCAGTGTATTTAGTAGCTCGGTTAAAGTTATCAGGGTAGCAAGTCAAATGAGACATTATTTACGTCCAATTCCTTTTGCGTATTTCTTTGATTGTGGTAATACTATACATTAGCTATCATTTGCTGACAGTTCTTATGTCGATCAAATGAGATATCAAATTAAACTTCTTCATTTTATACTCATAATATAGACACCTTCTTTTTAACAGATTTTAACCAATTTAACGTTAACAATGACAATAACCGGCCGACTGTGGCCGCTTACGGTTAGCATCAAGTATTGACGTCGTATTAACTGTTGTCAAATGGTACAACCTATTTTGTACCTGACCGGTACTTTAACAGCACTGTTAATGTTAAAGTAAGATGGTGCAATCCAGCCTTAGCATAATAAATGCTATAAAAAAATCATTCTAATATTTTGTAATGTTTACTGTCTGTTGAATCCTAAACTATCCCTTCCAACCTTTCGTCTTGATGTGATAGGAACAGATCACATCAAGACGAAGAATCATACTCCAGTTTTTTATAATACAACAATTGAATTACAAGGACAAAATATACATAGGACTGTAATTAAGTTTTAGTTCTGTATACTCGGCCTCACAAGAACTAGACGAAATCCCTCAAGAAATGTGTCTTTGAAGTTCTAAGAGGGTTTACTTTACCCGGGTTATTATTCCTTTTACTCGTATAAAAGATTTAATTGTCGTATTTCTCCATCATACAAAAGTAACATTCATAAAACATAACTGAAGTATCCAACAATATATAAATCTCAAACAAACATCAAAGTTGAAAGCCCACTTCCGCACGTTTCATACATACCATTCATGAGTCTACGTGTCTACGCGAGTGCTACGCCGCGGCCACTGCACTCTACGGCCGGCGTAGCGACGTAGAACCGGGTCACCGCGCCGGGTACCTCCCCCGTACGCTGCCCCCCTGGTAACTCGCTCGTTTCATGACTTATGCGTATTTCACGTGAATTGTTATGCTTACTTCAACATACTTTTATTTGTAATATAAATATTGAACATTAGCTGATAAATTATTATAACTGGGTTACAGGCGTACTTTATTGATATTTCTTTTATATTGCTATAATATTTTAGTAGTTTCGAAGTAAAACGTTTTAAAAAGGAAGCTGACAAAACGTACATATTATAATGTAACATAATTTAAATGAGTAGTTTAGCTACAGTGTTGTAACAATCTTTTGAACATGTTTTGAAAAGTTAGCCGGTGAAAATCTTGTTACCCCTTTACATGGAGTTGAAAATAGTTCGCCAAAATTAGTAGTATATACCTCTGTCCACTAAAAGTATTACTACAAATGTGTGTTTCAACTTAGTATATAATAAGTTTATGGTTTTAACAAACAAAGTTCTACAATAACCAGGGTAAATAAAACGAAACGTTGTTATCACGATTTCCTTATATGATTTTCTTTAAAAAAGAATTCAGTTAAGTTCGACAGCAAATCTGTAAACTAGGAAAGAACTCAGTTGAACTCAAAGTATTCATTCTCAGATTTATTTTTGGAGAAACGCTTTCGCTAATCATAAGAATGATGATAGGGGGAAGTTTCAATAGCGTGATACAGAGCCTACGGAAATACTGACACAATAGAAGGTCTTCATAGGTCGATGACCCGGAATGATTCATCGGAACAGGCCTTGGGTTTAAAAACAAATTTGGGACAAGCCAGGGGTAGAGAGAGAGAGTGGGCGATAGATCTACGTCACACTGTAGGTACTTACTTCACTCTGTAGGTAAGAGACAACGAACCGATCAATTATAAGTTCATTTGACTAGAAGTTTTTGAAGAAAAATAAAATCTGGTGAATCGGACTTGTAAGTACGTGAGTTTCGTACCATTCATTGTACACATTATGTAAATACTTTTAAAGAAGAAGATGCAAAGAAAAACGCTAGCTGAAAATAGGTTACTATTGACTGGATACTAAAACATATTTTTTTAGATCAGAATTCACATAGAAATCCCAATAATTAAACTAGGTTATAATTTTTTTAACGATTAACATAACATACCATAACATAAACTCACGCCTGTATTCCCCGAAGGGGTAGGCAGAGGTGCGTTTTTACGATTACTATTGTGATAGTACACTGGTTACTTAACAATAAGGAATTAATAAACTGTAATAAGTACATCTGCAATGCATTAGTAATTCGGTATTTATTAGCAGTCATCCACTTATAGTCATTCGTCTGGAACCTTCGGCATAGTTTCATGTCGAATACGGAAAAACGAAAATTACTCAGCTTTGGCTAGGCGCTGTACCAACAATTTGTGATAACAACAAAATTACTTTCATTTGTCAAATTTGACATATCTACTGTTTATATTTTTCTCTGTTCCGTGGTTTATATGAAGTTCTATATAACTACATATGTAAACGCGCTCAACATATATTATTATGTGAGCATCTATTTAACTCAGTTCACAGGAAATGAACCAACAAAAATCCCATCACTGAAATGAAAAAGGAATTGGGATCATCATGCATCCAAATGATAATTTCGTGACGTAATCAAGGCACTCCGAGCGCTCGCCCCTTCGAGAGTAAAACCTCCTTTAGAATCCTCCACAGGCGAGAGGTTTCGTGACCTAGTAAATTACATTTCGACAACTTTAAATTAGTATTAAAAGCTGACTTTTTGTTTTTTTTTAATTCACAGTTAATTTTTATTTTGCCCCAGACGTATTATGTGTAGTAAAATCAACATTCCCATGACCACAAGGACGCCCGCCTGGTCGAAATTAATCGTGCTAAATTAACTTTTTTTTTGCTAAATTGTCTTTGATTCGCACTAAAACAGGATGAATTTGACAGTAACAATCGTGGTTCCTATTTTCGCCATTCCACGGAATCAATGGTATTAAGTAATTGGTATTAATTATTGTAAAAATTTACGTTTAAATTGTGCGAGGACTCGAAATTAAAAATACATTATGGCTACTTTAAAAGTCTCTTACACGTCATGTCACCCTGGTACTCAGACCCGACGAAGTGCAGTAATTTCGTGTACAAACAGCATTATAGGTCAATATAGGATACATAATAAAAGACAACCTACATAAATACGTAATCAAGGGAAGCAACGAAAAGCGAAGTCACTCTGAATAATGAAGGAGACAAAGCCTCATCTGCCGTCCCCCTCACACGTAGCTGCATCTCGTTTCATCTGCAGTTGATTTTGCTACACGGACATCATTCGTAATTAATACTTATTTAGCTAAGAAATAAGAGTGATAAAAATTAAATACCTCAGTAATTTTAAAGTACTATCAAGCTTATGAAACAACATACTTAAGTAAATACCTTTCTAAAGCCAACAGTCAAGTTGGACCAGCGTTAACCAATATACGCCACAGTATACCTAAACTATTATCAGAACATTGAACCTACTTATCTTTAATAAGAACTCATCTTTGCAACTTAGACATTCTGTGACATTTTGGCGCATGTTGAGCAAATATGTGGTTTAAAACATTTCGCTCGTTCTTTCAAGGCTTCGAGTTCGCAGTGGCAAGTTATTGCTTAGGATTGTTTTGAATCCAAACACGAAATAAGACGAGGGGAGCAAGTGATCGATACCTGTGTGCCGCTGTTTCACAAAGATGTACGTTGGCCACGCTTACTCAAGCTACATCACAGAACGACTTCTGTTTTATAAACAAACTTAATTCAAATATGCTAATGAAATAACAATTTAGCAAAAAGCAATTTACCAAGGCAAGTATTTGTTAAATGTTACTAATATTTATACAATTTCCCTTCATTTTACGACTACTCACGCTGTTCGGTACAGATAGCTGACTTCACAAACTTAGTTACGATCTGACTATCACATAAAATTTTATAGAGGTACGTTACGTGTTTCGTATACACGAAGGACTTTATATATCAGAGAAATCTTTCCAATAACAGGAGGGAAAGCCACCAGGATAACATAAATCATAGCACGTCGCCATAACAACGCCGGTAGGCTGTACTGGGGTGGCTAAACTCGGCCAGCCCCTCCCGCTTGAAGGAAAACAGTTTTCCCGCGTTCGTCTTAGTACAACCTTCGTTCTATACCTATAACATTCCTATAGACACACTTCCTGTCTATAATAGATGCCCGGGAAGTCGGGAATGAGTTTTCATCCATACCGCCTTCTATCCGAATTCGGAATAACATTTTTTTGTTACAATATCGTTTTTTATCAAAGTAATTACTGTTTTGTATGGATAGTGGTTTGTATTAGGTTTATTGCAACGATATTCTCACAATTATATTGAATATTTGAAAGTAATTCAATGACATTTTCTGTATTTTTTTCATAAACAGTTTCTTAAATTGGAATTCGAAGGATAAAGTTAACCCTAAAATGGACAAGTAATCGTTTTTATTTGTAAATAAAAACTAGCGTAACTTCAACTCTGCTTCAATCGCACAATAAGCGAAGTTTTATCAGAGCCGGTTACGCCATAGAGCAGCTGGCGCGGTGCCAAGAGATTCACAGATCAACATCCAACGCTGAACTGCAGTGAACTCACCTACGTCAAAAATCTGTCATCAATTGTCGAGATTCGAACAAACAATACAGATGGAAGAAAATTCTCGGAGTTTTGCCTCAACACGCTTAGCAATCAGCAAGTTACGTCATAATATTTTATGTAAATCTTTGCAATGTTGTAATTGTGAAAGTTTTTGTGAATGAATGTATGGATAGCTTGAGTTAATTTTACTCTTTCATGCAGGTAGAGCTGAACGAATTTAGATGCAATTTAGTACATACCGCAAAGCTCTGAGTAAACGTTAGTTTAGCATAAATCAGGTATATGGAAGCGAGCAATGTATAGTCATGTGGTTCTTGATTGTTAGAATTTTTATCTACATCATCATCATGCAACGTACTGCTAACACGAGAGCCTTGAAAATTGACCCAGAAAAGAAACTTTAGAGAACCCATAGAAATTTTTCACGTAATTCCTAACGATTTGATAACATCAATGCGGTAATGAAATACAAAAACAAACGAATTTCCTCAAAACATTTTACGAAACTTTTGAGGAAAACTCATTAGAGCCGTCGAGTTGTGACCCTTATGACGTAAACTTTCTTGAAAACTGTCGCCAGTTGACCAGAGTGACGCATGCGGTAGCGGAACGAGTGCTCCGAGCGCACCGCGTGTGTGTAGGGGCGGCGGGGGAGGGGGCGAGGGTGCGCGCGGGGTGCGGCGCCGCAGGGGCGCGTGCTGTCGCACCCTCACGCCACCCCCGCGATCGATACCGGTCAACGACCCCGGCAGCGGTCTGCGACCGGTGCATTACCGGCCCTGGCTGGCGAATGTAACCCACATTCGGTCGGCCGCTCGGCTGGTCGTCATCTCGCGTACAGCTAATTACTACACGCAGATTACGCTGAATATGCATTGTTTGTATTTGGGTCACGTCGGTTGGTACGTGAGCTTTGATTCGGTGACTGAGTGCCTTTTTCAAGTTATGAATTATTTTCACGATTTTTGTTGAATTTATTATAATTTTGTATATTAATTGGACATTTGACGGAGATTTAATTATTTGAATGAAATTTTCAAGCAATTAGTGGGCTAACTTTTCCCATAAAATTTTAAACGAAAATGACACCGTTTTTATGGAGTTTCGTTTAATCTGCGAGAATTCCTTGCTAGAGGAAAATACTTTGACAGCTGAGCCACCTAGACACTTATTTGATAAGCAGGATAAGTAATTTATTTCATATCTTGTTGACAAAGTAAAGAAATCATGACACTTTAATTTATCTTTGTGAATGTGAATAAATAGTTCCTCAATGTAATGACAACCCATTAAATTATGATAATGTTAAGTAACTAGAGCCGCTTCCTAACAGAGAAAACGTTACTCTATTTCTATGAACAAAACAAACACTTCGTTATTATTCATTGGCAAAAACAACCCGCGGCCTAGTTATCTAAGCCTTTATTAAAAAAATATACTGAATCATTTTAAAAGCAAATCATTATTATTTTACCTACCAGTTAGAATTATGGTTAGTATTTGAGGAAAATTCGGCGTAGGGGAGGAAAAGCGTTAGCGGTATTATGGAGCGGCCATTGCACTCGGCTTACATAATACCAGGGGTACAGAAGTACCGAAGTGGTAAGCAGCCACTTGACGTTCTGAAACACCAGCTGACGTACGCGCGGTCTTGCTACAAATAAGAAACGCCTTTAATTCGTGGCACATAAACTCTAAATTTAAATGGCTCAGGGTCAGAAGATGTGTGTACAGGAATGATTAATGATGCGTCTTAGCGCGTGCGGGTGACACGGGAGGTATGGCGCGGTGAGAGGAGGCATGGGGTTGATCGAACTGAAATTGGCAGCGTTCAACGTCCGCCCGTCGTTTGTTTTATTCAGAACATAATTTGTCACGGCACAATGGTCCACAATTGATTTAATTGATAGTTTATGATTTCAGAACGTTTATACGATGACATTGAAAGTTATTAGCGAATGAAAGTACGAAAACCGGTTAAAAAACTACAACACTATAAATTAGGACTCGTAGTCAAAATTAGGGACGTTTGAAAATAGAGCATTAGGAGTTGCGAAGACAATTACATTGACAAAGAAAAATGAATTCTATGCGGTTTGAATTAAGTTTAAAATGAAATTTAAATAATAGACATACGACTCTCTTTTCTAGAAAGTGGTGAGGAGCTTTGAAAGTCCTACTTAAGCAATTGAGGACCTTATTGTTAGCAGCGTAAATGTTAATGTTGTTCAATGTTTTGACATGAGTTGATACATTACGCGAATGGATTGACACGTGGCGGCTAGGGAATGTCGCGTAGGCGTGAGCGAGACAGGTGATGTCTGTCTTGCTCTGTTTGCCCGAGATAGACATCTTCTGACGAAAGGGAAACGGAGGGACGCGACTTGTGTTATTTTAGTGATGGCTGGATTTTTTAGATCTAAATATCGGTGTACCAAGACTGGCACGGACGGCTTAGCTATATAGATAACGTACCATTTTTGTTCTAAAACGATTCGTATGGAAGTTCTCTAGAAGATTGATTTCATAGTGTCTGTATTTCTTTGGTAACTTCTCTTGATTGAGGTTAAACGTTTTGTAATTGTAAACTTTTGCTGTTGTAAAGTTTATTTTACGAAAGTAAAATTTACTTGTAGCTGAAGTACTTTATAATAATTTCTTATCATATATATATCAGACTAGGTATTTTATTGACAGTATAGTACCTATATGTATAATTATTTGCAAATATGATATACTATGCTCGATTTCCGGTTTATGCAAAGATTTATGAGGGAATTTTTTGTACAGAAACGTACTAGGTAGACAGCAATTGCAGCTTGCAATCTCGGTTTAAAAAAAACATCTACCACTTGAATTTTATAATCACTAAACTAGTGACAATTGGCAAACTTTTGGCACAAATCTAGAACATGTGATTGACTGTGCCAAAACTATCACAAGTAGTCTCAAGTCGCAACTTATGTGCTAATTATGTCACTTAAGACTGCTATAAGGACACATAACATATCAGGGTAAATCAGAAGATCCATACATCATCTCAGCTTTGTTCCCTTTTGGATACGAGGCTTCCACCTCAGAACCAGGGAGATTATCTAGGCTTTTATAATAGCGATAGCTCCCTTCCAATTCAACCCCTAGAGAGAAGCCACAGCCTCGTCTGTTAACACCCAAATATACTAAGTAGTTTCTGAGTTTATCGATTAAAAACCTGATTTTTCTTCCTTAAACTATTATATAGAAGTATAGCTTTTACAAATAACGCATTGCGAACTAACGTTACCTCGACACAATCTTAGACCCGATTTCATTCACATTCAAAACGGACGGAAATGGACTTTTTTCCTCAGGAACCGATTACCGAAATAAAGTGTCCCATAGGACACGGATATCCTTGTCCAGGTCATGGTCTGCGTGTCACAGTTTTTGCGTATACGAGTAACAAACAAACTTGTTTCTACTGTGATTGTTGAATGTGGTATAACAAAGTCTATAGTTGGGGTCGGAACTATGGTTGGGGTTTAATGCCTCGAATTTATATTGAAACAGAAGGCGTTTTATGTTCTAGTCAAGGGAACTAAAATAAACTTCTTCCCTTGTTCTTTGCTCCTGGTATTAAGTTAGTATGGTCACGCCGGTCACGCGTATGGGTGCTATCCGCGGATGTATGCTCCGATTACAGCTTACCATCGGATAATACATACATAATGCATTTCTAACTCCGGGGTAAGCAGAGACAATAATTTTGCTTACTTCTTTTGTTACATATTCATCTAGCTATCAGACAATTGTCAGCCACGTGAAGTTATCAAATGATGAGAAGTGAACGAGAGAATGGACAATGGACATGATATATCTTACTAAAGTTGAACTTATATTTTAATACTTAATCTTTCTGATATAGCTGAGTTTGAAGAGTGTAGATCCCATGCTTACCTGGAAAAAAGAACACCAATTAGTATGAAATTCAGAAAAGAAAATTACACAGAACAAGACGAAAGTGAGTAGGTGATTTTAAATTCAAATAAAACTTAACTAAGGTACAGTTTTTAGTTCTTAATCTGATATTTGTCGAAAACATTCTCGTATGTTTTTATAAATACAGCAGAAGTACAGCATATTTACTATAAATATTAATCCTCAATTTTATAAAAAGTCTAAGCTTATTACAAAATACGAAGACCACAACCTATGATCTAAATTCTATTCAAATATAATTATCTGCACCATTAAATCCAGCACACAATTTTGATTTCGATTAGTTAATCAAATTGAACTCGATACTTGTTATGACAAAATTTATTGAGACTAATAGCCCATTCAAGCAAATAATATGGTTATTTTTATCCCAACTTCGATGTAGGTAAGTAAAAGTCGAAGCAAGGTCAGATGTTGGCAAAAACTCGCCACCCAAACCCTCGGACGCAGTGTAGATGAAACCAGTATCACAACACGGGCCAGACATTCGATACGGCAAATTAAATATTGGCATAGCTAGTATGTTTACTACGACAGCAAGCAAGAATGATTTCCCACGTATTTAAGTGCATTGAAAAATAATCATATATTTTAGAATAGCATGTTGATTTTATGTTGGATCTAATTATATTATGCTTATAATATTTGCATTATCATAAACATAAAAAATGTTTCAAAAATCATGTAAATTAATTCAAAGACAGCAGCAGAAAAGTTAACACATAACAGCTAGACGACGTGAACACACTCCTAGCACAAGCAGTTTACCTTAGTTGGAGGGGTTAGAGGGAATATTAGTAACTTCGGTTCTAATATTCATTTAAAAAACAAGACATTGATTACCAAAACACATACTGAACGATGTTGCGAAACATTATGTAGAGCAACAATGTCCAGTGATATGACAAACCATGAACGTTTCCTGGTGAATACTTGATTTATTTACTATGAGAGCTAAAACATTAAGATGTCACGTGCCCGTAATAAACTCGAGCACCATTGAGCGGATGTCTGGTGACCGAGGTCTGTTCTGCCGAGTTGGATTACTGTATTTCCGACACTGTGGTGTGGTTCGGATTATCGCTGGCACAGTTGGCAGGGCCGTCATATTGCATTACTGCTTGCCGATTACAACTTATTTATTAATGTTAAGAATATTTTGTTTCATAATAAAAGAAAAACTTGGGCAAAAATTCCTTCAACCCGGAGATATTCGTGATTGAGGAAATATTCTTGTATCAGTATGATTTTAACACAATAGGCTCATCAAAACGCGCCAAAAAAAAACGAAAATGATCTTTAAGAATTGGATGCTTTGACATCATTGTTACAGACTTCCTTTCTAGTCATAATCATATTTCTAGAAGTTTGATTATAAGTTGATAAAGTAACATAA
The DNA here is from genome assembly GCA_914829495.1 of Eilema sororculum. Lineage (NCBI taxonomy): Eukaryota > Metazoa > Arthropoda > Insecta > Lepidoptera > Erebidae > Eilema > Eilema sororculum. Next base: position 20,187,989 of record OU618552.1, on the reverse strand, counting down.
ATAAGTAGAAAATAATTACTTTCTGTCTGTATTCAGTACAATGTAGCGAAAATTGATTTCGTTAACTTTTACGTGCAGACAGCTCACGTTGTTATAACACGTTGGTAATTCAGAAACCTAATTCTTTCTCGTAACGAATAACTTAGAGAAAAGTTTCAAAAGCTTATTCGAAAATATCTGATATTATTCTTTTCAGTAATGTATAGCAAAATACGGGCAAGGTTGAAAAATACAAACTGCGTCGTATACAAGTTACTCGTAGATCATCATCTAATAAAAAGGGAATAACAGAAAGAGATAAAAAGCTATCATAGTCTCTGTTGGCTCTATGGGCTGCTTACAGATTGGAATTTTCATTAGTCTTGCAGTTTTCTTTTCATATACTATTTAGCCATCATTTAGCCATCAAAGGTGGAATAAAAATCTTAATAATTTTAAGGAAGAAAATGCAGAAAATATAATCGTAAACTTGTGAATTATTCTGATGGGTTTTTAATTTATCGATCGATTTCAAGGCTGCTCAGGCGCCGGTCGTGAATCGCTTTCGAATATAGAACGAGAATTAAATAATGTATTGTATTGAATACAATAGCCAGCTAAGTATAGATCAAGGTAGCACTGAGCTTCTGCCACTCACGATTTACTCCATCCTTTAAATAATTGTAAATGTCTACGTGAATATAATATAACTGGTCAACAAAATTGCGCGATGATTTTTGTTCCTCCTGCTACACGTTCACGATATTTTTGTGTCTCTTGATAAAGTTGTACGATATTTTTTTTCTTCTAATAAAATAAATAAATATTCCACAAAATTCTACACAACGCATGGCAAGCTTTTTACTTGTGTTATGCAATCTAGAACATACTTAAACATACTTATGTACTTTTTTTTGTAAATACACACACATTATATAGAAACACCCAGACCAATGCAAATACCCATATTCGTGCATACAAATATTTGCACTGAGCGGGGATCGAACCCGCGCGTCTCCTGCATGGCAGTCGCGTGCACTACCGCCACGACACCAAGGCTGTCAAAGTACGATGATTTTTGTGGCAACTTTAGAAGTAAAGAATCGAAAAGTAAGCGGTTAGTCTATCGTCGAAGGGGATGATAATGCGACAACGTGACGTGCAAGAAATTGCAGGACATTACAATCTTAGCTTATTATCCTGTTGATTAATTTTTAATGTGCAAATCTGTGTTAAACCAAAACATTTCCTTGTATTTCAAAGGCATTGACTGACTACCTGCCTCCTACCTAACTACGAGTACTTATAGCTTTGCGATATAGTGTACTTATAACTTGTTTTATGAAGATTATTTGACCACTACCTGCTATTAAGTGATGATGTGGACTTCAATGTAATACGCTTACAGAAACGAAATCTATTCACTCGAAGATATTAATTTTAATCAACGAATTATATATCCCTACTGATTTTAATCATATATTTAAAGTCGAAAACTGTATAACTAGTCCAAGAAAATTTTTGAACTTCGTTAAGCAGCGGTCTCTAGAGGTGAAGTTAAAACAAGCTTCTCGAGAAGGTCGGACTGAATGAATAATAATACCAAAAGCCCCGAGTAAACACTGTGTTATTACTGAATTACATTAGAATTTGAATTTATGTTTATTAAGAGCAGAATTTTAATCGTCTAAAAGTATCAGGCTAGCCAAAACCCGCAGAGGTATCATCAAAAATGCAATGCGATTGATTTCTTCCTGTTTCAGTTAAAAGATTGTATTCGTTCTAGAGAATTTAATCTTGCATGATAAATTGCCTCACTTTACGCCTGGTTTTTATAGCAATCTATTTTCATATTAGACGCAGATACTCCACTTGAGTATTTTATAAAAAGCCTCTCAGTTTGAAGCGGCAAATAGAGATTAACTACTGCGATGATGTGTAAATTTTAAGATTAAGTGAAGTCTACACATAAATCGTTGGTATCATTAAATGTTATATTGATTTATTAAATTATACTGTACAGGTATTTTATTATTTGAATGATTAATATGCGAAGTTTATGCTGTAATTGGTAAATACTCGTAAAAGGTGACATCAGTGTTAGTAATGTATTGTATCAACAGAAATAATTGTCATCTGCACGCCACCCCCGACTGCATTCAAAGCTTGAACTTTGGTGTTCGGGGTCTTTTCTACAACTCCTTTCCTTATGCATTGGTTTATCTCGGCTTTTGGCCGGAACGACTGCCGTCTGACCTTGAGAGGACCACAACCTTGAGAGGAAAATCTAGTCTCGTCCGTCAATGAACAGATAAAGTGGGAAATCCCAAAGTTCTGGGTGGGACGCCACAGAACCATAAACAGACGATATTTTTCGTCACAAAGATATTCACCGATTTAACCTCAATCAACTGCGCATATTGAGAACTAAAAATGACTAATCCTAAGTGCATCGAACCATATTTTGACGCGGAGGTCGGTACTAGGTATTCATAAAGATCGTAAAGATAATCTTTATTTACACGTTTGTCACAGAATAAACGCGGACTGGTTTGTAATACCTACGTTGAGTGTGCTGGGTATTTATTCCAACATATTGTCTAATTTTAGTCTGAATTGAGGATAAAACTGTCTGGGTAAGAAAAGTGTAGGTACACCCTTTTGTGTTCAATGGATAATCCTAAAACTCTTTCAACGCTCGCCCAAACAGTAAGCAGAATCCTATAAGAAGATAAAATATGTGCTTTGTAGTATTATTTTTTTGGTTTTATTTCTATTTCTTTGTTTGTATTTTGTTCGCAGCCGTATAATCATCCGATTACGAATTTGTGATTTAAACTTTGGTGGTTGTCAAGTTATTGCTTTGTTTAATATGTATTATGTATGCCGTACCATTTTTTGAACTTACTAGGACCACATAGTCATATCGTGGTGAACGGAAACCATACGCCACGTGACCACTTGCGAAAATGTCCCCCAATTTTCAACGAAGTGTGGTGACCGTGTGCTCGTACACCCTCCCAAAATAGGAAAATCGGATCGAATGTAGAGAAATTGATGAGCTATGAATGACAGGTCAACAAAACTTTCTATTGTTTATCTCTGAAGACTCACGCGCATACAGTTGGGCTGTTTCTCATAAATCTGTAGTTTAAATGGCCTCAATAGTGCAGCGCGGGTATGCAGGCGGCCTGTGACGTAACATTCGTGAAGAATAACGCATACTGAAAGTTTGTAACCTATATCTTAGAATAACTGCTATCTATTTGCTACCGATTGCTAATTTTGTGCTATGTTTGAGACTCGGCGACAGTGCCATATGTCCCTCGACGTGTGGCGTACCTACTCACTGTAGATCCGTAACGCAAGATCTAATGAGATCATTATTAACTTCTATTATACAAAATGTGAATATCGAAATAAGCCTGTTTATGCGTTACTTACCCAACTTGTTAGCTTGAGTCAATAAACTATTTATTTATATTTATATTTTACTTTATCTTTAATTTTCCACCATGTGGATACATTTATGAAGCGTTTACTATACCTATTGGGGATGAGTTCATATTTAGAATAGGATTTTAACCTACGTCACTGAGGGATACCAACTACTGAAGTAGGTACCATACCTCATTATGGTATGGGTACTTCAGTCGTTCGTCTTTAGTGTAACAATAAGAACAGCAACTGTTACGAGTTCAAGTATCATCCAGAAAGTTGACTTGTTCCAATTTAATTATACAAAAGAAATATTCGAATAATGTATTGTGTAGCAGATTTTCTAGCAATCCCCACATGATGACGAGGAGTCGTAAAACGGGTTACGTAACTGATTAAATGACGAGACTTCGCTATTGGTAGGGTTGGCACTTTTGACTAAGAAAAATAAAACAAATAAAAAAAACATAAAGCAAAATATTTTTGTAGCTTTGAGGGTGAAATAAGCTGTGACCATGGTACAGTAGTATTTTGAACTTAAGTATAAAGATTACTTCTAAATAGAATTAAGTAGATATCGTGATCGTGTGGAACTAACAAGTTTAAAACATATCACCATCTCACCCTTCAACACACAGGGAAATGCCAGCGCTAGTCTCCTCCTTCAATCAGCAGATTTAAATATCTTGGTGAGACCGCGAAGATTTTACCGAATTTCATTCATCAAAAATTTGCACGAGACAAAGTATAAGTCGACAGCCCTGAGTATAGGTCAATCTGCAGTTTGTCACGTAGCCGCGGTCTAGATAGTTATATCTAAATCTGATCGCCGTAATAAATTACTCCCGAAATAGTTGGAATATTTGGAATAATCTGATAGTAGAATAAATAAAAACAATGGTAGGTAATTATCTTTACGGCGTGTGTGCCTGTGGGTGAACGTACCGGCGTGGCCTGGTTGGCCGGCTGCCAACTCTCACGGTAAACGCTTCTAATCACTGAACTCTTAGCGCGTTAGTATGCTCCTGATACCTTATAAACGCCTGGTACTTGGTAAGCCGTCGCCTAGCAGTCATGGGTCGAATCAAAACGTCCTGTCACTTGCCAGTTACTGGACGACAAATGATTGCAAAGTTCAATAAACTGTAATGCGCCTATGACGCAATTCGTCATGCGTCTGCTTAGTGACGGTTGCTAATTGCAGTTGCTAATCATTTCGTTGGGTCTTGAATGTAAAACTGTCGCTTTTGCATACCTTTGCACCCATAAAATTTAATATATTTGTTTGAAAGCCCTAATAAATTATCATAAATGATATAATGAGAATTATTTGGAGTGCCAATGACGTATTCGTATTTAATTTATAACCTCCTTTTTTAAATGGGTTAAAAATAAAAATCTTTACTCGTCCTTTTTGCACTCCTGTACATTATTTAATTGCGATGTAACTGGCGCGAAAGTTATTCTTGTATAGGATCCTGTAGGTGGCAATATTATTAAATAATATATGATTACCCGGTCAACTAGTTTTCTAATAAAAATCTGTGTATACCACATAGGTGTTTTAATAATAAGGTGTCATTGGATCATTAGATTATGCAACACGACTAAAATTGGGTATTGCAGGAAGAAGATTTACGTTGGGGCGATAAGCGTTATCGGTGAGTCACCCCAAGTATCTCGGTGCAGTGACATAGACCTTACCGCACCTCACGTCGCGCGTTCCCAAAAAATTTCGGTCAGGTTAGAAACGTCAAAAATGAAACAATTCGAAAATGATGGTTGTCGTTCGGAAACCGCAAACAAATCTTTTTAGCGATAAGGCCTTGAACTCATTGATTCTAAGGTCATTATGTACTCATAACAATAACACCTTTGCTTTAATTATTGTAAATTTTTTTCGAACACTTTTTATGGTCACTGTATTATAGTTTTTTTTATTAGAAACACGATTCTTAATTTAAGTGGGTAGTTTTAAATTTCGCCACCTGGGGCTCGTGTTGGTTTACAACAAAACAAATGACATAGCGACAAATTAGAAAGGATTTGAATTGAAGTGACTGGAACTGGACCAAAAAAAAAAAACAGAACACGTATGAGAATAACTCCTGTTTGGAAGGTTCCGTACAAACTTAAAATATAAATGTAATTACACACTTTACCAATAGTATCCTTAAATGCCTTAAATGCCTTCAATGAATAGGCACATAATTTTCTAGGTGTATTTTAATATACAATTGATCTTACCTTGGAAGACAATGAAGTTATTTCTTCTGTGTAGTTAAAGTGTTAGACCGTAACAAATACATGGACATACGGACAAAATGATTCCATTTACGGATGTGGTACGGATCTCTAAAAACTTAGGCTAACATCACGTAAGTTTTATTGGTCTGCCGGCGAAATATCAAAAGTTGTTTTAGGTATAGAACGTTATGTACCAGGTCACCATGACCGGCGAGATATGTTTAGATGTTGATAACGCAGTGCCTACGACCTCCTTCATTGCCGAACGTTGGAGCTCGCGTTTCCGGCTCGCTACATATTCGCGGGTGAGGCCACCACACAGGCTCTTGTGAAACTATTATATTTCATACGTCACGGTATATATTTGCAATGATCTCATTCATTATGGCCGTGGCCTCAAGAAAAACTAGAAACACTAGTTGGCTAAAAAATAATAAGTAGGTAAACAATGGACTAAGGAGTGCCTGGTAATAGTCGACGCAAGTGTTTATTACTTGAAAGGGTGTACAAGAGTGAAGTCGAAGGGTGTATTTCATATATTCGATTCATAGGTTTTTGGGGTCCGATGGACCGCCAATGGCCTCGCTCTTCACGAGTTCCTTCGACTATCCTTTACCTTTCACCAGGTCCGTACGGTAGGTTTCGAATACATCTAATATAACCTTTACACTACTATTACATTATTCACTTGGTGTGATATTTTCACAAAACCGTCTGCGTGCTCAAACTAGGAGGACATACTCTTTTTAGGTAGTTCCTGGTTTTCAGAGGCTTTAATTTCGGCACCCAAAATCCACTTATTCCCTCTTTTTTTTCTTTCCTTTTACCACTTAGGTGGCAGACAAGCACACGACCCATGGACGCGTGGAAGACTTGTGCTGCCGACCCTGTAGGATCCTGACCTCGTAATCCCGGTAGGCAGGTGTGCCAGAACCTCGTCCTTCACTCAGCGAGTGTACCTGAGGCTGGAAGTTGAGGTTAATTTGGCATCGGAGGCCCTAGACACCCAAGTCTTTCGAGTTTCTGCGACCAAAAAAATAGCGGAAAAATCTGTTACATTATTATCTACGTGCCCAAACCACTTTACCAAACCCATTTCAATTAATTAGATTATAATAAAATAAATAATGTGTTTCCGTTAGTAAGTAACTCGCGGATTAGCGAAGGTACGAAGGCCCCACGTGGCGTACGGTGCGTTTAAATATTACAAAACATAAAGCCGATAGTATCTCGGCCTTGAGTTAGCTATTCGGTAATGACCCTGCGCAAGCGACGACTAACCGCCGTCGTAGTTGCGATTACGTGCATAAGACTGTAGGCACACCACGAAGACACGATAGCGACAAGCGATATTACGATATTGCGTTATAATAATCGGTTGACTTGATGTAAATGTACTCAGGCTGCGTAAAACTGGGTTCTTCAAGAAGGGTCAAGAACAGGGTCTGCAGCACGAGTGTGATGCCCACTTCTGTAGGCTACGGTATTGCATAAGGCTACGGTTATCACTTTCCACATAAGTGGCATAAAAAACGTTTTTATAGACGGATTGGTGGTAAACACGGGGCGAGAAGGTGGAATCGCGCTAATCAAGCAAGCATAGTTTACATTAAACTAATCACAATCACAGACTCAAACGGCTCGAGTCATTTTTTTTTTTTTTTTTTTTTTTTTTTTTTTATGTGTGGGTTGTTGGCCGACAGGCCTCTACAACCTTACGCGGGCAGTGTGGCGAGCGCATAGGGCTCTCAGCCAAAGTTGATTTTAAGCAACAGGCTCAAGGGTCCCCGAGAGGGGCGGCCTCGGCTTGGTCTGCTGCTGGATTAATACTGGGGCGACCTGGGCCCACATTTACGAACAAAGCGCGGCGCGTGTTCCGCCCTCGTCGGCGAAGGCGGAACCGCGGTTGATTTGTGTTAGCTGCGCGAGCTGTGTAGGCTCTTCGTTGAGCGAGTGTTGTTGCATCATCTGGCTCTCCGAGAGCGTGTCTAGGTCTCCGCGTGCGTGACATTTGGATGGGTGTGTAGTTTACAGCCGCAACCACCAGAGGGTTGGGGTGAGTCGAAGCAGAGTCAAAGTGACTAAGGGAGCACTGCTTTATGTACTGCCTGATCGTGGGCAGCTCCAGGTCGATGTGGAGCTCGACATTACGCATAAACCACGGTGCTCCCGTAGCCCGGCGCATGAAACTATTTTGTAATGTTTGTAGCCTATGGATCCTTTGGTTACTAACTTGTGCGAAAACGGGACATCCGTATGTCATAATTGGCCTAACACACGTAGTGTAAAGTCTGACTTTACTCCTAAGAGATAACCTAGAACGAGAGTTCACTAAACAGTGGAGTCTACCTAGTACGAAGGCGGCCCGATCGCGGACCGCTTTAAGGTGTGCTTTGAAGTTGAGGTTATCATCGAGGATGATGCCTAAGTATTTGGCCTGCCTAGCCCAAGGGATAGGCCTGTCAAACATCCTAACCTGTCTGAGCTCATCTAAAGGATAATAGTTGCCCCTTCTCTTATGAAAGAGAACGGCCTGGCTTTTGTCTGGATTGACCTCTATTCTCCATTTCCGAAACCACTCGCCTAGGGCGTTGGCTGCGGATTGGAGTTTCCTAGCTATCATGTCTGGGCTGCGTGCCGATGTGTATATGGCTGTGTCGTCTGCGAAAAGTGCTGTCTGCACACCCGGAAGCAAGGGTATGTCCGATGTGAACAGAGTGAATAGCAAAGGTGAAAGTACCGACCCCTGCGGTACACCGGCGCGGATGGGGTGTGAGCTAGAGAGGGTCCCTTCCACTCGGTAGCGATAGCATCTGTTCGACAAGTAGTCTCGTATGATGAGTACGAGTCTGTGTGGCACGCCCATAGCGAACAGCTTGTAGATCAAGCCGTTGTGCCACACTTTGTCGAATGCTTTGGCCACGTCGAAGAAGAGAACCCCTGTGAGTAGTCCTCGTACGAGCCGCCCGCTGATGAACTCAACGATGCGGTGGACCTGATGTACGCATGAGTGTTTGGCGCGAAAGCCAAACTGCTCGTGTGGTATGAGACCGTGTGCTTCCGCGTATGTGTTCAGCCTATTGCATACTAATCGCTCATAGATTTTCCCTAAGCCTTTAAGCAGACTGATGGGTCTATAACTGGACGGCTCGGACTTGTTTTTGCCGGGCTTGGGTATCCCAATGACCACGGCATCTTTCCATTGCTGTGGAAAGATGTTGTTTTTGAGCGCTGCGTTAAAAATGTATGTCAGAAGGACGAGTAGCCTAGCTGGGAATAGTTTAATGACTTTGTTAGTGATTCCGTCCGAGCCGGGTGCTTTGCGCGTGTGCAAGCCCTTGATGATCTCCTCAACTTCTTCGGGGGTGACAGCCTCGATTTGGCTGTCACTGTCCGGTGGTAACGGGAGTGAGGCTCGCCGTTCCACTTCTGAGTCTACCTCGCGTATGTGTTCTAAGTCGGGGTGTAGGGTGCTGGGCGAACATTGAAGCTCGAGACTTTCGGCCAGACATTCCGCCTTTTCTAAGTCTTCGAAAGCTACTGACTGATCTGGTCTAGTTAAGGGAGGCATAGGGGTGACTATGTCCTTTTTCAAAGATCGAGACAACTGCCAAAAAGCGAGATGAGACGGCTCAAGCTCGCTCAGTGTAGCGTCCCATCGAGTCTGACGCATCTCCTGTATGCGTACCTTAACTTCCCGTTCTAAACGGCGGAGACTAACCCTGTTGCCTTCGCAGGGGATCCTATCATAGGCGCGCACGGCGGCGTTCTTCCTCCTCAACAGATCGCGCACGTCGTCAGGGAGCTTCCAGCGGCGGTCTTCCGCCACCGGGGCTCTCCGAGAGCAACCGTTAATTAACGATTGGACGTGATCCGTGAAGGAGTCGATCGCCGCCGTGACTTCCTCTAAGCTGTCGATGTGATCTGGTATACTGTTCAGATGTACGGATTCGGTCGACTCGAGTTCTCTCTCGAGCCGCGCCCAATCCGTAATCCACCTATTCGGGGGGGGCTGACCTGTATCAATGGGACCTATTCTGCTAGCGAATTCTACCATAACTGGCCTATGGTCTGAGGTAAGCTCGTGTAATACTTCCATAGAACCCAAGCGTAAGCTTACGTTCTTTAGAAGCATTATGTCTAATATTTCTGGCCTCTGGTTCACTATATCCGGATAGTGCGTAACTTCGAGCGGTGCTATGATGTCGTAGTGGAACCGGTTCGAGTGCGATTCCAGGACCAAGCCTCTGTTGTTGTTAATGAGGCAGTTCCACGATACGTGTTTGGCGTTTAGGTCGCCGGCCACTATGACCGACGGCCCGAGGCTGAATAGGGCCCTGAGATCGCCCTCGATCAGGTGTTTGGTAGGTGACAGATAAGCTGACACTAATACTATTGACTGGTGGCCGGTCATCCCTAGCCGACAGACCGATACCTCAACGTTCGTCAGCGTTGGCGGATCCATAGGTGAGCAGTGCAGAGACCTCTTGTAATAAATGAGAGTCCCGCCCAACTTTGAGTTTAGCCTATCATTCCGAACCATGTTATAGTTCGCAATGTTAGGGTTCCTCTGGGAGGGCTTCAAGAAGGTCTCTTGCATGAGGAATATGTCCGGTTGGTGTCTTTGATCAGCCCTTTTATTGTGCTCGTAGTAATCTGTAAACTTTAAGACTGAGACCAAGCGGGGCAAAGTGCGTTTTAGGTCTCATTGGTGGAGAGGAGGTAAGTAGGCATATCAATCAACCAATCATAGTTTATATGAAAATAATCACGAGCGCAAGAGCTCGCGCCATTAGTAGATCAGTCCTTTTATTAGCTCTTTGATTGGCCAGTTTCGACGTTTGCTTACGAAATTTGTCAGATGTGGATTGGCCCTATAATCTGCTATACAAGATTGCTATAATTAATAGCATTGTTTATCTGACAGTGTGACAGTGACCTAATCGTATGTTTATTTTATAAAGATTGCGAATAGAATTTGATACAATATAATAGTAATATTAGTCTCGTTTGTACTAGTGGGGTCAGTAGAGCTTATCTCCTTATTTAAACCATAAGATGTACCCTTCTAATGTGTACTTATTATAGTACTAACTGTTGAACGCGGCTTCACACATGTCGGTTATCGCGATAAAACATTTCCTAGGTTATTTTCCAAGATCTAGTCTACCTCTGTACCAAATTTTGTTCTAAATCGGTTCAGTGGTTGAGACGTGAAAGCGTAATAGAGTTACTTTCACATTTATTATATTAGTATGGATAATATCCATCATCATTATATAGAACTATATTATATTATCTGTGGTATAAGGTTTAACCATAGAGGTTCTAACTTATGCAGTTTTTTTTTATATTTTTAATTGATTTTGAATAACCATTTATGAAATCCACTCTACTTGAAAAGGTAGCTTAAACCAAATTTTACAAAGAGGAAGGTTCTCTTCAAAATATTTTTTTAATGTAAGTAATAGGATCAAATGAGGTCACAATTACTTTTTTTTTGTTTGAACACAACGAACGCTATACCCTCAGAGAAGTCTCTTTGTGATAATTACTAAAAACAACAAGTCCTTACAAAATACAGATTATGCATACAGAGCGATGCCGATGTCTCGAAATTATTTACGAATGACACTTACGTGCTCGAAGCAGCGCGCGCGCATTCTGGTTTCTGATGTTAGGTATGTAAACAGCTTATTACATTTGGTTTATTTCGACAACATTTTTTAATTTGATAAGTAGGTATTAAAAATAAAAATATGCATACATATGTTAAGGAAAATAACTTTGTGATACCAGGTGTACATAAGTTGTTTGCACCTGGAATTAAAATGTACAGAATTTCCTAACAATGTTGAAATTTAAAATTAGACTGTAGGGCGAAGTAGTACATCAATATTTCATAATTCGAATGTCATAAAATTATATTAACCATTTACTACCTACTATACAAAAATAAGTATCATAAACAGACAAAAGTCAGCTGTTTTCCGTTTAAATTCATAAATTCTAGAGACTTAGGAATTGACACAAAACTATCGATGTTTTTAAAATTTTAATATTTTTATATCGAATGTTTTGTATTCGTAATTTGAAATGCAAAAATGTTGAAATTTAATAATACCAGTATGAAGTGGGCTTTGTATGTGCAAAGCCAAAGGAGGTTACGGTTAATTTGCAAATATTATTAAACGGAAACAAAAGACGTGTGCTCAGCCCACTACCCACGCACTCACACCTGGGGACTCCACGGAGGTAAAGCATACTGTTATATGAAAATTTGGGACAATATTGCGTCATATTGACCAACCCTTTTTTGTGTATGAAAACTCTCTTGGGATTAGCCTCAATGAAATCAATGATGGGATAGGTATGTCAGACTTAAACAATATGACCGAGGAATCAAGTGTAGGTTGTTTTAAAATTTAAAAATCTTCATTATAAATGAGTGAAGAGTAACCTATGATGATCTACTTTTTATCCCGATATTCCCACGGGCTCGACACTTTCGCATGTGAAACTATTTGATAGCTTTTCGGTTTTAAAACTGAATTTATGTCGGCACATTTGTAGTGTAAATATAGTATTATATATTCTAATCCTTCTCACACCGACGATGACACGCCGATATGTTATTATTATGAAGTAGTCAAGTGCGGTTCTCAACATCTATATTAAACGAGTATCAACGAACACGTCGTGATTTATCGAACAGAGTAATTCATTCCATTGTGTTTTTTGCGAACGTCGTAAAACATAACGCCAAAGGTCAACGCTAGCAGGATAATGTTACTCATAACCATAACCGAATAAAAAGACAAATAAAGCCCCCATTGTAATATAAAAACACACGAACTTTCTGCCACTGCGCTGGAGCGATGTTACGAGTATGTGCGAAGGACTGCGTTAAGCGGCGCGCCGCAGCGGCTGCCACACGCTGAGCGTTTACGACGTGCAACAGAAACCCGAGCTTAAAATCTTCATTATCGCAACCATCAACTCATACATTACTGTATAAAAAGTCATAAACAATATCATATTTGATAAGACTTATTAATTCCATACAGCAAAGTGAAAAACAAATATCTTACAATAAATAAGCTCGAATAAGTTTGAGCTCACTTAACACAATAATCTAGTTTCAAATAGTCCTCTCGGCATCTTGTTTCATTACTACTCTATGTTCCCCGAGGATATGAATGAAGGATAACATTATTAAGCTCCACAAATAACGGTCCTCAACTCCTGAATGCAGATGAGCCCTGTATCTAATCTAAAGTTGGCGCCTGGCGACGCTAGAAATAACAGAGCTCTGGTAGAAATGTCGATGTACAAATACTAAGAGTGACGCACTGGCGGGTAATCCCACCACGTGCTCAATTCATGAAAAACAATTATTGCTTTTCAATCAAATGTCAAAAGATTACAATGTTATAATAACATTTAACGTGATTTTAACAGTACTGTCGAAACTACAAAGAAAGTCTAGGAGGTAAATGAGCAGCTTCATTTTTCGTGACGTTGCCAATTAACGCTTGCTAAATTCTAAATAGATGCGTAGCGGCCATAAAGCTGTGATTGTGTAATAAAGCTCAGCTGCTTGGAGTGGCGCCACGTAAAAACGTGTGAGTATACCAGCGCGTGTTTACAAACATTCAGTTGGAAGTTTCAGAACGTCGACACTGGATTTCAGTGACTTTTGCCTCAATTACCGGACCTTTAACATTTCTCCGAGGCAATTATGCGATTATTGCACTGGAATAATGTATTGCGGAACTTTCAACGCCACTTTTCAAATTTATTTACCGCAACCGATATGGTTTGAAACGATATTAAATAATCGACTGTTATTATACTCGTCGGAGGTGTCAAGTTTTTGCTGCACCGTCATTATGACGGGTCGAAAATTGCAGTGGTATCGTTGCGGTCCGATAAAGTATTAACGCTCAATTAATTTTGAATGCGATTTGACAGCACCAAATTAGAAACAAATAAATCGGCTGCATACAATACTGTTTCGCAATACGAACAAATATTTGTAACCTCGATGTGTCAAATGACGAAAACCTGAAAATGTTTTACAGCGTTCGTTTGAATCGATCTGTAAAGTTTCCACTGCAAAGTTTCTTTGGCAGTTAGGATTGTTTGTCTACCGAGAACATCGATGTAAAAGGTCAGCTGTAGTCTCCGAGAGCTGATGACGACTGTAAAGAGGTTGATGAACGCGAGCGCGATCTATTTTAGAGCGACTAAAAGTGGCAGCGGCTCACCGAGTGACATTTAGTCGAGCTAGGTGCATCCGACTCTGTACTATCTGATACTATAGATAACTGTACCGATTATATGAGTAGGTCTACTATAGCTGGTGCAATAGATCATTTAATGATTTAAGATAAGAATAAGCTTTTAACAAACTAGATCAGCTGGGATATGCACTCACTGCACATGTTTAGAACAATGCAGACACCAATTGCAAATAATATTACGTCTTAAGGATGTCAAATAGACAATACTTTATAATTTAATGTTTTGAATTTAAGTTTTATATCATGATAGCTAGTTGCTCGCTTTAAGGCTTTATATGGTGTTAAAATTTGTTGAAGGATTTATAGGTAACGAACAAGCGCGGACGTTCTTCAACTCTGCTAGTAATGAAGCTTGCGATTCGACCCGAACGAACGCGTGGCAAATCTGATTAAACTGTGAAAATATTAGTGTGATCATGTTGTACACATCACGCACGAATTAACCACAATTGTACATATTTATACGTTGGAAACTAGTTTTAACAGAAAAATCATGGATCCTTTGGAAGGTAAATAAAGTTGTAGGAAAATTACCAATCCGTTTCCTGCCTATATCGAAATCTAGTTTCTGGGTGTGCGTTGTTTTATAGACAAAAGTTTCATATAATTTCGTTTTACAGAAAATGTTTCGCATAATTTCGTTTCATAGAATAATCAATATACATAATACTTACTTTAAAGATTTTTAAATCATTGACTTTTGTTTCACATAAATTTTAATGTTAGAATAATCATTTCATAGAATAACAAATCAAATATTCTTCTTTTTTATATTGGTTATTTCATATAAAACTTATTTGCGCAAAGATATTTTCTGGGTGGTTTAAAAAAAAATAACCACGAAGGCTAAGGCGAGAGCGAAGCGAAGCGGAGCTCTCGCCTTAGCCTTCTAACCTAACCTATCCGAGTCGGGGTATTATCTAATTAAATTACTACAAGCAATCGGGAAAAAAAATGTATCTAAATTTTACTGTTTGAAATAGATGGTGGTTAGTGGTTGTTTTTAAGATTCCTTAAATAATAATTCTACAGTTTGATAAGTATGTTAAACAAAAATATGTGAAAAAAAATTCATTAAATTGTGTTTCTGTGAAAAGTGATTCATTGTGGTAAATTGTCTTTGAAATAATAATATTCGAAATAAAAATATAAGAACCAAATATTATATGAAACATTTTCTGTAAAATGAAATTCTATGAAATTTCTTTATACGAAATAAGGCGCTCCCCTAGTTTCTAGATGCCAGTTTCCTTAACTGTTTAAATATATGTCTTGCTGGATAATAGTATGAATTGGTTCGCATTATAAATAGCAAATTTGAACACGGAAGAGTTTCAATTTTTTTGCTTTGACATGGTTGGCTGACTTAACGAATACGCTCAAACTGTTGAAAAGAATCAAAAGCAACTTTATTTAGATACGTGAAGTAGTAGGTGTGTATTTAACATGTAATGTAAAACAATAACGACGAATGGACTACAACTACATTATAGTAGGTGTGGTCAGTTGTGCACCCAGTGAGCACGATGAAGCGATTTAAAAGTAAGGTTTTGTACACAATTATACAAGAGACTGCAATAAAAGAATGATTGTAGCACAGGAGTGATTCACAGGCGGCTTGCAAGATTAATGATCAGATTCAAGGAAGAGGCAGACGCGTGATTTGATGATGATTTGACGGCAGTCTTAATGAACACGTCACACTTACATTTTTGTCAACATAAGATATAAATATAAATGTATTCGGTATTTATTCTCAATTGTATTAACTTGCACATTAAACTGAATGTGTAGTAATGATGATCGGATCAGAGTCGGATATAATCGTGATTAGTGGACGCAACGAGCGAAATAACTCATTAAACGAAAATGATACGATCGTAAACAGCCACTACAGATCCAATACTGAACATTTTAATTAAGGTGCGCCATAATGCGATACGTTTCAGACAAAGCGAGAGTAACAAGTATAAAATGAATCGTCCGGCGGCTGGCCAGTCGACCCCACCCGCGACTTCGCAGAAACAACACTTTTTTCATAAACGTGTCTTCACACTCCGTCGCGTCACACAATTGGTTCCACTTTTCGATAATGCGATCCCCCACGAACGAATTGACTCATTATCAAGTATCAGATTCGCATCCATTAAGAAATAGGTTAATGGATATTCCGAACGCAACAAATTAGAGTTCGGTGACCGCCGCGTGGTGACCTAACCGCCAGGATATCTGCTATTATCGAGATGTTTTCGCACGCACCTCTTATTATAAAGCAAATCACTTTGCTGAATAACGATATCGATTAGTTTTGTACGCGCGGAAATAATGTTATTTTTGATGGATGAATTGGGAAATACGCACGCTAGACGCGTAAGATAAACAGTGCTTTCATTTTTATTCGTCCTCGCATTCTATTCAGGTTTGGGCTGTCACTTTTTCTTTCGTTGTTGTAGTAGTGGCGGCGCGAGTCGGCGAGCGGCCGGACGGGCGGCGCGCTGCGAGTAGGATCTCGATCGGTCGCGGGCAGCCTTGACCTTCGAGTGCGATCGGTCGCGCGGGCGAGCGTCGACCCGCCGCGCCACTCCACCCCGCGCCGCGCCTCCAGCACAGAGATGCACCATTACTACTTATTGTATTGCTTACACTACACACCTATCGATTGATTGTTAATTACGATATAATTGGAGGAAGTAGTGCCAACTAACACGAACATCGTGTGTATGATATTAATAAATATTGAATGAAACACACAAAAAACCGTTCAAAACTATTAAAATTTTATCGACAAAAGGCGACTACGACTTTTTTAATGTAGCTCGCAAAACTGGATTGATCTTATAATACGTAATTTATTATATTAGGCAATCATTTATCATCGTAAATCGTCAATCATAAAAACGTCACTCATTATTTCATAGTTCAAATAGTCTTTTAAACTAAGATAAATCATATCGATAAGATTAAACTGCAGTATAGCCCATCCCTACGCTAAGGAGCGTTGAGTTGCCGCCTGGACGCGTACGATGCACCGCAACTCTATGCGCTTGTCTTCCGCGAATTACGATCGTCTTGAAACGAAAATATCGTGTTTTCTATAAGTATTTACAAATAAAATGTTTCGAATGAGCTGGTAGAGTGTGTGCAAAGTATAAAGTCGGCTACTCGCGGTGTCGAGTGCGCATATCTCAAGGGGCGCCTCGCGAGCCATGACACGCTCGGTACGTACCTCGTTTCCGTTGACGGCGGGACACACGGCCGCCGCGCGTGGCGAGCATATCCGTTGTACTTTTATTCAGAAATAATTGGCCAAGATACAAATCTCGCTACACCTTAAATTTCATTGTCATTACTGAAGGTCTTGTTGATTTATTTTATTGCAAAGCAGTTACAGTAATAAGGAAGTGGTTTTAATTATTGCAGTAATTGAATTATGATACAACTTTCGGTTCAGGCTTTCATCGATAAATAAATAATCAAGGCGAGTTTTCAGTCAGGTTTTTTAATTAACGTTGGCAATTTGTCTAAATTATTAGTGACTTAGTACCTACCTAAATACTTCAATAATCCTATAAAGGTAATTTGTATTTATGGGAAAATAAATCAATTAATTAACGACTATAATAATGGTATAAATAGACTTTCAGGAACTTCATAAATCCTGAAGACATTAAACTGCTTTTTTTGAAAAGTCGTGTAACCATTGTCGCAAAAGTTCTAGACAGCAGTTACCTACTCAGTCATTTCAGTTACTGACCGCGCGTAATCTTGTTAGCTACACACGGCCATGGGAGTTGCCGAGCGCTAACGGCGCACATATGAATGGTAGGTACTCATACGGCATGTACGAGCGTACGCGACTCATTCAATTTGTTTACTCGATCTCATCGTGTATGCCGTCGCGACGCCGCGGTCAAGGGCGCCGTACATTGCCCGCGGAACACACACCCGAAATTATACAACACGTACATCAAACGCAATGATTACAACAGTATTCTTTATTTGCGGATTATGAACTAGCTTTGTTATTGTTTACGCATGCCAGTTTCGACGAATACGTGTAGTGTAATGTACTTCATCTTGAGTGTTTCAACAGATATTATATTAGGCCTTGGATTAACGAAACGAATGATTTATTACATGATTGTGCGTCCTTGGAATCATTATGGTTTTCACGCTTATACAAAAAATACGATTATTATATGAGTAATCTAATGTATCACCCTGTGATAGGTATCTAAAGAGGTCTTTGAAGTCAAGGTAGGCTTAAGAAATGATGATATAGGTTATGTGAAAGAGGACATGATAAAATAAAGGAATAACTGAGACTATACTTTGGACAGGAAACTGGACGAAAATATTTTTTTTTTTAAGAAAATGATTATTATTTTCTTACCAAATACGTCTACCCCAAATAATTAAGACAATAACGACAGGTGATGACATTAATGAGCCTATAACAACTGCTATTATGAAATACAACCTTAACCTGATTTTGAAACTGACTAACAACTTGTTAACTTATATTCACCAATATGCTTGTGTTTAGGAATGAGTACACCTCAGTTGTCACCAGGGTTTGAATTCACGACCTCTCAATCGCAATTCCGACACCACCACTAGGTACACAGACATCAAGATAAATTTATGCAAATGTAAAATGTACCTTACATTTGACATTTGCGAAAACTTTGTAATATAGACATTATCTGAACAAGTTGGCGAAGACCGGACCAATTCTACAGATTGTACAGGTTTTAAATGAAAGAGGCCGAATGACAACTAAAAAATGGTCATTTCAAAAGGGTTCAGTACTTTTTACGTCCTGCGAATCTATAAAGAGAACACTTCTTTCTGACGTTTGCTTCTGAACAATAATAATATTATTTACCACGCGTTGGTATATTTCTTTATCTAATCACTTAGTAAGGGGGCCAGCTGGAACACATTCACGTCGTTGAGTCGCGCACAACATGTCGGTAGGGGGCTCACCACTCACCAGCTCACACGGTCACCACGTGGTCTGCGAGACCTTCGTCCGTACCACAGGCTCTTAGGTCATTTACTCCAATTACGTAACACCCGTGTAACAACTCTACGTATATAATCGACGGAATTTTTATTGACTAATTATTCGCCATTTTTTATAAGCGGTGAAGTCAGCGGATATAGCTAAATATTCAAACTGTGTATCATTCGAGGCTAACAATAACGTTCGAGAAAAAAAAACGCTTCGTATCGAATTATCTCACGTAGATATCTGGCCGGTAAATATAAATAATATTGGTGCTGTGTGCGTCTGATCAGGCTGAGGGTGGCCATCAGTGGTTAATGGTGACCATTGTGAGCAGAGAAGTCGGCCTTCATGACAACTAAAGCCTGTTTCATCTAATAGTCATTAAAAGACCCAGAGAGTAGTTAAAAAAAACTAAGGATGCCACCACGTTTTTAAAAATATAAGAAAAAAGCAAAGTTGTTGTGTATTGTTTTACAAGAAGTTGTGATTGTACTAGGAACACAGCAATAAGAAAGAAGTGATCTTTACTCTCTGTAAGGCTTATAATAAATAAACAATACCTCTTGTTTATTATCGCGTCCCTAGTACGATCACCAGAAATCCTTAACAATTTTTTTTTCTTATCAATAAAATACATACGTAGTTTTAAAACCAACCGGTTGAGTACTATACGGACCGAAAGGAATTACCACCCGCGGACACTCAACAAATTGTTAACTGACCTACCATAATAAAATTATCCCCAGATACAATGTGGAACACATCGAAGAGGGAAAGACTACTATTACTGGATCCTGTAAACGACTATAAAGAATTATGTTTCATTTTTAATGGTACAAAGTGTTAGAGCCCCGTGCCTTTCAATACTGGCAACTTTGTGCAAAACTTCGAAATTTAAATCATTAATACCGCCAAAAAGATAAAAATAACAAACTCAATTTCAATTAAGTACTTCAATTATAGGCTTAAACGTAAATTATTTCTGGCGCGAGGCGTAAATATAAATGCCATTTTATGACACTTTATTTTTATAATTTTATCTGTGCATGTTAGCGTGTCTGTGTTACACCACAACACTAACTCGTGCGTTGTGTGTTACCGCATGTAATTACCCTGCCTGTTAAATTATTTAAATTTAATGTTACTTATATTATAATAACCTAATAAGAATCAGCTTACATTACCGTCTAGCAGTTACGCAAAAAAGAATAAGAAGTAAGTAGATTAAAGTCAAATCTCATGTGATAATGAAAACTTTCAAAATAAGGAAAAAAAAACATTACGGCAATTACTTGACAAACTATAGTAGAGACATAAATGCTTGGCACTGACTACTTTAGTATGCGAAACAAATAAAAAAAATACGACGGCGCACGCCAGTCTGCGATATGTATTTAGGTACTTGTTTATGGATTTAATATTATTAATAACTATTGTAGCAATTAAATTATGTATATGTTTTTGGAGTTAGACTTTAAAAGAAAAATACTAGGAATGTGAGCAAAGAAGGAGGTGGAGGATGATGTGGCTGTAAAGTATCGAAGAGGTATTCTGCAATGGGACTGGCATACGAAAATAAATTTTAAGAACACAGAGAGAGTCATAACATCAATGTAACCAATGACCTTTTAATTTGCACAATTTACATAAATTAAAAGATTACACAATATTAAATATGAAAATGATTAATTAAACCATATTATTATGATGGTTACCATAATAAAAATAGTCTAATCCAAAAAAAAATTAACGTATAAATATTTTGTCTCCCTGACAGATGTCAAATGTCGAAGTGGGCCAAAGAGGCGTAAGTTTTCTTTAACTTAGCCATTCAACAAGAAAAAAAATTAATTGTACTTATTTTTCAAGTCAACGACTAAAAAAATCAGCCAAGTGGCTGCAACTACAGCATGCGTTCTTCGTTGCCATATAGGTCCTCGTTAGCACAGTGCGCAAGAGTAAATGCGACATCATGGAATGGGATGGGGTAAAAATACTGCTCATAATCGTTTGTGAAATACGGGAGACCTCTCATGTTGAGTACAGGAATGTCATAGAGATATTGTGGTAGCGAATAAATTTGCACAATAATGAATAGTAGTAATGAATAGCAAATCAACGGATCTAGAATTATAACGCGCGCATAGACATTTTAAAATGACATTAACCTTTCAGTGGCTAAAGGTGGAGGATTGCGAAAGGGAAACTAGTTTAAAGAATATTAAATGAATAAAATTCCAATCAATATCTAGAGGAAATTCTTACATCCATTAAAATATAAACCATTTAATTAACTAAAAGCAAACAAATTATTTAGTGAACGGTTGTGACAATATATTATCTGTACTCGTTTGGAATACTAATCCTATTTTTTGGATCCAAAGGAACCTATTCTCGGGATAAAAACTCTACCGCAAAATTTCGTTTTTGCGTGATTGACTAATAAATTAACAATACTAACTTTCGCACTAATAATTTGGTTAAATTTGATTACGATACGATATTTACTAAATATCACAATTCATATTCAAAAGTCTAGTTGGCAGTTGGTGTGGTATTTCCGATCGCAAAGAGCATTCGCCTGGACTTGTAACAACCGAATGCCACCTATTGTATCATTATTAAGTATATTCAACTTAACAGGTATAAGACTATAGGTATTTGATCTAAAAAAAGCAGGCAGCTATCCTCGGAGGTCGCGGAGTCCCGAGCCGGCCACATTCCTCGCGCATGACTCGCCTCCCCGGACCACCGTCGCACTTTTCACACGTAAACATGTGTAAGGCGTATATTAGTTAGGTTTTACTACTTTGGTCGCGCGCCTTGTTCCAGAGATAAGTGCACCATTGATGGCGTGCCTCGCGAGCGCGGAGTCAACGCCCAGACGGATTAAAGGGCCGATTAACAAGTACTGTTTAATTTATAACCGGAATAATAAAAGCTCACGGAAGGACCGCGCCGATGTAAACCACCTAGCCTGCCCCTAACTTATAAGTTGCAGTGTCAAGAAGGATCTCAGACTATCTCCTCTTTGGGCTGACAAGGATTTATGTACTATCCCCTATGAAATTTATACTAATATTTTTGATCAGTACCAACACAATTACTATTTTCGTAACTTGCAACAATTTCTGTGATAGTTTTGTGTAAAGCGAAAAAAGATCCCGTTATATTAAGTTCTCATATTATAAAACAACGACAGTATATTTATAATATCTTAATTAGAAACCAAGCTGCGAAAAAACATAAGGATTTGATTAGCAACCGTATTTCTATCCCAACACAACACAAACCTAATTGGATTCTGAATGTTGACTTTATGCAATTATGACTTTACGACTCAATATCGAATACGCAGAATTAGCATCTCTATCAGAAGATACAAATGCTAATTCCGTGCATTCGATCTAATTAACAGAATGCCGCTGTAACTTTCGGTTTCGCCAAAACGTAACATTGATTTAGAGCTGAGCGATAAAATTTAAAAGAGTCGGGACACCGAAACCGGTCGGAGCGGTCGAAATCTCCGTAATTATGTTAACGAGAGCCGTCAGACCCACGTG
This sequence comes from Eilema sororculum, assembly GCA_914829495.1. NCBI lineage: Eukaryota > Metazoa > Arthropoda > Insecta > Lepidoptera > Erebidae > Eilema > Eilema sororculum. The sequence goes on along the minus strand of OU618552.1, from coordinate 20,165,442 downwards.
GCCGAGTTTATTAGTACGCTCGTAAACTAAACGATAGTGAAAGATGCTTTCATAACTCGCAGCCACTTTTATAGATTCTAACACACGTGTCTTCATGTTATCCTCACCGCATCTGCCAGATAACCCCCACAGGGGTGTGCGTTGTTTTATAGACAAAATTTTCATATAATTTCGTTTTACAGAAAATGTTTCGCATAATTTCGTTTCATAGAATAATCAATATACATAATACTTACTTTAAAGATTTTTAAATCATTGACTTTTGTTTCACATAAATTTTAATGTTAGAATAATCATTTCATAGAATAACAAATCAAATATTCTTCTTTTTTATATTGGTTATTTCATATAAAACTTATTTGCGCAAAGATATTTTCTGGGTGGTTTAAAAAAAAATAACCACGAAGGCTAAGGCGAGAGCGAAGCGAAGCGGAGCTCTCGCCTTAGCCTTCTAACCTAACCTATCCGAGTCGGGGTATTATCTAATTAAATTACTACAAGCAATCGGGGAAAAAATGTATCTAAATTTTACTGTTTGAAATAGATGGTGGTTAGTGGTTGTTTTTAAGATTCCTTAAATAATAATTCTACAGTTTGATAAGTATGTTAAACAAAAACATGTGAAAAAAAATTCATTAAATTGTGTTTCTGTGAAAAGTGATTCATTGTGGTAAATTGTCTTTGAAACAATAATATTCGAAATAAAAATATAAGAACCAAATATTATATGAAACATTTTCTGTAAAATGAAATTCTATGAAATTTCTTTCTACGAAATAAGGCGCTCCCCCCCCCACAGTTATCGAGACCGGAAAACGCGGTAAGATTCGCCGGTGAGCCGCCCGGAGGTACCAGGCAATCGTGACTGATAAGGAGGTTACACAACGGGCTGGAGGAGCCAAGGTCGCGGCAGATGTGGGAAGCACAGGCCCGTCGTTCAGGGCTTATCTCGTCGAATGTTTGCTAAGCGTAAATAAGCAGCGGCGCTCAACAGCGCGATCGAAATACTCGGTCGATACGGCGCACGATGTTTATGGGTGTGAACGTACTCGACTATGGTGTCGTGAGAACTACTACCACATATTAGGAGCGATGATGTGTGCGATAACGCGACACGTGGTAATCGAACAATGTGTCAGTGTATCATTGCGTAACAATCCCGAAAATGTTTATCAGTAGTGGTTGCTGCCGGTTTCAGTTGCCATAAGTCAGATTTGACAATGTTTTTTTTTATATCTTCCTTGTTGTAAACTGAGGTGTCCGCCCGATAAAGAGTTCATGCCATCTCTGCGGGAGGGCGAGATGACGCGCCGCCGCCGCTAACATTCCAAAAGCAATATTATTTATTTTTAATAATGCCAATGAACGCTTAGCACGTTTACCTTCGATTTGCATCTACTCCTTTATTGTGGCGCTTCCTGCTCGATGCTCAAGTCATGTTTGTGTGTAAAGATTATTTATGAACGATATTCATTCAAGTGGAGAGCATCGGCGGCGTGGAACGAGCTCGGACGCTGACGAAGCGAAAACCACTCGGGCCGGTGGGAACCCGGCCACTGCCAGTGGGTCAGTGGACCCCGGGCTGGGGGCGGGAGCCCCTACAGAAATTGCAGCTGGTAAAGCCGTCATTCATAATAAAAATGACATCAACCGCGTGGGAAACATAAATGCCAAGCTGACGACCGGTCGGACCGGCAGATTTAATTACACTGTTGATTAATATTGGCATAACGACATTCGAAGAAACCTCTCTTCGTCGTGAACACAACGAAACCGAAAGCTGCGGGGGTAGCGGCCACAAAAAAGACAAGAAAGCGTGTAGACCATCGTGATGCGTCAGCGCAATGCACTTTTGTCGTCTCTGTCGCGACAGCGAATGCACTTGTCACTGTATGTCCGTCTCTGTTGTACACACGGTAGTGCCGCACCGACGCGACACCCATCTCGCTCGCGCATTACATTGTTTAAGGAAGTGCGTCCATGCTTACGGGATCGCTCCGGCCGGCAGCTGCTTTGCATCGCATACCGAACGGATTAGGACTCAAAGGTTTAGTTAGTCATTGAAGAAAATCAATAGCAGCGCGTGTGGCCGCGACATTTCCCCCATAACAATGAGTGATAGTGCATCCGTCTCTTTCAAGCGAGCCTTGCCGTGCCTTTGCTCCGCGCCAGGTTCAATATCCCAGACCTTGGCGAGCGAGAGTACCACCGGCCAGTTGAAACTAGTTACTTATGCCTACCACCTGCACTCATTTTCAATTTAGTCTATTTTTAAGGTCGCCGACGAATGTATATTAACAACGTATTGTGATAAGGTCGTGAGGTTTGGGTAAGGAAACGGATTTTTCCATAAGCTCTTTGTCGGCGATCCTCGGACGCGACGTCGGTCGGGGTCACGTTTTGACATAAACGACTGATCATAAAAAATGAGTAGTTTATGATTTCTCTACCAGGAAAACTAATGAAGCGTCGGTGGTCGGCGCCGATCGTACCTACATCAAATATACGAGCGACCAATTAGATGTCGGCCAATGTTGGACGCATTGCGAAAATAATATAAATATTAGTAGAACCGACAAAGGTTTTTAATCACCGATCTCCATGCGTTTTGTTCCTTTTGCGGTCCGAAATTACAGGTTGCGAGTTCGCTCACCCCGGCACGCCGCGCTTAGGGCAACTATGCTCGTGGTTCGTGTGAAAAATTACCCAAGATTTTGCTCTTATTTCACAAACAGGCATTCGATATGTATAATTTCTGTATCCGGCCGAATGTAAAGCAGCTTTCGGTGCACGCAGCTTGCGGTTTTTGGGGATTTGTGTGGATCGATGTGCTTTTTATCAAGTCTGTCGCGGGTTACAGTTTAAATATAATTTGAGAAAAAGAACAATGAAAACGAAAGCGAAGACGGTGAGGCGGCCGGAGTACGCGAGCGAGGCGCGGGCGCGGCCGAGGCGTACATCTCTCCGCCAAGGTTACGTAGTAGGGCGGCGACCGGCGCGCAGCGAGACGGCTTGTGACGTCACGGGCGCCGGAAACGATTGTCCGCCTCATAGTTACGGTTACATTTTGAGTTTAGAAGAAAGTGCTTTGACGCGCGTGGCCTAGGTCAGTGCATGCACTGCGCTGCCCAAATGGTGGTGCCCAACAGACACGCGCGAAGCTGCAGTCGAGAATAGCACTTGTACACATCGTATATTAAACTATTAAAATATAATCCAGTAACTAAGTGGACTCTTTATAACTTGGTTAATGTGTTTAGCAGTTACTACTCGTATTTATACGAAAAAATAACAAACTCCTTTTTTTCGGCTATAGTAAAAAAGGTAGTGTAATTTCTAAAAATGCATTACGTTTAAAAAGCCTAAGAGACTAAAGAGGACCTTCCTGTTTTGAAATCGGTTAAAAATACCTAGCATGAGAACAAAAGGCAGGTTCGGTCAGCAGGCGGCAGATGTGCAAGAAAGCAGTCGACCTCCGCAGATAGTCTCCGATAAACAAATTAATCGACCAGACATCGCGACAATGGACTTATAACTAAAAATAAATATTACCAGTTGTATTTGTTTTCTTGTTTTTAAAATACTACTGAGTAAGTGCTTGTGTCGAAGGTTTAAGCGTTATACACTAGCGCCTCGGTTTGGTCCCCCTGATCTGTTAAGTTTAAGCGACCCAGGTTTGGTCACTCTGGTTTCTAAGTTTAAGCGAATACCCTAGCGTCCTGGTTTAGTCCCCCTGATGTATTAAGTTCAAGCAAATATTATACACTACTACCCCGGTTTGGTCCACCTGCCCTGGTCTGTTAAGTTTATGCTAATATTTTACACTATCGTCCCCGTGGTCTCTTTATACATACTGCGCCGATGTTTCATATGTAGGTAAGCTGGAAGGCCATGGGATGTTTACGATGTTTACCTGAAATAAAACAGAAAGAACAGTCAGCAAAAAATTAAAAATATATTCTGCCACGTATAAAATATGCATAAATTACTGCAAACATATATTATCATAACTTAATGATATTTTTACTTTTATTTATTAGTACTATGTAAAACATTAAAATTAATTAGGTACAGTATATTATATCTAAATCTACAATATATACAAAAATAAGAAAAAGAAAAACAGGGGTGAAAGAGACTGCAACTTTAGGCATCGTAGAATTCCTCCCCATGATATTTTTATAGACCATCTCGATATTCCAAGTGGAGAGGAAAAGGAGATGCAAATGACCCATAAACCTCAAGGAAATTTATTGAATTGAGAGACAACCTCCAACTTGTGCAGTCGGTGAAAAAAGAGAAGTAATGATTTTTATCATGTTTAAAATATGACGTTAGTGGAACCGATGATCGTTCTCGAAAAGTCAGCGTTTATCTCAGTGGTAATACACCTCTGTATATCCTTTAGGGTGTTAACAGGTGTGAGTACCTATATTACTTTTTTTTTATAGGACACGTCAATTTGACTTCACCTCGCCTGATATTAAGCAAAGGCAAAGTTTTGGAAAGAGTGTACTGTTATCATGTACCGTGTTAACAGTGGTGGCACTCAGCTTGACGGCCTTAATAAATGAGAAATAGTCAACAGTTCGTATAATACTTTAACTCTTTAAGGTGAACATAAGTATCACAAAGTTCCTTGACATCATCTGTCAAAAAATTACTACCTACTCTTTTTTTATACTGTAATTTTACATCTACCCTACAACATATAACAATAAATGCATTTCGAAAATTCGAAAAGGAAAAAAAGAGAAGGGAAATTTGAAGTGATTCAGGTGTGACTCAATAGCTCAGTTGGAAGAGCATTCCCCCTTTAAAGGAAAGGTCATGGGTTCAAGTTCCACTTGAGTCCTTCTTTTTCCCGATGTATTTCGAACTGAAAAGTTAGCATAATAAATGCTATAAAATTTTCATTCAAATGTATGTTACATCTGTGCGAAGACCTATACATATTTGGAAGCAAGATGCCATCTCAAGAGAAATGTTAAAAATGCATATAAACAAGCGTACGTCGTAAAACACAACATGAAACACGCGCGTTTCACGTAAACGCGTGTACGTAATGACGCGCGACAGCCGCGTATTTACAAACACGCTAAAACAAACAACAACTTCACATTTTGTTAATTACGTTACGGGTTTGGGCTCAACATTTTCACGATATTTCGGTGATTAGGTTGCAATTTTCGACTTGATATTTTGAAGAAGCAATTTTGAAACATTATTAGATGTAGTGCTAACAGTGGAGAGCTTTATTCATTGGAGTATAGGATATAGATTTTTTTTTATACAGGACACGTCAATTTCCCTTCACCTCGCCTGATGTTAAGCTAAACGCAAAGTCTCGGAAAGAGGGTCACCATCGTAAACATTTACCATGTTAACAGTGGTGGCACTCAGCTTGACAGCCTCATTAGATGCCTTTTCACGCCCCGCTTAAAGGACCCGGGACTGTAGGAAGAAGAAAACACGTGAGCTGGCAGGGAGTTCCAAGTCTTAGTGGTGCGGCATAGGAATGAGTACAAAATAGGGTTTTGTTATTTATTATATATTATTAATAACTATTTCTTTTTTATTTTTGATATAATTAATTTCGGTATGTTTAGGAAAGAGACTATAGAATTTGTTTTACGCAGTGATAATGTGTGCACAAATATAAATAAACTCGGCGCTTCAATATTCCATTGTTCATTGTTGCAACTTTAACCCACAATCATCCTCGCTAATTATTATTCACAATGAGCCCTAGAAGCTGCCTACTTTCTATATAAAAATATTTCGCTTTACATAACACATATCGCGGGAGGCGAGTCAGAAGCGGGCATTATCGCGCCACCAGTTGAGGTTGACCTACCGTCTCACCTTCACACGTCCAAAGTTCCTTTAAATATGAAACAATCAATGTGGTGTAAGAGGTCAGGTTGGACTGGAGACTGTATTTAAATACGAGTCCCGGCCGTTAGCGTTTCCGATAGGCGCGTGACGCAGACCTACGGCCAGAGAATATAAAGTGAGTCACACACTAGCTTGAGTACTAAATTGTAACGCACTACGCACAATAGATATGGACCCCATATTATAATTCCTTTTAATTGTTGCGCGGACGCCTCGGCAGTCGTCACAGCTATTTCAGTAATTCGTCCGTTTAACTGTTTGTATCTTCTCGTATCAAATCCACAATCCCAGTTATATTCAAAGTTCACAGTTTGAAGCCCAGCATCTGCTCTACTACTGTTCAGTTTATTTTAGTTGTACGGGAACAAATACCATCTAACTCTCCAATCCAGAGAAGATGTCCTGCGTCAGGCGGAGCCTCGGCAGTCGTCCGACATTCAGTAGGTGTGCCAGTACGGAGAGTCAAGCTAGTCCAAGAAAGACCACGGTAGGACCCTATATTGCCGAACGGTTTGTAGCTTCATCAGTACCCAAAGTACGTACGTTATCTAAGCACCGGTAAACTTTCGCTATTGTTTAACTTCGGCCCAATTTCTATTGCCCTGAAACAATGTCACAGGTGCTTGACGACGAACAAACAGAATAAAACCACTGCACGTTAAAACCCATTTACGTCAATTTAGCAAACGATATATCGATAAATCGTAAAGATCCACCGAGTGAAGTATAGGAAGAATGGGCAGCCTCCGAAACTGGTCCTGGAGCCAGTTCGTCGAAACAAATAGAGTTGAAGACACGCCACGATTATTTGTGTCGTGGACTTCTTGTTGTGAACGCATAAAAGTCGTCGTTACAGCCGATTAAAGCCGCTCTCGGATACACAATAATTATATTATCTGTAGGTATCCGAGAGCGAGGAGCGGAGTGAGGGGCACCGGGCACCTCTGCGCGCGACACCACGCTGCGGACATTATCAACGACAGGCTAATTTTCACTCGAACCATTTAAACCTTTAATGTGATATAAAAAGTAATGAACGAACTCACTTCGGTCGTCATTATCGTCCGGAGGGACATAATTCAGCATTCTCGAAGCAGTAAAATTAAAAACGCGTAAATGCCGCGGTGGGCTCACGGCTCGTACTCGTACAGCTACACTCCGCAGTCGTACCCTACCGACTTCAATTAGATTTCGCGAAAGGCGAACAATAAGAAATAAAATCTGATCTTTTACGAGCTCTCTGTCAGGCGTCGGTCAGGGGAGATGGTCGTAAAGCCTGGAATGCAACGGGCTCTGTTGCTAAAAAACCAAAACTTAACCGAAATCTCGACAACTTTTAACTCGAAAAGCCGGGACGCAATTTGATGGGGCTGTTTATGGTGCCGAAAGTGGGTCACTCGCGTACAAAGGCATGGCCACGAATTAACACTTCAATTGACACGCGCAATAAAAATGACGCCGAAGGTGAGATGAAACATCGCTCGGCGGTGGTGAGCCGAGCAACATAACGTAACAAGAAGTGGCTACATGTCATGCGCTGGGTGCTGAATCACTAAGCTAAACCGTGGGAATCCAGTCAAGGATAATTAATTCGATTTAGTGGACGCGACTTTCTTAGTGATCGATTCAGTGCAAATTCGCATTTCAAAACATAAAATTCGCAGTCGTTCGTCGCACACGAATACTTGAGGAATGCAAAACGGAATCTCGATCGGTCTTTGTTGCGGATTCCCAGACGGCGGCGGTGGACGGCGGACGAGGTAAAAAGCGGTCACATGTACCGCCTTATAAATTATGAGCTCCACCAGGGGTTATTAGTTGTCGAAATGACAGCGGCCGCCAGTGCCGAATGTGACGCCCGCTTTACCGTTATAAAACCTAGACCGCTAAAAAACTAAGGACATAGGGTCGCTGCTTTATTGTTCTTTATTTGAATTCGAAGTTGGAACAATGCCCGCGGCAGCAAAATCCTTTTGAATTTAGAACGGTAAGATAATGAGATAACGTATAATAGATGTACAATTACGGGCCACGGGGGAATCTTGCGATATAAAATTACAATAACATTGTTATCATTTATTGACCTATCAGAGAAAGCAATAAGTCAACGACTCTAGCGAAATGAAAGAAATCCTCTATATTGATTGATGACTGACGGACGTCAGTGTAAATAAACTTTATTATAATATCGTTATTTATTATGCATTACATAAGTGATTCAGGAGCTGAGATGTTTGTACTTACTTGTACGATTATTGGTTCATAATGTTGGCATGTTACGGTAAATAAATTGTTAGTCGCATATGCATAGGTATAATAAAAGCTATTTATAAGTGCATATAAATCAGATAGAAGGCCGAAGCATCCCACGCAATATGACATCGAGGTAGGTCGGGATAACAACAATATAATAATAGTCAAAATATTATACGTGAGAGTGACGACGGGCTTACCCTATTTATTTATTAAGACTTTCAAGTAGATGATTGATACAGTAATCAATCAGTCAGCTCGGGTGTACCGACCTTGCTAATTTGATCAATGTTTTTGCTCACTCAACCACCTAGTAGGTCATAAAAGCCTGGTACTTCCATTGTGGGCCAATTAATCTGCTAAACGTGATGTTTTAAATGCATAATCAAATTTAACTCAAACAATAATATAATTCAAGTTTATTTTCATTAGGTTATTCAACTAATGACTTGGTTGGTATAACAACCTGGCTATAATAATCAGTTACAGCTAATCATATTAATAGTTACATAGTTTTTGCTTTTAAATAACTAGGTTTGGTAATAGGTAGGTGTAGCTTTAAACGTCCTTTTATATCAAGATTTTAATTTTGACCTTTGAGTTCATGGCTTAATTTGAAGTCTAAATGTTATTTTTTATTAAAAAGGTAAATTAGCCCTCGTTCGCTCTGGCCAATAACTGCTACTTACCAGGGCATTACGAGTGCAGTGGGAGTGCAGAGGTTGTGAAATTGCGTGTGACCGCAAGACATCCGGCGGACAATGGCGCATGCGCCCGGTGCGGCAGACGAAAGCCCAACGCGGCCGGATGTATGTAATGCTCAGATATATTGGTGTGCATGTACACATTTATTGAATAATATTTTACTTGTAAAGACTCATGTAGTTTATGATGAACACATGGAGTATAAAAAGTTCGATATGTAATGTAATGATTCATTCATAAACATCCTTAGACTAAGAGACGAGTAAAGCTTGAGAATCGAATCGACGTTCAGAATTATTCACGAAGTAGTTGAAATGCAGCATCACCCTAATTTTAATAGTGAAGACAATGCGCTTATTGAAACTAAAGAAAGAAAGATATCCAAAATCTTGAGATAGTTAAGTATACACTTGAAGACAAGAGACGAAACATAGCATCCTTAACTGCTAGAAAGCAAACAAAACTTTGGAAATACTGCAAATAAATATATTAAAATAACAAACAATACTCGTAGAATCCGTTATATTAAATTTTAATCTTTATTATTAGCTTTAGAAAAAAAAAACGAAAACAAGAGCGGAAAAGTTTTAAATCTGCCAAATACTTGAAGAGTAAATAATGGAGAACTAATTGAACCAAGACTGATGTTTGAAACAATTTTATGTGAACTTTCGTGACGTCGTTGACACGAAAAGGAAACCACAAGGAAGTGGGTTCGACGCCAAGGCCTCGTAATCATTTAATTTGCTCATTATTTTTTTTCAATATTGGTCAAAAACAGGTAGGTAATATGAGAAAATAATTATAGACGATATACATTGACAATGAACGATATTATGTTGTGGTGAAAGACTAGGGCTGCATGATAACGAAAGTGGTCATCACAGGTATCAAATGAAGCGATCTATCAGACGGGTTATTACCGCAGGGTTGTGTAGGGAAGCCTTCTATGTGTGGGAGTGGGAGCCGCATAGTGCAGAACTGGTTTTGTCTATGTATACTGACAAAGGTATAGTGTCTTGTTTTTGTTATTCTCATCGATGGAACCGACTAGTGGCGAAACAAGATGAAAGTTTACACAAAATTGCATAATTTTGGAAAACTGCATCGGAACAAATTACACGAGTAAATCACGAAAAGTTTATGCAACTTCCAAAGGCTTTTGTTACGAAAATCGTTCATTGTAATGTATATGCGAAATTACGGATAACCGTATGTTTTCAAAAGAGTTCCAAAACATGACCTGAATACTTTTGTTCGGTGGCAATTTAAAAAAGCATATTTCTTTTGAGAGAAACGAGCAGCGAATGGCAACACTGATCAGTATCGCATTGTTCAAATAATTACTGATATTCAAAACTAGATTGACAGTAGGTACTCGCGTAGGAAATGTAGCACCCATTTATTATCGGTCGGCCTTCAACACTAAATAAGCCTGATAGGTTAATTGCTGTGAACAGATTAGTTTTTGGCAGTTTTTTTCCTACCACCAAAAACTATATGCTCTTTGTTTATGATTCATAATTACAATACGATGGAGAGGCAATCAGCAAACCTGCCATTATACTGTACAAATAACTACTTATTTAAATTATTTATACATTCAGTGGGGCAACTTAATTCGTTACCTCTGTAACGGCTATGCTATCCTAGTGTTATTTAGGTATTTATTTATCGATTGGCAAATTAATGTCTAAATAAAAAAGGGTGCGTTGCGATATCGCTATATTTCATCGGCCCGTTTTCCCATAGTTTACAGTTAACAAAAAACTTAATTTTGTTTATGGTAACGTGGAATTAAGATTAATATGCTCATTTTTTTACTGTGGCAAGCTCGATGATTATGATTTGTGGCCATTAGGACCTACATCAAACGGTTCGCGTGTGACCCCAGCGTGCATTGGTGCAACGGTGACGCAATGCTAAGAAAAAAAGAGCAACTGGTAGACTAGACGATATTAACAAAAAATGTGTTATTTGCCTTGAGTTTATTAAGGATTATTTGTAACACGGATTATCGTGCGACATTAATTATATTTGGGTACTTAATAATTTTGAGCCATAAACATTTTACGATCCAAATATAATAAAGTAGTCATAAAGTCCATAAATTTCAAAAGAAGATAATTATTTTAATTTTATAAACAGTTCTCATGATGCGTCACACATCGACGTATGCAATATTTATAAGAGCGTCTTCGGAGGTTTAGGGCATGTCCTCTCCCGCGGCGGTCCACATCTCTTTATCTTAAAATATCGATACGAGATACGATGTTAGGTAGATAGCATGAATAGCGACCAAGTCCGGGGCCCGGGATAATAGGATATTATAATAATAAGATAATAATACGTCTGCTCTAAACGGTACGGCGAAACCGCGCGCTTTTTTTCCGCCGCCACGGTGTTGCCATGTCTGTCTCACACATTCATTCCTGCCCAGTTTAACTAGTTCAAGGTTGTTCCAGATGTCGTGCTCGTGAATGGGCGGCTTTATTTTTTTGTTAGCTATAGGTCGTCTTTAGGTCACCGAAGTCACCCGGCAGCCGGAACGGACGATGTCGTAAAGCAACACAAAGAATCTTGTGTCGCCAGCCCAATAAACATTGATCATAATGTGATATCTACCTAGCTTATTTGTTATTCGTTCTCAAATTTGTTCCGCAAACACAATAAATTAAATACGAACTGTTACACATTTGGAACATCTTAACAAAAATAAAACGTAAGCGCTAAAAGGATCCGATTTAAAAATTAATTAACTACTTATGATAATAAGTTTGGGGTCGCTCAAATATGCATATTTAATTGTGGTAAAACTTTACAAAAAGACTCGAATGACGAAGATGTTATGTTATTTTGTAACAGAGTGCAACGCTCTGGGGACTGACCGCGTTCGGTTGGCAACCCTGCTGAGGGCGCAACGAATATGCATCCAATCCAACCGTAAACGATTATTGGAATTTCTAATGTGCTTCAACACGACCGACGTTCTGTTGCGTTTGAATTTAAATTTGGAACGCCTCTTCGTCGATTAGTTCGTTAATTAAATTATGGGCCTTCGTTCATTAGGTCTTCGGCTGACCGTCACATGACATGGCGTGACATCGACCTGGAATTATTTAAATGAAACAAAAAGGTATCGGCGCCCGCGAACTAATTGGTGCAGAAAACATAAAATTGACATTTTACTTTCCGGGTTCGTTCGCCAGGTGCTGCGAGACCACCGTGCTATCGACTACGACCGAACGTCCACACAAAGTCACTTACAAGTAACATTGTTGAAAAAAAAACAGGCCACCAGCGCACAGTAAGTCATCCGTGCATATATTAAAATAATCGGCCAAATATCAAAACACATGTCAACCAGCGGCAAAATGCTTTGATCTATGAGTTAGGGCCCTACCTGGGGCAGGAATGACGAAAATTGGCAAAAAAAATCTCGCATCACGATTTTTCGGCAACTATGTAGGTAGTTAGAATTACTTATACGCCAAATTGGTGACGGGCGGCTCTAATGAGATTCTAGTTTGAAGTTTATTGTTAGTTGATTCAATTAGATTTTAATACAAAAAGGTGTATCATTGCAAAAAGGTCAATTGCCTACTTATGTCGAGACTTATTTGATGAATAAATTACTGCTTTTTATCGTGAATAACCGGAACGTATCTACTATTTAGGTAGCATCTACACTGTACCGCAGAAATTTCTTGAGAGTACACGATATTTATAAATATAGTCGAAAAAGGGCAGTGTTTGCGACTGTACACTCGAATGGACTCCCAAACTGGATGGGCAAGGTGTTTTCCCAATATAATTTATTAGGATTGCCATCAACTGGACGCATGTTTGTGGGTTATAGGTCACCTATATGTTGATGATACTGTCCTGGTACCTACTTATTATACACAAGTTACTTTTTACGTGAAACCAAATGATGTTAAATATAGTCAAAAGTAGACAGCTGCCTTCTTCATTGTCCATTACAAAGCTTTTAATCACATTTTAGATAAAGGAAAGGAAGTAAATATTTACTTCCAAGTGAATAATATCTGATTTATATTGAGACTTTCTTGTTGAAAGAGGACTTCAATGTTGAAAGAGGACTAAAATTTCCGAAACTTAAAACCGTTGAAATAAACACCGAAAAAATAGACTATTTATCATAAGCGCCAGTTGACATAAACACCACTTAAAGCTCCAATCTTCACTTTATTGTAGCTGTAGTTTATGTATATATCATTGTGATTTTTTGTAAGTTTGTCTCAATCATTCTATGTTCGTCTGTCTGAGCTTCCCCATTTAATAACCTAAGAACCATGACGTTATTAGTTTTTCTTCTTAAAGCGATAAACATCTAAATGAATTGGGAATCGTTTCGTTCGCGGTCAAAATTTATGTGAAATAAATCGTCCGATGAAACGCCGGCCAGATCAAACGTGTGCGGCTCCTCCATGTCACGGATCCCCACTTAATATTGACCTTCTAAATTGTTCTACAAATCCGTTTCCTAACCCGTATTATTAACATACAAGGGACGAGAGGAAGGTCGCACAAAACTGGCAGCTAAGCTCCGATTTGTCCGAGTCCATGAGATATTACTCCACAGAATACGAAATTAGCCGAAACCGATATACGGTGGTTTTCGTCAAAAAATGTCGTCGGCATTTTAATGACCATTCGGACATACCTGAAATATCCAATGTGTAATTTATTACCTCTGTATTGTATTTAGGACACAATAACAACGATTGCAAATGGCGTTCTTGAAATTAAAAACTTGATTTATGTTTGTCGCTAGTCTAATTGATTTTTTAGCTAAAAAGACAAAATAAACATTGAATGTATTATAAATAGTATCAGCGTCGCTTACAACATTTACAATCGATGGATTTTCTGTGTGAACGCTCTGGTTCACGGTCGACTGCGCGCCCGTCAGCTGGCCGTTCCCTCGGGCTCCCACACCGGCACCTCGCCCTCTCACCCTTAATTACGTCCACTGTGTTTCTGTGTCAACCCATCAATTACACTACATTTAATACTAGTTTAGAGGTTTAAAGTATAAACGACTGGTGACTCTTCGCTGCAACGTTACAATAAGATTTTTCCAATTGGAGTCGAATAATTCCAAATAGTCTGATGAAAGTGTCCGGCAGAAAGCTATCCCTTATATTTTGTTTGCCAATCGCTTGACAATAGATCGATTGCATACTTTCACTCACTTTCGTTGTTTCCTTGCCAACTGTGGGACATTAAAACAATATGGCGGAGAACAAAGGTCCATTCGAGCGATTCCGGCGCAAAAACAAGATCGGTTAAATGTTGGAAATAAAGGGAGAAAAAAACCAATTTCCAAGAATCGTTGACCGCGTTGCCAATTATAATAAAATTGTTGTTCAATACCGCCAGCGGAAAGGTTAGCAATTTAGCATACATTTAGTTATGGCGAGAGGAGCCACGGCGCGATACCATCGGCTCAAACCATTGTTTAGAACGCGCCGATCTACCTGCTTACTTAATTAAATAAACCGAACAAACTTTAATTGAAAAAAAAAAGCTATCTGCCTATCCCATTAATCGTCGGCAATAAGTACACTGTCTTCCGCAAGAAATTCCTTTTTAATTGTATAATGCAGCACAATAATGCATATTGGAGAATTATGTTTAAATTGCACCGATTTTGTTGTCAGGATGCGCTCGCGTGCTGCTCCCAGTGGTCGTGTGAGGATCTATAGTGTGCTACCGATGTAAAAAGAGCGACTAGGCCGGTTCGTGAGGCTCCAAATTCGATTGTCGCGAAAGGATGTCGGTGCATCGTCTGGCTCGATTCTAAGGACTATTACTGCGGAATGCCACCCCGCGGCTCTTGCGTTTCGAACGCTGCACACGTCGTCCGCCGGCGCGTGGTATAATCGTTTTATAGTTTATTTAATACGGTCATTATCGAGACGTGTACTCGATACTTCAGAGCGATGCTGCAGCACTGGCGGGTGCTCGTCTCTGTCATTACTGGGCTATTGTTTGGGTCACTCTGGGCAATCTTTTCAGCAGAGACATTTTTTCAATTATCTGCAGAAGTTGAAATTACAGGTACAGGTATGCGGCGTGTGCGGTGCGGTCGTGCGTGCCACAGAACGCGACGGAGGTGCTTTTTTTCAATTGTTGCAAGTAAAGGTGAATGCGAGCGGCGTGCCCCAGGTGTCAATTGCTATGTAAATGCCTGTAAGGAGGCTCGTGATTGACGCAATTGCCTCATGCAATGTTGTTACATTCACGAAAGGCTCCTGTATCATTATTCATATTTTTTCGACTTCTTATAAAAAAATATTTCTTAATAGTCTTCCAGTTCTCTGAAACGGGTGAATTTATGAGACAAAGATTGTACCGATTGTGTTGGAGAAAAGCATGTTGTAACTTTTAAGAAGTTTTCAATTAAGCAATTCAATTGCGGTGTTGGTTCAGTTCTAATAAGATTTCGAAATAGAATTTCTAGAACGCTCCAATAAGATACTTGTAAGTTTAGATTGGAATAATCAATTCCTGGATGGGGCTTGAACCTTTACACCTGAGCTACCTGGATCCGAGCGGTAGTGTAGTGCAGACATTTCTTATAAAATGCATTACCAATGAGTTTTTAGTATCGAATACATGTATTCAATATCCTGTACTCATATTCTCATCGAAACTATGGGTAAGGATGTTAGTCACAATAATTCTCGGAAGGCAGCAAAAAGTTCTTGGGAGTTTGAGTGAATTTTTCAGAAAACGTCATCTCACTACGATGAGTGTTTGTGTGTGTGTGTGTGTATGTGTCGCAAGGGCAAAAACTTGGTCGGCAGGTGCAACGCCAGATGCAACACTGATTGACGGCATTTCGTACGGAAATACCAAATTTAAAAATAACATTTCCATATTTATCGAATTGTGAAATTTTGGTGTTACGTAATGGTTTTATTTACTTACATTTTTTCTATACTGTTAGCTAAGTACTTGTACTAACGATATTTGAAAATTATTATTCCTTACAACAACTTTGTTCCTAGTATATGTATGTTTTATATGGAACATGTCAATGAGCGCAGGAGGTAGTAAGAGAGGTTGATATTAAAACGAGATGTGATCTCCAATCGAACCGGCCCATGTAGTGCTGGAATTTGACTACAAAGGCGGTCGTGCCTTCTTCAGGGTTTAATATAATTAACAAGTGTGAAGTCTGATTGCAATTATTTGAAATAGTTTTATTACTAATTAATAAAACCATGAAAAACCAAAAAATAACCCGAAAGCTACACGTGTCAATTCTGTTCGTTATTTCTTTAACCCATCAAAAATTCATTTTCGACGCTTGAGTTATTTTCCTGTGGCTTTGAACAACTGGCGGTGTTTTGACCCCTTAATTTTATTAGCGTGGATAAATTAATAGTTTCCTTTTTTATATGGGTTTAAGGTATAATATTTTATTATTTTCGAAATTACGAGCGAAACGGGCACGCGCCTGTGACCACAAATGTCATGACATATGACGTGCGCTTTACCATCAATGTTAGAGACCTCCTGTCGGACTGACAAGTACCAAGAATCGAAACGTACCAATTTGAATATCGAAAACAAAACAAAATTGCGTTTCCGGGGCGCCGCTCGGCAGATGGCGTCCTTCCGCCAGCTGCACCGACTCTTGGGAAACAAAAGACTCCAAGTTTACAACGCCTCTCGATCGACGAAAGCCTAAACAAATGGGATTTCTCTCAAGTCTCAAATCATATCACTTACATTAATTAGCTTCAAATATAAATACCGTCATTTTATTTAAATAGATGGTTATTGAAGGTGAACTTGTATGGACCGGACCAACCGGAGGAACGTCTTTTATCGAGCGAGCCTGCGAGCAATCTTTAATTACAGCAACCTCCAATACCGACAGGTGGCTTATGTGAGCTGGAGTACAAAAAGTGGTGTACACAATAATTAACGACGCGAAATAATGTACCGGCATGCGAGACGAAAATCTAAAGGCTCGACACGCATCGAGCGGCGGGGGCAATACGACACCGGCTATTGAACACATTTTCACGAGGGAAATATCGGCTTACACGCCGAGAGTTCGCCACGCCACCCACTATGCGTACTACGACGGTCTTTCAAAACTAGAACTCCTTTCATCGACTGTGTCCCTGATGCATGTTTTATATGGCATCTGGATGGTTACGTACTCCTATTTAAAAGAAAGAACAAAAACAACTGAAATTAATAATGTCGTGCAACAAAAAAAACGATTAAAGATATATCATATAAGCAAAGTTTTGAGTAATTGATAATAATCATAAAGTTGAAAGTAAATCGTCATCACTCGTAATAGTTATCTGAGTCAAACAAATCAATTTGGGCATGATTTATGAAAATTAGTTCAATGTCTGACAGTCGTTCACTTGTATAAGAATATGTAAATACACTAGACAAATAAATTATAAGTCAAAGTAATTCGATGCGGAGCAAACGTGTCCCGAGTCTCGGCTCATTTGCGGCCGCAGCCCATTTTCACCGGCCCGCTAACCCCACGCGTGGCCGATAAAAACACGAATAAATGCGACAATAATGAAGTCCAAACGCGTAAATCTCACTCGAAATGTGCATTTAATTTATCGCCAGTGGTATAAGCCTGATTAGTGGAGCAGGTAACCGTGAGATGGGCAGGTAGACTCTTCACGGGAATTCAAAGCGCCCCGGGTCTCGCCGCACAAGGACCTTTTTTTCGGTGGTCACTTCAAGATACAGTTATGTTTCTGACAAAAGGTCTTTTGTTGAAAGTGTTAAAGCATTTACTTTGAAAGATTTCAACTGCGTAATAGATAAGGTGTCCTTTCTTGTTAACAGGCACATAATATAATATGTAAACGGCTATAGCCGGAGACAAAAGTTTTAAATGGCCTAAGTTTACTGCGCGTTGAAATTGTCATTTCGTTCACAATGCGCGGTCTCGATCGGTCCTTGAGTTCGATGCAGTTGTTTTGTGTCTCTGCTGACTCCTTTCATCCGCCTGCTAGTATATTCACATTATGTTATAAATTTCCGCTTATTGTGATAGACGAGCGATAACCCCTGCGTCCGTAGTTGCCAACAAATACTCAATAAGTCACTAATAAAATGATTCATAGGAAGTCTTACAACACAATTCCGAGTATAATATTAATATTATACACCTAGCTACAAGCGGCGCCGATTGTTGAACATTTGTTCGCCCCAGTTCACGTGGGTCTCGCTGAAAGGGCTCGTCGTACGAAGGACGCTACATTTAAAATCGGGTAGAACCTGTCTACGCTTATGATGTACTATTAGTTGTCATTCCAGTTTGCTACCGTTTTTCATCCTGGTTACTTTATTTCGAACAATGCTTACTGGTTATTCTTGGCGATGGCGAAGTAATGTTGTACCCAACTAACAATTAAATAAAAATAAACTAAGTAATTCCATCCAAGAAAATATCAAGAAAAAGCTTTATCAAGTTCCATTAAAAATGATAACGATATATTATTTTGTAAGTATATTTATCAATAAATAAAACTATGATTAAACGAATTCCTTCTAATTAACTAAACCAGTAATCGGGTACTTGACGAGACTGAATTAAAACCGGTTAAGACTCCTCCAATACCAGGAGTTCATAGTTAAGTAGGAGGTTGTAAAAACAATAGCAATGTGGTAAGTAGCTGTTAGGTGTCAATAGTCAACGGAGGTAGCGTGTGTTTCGACCGTTGGCGTCCGCGCCGGTCGCACGCACACTGTTTCGAAACGGAAAGCGCAGCTGCCAATGTTTGTCGGTTGAAGCAGACGGAGCTTTGTTGCTGCCCGTTTTAATAAAATTTCATTGAATAACGACGGTGCGGGGAGCGAGACGGTTAATGTGAAAGGTGCATTTGATAACAACGTCTTGAAAGTATAAAAAGCTATTGAGTTTGTCACTTAACAGTTGACGTTGTAGCAGAATAATTTGTTTCAATTTACATCACTTCATGAGCGTGTTATTGGAAGATACTTAAAATAAAACCGTTTTGAGGCCGATGGCAAATATGGCAACATGTGTGTTATTGCGTTTACGAGCTCACCATACGCATGGATAACTGTCAAACGTTTTAAAATAAATTAACAGGAACTCTGGATACAGAGATACTAAAATAAAAGTTAACAAATCAAATAAATACTATTGCAAATGACATTTTGTGTGTCACAATTTGACAGGTGTCAACGCAAAATATCGAAAACTTGTAGTAGAACGTAAACAAAGTCATTTAATCGATATAATTTGAAATGTCATGAATAAATTTACAATTTTCTAGTAAATATTATGTCGTACATTGACTTATACATTTGACAGGTGTCAATGTCAAAATAACAGTACGGTATTTCGAAAAGCTGTAGTTGAACGCACATGTGAAAGCAAGTCTAACAAAACTATAGATATTTTGTAAGTCATTTAATTTTAATTCAATAAACAGGTATGAATATTGGGCTTTACATCTGCTTACAACTTTGAACATAATTATGTTTATATGTTTGTTATGACCACGTGACAGTCAGGAAACGGTATATGAAGTGAAACATTTCATATATCATTCCAATTAATACGATGTATAAGTTATAGACTGAACTGCAAGGTGAAAGGCCTCGGACGCGACTGGGACTAACGCAAGGATGATGGCGATGATGAAGGAATCCATACTTAATATTATTAATGCAAAAGTAACTCTGTCTGTCTGTTGTTACGCATTCACGCCTGAACCACAGAACCAATTTTGATGAAATTTGGTATAGATATAGATTAGACCTTGGGGGAGGACATAGGCTAGGTATGTTTGGACCGATAACCGACATCTACGTGGGCAGAGCCGCGGGCAAAAGCTAGTATGTTATGATAAAACAAGAGCCAACAAATTAAAACTAATAATTTGAAAAAAGAAAAATTTGTTGTTGAAATTATCGTCCGGAATTTATCGTCATCCTTATCCCACTTCTGTCCGAAGTTTCCACTTTGAAACCTAAGGTCTCGTCTATTTAAAGAAAAATATAACCTTTAACTTTTTACTAATATTAAAGCGAAATATTAAAGAGATCGATTCGAATTTAAAAGTTAGCATAATAAATGCTATAAAAGCTTCAATCATAAAGTCACCAAAAAAAGAAAATGTTACCTTTTGTCAAGCACCACCTACTGATACTGACGATCTACGAGATAATTGAAATGAAAAAATAGCACCCAAATTTCAATAGATAAGGTTGTGGGAACATGGAGCCTGGGATCCGGTTAACTTAATTTAAAAAATAAAACCCAGCAAGATTTCGTCAGGAGACTGTGTAAATAGTAGCACTAATAATTAAGTTTAAGGGTACTTTGAGAAAGGTAGCAGTTTTTAAATACGCAATAGAACCGATGAAAACATTTTATAGCCATAGTGAGATGCGCAAGAGTATCAGCGCGCGCAGGAACAGCACGTTATGCAAATTGAGATTTTTTCGCTCTTGCGCTTTAAATAGAAACATATTTATATGAAGTTTGTCAAGTCAAACACTTATCTTATCCTTAATTCTGCACCGATAAGTGTAACAGTTATCAACACTAATACGAAGACGGTTGAGGCAGGTGGTGCGCGCGCGCCGCAAGACGGTTAGCAGATGTTCTCCTGCCGACCACTTGCAAGAATTTTGTATTACGATAATTTATTTGTAATGTATATAATTTATGTTCTCTCGATAAAGTGTATTTTTAATGTTTTAAAATGTAGGGTAGTCGTAATTATTTTTTTGTGTGATGCAGTTGTCAGTGCCGCCATGCGGAATGGGCTTGGCGCAAGCCACCTTGTGCACAAATCTTTAGAAGGTCGTTTTTGTACTTATTGAGGATTATTAAGTGGGATTTCACCAGTCAAAATAAATAATTTAACTTCAATTAAAGTTGCCCAGTATAGTTTGACTTATTTTTATTACAGAACTACCTTCATAATTTATACAAGGTATAGACTCTCGTTTAGACTTCCAAGGTTGTTCTCATCACTAATGAAAACAATTTAATTAGGCGTTTGTTTCAGATGACGCATTATACCTACTCAATATTAATCTGTAGGAGTAAGCTGGTCATGTAGTCACTAGTCACTTTACATGTTCACGGTCTCGCACATGCGTTGTTACTAGGTAGAACGGAACGGAACAATTCTTCATGGCGACAACACTTCGCACATCTGCCATCCTAGTACTTTGACTCGAAGACATTAACATCATATCCTGTCATTATTACCTTCACGAGAAAAACTCATGCTCGTTTTTTCAAGAGTAATAATGTAGTTCGCGATAAATAAATTAATCTCAAACAGAAATTGCCATTGCATAGTTCTCTCGGAGAATAACCGCGAAGTGTCGACGCGGAATAATGGAAGTTGCCCGCGGGATGGTCGCTTATTATGGGCCTGGATGAAGAGTAAATCGAAATGGGAGTGAGTCTAATTCGCGGCGCCGGCTGACGGTCCGAGATGGATTGTTGTCAACATTAGTGCGGGAGCATATCGACTTGTCGCTCTATAATGTAGCCCCTGACAAGCGCGACCGCTGTCACTACATTGTCAGGTGGCCCATCGATCTGAAATAGCACCAATGGCTCACCAAATAAGATACCTTTTCACATAGTAACGTCACGTCAGTTACGGCTTTATGATTCAATAGCAGCCACTCTCGTCCAGAAGTACATGTCGCGAGACGTCTGACATTCGATTTCAAGCTCAGAAACATAACAGCTCAAGGTCTATAATTAAACGAAGGCACAGTTTTGCGCTTATTCGTGCTGCCGCTGCAATTAGGAAGTCATTCATTAGGGTCCCTAAGTTTCGCAGACGTGGGGGTGCCGTCGCTCCGTGACGTCACTCAGTTCTTTCGCAACGCGCTATGATTTGGAATGAATTTTAGATCGCTGTGCCCGCTCGCTAGAGAGCCCGATCGCCTGACCGCTAGTTAGTGCTCGCGTTCAAAAACAAAAAGTAACCATGTTTAAGAATGTTGTTACTGCGACGTGCGCAATACAAACAGGAGCGAGTTAGTTCGGGCCCGACTCTGACTGTGGCGCCACTTCGAGCGACAAGGACGGAGAAATGCACCTTAAAATAACCCTCGAATTCGACGTAGTAGACACACACAACTCATACCACCGTAGATTTCATTTCCGAATGTGGGATAAGGATGCAAGATGCGGTTAGCGGCGTCCCAGAATGCATCTGTCAAGTCACACAAAAAATGGGGCCCTGGAATTTCGGGACGTCTTGGCAAGCAACGGCGAGACATATGCTTGTTTATTTTTTACAACCAGAGTAGTTTCATTCAAAAATTGTCAACGAATAGAGGATTTGTGTAATCTTACTAATCTTGTTAAAGTAATATCAGTTAGCTGGATAACAACCAATTTAGCAGCCGATGCTTCGAGAATTTAAATCTGAACTGACGTTTTTTGGATTGATCCTGCTCGGAATTCTTTTAGTTTTATTAACAAAATAATAACTGTTTCAGTAAGAACGTCATTAATTACTTAAAATTATCAGAATATATGTTTTCTTGTTAATACTCAATTTAGCTTGTAGTTATCACAAATCGTGAGAAAGGTAATTTAATAATAGCAGCTATCAGTTTCGCTTTTAGCGGCCCGTTTCCGCTATTAGTGCAAGACGCTGGTGTGGTGGTGTGCGCGTCCACCAGGCGTGCAGGAGTGTGCAGAAGCCGAAGCCTTGACCCTGAGTGCGGTGGCGTCGACCGGAACGCGCCGAGCCACATTGCGAATCTTGCCGATTGGCGTTCACTAGACGTTCCGATCTTAGTACATTCCGCTCGCACGTGTGCTTTACGAGATTGTTTTCTCTTTCATTTATGTACGAAAATTGCAACGATTAAGTTAATACAATATACTGGGTAAGAATCTATTTTGAATACCGCGTCTGTTTTATGGAAACCTAGTAAGCAATTTAAACATAAAATAGTAAGTAATCAAAAGTGGTTTACTTTTTAAAAGGGACATGATGCGATCTACTACGACCTACAGAGAACGGTTAGTAACGTCAAAATCGAGAGTATTGTTAAGAAAAAAGATCATAAGCACGAAGGAGCAGACGGCGGCGGAGAGGGGTAGGCAGTCATTGATGTGGAACCGGTCTCGAGTCGTCACTGGAACCGGCTCGTGACGGACAGGGATGAATTACTCACCGAAACGGTTTGGGAACTTGGTTGTTTAGTTGTAACTACTGACGCTCGGCGTGCCGGAGATGCCGCGGGCCTACAGCGGACGCAATTATTGCTTCGAAGTTCAAATAACTTTGTCATAGACTTGATGAAGTACAATACTAGGTATTGTAAAATAATACATCAGCTGTGCCTTGAAAGTTATAGAATCTGATTTAATTAACACCTAATTTTGACCTATTTAACCTATTGTTGTTTACCTAACAGCAGTTAATTTGGACAATTTTGTACAGTCGAGTACAAAACTAGATAAAAATGACGACCCGTTTAACATAATTCGGTACTTAAGTACCTATTGAAGTCGAAATGACAATAAAAATATAAATAGCGGGTATTTAAGATTATCAGACAAGGAATCTGCGTGCACAGCGGATTCACAGATGCAAATACATTGTTCGGCGCGCTACAGCGCCACTACAAATCAAAACAACAAACGCGCCGACAGGAGGTCCGATCGACATCGACATCGCGACAATCATCGACAATCGAGTATCGATAGTCGCCAACACGAGTCGACAACCGGACGTGACGTCACAGCGTGTCCGTGCGTAAACGCGAGAATTTTAAACAACCTTTTGGTATATTGCGTTGTCTTCAACAGATGTCATTGGTACAAACAAACATGTCTCACTCCCTGACATTTTATTACTATGTGAATAAGGTTCAAAATGTTAAAATAAAAATTCCTATAAAAGATACACTTATTTAATATTCACACCATATGAAAAGTGCGTTGTTTAAAGGTCGTATTAGGTTTGGCACGCATTTACAATAGACAAGTATGGGGGCCATCCATGGAATTCTATTTTTACCTTCTTTGTTCTGCAATAGCTCCATTCCATGGTAATCATGCGAAATAAGGAAGGCCAGATTATTATCCTGGTTAAATTCTGATAGGTCATGTCAGATCCTTGAGGCTAGGATTTACATAGACAAAAGAATATTTCGTAATATATTTATTTAAAAAAAGAAACTTCTAAAAAAATTCAAAACGTTGACTTCGCAAAAAAGTTTGAATTCAGAATGGAACGGTATAGATTCCAAAATGTAAAGGTAGCAAAGGGACGGCCCCATACAGCCAACATACAAAACAAAGTCTAACTTCAAAGAGCTGTCCAGTACTTACTGGCACAGATAAATTAAAAAAAATGTACCTAGTACAAAAGATTTCCTAATAAAAGCTCTTCCATAAGAAATCATTTCTGCGCGTTGAATGCTTCTGTATTGAATTACTGTCTGTGTATTGTGCATTACAAATTCTTTTTACCCGACATCGGCGAAGAGGGTAATGTTTTTAACCTGTGAATACTAAACAACAGGGACCGATTTTGATGAATTATGGTGCGAGTACGGGAGTAGGATTCGATACATAAGATTTTTTTTAAGTTGGGTATTGTGGCAAGATAGTATTCTTAAATATTGAATTTTGTGAATATCTACATAATTAATTAAAACAAAACTAGAAATTATAATAAACATGTTGTAGACGTGGCAAAATAAAAACAAAATGATAATGTCAGGAAATTTAAGTGCCTATTTATTACTTTTAACATTAACGGGACTCACCGACGATACACAATAATAAAATTAACTAAACAGTATCATAAAGCTACAATGCAGCCAAAGTACATTTTTATTTATTTTTTATCGCAAAACCATCGGAATGATGTGGGAAACGGAACGTAACGCCCTAAATACAACAGGCGTTTGGTAAGACACGATGGCACCTTATCGCAGGCAAGTGTGTGCCTAATTATATGCTCACAGTTCATAATACAACTTTCATTTAAGTACATTTGTATTTAAATTACACGTACTATTGTCTATAATGGTCAAAAGAAAAAAAATGCTTGAGTTTCGAGGAACTATTAATTCTGATTGATTTATATTACTTTATAAGTATACTATATTTTATAAAATAGAGTACTTCAAAAATCACAGATTGTATTAGGATGCGCCCGCGCATCCAGTGGCAAGTCATTATTATTCAACTATGATTCTACCATAATATTTGAATGAATTTTTTTATAGCATTTATTATGCTAACTTTTAAGTTTCTACCATAATAGTTTAAGAAAACAAATATTATTATTATACTTTTTATATTTCGATTCATTTTTTTTACATACCGTTTATTTTGTAATAATAATTAATTTAACCTTTTTTTACTTGAAAATGAGGATGTTCTAACTGAATATAACTATGTATATTATCTCAAAATTATACACATATCGTCCATGTCAACTTTGAACTTAACTTTGAAAGAAAAAGTAAAACGAAAATAATCTGAAGGGGATGGATAGACCCATCTAGACATTAACACCCCGGAATATATCCTGATAACACTATCGCCACATTTATAAATATAATCGATAATCGAATCATTAATCGCAAGTATCGAGTCCTTTGTTCAGAAAAGTATCGATACGACTTCAATCAAACGATCCGCAGAAACCATTTCCCGCTATAAGTGTTATGGGTAATAAAAAATCAAACAAAAATACGAAATATATCTTCTCATGGACATAAATCTATAACAAAAGGTAAGGGCGAGCTTATAAAGTGTGTGTAGACCGTGCGAAAGGCACGGAGTCGATCGCGAATCGTCCGGCTCTCGAAAGGTACACTTCGACAGAGTCGCTAGTGAGCAGCTGCCTTTTTTGCTCCATTTTACCAGTTTGTGAGGCTGGAAATGCAACCATCTACAACTATAACATAATATATTAAGCAGCAGTCAAAGGTTTTAATCGGTCATAGTGAGAAACAACAGGCAGAAGTACTTATGACTGTTGACGTTAGCCGAAAGTTCCCTCCTTTTTAGGTTACTTGTGATACTATACAAAAATCAAGTTCTTTTTTTCACCAATTAGGTGGCAGAAAAGCACACGACCCACCATATGAGAAGTGGTTACTGTTGTCTATGAACGTGTGCAACACCAAAGGTGTTACCCTCGTGCTGCCAACCCTGTAAAAACCTTCTGATGCCCTTCTTGAATAGTTACAAAATACAAACTATGAACGCTAAGCTTAACCTTTTAACGAAATCTATTCAAGTCGGACTCGGAATCATTTCGTCAAAACGAACCTGCTCTTAACCAGCTCGATACCAAAAGTATTTTTGACTGCCATTTCATTCAAAATTATTGTTGAATGAAAATTTGAAGCAATATATTTGCTGTCTTTTCCTAATAAATCTTATCATTTACTAAATTACTGTGATCAAGGGCATGCGGTCTAACGTACTGCTGACTGATTTTGATGCCTAGTGAAAAGATATTTCGACTGATTTTAAGTTTTTACTGCAACATTTACATGTATTTATTGTTTCGTTCTACGGCCATGGGAAAGGTCCAGTGGCCCTATTAAACGGGTCGGATCAAAATAGGTACAGGTTTTGTATGCAATTTTATTGTTTTTTATTTTATTTTTTATGATTATATTCCGATACTTAAGGATATTATCTTTATAATATTATCTTGTTTCCGGAAAGGAACTTAGATTTTTGTATAAAAAGATTACAAGATTTTTACGTCTTTATAATTTTACTAGTGACGCGCCCCGGTTTTGTTCGGTTACCATTTGATATCATATTTTGAAAGTTTATTTAGGATAAATTCTTCATTGGAGCGCTAATTCGACTGTGGCGTGGGTCCCTCTCCTACTTTTTTATAATTTCGTAATTTTGACTTTTACTGGAGCAACTTGCAGGTGAGGTATGCTTGGGCCCCGAAGGCCTTCAAGGGCCCCATTCACACGGACTTTATTTTATAAGTATAATTAAGTACCTACCGTTAAATATAATCGTTCAATAGAAATAGGTTTTCCTTTTATTAAAGACGTAGGTAGTTATTTCAATTAATTGATTAATGGAAGCTCTTATCAATATCATTAATTAAATTAAAAGTCAAAGGTGTTCATATTTTTTAATGTATGATATAAGACATTTTGAAGGTCGATAGCCCTAAAGATATGTGTTCTATCTATCTACTTTAGCTTTATTCTCGGGGACAGGGGTCAGATGGCAGTAGCTCCTGCATATGCCAGCCAAGACAATAGAAAGATTAGGAAAGCGGACCCGGGCTCCAGAGCAAAAATTTAAAATTAAAGTAACTCTTTTTCGTCTCTCTTCAAGTCTGGGGCTGGGCATCTTAACCAACTTTGTTAGAAGTTCTTTGATACTTTACGTGGTGGTTAATACTTCTTATTTCGGAAAACAGCAGTTCTCAACTTATCCTACGCAGACGACTCCGCGTGCATCAGCTAGTAAACCCTAATACCCAGTTACAGGTACCAGGAATACATAAATCTATAGCAATTAAAGTGAGGTTGGGTCCGCATATTCGAACGAGATCGTAACAAAATTATAGTTATTAAATTGTCACAATAAAACGTTTAGTCAATATTATCGTATAGCGCGTTATAGTGGGCTGCTATAGTACGAAGGACTTTCAAATTCAAATTAAATTAGGTAATGTATAACGTTAATGTCAACAGATTATTATATTGTATCAATTTCATTATACAAATGAGGTGATAAATTAAGAAATGGAGTAGGTATGTTTATACTAACTTTTAAACTCTCGCGTTCCATGATATACAATAATAACACTAACGGGAATTAACGCGATCATGGTATAGGTATCAAAGGTATGTATGTACTTATACCATGATCGCGTTAATTCCCGTTAATGTTATTGTATAGGTATGTTTATATTATATTTTATTAGGTACATCTAATACCTATAAAAATCAATAAAATAGTTGTAGGTATATTGAGTTTCTGTGTTGTTCTATCGATTGCAATTTACAAGAAGGCTTCAACGTTGCACTCGCATCCGCTGAACCATCGGGATGCGAGCGCAACGTTGAGCATGAATTCGATTCCCAGGTTAGTCAAAAAATATTATTGTGCTCTACTGCTTGAGTTTTCTCGGAGGAATTGTTTGGTTGGCGGTAATAGATTACATAAGAACCGGAAGCAGTTGATTTGGACTTTTTGTGTTCCATACACCTCTGCCTTATCTTTTCTAGATTTATTAGCTTGAGTATATAAAAACTTCGAGGTGCTTGTTTACTTATCCGTTACGAATAAATAGTCCCCTTATCAATATAATCAATATGTAGGCATGTACGTTCATAACTCAAAAATACCTACGCCGAAAAGCATCAAATTTTTGAATGCCTAGATGAAAACATAGGCACTAGATATTTTAATTCATTAAACGAATATTTTAAAGCTTATTAAATGTTAATTATAATGACGATTTATATTTTTTAAATAAAATTTAAGTAATTAAAATTTTTAAATAAAATTAACATAATATTTTAATAAAATTTCGTCACTTTCGGCTACTAATATCTCAGATAAGCATCTATTCTTGGTAGCATTATAAATATTATTTTATTGCTTTGTCCTTTTCTCACGCAGAAAGGGATCGGCCTGATTTTTTGCACATGGGATGGTTTATGGTGCTGAGAACATCAGTTGAACATGGAACAATACATGGTGCCAAGGAGACAAGATTTAGATCCATATAGGCGGAACCAGAGCAAAATGCTAGTCAGTTATATTTCTTGGGAGGACAATTTATTTTTTGAAATATGATTTGCGAGTTTTAGTTTATACTACTAAGAACGTAAATGAGTTGATGGGAAAGCTGTTACTATAGCTTATTTAAACAACTTTAGTGAAACCTTGTGAGGTTAAAAGTGGTATTTTAGTTTATACTACTAAGGAGGTAAACAAGTTGATAATTTATTGAAAAGCTGCCCCCATAGGTTGGTTATAGGCAATTTGGTGATACTTTTATGAGATTTAAAAGTTATAGACAGATCTTTTTTATTTTTGGCGGGTAGTTTGGAAATAATATCTGTGTAATTATGCTAATTATGTTAGGTTTAAGAATACTGAAATATATTCGTTCTAAACATTGTAATGAAAATTTCACATAGAAATCCATACAAAACGGAGTTTTCCTATTATATTTAGGTATTTCGAGCAAGTAAGATCATATTCATGTAATAAAACTCACGCATAATATGTATAAATTTCTTTTAAATAGGTAGGTAGGTAGATAATTAAGGCCAAATTAGTTATTGAAAAAAAAAGGAATTTCGATACAAAAACCGTTAGGGGTTTTACGAAAATAGTCCATAGATACCACAAACCTACCTGTCATTAAAACGTGATTTGCTAAGATATCACAGATAATTGATTTCTTACAGACCGCTCTCACATTTGAGGAATCTGCGCCATAAGGGCTGATGGTTGATGGTCTCACTTTGTCGGTATTTTTTGCCCATCCCTTAGAAAAAAGAGAACCCTTGGGTATACTTTTTTTGTTCAAAAGGAACCTTTTAATTAGAACCAGCGATAGTTTTTTCGGTTCGAAACTCGATTGGGAACTTATACCGAGAAATGACATACCTTCCTGCCTACCTGGTTACATACGATAACAATAAATAATATTTGTTTAGTTTACGTGTTTAAACAAATATTGTAAGGGTTTACAAGAAATATTCAAATCTAACACCTACGGTGAAATGTTACCTACCATTACCAGTAGGTAAAGTAAAGTATCTCTTTATTGTGTACACCAAGGATAAAAACAGGTAGGTACTTAAAAACTTTAAATTTTGTACGTTTTAAGTAAAATGTAAACTTATGCAAAATGATAAAAAAGTAGTAAATATATAATCTACATTGAAATTAAATCAAAATTAAGGCAGGCAACCTTCTACAATGGGTCGTAATTAATGAAACGCAAAAGAAAACATGAGCGAGACGAAATCTGCCCCGAGCGTGTGCCGCCTGCCGAGAGTGCCGAGGACGATCAGAGCTTTTAGGGTAAATAAGACGTCTCAAAGTGAACTTGCCCACAGCAAACTACACCACAGACGAAAGATTTATACACATACATCTACGCATTATCTTCTCGAGCTCACAGTGCGGATATCGAAAGCGCAACAACAAATAAATCGAGGGTAAACAAACAAAAACAATGCGTGCTCAACGACTTTTTCGCTGGAATGCGAATATTTCGCTTCGAAATCCTGTCGACTGGTGCTAGTAGTGATCGAATATAACCTACAAGCTCGCCGGTGAGGCACGTGCGCCCTTATATAAGGGTGGCGCTGCCCGCTCGCGAACTGTCTGGCGTGACACCAAATAACCTCTACAGCTGTTCGGAGCTCGCGAGCGTGGCGCGCACCCCGCTCCACAGAGCACGGTCCACAACAAGCATGACAGTACCTTGTCGGCCGACGATCTCGGCGACGTGTTCCGAGGAGGGCACCGGCACGCACTCCGTCATGTTCTGCGACTTCTTGGCGCGGTCCTCGGGCGGCGGCGCGAAGCCCAGCGGGCTCGCGAGCGGGTTGCTGGTGGGCAGGCTCTCGCCGAGGCTCAGCATGCTCAGCTCGAGCGCTAGCTGGAACGCGCGCTGGTCCTCCACCAGGCCGCCGCCGCCCAGGTCTCCGAACAGGCTTGAAGGCATTTCCACTTGAGAAGCAATTTTGTCTATGTTTATGAGAGGTCGCCCTCTCAGTCACTGGTACTAATAAAAATTGGGGTGCGTTCGATCGTTTCAAACGCCGCGTGTTGTCATGTGAAACGCACACGTGTGTCTGTCGCGCGGCGCGGTGCTGAACTGAATTGCCGGCCGGCGAGCGCACGCGCCCAGCGCGCCGGCGCGGGGCGGGGGCGCGGGGCGCGGGGGGCCGGCGGGAGGGGGCGGCCGACTGCAGCCAGGGCGGGATGCGTCGCAGCTTCCGCCCGCCCTGGCCGCGCCGTACCGTACCGCGTACCGCGCCACGTCCGTACCTCCGTACTTCACACCTTGCGCCCGCCGCCCGCCGCCGCTCGCACTCAGCTAATTATTTCGAGATCACGTTCTATGTCGTAGTGCGCGCCGGTGATAACGACCGCGGGGGAAATTATACGCATTTATGGGACAACGTGGCTTTTTACAGTTTGTTTAGCTATGTGTTTAATGACGATTCAAAGATGAATGATGATGATTAGTCAACATAGTAGGTATTTCGGGCAATAAGTAGTAAGTTTGAGATACTTTTCCAACAAAATCGGTAGGTAGGTATAACTTATCTAGATGGTTCATTTGAAAATGAATGGTTTCTTTTATCTATACTTAATGTTATACTTAAATGCGAAAGTAACTCTGTCTATCGGTCTGTCTGTTAGCTTTCACACCTAAATCACTGAACCGATTTTAATGAAATTTTGGTATAGGAGTAGATTAGACCTTGATGATCATAGGCTTTGTTTGCCGCATGCATTAGCCAGTATAGTATTAATTTTATAAGTACGTATTAAGGGATGAAGTTTTTATACCATGTACCATGTGTTTTTATGAAGTAAAGTTTATTCCTAGAATAAACAGCCAATATGTGGGTGATATTGGCTGTTTATTCTAGGAATAAACTTTACTTGCGTTTGGTCGAATGTACTTTATGGGGACTAACAAGTGGGTATACCGCCATACTTTTCCCTCCCCCTAACCCTCCGTAGATGGCAACGCGTGAGTAAGAACTCGGGTGTCACAAGCGTTACCACGGTAACCGCTTACCATCAGATTGTACACTTGTACAGTCAGCAACAAAAGTAACTTAACATATTCTAGAGGTGGAGGTGCGGGCGTAGCGGAAGAGAGTTTGGCTGCTGAATCAGAATAATCAGAATAAATAGGTTCGAATCCTACTTAGTGCAAATATTTGTATAGGTACATGAATATGTATTCTGGCATTTCTATGTGTGTTTAATACCAAAATTAATTATTACAATATTTTTTTAAATGAGAGATTTCGAAAAAAAACTTTTTATGTTATTTTTCCTCCATACGTAGGTATATGGTCGAATTCAGAGAAAAGTTAAGGCACGTGTTCATACAGTCCCGGGTCCTTTAAGCGGGGCGTGAAAAGGCATCTGATGAGGCCGTCAAGCTGAGTGCCACCACTGTTAACATGGTAAGTACATGTTTATGATGGTCACCCTCTTTCCGAGACTTTGCCTTTAGCTTACCATCAGGCGAGGTGAAGTCAAATTGACGTGTCCTTTATTTAAAAAAAAGTCAGGAGCAGGCAGTTATATCGAATTTCTAAGAAACTCCTTGTTCTTACAGGCATGGCAGACTCCCTGGGTTTGCACACGTCCATATAGGCCACGGTAACCTTCAGATGGGCCCTGTGCTTGTCTGACACTTAATTGGTATAAAAAATAAGCCACTCAGAAATTTCGTACCACTTTGAAATTAACAGACGTTCATATGTATTCATCCCTCGTTTCCCCCCTTACATAGCTAGATAGCGTTGTGAAGATTGTTGTAGAATATTTTCTTTTCTTTTCCTTAGTAGTGAAATTTTCAAAAACCCTTCTTAATGGATAAAAAATCATCTATTGCCGAAGTTTCAAATGTATATACTTACGTAATTTTAAATTTTTGTAACTATCAGTTTCCACAGAATTCACCCAAGAACGGAAATAAACATTTATCATGTACGAACTCAAGCGTTTTTTGTGCCTCAATCAATTGAGTGCCTATTTATAATCAATTATAACCGGCGTTTTAATCCACATCAAAGTAATGCTCTCTTATCAAAGTGTGAATGTGTTATCAGTGGCGCCGAAATTCAAGGAACATGGTCAGTGGTCATCTGACCTCATCTCCCGTCTGCGTCCGGTCAAGCAGTTAACATTACGCGTGTTATTAAAATACCGCTTGTTAGTTTATTCTCGCCTGGTACTTCTAGCAACGTATATCGTATGTTATCTTCTCTAAATATATTTATTTATTAAGTATATTATGTATAAATGTTACTTTTACAATAAAAAATGAAAATAGGTACATATCTTTATATTATTGGTTTGATTCCTTCTTCTAAAACAAAATGTACTCCTGGTACTTCTAAAAATACGTTATTTACTTATTCAATTTACTGATAAGGGGGCAAACAAAGCCCCACCAGTCCATATGCAGATTCACGCAGAACTGCAGGTCCATGGACTACGGTGACCACAAGCGGTCACGACTGGAAGAAGCTGCTGCTCAGATAATAGCATGCATATCATAACTTATGCATGCTAGCAATTTCTTTCGTAGATATTATATTTTTAAGATATTTTTAGACCTCTCAAAAATCAAGATACAAATATTTTTTTTAAGAATGATATTTTGAAAAAAATACGTTAAAGGTTACCGACCTAAATCCAATCAATCTTTGCAAAATCGTTTTTGCGCGATATTAGTGGTCGATACGGTGATAGTGGTACAAGATAAGATACTGATAACACTGTTAGAGAAAATTGAGAATATGGTAATTGATAATGTTAGATAACGCCTGCTAATCGAATTGACACGTAAATCGTTCAATATATGGACAATCAACTTGAACGTCCCACACGTGTCTAACTTGCATTCGACTTACCAGTATGTATTTCTTCTATCCTGGTACCCCTATCTACAGTGCGGTGCTACTCATACAAGTAATAACTGCCGGATCCGTAGTGAACATCAACCACGAAATATAAAATCAAGAACAAGTGAAACGTCAGTAGTCGTTTTAATATTCCACAACATTTTACACAATGCTATCTAGACCAATGTAAGCTTAATTAGCTTGTGTTATGGAATCTAGAATGCGGATAAACATACTTAGATACTTTTTTTGTAAACACCTACATATATTATACATAGAAACACCCAGACCAATGCAAATAGCATATTCATGTATACAAATATTTGCACTGAGCGGGGATCGAACCCGCTCCACCTGCGAGGCAGTCGCGTGCACTACCGCCACGCCACGCCACGGAGGCTGTAAAGTCTAGTGAGGAAACTACTAATTACTTTAAAGACTTTTGCTGTGATTGGGGTCAACATATGCCTGTAACTTTACACTTAATATCACCTGTTAACTCATTACATATGTCTACGCGCGTGCTGGTATCCGTGTCCAACATGGATGTATGTTAACATATCTTCCTAATAAAATGTAACCAACTTTTTAATAGTCGTATCGATTTAAAAGTTTGTAAGCATGTGATATCATATCCGGACATTAATAAGATACCATCGAGCTGGCTGATACCATATAGGAACATAATTATGGATAACACACTCTTCAAAATGGCTTGAATCAAATCCTTTAATTAAGATCCTTATATGTTTTTTTAACGACACACACATTATTTGACTTATTAAAGCATGCCTTCTTGTGTTTCAAACTATTATATGGATAAATTATTAAGCTCCCACTAAGCGCGCTTCGTAGCATCACCTGCCTTTATTTTATAACAGGAATGATAAAATCTATTGTATGAATGTCTTAAGGAAAAAAGGAATTCTAATAATAGTTTGCCTGGCCCAAATATTCAACTTCATTGAGTTTCAGACTGCTATTGGTATGTAATACCATGAGGCTAACCTTTTCAAGTTATACTTTACTATCTGGAGAGATTTGTCGGGTAGACAGCCGTTTTTCGTAGGAAACGACTGCCATCCGATCTTCAGGTTCTGTGGTTAGGCCTGATTGATGAGCTCTAAATATGCGTAACGAATGCCACGGTACGTAATTTTTGGCATAACGTGTTCCATTGTAGAAAAGGACACCCATCTCTTGGCGTACGAACCTCGCTTCCTATAGATTTAACTAACATATCCAAAAAACCGAGAGGATTATTCTCAAGTTGGATTCTTAACAAGTTTAGCAACTTCCGGGGCTATTACGATATTGGCCTGTGGTAAGCAGTTTACTTGCTCCATGTTACTCGCCCTTACTCGTGTGTCATATCGCAGGGTGATTGAATCACCCCGTAATGGGTTCATTACGGACTGTGAAGAGCACATATATTTTTGTTTTCCTGGTATCTGTCTGCGCGGTGGTGCAGCGTCAAGCGTTCACTGTGTTCACTTGCATTAGTTTAGATGAACTCCTAATGATGTATAAGCATTTATTTACACAAATAATAGATACCAAAACAAGGGAACAAAATAGTATTTTTATGACGATGAACTTTGGGCCACGAGTGAATCGAAGGATTCTAGAATAGAATCCCGAGCGTAATGAGAGATGCTATTGTAAAATCCTGAGTGAGCGAGGGATCCAAAGTACATCGCCCGAGGCAAAATAATTCGCTATCGAGTCATATTATCATATACAATACTCTACTTTTCATCCTATTTATTATTTATTTTATTATTATTATGATACCGTCAACCTGAGACGATTGCTGTGGAAGGTGGAGTCCATTACCAATGACAGTAAATTTGTCAACGTACTTCGCGAACTCCTGCACAATCGCCGGTTCCAGGTCCATTACCTGTCCGACAAAAGTCGTTGGAGAACACAAAAAAATGGTCTGCCTCAAGGCAGCGTCTTGGCACCCATCTTATTTAACGTGTATACCAACGACCAACCGTCATCCCCCCACACCTCCCACTTCCTATATGCAGACGATCTCGATCTGACCTCCCAAGCTTCCAGCTTTGAACAGGTCAAACTCGATTTATCGAATGCCCTGCAAAGCCTGGGTGAGTACTATGACGCAAATTCTTTAAGGCCGAACCCGAGCAAAACTCAAACGTGCGTATTCCACCTACGCAACAAAGAAGCGGGCCGCAAGCTTACCATCCAATGGCGTGGGGTGCCCATTGAGCATAACGACTTCCCGAAGTATTTGGGCGTCTTTATGGATAGGTCACTAACTTTTAGGAAAAACTGCGAGAGCATTAAGCAGAAGGTGCATTCTAGGAACGGTCTCTTGCGTCGACTGGTTGCTTCAAAGTGGGGAGCTTCGCCTAATGTTCTGCGGACCACTGGCCTGGCGATCTCCTTCTCTGCAGGCGATTACGCAGGCCCAGTATGGAGCCGCTCAGCCCATGCAAAGTTGGTGGATACAGCATTAAATGAAACTTGCCGGATCATTACTGGTTGCCTAAAACCGACCCCGGTACAAATGCTGTATCCGCTAGCTGGAATAGCGCCTCCAGAGGTTCGCAGGACTGTGGCAGGCTCTTCCGAAAAGACCAAATTGCTAGACGACACTCGGCACCCACTATTCGATTACCATCCTGTGCCACAAAGGCTGAAAAGCCGCAACAGCTTTATGAAGTGTGTCTCCCCTCTTAAAGTCAACGACCGGTCAAAGGAGAGATGCCGGCTGTGGCGGGAGACTGTCGATCTTCCTAGCCCTTTCGTCCCACTGTCTGAGAGCCCGCCACCTGGACATGAGTTACCATGGCCCACCTGGAAGTCTTTAAATAGACTTCGGACGCAGGTCGGCCGAAGTAAGGAGAGCTTGTTCAGGTGGGGATTCTCAGATGGCTCTAACTTGGAGTGCAAGTGTGGTGCTGCCCCCCAAACGATGAAACACTTGACTTCATGCCCTGCGTGCCCCAACAACTGCACGCAGGAAGATCTAATGAATGCAACTGACAATGCGATTTTAGTAGCAAAATTTTGGGCCGATACCATCTAGGTTTGCTAACGACACGATAAGAAGAAGATCCTATTTCTAGAAGAAAATATGAATCTATTGATTACAATCAGAGGACAGATTGTACAGACAGACAGATTGCCAAAATTGACAGATTGTCTCTATTTAGCATTAAGCAAGTTCCTATCTACATTATGCTGTGCTGATCCCCAACTTACCCACTGATTTATGTACAACCTGTCAAAGCAGCTCAGAAACGATCGAATGTGTTACTGGTACGTGTAAACCCATAGTTCAAACAGACTACAAAGATAGACAGACGACCGACCCACTTGCACGAATAATTCATCAAAACTTATCTCACAATAATATTACATAAATTGCTAGTAGCGCGGTTCCCGACTTTGTCTGGGAATACATTCATCAAAAAATCGCATAATCCAACTGTAGTACCATACCGATGCGAATAAAATTGCTGAAACGGGTCGTGTCAAAATACGTTATCCACGTTGCCCACGCTAGATACGCTAGTCACGATGGCCACGATAGTCACGCTGTCTAGCGTGTAGTCTAGCGTGGTGAGTCTTCAAGTCTAGAGAGAATACGTCGCTTTTAGGCAAGCGTTTCATTCCATCCTTTACTATATTAGCACTTACTACTTGGTGAGATGGTGGTCAAACGCGGGCAAAATAAAATATTATTCACAAAAGAAAATGTTATAGGAGATATTATATTTATTTTCATACTAGAACCTATGAGTTTAATACAAGTTACTTATGCTATGCTTTGGGTATAAATATATAGCGCTGTGTATGTGTGTGTATAGTAGAATATTATAATTATTATTTTAATTCAAGTACTAAAATAAGGATAACAATAATAATAATAATTATACTAATTTTGTATTATTCACCCCATAATTCAGCGACTAAATTCTAAATTCAACATTTGGTATTTGGATGACGGCACTCTTGGTGGTGACGTGGAGACTGTATTAAAAGATTTGGCTTTCCTAAAAGAAGAATTTAGTTCAATCGGCCTAGAACTAAATCCCTCCAAATGTGAAATTTTCTTTAGCGATCAAATTGACTATCTTTCGGTACCTCCAAAAATTCAATGCTTTGGCTCCAAATTTAAAAGTTTTACAAAAAAGTTCTCTCCGCCTCCTTGGGTCGCCAATCTTAGAAGATGCTTACGAGTCTTTTGTTGAAGAGAAAATACAAAATTTTTGTGAAGTTTCGGACCGACTATTCCAAATTAATATTCATTCAGCCTTCACCATTATTCGGTTTTGTCTTTTCGTACCAAAATTTACACATGCTCTGCGTTCAACTCAACTTTTTAAATGTTTGTCTCTTTTAGGTCGTGTGGATAGGGTGTTGCAAGACACCCTATGCAAAATTTTAAATATAAATTTGAACGACCGAGTGTGGCTTCAGGCGTCCCTTCCAGTTCGCCTAGGCGGCCTCGGCGTTCGCAAAATTGCAGATGTAAGTATGCCAGCATTTCTGTCCTCGGTCTATGGCACTGAAGAATTAGTCAGGAAAATTCTATCTCCTTCACTGGTTAGTTCGGATGTGCCAGGTAAGGCCAAAGCATTAAATGCCTGGAAAATGACTTGTCCAAATGTCGCCATGCCCGCCAACCCATCTTCTCAAAGGCAATGGGATGAGCCGCTCTGTTTTGGTGTTAAAAAACTTTTAATAAATACAGCTACCAGTGCTGCGGAGCGTGCTCGCCTTTTGGCTGTGGGGGAGTGGGAATCTGGTGTTTGGCTCCAGGCACTTCCTTCGCCCAACATTGGTACAATGTTGGACGACACAACATTCCGCATCGCGACTTGTTTACGTTTGGGTGCACCGTGCGTTTCTCCGCATCGATGTCTATGTGGAGAAGCAGTCGATTGCCTTGGACATCACGGATTATCTTGCAGCAGGAGCGCAGGCCGCATGTCTCGTCATGCCAATATTAACGACATTATCCGTCGGGCTCTCGTCACCGCCGGCGTGCCAGCTATACTTGAACCTGTTGGCTTGGCGCGCGACGATGGCAAGAGGCCGGACGGTATGTCGTTGATGCCTTGGAAGATGGGCAGGCCTTTGGTGTGGGACGCAACGTGTGTCGACACTCTGGCGCCTTCCCATCTTCCAAGTACGATGGACTGTGCATGCGCTGCTGCTGCATCAGCGGAGACTCTCAAACGGCGCAAATATACCAATTTAACTGATAATTATATATTTGAGCCGTTTGGAGTCGAAACGTTGGGTCCGTGGGGTCCAAGTGCGCGCGCGCTATTCAAAGAGATGGCGAAGCGTCTAATTGACTCTTCCCGTGACCATAGGGCTGGCCTTTACCTCGCTCAAAGAATTGCTATCGCTATTCAGCGGAGTAATGCCGCCAGCCTTTTGGGCACGGTTCCGGTAGAGGTCGATGGGGAGGAATTCTACGATGCCTAAAGTTGCAGTATCTTTCACCCCTGTTTTTCTTTTTCTTATTTTTGTATATATTGTAGATTTAGATATAATATACTGTACCTAATTAATTTTAATATTCAAAATACATTTTAAAGATAAATAAGTAATGTTGTAATATTAATTAAGTTGTTAATAATTCACTACATGCCTATTTATTACTGTAACTATGTACCTACCGTCGATAAGTGTAAAAACTGAACTAAAAAACTGAATAATAGACAAATATTTACATACATACCTCATAAAATACATCCACGTCATGTTAAGTTATTACTTTGAATGATGTTTTAGGACAATTCAGCTATACTAGAAAACATGTCTATAAAATTAAAGAATAAATTAGAATGGTACATACTTTTAATATTTTTAATAGATCCGCATATTTTTAATAAGTATTAGGAAATCATACTGTATATTTTATGTAACAGCTCACGCTTTATGTAAATACATGAATGTACATAATGTATTATGTACTTTAAGTATATCTAACACACCCAAAAGAATCGACTACCCTTCAATTATTATGACCGCCTGGTACTTTAATTTTCGACGGTTATTTAAATTTAGACTTTATGGCACCATAAATAAGATTGTCCGCATAGCTAAAACAGGGTCTGTAGCGAAACTGGGTCGCCGGGGTTATTGCCCGGGCCCCAAAAATAAAGGGTAGTTGTCGATATTCCAAAGTTCCTTCTATAATAAGCTTTCTGTGGTATTTTTCGGTTATTCTTCTGATTGCAATAGAGAATTACCGGTTGTCTATGTATGATAACCGTTATAATCCGGTTATAGGTAAAATAATAGAATATCTAAGATTTTAATATTTATTATTTCTACTTATAGTTAATTATGGATGATTTTATAGCATATTATTTACGGTAATTATTACAATTCCGTCTAACCCCAACCTGAAAAGTTAAATTGCTAGTGTTAGGAGTAGTTCACGTCTGTAGTGTAATGGCCAAGATTCGAACTGGGGACGTATTAAGGTCAACTTCTTAATCTATAAGCCACCAGCCACCTTTCATCAACATCAATATATAATCAATTACTTATTGTGTGTGTATTAACACTTGAAAGAGTTGTGTGGCGTGGTGGTAATGAAAGCGGCCGCTACGCAGGAGCCGTGGGTTCGATCCCGCTCGTTGCAAATATTTATATGCATGATATGGGTGTTTGCATTGGTCTGGGTGTTTTCTACGTATAATATGTATGTATTTACAAAAAAATGTATGTAAATATGTTTATCCGCATTCTAGATTCCATAACACAAGCTAGGTAGTTAAGCTTCCCATGGGGTCTAGTTAGGTTGTGTAGAATGTTGTGGAATATATATTTATTAAACCACAATGTTCCCTAACTCAATCCGCCTACCTCTCCATACCCTAATTTGGTTTAGCCTTGGCTTTTACGGGAGCGACTGTAGTCCGATCCTGCTCCCAGTAATGGTAAACGCCAGAGCCTTATAGAGTTCAATTCTTTGAAAATAAACCGATAAGGTTAACAAATAAAATATTGTGCTGAAGTACAAGTATTTTCAATATGTATAGCAAGTTCCACCAAGGTCCATAATATATCAACGGTATATCTCGGACACGAATCCTGGACCTAAGCCGCGAGACAAACGAGATCCTGGCGCGCAGATTGTTTTGTAATAATCTGTGCTTGGTGAAGCTCGTCCACCGCCATAACACCCCATGCTATCCTCAAAAGATAGACAAGAAACTTGTACTGCGTAAATTGAGCACATTATTTTAGGTCCATGATATATGTTTCAATGAAATTTTGAAGCATCTAGTAAACTGACTATATTCAAATCGATTAAGCAGCGACGTGCGGTCCGCATTATTGGGAATCCTGAGGTAATGAACACCCTCGGGCCTTTGCAGATGCGTAGAAATGTTGTGTCTATGGCAATATTCTACCGTCTTTGCCATGGTGAATGTTTTGATGAGCTCTTCCACTTAGTCTCACCCTTTCCTCTCCTTCACAGGACAACACGTGCAGGGCTAAGATGCCATCCGTATACGGTGCAGAATATACCTGCCAGAATCAAGCGTTTTAATTACCCATTCCTATGCCGCACCATTAAGACCTGGAACTCCCTGCCAGCTCACGTGTTTTCTTCTTCCTACAGTCCCAGGTCCTTTAAACGGGGCGTGAAAAGGCATCTGATGAGGCCGTCAAGCTAAGTGCCACCACTGTTAACATGGTAATGTTTACGATGGTGACCCTCTTTCCGAGACTTTGCCTTTAGCTTACCATCAGGCGAGGTGAATTCAATTTGACGTGTACTTTAAAAAAATGGATCGCAGGTTCGAGTCCCGCCTGAGCTGATTCCAACTTATATGTCCCGGGGTCCTCATTCGTCAATTAGGTGTTACTTTGTATATTATTATAAACTATTTCAATTATTCTGTTAATTAAGTCAGCTTCCGGTATAACTTTTATAGCTCGCGGTCCGAAAAAAGCTTGTGGTCCTGTGGTGTTTAGGTGACTTCTAAGAATTGATCACTTTAAATGTTGATAGGTTCGGGTCAGACGTCGGCTCGTAATAGGTTAGATTAGATGATTGTTAGTTAACATGTTACAGAGACAGTCGTAAAAGGAGTTTCATTAATATTTTTTATGGACTTTAACGATCAGCTGCGGATTTATTTGACAATAAACATATTTTTTTTTTTCATACAGGACACGTCAATTTGACTTCACCTCGCCTGATGTTAAGCTAAAGGCAAAGTCTCGGAAAGAGGGTCACCATCGTAAACATTTACCATGTTAACAGTGGTGGCAGTCAGCTTGACGGCCTCATTAGATGCCTTTTCACGCCCCGCTTAAAGGACCCAGGACTGTAGGAAGAAGGAAACACGTGAACTGGCAGGGAATTCCAGGCCTTAGTGGTGCGGCATAGGAATGAATCACTGAAACGCTTGGTTCTAGCGGGTATACTCTGCACCGTAAATGGATGACATCTTAGCCCTGCACGTGTCGTCCTGTGAAGGAAAGGGGAGGGTGGGACTAATTGGAAGAGCTCATCAGAACATTCACCATGGTAGAGACGGTAGAAAACTGCCAAAGACGCAACATCTCTACGCATCTGCCAAGGCTCGAGGGTGTTCGTGACCTCAGGATCCCCAATAATGATTTTTTTATATTTTTTTTAATATAGTTTAGATTCTGATTAAAATCTTACTAACTTTTAAATTCTCACGTTCCATGATACGAGTATTGTACAATAGAGTCTCGCCAGCGTAAGATGGTGAAAAAATTGGCGCCACATTTCAAAAATCAAGGGGTTGCCACACTGACTATTATTGTTTTCTTTTTTCTAAGCCGCACATAAAATCAGCCTACATGGTATACATAATACAACATATAGACCAACAATATATATAGGTACTCTAAATACCATCTAGGCTATATCTACCGATGGTACTAGTGTGTGCAAGAAGCGCAGCGTTAGGAGATTTCATCATTGCGATTAAATCTTTTTGTATCTTTAAATTTATCAATCACAGAGTGAATAAAAGCTTTCGTATAATCACTCTAAACAGTTTTTTTGGGCATTGTTTTTAACGAACATTACACAAAATTTAAGTCTAAGAAATATATCAAAATATAAGTCTCAAGACGTGTACGTACGAATGAAAATACCAATCGACAGGAAAAAAAATGCCATATAAAAGTTTTGAAAAATCGATTTGTTCATCTTTCGTTAGCCAGAGTCTATCAGTCAAACCACTGAGCCAGTCAACCTGTGACCACGGTCGGTGTCTGGACGAAACGTCAGGCCAATCAAAGGTATTTAATGTACCTATAATATCACTATTGTATCATAAAATCTTACTGCAAATAGATAATGAGAATCATCATTACTATTTAATTAATTGTAAAAAAAATACAAACTCTTAGCATTGATCTCAGTTGTAGCCTATCCTACTTCACTTCACTGTGGAGTAATACTGTGACTATCTATGTGACAGTATTCACTCCGCATATATTAGAATAAGGATGGATACGCTAGGCTCAGGATCGGGTACAGTGGCGTGGGAAAGGGCTATATCCAGCAGTGCACTGCAGTAGACTAAATTGTTTGATTGATCCATACTAATATTATAGATG
Organism: Eilema sororculum; assembly: GCA_914829495.1. Taxonomy (NCBI): domain Eukaryota; kingdom Metazoa; phylum Arthropoda; class Insecta; order Lepidoptera; family Erebidae; genus Eilema; species Eilema sororculum. The sequence continues at coordinate 20,122,281 of OU618552.1, read as the reverse complement.
CGAAAGTAACTCTGTCTGTCTGTCTGTATGTTACGTTTTCACGCCTAAACCACTTAACCGATTTTAATGAAATTTGGTATAGAGGTAGATTAGACCTTGAGAAAGAACATCCATACTTAATATTATAAATGCGAAAGTAACTCTGTCTGTCTGTCTGTCTGTCTGTATGTTACGCTTTCACGCCTAAACCACTGAACCGATTTTGATGAAATTTGGTATAGGGGTAGATTAGACCATGAGAAAGGACATAGGCTATGTTTCATCGCGATAACCGACATCTACGCGGGCGGAGCCGCGGGCAAAAGCTAGTAGGCTATATTTGGTCGCGCTAACCGACATCCACGCGGGCGGAGTCGCGGGCAAAAGCTAGTACAGGAATAAAAGAACGGGTGTGTAGTTTCCAATCAAGCTAACTTCCAAGCTGGATACACCCAGTGATTTCTTTCATGGTAGGGGATTCAGATAGCAAAAGCTCCTGTAAAAGCCAATATAAACCAAAATACTCAAGGGAGGAGTGGACCCTCGTTAGCCCCGGGCTTATATGCTGAAGAATATACAGTAAAACTTCTTCCTTTTTTGAAGTTGGTTAGAAAGTTGTACCTGAACATGGCCTTAGCCTATGCTAAGTAACACACTATCATAAACAAAACGAGTTTAACCTACTTGGACTGACGGGCGAGGCCTCCGTCTCTAGTTTTTGAGTTCTTAGAATAAAAACTGACCTAGGTTGTTTCGTAGAACAATTTAGCTTAGACAGGTTAATTATATATTTATTACAAACCATCATAATCATAGGTTGGCACATTGAGGGTATTGTATACATAGGTACATACATTTTATATTCACGGCTCTAAATTCCCAAAGGGATTGGTAGAGATTTACTAACCAACAATAGTCTGCCGGGGTGCGAGAGATATATGCTCTCGGCAATCTCACCTCCGGCAACCAAGGACCCAAGATGGCGTGCGTTTTAGTCGGTTCGAGTCCGACATAACCGCCTCCACCGGCTCCGTGGGGGTGGTATCCGTGGGGGTTTTGCACACGATAAAAAAAAACAACAATAGTCAATTATAATTTTTGTTTCCACGTAATTGGGGGGTCTGCCTATTGCCGTCTAGTGGGTACTTTAATTGAACATTTGTAAAGCCGTTTTAGATGTTTTTGTTACTCAATCGCGCACTAACTGCTGACGAAATACAGGGATAGATTATTATACTTTGGAATAACATATAGACTACTTTTCGGTTTTGATGGCTCCTTTGGATGCAGGAGCGGGACAATTCCTCGCTAGCAGAGTTACGGGCAGAAGTTAATCCATACTAATATTATAAATGTGAAAGTATTCTGTCTATCTGTGAGGCTTTCACACTATACTACTGAACCGTTGTAGGAAAATAAGTAAAAGGACGTGGACTATGTTAGGTCGCTATTACCGACATCCCAGTGGGTGAAGCCGTGGGCAACAGCTAGTAAAGTATAAGTCGCAGGCAACTAGCTTAATCAGCCGTGCAATTAACCGCCCAGTAAACAGCTTTTTTTTTATTAGCGTGCGAGAAATCCCTTTTTTTTTTCGTGCGGAAATCCCCTCGGATACCCCCCCTGCCGGAGCCGGAAGGGGAGGTTATGTCGGACTCGAACCGACTAAAACCGCACGCCGACTGTGGGTCTTGGTGCTAGGCCGGAGGTGAGGTTGTCAAAGACATATCCCTCGCACCCCGGCTGACCCAGGGCCATCCCTTGTGAGGACCATAGTGTCACCATCTAGCTCCGGGTATTGGGATTATCACTTTGCGCCGCCGCCGCGGCCTGCTTCTGCTAGGGTGACAGGCGGCTCTACCGATCACCCCCTAGTAAAGAGCCTAGGTGGTTAATTGAACGTCTGATTAAGCTAGTTAGCTGCGACATATACATCTCACTCTTAGATTGTACTTCTAATGCGATACCGCGTCCTTCAAGACAGGGATTCAGACAACCGTAAATATAGCCAAAAAAAAATCTCGTTTCTTTGTGCACGTCTCCGCAGTCTATACATCAGTTATATTTATTTATACACGTTGATCTATTTCGTGTAAGTACAGCACAATGTGAGCCCAATCCCTCAATGTGGATTTCTCTTCAATACATTGCATTCACTAGCACAGTTGCTTCACAAGGGTGGCCATAGCTTTCCGTAAAATTGAATTATTTGGAGGACGAAATAAAAAAAAATGTAAGTTTGATTTCTTCTTAAAAATGTAAGATGAGAAAAGATAAATCCAATGTTGCCTAACTCAAACTCCAGACCTCACATGCAAACATAAGAGCTAACCCGTACCAGGGGTCCAACAAAAATTGTTATACAATAAAAGTTACCTACCAAATTTTGTACCGTATAGTCACTTAGTCCTTGTAGCATATTATTATGTAAAATAACGAGAGAAGGGTGACTGACTCGCTAAATTCGGTTCAATCAAATGTATGATGTAATTGCTTGGTGAGGGGTCATGCAAAACGATTCCCATTTTCACAAGCCTTATAAATTTTATGAATTCAATTTTAAACCTGAACTACTTCCTAGGTAAGCCTGTCATACATTCATAACCTTAGAAGGATAGTATGAAGTCAAAGTCAAAAATCATTTATTCTGCAAAGACCATTAAATCGGAACTTACACATTTTTTTTCCGTTCGGAAATCCCCTCGGATACCCCCCTGCCGGAGCCGGAAGGGGGGGGGGGGTTATGTCGGACTCGAACCGACTAAAACCGCACGCCGACTGTGGGTCGTGGTGCTAGGCCGGAGGTGAGGTTGTCATCGACATATCCCTCGCACCCCGGCTGACCCAGGGCTATCCCTTACGATCTGGCCCTACTCAGGAGGGGGGCCAACGGTGTTCCCGACTCGCCCCCGGAATGGGGAGGCGCGCTAACTTACACCAATGAAGTGGGATAGACAGTACATGTAGCAACACAAATGCCCAAAACAGAATGTTACATATTATATCCTAACAAGTTAATTACGCAACAGCCCACTTTGAGAACCCGTGAGAACTGTCCTTGTTAATCAACAAAACATGCCCTCCCTACCGTTCATAGCGTCTCAAGTTCAAGAATAAGTACACGGCGAGACAACAATGAGAACAAGCAGGTAGTGATTTTTTTTATAAGGCCCTTTCAGACCATCTGCTCAATACGCCGGATAGCAGATGCGAGACGGGCTTTGTGTATATTTTTTTTGCCATTTACACAGTTCTTTGAAAGTCGACCGATGTTAAGATAAAAACGGATGCGTCTATAGACGTACGTAGGTATGAAGAATCAATTTTTGAATTTTGCAAATAGTATCCGGCTCAATTTTGGAAACACACTATTTTGTGCGTTTTGTGCGCATCCTGAACATTAATTATAAACGATTATATTATTTATTGTATTTGGACCCGTGCCAACGTGGCGGAACGACAAGACAACGGACCTTTGTGTTTAGTTGCGTCTGCTTACTCTGATTCAATCTTGGAACTTTTATCTGTGTATTTACTTCCTGTCACGGACTTTAATGGCCAGGAACTTCAGTTCCTTTGCTCACCTAGTTGTTAATAAATGTGCCTACTGTGCGTGAGGTGGGCCGTGGGCGTGATTAGGCGTTGTGTCAATAATTATAGCTTCCTTAACTTTACGTTTTAGACTTTCGGCCGAGTTTAGGCCGAGAAAAGTTATTCTTACTTGGTCGAAGTATTAGTAGCAGATATACGCAGGCCTACAATGCTCTTCATCCAGTACAAAAACGCGTTCAGGATGTTGTTGGGGCGGTTCTGGAGTGCCTCGGCAATGTTCGCTGAAGCGGCTACGGATGGCTTTGCGGCAATAATGCGCAAGAGAACGGCATCGCTACTGAGCAGAATACGAGGGAGTACCAACAGCATCCTGAAAATTATAGCTGATAGTGCTGATGGTGTCTTTCTGGAGCATTGGTGCCGTGTACATAATGGCGGCCCTATGCTTCAGGAAGATACATGAACTGATTTATTTTAATTTTTTTGGTTATTTAGTGGATAAGATGTACTAACATAATTGAATAAGATTGTGATACTAACAATCATTGTATGAGTTTTCAGTCCGAAATAAATGGTATATAATTATAAAAAAAATTAGACGTTGCTTGAATTATCTTACCGTTGTTTCCGGTTATATCTGAGCCTTTTCAGCCTTATAGTCGAGAGTCCGCTTACTTCAATTCAATCTTGAATACCTATCTTTTTATTTACTTCCTGTCAAGGAAACTATAGTTCGTTTGCCAACCAAAGTCGTGTGCATAAGATGGACGTGATTAGACGTTGTATCGACTATAGCTTAATAAATTTTACGTCATAGGCCGTTGCTTTACTTGTTAATTACCTTAACTTATTACTACGTGTATGCTCGTACCTCTTTCACTTTTATTTTTTCATAGTAGGTACTCTTCGGTTTCTACTATAGATACTGTTCTTCTTCATACGAATGTCCAAAGTTTGTTATCATTATCACTTATACCACTCCTTGCTTCCACAATTTATTTTATTTTACCATTTAGGGGTTCGACTTCCGTCTACGGACTCCTATCCTAGAAAGGATATTGAAACAATAGCAAGCGTCGGTAGCTTAGTGGTTAACGGATGGCTTCACGATCGAGAGGTCCCGTTCGAATCCTGGCCATTACACTCCCGACGTGAACCCACTCCTAGCACAAGCAATTTAGCTTAGTTGGAGGGGTTAAAGGGAATATTTGTAACTTCTGTTCTAATATTCTTTTAATTAAAAAATTAATATCAATTAAGTAATGTCTTTATTTTACAGATATTCGTGTAAACTCTAGCAAACGCGTATCATCAATGTGGTTGCAGGCAAAATGAACGTGAACCCCTTTCACCTCCTGGGTACTTCTTCATATGATAGACATTGTACATACGTACCTACATAAGTACATACATAGTACTTCTAAGGCGACCCCAATAATTATATTGAAAATATACTTTTATTTGAACTTATTTACGTCTTCAGAACGATGTTTGATGTTTCTTCACTGTAGGCGTTTTATTGGAATAACGAAACAATGTGATTGGTGTGGGCTTAGTGAAAATAATGTGTTATATTTCGGTTACATTAAAGAGTATGGGCACGTGTCACTTAATGTGAAGTGTTCCAATAAGAAGAAATTTGGTATTGTGATTTTTTTCTTTTATCATTTACTAGCTATTGTCCGCGGCTCCGCCCGCGTGGATGTCGCTTGTCACGACCAAACAAAGCCTGTGTCCTCTCTCAAGGTCTATACCAAATTTTATAAAAATCGGACAGAGTTTCTGATAGGTTAGGTCGACACAGACTCTGGCAGAGAAAAACTAAGCAAAGCACCCGGTTATATTGAAGGTTACTGAGGCCCACACAGTAGTTTAAAACCCAGATACGAATTTTACTAAATACAAGTTGAACAAATTACCTAAATAATGCCTAAAATACCTTTTTATAGTACCTAATAGCAAAGTTTTTAAATACTATTCGATGGTTAATAAGCTAAGGATGCAGGGAACAACAACAATTAACAGGAAAATCACTTTGTCCTTTAAGTGTTTATCATGTCATTTACGACCATTTTTCTTTAAAAAATAGATGTCGTTTTTATCCTTTTGCCTTTAAACCGTTAATTAAGATAAAATATTGTATTATAGCTTTCATAATGTTTTTCCAGTGTAGATATTTTAATCTTTTAGTTGTATAGGTTGCACAGACAATAATAGGTACAGGCATCAATCGGCAAAGTACAATTTTATTGTTTGCGTATTATTGATCTAGGTGTATAGTTAGTTTTTTTATTATTTTTCTTTATGCAGGTAAAGATGTACAGATGTACAGTCAGTGACAAAACTAGTTCATCAAAACCATTCTTCTTCAACCTCATCTTCCAAACTCACCTGCAAGCCAGTTCCTACACGACGAGACTTTCTTCTTGAGGTTGGAAGTTCAACAGTCTTATAAAAGCCATGCCAAGAGGAATAGAAGAAGTAAACGGGTACGGAGGAAATGTAAGCCTCGGATAAAAAATATTTGATTTCTCCGAGTATTTAAAATATATATATATATATATATATATATAACATTAAATAAATAAATTGGTGTTTTTCCAAGACTTTGCCTTTAGCTTAACATCATAACAACAAGTCAAATTGACGTGTCCTTTATAAAAAGTTAAAAAGTTTTTATTTTTATAACATTATTCAGAAACGACTTTTGTTACCGACTGTACTTTCTTGCCTACGCAGGTAAGTACATTTACTTAAACTTACCTGCATAGGTAATTTTACTAAACCCTGGCATTTTACTAGCAATTATCTGTTCTGCGTTACTAATACAGTTTGGGCAGTTTATAATATTATTAAATATTTTTTAGCTTTTAGCTGCATATTTTGAAATTTTATTGAATATTACATGTTTCTATAAAGCTGTTCACGGTTAGGATCTTTACCTGTTCTCGTAATAAAATATCGAATTACGAGTACATACTAAATTTTGCTTGCAGTTTCGCTTGCGTTAGTCGTACGACCGTTTTGAAAATATTTTCTTGTGTAGTTATTTACGCGATTACGAAGCATGGGTACTAGCGAAAAGATTAACATTCTCTTTAACCCCTCTAGCTAAACTAATTTGCTTGTGTTAGGAATGGGTTCACATAGGTAATGTCTGGATTCGAACCCGGGACCTCACAATCGTAAGACCAACTCCTTATCACAGTTATCACCAAGCTACCCTGCTACTGACACTTCCAAATAATAAAAACTTTATTTTTAAAACAATACCACAGATAACAAATAAAAAAGTTAGATTCAAAACGTAATCTATATTCATTCAACGGTTTTACTGAAGCTTTTTTTAAATCAGTTCACATGATGAGTTTCAAAAAAAATATTTCTTTGGGTCCACTACTTTTGAGGGCTGGTTTCTTGAACGAAGGGTAGCGACCCCTTTCTGGGCCGCGGCAGCTGGCTGAGGTCAACGACCTTTGCTAATATCCGTCCGGTCATAAGTAGGTATTATTTCCTTGTTCGCGAACTTTTTGTAAGTAGGTACCTACTAGCAAAATGGAACTTGGAAAATTAATGTGTCTACTGTATTTATAATGAGAATATTTGTAGAGATTTCTTTTTTGGTTTCAGTAGCGAGTGTGAATATTGTGTACGAGGAGATGTTGACGAACAGAGTACCTACTACTCAAAATGATTTTAATTTCGTTTTTTGAACCCCTTCCAGTTGAACGATTGTTCTGATTCTGATATTTGGTGTACGGGCAATAATCCATACTAATATTATAAATGTGAAAGTAACTCTGTCCGTCTGTCTGTCTGTCTGTATGTTACGCTTTCACGCCTAAACCACTGGACTGATTTTGGTGAAATTTGGTATATAGGTAGATTAGACACTGAGAAAGGATATAGGCTATGTTTGGTCGCGATAACCGACATCCACGCGGAGCCGCGGGCAAAAGCTAGTACCTACCATATAAATCCATAAAACAGCTTGGTCATTTACGAGAGTTTTAAGATCGTTTTGAGACTTCGTCGTCAAGATATTTATGACTCTGACAGTACAATGTTTCAAGTTCGAATACCAGTTGACGATATAGGGTCGCTCTGTCCGTGATAGTGAAAATATAGTTCATGAACATTATATATTCAAACCTATAAAATATTTATAACTAACTTTTGCCCGCGGCTCAGCCCGCGTGGATGTCGGTTATCGCGACCATACATAGACTATGTGTTAATCCAGGGTGTGAGCTAATTCCGTTCCAATTTTCATTAAAATCCATTCAGTAGTTTTTACGTGACAGAGTAAAAAACAAAACTTTCACAAGTTCTTTCTCAAGGTCTAATCTACCGCCTGGAAACGAGATCCCCTGCGGCACTGTATCGGTTCCGTAAGGAGGCGCGGGAGCGGGGATACGATCCCAAGCCCGAAGACATTCGGGCCGGGAGATCCCGGCTCCACAGGATCAAGGTGGCAGAGTGGGAGCGACGACTTGAGCAACCACGCGCAGGGCATGCCGTCATAGAGGCGGTAAGGCCCATCATGGGGGAATGACTAGAGAGGACTGACGCAGATTATCACCGGGCCGTGCCTGCTTCGGGCGGTATCTGATCGGATCAAAAAGGAGCCAACGTCCGAGTGTCATCATTGCGACGCGAGCGAGGACACAGAGCTGCACACGCTCACCGAGTGTCCGGCGTGGGCCGGACCGAGGCGACAGCTAGTGGCGGCCCTGGGAGTGAGAGTTCTCACCCTCACCACCCTGCTCACAGCAGTGGTCCGCTATGCGGACGCGTGGGCGGCCGTTGTCTCCTTCAGCGAGCAGGTAATGGTCGTGATGGAGACGGCGGAGCGGGAGAAGCGGCGCGAGCGAGCGAGACTCGCGAATCGTGCCGCCCGCGCGCGCAGGCAACTCGGCCGTCGGAGGGCACTGACTGACCTCCGTCCCCCATGAGCGTGGATGGGGTGACGGGCGGAGCCACCTGTCACCCCAGCAGAAGCAAGCCACGGCCTCCCCATTCCGGGGGCGAGTCGGAGACACCGTTGTCCCCCCTCCCGAGGAGGGCTAGACCGTAAGGGATGACAGCCGGGGTGCGAGGGATATGTCGATGACAACCTCACCTCTGGCCCAGCACCACGACCCAGAGTCGGCGTGCGGTTTTAGTCGGTTCGAGCCCGACATAACCTCGCCTTCCGGCGAAGGCAGGGGGGAATCCGAGGGGATTTCCCCACGAAAAAAAAAAGGTCTAATCTAAAGCTTTACCAAATTTCATCAACCTTTAGATGATGCAATAGGATTATTTTCTATTTCAAATGTCATCATAACGTTGAACAAACTTAAGATGGGTTGTAAAGTCGCGGTTGAAATCTTCAGTTGTGCTGTTATCTCACGTCTGCTTATATTTTCTGTAATCCTTATTTATGGCCATTATTATTTAACTAGGCCCCTGGAGTTGCGATAGAGTGTTCAACTGGTTCATGCAGGCCGCGACGCGCGACGGCGCATAGTGCGCCTCCCCGTAACCGGGGCTAGATGGGGACACTGTGGTCACCGCAACCCGAAGGGGGCCATCTCGAAAGAGATGGTCCTGGGTCTGCCGGGGTGCGAGAGATATGCTTTTGGCAATCTCACACCTCCGGCAACCAAGCACCACGGCAATAGACGGTGGTCTATCAACGTGTACAACACCAGGTGAAAATCCAGAAAAGCAATAAAATCGGTTAAAAACAGTTTGATTTCCAAATATCTTTAAGGAACGAAGGAGTGTGGCGTGGCGGTAGTGAACGCGACTGCTACGCGGGAGGCGCGGGTTCGATCCCCGCTCAGTGCAAATATTTGTATGCATGAATATGGCTATTTGCCTGGGTGGCCTGTTCTATGTATAATATGTATGTATAATATGTACAGAAAAAAAGATATCTAAGTATGTTTATCCGCATTCTAGATTCTATAACATAAGCTAGTTAAACTATGCTTACCAAGGGTCTACATACTACATAGCGTTGTGTAGTATGTTGTGAAAGATCTTGCAACCATAACCATTCGTCACAACTCTTCTCTCACTATCTACACTCACACTCGCACACACACACATACACACACACACACACACACACACACACACACACACACACACACACACACACACACACACACACACACACACACACACACACACACACACACACACACACACACACGCGCGCGCGCGCGCGCGCGCGCGCGCAAACGCACACGTATACACACACAATTTATTTTATAATTTTACTATAGGCACTAACTTATAATTTAAGTCCTATTGAAATAACTTCTATTAAATACTTTAAACTACGATAGGTTATCTCTTGGAGGTAGGCGTTATTGGCCACGACACAATCTTTAACTACTGTGGCTATCATCGTACACATTGTTACTGTATTACTTTGTTACTGTTTCTATATAATAAATAAAACAAAAATTAAAAAACAAATTTCATATTCTAACACAAGCTTAGTTGGAGGAGTTAGATAGAGGGAATATTAGTAATTTCGGTTCTAATATTCTCCATAAAAAATGCTTTTACTATTAGTATAGTTTATTTTAACCAATTAGGCGTGTTATTTCTCTTATTTATCAAACAGAGAGGTTACAAAAGGGGCTACTATTAACCGCTACTTAACAAAATAATTTTAATGTGATGCAAATCTAGTTAAAGGGTTTATAAAGGGTGTTCACGTTCCCAAGAGCTACTTATAAGAGGCGTAAGTTAAGGATAGCAGGTATAACGGTTCTTAAACCGGTTTTAGCCGAACATTCAATTTTTTATGAATGTATTAGGACGCCGAGGACGGTTGAGATGGCACACAGTAGGTATACCTATGGCCTAAAGGATAGACACAGTATACCTATAGCCCTTTACAAAAAATGTTAGAGAGATTGGTTTACTGTTTTCGATTGATACAAATAATGTGTAAAGTGATGAGAATTGTAATTGAAAGCTGAGGTTTTTTTTTTTGAAGAATATTAGAACCGAAGTTACTAATATTCCCTCCAACCCCTCCAACTATACTGTGGAACATCGGTTACGACTGGGTGCTTCGCGGTGAGTTCGCAGACGGTGCCGCCGTCACTTGTTATGCGGACGACACGCTGGTGACGGCGTGCGGGGCTACATACCGCGAAGCGACCCTGAAGGCCACGACCGCGGTTGCCCAAGTCGTGGAGCGGATTCGGCGGCTGGGTCTCGAGGTGGCTCTGCATAAAACCGAGGCCATGTTCTTTCATGGGCCTCGGCGCGTGCCACCCGAGGATTCCAGCCTCATAGTGGGAGACATTTCTATCGGCATCAAGGCCCAGATGAAATATCTGGGGCTCGTGCTTGACGGCCGGTGGAACTTCGGGGAGCATCTCCGAAGACTGGCCCCCAAATTGAAAGACACAGCTGCCACTTTGGGGCGGCTGCTGCCCAACATGAGGGGGCCGGATGACTCCTGCAGGAGACTCTATGCGGGAGTCGTGCGGTCCATGGCCCTATATGGGTGCCCAATATGGGCGGACACCCTGACGGTTCACAATGCGCGTCTGCTGCGTGGACCGCAGCGTGCAATGGCCAGCAGGGCCATTAGGGGGTACCGCACGATATCCTTCGAGGCGGCGAGTCTCCTTGCCGGATCCCTACCGTGGAACCTGGATGCGAGAGCCCTTTCGATGCTATATCGGTATCGTAAGGAGGCGCGGGAGCAGGGACGGGAACCCGAGCCCGAAGAAATTCGGGCCGTGAGGTCTCAGCTCCACAGGGACATGGTAGCGGAATGGGAGCTACGACTTGGGCGACCAAGCGCAGGGCACGCCGTGATAGCGGCGGTAAGACCCATCATGGAGGAATGGCTAGAGAGGCCACACGGCAGCCTCTCGTACCGGCTGACGCAGGTGATTACCGGACACGGGTGTTTCGGGAGTTACCTGTGTCGGATCCGGAAGGAGCCAACGTCCGAGTGCCATCACTGTGATGCGAGCGAGGACACAGAGCTGCACACGCTGACCGAGTGCCCGGCGTGGGACACGCCGAGGCGGGTCCTAGTGGCGGCTCTAGGGGTGGGAGTCCTCACACTCGTCACATTGCTCACAGCGATGGTACGATGCGCAAACGCTTGGGGTGCGGCCGCCTCCTTCTGCGAGCAAGTAATGCTCGAGAAGGAGGCGGCCGGTCGGGTCCGGACCAGACTCCGGGCCCGGGAAGCCCGTGCAGAGCGAAGGCGAACCGGACGTCGGAGGTCGCAGAACGACCTCCGTCCTCCATGAGCGCTGGCCTGGGGGTGACCGGTGGAGCCACCTGTCACCCTAGCAGAAGCAGGCCGCGGCGGCGGCGCAAAGTGCGCCTCCCCGTAACCGGGGCTAGATGGGGACATTTTGGTCCCCACAACCCGAAGGGGGCCATCTCGAAAGAGATGGTCCTGGGTCTGTCGGGGTGCGAGAGATATGCTTTTGGCAATCTCACCTCCGGCAACCAAGGACCCAAGATGGCGTGCGTTTTAGTCGGTTCGAGTCCGACATAATCACCTCCACCGGCTCTGTGGAGGTGGTATCCGTGGGGATTTATCGCACGATAAAAAAAAAAAAAAAAAAAACCCCTCCAACTAAGCTAAATTGCTTGTGCTAGGAGTGGGTTCACGTTGGTAGTGTAATGGCCAGGATCGAACCCGGAACCTCTCGATCGTAAGGCCGACTCCTTAACCACTAAGCTACCGACGCTTCACCTTACTTAAAATATTTTCATACTTATAATTTTTTTAAATATATCTTCCACAACATTCTACACAACGTCATCGAGACCCATGGTAAGCTTAACTAGCTTGTGTTATGGAATCTAGAATGCGGATAAACATACTTAGATACTTTTTTTATAAATACATTGCCAATAGCCATATTCATACAAGTAATTGCACTGAGCGGGGATCGAACCCGCGCCTTCTGTGTGGCAGTCGCGTTCACTACCGCCACGCCACGGAGGCTGTCCAGCTTTAGATTTTTTACCAAATTGACTACACCCATTTCATTACAGTACACCCCACACAGGACAGCTTCTGTACTGACGGCCACTATTTCTTGGGCTGCGCTTCAGCTTACCATCAAACTGAGGTGTAGCTCAAGCAATAGTGGCCACCATTACAGAAGCTGTCCCTAGTAATGCCGTTCCTATCCCTATTTTGACGGCTTCGACAGAAGCTTTTTCAAGTCCGCTTAAAGGATTCGGGATTGTAGGAAGCTTGTCATCTCATCAGGAAAGAGTAACAGTCTGGTTAAAATGGGTCATTCATCAACTCGCGGCCATCAAACTCGCGGGCGTCCGCGACTTGGCAACATTCAATTTTAGATTATTTTCTTGTCATCAACTCGCGCGATTGTCAAAATTGACGTATTTGTGTACAGTCAGTTACAAAAACTTTGTAACAAATTTGATATAGTTAGGTACCTTAAATGTTTGGATATTTTAGGCTAAGTTATAGTATCGATTGCAAAATGGTGTTTTTGACAAAATAAAAATAGGAGCCATTAAAATTAGTTTTATTTCAATGAATAACCTTCACGTAAACTTCCAGCAATACTACAATCAACTTTTCTGTACAAATAATCTAAGTAATAATTGTTTCATCCTTTCTGCAATTCATCCCCAGAGGGAGGGAGGCGGTATGCAAAGTTTGTATCGGAGAGCACAGCCGCGCGCAACACTTAGTTAAAGTAAAGGAACCTGAAGTGTACGTCTAGACATTTGAATGTAGGACCTTTGAGAAATGCTGCCATTATAAACGAAAAGGGTGCATTCATAAACTAAATTTGCTTTATAGATATGTATGTGTATGTTGTGGTTAGTCTCGTAGGTATACAGAGTTAGTTCCCGGTGGTGTAGAATATGCTCTACCTTTTGCAGGGGGTATCGTAGAAAGCGATTAAGGTATAGGGCTGTTCTCCATCCGACAAGACAAAGAGCTGCTTGTTTAAGATTTAGAGGTCTGAATATCTGGTTTTCCCAAGCGACTACAATATGGGGTTCTTCAAGAGGGGCATTAGAAGGTTTCTTCAGGGTAGGCAGCACGAGTGTAACACCCGTGGTGTTGCATACCTCCATAGGCCGCGGTAACCACTTTCCATCAGGTGGGCCGTGTGCTTGTCTGCCACCTAAGTGGTATAAAAAAAAAATATCTTATTAAGTTTGCAAGTTGTTAGTCATCTTTCGGTTTCTAAGCACATACTGCACTGCAGCACCTACGTGGATAAATCTCTGCACTGCATCACCATGGCATACCATGGCATTAAGGCCCGTATTCTAGAATGACACTCAGCCTGACTGACTGAGCCAGATTGTATAGACAGATTGATAGTTTGACATAATTATGACCTATACAATCTGTCCACAGCTAAATCGAGATTCAGGCTGAGTGTCATTCTAGAATACGGGCCTATGTCCGCCTTTGTACACATCTATACTAATATTATAAAGCTGAAGAGTTTGTTTGTTTGTTTGTTTGTTTGTTTGAACGCGCTAATCTCAGGAACTACTGGCTCGAATTGAAAAATTATTTTTGTGTTGAATAGACCATTTATCGAAGAAGGCTTTAGGCTATATAACATCACACTGCAACTAACAGGAGCGAAGAAACAATGAAAAATGTGGAAAAAACGGGGAAATTATTCATATTTGAGGGCTTCCGTTGCGTGCGCTGCGAAAACGGTCCAAGATACCAAAAACATATGTATGAAAGAATTATTCCTCTTGAAATGATCTAAAAAAATGTCCGCGACAGTAGATGTCTATCTTTTAAGATTAAATCACTAGAACCGTTTTTATGGTAATCAAATTTGGTCGAAATTAATGCATTATTACCAATTATTTGTTAGAGTTGTATCAACATAATAATATTAATCTTTATCCAAATAAATGTGTTGTTGATTAAGAGTATTTAATTGTAAACAAAATTGTCATTGACATTACTTAATTTCAATGAACACCTTAGAAGATATTACAATTTAAAATTAATTCCGATATAAAATTTACACGCGCCGCATGATGTGCAAAACCTGACGCTGCGCCTGGCCGGCGGGCGAGGAGAGGCGTTGCTTGCGGGCGACGCGGAGGGATCATGTCGGGAGCTCCGTCGGCGTATGGGGCCCGAATCGAAATGCTTTCCGTTCTCAAAATAATTAGGAGAATTTGATACAGCTAATTGATTCTAATTTCTAAGGCGAAACGAAGTAGTGTATTATAAATAAAATACACTAATGATGCCTCCGACCGATTTCGGCCATGGCGACCACTTTGACTCCCAGTCGGCTCGGCGCTGATGCGCTCGAAGATGGCTAGCATAGCCGATCTTCGCGGTGAACTCTCGTGTGCACTGCGGGCATGTGAGGACACCACTTACATAATGGTATTGAATGGCAGCGGGTGGGCGGACTTTCAGCTCATCGCGTTTAGCGTCGAGGTCTGCCTTTCGCTGTTCCTCAAAATCGCTTACTCATCTTTGCACCACCCTGCGCCATTCTGGACGTTGCGCTGCCAAACCTTCCCATTGAGACGGTTCAATGTTGCATCTTTTCATATGACGCTTCTGAACATCTTTAAATCTGAGGAGTTGGCCGCCATGTTTCCGCTTGCCTTCCTCTAGTTCAGAGTAGAAGATGCGTTTCGCCACTCTCTCCTCCGCCATACGTGACACGTGACCGCACCACCGAAGCTGCCGACGCATTAAGTAGGCCTCAATGCCACTGACCTTGGCTCGTCGCAAAACTTCGGTGTTGCGCACTCGGTCGGACCATCGGATCTTCATGATTGAACGTAAGCATTTAAGGTGGAAACGATCCAGAGTGCGTATGTGGCGCCGATACACACACCATGTCTCGGAGGAATATAAGAGGTTTGGCAGCACAATTGCCATGTAAACAGATATTTTGGTGGCCAGCTTAAGGTCATGTGAACAGAAAACCTTGGAACGCAGCTTCCCAAATGCCGCAGCTGCGGCACAGATTCTGCTGCTGATCTCATCATCAAGGTCACACTTGGATGTAATAGTGCTCCCCAGATAGCGAAACTTGTCAACCTGCTTCAGCATGTCCTGACCTAGCTGTATAGACAGTGTCTCGTGACCATGTGTGTCCAGGGACATCACCTCCGTCTTCTTGACACTGATTTTTAGGCCGAACTTGCAGCAAGCTTGGTGAAAACTGGACATAAGCTGTTGCAGGCCATCAGGGGATTCTGCCACAAAGCATAAGTCGTCAGCATACATGATTTCTGTAATCATGGTATGGGAGACTTTAGTGCGCGCCTTAAGTCTGGCCAAATTAAAAAGACTGCCATCTGTGCGGAAGCGGATGCGGACTCCCTCAGAACGAGCTTGTAATACATCCCTGACTACTACTGCAAAGTACATGGCGAACAGTGTGGGCGCTAGAACACACCCTTGTTTCACCCCACAGGTAACGGGGAAGAAATTTGATTGTTCGCCATCGACACCGACGCAGCATTGCATGTCGTCATGCAGGAGTCTAAGAAGTCTCACAAACTTCTCCGTGCATCCTAGCTTCCCTAGCACGATCCAGAGGGCTTCACGAGGCACACTGTCGAATGCCTTCTCCAGGTCAACAAAGCAGAGATATAGCGGACGACCCTGCTCTCTGCTTTTTTCCTGCAGTTGACGCACAGAAAAGATTGCTTCACAGGTGCCTCGTTCAGGTCGGAAGCCAAACTGGGTTTCTGGCAGTATTTTTTCAGACAGAGCCCTTAAACGGTTTAAAAGGACTCTGGCAAAGGCCTTTCCAGGAGCAGACAAAAGCGAAATACCACGGTAAGAGTAGCAATCGGAACGGTCACCCTTGTTTTTGTAGAGCTATATACACTATAGCTCATATATACTGTACACTGTTATAGCTACAGTGTAGTATAATTCGATGTACTTCTTTAAATAAAATACTTTGTGCATAAAGAATAAATAAATGAATAAATAGATAAGAAACATTACTATGTATTTGAAAACTGGAATTATCAATATAGCTCGAGGAACATGCAAACTGAAATGATAAAATATATTAGTACAAAACATATCGCTCGCTTTTCACGGTCACAGGGAGACTGTGATCATCTCATGCGTGAGTCTCAAGTTCATTTGCAAATTGATACGAATTCAGCAACTTTTATCACTGACTGTACATTTCGTTTGAATCAAAACCAATTCAATAGGCTATATTAAAACTAAAATATTGAAGAAATCCGTCTACTTCTTGAAATAAAATACTTTGTGCATAAAGAATAAATAAATGAATAAATAGATAAGAAACATTACTATGTATTTGAAAACTGGAATTATCAATATAGCTCGAGGAACATGCAAACTGAAATGATAAAATATATTAGTACAAAACGTATCGCTCGCTTTTCACGGTCGCAGGGAGACTGTGATCATCTCATGCGTGAGTCTCAAGTTCATTTGCAAATTGATACGAATTCAGCAACTTTTATCACTGACTGTACATTTCGTTTGAATCAAAACCAATTCAATAGGCTATATTAAAACTAAAATATTGAAGAAATCCGTCCAGTTATAACAAAGAATTATTTTTTCCCACATATTCACACATCGCCCCATTCGCGCGGTCGATAAGATTTCGCCTTGCGAAATTTCTTTCACATTACTTTCCGTCGACCCCAACGCATTGTGAGGGCCCTTTCTCAGGCCCTTGGCTCACATCTGTCGTCTTGTTGCACCGGCCTCGCCTGCAACTGCATACAATGGCCCCTCCCTTCAAATTCGGTTATATTTTCAACGGTTAATTTTGAAATGAAGTGCTTCTGATTTATGTTTACCTGGTAATCAAGGAGGTTAAATTTTTCTTTTCGTTTCTCCCTATTTTTAAAGTACTTAGTTAATCTATAAAATAATATGATATTTTATTATTCTATGGGTGGGTGATTATTACATCTCAGAATCTCAGGACTTACATTGATAAAATTGATGATGTAGGTATTGTAAAAGGGCAGGTCAAAAGTGATTGTTTTAATGATAGGTAGGTAGTAGAGGAAGTTGAATGTGTAAGGACGGAAACAGATGGCGGGCTGTTGGTTCTGCCTACCCCGGAGGGTAAAAGGCGTGACCATAAATACATGTATGTTCATTCACGCTTGCTTAACCCTTCTGTATGTAATGATGTATGTAATTGAATCGCTAAATATGTCACCATGGTCACTCATATTACTACATATTTGATCAATAAATATACACAACGCTATCTAGACCCATGGTAAGCTTTTATAGCTTGTGTTTTGGAATCTAGAATGCGAATAAACATACTTATATACTTTTTTTGTAAATACATACATACTTATTATACATAGAAACACCCAGACCAATGCAAATACCCATATTCATGCATACAAATATTTACAATGAGCGGGGATCGAACCCGTGCCTCCTGCGTGGTAGTCGCGTGTACTACCGCCACGCCACAGACGCTGTCCAGGATATTTACCAGGTTTTAATTTTCCACGCGTGGTCCCCGGCAGAGTAGAATTTGGTCCACCCCATCTCTTCCCATGTGGTGTCGTACAAGTCGACTAAGGGATAGGGCTTTTTAACATCAGAGGACAAATATATACAGCCCAGACTCAGCCTCGGATGCACGACTTGAGTATAGTGCCCGGAATGCGGCAATAGGCGAATAGGCTGACCCCCTATTACGTGAGACCGAATACAATAAATAATAATAAATAAATAAATATTCCACAACATTCTACACAACGCTATCTAGAAGACCCATGGTAAGCTTTTATAGCTTGTGTTATGGAATCTAGAATGCGGATAAACATACTTATATAGTTTCTTTTTTGTAAATACATACATATTATACATAGAAACACCCAGACCAATGCAAATAGCCATATTCATGCATACAAATATTTGCACTGAGCGGGAATCGAACCCGCGCTTCCTGCGTGGCAGTTGCGTGCACTACCGCTACGCCACAGAGGCTGACATGACAATGATTGGTGAAATGAGGATGTTAATTCACCTCTGCCTAACCCACCGGGGATAAAGGCGTGATTGTATGTATGTATGTATGTTTAATTTTCCGATGCCGAAACCGCAAGTATTTCAATTCCTTCCCGATCAGGGCGCTTTCAACAGTGCCGAAATATCAGAAACTCAAAACAAAACCTGGTAGATATCTCGGATTATCTCAAATAGTAAGGTAACTATTATGACTTCTTCAATTCTTCTTCACCTATACCTTCCAGAAGCACAGAATAAGTAGGTAATAGTACTAGCGTAACTCCAAAAGTAACTCCAAATAGACATATTTAAGGTTCCTTTTAGCGGGGCATGTACAAACATCTGATGAGGCCGTCAAGCGGAGTGCCACCATTGTAACATGCTACGTGTCTGTAATCCTCTTTCCTAAGACTGCCTTCAGCTTACAATCAGGCGAGGTGAAGTCAAATGGACGTGTCCGACATAACCAAAAAAAAACAAAGTCCACTACTGCGTGGTTCCTATATTATGGTCAGTTTACACGTAGGTAGTACCGTTCAATTGCTACGTAGTTTCCATACAATCCGTACGTTGTTTCGGCGGCGTAGGACGTTTACCTCTACTTAGCAAAATAACACTTATTTTACTCTTGTCTTGAATTTATCTAAAGAAAATTTTATCACCTACAAATTGAGTAAATAAACAATTTTTAATGGGCTCCTATATAAAAAATAGGTCCCAGAAATCAGTCATCATCGTCCACTATTAGATGTCTGTCCTGATTGCATCCGAGGCCACGGTGCCCTCGAAGCTCAGGGTCCGTCTTCCAGCTCTTCCTCCTCCACTTCGCACGATCTTGGGCGTCCAAGGTAGTGAGACCGTTTGTACGCATGTCATCCTCCACGCGACGTCAAGCCAGGAATTCTTGGGCCTACCCCTTCGACCTGGTGGGGTGGGGGCGCCATTGCCAGGCATGTGTTACCCACGTTGCTTGGCGGTTGCCGCAAGACGTGGCCACACCAGCGGAGGTGGCTCCATTCCATTTTATCTGCGATGTCACGGACGTGGACTCCACACATCCACCGCAGCATCTGCTTGTGTCACTTCAGCGGTGGCCACGCCTCACGGCCGTGTAAAAGGATGGCCTAATGATCGTCTTATAAACCTTTTTTTCGGCCAAACTGTGATTTTCCCGCCACTTAGCCAACGGGGCAGCAATACGTGCCTTGACGTCGTAGTCGATGTCACCAGTCATGTGAAGTAGGACAGACAGATCCCAGGTACTTAACCTGATCCGTGCGCTCGACCAAGTCATCGCCTATGCGGCCGGCTGTGGGATCTTTTGAGTTTAAAGTCAGGTATTCTGACTTCGCCACATTTAGCTGCAGCCCGCCGTTCTCTAGTGCATCCTCCCACAATTTCACACGTCTAACCAGTCTAACCAATCAAAACATCATTCATTGGTTCCGATAGTTCCTAAGAATATCGGTAGATGACTCCACCACCGCCTTAAAGACGGATAAGAAGGGAAATTTGAATCACATCGGGCGTTTCTCGCTAGCCGAGTTAGCATACTTAATGCTGTAAAATTCATTCAATCTGCTCATGTCTGCGTCTATCAGCGCATACTCTGCCGTCTAACCTCCGAATCCCAGGATCAAAGCTTGCGCCTGAGACTCGTCGACTTTTAGACAGGTTTACTGGTTTGTAGCTTGTAGCTGTAATTGACATTTCACCGAAGACGTTTACGGGACCCCAAACTTAAATAAGCAATTTTAACCGATGAGGTAATGGGTACGATTGTAACATTGTAGGTATCTGTAATGATCGTAATGGACAGCCTCCGAGGTGCAGGAGACGCGGGTTCGATCCCCACTCAATGCAAATATTTGTATGCATGAATATGGGTATTTGTAATGATCTGGGAGTTTCTGTGTATAATATGTATGTATTTACAAAAAAAAATGTATTTTAAGTATGTTTAATCCCCATTCTAGATTCCATAACACAAGCTAGTTAAGCTTACCATGGGTCTAAATGGCGTTGTGTGGAATGTTGTGGAATACTTGATCCAGAAATCAGTGAAATGATAAAATACATAAGTGCATTCTGTTGCAATTATTATCTTATCTTCGAAAAGAGTAAAGTGGGTATTACATCTTCCTGAATTCAGAAATCTAAATTCAGGAAGCTATTTAGGAAAAGAAATTCAGTCACCGAAGCTCGCGATTACACGTTCACTAATTTAGGATCCTAAATCATTTTTGAAGGACGAGCGGCAAGGGACGGACGTGTCGACTGTCGAGTGAATTGCGACAAAATGCCCTCAATACTATAAAAAAAAAAACAAAATATTGATATTGCCATAACCCTTGCGGTTAGCTTAACGACGAACGAATTTTTTCTTTCATAATCAATTTGAATAATTAGCATACCTACTACATGCTGTAAAATTTCATTCAAACATTTGGGCGGAGTAATCAAAAATCAATGAATAAAATGAATGACAGATCATTCATTGGTTCCGATAGCATAGCTCGTAAGAGCGTCGGTAGATTGCTAAACCATCGCCTTAAAGACGGATACAGATTGGTTTGGGCGTGAGTCTGGTAGCTAGGTGGTCAAAGCATTCTCCCTGTAAAAGAAGGATCGCGGGTTCAAATCCCGCCTGGACCGATCATATAATTTTTCCTTGATCGATTTGAATAATTAGCATACTAGATGATGTAAAATTTCATTTATTTCGTCGGTACATACGCAATATTATATTGGGAGGGAAAGACAAACGTGCGCTCTCGACGGCAGGCGCGCGGCGACTGAGCGTCCTGAATTCAGGAAACGTAATTACACTCATCCGATTTAGCCATTTAGGACGTCGGAAACCATTCTTTTCCTAAATAGCTTCCTAATTAGGAAGCTTTGCTTCCTAAATGCAATTACACTGTTCTGAATTCAGAATTTTCTAAATTCAGGTTTCTGAATTTAGGAAGATGTAATACCCCTTTAACACCTTTTCTTACCTGCTCTGTATTACAATGAAATATATTCTTATCTACAACTACCTAAGTAAAAAACGCAAAGGTGTGAAGTTATAACTACTATTACTATTTGTTATTATCGTTACAATAGACCTTTGTCGATGTTATTCATTCAGCCCCTAGCTCTCTCGTCTTCGCATCTTTTGTTGGTAATAGCAAAAAAACACCATGCTATGTCCGTTTTTACAAATCAATTTATTTTACTTTTGATAATCTAATCTATAATATAAAAATGAATCGCAAAATGTGTTGGTAAGCGCATAACTCACCAACGGCTGGACCAATTTCACTAATTCTTTTTTTGTTGTGTTTGTTATTATCGGGAGAAGGTTCTTACGAAAAAAAAAAAAAATAGTTGTACAGAAAATTTCAGAAAGTAACTTTTCTTTTTCTCATACAAACTTTTTCTATTATGTGAGAGAAGTTTATGTTTACGTTACGGGATTAGTATTTAGTAGTAGTAGGTAGTAGTAGGAATGGGAATGGGAATAGGAATGGGAATAGTAATGGGAATGGGAACGGGAACAGGAATGGGAACGGAATTGCACGCGGGTGGAAAATATGGCGGTACGAAGTTCGCCGAGACAGCTAGTCTATAATATAAAAATGAATCGCTAAATGTGTTGGTAAGCGCATAACTCAACAACGCCTGTACCAATTTGGCCAATTCTTTTTTTAAATGTTCGTTGAAGTTCAAGAATGGTTTTTACGGCGAGAAAAATTCGAATAATTGCCGGGAACCGACATCCAAGCGGGCGGAGCCGCGGGCAAAAGCTAGTAATACATATTTTCAATTAGTGTCACGAGCTTCGTCACAAGCCCGTCGGTTTCACAATAATAATAAGTGCTATTTTGTATTGATAAAGAAACCTATTTTGTTGGGTTCTTTTGCCATGGGCCCCGAAAGTCTCGGTGAAGCCCCAAGATATTAAAGATAAGTTTTTTTTTCAATATTGGTTAAGTTAATATGACTTCAACTTGATTGATAGCAAGCTGAAACCTGCTGAAAGTATTTAAGGTAAGAAGGACATCATTAAAGACACCAACAATATTACAATGGTGGCTCTCAGCTTGACAGTGTCAGCAGATGCTTGCCATGATGGATGCCAACCCTGGACTGGAAGAAGATGAAAACACGAAGTGTGCCGGTGGCGAATTTAAAAAGAGCTTGATTTTTTTTTTGCGCGCTTTTAATGTTTTGCTATCCATACTAATATTATAAATGTGAAAGTAACTTTGTCTGTCTGTGGGTCGGTCTGTCTGTATGTTACACTTTAACGCCCAAACCACTGAACCGATTTTGATGAAATTTAGTATATGAATAGGTTAGACCCTGAGAAAGGACATAGGTTATGTTTGGTCGCGATAGCAGACACATCCACGCGGGTAGAGCCGTGGGCAAAAGCTATTAATCTATAATTAGTGGATTTGAACTCTTTGCCCACTATAGCACCCTGTGCTATTCCCCAAAAGAGACCCAAAACCACCTACTACGCATATAGAGAACATTTAGAGCACATGTTATGAAGTGTCTAGGGTCAAGATATTTGCCGGTAACTACACCCAAATAACTTCTTATCGGTACTCTCTATCGTCGTGTCGGCTCGACCAGGTGGTACCGCGGCTACCTGTGGCGGGTCTCACAGAAAACGCACCCAAGCTTCGTTTAATTCAACTCCTTCCAACGACTTTGTTGAAGCCGAAATAACTATAACAAAGTACTTTTGTTGAATAACTACATTAGCGTTCAAAGGTTGCTGAACACCAAGTTTACAAACGATCTTGACATTGAAATTTGAACTATGAAGTGAAATTAATGGTTAAGTAACATTTTGTAGGTAATATAGGTAGAGACAGCCTCTGTGGCGTAGCGGTAGTGCACGCGACTGCTACGTAGGAGGCGCGGGTTTGATCCCCGCTCAGTGTAAATATTTGTATGCATAAATATTGGCTATTTGCATTGGTCTGGGTGTTTCTATGTATAATATAGTATCTTTTTTTTTATACAGTACACCTCAATTTGACTTCACCTCGCCTGATGTTAAGTTAAAGGCAAAGTCTCCATGTTAACCTGTGGTGGCACTCAGTTTGACGGCAATTTCACGCCCCGCTTATCTAATCTATGTATTTATAAAAAAAAGTATCTAAGTATGTTTATCCGTATTCTCGATTCCATAACACAAACTAGTTAAGCTATGTTTAACCATGGGTCTAGATAGCTTTGTGTAGAATGTTGTGAAAAAAAAGTATAATCTCAAAATATTTCATGTATTGTTTATTGTCGTGTTGATGATAACGGATTCGAATAGAAGTACCCTACCTCTTCCCAACTTACTCCTTCTCCTCCTTTTACTTTGGCTTATCGTGCTTTGTGTGCCTGCTTAGCACAGCTGACCTTCCAACCCCGAGACGAAAGCCTCCGTCAGAGCTTCATCCATCAATAAGATAAGATTTGCTTGCCTCCAAAGGTCTTGCAGAGGCCTCATACTTCCACGTTGACATCACCACGTCCTTATTCATAATTTGCATATACACATCATAAGTTTACCATTATCACCAGTAGGTACTTCAAATTTGTACCAAATCATTTCTATTTACCTCTTAGTGATAACATGTGTACAGTGTACACAATCGTACACAAATAGTTTCCTTATTGACTTGAAAATATCTGGGCTATCGATGAACCTTGAAATTATTTATCGTTCTCCTATATTTACTGCGTGTTGAGTGATTTGCGCGCAATTTATCGAATACTGGTACTGGATTTATTAGGGACAGCTTGCTCTAAGCATTCTTTAAAAAGTATTTTAAACCCGAAAAACATCGGAAACATCGGAGTTCAAGTTTCATTTGAGCATTTAATTTTTTCCGATGCTTTTCGAACTCATAATCTTATATATAAAATTCTCGTGTCACAATGTTCATTCCCGTACTCCTCCGAAACGGCTTGACCGATTCTCATGAAATTTTGTGAGCATATTTAGTAGGTCTGAGAATCGGGCAATATCTATTTTTCATCCCCCTAAATGGTGCAGCGGGAACGGGATCTGACGCCACGAGGGCAGGAAAAAATTGGCGGTACGAAGTTCGCCGGGACAGCTAGTAAATGCTATAAAAAAATCATTCAAATATTTTAAAAACTTTATATAAAATGCCTTGAGGTGGAGACTAGAGAATTACTACATCACATTGTTACCCATTTTCACAGTAAATTGATTTGAATTTGAACTATCTAAGTTAATGGCTTATATTCGAACCCGGTACATCCTGGTGAGCTACCCACTGAGTTGATGTTAATCTGATGAAATAAAACGTGATTTCCTCTCCTAATATCATACCATGAATAGGTGCTTACCTAGAACATCTAAAAGTTTTTACATAATATAATATTCACCTCTCTCATCAACATGGTACAGTCAGCGTCATAAATATCTAGACGACGAAGTCTCAAAATTATGTTAATACTCGAGAGTTTTAAGATTATTTTGAGACTTTAAATCAAACTGTATAATCGATTTAAATGGTATTATTGGCCGTACTAAGGGTGTGTACCAAATATTAGAACAATCGATCAACTGAAAGGGGGTAAAAAAAAGAAATTATGATCTTTTTTTTGGTGTGGATCTTGTAACTGACGTAAGACAAAAACATACCGAAGCACACGAACAAAGGCTTCTTCATCATGTGAACGTCCGTCGAGGCTATCCAGCTACTAGACAACACGGACATAGTGAGAAGACCAAAAAGAACTAAACCTTTTGAGTTAGTTTAGTGAAGTTAATGTAACAAAGTGCAGTGAGTGCTACGCTCAAAGAACGCAAGATCAAAGTGTATATCAATTACAATAGAGACTATAAGAAAAGTGCCTGTAAGTGTTAGCAAATTAAGTTAAATTTAAATTACTTATTAGCCTCAAGGTCTAGATTGTATTAAAAAAAAGGATCATTTTGAGTAGGTAATTTGAGTACTTTGTTCGTCAACCTCTTTCTGATGCTGACTATACCTAACCTACTATGCCTATTGGAACCTACTTGTAAGTTGTTAATACTACTACCATGCTGCTAGTATTTATTTTGTACATATACAACCTACCCACCTACTGCCAAGTTATCAGGTGGGTAGGTGCACAGATATTAGGTAGTTGTGCTACCCACCCATACCATAGTACCTAGGTATTTACCTACCTGTAGGCTAACCTCCTCAGGTAAGCTTAAATGTACTTACCTTGTCTTACGAATGACCCCGAAAGGTTGTTGTATCTACCTACAAACTTCCTCAAAAAAACGGAGTTGGAATCACTATCGTATCATCGTCATCACTACATAGTAGGTTTTTTTTTATAGCCAAGTCGCTTTCCGGGTCTGCCTGTCCCTAGACCCTAAGTATGCTTGAATCTTTCAAACTACGCAAGGGATTTTGATGCGGTTTTTTTTAATAGATAGAGTGAATTAAGAGGAAGTTTTATATGTAAATACATGCCTATTATAGTAAAGGGTGCACCGGGAAAGGGATATGACGCCACGCGGGCGGATAAAAATTGGCGGTAAGAAGTTCGCCGGGTCAGCTAGTTATATTTTATGCAATATATTGCGAAGTATAATAGGTATGTATTGCGAAGTTTATTAAATACTTAGCTATTATACGTAGGCTAAAGTTACGTATAGGTACCACTATCAATAAACTTATTTTTTCCGGATTAAAGGACATTGAATTATGTATAAAAATTCAAAATCAGAACATCAAGCGCCATCTTATGGTTAACTTGGGTACTAACAAAATAACATTCCAATGTACATGCGTAGCAAGATTACAAATTGTTAAAATCTTTTACTTGGCCTGAGAATGTAATGTTTGTAATTTTACAATTAAAAATTTCGACATTTTTACAAAACCGCATGATTTTTTTCATTTTTAATACAATAATCGATTTTATTTTTTTAATATATCAACACTGTCTGTTTTTACTGTCATTAGTTGTCAAAATGGCACGTCAGCAGCAAGATGTTGATGAACTTTTCGATGTTAAAAATGCATTTTATGTTGGAAATTATCAACAGGCAATCAATGAAGCCCAAAGTGTATCCGTATGTATTATTTCTACACTTACTACCCTATTCAAAATGCTAATATGCACAAGTTTTCGCCTTGTTTTAACCGGTGACGTGCCTTTCATGTATTCGTCATTATTTTGCCTTAGCGTTGTCTTTAGAGAATATTTTCATAGTTCATAGGCTTCTCTTCTCTATCTCTAACAATACTTCGAACTATTACAGCCATCTACCCCGTTGATAGCACTGCAACGAGATGCATTCCTGTATCGGTCATACATCGCCCAGGGCAACTACAGAATCGTGCTCCAAGAGCTCAAGACGGCTGATCCAATGCTGCAGCCCCTGAAGATCCTGGTGGACTATCTGTCACCGGATGCTAACCAACCTGCGATCGTTGCGGATGTTGATGCCAGAGTAAGTTTCTCAGACTAAAAGAACAACATTAATGGAACGCATAGAACTAGCGTGTCAAGCCGAATGTTAAAGTATTCATTTCGCTCGCACTTGTGTGTGCTTCTAAAGGGTTCTTTTTTTATTCTTGAATATTATTTCTAAAAAGTGCTTTCTTTATTCTTAAGAACTCAAATTCAAATTCATATTTATTTATTGTTTACTCTTTCTTATGTACTCTTTCTTTATTCCGTGGTTCCACCGTTGGACACAGGCCTGTCCCAATGTGTGCCATTTTTGCCAGTTGACCGCCTTCCACTAACACCTTATAATACTGATGCAATATGTTGTCTTGTGTACTAATCAAATACATAGGGAAAGACAATGTTAAGAAACGATTGTAAAATCATTTGTTGGTTCCGTCGCCTTAAAGACAGATGAAAATAGAAAGAAAATTTGAATCACATCAGGTGTGTCTCGGTAGCCTAGTTGGTCAAGGCATTCCCCCTGTAAGGAAAAGATCGTGAGTTTGAGTACCGCCCAAGAAGATTCATTTTCCCTATGTATTCGATTTGTATAGTTAGCATACTTAATGCTGTAAAATTCATTCAAATTGTTTACTAATTTTCTGAATCAATGAATGTTGCAGGTGGCAAAAGGTACCGAGCTGGTGAATGAGGTGTTCTTGATTGTGGCTGCCACCATCTACTACCATGAAGAAAACTATGAAGCAGCTCTCAAGTATGTATGGTAGTATAATCACAATTAAAAATAATTCATCCTTGATTTTAGTAAAAAACCTAATGTGACTAGATTCTTACAAAAACTTCAGCCTACCATTATAGAATTGAATCTGTACTCTGTAATTTGAAAAACCAATGGCCACCATTGCCAATGCTAAAGTGGTACAGTCAGCATCAGAAAAATGTTGACGAGTAGAGTACTCAAAATAATCCTAAAACCAAAATTTCAATATTATATTGATAATTAGAGTACTCAAAAAGTTGCAAGCATCCAGAGTGGTCAAACTATCTTAACAATCGGTCTTCCAGAAACATGTAAGTAAGCAGAGTGTTTATATTCATATACAAAATCATGCTACACAATGGTATCTAATCAAACAAAGTGTTCAAAATATCTGGACAATGTCATTTAATCACATTTTGCATCCCTTTTTTACTTATGTAGCCATCCTTTACACATGATGATGGGATAATGTGAGATAGGTGTATAAGTTAGAACAGGATAGAAAATTTGTCAAATTAATGACAATTTCATTTGTATTTTTTATAGTTGCCAGTTGCATATGCCATAAACTATCCCCTTGCATTGGTGAGAAAAGATTTGAGTACTCTACTCGTCAACATTTTTCTGATGCTGACTGTACCACATTAGTTACAAACATAAAAAGTTTTTTTTTTTTTTTATAAAACATATGTTCATCGAACTTAACAGTTAGCATAATAAATGCTATAAAAAATTCATTCAAATATGTTCACCTTTTTTCAGAATCCTCCACAATGCTGAGTCGCTAGAACTACGCGCCTTCACGCTACAATGTCTACTGGCTATGAACAGACCCGACTTGGCCCGAAAGCAGCTGAAGGCGCTACAAGACATTGAGGATGATAGCACACTGTCACAGTTGGCCCAAGCCTGGCTGAACCTGTACCAGGTACTGATTTTATAAGTCACTAGCTTTTCCTGCGGCTCCGCCCGCGTAGATGTCGGTTATCGCGACCAAACTTAGCCTGTCCTTTCTCATGGTCTAATCCACCCCTATAACAAATTTCATCAAAATCTGTTCAGTGATTTGGGCGTGAAAGCGTAACATACAGACAGACAGACAGAGTTACTTTTGCATTTATAATATCAATATGGATTTTTATCTTTGAGACCCGAACTAACCTTACTAAGTAAAGAACAGATGAGGCTCTGGCAGAACAGTAACGGTAGTTGCTCCAGGAAAACCCAATATAGGTACTAAGCAAAACCAATAAGTAGAATTTTTACTCAGAAGGTACAAACTTAGAAATAGCTATTAGCCCGGTCAATTTAGACATTCGAAGGTACGTAAATTCCCACCAAGCTGAAAATGAGTAAAATTGTTCAAAACATAATTTTAAACAATACCTGAAAGTTCCCCATCATTCTTGTGTAAGGAAAAAAAAATTACTTTTTGAATCGGTATATCTCAGAAACGGTGGCTCCTAGGAAAAAACTGTTGATACATTTTTTATGGATAATTTTATAATAAACTTTTATGATAAATGTACCGTTTTGCTGAAAATCGCGAAAAACTCATTTTTTTGACCTTTGACCTTGAATATTTTTTTTTCCTTACACGGGAATGATGGGGAACTTTCAGGTATTGTTTATAATTATGTTTTGAACAATTTTACTCATTTTCAGCTTGGTGGGAATTTACGTACCTTCACTCTCATTTTTTGGTTTAAATTGACCGGATTATATGGTGATACTGTAATAATAAAAAATAAAAAAAATGGGTTTGTTGTTTGAGATAAAGTTAACTAGTGTGTTCTCCTGTAAATTAACAATATAGATAGGTACATTACCTTAAAGATTCGGGCGCCTTGGAGAAGCACATGCCTAAGATAGTCAATCAAGTAGGTTGAAGACTTTTAATCTGCCGGAGGTAAGCTAAATAAAACCACAGTACTGAGGTTTAATGTTTTATTCTCGAGCGCTCCTGTGTGCTTATTATAGTAAGAACTTTATGCTAGTTTAAAATTAACTGCTTTAAAGTTTAAATTTAAGAACTAAATTTCATATCACTCATGTCACTATGTCACCAATGCAATTTTTTAAAAGGTTTTAAAGTTAAATTTAAATTAAAAATAAACGAAAGCTCACGGCATCCCTCGGCGAGTGTGTGAAGGTTCACCTCCGCCAGCGAAGCATAACATGCCGCTCAGCAAGCCATTATTTCAAGATATTGCACATGCTCGTTCATATGGTTGAGAAATCCATTAAACCAAACGAGACAAGGCCCAATAAAGATAAAGCCAAAACAAAAGTCCCAAGAAAGGCCAAGAAAAAGAAAAGGGCAAAATAAAAAGGCGGCTCCAATGGAGACCTGAAATAAAATTTTAGGTTATTAGAACAAATTCCTATGAGAATACATGAGGTCCTAATTTTTGAGAAAAAGGTGCGACTTACCGCCTTATTTAGTTAGTTAAATACCAGCGACAAGATAAGTCATTGTATTTGGAAACAAATACTGAAACAACAAAATTTAAAATATTATTTTCCAATAAGAAAAAATGCATCGAAATGAATGTTATAAGATAATGTCAACTCACCAGAAATATGGAACAATTCTATATTAATATCATAGCGGGGACATATTATAATGTCATCCGGACAAGAATAACTTCAATCCATGACAATGGATTAAGATTCAATAAAATTATAAGATAATATCGACCATCTTGCTCGATCTTCAGGAAGAAAGGTAACGAGCTGTCAAACGACAAAATTGACAATCGCCTCTAACGTTCGGAAATTAGCGAAATTTCGTCTAAAACCCGTTAAAGACTACCGATGTAACGAGATTCACAAACGCGACGTTACAATACATGTTTAAGAATTACTTGCCTACTTTGACCATGGCTACCATTATGATGGATGATGCAACACACTCATCGACATTCTCTGAACCTTTTCACAACTCAGTCGGCGTGGACTTTGTTTAATTGTGATGTGGCTGACCTGTGGATATTTTCTGTGAAGCGACTTCCATTTTCAACTGATGATGCAACAAGACCAATTCATTACAAAAACTATTATGATTCATTATAATAATTACCCATTCCCTTATCCAATGACAAGGCAAATTCACTATTAATATTACGTTAGGACTTATCAGTTGTACTGATAAATCTCCTCGCCCGGACATACTTTAAGCCAATTATTGGTACAAAAATTTCGATACTTTCTAATTTCTACCAATCAAAAATCTGTCAAACTGCAAGGTCATGTTTCATTACACTTTAACCTTCCACAGGGAGGACCAGGGGTGCAGGACGCCCACTACAGTATCATGGAGCTGTCAGAACGCCTCGGCGCGCTGGGAGCAGGGCCGGCGGCTGTTGGAGCGGCGGCGGCTGCCTCCAGAGGTATGGCCCTGGTATATCGCGTGTGTAGTGGCCAAGATAGAGCTGCTTAGATTTCCGTGCATTCTGTGTATCATATAGGACTTATAAATTTCAAGTTTATCCCTATAGAAAATTATAAAAAGTACAGGATACAGGATATCACGCCTTGTGACTCTTGTCTCTTTAATTTTTGCAATATCCTTGGAATGTGGAAACTGAACTGAACTGGAAATGTGTTCAATGGGTTCAACCTAAAGAATTTAAAAAATAATCAACCTGGAATGTTCAAAAGGGTTAAAACCTTGACTTCCAATTTTGACGGATAGTAAGAACAACTTTTGCCACACATTAGCTGTAGAAGTAGTGCAACCTATTTTCACGAGATAGCGTTTTGAGTAACACGAATTTAATGTCCACTCGCGATTAATTATAATCTTACTGGCTGTGATTGCATATTTTCACGTCACACTTGTTCCCTGTGAGACAGTAGATAATAATATATATGTGTAAACTTCTGTAAATCTTTCTGTTCTGTGTGTAGAACTGTATTCTCTTTTTACCCGACTGCCGAAGGAACGAGGGTAATGTTTTTTATTATGCGAATCTGAGGCGAGATGACGTCACAATCGTTCTTGTAACAAATTGCCAAACTATATACACTTTGACATACATAAATAAATAAATAATGACTGTTTTAATCCCGAGAAGAACGAATATTTTAGTGAAAGCTTGAATATAAAAATATCAAAATGTGTTAAGTTACTTTTGCTGCAGACTGTACAACACATTGTGTACTTCGCTCTAGGTATGTGGGAGGAGGCGGAGCAGATGCTGACGGAGGCGCAGGCCCGCGCCCCCCAGCAGCCCGACCTTCTGCTTGGATTGGCTGTCACCGCCGCGCACAGTGGGAAGGCTCCCGAGGTATGTGTGCTCCTAGTCAGGGTATTCTTTTAACCCCCGACGCAAAAACGAGGGGGTGTTATAAGTTTGATGTGTCTGTGTATGGGGACCTTGGATCGTTCCGATAACATGATGGAGTGCTTTACCAGTTAAGGAGCCCCGACATGACAACCGTTGAATCAAAATTTTACTAGGTACCTTTATCAAAGTTAAAGGGCTAACCAATACAACCAATTTTCTTCTTTGTAAAGGCATTTTTTGTCACGGGGGTATTTTAATTTTTTATTAATATTTTGTGGTCGTTCATCGACAAATTGACTGGACCTAACTGATGATAAGCTGGGGTGCAGTCTTAAGAATAGTGTCGACCATGACAGAGGATGTCCTAAGAATGGCGATCGCTACCGGACTGACTCGACAGATATTCTTTCACGCCCTCCCCAATTAAAGGATCTTCTTCTTGATGACATCAAGCACGTGCACCATGCACGTGCTGTCGTGTATGGGAGAGGAGAGGGTGGGAATGTGACTAATTGGAAGAGCTCATCAAAACATTCGCCTATAAATCTAAATCATCGTGAAAAGATCATGAGGCCGTCAAGCTGAGTGCCACCACTGTTAACATGGTACATGTTTACGATGGTGACCTTCTTTCCGAGACTTTGCCTTTAGCTTACCATCAGGCGAGGTGAAGTCAAATTGACGTGTCCTATATACAATAAAAAAAATCGCAATGACTTTTTTTTTCGTGCGGAAATCCCCTCGGATACCCCCCCTGCCGGAGCCGGAAGGGGAGGTTATGTCGGACTCGAACCGACTAAAACCGCACGCCGACTGTGGGACGTGCTGCTAGGCCGGAGGTGAGGTTGACATTGACATATCCCTCGCACCCCGGCTGACCCAGGGCCATCCCTTACGGTCTGGCCCTCCTCGGGAGGGGGGACGACGATGTCCCCGACTCGCCACCGGAATGGGGAGGCGCGCTTTTCAGCGCGCCGTAATCGCAATATGACTATTAATATGAGGTCTATGCCAGCCTCGCCTGACAAACGTTACCTACTGATTGACGGGCGAAACTCGGCGCTGATTTTCCTCTAGAGGTTGGGAGATCTGATGGCACTCGCTGCTGCAAAAGCCAAATCAACAGGAAGAGTAGGAGAGCGGATCTTGTGTTCCAAATTTACTAACGCTGACTAACTATTGAAAATGAAAATGATGATATCTTAAATATCAATTGCCCATTTTGTTTATTTACAATATTAGTAGGTAAAATTACTAGTATTGTATAAACCCTCCAGCTAAGCTAAATTACTTGTATTTTCAAGTCGATAGTGTATTTGCCACGATTCAAACCCGGGACTTTTCGATCCTAAGTACCACTATCTACTGACTTAAGTTAATATTATTGCAGGTATTCACTCGCTACATAGCGCAGCTACTCGACAGCCACCCCGAACATCCCTTCACAAAAGAATACCACGCGAAGACGAACGAGATCAAACGCTTCGCAGCGCAGTACCAGCCCTCCGTGCCGAGTTAGACCTTATCTTTAATAAAACAGAGTTAAATATTGAGTATGATATCCTTATGTATTGGTATGTGTAATTAAAAGAGCCTATATAAAACTTATATGTAGTTCTTTTGATTTTATGTGATCCTAGTAACCATAGTCGTTAATTTGTACCTGGTTGCATCTGGGGCATAAACTTACCCCGAAGTACGCTGCTCCTTTGTTTGATTTACAGGACTTTAGCTACTGTCATATGACCTCTCAATCCCGGAAAGGGAAGCCAGCACCAGACCCTCATCCGTCAATCAACAGGTATACTGCAAATCTTGGCCCCAGCTTTATAACTGCTAATCCAGCTCTTATGAAACAACTTTATAAACAGGTTTTGCGCGTAGTATACGCATCATAAGTATGAAGTATGTATATGAAAACTGTAGCTGTAGTCTAAAATGGCTGTGAGGCATATCGGGTACAGACAGACCCCGAGTGCTATACCTACCACTTTCGTGATACGCGCGCTAAAGAAAGAGAAAGAAAGATTATTAGATGAAAAAGCGAGCGAAATACCGTCGTGCATCTCATGCTCTTTCCTTCTCTTTCTTTACATCGTCCCCGCCACGCCGTGCCTAGTATGGTCTATATTAAGGTAAAAAAAAAACCAAAGTTAAAAAAAACTCTTTATCGTCATGTGTTCTTAGTAGAAGCTGTAATCATAATCATTGTCTGGATCCTCCCCATCTTCCTCTGCGTGGGTGAGGTTGCCTAGTATGTGGTACTGCCTTAGTTTCTCCAGGGTCGCGATGTCGTCTTCTGTAGCGGTAGAATCTCCTTTGATCAGCGTCCAGTCTGTGGTAGATTCGTGTAGGATTTCGCCGCTTTGACCTGAAAGAGAAGCCGAATTTTATGAGGTGGTTCAAAAGTGCAGAAATCTCCACGGATACCGCACTGCCAGAGCCAGCTGAGGTGGTTATCGGACTCGAACCGACTGAAACCGCACGCCGTTTCCAGTTACCAGTATTACCGCTATCCCATAGGTTCCTTGTAAATAAATTTATAAAATATTCTACACAACGCTATCTAGACCCATGGTTAGCTTAACTAGCTTGTGCTATGGAATCTAGAATCCGGATAAACATATGTACTTAGATACTTTTTTTATAAATACATATATTAGTAGTCTAGATTCCTAATGTAGCGTTGTTTCTACTTCGAAATGTACCTATTGCATGCTGTGTCTACTATTTAGGTTCGCATTCTAGGTCAAAACATTATTATAGATCTAAGTTGCTGTACTATGATTGTGAACTGTTTGTACACCTAATAAAATAAATAAATAAATAAACACCCAGACCAATGCAAATAGCCATTTTCATGCATACAAATATTTGCACTGAGCGGGGATCGAACCAGCGCCTCCTGCATAACAGTCGCGTTTACTACCGCCACGTCACAGAGGCTGTCTATGCTTGTAGACAAATTATTATGCATTGAATCGACGTCGAACCCATGACCTCTAACGTGATACTCCTATGGGAGGTCAGTAGCATCAGGTCCGTCACAGCATAGCCCGCCTACAACCATAATAAAGCCAAAATATAGGTACTTATACTTATAAAAATGATAATATTACAGATATTAAGTTTCACTAAAGTTCATTTGATACTGTATGATTGGCGAGTGGGTGGTGGGGGCACCCACGGCGTCCATTATTGTTGATACGATATCTTTTATATTAATACGTTTTTGTATAATATTCGCTTTGGTTGTTTACGCAAACAAAACCTACGTACGATACTTGATACGGTCCGGCCGGCGGCAATTTGAAGAATTGTATGATGAATGTTACCAACGGATGACAAAAAAAAGATTAATTTTATTGTACAAACGTATTGCTTTGAGGGGTAGCTATTCTGCAATTCATGAAATACTAAACTAACTTTTAAACTCTCGCGTTCCATGATATACACTACTAATCAGTCAACACTAATAGTCAGTCAGTCAGTCAAAGGGTAAGTCAGCCTGTGACCACGGCCGGTGTAACCTGGTCGGCACGTCAGGCAAATCAAAGGTACGTATGTACCTATACCATGATCGCGTTAATTCCCGTTGTTATTATTATTGTATATCAGGAAATGCCATTTTTTATTGCATTTGATGACTAAGATTCCATTAATAGTTAGGTTCTCAATGGAATTTTGTTAGACACGATATAGGTACAAAATGATCACCAAACCAACACCGCGCGGTACACTTATAATTCCCTGAGCAATTAAGCTGGAATCAACCCAACTAAAGTGATGTTATGTACCCATTTTCGCGCAAACAAATGATATTTATGATAAGTATGATATGAAAATCTTGATTCTCCTAACCCCTGCTAAGGGATGGAAATTTGTATGAAAGTCTGTTATTTTCAGAGCGAGATGCACTACACTGTGTCTTCTAAGAAATAAATTATGTAAGTATATGTTTGTAATAATTGTAATTAATAATAATAATAATGTATCAGCATTTTTTAAATTTTAGCTACTAAGAGGGTAAAAATAGGTGATAAACGTTTGCATGGAAAGTTCGTCATTTACCAAATATGGAATACGAAATTTTCCCGGGCGAAGTCGGAACTGGTCAGTTAATCCATATCCATCCTAATATTTATAAATGCGAAAGTAACTCTGTCTGTCTGTCTGTCTGTCTGTCTGTCTGTATGTTACGCTTTCACGCCTAAACCACTGAACCGATTTTGATGAAATTTGGCATAGGGGTAGATTAGATCATGAGAAAGGACATAGGCTATGTTTGGTCGCGATAACCGACATCCACGCGGGCAAAAGCTAGTGTTCTTTAAAACGACAACCAACGTATTGCCGTATTGCTTGTCTAGGGGGAAGCTTGCAAGGGATATGTCGAATAAGAGATTAGTAATTTAGCCGAAGGTGAGAACCTTCGGCTAAATTACTAACCGTACTTACCCCTAGGCTCTATCTCGACGTGCCCCTCCACGGCTGGCGCGGTGTAAGCCTCCAGCTCCTGCACTGTTCTGCTCTCCTTTGCCAATTGTTGATGTTTGCGCTGTCGACGCCACGCGTTTTGTAAGTTGAAGCGGTCTGGCCTGAAAAAATATGAATCTAAATATTTGTTGTCTAAATAAATAAATAGGGTACCTAATCTATAGTAATATTATAACTGCGAAAGTAACTATGTCTGTCTATCTGTATGTTACGCTTTCACACCAAAACCACTGAACCGATTTTGATGGAATTTGGTATATTATATTAGACCTTGAGAAAGCACATAGACTATGTTTGGTCGCGACATTTAACATCGACGCGAGTGAAACCACCGTACAGGTAGTTATTCATATAGGTAGGAATATAGTATGTTTGATAAAATATAGTATATAAACTAACTAAACTACGTCTAATAAGGGCCGGTTCGACCAAACGCGAGTAAAATTTATTCCTAGAATAAACAGCCAATATTTGGGTGATATTGCCTGTTTATTCTAGGAATACACACTCGCGTTTGGTCGAATCTATCATAAATCTAATTAGGTGGATAGGTATAGGTAGGTGCCTATTCTTTAAGATTCCGGTCAATTCTTATCGGTTTCTAGTAACAAAACATTCGTGTAACTTAAAATACATTATGTAGTGATGGATAACGCCTTTTTTTGTCAAGCTTCAGCATTTCAGAATCGTCGGTAGGTTTAATGCTTAAGGAGTCGGCCTTACGATCGAGAGGTACCGGGTTCGAATCCTAGCCATTATACTACCGACGTGAGTGGGTTGATTCTAGCACAAGCAATTTAGCTTATTTAGAAGGGTTAGAGGGATATTAGTAATTTCGGTTCTAATATTTATTAAAAAATATATAAACTATAAGTAGGTGTGTATGTAGGTAATTAATCTACATTATAATATTCCATATATTGTTCACATCAAATATTTACTTTTTTAATCTATTGTACCAGGGCGGATTATCAGACATACCTTATCAGTCATTTACTCATCTGTTATAAATTTCATAAAACTGACACGACAGGAACAAATATACAAACAGCCTAATTTCCTTATCTTATATTCTCCTGGTACCTTCACTGGTATACCTCGAGACACATACTTTGAGACTTGAGACCGAAGTCACGAGAGAAACGAAGCCCTGGATTGCTGGTAATAACCTATTCTCAGTAAATTAGAGCACCTCCATCACCGTAGCACCCCGCGAAATCCTCCAAAGACACCCAATAAATTCCTATGCCGCACCACTAAGACCTGGAACTCCCTGCCAGCTCACGTGTTTCCTTCTTCCTACAGTCCAGGGTCCTTTAAGCGGGGCGTGAAAAGGCATCTAATGAGGCCGTCAAGCTGAGTGCCACCACTGTTAACTTGGTACATGTTTACGATGGTGACCCTCTTTCAGAGTCTTTCACTTTAGCTAAACATCAGGCGAGGTGAAGTCAATTTGACGTGTGCAATATAAAAAAAATTTACCACATAATAGGACAAAGATATAATGTCCCGTACTCATACTGTCAATTAAGGCTTCCACCACCACACAAAAGAATGTGAAATAAGTTATAGCTGATTGAACTGCAGATCGGAGGATTATAGTCTAGTTTGGTCATACATGGTCCAGAGATATTAGAAAGAAAGAAAGAAAATGCATTTATTTTTCATAGCTGCAGTACATACCCAAAATTTACAAAATGCAGCACGGTTTGCCAACCGTGCCGTTTTTTTTGCTTCTGCAGTATGAGGGTTGAATAATAGATAATTTGTACCTACCGCCTATCTATTTGGTCAGTAGTCAGAGATAAATAAATAATAATAATTAAATAAATAAACAGTTTTATTATAATTACATTACATATTCGTTTAAAAACAGCATTTGGGGCTATCTTGTAAAGCCTGACCAATAAAATAAAATACCTCACCATATTGCGGAAAACTATTGGAACTAATTTCTTCATATGGCAACAATCTATAAGATGTCATTATGATCATGTGTCAATTGTGCGTGTTAATTATTGTGAATTTGAGTGCGCTTTATAAATGCCGAAAAGTATAATAATAGTAAAAGCCAGTTAAGAAATAGTTATTTACAAAATACCTAAGTATTTGTTGGATAAAAAGTCGGAAGGATCTGAATAACATCACGAACCTTGTTGTCAACATGACGGGTAGGTACATCATAGAGTACGCGCAATGGAAATTGCCAATTTTCTTATTTTACCTACTATAAATAATTATTTAGATTCTGAGTTTGATGATTAATAAATATGTACTTAATAATGAACTTGTTTATTTTTCTATTTTAACCACACTACTTTAAAACATATACCTATCCATACTAATATTATAAATGCGAAAGCAACTCTCATCTGTCTGTCTGTCTGCATGTTACGCTTTCACGCCTAAACCAAGACATAGGCTACCTTTTATCGCGAAAACGGGGGTTAAAGGGTGAGAAATGTGGATGACAGTTTGTATGGAAGTACGTAATTTTTATCGATAATTGACATCCACGCGGGCGGAGCCGCGCGCAACGACTAGTATTATATAAATGCCAGGTTCTTGTGTATGATACTTTATGTCGGCAACAGTTTCTAAATAAGCTAAGATATTTGTACACTAGCCATTTCACATGTGTATCACTATACTTGGTGTTGCCATAATCATAGACGTTTATAGCGCCCTCAGTACGAGTTTTTTATTTTATTGGTCGGGCTATAACATATTATACCTGATTAATTTACAAAAGTACATATATAATATAAGATACATATACTTACATAAATATACATACATCATTAGATATAGACAGTCTATTACATTAGTGTTGATGAAAATATGTATATCTTTACATACAATATGATAAAACATCTATAAATTTAAGAAATAAATGTTTGTAGACTGTAGAGTTTGTGCCTCCTAATGTTACTTACAACGCATTCCACATATGCAGTGCTTCATTGGTGAACGATTTATCCAGGAACACTGTAGAATGCATAATCTACGGTACTCAATTTCAATGATTTCATTTAATTACTCGATTTGACATGCGCTCTATGTGTCTTCGGAGTGTCTCCATTTCACCTCAACGTACCTTTTTATCTGTCGTTACTACTTCCACTTCCAAACCGTTAAACTTTCGTTCTCTCTCTCTTTCTATCAACTAATTCCATCTCACAAACTTCCCAGTCTAATCAATCTTTTATTATAGATTCTGCTATACCCAATTCTTGATCAGTAACTTATATTGCTTGGGCCATATATCTTGGATCTAAATTGCGAGATATAAAAGGCCCTGGCGCGCGCTGATTGTTTTTTTAATAATCTAAGCTTGGTGAATTTGAGCTCGTCCACAGCCAGCAACCCGTGCTAACTTCAAAATACATCCAAGAAACGTGTACCTACTGTGCGTATAAAGCACATTTTAAGTCCAAGATATATATGTCTC
This sequence comes from Eilema sororculum, assembly GCA_914829495.1. NCBI lineage: Eukaryota > Metazoa > Arthropoda > Insecta > Lepidoptera > Erebidae > Eilema > Eilema sororculum. The sequence continues at coordinate 20,082,286 of OU618552.1, read as the reverse complement.
AAGCAATATCATGCAAGATAATCTTACCGCTCCCCTTCTTTATACACTTTAGCTTCTAAGTTCTGTATATCGTGTCTCAAGTCTGCTATCATCAGCAGCATCAGGTCTAAGGAACCCTTCGGACCTCGCGGACCACGTGGCCCCCGTTCGCCGGTATCGCCCTTCGGACCTTCCATGCCTGGAGCACCTGCGGGACCCTACAACACAAAAAATAATGATTCAAGAATGTATGTATGTTCCCGAGGACACACATTTTGGACCTAATTCGTAAGACAAATTACCCTAGGTCCTCTCTCACAGCGACAATAGCCTCCTTCCAAAGGTGCCGTTGAATCTAGCATCCTGTAGGCGTAATTGCCTTCTGCGAATCGATCGTCTCCTGAAATGTATGATTTAAATTATCCGCACGAAAAAAGGAAAAAAGAAAGGTATAATGAAATGACAGTTAAGACACACATTTTCGCCGGGGAAAAGACGTTAAGAGCTTACCACTTTTGAGCGCAGGGTTTTCCATTAATGTTTTGAGCGCTGCCTGTGTAGAACGCAATTGGTCGCTAAGCTGTTTCACTTTCCTCGAGAGCCATGTCACGGTGTCACAGGGCGCATAACATCGCGAAGATGCTCTCACCAAGGGTAATGGCTCCTGCAACAGTTGGAAAACCTGAGCTAATTATGTAACATCTTTTTGATTCACAGAGATTTTTTTTAAGTAATCAGCTTTTTAATAAAGTTATTAAGAATCAAAGAACTACAAAACTTTTAGGAAAAAAGCATTTATTTGGAGAGGCCTGTGAGACACACTTTACGAATTGTATAAGTATATCAGTCTCTCCTCATACGTTGTCGCTCACATTATGAGATAAAAACGGAGTGAGTTACGACATATCTATATTTTATTTTCCTGGATTTGCTGGATGAAAGTCAACATTGAGTTAAGCTCGCCTTTGTAAAAAGTATCCTTTTATTTTTTGATGTAAAATGACTGTGTATACAATGATGAATATCAATATGAAATGAATTAACGTCAACTGGCCATATGTAGATCAACCAGGTTTGTAGCAGGCTTATCGGGTTACTAAAAAACTACTTGATCATTCTTGGAATCTCTATTTAACCTCTTGTCTAGCTTGGGTCTGAAAAAAATTTATTGAAAAACGCTCGTCTTCTGGTTCGATGTGAAAAAAGAGATATCTCAGGTTATTCAGGTAATGGGATTTTTTTTACACCCGGTAGTAAAAGTTAGTTGGTTTTTGGGACGGAAAAGTTGTGTTTTCAAGTCGATGCACCGATCGCGGTTAGGTGAACCGTGCAAGTTTCTAATATATAAATCACGATAGTTAAGTCATTCATCCGAATGAACAATTTGCTTGTTCACTATCTAAGTTGATGTTTACTGAGAACTACCTACTAACGTTTCTTATCTAGTCAGTATAGCTTCTGCTTGAGATAAGAATCAACCCACATACCTACGTAGGACGTCTTCCATACGTCATCCTGATGCAAATCGGTCTATAGTATCCGTTTCATGGAAAATCTCCATAAAATCATTATTCCGTCCTCCGTGATCTGTTCTGTGTTTTTCTGTTTCTTTTAATCTGTTGTATATAATTTATGTTTTTGGAAAACAAAAACATAAATTATATACAGTACGTAGGTACGTGGCTTTTTTATTGGAAAACCTCCTTTATCTACTTCGTAAATAAAAGTATTTGGTTAGAAGGCTACTGATAAATACTAAGTGTGTATAACTTACTGCTGGTATTGCTATAGGAACTCGTCGCTCGCACTTCTTGCCATCTCTGGATAGATACATAGGTGGCGTACACTCGCAGTGGTAGCCGCCGGGGTCGTTCACACAGCGCTGCTCGCAGCCGCCGTTGTTATTCAAGCATTCATCCACATCTGGGTACCAGGATTACATGATAAATAACAGTAACTATTTTAGGGAACAGATTTTCTGACGCTTTAGTACTTTCGGGGCCCACGTAAGTCTCACATGCAAACTAATTAACGGATGAGGCTATTGGCATAGGTTTTCCTCGTAGGGTTGATAGATCAGGCGGCAGTCGCTCGCATAAAAACCTCTTATTCCAAATCAAGAGAGGAGAAGTAAGTTGGCATCGCGGGTTCCAAAGTGAAAGCCTTTGAAAAAAACTGAGAAAGGTAATGATGATAGTATTGTAATGCTCTGCTGGCTTAGAGCTTAATGAACTTGTTTAAATTCAAAATGATTTTATAGAATCTCTACTAATAGGTATCCATATCCATACTTAATATTATAAATGCGAAAGTAACTCTATCTGTCTGTCTGTATGTTACGCTTTTTGATTTGAGATGAACCAATTTTGATGAAGTTTGGTATAGGGGCAGATTAGACCTTGAGAAAGGACATAAGGCTATGTTTGGTCGCGATAACCGAGATCCACGCGGCGGAGCCAAGGGCAAAAGCTAGTATTGTCCATACTAATATTATAAATGCGAAAGTAACTCTGTCTGTCTGTCTGTCTGCAGGTATGTTACGCTTTCACGTCTAAACCACTGAACCGATTTTGATGAAATTTGGTATAGGGATAGGTTAGACTTTGAGAAAGGACATAGGCTATATTTGGTCGCGACAACCGACATCCACGCGGGCGGAGCCGCGGGCAAAAGCTAGTTTATTATAAATGCGAAAGTAACTCTGTCTGTCTGTATGTCTATCTGTTTGATACGCTTTCACTCCTAAACCTAAATATCTAGATTGGGAAAGGACAATGGGCTATTTTTGGTCGCGAATTCGCGATAAACGACATCCACGCTGGCGGATCAGCGGGCAACAGCAATGCTCACCAACACAGTACGGCTGTGTCTTCCTGTGGTAGTTTTCTGCATGGAACTGGTAGCCCTCGTGGCACGTGCACCACACGCTCTCGCCGCGCACCTGGCACGCCTGCTCGCACAGCTGCAGGCTGCACGGATCCACGGACTTCGGGATACACCTGTGATAAAAATGTAGAGTGATAGAACAGAATAAATACGAAAAAGAAAACAATATACTGGCAAAAATTAAATGCTCAAGTAGGACTGGAACCCAACTGAAAATTCCAATTGAAAAAACATTCATTGGTTCCAACAGTTCGTAAGAAAGTTGGCATATGGCTCCACCGTCCTCCTTAAAGACGGATATAAAGAGAAGGAAAATTTGATGTGATTCAGGTGTGGCTAAATACCTCAGTCAAGAGCATTGTAAGGGAAAGGTCGTGGGTTCAAGTCCCACTTCAGCATTTCATTTTTTCCGATGTATTCGAAATTTAAAAGTTAACATAATAAATACTCTACAAATTCATTCAAACAATAAATATAGTGGTACTAGACCAATAGGTACGGTCAACAAAGGAGATATGGTTCCACCTTGACATACAACTTTATATGAAAAAGTGGAACCTTATCTCCTTTGCCGACTGTACATATTCGCATTATTGATACATACTATTCTTACAAATATTTACATTGAGTTGAAATTAAAGACCTCCATCGTAGCAGTCAACGCTCTTCCGCAACACCAGGGAAAGCTTTAGAAGTTTTCTACTGTTCTCAAAATATCTATAATTTCATGTCATGTTAGGGATACAATAATTAATTTTCATAAACACTGGTTGTTAGCGTCACAATTATTTATTTGTCGTCTGTGTGTGACGTCAAGCGCTATGGCTATTCCATAAATGGGTGAATTTCTCAAACGTAAAATTTTCGCGGCGTGACTGAAAATCATACCTTAAAGTTAACATATAGTAATGATTATTTTTTGTAAGAAAGATATCGTTTTTCTCTATATGCACGTATAAATTATATTATTGAAACTATTTTTGTGAGTGTGTAAAAAATGTCTTTTCACCTAAATTCTAAGCTTGGTGGCGCGTCCACAACCTGTTTTCTTGGGAATGATCACAGTTTAATCAAAACTTCATTAGTTTACTGAGTATACTTAATAATAATTCGATTCGGCATTATTTTAGCTATCTTCGATACTGTCATTCGTAGTATTTAGTACTATACTTTAACTTAAAAATAATTTATAAGATGCGTCCGCGGCAAATATAAAATTTTGGTGGGATTTATAAAATCATCGAAGGAGTCGTATTGAAAGTACCTATAAGGACGACACTATCATCATTGGAAACGTTCAGTTGGGTGTTAATGAGCACCAGTGCCAGTTGTCCCCAGTCCCGTTTCGTTTTTCTGCCAAACACGTAAGTAGGTCGTTTCATAAGCATCGGACAAAAATATTGTAATTTTTGTGTTGATTATTTAAAACGGTTTATTCTCATTGTATGTTTTAATATTTAAGTATAGTGTACAGGTTCAGTATGTGTATTAAATTTTGGTAATGTAACCACTATATTCTAAATAGTATTTTAATAAATAATTTTTTTAGACGTGAAACTAATTTTGGTGGAGCAATTTTGGTGAATTTGGTGGGGTTTTACTAATCATCAAAATTGTATATTTACACCAAAATTTGTTTTCATAGTTATTTGATTAAGCTCCTACGTAGTCCGACGGGCTACTAGGTCAGGTGACCTCTACGTAGTATACCCTGGGCAATGGAGAAAGCACCGCCTCTCTCCCTAGGTGGAAAGAGGTTGTTGTCTGTTGAGGGTTGTTCGGAAGCTTTCCTAATTTTCTCTCAGATTAACCATTAGCATATGAACTACCCATGTATCAAGCCCCAGATGAAATATCTGGGGCTCGTGCTAGACGGCCGGTGGAACTTCGGGGAGCATCTCCGAAGACTGGCCCCCAAATTGAAGGACACAGCTGCCGCTATGGGGCGGCTGCTGCCCAACATGAGGGGGCCTGATGACTCCTGCAGGAGACTCTACGCGGGAGTAGTGCGGTCCATGGCCCTATATGTGTGCCCAATATGGGCGGACACCCTGACGGTCCACAATGCGCGTCTGCTGCGTGGGCCGCAGCGTGCAATGGCCAGCAGGGCCATTAGGGGGTACCGCACGATATCCCTGGAGGCGGCGAGTCTCCTTGCCGGATCCCTACCGTGGAACCTGGATGCGAGAGCCCTTTCCATGCTATATCGGTATCGAAAGGAGGCGCGGAACCGGGGACGGTAACCCGAGCCCGAAGAAATTCGGGCCGTGAGGTCTCAGCTCCACAGGGACATGGTAGCGGAATGGAAGCTACGACTTGGGCGACCAAGCGCAGGGCACGCCGTAATAGCGGCGGTAAGACCCATCATGGAGGAGCGGCTAGAGAGGCACTCGGACGTTGGCTCCTTCCGGATGTCGGATCCGGAAGGAGCCAACGTCCGAGTGCCATCACTGTGATGCGAGCGAGGACACAGAGCTGCACACGCTGACCGAGTGCCCGGCGTGGGACACGCCGAGGCGGGTCCTAGTGGCGGTTCTGGGGGTGGGAGTCCTCACACTCGCCACGTTGCTCACAGCGATGGTAAGATGCGCGAACGCTTGGGGTGCGGCTGCCTCATTCTGCGAGCAAGTAATGCTCGAGAAGGAGGCGGTCGGTCGGGTCCGGACTAGACTCCGGGTTTTGAGAAACCCGCGCAGAGCGAAGGCGAACCGGACGTTGGAGGTCGCAGAACGACCTCCGTCCTCCATCAGCGCTGGCCTGGGGGTGACCGGTGCGGTGGAGCCGCCTGTCACCCTAGCAGAAGCAGGCCGCGGCGGCGGCGCAAAATGCGCCTCCCCGTAACCGGGGCAAGATGGGGACACAGTGGTCCCCACAACCCGAAGGGGGCCATCTCGAAGGAGATGGTCCTGGGTCTGCCGGGGTGCAAGAGATATGCTTTTGGCAATCTCACCTCCGGCAACCAAAGACCCAAGACGGCGTGCGTTTTAGTCGGTTCGAGTCCGACATAACCGCCTTCACCGGCTCCGTGCGGGTGGTATCCGTGGGGATTTTTCGCACGATAAAAAAAAGCATATGAACTACCCATACAAAAGACGGGCGAGTAGTTAGGTGAAGTCAGCTGATGCCGCAGTAGGGACAGGCCGGTGTGGTGGAGCATCGTGCGCTCTTTCCGTCACCTGCTTCTACTGGCGTGAAAGGCGGCCTCACTCTTTACTACTAAGCCTACGCCGTTAAAACCTGCCCACCCTTCTTCCCTCCTCTCCACTGTCAACATCATTTGGCTTTTCTTCCTCTGCTTTCTCACTTACATGAAAGCTACCGTGGATGCAAGAGTGCCTCATGCAATTTTTGCAAGTGACTCCACGCAACAAAGCGATGAATTCGAAGATGTAGGTGACATGCAACTCCTGCTTATGTTGCTCCAGCAGCTAGCACTTTGGTATCGTGTAAAAGGTACTCAATCTTCTGGCTCTTCCTTCATCTTAATCTTCTTACTCAGGCTTCTGACCTCTACCGTCCTCAAGCTCCTACATCCACATCCTCACATGTTGCACCAATCTATCGGCGTCCACCACCGATATTAACAGCATACATGGGCAGTTATGGAGTGATTGTCTGATGCTATCCGACCAAAATACCACGCTGATTAGGAATGGACTAAGGACAGATCACAGAGACAGTGATAAGGAAGATTCTCATATTGCCAACAGCGGTTTGAACAACGGAATCAGAATCGTGGTACATGTCTCGGATGGTGTAAACCTCTGGAACCCTTTTGAACCGCAATGCCCATCAGTGATGCCCGAATGCCCGCGTGAGAAACTTAGTTGAAGGACTCCTGTAAGTTCAGAAATAGACATCACACTACCAACTTGTCTTGCCACTACCAAGTGTCCATGGCATATCTTCCGTCCACCCTTAGGCATACCGAGTACCACCTCTCCCACTTTGAGAATAACTGCCTAAATCTTTTCCCAGCAATCTTGAATAAGTTCCTCGATAATATTGGCGCCATTAGAGTAAAATATAATCCTTGCTAGAAGCAAGGATAGATAGAACAATCAAATGTTTTGCTTTTATACTAATACTACAACAACAACAGTGGTTTTGCCATATAAAAATGAAGTTGGTGATAAAAGGGTAAAAATTAAGGGTTATATGTAACTATTAAGTGCCAAATTCTAGAAAAAAAAACAAAGAAATAGTATAAGTAATAATAAATAAAAAATAAAAATAAGTTGATATGCAATTTTGGTGTTAGACACCAATTTCGGTGTATTGAAAATTCAGGTGTATAAAATAAACAAGTAATTCCCAGGGCTAATTAGACTATTCAAACATAATAGGCATAAAATATGTATTTCTAGCTAAATATTGAAAGAGATTACCTAAATACCTAGAAATAAAAAAAATCACCAAAATTAGCTAAAAATTCATAGATGTTGAAATTCACCCAAATAATTGTTACATTAATAAAGATTTTGATTAAACCGTTCTGACGTCAAATGGTAAGTAGGCGTCTTAATTAGTTGATGCCTACGCAAAGTGCGGAATGTCAATAATTTTTGTACTAAAGCTGGATAGGTACCTACTTAGGTACAATTAATGAGAAGAACAATATCGTCGTTGTTAAACCAAAATCTGCTATGTGCATTCACTTAGCTTTATTTGACAATATTTGTAGTTGCTCCACATAACATAATTATTTTACTGAGTTGTCATAGTGCGTAGCATAGTACTTAAAAGCACAGAGCAGTTCTTTCATAACAATAAATTGGTTCATTTACTAGTCGCCATTTTCAAAATCCAGTCGCAAAGGCGATCATTCAGATTGGGCTAATTTTTATTTATGCGGCCACTAAAAAAAAATGCTTGACTTTGATAGAACACAACATTGTAAGCATTTTTTATTACTACACCAAAGTTCTAAATAGATTCTAGTAATAAAAAATGTTTATTTTGTTATATTCAATAACAATACTAACTTTTTTTCCGTTGGCCGGCACTTTCAAAATTAGCCCAAATAAGTATGACGAGTGAATGTTCTCCTTTCAAAATGTTAAAATTATAAAAAATACACATAGCAGATTTTGGTTACACAACGATATATTTAGATTTTTAAGCGAAAAGGGACATCAAATTTATGTGCATTTTTTGTTACATGCACATTGTACTACTCTGTCAAGAAAGTACCGGGAAAAAATCAATAATACACAAAAAAATTGTTATTCATCCAAATTTATTTTATCACCTTCAAAGTATGCCTTCAGAAACGATACACTTACGCCAACGAATAATCCAATCATCAAAACATTTTTTAAACGCTGTTTCCGGAATTGAGTTCAGTTCTCGCCGCGAATTCTCCTTTATGTCTTCTACTGATTGAAAACGGGTGCCACGAAGTGGTAATTTGAGTGTAGGAAAAAGAAAGAAGTCGGCTGGAGCCATATCTGGTGAATATGGTGGTTGCTCGATGGTATTTGTTGAGTGATTGGACAAAAATTCGTTCACAATGATGGCCTTGTGCGAAGGCGCATTATCGTGGTGCAAAATCTAAGAATTTTCTTTCCACAAATCTGGCCTTTTTCGTCGAATTTGTTCTCTTAAACGTCGCATAAGGCTCAAAAAATATTCTTTATTTACCGTTTGACCTTCCGGCAAAAAATCCGAGTGCACAACACCGCGATAGTCAAAGAAAACAGTCAACATGACTTTGATTTTTGATCGACTTTAACGTGGTTTTTTCGGTTTTGGTTCAGTTGGAAGGCGACATTCCGAAGCTTGTTGACTAGTATGCATGTCAAACTCGTAAACCCGCGTCTCGTCAAAAGTAACAACGCGTTTCATGAATGTTGGGTCGGTATTGACCCGTTCTAGCATGTCCTCAGCGACTCTCATGCGATTTAGTTTTTGAAGAAAATTCAGGTCTTTTGGGACTAGCCGGGCAGCAACACGTTTCATACCCAAATTATTAGTTAAAATGGTACGGATCGACTCGTGAGATACAGAAAGTTCGGCGGCCATCTCTCTTAAACTTGAATGAGGATTTTCAGTCAGTATTTCCTTCACTTTTGCTGCATGTTAACTTCAGTTGCAGACGTTGATGGCCTACCAGAACGAGGCAAATCTTCCATCACATCTCGACCGCTTTTGAACGCTTTGTACCACTCATGAGCACGTGTTTTTGATAATGTCGATTCACCGTAAGCCTTCTGTAACATTTTCAGTGTCTCCGAACATGAAATTCCATTGGCGATGCAAAATTTAAGACAAACTCTTTGTTCGATGTTTTTGTCCATTATGAAATTCGCAATACACACTAGATATTATAAAACTAAATGACAGATGCAACTCAAACTCCACGCCAAAATGGGAAGCAGTTGTGCCAATCAAAGAACAACAAAAAAAACAAAAAATTGAATTTGGAACCATAAACATAACATTCATTCCCGATACTTTGTTGACTTAATGTATTATTCTGCGCAAAACTTCTAGTAAATGATTGACATTGAACTTATAACTGTTGTCGGTGTGAAAGCTGGTAGATATATAACTACCTAATTCAGATAAACAATTCAATAATAATATCAAAGTTCACAACACAGGCGGCCAATCTATCCACCCATGTTGTTTGTTTGAAGTGACACATGAGTTAACATTGATTGATAGATCGATTAATCGATTGTTAACTATTCAATCTAACTAGTACAGTTGGATTCCATTAATATATGTATATAAACATTCAGTAAAACATTTATATAACAATCAATCTTAATTTATGAGTATGAGTCACTAAGTTTGGAAACTACGGAACCGATTTTACCGATTTTGATGAAACTGTTCCTTAAATTTTAATTTCATAACATCCATATCCATACTTCCATACTTAATATTATAAATGCGAAAGTAACCCTGTCTGTCAGTCTGTATGTTACGCTTTCAGGCCTAAAGCACTGAACCGATCTTAATGATTTTTTTTTTAACAGGCCACGTCAATTTGACTTCACCTCGGTCAAATTTGGTATAGAGGTAGATTAGATTAGATGAAAGAACATGGGCTATGTTTGGTCGCGATAACCGACATCCACGCGGGCGGAGCCGCGGGCAAAAGCTAGTTTACCATATAGTTTATACGATATTAAGCATACATACACAAAAATTTTAGTTGCATAATAATAAATAATGTATTTATCCGTGTGGTGACGGAGAAGGAAGTATCACCGTGCAGTCACCACCCCATCTCATCCGAAGGGTGACGTAAAGCGTCTAAGAAAAATACGCAGACGAAATCATTGCAAGAGAAGAATAATCCATACTCCATACTAATATTATAAATGCGAAAGTAACTCTGTCTGTCTGTCTGTCTGTCTGTCTTTCTGTCTGTCTGTCTGTATGTTATGCTTTCACGCCTAAACTACTGAACCGATTTTGATGAAATTTGGTATAGGGGTAGATTAGACCTTGAGAAAGGGCATAGGCTATGTTTTGTCGCGATAACCGACATCCACGCGGGCGGAGCCGCGGGCGAAAGCTAGTTAGAGATAAAGCCCTGTGCCAGCCAACCCGTCTGGCTAGCGTGAAAACATTGTGAGAGGCCTATGTCCAGTAGTGGACTACGATAACCTAATTAATTTATTGATAGTTATCATAATGTGTGAGTAGTTAGTACAGTGATGAAACTATATGTTTGTACTTTAAAAAATTATTCCCCGAGGCTTAAGCGGAGGTGAATTAACTCCGTCATTTCGCTAATCATTGGATTCGGTCCCACGTAATAGGGGGTGAACCTGACGCATTCCGGGCACTATGATTGACTCAAGCCGAGGCTGAGTCTGGGCTGTGTATAAGTATATTTGTCTGATGTTAAACAGTTTTGAAGTCAGAAACAATTAAGTAAGAAGCGTCGCCGTCTTAGCACCCATAGCTTAGTGGTAACCTTACGATCGGGATTTTATTTAAAACACCTCTCCTATTTAAAGTTACCAACCCTAGTGGGGACGATTGCACCAGGAATTTTAAATGGGTATAAATTTCCCCACCAGTGGGGAAATCTAGATGGGGCAAAGTGGAAGTACCCTTAAATTATAGTTGTCAACTGAAGGGGGAAACTGTAATTTCAGTTACAAATAATTAGTCTTTGGGCGGGATAAAGTCTACTCATCATCAATTTACTTATTCACCAGGCTAACATCACGTGAAAGAGGTACACAATTGACAAGAATACCTAGTGATTGATCGAACTAGGCGTAACAGTTCCTCATTCCATTCCGTTGTAGAACGTGACCGACGCACAAAGCAGCCGCCCTTTGCAACATGTACACACTCTGAATGTAAATGGGAGCTTCACTAAAGATTTGTCTGGTGACGTTATTGTAGAAATAGGTTTGTAATGACCTTGGTTTGTCAACTGTGATAATATTTTATACTTAGTTGGGCTAAATTTTATATTATGACAAAGATTGAGGAGTTATTTCAAGTGATCCCACCCTCTCCCTTCCTATCCAGAATAACACGTGCTGGTCTGCGGTGCCATCCACGCGCGGTGCAATCCATACCATCTCGCACTAAACGGTTTGGGGGTTCTTTCCTCTGCCGCACGATAAGAGCTGGAATGCTCTGCCCGCATACGTGTTTCCCTCCTCTTACAGTCCCGGGCTCTTCAAGCGTAAGCGGGGCGTGACCGCGTGAAAAGGCATCTATCAAGGCCGTCAAGTTAGGGACCACCATTTTACGTCCAATGGCACCGGGTATGGTGGTATGTATCTTCTGGACTGCACGTCAGCTTTATTACCATCTAGCGGAGTGCAGTCAATTGACGGACCAAAGATTAAAAAAAATGTCGACCGAAACGGAAGGTTGGGCGACCCCCAGCCAGATGAACTGATCAGAAGCAATGGGCACATTAGGAGAGACTTTATCTCACAGGGGACTGCAATCTGTTAACTATAATGGTAACCGAAATTATTAATAGGTACTTAACCCCGTAGTTCATAGGTATTGATGCATTCATTATACTTTTCGTTTTTACAGCTCTTCCGAAGATACCCCAAAGCTGAGTATCATGGGGAAAGTTCGAAAGCAGGCAACAAGGGTAATATTCTTTATAAGTTAACAACTTTTCGTGAGTTATGAAATCCTGGTAGAATTAATCTTACCTTCCGGCCATATGGACATGCGTATCACAACAGCGCAGCTTAATGCACTGTATGTCAGCCCCCTGCAGGTCCTTACAGGTTCCGCGGGCACGCAGCACTCGGTCCGTCGGACACGGGGAACTCCCGTCTAAACTGGAAAGTACAATATACAGATTATGTACTTATCGACACTCTTTAACTACTCTTGTGGAAGCGGTCCGTCTGATGGGAAGTGGTTACAGTGGCCTATGGACGTGTGTAACCTCAGAGACGTCACACTCGTGCTGCTAACCCTGTAAGAACCTTCTGATGCCCTAGTGGGAGTATGGAGTCATACTAAGATCTTCGGAACATAATAAACTTTGCTTGATAGCAGGTATTAGCGAACGAGACTATAAGCACAGGCGTTTCTCTCGGGGTTGGGAGTTAGTACGGAAGTCTTACGTAGAGACCGCTACCGTGAAAGCCAAAATAAGCCTCATCAGTAAAACAAGGCATATAGGTCGTGTAATTGAAGTTGCCAGACCTTCCAACTGTTAGCACAAACTTGATAATAAACTAACTACTACAAGGTTATGCTTTTCTGGTACTTGAATGTATATGTAACTATGTATATACATATTTGTATTCCAAAAGAGAAGCTTCTTGTAATTTCCTTCTCCAATGGGCCCGCCATTGTAACCGACACCAGGTCCACAGTCCCTTTTTATTAGCAACCAAAGAAGAGAGTTTTAACTAAATACATAAAAGCTGACGCACCAGTTGTTAGTCTCTAACGTATAAGTGATTTATACATTTTAATCTAGACCAACTCGTTAGGAACGTGTAATGATTCTAGACCGATAGCAGGGCTAATTAGGGCAGTGGACGGACAATGCAACGCGACAAGGCAGAAATATTTAATTGTGAACTAGAATGGGGTCGTGTAATTGAAGTTGCCAGACCTTCCAACTGTTAGTACAAACTTTATAGTAAACGTACCACTACAAGGATGCTCTTCTGGTACTTGAATTTAAATGTAACTATGTATTCACATATTTATTGACACATTTTGACACCCTCATGTCGATATTCTATTTTCTTTTTCGCTACCTTAGAATGGGGCCCGTCTTCAGAGGACAGAATGATTATCATTTTCTTTCCTGCCATTATAACCGACACTTCGTCAAGGGGGTCGGGGGTAACAATTCCGCCTAAGAGATGACAAAAAATAAAGGAAACTCTAACGAACTGAAGATGCAGTTTATTTGAAAAAATGTATATTTCATTTTAAACATGAATAGGATGACGATAACAGTTAAAGCCAGTCTCTTAACATTCAAGCCATTACTTTTGTTAACGGGCTATAATCTGTGGTACGGGGTAGTCACTAGTACTCAGTCAGAACGTTTAGCTAGTTTTCAATCACATACCTACAAAAGTAATCTTATGACTTCTTTCACGACCATGCGGTCCTGGTATTACGAGCAATAATTCTATTTTTATTGAGTGCTTTAGGGGACCACAGTCCCAGATGATTAATGATTATTTATTAGGTACAGATGGCCACAATTTTGCACACGCGAAACGCTCGTTTATTAAGTATGTAATTTCTATTTATTTTCAACATGCGAGTAATTATTTATTTTATTAGTGTTTCTTTTTCTATTTTAATGTTAACAAATTAATTACATTATGTTTTAAATGCGATAACAGTGTTCGACATTCACCCTATTGGGGTGCGGGTTGGGTAACCTCCACGTTGGCCTTTCCGTTTCTTCCCCCTTTGGACTGCGGTCCTGGGGAGCGGAAGCGGAGGGGCTGGTGCATCCTGGACAACGGCTAACAGACTCCCACCTTAGGAGTTCTGTTGGCCGTTGACGAATAACCCAACGGCCGACCTCATTGTACGAGGAGGTCGTGGGATGGCGGGCCTGCAAGGCCCGCGGGAAGGGATCCGTAGGATCCCTTCTATTCAAACAGCCCTTTTGAGGGCTAGCTGACCCAGAGGGGGTCGTGGTATGGCGGGCCTGCAAGGCCCGCGGGAAGGGATCCGTAGGATTCCTTCCATTCAAACAGCCCTTTTCAGGGCTAGCTGACCCAGAGGGGGTCGTGGTATGGCGGGCCTGCAAGGCCCGCGGGAAGGGATCCGTAGGATTCCTTCCATTCAAACAGCCCTTTTGAGGGCTAGTCGACCCAGAGGGGGTCGTGGTGTGGCGGGGCTTCAAGGCCCGCGGAGAGAGATCCGGTTCCCGCTAGTCGCTCCCAGTATCCCTCTGCTCTCAGAGGGGACAGGGGAGAGGCAAGGGTTCCGTGAGATCTAGGGACGGGTTGGCCCACTGCTCGCGCAGGGGCTGACAGGCACTCGTGCCACCGTCGGTGTTGGGAGAGTTGGCTGCTCCCCCGCGTCGCGTAACCTTCTAGATATCGACAACGATCTGAGTGCTAGCCACACTCAGTACGCCGGTATCCTGGAGGCCGCGGGGCTTGCCTTAATTGGCCGGCCCGCGACAAGGAAAAGTCTTAAAAACCCGACAGCCAAGTCGATTAAAACCTGTGGACACCAGGGGACCTCCACAGTATGTACCCCGCTTCTCGGAAAGAGCGTCACCCGGGAAGTGTAACCTTTCGTCTCATGCTCGTGGGAACATTTATGAACTCTAATATACATAAAAACCCCCCCTTACCAAGCGAAACAGTCTGCGCGGAGGTCGCGCAGCGCCACGACGCGGAGGTCGCGTCACCAACTGCGGCGGTGTCGGAAAACTTCGACACCGCCACCGAGAAGAGCAGGGCGAACAGCCCGGTGGGTCTGCAGACCCGAAAATCTGCACGGAGGAGGAACGGCGGCAAGAAGGCTGCTCCTCCTCCACGGAGGACTGAGTCGGACGCAGCCGTCACCTTGAGCGACTCGTCCTCCAACGAGGAGCCCAACAACGGCAGCGAGGACTCCCCCCCGCCCAAGGTTGCGATGGTCGGTCGGGGGAAGACGCGGGGTGGCAAAAGGGCCATCCCCCAAACGCCCTCCTCTCGGGCCCCGGCCCTGAGAGATGCCGTAGCGCCGCCGAGTCCCTCCACCTCGGCGGCGCCCACGCCCATGCCCCGTACCGACCCTACTTCCAGGGAGGTACTGCAGGCCCTGGAGGAAGTGATAGGGACCCGTGCGGGGTCTATGGGGCCGGAGGAAGTCCGGCTGCGACGGGCGACGACGCGCCTTGTCGAGGAGTTCGGCCTGCTGAGATCGGAGCTGGCTGCGTCGCGCGATGAGCGGGCTCAGCTAGGGAGAAGGCAGGTCGAGCTCATCGAGAGCTCAGAGCGGCAGGCGGCAGAGTACCGCAAAGAGATGGCCAAGATGGCGGCCGAGTTTGCGGACCTGCAGAAGGTCGTCGCCGGGCTGCCGGAGGGGCGCGTCACGCGGTCGGCGCGGCGGAAGCCGGTCGCGCAGCCGGCAGCGCCGAAGCCGTCGGCTCGGCCGTCTTCACCGGTGCGGTCGGTGTCGCCGGTGCGGTCGGTGTCGCCGGTGCGGTCGAGATCGCCGCTGCGGCTGGAGGCACTGGTGCAGCCGGAATTGCCACCGTCACCGCCTGTCCGACCGCAGCCGCCGGTGCCGATACCGGTGCAGCCTGCGGACCCACTGGCGGCAGTCGTAGCGGCTCTGGCCGCCATGGAAAGGCGGCTGGAGGCGGCGCAGGCGGCGCAGGAGGCGCGGCAGGCGGCGCACGAGGAGCGGACAAAGCGCGGATTGGAGTCCATCATGGACTCTATCCGCCGTCCGCCCCTGGCGTCGCCTACAGGGTATGCCGGAGCAGTGAAAAGGGGTCGCCCAGCAGCGACGGGGACCCCGCAGGAGTCGGCCAGCAGCCCATCCGCTGTGCCATCTGCTCCGGCCGCTGCCGCGCAGGGCGCCCAGTCTAAGGGCAAGGGAAAGGGGAAGGGCAAGGGGAAGACGTCCTCTGCCCCAGCCCCAGCCCTGGCCCCAGTTTCGATTCCGGCCCCGACTGCCTCTACAAGCGCCTCACCGGCAGGAGGTTGGGAGGTAGTCGGTGAAACCCGGAAGAGGCGGAACGCCAAGAGGAGGGCAGCCAAAAAGGCCAAGAAGGCTGAGGCTGCTGCAAAGGGAGCACCGGGGAGGCTGCGCGTCCCCCGCACAACGGCCGTCGTTTTAACGATGACGCCGGAGGCGGCGGAGAGGGGACTGCAGTATCCCGATCTGGTGAAGCGGGCCAGAGGCCTCATAGACATGAGGCCCCTCAACCTGGCTAGGCCCCTCCGAGTGACACAAACTCGGACGGGTGCCCGGCTTATCCAGGTCCCAGGTGCCTCCAGCGGTCCCCAGGCTGATGCCATTGCGGCCAAGTTGAGGGAGACGCTGGATGCAGCCGACGTCCGGGTGTCCAGGCCCACCAAATGCGCAGAACTGCGCATTTCGGACCTGGACGACTCCATCACGGCCGAAGAAATTCGGGCCACCGTGGCGGAGGTCGGGGGCTGCCCCCTGGAGACGGTAAAGGTCGGAGCGATCCGCTACGGCCGTCGCGGACAGGGGGCGGTAGTTGTCGGCTGCCCCATCGCAGCAGCCCAAAAGGCTGCCGATCGGCGGGTCCTCGCGGTGGACGGCGTTATTGGGGTGCGGGTCCAGCTCCTGCAGGCTCGGCCGGCTAGGTGCTTCAGGTGCCTGTCGGTCGGGCACGTGGGGGTGCAGTGCACGGCGGAGGTGACGGTCGGTGACCGCTGCTTCCGCTGTGGCCAACCCGGTCACAGGGCCGGTGGTTGTGAGGCTCCGCTGCACTGTTTCAGGTGTGCAGCGGGGGGCAAACCGGCCGACCATAGGGTTGGCAGCAAGGCCTGCACCGGAGGGGAGCCGAAGCCGCGAGGCGGGCGTTCCGCCAACTGTTCGCAGCGGGATGCGGAGATGGTTCCATAATGGATCCCCAGCTCCGCATCCTGCAGGCGAACGTGGGCCACGGTGTCGATGCTCAGGCACTTCTGCTCCAGAGCATGGCACAGTGGTCCATACACGTCGCCGCTGTCGCCGATCCATACACCCACCGCCCCCCCGGGCCTGCCTGGGTGGTCGACCTGGATGGATCGGCGGCACTGGTGCGTAACGCCGCTGCGGGTGCCCCTCCCTTTGTGGTGATCGCAAGGGAGCATGGCATCGTAGCGGCGCGTGTGGGGGAGATTGCGGTCGTGGCCGTCTACTTCACGCCGGCATCACACCGACGCATAGGGCAGTATCGGCGGTCGCTGGAGCGGCTGACCGACGTCGTCAATGCCTGTCACCCTCGCCCGGTTCTTGTGCTTGGGGACTTCAATGCCTGGTCTGAGGCTTGGGGGTCCCGGCACACGAACCCGCGAGGCAGGGCTCTGGAGAGCTGGGCCGCTACTCTCGGTCTGGTTCTCCAGAATCGCGGGGCCGAAGCCACGTTCTGGGCGGCGGAGCGCGAAGCGAGTTCGATCGTAGATCTCTCGTTCGCGAGCGCTTCGCTGTCGCAACGTGTGCGGGACTGGCGTGTCGTCGTGGAGGTGGAGACACTTGCGGATCACCGATACGTTCGGTTTGATGTCTCCCCTCCCGAGAGTGATGCGCCGGCCACGCCGGCCCCACGCGAGCCGCGCTGGGTGCTTAGGGGACTGAATAGGGATGCTCTCCTGGAAGCCGCCTCCGTGCAGGCCTGGGCCATGGTGCCGGACAGGCCTGACGACATTGATGACGAGGCGGCGTGGTTCCGGGAGGCCATGACTGTTGTCTGCGATGCGGGTATGCCTAGGGCTCCAGCCTATAGTCCGAGGCGCCGGGTCTACTGGTGGACTGCGGAGATCGCGAGGCTGCGTCAAGCCTGCGTGATCGCGCACCGCCGGTGGGCCAGGCTCCGTAGGAGGCGTAGCCGCCCCGCAGACACAGATCCCCTAGTGGCGGAGTTGCAAGAGGGATACAGGGAAGCCAGGAATGCCCTCCGAGCAGAAATCAAGCGGTCCAAGGCAGCTTCCTACAGGGAGCTGCTGGAGACACTGGAGCGGGACCCATGGGGGCGGCCTTACCGCTTGGTAAGAGGAAAGCTGCGCCCCCGGGCCCCTCCCCTGACCCAGGTTCTCGAGCCGGCTCTGCTTGGAGGAGTGGTGGAATCCCTGTTCCCGGCGCGGGCGGAACACGTTCCGCCGCAGATGACTCCGCCACCTCGGTCGCCTGATGCGCCCGGCGTGGTTATTGACGACGACGTGCCCGAGGTCACTTGGGTAGAACTAGAGCTGGCGGTGCGTCGGCTTAGAGCCAAGAAGAACACCGCCCCGGGACCCGACGGCATTCCAGGCCGTGCGTGGGTCCTAGCTCTAGGAGAAGACGGTCTCGAACCCCGACTGCGAGGGTTCCTCAGCGCATGCTTGGAGCGGGGCCAGTTTCCGAAGATGTGGAAGACGGGGAAACTGGTCCTCATCCGCAAGGACGGACGCCCGGCGGACGAGCCGTCCGGGTACCGGCCCATAGTGTTGCTCGACGAGGTGGGCAAGCTCTTCGAAAGAGTGATTGCCAAGCGCCTCGTCGAGCACCTCTCTAGAGTGGGGCCGGACCTAGCGGACACGCAGTACGGCTTCCGCCGGTGGCGTTCCACTGTGGATGCCATCATGCGCGTGAGGACTCTGACGGAGGATGCGGTTGCCCGGGGTGAGGTGATGTTGGCGGTGTCCTTGGACATCTCCAACGCGTTCAACACCTTGCCCTGGAGTTGCATCAGGGAGGCGCTCGTGTACCACGATGTGCCTCTCTACCTCCGCCGCATAGTCGGGGCGTACCTGACGGAGAGGGCCGTCATCTACCCAAGTGCGACCGGCGTCGGTCCTGGGACCGCTCCTGTGGAACATCGGATACGACTGGGTGCTTCGCGGTGAGCTCGCGTTCGGTGCCACCGTCACGTGCTACGCGGACGACACGCTAGTGACGGTGAGTGGCGCTACACACCGCGAGGCGACCCAGAGGGCCACGACCGCTGTTGCTCAAGTCGTGGATCGGATCCGGCGGCTGGGTCTCGAGGTGGCTCTGCACAAATCCGAGGCCTTGTTCTTTCATGGTCCTCGGCGCAGGCCACCCCCGGGATCCAGCTTGACAGTAGGAGGTACTCCCATCGACATCAAGCCCCGGCTGAAATATCTGGGGCTCGTACTTGACGGTCGGTGGGACTTCGGAGAGCACTTCCGAAGTCTGCGCCCCAAACTGTTGGTGTCAGCTAACGCGCTGATGCGGCTGCTGCCCAACTTGAGGGGCCCAGAGGACTCCTGCAGGAGACTCTACGCGGGTGTCGTGCGGTCCATGGCCCTGTACGGGTGCCCCGTGTGGGCGGACGCCCTGCAGGCCAGGTTCGTGCAACTGCTGCATGCTCCGCAGCAGACGATGGCCTGCAGGGCCATTAGGGGGTACCGCACGATATCCTTTGAAGCGGCGAGTCTCCTAGCCGGATCGCCACCGTGGATCCTGGAAGCGAGATCCCTTGCGGCACTGTATCGGTTCCGTAAGGAGGCGCGGGAGCGGGGATACGATCCCGAGCCCGAAGACATTCGGGCCGAGAGGTCCCGGCTCCACGGGATCATGGTGGCGGAGTGGGAGCGACGACTTGAGCAACGACGCGCAGGGCATGCCGTCATAGAGGCGGTAAGGCCCATCATGGGGGAATGGCTCGAGAGGCCACATGGCAGCCTCTCGTATCGACTGACGCAGATTATCACCGGGCACGGGTGCTTCGGGAGATATCTGTGTCGGATCGAAAAGGAGCCAACGTCCGAGTGCCATCACTGCGACGCGAGCGAGGACACGGGGCTGCACACGCTCACCGAGTGCCCGGCATGGGCCGAACCGAGGCGGGAGCTAGTGGCGGCCCTGGGAGTGAGAGTTCTCACCCTCGCCACCCTGCTCACAGCAATGGTCCGCTGCGCGGACGCGTGGGCGGCCGGCGTCTCCTTCAGCGAGCAGGTAATGGTCGTGAAGGAGACGGCGGAGCGGGAGAGGCGGCGCGAGCGAGAAAGACTCGCGGATCGCGCCGCCCGCGCGCGCAGGCAACTCGGGCGTCGGAGGGCACTGACTGACCTCCGTCCCCCATGAGCGCGGGCCTGGGGGTGACGGGTGGAGCCGCCTGTCACCCCAGCAGAAGCAGGCCACGGCGGCGGCGCGCTGAACAGCGCGCCTCCCCATTCCGGGGGCGAGTTGGGGACACCGTTGTCCCCCCTCCTGAGGAGGGCCAGACCGTAAGGGATGGCCCTGGGTCAGCCGGGGTGCGAGGGATATGTCTTTGACAACCTCACCTCCGGCCTAGCACCAAGACCCACAGTCGGCGTGCGGTTTTAGTCGGTTCGAGTCCGACATAACCTCCCCTTCCGGCTCCGGCAGGGGGGGTATCCGTGGGGATTTCCGCACGAAAAAAAAAAAAAAAAAAAAGACATTCACCCTATTAATTTCATCACTTCTATACAGAGTTAATTTTAATTATTTTTAAAGATGTACATACTCGTTTGTAATAGAATAATTATAATAATATATAACTGAATAAAATTTTAAAGCATTTATTATGCTAATTATTTAAATTGATGTAAGAGAATGATTGCTTGAAGGGTTTGGTCCCACCTGGACCGATCGAAACTGACAATATGTTTAACAGAACGTAAAAGGTTTTCCCTTTTTTTTTTAATTTAGTCCGGTAAACGGTATACCATAAATATTCATCATAATTTAACTATAAATTATTAACCGTATTTGCACCTACCACTAATTCAATTAGCGGTAACAGTCGATATTATGACTGCTTTCACGATCATGTGGTCCTGGTATTATGAGCAATAACTATATTTTTATTGCGTGCGCAAAAGGGACTACAGTCCCTTTTTGCAACACTCGAAAACGGTAGGTTTTTTTTTTCAATATGTATGAACGCGAGTTTTTATTTATTAGTTCTTCTCTTTCTATTTTAATATTAACTTCATGCTTTTGTGCGATAACAGTTCGACATTCATTCATATTCACCCAAATAAATAACTCCTAAACTTCTAAACTTTATTTTTAATTCTTTTAAAAGATATAGGTCAGTACTCGTTTCTAACAGATTATAAAAAAGAACTTAGAAGCTTTTCCTTTTTTTTAAGTCAGTAATAGTTCATCATAAACGGTATCCTTTAGTCAGCATACCTACATAACCGTATTTATTGCACCTCCCACCTCCCACTAACTCAATACGCAGAACACTTAGAAGCATTGAGATCTAGACATAACTCAGTAGTTCACTTTATCTGTATCAACTTACCAAGGATTAATCTTTCATACCCTCTCTATTCTGAGAACGCATCAAAGGGATTCTTACACGCACTGAGCTATTTATACTTCAGATGCAATATAAGTAGCTCTTCATATTGAAACTGTACTTTACATTTTTGTTATACTTAGGTGTTTTATCCGTAGCGTAGCGAAGGTTAAGGTGATTGTCTTCTTAGAGCGAATAGGTGGAGCCTACGAACGTAATATATAACGCTGTATCTGCTGCACTGCATGCGTCTGTAGTTGCCGTATGCATAGGCTTCAGAATCTTCTAATACCGATAGAGCAATGTTTTGACGGATCATTGTATAAAACGAGCATTTGAACACCATGCCTGACCCCAAAGTCTCACCTCCAAACGATGCAAAAAATTATTGTTATTTGTGATTCGAACTTGTTTTTCAGATTTTGTAAGCAGGGAAATCTAAACCCCTCTGGAAGATCTTCGTAAACAGGTAAAATAGCCACAGTTTCCGATAATTTTATAACTTTAGAAATAAATACTTCGGAAATTTGCAAACGGCGATATGCCATTTAAAATAGTGGCCAGATTCTTAACTCACAGGCCTTTCCTACTTTCCTAATCTGTTTATGTATTTTCATTTTTCCCTCTCACGAGTCACAACTATTGTTTTTAAATTAATGCACAAAATAATGTATTTACCTAGTAGGGATTCTGTACTCCACCAAACCAAGGGTTCCGACTGCCAAGATATCTTAACGATGTTTTGACTATTTTGAATGTTTTGACCTTTATTGGTTAAGATCATGAGAGAACTATACCTAATGTAATACACAGAATTTTATCGAATGTGATGATGCAACTTATCATTCGGATGCAGTCGTTGAACTCGTGTACTGATTTTTATATACGATGCAACTGATTAAGTAGTAATGTCATGTCATTCATTGAAATTCATTGAATATTCTTCAGACAATTGACTTGTCAGTTTTGATAAACTGCACCGCAACTGTTCAAGACTCAAGAGACGTTAGATTTAATGGATTTTTAATGGCTGATCATGGCATAATTATCTTTTTAATAACTGATTTTGTGCGGGAATGATGTTAGTATTACGGGGTGTTACGGTTTTAGTACCACGTCATGTGCGATTTAATTATAACACTACAAAAATGAAATATATAAGAGCTTTTTACGAGTGCACTCTTCCGCCACAGAATAGTTATCACAAAAACACTAAATTTCACAAAAAGATACAACTGGATAGAAACTAGTCATAGAAATCTTCACTCACACGTCTAACGCATCTTCATGGTACACATCGTCAGCTTGGTATCCATTCTCATCCTGATAGCAGAGTACCAGGGCACCAGGAGAACACAGGAGTAACGCAGCGTAGGCCGCGGCTGCGAGCGGCGCGCGCATCGCGACTGAGTGCGCGAGCGCGGTTATGCGTTCGGGCAATGATATCCAAAGTTATACTTGTGTGTACGCTGAATGATATAATTCTCCCTATTACGTCATTTCCATTACTGGGTTCAAATAGGAGATTGATCTAATTTAAAAGAAAGGTTTCACCAGGATTGTTATAAAAATCGTTTAAGTAAATCAAATAGTAGAGTCGTGAAGTCATTATTAATTTAATCCTTTTATATCTACCAAACATACAGTTTACCCTCGGCCGCTCCATAACATAGACATTCCTAACAAATTTATATGCAGGTAATTAGTCAGGTGGATCGTATGCTTGTGTACCTACTACTTTAGTAGGCAGGTACTAAGAAGTAACGTTATCTGATGAGTAATGTAGAGAAAAGTGTGTGCGCACACATACCTTTCTATTATTAACTATTACTTACTTAACAAGCGTCGGTAGCTTCGTGGTTAAGGAGTTTATGATAGAGAGGTTCCGGGTTCGAATCCTGGCCATTACACTACCGACGTTAACCCACTCCTAATATGAGCAATTTAGCTTAGTTGGAATGGCTAAAGGAAATCTTAGTTACTTCGGTTCTAATATTCTTTTATAAAAAAAAAATACTAAGTAGTGGCAGAAATATCACCAAAAACATCGTCGTCTAATAAAACACCAGTCATAAAAATAATCAGAAGCTATATAAAGTTAACTTGATTAAATTCGGGAAACAACGAAAAAATATTTCATAGCTAGTTAAGAAAGTACATACCTATCTACTAAAATTATATTGTATAATATGGCTTTGTCCTTTTCACAAGTCACTTATCGACTCGTAAAGTTGATAGCAAACATCATTATTGTTTCTAAAACGAACTAACTGGGTGTATAGTTTACTTACACTAAACACAAGTTTGTGATAAAAATTGATATGAAAAGCTCATACATTTGTTTACACTGAATATTGCACAGTCGATAATGTGTGTGTAGTATATATCAAATATTTATTATGAAATTTACTGCGCAGTCTAATATTACAAAGTAATCAAATATTAAAGTTACAAAGTATACAATCAATATACATATGAACATCAAGAGTTTACAGCTCATCAACGACACTTAGGCCCGTATTCTAGAACGACATCGACACTCAGACCTGACTCATTTATCTGTGGACAGATTGCCAGATTTGATAGATTGTCTACACAATTTATTCCTTTTTTTTATCGTGCGAAAAGTCCCCACGAATACCACCCCCACGGAGCCGGTGGAGGTGGCTATGTCGGACTCGAACAGACTAAAACGCACGCCGTCTTGGGTCTCTGGTTGCCGGAGGTGAGATTGCCGAAAGCATATCTCTCGCACCCCGGTAGAGCTAGGACCATCTCTTTCGAGGGGACCCCTTCGGGTTGTGGGGACCATAGCGTCCCCATCTAGTCCCGGGTACGGGGAGGCGCACCTTACGCTTTCTTTTTACACAATCTATCCTTAAATAAATCGAGATTCAGAACTTATTACCATTCCAAACTACGGGCCTATTAGCAAAAGGTAAAGCCTTTGAGAAAAGAATCTGGCAATTAAAATGCACGACATAGGCATACACCCACATACGGTAAAATCCATACCGTCTCGCACCAAACAGTTTGAGGCCTCCTTCCTCTGCCGCAAGAAAGAGCTGAAATGGCCTGGCCATGTCATGTGCTCTTACAGTCCCGGGCTCTTCAAGAGGGGCGTCAAAAAACATCAATGCGGCATTGTTAGGGACCACCATTTTGAAGTCAATAGCATCTGAAATGGTGGTCCGTATCTTCTGGATGCAGTCCAGAACTTTTAACCATTTAGCGGTGTACAGTCAATTGACGGACCAAATAGAAAAAGAAACTCACGACAAGCTGCTGTGTATTATAATTTCAGCGCATAAGAAGTATTGATTCCATTTACCATCAATTAGGGATCCTTTTTTAAAACAAAAACCAGGATTTGAATAAGAGGGAAACACGAGCCCGACATCTCTCTCCAATTTTTTTACCGTACAGCCAGTACCGATATAAAGATATTCTGTTTTAATTACTAAAAAGTTTGAGAAGCGCAGTCGATTGTAGATGTATTAATAGTCCAAAAATAAACTATTGCGGTGTAGGGTAGATATAAAAGGTGCCGATATTTTAGGCTTCACGGACGAATTTGTAGAATAGCATGACCATCATTCATGTTTGTATTATAACAGTGTTCCGGGTTATTTCAGCTGGAACTTATCTAAATGTTTTGGTGCACTTATTTTGGTTGGTACGAGGCCAAGAGTACGAGTATGTGAGGTTATTCAGAAAGGTTTTACAGGGTATTATAGGCATCCTATGGCTATGGCGACAGTATATTTATGCACCGTAGGTGGGTATTCTATTAATACTCTTACTAAACTACATATTTGCGACCTTAGTTGTACAAAAAATGTCCAATACCCAACTTGTGTGTTATTAAGCCCCACCAAGATCTTCTAGCAAGTTAGATGCAGTGTACACCTGTGTGGTTAGGTGCAGTGTACGCCAAGACCAAGGTCAGACGGCAGTCGCACTGACAAAAACTATATACTCGTAACGTAAGTCAGACCAAAAAGAGGACGAATTCCGGACTCCGAAGCAACTGGGAACAGCATTAAGGTGATGATGAGACAGCGGAATTAATTAAAAGAGCTCAGTACTCCTTGAATTGGTAGTGATAAAGATCAACAAATAAAAAGTATACAGGTACCGATTTATTAAATATCTCCAAAGTACAGACATGATCAATTTGCAATTGTATAACTATTTTTATAAAAATCAAAAGAAAAAATAACAGGAAAACATCTACCAAGTGTAGTGCAACATGGGCACATTACTTTATCTGTAAAGCGTTTGTTTACGGTAATGTAAACGCGCGCGCAGACACTTCATGGCCATGCTCCATAGATCTACTGACACACTGCCGCTGGCCGTTGTGCAACATATACCTACTGTTATGTATTTATAATACCCTGGTAGTAAATCTAGACCGCCTTTAAAGTTTTGATAGGTTTTTATTTAATCGACTGGCTGATGATATGCCCACGGGTTCTCCGCTAGGAATTCTGTTCCGGTTCGCGTGGCTATACTCGTATAGGAACGTTTATTTTTCTTTAAACGGAAAAAAAAATGGTGAATTGATTGCTCCGTTCTCGAGTTTTGCGCACGTATTTTTTTTTGTATTATATATCGATTAGGAAATTGATTTTTAGGTGATAATATAAGCTGTGATATAAGGGTATTTAAAGAGCAGTATCGCCAGTCTTGAAATAGATCTAGCAATAACAACTAAGTACAGTAAGATAAAGTCGACTTCAGCAATTAGTTACTTTTTGAATGCAATTGACAAGTAGGTACGCACTAGAAGGGGAAATGACCGCACCAAGATCTACTGGGAATAGTTACTTATCACAGATAGGATTATACTAGGAAATACGTCTGATATCGTGCTGATGGACTGGGCACAATCACGGGTATTTGTTATAGACATTCCTTTCCCAATGACAAGAACCGCTGGTTATCATATCATCTTGTGAAAAGTGTAGAAAAATAGACCCAGTTGTTATTTCAATTATTTGATTCCTTGGAGCCTCTCAGTTCATCCTGGGAGGTTTAGGCGGCCAAAATACAAAAAGCGATCTTGATTGAGAGTGCCGAATAGTGCATCGGTTCCTCTGCTAATCGACTTCTTGGTTTTTTTTATAAAGCAGACGTCAATTTGACTTCACCTCGCCTGATAGTAAGCTAAAGGCAAAGTCTCGGAAAGAACGTCACCATCGTAAACATGTACCATGTTAACAGTGGTGGCACTGACTTGGAGGCCTCATCAGATGCCTTTTCACGCTCCGCTTATTTTC
This sequence comes from Eilema sororculum, assembly GCA_914829495.1. Taxonomy (NCBI): domain Eukaryota; kingdom Metazoa; phylum Arthropoda; class Insecta; order Lepidoptera; family Erebidae; genus Eilema; species Eilema sororculum. Next base: position 20,055,745 of record OU618552.1, on the reverse strand, counting down.
AGTAAGTAACTGGTCAATCATTGACGTGACTTTTCACTTGAATAATCTTTAAGTAGTTCCTTTAATTATGAGGCTGATGATGATGATGATTGACATCACAAATCACAACTGCATGTTGTCCAAATGGGATCAATGTAGTCAATACCCATTCAAATTAAAAAGATACACATTGAAATAACATTGTTACTAAAGCACAGAATAGATAAACTAGACTAAACTTTACTAAAGTTATCCAAATCGGCATATTAAAAATATTAAATACACCTCCAAAATGTTTTGCTCCTAACTCGTAATGGATGATTAAGTATTCAGTGGCAGATCTGACGCCATCTGTCTATCTATAATATAAATATTTAAATATGCATAATTTAGTTGATACCATGATGAATTAAAAACTGTAATCATGCAACTTAAATATTCATTTAATCCTCCACCTCTTAACTAACATATATAAAAATGAATCATCAATTACACGCATAACACACGAACGACTGCACCAAATTAGATAATTCATATGAAAAAATTGCAATAGTTACGGGAACGGATTCATAATCCCCCACGGGCAGAGCCTGTGGTATCAACTGTGTAATTTAATATATTTATTAGTTATTATCTACATTTGAAATGCAAATATCACTTGATATTATGATAACTTATGCACTTTTTTTTTATATTTTGTATAAGTATTTATTATTGTAGCACTAGCTGCTACCCGCGTCACCGCCATCCATCGCGCCAGCCCGCACAGGAACCTGTAACAAATCCTATGGGCTATTTCGGACTATAATTGTACCTACCTAATTTGCACCTAGATTCGTAGAGTCGTATTTGCGTGGAAGAGTTAATAAACTTCCACTCAAAAACAAACATTCATTATCCTCACGTTTTCAAATGCAAATGATAAATACTGTAGGATAAAGTGTGTGCTCGAGCCGCCCAGCCTCAGCAGATCTGACGGCAAGAGACCCGATGGCATGACTCTAGTGCCTTAAAAGACCGGCAAGGGCCTGTTGTGGGACGCCACGTGCATTAGCACTGTCGCTCCGAGTCACCTCGACCGTACGGTCCGGTTTCTTACCGAGGCTGCAGCTGATGGGAAGCGGATCAAGTACGAGGCGTTGCAGACCCGGTATCTGTTCGTTCCCATGGCGGTGGAGACGTTGGGCTGTTGGAATGTGGAGGCCAAAAATTTGTGGAGGTCAGGTGACTATCGTGCTGGATCGTACCTGGTGCAGAGGTTGGCCATCGCATTCCAGAGACGAAATCCAGCCAGCGTGATGGGCACGTTTGCACCGGGTATAGATCTGGGCGCACCCTGCTTTTAATAACGAGCGCGGATGCGATTGACATTGTATATTGATATTTATATAATTTCTGGACATGATTAATTAAATTAATAATTTTAAATTTTATTATGACAAAATACAACCTCAACCTAATTAAGGAGGGCAGAGGCGCATTACCACTTACCTACCTTTTACAAATTTCGCTAAAATTTAACAGCTGGCAGTCTTAGAGCATCATAAACAAAAAAAAAGGTATTTTTAAACCCTACAGCTTCCCTACCTACGCAACTTAACTAAGGACAAGAAATAATCACTATACTTTATTTACCCGACTGTATCTGTTTAAAAACTTATTAAACAAGGAAATTAAGATCATATCTTTAAAAATGATAGCTCACAAATACTACTGAATTATCTTCTTTGTTTAAGTTTCGTTACGGTTAGTAGTTAATTTTTTGTATACCTACATCTTTGAATTACTTGGCTATTTTAATGCAAATGGTAGTACTATGTATTATTCTGTACTAATCTTCAGTTCGCTTTATATTTCATATGAGGAAAACACATATATCATGTGCCGATTGTAATTATTTATAAGTTCGTGTGAAAAAAACAGTTTAGTTAGAAAACGCCTTTACTCATATATACTACAAAGGACCATTTTCACGCTTTTCTCACTATATAAAGCCGTGAAAAATATTCCGCGTAGTGAACGAGACAACAGTCGACTATCCGCCGCTTAGGAAAAATCACACTTTTCCTCTGTTGTTGTCTGTCCGGCCGTTAGTGTTTGTTTGGACACCGAGCTAGCTCGCCCTCCCTAGAAACCTCCCAAATTAAAAAATAATGTTCACTATTATTTTTATAATTAGTTTGTTTCCATATATTGTATTATCATGGTATACAAATCAGGATTGGGTACCAGGGGAGTATGGGTATAGAGGAGTGCACGACGGTCTGGAGCACTCGAGGAACTTTGTGAATGAGTGGACGGTGGAAGTGGAAGGCGGTGAAGAGGTGGCTCAACTAGTGGCGCTGGAGCTCGGATATGCTTTTGGTGGAAAGGTAAGCTTTAATTTAATACTACATTATGTAAGGGATATTTTGAGCTGAAGATTATTTATGTTCAAAAGTTCTATAGATTATTATTAAAATGTGACAGGTTTATTATTTATCCTACTAATACATTTAACAAAAAAGTGATTGATAATAAAATAACATTCTAAAAGCAAAGTATAAGTGAGATATAAAAGCATGTGTATTTTATTTTTATTAAATTTATATTTAGGGTGGGTGCTAACACCCCTCTGCCTACCCCTTCGGGGATTTAAAGATGTCAGTATATGTATGTATGTAAATTTATATTTCACAATATCTGAACTTCACCCTAGCTAGCTTTTTACCATTCAACAGGGTGTAGTCAATAGGCGGGATTAATGTTAAAAATGTAAGTAATGTAACCCCTATACAACATTAGCACAAATCGTTACTGATAAGCACAGAAATTATTATAGAAAAATAATTACAGTAATGCAATAAAATAACTATAACTAAAATTGAAATTAATTAGCGAATGAAAATCATAAAGTTGTGCTTAATTAAAACTCATTCACAAAATTTAATTTATTCCTACTAAAAAAAAACAATAAGATTTATTATAGCTATATTAAAGGGGCAGATTATAACGACTTGTCAATATCATTCTCTTAGCTATTACGCTATCTTATTTTTCCAAACTTTTCACTAGAGCCCGTGATCCGTTTATAGTTGTTTTTATTATTGGTACCTAGATCGATTATTGAAGCTACTGTCTGGCCTCCCAACCCTGCGAGTAAACCCTGCACTAGAACCCTGTCGGTTGTTTAACAGGTGCAGGATATTTGCAGGTAAGGTTTGCTTAGGTTTACAAAAATCACGCGCTTGGCGCTAGTTTTTTTTCTTCATTTAGCTTTACTAACACGACGGAGAGTAATTTTATTAATCTATATATATAAAAATCAATGCCACTTTTCGTTGTAATGCTATAAGTATAACACTTATAACTCAACAACGCCTTTACCGATTTGGCTAACTTTGGTCTTGAATTATTCGTGGAAGTCCAGGGAAGGTTTTTTCTCTACGTAAGTACTTACAGTACTTACGTAGAGAAAAATTCGAATAATTGCCGGGAACCGACATCCACGCGGGCGGAGCCGCGGGCAAAAGCTAGTTTAAAATAAAAACATATTTTTTTTTGTGCAAATCAATTTTTTATGGCAATGTGTTATGTACCTAGAGTACTATGTACTAGGACCCTATCGGCTTCGGGAGCATTCCCCTTACACCCGGTATAAAGCACCTACATACCACCCTGGACTTAAAAAAAGTACTTAAATAGATAGTGAAAACATTAAAAAAAGAAATCGATGGAAAAAATCTTGCCCCGATCTAGCTTGTCATGCTCCTTGCGAACCTTTGGGAAGCTAGCAGGAATCGGGTTATAGGGGCCCCTCGAACTCGTAAACAGTGATTACAACACTTATTATTTTTGTTATAGATCGTAATAATCAAAATGTAATATGATCGGCACCATAATTGCCGACAACAGCCATCGGCAAACGTGGCGGGCGTAACGACCTCTGTCGAACATTTCCATGAAATAAATAAGCTTTTGTAAAACAATCAGGAAATGCGTCGTAAAGTAATGAATACAGGGTTGCTTTCAGTAGGCTCTTACGAGTCTACGAGTATGACAACTGACAATATTTCCTACTAGCTTTTGCCCGCGGCTCCGCCCACGTGGATGTCGGTTATCGCTACCAAACATAGCCTATGTCCTTTCTCATGGTCTAATCTACCCCTATACCAAATTTCATCAAAATCGGTTCAGTGGTTTAGGCGTGAAAGCGTAACATACAGACAGACAGACAGAGTTACTTTCGCATTTATAATATTAGTATGGATATGGATTAATTTTGTGGCAATAACATGGGCAATTTTTTTTTGGTGTTCTGACAACTTCCAACTTCGGTAGTAAGAACGGTAAGTAATGAAATTACCGCTGTTACTACTAGCATTCAAACTATTCAGATTTTCATTCCAACTATTAGTTAATCTGTGCTTCTAGTACTGAAAACACGGGCAATAAACGATATATATGTACTTACTTTTAATTATGAATATGCACATTTATTATTAGCTATCGGTAGCTTAGTGGTTAAGGAGTCGGCCTTACGATCGAGAGGTCCCGGGTTCGATCCTGGCCATTACACTACCGACGTGAACCCACTCCTAGCACAAGCTTTAGCTTAGTTGGAGGGGTATATTAGTAACTACGGTTCTAATAATCGACAGCCTCTGTGGCGTGGCGGTAGTGCACGCGACTGCCACGCAGGAGGCGCGGGTTCGATTTCCGCTCAGTGCAAATATTTGTATGCATGAATATGGCTATTTGCATTGGTCTGGGTGTTTCTATGTATAATATGTATTTACTTAAAAAAAAAAAAGTATATAAGTATGTTTATCCGCATTCTAGATTCCATAACACAAGCTATAAAAGCTTACCATGGGTCTAGATAGCGTAGTGTAGAATGTTGAGGGAAAAAAAAATCTTTAAAAAAAAAAACAATATAAGATTTATACATAAAGTAGTGCCTGTGCATTAGAATTAGGTATTAAAAAATACAAATTACCCAAGATAGTAATACTTAAAAATATGTTTATTAAATTCTTGTACGTTTATCTATTTGTTCGTGATGGACACAAGGACTATTGAACGGATTTAGAACCGAAAATATGACCTGTGAATATGACTAAACAAAAGACGCGAAAACCGAAGTCCACGCGGGCGGAACCTCGGGCAATAGCTAGTTGAAAATCTATTGAGCTAAAAAATGAAATAAAAACAATCCGTATCTCCAAATTCTTTGAAATAGGCATATTGGGCATTTAATGCATGGCTTCGTGCATAGACATTAATAAACAGCTTTACAAAAAAAAACGAAAATAGAGCCAAGCGCGTGTTTTTTTTTGTAGTGATGTTTTTTTTATGAAATTACCGTTTCCGGAGAGTAATTATAATGCAGTTTTTTTTCCAAATCGATTTTTTTTAGGCCAATAGTGTACCTGGAATACTACCAGGGGTTTTCGGTTTCGGGAACGTTTCCTTTACACCCTGTATTTAGAATATATTATTTTCGAAATACTCTTACAATCTTTCCTTAAAGACGGATATAAAGAGAAGGGAAATTTGAAGATTTGATTCAGGTGCGGCTTAATAGCTCAGTTGGAAGAGCATTCCCCCTGTAAGGGAAAGGTCGTGGGTTCAAGTCCCACTTGAGCAGTTCTTATTCCCGACGTATTTCGAACTTAAAAAGTTAGCATAATAAATGCTATAAAAATTTTATTAAAATATATTATTTTTTTACCTTTGCACCTTTTGTCACTTTGGTTCAAATTATATTACCTGTTTTGTAGGAAAACTTAACTCATTAGGTACATTGTTAAAGAATGATTTTCAATGCCTACGAATCCAATTTGAAGTTCTATTACATTTTTGCTTCATTAACTTTCTTCGTGGCAGTTCTTAGCGCGTTTTGCGTTTAACTTTCTAGATTAAATTAATAAAGCGTTTTGCTATTAGTACCAACTGAGTATAAGAGAAACCATTGTGATCTTAACAGTAACTTATAAGTAAATCGGTTATCGTAATTGTTTTGTTTTTAACGCACATTAATGTATAGGGTGCTTTTTGTTCGACGATAGTTTGGCGCATTTTTTTAACGTAAACGCGTTATGTGAACCTTTTGTCAGGTCTGAGAACCTGATCCCTAAAAAACCCACGCAGCCCACCCTAAACTATATACAATCGCAAACTAAAGTTATATAATACGTCCGAATTTACTAAACTCCCACTTTAATTTAATTACTATTTAAGTTTCGAAATACAAGAAATATAGCCTTATTTTATGATATTTTAGCGAAAAATGTTCTCTTGGAAAATAATTATAAACGTAATTTTATAATAAGCCCTGTTTGAGGAAAGTTTAATTAGAAAGGATTGTACTTTGTTCCTATTTCTGATTACTGACTGTGACAAACTGCTCGTGCCCTGGTAGCTACGCTGATGAATTTTTAATCTTTCAGGTAGGTATGTACTAATTCGCAATAAATTAGTGGTATACGTTTACACTTTCTCATACGTACGAAGTAACTTCAGGTCTACTTCATAGTACCTAATACAAGTCATATTTTGCCTTGGTAAAGCTTTTGTTGAGGCTTTTAGGCGCCCAGAGTGAGGTCCAGGTCCTGGTAGAAATGATGGCCATCGCAATTCAGCGAGGCAACGCTGCCAGTGCGCTTGAAGCGATACAGGGTTGGTTATGTGATATTCACGTGGTTTAGGCACTACTAATTTCTTTTTTAATTTCCCTCTTCTTCATCCCTAGCGTTAACCCCAGTCACACATTGGAATCTGGGGTCTGCTTTATCAGTCTAACTGCGGATTTGGCTTAACTTCAATATTTTCCGTGAAGCGACTGCCTCCTGACCTCCACAGCCCAATCTTTTTAAAATTGCCCATTAGGTTAAAAACTTTTTACAACTTTTGATATCCCTAGTCATACACTTAGGAGTACTACTGTAGATTTTCTTCTTCCTATATTAAATTGATTCTAGAAAAACAACAATCCATCAGGACTGGGGACGTATTCTTAAAAATCCCTGTACCAAATTTCAGGTAGATCCATTCAAACATTTAGGCGAGATCGAGTAAGTTTGTTCTTCTATCCGATAGAAGGATTGTCCTTAACCTATAATTCTCTATCACCAATACGAAAGATAAAAAAAGCTGATTAATTACTTCAGTTACGTCGGCATATCCAATATGAGACAGATATTATAATCTGCACAATATACTGCGCGAGCCGCGCTTGAGTATTGAGTGCCACTTGAGATTACGTTCGGCGTCAGAGCTTTGATTTCAAAGTACTCTATTAGTCTATCACGATAGAGAGCAATGTGTTGGAGGTAAAATTCAACTTGACTAGTTCAGAATAGAGTCTGTCTATAATTTATTGAAGGCAGCATCGCCGTCATTGCATGGTAGGTATAACTGCAAAACTTCGATATCGCCATACAAGAATCAGAATGGTGATGCATTCGATCCTCAGTCCGTGTTTTTTTTTAATAAAAGGAAACCTCAATTTGACTTCACCTCACCTGATGATAAGCTAAAGGCAAAGTCTCGGAAAGAAGGTCATAATTATAAACATGTAGCACGTTAACAATGGTGGCGCTCAGCTTGACTGCCGCATGTCTTTCAAACGCCTTTTCACACCCCGCTTAAAGGACCCGGAGTGTAGGAAGAAGAAAACACGTGAGCTGGCAGGGAGTTCCAAAGCATGTATTATGGAGCCTGGAGTCAACTCTTCTACTACTCTAGATAAAGTTACCTTAGCTTTTACGGGAATGACCGCCGTTTAATATCCTAAGCTCTGAAAGGTAAATCTGTCACAGCTTCGTCTGTCAGTCAACAGGTGAGGATGTCCTGGCTCCAAAGATCTAGACAGCCCCAAACACCCAAACAAAAGAATCAAGATTTAAGAGGTAAATGAAGTAATACATTATTTACTTAAAAATACTTTTATGTAAGTAACATGTCTATTTACGGCAACGACTTGATTGAATGAAACGTAATTCAAGCTTTGTTTTACTAATTAATTATCTTTTTAATCTTTTCTTAGGCTAAAAATACTCTAGGTTATTCTTTCTAAAACATGTATAGCTCCAAATAGTATAAACTTCAAAAATAGAATAATTTTTTTTAGTACGAATCTCAGTATAATTTTTGCAATACTGAAGAATATTTAAAAAAATATGTTTTTTGTTGTAGGATTAGTATTCTTCTTCGGCTAATATTATTATCTCACAAATTTTTCACCTTGAGGTTTTCTGTAATTTATGAGCTACCTAATGTCGGACATTGTGTTGTACTGCAAGGCCTTGTTTTACTATTTTTTAATGGTAAGTAGGAAACATCAAGATCATATTCATAATTACGTAAACTAATTACTAAATTTTCATCACAATCGGACACAAAGAACTAATCATTTTTAGGGTTCCCTAAGCACATACCCCCCATTGCCCTTAAATGTCTGTCTGGTAAGTTTACTACAATAACACAAAAAAACGTCTATGAGTGTCTCATACGCTTTATTTGGGCCCATATTCCAGAACAACACTCAGTTTTGAATATACTCTCACAATGACATTAGAACTGTCATCTAGAACGCAATCTGTCCTCAGATCTAGTTAGTTATAAATCGAGATTCAGGACTGAGTATCGTTTCGGAATACGGGTATCTCAATTTTTCTGAGGATAGATTGTATAGCCAGATTGACCGATTTGACAGATTGTCTATAAAATCTGACTAATCTGGCTATACATACGATGCATTCTCATAAAAAAACAACAAACTCACGCCTGTATTGCCCGAAGGGGTAGGCAGAGGTGCTAGCACCCACATTTCGCCAGTTTATGGTTAGGTCCCAATGTAATAGGTGGCGAGCCTATTGCCATTAACCGGGCAGTTATAAACCTGCGATAAATACACACATAACTTCGAAAAGCATCGAAAAGTCATTGGTGTGTGCCATGGTAAACCTGGGATCGAACCCGAGACCTCGTCTCAGCAGTCCATTCCCCATACCACTAGGCTACCGCGGATTCTCAGATAAATCGAAATTCAGTATTGAGTGTCGTTCTAGAATACAGGCCTTAGACAAATAAAAAATCCACGTCGGTTATCGCGACCAAACATAGCCTATATCCTTTCTCATGGTCTAATCTACCCCTATACCAAATTTCATCAAAATCGGTTCAGTGGTTGAGGCGTGAAAGCGTAACATACAGACAGACAGACAGAGTTACTTTCGCATTTATAATATTAGTAGGGATAATAGGCTTTGTTTATACAATAATAATAACGGGAATTAACGCGACTGACGAGCATAGAAGCAGGCGCTAATCACTGGAGTGAATTCCACCAGACAGAAGTCCTCTCCACCGAACGTCACTTCTATTCAAGAGCTGTACGTAAAGCGAATGAAATCAAGAAGCACAAAAATTTCAATCGGGAAGATGGGTTTAAATGATCTGCAACATAGAATCCAGTGCAGTGATACAAAGCATGCAACCTCACTTTTCTGCGCAGTTGGATAAACCACAGACAGTTTGGTAACAGAATAGGGACACTGTGAGTATGGTATGTGACGGTACATGGCGAAAACAAAATATCGAGAATGTGCGGGTAGACGAAGATCCTACTACCTTACGGATTGAAGACGGCGGGCGTGTACCACTAAGCCAGTCAGCCTGTGACCTGTGACCACGGCCAGTGCAACCTGGGCCTCGATTCTACTAAAGCCAATCCATAGTCGTGCCACAGTGATTGCAAAAAACTGCATTAAATAATAGACTTTAAGCCTATGTATTTTAAGTTCAAAATTAAATGACTTTTTGCAGACTGAATGAAAAAGTGTAATGAAACTTTTTTCATTTCATTTTGGACTCTGGTCGAAACGTCAGGCAAATCAAAGGCACGTATGTAGGTACCTATACCACAGAATAGATATTAGCCTATACCATGGTCGCGTTAATTCCCGTTATTATTATTAGGTCCTTACATATGAAATTGGCGTTTTGTATGGGAGGAACAAAAAGTCGAATATTTTTAAATATAATATATTTAATTAATCAAAGTATGAACCATTGTTTTCTATGCACTTTTGCCATCTCATAGGTAGTTCATTGATCCCTTTACTAAAAAAACCAGTCGGACGGGCATCAATAAAATCTGTGAAGGCGATTTGGACTGCCCCATCAGAGTTGAAATTTTTCCCTTGCAAGAAGTTGTCCAAATTTCGAAAAAAATGGTAATCTGTTGGAGCAAGGTTCGGGGAGTACGGAGGATGTCTTAGACATTCCAATTGAAGCTCTTCTAATTTGGTAGCCGTCTGTTGTGCGGTGTGTGGTCTAGCGTTGTCGTGAAGCAGCAGTGGCGTGGAGCGATTGACCAGCCTAGGTTGTTTAGCCGCTAGCTTTTCCATGATTGTTTGCAATTGCTGACAATAGACATCAGCCGTAATAGTCTGGCCAGATTTGAGAAAACTGTAATGAACAATACCGGCACTAGTCCACCAAACGCTCACAAGTAACTTTTTTGGGGTTAATTTTCGCTTGGGGCAGGATTTGGCTGGCTGGCCAGGATCCAACCATTGCGCTGAGCGCTTCCGATTGTCGTAAAGAATCCATTTTTTATCACAGGTAATGATTCGGTTTAAAATACCTTCATTATTGTGCCGGTTCAGTAATGTAACGCAGCAGTCGACGCGCGTTTGCCGGTTTGCTTCAGTCAATTCGTGAGGTACCCACCTTTCAAGCTTTTTAATCTTCCCAATTTGCTTCAAGTGAATTAAAACAGTTTTATCACTAACACCGCAGCCTGCAGCTAACTCGGACGTAGTTTGCGATGGATCCGCTTCCACAATAGCCTTCAATACTTCATTATCAACTTGGGTCTCAGGCCGTCCACGGGGCTTGTTCTGCAGCTCAAAATTTCCAGAACGAAAACGTTGGAACCAAAAACGAACTGTGTTTTCTTTTGCAACATGACCGCCATAAACATCATTCACCCTTCGAGTCGTTTCCGCAGCACTAGTGCCACGGCGGAACTCGTATTCGTAAATAATGCGATATTTTAAGGTTTCCATTTTGTAAAATGAGTGACGCAAACAGAAAAAAACAGAAGAAAAAAAACAAATGAATGACGGTCATCGAAGCACAAATACATGAGTAAATAGCTGTACAAATTTGAATTTGGAATTCCTTACCAAAGAGGAGAAAATCGTGATTAAAGTGGCCAGTACGAAAAACGCCAATTTCATATGTAAGGACCTAATATTGTATATCATGGAACGCGAGAGTTTAAAAGGCTTTATGCTGTCGTGAGTTCGTCCATCAGCTGTCTCATAACGTGACGTAAGCCTACTAGCGACCTCTAATAGTGACAAATGTAAGGAATTAGCGCGGCCATTTGTCTCAGTTTGCGACGCTAATCATTTATTTGTTCAGTCGAGTTAAACATGCACCGTGGACTGAAAATTGACAGTTGAAGACTACCACGCATGTTAAGAATACAGGCTGGTATTGTATTTGGAATATTAAATTCAGGGTCGTCAATTATTATCATCATTTTTGTGACATGGCCACGATTGTTTTCAGGATAATATATAGTGCCAATAACACAGTATGCACAAAGGTCAGTTAGTAGACTGTAGTGAGCATACTCTGACTAAAAATTCGAAGCTCTCAATTAATAAATTTTATTACACCATCCAACGAGTCAATTGATAGATGGATGAAAATACATTCCTGTCAGTCACTCCCTTCCTTGGCATATTGTCTTTTAAGCATTCAGCTATAGAAATAGCATGAAAGATCATAGAAAGTCTATTGGTGGGGTCTATGGGAATTTGATTTCAATCTTCAATGTTAAAGCATTACAGAAGATTGGATTAATTTTCCCTATGTATTCGATTTGTATAGTTAGCATACTTAATACTGTTAAAATTCATTCAAGTATTTGGGTGGAGTTATCTAAAATCAGTGTTTGAAAAAGATTGTAACATAAAGTAACATCATTCATTGGTTCCGATAGTTCGTAAGAACATCGGTGGATGACTCTAAAGTCGCCATAAAGACTGATAAAAATAGAAGGGAAATTTGTCTCGGTAACCGAGTTGGTCAAGGCATTCCCCCTGTAAGGGAAATATCGCGGGTTCGAGCTTAGAACTTAGCGTTCAATTTAGCACAACCAATTTTCATTCAAGGCTGTGAGTTTTGTGTGAATCTACATTTTTAATCTTTTGAAAGCACACGTAAGTAAGAATCCCTTGTATTATTATGAGTCTGTCACCGTATGGTGCAGAATATACGTTCTAGAACCAAGCGTTTCAGTGACTCATTCTAATGCCGCACCATTAAGACCTGGAACTCCCTGCCAGGTCACGTGTTTCCTTCTTCCTACAATCCCGGGTCCTTTATGCGGGGCGTGAAAAGGCATCTGATGAGGCCGTCAAGCTTAGTGCCACCACTGTTAACATGGTACATGTTTACAATGGTGACCCTCTTTCCGAGACTTTGTCCTTAGCTTAGCATCAGGCGAAGTGAAGTCAAATGATGACGTGTCCTTTAAATAAAAAAATGTACTCCTATATTATCTGCCACCCTGACTGACCTTGGCCACATCTAATTAAAAACAAAATCCCCAATCAATCTTTATCTTACATCTACTACGTGCGACCTTGGATCATCCCTTTTAATCAGAAAGTAATTGAATTAACGAAGACTTTAAATAGATTGAAATGTATTTAAAGAAATCGTCCAAGGTCTATTGCGTACTCGCATGGATCTGGAAAGCATGTTTGTATAGGATCGTGGCGGAAAAATTCATTGAGCTCTTTCAATGTAGGGCAATGGAAAACTCAAACATCTGTCCAATAAATCCTTTGAGAGATTGTTGCTTGATTCAATGAACTGAGCGGGAAACGAACCCGCGTAAGTTAGGTAATCTGTGACCACGCTCCTAGTGTAGCAGTCACGTTCACGACCGTACCGCCACAGAACCAGAGGCTCACTGTAAATTTTGAGCACTCTGTTAGTTAACATAATGTTATTATGAAAAACTGTTTGATCACACAACTACAAACACCTACTTGAGCACTGTGATAGCTAATATAAAATTGGATGTAAGTTATTCAGATCATTTTGAATACTTTGCTATGCAGTAATAACAATGTTGATGCTTATGTACTTGTATACCATACAGACTCGAATGTGTGTGGTACAGACGGAACTTACAGAAATAGATTTCTATGCCCGTAATAGACAACGATATATTTTACAATAGGTAGGTATGTATCCCTGGATGTCACAATAAATTTGTGAACTTACTTAACGGCAAGCAAACAAACGCCTACACTACTATCACAGTATAACGAGAGATCTTACAGTAGTTCATCGCGTTTGATGTTTGCGGAAATGCCGCCTTTTGCAGTTTTGTCAGGGTTGTCACTTCAGTTTTTATATATAATTTTTCTGTAATATTCTATATATAACTCCTATTCGTTCTCTTTGTTCTGTCAAGGCACATCAACTCACGCTAATTTATATTACTAGGTGACGCCCGCGGCTCCGCTCGCATGGATGTCGGCTATTGCGACTTTCGGTTATATCTCCGGTTATAATCAACCAATTATGATCAAGCAAACGTAATATTTTAAGTCTGAGTTTTTGGATTTTGGTTTCGATTTCGATTTCGGTTTCAAATTCGATATCGTTTTCTATTTGGAATTTCTATTTCGATTCCGACTTGAATTTGGATATTGATTCGGGTTCGGGGTTGGATTCGGATTCGAATTCGAATTTCGCTAATCGCCGGGATCGCTAAATCCATACTTAATATTATAAATGCGAAAGTAACTCTGTCTGTCTGTCTGTCTGTCTGTCTGTCTGTCTGTCTGTATGTTACGCTTTCACGCCTTAACCACTGAGCCGATTTTGATGAAATTTGGTATAGGGGTAGATTAGACCATGAGAAAGGACATAGGCTATGTTTGGTCGCCATAACCGACATCCACGCGAGCGGAGCCGCGGGCAAAAGCTAGTTGATGATATATTCTTAAGGAGCCTATCCTCGATCAGTTCGCCTGCAGTTTCAAATCGTATCGGGCGGCCTGCAGTCCTAAGTCGACAGCGCCCACCCACGAAAGCGATTTTGGCCTGGCGGCCATGCCCTGCTGTCAGTTTTGCGGCTACACACGATCAGTTGGGAGTCGACAGTTTTCCATCGTATGATTGCCTGCCAGCAATTGTCTGCTATCGGGCTTGACGACCATGTTACCGACGATCAAAGATGGCGGACTTGAAATTTAAAAAAAACCTAATCGAGGTTTTCAGGGTGACTAATTACGTATAATAAAATCCATTTAGCGATCCAAGATGGCGGACTTGAAATTTCCCACAAAGTCAACATGAGCATCGTTTTGGAGGTTTTCATAACATAACATAACATAAACTCACGCCTGTGTTCCACGAAGGGGTAGGCAGAGTTGCTAGCACCCACATTTCGCCCAGTTTTCAAAGTTGCTAATTACGAATATATCATCTATCCAGTCATCTGGGATTGCTACATGAATAACATATTCGTAATCAGCAACCCCGAAAACCTTGAAAACGATACCCGTATCGATTTTAGTAAAAATTTCGAGTCCGCCATCTTGGATCACCAAATGGATGTTATATTCGCAATCAGTGACCCTAAAAACCCTGAAAACGATACCCATATCGATTTTGGTAAAAATTTCGAGTCCGCCATCTTGGATCACCAAATGGATGTTATACTCACAATCAGCGACCCCAAAAACCCTGAAAACGATACCCATATCGATTTTAGTGAAAATTTCGAGTCCGCCATCTTGGATCACCAAATGGATGTTATATTCACAATCAGCGACCCTAAAAACCCTGAAAACTATACCCATATCGATTTTAGTGAAAATTTCGAGTCCGCTATCTTGGATCACCAAATGGATGTTATATTCGCAATCAGCGACCCTAAAAACCCTGTAAACGATACCCATATCGATTTTGGTAAAAATTTCGAGTCCGCCATCTTGGATTGCGAAATGGATGTTATATTCGCAATCAGCGACCCCAAAAACCCTGAAAACGATACCCATATCGATTTTTGTGAAAATTTCGTGTCCGCCATCTTGGATAGCTAAATATAGAAAACGAAAAAAAAAACAATTTTAACAAACAAAACGAGCCTTGAAAAAAAATCACGTGATTAGTGTGATTACAAAAATGAGACAGCCCTGAACCCTTAGTACCGAGTAAAATGTATGGGCGTACCGAGTAATACCCCGTCCCCCACCACCCCTCTCCCCCCGCACGATTGCTCTGTCTAGACGGCTTCGTTGACCGACTGTATGTAGCATGAATCGTTAGACTGTGCTACTATTATCTATTCTGTGCCTACACCTAAACGGTGAGCTAAGTCTAACTGGATTTACATATAGACGAATGAACTCAGACTGAATTTGATATTACCAGGAAAACAGGAGCAGTCTAGATGTGAACCTGTCAAGAAAATTCACACCATTCAGTTCAGAAAAATATGTTCTATAGACAAAAAAAAACTATTTTGGTAAAAAATATCTTTTTCTTTTTGAACGATTTTATGAATTTCCGATTTGTAACTGTTTTATTCATGTAGAAGTCTTCGTTCTTCTAATAATACCTATAATAGGTATTGTTACTTCTCTGTAATCGACAAAAGGTCTCGGGGTCAACTAAAAAAAGTTCAAAATGGTGCATAGGAAAAGCAGCATAATGTACCAAAATACTGAATTCGAAAACTTAACCTTCGATAATAGTAAGTTTATTCCTAACCCTGTCCTGAAATCCTAATACAAGATTACGGATTACGGAGCCTAATACGTGATATCATGTAGCCTGGAAATAAAAGAAAAAATTTGGATTTTGGGTCGCGTTTGGAATGAAACTTCGACAAGCGTGATGTGAATCTCAGTACAGTTTAATTCATAAAAATGTAGTAGATACGAAAAGGGCAAGCTATATCTGTTAAGGACCAAGTGATAAATTGGGAATTAGGTATAATACCCGAGCATTGCGATAAATATGAGTGCTTAAATAATCAAACTCAGGTTCTTGTATAGATGGGTGGCTATTAAAAAACCATGATCTTCTCTAATCTATATCTATCCATGTCAAGGCGCGTTGTCTCCACCTTTCATATTATATTATAATATTTATCATAATGCCCGGGCACTATAATAATATTAATAATACAATAAAGCCCAATTTATCACTTGGTCCATAACATATTCATACTTCATTTTCATACAAATTAAAATATACACAATAAACTTGTAATGTAATATGCTACTAGCGACATCTTTGCGGACTACATATAAAACACATAGCAGTTTCACGTGGTCCAAGCAACATAAACACATCAACTGCAGCAGAGTTTCAGCCTATCTTCAATAGATGGCACTGCTATACAGTTATTCACGATTTTTCAGACTTATTAGTAGCGTACCCTCTCACGTGTCTTATCGTCAACCTAGTTTGCTGAATAAAACGGTATTCAGTTCTTCAGACGGCGCTAACTGTGGAATTAGCGTCGCTTGTACCAGGCTCCCAGTTGTAAAAGGAAGTTGTTTTTCAGCCGTTTCAGCGACCGTTCTATTTCTGTAGCGTACGGGCCGAGGGCGTAACCAATGACGTTAAAGTAGGATCGGTGTGTTACATCGGCTATGATGTTTTCAATGTGTGAGTTCTTCATTTCGGTAGCATGCCTATGCACACAGATGTAATTTTCAGTGGTACGTTCGTTCCATGTTATAAAAATAAACCAGAAATCACAAAACATTGAAGAAGAACATTTCGTAAATAATTTATGAGCTCGTATGCCTGTGTGTATTGTTTTTTAACTTTAAAAGAGTATTAAATAAACAGATACATACATGGGCTTCATTAAAAAATGCAAGCAATCAACCATTATTTAGTCAATTAAATTATTCTCTAAATCTTTCATGAAACAAAAAACGTAAACAACGAAATCAAATCAGAAAACGAGTAACGTCGTAATCTTGTTTAACAAACTTCGCTATCTTCTAACTAACTGCTTACGTTTTCTCTGTTTTGTGATTTCACAGATAAAAAAAGTTTCGTTTTTACTTAAATCGTAACAAAAATGTGAACGGTATTAGGATTCCATAAGAGAGAGGCGGTGTACATTGTCGAGTTTACGCAGTTTCTTACAAAACCGAACTGTGTCATTCAACTTTTAGGCGCGACGGGTTCAATAACCGTACTCTGTACGAACGAACGCGAAGCGTACTCTGCTCCGCCCTACTGACCTATAAAAATATTTTATGAATGGGCGAGAAATTACGTTTTTTTATTGATAGTAAATGAAATTTCAGTGAAATTTTAATCTATTAATTTTCAATATAGTTTCAATGTTGTGTTTCTAGTAATTTGAGAATGCTCTTATTTTATTTATTGCTTGAATAATGTCAAATCAAATCCTATTCTTTTTAACATGTGGTGTCGTACTAGGCGACTAAGGTATAGGACTGATTAACATCAAACAGATATAGGCTCTATGCCTAGATTCAGCCTCAGATGCATGGTTCCAGTCAATAATAGTGCCCGGAATACGGCAATAGGAAAACCCCTATCACGTGGGGCCGAATACAATTATTATTGGTGAAATGTGGGTGTTAGTTCATCTCGTGGCTGGCGTGGTTATATGTATGACCCAATAAATACCCTGATCTATTTTATATATTTTGCTCTGCAAGCCAGAAGCTGCTGCTGTAGAAGCTTTCAATTCAGTCTAACGAACTCTTTTACTACAGGTTCGAACCCCATTCAGTACTATTAATGTAAACTGATTCCTAAACATAAGTAAATAACTTAGGTAAGTCAACGTTTTACAACAGAAAACTTTACCATAAAAATATGCTTATAATAATTCTAGCTTTTGCCCACGGCTCCACCCGCGTGGATGTCGGTTATCGAAATATAGCCAAATAAAAGACCAAATATAGCCTATGTCCTTTCTCGTGGTCTAATCTACCCCTATACCAAATTTCATATAAATCGGTCCAGTGGTTTAGGCGTGAAAGCGTAACATACAGACAGACAGACAGACAAACAAGAGTTACTTTCGCATTTATAATATTAGTATGGAAGTATGGATTAAATCATCATCCATAGCAATTTCAAATAAAAATCATCAAACAAATTTGGAGCCTAACGTAGCTCTCAGCTTATCCGGGAGCGTTTGCCATTTAATTAATAACCGAAGATATCAGCAAAAATTTAGGTAATCTGAGCCAAAAGTCACCGGTGGAGCCGCAGGCAACAGCTAAATAGTTTAAATTAATTACATCCTCCTAATATTATAAATGCGAAAGTTTGTAAGTATGGATGGCTGCATGTTTATTACTCTTTCACGTCTAAACGGCTGGAGCGATTTTACTAAAATTTGGTACCGGAATTAGCTGACACCCTGGTTTGACACATGCCATGTTTAGTCGCGAAAACCGACATCCACGCGGGTGGAGCCGCGGGCAATAGCTAGTTATATATAATGATGTTATCATATAAGGGATATATCGACACCAGAAGTATCAATTAACGTAAGGGACAAAACACGACTTTTCAGGAGAGCCAAAAAACCATTTTTTTGTTACAAATTCGTCTGTAACTTTTGTCATTTACCCTGATCTCAAAGTTGTCTAAGACGAAGTTTCTTAGAATTTTCTCTTCTTTATAACTATAAACAACTGATTAACGTAAACTTACGCGTTTAGAAAATAGCATGTCCCTTACATTAAAAAAAATTGCTTAGTTGTCCTTTACGGCAGTGATTTTTTAATGTAAACTATGCCATATTAAAGTAAGCACCAAGTTTAATAGGAAACTACAACACAAATCTACTGTAAAGGACATAAACAACTATGAATTGGACGAAATATGATGTATAATAAATTATTAAGAACAAGTATCGTGTAATTTTGGACCTTATGTCTTTAATAATAAGTCCATGAGTAAAAATTATACATATACTTACTTGACCTTCTGATTTATTTCGGCAATTTTGAGAAAATTTAGAATAGTGGAGTATGTTTTAACTGACTAAGAGTACTTTTAAAAATTTACCTGAGTCTGAGGTAGGTTCTTATGAACGTGACGGCACGGGATTGGATACTGCGCAGGACGACTAGTATATTAATATAATATAAAGATAAAGACATAGATCAAAAATATTTTGTGAGAACAACGTGCCCGTAGTCACGGAGGGTGAGCTAGGGGCGGCTGTACTGCGGCTTAAATCCCGCAGAAACACCGCCCCTGGACCCAACGGCATTCCAGGCCGAGCGTGGGTCCTGGCTCTTGAGGAGCTTGAGCCTCGACTTACAGGGCTCTTTAGCGCATGCCTCGAGATAGGCCAGTTTCCCAAGGTCTGGAAGACAGGAAAACTGGTCTTGATCCGAAAGGCGGGGCGGCCGGCAAATTCTGCATCAGGGTACCGGCCGATCGTGTTGCTTGACGAGGTGTGCAAGCTCTTTGAGCGCATCATTGCACAACGCCTCGTCAGGCATCTCACACGCGTGGGCAGAGGCTCCACGCGTGTGAGATGCGATGAGAGACGCGTGGGGCCTGATCTGGCGGATAGCCAGTTTGGCTTCCGTCAGGGGCGCTCCACCGTGGATGCGATCATGCGCATTAGAGGCCTGACGGAGGAAGCAGTCTCACAGGGTGAGGTGATGGTGGCGGTGTCTCTTGACATCGCCAACGCCTTCAAAACCTTGCCCTGGAGCTGCGTTAGGGAGGCGCTTATCTACTATGGAGTGCCTCCCTACCTCCGTCGAATTGTCGGGGCCTATTTCTCCGAGAGGGCCATTACTTACCCGAGTTGGCTAGGGCCGGGTCGGCGGGATGTGTCGTGCGGTGTTCCACAGGGATCGGTATTAGGGCCACTCCTGTGGAACATCGGTTACGATTGGGTGCTGTGTGGTCCGTTGCTCAGGGGGGTGCACGTAACGTGCTACGCCGACGACACCCTCGTTACGGCGCGGGGAGCAACGCACCGAGACGCAGCACTGAAGGCCACGGCAGGGGTTGCTCAAGTCGTGGGTCGGATACGGCGGCTGGGTCTCGAGGTCGCCCTTCACAAGTCCGAGGCTCTGTGCTTCCACGAACCTCGGATGGGGCCACCTGCGGGATCCAGCCTACAGGTAGGGGGCGTCAGCATCGGCATCGAGCCCTCGATGAAGTATCTGGGGCTCGTACTCGATGGCCGGTGGAACTTCGGATATCACTTCCGAAGTTTGGTTCCAAAACTGAAGGGGGTGTCAGCTGCACTCGCACGGCTGATGCCCAACATCAGGGGACCCAACGCTCCCTGCAGGAGACTGTACCTCGTGCTCGTGATCGTGCGAAGTATGGCCCTATACGGGGCCCCCGTATGGGCGGAGACCCTGACGGCCAGTAATGTAGCTAGATTGCTGAGCCCACAGAGGGCGATGGCCGTCAGGGTGATAAGGGGATACCGCACTATCTCAGGTGAGGCAGCATGTCTCCTAGCCGGGAGCCCTCCATGGGACCTGGAAGCGAGAGCCCTTGCGCAAATGGCGCAAGGAGGCGCTGGAGCGGGGCCAATGGCCTGCGTCTCGAGAAATCGAGGCTCAGCGGTCCCAGCTCTACCAGGAAACCGTGGAGACATGGAAGGTGCGACTTGAGCAACCAAAGGGGGGATTCGCCACAATCACGGCCGTTAGACCGGTCATGGACGAGTGGCTGGAGAGGAGACATGGTGCTCTCTCCTACCGGTTGTCACAGATGCTTACCGGGCACGGTAGCTTCGGTAGGTATCTGTGGCGAAGACACCGGGAAACCACGGCCGATTGTCAGCACTGCGGGGACCGCAGCGATGACACAGCTCTCCACACGCTGGTGGAGTGCACGGCGTGGGCGCAACAGCGCCAGGTCCTCGTGGTGGGTTTGGGCGTGAACACTCTCTCGCTCGAGAGGGGGAGGTAGTGGGACTGCGCCGCCTCTTTCTGCGAGCAGGTCATGCTCGTGAAAGAGGCGGCGGGGCGGGAGCGGGAGAGAACTCTCCCACCCGAGTTCCGCAACTCGGCGAAGAGAAACTTTGCCGAAGACCGTCGGCCTCCATGACCGGGGGCCTGAGGACGGTGAGTTGGCTGCTCATCGTCCTTACAGAAGCAGGCCCATGACGGCAGCGTGACGTGATGGACTCACGCACGTCCCCCCTCCCCCTAAGAAGCGGGATGATACCTGAAAACCCCCCATAGACGCGGGATAGCACCCAAACCACCCCCTAGACGACGCCGCATTGTAGCCGTGGGTCTGTTGGGAGCGCTGTGACATCCTTCCGAGGGCATAGGGCTCGTACGCAAAACTGCGCAAAAATCTGCGAGCCTTTTGAATAGGGTCAAAAGTTCTTGCGTAGAGGGAGCTCGCAGATTTTTGCGATGCGACACCGCATCGCAGTTTTGTGTACGAGCTCTTACCCGGGGCTCCCAACCATAGGCTGCTGGGCGTTACCGTGGGGGTTTTTAGTCGGTAGGAGTACGGCATAACATCCAGGAAGGATTTTCCCCAACGATTAAAAAAAAAGAACAAGGCAGCTAGTTTATCAGATTTGATAGTAGTCTTACTATTTCACTTTCACTCATAGTTATAACTGTCCTGAAAATACTTGTATAAAAGAAACAATAAGAAAACATTAAAAACTTAAAAAAAACACGGCTGCTGCCCGGCCCACGCTTCCCTTACGCTCATCGCGAACCCGTTGATAAATTTGTCAATAGCGTAAATTTAAATGTAAGTACTTGATTTTAAATGAAGTATACCTTATTACAAATGAAGTAAGGAAACATAATTTATTTTCCAGTAGCTAATTTTGATGTAGTTCAGTTTAAGTGACAATGTTGATTGAGATGTGTAGTAGAAACATTAACGTAAGGAACACGAACTTGAAAAATTATGTTGTATATTAAGGTAAGGGACAAATTATAGTAAAGCTATGATTGTGTTTTAATGTAAAGGACATTTTGTGAAAATTGTACCAAACTAAAATTTAACGTAAGGGACTAAATTATATTTTAGAACTACTTACGTTAAGTTTCTAACTGGTAAAAATATTTTCGTCCGATAAATCATTTTTTTTACTATAAAATCAGTCTAGTAGACCTTCAAAAATATGTACTGTAAGGGACATTTTTTTAACGATAGAGAAATTTCAAATATACCAAACGATAGAGCGCGAAATTTCGAATCGAATGATATATATAACTCATTTTGGCCAAAATGTCCCTTACGTTAATTGATACTTCTGGTGTCGATATATCAGATACTAATAGGGTTTTGAGGTCCACCCAACCCTCATCTGCAAGCCAGTGCCAGTAGGTAGGCTGTTGACAGATCTCTTGTCTCGGTCTCTCGTTGGCGTGTCTCAAATGGCAGTCACCACCGTAAAAGTCAAACCAAAGCTGATAATTTACATTAATAGATTGACAATTTTAAAATAAACCTTATTGCTCGTATTTTTTTCTAAACATAATTCCAAATTGAAGTTATTTATTTGTCCATTTCGTATTTTTAGTTGGAGATCTGTTCAGTCATTTGAATATTGAAGAAACTACTTTGAAGCTCAATCTAAGGAGCCGTAGTATCACAATACATTTTCGAAAATCTAATGTATATAAGGAAAAAATATTGCAAGACTTTGTGACAGGCACAATATAAATACCAGAAATAACAACATTCTTGTAGTTTATCGCTCATAGCAGACTCCATAAAATAAGTAATTCTTTCCAGGGCAACTGTATACGCTTTTTAACAAGCTTCCTAATGAAATCACCTGTAAATAAATTTAAAAATACAGTTAAGAGCAAACTGTGCCCGAAAGGATATTATAAAATTCAAGAATATTTAAATGATAAACAAGCTTGGAAATGAGCTGTTCGCTCAGCTATGCTACTCAAGCAAAGCATTGTATCTAGACCAAAAGTTTTAGGCTAAGTAAATGTTTTGTAAATAGACCAATTTAAAAAAATTCCCGCTGAGTTTCTTGCCGGAGTCTTCTCAGGTCTGGGTTGCGGTGGTCCATTTGCTAAACTAGTATTTAATATTTACTTTATGTTGACGTTTTGTTATGTGATTTAATGGTCTATGCAGAATAAACCATTTTTGAATTTTGAATTTTCTAAGGATCTCCTAGAAGTGATGTGAAAACATGATTTTTATTCTTGAACTACTATCACTTACATGATTATTTTGCCCTGGTATTGGAAGTACGACGGACGTGCCAACCATTATGGTAAAACGTAATAATAATATTTTCAAAAATATTAGCGGAATTCTAAGCAAATACCTTTATCGATCGATAAGTACTTTAAAACGAAACAACTCAACCCTATCACCGCTAAACACTACAAGCTACATCTGCCAAACGTAACCCCGGATCATGTCGCACCCTCGTGTACCCGATGTCCCGACTCCCGACCTACCCCACCACACACACATGTACATTGTACACACATAGCATCCATACGCGGTTTCTATCTCCTCATGTTCCCTGCTCTCCGGGTACACATGTGACTCTGAAAACTCACATGACTCCGTGGTCGTAAAACCGTGAGGCACACGTGGATGGTTTTCATACAATTTCTCTCATGTGTTGATGTTATACGGTAGTTGTGTGGTGTAAATGTGAGCGAATAGAATTATAGTACGCGTGTCGCCTACATGTAGAGTACCTATGCGGACACAGATAACATTTATGCGGATATTTGTTCGTGTTGTGTATGGATGATAACTGATAACGGTTCTTGGTCTCATGGCAATCAAATGTATTAATTTACAATAAAAAACTTGATGGTGAACAGTATTATGATAAGAATTAAAAATTGATTTTATTAAAAGCTGAATAAAACTCTTTTTTATTACATAATATAAATATTGTACTTTAACTAGAATATTCTAGAGGAATTATTATTTCTGACTTTTTATGTATAACGTCGTGCATAAAAAGTACCTACCGAAAAAACATGGATTAGCTCGTTATTATGTGCATGTTTTGTTTATTACAGCGTGATTAGACCGAAATAAGTGCATTCACAGTTCAAATTCCCAGTTACAATAAAACATGAGAATAAAAACAACATTTTCGAAGATAACAAACTCAGCGCCTTACTGTTATCGTTCACTGCGTTGCCGTTCTCACTGGCGCATGCGTAATACGTACGTGTTGTATATTTGATAAGCCACATGTGTGAAACATGTTATCGCTTATCGCCTACGCTTTCTGATGCCCTGGTACATACGTGTGTTTGTAGCATCACATGACGGCATCCATTTTCGAGTGACACATGTCACCGTATGACAATGTCACATGCACCGTTTCTTTTTTATTTAATTATCTTTCTTTCAAAGAATGTAATATCTTATTAATATAAATTTTAATAAGTGTGATAAAGTTATAACATGTTTATGAATAAATTATAGCAATACAGTACAATTAGGACATTTATATTAAGTACACAGTTATGTAGGCACATAACACCACCATTGTTTTGTACAAAGTCAAGTAAGTAACCTGTTAGTTGAGTACGTATGCCTATTTAATAAAAGATGTTTAGAAATTATAAGTGTAATATATATTTTTTTATCGTACAAATTATTTGTCACTAATTAACATACATTATCTATTCATTTATATTTTTGAAGGTTGTAGTTTATTTTGATAACATTTTGACTCTCAACAGTCTCAACTCTCTCAGTCTGTCGTCAATCAAGTTCCTTTATGTAGCCTCAAAATTTCAGCGCTGACTAACTATTACAATGAAAATTTTCACATTAAAAAGCTACACAAATAGTTCTTCCAGTCACAAAAAAAAGTCCAGTGATAAAAATAGAACCCTCCCCGTATGCGAACCGCCCAAAATCAAATCAAATCTGTCGTAGGGCGCCGCCTACATCCCATTGTTTCTGAAGTTACGTACCAGGAACAAAGGATCGCTTAGGAGACTATTTTTGACAAACTAACAGGAGGGGTGGTGTAGTTTTGCAAGGGTGAAAATATTTTATGGGGTGAGTATGCTGCTAACTAAAGATGTGACAACCGCGTCTATTACACATACGTTTATGTTTTTTTGTTACCATCAAGCGTACAGTGAATTTGATGACCTAAATGTAAAAAATAACCTTTGCAGTTTGCGTAGAATATTTTAGTTCCCCGTGATGGGAAGAGCTTATTGCTATCCAGAGGGATTTTTGTCGTGGGCCGTATGTTTAGCCAGTCTGGGCTGTAGTCACTAGTCAGACGGAGAATAGCCGCTTCAGCCGGACAGCCTCCGTGGCGTAGCGATAGTGAGGCCCGGGTTCGATCCCCACTCAGTGTAAATATTTGTATGTATGAATATGGGTATTAGAACATCTATGGCAGTCGTTACGGGTAGTTGGAACCCTCAAAATTTCAACGACTTGTCTAACTGTAATGACTCGATATCGCCTTTGGGTTGTGGAGGTCATATGGCAGTCGCTTCACAGAAAATATCGAAGTTCAGCCAAATCCGCGGTTAGTTTGGTAATGCGGAACCAGACTCCAAGCTTCGGATGCGACTAGGATTACAGATAAGATGAAGAAGATGGAGAATAACCGAGGTAAGCATGTACTAATAGCTTGTTAATAAAACGTTTAAACTTTAATTGTATCGAAGCACATCGCAAATGGTAAAACTTTTTATTTTACTGGTGAAAACTTTTAATTAGCCTTGTGCATGCATGCTATGTTCTTTTAATTATTTGTTCAAGCGTCAGTAGCTTAGTGGTTAAGTAGTCAGCCTTACGATCGAGAGGACCCGGGTTCGATCCTGGCCATTACACTACCGGCGTGAACCCACTCCTAGCACAAGCAATTTAGCTTAGTTGGAGGGGTTAGAGGGAATATTAGTAACTTCGGTTCTAATATTATTTTAAAAAAAAATAACTTATGTAGCTGTAAGTTTTCAAGAGAAATAAAATAAAATAAAATAAAAAACAACCTCGCCAGTACGTTGCTTTACTTTCGGGGTTCAGAGGTTAGACGTTAGTCGCTCCCATAAAAGACGCATAAACTAAATCTAAAAAGCAGGCCAAGTGCGAGTCGAACTCGCACACCGAGCGTTCCGTAACTTAAGCTACATAAACCACAATTGCGTTGACTTAGAAGTTCGATTTTGACACAGCTTCAAGACGTTATAAACCTGAGTATGTGGTATGAATTTCAACTTGATACCTCCTCCACGCATTCCTGAGATACAAGTCTTGATAGACAGACAGACAGACGGACAATGACGTGATCCTTTAAGGGTTCCGTGTTTTGCTCTTGAAGTAAGAAACCCTAAAAAGAAGTAGGAGTCGGGTGGACCCTAGGCTCGAGGTGAAAAACTCGGATGCAACCCAAAATTGCAATAAGATAATGGTTCCTAATTTGAACAATCTGGCCAAATCATCGAAGATTGGCCATTCCTCATTCTAAACATTGAGTCCCCTCCAAGACACAAAGAGCGCGTTAAACCGTCTGGTCCTTTAATAAGTCAACTATGGGAGCCGTCTTAACAGCCGTCGGAACCGGTGGAGGAGGTTATGTCGGACTCGAACCGACTAAAACGGACGCCATCTGTAGGTCGAAGTGCGAAGCCGAAGGTGAGGTGGTTAGACATATCCCTCGCACCTCAGCGGACCCAGGACGATCCCTATCGGATTGGCCCTCCTCGGGAAGGGGGACCACGGAGGCTTCAACACGTCCCCAGAGACGGGTAGGTGCGCTTACCGCCGTTGTGACAGCCTGTGTGGCGTGGGAGTATTGAACAAGACTGCTGCGCACGGGGCGCGGCGCGGGATCGATTCCTGCTCAGTGCAAATATTTTTATGTATGATTTTGCATTGGTCAGGGTATCTGGCACGTTATGAAAATTGTGTTATTGGTTCTGGCGTAGGCTTTCCTCTAGCTAGGGAATAGATGGTAATCGCTCTCGTGAAAGTCGTATCATAAAAAGCGGACCCTGGCAAACAATTGGACACACATAAGAAATGGCCAGCAGAATGATTTATAACAGTCTTTATCTAAAAATATTTTTAGACGTAGTACTGTGGTATTACTATTTATTTAATCTGAGATTTAGGCTCATTGGAAGTTCTCTACACTGTCATGTCTATAGGCTTCCTCATCTGCCATATCTGGCAATTTCCCGAACTCGAATAGAGGACATTCACTTTTGTTCCGAACAAGTCTGTACCTAAAAGTATAATATAATTTTTAATTTAAACTAACTGTATGTGTATGACGCCATCACAGTTTTTTGTATATTTCACGAACAAAGAAAGTTCCCCCAATATCCTTTCGAAATATCCGTACTTATGTGACATGTGTGTGTCACATGTGTGCCTATGTGTGCGGTGCGACATGTCTGGGCCGGGGCCACCTTTGTGTTTTTCTGGAAACCTAGTACAAATGAACTCTGCTTACACGTGCCCGTTTTACTTTGCTTATAAATAAATTCTTGCGTCATCGAACGCATCATTCTTGCATCATCGACGCAAAATCAATGTTCACTGACTTGAACTGCTTTTTGGGTCAAACTTTTTAGTTCGTGTCCGAAAATTACCATTGAGGTGTCATTCGATATGGAATAGTATCAGAATAGCTCCTTGGGTTAACGTTAATCCCAGTTCCACGTGCACTTACCTCGGAGTCCGGGGTCCGCTTTTTATCCAGTCTAATTGCGGCGCGGCTAAACTGGCTGAACTTCGATATTTTTCGTGAATCAACTGCCATCGGACTTCCATAACCCGGTGATATCGAAGTATTGCAGTTAGACCAGTCGTCGGACTTATTAGGGCTCCACCTCAGGAAGACGCAAATGCCTTACTTTGAATTGGTAGGTAATTCAAAAATAGATGCTGATCGGAAAAATGTATCGTACTAATTGCTTAATTTTTTTATTATGAATTCCTTAATCATAGTAAGGGACTTACTAGTAGCAGTGGTTTTTATATAATTAGTAATTCGGTAGGTAGGACCTACCATAGGACTACACATACAGTTAATATACGCCTATTCTTTCGAATTTTACGAACAATTCTGGCAGCTAGTTGAGGCAGTCGTTGGTAGGGAGACATGCGTTGCTATCTCCATTACTTGCCGGGGTGCGAGGGATATGTCTTTGACAACCTCACCTCCGGCCTAACACCAAGACCCACAGTCGGCGTGCGGTTTTAGTCGGTTCGAGTCCGACATAACCTCCCCTTCCGGCTCCGGCAGGGGGGGTATCCGTGGGGATTTCCGCACGAAAAAAAAAAAAAAAAAAAAGCTATCTCCATTGCTCAGTATTTGCCCAGTATACACTGCATGGGAGAGTCACGAGGCCCTTCTCATTAAACTTATCCATACTTCCATACTCATAATAGAAATGCGAAAGTAACTCTATCTGTCTGTATGTTACGCTTTCACGCCTAAACCACTGAACCGATTTTGATGAAATTTGGTACAGGGGTAGATTAGATCATAGGCTATGTCTGGTCGCGATAACCGACATCCACGCCTGCGGAGCTGCGGGCAAAAGCTAGTATCCTATAATTTGCAATTTCAAAATATTCATAACGGGTGGTAATACACTGGTAACGGTCTTCGTTGCACGGTTGTATGATCTTCATGAGAAAAACTATAATGGGAATCTCACCTTATGTCATTCCTAATATAACTTATAATTGTTTATTTTTTATAGGTGGTCGGCATCCCTAACACATACGTATTTTTGAAATATGAACATGAAAAGCAGCGGCGCACCCCTAGCCTACACACATCGACACTCGTGAAGGACAGAAGGGTGAGTCAGATACTTGGTTCATCTTCGGTATATCTCTTCGATCGTATGGACGCCTGGTTACTTTGAACTCTGCTTACACGTGACTGTATCAGAAGTTAACCACGGGCAAGTGGAACGAGGTCACCGGGCGCTCGGCGCGGCGCCGCCACCGCCTTGCGTCAATCTCACTCATCATTCATTAGGTACTAAAAAGGTACCTGCAATGTCCGAAATGCAGTGTATGATAAATACCTGTGTATTATAAAAATATGCTTCTTAACATCCACCAATATTTTTGGTGAATGACCGTTATTTATCCTTTTCATGACGATATTTCACGACAGCCTCCGTGGCGTGGTGGTAGTGAACGCGACTGCCACACAGGAGGTGCAGGTTCGATTCCCGCTCAGTGCAAATATTTGTATGCATGAATATGGATATTTGCATTGGTCTGGGTGTTTCTATGTATAGTATGTATGTATTTAAAAAAAAAGTATCTATGTATGTTTATCCGCATTCTAGATTCCATAACACAAGCTAATTAAGCTAACCATGGGTCTAGATAGCGTTGTGTAAAATGTTGTGAAATATTTATTATTTATTTATTTATATCGGTCATTCACCGGTGACTGTAAACAATTTAACATGGTCCACGACGATTTGGTCAATGTTCATTATGAGCGACATTATGATGCGCGAGCGAGCGAACCGCTCACGTTGGTTTTCTTGTGCCAGAGAATGCACAAAGAAATAGCAGCCCCCGTACATAGACTTCTGTCACTATTAATAACTATTTATATTATGAAGGAAACGATTTATTTTGTGTTGCAAAAATTAAGAGTGATTATTATGAACACAGTGTTAACATTCGCACAAACTGTAAATATTTAGCTGAATATCAGATTCACTGTATATCCTTTGTGTATGTTAACATTCACCGATGTATATGCGATTTATGTATAAATTAAGAAAATTTTTGAAGTTACCATTGATTTTGGTGATTGTAGTGCAGACATACCGGTGCATCTGAACATTCGCAATTTCGGACTTTCACAGTAACAAATATTGTGAACACTTAAAACACTAAACAACAGCAATGTATCTGTATTACATGTATAAGTTATTATTATTATATTATATATGTTACCGGAAATGTATGAAATCAAGGAATTGTATACAAATCCTAGGAAATGTGTGTTAATACATAGAATGCCTGCAGTTCCACCGGCAATGACGGTGGTTATAAAAAATGCAACCCCTTGCCCTAGGCTAATGCTGGAGCCTCGCTTTCGCTTCAGTCTTCTAACCTATAATATATCCAGGTCGGGGCGCAGTGTCCACACCACGCAATTTAACTTGGATAGATTAGGTTAGAAGATTAATGCGGGAGCGGAGCGGAGCGAAGCTCCCGCATTAATCTTCGTGGTTATTTTTTTTTTTAGTCATTCAAAAATATAAATTTTCCACAAAATCATCCGCAAATATAGACAATAACCCATTTATTTCACACATTGCCGGTGGAACTGCAGGCATTCTATGAATTAACACACATTTCCTAGGATTTGTATACAATTCCTTGATTTCATACATTTCCGGTAACATAAATATACAAATTAAATTGCTATAAATTTTCATCCGATTTAATTCCAAATTTGGTTTTTAGGGTTTTAATTTATGCAGAGTAGGTATTTCATGAGACTGTGACTACAGTACACTTATTTATTCTGTACTAATGTAGTCAAAATCATTCATATTCATCAAGAAAAAGTCAACCAAATGCAAGGAAAAAAATACATGTAAGTACACGTCACGTTGGGGGCTTGTCTCGTGTTCGATTTCCGAGTCAAGCAAAATGTTGAACTCATGACGTGGCATTGTAATAAAAAAATCAGTACTTAGTTATTCGCAGATGATTGATGTCAGAAGAACAGGCTTGACTGACTTGATATTTGACAAGCCAAGGAAGTTAAGGCAACTAATAAGTAATCTACGGTTAAAGCTTATCCGAGGAAGCATCTCTCATGTACTTATCATGTACGAGTCAAGTCAAAATAAACTGTTCTTTACTTTACTCAGTAGAATCCAATTTTTTTCCAACCAGGTTCGTTGGGCACAGCAGCTATTTACCAAGTCCCGAGTGAAACGCTACCTCGTGCCCGACCCCGATCAATCGCTGCAGAGAGTCAAAAGAATAAATGATAATGACCAGGATACTATACGTAAAAGGAGCATTACTAATAAAATGCCTTTGTTCAATGATGAGTTGTGGAGTCAGGAGTGGTATCTGGTAAGTGCTATCACTAGTCTCAATTTTCTTTGTAGTGTTATAAGTTATAACTTATATATAAGATACATATTAATTATCTACATTTATACGTCTAATCGTAGTCTCATTATAATCGTATTATGTAATTTGTTGATTATAAAAAACTGTACTTACTCTATAATTTTTATTGAAATAAAACCACTTTTTACGGATTCTATCGCGATATATTTGTTATTGTTACTTTTTAACCCGACGTTTCGGCTGCTTTGCAGCAGCCATTTTGGCGGCGCGATAGAATCCGTAAAAACTGTAAAAAGTGGTTTTATTTCAATGAGTAACATTCGCGTAAACTTCAGAAAATATCATCTGTAATATTTGTTAAAAATAAGAATAAGAATCTTTATTTGCAAGTTTTGTAGGTATTTAGCCGTTTACGTAGCATTATTCTGTAGCACAAGTTAATCCCTTAATTCAGTTTGAGTTGGTTGCATGTTTTTTATTTAACTTGCCAAAGGAAACCCTTGGACACGCTGAAATACATCTTTCTCTATATTAAAATTTTCAGCAAGATACTCGAACGATGAATAATCTGCCTCGCCTTGATTTGAATGTGTTACCTGTCTATATGATGGGATACAACGGCACTGGTGTGCGTGTCTCCGTGCTTGATGACGGCATTGAGTACAATCACACGGATCTACGCGCGAACTACGTAAGTATTATGTTACCCTAGTACAATTGAAGCGGGTGGTTAAAATTTCCTTGCCAAAATGGTACATAAGCTCAAGAACTACAGTTGCGTAAACGTAAATAAAGATGGCGCTTTTACTCAATTTATTATGTTGATAATTTATTATTTTCATAAAGATATTATAGCGAACTAGGTTATTATTCCAATGATTAATCGCGTTCATGTAGTACCTATAGTAGAAGGTGATTGTGTGGCGTCAAGTACATTTTAGTTTGTATGGTCCCTAGTAATTATAACAGTGACAGTGAGCTGCTCCGCACCAATAAATAGAACACTATTAAGAGAGAGACAACATCATATCCTCTTACTTTTCCAACCCATTGTATAATAAACTCGCTCCCCACGCTCCAGTTCACACTACAGAAAGTTCCAACTTCTAGCTCTAAGCTGTTATGATTTCCTGGTACATTTGTGCGGGTGGTTGGAGTATTTTCCGAGGTAAAACACTGTATTCATGAAAAAAAAAAGCTCCGCCGCTTAGGAATACTAAAAGTTGCTCAATATGAAGCTCTAGATGGCTCTAGGTACTTTGATAGATGAATGACATTTTAAAGCAGTTGTTTTGCAAATTTTTCCAATGAAGGTAGTTATTTATAGTGGAAGTCGGAAATAATAATTGAACAAAAATAATTGTAGGTACAAAAAATAATTCAGTATCATATTACCTTTGAAAACTGTACATTCTGCTGAGAGCTACCCTGAATTGCAATCCACGACAGACACTCAGATGATGAATGTAGTCATGAATGGTTGTTATTTACGGCCTATATTTGGTGCACTGGAATATTATACAAAAGTAGTAAATTTGGATAATATACATTTATGTTTGAGAATAACCTAAGGACATATAGTAACAATAGTAATAAACCGAATCTTATTTTTCTTTGCCAAAATGGTACTATGCTCAAGAACTATAGTTGCGTAAACCTAAATAAAGATGGCGCTTTCATGCAATTTATTATGATGATGAGTTATTATTTTATTAAGGATATTATAGCGAACCAGGTTATTATCCCAATGATTAATCTCGTTCATGTAGGTTGATTGCGTGGCGTCAACTACACTTTAATTTTAGTCCCTAGTTATCCTTGTGCTCCGCTTCGCACCAGTAGATAGAAGTAGAACACTATTAAGAGAGAGAGACAACAACATATCCTCTTACTTTTCCAACCCATTGTATAATATAAACTCGCTCCCCACTCCCCAATTCACACTTCAGTATGTTCCAACTTCTAGCTCTAAGCTGTTATGATTTCCTGGTACATTTGTGCGGGTGGTTGGAGTATTTTCCGAGGTAAAACAACTGAGTTGTTATTCATGAAAAAAAAGCTCCGTCGCTTTAGGAATAATACTAAAAGTTGCTCAATATGAAGCTACAGATGGCTCCAGGTACTTAATAAATGAAAGAAATTTTAATGCAGTTTATGCTAACTTTTCCAAAGGAGATGGAAAATGGTGGGCCCAAATGTAATAAGTTGAGATATGATCTAAAAAATTAGTCATATTATTCTATCTTAGAATATGAATAAAACAAAATGATTAAAAAATAAAAAAACCCGACTGCCACTGAAAAGACTGAAATAAGTTTGATAGCAGGCGGTACCCATTAATTTTCTTTCGGTTTATGATTGGCATATGGGTACCGCCTGCTATCAAACTTATTTCAGTCTTTTCAGTGGCAGTCGGGTTTTTTTATTTTTTAATCATTTTGTTTTATTTTATACTTTTTAGTTATGATATGACATGTATATCTTTTGTAATTTCCTTCATATCGTTTATACTTGAAATAAAAACCTAATTCAATAAGTAACAAAATTAGCGAGAATGATTGTTTTGTTAAACAACTTTAAACCGTTATATATCCTAAACTATTATTTAAAATTAAAAACGATAAAAGGAACCTATAGATGATTTTAAAATACCTATTCAACGACACCCCACTTGACAAAGTTCATCGACTTTTTGTTTTTTCATTTTGACAATATGGCGTCTGGTTGTCACTGTGGTGAATTTTGATTACTGTCATGTCTTTAGTGACACTCGCAAGGTTAAGACGAATCGATTGACGTAAGAATTATCAAAATAGGCCTACGCATTTGGTCTCTAGAACGCCACATAGAAACAAACATACATACATACATACATACATAGACTGATAAACACATAACCCTCCTTTGCGTCGCGCAGTCGGGTAAAAATCACCTCAATTCTCAATCTGGATGCGGAGAAATATGAGAAAATAGTTTTCGTGAGATTATCAATTGAGTAATCGAATACACTAAAATATTTGCTGTAAATAATTAACTCAAAGTAATTAAATGCACTATATATACTTACATGCATTATAGTGCATATAATTACAGTCATATTATTAAATCAAATATCAATTAATTACTGAAAAACCAATGTTAATGATTATCGATTTCATATCGATTCAAATCTCTCTTATTTGTAGTCTATGTCACTGACATGGCAGCTGACTAACATTGACACTAGACAGTTGCTGTCTGTTTTTGTTTGCTCACTCCACAGATTAGAAGATATGTACTACGTAGCTCACTCGTTTCGTGTTTTCCGATGCGTTTTGAGTGCTTTCCCGATTATTCGTCATTTTTTACGACAACTGCTTTGTATTTTACGGATTCTGACCCTGCCTGCCTTGTACGACCCTTGCTTTCACCTTGGACACCGAAGATCGCTCACACGTTTGACTTGGAATTGTTATTTTGCATTTTACCGCCAGCTTGTGGATTGGATATTATTGAAACTATGGATCGCTGTGTGAATTGTGGTATATCCACTGGTCACTGCAATACACTGGGCCGACGGCCCTTACACGATGAAACAATTCTGTCAGTGATTCGGCAATGGCTTGCACCTCAGTCTGTAAGTAAATACCTGTAACCTCATCTAACCAGCTACCATCCTGGCAGGTTTAAAATGTAAAATGTGTTTAATAGAAGGTGAATAAAATACTTTATTCAATGATTTTTTATTTTATTTTAGACATCCTTTCCTTATCTCCTTACATGTTACCTACCTATCGCTTGAAATCGTTGACGTTCATTCATAATATGATTTTTCAAACATTTTCTAGTAAATATAATAACTATTAGTGCAAAAGAACACATTTTGCACTTCAGGAATCAGCTGTTAGATAAAGATTGTAACATAACCTCACTTTTACATAATCTCTTATATCTCTGTTCTCAGATTGACAAAATCCGCAGAATTTTCAGTGAAAGGTTGATAATATATAAGCTATTAATTGACACCACTTTCATCTTCTTACAACTAGGCCCAAGATTGTATGTAATCATTTCAGTCTCCTTTCCAATGAAGGTAGATAAGTCGGAAATAATAATTGAACAAAAATAATTGTAGGACATACAAAAAGTAATTAAGTACCTTTGAAAAACTGTAAGTACATCCTGAGGATGAATGTAGTCATGAATAGTTGTTATTAATTATGGGCAATATTCACTGGAATATTATACAAAATTGGTTAATTTGGTTAATATACATACCTACATGTTTAATAAATAACCTAAGTACATACAGTAGCACTAGTAAGTAAACCGAATCTTATTCTACTATGCACATTTTACTCTCTCTCTTCCACCTTGTTCAAGCACAAACGAACTCACTCGCCTATTGAGTCCGAGGCATAGTATCGGCCGCGAACCTACTAGGACCACATAAGCTAAGAGCGAATCAAAATTCTATTTACAATGAGTTAACGTTACCAACGCGACGGCAACGTACTTTTTGTCCAATTCAATTAGTTGTTCGACCGCTTGAGGTGTCTAAAAACCAGATGCAATGTCAATGCACAACATGCTGTTATGATCACCTGGTGTTATAGAAAAGGTGAATCGAAATTTTCGTGATGGAAAGATCATCGCGACCATTTTGTGTTTTACAACAACCCCTACAATTTAACGCTTAAAAGGCCGGGTTCGGGTTGCATTGCGACGAAGTCGGTACTCTTCGTACTGCTATAACATCCGCGAGAGAAAGAGAGAGAGAGTGAGATGGCCGCAAGTGTTTATTTCAAGTATAAAAATATCTGCGTGATAAAGTGACTAGTTATAAACTCTAATTTTTAGTATCAACTTCGACATTATTTGATTGTTGTGATTGAACAGGCAGCAATGAACCGGTATAGAGTTAGTTATTTTATCAAGCGATTGTGGGGGCGATCACGATTGGCGGGTCAATTTCATATTCTATACGCGAATTGAATTGAATTGAATTTGAATTTGAACGTCACTCTGTCTGTCTGTATGTTACGCTTTCGCGCCTAAAACACTAAACCATTTTTGATAAAATTTGGTATAAGGGTAAGTACTTACGTAGAACCTCGAGTGGCTTCGATAATCTTGATGTACCTACATAGTCTATTACACATTTTAATGTTATTTTAAAAGAAAACTACATACTTAGTTACAAACAAACGGGAATTCGCCCACACGACACGGGATGACTACCGAGTACCGACATTGGATCACGTCGCGATAAATAACCATTGACTGTGTAATCGCGCCCATTCAGATACTTTGCGAACTCTTATGTACCTACTCGTTTGCTTTTCTGATGCCTTAGTACTTCACACAAGCAAGATATAAATTTTCCGTGGTAAAAAGCGCTAAGTGCAAACTTTCGGCGCGGCGGTTGTTTCCGTTCTCAACGACGACGACGTCGCGCGCTGGTAAATTTTATTACAACATCAACCCACCAAACGGATCCCAACCGAATAGCAATATGGAGATTTCCAATTTAAAGTCTGTCCAAGCATTTTAACTTTACTTAACATAACAAAACATAAACTCACGCCTGTATTCCCCGAAGGGGTAGGCAGAGGTGCTAGCACCCACATTTCGCCAGTTTATGTTTAGGTCCCAATGTAATAGGTGGCGAGCCTATTGCCATTAACCGGGCACTTATAAACCTGCGATAAATACACACATAACTTCGAAAAGCATCGAAAAGTCATTGGTGTGTGCAATGGTAAACCTGGGATCGAAC
The DNA here is from genome assembly GCA_914829495.1 of Eilema sororculum. Lineage (NCBI taxonomy): Eukaryota > Metazoa > Arthropoda > Insecta > Lepidoptera > Erebidae > Eilema > Eilema sororculum. Next base: position 20,018,892 of record OU618552.1, on the reverse strand, counting down.
TCGAGACCTCGTCTCAGCAGTCCATTACCCATACCACTAGGCTACCACTAGGATAACTTTACTTTGGAAAGATAAATAAACGTCATATTATTTATAAAAAAAACGTGCGGTCAGAAAAAGCTAAAAGCCCAGGACTTCGAGGTGAAGGCCTCGGATGCATCATACAAGTGAAGGACACAATGTCATTTTGAACTTTAAGCAGGAGTTAGTACTTATAGCTTGATTCATACATATATCTTGAGCCTAAAATGTATTCAAAATGTGTTATATAGTACAATACACGTTTCTTAGAGGTAGGTATCATCATCACTACATAGTTTAAAGCCAAGTCCCTTTCCGCGTCCCTATATCCCTATGTATGCTTATATCTTCAAAACTACGCCACCGATTTTGATGCGGTTTCTTTTAATAGATAGAGTAATTCAAGAGGAAGGTTTACTGGGAGTGGGTGCACTGGGAACGGGATCTGAAGCCATGAGGGCGCAAAAAAATTGGCTGTACGAAATTCGCCGGGTGCAGCTAGTTTTGAATATAGCACGGGGTGCTACAGCGGCGGACGCTCTCAAATTCACCAAGTTTATAGATTATTATTATTATTACAAAACAAGCTATACCTATATCTAAAGTCGAATTCAATAATATAAATCATGGTCTGCATTTCTATAGGCTCGGTATTGTGCAAAAAGACCTGTGTGTAGCGATTTTGCGAAGTAAAGGTGGATAGTTAAGGGGCATTGAACATCAGCCAATATGCTTTGTGAGTTTATGTTACCCTAATACTATCAAACTTTACGCGATGATGTCCAAATTGCATCTGTGTACCGCGCTCCTGGAGTTCGACGTTCCAAAGTATTCCTGCTCTAACTTTCACAAAGTGTATAGGAAAAGCAAGCATTATAATTGGGTATTAATATTATATTATATTATCCTATAGTTAAAATAAATAGAAATAGAAATAGAAATAGAAATAGAAATTTATTTGCTCATAAACATGGTAACAAAGATCTTAGCAAGTAACTTATTATAAGTATTATAGCACAACATGTTTAGCCGCAGTAAGTGGCATGCAAATTTCGATAGTGCAAATAATTATATTAAATGCTTTATGCATACATACATTAAACGCACAAATTTTTACAAAATTATTTAAAATTATATAATATAATAACTGGATGCGTGCCGTGTTCCATAAACAGTCTTCTATAACTTACCTAACATTACTTTTTTATAATACACTTTAATTACACATTTCCTACTTAACTATAAACTATTTATTAAACTATTACATATAATATATTTAAACTATTATACTTATTTATCTATTAATGGAGCGGTCTTTGTAATTTAAGAATTCCTCAATATCATAGAAACATTTTTGTACAAGCCATTTCTTTAATTTTTTTATGAATAGACGTTGTGGTAGTTCGCGCAACGTCTGTGGTATTTTATTGTACATTTTTACACACATGTTGAATGCATTTTTGTGACATAGTGATGTCTGGCATCTCGTTATGACCAGTTTAGTAGGATCTCTTTGACTGTACCGACTATTTGCATCAACCCTCTCGAATAGATGTGGATGTTTCCTGACAAAGAGCCCAGTTTCAAGAATGTATAGGCCAGTTAGTGTGAGTACTTTTGATTTGACAAAGAGTGGCCTGCATGAGTCTAATGGGGCAGCATTGTATATTGCTCTTATGCACTTTTTTTGAGCTCGAAAAGCGTTTATGATAAGTGGAGAGTTGCCCCACAACAACAGCCCATAACGTAAAATCGAGCCAACATAACCGTGATAGGCTGTTAGAGCCACATTCTCTGATGTCATCCTGCGAAGGTTTCGTAGAGCGAACACAAACCTATTTACCTTCTTGCATACCTCGGCGACATGTGGTTTCCAGTTACAGAAACGATCTACTGTAATGCCTAAGAACTTCATATGGTCGATTCGTTCAATTTTATGCTGATTGTATGATATATTTATGTTGACTGTATTCATTTTATAATTACAGAATTGTATGTACTTTGTTTTTGAAAAATTAATAGAGAGATTGTTCAATTTTAGCCATTGTATTACGTCAGATAAAACTTTGTTTACTACTGCTTCGTGAGTTACTCGATTTTTGGCTGGTATAAATATGGATACGTCATCTGCAAATAGTACACATTTGTGATTTGTGATGTTAGGGAGATCGTTAATGTATAAGAGGAACAAAAGAGGTCCGATTACGCTGCCCTGCGGAATGCCCAATGCATTCCTCTTGAGAGTTGATCTGTATGGTGTTGATACCAAGGTGTTGTCTAACCGGCTTACTTCAACGCATTGGGTTCTATTGGATAGATAGCTCCTGATCCAGTCCAACGCTGGTCCTCTGATACCATAACGTTCACATTTATTTAGGAGTGTATCGTGATTCACGCAATCGAATGCTTTCGACATATCCAGAAACAGCACCGTTACAGGAGTTTTATTATCTATGTTCTCTGTTATTGTTTTAACGAGAGAAAAAGCTGCGAGTGTTGTGGATTTATTGTTCTGAAAACCGTTTTGTTCGTCTTTGATTATACAATTTTTATTTAAGAAGCTCATTATACGCTTATGCATCAATTTCTCATATATCTTTGATATTACGGGTACCAATGTGATGGGTCTATAGTTGCTCATTTCAAATTCGTCATCTTTCTTATATAGGGGTTTCACTATTGATAGCTTTAACTTATCAGGAAACACACCCTGGCTGAAGGAGAGATTTATAAGATGTGAAAGTGGAGCTGCTATGATGGTCGCACAATGTTTTAGGACAGTTGTCGAAATGGAGTCATAACCTACAGATTTGGTATTGTTGAGCGTTTTTATGGCTATTTCCACTTCAGTTGGGGTACAGGGTAACAAAAATAATGACTGATCTACCCTTTCTAGGTTACTGTAGTTGCAAATGGGGCTTGAGGCATCCCTTGGAGCTCCCACCTCAATGTAGTGTTCATTAAATGCGTCTGCTATGTCTACGGGGTTTGTCAAGATAGTATCATTATATTTCACATATTTTACAGATTCATAACACTTCATATAATCATTTTTATTTTTTATCACGTTCCATGTGGCTTTGCACTTGTTTTTTGATCTGTCTATATGAGAGCCGTATGTTCTTTTTTTCGATGCATCTATACATTTTTTAAGTAGCCTACTGTATTGCGAATAGATTGTCTTATTTGTATCAGAGTTATTTTTATAACAGTTGTATCTGAGTCTGTTCTTAGTAATACACGAAATTTTTAAACCTTTTGTGATCCACTTTGGACCCGAAAGGTTGGAGCTAATTTTAATTCTTTTGGTTGGAAAACAGAGCTCGTAAAAAGTAGTAAAAGTGTCGTTGAACAATGTATATGCGGTATTGGCATCATTCTCGTCGTAAATATCAGACCATGTTAAGTTCGTTATGCTATCCAAAAATTTTTGGATGTTGTCGCTACCATAATCTTTTTCCATTGTATACCAATGTTGCAGTTTATTTATGGGTGTGGTAGAGGCAAAAGTCAGGAGTTGACAGGTGTTATGATCCGATAAGTTTAAATTTATGGTGCTTCCGTGTGCATTTTTTAAGTTGCTGTAAATATGATCAAGGCATGTTTTATCTCTGGTCGGTGTGTTAATATATGAAATTAAATTATAGTTTTGGAGTATCTCATGTAATTGTGAGACTAATTTATTAGTTTGGAGAATGTCGAGATTTACGTCCCCAGTTATAATAATTTTTTTCCCCTTGTGTTTAGCCGTTAACTTATGCAATAATAGATTTAATTTTTCTAGGTAGGTGTCGGCCTTTTTTTGTGGTATTCTATATATACATACTATCAATAAACTAAGACTCGGAATTTCTATACCACAGCATTCAAATGATTTTTCAACCGACATCTCTCTACATATTAAAATAGGTTTAAAATCTAGAGTACTGTGTATTAATATACATACTCCTCCCCTCCTTATATCTGCCCGAGAAGAATGACACCCTAGTTTGAAATTTTTTAAGTATATATTCTGTTCTTCCCCCTCTTTTATGAAGCTTTCTGATATGCATATAATGCCAATATTGTAGTGTTGTGATAGGTTACCTAATACGATTTCTAGTTTGTTTAATTTATTCAACAAACCAGCGATATTTTGATGTATTAATGTTACAGTTTCTTTTTTTGTATTACAGAGATTAGGGTCGAAAAAATGAGATCTGGTCATCAGGGTTTTGCCTTGACACAATAGGAAAGTAGTAAGGAATAGTACCTTTTATGGGTTCCGTTGTAGTGCGTGGCTTTGTAGACATGGGCTCCGCGCCTGGGACAGGATATACTTGCTTTACCGGTTTAGATTGCTTCTCGCTGAAATATAATGGTAAAGTGCCTACCTCATGCACACGTTTCTGGTCACGAAAGGATTGATAATTTCTATGATCTAGCCGAGCTTATTAATAATAGTAGCTGATTTGACTATTAAATTTCATGATGTCATTAAATCTTTTTTCATACCAATAAATAACTTATCGGTTTGACGTTGTACAAAGTGACGTTGACTAGTCAGTACAATACCCAATTCCTCTGTGATAGTAATACCTATTAAGTTAACACAGTTGTTGATTGATTATGTTACCTAAAAAAATCGTACTAAATTTACTTTGATATGCACTGAAACGTGCACAACCGTGATTCGGATATTAGTCATTTCACGGCATTTGTGTTTTAAATCTTTGTTGTCAGTGTCACTAGCAATGATGCAGGAGGAAACCGAATTACGTTCATGGCGCGGTCCCAACTATTGGAAGGTTACGAACTACGATACGCATTCATTGAACTTGCTCTTTCTCTCTCTACGTATGTTCTCCTTGTACATCATAAAGCGCTGTTTGAAATTTCCGTGCAATAATGACGCAACTGTGCTCAGTCACAGTTCTGTTAAGTATTCGTTCTAGTTACATACTAGATGGCGCTTACAAGTATGTTGATTTATTTAACCACGTATTGTTATGTTACCTTAGTCTTATGGAAGTTTACTTTGATATTTTAGTCGAAGAGTGGCACAACTCAAAATGTATGGACAGATTCAAAATGCACGGCGAACCGCGATGTTAGTTGCGTAGATCTTTAGTCTTAATTTTAATATAGACTGTGAAATTAAATTATGGATAACGACTTGATATAAAGAGAAAATAGTTATTTGTTATACAAGAGTGCAAAGTTGCTTTTTAACCGCGTGTTCAATTTTGATGACCGAGCAAGCGAAGGATTCTAAAATTAGAATCCTGAGCGTTAGCGAGGGAATCAAAAGAGCACGAGGTGAAAAATCTTTGCACTCGAGTGCAACACGTAACTTTTCATTCCACCTCAGCGAGGAAATGACTAAATGCAAAAAAAAAACGTTTACAATCACAAGATAGGTACACACTTTTAATTCAAAAGAAAAAAGAACACCAAGAAGGTTCCGAGTCTGAGTTTTTAACAAATTAAAAAAAAGTTGTATGATATATTCGGCACCATAGAGGTAGCAGTAAATAGGTTTAATGTTTTTTTTAATCCACTAACTTAGTGCACACGATGTTCTAAATTCAATTTACTTTATCCTCTAGAGTAGTCTAGAGAATAAAAACGGCTTTTCCACTCAGATATTGAAGATTAAAAATACTCTTTCCGAGATGGTGGAATGAAAATAATATATCACCTTCATTAGGTAACATAATCAATCAACAGCTGTGGTAATTAAAAAAAAAGGTACTATCACTGTGGAATTAGAATGCCGCCGATCTTGCTCTTTAGCGGTGTTGGCGCCTGTCGGACAGCATCGGCAAATCATACTAAATTGACTTTGATATGCCCATTGTGAAATGCACACTGTTTCACTAAACGGTGTGCATTTCACAGTCACAACCGTAGTTCGAATATTAGTCATTTCACGGTATTTGGGTTTGTAAATCTTTATTGTCACCAGCAGTGCTGGAGGAGGAAACAGAAATTACGTTTATGGCGCGTCCCAACTATTATTGCAAGGTTAAGATTGTTACGTACGTACGAACTATGATACGCATGCATTGAACTTGCTCTCTCTGTGTGTATGTTCTCCGCGTACATCATGAAGCGCGGTTCAAAATTTCCGTGGAATAATGACACAACTTGTGTTCTGTTAACTATTCGTTTTGGCTACATACTAGATGGCGCTAAACGCTAAAATACTTATATTTTTTTAACCACGTATGGTTATGTTACCTTAGTTAAATGGAAGTTTACTTTGATATTTTAGTCGAAGAGTGGCACAACTCAAAATGTATGGGGACAGGTTCAAAATGCACGGCGAACCGCGATGTTAGTTGTGTAGATCTTCTTCAGCCTTAATTTTAATGAAGACTGTGAAATTAAATTATGGATGACGACTTGATTTAAAGAGAAAAAACAAGTGTTGGTAATAATAAGTATCTAATAACACCATCATTAAGTAACAGCTGTTAGTATGAGAGATGATGACATCAACTCCAGTCTCCCTAATCTGAATGAGATGTGCATCATTAGACCGCCTTAACCAGTGTTTAAGAATTGCAGCATAGGTTTTTCATACATAGAATTTCATGACTTTGCTTGAACGATCGTACTGGATACCTAGTTTTAGGTGGCATTTCACAAGCTGCTGCCACTGACAAGGCTAGTTGTGAAGGCTTGCAGCACTGCACTATCACAATAGTCCTACATATCTCCCCTTTATTGCCATGTACAAACGAAATTCGCTAGAATTAATATTATTAGACATCGATTTTTTTAGCTTTTTCAAAATTGGTTTTCATCACGACCAGGTTTTCAGCCTTGCAGCATAGCCATTTCGTGTTTTCCAATTAAAGACACGTCTAATGATACTCATCTCATTCAGATAAGGGACGAGACCAGAGTTAATGTCATCATCTCTCGCACTGTGTGGTGTACATCACAGTGGAATTATAATGCCGACCTTGCTCTTTCCTCAGTTTGTGCAAGTTAGAGTATATAATTTGGAACGTCAACTCCAGGAGCGCGGTACACAGATGCTTGTTTGGACATCATTGCGTAAACTTCGATAGTATTAGGGTAACATGAACTCACAAAGCATATTGGCTCATGTTTGATGCTTCTATCCACCTTTAGTGCCTTCGCTGCGATGAGCGGGCGCACGGCGCGGACGTCCGCTCCGCGTGCTTCTTTCAAGTATTTCCAAGAGCAGCGCTGCGTGAGGCGGACACCCGTCGCACGCGACGCGGCATCCGCGCCAGCTCCCGCTTAACGCAGCGAAGGCACCTACTTCGCAAAATAGCAACACGCAGGTCTACCCGTTGTCCTACGTGAGCTACAAACGCGACAGCGCGCGCAAGCGACACCATGCGTGACATTACGTTCCATAGGTACTTCGAATGACGTTTTCACGCGAGACTACATAGGACACAATAAAGAACAACGACCATTTGATATTTACGCATGGCGTCGAAACGCGTCGCGTTAGCGCATTTGACGCTCACGTAGGACAATGCATGTTGTCGTCTGTCGGACAGCATCGGCAAATCGTACTAAATTGACTTTGATATGCCCATTGTGATATGCACAGCCGTTTAATGAAACGGTGTGCATAGTGACAACCGTAAAGTCAAAGACAAAGTATTTATTCAAAATTGTGTAGCACTACTGCAGCTTTTTGACGTAAAATTCTGCTTAAAACTAAGTTTACCACCGCTTCCTAGGCACCAGTGGAGAAGAAACGGCGCAACAAACTCCGCTGTGGCATTTTACAGACGTCAATTTACAAAAAAAGTAAGTTCTTAAGACTAAATAAAGACAAATGTACACATGTCTCGTGTCAAGATAATTGAAGTAGGTAGGTATATATAAAAAAAACTTATTATAACAAAATAAAGGCAATTCAGGATGGGCCTGCACCATGCTCAAGCCAGACATTTTTGTCTTTAAGGTAAATCATCTGTCCTATAGTATGCCTTTTTACATAAGGTGGTCTTCACAAAGGTTTTAAATTTATTGTCAGGCATACCAAGGACGAATTCAGGCGATTTATTATAAAAAGTAGTTCGGATATAAGTCATTTCACGGCATTTGTGTTTGTAAATCTTTATTGTCACCAGCAGTGATGGAGGAGGAAACAGAATACGTTCCAACTATTGCAAGGTTACGAACTAATTCATTGAACTTGCTCTCTCTGTATGTCCTCCGTGTACATCATGAAGCGCGGTTTGAAATTTCCGTGGAATAATGACACAACTTGTGTTCTGTTAACTATTTGGTCTAGCTACATACTAGATGGCGCTTATAAGAATGTTGATTTATTTAACCACGTATGGTTATGTTACCTTAGTTTTATGGAAGTTTACTTTGATAGTTTAGTCGAAAAGTGGCACAATTCAAAATATTTGTATGGACAGGTTCAAAATGCACGACGAACGGCGGTGTTATTTGCGTAGATCTTTAGTCTTAATATTAATAAAGACTGTGATATTAGCTTATGGAGGACGACTTGATTAAAAGAGTAAAAATCAAGTGTTGGTATAAAAAGTAATACTTGTATATCAAATCATTAGGTAACATAATCAATCAACAATTGATATCTCAGCCATCCATTGTGTAAGTATAGACTCATTGTATTGTTTAATCAGCTGTAAATAAATAAATTAAGCCATCTGCTGCTGGATAGATGGCAGCACGTATGACACAATCCACTCATACTCACACAGACACACACCTTAACTATAATCTGCGAGGGGCAGTGCAGTGCGGGGCGGGCCGAACGGTGATGTCACAGTGGAATTAAATAGAACACTGACACCCTGATAACTTATGTGGCCCTAGTATGTTCGCGGCCGATATTGTGCCCAGGACGCGCATATGCCGTTCATCTTCTTCTGGTTCGCCTAAAAATGCTACGACATTTTTCTATACATACATTATAATCTGGATAAAAAATGTGATGCTGTATTTTTTTTATATAAGAAAAATGTAAGCCCCAGCATGACTACTGCTTGGTTAAAATATTGTGAACATTTCCGTTATTTTAGTACTCGTACTTTACAATAGGTTAGGCAGGCACCTTAAACTACTTAAAGAACGGATCCATTTTTTTAGGTACCTACTTAAAAAAAGGTAAACAAATCGTAAAAAGGGTTCTTCTATAGGGGCATTTTTCGTTCCAAAATAAAAAGAAACCAAAACAAAATCATTTTAGAACTTAAAATCCATTTCTATCGTATATTTTTCTATATTTAACTACTTTGATTAATATTAAGTTGCAATTATTATTTCCTAAGCTGAAAAACTATAATACCATATTATTTAGAATGATTTTAAAAACTATTGCACCGTGCCTACCATAAAGAAACTAAAAAGACAGATATTCAAAACAGTTTTTTCCAGATCGCGCCATACGTGCGTGACTGTCAAAGTCAATTCGCAGTTTGTAGTTTGTATTTATTGTTATTATTCGGTACCATAAAGAGCTGGCAAAGAAGTGGAGAAGATGTCATCTCTAGATAAGATAATAGACGAAACCTATGATCGCTTTGTAATTAGAGTTGGTGATAGTTCTTCGGACTCAGACTAAAATTTTATTTAGTGATTAATATTGAAATCACTTTAATTATTATAATTTTGTAAATGTGTTGAACGTGTGAGTTTATTATTATAAATTTTAAAATTATTTAATAAGGTAAATGTACATAGTCTTTATGTTGCCCATAATCATGCACAAAAATACTATTGTCATTGACGGTTGACTATCTCTGAAATCCACCATTTTTCTTGTTTACCTTTTTTTAAGTACCTAAACAAATAGAGTATAGGGCCTCACAAGACCTTTGAGTTCTAAGTATATCTCACCTGGAAGTTGGTGCATCTGTTGACGGATCCGCCGTAAGCTTTCCTCTCTGCATTGGGAGGTCAGGCGGGAATAGCTATGTACCTCATCCTAAAAGATCTAACTCTATGTACCTACTTCATTAAAACCAAATTAAAGAAAGGAAAATAAATGACGCTCTCTAGCGTACACCGAATTCCGAAATGCAATTATAGTGCCAAAATTAACATTATTATGCAACCGGGATTGGCACTGGGGATACTGGAATGAAGAAGAGGACCTTTTAAAAGAAGTTACAGGTAGTGACATAGATACCTACCAGTTAAGTCAACATAGCACAGGCACAGCCATAGTAATTTTATTGCGACTATCTCCATATCTTTATGTTTCCCGCGTACTTCACAAAGAACAGTTGAAAATGGCGTAGAATAATGACACAAAGCTGCAAATGAGAATGATGGTGTCCACTAAATACATAATGGAGCGCCGTGGTTCTTCGGGTACAATATTCTATTATTTTGGCTGGATAATGCTGGATAACGATTCTGGGTAATTCTGGAACGATTTATCTACAGTCAATTATTGGTCTTTTGTTATAATTATGAATGATTGGGAAACAGAAAACAGACTCTTTCAGCGATTAACTTTTTGGCCAAAGAACATTTTGCCCTACTACATGCCTACTACTTCGAACGAAGTAATTTGAATTTTCGGGATTTCAACTTTCTGTTCCTGGAACTTTAGCCAACAGCCATTGATATACAAAAAAAACCTTTTTGTTTTTTTTGTATATCAATGCTAACTGCTTATCAGTATGGCAGGTGTCAGTGAATGCTTGACCAACCCAACAGAGTCTTTTGACATCAGTTAGAAGAGTATCAAAAAATGCGTTCATTCGGGTTTACTATTGTATGACAAAAAACGCATGACAATATTATGGCAAATGATCATTTTACAATACAAACAACGTTTGAAAAACTAATCATTTAAATTATGCAAACATATTACTTTAAAAATGGTCATTTGATAAATACCTACATCTTTGGCAATATTTAGAAAAGAAAGAAATAGAAAGGAAATACATTTATTTCTCGAAGCTGCAGCACATACACAGAAATGTTACAAAATAGCTATAATTAAAATATATAATAATTTCTATTCCTACAGTAAATAATCATATTTTTTACAGTGGCAACACTTCCCACCATTATCTCCTTCCGCCCATAGATTATAACTATGATTTTATAATTTAAAAAAAAAAAAAAAAAAAAACATTCATTTCATCAACTCGCGGGCAATAAACTCGCGGGAAACCGCGGGTTGGCATTTTTGAATTCTATTTTATTTTGCTATCGCCAACTCGCGTGAATATTAAAGTTCAGTCAGAAAAATGGATCCAAACCAAAAATTTAATACAAAACCAACTTTTATACTCGCGCATTTATACACCCGCATTGGTTAAAGCAACTTTACTTTTTTTTTAACTTAATCTTAGATTTCGATATAGACGTGCAAAATTAGGTGAGGGGGAGACGGCCAATGATGCAAAAACATGCTATTTGTTATGGTTATGACAATGATGTCATATGAATGAAACGTCGTAGGAATATCGTCTTTTTCTTGTGGTGATTAAATTTTATTGTAGGATAAGACAAAGTACATTTTAAGCTAATGGAAAATAAGCTTAACTCCATACTAATATTATAAATGCGAAAGTAACTCTGTCTGTCTGTCTGTATGTTACACTTTCACGCCTAAACCACTGAACCGATTTTGATGACTTTTCGTATAGGGGTAGATTAGACCATGAGAAAGGACATAGGCTATGTTTGGTCGCGATAACCGACATCTACGCGGGCGGAGCCGTGGGCAAAAGCTAGTATTTTATAAGACCAAAATAGGATAAAACTAGGGGTAAAAAGTAATAGGGCAGTTATTTTTTTATACATTTAAGATTTCGTGTAGTAAAAATGTGGATACACAAGATTTTTTGTGTTTTTATGTATTGTGGAGATAAGTTTATAATTTTTATACCACTGTGGCAGACAAGCGCAGGACTTTTTTTTATCGTGCGAAAAATCCCCACAGATACCACCCCCACGGAGCCGGTGGAGGCGGTTATGTCGGACTCGAACCGACCAAAACGCATGCCGTCATGGGTCCTTGGTTGCCGGAGGTGAGATTGCCGAAAGCATATCTCTCGCACCCCGGCACACCCAGGACATCACCCTATAGATGCCCTCCCATATCCCTTCTCTATCTTGCTTAGTGTAAAACTCTTTCCATGACGCAGTTTGTGCTGACTTCACCTCCGACTCGTACCTGTCTTTACGCTCGAGGTATTGCGCTATTACCCACTGCACTGTGTAGGCGCCGTATTAGGTGTGCAGCTCCAGTTAGGAACTGGAGCTGCACACCTAATACGGCGCCTGAAGTGTTTGTTTATAACGTTAAAATAATTACTTTTTAACTGGAAGTGTAAACCGACAGAAGGATAGACAGAGTTACTTTCGGAATTATAATACCTATAAATCACTACGGATACGAGATACTATAAAAATAGCTTTTTTGGAAATTTTGTCAATCTGTCGGTCTGATATTCTATTTGTTTACTAAGTAAAGTGACTTAGTCGATTTTGAGAGGATTTTTATTGTTATTAGTTGAAAGGTAATTCTCGTAACAAAAATCTCTTCAAAATCTAGTCCCGATCTAATCTCCCAAATGTCTACAATGGTATTCTCGTTACACACTTTTCAAGATCGAACGTTGACTGTAATGTTATTGTATTGAACCAACATTTGAAAATGTGCAAATCGATCAAAAATGGTACCTACTCTGCTAAACTTTGTAACTGATCTATTAATTATTCTAATCGATTACACACTAATTAAAGATGGATGTAGAAGAGATAATAAATAAATAAAAATAATAACAAAATAAATAAACAGTATAAATAATTGCTTTGAAATTTAATTCAATTTATTATAATGCAATGATTTACGAAATGAGGTATGAATTTTTAATTCAAATCAAAATTAATTTGAGGGTTGAAATCACGAGGCTATGATGCAAGATTACCTCTTGGGTTTTGACATTAAACGGCAGTTGCTCTCGTAAAAACCAAATTGCTGCTACGGAACCCTTCATGGGCGAGTCCAACTCGCACTTGGCCGGTTTTTTTAAGATTAATTTCGTTGATTTCATAATGTTAACTGATTCTTACATGATTTTGTGCACAATGACTGCTCTTTCTTTATCTTCATTTGGTTTTTACGAGAGCAACTGCCGTTTAATGTCAAAACCCAAGAGGTAATCTTGCATCGTTCTCTATTTTTATTCTTACGATTTTATGTCATAATTTAACATTGCATAATGTTACTTGTCCTAACATTATTTACGCATAATACTCATATAACTTTTTAATCATAATTTTTTTAATCCTATTTACTATAAGCATAATATTTTATAAGCATACTATCCCAAAGCATAAGTTTACTTAAGCATAACAACGCGTAACCATAACTTTTTTGCATACAATGGCGTCTACTAACTAAGCTCGAAGCGGGGCTCCTACTTCTGGGTGGTTAAAAAAAACCACGAAGACTAAGGCGGGAGGCTACGGAATCCTAAAAAGGTTTTTATTCCGACAACATACTTCTGGAGTTATTATATTAAGGATGTATAATACATAACCATTAATATAATAACTACTTAAACCTATGTTGACATGGCAAAATACTCACTCCTGTGTAAAAATCAAGAATGCGCGATATAGCTTTTTTTCTACCTTTCTTTGTAATATAATCATAAAGTAATGATCTCTTCCACGTCCATTTTTTAAGCTCTACTGAAACAGATTGATAAAATCTCGAGTCGCACGTTAGCGCTTGTCTCTGACTAGCCTATCAGCATCATCATCATCATTATCATCTACATACTCTTATTGTCCCAATTATTTGGGCTCGGCGCATCATGTCATTCTATATTACGACATTTCTTTAGACACTCCGTTCTTTGCCATATCGTCTTTCATGGTAATCCAACAATCTTATCTTGAGAACCTTTTTTACAATATTACTTTGATCCTTTTTCGTAGTATGCACATACCACGACCGCAGAGCGAAGGCGAACCGGACGTCGGAGGTCGCAGAACGACCTCCGTCCTCCATGAGCGCTGGCCTGGGAGTGACCGGTGGAGCCGCCTGTCACCCTAGCAGAAGCAGGCCGCGGCGGCGGCGCAAAATGCGCCTCCCGTAACCGGGGCAAGATGGGGACACTGTGGTCCCTACAACCCGAAGGGGGCCATCTCGAAGGAGATGGTCCTGGGTCTGCCGGGGTGCGAGAGATATGCTTTTGGCAATCTCACCTCCGGCAACCAAGGACCCAAGACGGCGTGCGTTTTAGTCGGTTCGAGTCCGACATAACCGCCTTCACCGGCTCCGTGGGGGTGGTATCCGTGGGGACTTTTCGCACGATAAAAAAAAAATGTACATACCACGACAGTCACTCGCTTTTCTTTTTTCATTCCTTGATACCACTTACAAACTTCTTCTATTATACTATATTGTATAACACAGCCTAAAGTATCTTATAAAGTACCAAACTATATTAAATTTATTACAAAGTTTTCGTAGCTGACTGTACACAAATACGTCAATTTTGACAATCGCGCGAGTTGACGACAAGAAAATAATCAAAAATTGAAAGTTGTCAACTCGCGGTTTCCAGCGAGTTTATTGCTCGCGAGATGATTAATGACTCCATATTTTGACTAAATAATGTCAGTAGATAAATTATGAAATATTTTGAAAATATTAAATCATATTTTGAAAATATTCAATTGCATGGTTGCAATTTTCATCTTGGACAGACAATCTTTATTTAAGTGATAATTTTGTACTAATAAAATAATTGCATTGATAGTTTATCATTAAAAAAATACACGCCTTAACTAAGCGAAATAAGTAGAATTCGGTTTTCTAACCTCGGTCGCAGTTCTAACCTAACCTAACCTAGCCATTTCATTTCAGTTGACCTTACATTGTTAATCCGGTCAATTTAAACCAAAAAATGAGAGTCTTGAACTCACGACCTTCGTGAGTGCAAGTCTCATTTGAGCATTTCATTTTTTCCGATGTTTTTCGAACTTAAAAGTTAGCATAATAAATGATATAAAAAAATTCATTCAGATGTTAAATTTGTCAAGTACTACTTATATGTTTGTCAAACATTGTTTTTCAAATCAAAAATAGTCTAGTCAAATGATTGGATACCTTTTTTTTTTCGTGCGGAAATCCCCTCGGATACCCCCCCCTTCCGGAGCCAGAAGGGGAGGTTATGTCGGGCTCGAACCGACTAAAACCGCACGCCGACTGTGGGTCGTGGTGCTAGGCCGGAGGTGAGGTTGTCATCGACATATCCCTCGCACCCCGGCTGACCCAATGATTGGATACCGACACCGTTCGTTCGATTTAATTTAGTTCCAAAAGTTCCACCGGAATCCATTCCAATTCTGCGCTAGTGTAAGTGTAACCGTCGGAGGAGTCCAACGAATACAATTTCATGAAATCGAGTGTCGATCGTAACATGCTGGCGCAGACTCGGCACAGTGTCAGCCACGAAATTACTAGGACCACATGAGTCCTGAGTTTGTGAGCGAAATGGAGGTGATTCGGTACATACGAAACGTGAAACAAGCATTGAAATAAGGCTATCAAATAGTAAACCTACTTTAATTTCTTTATGACCTTTATTAATCATTACATATCTAGTTATTCCTGCAGAATAGAAACGATTGTTGTTATATAAAAATATACCACAACAAAAGGGCCTAGAGCACCTATAACAAGAAGTCAATTTTTTTACTGAATAGGTAGGTACGTACCTACTTAATTCTAAATTCTACTATAAGTATTTGTACAATTATTAAATAATAAGGTACCTACGTTGAAAATCTTAGTACCTACAAATAGGTACTTCCCAGTCTTACGACGAAGTGGTTTTGGTGGTGTGTATATTGTATACTTACTAGCTTTTGCCCGCGGCTCCGCCCGCGTGGATGTCGGTTATCGCGACCAAATATAGCCTATGCCCTTTCTCAAGGTCTAATCTACCCCTATACCAAATTTCATCAAAATCGGTTCAGAGGTTGAGGCGTGAAAGCGTAACATACAGACAGACAGACATACAGACAGACAGACAGACAGACATACAGACAGACAGACAGAGTTACTTTCGCATTTATAATATTAGTATGGATTATGGTATTTGATTTATTTGTATTGTTTGTACCTGTTGATTGCCTGCGACGAGATTTCACTCGGAGAACCTGTGGTCGTATCATACTTCTACTAGTTTTTTTTTGTTCTGTGCGGAGAACCAAGAACTCCCCCTGCCGAGTCCGGGCACAGTATCAGCCACGAAATCACTAGAACAACATGAGTTGTAAGGTAGGCTGGTAGGTAGTCAGCAAAACGGAGATTTATTAATTCCACGAGGTTTAAACGTGGCCGCGTAGGAACTCCTATCGGGTATACTGTAGCATCAAAGTGTAAAATAAACGTCAAAATTTGAGCTTATTAGATGCAGAACTTTTTGAGTTTTTGAAACATAGATACCTACTTACAGGTAGGTACACAATTGCTCTCACGCTCACCCATCACTTTCAAAGTTGCTTTTCTGTGAATAAAATCCTGTGCTACTACCGTTAGCGAGTGAGGTAAAATTGCTCAAAATTCAACACAATTCAGACTATTCTCTATTCTGTAACATCTGATTGTGGAATGGTGACGTGATGTCACAATGAAAGAACTTCGCTTTCGGTGCGCTCCGTGCGGTATGCTTACAACTCATGTGGTCCTAGTACGTTCGCGGCCGACGCTATGCCCCGGACTTGGGAGCCGAGTTCGCGTTCGTTCGTTCGCTTCTCGGATCTTTCTTTGTGTTGTTGTTGTAGTTAGGTTAGGTATGCCAGCCAAACGTTCTCTGTACATTGATGTCTCTGTAGGTTCATTGAGATGTAGCATGTGTAGCTAATAATTCGGCAAATCGGTTATGTAGGTAGTTATTCTTCGAATATCCAAATTAATTAGTAATTTTAAAATTTGTATAAATAAATTTACTTAATCGATCTTTTCCCATTTGAGATGCGTTCTGTTTTGCATTGTTTTAAAAACAAATTATTACGAAAAATATATATATATTTTATGAAAGTGTATGTATGTACTATGTACGTATAAAGAAACATAATTATGGTATTTAAATTACGTAAGAAAAAGATAAAATTATTTTGATTAAAACTGAATCTGTGTCGCCAGTGTCCGCATGATCACAAATCACAAAAGAAGTTGCACAGGAAGTTAGTGGTTTTGTTTCTTTTCGGTTCTCTCTCTCTCTCTCTCTCTCTCTCTCTTTAACCGGCTCGCACGCGACTGCATGCCGGACCGGATCGGTCGGCTTGATTCGACAATGAAGTGAGAGAGTCGAGTTCTCAAGTCGCCCGCTCGCTTGTGATTGGACAATAAGCACGTTGCCGTTGAAAACCGTCGTGCTCCCCCAACCATATTGAATTTTGGTTCGTTCACAACTTATGTAGTCCTAGTAAATACGCGGCCGATACTATGCCCCGGACTCAGGAGCTGAGTTCTTTACACTTGTCAGCAGGCTGCTTTGGTGATTTGAAATATTTGAAAAAAAATCGGTACTATAAAGTCTGGCCAACGAAAGTTGGTGCAAAAAAGCGACGCCAAATTTAAAAAACAGGTTGCAATAGGAAAAATATCATATTCCGTTATTTCGGTGTTTAGTCAGTAAACCGAAATTACGGAGTATGATTTTTTTCATATTAGGTATGCATAAAAAATAGCCTAATAAGGGTTTTGCAGTTTTGCAACCTGTTGGTTTTTTGAACATGGTGCCGCTTTTTTGTCGTTAGCCAAACTCTATTATTGTACCGAACTAGTACCTATTTATTACTACAAAAATTACATTACATTAATTTTAATATTTAAAACACTACTTATTTATACTTTAGGATCCAGAAATTAGTTGGGACAGCAATGATGGCGATCCTGATCCTGCACCCAGGTATGAAGATATCAAAAGTAATTCCCACGGCACACGATGCGCAGGCGAAGTATGAAAGTTTTTTACCAACAGATTTTAGATATTCAGATTTTTCGTGGATTTCATTTATTTTTATCTTGTGGTTTACAGATAGCAATGACTGCGAATAATTTGAAGTGTGGAGTGGGCGTGGCGTGGGGGGCGAGAGTAGGCGGAGTTAGAATGCTTGACGGACGAATTACAGATCGTATTGAAGGAGAAGCAATAGGTAATTCAACAGTGGTACTTCTCAATTTTATGCTTGCCTGGTACATTCGGTCGCCATGTTGAGGTAAAATGTCGTAAGCTTTTTTATTTTCTCTCGCGATGCTTTATCTATTCACCACTAGGTTGCGCTTACTGCAGTGAAACGTCAACGTCAAAATTTTATAATGTCGTCGTATTTGAGAATAATTACTTATCATCCTCGGACTAAAGAATACCTTGTTATATTGAAGTATACATTTTAGTTACAAAAATTCTTTAGAAACTGTATATTATTTAAATTATATTATAAGTCGAATATAATAAAGAAATATCCACGATGAATGTTGGTAGATACGCCATCTGTTGTTTCGGAATGTATAATGGAAGTTGCAATGCTTGCAACTATACCTTACGTTTATGTTACCTTAGTAATATGGGTGAAACGTGACGTAACAGTTAACCCTTTCGGAATATGACGTTAGGATAACAGTGCTTGTCACTAAACTTGTCATAAGAAAACGTGTTTACTGTTTTCAGTGCTTCTTTTTGATCTTTATTTCTGTTACCATAATAATTGTTAACAATACGTTAACATTAAAGAAAACATTTACAGAGTGGAAGGTATTTCCTAGCTGTATTATACAATGAAACTACTACAGGTACTCGTACTACCACACTACATAGATACTTTTATTTCATAGTGGATATATAGAAGAAAACTTTAGGTCTGTAATTAAAATTGCACCCACAACCATTTTCTATTTATTTTGCCTATGGCTTTCAAGTGAAGCACAATTGTGATTATGAATTACTAGAGCAACATAAACTAGATGGAAATATGAGTTGCTGCCGTTTTGCTTAAAGATTTTGGCTACCTTTTTTATACCAATGCAATGCAATGTTTGGGATAATTATTTTAGTACGCACTTTTTCATTTCGTCTATTTTTTATTTGACAGAAGAAATAAAAGAAACTTAAACAATAATTAGGTACCTATCGTACTAAAATAAACTAAACTTAATAATTATTACATACCTTAATGGGTTTTGGAATACCTCCGCATCATCGCTGACCGGAACGTTCCCAGCATGTAGGCAGCATTACCATGTTGAATGGCAATGCTTAGCCGCTGTGAAAGATAAATAAAATGGCCAGGGTAGCCTTGCCGCTTTGCCAGGTCTTTGTTAAGAAAATGTCACAGTATATATTATGTCGTGTCGTATCGTAACGTGTTTATAAGTCCTCTTTATACTATGACCATGTCCCCAACTGTGATGTATGCAAATAAGTGGGTACTTATAAGTTATGTTAAGACAATGTAATACGTTGAACCAGTCTGCGAATATACGTCCTGATGATAAGCCGTTGTCTCATTGCTCCATCCAGACTACCCAAATACATCTCAGTGGCGACGAGTATACGAACTTACCTACGTAAGAAATAAAATAAAAGTTATAAGATTCGAATTGGTAAAAGATGTCGGTCGGCAAAATTGCGGAATTTAAAGTAAACACGGACGATTGGAGATTATATGTGGAACGTTTAGAACAGTATTTCGTAGTGAATAAAATAACGAGTGAGTTACAAGTGCCTACGTTGATAACGGTAATGGGAGCAGAGTGTTATGAACTTTTAGTCAACCTGTGTACGCCGGATAAGCCTAAAGACAAAACCTTCGAGCAGATCACGGTAATTATGGAGAAACATTTACAACCGAAGCCCAGTGAGTTAGCCGAGCGGTACAAGTTTCGGCACCGCAAACAAGGTGAGGGCGAAACTATTTCGGAATATACCGCCATATTGAAAAAAATGTCGAAAACCTGTGGCTTTGGGGCTTGGTTGGAAGAAAGTTTGAGAGACCAGTTAGTATGTGGGATAAGTAATGAGATTATACGACAACGGTTATTTGCCGAAAGTAAGTTAGACTTTGGCAAGGCATATAGGTTGGCAGTGAGTATGGAGGCGGCGGAAAAAGACGCGGCAGAGGTTGTTGGGCGCAGGGCATCGGCATGCGAACCTTCGACGACGCCCGTGCAGGTGTCGTATCAAGCCATGGGTGCGACCAGGTTACCACGGGGGAAGGGGGCGGCGGTGCGCGGCGTTGCGCGTGACGTCGGTGGAGCGGCGCGGGAGGCCACTCCGCACGCGGCGCGGGGGCGCGGCCCGCGCGCATCGGCAGCGCTCGCACCCGCTAAGCTGGGTGAGCGTGCGCAGCAGCAGTGTCAGGTGTGCGGCGCCCGACATGACGCAGCCACTTGCAAGTTTATGCGCTATGTTTGCCGAGTCTGCAACCGGCCGGGGCACCTGCGACGCATGTGTCCGAACTTGGCAGGACATTTCAACGTCAACGTCGAGCAAATAAATAACGACAGCGATGGTACGGAGAGTGACGAGGTAATTTATGTTGATGTCGGTAGATTAACGGCTGTAGAATGTAAGCCGGTGTGTGTGAATTTGAACGTTAATGGAAAAGATATTCAAATGGAATGTGACACCGGCAGTGCTATTTCGTGCATAAGCAGAGAATGTTATGTTAGAATGTTTAAAGATTTAAGTCTCAATCCTTGTAAATTAACGCTCAGATATTATACGGGGGAGTCCGTTAAACCCCTAGGAGTGATACTGCCAGTAGTAAAATACAAAAACCGATGTAAAACACTGGAATTGTTTGTTATAGAAAACGGCAAAACTATTCTTTTAGGTCGGCAATGGATGGCCGAATTAAAAATACAGTTACCCATAGTAAAGTATGAATGTAATAACATGATTATGTCCAAAGATTCTCTATTTGATATGTCTTCTTTCAGCACCAAATACTCTGAGGTATTCGCTGACGGCCTGGGTCGATTCACGGGTGGCAAGGTGAGCGTACACGTGCGGGAAGGGGCGCAGCCCGTGTTCATGCGCGCGCGGCCTCTGGCCTACGCGCTGCGCGAGCCCGTGGAGCGCGCGCTTGCTCAGCTGCAGCTCGACGGCATTCTCACTCCAGTCGAGCGGTCGGACTGGGCGACACCGATCGTGCCGGTCGTCAAGAAGGACGGTAACATTAGAATATGTGCAGATTACAAGTTAACTCTCAATAAAGTTATAGAAGTTGACCGTTATCCGCTGCCGAGGGTGGAGGAACTGCTGCTCCGGTTGAGAGGTGGCGAACATTTTAGTAAAATCGATTTGTCTCAGGCCTACGCGCAATTTGAACTAGACGACACCAAAAAGTACACGGTGATAAATACCCATAAGGGTTTGTTTATGTATAATAGGCTAGTATATGGACTTTCATCGAGTCCAGGTATTTTCCAAAAACGTCTCGAGCAATTATTTGTGGATTTACCTCAAGTTGGAGTATTTTTGGACGATATAATTATTACAGGGTCCAGCAGGGAAAGCCATATGCGTAACCTATGCGAAGTATTTGATCGCTTAAAAAAATACGGTCTTAGATTAAAGAAGGATAAATGTGTATTCTTTGCGAAATCAGTTAATTATTTGGGTTACACTATTAGTAAAGACGGCGTTCACACGTGTCCCGACAAGGTTAAAGCTATAATTAAGACACCAGTCCCTAGAAATGTTTCTGAGTTGCGAGCATTCATTGGAATGGTCATGTATTATGGCAAGTTTATAAAGAATATTAGTACAGTGTTAGCTCCCTTATATCACTTACTTAAGGCAGGTGTTCGGTACAGTTGGAACCAAAAATGTCAAGACTCTTTCAGTTACGTTAAACATTTACTGACTAGTAGCGAAGTTCTAATACACTATGACCCAGAGTTGCCTATTATTTTGACAACGGATGCGAGTAGTGTAGGTATAGGTGCAGTGATATCGCATTCGACCGCGAATGGCGAACGGCCGGTCGCATATGCGTCACGCTCGTTGACCCAGGCAGAGCGCGCTTACTCGCAAATAGATCGGGAGGCACTCGCTATCGTTTTCGGAGTTCGTAAATTCCATCAGTACCTATATGGACGTAAATTTATTCTTAAAACGGATCATAAACCTTTGACTTACATCTTAGGTAATAAAGTAGGCATTCCAGTAATGGCCGCGTCTAGGCTACAACGTTGGGCGGTACTGTTAGCAGGCTATACCTATGATATAGAGTATGTTTCATCAAGTAAGAACTGTGCTGATGCCTTGTCGCGGCTACCATGCAAAGACAGGAATAGTGTAGAAATACAGAAGGAAAGTACGTACGTTAACTTCGTCGAGAATTTTTTACCCGTTACCAGTAAAGACGTTAAGGAAGCAACAAACAGTGACAAGGTTCTAAGTAGAATTTTGAAATATATACAATCCGGTTGGCCTGTAACTTGTACAGACGATGAAATCCAACCCTTCTTCATTAGACGTAATGAATTATATACGGAATACGGGTGTGTAATGTGGGGATATCGCATGGTTATACCTTCTTGCTTGCAAAATAAAGTTTTAAAGCAACTTCACAGTAGTCATATGGGAATAGTGAAGACCAAAAGTTTAGCGCGTAGTTATGTGTGGTGGCCTAATGTTGACGCGTCGGTAGAAGCGATGTGCAAGCAGTGCGAGACGTGTGCGGCAGAGGCCGACGCGCCCCGGCGGGTTCCCATACAACCTTGGCCTTATCACACTCGCCCTTGGAGCCGGCTGCACATTGATTTTCTAGGCCCATACAAAGGCTTGACATTTTTCGTAATAGTTGATTCTACTTCGAAGTGGATAGAAGTTTTCGAAATGACAGGCACTAATGCGTCAAAGGTTATAAAAAAGTTAAGATCGACGTTTGCTAGGTACGGGTTGCCGGAACAAGTAGTTTCCGATCAAGGGCCACCGTTCACCAGTTCAGAATTCAAAAATTTCTTAAAAAATAATGGTATACAACAGTTTTTCTCACCAGCCTATCATCCATGCTCAAACGGGGCTGCTGAGAACGCCGTTAAGTTGTGCAAACGAGCGATTAAGAAAGCTGATAGGGATAAGGTAGATATTGACACGGCATTACAAACATTTCTACTAGCATACCGTAATACTGTTCACAGTACAACCGGTGAGACCCCGGCCATGTTACTGCAAAGACGTTCGCTAAGGTCGAGACTAGATTTGTTACGAACTGATCGGGTCGTAGCAAACAGGGTTCACGACGCCCAGCGGCGTCAGGTCGAATATACAGGCGGTACCCCGCGGAATTTTCGAGAGGGAGATTTAGTTTGGGCACGTGAGTACGGTGCGCGAGACAAATGGGTGAAGGGTACTGTTCAGGGGGTAGACAGTATGCGTAGGTATTCGGTAAAGGCGGATAGCGGTCAATTCTATAAAAGGCACATTGACCAAATGCGTCATCGACCGCGCTTTTCGGATGTTACCTGTCCAGAGGGAAATGATAATCAACAGAGTATTGAGGAGAATGTTGTCGAGCCGCTAAGTAAGGGGATAGAGGGGGCACTGCCCGAAAACGGGATAGTAGACACCAATAAAGAAATGGAAGTACAAGATAGTGTAGGTGTTGTTCCTTCAGAACATTCACCTACGGTTACAACTCCACCTGTGTCACCTGTGCATCGATGTCCTCGGCGTATAAGGAAACCTGTTGATAGATTTAAAATAGAATAATTAGTACTGTTAAGGATATTGAATTGTTAAGATTACAATTAAAATATATTTATAGAACAGTGGTGGAGGTGTGATGTATGCAAATAAGTGGGTACTTATAAGTTATGTTAAGACAATGTAATACGTTGAACCAGTCTGCGAATATACGTCCTGATGATAAGCCGTTGTCTCATTGCTCCATCCAGACTACCCAAATACATCTCACCAACATTTCAACCCCGTGATTGTGAAGTATATTATTTTTCCTGTAAGTATTGCACAAAGCAACGGCAACGCAACGTCTTCTTTGGTATTTGGCGTGTTAGGCGGCACATATTGGCGGTGACCACTATCACTAGGAGACTAGTAGCCAGAAGAAGAGGTCGCTCGACAATATAAATGAATTTTACGGTTTGTTATGGTTTGACGTTACGATACGATACGACACGACATACATCTACCTACAACCGTAAAAAGCGCGCAATGAATGACAACGTTTTTAAAGATTGAGGTAGATGGCGGGCGGCTAGTTCTGTGATGGCGGCGCTGCCAGCGATCCGGGTAGAATATAGAGTGAAGACACAACGAGATTATTGTCAGTTAGTTGATTTTATTGTAACACACCCAGAGTGTACTAATTATTTTGCGTATTACAATATTCAGTTCGACATTTTTTATTAGGAGCACATAAATGACACACAAGTTTAGTATAATATGCACATCTTTGGACATCTTCTTTGTAAAAAAACTAGATGGCGTTACCCGTCTTTGAAATTGTAAAGAAGGGAATGTAAAGTGGTAGTCTGGGTTGTATCGCGTAACTTAATTTGTAGGTATCGCTCGCTCTGAGCTGTTTAATAGAATTTATATCGTCCATAAATTATTATTAGTCGGTGCGTAAATAATGAAAAAAAAAAACGTTTTTTCAGGTTACGCTCTAGACAAAGTGGACATCTACAGTGCCTCATGGGGCCCTAATGATGACGGCACTACAGTTGAAGGACCGGGGCACCTTGCTCTTCAGGCGTTTAAAAGGGGTGTGATGCAGGTATTTTTATATGGCATTTTCTGGGTCTGTCTTTATTCACAACAAATCATCTTTTTAGGTTATGCTTACCATAGCTTACCTACCTTTTAATATTATTTATTACCTGTTAGTTTTATTATAATTCTTGTTAATTAATGAATAAAAAATATAATGTAAATAATAATGAAGGATTCTTCTCAGGGCCGTGGTGGAAAGGGCGCCATCTATGTTTGGGCAAATGGAAACGGTGGAGGTCATAGTGACAATTGTAATTGTGATGGGTGAGTAGATATAGGTTAAAATAAATACTTTATGGTATTATTGACATAATGCATATCAATAAATTGTAACTCTATTTCCATAATTTTATTCTTTTTAGCTTGTAATGACGGCGT
The DNA here is from genome assembly GCA_914829495.1 of Eilema sororculum. Lineage (NCBI taxonomy): Eukaryota > Metazoa > Arthropoda > Insecta > Lepidoptera > Erebidae > Eilema > Eilema sororculum. The sequence goes on along the minus strand of OU618552.1, from coordinate 19,993,741 downwards.
TATGGAGTGTACCTAATTAGTTTATTGAATTTTGTTTAGATATGCATCTAACATCTATACAATATCAATAGGAAGTGCTTCCCAACATGGTATGTTTCCTTGGTACGGAGAGATTTGCTCATCCACCCTCGCCACAGCATACTCCTCTGGTGCTTACAAAGATCAGAAAATTGTAAGTTAGTTTGCAATTGTTAGCAAAAGTGATGTTCTTTTGTTGCAAGTTATTAATGAAACGAGATAATAAATAGTTGGTTTTATTCAGGCTACAACAGATACGAGCAATTCCTGCACACTCGCGCATACCGGTACGTCAGCCGCCGCCCCATTGGCCGCTGGTATCATCGCTCTCGCTCTAAACGCTAAGTTAGTTACCGTTTAATGCACAACCTCTTGCTTATTTATGCATTTCTAGTGATTTCAGTGGCATGGTCCGTTTGTCACAATGTCCCGTAATGTCCGTTTTGTCACCACGCGCTTTATTAAATCTTATCAGCCTGTTCATACCGAATCATATTCTTGGTATTTATGTAGTTACTTACACAAATTACAAAGTACATAGAAGTTCACTTTTCATGGCCATAGCTTTAAAATTAAAATGTACTTTTGCGTTTTTCAGTCCAAATCTAACCTGGCGAGACATGCAACATTTAATAGTTTGGACGTCAGAATATGCTCCGCTCACTGCTAACCCTGGATGGCAGATAAATGGGTAGGTGTTAAAATTAAAACAATAAAACAAAACTTTGAATCAATTTCTTACAGGTTCTCCATGCATCCATCCATATACTAAAGTCTGTAAATCCCCATTACAGACAGACAGTCAGAGGTGTACTACCACCCACGTTTTGCCAATAATGATTTTCGGTCCTATACGTAATAGGGGGCAAGCCTTTTGCCATCTAGCGGGCCCTTTGTCTTGGGCTTTGTCTTACAGATACTTTGTGTAACTTTTCAGTGCTGGACTATATTTTGATGTGCGATTCGGGTTTGGGCTTCTGAATGCTGGCACTCTTGTTACAAGGGCACTAAATTGGACCACTGTGCCTAGGAAGCACATATGCCGAGTCGATGCTACACCGTGAGTATGATTTCCTAGTAAAAATTAGTTTTCACTGTCACTTGAAAAATTTGATCATTCACTAGTGCGCGCAGAGCGCATCCTATTATTTGTTAGGGTTTTCTAGGTTACCATCAAGATAATGATTAAACAAGATAATCGTGGTCCAAGCCAACCCCCCCTGCCGGCAAGCCGGTATACGCGCCAGCTGATTAATTGACCAAGCTCTTGTGCAGTAAAAAACTATTACGAATTTTCATCATTAGGACAAAGGCAGTATGGTATAATAATAGGCATAACATTTAATTTTATGCGTTCTAATAGCGAGGGAAGGAGGGAGAAAGGTGTGGGTATAACAAATTTTTGTATCAACCATGTTATTTTAATTTTGGCAATTTATTAAAGATCACTGCTGACCTAAATTTATTATTGTACTGAAATAAACTTCTGAGACTTATGCATTCTTAGTAAAATATATACGTAACCTTTCGTCATTCAGTACCGCAAACCACACGCTCCCGCTATCGATATAAAAAAAATGGTACTTTCTTCTTCCTTGCACCATAAATAGGTTTTTTTTTCTCGGTACATACTCTGGTAAATAATCTGATAATTATAAAGCAATATCATATAGGTACAAGTAAGTAATTGTGTACCTAACTATTATTATTATGACGAATACGATTTCTTACCGCATATAGCTAGTTTATTTTATTAGTGCTTGTGCTCCCCTTTCCCTCGCACCCCGAATCATCTACAGCTTTTGAGATAGCCTTCATTGATTTGGGAACCACGGTGTCTCCATCTTGTTCAGGAAACAGGAACTATTTAAACTACCTATTTAAGTTCTTAATTACATTTGAACTAATACTAACAATTTGTTGTGAGACGCTTTATGAAAAAGAAAATGCAAGAATAGTAGGTGCGAGCGAGATATAAATAAATGGATACTTACATACTGCATACAGTATAATATGTATACATCGACGTCGAACAATACTGTGTGTCGTGTGTAACCGTAGTTCGGTACAGTTTAGTTATGTTATGTGTTAATTAATTGTTACAGGGCAAAAGAAGATTCACGCCTGTCTTCAAGAGAAAAAGTTGACGTTTATATATCCGTTGAAGATTGTGAAGTAAACTACATTGAACATGTTGAGTTAATTGTGAATATTCACTACAGTCGCCGTGGAGCGCTACAAATCTACTTGGTTTCACCTCAAGGTGCAACATTCTAACAACTCATGCTACCCTAGTACTTCAGTTTTAAAGATACGTCTGGAAAACGTGCGAATCGGTTGTTTGCGATTTGTTTGGGAGCGTTTCGATTTATTTTACTTTCGGATTGTTTTCTCTAAATTGCTTTTTTTTATTCTTCCACATTTTATAAATTCTAACTGATTCCAACTAATTATTTTTATGCAGGCACGAAAGTTCAACTTTTAAGTACTCGACCAAAAGATGCTTCAAAAGCAGGCTTCGTAAACTGGCCTCTTATGTCAGTAGCCACATGGGGAGAAGATCCTAAGGGCGTTTGGAAGGCTATCATTACTGACAAGGTTGGTTACGTCGCTAAATACCTACCATCCTTACAAATTATAGAATAATAATAATGAAATAATGTTGTTACAGACTTATGACCAAAATGCAGGTGAAATAGGGACCATACGATTAGTCATACATGGCACAAGTTTAATGCCAGCACACATGAAAAATGGACGACGAAGATACAACTCCAACTTCAATTACCAGGAGGCGTTCCAATATTATAACGATAATGTTGATGTAGACGACAGTGACGATGACGTCGCCACGGATCCCGTTACAGACGATGAAGCTGTAGCTGTTGTACCAGGGGAACATAGAGACGAGGATGCTGATTACGTAAATAGTGTAGAATCTACTGTGTTGGCGAAAATGGAAAAGCAATTGCATAGAATCCACCATAGAAAAGCATATAATTTGGCTTTGGGAGCTTAAATCCCCCATATATACCGCAAACTATTGTTGAATAATCTTGTTTGCTGTACAATTTTGATCTCATAATTTAATATATAATTTCATTATGAATATATTTGAATTTAATGTATGATAATGATTTGCAAACATATCACAATCTATGTATTACAGAAACGTACGGCCAGGGACCTAGAGAGTTAGAACCTTGAAGAACTTATACCTACAATAAGGTACGATAATGTATATTCAATCAACGGTAATAAACTCATGAAAATGCCTAATATTATTTTCTTCTCTCATATTGCTCCATTGAATAACTTCTAGCAACTTGAATATACTCTCACAATAAATTGTAAAGGTAGAGTAGGTCCATAAATTAATGTCTGATCTTTTTTCTTTATAACATTATTTTAGATGCCTGTGACTGAATGACTAAAGGAAAGAAATCAGGAAAACTGCATTAGTACCTATATCAAAAATTTATTAAATATTTAAAACTTCAGCTTCTAACAGTGAACCCAAGAGCTCTTAATTCTTGCACCATGAAATCATCCTTGTATTCGTCTATCTTCGCAATCCAATCTTCAATAGCTACAGTGTATTGACAATGTCCTCCATACTCTGGGGGTAAGCAGGCAGGGTCAATGTGCTTGTGAAGTGAGTTCATGTCATTGCCGTGAAAATGTATACGACTCCAAACAGCATTAGGCATAAATTGTTTGAATAAATAAAAAAATGAGTGCAAAATCCAGTTGTAGTTAATGATGTGAAGACAGTGATTTGGCAGAGGAAAGGACACCTGGAAAATATAAAAACAATAATTATTTGGTCGACACTGCCATCTGTCTGGTAAAACTATAACTATTTAACAAATACAATTCAAAGAGATTACAGCTTCTAATGATAGATGGCGCAAAACAAAATAATGCTTACCCCCATTAAGGCAACGATTTGGCCGGCTACGGTCGGCGTCAGCTGTGCAACATGTCTTAGGTTCAGACCTTCTAGGTCTACTATAATGGTTACTCCTAGTATTTGAAGCTTGGGTTGCATTACTGCGATCTCATCCATGAGCAATGCTGTGCGGACTACATCTACTATTGGGATTGTGTTTACGTCCCAACGACCTAGAAAAAGAACGAAATCATTTAGATGCGGTTATAAGTGGAGGTATCATAGATGGTAGGTATAGTTTATTTGCTAATTGCGTCGATTCCTGCTACAGATATATAATAGAAGAAGTAATTTAAAAAACTATTCAAAGTTAGCATCATCTTATCACGGTTCCTGATTATGATTAGGTACATCCGAGGCTTCCATTTTGGAGCCCTGGGTCTGGTCATTCTTACTCCTAATGATTGAGCTTATTTTGCTTGGGACACATAACATAATACTTAAGAATGCTTAGGAGAAGCGTTCGCCAGAGTCTCATTTGTAAATTAGCAGATACACCTTGCAGGTTCTCTTGATCCTGGGTGGATCCCGATATACCCATATAAAACGATCTGTCTTACCAAATCTCATAAGAATGATTCGCCCATTTTTAGGACTTTCTGGCAACGTGCCCGCGTATACATTTTTAACCTTTTGTAAGCCGAAAGGTTCACACTCGTACAGGTAAGCGTTTTGACGACGAAAGTCTTCATAGCGTACCATCTGGAAAAAAAAGACAATAATGTGCTATAAACTTATAACGATACAACTTTATATTGTTGGCACGGATTGGCATTGCCGTCATTTAATCTCTGAATAAATTTTGCTAATTTAAAGAGATAAAATATAGGTTACATTGCCATTGAAAGTTTACGTTAGTTAAGCACGAGTTGACTATTTCGGGCATTTTTGAAATGGAGACATAATACTTAATTTTAGCCTTACAAATAAAAAGTTCACAGGGTAGTGTTATCAATATCATTCGTGTAAAGATTAGTTTATAATATACATTAATATGGTATTATGCAGCTTTAGTAAAAGACCATTATTGAGCGATTCCACTAAAACGAGTAACTTTATGAATTTCCTGTAGGATATCTACAGGAAATTCATAAAGTTAAAGTCAATTCTTATAAAATTCGTAAAATTACTCATAAGAGCAGAATCACAAAATCACAAGTTGTAAATATTTGCCGCATGACAAAATATCCTATTATGTACAATTCCAATAAAGCGGCCTGTTTAGTGTGTTGAACTACTGAACTAAACTTTGATTGAGCAAAGTCAAAGTCCACACAATAGATTTCATTCAGAGAACTCACCTGCCGAGTCCTGGGCATAGTGTCGGCCACGAAATTACTAGGACAACATGAGTTGTAATAGGTAGTCTGCGAAAAGGATACCAATATACTCCGCAAAAGGTCTATATTATAGCGAATCGGGTAGCGCTCTCAAAAAAGTGTGAAAAAGATAAAATCCATTATTAAAAAAATATATACCTTGCTATTCTGTGAATAAATACCTGTGTTTTTAGGTCGTGCCGTGAGTTAAAAATTACTCAAATTCAACACAAAGGACAATGCACGGTTCGTCGTACGCTAGAATGGTGACGTCACTGTGATGAAACTTCGCCTTTGGTGCGGTATGCTTACAACTCATATGGTCCTAGTACGTATGCGGCCGATACTATGGTCCGGACTCGGGAGCTGAGTTCTCCATTCGTCCCATGCCCACCCAACCCAACTACTCGTATTTACAGACTTGTAAACGTTTGCTTGGAAAGTAGGTGTCACAGCCATTTCCTAACTACTAATAGTCATTTTAGCGTAAGTACAGCCACGTTGATAGGATCGTTATATAGATGAGTTTGGGGTTTAGAACACCATTATGGAAAGAAAGCTATCCAGTATGACAAATACCTACTACAGTAGAAATTTCAGTTAAGACCAGTCACTTGTGACCGGTGACTTATGAATGGAAGCTTAAGCAATTATCTAATTTGTGGATCAACGCTGAAATTAACTACTCGGCTGTTAAATCTCTTGTCAAGTAACAATTGGGTTGCTAGAAGCCTGATTAAATAGTTTAATTTGATCATCGTGTCAGATAACATAGCTGTTTAATTTAACTCGAGAATCCAATGTCAACCGCCATATTGGATTTCCGAAACGCTTGTCAAACCGTGATCATAGATTATATTCGTATGTCAAATGTTTTGTCAACTAATCGGGGCATATTGGCCAATTAACTATGAATAAAATTGAATTTTTACGTTAAACTACATTTTCTCTTCAAATCTACAATAATATGGAATGTCAATCCATATTTATAATGCAGTTTTATTTACAACACATGTTTTTATATGTAAAAAATGTTTATTTTGGACATCTTCTTGTTAAGCTTTTTTTCGGTTATAATTTTGTATCTGGAATTCTGGAATGAAACGTGATACGTATTCAGTGGCGAAGTGTAAATATTTTCAAAACGCAAGCCGGTGGAAGTGTTGAAGTATAAAATGTAAACATCTCTACCACGGCTTCCCTTTGCAGGGTAAGCTGGCAGGAATCGTGTTGTAGGTACCCTCACCCCTTACGGCTTCCCTTTGCAGGGTAAGCCGGCAGCAATCGTGTTGTAGGTACCCTCACCCCTCACGGTTTCCGTTTGCAGGGTAAGCCGGCAGGAATCGTGTTGTAGGTACCCCTCACCACGCACGGCTTCCCTTTGCAGGGTAAGCAGGAATCGTGTTGTAGGGACTCATAAGAATGAACTAATGAACAATGAACAGTGTGGCCACAATTCAAAACAAACCGCATGTCAAATCAAAATAATCATAGATTAGTTAATTTTGGTCTGATCAACGTTTCAGAAACTCAAATTGATTTGACATCCTTGTTATATTAACAGCAGTGTTGTTAGTTGATCAACGATTTGACAGGCCTTTCAGAAACCGGTGGTAACTGTGCGGTTGATAAAATTTGCATGTTAAGTACCAGGGAATAAGGAAAGATAAGACTATATTGTTGTTGCTGACGGTATTCAGAACAATCGGAACTCATTTAGTAATCGACTTGCAATAAGTGTCACTCCTTTAACTTATGGCTTTAAGACTGTGTGGCTCCAAACTATTTAGAAGTACTCCGTGGCATAGCCACATATAATTTTTTTAAGGAAGTCGTTTAAAATGATCATCACATCATAATACTGTAACCTGTAACACCTTACATATCGTCATCATCACTATCGTCTTAGGAGGCTTTCAACTTCGAGCCCGCTTTCCCTGAACCCTGGTCTGGAGGAAAGTCTAGGTCTTTTTGAGTACTTGGTGGTCTGTACTGTAACATTAGGAACTAATATACAGTGCAAACATCACAAATTCTGTGCCATGCAATATAGTTAGTTTATACTACTCTGGTGCCAGTAGTAACATGGGCAATTTTAATTGCCTGTGTTACACACAAACAAATAAACACACAAAAAAGTGGGAAAGCACCTGGAGATGACACAATTTCAAATGAAATACTAAAAAAATCTCAATCTGTGATATCCAAGTATGTAACGTGTCTATTCAATGAAATAATGGCTACAGAGCAAATACCAACGCAATGGACAAAATCTACAATAGTCCTACTACATAAAAAAGGAGATAAAAATGAAATAAACAATTATAGACCCATATCTCTAATGTCAAATCTTTATAAAGTCTTTTCGAAAATAATACTCGATCGATTAACGAAATGTTTGGAAGACAACCAACCAAGAGAACAAGCAGGATTTCGTGCCGATTATTCTACCATAGATCATATTCTTGTAGTCAAGCAAATAATTGAAAAACTAAACGAATATGGTCAGAAATATTATATTGCATTCGTCGATTACAACAAGGCTTTCGACTCTTTAAGTCATCAAAATATTTGGCAAACGCTTGAGAATCAAGGTGTACAAAGGAAATATATAAAAATTATAAAAGCAATATATAAAAATACCACAGCGACGATTCAACTTGAACAACAAGGTGTAAAATTTGCCATAGAAAGAGGCGTCAGACAAGGTGATCCACTTTCTCCTAAGCTTTTCACAGCAGTGCTAGAGGAAATATTCCGAAATTTAGACTGGGACAGTTTTGGAATTAATATTAACGGATCAATTTTAAACCACCTGAGATTTGCTGACGACATTGTTTTATTTGCTGATAGACCAGACACGTTGCAAACTATGATACAACAACTAGAATATCAAAGCAGGAAAGCAGGTCTATGTATGAACCCAACGAAAACTAAAGTAATGACAAAGTATTCAAGGGAAAATATAGAAATAGGACAAGAAGCTATTGAATATGTAGACGAATATATATATTTGGGACAATTAATATCAATTAAAGACCAATGCCTCAAAGAAACAGAGAGAAGAATAAGTAACACTTGGAAACGATACTGGTCTCTAAAAGAAATAATGAAAAACGGATCAATACCAATATCATTGAAAAGCAAATTTTACAATGTATGTATCCTCCCATGTCTCACTTATGGATGCCAAACTTGGCCTGCTACGAGGCAAAGTGATAAAAAGCTTTTAGTATGTCAACGCAGCATGGAGCGAAGTATGCTGAATATAGGGCTACAAAATCGGTGGACGTGCTCAAGGATAAGGAAAAGAACAAAGGTGAGAGATGTATTACAGACTATAAGAAAACTGAAATGGAACTGGACTGGACATATAATGAGGACAAACAAAGGAAAATGGACAAAGGATGTAATAGAATGGTATCCTCGAAATGGGAAAAGACAACAAGGACGTCAAATTAGAAGATGGGAGGATGACTTACCCAGAGGATGGAGAAGATTCGCTCGAGACAGAGATGAGTGGAAGAAAATGGGGGAGGCCTATGTCGAAGGACAACCTGACCAATGAAGTGGTTGCAATTTTTTTATATTTAAGTGGTATTAGTATATTTAGTGGAGAAAAAATGTTACTTAGTATTATAATAAGTCATAATGTAGTACGGTCAGCGAATAAAGGCTTTTATTATTATATTATTATACTCTGGTGCCAGTAGTAATATGGGCAATTTTAATTGCCTGTGTTACAACTTTCGACATCGTAAACGAGGAATAATATCGAGTTCTACTACAAATATGTAGCCCTTTTGCAAGTAATTTTATGGTAACGGTATTGGTTCTAACAGTAGAAGAAAAAAATATGCTGCAATTAAACAAATAGTAGGAGAGTGAAACCCTGGTCCCCAAGCACAAGCCTTAGGATGGTGGGATCTTAGACTGTGGAAGAGTTCAATGCACCGTCATTGAGATTTATATTTAAAACAAAAGAAGTAATTACCCCTTATACTCGTATGTCATAAGTTTCATCAACGGTAATCTAGTGGTACCTACCTAGATACTCTAATGCTTCATGTCACCCTAGTATTTGCACACCTGTAATTCTCTGTTAAAGATTGCTTCACCTCGCTGATTGCTTATCGATCAGCTGATAATGAGCACCTTTGGCGGTAAGTGGTAACTAAAGAGGCCTCCCACATAATGGTCGGTGTTATTACAAGTCTCCGCACGTTTTCATGTCAAGGTGCACGTAATGGTCTGGTGACTGGACAGAATTACATAGGTACATTCTACATTCTAAATAGGAACCGGCCATAGCCTGGTTATTGCAACAAGATAAAACAAAAGCTTTGATAGGTACTATATGCCGTGAGTCCATATTTTATAAAAACAGTTATGCATTATAAATAAATAAATAAATAAAAAAGGTCTTGGTCATCGTCAACGTCGAGTGATTATAGTTGATGATAGACCTAGGCATAATTTACTAATCAGTTGGCTGCGACTTAATTTGCAAAACTAATGAAACCACACATGTTATAATGGAAATTTAAATACCTATTCTGAAGAAACTCTACAAAATACTTTCAGGTATTGCGTTTGTTCTTCTACAGGTTATAAATGTTATGCAAATTAAGTCCATTCAATAATAGCTGGAGCCAGACAGCCTTCACTGGTAATGGTGAAATGTAGGTACATCTATGAGTACATTTTTAACAAACACAAAAAGTGACGAAATTATGTTAATTTAAAAACTGAAATTGCGTTATTTTTAAAGACAAAAGGGAGACCCCTTTTTATCATTAAAAATATCTTTGTTATTGTTTTATAAATCACTAAAATTCAGATTTCCGCGTCATTCCGGCAGGCGAGATTTTCTAGAAAAAGGCAGCTGGGTTTGGGGGTACGGAAAACTTGCTGATTGAGGGCCAGACAGCAGGCGATCCCGTAAAAGCAAATAGTATTGATGGTACGGTTTTACTTCTTACGGACTGCGAGGAAGAATATCTCTAACTATAACATTTCATTTACTTTTATCTTTTATCCAATAACAATAACAGAAGATGCTGCAATGTCTTGTCTCAGCGATGTGCGCACTGTGATGCAAAATGTAAAATTTTCTTGAAACTCTTAAATTAACCCAATACATGTAAAGTAGTTCATGAGTATAGCTTTAATTTGGTGTTTTAATTAATTATATGTATGGTAAAAAATCTTACATAATTTTATGTCGGTCAAGTTCAAAAGTCCGTTATCTATATTAACGGAATCTTGAACTTGACCGTAACTAACAAGTCATGAATTAATCGTAATAAAAATGTTCTGACGTTGTACTCTATAGAACTTCAATAGTATCATGTTCTCCTGGTAGTTTGTGTTTCACAGCTGACTTATCAATCATACAATGACTGACAGTCATCATTAACAAGCGACTTGTGGCACTTACGGCCACGATTCTCAATTGGTACCTACTTGGCACCCACATGGAAGAATAAACTGGTGTATCAAGGTTGTACCCACTTATTAGATATTGAAGATGATTGTGTCATTGTGTGAAGGTAGGTCATTTATATGAGCGAAGGAAATATGGCATGCATGGCATAGCATACCAATTTTATTGTAGAAAGTTTGAAAGTTGAACTGAATACCGACTCTTTTAGAAGGTGTTTGTAAATAATACACTAACCTGTGAACATTAGGGTATACGTTGACTATTCAAGACTGTTTTGGGTAAACAGTCCATAAAATGTGGGCTTAAGAAGTCTAAACGTCTTGAAATGTTTTATGAAATACTAGCTATTGCCTGAAGCTTAGCCTAAAAGATTTTTTAGTCTGAGTTCACAACCTCATAAAATAAAAATAAAAATGTAAAAACGCCAAAAACACTTACTCACCAATTTATGAGCCAAGGCTGGTATGAACCGGCGACATCTGAGAAACCTTAGCAAGTAGGCATCATCCAACCTTCGTGGATTACATTCGCCTCTTTCTGGTTAACAAATACATAGATTAAAATGATTAAAGTACAATTATATTTCACCGCTTCATTTTTCGATATAATCAATGGTAGTCCCTTTATCATACAGGCAACATTTTCGCACGTTTTTACAGTATTGCAACTGACTAAATCACATTTCCTGTTCACCTACCTATCGCGCCCTCTAGCGCTGTAGACTCATTCCTTTTTCGTGCGAGGCAACGAACGCACGCGCGCCCATCAAGATGCCTAAACGCACCGCGCAAGAAAAAATTGCTAAATACGAAGCAAAAATAAAGAAATTAATAAATAGCAGTAAACGTCGTTCATCAAGAGTGATATATTCGGATGACGACGATCACGTTCAAGGTAAGTAAAGTGAGATTTAAACACAATATTAGTGCCATCTTATAAAAAATCGTAATCCACTGCGCGTGGAGGACGATATCGGGGTTAACTGCGCGTTAATCTCGAAGTACTTATTGTACTTACATAGCTACTGCTAGCGTATTATCACACTGATAATTACGCAACAGCTGTACGCGAAAAACATTCATCAAACTACCCACTTCTTATTATTAATGAAGTTGTTTCTTGTTCTTTATAGAACAACTCGGAACGCCGTCTTACATAGAAGACGAGAACACCAATTCCTTAGAAGGAATCCCGATTGAAACAGAAGCTGAACTAGAAGATGAAAAAGATGAGGCCGTACCGTCCACATCTGTTCAGCCGGATCCTGCCACGGAAAGTTCGGATTTGGACCCTGAATTACTGCTCGCCTTGGGCGAGTCCACGTCGGATGCTCCGGAGTTTGGCCCTGACATCCATGATAGTCTTGCTAGCTTATGGCAGCCCATTCTCAAGAAAGGGCTCGCCGACGAAAATAGAGATTGCATTATAAAATCTTCTCCCGTTCCGAATAACTGCAAGCTCCTGCTTGCCCCTAAGTTGAACGCAGAAATTTCATCTGCAGTACCAACGGTTGCCAGAGGGCGTGACAAGAAATTGTACACCCTCCAGCAACAGCTGGGTTCTGGTGTTACCGCTGTAAATAAAGGAATGAATATCCTCCTTACAAGCGGAAGCAAAGTAGATGCTCTTAAAAATTTAAGCGATAGTTGTCGCATTCTATGCGACCTTCATTTTACTCTAAGCAAATACAGAATTAAACTCATAACGCCTAGTCTCGATAAAAATTTCTTACATGTTTTACATGACACTCAAAGAGACGATCTACTGTTTGGCGCTGAATTAGGTGAAAAAATAAAAGCTAGCAAGGCTATTGAAAAGCAGGGCCAACAAATAAAGAAAAATACGCCGGTCCAGAAAACTGCTGCAGTACATGTACAATCAACGGCTGTTCGTCCTAACTATGTCCCTTCGGGAAACTGGACTGCACCTCCTCACTATCACTACCCGTCGACAAGGGGGGGGCGGGGAGGTGCCAGAAGACCACAAGCAGCAGCCACTCGCAAACAGACGACCACGTCGTACAACAAGATGACGCAGTCCAAAGGCCGTGCTCAAGCTCAGCAGTAACCAAGGTACACGCTGGAAATATTAATAAGTTTTACTGTAATTGGAAACGCATAACGAACAACGATGTTGTTTTGTCGTGGATACGGAATGGCTACTCGATTCCATTTTGTAAACAAGTTTCTCAATCCAACAACGTGCCAAATTCTAGTCTTTCACAGAAAGAAAGCGATAACATGTTATCAGCAATTAATAAATTACTTGACCTAGGAGCAATAAGGCCTTGCAAACCCTCTCCCGGTCAATTTATATCTAGAATATTCTTGGCACCGAAATCAAATGGAACTTTTAGGTTTATTTTAAACTTAAAGTCTCTAAATAATTTTATTTTAAAAGAACATTTTAAAATGGAAGATTACCGAACAGCTTTGAGGTTAATTCCAGACGGTGGTTACTTAGCCACAATCGACTTAAAAGAGGCGTATCTCCTCCTCTCCGTATCCGAGGCAGATCGTAAATACCTACGATTCAATTTCAAACATTGTGAACATCCCGAGATTACTACCTATGAATTTACAGCCTTGCCCTATGGGCTTTGTACAGCGCCAAGGGTATTCACAAAAGTCATGTCACAGGTCATGACATATTTACGAAAACAGGGTTTGAAATCAGTACAATATTTAGATGACGTCCTGTGTATAGGGGATAGTTACCTAGATTGTTTAAACAATGTTAATACAACCTGTAAATTACTCTGCGACCTGGGTTTTGTAATCAACTATGAGAAAAGTGTCTTAAAGCCATCACAATGCTGTAAATTCTTAGGTTTTAATTTTGACGCTAGGAATATGACAATTTCATTGCCAACCGATAAGCGTAAAAATATTGCACGGTTGTTAGATAAATTTTCAGCGCTGCCGCGATGCTCGATTAGAGAATATGCGCAATTCATCGGAACTCTCACGGCAGCGTGCCCAGCCGTTAAGTACGGTTGGTTGTATACGAAAAACATAGAACGGCAAAAATTTTTAGCGCTTCGTACTTATGATCATAATTACGAAGCCAAGATGGTGCCATCTAAAACCATACTCTAGGACGTCCTCTGGTGGAAAAATAATATTCACCAAACAATATCTTCTATGAGAATCCAAGAATTCGAATTAGAAATTTATACAGACGCATCTAGAACTGGTTGGGGAGCAGTCTGTAAAAATAAGAAGGTACATGGGCACTGGACGTTGATAGAAAAACAAAAACACATTAATTATTTGGAATTAATGGCTGCCTTTTTCGGTATAAAAAGTTTTGCTCGCAATAAATGTAACTGTGCAATATTATTACGAATAGATAACACCACTGCAATAAGCTATATTAACAGAATGGGTGGTATTCAATTCCCTCATCTGAATGAGATAGCTCGGACCATTTGGCAATGGTGCGAATCAAAGAATATTATGTTGTACGCGTCATACGTGAATACCAAAGAGAATGTTGCTGACGCAGAGTCTCGAATTATCAACCCAGACACAGAGTGGGAGCTATGTGAATCCGCCTTCTTTACGATTGTACAACAACTCGGTAGCCCGGATATCGACTTGTTCGCATCCAGAACTAACGCAAAATGTCCGGTATTCGTATCCTGGAAACAAGACCCCGATGCCATGGCCGTCGATGCCTTCACTATTAACTGGAAAGCCTATTTTTTTTACGCCTTTCCCCCATTTTCTTTAATATTAAAATGCTTAAGGAAAATTTCTGATGAAGCGGCTAATGGTATTATGGTGTTCCCTTATTGGCCATCGCAGTCTTGGTTCCCGCTACTCATGGAACTTCTCGACTCAGAAATAATTTTCTTTGGCCCTTTTAAAGAGTTATTAATGTCACATTCCAGAGAGCCACACCCGCTGCATCAGAAACTTATCCTGGCTGCAGCGAGGCTTTGCGGACGGCTTGGCAGCGCCACGGCACCCCGGCCGAGGCGCTCGACCTGATATTTTCCTCACTTGCACCGAGTACCCTAAAACAGTACAACGTGTCTTTGAGGCTTTGGTGGGAGTATTGTGCTGGCAAAAAATTAAATTACTTAGCTTATGACGTAAGGTCAGTTTTACTATTTTTAACCGATCAGTTCAATAAAGGTTGTTCTTACGGCACACTTAATAGCCATCGCTCTGCCTTATCATTGTTGCTATCCAACAAACTAAGCTCTGACGAAAGTATAAAACGTCTCCTTAAAGGTGCTTACCGGTTAAAACCTACTACTCCTAAGTACTCACAAACGTGGGACCCACAGACAGTACTAAGCTTTATAAGCACTTGGTATCCAAATGTCGATTTGACTTTAGAAAAATTTACCAAGAAACTAGTAGTTTCACTTGCCCTTAGTACAGGGCACCGAGTACAAACATTTTCAGCCATAAGACTAGAAAATGTCTCGGTACAACAAAATGGCATAAAAATAACTATTTCTAAAGTCCTTAAAACGTCAGCTCCCGGCCGCGAACAACCTATATTGTTTCTGCCATACTTCAATAATAACAATAGTATTTGCCCTGCATCCGTTCTCAAGGATTATATTTTTGTGACGCAAAAATTGAGAAATGATGACAATGGCTCGCTCCTGCTTACGCACAGGCCTCCACACAGAGCCGCAACGACACAGACGGTGAGTCGTTGGATTAAGCAAGTGTTACTTGAAAGCGGGGTTGACGTGAACGTGTTCAGCGCGCATAGCACGCGACACGCGTCCACGTCTGCTGCGAGCACCGCCGGGCTCAATATAGAAGCCATAAGGAAGGCTGCTGGATGGACCGAGCGGTCACAAGCATTTGCCCGCTTCTATAATAGACCTATCATCGATGAAGCGGCCTTTGCCAAATCAGTGTACCTTTCATCTTAATGATAAATATTAATATTTCGGCAAACCGTTGATTATGCCACAAGTAGAGAGTAAACGTTAAATGTATTACGTATTATTTATGTTTATAATTACCTAGTACGATACTGAATTACATGACTGATTTGTTATATACGAACAGTGTTTTATTTCAAACAAAACTGATTTAATATCTCTTAACATCTACCATTGATTATATCGAAAAATGAAGCGGTGAAATATAATAGACGATCAAACGAACTTCCAAGTGAAGTTCGATCACTATTATATGAGCCGCTTCATTTGAAGATATAATCACCCAGCCCTCCCTATGGAAATATCCATACCCTAATAAGTTTTGTTCTCAATTCATCTCTAAAAAGAATGAGTCTACAGCGCTAGAGGGCGCGATAGGTAGGTGAACAGGAAATGTGATTTAGTCAGTTGCAATACTGTAAAAACGTGCGAAAATGTTGCCTGTATGATAAAGGGACTACCATTGATTATATCTTCAAATGAAGCGGCTCATATAATAGTGATCGAACTTCACTTGGAAGTTCGTTTGATCGTCTATAAATGTATACTCAACGGTGGTAGTAACATGGTTAGTGTTTTAGACTTGCGATCGAGGGTTTTGGCTCCAACAATAATACCACTGCTATGTGGCAGTAGCTGGAGGAGTTAACCAAATACTAGTGATGTTACTATACTACTAATGGGCCAACATAAATGCAAATTGTTGCACATTGTCCTAGCTGATGAAAGTAACATCGATTCCACTCTGGGGTCATAGATGGATCTTTACAAACACCTTGAGTGCGGTCCGATTCACCAGTGGAGCAGACGATGGATATTAAAGGGACCAAGTGTCACAAGATTGACTGAACCAACAATGGATCACAGGGAACCATGAATTGCTGTTGGCTTCAATAATGGACCGTTGTAGTGGATCAATAAACTGATGGAAAAAAATAAATGATGTATCTACCTCGTATTAGTCGCCGTAACTCCTCAATTGTTTTGCTCCTGGTATCTGGATCTTCGTTGCAGATCCTTTTAGCGTGCTCTTCGAACTCTGGGTCTTCATAGCGACTTATTTCTGCTTGAAAAGCGATCTCTATGAAGGACATGTTTGATTATAGCTTCCAGCTTAACCTGTAATAGAAAAAACACATATTTAGAATGGGCGAATACTTTTGCAACTGACTGCGTTTTGAAAACCTAGGCACTTGGGAGTTATCAGAGTCGAAAAACCACTATTTTTTTATTGTATATTTTAAAAACAAAATAAAAATCGGTCATGTGTGTGTTTGGTGGGACCACGAAAAAGTTTTGTCCCGCCGGGTGGGACACCACAGTGGGCCTACGGTTCCTGAGGGGACTTTTCTGGCAGGTAGGTAAGTAGCAGGCATTCATGACTTGCTTGTAGGTCAGTTCGCAGATAGCATTATTTGTGTTGATTCTACAGAACGATTAATTGACTCTATGAAACAATAGGTACGGACTACTTTTACTCATAATTACAAAGTGCTCATTAGGCGCATGAATAGAAGTGGTTATTTTCTAGGTTGTTGACTCTTAGCAGCCAGTTACATAGTTACTTTACTACTAGGAAATACTGGTACCTGAGCAGGTTTAGTTGCAAACATTTTCTTTATGAATACTTTCTACTTTTAAATTATAAATCTAGTATTATACCGGGTGTAAGGGGAACGCTCCCGAAGCCGAAAACCCCTAGTAGTACCTACCTCTAAAATAAAATCAATTTGGACAAAAAAAAATCGAAAAAATATTTTTTTTTTGTCCAAATCGATTTTATGTTTATGCCAATTATGTACCTGGAGTACTACTAGGGGTTTTGGGCTTCGGGAGCGTTCCCCTACACCCGGTATAAATGTAATATGCATATTTAAAAATAAACTTTGGTTATATTAACGATACGGAATACAAAAAAAACTAACGTGTTGGTCTGTTTCTCCGCCAAAGCTACTGAATTTGAGCCGGTTTTTTTTGTTGGAAATGGAATTTTTTTGGTCAGTCTTAGACCCAGTCCACCTGACTGTATAATACTGACAGTAGGTACATTGTTCGTCAGACTGAAATCATTTATTATATTTATCAATATCAATGATTATTATTTTTAAATCAGGAATTATAATTATTGTTGAGGAGGAATGTATTCAAATTGTGAGTTATGAAATAGGATACTGTTGTAAATTGTGTTACTACTCTATCGAATTGGATTTGACTTTTATATGTAAGAAAATAAAGAAAAAAAACTTTTGTAACAATTACTTCAGCTGATCTTATCACATCACGCAAATCGTGAGAGTTTAAAAATGACTATCGACAATGACGATATTATTAAGTGACACCATTATCCAGTCATTTACTTTACATAAGTAAAAAACGGAGGTAAGTACCATATAATCACATAACGCAAAAAAATGAAAGGCCACCATGAAACTACTAGCCCGCACGAAACACGAATAAAACCTATTAATTACGTAGGCGTAAAGTGCGCCTCCCCGTACCCGGGGCTAGATGGTGACATCATGGTCCCCACAACCCGAAGGGGGCCATCTCGAAAGAGATGGTCCTGGGTCTGCCGGGGTGCGAGAGATATGCGAGAGATATACAATCTCACCTCCGGCAACCAAAGATTTGGATCTTGGGATGGCGTGCGTTTTAGTTGGTTCGAGTCCGACATAACCACCTCCACCGGCTCCGTGGGGGTGGTATCCGTGGGGATTTTTTGCACAATAAAAAAACCTATTAATTACGTATCATGAGGAGCTCTTGCCTCTGCGGTGACCGACTAGCCTCACACATTGGAAGAATAAGGTACACTAGCCAGGTTAGGTACTCTTAGGATGGGTGACCATTCAGATCTATGCCCCGACGAACACGTCCTGATTGTCTTTCAAATATCTCACGTCTGTGACATTTGTCACAGGTAGTTAAAATCCTTCAAAGTCCGTGATCTAACTTCGATATCCCTTTTTCTTTTTTTTTTTTGTTTACGTGGTGGAATGCGTTTAAGCACTTCGCTCACCCCCCACGGGGGCAGAGGGTGGGTTTCGTGTGGGACTCCTAGCCTCCGAAGGAGGCCAGACTACCCACTAAACCACCACGGTGTCCGTCGTCACCACATATCGACGATGGCGGGGACAACATCTTCCGCCATCGTCGTGTGGGTCGCCCGCCACTGATCGACGGCAGGCCCGTCAGAAAAGGAGTCCTTTTGCCACCCGCCTAGGCAAGGCACACGCGACACGACGTGCGCCTTCAACCTCGAGGCCTATGTAAGGGCAGCAGACGCCCCCGCGTCTACTGCCCGGCCCGGTTAGGGGGGGAGGAGTTGGTGGTACCGCCTCCTCCGAGCCCCGGTTCTCTTGCGGCGCAGTGGGAGGGAAAGTGGGTCACATTCCCTCTCCCTCTCCGCCGCCTCCTTCTGCGAGATAACCGTCTCGCAGAAGGTCTGAACCGCTACCCACGCCTCATCGCCGCCGTCGACCATAGACAGAACTACGGCCGGCAGCGAGAGGTCCGTCCCCACTTCGGCGATGAGAGCACGGCGCTCCCCAGCCCACGCGGGGCACTCCTCTAGGGTGTGCTGCGCCGTGTCATCATCGCCGCCACAGTGGTGGCACCCACTGGTCGGCTCTCGTCCCACCCGGCACAGGTAGCTTCCGAAGCATCCATGCCCCGAAAGAACCTGCGCCATGCGGAACGTTACCGACCCCCGCGATCTGTCCATCCAGTCTCTGAGGACAGGACGGATCGCCTCGACGGTCCTTCTGCCAGCCGTGGGATTGGCCAGCCGCCACTCCCACTCCAGGAGCATGGACCGTCTCACCAGGAGCTTCCGCTCTCTCACCTCCGAAGGTGCCGGGAACTCGCCCCGGCTCCGGGCCTCCTCGCGCCAATGATACACTAACGCGAGGACCTCGGCCTCCAGCTCCCACGGAGGAGAGCCCGCCATTGCGCAAGCCGCCTCGAATGAGATGGTGCGGTATCCTCTTACCGCCCCGACGGCCATCACCCTCTGCAACTTCAATATCCCTACGAGTTATGGAGGGCATAAACTTAGGTACTTAACTTGAAAGTAGACCTAAACTGGGTTGAGACAGGGCTCAGAGTCCCGGAAGGTCATTTACGTACCGTGAAGTTATTTCAGATCTTTTAGATAAATGCAATTCATGGTATCAATTGCCCGAAATTACGGTCCGCAACTTAGTATGTGCAATTCATGGTAGGCCCATAGATATTTCAACAACAGAAGGAAACTGACATTCACGTGAATGTGTTTATATCAATTACGTTAGGTAATTGAAGTACAATTTGCTTCACAATAATATACACGGAAACTATCATCACTAATCATCAGCATCATTATTTATTCATTCATTATGTTCATTATACTGATTATCTTCCGAAACTTTAAATCTTGGCTTGTTGACGAAATTATACAGGTAAGCACTATTATATAATTTCATCAATTTTTGATAGAGAAACTCGTGTTTCTGGTGATAATAACAAATTTGATTTCTGCTCTATTTTGTGTACGGCTTGCAACTACAACAGCTTTTAATAATTTGAAATTATTTTAATTAAAAAATGCATGGAATACTAGTTTTGTTAAAAAGTTTAAAACTAAAACCCGACTAGGTACCGTAAAATCACGCTCTAAAAAGTGACAAACAAGAAAATATCAAGGATAGCCGTGGTCGTATGCCACTTTTGCCTCGAATATATTGTTTTGTTAGAGTAAGTGTCATACGACCACGGCTATCCTTGATATTTTCTTGTTTGTCACTTTTTAGAGCGTGATTTTACGGTACCTAGTCGGGTTTTAGTTTTAAACTTTATTTTTTATTTAAATTATTTTGGGTAAGGTAAAGCTAATAATTTATACATATTTGAAATGTGCTCATTAAGCACTTTAATTTGATACCAAACACGGCATGTTTCTCGCAAATTAATTTTATAACACAGTACTTTATGAGCGCTAGAGGGCGCCACACAAGATTGAGTGCCACGTCATATAGCCTATAACCATCGGACGATCAAGCCGCTTGTATAGCTCGTGCGAGTTAACATGGCACCTGCCTCGAAGACACCCACCTCCCGCTTCCCCGCGCGCGACCCCGCTCTCGCCGTGCGAGGCTAGTAGCGTCAGCGTACACGCCTCCCGCTCCCCCGCGCAAAGCCCCGAGCCAGGTGCCATGTTAACTCGCACGAGTTGTAACGATACCTCATTTGTCCAGTTCAGATAAGTGGTTGAGGAGCTATGAGGGAACAAATGAACATACATACATACATACATACATACATAGCCTGTCAAAATCATAACCCTCCTTTTGGCTTCGCCGTAGTCGGGTAAAAAATAAGATCATGCAGTCCGCTTGTAACTACGATCGTTTCAAATAATGCTAATAATATTATTAGGTGACGATTATTATGAAGATTTACCTGACAAACAAATCAACAAACAGACAGACTGACAGCCGTACGACAGACACAGAGGTGGAAAGACAGATCTGTAGACGCTCAACTATAAGCAATTATTGTAAGTACAGCAAAAGGCAAACGGCAAGCGGCTTCACTTCTTCCGTCTGGTAGCTTTTGGACGACAAATATTACATAATTCGGTCACAGTGCGCAAATACTTTATGCCAAAGATATGTGGTTTGACCGAAATAAAAAGTGTATTACGTAAAGAAGATAATTTCTTGAAGTACTTCCTAACAAGCAGGTTCGTTAACCTTTAAGTAGACTGAGCGTAATCTTGTTCAGATGACGATTTCTTGCTCCGACTAGGACGTCGTCATGCAATAAATTAATCAACATTCTCTTGGTATCGTCAATCGCCTCTACTAGGACTACATAGGTTTGGGAACGCTAGATGTGCAAAAAACTAAAACCCGACTACCGAAAAATCACGCTCTAAAAGTAACAAACAAGAAAATAGCCGTGTTCGTATGCCACTTTACCCTAGAATATATTGTTTTGTCAGAATAAGTGGCATACGACCACGGCTATTTTCTTGTTTGTTACTTTTAGAGCGTGATTTTTCGGTAGTCGGGTTTTAGTTTTAAACTTTATTTTTTATTTATATTATTTTGGGGCAAGATAAAGCTAATAATTTATACATATTTGAAATGTGCTTATTAAGCCCTTTCATTTGATATCAAACACGGCATGTTTATCTCAAATTTATTTTTTAACATAGTACCTTATGAGCGCTAGAGGGCGCCACACAAGATTGAGTGACACGTCATATAGCCTATAACTATCGGACGATCAAGCCGCTTGTAACGATACCTCATATGTCCAGTTCTTATAAGTAGTTAAGGAGCTATGAGGGAACAAATGAACATACATACATACATACATACATACATACATACATACATAGCCTGTCAAAGTCATAACCCTCCTTTTGGCTTCGCCGTAGTCGGGTAAAAACACAACGGCTCTTTACTATTTCTCTCTATTCAAACAGCCTATCTAATAGTATAATGTTACCTTAGGTTAATTATTTTATTATAATAAGTTTTCAAGTCACGAGACAAATGTACATTCGTCCATATTTAGTCTTATGAAATCACTTTTTGTGAATTGACGTCTGTAAAATGCTACAGTGGAGTTTGTTGCGCAGTTTTTTCTCCACTGGTGCCTAGGAAGCGGTGGTAAACTTAGTTTTGACGTAAAAAACCTGTAGTAGTGCTACACAATTTTGAATGAATACTTTGACTTTGACTTTGTAGAATAGAATAAAATAGTGAATGTGGGATTGATTATGTTAACGACTGTCATGAACGTAAAAATACGTGTTGTCTATTGATTATTATATTCTACTGATCACAATCATCCATTTGTTGGGGTAGGAGAAAATGACATTGAAGTTATATCGCATATGTATGAATTTTGGGATGACGAGGCCAAATCGTAATTTGTTTGATATGGATATAAAATCCACGAAAAACCAATTCCCAACTTAAGGCGTGGAAGAGTGGACCTTGGGCTGTAAAGTTATTTGTTTCCATAAAGTTTTGTTTTAAAATTGTTGCTCTGGATGCAACAGGTATTAGCGCTCAGTGCCTTGAGCACAAAAACTATCGTAAACGTATCGAAAGAACGGAGCATTGCGATTGGCCGCCTGCCTACTGTGAATCTAAGTGTGCGTGAAGCCTGCCAATCGGAATCTTCCGTTCTCTCGGTATGATTACGATAGTTTTTCGTGATGATCTATCAAATTTGCGTTGTAAATTAGTATTCCTAATGTTCACGACGATTACTTCTTATTTTATGGTCTCGGTGGTCCTGGCAAGCATGTCAGGAATACTAATGTTTTTACCCTAGTAACAATAAAGCATTGAATAAGAATTAGCGGCTGGCAGCTATTAGGTAGTTCAGGAATGTTTCTGGTACAGTACAGTAGTTTCTATGTATCAACATAGAAACTTATGAAATAGAAACGATGTGTAGTACGCTCAAGCAGCGTTATTCAATACTGATAGAAAACTATGCTCAGATTAACCACCTTAAATACAATTTATATTTTGTATTCGTTTGCATTATATCAATAAATAGTAGAAATAACTTCAGCCTTTTTATATTCTAAGACTTCAACTGTTCCATTTGAAAATTCACTTTTCCGATCTTTATCTATAACCGCACTTTTCTCAAAATTACATTTTGTGTCTATTTTTTTAAATATGAAACATCATAATTCTCAAAATACCATCATTTCGGAACCAAATGATCGCAAAATTGCTCTCATACTCTCATGCTACAACACCAGAACAGCACCTACTTACTCATTGATTTCATTAACTGGTATGAAATTGATTGATTCACGACTTTCTCCTGTCGACATCAATCAAATCGTAAATTGGCAGACACACATCTACTTCTAACAAACATGTTCCTAACATAACCGTTCTTAGATAGGTATAATAATAACACAACAAAAAAGACATTCTTAATCAAGTGTGTGTTTTGGGATAGTCGACTAGTTTTGCATTCAACAGTGACCCTTTGGAGTAGAGAAAGGCGTTCCACCTCATTGGATGCAAATCAATGTCAGTGAGAGCCACTGTTGGTTCCGGTGGGCCTACCCTGACGAGCTGTAAGCGATCGTGTCTTAGGCTACTATCCAGAGAACTAAGCGTTGGTAGCTTAGTGGTTAAGGAGTCGGCCTTACGATCGAGAGGTCCTGGGTTCGATCCTGGCCATTACACTACCGACTTTAACCTACTCCTAGCACACGCAATTTAGCTTAGTTTAGGTTAGAGGGAATATTAGTAACTTCGGTTCTAATATTCTATTGATAAAAAAAAAAGTATTCGGAGGGTTGGCACACAAGCACATAACTTTTTCCGCGGAATGTCGAAATTGTTGATTGTCCTGCCCCTCTAGACAAATGGCATTTCGTTGGCCGGCGTACTGTAGAATAGAATAACTATTCAAATGGAATAGCGGGACTCGAACCCGCGATCTTTCCCTTACAGGGGGAATCATTTTTCACCATATATTCGATTTGTATAGTTAGCATACTTATTGCTGTAAAATTCCTTCAAGTATTTGGGCGGAGTTACCAAAAATCAACGTGTTTAAAATGATTGTAATTTATCATTCATTGGTTCCGATAGTTCGTAAGAACATCGACGGATGAAAGAAGAAGGGAAATTTTAATCAGACCGGGCGTGTCTCGGTAAGCCAAGTTGGTCAAGGCATTCCCCCTGTAAGGGAAAGATCGCGGGTTGGAGTCTCGCCCGAGAAGATTAATTTTTCCCCATGTATTCAATTTGTATAGTTAGCATACTTAATGCTATAAAATTCATTAAGAAAAAGAATGACTATTGTATGGAATTTGACGTTTATGACATTTATTGAAGACTGTCATATATATCATAGACGTCAAATTCTATACATTTGTCATTCTATTCCACGATACGCCGAGCGAATTGCCACTTGTCTAGAGGAGCTGGGAAGGTTTATTGTGTGTAAGACAAATTTAACTTCAGGTTATCTAAACACTAGAGAAACTTCAGTCTATGAATGCAGTTCATGATGTTTGACATTACCATACCAACCATTTTAGTGACGATCACCGAGGGATTCCCTTGTACTGCGTACTTGTTAAACCTCTCACATTCGTAGTCACTGTGTATTTAACATTGAAGCATACTTACGTGATAATTCTGACAAGCATACGAAATATTTATATTAGACAAATAGTCTATGCAATGTACCTCGATAATTTTTGAAAGTGCTAAGTCTAGGTGCTAAGGAAAGGTGTGAACATCTTCGTTACCTCGACAATAGAGAAATTTCGAATAGTAAGTAGATCATTAAAATATACAGTTATTAGAACGTCCGCTGCGTCATGCGTGGTCGCATGTCTTGGGCGTCTGTTTCGTGCTAATAATGGCGTGAAATGGATATCGTGCTTATTATGAGTGAACGTTAAGCCGTGCGTCGCGTTGGTCCTAGTTGCCATATAGACATAGCCATACAAACACAGTCGTTACAGGTAATTGGGCCTTAGAAATCCAACAACTGAGGTACATTGCTTGGATGCGTTGTGGAGTGCAGTTGGCAGTCCCTTCACGGTAATTTCGAAATACCTACAGCCACTCCGCTGTTATACTGGAAAGCCCCCAAATGGGGATAAGGCTTGGAAATGGTGATCGTAAAAAACACGCAATTGCACAAAGTGCCCGCATTCGTGTGACAGCCGGCTTGTGTTTGCTTTGTTGGTATTTCTTGGGCCTAGTAAAATATCTTCCTGACCCAAACCAAGCTTATCTGGAAACTGGTGCAATTGACATGGACCTTGTTCTAGGAGTTTGGAGGGCAAAAGGCAGTCATACAGACATGTACTTACGCCTTTCTCCATCCGAGGTCAAAACAGTCCGCCATTTGACAAAATAATGGGCAATAATTATTCGGTTACGTTTGCATCATTTGACCAGGGCCACAGCACCACTTAGGAAGAAATTCGTGTTACTTTCGCACACATATTTTATTAAACCACCGAACCGGACTTTCTGCTCTATTGATCTAATAACCAACGTACACGCCTACGGTACCAGACTGTAATTTTTTTTAAAATTATAACTTCGCTTAAACATAAAACGTTTGTTATAATAAGTTAGCAACTTAGAGGTTAAGGAGTCGGTTTTCCGATTAAGAGGGCTCGGGTTCTCATCCTGGATAAGTCAGCAACTTAGTGGTTAAGGAGTCGGTTTTTCGATTTCACCATGGATTCTGGATGTCAGAAAGCAGTTGCTTCACGTAAAACATCGAAGTTCGGCCGTATCGCCGTTAGATTGAAACCCCAACTTAGTAAGGGAAAAAAAAACATGATTCGAATGTTGCATGCTAACTACATATACCACAATTTTTTTAAATAAAACCCAAATAAGAAGTAGTCTAAAATTGACTCCCAAGCATAGACCAATTCTTCTTTTTATCCTAGCGTTAAACGTAGTCGCATCGGAAGCTTGCATCCCGGAGTCTGGGGTCCATTTTTTCCAGAAGGTATAAGGCCCATTTTAAGTTAAATTAATTATTTTTATATTAATATAAAAGATAAATAATTAATTAATTAAAAAGTAAGACCCATTTAATGGTGAATGTTCTGACGAGCTCTTCCAATTCCTTCACCCTCCCCTTTCCTTCACAGGACGACACGTGCAGGGCTAAGATGTCATCCATTTACGGTGCAGAGTATACCTGCTAGAACCAAGCGTTTCAGTGATTCATTCCTATGCCGCACCACTAAGACCTGGAATTCCCTGCCAGCTCACGTGTTTCCTTCTTCCTACAGTCCCGGGTCCTTTAAGCGGGGCGTGAAAAGGCATCTAATGAGGCCGTCAAGCTGAGTGCCACCACTGTTAACATGGTAAATGTTTACGATGGTGACCCTCTTTCCGAGACTTTGCCTTTAGCTTAACATCAGGCGAGGTGAAGTCAAATTGACGTGTCCTATATAAAAAAAAAAAAAAAAAAAAAAAGATAGGACCAGGAACCCATGTTAAAAAAGAACCAGACTAAACAAGTAAACACTATTTACATTGGATGCCGAAACAAAAAAAAAAGTAGGAGCTCATGTTGTGTCGTTTTCTGAAGGTTTAAATTATGTTGCAACTTACGAAAGACTAAAACGTCATTTTTTCCCATACATACAGTCGACTAAAATATTCTCTACACAGTCAGTGTTTTGTCATAAGTACCACGGTGCGTAAGCGCAACAGATGCCGGTAGGAGTAATGACTTCACGCTGTATTTGCTCAGTTACTTAGTAATAAGTTCAAAGCCCTACCTGGTGCCAAGGTTATCACAATTCTGCCATTCACATTCACGAAAGGACAAGATATTTCGAACGGGTTTTTGTTCAATATATATCGATGCAAGCAATATTATAAACAGGAAATAATTTGCAAACTAAGCAATTAGAATGTAAAACTAATGAACTGATTAAAATGAACGTTATTTAGTATCCCGATATTCCTATGGGAGCATAATGCATTATAATTATCGACATAATGTTGTTAAGGAATAAGGTAGTTAATTGAAGTCTTTTTTTTACATTATGTAGGGACCTTTTATTTTATTGAAATCCATCTGACTGATTAATTACAGTATTATGCGACATTATGTCGGATATTATAAAGAGGAAATATTTGTTTGCAGTCGATAAAATTTGAAACTAATTAACTGATTTGAATATTTATTTCACTATTAAAAAGTTATTTATTCAGAAGCAACTTAGGCTATCTTTTATTAGGATATTTTCACAGGAGCAGATTTAATGCCGGTGAAAGTGCGGGCACTGCTAGTTGAGTGCAGTATAAATTAAGATCCAGTTTCGTTAACTGATGTCCAACTAAGATTAGTTGGATGGAATATGCACAACTATAAGTAAACCAACATTAGGTAAGGCTGCGCCTGAGCAACTGTATTCTGTTTTGGACAGGTTATACACACACACAATTATAGTATTTCCTATTCATATACTCACGTCTCTAAATCCCCGAAGGGGTAGGCAGAGGTGTTTTAGCACCAACGTTTCGCCAATTATGGGTCCCACGACGTATAGGGGCGAGCCTTTTGCCGTTTAGCGGGCTCTTTGCCTTGGGCTGTATGTTTACTGTCGGATGGAGAGCAGCCCTATCCTTTAATCGCCTTTAACGACACAGGAAGAGCTGGGGTGGTTCTATTCTACTCCACAGGGAACCAACACGGCATATGTACCTATTTATTGGTTCGGTATCGAAAAGAGGCGCGGGAGCAGGGACGGGAACCCGAGCCCGAAGGAATTCGGGCCGTGAGGTCTCAGCTCCACAGGGACATGGTAGCGGAATGGGAGCTACGACTTGGGCGACCAAGCGCAGGGCACGCCGTAATAGCGGCGGTAAGACCCATCATGGAGGAGTGGCTAGAGAGGCCACACGGCAGCCTCTCGTACCTGCTGACGCAGGTGATTACCGGACACGGGTGTTTCGGGAGTTACCTGTGTCGGATCCGGAAGGAGCCAACGTCCGAGTGCCATCACTGTGATGCGAGCGAGGACACAGAGCTGCACACGCTGACTGAGTGCCCGGCGTGGGACACGCCAAGGCGGGTCCTAGTGGCGGTTCTGGGGGTAGGAGTCCTCACACTCGCCACGTTGCTCACAGCGATGGTACGATGCGCGAACGTTTGGGGAGCGGCCGCCTCCTTCTGCGAGCAAGTAATGCTCGAGAAGGAGGCGGCCGGTCGGATCCGGACTAGACTCCGGGCACGGGAAGCCCGCGCAGAGCGAAGGCGAACCGGACGTCGGAGGTCGCAGAACGACCTCCGTCCTCCATGAGCGCTGGCCTGGGGGTGACCGGTGGAGCCACCTGTCACCCTAGCAGAAGCAGGCCGCGGCGGCGGCGCAAAAATGCGCCTCCCCGTAACCGGGGCTAGATGGGGACACTGTGGTCCCCACAACCCGAAGGGAGCCATCTCGAAAGAGATGGTCCTGGGTCTGCCGGTGTGCGAGAGATAAGCTTTTGGCAATCTCACCTCCGGCAACCAAGGACCCAGCGCCGGACAGGCCTGTCGACATAGACGATGAGGCGGCGTGGTTCCGGGAGGCCATGACGCGTGTCTGCGACGCGGCTATGCCTAGGGCTCCGCCCTATAATCCGAGGCGTCAGGTCTACTGGTGGTCAGCGGACATCGCGAGGCTGCGACAGGCCTCCGTGATCGCTTTCCGCCGGTGGACCAGATTCCGAAGGAGGCGTAGCCGCCCCGCAGATATGGAGCCCCGAGAGGCGGAGCTTCATGCGGGGTACAGGGAGGCCAGAAAGGCCCTCCGAGTAGCTATAAAGCAGTCGAAGGCTGCAGCTCACAAGGAGCTGCTGGAGACGCTGGAGCGGGACCCATGGGGGCGGCCTTACCTTATGGTAAGGGGCAAGCTGCGCCCCCGGGCCCCGCCGTTAACCCGGTGTCTCCAGCCGGAGCTGCTCGGAGGAGTTGTTGGCTCCCTGTTCCCAGCGCGGGCGGTGGAACATATTCCACCGCAGATGACTCCGCCACCTAGGTCGCCTATGGCGCCCAACGTGGATGACGACGACGTGCCCGAGGTCACTTGGGTGGAGCTAGAGCTGGCGGTGTTAAGGCTCAAGGCCAAGAACACCGCCCCGGGACCCGACGGCATTCCAGGCCGAGCGTGGGTCCTAGCTCTAGGAGAAGAAGATGCTCTTGAGCCCCGGCTGAGAGGGTTTCTCAGCGCATGTTTGGAGCGAGGCCAGTTTCCGAAGATGTGGAAGACGGGGAAACTGGTCCTCATCCGAAAGGCGGGGCGCCCGGCGGACTCACCGTCCGCCTACAGGCCCATAGTGTTGCTCGACGAGGTGTGCAAGCTCTTTGAAAGAGTCATTGCAAAGCGCCTCGTCGAGCACCTATCCAGGGTAGGGCCTGACCTGGCGGATGGCCAGTATGGCTTCCGCCGGAGGCGCTCCACCGTGGATGCCATCATGCGCGTGAGGACTCTGGCGAAGGACGCCGTCGCTCGGGGCGAGGTGGTGTTGGCGGTGTCACTGGACATCGCCAACGAATTTAACACCCTGCCCTGGGGCTGCATTAGGGAGGCGCTCGTGTATCACGAAGTGCCTCTCTACCTTCGCCGCATAGTCGGGGCGTATCCGTCGGAGAGAGCAGTCGTCTACCCAAGTGCGACCGGGCTCGGTCGGCGAGAGATGTCGTGCGGTGTTCCGCAGGGATCGGTCCTGGGACCGCTACTGTGGAACATCGGTTACGACTGGGTGCTTCGCGGTGAGCTCGTGGACGGTGCCGCCGTCACGTGTTATGCGGATGACACGCTGGTGACGGCATGCGGGGCTACATACCGCGAAGCGACCCTGAAGGCCAGGCCGGAACGGATTCGGCGGCTGGGTCTCGAGATGGCTCTGCATAAAACCGAGGCCATGTTCTTTCATGGGCCTCGGCGCGTGCCACCGGAGGATTCCAGCCTCATAGTGGGAAACATTTCCATCGGCGTCAGGGCCCAGATGAAATATCTGGGGCTTGTACTTGATGGCCGGTGGAACTTCGGGGAGCATCTCCGAAGACTGGCCCCCAAATTGAAGGACACAGCTGCCGCTTTGGGGCGGCTGCTGCCCAACATGAGGGGGCCGGATGACTCCTGCAGGAGACTCTACGCGGGAGTCATGCGGTCCATGGCCCTATATGGGTGCCCAATATGGGCGGACACCCTGACGGTCCACAATGCGCGTCTGCTGCGTGGACCGCAGCGTGCAATGGCCAGCAGGGCCATTAGGGGGTACCGCACGATATCCTTCGAGGCGGCGAGTCTCCTTGCCGGATCCCTACCGTGGAACCTGGATGCGAGAGCCCTTTCGATGCTATATCGGTATCGTAAGGAGGCGCGGGAGCAGGGACGGGAACCCGAGCCCGAAGAAATTCGGGCCGTGAGGTCTCAGCTCCACAGGGACATGGTAGCGGAATGGGAGCAACGACTTGGGCGACCAAGCGCAGGGCACGCCGTAATAGCGGCGGTAAGACCCATCATGGAGGAGTGGCTAGAGAGGCCACACGGCAGCCTCTCGTACCGGCTGACGCAGGTGATTACCGGACACGGGTGTTTCGGGAGTTACCTGTGTCGGATCCGGCAGGAGCCAACGTCCGAGTGCCATCACTGTGATGCGAGCGAGGACACAGAGCTGCACACGCTGACCGAGTGCCCGGCGTGGGACACGCCGAGGCGGGTCCTAGTGGCGGCTCTAGGGGTGGGAGTCCTCACACTCGTCACATTGCTCACAGCGATGGTACGATGCGCAAACGCTTGGGGTGCGGCCGCCTCCTTCTGCGAGCAAGTAATGCTCGAGAAGGAGGCGGCCGGTCGGGTCCGGACCAGACTCCGGGCCCGGGAAGCCCGTGCAGAGCGAAGGCGAACCGGACGTCGGAGGTCGCAGAACAACCTCCGTCCTCCATGAGCGCTGGCCTGGGGGTGACCGGTGGAGCCGCCTGTCACCCTAGCAGAAGCAGGCCGCGGCGGCGGCGCAAAGTGCGCCTCCCCGTAACCGGGGCTAGATGGGGACATTTTGGTCCCCACAACCCGAAAGGGGCCATCTCGAAAGAGATGGTCCTGGGTCTGCCGGGGTGCGAGAGATATGCTTTTGGCAATCTCACCTCCGGCAGCCAAGGACCCAAGACGGCGTGCGTTTTAGTCGGTTCGAGTCCGACATAACCGCCTCCACCGGCTCCGTGGGGGTGGTATCCGTGGGGATTTTTCGCACGATAAAAAAAAAAAAAAAACAGAACAATTTGTAGGTGCACACATTTTTGTCTTTTTTACCCCCAACGCAAAGAGAGGGGTGGGTGTGATAAGTTTGAAGAGTCTGTCTGTCATTCTGTCGCATCATAGTTCCCGAACGGATGAAGCGATTACAATTTAGTTTATTTTTGTATTAAAGGTGACTTATGTGTGAATATGCTTAGACATGTTTGATGAAAATCGGTTGAGCCGTTTAAAATGACAAAATTAATAAAAAAATCCTCAGTTTTAAATTCTTCATAATATGTTATTTATTAATGAAATAAGTACCTAATTCAGGTATTTTTAACTTTTGTGCCTAAGATCATATTCGGTGCTCCGTAGTAAATTTTAGAAGTTCAATTCATTGTATCACGAATGTACTTACTACTACATATTAGTGAGTGAAGTTTCGAAGTCTTGATTTCGACTGAATAACCAGTTTCAATCCGTCTCTACTACGTACCTATTTCATATAGGTATACAATCAGATAGGCTATATGAAAGCTTGCTAGTAGGAACCAAGTGAGACAATATTATACAAATAATGAATACCCACTTACAATCGCCAAATCTCTACTTCCCTATTTGGAAATGAATAGATTTGAAACCATTAATACTTGAAAGTAATCGAAAATCTATGACTCGGCAGTTTTAAGTAAAAGTTTAATTATTGTTACTGGTTCTTGATATTATTTATTTAGTGATACAACGTAGTTATATAACCTAGTATATAATGGAAGCTACTACATCCATGTATCAATAGCGCCTGAAAAATAACGTATACATACGAATTATGAAAGTAGAAGAAGTGAAAGATATATGCCAGGATCGTAGAAAGTTGAAACATGTGGGCTGTACCTACGCAATTGGGTAAGGAGTGTGACTGTATTTCATGTATGTATGTAAGTATCTATTGAATGAATGGCGAGGGTAATTATGTACGACCCGAGCCGACAAAAACCACATGCCGTCTCTGGTAATTGGTTTCAAATGCCGTAGCTGAAGGCATTTTTCTCGCAACCCGGTACTATTATTTAGCCCTAGGTACACTTGACGGAAATTTCGGAACGCCAAAAAAAATATCCACAACATTCCACACAACCCTATCTAGACCCATGGTAAGCATAGTTTAACTATTTTATTTATTATTTATTATATATATACTTTATTGTACAGAATTAAAAATACAGAATAAAAACTAAATGTCTATGGAAACAGTACAAGGGCGGCCTTATCGCTTTGGCCGCTTGTTATGGAATCTAGAATGCGGATAAACATACTTAGATACTTTTTTTTTGTAAATACATACTTAGAAACAACCGGACCAATACAAATAGCCATATTCATGGATACAAATATTTGCACTGAGCTGAAATCGACCCGCGCCTCCTGCGTAATTATAACATGTATCTTCATATCCAGTCTAACGAACTCTAATAATATAAACGCGGAAGTAAATCTGTCTGTCTGTTACGCTTTCGCATCTGAACCACTGAACCGATTTTGATGAAATTTGGTACATTGAGTCCAGCTTTATCTTAGGACAGGATAAACTATGTTTGGTGGCGAAGCGCGGTGCGGGCAACCACTAGTTGCATATAACCTATAATTCTCTAAGGAATCACCAGCAGCGTGAATAGCTTGCTGGCATTCTCCAACGTGTTGGAGTGGATCAAGTAATATACCCACCCTCGCGTAAAAACCACACCGTAACGTGGAGTTGCGGAAAACAGCTCGCCATACAATACAATATTGCTAACGGACAGCCGCTTCACGGAAACTATAGAAGTTCAGCCATATATATTTTTTTATTTATTTATTTAAATGCACAAAACACATCACAATCATATACGTATTATATCCTAAATACAATGTTTAGGTCTGGATCGTAACGTAAATAATATGTTGTGTAAGAGAAACAAAAAGTTTACACAATATAAATCTCTGATTTATAAATACTAAAATATAAGTTTAGATTTGGATGCCTCCACCGGAGACAGAACCTTCCAAACCTAGCACACTATGAAGGATGTCTTTTCAATTTTGATATATCTGTTATAGTTTCAATCAAAAACATGAAGTGATTTTCGCTAATCTTAGTTAAACTAGAAAGCCGATCCCTGCCGAGTTGAGAAGAGGTTCAGAGAATGATGATAACAACGATGGAGAGTAAATAATGCAAAATAATATATAAAAAAAATGTTTTTATTGTCCAAATCGTTTTTTTATGCTATTAAGTTATGTACCTGGAGTACTACTAGTGGCTTTCGGCTTCGGGAGCGTTCCCCTTACACCCGGTATAACTAACGGACACACTACGCAAGTGACCGCCATTATTTCTCATTCCAACAAGTGTACCGGACCGTAGGCCTAGGCCTAAGACTTGCGAATAAGTGTCCACCCACCGAACCCTCTTTGGAGGGTGTACCTTCCGTTATTCACGCAACGTTGCCCCTTGGCGTGACGATCACCGGTAAGTCATCAGGGTTTTATGTTCGTTGGTTTGTTGCAGTGACATACACGTCATTATAATGATAAATATTCTTATGGTGTAAAGAAGTGAAAGATGTATACCTACCAGGATCGTAGCAGTTGAAAACGTGTGGTATCAGTCTACCCAACTGGGAAAGAGGCATGACTGTTATATCAGCCCTGGGTCACCCCGGGTGCGAGGGATGTGTCTTAGGCAAACTGACACCCTTTTTTTATTCTGATACCTTCGACCCAAGTCCGAAGTCTATTCGTCGTCACTTCATTGGTCGCTTACTCTTTGAAAAAAATATATTAACTTACGTTTCCATTTAATTATTGACTTTTAAATTTAATTACATTGTTTTTCACTTTTGTATTTACTCTACTGTTATTTTCTTATAAATTTTTAACTTTTATTAGGTGCGTTTTTATGCTCTATAGACTTTTTACGTTGTGTTATCTCTTTCACTCTTGTCTTCTGTTCATGCTTATCCTCTGTCAATCTTCTCACACTTTTCATACTATTAGACAGGGGGTATTAAACTGACACCCTTGCTTGTGCGGTTTTAGTTGGTTCGAGTCTAACATAACCGCCACTGCCGGGAGGCGGGGGCTCCCCATTGAATAGGTATTCTAGGGAATTTCCGCAAGAAAAAACGGGTAGATATATGAGGGATTTCACTAAGATTTTCCAGTTTATAGGACAAAGCTCCGGCTTCCCTCTCAAGGTTGAGACGTCGACAGCAGTCGCTCTCATAAAGGACTGCGCTTGAGCCTTGTCTGGCAATCAGCTGGTTGGTACCCAGAGAGCTTGCAGAGAGAGTAGTTTAGCACTATAATCTTTGAAATACGTTGGGAAAATGAATATATATATTTAGATATAGAAAATCTAACGGATGTAAAGAGAAGGGAAATTTGAAGTGATTCAGGTGGGGCTCATTAGCTCAGTTGGAAGAGCATTCCCCCTGTAAGGGAAAGGTCGTCGGATGTCGTCGGTTCAAGTCCCATATGAGCGCTTAATTTTTCCCGATGTCTTTCAAATTTAAAAGTTAGCATAATAAATGCTATAAAAATTTCATTCCATTATAAATCTTGGTGATAACAAGAAAAGCATGGGATGTGTAATGTACCCCACTTTTCTTTTTATTTTCTTTAGAATTTACTGGGCAGGTCAGAAGTACCTACTCGAAACCGGCGTTGTTGCATGAAAGAATTAATGACTTAGAGGAAGCAAGTAGCGTCAAATCACGGGCTGTTGTCTCTACCTACCTCGGAGGGAAATAGGCGTAAGCATATGTATGTATGTACAATTCAGTTTTCACTTCCATCGGCAGTCTACAAAGACTGCATGTTTTTCATACCACGGAATCTCGACTATGTGAACACGGCGGATTGAACCGGTTGCTACTCGAGCACCGAGCCAGTCTACACGCCCACGGGACATGGTGTGTTGATTAATGACTGTGTTAACTCGTAAATGACTACCATGCGCCATGGTGCCATGCCTTGTAAAAGAAAGTTTAGTTAAACATTAATTTAATATTTGACTAGACTTTTAACTGTATATTCTAGTCTAGTAGTATTGCGCGGGGCCAGTTTCCGAAGATGTGGAAGACGGGGAAACTGGTCCTCATCCGCAAGGACGGACGCCCGGCGGACGAGCCGTCCGGGTACCGGCCCATAGTGTTGCTCGACGAGGTGGGCAAGCTCTTCGAAAGAGTGATTGCCAAGCGCCTCGTCGAGCACCTCTCTAGAGTGGGGCCGGACCTAGCGGACACTCAGTACGGCTTCCGCCGGTGGCGTTCCACTGTGGATGCCATCATGTGCGTGAGGACTCTGGCGGAGGATGCGGTTGCCCGGGGCGAGGTGATGTTGGCGGTGTCCTTGGACATCTCCAACGCGTTCAACACCTTGCCCTGGAGTTGCATCAGGGAGGCGCTCGTGTACCACGATGTGCCTCTCTACCTCCGCCGCATAGTCGGGGCGTACCTGACGGAGAGGGCCGTCATCTACCCAAGTGCGACCGGCGTCGGTAGGCGTGAGATGTCGTGCGGTGTCCCACAGGGATCGGTCCTGGGGCCGCTCCTGTGGAACATCGGATACGACTGGGTGCTTCGCGGTGAGCTCGCGTTCGGTGCCACCGTCACGTGCTACGCGGACGATACGCTAGTGACGGTGAGTGGCGCTACACACCGCGAGGCGACCCAGAGGGCCACGACCGCTGTTGCTCAAGTCGTGGATCGGATCCGGCGGCTGGGTCTCGAGGTGGCTCTGCACAAATCCGAGGCCTTGTTCTTTCATGGTCCTCGGCGCAGGCCACCCCCGGGATCCAGCTTGACAGTAGGAGGTACTCCCATCGACATCAAGCCCCGGTTGAAATACCTGGGGCTCGTACTCGACGGTCGGTGGGACTTCGGAGAGCACTTCCGAAGTCTGCGCCCCAAACTGTTGGTGTCAGCTAACGCGCTGATGCGGCTGCTGCCCAACTTGAGGGGCCCAGAGGACTCCTGCAGGAGACTCTACGCGGGTGTCGTGCGGTCCATGGCCCTGTACGGGTGCCCCGTGTAGGCGGACGCCCTGCAGGCCAGGTTCGTGCAACTGCTGCATGCACCGCAGCAGATGATGGCCTGCAGGGCCATTAGGGGGTACCGCACGATATCCTTTGAAGCGGCGAGTCTCCTAGCCGGATCGCCACCGTGGATCCTGGAAGCGAGATCCCTTGCGGCACTGTATCGGTTCCGTAAGGAGGCGCGGGAGCGGGGATACGATCCCGAGCCCGAAGACATTCGGGCCGAGAGGTCCCGGCTCCACGGGATCATGGTGGCGGAGTGGGAGCGACGACTTGAGCAACGACGCGCAGGGCATGCCGTCATAGAGGCGGTAAGGCCCATCATGGGGGAATGGCTCGAGAGGCCACATGGCAGCCTCTCGTATCGACTGACGCAGATTATCACCGGGCTCGGGTGCTTCGGGAGATATCTGTGTCGGATCGAAAAGGAGCCAACGTCCGAGTGCCATCACTGCGACGCGAGCGAGGACACGGGGCTGCACACGCTCACCGAGTGTCCGGCATGGGCCGGACCGAGGCGGGAGCTAGTGTCGGCCCTGGGTGTGAGAGTTCTCACCCTCGCCACCCTGCTCACAGCAATGGTCCGCTGCGCGGACGCGTGGGCGGCCGGCGTCTCCTTCAGCGAGCAGGTAATGGTCGTGAAGGAGACGGCGGAGCGGGAGAGGCGGCGCGAGCGAGAAAGACTCGCGGATCGCGCCGCCCGCGCGCGCATGCAACTCGGGCGTCGGAGGGCACTGACTGACCTCCGTCCCCCATGAGCGCGGGCCTGGGGGTGACGGGTGGAGCCGCCTGTCACCCCAGCAGAAGCAGGCCACGGCGGCGGCGCGCTGAATTGTGCGCCTCCCCATTCCGGGGGCGAGTTGGGGACACCGTTGTCCCCCTCCTGAGGAGGGCCAGACCGTAAGGGATAGCCCTGGGTCAGCCGGGGTGCGAGGGATATGTCTTTGACAACCTCACCTCCGGCCTAGCACCAAGACCCACAGTCGGCGTGCGGTTTTAGTCGGTTCGAGTCCGACATAACCTCCCCTTCCGGCTCCGGCAGGGGGGGTATCCGAGGGGATTTCCGCACGAAAAAAAAAAAAAAAGTCTAGTAGTATTGCTTTTTTGGTGTAATTATTTCAGTTTACAATTCGATTTGTAAATATTGTAGTTTATTATTATTATTATGTTAGTTTAAATTTTATCATTATTTTAGTTTTAATTTACTAGGTAGTATTTGAACAAGTTTAGTTGTTTTTAATTAAGAATGGTAAATGAGCGGTGAAAATTGAAAAAAAAAAGTTTACCACCAATGTTTTTAGAACTTAAAAGTTAGCACAATAAATGCTACAAAAAATCATTCAAATAGGTAGAACAGTTAAATTGTCTAAAGCAGTAACTTAAATTATTTCATTATATTGCAAAATGCAACTGTCATTGTTTGGATGTACTTACGTGAGAATTCAACAAACTCTTGCTTGAAGGTGAAATGTGATTTCTAAACACTTTCGTTCATTGCGTTCAAAAATTGACGTCTTTAAGTATGCCAATATGAGGTCAAATGAGTTACGGTGGTTGTGTATATGATAATACAGAGAATGCAATACAAGTTTGGATGTATGGGTCGCGATACTAACTACCACGAAATAGGTTTAAAAAGTCGAAAACATAGGGAAAAAGAGTCTTCTCGGGCGGGACTCGATTTGTATAGTTAGCATACTTAAAGCTGTAAAAAATCATTCAAAAGGTTTAAAAAAACATAAATAAATAAAAAAACAACACACATAACATAACATAAAACATTTACAAGATTTCCATAAGATTAATTCCAAAAAATACCCAAGTGTTTGTATTTTGTGTATTATATTTAAATTAAAAAATAACATCAGTGTTTAGTTTTTGTTTTTATGTCTCATAAAGATTTTGATTTTTGAAAAAAGACAAGCAAAACCAAATTTAACTTTTATTACGAAAAATAATACAACTATATAGGTATAAGTGTTACCTACATACCTACCTATAGACATAGAACCACTTTCACGCGACTTATTATTTAGTACTACGTATTTACATTTAGTGTCACTATGTTTCAGTAGCCGTCTGCCATTCGGCGGCTTGGGCGCCGCCGACGACGTGTCTTCGCCGGCTTACCCGGGGCTCTCCCTTAACGGCTTAACCATAGACTGCTGGGCGTTAGCGTGGGGGTTTTTAGTCGGTAGGAGTCCGGCATAACATCCATGAAAGATTTAGCCGCCACGGTTAAAAAAAAAGCCGTCTGCCATATTCGCGTAAGCTTCCAACAGTATCAAACTGAATATACAAATGCGGATTTGGTTTTTATAGCTCTATTAAAGTTTTTTAATAACTCAGCAAACTTATGCCGTTGAAATATTTCCCTATTTCGATAAGTTTTTTTTGGAATATTTACATATGTATGTGTAGGTATAACAACAAGGTTCAGCATTCGAATGGCATTGAAACATGTGTTGATTGAAAGTATTGAAACAAAGAAACATAAAAAATGAGCACCAATTTGTAGTCACTCCACCAAAGTACTAATAAATCATCGGTCTCTGACACACTGAGAATAATATTTAATTTTTTATTTCTTGTATAATGTTCGTAATTTTTTAAGTGAGAAGAAGCAGGAAATTTTGTTGCGGCTGTAAATAAAATATTTTATATGCCCTTTTTTAAACCGCGAGCAGCATACAGTCTCATATAGGTGGCTCGTTAAAACATTGCCCTCACACCTCGGCTCATCCGGAAAATGTGCCAATACGTAGGAATATGAGATGTAGGTGGCGTTGCAATCGATAGGTATATTAAAAAAAAACCGTGCATAACCGCTAAGGATCGCTAGATATGGATATGTCTATTATTATCATCATATATTTTATTTATTGTGATCACGATTATCATATTATGTATTTTTGGCATCTATAAATAGTCCATGTTTATATGAATTTAAAATACTTGTTATTAAGTTAAGAGTCAGTCTCCATTACTTTATTTAAAATACTTCCTATCAATATGTTTGTTGTCAACCTTGAAGGTAAGATTTTTATTTATAGTATTTACTTGTACATTTTGGTACATATAGCCTGAACTACCTATGAATAGTCAAACATATATAAAGTCACGTCAGCTTCATAGCATGTCACAACCTTGTATGGCACCTATATGAACCTGTACTGGGCAATGAAAGCCTATGTGCTATCCCAGACTATGACTTATATCTCTTTAGTAAATTTCATCTAAATGCACTCAGACGTTTATGCGTGCAAGAGTAACAAATTTCCAGTCGTTGTCACATTGTTCATTTTTTTGTTCGAATATCAATGAAATTTCCAGAAGGTTCGCATGAATAGCCACGATGTATTCCATTATTAGAACTAACTTGTTTCGATTTATTGACGTGAAGCGTGTAAGGACAAAAGCAGACGGTCAGGAATTGTTTCTGTCTATCCCACAGGGTAAAAGTCGTGAGTATATGTAGGTATGTTTGTATGTATGTTGAAATGGTAATCTAAAAACTTAACATGTACCTACCTACTTACCTGATATTGTGTAAGATTTGATGAAGATAATCAAGTAAGTACATAATTCTTATCTGACGAGATAATACAATACAATGAATACATTATCTTTATTACGATTTCGGCGATTCTGAGGCTGTAATTTAAAAACAATGGGAACTGCAGTCAAGGTTAACTTTAACTGTGATATAGTATTGAATTTATCTGTCATCATCATCATTTCGTATGGCCTCTGCTCGAGTCCTCATATGTCGACGTCCAGTTGGCGAAGCCAGTCTATTGCTGCCGGTGTGAGGTCATGAAGCTCACGCATTCCTCCAGGGAAACGACGGAGTGGACACTCCTCTGCTATATGCATCGTTGTCTGCTTTGGAGCTCCACAATCACAGTCCGGCGCATCTTTAAGTCCCCACTTGTGAAGATGGTAGTTGCATCCCCCGTGTCCAGTTCTGAACCGGTTGACCCTTGACCACACCGTACGACAACTGTCAAAACCGGGCGGCTTAGTGGTGGGGTCAGGTACCAGGTCCTTCCAGGGATGGTGCTGAAATGCCTCCCACGACGCCCGCCACTGCTCTCCAAGGTCGTATTCCTCCATAAGGGCCCTATCGGACCAGATTGGGGACCTTGAGATCAGGCGGTCGAGCGGCAGGTCGTCAATTGTCCTTCGGACTGGCATCGGCTCTCCGTTGGTCACCTGCCAGCATTTCTTCCACTCGTTGGCCGCAGCTTGGTACCTTCGTAGTTCTGGAGGCGGGATGTGCGCCAGAACAGGAAGCCATGGTAGTGGAGTTGATTTAATTAGCCCTGTTATGGTACGCATGGCTTCGTGTAATTGGGTGTCAATTTTGTGGGTGTGCACGCTTCGGTACCACACTGGCGCACAGTATTCTGCCACAGAGTACATGAGGGCTATTGCTGATGTTCGAAGGACGGAAGCTTTGGCCCCCCAACTCGTGCCAGCCAGAGACTTCAAG
Source organism: Eilema sororculum (assembly GCA_914829495.1). Taxonomy (NCBI): domain Eukaryota; kingdom Metazoa; phylum Arthropoda; class Insecta; order Lepidoptera; family Erebidae; genus Eilema; species Eilema sororculum. The sequence continues at coordinate 19,952,768 of OU618552.1, read as the reverse complement.
ATATTGAGTCTGGTCTTTAGCTTTTGTGCGGTTGCCTCCAGGTGTTGCCTGTAAGTCAGTGAACGGTCTAATGTTACTCCCAGGTACTTAGGGGTGAAGTTGTGTTTGACTCGTTCACCGCAGAATTCCACATGTAGTTTGGTCCCAGCCAGGCAGTTGGTTAGGTGGAATGCGGAGACCTCGGTCTTTGATGGATTGGGGCACAGACGCCATTTTCTGTAGTAGTCGCCCATAGTCGTAAGATCCTTGGTAAGGATTCTCTCCCCCTCCCCAAAAGATCTCGACTGAAACGCAAGGGCAAGATCGTCGGCATATGCGAATTTCGACGATACAGTTTCGGGGAGGTCGCAGATGTAGGTGTTGAAATTTAATACTATATTCAATGAGTTTCATTAAGACCTGAAAACTCAGTTTAGTTCAACAGATTTTTACCAGTTTTAGTACTTATTGGTTTTGGTTATTATAACGAAAATTTGCGCGAGACAATGCTAATATATTTTTTTTTATATAGGACACGTCAATTTGACTTCACCTCGCCTGATGTTAAGCAAAGGCAAAGTCTCGGAAAGAGGGTCACCATCGGAAACATGTCTTACCATGTTAACAGTGGTGGCACTCAGCTTGACGGCCTCATTAGATGCCTTTTCACGCCCCGCTTAAAGGACCCGGGACCATTGATACGATTATGTAGTACCTTTAAATTACTTAGTCTCATTGCAGATTCCACGAAATCACGAAACATTATATTACTGAAAATGAGAAAAAGTATCTTATTCTTTCTTGATTGACACATTTATTTTTATAGCAAATAATGATAAATTAGATTGAAAAGCTTTAGTAACAATTATATCAATGGAAAATAAACGCAAAATTATCATAATAAATCCGATCAATAAGCAATAAAAACCTGGTTTTGTTGTAAAACAAAAGCGAAATTATACGGGCCTATCCACATTAAAACAATGTGTGAGGTCGTTAACCCCAAATTGCACGCACCTTATCCTGCTATTGCTAATAACGGTCTATCTACTTAGACTTTGTCTGAGGTGTACTCTCGTGAATATAAGCATGTTAGTAGGTTAGCGGTGCGTGTTCGCACTCGTGACGTAGAAGGTTCGATAGCTGTGCGTGTCGTAGGTATAATAACTAACCGATTTCAAAAAAGATGTATGTCATTGTGGTCTCACTAAGGTCTAATCTACGGTGTAGGGCAATAAATAAATAAGCCAACCTCTCGAATGCAAGCGGGAACTACAAACTACTTCGAAAAACGGAGGTTTCTTTTTTTTATAATTTTACGCAATATCTTCATTAGTTCTTCTTTTGCATCCTACCGTCAAACCCGGTTACATCCAAAGCCTGCTAGTTAGACCACCGGGATTATTAACTATCGCGCTACTCCCTCCCATAATTATTTTTAGTTTGACTTTTAGGGGAGCAAACGCTATCTGAACCCTCGTCCTTTAATCGGTAGGTGCATGTAGGTATACTAGTATTTCGCCAATTTAGTTAGAGGCCGTTTGACAACCGGACTACTGAGACTTTAAGGATGGATCCGATTCCAATGAATTATTATATTTTATTTTCCTGAGGATGAACCGTTCGGCGAAGGTTTGGCAAATAACTTTGGCAATCAAATAAATATCCCAGGATTGCTGCTGTTACCTAATCATATTCTGCCCTCCGTCTCACGTCTGTTTATTGCTTATTTACACCATTTTATAACGTAATAAAAATACTACGGGCCATTAAGAAAAGCACGTACCTTAACCTACGTGCAGATTACAAAATTTAAAGAAATTAAAACGTTTATTTTTATCGTTCATTCGTTTGCGGTGTAAATTCGCCACAACGAAAATTTGCTTCAAATCAAATCAAAAATTTTAGTAAACTCGCCACAGTTTTTTTATATTCTCTTATTTGGTATTTCTAGCTCGTTCTTACAAATTCTTACAACCTACTGTTATTACATCTGATGTTCTTATATCTTTCTTACATTTCAGTTCTTACATTAGCTGGAGAAATGTTCTCACTTCCTGAGACATTCTACTTTCAATTCAATTTAAAAATAAATAAATAAATTGTATAAAAATTTCATATAATTTAATATATAATTGTCAAACTTCAATTTAAAGCAAACTTTTATATTTATTTGAAATCTAATAAAATTGAACTCCAACTTAACAACTTAACTTAAATTCTCCACAACTTAATCACAAGGTTTCAATGGATGTCTTTTGTCCATAGAAAAGAATTAGCGACAAGCCACAATTATAAAAGTTCACAAAGTACACTACAATTAGTTCAAATTTTTGATTATTTTGGCAAAGTAGTCAGAAATTTTAAATTTTTAACAAGTTTTCTAACGACAAAGACATTTTTAACAAGGCATTCCCGGGGTAAAATTTAGACATTCGATTCGATTCGATTCGATTTCGTCATTCCACACCATAATTTATCCCTGTACCTTTCGGAATTTACAGATTTTTAAATAATAATTATCTGGACAAACTTTTAAATTAATATTATCAGTGAGAAGTGGAATATAGGTAAGTACACATTTATTATTCACTTTTATGTTCATGTCCGCTCATATCTGTATTGACCTTTAAGGACCAATACTCCCGCCACCCATCTACCTCAATAAGGAACAAATAAACAACGTCTGGCTAAATTAAATAAATACCTAAATACTTACAGAGAACACAACAATCCAACACTTGCATTTCACATCACAACACCACTCAAACTTTCCGAACTGAAGGGCCAAATAATAAAAAAAAAACAAAATAAATAAAAAAACTAACCACCCGCACGATACGTCCGGTACTTGAGCCGGTCAGTCATATAATGTACCCACTACCCAGTATCTACCAGAGCCCGTCCGAACCAAAACAATTACGTTTCGATGCGCCTGCGACTGGCGCTAAAAATAGAAACACCGTTTAGATAATATCACTTACCAGTACCATCAGTATCAAAATTGTGAACCAACTTTTCTCGTTATATACGAGAAACCGTAGTAGTTTCTGGTGTAATATATTCCAGAATATTATTTGCCATTCCCCGGAGACGGCCTGCCAAGTGCCGCCAGCCTTTTGGATACGTTACCAGTCGACATCGATGGGGAGGAATTCTTCAACACCTAAAATCTTTACTTCAGCTGTATTTGTACTCCCTCCCCCTCATGATCCTCTTATAAAGCGTTTTATTTTTTAAAAAGTCCGTCTATATTCTCTTTTGTTCGGAGGAGTTCTGTCACAAATTCAAATTCAATGTTTTAATAAATTACACATAAATCAATTTTAATAAATGATTGCAAATAATGAATCGTTTTTAAAACATGCTAATTCGTATATATCCTCCTCTTTTGTCATTAGTGTTTATCAACTACTTAGATATACCTCTTATGGTCGGTCGAGGCTCTTAATTTATCAGTCCGTAAACGATAAACGTACGGCTATCGGAACAAAGATGGCCGTGTTCACTGTCCACCTTTTAAATGTCAACAACCTCAAGTACCTAAATGTACATTTTATTATTATGGATTAACATCACATTAACATCAAATTGACGTGTCCTTTATATAAAAAGAACAACATTTTTTCCCATAATTATGGGAGAGGTGACAAGAAAATAAATAATCAGCCGGGTCAGAGCGATTAAAAGAGATACCACTACCACTATGCATCAGTATCATTCGGCCATTGTTGAGTAAGACATACCAATCGTTATCCTTAGCTTCCCAAAATGAATTGAGAGTCTTTTTAACTTTACTTTTATTTATTACTAGCTTTTGCCCGCGACTCCACCCGCGTTGATGTCGTTTATCGCGACGAAACATAGCCTATGTGTTAATCCAGGGTGCCAATCAGGAAATCGCTCAAGCCGTTTACGTGCAAGACTTACAAAATCATAGTCATAAACGTCAAATGATGTCCTCTATACATTTTCATACATCAGGGGGATTCAGATTTACGGGCTGCAGGCTAAGCAACAACTGTCATCTGATATTCCAAATTCGAAACAAAAGCTTCTTTTGAATTTGGAATGTCAGGTAACAGTCGCTGCTGGTAATACCAAAATATTTGCAGCAGAAAACAGGGGACTGAGAGAACGGACCCTGGTTCCAAAGTTGAAACTTTTTAAGATAACAATATTCTTTTTAAGATTAAGCTATTGTACGCACGTTACAAGATGCAAATGGGGATGGTGGCGGTCGGATAATAATGATGATGATGATGTTTTTTACTCGTAAAGTGTGTCAAATAAAAAATACATTGCTTGAAATAATAGCAAAAATGTTCATTATGTCCTAAATGGGTTTTTGTACCTAATGACAAGTCAAGACCGAGGAGGCAAGGAAACAACATCTTCATTAACTAAGTATTCTTCGTAAAACAATAAATATGTACCTATACACTAATAAACTTCATAACCTATTTCTTCTAGGATAATTTAATAAAATAACTGGTGATTGCTTACCAGAACTAATTTATTTATGTATTTTAAAGTAAAACATTTTTTTCTGTTATAATCTAGAGTTATGATAAAACAGGTTATTACACTCTTTATCTATCTCCTCTGATATAAACAAACACTGACGAAGTAAAGATGAGTAACCTATCTGATGTATTATAATTAACTGATGAGAATAGCTTTTATCAGTTAGTGTAGCTAGGTGTGTGTTTTGCAGACCACATCACACTTTTTTTTTTGATTGGTTTTATTTTTGATTGGTTTCTTGACTTATACGAGTGCGACTGTCGTCTAACCTCCAACACCCAAATAGCCTGTAGCAGCCTCGTCCGTATAGTCTAGTTGGTACGCTTATTAAATGAACTTTTCATTATAAAGGGTATTTTTAATCTGACTGTACTGATATTGTAAACTCGACATAAAGGTAATAGAAGCGTGGTGCAGAAACTCGACATGAAGGGAATAGAAATGGGACAGAAAACGTAGACTCGACATAGAGGCAATAGAAGCGAGATCAGGTTTTTGGCTCGACATAACGGGACTCGACATAAAGGGAACCATTAGTTTTTTCCCAGGTGCGCCGATTAACACTGAGGTTATCTATTCTGTGACTGAGGTTAGGCCCCAAACGTACAGATTGGGAACTGTGCATCTGGTGTTGAGTTTAATTTTATGATAAGGGTAGTTTACTGACCATGGTCTTGATTTCCTTTTCAATGTCGTGATAGTCCAAACTGCCAAGACGTTTTCGTTTTCATGTTAATTACTTTGAACAATGCTATTTTTTTCGAGTCACGATTATGCACTTATGCTAGATAATAGTCCAATATTGTGAATAGCAAAAAATTGTTGCACGACTAAATACTTGCTTACGTATTTTCGAGAACATGCTACTCTACTTAATGTTACCTAGACCCGAAGTAAGCATAGCTTAACTAGCTTGTATTGTAGATTTTAGAATGACAATACTTGGATATATTTTCTACTCTAAATACATATATATTGTACATAGATAGAAGCACGATAGAAGCAACCAAACCAATGCGTATATATATTACTAGCTTTTGCCCGCGGCTCCGCCCGCGTGGATGTCGGTTATTGCAACCAAACATAGCCTAGCATGTCCTTTTTCAAGGTCTAATATACCCCTATTTCAAACTTCATCAAAATCGGTTCTGTGGTTTAGGCGTGAAAGTGTAACATACAGACAGACAGACAGACAGAGTTACTTTCACATTTCTAATATTAACTAGTATGGATATGGATTTTACTCATAGGTACATGAAAATATTTGCACTGAGTGGGTCCCGTACCCGCCGACCTCGACGTTACAGTCGAACACTCTACCGCTAAGCTACAGAGGTTATCAATATAATTACATGCTGTTCTATTGTGAACATAACCATTTAGCGAATTTTATCAGTGTTCCACATTCGTATGTAAGTATATAGGCGCAATATAGGTACAAAACAGGTTAGACTGGTAATCACTGTGATCAACGAGGATATTATAATTAATTAAATCTTGTCGGTAATATTAATTAAGTAATAATTATAATAATTAGGTATAATATGGTGAAGTGTAGACGCGGTACAGATGAATATACAAATATGATAAATAAAAAATGAAAATGATATTTTTTTTGCCCATATCTTTTTTATGCCAATATGTAATATACCTGGAGGAACCTACTAGGAACTTTCGGTTTCGGGAGTGTTCCCGTCACACCCAGTATAATGCTCAATACCGTGCTCAATACGGAACCACGTACCTACCATGCATAGGTACGTCGCGGTCATTCACCTCGGAAGGAAATTCTCGTAACATTAAACGACGAAGCCCATTAAATTTTCTTTCTTATCAAATTCCGACTCACATTTGGCGGGTACATTTAGAAAGTGAAAGTCTCCAAACCTGTTTGTTTGAAATAGAAGTTAAGTGGTTATCAGTTCAATCTTGACGAGAATGTGTTACTGGGAATTTGACTTGAGGGAATGTGCCGGTTGTTTGTAGAAGTATCAGATATTTTCTTTGTTTTCAAGTTTTTATTTATTTTATTTATTTATTGGTCCACCAACAGTTGTTTACATCTTACACATAAACAAAAATTATATAGGTAACATTCCTTATGTAATAACCACTTATAGGTAGACACAACACTCAAAAACAACATAAAAAAAGAGCTTACGTACTATCACAGCAACACATGATTGACCGAATTAGAACATCAGTGGGTAGAATTTGTTTAAAAAAAAAACAATAATATTATAACTAAGAAACTAAGTCAGTTTTGGCAGCATTTCGTAAATTGACTTCTGTTTGCGTTGCGAATCGAAGTGGACGTCAACCAGATGGCTACAATGGTTTATAACCTTACACAACCTTGCAAAAGAAGAATTAGCACCGAGAAAAGTTCGTCTTAAGGGTGGACACAGTGGTGTGACTGGTTTGCGTGGGATCCTCGAGGGTACGCGAAACCTGAAAAGGCCCAGTAGTGGGGAGCTGTCAATCTTGTCGTTGAGACATTTAGAGGCGAATACTGCATCGTTAGATTTCAGTCTATTGGAAAGCTGTGTTATCTATATGCGGCGTAAATGTTAATTTCGTGTCAAATAGCATCCCAAGGTCTCTAATGGTGTCTAATTAATTAATTTTGGTTTTTTTTAGGTAATAATCAAAGCTAATAATGTTATGATTTCTAGTGTATTTAATGTGCTTACATTTTTCTATATTTAGTTGCATTTTGTTAAGGTTACACCATTCGACAAGTCTATTTATGTCGCACTGAAGAAATCTTGCGTCTTCAATAGACCTGAAGGTTTTTGAAAATTTTAAATCGTCCGCATACAGGTAAGCTTGTGAGTATTGGAAACAATTAGGAACATCATTAATGAAGAAATTGAACATGGTTGGCCCCAGATGGGACCCTTGGGGGACCCCAGATGTTATGTTTTTTAAAATAGATCGATAGCCATTTACTACTACAGAGAACTCCCTATCAGATAAGTACGATGTCAGCCATCCAAGCAATGAACCACAAATACCATAGGCTTTTAGTTTAGCGATTAATATTGGATGGGGAGACCTTATCGAAAGTTTTGCTGAAGTCAGTGTAAATGACATCAGTTTGATGACCTGAGTCGATAGCATTGATCAAAATCTCCGTGAAAGGCACCAAGTTAGTATTTGACGATCGTTTTGCTACAAATCCATGCTGATCAACGCTCAAATATGTTTTTAAGTGATTCCGCATGTAAGGGCATATAAGAGTTTCAAATATTTTGGCAAACGATGATAAAATGGAAATGGGTCTGTAATTGGATATTAGGTCAACCTCACTGGATTTATGTATTGGGACCACCTTTGCCACCTTCCATTCCGAGTTTATCACACTAATATTGTGAACGCGAATCTTAGTAGGTATATTTGGATGAGTGGATGTTTGTTACTGTTTCACATAAAATCAATCGTTTTTTATAGAATACTAGGTTTTGCCCGCGGCTCCGCCTGCGTGGATGTCGGTTATCGCGACCAAACATAGCCTATGTCCTTCCTCATAGTCTAATCTACCCGTATACCAAATTTCATCTAAATCGGTTCAGTGATTTTGGCGTGAAAGCGTAACATACAGACAGACAGACAGACAGACAGACAGAGTTACTTTCGCATTTATAATATTAGTATGGATTAGTAACCAAAATCTATGCATAAATTGTCCCGACTGACTGACTGACCTACTGACCAATTCATCAACTCAGAGCCTAAACCGCTGGACTTACAAACGTGAAATTTTGACAGTAGATGAATTTTATGATGTAAGCATCCACTAAGAAAGGATTTTCGGAAATGTTGCTTTTAAAGGGGTAAAATAAGGGACGGAAGTGTGTATGAAAGTCCGTCATTTTAAGAGCTAGATGCACTAATAAATGAACACGTATATCAGCGTTTTTCAAAATTTAATAACTCAGAGGGTAAAATAGGTGATATAAACGTTTGTATGAAAAGTTTGTCATTTAGGTCACTATCAAAATATGGAATACCTACAAAATTTTCCCGGGCGAAGCTGAGACGGGTCAGCTAGTTACTAGATAATATTATATCCCCCAACCCCTCCAGCTCGGTTTACCACTGGTGACCGAAATTCATTTGATCATTTTACGTGTGACCGATAAAACATTAGGCCATTCTACTACTGACCGAAAGAGCAATTGACCAAAAGAGTTTTTATCGAACAAACATTTGGTATTTTTACTACTGATCGAATAAACGTTTGGTCGAATAACAGTGTGGCACCTCCCATGTTAGTGATAACTTTATTGAGAAAGGTGCACAACCCGACTTGGTTAGGTTAGGTTAGAAGGCTAATGTGGGAGCGGAGTTCCCGCAATTAGCCTTCGTGGTCATTTTTTATAACCATGTAAAAAATAATTCTTTAGTCAACTGTTTTTCGACCAAACGTTCATTCGATCAGTAGTAAAAATACCAAATGTTGGTTCGATAAAAACTCTTTTGGTCAATTGTTCATTCGATCAGTAGTAGAATTGCCGAATGTTTTATCGGTCACACGTTAAATGATCAAATGAATTTCGGTCATCAGCGGTAAACCCCCTCCAGCTAAGATAGATTACTTGTGTTAGGAGTGGGTTCACGTCTAAATGGATCTGAATGAAGTTTGGCACAGAGATAGATTGTAATCTGGATATGGATGTAAGCTACTTTTAGTCCAGGAATAGGTTCCTGTTGGGTGCGGGAACTGGATCAGAAATCCACGCAGGGAAAGCAGTGGGAATCATAATATTAATAATAACCCAGAGGGTAGAATATTCCTCGAGTAATATTAAACTAAACTGCATACAAAGATTATCGAAAAAGGGCTTTCTGTAATCTAACCGGCTAAAATAAAACCAAATATATTCTGTAAAATACTAACACATCTGAAGTTGAGGCTGCCGACGCTAAATAACATACATACATACAATTACGCCTTTATCTCCGGAGGGTAGGCAGAGGCAACTTACACCCACATTTCACCGGTCATTTTATTCGATCCCACGTAATAGAGGGTGAGCCTATTGCCGTATTCCGGGCACTATTGTTAACTCGAGCCATGCATTTGAGGTTGAGTCTGGGTTGTAGATATATATCTGATGTAAAACAGCCCTATCCCTTAGTCGCCTTCTTTTCTGCCGGGTACCACGCGGCTAATTACAATGATTACATGGATTATCTAATCCATACTTAATTTTATCAATGCGAATGTAACTCTGTCTGCCTGTCTATCTCTCTGTATGTCTGTCTGTTACGCTTTCACGCCTAAACCACTGAACCGATTTTAATGAAATTTGAAATCGGGGTAGATTAGACCTTGAGAATAGGCTATGTTTGATCGCGAACAGCTAGTTTAAAACTAAAACTAAAATAACTATTACAGACATAATTGCTTCGTGGAATCGCATGCATTTTGTGGTAACGTTTACTTCTTTTAGTTCATAAAAAAGATCAAAGCAAAACAAAAACCGGTGCTAAACAGGTTTTAGTTATAATTTGATCTTTTTTACATTATACAGGCCGAGCGTCACAAGCCTGCGATAGGTCTCACTACCATGGACGCCCAAGATCTTGCGACGTGGAGGAGGAAGAGCTAGAAGGCGGACAGCTCCGTGACCACCGTGGCCTCGGACGCAATCAGGATTGACGTCTTAATGTTGATGATGATGACAGGCAGCGTCAGAATGATCTTAGCTACAAAGTCTCAAAATGATCTTAAAACCAAGGTATTACTAGTAAATCAGACGGTTTTATTGATATGAATTTTATTATTGTCCAAATTGAAGACGCGTACCTAATATCAGGACAATCGACTTGACTGTTGACTAACAGGAAGGGGAATATCAGACTTTGTTCGTCGAGATCAATCTGATGATAATTTACAAAATAGGTGGAAAATTACCTTAATTTTTAATTGTATATTTAGTTTGGCGGATCCTCGTGAGTTGCCATATAATTAAATCATTGCCTTTACATAAGGTAAAAATGTCTGCTTAGAACGTGTTCAAACGTCATATTTTTTCAGAGAGAGATTCATACCTGACAAATATCCAATTTTATTAAAAAATCAACATAAACAGCAACTACTCTTAAGTACTTTCGTCAAGAGATTCACCGACATCTAAAATAAATATAATAATACTAGCTTTTGCCCGCGGCTCCGCCCGCGTGGATGTCGGTTATCGCGACCAAACAAAGCCTATGTCCTTTCTCATGGTCTAATCTACCCCTATACCAAATTTCATCAAAATCGGTTCAGTGGTTGAGGCGTGAAAGCGTAACATACAAACAGACAGACAGATAGACAGACAGACAGACAGACAGACAGACAGACAGACAGACAGAGTTACTTTCGCATTTATAATATTAGTATGGAATTATGGATTTAATATGTATTAATATTTTGAGGGGTCCTTTCTCTGTCGAAGGACCGATGGCCGTTGGAGCAGACGAGTCCTAGAGTGGAGAACGCGAGAAGGCAAACGGAAGGTAGAACCCCCTAGCCCCGAGTGCCATCATTGCGACGCGAGCGAGGACTCAGAGCTGCACACGCTCACCTAGTGTCCGGCATGGGCCGGACCGAGACGGGAGCTAGTGGCGGCCCTGGGAGTGAGAGTTCTTACCCTCGCCTCCCTGCTCACAGCAATGGTCCATGGTGCGGACGCGTGGGCGGCCGGCGTCTCCTTCAGCGAGCAGGTAATGGTCGTGAAGGAGACGGCGGAACGGGAGAGGCAGCGCGAGCGAGCGAGACTCGCGAACCGCGCTGCCCGCGCGCGCAGGCAACTCGGGCGTCGGAGGTCACTGACTGACCTCCGTCCCCCATGAGCGCGGGCCTGGGGGTGACGAGTGAAGCCGCCTGTCACCCCAGCAGAAGCAGGCCACGGCGACGGCGCGCTGAGAAGCGTGCCTCCCCATTCCGGGGGCGAGTCGGGGACACCGTTGTCCCCCCTCCCGAGGAGGGCTAGACCGTAAAAGATGGCCCTGGGTCAGCCGGGGTGCGAGGGATATGTCGATGACAACCTCACCTCCGGCCTAGCACCACGACCCACAGTCGGCGTGCGGTTTTAGTCGGTTCGAGTCCAACATAACTTACCCTTCCGGCTCCGGCAGGGGGGTATCCGAGGGGATTTCCGCACGGAAAAAAAAAAGAAAAAAAAAGGTAGAACCGCCTAGCCATATGGACTTTCGACCTGAAAAAGGCGGTTGGGACAGACTGGATGCGGAAGGCGGAGGATCAGGTGAAATGGCGTACATGGGGAGAGGCCTATGTCCAGCAGTGGACTGCGGTGGACTAATTGATTGACTGATTCCCCATGTCCCACCATTTTTTTATTTTGTTAGGAGTACCTACTGCTTACTAGTGATCAAAACTAGTAAGTAGTAATCCATTTAACCCCTCCAGCTAAGGTACAGTAGCTTATAGGAGTGGGTTCACATTCGGTAGTGTAATGGCCAGGACTCGAAATTTTTGATTCGAATTTTCATAAAAAAGTGTTTACTTAAATAATTTTTGTTAAAAAATAATAAAAAATAAGAGTTTTTGTAAGTGACCCTTTTGTCTCTCTCGTTGCTAGATTTATAAATTGCTTTGTTTATAAAAAAGAAATTAAAAAACATAACAATAGTAAGTTATTACAACTTTAGTTTTTATTAATATTGCAATGTCAAGAAATTATTTTCTCATGCAATTGGACACACGTACCTAAGTGTTATACTCACATGGTAAAAAATAAAAAAATATTTTAAGTATAAGTACCTGACGCAAATAAAACAAATAAACGTCATTCTTGTATAAAAATGTTTTATTTTTATTTTATCACCACTTTTTACAAACAAGTCTTCCACGGAATTCATTAAAGTCAACACCTGTAATTAATTTTCCCCTTCAGCCAGATGACATCCAGCCCACTAAGAGCCTACCATCTGGGCATGGACTGAATTGGACCACCTGGAAATCCTTAAATAGGTTGAGGGCTCAGGTCGGCTGCTGTAGGGCGAACGGAGTCAAATGGGGTTACCTGGCTGTGACTAGGATGCATGTCACCAGTCGATAGACCACCTCCTGTCGTGCCCGCTGTATCCCTAGCCCTACACAATTGCCAACCTAAATGAAGTGACGGTGACGGAAGGTGCGTTCAACATTGCCAAAAATTCGCTGAGCACATCTAAGTATTTTAAAGTGTTGCCACTGACACGAAGAAGATGATCAAATTTTATAAATAAGTCATAGGACACAGTATAAATCTTTTTTTCCAAATATTTTTAATAATTTATCCTGATTTCTCCTTTTGAACCATTTTACATGATGTCGCCATCCAGAATGTAGGTAGGATCGAGAGCCGCATATCAGGCCCGTCTGCATCCTTGACTATACCTACGGCCGACTGACCCTTGGGCCTTAAGACAGTGTTTTCTACCTAACAACTACTTAACAACTAATCTGCCGCATAACCCACGCTTCTCAAGTCATTGTCGAATTCTTTATTTTTGTAGTATTTGATTTTAGTCAACCATTGTGCTAGGGACACCTCCTGACGCAGGCCGCCGTACCGCTTTGGAAGACATTCAGGGTCTATGTGTCTGTAACGAGTAAATAGAATGGTATTAATGAAAAAGTATTGAAGTTCGCGAATTCTATGAATTATGTATGATTTGAGATTGATATGGTCATTCACATCGATAGTAAAACACTCGCAGGGATATATACCATGTTTTTTAGGGTTTTTGAGGACCTGTAAACCTGAACAAACTACATGTCCAAAACCCATGCGAGTCGACTCTGTGAGTGTTGTGTCTCGCGACCGTATTTGAGTGCAGTGCGAGAATGCGGACAATGGTAGGACAGACACGCGTCATAAACGAGTGCGCAAGAGAGTAGACGGATACGGTCTGCCCAATAACAACTAACTCGACGGTCACCGGTGCATCCGTGATCTTGGCGCTTGTAACAGCGCCGAAATATCGGATCCTCAAAAATCTTAAAAACATGGTAAATATCCCGGCGAGTGTTTTACTATTCTATGAATTAGATGGAGCAACTGATAACTTCTGACGAGTTTTCAAAGTGATCTGAGATAGACATCAGAGACGGCAGCCAACATAGAACCAAATTACGTAAATGAAAAGTTCGAGAGCCAACCCTGGGCTCCAAAGTGTAACTAAACTATTTAGTAGTTTGTGTACTAAACTATTTAGTAGTCTGATAGATTTTTGATTTTTTAAACAGGTTGGAGACTTCACGCGACAAAACTTATTGTTGCCGATGTTTCGGGTGCTTTACAGCACTTGTAGTTCCAGCACTCGTGGTCACGTGACTCCCGAACTTTCATAAAAAACTATGAATTTACACCGCGGTAGTTTAAAAATATCATAAGCTGACTGGATTTGATGAACAATACATTATAAAATAATTACCTAACTCATTTTTGCAATCATATTTTATGAACCTGTTTGGCTAATCGTTCAAGTTTACAAGATTCTATAAAAATTAATAAGATTATGTTGTCTGTTTGTAACGTTAAAATAATAGCTTTTTAATGGAAGCTTATGAGTGTAGGCAAATGTGGCAGGCAACTGGTTTAATCAGCCGTTCTATTAACCGCCTAGGTTCTTTACTTAACGGCGCCGTTCAATTCATGGCCTAAATGTTGTTTCAACCAACTAACTTAGGCTGGTATTCTAGAATGACATTCAGCGCGAATCTCGATTTTATCCGAGGATAGATTGCGTAGGCTATTATGGCAAACTATCAGTCTGTCTATATAATCTATCCCCAGATAAATCGGGATTCACGCTGAGTGTCATTCTAGAAGATGGGCCTCTAATCTGCCGTTCAATTAACCATATAGTCTGTTCAAACGGCGCCGTACATTTAACGGCCTGAATGATATTCAATATTATAAGGCGTAATTTAAGCTACTTTTATTTTCGAAAACATAAGATAGGTAAGCCCCTTAGACGAGTGGCAATTCGCTAGCCGCGTTTGGTAGAATAGAATGACGATGTATGGGATTTGACGTTTATGACATGATTAGCTGACCCGTCTCGACTTCCCCGGGGAAAATTCCGTATTCCCTATTTGATAATGACCTAAATGACGAACTTTCCATACAAACGTTTATCACCTATTTTATCTTAGTAGTTAAATTTTGAAAAGCGCTGATAAACGTATTCATTTATTTCTTAAAAGACCCAGGTTTAAGAAATTTAGTGCGTCTAGCTCTGAAAATGACAGATTTTCATACAAACTCCCTTGTTTTACCACTTTCGTAGCAGAATTTCCAAAAATCCTTTTGTTAATGGATGCTTAGATCATAAAATGCATCTACTGTCAAAATGTCAAGTTTGTAGGTCCAGCGGTTTAGGCTCTGCGTTGATGAATCAGTCAGTCGGGTCAAGTAATTTTATATGTATAGATATGACAGTCTACTAACGGCCAGCGAGTTGTTAGTCTCGAGGGTGAGGGAAAGATAATATATCTTACTTGTGTAACGAGTTCAGGTCGTGCCCGTGGAAGTGTACTTTTTTCCACAGGTCGTCCACGGGAGCCACGCGTTTGAAGAAGTGGAACAACGTCTCGAACACCCTGGAGCAGTTGATGACGTGGACCCCTCGCTGGTGGGTTGGGAACGCGAACTGGAACATATTTCATTCACTTACTTTACTTGCTAGCAAAAACCGAGATTTGTGAGGGCTCCTGTATTTTTTATTCTATCCATTATTAACATACTTGTGTATCGTGGGTAACAAATGCCGGTCAAAGGCGCCTCCGCCTGGTAGAAGGGGTAGGCCCTCCTTTTACACGGCTGTGAGGCCGCTTTTGGAGCGACACAAGCAGATGCTGCGTGTCACGGAGATGAAAATGCTGCGGTGGATGTACGGAGTCACGCGTAAAGATCGCTTAAGGAAGTCTCGCATCCGTGGCAGCCTTCATGTCCGTGACATTGCAGATAACATGCAAGAAAGTTGCCACGTCTTGCGGCATCCGCCCAGCTACGTGGGTCACAAAAGCCTGGCAATGGCGCCCCCACTGGGTCCAGGTAGAAGGGGCAGGCCCAAGAAGTCCTGCTTGACGTCGTGAAGGGTGACAGGCGTGCAAACGGTCTCACTACCTAGGACGCCCGAGATCGGGCGAAGTGGAGGAGGAAGAGCCGGAAGGCGGACCTTGAGCTCCGAGCTCATCTTGGACTTGGATGCAATCACGAAAATACGTCTCTCTGAGGATGATGATGATGACCAATATCTTTGCGTTAGTCTCAATCGCATCTGACACCTTCTCTTCGGAGTCCAGGATCCGCTTAATATTCCAACGAATGAATACAAAGGACAACCCCAACTCTCATACGCTCTTGGGCCCGCATGTACAGGGTTGAAAATTAGGCAATATTTAGACCTTCTAAGGACATTTTGTTTGCCTAATTTTCACGACGATTCACAATGGCCAAGTTTGTTAAATCGAGCATTATTCATAGGTTTTTAGGTTATGTTGCAATACATAATGCGGTCAAACAGCGTCTTATGTTGTGTTGTGTGTGATAGCTACACAAGTTATTCGCGTATCGCTTTTATTTGTAAGTAGGTTAGCAGGTTTTATTAGTATAGAAAAGGGCAGGTCATTAATATTTTTTGTCATTAATGTGGAATGGTCAACCATATGCTAAATAATAAAACTGATATGTCGAAGCAAAGACATGCTTTAGCTACTTTTTTGTTGCACGATATTAAACCTTATAGTTTTATGATATGCAACTGACATTTACTCTAAAGGTGGTAAAGCAATCCTTCCCTACCCTCACTTCATACGGCAACATCTGAGTGACATCCTTTTGCTACGGTTACCACTTTCCACAAGGCTGTATACATACTTGTTTGCTGTAGTAATATAGAATTAATTATATAAGTAGGTGATAAAATAAAACAACATTAGTTTAAAGATTATTTTATTTTAAAAAAGTAGTTTTAATCTCTATCCCGGGTATCTTCCTATTTGGCTTTAGAAATGCTTACACTAGGACTTAGGTCTTTCCTCCCCTTTTTAAGCATCATCATAGTTTATTAAAATATTGTCAAGAAACTGTGCAGGAGGTGTTATATTGTCTTGGAACCGTGCCCAACCGAGATACCATATTACACTCATTAAGTGGGCACAGCACCCGACTGTTCTCTTACCTACAAAACAATTACAGCAATGCTGTAATATAGCATTCCTCCCGCTCAAAGAACTGTCAACTAATATATAATATACGTAATAAGTTCTACTATTTATATGCCTGGACTTTATTTTTTCTCTTAACAACAAAGTCGTTTGAGATATTGACAGCTCTTGTAGGAGGTCTCTATCCACCTCTCTGCACACTTCAATGACATACAGAATACACACTTTTCTGTGCCCCACTGGTGATTGTGCTGGTCTGTTCTCATCCAAACATGCACATTGAGCTTGAATCCAGCAAGATTCGCAAATGATGTCATTTGCATTCACCTTAAACAGAGATCATGTTATAAGCACTGAATATTCCATTAGTCATATAGGCTAGTTCTTCATAAACGTTACACATATCAGTCAAAATACATTGACATATACAAAAGTTGGCATAAATATCTACGGGATTAGGTAGACTCGTAGTAATTTCTATGCTATAGCAGCTATCACACAGCTTGTTAACGTTAATTATAATAACAATTTCAAAAGAGCTAGAAATAACGAATAGGTACTTACTATTTGTGGTGCGACCCATTCACGTATACAATGCTGCATCGTACAATAAATGTCTGCCTATAATATTGCACCGATCGGTAGCGATTCCACAATTCACACAGAGACTCATTGTGATAGCTTTCAGCCGATGTGGTAAAGTCTAGTCCAGTTTTAAAGCCAAGGTCAACAAATGTAGCAAATAACGGTGTCCGGTAATCAAGCAAGGGTCAATTAGTTCGAAAATCATATACAATTCACAGAGTAAAAGCATCAAAACACATAATCTCAGGGAGCCGATGGAAAGCGAATGCGACATTTTCAATGACAGGAGTGAAAATGACATATGATGTTACAGATTATTATGAATTCTATATGATCGATTATTTACATAGACTTTGAATACACTACGATTATTTACAATCGATAATTTTGACTTCCATTATGAAAGAGACAGGTGTCTTTCTGATTAGTAAACTGAATAACGAAAATAAAGATGCTACACAATGATATTACATACAAAAAAGAGGCAGATATGTTATTAGACTGCGCCTGGTGAAGACGCGAAAACGTCCCAATTGGGACGTATCGCATTTAGTATATGTCTGGCAAACGCCGAGTTGTCACGTATGTAAGCGCATAATAAAATGGCAATAAAAATGCCACCGTGTATTTTTAAAAATGTACAAATTACGACACTAAAATCAATAAAACACGAAGGACCTTCTATCACATGTAAGTACATACAATATTACCGATTTTTTAGTGTATTTCATTAAAATTAGTTTAATAATATTTTTAAAATAATGGCGGCAAAGAAAAAGGACAGAAATACTCTTTGATATGAGCACGACAAGGACACAACAACACTGCTTGCATAGATTATCAGTACAGATGCGACATAGGGTAATTTTCACTTTACTGCCTACTAAAGTAATAATTGACAATATGTTGTTCAGTTTTATTTGTTATTTTAAATTCAATGACAACATTTTTGTTTTATTTATTTGTTATCCTTTAAATAATTGTAATAACCTAACTTTTTTTTCAAGGTTTCCGACTAATGAAGTTCGACTTCAAGAGTGGATTGCAATTGTTAGGGAACAACGAAATGAGTTTGACTGGACCCTTCAAAAAACAGCAGAATTTGTAGCAATCACTTTGAAGCCACTGAGAGATATAATAAGGTCGAACATTGCTCAGGAAGAATATAAATAATTGACAATATACTACTGTTCGGCTTTATTCTGCTCGTAAAAATAATCCCGATTATTAAACTTTCTAAGAGGCAGAAAAGAAATAATTTAAATTCATTTGAAGGCGTTTAATTTTTTAATATAACTTTATTGCGTCACTATGGTTTTATTTTTGAGAAGTTTCTTTATTATCTTTTTTAATTGTTATCATTTTCCGAAGTAAATAATAACGTATTATTTTTTCATCGAATTTCATTTATTGCCTACCAAAGAAATACCCCTTCTGTTCAACAAAATCATAATCTATGCTTAGAAGTGCAATCGTCCGAATCATTCCGAATTACAGCTATCTTTTTTACTCACGTGCTTATCGCATCTTTCGTACTACCTTAACGCTAATTGTCAACTATTGTGCACTGACAGTCTGCTGGATCAGATTTGAGGTGTCAGTTACTATGAACGTAACATATCTTGTATAAAATATCATTGATGCTACATAGATATTTTGAAATCATTTAATAAAGCCACGAATTTTAAATTCATAGTTATTAGTTATCGATTTGATTTCATAATCGAATCGATAAAGCAAGCATAATCATAGCGCATTTACGAAGATCGGATTAAGTATTACATTCAACGTTTGCGAAGCTTGTTGATTAATGAAAATCACATTTTAAAACTTTTGTCGCACTTGGCCATTGCTGATTGTAATGAAGTCTAAACAAAATTATAACACAAAATAGACGAATTTTTTGGAGTAGGTTTGATGTCTGTACACTCGGGCCCAAACTGGGGTATCTCCTTTGTTGAGTTTAATTTTTTTAGGTATAAAATTATTATTTTTTGTGTGACAGATAACTCATCTATTACAGATAATTATGAATTTTAATTACTATGTTTATATACATGATAGTTTTTCAGCACAATTTTGTTTACCACAAAATTGTTCAAGGCGTGGGATAGTGGTTGGTGATAATTTTATGCACACGCAAATTAATTGTTTTATTTATCATTGTTTTGTTTATGCTGTTTTTAAGATATAGGTACTATTAGTAAGTTTGGGGCTTCGTGATGGATATAATAAAAGCCCAGTTTCTTCGTTACTTGTGCTTTAATGTCCAGAATTTTAATATTTCGGGGAGCATTTTTTTTCGTGCCGAAATCCCCTCAGATACCTCCCCTGCCGGAGCCAGAAGGGGAGGTTATGTCGGACTGGAACCGACTAAAACCGCACGCCGACTGTAGTTCGTGGTGCTAGGCTGGAGGTGAGGTTGTCTTCGACATATCAGTCGCACCCGGCTGACCCAGGGCCATCCCTTACGATCTGGGAGGGGGAATATTTCGGGGAGCATAGGGGTTGGACATAGATTGTAAGTTGCCGGTGAAGTGATAATAAATTTAGTGGCGGTACATAACAAAAAATAAATAGTAACGCCTAATAGAAATGTAGGAGCAGCATATTACGGCTCCTCAATGTCCTTGCAGGCGTAAACAGTAAGTAATATCTAGAGTTACATATGTACCTAAAGTAATAATATAGGTAAATCAATCAAATTATGATAAACCTTACTAAAATATCGATTAAGATAGGAAAAATTCAATCGGTTCAGGCGGGATTCGAACCCGCGATCCTTCTCTTACAGGGAGAATGCTCTGACGACGGATCCACCGAACAGGCGAACATTGCCTGAATCCCTTCCATTTTTTTTTTATTCATTTTATCTTTTATTCCTTTTTCCTTTCTTAATCTATAGTTTCCTGTAACAACTCTTACCCCCATAATGTTCATGACTTGCATCGCAACCGAAGGTGAGAACTGCCTCATGTGCTTCATGGTGAGACCCTGGCAGTCCAGCAGAGCCATGCCTCCCAGCACCTGGAGCTTAGGCTGCAGGATGCCGACCTCCAGCATCAACAGGCAGCCACTGATTAGGTCGTCGATTGAGAACTCGTCGGGGTCCCAAAGTCCTGAAATAAATCCATATCCATACTAATATTATAAAGGAATATTATTAATTGTACATCAAATAAATAATCACATATCAATATATTTTCATAATTTACATGCTTTTTTAAATCAAATAAATTACTTTACTACAAATAAACTGAATGTTTAACAAAACTAGTACTGCAGAAAAAAATAAAATATACATCGGCATGACATTACTTTTATCCTCATAATGCCATACAAATAAATTTATTTAAGTACAAAAATTATAAATGTATATCAAAAATACTAACTGCACAGCAGATTAAATAGTGCGCATGTAGAAGATACTCAGTGTCAAAGTAAAATATCTATCCGAGTAGCATGTATACTAAGTAATTAAGTTCAGAATGATCACCACCCACCTTGAAATGGATAGGTTAGGTGTTCAATATGGTATAAAAGCTAGGAATAAACTAAATAAGAATATATGTATTACTATCTTTAGAATATAAAATTGCATGCATAAAGTTTTGTGTTAACTCGTCAATAGATGGCGCTTTGCAACTTATCTGCATCGCGTATCCTTACCAAATAGAAAACTTAGTTCGTAGATCTTCGATAGATGGCGTTGTACCATTCTCTAGATCGCGATATGGTTTCGTTACCGAAACCATTATAAAAGGTCATTTTTATTCAAATATATTGTCGATCAACATCAGAATACAGTCGTGGTTTTATTTATAGTCAAACCCTTCTAGTAATTCCTCAAATCGTCTAACCGATCGTCCAAACATCGCGGCAACGTGTTGTGTGCCCAACATATGGTCCTATCGAGCCAAATCGATTTTTATGATACGAGCGAGCGAAGCTACGGTTACCTCGTTCATCCTGTGATACTCGCAGTGGATCGCTGCGCAAGAGTACACAGTTTCCAGCAGCAGCGAACGCCGGTGTGAGTGAGCCAAGCAGCAGCGCCATCTGGCGTTTGTGAACGGAAACCGAACCGGAAGGTGCCAACTACGATTGCCGAGAAGTGAGCCAAGCAGCAGCGCCATCTGACGTTTGTAACCAGAAACCAAACCAGAAGGCGCCAACTTCGATTGTTGAAGTGAGTCAGTGCAACTCAAAACTGTGAGTACATTTACTACTAATACATAGTGCAGTGCAAATTTGGAATTTATTTACATGAAGATTTTAACATAGACAATTTAATAAGAAACTCCAACTTAGAAAATAATTATTTAAAATTTTGAAGACTTAGTAAAATTAAGTGAAGTGTAAGAATTCAATTGGAATTTGTTACTTAGAAAATTTAACATCAATTTGAACTTAGAAAATATTTCTCTCAAGATTCAAGGACTTAGTAGAATTTAAGTTTATTGGTTTATTGTTATACTATGTGCATGTTAGACTTAGCATAATTTTAGAAAAAACGAGGGAACGCGGAGCCTATGCCCGATTTTTGTTAAAGTTACATTATATTTCAAACACTTGTAAAATTTTTGTAAAATTTTCTAACTTGTAAAAATTTGTAGAATTTTTTAACTTGCAAAATATTTTAGAAATGGAGGGATTAGTTCAAGTGTTGAAAAATACTCAAACGATTATCCAAAAGGGATTGATTAATTTTAAAAAGAGCCCAAAAGATAGGCTAACTATAGAGTATATGGAAACAAGGCTCGAGTTGTTAGAAAAAGATTGGGCTAAGTTTCAAACAGCTAATACAAAGTTATACGAAAACCATGAGAAGTTAGAAACGGAAATGCTTGGGCAAATGTATGATGCTACTGAGGAAACTTATGTATCGTACAAATGTTTACTAAAGACCTTATTAAATAAATGTAAAGCAAGTAGTGTACCTGAACCGTCCCATAACAAAGAGGGGTCAATTTCTAAAAGTTCACCAGCAAAACTGGTTAAAATTAGTATTCCTACATTTAGTGGTAAATATGATGAATGGACGACATTTAGAGATTTATTTTTTTCCCTTGTAGATAGAAATGATAGCTTAGATAAAGTTCAAAAAATGCATTATTTAAAATTACATCTTACCGGTGAAGCTGAGCAGTTTGTTAGACATAAGGAAATTTCCGAATTAAATTACACCCAGTGTTGGGCTAATCTTGAAAAAAGATATAACAATAAAAAATATATAGCAAGTTGTATTTTGAAAAAATTTCTTAGTCAGAAACGTATGTCAGTCGAGTCAGCAACCGGTATTAAAGATTTGTTGGATACAACGAATGATTGTCTTAGTGCTCTTACAAATTTAAAGGTTGACGTATCTACATGGGACCTTATCATCATCCATATCGTTGCGTTTAAGTTAGATCCCGAAACACGTAAACAATGGGAGTTAAGCGCAAATACTCATGATAATAATGAATTGTCTACCTACGAACAATTTGCCACGTTTTTAGAAAATCGTTTTCGCGCGTTGGAATGTATCGAACCAAAAAGAGTTCACCAGGGCACCAGTTCACATGCCCCCAAATCCATGGTGGCAATGAGTTCTGGCAGCATCCGTTGCGAATATTGCACTGAGTCACATAAGGTTTGTTTTTGTAAGCAGTTCGCCAAACAAACAGTAGACGTCAGACGTGAATTTGTTGCAAAAAATAAGCTTTGTTTTAATTGTTTGGGTAAGAACCACAATGTTTACAACTGTAAAAATAAAACACATTGTAAACTGTGTCAAAGGCGACATCATTCCTTACTACATATAAGTGGCGAGTCAACAAAGGATGATAAGGCAGCGCCAGCAAATTCGACAAATGATAGTAATAGCTCAACAGTTAGTACTAGTCATGTAGTCTCCTGCGTGTCTGCAATTCCCCGACAGGTTTTATTAGCCACTGCGCTAATAAACGCCGAGTCCAAGACGGGGGAGTTGCAAGTAGTAAGAGCTTTAGTAGATCAAGGCTCTCAAGCTTGTTTCATTACTGAGGCCACAGTCCAATACTTAAGATTAGCTAAAATTCCAATTCAAGGAGTTGTGTCAGGATTAGGTAATAAATCAACCATTGCAAGGTATATAGTACATTGCAATATTCAGTCGCGTATAGATCCAAAATTCAAATTAGAAATAACAGCCTACGTATTGAGCAAGATCACTTCCTACCTTCCTGAGCAAAGCATAAATAAAGGTGTTCTCGAGTGGGTCGATATAGCAACCCTCGAGTTAGCAGATCCACAATTCAATAAGTCTAATAAAATTGACATATTATTAGGTGCAGATGTCTATAGCTGCATCTTGAAGGAAGGCCTAATGCGAAGTCCATCTGGTACTCTGATCGCCCAGAACACTAACTTAGGATGGGTGTTGTCAGGTACTGTAAGTAGACCAAATAATCGTTCAGGTTATACACATAGTGATATTACCGCAATGCATGCACAAATCAAAGAAGACGACCTTCTCAAACGTTTCTGGGAGGTTGAAGAGCAAATTAGTAACACAAAGATACTTACCCCGCAGGAACAAAAGTGTGAAAAGTTTTATAGCGACACTACCTGTAGACAAAACGATGGCAGGTACGTAGTCAGATTACCATTCTGCGTTAAGGATCCGCAGTTTAAGGATTCTCGTTCGATAGCTGAAAGTAGATTTAGGTCTTTAGAAAAGAGGTTAGAAAGGAACAAAGAGCTTAAAGATCAATATACTGAAGTAATGCATGAATACTTACAGTTAAATCATATGAGACCGGTACAGGAAGACGATGACAAACAAGGTGTAGCTGCTTACTTACCTCACCATGCAGTGATACGAAACGACAAGTCCACTACAAAGGTACGGGTTGTATTCAATGCATCTGAAAAGTATAGGCAGGGTATATCATTAAACGATACGCTAATGGTAGGTCCATCTCTACAGGCTGATTTGAGACACACAGTAATGAGATGGAGAGTTCACCCGATCGGTCTTGTAGCAGACATCATCAAGATGTACCGTCAGATAAGAATAGCTGAAGAGGACACCAAATATCAACGTATACTTTGGCGAGACAGTCCTAAACAAGAAATTAAAGATTACGAGCTACTTACAGTCACCTTCGGTACGGCACCTGCTCCGTATCTTGCAATTAAAACACTTCATCAAATAGCATACGATGAAGGCAAAAATTACCCGAACGCTGTAGATAAAGTATTAAATAGCTTCTACATGGATGACCTAATGACTGGCTGTTACAGTGTAGAAGAGGGTATTACGATTTATAAGGAAATGACAGAATTATTAGCAAAAGGTGGTTTTTTATTACAAAAGTGGAACAGTAACAATACAGAAATTTTAGATAGAATACGTTCAATAGAGATAAAAGCGATTGAAGCTGCATCCAGCAAAGATAAAATAAGCAAGCAGGCTGAAAGCATAAACACTGATAATAATGAGGAAATTATTAAAGAAAGCAAAGAAGTAGAGATCAAAATAGATAGTATAATTAAAATATTAGGACTTACCTGGGACCGTAGTAAGGATTCCTTCCAGTACAAGGTGAATCTCCCGCCGCTCACAAGTGCACCTGTAACAAAAAGAGTTGTAATTTCGGATATAGCAAGGTTATTTGACCCTCTTGGGTGGCTAGCTCCAAGTGTAGTGTTAGCAAAGATATTTATACAGAAATTATGGCTCGCAGGTATCAATTGGGATGAAAGACTAAGCAACGAATTAACACAAGAATGGAATACTTACCGTCAGGAACTATCACTGCTTGGCCAAGTCAGTATACCCCGTTGGCTGGGCATAAATTCGAGTGATAAGTTAGAGCTTCATGGATTTTGTGACGCGTCCAAGGCAGCCTATTCAGCAGTCGTATACTTGCGAATGCTTGACGTCACAGGTAAGGTTAAGGTTGCTTTGTTAGTTGCTAAAACCAGAGTTGCTCCGATAAAACAAATAAGCATTCCACGTTTAGAACTGTGTGGAGCAGTTCTGTTGTCAAAGTTGTTAGTGGAGACATCAGATGTATTGAAAATCTCAACGAATAATATAATCGCTTGGACAGACTCAACCATTGTGCTAGCTTGGTTAAATAGTCATCCAAGCAAATGGAAAACGTTCGTAGCAAATCGAACATCCGAAATATTGGCATCACTGCAGCCCTCTCAATGGTTTCACGTCGTAACTACAGAAAATCCAGCAGACTGTGCGTCAAGAGGAGTACTACCCAGTTTATTCCTTGACCATCCACTGTGGTTTAAGGGTCCGCAGTTCCTGAGAGAAAACCCAATATTGCACTATAAAAGGCCCGAGAATTTAACCGTGGATTTAGAGCAAGCGGTTAAAGCTCATGTTGCTGTTACACCGGACAGTCATGAAATATTTGAGAGATTTTCTTCTTTACCAAGGCTCCTTAGAGTAATCGCATATTGCCGTCGATTTCTGTCTAAGGGGACATATGAAACGGAATATTTACAGGCCAGAGAAATAGATAAGGCATTGCAATGTTGTGTAAAGAGAACACAAGAAGACGCATTTATGGAAGAATATGCCCAGCTACGGAGTAATGGAAGCTTACAATTAAAAACAAGCAAATTAAAGTCATTGAGTCCTTACCTCGATGAGAATGGCTTGATAAGAGCTGAAGGTAGACTAGAAAAGTCGTCATTAGAAGAGCATATGAAACATCCAATAGTGCTATCGACAAACGCGCATCTCACTCACCTGATAGTAGCTGACGCGCATATGAAGACTCTGCATGGAGGCCCTCAGCTGATGCTGAACTATTTAAGGAGAGCCTATTGGATAATTGGAGTTAGAAATTTGGTCAGACAACACGTTTGGAAGTGTGTAATATGTGCCAAGCAAAGAGCTACCATTAAAGCTCAAAAAATGGGTGATCTACCATCCGTGCGAATTACACCAGCTAGACCGTTCCTGTACAGCGGAGTAGACTATGCTGGTCCTATTAAAATTCGGACAACTAAAGGCCGTGGACACCACTCACATAAAGGCTATATTTGCTTATTTGTGTGTATGTCGACTCGCGCATTACACCTCGAAGTAGTAAGCGACATGAGTACGCAGGCATTTTTAGCGGCATTTAGACGCTTTGTGTCTAGGCGAGGCCACTGCGCTAGGTTGTATAGCGATAATGGTACCACATTTGTCGGCGCTTCTAAGGAATTGCAGCAGATTTTACATAATCAGGCGTCTATAGCAAACCATTTAGAGGCAAATAAAACCGAATGGCATTTCATTCCTCCCCACGCTCCCAATTTTGGTGGGTTATGGGAAGCCGGGGTGAAATCTACAAAGTTTCACCTAAAGAGAGTGGTCGGTGATGCGACGCTTACATACGAAGAGCTTGCAACGCTTCTCAGTCAAGTAGAGGCGTGTCTAAATTCGAGGCCAATGAGCGTCATGAACCTAAATGATCCTGGAGAGTGTATGCCCTTGACTCCTGGACATTTTCTAATCGGTGAACCGCTAGTCACAATACCAGAGTATAATAATTATGAAAATTCAAATGTACATTCTTTAACACGTTGGCAGTTTGTTCAGAGGATGTTGCAGTCATTCTGGAGACGTTGGTCTCAAGAGTATTTATGCAATTTAATGCACAGATATAAATGGTCTTCAAAGACTAAAGAACCAAACATTGGTGACATAGTCCTCATAAAGGAAGACGGGTTACCGCCTAGTCGTTGGTTGATGGGTCGTATTCTAGAAAAACATCCAGGTGATGATAAGGTCACACGTGTAGTTACCTTACGTACTAATTCGTCAACAATAAAACGACCAACGAACAAATTATGTATTTTGCCCATTGAACACAAATAAGACAATTGTATTGCCAGTGTGTTTTTATTATTATGTACCTTTTTTTGTTTGTAAAGGACGTGTTGTCAATAACGTCCTTTGGTGGGCAGTATGTTCAATATGGTATAAAAGCTAGGAATAAACTAAATAAGAATATATGTATTACTATCTTTAGAATATAAAATTGCATGCATAAAGTTTTGTGTTAACTCGTCAATAGATGGCGCTTTGCAACTTATCTGCATCGCGTATCCTTACCAAATAGAAAACTTAGTTCGTAGATCTTCGATAGATGGCGTTGTACCATTCTCTAGATCGCGATATGGTTTCGTTACCGAAACCATTATAAAAGGTCATTTTTATTCAAATATATTGTCGATCAACATCAGAATACAGTCGTGGTTTTATTTATAGTCAAACCCTTCTAGTAATTCCTCAAATCGTCTAACCGATCGTCCAAACATCGCGGCAACGTGTTGTGTGCCCAACATTAGGTTAGAAGACTAGCCTAGCCTTATGTCTTCGTGGTTATTTTTTTTTATAAGCAAGTAAGTAGTTTGTTGGTGCTCAATCAGCATTTTTGATGTGAATTTGGATTATTTTGTCGTGCATTAGCAGCATTAGCAGTGCATTAATAAAACTGCTTTGCATTAAGATAAACAGCCGTACGTTACGAAAATAAATTGTAGTGTGTTTTCTAATACTTTTGAGTTAAGTATTCTGCTGTGCAATCAGTAATTTTGATGGAAATTTGGATTATTATTTCAAATCAAAAGCTAGTCATAACATATTTTAGCATCATACATCCTCATTTATGATAGTAGACACAAAATTATTCTTTTAACGACTTCAAACACCGCCGTTGCCCAAGTCGGTTCAAGCCTAGGTGACAGAGCGCGAGTGAAACACACGCTAACTTGTTGCTCCCATTATTTTGGCAGGCGTTAAATAATTTTATTGAACAC
Organism: Eilema sororculum; assembly: GCA_914829495.1. Taxonomy (NCBI): domain Eukaryota; kingdom Metazoa; phylum Arthropoda; class Insecta; order Lepidoptera; family Erebidae; genus Eilema; species Eilema sororculum. Next base: position 19,924,699 of record OU618552.1, on the reverse strand, counting down.
TTGCAATATTTTACTGAATATAAGTTAATTTTGTTTTGTTACACAATATACAGCTCTTTAGAGCTCGGAGAAACCATATAAAAAGACTTATTCACGGTTACTTAGTTTTTCTTTTGCCTAATTTTACTCATGCTATTGGGCAAGCATAGGCGAGGTGAAGTCAAATTGATGTGTCCTAGGTAAAAAAAAGCCCATGGAGAAGGAAAACCTGCCTATTATATTCTATACCAATTTATGGGATTGACATCAACGACCTTAAACGTTATAAATATCTTACATTTATCATTCTATTTCACTATACACTGGTCAACGCAATGCCACTTGTCAAGACGGGAAGGTAGAAGTCCTTATGGGTACCTAATGTACACCTTTGTATGTAGGTACCTATACCATGATCGCGTTAATTAAAATTATTGTATACTAGCTTTTGCCCGCGGCTCCGCCCGCGTGGATGTCGGTTATCGCGACAAAACATAGCCTATGTCCTTTCTCAAGGTCTAATCTACCCCTATACCAAATTTCATCAAAATCGGTTCAGTGGCTTAAGCGTGAAAGCGTAACATACAGACAGACAGACAGACAGACAGAGTTACTTTCGCATTTATAATATTAGTATGGATGGATCTTAGGACGCGACTGCCTTTAAGTAAGCATAGAAGTACTTAGCAAAAAAAACCACAACATTCTTCACAACGCTACTTAGACCCATGGTAAGCTTAACTAGCTTGTGTTATGAAGTCTAGAATGCGGATAAACATACTTAGAAACTTTTTTTTCGAAAAATACATACATATTATACATAGGTACACCCAGACCAATGCAAATAGCTATATTCATGCATACAAATATTTGCACTGAGCGGGGATCGAACCCGCGTCTCCTTAGCAGTCGCATTCACTACCACCACGCCACAGAGGTTGGCAAAGAATAGTATACTTATCAGCCAATCCATTCCATTCCAGCGATTGTACATATTGTATAATGTTATGTATAAGGTATACAGCATGGCTCTTGTATATATTGGTGTACAATAAAGTTTTACTTATCTATCTATCTTTTTTTTTATACAGGACACGTCAATTTTACTTCACCTCGCCTGATGTTAAGATAAAGGCAAAGTCTCGGCAAGAGGGTCACCATCGTAAACACTAACCATGTTAACAGTGGTGGCACTCAGCTTGACGGCCTCATTAGATGCCTTTTCACGCCCCGCTTAAAGGACCCGGGACTGTAGGAAGAAGGAAACACGTGAGCTGGCAGGGAATTTCAGGTCTTAGTGGTGCGGCATAGGAATGAATCACTGAAACGCTTGGTTCTAGCAGGTATACTCTGCACCGTAAATGGATGGCATCTTAGCCCTGCACGTGTCGTCCTGTGAAGGAAAGGGGAGGGTGGGACTAATTGGAAGAGCTCGTCAGAACATTCATCTTACCAAGTCTGCAAATAATGAGCCTGCCAACATCAGGTCTGTCGTACAGCACTCCTTCAATGAGGTTCCGGAGTTTGCTGAGCCCGAACCAGTCGACGTCGCGCCACAGGTGCGGGTTCTGATCCCGGAAACTGCAGTAACGGACGAGCTGTAAAATACACTATTGTTATAAAATTCGTGTGGCAGACAAGAGCATGGCCCACCTGATGGAAAGAGGTTACCGTGGCCTTTGGACGTGTGCAATAAACTGTAGCAGGGCGTTCATTTCTATCTATTTTTTTTATATGAAAGGACACGTCAGCTTGACTTCACCTCGCCTGATGGTAAGCTAAAGGCAAAATCTCGGAAAGAGGGTCACCATTATAAACATGTAGCATGTTAACAGTGCGTGATGGCACTCAGCTTGACGGCCTCATCGGATGCCTTTTCACGCCGCGCTTAAACCCGGGACTGTAGGAAGAAAGAAACACGTGAACTTCTGATTAATAGACGAGGCTCTAGCACAGACACTACCCTCCGGGGGTTGGATGGATGACCAGACAGCTGTCGCTCCCATAAAAACCGTAGAAGCCAAACCATAAGAAGGAGGAGTAAGCTGACATCTCAGAAGGTAAAACCCCTAGAATGGAACCGGGTACCGGGAGGATAATCTTAGCATTCCCGGTTTCGGGTTCATCAGATGAAAGTCTGATGATCAGCTGACTCCGGAGGTAGTCCTCCATTACAGGGTGGAAGATTTTAATGCCCCCTGGACGGGAAATACTCGAAATACTGGAGATAGAGAATTTAGTGAAATTCTCTATCTCCAGTATTTCGAGTATTTAGCATAAATAAAGGAATGTTTCCTTTCAGTGGAAAGGAAACCAGTGGAAAGGAAACATTCTTTTATTTTTCAAAAGAAACAAATAGCATTCAAAGATTTTCGAAAACACGCTTGACACACCCGGTAAGTAATCGAACTGACTAAAACCTGAAATAATCACATCCCGTATTTTTAACCCCCGACGCAAAAACGACGGGGTGTTATAAGTTTGACGTGTGTGTGTGTGTGTGTGTGTGTGTGTGTGTCTGTCTGTGGCATCGTAGCACCCAAACGGATGAACCGATTTGGATTTAGTTTTTTTTGTTTGAAAGGTATATTAGTCGGGAGTGTTCTTAGCTATGTTTGAAAAAAAATCGGTCCAAGATGGCCGCCGCCACAACATGTTGAAATACATATTTCTTTATAACTCCCTCAATATGGGTATCAAATGAAAGAGCTTGACTAGTAGATCAATTTAAAAGTATAAAATAAAAATTAAATTAAAAATTTAAAAAACCCCCGTCACAAAAACACCTCCAAAAAGTTGAAAATCCCCAAAAATCAAACATAAATTTTAATTCAACCGTTGCCATGTCGGGGGACCTTAACTGGTTAAGTACTCCTTTATATCGTAAGGTCCCCCGACAACTTTTTGGAGGTGTTTTTGTGACGGGGTTTTTTTAAAATTTTTAATTTAATTTTTTATGACTTCAATCGATAGTGGCAATCATAAGGATCAAATCTGTCTAATAAAAATGGTCAATTCAATGAAAGGAAGTCCCTGAAATCCTTACTTCCTTACTAATATTATAAATGCGAAAGTAACTCTGTCTGTCTGTCTGTCTGTCTGTATGTTACACTTTCACGCCTGAACCACTGAACCGATTTGGATGAAATTTGGTATAGGGGTAGATTAGACCTTGAGAAAGGACATAGGCTATGTTTGGTCGCAATAACCGACATCCACGCGGACGGAGCCGCGGGCAAAAGCTAGTCATAAGGTAATAATTACCTACTTACCAACCGATGCGCCCGCGCAGGTATTGATCTTCGCGCTCTCAAAAACCGCAATAAAAATGCGTCGTCTATTCGTGGTGGGTGACATTCACCGCGCTCTGAAAAGTTTTTTATTTGAAAAAATAGGTAAAAGTACATAATCTTTGCTATCGTGGTATTGGCTCAGGTATAAATGTAGAATATAAACGAATATTTAGGGTTATTATTACACAGCGATATCTAAATACAAACAAACATATATTGTAGGTTATAACATAACATAACATATACTCACGCCTGTTTTCCCCGAAGGGGTAGGCAGAGGTGCTAGCACCCACATTTCGCCAGTTTATGTTTAGGTCCCAATGTATATAATGTAATAGGTGGCGAGCCTATTGCCATTAACCGGGCACTTATAACCCTGCGATAAATACACACATAACTTCGAAAAGCATCGAAAAGTCATTGGTGTGTGCCATGGTAAACCTGGGATTTTTTTTTTTTTTTTTTTATCGTGCGAAAAATCCCCACGGATACCACCCCCACGGAGCCGGTGGAGGCGGTTATGTCGGACTCGAACCGACTAAAACGCACGCCGTCTTGGGTCCTTGGCTGCCGGAGGTGAGATTGCCAAAAGCATATCTCTCGCACCCCGGCAGACCCAGGACCATCTCTATCGAGATGGCCCCCTTCGGGTTGTGGGGACCACAGTGTCCCCATCTAGCCCCGGTTACGGGGAGGCGCATTTTGCGCCGCCGCCGCGGCCTGCTTCTGCTAGAGTGACAGGCGGCTCCACCGGTCACCCCCAGGCCAGCGCTCATGGAGGACGGAGGTCGTTCTGCGACCTCCGACGTCCGGTTCGTCTTCGCTCTGCGCGGGCTTCCCGGGCCCGGAGTCTGGTCCGGACCCGACCGGCCGCCTCCTTCTCGAGCATTACTTGCTCGCAGAAGGAGACAGCCGCACCCCAAGCGTTCGCGCATCTTACCATCGCTGTGAGCAACGTGGCGAGTGTGAGGACTCCCACCCCCAGAGCCGCCACTAGGACCCGCCTCGGCGTGTCCCACGCCGGGCACTCGGTCAGCGTGTGCAGCTCCGTGTCCTCGCTCGCATCACAGTGATGGCATTCGGACGTTGGCTCCTTCCGGATCCGACACAGGTAACTCCCGAAACACCCGTGTCCGGTGATCACCTGCGTCAGCCGGTACGAGAGGCTGCCGTGTGGCCTCTCTAGCCACTCCTGCATGATGGGTCTTACCGCCGCTATTACGGCGTGCCCTGCGCTTGGTCGCCCAAGTCGTAGCTCCCATTCCGCTACCATGTCCCTGTGGAGCTGAGACCTCACGGCCCGAATTTCATCAGGCTCGGGTTCCCGTCCCTGCTCCCGCGCCTCCTTTCGATACCGATATAGCATCGAAAGGGCTCTCGCATCCAGGTTCCACGGTAGGAATCCGGCAAGGAGACTCGCCGCCTCCAGAGATATCGTGCGGTACCCCCTAATGGCCCTGCTGGCCATTGCACGCTGCGGCCCACGCAGCAGACGCGCATTGTGGACCGTCAGGGTGTCCGCCCATATTGGGCACCCATATAGGGCCATAGACCGCACGACTCCCGCGTAGAGTCTCCTGCAGGAGTCATCAAGCCCCCTCATGTTGGGCAGCAGGCGCCCCAAGGCGGCAGCTGTGTCCTTCAATTTAGGGGCCAGTCTTCGGAGATGCTCCCCGAAGTTCCACCGGCCGTCGAGAACGAGTCCCAGATATTTCATCTGGGGCTTGATGGCGATGGAAATGTCTCCCACTATGAGGCTGGAATCCTCTGGTGGGACGCGCCGAGGCCCATGAAAGAACATGGCCTCGGTTTTATGCAGAGCCACCTCGAGACCCAGCCGCCGGATCCGCTCCACGACTTGGGCAACCGCGGTCGTGGCCTTCAGGGTCGCTTCACGGTATGTAGACCCGCACGCCGTCACCAGCGTGTCGTCCGCATAACACGTGAGGTAAACCTGGGAACGAACCCGAGACCCCGTCTCAGCAGTCCATTACCCATACCACTAGGCTACCGTAGTAGTAGTAGTAGGTTGTAGGTTATACCGTAGGATAATAGTAGATGCACCATGGTATGCCACTAATGAAAGACTTCACCGAGAGCTTGGGATCAAAACCGTAAAAGAGGAATTATTGGAAAGAGTCACAATATACAAAGACAGACTGCAGCTGCACCCTAACATATTGACACAAAACCATATGGATGAAATATTTCCAAGCGTGAGGAGACTAAAGGAAAGAGTTCTTCTAGATTTACTCTAAAACTCATTTAAGAGGACATATCACTGGACCTGTACGTCACATATCATCCATGTGTCCTGGAGAGATTGTGATAAAGCAAAAAAAAATATATATCACGGTTTTCTGAATATTTCGGTATAAGGTTTTGTAAATTATTATAACCTATGGGAACCCATTCCCGAGAAAACTATCCCTGTGCCAAATACCAAATTACAGCCAGATTCGTTCGTTGTTGAATAACAAACCTCCAAACATATTCACAAAAGTATTAAGTAGGATAGCATAGGATAAGTAGAATGTATGAATGTTTGTCGGCGAACGTTGCGTCGTAGGTACATCAAAGGCCTACCCGTACGCCATGGCGAAACAAGTCATTCCATTTTTCATTCGTAACTTTTAGTTTTAAGTAATATATCTTCATAAAAGCCGCTTTGTTAAGTCTCTTTTATTCAATAGGATAGACGCCATAATGAGTTACTATAGTGACCAAATGATCGCATAATGGATAGCACAAAAGGCGCGCTTCTGACAAAACCATATAAGGAAAACAAAACTGTATTTATCATAATTATAGGTAACTAAGCAATATGTACCTACTCATGAACATAGTAAATTTTAGAATACAAATTTTGTATTTTTGGGATATGGGGATGTATTTAGGAATTTTGTTTAAAATTATAAAACATAGGTTCGTCTAATCCAGCTTTTCCTGAAGTTTAATCAATTTTTTGGTCTATATTCCCCGAACAAGGTACACGTCTTTTCGATTACCTAATAACACTTCATATTCATGCAAGCCTGGTACTCATTGTCTTTTACAATCTCAGTTTCCGTACCGTACCCAATGTCCATTGATGTTTACATAACTGTTACGTATTAGGAAACGTGGAAATGCAATATTATAGCAATTATTATGGGCATTCACCAATGTTATGATGTAGTGGAAGACTGCAACATATAGCTTGGGTAGTTAGAATGCAACTATCCCACCATTATCCATTTATGCTTTGTATGATGACAGTAATATTTTGTAATGTAACTAGGATATTATGATGTAGAAACACGGGTGCTGGTAAGTTGCATGCCATGATAAGAGTATAGATCACTCGCTACAAACTGCATGCTTTGGATGAAAGCGGGATTTAAGGAGAGATGAGATGAGTGAACCTTTACAATCTACTTTACTTGTTACCTTTCTATTTCCTGGCAAATAATAATTTGAGGTTTACTTACCGTATATCATATCTCTGAGTTCTGTTATATTTCTTGCTCTAGTGACAGGGTCTTCTGCGGACAATATCCATGCTTCTTTTTCTAGCTCTGGATCGACGTGACGGTCTAACTCAGCTGCGAAGGCAATCTCTTGAAACGTCCAAGCTTCTATGTCCCCCTGGTAACATTAGAATTCCTTAAATTAGATTTGTCCATTTGTTTTTAATAAATATCGATCGCTAGCTGATCTAATTCCGACCAACAATACTTGATGATGATACAACTTGAGACTGGTAGTGTATGTGTGACTATACATTTCACCAACGATAGAACCCTAGATCATTATCTAAACTGAGTTTTAAGGTCACTCGTGAAAGTTGTTAATTATAAGATTCCTGTGAAAGACATTTTCATTATGTTTCTTGTAAAGACGTTCCGTATCTAATGCATATTTGAAACTGGTTTTAAATTACGATGCGAATTGATTTTCATAATTTTACAACCGCGTTAATTGGCAATACAGATACAACGACTTAGGTTGTAAAATATTAATCATTCTGTTACATTGTTTGTACTTATTCATGTGGAAAAACTGTTTGGCTTTGTCGCTTCAGTCGCCGGGCCACTGGTAAAGCGAAGAAAGGCAAAAGTAAGATGGCGGACTCTGTGATCCAAAATGAGAACTTTGGAAGCACTTGGGATATAGTCACACTGAAGAGGACGATTGTTGAACCCCGGGATCTGGACCTGGGGAGAGCTTTGATTATGACCGGGACAGGGACTATTGCAAAGATGTTTTTTTAAATACCACTTTGGTGGCCACCTGATGGAAAGTGGTTACAGTGATAATTATTAGCTGAAGAATTTTTGGCATAGGTACGTATTTTACAAGTTCCGCCATGGACTACCAATAAATAACCAATAACAAAATGCGCAAGATTGGTCACTTGCGATATTTCCGTCGAAGTGTAGGCTGAATTGCTTTACACTGTCCTAAATTATTATCTTTTCCTTATATCTTTAAACAAATAACAAGATTGTAAATCGCATTAATAAAACTGTCTGTTGTACTGATTGCGATCCGAAGCTTTTGTTACAGAGTACTGCTAGAATATAGCTGACCATGACTCAACTATGCGATATCAAGTTCAAAGTGACGATACGATTTATTGCTAGCACTATATACGGTCGGAAATCCGTGTAAGTATTATTTCATTAGAGACGTTATCTACAAAGTAATGTTACTTAGGCGGGCAACCAAAGCAGCATTTGTTGCGCACACAGCAAGTTGCCTAGAAAATGCTTCTTGCCAAGGAATGTATGAAATTTACCAACATTTATGAAGCAAATGGTTCTTGCATTTATGCTTTGGTGCATTCGCTGGGTCATTCATCACCTCGCGGGCGACCGCGAGATGGCATTTTTCGTTTTTATTTCATTTTACTGTCTTCAACTCGCGGGCATATTAAAGTACAGTCAGATGAAAATGTCCATCAATCCATATACTCACGTCTGGAAATCCCTGAAGGGGTAGGCAGGGGTGTACTAGCACCCACGTTTTGCCAATTATGATTTCCGATCTTCTAACGTAATAGGCGGCAAGCCTATTGCCGTTTACTGGACCCTTTGTCTTGGGCTGTATATTTACAGTCGGATGAAGAAATTTGCTGCCTCAGTGTATGGTGTCATCAGTACAAAATTCCTCTCACCAAGTGGACATAGAGACAATAATTATATTCAGATAAGTAAGTAGGTTTGGATAGGGCTCGCCCCCGTAGGGATCGTGTTCAATTTCCGGCCCGAGTAACGTTTAATCTGATATCCTGCGAAAATATCGCATTGCATCGGAAAGCTCCCGATCGGAAACCTACAAATTGTCCTCGAGGCACTTGTCCCGTTTAGGGAGCGGTAATTATGGGAAAAAGAGGTTATGTAAGATAACGTGGTACGAGGAAATAGAAAGTTAGACTACTTCTTGCCTCTTCACCGTCAGGTTTGCTGGTTTTGATTAGTATACTCCTTTTTGTGGGAGCCTCGTCCGGTGCTAATTAGACTAGCTAGAAGCCCCTTGATTCTATTAAAGCTAAAAGCTAAGCCATAGTCAGCGGATGACATTAAATTTTAGATTTTATTTCTACCAGCCTAAAGTCCAAAATGAAATGAAAATAGTTTCATTACAATTTTTCATTCACTCTGCAAAAAGTCATTTAATTTTAATGCCGTTTTTTGCAGTCGCTGCGGCACGACTATGGTTTGGCTTTAGTAGAATCGAGGGCCAGGTGTGGTTGGCTTTTAAACCCTTGCTCCCAATTTCGTGGATAATACTGGTGAAAAAGATGGTAGGTATTTAATACATTTTTGTCTATCCCTATGGCGACATATTGGTGATGTAAAGAAAGATGACAGATGGAATATCGCGAATATCACTCATTGAAATAAAATTATATTTTGACGTATTCTATCAGATTTATTGGGGTATTTGCCCGTAGAAGAACTAGTAAATCACCTGGAGGTTCCACGGGTACTTTTTTGTATCTATAGATCATTTGGCTTCACATTTAGCTCGAAATTTCGGTTACCCTCAACAGTCATGATGGTGGGGTAAATCGCGTTAGAATCTGTTAAACATGTTTTTATTTCAATGGGTATATCTTCCATTTTATGAGTACAGGCAGTAAGTAGGTGACTTTCTCGAAGCTTACTTGACGTCGATTTTCTTGAGAACGTTTAATAACTTTGCTTACTTCTACAAATTGGCAATAACTCTTGGAGAACGTCCGTTACGTTTACCAGCTCCGTCGTTTATCTTGTGAAACCCTGAACACTGAACATCCCGAACGACAAAGCGGTTACGCTAGCTATAATCATTCGTCGCGGTGCGCGCCCACGTAACCTATGTAATTTTGTACATGTAATACGAATTATGGTCCTCATGTTAACTTAGTATGAATCCTGCAATTATTACTATATAGGCTTTCAAAATCTGTACGGTAATGGCTGTGGTTTTATGACTGCAGCGAAAAAAGCAGGATTATGTATTTGACCTGTATGTATCTGGTCGCTTCTGTTTGACCTATCGATCGAGAGGTCCAGGGTTCGAATTATAGTCATGAATGACCCATCTACGAGTGGGTAGTGGTATTGATTTTTATCTAGGTAAGTTTTTTTTTCTATTTAAGTAATAGTAATTTCAGTTACTAATATTCTTTAATTACAAAATAACTACCTCTATTTGATGAACCAGATACATTAATATATTCATGCATACAAAAATTAACACTGAGCGGTAATCGGACCGCACCTTCAATGTAGCAGTCGAATTCACTACGCGCTACACATTTCATCCTGCGCAAAACTTTATGATAGATAGATAATTCTATAATGTACAACAATAGATTTACATTAGAACAAGTAGGTAGCATGTATACAGTTTAATGTGCAATGGGCGGCCTTATCGCTGGAAGCAATTTCTTCCAGGCAACCTTGGGATCGCCTAATCAATACATAATTAATTTCTCTTTTACCTTTCTTCAAGCGAGATGCGGTCATCATTACTCTCAAATGTCTGGTTCAAACTATTTACATACCTACCTAACTACCTTCCAAATATATTATAACCTCAGACAGTAATTACAGCTAAAATGTTAATAACTGCTTAGATAGCCGAGAGTCTAGCTCTAAGCATAAATATTTACTTAGCTATTATTTAACCTTGGAAAGGAACTTGTTAATTTTCTGAGCAAAGTACGACGTCAAGGATGTCTGCTCATATTTGGCAAAAACTAGCCTAACGATCTATAATTGAATTTCATAATCTGATTTTTTTTTGGACACTTCACCACTTCACATCCCTTCATTACCTAACTACTACTCTTCTGCTATTAGATTTGCTGAAAGAGAACTCATATTGTGTTAAGCTCACTTTTGTACATGTTCTTGAAATTATCTTCTAAATATATATATAGCTCAAAGGTGACTGACTGACTGAAATAGTGATCTATCAACGCACAGCCCAAACCACTGAACGGATCGGGCTGAAATTGGGCATGCAGGTAGATGTTATGACGTACGCATCCGCTAAGCAAAGGATTTTTGGAAATTCTGCTACTAAAGGGGTAAAATAAGGGATGGAAGTTTGTATGAAAGTCCGTCATTTTCAGAGCTAGATGCACTAAATTTCATAAACCTGTGTCTTTTAAGAAATAAATGAACACGTGTATCAGCGTTTATCAGCTTAAGAGGGTAAAATAGGTGATAAACTTTTGTATGGAAAGTTCGCCATTTTCAAAGTTGAAAGAAGCAACAACAGAAGCATGAAACTTCGTACACCTACGTCTTTTAAGAAATGTTTTGTCGCGATAACCGACATCCACGCGGGCGAAGCCGCGAGCAAAAGCTAGTCATTTATATAATACTTCTGTATTATTTGTGTACAATAAAGAATTAAGAAGAATTAAGAATTAATACTTACTGTAGTAATTACTACCTAGGTATACGGACTACAGTTACCATGCACTATGTATTGCTAGGGCTATAAATCTTGGACCTAAATCGCAAGATATAAAAGGCGGATTGTTTTGTAATGTTTGGTGAATTGGGCAAGATACAGTGTTCAGTCAACGCGAAAAAATATTTTGCGAACCTTTTCTTTACATCGGACTAAATGTATCAATTAATTAAGCGTAGTAAATAAAATAAAATGTATCTAGACGGATTTCCCAACCTACTAAGCTATCTAGAAACGTCCAGGATAACTAAAATTCTCCGATAAATAAGTAAGTAGGTAGGTACGTCTGTTGCGACCATTTATCGAAAATTCTTACTTTATCCAGGAGAAAACACCACACAATAAAAGACTGTAAGGCTGCTATAATAAAAAAAACTGGGTTATTCGGAATCGTTTCGTAATATAATCCTAAAATTTGGTTGCAGTGCCACCTATCGGGTTCAATAACAAATAACTGCATGATGCGCCTAACCTTCGCGCAAGCGCAATCAAGAAGTCGATAAACTTTTATCACAAACGGATGAGCGGCTGCGCATTATATACGTACAAAGTTACAAACAAACATTTACTTGGTGCCTATTAACAATTATAAATGGATAAATTAGTTGTATCCGCAATAAGTAACTACATTGAAGATATAAAAAAAAAACAATTACGATCCTGACCTGAACCGAAGGAATGAGTCACTGAAACGCTTGATTCTAGCAGCGTTCTTGCTCAGACTTCAAAAATTTCGAACATCTAACAGAATCCTCTGGACGCAATAACAGACATCCAAGCAGGCGAAGTCTGCAGGCATGAGCTAGTTCATTTTTATTTTCGTTGCAATAAGATCATAATATATAACACCGAGAATCATTAGTTATTCTGCATTTTATTTAAGATAATTATTAGTAACCAAAATCTTTATTGAAATAAAACCACTTTTTACGGATTCTTTAGATAGAATCCGTAAAAAGTGGTTTTATTTCAATGAGTGACATTCGCGTAAACTTCGGCAAAATCTTTATATTCCCACTTTTTTTCATTCTTTTTATTTAGGCGCACAAAAAACACATAACAATCTTTTAAAATCGATAGTAATTAAATGCTGATCCGTACGTTGACGGGCCATCCTTGTTAAGGGGTTAAAGAAGGAAATATTATTCTTATGAACCTGAAGAGAAAATAGATTTGTCTGATTAGGCCCACGTGCGCTAAATTTCATATCAAAAGTTATGTGAGAAAATAATCCCGGTGAATCTTTAATACGAGTATAACGTATAATTCTGTCCAAATAAACTAGATCAAAATATGAGCGTCGAATTTCTAATTGCTGTACTTTGAATTTGCGAAGTCTACCTTGGTAATCAATATCTCATCAATACAGTCCGTAAGTTGTCTTTTGTTTTGTTTTTGTTGTTACTCATTACACCGAACACACAATATTTACTGTGGTCTAATGACGTTTTAGAAATCTTGCGTTTGATGGTTTCTCATGGTGATTTATCTCATATCACGTCATTAAATTTTATTGTTCAAGATGGGTTTCTATCAGTGAAAATCTGTTTATTAATATAACTAGGTTTTCCCTTTTTAATCAATAAAATTCAGGAGTAAAACATGACTGGCGTATGGTAGACTGAATTATAAGTACATATGCGTTTACATTTATCGGTGAAATGTAATTAATGAAAAAAAAATCAACCTAATACTCTTGACTGTCACGTTGCTTTTTTTCGTGTGGAATTCACCACGGATACCACCCCCGTTCGGTCTATGGGAGAGGCTGTTTAAGGTGACAAGCAGCGTCACTTTTCATTCTCACGCCATCCAAGACGGATTTTCACATCCCCGCCACGAGGTCACAATGACCTGGTATGAAAATAGTTTTATTTCCATGAGTTATAATATTCGCACGAACTTCTAAAAGTATCCTTTGTCAATTTGTAGGGTATTTATTGGTGATTTCTTTGGTTCATTTCGGCGTGAAAAACATTAAGTATCCTTTGTCATTGATTAGATTTGTGGGGTATTTAGTGGTGATTTCTTTGGTTCATCTCAGCGTGAAAAACAGAGATGATGAGAATGAAATGGCATGTACGACGCCTCAATGTACAGGTAACTTACCCCGTTATGTGTGTGTACACTTGCTAATGACCACACTAATGAATGTTTTTATAAAAGCATTAAACCTCGATTTGTTTATCTTGCCACACATTTGTATCAATCAGAAAAATGACATAAATGTTCTGGAATAATACGTAATTATGCGAACTACACTTACAGTTTCGGGAAGCTTCTAGGGAGATAAATATAAAACAGTAATGTGTACATTTACAAATGTTGTTGTATACTTATCATTATCACTAGTGTTGTTCCCGGTTGCGTCCGAGACTTTCATCTCATGCTTATTCCTTCTGGTTTGGCTTATATGGCTTCTATGGGAGTGGCTGCCATCTAATTTTCCAACCCTTCGCCAGAGCCTGGCCCGTTATTCCACAGGTCTACCGTACCGGCTTACATCCCAAATACCTACATGGGAGCTGGAGAAACAAGTTCGATTATCATACTATTCATTGCACCAGCGTTACACCAGGCTATATACTCTGTGATTTTTTCCATTACAATAAAACCTCTAATATCTAATAAAATAACAATAATCGCTAACCTAAATAATTGTGGTAAGTATATACTAGGAGTTCAGATTTGAAAGGAGATTGTGAAAAACGAAAGGGCTGCCTTGCTCGATCTGTTTTATAGCCACTTATAGTTAAAGTAGCTACTAGAACGGTGTAGAAACTCGCCAACCAACTTTCTTCAAAGCGTTTATCGCTATATTGTCTTTAAACTGTTAGCCAGCAACCGTAAAATTGAAGAAAATGGAAACCGACGGTTTTCCTGCGGTGTAATCGCCATCATTGTGTCTGTGTGTGAGCTTCAATCCGGGTCGAGGACCTCATTGTATGAGTTGGAAGGAAAATTAGAAAATGGTTGATAATAATAATATGCTCACCTTACTAAGTATTGCTGTTAAACGATTTAAGCGTTCTTACACTTACTAAAGAGATGAAGCTTTAAGTACTCCCGTCAGAAGGCTGATCCACATTCTATTAGCGATTTTCCAGTTCTGTCCAAAGTTTCTATTGTGGAGCCCAGGGTCTGCTTATTTTTGATTGGTTTATTAACTTTTATAAAAGCGACTGCCTTCTGACCTCTCAAGCTCGCAAGGAAACCCTGCTCCGAAAGCAAAGCGGGGTTAATCCCAGCCGCATCCGAAGCCTACAATTAGGTCAGTTATTAGTCAGTCTGACTACGGATTTGGCTGTACTTTGATATTTTCTGTGAAACGACTGCCATCTGACCTGTACAACCCAAAAGCGACATCGAAGCATTGCAATTAATCCAGTTCTTGTACTTTTTAGGGCTCCAACTACTCATAACGACTAGCATAGATGTTCGTATGGCAACCGGGAACGACGACTTAATCTGCTGTCCGAGGCATGACCAAATCCATGCAAATACCCATATTCATGAATATGCGTTCGCTACTGCTTCGTCACAGAGGCTGTTATTAAATGAAATTACCATATCAACTAGTACTAATATATCTATTGTTATCTACACGTCTTAAACGAACTTGAAAAGTTTCGTATATAAAAAGCTAATTATCAGATAATTTGGTGGTTGACCCAGTATAGCACAAATAAACGATGAGTTCTTATCACATCGGGAAACAGCCCCGAATTTTATTGATATTTCTTGCAAAGGAGCTGTTTCCACTTACTCTATAATGCAGTTATGCACTTTACAATTGACTTGAGCATGTCTGGCTACGACATTTCGAAATAGGCCACGGGCGAAGCCATGCGAATCAGCTAGTAAAGAAATAAATAAATAGCTGCGGCAGCTACGGACTTGTGGAGGAACGAGGTGGGATGTTCCTCCAACACAAAGGGAGGATCCTCCGACCAGGCAAGGTGATCACGCCTGGCGGGCCGCGGCGAATCCTGCATCGCGAAAGTGAAGTACGCGGGCTGGTACAATATATATACAACATCCCAACGACAATCGTTGGGCCGCGGCCCGCCAGGTGTGATCACCTTGCCTGGTCGGAGGATCCTCCCTTTGTGTTGGAGGAACATCACACCTCGTTCGTCCACAGACTCAACATCCATCTTCCGTGCGTACGATGTTGCGCCTGTGGAGAATCAACACAGACTGATGGACCTACAGTTGTGTGGACGGCTCGTGATGATCCAACTGCGGATGCATCTGCCGACGGCTGTAGATGCATCTGCCTACGTGTAGTGCAGCCTTAATAATAGACTCCTGGCAGGTCCTAACCTAGCCACTATTAATTGCGACCCAGTGAGTCAGCCGTAATGATGTCGTTAAGTAAACACAATGTGTATATATAAAACAAAACCAATAGGTAATAGTTGACAATATCAATATTATCAATGGTGTTAAGTTAAATCACATATTCATGAGAGTAAACATAGGTACACTAGGGGAAGTCCAGTACATAGTAGCGTCTACAGAAATAACGAGGAAATTGCTTGTATTGTAAGATTCACATATCTTAGACCTAAAATGTGCTCTATACGCGCAGTAAGTACACGTTTCTTGGAAGTATTTAGGATGATTTCGGTTATCGTGACCAAACATAGCCCCTGACCTTTCTCATGGTCTAATCTACCCCTATACCAAATTTCATCAAAATCGGTTCAGTGGTTTAGGCGTGAAAGCTTAACACACAGACAGACAGAGTTACTTTCGCATTTATAATATTAGTATGGATTACAAAACAATCTGCGCGCGTCAGAGCCTTTTATATATTTTCGCGATTTAGGTCCAAGGTACATGAATCGAGCTATACCCATGATGTATTAGATTAACCTTGTACCCTCTAAAGTTTGAATATTTATTTACTACCCACAGTTCACAATGCACTACCTGTGCACTTATTCAGTTTATAACTAAGTAGATCGTTATAGATCTCTCTCCACTCAAGTCCGTGAAACGTTTACAGTGTTGAACATTCTTTGTATTATTCGTAGGTTAATTTTTATGTCATTTCTTCATCTACCGGTTAGGTACAAACAAAACGATGCGCATCCCCTTTCCGCGGGCAAGTTTGGGACTTGGGACACCGTGGTTCGCACACCCCAGGTGGCCGCTCCAAACCGGAGATGGCCCTGGGGCGGCTGAGGTGCAAGGGATTATGTCTTAGGTAACTTTACATCCTGGAATCTGAAGCCCCAAGATGGCGTGCAGATTTATTCTGTTCGAGTTCGACATAACCGCCCCCACCGAATGCTAGGTCCGTATTTCTTTATTTATTTTAAATTTTCGGAAAAATACAGCTAATTTTCACAACTGCAAGCTATAATGAAGGCCAATTAAAAGTTTTTACAGATAATTTCGCTACAGAAGTATTCCTACATACTTATACAAGATTAAATTGAGCAGGAAGAGAAAAGAAAAATAAATTTTGGTCCGTAAAAAGACGACGTAAAAAGGTTGGCGATACGCGCAGGCCTATTTTATTAACCAATTCTGTATTGTTGTTCCATTAAAAATACTAAAAGGAAAATATAAATCCGTTATTTTTCGTCGCTCAGAAAGTGGAAATAAATGAAATTTGCATACCTATATCACTATATGCATGGACCTGTTTAGGTACCCTTGTTATTTATTAACTAAAGAAATACCTTTATTTTTCCTTTTTTGTTTATGTACACTACGCATCCTTTTATTACCATTTCTACTTCTTTGCAACTCAAAGGTTTGCTGAGAGGTAACTCATATTGAGTTAAGCTCGCCTTTGTACATGTTTCTTGTTATATTATCTTATAAATTATTTCTATATTGTATGTGTGCAATAAAGAATTAAAAAAAACTTTTTGCAACGTGCATAGTAATCCGGTAGGAAACACTTTGAACGATATTGAATAAACCTTAAAAAACTTACGTTGTATACTCTCTACTCGATCAATATAAACGTTGTAAATCGGATTTAGTCGTTTATTTCAACTTTTATGTACATAATTTAAGTAATATAATAATTATTATAAATAAAAATATAAAGCAAGGTATGTGCAAAACTGTAGGTTCAGGCGTCAAGGAATTCCTCCCCATCGACGTTGATGGCACGTTGAATGGCAATGCCAATCCTTTGCGCAAGGAATAAACCAGTGTCTATTAAACGTTTAGATATTTCTTTGTATAATAGACGTGCACTTGGACCCCATGATCCCAGCGTCTCGACCCCAAACGGCTCAAATATGTAATTATCACTTAAACTACTATATTTGCGCCGTTTGAGGGTCTCTGCCGAGGCAGCAGCAGCGCAGGCACAGTCCGCAGTACCTGAAAGATGAGAAGGCGCAAGGGTGTCAACACATGTTGCATCCCACACCAAAAGCCTTCCCATCTTCCAAGGCACCAATGACATTCCATCTGGTCTCTTGCCATCGTCGCGCACCAAACCAGAAGGCTCTAATACGGATGGAACGCCGGCGGTGACAAGAGCCCGACGGATTATGTCATTGATGTACGCGTGCCGCGAAAGCCAACCCGCGCTCCTGCTGCATGAGAGACCATGATGTCCAAGGCTACCAACTTCTTCTCCACAGCGACATCGATGTGGAGAAACGCAAGGAGCACCTAAACGAAGGCAAGCAGCGATACGCCCGAGGAGGGCTAGACCATAAGTGATGGCCCTGGGTCCGCCGGGGTGCGAGGGATATGTCGATGACAACCTCAACTCCGGCCTAGCACCACGACCCACAGTCGGCGTGCGGTTTTGGTCGTTTCGAGTCCGACATGACCTCCCCTTCCGGCTCCGGCAGGGGGGTAACCGAGGGGATTTCCGCACGAGAAAAAAAAAAATGTTTTCTTACCATGTTGCAGAGCGGCACGTCCCATTGTCTCTGGGAAAATGGGTTGGCTGGCAAATTAATGTTTGGGCAAAACATTTTCCAAGCATTTAAGGCTTCGGCTTTGCCTGGCACTTCCGAATTAGTTAGGCTAGGAGTTAGGATTTTTCTAACTAATTCATCCGTGCCATGCACCGAAGACAAAAAAGCTGGTAGACTTACGTCGGTAATTTTGCGAACGCCGAGCCCGCCTAGACGCACAGGCATGGACGCCTGAAGCCAGACTCGGTCGTTCATATCCACATTTAGAATTTTACAAAGTGTGTTCAATCGGCTTTTGGGTTCCAAACATGTGAGGCATATTCAAGGTGACTCCGAACGAAAGAACAATATAAAATTGTAGGTAAGTAGGTATAAAATTGTAAAGACGAGGTGATTTGTGCATGAAATAGACAAGGTCATTTGATATTTGCAGAGGTTATTTACATATCCGGAATATTATATTTTTCATTGTTGTTATCTAAAAAAAATGGCACTTCTAACTAGCCCCACGACACCAAAAGGATGAGGAAAGCCTGGGTCAGAGCCTCACCTGTCAATAATCAGGCGTAGAGGTTGGTTTGGTCTGTGGGACCTCTGGATATCATTATTAAGTACGCCCTATTCTTTCCAGAAAGTAAGTACCTACTTATATGTATTTGCGTTATATCAACGTGCGTAGATAAAGTTTGCTATGACATTGAATGTTTATCGGACTATATTGGTCAACACAAGTCGGTCAATGTGAAGTAATTAATACCTATTTATATACGTTTTTGGATACAATATACCAACATGTTACTCATCGTAATACAAACTTGTTGTTGTATAGGTCACGGTGACCACTATTCATCAGGTAGGTCGTGTGCTTGTCTGCCACCTAAGTGTTAAAAACTTAGTCGTAGGTCATACCTTGCTTTAAATTGTACTCTAATGTGATCTATCCAGTCTTCATAGTACTACCTACAAGAAACTCCTTAGAATAGATTTCACCGATGAACATAAACGAGTTTGATTCAATTTAAACTGCGTAAGCACAATTTAATCATCGTAAATTAGGATTTAATACTCTCGTCTTTGTGAAAACTGGGTAACTAGGATAGTACCTATAGGGCACGCCGTAATAGCGGCGGTAAGACCCATCATGGAGGAATGGCTAGAGAGGCCACACGGCAGCCTCTCGTACCGGCTGACGCAGGTGATTACCGGACACGGGTGTTTCGGGAGTTACCTGTGTCGGATCCGGAAGGAGTCAACGTCCGAGTGCCTTCACTGTGATGCGAGCGAGGACACAGAGGGACGTGGGACACGCCGAGGCGGGTCCTAGTGGCGGCTCTAGGGGTGGGAGTCCTCACACTCGTCACATTGCTCACAGCGATGGTACGATGCGCAAACGCTTGGGGTGCGGCCGCCTCCTTCTGCGAGCAAGTAATGCTCGAGAAGGAGGCGGCCGGTCGGGTCCGGACCAGGCTCCGGGCCCGGGAAGCCCATGCAGAGCGAAGGCGAACCGGACGTCGGAGGTCGCAGAACGACGTCCGTCCTCCATGAGCGCTGGCCTGGGGGTGACCGGTGGAGCCGCCTGTCACCCTAGCAGAAGCAGGCCGCGGCGGCGGCGCAAAGTGCGCCTCCCCGTAACCGGGGCTAGACGGGGACATTTTGGTCCCCACAACCCGAAGGGGGCCATCTCGAAAGAGATGGTCCTGGGTCTGTCGGGCGAGAGATATGCTTTTGGCAATCTCACCTTCGGCAACCAAGGACCCAAGATGGCGTGCGTTTTAGTCGGTTCGAGTCCGACATAACCACCTCCACCGGCTCTGTGGGGGTGGTATCCGTGGGGATTTATCGCACGATAAAAAAAAAAAAAAGGATAGTACCTATAACTTTTCAAAAGCGGCAGGCAAACGTGGCGATAGCAGGAATAACATTACCACTTCTGAAGATAGTGACGGTAAACTAATTTTGTTTATTATTATAAAAAATCCAATTTCGAATGTTCCCGAAGTTACACTGTTTGTAAAAAATAACCCCAGTTTACGATATTCAACGAATTTGTAAAATTCAGCTGTTCAAATACTTAAAGGGATTTTTATTAGTGACGATTTTACTAAAAGCCTTATTTAGGAAGCTACCCTAACTTGGAAGTAATACGAGGATATCCACAAGGTGAATATTATTATTATTCCAAAACTTACCATTGCGACATCCAATTATAAATCCAAAATCAAAGAAATAAACAATATTCACTTTAAAAACTCTTCAAATCACAAAAATCAATATTAAACTGTTTTTTTTCAAAACAAATGTTCGATGAACAATAAAATTAATTGATTTGGCGCGGGGTGCGCGCACGCACGCGTCTGCGTTGTGAATAGTAGGTAGTAGCGGTATAGGCTAGCCTGCATGCAACTGTGTATCAGTCGACGGGCGCTATTGATGCAGTTCCGATACTCGGTGTTGGGACTTTTGGATGTTTCACCCTGGACGAGCTGTGGGTTACATAACTGTTGTACCTACGTAGTGGTGGCTTTACCAGCTTATTGGAGTGGGCTCAGAGTGGAGCGCGGATTTAGAGAGTTCAGATCAGAGACAGCATCCAGTCAATATCTTACGGCGATTAAAAGTGTAATATAATTTGGACGTGGGTGCATATTGTTTGTTTATTTTTAGACTAGCTTTTGCCTACGGCTCCGCCCGCGTGGATGTCGGTTATCGCGACAAAACATAGTCTATGTTCTTTCTAAAGGTCTAATCTACCCCTATAACAAATTTCATCATCGGTTCAGTGGTTTAGGCATGAAATCGTAACATACAGACAGACAGAGTTACTTTCGCATTTTTATAATGATAGTATGGATACACAGATACACGTATGACGTATAGGTACGTATCCATTTGACCCCTTCACCGATCTGGAAAGCCTAGAACAGAGCTTCGTCCGTCAATCAGCAGGTACATCGGCTTCGGGATCCAGCCTACTTCGGGGCCCCAAAGATATTGGTAGAGCCCCATTTACACCAATTATCGCACTTGTAATATGTATTGATTTGTTTATAATATCATGCCACAACAGAAACCCAGCTGATTTTTACTCGCTATTTATATATATCTTACTGGCAATGTGTATAATGCAGGCATTCTATACAATGCTTAGGCAATGTATTCTAATTTATAGAATGCTTGCAGTTCCGGGAATGTGTGAAATAAATAGGTTTTGGTCTATTTTTGCGGATGGTTTTGTGGAAATTATATTTCTGTGTGGTTATAAAAAAAACCACGAAGACTAATGCGGGAGTTTCGATCCGGTCCGCTTCCGAATAAGTCTTCTATTCTAACCTAATCTATCCAAGTAAATTGCGCGGTGTGGACAATGGCATCCCGACCTGGATATATAAAGGTTAGAAGACTAAGGCAGAAGTGGAGCTCCCGCATTAGCCTTTGTGATTGTTTTTTTTAAACCACTAATAATGTTTTTTGTTACTATTTCACGCATTGCCTGCTACCGCACTCGGCATTCTATAAATTGCCTAAGCATTGTATAGAATACCAGATTATACACATTATCGGTAACTTATTAAAAAAAAACTATTGTTATAAAAGTTTAACAAACCTTATCGTTTAGAACTGTCTTACTTTGCACAGTTCTAGTGATCTTCAACAATGATTACCGGTTGTGCCCACTCAATGCCTATATCCGTATTAGGCAATGCGACGTTCGTGCAATATTGCCTACAGTCACTCGACTTTAGGAAAGCCAGTGGCCCTGACAGTATTCCGCGGTGGTTCTTCTAAATATACAGTGATAGTTGCCTCCAAAGCTGCGCTTGTCTTTATCTCCTGGAATAGAACAGCCCGATTGGTTTTAAAGCAGGTGTATATACTACTGCTTGCCAGTATACATAGGACAATAGCTGCCAGGAGCAAAATGATCATCTGAACGATTTTCTACAGGCACCTATTGCCTTGTTTGTAACTAGTCGTTGACTGGCATTATCAATCTGCAGCTTATGTACTTAGTGCATCGTGGTGTGTCTTGGTGCAATTTTACAAAAGTAAGTGACATTACAGACATAAATCTGCGCAATAAAAATAAACTGCTCCTTCCATGTTATCGGCTTAGCAGAGTTAGTAATTCTTTTAGGGGGGAAGGTATACTTTTTTATAATAAATTGCCTGATTCCGTCCTTGGTATGCCTGACAATAAATTTAAAACCTTTGTGAAGACCACATTATGTTAAAAAGCATACTATAGGACAGATGATTACCTTGAAGACAAAAATGTCTGGCTTGAGCATGGTGCAGGCCCCTCCTAAATTGCTGTAATTATGGCGCATAATGTTCAAATAGGAACGCGAACTTTTATTATAAGTTTTTTTTTATATACTTTAATTATCTTGACACGAGACAGCATCCTTATGTTTTAAGAAATCACTTTTGTAAATTGACGTCTGTAAAATGCACCAGTGGAATTTATTGCGCCGTTTCTTCTCCATTAGTGCCTAAGAAACGAAAGTTTTAAGCAGAATTTGACGTCAAAAAGCTGTAGTAGTGCTACACAATTTTGAATAAATACTTTGACTTTGACTCTGCGGTTTCTGAAATCAATTCTTTATTAATTTTTTTACACTGTTATCTTAGAAAGTAAGAAAGAAAGGGTTTATTCGGTGGGCTTCAAGACATTCAATAGTATTGACAACAATAATCATAGCTTACCATGTGCGTAATTCGTTTGTACTTAAAAGTTAAAACCAGGTGGGAGACGTAAACCTTATACAGCTCCAATATGCTCAAGGTCGAAACAGAATCCCTTCGAACTGCTAGTTCACCTTCACCTTGACGCGGTTCCGATACTTATGTAACAACACTGGCACGACACAAGTGTACCTATACAAAAAATAATTGACCCACAAAAAGGACAATTAATGAATTCTTAAAATACATACAACATTGACGAACTTTAAAACTTGATATTTTGTAAAGTTCACGCGAATGTCACTCATTGAAATAAAAATATTTTTAACGGAATCTATCGCGATATTTTTGTTATTATTTACTTTGAATACGAGGTTTCGGCTACTTTTCAGCAGTCATGATCGCGGGGCGAGTCACGGATAACGCTAAGAGGAAGAAAAAGAAGAATCCGTTAAAAAGTGATATTATTTCAATGAAACTTTAAAACTTTCATTCTTATATGTACTTATTGAGTCTACCCCTATGGTATGGTCCACCTGCTATGTGTGTTGCTTATGCGTGTTCATGAGGACCTCTGAACGCGATCAAGACGATTGCAAATTAGGCAAGTAAATTTGGCGAATGATAAATGCCGTAGATACGACGTAAGAAGAATATACCTATTCCTCAATCCCAGTCTCTAGAGCAGGCTTTACCGGGTTTGAAGGAGAAGACGGCAGTTACTTTCACAAATGCTAAAATCCTCATTAGTTGTGTACACATTTACAAGTGAATATCTCTAGGTACTTCATCGCTGTGTTATATTAACATAGGACCACAACGCAGACCAATGCAAATATACTTATTCTTGCATACACATGTTATTATTCGAAAATTAATAAAGTACTTGAGTATGTCTAAGCACATTTATAATCCACAGTAATGCGAGACATTCACCTTGAATGTAGCCGGGCAGGAGACAATACCCAACTGCAGAGTGACGATTAACTTATGTATCTGGGGCCCCCACTCAGATCTATAGGGCCTATGGCAAACTGGTCTGCAAGCTAGTATAAAAAGGCTTATTTATTCATGTACGCAAAAACTCCATGGAATAACCGGAGCCGGACTTGAACGCACTAAAACGAACTCCGCCGCCGCTTCGGCCAGCGCAGCAGCGGCCTGCTTGTGCTAGGGTGACAGGCGGCTTCAGTTGGCACTCATTGTGAGCACGCACGAGTGCGAGCGAGATGGCACTACTTTAGTATTCTTTTTTGCGGCTACACTTGCTGGTTCTATACCGGGTGTAAGGGGAACGCTCCTGAAGCCGAAAACCCCTAGTAGTACTCCAGGTACATAACACATTGGTATAAAAATAAAATCGATTTCGACAAAAAAAAAACGTTTTTATTTTTTATTTTACATTATTTACTGTCCATCGCGTTAGTAAAGCTAAATGAAACGATAATTTCATTAAAAGAACATCACTAGAAACAAAAAAAAGGAACTAGCGCCAAGCGCGTGCTTTTTTGTAATAGTGTTTTTTATGAAATTAGCGTTTCATTTAGCTTTACTAACGCGATGGAGAGTAAATAATGCAAAAAAATAAATTGAAAAAAAAAAAGATTTTAAATCCAATTCGATTTTATTTTTATGCCAATGTGTTATGTACCTGGAGTACTAGGTACTAGGGGTTTTCGGCTTCGGGAGCGTTCCCCTTACACCCAGTATGTTCCGTCTATGTTATTCTTTTAGTCTCAGTCTACAAATTACACATCCGTAAGTGTAACACCACTATAATTGAGGCATGGAATTTACAAATGGGCTAAGTGCCAGAAAAGGCAAAACTTAAATTTTACTAGGCGATTGGCACACTGCAACGCTCGACGCGGCGTCGTTCGTCGACGCGCGTGGACGCGAGAGAGCTAGTATAGTCCGAGAGATATTAGAATTTTTTTCGTAGGTAGGTGTGTGAAGTAATCTAAAATTTTGAGAAAAGTAAAGTAAAGCCATCCGACCATTAGCTCGAGAGCCCAGAGTGTATTAAGAACGCTAGAGATGAAAAGAAAATGATTAGAAGTGCAAGCTATTTTCGACTTATTGACATGACATAGTAACTAAATTTTTTTCTTATATTCGTGATCAGCGTCATCTTTTAACGCGAAAAGAGACGTAACTAAGAAAATGCCATTTAGGTTGAAAGTCGCTTGCAGTCTCTGCGTGTTCCGATAACGAGCCAAAACAGTGGTGTCGGCTCCAATACCCGATATTGGGCATCGATATTTGACTTCCTCCGATCTCGGATGTCGGATATTGGATATCGGACGTCAGTTGATGTGAAAGCGCTCTTAATTTGACGTTACATAGTCATGTTGCATTGCAAAAATATTTATTTAAAATTCGTCTCAAATACCTACACAGAAATTTCTAACAGCTCTCGGACTAAAACTCCCTCGAAAATCACGCGCGTGAATGCAGATTTCAGTGTGCCATACCTCGCGTTTTCTGCTTGTACGCGCGTATTCTGCGGCAACGCGCGTAATTGCGTTGTCAGTGTGTGGCACCCTGCGTTTTTCTATACAAAATGAGCTCCGTAGAGGGGACGAGCGCGACGCCGCGTCGACGCAACAACGCTCGACGCCGCGTCGCGCGTCGCAGTGTGCCAATCGCCTAAAAGGAGCTATGTTGTGCAGCCTTTTCATGTCAAAGGTGCAAAGTGCCTACAAAAATTTATTCTAATTTTGGGAATTTTTCATAGATGGCGTTGGGTGTAAGTGCCAATTTTTTTTCTATAGGCCATTGGCACACTGCGACGCGCGACGCGGCGTCGAGCGTTGTTGCGTCGACGCGGCGTCGCGCTCGTCGCCTCTACGGAGCTCATTTTGTATAGAAAAACGCGGGGTACCACACACTGACAACGCAATCACGCGCGTTGCTGCAGAATACGCGCGTACAAGCAGAAAACGCGAGGTATGGCACACTGAAATCTGCAATCACGCGCGTGATTTTCGAGGGAGTTTTAGTCCGAGAGCTGTTAGAAATTTCTGTGTAGGTATTTGAGACGAATTTTAAATTAATATTTTTGCAATGCAACATGACTATTTAACGGCAAATTTAGAGCGCTTTCACATCAACTGACGTCCGATATCCAATATCCGATATCGGAGGAAGTCAAATATCGATGCCCAACATCGGGTATTGGAGCCGACACCACTGTTTTGGCTCGTTATCGGAACACGCAGAGACTGCAAGCGACTTTCAACCTAAATGGCATTTTCTTACTAAAATAGCTTGCACTTCTAATCATTTTCTTTTCATCTCTAGCGTTTTTGATATAGTCTGGGCTATCGAGCTAATGGTCGGATGGCTTAACTTTACTTTTCTCAAAATTTTAGATTACTTCACACACCTACCTACCAAAAAAATCTAATATCTCTCGGACTATACTAGCTCTCCCGCGTCCACGCGCGTCGACGAACGACGCGGCGTCGAACGTTGCAGTGTGCCAATCGCCTTACAAATGCGTCGTGCGTGTATTCGATCGTAGTAAATGTCAATGTCAAAATAATCGCATTTGTTCGATATCTGTTGTTTCGTGGTGATTTCTTTGTTGGTTAAATCTATACTAATATTATAAATGCGAAAGTAACTCTGTCTGTACGTCTGTCTGTCTGTCTGTCTGTCTGTCTGTCTGTCTGTCTGTCTGTCTGTCTGTCTGTCTGTCTGTCTGTCTGTCTGTCTGTCTGTCTGTCTGTCTGTATGTTACGCTTTCACGCCTGAACCACTGAACCGATTTAGATGAAATTTGGTATAGAGATAGCTTAGACCATGAGAAAGGACATAGGCTATGTTTGGTCGCGATAACCGACATCCACGCGGGCGGAGCCGCGGGCAAAAGCTAGTTTTATATAAATAGAGAGCGTTGTGGAAATGAGTGATCGAATAAAACTAAAAATAAAACATTAATAAGAAAATCTTTGAAGGAAAGAGGAAAGAGTTACGTTAGCAGGAAAGGAAAAGTCATGTCGGCAAAAAAACCACCTTCTATGCTGGTTAGTACCTTGTTTTTGTTTCATTTCTAAAACTTGTTTAGTTTAATAATATCATATCTCCGCTAACCAACTATGTTTGTTGCAGAAAATATGCAAATGTAAGAACCAATGCGATTCAATAGATCATGACATGAAATTAAATAAAAAATACTATAAGAATTTAAAATACTATAAGATATTAAATTAAAAATACTATAAGCACAGAAAAGAAAAAGGATTTACAAAGTATGATAGAATACTTACCAGAAAATTATCAAGAATTCTACAGGAATTTGTGTTATAATTTATTTATTTCAGAATATTGGCACTTAGCCCCAATAATAATTAATATGGTACTTAGCCCACATGTAAAGCAAATATCTTGTCATTTGACCCATTTCTTTATTGACTAAAATAATATTGATTTGTTTTCAGAAATAACTTACAACTAAATGTTATTAAACGGTACATGTGTGAACAGTACCTATTTGATATATTTTTTCATATTATTAAGCCAAATAAAACCGTGATTGAAAAGCTAATGCATTTTTATTAAATTTCTCAATAATTGTATTTTGGCACTTATCCCATTTGTAAAATCCATGCCTCAATTAGTGCAAATTTTAACAACATCTATGCATTTAGTTTTTAGTCCATCACGTATAATCATATCGTATCAGTGTAACATCTTTCATACACACGTAACACTTGATGAGTTTCGTACGCTAATGTCGGTACATTACTGAATTACTCTCTAGATAGACATCTCTTACAAAATGTAGTGGCATAATACTGTAATTACTGACCTAGTTTTGCGATAGGCCTAATAATAAGTGTTACTATTACATGGGCTGCTTGAGATCGGTCATTCTGGAGGTCTATGGGAGAGGCCTATGTTCAGCAGTGTGTGGCTGAGATGATGATTACATGTAGAAGTGCCGATAAACTTGTTGAACAAAGACCAACCAAGAAGAGCAGCTTTGATCAAATAGCACGCATGAGGAATGAACAGGATTCATCATTTAAAAACTTTATTTCATCGCATAGGAGGAATAGTTAATATTTTACACTTTGAAATTTTCTATTAGTCGAAGTTATTTTTCTGTCTGTACCTTCAAAGTCATAAATTGTAGGTAAATGACAGAGGGTTGAAATCGACATTATGTTTTGGGTAGACTACGGAAAAAATAATGAAATTTATTTTCGTGGGTAGAATGTGGAAGGAGTGTAGAGTTAGGTAAAGGTGGGTAGAATTTGGAAAAATATTAGTGGGTTGAGTTTTGTGGGTACAAAATGGAAGAGTCCAGACAACCGGGAATATAACTAGATGATTACGATCATGAATCTGTAACAATACATAAATATATTCAAATCCCTGAAGGAGCAAGCAGAGATGCATTTCGCTGACTATAAGTAATTGTGGTAAATTCCAGGCATGTTCCAGGTGATTAATAGAGGGCGAGCATAGGCCAGCATATTGCCGTCAAGCATGCACTTGGTAATGGGCTGCATTTATATTTTTTACTGTCGTATCGTATAACAGTAATATACCTACATTCTATCTATAACACAAGTAGCATGCACCAGCATTAACATGTGAATTATTCTAGGTACTGTTTAATGTTAGTATTAAAATAGTTTATCGCTTCGAGGTCAAGACTCAATGAGTGCAATATAATTTTAAATGATCTTGACAATAAAATCCTTTTTAAGGAGGAATGAGGAAATTACCTCTTATAGAACTGCATATAAGCTTAGAAGATAATACCTATAACGTAGGATTTACACATTTATTGATTTAAAATTGCAGTAGTAAGAGTAACCCTCTTTCCGAGACTTTGCCTTTAGCTTACCATCAGGCGAGGTGAAGTCAAATTGAAGTGTCCTTTATATAAATAAAAAGTAGATAAATGTATACTGTAAGTAAGCAAATAAGAGGGTGTTTTCTCAGGGTTTTTAAATAGTTACTTAAATATAATAACTGTAGGTACTTATTGCAAATTACCGTTAAATTGCAGCACACTACACACTTCCATTTTGCCTATTTGCTGCAGCGGGAATGGGTCAATTCAACCGATAAACTGCGGTTAGCCAAGAAAGCAGCAATATTGATATCAGCGGTCAAGACTTGGAATGCAATATTGTAAATGATGCATACCTACCTAGTAATCACTTAGGTCATTCTTTGACGTCAGCCGAGCCATTGTAAGCTCTATCATCTGTCTTAGGTCCGTATTATAGAAAGATACTTAGTCAGGAGTCTCATCTTGAAACTAGTACATACACTACAGTATGTACTAGTTTCAAGATGAGACTCCTGACTAAGTATCTTTCTATAATACGGACCTAAGTACAGATTATATTCTAGAATTGAACTTCAGTTAAGATTAAGATTCTATGAAACCTGAGATGATTAACGTTCATACAACCTCAAGACACCATTTACTCAACTTCAGGACTGAGGAGGTATCGTTCTAGAATGTACCTACTGTATAGGAATTAAAGGTTCTAAATAATGCATAGGTAATTTTATGTCGTCATACCTTGTTACTGTCAAAATATTGCTAATACAATAGGCACAGTTAAACTACCGATTACAACTCAATTGTGTTAATTATAATCCTATTAAAAAAGCATTAGATTTTAACTACCTAAAAAACGACAAATACGTTTTCATTCCATCATTTAAAATTCATATCCTTTCTAAGATAAATTCCGGCCAAAAGATTAATATAAAAGCATCAATGGATAGTAAAGATTGTGATTTAGGTAGTTTCGCCCGTCAAGGTTACAAGTACTATTATCTATTCTGTGTTACAAGTCTGTAGCATGATCGGTCAAGCGTGCGATTACAAAACGCCTCCATTAAAGCAATTTGTCCAAGTTTTATTGTAATTGTCATTACGATAAAGGGCATTGTCCGTTGACAGGTTGAGTCGTCAGCGTGTGTAACATAGCCACACGTGTACCTACTTAGATACTTCAAAGTGAATTTATTTCTTCTGACAGTCCTTGTTATTATTTGTCTAGGGGCACTGGTTCTTTAAGCGGGGCGTGAAAAGTATCTGTTGAGGCTTTCGATGAAGGAGCAACCATTTGAAGATCGTCTGATCGTCACAGTCCTTAGTTCCAGTCCATTGAATTACTCAACAAAATAATATTATAGTTACTACAGTATTTCCTTCTACGCCTCCCCTACTATAACTAAAAATGTTGTGGTACATTCAGCGTCAGAAATATCTTAAGGACAAAGTCTCAATACTAAAGTATTAAGAACAAATCAAACTGTTTTATTGATTTAAATGGTTTTATATCCAAACTGAAGGTGTGTACCAAATATCAGAACAATGACTGATTGGAAGGGGATAGAAAAAAAAATTAAGATCATTTTGAGTACTTTCTTAATTAACATCTTTCTGATGCTGACTGTACAGCTCCCAGCCAAGATCTTCAGAAGCCCAGCCAACCTCAACTTTGCTGATTGATGGAGAGCTTCGGGTGCTGGTTCTTTTTTTATACATCCTAGGTGGCAGACAAGCACACCTAACCCTGGAAAGTGGTTACAGAGGCCTAACACCAGGGGAGTCGCACTCGTCCCGCCGACCCTGTAAGAACAGAAAGTTCCTATGCCGTCAGTGCATGAGACAAAGCAGGTCTTCGCACCGACAGCACAAAAACTCTCCAGTGAGCTCTGGCTACCCTACTCACCGTCTGGAACACAACACGAGGTTATTATGGCCACGGTATTCTGTAGGGCGGAGGTACTTCCTCAGTCGGACTGCTCCATTGGGACGGGAATATCGTCGTGCCCTACGTCCATAAAGTGGTTCTCCTCCCAGGGCTGAGGGGTCTGATGGCAGTTGGTAGTGGTAGTGACTCTCTTGAAAGGCACGATCAACTATTCATAGAAACCATATCCTCCGGCAAACCCCACATTCCTTAGTGCAAACTTTGGACATAAACGGGATTGGCGTTCGTTTGATTAAAGAAATATTTTTTTGAATAACGCCTGAAACATTGCAAATAGACATAGGAATTCATGTGTGCGCGTATTTTACTAATCGAGAAATTGTACCCACTATCTATGATTTATCAGTCGATCGTCGGTGTCAGTAAAGGTAATAATTATATTTTCAAGTCTATGTAAATGTATCATGTACATACTATGGTTAAAGCTACGGATAGTTAGGTATATTATACACTGACAGAAATATTATAGCAAATATTCTTAACTGCATGATTTGTTTCTATGAACAACACAGTTTACTGAATTATAAACTTGTTGTAGGTGCTTTGGACATTTTTCATAGACGATCTTCAAGCTAGTTTGTGAATATTATTAATTATTTTTTGAGATGGGACGTAACGGTTGCTGACACCTCTTGTGATGATTGTATTGATATGTGACACTGTGTATTTACTTGTTGTCATGTTTTCATGACCACGTTATCACTTCTGCAGGCACTATCAATGTGCCACTGCTTTTTAATTTATTTTTCGTACAAAAAGGGCAGGTAGCACGGATATTCACAGACAACCGTGGGATCTCTTCGACACAGAGATGGCTTTAGATCTCCAGAGTAATATCACGGATTACATGGACAAATCAGGGGTGGTAGCAGCAATATCATAATGTCTATAACGGCGCTTAAACCTCACTCATCAACACCGCCTGAAAGAACTGCTTAGCAAAATGCACAGTCGTATTTTTGCACTTAGTAAGTGTATTTTACGATGTAATAGGGCTTCGGTCTTGTGTCTCTCCTGATGACTCCCTTCGGGGAGAGATCAGAATTTTTTCAGTAGCTTAAAATAACTTTCCCTTAAAGAGTTTTCGTACATTGTCGTGAAGCGAGCCCATTGGGAGGGATTAGAGGGATTATTAATATATTGATATCTACGAATATTTTTGATATGCAAACGCGATCCTTGCTCACGATAAAAAAAAACTAGTATGTTTACATAGAATCATGTCAGTAGCTTTTTTTTTTTTTTTTTTTTATCGTGCGAAAAATCCCCACGGATACCACCCCCACGGAGCCGGTGGAGGCGGTTATGTCGGACTCGAACCGACTAAAACGCACGCCGTCTTGGGTCCTTGGCTGCCGGAGGTGAGATTGCCAAAAGCATATCTCTCGCACCCCGGCAGACCCAGGACCATCTCTTTCGAGATGGCCCCCTTCGAGTTGTGGGGACCAAAATGTCCCCATCTAGCCCCGGTTACGGGGAGGCGCACTTTGCGCCGCCGCCGCGGCCTGCTTCTGCTAGGGTGACAGGCGGCTCCACCGGTCACCCCCAGGCCAGCGCTCATGGAGGACGGAGGTCGTTCTGCGACCTCCGACGTCCGGTTCGCCTTCGCTCTGCACGGGCTTCCCGGGCCCGGAGTCTGGTCCGGACCCGACCGGCCGCCTCCTTCTCGAGCATTACTTGCTCGCAGAAGGAGGCGGCCGCACCCCAAGCGTTTGCGCATCTTACCATCGCTGTGAGCAATGTGGCGAGTGTGAGGACTCCCACCCCCAGAGCCGCCACTAGGACCCGCCTCGGCGTGTCCCACGCCGGGCACTCGGTCAGCGTGTGCAGCTCTGTGTCCTCGCTCGCATCACAGTGATGGCACTCGGACGTTGGCTCCTTCCGGATCCGACACAGGTAACTCCCGAAACACCCGTGTCCGGTAATCACCTGCGTCAGCCGGTACGAGAGGCTGCCGTGTGGCCTCTCTAGCCACTCCTCCATGATGGGTCTTACCGCCGCTATTACGGCGTGCCCTGCGCTTGGTCGCCCAAGTCGTAGCTCCCATTCCGCTACCATGTCCCTGTGGAGCTGAGACCTCACGGCCCGAATTTCTTCGGGCTCGGGTTCCCGTCCCTGCTCCCGCGCCTCCTTACGATACCGATATAGCATCGAAAGGGCTCTCGCATCCAGGTTCCACGGTAGGGATCCGGCAAGGAGACTCGCCGCCTCGAAGGATATCGTGCGGTACCCCCTAATGGCCCTGCTGGCCATTGCACGCTGCGGTCCACGCAGCAGACGCGCATTGTGGACCGTCAGGGTGTCCGCCCATATTGGGCACCCATATAGGGCCATGGACCGCACGACTCCCGCGTAGAGTCTCCTGCAGGAGTCATCCGGCCCCCTCATGTTGGGCAGCAGCCGCCCCAAAGCGGCAGCTGTGTCCTTCAATTTGGGGGCCAGTCTTCGGAGATGCTCCCCGAAGTTCCACCGGCCATCGAGTACGAGCCCCAGATATTTCATCTCGGCCTTGATGCCGATGGAAATGTCTCCCACTATGAGGCTGGAATCCTCCGGTGGCACGCGCCGAGGCCCATGAAAGAACATGGCCTCGGTTTTATGCAGAGCCACCTCGAGACCCAGCCGCCGAATCCGTTCCACGACTTGGGCAACCGCGGTCGTGGCCTTCAGGGTCGCTTCGCGGTATGTAGCCGTCACCAGCGTGTCGTCCGCATAACACGTGACGGCGGCACCGTCCGCGAGCTCACCGCGAAGCACCCAGTCGTAACCGATATTCCACAGTAGCGGTCCCAGGACCGATCCCTGCGGAACACCGCACGACATCTCTCGCCGACCGAGCCCGGTCGCACTTGGGTAGACGACTGCTCTCTCCGACAGATACGCCCCGACTATGCGGCGAAGGTAGGGAGGCACCTCGTGATACACGAGCGCCTCCCTAATGCAGCTCCAGGGCAGGGTGTTAAACGCGTTGGCGATGTCCAGTGACACCGCAAGCACCACCTCGCCCCGAGCGACGGCGTCCTTCACCAGAGTCCCCACGCGCATGATGGCATCCACGGTGGAGCGCCTCCGGCGGAAGCCATACTGGCCATCCGCCAGGTCAGGCCCTACTCTGGATAGGTGCTCGACGAGGCGCTTTGCAATCACTCTTTCAAAGAGCTTGCACACCTCGTCGAGCAACACTATCGGCCTGTAGGCAGACGGTGAGTCCGCCGGGCGACCCGCCTTTCGGATGAGGACCAGTTTCCCCGTCTTCCACATCTTCGGAAACTGGCCTCGCTCCAAACATGCGCTGAGAAACCCTCTCAGTCGGGGCTCGAGAGCGTCTTCTTCGCCTAGAGCTAGGACCCACGCTCGGCCTGGAATGCCGTCTGGTCCCGGGGCGGTGTTCTTGGCCTTAAGCCTTAACACCGCCAGCTCTAGCTCTACCCAAGTGACCTCGGGCACGTCGTCGTCATCCACGCTGGGCGCCATAGGCGACCTAGGTGGCGGAGTCATCTGCGGTGGAATATGTTCCACCGCCCGCGCTGGGAACAGGGAGCCAACGACTCCTCCGAGCAGCTCCGGCTGGAGACACCGGGTCAATGGCGGGGCCCGGGGGCGCAGCTTGCCCCTTACCATAAGGTAAGGCCGCCCCCATGGGTCCCGCTCCAGCGTCTCCAGCAGCTCTTTATGAGCTGCTGCCTTCGCTTGCCTTATGGCCACTCGGAGGGCCTTTCTGGCCTCCCTGTACCCCGCATGAAGCTCCGCCTCTCGGGGCTCCGTATCTGCGGGGCGGCTATGCCTCCTTCGGAGTCTGGTCCACCGGCGGAAAGCGATCACGGAGGCCTGTCGGAGCCTCGCGATGTCCGCCGACCACCAGTAGACCTGACGCCTCGGATTATAGGGTGGAGCCCTAGGCATAGCCGCGTCGCAGACACGCGTCATGGCCTCCCGGAACCACATCATGTCAGTAGCTTAGTGGTTAAGGAGCCGGCCTTGCGATCGAAAGTCCCGGTTCCAATTCTGGCTGTTACACTACCGACATGAACCCACTCCTAACACAAGCAATTTAGCTTAGCTGGAGGGGTTAGAGGGAATATTAGTAATTTCAGTTCTAATATTCTTTATTCGATAAGACCGCAGCTCCGAGAGAACTACTTACCTACCTATATAAATTTCCTACGTTACTAGGAATACGTTATACTTAATTAGGCTATTTGCGAATATACTTAACTACCTAATAATATATGTGAGTTACAATAAATAAAAGAAAACTAAATTCAATGCAATGTCGAATAATATAAGCTAAGTTTTTAATTTTTATGTTAATGAACAAATTGTTAGGTATTGTTGTAAAATAAAATAAAATAAAATCATGAGAATTAAATTAAAATAATAAAACAAAAAAGAAAAAAAAAGAGAGTTAAATAAAAAAAAACTATTAATGACAATTTAAAAGAAGTCAAATAATATAATCGTTTTTAAATTGTCAATGCGACCAAAACAATTGCTCAGTGAAGTAAAAACCATAGTCTGTCATCCGTGGGTAAAACAGTTACCTATGTTCGGGTCTGAACTGTCCCAAGTAATAATGTTCTATTTGGCATACTTAAGTACAGTCAGCATCAGAAAGATTTTGACTAACAAAGTACTCAAAATGATCTAAATTTTTCAGTTAACCGATATTTGATACACACCTTTTGTTCGCTCAATAAAACCGTTTAAATCAATAAAAAGGTTTAATTTGCTCTTAATTTAAGATCATTTTGAGACTTCGTCGTCAAGATATTTATGACGCTAACTGTACCTGTAGCGCCTTGTCTGAATAAAGCCCGCTGCATACGTGACGGGTTTTTGCTCGGACGGGACGGGTTTTGCTCAGAGGGGACGGGGCGGGAAGTTTTGGAAATATCGTTTCACACAAAATGTATGCAAAAATGCGTAATATACGTGATACGGACGGGACGGGAACGTGCCACGTGCGGGGCGGGAAAAATCTCGTTGCCGACGATGTTGAAGTTAATGCCAATTCTTGAAATGAAAAAATCTTCTTTCCTTGTTCACAACATTAGTTCACAGCGTTAGATCCGAATCACTGTCACGGTTCGTATAGTTGCGTAACTCAGCGCTAAACGGTTGGAGTCCCATAGATGGGTGGCTATGTCGGTAGCGTGCGGACTCCGGTTTTTTCCCGTTACGTATGCAGCCTTAATTCTGATCATTTCCGTTGGTACGCTGCTCAATACTTTAACTCTCTGTTGTGTTATGAATGCACAGTGTTTGACTATGACTAAACTTAATGTGGAAAGCAAAGTAGTTTCTTTATATCTGACTTTATTTTAACGAGGGACAACTCACATTCAGGATTAGTAGCAAGCAAAGCTTCTATAATCGACAGCACAGGTACAAAATTTTGTTTACGCATTTAGAATCAATTTTTAACGACATAATTGTAAATCTATAGAGATTTACTTACAATAATTGAAGGAAATTCGGGAAGAATTCTTTGACGCGTGAACCTACAGTTTCGCACATACCTTGTTTTATATTTTCTAGCGGGCCCTTTGTCTTGGGCTATATGTTTACTGTCGGATGGAGAACAGCCCTATCCCTTAGTCGCTTTTACGACACAGGTAGAGCTGGGGTGGTCCTTATCTACTTCACCGGGAACCAACACGGCAATAAATAATATCAAAAAATATATTATTCAAAATAAAAAAACCTGACTGATGCTGAAAAGCCGCCTGCTCTTAAACTTACTTCGATCTTTTCAGTATCAGTCAGGTTTTTTATTTTGATACCCATTAATTTTTATCCAGTTCATGATGCAAATGGGTACCGTCTGCTATCAAACTTTTTTTCTTTTTCTTTATATATTTTGTAATCTCCGTTCAATTACCTTCATTTTGATACCCTACTCGAGAAGTTCGAGAGTAAATATTTTTTTTGAGAACATACATTTTAGCGCCAAATGTTCATCATCATTCATATACTTAGCTCTTTTTTTAACATTCCGTGTTTCCAAGAACACTAGGGCGATGAATAACTTTAATTTTTTACATTAATTATTGAAATCCATGTAGTAATATATGAGGTGTAGCTTATTCCCGTGCACTCCAAATCTATTGTTCTCTAAAATTTATATTTTCATACATTGATTACCAGGAGCTCCACGGATGTTTGTATTAAAATAATAAACAAAGCCACATTTACCACTTTCATTCCCTAGAGCATGTTATCTGTGCTAGAGCTCCAAAATATTGTCTAGGTACTTTGACATATTATTCCCAGCAGCTCCAATAAAAAGTCAATTGAATAGGCATTACAAACATACATAACAAGATAGGTACGTGAGAAAAACATATTATAAATTCTTCTTGACAGTCGAGTCGGGTAAAAATCGCGATAGAAACCGTTAAAAGGTCGTAAAAAGGATTTATTTCAATTACTTGATCTGATAAACCAGAAACCATAATTTATTTAAGTATGTGGTGATTAAAAATAATCGATGCGGTACCTATATTTTTATAGCTAACATTTACGCAATAAGTAATTAAATACGTTATGTATTATAATTAGTATACACATTACGTATTAAGTAATTTTCCAACCAAACTGACTTCAAGCTGGTTTGTGAGGATACTTAATTGTATAACAGGTAGTTAAAGCAACTTTTATAGTGATTAAAATACGCTACAATAATGTAAGCTAATATTATCCTTTTTTTTTCGTGCGGAAATCCCCTCGGATACCCCCCCTTCCGGAGTCGGAAGGGGAGGTTATGTCGGACTCGAACCGACTAAAACCGCACGTCGGCTGTGCGTCGTGGTGCTAGGCCGGAGGTGAGGTTGTCATCGACATATCCCTCGCACCCCGGCTGACCCAGGGCCATCCCTTACGGTCTGGCCCTCCTCAGGAGGGGGGACAACGGTGTCCCCAACTCGCCCCTGGAATGGGGAGGCGCGCTATTCAGCGCGCCGCCGCCGTGGCCTGCTTCTGCTGGGGTGACAGGCGGCTCCACCCGTCACCCCCAGGCCCGCGCTCATGGGGGACGGAGGTCAGTCAGTGCCCTCCGACGCCCGAGTTGCCCGCGCGCGCGGGCGGCGCGATCCGCGAGTCTCTCTCGCTCGCGCCGCCTCTCCCGTTCCGCTGTCTCCTTCACGACCATTACCTGCTCGCTGAAGGAGACGCCGGCCGCCCGCGCGTCCGCGCAGCGGACTATTGCTGTGAGAAGCTAATATTATCCTAACCTATAATCCGCACGCCGAATGATGATCCCTATGACAGTTCGTTAGCGCTTAACATTGTACTGACGTCCTATCACATCAAATCCTTTAGAGGTCCATTAAAAAGACGAAAAAATCATAATTGTGTACAATTGTAAATTATAAAAATGAATATTAAGAAATTATTACGTAATGTTCGGAAATAATAGAAAAAAACTCAATGCAAATGTAAGTACATGGTACGTGCTGCAAAAGTTACGTCGTCAAGCTGTTATCGACTAAGAAGGGACACATCGATAAACAAAATATCGATAATTTGTTGGAAATATAAAACAAATGCTTTGAGTTTGTATTTTATTTATATCAATCTGAATCTGATACAGGGTCAATCGGATCTTCAAAATCTGAGTCTGAACTGCAGCTATCCGTGACGTTTATTATTAACGGTTGGTCAATGATATTGTCGTATTGTACATCTCGATCCCAGTCTTGTAAGCAAATTTTCTTCGTTCTTTCGACCACTTTTCGCCAATCGTCAGCTGTCACTTGAGCGTGTTAGAATCATGTTAAAATATGGAGTGGCCAGCGATCAGGTGAGGTGTAGCTTGATGTATTATAGTGTATTTATATTACTATAAAGAATATTTTAAAGGATTTGTAAATAAGAAACTACTTTATACAATATTTTTTATAAGTAGGTAGATGAAAATCATTCGATGCAATGCGACGTCTCAAATGTTATAAAAAGACGATGTCAGATGTCATTCGGACAGTCGATCTCGAGCCGTCGAAGTGTGAGGTACGATATACCTCTGTTGTATTTATAATGTTATAATAATATGTAAAAGTATAGTGTTATAACAGTGAATGTAGTAATAACTACTGTTATAGTGAATAATATAATAGTGGATTGGTATTTAAGAAGTAATTGAATTAGCAATTATAATCAAATACCCTCTTTGGGTGTTCTAAATATTGTGTAACTAAAATATACTCGTAACGTAACCGAATCAAAGTATTACTTGATGTATTTGCGATAATCCTTGGGGATATTAAACTATCATAATAATAATGGCTGTAAAAGTACGGCTAATGGCTATACCAATGATTGTAAGGGCTGGTTCGATACCAGTGTGGTATCTAAGTTTTACCTATATATCATAGTGTCGGCTTTAGTCTGTTTAACTGATATACCAGATGATACAATATCACTATAGCGTATTAGTGACTGTGTAAGTATTGTCATACTAATAATTATGAAAAGTGGTTCGACTCCAATGTGGTTCCTATGTGATAAGTATCTGTGTTATAGTTTTTGCTATTGTACTGTTGTAACTGGTCTGTCTGAAACCAGGGTTGTCTTATATTGTAATATTTGGCTACGAGCCTGCTGTAACATGAAAGTGAAATAATAATTATGTTGTTGTTAGAAGGCAGACAGGTTTTCTTGTTAGTTCTTTCCTGTCTACAACAGCCTTTGGAACTGACGTAGTATAACAGAATAAAAGAGTGATAAAACAGAATTGTATTTATTGTTTAATTTCCTTGGTTCAAATACATAATTACAAATGGCATCCTGTTTATGGGTATATATAGTAAGTTATAGGCTTATATATATATATGCTTATATATATATGGTCACCTCTAATTTTACCCCCCTAAATCTAACATCAGAAGTGGGATACGCAAAAACCGTATTCTAATACATATTGTACAAGTTTCAGATTGTATCTGCATCTGGGAGGCTTGCCAAAAGCCTTCTGTAATATTTGCTACCCACTGGAGCAATGACTGACGGCTCAGCTATCTGCAAGGCAGTGAAATCCAGCATCAATTTGCAGAGGTACTGCGAAGCAGTGTATTTCCAAACACCAACAAAAAAGTGCACAAAAACGGTATTTTAGCTTTTGTGATTAATAAGATTCAAGTTGGATAGTGAACTTCCTGATAGTTCTAATTGCAAACCACTCGGGCTGATCACTAACGAATAATTTTAAATTTTCTGGCTGGTATCATTGATATAATACTGGATTTCATATTTAAAGCTACCCTATTTAATAAAAAAGAAAGTAATGATCAGACTAATACCTATAGCAAGGTTAATCCTTGTGGTGAACTGAAATGGTTTTATCAGAATAAGTGGTGTTAATATTCGGTACCTATTCTAAAAGTTTGGTGATCAGAATTAGTGGTGTTAATATTTTGTATTTTAGAATAATATAGTTATTTTCGGTACCTGATAAGTAACCTATTATTAAGATGTATCAGGTTGGCCGAACAGTTGCTTATTATGATTACTGTGTAAAGTAGATTTACTTATTATGAGAATTACTAAAAGGTATGTTTA
The DNA here is from genome assembly GCA_914829495.1 of Eilema sororculum. NCBI lineage: Eukaryota > Metazoa > Arthropoda > Insecta > Lepidoptera > Erebidae > Eilema > Eilema sororculum. The sequence goes on along the minus strand of OU618552.1, from coordinate 19,884,565 downwards.
CACATACACCGAGATAGAAATATTGAAAGAGCCTCTTAATCCATTTGGATTCATTGATACTGATAATCATTAATGTGTGATGGTTACCAGGACTTTAAAATACGACCCATTTTTTTATTAGTTGGACACATTTTCAAGTTACCCAAGACTAAGTAAACTATGTAAAGCCAATAAAGTCAAAAGTCACTTAAAGCCAAGGAAGTAAAAGTACAGTCGGTCCAATATTAAAGTAAAAATACAGTCGGTCCAATATTAAAGTAAAAGTACAGTCGGTCCAATTTAATATTGAATAGATCAATATTAAAAAAAAACATTTATTCTGCATGGACTATTAAATCGGAACTTGCAACACGTCAATATAAAAATAAATATTAAATACTAGTTTAGCAAATGGACCACCGACCAGTTCGAAACGCGGAGTACAGTCGATGCAATAGTAAAGTTTATTCAAAATAAGCTGCAATAAATACAATAATAAAGTAAATTTCAGTCAAAGTAAAGTCAAGTATAGTTGAAACGAACTAAATTCGAATTATAAAAAAAAAGACAATAACGTTTACACTAAGTATGTACCACAAAGGAGTACAATAGGTATTATTTTATTATGGATTTACTAACACTTTGAGATCAAAGTGCAGTTCAGAATGGCCGTGATAGATTAAAATCATTGCTATTTGTGTTACTATATATATAGTGGTATTGGCTTTTGGCATTAGTGGTGGTTGTAAGTAAAAAACAAAAGGGATGAGACTATGATGTCTCGGGTAAAAGGTGAGACTATGATGTCTCGGGTAAAAGGAGAGACTATGATGTCTCGGGTAAAAGGTGAGACTATGATATCTCGGGTAAAAGGCGAGACGGTTTTGTCTCATGGGGAAAAAAGGCGAGGCGGTTATATTTTGGTTAAAAAACAAGACTTATACCTCGTGTAAAATAAGAGACTTTATCTCGGGTATACAACTGTTATATTAAATGCCGTGATACATAATTAATTTAATGGTAAATTTATAGATGGTGTTTGAAATGATAAAGTTTAGATTATTCCGTTAGATTCGGAGGTAATCAATATTCGTAGATAACTGAACAATAACAAGACATTTTAAAAAAGTTCAGATTATTCCGTTGGATTCGGAGGTAATCAATATTCTTGGATAACCAAACAATAACAAAAGACATTTTATAAAAGTTCACATTAGTCCGTTGGATTCGGAGGTAATTAATGTTCTTAGATAACTGAATAATAACAGAACACATTTTATAAAATGTTTTTTGCCCTTCTACTATGCTAAGATTTCATAAAGATCGAAGACTAAATAATGTTTAAATCTTAAGTTTGAGACAAAGTACCAAAATGTTGTTGAATATCTATATTTTTTGGTGTTGACTATTCTTTTTGGGGTAATTTTGATACTAAGGAAGTGTTTTTTCTTTAATGTATAAATTCTGTTGTGCAAAAAGTGATGTAAAAGAAATATAATTATAATGACTAAGTTTAAGTATGTAATATGTGATCGCAATTTGCAATAAAATTCGTTGTATATACTTCGAGAGCGAAGTAATTGTCAGTATAGCCGTGTTAGAATCATGTTAAAATATGGAGTGGCCAGCGATCAGGTGAGGTGTAGCTTGATGTATTATAGTGTATTTATATTACTATAAAGAATATTTTAAAGGATTTGTAAATAAGAAACTACTTTATACAATATTTTTTATAAGTAGGTAGATGAAAATCATTCGATGCAATGCGACGTCTCAAATGTTATAAAAAGACGATGTCAGATGTCATTCGGACAGTCGATCTCGAGCCGTCGAAGTGTGAGGTACGATATACCTCTGTTGTATTTATAATGTTATAATAATATGTAAAAGTATAGTGTTATAACAGTGAATGTAGTAATAACTACTGTTATAGTGAATAATATAATAGTGGATTGGTATTTAAGAAGTAATTGAATTAGCAATTATAATCAAATACCCTCTTTGGGTGTTCTAAATATTGTGTAACTAAAATATACTCGTAACGTAACCGAATCAAAGTATTACTTGATGTATTTGCGATAATCCTTGGGGATATTAAACTATCATAATAATAATGGCTGTAAAAGTACGGCTAATGGCTATACCAATGATTGTAAGGGCTGGTTCGATACCAGTGTGGTATCTAAGTTTTACCTATATATCATAGTGTCGGCTTTAGTCTGTTTAACTGATATACCAGATGATACAATATCACTATAGCGTATTAGTGACTGTGTAAGTATTGTCATACTAATAATTATGAAAAGTGGTTCGACTCCAATGTGGTTCCTATGTGATAAGTATCTGTGTTATAGTTTTTGCTATTGTACTGTTGTAACTGGTCTGTCTGAAACCAGGGTTGTCTTATATTGTAATATTTGGCTACGAGCCTGCTGTAACATGAAAGTGAAATAATAATTATGTTGTTGTTAGAAGGCAGACAGGTTTTCTTGTTAGTTCTTTCCTGTCTACAACAGCCTTTGGAACTGACGTAGTATAACAGAATAAAAGAGTGATAAAACAGAATTGTATTTATTGTTTAATTTCCTTGGTTCAAATACATAATTACAAATGGCATCCTGTTTATGGGTATATATAGTAAGTTATAGGCTTATATATATATATGCTTATATATATATGGTCACCTCTAATTTTACCCCCCTAAATCTAACAAGCGCAAGCTTCTTCCAATAAAACCATCATTTTATTTGCCGTGAATGGCGGAGTTGTGTTATGCCTAGCTGCATGACCTGAAAATATTTGTACATTCAGTAATTATTTTTAGAAATATATGCATATACATAATATTATATAAATAAAAAATATAGATACCTTTGATCTGCGCCCATATCAACTCGATTGCATTATATTGGCAGTGATAGGGCGGTAACCGAATTACCGTGTGTCCATTTGATTTGGCCAATTCATCCAAAAAATATGATGGGTGCGTCTGTTGTCTAGCCTAACCTAACCTAACCTAACCAACTCTTTTTTTAACATCTGACTGTCAGTTTCCACACCATTGCCGTGTAACCACTCTATAATTTCAGCTTTTTTGTTATTGCTGCTGGGGGGTTTGTTAATTTGAACTGAGTGATATGAAGCATTGTCCATTAAAATATAGTGAGGCTCATTCAAATTTTCTAATAGTTTTATAAACCATGTCTTAAAGTTTTCGAAATTAATTTCCTCGTGGTACTCCGTTGTTTTCACTGACTTAGAAGCCCACAGGCAATTCGGCACAAAACCTGTAGCTGTGCCAGCGTGGCAAATGATTAAGCGCTGGCCCTTTCCTTCAGGAGTTTTTGTGCTGGATTTCGCTGTGTCATCCGTCCATGCCTTACCTACAGTATGATTGGCGTTCAGCCATGTCTCATCAAGGTATACTACCTTCTCCCAGTTATCAATTTGTTTGATTTTGCGAAGAAAATCGCATCGTAGTAAAGCTATGTCAGTACGCTCCATTAATATTTTTCTCTTGTCACATTTTTTATAGCGGAATCCACATTTTTTCAAAACAATTCTAAGAGAAGTAGCACCGCCTTTGAAGAGTTCTGCAGCTTTTAATGAAGATAATAACTTCTGGCAGGTCGGTAGTTCACCTCGTAGGTAGTAACCATAAATATGATTGCGTATAGCATCTAAATCAAATTCATCAGGTTCTGTTATATGACATAACCTTTTCTTTTTCTTTGGTGTTAATAGTTTATTGTCCTCCATGGACGACTCCCTAAATTTTTCCTTTGTTATTCGAGAAACAGTAGCCTTTCCGATTCCTAGAGCATCGGCTACACGATCGCGAACATTGTCAAGCGGTAACAAGGGTCCGCCATTTTGTTGTTCACGAGCAAAATAGTCTCGCAAACGAACTACAAACTCGCGAACTTCACTGTTGAGAACAGTTTTCCGCTGTCTTTTCGGCATTTTGCAAAACCGAAAATCAACAAACAGGTAACAGAAAATCAACAAATAACACAAAACAGCGAAAACAGAAACAAAACTCAGCTAACAAAGAAAGACGTGGCGCATACAAGGCGATAGCCCAAGCAGCACACGAGGCTGCTTAATAGCCAAATAACGGATTTCCAAAACGCTTAAAGCCAAATAAGGAAGCTGCATTAAGTCTGTATACGACCTTATTCAGCTCTTATAACTCTTAAATGGGCACAAATTTATTCAGCCTTGGGTTCACATAGCTGCTTAAGAGCTGTGTAGCAGCAACTTAACAGTGTTATCAAGGGTAACAGCACAAATTATTTAGCCTCAAGTTCACATAGCTGCTTATGAGCTGTGTAGCAGAAATGTAACAGTGTTATAAAGGGTATCGACAGTACTTTGCGCTGAAATCCGACTGACTAAGAGATCACAAGTTACTCTTTATTCAGAAAATATGTCTGTAATGCGCGCTCTATACATAATATTGTAAACCGCGAAACGCTACTTAATTGCGGCCTGTGTAAAATTAATGAACATGCAATACTGGGTTTAAGCAATTTACCGGTGCTTCTAGCTGCCTTGATGGACATTGCACTTTGTTACGTGAAGTGAATATTGGAAACGAAATTAATGGTGGATAATATATTCATATCCCTGATAAGTACATTGTTTTACATAGTAATAAAGGAAAAATGATTGGGAATTTAATTTTACTGACATTATACATATATATTATCTAAGAAAATTTTAATGCGCCATGAAAATATTTTGTTTTTAATTAGTTTAGTGATATAAATAAGCTGTGATGTAAACTATGACAAAAAAATTTGTAGTGCTTTGAAAAGAATTATAAGATAAAAAGTTATTATTATGATATTAGGAAGTAAAAACTAGTGCAATACATTTTATTTCTTGCACAAAACATCGCAAAGGTTGAAAAATCAATCAGAATATGTTTAGGTTATAAAATAAAATGGTGGATTTATGTTAAACAGTAACGTGAATAGTTAAAACTCTTATATTCTACAACAGGCTGTCTAATAGTTCACTAGTGCGCTGTTATTCTACAATAAAACTGAATAATATTACACATGTGAACTGTATACAGCTATAAGCTGTTTTCTTTACTTTTAATTGTTCACAAGCTCTACCTTTAGCCATGATGTGAATAATTAAACAGTTATTATACCGACTCTTTAGGGATCCCTAGTATTAAATCTAAAACCACCGCATGGACTTCCATTACAAAATTGTCAAAGCAGTATTATTTAGAACACTATTTTACGCGTGTGAGAACCTTTCAAGTTGGGTAGTAAGATATAGTAATATATAATTAATATATTTATTATTTTTTATTGTAAAATTAAATTGTACAACAACATAAACGCAATATTTCACCCTAAACATCATCTTCGGAGTTATTCATATTTTGTACGGAACCATCCTGTTTCAAACTATTTGTCAAGCTTTGCGTTACGTCCCGACTTGAAGGTTTTATTTCTTCTACCTTTATAATTCTTTGAAACTCTTTCGATAATTTTCTTCTAATGCCTCCTGTTCTTGCTTTCAATTTCCACGAATTACGCGAATTCATTTTAATATATAGCAAATAAAAATACGTTGGATATGGTCTCAACTTAGTTCCACTGACTGATTACAGTACCACATATGTTACTTTTATTCAGATAATGTCGGATTTAAGGTACTTATGTGAACCATTATAAAGTAGAAGCCGTTAATTCTATACACTAGTGAGTCTCTAAGCAGCTGCGAGGCATCTAGTGAATGTTTAAATAGCCGCTATGCAGATACTATCAATTGCAGTATAAAGGCTGATTAGCGGTAGACATATTCAGGTATAAGCTGTAATATGAGCCACATATCGTCCATTATACAGATATTCACTTCAAAATAGTTCACACGTGCCCCTTTAATAAGTCAGTGTAATAGGAGTTTACAAATATCTTCTTAAACAGTATTTGGCGTAATTTTATGCACTAAACAGGCCTTACTACGGTTTAGGCAATAGAAAAGGTTAGAAGCTGAATAGAGTAATTAAAACATACCTTTATAGCACTCTTAGCGTATTAATGGTGGTTTTGTCGGTCTTAATCAGCCTTAATACAGCTTTTAATTAGCTAAAGCTGTTTAAATATCACTGACCGCTATTATACAACTGTAGCATCACCAGTGTACTCTTAGAAGCGTCTTAATACGCACAGAGTTTCAAATAAGTCTTAAAGTGGGTAGTTATACAGCTATCTGTGCTACTTGGGAGAGCACTCGTATGACGCGATGTGATGCGGTGTGACAAGAAGACAAAACAGACTGACAAGACATGACATGACTGAATTAAAAAAATACGGTAGGTCTATGGCCTCCATTTAAATACTTTTCCATGTAATCCATAATTGCCAGCTAATTATGAATTCTTTAAAATTCAATTCAAAAAGAATTTTAAATTCTTTAAATTATGCAATTTGAATAAAAATTAAAGTATAGTAAAATAAAATATAATAAAGCTGTTACTTTTTTATCTAGTGTTTTATGTCCATCAATGCGCGTAGTCTTTTATTCAAAATAAATAAATATTGCTTATTATGTTGAATGACCTGGCTGAATGACATGACATTTGCCTGAAAAAACAGTATTTTATCGAAATTGTTTCGCATAACTAATACAACTGTCAGTTGAAACGTCACAGGGATCATCATTCGGCGTGCGGAGTATAGTAGGTAGAGAAAATGCAATTTTTTTTGTATTTTTGTCTTCTTCTTCTTCTTTATAGTGGCGAGGGGTACAACACGGTTCCTGCCGGCTTGCTCTGCGAAGGGAAGCCGTCGTAGATATATTTACATTTTATACTCCAACATTTCCACCGGCTTGCCTTTTGAAAATGTTTTTCTTTGGGAGTCGCGAGTAAACAGCTAGTATTGAATAAAAATGCAATATAATTGGTGTGTGTTATAGTAGCTGTGTATTCGAACTATCATTATGCGAACATATCAGCTACTGGCGAGTCGGATCACGCGCATACGAGCATGCCCGCTATACATATAATTAAGGTTCTATTTATAGAATAATAACAAGCCTTTTTCAAATTGCTGCAAGTACTGAGGCACTTGTACAATTTCCGTGACTAAAGGCGACTAAAGGTTGCCATGGAGCGGACGTCTTTTAAAAACCGCGGCCGGCTGTCGATTTCCAAAACGTGCGTGATGGTGTACAGTCTTCAAAGTGGCTGTGCCGATGCCGGTGCGTACGTCCAAATGGAAGTCAGTGCCTTTAGCCTGAAGTACATCCATTTGGAAATATTTCATTTAGAAGCATTCTAAACAGATATACCGTCAATGGCTACCTTTACAGTTGCTATATGCACGCTACTGTGATGTTTTCAGAATATGATATTATGAGAATTATCATGTTTTGCAAATATCGTGTTTTACGAATGTGGTCTTTTGAGAATATGATATACAGCGATTAAAGGATGTCCGGTGCCTTATACGTGCACATGAAGCAGCGGATGACATAAGCCTATTAAATTTCATTAATGGAATGGTGATACACTATCTTTAAGTAAATCCATATGTTATTATTTGCCAATCAATATGTGTCCATTATCATATTGTTATTACTCAATTCCTACAGATTAGATATGAACAACGAATGACTTTATTTGGTTTTTGGTTATAGACACGTACATCGCGATATCGATGAAGGATTCCCGGGAATTCCCCGCTGAGTTGAAGATGAAGTAAGTAAAACGGGGAAGCCCCGCAGCCCGCCATAACGATGTAGAGTGTTGCCAACTTTTAAACGCACGCTTAAGGCGGGAAAAAAAGGAATTGCTTTATAGAATTTTGTCATTTGTAAAATAAAATAAATTAGAAAGTTAGAAAGAACAATTTTACACGATTTATTTACACCCATGGGGTGGAGAAGGATATGATTTTTAATCAGGTACCTATTATGCAAATTACATCGGAAGTTATGTCGCGTCGTATTAATAGCTACCAGTTTAGTTATAATGCGAAAGTAAACAGACTGGTATTTTTCCATAAAACTTACATAAAATGCCAGTTCTCTTGTTTTTGTTACTTAATTTTTACACATCTAAATATTTACATACTTAGTTAGGTACATAAATTAGTATTGGTATACGCAATCTGCTAATCGGTAGATCTGATTTAAATGAAAATAGGTTAATGGTAGGTTCCAGATATTGAGATTGGAGTGGAGATTTTCTTATCGGAAAGCACCTGTGTCAGTCGGAAGCGAGGTTTTTTTTATATAGGACACGTCAATTTGACTTCACCTCGCCTGATGTTAAGCTACAGGCAAAGCCTCGGAAAGATGGTCGCCATCGTAAACATGTACCATGTTAACAGTGGTGGCGTCAGCTTGACGGCCTCATCAGATTGTCTTTTCACGCCCCGCTTAAAGGACCCGGGACCTGTAGGAAGAAGAAAATACTTGAGCTGGCAGGGAGTTCCAGGTCTTAGTCATGCGGCATAAGAATGAGTCACTGAAACGCTTGGTTCTAGCAGGTATACTCTGCAACGTATACGGATGGCATCTTAGCCCTGCACGTGTCGTCCTGTGAAGGAAAGGAGAGGGTGGAACTAATTGGAAGAGCTCATCAGAACATTCACATTCACACTCACACTAGGATTCCCATTCCCACTACCTCCATGCCCACTTTGTCAACCTTTCTATTAAATTAAAACCATACCGATATTTTATTAACTCTAAGTTATAGTTATATTAAGTATACTTATTGGAATATGACAGTTATTATAATGGCGGTAATTAAACGCATTTCGTAGTATGTGATGTAAGCATTATACCTATCCCATACATAATATGCATCATTTTTTGAAAGACGGCCCTTCTTTCAACCGTCACTCGATCCATACACGTTTTATGCGAGTTAAATTCGTGCGAATCGCCCAATAAGCCATACAAAACAGCAAGATGTCGTTAACAGTCTACCTAAATTTTTACAATTCTTAAAGTAGCTCAGGAAACCATCGTAATCATAATGTTGCAAGTTGTTAACCAACAACTTCGTTGTAATGACACCCGATTTTACGGTGAAGAAACCAATGCATAATGTCATCAAGGCAACACTTTTTTTGCATAGAAAGTACATTTTAATGCTATGCATTGCAATAGTACATAAAGACGACATTAATCATTTGATATGATATTTAAATTTGTCACGTTCCATGAGATACCGCAAACTGGTGTTACTTGTGACAACTGGATAACTTAGACATAGTTATTTTCTTTTTACGAAACAATAAGAAAACGTAAGGAAGGACCAGACTAATGACCGGCTTAGCATTTCAACTGCTGAAGAAATTGATAATATATTGACGATTGTTGATGTGTTATGTATTCCAAAAACTAATTTACATTGCCACAAAGTAACCCCAGTTTACTACCTACCTACAATGATGATACACAAATTGTAAGTAATACCTACTATGATTGCAACATTATTATACATTTGATTTGATATGCAATTTCCTTCACAAAGCAGTCATTGTGTGTTGCGACATTCACCTTGAGAATCAATGCTTCTTGGATACAATTACAATTAAGTACATCGAGTAGGAAAAACATCACTTTACCTTGCTAGACAACAGAACAAAAAATCACGTGAATTTTCTTTATTTGACCACTTTCGTTAATAATATATGTGCGCAAAAAGCTCAAGCCTTTCTCTAGCCAACTAACCTATGCATTAAATAACTGTCGGAATTTTCTACTGATTACTATAGTTTTTTTTGAAAGGTATATTAGTCGGGAGTGTTCTTAGCTATGTTTGAAAAAAAAATCGGTTCAAGATGGCCGCCGCCACAACATGTCTGAATACATATTTCTTCATAACTCCCTCAACATGTGTATCAAATGAAAGAGCTTGACTAGGAGATCAATTTAATAAGTATAAAATATTATTTTTTTATCAGAATCTATCGCAATTTACTCGATTCAAAGTGATGCCCGCGACTCCACCCGCGTGAAATTTTCAACTGGTTCCCTCTACTCATGAAAACCTACTCCTGAGATAAAAATGTATCAACCTCAATCATTGTAGGTATAATCTATCCTTGTACCAAGTTTCAGCCAGATCCTTCCAATCATTAGAGCGCAATTGAATAACAAACATTCAAACATCTTCACCAACTTTCTCGTTTATATTTTTTGGTTCATGGTTTTTACAACATGATCTAACAAAGTCATCCATACTATATAATATTATAAATGCGACAGTAGGTAACTCTGTCTGTCTGTCTGTCTGTCTGTATGTTACGCTTTCACGCCTAAACCACTGCACCGATTTTACGGTAGATTAGACCATGAGAAAGGACATAGGCTATGTTTGGTCGCGATAACCGACATCCACGCGGGCGGAGCCGCGCGCAAAAGCTAGTTTATAATAAAACTAACTTTTGTGCGCGACTCCACCCGCGAGGATGCCTGTTATCGCGACCAAACATAGCCTATGTGTCAGCCAGTCATATTCAGGGTGTCAGCTAACTCCCATACTACATTTTATTAATATCTTTCTAACCGTTTAGACGTGACAGAGTAACAAACATCGCTCACAGCCTTTATAATATTTATTAGTGTGATTGATTAGTTAGAAGATTACATAATTTAAACATAGCTTTTTATATATTCTAGTGATATTGAATAATAAGTGCCTATTTTTACCCGTCTACCAAGGTAATCTTAATCATAGGTGTACCATGTTGATTTGAACGAATTTTTTATAGCATTTACTAGCTTTTGCCTGCGGCTCCGGCTGTCGGTACCCGGCAATTATTCGATTTTTTCTCGCCGTAAAAACCATCCTTAAACTTCCACGAACATTTAAAAATTAGAATTGGCCATATTGCGATTCATTACATAACATTAACATACATTAACATAAACTCACGCCTGTATTCCCCGAAGGGGTAGGCAGAGGTGCTAGCACCCACATTTCGCCAGTTTATGTTTTAGGTCCCAATGTAATAGGTGGCGAGCCTATTGCCATTAACCGGGCACTTATAAACCTGCGATAAATACACACATAAAGAAAAGAAAGTCATTGGTGTGTGCCCTAGTAAAGCTGGGATCGAACCCGAGACCTCGTCTCAGCAGTCCATTACCCATACCACTAGGGTACCGCATTCATTTTTATATTATAATTATAAATCTATAATGTATCTTTCAGCATAATCATGCTAGCTGTAAAATTCGAATACATAACCCTGTAAGGGAAAGGCCGTGGGTTCAAGTCCCACTTGAGCATTTAATTTTTCCCGATGTATTCAAGTATCTAAATTGAGCTAAAAGTTTGCCTTGTAAAATCGTAATTCATGATATGTTGTTTAACCTCGTTGAACTCGACGGGTAGATGACCTTTAGCTATCTGGTCTAGATTTATAAGTTTACATAATAAAATAATATAATTGCATACGAATAGAATTGGAACTAAAATGTTGAGAGTAGGTATATTTGTGAATATTAGGTAGGTATACATGTTTTACCACTAAAATGTATAATAATCATCATTTTTTAGTTATGTTTTCAGTTGCATGCCTCGGAGCCCGTGTTCCGCTTACTCCTTCGCCCTTTAACATGGCTACTATTACTTTTCTGGAAGCGACCGCCGCCTGACCCCTGAGAGGTAAACAAGCGCCAGGGTCTCGCCAGTTAATCAACAGGGTGCACCGGCTTGCAGTTGAAGTTGACCTGACTCCAAAAATCTAGATGGGATCCCGTACAATGCTGTTGTACATATAGGTACCTTAATATTTTTTTACAGCGAATGCCGAACCAACAGCGAATACGATAATAATACCGGGAATTAACGGGATCATGGTATAGGTACAACCTCGCTTTTCTGCGCAGTCGGATAAACACCGGACAGTTTGCTTACAGAATAGAGACACTGTGAGTGTGGTATGTGACGGTACATGGCGAAAACAAAATATCTAGAATGTGCGAGTAGATGAAGAACCTACTACCTCACGGACTCGAAGACGGCGGGCGTGCACCACTGAACCAGTCAGCCTGTGACCACGGCCGGTGTAATCTGGTCGAAACGTCAGGCAAATCAAAGGTATATACGTATATATCTATACCATGGTCGCGTTAATTCCCGTTAGTATTGTTGTATATCATGGAACGCGAGAGTTTCAAGTTTTTTTTTTATATAGGACACGTCAATTTGACTTCACCTCGCCTGATGTTAAGCTACAGGCAAAGCCTCGGAAAGATGGTCGCCATCGTAAACATGTACCATGTTAACAGTGGTGGCGTCAGCTTGACGGCCTCATCAGATTGTCTTTTCACGCCCCGCTTAAAGGACCCGGGACCTGTAGGAAGAAGAAAATACTTGAGCTGGCAGGGAGTTCCAGGTCTTAGTCATGCGGCATAAGAATGAGTCACTGAAACGCTTGGTTCTAGCAGGTATACTCTGCAACGTATACGGATGGCATCTTAGCCCTGCACGTGTCGTCCTGTGAAGGAAAGGAGAGGGTGGAACTAATTGGAAGAGCTCATCAGAACATTCACATTCACACTCACACTAGGATTCCCATTCCCACTACCTCCATGCCCACTTTGTCAACCTTTCTATTAAATTAAAACCATACCGATATTTTATTAACTCTAAGTTATAGTTATATTAAGTATACTTATTGGAATATGACAGTTATTATAATGGCGGTAATTAAACGCATTTCGTAGTATGTGATGTAAGCATTATACCTATCCCATACATAATATGCATCATTTTTTGAAAGACGGCCCTTCTTTCAACCGTCACTCGATCCATACACGTTTTATGCGAGTTAAATTCGTGCGAATCGCCCAATAAGCCATACAAAACAGCAAGATGTCGTTAACAGTCTACCTAAATTTTTACAATTCTTAAAGTAGCTCAGGAAACCATCGTAATCATAATGTTGCAAGTTGTTAACCAACAACTTCGTTGTAATGACACCCGATTTTACGGTGAAGAAACCAATGCATAATGTCATCAAGGCAACACTTTTTTTGCATAGAAAGTACATTTTAATGCTATGCATTGCAATAGTACATAAAGACGACATTAATCATTTGATATGATATTTAAATTTGTCACGTTCCATGAGATACCGCAAACTGGTGTTACTTGTGACAACTGGATAACTTAGACATAGTTATTTTCTTTTTACGAAACAATAAGAAAACGTAAGGAAGGACCAGACTAATGACCGGCTTAGCATTTCAACTGCTGAAGAAATTGATAATATATTGACGATTGTTGATGTGTTATGTATTCCAAAAACTAATTTACATTGCCACAAAGTAACCCCAGTTTACTACCTACCTACAATGATGATACACAAATTGTAAGTAATACCTACTATGATTGCAACATTATTATACATTTGATTTGATATGCAATTTCCTTCACAAAGCAGTCATTGTGTGTTGCGACATTCACCTTGAGAATCAATGCTTCTTGGATACAATTACAATTAAGTACATCGAGTAGGAAAAACATCACTTTACCTTGCTAGACAACAGAACAAAAAATCACGTGAATTTTCTTTATTTGACCACTTTCGTTAATAATATATGTGCGCAAAAAGCTCAAGCCTTTCTCTAGCCAACTAACCTATGCATTAAATAACTGTCGGAATTTTCTACTGATTACTATAGTTTTTTTTGAAAGGTATATTAGTCGGGAGTGTTCTTAGCTATGTTTGAAAAAAAAATCGGTTCAAGATGGCCGCCGCCACAACATGTCTGAATACATATTTCTTCATAACTCCCTCAACATGTGTATCAAATGAAAGAGCTTGACTAGGAGATCAATTTAATAAGTATAAAATATTATTTTTTTATCAGAATCTATCGCAATTTACTCGATTCAAAGTGATGCCCGCGACTCCACCCGCGTGAAATTTTCAACTGGTTCCCTCTACTCATGAAAACCTACTCCTGAGATAAAAATGTATCAACCTCAATCATTGTAGGTATAATCTATCCTTGTACCAAGTTTCAGCCAGATCCTTCCAATCATTAGAGCGCAATTGAATAACAAACATTCAAACATCTTCACCAACTTTCTCGTTTATATTTTTTGGTTCATGGTTTTTACAACATGATCTAACAAAGTCATCCATACTATATAATATTATAAATGCGACAGTAGGTAACTCTGTCTGTCTGTCTGTCTGTCTGTATGTTACGCTTTCACGCCTAAACCACTGCACCGATTTTACGGTAGATTAGACCATGAGAAAGGACATAGGCTATGTTTGGTCGCGATAACCGACATCCACGCGGGCGGAGCCGCGCGCAAAAGCTAGTTTATAATAAAACTAACTTTTGTGCGCGACTCCACCCGCGAGGATGCCTGTTATCGCGACCAAACATAGCCTATGTGTCAGCCAGTCATATTCAGGGTGTCAGCTAACTCCCATACTACATTTTATTAATATCTTTCTAACCGTTTAGACGTGACAGAGTAACAAACATCGCTCACAGCCTTTATAATATTTATTAGTGTGATTGATTAGTTAGAAGATTACATAATTTAAACATAGCTTTTTATATATTCTAGTGATATTGAATAATAAGTGCCTATTTTTACCCGTCTACCAAGGTAATCTTAATCATAGGTGTACCATGTTGATTTGAACGAATTTTTTATAGCATTTACTAGCTTTTGCCTGCGGCTCCGGCTGTCGGTACCCGGCAATTATTCGATTTTTTCTCGCCGTAAAAACCATCCTTAAACTTCCACGAACATTTAAAAATTAGAATTGGCCATATTGCGATTCATTACATAACATTAACATACATTAACATAAACTCACGCCTGTATTCCCCGAAGGGGTAGGCAGAGGTGCTAGCACCCACATTTCGCCAGTTTATGTTTTAGGTCCCAATGTAATAGGTGGCGAGCCTATTGCCATTAACCGGGCACTTATAAACCTGCGATAAATACACACATAAAGAAAAGAAAGTCATTGGTGTGTGCCCTAGTAAAGCTGGGATCGAACCCGAGACCTCGTCTCAGCAGTCCATTACCCATACCACTAGGGTACCGCATTCATTTTTATATTATAATTATAAATCTATAATGTATCTTTCAGCATAATCATGCTAGCTGTAAAATTCGAATACATAACCCTGTAAGGGAAAGGCCGTGGGTTCAAGTCCCACTTGAGCATTTAATTTTTCCCGATGTATTCAAGTATCTAAATTGAGCTAAAAGTTTGCCTTGTAAAATCGTAATTCATGATATGTTGTTTAACCTCGTTGAACTCGACGGGTAGATGACCTTTAGCTATCTGGTCTAGATTTATAAGTTTACATAATAAAATAATATAATTGCATACGAATAGAATTGGAACTAAAATGTTGAGAGTAGGTATATTTGTGAATATTAGGTAGGTATACATGTTTTACCACTAAAATGTATAATAATCATCATTTTTTAGTTATGTTTTCAGTTGCATGCCTCGGAGCCCGTGTTCCGCTTACTCCTTCGCCCTTTAACATGGCTACTATTACTTTTCTGGAAGCGACCGCCGCCTGACCCCTGAGAGGTAAACAAGCGCCAGGGTCTCGCCAGTTAATCAACAGGGTGCACCGGCTTGCAGTTGAAGTTGACCTGACTCCAAAAATCTAGATGGGATCCCGTACAATGCTGTTGTACATATAGGTACCTTAATATTTTTTTACAGCGAATGCCGAACCAACAGCGAATACGATAATAATACCGGGAATTAACGGGATCATGGTATAGGTACAACCTCGCTTTTCTGCGCAGTCGGATAAACACCGGACAGTTTGCTTACAGAATAGAGACACTGTGAGTGTGGTATGTGACGGTACATGGCGAAAACAAAATATCTAGAATGTGCGAGTAGATGAAGAACCTACTACCTCACGGACTCGAAGACGGCGGGCGTGCACCACTGAACCAGTCAGCCTGTGACCACGGCCGGTGTAATCTGGTCGAAACGTCAGGCAAATCAAAGGTATATACGTATATATCTATACCATGGTCGCGTTAATTCCCGTTAGTATTGTTGTATATCATGGAACGCGAGAGTTTCAAGTTGGTATATAAAACTTTATATTTTAAATAACTTTTCCTATAGATTTTGAACGTCCAAGATGGGACCTGAACACGCGAACAGGCCTATGCAGGGGGATTGCTCTGAATAACTGTGCTATTCCGACACAGAAATAAATTCTTGAGAGCCAATTCTCAAAATATTTTTTTTGTCATAATTCAGTCTCGATCTAGTCTCAACCTCCCAAACGTCAAAAACAATCACGAATTGTGTTAATAAGAATACGTTTTTTGGCATTTGGGACATTGAGGTTGTATACCTATTATATTGATTATAATTCGTCTACATCATGAAAAATTGCTTCAGGTGAGGCTTAGTGGCTCAGTTGGTTAACGCATTCCCTCTATAAGGGAAAGGTCACGGGTTCAAGTCTCACCTGAGTGATTCACTTTTTACTGATGTATTATTACCAAGAATGCAGCCTTCAGATGAACTTTTACGTTTATTTATGCAAATTTAGTTATCTGTATATAGATACAGTTACCCAATACTTGTTAATAGTGATAACATAACATAATTAGTGACGGTCCTGTTAGGTGAGACGGTTGGCCAATGCAACCATTACCTTGGCCGGCGGCATGTTATAACATCAAGGTTTGTTTTGCTAAATTTGTTTATTACTATTAATACATGAATTTATTAGTGTCTAGTGAATAAAAAATATTAGATGAATAGTTTTTATAGGCTGTATTTTAATAAAAAAAAAGGTCTGATTTAAGGCCGTTCCCAATAACATACTGACAGTTAAAGATAGATCGCATCTACGGATAAAGTGCTCGGCTGTTTAAATTCAAAACATAGTAACTCCTATTAAATTATACCGCGATGCGCTTTTTCGCAAAAAAATCAGTTACCATATTTTCAATTTAAACAGCCGATGCGTCAAATTTGACTGTTGCGATCTATCTTCAACTGTAAGTATGTTATTGGGAACGGCCGTTAGCTGTTTGGGAGCGCGAGTAGCGCTAAAAACATTCTGCTCCACAGTCGGCGTGCGTTTTAGTCGGTTCGAGTCCGACATAACCTCCCCCACCGGCTCAGGCATCCGCGGGGATTTTCCGCACGTAAAAAAAGGTATAGTATAGTATAGTATATCTTTATTGTGCACACCAAGGATATAAACATGCGTTATTTGGTCGTACATCGTGGGTATTAACAATAGGCGCCTTATCACCTGGCAATCTCTCACAGGCAACCTTTGGATGGAGAAAAGGTAGCGTTAATAGTACATTATGATATAAGTGCGGTAAGTTGAAAATTACAGCCGAGGCGATATTACTAGACCGAGCCATCGGCGAGGGCTATAAGGAAGCAGAGGCTGTAATTTTCAAAGCGCACGTATGTCATACGACGTTTTATAACATATTTACGAGGAAATTAATCACTACTTGACGACATTTTCAAATAAAAACAATATAGCGAGAGAAAAAGCGCGCGGAATTATTTTTACTTGTCCACAAATAAGCGATGCGCGCGCATCAACGTTTTTTTTTTAGGCAAAGGTACAAAAACAGCCAGTATTACTAAAGTAAATTAATATTTTTGTGTTTTTGTTACAGATAAATGGTTGTAATTTATTGTCAAAATTAATTAAATTAAAGAATTAAATGTTTATTTGTTATATTTTATTTCCCAAAGTTAATTTTATTCATAAAATATTGACCACTTTTTTGACATAAAACCTCTTTGCTAAGATTTTTAAAAGTATCGTTCAATTTTAGACGGAGTATCTTAAAACTTTATTAAAAAAAAAACACGTGCCTTTTACATTACATTATCGCACAAGTACGTAATGAGATACATTACGATATTGAAATTGGTGTAATTACAACCACTTTACGAGCAAATATGTTATAAAAGAATTTACTTAATTGTAGTCACATGTACATCAATAGTAGAGGGTTGCTCGGAGGTTTTCCACATATCGCTCTGTCTAGCTGAGGGTAGTGTGGTGAGCAGGGTTTGGCTTGACAGGTGCGGCCACGTGTCATCCCACCATCCTCGCCGATCCGCCCACTGCCCCCTTTCTTGGGTTCGACGAGAACATCTTACTTCCCATACCCGATGGGCCATGCTAATTCGTAGATAGCTCATGTTCTAATTAGGTAACTCCGGTAATTAAGACCCGTCACGGCGAGTGGTTTTAATCGGTCCAAGTTCATGTGAAAAAATCTAATGATCGATTTGACCTACCAATGTTATGTTCCAGTGATAAGTCAAGCAGAGAACTAATAATAAATATATGTACCTCTTATTAGTAGTTAAGTGAATAGGTAATAAGTACGCTATTTTAAACATAAAAAATATTAAGTTACTAGCTTTTGCCCGCAGCTCCACCCGCGTGGATGTCGGTTCCCGGCAATTATTAGAAATTTTCTCACATTTTAAACCTTCCCTAGATCTCCACGAACATTTCAAGACCAAGATAAGATAAATCCGTTCAGCCTTTCTCGAGTTTTAGCGAGACTAACGAACAGCAATTGATTTTTATATATATAGATATGATTACGTATGGCATTTCAATTTATTTTTAATCACAGTTACTTAACGACGACTTTTATCGAGGTCTCGTTGAGGAAAAGGTAAAGGACACCGGCGGCGGTCTTTAGCCAAATGGTAAAAACCTTAATACTTAAACTCCGCTATTCGTCTGTCTGTCACCAGGCTGTATCTCAGGAACCGAGATAGCTAGACAGCTGCCGCTATAACAACAAATGCTAAAAACAGGGTAAATAAATATTAAAGGGAGCTTACAATACAACAAACGTGATTTTTGCTGTTTTTGCTCGATTTAGCAACGGCATCAAGTAGATGCGTGAAATATTATCAACTAGCTTTTGCCCGCGGCTCCACCCGTGTGGATATCGGTTATCGCGACCAAACATAGCCTATGTCCTTCCTCAAGGTCTAATCTACCCCTATACCAAATTTAATCAAAATCGATTCTGTGGTTTAAAAGTGAAAGCGTAACATAGGTTACAACAGACAGAGTTACTTTCGTATTTATAATACTAGCTTTTGCCCGCGGCTCCGCCCGCGTGGATGTTGGTTATCGCGACCAAACATAGCTTATGTCCTTTCTCATGGTCTAATCTACCCCTATACCAAATTTCATCAAAATCGGTACAGTGGTTCAGGCGTGAAAACGTAACATACAGACAGATAGACAGACAGACGGACAGACAGACAGACAGACAGAGTTACTTTCGCATTTATAATATTACTAGCTGTCTCGGCGAACTTCGTACCGCCATATTTTCCACCCGCGTGCAATTCCGTTCCCATTTCTGTTCCCGTGCCCATTCCCATTACTATTCCTATTCCTATTCCCATTCCCATTCCCATTCCCATTCCCATTCCCATTCCCATTCCCATTCCCATTCCCATTCCCATTCCTACTACTACCTACTACTACTAAATACTAATTCCGTAACGTAAACATAAACTTCTCTCATATAATAGAAAAAGTTTGTATGAGAAAAAGAAAAGTTACTTTCTGAAATTTTCTGTACAACTGTTTTATTATTTTTTTACGTAAGAACCTTCTCCCGATAATAACAAACACAACAAAAAAAGAATTAGTGAAATCGGTCCAGCCGTTGGTGAGTTATGCGCTTACCAACACATTTTGCGATTCATTTTTATATTATAGATTAGTATGGATTTGTTTGGAAGTATGGATTGACATTCACTTTAGTTTAAACCTATTGAAATCAAATTAAAATAAATATTTATGGAAGATTCATACTACAAAAGCAATATTTTTGCCATTGTTTGCTCGATATTAATACGGGAAGGTGAAACTAAAAAAAGCTTACAAATAAAGTGCCTATTGTTGTAAAGCACTTGGTCGGTATTACAATTCTCACCAAAATAACAGGTCAAAGTGAATTCAGACTGTCCAACCTAAAATAAAAATTTGACAGAAGGGGTGTTATATTGTTAGGTTGTTTGGATTGTACTGGTCGTGTGAAGAAACAGATAATGCTGTAGGTGGTCGTGTGAAATTTTGTTCTTTAAGTCAGAGATATTCCTACAGCAATTTAACACTCTAGCATCATCCAAAGAGCCTTTGCGCTATGTATGTCTAATACGCAGTTCACCTAGCTCGCGTTATGTCTAAATGTCATTTTCAATAGCTTTAAGCCTAAGTGGACGTATACCTATAGAGCTGTTTGCCATTTTCGCATAAGGACTTTTTCGACAAATGCCTAAATCTCAGTTCACCTAGCTCGCGTTATGACTAAATATCATTTTCAATAGCTTAAAGATCTTATTAATATTCACAGTCATTAAATTAGCATGTCCTAGTATAAGTATACTACTACTGGGCATTCATTTAAGTTCAGTTTTCAATATAAACATAATTTTTAAAGGACTAGTGTTTTGATCTCTTATCGCCTTCCTTTCCTCGCTGATGAACTGTAATGCAGTAGGTCTATGACTCTTTTTGTCTTCCTCTGTTCTAACCTATATCGCAGTAGGTCCAACTAGCGTTATGCCTACATATCCTTTTGACTAGTCATAACGCGAGCTAGGTGAACTGCGTATTAGACATACATAGCGCAAAGGATCCAAAGTCCTAAGATAGCTGCCAGTTTTAGCCAAAAAAAAACTTTAAAAGAGACATAACCTACGTGACTCAGTGGATTGATCTGTCTATGAAAACTAAAACTGTAATCGTTTAAAATATTAGACAAAGATTTCCAAGGTCTGTGGAAGATCGTGAGTGACCGCATTAGGTGCTTCGTTATATCGCCGAAGCTTAAAAAACATGTAAAGGTGAGTTAAGGTGATTTTATTAAAAACTAGCTTTTGCCCGCGACTTCGTCCGCGTTAAGTTCGGAATAGAAATGTATAGGATACACTGGTCCTATTCCCGCAACCCATTTAAAGTTCCTTAAAATTTCTGTACGCCTGGTACATCATGCAAATTGTACCAGGGTAACAGAAATACTGATTCCGTGACCCCGACCCGCAGGAACTTTACCCGGTATAAAATAACGCTGGAACGGGATAAAAAGTATCCTATGTCCTTCTCCTGGCTCTAAACTACCTCCCTACCAATTTTCAGCTAAATCGGTTCAGCCGTTCTTGAGTTATAAGTGGAGTAACTAACACGACTTTCTTTTATATATATAGATTCAATAATTTATTGTCACGCATTTTTTTATACTACTTAGATGGCAGATAAGCGCACGAACCACCTTTTTTATATCCACACCTTTTTTATACCACTTAGGTGGCAGATAAGCACACGGCCAACTGATGGGAAGTGGTTACCGTGCCCTATGGACGTGTTTAACACCAGTGTAATACAACTTTTTATTTTATCTAATGCCTACTTACCTAAACGTTGTTTCGCATACCTAATTATGTTTATAAAAACGAATCTACCAACTAAATCCATAATGACCGATCCACCTACGGTCACCTACAACAAGATACACAACAAGTACTTAAGTAGTTTTTTACAATCTCACGACTCACGACGACCAAACAAAATACAAACATGATATTTCCTAAAGTTTACGCGAATGTCACGTCACTCATTGAAATAAAACCACTTTTTACGGATTCTATCGCGATATATTTGTTATTATTTACTTTTTAAGCCGACGTTCCAGCTGCCTTTCAGCAGCCATGATCGCGGTTTAAAAAGTAAATAATAACAAATATATCGCGATAGAATTCGTAAAAAGTGGTTTTATTTCAATAAATACAAATATCTTAAAATTTTCACGTTTAAAATATTAGTAGGAAGTTGAATGATAAAGATTACTTTAAAAAATCTAGATTGTTCACACGGAGGACAGAATATGATTATTAACCAGCTTTTATTAGCTTCACTTGTAACTATGTATGTAAGGAAATCTTGAAATATTAATTTGACCCATTTCCCGGTCTTCAATTAGGATGAAATTTTGCACGAGTTCTGATGACAATACATGACTAGCTAAGAAACGTCATTACAAATCCAATTTGGCGGCCTCCCCAAGATGGCGGACTGGCTGTTTGAAATCCACACCCATGATATGGGTATCAAATGAAAGGGTTTGCTGTCAGAAATACGAAAAAAATTGGCCATGTGACTTAAATCCAATATGGCGGACGTCCAAGTAAATTTTAGTGCGTGCTAATAGCGTGTTTTAAAGTTTTTAAGTTAGTAAATGATTGTAAATCACTCACTCACTAACGACAAATACTTATGAATAAATAATGGCGAACTTTGTACAATTATACTGTCGTAATCTGCGGTTGAATAGTCTAAAAATAAATCATTGCGACAAACTGACGTCAACATGGACTGAAAACAAATTGAACTGATAAGTTTGTATATCATCATCCTGGTATCATTCATTGACTTGAATTATTTGGTCTGATTTTTTAATCTTCCCCCGTTACGCTGTTAAACTTACTGTAACTTATTGTGAGCACAAAATGTCAATAATTCATATATTATTGGTAGATATACTTTTATTTATAAAATGGTAGGTTCACGTGACTTCACCTTATTTGTTGCTAATTTAAAGGCAAAGTTTCACATACGAAAATCCAGTGAATTCTCTTAGACACAACTATACATCATATACATACATGCATACATACATACATAAAATCACGCCTGTTGCCCATAGGGGAAGGTAGAGGTCACGGATTGCTACGATCCTGACATACTACTCTCGCTTCATTCACTCTCATGACATTCTTCATGCATGCTCGCCGGTTAAGAGTACTCTTGAGCTGCCCCTTTTCTAAAACTTCCCCGATTTGGTCCAGGTATGTGCGCCTAGGTCTTCCCCTACCGACAGTACCATCCACACTCGCCTCATACACCTGTTTCGTTAGTCTTCTTTCATCACACAAATAACATCTAATGTCACATTCACACTACACAATGGGTTAATGAGACGATTGTCTTGCGAGCTGCTAACGTATTTCACAATATCTAGAGTTAGACGCACGGTTACTCAACAAGGCTGCAGCTAAATTATCATAAAAAATAATTAAAAAATTAATGTGAACGAATAAAATGAATGTAATTAAGTGCTCTATGCATTCCTGTCAAACATCCGATTGCTGAAACTTTATTCGGAGTTTGTGCACATGTCCGTGAAGGTTATTGACTTATAAAAAGTGAAAAATATCATTGCAACATGGTCATTACACATTTTTTTAATTGTGTTGCCATTGGTCCGTGATGAGTGCGCAAATTGTCCATCAATCCGCCGACGTTTTCTAGATTCTAGTTCAAAGCATAAATTTTACGATATGGGTTCAAAGATACCGTTATATACAAACATACGGATATAAGAACGTGTTTTGACAAGTGCGCAAATCTCTGCCAATGTGCATCTGGGTCAGCCGGGGTGCGAGGGATATGTCGATGACAACCTCACCTCCGGCCTAGCACCACGACCCACACTCGGGGTGCGGTTTTAGTAGGTTCGAGTCCGTCATAACCCCCCCTTCCGGCTTTTCTTTTTCAGGTTGTCCGTCCATCTATTTTGACAAACATCGAGTTATAGGAAATTTTGAAATATTTAAAAAATGACAGGCAAATTCTATAGTGGTTGGTAGCACATTCCAAGGGCAAGCAACACTAGCTTAGTCAGTCTTGTGATGGCTAACCATTGAGACCATTTCGTGCCTCAGAGAACACGTTAGGCCGTTCGTCTCTCGGTTGTCATGCAAACATCTGAGTCATTATCATTAGTTACGGGTTGTTGGAGCCCTAAAGTTCGACAACTTTGTTTATTTTTTTTTAAAGAATATTACTAATATTCCCTCAACCCCTCCAACTAAGCTAAATTGCTTGTGCTAGGAGTGGGTTCACGTCGGTAGTGTAATGAATGATTCGAATTCTGGACCTCTCGATCTCAACTCGGTCCTTAACCAATAAGCTACCGACGCTTCTGCGCGTGCTTATCACTGCTGTTCAAGTTCTGTAATTAGGTAGTGTAGTAGGTACCTACTTAATGCACCATGTGGATCTACCAGTTCCAAAGTATGCCTTTCATTTTTGTGAACAAATCTCCTCGGATAACGTCCCTCGGAACCAGCGGAGGTGATCATGTCATGTCAGACTCGAACCGAGTAAAACCTCTGGTATATCCCTCACGGACTTACTCGTACCTGATATTACAGTAGATAGTATTGAGCTCATAGCCATTTATTATGTTTTACGCGTGTACTACATCTACTGCACAATAATGAGGAATGAAATTGCAAAAAGGAACGCAATTACAAAAAATAAAAAATATTTGCGAAATACTTTCTAAAATGTAAAATCACTTTTAACTCTTACATAAAGCGTGGAGTTAACACTAAACTTAAATAAAAAAAAAATGCAATTCTTTTGTTTGTTTCAATTTATTTTTCATAATTACTCATCTTAAATGCATTGTCATCATTGGCCGAATAATGAGACAAGTATTTAAAAAAAAACTTGTCACGATGACGTCACAAATGATACATGGGCCAAGAATGAACAAAAACATCTGCAACAGCAGTTTATAAGTGACCACGGCAGCGTTAGAACGCGAGCCTTGAACTAGTGGAATCAAGATCACAAGTAATGTACCTATGCTGTATCAGTGATTAGAACAGTGATTATATTAGTCCATGGAACAGTGTGTTAGTAACAGTCGGTGATTTAATACGTGTTTTTTGTTTGTTTACTGATATTAGTAAGTGTTGTGTATAACAATGTTTTGACACTAGTGAGAAACGATAATAACTACTGATACGGAATCACGGAGTGTTTAATTAATAATGTGAGTTTTTTTGGTACGATTATGTATACGGAACGTTTTTTATTAAGTTTTCTTTTTTAATAGGCAGGAGGAATTCCGTTAAACTTTTTATATAATAGTTTATGTAATATTGTAGTGTATAATATTATATTTGTTTTTCTTTGTTAGTATTCTTGCATAAATAATACAGTTATTTTAGTTTTAGTATCGTATATTTACTTAGTTTATATATCTAAATATTGCATGGTAAAGTGTCATAAAAAAAAACATAGAATTGAACTGAAATAAGAACAAAGCATCCAAATATTATATGGACTTGACACTGTTAAATATATTATTTATATATTTTATTTTAAAATGCAAATCAGTCCTCGAAAAATACCAAATTGACCAGAATGGGGATATACGTATTTTTTTGGTGTACATAAATCACAATTAATACATACACAGGAACACACAGACCAATACAATCATACATACAAACTGGCTCAAAACAAATAGCTACTTAGACTGATTGGAAATTGAACCAGTGACTTTCGATCCAACAGTTCGACAGCAATCATACAAAACATTACCCTCCTTCCTTCGGCAGTCGGGTAATAAAAATAGGCTCAAATAGCAACGTAAACAGAGTGGAAATCAAACTTGTGACTTGTGATCTAACAGACCGACGCGACGCTCTACTGCTATAATTAACTTGTGTCAAGTTAATTATAAAGACTGTTCGTTAAGTCTTATATTGATAATAATTAAATAAACACATAAATCACTTGCACATGAAATCAATAAACAGACGGAGGGCGCCTTCATGTCATTTACCTCATCATCTTGGTATCATGAACAATGTATTTTTTTTATGTCCGTGTTTTTGGATCCGGAAAATGCATTTTTTTGTATCCGAGTGTTTGGATCATGAACAATGCATTTTTTTTATACCGGATACGTCAATATGACTTCACCTCGCCTGATGTTAAGCTAAAGGCAAAGTCTCGGAAAGAGGGTCACCATCGTAAACATTTACCGTGTTGGTGAGTGAACAGTGGTGGCACTCAGCTTGACGGCCTCATTAGATGCCTTTTCACGCCCCGCTTAAAGGACCCAGGACTGTAGGAAGAAGGGAATACGTGAGCTGGCAAGGAGTTCCAGGTCTTAGTGGTGCGGCATAGGAATGAGTCAAAATGAGTTTTTGTATCCGAATGTTTGGATCAGAAACAATGCATTTTTCTGAATCCGAGTTTAACCTACGAGCCTGGTGTTCATTTTCTCCTCCTCTTTTTGATTTGGACAGTTTTGGAGTGACTGCCACCTGACCTCTCAACCCCGCAGGGAAAGTCTGCGTCAGGGCCTCGTCAATCATTATGTGTAGGTACCGGTTTGCAGCTGAGGTTGGCTTAGCTTGGAGGCTCTTGGGGCTACAAAAACGAACTTTCTAATCCAACAATTATAATTGAAATCGGTAGAGATAAAAAAGATAACTTATTGAGCAGAATTAATATCTTAAACGATTGCCGTCGGATGTAAGCTAATTCAGCCTTTATGGGATTTATACATCTTAAAAAAAGTTGGTAGGATAAAACAGAGAACAATAATTATGTCATTAAATGTACCTACTGAAGCGTCGCATCGTCGCGGTCGGTAGCTTACTTAGTGGTTAAGGAGGCGTTCCCAGGTTTGAATCCTGGCCATTACACTTCAGAAGTGAACCCATTCCTAACACAAGCAATTCAGCTTAGTTGGAGAGGTTAGTTAGAGGGAATTTCAGTTGCTAATTATTCTTTAAAAAAACTGATGTTACGTGTTTATGACTGTCATAAACGTAATAAAATATCGATTCTATAGGTACATTTCTTTAAGAATATTAGAACCGAAATTACTAATATTCCCTCTAACCCCTAAACTAAGCTAAATTGCTTGTGTTAGGAGGAGTAATACAGTGATTTTTATATTCTATTAACGATGTGCCACTTGTGTAGGGGGCTCCTCCTCCCTCCTCCAGCCCCCTGGTGATCAAAGTTCTGTACACCCTTTGTTGAACTATTTTGGTCTCCAATTACCCGTAACAACTGCTATAAATCATCGTATGGCAAGTATGGCAACTAAGACCTCCAAGGCACGTGCTCTCCAAATTACGGGGGTCAATGTGATAAGAATGGTCTGGTCACCCATGCTAAGGCTGACCTAGCTAGCATTTGTACTTAACTTTGCAATATCTTAACCTACTTATTTAACAACGTAGGCTTGCCGACAAGCAATTATTATTATGTAGGTACTAGCTGACCCGGTGAACTTCGATCGCCAATTATTTTCCACCCGCGTGGCGTCCGATCCCGTTCCCGCTGCACCCTCTTATACAATGATATAGTTATCTAAACAGCAACAGAAAAACCACACTGTCACTTCTGCGTAGGTATATGCCGATGCCAGCCGAATTTGTTGACATTAATGATCACTGCTCCGTCCCCTTGAATAGTAGCGTGATGATATATAGCCTATATGTTAATCCAGGGTATAACCTAAATACATACCAAATTTCAACCAAATCGGTCCAGCCGTTTATGCGTGAAAGAGTAACAAACATCCACACATCCACACATCCATTCTCACAAACTTTCACATTTATAATATTAGTAGGAAGTAGGATAGTTTTTTTGCATTGCCAATTCGGCCAATCAGACCGTTACTATTTATGGTTTCCAATCAAAAAAAATAAACCAGCTCACGTTCTGAAAGTGATTTTTGAAATAATTAAAATAATTAAAAGTCAAAATAAGTACATAAATCTATCAATCAACCAATTAGCCTCTCGAAGTCCATTGCTGGACATAGGCCTCCCAATGTTGGGATGTTTTGACCTACTGTTGGCCAGACGGTTTTTTTAACCCCCGATGCAAAGAGAGGGGTACTATAAGTTTGACGTGTTTATCTGTCTGTCTGTGGCATCATAGCTCACAAACGGATGAAGTGATTTAATTTTTTTTTTGTATTATAGGTGACTTACATATGTGCGAGTGTTCTCAGATATGTTTGATGAAAATCGGTTGAGTCGTTTAAAACTTATGGGGGTTAAAGTGGGGATGGGGGGTGTCTGGGGTTTTGAAATTTTTTAATTTATATTAATCCAGCATTGACAGCACTACTAACTAGAAAAGATGTTTACTGTCACGTTTCGGGCTTTTTTTAATAGGACACGTCAATGTGACTTTATCTCGCCTGGTTGTAAGCTGAAGGCAAAGTCAAAGAGGGTTACCATTACCAATGCAGACAACCACATTTTTACAACGATGGGCCTCAGCTTGACGGCCTCATCAGAGGTAGGTACTGTAGGGAGAAAGAAACACGTGTACTGGCAAAGAATTCCATATCATGATGTGGCAAAGATTAGAGTCAAATCATTAAGATTCTACAATCAAAATTCATTCTGGCCTCAAGAATGAATTTAGATTGTGGGACAGGACGTTGTAACTTAGAAGAATTGGCTACGTTCTCGTACGACCCACAAGTTTGGACCCGCGCACAAAATTCTTCGTATTAATTTTGATCTAATGGTCATCTTCGCGACAGACAATAAGAAAATAATGTTAGTACGTAATGATAGTTGTAAGGAGAAATGAATAAATAAAATTCAAACTAATATTAAAAATGCGAAAATAACTGTTTGTCTGTAATGCATAATGTATAGTGGTAGACCTTATGGTGTTTGGTCGCAATAACTAACATCCATGCGGGCGGAACCGTGGGCAACAGTTGGTTAATAAATAAATTTGTAATAGTCATCCATAGGCCAATTCTTTGTTTTAAACAGCTACTCTAGTATCTAGTATATATCTGTTCTATGATCAGTGAGATACCGTTATAGTCTTAACGTCAAAATATTCCTGTATACTTTTTTGTTAAGATATTATGCTTATGCATATTATATTAGATTTATAGCGCTCGTGTTTCAACTTTCGCCAAAACCGGATTTCGTTTTTGAGCACAGTAAAACAACACGCGTATCAAATTCAAAACCAGAATAGTTTTTTGGCATGCGAATGAAATCGCATGTTAAAAAAATATTCAAATTTTTAATAAAATTTTAAATATGATATTTTATCTTATTTCATATATTTTTTATTGCGAACGATTTTAATTTTACATTGTATTATCGTGTGAGTGATACGTAAATGCGTACATGAATGATATAAGAAACGAAACTAACGAAAGAGTCGAAGCCAAAGACGGAACTAAATCAATCACATCTCATTCATTATATTATCTGTGACATACTTTTTACTAGAAATATGTTTATGGAACTTTTGTAGATTTAGGGTAACGTACCTCAAGGGAAACGGAACCCTTAAAGGAACACTTCGTTGTATTATATTAGTCTAGCCAGCGAAAGATGGTGCAAAAACGGAACCCTTATAGGAACACTTCGTTGTATTATATTAGTCTAGCCAGCGAAAGATGGTGCAAAAACGGAACCCTTTTATGAACACTTCGTTGTATTATATTAGTCTAGCCAGCGAAAGATGGTGCAAAAACGGAACCCTTATAGGAACACTTCGTTGTATTATATTAGTCTAGCCAGCGAAAGATGGTGCAAAAACGGAACCCTTATAGGAACACTTCGTTGTATTATATTAGTCTAGCCAGCGAAAGATGGTGCAAAAACGGAACCCTTATATGAACACTTCGTTGTATTATATTAGTCTAGCCAGCGAAAGATGGTGCAAAAACGGAACCCTTATAGGAACACTTCGTTGTATTATATTAGTCTAGCCAGCGAAAGATGGTGCAAAAACGGAACCCTTATAGGAACACTTCGTTGTATTATATTAGTCTAGCCAGCGAAAGATGGTGCAAAAACGGAACCCTTATAGGAACACTTCGTTGTATTATATTAGTCTAGCCAGCGAAAGATGGTGCAATAACGGAACCCTTATAGGAACACTTCGTTGTATTATATTAATCTAGCCAGCGAAAGATGGTGCAAAAACGGAACCCTTATAGGAACACTTCGTTGTATTATATTAGTCTAGCCAGCGAAAGATGGTGCAATAACGGAACCCTTATAGGAACACTTCGTTGTATTATATTAGTCTAGCCAGCGAAAGATGGTGCAAAAACGGAACCCTTATAGGAACACTTCGTTGTATTATATTAGTCTAGCCAGCGAAAGATGGTGCAAAAACGGAACCCTTATAGGAACACTTCGTTGTATTATATTAGTCTAGCCAGCGAAAGATGGTGCAAAAACGGAACCCTTATAGGAACACTTCGTTGTATTATATTAGTCTAGCCAGCGAAAGATGGTGCAATAACGGAACCCTTATAGGAACACTTCGTTGTATTATATTAGTCTAGCAAGATGGTGCAAAAAATTGGCACCAGATTTGAAAAATCAAGGGGTTGCAACTCTGACTATACACCGAAATAAGGGAGTTGATATTATGATTAGTTTTTTCTTTTTTCTAAGGCGCACATAAAATCACCCCTAGAAACGTAAGTCAAGTGGTGGAAATGTGAACTACATTTGGGAAAAAGAAGGTATATTTTTGCATTGGTGTTCGGTCTATATTGCAGACATAATTTTAGGATTGTAATATCCGCAACTGCATAAATAGTCCGAGATTCACTGAACCAATCCAATTAAAAGTCAATTTAATACGACTGAAACTTTTATTGCAAGATAGCTACCTAACAACTTATAACATGGCGAAATAAGTTCAACATTCGTTTATTATATGATTTACACATAGATAATTAATAAGACATCTTACAACACGTAGAAAAAGTTTGTACACTGGAGCCCGGGGATCGCTCTTTTACTGCTTCTTGTGCATCATCAGCATCACCACGGAGGACAGAATAATTATCGAATAGATAGGGTAAAATAAATCTTCGATTTATATAGTTAGCATACTTAATGCTGTAAAATTCATTCAAGAATAATTATCATTTCCTTCTTCATGGTCATCATCATCCGCCGGGTCTTTCAATCGGGACTTGGAAACTTCTGTCGAGGCCTTCAAGGTATGTTTTTTATCGTGCGAAAATTCCCACGGATACCACCCCCAACCGGAGCCGGTGGAGGTGGTTATGTCAGACTCGAACCGACTAAAATGCACGCCGTCTTTGGGTCTTTGGTTGCCGGAGGTGAGAATGCAGAAAACATATCTCTCGCCAGGACCATCTCTTTCAAGATGGCCCCCTTCGGGTTGTGGGGACCATAGTGTCCCCATCTAGCCCCGGGTATAGGGAGGCGTATTTTGCGCCGCCGCCGCGGCCTGCTTCTGCTAGGGTGACAGGCGGCTCCACCGATCACCCCCAGGCCCGCGCTCATGGAGGACGGATGTCGTTCTGCGACCTCCGACACCCGAGTCGCTTTCGCTCTTCGCGGTTCAATCGGTGCTTAGAAACTTCTGTCGAGGCCGTCAAGGTATGAACCGCCATTCTAGGGGCAGTAACTGTAATGGCAGCCACTGTTCTTTTGGTTGCACGTGCACCTCAGCCGGACGGGGTGTAGTCATTTTGGCTATCTATCAAAAATCTTAGCGTCATTTCCGGTCAGTCGTCTACCCAAGTGCGACCGGGCTCGGTCGGCGAGAGATGTCGTGCGGTGTTCCGCAGGGATCGGTCCTGGGACCGCTACTGTGGAACATCGGTTACGACTGGGTGCTTCGCGGTGAGCTCGCGGACGGTGCCGCCGTCACGTGTTATGCGGACGACACGCTGGTGACGGCGTGCGGGTCTACATACCGCGAAGCGACCCTGAAGGCCACGACCGCGGTTGCCCAAGTCGTGGAGCGGATCCGGCGGCTGGGTCTCGAGGTGGCTCTGCATAAAACCGAGGCCATGTTCTTTCATGGGCCTCGGCGCGTCCCACCAGAGGATTCCAGCCTCATAGTGGGAGACATTTCCATCGCCATCAAGCCCCAGATGAAATATCTGGGACTCGTTCTCGACGGCCGGTGGAACTTCGGGGAGCATCTCCGAAGACTGGCCCCTAAATTGAAGGACACAGCTGCCGCCTTGGGGCGGCTGCTGCCCAACATGAGGGGGCCGGATGACTCCTGCAGGAGACTCTACGCGGGAGTCGTGCGGTCTATAGCCCTATATGGGTGCCCAATATGGGCGGACACCCTGACGGTCCACAATGCGCGTCTGCTGCGTGGGCCGCAGCGTGCAATGGCCAGCAGGGCCATTAGGGGGTACCGCACGATATCTCTGGAGGCGGCGAGTCTCCTTGCCGGATCCCTACCGTGGAACCTGGATGCGAGAGCCCTTTCGATGCTATATCGGTATCGAAAGGAGGCGCGGGAGCAGGGACGGGAACCCGAGCCTGATGAAATTCGGGCCGTGAGGTCTCAGCTCCACAGGGACATGGTAGCGGAATGGGAGCTACGACTTGGGCGACCAAGCGCAGGGCACGCCGTAATAGCGGCGGTAAGACCCATCATGGAGGAGTGGCTAGAGAGGCCACACGGCAGCCTCTCATACCGGCTGACGCAGGTGATCACCGGACACGGGTGTTTCGGGAGTTACCTGTGTCGGATCCGGAAGGAGTCAACGTCCGAGTGCCATCACTGTGATGCGAGCGAGGACACGGAGCTGCACACACTGACCGAGTGCCCGGCGTGGGACACGCCGAGGCGGGTCCTAGTGGCGGCTCTGGGGGTGGGAGTCCTCACACTCGCCACGTTGCTCACAGCGATGGTACGATGCGCGAACGCTTGGGGTGCGGCTGTCTCCTTCTGCGAGCAAGTAATGCTCGAGAAGGAGGCGGCCGGTCGGGTCCGGACCAGACTCCGGGCCCGGGAAGCCCGCGCAGAGCGAAGACGAACCGGACGTCGGAGGTCGCAGAACGACCTCCGTCCTCCATGAGCGTTGGCCTGGGGGTGACCGGTGGAGCCGCCTGTCACCCTAGCAGAAGCAGGCCGCGGCGGCGGCGCAAAATGCGCCTCCCCGTAACCGGGGCTAGATGGGGACACTGTGGTCCCCACAACCCGAAGGGGGCCATCTCGATAGAGATGGTCCTGGGTCTGCCGGGGTGCGAGAGATATGCTTTTGGCAATCTCACCTCCGGCAACCAAGGACCCAAGACGGCGTGCGTTTTAGTCGGTTCGAGTCCGACATAACCGCCTCCACCGGCTCCGTGGTGGTGGTGTCCGTGGGGATTTTTCGCACGATAAAAAAAAAAAGCGTCATTTCCGGTTGCATCAGAGGCTTTCATTCAGAATTCGGGGTCCACTTACTATTTTTCCTTCTGGTTGGATTCGAGACGGAGTGCGGTTTTGGTCGGTTCGAGTCTGGGTAACCGAGGGGATTTTCGCACGGAAATAAACAAAAAATGGGTGGTTGGGGTGTCTCGGATCTCTAAATGGGACTAAATGTATGAAGTAACGAAATGTTTACGAAACTTTTTAGTAGGTATAGTTTGAGGTTTACCAAATGGGAATTAGCCCTATTAACGGGGTGTAAGATTACCCAATATTAGGCGATATACCTACTAAGTACCTACTGATCTCTTCGTGTACACTTTGTACCAACAACCGCTGAATAGTTATAACAGTTATGACTAAGCCTACTTGATTGCACAGGCGGTCATTGAGACATTAAGTTCTTTTGTATTGGTAAACTACCAAAAACTGACAAATCTAACAACTATGTACGAGTAGGTATGTTGACAATGACGAACTGTGTTGTCAACATTATTTTAGTGGCGTCGGAACCCTGGCCTCTCGTATAAACATATTGGGATATTTAACGCGATTTCGTGAATAGGTATGTGGAAATGTTTAATAACTGCATTTATTTCTTAGCACTATAGAATTTAGCATAAAGCCCCTCTTTTGTGAAGTCATTTGTTTTTGTAAGCTTTTATCTAACTTGTAATGTGTGTGTTGTCTAACATTATGTTTGTTTGTGAAGGTCTTATGCCTTGATCACACGCACTGAGTGGAGTGGCGAGACAATGCTCTCTGCCCATGCTCGCTGCGTGTGAACATAGCGCCGAGTATTTTGCACGTACATCGCACTCGGCCGACAGCACTGTCTCGCCACTTCACTCGGTACGTGTGATCACGGCATTATCTAGCAATCTAAGTTAGAACCTTTTAACTGCGAAATATTATTAAGTGCTAATGCAGGTAATTGCATCATTATGTATGATTAGCTCTAGATCTTTTACCTACATAATATTTTTTATAGGACACTTCAATATGATTTCACCTCATCTGACGTCAAGCTGAAGGCGAAGTCTCTAAAAATGGGTCATCATTGCTGATATCAAAAATGTGAGAATGGTGGCCCTCAGCTTGACGGCCTCATCCATTTTTCATTTTTCGTACAGGTACAGACAAGATTTTTTATATTACTTACTTACTATCGAGTGACATAAAAAAAATAAGTTTATTTATTTTTCGTAGAAACTGGACCGCTGATAGCTAGGTGAACTTTGGACCATGAGGAGTTATACCGACCTCCGCCTGCTTATCAGCTATTGCATACTGAAACAATTGTGTATACACGCACATACGTATATTAGTTAGCAATTCTCACTCGGAGTCCTGAACAGAGTGAGACGTTTTTTCACACCGGAGCAGCGGTGTATTCTGTATTCGTTCCTGCGTGGAATACTGCTCACATCTCTGTACAAGTACTTACTAGATGCTCTCGACAGGTTGCAGCGACGTGCGGTCCGCATTATTGGGAATCCTGAGGTCACGAACACCCTCGAGCCTTTGCAGATGCGTAGAGATGTTGCGTCTTTGGCAGTTTTCTACCGTCTCTACCATGGTGAATGTTCTGACGAGCTCTTCCAATTAGTTCCACCCTCTCCTTTCCTTCACAGGACGACACGTGCCGGGCTAAGATGCCATCCATATACAGTGCAGAGTATACCTGCTAGAACCAAGCGTTTCAGTGACTCATTCCTATGCCGCACGACTAAGACCTGGAACTTCCTGCCAGCTCACGTGTTTCCTTCTTCCTACAGTCCCGGGTCCTTTAAGCGGGGCGTGAAAAGGCATCTAATGAGGCCGTCAAGCTGAGTGCCACCACAGTTAACATGGTACATGTTTGCGATGGTGACCCTCTCTCCGAGACTCTGATTTTAGCTTAACATCAGGCAAGGTGAAGTCAAATTGACGTGACCTGGATAGAAAAAAAACTCAGTGCAAAATATTTGTATGCATGAATATGGCTATTTGCATTGGTCTATTTTCTATTTCAACGTCACACAGCAGTACTTGCTGTACTTACTTACAATTATAATACCTGATGCTGTAACCATATTCTTTGAAATAAAACTGAATTTGAATTTGAATCCGGTCTTGCCTCGGAGAGTGCGTTAACCCGCCAGACCCGGTTGTCATAAACATCTACGGCAGTCGTAATGGGTAGTTGGAGCCCACAAAAGTGTGACTAGTCTAACTGTGGAACTTCGATATCGCGAATTACTTGTGGAGGTTGTATGACAGT
The DNA here is from genome assembly GCA_914829495.1 of Eilema sororculum. NCBI lineage: Eukaryota > Metazoa > Arthropoda > Insecta > Lepidoptera > Erebidae > Eilema > Eilema sororculum. The sequence continues at coordinate 19,849,251 of OU618552.1, read as the reverse complement.
CACTTCATGGAAAATATCGGAGTTCTGCCGCATTGCAGTTAGCATCAAAGCCAACAGAGTCGGGAAAAGTTAATATTAATTTGATTGACTGAAATTGACTGAACTGCTGATCTAGATTAACTCAGTCCTTGATGCCAAAACTGAGCTTTTCAAATTAGTCCCAGCCTCTTCTTACCTACACAAGACCACACGTGCAGGGTTAAGATGTCACCTGCAACCGAACCATTAGGACCTAGAATTCTTTCCCAGCTCATGTGTTTCCTTCTTCCTACAGTCACGAGACCTTTAACCGGGGCGTGAGAAAGCACCTGATGAGGCCGTCAAGCTCAGTGCCTCCATTGTTAACATAGTATGTGTTTGTAATGGTGAACCTCTTTCCTAAAACTTTGCCTTGAGCTTACCATTAGGCGAGGTGAAGTCACATTGACGTGCCCGGTGGCCTACATAAAAAAACAATCTACTCAACAGTAGTACTTGACATATCGTGAGAAAATGAAGGTTAAATAATTGGCGCAGAACGAAACCGGCTTAAATTTACTTAATTAATACTAATAGGTTTGTAGAAACACGTGTATGGGCCAGTTGGTGATACAATAAAATACTTGTTCACATATTTGACAAAGCATGACCACACGTGACGCGTGGGACAGTGGCCCAGGGTGTGCGTCAGCGTCAAGCTACGTGCGTGACAGTACACACGGTGACGCATCACGTGTAATTAATAGCGAGCAATCTACAATGTAGTACCTATATCTGCGCAGAAATCTTTTTAACCCCCGACGCAAAAACGACGGGGTGTTATAAGTTTGACGTGTCTGTGTGTGTGTGTGTGTGTGTGTGTGTGTGTGTGTCTGTCTGTGGCATCGTAGCACCCAAACGGATGAACCGATTTGGATGTAGTTTTTTTTGTTTGAAAGGTATATTAGTCGGGAGTGTTCTTAGCCATGTTTGAAAAAAATCGGTCCAAGATGGCCGCCGCCACAACATGTTGGAATACGTATTTCTTTATAATTCCCTCAATATGGGTATCAAATGAAAGAGCTTGACTAGTAGATCAATTTAAAAAGTATAAAATAAAAATTAAATTAAAATTTAAAAAACCCCCGTCACAAAAACACCTTCAAAAAGTTGAAAATAAATGAATAAATTTTAATTCAACGGTTGCCATGTCGGGGGACCTTATGATACAAAGGAGTACTTAACGGGTACACCTCATATAGTAGAACTTTTTAAGTAATAATTTTATATTGCATAACAACTAATAGCATAAACCTCTTTTCGCAGAATATCGTTTGGCATAAACTCATTTTGCATACATTGAAACCCATAATTTTGTAAGTCAGAATCATCTGTACGCATAATTTTTGTATCCATAATAATCACAATGTATACCCATCACATCGCAGAAAGTTCAAAACCAGATTCATCTTTTGGTATATATTTCTTATCCATAACTATTTAAAAGTAGAACCGTCATTTTGGGTATCTGAAAGCAATAGGAGCTAATATAAGATTAGTTTAATTTTGTTTTCTGATTAATTTAATTGTTTTTGTAGTAATATGAAATAAATAAAAGTTGATTTAATGATAATTATTTGGTTTTTATATCCTTGCCTATGAGAGTATGCTCGTTTCTGGTCACAGTTCTAACCTAACCTAACCTATCCGAGTCGGGGTACTCTGTGTCGGAGTGTAAACAACTATCTATTCTGGCGCTTCGCCGGCCGCTACCGCGGCACGCTCGCTTCGCTCGCTCGGCTCGCGCTGTTGGGGTCACAGTTCTAACCTAACCTAACCTATCCGAGTCGGGGTACTCTGTGTCGGGGTGTAAACAACTATCTATTCTGGCATAAGAGGTCACAGTTCTAACCTAACCTACCCATTTTTAAAGAAGAAAGTAACCCAATCTATATTATTCTAATTGAAATTCTATGCTCTTTATAGTATGCCTAGTCAAATTATGCCAAATAATCTGTACTCTAAATGAACGTTATGCTAAATGAAGTTACACAAAATTTTAACTATGCCAAAGGTAATTATGCCAAATAAAATTCTACTATCTTAAATGTATGCCATTCTAAATTCGGTCATAAGCACATTATGCCTAAAAATATTTATGTCAAATATTTTTAATGCCTAATAAATGATCGATTAAAGAAGTTTCTGCGAAGTGAGTTATCCCAAATAGGTTTCGGAGTATCAAGTTTCTACCAAATAGACGGCACCCGTACTTAACCAGTTAAGGTCTCCCGACATGGCAACCGTTGAATTAAAATTTATTCATTTATTTTCAACTTTTTGAAGGTGTTTTTGTGACGGGGGTTTTTTAAATTTTAATTTAATTTTTTTATAAGTCTTTAAACTCATCTTAGTAAATCCCCGAAGGGGTAGGCTGAGGTGTATTAGCACCCACGTTTCGCCAATAATGAGTTTCGGACCCACGACGTAATAAGGGGGGGGGGGGGTCCCTTAGTCACCTTTTACGACACCCTCAGAAAGAGTTGGGGTGGTCCTATTCTACTCCACTGGGAACAAACACGGCATTTTTTATAGGTTTTATTTGTCCATTAGTATAGTTCCCGGTATATATCGCAATCCCATGTCTCGAGAGAAACGAGGTCCTGATAGGTAGGGAGGCAACGTAGCTAAATTTGGATTTACTTGAGCGTCGTGGAAACCTATTAGAATTGGTAGATCAGATTGATGACAGAAAGAATAATGGTATATAAAGTTTCCACTTTTAGTGGTGGGGGAAGCGTATACATAACATAATAATAAATAAATAGATATAATTATCATCCATCTTAATTAATGTTTTGTATTACTTTGGTCTTATTTAAGGTTTTTCAGTTATTCTGGTTCGTACATAAAAGAGACCGCGTTCGAGTAAATACAGACATTTCTTCGCAACCTTCCCACGCCCTCAGGATACGCTTAAATCGCAAGATTTTCAAAATGGACACTTTATAGCTAGTAACTTATCTGCACCTTATATTAATCTGATGCGTAGGTGTATATTCGTTGAACAATTCTTTTTTGCGCACCCACTGATATCGAAGGCTGCCTACCAGCTGGAGGAATTTGTTAATATGTAAATAGCCTCCTCTAGCTTAATCTGACGCGCTCGTGTTACTACCGAATTTCTCTCTACGCGTGCCCTACTATGACGCTTGTATAATCTATGATCACTGCCGTAACACCAAGTTCTCTTTCAAGACACCCAAAGAACGCGGAGTACTCATATCAAGTACAATGTGACGTCACTGAGGTCAAGATATGTATGTCCGGGCATTTTTACCAGTCAACCGAAGGTGGTACAAAGCGACTGGCATTAGACTTCCTATCTTGAGAGCAAAGCCTGCTTATTATCGGCAAATGTACCTGTCAGCCGGTTAGACAGGTTTCAATTATACGTCAGTGTGCCTTGACCCTTACATTACCTCGCTACACTTCTTATACCTACTCTAATTAGTGTGTACTAATGTATTGTACATTATATACTACATTAAGAGTTATCTAAGTAGTTTGTTTGCGGTTAATGGTACTACAATGACGTAAGTTGCAACTTAATGTTCAGTCAGGTACTTACTGCAAATATTGAGTATAGTTAATATTAAAAGTAATAAAAACTTAAATTGAAGTGCTTGTTCGTAAAATTTGTCAAGATGTCCGGATGTTTGTTAGTCAATTACGCGCAAACGACTGAAACACACCACAACATTCCACAACATTCTACACAACGCTATCTAGAGCCATGGTTATCTAGCTTGTGTTTGACAGCCTCTGTGGCGTGGTGGTAGTGCACGCGACTGCCACGCAGGAGGCGCGGGTTCGATTCCCGCTCAGTGCAAATATTTGTATGCATGAATATGGGTATTTGCATTGGCCTGGGTGTTTCTCTGTATAATATGTATGTATTTACAAAAAAAAAGTATATAAGTATGTTTATCCGCATTCTAGATTCCACAACACAAGCTATAAAAGCTTACCATGGGTCTAGATAGCGGTGTGTAGAATGTTGTGGAATATTTATTTATTTATGTTATGGAATCTAGAGGCTTATTCCCAGACATCCAAAACCCATTGTTCTCGTAAAATAAACTTTCATACCCTCTACATCCATGACAAAAACATACTTAGATACTTTTTTTTTGTAAATAAATATCTACATTACCCATTGAAAAACCCAGACCAATGCAAAGAGCAATATTCATACATATACATATTTGCACTGAGCGAGGATCGAACCCGCGCCTCCTGTGTAGCAGTCGCGTTCACTGCCGCCACGCCACAGAGCTGTCAACACTAAGCTACTGTTTTATTCTTGGAATAGATTTTTATATAGATAGGTTGTGGGAGTGGTACCAGAATTCAACGCGGTCGGAACCGCGGGCAATCAGTTATATTTTTTTTATAACATAACATACATAACATAAACTCACGTCTATATTCCCCGAAGGGGTAGGCAGAGGTGCTAGCACCTACATTTCGCCAGTTTATGTTTAGGTCCCAATGTAATAGGTGGCGAGCCTATTGCCATTAGCCGGGCACTTATAAACCTGCGATAAATACACACATAACTTCGAAAAGCATCGAAAATTCATTGGTGTGTGCAAAAATGTGCAATAAAAATGCAATTGAAATAACGGCCGTCTCTTTGTTTGTTTCGGCTTATATCCAAAATGGCTGGGTGAATTTTTGAATGATGCATATTCATTAATACTCATCATTTAATATTCATCCTAACATCACATGAAGTACCTTCGTCTGCATATTTATGTATGCAGCCTCATGCACGCTCGCAGGTAGGTAGGTACCTGCGCATGCCTATAGGTATGTACCCTAAATAATGAATATCATGATATCGGTGAATAAAAAACTTTGCTTCCAACTTTCAGCAACTTCAACAACAACTCCGTCACAAAAATGGCTTTGAAAAGTAAAAAATAGATAGTGTTGGTTAGCGTTTTATCTTTGATATAGGTACCTAGTAATATTTTCATTCAAGTTTTGTCATGTTGGGGACCTTGGATCGTTCCGATAACATGACGCAGAATTTTACCAGTTAGGGTCCCCCGACATGGCAATAATTACTAGGTACCTATATCAAAGTTAAAGGGCTAACCAACACAATTTATTTTCTACTTTTTGGAAGCATTTTTGTGACGGGGGTTTTTGTATTTTTTTTTAATTATTTATTACTAAGCAGATTCTAATTTCGTATAAATATCATGTAAAAGACGAAATAAGTATTATCCTACTACGCTTCCAATAAAGTGGCCTTTTTACACCTGCTGGCCTTATACAGTACTAGCTTTTGCCAGCGGTACGCCCGCGTGGTTGTCGGTTATCGCGACCAAACATAGCCTATGTCCTTTCACTCCTTTCTCATGGTCTAATCTACCCCTACACCAAATTTCATCAAAATCGGTTCAGTGGTTTAGTCGTGAAAGCGTAACATACAGTCAGACAGACAGAGTTACTTTTGCATTTATAATATTAGTATGGATATAGTATGGATTAGGATTCGATATAATTTTTCATTTCATATTATATGTCTGATTTCAGTTTCGATTGTACTGAATTCCGAAGTAAATTTATTCTCGTAACCAGATTAAGTGCTGTAATTTTATAATTCAATGTGGCAAAGCTTGGCTTTAGTGTTTACTTATTACTTATTAGTTCGTGAAATTTGGTAACAGCGCCATTAGATTGTCTTTAATACGGAAGTTATTTAGGAGAAATCAGTTTAAACTTAGCACACGTGTTTCCTTCTTTGTTTAATACAAAAGCCATCCGTTAAGCTGCTGGTCTCCACTGTAGTATTTTTACTGGCATAATTTGTGAACCCTCATCCCTGAAAATCCTCAAGCTAACATATGAAGTAAAGTCGACAAATGACATACTTTTACACTTTGTCATATAAAATGGTATGTACCGTATGTAACGGTGCAACGTTATCTCCTTTGTCGAAATGTCGACTGTACCTGCATGTCTCAAATTAAAAATTCCATTCACTAAAACTTATTTCGTGAGCCTAATTCCTACGTAGCAGAATACATTTTGGATTTGATATAGCGATGAGAGAGCGAGTCGAAAGTAGCTCTCGTCCCTTTCACCTGAGGCGGTGCTTGCGCTTCACAGTGTGTTATAGAAGCCGACTTGCGGACATGTGTGGTTTATATGTCTATTAAACTTTATTAATTGGCACCATCGTGATGAAGAATTGACAGAAATCCCGATACGATAATCTTCTCTAGTTTTAGAGATATTAATTTTTCTATGAGAGGTCAATGACCTTAAGAAAATCTTTATTTATTTTTATTAGGAAAATTATGACCCCATTACACTTTATTAGCACTCAGAGTAGTATAACTGTATGCTATATATTTATATTAAAAAGTAGAAGACAGTAGCTTTAGTAGTCTGAGAAATATTAAATATTTTCTGTTTTTCTCAATTATATTTTTGATAATTGTACATTAGCGTTGTAGCATTTTATTTTTGGTTATTACTATGCACAATAGTGTCGTCTACAATATACTAAAATTTCACAAACTTCAAACGTAGGTTAAAGGAGAAAAAGCGTTTCTAAGTTTTTTTGAAATTTCTATGGAAATAGGGTTGTCAACATTTAATTAATTACAAATATTAAAATCAAAGTTTTTAGGAGATTAAGGTTGAGAAGAGATTCAAGGAAGGAGAGAGGTTTATGTAGATTGTTGCGCCAACTGCGTGTTGACGTGGTAAATAATTCCAAAAGTAAATAAATACTAATAATAAGTTTTTTGGTTTTTATTTTTAGGACTCCTCATCAGAGTGAATTAATAATTCTTCTGATGACAAAGAAAGTGTCTCATCAAGTCCAGGAAGCGTAACATTTTCTGTCGAGGGTTTTAACAGAGAAAGGACTCTCTCGGGTAGGGCTGTGCGTTTATTTTTATTCTTTCGCAAGTCAAAGGACATGGTAGTTATGAGTGGATCTGAGGATTCCAAAGCTCGGTGAAATAAATCGAGAATGGTAGTTTCGCGATTTAATTTTCGCGTATGATGCTCACGATCATAACGCCAAAACTTATTTCTCGATTCACCGGCTTGTTCGGAAAGCATACCAATCGGCAAGGAAATCGATTCTATAATATTTGCACCATGTATCAGTATTTTATGCAAGGTGACTGACATATAAAACTACTTATAGTGTTCCACATATCTAGTGGCGAGATCATAACAAAATACTTTAAACTTTTTAGAATCTATTTCCAAACCGCTTCTCCAGTCATCGTGTACTGATATTGGGTTTTAGCATATGCCTAACGAGGGACCCTTCCCAATACCACACGATGACCTTCATAAAAGAAAATTGCCAGGTAGCATATCTTTTGCCATGAGAATAGTATATTTACAATAAGTACATAATATTTACCTATAACGTCAATAATGAGTCATCAGTAAGAACTTTGCGGATCATAAATGGTACATTTCACACAATAACTTAATTTTTGACAACCCTAAGCAAGATTTTAAAAAAATCATATCTTACGAAACGCGTGTTTGACGCGTCTGGTTTTTTTGTGGCAATACATATTAAAATTATACGTGTAATTCAATTTGAAACAAATGCTACAATGCAATAGATTTCGAATAAAAAAATATTTAAGTTATCATAGAAAATATATTTTTTTCTTTTTTTTAGTACTCCAGTCATCAATTATTTATGTGTACATTTGTTCTTTAGGTTAACATTCATCATGTTTATAAAAAAAATATGATTAAAAATCATAAAGAAATCAGCTATAAAGTTTTTCTGATTTCTATGGATTTTTCTCGATTTTTTTAATTTCTCAAAAAGTATGACACGTACATCAACGAAAGTTTTTTTAAGTAGTTTATCTTAAAATTCTCTTTATGAAGAGCTTATAAAACGGAGATGTCCGCAAATCGGCTTCTATAACACACTGTGCGCTTGAGTGTTGCATTATAATATATTTCATTTGCGTTATGTAATTATCTGAGTGAATGCCCCGTTATAGCTGTTATACACCGTTATGTATCGCTCTTGTGTGCTGCGGGCATAATAAATAGCTCACTAACAGTGTGAGATAAGTTTGATAAGAGGAAATGGAGGAAAGACTGCAGAGGCACCATGACCGGGGTGTGAGAGATATATCTCCTCATATAGCGTGCATTTTAGACGGTTCAAGTCCGATATATAACCTCCCCCATTGGCTCCGGATGGGATTTTGCGCCCGGTAAAAGAAGATAGCTTCTTCTGTCCAACGCGGATGGTCGGAGGCTTGAGCTTGTCCAGAAATCATTTTACTTAAGAAAATATATTATGTTTTTATGACTTTAAAAAAATGTATTTTATTGCTGTAAAGTTTTAAGTAAATGAAAAAAAAACGCAAAACAACAATTATAATAGCGTCATAAAAATGCAAATACCTACCTTAGTAGGTACTTAGACAAATAAATAAGTAGATATAAAATAATTTTTAAGTGTGTACTGTATTTTTAAATGAATTAAGTAAATAATAAAACAATTAATTATTAATAAATTTACGGAATAAATCTTGCAAAGATAAACTGCAAATAAAAATGTGCGAATTCTGTTCTCACAGTACCTAACATTATAAACGAGTAATAACATCATGACAAAAACCACGCTATTGTTCTAGTTACGGAAGAGGCTTAGGTACAATGATGCGCTTAGCATCCGCTTATGTGACTCCTGCAGGAGACTCTACGCGGGTGTCGTGCGGTCCATGGCCCTGTACGGGTGCCCCGTGTGGGCGGACGCCCTGCAGGCCAGGTTTGTGCAACTGCTGCATGCTCCGCAGCAGACGATGGCCTGCAGGGCCATTAGGGGGTACCGCACGATATCCTTTGAAGCGGCGAGTCTCCAAGCCGGATCGCCACCGTGGATCCTGGAAGCGAGATCCCTTGCGGCACTGTATCGGTTCCGTAAGGAGGCGCGTGAGCGGGGATTCGATCCCGAGCCCGAAGACATTCGGGCCGAGAGGTCCCAGCTCCACGGGATCATGGTGGCGGAGTGGGAGCGAAGACTTGAGCAACGACGCGCAGGGCATGCCGTCATAGAGGCGGTAAGGCCCATCATGGGGGAATGGCTCGAGAGGCCACATGGCAGCCTCTCGTATCGACTGACGCAGATTATCACCGGGCACGGGTGCTTCGGGAGGTATCTGTGTCGGATCGAAAAGGAGCCAACGTCCGAGTGCCATCACTGCGACGCGAGCGAGGACACGGGGCTGCACACGCTCACCGAGTGTCCGGCATGGGCCGGACCGAGGCGGAAGCTAGTGGCGGCCCTGGGAGTGAGAGTTCTCACCCTCGCCACCCTGCTCACATCAATGGTCCGCTGCGCGGACGCGTGGGCGGCCGGCGTCTCCTTCAGCGAGCAGGTAATGGTCGTGAAGGAGACGGCGGAGCGGGAGAGGCGGCGCGAGCGAGAAAGACTCGCGGATCGCGCCGCCCGCGCGCGCAGGCAACTCGGGCGTCGGAGGGCACTGACTGACCTCCGTCCCCCATGAGCGCGGGCCTGGGGGTGACGGGTGGAGCCGCCTGTCACTCCAGCAGAAGCAGGCCACGGCGGCGGCGCGCTAAACAGCGCGCCTCCCCATTCCGGGGGCGAGTTGGGGACACCGTTGTCCCCCCTCCTGAGGAGGGCCAGACCGTAAGGGATGGCCCTGGGTCAGCCGGGGTGCGAGGGATATGTCTATAACAACCTCACCTCCGGCCTAGCACCAAGACCCACAGTCGGCGTGCGGTTTTAGTCGGTTCGAGTCCGACATAACCTCCCCTTCCGGCTCCGGCAGGGGGGGTATCCGAGGGGATTTCCGCACGAAAAAAAAAAAAAAAAAAAAAGCATCCGCTTATGTGAAAAAACTACTAAGCCGTGATATTCTCTGCAAATGTGGGTCACTGTGGTACTCACAGGCTCCTACTTGCAAACGAAATAAGTAATTAGACTGCCTTCAGAGTAGCGTTTATCCAGCATAGACGTTCGATGAACGTATGCGCAGCGCAGCGTCGCTTTGTCGCGGCACGCACTTTAATCGAACACCTACGCTGGATAAACGCTTGTGTGATGTGAAGGTGAAGGCGCTCTTATTAAGCGGGACATATGACCTAAATTGTGCTCGAAATTATGCTCTTTACACGCAGTGTATGTTTTTTGGGTCTCTTTTGATTATGTACCTACGGAGTGCTAAGGTAATGGACCACCTCAAATTCAACAAGCATAGATTTCTTACAATACAATCCGCGAGTGTGGCCTCGTTAATCTCGCGACTTAGCATTTAGATATTTGTCCCGAGTAATACTTTCATCAAGGACTAGGTTGTAACTACATTTCCTTGCCAAATGCTAAACTAATATTTGTTTACGTTAATTCAAAGATACTTTCAGTGTTCCTTCGTTTTTCGCGATTGTTTTGAATTTTTCGTTTTTTCTACTCGAGTAATGCCTTCCGAGGCTATATATACAGGGTGTAATCGTTAAGTGTGTCCAGGCGATTATTCCGTTACTATTACAGATATCAAAAAACTGTAAACTGATATCGAAAGTACGTTACCTAATGAGTAAAATGACATCAATAACTTTTTTTAAATCAAACGAGAGGTATCTAAAATTTTAACATTAAACCCTCCCATACATTTAGTATGAGATTAGTAGAAAGGTTTTAATGTCCTTATTTGAAAAAGAATATTTTAGCTTAGTACTGATATAAAGGAAACTGTTTATTAACCTAGCAGACTAATAAAATTAAAAATAATAATATTTATTTATTAGTAAGTACAATTATTTTTTTGTAGTGTGTTGCTTTTCAGTCTGCTCAAATTAATGCGATATTGAAACACGGTTTATTACTAATTTGAAGTGGTAAGTTAATTAAAAAGCTTTTAAATTTAAAAGCGTCGGTAGCTTAGTGGTTATGGCGACTCCTTAACCTTAGCCTTACGATCGAGACGTCCCGGGTTCAATCCTGGCCATTACACTACCGGCGTGAACCCACTCCTAGCACAAGCATTTTAGCTTAGTTGGAGGGGTTAGAGGGAATATTAGTAACTTCGGTTCTAATATTCTTAAAAAAAAATCTCATGTATCTACTTGAAAATCATCATTATCATAATCATAGGTAATCATAAAATATGATTAAGGTAAAATGAGTACTAGACCACTTAAAATAAGGAAACTAAAACCTTTCTACTAATCTAATACTAAATGTATGGGAGGGTTTAATATCAAAATTTTAGATACATCTCGTTTGATTTTTAAAAATTTATTGATGTCATTTTACTCATTAGGTAACGTACTTTCGATATCAGTTTACAGTTTTTTGATATCTGTAATAGTTACGGAATAATCACCTGGACACACTTAACGATTACACCCTGTATATCCCTTAGTCGCCTTGTACGACACCATATAGGAAGAGATGGGGTGGGCCGAATTCTACTCTGCCGGTAACCACACGGCTTATATACGTACAACACTAATAAAACAACAAATAACAGCTTATTGACACTATAGTACACACATCATACAAAGGTAATACAACACGACGTATGAGGCACTCTAACGATGCTAATACATTCATAATGAATGCCAAACGTAAATAGTGTACAAAACAATGTACTACCATATTCAATTTCAATAAACAAACAGAACCATTGTGTACATATGTGTACACACAGTACTAATTAAAAACTTAATTAAACAAGTACAGACAGCAGCAAAATTATAAGTTGTTGTTGAAACTTGTTGAGTTAATACAATAACAAAATACATGTACCATGCATGCACCTATAGGGGGGATGGGGAAGGCCCTATAAGGGAATAATCGTGGGTTCGAGTCCCGCTCGAAAAGATTAATTTTTCCCCATATATTCGATTTGAAGTTTTTATATATTTTTTCATACCGGGCCACCTCATGGAACTGGTTACCGTGGCCTATGTTCGTGCGCAACACCAGGGGAGTCACTCGTGCTGCCGACTCTATAAGTACCTTCTAATGAAAGTAAAGTAAAGAACCAAAATCTTGTAAAGAACCCCATACTGTAGTCGCTTGGAGAAACCACAGCAGGGAGTTCATTCTACAGCTTGAGTTTCTGTGGGATGAAGTTCATTGGATATAATGTTTAGGACACATGTGTGTAATGTTACTACGTAAAAAATATAGGTGTCCGTGAGTCGAAGTGTAAATAAATCATATACATAAACATGTATGTCGTGTTAATAGACACATAGTACACTGTATTTGGTGGTAGGTTGTTCGTGAAGGATAAAAAAAACACACTCATGTTAAAAGTAAACTACTTATATCAGTAGGAGTTATTTTATTATATTAGCATATACGTATGTGTTTGAAGTGTGTGTGGGGCCCGATGAAGAATTTCAGGGGCAAAGGTATGAAGCTCCGGTAGCTTCGTTGTTAAGGATACGGCCTTACAATCAAGAAATGGCGGGTTCGAATCCTGACCGTTACACTACCGACGACGTGAATACAATCCTAACACAAGCCATTTAGCTTAAGATTAAGGAGGATATTAGTAACTCGTGATTATTAGGTATTCTTTAAAAAAAGTAAGCTCTACTGCAAACTGGTACCCTGATAATTGACGGATGAGGTTCTGCGCATTCTTTCCACTCAGGGTTAGGAAGTCAGACGGAAGTAGTTTTGATTTTTCTTGTCAATATTACTAACACTATGGGTAGCTGGTCTGAAAATAAATGTCTTTTCATTGAATTTCATTACAGCAAACTCAACAGTGTTCATAATTATCATGACGACGTAGTCTCAACTTGATCTTAAAATTAGAGTGAATTTTTTATAGCATTTATTATGTATACTTTAAGTTCGAAAAACATCGGAAAAAATGAAATGCTCAAGTGAGACTTGAACTCACGACCTTTCCCTTACAGGGGGAATGCTTTTCCAAATGAGCTATTGGGCCACACCTGAATTATTTCAAATTTTCCTTTTCTTTATATCCGACTTTAAGAGCGCTCTACCAACACAATAAAATTATTTTATTGATCATAAAATATTATGATATTACGAGCACATCAAATTGTTTTATTGATTTAAATAGTATTATTATCCAAAATAAAGGTGTATACCAAATATATTATTTGAATTTGAATTTGAGAACAATCAGTCAACTGAAAGGAGGTAAAAAAACTAAATTAGTACTTCGCACTTAAATAATTTTCTGATGCTGACTGACTGCCGATCTACCGATTACCTACGCTTACGGTGTACCCATTTATTGTTTGAACTATCAGCATCAGATCCATCTTAATGCATAAAGTACTCAAATGATCTTAATTCCTTCACTTCCCCCTCCCCTCCCCCTATTGTTGACTGATTGTTCTGATATTTAATACACACCATTACTTTTGAAATCAATAAAACAGTTTGATTTACCCCGTATAGTTATACTTATAAGATCCTTTTGAGACTTTGTAGTCAACTCACGAGTTTCCTTCTTCCTACAATCACAGAATAGATAATAGTACTAGCGTACTACAGTCCCGGGTCCTATATTCGGGGCGTGAAAAAGCATCTGATGAGGCCGTCAAATTGAGTGCCACCAATTGCCTTTCTAACATGTTTGTAATGGTGCTCCTTTCCCCGTAACTCTACGTTTAGCTTACCATCAGGCGAGGTGAAGTCCAATTGACGTGTCATATATATAAAAAAATTAAATAAAAATATTTCTGATGCTGCCTATACAGAGTAGACTCTCGATATGTTTGCTTCAATGCTACAACTGACAACAAAAAATCTCAAATTCGGTTCCTAATGTGTCGTTTAGAATTATCTTGTTTATAGAGTCTATCAGATAGATGACCCACTACACATAACTCACAAACTCATAACTCATGGATATAATTAACATACATCAATTACATATAAGAGTCACGAGTATTAAAAAAATACTAATTTTAAAACCGGAATCGGTATACTGAGGTGATTTAGGAACGAATGAGCACGTACTGACCGAATGACACACTCAGTAACATAAGTCAAGTAGATATAAATGAGCAGGCTAGTGTCATGCCCGTAATTCTGGAGTGTCAGTGAAAAGTGATTTATCTCGAAAATCATAGTTTTGAGAAAATCCAGTTTAAAGTTTAAAAAAATTGTCACTCATTTTACAGTGAACTAAAATAAAAACTTGCTACTGCTATTAATAGACACAATAATAACGAAGGTTTTTATGACCGAATTTGAGGATTTACATGTATAGTTTTTTTTTAATTTATGAAAATATACAGTTATATCAATAAACACATCAAACATTTATTAAACAATTTTGTGACCATTAATACAAATTAATTTGACTTACTTTACACACAGTCTATAGGTTTCATGACAAATGGTACAAGTTTTTTACATTCTATTGTTGTGCTCTAGACAAATGGAAAAAATAGAAAGTGTTGAAATAAATATTATTCATTTAAGTAATAGTGAGTTGTATTGAGCGTTTAATCATAAATTTGTCAGAAAAAACACAATCATATCATTAGACACCTCTAGAGTCTGTAAAAATATAATGTGTACTTTGATACAAAGTGTGGTTAAGATGATACAACTGAACATATCAGCGTGTATATTGATATTACTTAAGTATATAGGTAGTACTACTAGTGAAATAATATGTTCTATGTTACCCAGTTGCGTAGAATCGTTGAAAGCTACTAGTAATGATGTACAATCAATCAATCAATCAATCAACTAGCCCACCGCTGTTCACTGCTGTACATAGGCCTGTCCCAATGTGCGCCATTTCATCCGATCCTCCACCTTCCGCTTCCGTCAATCCCAGCCACCTTTTTCAGGTTGTCAGTCCATCTGGCTAGGGGTGTCCTACCTTGCGTTTGCCTTCTCTCGGTCTCCACTTTAGGACTTGTCTGCTCCAACGGCCGTCGGTCCTTCGACAGATGTGGCCAGCCCATTGCCACTTGAGCTTGCTTATTCTGCGAGATATGTCGGTAACTTTGGTTCTGTGTTGGATGACCTCATTTCGAATTATATCCTTCAAAGAAACTCCAACCGTAGCTCGCTCCATAGCCCGCTGCGCGACTTTTAGGTTATAGACTAGCCCTACCGTCAAAATACAAAAGTGTCCACGTTTCGGTACCGTAAGTCATAACAGGTAGGACGCACTGGTCAAAGACCTTTGTTTTCAGGCAATGCGGTTGGGGAGAAGAGAAGACTCTACGTAGTTTGCGAAATACTGCCCAACCCAGTTGGATAATTCTGGCTAGTTTTTTCTTGGAGTTTTTTATTTTTTATATATATTTATTTTATATATTTAGATACATCACCCTTACAGTACAAACCAATACGGCAACGATCTTACCATTTTTATACAATTCAATCGTACGTTGTTTTTACCGAGCTGGATTACCTGGCCCAGGTATACATATTTTTGCACAACTTCGTGCGTCGCCCCTTCGATGGCAATCGGTTTCGGTGCAACATGTTCGTTCAAAATTATCTTGGTTTTATCCAAGTTTCCACTGAAGGCCGACGCCTCGAGAAAATCATACAAACATGGCACAAATCCCTTCTTTCCAAGCTACCAGCCTTTGGCCTGCCTTCCGGACTGAGCAAATGGGTTGCAAGCTTACTGCAGGGGCACCGTATTCGCTTGACGGACGAGCTTCGGAGTTCTTGCAGGTAAATGCTGGCTTGACGTAGGGTTCTGTTATATCTCCCACTCTCTTTTTTCTGCATATCAATGACATGCTTTCTAACGGTAGCATTCATTGCTATCCAGACGAAAGCAGCTTTACACGGGAGTTATTACGCACATACTGCGACCAAGCTGTCTGATATCGCGGAAAGAAGGCAGCTGCTTGTCACTGAGCTGGACCGGATCCTGTTCTCTAGAGAACCTGTTCGACTTCAATGCCAAGAAGACGCAGGCATTTGCGTTTACAGCAAAGGTATCTCCTTTTTTTCCCCTTCCCACTCTTCAGAGCACGCCACTGCCACTGCAGGACAACCTCAATTTCCTCGGTATGGATGTTCGCTGCAAACTGAATAACAAAAGCTATATCGAGAGCATCATCAAAACAGCCTCGCGTAAACTCGGAGTCCTGAGCAGAGTGAGACATTTTTTCACGCTGGAGCATCGGTGTCTTCTGTACAAGACTCAAATTCTTTCCTGCGTGGAATACTGCTCGCATCTTTGGGATGGCTCCGTAAAGTACAACTTACTAGATGCTCTCGACGGGTTGCAGCGACGTGCGGTCCGCATTATTGGGAATCCTGAGGTAACAAACACCATCGAGCCTTTGCAGATGAGTAGAGATGTTGCGTCTTTGGCAGTATTTTACCGCATATACCATGGTGAATGTTCTGATGAGCTCTTCCAATTAGTCCCACCCTCTCCTTTCCTTCACAAGACAACACATACAGGACTAAGATGCCATCCGTATACGGTGCAAATTATAACTTCTAGAACCAAGCGTTTCAGTAACTCATTCCTATGCCGCACCATTAAGACCTGGAATTCCCTGCCAGTTCACGTGTTTCCTTCCTTCCTTCCTTCTTCCTACAGTCCCGGGTCCTTTAAGTGAAAAGGCATCTGATGAGGCCGTCAAGCTGAGTGCCACTACTGTTGACACGGTACATGGTTACGATGGTGACCCTCTTTCCGAGACTTTGCCCTTAGCTTACCATCAGGCAAGGTGAAGTCAAAATGACGTGTCCCTTATAAAAAAAGCTTATGATCTTTATAATTGAATGCTACATTAATTTACTTTACTTAAATAGCATTATTATTTTCATTTGCATAAAACTTGTATCAAATACTAATAAAATAATTCCAATAAAAATATTACGTATTTTGTGTATAATGATACAACTTACTTAAGTCGACTTACTTACTTACGTCGAAGCGAGACTGGCGAGTCGCTCGCATCACCAAACAACGTTATTCCTCTTTCACTTGGGTATTCCTTCTTGTATCATAATATTACCATCTCGTTCACATAGTTCAACGCGGGAAGGGGATCGCGGGAGGTGTTCGCTGAGGATTTGTATTACTTTTCATTTAATTTTATATGATGAAAATATTTGAATAAGCTTGTGTTTTTGGTACAACTATAATTGTATTATTCGATACTTATACCGACATTGTGTTTATATTGATACTAATTTAGTTATATCACTCGACTCACTTAAGGATTGTAATAATATCATGGTGTTAATTGATTCTCTAAGAATTGTATCATTTTACACATAACTTTATTAAAATTTATTTATTTTTTTACGTCATAAATATAATTGTATCACTTTTCACGAATGAATGTAGGAGTAAATTTAAAATGTATATTAATGCAAGTGTACTTATATTACAATGCACTAATTCTAATCTATACATCTACATTGTGTTAAACTCGTTAATTCAATTTGTATCATTATACAATACAGAAAACACAAACATTGTTCAGTTCAATTTGATATGATTTTATAAGTATTATTTTACACAATTGAAATGGTAAAAAAACGTTCAGTTATATCATTATGCACCAAATCAGCTCGCTCATTTTAAACCCTAGAGATACGGGGATAAGAGTCAAAGATAGATATTTTTTTATAGATCTTTTATATGAAAAAATATAATAAGTAATATAACTCGAGATGTATCACTTTTCACTGACGCTCCAGAATTGCACACGACCCAAGGCCCCGGTAACTGCTTCATGTTAGGGCCTCGATTCTGCTAAAGCCAAACCATTGTGGTACCACTGCCGTGCCGCAGCAAAAAACGGCATTAAATAATAGACTTTAATGCAATGAATTTAAAGTTCAAAATGAAATGACTTTTTGCAGAGTAATTGAAAAAGTGTTTCATTTCATTTTGGACTTTAGGCAGATAGAAATAAAGTCTAAAATTGAATGTCATTTTTTGCAGTGACTGCGGCACCGCAACGATTTAGCTTTAGTAGATGTGCATATATGCCGCCACAAAGTGGTGAAAAAAGCACCGAATGTAAATTATTTTTCTGTTTTCAGATCATATCTACTAGGCGACCATAATGTATGAGTGTTTTTTGGAAATCGGCTTCGAAGCCGAGCTGGACACGAGGGAGGACCCGGAGTTACTGGAGCTTGCTGCGGAGATATGCAACGAGAATATAGCTACTAGGGCTGCATCTATAACAGAACTAAGGCAAATGATATTCGGTTAGTATTTTTTGTATAAACAGCTAACCGCCGTTCCCAATAACATACCTGTAAGTATGTTGTACCTGTACCTGTAAAGATAGATCGCATCTACGGATAAATTGCTCGGCCGTTTAAATTCAAAACATAGTAACTCCTATTTCAAACCAATTTCGGAAAATAAAATTATACCGCGATGCGCTTTCCCGCAAAAAAATCAGTTACCATGTTTTGAATTTAAACAGCCGGTACGTCAAATTTCACTGTTACGATCTATCTTTAACTGTAAGTATTTTATTGGGAACGGCCGTTAATGTTTACTGGAGAAGTAGAACTGTTTAATCTCGCGAGTGTAGTATCAGACGACTAAGGCCGGGACGACTAAGGCCTTGCCGACGCCGATAATGTGTATCGGCGTCGGCAAGGATACGGATTCCTATTTTTTGAATAAGAGTAGACCTTATTAATATTGACACAAAATTGAATTAATAAATATAATAAATAAAATCATTTATTTCAGACCAGGGTCCATAACGTGTTAGTAACAATAGTCTTAATATTAGTGTTAGTAACAATAAAAATAAAATAGGTAAAGTGAGACCACCAAACTACTAGGACACTGCCTACATCACGTGCAGGCGTACCCAGTGCCCCAGCATCGGACAGTCCCACCTATCGCACAATACGCTCAGGATGCTGTGTGAGCTCCCGCGTACTCTCCGTAAGAGGGATGCACTTCGTTTGCGAATGATGGCATGAAAGCCATCAACCCTTGCTTCCGCAAACATCCCAGACGCGCTACAAAAGCGCGGCAGCCCAACCAATATCCTGAATGCATTGTTGTACTGTACCCGCAGGGCGTTGTATGCCCTCCGCGTATATGCAACCCACAGACTGCACGTATAAAACGTTTGACAATAGGCCCTAAATAGGGTAATTTTTACGTCCTTCGTACACCGAGCAAATCTACGGATCAACATATTGCTTCGGACAGCCAGCGCCCTGCGTTCTCTTTCTATGTCTAAGTTGTCATTTAGATCATCAGTGACCCAGTGACCCAGATACTTAAATTGAGTTACTCTGGTTAAAGGAATATCACCAATAGTGACTTGAGGCACGTGAGAGTAACATTTGTTGTCGGCCTTGAAGACCAGAAGCTCACTCTTTTTGGCGTTATATCTGAGCCCATGAGCCACCGCGTAATCTTCACACAACTTTAGAAGCCGCCTGAGACCACTGATCGATGGACTCAGCAAAACCATATCGTCAGCATAACTTATATTATTTATAGCTACTCCGTCAATATGACAACCCATTTTAGTGTTGCTGAGTTCAACGATCAGCCGATTAATATACAAGTTGAACAGACGCGGTGACGTTATCCCCCCCTGTCTCACCCCACATTGCAACCCGTACACATCCGATAGTGCTCCCGCCCATTTAACGTTGTTCGTCTGGTTCCTGTACCAGTACTTAAGCAACGAAATGACTGAGCCATCAACGGTGCTTTCCTGACGAAGCTTTTCCCAGAGTGTGTCATATGACACCAGGTCGAATGCCTTGGAGAGGTCAAGGAAACACGCGTTGACTGGGGTCTTCCTCGCTGCGTAGTACTGGACAGTCCGCTTGAGACACATAATGGCGGTCTCTGTTGATAGACCAGGTCTGAAGCCAAATTGAGCGTCGTGAAGTGGAATCCGACTCGCCATGTGTGTATCAATCAGACTGTCCAGCACTTTAGCTATAATGGTAGCTAAGGAAATCGGACGATAGTTAGCCGGGTCCGTCGGATCGCCTGTTTTGTTCTTTTTAATTGGCACTACAGTCGTTTTCATAAGATCACCCGGCAAGTACGAGTGACTCATGCACAGCGTAAAAAACAAACGATCGTCAATGAAATTTCAATTTTTATGACCAAAATTAGTTGGTTAGTTAGTTAACCTGAGCTGTCCTGCACTTAGCCTCTTGATTACCATCTTACCTATCATTCCAACCAACCCAGATCCTCCCAAAAAGCCCGCAGCCTTTTAAGTTTTCCACATGACCAAAGTTATATATCAATAATTCGACAACGAAAATGAACGGCCTTAAGGTATAGGTAGAATTATCCTTCATCCTACAATAAATACATGCTAAAAAAGCGCCCTATCAACCTCAATATGCTCACTTTCTGTTTCGTGAGACCGGAAACATATTCGTGATAAAAAGCATACCTTTGATATCCTACTGTCTGCACCTCGTCTACTACAGTAGATACACACGGCATGTTTCACCGTCTTACCGTGAATAGCTAATCACAAAAACATTAATTTGCTAAACAACATGCTAAAAAACGATAAACAGTGAAAAATCGCAAGCTCATTACTCAGACCTTGTTTTTCTTAGATGTCGGAGTGAGCCTGGCTTGCTATTTCTTATTAAAACTGCATTCGTAAATTGAGATTCAATTAGCACTATTATTGGGGTCTTTTTACGTCAATAGGCTAGGTTACATGGTCTACACTATTATGGAACTTGCAGTTTTTTGTACCTTTCTAACAACAGTACGTATTAAAATTCCTACTTGTATTATATCTTCATGGTTTCGTAAAGAGAATATTTATGTCAAATTGTACAGAAAATTAATTTCTATTCATCTAAGTGACATTGCTAAAATCGCGGGCTGTGAAAAGGTGGCTTTATATGTCACCCAATGGATTTCTGCGTCAACATCAGCGCTCGCGCTGGTTCATTGAGAGGTAAATCGTATTATGCAAAGGCAGCCAAAGGTCATGGCATACTGCACCGGAACACGTTATGAAATGTTATTGTTATACAACATACGATTTAATGGTCAAATTTAAATGACAAGTTGTGACGGTGACGGTGCCTGCATAATGTGTCGTAATGCTGTGATTACTTCGAAAGTTTAATCACTGTCGTACGGCATTTTAAATATTAAAGTGTTTTTTTTTCGTGCGGAAATCCCTCGGTTACCTCCCCTGCCGGAGCCGGAAGTGGAGGTTATGTCAGACTTGAACCGACTAAAACCGCACGCCGAGTGTGGGTCGTGGTATTTCGTCGGAAGTGCGTTTGTCTTCGACATATACCTTGCACCTAGGCTGACCCAGGGCCATCCCTTACTTATTCACGAAAGTGTCGAAGTCGTGAATGAAGAAAGCTCATGGTGGAAACAACTGCATTGTCGTGGTTCTGGGAGTCGGGCCGCGAGGTGGCGATTGATAAAGCCGCGTTATCCTTAAAATCGCCGGCGAAATATCTAGTGTGAACATAGCCTAATAAAGTTTGGTAAGAAAAATGTCCGTAGAAAGTTGATGGTGATGTTTCAACCAGTTTCTTGCATCTGTTCAAAAAAGTTTTGATTTTTTCATCATCATACAATTACGTCTTTATCATGAATGATTTAATGAAAATACTGCTAAAATTATGGTTGAGGGCTAAAATTAATATATACATGATGTTTATTAGCTAACCTGATGTGTTATGTTAACATTTACATAACATGGAAGTTTAAGAGCCTATAACATTTTTAACATTTCCTTAATTATATCTCTACTAAGTAACATTTAGTTTTTTGGCTTCTTTTTTTTTAAAGAATATCCTTAAGTTAAAATTTACGATCTAAGAATAATTAACATTCAATAAGAATTTTTTTTTATTTTTACTTTTTGCATTATTACAAAATACATTAAGTACGGTCTCTAATGATTATTTATATATTTTAAGTACTTATGTAGTATAGTTACTCTCTGTGCAAAACATTATGAGTAAATTAATTTATTGAAGGAATTTTTACAGCATTAAGTATGCTAACTATACAAATCAAATACATAGGGTGTAACCGCTGAACGTGTCAGACGGACTACTCACCGGCTGACCCAGCAGAGAGATGCACGAGCTCTATGGGATCCCAGGGCGCCTTTTGACAGAGGAGAAAAGTGTGCGTGCGTGTGGGAGACCAGGGAGACTTCAGAGAAAACCACTATTACCTCTGTTGTACATACATATATTACAGAGAGATAAAATTATGCATAAGAAGATTACAGACAATAGAGTTACAGATAGATATACACAGATGAGTATGTCTTCACCAGCTGCACCACGGTGACCTGCTTGCAGTAGGTAGCCAGAGTGTTATGGCTAGTAGTTGTAGTACACCTCGGTCAACCCACCGTTGACACAGTTATTTCTTGCAGAGTGAAGTTATATAGATATATAGGAAAGTTACATAAATTTTAATAGAGAAAAAGGGAATACGTGACCCCGGTTGTCGGCCTGCTCGGCGTCTGCGCACGTCTCTTGCCGCAATCTCGACCAGCCAAGGTGCTTCACGTCGAGGTTACAGGCTTGCGCCGACAGCGGTTGGGAACTCGACCACAGAACACGCTGAGAAGGAATTTGAAGACCAAGGTGTCCTCTAATCCCGAACTAGGAACCCTAAGAACGAAATAACACTAAGAATCGTCTAGATTGCAGAAGGCTATCGATAAATACAAGTAAAAACACTTACCAAAAACTGGGCAACAAAGAATTTAGTTAAGTATAAAGTATTTTCCAAGACACAGCAATACAAACGTTCCAGTCACAATTCAGAGAGTAAAAAGGATTTATATGTAGCCGGGGCCGCAGTTTTATACCCCTATCATTGGAAGGTTCTCGAACACACCTTTTTTTAAGTTGAATTAGTGCGAACGATGATCAAAAACACCAAATCACGGTCGAAATCCTAACAACTTTAATATCACCCAGCTAAGTAGGAATCAAACAAAGTACAGCAACCTTTTAACTTGGTTGGATCATACACACATTCTTTCCTTGAATACTCCGGTTCTGAGCATGCAGAATTTGAACCTGTTTAATTTAACTGAGGAAATTTAATTTTAACCTAAATGAGATAGCCTATAATTAAACAATTAATTTTCCCATTTAGGTGCTATGAGTATTTTTCTAATTTCATATAATTAAAACATAAAGGAAATCGAACGCCATCTAGTGCTTAGCTAGCACAAAAGTTCCTACACCGCGGCACCGACTAACTGTTGTGAGTACCACTGAGAATGCCCCAGGTGGCGCTAGTAGTAATCAAATTACAGTAGATAAAATCTAATGTTACAAGGGAAAAAAGAATCTTCTCGGGCGGGACTCGAACCCGCAGTCTTTCGCTTACAGGGGGAATGCCTGACCAATTCGGCTACCGAGACACGCCCGATATGATTCAAATTTCCCATCTTATACGTCTTTAAGGCGACGTGGCGTCATCTACCGATTTTCTTACGAACTATCGGAATCAATGAATGATGTTACAATCATTTTTAAACATTGATTTTTGATAACTGCGCCCAAACAATTGAAGGAATTTTTACAGCATTAAGTATGCTAACTATACAAATCAAATACATAGGGAAAAAAGAATCTTCTCGGGCGGGACTCGAACCCGCAGTCTTTCCCTTACAGGGGGAATGCCTGACCAATTCGGCTACCGAGACACGCCCGATATTGCCGAATTGGTCGGGCATTCCCCCTGTAAGGGAAAGACTGCGGGTTCGAGACAAAGATTATGGCACCGATGGCAGTGAGGAAGCTTTTATTTAGTTTGCTCTGTATGTATGTAATTTGTTCGGGTGGAATCTTGCAGCTCGATTTTTTTTATTACAAGAGAGTTCCTATTGAAATATCAAATTGAATATATATGTATATGGAATATTTGAGAGCCTCTGTGGCGTGGCAGTAGTGAACGCGACTGCCATGATCCCCTCTAAGTGCAAATATTTTTATGCATGAATATGGCTATTTGCATTGGTCTGGGTATTTCTATGTACAATATGTAAAAAAAGTATCTAAGTATGTTTATTCGCATTCTAGATTCCATAACACAAGCTAGTTAAGCTTAGGTACTATGGGACTAGAAGCGTTGTGTAGAATATTGTGGAATATTTATTTATTTATATCACGTTTCATGTATAGGTCAGGCCAAGAGTAGTCAAGCGTTGTCGTTAGTGATCGCATTGGCTACCATATTATAAAAGCAGCTAAGGTCTCCAAATTAGAATAAACTTGAATCCTTGACCGGTAAGGTTGACGCAATAGTGATAGATAGTGATGCACCTTGGACAAACAAGGTTCTATGCAGCCCTGGGCTTTGGTTGAATTAATAATCAGCTCAAGAAAGGAATAAATTAGTGACGAAACTGTGTAACGATTTGAAAGTGTTTAATTAGTAAAGAAAACTTGCGAATCCTTGGCTTAGTGCGCGATTGACGACAAAAAGCTTACACTTTGTAAGGTACGTGTGTGATTAAAACTCCAGAAAAAGGAACTTCATCACTCTCTATGCCAGAAGAACTGCCTTCTGCATCAAGCCGTTGTCCGCTACTTACTTACAGTCTCTTAATATTATTAGCAGCCATGGGCACGTTTGCGCCGGGTACAGGTCTGCGCGCAACCTTCTTTTAAGAGTCCGTACCACTCCAGCTCGAATTCAAATTTTACCCCCGCGCGCCTCAACAACGCACTCGCGCCGGTACTACTCGCGCGCAGATGCATCTATCTCACTCCCGCGATGACCCCGGGAATCCTTCATGGATGTTATGCCGGACTCCTACCGACTAAAACCCCCACGGTATCGCCCAGCAGCCTATAGTTGGGAGCCCCGGGTAAGCCCTCGGAAGGATGTCCCAGGGCTCCCAACAACCAACTCGTCTAGGGGGTGGTTCAGGTGCTATCCCGCGTCTATGGGGGGTTTTCGGGTATCATCCCGCTTCATAGGAGGGGGGAGGCGTGCGTGAGTCCGTCACGTCATGCTGCCGTCATGGGCCTGCTTCTGTAAGGACGATGAGCAGCCAACTCACCTTCCTCAGGCCCCCGGTCATGGAGGCCGATGGTCTTCGGCGAAGACACGTCGGCGGCGTCCAAGCCGCCGACTGCGGAACTCGGGTGGGAGAGTTCTTTCCCGCTCCCGCCCCGCCGCCTCCTTCACGAGCATGACCTGCTCGCAGAAAGAGGCGGCGCAGTCCCACTTACTCCCGCTGGAGACCATGGCTCCCACCATGGTCTCGAGCGAGAGAGTGTCCACGCCCAAACCCACCACGAGAACCTGGCGCTGTTGCGCCCACGCCGTGCACTCCACCAGCGTGTGGAGCGCTGTGTCATCGCTGCGGTCCCCGCAGTGCTGACAACCGGCCGTGGTTTCCCGGTGTCTTCGCCACAGATACCTACCGAAGCTACCGTGCCCGGTAAGCATCTGTGACAACCGGTAGGAGAGAGCACCATGTCTCCTCTCCAGCCACTCGTCCATGACCGGTCTGACGGCCGCGATTGTGGCGAATCCCCCCTTTGGTTGCTCAAGTCGCACCTTCCATGTCTCCACGGTTTCCTGGTGGAGCTGGGACCGCTGGGCCTCGATTTCTCGAGACGCAGGCCATTGGCCCCGCTCCAGCGCCTCCTTGCGCCTTTTAAATAGAGACGCAAGGGCTCTCGCTTCCAGGTCCCATGGAGGGGTCCCGGCTAAGAGACATGCCGCCTCACCTGAGATCGTGCGGTATCCCCTTATCACCCTGACGGCCATCGCCCTCTGTGGGCTCAGCAATCTAGCCACATTACTGGCCGTCAGGGTCTCCGCCCATACGGGGGCCCCGTATAGGGCCATACTTCGCACGATCCCCAGGTACAGTCTCCTGCAGGGAGCGTTGGGTCCCCTGATGTTGGGCATCAGCCGTGCGAGTGCAGCTGACACCCCCCTCAGTTTTGGGACCAAACTTCGGAAGTGATGTCCGAAGTTCCACCGGCCATCGAGTACGAGCCCCAGATACTTCATCGAGGGCTCGATGCCGATGCTGACGCCCCCTACCTGTAGGCTGGATCCCGCAGGTGGCCCCATCCGAGGTCCGTGGAAGCACAGAGCCTCGGACTTGTGAAGGGTGACCTCGAGACCCAGCCGCCGTATCCGACCCACGACTTGAGCAACCCCTGCCGTGGCCTTTAGTGCTGCGTCTCGGTGCGTTGCTCCCCGCGCCGTAACGAGGGTGTCGTCGGCGTAACACGTTACGTTCACCCCCCTGAGCAACGGACCACGCAGCACCCAATCGTAACCGATGTTCCACAGGAGTGGCCCTAATACCGATCCCTGCGGAACACCGCACGACACATCCCGCCGACCCGGCCCTAGCCAACTCGGGTAAGTAATGGCCCTCTCGGAGAGATAGGCTCCGACAATTCGACGGAGGTAGGGAGGCACTCCATGGTAGATAAGCGCCTCCCTAACGCAGCTCCAGGGCAAGGTGTTGAAGGCGTTGGCGATGTCAAGAGACACCGCCACTATCACCTCACCCTGTGAGACTGCTTCCTCCGTCAGGCCTCTAATGCGCATGATCGCATCCACCGTGGAGCGCCCCTGACGGAAGCCAAACTGGCTATCCGCCAGATCAGGCCCCACGCGTGTGAGATGCCTGACGAGGCGTTGTGCAATAATGCGCTCAAAGAGCTTGCACACCTCGTCAAGCAACACGATCGGCCGGTACCCTGATGGAGAATTTGCCGGCCGCCCCGCCTTTCGGATCAAGACCAGTTTTCCTGTCTTCCAGACCTTGGGAAACTGGCCTTTTTCGAGGCATGCGCTAAAGAGCCCTAGAAGTCGAGGCCCAAGCTCCTCAAGAGCCAGGACCCACGCTCAGCCTGGAATGCGTCAGGTCCAGGGGCGGTGTTTCTGCGGGATTTAAGCCGCAGTACAGCCGCCCCTAGCTCACCCTCCGTGACTACGGGCACGTTGTTCTCACTGCCTTCCGCGCTGGGCGCCTGAGACGGAGTCATGCGCGGAGGAATGTGTTCCTCCGCTCTTGATGGAAACAAGGAGTCCAGGACCACCTCCAGCTGCTCCGGCTGGAGACTCTGGGTCAGTGGGGGCGCCTTAGCGCGTAATTTGCCCCTTACCATAAGGTACGGGCGCCCCCACGGGTTGCGCTCCAGAGTCTCTATCAGCTCCTCGCGGCCCAACTTTTTGGACCGCTTGATGGCCGTATGGAGGGCCCTCTTGGCCTCCTTGTACCCACCGGGGAGGTTCGGGGTGTGAAAACCCCCGCTCTCCGTGCTCCATCTAAGGTGACACCAACGGTGGTCCAGCTGCTGGAGGTCATCGAGCGACGCCTCGGCGTCCGAGGACCGGGCATACCGCCCACCGCTGGCGGCACCCGTCGTCGCGTCTTGAGCGACGACGGCTGCACCCAGTGCTGCTCCTGGTCCCAAGCCAAGGCCTCCGACCCTAAGAAGACGGCACCTAGGGGAGGTGGTGGAGAACGACGTGCCCGTAGTTACGGAGGGTGAGGAACATCGGCTACGATTGGATGCTGCGTGGTACGTTGCTCAGAGGGGTCAGCGTAACGTGTTCCGCCGATGACACCCTCGTTTTTTTTTATCGTGCGATAAATCCCCACGGAGCCGGTGGAGGTGGTTATGTCGAACTCGAACTAAAACGCACGCCGTCCCAAGTCCTTGGTTGCCGGAGGTGAGATTGCCAAAAGCATATCTCTCGCATCCTTTCGAGATGGCCCCCTTCGAGTTGGGGGGACCACAGTGTCCCCATCTAGCCCCGGTTACGGGGAGGCGCACCTTGCGCCGCCGCCGCGGCCTGCTTCTGCTAGGGTGACAGGTGGCTCCACCGGTCACCCTAAGGCCAGCGCTCATAGAGGACGGAGGTCGTTCTGCGACCTCCGACGTCCGGTTCGCATGACACCATCATTACGGCGCGGGGAGCAACGCACCGAGACGCAGCACTAAAGGCCACGGCAGGGGTTGCTCAAGTCGTGGGTCAGACACGGCGGCTGGGTCTCGAGGTCGCTCTTCACAAGTCCGAGGCTCGGTGCTTCCACGGACCTCGGATGGAGCCACCTGCGGGATCCAGCCTACAGATAGGGGGTGTCAGCATCGGCATCGAGCCCTCGATGAAGTATCTGGGGCTCGATGGCCGGTGGAACTTCGGACATCACTTCCGAAGTTTGGTCCCAAAACTGAGGGGGGCATCAGCCGCACTCGCGCGGCTGATGCCCAACATCAGGAGACCCAACGCTCCCTGCAGGAGACTGTACCTGGGGATCGTGCGAAGTATGGCCCTATACGGGGCCCCCGTATGGGCAGAGAATCTGAAAGCCAGTAATGTGGCTAGATTGTTGAGCCCACAGAGGGCGATGACCCTTCAATAGAAACAGATGAATGGAAATTCATAATTACGTACTGTCTATAATAAATATAGGAATACGTATGGTAGTAGTACCTAACTACTGCTATATTTATATTATGATCATTCGGGTTGGTAGGTACTCATGTATTTACAGAAATATTCCGTTTATTCCGAAACTGACCCGAAAACTTGACCCGGTCGCGGGTTAGGTAGAAACTTTAAAAATTAGTTCCGAACGTAACCCTCTTCCTAACCTGACCCGACGGTCTCGTTCCTATCATAACCCGATCTGGCACTTCGCCGTCCGCTGCTGCGGCACGCTCGCTACGCTCGCTCGGCTCATGCGTTGGGGTCACAGTTCTAACCTAACCTACAGAAGTTGGAGTTACCGCACTTCGACTTTCGGCTCTGAGTCGCCCAACCGCGTCGTCCGTCGCGTCGTCGCAGTGAGCGACCTGTAGTAGCCAGGACCTGCCTGAAAGACTTGGGCTGCTACTGCAAGATTATTTTTGTCGATACATAGGCAGGTATGCCTATTTCAATCCAAATTTTTGAAATAGGTAGGTTTTTACTGACCTATTTATTACTTTCTACTAATATAGTACCTATTGCAAATTGTTATGTACAGTATAAGCTACTTAGGTAGGTTGATTAGATACTTACTATAATAATAAATAAATAAATATTCCACAACATTCTACACAGCGCTATCTAGACCCATGGTAAGCTTAATTAGCTTGTGTTATGGAATCTAGAATGCGGATAAACATACTTAGATACTTTTTTGTATGTACATAAATATTATACATAGAAACACTCAGACCAATGCAAATAGCCATATTCATGCATACAAATATTTGCACTGAGCGGGGATCGTAACCGCGCCTCCTGCGTAGCAGTCGCGTTCACTAACGCTATTTTTTTTATCGTGCGTAAAATCCCCACGGAACCACCATCACGGAATCATCATCAATACATACATATTATACATAGAAACACCCAGATCAATGCAAATAGCCATATTCATGCATACAAATATTTGCACTGAGCGGGAATCGAACCCGCGCCTCTTGCGTGGCAGTCGCGTGCACTACCACCACGCCACAGAGGCTGTCTACATAATACATCATTCATATGTTTTAATATTTTTTTACGCCAACATACACTTTTCCTCTTTCAGTTTACTTTATTACCCATTTCGCCTGTCAAAAGATAGGTACTTGAATACTTTCGTATCGTCTATCGTAATCGTCTGCGCAGAGCGCGTGCGACACAAGTTCCCCGTATGATAGCCGAAGCAACACTGAGGAGGAGGCCGGGCGGCAGGGCGGTTCTAAGTTTAATGGTATCGCTTGAGTAAAAATTTAGATATTTGCTCGTTACGCAGAAACCAATGTATATTTGTAAAATTTGAAACACATAATGTCTCTTAACCACTAAACTGCAATTTATTGTGTAAGTTTAGTGATCCTATTTTGCGTAATTAATCCATAATATCGTTTTATTTGTACGGTTTAGAGGTAACTTTGCAATGGTTTTCTATCAAGAAAATTTTACGTAATCGTGTTTTTGCCACACATAAACATTAGTATATATCCTCAACTTTACCACAAATGAATTAAAAAGTCCATGCTTTAGAACTTTTGATATTATACACGTTTATGCTATGTCATTTGAGGTAGTACGGACTCTTAATAACGAGCTCGGATGCGGAAGAGGGCCAGACCGTAAGGGATGGCCCTGGGTCAGCCGGGGTGCGAGAGATATGGCAAAATGTAAGACAACCTCACCTCTGGTATTATATATATAGACATCTATGTAATTCTTAACATGACATAAATATTTTTATATAAGTTCAACTAGGTTGCCTGTAAGAGATCGCTTGTGATAAGGCCGTCATTTGTACATTTCTTATTATGTTGTCCGTACATGTACTAAAATTTATGAGTGTACAATAAAGATTTTTCTTATCTTATCTTATCTTAACTATAATGTTGTTTGTTGCAGACCGAGAAGAATGCTTTCCCCTTAGAACAGACGACGATTATTTGCTGAGATTTCTACGAGCCAAGAACTTCATTGTACCAAGAGCGCATAGACTGGTAGGATATTGCCTATATTCGGCCATTATGTGAAACCACACATTCAATGACTTTTTGCATTTACAAGCATCATCTGAACGAAAACTTACTTACATCCAAAGCTTGCAGAATCCGGCGTCCGTACGTTACATTTTTTATACCACTTAGATGGCAGACAAGCTCACAGCCCACCTGATAGAAAGCGGTTACCGTGGCCTATGGATGTGCGCAACACAAGGGGAGTCACACTCGTGCTGCTGACCCTGTAAGAACAGAGAGTTTTTGTGCCATCAGTGCAGAAGACAGAGTAGTACAAGCCTTTGGTCTTCGCAAAAACTTTCCAGTTTATTATGTTTATTTCGTACTTTATTATGTGGCTTATTTTGGTTTTTATGAGAGCAACTACACGGTCTGAATACTATAAACTCATTTTCATGTTTATGTGGTTACTACCCTACGAATAACAGTTATGAACCAGCACGATTCGCACTAAAACCGTTCGATTTAGGCACGTGAAAGCGTGTACGTAAGAATATTATGATAATGTATCTGAATTGACCATAAAAAAGGCGATGGTAACCGCAGCATTATTAACGGTTTCAGAAATATTTTTTTGGAAGTAGGTACAATTTTTTTTTCAACCTTCCGATACAATTTGATATAATCATCATTTTACATTGAAAACTTTGATAGGAAAGCACTTTTATGACATTTGCGAGATCGAGAAAAGATTGATATTAAATTTTGAGTGTTTCCGATCCCTACCCACGAAACTGTACCTACGAGCTAAAAGAATACCTTAATTATTCCGTTTCCAACCTCCTGCAAAAGTTCATTTCGAACTCTCCATGACGTTGTTTATGTTGTAATTGAAGTGTTGGCCGTATTCTTTTTACAATGATTAACCCAGTGAACTTAAATCATATTTTACTTTTCAGTTAGTTCGATACTGCACGTTCAGACAGGAGCACAAGCAGTTGTACGAGGGAGTAGACCTCTGGGGCCTAGCTAAAGTAAAAGATGCATATCAAGGCAATTTCTCCGACCACCCGGATATGGGACGCATCTTTATAATGAGATTCGGTTAGTAGGTACATTTAGTTCATTAAAAAAAATTACATTTTTGTGCTTCGTTTATGGCCCGTATTCCGGAACGATACTCAGTCTGAATCTCAATTTATAACTAGAACTGAGGACAATTGTCATTGATAATCTATTAAGTCTATGAATATCATTCTTGAATATGGACCTAAAAGTTGTAGAGAATATAATTTGCAACAAAACTTAGCGAAAACACTATTCATGCCCTTTTTTCAAATGTAAGCTTGGATTCGAAATACATCGGAAAAAAGAAGAACTCAAGTGGGTTCAACCCACGACTTTTCCCTGTTTTTTTGACCCGTACAGGGGGAATCCTCTTCCAACTGAACTATAGAGTCACACCTGAATCACTTCAAATTTGCCTTCTCTTTATAGCCGTTTTTTTCTTTTTCCCGATGTATTTCGAATTTAAAAGTTCGTTAATAAATGCTATAAAAATTTCATTAAAAAATAATTACAAGCTTGGACTTAACTTTACACTATTTTCTTCTTGATGTCAAAAGATACTGATACACTTGAACTAAAAATCTGTTCCTGTCGAACATTCAGCAAAAGATTAGGAATGGATAATTTGTCTTGAAGGGCAGCTAGTCCAGTGACATGCGCCCTATCTTTATTTCAATACTCATAGGTCTCTGGGGTTTTTCTTTTAAGCCTTTTGTGTTTGTGGCTATCACTCATCAAATGCGCAGTTAGTGCGTTTGGATGGATGAACATTTACTTGTGATGAGCATTCTTGCAAATAACACTCTCGCTTAGAGAGCGCTTTAGCGAGCTTCTTATGAAACACTTCTAACACACACACAACTGTTTCACCGAGCATGCTCGCGAAAGGACAATTTTGCACTTGGCATTAGAGCAGAGCGTTAACTAGAAAGATCATGACAATATAAAAATGGAGAATGCTCGATGTTCTGTTACAAGTTAGTCACTTACCCATCTGTACCTTAAAAAGTAATCATTGACCAACGGAGTTACCTGGATACGTCCTGGATATTTAAAATCTGCTATACAATCGTGGATCCAAGACCCACTACGTGTATTATATGCTTTCCTAATATGGTACTGTACATATTTTCCAGGTGTGTGGGATCCCAACGAGTTCCCAATAGAAGAATTGGTGCGTGCTGCAGCAGCAATCACAGAGATCGGACTGCGATCGCCGAAGTTTCAGGTGTTAGGCAGCACAGTCATCGTAGACCTCGCGGGAATCTCCATCAGGCACATAGCAATGTTCACCCCCACTGTAGCGTACCAAATAGTTTGTTTAATTGGGGTGAGTTGTATTATCCATACTTAATATTATAAAAAAAGTAATTCTGTCGGTCTGTCTGCATGTTACGCTTTCACGCCTAAACCACTGAACGGATTTTGAAGAAATTTGGTATAGGGGTAGATTAGACCATGAGAAATGACATAAGCTATGTTTGGTCACGATAATCGATATCCACGCAGGCGGAGCCGCGGGCAAAAGCTAGTAATATTATAAATGCAATAGTAACTCTGTCTGTATGTTATGTACGCTTTCACGCCTAAACCACTGAACCGAGTTTGATGAAATTTGGTATAGGGGTAGATTATACCTTGAGAAAGGACATAGGCTGTGTTTAGTCGCGATAACCGACATCCACGCGGGCAGAGCCGCGAGAAAAAGCTAGTTATTTAATATTATAAATGCGAAAGTAACTCTGTCTGTCTGTCTGTAGTTACGCTTTCACGCCTAAACCACTGAACGGATTTTGATGAAATTTGGTATAGGGGTAGATTAGACGCTTACCATGAGAAAGGACATAAGCTATGTTTGGTCACGATAACCACGCGGGCGGAGCCGCGGGCAAAAGCTAGTAGTCATATATTTGACAGTCTTCGTCATCATCTCTACTGTTGTTACTTACTGTTGTTCCATGTTGTTTCCGAGGCTTATTGAGAGCGACTTCCCTCTAACATACCTACCATCGCCGCCGATAGGAGAAAGTAGGCCACTGTCTCGATCATCCGTCAATCAGAAGGTATATCTACTTACCGGTGAGCTCGACCGCAAAAGTGTTGGTGGGCCTCAAACCTGCCTTGTCTTCTGCACAAACGGCACATAAACAATCTATTCTTAGGTACAACGTCGGCAGCAAGAATATGACTCCTCTGGTGTGCACGTTTGTAGGTCACGGTTACCACTTTCCATCAGGCAGCCGTATGCTTGTCTGCCACATAATTGGAATAAAATAAAAAATAAAGTTTAAAACTAAAACCCGACTACCGAAAAATCACACTCTAAAATGTAACAAACAAGAAAATATCAAGGATAGCCGTGGTCGTATGCCACTTACTCTAACAAAATAATATATTCTAGGGAAAAGTGGCATACGACCACGGCTATCCTTGATATTTTTTTGTTTGTTACATTTTAGAGTGTGATTTTTCGGTAGTCGGGTTTTAGTTTTAAACTTTATTTTTTATTTACATTATTTTGGGGGAAGGTAAAGCTTATAATTTATATATATTTGAAATGTGCTTCTTAAGCCCTTTCATTTGATACCAAACACGGCATATTTATCTCAAATTTATTTTTCAACACAGTACCTTATGAGCGCTAGAGGGCGCCACACAAGATTGAGTGACACGTCATATAGCCTATAACCATCGGACAATAGAGCCGCTTGTAACGATACCCCATTTGTCTAGTTCTAATAAGTAGTTGAGGAGCTATGAGGGAACAAATGAACATACATACATACATACATACCTACATAGCCTGTCAAAATCATAACCCTCCTTTTGGCTTCGCCGTAGTCGGGTAAAAACATCCCATCAAATCACAACGTTAGTCCCGATTGCATCCCTGGACTTCGAAATGAAAACCTCACGTGCAATCGGGATATAATGCTGTTATGATAATAAAGCGGTGTGGTTCCCAGCAAAGAAGAATATGGGCCACCCCATCTCTTCCCAAGCGATGTCGTACAATGCGACTAAGGGATAGGGCTATTTAACATCAGACAAATATATACAGCCCGGACTAAGCCTCAGATATATGCTCGAGTCAACAATAGTGCCCGGAATATTATGCCAATAGGCTCACCCCTATTACATAAGACCGATTATTATACCGGGGATAAAGGCATGATTATATGTATGATAATAAATTATAGATGTCTGTTGCACCGAAATTTTGAACTCTGAAGCCCGTGAGCTGGTCTTTTACTGTTTCTCTTGATTTGGCTTTTTTGCAAGAGGCAAGGGGAAAGCCCACATCAGAACCTCGTCCGCTAAGTAGTCGCTGTATCTTGAGGTTTCCCCTTTCATGCACCCCATAGACATCAAATAAAAAAACAAATGATTAAAAAATAAAAAACCCGACTGCCACTGAAAAAATTGAAATAAGTTTGACAGCAAGCGGTACCCATTTGCCAATCATAAACCGACAGAAAATTAATGGGTACCGCCTGCTATCAAACTTATTTCGATCTTTTCAGGGGCAGTTGGATTTTTTATTAATTAATTATTTGTTTTATTTTATACTTTTTAGTTAAGATATGACATATATATCTTTTCGTAATCTCCTTCTAATTTCCTTAATTTTGATACCCTACTCGATAAGTTTGAGTCAAAAATATTTTTAACAACATACGTTTTGGCGCCAAAAATCCACCATTTTCATTTTCTAGAAATTTTAATATAGCTGATGTCACTTACACAATCACGGCGAATCAAATGACACCTCACATGTCCAAATCCGTCCGTTCAGGCTGTAGGCCGTGCCAAATAAATGGACATACATACATACATACATACATAGTCTCGAAAAATATTACCCTCCTTCCTTCGGCAGTCGGGTAAATAGTAAAGCATGTATTTTCTTCCGTACACTAATTTAACCCTCTCTGCTTCCAGCTCGCTATTCCAGCGCGCGCCAGGAGCATCCACGTAATAAACTACTCTTGGATGTTATCCACCGTCTTCTACATCTTCAAGCGCATTATACCTCAAAATATCTGGGACACAATCCACTTCCACGGCAGTGATATGAAATCTCTCCAACAACATATAAGACTGGAGTGCCTGCCCCCACAGTATGGAGGCACATGCAGAAGCAATTCTTACTTTAGCCATTGGTTGAAGAAGATTAAAAAATATAGAAGTGAAGAATTTGACAAGGAAATGAAGCGATTAGGTTATGTTATAAAAGAGTGATATTAGTTATAATGCTAGTCTAAACAGGAATAGATAAAGTTAGCAGTAATAGCCGGTAATATAATAAAAAATTTGTTGGATTCTGTCATATTGTTGCACAGTAGGTATATACTCGTAATGGCGGCATATTCGAGTCACAGAATAAATAATAGTGTCGTGGAAATATATTGGATTTTGAAGATAAGATGACACAGAAAAAAATAATGTGATATCCCAGATCACTTGACTTTTCCTTTTTCCTTAAACCTTTTTTTATCCTTGGTGTGTATAAACCCTCAAAGTTGTAAAAAATTGTGAAAATAACTGACGATGTCGACTGTCCTATTGTGAGTTACTGTGGTGTCAATACGTCACCAAATCAGTTGATAATAAAGAATGTGACGTAATGTTTAAGTAATATAAGGTGTCACAAGGTAAGGTTGAAAAAAGCATTGTACTGAAGTATGACTTTTTATAATTAATTCATATTTGAAGTGAATACTTACCCAAGTCAATAGTAGGTACCTATTGGTAAAATTCGTCGTGCTTAGCGTTTATCGAGTCAAGGAAGCAATTTGCCAATTTCTTAAATAACTTTTGTATTTTTATAATTTAAGAGAATAAATAATATATTTACTTAAAAAACAGGTGTTGTATTTATTTTGTTCGACATGGATATTTTAGCAAAATCGTCAAGTTACTTTTTTGTGTGGAGTCTGATCTGTAAGATTGAGAAAAGACAGATTGAAACATTTTCCCTGTAGCAAATTCTGAAAAATTGTATGTGAATGCGCGAAAGTGGGTACTTAAGTATTAGGAAGGTGAAAATTGGTAATCATTAGCTTTATTGTACCCCACACACCAGAGACAGCATATACATATAACAGAATATTATATCTGCGACAATGGTACAATAACCCGCTTGGTTCCTGGCAGAGTAGAATTTGGGCCCCCATCTCTTCCCACGCGTTGTCATACAAGGCGACTAAGGGATAGGGCTGTTTAACATTAGACAGATATATACAGCTCAGACTCAGTCTCAGATGCATGGCTCGAGTCAAGAATAGTGCCCGGTATACGGCAATAGGCTTACCTACCCATATTATGTGCGACCGAATACAATGATCGGTGAAAAGAGGGTGTTAATCTGTGTTAATGCACCTTTGCCTAACCCTTCAGGGATTAAGGCGTGATTATATGTATGGTACAATAAGCGCTCTTATCGCAGACGAATTCTCTTACAGGCAACCTGTGGTATTTACTTTTGATAATGTAGGATTAATTTAATCGTAGTAGCAGGTTGCTTAGCCCCCTTTTTTGTGCTGATTATACGCTGAGATACCTCCCTCGCCGGAGCTGGAAAGGGAGGTTATGTCGGACTCGAACCGACTGAAACCACACGCTAACTGAGGGGCGTGATGCTAGGCCGGAGGTGAGGTTGTCTTCGACATATCCCTCGCATCCCGGCTGACCAAAGGTTCCTTAGCCCCAGACCCTTGCTGCAAATGATTATGCCGTTACGCCTTCCAAATGTAAATAGCAATCAACAGATTGGTACTTTTAATTAATACGCATCTGGAATAGTTAAGAGCAAAACGACAGGACGCATATTGCTAACAATTAAATTACGTGCGCAGTATTCGAATGCAGACAATTGTGTTTCCTTCTTCCTACAGTCCCGGGTCCTTTAAGCGGGGAGTAAAAAGGCATCTGATGAGGCCGTCAAGCCGAGTGCCACCACTGTTAAACTTACATGTTTACGATAGTGTCCCTCTTTCCGAGACTTTGCCTTTCGCTTACCATCAGGTGAAGTGAAGACAGATTGACAACCCGTGAGCTACCAGGGAGTTCCAGGTCTTAATGGTGCGGCATACTAATGAGTCACTGAAACGCTTAGTTTTAGAAGGTATATTCTGCACCGTACACGGATGGCATCTTAGCCCTGCACGTGTTGTCCTGTGAAGGAAAGGAGAGGGTGGGACTAATTGGAAGAGCTCATCAGGACATTCACCATGGTAGATACGGTAGATTACTAAAGTAGGTATATGTATTCAATTGAAATACTATTATACTCCGTCCATTCGTTTATTTTCTTTTTGACAGTTTGAGACAATTTGAAATTAGTGACACCCGCGTACGGTACCGTTTCGATTTGAAATAATTATCGATTTTACTTAAGAACATTTTTCAATCGATTTTTTAATCCATACTAATATTATAAATGTGAAAGTAACTCTGTCTGTCTGTCTGTCTGTCTGTATGTAACGCTTTCACGCCTAAACTACTGAACCGATTTTCATGAAATTTGGTTTAGGGGTAGAGTAGACCTTGAGGAAGGACATAGGCTATGTTTGGTCGCGATAACCGACTTCCACGCGGGCGGAGCCGCGGGCAAAAGCTAGTAATATATAAATATTAATTATTTGTTTCACAAGTTTTTTTTAATCTATATGACGTGCTATGCGTCATAGGCAAAGTACACTATAACTAGGAAATAATATTATATAAACAACACGTATCAATAAACAATAATGTCAGCACTAAACTTATACGAGTAAAACCCCACTCTAAATCTCAGTAAAATCATGTAGAATAATTAGTATATAAGAGTGTGTAAATAGTAAATAAATTAATCTTGTTCCAACTGGTAAAACATCTTTTACTTACTCCGCAACCTTGGTGACCCCGACGTGATTTCCTAGTGCTGATATAATTGCAGGCCAACTGCAGCCCTGAAAAGGTTTTCAGCAGCAAACCTAGGAACTATCACAGATCACTGTGGAGCTATATTTGGGAAAATTCACCCAACAGCCCACCAGCTTACCGACCACCACCATCAGCGAAATAGCACATTTCAGTTGGCTTCCCACAAGCGGGTCTAACCAGCTGAAATTTCAAGAGGCTAAACGCAATCATGGCACCGATAATTCCAGCCGGAACACCGTCAAAAAACCCCGGCACATCAGCTGAATCAATCAGCGACAGCCAGGTGGTGGCTGCAATTAGCATTACGGAGAAAATACCATCGTTTTGGACAGATTCACCGCGCTTATGGTTCGCGCAATTCGAGGCCATCGTAGCCTCCCAAAAGCAAGGTGACGAATATAAATATAATAGCGTCATCGCAAAATTACCAAAAGAGGTCATACATCAGGTTAGCGACATCCTGACGTCACCGCCAAACGCAGACAAGTACCTTAAAATCAAGGAAAGATTAATGGCGTGCTATGAGGAAAGCGAACAACGACGCTTCCACAAATTGCTATCGGAGATGGATCTAGGTGACTCAACACCATCACAGCTGTTGAGAAAAATGAAAGAAGCCAGCTGCGACAAAATGACCGAAGATACCATCAGATTATTATGGTTCAGACAGCTTCCGGTATCAATCACCTCCATATTGGCAGTCTCCGAAGACCTCGACCTCACAAAATTAAGCGAAATGGCGGACCGAATCTATGAAAATATGCGCTATAAAACCAAAACAAACAACTCGTCACAGAAATCCGCCGACGTTAACTTAATAGCAATGCTGACGTCACAAATTGCAGCTATGCGAGTTGAAATAAACGAGCTCCGCGGTATGAGTAATCGCCGACCGATGCAACGCAGCAAATTCCGAGCAAGGTCGCAATCACGCTCACGGTCACGTACACGGCTATGTTATTATCACAGACGATTCAAAACAAAAGCATATAAATGCGATCAGCCGTGCTCGTGGATAAATAAAACCGATAAAAATTCGGGAAACGAGAACTAGCGCAGAACACGACGGGACTCTGTGCCATACAACCCGCCAACCGTCTAACTATAACCGACTCAAACAGTGGTTATAGGTTTTTAGTAGACACGGGAGCAAATATTTCTGTATTACAAAACGCACAGGGTAAGAAAAACGCGAGCAACTACAAACTGT
The DNA here is from genome assembly GCA_914829495.1 of Eilema sororculum. NCBI lineage: Eukaryota > Metazoa > Arthropoda > Insecta > Lepidoptera > Erebidae > Eilema > Eilema sororculum. Next base: position 19,809,613 of record OU618552.1, on the reverse strand, counting down.
ATGCCGCAAACGGGTCAATTATTGAAACTTATGGCGAAAGCACATTAACGCTAAATCTGGGGTTACGCAGACCTTTTACTTGGACGTTCGTAATCGCCGATGTAAAAATGCCTATCTTAGGAGCTGATTTCCTAGAGCACCACAGATTATTAGTGGATCTATACGGCAAAAGGCTGATCGACCAAGAAACAAAATTAACGACGCCTGCGAAAATTGCAAGAGAAACACACATGCCTTCAATTAGATCCATCGACGCGAAATTACCCGAACATATAAAGCGCCTGTTAGAGAAATACGTAAACGTCACTAGACCAAGACCATTTAAAAAACCCACAGAGCATGGAATACAGCATCACATCATAACAAAAGGTCCTCCAGTTTATGCCCGCGCGCGCCCACTACCACCCGACAAATATAAGGCAGCAAAAAAGGAATTCCAAGAGCTAATAAACCTAGGAATATTAGAACCTTCCAGTAGTCCTTGGGCATCGCCTCTCCACATGGTAAAGAAAAAGAATGGGGAATGGAGACCGTGCGGAGACTACCGCGCGTTAAATAAAATAACAGTTCCCGACAGATATCCCTTGCCAAGACTGTTAGACTTTACATACATCGCAAGTGGAAAAACAATATTCAGCAAAATTGATATAAAGAAGGCGTTCCACCAAATCCCTGTTGCGGAACCAGAGAAGACCGCAATAATCACGCAAATGGGTTTATTTCACTGGAATTTCATGCCATTTGGCCTCAGAAATTCAGCTCAAACGTTCCAGAGGTTTATGGACTCTCTGTTCAGAGACCTGGACTATATATATGTCTTCGTGGACGACATACTCATAGCAAGTCAAAATACCGAACAACATTACGTTCAATTAGAGGAAGTATTCAATCGCCTAAGTAAAAACGGCATCTCAATCAATACGAGCAAATGCGAATTCGAAAAGACAGAGATAGATTTCTTAGGTTATCATATAACGAGCCAAGGAATCACCCCCACGTCTGAGAAAGTACGAGCAATAAACGAATACCCAAAACCAAAGGTGGTAAAGGAGCTACGTCGATTTTTGGGAATGATGAATTTCTACAGAAGTAGCATCCCACACGCCGCCAGACACCAAGCTCCGCTCAACAAATACTTAATAAACTCCAAAAAGAATGACAATACGCCAATCGAGTGGAATACGGAATATTATAAATATAAATATAAATATAAAATATAATATTATAAATGCGAAAGTAACTCTGTCTGTCTGTCTGTCTGTCTGTCTGTCTGTATGTTACGCTTTCACGCCTTAACCACTGAACCGATTTTGATGAAATTTGGTATAGGGGTAGATTAGGCCATGAGAAAGGACATAGGCTATGTTTGCTCACGATAACCGACATCCACGCGGGGGAGCCGCGGGCAAAAGCTAGTTACAAATAAAGGTGATATGACACCTGAAAACTGGGCGACTGTCGTGTAGAGAACAAGAAAAATAAATATGTCTGATTGGGATCGAGACGTTGTAATTTACAATATAATGGATCAATAATTGATTATTCAAGCAACAGAGGTCTCAACTGACGAGTCTAGTGTAAATTATGAAGAATAGTCTGATAAATCATTGTAATAAATAATATTAACAAAATCGATATGTAGACAATTGATCGAATTATCATATTTCAAGATCTGCTTTATAGTCTGTGTCTGTTTGTTATGCACAGGGCACTTCACTAAGTGGGCGTTACCCGTCAATAAAGTATGACATTACCGTAGTACATTATTCCGTAAATAAAAACAGTAATTCATATGCGTAAGCCGTCAAAAAGAAAATAAACGAATGGACTGAGTATATTTGCTGTATCCTAACATTACATCAACTCCTGCCTTTTTGAAACAATAACCAGACCATCATAAGGTTGCCTAGAAGAAATAAGGCCATCCTTTGGACATAGGTATATTGCAATACCTTTCTTAGTAATAAATAATTCACTATTTACGTTTTAAACATAATTTACAAACAAATAAAGTATTATCTATCGATCTAAAGATTTTCTAATCGCTCAAGGATATTACGAAATTAACATTGAAATCAAACTAATTGTATTGCTCGCGATTTATTTGTTGTTATTTTATTATCTACACTAATCATGGACGTTTCGTTTGTTTTTCAGTAGCCATGGTCACCGAGAGATAACACCGAATAAATTGCGATAGATCCGGTAAAAATGTTTTATTTTAATGTGTAATAATCGCATAAATCCGGCGCAAATATGCAAATTTCATAGGAAAGTAGGTACTTGTTCGATCGGTTGGGGGTCGAAATGTTAGGCCAAGGATCCAGACTCACGTTTATTATTTAAATAAACTGCAAAGCAACTGATTGAAGCTTTACGTGACCATAAGGCGCATAGTGCCAATAAATAAAACTCTAAAGTAATATAACTAGTATGTTTGTATACATTGTTAAAGCCTTAAAAGTATCACTCAATCGATTCTAAAACCAAAAAGATTGCTGGTTACCACTAAACTCATAAATTTGTTTAGGTTAACAGGTTATAATTACCTATTCCGATGCTGTTCTACCTGACCTAACTTTAGGTTTTTAAATAATAGGGTCAGATTGCTACAGTACGTAAATCTCTTACAATGTGCACCATAAGTAGCTCCCAGTCCTCAGCCTTCCATATCCAGTCTATATCCTAGTCACCTTTTTCAAGTCCACAGTGTATCTTACCAGGTTAGGGATTAACCAGTTGCAGTTCATTTGCTCAATAAGTTGCTTAATACTTAAATTATTGTATAAAATCAGACATTATCAATAAGCTCTGCTAGACATTACCAACATTACTCTTTTATAACATATCCTAATTGCTTCATGTCTTGATCAAATTGCTCATTCCTATATTGTTTGATCTTCCTCAACCAATGACTAAAGTCAGAATAGCTTTTGCAAGTGCCTCCGTATCTTGGAGGCAGGCATTCGAGGTCAATGTGGCTTTGCAGCGATTTCATGTCGTAGCCGTGGAAGTGGGTGGTGTCCCAAAGATTTTGAGGTACGAAGCGTTTAAAGAAATAAAATGTGGTGTTCAGCATCCAAGAGTAGTTTATCACGTGTAAGCTCTGGCAGCGAACTGGCAAGGCGAGCTACGAGCATAGAGGATTAGAGTTAGCATAAGTAAAATACTTACATAAATGAAGAACAATTTATTCCGGGCATATAAGTACCCATGACTTTGAAATATATCGGGAGAAAGAAGCACTCAAGTGGGACTTGAACCCACGACCTTTCCCTTACAGGGGGAATGCTCTTCCAACTGAGCTATTGAGCCACACCTGAATCACTTCAAATTTCCCTTCTCTTTATATCCGTCTTTAAGGGCGACGGTGACGATCCATGAGTGTTTGTATCTGAAGGACTTAAAAAGTACACTAATAAACTAAATTAAGTTACAAAACAGTTTTAAAAATGGGGATAATTTATATTAGCTTTGGGCCAATATCTTTGTGAGCTTTGCAAATCATAAGAAGGTATGCACAAGGACATTTTTCTTTTTTGGAAATAATATAATAATTACTAAGGGACCTATAAAACCCGGTTGAGTAGAAGAGGACCACCCCAGTTCTTCCTGTGGGTGTCGTAATTGACGACTAAGGGATAGGACTGTTCTTCATCCGACAGTAAACAAAGCCCAAGACAAAGGGCCCACTAAACAGCAATAGGCTTACTCCCTATTACGTCGTGAGACCGATAGTCATAGTTTTTTTTGGCGAAACGTGGGTGCTAAATGCCCATCACTTCTGTATATCCCAGACGTGAGTATATGGATGAAAATACCAGATATACTGTAATGTTCCACTACAGTTCTTTATACATGGACTTACCCCCAAAAAACAGAGTATTTGGTGCACTGCTGTGGCAGTAACCATTGAAATGTGTTTGAGTGTGATGCCCTCTAGGTCTACGATGACGGTGCCGCCTAGAACCTGCATCGTTGGATTCCGCACACCGATCTCTAAGAATGCTAATGCAGCTTTAGCCAAGTCTTCGATAATAAGCTCATTGGGATCCCACTTACCTGAAAAATATATACACAAAGTTCAGTATAGGTAAACACCATAAAAAATATTATTAGTAGCTCACATTCGAATCCTACGCCCGCTGCACATGACCACACTCGCACTGGTTCACTTGGTTGGTGGACAATTGTGTATCCGCAATTGCTTTCACAAGTCGTACATCAATCAGTGTCTCAAGTACCATTCGTAGACGAGAATAAAGCAAGACGGGCGCGATTGATATAAGTTCGAAATCCGACTATGCTAGCGAGTTTTTAAATATAATCGCACCACTGCCACTCGAGTTTCGAACACCTACTCGATACGCGTGTGCACGCTCATGTACGACGTGTCTGTATCGTCACGTGACAGCAATAGCCACTCGCATTAGCGGCGGTAAGACCCATCATGGTAGCGGCGGTAAGACCCATCATGGAGGAGTGGCTAGAGAGGCCACACGGCAGCCTCTCGTACCGGCTGACGCAGGTGATTACTGGACACGGGTGTTTCGGGAGTTACCTGTGTCGGATCCGGAAGGAGCCAACGTCCGAGTGCCATCACTGTGATGCGAGCGAGGACACAGAGCTGCACACGCTGACCGAGTGCCCGGCGTGGGACACGCCGAGGCGGGTCCTAGTGGCGGCTCTAGGGGTGGGAGTCCTCACACTCGTCACATTGCTCACAGCGATGGTACGATGCGCAAACGCTTGGGGTGCGGCCGCCTCCTTCTGCGAGCAAGTAATGCTCGAGAAGGAGGCGGCCGGTCGGGTCCGGACCAGACTCCGGGCCCGGGAAGCCCGTGCAGAGCGAAGGCGAACCGGACGTCGGAGGTCGCAGAACGACCTCCGTCCTCCATGAGCGCTGGCCTGGGGGTGACCGGTGGAGCCGCCTGTCACCCTAGCAGAAGCAGGCCGCGGCGGCGGCGCAAAGTGCGCCTCCCCGTAACCGGGGCTAGATGGGGACATTTTGGTCCCCACAACCCGAAGGGGGCCATCTCGAAAGAGATGGTCCTGGGTCTGCCGGGGTGCGAGAGATATGCTTTTGGCAATCTCACCTCCGGCAGCCAAGGACCCAAGACGGCGTGCGTTTTAGTCGGTTCGAGTCCGACATAACCGCCTCCACCGGCTCCGTGGGGGTGGTATCCGTGGGGATTTTTCGCACTATAAAAAAAAAAAAAAAAAAAAAAAGCCACTCGCATGCGACTCGTGACGACCAATGCGAGTGTGGTCATGTGCGGTGGGAATAAGACTGCATTTCCACTTAAAATAAGTGAGGATGCGTAAGCAGGAATGTGTTTGTTGAGAACCATCACTTCTTTTGCCTAATCTCACTCAGCGTAGCTCTTGTGGAAACGGTTAAGCAGAGCGAGGCGAGGAACGACGGAAACATATGTGCTACGAATGTTTTTCGAGGGTGTGCCTCCCATGCATGTGTAACGGAGTTTCTCCGTTTCACAGCGTCTTCGCTAAGAATCCTCGTACCAGCAGCGGTCAAGCGCATCTCCAGTGGAAACACTCATACGGTTCTACAGCCTCACTTCGTATCTACCCAGCTTCCTCGCATATCTCTGATGCAATCGCAACCTTAAGCTAAATCACTACTAACCAAATTTTAATATTAGAATGCGTCCCATTTTTGGGTGGTTGTACATATTGCTTTCAAACGCATTTTTAACTTTTGTTAATCCCCAGAGGTCTACTCCCTCGTACAACTGCTTGTGCTGCTCTCTAAACGTGCAGTATCGAACCAACTGAAAAACAAATTCGTATAATTAGGTATGTGTCTAAATTGTTAAAATAAACGAATAATTAGTTTTTAGGAATATACAGAAAAAGGCTATGAGAATAAAAATTACGGCTACTTATCTTATTAGATAAAAGAGCCAACATTGAAACACAAAATAGTGGGGAACCTTGTAGAATTTTATAGTTATGTAGTCAAAATAGTATTTTGTGTTGATCGCGCAAAGCTTGATTTTAAATATGGTAACCTAAACTGGTTATGCAGTTTAGTTTGACTAAAAATCAATCATTGACTAGCTTTTTGCCCCGGCTCGACGCCTGTGGTCTCCTTTTCCTGACCAAACATAGCCTATGTCCTTTCCCATGGTCTAATCTACCCCTATACCAAATTTCATCAAAATCGGTTCAGTGGTTAAGGCGTGAAAGCGTAACATACATACAGACAGACAGACAGATAGACAGACAGAGTTACTTTCGCATTTATAATATTAGTATGGATATATCAGCGTTTTTCAAATCAGTCACAAATCAATTGAATGGACAATGAAACGGTTTTCGAGAAGTGCAACTTTTAAAACTTATTTGGATCACGACCACCTGTACAGGATTGTACTTATACTAGTTAGATACAACAGTTTTTGCACCATTGCCCCACACTAAAAGATTTATATTATTTACAGAACAGGACGAGCAGCTCATAACAAACTATTATTTATAAAGGATTATATAGCAGGATTACTAAAAGTATTATTAAGTAGGTATGCAATAATCAAAGAAGTATTTTGAGGTCGTGAGACGTCCTTTAGATATCCTAATCGTCAAGTTTCTATTGTATGGTTCTGTTAAGTTTAATTTATTATTTATAGTTAATTTAACAACCGCATATTTTATGATAATTAGGTAGTTTATTTTAATTCTGTATTAATTCTAGCGTTAAACGTGACTACAAAAGAGCTACCAAGTATTTTAGCAAGAGGGATCGTTCAAATACTGGATAGGACAGACTGGATACAAGCGCTACTGACTGACCTCCGTCCCCCATGAGCGCGGGCTTGGGGTGACGGGTGAAGCAGCCTGTCACCCCAGCAGAAGCAGGCCACGGCGGCGCCTCCCCATTCCGGGGGCGAGTCGGGGACACCGTTGTCCCCCCTCCCGAGGAGGGCTAGACCGTAAGGGATGGCCCTGGGTCAGCTGGGGTGCGAGGGATATGTCGATGACAACCTCACCTCCGGCCTAACGACCCACAGTCGGCGTGCGGTTTAAGTCGGTTCAAGTCCGATATAACCTCCCGTTCCGGCTCTAGCAGGGGAGGTTATGTCGGGCGAGGGGATTTCCGCACAAAAAAAAGCGTTATGAACAATTTTTTTTGAAGTTTTTTCTGGATATATCATAATTTGCCTAATATCATGGATTTTTTATCCCGTCCCCGCAATCCCCGCAAAAAAAAAACATGGGAACCTATTCCCGGGATAAAAAGTAGTATATGTATTTATTCAATAAATATCCCTGTGCCTAATTCAGCCACATCGGATAGGCCGTTTTAGCGTGCCTGAATAACTAACATTCAAACACCTTAACAAACTTTCATATCTCTATCAGAGTATACCTGCTAGAACCAAGCGTTTCAGTGACTCATTCTTATGCCGCACCACTAAGACCTGGAACTCCCTGCCAGCTCATGTGTTTCCTTCTTCCTACAGTCCCGGGTCCTTTAAGCGTTGCGTGAAAAGGCATCTGATGAGGCCGTCAAGCTGAGTGCCACCACTGTTAACATGGTACATGCTTACGATGGTGACCCTCTTTTCAAGACTTTCCTTTAACTTAACATCAGGCGAGGTGAAGTCAAATTGACGTGTCCCTTCTAAAAAAATATATCTATAGTATTTGTAGAAAGTACAATTACCAGTTTGTACGCCCTAGGTACGATGTAATTCTTGGAGCGTAAAAACTTCAGCATAAACTCATCATCTATTCTGAAGGGTATACATTCTCCTCGATCTGTAAAAAACATCAAAGCTTACTTCAAATGGTTGAAAGGCTAAGTTAGTGTTGTCTTAGGCCCATATGCTAGAATGAATCCTGAATCAGGATTGATATGAGGTCAGATTGTCTATACAATGAAAAATATGTCACCCTATCAATGAAAAATACTGAATGGTACAGTCAGCATCAAAAAGATGTTGACGAACAAAGTGCTCAAAATGATATTAATTTTGTTTTTTTACCCCCTTCCAGTTGACCGATTGTTCTGATATTTGGTACACATCTTTACTTCAGGCAATAATCTATAATATAAAAATGAATCGCAAAATGTGTTGGTAAGCGCATAACTCACCAACGGCTGGACCGATTTCACTAATTCTTTTTTTGTTGTGTTTGTTATTATCGGGAGAAGGTTCTTACGAAAAAAAATAATAAAACAGTTGTACAGAAAATTTCAGAAAGTAACTTTTCTTTTTCTCATACAAACTTTTTCTATTATGTGAGAGAAGTTTATGTTTACGTTACGGGTTTAATATTTAGTAGTAGTAGGTAGTAGTAGGAATGGGAATGGGAATGGGAATGGGAATAGGAATAGGAATAGGAATGGGAATAGTAATGGGAATGGGAACAGGAACAGGAATGAGAACGGAATTGCACGCGGGTGGAAAATATGGCGGTACGAAGTTCGCCGAGACAGCTAGTACCGTATAAATTAATAAAACAGTTCTAATTGCTCTTAATACGAGAGTTTTAAGATCATTATAAGACTTCGTCGTCAAGATGATGATGACTGTACTCCATTCACGAATACGAGCCTTAGACTAGTTTTTGAAGTATGAAGCTTCGTCGCGGACTGATCAGATACGTCCGCTAAATTCCACTTCGTGGAAACACATCTTTAGGTAGAATCGAAAAGAAATGGTTGATCCTTAGCAGGATTTCTAAAAACTGACTTACAGTTTCGTAGTCAGACTATATACGTTGAAAATCATACATAAATATATTATATCCATGTCTGTATCCCTGAAGGTGTAGGTAGAGATTAACACCCATTTTTCACCAAATGGAATTTTACCACCAAGTAATTGGAGGCTTGCCATCAATCACAATGAAGTCAATAAAATCATTATATTCTAACCGAATACCATTCTCTGCAGTTCCTTAATAGCTGCCGCCCTAGTATCTCGGTTCTCGTTGCATACTTCGAGAGCCAACTCCCAAAGGTCTGGGTCCTCCTTGGTATCCACCTCGGCTTCGTAGGCGATTTCCAAGAATAGCTCATGCATTATGATTGCCTAGTAGATATAATCTGGAAACAGAGAAATTATACCACATTAGTCAAAATCCATACTACGAGTAATTAGAAATGCGAAAGTAACTCTGTCTGTCTGTTACGCGTTCACGCCTAAACCATTGAACCGATTTTGATGAAATTTGGTATACAGGTAGTTTACACCTTGAGAAAGGACATAGGCACGACTGGTCGCGATCACCGATATGTGGGCAGTGCCACGGGCAAATTCTAGTTAGTAAATAAGTTTATTTTACTCACAAAAGTAATTTAGGTAGCATACGTGTATTAATCGATCGAAGTATTTAGGTACCATTATTACCTATTTAGTATGCACTTTCGACCTATTAGATAATGCATTGATTGCATTATTCAAAACATTGTGGGAGCGAGAATCAGTAAAGTCTATGAAGGTAATGTGAACTGTCTATTTGAAATAAAAATTATTTGCTTGCAAGAAAAGTCTAAATTAAAAAAAAAAAAGTTGTAATCGTCAAGGATCTCAGAGCAATAAAAATCGCTTTTGTTTGTCGTGAAGTATGGATTCTAGCAATAGGTCTAGACTTTAGTCAAGTCTAGACTAGACCCATCCCTAGTGTGGGGCCACCGGCAATGTTACTATGTTTGTTTCTTTGTTAATAAACGAATTATTATTATTATCCCAGTTGGTGTGACTCCACTTTATTCATACAGTACAATTTTTTTTAATCTTATTTCCGATTAGTTTCTTTTCCATATCCAATACTTTAAACATATTAAAACACCCCTACGAGCCTTATAAAAGCCTAAATATTGCTTACAATAAAAACAAACTTACACTTTCACTAAAATGTTGATTCCAGGATTGTTTCACACAAATTGACTTTTGAATAACATCTAGGTACAAACACAACGCCCAGTAATCACTGACTGACCGACGATTCATTATTTATTGTTCGTCCGTGATTCACACCCAGGCCACGGAATCAAAAAGAACAGACTTTAAAGCCGATAAGATAATGCCGCTGTGGCGGAAGCCACATGGCCTTCTCGCTACGATTCTTTGGTACCTTTGGTAACTGTATTCCTCAACTCTATTTTTAAATAAATAAATAATAAATTTTCAGCGGAAGCCACATGGCCTTCTCGCTACGATTCTTTGGTACCTTTGGTAACTGTATTCCTCAACTCTATTTTTAAATAAATAAATAATAAATTTTCAATAAAAAATAAATAAAAAAATTCCAAGCGACTACAATATGAGGTTCTTTAAAAAGAGCCTCAAGGGCCTACAAAAATAAATAATAAATATTTCCCAACATTCTACACAATGCTATCTAGACCAATGGTAAGCATAGCTTAACTAGCTTGTGTTATAGAATCTAGAATGCGGATAAACATACTTAGATATTTTTTCTTGTAAATACATACATATTATACATAGAAACACTCAGACCAATGCAAATAGCCATATTCATGCATACAAATAGGTATTTGCACTGAGCAGGAATCAAACCCGCGCCTCCTGCGTAGCAGTCGCGTTCCTACCACCACGCCACGGAGGCTGTCAAATTTTTGTTAGAATATTTTTAACTAGCTGTTCTTTGCAAAATCTGATCCACCCATGGGAACCTATTCCAAGGTTAAAAAGAGCAGCATTTTTTTTTTAAAGGATACGCTAATTCGACTTATCCTCGCCTGATGTTAAGCTGAAGGCAAAGTCTCAGGAAACTTACAGGGTCGGCAGCACGAGTTTTGCTTTCCATCAGGTGGGCCGTGTTTCAAAACCAGTTTACAAAACTAATTTTATTTTATATTTATATTTTACATTTTATCTATACTATTATACATATAATTGTAAACTACTCGGGTCTGTTTATTGGAGTTACGAGTATTTTAAAAAAAACTTGCGTTATGTCACATTAACAATACTGAATACGAAATTATTTTTTATTTCCTCTTTGTTTGTCTGTTTGTTCACGTTGGATGCAAAAACTATTGGACGGATTTTGATGCGGTTTTTTTGTTGGAAAGGGCTTGCTCAGACTTAAAATCTTACGTTTGTTTGATCGCAATCGGTTGAGTAGAACGAAAAATGTGAGCAATATTAACAAAATCTGAATTAGACTGTGATTATTATAGCCGCTTTCTTGAAGGATGAATTTTGCTTTGCCGACCGGATCAAAATACGAATTTTTATAGCTTAATACATACGGGCAACTAAGTGGATACTGAAATATAATTTATTTTTACATGCACAATCATGCAAAAAATACGTAAATCAAATAAAAATTTGAAATTCTATGATTTAGTTACAAAAATACAACTAGATCACGCGATTTTGAACAAGATATAGTTTCGTTCACAACTGACTGTGGTGGTGGCTTTTTCCTAGCAAATTATGAAATTATGTAGAATATGTAAAATCGTAAAATGTAGTATATGTAGAATCTATCGAGTAAATGTCGGTATTACGATATTACTGTTATTTGGAATCGTAAAAAAATCTTTTGACTTCACTTACATATTTTCATTGAACATCATAATATCACAATCTGCGTTTTTGTTAAAATGACTTAGGCAGGATAAAACTGGCGAAACGTGGGTGCTAGCACCTTTGCTTACCCCTTCGTGGAATACGGGCGTGAGTTTATGTTATGTTATGATGTTATGACTTAGGCCCACCTGATGGTAACTGTGTCCTATGGACAAAATGCAACACCACGGGCGTCACACTCATGCTGCCGAACCTGAGGAAACCTAATCTAATGCCCTTTTTGAAGAACCCCATATTGTTGCATGAGAACACCACAGCAGGGAATTCATTCCACAGCTTGAGCGTGCGTGGAATGAAGATCCTTTCTTACCGCTTACCGCCAACGCCGCACAGTTATTTTCAGAGCTAGATGCACTAAGTTTCATAAACCTGTGCCTTTTAAGAAATAAATGAACACGTGCATCAGCGTTTTTCAAAATTTGACTACTAAGAGGGTAAAATAGGTGATAAACTTTAGAATGGAAAGTTCGTCATTTTCAAAGTTAGAAGCATCTAAATATATATAACTCAGAGGGAACTGACTGACTGACTGACTGACATAGTGATCTAAGCGTTACCGGTCGAAATCTGTGAGGATGAACCGTTGCATAGTATGAAAATTCGTTAGACTGTGATAATATTATGAATGTGAAAGGAGGGATCCTTTCACATCTGTCTGATCTGTCAGTATATTTCCTTTCACGCTTAAACAACTGAACTGAACAAGGATCTTGATGAAATTTGGTACGGAGTTGGATTAAAGCTTGAAACGTGAGTGGGCTACCTATAGGTAATAGATATTGCCATTTATGAAGAAATCTTGATGAAAAAAAAAAGGTTTGGGCTAACTGCTGCCCATACATAGGAGATTTTGTAGATCAATTACTTAGCAAAAATATATTTACAAAAATATTATAATCCCAGGATTCTTATATTTTGGGCCTCCCTACATAAAAAAACACCAGATGACTACTGAAGGAGACTTTACGGCCCTATATGAGCTTCCAATTTTATTGTGTTTACATGGAGAGTTACCTTTACCGAAAAACCCCTCAAAATTCCTCGAGTTGATTTTGTTCCACATTATAATAGATGGAGACCCTGGTGGCTAGACGTATGCAGAAGCTGTGCCTCAGCACCCGGTGGCCAACAGGGCCATCAGCGGGTAACGTAAGTACAATGTCCTTTGATGCGGTGTCTCCTCACCAGATCGCTACTTTGGATCCTGGAGGCGAGAGTCACACCGGCCTCCTTTTGGTACCTACCGATATAGCATCGAAAGGAGTACATACCCACAGTAGTGGGGACATGAACCCAAGCATGAATAAATCCGGGTTGTGAAGTGAACTGAGACATGGTAGTGGAGTGGGAGCTACGACTTGGTTGACCACGCGCAAGGCACGCTATAATAACACTACTCGCGTGCAATTTTGAAATAGTTTAGTTCACGATTTGTCCACCTTCTAAATACCTGATCCTACTACCGTCCGTACCGTCAAGACTTCACTCTTATTACGTACTATTCAACGGAATCCATACTAATATTATAAATGCGAAAGTAACTCTGTCTGTCTGTCTGTCTGTCTGTCTGTCTGTCTGTCTGTCTGTCTGTCTGTCTGTCTGTCTGTCTGTCTGTCTGTCTGTCTGTCTGTCTGTCTGTCTGTCTGTCTGTCTGTCTGTCTGTCTGTCTGTCTGTCTGTCTGTCTGTCTGTCTGTCTGTCTGTCTGTCTGTCTGTCTGTCTGTCTGTCTGTCTGTCTGTCTGTCTGTCTGTCTGTCTGTCTGTCTGTCTGTCTGTCTGTCTGTCTGTCTGTCTGTCTGTCTGTCTGTCTGTCTGTCTGTCTGTCTGTCTGTCTGTCTGTCTGTCTGTCTGTCTGTCTGTCTGTCTGTCTGTCTGTCTGTCTGTCTGTCTGTCTGTCTGTCTGTCTGTCTGTCTGTCTGTCTGTCTGTCTGTCTGTCTGTCTGTCTGTCTGTCTGTCTGTCTGTCTGTCTGTCTGTCTGTCTGTCTGTCTGTCTGTCTGTCTGTCTGTCTGTCTGTCTGTCTGTCTGTCTGTCTGTCTGTCTGTCTGTCTGTCTGTCTGTCTGTCTGTCTGTCTGTCTGTCTGTCTGTCTGTCTGTCTGTCTGTCTGTCTGTCTGTCTGTCTGTCTGTCTGTCTGTCTGTCTGTCTGTCTGTCTGTCTGTCTGTCTGTCTGTCTGTCTGTCTGTCTGTCTGTCTGTCTGTCTGTCTGTCTGTCTGTCTGTCTGTCTGTCTGTCTGTCTGTCTGTCTGTCTGTCTGTCTGTCTGTCTGTCTGTCTGTCTGTCTGTCTGTCTGTCTGTCTGTCTGTCTGTCTGTCTGTCTGTCTGTCTGTCTGTCTGTCTGTCTGTCTGTCTGTCTGTCTGTCTGTCTGTCTGTCTGTCTGTCTGTCTGTCTGTCTGTCTGTCTGTCTGTCTGTCTGTCTGTCTGTCTGTCTGTCTGTCTGTCTGTCTGTCTGTCTGTCTGTCTGTCTGTCTGTCTGTCTGTCTGTCTGTCTGTCTGTCTGTCTGTCTGTCTGTCTGTCTGTCTGTCTGTCTGTCTGTCTGTCTGTCTGTCTGTCTGTCTGTCTGTCTGTCTGTCTGTCTGTCTGTCTGTCTGTCTGTCTGTCTGTCTGTCTGTCTGTCTGTCTGTCTGTCTGTCTGTCTGTCTGTCTGTCTGTCTGTCTGTCTGTCTGTCTGTCTGTCTGTCTGTCTGTCTGTCTGTCTGTCTGTCTGTCTGTCTGTCTGTCTGTCTGTCTGTCTGTCTGTCTGTCTGTCTGTCTGTCTGTCTGTCTGTCTGTCTGTCTGTCTGTCTGTCTGTCTGTCTGTCTGTCTGTCTGTCTGTCTGTCTGTCTGTCTGTCTGTCTGTCTGTCTGTCTGTCTGTCTGTCTGTCTGTCTGTCTGTCTGTCTGTCTGTCTGTCTGTCTGTCTGTCTGTCTGTCTGTCTGTCTGTCTGTCTGTCTGTCTGTCTGTCTGTCTGTCTGTCTGTCTGTCTGTCTGTCTGTCTGTCTGTCTGTCTGTCTGTCTGTCTGTCTGTCTGTCTGTCTGTCTGTCTGTCTGTCTGTCTGTCTGTCTGTCTGTCTGTCTGTCTGTCTGTCTGTCTGTCTGTCTGTCTGTCTGTCTGTCTGTCTGTCTGTCTGTCTGTCTGTCTGTCTGTCTGTCTGTCTGTCTGTCTGTCTGTCTGTCTGTCTGTCTGTCTGTCTGTCTGTCTGTCTGTCTGTCTGTCTGTCTGTCTGTCTGTCTGTCTGTCTGTCTGTCTGTCTGTCTGTCTGTCTGTCTGTCTGTCTGTCTGTCTGTCTGTCTGTCTGTCTGTCTGTCTGTCTGTCTGTCTGTCTGTCTGTCTGTCTGTCTGTCTGTCTGTCTGTCTGTCTGTCTGTCTGTCTGTCTGTCTGTCTGTCTGTCTGTCTGTCTGTCTGTCTGTCTGTCTGTCTGTCTGTCTGTCTGTCTGTCTGTCTGTCTGTCTGTCTGTCTGTCTGTCTGTCTGTCTGTCTGTCTGTCTGTCTGTCTGTCTGTCTGTCTGTCTGTCTGTCTGTCTGTCTGTCTGTCTGTCTGTCTGTCTGTCTGTCTGTCTGTCTGTCTGTCTGTCTGTCTGTCTGTCTGTCTGTCTGTCTGTCTGTCTGTCTGTCTGTCTGTCTGTCTGTCTGTCTGTCTGTCTGTCTGTCTGTCTGTCTGTCTGTCTGTCTGTCTGTCTGTCTGTCTGTCTGTCTGTCTGTCTGTCTGTCTGTCTGTCTGTCTGTCTGTCTGTCTGTCTGTCTGTCTGTCTGTCTGTCTGTCTGTCTGTCTGTCTGTCTGTCTGTCTGTCTGTCTGTCTGTCTGTCTGTCTGTCTGTCTGTCTGTCTGTCTGTCTGTCTGTCTGTCTGTCTGTCTGTCTGTCTGTCTGTCTGTCTGTCTGTCTGTCTGTCTGTCTGTCTGTCTGTCTGTCTGTCTGTCTGTCTGTCTGTCTGTCTGTCTGTCTGTCTGTCTGTCTGTCTGTCTGTCTGTCTGTCTGTCTGTCTGTCTGTCTGTCTGTCTGTCTGTCTGTCTGTCTGTCTGTCTGTCTGTCTGTCTGTCTGTCTGTCTGTCTGTCTGTCTGTCTGTCTGTCTGTCTGTCTGTCTGTCTGTCTGTCTGTCTGTCTGTCTGTCTGTCTGTCTGTCTGTCTGTCTGTCTGTCTGTCTGTCTGTCTGTCTGTCTGTCTGTCTGTCTGTCTGTCTGTCTGTCTGTCTGTCTGTCTGTCTGTCTGTCTGTCTGTCTGTCTGTCTGTCTGTCTGTCTGTCTGTCTGTCTGTCTGTCTGTCTGTCTGTCTGTCTGTCTGTCTGTCTGTCTGTCTGTCTGTCTGTCTGTCTGTCTGTCTGTCTGTCTGTCTGTCTGTCTGTCTGTCTGTCTGTCTGTCTGTCTGTCTGTCTGTCTGTCTGTCTGTCTGTCTGTCTGTCTGTCTGTCTGTCTGTCTGTCTGTCTGTCTGTCTGTCTGTCTGTCTGTCTGTCTGTCTGTCTGTCTGTCTGTCTGTCTGTCTGTCTGTCTGTCTGTCTGTCTGTCTGTCTGTCTGTCTGTCTGTCTGTCTGTCTGTCTGTCTGTCTGTCTGTCTGTCTGTCTGTCTGTCTGTCTGTCTGTCTGTCTGTCTGTCTGTCTGTCTGTCTGTCTGTCTGTCTGTCTGTCTGTCTGTCTGTCTGTCTGTCTGTCTGTCTGTCTGTCTGTCTGTCTGTCTGTCTGTCTGTCTGTCTGTCTGTCTGTCTGTCTGTCTGTCTGTCTGTCTGTCTGTCTGTCTGTCTGTCTGTCTGTCTGTCTGTCTGTCTGTCTGTCTGTCTGTCTGTCTGTCTGTCTGTCTGTCTGTCTGTCTGTCTGTCTGTCTGTCTGTCTGTCTGTCTGTCTGTCTGTCTGTCTGTCTGTCTGTCTGTCTGTCTGTCTGTCTGTCTGTCTGTCTGTCTGTCTGTCTGTCTGTCTGTCTGTCTGTCTGTCTGTCTGTCTGTCTGTCTGTCTGTCTGTCTGTCTGTCTGTCTGTCTGTCTGTCTGTCTGTCTGTCTGTCTGTCTGTCTGTCTGTCTGTCTGTCTGTCTGTCTGTCTGTCTGTCTGTCTGTCTGTCTGTCTGTCTGTCTGTCTGTCTGTCTGTCTGTCTGTCTGTCTGTCTGTCTGTCTGTCTGTCTGTCTGTCTGTCTGTCTGTCTGTCTGTCTGTCTGTCTGTCTGTCTGTCTGTCTGTCTGTCTGTCTGTCTGTCTGTCTGTCTGTCTGTCTGTCTGTCTGTCTGTCTGTCTGTCTGTCTGTCTGTCTGTCTGTCTGTCTGTCTGTCTGTCTGTCTGTCTGTCTGTCTGTCTGTCTGTCTGTCTGTCTGTCTGTCTGTCTGTCTGTCTGTCTGTCTGTCTGTCTGTCTGTCTGTCTGTCTGTCTGTCTGTCTGTCTGTCTGTCTGTCTGTCTGTCTGTCTGTCTGTCTGTCTGTCTGTCTGTCTGTCTGTCTGTCTGTCTGTCTGTCTGTCTGTCTGTCTGTCTGTCTGTCTGTCTGTCTGTCTGTCTGTCTGTCTGTCTGTCTGTCTGTCTGTCTGTCTGTCTGTCTGTCTGTCTGTCTGTCTGTCTGTCTGTCTGTCTGTCTGTCTGTCTGTCTGTCTGTCTGTCTGTCTGTCTGTCTGTCTGTCTGTCTGTCTGTCTGTCTGTCTGTCTGTCTGTCTGTCTGTCTGTCTGTCTGTCTGTCTGTCTGTCTGTCTGTCTGTCTGTCTGTCTGTCTGTCTGTCTGTCTGTCTGTCTGTCTGTCTGTCTGTCTGTCTGTCTGTCTGTCTGTCTGTCTGTCTGTCTGTCTGTCTGTCTGTCTGTCTGTCTGTCTGTCTGTCTGTCTGTCTGTCTGTCTGTCTGTCTGTCTGTCTGTCTGTCTGTCTGTCTGTCTGTCTGTCTGTCTGTCTGTCTGTCTGTCTGTCTGTCTGTCTGTCTGTCTGTCTGTCTGTCTGTCTGTCTGTCTGTCTGTCTGTCTGTCTGTCTGTCTGTCTGTCTGTCTGTCTGTCTGTCTGTCTGTCTGTCTGTCTGTCTGTCTGTCTGTCTGTCTGTCTGTCTGTCTGTCTGTCTGTCTGTCTGTCTGTCTGTCTGTCTGTCTGTCTGTCTGTCTGTCTGTCTGTCTGTCTGTCTGTCTGTCTGTCTGTCTGTCTGTCTGTCTGTCTGTCTGTCTGTCTGTCTGTCTGTCTGTCTGTCTGTCTGTCTGTCTGTCTGTCTGTCTGTCTGTCTGTCTGTCTGTCTGTCTGTCTGTCTGTCTGTCTGTCTGTCTGTCTGTCTGTCTGTCTGTCTGTCTGTCTGTCTGTCTGTCTGTCTGTCTGTCTGTCTGTCTGTCTGTCTGTCTGTCTGTCTGTCTGTCTGTCTGTCTGTCTGTCTGTCTGTCTGTCTGTCTGTCTGTCTGTCTGTCTGTCTGTCTGTCTGTCTGTCTGTCTGTCTGTCTGTCTGTCTGTCTGTCTGTCTGTCTGTCTGTCTGTCTGTCTGTCTGTCTGTCTGTCTGTCTGTCTGTCTGTCTGTCTGTCTGTCTGTCTGTCTGTCTGTCTGTCTGTCTGTCTGTCTGTCTGTCTGTCTGTCTGTCTGTCTGTCTGTCTGTCTGTCTGTCTGTCTGTCTGTCTGTCTGTCTGTCTGTCTGTCTGTCTGTCTGTCTGTCTGTCTGTCTGTCTGTCTGTCTGTCTGTCTGTCTGTCTGTCTGTCTGTCTGTCTGTCTGTCTGTCTGTCTGTCTGTCTGTCTGTCTGTCTGTCTGTCTGTCTGTCTGTCTGTCTGTCTGTCTGTCTGTCTGTCTGTCTGTCTGTCTGTCTGTCTGTCTGTCTGTCTGTCTGTCTGTCTGTCTGTCTGTCTGTCTGTCTGTCTGTCTGTCTGTCTGTCTGTCTGTCTGTCTGTCTGTCTGTCTGTCTGTCTGTCTGTCTGTCTGTCTGTCTGTCTGTCTGTCTGTCTGTCTGTCTGTCTGTCTGTCTGTCTGTCTGTCTGTCTGTCTGTCTGTCTGTCTGTCTGTCTGTCTGTCTGTCTGTCTGTCTGTCTGTCTGTCTGTCTGTCTGTCTGTCTGTCTGTCTGTCTGTCTGTCTGTCTGTCTGTCTGTCTGTCTGTCTGTCTGTCTGTCTGTCTGTCTGTCTGTCTGTCTGTCTGTCTGTCTGTCTGTCTGTCTGTCTGTCTGTCTGTCTGTCTGTCTGTCTGTCTGTCTGTCTGTCTGTCTGTCTGTCTGTCTGTCTGTCTGTCTGTCTGTCTGTCTGTCTGTCTGTCTGTCTGTCTGTCTGTCTGTCTGTCTGTCTGTCTGTCTGTCTGTCTGTCTGTCTGTCTGTCTGTCTGTCTGTCTGTCTGTCTGTCTGTCTGTCTGTCTGTCTGTCTGTCTGTCTGTCTGTCTGTCTGTCTGTCTGTCTGTCTGTCTGTCTGTCTGTCTGTCTGTCTGTCTGTCTGTCTGTCTGTCTGTCTGTCTGTCTGTCTGTCTGTCTGTCTGTCTGTCTGTCTGTCTGTCTGTCTGTCTGTCTGTCTGTCTGTCTGTCTGTCTGTCTGTCTGTCTGTCTGTCTGTCTGTCTGTCTGTCTGTCTGTCTGTCTGTCTGTCTGTCTGTCTGTCTGTCTGTCTGTCTGTCTGTCTGTCTGTCTGTCTGTCTGTCTGTCTGTCTGTCTGTCTGTCTGTCTGTCTGTCTGTCTGTCTGTCTGTCTGTCTGTCTGTCTGTCTGTCTGTCTGTCTGTCTGTCTGTCTGTCTGTCTGTCTGTCTGTCTGTCTGTCTGTCTGTCTGTCTGTCTGTCTGTCTGTCTGTCTGTCTGTCTGTCTGTCTGTCTGTCTGTCTGTCTGTCTGTCTGTCTGTCTGTCTGTCTGTCTGTCTGTCTGTCTGTCTGTCTGTCTGTCTGTCTGTCTGTCTGTCTGTCTGTCTGTCTGTCTGTCTGTCTGTCTGTCTGTCTGTCTGTCTGTCTGTCTGTCTGTCTGTCTGTCTGTCTGTCTGTCTGTCTGTCTGTCTGTCTGTCTGTCTGTCTGTCTGTCTGTCTGTCTGTCTGTCTGTCTGTCTGTCTGTCTGTCTGTCTGTCTGTCTGTCTGTCTGTCTGTCTGTCTGTCTGTCTGTCTGTCTGTCTGTCTGTCTGTCTGTCTGTCTGTCTGTCTGTCTGTCTGTCTGTCTGTCTGTCTGTCTGTCTGTCTGTCTGTCTGTCTGTCTGTCTGTCTGTCTGTCTGTCTGTCTGTCTGTCTGTCTGTCTGTCTGTCTGTCTGTCTGTCTGTCTGTCTGTCTGTCTGTCTGTCTGTCTGTCTGTCTGTCTGTCTGTCTGTCTGTCTGTCTGTCTGTCTGTCTGTCTGTCTGTCTGTCTGTCTGTCTGTCTGTCTGTCTGTCTGTCTGTCTGTCTGTCTGTCTGTCTGTCTGTCTGTCTGTCTGTCTGTCTGTCTGTCTGTCTGTCTGTCTGTCTGTCTGTCTGTCTGTCTGTCTGTCTGTCTGTCTGTCTGTCTGTCTGTCTGTCTGTCTGTCTGTCTGTCTGTCTGTCTGTCTGTCTGTCTGTCTGTCTGTCTGTCTGTCTGTCTGTCTGTCTGTCTGTCTGTCTGTCTGTCTGTCTGTCTGTCTGTCTGTCTGTCTGTCTGTCTGTCTGTCTGTCTGTCTGTCTGTCTGTCTGTCTGTCTGTCTGTCTGTCTGTCTGTCTGTCTGTCTGTCTGTCTGTCTGTCTGTCTGTCTGTCTGTCTGTCTGTCTGTCTGTCTGTCTGTCTGTCTGTCTGTCTGTCTGTCTGTCTGTCTGTCTGTCTGTCTGTCTGTCTGTCTGTCTGTCTGTCTGTCTGTCTGTCTGTCTGTCTGTCTGTCTGTCTGTCTGTCTGTCTGTCTGTCTGTCTGTCTGTCTGTCTGTCTGTCTGTCTGTCTGTCTGTCTGTCTGTCTGTCTGTCTGTCTGTCTGTCTGTCTGTCTGTCTGTCTGTCTGTCTGTCTGTCTGTCTGTCTGTCTGTCTGTCTGTCTGTCTGTCTGTCTGTCTGTCTGTCTGTCTGTCTGTCTGTCTGTCTGTCTGTCTGTCTGTCTGTCTGTCTGTCTGTCTGTCTGTCTGTCTGTCTGTCTGTCTGTCTGTCTGTCTGTCTGTCTGTCTGTCTGTCTGTGTGTCTGTCTGTCTGTCTGTCTGTCTGTCTGTCTGTCTGTCTGTCTGTCTGTCTGTCTGTCTGTCTGTCTGTCTGTCTGTCTGTCTGTCTGTCTGTCTGTCTGTCTGTCTGTCTGTCTGTCTGTCTGTCTGTCTGTCTGTCTGTCTGTCTGTCTGTCTGTCTGTCTGTCTGTCTGTCTGTCTGTCTGTCTGTCTGTCTGTCTGTCTGTCTGTCTGTCTGTCTGTCTGTCTGTCTGTCTGTCTGTCTGTCTGTCTGTCTGTCTGTCTGTCTGTCTGTCTGTCTGTCTGTCTGTCTGTCTGTCTGTCTGTCTGTCTGTCTGTCTGTCTGTCTGTCTGTCTGTCTGTCTGTCTGTCTGTCTGTCTGTCTGTCTGTCTGTCTGTCTGTCTGTCTGTCTGTCTGTCTGTCTGTCTGTCTGTCTGTCTGTCTGTCTGTCTGTCTGTCTGTCTGTCTGTCTGTCTGTCTGTCTGTCTGTCTGTCTGTCTGTCTGTATGTTACGCTTTCACGCCTAAACCACTAAACCAATTTTGATGAAATTTGGTATAGTGGTAGATTAGACCTTGAGAAAGGACATAGGCTATGTTTTGTCGCGATAACCGACATCCACGCGGGCGGAGCCGCGGGCAAAAGCTAGTAAAAAAATAAAACAAAAAGTACCTACCTGCTTATTATTTTTTCCCTTACACTCTTCAATATTATTCCAGTAGTACTGCAGTTCCACAGAAATGCGCTTTAGAACGTTAATACAAACTGATCAATAACGAAACCTTGATGCCTCATATATCCACGGAACAAAAAAAAATGCTATCTATGAGATACAGTAAAATCTATATACAAATAAATAAAATTGGAGTGTCTGTTTGTAATATTAAAATAACCGCTTTCTACTACATGCATATAAATGTATATACGGTACACATACCAAAATATATATTTTTAAATTTTTTGTCTGTCTGTCTGTCTGTCTGTCTGTCTGTTTGTTTTGGCTAATCTCTGGAACGGCTGGACCGATTTGGACGGGACTTTCACTGGCAGATAGCTTATGTAATAAGGAGTAACTTAGGTTAAAAAAAAATAAACTGATTTTTTTTTATTAAGTACATTCCACGCGGACGAAGTCGCGGGCACAGCTAGTAAGAAATAAATGCTAAGTAACCTGTTTTTTTAATGATTAAACGAACTTACCTGTACGTGAAGTTCTATCATAATTATATGATAGTTTTCGTCCGAAGAGATTGGCATAAGACTATGTAGTACCGCGTAGGATTCGCCACTTGTGCACTATTTGAGAAGATATTTAATAAGGCAACACTTTTTTTTTTTTATATGTAGGTAAACCGATATACTTCACCGGCCAACTACCGCCGATCATTGCGTTCAGAGATAAGTACCTGTATACTTTTAACCCCTGTAATAAATTGCGGGAGGTTGGGAGGGATGCCAATCTCTTCGGACGAAAACTATCATATAATTATGATAGAACTTCACGTACAGGTAAGTTCGTTTAATCATTAATTATATTTAAGTTTTCGTCCTCGAGATTGGCATAAGACTATGTAGATATTGAGAGTATATAAGAATCACATCAAGGCAATTTTATTACATAACCATTTTCTAATTCATAATCGTATTAGGAATAGGTTGGTAAGTATATTAGGTATAACTAGATACATTACACAACGAAAAATAAAATAATATAAAAATAACTATTCTGATACACAATTAGGAATGATAACAATTAGATAATTATTATTCATTTGTAGATCAATTTGACAATATGACTGAACCAAAAACAGCATCAACATTATTGTCATTACTAACATCTATAACCCTATTATAAAATCGACCAAATACTTGGTAGCTACCTGACCACCCGGCAGTTTTCCTTATCGAGTCCAAATTTACTCCAAGTCTATTGGCTTTGGAGGTGGCAGCATGCCGAGTGCTCTGTGCGGTAAACGTGGAGACGTTTATCCCGCATTGCTCTAAAACTGACTTTGTCCATCGACTTAGAGTTTGTGAACCGACTGCATTATGCGGTTTTCTAAAGCTAATGAACAGTAAATTCTGATTACCACGTAAGATTTTAGATTATTCTAAATAATCAATTAATTTCTACATGGACATATTGTCGGGTTTTGATGAAAAAATGGTAAAATAAGACTTGGTTGCAATGATCCATTCCGTGACGTTTTTATAAAATCAGGTATTTTAATAATAATTTTATCAGAGTATTGTTCAATATTGTTAATATTAATTTTCGAATACGTTTGCATTCTATGCGCTGTAACTAAGGCTAACAAGGATATTAGTTTAAGGTTAATTCAGTATTTGGATACCAGTTACATAGAAGGTTAAGGACAACAGAGGTGTCCCACGTCACATTATATTTTGGCATCGCCAGGCGTAACCTATATACACCCCTGAAAAAACGCTTAATGCGATCATCATCTCCAAACTTATTTCCAGAAATCAAAGACAAGGCAGATCTAGAACTGTTTAGTGTCCCGAAATTGGCACCATTATCATACAGTTCAGTGAGAAATAAAATTACATTAGGGACCGAAGTGTCATATAAGCTAAAGTTATTTCTACTACAAAACAAATACCATTTTTTAAGATTGCAGTCGTATAGGCTGAAGGAGCTTTGTGACAGTGAAGCCATCATAATATTCAGTGATGAGGGCGGAATATCTCTCCCTAGCAGTGCCGTGCGGATAATAAAGCAGCCACCAGGGTAGTCTGCTGATGGACAAGGCGATTGCTGGAATGAGACAAAATTATTTTCTCATTTGATGTAAACACAATGTCTTGCCCAACTTTTAATTTATTAAACAACGGGCACCAAGGTTGTGTAGGCCATAACGGAACTACAACAATTCCAGTAGCATTATCTAGCATATTTTTTCTTAATGTTTTTAATATTATGGAAAAAGGTGGAAACGCATAGAAATAATAATTAGACCAAGATATTGTGAACGCATTAATTGCAAAAGCGTCAGGATCTCTAAACCAGGAAACATATTTCTTACATTTTTTATTAACACGATTTGCAAATTGATCAATTTCAGGTAACTGCAGCTTAAGCTTAAGATTACTCGAAAAGCATAATCCGCTAATTCCCACTCAATGTCCGAGTGCACGCGGCGCAACTCGGGGCGCCGCGTGCACTCGTCCGCTACAACTGACCGACCGAGCAAATATAAGATGCGAACACGTGAATGCTACGAGATTCACACCACTGCCATTAGAAGAATATTACAATCGTATTTATTTCTTGCAAATTCTGTCAGGCCTAGGAAGGCTGCTAATATTTATAAATAATTTATGTCATTTTTCCTTTCTGTAATACTCCACAAACCGCTTACACTATCCTTATTACACGCTGCACCCTAACCAGTCGTTGAGGCATCAGAATAAATTTCCAAACAATACAAATCAGATTTAATTTTACTACCAGCATTAGTGACAACAGCACGATGACACCACTCAAGATCATGTCTTATAGAATTAGGTAAAATCATAATTCTATTATAATTATCATCAGATAATAAGTTCAAATACGAGTACTTTACCCGCTTGGTATACAAACGACCATACTCAATAGCATTACTAGCTGAATTTAATAGCCCACTAAGTGTGCAAATTCTCGAATTCTGCAATAATCATTAGAAATTGAAATTGTTAAAATTTGAAAGGTTAGAATCAAATTTTAACAATTCATTAGTAATTTTCAAAACCTTCTCTTTGGGCAAAGTAATATAAAGTTTTTTTAATCGATCATAAACCCTTGAAATTTACGTATGTTTGTTGGTATAAGGTTACTTTTTCGAAATTAACTGTAAAACCTAAAGCTTGAAGCAAGCGGCTCGCGTCATGTACATTATTTATATATATATATATATATATATATTTTTTAAATCAGGATGTACTTTAATTAAAAAATATGGGATCAAGAGTGCTCATAAAGCAATAACTTGATGTTATTTTCAATGCAGTTCTAAGATCTTCAATTTTATAGAGTGTGTGATGTCTATAAATTTGTTTAATTTTTTTAGATTTAAAAGGAACCGGGACTTACCGTTATCTTTAGGTACTAAGAAAATAAATAGATCTTTACATAGAATACATTTTGAAATTGCACCGATTGATAATAGTTGATTTACAGCTGCAATAATCTTAAGGGGGTTTGTTGAATAACGGTCTTTGAAAACACAATTCTATAACCACGAACCCATGTCAACACTTGCTTACCACGTATAATTTTCTGCCACTGAGAATAGAATGATGCAAGTCAACCTGCATACTTTACCTCCTCTAGCGCCAACTGCGAGTGTGGACTTGCTGTGACGACGTCTGTGATGATCTGGCTGGCTGACCTCGGGGAGCGGCAGGTCCTCTTGTCCTCGGAGTCCCCGTCGACCTGCGGGGCGGAGGAGGACCCTTCCAGTTTAAAGGCTGGCTCGACGGTAACTGCTTCTTTGACGGTCTTGATGGTCCGGCTGGTCCATGCTTTTTAGGCACTGGCGGCTTGGGTTCTTGTGGTTTCAGCTCAGCTCCTGATTTAGTGATCGCTTTCGCGGTTTTTAAGTTATCAGCGAAGTTTTGTCCAAACAAGAAGCTATCTACTTTTGTACCTTGTATTTGATCTTTCAGATCTTTCTTCAGGTTATTTAATAGCAACCCTCTTCTTATAGATGTATGTTTGTACTGAATATCACAAAGCATACGCACAGAATCCATCAAAAGCTGAAACATTTCTGTGTCTTTCTTATTCTTAATTAATAAAGGTGTTATGGCTTCCGTTATGCAAATTATAGCTACCGCTAACTGTTTCATTTTACCGTCAATACTTTGATCTCTTTTCAAAACAGAGTCAGTAATGGCGGCTCTCACCTCGGGATTCAGTGCTCGCGCGCCAATAAGAGTACAATTTGATGGAAGAGCATATTTATTATGAAGCTCTTTGCGTATCTCTGTATTCAAAACAGAGGTTGCAATATGCGTTAATCAGACAGCTAGTGCGGGTAAAATTTCTTTTGCTGGTATTTTTGGTGCAGTCGGATCCTCACCAAGTATATCTAATATATCACTATCAAGTTGTAATGGAGCCGTAACCTCTGTCTCTTGTGGGTCAGTAGACGGGCCGGGCAAGGGTTCGGGTTCCGGCTCAGGCACCGGAACGGTTCGACAGATGGTTCGAGTACTTCTGCAGGAATAATCATTCTTTCAGTCCTCGATTCAGGTACAAAAATTTTTGACTTCATTATTGAATGTGATTGTAATTCATTGTCGGTAGTAATTACCGATTCTATTGGAAATTCTGAAAATAATGAAATCAAATAGAATATTTGATTTGCATGTCGTGAACCTTGTATGATATTATGTTAAGCAGATAACTAAAATGCACATTTACAAGTACTGCCTACCCTTAATTGGGAAACAGACTGCGTATGTTGATCACATACAATGCGCTTAGATATCGGGAGTGAGATGACATTGGATGTGTACGAATACTGTACCTTAAATACTTCGTAGATTATATTGATAATATAACCGACCTTTAGAATAATCCTGCTTTATCGACTATGGCCCTTACGTCCATAGAAAAACGCTACTTTGTTAAAAAGTAGGTCACATGAACATCGACAGAGTGACAGTCCTTCCACAACTGCCCGCATCTCCGAAGTCATGTATACAAAATGAAAATAATGTCCCTAATTACAACATACCTTCGGTATTTGAATTTTCAGGCTCATAATCACTGTTAGAGAGATTCGAAGAAGTCGAATGTCGGTCTTTACGACGACGGGCCTTCCTCAGTTTT
The DNA here is from genome assembly GCA_914829495.1 of Eilema sororculum. NCBI lineage: Eukaryota > Metazoa > Arthropoda > Insecta > Lepidoptera > Erebidae > Eilema > Eilema sororculum. Next base: position 19,783,224 of record OU618552.1, on the reverse strand, counting down.
CTTTCGATTTTGCGTAATTTTTTCGAAAGATACTTATAATCCTCCATTTCAGTATTTTTACGTTTCGGCATTGTTGAAACACTACACTGCACAACTTTACTTAAAATAAATACTGTAAAATATACAACAAAATAATTAAAAGACGAAGTACTAACAAAGTGGCGAAGCACTGGAACGCGAATGATCGGCGGTAGTTGGCCGGTGAAGTATATCGGTTTACCTACATATAAAAAAAAAAAGTGTTGCCTTATTAAATATCTTCTCAAATAGTGCACAAGTGGCGAATCCTACGCGGTACTACATAGTCTTATGCCAATCTCGAGGACGAAAACTTAAATATAATTTTCAATTCATAAGTCATGAGTGTCATGACATTCATAACCTCAGAAACTAGATTTGGATCTAAGCACGTTAACATCTAAAAGTGAGGCTTCGTTGGTCTGTCATGGGACTATGAGATCTATTTAAATTATGGTCATTTATTTATTCTGTAGATTACAAATAAACTACATATTTTAGTTGGATTCGAACGTGGATGAGCTAAGATGGAAGTCCACCGCAGGCGTACTTAGCCAAATAAAGTTTATAATACAAAACTTGCTATATACAACATAACACACAATATAAATATACTTGTACATAACTAACAAAAATATTATAGATATTTAAACTATCATATCATGGTAACTCACATGGTAAATATCCCAATACCTCTAATAATAGCAAAATTATTTAGTACCTATACATATAAATCTTATGTTATCGGCAATGTGTATAATGCAGGCATTCTATACAAAGCCTAGGCAATGTATGGAATATCGATTACGCAGCCGGTAAAGTATTAAATGTTAGCAAAAAACATAAATAGTGAAGGAAACGAAGTCTTAGAACTCCCGCCTAATCATTCTAACCTATATCTATGCAAGTACGTGGAGCACTTTAAAAGTGCTCGAGTATTTTCGCGTCTGGTCTGAACTGACTCCTACGTTTGCTTTGGTCAGATATATAAGTAAGAAAGAAAGAAAGAAAAGAACTTCATTGGCATAATGATACCTTTAAAAGCAATACAGAAGCAGGTATTTTTTTATCGTGCGACAAATCCCCACGGATACCACCCCCACGGAGCCGGTGGAGGCGGTAATGTCGGACTCGAACCGACTAAAACGTGCGCCGTATTGGGTCCTTGGTTGCCGGAGGTGAGATTGCCGAAAGCATATCTCTCGCACCCCGGCAGACCCAGGACCATCTCTTTCGAGTTGTGTGGACCTCGGTGTCCCCGTCTAGCCCCGGGTACGCACTTTGCGCCGCCGCTGCGGCCTGCTTCTGCTAGAGTGACAGGCGACTCCACCGGTCACCCTCAGGCCATCGCTCATGGAGGACGGAGGTCATTCTGCGACCTCCGACGACGTCCGGTTCGCCTTCGCATGGTCTGGTAGGTATGGTTTTCAGAAATTTAATAGGTATGTACATAGTTAGTTTAACTTTATGCACATATTTGACGACTGTGTAAATTATATTATAAGAAACATTGTTGACATTAATTTATAATTGTATTATATAATTAGTTTAATGATAATTATAATTTAATAGCTTTTATTTATAATTTAATAGCTTTTATTTATAATTTAATAGCTTAAATAATGACTTGTTCAAATAAGTGCGTTCTCAATTTAATTCTAAGTCTGTGATTGATTGTACGTCTTACCAGACATATCACAGTGATACCTACTTAATTTATGTAAATGACAACATCTACTAAAACCTGTGATAAACAATAAAATTGATTTGATTTGATTTGATACAATATAGTCTTTACCTATGAAGTTGTTATATTAGGTCCTTACCTTTGATTATTTAAATGTCTAGATGGATTGTCAAATGCGTACAAACGTCTCAAAAAATATCAGTTACCTCAATCTCTTAAGTACTTACGCGCTGCTCAGTCACGTTCGCGTCGGCTCGGTGTCACAACGTAATACCCGCGAAAAACATTAAATAAAAACTGTCGAAATATGGCGACTAGCACTATCAAAGTGTGCCGGAATTAAAAAGGACGCCTAAATACTACTACTTACACACATTACCTTTTATGAATAAAGTAACTGTTGACGATGGAGTTATGGTCCGCCCGTCTAACGATAATTAATTTAAGAATAATATTGTGTTATCTCATGTAAAATATTTTTTCTAATAAATAACGACCGCCACGAACGGACTGCGAACAAGCGCGCTGATTGGCCGACGCGGGACGCCTTCACCCCCGCTGACCTCTGCGCCCGCCATTTTTGCAAAAACGAATTTCCGTACGAACCGCCGCCGAGATAGGTGCAATAAAACTCTCGCGCCCGCGCATTCCGTTCTGGTGGTCTCAAAATCATTTCCAATCTTTCATTACTATACCAACGAACCCCTATCAGCTACAAAGCTGCCCAAGTAGCACAGATAGCTGTATAACTACTCACTTTAAGACTTATTTGAAACTCTGTGCGTATTAAGACGCTTCTAAGAGTACACTGGTGATGCTACAGCTGTATAATAGCGGTCAGTGATATTTAAACAGCTTTAGCTAATTAAAAGCTGTATTAAGGCTGATTAAGACCGACAAAACCACCATTAATACGCTAAGAGTGCTATAAAGGTATGTTTTTAATGACTCTATTCAGTTTCTAACCTTTTCTATTGCCTAAACCGTAGTAAGGCCTGTTTAATGCATAAAATTACGCCAAATGCTGTTTAAGAAGATATTAGTGAACTCCTATTACACTGACTTATTACAGGGGCACGTGTGAACTATTTTAAAGTGAATAGCTGTATAATGGACGATATGTGGCCCATATTACAGCTTATACCTGAATATGTCTACCGCTAATCAGCCTTTATACTGCAATTGATAGTATTTGCATAATGGCTATTTAAACATTCACTAGATGCCTCGCAGCTGCTTAGAGACTCACTAGTATATAGAATTAACGGCTTCTACTTTATAATGGTTCACATAAGTACCTTAAATTCGACGTTATCTGAATAAAAGTAACATATGTGGTACTGTAATCAGTCAGTGGAACTAAGTTGAGACCAATCCAACGTATTTTTATTTGCTATATATTAAAATGAATTCGCTTAATTCGTGGAAATTGAAAGCAAGAACAGGAGGCATTAGAAGAAAGAAAAATACCGCTTTGACAATTTTGTAATGGAAGTCCATGCGGTAGTTTTAGATTTAATACTAGGGACCCCTAAAGATTCGTTATAATAACTGTTTAATTGTTCATATCATGGCTAAAGGTAGAGCTTGTGAATAATTAAAAGTGAAGAAAACAGCTTATAGCTGTATACAGTTCACATGTGTAATATTATTCAGTTTTTTAGTAGAATAACAGCGCACTAGTGAACTATTAGACAGCCTGTTGTAGAATATAAGAGTTTTAACTATTCACGTTACTGTTTAACATAAATCCACCATTTTATTTTATAACCTAAACATATTCTGACTGAATTTTCAACCTTTACGATGTTTTGTGCAAGAAATAAAATGTATTGCATTAGTTTTTACTTCCTAATATCATAATAATAACTTTTTATCTTATAATTCTTTTCAAAGCACTACAAATTATTTAGTCATAGTGTACATCACAGCTTATTTATATCACAAAACTAATTTAAAACAAAATATTTTCATGGCGCACTAAAATTTTCTTAGATAATATATATGTATAATGTCAGTAAAATTAAATTCCCAATCATTTTTCCTTTATTAATATGTAAATCAATGTACTTAACAGGGATATGAATATATTATCCACCATTAATTTCGTTTCCAATATTCACTTCACGTAACAAAGTGCAATATTGCATGTTCATTAATACACAGGCCGCAATTAAGTAGCGTTTCGCGGTTTAAAATATGTATAGAGCGCGCATTACAGACATATTTTCTGAATAAAGAGTAACTTGTGATCTCTTAGTCAGTCGGATTTCAGCGCAAAGTACTGTCGATACCCTTTATAACACTGTTACATTTCTGCTACACAGCTCATAAGCAGCTATGTGAACTTGAGGCTATATAATTTGTGCTGTTACCCTTTATAACACTGTTAAGTTGCTGCTACACAGCTCTTAAGCAGCTATGTGAACCCAAGGCTGAATAATTTTGTGCCCATTTAAGAGGTATAAGAGCTGTGTAAGGTCGTATACAGACTTAATGCAGCTTCCATATTCGGCTTTAAGCGTTTTGGAAATCCGTTATTCGGCTATTAAGCAGCCTCGTGTGCTACTTGGGTGGTCCTTCGACCCGGATCGTTTATTATAATAGTGAACAAAACCTGTATGTCAGGGATGTCGTCGTTCCAATCGCCGCGTGTGGTGCAAACACGTGCACAGAAGAAAAAGGAACAAGTGACTAACGAGGATGGAAATGAAGCAAAGTCAGAGCTACAACTGCCCAACACCAAGGATGCAGTGAAGGAAGGCGAAAAAAAGGTACGATCAGACATCGGCGTGCACCCACGTGCTAACTCGGCCTTGAAAAGTGCTCGCAGCTCGCACGCGTCGTCGTCGGCATTGCGGCAGAAAAAGCTGGAGTTCGAGGCTGCCCAGCGCAAAGCCGATATTGAAATGCAACTGGCTATGACAAAAAACCGCATCGAAAAAGAAATATTTGATATAAAATTGGCCATAGACTTAGCCGAGTTGGAAGCATCGCGTTGCTCAGAACAATCTTCATCAGCTTCCTACAAAAGCAAAGTGGAGAATTGGCTTAATAAATCTGTTGCTGAACCCGGCACGTCACACGATTGTAATAAAGTGATTGTCGGAGGCGGCGAGTGTCACCGCAACGTTGGCAGCGACAGAAACCGTATGCCACCCACTACCGCAGAAGAAACTCATCGTGCAATCGACGATTGCACGATGAGTTGCTGATGAGCTTGCTGATGAGTGAGCTGATGACTGATGAGCTGGTCAGCCAGTGCGATTAAGAATGCTGTCGAGGCATCAAATTCTAACACCGGTGACAAGGTGCTGTTGTCTAGGCTGGCCACATCGAAGGATCTACCTTTGTACTTCGGGGATCCGTTGGAATGGATACAATTTCGGGAAGCATTTTATGAATCATCACGTGTATGTAAGTACAGTGATACGGAGAATTTGTGGCGTCTACGGAAATGTTTACGTGGTGACGCAAAAGATGCAGCCGCTGCATTACTGATGGGGGCGAGCACGCCTCACGATATCATAGAAACGCTCGAACTTAGGTTTGGCAGACCAGAGAATGTCATGCGGCAAGTGATAACACAGCTGAAAAAGTTACCACCACTACCACAGGCATACCACGCCGAAATTGTGAAATTTGCCATAAAAATAAAAAATTATGTCACCACCGTGACTACACTGAAACAAATAGATTATTTGAAAAGTCCAGAGTTGTTAACAGTCGTAATATCGAAATTACCTACAGGACTCGTTAACAAATGGGTAGAATACCTACACGAGAACCGCATGCAGACGGAAACGCCGAAGTTGGAGCTACTGTCTAAATTCCTTTATGGAGAAGCACAAAAGGTAGCAGAGTCGGGAGTTAGCCACATACTGTACCACAATGACTTCAACAAGAATAAACAACAATGGAAAAAACACAACGACCAACATTCAGTACTAACATCTGTTAAGGTCAGTGACCCCGACACTACCGGCAAGTGTAAGTTTTGCAAAAGGAACAAGCATGCATTGCCAGACTGTAACCAGTTCAAGCGAGCCATGAGAAAGGACCGATGGCGATTTGTTCGAGCAAACAAGCTGTGTTTCAAATGTCTCTATGCTCGGCATCCGGATAAGAACGAGTGTACTGCGGAAAACTGCAACGTCGAGAACTGTGGTGGAGCTCATCACCAGATGCTGCACTGGACGAAGCCAGAAGTGGCAGGCCGTGAGAATTCCGCGCCGCACAACGACGCCGCGACGCCCGAACCCGCTGACGACGCCGCCGCGCCGCAAGCGAGCTCGTCTCACGCGCTAGCATCCGCGCCGCGCAGTGCCACGAAAAATCAGTGCTAAATCCCAAGACAAAAGTAATACTTAAAATAGTGCCGGTGACTCTTCACGGACCCAGCTCAAGTGTGACCACACATGCGCTTCTGGACGATGGTGCCACAGTGACTCTCATCGCGGCCGACCTTGCCGATAAAGTCGGTCTGCACGGCGAAAGGTCACAATCACAATGCGTGCTTCGGGTGCATGGGACTCGGTATTATTGTGCGAGACAGATAATCAAATGTAAAATCAGTAATAGTGACGGGAACAAATTCAGCTTGCGAGCTCGTAAACTCAAAGAACTTAATTTGCCTTTACAGTTGTTATTAACCTCTAATGTAAATATCTCTAATGTAATTAACCCCATATTATGTGACAATGTTAAACCAAAAATATTAATAGGTCAAGATAATTACGATTTAATTGCGCCTATTTCATGCAAAAGGTATAAGCCGGGCGGACCATACATCACGCAAACATTATTAGGATGGTGTGTGCACGGAGCTTGGCAAGATTGAATAAAGAGATTGCTAGAAAAATAATTAAAGAAATTTCATTTATTCATAATGAAGGTGGATTTAAAATGTGTAACTATCTCAGTAATGTACCTGACGTACTAAGTGATGTTCCAAAAGACAGTCTTAACAATATGTCAATAAGGTTCAATTTTGATAAACAACCCGAGCGGGCATTAGGTATATTGTGGTTCCCGTATAGCGACATGTTGGCTTTAGATTTATCTTTTAAACGCATTCCGCAAGATATTATACTTAGGAAGCGAATACCTACTAAACGCGAAATGTTAAGTATAATTATGTCTATTTTCGATATTCATGGTTACTTAGGTCCATTTACAGTCAAGGGAAAAATATTAATGCGTGAAACATGGAAACAGAATATTAAATGTGTGAAGGAAAGGGGAGGGTGGGACTAATTGGTAGAGCTTGTCAGAACATTCACCATGGTAGAGACGGTAGAAAACTGCCAAAGACGGCAACATCTCTACGCATTTGCAAAGGCTCGAGGGTGTTCGTGACCTCAGGATTCCCAATAATGCGGACCGTACGTCGCTACTACCTGTCGAGAGCATCTAGTAAGTACTTTGCGGAGCCGTCCCAGAGATGTGAGCAGTATTCCACGCAGGAACGAATTTGGGTCTTGTATAGAAGACACCGCTGCTCCGGCGTGAAAAAACGTCTCACTCTGTTCAGGACTAAGGTGTAAGGTTAGCGGCATTTCCCTCACACCCCAGTTAACTTTGAGCACTATATGGGTTTAAGATGGCCCTCTTGGGTGTCCTCATCTAACCTCTATACCCGCTGCTAGTCACAGGGACCCGTGGCGAGTCTCCGAACAGCTCTCTATAGGGCTGCTCCCGCCGTGGCCGTTAATTGCAGTAAGTGGTGGCGTCTCCCATGTGCTGAGTAAGAGAGTGAAGCATTGCCGTTAGCGTTGTACAGGTTGCATCGAATGTAGGCTTCGGATCACGCGCACCAAATTTAACATAATATCTGTGCTTCTAAATCCCGTGTGCTTGTCTGCCACCTGAGTGATTTGACAGCCATGACTTCTAAACTCAATCACTCCGCACTCGTTGATTTCCATTAGTTGTTAAAGATTTTATTTGCAAAAGTTAATATCTAAATGTTGCTGCAAGCCCTGCAATCATTTAAAAAGGATATAACGACTATTCTGTAATTAAGTATTATGAGGTACGGGTTCTCATATTAGAATGAACACGAGTAAGTCTTAGGGTATCCTTATTTAATGTTCTCAAAGAGAAGTACAAATCGTTATAATTACTAGGATGAACATTATAACTAGAACAGGTAGGTTCGATAGGCGTGCGCGCGTATGTACCTTACACTTAACGTGGCTAGCGGACGACTGCCGAGCGGCGCGGGCGCGGTCGGGAGCATGCGCGTGTGCGACGCAGCTTATGTATTTCCCGACTCTTCGGGAGATTCGTGTATCCTCGGGAAGGATCGTGATACGTTAGTGCAGCTAGTGTGTAGGTAGGTACAGGTTATACTATTGTAATACATTAACTTATTCTAAAAATCGAGCTGATATACAACCGCGAGAGGCTCGTTGAGGCAAGGTCCTAACGCGGTTTACTATAGTATATATAATTTTCTAGCTTAAAGTTTGATTTATCTCTAAAGTTTGCGCCATTAGTGCCTAAATAAAGTGAATGAAATAATTACCGTACTTTTTTTTTCACTTTTATTCTCATACTGTCCTACTATCGTAATGAAATCATACCATAAAAAGCAACAGATCAAGTCTGTTTAGTTATAGTATGACAGGGATACCAGATCAAGCGCAGTAGCGCCACCCTCAATTTTCACGACTTTCTTGACGGGCTATATACTTACTTAAGTATTGCCTTTTACGAAGTACAACCGAATTAAGGTCCGAACATTAATTCAGTTTCGTACGGAACTCTTAGTGCACGACCCCGACTCGCACTTAATCAAGTTTTATAGATAATTGCAAGGACTTCTCAAGACATTTTTATCATAATTACATTGCTGGAAATCGCGAAGAACCCAATTTTGTGACCTTTGACCTTGAACCTTGACCTTTTTAACAAGCCTACCCACTTTGAGCTGGGTGCGAATTTTTGTACCTTTACTCCTATTATTTGGTTCATATATTGACCGGACTAGATATCATTAGCTACTCATATTTTCAAGCATTGCTATCAAGCACTGCAAAACGTCATCACTCTTTTATAACATAGCCTAATTGCTGCATGTCCTCATCGAATTGTTCATTTCTATATTTTTTAATCTTCTTCAAATAATCGTCGTACTTGATAACACTTCTGCAAGTGCCTCCATACCTTGGAGGCAGGCATTCCAGGTCAATATGACTTTGGAGAGACTTCATGTCGTAGCCGTGGAAGTGGACTGTGTCCCAGAGATATTGAGGGACGAATTGCTTGCAGAAGTACAGGGTGGTGCTCAGCATCCAAGAGTAGTTTATTATGTGAACGCCCCTGCAGCGTACGGGCATCGCGAGCTGCAAGCAGAGAGTGTTGCAATGTAGGTCGCTGTGCTAGGCCAAAGGGGATGTTGTTCTTGACATGTGCCTCGCACCCCGGTTGACCCAGGGCCATCCCTGTCTGTCTGGCCCATCACGAGGGGAGGGACCACGATGTGGAGGCCCCGGTAGGGCGCCGTGACCAGAGTTAGACCGATTATAATAAATAATAATAAATATTCCACAATATTCTACACAACGCTAACTAGACTCAAGGTACAAATACATAAATATTATACATAGAAAACACCCAGACCAATGCAAATACCCATATTCATGCACACACATATTTGCACTGAGCGAGGATTGTACCCGCGCGCCTCCTGCGTAGCGGACGCGTTTACTACCGCCACGCCACAGAGGCTGTCATTATATCGGACCACTTTTGATTTGGAATTTTAAAGATAAATAGGCACTTAATAAAAAAAGGCAATAAATAAGAGTAAACTGTGCCGGAAAGGCTATTATGAAATCCAAGAATATTTAGATCATAAACAAGCTTGGAAATGAGCTGTTCGCTCAGCTATGCTACTCAAACAAAGCATTGTGTCTAGACTACTTACTTACTTACTTCCAGCGGGGGACGCCGTCGACCGGACGGGTGATCTGCCCTCTTTGTGGGCCATTTCACCCAAATCCCCTGTGCCTCCCCTGGGGAGGCCAAGGGGGCGTCCGGCAATCACGGCGCTACGTCGAACCTACCTGTTTCTTTGCAGAATCTTACGATCTGTTCCACCTTCAGATCCTCAAGGTCTGGTGTTTCTAATGTGTCCGTCCCCATGTTGTCTAGACTAAGTAAATGTTTGTAAATAGAAGCAATATTTATTATTTTTTTGTATTAATTTTGTTTATGTACTAGCATAGCTAACAAGTATATTATATCTAAATATATTATTGTTTTGAATATTATTTTCGATTATGCATCACTTTTTTTTTCTTTTTTCTTTTTTCTTTCTAAATTTGGACGTATTGAACTCACCTATACAGTGGGCGAATAAACCACCAAGGATTTCAAAAAGTGTTCAAAAGTTACAAAAACCTATAGCTGAGTTTTTTATAGAAATAAGCGTACCTAAACCTAGTTTTCAGTATTACAAAAAACTAACACTACGTTTTGACAGCCTGCGTGGCGTGGCGGTAGTGAACGCGACTGCTACGCAGGAGACGTGGGTTCGATTCCCGCACAGTGCAAATATTTGTATGTGTTACCGGAAATGTATGAAATCAAGGAATTGTATACAAATCCTAGGAATGGGTTATTGTCTATATTTGCGGATTATTTTCTGGAAAATTTATATTTTTGAATGAATAAAAAAAAATAACCACGAAGATTAATGCGGGAGTTTCGCTCCGCTCCGCTCTCGCATTAATCTTCTAACCTAGCTAATCTATCCAAGTTAAATTGCGTGGTGTGGACACTGCGCCCCGACCTGGATATATTATAGGTTAGAAGACTGAAGCGAAAGCGAGGCTCCAGCATTAGCCTAAGTGGTTGCATTTTTTATAACCACCATCAATATTCTTTGATACCATTTCATACATTTCCTGCTGCGCACTCGGCATTGTATACAATGCCTAGGCATTGTATAGAATTCCGGATTATACACATTTCCGGTAACATATGCATGAATAAGGCTATTTGCATTGGTCTGGGTGTTTCTATGTATAGTATGTATGTATTTACAAAAAAAAAGTATCTGAGTATGTTTATCCGCATTCTAGATTCCATAACACAAGCTAGTTAAGCTATGCTTACCATGGGCACACAACAGTTAATATGCCATGGGTCTAGATAGCGTTGTGTGGAATGTTGTGGAGTATTTATTGTTTATTATTATTTATGACTGATCACCAATACTCACGCCAAAGAAACAGAGCGTTTGATGCATAGCTGTGGTGTTGAACATCGAAACTTGTTTGATCGTGATACCCTCCAGGTCTAGAATGACGGTGTTGCCTAGTACTTGCACAGTCGGCTGTCGCAGTCCTATCTCTATCATTGCTGTTGCAGCACGCGCTAAATCCTCAATCACAAGTTCGTTAGGGTCCCATTCACCTGGAAAATAAGTAGGAATAGTGGGCTGTTTAAGTCTGTTTACAATTGAAAATAAAATTGTATGTTTGAATGAATTTTTATAGCATTTATTATGCTAACTAACGCCCTTAATTAAAGATGGATATACCTAAAGAGAAGGGAAATTTGAAATGATTCAGGTGTGACTTAATAGCTCCGTTGGAAGAGCATTCTCCCTGTAAGGGAAAGGTCGTGGGTTCAAGTCCCACTTGAGTTCTTCTTTTTCCCGATGTACCTATTTCGAAAATTGAATGAATTGACAACACGCACCATCTAGTAAGTAAGAAAGTATTACACTAATAGACATTGTATTAACTGTAATTATATGCATTTCTTTATTTCTTCTTCATCTGCAAAGGCTCGAGGGTATCGTGTAGGTATTACTTGGAGAATTACTTGAGTCATGGCTCATGACTAATTTAGAATCGTCGCTTACATATTTTAATTACATAGACGCATAGTTTGCAGTTTGCTTACAAGTTTGAAAAATTGGGTATTATCCTATATGAACCCACTTGAGCGCTTCACTTTTCCCGATGTATTTCATATTATCTTAAAGTCAAAATAAATCATCTAGGTAACAGAGCTTATTACATTAAGAATGGTAAAAAAGCTGAAATTTTTTATAGTTTGAAAAACATTGGAAAAAATGAAATGCTCAAGTGAGACTCGAACTCACGACCTTTCCCTTACAGGGGGACTGCTCTACCAACTGAGCTATTGAGCAGAGCAATGTTTTTCGAACTTAAAAGTAAGCATAATAAATGCTATAAAAATATCATTAAAAAAAAAATTATAGTTTTTATTTATTTTTAATCATCCACCCAACCTCACTGACGATGACGTCACTAAATCTTTTTTAGTTACCTTAAAACTTATCATTTTGACGTTTAGTAAAAAGTAATTAATTTGACTATAAATAGTCAGTGGAATAGAGAGTTGCTATGAGATCTGCCCTAGTCTGAGGCCCTACATTAAATCTCAAAAATTGGAATACTCGCCATTTGTTATTATTTACTTTTAAACCGACGTTTCGGCAACTTTTCAGCAGCCATGTTCGCGGCGTGACGGAGTGACCGCTGAAAAGTGACCGAAACGTTCGATTTAAAAGTAAATAATAACAAATATATCGCAATAATCCGAAAAACGTGGTTTAATTTCAATGAGTGACATTTACGTAAACTTTAGAAAATATACTAACCAAATCTTAGTATCATCACACGTCCCACGTCTGGGCGGTCGTACATATTGCATTCGAATGCATTTTTTACTTTGGCTAAGCTCCAGAGGTCCACTCCATCATACAACTGTTTGTATTGCTCTCTAAACTTGCAATATCGAACCAACTGTAAAACAAAATATATCTTCAAATTATGTGTGACAAATTTTTTTTTATACCCTATGGCAGACGAGCTCGCGGCTCACCAGATGGAAAGTAGTTACCGTCGCCTATGGACGTATGCTACACCAGGGACATTACACTCGTCCTGCTTACCCTGAAGAAACCTTCGAATGCCCTTCTTGAAGAATCCTATATTGCAGGTGCAAATTTGGTGCATATCCATACTGTTAGATAGAAATTAAACTACTGCCCCAATAACATAATTATATTCAAAAATAATAGGGAGCGACCACACGTCACACTCTTATGCTGTCCCGAATAGTTGTCTCCTTGTCGATCACTTCACTCAATCGATAGCCCTGCGCATAGAGTTGGGAAAGGCATCGAAATATTGTTTACAGTTCGGCCTTCCTGACTCTCCTGCGTCCTCGTAGGAGTATGCGGTTGACATCCAAGCTCATCACCAGGTTTTCAAAGACTGCGCCATAGACGATCTCGTTATAAGCCCCTGAGGCACCTGAAAATGAACCTGAAGCGAGGCAACGCCATGTCACGTTAACGCCCCGAAGGCAGTGACATGATGCGGCCTCTTATTATACGTCACGTTAACGCCACGAAGGCAGTAACCACCTGAAAATAAACCTGAAGCGAGGCAACGCCATGTCACGTTAACGCCCCGAAGGCAGTGACATGATGCGGCCTCTTATTAGACGTCACGTTAACGCCACGAAGGCAGTAACCACCTGAAAATGAAACTGAAGCGAGGCAACGCCATGTCACGTTAACGCCCCGAAGGCAGTGACATGATGCGGCCCCTTAGGCAATGTCACGTTGACGCCCCGAAGGCAGTGACTTGATACGGCCCCTTAGGCAATGTCACGTTGACGCCCCGAAGGCAGTGACTTGGTATAGCCCCTTAGGCACTGTCACGTTGACGCCCCGAAGGCAGTGACTTGATACGGCCCCTTAGGCAATGTCACGTTGACGCCCCGAAGGCAGTGACTTGATACGGCCCCTTAGGCAATGTCACGTTGACGCCCCGAAGGCAGTGACTTTATACGGCCCCTTAGGCAATGTCACGTTGACGCCCCGAAGGCAGTGACTTGGTATAGCCCCTTAGGCACTGTCACGTTGACGCCCCGAAGGCAGTGACTTGATACGGCCCCTTAGGCAATGTCACGTTGACGCCCCGAAGGCAGTGACTTGATATAGCCCCTTAGGCACTGTCACGTTGACACCCCGAAGGCAGTGACTTGATATAGCCCCTTAGGCACTGTCACGTTGACGCCCCGAAGGCAGTGACTTGATACGGCCCCTTAGGCAATGTCATGTTGACACCCCGAAGGCAGTGACTTGATATAGTCCCTTAGGCACTGTCACGTTGACGCCCCGAAGGCAGTGACTTGATATAGCTCCATAGGCAACGTCACGTTGACGCCCTGAAGGCAGTGACTTATACAACCTCGATCCAGCCTCAAAGTATCGCCGTCAAAGGCTCGTGATATTCCAAATATTCATCTGATAAACTCATCTGATATTTACACTTAATCTGTTTTTGTCTCGAGTATAGACTTATTCTCTGTCTCGAGCTACCATTATGGCACGTAAGCAAACTATTGACAATCTTATAGTCTTTGACCAGTTCCGTCTAGATTTGATAGAGGATATAAATAAATGTATCATCTCGTTTCAAATCTTCATCTAACAAACACATCACGATTTGATTGTGTCTTGAGTAACCACTTTTTTATGGTGTCGCAAAGCAACCATTAATAAAATAATCTTATGATCTTTAACCAGTTTCATCGAGATTTGATAGAGGATAGATCATCTCGTTCCAAATCTTCATCTAACAAACACATCACGATTTGATTGTGTCTTGAGTAACCACTTTTTTATGGTGTCGCAAAGCAACCATTAATAAAATAATCTTATGATCTTTAACCAGTTTCATCGAGATTTGATAGAGGATAGATCATCTCGTTCCAAATCTTCATCTAACAAACACATCACGATTTGATTGTGTCTTGAGTAACCACTTTCTTATGGTGTGGCAAAGCAACCATTAATAAAATAATCTTATGATCTTTAACCAGTTTCATCGAGATTTGATAGAGGATAGATCATCTCGTTCCAAATCTTCATCTAACAAACACATCACGATTTGATTGTGTCTTGAGTAACCACTTTTTTATGGTGTCGCAAAGCAACCATTAATAAAATAATCTTATGATCTTTAACCAGTTTCATCGAGATTTGATAGAGGATAGATCATCTCGTTCCAAATCTTCATCTAACAAACACATCACGATTTGATTGTGTCTTGAGTAAACACTTTTTTTTTTGGTGTGGCAAAGCAACCATTAATAAAATAATCTTATGATCTTTAACCAGTTTCATCGAGATTTGATAGAGGATAGATCATCTCGTTCCAAATCTTCATCTAACAAACACATCACGATTTGTTTGTGTCTTAAGTAACCACTTTTTTATGGTGTCGCAAAGCAACCATTAATAAAATAATCTTATGATCTTTAACCAGTTTCATCGAGATTTGATAGAGGATAGATCATCTCGTTCCAAATCTTCATCTAACAAACACATCACGATTTGATTTTGCCTTGATTAACCACTTTCTTATGGCATGATAAAAAAATGCCATTGTCAATCAATTTATTAGTCATCTCTACATTACAGTAACATAACTTCATACCATTTCGTCTACATGCTCGTTACAGTCGTTACTCGTTGACCAGTGATATGAGTAAGCCTTTTCCGACTTATTGTTTCCACTATTTTATATAAGACTGGACCTTGAACAATACAGTCGAAACTTCTCACCTGGACTGGTCCGGTTGATTATTTAATAATAACTTCACAAGAGATCCCTTGTTTACTTTTACTCGCATTTTATCTCCTCATTAATTACGTGCTTTTCACGTCTGGGCTTTCTGTGCTCGCTCATATTATAATAATATTTCATAGGTTCAATTACCGGGATCTCCGAAACTTCTATCCGCCTTTCTCTAGTTTTTAGGTTCAGTTTATATTTCTTACTAATAGAACGGCTTTTCTTCTCATTCGAGCTCGAGGAAGAATAACTGTGTGATCTTCTCCTTGTGTTGTGTCGTCCCATCTTATAAGCCAGTAAAGTACGAAACACGATAACCCTTTCGTGTGTACCCAACACGAAAGGGTTATCGTGTCCAGAATATATACAAATACAATCGATGTATAAAACCATTTTCTTTTTATATAAGGCACGTCGATTTCACTTCACCTTGCCTGATGGTAAATCTATTTATAGACACTTCGCTGAACTAGCCAAAAAAAAGTTAAACAATCACATAGTAACAATCTGACCGAGTTCGTTGAGACTGAGAGTGAAGGGTCGCGGCGATAAGGGTACTGCGTACTGCGTAGCCGACGACGCGACGCTAGCACTTGAACGGATTTTTTTTTGTTGGTGCGTCACCGGAATTTCTTTGTTCGCCTAGTTGATTGCGGCAAATAATTATGAACCAGGAATGTTCTTAATTTCAACACTTTCAATGCAACTTTCAATACGTTGAAATGAAACCTCCAACCAATGGTTATCACTTTTAACCCAAAATGTTCTCTTCTGCAATTTTATTTCTTTTAAACGTGATCATACAAAAATGTCTCTTCTTACGGCAATACCATATACCTATAGTTCACTTATGGTATAATGCAATAGTCCAAAGCACAACAATAGGGGTTGGTAACACACACACCCGTCTTTTCTCGCCACAATAAAGTAAGAGTCCAAGTGTCCTCTTTTACCACAATTAACAAGTACACACACTAGGCACGATACGATAAGCCTATGTATAACTCTACGAGTACGTTAGGTAGGCATCACTTTAGAAGGCGTAGCTATCTCACTTCTGAACTGTTAGATAGAAATTAAACTACTGCCCCAATAACATAATTATATTCAAAAATAATAGGGAGCGACCACACGTCACACTCTTATGCTGTCCCGAATAGTTGTCTCCTTGTCGATCACTTCACTCAATCGATAGCCCTGCGCATAGAGTTGGGAAAGGCATCGAAATATTGTTTACAATACTAATATTATAAATGCGAAAGTAACTCTATCTGTCTGTCTGTATTACGCTTTCACGCCTAAACCACTGAACCGATTTTGATGAAATTTGATATAGGGGTAGATTAGCCTATGAGAGAGGACATAGGCTATGTTTGGTCGCGATAACCGACATCCACGCGGGCGGAGTAGCGGGCAAAAGCTAGTTGGAATATAAAGTTATTTATGCAGTTAATGTATCTAGAAAACTGAAGTGAGACGTAAAAATATTTTAGTTTTTCATTGATTCATACACTAGACAATATTTTTTTTTTTTTGTTGTAAATACATACATAATTGTACATAGAGACACCCAGATCATTGCCATATTCAAGCATACAAATATTTGCACTGAGCGGGAATCGAACCCGTCGAAGCAGTCGCGTTCACTACCGCCACGTCCCAGAGGCTTGACTTGTTATAATTTTTAAACCACAGGTTTTTTGCTCGACTTGGGGGAGCGCACTGCCGTGCCCCCAGACAATATTTTTGTTATCATAAAAACAACGTCAGGAAAAAAATAAAACCAAAAAAGAAAGCAGTTAGCAGGAAACTAAAAAAACCCATTAAAATAAAAACTGAACATTCGTTCTAGTCTAGTCAATCTACAGACCAAAATGCGGAGTTATAAGGACTTACATTACAATTTTAAATTACACTTTTTCATTTACCTACAAGGTTAGGTATATTATAATTTTATTATTTTTATAATTCTTATGTAGTTGTATTACACAAAATTTACTAATGTTTATTATTTCACTTTTGGCAAACCACGACCCACAGACGGTGTGTGTTTTAGTTGGTTCATAACGTAACCGGAGTTTATCCGTGGGGATTTAGTACACGATAAAAATGGTACATTATTTCCCTTTTGACATTATGACCACAACGCACGTTGTCCAATACGCATAACGACCTGGTCGTTATGCGTATTGGACAACGTGCGGTCGGTAGTGAACGCGACTGTTTCGACGGGTTCGATCCCCGTTCAGTGCGTACGTTCAAAGACGTTATCGCATTATGACCACAACGCATGTCTACCAATCCGTGAAAATACGTTATCGCTTCGCATTAAGACCAAAAACATTTGAAGACCAATACCCTTTTTTTTTTTTTTTTTTTTTTTTTTTCCGTGCGGAAATCCCCTCGGATACCCCCCCTGCCGGAGCCGGAAGGGGAGGTTATGTCGGACTCGAACCGACTAAAACCGCACGCCGACTGTGGGTCTTGGTGCTAGGCCGGAGGTGAGGTTGTCAAAGACATATCCCTCGCACCCCGGCTGACCCAGGGCCATCCCTTACGGTCTGGCCCTCCTCAGGAGGGGGGACAACGGTGTCCCCAACTCGCCCCCGGAATGGGGAGGCGCGCTGTTCAGCGCGCCGCCGCCGTGGCCTGCTTCTGCTGGGGTGACAGGCGGCTCCACCCGTCACCCCCAGGCCCGCGCTCATGGGGGACGGAGGTCAGTCAGTGCCCTCCGACGCCCGAGTTGCCTGCGCGCGCGGGCGGCGCGATCCGCGAGACTTTCTCGCTCGCACCGCCTCTCCCGCTCCGCCGTCTCCTTCACGACCATTACCTGCTCGCTGAAGGAGACGCCGGCCGCCCACGCGTCCGCGCAGCGGACCATTGCTGTGAGCAGGGTGGCGAGGGTGAGAACTCTCACTCCCAGGGCCGCCACTAGCTCCCGCCTCGGTTCAGCCCATGCCGGGCACTCGGTGAGCGTGTGCAGCCCCGTGTCCTCGCTCGCGTCGCAGTGATGGCACTCGGACGTTGGCTCCTTTTCGATCCGACACAGATATCTCCCGAAGCACCCGTGCCCGGTGATAATCTGCGTCAGTCGATACGAGAGGCTGCCATGTGGCCTCTCGAGCCATTCCCCCATGATGGGCCTTACCGCCTCTATGACGGCATGCCCTGCGCGTCGTTGCTCAAGTCGTCGCTCCCACTCCGCCACCATGATCCCGTGGAGCCGGGACCTCTCGGCCCGAATGTCTTCGGGCTCGGGATCGTATCCCCGCTCCCGCGCCTCCTTACGGAACCGATACAGTGCCGCAAGGGATCTCGCTTCCAGGATCCACGGTGGCGATCCGGCTAGGAGACTCGCCGCTTCAAAGGATATCGTGCGGTACCCCCTAATGGCCCTGCAGGCCATCGTCTGCTGCGGTGCATGCAGCAGTTGCACGAACCTGGCCTGCAGGGCGTCCGCCCACACGGGGCACCCGTACAGGGCCATGGACCGCACGACACCCGCGTAGAGTCTCCTGCAGGAGTCCTCTGGGCCCCTCAAGTTGGGCAGCAGCCGCATCAGCGCGTTAGCTGACACCAACAGTTTGGGGCGCAGACTTCGGAAGTGCTCTCCGAAGTCCCACCGACCATCGAGTACGAGCCCCAGGTATTTCAACCGGGGCTTGATGTCGATGGGAGTACCTCCTACTGTCAAGCTGGATCCCGGGGGTGGCCTGCGCCGAGGACCATGAAAGAACAAGGCCTCGGATTTGTGCAGAGCCACCTCGAGACCCAGCCGCCGGATCCGATCCACGACTTGAGCAACAGCGGTCGTGGCCCTCTGGGTCGCCTCGCGATGTGTAGCGCCACTCACCGTCACTAGCGTATCGTCCGCGTAGCACGTGACGGTGGCACCGAACGCGAGCTCACCGCGAAGCACCCAGTCGTATCCGATGTTCCACAGGAGCGGCCCCAGGACCGATCCCTGTGGGACACCGCACGACATCTCACGCCTACCGACGCCGGTCGCACTTGGATAGATGACGGCCCTCTCCGTCAGGTACGCCCCGACTATGCGGCGGAGGTAGAGAGGCACATCGTGGTACACGAGCGCCTCCCTGATGCAACTCCAGGGCAAGGTGTTGAACGCGTTGGAGATGTCCAAGGACACCGCCAACATCACCTCGCCCCGGGCAACCGCATCCTCCGCCAGAGTCCTCACGCGCATGATGGCATCCACAGTGGAACGCCGCCGGCGGAAGCCGTACTGCGTGTCCGCTAGGTCCGGCCCCACTCTAGAGAGGTGCTCGACGAGGCGCTTGGCAATCACTCTTTCGAAGAGCTTGCCCACCTCGTCGAGCAACACTATGGGCCGGTACCCGGACGGCTCGTCCGCCGGGCGTCCGACCTTGCGGATGAGGACCAGTTTCCCCGTCTTCCACATCTTCGGAAACTGGCCCCGCTCCAAGCATGCGCTGAGGAACCCTCGCAGTCGGGGTTCGAGACCATCTTCTCCTAGAGCTAGGACCCACGCACGGCCTGGAATGCCGTCGGGTCCCGGGGCGGTGTTCTTCTTGGCTCTAAGCCGTCGCACCGCCAGCTCTAGTTCTACCCAAGTGACCTCGGGCACGTCGTCGTCAATAACCACGCCGGGCGCATCAGGCGACCGAGGTGGCGGAGTCATCTGCGGCGGAACATGTTCCGCCCGCGCCGGGAACAGGGATGCCACCACTCCTCCAAGCAGAGCCGGCTCGAGAACCTGGGTCAGGGGAGGGGCCCGGGGGCGCAGCTTTCCTCTTACCAAGCGGTAAGGCCGCCCCCATGGGTCCCGCTCCAGTGTCTCCAGCAGCTCCCTATAGGAAGCTGCCTTGGACCGCTTGATCTCCGCTCGGAGGGCATTCCTGGCTTCCCTGTATCCCTCTTGCAACTCCGCCACTAGGGGATCTGTGTCTGCGGGGCGGCTACGCCTCCTACGGAGCCTGGCCCACCGGCGGTGCGCGATCACGCAGGCTTGACGCAGCCTCGCGATCTCCGCAGTCCACCAGTAGACCCGGCGCCTCGGACTATAGGCTGGAGCCCTAGACATACCCGCATCGCAGACAACAGTCATGGCCTCCCGGAACCACGCCGCCTCGTCATCGATGTCGTCAGGCCTGTCCGGCACCAAGGCCCAGGCCTGCACGGAGGCGGCTTCCAGGAGAGCATCCCTATTCAGTCCCCTAAGCACCCAGCGCGGCTCGCGTGGGGCCGGTGTGACCGGCGCATCACTCTCGGGAGGGGAGACATCAAACCGAACGTATCGGTGATCCGACAGTGTCTCCACCTCCACGACAACACGCCAGTCCCGCACACGTTGCGACAGCGAAGCGCTCGCGAATGACAGATCAACGATCGAGCTCGCCCCGCGCTCCGCCACCCAGAACGTGGCTTCGGCCCCGCGATTCTGGAGAACCAGACCGAGAGTAGCGGCCCAGCTCTCCAGAGCCCTACCTCGCGGGTTCGTGTGCCGGGACCCCCAAGCCTCAGACCAGGCATTGAAGTCCCCAAGCACAAGAACCGGGCGAGGGTGACAGGCATTGACGACGTCGGTCAGCCGCTCCAGCGACTGCCGATACTGCCCTATGCGTCGGTGTGATGCCGGCGTGAAGTAGACGGCCACGACCGCAATCTCCCCCACACGCGCCGCTACGATGCCATGCTCCCTTGCGATCACCACAAAGGGAGGGGCACCCGCAGCGGCGTTACGCACCAGTGCCGCCGATCCATCCAGGTCGACCACCCAGGCAGGCCCGGGGGGGCGGTGGGTGTACGGATCGGCGACAGCGGCGACGTGTATGGACCACTGTGCCATGCTCTGGAGCAGAAGAGCCTGAGCATCGACACCGTGGCCCACGTTCGCCTGCAGGATGCGGAGCTGGGGATCCATTATGGAACCATCTCCGCATCCCGCTGCGAACAGTTTGCGGAACGCCCGCCTCGTGGCTTCGGCTCCCCTCCAGTGCAGGCCTTACTGCCAACCCGATGGTCGGCCGGTTTGCCCCCCGCTGCACACCTGAAACAGTGCAGCGGAGCCTCGCAACCACCGGCCCTATGACCGGGTTGGCCACAGCGGAAGCACCGGTCGCCGACCGTCACCTCCGCCGTGCACTGCACCCCCACGTGCCCGACCGCCAGGCACCTAAAGCACCTGGCCGGTCGAGCCTGCAGGAGCTGAGCCCGCACCCCAACAACGCCGTCCACCACGAGGACCCGCCGATCGGCAGCCTTTTGAGCTGCTGCGATGGGGCAGCCGACAACTGCCGCCCCCTGTCCGCGACGGCCGTAGCGAATCGCTCCGACCTTAACCGCCTCCAGGGGGCAGCCCCCGGCCTCCGCCACGGTGGCCCGAATCTCTTCGGCCGTGATGGAGTCGTCCAAGCCCGAAATACGCAGTTCTGCGCACTTGGTGGGCCTGGACACCCGGACGTCGGCTGCATCCAGCGTCTCCCTTAGCTGAGCCGCTATGGCATCAGCCTGGGGACCGCTGGCAGCGCCAGGGACTTGGATGAGGCGGGCACCCGTCCGAGTCTCCGTGACTCGGAGGGGCTTCGCCAGTTTAAGAGACCTCATATCTATGAGGCCTCTGGCCCGCCTCACCAGATCCGGGTATTGCACGCCCCTCTCCGCAGCCTCCGGCGTCAACGTCAGGACGACGGCCGTTGTGCGGGGGATGCGCAACCTTCTCGGCGCTCCCTTCGCAGCAGCCTCAGCCTTTCTGGCCTTTTTAGCTGCCTTTCTCTTGGCGTTCCGCTTTCTCCTCGACTCACCGACTACCTCCCAGCCCCCCGCCGGTGCGGAGCTTGTGGAGGCGATCGGGGCCGGGGCCGAGGCTGAGGCTAGAGCCAGGGCTGGGGCTGGGGCTGGGGCAGAGGACGTCTTCCCCTTGCCCTTCCCCTTTCCCTTGCCCTTGGGCTGAGCGCCCTGCGCAGCAGTAGTGGCAGCGGCAGCGGCCGGAGCAGATGGCACAGCGGATGCGCTGCTGGCCGACTCCTGTGGGGTCCGCGTCGCTATTGGGCGACCCCTTTTGACTGCTCCGGCATACCCTGTAGGCGACGCCAGGGGCGGACGGCGGATAGAGTCCATGATGGACTCCAATCCGCGCTTTGTCCGCTCCTCGTGCGCCGCCTGCCGCGCCTCCTGCGCCGCCTGCGCCGCCTCCAGCCGCCTTTCCATAGCGGCCAGAGCCGCTACGACTGCCGCCAATGGGTCCGTAGGCTGCACCGGCATCGGCACCGGCGGCTGCGGTCGGACAGGCGGTGACGGTGGCAATTCCGGCTGCACCGGTGCCTCCAGCCGCAGCGGCGACCTCGACCGCACGGGCGACCGCACCGGCGACCGCACCGGCGACCGCACCGGCGAAGCCAGCCGAGCCGACGACTTCGGCTCTGCCGGCTGCGCGACCGGCTTCCGCCGCGCCGACCGCGTGACGCGCCCCTCCGGCAGCCCGGCGACGACCTTTTGCAGGTCCGCAAACTCGGCCGCCATCTTGGCCATCTCTTTGCGGTACTCTGCCGCCTGCCGCTCCGAGGCATCGATTAGCTCGACCTGTCGTCTGCCTAGCTGAGCCCGCTCGTTCCGCGACCCAACCAGCTCCGCTCTGAGCAGGCCGAACTCCTCGATAAGGCGCGTCGTCGCCCGTCGCAGCCGGACTTCCTCCGGCCCCATAGACCCAGCACGGGTCCCTATTACTTCCTCCAGGGCCTGCAGTACCTCCCTAGAAGTAGGGTCGGTACGGGGCATGGGCGTGGGCGCCGCCGAGGTGGAGGGACTCGGCGGCGCTACGGCATCTCTCAGGGCCGGGGCCCGAGAGGAGGGCGTTTGGGGGATGGGCCTCTTGCCACCCCGCGTCTTCCCCCGGCCGACCATCGCAACCTTGGGCGGGGGGGAGTCCTCGCTGCCGCCGTTGTTGGGCTCCTCGTTGGAGGACGAGTCGGTCAAGGTGACGGCTGCATCCGACTCAGTCCTCCGTGGAGGAGGAGCAGCCTTCTTGCCGCCATTCCTCCTCCGTGCAGATTTTCGGGTCTGCAGACCCACCGGGCTGTTCGCCCTGCTCTTCTCGGTGGCGGTGTCGAAGTTTTCCGACACCGCCGCAGTTGGTGACGCGACCTCCGCGTCATGGCGCTGCGCGACCTCCGCGCAGTCTGTTTCGCTTGGTAAGGGGGGGGTTTTATGTTTATTTAAGGTATGCATAAAGGTTCCCACGAGCATGAGACGAAAGGTTACACTTCCCGGGTGACGCTCTTTCCGAGAAGCGGGGTACATACTGTGGAGGTCCCCTGGTGTCCACAGGTTTTAAACGACTTCGCTGTCGGGTTTTTAAGACTTTTCCTTGTCGCGGGCCGGCCAATTAAGGCAAGCCCCGCGGCCTCCAGGTTACCGGCATACTGAGTGTGGCTAGCACTCAGATCGTTGTCGATATCTAGGAGGTTACGCGACGCGGGGGAGCAGCCAACTCTCCCAACACCGACGGTGGCACGAGTGCCTGTCAGCCCCTGCGCGAGCAGTGGGCCAACCCGTCCCTGGATCTCACGGAACCCTTGCCTCTCCCCTGTCCCCTCTGAGAGCAGAGGGATACTGGGAGCGACTAGCGGGAACCGGATCTCTCTCCGCGGGCCTTGAAGCCCCGCCACACCACGACCCCCTCTGGGTCGACTAGCCCTCAAAAGGGCTGTTTGAATGGAAGGAATCCTACGGATCCCTTCCCGCGGGCCTTGCAGGCCCGCCATACCACGACCCCCTCTGGGTCAGCTAGCCCTCAAAAGGGCTGTTTGAATAGAAGGGATCCTACGGATCCCTTCCCGCGGGCCTTGCAGGCCCGCCATCCCACGACCTCCTCGTACAATGAGGTCGGCCGTTGGGTTATTCGTCAACGGCCAACAGAACTCCTAAGGTGGGAGTCTGTTAGCCGTTGTCCAGGATGCACCAGCCCCTCCGCTTCCGCTCCCCAGGACCGCAGTCCAAAGGGGGAAGAAACGGAAAGGCCAACGTGGAGGTTACCCAACCCGCACCCCTGAAGACCAATACCTACGCATAAAGACCAATCCTTACAAAGACTTTTCGCATTACGACCAATACGTACTAGGACCTATTTGCATAAAATTGCCAGCTACCACAGAGTGAGCACATGTTGATAAGATACTCTTTCGATATGTAGGTTTTTTCTTAGGTGGCAAACAAGCACACAGCCCACCTGATGGAAAGTGGTTACCGCGGGCTATGGACGTATGCAACACCAGGGGCGTTACACTCGTGCTGCCTACCCTGAAGAAACCTTCTAATGCCCCTCTTGAAGAACCCCATATTGTAGTCACTTGGGAAAACCATGGCAGGGAGTTCTTTCCACAGCTTGAGCGTACGTGGGAGGAAGTTCCTTTCATACCGCACGGTGCGCACCGTATTCGGATGCAATGTGTGGGGATGCATTCCCTGCCTATGGCAAGCGGTGCGGTGCGGTGGTTTTTGTTTTACGACCTAAAAAAATTTTTCGATGCTATTTCATATAATTTTGAGTGTTCACGGAAACTAATATAAAAAGGCAAGTGTTTAGGCTATTTTTATCGTATTTTATTGTCATATTGCAGCGATAATTCTTACTGATTTTATTTTAATGTCATAAGTTTAATATCTGCGGTAGCCTAGTGGTATGGGTAATGGACTGCTGAGACGAGGTCTCGGGTTCGATCCCAGGTTTACCATGGCACACACCAATGACTTTTCGATGCTTTTCGAAGTTATGTGTGTATTTATCGCAGGTTTATAAGTGCCCGGTTAATGGCAATAGGCTCGCCACCTATTACATTGGGACCTAAACATAAACTGGCGAAATGTAGGTGCTAGCACCTCTGCCTACCCCTTCGGGGAATACAGGCGTGAGTTTATGTTATGTTATGTTATGTTTAACTACAGAACCGTTTTATTTATTCTTTTTTAAAATCAAAGACGGACATGGGGGCATAATGGGGTCATGACTATGGGGCACGATGGGGTACCCCACTATGCCCCGTAACCGGTATCCCCATTATGCCCCTGGTACCGTAAGCACTATGAAGGAAAATACATGTTCATTCTCTAATTATAATTTGTTGTTTTGTAGATATTAAAAATGGTACGAACATACAAGAAGAATAAAAATACATAGGGAAAAAGAATCTTCTCGGGCGGGACTCGAACCCGCAGGCTTTTCCTTACAGGGGGAATGCTTTGACCAATTCGGCTACAAAGACACGCCCGATGTGATTCAAATTTCCCATCTTATAAGGCGACGGTGGAAGTTAGCTTACTTAATGCTGTAAACAATCATTCAATACAAGAACAAATCTTCAACGGGTAGTTGGTCTACAGAGAGTATGAAAAAAGCAATTGAAGCAGTCGTTTGCAAGACAGCAGGCTTCAAGAAAGCAGCATAGCTGTACGATGTTCCGTAAACCACACTGTGAAGCTAAATAAAGCTTTATTCTGCGTACCCCGTAATGCCCCGATTTGAATACCCCATACTGCCTCTAAATGTCGACGCCTAGGATCAATGGTAAGCCGTGTGCCCAAGAATTGCAGCGCTACAATAAATGGGGTTTTCTTAGCGGTGAATACACATACTTGTGTCTTGGTGGGGTGGAACTGGATCAGGTTTAGTCGACCCCAATCGGATACTCCCGAGAAAACTGGCCACTAGTTCTTCACTATCATAATTTCGGAAAAATGATAATGTTAATGTTTTTCGTTTAACAAATATAGGTAATGTAAGAACTGCATATTACTGCATATGTCGTATCCTGTCTAATCAGGCTTTAACCGCCTAAACTGCTAAACGGAGCCGTTCAATTATCAGAATGAACAAATTTTCATCGGCTCCCCTTTTAAAAATTTGGTCCTTCACCAGAGATTAAGAAATTTCTGAACTTTATCTGCTTGAGAAAATATTTTTGCACAAGTCTAGATTACTTATTTTAAAATCCTTACCAGATTATGCGCCCTAGGGACGATGAAATCCTTAGCTCGTAAAAACCTCAGCATAAACTCATCGTCTGTTCTGAAGGGGAAGCATTCTTCTCGATCTGCAAAAACATTATTAGCATTTTTTTTTATACAGGACACGTCAATTTGACTTCACCTCGCTTGATGTTAAGCTAAAGGCAAAGTCTTGGAAAGAGGGTCACCATCGTAAACATGTACCATGTTAACAGTGGTGGCACTCAGCTTGACGGCCTCATTAGATGCCTTTTCACGCCCCGCTTAAAGAACCCGGGACTGTAGGAAGAAAACAAAAACACGTGAGCTGGCAGGGAGTTCCTATATATATATCTCTATATATCTCAGACCCTCAAAAGGTTGGCTCAATGATTGCCACTCGAAAGAAGATTTAATCTTTATAATACTCCTGGCAATACATTCTGCTTTCACTATAATCCGATATTGTCTTTTTGTTCCTAAATTTACACATGTACTCCGTTCAACTCAACTTTTTAATTATTTGGCTCTTTTAGGCAAAATGGATAGTGTGATTCAAAACACACTTTGTAAAATTCTAAATGTGGATATGAACGACCGAGTCTGGCTTCAGGCGTCCATGCCTGTGCGTCTAGGCGGGCTCGGCGTTCGCAAAATTACCGACGTAAGTCTACCAGCTTTTTTGTCTTCGGTGCATGGCACGGATGAATTAGTTAGAAAAATCCTAACTCCTAGCCTAACTAATTCGGAAGTGCCAGGCAAAGCCGAAGCCTTAAATGCTTGGAAAATGTTTTGCCCAAACCTTAATTTGCCAGCCAACCCATTTTCCCAGAGATAATGGGACGTGCCGCTCTGCAACATGGTAAGAAAACATCTCATTTCTACATTCACCAATGATGCGGAGCGTGCTCGCCTTTTGGCTGTGGGGGAATGGGAATCTGGTGTTTGGCTTCAAGCACTACCATCGCCCAACATTGGTATCATGTTGGACGACAACACCTTCCGTATCGCTGCTTGCCTTCGTTTAGGTGCTCCTTGCGTTTCGCCACATCGATATTGCTGTGGAGAAGAAGTTGGTAGCCTTGGACATCATGGTCTCTCATGCAGCAGGAGCGCGGTTCGGCTTTCGCGGCACGCGTACATCAATGACATAATCCGTCGGGCTCTTGTCACCGCCGGCGTTCCATCTGTATTAGAGCCTTCTGGTTTGGTGCGCGACGATGGCAAGAAACCAGATGGAATGTCATTGGTGCCTTGGAAGATGGGAAGGCATTTGGTGTGGGATGTAACATGTGTTGACACCCTTGCGCCTTCTCATCTTTCAGGTACTGCGGACTGTGCCTGCGCTGCTGCTGCCTCGGCAGAGACCCTCAAACGCCGCAAATATAGTAGTTTAAGTGATAATTACATATTTGAGCCGTTTGGGGTCGAGACGCTGGGATCATGGGGTCCAAGTGCACGTCTATTATACAAAGAAATATCTAAACGTTTAATAGACACTACCCGTGACCAGAGGGCTGGTTTATTCCTTGCGCAAAGGATTGGCATTGCCATTCAACGTGGCAATGCCGCCAGCCTACTGGCCACCCTCCCGGTTGACGTCGATGGGGAGGAATTCTTTGACGCCTGAACCTACAGTTTTGCACATACCTTGCTTTATATTTTTATTTATAATAATTATTATATCTTTATAATTATATATTACTGGTAAAACAATGTTTAAAACACATGACATGATTCGTCAGATAAGTTCAATGGTTAAAACTTTTTATTTAATAAAGTATCGCAACTGGTTACGAAACTAGTTACCATGGCGACTGACGCGAATTGGAAAAGGTTCAGTGTATGATGATCTGCCTCCTCAAGTATTGTACAAAGTCAGTATTAGAATTTATTGAAATATCCAACCCGCGGAATGGAGTTTGCGTCACAGTTTGCACAGGACGACACGTGCAGGGCTAAGATGCCATCCATTTACGGTGCAGAGTATACCTGCTAGAACCAAGCATTTCAGTGATTCATTCCTATGCCGCACCACTAAGACCTGGAACTCCCTGCCAGCTCACGTGTTTCCTTCTTCCTACAGTCCCGGGTCCTTTAAGCGGGGCGTGAAAAGGCATCTAATGAGGCCGTCAAGCTGGGTGCCACCACTGTTAACATGGTAAATGTTTACGATGGTGACCCTCTTTCCGAGACTTTGCCTTTAGCTTAACATCAGGCAAGGTGAAGTCAAATTGACGTGCCATATAAAAAAAAAGAAAATTATAATTTTATTATACATGCAATATATTCACGTCTGTAAATAGGTAGAAGGCATAGGTGTATTAATACCTACATTTCGCCCCACGTAATACGGGACGAGCTTATTGCCGCCAAGCGGGCAGCTAGTCATGCGCTGTATGTTTATTGTCGGATGGAGAACAGCCATATTCCCTTAAATTCAAATTCAAAAAATTCAAATTCAAATTCAAATTCAAATTCAAAAATTGTTTATTCTGCATAGACCATTAAATAGGAACTTACAAAACGTCAACATAAAGTAAATATTAAATACTAACTAATACTAGTAAATGGACCACCGGTCCGAAACGCGGCCCAGACCTGAGAAGACTCCGGCAAGAAACTCAGCGGGCATTTTTTTGGTCTATTTACAAAACATTTACTTAGTCTAAAACTTATGGTCTAGATACAATGTTTTGCTTGAGTAGCATAGCTGAGCGAACAGCTCATTTCCAAGCTTGTTTATCGTTTAAATATTCTTGGATTTTATAATAGCCTTTCTGGCCCAGTTTGCTCTTTACTGTATTTTTAAATTTATTAACAGGTAAATCTCTGATTTCATTAGGAAGCTTGTTAAAAAAGCGTATACAGTTGCCCTGGAAAGAATTACTTATTTTATGGAGTCTGCTATGACAAACTTAGTCCCTTTTACGACACTCACAGGAAGAAATGGGGTGGCTGTATTCTACTCTACCGGGAACCAACACGGTACGGCATGACAATTTTATTATAATTTCAATCAAACATTTTATGCTAACCGAATACCATATTCCGCAGTTCCATAATAGCTGCCGCCCTAGTATCTTGGTTCTCGTTGCACACTGCCTGAGCCATCTCCAAAAGTTCAGGATCCTCCTTCGTATTTAGTTCGGCTTCGTAGCCGATCTCCCAGAAAAGCTCATACATTATTATCACTAATTTGATATGATCTGGAAACAGAATTACACTACATAAGTCGTATAAGTTTTTAGTCACGCAAGAATTACTTGGAGGATCCTACCGTTTGGCAAGATAAAAAAAATCATCAAATTTCACTTCCCAAAAAACTTATCGCAAAGTTTCATTTCTGGTAGCTTTATATTTCGCATTTTAATCACTTGGTCATATATTAATTTGGCAACTTTTTACTTGCTCAAGTTTTATTAAGTCAAATATACATTAAGCAAATAGGTACTTTATAAAAAAAATATATATTATTCTAAAAGTAAGTTCGTTCAAATTTCACTTTTATTATGGGTCAAAAATTGTAAAAACATGAAAAGTCTGATGTAAGCCATTATTAATATAATTATTACCTATTTAATTGTCACTTCACACAATCAGAATAAAGAAGTAAGTACAATAGTTAAGTAAAATAATTAAATTTTAATCGTATTTTTTTTAATTACTCGCAAAGACACATGCGGCAGTGGCCGACGAAGCGATGGAATTGATTTGTATTATATGTGTATTCTTACCAGTAAATTATTTGTCCAAGGTGAAACTAACATCCATGCTGCAGCAGTGAATTTTTAAAATTGGATCTTGAACTTGAAATAGTAGCTTTTTCGAAAACCAAAATGCAATATTTGATTACCTACCTAATACTTGGTAAAATGAAAGAATTGCCATGTAATTATTTGTTAAACAATAATCGCTGAAAATAGTATTGCTAACTGTAAAATTGCGAATAGTTGTTTTTAACCCCCGACGCAAAAACAACGGGGTGTTATAAGTTTGACGTGTCACAGACACGTTTAACTTGGAATTGGTTTACTCTCGAATATGTGGCAGTTTATTCTAGGAATAAACTTTACTAGCGTTTGGTCGAACCGGCCCTTAGCCGTTAAGTTCGCTTCATTACTACTTTCCACCCACAGTCAATCTTCTTAATACCTACTCCTATAACGCATCTGGTATAGTACAGGTCAGTAACGTTTGGACTTCACCCTAATTGTGTACCATTCAACGGAATGCAGTCAATCGACGAAGTAATAAAAAAAAAATTAAAAAGCACTTAATTACTAGCTAATTTTCAAATACTTAATAACTTTTCACTTTACCCTCTTCGATATGATTCCGGTAGCACCGCAGAGTAGTGTCACAAAAATGCCCTTTAGAGTGTAACTACCACCCCTGACAGACAACGATGTACTGTTCATTGCTCGTTCCTGATGCCTCAATGTTGCCTCAACTCACGGAACCAAACAAAAACCAAGATGTTAAATAATAATTATAGGTATAACAGTGTTTTCAGAATATCCGATCCGATATCGGAAGAAGTAAAATGTATGAAATACATCTCTGTCTTCGAGACAGCCTCCGTGGCGTAGCGGTAGTGAACGCGGCCGCTACGCAGGAGGCGCGGGTTCGATCCCCGCTCAATGCAAATATTTGTATGCATGAATATGGGTATTTGCATTGGTCTGGTCGTGCCTCGGAGAGCACGTTAAGCCGTCGGTCCCGGTTGCCATACGAACATCTACGGCAGTCGTTACAGGTAGTCCTCAAAAGACCAACAACTGGTCTAACTGCAATTCTGATATCGGATCGGATAATCTGAAAACACTCTTATAATACCGGCAGCCCCAATGCCGCTAAGACACAATATTTTATATATTGAAATATATTTTTAAAGAATGTTAAAATTAATAAAGAGTTTAAAATGCTTTGGAATTTACTTATTATTTTTATTTTAACTTACTATTTATTTTATATGTTATAATACATTTTTATAATAAAACAAAAACAATAGATCTATTTAAATACCTACTTATTGTATTTTCTACTTTTATTCTATTTTTAGTGCTAGTGGTTTCTATAATCAACTAAAAAGATCATTAATTTCAGCACCTGAAAAACAATTGAATATAATTACAGTAACTGATAATGTGCTTATTTTCCCTTCGGTACCATCCGTCTCCCTCCCCGATCCGTCCACTTTCCTGATCTGTCTATTTTCCGAAATGAACTGACCACTTTACTGATATAGCCATTTAATATATTGCGTTTACACATTATGCGTTTTGTACCTACATTATGCGAATTGCACATATCGCGTGTGTTGCTCATTTAGCATAACATTTCTGTACAATTCAATTATTTGATATATTTTCGCATAGCATACTATAAAGATAGCTGAATTCTGTAGAATAAAAACGTTTTAAACACGTAATTAAACCTCTGTAATATTTCCCACTATGTTCATCACGACAAATAAAGTTAAAAACAGATGTTTCCCAAAACTTTGGGTAATTAAGAATATTTTATTAATATTCTTCAGCATATAAAACTAAAAATAGATAAAACTACATACAGGTATTTTCCTTAGGTAATTAAAAATATTTTTGCTTATATTCTCCAATATACATAAAACTAAAATGAGCCAGTCTCTAAGAAGTTATTCTAAAAAAGTAAAGTTACTTTACTAACATTAACCCTGTGTGTGTTACTGGGTTCTTGCTTATTCTTGAAGTAGACTAATTAGGAAAGTAGACCAATAAGGAAAGTAGACCAATGAGGAAAGAAGTCCAATGAGGAAATTAGACCAATGATAAAAGTAGACCCATATCAAAGTGGACGGATCAGGAAAATAGACGGAAGGTACCGGAGGGCTTATTTTTTGTGTGTCAAGTTGAGCATGGCTTAAATTGGCGGTATTAGGTGCCTTTACCTTACTATGTGCTATAAACGCAAGCCTGCCTGCTAGTTTGGCTAGGTAGCCAATTTCCAGGTTTACCTGATACCTGGAAATTGGTCAAGGTACATGAGTAGTCATTTTAGGGCACGAACTATCGAATAAATGCCACAGCGAATGACATTCGGAATCGACGGCTTAACGTTGGTTGCCGATAGCCTTATGCCCACAGAACCAAACAAAAGCCAAGAAGACCCAGGCATGTGCGTTTACAGCAAAGGTATCTCCTTTCCTTCCCCTTCCCACTCTTCAGAGCACACCACTGCCACTGCAGGATCACCTCACTATCCTCGGTATGGATGTTCGCTGCAAACTGAATAACAAAAACTATATCGAGAGTATCATCAAATCAGCCTCGCGTAAACTCGGAGTCCTGAACAGAGTGAGACGTTTTTTCACGCCGGAGCAGCGGTGTCTTCTATATAAGACCCAAATTCGTTCCTGCGTGGAATACTGCTCACATCTCTGGGACGGCTCCGCAAAGTACTTATTAGATGCTCTCGACAGGTTGCAGCGACGTGCGGTCCGCATTATTGGGGATCCTAAGGTCACGAACACCCTCGAGCCTTTGCAGATGCGTAGAGATGTTGCGTCTTTGGCAGTTTTCTACCGTCTCTACCATGGTGAATGTTCTGACGAGCTCTTCCAATTAGTCCCACCCTCCCCTTTCCTTCACAGGACGACACGTGCAGGGCTAAGATGTCATCCATTTACGGTGCAGAGTATACCTGCTAGAACCAAGCGTTTCAGTGATTCATTCCTATGCCGCACCACTAAGGCCTGGAATTCCCTGCCAGTTCACGTGTTTCCTTCTTCCTACAGTCCTGGGTCCTTTAAGCGGGGCGTGAAAAGGCATCTAATGAGGCCGTCAAGCTGAGTGCCGCCACTGTTAACATGGTAAATGTTTACGATGGTGACCCTCTTTCCGAGACTTTGCCTTTAGCTTAACATCAGGCGAGGTGAAGTCAAATTGACGTGTCCTGTATAAAAAAAAAAAAAAAAATATGCTAAATAATAAATATTATAACGTGTTCCTGTTATTTTCTTTTGTGTTAAAAACTTTTGAATTTATCTTATTATGTTTTAATATAATTTATAACATTACAATATAACAAAATAATTAAAAGAAACAATAGGTCTTTATAAATTTATATGTATTGTTTTTTTTTCTATTCTGAGGTCATTACTCACAAATTTGATTTTAATCTATGTATGTTAACATCATTGTAGAGAGGCTTCGTTGGTCAGTTAAAAAGGCGTTTGCAACAGTTTTTAGAAAGGAATAAGCCTACATAGATTTACATAATATTTTGCATGTAATCTATTTCAACAACAGCTAATAACTTTAAGATGATGATGATTATGAAATTCATTATGAGTTCGTATTGATGCATAGATAGATATTAGTGCAGTAGTTATGTTAACTAATAGTATTAACTCTGCACTAACGTCTATCTCACATATTATGAAATCGTTTTCACATTATCCGATATCAGTGTCAGACGCCAATCCGATATCGGATATCGAATAGTATGAAAATCGCTTTTAGTGCTCACAATGTATTTTATAACACAGGACTCGTATTTCTTTGTACATTATCAGAAGACGTTGGTCTTTGCGAGACAGCCGACCTCAACAGAGTTGAGCACAAGCTTAGAAGATAGATCATTAGAATGTGAAATGGTATGTATAAGATACCCACACAGAAAATACAGTATCGATATTTTTTATCGGTAGTTACCTTCCCTAGTCAAGTACATTTTTTCACACCGATTTTATCCCATTTCTTTCATGAAGTCGACTTTTCATATTTCCCTGTTTTCTCAATTCTTATAATCAAATATCTTGACACTAATTATTTAAACGATATGCACTGTGCGGTATGAAATGAACTTCTTTCCACGCACGCTCAAGCTGTGGAATGAACTTCCAGCTGTGGTTTTTTTTATACAGGATACGTCAATTTTACTTCACCTCGCCTGATGTTAAGCTAAAGGCAAAGTCTCGGAAAGAGAGCCACCATCGTAAACATATACCATGGTTAACAGTGGTGGCACTCAGCTTGACGGCCCCATCAGATGCCTTTTCACGCCCCGCTTAAAGGACCCGGGACTGTGAGACTGTTTTCCCAAGCGACTACGATATGGGGTTCTTCAAATAGGGCCTTAGAAGGTATTTTCAGAGTTGGCAGCGCGAGCGTAACGCCTCTAGTGTTCCATATATCCGGGTACATACGATAGGAAACCACTTTTCTATGAGGTAGGCCGTATGCTTGTCTGACACCTAAGTGGTATAAAAATAAAGATTTTTAAGAAATAATGTGTAGGTACTTACCTATATACCTATTATTATTTCTTACATTATAAACTTTTAGAATTTGTCTATAATTCCAAAACGGCGGTAAAAATGAAATGGTGAAAACTTTTCCGTTAATTAAACCCTCGAGCTGCTGAGTTCGTGTTAGAAGTGGATGTTAGAGTAGGTAGCTCACGTGTTTCCTTCTTCCTACAGTCCCGGGTCCTTTAAGCGAGGCGTGAAAAGGCATCTGATGAGGCCGTCAAGCTGAGTACCACCACTGTCAACATGGTACATGTTTGCGATGACGACCCTCTCTCCGCGACTTTCAGGCGAGGTGAAGTCAAATTGACGTGACCTAGATAAAAAAAAGGTAATGACCAGGATTCAAACTCCGTACCTCTCGATCGTAAAGGAAGAGAAGGCTCCAAACCTATCGGAATGATTTCTTTAAGTTTTAAAAGTTCTCACACACACGGAAACAATGCTTGAAATTAAGTTAATGTTTAATTAGTTAATTATAATGATTTTATTTAATGGTTTGTGACTAACTGTGTAAATAAAATATATTTTGGAATAATCATGGGTATTCTCAGGGTTTTTATGTCACGTGCATGTTATCTATAGGTACTATTATAAAACTGTGATATAACTGTCAGTTAATTTATGATTTTTTTAAATAGGTACTTGGGTGCAAAAGTATTTGGGGTTCAAAAACTATTCCAATCCAGATCCACATTTCTGCTATAGGTACTATTATGGATTCTTGTGTTTGTCCTCGATAAACGCAAAAGGTAAAAAGTACTAAAAAGAACAAGATTATTCTTCATTAGAAAGTCCTTGGTCAGAATTTAAATCTGCTGTAGGGGACAGACGATTTTATTGTATCGCTTTTTAAATCGTACCTAGTCTTATCATTAAATAACACTTTTATATACAGCAACACCAAACTAAGCTTTTGTGTCACCTACTTACCCACCATTTTAAATTGACATCTAACGTGTTGCCGGTGTATAATGATTAAAAATAAAAAAACCCGACTGCCACTGAAAAGACCGAAATAAGTTTGATAGCAGGCGGTACCCATTAATTTTCTTTCGGATTATGATTGGCAAATGGGTACCGCCTGCTATCAAACTTATTTCGGTCTTTTCAGTGGCAGTCGGGTTTTTTTATTTTTAATCATTTGTTTTATTTTATACTTTCTAGTTATGATTCAACATGTATATCTTTTTGTAATTTCCTTCATATCGTTTATACTTGAGGTAAAAACTTAAATCAATAAGTAAGCAAATTAGCGAGAAGAACTTAAAATCTTTATATATCCTAAACTATTATTTAAAATGAAAAATGATAAAAGGAACCTAAAGATGATTTAAAATACCTATTCAATGACACCCCACTTGACATAGTTCATCAATTTTTTTTTTTTCTTTTTACAATATGGCGTCTGGATGTCGCTGTGGTGAATTTTGATTACTGTCATGTCTTTAGTGACACTCGCAATGTTAAGACGATTCGATTGACGTAAGAATTATCAAAATCGGCCCACGCATTTGGTCTCTAGAACGCCACATAGAAACAAACATACATACATACATACATACATACATAGACTGATAAGCACATTACCCTCCTTTGCGTCGCGCAGTCGGGTAAAAAAGTGTCATTTAATGAGAAATCAAGCGGTGGTACAATTTAAAAAGTAGTACATTATACTTGATTCTCCTATATATTTAATGGCAATTAAATTAGTGTTCTGATCCCATATGTATCACCGAAAGTCCGACCGAAAGTTATACATCAAAGCGGGCGAAGCCGCGGGCATCTTCTAGTGATCTGCTAGTACCTAAATATTCTTATAATAACTGCGTCATGAACTATTTACGTCTTATTTTTTTTTAAATAAGACGTAAATAGTTCATGACGCATTAGGTTTGCCTGATGAGCGTTTAATTGATATAATTATAGGGATATCCTCCGACGAAATAGAAGGACCAGTTTGTATTTGTATGGTGAGTTCTCGAAGACTGGGGTACAGTATGTGAGTGTCGAATCGACAATTACCATATTGTGTTTCGTCACCTCAGGCCCTGGCCGGCAAATCTGCCCCTCATAGACAAGTGGCAATTCGTTTGCTGGCGTATTGTAGAATATAATGACGAATGTATGGGATTTGACGTATTATGACAGTTGTCAACGTATGTCATAAACGTCAAATCCCATATTCTTCATTCTATTCAACGATACGCTGGCCAACGAATGGCCACTTGTCTAGGGGGCTGGTGTGCCCTAGAAAGGATATCCTAGAGACTGATATACTGTTAATGTTTAAAACATGTCCATCCAAAGGCTGCCTGTAAGAGATCGCTCTTAGCGATAAGGCCGCCATTTGTACATAATGTCATGTATTGTCCATACATTTACTGTATTACAATAAAGATTTATCTATCTATCTATCTATCTAACTGAAAGACTCTGTACCTTCATCTTTTTTTCGTGCAGAAATCGCTACGGATACAAACCCAACAGCCAGCGGAGGATGATTATTTAGAACTCGAATAACTTAGGTGAACCACACGCCGCCGCTTCGAGCCTCAATTACCGGGGTCTAAAGTGACCCATACGACAATTCCCACGAATCCCGAGCTCACCGTTGGTTTTTTTTTATTTTATCATTCCCAAGATTTTACAGGTTTAAGGGAACGTTCATATCTGACGGAACTTGCGTCGCGTATTATCGGTCGCGTAACGCCAGAACAGACAAATGTATAGAAAAACACTTGACCGTTCACACTCAACCGATGTTACGTTAGTGCGTCGAGTGTGAACGGTCAAGTGTTTTTCTATACATTTGTCTGTTCTGGCGTTACGCGACCGATAACACGCGACGCAAGTTCCGTCAGATATGAACGTGCCCTTACTCCGGAAAGAGGGAAGGTGCGTTTACGCTGATAAGATGACATCTGGCTATAACTAGCTGCTATATATGAATATATACAATTCTTCTTCACAGTAGTGTAATAGTGTTTTTTTGCATAATATTAGAAGAACATCGAAAATAAATACAAAAATCTTTTTTTATTACGCATTTACGCACTAATTATCGCTTTATCACTAATCACAGCTCTCGGGGTTAGGTAGGCAGACAGCAGTTTTTTTCAGAAAATATCGACATCCTTATATTCCCTGTATATTACTATACTCTATGTCCGTATAATATCTACCAATAAAAAGGTGTAATAACGGTCAGCAAAATTTTGTATATAGTTATTTTCTTTCAAGTGAAGCTATGGACTAGTTCATTCAGCGACCATACAATGAGATTTTTTTTTGTAAATATACACATATTATACATACAAACACCCAGTCTTCGCTGCACGGCTTTCTTTACAAAGGGCATGCCGTCATAGAGGCGGTAAGGCCCATCATGGGGGAATGGCTAGAGAGGCCACATGGCAGCCTCTTGTATCGACTGACGCAGATTATCACCGGGCACGGGGGCTTTGGGCGGTATCTGCGTCGGATCGAAAAGGAGCCAACGTCCGAGTGGACACAGGGCTGCACACGGTCACCGAGTGTCCGGCATGGGCCGGACCGAGGCGGGAGCTAGTGGCGGCCCTGGGAGTGAGAGTTCTTACCCTCGCCTCCCTGCTCGCAGCAATGGTCCGCTGTGCGGACGCGTGGGCGGCCGGCGTCTCCTTCAGCGAGCAGGTAATGGTCATGAAGGAGACGGCGGAACGGGAGAGGCAGCGCGAGCGAGCGAGACTCGCGAACCGCGCTGCTCGCGCGCGCAGGCAACTCGGGCGTCGGAGGGCACTGACTGACCTCCGTCCCCCATGAGTGCGGGCCTGGCGGTGACGGGTGAAGCCGCCTGTCACCCCAGCAGAAGTAGGCCACGGCGACGACGCGCTGAGAAGCGTGCCTCCCCATTCGGGGGACGAGTCGGGGACACCGTTGTCCCCCCTCCCGAGGAGGGCTAGATCGAAAAAGGGATGGCCCTGGGTCAGCCGGGGTGCGAGGGATCTGTCGATGACAACCTCACCTCCGGCCTAGCACCACGACCCAAAGTCGGCGTGCGGTTTTAGTCGGTTCGAGTCCGACATAACCTCCCCTTCCGGCTCCGGCAGGGGGGTATCCGAGGGGATTTCCGCACGGAAAAAAAAATAGGGTAGGCAGCGGGAGTGTAACGCCCCTGGTGTTGCAAACGTCCATAGGCCGCGGTAACTACTTTCCATCAGGTGGGCCGTGTGCATGTCTGCCACCTAAATGGTATAAAAAAAAAGGTAAAACCGACTTCAAGAAACAAAAGAGAGGCACTGGAAAGGGAATGATAACGGACCTTACAGATTTACTAACCTGTTATAATTCGTTGTCTGGCTTGAAAGGCCTTATATTTCCATGATTACATTATAGTAGTTCAGGCACAGCAAACAAAGTAGGCACCGACCTCTAACAGATCAGTAAATCTGTAAGGTCCGTTATTATTCCCTTTCCAGAGCGTCTTTTTGTTTCTTGAAGTCAGTTTTACTTTTTTTATGAATTTTATTTATTTATCCCTTTTTAGTGAGTTATAAGTTTATAACCGATCCATGGCTCATCATTTGTCTAGGTTTTTATCATCAGTTTAAATCAGGATTTTCAGAAGCGAAAATTCATATTAAATTATGTAAAAGCAACAGAAACAGTATTTTATATACATTTTGAGTATGTCCACAGGATCCCGTCATTCGATTCTGAGTCCCAGGATCCCGTCATCCGATTTTGACACTGTTTCCTTTCCAACAAAACAAAGATCATAAATTGAGTAAGACTTTAAATACAATGGTTAGTCGCCTATTTTGCGCTCTTAGTAGTGAAATTTTTAATAATGCTGATACATGTATTCATTCATGGCTCTGCTAGAGAATAGGTATAGGTACTCCCTACCAGAGCCACTTACAACACAGTTGAATGTTACTAATAAAAGTCACTGTGTTGTTAGGAAAGCCGTTGAAAAGAACACAACATAATATTGATTAATACGTTTGTGCTGTAAAATATCATTAATATGTTGTATTCTATATAAATTTTCACAATGCCTGCGGGCATTTGTTTTTTGAAATCGAGGCGTCATTTCACAAATGGGACTTTGCTAGCACAAGCTAGCAGGCCGCATAGGCGCGTTTTCCTGCAATTTCTCCAGGATCTCAGCATCAGATCTGGAGTTCTTGGATTGGGACCACTCTGACAGTATCCGTTCTTAACTGGCTTTGATATCGCGTAACAAACATACAATTCGAACTGTCAAGTCTAATTGAGAACCTCCTTCTTTTTGAAGTCGGTTCACTGCTCGCTATAATAAAAATTGGATTGGATTGAAGTCGGTTAAAAATGTTGTATGTTGTTAAAGAAAACAAATTTAGTAATTACTAGCTGTTACCCGCGACTTCGTCCGCGTTTAGTTCGGAATAGCTCAAACTCATTATTAAATATGGTGGAAGATTTTCATCCCAACTGGAACGGAAGTACTCGAAATACTGGAAATAGTGAATTTTACGCAAAGGAAACATTTCTTTATTTTAAAAAAGAAACAAAACTGTATTCAAATTATATCGAAAACTCGCTGGACATCTTCCACCTTGTATTTTTAAATTAAAATTATGAAGACAGTCTTTTGAGTGACTGACTTATAAATACAGGGCTACTCTACTGAAAACTACGAAAATTGACAAACTTCTTCTATGGGCTTGGCAAATATTGCGGAAGGATTTTGTAAAATTCAACATTTTGCTGACGAAATCATTATCAAGTATGTGATGAACATTGTTATATTGTGGACTTGGTAATGTTTACTAGTTTTAATGGTTTAAATATTCTTCCTTCCTCCCAAATTCTTAAAACATGCTGCCACCACTTACGAACTGAACAAATTAAAATAAGTACATCAAGTATCACACAAAATAGTTTCAAGAAAACCCGGTGCCTTGCACGCCCTGAGCAGCGAGCATTGGTTCTCTTCTTTGCCGAGCCAATGGTGGGTAGTTCCAGTTTTATGATAAATTACATCGACCACAGTCACATCGTTGTTCATTGCTTTACACACAGGTAGAGAAGAGGGGCGCAGTGGGCAAGAGAGCAAATACAGCATTGAATGGGATGGGGTCATATAGCCTCATTTTGCTATATATTCCTTGTATTGGTAAGCTTGTTTCCAGCAGATGATGTAGATACTTCCAAATTGATACTGGAGTTGATGTCCACGTGGCGGATTTTTTTGGTCTGATGAAATTTACCGGAACTGAGTGTTTCTCTGCCCACATTCTGTCTCTTTTATATAATAGGAGCAGCGGTATCTTTATATACCTAATACATAGGTTGGCTTCTCCTGGCATACTGTTATCATTTCTGATATAGATTTACGTATTTACCATTAGATACCTACTTATTAGACGGAATCGATAATATCGCAGCGGCTTGCGTTGGTAGTCATCAGGTCACTAACACTGTATAATGTCTGCAGTTGCATAAAGACGTTGTCTCTCTGGCTGTATTTTACCATTTCTACCGCACCACGGCGAGATAGAACGGTAAAAGAGCCTATTAGGAGTCTTTCAACTAATCTCTCCTTCCTTCCGTCAGTCACATACGGTAGAAATAATGCCACCTCGAACCAAGCTGTTCGGAACTTCATTTCTTTATCAGGCGGTTAAGAACTGTATTGCTCTGCCCACACATGTGTTTTCTTCTTTTTAAGATCCGCAGTTTTTTTTACATAGGACACGTCAATTTAATTTCACCTCGACTGATGTTAAGCTAAAGGCAAAGACTCGGAAAGAGGGTCACCATCGTAAACATTTACCATGTTAACAGTGGTGGCATTCAGCTTGACGGCCACATTACATGCCATTTCACGCCCCGCTTAAAGGACCCGGGACTGTAGGAAGAAGGAAACACGTGAGCTGGCAGGGAATTCCAGGTCTTAATGGTGCGACATAGGAATGGGTCACCAAACCGCTTGGTTCTTGATGGAATATTCTGACCCGTATGTGGATGACATCTGAGCCTTGCATTCGTTGTCCTGTGTAGGAAAGGAGAGTGTGGAACTAATTGGAACAGCTCATTAGAACATTCACCATGGTAGAGACGGTAGGGACAACTATCTCCAGAATACGTAATGTGCTTCAGAGAAGGTGCAACGATTTACTTCCTCCATGAGTGCAGCTTTGATGATGATAGCTTAGGCTACCCACCACCCTAGCCGAAGCAATCCCTGCTCTTCACGTTGAAACCGCCTATTTATGATAGGTAATCAAGGCAGGTATACTGGGGTACCTAACCCCAGAATACCCCCAATGCCCCATTCCTCTGTTAAATTTTAATCGGTTTGATTCCAATATTGCGCTTGCCCCGATGTGGTGGCATCGGTATCAATGGTGGATACCACAGTAGAATAAGTTGTACTATTACTGTCACACAGCCTAGTTTTATGTAGGTACTACCTATAGAATACTAAGCTTAGAATTTATATTTTACTTCAAATAAAACTATAAATACAATAAAATACAACAAATACACAATAAAATAAAAAAGTTAAACAAAAGTAAATAAAAAACCATAAAAAAAGAAAATTACATTTTAGATGGATTCGAACGTGACTCAGCTAACATTTTGCCCCATTCCATATTATAATAGCGTGATGATATATTAATTATGAAGGCCAGGAGTCTTTTTACCAAACCAGCTGCTTACTAATTTGTGTGATTCGAGAGTAAATCGTTCGAGAACAATGTGAATTCTATCGAGACACTTGCTGTGCCGAAGATTCTGCAGTAACCTGACCTGACTTGGCTGAGATGTAGAACTCTGGCCTCTCGAAGTTCTTCAGATTCCTATGACCGAAATAATATCTTCTTGAAAGCATTGTTGCTTCTTTATTGGTTCGATCTATTCACACAATCACAAATTGTTAGCCGTGATATGCTATTATTGACATAACTTTTTTATTTATGAACCGATTTCAATAAAACAAACACTAAATGTTAAGTGAAGCCTACCACAATATATTTGTGAAAACCGCAACCAAATCCGTTCAGCCGATTCTGAG
Organism: Eilema sororculum; assembly: GCA_914829495.1. Lineage (NCBI taxonomy): Eukaryota > Metazoa > Arthropoda > Insecta > Lepidoptera > Erebidae > Eilema > Eilema sororculum. The sequence continues at coordinate 19,740,583 of OU618552.1, read as the reverse complement.
ATTAGCGTGCACAAACTCACAGACAAACAGAGAAACAGAGAAACAGATAAACAGATAAACAGTCAAACAGACAAAAATTCCAAAAAACGTTGATTTGGCTTCTATTACGTTTATAAAGTCCCCCTATAACAATTTTTCTCATTTCCTTTCCATGTACAGACATCGATCGTTTACAGATTTATTATATGTATAGATTACACTAAAAGAATTTTAATTCCTCAAAATACTTGACTATATTTCACATCACATATTCCTTGCAGGGTAATGCACAGTCAGCCTATGTTTTGAAACTAGCTATAGCCTGCAGTTCTGCCCGCGGACGTGTTTCCCACCATCCCGGTTCCTTTACACGGAGATAAAAAAGCATCAGTCGATAACGTCAATTTAGAGACCTTTTTTTTTCTTTATCCGTGCGGAAATCCCCTCGGATACCCCCCCACCTGCCGGAGCCGGAAGGGGAGGTTATATCGGACTCGAACCGACTAAAACCGCACGCCGACTGTGGGCCTTGGTTCTAGGCCGGAGGTGAGGTTGTCATAGACATATCCCTCGCACCCCGGCTGACCCAGGGCCAACCCTTACGGTCTGGCCCTTCTCAGGAGGGGGGACAACGGTATCCCCAACTCGCCCCGGAATGGGGAGGCGCGCTATTCAGCGCTTCTGCTGGGGTGACAGGCGGCTCCACCCGTCACCCCCAGGCCCGCGCTCATGGGGGACGGAGGTCAGTCAGTGCCCTCCAACGCCCGAGTTGCCTGCGCGCGCGGGCGGCGCGATCCGCGAGTCTTTCTCGCTCGCGCCGCCTCTCCCGCTCCGCCGTCTCCTTCACGACCATTACCTGCTCGCTGAAGGAGACGCCGGCCACCCACACGTCCGCGCAGCGGACCATTGCTGTGAGCAGGGTGGCGAGGGTGAGAACTCTCACTCCCAGGGCGCCGCCACTAGCTCCCGCCTCGGTCCGGCTCATGCCAGACACTCGGTGAGCGTGTGCAGCCCTGTGTCCTCGCTCGCGTCGCGGTGATGGCACTCGGACGTTGGCTCCTTTTCGATCCGACACAGATACCACCCGAAGCACCCGTGCGCGGTGATAATCTGCGTAACGTCAATTTAGGGACCACCATTTTGAGATCAACATCATCTGCGGGATGCATTCAATTGACGGACTATACCGTACTCCAGGTACATAGCACATTGGCTTAAAAAAAAAAGATGTGGTAAAAAATTCTTCGATTTATGTATTGTTTATTTTGTAGTGGTGTTTTTTATGAAATTACCGTTTAATTTAGATACACTAACATGATAGGTTAAAAAAATTTAAATAATAGTTTTTTTTTGTCCAAATCGATTTCTTTGGAGTACTAGGCTTTCGCTTCGGGAGCGTTTCTCTTACACCCGGTATAGAGAAAAACTACGAATGCATGCATGTCTGTTGTTATAGTCATAGTCAAACTTAACCTAGATTAGTCCTTTACCCATATGTGGTCTATTTTGTAGCAAATATCACCAAAACCGGGTTCAAAGAGCGTTAAAGCGATGGTCTCCAATATTAACTAAGTAGGTATGTGCAACACTTAGCTACTACCAGTTTTTTTTATCGTGCGATAAATCCCCACGGAGCCGGTGGAGGTGGTTATGTCGGACTCGAACCGACTAAAACACACGCCGTCTTGGGTCCTTGGTTGCCGGAGGTGAGATTGCCAAAAGCATATCTCTCGCACCCCGGCAGACCCAGGACCATCTCTTTCGAGATGGCCCCCTTCGGGTTGTGGGGACCAAAGTGTCCCCATCTAGCCCCGGGTATGGGGAGGCGCATTTTGCGCCGCCGCCGCGGCCTGCTTCTGCTAGGGTGACAGGCGGCTCCACCGATCACCCCCAGGCCAGCGCTCATGGAGGACGGAGGTCGTTCTGCGGCCTTAGCTACTACCAGTGGCGATTCCTACCCGATTCCTACCGGTTTCCATTTTGAAAGTTTTCATCATTACTTACTACTGCTACTAATACAATTCCCGACAATGCACCGATAATTTTTATTTTCTATCCTAGTCAATTTTAATACTATAAAATTCATTTCTCCTCATTTGCTTACAGTAATAAAAGCCCAATAAATTAATAAATATTCTACTTAAAATAAATATTGAACAGTGAGCATCAGAGCGATCTTGACGAGCAAAGTACTCAAAATGATCTTAATGTCTTGATTTTCTCCCCTTCCTTGTTGACTGATATTTGATCATAAGTCGGACTCGAACATACTAAAACTGCACGCAGACTGTGTCGTGGTGCTAGGCCGGACGTGAGGTTGTCTTCGACATATCCCTCGCACCCCAGCTGACCCAAAAGCCATTCCTTACGGTCTGGCCCTCCTCGGGGGGGACAACGGCGACTTCCCGGAATGGGGAAGCGCGCTTCTCAGCGCGCCGCCGCCTTGGGATTTGGTACACACCTGTTGTTCGGACAATAATAATTTGCTCTTTGTAGTCAACATCGGTCTAACGCTGCCTGTAGGTACTATATTATTAGCAAAGAATAGATAATTTATTAGATACATATGTCAACGTTAGTGTGCAGAACCCGTTAATGTGCACATTAACTAAGTAATCTGCAGATTACCTGATATGATCAGTTAAAGTGCGAATATTTTGTTTAAAAAATTCAGTTTCGTACTTTATCTATTTAGTCTGTAGATTAACGAATGGTTCTTTAAGTGGCTACGTACCCACTCGACCTCCAAGATTCTACCCTCTCACAAAAGTGCCCACTGGACCCTCACTTTTAGGTCCCACTGAACCTCCTTCAAAATATAATAATTAATGTGCCCACTCGACCTCTTTTTAAGTGAACACTGGACCTTCAAAATTAAATCAAATAAAAATACTCCACTGGACCTCCTTTGTTAGTGGCTATTAGACCTCGGAAAAATATGTGTTCATTTGTTATACGGTGATCGGAATAATTTTATTCCACTTACGCACACTGTTCTCGAAATGAAGTAGAACTCAATAATTTTTTCCCACTTTAACTGACGCGGGCAGGTAATCTGCAGAATACCTAGTTGATCTGCACTCTAGCTGATTTTGTCACATGAACGGTAGGTAACATAATAATATACATATAACCCGGCAATTAGGCTATGTTATAAAAGAGTGATGATTAGGGCCACGCGACTAATCATCACTCTTTTATAACATAGCCTAATTGCTTCATATCCTTATCAAATTGTTCATTCCTATATTGTTTAATCTTCTTCAACCAATGGGTGAATTCTGTATAGCTTCTGCAAGTGCCTCCGTACCTTGGAGGCAGACATTCAAGGTTAATGTGGCTTTGTAGAGATTTCATATCGTTGCCGTGGAAGTGGGTGTTTGACCAAAGATCTTGAGGCACGAAGCGCTTGAAGAAGTAAAATGTGGTGTTCAGCATCCAAGAATAGTTGATTACGTGTAGGCCTCTGCAACGAGTTGGCATCGCGTGCTGTAAGCACGAGAGAATTAGGATTAGTATCTTATTATAGAAATACAATACAATTATGTAGAAATGGGAGAAGATTTTTTGTATAGGGCCATTGATATACAAAAAAAAGTTCTTTTATACAGGGTGTAATCGTTAAGTGTGTCCAGGCGATTATTCCGTAACTATTACAGATATCAAAAAACTGTAAACTGATATCGAAAGTACGTTACCTAATGAGTAAAATGACATCAATAATTTTTTTTTAATCAAACGAGAGGTATCTAAAATTTTGACATTAAACCCTCCCATATATTTAGTATTAGATTAGTAGAAAGGTTTTAGTTTCCTTATTTTAAGTGGTCTAGTACTCATTTTACCTTAATCATATTTTATGATTACGTATGATTATGACAATGATAGTAGTGTAATGGCCAGGATCGAACCCGGGACCTCTCGATCGTAAGGCCGACTCCTTAACCACTAAGCTACCGACCTTAAATTTAAAAGTTTTTAAATTATCTTACCACTTCAAATTAGTAATAAACCGTGTTTCAATATCGCATTAATTTGAGCAGACTGAAAAGCAACACACTACAAAAAAAAACTGTACTTATAAATAAATATTATTATTATTAATTTTATTACTCTGCTAGGTTAATAAACAGTTTCCTTTACATCAGTACTAAGCTAAAATATTCTTTTAAAATAAGGACACTAAAACCTTTCTACTAATCTCATACTAAATGTATGGGAGGGTTTAATGTCAAAATTTTAGATACCTCTCGTTTGATTAAAAAAAAATTATTGATGTCATTTTACTCATTAGGTAACGTACTTTCGATATCAGTTTACAGTTTTTTGATATCTTTAATAGTTACGGAATAATCGCCTGGACACACTTAACGATTACACCCTGTATACCAAAGTATAAGGCACGTCAAGTTACCCTCACTCAAACCAAAGTTAAAGGCAAAGCCTCGGAAAAGACGGTTACTATTACAGAGACCCACGATGTTACAATTGTGGCCCACAGCTCAACAGCCTCATCAGATCTCGCCCCGGATTATTGTAGGAAGAAAGAAAGGAACAAATGTGCTGGTAAAGATTTCCAAGACTTCATGGTGCGGCAAAGTGACTTCATGGTGCGGCCAAGTGACTTCATGGTGCGGCAAAGTGGCTTTATCACGTTTTGTTTGTACCTCTCGCTTCGCTCCTTCAAATGCGTATTCGGTTATTTGCCTTTTGTTAAAATTGTTGTTCATTAGCTATGATTACTTCACAATAATTAAAATTTAACCTTGACACTCATACGCATCCTTGACGCATTACTTAATTTAACCTAATTTGCTAATGACTTACACAGTAAAAATATGTCCTTTAGCATGTTTTTTTATAGGTAAGGTGAGTAGGGGCAAGAAAGACAATCATTCCCACATAACATCTGTTTCAGTGTGCCTTTTGCAGTACATATGACATTGCTATATTCGCCATGTCCTTAAGTGCTTCACCTTGGTCAACGTTTATCGCTGGGAGTGGTTGTGCGCAATGAGCCAATTTTGACGACACGATACTTTTGCAAAATACTGGAGTTTTACGATCTATAGAGTAGAATATCTAGTTATTATTTTTAATTCTTACAAATGTCATTGAACCTAAATATAGCTATCATGTGTATTTGAGAATTTATTCATACTTTCCGTCTTAACCCATCAAAATGTAAGGGATAAGATGAGCATATAAAAGTTACAATGTTACCCCATTTAAGAAAGTCATAGATTTAAACAAGATAGCAACTTAAAAGTAAGATGATTTGCTAAATATTACAATAAAAGGATCAATTTGATGGTTAGTGATGATTTATATCGGTTGTAGCTTATAAGTAATAAGAGCACTAAAACCTTTTTTTTCGGTTTAGGGGGGGGGGGGGGGTATCCCCTCGGATACCCCCCCCCCCCCTAAAACCTTGATCTTGATCTTTCCCCTGTTTTTTTATGTCATTCCAATATCTAAGCATGTATTTTTTTTATTTTGGGGCAGTTTTAGTATCCTATAGAAATATATATATATATAGTAATCCTATAGAAAAATACACTCTTTGCTCTTCACTTCTACATTAGCACTTTTAGTTTGAGTCAATATTGATTGCTCTGCAAGCGTTCAAACACAAGACTAGTCATCTCATCAAAAGCCCACTCCGTCTTGCCCCTACTCACCTTAAATAGTCTTTATTTAATGACAATATATTTATTTTATTTTATTTTATTTAATATTCATGCACACACATATATGTACTTTTTCCTTGCGTTATTTAAGAGTATGTATGTATACCTAGCAGGTTTAGGTGTATTCCCATCCGGTAACACGAAACGATTAACACTGTTACTTACTGGTTAGATAAAAATCCTAACGTGTCACAGGTGTGTTACTGGATGCAAAACTTTCATAAGTACATATCGTCTTTTAAGTTCTAACATCACGGAAGTAAAACATATAAACTTTTCAGAAGAGCGATAAAACTGCGAGCGTTTACATTTTAAAAGACGCGTCTTTAGATTTTCTAGCGAATGGTATCAGAATCTTAAAATCGCAAAAAAATGACTTACGTGGTTATAGAAGTTAAACGACGATATTGTATTGCAATTTAGGGACTTACCCCCAAAAAACAGAGTATTTGATGAACTGCCGTGGCAGTGAACATTGAAATGTGTTTAATAGTGACACCCTCCAGGTCTACGATGACGGTGCTGCCCAGGACCTGGACCGTTGGTCGTCGCGTACCGACTTCTATGATTGCTGTTGCAGCACGCGCCAAGTCCTCAATAAGAAGCTCATACGGGTCCCATGTACCTGGCAAAACGCACGCATTGTTTAGAACTGTTAAGACTTACATAAAGTAGCCCACTCAATAACAGTCCGCCTGCAGTTTCTGATCCCATCGGGTGGCCAACAGTCTTTATGGAGCCCCTCACGATCAGTTTACCGGAAGATATAATGCTGTCAGTTAATCGCAATAGCCTTCGCACCATCAGTTTCAATGAAGGTTTTGGACTGACGACTAATACGATCCGATAACGAATTCGAAAACACCGTAAAATCCATAGTGCCCCAATGCAATACCCCACTACTCGACCCGAACTCCTATATTAAAGATGCAAATGTTTCCATGCTCATAAAAGACCCTACACCAAACGACATTAATAAAATCATTAAAACCAACAAAGCGCCCGGAATAGACAAAATTAAAGCAGTTGACATTCAAGTTATTTCTGAATCGCTATCTTATGTAATTGCAAAATTAATTAAAGTAAGTTTGACTAAGAGTTTATACCCAAACGAATTAAAAACAGGTATAGTTAGACCTATTTATAAAAAAGGTCCTACCAACGACTATAACAATTATAGGCCAATAACAATATTACCCATTATTGATAAAGTTGTAGAAAAATATATATGCAGCCAAATTCACGACTTCTATAGGCAACATCAAATTATATCGGAAAACCAGTTTGCTTTCCAGCCAAAAAAAAGCACAACACAATTGCTATCCAGTTTCACAGACTATGTGAACAGCAGTCTGGACCAAAAAAAACATGTTCTCATGGTCTTTATAGACTACAGCAAAGCATTCAACACGCTGAGACATGATATACTCCTACAGAAACTGGAACACAGTGGCATACGCGGTCCCCTTCTGGCATGGTGTGCAGACTATTTAAAGAATAGATCATATCAGGTGAAGATCGATGACGAATTGAGCGACCAAATTGATGTTACGAGGGGAACAGCACAGGGATCTGTGCTTGGCCCTCTGCATTATCTTGCTTATGTGAATGACATGAATAACCTAATAAAAAACTGTGTCGTTTACCAGTATGCTGATGATACATGCCTCATCTCGGCTGATCGTGACATAGTGGCAGCAAATAGTAGACTCCAAACAGATTTCTCGCTTCTTATGAAGTGGTCTCACGATGCAGGACTTGTACTGAATGCACAAAAAACTAAACTTTTATTAACTATTTTACGTGTCGTGATTTGATGTTCTATTAGGTTATGATTGTATTTAAAATAGTTTTCTACTACTAGCACCATTTTCACCCTCTCGTGAACAGGTATCACTTTGCAATATTGAAATATTTGCTCATAGTTATTCTTAAACCGAGTTCGAACATTACCAGGCACAATAGATTTTAACAAACGAAGTTGTATGGAATATATTTTACGCAAATATGATGGAAATGTGCGTCCATAGCTACTGAGCCCATAAAGTACAATGCTCTCCGCTAGTGCTGTGTACATGTCTAGTAAGATAGGGAAAGGTATTTTATATCTCAGAATGCAAAATTTTGCCAGAATGGCGCGAAGTTTATCACACACAGTGTCGACATGAACCGACCAATTGAACCTTTCATCTATTGTAACACCTAGGTATGTAATCTGAGACACAATTTCAATGCTTTTGCAGCGACATTGAGTTCCATTTCCATGCAAGCAGTCGTGGTCGTGGGCAACCAAATTAATGTCACTATTTGTGCCGCTCCTATTGTAGGCCGATGATATAATCTCAAATTCAATTTCAAATAATTAATATAAATATACCATAACTTATTGTAATTAATAACCATTTAGCAGTCACCCTGTATCGATGTCATCGGGCGCGTAAACAACAAACCGGTTTTAGGGCTAGAACTATATGCGCCTGCCACTGCCTACTCTGCACCTGATACTATTATTCATTATTATTTCTTGTTACGGGTGAAATTGTAAGACCTTGTGTTTGTTGTATAAGTGTTTAAAATGATTATTATTTATTATAAGAATGTACAGACAGTCACACCCAAGATAAACCCATAAGGGTTTAATGGGTGTTTTTATATCCATTATCATATCGTTTTTTATAAATAAAAAAAAAAAAAAAAAAAAATGTAGTGCGTGGTTGAACGATTCCGGTCTGCACTAACAGTTTTTAGGACAGTCTATGTCTACTAATGAACACACATTAGCAGGCAGCCGGCCGGTGGCCTGTCAACCGACGACGCGACGTCTCGTTTCAGATTTTTTTTACGTAATAACCTTTGGCTGATTTTCAACCTTAAAGACATCAATATAGTAAGAGTTTTTATTCTTTTGTTCGTTATCAGCGTCAACCCCGAGTGTACCGAGTCGGGAGCTGGTGGCGGCTCGCCACCCTGCTCACAGCGTTGGTTCACTGCGTGGATGCGTGGGTGGCCGGCGTCTCCTTCTGCGAGCACGTAATGCTCGAGAAAGAGACTTTCGAATCCCAACTGATTGTGTGTAGTCGCAAAATAGACGGCAGGGAATAGCCGGCAGGCCAAAATCGCTTTAGTGTATGGGCGCTATCGGCATAGGACAGGCGCGAGGCGGGATATCATTAATTATGTAGAATACTAGATACTAACCAAATTTTAATATCAATACACGGCCCACATTCGGGTGGTCGTACATATTGCATTCGAATGCATTTTTTACTTTCGCTAGTCCCCAGAGGTCCACTCCTTCGTACAACTGCTTGTATTGTTTTCTAAAGTTGCAATATCGAACCAACTGTAAAACAAAATAGTTTGATTAATAAATTAAAACGTACTGTTCGCGAAACTACTTAATAAAACGGTATAATACAATGCAGGTAGCCTAAACGAATTTAAATAAAGAAGCCTTGAAACACAAGATAGCTGTAAACTGTATATACACTGACGGACTCATAAACTGCATCAAAGTAATAGACGACTTTGAAATAAATATTTTAACCAAGTATGCATACTTTCTATACAGATTTAAATTGAAACCTCTAGATTGGCTCGTGAACTTTAAAACAGCGTAGGGTCATATCTTTAAGTTTAAGTTTATGTACTGGAAAGGACCTTAAGACTTTTTTGAAGAAAAAACAGAAATTTAAGAAAAATTGGTTTAATTAAAAAATTGGTTTTAACAATAGACACAAACTTTATGCAAGGGTTTATTTGTGTTTTAATAAGGTGTATTACCCCCACGTGCCCTTATTATGGATTCTAATCGGTTCCGCATAGATTTTATAAGGGTTTTTAAAAGATCTTGCGGAATATTGTCCCATTCTTCTGAAAGTGCTGTTCTTAGTGCTGCCACTGTCGTGGGCGAAGGGTTTCTCGCATATACAGCTCTTTTTAAATTGTCCCAAACATGCTCGATGGGATTAAGATCCGGGCTGCGTGCTGGCCAATTCATTGTACGTATCCCAACCTCTTCGCAATAATGTTGAACTTGTGCAGCTGCATGCGGCCGGGCATTATCCTGCATTAAAGTAAAATTTTCGCCTATGAATCCCATGTAAGGCACCACGTGATCTTCTAATATCTCTGTTATGTAGCGATGTGCTGTCAAACCCCCTCTATTACCGTTTTGACGGACCATGTCTATGAACACAAGTTCTGTTCGCCCGTTCATCGATATGCCACCCCAGACCATACATGAACCGCCTCCAAAAGGAACACGCTCCTCAATGCAACTTTGAGCATATCGCTCCCCACGTCGACGATAGACTCTTCTGCGACCATCTGCACCATATAAACATGTCCTACACTCGTCCGTGAACAATACAGAGGCCCACTGCTCTTCTGTCCAATTCAGGTGATGACGCGCAAATCTTAAGCGAGCTTGTCTGTGAGCTGTAGACAACTTTGGACCATTTGCTGGTCTAAAAGGGGTGATATCCGCTTCCTTTAACCTTCTTCTTATTGTTCGTGCACACACGTTTACTCCACGCACTTCATTAAGCTCGGTTTTGATGTTAACTGACGTGAGGAAACGATTTCGCAGGGAAGTTATAACAATAAATCGGTCATCACGACCTGTGGTTGCTCGAGTTCTGCCTGTACCACGTCTCCTCCTGTAAGAACCTGTCTCTACAAACCTTCTGTATATTCTAGAAACCGTAGACTGGTTTAAATTTAAATTTCTACCAATCGTTCGTTGATCCAAGCCCTCCCGCACCAATGCTACAATTTGTGCCGCTTGTTCGGACGAAGTATCCATATTATGGTTCAAAAACTCTCGATGTGTTAAAAAACTAACCCAACAATTATGCTGGTAACAATAATTCAATTGACAAAACAAAAAAAATCAATGAGAATCAATTTAAAACTTTGCTATAAATAACACGCAAATCTGATACTACAAGTAAATTTTCTTTTCCCGGCTATATTCATTTGTTTTACTGCAGTTCTATTTTTAAATTTAATTTTTTTTTTAAGATTAAGAGCCAGTCTTTCCATATTTATATAATTTAATCTAAAAAGTTTGCATACTTATTATAAAAATTCCTTTTAGAGTAAACCTGAACTTTGATGCAGTTTATGAGTCCGTCAGTGTAATTTTATTGTAAATGAAAGTAATAAAATAAATGTTTTGCATGGATCATACACAGTTTAGATTGAAGACAATAACTCGCGGCAAATAAATATTAGATATTGGATAAAATATTTCATCATTTCCTAAGCTCTAATCTTTTATTTATTATTACACACATTACATACTATAGGTACATAAAACATGGTGCAATCAATTGACGAATAAAAAATATATTTTAGTATTAATAAAAAAAGCAGTAATTGTTCATGAATATTTTTAAACTAATAATTACAAATAAAATAAAATAAACCATTTAAAAACTAAAACTAAGACTAAAATTAAAACGCGTCGTAGAATTCCTCCGCATCGCATGCCTCTTGTGGCAGCGTTCCCAGAAGACTGGCAGCATTGCCACGTTATATGGCAATGCTTATTCTCTGACCTAAAGTAAGGCCAGCCCTCTGGTCACGAGAAGCGTCGACCATACGCTTCGCAATCTCCCTGAAGAGATTGCGAGCGCTCGGGCCCAATGGCCTCAACGTTTCGATTCCAAATGGCACAAATTCATAGTCTCCAATGAGATTGGAGTATTTGCGCCGTTTGAGAGCCTCTGCAGAAGCAGCGGCGGCACCGGGACAGCCAGCCGTGCCAGGTATGTGGGTAGGGGCAATGGTGTCGACGTATGTTGCGTCCCACACCAGGGCCCTACCCATTTTCCATGGCATTAACGACATACCATCCGGTCTCTTGCGACATATTCCGTGAAGCTACCATCTGACCTACACAACTCACTGGCGATATCGAAGTTCTGCGGTTAGACCAGTTGTTGGACTTTTTAGAGCATAGATGATCATGGCGACCGCGTCTCCTTCAGCGAGCAGGTAATGGTCGTGAAGGAGACAGCAGCACGGGAGCGGCGGCGTGGGGATTTCCACACGAAAAAAAAAGCCAACCAAGACCGGGCGCGAAGGCTTAATGTACTCTCCGAAGCACGGTAACCCAGAGCAATACACATAGATATATTCATGCCTGCAAATATTTACACTAAGAGGGAATCGGACCCACGCCCCCCGCGTAGCAGTCGCGTTCACTACCTCCACGCAACGGGACTCGAAGAAGGTAAAAATGGTTGTATACCTATACATACAGTATAAGCTGGCCCACCCCAGCTAGTATAGATTTTAACTAAATTCAAATTTTGCATAGCTATTGGCACACAATGCGTTCCCGCATGTTATATGTTAGAAACTTCAATCGATTGCCGAGCCTGCCATTAGAGTTTTAGTTCAAGTCAAGGTTGGTTATTGAATAATTATATGATTTAACCGTTTAAAAAACAAGTTTGTAATGATTACCGTACGTAATCCTTGTACCGACCTTCTGTTTGACGGCCTCTGTGACGTAGTAGTAGTAAACGCGACGGGTTCGTACCCGAGGGCCCCAGTTCCTGAGGCACCCGTTCCGGAGGGACCCGATTTATTTTTATCTTAATAAATGTAATTTGCCAGTAGTTTATGTAAAAAGTAGCATCTGCAGAAATAATCTGTTGAATAAAGTGCAGCAAAGGAGTCGCGTGTTCGATTCCCGCTCAGTGTAAGTAAACATTTTTATGTATGAATATGGCTATTTGCATTCGTCGAAAATTCGGAGAACACGTTACGCAAATCCATCACTCCTAGGGTAGAACCTACCTGGTCCCGATGGAGGCACCAAGGCCAGAGGCTACACACGAAGCCTGACGGGGGCCCATACAGACCTGGCTTCAATTGCCAGAGGGTGGAGGGCGTGGCGGTTGGTAACCATCATGAGTGCGGCTCTACTGTCGCTAAAAATGTCGAATGTGGCCGCGCCTCGCTTGAGGGCCTCACTGGCCGCTTTGCATATGGCCAGGAACTCTGTTTGGTAGACGGTGCAGTACGGGGAGAGAGCAAGTTTGAGTGTCTTTAAAAAAACAACGGATACCCATACTATCATGAGTAAATACATAGGGAGGACCCCTACATTTCACGTGACTCGACAAGCATTTGGCCGGATTTTCTCCATACAATGGTTACTTGTGTGAGATTGCCATGGCTATAAGGCCGCCAATTGTAGATATATTCCCACATAGATTAGGTACACTTATTTTATTGTTGATTTACAACAAAAGATATTCACATATTTAAAAACGCTACCGTGTAACAATGTAATCAATAATCATGAAATTATATTTATATAATTAAACTTGTTTAATTACTCATCAAATTATTCATTTGTTTATGTAAATTTGAATTTGATATTTATTTTAATTAAAATTAGTGTTCTGTCTAGATGCTTAGATACGATAAGAACAATACAATTTTATAATAATCTATTCTAATATTATAAATGCGAAAGAAAGTCTGTCTGTCTGTCTGTATGTTACGCTTTAACGCCTAAACCACTAAACCGATTTTGATGCAATTCGGTATAGGGGTAGATTAGACCATGAGAAAGGACATAGGCTATGTTTGGTCGCGATAACCAACATCCACGCGGGCGGAGCCGACAGACAGACAGTTACTTTCGCATTTATAATATTATAGTATGGATGCTTTTTTTGTGCGGAAATCCCCACAGATACCTCCCCGCCGGAGCCGGAAGGGGAGGTTATGTCGGACTCGAACCGACTAAAACCGCACGCCAACTGAGGGTCATGGTGATATACTTACATGCATAATATCAACAGCCAATACTGTAACACCAGTCCATCCGCCACTTAACGAGCTTATTAATAATGTTATATTTACCAGTCTGTGCGCCCTGGGTACGATGAAATTCTTGGATCGCAAAAATCTCAACATAAACTCATCGTCTGTTCTGAACGGAAAGCATTCTTCTCGATCTGCAAAATCGATTAACCTTATGCTTACGTGAAATCAAAACATAAGAAAGAACCTAAAATATTTATTAACACACAAGCCCCGTAATTCCTTCACGTGTTTCCTTCTTCCTACAGTCCCGGGTCCTATAAGCGGGGCGTGAAAAGGCATCTAATGAGGCCGTCAAGCTGAGTACCACCACTGTTAACATGGTACATGTTTACGATGGTGACCCTCTTTCCGAGACTTTGTCTTTGCTTAACATCAGATGAGGTGAAGTCAAATTGACGTGTCCTTTATTAAAAAAAAGTATTTCAGAATGGTACTCAGTTCTGAATCTCGATTTATCTGAAGACATTTAGGACTGATTGATTCTTTTTGACTGATTCTAGAATATTGGCCTAAAACTCACGCATCGACAATACCGAAGACAGATTGTCAATTGATAAATTATCAAATTATTCTTCCATACACAATACAAAGGCAATACGGACCTCGCATTTTTATAGAGAGAATGACAAGGGGACAACATATCAAGTTAGTATATACTCAAGATGGCAAATTAGTCAAACAATTTGCATTGAAGTGCAAAACACGAAGACCATCGTTAATTATTATGAATTATATTTACAACCGAATTAATTGCATAATTATACGTAGACATTGTACCTATAAGGTGTAACAAAATTATATTGTATAAGGTGTAGAGTGTAAATATTAACTTGCGCTACTTTGTGCGATTATCTGGTATCGGAAAAGATGTGTAGAAAAAAAAATATCGGGTGTCCAAATTGTACTTTTGACTTTCTCCCCATTTTAATGGTAACCATAAATATTTGAATGCATAAATTCATGAAATTTAGAAGCTTCTAAAGGCTCTGGAAAAAGTGATACCCACGCCTGATCTCCTAAGTGGTCGTGCAAAGGACTGGTAAGGTTCAATGTTGCTTATAATCAATTTCAATAACTATATTTTTACTAAATAAACAGCCCTGTCTAAACAATTTAAAAATCATATTGACCAATAAAATCATGTTATTCTAACCATATACCATTTGCCGTAGTTCTGCAATAGCTGCCGCCCTAGTATCCTGGTTCTCATTGCATATTTCCTGAGCCAACTCCCAAAGCTCTGGATTCTCCGTTGTATTGACCTCGGCCTCGTAACCGATTTCGGAGAATAGCTCATACATTATGATTACCTAGTGGATATGATCTGGAACCTGAAAATAATATTACCTACGTAAGCGTGCTTCCATACATTTCTGTCCTCCGTGTTACATAGAAAAGCAGGTTACCGGTACGGGTAAACCTATCTATGTTGCCATCACGCCTATTCGTCGTATTGTCAAAAAACCCAAAGATATTTTTTAGTGTTCGTATCACGTGGTATTAAATCAAGGTATTAAAAGCATATCAAACTGTTTTATTGGTTTAAATTGTATCTAAAGGTGTGCACCAAATATCAGAACAGACAGTCAATAGGAAAGGGAAGACCAAGGCATTAAGATATTTTTCACCATCTCGGAAAGAGTATTTTTAATCTTCAATATCTGAGTGGAAAAGCCGTTTTTGTTCTCTAGAGGATAAAGTAAATAAAATTTAGAACATCGTGTGCACTAAATTTGTGAATTAAAAAAAACCATGGAGAAGGAAATGATAGCGGAGTTGTTGCAAGGCATTCGAGTCGCGTGCCATCCAAACGTCAAATGGACTCATTTGGTAGGAACGTTATACCTATTAAGTCCTTCGACTTTTGACACCCCGCGCGTGTCTCTTCCCACCCGCATTCGGCGCACGTTTTTATTAAGAGAAATATCAATGGGGCATCTCCGTTACTTAATCATATTCAGTCCTCCGTGAAAAAAACCATTAAACCTATTTACTGCTACCTCTATGGTGCCGAATATATCATACAACTTTTTTTTAATTTGTTAAAAACTCAGACTCGGAACCTTCTTGGTGTTCTTTTTTCTTTTGAAATAAAAGTGTACCTATCTTGTGATTGTAAACGTTCTTTTTTTGCATTTAGTCATTTCCTCGCTGAGGTGGAATGAAAAGTTACGTGTTGCACTCGAGTGCAAAGATTTTTCACCTCGTGCTCTTTTGATTCCCTCGCTAACGCTCAGGATTCTAATTTTGAATCACTCGCTGCGCTCGTGATTCAATTTTAGAATCCTTCGCTTGCTCGGTCATCAAAATTGAACTCGCCGTTAAAAAGCAACTTTGCACTCTTGTATAACAAATAACTATTTCATCCCTTCTATTCGTAAAATGTCACTTTACTGTCACTGTAGCGGGGCGCAAAATAGCTCTTTTCTGTTCAAGACCAAGCAGCGGGCCGTAAAAGTGATTTGAATTTGGAACATTATCATTCATAGAAATCGAACTCAAATTGTACGGATTACTGGCTGGTAGGTACGTGTTGGCTGCATAGCTCGGGGTGACCTTTGCTAACTAAAAAAAACAAAGAGCGCCAATTACCTCTCTGTTCTTGTAATTAGTACATACCTATTTAAGTTGTATTTTAACTCAGTGAACAATTATTATTTATTAGAAGCTAACAACGACGTACAAAACTTGTTACCCACGAAATCTCGGGAGAAATATTTTCTCATAGAACGGTTATGAAAAGTAGAGTGTATAACTCGGGAGCAAATTATTTATCCCTCGGGCGGTGTACTTTGAATCCCTCGCTGCGCTCAGGATTCTACGTTAGAATCCTTCACCTTGCTCTTGATTCAAAGTAGCGCCCTCGACGTAAAAATACTACTTTGCTCCCTTGTTATACAATATACTATTTTGGTAAAAGCATTAATATGCTAACTATACAAATCAAGTACATCAGAAAAAAATAATCGAAAAGATCGCTGGTTCCGCCGTTCGAGTCCCGCCCGAGCGATTTATTTATCCTGATGTATTTGATTTGCAAAGATAGCATTCTTAATCTATATATATAAAAATAAATTGCTGTTCGTAGGTCTCGCTAAAACTCGAGAACGGCTGAACGGATTTATCTTATCTTGGTCTTGAAATGTTTGTGGAGGTCTAGGGAAGGTTTAAAAGGTGAGAAAAATTTGAATAATTTCCGGGAAAACCTTAAAAATAGCCTTTTCTTTTCCCGTATACACGTTTTCAGTATTTCTGTTACACTGGTACATTTGCATGAAGTACCAGGCTCACAGAAATTTTAAGGGACTTTATCTGGGTCGTGGGAGCAGTGTGTCCTCAACCTTACTATTCCAAATTTAACGCGGACGAAGTCGCGGGCAAAAGCTAGTGCTTTAAAAAAATCATTCCAATATTTATATCCAATATCCTCACGCCTGTAAATACCCCAAGGAGTTAGCAGAGGTTTATTAACACCCACAATATTTATGTAGAAAAAACCAAGGGCAACGGCCAGTTAATTCATAAATTATACAAAAAAGAATTGGCAATTTTTTACTTAGGCCAAAAACAGAGAATAGCGAAAACTGATTGATGATTTACTTTTTGTTAGGCTCGTTCGGAATAAAAATTATAGTCGTTAAACTTGTTGCTGTGCGCACATCTTCCCGACCAAGTTGGTCGATTACTATTTAGAGTTCCGTATTTCAAAAGGAAAAAGAATCGTCAGTCTGTGTATACCTTTTTCTCAGGAATGTATTGATAGATCAAGTTGGAATTTATACCAAATACACATAATCTACAATGCTTTGCGGTACAAATGCGGTAGCCTAGTGGTATGGGTAATGGACTGCTGAGACGAGTTTACCATGGCACACACCAATGACTTTTCGATGCTTTTCGAAGTTATGTGTATATTTATCGCAGGTTTATAAGTGCCTGGTTAATGGCAATAGGCTCGCTACCTATTACATTGGCACCTAAACATAAACTGGCGAAATGTGGGTGCTAGCACCTCCACCTTCGGGGAATACAGGCGTGAGTTTATGTTATGATATGTTGCAATGCTTTGAAGCCTTGAATATCAAACTAAGATCATCAAAAGATTCAGTTGTTGATGTAGCTAATTTAACTACTTAATTCAAGGGTATCATAGCCTATATCACTGCCCATACAGTACTTACAATAATCCATTAAACTAAAATAACAAATTTCGCAAACAAAGGTCTTATAGCACAAGTAAAAATCCGAATACTGATAGTAATTAACATCACAAAAAAATATGTAACTACTAGCTTTACCCGCGCCCACACCCGCGTGGACGTCGGTTATCGCGACCAAACACAGCCTATATCCTTTCTCAAGGTCTAATCTACCCCTATACCAAATTTCATCAAAATCGGTTTAGTGGTTTACCCGTGAAAGCGTAACATACAGACAGACAGACAGAGAGAGAGACGGAGTTACTTTCGCATTTATAATATTACTAGCTTTTGCCCGTGGCTCCGCCCGCGTGGATGTCGGTTATCGCGACAAAACATAGCCTATGTCCTTTCTCAAGGTCTAATCTACCCCTATACCAAATTTCATCAAAATCGGTTCAGTAGTTTAGGCGTGAAACATACAGACAGACAGACAGACACAGTTACTTTCGCATTTATAATATTAGTATGGAAGTATGGATTAGTATGAAAGTATGGATATTAGTATGGATGTCAGTATGTCAAGATTTATTTCTCAAGAATGGTATTTTCTCTTTTGTAACGTAACGTCTTAAAACTGTGAAAAAATAATACTTCTGAGTCAACACAATCAAAATTCTTCGTCACTGAATATAATTTTGTACGGAACCGTAAGTGGGGTATATCCTCGAACATTCGTAAATATCGGATGACTTCGAATCGGTACGTTATGTAGGATGTTGAAGATAATTTGAACATTGCTGATTCTTTTTCGAACTATCAAGGCCAATATCATTAGTATCTACAGTTAGTACCAGATCGAATCTAACGAACAAAGCATTCGGAATGATCTCAATGGCTTAATGGCTTTCCATACCTCCTCTTCCCCAATACTTAAATAAATATTTCCTAACATTCTACACATGTATGGGGGCTTAAAAAAATGTTTTTCTTTGGAAAAACATCGGAAATTAAAACTAAAACCCGACTACCGAGAAATCACGCTTTAAAAAGTAACAAACAAGAAAATATCAAGGATAGCCGTGGTCGTATGCCACTTTTCCCTAGATTATATTGTTTTGTTAGAGTAAGTGGCATACGACCACGGCTATCCTTGATATTTTCTTGTTTGTTACTTTTTACAGCGTGATTTTTCGGTAGTCGGGTTTTAGTTTTAAACTTTATTTTTTATTTATATTATTTTGGGGCCAAGTAAAGCTAATAATTTATACATATTCGAAATGTGCTTATTACGCCCTTTCATTTGATACCAAACACGGCATATTTATCTCAAATTTATTTTTTAACACAGTACCTTATGAGCGCTAGAGGGCGCCACACAAGATTGAGTGACACGTCATATAGCCTATAACCATCGGACGATAAAGCCGCTTGTAACGATACTTCATTTGTCCAGTTCTAATAAGTAGTTGAGGAGCTACGAGGGAACAAATGAACATACATACATACAAACATATCCTGTCAAAATCATAACCCTCCTTTTGGCTTCGCCGTAGTCGGGTAAAAATGAAAAGCTCAAGTGAGACTTGAACTCACGACCTTTCCCTTACAGGGGGAATGCTCTTCCAACTGACCTATTGAGCCACACCTGAATCATTTCAAATTTCCCTTCTCTTTATATCCGTCTTTAAGGGCGACGGTGGTGCCATCTACCAACATTCTTACGAACTGTTGGAAACAATGAATGATTTTTCAACCATTTTTATACATTTAATTTTGATGACTCCCCCCAAATATTTGAATGAATTTTGTATAGCATTTATTATGCTAACTTTTAAGTTTGAAAACCATCGGAAAAAATGAAACGCTCAAGTGAGACTTGAACTCACGACCTTTCCCTTACAGGGGGAATGCGCTTTCTTTCGCCAAATTAGTACTTCCAGATGATTTTACTATCAGAACTGTACCCAAATTTTTTTTATCCGAAACGACTATAAAATCACTCAGTATATTGTTCGGATCGGACAATAATAAAATTTAAATTTTTGAAAAAAATTGAAAAAATTAAATTAAATTAAATTAATTTTTTTTTAAATTTTTTTTTTTTTTTTTTAATTTTTCTTAATTTTTCTTATTTTTCAAGCAAAAAAAAATAATTTTTATTTTCTATAATTTTTGAAAACAAGTTATTTATGAGCGAATCACACATTTGCTCTAAATAACTTGGTATTAAGATCATTTTGAGACTTGGTAGTCAAGATCGTCCTAACGCTCTGACTGTACCTACTCTTCAGATTACTGATACTGGGGGCTGACCTGATTGCCACCAACCGGGCACTTTCACTGTGCTACTACAGACAATTACATAACAAGAACACTATAGAGCACTTCATGTGAACCATAAATGTGTTATTAATCATAAGATTACAGCACAGAACTGACGAGGCAGTTATTGTTATACAATTTTGACCAATTGTGTAACCCTCATCTTACATTTTCTGTAAACAAAATCTATTGTGGTTGACGCAAAATATTTTATACAGAACTTTTTTGTAAAATGATAATGCTTATTTAAAATTCAGAAGAGGATTTTACTTCAATTTTTCATCACCAAATTTTGAGTTATTTTCTGTAGGAACATAATTTTTTGTAAGAACATAGAAAATTCTAATATTTATTTATTTATAACTTTTACACTATCATTACAGGTACATATCAAACCTAATAAAATAGTGACGCTAGTGTAAATGTAAATTATACAAGTCGAAGACACACAGCTTCTAAACTATTTATATCAAACCCATTCAATTTACATTTTTTTTATTGTATGAATAAATTAAAAGTTATCAATCAATTAGCCCATTGAAGTCCACTGCTGGATATAGGCCTCTTCCAAATTAAAAGTTAACATAATTATCATAACATATATAACATAACATAATCATAGTTAACAAATTATAAAAAATATAACCGAAATTTTTTTTTTTGGGAAACAGGAACAACTCGTTCCATAACAACAAAAAAATTAACAAAAACAAACGAACCTTTTAAAAAAGTATACAAATTCCTTAACAACATAAAAAACAAACTTACGTATTTATAAAAATTTCAATACCACTATAGCATTGTTTTACACAAATTTACTTTAGAATATTTATGTTAACATCCAAACACAAGCACGACGTGTATAATCATCGACTGACTGACGATACACTATTTACTGTTCGTTACTAATACGGCTAAAGCTCCGGCTTGGCCAAAAAAAATTGGCAAGCCAAAAAATGTTGAGTTTTTCTGCTTTGAGGTCAATAAAACACTAACTATGATTTTGATCTGAGCAATTCAAAATCCTTCTAGTCTAGACCTCGTCGGCTAGATGTTTTACAGCTGTTTTTAGAAAGTACAGTCTAAATTGATTTATATAGTAAACTGTCTGGCTCTACCTCACCGAATTGGCTCTTTTTTCAGACTCTGTGGCGTCGCGGTAGTGAACGTGACTGCCACGCTGGAGGCGCGGGTTCGATCCCCGCTTAGTGCAAGTATTTTTATAATATGTGTGTATTTACAAAAAAAAGTGTCTAAGTATGTTTATCCGCATTCGAGATTTCATAACACGAGCATTTTTTCAAGGGTATACGTCTGTACAAGCGTGGGGGATTCGGGCGCACCGTAGCAACCTCAGACCTCCGAGAGCGCAGGCCTTGGAGCCGCCGGTCAGCCATCAGAAACCGATGTGCCTCTCCTTTCCGGGGGCAAAATGGGTTCTCAGGGTTATCTCAAACCGAAGATGGCCCTAGGTGAGCCGGGGTGCAAAGGAAGTACTTTATAAGTAACCTTCACCCTGGTATCTGAAACTGACATAACTACCCCCGCCAGGTGGTGGGAGGTTTCCGAGAGGGTATCCGCATGAAAAAAAAAACAAAACAAACGGCTGCGTGGGGCTTTCTTCACAATTTTTTTTAATAGGACAAACCATTAAACTCGCAACACTGTTACCGACACCTATTGTGACAGAGGATAGTTTGTGAATCTTTTACAACCAATCTTTTTCAGCCATCACAACTTCAGTCTCACCATCAGGCACGCCTTATCGTACTGTATTTGAGAAATTAGACCCTAAATAAAAAAGAAAACTCAAGTACCACATACTTGCACGCTGGCCGGGGTTCTTAACGCTTTGTATAGGATTGACACATATTTTGACAGTCTGTTTAATCACAGTTGTCAATGTATGTCATTTCCATACAATAATCAATCAATGCAATAATCAACTTGAAGAATGCCTTCAACTCAGTGAATAGGGACACATTGTTGACACATTTGAAATTGGAAACCACGAAAATTTATTAACTTCTCTGGCAGTGTTACAGGTACCCCTCAAAATTATTATACAAGGACAACGTTTTGGAATCATCAGTTGGGTGTCAACAAGGTGACCCTCTTGGGCCACTCATTTTCAGCCTGGCAATACATCCTGTAATTCGGCAGCTAAATTCTAAATTTATAATATGGTATCTGAATGACGGCGACGTTAATACAGTTTTAAAATATGAACCGATTTTAATGAAATTTGGAATCGCGGTAGATTAGACCTTGAGAATAGGCTATGTTTGATCGCGAACAGCTAGTTTAAAACGAAAACTAAAATAACTATTACAGACATAATTGCTTCGTGGAATCGCATCTATTTTGTGGTAATGTTTACTTCTTTTAGTTCATAAAAAAGATCAAAGCAAAACAAAAACCGGTGCTAAACAGGTTTTAGTTATAATTTGATCTTTTTTACATTATACAGGCAGAGCGCCACAAGCCTGCGATAGGTCTCACTACCATGGACGCCCAAGATCTTGCGACGCGGAGGAGGAAGAGCTGGAAGGCGGACAGCTCCGTGACCACCGTGGCCACCACTGTTGATGATGATGACAGGCAGCGTCAGAATGATCTTAGCTACAAAGTCTCAAAATGATCTTAAAACCAAGGTATTACTAGTAAATCAGACGGTTTTATTGATATGAATTTTATTATTGTCCAAATTGAAGACGCGTACCTAATATCAGGACAATCGACTTGACTGTTGACTAACAGGAAGGGGAATATCAGACTTTGTTCGTCGAGATCAATCTGATGATAATTTACAAAATAGGTGGGAAATTACCTTAATATTTAATTGTATATTTAGTTTGGCGTTTGGCGGATCCTCGTGAGTTGCCATATAATTAAATCATTGCCTTTACATAAGGTAAAAAATGTCTGCTTAGAACGTGTTGCAACGTCATATTTTTTCAGAGAGAGATTCATACCTGACAAATATCCAATTTTATTAAAAAATCAACATAAACAGCAACTACTCTGAAGTACCTTCGTCAAGAGATTCACCGACATCTAAAATAAATATAATAATACTAGCTTTTGCCCGCGGCTCCGCCCGCGTGGATGTCGGTTATCGCGACCAAACAAAGCCTATGTCCTTTCTCATGGTCTAATCTACCCCTATACCAAATTTCATCAAAATCGGTTCAGTGGTTGAGGCGTGAAAGCGTAACATACAGACAGACAGACAGATAGACAGACAGACAGACAGATAGACAGACAGACAGACAGAAAGACAGAGTTACTTTCGCATTTATAATATTTAGTATGGAATGAAAATGAAAACGGAATTTAGTCATAGTCATAGTCATTTATTTTTCAATATAGAACAATAAAATTGTTTCTTATTGACGTCAATTTTAATTCTACTTAATCTAAGTTTTCCACCGCCTCCAAGGCGCTGGTGGAGAAGAAACGGCGCAAAAAACTCCACTGCGGCATTTTTTGGACGTCAATTTACAATATTTATTTTCTTAAAGCTAATTGTGGACGAATGAACATTTTGCGTCTGGTTTTTTGCAAATCGTCAAACGTAAAATCTGAAATGCAGCAAATATGTGGTATATTTGCTGCATTTGTCAGTGGTCCCGTTCTACAGTACAATACTACATTACAATCCGGTAAGACGTACAGACTTGACATTCTTTACCAGCAAAGGATGTTTTTTTCTTTTTCCTATAATCCCGGGTAATAGTGGAGAGTGAAAATACACCTGATGAGGATATCAAGCCCTGGGCCACCATTGTAATGTCTATCTTAACGATCAGCATAAAAAAGCAACAACAAAAAGTATCTATATTCACGCTTTTATCCCTGGAGGGTGAGCATATTGCCGTATTCCAGGCACTATTATTGATTCGAGTTATGAATCGGAGGCTCATTCTGGGCTGCATATATTTTTCTGATCGCTATGTACGACACCGTATGGGGTAGCCCAAATTCTATTCTGCCGGGAATCCATACTTATCCATACTAATATTATAAATGCGAAAGTAACTCTGTCTGTCTGTCTGTCTTTGTCTGTCTGTCTGTCTGTACGTTACGCTTTCACGCCTAAACCACTGAACCGATTTTGATGAAATTTGGTATGAGGGTAGATTAGACCATGAGAAAGGACATAGGCCATGTTTGGTCGTGATAACCGACATCCACGCGGGCGGCGCCGCGGGCAAAAGCTAGTAATATTATAAATGCGAAAGCAACTCTGTCTGTCTGTCTGTCTGTCTGTGTGTTACGCTTTCACGCCTAAGCCACTGAACCGATTTTGATGAAATTTGGTATACAGGTAGATTATACCTTCAGAAAGGACATAGGCTATGTTTGGTCGCAATAACCGACATCCACGCGGGCGGAGCCGCGGGCAAAAGCTAGTAACATAATAAAATTAAAAAATCGTCTTAAATGTAGCGGTATAATACTTTCCTACCGTCTTTTCCTCAATTAACAGCTATTATCATATTTTTTTCTTCCTGTTAGCACGAATAACAAAATAAAAACTCTTAACATTCATAAACATTTTCCTCGGACGAAGAAAAATTATCACAATATGGACTTGAATATTTCGAATTACGCTGGGTATACGGTTTTTCAATGGAAGCATGAACAAAAACCTCCATAAGACAACGGCATTTCAATTTATACCTAAGTATCTAGGTACAACAATGTATACGTAAAGTTTTTACACGCGACGACTTCGTGACGATATCAATAACTGGTTCGATATTTCTTTTATAAGCTTACGCGTGTTTATTCCGGCAAAGGTATGATTTTATGATCATACTGGGGATATGCCTAGTGCCGTGCACACATACTGTACCTAGTTACCTACCCAGTCAGCGTCAGAAATATCTTGCCTACTAAATAATAATAAGGGGCAGCTTGTGGCGAGCTGTTGGTGAGTGGCGACACCACGAACCCTGATTCTCCCGAGGGTTGGAATTCATTCCGCCCCGCCTCTTGTGCTTGCCTTTATTGGCCGGCCAAGAGTGGAGTCGCAAGAGCGGAACCTATGCTCCAGGTTGGAAGTGTAAAATGTCATAACGCCGGGGGCCTGCTGACCGACTTCTGTATCGCGATCTTGCACCCCGCAGACTCACCTCTCGACAACCTTAGCCGCTCAACGGGTGTTGCTCCATGGCCGCATTATGCGTGGCTATTTTAATGGGGCCCATGCAATGAGTTGGCGAGTCACCACCTGCCCTTTTAACAATTTTGAGACTTATTGTCATGGCAGGCGTCCGTTAGTCTCCCCCCATAGCCCATTCACCAGTCCATCCAATACTCAACCCCATAGCCCATAATCTAGTTTCCATTATTCCAATAGTCTCTGCACCTGGCGGGGACCATCCCCGGGCGTATCATATTTTGCGCTCGGGGGTGGTATCCGCCATGTGTGTGTCTATCCCTAGCAGATTAAACTCTCTTAAAAGGGCCTCTACGTCTTGGCTTCGGCCCGACGCACGCCTTCCAAAGGCCCGGGACTCCATAGTCCCGAGAGTCACGGATCAGAGAAACATAATAATAATAATAATTGTCTTTATTGTACACCAAGGATATAACATTACAATAGGTACATAATATCAATTCGGTAGGTACATACAATTGGCGGCCTTATCGCTCTGCGGCAATCTCTTCCAGGCAACCATGGGATGGAGAGAAAAAATTGGAAAAAAATATTTCGGGCAGTTTGGTGTACATAGAATATAATAATAAATAACCAAGAGATAACAGATACATATTGAACAGATAGACACAATAGCTACCTAAGTATAGGTAGAAGTACATAAATACATCAAACCTACATACTATTAATATCATAGATATCATAACACTAATATACACATAAATACTAACATTTTACCATAATATAATCAGGAAAGTTATTTATTCCACTTCAGTCAGAGAGACTAGGAAGTGTTCTTTGACTTGTCTTTTAAATATAGGCAAGGACTGAGCACGCCTAATAGTGCGCGCCAACCGAGCCGCTTGAACTGAAAAGGATTTGTCAGCAAAGTTGGTGGAATGTCTCGGCATTTTCAATCTCAGATTCTCCGATGATCTCAAAACCCTCGAGTGCGTGTTGTGCAAGAACTCAAAACGTTGTTTGAGGTATGAGGGAGTTACGGGATTAAATAAAATATTGTACAGTAAGCTTCAGAGAAAAGGAACCCCCCTTGAGGATAAAATCATTATCAAGGGGGGTTCCTTTTCTCTGCAGCTTACTGTACAACAAGGAAAGAATATGAGCATTCCGGCGAAGGCGTATAGGTAACCACTTGAGTTTTTTTCGAAATTCAGAAACATGATCATATTTGCGCAGTCCAAATATGAATCTTATACAAAGATTTTGGAGTATCTCAAGCTTGTTAAGTTGGTCTTCAGTGAGATCAAGATAGCTGGCATCAGCATAGTCAAGGATAGGGAAAAGAAGGGTTTGTGCAAGCGCAGTCTTAGTGGCAGTGGGTAGGAAATTTTGGAGCCTGCGCAGGGACCCCGCCGCAGCAAAAGTTTTACGCCTCAATTCCTGGACCTGTGGACCCCACGATAAGTGTTTGTCCATAACTATCCCCAGGTTTTTAACCTGGTCACTATAAGGTACATTCACTCCATTACAAGTCACGTGTGGAAGGAGGGACCAATCTACTTTCTCTATCATCCTAGAACTACCAACAACGATGACCTGTGTCTTACGTGGATTAATTTCAAGTCCGTACGAAGCACTCCAGTTGCATATTGATGCAAGGTTAGCGTTTATAGTATTGACAGCCTCCTTTAATTGATTCGCTGGAGCCCGAGAATATATCTGAAGATCATCTGCATAGAGGTGGTAGGAAGAAGATAGGTCGTTGGTGATTGAGTTTATAAAAACTGAGAAGAGTAAGGGAGACAGAACGCCACCCTGTGGTACACCAACAGTCGCTGTACACCAAGAAGAAGAAGTGTCCTTGATGCAAACACGCTGTCGGCGACCAAACAGGTAACTACGAAACCAGTCAACCACAGTTGGAGATATGTTAAGAGAGCTCAATATGCCAAGTAGAACGTCGAAATCAACGGTATTAAAGGCATTACTGAAGTCTAACAGCGTTAACACTGTCAGCTCACCTTCCTCCATAGCCGATCTGATGTCTTCCGTAATATGAACCAGAGTTGTAATAGTACTGTGACCGGAGCTAAATCCAGACTGTAGAGGATTCAATAGCGAATTTTTAGAGAGGAAAATAGTAAGTTGGGTGTGAACAAGTCGTTCGAGTACCTTAGAGAGGAAGGGCAAGATAGAGATGGGACGATACTCTGAGAAAGAGGAAGGATTTTTCTTTTTAGGAATAGGAATTATTTGAGCATCCTTCCAAGCCATAGGAAATACGTTAACGGTCACAGAGAAATTCAAGATATGGCAGATGACAGGAAGAATTTCATCGATGATAGGGTGGATCATATTACGGCTGACACAGTCAGTTCCCACCGCGTTAGACGTTATTGACATTATGCTCTTCTTGACATCACAAGCAGTAAATTGACTAAAGATCTAAAACTGAGGTGAAAGATTGATCTGATGCTGACTGTACCTACTGACTATTGTATTGTAGTCAAAACGTTGGAGGATATCGATTAGCTTTAAGAGAAGTTACGATGATTTAAGTATTCGTACTACAACTCGGTCTCCACTTTAAGTCTTGACTTTTGGCCATACTGGACCAGCTGACTACAAGCGCACTGTGCGAAAAAACGTAACTATAATAATCATATCGTAACCGTACCTATCGAGAAAACGGAATATTGCGATTGGTGCCTGTGTGTGTGAAGTCTGCCAATCATAATGCTCCGTTCAATCAATACGATTACGATAGTTTTTTATGCTAGCGGTAGTTGCCCTGTCTTGTATCGTGTCGTGTAAAATTACTCTATATAGACGTCACAAGATATTTGGGTTTGTCGTAAAAACAAGAGCGGCCGCACTTGAGGCTGACCGTTGTCAAGCCTACTTGTATACTATATGACGTCATAATGCGTTTCTTGCTATCTGTACCCTTATATACCCTTTCCTGAAATACTCATTACATGTTAATGAATAGGGTCGTTTTCTAGAAGCCTGTTAATGAAATCTGAGTAGGCGAGTGGGAATAAAATAAGGTTGTACTTATGTTTAATAAATTTGGGAGAAGTCGCCTAATTTCAAGCCTAACGAGTCAACAATCACACTGTCCTACTTCATAATTAAGGATTTTTCATTTTAGAAAGGATTTTTATTCGTTTAATCTTGAACCTTTCTAGATATTTTTTGGAAATTATCTACCTTAGCTACCTACTCAAATTTAATTGAATTAAGCTTCGCATATCTATATCTATACATATAATAAATCTGTAAACGATCGATGTCTGTACATGGAAAGGAAATGAGAAAAATTGTAATAGGGGGACTTTATAAACGTAATAGAAGCCAAATCAACGTTTTTTGGAATTTTTGTCTGTTTGTCTGTTTATCTGTTTATCTGTTTATCTGTTTATCTGTTTCTCTGTTTCTCTGTTTCTCTGTTTGTCTGTGAGTTTGTGCACGCTAATCTCAGAATCGGCTAAAGGGATTTGGTTGCGGTTTTCACTAATATATTGTGGTAGGCTTCACTTAACATTTAGTGTTTGTTTTATTGAAATCGGTTCATAAATAAAAAAGTTATGTCAATAATAGCATATCACGGCTAACAATTTGTGATTGTGTGAATAGATCAAACCAATAAAGAAGCAACAATGCTTACTAAAAGATATTATTTCGGTCATAGGAATCTGAAGACTCCGAGAGGCCAGAGTTCTACATCTCAGCCAAGTCAGGTCAGGTTGCAGAATCTTCGGCACAACAAGTGTCTCAATAGAATTCACATTGTTCTCGAACGATTTTCTCTCGAATCCAACAAATTAGTAAGCAGCTGGTTCGGTAGAAAGACTCCTGGCTTTCATAATTAATATCATCACGCTATTATAATAAGGAATGGGACAGAATGTTTTTACGACATAATATGTAAACGTCTATTTCACACTATGATTTCATGGTAACTGTGGCTCAATACGTCTGCGGTGGACTTATAACTAAGCTGAGTCGCGTTCGAATCCATCTAAAATGTTATTTTCCTTTTTTGTGGTTTTTTATTTACTTTTGTTTCACTTTTTTATTTTATTGTGTATTTGTTGTATTTTATTGTACCTATTTATAGTTTTATTTGAAGTAAAATATAAATTATATGCTTAGTATTCTATAGGTAGTACATAAAACTAGGCTGTGTGACAGTAATAGTAGAACTTATTATTTAATATTCTTAGATCTATACAAAATTCTTCATTTCAGAGAATCAAAAAGTGGTTCCACCCGCCTGAGAAGTCATAAAACTGAAAATGGTATCCCCCATTGATACCGATTCCACCACATCTGGGCAAGCGCAATATTGGAATCAAACCGATTAAAATTTTAAAGAAGAATGGGGCATTAGGGGTAATCTGGGGTTAGGTACCCCAGTATACCTGCCCTGGTTACCTATCATAAATAGGCGGTCTCAACGTGCCTAAGCTATCACCATCAAAGCCGCGCTCATGGAGGAAGTAAATCGTTGCACCTTCTCTGAATACACATTTACATTTACACATTACGTATTCTGGGAGATAGTTGTCCCTATCGTATTACCGTCTCTACCATGGTGAATGTTCTGATAAGCTATTCCAATTAGTTCCACCCTCTCCTTTCTCTCTTACACAGGACAACGCATGCAAGGCTCAGATGTCATCCACATACGAATATTCGATCAAGAACCGCGCAGTTTGGTGACCCATTCCTATGTCGCACAATTAAGACCTGAAATCCCTGCCAGCTCACGTTTACTTCTTCCTACAGTCCCGGGTCCTTTAAGAGGGGCGTGAAAAGGCTTCTGATGATCCTATAAAGATGAGTGCCACCATTGTTAAGATGGTACACGTTTATAATGGTGACCCTATTTCCGAGTCTTTACCTTTAGCTTAACATCAATCGAGGTGAAGTTAAATTGACGTGTCCTATATAAAAAAACTCCGGATCTTAAAAAGAAGAAAACACATGTGTGGGCAGAGCAATACAGTTCTTAACCGCCTGATAAAGAAATGAAGTTCCGAACAGCTTGGTTCGATGTGGTTTTATTTCTACCGTATGTGACTGACGGAATGAAGGGGAGATTAGTTGAAAGACTCCTAATAGGCTCTTTCACTCGCCGTGGTGCGGTAGAAATGCTAAAATACAGCCAGAGAGACAACGTCTTTATACAACTGCAGACATTATACAATGTTAGTGACCTGATGACTACCAACGCACGCCGCTGCGATATTATCGATTCCGTCTAATAAGTAGGTATCTAATAGTAAATACGTAAATCTATCCCAGAAATGATAACAGTACGCCAGGAGAAGCCAGCCTATGTATTAGATATATAAAAGATACCGCTGCTACTATTATATAAAAGAGACTGAATGTGGGCAGAGAAATACTCAGTTCCGGTAAATTTCATCAGACCAAAAAAATCCGCCACGTGGACATCAACTCCAGTATCAATTTGGAAGTATCTACATCATCTGCTGGAAACAAGCTTACCAATACAAGGAATATATAGCAAAATGAGGCTATATGACTCCATCCAAGTCAATGCTGTATTTGCTCTCTTGCCCACTGCGCCCCTCTTCTCTACCTGTGTGTAAAGCAATGAACAACGATGTGACTGTGGTCGATGGAATTTATCATAAAACTGGAACTACCCACCATTGGCTCGGCAAAGAAGAGAACCACTGCTCACTGCTCAGGGCGTGCAAGGCACCGCGTTTTCTTGAAACTATTTTGTGTGATACTTGATGTACTTATTTTAATTTATTCAGTTCGTAAGTGGTGGCAGCATGTTTGAAGAATTTGGGAGGAATGAAGAATATTTAAACCAATAAAACTGGCGAACATTACCAAGTCCACATATAACAATGTTCATCACATACTTGATAATGATTTCAGAAGCTTGAAAGAATTTTCAAAAGAATTTTTGAAAAAGCGGGGCGTGAAAAGGCGTCTAACGAGGCCGTCAAGCTGAATGCCACCACTGTTAACATGGTACATGTTTCCGATGGTGACCCTCATTCCGAGACTTTGCCTTTAGCTTAACATCAGGCGAGGTGAAGTCAAATTGACGTGTCCTATATAAAAAAAAATCATTCCGCAATATTTGCCAAGCCCATAGAAGAAGTCTGTCAATTTTCGTAGTTTTCAGTAGTTTAGCCCTGTATTTATAAGTCAGTCACTCAAAAGACTGTCTTCATAATATTTAATTAAAAAATACAAGATGGAAGATGTCAAGCGAGTTTTCGAAATGATTTGAATACAGTTTTGTTTCTTTTTTAAAATAAAGAAATGTTTCCTTTGCGTAAAATTCACTATATCCAGTATTCCGGGTACTTCCGTTCCAGTTGGGTTGAAAATCTTCCACCATGTTTAATAATGAGTTTGAGCTATTCCGAACTAAACGCGGACGAAGTCGCGGGTAACAGCTAGTTTTCAATATATTGGATGTTTAAAGGAAAGTAGGTACCTATTCTTTTTTCCGTTGTTTGTCTTTATAACTGTCTGAAGTTTACAGTAATATTTAGGTTTATTATATCCCTATTTTGCGCTCCAATAAAACCTGGAACTCCCTGCCAGCTCACGTGTTATTTAGTACGTGTAATTAAATCAGCTAGGACCGACGGCTCATCATACTCTCTGAAGCACATCCTTTGACTGACCTTGGTATAGGCAAAACCATATATCCTCGATCTAAATCGCGAAATATAAAACGCTCTGGTGCACGTGGATTGTTCTTTAATATTCTATGGTGAATCTGAGATCGTCCACCGCAGTAGCACCCCGTGTTACCTTTAAAATAGATCCAAAAACCTGTACTCCCTGAATAGAGCACATTTTGAGCACATTTTAGGTCCAAGATATATGTTTCGACCTATATCTTGTGTCAAATTACACATTGCTACTTAGGCATGAGCGATTAAAATAGATTCCTTTGGGCACCTGAGGCGTGAGAGGTAAGGAACCTCACCCTCGGCAACTGATAACACAAGACGTTATTAGTCGCTTCGAGCTCGACATTACCACTCCTGCCGGCTGCAACGGGGGATATCCGCACTATAAAACAGCAGACAATCAGATACCTACTACACTGGTAGATACTACTGTACCTACACATAAATCATTACTTTATAAAAAAATACTAAAGATTAAACAAACTTTATGCCTACATATAGCTATTTAAATTGCTTTGGGATTGTGAGCCCAAACCAATACTGTTTATGAGTTATTCGATCGTGAGCGTGGCCGTCGCACGTAAACAAAAAACACAAAGCATTCAAATTGGTTTTCATAAAAACACCGAGCTGTGGAGCAAATTGTATTTTTTATTGTGCGTGTGTTCGACTTCGCTCGTCGTGGTTCGTGGCGAATGATTTTCGTTTGTGCACAATTATATAACTTAAAGGTAACACAACACAAAAAACTAAATTAAAAACATTTTTTGGGATGAATCCTATCTGTATTCATGGCGTCGAATCTGCTAAAGCAAAACCATTTTCATAACACAGGCACTGCAATAAGTTCCATTTAATTTTAGAGTTTATAGTAATGCCGTTAAAGTCTAAAAATAAATGGCTTATTGCAGAGTGAATAATCCCCCACCGGGGGGGTGGGGGATTATTCACTCTGCAATACCCCCCCCCCCCTTATATTCCTGAGACACCCTTCCGAGGGCTTACCCGGGGCTACTAGACAGAACGGACTCTGACTCAGATTCATGGCTCGAGGAAACAATAGTGCCCGGAATACGGCAATGGTTTTCACCCCCTATCACCCCCTATTACTTAAGAGTATTCAATTGAATGTATTCAATTGATTGGTGAAATGTGGGTGTTCACCTCTGCCAAACCCTAACCCCGGGAGTAAAGACGTGATTATGTATGTATGTACATCCTACAATAAAAAATAAAGTTTAAAACTAAAACCCGACTACCGAAAAATCACGCTATAAAAAGTAACAAACAAGTAAATATCAAGGATAGCCGTGGTCGTATGCCACTTTCCCCTAGAATATACGAGTATTGTTTTGTTAGAGTAAGTGGCATACGACCACGGCTATCCTTGATATTTTCTTGTTTGTTACTTTTTATAGCGTGATTTTTCGGTAGTCGGGTTTTAGTTTTAAACTTTATTTTTTATTTATATTATTTTGGGCCGAGGTAAACCTAATAATTTATAGATATTTGTAATGTGCTTATTAAGCCCTTTCATTTGATACCAAACACGGCATATTTATCTCAAATTTATTTTTAACACAGTACCTAATGAGCGTCAGAGGGCGCCACACAAGATTGAGTGACACGTCATATAGCCTATAACCATCGGACGATAAAGTCGCTTGTAACGATACCTCATTTGTCCAGTTCTAATAAGTAGTTGAGGAGCTATGAGGGAACAAATGAACATACATACATACATACATACATACATAGCCTGTCAAAATCATAACCCTCCTTTTGGCTTCGCCGTAGTCGGGTAAAAATACAGGGTTTGAAATTCACTGGTCAAGTTCAAAGTCAAGTTGTAGATTCGGCAACTATATAATAGGTGATCATAACTATTGGTCCCGCGGTAGGAGATTCGGGCCCTGGAAAGCAAAAAGGCTTTTTGAATGTTGTCTCCATCTGCGGACGAAGCCACAGACAACAGTTAGCTAAATAAAATGTGTAACAGTATGTACTGTCTCCATTTAGCCAATTTAGCTTTGTTCTCTTGTACACGGTGTGCGATATCCTATAATAACTCAGCTGTCACCGGCAGAGAGGCTTTGTTTCGGTTCAGTTGTGTTCAGACTATCGGAATAATACCTTGTAGCGTTGTTGTGATAGAAACTTCAATAGAATTGAATAGAAAATAACTTAGCTGGTGTTGTTAACAAGAATAATAGTAATTTCTAGTATTGTTTAAAAACTACTAGTACTCGTGCTCTTTTTACTAATGTAAAGCCAATGAAGCGAGAGAAAAAAGGTAAACAAAGTTTCAGCAGTTCCAAACATTTTTATTTGAAAATTATTACGTATCACTTCAAGCGCATTCCAGATAGGAATGAAATTGCTCATAAGACGGCGGATCTGGCAGTTTAGAACCGCTGTGCTGACAGCTTTCCTGTACTACGAAACATGCAACGATAGCTCTTGCTCGGCCAATGTTGCGTACGTATGACATGTGCAACAAGGACAGAGAAAATAATCGCTAGTTATCGCAACGTAACTCAATAATGGTCTCTTTGTTTACCTTTTTTTTCTCGTCTCGTTGGCTTTAGTAGAATTTAAAAAAATACCGAAGAATTATAGACTGATATATAGAACATGTGTACATTATAATATTTTAGTCTGTTTTAGACAGTGTTAATCCTACTAGCCCTACTAATCCTAGTAATATTATAAATATGAAAGTCTGTGGAGATATTTCTGCTAGTGTTGGCTTACATCGGGAAAATGAATTGCTCAAGTGGGACTCGAACCCACGACCTTTTCTTTACAGGGGGAATGCTCATCCAACTGAGCTATTGAGCCACACCTGAATCACTTCAAATTTCCCTTCTCTTTATTATCCGTCTTTATGGGATCCCACTTGAGCATTTAATTTTTTCTAATGTATTCGAAATTTAAAGTTATACTTTTTAGTTATGATATAACATGTATATCTTTTTGTAATTTACATATCGTGTATACTTCAAATAAAAACTTAAATCAATAAGTAAGAAGATTAGCGAGAATGATTGTTTTGTTAAACAACTTTAAATCGTTATATATCCTAAACTATTACTTAAAATGAAAAATGGTAAAAGGAACCTAGAGATGATTTTAAAATACCTATTCAACGACACCCCACTTGACATAGTTCATCGACTATTATTTTTTTCATTTTGACAATATGGCGTCTGGCTGTCGCTGTGGTGGATTTTGATTACTGTCATGTATTTAGTGACACTCGCAAGGTTAAGACGAATCGATTGACGTATGAATTATCAAAATCGGCCCATGCATTTGGTCTCTAGAACGCCACATAGAAACAAACATACATGCATACATACATACATACATACATACATAGACTGATAAACACATTACCCTCCTTTGCGTCGCGCAGTCGGGTAAAAAACATTCAAATATATGGCTTACTTAACAGCAACAGCAACAGGAAAACCATCCCAAACCCCGGGACTACTCTCTTTTCACTTATCATGGGAGATTGAGAAGTACCTAACTACCACCTGACTCCTGACCGCACATCCCCACAAAGAAAGTCTGCGCTGGAGCTTCGTTTGTGAATTTACAGATGTACTGAGTAGTAGGTGATCTTGAATTGGTCCGAAAGCCTTGGCGAGACCCTCATCCTGCATACCTTCAATATATCAATATCAATTTAACTGTCATGTTGAAACTATCATCCCAACTAATACTGGTAGGGTGGGCTGGACAGTCTTATTTTAACATCAAAACTGACAATTAATTGACAAGACGAGTACGGGGTGTGTTGGGCCAAGTGACAGAATGTCCAAGAAGGCTTAACGTCCAGTTGTTAGAAAGACCGTAAGCTAAAACGTACAAGTGTCATAATGACCAAGAAGGCATAGCGTCCAGATGTTATAAAGACCGTGAGTCAAAACATACAAGACTCTGAATGTCCAAGACGTCATAACGTCCTGACGTCATAACATCAAGATTTTATAATAAAGAGAAGTTTATTTGAACGTAATAAGAGAAAAAGGAGGATGGTTTTATTCAATAAACTTTATAATGAAAAATTAAAAGACATGATAGAAAAAAAATAACGCCATTGCAGTTTCTTAAAGACTGTATAAAATTACGGAAACAATGCAACTCGGCCTAACATACACTTTACAATTATATACTATTATAATAATGTGTGTCGGGATCGTGTCCGTACATTGCAGGTAGCTAAAAAAAATACTTGGGTTATGTTATATTCATGATACTGAACACATCTGCTCGTGTTCAGTTTCGTGAATATAACATAATCCAAGTATTTTTATAATTCTTGTCTGTTTGTCCGCGATGGACGCAAAAACTACTGAACGGAATTCGATGCCGGTTTTGTTTGATCGCAATCGGTTGAGTAGAACTGACCTACACGCGGGCGGAGTTAAGGGCAAACATACCCCGTACTCGACAAGACGACAATAACTTATACATAAAACACTGAACATGCTGGTACTTGAATAATATTTCAGCACAAATTATAATTATACACAAGCGATGACGTCACTGTGTACACCTAATCATATTCTGTTCTCTGCTGTGTACGAAGAAAAATACTTCGTCAACACAATCCCGATCGTGATGACGTCATACATATTTTTGACTAATGAAGCGACTCATGTGTCGCGAACGAGTGAAAGATTGTAGGCTTCAAACGACTTATACGAGTAGGTATGTATACTACGAGACTGGCTATAAGGCTACGTATCTACATATTATGTAAATACAAATTATATAAAAATTAAATTCATTCTCCTTTGAAAACCCCCCGTCACAAAAAACACCTTACATTTTACCCACCCAAAATTTAAAAAATAAATTGTGTTTGCCTGTTTTAGTGACGGGGGTTTTTCAAATTTTGAATTTAATTTTGATTTTATACTTAAAATCTACTATTAGTCAAGCTCTTCCATTTGATACCCATACTGAGGGAGTTACGAAGAAATGTGTATTCAGATATGTTGTGGCGGCGGCCATCTCAGACCGTTTTTTTTAAAACATAGCCAGGCGTCCGTCACTCGCCCGAACTACGGCGATAAGTACCTACCGCGCGCCTCACCCGCGGGCTGCTAACGCAGTCGGGGCCGGCCCGCGCTTGTGAGCACACGCGCGACGCGACTTGCGTAGGTATACCTAAACAATATTGTGGCCGATCTTCTGAGATCAGTAATTACCATTGTTTATGTGCGTAGGTATACTAGGTCAGGTACCTACTATAAAAATAAAATAATGAATCGCAATAATCATTACTGTTACGTGGACGAATGTCAAAATACACTAAAGAATTCCTGTCTTTTTTACATTACCAACATAGTGTGAAACGTAAGATTTTACTATTAAATAGTAAAATCTTACGTTTCACACTCTGTTATATATTTTATAAACGCAGAATATATCTTGTTTAATTAGTAACAAAGTCATTAGGTACTGGTCGCCACTTGACATCTTCGCATTATAAAATACCTACCTAATTGTAGTGAACCTGTGACATAGATACCTACAATGAGATAGAGAGAACTAAAAATTGTTCTTATGTCGTAGTCGTGCTGTTTTTTTTTTGTGGCTCCCTAGTTTATTTAACTATAATATTACTTGTAAGTACAGTCAGCGTCAAAAGTCAAATAATGTACACACAGAGCTGGTTTTTAGTGACAATATACAAATATATACCTATTATTAATATTATTATACACCGTCTTTTTATTGTCGGGGTTTAAAAATAAATAGTAAGTCACGTTTTATTTTCATAGACAAAATGACAACCCTAACACTCAAGTTGGCGGCGTTGTTTGTTCCGAACAAAGGGCGATACCTACAAAATTTTGTA
Source organism: Eilema sororculum (assembly GCA_914829495.1). Taxonomy (NCBI): domain Eukaryota; kingdom Metazoa; phylum Arthropoda; class Insecta; order Lepidoptera; family Erebidae; genus Eilema; species Eilema sororculum. The sequence continues at coordinate 19,702,889 of OU618552.1, read as the reverse complement.
GGTTATTATAACGGCGGCTTTCTTCAACATCAAAGGAGTGCAACTTCTGTCCTTATCTATTCTGTGACATAGCTAAGAACACTTCCGACTAATATACCATTGAAACAAAAGAAAACACAGACACACACACACACACACACACACACACACACACACACACACACACACACACACACACACACACACACTCGCACGCACGCATGCACGCACGCACGCACGCACGCACGCACGCACGCACGCACGCACGCACTCAAGCACGCACGCACTCAAGCACGCACACACACACGCACGCACGCACGCACGCACACACACACACACACACACACACACACACACACACACACACACACACATAACTGGTCTAACTGCGATACATTAGTACCGCAAATGGGCGATGAAGGTTAGATGGCAGTCGCTTCACGGCAAATATCGAAGTTTAGCCGCGAAGTAGTTAGACTGAAGGCCTCGGATGCGAACTAGAATAACGGATAGATGATATTGATTTCAGTGAATGTAATCAAGTTACGAGAACATGTTTCTCAATATCCGGCCTATTTACAAAAATAGTACACCCTGTATCCAATTTATTGATAGTGCCCCTTGTGCTCACGAACTAAGAGGAACTTAATTTAAGGCAACAACACACGGCATCAGAAAATATACTTGTTACGTGAAGTCCGGAGCTATTTCCGATTGAACGTTCCAATGTATGAATAGACATTTGCAGCCTTTACACTGTCACGCAATCATGCTTTCTTGAGTGTCCAGATTGCGTGGCGGAATTCGCGTACGTATAATCGTGCGGGAATCTAAACATATAAAACTAGCTTTTGCCCGCGGTTGATGACCAAACACAGCCTATGTCCTTTCTCATGGTCTAATCTACCCCTATATCAAATTTCATCAAAATCGGTTCCAATGTGGTTAAGACGTGAAAGCGTAACATACAGACAGACAGACAGACAGTTACTTTCGCATTTATAATATTAGTATGGAAATATGGATTACTTGTCCCGACTAACAGACAGACTGAATCATCAACGCAGAGCCTAAACCGCTGGACCTACAAACTTGAAATTTTGACAGCAGATGCATTTTGTGATGTAGGCATCCGATAAGAAAGAATTTTTGGAAATTTTGCTACTAAAGGGGTAAAATAAGGAATGGAAGTTTGTATGAAAGTCCGTCATTTTCAGAGCTAGATGCACTAAATTTCATAAACCTGTGTCTTTTAAGAAATAAATGAACACGTGTATCAGCGTTTTTCAAAATTTTACTACTAAGAGGGTAAAATAGGTGACAAACGTTTGTATAGAAAGTTCGTCATTCAGGACACTATCAAAAAATATGGAATACAAAATTTTCTCGGGCGAAGCCGGGACTAGCTCAGCTATATCTTATAAAGTTCAAAGAAATAAAAGACGTAACTGTGCGCGCACGACAGTTTAGAGTAAAGCGCTGAGCACGTTCTTTCCTTCTCTTTCTCCCACAATCGCGCGGTTTGCGTACCTGATTTCTGCCTTACAATCCTGGATGCTCCTAAGAACGAGGCATGTCTCGGCAGGCGCTCTTTCACACGCAAATGTGGTTTTCCCTCGAGAAAGTACGTGTAAAGGGCGCTATTGGCATGTTCCTGACAGTTTGCTTTTTATAGTCTTGCTTACAAAATGCATTGCAAAAACACGGTTTGATATACCTACGCGTTTTATGTAAGTAAGGTAATGTCAATATTATCCTTTAAACTATCCATGTTCTGTGAGATGTATGTAGGTATATATTGTGGCAAAGTGCGCCTAGCGGGCAAGTGCGCACTAATATTTCGAAAACTACCTAATTGAATACTAGCAATGACATGAAATAAAACCATAAAATTTAGTTTGCAGCATCGACGTAAGGCGTACGTCATTACTAGTATACACTCGGTAGTTTTCGAAACATTTAACTTACCCGCTAGGCGCATTTTGCCACCTTCACTATCTATATACAGGGTGCATTTTTGAAACGGGGCAGTAAGGGCAAGTACCTTAACCGTTGCAGTTACAGCAAAACGTTCTTAAAAGACCTTCCATAACTTTTTGGGACATTTTGAACTGCATTCACAGATTTTGTAAAAAACTTACAGTTAGCAAAAAAAATGCAAAAAGTTCAAATTTTTTTATGCCAATCGATTCTATTTCATGTGGGGATCAAAAAACTCTATGGGACCATTTTAGCTTTCAGTACTAGAAAAGACAGAAATCGCCAAAAACGTTTCCCATACATTTCGTACGGAAATATGATAAATCAACTCGAAACTCATAGGTCAGGTAAAATTTTGAACTTTTTTAAATAAAAAAAATCATTTAAACATTTAAGAAATTGGTTTATGAAATAAATTGCTCAAAAAAGCTTTTTTGCACTGAACGAATGGCGGCTAATAATGTTCTGGGATGAATATTACGTAAAATGGTCATTAATGCATCCTTGAGCTCTTGAACACTGGCGTACGTCGTCTTATACACCTCGTTTTTCACGAAGCTCCAATCGGGGCTACGAGGTGGCCACTGTGTTGGACCATGTGTACCTATCCACTGTGTACCGAATAGGCGGCTCAAATTGGAACGTGAAAGGTGACTGTTATGTGGCGGAGCACCATCTTGTTGAAAATTAACTTTTCGCAATTCCGACAGGGGCCATTCGTCCATCTCGTTTTCAAGATGGTGTAAAATGACTTCATTATACATGGCAGAATTCAGTTTCCGTTCATAAAATTCCACCATTATGACTCGATTGGACATTATACCACACCAACAGTTGAATGAGAAGCGAACCTGATTATGACTTGCCGTAACTCTTAGTGGATTTTCTTTGGACCAATAGTGGTGATTTTTTCTGTTGTACATACCGTTATTGGAAAAAATCGTTTCGTCTGACCACAGTATGTAATTTAAAAATTCATGATCTCTGCTTATTTTTCCTCTTAGCCATCTGCAAAAAGTAAGCCTTCGAACATCATCACCCGGATGTAACACTTGAACTATGCGCCCATATCGATAGCACTTGTAGCCGTATTTCTTCCATATCTTTGTCACAAGGGAGTGGGATACACCTACTTCAAGGGCGACTTGCCTGGACGATACCTCTGGATATGCTTCGACATCAGTCAGAACCGCAATCTCCGTGTCCATGTCCACACGAGGCTGCCGCTTTCTTTTGAAAGAACCCTGCAATTCCAGGTTTTTCAAAAGATTTGTAATAACCTTTCTTGTTGACACATGCCGCAACGGATACTTATTGCGGTACCACACTAATGCAGCTCCCGCATTTCGATTATTGACAAAATACGCTTCTAAACTTCTAAACCCTCAAATTTCGAATCAAATTTCGAATCAAATTCGAAATTTGAAGTTAAAAATTCTTTTTATTTACTTTACAGTCAATTCTACCCACTTCCTCTCCATAACAAAAAGTTAGACCATCGTAGAAATTTGTTTCTGTTGCCGAAATGTATGGGAAACGTTTTTGGCGATTTCGGTCTTTCCTAGTACTGAAAGCTAAAATGGTCTCATAGAGTTTTTTGATCCCCACAAGAAATAGAATCGATTGGCATAAAAAAAAAATTTTGGACTTTTTGCATTTTTTTTGCCAACTGTAAGTTTTTTACAAAATCTGTGAATGCAGTTCAAAATATGTCAAAAAGTTAGGGAAGGTCTTCTTAGAACGTTTTGCTGTAACTGCAACGGTTAAGGTACTTGCCCTTACTGCCCCGTTTCAAAAATACACCCTGTATATAAACATCAATTGCTGTTCGTTAGTCTCACTAAAACTCGAGAACGGCTGAACGGATTTATCTTATCTTGGTCTTGAAATGTTCGTCGAGGTCTAGGGAAGGTTTAAAAGGTGAGAAAATCTATATATATAATAATCAATTGCTGTTCGTTAGTCTCGCTAAAACTCGAGAACGGCTGAACGGATTTATCTTATCTTGGTCTTGAAATGTTCGTGGAGGTCTAGGGAAGGTTTAAAAGGTGAGCTTTGTCGTTTGATTGTGCACAGACGTGTTACTTGCTGGACTGTTATTTTTTGTTATTTTTTAATATCAGTGTTGTGATTGGACATTTATCATATTTTCAATTTCTTGTCACTCCTACAGTGTTGTTACCTGTTGTTTACGCCCAGTGGGTGGAGTCTGAGAGAGATAGAATATTCTAATGAGCTCCTACTAGACAACACTTCACTAAATAAATATAAACACAAATTTGGAAAAAGAATATCAAGACTTGGGACGCGAACCACCGGCGTCTGAACGGGTGCGCTTTGAGGCGGATCGTTTACCCGCCGGACCACCGAAACGATTGGACTCGGTGTTGAAAATCTTCACCTGTACTCTTGGATAAATATAAAATATAGAAGATATTTTTAATTTAAAAAATAAAGGTAATTATCCTGGTGAATTATAAAGTTACTAGCCATGCCACGGGAGATGCATACCGCGCCGATGGGTTCTGCGCAGTCTGAGCCCGACCTCTCACCATCGGCCAGCACTGCTGGGACCTCATATGCCAGCATTAATACTACATCAAGGCCTAGCAGCAAGCGCTTCCGTGGCGATGATGGTTGTCTCGAACAAAACGAATTTGGGGAATTGAAAAATTTGTTGCTGTCCTGGAAGGCTGATCAGGAAATAATTCTTAATAAATTAATAAAGGAAGTTTGCGAGCTTAAACAGCAAAACGTCCGTATCCAGGAATCAAATCTGGAAATTGAAAAATCCATTCAGTTTTTCAATGATAGTTATGAGGATATGAAGACCCGTATATCGATTTTGGAAGAGAAACAAAAGGAGTATGCTGAGCAGTTACAGGGCTTTTCAAATGTTAGTAGCAGTCAGTTGGTATCTCGACTTGAGGAAAAGCTTGATTCAATGGAGCAACAGGCACGGCAGTGTAACATCGAAATTTGTAACCTACCGGAGAAGCGTAGTGAGAACCTGATCTCTATCATGGAGTCCATAGGAAAGGCTGTTAACTTACCTGTGTCACAGAGTGACATTATATCAATACACAGAGTACCGCACGCACAGACCCAAGACAAGAAACCCAAGAATATTATTGTTAAACTCAAATCACGTATTGTTCGCGACAACATACTCAGCGGCTACCGCAAGGTTAAGGGTCTTAAGTCTGATCAAATAGGGCTGTCCGGTACTAAGGTTCCTATTTACTTGAATGAACATCTCACATTAAAAAACAAAGCTTTGTTTCGAGAGGCTAGAAAGTGTGCCAATCATAGTGGATTCAAGTATGTATGGGTCAGGAACGCCACAATACTCATACGTGAGCGGGAAGGTGCTTCAGCATTTGCTATACGGTGCGAACATGATCTCAAAAAGATTCAAAGTGGTGATAAAACCTGTACTAAAAACTCAGTGTAACCTAATCATATCTTATCACGTTAATATTCAATTACTGTGGGCTGTTACAAGTGTAATTTTGAGAAGCTTATTCTTAAGTAATGAACAATATTGGAATATTCTAAGATTTTATTATCCTCCGTATATACTTTATCTTTTGTCATGTTATACATATCGTACATTATGTAGAACACTAAACTATTTATGTATCTCACCCCAGCCGTTTGTCCGTAGTTCGTACGTTTATACCTCATTGAGACGAAGGGTCTGCAAATTATTATTATTATTATGTGAACTTTGCAAGGATTTCAGAGTATTGTATTTCATAGGATGTATTGCTTTGTTAAGACATTATTGTGTATATTTTGTTCTTAATGGATAGTAACAATAATATTTTAATATATTATCAGAACTGTGGCGGGATCCGTACAAAGCTGCATACATTGTATATAAACATAATGTCGTGTTCGTACGACGTCATTATACTAACAGAAACCTGGCTTATTTCTAATATTCTTGACAACGAATTTATTGACGATCGTTATGTTGTCTTTAGACATGACCGTGATCGTGTAGCTACAGACAAGGAGGAGGGCGGGGGCGTTTTAGTGGCTGTTCTCCGTGAATTGCAACCTACAGTGATGTTGTCGCATTTTTTAGATGTTAGAGTTGAGCAGGTTATGGTTCAGCTGCGTGCCGCAGGGCACAATAAACGTCACCTTATTGTTGCTGTATATATCCCTCCCCGCACGCCACAGGAAGTACATTTTCAATATTTGGATATGATACAGGACATTATTAACGAACCCACTACCAGCTCGTACTTCATTGTAGGGGATTTTAATTTGCCCGAAATTGAATGGTGCAATCAGGGTAACTATGCAATAGCAAAGGTGTCAAATTCACCCAGTCGCAAAATCTCAAATTTTTTGAACCTTGTTAATGGTACGCAATACAACACTTTAAAAAACAGTCTAGATCGTACGCTTGACCTTTTTATAGCTAATGTAGATTGCCGTATGGTTCCATGTAATAACCTTTTAAACAAGCACAGTTACCACCCTCCTTTCTGTATAGTAGCTAACTTGGAAATAGTATTCGTTTCTATGAAACATAATGTTGTTGCAAGGTACAATTTTTACAAAGCTAATTTTGACAAAATCAATGAAGAGCTAACTGAAATTAACTGGGACGAAGAACTTTCTCATCTCGCTCCTGAACAGTCTGTCGATGTGTTCTACGAGACACTGTATGGGACTATCAGAAAACATGTCCCGTTAACTCGCACTAAAAGTTCTAAGTTTCCCTTCTGGTTCCCACCGTCACTAATACGAATAATAAAAGTTAAAGAACGAGCTTGGGTTAAATGGAAGAAGTTCGGTAATGTCTCTGATTACTTATGCTTCTCAAACCATCGCAACTTATTTCATAAGGAATATACTAGATGCCTTCGTAATTATATGAACTCAGTTGAAGATAGTATACCCATTAACATCAAACACTTTTGGAGATATGTCTCGACCAGGAATAGAAAGACTGGGTTTCCTATCAATATGTCCTTCGGAAATGCTACTTCTGATAATGCGATAGACACCTGTAATTTATTTTCCTCTTTCTTCTCTTCTGTCCATGAACCATCTACTTTTCATCTGCTGATAACGCCACCTGCATATCGAATATTTATTTGACCAGGGATGTAATTTGTGGGGCACTTAAAACTCTAGATTCTTCAAAGGGAGCCAGTCCCGATGGCCTGCCACCTATTATCTTTAAAAAACTAGCCGATAATTTATGCATTCCTTTACATATTGTATTCAATAAATGTTTGTGCGAAGGCGTTTTTCCAGCTATCTGGAAGCGAGCTTTCATTACGCCTGTATTCAAAAGTGGGGTCAAGACTAGAGTTGAGAATTACCGCCCTATTTCGATCCTCTCCACTTTGTCGAAGGTTTTTGAGGGTTTGGTGCATGACGCAATATACCCCATAATTCATCCAATTATTTTACCTGAGCAACATGGCTTCGTCAAGCGTCGATCAACAACGACTAATCTTATGATATTCACAAATTATTTATTTGAAAGTATGGACAAGCGTATTCAAGTAGACGCAGTATACACGGACTTTCAGAAGGCTTTTGACAAGGTGGATCATAAACTGTTGATGGAGAAGATTGCCTTTAATGGAATACGTGGAAATTTGCTTCGGTGGTTCACCTCATATATTTTTAATAGAACACAACGAGTCGTTGTTAATGGCTATGAATCGGAGCCTGTAGTTGTAACATCTGGGGTTCCCCAGGGATCCATTCTAGGCCCTCTCTTATTCATCTTATTCATCAACGATATCAACCAGTGTTTTATCCATTCTAAATTTTTATTATATGCTGATGATATTAAGATTTATATTCCTTGTCAGAACATACAAAGCTGTTTTCTTCTTCAAGATGATTTAAACAGACTATACGAATATTGTAATAAAAACAAACTCTTTCTTAGTTTACCCAAATGTCACTCTATTTCATTCACCAAAAATAAGAACAAAATTAGCTTCACTTACACAATCAATAATGTACAATTAAATAATGTTTCTTACATCCGTGATTTAGGCATAACGCTTGATTCTTGCCTACACCTTGACATACACGTAGACAACATTGTAAATAAGGCCTTCAAGATGTTCGGTTTCGTTATGAGATCTTCTCGTGACTTTGTACGTCCCGCCACATTATTATTGCTATATAAGACTTTGATACGGTCCCAATTGGAGTATGCCATTCCTATCTGGAATCCTTTTTACGACAAATATAGTTTAAGACTAGAAATGGTGCAGAAAAAATTCCTACGCTCAATGCATTATAGATGCTTTCGCTCAAAAGTTCCATATTATCAATTGTTAGAACGGTACAATATTCTGAAATTGGAGTTCAGACGCATGCTTCTAGATGTTATGTTGTTATACGGCTTGTGCAATAGTCGATATGATTGCCCCTATTTAGTTAATAATTTGTACTACATAGTTCCTAGAACTGTTATCAGGAGAGGAGCGCGCGTCCCGCGACTTTTCCACACAGAAATATGTAGAACTAACGCTGGGCTACGTGCACCTCTGCATCGTCTTATAGACACATATAATACGCATTTTATGGAACTCGACATATTTTCTCTGTCCAACCCACAGTTCAAACGAAAAGCCACAGTGTTATTGACCAATTTGCAGTCACATGTTTAATTTTTTTTTTTTTTTTGACTTGTATGATTTGTTCGACTACTTTTGATCTTTACTTTTAGTTTCCCTTTAGCCTTTCAGTTCAGTAGTAGGTATGTAAAAATGTTTCTTCATTTTTTTTATAGCAACCAATGCTAAACAGTCTAAACAAAAATAGTCTGTGTAAATCTCTAAGGTCAATTCGTGGACAATTGTGTTGGTTACATGATGGACAATTTGTATATGTTCGTAAAATTATTTTTATAAGACTTTATCATGTAATTGTTTTTTGTCCCAAATAAATAAATAAATAAATAAGAATATTTGCCGGGAACCGACATCCACGCGGGCGGAGCCGCGGGCAAAAGCTAGTATGTCATATAGGTATTACGTCAAATTGTACTAAAGTAATAGATTTTTTTTACGCCGCATTTAAATGACACTTACTGTGTCTATAGAGTTTGCATATCGTCTAAAGTTTCTCCAATAGTGTAGGGTAAGCACACAGACAATCAGCAAACAAAAATTGCTTTCATACGAAGTTGAATGTAAAGGTATTTACTGACTTTTCTTCGTGCGGAAATCCCCACGGATACCTCCCCCGCCGGAGCCAGAGGGGGAGGTTATGTCGGACTGGAACTGACTAAAACCGCACGCCGACTGTGGGTCGTGGTGCTAGGCCGGAGGTGAGGTTGTCTTCGACATATCCAACGTATTTAGTGACAGCATTACAAACAGAGCACAATGTTAATAGAAAGGAAATGCAGAAGGAAATTCTATCCTTCGTGGTAGAAACTTATATGCAGTTGGAATGCCGTATTGGTCCCCGATGGAGTAGAAATGAGTCACTCCATCTTTTCCCATGGGTGTCGCCAAAGGCAGCTCATAAATTTATCTCCATACTAATATTATAAATGCGAAAGTAACTCTGTCTGTCTGTCTGTCTGTCTGTATGTTACGCTTTTACGCTGAAACTACTGAACCGATTTTGATGAAATTTGGTATAGGAGTAGATTAGACCTTGAGAAAGGACATAGGCTATGTTTGGTCGCGATAACCAACATCCACGCGGGCGGAGCCGCGGGCAAAAGCTAGTTTATCTATACATCCGACAGTAAACATAAAGTAATATAATATATATAATATATTTATTTATTTACACAGATAACAATGACACATAGTTACATAGGCAATGAACACAGACAAATAAATAGAATCACAGTGACAGCAAACAAATAACATTGTGTTGCAACTAAATCGCTGCCACCCAAACTAGGTTATTTCCTGTATTTTGGGTGTCAGTGTGCTCCCGAAGGTATATACAATATTATAGGAACAGCGTCCTTCTATTCTCATCTCATTTCATTCTCATCTGTGTGTGTGTGTGTGTGTGTGTGTGTGTGGGTGTGTGTGTGTGTGTGTGTGTGTGTGTGTGTGTGTGTGTGTGAGTGTGTGTGTATGTGTGTGTAACAAAATTACTACCATAGGCGCTATAGAGATCAAGACAAACAACTGTCCAGAATGTTTTCAACATAGTCATAGGTAAGTGTTTTCAGCCAGTTTGTTACGCTGGTTTTTACCTTGCAGCAGTTCAGTGCGTAGATATTTATATTTTTTTGGACTTTATTATAAATACGTGCATTTAAAACATAATACTGGCGGGTCGCATTTGTTGTTCTGTGTTTTACAATGTCACAAACTGTGTACGCTCTGCGTTTTTTGGCCAACACCCGAGGATCATAAATTAGGGCCTTATGTTTTTTTAAGACTGTGCGAAGGATGTAGAGCTGCCTCACTGTGAGGACCTGGCACTCATTATAAAGCTCAGCAGTTGGGTATCTTATCGGTTTCGAGCTCATCACCTTTAGAACTGCCCTATAGCCATAAAGCCATAAAGACTCGCCCTCTATTACGTGAGATAGTAAAAATCGTTGGTGAAATGTGGGTGTTAATAATATCTCTACCTACCCTTTCGAAGATTTAGAGGCGTGAATATAATCCATACTAATATTATAAATGCGAAAGTAACTCTGTCTGTCTATCTGTCTGTATGTTACGCTTTCACGCCTAAACCACTGAACCGATTTTGATGAAATTTGGTATGGAGGTAGATTAGACCATGAGAAAGGACATAGGCCATGTTTGGTCGTGATAACCGACATCCACGCGGGCGGATCCGCGGGCAAAAGCTAGTTATGTATAAGTCTGTCTTCTCAATTATTAAAAAATAATATTCACTTAGAATATGATAAAAATTAATATATACACAACTCAGTCTTTGTTTCTGGATAACAAATGTGTAGTATTATTTATTTTGTGACAAGTGTGTACTAAGCTTTATGAAGCGGCTCGTAGCACTGTGACGCTACAGGTCGCCTCTTCAGTCGGCTACAAGCTACAGCGTAGACCGCTTGTAACTTTCGTAGCCGTTTCGCCTACGAAGTTACGTATCGAAGTGTACTAAACAGTATTTTTTAAGACTTGAAGTTGTCTGTGCAATCTGAACTTTGATAAACAGTGTGTATCTAATCAAGAAAAAATAATTCTCGAGAAAAATTTAAGGTAATTTTTTTGTTACTTTACACACTATTTTATTTTTACTGGTGATACTTTATAATTTTAAATCTACCTACTTAATCAGTTCTTCTTTAGATATTTTATTACTTAGAAACTATATTTTCGATATAATAAACTGCCGATCTATAATGGCGAAAGTGCATAGAAAAAGGTACCTACAACTGTATATGAATATGTCATATATCACATACTGAAAAAAATAATATTTTTAATGAACTTTTTAATGAATGGTGAACATCTACAGCAAAAAATGAACCCGCAACCCATCTCTGTACACCTCTCTGTACATATAATATAATAATACTCTAACCAAATGAACTACCAGGAGACCAGGACACATCATGTTTTGCGAATATGACCTTTTACGAATGTGGTCTTTTGAGAATATGATATACAGCGACGGAGCGCTTAGATATTCGATATTTTCCTATAAGGCTAGGCCGCCGATTTCGAGTGCTTTTGACGTAAGAGCACTCGAAACCGGTTGGTTTGCATAGAAAGTTTAATAACGGAAGAGGAAGACCGTGAAGTGTGTAAAGAAAGGACTGAAGTTGACGCCGAGCCGTTGTCTCTGCCTACCCCAGAGAAATAAATATAATAGGAACATAGGAACAAAAAAAAGGACATCAATTTTATTATTTCATTTTATTATCATTTAATTTCATTTATTATTTCATTTAATTTCATTTATTATTTCATTTAATTTTATTTTTTTCTCAATTTAATATTTACTTTTGTATTGTAATTTAGATTATGACGTTAATTTCATTGAATACTAACACAAGTTCTAAGTTATATCGTTACTAACCAGATACGAATTTTGTGCTTTGAAATAAATAAAATATAAGTCATGCCTCGATTTATGTTCCTATTAAATTTAATAATATTATTTTGTATCACATCAATCGTCTATTGTCTTTCTTTGTTTATATTGAACAAATGATTTATTTATCACTGGAACTAATTTAATGTATTGCTGCCAAAGTAAGCGATTAATCTTTTGTTCTTTGTTTACGGGAAATGGCGAAATGTTTTGTTTGTAATTTTAAATGAAGGTAGGGGATTAAATGGAATTTTCCGTTTAAATTTGATGAACGAACAAAAAAATGAATGAACCGGCAAAGACATACCGGTACTTTATAGGCTAGCACCACGACCCACAGTCGGCGCTAGCACCACCACCACCACGACCCACAGTCGGCGTGCGGTTTTAGTCGGTTCGAGTCCGACATAACCTCCCCTTCCGGCTACGGCAGGGGGGGTATCCGAGGGGATTGCCGCACGAAAAAAAAAAGGTACTTTATAGCAAATCAATGATAACTAGATGGCTATTGTGTATTTATCGTATTTATCGCAGGTTTATAAGTGCCCGGTTAATGGCAATAGGCTCGCCACCTATTACATTGGGACCTAAACATAAACTGGCGAAATGTGGGTGCTAGCACCTCTGCCTACCCCTTCGGGGAATACAGGCGTGAGTTTATGTTATGTTATGTTATGTTATTGTGTATACAGTCCATCAAATCTAAGAGGTACCGTTTGACGTTTCATATTTTTCAAACCGAAACAACTTTGTTCATACGTACATTATTCAGTTTCGATAACCTTTTTCATAAAACCATGAATTTAGAAAGATTTCATTATTGTATCTAAAAATGTACAATTCTTAATATCTAAATGTAATTGAAAACTTTCAAACAAAGCAAAATAACACATATTTACACAGTAAATAATTTCTAATAGTTATATTCTTGACCTCATTACAAAGTTACGTAGTTAGGTCACTGCACGTAGTGTTGCGACTCTTCGGATACACTTGTATGCAAAAAAATCGTTTACATATACGAAAAATCGAATGTATTATTTACAAATTACACTTGACAACCAAACAAATATTTTTTCATGTGAATGGGATTTATCTCACATATTACGATTACATAACTAAATAGTTATGTAATCGTAAAATATGAGATAAAACCCATTCACCAAAAATACGTATTTATAAATCAAATATATTTGCTTCTTTAAAAAGTTGTCGAAAGCGATTTGTCGATTTTTGATTTTCGCGCCCAAATAAGTCGGGGTTTCTCGCGCTAACGCTGTCGAAATAGTAAATGGAGTCAGGGATAGTGTTTTTTACATTTATTTTTGTGTATGATAGTATGGGTTTGCATATTACAGAGAAATAAACAAATTTTTAACAAGCACATCCATTGATTTTACAATTACAATTTTTTCTTCTAAGTCTTATTTCTACGTCTAAAACTAATAAAAATAAGGTATGTAGAACCCATTCACAAAAATGTTGTTGCCTGATGTTATAAATTAACGACGTTACTGCGCGACCGCATAATGCACTGAATACACAGATACCCTAAAATAAATTAATTTAATTATTTTTAGGTCAATAGGCAAAATCGCAGGTGTCCAAGTCTCTACAAATGTTTTTCTGGCAACACTGCCAACTACAAGCGCACGCGGTCCGCTGGGTCGGTTCGGCGTCAGCAGTCTCTCGCCATCTTGGAAGCTGACTGTGCGCGTACTTGCTTTCTCGTTTGTGTTTTACAATTTGTGACTTGGCTATTACTTTTCTGGACTGATCATTCTTTATCCGTTTACCTTGGCAATATTTATACTGGACTCCGAACTAAGCAAGTGTTTATTAATAATGTCGAAAAGAGGACGTACTTTGAACAGCCAGGCTCGTGAATTGGTGGTGAAATTACACATTTCTTCCAAGTGATTTCGAGAGATCACATTTTCACATTTCTTCCAAGTGATTTCGAGAGAGGGTAGATCTCGAAGCTGGCACTTGACGCTAGCGACACCTAATTGACAGCAGCTTACCCACATCCACGATCGGTGTCAGTTTTGTGTCAGTCAACTGAAACTTCGAGCCGTCAATGATTCAAATTTAATTCGCTTATATTAATTCTCTTAGCCATGTTTATACAGTATAAATATTATTAGTTGAACTTAACTTAACTTACGTACTTTTAATTATCTTATCGGTTTAAAACTTTATTAAGTTGAAGATGTAGCCCACGGCTTGACACGCGTTTATAATTGGGTAAGGCTGCCTTCACACTAGCGTTTATCCAGCGTAGGCGTTCGATGAACGTACGCGCAGCGTAGACGCCGCGACAATACAACGCACGCGTTGCGTTGTCGAAACGATTCGTGTGAAGGCGCTCTAAAAGGGGAAGTCAAGGGTAGCAGAAAGGTAGTAGAAAAGGGGTAATAGAAGTCCTGGCTTGATGACGTGGAGGGTGACAAGCATGCAAACGGTCTCACTATTTTGGACGCCCAAGATCGCGTGAAGTGGAGAAGGAAGAGCCGGAAGGCGGACCCTGAGCTTCGAGGACACCGTGGCATCGGATGCAATCAGGACTGACGTCTAAATGTGGATGATGATGACCTTAAAACTCATCATCAATTGACATCATTGCGTTAGTTTCGGCTGCATCCGAAGTCTGATAGCCGGGATCGACTTTTAACTTACCCTTCAACACGTTAAAATCGGTACCGGTTGTAAATGGTCGTTAGGTAAAGCCTATATGGACGATCTGCACCCCATCAGAGATTGGTCATTAACCACAACTCAGGCTGGTACATTCGGTGACAGTCGCTGTCAATAAAAAGGCATCTGATGAGGCCGTCAAGCTGATGGCCACCACTGTTAACATGGTACATGCTTGCGATGGTGATCCTCTTTCCGAGACTTCGCCTTTACCTTACCATCAGGCGAGGTGAAGTCAAATTTACGTATTATTATTATTACTATTATTATTATTATTATTATTTGATACACTAGCAGCTCTACGAGCTGATACGTGTATATCACTGCACTTGTGTTCTTAATTGGTTAAATGTTTGTCAAGTCTATTTTTGAAACAGTTCACTGTTGGAGCACTTATTACAGTTTCCGGGAGAGAGTTCCACAAGTTCATCACTCGATATGGCAAGAAGTGTGTTCTGGGGTTGCTAGCACATGGAGGTTTGGTTAACTTCAAGGAATGGCCTCTAAGATGTGTGTTCTGGTTCATCATATACAAATCTTTGATGTTTCTGACGTTATAGTGATCGCTGAGTATTTTGTACGTTTCTATGAGGTCTCCTCTATTCCGCCTTTGCTCCAGTGTTGTCAAGTTGAGTTCTAAGAGGCGTTCTTCGTAGGACTTCTTTTTAAGGGATGCTACCATTTTTGTTGCTCTCCTTTGGACCTTCTCCAACATTTCGATGTCTTTTTTAAAATAAGGAGACCAAATTTGAAATGCATATTCCAGCAATGGACGAATGTATGTCTTGTACATTTTGATGAATAATTCTTTGGTGATGGTATAGAATGCCTTTCTGATCATGTACAGCATGGAATTTGCCCGTTTCGTAATATTTGTTATGTGTACGTCCCATTTTAAATTTTGTGTTATCGTGACTCCAAGATCTCTTTGTGTATTCACAGCCTGAAGGGGCACATTGTCCACGTGATATTTAAGTTTAGGATTGGTGTTTCCTATGTGCAATACAGTACATTTTGTAGCATTGAGTGAGATCAGCCAATCTTTTGTCCATTGCACGATACGGTCCAAGTCTTGTTGTATGATATTGTGGGTGATGAGTGGATTACCTATAATTTTTGTGTCATCTGCAAAAATCGACAGGTCGGACTGGATAGCACTCTTGAGGTCGGTGATGAAGATTCCAAACAGTATTGGCCCAAGGACAGACCCCTGCGGCACGCCGCTGTGAACGTCGTAAGCCTCTGACAGGGTTTCTCCTACCCTCACTCGAAACTTTCTGTCGGTTAAGAAGTCTTCTATCCATTGGAGAAGCTGCCCGCGAATACCAAAATGTTCTAGTTTGACTATTAGTCTTTGAATAGGAACTCTATCAAATGCCTTCTCATAGTCCAGGTATATGACATCTGTTGGTTGCCGTCTATCCCAGTTATGGGTGAATTTCTCAAACGTAAAATTTTCGCGGCGTGACTGAAAATCATACCTTAAAGTTAACCTATAGTAATGATTATTTTTTGTAAGAAAGATATCGATTTTCTCTATATGCACGTATAAATTATATTATTGAAACTATTTTTGTGAGAGTGTAAAAAATTTCTTTTCACCTAAATTCTAAGCTTGGTGGCGCGTCCACAACCTGTTTTCTTGGGAATGATCACAGTTTAATCAAAACTTCATTAGTTTACTGAGTATACTTAATAATAATTCGATTCGGCATTATTTTAGCTATCTTCGATACTGTCATTCGTAGTATTTAGTACTATACTTTATCTTAAAAATAATTTATAAGTTGCGTCCGCGGCAAATGTAAAATTTTGGTGGGATTTATAAAATCATCGAAGGAGTCGTATTGAAAGTACCTATAAGGACGACACTATCATCATTGGAAACGTTCAGTTGGGTGTTAATGAGCACCAGTGCCAGTTGTCCCCAGTCCCGTTTCGTTTTTCTGCCAAACACGTAAGTAGGTCGTTTCATAAGCATCGGACAAAAATATTGTAATTTTTGTGTTGATTATTTAAAACGGTTTATTCTCATTGTATGTTTTAATATTTAAGTATAGTGTACAGGTTCAGTATGTGTATTAAATTTTGGTAATGTAACCACTATATTCTAAATAGTATTTTTATAAATATTTTTTTTAGACGTGAAACTAATTTTGGTGGAGCAATTTTGGTGAATTTGGTGGGGTTTTACTAATCATCAAAATTGTATATTTACACCAAAATTTGTTTTCATAGTTATTTGATTAAGCTCCTACGTAGTCCGACGGGCTACTAGGTCAGGTGACCTCTACGTAGTATACCCTGGGCAATGGAGAAAGCACCGCCTCTCTCCCTAGGTGGGAAAGAGGTTGTTGGCAGTTGAGGGTTGTTCGGAAGCTTTCCTAATTTTCTCTCAGATTAACCATTAGCATATGAACTACCCATACAAAAGACGGGCGAGTAGTTGGGTGAAGTCAGCTGATGCCGCAGTAGGGACAGGCCGGTGTGGTGGAGCATCGTGCGCTTTTTCCGTCACCTGCTTCTACTGGCGTGAATGGCGGCCTCACTCTTTACTACTAAGCCTACGCCGTTAAAACCTGCCCACCCTTCTTCCCTCCTCTCCACTGTCAACATCATTTGGCTTTTCTTCCTCTGCTTTCTCACTTACATGACGCATCCACGGTAGCTTACCGTGGATGCAAGAGTGCCTCATGCAATCTTTTGCACGCAACAAAGCGATGAAGTCGAAGATGTAGGTGACACGCAACTCCTGCTTATGTTGCTCCAGCAGCTAGCACTTTGCTATCGTGTAAAAGGTACTCAATCTTCTCCACAGAAGGCTTCTGACCTCTACCGTCCTCAAGCTCCTACATCCACATCCTCACATGTTGCACCAATCTATCGGCGTCCACCACCGATATTAATAGCATACATGGGCAGTTATGGAGTGATTGTCTGATGCTATCTGACCAAAATACCACGCTGATTGGGAATGGACTAAGGACAGATCACAGATCACAGAGACAGTGATAAGGAAGATTCTCATATTGCCAACAGCGGTTCGAACAACGGAATCAGAATCGTGGTACATGTATCGGATGGTGTAAACCTCTGGAACCCTTTTGAACCGCAATGCCCATCAGCTCACCGCGTGAGAAACTTAGTTGAAGGACTCCTGTAAGTTCAGAAATAGACATCACACTACCAACTTGTCTTGCCACTACCAAGTGTCCATGGCAAATCCTTCCGTCCACCCTTAGGCATACCGAGTACCATATTATGTTGCTCCAGCAGCTAGCACTTTGCTATCGTGTAAAAGGTACTCAATCTTCTCCACAGAAGGCTTCTGACCTCTACCGTCCTCAAGCTCCTACATCCACATCCTCACATGTTGCACCAATCTATCGGCGTCCACCACCGATATTAACAGCATACATGGGCAGTTATGGAGTGATTGTCTGATGCTATCCGACCAAAATACCACGCTGATTGGGAATGGACTAAGGACAGATCACAGAGACATCACACTACCAACTTGTCTTGTCACTATCAAGTGTCCATGGCATATCTTCCGTCCACCCTTAGGCATACCGAGTACCACCTCTCCCACTTTGAGAATAAATGCCTAAATCTTTTCCCAGCAATCTTGAATAAGTTCGTCGCTAATATTGGCGCCATTAGAGTAAATATAATCCTTGCTAGAAGCAAGGATAGATAGAACAATCAAATGTTTTGCTTTTATACTGATACTACTAACAACTAAAGTGGTTTTGCCATATAAAAATGAAGTTGGTGATAAAAGGGTAAAAATTAAGGGTTATATGTAACTATTAAGTGCCGAATTCTAGAAAAAAAACAAAGAAATAGTATAAGTAATAATAAATAAAAAATAAAAATAAGTTGATATGCAATTTTGGTGTTAGACACCAATTTCGGTGTATTGAAAATTCAGGTGTATAAAATAAACAAGTAATTCCCAGGGCTAATTAGACTATTCAAACATAATAGGCATAAAATATGTATTTCTACCTAAATATTGAAAGAGATTACCTAAATACCTAGAAATAAAAAAAATCACCAAAATTAGCTAAAAATTCATAGATGTTGAAATTCACCCTTATCTGTCCATTTGTCTAAACACATGAGAAGATTTGTGACTGTGGATCTCTTTGGTACAAAGCCATGCTGTTCATCGATAATTATGTTTTCTTTATCCATAAATGTTCTTAGTTCGGCCGCAATTATTTTCTCCATAGTTTTGCAGACTATGCTCGTGAGACTGATCGGGCGATAATTCCCAGCAGCATATTTATCGCCTTTTTTATATATAGGAGTGACATGCCCATGTCACTCCTATATATAAAAAAGGCGATCCAATCCTGTGGTAATTTCCCATTTTCAAGCGAGAAGTTCATGATGTGAGCCAACTGTGTGCTGAGGACCTTACTGCATTGTTTTAACAATATTGACGGCAAGGCATCTGGCCCCATCGAAGTAGAGTCGTTAAAAGTATTTAAGGCCTTGGAAACTTGATCTGGTGTAATTATCAGTGATTCGATAGAATTTTCTACTCTCGGCATTTGCACTTGAGGAATAGTAATATTTTTTGGTTCCACTACAAAGGATTTCTCAAATTGTTGGGCGAACAGGTTGGCAACTTTCATTTGGTCATTTGTAATGTTCCCACTGTCGTCTTTTAATGAAGGTGGTACGGATACCGTTGAGGAAAGTTGTTGGCGTACATAGGAATAAAATGACATAGGTCCACTTATTACAATTCCTCGCTCAAATTCCATTCTGCGATTTCTAACCATGGTTACAAGTTGATTGTTAGCTTGCCTGTATTTCTTATAAGCTGTTTTAGAACCACTTAATGTATACTGTTTCCACAAACTCATTTTGCATTCAACTTTGTCCAAAACTTGTTGGTTTATCCAGGGCTTGTTAAGGTTAGGTTTTTTATAATTGGTTTTAAGTGGTATATGTTTTTCAATAGCATTGTGTGTTCTCTGTGCGAAATTCTTCCAAGCTTCATTTACGTCGGTTATATCTATATCACGTATAATTTCTTCGTTTAGTGTGTGGGTCATCATTTCCGAGTAATTCACATTAAAAAAGTTCCTTCTAGGTGTTTGGGTAAGCGATTTTCCCGTTAGTTTACGTCTGAATTGTAGTGTAGCTAACAACACCTGATGGTCGCTCTTGCCTATATTCGGAAAGTGTTCGACGCTGGTACAGAGATTATCCTCATTACAGAGAATGAGGTCAAGCAGCGATTCCTCGTAATTTCGCTGTCTCGTAACTTTATTCACAAGTTGATTGAGGTTACTGTTTTCGTACATGTCAATAAATCGTTCATGGAGCGTATTGTATTTAACGGTGTCTACATTGTTTAACGGCCATTTTAGTTCTGGGAGATTAAAATCGCCCATTATTAGCAAGGGGTCATCTCCATCAGAAGCCTGTTTGATAGTTTCAAATAACAATTTGTCGGTCTCTTCAAACGTGTAATGGGTGGGACGATAGACACCAGCAAGTACCATTTTGAAATCATCATACATTATGTTCAACCATAAAGCTTCCACTTGTGTCTTATTATTGTATGTGGGGTGTGGGGTAGCCTGAATAGGCCTGCCTTGAAATTCTGTTGACACGTAAATAGCAACTCCACCCCATCCAGTACCTTTTATTCTATCGTGACGAAAAAGTATATAGCCCTTGATGTCAACCAGACTGTTAGGTATAGACGGTTTTAAATGTGTCTCAGTTATTACAATAAATGTAGGTTTTAGCCTATTAACCTCAACAATAAGCAAATCTCGTTTAGCCATAATGGATGCCAGGTTCGTATAGAAAAATGTAATTTGCACAATACTATTGTAAGTGTTTATAACTTTTTTGTACCAACAATCTTGGGAGTGTTATTGACATATTTTATGGTCAGGTCAGTTTCGCCATTGTCAGTCCGCTGCTTTAGCTCTTCTCTCAGGTTCTTAAGGTATTCGCGTTGATAGGGCGTAAGATCATTCTTAGCGGATATCCCAGACGGAAGGTTCTTGTTATTTTTCAGCACGTTAATTGCAGATTTTTTGCTGGCAAATATTACCTTCAGGGGACGAGGGGAAGAGCCTTGGTTAGGTTTGCCAAGACGAATCACAGCCACCGGTGAGTCTGAGATCGATACATCAGTCAGGGCTCGCTGTACCTGCTTTTTATCGTGTTCAACACGTACCTCTTTGTCCCGATCAGCATCGCCGCTCTGCCGCTGACACTCATCAATACCAAACATGATGACATTTGCGCTGCGTTTCTTCCTCTCCGCCAACTCACCGAGAATGCATTCCATACTTGTACCTTGATTTTGTTTTGCTTTTAGGGCCTCGATTTCTATTTTCAGCTGAGAAACGGTGTTTCTTAGTGCAGGCAATTGACGCACTCCGAGCTCGCAATCATGGCACAAATACTTAAGGGTAGGTGACTGCAGCACAACAACTCTCAACACAAATACGCCTTTCGCAACCGTAACACTGTATTTTAGGGTTTTTTTCATCAATTTTAGGTATATCCTTGATACATTTCAGGCAAACCGGCATTTTGATAGATATTTATATGAAATTTACTGTTTAGAGGTTACAGAATTATACGACAGTTCGTCACTGCTAAGCGCGCAAAAGATCCGCTAGATAACACTTTCACTATTGTTTTAGGTCGCAAACAACCCGAAAACACTATTTTTATACTGAAATAGAGTAATTAAGTATATTTAAAACGAAATATATAAAAAAAAACAAGCGACATCGTATTTAGGCGGACCCCAAACTTCTAAGTGAAGGCCAGGACTAAAGCAATGATGTTCTCTTTTAGAATGTAGGGGACTCTTTTGTCCGTAGTTAGCCTCCTTTTTGGGCCATTGTGCGTGAAGGTTCTCTCATAGTATGAACCGTCTGATTCTGAGAAAGCTTTGACTAAGTCAGTTAATATAATATTTATACGTTTTATGACATCACAAGAATATAATATTATCCATTGCGTTACGATTCCATCAAAATATAAAAGAAAATATCCTTCGGTAACAAAATAACTTGTCAATCGCAGGAAATGTTGTTAATGTACTTTCTAAAGCCGAAAGAAAGCATTTCATATTTCTAAAACATCTACTCATATCTTCTGCCATAAGTAGGTATATTATATGATTAGATTATACGTTTATCTACATGTGTAGGTGTTCTATTTGTCCTTTTTCCTAATGTGTTGTATCGGATACATAAGCGACTTTTTGTATTTCGTTTTTACTTCTCTACTGGCTACTGTCAGCTCTCCTGTATGATACACTATTCCTGGGTCAGCCAGGGTGCGAGGGATATGTCCAAGACAACCTCAACTCCAGCTTACCACTACGACCCTCAGTCGGCGTGCGGTTTTAGTCGGTTCGAGTCCGACATAACCTCCCCTTCCGGCTCCGGCGGTGGAGGTATCCGTAGGGATTTCAGCACAAAAAAAACACTATTATTTATTGTATGAATTTTTATTTTATGTATTGTATGAACTAAATCGAATACATAGGGAAAAAGAAGAATCATCTCGGACGGGACTCGAACCCGCAGTCTTTCCCTTACAGGGGGAATGCCTTGACCAATTCTGCTACCGAGACTTTTGAATCACATCGGGCGGTGTCTCGGTAGCCGAATTGGTCAAGGCATTCCCCCTGTAAGGGAAAGACTGCGGGTTCGAGTCCCGCCCGAGATGATTCTTCTTTTTCCCTCTGTATTCAATTTGTATAGTTAGCATACTTAATGCTGTAAAAAATCATTCAATTGTTTGGGCGGAGTTTTCAAAAATCAATGTTTAAGGGTGAATATCAAAAGCAAAAAAAATACACGGCAAGCCTGAGAACGGTAGTGCAATGTGTTGGTTTTACGATTTTGATTACTTTTCATAGTATAATAGGTACTTCTCTACCATGGCAAAAAAAATTGTTGAGTAATGTCCTCTATTACATAAAAAAAATTAATTACAAAGTGTCATTTTATCATTTCGGTGACCTGTCCTGAATCGAATTTCACTCGTAAAATATCTTGCCCTGCAGTTGTATGTAACATTTGGACTAAAATCTAATTTTGTATGAATAAATTATAATATGACCCATAGAAAAAAACTAATATGGTTTGTTTATCTTATTTCTTATACATTGTATTAAACAGTCTACTTTTGTCCTGTAAAAAGTTATCATTTTGGTGGACAGTAAGTTTTAGTTGAGTAACTTCGTCAACATAGCGTTTTTGCGCCCCCCGTGCCTTTCCTTACTTCGAATCAGGCCACCTCCATTCGTTGGAGCGCACGAACGCGTCACAAATTCATCGTGGATTCGCGCCGAAAAGTAAGTATATCATTTCAGTGATATAGGGACAAAAATAGTGTCATTTCTGTGGCCGTTATAGCTCGTGTTAGGTTCATTCAATTTATTTCAAAATTGTGTTTTAAATTCGCCCTAAGATATGTTTTGTTACAGCAGTGTTGACATTTTAATATTAATTCTAATATCGGAGTTAAATGTAAAACTTATTATTTTTATCACCTCGGTGTTATCATTTCAGTGGATTCGGTGGACTGTAATACCGAAAACAGTCCACTTAAATGAAATTTAACTTAGAAATGATAAAATCATAAGTTTTAGAGATCCTTGGGTCTAAGATTGAATCATAAAAAATTGGTGAGATAATTCTAGATATTGTAGGTTCGATATTTGGGATTAATTTGATGTGTTAATATTTGTTTTTTTTTTCTTTTATTTATCACAATACAATAAAAAAACAGTTTAAAATATCTTGTTCTCAATGTGTATTCTCAACGATAATGTGATGTTCAATGTTTAAAAATTATGATTTGGATTTTAGGATGCCGCGACCTAAGCTACAGACCAGAAAGGAAAGGTTAGAAAAAAGAAGGTTATATGAAAGAAGAAGAAAAGAGAGAATTAAGAGCAATGACGTCACATGCGAAGAGTTTCTTAGAAAAGACAGGGAGAGATATGCTAGAAAAAAAGAAGCAGGATCGATTCATTGAATTCATTCATTCTGTTGCAATAGTGACTAGTGATTGCGCTATTTTCATTATTTTCGCATAAGTACATAATCGGATTATATAGCCAAACTGTTTGCAATAATTTACTATAACGTGATCTAATTTTTTTTTGTTATGTTTAAGATGAAGTGTTTAGCTCTTTTGAACATACATTATTTTTATAATTTTTCTTATTAAATCATTGTGTCGTAAAAATATAAGAGTTGATTTAGTACATTTTGAAGTTTTACATACAAAACACTATTATTATTACCAGTAATTAAAAAAACCCGACTGCCACTGAAAAGACCGAAATAAGTTTGATAGCAGTCGGTACCCATTAATTTTCTTTCGGTTTATGATTGGCAAATGGGTACCGCCTGCTATCAAACTTATTTCGATATTTTCAGTGGCAGTGGGGTTTTTTTATTTTTTAATAATTTGTTTTATTTTATACTTTTTAGTTATGATATGACTTGTATATCTTTTTGTTATCTCCTTTTAATTTCCTTCATATCGTATATACTTGAAATAAAAACTTATAACTTAATAATAACTTAAAATCAATAACTAAGAAAATTAGCGACTGTTTTGTTAAATAACTTTAAATCGTTATATATCATTAACTATTATTTTAAATGAAAAATGAACCTTAAGATGATTTTAAAATACCTATTCAACGACACCCCACTTGACATAGTTCATGTACTTTTTTTTTTTCATTTTGACAAAATTTTGGCATCTGGTTTTCGCCGTGGTAAATTTTGATTACTGTCATGTTTTTAGTGACACTCGCAAGGTTAAGACGAATCGATTGACGTAAGAATTATCAAAATCAGCCTATGCATTTGGTCTCTAGAACGCCACATAGAAACAAACATACATACATAGACTGATAAACACATTATCCTCCTTTGCGTCGCGCAGTCGGGTAAGAACACAACACTCGTTCCGCAAAAAAATTAACTTTTTTTCTCTAATATAATAGTTTGATCTTATATTTAATAAATATCACAAATACAGTCTAGTGATATCTCTATGGAATTTATTTAGATTCGTTTCAGACAATCTACGGAATCCTCCTAAAAATAAATGATGTCCTTGGCTGTATCATTTCAGTGGGCTAATTTCATTCCGGTGCACAGTCTAGTCATTTCGGTGGACGATTTATCATTTCAGTGGACACTTTTCATTTCTGTGGGCTCCCAAAAATTCAATCTTAAATATTTCAGTAAGTTTTGATGTTACATGATGTCCACTCACGCATATGTTACAAATAAGATTAAAGTTTATTTTCGTTACAAAATATATTAACAAGACATTGTAATAGAAAAATCTCACCGAAATGATACAAAAAAATCACTTGTTGAAAATCACCCTTAAAAATGATTGTAACATCATTCATTGATTCCGATAGTTCGTAAAAAAACGGGAGATGACTCCACCGTCGCCTTAAAGACGTATAAGATGGGAAATTTGAATCACATCGGGCGGTGTCTCGATAGCCGAATTGGTCAAGGCATTCCCCCTGTAAGGGAAAGACTGCGGGTTCGAGTCCCGTCGAGATGATTCTTCTTTTTCCCTATGTATTCAACGAACTCATTAAATTAAGAATTGTAAAAAGTGGTAAAAGTTACGTCGGTTCTTATTTTATCGTTTTTATTTATTTTGAATAATCCCCCCAACCTATAATAGTACATACATACATACATAAACTCACGCCTGTATTCCCCAAAGGGGTAGGCAGAGGTGCTAGCACCCACATTTCGCCAGTTTATGTTTAGGTCCCAATGTAATAGGTGGCGAGCCTATTGCCATTAACCGGGCACTTATAAACCTGCGATAAATACACACATAACTTCGAAAAGCATCGAAAAGTCATTGGTGTGTGCCATGGTAAACCTGGGATTGAACCCGAGACCTCGTCTCAGCAGTCCATTACCCATACCACTAGGCTACCGCAGATATTACCAGACCTATAATAGTAAATAATTAATATATATAATTTGATATAATTTGACTATTAATTTTTATGACGACATTAATAAAAATTTCATACAAGTTACCTTATAACTTACCGTTTTGACGTTCAGTATAGTAGTAGTAGTATAGTAAGTAACTGATTTGACTAGTCAGTAGAATACCCAATTGCGTATTCGACTGAACTCCGATATTTTCCGTGAAGCGCTTGCCATCTTACCTTCACAATCCAGTGGCAATATCAAGTAGTCAGTATTACACGATTTAAAACAAAATACATTTGTTTACAGCAAGTATAAAGTAACTATTTAATGCGGGTCGTATTCCCAACGCACGCCGGCGGTCGGTTGCGGTAACGCGGTCGAAAGCATCGGGAAGCGAGCGGCTTAAATATTTAAATAATTGAGACCCGATACCAACAATTTGTTGATAAAACAACGACTGATAAATATATAATACTAGCTTTTGCCCGCCGCTCCGCCCGCGTGGATGCCGGTTACCGCGACCAAACATAGCCTATGTCCTTTTTCATGGTCTAATCTACCCCTATACCAAGTATCATTGACATCGGTTCAGTGGTTTAGGCGTGAAAACGTAACATACAGACAGGCAGACAGACAGACAGACAGACAGACAGACAGACAGACAGACAGATAGACAGACAGACAGAGTTACTTTCGCATTTATAATATTAGTATGGATTATCTATTCTGTACTTATACTGACTGACAAACTAACTAATTAATCAAGGCAGAGGCTAATCCGTTAACTCTACGAACTTGAAATTTTTGCTATTTACGTCTTTCATGCTGCAAACACCCAACCTCGGGTGAATGGCGTTTCCACCCGTTGCGATTCGACCCGTTACCGTCTCCACCTAAACCGTTTTTGCCAGTAGGTACAGTCAGGAACATAAATAATACATTATTTATAACTAAGGACAAGTTTTAATAAATTTGGAACAGACATCCCCACGAATACCACTCCGCTGAACTGGTTTGGCATGGTTATGTCGGATTTGAACCGACAAAAACCGCACGCCGTCTTGGGCCATTTGTGGCCCGAAGTGATAGCATATCCCTCGGACCCTGGCTGACCCAGTGCACTCGAGATGACCCTGCCGAGTTTAGAACCACTGTGTCCCCATTTTGCCCCAGATAAGGGGCGCTGTACATCTCCGCCTGCTTCTGCTTACGTGACATGCGGCTTCCTTTAGCAACTTCAGCAAACATTACATTTCGTATTAAACCCACATCAAATAAAATGTAATCGCATCTCTTTAACCTTCCTTCGTTCAATTATATACCGAGATGCTTCCTAAAATGATAAACAAACCCTTTAATAAGGAGCTTAACTCACATTTCTATTCCGGCTTATAAACACGACTCAGCAACTCTCATTTTTCAACTTTAAATATCAAAGCCTTTGGAAGGTTACGTGAAAATGGTGTGCTCATTTTGTATGTCAACATGTACAACATGACTTGGGGTTAATAGACATGTTTTATTTGCTGGGATGGTTGGGAATGTTGGGTAAATAACTTTTGCTGGTAAGTACAGTCAGCGTCAGAAATATCTTGATAACAAAGTCTCAAAATTATCTTAAAACTCAGGTATTAAGAGCAAATCTAACCTTTTTTATTGTTTTAAATTTATTTATTTATTTCATTTATTTCTTTTTGGATAACTTACAGCTAATACAGGAACATATATAGATAAGTTAATAGTAAGAGAACTTAAAAGCCACTTAAAAGTTTTCACATATTATAAACAAGACAATGTGTATTAAATAATAGTAAACAGCAACAAGAAATAAATACATGATATAGCGAAAGATAAATAGAATACATACATTTGAATGATTTTTTTATAGCATTTATTATGCTAACTTTTAAGTTCGAAAAACATTGGAAAAAATGAAATGCTCAAGTGAGACTCGAACTCACGACCTTTCCCTTACAGGGGGACTGCTCTGCCAACTGAGCTATTGAGCACCACTTGAATCATTCCAAATTTTCCTTCTCTTTATATCCGTCTATAAGGGCGACGGTTTCCAATGTTTTTCGAACTTAAAAGTTAGCATAATAAATGCTATAAAAAATTCATTCAAATATTTGGGCGCAGTCATCAAAATTCAATGTTTAAAAATGGTTGAGAAATCATTCATTGTTTCCAACAGTTCGTAAGAATGTTGGTAGATGGTAATATAGATGATAGATATAAAGAGAAGGAAAATTTGGAATGATTCAAGTGGTGCTCAATAGCTCAGTTGGCAGAGCAGTCCCCCTGTAAGGGAAAGGTCGTGAGTTCGAGTCTCACTTGAGCATTTCATTTTTTCCAATGTTTTTCGAATACATACATTGATAACACATAACACAACAAATTTAAACAAAAGCAAATAAAGAAAAATTAATAAAAGAAAAAGTCCTAGTGCAAGTGCAAGTGAACATACATAATTATATGAATTAAAAAGAATCTCCCGCAACCAACCCCCCGGGAAATGCCCTGTTCCAAATGCTGAGGAATTCACGAATATCACGTCCCCGTAAGTTTACGAATACGAAACACTTATCAACGAATACACGCTACCACGAAAAACTTAACACCGTAGCCATGTGATCTCGAATAACTAGACCTCTAAAAGTCATTGTAAAAGCCCTATTTCATAGAACAATCAACTAAATAGAGAAAATAACGTCATAATTATGACTTTTTGTCAATAAACATAAACTTACGAGGACGTGATATTTGATGAATACACTTTTCTAAGTCACGTCATCACACTCTTTAAATTGTATTTATGGCCTGAACTAAAAATGTGTACGAAATATCAGAACAATCGATCAACAGGAAGAGGGGAAAATCGAGAAATAAAGTTTAAAACTAAAACCCGACTACCGAAAAATCACGCGCTAGTCGGGTTTTAGTTTTAAACCTTATTTTTTATTTATATTATTTTGGGGCAAGGTAAAGCTAATAATTTATACATATTTAAAATGTGCTTATTAAGCCCTTTCATTTGATACCAAACACGGCATATTTATCTCAAATTTATTTTTTAACATAGTACCTTATGAGCTCTAGAGGGCGCCACACAAGATTGAGTGACACGTCATATAGCCTATAACCATCGGACGATCAAGCCGCTTGTAACGATACCTCATATGTCCAGTTCTAAGCAGTAGTTGAGGTGCTATGAGGGAACAAATGAACATACATACATACATACATACATACATACATAGCCTGTCAAAATCAAAAAAAATCATAACCCTCCTTTTGGCTTCGCCGTAGTCGGGTAATGAAGATAATTTTAGGTACTTTTTTCATCAACATCTTTCTAATGCCGACTGTATCATATTCTTGCAAAAGGAAAATCACAGTTTTATTACTTTGCCGAGTGCTATATAAACGCGAGCATGTCACGATTGTAAGGTAACGAGCAACCGCAATTTTGACGACTGGCTTACCTGTTTGCATATTGTAGGTAGGTATATGCACGTCACGGCTGTAAATTCTTGAAAGGGTAGGCAGAGATATATTAACACCCACAAAATCGCGACTATGATTTTCGGTCCTATGCAATAGTGTACGAATCTATTGCCATCAAGCGAGCAGGGCACTGACATACCTCCGTCCCCCATGAGCGCGGGCCTGGGGGTGACGGGTGGAGCCGCCTGTCACCCCAGCAGAAGCAGGCCACGGCGGCGGCGCGCTGAACAGCGCGCCTCCCCATTCCGGGGGCGAGTTAGGGACACCGTTGTCCCCCCTCCTGAGGAGGACCAGACCGTAAGGGATGGCCCTGGGTCAGCCGGGGTGCGAGGGATATGTCTTTGACAACCTCACCTTCGGCCTAGCACAAAGACCCAGAGTCGGCGTGCGGTTTTAGTCGGTTCGAGTCCGACATAACCTCCCCTTCCGGCTCCGGCAGGGGGGGTATCCGAGGGGATTTCCGCACGAAAAAAAAAAAAAAGCCATCAAGCGAGCACTTTGTGAGGGGCTGTTGAGTGGTGAATAGCCCGTGAGATTCCTTATGTCCGTAGAGCCCTTAGTCGTCTTATATATCGTTATGTACCTGGAGTACTACTAGGGGATCTTTGGGAGCGTTCCCCTTACACCCGGTATATTACACATACCTTAATTAACTTGAATCAAGTGGTAATGTTTCATGAAGTTCGTAATCAAAACCAGCTTCCCAAGTTCTCCCGGATCTATTCCCAAGTTATTGGGTAAACATATCTGAGCTTGAGAACTTAAACTAAATACTTAGGTGAACTGTGAACCAACACGGAAAGTTCGATCTGGGCCTCGATTCTGCTAAAGCCAAATGTAATATCATTGACTAAATCCAAACCATTGTCATGCCACCCGCCACTGCAAAAACGGCATTAAATAATAAAACTTTAATAAAATGCGGTTAAAGTTCAAAATTAAATGACTTTTTGCAGAGTAATTGTAAAAGTGTAATGAAACTGATTTCATTTAATTTTGGATTTTAGTCGTATAGAAATAAATCTAAAATTAAATGTTATTTTTTGCAGTGACTGGCACCACAGTTGTTTTGCTTTAGCAGAATCGAGGCCTGTGATCTAGTTCATGTAAAATATTTGCACAAGCCAATCACCACCGTTTAGGACAAACTGCTAAAATAATATGAAAATCATTTGTCTCCATAGTAAATGAAACGGTAATTTCTTAAATAGAACATCACTACAAAAAAAAACAACTAGCGCCAAGCGCGTGCTTTTTTACCCGACTGCCGAAGGAAGGAGGGTTATGCTTTTTGAGACTATGTATGTATGTCATCATCATCATCCACATAGAGACGTTAGTCCTGATTGCATCCGAGGCCACGGTGCCCTCGGAGCTCAGGGTCCGCCTTCCGGCTCTTCCTCCTCCACTTCGCACGATCTTGGGCGTCCAAGGTAGTGAGACCGTTTTCACGCATGTCACCCTCCACGACGCCAAGCCAGCACTTCTTGGGTCTACCCCTTCTACCTGGACCGGGTGGGGGCGCCATTGCCAGGCATTTGTTACCCACGTAGCTGGGCGGTTTCCGCAAGACGTGGCCGCACCAGCGGAGGCGGCTCTCTTGCATTTTATCTGCGATGTCACGGACATGAAGGCTGCCGCGGATGCGCGAGTTCCTCACGCGATCTTTACGCGTGACTCCACACATCCACCGCAGCATTTTCATCTCCGTGACACGCAGCATCTGCTTGTGTCGCTCCAACAGCGGCCACGCCTCACAGCCGTGTAAGAGGACAGGTCTAATGATTGTTTTATAGACCTGCCCCTTCAGCCTGACTGGCATTTTAGTGTCGCAAGTGACGCCAGTCATTTCCCGCCACTTAGCCCACGCGGCGGCAATACGTGCCTTGACGTCGTGGTCGATGTCACCAGTAACGTGAAGTACAGATCCCAGGTACTTAACCTGATCCGTGCGCTCGACCAAGTTCTCGCCTATGCGAACGGGTGTGGGATCTGTTGAGTTTAACGCCAAGTACTCTGTCTTCGCCACATTTAGCTTCAGACCGCCGTTCTCAAGCGCCTCCTTCCACACTTTCACACGTCGCACCAATCTGTTCCTGTCTGCGTCCATCAGCGCAATGTCATCAGCATACATAAGCAACCATGGAGGCTGCTCATGTGAGTCTCTGATACTGTCCGACAAAACGTCTAACACCAAGCTGAACAGGTAGGGACTAAGTACGGATCCTTGGTGTACCCCGACGGTGATGGGGAAGGTTTTCGTGTCGCCAACAGCGGTCCGAACCACGGGACCGGAATCTTGGTACATGTCTCGGATGGTGTCGATGTAAGCCTCTGGGACTCCTTTGGACCGCAGTGCCCACCAGATCATCGCGCGAGGCACACAGTCGAAGGCCTTCTGCATGTCTAGGAATAGACAGTACAGGGGCGTGTTCCTCGCCCTGTATCTCTCCGCGACTATCCTTAGGGCGAACGACGGATCCATAGTCCCGTGTCCGGGGCGGAATTCATACTGGCACTCCGAGAGGGTACTCTCCTGTCGGATCCGGGAATCGATTATCCGCTCGTAAAGCTTCATGGTGTGGGACATTATCTTTATACCTCGGTAACTACCACACTCTTGCACCGATCCCTTGCCCTTGAAGACTGGCGTAATAACACTCAGCCTCCACTGGTTTGGGATTTTACCGGTGAGGAGGATACGGTTATAAAGATTAGCGAGGATGCCCACACCACGGGCACCCATTACCTTCCAAGCCTCGATGGGGACTTCGTCGGGTCCGACAGCTTTCCGGTTCCTCATGCGACGAATGGCAGTCTGAACTTCAGCAGGCGTTATCGGGAGACTATGTATGTATGTATGTATGTCTATTTATTTGGCAGGGCCTACAGCCGAAACGGCTTGACAGATTTGGACATGTGAGGTGTCATTTGATTCATCGTGATGGTGTGAGTGACACCAGGTACAAAATCATTGGCGCCAAAACGTATGTTGTCAAAAATATTTTTGACACAAAGTTATCGAGTAGGGTATTAAAATGAAGGAAATTAGAAGGAGATTACAAAAAGATATACATGTCATATCATAACTAAAAAGTATAAAATAAAACAAATGATAAAAAAAATAAAAAAAACCCGACTGCCACTGTAAAGATCGAAATAAGTTTGATAGCAGGCGGTACCCATTCGGTTTTAATTGGCATATGAGCACCGCGTGCTATCAAACTTATTTCGATCTTTTCAGTGGCAGTCGGTTATTTTTATTTAATTTATCATTTGTTTTATTTAGTGATGTTTTTTTTATGAAATTACCGTTTCATTTAGTATTCAATCTTACTCATTTTATAGGTATACTAGCATATTATGCCCATGGCTCCGTCCATATGGATGTCGGTTATCTCGATGTTTAGTCTATCTACGGTCTACTCAAGGGATTAATAAAATAAATATTTCACAACATTCTACACAACGCTATCTAGACCCATGGTAAGCTTAACTAGCTTGTGTTATGGAATCTAGAATGCGGATAAACATACTCCGAGACTTTTTTTGTAAATACAATTATTATACATAGAAACACCCACACCAATGCAAATAGCCATATTCATGCATACAAATATTTGCCCTGAGCGGGGATCGAACCCGCGCCTCCTGCGTGGCAGTCGCGTTTACTACCACCACGCCACCGAGGCTGTCAAATTGGATTGCGATCAAACTTACGTAATATTTTAAGACAGGTCATATATAATAACAGAAAAAACTAATCAAAATCAGATCAGTAGTATAAGTATCCATCGCCGACAAACAGACAAAATTTTGTGATCAATATCGTCTATGTGAAATAATCCAAGTATTTTTTAGGAAAAGAAATAGGTTTCCATGGTTCAAGTCTCACTTGAGCACTTCATTATTCCCGATGTTTTCGAAGGTTTCCATGGTTCAGGGGCACGGAAAATTGCGTAATCATACAGGTTATAGGTACAGTCAGTGACATAGCCTCCCCCTCCGGCTGCGGCTGGGAGAGCCGGGGTTGGGTATCCGTGAGGATTTTGCGTACAATAAAAAATACAGTCAATGACAAAAATAGTTCAAAACAATATCATTTCACTCCTTTTCCTCTCCTTCTGATTTCCCGTTCTCTATTAGAGAGATTCTAAGGCCCGTATTCTAGAATGACACTCAGCCTTAAGGCAATATTTCATACTATCAATCTGTCTATACAATCTGTCCTCAGATAAATCGCGATTCAGGCTGAATCTCATTCTAAAATACGAGCCTAAGTCTCATTGCCTGTAGTTAGGTATAACTAGTGCTCACTAAAAGAACACATTGATTTTCATTTCTACCACCACAGTTTATTATAATTACTTGTTTACAACAAATTGTTAAATTGCAGGAGCTGGTTCCACAAAGGCCACTCAGCAATCAACTCCAATTCAATTATGAAAATTATTATGAAAACAAATTAGATTCCGACAAGATTTCCACCTGCCTTTGAGCAGCACAATTAGTGTATCGTTTGATATTTGAACTTGTTTCTTAATAAACAGTTAAGATTTTTTAATTTAAATTAAAAGTACAGTACGTGACGTGAGAATATTACATAATTATATAAAAAAACTAGCTGACCCGGCAAACGTTGTAACGTATATTATTTCTAGGAAACATTGTTTTAGTTCAATACTAGCTACCGCGTGGATGTTGGTTATCGAGACCAAACATAGCCTATGTCCTTTCTCAAGGTCTAATCTACCCTTATACCAAATTTCATCAAAATAGATTCAGTGGTTTAGGCGTGAAAGCGTATCATACAGATAGTTACTTTAGAATCGCGATGGAAAAATATCAAGTGATCGTAAAGGGTTGAAAATTCAGAATTGTATGTATTTTCTAATGCTGTATCATAAAAAAATATTTAAGGATTAAAAAAAAATTGGTGTGGACTACCCTTAATATTTAGAGAGATAAAAAATAGATGTGGTCCGATTCTCAGACCTACCCAATAGGTATGCACATAAAATTTCATAAGAATCGTTCAAGCCGTTTCGGAGGAGTTTAACTGCAAACACCACGACACGAGAATTTTATATATTAGATAATAAAATACTCAGGGGCGACCCTACAACTAATGGAAGTCTTGCTCTGGACGCAGATATACATAAATATACCTAGGAACAAGACATTAGCTATCTTCCAAGGAAATTCGTAACAAGCCAAAAACTTTTGATATCACTCCGAAGCTACTTACCTAATAAAACTTTTTAATTTGTAACTTCGAATATTTTATCAAGTTCCGTATATTTTGAGGAATATGTATTTCATTAGTCGTTAATTAATTACACCACACTTATCATCCACACTGTAAGTTTTTTACCAACTCAGCTGGGATCGGCCGGCTGGTTACGCAACCAGGACCAACTGCATAACGTGTTCTCCGAAACACTAAAGGGTCCCATATCGCTTAATTTATCCCTTAGAGGCACAACACACTTACAGGTAGCCGCACATTGGGTACCCGCATGCGGCTACCAAAGGGATTAATGGATATGAAAAACCATCAATGTAAACCTTTGAGAATGCCGTAAGGCGAAACCGGTCAGGTTTAAAATAAACTCAGTGGAAAAGTACAAGTGTGTTATTCAATATGATTAATGGATAGTTGGCTGCCCGCGCAGCTCCTTCATGCGGTTCGTTTTCATGCAAAAGTAATCATGCCAGCAGTCTTGTGCGGCTGGCAGCGAAGAACTGCGTTGTGGGCCTTGAGCACAAGCTACTGTTACGAAACTATTGAAATTGTGGTTGAGATATATAACAGGTTGCGTATTTAGGTACATAACACCGAAATACAATAACAATAACGGGAGTTAGTTTAACAGTTAGGATAATACCGAAATTCAAAATCCCAAGCTTCCGAAAATCCCGAAGTTAAATATCTCGAATTTCAAAATCCCGAAGTACGTTAAACCGGAGTTTTAACTTACTTCGATATGACATCATTAATGGACTTAATGATAGTAAAACTATACTTATAATAAAATATTTCTAATGTTGAGCTATTTTAAATGTAATAATTTGTGACCTCACAAATATCTTCGAGTTACAAGTCAACCTTACCTACCAGTAAACACCAGCTAAGTAACTGTGCTCTATACTTTAATCAAACAATTCAACTTCATAACCTAGTTACTTACATAAACCTGTGTTTTTCTCTCCCGTCTTCATTGTACTCCGCAGATTGCCGTCATTTGCTTGGCACAGCTGACGCCTGAACTTTAACATAGGTACATTGAAATCCGGGGTGCAATTTTCGAAGGACCATCTGCTCAAACTAATTTATGGCAACAGTTGCCTTGCCGATGTTTGCTCGTCGAAATTAGTTCTGAGAAATGTTAGTTCGCGTGGTTCGCGTTGTCGATGGTTTTTGGGAGTCTCTCCGCAACCAAGGATGCTGTAAAGTAATTGAAACGTCGGGATGAGTGTAAATAATAAAATATCTGGTTTTAAAAGATAACTCAATAGCATCCGTTAAATTTTTGGATAGTATTATCAGTAATTTTATACAAACTAACAAACATATCAGAGTAAAAATCATTTATTATGTGTAGACAATTAAAACAAAACCTCATAACTAAAACATATTAAAGACTCGTTTAGCAAATGGATCATTCCCGTTTGCCACCCCAACATTGCAACCTCTGGTGGCCACTGGGACCCTTTCCAAAAAATATCCCGATTGACACCTCAGGTGGCAACCCTAAATTTGGCATGACATTGCTAGATATTTATAAGATTTGAATAGGTATGGCTAATAAATTTTATTATTTTATTTTATTGAAAACTCAGAATACGATGCCTTCAGGTTTAGGCAATGTTTATAATTACCTACTGGTTAAAATAGAAAGTCCATCACTTTCAAAATTAAATATATTTAGAAAAAAATAGTGGCCTGGCGCCATCTAAAAATGGTATTGTAAAAACGCGGTTCATAATGTTCATATTGGTAAGTAATGGATACAATTTTTACAGAATCCTATCTAAATGAATTAATTTTTTGAAATAGAAATACCTAGCAATAGAAATTTATTTGCTCATAAACATGGTAACAAAGATCTTAGCAAGTAACTTAAGTATTAAGTATAGCACAACATGTTTAGCCGCAGTTAGTGGCATGCAAATTTCGATAGTACAAATAATTATATTAAATGCTTTATGCACTGTCTTATAGACATACATTAAACGCACAATTTTTTACAGTTATTTAAAATTATATAATACAATAACTGGATACGTGCCGTGTTCCATTCTCATATATATTTGAGTAGTTTAGTTGAAAAAACAGCTCATCTCCAAGCTTGTTTCGTCTAAATAAACTTGAATTTTATAATAGCCGTTTAAAGATATTACGAAGTATTTTCGTAACACGTCACACGAGCCTCGGTTCATATAGAGAGGGGGCCTTCCTCTCGCCTTGGAAACGAGAATGCGAATAAGAAAAACAAAGGAAACAAGGCCTCCGGCGTTTTCACGAGCGAAATGCAAAAGACGTCTACGTAGAATAACATCAATATTATGGGGTAGTAGGTACTAACTCGGGCGAGCCAACAGTGTTACCACTACTATTTTTAGTTTACCCTAAGAATTTTTGAAAATTTACCCGATCAGTTTCGAAAGTTCGTACATTGGATTACGAACTTCTATTCTTTGTAAGTGTCATTGGCAAGGGGTCCCTTTATCGTGATTACCGGTTTGCTCTGCAAAGGGAAGCCGTGGTAGAGATTTTTACATGTACAAGACAATATTTCTACCGGCTTGCATGTTGAAAATTTTCACCGTTTGCCACTGGTAAGTAGTATAATATTACTCTTACGGAGCCGACCGCCGCCTGATGATAATTGTTCATTTTATATTTTAAATGGCAAGGTTTGTTTCAATAACTATTTTCTACCAGTCAGTACCATAAAATGTTCTAGTTTTTTAAATGAATGATACCAAATGGTTCTCTTTAGTATAATAAGTCCAAAGATCGCATTGGATTTTCTTACCGTGGTGCGAAACGACCACTTCAAAAAATGGCGTGGTACGATTCACACCATTGGTTCGAATCGACCACTTCAAAAAGCGGCGTTGTGCGATTCACACCATGGTGCGAACAGCTTGTGGTGTGAATCGACGAAAGACCCGATTTTCATGAGCTATGGACAGGAAACTTTAAACTTTCAATTAAAAGAAAACTATGAAGCAGATCATTATTATACAGAACAGAATACCTACTTAAATGATCACTTGAATCTTTAAAGTAACATCTTCACTCACACTGGATGACTCAGTTGAGAAAGAAAGAGAGAGAGAGAAAGAAAGAAAGAAAGAAGGAAAAAAAAAGGCAGAAAGAAAAATATCTTATTTATATTCCTCACAGTGTGCATCTCATAAAATATAATAAGGTATGGGAACTGGGGTACCATCTTGCCTCCATTTTGCCCCATCTTGCCCCATCTTACCCCCACATCCGTCCTGCCTGCTTCTCCTAGGGAGATTTCTCCACCTGTGTATCGTTACTGTCGATAAAAAACGTAACAGGCATAGTACCATCTGTCCAACCAAGTAAAGTTAAGCTAGTTTACGGAACCCACCGCATGAAAAAAAGATACGAATCTTTGAAAATACACGACTTGACCTTATACATATTCAGTTTACAACTCGGGAATAGCCACAGGCACTTTATATGCGAAGGTCTTCACTGCAAGCGATGCATGTCAGGTTTATACTTCACTTCATTTCCTTTAAACTACTTATAAAGTATAAAATGAAACTATGTTTATCCTTATCTTTGGAATACATTTTAAGCCCAACTGCAGGCTGATATACCTGCTGATTCACGGACGAGGCTCTGGTGCATGCTTTCCTCGTAGGGTTGGGTGTTTTTTTTTTTCAGCATCTTTCACTTTGTGCCGGGGCACATCGTGAAAGCCTATTCTCCTGCCTTTTAATTATTACTGGCTAACTAGGCTGCCTATTTTCTAAAAGAAAACCCACTCAGGGTTTGTTGGACTTTCAATATTCTAACTATTTATTTCTATCTAATGTTAACAATATTCTCGCTTTCATTCCTGTTCTCTATTACCATACCAGATCTCGCATATTATGCTCGCTGAATATTTAGTGAAGGTTCTGCGTGGAGTTGCCCACAACCCGGGAGTTCTGTGTCACATGAGCCTCGCCGTGCCCGATCGGTACGTTTGGAGGCGGCGACGCCCGCAGCTGCTCGCCGTACCTGTGGCCAGGACCGATCTACTGGCGAAAGCACCTCTTATGCGTAGTTTCCGGGTCATAAATGAGGTTCACCAGCAGATCGATATCTTCTCGTGCAATAGGAGTGAATTCGCAAAGGTTCTTTTATTTATAATTGCCTACAAAGGTTAAAGGTCAATAATTTTTGGTTGTAACTTACCATTTTTTTATGTATCTGTTATGTTTGTTGTTGTATTATATTTTAATTTTATATATTAGACATAGTTCAGCTACGCTATCGCATTAGGTGACTACAACCTGTAATGATAGTGTAAGGTCTGTATTAATAAATAAATAAAAAAATAAATAAATATTTGCCTCTCGTACTTTCATACTATGCCTTTCATTCTTGTGGCCTGTGGGACAGGTAGGGGATTTTCTCATGTTGTGCTTCTATTTATTTCTTTTTACAATATATGTGTATATTTTCTACTTAACTTAATTTACATGTTACTTACTCACTAGACTACATTATGTTACTATACATATTTAACATTTTCCTTAATTTCTATTCTTTAGTAAAATCTACTCCCAGATATCCAATGATATCTGCTACAGATTTAGTTCAAGTCTTATTTCTATTATTTACAGTGTTTATTATTTTCTTTGCATATGCTAGGAAATTTTCCCTATATTTATTCGTCATTAGCAACAGTAAGTTTTCCCTTATTATTCTTACGTCCAAATTACACTCCAAGTAGTGCCTGTCCCGCGCGTGGATCGGGCAGTCCACGATTATGTGTGCGACTGTCTCTGGTACCCCAGGCTCGCAGGCACACGATGGGTCCCCCTTACACTTGAACCTAGCCAAGTATTCGGAGAACCCACCATGGCCTGTTAGCAACTGGGTTGTTATGCCGGCGACCTCGATCTTTCGAACGATGCTGTACGCTGTTACCGCGCATGGTAGGAAGAGCTTGGTGCCCGAAGCAGTCACACCCGCTCTGTACCTTTCGCCCCATTCGTAAAGCGTAATCTGACGTAGACCACGCTTGACGAATGAGACTGGGCACAGATCGTAGTGGGGGGCAATCTTCAGCCTCAGAGCCGCCTCCTTGGCGAGCTGGTCGGCCCGCTCATTGCCCTCCAACCCTGCGTGGGCTTTGATCCAGAACAGGGAAATTTCCTTGCCCTGGACCAAGCCCCGCTTGATGTTAAGTCTGGCTTCAACTGCCAGAGGGTGGAGGGCATGACGGTTAATTACCGTCAGGAGTGCGGCTCTGCTATCACTGAAGATCCCAAATGTGGCCGCGCCTCGCTTAAGGACCTCACTGGTCGCTTTGCATATAGTCAAGAGTTCGGCCTGGTAGACGGTGCAATGGGGCGACAGAGGAAGTTTGAGGGCCCTGGTTTCGGTCCCGTTATGCCAAATGGATAACGCGGCACTGACCCGGCCCTCAATCTTGCTCCCGTCCGTGAAAATGCGCGTTTGGATATTCTCCAAACAGATTTGGGTTGGGTGGTTAGACGGCAGTCGCTCGTAAGAAAGTAGTATAAGTCAAATCAAAAGGATGAGAAGGAGTAGGTGGACCCTGGACTCTAAAGTCAAAGCATCAGATGCAACCGGGCAGAACGCCCAAATGATAATGAACCTATGAACAATTATAATACCTGAGGTGTCACTCGTAAGATCGATTCCTGCTCATTGCAAATTAATATTGGAGTATCCTCATCCATCTATCCATATACTCATGTCTATAAATCCCCGAAACGGTAGGCAGAAGCGTATTCGCACCCACGTTTCGCCAATTATAATTTTTGCTCCCATGAGGTAATAGAGGGTGAGCCTAGAGCCGTCTAGCTGGCCTTTCCCAAGTAGCACAGATAGCTGTATAACTACCCACTTTAAGACTTATTTGAAACTCTGTGCGTATTAAGACGCTTCTAAGAGTACACTGGTGATGCTACAGTTGTATAATAGCGGTCAGTGATATTTAAACAGCTTTAGCTAATTAAAAGCTGTATTAAGGCTGATTAAGACCGACAAAATCACCATTAATACGCTAAGAGTGCTATAAAGGTATGTTTTAATTACTCTATTCAGCTTCTAACCTTTTCTATTGCCTAAACCGTAGTAAGGCCTGTTTAGTGCATAAAATTACGCCAAATGCTGTTTAAGAAGATATTTGTGAACTCCTATTACACTGACTTATTAAAGGGGCACGTGTGAACTATTTTGAAGTGAATAGCTGTATAATGGACGATATGTGGCCCATATTACAGCTTATACCTGAATATGTCTACCGCTAATCAGCCTTTATACTGCAATTGATAGTATCTGCATAGCGGCTATTTAAACATTCACTAGATGCCTCGCAGCTGCTTAGAGACTCACTAGTGTATAGAATTAACGGCTTCTACTTTATAATGGTTCACATAAGTACCTTAAATCCGACGTTATCTGAATAAAAGTAGCATATGTGGTACTGTAATCAGTCAGTGGAACTAAGTTGAGACCATATCCAACGTATTTTTATTTGCTATATATTAAAATGAATTCGCGTAATTCGTGGAAATTGAAAGCAAGAACAGGAGGCATTAGAAGAAAATTATCGAAAGAGTATCAAAGAATTATAAAGGTAGAAGAAATAAAACCTTCAAGTCGGGACGTAACGCAAAGCTTGACAAATAGTTTGAAACAGGATGGTTCCGTACAAAATATGAATAACTCCGAAGATAATGTTTAGGGTGAAATATTGCGTTTATGTTGTTGTACAATTTAATTTTACAATAAAAAATAATAAATATATTAATTATATATTACTATATCTTACTACCCAACTTGAAAGGTTCGCACACGCGTAAAATAGTGTTCTAAATAATACTGCTTTGACAATTTTGTAATGGAAGTCCATGCGGTGGTTTTAGATTTAATACTAGGGATCCCTAAAGAGTCGGTATAATAACTGTTTAATTATTCACATCATGGCTAAAGGTAGAGCTTGTGAACAATTAAAAGTAAAGAAAACAGCTTATAGCTGTATACAGTTCACATGTGTAATATTATTCAGTTTTTTTGTAGAATAACAGCGCACTAGTGAACTATTAGACAGCCTGTTGTAGAATATAAGAGTTTTAACTATTCACGTTACTGTTTAACATAAATCCACCATTTTATTTTATAACCTAAACATATTCTGATTGATTTTTCAACCTTTCCGATGTTTTGTGCAAGAAATAAAATGTATTGCACTAGTTTTTACTTCCTAATATCATAATAATAACTTTTTATCTTATAATTCTTTTCAAAGCACTACAATTTTTTTTGTCATAGTTTACATCACAGCTTATTTATATCACTAAACTAATTAAAAACAAAATATTTTCATGGCGCATTAAAATTTTCTTAGATAATATATATGTATAATGTCAGTAAAATTAAATTCCCAATCATTTTTCCTTTATTACTATGCAAAATAATGTACTTATCAGGGATATGAATATATTATCCACCATTAATTTCGTTTCCAATATTCACTTCACGTAACAAAGTGCAATGTCCATCAAGGCAGCTAGAAGCACCGGTAAATTGCTTAAACCCAGTATTGCATGTTCATTAATTTTACACAGGCCGCAATTAAGTAGCGTTTCGCGGTTTACAATATGTATAGAGCGCGCATTACAGACATATTTTCTGAATAAAGAGTAACTTGTGATCTCTTAGTCAGTCGGATTTCAGCGCAAAGTACTGTCGATACCCTTTATAACACTGTTACATTTCTGCTACACAGCTCATAAGCAGCTATGTGAACTTGAGGCTAAATAATTTGTGCTGTTACCCTTGATAACTCTGTTAAGTTGCTGCTACACAGCTCTTAAGCAGCTATGTGAACCCAAGGCTGAATAAATTTGTGCCCATTTAAGAGTTATAAGAGCTGAATAAGGTCGTATACAGACTTAATGCAGCTTCCTTATTTGGCTTTAAGCGTTTTGGAAATCCGTTATTTGGCTATTAAGCAGCCTCGTGTGCTACTTGGGTTATCTTGGTGCACGGGCACTGTTTTACACTCGGCATCGATGAAGGTTGGGCGTCCGTGTGTCACTGCCCAATCGGAGTCCAGTTGAAAACCAGCGCCAGGTTTCTACCTGGCACATGCTGAACTGGGCACCCATTTGGTGTATTGGTGTGTCAAAACTTTAAATGTTCTTAGTATTGTTTTGTTGTATAACTTATGGCATTACTTATTGATATATGTTATTACTACGGGTAATTGTTTGTGTGACCACCTTGCGCTGAATAAATGTTTCTTTCTTTCTTTCTTACCTTCGGATGGAGAACAGACCTATCCCTTAGTCGCCTTTTACGACACCCAAGGAAGAGCTGGGGTGG
Organism: Eilema sororculum; assembly: GCA_914829495.1. Lineage (NCBI taxonomy): Eukaryota > Metazoa > Arthropoda > Insecta > Lepidoptera > Erebidae > Eilema > Eilema sororculum. Next base: position 19,660,064 of record OU618552.1, on the reverse strand, counting down.
TCCTATTCTACTCCACCGGGATTATCCCATACCTTTTTTTTTTTCGTGCGGAAATCCCCTCGGATACCCCCCCTGCCGGAGCCGGAAGGGGAGGTTATGTCGGACTCGAACCGACTAAAACCGCACGCCGACTGTGAGTCTTGGTGCTAGGCCGGAGGTGAGGTTGTCATCGACATATCCCTCGCACCCCGGCTGACCCAGGGCCATCCCCTACGGTCTGGCCCTCCTCAGGAGGGGGGACAACGGTGTCCCCAACTCGCCCCCGGAATGGGGAGAGCGCGCTGCCGCCGTGGCCTGCTTCTGCTGGGGTGACAGGCGGCTCCACCCGTCACCCCCAGGCTCCGTCACCCACTGACTGACCTCCGTCCCCCATGAGCGCGGCATGGGTTACGGAGGTCAGTCAGTGCCCTGGGATTATCCCATACCTATAATAATCATTTGTATTTATTTACAACAAGGAGGTAGGGTATCAAAGTAGGAACTTATGTTTATTTGCCGTTTTGAATCCAAGGTCTGTAGTTACTGTCTAGATGGCACTATCTAGGTAATTTGTATAAGAATACTTTTATTACATTACTAGCTTTTGCCCGCGGCTCCGCCCGCGTGGATGTCGGTTATCGCGACAAAACATAGCCTATGTCCTTTCTCAAGGTCTAATCTACCCCTATTCCAAATTTCATCAAAATCGGTTCAGTGGTTTAGGCGTGAAAGCGTAACGTACAGACAGACAGACAGAGTTACTTTCGCATTTATAATATTACTAGCTTTTGCCCGCGGCTCCGCCCGCGTGGATGTCGGTTATCGCGACTAAACATAGCGTATATTTTTTCTCAAGGTCTAATCTACCCCTATTCCAAATTTCATCAAAATCGGTTCAGTGGTTTAGGCGTGAAAGCGTAACATACAGACAGACGGATAGTTACTTTCGCAATTATAATATTATCTATCTTTTGCCCGCGGCTACGCCCGCGTGGATGTCGGTTATCGCGACAAAATATAGCCTATGTCCTTTCTCATGGTCTAATCTACCCCTATACCAAATTTCATCAAAATCGGTTCAGTGGTTTAGGCGTGAAAGCGTAACGTACAGACAGACAGACAGAGTTACTTTCGCATTTATAATATTACTAGCTTTTGCCCGCGGCTCCGCCCGCGTGGATGTCGGTTATCGCGACTAAACATAGCGTATATTCTTTCTCAAGGTCTAATCTACCCCTATTCCAAATTTCATCAAAATCGGTTCAGTGGTTTAGGCGTGAAAGCGTAACGTACAGACAGACAGACAGAGTTACTTTCGCATTTATAATATTACTAGCTTTTGCCCGCGGCTCCGCCCGCGTGGATGTCGGTTATCGCGACTAAACATAGCGTATATTCTTTCTCAAGGTCTAATCTACCCCTATTCCAAATTTCATCAAAATCGGTTCAGTGGTTTAGGCGTGAAAGCGTAACATACAGACAGACAGATAGTTACTTTCGCAATTATAATATTATCTATCTTTTGCCCGCGGCTACGCCCGCGTGGATGTCGGTTATCGCGACAAAATATAGCATATGTCCTTTCTCAAGGTCTAATCTACCCCTATACAAAATTTCATCACAGTCGGTTCAGTGGTTTAGGCGTGAAAGCGTAACATACAGACAGACAGACAGAGTTACTTTCGCATTTATAATATTAGTATGGATTAGTACCTATGGATACATTTAGAGAAAGCACAACAAAAAAGTTGTGTGTAATGTTGTGTAATGTGAGTATGTTGTGTTGGTGTGTATATTGTATGGACTGTTGTTCCCGTGAAATCCATTCGCGGCCGAATTCATTCAGTCATTGGGAGCTTTCCGATGTTATTTTTTAATTTGGCCTGGATATATTTTATGAAAACAATAACCTCACCCTTGTTATAAATCACTCTGTCACGCATCTGCTGTCCTAGTCGATTCTCATATTACGAATAGCTAGATTGGAACTGAATAAAAGTAATAGTCAGGAAGGCGAGGAAGAAGATAATTGATGAAACAGATTTATAAGGCGGGGAAAAATGCGCAATCCAATAAAGAAGGAAAGAAAGAAAGAAGAAAGAAAGCTTTCAATATCTATACAATATGTACTAATAACAAAACAACTTATATAAATACTTAAAACTAAAGCACCAAAACTATGAGACTTTTCAACGGCAAAAGTTAAAAACTTTTTTAATTTTTTACCGTTGACTACAGTGCGGGTCGCGAATACCCGGTTTGTCAAAAATACTTGACCAATAAATTAGCTTACTTTACTATCGCCAAAAGTGCACGCTGTTGCCCCCTACCGAGATCTGGTAGCCAGAAATTTATAGTAAGTATACGTAGTAGGATGTAGTCTGGTATTCGCCACAAAATTTCTAATACAGAAATATATTATATATCCATAGTCTTTAAGTTCAAATCTCGAAAAACGTCATACAAAATAGTAACACAAAACAAACATATATGCAAAAACTAGTATAACAAAAGAAAAAGCAGCAAAGAAAAGTCCATTATCGTCCGTAAACCCTCAAAGAAAGTCCCCAGCCTCACTATCAAGATAAAAGTACGTTTTCGACACAAGAACGCTCTCACTCCAACAGCGTTTCAATTTGGCTGAGAGGCATTATAACAACACCTCGCCATTTTACCTCGTGAATTTTTACGTGTATAATAATTTTGGCAAAATATTGATTTAATTTTGTAACTGGTTTTGCTTTATCAACTAAATACAATTTATTGTTTGCAGATTTGTGGTAAAGCGGTGGTTTTCTCAAAAAGAATTGGCGCAATAGCTTAGCTAATCTGTTAAATCAACGACTAATCATCGATTTTAATGCCAATGATGGCCAATTTCTTCGATTTACCCATTAAATTTTTAATACATAAAAAAAATTTTACCTATACACAAATTACATTAGTTTGCGTGTTAGCACGAATACATGTAATGATCTTTCATTGGCCATTTTGTCCTTAAAATCTTATTTAACTAAATTCTCGTGTTTTTTAATTTGGTTACGAGGATTCAAAATTTCAGAGATAGGATATTTTGGTACGTCATACACAGATCTTGTGTACATACCCACCCGTAGGCAAAAGCCAGTTTTAATCTCCAACTTTTTTTAATTAATACAGAAGTAATTAAAATGAAATCGACCGTAATACCAGTAATACATTTCAAAGAACCAAAAACGAAACTGGAAAAAGGTATATTTAAATTCTCTTAAGGAAAAGTAAATTATTAATTTCGTACGCACATAACTAGTAAATTACATTCCAGGGCTTTTGGTGGCTTTTCGACAACGGCGAGTTTATTGAAAAATTCACAATATTGCTCTCTTGAGGGCTCCGTGGGCTAATTTATTGCGGTGTAAAGTCGTTTTTAGACATTATTTCATCATAAAAGTGAAATACTTTTCGACTGTTATAGTAGTATTTTTTTATTAATGTTTTTATCAGTCCGCTTGTACTCCCCGAAGCGGTAAGTAGAGCCACAGAACAGATAAAGTGTAGAGGTATGTCACTCTCACAATTTCGCCAGTTAAACTTTAAGTTACTATTTTGTTAGAAGTGCTTCTCATTTCTCTTTTTGTTATAAAAATAACCTTAATTTCAACTGATAACATAAAAATATGAAACCTTGTGTAATACTCTTGCACGGGGTGCGCAGTGGCCATCACCCATCTCCTTTGTCCTGCTGTTGGAGTATCTTCCCTCTGAACGTGACCTTTATTGGACCACCTAGAAGTCCTCCAAAAGACTCCGGTCGAAGGTCCGCCGATGCAATGAAAACCTGATTAGGTGAGGTTTCTCAGATGAGGTGGACCCAGACACGGTGTGAAAGCAACACCGCAGACTATGACCCACCTATTCAGGGCAATAGGTGCTACTTGCCCAAACACGTGTACATCGGAGGAACTCATGAGTGCCTTTGAGAACGCTATCGAGGTGGTGGCACCCTGCGCCAACCAAATATGCCGTCGACTCGATAGAAGAAGACACATAAAACGGCTGAACAAGAATTACTGAGATGGACTATAATCTGCAAAGTACATAACCATTTTTTTACCTTTTTTATACCACTTAGGTGGCAGACAAGCACACGGCCCTCCTGATGGAAAGTGGTTACCGGAGGCTATGGACGTATGCAACACCAGTAGCGTTACACTCGTGCTGCCAACCCTGAAGAAACCTTCTAATGCCCTTCTTGAAGAACCCCATATTGTAGTCGCTTGGGAAAACCACTTACCTGACCTTACCTGGAAATATACGTCGTATGCGTTCTTATGCGTCGCAGGATCGAAGCTTCAGACGAACGGAGTGACACGCAAAATCTAGTAGGTATTTCATATACTGTTGTTTGTACATACATTATGACTTGATTTGATTCATATGCTCAGTTCAGTCTATTACAATATTTTACACCGACACCGAACACCAATCTTCTCTTGATTAAAACTGTGACACCTGCCATAAATTTTTAGGTGAAGTATTCAACATGAATGTCAAGGTATATCCAATCTAACTACGCTAACATAAGGCTCAATTTTGTTTGGTAAAATATTGCCGAGAAATTTAGAGTGCTGTGGGGTCATATGTAACAAAATCTCGTAAATTCTCATAAAAAGAAGCGGTAAGAGAATTAAATTCGTACGTTTTTCTAAAACAAATTTATTATTGAGTTGTTAAGCCGAAGCTGTTGGCGCACCTTTGGTGTGAGACCGACCCGTATTGTGTATAACTATATTGTATATGTGTTTAATTGTAAGTGTATGTGTGTGTGTGGAGGGGGGTGAGGGTGTATGTGTGTGTTAGTTGGCGGATGTGTATACGGATTTCGTCCCTTAGCTCACAACACCGCTTAAGTCATTTTTACCAACTTTACAGGAGACGAAAAAACTATATTTTAAAAAATCTGTGTTTTTTTCTATTGCTTCTTAATACATACTCTAGTTAGCGGTTAAGAAATAATTAATTATACTTATTTTGACGATTTACTTTATTTTAACTTTTATTTTATGACTTGAGCGGTATTGGTGCTAATTCTGATGTGCACATCGCTAAATTTAAATTTCTCTAAAATTTTCTAATTTTAGCTCAGTGATTGACATATGGGTATTCTGTTGTTTAGTCGAACTAAATTTAGTGTTCTCCAAGACAGCTTTAAATTTGAATATGACATCGCTAAAAGTTGATTATGAAAGTGTTGCCGGTGTTAAAAAAATAAGAATGAATGATAAAGGGGATTTTCACAAAATCTTTAAAAACCATATTTATAGGTCTTTAGAATGCCGACAAATGTTAATAAATGCGTAATATTGATCAAATAGTAAAGAAACTGTGATTTTTCTTAGCCAAACCTAAGTAAATACAGTTTTACTCGGTTAACGTTCCTGGCAACCCTGTAAATAAACTAATTATCTTTGATTGAATCTGTGCAAGTCAATTTGTCAATCAACATTTTGTTGTTGATCTTAAATAAGTTCTTGATATCCAAAATTTATAAAAGAAATAAAGTAGACTCTTTTACTGGCGTGGCTAGCGTGGCACTGGTAGAATTTCTGGAAAAACTTGACATTTCGCCATTACATTGTACTTCACTAGCATCATTGGCAAATTGCGGCGATTCGCTGCAGAAGCCAATAAGAAGAAGAAATAAAGTAAAGTAAACACGGACGAGAGAAACAAGACTGCCCACAAGAGGCCACAACAGTTGCTGGTTCAAATTGTAAGGACTTAAGGCAGGACTTTCAAACAGCCTAAACAACTTAGACTGCAGATCATGCAACGGTGGGAGCGTGTACCTAATGTAAGTATATTTGATTGAGTCTTACAAGTTTCGTGATGGACAGATAGAGCATAGCATAGAAACCTATACCATAATTGAAAGAAAGAAGTTGGTATTACATGCTTAATGCCTTTATACAGTGAAAAGAAAGGCACAAAATGTTTGTGATTCAAAGAGGGCAACAAGAGGAGACCCGCTATTAAACCTTTTTTATATCAAGCAGAAGATTTCAGTTATACTTGGGACCGCCTCAATTATTTAATGGTTTTCCAGTCTTGAAGCAATAAAAGTGTCAATTTAAACTGTACTAAGTATCTACTACCTAACGCTTTATAACCCAACGTAATACTTATATTTTCATTACAGGAACTAACACGGCTTGCCTAGGCCCTTACATCATCTTTCCTATGATAACTTGCTGAGAAGTACCGAAGATTCGACACAGTGCTCAAGTGATTGCTGTTGCTTGAAGTGATTGCTGTTGTTTTGAGAAAGAACGGTGCTGAAGATAAAAGAAGATTCCTAATGATTATAAAAATACCTGTTTTATGTTAATTAAACTATTCTGAACCCATGTTTTTAATCCATGTCTGTCCTCACAACCAGTTGTGCAATCGAGTTGGTCTATGGGTACCACCCTGTTTGTTAGAAATTCACACAAATGTAGTCAATTTGATGCAGCAGGTTTTAAGTCTGATCATGATAAAACCTGCATCATGTTTGATAAAAACTAGAGGTGAACAATCTATAACCGATGTATATGTGGGCGGAGTCACAGGGATCAGCTAGTCATCATTATCCTTGTGGTAATCCCGGTCGCATTTGAAGTCTTCACCTGGGTGTCCGGGGTCCCCTGTTTCCAGTCTACCAATGCCACTGAACTTCGATAAGTGAAACGACTGCCATGTGACCACAACTAATTAGTTTCATGAACGAATAGTAGCATATTGATATCAAAGTATTGCAGTTGCCAGTGGTTGGACTTTTCAGAACTACAACTACCTGTAAGGACTGCCTTAGATGTTTGTATGATATCCCCAGGACCAATAGCTTAATATGCTCACGGAAACACCCAGAACAATTTAAATAGACGTAGGTGTGACAAGTTCGACCTTATATTCATGCATACAAATATTTTCACTGGGCGGGAATCGAACCCGTGCCCCCTGATGCAGCAGGCGAATGAACTACTGCCAGGCCAGAGGCCACTGGGCATCAGAGTGCAGTGATACCTAACATATTTTTACTATTAATGCTGCCATATGGTCGGCGGTTTTGCGAGAAGAGCCTAGAGGTAACGGTTAGGGCTAGCAGTTACTCCAGCAGAAACAAGCCCAGGGTGGCGGTGGTGTGACTCTCCAGGTGAAGGGTAACTCTCTCCAACATCATGTCGAAGTCGCCAATGTTAGTGACCAAGGCCGAGAGGGACACGAGGAAAATCTCCGAGCCACCCTCTACAGCGCCTCGGTCGAATTTGCTGTAGGTGGCAGTGCTTGCCCTCTGGAAGAGAGGCGCCCGCCATCTCCATTGCCTAGTATGCCCGTATAGAGGTTCTATACCAAGTATCTCGTAGAACTACACCTATCTCTAACTTAGTCGGCAGTTATTTAGGTGCCGTCTAATTTTAGTGTGACATTTCTAATTATAGTGAATTTTTGACACTTAAAACGTACAACAGAATACAAATTCTCTAAAAATGAACTAAATTTAGTAACTTCGCTAAGTTTGGTCGTGTCAAGCTAATTTTAGGTTAGTCGTGTGTTCTCAGAATACAAAACGGCATTTGACAGGCGTAAACTAAATTTTAGAGAGTTTTAGCTATTTTTAGTTAAGAGATGTCACATCAGAATTGGCATCAATGGTGCTAATTCTGATGTGCACATCGCTAAATTTAAATTTCTCTAAAATTTTCTAATTTTAGCTCAGTGATTGACATATGGGTATTCTGTTGTTTAGTCGAACTAAATTTAGTGTTCTCCAAGACAGCTTTAAATTTGAATATGACATCGCTAAAAGCTGATTATGAAAGTGTTGCCGGTGTTAAAAAAATAAGAATGAATGATAAAGGGGATTTTCACAAGATCTTTAAAAACCATATTTATAGGTCTTTAGAATGCCGACAAATGTTAATAAATGCGTAATATTGATCAAATAGTAAAGAAACTGTGATTTTTCTTAGCCAAACCTAAGTAAATACAGTTTTACTCGGTTAACGTTCCTGGCAACCCTGTAAATAAACTAATTATATCTTTGATTGAATCTGTGCAAGTCAATTTGTCAATCAACATTTTGTTGTTGATCTTAAATAAGTTCTTGATATCCAAAATTTATAAAAGAAATAAAGTAGACTCTTTTACTGGCGTGGCTAGCGTGGCACTGGTAGAATTTCTGGAAAAACTTGACATTTCGCCATTACATTGTACTTCACTAGCATCATTGGCAAATTGCGGCGATTCGCTGCAGAAGCTAATAAGAAGAAATAAAGTAAAGTAAACACGGACGAGAGAAACAAGACTGCCCACAAGAGGTCACAACAGTTGCTGGTTCAAATTGTAAGGACTTAAGGCAGGACTTTCAAAAAGCCTAAACAACTTAGACTGCAGATCATGCAACGGTGGGAGCATGTACCTAATGTAAGTATATTTGATTGCCTATATGCATATTGTGTCTTACAAGTTTCGTGATGGAAAATGTAGAGCATAGCATAGAAACCTATACCATAATTGAAAGAAAGAAGTTGGTATTACATGCTTAATGCCTTTATACAGTGAAAAGAAAGGCACAAAATGGTTGTGATTCAAAGAGGGCAACAAGAGGAGACCCGCTATTAAACCTTTTTTATATCAAGCAGAAGATTTCAGTTATACTTGGGACCGCGTCAATTATTTAATGGTTTTCCAGTCTTGAAGCAATAAAAAAGTGTCAGTTTAAACTGTACTAAGTATCTACTACCTAACGCTTTATAACCCAACGTAATACTTATATTTTCATTACAGGAACTAACACGGCTTGCCTAGGCCCTTACATCATCTTTCCTATGATAACTTGCTGAGAAGTACCGAAGATTCGACACAGTGCTCAAGTGATTGCTGTTGCTTGAAGTGATTGCTGTTGTTTTGAGAAAGAACGGTGCTGAAGATAAAAGAAGATTCCTAATAATTATAAAAATACCTGTTTTATGTTAATTAAACTATTCTGAACCCATGTTTTTAATCCATGTCTGTCCTCACAACCAGTTGTGCAATCGAGTTGGTCTATGGGTACCACCCTGTTTGTTAGAAATTCACACAAATGTAGTCAATTTAATGAAGCAGGTTTTAAGTCTGATCATGATAAAACCTGCATCATGTTTGATAAAAACTAGAGGTGAACAATCTATAACCGATGTATATGTGGGCGGAGTCACAGGGATCAGCTAGTCATCATTATCCTTGTGGTAATCCCGGTCGCATTTGAAGTCTTCACCTGGGTGTCCGGGGTCCACTGTTTCCAGTTTACCAATGCCACTGAACTTCGATAATTGAAACGACTGCTATGTGACCACAACTAATTAGTTTCATGAACGAATAGTAGCATATTGATATCAAAGTATTGCAGTTGCCAGTGGTTGGACTTTTCAGAACTACAACTACCTGTAAGGACTGCCTTAGATGTTTGTATGATAACCAGGACCAATAGCTTAATATGCTCACGGAAACACCCAGAACAATTTAAATAGACGTAGGTGTGACAAGTTCGACCTTATATTCATGCATACAAATATTTGCACTGGGCGGGAATCGAACCCGTGCCCCCTAATGTAGCAGTCGAATGAACTACTGCCAGGCCAGAGGCCGCTGGGCATCAGAGTGCAGTGATACCTAACATATTTTTACTATTAATGCTGCCATATGGTCGGCGGTTTTGCTAGAAGAGCCTAGAGGTAACGGTTAGGGCTAGCAGTTACTCCAGCAGAAGCAAGCCCAGGGTGGTGGTGGTGTGACCCTCCAGGAGAAGGGTAACCTTTTATCTCCAACATCATGTTTCGACATGATGTTGGAGATAAAAGGCCAATGTTAGCCAATGTTAGTGACCAAGGCCGAGAGGGAAACGAGGAAAATCTCCGAGCCACCCTCTACAGCGCCTCGGTCGAATTTGCTGTAGGTGGCAGTGTTTGCCCTCTGGAAGAGAGGCGCCCGCCATCTCCATTGCCTAGCATGCCCGTATAGAGGTTCTGGACCAAGTATCTCGTAGAACTACACCTATCTCTAACTTAGTCGGCAGTTATTTAGGTGCCGTCTAATTTTAGTGTGACATTTCTAATTATAGTGAATTTTTGACACTTAAAACGTACAACAGAATACAAATTCTCTAAAAATGAACTAAATTTAGTAACTTCGCTAAGTTTGGTCGTGTCAAGCTAATTTTAGGTTAGTCGTGTGTTCACAGAATACAAAACGGCATTTGACAGGCGTAAACTAAATTTTAGAGAGTTTTAGCTATTTTTAGTTAAGAGATGTCACATCAGAATTGGCATCATTGACTGATATTTTATTAGATTTAGGCGGTGTTGTTTGTGAAAATGTTAGGGATTAAGGTATCAAAAGATGACAGACTAACGACTTGTGCGGTGTTGCGACACCAACCGACTTGATCGCTGTCACTATTTTTTGAATAACGGCTTCTGATTGGCTGAAATCTATTTCATGAGACCAATGGTTCGACGCGCAATGCGCAGCTTCATCCAATGGCATTAAAATGTGAAAACCGCCAATTTTCGACTTGAGCGGTGTTGTTAGCTAAGGGACGATTTGTATTCCTAAAACCTTAATATTCCGTGTTCTTATTATCACAAAAAAAAGTAGTGAAGTAATTAATTGTCTCTATAATTTTGCTCTCAATAATGCACCCCTCAGTGTTTCATTGCACCACCTTTGGTTAACTGGTAGAAAATTTCTGTGTCTTTACGACCGCCTTGGTACTTGTGCATAATCCACATCCACACTAATATTATAAATGCGAAAGTAACTCTGTCTGTGTCTGTCTGTCTATATGTTACGCTTTCACGCCTTAACTGCTGAACCGATTTTGATGAAATTTGGTATAGTGGTAGATTAGACCATGAGAAAGGACATAGGCTATGTTTGGTCGCGATAACCGACATCCAGCCGCGGGCAAAAGCTAGTAAAAAATATAAAGGCGTTAGCCTATCTCTTCCCGTTTCTTCCAATCGCCATATTTTCTCCTATAAAACAGGGTATTGATAATATTAGGTTAAGTAGTAAACTTACCCACTCGAAATAAATACAGGCTTTATCTATATATATAAAAATGAACCCCTATTTCCCTTGGTCACGACATCACGCGTGAACGGCTGAACCGATTTCGCTAATTCTTTTTTTGTTATGTTCGTTATTGTTAGGAGAAGGTTCTTATGAAAGAAAAAATGAAGAAAATTGCGCGGAAAATTAGAAAATTTAAGAATACATAACCACCATATAAAATAGCTGATCCGACATACGCCATGTCTAAATTTTGAATTTGGAATACGAATTGGAAAAAAATAAAACTGCTGTATGATATTCTTCTATGTTATCTGACGTTTGATATAGAATTGACATAATGCGTGCAAATATCGTCAGAGGGTGATTAGTAGACATTCTTCTGAATTAACAAAATGCCCGTTGCTTGGGCCGCGAAAATATTTATGGTGACTATTTTTTTATTTAAGTCAAAAAATTGATGGTTTATGGTAGTATGAACGCCCTTGAGCTTAGAGGTATATGGTTGTATGGGTCCCATAGGTATATAGGCTCCGTAGGTGTAAGTATGGGCCCCGGTGACCTATTAGTGTCGGGAGCTCCATGGGCGTATGGGGCCCGAATCGAAATGCTTTCTGTTGTCAAAATAATTAGGAGAATTTGATACAGCTAATTGATTCTAATTTCTAAAGCGAAACGAAGTTTGCCGGGACAGCTAGTTACATAAAAAATATTATTAACTTTCACTTAGAAAAAGATAAAGCGGGTTTGCGCCTACTGAAATATTAAATCTATTTATTACGTAGGTAGATACAAATGAAATAGAATTTTAAATGTCTTGATCTCTATTCCTGAATTTCCCTTTTCATTTCACCATAACATAACATAAACTCACGCCTGTATTCCCCGAAGGGGTAGGCAGAGGTGCTAGCACCCACATTTCGCCAGTTTATGTTTACGTCCCAATGTAATAGGTGGCGAGCCGATTGCCATTAACCGGGCGGGGTGCGGGTTGGGTAACCTCCACGTTGGCCTTTCCGTTTCTTCCCCCTTTGGACTGCGGTCCTGGGGAGCGGAAGCGGAGGGGCTGGTGCATCCTGGACAACGGCTAACAGACTCCCACTTTAGGTGTTCTGTTGGCCGTTGACGAATAACCCAACGGCCGACCTCATTGTACGAGGAGGTCGTGGGATGGCGGGCCTGCAAGGCCCGCGGGAAGGGATCCGTAGGATTCCTTCCATTCAAACAGCCCTTTTGAGGGCTAGCTGACCCAGAGGGGGTCGTAGTATGGCGGGCCTGCAAGGCCCGCGGGGAGGGATCCGCAGGATTCTTTCTAACTAAACAGCCCTTTTGAGGGCTAGCCGACCCAGAGGGGGTCGTGGTGTGGCGGGGCTTCAAGGCCCGCGGAGAGAGATCCGGTTCCCGCTAGTCGCTCCCAGTATCCATCTGCCAGAGGCAAGGGTTCCGCGAGATCCAGGGACGGGTTGGCCCACTGCTCGCGCAGGGGCTGACAGGCACTCGTGCCACCGTCGGTGTTGGGAGAGTTGGCTGCTCCCCCGCGTCGTGTAACCTCCTAGATATCGACAACGATCTGAGTGCTAGCCACACTCGGTACGCCGGTATCCTGGAGGCCGCGGGGCTTGCGGTTCAGTCTCTAAAACCCGACAGCGAAGTCGTTTAAAACCTGTGGACACCAGGGGACCTCCACAGTATCTACCCCGCTTTTCGGAATGAGCGTCACCCGGGAATTGTAGTATAGTTCGTCTCATGCTCGTGGGAATCTTATGGAAACTTTAACTCAACATAAAACCCCCCTTTTACCAAGCGAAACAGTCTGCGCGGAGGTCGCGCAGCGCCATGACGCGGAGGTCGCGTCCAAGAACGTCGCGGCGGCGACGGATAAATTTGACACCGCCACAGAGAGGAGCAGGGCCAACAGCCCGGTGGGTCTGCAGACCCGGAAATCTGCACGGAGGAGGAACGGCGATAGGAAAGTTCCTCCTCCACGGAGGGCTGAGACGGATACGGCGATCACAGTGACCGACTCGTCCTCCACCGACGGCAGCGGGAGCGAAAATTCCCCCCCGCCCAAGGCTGCAATGATCGGCAGGGGAAAAACGCGGGGTGGCAAGAGAGCCACCCCTCAAACGCCCTCCTCACGGGTCCTGGCCCTGAGGGACGTTGAAGGCCGCCGAGTCCCTCCACCTCGGCGGCGCCAATGCCTCGTACCGACCCTACTTCTAGGGAGGTACTAGAGGCTCTGGAGACCGTCATAGGGGCCCGTGCCGGGTCCCTGGGGCCGGACGAGGTCCGGCTGCGACAGGCGACGACGCGCCTCGTCGATGAGTTTGGCCTGCTGAGAGCGGAGCTGGCTGAGTCGCGCAACGATCGGGCTCAACTAGGCAGGCGGCAGGTCGAGCTCATCGAGAGCTCTGAGCGGCAGGCGGCAGAGTACCGCAAGGAGATGGCCAAGATGGCGGCCGAATTTGCGGACCTGCGGAAGGTCGTCGCCGAGCTGCCGGAGAGGCGCGTCACGCGGTCGGCGCGGCGGAAGCCAGTCGCGCAGCCGGTGGGGCCAAAGCCGCCGGTTCGGCCGGCATCCCCGGTGCGGTCGGTGTCGCCGGTGCGGTCGAGGTCGCCGCTGCGGCTAGAGTCGCCACCGTCATCGCCTGTCCGACCGCCGACTCAGCCCGCGGACCCACTGGCGGCCGTCGTGGCGGCTCTGGCCGCCATGGAAAGGCGGCTGGAGGCAGCGCAGGCGGCGCAGGAGGCGCGGCAGACGGCGCATGAGGAGCGGACAAAGCGTGGATTGGAGGCCATTATGGACTCCATCCGCCGTCCGCCCCTGGCGCCTCCTGCAGGATATGCCGAGGCCGTAAAAAGAGGTCGCCCAGCAGCGGCCCTGACCCCGCAGGAGCCGGCCAGCAGACCATCCGCTGCGCCTGTGGCTCCGGCCGCTTCTACTGTCGCCGTCGGAGTCGAGGGCCCTGGGGTTGCGCAGCGCGCCCAGCCCAAGGGCAAGGGAAAGGGGAAGGGCAAGGGGAAGGGCAAGGGGAAGACGTCCTCTGCCCCAGCCCCAACCCCAGCCCCGGCACCGGCCTCGGCTTCGGCTACAGCTCCGGCTCCAGCTGCCTCCACGAGCTCCTCCCCGGCAGGTGGTTGGGAGGTAGCCGGCGAATCACGCAAAAGGCGGAACGCCAAGCGAAAAGCAGCCAAAAGGCCAAGAAGGCCGAGGCTACCGCGAAGGGAGCGCCGGGAAGGCTGCGCGTCCCCCGCACCACGGCTGTCGTCTTGACGATGACGCCGGAGGCCGCGGAGAGGGGCGTGCAATACCCGGACCTGGTGAGGCGGGCCAGAGGCCTCATAGATATGAGGTCTCTTAAGCTGGCGAAGCCCCTCCGAGTCACGGAGACTCGGACGGGGGCCCGCCTCATCCAGGTCCCTGGCCCTTCCAGCGGTCCCCAGGCTGATGCCATAGCGGCTCAGCTAAGGGAGACGCTGGACGTAGCCGACGTCCGGGTGTCCAGGCCCATCAAGTGCGCAGAACTGCGCATTTCGGGCTTGGACGACTCCATCACGGCCGAAGAAATTCGGGCCACCGTGGCGGAGGCCGGGGGCTGCCCCCTGGAGCAATACGCTACGGCCGTCGCGGACAGGGGGCGGCAGTTGTCGGCTGCCCCATCGCGGCAGCTCAAAATCGCGGCAGCTCTGCTGATCGGCGGGTCCTCGTGGTGGACGGCGTTGTTGGGGTGCGGGCACAGCTCCTGCAGGCTCGACCGGCCAGGTGCTTTAGGTGCCTGTCGGTCGGGCACGTGGGGGTGCAGTGCACGGCGGAGGTGACGGTCGGCGACCGCTGCTTCCGCTGTGGCCAGCCCGGTCACAGGGCCGGTGGTTGCGAGGCTCCGCTGCACGGTTTTAGGTGTGCGGCGGGGGGGCAAACCGGCCGACCATCGGGTTGGCAGCAAGGCCTGCACCGGAGGAGAGCCGAAGCCACGAGGCGGGATTTCTGCCGATAGTTCGCAGCGGGATGCGGAGATGGTTCCATAATGGATCCCCAGCTCCGCATCCTGCAGGCGAACGTGGGCCACGGTGTCGATGCTCAGGCTCTTCTGCTCCAGAGCATGGCACAGTGGTCCATACACGTCGCCGCTGTCGCCGATCCGTACACCCACCGTCCCCCCGGGCCTGCCTGGGTGGTCGACCTGGATGGATCGGCGGCACTGGTGCGTAACGCCGCTGCGGGTGCCCCTCCCTTTGTGGTGATCGCAAGGGAGCATGGCATCGTAGCGGCGCGTGTGGGGGAGATTGCGGTCGTGGCCGTCTACTTCACGCCGGCATCACACCCACGCATAGGGCAGTATCGGCGGTCGCTGGAGCGGCTGACCGACGTCGTCAATGCCTGTCACCCTCGCCCGGTTCTTGTGCTTGGGGACTTCAATGCCTGGTCTGAGGCTTGGGGGTCCCGGCACACGAACCCGCGAGGCAGGGCTCTGGAGAGCTGGGCCGCTACTCTCGGTCTGGTTCTCCAGAATCGCGGGGCCGAAGCCACGTTCTGGGCGGCGGAGCGCGAAGCGAGTTCGATCGTCGATCTCTCGTTCGCGAGCGCTTCGCTGTCGCAACGTGTGCGGGACTGGCGTGTCGTCGTGGAGGTGGAGACACTAGCGGATCACCGATACGTTCGGTTTGATGTCTCCCCTCCCGAGAGTGATGCGCCGGCCACACCGGCCCCACGCGAGCCGCGCTGGGTGCTTAGGGGACTGAATAGGGATGCTCTCCTGGAAGCCGCCTCCGTGCAGGCCTGGGCCATGGTGCCGGACAGGCCTGACGACATTGATGACGAGGCGGCGTGGTTCCGGGAGGCCATGACTGTTGTTTGCGATGCGGGTATGTCTAGGGCTCCAGCCTATAGTCCGAGGCGCCGGGTCTACTGGTGGACTGCGGAGATCGCGAGGCTGCGTCAAGCCTGCGTGATCGCGCACCGCCGGTGGGCCAGGCTCCGTAGGAGGCGTAGCCGCCCCGCGGACACAGATCCCCTAGTGGCGGAGTTGCAAGAGGGATACAGGGAAGCCAGGAATGCCCTCCGAGCAGAAATCAAGCGGTCCAAGGCAGCTTCCTATAGGGAGCTGCTGGAGACACTGGAGCGGGACCCATGGGGGCGGCCTTACCGCTTGGTAAGAGGAAAGCTGCGCCCCCGGGCCCCTCCCCTGACCCAGGTTCTCGAGCCGGCTCTGCTTGGAGGAGTGGTCGAATCCCTGTTCCCGGCGCGGGCGGAACACGTTCCGCCGCAGATGACTCCGCCACCTCGGTCGCCTGATGCGCCCGGCGTGGTTATTGACGACGACGTGCCCGAGGTCACTTGGGTAGAACTAGAGCTGGCGGTGCGACGGCTTAGAGCCAAGAAGAACACCGCCCCGACGGCATTCCAGGCCGTGCGTGGGTCCTAGCTCTAGGAGAAGACGGTCTCGAACCCCGACTGCGAGGGTTCCTCAGCGCATGCTTGGAGCGGGGCCAGTTCCCGAAGATGTGGAAGACGGGGAAGCTGGTCCTCATCCACAAGGACGGACGCCCGGCGGACGAGCCGTCCGGGTACCGGCCCATAGTGTTGCTCGACGAGGTGGGCAAGCTCTTCGAAAGAGTGATTGCCAAGCGCCTCGTCGATCACCTCTCTAGAGTGGGGCCGGACCTAGCGGACACTCAGTACGGCTTCCGCCGGTGGCGTTCCACTGTGGATGCCATCATGCGCGTGAGGACTCTGGCGGAGGATGCGGTTGCCCGGGGCGAGGTGATGTTGGCGGTGTCCTTGGACATCTCCAACGCGTTCAACACCTTGCCCTGGAGTCGCATCAGGGAGGCGCTCGTGTACCACGATGTGCCTCTCTACCTCCGCCGCATAGTCGGGGCGTACCTGACGGAGAGGGCCGTCATCTACCCAAGTGCGACCGGCGTCGGTAGGCGTGAGATGTCGTGCGGTGTCCCACATGGATCGGTCCTGGGGCCGCTCCTGTGGAACATCGGATACGACTGGGTGCTTCGCGGTGAGCTCGCGTTCGGTGCCACCGTCACGTGCTACGCTGACGACACGCTAGTGACGGTGAGTGGCGCTACACACCGCGAGGCGACCCAGAGGGCCACGACCGCTGTTGGTCAAGTCGTGGATCGGATCCGGCGGCTGGGTCTCGAGGTGGCTCTGCACAAATCCGAGGCCTTATTCTTTCATGGTCCTCGGCGCAGGCCACCCCCGGGATCCAGCTTGACAGTAGGATACTCCCATCGACATCAAGCCCCGGCTGAAATATCTGGGGCTCGTACTCGACGGTCGGTGGGACTTCGGAGAGCACTTCCGAAGTCTGCGCCCCAAACTGTTGGTGTCAGCTAACGCGCTGATGCGGCTGCTGCCCAACTTGAGGGGCCCAGAGGACTCCTGCAGGAGACTCTACGCGGGTGTCGTGCGGTCCATGGCCCTGTACGGGTGCCCCGTGTGGGCGGACGCCCTGCAGGCCAGGTTCGTGCAACTGCTGCATGCTCCGCAGCAGACGATGGCCTGCAGGGCCATTAGGGGGTACCGCACGATATCCTTTGAAGCGGCGAGTCTCCTAGCCGGATCGCCACCGTGGATCCTGGAAGCGAGATCCCTTGCGGCACTGTATCGGTTCCGTAAGGAGGCGCGGGAGCGGGGATTCGATTCCGAGCCCGAAGACATTCGGGCCGAGAGGTCCCGGCTCCACGGGATCATGGTGGCGGAGTGGGAGCGACGACTTGAACAACGACGCGCAGGGCATGCCGTCATAGAGGCGGTAAGGCCCATTATGGGGGAATGGCTCGAGAGGCCGCATGGCAGCCTCTCGTATCGACTGACGCAGATTATCACCGGGCACGGGTGCTTCGGGAGATATCTGTGTCGGATCGAAAAGGAGCCAACGTCCGAGTGCCATCACTGCGACGCGAGCGAGGACACGGGGCTGCACACGCTCACCGAGTGTCCGGCATGGGCCGGACCGAGGCGGGAGCTAGTGGCGGCCCTGGGAGTGAGAGTTCTCACCCTCGCCACCCTGCTCACAGCAATGGTCCGCTGTGCGGACGCGTGGGCGGCTGGCGTCTCCTTCAGCGAGCAGGTAATGGTCGTGAAGGAGACGGCGGAGCGGGAGAGGCGGCGCGAGCGAGAAAGACTCGCGGATCGCGCCGCCCGCGCGCGCAGGCAACTCGGGCGTCGGAGGGCACTGACTGACCTCCGTCCCCCATGAGCGCGGGCCTGGGGGTGACGGGTGGAGCCGCCTGTCACCCCAGCAGAAGCAGGCCACGGCGGCGGCGCGCTAAATAGCGCGCCTCCCCATTCCGGGGGCGAGTTGGGGACACCGTTGTCCCCCCTCCTGAGGAGGGCCAGACCGTAAGGGAAGGCCCTGGGTCAGCCGGGGTGCGAGGGATATGTCTATAACAACCTCACCTCCGGCCTAGCACCAAGACCCACAGTCGGCGTGCGGTTTTAGTCGGTTCGAGTCCGACATAACCTCCCCTTCCGGCTCCGGCAGGGGGGGTATCCGAGGGGATTTCCACACGAAAAAAAAAAAAAAAAAAGCCATTAACCGGGCACTTGTAAACCTGCGATAAATGCATACAAAACTTCGAAAAGCATCGAAATGTCATTAGTGTGGGCCATGGTAAACCTGGGATCGAACCCTAAACCTCGTCTCAGCAGTCCATTACCCATAACACTAGGCTTCCGCAGATCGCTTCATTTTACCTGCCTCGCATATTATGCAAAGGCCTTGCGTTCGTCTGGTTGCGGGTTTTTGAACCCCATTGGCTGGAAACCCTCATTCCCGTGTCCAACTTCTCAAATTGAGGTACTAAGTAGTCTCCTAATAGCTCTAACCTAGTTCGCATGGCTGTTTTCACGTCCTCCTCAGCCCCAAGACAAATGAATGTATGGGACTGACACGTATTGTGCCTATGATATTCTTTTCTACAAACACATTGCAACTTGTTTGGAGGGGCAGGCAAGTCAAAACGAATCATCATCGTAATAAACGATTGTATAATATAAATATTTTTGTTTTTAACATTTTAAGTGGTTTCGACTGTTGTCAGTCAAAGTTATAGTGATTTGTTATGATCACAGACTACTCCACCTAGTCTTTGACTTCAAGCAATATATTGCGTACTTTAATACAGCAGGTAGGTAAGTAATCAGCGTTAATTTTAAGCCTCCTTCAAACATGCTTAGGAATGAGTAGTTAAATACTCCGTATCAGATCGTGAATATTTCATTATATACGAGAATTTCGTGTATGTACGCTAGATGTGAACCGCAGATTTAGAGTACGCTAGATACCGCATATGCGTTATATAATAACTAGTGAAATACCTACGAAATTATAATTTATAAGCGTCGGCAGCTTATTGGTTAAGGAGTCGGCCTTACGATCGAAAAGGTCCTAGGTTGGAATCCTGGCCATTACACTACCGACGTGAACCCACTGCTAGCACAAGCAATTGAGCTCAGCTGGAGGGGTTAGAGGGAATTATTAGTTTCGGTTCTAATATTCATGAAAAAAAAAAAGAAATTTGTATTTTTTCATGCGAATATTCCCACGGATACCCTGTCTCTGTACCGACTAAAACCACCCGCTGTGTCATGTCTCCGATGGGTGTAAGGTGGTCGGTGAACCCAGAGCCATCACCAGCTTCAAGATAGCCCCATGGTGTATGGAAACCGTGTTGTCCTCATCTTGAGGGAGGAATTCTGCATGTATTCTGGATTAATAGCAAAAAAGCGGCCCCATTAGTTCTGGAACAAAACTCAAGCCAAAATACCTCTTACTTATTACATACTAGCTTTTGTCCGCGGCTCCGCCCGCGTGGATGTCGGTTATCGTGACCAAACATAGCCTATGTTCTTTCTTAAGGTCTCATCTACCCTTATACCAAATTTCATCAAAATCGGTTTAGTGGTTTAGGCGTGAAAGCGTAACATACAGACAGACAGGCAGGCAGAGTTACTTTCGCATTTATAATATTAGTATGGAATTCTATGATATTTACGGTATCTACTTGTGTAATTTAAGGTAATTGAAAACTTAAATCAATTAGGCAGGTAACCTCTCTCTCTCTCTATCTCTCATTAAAAGGGGTTTACTTTGAAAGTAAATACACACACCTAAGCTCAGGTCTTTAGAGTCTACGGACTAGAATTTACGGACTGCTAAGTCAGAGGTTCGATACCCACTCAGAGCAAATATTTATTTGTACGAATATATATTTTTGTCTTAATAGGTATTCTTCTATTTATAGATTCTAGGGATAGCTATCATCCACATTTCTAGAATCTTAATTACAAGCTATTCTAAGCTAGGTTTCAATGTCGTTGTGTTTGGTATGGACATTTTTTTTTACGTTCTACACAACGCCATCTAGACTCATGGTAAGCTTTTATAGCTTGTGTTATGGAATCTAGAATGCGGATAAACATACTTATTTACATTTTTTTGTAAATACATACATATTATACATAGAAACACCCAGACCAATGCAAATAGCCATATTCATGCATACAAAATATTTGCACTGGGAGGGACTCGAACCCGCGCCTCCTGCGTGGCAGTCGCGTGCACTACCGCCACGACACAGAGGCTGTCAATAACCCCAAGGGATAGGCAGATATGAATTAACACCCATATTTCACAATGTTTCTCGATCCCACGTAATGGTGAGCCCATTCAACCCAAAAGTTTGACATGGGCTGTAAGTTTACCGTTAAATAGAGCACTGTTTATTCCTCAGTCGCCTGTACGTCACCCACGGGAATAGCTGGGGTAACCCTTACCGAACGGGAATGTAACACAAAGTCGTCATATAAGTTACAAGTAACACTTATGAAAGTTGTAAGTAGAGCCAGAGAAAAATAGGGCTGTAAAATGGTCCGACACTCTTTTTTAATTGCCGAGTTACAATTTACAATGTATTGTCAAGTGTTGCTTCCAAGACTTTGTATGCCAAAGACACTGTTTTGAGTGATGTTATAGATAGGACATATAAATCATCTGAAAATTTAGCAACACTAGTTTTAATACTAATAACATTTTTTTTGATATAAATTATCATATACTAGCTTTTGCCCGTGGCTCCGCCCACGTGGATGTCGGTTATCGTTACCAAACATAAGATAAGATAAGATAAGAAAAATCTTTATTGTACACTCATAAATTTTAGTACATATACGGACAACATCATGAAAAATGTACAAATGGCGGCCTTATCGCTACAAGCGATCTCTTACAGGCAACCTTTAGATAGACATTTTTTAATCATCTCAAAACAATAATAACGTATGGGTTATTAATGTAGTCATAAACTTAAATTATATACATATATATATATTTACACATATATCCCTACATACATACATAAACATATTATTTACATACTTATACATATCATTTACATACCTAAATATAGTATTTAACATAAATCTAAGCACATTTCCATTAAGCCTACACCAAATTCCATCGAAATCGGTTCTGTGGTTTAGTCGTGAAAGCGTAACATACAGACAGACAGACAAAGTTACTTTCGTATTTATAATATTAGTATGGATATGGATTATGTGGAAGCGACTTACCCGGTGGTATCAGCCCTTTCTTGATAGGCTTATGCACCCCTTTTCAATAATCTGTAATCTCAATAATCATAGTGAAATTCGATTAAGCTAGCTTAAGCGTCGACGGCTTAGAACTTTGACAATATCATTATCCATTGATCTTGAGTGAACTTTATTGTGATTATAACAATGAAACTATGAAATTTTCATTAGATTTAGGGTAAAGTCCAGTGCATTGTAGAGAAAAGATATGTAGATACAGGGCTGTGGCGAAGGGTGAAAAATTGTTATGAAAGCCGGTTGCAAAAATCTTGCGTCAATCTTGTTTATCATGCTGCACCATGCGACCCATTGAGAAGCCGGCAGGAAGCGGGGTACACCCTTTTTTTTCCTGCGGAAATGCCCTCGGATACCTCCCCTGCGGCCTGCCGGAGCCGGGGAGGTTATGTCGGACTCGAACCGACTAACACCGCACGCCGCCTGTGGGTCATGGTGCTAGGCCGGATGTGAGGTTTTCTTTGACATATTCCCAGGGCCATCCCTTTCGGTCTGGCCCTCCACCCGTCACCGCAGGCCCGCGCTCATGGGGGACGGAGGTCAGTCAGTGCCCTCCGACCCACGCCCGAGTTGCCTGAGCGCGCGAGCGGCGCGATCCAGCTGGGTACACCCAGCACTGGTACATAGATAAAATTCTATTAGTTATTATTATTAGGCAAAGTATAAAACAAATTATATTTTATACATTGCCTGCACGTTTTAGACATCCTATATAGTACGGGAGCTAGCAACGTTTTCGAGAAAGAATTTCAGGTCAGCTGATTTTGTGATATGCTGTCCTTCTTGCTCTTTCAGTTAGAGTCTGGGCTATCTGGCTGGCGGGAGCGGTTGCGTTCATTACTGCGCATCCTACCTGTCCAGGTCATAATCCTGGATTATCAAAACATTTTAAGAGGCGTAATTTTTAATTTTTTGTTTTTAAATAAGACTACCTGACATACTTTTTTTATTGCCAGACATTTCTGACATTGCTAATTATGTGCCATACGCGTTTCTTTAAATTTTTTTTATAAAAATTTAAAAGTATTTTATAATGTCTGTAATTTTAACAATATGTTATTTAAGATATGAAAATCTTAAAATTAATTTGCCAGACATTAATTCGATTGTTAAACCTTGAATTAAAATAAAAAAGGCATGAAAAGTATTGCAGTATGATGCTAGTAGTTTGAAAGAGACAGTTGCAGAATAAGCTGAGAATAAGACAGAGAACCATTGCAAATATACCATTGATATTATCTGACCTCCTCCTCGTAACCTGTAGCCTAGCCCTGAATTCCTCAGTAAGGTACTAAGAGGATTCAGTGCTAAGCAGAACCAAAGGGGACTCAAACTGACACCTTGGAAAATGCCTCGCTCAATATTTATTGGTTCGCCGTTACTGCACACCCCTCGACATCCTGGATAACTAAGAACTGTTCTCCATTGCCTCATACATGACGCCAAGAAGATGCACAGAGTTGTATCTACTTTATACAACTCTAGCACCCTCAGGAGCCATGTATGGGGCACAGAGTCGAACGCTTTCTTATAGTCTATCCAGCATGTCGATAGATTCTTACGGCTACGGCGAACTTGTTGACTAATGGCCTTATCAATGAGGAGGAGCTCCTTAGTACCACGGGCCCCACTCCTACATCCCGAGCGCAGAATATGATACACCCGGGGATGGTATCCGCCATGTGTGACTATCCCTAGCATATTAAACTCACTTATAAGGGCCTCTACGTTTTGGCACCGGCCCGACGCACGCCTTCCAAAGGACCGGGACTCCATAGTCCCGAGAGTCACGGAACAGAGAAACAAAATAATAATAATAATAGGCTGCTATCGAGTCAGGGTCGTTGCCAATTTTTATGACCACTGGTGTTACCCACCTGCTCCATAAGACAGGAAGTACCTCGAACCCCAGTAACTATAGACCGATCACGTGTTTACCATCGGTCTATAAACTTCTTACATCTATTCTGAGAGATAAAATAACAAAGCACATCTCTACAAACACTGTTATGAGTGCCTCTCAGAATGGATGTAGGAGTGGGGCCCGTGGTACTAAGGAGCTCCTCCTCATTGATATGGCCATTAGTCAACAAGTTCGCCGTAGCCGTAAGAATCTATCGACATGCTGGATAGACTATAAAAAAGCGTTCGACTCTGTGCCCCATACATGGCTCCTGAGGATGCTAGAGTTGTATAAAGTAGATACAACTCTGTGCATCTTCTTGGCGTCATGTATGAGGCAATGGAGAATAGTTCTTAGCTATCCAGGATGTCGAGGGGTGTGCAGTAACGGCAAACCAATAAATATTGAGCGAGGCATTTTCCAAGGAGTCAGTTTGAGTCCCCTTTGGTTCTGCTTAGCACTGAATCCTCTCAGTACCTTACTGAGGAATTCAGGGCTAGGCTACAGGTTACGAGGAGGAGGTCAGATAATATCAATGGTATATTTGCAATGGTTCTCTGTCTTATTCTCAGCTTATTCTGCAACTGTCTCTTTCGAACTACTAGCATCATACTGCAATACTTTTCATGCCTTTTTTATTTTAATTAAAGGTTTAACAATCGAATTAATGTCTGGCAAATTAATTTTAAGCTTTTCTTATCTTAAATAACATAATGTTAAAATTACAGACATAATAAAATACTATTAAATTTAAAAAAATAAATAAAATAAATCGCGTATGGCACATAATTAGCAATGTAAGAAATGTCTGGCAATAAAAAAGTATGTCAGGTAGTCTTATTTAAAAACAAAAAATTAAAAATTACGCCTCTTAAAATATTTTTAAAATCCAGGATTATTACCTGGACAGGTAGGATGCGCAGTAATGAACGCAACCACTACCGCCAGCCAGATAGCCCAGACTCTAACCGAAAGAGCAAGAAGGATGGCATATCACAAAATCAGCTGACCTAAAATTCTCACTTTCAAAACGTTGCTAGCTCCTATACTAATACATTGCCTAGCTATTGTATAGGATACCGGATTATACACATTGCCGGTAAATTATATAAAATATACTAGAACAGTTATATGTATACATTATTGAATAAAACAACTCAGACATATTATACATTTTGTTTAGTTAAGACCTCTAGCAGGGCGTCTCAAAGCTTCAGAGGTACAGCTATGTCAATATAGCCCACGGCTAAACCATGTAATGTCAGTGTTACGAGTAGTTTCCATTACCGGCTCTGTAGAACACAAGAAAATCTTCTTTGAAATATGCTAGCCTGGTACCTGCATTATGTTTTACTGTTATATGTATAATATGTAGCAGTGAACTTGTTGAGTGTGTATTTGTGTGAACAATATCTATAAATGATGACGTCAGTCGTTGGTAAAATATTGGATATTTGTGGACATTGGACATTGTAAACTGTCACCGACACTGACCGATCAGCCAGCCAATAAACAGTGACAATAGCAACTATAGACGTATAGCCTGCCTACATTATTTATTTGCTCGAAAACGGCATGAAATTTCAAGCACATTGCGTATAGGTATTTATGGATATGATACCTGTATTCGACATCGTTAGCTATTCAATACCTACTCATGAAGGTTGTTAGGATAATTGCAGACTTCTAATAGGTATTCATGTATTGTTTGAGCAGTATTGTGTTACGTTGTCAACTGAACAAATAATTAACACTACCACACAAGAACTAATCGTAAAATTATACCATGTTATGCATTTTATTAATTAATATTAGATCTGTGTACTATACAGCTCCAATTTGTAAATTCTTTACTTTTCGTCATGGTATTTCGTGAATTAGTCATGCTTTAAAAATAAATTGGCACTCTATTGCATACATTTTAAAAGCAAATGACAATCATGTCAGCCCTAGTAATTAGCATGTCAGCCCTAACTAGTAATCCATGATATCCTAGTACCTTAGTGAGACTTCTAATGGGCAAGTTTAGTTCAAAGAGGACAAGAATATGATTTTTCCCGAAATGTCATCACGAAGAGATACATTTATTACCAGGAAAGTAGAAGTAGCAAAGAGATTCTACCTATGAGCTGAGTTGATAGCTCCCAGCTTCACGGGGAAACAAACCCTTGACATTCAGTACTTTTCTTATGCAATGAGCTATGTCGTACCAACATATTTTCCATTCCTATGTAAACATAAGATACTTCCGCTCCATCTAAAATAATACTAGTACCCATTTTGCGCTAAAAGCCTTTAAATGGTTGTATAATGAAGTTACAGCGCAGGTAAAAGTGAGTTAGAGCACTGATATAATATCCGTTTACAGAGGTTCTATGGAGCAGCCATTAGCAGAAGAGCAGTGAAATGTCAATGATATCGAATTTCCACACTACGTACTTATAGATCCATATTATACCTACTATATTTGGTTAGGTACAGTAAGCATCAGAAAAATGTTGATGAAAAAAGTGCTCAAAATTATATTAGTCTTAACAAATGGTAAACATTCGTGTGGTGACGTTTTATAGAAATACATATTATATACAAAAAAACTGGGGTAAGTAGTGGTTCAACTTTTGTTTTAAGTCTTTAAAATGGGTTTCTGAACAGAAAAATATATGTAAACTGAGTTTTTAAATAAAACATGAAAAACACATCAAGATGTCTTTTTTTTTTTTTTTTTCGTGCGGAAATCCCCTCGGATACCCCCCCTGCCGGAGCCGGAAGGGGAGGTTATGTCGGACTCGAACCGACTAAAACCGCACGCCGACTGTGGGTCTTGGTGCTAGGCCGGAGGTGAGGTTGTTAAAGACATATCCCTCGCACCCCGGCTGACCCAGGGCCATCCCTTGTCCATCCATCTCCATCTCCGGTGTCCCCAACTCGCCCCCGGAATGGGGAGGCGCACTATTCAGCGCGCCGCCGCCGTGGCCTGCTTCTGCTGGGGTGACAGGCGGCTCCACCCGTCACCCCCAGGCCCGCGCTCATGGGGGACGGAGGTCAGTCAGTGCCCTCCGAGGCCCGAGTTGCCTGCGCGCGCGGGCGGCGCGATCCGCAAGTCTTTCTCGCTCGCGCCGCCTCTCCCGCTCCGCCGTCTCCTTCACGACCATTACCTGCTCGCTGAAGGAGACGCCGGCCGCCCACGTCAAGATGTCTAGATTCTTTACGTTTAATTGAGTACTTTTTTGAGTATGGAATAGGTCTGTTTAACCTTTGTACATTCGAGAGATTATCGTTTATATGTCGGGTTAACAATAAAACTGTTTTTTATTTTTATTTTAATGAAATAAAACTGTTTACAAATTTTAAATCTTAAATTATGTGCTGCAGCTATGACAAATAAACGTATTTTCTTCCTTTTTCTTATACCTAATTATGACACTTTAGTATTATAACAATAAAACCATCTTTAATAAAAAAAAATTTTCTTTTTTTTCTCTTTGTAGTAGGTATTTGGCAGGCGAGGTGAAGTCAAATTAACGTGTCCTATATAAAAAAAAAAAAGTATGCCTTATTCGTCGGTGTCTTTCTGTCCATTTTTTGCAAAATAATCTACGATGCCGATTTTGACTTTTACTGCCAAGAACTGATATTATAAGGCTTAACTTTGACTTTTATTTTAGAAAAAGCATAAATAAAACTAAATCACTGGTATAAAAATATTAAACTTATCACAGTTATCTTATCACTTTTTTTTGTCGTGCGATAAATCCCCACGGAGCCGGTGGAGGTGGTTATGTCGGACTCGAACCGACTAAAACGCACGCCGTCTTGGGTCCTTGGTTGCCGGAAGTGAGATTGCGAAAAGCATATCTCTCGCACCCCGGCAGACCCAGGACCATCTTTTTCGATATGGCCCCCTTCGGGTTGTGGGGACGCGACCAAACATAGCCTGTCCTTTCTTAAGGTATAATCTACCCTTATACCAAATTTCATCAAAATCGGTTCAGTGGTTTAGGCGTGAAAGCGTAACATACAGACAGACAGACAGAGTTACTTTCGCATTTATAATATTAGTATAAAAGTATGGATTGAGTAGTTTATTTTCACGGGCATCTAATGTACTAACGCATTTATTTTCCTCGGTGAAATTCAGCCTAAGTTGATTACACAATGTCACAGAATAGTACTACAGTGTGATAATAATACGTCATAAAATAATCTTTTGATATCAAAAACTACTTCCATTGTACTTAGTATGTATCACATTCCCTCGCCAAATAAAGTTGTCGTATCGTAACAAAACTCCGATGGCATCTCCCAAAAGCAAATATAGTGAAGACTACTTGAAATATTGATACAGCAGTACATTGGCCTTACAAAGCCTTTCATCTGAAATTCTATACACGTGAAAGTGAGTAATAAAATATGTACGACTGGTTTCGCTTGTCTCTTTAATAATAGATGATATCAAGAACATGTTATGGACCTTATTCCTGAAAATATAATATTTACGGCATAATGGGCAGTTATAGGATTAATTTCGCCAATAAAGAGGCCTACGTCGATAATTTTATCAAGAAAGAGAGGACTATTTTCTGCAGTGGATTGCAATATTTGCAATAAGTAGAATGTGACGCGGTTCTTGAATTAATGAATCCCGAATTTCGAATTTAGAACGGGCGCATTTTATAAACCAAAGTTATTTTTGTTATCCATACTAATATTACAAATGCGAAAGTAACTCTGTCTGTCCTGTATGTAACGCTTTCACGCCTGAACCACTGAACCGATTTTGATCAAATTTGGTATAGAGATAGCTTAGACCTTGAAAAAGGACATAGGCTATGTTTGATCGTGATAACCGACATTTTGCATGCGGGCGGAGCCGCGGGCAAAAGCTAGTATTTCATAAATCGAAACAAGCCAAACTTAGCCGGACTCTCGTTCTTTCTTACCGGTATATATACCAAATCAAATGTCGAGTATTTTATTGCAGGGTTAATTGCAATTCGGCTTATTCCATCCCGTCCTACCAGTAGTTCGATAATTGAAATGTTAGGATATTTTTGTCCAAATTGTTAGACTGACTCCGGTGGTCGACCTGTTAGGACAAAAAAATTCTAACTATTAGACTAACTCGGGTGGTCGAAGTTGGTTGAAGCTGTCAAATAGTGTTTTATCATGGTATTATCAAACAAAAAAATTCAAGGGAATCGCGAATGACCCATATCACAGATTACCTAATAGCCCACTGCAGTCCGCTGCGGTATATATACGTAAGTAAGTACCTACCTAAATTAAAATATGGATTGCCATCGAACTATAATTATAAGCCAATTTGTGCACTCTTAGTTACTGTACCCCGTCCCTTATATTATTGTATTTCAGACAGATGGAAGTATTGATCGCATGAAAAATGAAAATATCGACTAAGTTATAAACCTAATTGTTATTTTCTGTTGTTTAAAAAAGGGACATTGGAATGGGAACAGAAATCCACGCGGACGAAGCCGTGGGCACGGGCTGATAGTATAGGTTCTACAGTTCAAATATGGATATTTTTTTAATAATCTATTCTGTTACCAAATCAAATCCAGTTCCATCTCCATCTTACTCTAAATTGAAGAGTATATTCTACTGCTAAATAATACCGTTTACAGCATAGTCATGTAAACCTCCTTTACATACAATAATATCCAAACTCAAACATATCATTTTAAATCCTAAACAAACATGTTGTATGCATGTAAATTCTGAAACAGAAGCAAAACACGATATGTTTAAAACAATAGGCAGACTGTTATTGTTTTTATGACTACTAAGACGGCGAACAAAGACCTGGCCCACTGGATGGTAGGCGGTAATATGATTGAAAAAAAAATGCTATTTACAGCAGAATTCATAGATAATAATTGTAAAGATTTTTTTAGCTAGTACTAAGTAAATAATAATTAGCGGCCCGGGCCCCGGAATTGCCCGGGAATAAATTCCTAAAGATATTTTGAGCTCAATCGCATCAAAGTTCAAGATTTCTTAGAAATGAATTTACTTACTCGATCTATTAAAACTAAGGCCCGTATTCTAGAATGACACTCAGCCTGAATCGCGATTTATCTGAGGACAGATTGTATAGGCAATATGTCAAACTACGAGTATACAGTTCCTCTGTTAAATTGTTAGCTAAATCGCGATTCAGGCCTTACCGGCCTTATTTTTTGGACACTTCTATAAAAAATATTGTTTTGCTAACTTTTTAGTTTAAGGTCGACGAAAAGTGGAAACTGCCAAATCATTAAAAACAAAAACTTTAAAAATGTATAGCAATAAAACAAAATGATATTGCATTTGAGCAATTTATAGTTAACTAACCAGTCTATAGTTTTCAATTAAATTTGTAGAAAGTTTACAGACATACTTGTTTACTTGTCGTAAATATTTGCAAATATTTGAGTCCCTTTTTACTCATACTATAGAAACTTAATTATACACACACGGTAACAAATAAAATTGTCGAAATCAAACTAAAAAGACCTCAAGCAAACTTTAAAGGAGTCTCAATAGGTCAATGAGTTTAAAAGCCCTGTCAAGCAGCGCTGTAAAACTGCATAAAACATGTCGTCTGTGAAAAATGGAACACATACATAATGTATTCAAGGTAGAGGAATCTCGAGGATACACTGACAAGCCATTGTAAAGGTTTTATTCAGCCTGCTTGCACCGTATCTAACCAGGCGACTATACAAAAAGAGATGCACAACTTTTTTCGTATCATAACATGGCATTAGATTATGATAAAACAGTCAGCGTTAGAAATATTTTGATCTACAAATTCTTAAGACCTATTAAGTGTAAATCAAACTGTTTTAAGGATTTAAATTGTATTATTTGTCCGAACTACAGGTGTGTACCAAATTCAGAACAATCGGTCAACAGGAAAGGGAGAAAATTGAGGAATTTAGTTCATTTTGAGTATACTCAATATAGCCATACGTAAATTAGGTACCTATAAATATACACACGCCTTTTACCCACCGGGTTGTGCAGTAACAACAGCCTGCTGCCTGCCATCTGATTCTGTACTTTACGAGCCTAAATCATTCATGCACGGCCGCAGGATTCAAATATGTACATATAGACTTGCCTTTTTTAGGGTTCCGTAGCCAAATGGCCAAAAACGGAACCCTTATAGATACGTCATGTCTGTCTGTCCGTCCGTATGTCACAGCCACTTTTCTCCGAAACTATAAGGCCTATTATTCTGTTGAAACTTGAACTAAGTAACTTGTAAGTGAAAACAGCTAATTATGATGAGCAAAGGGTGTCTCTTACTTGTGGTTTACCAGGATACCATGACCGTCAAGAGCTTATATTACGTAAAATATTCATTTTCCTGCTTCTCATTCAATAGAGTTGGAAACAAAGGAGGAAAACATACATAAATACTTGCGGTATGATTGAAACATTTGTACGTTTCTTCCTGTATTATGTCTGTCTGCTCGAACAATTCTTTCCTTGGCGGATATTAAAATACTGTGCTTATGCATCCGTTTCAGTTCTAAGAAATATTGCTTACTTGAAAATATTCTCGCATCGCTTCAATAGGTACTGATTAGAGTAAAAAGGATGAAAATCCATACTAATATTATAAATGCGAAAGTAACTCTGTCTGTCTGTCTGTATGTTACGCTTTCACGCCTAAACCACTGAACCGATTTTGATGAAATTTTGAATAAGGGTATATTAGACCTTGAGAAAGGACATAGGCTATGTTTGGTCGCGATAACCGACATCCACGCGGGCGGAGCCGCGGACAAAAGCTAGTTCTTTATATATTCACTGTAAGGAAGACTGGAACTGAAAAATATCACAAGATATAAAACTAATCGAAAATATTGGCTGAAACTTTTTTGCTAATGTGCATAGCTCGGACCTAGTTGTTCCAGCATTTAGGCACACGAAATCTAAGTTCTTTAATAAGTACTTACCAACAAGTTACGGAAAAATACGCAGACGACATCACTGATAGAAAAGGAAAACCGTTTAGCCAGAGCGGCAGCGTAGGAACAATACCTAGGTCAAAGCTGCCCAACATTGGGAGAAGCCAGTGTCCAGCAGTGGACAGTGGACTGCGATAGGCAGCAGTGGAATGTTCATTGATTGGTTCCTTACAAAAACCTATATATTAAACTGTATAAATAGAAATAATAGGTTTTGAAAATAACTGTTACTGTAGTGTAAAACTTTCAGAGTCAATTTTTGTGCTCAGATGGCAGAAACTCGCACCCGCATACAGCAGAACGACCTCCTTCTCCATGAAGCGGTGATTAAAAATGAGCCTGCTGCCGTCCGCGAAGCGCTAGAACGACCTACCGACGTCAATTGCAGGAATAATGTAAGTGAAACTTCTTCAATTGTATGCTAGCCTGGTACATACAAACTAGTTTTATTCCAAACGTAACGTAAACGTAACGCTATGTTATTTTTATGTGCTATCATTTTATAATGCATTGTTGTTTTTAATGTAATGTAATTTTTAATATTATTTTAAAAAGGATGAGGTTCTCAATTCGGATGCTTATGTTTTATGTAGGCATAGCTCTATCATTACGCAATAGGATTTACAAAATTTGCGTTTTGCTCAGAAGACGAATTCCGAAATGAAAACGTAAAAATCTGATGATAAGTTTAGGATTCTCAATAAATCTTAAATAAATGTCAGCAGATACCACGATTCTCATTAAGTTTCTCATGTATGGTATACACAATTAAATCTCGTGTCCATGTTTGGGTAACATTAAACTAATTACCTACTTGAAAATACAAAACGCTTCAAGTCATTCAATATTACTAGTATTTTTAGGTACGGCAAAGGAGTAAGGACGCATAAGTTATAACATCTTGGGTTGTTTATTTGAAGTTGAATTTCATGCTAATAAAGGTTTTTATTTGAATTGGTAGTTAATTTTGGTTTTTGTACTTACTGCATAATTTACAGTAAGCACACACATACGATACTCCTCTAAGGGTAGAAATAGTCACTAGTTTCATGAAATTAAACATTAGCCCGTATTCCAGAACAACGCTCAATCTATACAATCTGTACTCAGGTTTAGTTATAAATCAAGATTCAGCACTGAGTATCGTTCTGGAATTACAGATTGAAATTAGATCGTAATTTTGAAATTTTATGTTGTTTTTCAGTACGGTAGAGCACCAATTCATTGGGCTGCCAGCAGAGGAAATGTTGAAATAATTAACTTACTCATTGAAGCGAAATGCGACATAGAAGCAGCTGATAAGGTGAGAACGATATGGTACGATAAACGTGCATTTAATTCCAACGTAAATTGTAAACAATGTTATCAAATCCGTACGTTATAAAGAAGATAAAAAATATGAAAGTACTAGTTTTATTCTGAATTTCGTCTACCAGGAGACTAAGACAAACAAGGAGTAAGAGTTATTTTGTTTTCAGTTTGGAATGCGGCCGTTGTTGATGGCTGCTTGGCACGGACACCTAGAAGCCGCCAAAACATTAGTTCGAGCGGGTGCTTGTTTAGCCGCGACTAATAAAGTAAGTTATTCTATATTCTGGTAGGCAGGTCTTAAGTATGTTAAAGACCGTTAAGACCAAAACTCTTATATAAAAGACCACAATGCTTTCTGCTGAACAATATATTTTTATAAATGTCTACTTTAAATTTGTTAAATCAGCATGTGCCACCACAAATAAAGTACCTAGCTCCTAACTTTCTAATTAGAATTTTACCCCTAAGTTGCGTAGAAAATACTTTTTTTTACTTCAATAGCTGTCCCTTTTGACCTAAATAAACGTGTCATCCACTAGTACTCGTACCTACCTCTTAATAGAGCACAAAGGAGTCTCAAGTATTTTGACCTCAACCCAAATAAGATACAATTAAAATAGAAGACTTGTACTTAGCCGCCATTTTGTACCGTGAAACCTCCTCCAGTTAATATACCAACTATTTACTTATAATAATTATGATTTATTTGATGGTTTTTATAGTAAAAATAGTAGGTACTAGGTTCGCAGCAGTTGCACCCCTCGTTTGAAATTTCAGCTTACCTCTATAATATATCGTAACTTCGTCACGTGTCAAACACGGCTGCTGCTGGAACGCCAACGCCCGCCAGAGACAAGCTACCGGACGGATTAGTTAATTAAGGTTGACGTTTCGTGAAATACGATTGAACGTTGTTGACAACATCTCCTGCGAGTCCCCCTAAATATCTTGCATCAATTTGAATCACTCCTGATTAATATACTTCTGTATTATTTAAAAGCCTTGAGGCGAAATATTAGAGTAGGTAATAACTGTAATAAGTTATAATATAACACTACTAATAACCCAATTAAAATTAACAAGACCAACAAGTTAATTTGAAATAATTGTAGTCTTTAATGAGCACAGCGTTTTGTTTCGCAATGTAATCTAAGAAAGTAATATAAATAATGTTGTTTCAATTAGTTAGACTACCTACTGAAATTCAAGTGTTTTATGAAATACCAGTTTAAATATTTAAACAAATTTTAATTTAATTGAGTCGGTTTAGTTTTCTTACAAGTATGATTTTGAGAATTATTTAGCGAATAATGTAAAATGTATTCCTAAAACTAAATATAGTTTTTATTATTATAGTTATTATTATATTATAGGTATTGTATTATTATATTATGTAATTATGAAAAAAAAAAACCTATTAATATTAATATATCATCTGGTTACAGTCGAATATAATAAATAGAAGAAATATTATTTTACCTTGTACAAAACCCTGACCTGACCAAAACTACCAGGCGCACATAAACAGAAGCAACTTTGTCAACAGAAACACAACGATCTCCTTCAATGCGCGTGTGCTCGCGGTTCATTGGACGTAGCCACTTATGCAGTCTCTCTTGGCGCCCAAGTACAGAATACAGATGCAGCAGGAGATGCACCCCTTGCACTTGCATCAAGAGCTGGACATACTTCTTTAGTTGAGCTGTTGCTGCAAAAAGGTGCTTACATAGACGCTGTGAATAAGGCAAGTACCTATTAACTTACAAAGGTTTACACACACACAAAGCACTGAGAATATTTCCTACCTTTTAATGCGCTCCTAGTACTGTTACCTGATATTTCCACAGAGGTAACATTGACAGCCACTTTACCTTGTCATAGCAAAACAAGCTATAAGTACATATTTACATCTTGATGTACAGTTGGAAATTCCACCTATTGTATGAAAATAATGTTTTAGTGATAAACTTACAACGACATACCTACTATATTTAAACCAATTGTTTAACAAATTCAAGCAATACATAAGAAAAACGCCCAAATGAAGTTAGTAGTATAAAGTTAGCCAAATAGTAAGTAGTGATTCGTAGTGCGGTGAAAGAATAAATGGATGTTTATTTTGAAAATTTTAAAAGGTATACAATACACGAAATATACATATTATTTATGTGCCTACCTACCTAGTAAATAACATAAACTCACGCGTGTATTCCCTGAAGGGGTACGCAGAGGTGCTAGCACTCACATTTCGCCAGTTTATGTTTAGGTCCCAATGTGGTGAGCCTATTGCCTTTAACCGGGCACTTATAAACCTGCGATAAATACACACATAACTTCGAAAAGCATCGAAAAGGCATTGGTGTGTGCCATGGTAAACCTGGGATGGAACCCGAGACCTCGTCTCAGCAGTCCATTACCCATACCACTAGGCTACAAAGTTATATTTCATTCCAAATAATTTGCAGTCGTTACGTAAACAATTGGTAATGAAATTTCATAATGACTGAAAATTTTAGTTACATTTTTAACAATGTACCTAGTACCTACCTAACTCGTTATTTAATTATGTGAATTCTTATGTCAACAGTCCTTTAAAAGTAAAAAGCTCTTCAAATATTGAAATACCTTTTTTTTTTTTTTTTTTTTTTCGTGCGGAAATCCCCTCGGATACCCCCCCTGCCGGAGCCGGAAGGGGAGGTTATGTCGGACTCGAACCGACTAAAACCGCACGCCGACTGTGGGTCTTGGTGCTAGGCCGGAGGTGAGGTTGTCAAAGACATATCCCTCGCACCCCGGCTGACCCAGGGCCATCCCTTACGGTCTGGCCTTCCTCAGGAGGAGGGACAACGGTGTCCCCAACTCGCCCCCGGAATGGGGAGGCGCACTATTCAGCGCGCCGCCGCCGTGGCCTGCTTCTGCTGGGGTGACAGGCGGCTCCACCCGTCACCCCCAGGCCCGCGCTCATGGGGGACGGAGGTCAGTCAGTGCCCTCCGACGCCCGAGTTGCCTGCGCGCGTGGGCGGCGCGATCCGCGAGTCTTTCTCGCTCGCGCCGCCTCTCCCGCTCCGCCGTCTCCTTCACGACCATTACCTGCTCGCTGAAGGAGACGCCGGCCGCCCACGCGTCCGCGCAGCGGACCATTGCTGTGAGCAGGGTGGCGAGGGTGAGAACTCTCACACCCAGGGCCGACACTAGCTCCCGCCTCGGTCCGGCCCATGCCGGACACTCGGTGAGCGTGTGCAGCCCCGTGTCCTCGCTCGCGTCGCAGTGATGGCACTCGGACGTTGGCTCCTTTTCGATCCGACACAGATATCTCCCGAAGCACCCGTGCCCGGTGATAATCTGCGTCAGTCGATACGAGAGGCTGCCATGTGGCCTCTCGAGCCATTCCCCCATGATGGGCCTTACCGCCTCTATGACGGCATGCCCTGCGCGTCGTTGCTCAAGTCGTCGCTCCCACTCCGCCACCATGATCCCGTGGAGCCGGGACCTCTCGGCCCGAATGTCTTCGGGCTCGGGATCGTATCCCCGCTCCCGCGCCTCCTTACGGAACCGATACAGTGCCGCAAGGGATCTCGCTTCCAGGATCCACGGTGGCGATCCGGCTAGGAGACTCGCCGCTTCAAAGGATATCGTGCGGTACCCCCTAATGGCCCTGCAGGCCATCGTCTGCTGCGGTGCATGCAGCAGTTGCACGAACCTGGCCTGCAGGGCGTCCGCCCACACGGGGCACCCGTACAGGGCCATGGACCGCACGACACCCGCGTAGAGTCTCCTGCAGGAGTCCTCTGGGCCCCTCAAGTTGGGCAGCAGCCGCATCAGCGCGTTAGCTGACACCAACAGTTTGGGGCGCAGACTTCGGAAGTGCTCTCCGAAGTCCCACCGACCGTCGAGTACGAGCCCCAGGTATTTCAACCGGGGCTTGATGTCGATGGGAGTACCTCCTACTGTCAAGCTGGATCCAGGGGGTGGCCCGCGCCGAGGACCATGAAAGAACAAGGCCTCGGATTTGTGCAGAGCCACCTCGAGACCCAGCCGCCGGATCCGATCCACGACTTGAGCAACAGCGGTCGTGGCCCTCTGGGTCGCCTCGCGGTGTGTAGCGCCACTCACCGTCACTAGCGTATCGTCCGCGTAGCACGTGACGGTGGCACCGAACGCAAGCTCACCGCGAAGCACCCAGTCGTATCCGATGTTCCACAGGAGCGGCCCCAGGACCGATCCCTGTGGGACA
Organism: Eilema sororculum; assembly: GCA_914829495.1. Classification (NCBI taxonomy): domain Eukaryota; kingdom Metazoa; phylum Arthropoda; class Insecta; order Lepidoptera; family Erebidae; genus Eilema; species Eilema sororculum. The sequence continues at coordinate 19,622,952 of OU618552.1, read as the reverse complement.
CCGCACGACATCTCACGCCTACCGACGCCGGTCGCACTTGGGTAGATGACGGCCCTCTCCGTCAGGTACGCCCCGACTATGCGGCGGAGGTAGAGAGGCACATCGTGGTACACGAGCGCCTCCCTGATGCAACTCCAGGGCAAGGTGTTGAACGCGTTGGAGATGTCCAAGGACACCGCCAACATCACCTCGCCCCGGGCAACCGCATCCTCCGCCAGAGTCCTCACGCGCATGATGGCATCCACAGTGGAACGCCACCGGCGGAAGCCGTACTGCGTGTCCGCTAGGTCCGGCCCCACTCTAGAGAGGTGCTCGACGAGGCGCTTGGCAATCACTCTTTCGAAGAGCTTGCCCACCTCGTCGAGCAACACTATGGGCCGGTACCCGGACGGCTCGTCCGCCGGGCGTCCGTCCTTGCGGATGAGGACCAGTTTCCCCGTCTTCCACATCTTCGGAAACTGGCCCCGCTCCAAGCATGCGCTGAGGAACCCTCGCAGTCGGGGTTCGAGACCGTCTTCTCCTAGAGCTATGACCCACGCACGGCCTGGAATGCCGTCGGGTCCCGGGGCGGTGTTCTTCTTGGCTCTAAGCCGTCGCACCGCCAGCTCTAGTTCTACCCAAGTGACCTCGGGCACGTCGTCGTCAATAACCACGCCGGGCGCATCAGGCGACCGAGGTGGCGGAGTCATCTGCGGCGGAACGTGTTCCGCCCGCGCCGGGAACAGGGATGCCACCACTCCTCCAAGCAGAGCCGGTTCGAGAACCTGGGTCAGGGGAGGGGCCCGGGGGCGCAGCTTTCCTCTTACCAAGCGGTAAGGCCGCCCCCATGGGTCCCGCTCCAGTGTCTCCAGCAGCTCCCTATAGGAAGCTGCCTTGGACCGCTTGATCTCCGCTCGGAGGGCATTCCTGACTTCCCTGTATCCCTCTTGCAACTCCGCCACCAGGGGATCTGTGTCTGCGGGGCGGCTACGCCTCCTACGGAGCCTGGCCCACCGGCGGTGCGCGATCACGCAGGCTTGACGCAGCCTGGCGATCTCCGCAGTCCACCAGTAGACCCGGCGCCTCGGACTATAGGCTGGAGCCCTAGACATACCCGCATCGCAGACAAAATATTGAAATACCGAGCGACTTAAAATTTTAATTGGATTCTTTATGAAATTCTACACAAATACTAGAAAATACTTGAACATTAACTTGCTTAATATTAGTTATTTATTACAAATTTACACGAAACTATTCTGTTTACTTACTTTAAACAGGTAGGTAGGTATGTGCTTTTACTATTAATAACGTTACGCACTGAAAGCGAAAAATACGGCAAAGTAAGAAATGAGACATCTTCAAATGCGTGGTTAATGTAAAACACACGAAGTATAAATTATACTAACTTGCTTGTGGATAAATACTATCTGAGCGTACTTACTGCTCATGTCAAAGTATGATTAATGTCCGGCTCTGGGGTGCTTCACAGATTATGATCAATATTCGATTCAATCATTAATATAAATATCCCTAAACAGTTCTCAGCATATATGTGACGTGACATACCTATTTGGAAAGCTAAAGTGACGAGAACGGCATGCCATTTCTTTTTTTTAACTTTATTTCTTTCTTATAACTTTATTCTTCTAATTTTAACTAACATAGCGATAAAACATGTATTACTAATAATCACTATGGATTATATGGTCTGAAATAAATAGTATTTGAAATTAGAATTTTGAGTTTTGAATTTGAATTTGAGTTTGTCGTCACTACTTACGAGTTATTATTCCACAATTATTCCACAACATTCCACACAACGCTATCTAGACCCATGGTAAGCATAGCTTAACTAGCTTGTGTTATAGAATCTAGAAAGCGGATGAACATACTTAGATACTTTTTTTTTGTAAATACATACATACTATATAATATAGAAAGACCCAGACCAATGCAATAGCCATATTCATGCATACAAATATTTGCACTGAGCGGGCTGAGGCTGAGGCTGAGTTGACCATATAATCAATGTGTGAGGCTTTCAAGACCGCAGTCCCTAACATCGATTTAAAAAAAAAAATCCACAACTCGTTCAACTTCCCAATGAAAATACTAAGCTAGCACAACGTAAAGAATGTTCTATTTTTCCACCAGCAAAGATTTATCAGGATATAAAACATTCAGATCAATAGGTAATAAGGATTCGATTGTTAGCCCATTCACGGTTCTATAACGACCATAAATCCACATAATTGAAGTACCCTTGCCGTAATAGCTAAATAGAACTATCCATTACATTATTTTCTGGATTAGTTCGCTTCAGAAAAAGGTATAAGAAGGAAAGATTTACTTGTTTAAGTAGTGCAAGAGGAGGCAGCTATGAAAGTACTGGCAATTTAATAGGATTTAAACATCTCGTTTTGTTCCTATCACATTTTTTGTGTGCTTTTACTTAATTGAAAACGAAATGAAGAAAAAGGTAGGATAGAGACTGTTAAGTGAGTAAACTTTTATTTAAATTAAGTTGATACATTTTTAAACTTAATTTCTCCATTCGCTACTTACCTATTAACGTTTATGAACCATAGAATTATAACGTTATGAACGATATAATTTTACAGTGCTGCTTTATATAAATGGTGTCATATAAATTTACTTCCAGATTTACAAGTCATAACATAAAATGTATTGTTGGTCATTAATTGTTGCCAATCTTTTTCGAAAAGCTATTAAATCATAAAAGGCATTTTAGAGAACAGACATTTCAAGAGTGTCCGAAAGCGGCGAGCACTGAGCATATGAAAACAATAATGAGAGTAGAAGAAGTGGAAAACTGTAGTCTCTGCCTACGCCACTGGGAAAGAGGCGTGGCTGTATGTATACATACATACACTTACGCTCACGTTTATTTCCTTCCGGGGTAGGCAGAGACTACAGCTCGCCATTTGACTCTAATCTTACCCCTTCGGCCGCCATCGCAACCATTACATATTCACGAGCTTGCTCTACTGTCATTAATTAATGTATGTATGGGCAATGGGTACTATAATATATGTAGGTATGTTTAATCATATTTCAAGGAGCAAGTGGAAACGCGTGGTCTCTTCCTATCCTACTCCATTGAGAAAGAGTCTCTTTCCTCACAGGTTGTGTGAAAGAGGTGTGTGTGAGTATAGGTACGGTCTTAATAATGTTATTAACGCAAAAGTTTATAAGTATGGATGGCTGGATGGATGGATTGTTGTTGACTGTTGTTAGTCTTTCACGTTTAAACAGCCGGAGCAATTTTAATATAATTTGGTATAAAGTTAGCCGACACCTTGGATTAACACGTAGATAAGCTATGTTTGGTTGCGATAACCGACATCCACGCGGGCAAAAGCTAATTTATACATAATATATAAATTAAAAATTTAAAAAGCCCCCGTCACAAAAATCACTTCCAAAAAGTTTTAAATAAATGGAGTTTGCCTTTTAACTTTAACGGTTGCCATGTCGGGGGACCCTAATTGGTTAAGCACTCCGTTATATTATCAGAACAATTCAAGGTCCCCCGACATGGCAACAGTTAAAGTTAAAAGGCAAACTCCATTTATTTAAAACTTTTTGGAAGTGATTTTTGTGACGGGGGCTTTTTAAATTTTTAATTTAATTTTTTATTTTATACTTTTTACAGTGATCTACTAGTCAAGCTCTTTCATTTGATACCCATATTGAGGGAGTTATGAAGAAATTCGTATTCCGATATGCTGTGGCGGCGGCCATCTTGGACCGATTTTTTCCAAACATAGCTAAGAACACTCCCGACTAATATACCTTTCAAACAAAAAAAAACTACATCCAAATCGGTCCATGCGTTTGGGTGCTACGATGCCACAGACAGACACACACACACACACACACACACACACACACACACACACACACACAGACACGTTAAACTTATAACACCCCGTCGTTTTTGCGTCGGGGGTTAAATAACACCCCGTCGTTTTTGCGTCGGGGGTTAAAAATTACTTGTCAACACTGACTGACTGACTGATTCAACAACGCAGAGCCTAAACCGCTGGACCTCTAAACTTATAATTTTGACAGTAGATGCATTTTATGAAGCATCCACTAAGAAAGGATTTATGGAAATTCTGCTACTAAAGGTGTAAAAGGGATGGAAGTTTGTATGAAATTCCGTCATTTTCAGAGATGGCTGCACAAAATTTCATAAACTTGTGTCTTTTATGAAATAAACGAACACGTGTATCAACGTTTTTCAAAATTTAACTACTTAGAGGGTAAAATAGGTGATAAACGTTTGTATGGCAAGTTCGTCATTTAGGTCACTATCAAATACGGAATGCTTGTTTCATTTCTCATCTAGGATTATTAGCTTGCGAAACTGACTGTAAATGTGAGCAGAGACCTAGCACTGATCATGAGGTACATAAATATTACATTGTATCCTAAATAAATAAATATTTGAATTTGAAAGCCTGTGAGAACTCCCCCAGCCTTCAACAACTACCAGTAATTACAATAACTGTGTAAATTCTATCAGCCAAAAGGATTTCCTTGGAGGAAGGAATGCAAACATCTTGAACACACAATAATGTTAAATTAAATTGTACCATTATGAATACGCTCTTATAAGCTTAACTTGTAGGTACCTCACTAACTTTGTTTGTAAGAAACAATGTAATCAAAACTTGGAAGTTGATTTTAAGTACAAAATATATTATAGGACAAAATTAGCGGAGCCGCGGGCAAAAGCTAGTATTTTATAAATTATTTTATTACTAGCTTTTGCCCGTGGCTCCGCCCGCGTGGGTGTCAGTTATCGCGACCAAACATAGCCTATGTCCTTTCTCATGGTCTAATCTACCCTTGTACCAAATTTCATCAAAATCGGTTCAATGGTTTAGGCTTGGAAGTGAACAGTACAAACAGACAGACAGACAGACAGAGTTACTTTCGGATTTATAGTATTAGTATGGATTTTAATATACAGAACTGACAACCAGAAAAAGGTGCCTGAGACGTGTTGAATACAGAAGGCAGAGGATCAGGAGCAATAGGACACATTTTGAGAGCTCTTTGTCCAGCATTGGACAATACGATACCTAGCTATTCTTCCTAGCCTTCTTCGTACAGTCCCGGGTCCTTTAAGCGGGGCGTGAAAAGGCATCTGATGAGGCCGTCAAGCTGAGTGCCACCACTGTAACAACATGGTACGTTTACGATGGTGACCCTCTTTTCGAGACTTTGCTTTTAGCTTAACATCAGGTGAGGTGAAGTCAAATTGACGTAATATCCTTTTATTAAAAAAATCTATAAATGGTGTGAAAATTGCCAATAGGCTATTTGACTATTTTTTTTTACTTTCGAAAAACTACCACTTTCTTATAATATAATGAACTGTAATAGTAAAATTTTCCTACGACAGTTTTCAAGATACTTATTTGATTTTGAAAAATTCTATTTGTCGCGCCGCACCGCCCGAAAACGCTCCATACAAATCGTAAGAAATTGTGACGTCACGCTTCGGTAGCGCGTAGTGCAAATGTGTGGAGTGCACGAAAATATCGCATTTATCTCGGTCTACGTTGCGTTTACACGCATATAGTTCTTACTAAAAGTAATTTTAAATTTATTAAGGAATCTAAAAAGTTAAATATTTGAATTGAATTTGATTGTTTATATTTTGACTTTTTTTGGGAATTTCAACTAAAAACAGTCATAGTTTCAGTTTATAGTTTTTCAGAACAAACTAACATAAGCAGTATTGGGAAGAATCGACGATCTAGGCAAATAGCCTATTGCAACTGTATTCTTGTTAGAGTCTCACAATTTAATCCCATTTCATCTACGGCTAGTATAAAAGCAACACAATGATAAGCCTTGCAGTACTCGACCTCCAAGCTACTTCAAGAGACGGTTCATAACATAATACAGGTATTAACATTCGCGTTTCTACAGGCCACTTTATCTCACAGTTACAGTAGAATTTAATCCTGTAAATATTTTGTTGAAACGGCTACCATTCTTAACAGATTTGCGAGAAAATGTATTTTGTGAAGTCCGGCCTAGTTAGTTTAATAACTCTCAGGGCTAGGTCTGACATTAAACAGTGGTATTAGTATAACATTAATAGTTGAAGTCTTTACAATGTTAAAGGGTTCTCAACAGAAATAAACGACAATTGAGCAAAGTTATTTTTACTGTGAGTGCCGCCTTTAGATGAAGAGGTACAGCCTGCGGACCCATTGGCGGCAGTCGTGGCGGCTCTGGCCGCCATGGAAAGGCGGCTGGAGGCGGCGCAGGCGGCGCAGGAGGCGCGGCAGGCGGCGCACGAGGAGCGGACAAAGCGCGGATTGGAGTCCATCATGGACTCTATCCGCCGTCCGCCCCTCGCGTCGCCTGCAGGGTATGCCGGAGCAGTCAAAAGGGGTCGCCCAATAGCGACGCGGACCCCACAGGAGTCGGCCAGCAGCGCACCCGCTGTGCCATCTGCTCCGGCCGCTGCCGCTGCCGCTGCCACTACTGCTGCGCAGGGCGCTCAGCCCAAGGGCAAGGGAAAGGGGAAGGGCAAGGGGAAGACGTCCTCTGCCCCAGCCCCAGCCCCAGCCCTGGCTGTAGCCTCAACCTCGGCTCCGGCCCCGATCGCCTCCACAAGCTCCGCACCGGCGGGGGGCTGGGAGGTAGTCGGTGAGTCGAGGAGAAAGCGGAACGCCAAAAGAAAGGCAGCCAAAAAGGCCAGAAAGGCTGAGGCTGCTGCGAAGGGAGCGCCGGGAAGGTTGCGCATCCCCCGCACAACGGCCGTCGTCCTGACGTTGACGCCGGAGGCTGCGGAGAGGGGTGTGCAATACCCGGATCTGGTGAGGCGGGCCAGAGGCCTCATAGATATGAGGTCTCTTAATCTGGCGAAGCCCCTCCGAGTCACGGAGACCCGGACGGGTGCCCGCCTCATACAGGTCCCTGGCGCTTCCAGCGCTCCCCAGGCTGATGCCATAGCGGCTCAGCTAAGGGAGACGCTGGACGCAGCCGACGTCCGGGTGTCCAGGCCCACAAAGTGCGCAGAACTGCGTATTTCGGGCCTGGACGACTCCATCACGGCCGAAGAGATTCGGGCCACCGTGGCGGAGGCCGGGGGCTGCCCCCTGGAGGCGGTTAAGGTCGGAGCGATTCGCTACGGCCGTCGCGGACAGGGGGCGGCAGTTGTCGGCTGCCCCATCGCAGCAGCTCAAAAGGCTGCCGATCGGCGGGTCCTCGTGGTGGACGGCGTTGTTGGGGTGCGGGCTCAGCTCCTGCAGGCTCGACCGGCCAGGTGCTTTAGGTGCCTGGCGGTCGGGCACGTGGGGGTGCAGTGCACGGCGGAGGTGACGGTCGGTGACCGGTGCTTCCGCTGTGGCCAACCCGGTCATAGGGCCGGTGGTTGCGAGGCTCCGCTGCACTGTTTCAGGTGTGCAGCGGGGGGCAAACCGGCCGACCATCGGGTTGGCAGTAAGGCCTGCACCGGAGGGGAGCCGAAGCCACGAGGCGGGCGTTCCGCAAACTGTTCGCAGCGGGATGCGGAGATGGTTCCATAATGGATCCCCAGCTCCGCATCCTGCAGGCGAACGTGGGCCACGGTGTCGATGCTCAGGCTCTTCTGCTCCAGAGCATGGCACAGTGGTCCATACACGTCGCCGCTGTCGCCGATCCGTACACCCACCGGCCCCCCGGGCCTGCCTGGGTGGTCGACCTGGATGGATCGGCGGCACTGGTGCGTAACGCCGCTGCGGGTGCCCCTCCCTTTGTGGTGATCGCAAGGGAGCATGGCATCGTAGCGGCGCGTGTGGGGGAGATTGCGGTCGTGGCCGTCTACTTCACGCCGGCATCACACCGTCGCATAGGGCAGTATCGGCAGTCGCTGGAGCGGCTGACCGACGTCGTCAATGCCTGTCACCCTCGCCCGGTTCTTGTGCTTGGAGACTTCAATGCCTGGTCTGAGGCTTGGGGGTCCCGGCGCACGAACCCGCGAGGTAGGGCTCTGGAGAGCTGGGCCGCTACTCTCGGTCTGGTTCTCCAGAATCGCGGGGCCGAAGCCACGTTCTGGGTGGCGGAGCGCGGGGCGAGTTCGATCGTTGATCTCTCATTCGCGAGCGCTTCGCTGTCGCAACGTGTGCGGGACTGGCGTGTTGTCGTGGAGGTGGAGACACTGTCGGATCACCGATACGTTCGGTTTGATGTCTCCCCTCCCGAGAGTGATGCGCCGGTCACACCGGCCCCACGCGAGCCGCGCTGGGTGCTTAGGGGACTGAATAGGGATGCTCTCCTGGAAGCCGCCTCCGTGCAGGCCTGGGCCATGGTGCCGGACAGGCCTGACGACATTGATGACGAGGCGGCGTGGTTCCGGGAGGCCATGACTGTTGTCTGCGATGCGGGTATGTCTAGGGCTCCAGCCTATAGTCCGAGGCGCCGGGTCTACTGGTGGACTGCGGAGATCGCGAGGCTGCGTCAAGCCTGCGTGATCGCGCACCGCCGGTGGGCCAGGCTCCGTAGGAGGCGTAGCCGCCCCGCAGACACAGATCCCCTAGTGGCGGAGTTGCAAGAGGGATACAGGGAGGCCAGGAATGCCCTCCGAGCGGAGATCAAGCGGTCCAAGGCAGCTTCCTATAGGGAGCTGCTGGAGACACTGGAGCGGGACCCATGGGGGCGGCCTTACCGCTTGGTAAGAGGAAAGCTGCGCCCCCGGGCCCCTCCCCTGACCCAGGTTCTCGAGCCGGCTCTGCTTGGAGGAGTGGTGGCATCCCTGTTCCCGGCGCGGGCGGAACACGTTCCGCCGCAGATGACTCCGCCACCTCGGTCGCCTGATGCGCCCGGCGTGGCTATTGACGACGACGTGCCCGAGGTCACTTGGGTAGAACTAGAGCTGGCGGTGCGACGGCTTAGAGCCAAGAAGAACACCGCCCCGGGACCCGACGGCATTCCAGGCCGTGCGTGGGTCCTAGCTCTAGGAGAAGACGGCCTCGAACCCCGACTGCGAGGGTTCCTCAGCGCATGCTTGGAGCGGGGCCAGTTTCCGAAGATGTGGAAGACGGGGAAACTGGTCCTCATCCGCAAGGACGGACGCCCGGCGGACGAGCCGTCCGGGTACCGGCCCATTGTGTTGCTCGACGAGGTGGGCAAGCTCTTCGAAAGAGTGATTGCCAAGCGCCTCGTCGAGCACCTCTCTAGAGTGGGGCCGGACCTAGCGGACACTCAATACGGCTTCCGCCGGTGGCGTTCCACTGTGGATGCCATCATGCGCGTGAGGACTCTGGCGGAGGATGCGGTTGCCCGGGGCGAGGTGATGTTGGCGGTGTCCTTGGACATCTCCAACGCGTTCAACACCTTGCCCTGGAGTTGCATCAGGGAGGCGCTCGTGTACCACGATGTGCCTCTCTACCTCCGCCGCATAGTCGGGGCGTACCTGACGGAGAGGGCCGTCATCTACCCAAGTGCGACCGGCGTCGGTAGGCGTGAGATGTCGTGCGGTGTCCCACAGGGATCGGTCCTGGGGCCGCTCCTGTGGAACATCGGATACGACTGGGTGCTTCGCGGTGAGCTCGCGTTCGGTGCCACCGTCACGTGCTACGCGGACGACACGCTAGTGACGGTGAGTGGCGCTACACACCGCGAGGCGACCCAGAGGGCCACGACCGCTGTTGCTCAAGTCGTGGATCGGATCCGGCGGCTGGGTCTCGAGGTGGCCCTGCACAAATCCGAGGCCTTGTTCTTTCATGGTCCTCGGCGCGGGCCACCCCCGGGATCCAGCTTGACAGTAGGAGGTACTCCCATCGACATCAAGCCCCGGTTGAGATACCTGGGGCTCGTACTCGACGGTCGGTGGGACTTCGGAGAGCACTTCCGAAGTCTGCGCCCCAAACTGTTGGTGTCAGCTAACGCGCTGATGCGGCTGCTGCCCAACTTGAGGGGCCCAGAGGACTCCTGCAGGAGACTCTACGCGGGTGTCGTGCGGTCCATGGCCCTGTACGGGTGCCCCGTGTGGGCGGACGCCCTGCAGGCCAGGTTCGTGCAACTGCTGCATGCGCCGCAGCAGACGATGGCCTGCAGGGCCATTAGGGGGTACCGCACGATATCCTTTGAAGCGGCGAGTCTCCTAGCCGGATCGCCACCGTGGATCCTGGAAGCGAGATCCCTTGCGGCACTGTATCGGTTCCGTAAGGAGGCGCGGGAGCGGGGATACGATCCCGAGCCCGAAGACATTCGGGCCGAGAGGTCCCGGCTCCACGGGATCATGGTGTCGGAGTGGGAGCGACGACTTGAGCAACGACGCGCAGGGCATGCCGTCATAGAGGCGGTAAGGCCCATCATGGGGGAATGGCTCGAGAGGCCACATGGCAGCCTCTCGTATCGACTGACGCAGATCATCACCGGGCACGGGTGCTTCGGGAGATATCTGTGTCGGATCGAAAAGGAGCCAACGTCCGAGTGCCATCACTGCGACGCGAGCGAGGACACGGGGCTGCACACGCTCACCGAGTGCCCGGCGTGGGCCGAACCGAGGCGGGAGCTAGTGGCGGCCCTGGGAGTGAGAGTTCTCACCCTCGCCACCCTGCTCACAGCAATGGTCCGCTGCGCGGACGCGTGGGCGGCCGGCGTCTCCTTCAGCGAGCAGGTAATGGTCGTGAAGGAGACGGCGGAGCGGGAGAGGCGGCGCGAGCGAGAAAGACTCGCGGATCGCGCCGCCCGCGCGCGCAGGCAACTCGGGCGTCGGAGGGCACTGACTGACCTCCGTCCCCCATGAGCGCGGGCCTGGGGGTGACGGGTGGAGCCGCCTGTCACCCCAGCAGAAGCAGGCCACGGCGGCGGCGCGCTAAATAGCGCGCCTCCCCATTCCGGGGGCGAGTTGGGGACACCGTTGTCCCCCCTCCTGAGGAGGGCCAGACCGTAAGGGATGGCCCTGGGTCAACCGGGGTGCGAGGGATATGTCTTTGACAACCTCACCTCCGGCCTAGCACCAAGACCCACAGTCGGCGTGCGGTTTTAGTCGGTTCGAGTCCGACATAACCTCCCCTTCCGGCTCCGGCAGGGGGGGTATCCGAGGGGATTTCCGCACGAAAAAAAAAAAAAAAAAAAAAAAAGGTACCGAAAGAGTCTACGATTGATTGAATTCTAATATTAGACTACTGGAAGCATCAAGTATTTTATATTGTTATTTTTTAAATAACACGAGCAAAAATATTACGGAATCGACTATGAAAATGAAGACTGAGCTAGAACCTCGTCAGACTACAGTCGAAGTTAACTTCCCTGAAGCTTCTTGTAGCGGCTATCTTTAATTAAATTCTATTTAGTCCTACCCAGTTTTTTATTTCTATTAGGTAGGTACAGACAGCGTCAGAAATATCTTGACTATAAAGTCTCAAAATGATCTTAAAACTGAGGTATTAAGATTAATTCGAACTGTTTTATTGATATAAATAAAATTGTATAATTGTTCAAACTAAAGGTAAGAAAGGGAAAACCAAGTAATTAAAATCATTTTGAGCACTTCGTTCATTAAGATCGATCTGATACTGACTGTACTTGAAAATCAGCGTTATAATTAATTGACGCATTAAACCACACACTTGTCTCAAATAGGGCCTAACCACTGGGGCGTTAATACCTGTCAGCACAAGAGAACACTAAAGAACCTTAATTGCTTCGATCGCACTTGGCCTGGCGCCAAAGTTTCAAATAAATCTGTACGTTTATAGGGACACAAAAACGAAGTACCTGAAACCAGTGGGTCTATATAAATTAACCATTGAACGAATCTAATACTCGTATATAAAAATCATAACATAACATAACATAAACTCACGCCTGTATTCCCCGAAGGGGTAGGCAGAGGTGCTAGCACCCACATTTCGCCAGTTTATGTTTAGGTCCCAATGTAATAGGTGGCGAGCCTATTGCCATCAACCGGGCACTTATAAATCTGCGATAAATACACACATAACTTCGAAAAGCATCGAAAGGTCATGGTGTGTGCTATGGTAAACCTGGGATCGAACCCGAGACCTCGTCTCAGCAGTCCGTTACCCATACCACTAGGCTACCGCAATATAAAAATCAATGTTTGTTATTTTGAATAGTCCTGCTTTCACGCGAATGGGGCGAAATATAGTGGCTGTGTAACTTCCCAGACAAGTCGTAAAAGTCGACTGAGAGATATTGAGGGTCAAGTGGGCAACCATCTGTCGTGTGACCTCCCTTCTAACTACAAGAGCTTATTGACTCCTAGTATCTCGCCCAACACGGCAATAGGTTTGCACCCTATTACGCGATACCGAACCTAACTGCCTCTCTCTCTCTCTACTCCTTCGAGTGAGACCGTGTTTCCACTGGCATACACTTTTCGCTTTTACTACTCTCATGATTTGTTTCCAAGATTTATGCAAGCTCGCTGGTTGCGGGTACCTGCTATAAACCTGGCCTTGTTTTGGAATGCTCCTATACACAGGTCGAAACTCACCTGCTCAGAAAATCACAAAGAAGCTCACAAATCTTCTTTCATTCATCATTATTTTTACAGTTATCCCTTAAGTAGAAAGGATACCCGGCAAACGAGAGCAATAAGTGAACAGAGTTATAGTAAAATTAAGCAAATGTCTTATCATTTATGTATACAGTAATCGTGCAATCAATTTATCCCGGATCCTACAAATGAATATTGCCGAGGGCGTATTGCGGAATTCTCCCGCACAAAAATGTGCACCCAAGCGTGAAAGTCAAACGATAATGATGATTGAAATATAATTACGTTTTCCAGCCAGTTTAGGGATTGTCGTCGAAAATGTTATTAAAAAAGATGCTTGTAATCCAAGGGTTAAAAAAGCGTATGGTGCGTGATGAAAGCGAAATTTTTTTCAATGTCCGATATTTTCCCAAAAGGGACACACCCGCATATTACCAACTATACTTTAGGTACAGCACCACGTTACTATAAACTACTGAATTTATTTTTCTCTCCGTTTCTCAAAAATGGCTGGATATGGCTATAGCTCAAGATAGATTATGATTTGCAATGTAGCTCAAGAAACGAAAAACTGCCAACAAGTAATAAATGTCGACTGATCTAATTCTCTGTCAGTGACATTGCAATTTGCAAGATCAAGTCCGTATTACAAAAGTCAGTAAAGAATAAAACGAGCAAGTCTGTAATATAGTTATTTATTACTCGAGGGAAACCCTGAGAGGCAAATTAGATAGCAAATTGAATCATCGCAGTTCGCCTGCTCTGATCTGTGGTGGGACAGAAAAACGTCAACACCAAAACACCGATTCTTTATCAACCATTTTTCGACTTGTCGACTTTAATAGGGTTTGCACGACACACATTATGAACTCTTCCTCGCCCTTAAAGCTTTTAAGTTAATTACAGTGTGATTGGGCACACGAAGCTACATTGAGGACAGCCAAATTAAGGACGCTTGATACTGCCACTAATACCTATAGCGGCTAATTAAGTCCATCGTTAATGATCACACCCAGATTTTAGTGAAGGGTTTTAGTTAGGTTTAGGTTTAAAGAATTTTATTCTCATAAAGACATATTTTTATATCACTTACATGAGAACCTAAATTACATATTTATACCATAATATTCGTTGTCACACTAAAAACAGACACGTTCAGTATATTGAGATTATGTGTTTGGCTATTTTTTTCTTAAATACATTCAACGAGTTAATTCTTTTGAAGTCCGAGGGTAGCTTGTTAAAAAGGCGCGCACCTTCGTATGATATCGTCGACTGGCCGTAATTTGTTCGAGTCTTAGGCAAAATGATGAAGCTTGCGCGTCGAGTGCAGGTGCGCCCAACCTGGTTTCGCTTAGTCAAATTTATGTTGATGTTGACTTTTTTGTTAATTATTTTATGGATTAGAATGCAAATATTGTAAGTATATAGTTGTTTGATTGTCATTAAGTTAGTTTCACGATAAATTTTTGTAGTTGGTGTTCGAAAATTATAATTAAATAGCATTTTTATAATTTTATTTTGTAGTGTTTGTAATTTTTCTAATCTTGTTTTGGCAGCACTGCCCCAAACTTCAATGAGATATAGTAGGTGTGGTTTAATTAGGGCATTATAAATAGTAAAAAGTAGTTTTCGTGGAATATATCGAGTATTTATACGGAGGGAGGCGTGAAGTGAGATAAATTTTGTTTTTAACTTTTCTATGTGATCTTTCCATGTTAGATAGGTATCCATGAGGAGGCCAAGATATTTTTCTTTAGTTTTTTGTTGTAATTCTTTGTTATTTATTTTGAGAGGTGTAAATACAGGTATTGGTTTATTCTTAGCTTTAAAAATGATATAACTAGTTTTGGAGATGTTTATAGTAAGCAAGTTATACTGGAACCAGTCTTGAAGAATATTGAGGTCATGTTGGGCTTGAGAAATCAAAATCTGAATGGATGAACCGAAGTAAAAAAGGCACGTGTCGTCAGCGTACAAAGTAATGTTACCGCTTAGACCTAGTTCATGCATATTGTTAATGTAAATTAGGAACAGCAGAGGGCCCAGTATCGATCCTTGCGGGACGCCATACCCAATCGGCAGTGGAGGACTTTGTGAATTCTTATCAATTTTAACAACCTGTAGTCTGTTTGTAAGGTAGGATTCAAACATGTCAAGAGCTTTGCCCGTTATACCTATGGCTTTCAGTTTTTTTATAAGCAATTTGTGACTTACGGTGTCGAAAGCCTTTTTTAAATCAATGAATACCCCTAGCGCGATGTTTTTTTTATCGATATTCTGTTTCATTGTAGTGATGAGATCTATAGATGCCGTGAGTGTATTGTTTTTAGGTCGAAACCCGTACTGCCGTTCATAAAAGAAGTTAATAGAATCTAGGTAATTTTGTAGCCGTTTGTGCAAGACTTTTTCTAGAATTTTTGATAATATTGGCAGTACAGAGATAGGTCGATAATTTCCGGGCTCAGATCTTGATCCTGATTTATAAATAGGTGTCACTTTGGCTATTTTGAGTGAGTCTGGAAATACTCCATCCTGTAATAATTTGTTAATGCATATTGTAAGCCGTTTTATTACTAAATTTTTGAGACATTTAATTGCCTTGGTACTAATGCCATCTAAGCCAATACTACTATTAGAATCAAGGTTATCGATAATATCAAGTATTTCTTTTTCGTTACATGGTTCCCAGGTACTCATTTTGATATTTTGTGACTTAGCCTTGGGAAGTGCGTGAAAATAGTTAACATGAAAATCTACTGGAATTTCATCAGCCAGACTAGACCCTATGTTAGCGAAAAAGGTATTAAATGTTTTACATATTTCGTTAGGATCAGAGACTTCTTTTGAATCGACAATAAGCTTCGAAGGAGCGCGCCCTTGTCCGGAATTATTATTTGTTAGGGTATTTAATAGTTTCCATAGTTTTTTAGGCTTCTTAGAATATTTGTCAAATTCTTTCTTGTAGTGTGACTTCTTTGCCTTCCGGATTTCAGCCAAAACTTGATTTCTTTTACTTTTGAACTTATTCTTCAAAACTTCGTCTTCAGGGTTATCTTTTAACTCTATCCATATCTGGTTTCTGTTCAAAGTTCAAAGTCATTACGTAATGACAGAGCAATGATTTCTATGGATGGTATACGTACATCTATGGTAATCATTACGGGTGGTTGGAGCCCTAAAAAGTCCAGCAACTGGTCTAGCTACAATGCTTCGATATCGCCTTTGAGGCGTGGAGATCAGATTAGCAGTCGTTTCGCAGAAAATATTGAAGTTTTAAGTCAAATCCGCACGATTGCAAAGACTCAAATCATACCATAAAATGCAACAGATCAAGACTGTTTAGTTATAGTATGACAGGGATACCAGATTACCTACTTCTAGTCGATTACTTATACACCCTCAATGGGCTATTTGACTTTTTTTTTTTTACTTTCGAAAAATGACCACTGTATAATATAATGAACTGTAAAAGTAAAATTTTCGTACGACAAATAGTTTTCAAGATATTTGATTCTGAAAATTTCAATTTGTCGCGCCGGCCGGCCGCCCGAAAACGCTCCATACAAAATCGTTCTAAATTGTGACGTCACGCTTCGGTAGCGCGTAGTGAAAATGTATGGAGTGCAAGATAATATCGCATTTATCTCGGTCTACGTTGCGTTTACACTTATATAGTTCATATAAAAGTTATTTAAAATTTAATGAGGAATCTAAAAAGTTATATATTTGAATCGAATTTGATTGTTTATATTTTGACTTTTTTTGGGAATTTCAAGTAATGAAAAGTCATAGTTTCAGTTTAGATATGCAATATTTTATTTTGCAAGGCGTATTTTTTCACAACAAGCTATCATATTAACTAGTATTGGGAAGAATCGACGACTTAGTCAAATACCCTAAAAAGTTCGCAAAATATCGTTTCCATGTGCAACTTACGTTTTTGACAATTCATTTGATATTGACAGATCGCGTGAGACTGAATTTTGAACAGTATTTATTACGAAAATTAACATTTTGACGTCACTTGTCCGGCAGTACTGCTCTAAAGCCTCGTACAGACATATTGAGGCATGTGTCGCGAATGATTCGTCATTTATGTTTTTTTTTTTTATACCACTTAGGTGGCAGATGCTCATTGTGAGCACACATGTTCACAAAGCCAGCGGCATACGAGACGAACCATTCTACGCAAGCCTCGCGATGTCTGTATGCATCTTAATACATACATACCTACTCACCAAAGTGTTATGCAGGAATGTCTCATAATATCAGAAATTCCTGACACGTATGTACAAATAGATGTTCGAATATCACTATGTTCTAATATTTCGCACTACGTCATTAAGCTGGACAATCAACCACAGCGGCCCTTCAGGGCGGATGCGTGCGGATAATAACATCAGAGCATATTGGTATACTTCCTGGGAGGTCATTACTGGCTGATTGGAAATATTGGAAACCTAATATTGACCTCATTTCTGTTTTTGTTTTTGGTCAAGTAAGAATAAATATTGTTTCTGATATAGATCTTGTTCGATTAGATCATTAGATTAGGTCGTATTTGGGAGAACAAGGATTTAAAGAAAAAAATATGTTTTGTACCGTGAATTTTAACCTTCGGGCTCCTCTTAGACCTTTACATCTGGAATGACACTTCAAGTGTTATTAAAGAGTCGAAAGAGTTTCATCCGAAATACTAACGCTCGCCATGTTGCGATGGAAAGAGAAATTCCACTACCTACCTTCTGACAACGTTTACCACTCTTTTACAATTCTTAATTTAATGAGCTCGGGGAGATAATGTATGTGGTAGGACATAGAGCACCTATATGTATTATCTTAAGATCTATGTAATACCTGTGTTCCACAATTTAATAAATAAATAAATAATTAATATTAACTACAGGAAAATACCCAATTGGTTTTGTTTCCTATGTCCCTAACGTACTTACCTTAGGTTTTATGTTCTATCGTATATGATTGAGTAAAAATTCACCAAGCGAATGATATTTACATACGTACCTATTACATATTTTTTCAGTAACCAATCTGTACTCAAACTCAACCACATCTGAATATTGACAGCGTGTTATCAGACCACGCATGAGCGATCAATCACCCGGCTCCCATATCCGCGTGGGTGCTCACTGATATACGACACGTCACGTGAATAATTGGGATCATTTTTATAATGCTCCTAACCCGTGCAGAGTTTGTAAATCTTTTGTCAATATTTACAGATAAAATGGTATAGGTTAATTCGTTCGTGGTGTCCTAAGCGGAAATTTTGACCTGAGTTTAGTTACACTATCACATGTCAAGGATTTAATAGGTACCCGGGATACTTTGAAAATGTTGATATCTACACTCTACCATTACACAAAATTCCATGTACACACTGATTTACCCATTTTTAAATTAAGTCGTATTAGATAGAGATTCAATTTTTATTAGGACTACAGACTTACTCATTCAAACCAACTTTTTTAACTCACAGGTGGGCCGAACGTCTCTCCACGTAGCTTGCGAAGGCGGCCACTCCACAACTGCTGCGCTCCTGATATCAAAAGGTGCCTCAAAAGAAGCCAGAGATAATTCCGGCCGCACACCACTCCACCTCGCCGCTGTACATCGGCACACGGAACTAGTGCTAGTGCTTCTGGACGCCGACTGTCAAGTAGATGCTGTTGACAACGTAAGTTTATGATCGCCTAGTACTTGATCGTGGGATAACACTTTGTACTTTACCCACGGAAAGCAAACTTTATAAGTGAAATAGGTACTTTCATTATTATTTATTCTGTGCTTTCATACTGAGTTACTGTCTGTTATTATTTGTTTTAAGAATAAATCAGCATCATTATCCTAATTATCTCGATTACATTCAAAGCTATCCTAGAACCTGAAGTCCGGTGATCTTCACTTCCTTCATGATATGGCTAATGGATTTTGTAGGAGCATCGCCGTCTGACCTCCAGACTCCTGATAAGCCTACGCTAGAGCCTCACCCGTCGATCAGTAAGTAGGTGTTAACCTACCTACTTGTGGTTGTGAGGTTGGCTTGGCTATAAATGTACCTACTTACACACTACCTACGTCAATTACCCATTTTATTCGTAAAGCATTCGTATTGTAAACTGTGCATATTATGTAGATTCTACATAATATGCACAGTTTACAATACCTGAATGCTTTAGGTAAATAATACGATTTAATACAAATGAATTGCACTTGAGTCGTGCTAAAATTAGATACCTACATGATATTTGAATTTGACTACTGCAATTTCTACCTCTTACGCGTAGGTATAAATATCAATAACAGGCTAACAGGGTTGTATTTTCAAGACCATAAAAACGTTCGTAGTTTACTTTCAATAAAATGGCTAAAATATTTAAAAAATAAAGGTAATTTTGTATCGACAAAGTAAAACAAATAAATCTCAACTACGAAGTTGCTTTCAGTGAGCCCTTATTTAACTTTAGAACGTTTAAGCAGCTCGGACCTATGTCAAAATATTATGTCGTTTACACAAAGAGTGCCTATAATTTCATTGGAATAAAGGGGAGTGTTTATAAAATAAAATAATATGAATCTAATGAAAAAAAAACGTGTTCTTTTATACAGTAGGTCTAGTAGTCCCGAGGAGGGCCAGCCGGGGTGAGAGGGATATGTCGAAGACAACCTCACCTTCGGCCTAGCATGACGACCCTCTGACGGGGCGTGAGGTTTGTAGTCGGTTCAAGTCCGACATAACATACCTCTCCGGCTCTGGCGGGGGAGGTATTCGAGAGGATTTCCGCACGAAAAAAAATAGGTCTAATAGTAAGTGTAGGTAGGCAGGTATACATAGATGAAGTCTATGACAAGTGCTTAGTGTTGACTTTCTTGTTTTTGAACGTTTTTATGCCCACAATTAAAACCTTCATAGTCGTGAGAAATATTACAGTTCTTGGAAAAAAAAATAAACAAACTATTCTATTCAAATGCCATTTATGAATAAATATAACAACTCATTCCAGCTGAGTTTCGGAAATTCAAATTAATAATTAAATAAACAAATTCAGCGAGGCAATACTTCTATTTATGTTAGGTACAACAATACGAAAACTGTGGTAGGGAATTTGAATACAGATTGTACGTAGATATTATTTTTACACATTTTTTGAGACAGAATAAATGGGAATTCAATGTTTCATATTTTGATAATAATATTATTTTCGCATTTCATCTGTACATAAGTTAAGCTAAGCTATACCTTGGAAGATGGGCAGGCCTTTGGTGTGGGACGCAATGTGTGTCGACACTCTGGCGCCTTCCCATCTTCCAGGTACGATGGACTGTGCATGCGCTGCTGCTGCATCAGCGGAGACTCTCAAACTTCGCAAATATACCAATTTAACTGATAATGCGCGCGCTATTCAAAGAGATAGCGAAGACCATAGGGGCTGGCATTTACCTCGCTCAAAGAATTGCTATCGCTATTCAGCGGGGTAACGCTGCCGCCAGCCTTTTCACGGTACCGGTAGAGGTCGATGGGGATGAATTCTACGATGCCTAAAGTTACAGTCTCTTCCAACCCTGTCTTTTTTTTTCTTATTTTTGTATAATATATATTGTAAATTTAGATATAATGCTGTAATTAATTAAGTAGTAAGATGATTTCAATAAAATTTTTATTACCAAAAAAAAAGCTATACCTACAAGTTAAGAGCCGCATCTGTTTAAACTTTAACTGTACCTAATAATAGACCGACTACGTGTTCTTGACAACCGAATAAAATACAATAACACTAACGGGAATTAACGCGATCATGGTATAGGTACATACATACCTTTGATTTGCCTGACGTTTCGACCAGGTTACACCGGCCGTGGTCACAGGCTGACTGGCGCAGTAGTGCACGCCCGCCGTCTTCGAGTCCGTGAGGTAGAAGGTTCTTCATCTACCCGCACATTCTCGATATTTTGTCTTCGCCATGTACCGTCACATACAAAGTTAGTTTAACCGAATAAAATATTAAAACTTACGAAATCAGTTAAAGTTAAACTACTTATGTTAACAATATTACCATTGTTTAGTCGAAGTCGTTTAGATCGAAGAATTTTCACTTGTGAAAGATTATTAGGCCCGTATTCTAGACTGACACTCAGCCTGAATAACGATTTATCTGATGACAGATTGTACTTTAACCGCCATTCCCAATACCATACTGACAGTTAAAGATAGATCGCATCTACAGATAAAGTGCTCGGCTGTTTAAATTCAAAACATAGTAACTCCGATTTCACACCAATTTCGGAAAATGAAATTATACCGCGATGCGCTTTCCCGCAAAAAAATCAGTTACCATGTTTGTCAAATTTGACTGTTGCGATCTATCTTGAACTGTAAGTATGTTAATGGGAACAGCCGATAGACAGATTGATTGTTTGACATATCTGTACAATCTGTCCTCAGATAAATAGAGATTCAGGCTGAGTGTCATTTTAGAATACGGGCGTTTGACTCGCTTCTGTGAGATACGAAACTTAACGATAAGAATTTTCAAATAATCGGTATTGTATGTAACTGCATAAGTACCTACATAATCAAGTAAGTAGCGTCGGCCTTACGATCGAGAGGTCCCGGGTTCGAATCCTGGCCATTACACTACCGACGTAAATCCACTCCTAGCACAAGCAATCTAGCTTTGTTATAAGAATATTATTATTTTCGGTAGATAATATAATATTTAGAACAAAATTACATTGATACTCAAAACTTCAACAAATCTCTGTGGAATCGTGCCAGCTGACAATAATGAGTCTCCATAAACAAACCAGTTTCGTTCATCGTAATCGTTCCCCACTAACTGTGGGTTGAGGTTACATTTTATAGTATTTTGAATACCTTCTGAGTGGAACAGTCTCACGAGAAAATAGGAACAATAAACCACAATATGTCTAGAGCACCGGTTCTAAAACTTTTTGGTGACGGAACCCTTTTGAAAGCTAAATGCTTGACGGAACCCTATAGTAAAAATCCATATATAAATAATAAATAAATTTAAATAAATGCGAAAGTATCTCTGTCAGTCTGTCTGTCTACACTACGACCCACAGTCGGCGTGCGGTTTTAGTCGGTTCGAGTCCGACATAACCTCCCCTTCCGGCATTTCCGCACGAAAAAAAAAGTCTGTCTGTATATATGTTACGCTTTCACGCCTAAACCACTGAACTGATTTTGATGAAATTTGGTATAGGTAGGGGTAGATTAGACTATGAGAAAGGACATAGGCTATGTTTTGTCGCGATAACCGACATCCACGCGGGCGGAGCTAATTTTAGAAAGCTATTGTTTTTATATATGTAATCTTTATTCAAAAAAGGATAGTACCTTAATTATTCATTGCTCCACACCGTCGCCTCAAAGACGGATATATAAAGAGAGAAAAGACTTGGATTAGTTCGGGCGTGGGTCTGGTAGTTCAGTGATCAAAAGCATTCTCCCTGTAATAGAAGAATCGCATGTTCAAATCCCGCCTGGACAGGTCATAAAAAATCCTTTCTAAATCGATTTGAATAGTATAGGACGTGGTTCCCGGCAGTGCAGACTTAGGGCCACCCCATCTCTTCCCGTGCGGTGTCGTACAAGGCGACTAAGGGATAGAACTGTTTAATATCAGACAGATATATTATGTAGCCCAGACTCAGCCCCAGATATATAAGTACTAGGAGGCGCGAGCGACAGAGATTCGCGGATCGCGCCGCCTGGCCCGCGCGCGCAGGCAACTCGGGCCTCGGAGGGCACTGACTGAGCTCCGTCCCCCATGAGCGCGGGCCTGGGGGTGACGGGTGGAGCCACCTGTCACTCCAGCAGAAGCAGGCCACGGCGGCGGCGGCACTAAAAAAAAAGCGTGCCTCCCCATTCCGGGGTCGAGTCGGGGACACCGTTGTCCCCCCTCCCGAGGAGGGCCAACCCGTAATGGATGGCCCTGGGTCAGCCGGGGTGCGAGGGATATGTCGGCGTGCGGTTTTAGTCGGTTCGAGTCCGACATAACCTCCCCTTGCGGCTCCGGCAGGGGGGGTATCCGAGGGGATTTCCGCACGAAAAAAAAGCCCCAACAATAGTGACCGGTATACGGCAATAGGCTCACCCCTATTACGTGGGACCGACTACAATGATTGGTGAAATGTGGGTGTTAATTCACCTCTACCTAACCCTCCAGGGATAAAGGCGTGATTATATGTAACCTCGCCTGATGGGAACGTACTATTTACTCTTAACAAGACAATACAATATTTGGTTTGGATTTTATGAGCAGTTATTATTTCAGAACGGTGTAACGGCCCTGCAGATGGCGTGCGCCCAAGGTTGTCGCGGCATCGTCGAACATCTGCTGGCTTTTGGCGCCAACGTGCACCTACAGAACAATGTACGTTTCTTTTGTTTGTGCAACTATTTCGCGGACGAGAGGTGAACGGGGAAATTATTATTATTCATCCAGTGAATCAGTGGTGACAGGTCCCTATAACCATATAATATAATCGGCAGTCGGGTAAAAAGGCAATGCTCCCAATTCTGTTGTTACACATCTGTAAACTAAAATTTTTCTAAAAAATCTAATTGCATCTCTTTCTTTCATGATCAGATAAAAAAGGACAGATGGTTTTATTTAAGTTAAGACCTGTCAAATTAAGACAGCGCCTTGTTGGTGCGTAGTAAGTTAAGTCGCATGTTCGTAGATGTCGACTAAAATTGAAGCGTACCGTCAAGGCGCCGCCGACTTAATTTGACAGGTGTTCACTAAAATAAATCATCTGTGCTTTTCTATCTGATAATGAAAGAAACAGATGCAATTAGAAAATTTTAGAGAATTTTAAGTTTAGAGATGTAACAACAGAATTAGCAGCAGTGTCTGTTTATTCTAGGAATAAACTTTACTGTACACGTTTGTTCGAACCGACCCTTTTATCATTCTCCTCCATACATTGTTATCTATAACACAGTGATGATTCTAAACATTATTATTACAGTAAAAAAAAACTTGCTTGCCCATTTATCATAAAAAATGTGTCCGACTGATTGTACCGATACCTACACACTTATTTATCATCCTATTTATAGGGTCTTCCATCTGAGTACGTTTATCCGTGTTATAGAACCAATAATACAAAGTTATATTTCTAAAATATTATTTATTATCCTTTTAAATTCGCTAGGTTGGGTCATCTGCACTCCACGCAGCCTGCGCAGCTGACGCCAACGATATTGTAGAAGTCCTACTAGCCCACGGGGCCGACCCTGCAATGACAGATCAGGTAAAAAATCAAATAAAAAACCACAAAAAATCTCAAAAAGTTGATAGTATTCTCATACCACCTATAGGGGACACCCGGGTTTGAACCGGGGACCTCTCGATCTGCAGTCGAATGCTCTACCACTGAGCTATATCCCCACTTGCAGAAATCGTCCAAACAAAGCATCGCTTGCCGTTTGATTCTCAGTACAAAAATGACGTCATATAATTAGTATTCTAGAAATGTCAGGTGATAATATATCGCCCACTGATAACTCGCTTCTCTAACAACGGTGACTCACTAATTTGATACGTTCAGTGAATGTAGCGTTTCCAATATCCACTGTCGTATGTAGATAGATAGGTACATCTATGCGTAGGTATGTTTGTTTGTTTAGCTTATGAATATTGCTACAATAACAGAAGTTTCTATAAAATGTACATAGATACATAATATCACGCCTTTATCCTCGGAAGGTTAGGCAGAGGTGAATTAACACCCTCATTTCACCAATCATTGGATTCGGTCCCACATAGGGGGTGAGCTTATTGCCGCATTCCGGGTACTATTGTTGACTCAAGCCGTGCATCCGAGGCTGAGTCTGGGTCATCAAATGATTGATATAATCAAGCATGCTGTAACGGGCAACGGCTAAATAAATTTGGCTGGTATTTGGTACAGGAATAGATTTATTCCTTGGAATATGGGAACTTATATATAGTTGACGATCCAAATGTTTTTATGACATGTACTTCAATTACTTTTAACAAAGGCATACTACACACATTATTATTAACTTGAAATACCTACAATATTTTGACATTATTTCTATAATTCTGACATAACAAAATTTAGTTTTAATTTTAGTTTGAGCTGCTTAATAGCCTTTTGTTAAATTTATTTAATTTTATATCGAAATTTAATTGCACATTTACGGCTTTGGCAGGATTATCAGTGATGTCACATTAAATTTAGATTTTAGTTAATTTTACATTACTTCTATAATTTTGATATTTATTATGTAATTCATTTCACTCGATTCTGACTACTTTAGGTCGAAATTTAATTTAAAATTTGCATGCCCATTGGGTGGAATATGGAATGATCACGTGACTCAAATGTAAACCTTACTGTACCTGTATTCGCAAATAAAATTATGATTATAGGTTGTGGAAACGGGCTCAAAATGCGAGCGGATCCACGAACAACATCTAGTTAAAATACATATGAATACTAACCGTTGCCCCCGTTTTCACCTGCGTAGAATTTTGATCCCGGTTCCGCAAGCCATGGGAATTTTATCTCGGTATAAAAATAATTGGGAATATGTTTTTCATATATTTGATAGGTGTGTTTATGTTCGCTCGCCTTCCCTCGGAGTCCGGGGTCCGGTCTAAACAACATATTTGTGTCTCTATGATTTTAAAACTATTCAAAAAGCTTGTACCTACTAGGCTATAGTGGTATCGCCGAATGATGATCCCTATGACGTTTCAACTGACAGTTGTATTAGTTATGCGAAACAATTTCGATAAAATACTGTTTTTTCAGGCAAATGTCATGTCATTCAGCCAGGTCATTCAACAAAATAAGCATTATTTAGTTATTTTGAAAAAAAGACTACGCGCATTGATGGACATAAAACACTAGATAAAAAGTAACAGCCTTATTATATTTTATTTTACTATACTTTAATTTTTATTCAAATTGCATAATTTAAAGAATTTAAAATTCTTTTTGAATTGAATTTTAAAGAATTCATAATTAGCTGGCAATTATGGATTACATGGAAAAGTATTTAAATGGAGGCCAGGCCAGCGCTTAATCATTTGCCACGCTGGCACAGCTACAGGTTTTGTGCCGAATTGCCTGTGGGCTTTTAAGTCAGTGAAAACAACGGAGTACCACGAGGAAATGAATTTCGAAAACTTTAAGACATGGTTTATAAAACTATTAGAAAATTTGAATGAGCCTCACTATATTTTAATGGACAATGCTTCATATCACTCAGTTCAAATTAACAAACCCCCCAGCAGCAATAACAAAAAAGCTGAAATTATAGAGTGGTTACACGGCAATGGTGTGGAAACTGACAGTCAGATGTTAAAAAAAGAGTTGGTTAGACTGTTGAACTTTCACAAACAACAGACGCACCCATCATATTTTTTGGATGAATTGGCCAAATCAAATGGACACACGGTAATTCGGTTACCGCCCTATCACTGCCAATATAATGCAATCGAGTTGATATGGGCGCAGATCAAAGGTATCTATATTTTTTATTTATATAATATTATGTATATGCATATATTTCTAAAAATAATTACTGAATGTACAAATATTTTCAGGTAGCTAGGCATAACACAACTCCGCCATTCACGGCAAATAAAATGATGGTTTTATTGGAAGAAGCTTGCGCTCAAGTGACAGCTGACGATTGGCGAAAAGTGGTCGAAAGAACGAAGAAAATTTGCTTACAAGACTGGGATCGAGATGTACAATACGACAATATCATTGACCAACCGTTAATAATAAACGTCACGGATAGCTGCAGTTCAGACTCAGATTTTGAAGATCCGATTGACCCTGTATCAGATTCAGATTGATATAAATAAAATACAAACTCAAAGCATTTGTTTTATATTTCCAACAAATTATCGACATTTTGTTTATCGATGTGTCCCTTCTTAGTCGATAACAGCTTGACGACGTAACTTTTGCAGCACGTACCATGTACATTTGCATTGAGTTTTTTTCTATTATTTCCGAACATTACGTAATAATTTCTTAATATTCATTTTTATAATTTACAATTGTACACAATTATGATTTTTTCGTCTTTTTAATGGACCTCTAAAGGATTTGATGTGATAGGACGTCAGTACAATGTTAAGCGCTAACGAACTGTCATAGGGATCATCATATAACGCTCGTAGTATAGCTAGCTTGTACATACTTATAGACGAGACGGTTTAAAGACAGAATGACATAAACGACAAGGGCCGTCCACAGGAAAATCATCTTCATGTTTGTGATGGGACTGTTTATCTTCCTAATGTACTGCTCGAGACGCACCACTTCTCTCAGCGACTGTCACGCACTAAACACGTATTTCAGGTTGAGAAACATTTTCATTGTTCAAGTCAAATTAAACTCATTCATATCAAGTAAATCTAAAATCAATCCGTATTGTATACGGTGGTGGCCCATATAATTAATAAAGGTTTGTGAGTAAGTAAGTAAGTATATCAAGCGTCGTCGGTAGCTTAGTTTTTTTTTTTTTTTTTTTTTATACTGGACACGTCAATTTGACTTCACCTCGCCTGATGTTAAGCTAAAGGCAAAGTCTCGGAAAGAGGGTCACCATCGTAAACATTTACCATGTTAACAGTGGTGGCACTCAGCTTGACGGCCTCATTAGATGCCTTTTCACGCCCCGCTTAAAGGAACCAGGACTGTAGGAAGAAGGAAACACGTGAACTGGCAGGGAATTCCAGGCCTTAGTGGTGCGGCATAGGAATGAATCACTGAAACGCTTGGTTCTAGCAGGTATACTCTGCACCGTAAATGGATGACATCTTAGCCCTGCACGTGTCGTCCTGTGAAGGAAAGGGGAGGGTGGGACTAATTGGAAGAGCTCGTCAGAACATTCACCATGGTAGAGACGGTAGAAAACTGCCAAAGACGCAACATCTCTAGTGGTTAAGGAGTCGGCCTTACGATCGAGAGGTCCCGGGTTCGATCCTGGCCATTACACTACCGACGTGAACCCACTCCTAGCACAACCAATTTAGCTTAGTTGGAGTGGTTAGAGGGAATATTAGTAACTTCGGTTCTAATATTCTTTATAAAAAAAAAAAATTGAAATCAGTGAAATCACTCAGTTGTATCAAGTCAACCCAGACACTTCAAACTCAACTCAACGTACTCCATCTATTCCGGTGGTCACAAAGATTACTCCTACAAGAGAGTAGTACTCAAGCAAGATAGTCTATGAAGGGACATAGATTGCGCAACCAGTCTAAAGATATAAAGACAGCAGCATCTTAGAAATAGGGTTTCGTTTTTTCACTTTATGTACGGAACTGTGAAAAGACTTTTCGAAGTAGCTTCAAATATTTTACCGTAATCCTATCCTTTATCTCAAGTATCAAAATACTAACTTATACATACGTGGGCATTGTGTATGCCAGTATGCAAGATATATTTGAAAGCCTCGAGGGTTACCCAAATTTTATGCGGTCCGCCTCGGGATGCGAGCAATAAAAATACCACCTGCGCTAAAAATAAACGAAATGAGCATGTCTAAAAATTCTTTATCTTCGGAATAAAACGTTAAATGGATTGTCTGATATCGACAGAGTTTATTTTTGGAGTATGTGAATTAGCTATCTATGGGGTCACATAGTCAAATTAAGATCTTATTGTCACAAATACTTAATAAGTTTTATTTTTGTAGCCACATTTTGTAGTTAAGGATCTCTAATTGATGTATCGTCATGTAGATCGACAACATTAAAAAAAATAAAGGCCATATTGTACTTTTTAAAGGCTGTTAACCAAAATCACCCGTTAACCGGTCCAGTTTCAATCAGAATTTGAATCTGGAATCTTTAGATTGTAAGACTGACTCGTTAACCACTAAGCTACCGCGACGCTCTGTAAGTGACAGACAGAGAGAAGTGACAGAACAAAGTTCGCCGGGGCCGGACGTCAACCAGATCATAAAAAATAAAAAAATGAATTGAAATCAAAATTTATATATTCATATTTGGCCGCTTCGAGTACCAGGCGAGCATAAAATACAGAACGTCGATATTCGATTGTAAATGAACCGGTCGCGGTCGGTATGCCGAATATGCTGATACAATATACATACGATAAACATTTGCATCTACTGCGTATGTTTCATTCACGCGGGATTTTATAAATTATTGATAACGCTCGTCCGGAAATAGCGTTTAGAATGAATAAATTGTTTTGTTCGATACCGTATTATTTACGATTCTAATATTAAGCTTAGGTTACGGAATAAGTTAGTAGCGACCACCTCTCTTTTTCGTCTTAGAATGAGGCCACTTGGTATTGGTGTATAGGGGTGGGTAGATAGGTAACTGGGCAATTTCTCCCAAGTTATTCTTGAGTCCCAGGACTCCTAGGAAACAGGCTACCATAACGGGAAACCGTGTGTTTCATTACCTCCCTTATTACTTCTTCTATTTAACAATTATCGAACCTATATGGAAATAAAAAAACAAAAGGTTTATGCAGTAGTGTATATCTAGAAAGGTGCCATGAATAGCGAATATCTAGAATTCTAATTAAACCAGCCAACTAAGCTCAAAGCGTGTTTTAATTAATGGACTCACGTTGATTGTGTACAACTGTACAGAATGGTATTTGAATGCAATCATTAAGCTCATTCACTACAAATTAACCTTAGCGCTACACAGGAATGCTGGGTATTCTACTGACTAGTCAAATTAGTTAGGTACTTTTTACTAAACGTCAAAACTAAAAGTTAGAAAGTAACTTATTTGAACAAAGATTTAGTGACGAAATTTAATAGTCAAATCAGTTACTATTATAGGTTGGGGGGATGATTGTAAATAAATAAAAACTATAAAATAAGAACCGACAGAATTTTTATCGCTCTTTTACCATTCTTATTTTAATAAGTTCGGTTAGATAATTTATTTTCACTTTAAGATAATACCCAATTGTTTTTGATGCGACATTTTATCTCACCCCTGTGACTCTCTTCCAATTATGTTCGGCGATTTAATTTTAGAATACTTTTAAATAAAGAACAAAACGCGTAGGTTCAAGCCTCACCTGAGCAATTCAATTTCTTTATGTAATCGAATTTTAAAGAACAAAAGATTAGTTTCGTTCAAAAACATTTTTCCCACCGGGTAGGCTGAGGCAACATCTCGCCATACGCTTCTATCCTTAGAAAGAAAAAGTGTTTATTTTGTATAAAACTGCGGCAGCACATAAAACGGATTGCAGAAGTAAAGACTGCCAACTGCCAGTAAGCCGGCGGTGTTTCAAGTACTTCTGACCTGTCCATAATAAGCTTTACAAAGTCTATATTAAAAATTGGTCGATAGTGGTACCTGGGATATTATTTCACATAATCGAGCACAATAATAAAGCACCTACTACCAACGCTACATCACTTTCAGTCTCTCAATCTTTAAACAAAAGCTATGTCATTCCGTTTTACTCCTTTGCTTTATAAGTGAAGAACAAACCTACAAACAGTGCATACAATATAGTGAAAATTTGCGCTCTGTAACTGTACAGAATCAGGCAGCAGACTGTTCGCTGAATTATTGAAGCGAACGACCTCCGCGTCGGCTCTGCTCGCCTGGTACATTCACTGCCATTGCATAATACAACTTGCAAACTGTAACACCGTGTACGTACACTTCTAGGTTATGAAGACAAAATAACAACCTGAAATAGGTCACGCAATGTAGGAAAATGTTATTGGAAGAGCCAATTAAATGATTTCCCTTTTGATGTTTAGATTGTATCATTTTTCTCTGAACAGTCTATTTGTACACGTTGTTAAAGTTACGCTTATTTGGAAAATTATCTTACCTATGTAAATATAATTAGGTAGGTATGAATTTTATTTCTCGAGTTTAAATAATTAAGTAAGTAATTTAATGTTCTTATTAGAGATTTTTATTTAAATTCTCACTTTGGTAACAGCTTTGCATTATCAACAAATATTTTATTCATTTATTTTAGTATACATACATATAATCACGCCTTTAACCCCGGAGGGTTAGGTAGAGGTGAATTAACACCCACATGCCACCAAGCCTATAATTGCCCACTAAGTATTGATGACTCGAGCCATGCATCCTGAGGGTAAGTCTAGGCTGTATATTATCTGTCTGATGTTAAACAATCGACTTGTATGTACTGTACGACACCGCATAGGAACACCCAAATTCTACTCTGCCGGGAACCACGCGGCCATTAGTATTATTATTTATTTTGGTACCTACCTAATAATAGTTTCTAGTATTAAATTTCATTTATGTATTTTAAGTATTTTGTTACATAATATGTTAAAATATTAATCATTTATCCATTAGATTTTCTGAAATATTCGAACAAAAGGAAATGGAAACTGTCCAAGTACCTTTATTTATATTTTTTAATAAATATCACGAGATAGAAATTTTGCTACCTTTGCGCAGGAAGGCATGAATAAGGAGCTAAATTAAAATACTTTACAATAGGAAACTTTTCCTCGTCATGTCAAATTATACCGGCAGTTTTTGGGAATTAAACTTCCTTTGTGCTTATGTTATCCGAGTACTTAGATACGATGAAAAAAAAAACCTATATGAATAATAACAATATTTAATATTTCGTCGTCCTTTTATTATTTAAAGATGGTCCTTTTATTTTTTTATTATTTATGAATTGATCATGTATCAGATTTTAGAAAATACGAAATTAATACTCGTAAATATAGAAACCTGCGGCCGATTCTCCTTTGCTTTGGGCTCTGGCGAACTCCTTTCGGAATTGGGACTTCAGACAGTAGTCGCTCTGATAAAAGGGGAAAAAACGGACCTTAATTTCCGAGGTGAAAGTTCCCTGATTTCCGAGGTGTTAGTTCCCGATGCCACCACTCGATTTATCTCGAAGGTTAGGAGATCAAACGACACTCGCTCTCGAAAAGCCAATAAACCAATCAAAAATAATAAACTTGACCAGGCTTTAAAGTTCTAACTTGGCACACAACCGGGAAATCGTTAGAATGATAATGACTTCAATTAAATCATACATTAATTAATCATTCGTAACCCAAATTGTGGCATTCCGTACTTGAACAATTAGGTAATGAGTTGAGATAACAGATTAGTTGAAATGTAGGTACGACAATCGTGTAATAAGTGTACATACGACAATCATTTTATCTATGCATAATTCATAAAGATGTTTCATCATTAGGGCACATTAGGGTGCCATTTATGTTGACTTGCGGTTTAGATTATAAGTAGCCAGCTCATGGCCGCGGCTCCACCCGCGTGGATGTCGGTTATCGCGACTAAACATAGTCTATGTGTTAATCCAGTGTGTCAGCTAACTCCACATCAAATTTTATCAAAATCGCTCCAGCAGCCGTTTAGACTTGAAAAAACAACAAACATTTACACTTACAAACTTTCGCCTTTATAATATTATTATACATGTGTCACGGAACGTTATTAATAATATAACCCAAGTCACAGAAATCTATTCCGTAAGGTCTTGGTTGACTGCGTAGAACCAGCGAGCACATATTTGCTCGCTGGTTTTACGCAGTCAACCAAGACCTTTCAAACATAAAAAAATTAAAAAATTGTTTTAAGGTTCACTATCGTTATCTATACATCTATACAAATAAATAAAATTGGAGTGTCTGTTTGTAATATTAAAATAACCGCTTTCTACTACATGCATATGAATGTATATACGGTACACATACCAAAATATGTATTTTTAAATTTTTTGTCTGTCTGTCTGTCTGTCTGTTTGTTTTGGCTAATCTCTTGAACGGCTGGACCGATTTGGACGGGACTTTCACTGGCAGATAGCTTATGTAATAAGGAGTAACTTAGGCTACTTTTATTTTAGAAAAATTATAAAAAATAATTCCACGCGGACGAAGTCGCGGGCACAGCTAGTTAATAATATAACCCAAGTCACAGAAATCTATTCCGTGACACAAGTTTTTGTAAACTTAAAAAATAATATTAATATCTTCAAAAATGTATCTCTGGTTTAACCCTCACATGCGTAACATAACACTGTAAAGAGAAAACTGTCATCAATCAACTAGGTAGTAACCACACTATATGAAATTCAATCGAACTTCAACAAAACTCTATTGTTCTACAAAAATGTTACCTCGAATTCCAATTTCTGCGAAATACTTACCAAAACAGTGAAACCAACATTGAAACTATCTGTTGGTATAATTTCCCTGGGGATAGCGGCTGATAACTTGTAAATAGTTGCCAATCTATCGTGGTTTAAATCAAACAATAATATTATTCAGCCCAGCTGTGGTTGGAAATTACCCTAAAGAACAATGTTTTAGTTGTGTCCAACTTTCATTTATTTGACCTTAACTGCAAGTATTGGGCGCGTTAAGATTTTTGTTTTCTGTTAAACTAACAGCTATCATTATTAGTATTTATTCGATGCTAACAGGCAGCGTACAGGTTAAGCTGGTGGTGGTGGTTCATGCATAATTTATGGTAATAATACATTTTTATCCCCAATAGAATTATTATTGAGTCCTATCCGATTGCTAATACTTTCCCGCAAGGAAGCTATCAAATATTAATAAATGATCTTGTATCTGCATCCTGTAAACTCATGTATTATTCCAGTGGGCGCAGTCCCCCGTGAGCGTCGCCGGAGGAGCCGCCGATACTCCGCCGGAGGGATTCAGGAGGGCTGCCAGAGGTTCCTTCTCCGCGATACTGGATTTGCTTACAGCTACAACCAACTTAGATATTCATCAGGTACGTAAATTGATTTATGGTATACCACCACTGTTCAAGTGTTTTCTCAAACAATATAGTTGTAACCACGGGCGAATTAGATGATAAGTAATGTTTTGAGTTGAGCACAGCAGCAGAAGGTACTTAATAAATGTTTCAAAAGTAACGCAAAATGGTAACAAAAACACAATCTTGTAACGTGGAATTAAAAATGTAATAGATGTGTTATTATTTATGGAAACGAATTTTTATCATAGTCGTAACGTAACGCGAGTAGTTTCTTTTTTTTGCACTTATGTTGCTCCCTTTATTATTTTAGCACTCGAAAAGTAATTGAAATACAATACCAACTCTGTATAACCCAAGTGATCCTCTAGTCTTGTTTTAACGATAAACAAATTAGGAAACAAGTTTTTTATACGGTTTTTTTAATACACAAGAAACAAGTTTCTATCAACTATGGTCCATATCGCCCACCACGTCACAAACCACGCGCGTCACAAGATCGTTACTTTCACTTTGCATACGAAATCTTTTTTTTTCTATCTATTGGATAAAGTACCAGGCTAACAGAAAACAGTCGAAGGTTAACGACATAATCGAATCAAAGAGCATAGTGAACAAGAAAGCAATCAACGAAACAGTTACGTAAAAGAATTCCAAAGTACAGTAAACTGTAATGGCAAAAGTTTTTAAACCTGTCCCGAGGAAACTGGGAAGGTAACGTATAACTCCGTTCTTTTATGTTTTCCTAGTACAAATACATTTTATACGGTAAATATATTATATAGATATATAAGTTTAAGTTCTTCCGTATTGGAAATTTATATCGAAATATATTTTTATTACCAACTAAAGTTGAATGTTTTTAAATATAAACCGGTTTAGTTTGCTATTATACAGAATGTATGTTTTTTTGATCATAATGTTTTATTTGATAAATCATTGCAAACATTATACTTACTAAACAACTAGGTAGGTAAGGTTACCTACTTGATGAATGACCGCACCACAAATACCTACCTGTATTTCAGGGAAACGGACTGAAAGGTGATAATGATGTCTTCATCATTACCTACATGACTGACATGTATCGTGTGAAGTAACGACCTAACACCTTTAGCAATTCTGTGCCCTTAGTCCCACGGTCCTACCTCGGTCCCATGTCGCGCCCTCCTTTCCTACACAGGACAGCGGCGGCGGCGGTGGCGGTTCGTGTCCATTGCCGCACCATTAAGACCTGGAATTCCTTGCCAGCTCACATGTTTCCTTCTTCATACATTCCTGGGTCATGCAGGACCATCAAAACTCATCTGATGACGCCATCAAGCTGTCTGCCACCATTTTTTTTTAAATAATATTAGAACCGAAGTTACTATATCCCCTCTAACCCCTCCAACTAAGCTAAATTGCTTGTGCTAGGAGTGGGTTCACGTCGGTAGTGTAATGGCCATGATTCGAAACCGAGACCTCTCGATCGTAAGGCCGACTCCTTAACCACTAGCTACCGATGTTACGTGTCTATAATGTTGACCCACTTTCCTGAGGCTTTGTCTTCAGCTTACAATCAGGCGAGGTGTAGTCAAATTGATGTGTCCTAAATAAAAAATTTCACATTCTATTATCTGTCACATACAAACGGAATTTATGCATTGGACTAGATACCTACATTCTCAGTGTAAATCGGTTTAAGTGTGGTTAAATGTTGTTAGTCCCTTTCATCAAGCAAACAGCTTACGTACTTACATACATACATACATTCATTTCGAGGTATTCAGTAAGCCGATTAACGACTTTTGAGATGCGAATATAATTATGTAGCTATTAACTCTGCTTCTGTAGTTTGGGTCTTTGATTATTATGTATGAAGATTTAATCTGGGTGAGGTACCTGTACTATTTACTTAAAGGGGTATTACATCTTCCTGAATTCAGAAACCTGAATTTAGGAAATTCTGAATTTAGAACAGTGTAATTGCATTTAGGAAGCAAAGCTTCCTAATTAGGAAGCTATTTAGGAAAAGAATGGTTTCCGACGTCCTAAATGGCTAAATCGGATGAGTGTAATTACGTTTCCTAAATTCAGAACGCTCAGTCGCCCCGCGCCTGCCGTCGACAGCGCACGTTTGTCTTTCCCTCCCAATATAATATTGCGTATATGTACCGACGAAATAAATTAAATTTTACATCATCTAGTATGCTAATTATTCAAATCAATCAAGGAAAAATTATATGATCGGTTCAGGCGGGATTTGAACCCGCGATCCTTCTTTTACAGGGAGAATGCTTTGACCACCTAGCTACCAGACTCACGCCCAAACCAATCTGTATCCGTCTTTAAGGCGATGATGGAGCAATCTACCGACGCTCTTACGAGCTATGCTATCGGAACCAATGAATGATCTGTCATTCATTTTATTCATTGATTTTTGATTAGGTACTTCGCCCAAATGTTTGAATGAAATTTTACAGCAAGTAGTACTAATTATTCAAATTGATTATGAAAGAAAAAATTCGTTCGTCGTTAAGCTAACCGCACTCGACAGTCGACACGTCCGTCCCTTGCCGCTCGTCCTTCAAAAATGATTTAGGATCCTAAATTAGTGAACGTGTAATCGCGAGCTTCGGTGACTGAATTTCTTTTCCTAAATAGCTTTCTGAATTTAGGATTCTGAATTCAGGAAGATGTAATATCCACTTTACTCTATCTGAAGTATAGGTATGTACAGAACAGCCAGCATCAGAGAGGTGTTTGTGTACAAAGTTCTCAAAATGATCTTAATTCCTTGGTTTTCCTCCCTGATGGCCTATTGTTGTGATACTTGGTAGACACCTTTAAATAGGACAGTAATACAATTTAAAATAAATAAATATAAATATATAAAATAAATTTAAATCAATATTACAGTTTGATTTGTTCTTAACTTTATACCTTAGTTTCACTGAATTTTTTATAGCATTTTTAATGCTAACTTTAAAGTTCGAAAAACATCGGAAAAAATGAAACGCTCAAGTGAGACTTGAACTCACGACCTTTCCCTTCCCCAACTGAGCTATTGAACCACACCTGATTCACTTCAAATTTTCCTTCTCTTTATATCTGTCTCGAACTTTATACCTTAGTTTTAAAAATAATTTTGAGATTTTTTAGATCAAGATATTTCTGACGCCAACTGTACTGTATGCGACTGATTAGTAAGATACTTATGTTGGAGATCCTTTGAGAGGGGCGTGAAAAGGCCTCTGAAGAGACCGTGAAGCTGAGAGCCGACACTGAAACATCATAGGTGTCTCTAGTGGTGACTATTCGTGACCCTCTGAGACTACCTTCAGCTTACCATCAAGCAAGAGAAAGTCAAATAGACATTTTCTATATTTAAAGCGTAATGTTTTCAAATCGTCTCTTGAAAATTGACTCTTTCCAATTAGGTACAATTACCAAGTAGAAATAAAGTGCAGTTCGCAATGAATAATATAAATCGCTGACTTGCATTTTGTTCAGCCTATTCATGTTGGGAAAGTTTTTGTATGGTACCTACTTAGTACCTACGTAATATTTTATAATTTCGTACACGATTCTAGAATGAATTGATTAAAATGCACGTTTGAACGTTGCCAAAACGAATTCCAAAACCGTATAGGTACTTACTTCAAATGTGAAATGCTAAGTACAGTTCCTAATTAATGCTATTATTTTACCAAACAATTCTTTTACGTAAATAAAAGTAGATAAGCGTTTTAATTCTTATTAGTTTATCAGTTATCACTCATCAGCATACTTAGGTCGGAATTAGGTAGAGTTATTTATGTACTTACACTGATTTCATGCAATGTGGATATGCCTCAAATCTCGTAGTTAATAAATTATAGGACAGAAAAAGATCGTGATATATTCATTGATAAGATTATTATGATTCTTTGTAACATACCATGGACCCAACAATTTTTTTTTTCGAGAAGTAAATGACTTTACACCCTATAATTGTAGGGGTTTCGATTCCCGACAAATAAAAGATAAGTTTGGTAAGATATAGTGTAATCACAAGTCACAAATGCGTTGGACAATAAGTAATTACAAGACGTTATGTACCGCGAATGTTTGGTCGCGCCCGATTCCCGTAAGATCTTAGGTTGAATTGTTTTAAATGGCAATCGCACTGACCACGCCGTATCCGCGAATGTTGCTTACGCTTGCATTTTATAATGAAATGTACTAGGCCCTTACACCAATTCTTATTATGATCTTCTCCTACCAATATAATAAAATACAATGAGTAAAGAAGCCACGTGGTTCCCGACAGAGAAGAATTTGGGTCACCATCTCTTTCCATGCGGTGTCATAAAAGGCAACTAAGGTATAGGGCTGTTTAAAATCAAACAGATATACTCGTATACATCCTCAGATATGGGCTCGAGTCAACAATAGCGCCTGGAATATTATGGCAATAGGCTGATCCCCTATTACATGGGACCGACTACAATTATTGGTGAAATGTGGGTGTTAATTAACCTCTGCCTAACCCTTGAGGATAAAGGCGTGATTATTATATGTAATATTGTTGGCCACACAAGTTTGTGTATCAGAAAAGCCGGGAATATCCACATTAATATCATCATTTCGGTGCAAGACTTATATAGATAACTGTACCTAATTCCGACCTATGACTTATCAGTAACGTTTCAACAACCTACTTTAAACCGAACTTTACCTTCACTCGTATCCTAACACAATCTACAGAATTGCGTCGGTAGCTTAGTGGTTAAGGACTCGGCCTTATGATCGAGAGGTCCCGGGTTCGATCCTGGCCATTACACCACCGACGTGAACCCACTCCTAGCACAAGCAATTTAGCTTAGTTGGAGGGGTTAGAGAGAATATTAGTGACTTTGGTTCTAATATTCTTTATAAAAAAAAAAAAACAAAAAAAAACAAAAAACTGTTTAAAAGCCGTTGGGTCGCCACTACGCAGGAGGCGCGGGTTCGATCCCCGCTCAATTCAAATATTTGTATGCATGATTATGAGTATATGCATTGGTCTGGGTGTTTCTATGTTTAATAGGCATGTATTTACAAAAAAAAAGTATCTAAGTAGGTATGTTTATCCACATTCTAGATTCCATAACACAAGCTAGTTAAGCTTACCATGGGTCTAGATAGCGTTATGTAGAATGTTGTGGAATATTTATTATTATTATTGACTAACTCAATAACTCGAGTAAGTCCCTGCTCCTTAGTAACATAACGTGTTTTCACAAAAGTACAAGCTATCTGGCCCAAAATATAATAACACAGATATTACAGAACGAAACATCTTCGTGTAACAACCGCAGGGCATGTCTGAACACAGCCTCACGGTGGATTATTTCAGAATACAACTTTGTTTTATCAGACTGAATAACAGGTGCGCCTTGCCCTACCCTTAGGCTAAGCGCACACACAATAGTATTGACAACTAGCTTTGCTCCTGACTTCGTCCGCGTGTTCCTTTGTTAAAATTAAATAAAAATATTAAATAATGTTAACTATCAAAGTCAAATTAATATTCTCAATCTTGAACCATAAAATTGTTTCTGATGACAAATTTAATTCTACTTAATCTAAATTTACCACCGCTTCTAAGGCGCTGGTGGAGAAGAAACAGCGCAACAAATTCCACTGTGGCATTTTTAGACGTCAATTTACAATAAGTGATTATTTCGAATACATAGCGAAAAAAGAAGAATCATCTCGGGCGGGACTCGAACCCGCAGTCTTTCCCTTACAGGGGGAATGTCTTGACCAATTCGGCTACCGAGACACGCCCGATGTGATTCAAATTTCCCATCTTATACGTCTTTAGGGCGACGGTGGAGTCATCTACCGATTTTCTTACGAACTATAACGAACTTAATGCTGTAAAAATTCATTAAAAAGGTGATTATTTTCTTAATGCTAAATGTGGACGAATGCACATTTCTCGTCTGAATAAACAATAAGTATACAAAACACTTTCTAATAAAGAATTAAACTAAAGTTACGTAATGTTAAAAAAAGTCGCGTACCTAGGTAATACAATAAGTACCATGCTGTAACTATAGCATTTTATGAGGGGCCTGCACTATGCTCTGTTAGTGAAACTCCCTTCAAACTGACCCAGCTGTTTTAAACAGACACACATATGTTTTTTTGTTTATTGTAAGTACCGTGTATACATTCATCTTGACGGCCTCTGTGGCGTGCACGCGACTGCCACGCAGGAGGCGCGGGTTCGATTCCCGCTCAGTGCAAATATTTGTATGCATGAATATGGCTATTTGCATTGGTCTGGGTGTTTCTATGTATAATATGTATGTATTTACAAAAAACAGTATATAAGTAGGTATGTCTATCCGCATTCTAGATTCCATAACACAAGCTATAAAAGCTTACCATGGGTCTAGATAGCGTTGTGTAGAATATTGTGGAATACTTATATTTGCACTCATTGAAAGAAAGAAAGAAAGAAAAGCTGCAACTTATTTTAACATTAGGTACAAAAAGATACTTCAACTTTATTCAATTGTACAGATATAAAATACATGTCAAAAATATTGTATGATATATCACGCAATAATATAGGCTGTAACAGACACCAAATGGGCAGTGTGTAAGTATATTATTCAATGTTAATAATATTGTACGTGTGCGGTTACCCTTAGATGGAAAATCACGATGTAATAAAAACACGGAGGTCCCTGAAACATACTCGTGCGTAAAATAATTACATCTCTTGATTTTATTGAAATGTTCAAATCAAATCAATATTGCCCACAATAAGCTGATTTGATATGAAATTCAATATTAGATAGAGTTTCGGTTCATTTCTTTCTGTTATGTGTACAATGACTGGCAGGTAGATAAATATCTTTTATTTATTATTAAGAATATTAGTAGATGAAAATAAATTAGCTACTGGCTAGTAACACAGATAATATAATATACTTCTACTATACCCCGTCCATCATATTATTGTATTTTAGACAGATGGAAGTAGTGATTGCATGAATATTTAAAATATCGACAAAGTTAAAAACTCGATTAAAAAAAATATTAATCGATAAATGAAAATATTATGAAAAATATATGATTTCATGTGGAATTATTATCTATTATCTTTCTGTACATAATAATAAAGCAGTAGATATTTCGTGTCTATACCTACAATTTACAAATGTATTAAAGACTAATCTCCAAAACAAAACAACTGACTTCTAGAATAATATTCCAACATGCTGATTTCCTGGTATTTATTGAAGAATTCCGTGGTCTGTCTCGGAAACCCATCATCAGATCTTTATGCAATTTAAATGGGACCATTTTGGAATGAACTTCTTTCAAATAAAAAAGAATTCTGACAATCCGTCTAGGTACATATGACGAAGTTACAAAAATATTTTTCCGTAAAAACCATACAAATATAAAAAATTATAAACATCTGAATTGTTGTTTAGAAATCGGTTAAAAACCGCCAGTTGTGTAATATTTTTTAGAAGAATTATTTTCTGTAGTCGATATCGATAGTGACATTTTCAAGTTATTATAATAAAAATACAGTCGATAAACTAACTGTTCTACATCCCTAAAATTGCTTTCTGGCTGACGTGACGTTGTCAATGAAAAATGACGTATTGGCGCCAAATTTTTGTTAGGATTTTCAGTTGTTGACGCTAGAACAAAGTTATACCTACCGACCACTGTCAGTGAGCTGTCTAAAAT
Organism: Eilema sororculum; assembly: GCA_914829495.1. Taxonomy (NCBI): domain Eukaryota; kingdom Metazoa; phylum Arthropoda; class Insecta; order Lepidoptera; family Erebidae; genus Eilema; species Eilema sororculum. The sequence goes on along the minus strand of OU618552.1, from coordinate 19,581,924 downwards.
ACAATAATATAATGGACGGAGTATAGTAGATATTCCCCCTGCCTACACCAACCAGCAAGGTTAAGTAAATAACTTGTGTGTAGTTCGCGTCGGTAGTATACGGTCAGAATTCGTACCTGGGGCCTCTATATTGCCATACGCTAACTTACTAAACTAACACCAATGTTAATCCAACAATCGCCAAAATTTTCTGCAAGTTAATAACTTGTCTAGACAACAAACCCAAAAGAAGAAGGCGAAACCACTGGAACTCCCTGCCAGCTCACGTGTTTCCTTCTTCCTACAGTCTCGGGTCCTTTAAGCGGGGCGTGAAAAGGTATCTAATGAGGCCGTCAAGCTGAGTGCCACCACTGTTAACATGGTAAATGTTTACGATGATGACCCTCTTTCCGAGACTTTGCCTTTAGCTTAACATCAGGCGAGGTGAAGTCAAATTGACGTGTCCTGTATAAAAAAAATCCCATCTAGCGACCCAGTCACAGTAGGTTCCTATTACCTACCGCCCATCTCACCCATCTCTGAAAAATGAACAAGTACCTAGTACTTAAGGTTACTTTGCCCAGTTTTTTATCGTGTGCAAAATATTGAAGGTACCGGTGGTTATACCGTCTAAAACGACTGTGGGTCTTAAATTGCCGGAGGTGAGATTGTCGGAGACATTATCTCTCGCATCCCGGCGCATAATTTTAACGGCTATGGCCACGTAGTACGACCGCTTCGTCCGACTGATCGGACGGAAGTACCTACAGTACAGCCGAAAAAGGAGATAGATAGGTACACTCCATTTAATATAAGTTTATGGTAGGTACACTCTGGCCAACAAAAGATGGTGCAATAAGTCGGTGATTCCCATTAGTTCTATAGAACTGTGACGTCATAGAACTGTTGAAACGTTTTTCTCCCTGTTTTTCTATGATAGATCAGATGCAATTAAATTTGTCCCATTTGTTCCATAGAAAAAATAATACTTTTGCTTAATTGGAAACCTCGATCTCCATGTTCTACAAGTTCCCTTTTTACATGTTCCTAAATGCCTTTTACACATTTTTTTATTCCAACTCCTATTTCCATAACCAGTTTTACTTACATACATACTTACATTACATATTATGAGGTCGGAACAACTGAAAACCAACAGGTTGTAACACTGACTAGACTCTGACCATGTTTTTTTTTTTAAAGAATATTTCATGCATCCCCAAATAGGAAAAAGAATCTAGTATCGACTCCGTTATTTCGGTGTATATTCAGTATTCACTTTTTGCGCCATCTTTCGTTGGCCAGAGTACCTACGGTTGCGCCTTCACATACATACTACATTATGTACTATTCTACACCACAACTTTATATGAAAAAATGCGACGAATCTACTTTGTCGACCGTGCCTACTGTCTGAAATACCACTGCCTCTGGGATATACTTAGGTAGGTAGATATAGATGCGTAAAAATATAAACATAAAGTCACAACTATGGTTTAAATTGTTTTTATGTCAGTCCCCTGTCCTATCGCTCTGTCCCACCTGTCCCGTAGGAATTAAAAGTTCGCAACTTGTCAGTACTCGTTCACGCAGGCTTAGAGACGCCAATTTCCTGGCATGTTATCAATTTCCTGTGTCGGTTCCGCGGTTCATTCCATTTATCAAGTTACCGTGTGTTGGAGCGCTCTAAAATTCAAACTACCTATTCGGAATATGTATTCAAATTTACTACTTACGGACACGTCAATTTGACTTCACCTCGTCTGATGTTAAGCTAAAGGCAAAGTCTCAGAAAGAGGGTCACCATCGTAAACATGTACCATGTTAACAGTGGGGGCACTCAGCTTGACGGCCTCATCAGATGCCTTTTCCCGCCCCGCTTAAATGACCCGGGACTGTAGGAAGAAGGAAACAAGTGAGCAGGCAGGGACTTTTTTTTTTAATAAGAATTTATTTATCTTTCACAAAGGTACTGTACAACATTTGCATAATCTAGTGGGTGTTTAAAATTTTTAAATTAGTTCGGTAGCCTTTGTGAGAGACTGATGTCTGTAGTAGGAAAACCTGTAGGTATTTGAATGAATTTTTTATAGCATTTATTATGCTAACTTTTAAGTTCGAAAAACATTGGAAAAAATGAAATGCTCAAGTGAGACTCGAACTCACGACCTTTCCCTTACAGGGGGACTGCTCTTCCAACTGAGCTATTGAGCCACACTTGAATCATTCCAAATTTTTCCCTCTCTTTATACCCGTCTATAAGGGCGATGGTGCAGCCATCTACCAACATTCTTACGAACTGTTGGAAACAATGAATGATTTTTCAACCATTTTTAAACATTGAATTTTGATGACTGCGCCCAAATATTTAAATGAATTTTTTATAGCATTTATTATGCTAACTTTTAAGTTCGAAAAAACAACCTGTAGGTAATTAAAAGTTCCAGGTCTTAACATAGATGACCAAAAAAATTAGCCATTAAACAAAAAATCAGGCGGATGTGACATAGCTATACGTATTTTGTGATTACGTGTGTTTTTGTTAGTTTTCACTTTTGGTTAGGTGCTTACGTCACAGAATACTTACGTATTTACCTCTTAAGAACCTACACTTAAACAAGGCACTTGACAAGTCAAGTCACTTAGCCCACCACTGTCCACTGCTGGGAATAGGCCTCTCCCAATGTACCTACGCCATTTCGTCTGATCCTCCGCCTTCCGCATCCAGTCTGTCCTAGCCACTTATTAGTAAGTACTTATGTCATATTAAATAGTTCTCACGATCCAAAACAACAATGTTATAAAAACTCAAAAGTTTGAGCACCTATTACCTATACCTAGATACAGATATGGCATGACCTATATATATATATCCATTAACAACCATTTTACTTCAATCGTTTTCTAATAGCTCACAAGCGACTACCAGGATCGTCTTTGTTTAATTAAGACTAGCGCCGAGTTTTCTTCCTGAAAATACTTTACTTTTCCGTTTCACTGCCCCTTATCATGAATTATAAGCTTCACGAGTCCCGACTGTGCCTCTCACCTTGCAATAGAACCTATGTAAAATTATTCAATTTGCGAGGAGCTATAGGTACTTGTGGGCCATCGGACACAGCTTCCTACTTAGGAAATATTAAATTAGGAAGGTAATGGCGGTGTGCAGAAGCCAACAGGGTTTTAAATCTTCTTTATGGGTGGGGACTTTGCAGCTCCCAAATAATTCTTAAGTAGGTAATTTGCTTTGTTAGGAGGCATTGAAATCTTACAGTTGAATTTTAAAACCGTTAAGGTTCTATTGGTACCTATCCTCCCTCGATCAAATAAGTTAACTTTTCCCTACATGTGTGTCCTGATCATACACTAATTTGCATTTGGCGAACTCCCAAAAATACGTGATAACTATGACTAGTTTTGGATCTATTTTGAAGTTACCGAACTGACACCGTTCCATAGTGACGAATCATAGATTTTCACAATTAAGTTTAAGTACTTACCTACTTAATACTATAAAGGTTATATATAAATTAGCTCTTGCTTAGAAATCTATCAATCCTATTTCCGTATAATCTCACTTACTGAGAGCACACGGTGATATCTAGTGATTAGTTGTGTTGGACATACTTAATCACCAATTTTGCTCAAATAAGTAGGTAGGTAGGTAATAATGTTAAATAGGTATTAAGAGAGATTAGATCTCCAAAATTATGCATTGGCATTCACCTAATAAGTAAACGGCTTACGTTATGGATTAAGTTATAGAAACTATTTATCAGAGGCACCGGTGCTGCTAAAACTTTTAATACCTACCTACCCAGAATACACATGATACCATAGGATTAATATGTTGAATTCGATCTTCGTCGGTTTCCAGTCAGCTTAGGGCGATCAAACGTCAGTCGCTGACGTAAAGTAACCAAATTATAGGAGTTCGGCGAGAAAGAGCGTGTCATTTAACATTAGGTGAAGTTACTGTTATTCGTCTTAATAGATCGAATTAAATAAGTTAAACATGACAACGATCTGAACTTTGGAGTTCAGTAACTACTAGCTACCTATTTAGCTACTTTGTAAGGTAAATAGGCACCCAGGTCAAATTAGGTAGATATTTGTATATTGTCTTGAATGAATTTTACAGCATTATTGTATGCTAACTACACAATCGTACCTACGCCTATACAACTATACGCCGCGCCATAAGGACGGATAAAAATAGAAGGGAAATTTGAATCACATCAGGCGTGTCTCGGTAGCCGAGTTGATCAAGGCATTCCCCTGTAAGAGTAAAATCGCAGGTTCGAGGCCTGCCCGCCCAAGAAGTTAATTTTTTTCCTGTGTCTATTTATCCACGGAAAATATGTCATCAACCATTATCATATCCACACCATCATTGGCGGAATTTACTTAGGTAGGTGGTAGGCATTTTAATTTCTAGTTAAATTAATTTTTCATTTTAATTACTTAATTATCTTAAAAATACTTATAAATTTAGATCAGAAAACGTACATACCTACATCCAGAACCAGACTTGAACCTGCGAACAGTAGGAGGGGAATATTCTGATTAACTGAGCTTTTTTATCCCCTTTTTATCAAAATTTAACCAGATAACATATAAAATAATGAATCGGCATTCTTATGGAAAACATACCGATCATTAATTTTTATCACAAAAATTATGTGGGCTCATTGGCAGAGCTCTCGAGTATTGGAGAATAACGAGGGTCATGGCGGCTGAGTGTCCTTATAAAAACATATCTATTGATATTTTTTGGTCCCCTGTTTACCCGTACTTGAGTAGATAGCTACAGTTGATGTAGGTACAGTCGATAAAGGAGATACCTTATATGCACCTTTACTTATATACAATTTTATATGAACTTCTTATCAACTTAACCATTCTGAGTAGGTAACATTATTGTTGACTATCGAGGTAATTTAACCTAGGAATCTAGTTTATACCTACTTTAGTACAGCTCGATTCATTAATCTTGGACCTAAATCACTATATAGATATAAAAGACCCTGGCGCGCGCGGATTGTTTTGTAATAAATGTAATAATCTACTACTAATCTGACGTGCTATCTTCAAAATACGTCCAAGCAACGTGTACTTACTGCACGGTACCTATAGAGCACACTTTAGGTCCAAGATATTTGAATCGAGCAATACCTACTTATTTAATATAGCATTCATTAGACATCATACATTTCTTTTAGACTTTGGTTTACAATAATATAAATAAAAAAAATTTAAGAACCCCTGACACTCTCTATCCCCACTTTAACCCCCGTAAGTTTTAAACGGCTCTCCCATTTTCATCAAACATGTCTAAAGGTGGAACCACACCAAACGGCCCGCATCGGCCAGTATCGGCCGAACGTATGCGTCGGTATCCGTACGCACGCGGACGGAGCCGATCTTATGTCGCGGCATGTCACCGGCTGTGTTTACCCTTGACTTGGTAATATAAACTTTAAACACTGTATACAAGATTTAATTTCGTTTAAAGATCGTAAAATTCGTTTCGATGCGGGCCGATGCGATCCGTTTGGTATGGTTGGACCTTAACACTCGCACTGCTCGCACATAAGTCCACCTTTATACAAAAAAATACTAAATTGAAATCGCTTCATCCGTTCGGGAGCTATAATGACAGACACTTCAAGCTTTATAGGTAAGTTATCACCCCTCTTTTTGCGTTGGGAGCTAAAAATAGGATAGGAGGATCCTATGCTACACAGGAAAGATTTTGGCATACTGTAACATACGGTAGGTAAAAGTGGTCACATCAGGGGGGAGCTCAAAACGTAAGAAAAATGGAGCAAGTACCTACCTACTTAGTAAAGACACGTTTTGGACCACGTTCCCTTGTTACTTTAGTGCCATGTATCTAACTGACATAACGTGTAATTCAATGTACCTACCTCCTACGATATATGTCCTTCCTCTCATGTAACCGCAAATAAATTGGAAAGAGCTCGGGGCAGACGTGATATATGGAACGACGAGCAAATCGTGCTGTCAGTTACGGAGTATAATAATTGGACACAATCGATACCCATGGTCACGCAGATGCGGAGAGGAAAACTATTTATTTACTGCGCAGAATTTTAGACACAGGTTAGTTTGTCTTGGTCAGTAGTGTAAGAAGTATAAGACCCTACACTTCAATTCTTTTGTGGTCGTATGTACAGTCAGCATCAGAAAGATGTGGTCGAAAAAAGTGCTTAAAATGATCTAAATTTAGTTTTTTTTACCCCCTTCCTGTAGACCAATTGTTCTGATATTTGGTATATACCTTTAAAGTTCGGACAATAATCCATACGTCCATAAATCCATACGATAAATGCTTTCACGCCTAAACCACTGAACCTATTTTTTAATTGTGTCTTATCTTATTTTATTGTGAAATTATAATGTCTACGTCATACGATCTAGAACAATCAATTCCTCTCTGCACATTTCAGGCCCAGTCGCTGTCCGGCTCGACGACGCCGCGAGCCGACGATAAGTCCGGCGGACACTCGCCCGCCGCTAATGAAGGTATTGTATTCCGACAGCTTTTGTACTAACAATGAAAAGTTTTATATCACTTCAATGCAGACATGCGGTCTCATTTAGCGCTCACTCGACAGGAAATTAGTTTTAAAGGAAGAACAACTTTTGGGGATAGCATGGAGTATTACGGCGGTGGACGAGCTCAAATTCACCAAGTTTTGATTATTTTCAAAACAATCTGCACGAGCTAGTGTCTCGTTTGTCAGTAGGTCCAAGATGTGTCCCGGGCTGTAGATAAATGATAGAAATAAGTTTCTAGAGCAGCGACAGCGCAATCGAATAACAAGGCGAACCAAGGGTAAATAAATTTGCCTGTAGTCCACCTGGGTGAACCAACGGTAAAGAATAATGCACGTGGTCCACCCAGGTGAACCAATGAGGTGGACCACGGGGTGGGAGCGAGCCAATGGGCTGTATGGTCGTTGGTCTAGTCTAGAGCAAGTGTAGCTGGCGTTTACACGACTGACTGTTCTTTAGGTGCAGCGCACGACGGCGCACGGTGATGGTCGGCTAGCACTCTTCTCGACCGGCTATCGCAACGAGGCTTCGCAGCAGACACAAGACTCGCTTTACCACCCACAGGTAAAATTTTCATAGACTTGGAAAATCCGGATGTCCTTTTGCATTTGGCTAGAAGTAGCTAGGTAAGATCCTTCCATCGTCCAAAAGACCGGAATTTCATTTGAAATTGCCTACAACTAAGCCCGATGCCCGATTCCCAATCAATGTTAGGTATTTGTGCTAAAAGGATTATTACATTGGCAACACAAGCAATTACTAATAATAGTGTTAGATTTGTGCCAGATAGTTCGCACTCAAAATAAAAATGGGCTTCTCGGTCAGAAGAAGCTGACAGAGCCGTCCTTTTACAATGGCGCTACTCCGCACCGACCCACGTTATCCTTCCAATCCGAAGTGTTATCCGCCACGGTATTTCCATCAAGTGAAGGTACCTACCAAATCCTTCTTTATCGTGTCAATGGCAATATTTGTAGTAGGTATTGGATATGACAAGCCCAAAACTCAGCCCAAAACCATGAAAAAGAAGCTGATGACGCACTAAATGAGATCATCAAGCTGTATTCACTCGTCGGTATTGCTCCACCAAATGTAGGTACGGAAGGCAACTGACGCATGTCACCCACTGTACTACTTACTGTACTAACTTCTGAAGGCTTCACCAGTTCGCCACCATTCAACATGAATTGAACTGACTTAACCAATTTCCAACTATCATTATGTGTTGCAGGCTGCGCGCGCTACCGCGAGCTGTGCTACCGTGCTGCGCAGGCGCACGTGCGCGAGGACGCGGCCCCGCGCGCCTGCCACTGCGCCAACTGCACCGCGCGACGATCTTCCCCCTCGCCCGCCACCCTCCCCCCCTGAGGCGCGGCCCCCTCCCTCACCACTGTGTCGGTGCTCACCGCGCCACTTTCCGCCCTACCGGATTTAACCAAATTAGCTTCTTACTCAAGGAAATAGACCTTAAAGATGTAAAATTTCAAGTTCACAATAAAAACAGACCAGGAAAAGTTAGAAAAATAGTTTTATCCGTTTTGGAAACAATGTCTATTTAATACCATAGTAGGTATGTGATAGCTGAATTTCAATTTTTTTTTATATTTAAGGATAAATAATAAAATAATGCCCTGTCTATTTTTATAAATTGTAAATTAAACTACGATTCCAATTCATTCAATGAAATTTGATTCACTTGTAATAATTGTAATGTACTTACCAATCAATCTGCTTATTCAAAGACTTAACGAGTTAATTTGATCGTCATATTCACCTTCTTTACATGAATGATGCAGAGAAGTTCTTATATTAAATATTTACTTTTTGTAACACCAACAAAATATTCCAAGTGTAAGAAAAATAAGTAGGTAGATCTAAATTTCAAAATGATTTTCTTTCTAACTAGCTTTAGACAGGTCTAAATACACACCTACGCTACCCTATAGCAAATTTCATCAAAATCGGTTATATTATGTATGGATTTATGGATAGCTGTTTTTACTTAATGAACATTATTTTTTCATAAATTATGTGTGTACAAATAGAGACTTGCCATTTTCCTGGTCAAACTGTGTCTATTTACCTATATTTATATATTTACCTACCCACATTTCCGTCAACAAATCCCGGTGTCCTATGCACAAATTCATAGTTACATTTTTGTGTACAACCGTAGTAGAAAATAACGAAGCTAACACTAGCTTTTATGAAATCGGTCTAATAACATCTAATATAGATTAATCACAGAATCCGTCTTGCGAGTTTGATGTCCATTCGTGGCCTTTACGACGAAGGAACAATTTAGTCAATTTCAGTAAAATATATATGGTTTCATCTATAGTGTACCTACCGCTGCTAGCTGCTACCCTAGTGCCTTACCCGATTGGCTTATGAACCACGTTCCCAACACAAGGCACCATCCAGCAGCTTATAATTTATAAGACGTAAGATTTCAATTTCTCAAATTTTAAGAACATTCACATCCAAAATCGCTTTTGTAATTAAGGAAACAACGCAATCACACGCGTTATGTATAATTCTATGTTTGCAAATTATACACGTAATTAAAATTAATTATTAAAATTGACTGTCCATTGATATTAAGAGTAAATTATCCTAATGTAAGCTTCGAATAAAATAATGTGGAAATTAAATTTACACAATTTATTTAGACGCTTCTCTACATCAGAATTTTCCGTAATACTAATTTATTATAAAGAACACGTTTTATATAAAAATATAGCCAAAATTATATAACTTAGATGTAAAGTGTAGGTGGCTATCAGTCTCCAGTCCGGAGACTCCAACTGCTAATCTATAATTATAATTCATGTGTGCTAGTGCTTAAGTATCATGACCTCTTAATTTTAGATATTAAATATTAGATATATCTAGATGTAATTTCTATATTAAAATCGTTCGACCTAATGTATACCTGCCCATCGATGTAACTTTTAAACGATTTATAATTATTATAATAATGTACATTAAATTCTATTTTATATTACATCTTTAAAAATTATAAACATTAATTTTAATTACATACATTTTAAACTTCTGATCTATTTTCGATTGTACTTACCCAATGTCATTAAATTTTAATCGTACATTATTTAAATATTAACAAGGCCTACCTACTCGCGTTATAAAATGTAATTTAAAACGATTCAAAAATAAAAACAAGATTATTATAAAAAAACGTATGTCTATTAATTTGTATACCTGTATCAGCGTTACCTTGAGACTATAGCTATCAGTTACAGTAAAGGAGGATATGCAGTCTTGTCGATACATTTAAATAAAACTTAAAATAATTAGCATATTTATTCAGGTAAACAAAAATCATGTTTTAGTAGAGAACATTATGGACAACCAAAATTTTGTGAGATTGGACGTCTGACATTACCAAACTCATGGAACATGCTTTCAATCTCTCACACAACAATGTCACCACAAATCCATTACATGTGCACTCAAAGTTTCCGAATTTAGTCATAAATGCTTCTTACTAACAATAGTATTTATGTTACGAACATGATTTCATCTAGTCACAGGAAATTTTTTAACCATATTGTATGGTTGGAATCCTATCTAAAGTCTATTTCTAGTAAATATTAGAAAAATAAAGTCATCTTACGTTTCCTGATAAGGGAAAATAGTTCATACGGGTATCGTAACGGTGGTATATTATATAAACATATCAATCATACAATCATGCCGACAAGTACTTCACCTCTGATGTTTTGCATCGGCGAAGTTACTCTCCAGCGCAATGGTCGATAAAAGTCACTATTATAACTTGTTTGTAAATACATCACTAAACTTACGTCCTTAAGAGATTAAAAATTGATTCCCAAAAACTGACTGGAAAATGTTGAGCAAATATATATTACAAAAATTATATTAAAATTGTCAAACGGACGAAGAGACACAATACTCGCAGACTTCTTATTATGGTTAAATGCTAACTCGTGTGAACGTTGGAATTGGAACAGCCGCTACAATAGATTCAAGAACTATTATTGTATTGCTCTGATAGAATGGTCTACTTCTAACTCTGAATTACAACTGACAATTTCCCGTATCAAATAAAAGCTCACTAAATTGATACCTCCGACCAACCAACGCTATAGAAAAATATCCAAAAAAATAACTAATCTACTAACTTATAATCCTTAAAATGGTTTATAAGACGCGCCGATCTCGAAGCTTATCAAGGCATTGAACCATAGTATCCACGACGGAACTTGCAATTACATCATTGTTTCTCTATTGATACTTTTATCAGCGTCATTATGATTCGTAAAGTTAATCAAAAAACGAAATAAACAGACAGACATCTCTTATAAACCATTCTCGTTAAAAACAATTTACAAACTCAATGATTGCGTTCGTAGAAAAAGATATAATATTTTACAAGTAAAAAATACGACAATGTTTGTTAATAAACGGAGTCCCACATGTTGTAGATTATTAACCTAATTTGTAAACGTAATCTTATAAACTTTATATAAAGCTGCGAGTGACTTATTATTACTATTTTATGTCGAAAAATTTAAAAGCAAAGTTAAAATTAAGTCAGTCCACCCTGTAGTGACAGTTGACTGCTGCGCTTACAAGATAAATTGCTATGCGACTTTCTAAAGCTAAATACAGTATAAGATATAATAACTATATGGACCCGGAATGCAAACACTAAAACCCACGTAGACTAACAAACATTGATACGTAGAGTGCCGGTGTTACCGTGCAGCATGAACCACTGTGTGTCTGCCGCCCCGCTCATTCGTTAACGCCGATAGGGATGGTAAGAGGATGCAGAGGCAGTACCGCCTGATGATGATCCATGGTAGCTGCGCTTCGATGACCGTTGGTAGCCGTCACCTGACCCACCAGTGTATTCATAGTCATCACCTGCTGATACAGAGACACGTTATTTTCACGTCAAGGGTCTGTTTATTCCAAAGCAATATTTCAAAGCAATCTCTACTTTATTCAATGAATTTAGGATGCATTATATGTACTATTTAAGAAAATAATGAAACTTACCGCACCACGCACCACTTTCCTCTCACCAGGGGGTTCAGTATGCAATCTCTTATATTAGGGTTCAGGACATACTGTATTCAATTCGATCATGATGAATTACTCCAAGAAAATGACTAATCTGTGAGGATAGAGTGACTCACAGTATATCCCAAAGCCTAAATTATCTTATATCTATTTTGTTAAGATGCCTCCAAATATCAATTCTAATATCTCTATCGAAATGCGACTATTACTTAAGTTTGTTACGCCTACCAGTACCTATGATATGCTACATGTTGTCGAGTGTTTACGATTAAGTACTCTTACGATATCAAAGAAGGTAAAAACCTGAGACAGACGCGGATATATCCGACACGTTACAGAAGGACGGCTGTGGCGACACCATGCCCCCGCAATATATCATTGGGACCTGTCGAATTGTACTATTGTAATACTGGTTTTTGTTAATTTGTGTACGAAACTGCTGATGAATCACTGGATGATTTTTAGATTGTGAAAATAACTTACGTTCTTTGTAGACTTTCAGGTAACTATAGTAAAACCAATGATTCCGTGAAGTGGTTAAAATCGGAACTAATTTGTCAAATGCATACTGTTTTCTATGATAAATTTAGCACTATTTGAGAATATTGAAGTGCCGGTGGCGCCATCCTTCAGCTCACATAATTATTGGTTCTAATATAATATCGTATCAGTTCGAACTAGGGAAATGATCTGTTTGACCAATCAAGAAGTGAGATGATTAATGAACCATCATTTTTCTTCAAATCTAATGTATCAAATACGTTACGTAGTTTTTGGAATATCACAATGAAATGCTAATTTAGCTAGGTAAGTAACGATTAGAATGAAGCCTAATTAGGGTAGCTACACACATAAGCGGGCCGGCATTAATCGGCAAGGCCGGGTGGTAAAATCGAATATATGTAGATGAACATTCGGGAATCATAAGCCGCTCGGCTGCCGCATATCATCGCTCAGCTTGGCAACTGCCGAATTGTGCCGATCGGCACAAGCAGAACGTAATCGCTTAATAGTCGCTTTGGGTTGGCTTTTTCACTCTGCAATACTGCTGAATGCAATGATGTGTCGACCCGAATGAACAACTCGATCGGCACTAGCCGATTGAAGTCGAACAAGTGCAGTAAGTGCTTCGGGTCGACTTTGTTGTTCGACAAATACTGCCGAACCGACAATGCCGGCCCGCTTATGTGTGTAGCTACCCTTACAATCTAATATTAAGAGAATGAATTTATGAGAACCAAACATCTATGAAAATTGGTTTCTTTCTGTCCCCAGGTTCAAAAATGTTTTTAATTTATTGCGATATCTAGTGCTCTGCAAATCCATTAATCAGTCCTTTTATTAGTTTTTTGAACTTTTTTACTTGGCCAGTTTGTGCACAACTTTGTAAGTTATTTCATTATTTTTGCTGATGACTATACTATCCACATTATTTAAAAAATATGTCAACTGTTTATACGATTACTTTTGTGTATATCAAGTGAGTTTTATGGTTCAAGAGATGGACTACTATGAACAGCTTTTTTATGGCAATAACTAAATAGTCATGACTTTTTAAATTGTCATAGCATTTAATACTTATGGTAGAATTAAATACACTACTACTAGAACATTCTGTTCTCAATGAACTACAAAGACGTTTAAGAAAGACCTGTGGTGGCGTCCCTATGGCCTCAGACATCTGTGGCACGTTCATATACTTGGGACTGCCAGCGTTACTCCCCACGCCATCACCCTCTGCCGTAAGTATTGCCAATTAATAAATATACTGCGATAGTGACGTCGTTGCTCCAATATAAGTGTATGTAAAACTGTAGAACATAGTGAATAACACATTTGTACTTTTCCACTGAGATTATTTTTATTCTGAACCTAACTGGTTTCGCTTTACGGCATTCTCAAAGGTTTACATTGATGTTTTTAAATATTGTAATTCCTAAACACTACAATATTTACAAAATAAACTCAATGGAAAAGTACAAGTGTGTTATTCACAGTGTGTAGCAGATTCCACCAAGTGCCATCAATCTCCAGTATAAAAACTGTAGAAGTTATTACTTAGTTTAAAATGTTTACTCGTGTCGTCTTATTGGACCGGTTGTCCGGTTAACCTCATGTCTATTTTAGTATGAAACCGCGCCGCATGCGGTTACTTCATAAATATAGACATGTGATCACCGGTTGCGGCTAATCGGAAATATGTTGACGACCTATAGACTACATGTTTACCATAAGAAATAATTATTATGATGTAGGTTCTGGACTTGATTATTGTGAATATAAAAATAGTTCTCTACTGAACCATTGAAATGAATAAAATTGAAAATGCTGATAATGCTAGAATAAAAATTGTGATCTAAGATTTCTAAATAAAGGCCAGATTTTATTTCTTTCAAATTAATGAAAGGACATATCGCACATATTTTGATAAAACCACAACCAAATAGCCGTGCAAGAAGTGATTTTTGCTTTCATCTGTACAATGGTGATTTAGTGCAAAATAGATTTGTTTTCTTGTGTTACATACACTTAAATTCGGGCAATCCACGTCACTAAAAGCACTACCAAAATTGTGTTAAAAGGATAGAGAGAAGATATAATATAATATATACATACCAAATGAGAAGGGCTGCATACTATGTACGTGTGATACATAAGAATATGTGATAGAATAATGATATGAAGAGAATATAATTAATGAAAACGGCTCGATCATCGTTCCATCACTGTTCGTGTTAGATCTGTTAGTGTAAGACTATTATGGTCAAGTGGGCCTACTGTAATGTCACTATAAAAACAAAAATTATGATATCCGAGTCTATTCATTGAGTGAGTACTTAACCAAGGGGTCAGGGGTATGTTTAAACATTAAAAATGCCAGTGATATTTTGAAATTTTTGATTTCTTTTAATTATCTACGTTTTATAATGTCCTTAAAGTAGATATATATTTCATCATAAGATATATCTCAAATATTTGCAGTGGTAATATTAATATTTTTATTAATCAACCATAGGTAGTAATTACTTAATCCATTAAGATAGAAGAAGCTTAATAATAGGAAACTACGACAAAAGTGTTTTATTCTTTCATTACATTATAAACTACATACTTATGTTACCAGTTAAATCTAACACTAAATATATATATTACCCAAAATACCTAATATGAATAATGCATAATTTTCTACTTCCGAAAGACCTCAGTGTTATGTGTAGCACTTATTACATCAATAAATCATCGCGTACAAGCTTCTCGTCTTACTTTAGTGCTTCGGTTAAAATTAATAGTTAAAACCGTAATTAACTAATTATCATTAGGTAATCATCGTAAAAAAGAAACAAAAAGGACGCACGTGTTAAGTCTATCATAATTTTCCTTTTTATACGAACATAAAGTAAAGTGGGGGGCGGCGCACGCGCCGGTGACGTCACGCGGCGGTGACGTCACCACCGCGCGCGCCGCCCGCCAGCGTTAGGCTAAGTATAGTTACACATTACAACATTACAAGTTACAACATTACAACAAGTTAGATAATAGTCTTACAATTGTAACATGCTAGTTGTGGCTAGGTCGCGGTCGCCGCTTCCAATTAATTACATTTTAGGAAATTAATACAAGTGTGTATAAATATAGCCGGCCCGTACTGGCCCGGGGTAAATTAAAACTTATATAGGTACTGCTTGTAAGTAAACATTATTTTAAATATTGTACATCAGTCGATATAGTTCACCTAACAATTTTGTTTCTAATCGATCGAGAATTATGTACTTTTATTTACTATAAAGAAAAATAGTTTAAAAAATAATCAACATCAAAATTTTAATTAAAACAGGAATAAATAACAACTTGCCCTAGGTTTTATAATAATTATTAATGTTATAATTAATTGTAAAGCCCGTGTAATTGTAGTTTTATTTTACTCGGGATCAATAATTACATTATATTAAATTCTAGTATAAATATGAGGTTTTATATTTAATAATACCTGCATTGTTTTTTTAAAATAAGTTCGAAAAGACTACAGTTAATAGATAGGGCCTGCGCCCGACCTGTGATATACATTTAAATGCAAAATGAATTACTTTTATAAGACGAGTAGACAGTGAACTTAACCATGAGTCGACTGCTAATCTAAGCTTTAACACTAGGGGTCTTGTATAATTAGTCAATTACGATGATAAATATATTAGTGAATACTAGCGCGGCCGCCGGCGCCCGCCCTGCGCCGCGGCCGCCGCTATCGATACTTTATCATATTATATCAAAATACACTTTTACACAAAACATGTTTCCTTTATATACTACTGAATAAACATACACATATAAAAACCGCGCACACTATAATATAAAGTAATACAAACAAGAGTCGAAAGGTTAACTACGCAACAGTACTACATTAAGCCATGATTAAAATATTATTTCATAAACATTATTTGTAAGATACAGCTGCATATCTTATGTCGACATTACCGAGTGACGTAGGCGCCGCCGCGGACGGCGGGTCGCGGCGTTCGGCGACCGCACATTTGACAGACGAGCCTCTAACGAGTCTTATCGTATTTGTATTTTGCTAACTATTTTTAATTAATAAATTCATCCAATATTTAATGCTCTTCTCCTATAATAATAATTAAAACTCATATAAATAGTCTCAATTGATTTTCACAATAATTTGCACTAAGTTTAATGTTGAGTAAATCTAAAATTTCTAATACATATTATACTTTATTAAATAAATTATTTTTCTTTATGTTAATTAAATTGCCACCATGGTTCATTACAAACTAAGTTCTTAATTGTTCCTTAGGTTTGTGAGAGCGGGGCCGAGCCCGAGTCCTAACGCCTTAGTGCTAATTTATCACTGAACATAACATAATATAAATCATCTCTATATTCGCTTAACTTTTTGTAAGGCATCGTTTCCTAATATTAAAACAGATGTGAACAATTTCGTTCGTATCATCGGTGGTTGTACATTAAACCTACAGTAATATAACGTAACTGAGAATGGAAGATCATGTAATTATTATAGTATTATGCGAACTGAATACCGCGTTACAAATATTAATTAAGAGGAGGACACAGGGTAGGAGGCGCCGCAAACAAATTATACGTACGAGCGACACTCAACCGATGAGTGGGGAGGAAGCGTGCAAGGTTAGTGCAAACGAATGCGAATAGTATGAGAAGCGACGCGAATGACACCGAACGACTACCTATATACTGAGTCCGATACGATTAACCAGGAATGAATTAAGACAAATTAACCTAACTAACATAGGAACGAAGAGTCAACCAAGCGGTACAAGCGGCACTTCTACACGTAACCTAGTGGGCAGTCTCAGGCTCCGACGTGTCGTTAATATTATTTCTTTATATTGTTATAAGGTACGAGTTTCACTTTCCTACTTACAGAGTGAGTCTCAGTCGAGTCCGTTATATATTTTTTTAAGAACTATAAGAAATGTATGCGCGTTAACTATGAACATCACAATGTAAAGGCTTTTTCACTATGTTTTAACCGTAAATTTGGTACACCGCACCCCTCGCCCCGGATCGCTAGTCACTTATAAAATTTGCTTATATACCTCACAATATTCCTCAATAGATAAATTATACTTTACTTATGGAGCGATCTTAAATAACCCTATTCTAAACGATCAAATTATGCATTCAATGTAATCAACAATTCGTCTATTTAAAACATTTATCAACAAATCTTATCGCGGGACTATCAGTTAACTTAAAGGAGCGGCCGGGGCCGGCAGTCTCAGTCCGTAAACTCTAAGTAGTAAGTAATTACAACAAATAAGGCGGCCGGCCGTGGCGCGACCGCCGCCGCCCCGCGATTCATTACTTAGCTTATCACTAAAATTTTAATCAGTCGATCGGTCAAACGATTGAGCGATATAGTACAGTAAAGGACTAACATTAAATTTAATCTAACAATGTTATTTTAAATTATAACTCACTTTGTAACGGGGCGGGGCGGCCGCGCGGCGGACGGCCGCGGCGGGTAATATTAAGATACGACTAACATAGCGGCCGTAGCGGCCGGCGAAAGCTCTATACAGTTTTAAAAATATTTGGCAATCACATAAATTAAAAACTTTAAAACTATGTGACGAGAGAATTGATTAAAATTATGCTTTACACACAAGTAAGTATATATATGTACACGAGCGCGAGCGGCGCGAGGGGTGCCGGGCGCGGTACGTACCCAACTTCTATATCCTAAATGCTTGAGCGTCAATACTTAACACATACGACGATATCGTTTGCTCGTTAACAATTTGGCAGGTAAATTTAATTCATTAAAGTATAAATTCCATATAATTATAGTATCAACTTAAAATTGCGATAAAAAACTAAAATGCGTATTAGAAATCAAATTAAAATTACGAATATTTATACAGAATTGATCCCTTCTGAAAACGGGAATAATTAAAAATATTTTAAAATCACGTTCAGTCACTATGTTTTGTTTAATATTAACACATAATTATCTCATTACATGCCTACCGTTTCCTAAGTCTAGTGTGTGGTAATAACCAAAATTCTAACATTAAACATACATACCGATATATATACCAAATATTTATACAAGTTATTAGCTTAAGTTAAGTTCTTTTAGGTCACTTCCCTAAATTGGCCTTGTAACAGTGTCTGTCAAATGTGCGTCACGCGAGCGAGCGGAGCGGGCGGCGGGCGGCCCGCCCGTCGGCGCCGGCGGCGGACTCCGCGGCATTAAAAGAAATCACTAGTACAATATACCGAGACAAATATTAAAACATTCGAAAGAGTCAAGTAAAAATTAATCGTTCACAAAAAAAACCCACATCCAAATAGGTAGATTAAAAGCAAAGTTAATAAAAAAAGTGTACAGTCGTACACGCGAAATACAGCGTCGTTTAGCTTTAGAAGAGGGTCGCGAAAACTTCTGGGCGAGTCGCGTCACCGAGTGGCGACAGACGCGAGTACACCGCTGTGACGGCGTTAACCGACTGTTTTAATATCATTCGTTCACAAATAGCGTTCAGAGACGGCCGAGTGCCAAAAGTAGTAAAAAGTGTGAGAGTTCCTTATCAAATTAGTAGACAAACTTTTAACACCTAGTAGTTTCAATGTTATTGTTAAACTATTTTATATTTTTAATTATTAAAATTAACGCTTACTTACGCGTGTGGGTTTGTGTTAATGTAGTCTTCGGTGACTTTAATTAATTATATAAACGCCTATATAGGCTTTTTAGATCATTGCGAAAGATTATTTTAATTTATCATTACTTTAGTCGTTAACTATAAAGTTAATTGTTGCATTGCTGTAATTATTTTAAGCAGATTTTCACATTTCATGTCGTTTTGTTTGTGAAATCCATAAAAACACACAAACTACACTAAATCTTAAAGGGGAGTTTTACAAAAGTTATTTAAAACGGATCGTTCGTTTGGAGAGCGTACTTCAAAAAAAAAAACATTCTTGTATACACTAATTACGCCTACGATCTCGTCTAGTCGTTATGTCATATCGACTAAGATAGAATCGATAGATGGAGTCGATCGAATGCAGTCGAGCACGTCCAACCGATCAGCACGCACTTGCCTCGTCAATACGTCAAGCAAACTCTACTACTACAACGATGAACACGGTCCGTCCACACAAGCGTTAAGGTACTAATGCTACTCGCAAGTGCGTACTAGACGGTAGTCAAAACGTCTGCCGTGTGTCTGTCGCAGCGTAACAAACTACAGAACTCGCTCTACCTACCTCTACGTACCTTTAGAAAAGAATTGTGTGTATATCAAAAGTGAGCGATGGGTCTGTAGTGTGCGACGCTGCGGTGTGTGTGGGTGGGTGGTGGTGTGGGTGTGTATGTGGGGGGTGTGTTGGGGTGGGCGCCTACGCGGCGGGCCACTCCTTGTTAAACTCGTTGGCGTTGAAGTGTTTGGGCGCGTGGTGCGGATGCGCGTGCACACCTGGCGGCTGCGCGGCGGGCGCGGCGTGGTAGTCGGCGGCGCCCTGGTAGCGCGACGCGCCGCCGCCGTACGACGAGCCCTGGCACCAGGCCGCGGTTAGGGGGGCGCGCCGCAGTGCGCGGGCGAGGGACTGCGCCACTGCGCCGCGCCCCCGTCATGGAGCATAAATGAGGGCACCCAACACAACGTTTGCTTTTACCGTTTTATTGTTTACTGTCATCGCTTACTATGGAAACGGGCCGCGTTCGTGCATGCTCCATAACGTTTTAATTATTAACATACTTTTGTAAATAATGTACTCTGGGTTACATTTAACAGAATAGACGAACTCTCATCTCTGAACACTTAAAGTACAGCTCTTAATATTATTTTTATCATTAAAATTAACTATTAATGAACCTGTAACAATATGAGAAAATCCAAATTTTACTAATTTGTACTTTAAATGCCAATTTACAAGTGTTGAGATGAAACAAGGCGATTGAATCATCTCGCACGGCTACAAAATGCAATATTATATATGGATATCGAACGGAACTAAGGGTAAGCTTATATCTAGTGCGGTGCGATGCCTTTATGATGAGCGCGTTATCGTCGCGACAACCGACCGTCCATAGTGAGAAATCCCCAGTGTTTCGCGACATTCCCTCATCCGATACCCGCCCTTATCTCTAATTGTCTTTCTGCATGAGCCACTCTTGTGGGGCCTGATCGACCAACTGGAAAAGAAGAACAAGACAATAAAGTCCCACTCGCCACAACTCAACTGGATCTTTAGCAGGTTTATGTAAGTAGCGCAGCGCGTGAAGATGGACCGGGCGAAAGCGTGTGACTATCCCCAAGGGCGAGATGAAAGATTGAGGCGACAGGGGCGGGAGAGGCGGAGGGAAGGAGCGGAGGGGCGGTGATGAGAGACCTTCAGCGAAACTCGATCACACTAATCTTCTTGATTTTTCACTATGGATAGCGGTGCGAGTCAAGTCTAGCCACGCGGCCGCGTACTGCGCCGCGACTAACATTCTCTTTATGAACCGCAGCATAGCTCGGAAAATCAAAAAGACATCGCACATTAATCTCGCCACTGAAAACATGCAGATAAGTGGACTTCCTCGTCGTCGTTGCGTATGATACTATCATGACAAAAACAAGCATTTGAAACACAGCACACGGATGCAAGGGTGGCAAACTAATGGCTCTATACTATGTACTCATGCTGCTCTTTGAGCGCGATTCTTTTGTTCGCCTAGAGCATTGTTTTCGCTGAATATCACTCGCTCACCAGTATGTCTACTATCATTACGACTTCCATTCACACTCAAATCGCAAACAACTAACTCAAGTACAACCAAATTGATTTGTGCAGAAGTACTATACTTTTTTTCTTTCATAATGAAGGGTACTTAATCTTCGATTTATCGAGGTAATCATTCATTCATGCCATCGAGCACACGGCTAACACACCACACAAATACGAAGTAGATGCAGGGAATAAATCATAGAGTAAAGCTTTGGGAAATGGTGGAAAAGGAAGGATGCAAGCCCTGAGGTGATGAGCAAAATAAAAATGAAAAACACATGTCAACTTGGCTGTACTTTTGTGTAACTCAAAACCAACACAAAACTGAATCTTGGATTACAAACTATTAAGAAAAAAAAGATAACTTACAGTTAGTATCCAAGTCAAAGTTGATAAAGAAATTGTTTGCGACTTAAATATTGGATGAAAGTGAATAGGCACAAACAAGGGAAAGGTTCATCCAATATTTTAGAATCCCACACAGGACGGTTAGGCAGCTAAGCTTGTATACTACTTAAATCACGAGAAACAAAACCAGACTGAACTCATTAATACTTTTACAAATTTTTAATTTATACATTAATCAGTGAAATAAATATTCACAGTCTAAAGATTACTGTTTACTTAATTTTCATTGATATGAGCAACCTATGACGTCCGTTTCTCGATATTTAAGTCGCAATTTATTTTTTGTAAGCAACGTCGCCTCGCCGTCATATCTCAATCAAGCTTGTATCGTTAGCTATTTCATGTGACCCACTGACACAACTGCATCTTGAGTTATTTGAACTTCTAATTATAATTCGATTTTTATCAACATACGACTTTTTATCTACATGTTTGTTCATTAAAATCAATTCTACATTCGAAGAAGTTACATAATGAACTTAATTAAATATGATTTGTTATTAAAAATTATAAATGTAATGAATTATTGAGAATAACTGAACCAATATGTATATTCATCTCATTATAATTTTGAATGTTAAGAATCTGGGATGTACTCGCGAATTTGTATCAATGAAGCTCGGAAGCTCAGGGCACTACCTACTTTGTCTTGATACTTTTTAACTAGTTGAAATATAAATAGGTAAATGACAAATTAATCCCATATACACATTCTCTTTTGTCCGAAAATGTATTAAAAACATATTGTGCAAAGTGATCAGTACTTTACAGATCACTACTTTAGTCCCACATGAACAAGCTTGTAACAAGGTAACTTTTCTTTAGATACCATTCATTACAATACTTTTTTGTTCAAAAATGTATAAAAAAATAATTTTCACTGGTTAACGTCGAAACAAAGTTAATTTTACTCAACAATATAGCGG
Organism: Eilema sororculum; assembly: GCA_914829495.1. Classification (NCBI taxonomy): domain Eukaryota; kingdom Metazoa; phylum Arthropoda; class Insecta; order Lepidoptera; family Erebidae; genus Eilema; species Eilema sororculum. Next base: position 19,559,680 of record OU618552.1, on the reverse strand, counting down.
TCTATGTCAATGAGAACACGGCAAAACTAAAAAAAAAGCATGATCACAAACAAGAGGCATAAAAACACATTGGACTACAATATTTACAATGTATGACAACAAAAGTCTGATGATGAAATTGAAACTGTATTTTTAAACCTCATCCACCTAATTCAGCGTGTGTTGTGTTTAACATACCAGACCGACACCTCAGCATTTGGCATAATAATAGTTCATGCTAAATAGAATAATAAAAGATGTTCCACAACTGACAAGGTGGCATACACTTTCTTTATGTATCTACTGAGTTTGTATTCATACATTGTGAAGTTATGTACATCTTTTAGCATAATTATACTGAATCTTCAAACCAAAACCGAGTGAATATGTGTTAATAGTAATTTTTCCTGTAGGTAGTCTCGGGTTAAACCCATATGCATTAGTCAAGTAATAAACTGTTACCATAGATTTTATTGTTCGGTTGTGAGTCGAGTTCCAATAATAAAATTTAAAAAAAACACCATTAATAATACGATATTCAGAGTAAAATGTGATACTGATGATTCAAAATGTGTTCTCTAAAATTGTAACATGTATCATACTAATTTAAAATCCAATTATGACCATACAATTAACAGAATATCAAGCAGTAGTGTGTTTATTAATAGTTAACCGGTTTTAACGGTACTATCGTCGGTATCACATTTAAAGTTCGTTATTTTCTCAAGTAGCTTTGTCAAATTGTAGTCGAGCGTGATAGAAAAGTCAATCACTCAAACTTCAACATTTTATTTTTGAGATTCAATCACACTCGCTTCAATGTTTGCACTTAAATTTTATGTGAGCAGCGATTTTAATATCAAGTTGTTATGTAATTTACTAGAATTAGACGTTTCAATTTATATCCTTAACTTTTCAAGTCAATACAATTACTTGGTAACATAATTGACTTTTATAAGATACCAGACATGTTAATTTGGTCACTAGGAGGGTGCTTTCAAATTTGCTGCAAAATGCCGCTCAATGACTACCATTGCGCGTTTTCTTGCTATAAAATTGAAGCTGCCCTTATATTAACCTGGTAACAGGACTGACTTCACATAAAAAAATGTCAACTATATTAAAAATAGCTGTTCACAGAAGGCGTGGTGTAGTGTTCCGTGTGGTGTGTATGTTGGTGTGTGGTGTAGGGTACCTGGTCCTGCTGGTACGCGGGCGGGTACTGCTGGTACGACGAGTAGTCCGCGGAGGAGGACTTGGACAGCGCGGCCGAAGACAGAGCGCCCGTCAGCGCAGGCGCCTGGCCGCCGCCGCCAGCTCCTCCGCCGCGCCCGTACATCTCGGCGCCCTCAGACAGCGGCACGTATGAACCTGCAAAACCAACCACTTACATCCATCGCCACTTACATTCGTTTCTTACTCGGATATCTTGGACATAAAATGTACTATATACGCGCAGTACACGTTTCTTGGATGTATTCTGAAGATGCACGGAGTGTTACTGCTTCCCGAGGAGGACCAGACTGTAAAGGATGGCCCTGGGTCAGCCGGGGTGCGAGGGATATGTCAAAGACAACCTCACCTCCGACCTAGCACCACGACCCTCAGTCGGCGTGCAGTTTTAGTCGGTTCTAGTCCGACAAAACCTCCCCTTCCGGCGGGGGAGGTATCCCGAGGGGATATCCGCACGAAAAAAAAAAGGAGTGTTGCGGTGGACGAGCTCTAATTCACCAAGCATGGCCCTGGCAACGCGGATTGTTATAATATTTGATATGTGAGTTTTGAGATCGTCCACAGCTATAGCATCCGGTGCTATCTTCAAAAAACGTGTACTGTCGCGTATAGACCACATTTTAGATCGCAAGATATATGTTCCAAGGAATACTATAGTAGCTAGAACTATGCTATACGAGCTAACGCGTAGGAAAAAGATCACATCTAAAGCGATATCAGACGACCGACTGTGACTTTCGAACGATTATAATATAAAATGTACCGTGTTGGTTCCGGTGGAACAGAATAAGGCAACCCCGTCTCTTCCTGTGGGTGCCGTAGAAGGCGACTAAGAGATAGGGCTGTTCTCCATCCGACAGTAAATACAGCCCATAACTAGTACCCGTTTGACGGCAACAGGCTCGCTTCCTATTACGTGGGACCGAAAATCTTTACCGGTGTGAGTAATGAATGTATGAATGTATAATTAAAAAAATGATTCGATTCGACTGACGTGACCGTTCTATCCAATAAATATGACCTTTCCCCTGTTTTTTTATCGTTTATAATGTATTGTGAAATCAAGGTATTCTAGTAAACTCACCGGAGCCGGTAGAGTTGGAGTTCTGAGGCATATTCCAGTTCGTCCAGCTACCGCCAGCCGACGCGCCCGCCGGCGCCGAACTGTAGTTAGCTGTACACACATAGGGTACTCGTAAGTCCTTGTGTTTACTCATTTTGAGGGTAATATTTTATTGAATATTGACTTCAAATTGTTTTTATATTTATGTATAATACATACTAAGCCAATATATGGATTGTAACATATTGGTTTTATGTTTAATCAGAAACAGAACCCCATCTCTTCCAGTGGGTGTTTTCCCATAAGAGACAATCACCAATTTAAGAGAATATGTACACATACGTCAGTTAAATTTCCCTCTTTACAATACTGGAAGCTGCAAATCAGCTATTTTTTATTTCGAAAGTACTCATCTTTAGTATTTCATAATTCACTATTGAAACAATCCTAACAGCCTACATTATACTACCTAAGTCTGAATATCGCGTAACTTTGTTTCAACAAATCAAAACGGAGTATTATATCTAAATACAATTATAACAAAATTATCAATTTTACGATAATTGGATTCGACCAATCAAGACGCGAGTATAGATATCGCAAAATTGATACGAATACATTGTCAAATCTATTTTTGGTTGCAATTGCACAACAGTGGCAGTAGATTTCATTTTCATAAGTACTTAGTCGAAAACATCGCAATATCACCGACATCTTCTCCGTGCTATGTAATGTGAAAATGATTCAACATCGTGCGTTGCTAGTAAGCAATCTCAGTCGTTTTTAAGATAAATATATCCTCTAGTATAGAGGAAATAAAAAAAGTAACATGATAGTATATACTTTTTAATTTCGTAACTAGTGAAAGTTTTCATGATACCTAAAAATACCATTTAAAAGTCTACTTTTCAGTTTATACTATCCTGGTACTTTAGTCATACAAATTATGTCAGTCGAAACTCTCTTTAATTATAATTACTAGAAGAATCAGAGAATAATATAATAATAAATATTACCGCCATACGTTTGGTGCTCGTTGAAGCAAGCAAACATGATCTTTTAATTTACATAGAGTAGTTGTTATGTCGCGTGTGTCGAGTGCATCGTGTGTCGCGTGTGCATCGTGTGTAGCGTGTGCATCGTGTGTAGCGTGTGCATCATGTGTCGCGTGTGTGCCGTGTGTCGCGTGTCAAAGAATCAATTTAATTTATTCAGTTCAAGCACAATGAACAAGAGCACATAATATAGGTTGAGTGACAAAAAATTACAATTATGTAATTGACTTAAGTCAAGAATAGTAAAAATATTAAATAAGATGAAAATAATGATGATCATTGGAAAATGATTCCTTCGCTGGTTCGGTAGGTTGGGTCTATTTAGAAGATACCAACAATAAACTCAGTAAACTATATTAGAAGTAGATTGCTTTTTTTAAAACATGGTTTAATTTGCAACAAAATTTATATTGCGCGATAGAGCAAAAGATTAGGTTGACCATGCATTTTTATCATTTAGATATTCATCTACGCTTTATAATTACCTTTTTTTATTGAACAATTTTTCACTTCAATTTTAAATTTATTAAGTATCGCATGTATCACGTGTATTACGTGTGTCGCGTGTATCACGTGTGTTACGTGTGTCGCGTGTATCATGTGTCGTGTGTTCCGTATGTCGTGTGTGCCGAGCGTGTCGTGTGTGTCCAGTGTGTCAAGTGTGGCGCGTGTGCAGAGTGTGTCGCGTGTGTTGCGCGTGTCGTGTCGCGTGTATCATGTGTCGTGGTGTTCCGTATGTCGTGTGTGCCGAGCGTGTCGTGTGTGCCCGAGCGTGCCGAGTGTGTCGCGTGTGTGGTGTATGTCGCGTGTGTGGTGCGTGTCGCGTGTGTCACGTGCGGGTACGTACCGTAGCTGCCGTAGCCCTGCGCGGGCGGCTGCGTGTGCTGCGTGTAGTTGTTGGTGGCGGGCCAGGCGGGCGCGTGCGGCGGCGCCTGCGGCGCGGGCGGGGCGCCCCAGCCCTGGTAGTTGCCCGGCCCCGCACCCGCGCCCGCCGCGCCGTAGCCGGCGTACGACGTCTGGCCCGGCGACGTGCCCCAGCCCTGGTACCTGCCGAGCCATACACCACTTATATACCCGACTGGTCTCAGTCACATGTGAGCCCTTCAGTCAGCGAACACCCTCAGTGGCCAACCTTTCGACAGTTGCTTAGGTGACAAATATAGGTTGTCATCTCGACACCCCAGCATCTCATGGTTTTTTCACTCGTTTCTGTGTGGCAGACCACTACCTATGATTTAAAAGCTTTATGAGACACAGAACTATGTTAGGTGTCTGCATCTGAACTTGTTTAACTCCATTGCTAAAAACACTAAACTATTGACAGCCAGAACTGACTTTTGACGTGCCCTTCGAAGCAAGGAAGCATTCGGTGGCAATATACGGGATCGTTCTTTTACAGTGGAAGACATGGGGAGTGCCCAAAGTACGTGCAACGCCTAAGCGACGTGAACGATTACTGGCAGACATAAATGTAAACCTTAAAAAACACAATTTTTCATTTAAGGTATCGTGATTTAACAATACTTCTTGATTTTATATGTGTATTCTATTGAAAACCAAAGAGCGGAATATGCACTATGTTATCAACTTATAATTGAAGAGATAAATGAGTGTAACAAACCTTGTAGACTCTCTTGTCCACAGGAATAAGGAGTATATGCTAGTTTGTTTTAATTTCCCACAAACATCTGAACGTACAAACAACAAGTTAAGTTGAAGGCACTGCCTGGATGTGGATAGTGTTTAAAATTCAATTTAGCAAATATTAGTGTATCTATTTACTTTTACTAATTACATTACTATGATAGTTGACGCTAGCCAAAACTACACCTAAAAATCAATGTACAAATAAATGTTCTTCTGTAATAAAATACTACTACTCAGCTAAACCAGGAGATGTATTTCAACGGAAACACTGGACAGACGATCCAAGTCTTAAACTCGTCATCCATTCATTAATGAACTATTGGGCCATTCCATTCATTTTCCTGCTTCTCTCTTTTGTGAAGGGCATTTAAAGCATCCCGTCGAACGAACCTGTTTCTTTACAAAATCTTAGTGTCTCAACATGTAGTAGTTAACTCACCCTTGCATGATGTTGGGTCCAGCCATAGGCATATTGATCGGAGGGCCACCCATCTGACCATTGTGGCCTTGGATCATGTTAATGGGTGCGGCGGCGGGCGGGCCCCATTGGCCGGCCTGCGGAGCATCACCGGGTGCCGATAGGGCTCCACCGCCCATACCGCCCGCACCACCACCCATCTTGCTGGAACCGTCGCGGGGCTCCGCACGCTTGATCTCCACCTGTAGACAATGGTCGTGTTAGGAGTACTTCATCGACTGCCTGGAAGCTATATGAGGTCTATCGACTAAAGTATATGAAGTTCCAGGGCTTAGTCGATAAGTACCAGTGGCAAAGGGGAAGAACTATGGTAGAATTCCATACAAAATTGCTATAAGAGGGAAGATTTTTTTACCACTGGCTTCTTTTTTCAAAATATTCACCCTTCCCCATTGATAAGTACTTACTTCATTGACTGCCTGGATGCTATATGAGGTCTATCGATTATGGTATATGAGGTTCCAGGTTGGATTTGAACAGGATTTGGTGACAGGCAGTCATCATCATCACAATGTTGAGCAAAAACACTCAAACAACAATGACTTTTTCTGTTAGAAAATTCTCACTCGGAAAAATTGCCCAGTTGTTGGCGAGAGATGGGTGAACCTATAACCACCAACTGGCCAGTTACGTGGGACCGAATCGTTCGAAAACACTACCTATGGGTTTGATTGTTACATCATAGTATTTTAACCAGATAGAATAATAAAACGTTAAGCTATATTTAGATGTTTGTCGCAAACCTTGTAGACTCTCTTGTTCATAGGAACAAAGAGTATATGCTAATTTGCGTTAATGTCCCACAAACATCTGAACGTACCGACAGCAAAATAAGCTAAGGGCACTGCCTGGATGTGGAGTTTACTTAACATACATGACCTCATTTTAGATTGCATTTGATTGGAAAATCCACAATTATTTTTATGGTAGGACTTTCAAATAATAATTCGTTATGCTTAATCTGCATTCAATTCCTTTCTTATATCGTGTCGATGACGCATCGACTGTCAAATTATGTTCAATATCTCAAATTTGATAAGATTATTTTATACTCTGGAAACCAGTAAGTAAATAATGCTAGAGGTACAATATCTTACCTGCTTCCCATTCAAGTTGATGAAATGCTCCTGGGTGACTCTCTCAACTGAAAGTTCGTCCTCGAATGACAGGAAGCCAAAGCCTAAAAAGAAAGAAAAAATTATGAATACCTATGAATGCTAGACCAAATGGAGTAAAAGAATTTATTAAGAATGTCATTTTTTTTTTTAAATTATGAAGAACATTCACAGTCCTACTTATGCTTTGTTAAATGTGGCTCTAAATGAGGAGTTTGTTTCAAAACTATAAGGTACCTTCTTTAAGATTTGCAATTGTGTATTCTACTGACTAGTCAATTAAGTTACTTTTTACTAAACATCAAAACAATAAGTTATAAGGTAAATTGTATGAAAAATTAGTTGGTGACGTCGTAAAATTTAATAGTCAAACAGTTACTATTATATTGAATGGATGTAACCGACGTAATTTTTACAGTTCTTTTACAGTCTTAATTTAATAAGCTCGGTTAGATAATTTATTTTAACTATAGAATAATACCCAATTAATACAAAAGCTGTCTACTTCCTTCTTAGGCTAGTTTAGTATAATTTTAAAAATGGAGTATGAATAGCAAAGAGACGACAACAGCTTAGGTCCACAGTATTTTGGGAGGAAACCAAGTTTTTATTTCTCATAAATTTTAGTTTCTTTTCCTATCAGTAGAAGTTTTCTCAAGATTTATCTCCAATTAACAAAACTTATTAACTGAATCATGTCTACACAACCCTCTGAACACACGGACCGGTCCGAGTAGATAAAGCCGGTCGTAAATTGTATAACAAATTCGAAGGGTGACTGACACCTTTCACTCGGCGAGGTCGTGTCATTTCGGTCGCTTTACTCATGTTACTAAAAAGAAAGTCTCAGTTCTCTAATATAGCAGTAATATGAGACTGAAAGTGAAAATTCTTATATTGAGTCTTACATAGAAATAACTGTAGCAAAATGGGTCAATTTAGCTGTTGAAGGGTAGCAAGTGTAACGAAGTCATCTGACAAAGAACTCATCTGTCGGCGAATACTAGCAATGTGTAAAAAACTATAATGTTGTTTTTAAGTTTTCATAAAGCATATTTTAGTTCTTATTTTTCTCCATGTTATCTACATATTTACTAACATAACTTGGTGGTGAGTTAACAAACTTCGATTGTGATACATGCTATCCTAGCTAAAATGCTTAGTACGTGTGTGGTAAGATCGCCGAGCTTACAAATATCTTCATGTTTGCTGTGCCATCTCAGTTGAGTGAAATTAATAAGGAATTTTATTTCTACCCATAAATAAAATTCTTTCAAGTCTTTCAATATAAAATGCTTAATAAGTTTATTAGTGTTTAGCAACTTTTGTTAGGTTACTATAGACATGTCAGTATGGAGATTACTTTGAGGTGTTTCAAATCACTCAAAAATATAATAGTTTCATCCATAAACAATACGATTACGATAAGAATGTTGTTTGTGGTTTATACAATACATAAAAGTTGCTACCTTTGACTTGCTAAGTAGAATTTAATGTGCATGTCATTTGTCATAGTTAAACTACGAAACTACAGTAAACGTGCCCGACGAAGATGAGCTTGTAAAGAACTACTTTCTATAGTATGATTCCAATGTCCACAGCACAGTAATGTCATCGTTTGTATTGAGTCATGTGAAACTCCGACATCTTTGTTAGAAGTTGTAAACGATCATAATTCATAAAAGCTCGGGTGTAAAGAACTGGGAATGGCGATGTTACTCATTGTAAATAATAAAAGAAACATTAGGTCCCAGGGCGGTTCGTACATTGTTGGTGCAAAAAAATTTTTGCTCGCAAATCTTTTTAGTCAAGTTATTGTCATAAACTAGACAGAACTAAAACAAATTCACCTATAACTTTTTTCATGATTAGAAAAGTCTTTTAAAGCACACAATAGTCCTTTCTGTAAACTTGTATGAAATCTATTATGATAAATCTCTAAGCTTTTTTTGCCGACTCCTAAATACTGTTTTAGGTTTCGTATAGGGCTCCGAATATAATACAGACATGTGTCTTGTCGCAAATCTTTTAGACTATGTTTCTATGAGAACAATGATAATGCTTATTTGCATGTCTATGTGCCACGAACACATGAACGAACCGCTAGAAGGTGCCATACATGTATCAAGTACCAGGTCGCATTTATATGTCGTTGATAAATTTTTCACATTTTCTGTGAATTCCTCGAATATGCGTTTGATCTCTACATCTCTACAAATAATATAGGTAAAATGCTTCTTTGCTGTAAAGCATTTGACACTGAATTTCTTCTAGGTAGTTAATTAATATTTTTTAAAAAACTTTATATCCTAATTTCACTTAAAACACATACATTACACGTCAGCCGCTAAAGACGGAGCAAAATATCTTAAACATTAATATTAAAACGGTTTTGTTTAGCTATTCCGCATAGTTTAAACCCCTCGTGCCGCCACCTGAGAGGGACGCGGCCATCTTGAGGAAGCACAGGTAAATAACAGGTTGCCAACAAAGCCATTCTTTTGTTATGGTGATTTTTTGTGCACTTTTTATATGGTTAGTTTTGCTCTTTCTTGTAAAAGGTTGTATTTTTGTTGGTTTGTCAAATCTGCATTTTGCCAGGTTTGTAGTGCGCTAATGTGAAGTCTAAAGTAAATGGGACCTAAAAACCTATTCTCGTGAAAAAGAACTTTACACAAAATGTACTTGCTTCAATATGCGCCATTTCTATACGGAGAAATCAAAGGTCCTGGAGTACAATAAAAACTGGGGGTATAACTAAACTTTATAGGTTTCCCAACCAGTTGCGAACGGGAGTTGAAACTTGTTGAGGATTTCTGTTTATTTTTTCAAATCAGTTATGATTAAAGCCGTGTAGCAGCAAGCCATTCTATTTAATTTCAAAGATCAAAGAGTTTCTCCCAAGTTAAAGAGGTTTGCTCAGGTTTAGAGTCTGATGTGTTTTCATGAAATACATAGGATTTCTTGGTCTTCTTTGCTTTTGGTTTCCTGAATACCATACTAGATACAAGTATTAAGTAACCATAATTTAGTGTACACTTCAAACTACCCTGGTTATGCCAATTTAGTCCATATGCCTACTGGTTGTCTGGAAGAAATCGCAGACAGAAATAAAACCACCCATTGTACAATGCCATGAATTGTCCTCTGTATGTATTTATCCTATGTTTGGTGTGCAAAAAAGTGCAACACTCTCAGGTCACCAGGAGCTTGTGGGAGATAAGCCATGTAAGTTACAATAAATTTTACAGAAAACGAATAAGTAATAATTATTTATTAATTAATTTACCTCGAGACTTCTTCTTTTCCTGGTCGTACATGATGACAACTTCCATGACCTTGCCGTAACGTCCAAAGAACACACGCAGATCGGTCTCGGTTACATTGGAAGGCAGACCGCCGAGGAAAACCTTGGGGTAACCGCCACCGCGTTTCGGCTTCTGAAGTGTGCGCGGATTGCATGGCTTCGGGTCGATGGTCCTAGGAAAAAGAGATTGAGCATATAAATTACATGTTCGTTTGTTAGTTTTGGAGGTAAGTCACTCAGGAACAGAGTTTATGATCTCTGTGACTCTGAACATCTGGAGCAAGAGCTGAATCACGTTCAGGAGGTACTCAAAAACAATGGATACTGGTCGAAACTCCGGGCAAATCAAAAATACGTATGTATCTATACCATGATCGCGGTAATTCCTGTTTTCATTATTGTATATCATGGAACGCAAGAGCTTTTTTAAAGTTAGTTTGGAGGTTAGGTCTAGGAAATGAGGAACAAGTTTAAAAAATGTTGCAAATATGGTGGAAAATATTCACCAATATATTATATATCTTTAGATCAATCCTACTAATGTTATAAATGTGAAATTTTGTGAACATATTTGGATGCTTGTTAATCAATCGCTCTAACAGCTGAAAAGATCTGTCTTAAATTCGGTACAGGGAGAGTCGGGAATCGTATATAGGCAATTTTTATCATACATAGCAATAGTCCCTTGAAATATTCCGGGCGAAGTCGCGAGTATCAACCAGTAACTTATAAAATACTCTGTAAAATTATCTCGTTCAAATGAACCAAAGTAAAACATATTGTGCAATAGATGGAATGCGGATGAACGCGATAACGAACGACTTGCATTTCCATTCATTCTAAAATGCATTGTCCGATAAATGAGCAGTAATAAAACTACCTTCAAATGAATACCACGTAGTGTGCGTTTGCATGTCAGGAGATGTTAGATGCTCAAGTCAGGCAAGTAAATGCCATGTAGTGTTCTAGAAGCTAGATTAAGTCAAGTCAGGGTTGTATCCTCATTTACATATTTACATTTAGTTAACAGACCTCGGCAGGCAACCGAAGTCTTCCAACGACCAAGACCGCAATCCAAACTGGTCATATTCGACATCGAAGGATAAGAACGCTAACCACTTTTCTGGTATTTTGTTTTTTCTCAGTTTATTTATTTTTATATTACCTTCCCAAATACCATGTGATGATTCATGGCTATTTCTAGTGCACAATGCTATCTTGTTGATTGTCTTAGTCGAAATAGATAGCCTCCAAGCATTCCAGTACATCCATTTATGAAACTTAAAAAAATCGCGTGTTCAAACTAAATAACACATATTTGATTAACAGACAACAGTTACGAAGGTAAAGTCATTTAAAAAGGTGACACCGCGTTATAGAGATAAGAACCGCAATGACAAAATAAATAGTTATATAAGGCTGTCTGCAAACGAACAAAAACACGTTAACACAAATCGACCTATCCTTCGAATAAAGATACTTCTCCGAACTCTACAGAACAGCCATTTGAAGATCTACTTACGAGGATTTCAATATACTTCAAACGCTTGACCAGTTGGGAGTCTTGCGTTTTAGTGGTAAAATGCTTTAGTAAAAGAGCGTGCGGTTTTTTTTTTTTTTTCAAGTTGTATGAAGACGGCTTTTTACTTTATGGCAGAGACATGTGGCGTGTATATGTATGCTATTGCTCATCGGCGTAAGGAGGAATTAAGTAATAAGATATTCTCGATTCACACACACAGGCACAGCGAGTTTTTGACGATTAAATCGCGACGATTCTTGTCAACAACTGTATACTACTATTATTAACGTAGCAGTTTTCGTGTGCTGACGCGGGCAAAGTTTGATGTCATCTAAAATGGTGGATGACTCAGCTCTACTTTCGTCATAATTATTGAAAATGCGATTTTAAACTTTGGTTATTCGTATCCGCGGAAAAATGTTATGTAAATAACCGCTATACTTATCACGTGTACGCCGTTCAAATATTGTTCTAAATAACAATGTAATTATTATACTTCACGTACAAAAAAAACTTGGGAAATGAAATCTGGAGTGTCAGTGAAAAGTGATTTATCTCGAAAATCATAGTTTTGAGAAAATCCAGTTTAAAGTTTAAAAAAATTGTGACTCATTTTACAGTGAACTAAAATAAAAACATGCTACTGCTATTAATAGACACAATAATAGCGAAGGTTTTTATGGCCGAATTTGAGGATTTATATGTATAGTTTTTTTTTAATTTATGAAAATATACAGTTATAACAATAAACACATCAAACATTTATTAAACAATTTTGTGACCATTAATACAAATTAACTTGACTTACTTTACACACTGTCTATAGGTTTCATGACAAATGGTACAAGTTTTTTACATTCTATTGTTGTGCTCTAGACAAATGGAAAAAATAGAAAGTGTTGAAATAAATATTATTCATTTAAGTAATTGTGAGTTGTATTGAGCGTTTAATTATAAATTTGTCAGAAAAAACACATTCATATCATTAGACACCTCTAGAGTCTGTAAAAATATGATGTGTAGTTTGATACAAAGTGTGGTTAAGATGATACAACTGAACATATCAGCGTGTATATTGATATTACTTAAGTATATAGGTAGTACTACTAGTGAAATAATATGTTCTATGTTACCCAGTTGCGTAGAATCGTTGAAAGCTACTAGTAATGATGTACAATCAATCAATCAATCAATCAACTAGCCCACCGCTGTCCACTGCTGGACATAGGCCTGTCCCAATGTGCGCCATTTCATCCGATCCTCCACCTTCCGCTTCCGTCTATCCCAGCCACCTTTTTCAGGTTGTCAGTCCATCTGGCTAGGGGGTGTCCTACCTTGCGTTTGCCTTCTCTCGGTCTCCACCTTAGGACTCGTCTGCTCCAACGGCCATCGGTCCTTCGACAGATGTGGCCAGCCCATTGCCACTTGAGCTTGCTTATTCTGCGAGATATGTCGGTAACTTTGGTTCTGTGTCGGATGACCTCATTTCGAATTCTATCCTTCAAATAACTCCAAGCGTAGCTCGCTCCATAGCCCGCTGCGCGACTTTTAGGTTATAGACTAGCCCTACCGTCAAAATATAAAAGTGTCCACGTTTCGGCACCGTAAGTTATAACAGGTAGGACGCACTGGTCAAAGACCTTTGTTTTCAGGCAATGCGGTAGGGGAGAAGAGAAGACTCGACGTAGTTTGCGAAATGCTGCCCAACCCAGTTGGATAATTCTGGCTAGTTCTTTCTTGAAGTTTTTTTATTTATTTTATATACATATTTAGATACATCACCCTTAGAGTACAAACCAATACGGCAACGATCTTACCATTTTTATACAATTCAATCGTACGTTGTTTTTACCGAGCTGGATTACCTGGCCCAGATATACATATTTTTGCACAACTTCGTGCGTCGCCCCTTCGATGGCAATCGGTTTCGGTGCAACATGTTCGTTGAAAATTATCTTGGTTTTATCCAAGTTTCCACCGAAGGCCGACGAGCTTCGGAATTCTTGCAGGTAAATGCTGGCTTGACGCAGGGTTCTGTCTTATCTCCCACTCTCTTTCTTCTGCATATCAATGAAATGCTTTCTAACGGTAGCATTCATTGCTATGCAGACGAAAGCAGCTTTACACGGGAGTTATTACGCACATACTGTGTCCAAGCCGTCTGATATCGCGGAAAAAAGGCAGCTGCTTGTCACTGAGCTGGACCGGATCCTGTTCTCTAGAGAACCTGTTCGACTTCAATGTCAAGAAGACACAGGCATTTGCGTTTACAGCAAAGGTATCTCCTTTTCTTCCCCTTCCCACTCTTCAGAGCACGCCACTGCCACTGCAGGATAACCTCAATTTCCTCGGTATGGAAGTTCGCTGCAAACTGAATAACAAAAGCTATATCGAGAGCACCATCAAAACAGCCTCGCGTAAACTCGGAGTCCTGAGCAGAATGAGACATTTTTTCACGCTGGAGCATCGGTGTCTTCCGTACAAGACTCAAATTCTTTCCTGCGTGGAATATTGCTCGCATCTTTGGGATGGCTCCGCAAAGTACAACTTACTAGATGCTCTCGACGGGTTGCAGCGACGTGCGGTCCGCATTATTGGGAATCCTGAGGTAACGAACACCATCGAGCCTTTGCAGATGAGTAGAGATGTTGCGTCTTTGGCGGTATTCTACCGTATATACCATGGTGAATGTTCTGATGAGCTCTTCCAATTAGTCCCACCCTCTCCTTTCCTTCACAAGACAACACATACAGGACTAAGATGCCATCCGTATACGGTGCAGATTATAATTTCTAGAACCAAGCGTTTCAGTAACTCATTCCTATACCGCACCATTAAGACCTGAAATTCCCTGCCAGTTCACGTGTTTCCTTCCTTCCTTCCTTCTTCCTACAGTCCCGGGTCCTTTAAGTGAAAAGGCATCTGATGAGGCCGTCAAGCTGAGTGCCACTACTGTTGACACGGTACATGGTTACGATGGCGACCCTCTTTCCGAGACTTTGCCCTTAGCTTACCATCAGGCAAGGTGAAGTCAAAATGACGTGTCCCTTATAAAAAAAGCTTATGATCTTTATAATTGAATGCTACATTAATTTACTTTACTTAAATAGCATTATTATTTTCATTTGCATAAAACTTGTATCAAATACTAATAAAATAATTCCAATAAAAATATTACATATTTTGTGTATAATGATACAACTTACATACGTCGACTTACTTACTTACGTCGAAGCAGGACTGGCGAGTCGGTCGCATCACTAAACAACGTTATTCCTCTTTAACTTGGGTATTCTTTCTTGTATCATAATATTACCATCTCGTTCACATAGTTCAACGCGGGAGGGGGATCGCGGGAGGTGTTCGCTGAGGATTTGTATTACTTTTAACTTAATTTTAGATGATGAAAATATTTGAATAAGCTTGTGTTTTTGGTACAACTATAATTGTATTATTCGACACATAAACCGACATTGTGTTTATATTGATACTAATTTAGTTATATCACTCGACACACTTAACGATTGTAATAATATCATGGTGTTAATTGATTCTCTAAGAATTGTATCATTTTACACATAACTTTATTAAAATTTATTTATTTTTTTACGTCATAAATATAATTGTATCACTTTTCACGAACGATGTAGGAGTAAATTTAAAATGTATATTAATAGAAGTGTACTTATATTACAATGCACTAATTCTAATCTATACATCTACATTGTGTTAAACTCGTTAATTCAATTTGTATCATTATACAATACAGAAAACACAAACATTGTTCAGTTCAATTTGATATGATTTTAAAAGTATTATTTTACACAATTGAAATGGTAAAAAAACGTTCAGTTATATCATTATGCACCAAATCAGCTCGCTCATTTTAAACCCTAGAGATACGGGGATAAGAGTCAAAGATAGATATTTTTTTATAGATCTTCTATATGAAAAAATATAATAAGTAATATAACTCGAGATGTATCACTTTTCACTGACGCTCCAGAAATAAGCAACTTCCAAGACGTTTTGTCCTTACTTTAATAAAAAGAAACGAGTAACTTTCCGGGTTTCAGCTTGCGTACACAAAATATAAAGAGGTGATATTTTTCCTAGTAATGAAAATAAAAACTGTTCGTTATTAAATTAATTAGGCTTCCGGATTTAAATTTAAAACATGAAGAAGTAAAGAATTATTAATTATCAAAAGCATATTGTTTCTTATCAGAATATAGCTGCTTGGTCCAAAGTACTCGACTGTACACCAGTTATGCCTCTGACCAATCTGTCCAGCCATTTTTACGAGATCGAGTGTCAAAACAAAATCTTTTTTCCCCACTTGAGCATTTCATTTTCCCGATGTTTTTCAAACTCTCCTTCTCATTCACAATGTTTGTTAGGATGTGAATGAATATGATGGACAAGATTACTAGACGCTGATCACTTTAAATGCCTGAAGGTTGTTTATCCACGCCCACCCCGTCGACTTTTTTATACCGTCGAATTTATAATATGGATTTTCCATTTCTCCGTACAAAGAAGCGAAATAATTGCTGATAAAGAAAATGATAAGAATATCGACAATCGCAATAAGTATAACGTTCGTTCTTTATCAAATACATTGTTACTGGTGACCCTGATTTATAATAGACAATGTGGGTCGCCCAACGTTTAATGCACTTAATGGAAGCGATTAGTGGGCGATAAATGGTTAAGACTTTACTATTTTAGTGTTTGAGCAATTCATTTGTACAATCAGTAACTACAAGTGACAGTTTTCGTCATCAACACCACAGCTCCACAAAATCTTCCAAATGCTTCCTTTCGAAAAGCCCGGGATGCGTATTCTTCAAGTGGGGCCTTCTTTAAACGGAAAATTTTGCAGAGTTGCCCATAGTGATGCCCGTGTGGAGCGATCAATAATATCAACGAGATGTAGCATTAAGGTACGGTCAAGTCAACGCCTCTCTACGTTCAGTAGTGCTCTAGTTTCGAGCAAATCATTCACATCAACTGTGTGACGTAGGCACACATTGAGTCGTTGCGATATAATATGGCGCTCATTATTTTAATGCCTAATTGTGTTCGTCGTAAAGTGCTGACGTCATCACGTTCTGCATCTGACACGCACGTGAGAGGAAAGTACATTTTATTTGATACAAAATGCATACACGACAAAATTTTATCAAGATTAATACTTTTAGCAGCGGCAGCTACTTACATAAAAAGTTGATTTTGTGTGGCTGTTTGTCTATTATACGGCTGAAGGAAAAGGGGCGCGTATGACCGAAAGAAATTGAAGCAAAAAACATCACCTCTTTGAGAAGTTACTGCAATTGAATGTTAGGATGGAAGCTAGGATACTCGGACAAACAAAAACTACTACAATATGCACCTTTTTTCCTCATACCGAACATACACAGTACATTTTGCAATTTTTGGCAGATCCGCCCCTTCTTCCCTAAAACGAGTGTTGGCTCATATTGATCCCGAAAAACCTGTTTCATTATCTTAAAGCTTTAGCGTGAGCCGAAATGTGTTTAGACCTAATTTGGTTTTAAATATGCCATCATTCAATGTTTCTTTCACCAGCAGCTGTATTTATTAGGCTTCAAAAAAAGTGGAATCTCGGCGGAAGAGCACATACATAAGTTTTGGGAATTTTTTGAAGGTTTATTCTACAATTTAGATACCAAGCACATGGGGTAAGCAAGAACGTGAAGTCCTGCCTCGGAAGAATGACTTTATAAATTTAAATTGTGTACAATTTGTTTTCATTACTCTAACCTAGCGAGTTGATTTGTATGGTGTTGTGTTTACAATTTACAACCATTTACCGTTTAATGAGAGTTCTTATCAAAAGTACAATCGTTTTTGTTCGAAGTACAATAAAATATGTATAATGCCATATTTATATAACCGTGAGTTTGTTGGCCTTTGTAGAACAATATAGATAGATTAATGTTTAGGCAGTTGCAGAAAATTTAAAGCTATACACATAGTACAAAGAGCTCTATTCTCTATTAGTAAAAATGCTGCTTACTACATACTGTGGATTTTTATATGGACAAAAGCGTCCCAATCGACAAGAGACCGGCAAAAGCCTCATGCATGACGATTACATATTTCGGTCAAAGAAACAAAGTTTTATTTAAATGTACCGCCGCAATTACTCAAAAATTCATTGTATTTTAGCATAAGTGATAAATTGTTTTAATAAGAAAAGGTGAATAAATTATGATTATGTTATCAAAGGAAGATATATTATGTTAATCGAAATTGTTTTCAACGAATGGAGGACGAAGAAAACAAAAATTTCACCTAACTATGTAAATGCAAACCAAGTATATTTTAGGTGGAGGAAGTCAGTTCTTCCACATTATTTACTACGTATTTTCATCCCTAGCTTCATCCCCTTGTAAAAATAAATCAACCAAATAGGCCGAGTAGTTATTAAGTGGTACGAGGACAAAAAACATTTGTAGCATTTTATTTTATCCTATATAGATTTTTAAAATCAGTTCAATAAATAAACCACACACAAATCCTTCACAGTAGAGATAAAACCCATTGTTAAATAAAATTTAAAAAGATTTCTTTTCATTCATAGTACCCATCTTGTTGTGGCTAATTTTCACAGAAAAATATATTCCCACGTTTGTTAATCATTTCTTTCGACTGATAAATGTATGTTTGAATGTTAATATTGTTAAATTAAATGTATGCTAAATACCCAGGTAGCACACATATTTTTTAAATCAATGCCAAATGTCATTGCCGGTAACAGTCGCCATCTTGTGGAGAATTATTCACCGGCAAATAATAGTAGGACACGCGTAGAATGAAATTTGGTAGTTGAGCGCTTCAAATTAAGCTAGAGGAGGCTAGTTACATATTGACAAATTCTTCCAGTAAGTAGGCAGCGATCAATATGGGCGGGTGCGGAAAAAAAATCATTCTACGAATTTACACGTATGCGTCAGATTAAGATAAGGTTAGGAACTAGCTAACAAGGGTCCATTATATCGTGATTTTAGCGTAACCTAAGGGCGTGGGAAGCTTGCAATATGTCTGTATTTAATTTTAATTTTTATGTTTATTTCAGAGATAAAAAAAACCAGAATAACTGAAAAACCTTGAATAAGACCAACACAAAACTTTAATCAAGATGGATGATATGTATTTATTTATTATTATGTCATATATACGCTTCCCCCACCACTAAAAGTAGAAACTTATATACCATTAATCTTTCTATCATATTTTCTATCAATTCTAATAGGTTTCCGCGACGCTCGAGTAACTACAAACATAGCCGCGTGGCCTCCCTACCTATAAATATCGCGAGTTCATTACAAATTTATTTCACTGAAGACGGCAATTTTCGAGTGTTAATATGTAGATATTATAAGCAAGAAACCTTGTCGCAAACCTTGTAGACTCTCTTGTTCATAGGAACAAAGAGTATATGCTAATTTGCGTTAATCTCCCACAAACATCTGAACGTACCGACAGCAAAATAAGCTAAGGGCACTGCCTGGATGTGGACTTATTAAGATATCAGCTTGGAAAACCTCCCTGAAGTTACATTGTGCACGAATAAGCAATAAAACAGTTTTAATATAAATGGATTTAATTTAATACAGGAAATAACCCCGGGCCCCGAGGTTACTGTTGAAAAGTAAACGAAACGTCGGGATCAGTATGTATGAATTATAATTATAAATATATTATATAATAGCAATCGAATTCGTTACAAATAGATTTTCAATGTGTAATATTCGTATAAGTACCGTCAGTATCCAACAAAGTTTCTAGTCGACTTGTTGCATATAACTTGAATCTTTCACTAACTTGTATCACATGTACAGAATGTCTTCGCACTTCGGTTCAACAATCCGTGTCATTGAGTTTAATGCGAACTTTTATCGTTTCGATAAGATGGAAGACGTTTTTATTTAGTTTATTTGAAATATGCAATTTAAATTAATTATTGGATAACACGACATTTTTATACAGTGATATATCCAGGTACTTATTAAAATAATGCTTGGGCAAGTTGGGTGCGAAACTGTACAGAAATTATAAAGAACTCGGTCGCTAAACTTTTGTAATTCTTACATTACAGAATGTAGAATCCAAATCTAATACGAAAGTTCGGATGGATATTTGTTACGCATTCACGCCAAAACAGCTCAACGGATCTGGACGAAATTTGGCAGAGAGATCGATCATGGTTTGGAATCTTCGATCGATCATGGTCTGAAATACACTCTCTTGTATAAACTCTCTTTTATCCTGGGATATTCCGGTGGGTCCCCTTTTCAGCGGACGCGAGCGATGCGAAAGCGGATATCAGACTCCCGAGATGAAAGTTTCGGATGCAATTGGGATTAACGCTAGGATGAAGAATATTTCGGTGGAAGGAATGGCTTCAGAATTTCACGCTGGTGGAATGTGTGATATCATTCGTTGTATTTCGTTGAGTGTCGAAGGTAAGATCACCTCCTTTTGGCTTTCCCTTGCTGAGTGTTCCCTATCGTTCTCGAATAAGTGACGAATCTGGTGTCGCAAGCATTAATAGCAACCATAGCATTAGATCATGGGTAGGTGTTCCAGACTTACAAAATCTTCAAGATTTTGGCAAATACACAATACACATATTTTTCTTTGCGAATTGAAATCAATGGATAAAGCTGTCCGGTACTGCACTATCCGGTATGTGCTTTGTCAGGTCAAATCAGTAGAGAAGACTGCTATTCAAGAATTTACCTAATCATTGATTAGTAATCAATAAATCGCGTTACGTGCAATCTAAACTGAAACGTGTCTTACGTAAAAACATAGCAACAATTGTGTTCTAGTAGACAATGTAACAAAAACGTACCGTAACCAATTGTCACAATTCTTGTGAGTAACGGTATCTTCTTATGTTATTAACAGGTCAAACTTCACAAGCTATGTTCGTAAACGCAGATATATATCGCTTGCTTATTGCAACAACGACATATTTCAAAATCTTGATATTTTGAGATAAGTATGTAAAAACAAAGCTTTATCGATGTATTTTTCGGTGCAATAAAGACAACAGCATGCTTCAATTACAATTCGCCAGATGGCGTTAAGTGTCTAAATTGCGCGCTGTCGACCCGCATCGTATGTTATTTCAATATCGTTCCATCTCAGTTACACCAAAATATTCAAGGCCAACGCACGCATCTTGCTCGTGAAGGACGTCATATTTTGGAATAATACCTATATTGCAGCAAATGGTAAGTACCTTTCTTTAAATAAATATTGTTACAATGTAGGATTATGTTGTATTGTGTCACTATTGTAATTAAACATAAAGTATTTATATTTAAATTATTTAACGATATGACGGTATTGCAGAAAGAACTACATGTATATTTGTATTATTTTGCATTATGACGTTATTGCAACATAATCACACTAGGTCAACATTATTGTTACTTAATACATTCAGGATTATATCGTTATTGCAGCAAAGATAGCTTTACTTATGATTATTATTTTAGGTTATGACTGTATTACAGTTAATACAGTGTGCACTTTTTATGTTAATTAAAATCAAAACTTCTTTTTAGGCATCCCGAGGGTGGTTACTAGTTGATCTCGTTAATAGTGTTGATGAAAATGACGAAGAAGAAAATGATGCTACCATTATATGACCGGAACCAGTTATGGATTCTAAAAATACGAGAAATAAATCCAGATCCTCTTCTTCGTCATCTTCGTCTAGTTCGTCGAGTTGAGACGCCTGATGTCGTTGAATTTAATGTAACAACAGGAATTAATGAAGGAAACAACCAAATAATCTCACCTTCGCTGAGTATAGATATGTTCCCTTTTATTAAACAACTATAACATTTAATGTTTGACTACCCACATTATTATTTTTTCTATACTTTCAATTTCAGATGCTCCATACTATTCATCAATGGCTTCAACTAGCGGTCTACAACTTCCTGATCCCTATGAAAACGTTGACAATTCAGATAAAGACAGAGATTATGTACCGGATGCAGAAAGTAGTTCTAGTAACGAAGTATTGGTGACGACATCTAGCACTCCCGAAAAGAGAGGCAGAAAACATCCCTGAAAAGAAGAAAACTGGAGAAAAGCTTACGAATCTCATATAGCAACAAAAAAAAATAAGACCAGAGAGAAAATTGAAACCAGGCTGCTCAGATGCATGCAAATTACAATGTTCCCTTGCCTTTAACGAAAACGATCGAACGTTTATATTTAATTCTTATTGGGATTTAGGTTACATAGAGCTACAGCGGCAATTCATTTCCAACTGTATACAAACTATTCAGCCACGATATTGCTATGTCCGTGTTGGAGGTACACGAAAACCCAGAGATAATAATCGCTTATTATTTTAAGAAGGATGGCGTTAATATTCGTGTTTATAAACTGTTTTTTAAGAATACTTTAGACATAAACGACCGACCAATTCGTACTGTTATAGAAAAACAAATTATATTAGCGGGATCATTATTGGAAAATGATAAACGTGGAAAGCATGGTCATCCAAAGAGAGTTGAGGATGGCACTAAGCAGGGGATATCCGAATTCATTGAGTCTATTCCTAAAATTGAGAGTCACTATACTAGGGCAAATACCTCAAAGCTTTATATTGATGGTGGCAAAACAATAATTGACCTTCATAAAGATTGAGAAGATTTTTGCAAAGCAAATGGAAAACCTTTTGGGAATTACGCATTATTTTATAAAAAAAATGACTTCAATATTTCATTTTTTGTAGGTACCTACAAAGGACTTATGCGAATTTTGCACTGTTTATGCAAAAACTGACGCTACTGAAAAACAAGGTCTACATGCAACCTACGACACCCACCAAAAAGAAAAACGTTTGTCCAGATTGGAGAAAGAAAGTGACAAAAACGTAACAGAGCCACATGTTTTGATTGCTGTCTATGATTTGCAGGCTGTCGTTCAATTGCCTAAAGGTAAATGTATTGAACTTTACTATTCATGACATCAGCAATAAAATATCTGACTGTTACGTTTGGGATGAGTCCAATGGAAACAGAGGAGTTAACGAACTGGGTAGTTGTGTTTTTGACTACTTGAAAAATGTATCAGATGCTGGTAAAACGGAGATAGTATTCTATAGTGATAACTGTGACGGGCAACAGAAAAACAAATTCATGGTATCGATGTATTTGTATGTGGTACCTAGGTACTCTTAATATAAATAAAATGGATCATTCTTACTAGTTCCACCAACAATTAGTTCCATGGAACTAGTGAGATTTTTTTTTCTCAGTAGTTCCATGGGCTTTGATAATGGAACAAAATGAAATAAAACTTAATAGAACTCGTCTCACTAGTTCCAGTGTAGTTTACTTTGACTTCACTCATTTTAACAGACATTCCTAAGAATTTGTTTGTGTTCATGTTTGTTTTATTTTATTTTTTAGTATGACACTTATTAGCAACAAAGTCATAATTGAACTTAAATTGTGTTTTTTTTTATTGTTTTTATTGTAAGGATGACATAATTACGAGTACTACTTTTTCTATGTAACTTTTTACTACAATAATGACATAAGTGAGGAACTTGTTTTTTTAATTTGGTTTTTGAAAACAGTATGTTTAATATAACACATTGTGACTACTTAATATGAAAGATAATTAATGTACAAGACTGATTAAAATACTTCTGAACCAAAACTGTGTTTTTGTGTTGAAATAATAAAGATTCAAATTTTAAAACTGCCGTCCTGTAAAATGATGTTTTTTTCATTATGTCGGTCTTGCAATAAGCAAGCGATATATTTTTAGAACGTTTCGTCATCAAACGGTATGCTACGATAACTTAATGGTAGCTATCTGCGTTGCAATATTTTGTAGTGATTCGGTAGTAAGAATGCACACCTTTGGAGGTCAATATATGCTAGCAACACGAAGAATAAGTGTCTATGAGGGAAAAGTAAAGGAAGACAGGAAATGAAAGTCTTATCATCCGTGTGAATAAAGCCTACAGGAAGTAGAGAAGAGGCACTTCTTATCTGTTGATTCAGAGAAAATATAATAAAAAATATCCAAAAACTATAAGCAGCTCCTGCTCATACTCTTGAATGTGAATTGGGCCTTTACAATAATAAAGAGTAGGTATTCCGCTCCCATTGGCTATACTTTTACAAAAAGAATTTGTTTAAACTTTTCCTGTTATGATAAAGTCAATATTTTTTTATTTGACATAACAAAAACACTATAAAGATGGATATAAAATCATATTTTATAATAACTAACAGCTGTGCAACTGTACTCGACGCTCCATACTGAGAGAATAGCACAGCAGGAATAATTATGAGTGTTTCTTACCTCCCATCAAGTTGGTGAGGTCCATTCTGCAGCACGACGTTGACTAGCGCTGGTTCAGCGAAGGTCACGAAGCCGAAGCCCCTGGAGCGACCAGACTCGCTGTTCTTCATCACCACGCAGTCGATGACGTCACCGTACCGCGAAAAGTACCGCTGCAAGTTCTCTTGGGACGTCTCCCATGATAGACCACCGACGAACAGTTTTCTAGATCAAAAGGGGGCATTAAGATATTACTCTGGTCTTGAAAAATAGATTAGACATGTATTATTTGACGTAGAATTAAATATGGAAGACAGGATCGTCATTTTGGTAACATGAACAAGCTCCCATTGTGAGATCACTTAGTTGATTTCAAGAATGATAGGAATTAAAATAAACTTAACGACGTTACTACTGTTTACTCAATGAATTTCATTGGTTATAATCCCCTTTTTTGTACTGCTGAAATTCCCTTGGATTCGGTGCCGGCGGGGTGGTTATGTCGGATTCGAACCGATTAAAACCGCAGGTGGTCTTGGTCATTATTGCTGAGGTACATATATCAAACGCTCTGAATGCAATTATTTTCACTGATAAAATCCGACTGTGGTCGTTTAAAGCGAGAAAGTCACTGTGAATATAGTAGCTGTGTAAAAGATACAGCTATGATCCCTTGGGTAACCCTTAGTTCCGAAATTTGACAAACTATGATGAAACGACCGAAAATATTTAAGAGACCGTTTCAAGCAACGTGAAACATGAGGAACTTAAATAATGAATTTTCAAGTTGTCGGCGACCGTTACTCAACTAAGTATATATTTTAATTGAGTATTTAGTTATTAAATCTTATATTTTTAATGAATTGACCTACTAATAAAATTGCTAACATAATATTCATTAGTTAAATATTTTAATTAATAACATTTTAATGGTCAATGTTATTATAATAATACTAGTTTGAACCAAAAATAATAACTGCTAGCTTTTATAAAAAAAATTATACATAGCTCTGCATCATCACATCACTACATAATGTAAAGCAAAGTCACTTTCTGCGTCTGTCCGTCCCTGTATATGCTTATATCTCCAAAAAACTACAGATTTTGATGCAGAGATAGAGTGATTTAAAAAGAAGGATTATATGTACGGCGGGAACGGGATCGGACGCCACGTGGGCGAAAAATAATTGGCGATGCGAAGTTCGCCGGGTCAGCTTGTAAATGATAAACCCAATGCAAGCAGATAGTTTTTGGTGTGGTGGAACATGGTGGGAATCCTTATATTAGTATGTTATCGATAGGTCAAAGTATTTACAAAAATAAGATTACTTGGAAGTGAATCATGTGATATCAGGAATGTTTGTCATAGTTATCACGTTTCTGAGAAGGGTAAACAGCCTTATAGCCACCCATGTTCACTTTTTTTTATTGATTTTGTAACTGACATCAATCTTACTACAGTGATGGAGGAATGGAAATAATTATATAATTTATTTTTAACTCTCAATACATTTAAAGTCAATTAACTATTAATTATAATATTGTAAGTATTGACAGCAGAAACAGAATATATCTTAGTTATGAGATTGGTTATGGAAAGATATCATTGAATTGTTATTTTTAAACCATTGCGGTGTAAACTCATGGTTTTATAAGACAATTCAGGATTTTAATCACTTAAAGTCCCGAATTGTCATAAAATGGAATATAATTACACAGAAACTATTGTTGTGTGTGCATCTTTATATTTCTGTAAGTCACAAATTTATAATTTAATATACTATCTCGATAATATGAGCTACTTTTTAAAATACGTTTGTTACAATAAGATAGATGTAGTCAAATAATGGTCTGCTCATTACTGTGATTTTTATGAGCCAATATTCTGACCGCATGCACAGGAACGACCAATCAACATTATAATGTGAAATAAGTTATAAGGTGTTGTCTGTACATAACATTTCAAATCTGAATTTCTCTGAACATGTTCTTCTACTTTTTCTTTGTAACTACAATATTTATGGTACTTACTGGGAAAAATGTGATCTACGCATCACTATGTACATGATGTAGGTGTGATTATTCCAAAGAAATATGCAAAAATTTCACCATGTGCACATCACAAGTATATTCACTTAGGTCTTCAAATACTATGTTTACACAAATTTTACTTCATAATTTTAAAAGTTACAATATTACTAGGTTTAAACTTGACCCAAAAACCTACATATGTATGTCTAAACACAATTTCTTACTATTGTTTAATGATAAGAACTGAACAGAAACTAAAAATTGTTTCAATTAAATAGTCTGCCCAAGAATACTTATGTTAATTATATAGTTAGTGTCAATTTGGTAATGGCTAGTTTCATTATGTTAAGTCAATTATGTGCAGTAAAACAATCATTACTATTAGGCTTTATCTTTAAAATGTAATTAAGGAATCTATTGTGCATTTAGAATGAGTTCATTGATAAGAATGTAAAATTTAAAAGTATTGAAGTTTGTAGTAGTGTCTAGATACTACATATAAGTATTCAAATCCTAAACTTGCTGTTATAACTATTGTTATTTAAAGTGAATTCACACAATTTCTTTAGAAAGAGATAAAAAAAGTCTTTTTTATAACTTAGATCATCAGTCACCATGTCAATTGGATTTGGAGGACATTTTGTGTTACAAAAATAACATGTGCATCTTTTAACATCTGGTCATAGCATGGATATGTACAGGTAAATTACCATATATTTTTTAAATTTAAATTAACCATATCATGAAATATATTCATATAAGTTTGATTTGCACTACTGAATAATAGAATTCATTGTATTATTCAGTAGTTCAATTCAAACTTTTACTTTTGTAAAGGTCTATAGTTGTGTACATGACTGGGTGCTCACCAAGCATATTTGCAAAGTTTGGTGAAAGTAAAATATTCCCTTCACTCAGTTTTGCTCTGTTGCTAATATTAATTACCTTAGCAGATCTACTCTTACTTTTTATGAAATGCAACATTAAACCTAACATTGGAGATGAGAACTCTTGAACTTGTTGGATTATTTGAAAAATTATAGCATGCTAGCAGTTTTTTATTGATTAAAGAGTTCAAAGTATTATGTATAGGATTCTGTTCAACAAACTGTTGAGTGGTTAGATGATTGGCGCGGCAACTAAGGCTAGTCTAAATGTTTACAACAATATATTTACAATATTGATTACTTGTAAGCATTTATGAGAATTGTGTATTAACAATTTTTGACCACTCAACTAACCATATGCAAATGAATCAGCACGTTTCGCGTTTTGTACGTAAATGAGACCGCGCTACGCGGCACTTCGAGCATTGATCTAATAACCTCATTATTTATTCGCTACCCAAAATTTTGCATATTTTCTGCGAAATATGCAGCGTGGTAATATCCTAGCGCAAAATCACCGATAAGAGAAAGCAGCGATTAGTCACAGAAAGGTTAATATTACAATATTGCGACGTTTCCACATCAACAGCTTCCGAACTAAAAGTACAGTTATGTAAAATAATCCCGGAGTAAATTTGAACATAGAAATGGATAACAACTGAAGAAAAAATAGCATGGGAAAGTTATAGCTGCCATGATCGTACCACGCAAGTCGAACGGCAAGGCTTGGGGTCGGTGCCCGCTAGCCGGTATAAAGTAAAAGGCTAATTGAAAATTTGCAGGCGACATAATTACATCATGAAACGTGTAGTGATATGCACCATCAATATCACAACAAAAGCTATGTTTTGAACATATAGATTTCGGTACATAACGCTACCACACAAGCCTCGCTGGCTAGCCGACCTATCCGTGAAATGCGACACACCAAGCGAACATGCCAGTTTGACCTATTATAGTTGGCACGTCCTAGGCAGCCTTAAATAACACCAAAAATAGATAAAAATACACTCACCCCTTCTCATCATCGTCCATGTCTGGATTCATACGCATAACTTACTACTAATTAAAAATAATGGTTGGCACCGGTAAAGTCAACCAAAACCACACAAGCACAGATCCACACACGAATGATTATGGCGGACCAACCATATCCGCTCTCTCAAAAGTCATGGAAAGCGGAAGTAGCCAATAATGTACTTATTTATAGTAAGCACTAGTAGTATTTAAAATTTAGCTATTGTTTAATTGATTCGTGATGATTAAATTTTAAAAGTAATATTTTATGTATTGGGTTTCTAAATTTCTTTGTAATAAATAATTAAATATTTAAAGTTATTTATTAAACTTGCAACGTATCCATGGCGCAAGGTGGCAGCACAAGAAAATTATTGCCATAACCAAAATATGCACGATGACTCCTTCACGTTGTGATTTTTTATTTTATATGAAAAAAGAGGTAAAATAAGTTTGGAGTAAGCTTCATTAAGTTTTATCTTAATTTGTTATTAAACGAGTAATTTACTTTCTACACATGTTTACACATTGAATATGAAATACAGGGATAGAGTATTCAGGCATTATAAATTATTTATAGAAAATGGGTGCTTTTATATTATCTACGATCACGACTCCACGACAGATTATAATATAATGTCGTGTTTTCTACATAAATATAAAGCATGATATCATCACTGTCTTATAATTTAGTCAAAATACTTTCCACTTTGTTCACGATTTGACACTTTCGATTTAGTTTTACTGTTATGTTTGCAGTAACTCTTCTTACATCTTTTTACAACTTACATCATCGTCTAGTTGCACCTCGGAATTCGTGGTCCACTTTCCAGATTTATTTCCACACATCATATTATTATACCTATATAAATCTATAGGTATATAAGAACCGGAAGACGGAGATGCCGATCTCCGTCTTCCGGGTTTCGGATGCAATCAGGAAAATACTAGATAATACGTCTTTAGGATGACCTTTATTTTACTTTGCTTTGTGAACATTACTTGAACAGTCTTTTTCTAAAAACGTTATGATTGAAATACCTGTGATAAACTCAAAACTACATACCTACGTGGTAAATATCCCGACGCCTGCAGTCCCTGGTCTCTTCAGTAAACATGCATATCCTATCATCAAATGTAACACATCGCGCCCCTCACTCTGTGCCTTCTCTCTTAGATCTCATTATTGTGTCTGACCGTGATAAGGTTGCTACTCATGGTCAACTTCCTGCTCCTTTCTCTTATCATGATCTTATTTACCTCTCCTATAAAATTCGAGCGCCGAAACCTAATCCTAAATTCTTCTTTCTTCGAAGTTTCAAAAAAATCGATTTGGAAACTTTGAGAGGCGATGTGAGAGAAGCTGATTTCTCTCCTGTTTACAATTCCGAGGACATTGACACAAAGGTAGACAATTTTAACAAAATCCTCATATGCCTCTTTGATAAACATGCTCCACTGAGAAAGGTTAAGGTAAGGCATTTGCCTGCACCTTGGCTCTCCGAAAATATTAAACTGGCCATGTCTAAGCGCGATAAAGCCAAAAGATGCTACAATCGCAATCCAACTGACAACAATTGGGCTTCTTATAAAACTATTCGGAATCGCTGCAGTCGTCTGTGTAGGGATGCAAAAAGGCGCCATATCCACGACTCCATCAATAATTCCAACACATCTCAGGTATGGCAATTTTTAAAATCTCTTGGTATCGGTAAAACCGATAAAATCGATGACATCACGCAGAATATTGACCTCAATGCGCTGAATACTCATTTCTCCATGCCTCCGACTTTGATAGATGACGTAGATAAGGCATCCACGTTAAGTTATATCTCCAGTCTTCCCCTGCCTGAATGTGCTTCGTTTATATTCAACCCGGTTACGGAAAGCGATATAAAAAAACAAATCCTATCAATATCAACGAAAGCAATAGGTAATGATGGTATTCAACAACAAATGTTACTACCTATTCTAAATGATATCCTGCCAGCCATTACTCACATCATTAACTTTTCGCTTGAGCATAGCTCCTTTCCACTGGCCTGGAAGAAAGCACTTGTCATCCCTTTACCCAAAACCTCCAATCCCGCCTTATTTTCCCAGTTTCGGCCCATTTCAATCCTAGCAATCCTTTCCAAAGTGCTCGAGAACGTGGTGCGAAATCAATTAACCAGTTACCTCTCCTCTAATGGTCTACTGAGTCCATACCAATCTGGTTTCCGTTCAGGCCATAGTACAGTCACGGCACTAGTCAAAATATCAGATGATATAAGACTGGCCATGGCGAGCAAACTCTTAACAGTTTTGGTTTTACTGGACTTCAGTAGTGCCTTCAATTCTCTTGATTTCGACATCCTCTTGGGTATCCTTTCATCGTTAAATATATCGTCCTCTGTAATCGCTTGGTTCAACTCCTATCTTCGGGGTCGCTCGCAGCGGGTTCGCTCTGATGAGGCGTTCTCGGACTGGTGTGACCTTGCTGCGGGTGTACCGCAAGGTGCCGTCCTCTTTCCCCTTCTTTTCTCCATTTTTAATAATGCTATCAACAAAGTTAAATCTTCCAATTATCATCTCTACGCAGACGATTTGCAGATTTACCGTCATTTTGGGGCTGACGAGGTAGGTGGGGCAATTGCGGCCGTCAATAGTGATCTCAGAGGCATTAGTGCATGGGCAAAATCTTTTGGTTTGCTTGTCAATCCAGCTAAATCGCAAGCAGTCATTATAGGGAGCAGATATTTTTACAATAATCTTGACCATGCCTCTCTGCCTCCTATTTACTATAACAACACCTTGATACCTTTTACCTCGGTTGCCAAAAACCTTGGTATTATCTTCGATTGCAACTTGTCATGGACTAGTCATGTCAACGAGGTGAGTAGGAGGGTTTTTAGCACTTTTCACTCTCTTAAGCTTCTTCAGAATTTCCTTCCTTTTAAGACCAGAGTCTTGCTCAATCTCTTCTCCTTCCTCTTCTAGACTATGCCGACGTCACCTTTTTGGATGCAACTGAAGAACTGTGGAACAAGATGGAGCGACTGCAAAATTTATGTATTCGTTTTATTTTCGGTCTCCGCAAATACGATCACGTTTCCGAGTTCCGAAAGCAACTAAAGTGGTTACCAATTCGGCGGCGTCGAGATGTTCATATTCTTTCCCTTCTCTTCTCTATTCTTCATAATCCTCATTCTCCTTCATATCTTCGTGAGCGCTTTGAATTCCTTGTGCCCAGGTGTAAACCCTGTCGTACTTCCTCCTCTCTTCTACTTCGAACTCCTTGTCATAGTTCTTCCTGCTACGACACTTCTTTTACAGTTTCTGCAGTGCGTCTTTGGAACTCTCTTCCTCACACCATACGCGATAGTCCATCCTCGAACATTTTAAAAAAACGAACAAGAGACTACTTTCTCTCGCAACTATAGCAGACATATGTATGTAGGTGTAGGTATGTATGTGTGTATTTATTTATGTATGTATGTATGAATGTAGGTATGTATTTATGTATGTATGTTTTTATGTATGTATGTATGTATGTGTTTATGTATGTATGTATATGTGCATGTTGCATGTATGTGTATGTTGTATCTATGTATATTTATGCCTTTTACCTGGGGTATACGTCTCGTATACCTCCTAAATCAAATTCGATGCTTCTTGTACACTAGACTTTGCCACTCATATAGCAATTCCTCTGTGCACTCCCAGGTTTGCTGGAAGAAAACTCAGCTTTGAGTTAAGCTCGCATTTGTACATCTCGTCTCACTATTTTACATAAATATAATTTATGTGTACATAAAGAATAAATAAAATAAAATCTCTTATGGTGGGTTATATCTATCTTAACTGCGTATACGTTAGTTAGGGGTTACATATAGGGGTATATCTATAAGTAATTAAATAAGATTTTCTCAGACATTTGTAAAGCATAGTACCACTTTTATTTTATAAAAATAAAAACATTAAGTAATACATTTGATTATCTTATCTACTCGACTTCTTTCAAAATTCTGAATGTATAACTGGCACTGTTGTTACAGCGACTGGTATTTCTTCATACAGAGTTAAATGAAATGGGAATTTGACTTCAACCTGAAAACATAAAGGTAGGTAAATTATAAAATTAGACCACTGTCAAATATTCTTGTTCTTGATGCTCACAAGTGTCTACATTCTTGTTGCATAATTGGTGAGGTGATTTGGAGAACAATGCTAACATCGACACGTATGTAGTCATGGGCAAAGGCTGGTAATCTACCTATTTATCAGATTTGATTTTGAATCACCATCATTTTTCCAGCTGATAAGTATTCTGGTAGCGTCTAAAACTTTTTCTTTCTGACCTAGGGTCCACCTAGAGACTTCCAATTTTTTGGCGATGGATATCATTGGTTTTATCAAGCTACCTATCTGGCTCCACCATGCGCGGTCCGAAGGGGGGGGGGTCACGGGGGACATGACCCACCCCCCCTTGGCCCCTAGTCTCGCCTCTAAAAGTAATACGCATAACGGAACATTACCATGGGACATGGGCGTACCCAGCTCCCTTTGAAAGGTTGTGAACCCCTTGGGTATTTTTCTTTTGAATACCGACCCAGGAGCCGGTGGTTACATCGAACCGACTAAAACCGTACGCCGTCTTGGGTCATCAGCTGTTGGAGGTAGGATTGGCATATTTCTGGCCCTTGTCTAACCCAGGGCCATCGCCAGTTTTGAGATGCGCCCTCGGGTGTGGGAACTACGATGCTCCCGGATTAAGAGGAGCGCGTCCCGTCCTGCTTCTGCTAAGGTGACTGACGCGACGGCTTCCCTAGGTCCAAGCTCATGGAGAACGGAGGTCCATGAGCGACCTCCAACGCCCGAGTCATATGTGCGCAACGCGAGTTCGTCGGGTCGAGAGAGACCTAAGTCTCCTCCGGACCCACTCCCTCTTTTCCGTCTCGAACATCACTTGCTCGCAGGAGGCGGTAGTCCACGCACTCACGAAGCGCACCATTCCTGTGAGTAAGGTGCAGAGCGAGGGATCTCCCACTCCTAGGGCTACCACGAGGAACGGCCTCGGTGTCTCACACTTCGGCCATTCGGTCAACGTGTACAGCGTTGAGTGTTCGCTCGCATCACAGTGAAGGCACACGGACGTTGACTCCTTCGTGATCTGACACAGGTAATCCTTGAAACCCCCACTCTCAGTGATCACCTGTGTCAGTCGGTACGAGACTAAGCTATCGTGTGGCCTCTCTAGCAAATCCTCCATAATGGGTCTTATCGCCGCTCTCACGGCGTGCCCCAAGCGTGGTCACCAGAATCGTTGTTCTAAATTCACCACCATGTACTGGTGGAGCTGGGACTTCACGGCTTCGATTTTTCAAGGTTCGGGTTTCCGTCCGTGCTTCTGCGCCATCGGGCTGTCCCCTCCAGGTCCCATGGTATAGTTCCAACAAGCAGACTCGTCGCCTAGACTGATATCGTACGGTACTCCATAATGACCCTGTTGGCCAGAAGCCGTTGTGGTTTCCGCGGCAGCCGCGCCTTGTTGATGTTCGGGGCTTCCACCCATACGGGGCAACTATATAGCGCCATGGGCCGCACAATCTCTGTGTAAAGTTTATATAGGTATAAGCCATCAATTTATCAATTTGCAAATTCAACATAGTAGCTCAGAAGGTTCATACTGGAAAGCAACCGTGCCAGAGCATTGGCTGCGTCCTTCAATTTGGGGGCCAAACTTCGGAGATGCTACCCGAAGTCCCTCTGCTCATCGAGAACGAGTCCCAACTATTTATACTCCGGCGCTTGTCGACGTGACCCCCCCTTAAATTTCAAGCCGCGACCGCGCCTGATCTCCACACTGTGAACTACGGTATTTCAAGAATGAAGAGCAGTGTTCTAGGTCTTAAGAAGGAATTCTTACCGAGGAGTGCACTCTCTTTAGGTCACAAAGGTATGAGCAGAGTGTTATGATGGACGTGGACCACAGACCGTGCTTAGGTACATGTCATATTTTGCCAGAGCTCATGGAAGCCTCAGAATATTTGGAATTTATGTACTCTAGCTTAGACTTACTTGAAAAATATAGGAAATATCTATCATAGCTTTAGTTAGTTGTAGACTAGAAGGTATTGTTTGCGGTATTTTCATATGAATATAACAAATTTCCACTACATCATTAGTAAACTTTCTATGATCTACTTGACTTATTTTTCTTTTGTCGTCGGCATATCCTGAAGAAACAGTATATCGGAGTTTCTGAAATGATACATAAACATGTAATATTAATAAATCATAGTGAACTATTTTAATAGCTTTAAATTAATAGTTAAATTATACTACGAACCTGAATTAATGTTATAACAATTTTATTAATTCTCACTTTTTTTTCGTTATTTATTGTTATTTCGAATGGTATTATTTGTTTAGGTGCAAATGCGTGGTATGTTTTAACGGATGCAGCAAAGTTCCCAGAGTTTCGAAATGTTTTCTGGAATTCATACAAATAAGGCACCTGCAAGTTTGGTAATAAAACAATTTTATACGAGATAATTAAATGTGTAAAGGAAAAAATAGGCAGCTAATCATTCATCTACATATACTTAATATAACCCACCAACATGTCTTCAGCATGGTTTAAATTTATATTTCCTAGAACAACGAATTCAGAGACTTTTCGTACTTTATATCTTGGTTTACTTTTGACTGTTAAGTGATAAGTGGTTTTGGCTACTGAACTTTCGAACGTTGACGGTAAGTCACTGGGTAAAGCGAAGTGGAATGGATAACGATGAACGCCAGCCGGTATGACCTTGCCTGAAAAAACGAATAAGAATATATTACAAGACCTACCTTAGACAGATGCGCAACATATAACAACATCGAATACCTACATCAGGAAAACAGAATCGCTCGTGACTCGAACATGCGATCTTTCTCTTACAATGAGAATGCCTCAACCACTAGGCCACTGAGCCACGCCCGAATTGATTCAAATTTCCCTTCTATAATTTATCCGTCTATAAGGCGACCCCCTGTAACGGAAAGATCGCGGGTTCGTGTCCCACCCGATTATTCTCTTTTCCCGATGTATTCGATGTGTAAAAAAAAAACATTCAAATAACAACGTGACATTCTATGAAACTATGATGTTGAATAGTAGAACCCGAAAATTGTACCTAGGTACAATTTTACCTACTGTCTTCGACCCCATTGAGAGGAGTTCCCAATACCTACTTATAAGTAATCTCTAAAAACTAAGTAGCAAATGGGAATTTCATATATAGTCCAAGTTCAATACTTAGTCCCCACTAAGTAGGTAGGTAACTAAATGGCAACTAGGAATTTCATTTATACATTTTAGAGTTCAAATCTCAAGTGAATTTCTACTCTTCTCCATCGATTTTCACCCAACTGGAGACGTCGTGTGATCAAAGTCGATGGCGGACAGTGGAAATACTTAATGTCAATTTTTAAGGTTTCTTTAGATTTCATTCAGATTAAACCAACCTACTTATGTTATATTAATTGTCCCTTAGCCCATGTCCTAATTGCTAGATGTTGCCTGAGGTTACATTTAGTATTATGTTATCTGTGACGTAGGTATAAATTCAAGAATCACTATAAATATTTTTTAAGGTAAACCAATTTATCTTACCTTGAGAACTTTCTCTAAAAATGTCATTTATTGTTATATTTAATACTGTTCTTTTTTCCGAATATATTTTAATGTAAGGGATCGTCGGTTTGGACCTTGACCATGAAGCCTTGCTTACGCCAGTGACTTTTAAATCGATTCCTGAAACATTTTAATTATTATTATAAAGATAAGTAATAGACAATGGATTATTACTAGTAAGAAGCCTAGAACGCCTACAAACACGTAAGTGTTTGTTTGATTTAACCATTTTAAAAATCTCAACAGCAATTCAGTCAACACGGGAATTGAACCCACGACTACGTGCGCACTAGCGCGTTCTCAATCACCACTACGCTATCTTTTAACTTATTTAATCATTTTGGTAGATGCTTATATTTAAAAATATTTTTACTTTGCTTACATTACATAATTAGATACCTATTTAGAATTAAATTAGGAATTAAAATGAGTACTTAAGATTATAAAAATAAAAAACTGTTACGTTCAATCTTCTGATCTTTTTCCAATTCCAACACAATCATTCCAGTCACAATATCGCCGGTGTAAAAGCTTCCAGTTGAATCACTGTTTAAGATTATCGTGCAATTCGCCCATCGCATTGTAAAATCACTTGTACCTTATTCAGTACAATAAAATAAGTGCCTTTAGTTTGTGTTCTACTTAAAAATAATTATTAGAACTGCTGTGGACTATAACAAATACGATAATTCTGATAAGATAAAGATAACGTTGATGACAAGATAATCTGCACCAAATAATTTCAGATTAACTTCTGCTCCTACTAATTGTTTTGATTTAGACAAGGTGTAATACATGATTTTGTTAAGATATTGAATGAAATAATAATCATCAATAGTTTGTGTAAATTATTCGTATTCAATATAAGTTTTTATAAAAAATCAAGGTAATAATAGTAATTTTTGCACTGTGTCTCGGACCTACAAACTAAGCGAAGATTACAACGAAACAAAACGCAATAATGACACTGACAAGACGACTAAACTTGTGACATTTTCGCATTATTGAAGAGAAGATCAGAATTTCTGTTCGTGGGTATTTTTTTCGATCGGTGTTCGGCATGATTCGCATAAAACTGTATGATCGTTACAAATAGTTCCAAATTTCATATTCTCTTCAGTTTGTAGGCATAAAGATCGTGAACTTTATCAGTTTATTCTAATTTGCGGGGCGTATGGAAACTTACATAGGTTATGTTATGCCCTTTGCCTCTTCAGGGTGAAAAGTGAGTTTTTTTATTTATATAATAACACCATTGTTTATGTTGTTAAATTATGGTTTAGTTATAATGCCTGCAGATAAGTATAGTGTTTAACAAGCGATTTACTCTACTAAATAAGTTTAAACAATACATTCATATATTACGTAGCGGCGTTGTTGGTAACCATTGTTATTCGATATTTTCGTACATAATATTTTATGCAAAAGGCTACTAGTGACCTCATTTTGAGACTAATTAAGGAAGCTCTCTCAACACATAGTCTAGTGATACATGATACGTATTATGTATACAAGGTATTACAGAGCTTTTTGAAATAATACTCTGTAGATAAGATTGTGGCTATTTAGTGAACTTCGTTTAATATCTACAGTTTATTAATATCGACTTACTGATTCTATAGTTAGTCTTAACAAACTGCAAAAGTAAACTGCAATATTAACCAGTGTAGTTGCAAAATAGAAATGTGACATAACTGCAAAATTGTTAAATCAATATAAAGTTCACTGTATTGCAGTTGTAGTAAGATAACTATTTCAATGGCATGTGCATAGCATCAGCTGTGCACCACTGGGGACTATGATGTAATACCTACATGCATTAGGTTTTTTTTACATACCTCTAGAAATCCTTTTTCGAAGTATTTCTGTGATCTGAAAATAGACATTTTCTATAGTGTCTGCTATGTTTTGTGCCAGCTAAATTATAAAAAAAAAACAAATTTATTTAAAATCTTTAGAGGAGACAATGCTTCAAGCATTATTAATGGAGCCCCATGATAATAATTAATTTGAACATTACTAAAGAGGTTCATTTCTTAATCATGTTTAATGGGATTTCAATAATCAAATGGACCACTATAATAATTGCCTCTATTAAACTAATAATTAAGGTCTATTTCTAAATGGATCTAAGTTCCATTTGGGTGATTTCACAAGATTAATTAATTATTATAAGACCGTAGTAACTGTTGGTTCAAGAGTCCTAGAGTTATCCATACTTCCATACTAATATTATAAATGCAAAAGTAACTGTCTGTCTGTCTGTCTGTATATCTGTATGTTACACTTTCACGCCTAAACCACTGAACCAATTTTAATCAAATGGTATAGAGGTTTTGGTAGATTAGACCATGAGAAAGGATATATGCTATGTTTGGTCACGATAACCGACATCCGCGCGGGCGGAGACGCGCCAAAAGCTAGTTCTTTATAAAATAGTTATGGATTGGTATTGGTTATGATATTTTGGCAAAGATCTGTTATTTATCTTAACTAATTTATATGAGCCTGAAACTAGCAGCCAAAATTGGCAGCCTAGATTGGCAACAAAATTATAACAGCTAAACACATTCCCATTACAAGAAGGTCTCAGACAATTTATAGAAGTTTCACCATCATCCTTTTTATATGGCTGCTACTTGTATTGATTTTCATACATAAACTCACGCCTGTATTCCCCAAAGGGGTAGGCAGAGGTGCTAGCACCCACATTTCGCCAGTTTATGTTTAGGTCCCAATGTAATAGGTGGCGAGACTATTGCCATTAACCGGGCACTTATGAACCTGCGATAAATACACACATAACTTCGAAAAGCATCAAAATGTCATTGGTGTGTGCCATGGTAAACCATGGTAAATCTAACCCGAGACCTCGTCTCAGCAGTCCATTACCCATACCACTAGGCTAGGCTATATTGATTTTGGCTGCTACAATTCTGGCTGCCAGTTTCAGCTTTTATTTATCTTTTGTCTTTTGAGAAGTATTAAGCATTCTCAGGTCTGTCTTTCATCAAATACCCTGGAACTAGAAGTTAGTCAGCTGGTATTTTCATTTTAATTCGAATATACTTTAAGTATTGTTTTGATGACATTTAAGATTTAAGACATTTAAGATGTATTGTGTTAAATCCTTCAGGGTTTACTCATATTGCTGCTTCTATAATAAAGTAGGTATCTCACTCATTCCTCTTTATGGTACATCTCAGAGGACTTGTACTACATAGATAGATTTCATTATCATCAGCCATGGTTTTACATTGACTGACTTGAACAGTTTTATTTCTTCATACTCTGCTCTCAATTTTGCTTCTTCATAAATTATTCATATTTCCAATGTATGTTGTAGCTGTAAGATTTCTCTGCTATTGTCACAGAAGCATTCCATTTTATGAAATGTCTAACAGGCCGGTTTTTGTTTTTCACTCACTACTTACTTGCCGCATATATCTTGTGTAAACCCTCTTTCTCCTCTCAAATAGATAAGAGGAAATATGCAGAATCAGTCCTTCTCTCCATCAACTTCCACTGCCTGCTTCTTCTTTACTTACTGCCAGCAGGGGACGTCGCGCGGCCGGACGGGTGATCCGCCCTCTTGCGTAGGGCCATTTCACCCATATCCCCTGCTTCTTCTCGCACTAGTTCAAATAGTTTGAGCAGTTAAATTATGGAAGTACTCTTGGGCTTTAGAACTTTTAAAAATAATACTTTGCAAATGCAAATGGGATCATTATAGTTATTTGCTCACCTAGCACTTTAACAAAATGTTTGCCGTATGTAAATTGTTCATTTCTCTTTTATCAGGTACCACCAACCATGGATCCGAACATCTATGCGCTGGTGCTGGACACCTTAAACCGTGCCACTAGCCAGGACACGGAGGTGTTGAAACCAGCCGAGAAGAAACTTCAAGAATGGGAAATAGAACCTGGCTTCTATTCCGTACTATTGGTATGTTTTTGAATAGATCAAACTTATCATGACCAATCCTGGATTCATTAAAAGCTTTGGCGCCTGGGGTCCACACTCCTACTCTTCTATTGTGCGGCTACTGTCTGACTCTTCAACCCTTAGAGTAAAACCTGTACTAGAACCTCCTCTATTCTTAAGTTCTGAAGATCTTTGTGTGACAGCATTGTTTCTACGATGACTAAGGGTCAATCTCCACTGAAAAAGCAGCGGCTGGCAGCGGCCAGAGAATAGTACTAAAAATGATTGCGAGAAGGCGCGAAGTCTTGTGGTGTCACGCTGCTCCTCCTTCGCTTTTTTTTTGTAAAGAATATTAGAACCGAAGTTACTAATATTACCTCTAACCCCTCCAACTAAGCTAAATTGTGCTAGGATTGGGTTCACGTCGGTAGTGTAATAGCCAGGATTCGAACCCGGGACCTCTCGATCGTAAGGCTGCTTCAAATGACTATCATCTTTATCACCTGTGGATAAGATTCAAAATCGCTAATTCAAAGCCACTGCCGGCCGCAGCTCTTTTAGTGGGGATTGATCCTTACAACTCTATATAATTTTCATAATGGGGAAAAGGAATGAAGAAGAGAAGTTTAACTCTTTCACAGGATGTCTTATCAAACCACTCCATCGACGTGAATGTACGATGGCTGGCCGTTATGTGCTTCAAGAATGGTGTGGATCGTTACTGGCGACGGAACGCTCCTAACGCTATCAGCGACGCGGAGAGGATCAAGTTGAAGGAAGGGCTGGTCACGAGAAGTATCTTGACCGAGCCCGTCCCTCAGATCGCCACGCAAGTTGCGGTTTTAATCTCGAAGATTGCTAGGTAAGCCATCTAAGAGTAGCGATAGATCTCCTATTTTGTGGACAAGCCCAATTATTATTAGCGGCAATTTATATCATACTTATAAATAATTGACATGAGTAGAATCTCAGACTGAAAGAATATTTTAAGAATATTTATTAAAAGAATATTTTAGTCTGAGAGTAGAATATATATTAACAAAGGTAAAAAAAGACAGATTTAACTTGCCGAATCTCACTTGATATATTTTGTAAACAAAACCAATGTATTGATGAATCAAGAAATTAATGGATTTGGTTGTAAATGTGAATTAAGAAGCAATAATTTTTTGTACATAAGTGTCACTACTGCCTACTACTACTACTATTGTCAGTGTGGACGCCGTTTGACCGGACAGGTGAGTAGCCCTTCTATGTGGGCCATTTAACCCAATTCCCCTGAAACGACACATGTTCGTATCGAAACCGGGACCGACAGCTTAACATGCTCTCCAAGGCACGCCCAGACCAATGCAAACTCATATTCATACATACAAATATTTGCACTGAGCGATCCCGCGCCTCCTGCGTAGCGGCCGCGTTCACTACCGCCACACCACGCAGGCTGTCTACATAAGTGTTACTCTGTGTCCAACAAGAATATTATAATATGATATTGATTTTTTTAAATTTGCAGTCTAACCATTTTCATTATGCTATGACACCCAATATTACTTCTGTAACAAACAGGTTCGACGCTCCAGCATTATGGTCAACTCTAATTCCTTGTCTGATCACCGCGGTAAATGACCCAGAGCCAGTTGTTCAGCACCGATCATTGTTAATATTCCACCATGTAGTCAAGTCTTTGGCATCCAAAAGGCTAGTTGGTGATCGCCGGACATTCCAGGTTTGTAGAAGTTGCTCACGAGATTTGTAGGCCTTTATCAACTTTAGAGGGAGAAAGGCGTACATGTATACTGCTAGACTGGCTGTATGATACAAAAATTTGGCATTGATTTAAGACCATAACCTGACTTTTGCCAGAAGGCACGCTATGCATGTACAGACAGTTAGATGTCAAATGTTTTTAACTCATTCGTCTATTTTCTGTGCTTTATTCCAAATATGAAGTTAAAAATGAATTCCCCCCCCTCATTCGTCTATTTTCTGTGCTTCATTCCAAATACGAAGTTATAAATGAATTCCCCCCCTCATTCGTCTATTTTCTGTGCTTCATTCCAAATACGAAGTTAAACATGAATTCCCCCCCCTCATTCCAGGAACTGTGCCTCAATTTTTGTGCCAAACAGTTTGTCTAGGAGTATCAATGGAGATCAATCGTGATTGTGTATATTTTATTAAATACTTACAATCTATAATTTTACAGGATGTGACAAATCATATATACAACATGATTCTGAATCTTTGGCACGAGAACACAGAACGGTTTCTCCGTTTTATCCAACAAGGGGCTTCCACTGAACTCATAACTGAGAACTTAGAAAAGGCACTACTCTGTCTCAGGATGTTGAGAAAACTTACTGTATTTGGTTTAAAAAAGGCACATGAAAGTGAGGATGCAATGGCGTTCTTGAACATTGTGTTTGACCGAGCTAAGACGAGTTTGGAATGCAGTAAGTAATGATAATTGCTTATTTATTCTTAAAATTATGTGGGGTGGGGTATACCCAGGGACCTATCCTTGACGACTGAGTCAATGTCATCTGCAAGTCAGCGTCTGACTTCTCAACCTCGAGAGGAAATCTTGCAGCAGAGACTCATCTGTTAACCAGCAGTATTACCAGCTCGCAGCTGAGGATTCATCTTCTTAGAGCGCCTTACAACTCTTATTAATATTTAGGTTTTTTCTTTGTCAAATAATTTTGAACTGCAACTCTTAACCAATAAACTGAGCTACAATATTTTTCTACGACACTGTCTCGCAGTATGTCCATATTCTATTTTTTTTTTTTTGTAGGAAAACTCCTAAAAGGCAGAGGCATATATCCGCTGGAACTCTGCGAAAAATTCATCATACATTTAACGAAAGTCGCCTTGGGGGTATTGAGTTGTCAGCCATTTTCCTATGTGCCGTTGATAAGACCGTCATTGGAATTCGCGCTGTACTACTGCTTTACTGAACAGGGCATGGCGTTAGTGTATGAGAGGTTCACGATACAGTGTCTTAACATCGTCAAGGGTATACTGCAGTGTGTGGAGTATAAGCCGCCTAAGCAAGATTTTGATACAGTCAAAGAGCCATGTAAGTATGTTTAGTCCATCCGTACAAATCGAATGCTGACTGGTATTTCTCCTTCTTAAAAAGTAGTACTTTTAAAAATGACCCTGAGATGAAGCATTAAAATAAATCCTGTAATAAAGAATAGAATATTAGATCCATATTTACTAGATTTTCTGACTAACCGAATACATCAGAAGAAAGGATTCTCTCGGGCGGGACTCAACCCGCGATCTTTCCCTTATTTGTTTAGTTAGCATACTTAATTATTAAAAAAATCATTTCCACCTAACCCCTCCAGTTTGTACATGTTTACGATGGTGACCCTCTTTCCGAGACTGCCTTTTAGGCGAGGGAAGTCAAATTGACGTGTCCTTTATAAAAAAAAGGTCAGAAGTGGGAAAGCTAGCGTAAAGACTCGTATGAATCCTTCCGGACCGTAATGTTGACGAAGAATTCGTATTTTAACCCTAACTCCTTAATAACTAAACCACCGACGCTTAACGTATTAAGACCTATAGAAAATTTTGAATATCCCGGATGTATCCAAGTAATTCCATTGGTCTAAATATACCCTATAGAAAGTGAGTGGTATGGAAAACACCATACCTTATTTGGACTAGGCACCGATTTCTAACAGATCAATAAATCTGTAAATTCATTTACTTTTCGCTTTTCTGTCTTTTTTTGTTCCTTGAAGTCGATTTCAGTTTATTGTTAGTTATATTTTTCAGATAAAAAATAGTAAAACTTGCTACTTGCTTCACAATGTCATTGCTAAAAGTACTTTATTTTCCAACAGTAACCCTACAAGCACATCAGTTGAAGATGGAGGTGCTAAACGAGAACACCCTGTGTCACATGTGCCGGCACCTGGTCACACACTACTTCCTGCTCAGTGCCGATGACCTGGCGTTGTGGGACGCCGAACCCGAGAGCTTCGCCACCGATGAGGCGGGCGAATCCTGGAAGTATAGTCTTAGGGTATGTGTTCTCTTATCATTGATAAAGTGTAAATACTAACCGAAATTTCGAACTGAAAAATCGAGTCACAATAGCCAGTAGTGGGTTTTTTTTAACCGTGAGGGAAAATCCTTCATGGATGTTCTGCCGGACTCCTACCGACTAAAAACCCTCACGGTAACGCCCCGCAGCCTATG
Organism: Eilema sororculum; assembly: GCA_914829495.1. Taxonomy (NCBI): domain Eukaryota; kingdom Metazoa; phylum Arthropoda; class Insecta; order Lepidoptera; family Erebidae; genus Eilema; species Eilema sororculum. The sequence continues at coordinate 19,516,175 of OU618552.1, read as the reverse complement.
GTTCGGAGGCCCGGGTTCGCCCTCAGAAGGATGTCCCAGGACTTCCATCAGAACTACGGCTACAATTGCGGCCTCGCCTAGGGGGTATTTCGGGTGCTATCCCGCGCCTATTGGGTTTAGTAGTAACTTACTACTTCCAGTCGGGACGCTGCGCTGTTAACTGGACGGGTCATCGGTCCTTTTGTGTAGGCCATTTCACCCGTTTACTTACTTACTTCCAGCGGGGGACGCCGTTGACTGGACGGGTGATCTGCCCTTTAAAAGATTTCACCCGATTCTCGTATATAACGACTGTCATAGATGTTCGTACTACTGATGATAAATTTTGACTGAGCGGCCCCTACTTAGCAGTCGAATGTACTACCGCCACCCCACAGAGGCTGTCGACAATGTGGTACGTAAAACACAAATAGATAAACCGAATAACTCTTTTATTATTTTATTTTTTTCTCCTAGCCATGCACAGAAGCACTGTTTTCGGAGTTGTTCACATTCCAACGCGAAGTGCTAACACCGGAGCTGGTGCGGTTGTTGGCCTCTCTCCAGCAGACACAGATATCACCGGACGACCTGCCCGCCATATTGAAGAAGGACGCGGTTTACAACGCCGTCAGAATTGCCGCTTTTGAATTGTATGATGATGTGAGTGTATATGTTATTTATTTTTATATGAATAGGCAAGGCAACATATGTTGATTTTCAATATTTAATATAATTGTCATCTAATATTTGACCCATCCAATAAGATGAAACCTTTCTACGCAGGTGTACTGCGTTAAAAGGTTTCATGCCTAAAAAATAATGAAACAAAGAAATAAACAAAATGTTCCAATTTCGAATTTCCCGCCCTATTTTTTACGAAGAAGGTAATTTGAAAATATTTTATTCCATTGCGATGCGTAATTTATCTCAATCTTGACTCTATCTGAAATCTGAAACATTTTATTAAAATATTTTTTATAATTTTAAATGTCTTCATTTTTTTTCAATTAGGTTGACTTCGACGAGTGGTTTACAAATGTGTTAAACCAAGAATTGAAAATTAAAGATAATAACTACAGAATTATAAGGAGACGAGTATGCCAACTTATAGGTAAGTCCATCTTGTAGCCACTATTTGTACACTGTACCACGCCTCATATACTCACGCTTGTAAATCCCCGAAGGGGTAGGCAGAGGTGTATTAACACCTACTTATCTCGCCAACTATTATTTTCGGTCCCACGTAATAGGAGACATTCCTTTTGCCGTCTAGCGGGCACATTGTCTTGAGCTGTGTCTTTACTGTCGGGTGGAGACCTATCCCTTAGTCGCCTTTCACGACAACTACAGAAAGAGATGGGGAGGCCCTATTATACTCCATCGGTTACCAAAACTGCAACTCCATTCCAGTATTTGTATTCCATACTTAGTCTAAAAATTAAAAAAATGAAGATCGCACGGCATTTAACCATGGCACCTCGCGTGGTTTCTTGTTACTCCTGATGGAAGATGGATTCTGATTGGACCAACGTTTGGCTCATCATTGGTCCAATGTGTACACCGGCCCTCAGATAGTTGGCCCAGCGCGCCTAGATCCTTTGATGTGTGTACGAAAAACTGACAGTATTCGGTAAGCTCGCCAGCGTTGGCGCCAACTGCCAACATAGCGCCAACTGCAGCTGTACATGTTGCAATGTGTACATCCGCCTTGAGCCTTTGAGGTCGGAGCAGAAGGTCCAATTGGGTATTATTCTTTAGTTAAAATAAATTATCTAACCGAGCTTATTAAATTAAGAATGGCAAAAAGGGGTAAAAATTGCGGCGGTTCTTATTTTATAGTTTTTATTTATTTTTAATCATCCACCCAACCCTATAATAGTAACTGATTTGACTATAAAATTTTGTGACGTCACAAATCTTTTTTCATACAAGTTACCTTGTAACTTATCGTTTTGACGTTTAGTATAATGTAGTATAATTGGACTAGTCAGTGGAATACCCAATTGTTACCTTTTTACCCTTTAGATTTGGCTAGTGCGTTTTTTTATGGGAACAACAGTCTCAAAAGCTTGCGCTGAGGGCTTTTTGTGGGGCCTCATACTTAAAAAAATCCGATTACTATAGGTGTACCAGAATCTCATGGCAAATTGTAAATTAGAAAATTGTAAAGTGCAATACTGGGGAAATTGGATTGAACTGTCTTGATACTTATAAATTGTGAGGAAAATATATTTATTACTAGCTGTGCCCGCGACTTCGTCCGCGTGGAATGTACTTAATAAAAAAAATCAGTTTTTTTTTTGTTTTTGGCATTTTTTTTTTAGCCTTAGTTACTCCTTATTACATAAGCTATCTGCCAGTGAAAGTCCCGTCCAAATCGGTCCAGCCGTTCCAGAGATTAGCCAAAACAAACAGACAGACAGACAGACAGACAGACAGACAAAAAATTTAAAAATATATATTTTGGTACGTGTACCGTATATACATTCATATGCATGTAGTAGAAAGCGGTTATTTTAATATTACAAACAGACACTCCAATTTTATTTATTTGTATAGATTAATCAATACACAGGGACTATAAATACCATAAGAAACAATTAAGTATTATTAATTATATTTTTTAGACAAAATAATTTTTTATTTTGTATTTCATACATAGCAGAAAGAAAAAAAAAGAAGAGACAAAATAAAAGACGTTAATAAAAGAAAAATAAAAAATAAACATATTTTAGGAATTATTTAGAGATTTTTATTTTTATTCTTGAAAAATTATCAACAACATACTGAACTGCTAAAGTGAAATATTCTTATAATGACATTCCTAGTGCCATCAATTTACTTTCGAGTGATACCTATTAATGTTATTTTATTCCTGTTGGCACCCGTTGACATTGGTAATGTCTTATTATAAGCTCGCTAGTCGACACGATACGTTTTCAAGAAGGGCCTTATCACTTTTTTGCAAGTATCATCACACTCGTGCCCTATTTGTTCAAACGGGGAACCCTCTCGCCATTCCCATTCTATCGAATTAATGAGGAAGGGGTCCCATGAGCTAGCGAAAAGGATCCACGTCCTGAAAGAGCCAGTGAGCCTACCCTACCATCCTACCTGCGAAGTATTCCTGTTGTTACGATTGCTCCGATTTTACGATAGACATGGAAAACAATATTTCGCGATTGGGACTCAAGTGGCTTTGTTAGGTTTCCATTTCAAAATCATAATTTTATTTATTTCTTTAATGCGTGCTGTCTCAAGGAGTACCTACTGCAAGGAGCTCCACTCATTTTATTACCATTATATGAGGCATATTGGTGACAATACAATCAATCCTATCTGTGATGATAGATCTATCCCAATAAAATTTAACAAGGCCATTTTCGAGAACTGGGTTGGGCACATATCTGTAGTATCGAAAGCACCCTCGAAAACACAAGATCGTATTTCAAGGTAAATTACTGATGTACAATGGTCTTGGTTGTGACTTGGGCCTGTGCAAATACTCTAGGACGAAAACAACGGGACATAATGTGTCTAAATGATTCTCCAGGGCAGTGGTATGCCCAACAAATGTCCACAGTACCGTCCTTCAGAATATATTTTCGATAGTTATTCGTCATAATAATTTCATCCATGAAGCAAATGTATAGATTGTAAGAGAAATTTAGCTTTTATCTCGGTCTATGTTGAGCTTACATAGGAACAATTTATTACTAACCAACTAAAACAACTGTAGAAACCAAATTAAAGTAAACCTAAAATGCGTCATAGCTCAACTAAATTGAATAACTACAACTAGGTATTATTTCATGATCATCATCACAAAGAAGTTATAATTCAAGTGGCAAAGAATAAAAATGTATGTAAAAGTATCAAAATGGTACAAGCCAAATTATTGGCCAAACCGCTACAAAGAGCAGAAACTTTGAAACAATACAATATTTGACATTTCGGTGTATATCGCCAAACTTTGTGAACTTTGTATGCCGGTCAGACTTGTGCGTATGGTGCGTCTTATGTCTTTTTAAATAAATTGTCGTTTATGAGTTTCATCTCTGTGAGGTCGTCGAAATTGACGTGATGACATCAACATTTCCAAATGAAAACGTAATTGTTTTTTTTAAATCGTGCCATGAGATTCTGGTTGACCCTATCATACTTTACTCGCATATTTCATTAACACATACATTGCTCGGTACGTCTGCCAGGCCAATGGGCCGGCGTGCGTGCCTCCCAGTCCCTCAGGCCCGCCATGTACGAGGCTCTGCTCGAGCCCCTAACCCGCAAGGATGAAGATGCGGCAGTGAAGCTTGCGGCTGCGGAGGCGCTTAAGAGCACCATCGACGACTTCAACTTCGACGTCGAACAGTTTGCGCCCTATGCGCATCATGCGATCGCTGCGCTTTATGAGCTCCTGGTAAGTGTTTTTGATCAGTCTGCGTAGATTAGTACATTTTTGTTATATTTTTGTTTGTATCATAATGTATGTTTGCCAGTTTGTATGTGCGTAGGTAAAAGGCGAAGAACATTCACATTATGTTTCACCATTATCATCCTCATAGCGATTTTCTATATGTGTCCAAAGTTGGCACTTTGAAACTTGTCCCCGGCCCGAAATTTGTATGTCGACTTTTACGTGAGCGAATACCGTCTAATCGCCCAATCCTGAGAGAAAATCCTTGCCGTTGTTTCCGCGAGTATGATGGCCGCGAGTAACAGACGTAACAAAGCGCACTGCCTAACAGTTGAGGTTGGCTTTGGCGCCGATGGGCCCTGCTGCACATATTTATGTCTTAGTTAAGTTGTATCAATTTCATTCTTTTACCAGGTGGAATCTGAGGAATGCGACACGAAGATGCACGTGCTCCACGTTGTGTCGTACGTGATGGAGCGGTGCGGCGCGAGCGTGGCCCGCGGCGGGGGCACGGGCGCGCTGTTCACGTACCTGCCGCAGCTGTGGGCGCACGCCGCCGCCGCCGCGCACAACATGCTGCGCGCGGCCGCGCTGTCAGCGCTCGTGCACTTACTCAAGGTACTGTAGTGGGGGCACAGGTGTTATTGTACGAGCGTGGCCCGCGGCGGGGGCACGGGCGCGCTGTTCACGTACCTGCCGCAGCTGTGGGCGCACGCCGCCGCCGCCGCGCACAACATGCTGCGCGCGGCCGCGCTGTCAGCGCTCGTGCACTTACTCAAGGTACTGTAGTGGGGGCACAGGTGTTATTGTACGAGCGTGGCCCGCGGCGGGGGCACGGGCGCGCTGTTCACGTACCTGCCGCAGCTGTGGGCGCACGCCGCCGCCGCCGCGCACAACATGCTGCGCGCGGCCGCGCTGTCAGCGCTCGTGCACTTACTCAAGGTACTGTAGTGGGGGCACAGGTGTTATTGTACGAGCGTGGCCCGCGGCGGGGGCACGGGCGCGCTGTTCACGTACAGTCGGTACATTCAACATAAGCAGCCAAACCTATAGGTACTCACGAATAATAATATTACCTACATACACATAACATAGTAATTCAGTAATAATATAGATCGCCATACACGCTATTACCGTAAAATACCAAGGCATAGCGCATGCCTCGGTATTTTCAATATCCTTTGCAAGATGACGACAAACTTGAGAAGGCTCGATTCCACGCGGGTGAAGCCGCGGGCATCAGTTACTAACTAAATAATAATAACTTCCATGTATCTTCTTAGGCTGTGTGCGAGTGCCCTGATAACATCAGGCCGTGGATCCTGAGCGTGGTGAACGAGTCCACCAAACTGACGGAGCCCGCTCACGTGTACCTGCTTGAAGATGCCTTAGAACTGTGGCTCGCGATACTCGAGACCTCCACCTCTGCTGATGCCCCTATGCTGCAGTTGGCTGATAACTTGTATCCTATACTAGGTAACTATACTTACTACCTTCCGAGATTTTCGCCTTGAAATCCAGGGTTGACTTTCTTCAACTCAGTCGTGGTCGGCTAATTCGCGTTTTTAATGGGAGAGTATGACCTCTCAACCACCTAGAGGAAACCCTGCGCCAGAGCCTCGTTCGTTAGTCAGCAGGACCTCGATTACGCTATTTTGTGTCATAGCAAAACCAGGGTCACTGACACTGCAATATTTATAGATTTTAGACTTAATTAGTAGATGCCTAAAACGTTCAAAATTAAATGAATGGAGTGTAAAATTCACAATATGTTAACATTTTCATTCCTTAGAGCAATCATCAGAACATCTCCGAATAGTGGTGTATATAATGCAAGCGTACACGCTCCTATGTCCCGAAGAATTTCTCTCAAATGCCGGAGGGAAGTGTATGGCCTTACTAGAGGACATGCTGAGTGACATGCGGACTGAGGGAGTAATCACTGTACTGAAAATGGCCGAGATATGCATTAGCGTGAGCTTCCCTGAGAGAAACGCCTTTCTCGGCATTAAAGTCATATGGCCGATTCTGATTAGAGTTATCCGGTAAGTGTATTATTATACCTTTATGGTCGAATTATTACATAATATTGGTTTATTATTGGTGTATCAGAATGAAAAGGTGCGGACGTCACGTTAAAAGGCAGTTATAGTTTTTCTCTGTGGCGCGTGGCGTGGCGGTAGTGAATGCGACTGCCACGCAGGAGGCGCGGGTTCGATCCCCGCTCAGTGCAAATATTTGTATGCATGAATATGGCTATTTGCATTGGTCTGGGTGTTGCTATGTCTAATATGTACGTATTTACAAACAATAAAGTATATTTATCCGCTTTCTAGATTCCATAACACAAGCTAGTTACGCTTACCATGGGTCTAGATAGCGTTGTTTGGAATGTTGTGGAATATTTATTTGTTTAGACCCCCTAACTTTGACTGATAGCCGAATTGCTTCAAATTTAATAATCTATTGCCATAGATTGTCCCATTAGTCTAACGCTAACCTTTATTCGTTATTCAAACAACAATACTACTCACGACATAGGTTTTACCTGCACACAGTGTATTAATTCAGCGGTGTAGCCTAGTGATATGGGTAATGGACTGCTGAGACGAGGTCTCGGGTTCGATCCCAGGTTTACCATGGCACACACCAATGACTTTCCGATGGTTTTCGAAGTTATGTGTGTATTTATCGCAGGTTTATAAGTGCCCGGTTAATGGCAATAGGTTCGCCTAACCTAAACATAAACTGGAGAAATGTGGGTGCTAGTACCTCTGCCTACCCCTTCGGGAAATACAGGCGTGAGTTTATGTTATGTTATGTTAGGTAAAAAATTAAGTTAATTTCTCAATTCATATTTTTTGGAATGGAAAGAGCGAATCGGCTCAGGCTTCTTCCTATCTTAATTGATTTGAATAGTTAGCATACCAAATGCTTTAAAATTTCATTAATTTTTTTTTCTAGATGTCTTCTCGACAGCGATGATTTACCAATGGTACTCTCAGTACAACTGTCACTCATATCTCGATCCATACTGCTCTCAACGGATCTGTTCTACAAAGCCGTCCAAGAAGCATCCAACGGGTTAACGGAGTACGACTCGGATCCGGCGGCGGTGTTGAACAGGTTACTCCATGTTTGGACGGAGAAGATGAATTTGATTACGCAAGTTGAAAGGTGGAAAGTTGTTGGTGAGTTAACATTTGTATCATTTGAGTTTCATTGTATACTGTTGTGTCTTGAACGGCTTATAAAAATGTATAAAGAAAAGAATAACATCATTTGAGATTGACATGGTCATAAACATTAATAAAATGAAAATGAAACAATTTATTTCTGTCACACAATGGTACTTTTAACAATATTTTTACCCGACTGCGCGACGCAAAGGAGGGTAATGTGTTTATCAGTCTATGTATGTATGTATGTATGTATGTATGTATGTATGTATGTTTGTTTCTATGTGGCGTTCTAGAGACCAAATGCATGGGCCGATTTTGATAATTCATACGTCAATCGATTCGTCTTAACCTTGCGAGTGTCACTAAAGACATGACAGTAATCAAAATCCACCACAGCGACAACCAGACGCCATATTGTCAAAATGAAAAAAATAAAAGTCGATGAACTATGTCAAGTGGGGTGTCGTTGAATAGGTATTTTAAAATCATCTTTAGGTTCCTTTTATCATTTTTCATTTTAAATAATAGTTTAGGATATATAACGATTTAAAGTTGTTTAACAAAACAATCATTCTTGCTAATATTCTTACTTATTGATTTAAGTTTTTATTTCAAGTATAAACGATATGTAAATTACAAAAAGATATACATGTCATATTATAACTAAAAAGTAAAAAATAAAACTAATGATTAAAAAATAAAAAACCCGACTGCCACTGAAAAGACCGAAATAAGTTTGATAGCAGGCGGTACCCATTTGCCAATCATAAACCGAAAGAAAATTGATGGGTACCGCCTGCTATCAAACTTATTTCGGTCTTTTCAGTGGCAGTCGGGTTTTTTATTTTTTAATCATTAGTTTTTTGTCGTTGTGACCTTCTATTAAGTAAAATACACCTGTATCAGCAGGCCACGCTCATCCATACCATAACAATTTTTGTACCTAATAGTATTGTAACACTCGCCGGGATATTTACCTTGTTCATTATTTTTATTCGGTAACCGATATTTCGGCGTTGTTTCAAGTGCCATGATCACGGTGTACTGACGACCGCAGTTGTTATGGACTGACCGTATCGATCTACCCTCTTCCGCAATCGTTTATTACGCCCATACCACTGTCCGCGTTCCCGCACTGTACTCGATCGCGTTTTCGACATACAACATTCGCTGAATCGACTAGCACGGGTTTTGAAATTGTAGGTCTTGTGAACATTCGAATCACAGGATGCGAGACACTCGACAGTTGAAACCTATCTTCCCGGTAGAAGTTCTTGTATTTTTTAATTTCAATTGCTGCTTTCACCATCATGAAAGGGTAAGCAGAGCTATACTAGCACTCGCATTTCACTAACCATGATTGTCGATTTCATGTAATAGAGGGCATTGAAATAAAACCACTTTTTACGGATTCTATCGCGATATATTTGTTATTATTACTTTTTAACCCGACGTTTCGGCTGCTTTGCAGCAGCCATTTTCTCGGTGTGACTCACGATGGTAGTTGTCACATAGTTTGAAGTATAAGTTATCTCAGCAAAATCCAGCAAGACTTAACAACACAGTGAGCTCATTCTGCGTGAATACGAACACCAATAATTCACCATGATTCGGGTATTTTGAGACTACTTATACTTCAAACTATGTGACAACTACCATCGTGAGTCACACCGCGAAAATGGCTGCTGCAAAGCAGCCGAAACGTCGGGTTAAAAAGTAATAATAACAAATATATCGCGATAGAATCCGTAAAAAGTGGTTTTATTTCAATGAGGGACATTCGTGTAAACTTCAGATAATAGAGGGCACTTTGTCATGGGTGATAGTAAACATACAGCGCATGACTAAGTGCCCGCTTGACGGCTATAGGCTCCTAAACAATGCTCATATATTTGTTTCTTTAATCCAGGTATGGGCTTAGCAGCTTTGTTGACAACACAGAACGCGACAGTACTGCAGCGGTTTTCAGCCATACTTCTGAATTTGACTGAGGTGTTGAATGACGTCATGAAAGCGGAGGAAAATGGCGCTTATGTCGAGTGAGTATTCGGTGTGAAATATTCTGGACATGTCTAGAATTAGACTATTGTAGAAATGTAGATAACTGGCTTTTGCCCGCGGCTTCGTCCGCGTGGATGTCGGTTATCGCGACCAAACATAGCCTATGATCACGGTCTTTCTCATGGTCTAATCTACCCCTGTACAAAATTTTATTAAAATCGGTTCAGTGCTTTAGGCGTGAACGCGTAACATACAGACAGATAGACAGACAGTTACTTTCGCATTTATAATATTAGTATGGATATGCCAAATTTATTAATCTGTCTTTACGATCTGCCCTCAGATAAATCGTGTCATTCTAGAATATGGCCTTAGGCCCACTGTCCACGGAGGCGTAGCTTCATAGACGCGTATTCGTCATTATACGTTTGGTGTACGCTTGCTTGCAGCTTCCATACAAAACAATGTAACTCTGTCGACGGACGCGCTCGCGTCGCTGCATGCAAGCTTCACGACGTCTAGCGTACCGCATGTTATACGCTCAGGCGTACAACGAGTGAATGCAAGTGTTTCTTTTCTTAAAAATGGCGACAAATTAATGAAAAGTATGAAAACGTACGCGTGCAATACGCCTCGTGGATAGTGTTCAGTACGCTGGGCTGCACAAGCAACATATCGTATTTTGAAGCATCTTTATTTTTTTTTTTTTTTTTTTTTATACAGGACACGTCAATTTGACTTCACCTCGCCTGATGTTAAGCTAAAGGCAAAGTCTCGGAAAGAGGGTCACCATCGTAAACATTTACCATGTTAACAGTGGTGGCACTCAGCTTGACGGCCTCATTAGATGCCTTTTCACGCCCCGCTTAAAGGACCCGGGACTATAGGAAGAAGGAAACACGTGAGCTGGCAGGGAATTCCAGGTCTTAGTGGTGCGGCATAGGAATGAATCACTGAAACGCTTGGTTCTAGCAGGTATACTCTGCACCGTAAATGGATGGCATCTTAGCCCTGCACGTCTCCGTGGACAGTGGGCCTTAGTCTCAATCAGCCGTTATTACCCACAGTGGTCTACTGGCCCCGTCAGGCTCGCGGCCCGCCTCCCCCCTAGAGGGGCGGGGCGGCGCGGCGCGCTGGGGAGAAGGCGCGGTATCGGGCGCGGGCGAGGCGCGCGACCTGCCGCACGAGCAGAGGCGGCGGCGCCTCGTCGCCACGCACCCTGCACACGCCATTGACTTGCGGCTCGTTGTACACCATCAGGTAACTACTGCACGATATTATACTACCGCTTTTTTATCCAATAGGGAAGCAAACGAGCAGACGGATGGCCGATGGACACCCGCAACACGAACGACCTCCGTCCTCCATGAGCGCTGGCCTGGGGGTGACCGGTGAAGCCGGCTGTCAGTCTAACAGAAGCAGGCCGCGTAACCGGGGCTAGATGGGGACACTATAGTCCCCACAACCCGAAGGGGACCATCTCCAAAGAGATGGTCCTGGGTCTGCCGGGGTGCGAGAGATATGCTTTTGGCAATGTCACCTCCGGCAACCAAGGACCCAAGACGGCGTGCGTTTTAGTGGGTTCGAGTCTGACATAACCACCTCCACCGGCACCGTGGGGGTGGTATCCGTGGGGATTTATCGCACGATAAAAAAAAACCCGCAACACCAGAAGAGTCACAAATGCGTTGCCTTCCTTTCAAAAGAGAATGGCGTATTGATTCGGAAATACCGCTGGTGACAGTTAATTCCATAGTTTAGTTGTACGAGGTAAAAAGTTTCTCAAGAAACACACAGTTGTGGATCGCCAGCTGTCCAGATGGTGAGTGTAGAACTACTGTCGCGTAGAACGATGGCGGAAAGAGGCGGCGGGGATCAATCCGAACAATTCCTTAGAGCACTCCCCATAGTATAGACGATAGAAGATGCATACGGACTCTAACGGAATTATCCACAGTTTAGAGAGAAAGTACCCGGTATGATTAATGATCGTCTTCATTCTATCGATAACCCCAGTTGTATCTGAAATTTTGACTTCAGGAGTCTGGGGTCAGTATTTTCCAGTCGAATGTCTATGGCATTCGTTAGGGATAGTTAGAGCCCTAAACAGTCAAACAACACGTCTAACTATCGCTGATGGATTGTGGAGCATGGATGGCAGTCTCTTCGGAAAATAACTTATCATAACAATTTGTCTTTATTGTACACCAAGGATATAACAATACAATACATAATATCAATTCGGTAGGTAAATATGATTGGCGGCCTTATCGCTCTGCGGCAATCTCTTCCAGGCAACCATAGGATGGAGAGAAAAAATAGGAGAAAATTATTTAGGGAGTTTGGTGTGCATAGATAATATTATATAACCTGTAACCGCTGAACGTGTCAGACGGACTACTCACCGGCTGACCTAGCAGAGATATGCACGAGCTCTATGGGATCCCAGGGCGCCTTTTGTCAGAGGAGAGAAGTGTGCGTGTGTGTGTGGGAGACCAGGGAGACTTCAGAGAAAACCACTATTACCTCTGTTGTACATACATATATATTAAAGAGAGATAAAATTATACACAAGAAGATTACAGACAATAGAGTTACAGAGGGATACACAAAGATGAGTATGTCTTCACCAGCTGCACCACGGTGACCTGCTTGCAGTAGGTAGCCAGAGTGTTACGGCTAGTAGGTGTAGTACACGTCGGTCAACCCACCGTTGACACAGTTATTTCTTGCAGAGTGAAGTTATATAGATATATAGGAAAGTTACATAAATTTTAATAAAGAAAAAGGGAATACGTGACCCCGGTTGTCGGCCTGCTCGGCGTCTGCGCACGTCTCTTGCCGCAATCTCGACCAGCCAAGGTGCTTCACGTCGAGGTTACAGGCTTGCGCCGACAGCGGTTGGGAACTCGACCACAGAACACGCTGAGAAGGAATTTGAGGACCAAGGTGTCCTCTAATCCCGAACTAGGAACCCTAAGAACGAAATAACACTAAGAATCGTCTAGATTGCAGAAGGCTGTTGACAAATACAAGTAAAATCACTTACCAAAAACTGGGCAACAACGAATTTAATTAAGTATAAAGTATTTTCCAAGACACAACAATACAAACGTTCCAGTCACAATTCAGAAAGTAAAAAGGATTTATATGAAGCCGGGGCCTCAGCTTTATACCCCTATAGCTGGAAGGTTCTCGCAAAACACTTTTTTTTTAAGTTGAATTAGTGCAAACGATGATCAAAAACACCAAATCACGGTCGAAATCCTAACCACTTTAATACCACCCTGCTAAGTAGGAATCAAACAAAGTACAGCAACCTTTCAACTTGGTTGGATCATACACACATTTTTTCCTTGAATACTCCGGTTTTGAGCATGCGGAATTTGAACCTGTTTAATTTAACTGAGGAAATTTAATTTTAACCTAAATAAGATAGCCTATAATTAAACAATTAATTTTCCCATTTAGGTGCTATGAGTATTTCTAATTTCATATAGTTAAAACATAAAGGAAATCGAACGCCATCTAGTGCTAGCTAGCACAAAAGTTCCTACACCGCGGCACCGACTAACTGTTGTGAGTACCACTGAGATTGCCACAGGTGGCGCTAGTAGTAATCAAATTACAGTAGATAAAATCTAATGTTACACCACCCCTTCCCTCACAGTATTCCCTGCGTAGTATGCGCAGGGAATATCAGCGACAGGATCTCAACTGAGAGATATCAAAATAAATTCCAAAACTCGCGATGACCACACTAGTTGTGAAGACCACGAACTCCAAACAAACAACCACCAACCTAACAGCTAACTAAAGCAACCAAACAAAATCACATTACCAAGCCAAGCACTCTAGAAGTGTCACCCTATTAACTGCCCGGATCACTGTATGCCCTTCATATAGGTTAGTGAGTAGGCTTAGGGTGGAAAGAGACCGAACGAAGCACAGTGGCACTCCCAAGATCAGCCGAGTGACAGAGAGACGGCACCGACAGAAGAAGGAGAAGGATTAGAAGGCTGTTCCTCCTCACTGTACTTCAAAATATCCTTAATGTGATAAACTCCCAGATCCTTACCATCCAAATCCGACAGTTCATATACTAAAGGCGAGCGTTTGGCGGTTACAATGCATTTCATAAATTTAGACGCCAGCTTCGCAGTAAAGTTCTTGGCCTTGTTAGACAAATAGAAGGTTCTTTTGTACACAATCTGTCCCACTTTCAGTTCCACATGCCTTTTTCTGAGGTTGTAGTATTTTTCGTTGCGCCGGTGAGCAACATCTAAGTGTTTTCTCACCTGGTCGTAGATACGATGTAATTCCTTCAACCTCTCACCAAAGGACACTGGACTATCAATGGAGACAGTGTTAGGATGGCAAGGAATCTCTTCCTGCCTATAAAGAACTCCATCCCCAATGAATTCCCTACCGTGAACAAGAAAATACGGACTGAAATGAGTGGCTTCGCTCACAGCAGTGTTTAGAGCACACTGGAGTTCTACGAGGTTCTCGTCCCATTTCATGTGGTGCGACTTCACGTAGCAAGAAATTCCCTGAACCACGTTGCGAATAGCTCGTTCTGCCTGGTTGGTCTGCGCGTGGTATCTGGGGTTATAATAAATGTTAGGCACATTGTACTTAAGTAGTAAGTCCTTAAATTGTTTACTCACAAATTGTGGGCCATTATCCATATAAATGGTTTTGCATACCCCGTGGACTAGGAAAACATTCTTTTCTATGAATCTCGCGACTGCAACGCCTGTAGCCATCCGTATAGGACTCAACATGACATATTTGCTAAAGTAGTCCGAGACCACAATCAAGTGAACATTTCCCTTGCTGGAAGTAGGAAATGGACCCAGTAAGTCAACAGAGATGGCCTCAAATGGTCTAGACACCCGCTTTGGATTACCCATGAGGCCAGGACGAGATGTGTTCACAGGTTTGTACTGCTTACATGTCTCGCATTTGCCTACATATTCCTTAACGCTCTCGTACATCTTAGGCCAATAATAGTTGAGAGCGAGGCGTTTATGGGTTTTCCATACGCCACCATGGGCACTGAGTATGTCGTCATGGTACTTGGTGAGCAGGGGCAACCTGTCCTCCAACGGTACCACCAGCTTCCAATCAAAATCAGAGGTCAGAGAGTATTTATTTTTTGATAATCTGAAAAGACGGTTATCACGTATGTCAAAGTTGGGAAAATGCCTAGGGTTCTTTTTCACACTGTTCAGAGTGTGGAGATACCAAGAGTCCTTAGTAACGCTGGTGTCGATTGTGTCAATTTGAATTCGTGAAAGAGCATCAGGTACCACATGGTCCTTACCCTTTCGATGTTCTATATCGAAGTCAAACTGACTCAACCTCATGCTCCAGCGCGCAAGGCGGCCTGTCGGATTCTTCAGTTTGTGGAACCACAGGAGTGAGGCGTGGTCAGTAACTACAGTGCATTTCTGTCCTTCCACGTACTGCCTGAACTGTTCCAAAGCAAAAATCACTGCCAGGAGTTCTCGCTCAGTGGTACTGTAGTTGACTTCGTTCTTGTTGAGTGAACGACTACAATATGCGACAGGGTGCTCCACTCCCTCATGTGTCTGCGTCAGTACAGCAGCCACAGAGAAGGATGACGCGTCGCTGAGAATCCTAAAAGGTAATGAGTAATCAGGCATTTTCAAAATAGGAGCGGTGACCAAAGCGGCTTTCAGCAGATTGAAAGACTCTTCAGCTTCACGCGACCACTCAAAATTTATATTCTTAGAAGTTAATTTACATAAGGGTTTACTAATCTTAGAAAAATTATTCACGAAACGCCGATACCACCCAGCCATGCCCAGGAATCTTTTCACCTCCTTAGCGTTGGAAGGTGTAGGATAGTTGAGAATGACATCAACTTTACCTGGGTCTGTCCGCAGGCCATGCTTGTCGACAAAATACCCGAGGTACTTCAATTCGCTACGACAGAACTGCGATTTTCGCATGTTGATCGTGAGACCCGCATCCTTAAGGCGCTGATAGACTCTATTTAAGAGGTCCACATGCTCCTCAAAGGTGCTGGCCACAACGATTATGTCGTCTTGAAAGGAGAACACTCGGTTATCGAACTCTGGGCCAAATAGACGGTCCATGAGGCGTTGCATCGAGGCGGAAGCACCTACAAGTCCGAAGCACATCACGTTGTAGTGAAAAAGGCCTCGCCTGGGGACAGTGAAGGCGGTCTTCTCGGCGGATTGGGGCGAATCAAACGGAATCTGCCAATACGCCGCACTTAAATCAATAGAAGACAAATATTTTGCATTATTGAGATGGTCTAAAATTTGGTTGATATAAGGTAACGGATACGCATCGCTTTTAGATACAGAATTGAGCTTTCGAGAATCAAGGCACAATCTCAGGTCTCCGTTCGCTTTCTCCACCATCACCACTGGTGAGTTCCATGCGGACTGAGACGGGGTCACTACTCCCATCTCTAGCATCCGATCTAGTTCCTCTTCCAGGGCTTTCTGCTTCAGGGGAGAGAGCGGGTAATACCGTTGCTTGATTGGCTTACTATCACCCGTATCTATAGTATGATGCGCCAGAGATGTTCGACCTAGACCCACCTTGTCCGTGTTGATGGTATCAAATTTCTCAATAATGCTGTTAATTACCCGCTTCTGATCAGCGGTTAAATTGTTGTAATCCTCTAGACCACTGTTAAGAGACAGAGATTCTACTGGATTACAGTCACTAAAGTTGGAAAGATTGATATTCTGAGAGATCAATCTATCCCCTAATTGAAATTGTTGCCAGAAATCTACTCCAAATATCATAGCAGTAGTGCGCTTCCCCAATCGCTTCAGGTCGATTATCGAGTTTACCTCGTGAAGAGCCAATTCCTTCATATAATCGGGCCTAATATTATGCATCAGAATGTCCAGTTGTTCCTCACTGGGCATTTTGCACGTTAATCTCGAGAACATGGCCTGCATCGTAGAGATGTAGATGCCTAATGTTTCAGATCGGGCCTGTGTACGCTGCCTAATTTCATTTCTGAGACGGTAATCGTAGTCGGGAAGGTCGAAAGTCTCCTTCAGCTCATCCAACATGCCCTCATACGAGGTAAAGTTATTCTTGTTGGTGCGGAACCAAGATAAAGCCGGACCGTCCAATAGGTCAGAGAAAGCTGCGAGGATTTTATCCTTGGTGACTTCCCGAGCACACCTAAGCTCTTCCAGTCTCTCAATGAATACACGTACACACGAAGAGCCATCAAATTTTATATTAAAAGAGTTTAAATTTACGGGTCTATCCCTTATTACTAAATTACCACTAATTGTGTCGGAACTAGGCGCGTCACGTCGCCTCGAACGGTCCCCTCCCACCACAGGCGAGGTGTAACCTATGCGGTCACGATGAATAGGTTCAGTCTCTCTATCCGAACCCTCAGAGTCAGAGTCAGTATCTGATTCAGCCACAGACAGAATTTTAACCAAGCGGCCACGGATATCTAAAAGATCTGGACAGTCTATACCACACCTAGCTAACCTAGTGAGAAGGTAGTTCGCCCTCACTGCAACCCTAGTCCGATAATTACTATTTGAAACGACTTCACCTGAAGAGAGTGTCCCTTCCAGCTCGAGAACTTTAGGCTCACAGACAGCCAACTCAGAGGCGGCAACAGCAGGTACCGTGGCGATGGCCTTAATGCTGCCACGCCGGACAAGCCGCAATGCAGTGCGCAGCTCACTCCGCAGGCCAACAACCGTCGCGTCCGGATCCGCTGTAACCCCCATGGCAGACAGTTAATTAAAAAGTTCATCTTTCTTAAGGTAGTTAATACACTTCTGTAATTGGGCCATAGTGGTCCAAAATTCAGTTTTTATCAAAACAATTAACAGTAATGGAGATTCAACTCACAACAGGTTTATAAATTATAAATGTAGGTTAAATGAAGTTTCCACAGAGACAAAATCAACTAATATTAACAGATAATACAATAAATATGCTTCCTCTAGGTCACAATTTGTGCGGTAGCTACAAAAATCTAATATTTTAGAATAGAGAAACTATATTAACTAAATTTAAGAATAGCTTTGTCCAAGAAATATGACACCAGGTATACTTTCTTTAGATTAATAAATTAGGAGGTAGTTACAAAAAGTTTACTACTATTTTATATTATGTTACTTGATTTTGGGTAGATATTATAGAATCACCCAGATAAATATCTTCAGAATACTGGCTCAGCAACCCAATGAAGTGAATACCAGATGTTCAAATTATAGTTGAAGTTACAGAAATTTTCTTTATATAAATTACAAGTGATGTAGGTATTCAGCAAAAATGATTAAAAAGTTAACTACAAATCTACTCAAGTCTATACAGTACAAAGCAGCTATGTATTTTTACTAACTACTTACTATTACATAGGTATAAACCCAAAACCATGAATGCTAGACACAGAAATTTCAAGACTAAAAGTTTGACACAGTACAATTACTATGTGAACAGACCACAATAAATATATATGTTTGTACAACACAGAAGCAACTAAATAGGAGGGAAAAAAAGAAAAAAAGAAAAAGAAAAATACTAGTTATGCCAAAAATATGTTTCCAAACTTACCGAAAGATGTGCAGTTTAAATTTTGAATTTTTAATTTAGGGTCTCAATGGTTTTTTCTTGCCACTGGGATGATGGTACGATTGGCTGAAAAAACACAAAGAGGGTAAGTATTACATGCGTAACTGCAGCCGCACAACCAATTAGCGTCTTGGGTAGTGTCAGACGGAGGGTAGTGTTTCCTCCAAAGCGAACTCTCCAGACACCCACACACAGCGCACCCACAGAGAACAGAGTTAGCCCCACGTTGGGCGCCAATTTGTAACCGCTGAACGTGTCAGACGGACTACTCACCGGCTGACCCAGCAGAGATATGCACGAGCTCTATGGGATCCCAGGGCGCCTTTTGTCAGAGGAGAGAAGTGTGCGTGTGTGTGTGGGAGACCAGGGAGACTTCAGAGAAAACCACTATTACCTCTGTTGTACATACATATATATTAAAGAGAGATAAAATTATACACAAGAAGATTACAGACAATAGAGTTACAGAGGGATACACAAAGATGAGTATGTTTTCACCAGCTGCACCACGGTGACCTGCTTGCAGTAGGTAGCCAGAGTGTTACGGCTAGTAGGTGTAGTACACGTCGGTCAACCCACCGTTGACACAGTTATTTCTTGCAGAGTGAAGTTATATAGATATATAGGAAAGTTACATAAATTTTAATAAAGAAAAAGGGAATACGTGACCCCGGTTGTCGGCCTGCTCGGCGTCTGCGCACGTCTCTTGCCGCAATCTCGACCAGCCAAGGTGCTTCACGTCGAGGTTACAGGCTTGCGCCGACAGCGGTTGGGAACTCGACCACAGAACACGCTGAGAAGGAATTTGAGGACCAAGGTGTCCTCTAATCCCGAACTAGGAACCCTAAGAACGAAATAACACTAAGAATCGTCTAGATTGCAGAAGGCTGTTGACAAATACAAGTAAAATCACTTACCAAAAACTGGGCAACAACGAATTTAATTAAGTATAAAGTATTTTCCAAGACACAGCAATACAAACGTTCCAGTCACAATTCAGAAAGTAAAAAGGATTAATATGAAGCCGGGGCCTCAGCTTTTTACCCCTATAGCTGGAAGGTTCTCGAAAACACTTTTTTTTTAAGTTGAATTAGTGCAAACGATGATCAAAAACACCAAATCACGGTCGAAATCCTAACCACTTTAATACCACCCTGCTAAGTAGGAATCAAACAAAGTACAGCAACCTTTCAACTTGGTTGGATCATACACACATTTTTTCCTTGAATACTCCGGTTTTGAGCATGCGGAATTTGAACCTGTTTAATTTAACTGAGGAAATTTAATTTTAACCTAAATAAGATAGCCTATAATTAAACAATTAATTTTCCCATTTAGGTGCTATGAGTATTTCTAATTTCATATAGTTAAAACATAAAGGAAATCGAACGCCATCTAGTGCTAGCTAGCACAAAAGTTCCTACACCGCGGCACCGACTAACTGTTGTGAGTACCACTGAGATTGCCACAGGTGGCGCTAGTAGTAATCAAATTACAGTAGATAAAATCTAATGTTACAAACCAAGAGATAACAGAAATAAATAGAACAGATAGACACAATAGCTACCTAAGTAGATATACATAAATACATCATACATACATACTAATCATGCTATTAATATCACAGATATCATAACATTAATATACACATAAATACTAACACAAATATACAATTAGACTGAAAAAAGCGGATCGCAGATTCCTAGGTGGCTTCGAATGCGACTAGGATTAACGACGAAGATGATAAAGCAGAAGAATACCTTTTTAAGAAACAATACTCTTTTGCAGTTGGAGACTTTGAAAAGTCAAGTAGGACCTGAGACTTTCGAGCGGCTGATACAGTCCACAGATCAGGAAACGTTGCAGCAGATCAGAGAATATATCCCGCTGTAAACATATATACTTATGTATATATAGCTATTATAATATTTCATTACTGTACAGTCTGGCAGAAGGGAGTCTTATGAGGTAGTATATCACTATAACATGTTTATTGACTAGTAAAAATTATATGTAGTTACTAATAAAGTAATTGTTATAAATGCTTTAATACAAGAAACCTGCATACCTGAGAGTTTGTTAGTATATATATAGAAGATATATACCTTTTTTAATGAAGTTTTAAGTAACAGTGTATACTTTTTGCTTTACTAGTGGTGTGCCGGAACGTATTACCGTGGTTACGGATCCGAGTTTGAGAATTTAGTGTCAAGATTTGCGTGTGTCAAGTGTACATAAATAACGTGGGTTAACGTCTTTCATTGCTACCTAATCGCGTATATTAAAAATGTTACCTATCTATTGAAAATTAATAAAGCAGAGTGAAAATTAACGGTCAGTCAAAAAAAGTAACGGATACGGATCTTTCATCTGCCTAGGATATCTACGGATTACGACACGCATATCCGGCCATCACTAGCCATATCTGTCTACCTCATATGGAGGCAAGCGTCAGTACAAGTATGTACTGTTCATATTTAGTGATATGAGGGCACAATTGAAATTAAAAAAAAATACAAATTTACACATGTTTTAATGTTAAATGTTACTTATTTCGTTTTTTTTAATAGTAGGAGTGGGGGACGTACGAGCCGAGTGTGATAGTCACACAAAATAATGTTAGCGGACTATATGGTCGTGTTTTGTCTCTTTCTATCAGGTCCATCTGGTAGATAATTTTATTTTGTGCCCTTTTATTTCGGAATACATTTTGAAAAAAAAAAAAAAAAAACATGTGCCCTTATATTAATAAAGGTGCAATATGAACTTATAAATTCGTAAATATGTATATGAGTAGATAGCATTCAAGAGTTATTTCATAAGACTTCATTCTGTTGTAGACTGATATGTTTGTAACAACTTTATATCCCATCGTGTTTAACTCGCAAAAGTTAACTGTTTATTATTGTACATTTGTAAAACTTATTTTCATATAATTTTGAGTCTTATTGCTGTGTATAAAGTATATTGTCGTATTGCTACAATATCGAGCATGACGAGACTATCTACTCTAGATTGTAACTAGGTACACAAGGCCTAAGAGATAAGTATACACTATTATATTATGCAGCCGACAAATGTGATACGGTAGCATCTTCGCATACAACTTTATATGAAAAAATGCGTCTGTATCTCCTTAATCGACGGTACATTACTTTCAATGAATCAATAAAAAAAAACAAGTAGATTTTTTTCTCTTACATGTGAAGGTGTATGTATAAGTGTATACTTATCTGCTTGGCCGTATGTACAGTATCTGGTTCTTGATTAGGTACTTCGGGAAGAGTAAAAGGCACATAGCACTTGCGGGCAGACGAAAACGGACTGATGGCAGGACCGCGTACAATTCTCTCACTCTTCATTCCGACTTTTGCAATCAAAAACCAGGTTCTGTACCTAAATGAAAATCTGCTTTTTAGGTTGTTTTCTTTACTTTATACGATTAAATGGAATTCGCGAATTCGAATTCTCGTAGAATTAGATATGAATCTGTAATAGTGCCGATTCTGTTCTTACAAAAGCTTCAGCTTCATCTATACGAGTCTCACAAACTAAAATATATCTCATCTCTTTTTCAATCGTAGGTTAGATAAAGATAGAGATATATTTTAATTTACAGTACCTGACGTTTGTTTAGCACGTCGAGGAACTTGGTAATCCGGTTAAGATCGGTTTGCTTTGGTTAGCGTTGTCTCTATAGCACAGCGCGGCTTCATATATTTATAGAGTAGTTAAAACCGAAACAAAAACTGTTTTAACTACTGAAGTGCGATGATGAGAGTGCTTTACAATATCGAAGCAAGCCAATCTTAGCCGAACTTTTACTCTTCTTCCGAAAATTCTACTAAAAGCTATGTACTGTATTAAGTTTTTGTAATAACAAAATGGACGCTAACGTTAACCTGACTAAGATAAAATGAACAATGATTTCTATGTGTACTACTAGACAAGCTGTTTAGAACAAAATCGTGTCACGGTTCCGGGTTTGAGACGGCAATGGGGAACGGTACAGGACATGGAGATTAGATAAATGAGTTAATGAATTTTGAAGCCTATCTGTATAGGTATAGCGTGCCTATTTGGAATGTCATCTGTAAGTCTAGTACAAGCGACACACAATAAAGACGCGTACAATATTGCAGATTCACATATCGCAATCATCAAACAAATAACAAGCCGCGCGTCATGTTATGCGACAGCTGGCAACATCGCGCAACGTTGTCGAACTTGTTGAGCAACTTGTGTTGGGCGTCAAAAGACTTGACGACAGCAAAAAAATGTTACGCATATCTTTTTTTTCTGTACAGCTAGTCTAGTAGTTAATTATGTATAATATAATTTAAATTTAGAACGAATATATATTTTTTGTAATACGACTTGTGTACTCGTTTCCACATCGACAGCAACATTAATGTTTAGTTATAAAATGGAATATAACATTGACTTATTATTATAAAATAAACCTTATTTTTTAAACGCTACTAATGGTTTTGCCTTACACCTAGTATCGATTACTATTTAGGAATTTTCAGTCGTGTATTTTTTAAAGTGTTTTTTTTTATTATACTGTGTGTTCTCTGGATATTTAATAACTAGGACTGTACCCCACGGTTTCGCCTACAGGGCATAATCGGTCATACGTCATAATGTCGAGGACCTTGATTTTTCCTATAACATGTTATAGTTCTTTACTAGTTAGAGGGCCCCGACACGACAACGCTTGAATTCAATAATTCCTAGATATATCAAAGTTAAAGGGCTTCCTTTTTTGGAATATTTTTTTTGTGTCGGTGTTGTTTTAAAAATTGGTCATGTAATTCCCGAAAAGCGATAGGATACGTCTCATCTAGAAAACAGTACCTACGTTTTATTCCTCCCGGGTAAAAAGGGGCTTTTCGACCGTTGCTGGCTGCCATTCCATTGGGCGAAGCGGAGCGCAGCGGAGCAATATTAAACAATAGGATTGCATAAAACGCCGCTCTTGCAGCTGAGTGGAGTTCTTTATGCAATTCTATTGGTTAATTTTTTCCGCTCGGCGTTCATGGAACGGCAGCCTTAACGTGAGCAAAATCGCGCCAAAATATGAACGCCAAATAAACCGGTAGGTATAGAATCCTTTAAATTAGTTGTATTTCAATAAATACATACATATATAAAGGTACATATTCTTACGTAAATCCCCGAAGGGGTAAGCAGTGTACTAACACCCAAATTTCGCCAACTATGATTCTCGGTCCCACGTAATAGGGGGCGAGCCTATTGCCGTCAAGCGGGCACTTAGTCATGGGCTGTATGTTCACTGTCGGATGAAGAACAGCCCTATCCCTTAGGGCGCCTTCACACTAGTGTTTATCCAGCGTAGGCGCTCAGGCGACAACGCAATGCACGCGTCGCGTTGTCGCGGCCTCTCTGATGGAACATACGAGTACGCTGAGCGGTCGTCGCGCGAGCGCGACGTATGCGCCGGGTTTCCGCGGCGTTCAATTAACTCCAGAGGAAACGTTTCGACAACGCGACGCTTGCGGCGTCTCCGCTGCGTGTACGTTCATCGAACGTCTACGCTGGATAAACGCTAGTGTGAAGTCGGCCTTAGTCGTCTTCTACGACACAGGAAGTGATGGTGTGGCCTTATTCTACTCCACCGGGAACCAACACGGCAATAAATATTTGTTAGATAATCACAGATTAAAATACACGACTGAAAATTCACGTATGTTTACTAAAACGACTTCAATAAATTTCTTTCTTTCCATAGTTCTAAATAAATTTTAAGATAAACACCTACATAATGTGTAAATGTGATATACTTACGATTTCCTATACTATAGCTTTAAAATATAGGAGGTAACGATACCCCTACTATGAGTTTGCTTGCTATGGAACGTCCACAGTTTTTGATAGATCATACAATAAATAGTTATCGCCAGTGGGTACACGGAAAATATCGAAGTTGGACTGAAATCTGACCCCAACTTAGAATATTAAACTTACAATAATATTCGTTTTATAATACCTGGAAGGCATAGCAACTATCCAAAACACAGGTTGGGAGGTTATACAGAAATTGCTCCCAATATGGTAAAAACTGCCAAGCCACATCGTAAGCAGACCCCGGACTCCGAGACAGCCTCGGCTGCGGCCGGGACTGACGATGATGACGTTTCACTAAACAGGTGATTGGTTATAATTTTGAACAGAGAATTAGCCTAAAAGTTAATGCCGGTAGTTTTTTTTTTATCTTGCGGAAATCCCCTCGGATTCGACTAAACAGCATGCCGACTGAGGGTCGTGGTGTTACGCCGGAGGTGAGGTTGTCTTCGACATATCCCTCGCACCCCGGCTGACCCAGAGCCATCCCTTACGGTTTGGCCCTCCTCAGGAGTTAATGTCAGTAGCGAATCGTATTGCTAATTATTGAGCACACAAACTAACTGTGAAGCAGGAAAGTGTGAAAGAGGGGCATTAGAAGGTTTCTTCAGGGTAGGCAGCGCCAGTGTAACGCCCCTGGTGTTGCACCACGCCGCGCTGCGGTAACCACTTTCCATCAGGTGGGCCGTGTGCTTGTCTGCCACCTAAGTGGTATAAAAAAATGAAATGCTAAGCAATCGTATCATCTGCATTATTTGGGTAGTCGCAACATGTTTCTCTACTCCTCCATTATTCCTCAGGTACTCCTTCCCTTGCTATTTCATCCAGCTTCTTGACCGTCCTAACTGAAATTAAATGAAGGTTTCAAATACTGTGGTCGTTCTATCGTCAGTAAACTCTTACCAGGGTTATTGCATAAAATTTCTTATGAACGGTATTCTGTTGTTTCTAGAACAATACTGATGAGTGATTGAGTCTGATACGCCGTGTCTAGAAAGTACTGATATAATATAAAACTAATGAAATATGAATATCTTTTGCTTAGTCGAGCAGCTTGTTTACAAGTCATCTATTTTTAGCATGAATTACTATATCATTAATGTTTAACAATAAAATTTACATCTATAATTTTATGAATTGTAGTTTTCTTTTCACGAGAACCTAGCTGCAGCCTTCGGTAGGGTTTTTTGAGGACACGTCAATTTGACTTCAAGTCTTGGAAAGAAGGTCACCATTACAAACACGTACCATGTTAACAATGGTGGCACTCAGCTTGACGGCCTTATCAGATGCTGTTTCAAGCCCCGCTTAAAGGACCCAGGACTGTAGGAAGAAGGAAACACGTGAGCTGGCAGGGAGTTCCAGATCTTAATGGTATTAGAATATTCTGCACCGTAATGCGGGTGACATCTAAGCCCTGCGTGTTGTCTTGTGTAGGAAAGGAGAGGCGAGGAGGTAGGCAGGTAGGTATAGCCTGCGTGGAATTCTCCCCATGTTTCTACAATCCAGGGGAACCTATTTTTTTAGGTATAAAAGTAGCAATGATTTTGCTGACTATTCCCTGTACCTGCAAATTTCAGCCAGAACCGTGCAGCCGTTTAAGCGTAATTAAGTAGTAGGTATGTATGAACATTCAAACATCTTCAAAAACTGTCACATTCTAGTGTTCAAATATCAATTATCAAATATTAGCGGTAGGTACAAAACTAATGTTTTTTATATGGAATAGGGAAGCAAACGCGCAGACGGATCACCTAATGGTAAGCGATTACCGCCCCCCATGGACACCCGCAACACCAGAGGAGTCACAAGTGCGTTGCCTTCCTTGTAAAAGAGAGTACTTACGCTCTTTTCTTGATTTAATACATGACAAACAGGTGTGTGCTTATTCGACTGTTTTAATAATAGAATGGACTGAAATATGTCAACAGTTTTTTATAACTTCTTTATAGGTTTTTTATAACTTTTTGACTTCTGAGAAAAGGGGTCGAAGAAATAAATGTTTTTAAGCTTCATAGTGGGTGACGCTCGGGCCTGGGTGCGACGGTTGGGACTAACCATTACCCTAGCAGAAGCAGGCCTCCGTGTGCGCCTCTATGGAAGAAGGGGAGATTTTGATACCCAACAATGTTGGTTGAGTCGACAGTTTTGGTGGCTAAAGCCTGGCGAGGTTTCTGCGATATCATTCCTAGGGTGTAGGTATCAGATTCACCAACTTCAAAACACGATTTTTCACAGCACATCACATCTATAATTCATCTTTTCATATAAGGTGAAGGGGGTTTCCGCACATAAAAAAGGGTTTCATATCTCCTGTGCCGACTGTACATAAACATAATACTACCTAATATTTATAAAATTTATTATGCCTATACGCATTGATTCCTATACGTATGTTATTATTATTATTATCTCCTTTATTCATTTAACAAAACTTATAAATTATATTTTTAAATACATTTTTTTTTATACAGGACACGTCAATTTGACTTCACCTCGCCTGATGTTAAGCTAAAGGCAAAGTCTCGGAAAGAGGGTCACCATCGTAAACATTTACCATGTTAACAGTGGTGGCACTCAGCTTGACGGCCTCATTAGATGCCTTTTCACGCCCCGCTTAAAGGACCCAGGACTGTAGGAAGAAGGAAACACGTGAACTGGCAGGGAATTCCAGGCCTTAGTGGTGCGGCATAGGAATGAATCACTGAAACGCTTGGTTCTAGCAGGTATACTCTGCACCGTAAATGGATGACATCTTAGCCCTGCACGTGTCGTCCTGTGAAGGAAAGGGGAGGGTGGGACTAATTGGAAGAGCTCGTCAGATAATTCACCATGGTAGAGACGGTAGAAAACTGCCAAAGACGCAACATCTCTACGCATCTGCAAAGGCTCGAGGGTGTTCGTGACCTCAGGATCCCCAATAATGCGGACCGCACGTCGCTGCAACCTGTCGAGAGCATCTAATAAGTACTTTGCGGAGCCGTCCCAGAGATGTGAGCAGTATTCCACGCCGGAACGAATTTGGGTCTTATATAGAAGACACCGCTGCTCCGGCGCGAAAAAACGTCTCACTCTGTTCAGGACTCCGAGTTTACGCGAGGCTGATTTGATGATACTCTCGATATAGTTTTCGTTATTCAGTTTGCAGCGAACATCCATACCGAGGATAGTGAGGTGATCCTGCAGTGGCAGTGGTGTGCTCTGAAGAGTGGGAAGGGGAAGGAAAGGAGATACCTTTGCTGTAAACGCACATGCCTGGGTCTTCTTGGCATTGAACTCGACCAGGTTCCTAGCGCCCCATTGAGAAATGTGGTCCAGGATCCGGTCCAGGTCAGTGACAAGAAGCTGCCTTTTTTCCGCGATATCAGACTGCTTGGCCGCAGGATGTGCGTAATAACTCCCGTGTAAGGTGCTGTCGTCTGCATAGCATGAATGTTTCCGTTACAGAGCATGTCATTGATATGCAGAAGAAAGAGAGTGGGAGATAAGACGGAACCCTGCGGCACGCCAGCATTTACCTGCAAGAACTCCGAAGCTCGTCCATCACAAAGGATGCGAATACGGCGCCCCTGCAGGAAGCTTGCAACCCAGTTACACAGTCTAGGAGGCAGGCCGAAGGGCTGGTAGCTTGGAAAGAAGCGATTTGTGCCATACCCTATCGAAAGCTTTGGCGATGTCAAGACTAATTGCCAGTGACTCACCGTGCTTCTCCATAGCCTCACCCCAAAGGTGGGTCATGTACGCCAGAAGATCACCCGTTGACCGTTTCGGTCTGAAACCGTATTGCCGGTCACTAAGCAAGGAGTGATCCTCTAGGTGGCGCATGAGCTGTGTGTTAATTATGTGCTCGAACACCTTGCACAGCACTGAGGTGACGGCTATGGGTCGATAGTTGGCTGGGTCCGAGCGATCCCCCTTCTTGGGGATCGGCTGGACATTCGCCTCCTTCCAAGCCGAAGGCACTGTACCCGAACTGTAGGACAGTCGGTACAGCCGCGTTAGCATAGGAGATAACTCCGCTGCACATTTTTTAAGTACGACCGCTGGAATACCATCAGGACCACTGGCTTTCCGGACATCGAGTGATTGCAGTACTGCACGGACATCGCGTTGCCTGATACGTATATCAGGCATTGCGTGGTCACCAGTGGGCATTGTCCGTGGTTGCATACCACAATCATCGACTCGGGAGTTGGCCGCGAAGAGATTGAACAGCAAATTTGCTTTCTCTTGCGGCTCATGGGCCAGAGATCCATCGGGATTGCTCAGCGGGGGCAGCGAGGGCTGGCAGAAGTTGGCTTGCATGGCTTTGGCCAGTTGCCAGTAGCCACGGCTACCCGTGGGATGCGCCACTAGCTCTTGGCCCAGCCGTGCTATGCGCTGGGCATCCGCCCTGACGCATGCCCTCTTGCAGACCTTTGTGGCTCTGTTGTACGCCGCCTTGAAGTGACCCACGTTGGGATCGCGCGTGGCGCGCGCCCGCACCCAGGCGCGGTACGCAAACTGTTTATGCTCAACAGCCTCCGCGCACTCGCGCCCGAACCACGGACGCGCTCCGCGGACTCCGGTGACATCGGAGTATGGGATATAGTATTCCATACCTAGACCGATCTCACCGGCGACGGCAGTAGCGCTCTCAGATGGGTTCTTACCCTCAAAGCAGCGTTCAACCCACGGGATGGACGCATAATAGTCGCGCAATCCATCCCAGTCCGCTGACGAGTAGTGCCATAGACGCCTCTTCCCCTGCACGGGTCGTGGGGGCGCTACAATGGGCACGGTGGAGCGGACCAGACAGTGGTCGGAGTTACCTAAAGCAGCACTCACCGAGACACTGTACTGGTCCGGGCGACTCGTCGACAGAAGGTCTAGCAGAGAAGGCTCTAGGCCGGATTCTCTTGGTATCCTCGTGACCTTGTGCACCAATTGAGTCAAGTCATGCGCCAGGGCAAATGCGTGAGTGGCTCTTCCCGCATGGTTTTTTATGGCGGAGCCCAACCAGATCTTGGGCGTTAAAGTCCCCCAAAAACACCAATTCGGCGTTCGGAAACCGCTCCTGCGCATCATCTGCCGCCTGACTCAGGTATTCGAATAGTCGAGTTATCTCTGCATCTCCTGTATGGGAACGGTAAAGGCACACATAGATCTGACTCGCGGAGCCATGGTCTACGTGTACCCACAGGATGGAAAAGGATGGGTCCTCTAGACAGCGCAAACGGCGACAACAAATATCCGCCCTAACAAACACGCACACCCCGGCTTTTGCTCGGAAATTTTCCTCGATAACATAGCCGGGGTAAAGCAGGTAGGCCGTGTCGTCAGGGCGGCGTATTTGTGTCTCCGTTAGAAACAGCATAGCTGGTTTCGCCGTCTCCAGGTGTTGGTGGACGGCGTTGAGGTTCTTATGGAGCCCACAGATGTTCGTGGACTCCACCTCAAATAGAGTTTTTGTGGGAGAGTCCCTAGCCGCTGTTTCAACAGATTTTGTTTTGTGCGCTGCCATGAGGTGAAGGGTAAGGGAAGGCGTGAAAAAGAGGTGATTGTCGCCGCAGCACCGCGTGACAAAACATGGGAGATTGGTTTTATCTATGAATGTGAGGCGTGACGAGAGCCGACGCGCCGAACGGAAGGGCCCCCGTACCCTCCCGAATATGGTCGCCGGGCTCCCGTCCGGTCGCCAACCGGCACGACGAGCCATATCGGGATTATGCGCGACCTGGTGGGGCAGCCTCCCAGGGTGGTTAGTCCCAGTTGGGCCCCTGTACTATGCCGCGGGCGGCCAGCGGCACCACCGTTTCTACGGGTCTCCCTGCCCGGCGCGGCGCCCCGCGTCACACCCCACTAGACTACGCCAACACCCACCGGTCCCACTAGTGCTGCGACTACCATCACCTCGGCCCGGCTATGCACTTGCTGACCCCTGAACGCAATCCAACCGAGATTGGATTACTATGGAGGGTTTTTCGCACTTGTGCACGGTGGTACCAACCCGGTCGAAATAAGTGTCAAATTTGTGCCATCAAATTTCTACCACCAGTATAAAAAATACTGGTGGTAGAAATATATATAAAAAAACATCTATTTAAAAATATAAAAAATTGTAGGTACCCCACCGGCATCGGGTACAGGGACCAAGCTACCGGTGGTTAGGGCTCCAAGGAGAGGAACCTCCTCACAATGCGTGCCGTGTCGAGGAGTACCGCCTTCTGCATCAGGCCCTTGACCCAACTGTCTAACGCGAGCCTCTTGAGGTGTTGGTCGAGGCTCTCGGCAATCAGTCCGTGAACCGACACGACTATCGGAACAATAATCGCCGAATCCATTATTATTATTATTAGTCATGCACTAGCAGCTAAAAGCTGATGCGTGCATATCACAGCACTTGTTAATGTTAATGTTCACTGAGTATTTATTATATCACTATGTTTATAATGATACATACACTACATTATATACCTAGTTCTCAAACAGTAATTTAGACCAACAACAACACAGCTTTCAGTTAAACACTCGACGTTCGGCAGCGCCCATTGCACCGACCTCAAAACATAATTAATTATAACCATCTGTTATAGTAAAGACCCGTGTTCAACAGTCGATAAATTGAGGGTAGTTAGGAAATTAACGGCTCACTTGTAATGCCTACCGCTGATTGTATTCACATTACAAGCACTTACTGTTCGCCCTCTATTGACAAATGTGTTTGTAGAATGGTTGTTAAGCTATTTATGATCAATTGAAATCTGGCAGTGAAATAGTAATTGCAATGACAAATCGCCATTTATTTTCTTGTTTAAAAAGAGTAGTTACCGAAATTAAATAGGTAGGTACTACTAACGGAAATTATTAGTAACTAGGTACCTAAGTGAAGAGAGCTACCCCGTCCAGTCCAGATCACGTCGGCGTCGGGGTCACCATTATTGCGGGAGTGAAGAGAGCTAGGTACCACAGTCTGGTTGTAGTATATTTATTATGACTCAATGATTTAATGAAGCAATGTCTTAGAAACTAAATAAGAGGCTTATATACCGATCTATCCACCATTGGTGGAATGGGAGCAATGCTTGTGGTCACGTCCTATCCTATCTTCTAGCTGACTTACATATTATTTTGTGTTATGGCAGAGGACGTGATTTCTTAGCTTACATCATTATTATTTGTGCACTCAAATTCTCTTATAGAAATCACGTTCCCGTCTGCAATAGTACTTAATCGAAATTACTAGTATCTATCTACTACATAAACCCCTCTACTAAGAACCTAAGCTTAATTTTTTCCTGATTAGGAGTGGGTTCACATCGGTAGTGTAATGGCCAGGATTGAAACCCATTATTAGACAATGTCTGCCCTTTGGAGGTCAGGGACAGGAACCGCTCTATAACTCCCTATTTAGGATTATAAAATTTTGTTACCTGTCGTCCCATTCTAGGCGATTTCTGCACGAAAAAAAGGATACTCTTTTTTCAAATGATTTAAAAAAAGAACTATTTAATCCAAAAGCACAACGACCACAACGTTATCTACTTAAACCAGCTAACATTAAATCAATTTTTGTAGAAGCTCTGATTTCCACAAGTTTTCGGAGCCTGTTGGCTCGCAGCCAACCGCTTCGTCTACCTACCTAGGTCCTACCTTTAAAATGCAACCCCATTAGGGTGCCCTCGACGGTTCTTAGGCTCTTTTGGAGCGTTTATATATACGAGGCTAGTTTCGTTCAGCAACATATTTCTTAGGAACATAACAGGAGGCAAAAAACCTGAAGATTTACTTAACTAATCAAACATTTCAGTCCACATGGCAGTCTAAATAGGTAGTATGTTTATCCATACTTCCATACTTAATATTATAAATGCGAAAGTAACTCTGTCTGTCTATCTGTATGTCTGTATGATACGCTTTCACGCATAAACTACAGAACCGATTTTAATGAAATTTGGTATAGGGGTAGATTAGACCATGAGAAAGGACATAGGCTATGTTTGATCGCGATAACCGACATCCACGCGGGCGGAGCCGCGGGCAAAAGCTAGTCAGTTATAAACGAAAGTTTACAAGCATATTGAAATAAAATAAAATAATTTTCAACAGATTCTATCACGGTTTCTTTTGCATTATTTTGTCATTTCAACTGTTCCCGGGGTTTTGTTTACTTTTCAGTGTAAGTTTTATGAAACAGTTTCATTGTTTGTATCTTTAACGAAAAAAATATTGTAATGTAAAATGTATTGTGTAAATGCAAATTACAGAAATATCTCAGGAATTGTATCTGAATTCTGCTCTGCTAGGCGATTCCAATTGAGTTGAATCGAACAAATATTAAACACAAATTTGATTCTGAATCAAAATGCCGCGGTAAATACCGCGATGAGGAACTATTAAGGTCAGTATTGTAATTATTTGAGAAACGTAAACTGAAATGAACCTCGCCTCATTGGGTTGTTTATTTTGATACATTTTCCTGTTGAGTTAAGTACTTTGTTACAGAGGTGTATCTATTTAGGGCCAGTCAACCTTATTATTGTGTTATAGTCTTTGCATTACATCTGATAAACATGCAGTGGATCGAGAAGTCCCGGGTTCGAATCCTGACTATGACATATACATTACTAGCATGACTGTTACCCAAGGGCAAGCTTGTGTTTTAAATAACTGCTCATACTACGAAACGAAAACAAGCCGAAATGAGAAGAGACGATCCATGTAATACAAATTCGAATCAATCTTTGGTCTATTCCTGCACGTCTCCACTTCACTTCTGTGGGAACGCACCTTAAGACCAATATACGTTTCTCTGTGTTAAAAAGTTTCTAATGATCCATTACAATTGAAAAAGAAAAAAACGAATTCGTGCGATCTTGGCGTTGCTAGCAAATACATACATTACAATCATGCCTTTATCCCCGGAGAGTTAGGTAGAGGTGGATTAACACCTTCAGTTCACCAATCTTTGGATTCGGTCCCACGTAAATGAGGTGGGCCTATTGCCGCATTCCGGGCACTATTATTGACTCAAACCGTGTATCCGAGGCTGAGTTTGGGCTGTATATATTTGTCTGATGTTAAACAGCCCTATCCCATAGTCACCTTGTACGACACCGCATGGGAAGAGGACTAAAACTCTACTCTGCCGGGTACCACGCGGCTGTAACAGTAAAATGTCGTCACTATCATATTATCATCGATCACACACAAGGCCTTCACCTCAAAACCCGTGATTCTTCTTCCTCCATAGTAACAGTCCATGAAATAACATTTTGTTAATAAAAAAGCTCTTCAAAACAAAATTAAGATACAAATAAAAAGCAATTTCAGTAATCTCGTAAGTATTTCTAAGTATAATATGAGTCGGTGAGGCCTTATACAATTTTTGCGAATTGCGAAGCTATGAGAGCCTCCGGGTCGATGCTGAAGTCTAACTTTGGAATAAGTTCGGAGTCGTTACCTGATTGCGAAAGCTCTTTGAAGATATTCGTGTATTTTTACTGATATCATTTAAATTTCACTTTAATACTTATTTCAATTTGAGTTTTGATTCTTGAAGTAAGTTTGGGAACTGATGGGTTGGTAAATACGAGTAATTACTAAGAAAGACTAATGTGTAGTTAAGTTCTGAAAATGTTCTTAAATATATGCCTAAGTATTCTAGCACACAATTTAAACAATCACGCATCAAACCCGCGGTTTCCCGCGAGTTTATTGCCCTCGAGTTGATGAATGACCCATTTATAACATTAGAAAGAAAAACCCAAAATGCATTTTGAATAGAAAATGATATGAACGAATGTCTAAGGACACTTATTAATTGTTTAGATGCAAACAATTTAAAATTAAACTTTGACAAAACTAAATTTATGAACAAAGGACTAATCACATAAAACCTAACATAAAATACGACACTAAAATAATTGATTGCATAGCATTAGATCGAGATATGTCTTGGCAAACTCATACTGAGAGTGTTTGCAAACGGCTGAGTCACTATTCCTATGCGTTATATAACCTTTCCAAAGTAGTTAACCAGACAACTGCGCTTACCGCATATCATGCTTTTGTAACATCATCTCTTAGGTATGGGGTCATATATTGGGGTAATTCCACTAACACAGAAATGGTATTCAAAGCACAAAAAAGATGTGTTAGAGCTTTATGTGGCATAAAAAGTACCGATAGCTGTAAACCTCATTTTTTAAATCTTGGTATTTTAACATTACCTAGTTTATATATATTTGAAGTGGCCACATTCATAAAACAAAACTTTCATCTATTCGATACTCTGAATAGTTCACGGTATAACTATAAAATTAGATGTTTACAACATAACAAAACTGTGTCTTGGAATGGCGCCCAAAATATATAATAAATTGCCAAAATCTATTCTTCAAATCTCTAATATTGTGTTATTTAAAAGGGAACTAAAGAAAATGTTTTATTATTAATAATGACTCTATTTGATATTGAATTACTGTTTTTTCTTTTTTTTTATACATATTTCATAATTATCATGGTATTTTGATGACATTGCTATTTTGTATTTTATGTTTAACTCTAATATTTTTATCTTGTGTAATAATTGTGTTCTTACTCTAATATTGAATGCCGAAATTGGTAGGACATGTATGGCTCTAACATCATAAACACCTTAGATGTATAATTTAATATGTTACATGTTCAGCAATAAAATGATTTGATTTGATTTGATGTAAAATAATGTATTTCTATCTGTAAAAAAAAAATACATTTTCATTGATCCATCCATATACTCACGCCTGTTAATCCCCGAAGGGGTAAGTAGAGGTGTATTTACACCCACGTATACGCCAACTATGATTTTAGGTCCCATGTAATACGTGGCGAGCTTTGTCTTGGTCTGTATGTTTACTGTCGGATGGAGAGCAGCTCTATCCCTTAGTCACTTTTTACGACACCCTTAGGAAGAGCCGGGGTGGTCCTATTCTACTCCACCAAGAACCAACACGGCATACTTTAACACGGTTTCCCCAATGTGAGATTCTGATCCACTTAACATTACCCGTGGGAACCTATTCCGGGGATTAAAAGTAACTGTGCGTTATTTCAGACTATTTATAATACCTACGAAGTGCTTAAATGTACAAAGGTATTACTTTGTGTTACATTAAATATATTATTATTTCCTTTAATAGAGTAAATAACGTATAAATGTATCCTAAAAAAGTACAAAATATATTTAAAAATATAAAATATAGTATCCCACCGGCATCGAGCACAGGAACCAGGATACTGGTGGTCAGGGCTCCAGAGAGAGGAACTTTCTCTATTATTATAGTCTTTCTCTGTACCAACTTTCAGCTAGATCTGTTTTTTTTCTTTTTATACCACTTAGGAGGCAGACAAGCACACGGCCCACCTGATGGAAAGTGGTTACCGCGGCCTATGGACGTATGCAACACCAGAGGCGTTACACTCGCGCTGCTCGCGCTGCGATACGCGAGCGCTGTTCAGCCGTTTGAACGTGATTGAATAACAAACAAATAAACATCCAATATAATTATGTAAGATAGGACAAACTTTTTTTATCTATCGAACTCATAAGTAATATTTTTCTAATGAAGAATTCAGACATTACCACATACATATGAGGTAATCAGAACCTCGTTCGCGTTTCACGGGGTGCATTCAGGCTGTTATCGTGAGCTGGGAGCACGCCAAGCTTAATCTTCACGTATTATCACGAAGAAATAACTATGTAGGTTAGGATTTTACAACTCCTTTAGATTTTCAAATGGATGTTGTAACCATATACCTTCGATATTTTGCTCATTTAAACATTAAACTGCCTTTTTTCATTTAGATATTCGTTCCGGAGACGCTAAATCAAACACGCCAACAATACCTACCGGCCAATAAATATTAGGTATTAATTTATTTTATAAAGGACACGTCAATCTGACTTCACCTCGTAAGCTGAAGGCAAAGTCTCGGAAAGAGGGTCACTATCATAAACATGTACCATGTTAACAGTGGTGGCATTCAGCTTGACGGCCTCATCAGATGCCTTTTCACGCCCCGCTTAAAGGACCCGGGACTGTAGGAAGAAGGAAACACGTGAGCTGGCAGGGGAAAGGTTACATTTAGAACAAAAGTAAAAAGTTAGTAAACATAAAATAAACGACCTACTGAAGGACTAGACTGGCATAGCACATCCAAGGTTCACAGGTGGCAGCCCTGGTAGCAACCAGGAATAAATGAAGAATAAAAAAACTAAGAAATATTTCGGATTCAGATCGGCAGACTGATAGACAGTGGTTACCATAGATTACTTCCTTCTTTCCAGTTTCTTCATTTTGTCGTTGATTAGCGTTCGATTGGTCAGCGTCGCGTCCGCCGGTGAATAATAACAAGTTATTTATCAGACCGCTAGCATTAATCACGAAATGATATTTATTTCACGGGTTCGTTACGCGCCGGCTAATTGCCGTCCCCGTCCCGGCTTCCGTCCATAAATTATTACGGGACTCAAGTGCTGGAAGCTAGCGAATGTTAGTTTATTTCACTAAAATATACGTGTGTTGACATCTCTCCTATCTATCTCAAAACATAGCTATTATCCATACTAATATTATAAATGCGAAAGGAACTCTGTCTGTCTGTCTATGTTATGCTTTCACGCCTTAACACTGAACTGATTTCAATGAAATTTGGTATAGGGCTACATTAGACCTTGAGAAAGGACATAGGCTATGTTTGGTCGCGATAACCGACTGTGCAGTGAGATGGCTGCACCGTCGCCCTTATAGACGGATATAAAGAGAAGGAAAATTTGGAATGATTCAAGTGAGGCTCAATAGCTAAGTTGGAAGAGCAGTCCCCCTGTAAGGGAAAGGTCGTGAGTTCGAGTCTCACTTGAGCATTTCTTTTTTCCAATGTTTTTCGAAGTTTCGTTTAACTATTTATTTAAAGTATGTGAAACTAAGTAGTAAGGATCAGTCTACCTAGTTAGTACAAGGATATAATCTGGTAGAATCGGACCAGCAGCGAGGCGTAGAGTCATATTTACATGTAGTAGTGTAGAATTCAGATATTGTTGAACTTTGCCCAAACCACTTTTCATTCACCAGTCAATCAGTCATAGAATATATTACACTTACTGGTAGTATTTTACGAATACTAAACAATCACAAATACTAAATAAAAAGTTGTCTTATAAAGGGCAGCGAGGTTTTATTTATTTATATATTTTTTATTTTATTAGTAGATTATTAGAACCGAAGTTACTAATATTCCCTCAAACCCCTCCAACTAAGCGAAATTGCTAGTGCTAGGAGTGGGTTTACGTCGGTAGTGTAATGACCAGGATTCGAACCCGGGCCTCTCGATCGCAAGGCCGACTCCTTAACCACTAAGCTACCGACGCTTCATTTGTGGGTATTAAAGCAGCATTTGCTGCACATACAGCACATTTCCAAGCAAAATGCTTCTTGACAAGAGATATCCAGAAGCATTGGTTGCGTGAATGTAAGTTGTTACTTTGGTCCATTTGCCGCTTTGTTATGTGGCCCCTTTTTGGATTTTTGGCTGAATAACTGAACTTTTTGACGTAGGTTCATAATTTTGGCCGATAACTATATAATAGTATTAGTTAATATCAATAAATTCTTCTCCGCTCTTTTTACGTGTCATGGCACACACCCTCGCGACAGCTCCCGGCTCTCGTGTTGCCGACGTCATTAGTTTTGTTTCTTGCAGACTACTCCGGATAACCGGGACTTTCTCAAGAATAAATTAGTTAATGAACCAGAGGAATATTACTCGGCTGGTTATTTGATAAAGGTGTTCGTGTTATTTATGTCGGCCCGTGTAATGCCACGTTGCTAAGTAAGTTAATCATTTCAACGTAAATTCGTGTGATCTGTTAAGATTACTTTCAGAGGTGTTATGTTTTCCTGGTATGGTGCATTGAATGTTACATTTTAGATACACAAACAAACAAATAAAAAAAATAAAGAACGCAATTTTTTTTTTTATTTTTTTATTTCAAGCGGTTACTTTAAAGTTAAATAGAAGTATGTGGTCTTGCCCTGTGTGCAAATTATTCGTCGCCCAGTTTCATAAAAATAATTTGTTGCCAATTACGTTGTATACAACTTTGATTCTGTCATTTTTATAGTGGAACCAAAGGTTTACGTTCTCTGACTTTTGCCACTCCAAATGGACTTTACGAATTTTTTAATGAACTAGTAGGAAAGAAAAAACGAAAATTTAATCGAATACGTAGACAAAAATGAAACTTCTCGGGCGGAACTCGAACCCGCGATCTTTCCCTTACAGGGGGAATGCCTTGAAACTCGACTACCGCCCGCCCGAGAAGTTTCATTTTTTCCTATGTATCCGATTTGTATAGTTAGCATACTTAATGCTGTAAAATTCATTCAAACGAAAATTTCATATCACACAATAGGCTACTTGACTATTTTTTTTTACTTTCTAAAAATTACCACTTCGTAATTTTTTTTAAGAAAGAAAGAAGAAAGAAAATACATATATAATGAAATAAAATAATAATATAATGAACTGTAAAAGTAAAATGTTCGTACGACAAATAGTTTTCAAGATATTTGATTTTGAAATATTCATTTCGCCGCCCGAAAACGCTCCATACAAAATCGTACGAAATTGTGACGTCACGTTTCTGTAGCGCGTAGTGCCAATGTATGGAATGCAAGAGAATATCGCGTTTATCTCGATCTACGTTGCGTTTACACGTAGTTATACATAACTATATATACACATAGTTCATAATAAAATTTATTTAAAATTTAATGAGGAATCTAAAAAGTCATATATTTTAATTGAATTTGATTGTTTATATTTTGACTTTTTTTGGGAATTTCAACTAATGAAAAGTCATAGTTTCAGTTTAGATATGCAGTATTTTATTTTTCAAAGCATAGTTTTTCAGAACAGGCTACCATATTAAGCAGTATTGAGAAGAATCGGATAGCCTATTGTTTTTCAGTTTCAAGTCGATCTTTAATTGCAACCATATGGCTGAAAACCTATAAACACCGTATATTCTGAAGCAGAGATCACACAAATGACTTTCCGTATCATAAAATCTGACTTAGGTACATCTGTAATCGCGGCCTTATCTAAAACAAAAAAAATAATAATTAAAATCCAACTCTGAACCAGAAACTTCTCCCGTTAGTAATTACATTGCTCCTTTTACGAGAATATTTTACACTGGGGTGACTTAAAAAGTGAAGAGGGCCCTGGTGGGCGCTTCTAGGTTTACTTAACTATCGGCAGAATGGTCTTGTGTAGACTAATAAACGTTTTAAAGGATAAATAGCTCAATGCTGGTAGATTTTTGTAAAATTTATAGAGCTACATTTATGTCAGTAATACTCTTTATGAACGCAATGCAATGCAAATGTATTTTTTTGCACAAAACATTTGCGCACATTCATAGGTATTCCATTCTATGGTATAGTGGTTTTACTTGTACTAATTAGGTACCTTTCCGAATACGGGATGTTTTTTTTTCGTGCTCATAATTCAAACATACGCCGCGCGCCGTCGTAGTCCACGAGTCGTAGGATGCAGGAGACACATCTCCCGGCTGCCCCACGGGATTTGCTGAATCTAGGACTGAAATGGAAGAAAGTTTTCCTTGTGTCCAATTTGAGGATTTCACATCTCAGTTCTCAGAGGTGATTATGTAATTATGAGTTACCTACTTCAACTACAAATAATATTAATTAGCATTCCGTATGATTTCATAAAACCTTTATGCAATCATACGGAATGTCACTAATTTAAAAAAAAGACTGGAATTTTATGATGTTGTGATTACTCCTTAACGCTGAAACGGCTGGACGATTTTAGTGAAACTATGGGGTACGAACACTAAGAAAATATACTTTATAACTCAAAACCTAATAGATGGCACTAACGTGTTTAAATTCTAAAATACACACATAACTAGACACAAACAAAGTAATGAAACGCGGGAGAACCCGCGAGTTGCAAGTTAATGAAGCATATTTCCAATACATCGTTTGAGTTAGGCTATACTTTAAGTAGTTCTAACAAATACATTGTGCTAACCTAAGCCACTGAGTCAACTCGGCTATTCAAAGAGTAATCTCGAACAAATACCGCCAATTATAAGCTCAGTTGTGTAACCCTCGTCTGAGCTTCCTATTATTTGAATTTATTCTTTGAGTGTCCTGCTGTTGAAGTTATCTCGACATTTTTGTTGTGCACCACGCAGCCTAATCTGCTCATGTTTGCCGGATCTTAATTGTAATGTCTGTTTATGCTAGGCTTTGAGAAAGGATTAGATGACACTTGATTGTGCAGAATTTTTAATTCGTTTTTGTTTATGTAAAAGATCTGTTTTGGGGAGATAAGTTACGATGAGATGAGCTGTTTAGAAACCGTTTACATTACAAAGCACGACTAAAATAGCTACCTCTACTCAGCGCAGTTTTGATTAAAAGATTTGTGAGAATGTAGGCAGGATGAGGATCTATGAATCTGGATCTTTTCTTGAGATGAATGGAGGAATATGGATATTATGAATTATTTCCGCAACTACAGTATAGAGCATGTCCTAAAACATTAATGAAAGTAGAAGAAGCGAAAGGCTTCCTCCCAGGATCCTAGAGATTGGAAACATATTATGGCCTCAGTCTGTTGTATGTCTATCCCAAAATCATTCATTGTTTCCAACAGTTCGTAAGAATGTTGGTAGATGGCACCACCTTCGCCCTTAAAGAAGGATTAAAGAGAAGGAAAAAAATTGAAATGTGTGTCAGGTGTGGCTCAATAGCTCAGTTGGAAGAGCATTCCCCCTGTAAGGGAAAGGTCGTGGGTTCAAGTCTCACTTGAGCGTTTCATTTTTTCTGATGTTTTTCGAACTTTAAAGTTAGCATTAAAAATGCTATAAAAATCCAGTCAAATATTCGGGCGGAGTCATTAAAATTCAATGTTTAAAAATGGTTGAAAAATAATTAATTGTTTCCAACAGTTCGTAAGAATGTTGGTAGATGGCACCATCGTCGCCCTTAAAGACGGATTAAAGAGAAGGAAAAAATTTGAAATGTTTCAGGTGTGGCTCAATAGCTCAGTCTCACTTGAGCGTTTCATTTTTTCCGATGTTTTTCGAACTTTAAAGTTAGCATTAAAAATGTTATAAAAATTCAGTCAATTGCAAGTAATAGGTTAACAAAGTTATGAGCACATAAAATAGAGAAGTATGAACAAACTAATAATAATTTTTTAAAATATTAGGTGGGTGTCAACCAAAACAGTGTCTTTAAATGAAATAATAAGGTATGACGTAATTTTATGCTGTTATCAAGTTATTTTGAGTAGAACTGGAGTAAAGTGGACTATTGTTTAACCTACATACATTATATTGTCACCTGTAAATGCCCGAAGGGGTAGATAAATAAATAAATATTCCACAACATTCTACAGAACGCTATCTAGACCCATGGTAAGCTTTTATAGCTTGTGTTATGGAATCTAGAATGTGGATAAACATACTAATATACTTTTTTTTTTTGCAAAAACATACACATCATCATAGGTGTGTATTATCACTCACATTTCGAGAGCTATAATTTCCTGTCCTTTGATTGGCATTTTTATTTTCAGATTTTAATTCTACTGGCGTGATTTCGTATATTATTCTCGAATAAACCAATCATTATACAGGTTAATTATGCAATCAAAAGCAGCATGTTTCAAGCCAAGCCA
This sequence comes from Eilema sororculum, assembly GCA_914829495.1. Classification (NCBI taxonomy): domain Eukaryota; kingdom Metazoa; phylum Arthropoda; class Insecta; order Lepidoptera; family Erebidae; genus Eilema; species Eilema sororculum. The sequence continues at coordinate 19,474,352 of OU618552.1, read as the reverse complement.
TATCAAATATCAGACGTTAAAAAAGTTTGATTGGCACAAGGAAATGAGCTTTTCACCCGCAGTCGTCAACACCAGCGATTTATTTATAATAAATAGGTAAATTTCTGAACGAAATAAGTATCACAATAGTTGGTTTTCCATTAAATATTGAGCGCTGTGTGTCGATGTTGTTTTCAATTAAACTGGTAGTGTTGTGTGGAACAAATCGAGTCTCGTGACAGTTTCCGTTTGCCTTTCGAGGTACTGTCGAATATTGCGGTTGGGTTAAGGGCAGGCTACTTATTTAAATATGGTTAACCTATAAGAATAGTTGTTTTTGAAATGAAACTGAGTATTTTAACTCGATTTATTGAGTATTTTTTGACTGATCCTTGAATAACAAACACGGGACGAAATAACAAAAAAAACACTTGCTAGTAAATACGTTAAAATAGTTATTTTCAATGTGTAATATTGGCTCAAACTTCTAATAATTGTTGGTACACTTCTAACAACAAACGTTGGTAGCTTAATGGTTAAGGAGTCGGATTACACTACCGATGTGAGCCCACTCCTCGCAGAAGCAATTGAGTTTAGTTGGAGGGGTTAGAGGGAATATTAGTAACTTCGGTACTAATATTCTTTAAAAAAAAACAATAGGTATTAGGAAAGGAAGTAGGAGTCCTTTTATTATTAAGCCTAGGTATCCAGTAGGCTATATTGTTTCGGGACACGTCTTGTACACTAGACTTTGCCACTCATATAGCAATTCCTCTGTGCACTCCCAGGTTTGCTGGAAGAAAACTCAGCTTTGAGTTAAGCTCGCCTTTGTACATCTCGTCTCACTATTTTATATAAATATAATTTATGTGTACATAAAGAATAAATAAATAAAAAAAAAACAATATTTATCTGTCCACGTGCGATCAATCGTTCAAGAAATGACAAGCCACGCGTGTTGCGCAACGTTGCTCAGTTTGTTCAGCAACATCATAGCTGTCGTCCACGTCATCGAACAATAACATAAATCCTATTACAGAAGAGATTGTCAACTCGTACTGAATTAATTTATCGTTCATATAACCTTCTCCTTAACTGAGAATTCTCTAGGGGGAATCGATGGAAACAATCTAACGTGTCATTGAGGGCGCCTATCTCACGCCATCTATACTATATGTAGGTATACTACACAGGCCTACGATGTTTTGAATTATTTACGTAACATCTTAGATAGCTGTGATGTGTTTAAATTACTATTTCTAAACATTTTACTCGTTATTTAATTTGAAAATGGAATTGTTATGTTGATTAGGATCCGAAAGTGACATTAAAATGTACGTCTAAGTACGTACAGTCAGTAAAAAAGAACAGAGTACCTAAGAGTTAGGCTGGCTGAGGCAATGGGTGTGAAAGGGGTTTCGATGTAGGGGAATACCTTTGGGGCCCAAGTTAACTTGAATGGGCACAGGCTGACCACCGACAATCGTGTCATTGTGTTAATCTCTGTCGATTATGAATCGATTAATAATTATAAGATATCACTACTTAGTATAAAATTACCCTCCTTCCTTCGGCAGTCGGGTAACAAAGTCGCTATCGCTGTCTGTCCGTCCCTATGTATGTTAATATCTTTAAAACTACGCAACAGATTTTGAATTTTTTAATAGATAGAGTGATTCAAGAGGAAGGTTTATATGTATAGTACACACTTAGTATAGTAGAGGGTGCATCGGGAACGGGATCAGACGCCACGCAGGTGGGAAAAATTGGCCGTACGGAGGTCACCGGGCAGCTAGTTAAGTATCCTAATTAATTACGACATAGTGAATCTTAGTTTGAAGATCAGTGACAGATCAGTTTCAGTTGGCTTAAAAATGCTGCAGTGGAGTTTGTTGCGCCGTTTCTTGTCCACCAGCGCCTTGGAAGCGGTGGTAAAATAAATTAAGTAGAATTATTATTGATATCAATTGGAAATAACCGTGCTGTTCTACGTTGAATAAAAATAAATGAGTTTGAGTGTCAAATTTTTAAGAAACAAAGAAACTGAATTACAATAGAGTTATATTAAAATAGCTTATGCCCGCAGCTCCACCCACGTGGATGTCGGTTATCGCGACCAAAGATAGCCTATGTCCTTTCTCATGGTCTAATCTACCTCAATACCAAATTTCATCAAAATCGGACCAGTGGTTTAGGCGTGAAAGCGTAACATAAAGTAACACAGACAGATTAATTTCGCATTTATAATATTAGTATGGATGTGGATACTACTGTTTTTGTCTTCACAATACTAATATCTATTTGCATATTAGTTATATTACGTTTTATTGATAAAAGGTTACAAAGTTAGAAATGTAGTCAATTTACTTAGCGGTTCTAATTAGTTAGGGTGCTCAGGTAACTTTTAATTGATGGACGCTGATTTCAGGGATCCCGCTACCTATGATGAAGGTTCTTGATTGTGTTAGAGCTGAGCTGTATTGGCTAATGACCTTTATAGTTTGAGTGGTTTTATTTCGTATTAAATTAGGTATACGTGTGTTAAATCAAGTCTTGGTGGAAGTGAGGATGGGTACAATGGGATTCTAAGAATTTCTAAATATGATGCTTAGAAATTGTTTTTTTTTCGAAATATGTGATCATTTATTTTCTTTGTTTTTCAGTAGCCATGATGATAGATCATACTTATACTGACAACAAATACTAAGTAGGGTGTTAGTGATATAATTGGATAAGAGATTTTTGGATTCGTATTTTTACGGCTTTAAACCTACATCAAAAAGATGTTGACGAACAGAGTACTCAAAATGATCTTAATTTCTTTTTTTGACCCCCTTTCAATTGACCGATTGTTCTTATATTTGGTACACACCTCTAGTTCGGGTAATAATACCATATAAATCAATAAAACAATTTGATTTGTTCTTAATACGAAAGTTTCAAGATAATTTTGAAACTTCATTGTCAAGATATTTATGACGCTGACTGTACTAGGTATATTTTATGTTTTTGTTTTAAATATTACATGTACAGTCAGTATCAGATTTTTTTGACGAACAAAGTTCTCAAAATTATCAAATCATTAATGCTGTATAATTAATACTAATTTCTATTATTTGAGTAACGTTCATAAACTAGCTTAAGTAAAATTAGTTACCCTGTTGCGTCAACAGATGGCGCTGTTAGAAAATTTACATCACGCTAACGATATGTTTTTGTTAGTCTATAAGATAAACTATACGTTGATTAAATAACAACTTTTACGGCTACAACTAGCTGTTTCATTTGACTCCTCCTTGGGTACCTTTAGTACGAATTTGTACAAATGCCTTGTTAACCGATTGTTCTGATATTTGGTACAGCCAGCGTCAGAGAAAACAGACCCCCTCAATACTTAAAGAATATCGCCGCCTGCGCCGGCCGCGTCACATGACTCACGAATGACGTCACGTGATGCGATCGTCGCAGAGCTACGAACGAGTGAGCAGCTTTATCTGCCTTTTATTTGCATGTTCATATTTGTAATTTTCTGATATTTTTCGTCTTTCGGCTCAATTGTATACCATGACACAATATACTCACAAAAAGATTGCCACTGCCGCTTGAGGATACGAACCCGCATCCCCAGCGCCAGCGAATCACTTAGACCGCGCCTTATACAACTAGGCTATCGGTTCACTTAATAATAATGACGAAAATATGAATAACATTACTCCTTTTATCGAACAAAGCTGATTACGGTGTAATTTTCTAGACCTTAAGGTTTAAATTTCAACTTCCACCATATTTAACAATAATAATTACTCAATTGACTAAAAGATAAGGTTGAAATTTGTATAGATTTCTTTTTTAGTTCAATAGATTACGCTTGATACAGCTTGTGGCACTACCGTCATGTTTTACTTCAAAAATTATCTGCTATATGAGCTGTGGCTATTGTATTATAATATCTGTTACAGCGCGCTAAAGTTGCAATTAGAATACTTCTTTGCCTTATTTCCTAAACTGTGATTGAAGGTAACTTTATAATTCGTAGTAATTTGCATTGTTGTATTAATCCTCCTCGTAATATTATTCAATTTATTAAGTTTTGATCAGTTTTTTGAGTAAATTGAAAGTATGCTTCGATTAACAACATTTATGAAAGCTAAAATTGTTGTTCTCTGGGAGCAAGAACAAAGCATAAAGAAAATAGCACGAGATATGGGCAAAACGGTAAGAGTTACGATAAAAAATACCTATATTATATACCTATTTATATTGCTTAATCAATCATGTTATATTTTCATTTACAAGTTAGTTTTTTGGAGTTTCTTTTATTTATTATCATTTTCATTACAGAGAAATACAGTGCGTAGATGGATGCGAAGGTATCAAGCGACGAGTGATATAAATATGAACACCAAGGACCTCGCCCAGTTGCTTATACTCATGAATCAGAGCGGCACGGCACCGTGATATTGTGGAAGCTCACTCAATGGCACCCTTCAAAACTACGCGCGCAAGTGCTGAGACTTTTGGAGTATCGCTGAGCACTGTTCGACGACATCTACACGCTGCGAACATCCATAATTATAAGCCAGCCAGAAAGATTCAACATACTGACGATCATCGCACCAACCGAGTAAATTTTATCACTCGTTATTTAAATTCCGACTGGGAAAACGAAATTGTTATATTTACCAACGAAAAATGCTGCGGTTAACATTAGGTAAGTAAATGATTATATTCTGTAACAAATAAATATGTATAAATAAACATAAAACTTGTTTATTCTAAATTATTATTCTCTACCCCGAAATAGATATATACATATATATAAATATATACATTTATATATATATGTATATTATATATATATATTTTAATTATTATTGCTGCTGATATTGTTTTACATATTGCAACAGATTTGAAAATGTTTATTATTTTAGGTTACTGGGGATGGATGTCTTCAATGGGCCCCGGCGAGTTAGTGGAAATAGGTGGCCGCATGAACAGTGAGCGATACCTTGAAGTGTTGAAAGACGTAATGCTGCCTTCAGTGCGGGTCGCATATCCAGAAGGACAAATTTACCTGGTTCAGGATATCTCTTCAGTGCATCGGTCCCGAATTGTGTAAGACTGGCTAAATGCACAAGAAGATATAACGGTGTTTGAGTGGCCGGCTAAAAGCCCGGATCTTAATCCTATAGAAAACTTGTGGGGTCAGATGGTTTTAAACTGGGACTCAAGTGAAATAAAGTAAAAAAAAAATATGGATGAAGAGGTAAACCGAACTTGGGAATTAATGCGAAATAGTGCCGCATGCATAAAGGGACTAATCTTTGTATGATGAACACGATTATTTGTTATGTGTCTGGGTGTAATTTATCTAAAATAAGTATTATATCAGTTGTCTAGTATCCTTATCAGTCATCACATTAAGGTGCTATTTTGGGCTAGATGACGCTGCGCTGTTTATAAAGTGTCCTAACATTCATAATAATAATAGTATAATATTAATATTCCATTACTCTTGTTTACAAGTTTAGTAATCTTCTAATGTGTTAACGATGCACCATCTGACCTCACATATTTTTCTAATGTTGTGTTAAAAGGGTTACTTATCAGAAAATGTGATCAAAGAGGAAGATGTATATTGCTATCCCGTTATAGTTTAGCATGTTGGTTCTTTCTTTGTGATTCACAGGCACAAATAACATTTTATTTTTCAACCATTCTTTTATTTTCGAAGATTATTCAGAGCGTAAAAAATTTATGTTGGCAACTTTAAATAAATATTGTAGTTATATTTCTAGAATTATCTAATATTAAACATTTTATACTTCACTTAGGGTATTGTGTTTTGTCAATAAATTTAGGTCAGGTGAAATCTAAAAATAAGTAACCCTAATTTAACTCAGATAGAAAAACTGTATACTCAACCAGGAAATGACCTCCATGTAGTTCTAGAAATGTAATTCGAGAAATAAATTAATATTGTTTATGCAACAAGCCTATTTTTTCTTACAAACCTCATACCTACTATAAAATTTGATTCCTTAAATAATGATTAACAAAAAGTGCTTAAGAGACTAAAAAAATAATTACATATATGAATACAAAAAGAACTTCGTGTCCGAGGATTTGAACCCCCGCTTACCGTATACTCAAAGCGTCGGTCATAACCACTAGACCAACATACCATATACGTAATGAATCAAAAAACTTCAATGCTTTCATGTCATTATCAAGGGGGGTTCCTTTTCTCTGAAGCTTACTGTACACACCTTTAGTTCGGACAATAATACAATTTAAATTAATAAAATAAACCAAAGAAAATAAAGATATTAATAAAATATTTACATACATAATGCGTCGTGGAATTCCTCCGCATCGTCACCGACCGGTAACGTACCCAGAAGGCTGGCTGCATTGCCACGTTGAATGGCAATGCTTAACCTCTGTGCAAGGTAATAACCAGCCTTCTGGTCACGTGTAGCGTCGATCAGCCGCTTTGCTAGATCTTTGTAAAGAAAACGGGCACTTGGGCCCCATGTCCCCAACGTTATTTTGTCTCTATCACCTTGTATGATTGAATAAATATTCGAATTTTTAGCATAAAAAAGAAAATAATGTGTTTAGTAAAATGTAAAAATTATTAAAGTTTGCCAAAGCTTTGTCGCCATCTAGTAACAACGCTTAGGCATAAAAGCTGCCTGCCTGCTCTCAAAAAAAAAAAAAACAGTTGGAATTGCTCTTAATACCATAGTTTTAGGATCATTTTGAGATTTTTCTGACGCTGACTGTATACCTAGTGATTGACGTACCAGATTCTGGAGCAGGCTTTCCTCGCAGGAATGTGGAGTCGAACAGCATTCACAAAACAGCTTTCAATAAAACAGTTTGATCAAAATTGTACTACAGATTAGTTTTCCATCGTCCACATACATAACAGTTTTAACGCGTTGCCCGCACTTTTCGATTCACAATACAATAGCTCGCAGGCTCTAAGGGCTACTTTGATCCAAGTTTTATCCTCCGATTGGTGATTCTTGTCACGGCCGGCGATTTATCCGTGTGTATCAAGATATTGGGATGACCGGAGGGGAGAATGGGATGCTTTTTGCGATACATGGGTCGCGATGGAATGGAGAATGTGGGATTAATTGGGGATGGTAGATCGTCGTTTACTCTATCTTGTTTTCATCTGAAATTTAAAAAATAATTGTTTCAATAATAAATAAACGTAGGTATTCATTGATACAAATGTATGAACATGGCAACAACCACTTTAATTCGAGAAAATAAATAAATCAGACCAAAAAAATATTGGGGTTTAATGTTTTTGTACAGGTGATATGAAATATTGTTTGTTTGTTTGTCGCGATGAAAATTGAGTCGTGTATTGATGCTCGGGTGCTCAAAGCGGGGCACGAAAAACATAGATGTGGAGGCCGTGAAGGTAGGGGCCACCATCTTAAGGACAGCATCTGAAATAGTGGTCACTATTCTTTAGATCGTACCCCAGCTTACCTTCAGGCGGAGTGTAAGACTACTTAAATATGAAAAGATCCATTGTCTTTGATTTGGGAAATAACCTCTTACTTTTTAGCTTTTACTATTTGAGTAGATGATTTCCCTGATGGAGCTAAAGCTTAGTAAGTATATAGCCTCGCCTCCACAAAAGTCTTGTTGTACGTTCACGAACATTGTGAATCATAAAATAACGCCAAATAAATCGCGCTAAAATCTGTTAAAAATATACAACAATAATACTTAACGGGAATTAACGCGTTCATGGTTAAGGTGCATTACCTTGATTTGCCTGTGAATACGACCAGGTTACACCGGCCATGGTCACAGGTTTACTGGCTCAGTAGTGCACGCCCGCCGTCTTTAAGTCCGCGAGGTAGTAGGTTCTACATCTACCCGCACATTCTTGATGACGGAGAACCTACTACCTCAGGGACTCGAAGACGGCGGGCGTACACTACTGCGCCAGTCAGCCCGTGACCACGGCCGGTGTAACCTAGTTGAAACGTCAGGCAAATCAAAGGTTAAACACACCTATACCATGAACGCATCATTGTATAAGAAATAATAAATGAATAATAGTTAATATTAAAATAATAAAAGGTAATAAAAAATGAAATGTATAAAATCGTGTTAATGTTGCATTATCTACAGCAAATCCTCCTCAAATTCAATTTACTAATATAGATCCAAGTGGAACATGAGAGTTTAAAAGTCAGTTAAAATAGTTTAATGTTTAATGCTTTTTTACCAGTTGTGATGCCTATACCAACATGAGCGTATATCAGAATATTACAACATCTGCAATATAAAATATTGTCTATCTGTTTCATATAGACTCGCCTACATTTTATTCATTTCAGTCATGTCTGTCCAAAGGGAAGAGAAAAAAGATATTGCTTCTTTGTGAAAGGGACGCCTATTGTGCACATTTGTATGAGTTTTGATGTGAGTATGTCTTTTGATGATAACAAAATCGGTAGATAACTGTTGCTGCTGTGAGGGGTGTATACATACATACCTATACTTATATAAACTTTATTCCCGGAGGCTTAGGCAGAGGTTAATTAACACCCAGATTTCACCAATCGTTATTTTTTTTATTTTTTTTTTATACAGGACACGTCAATTTGACTTCACCTCGCCTGATGTTAAGCTAAAGGCAAAGTCTCGGAAAGAGGGTCACCATCGTAAACATTTACCATGTTAACAGTGGTGGCACTCAGCTTGACGGCCTCATTAGATGCCTTTTCACGCCCCGCTTAAAGGACCCGGGACTGTAGGAAGAAGGAAACACGTGAGCTGGCAGGGAATTCCAGGTCTTAGTGGTGCGGCATAGGAATGAATCACTGAAACGCTTGGTTCTAGCAGGTATACTCCGCACCGTAAATGGATGACATCTTAGCCCTGCACGTGTCGTCCTGTGAAGGAAAGGGGAGGGTGGGACTAATTGGAAGAGCTCGTCAGAACATTCACCATGGTAGAGACGGTAGAAAACTGCCAAAGACGAACATCTCTACGCGTCTGCAAAGGCTCGAGGGTTTTCGTGACCTCAGGATCCCCAATAATGCGGACCGCACGTCGCTGCAACCTGTCGAGAGCATCTAATAAGTACTTTGCGGAGCCGTCCCAGAGATGTGAGCAGTATTCGCTCCCACATAATAGGGGGTGGGCCTATCGCCGTATTCCGTGCACTCTTGTTGACTCGAGCGATGCATCTGAGGCTGAGTCTGGGCTGTATATATCTGTCCAATGCCAAACAGCCCTATCTCTTAGTCATCTTGTATGATACCGCATGGGAAGAGATGGGGTGGCCCAAATTTGACTTTGCCGGGAACCACGCGGCTGTCAGAGGTGTATGGAGCCATCTAATAACTTCGCGGCTGACTGACGGACCAAGCTCTGATGCAAGCATTCCTCTTATGGTTCAGACGATTGTCGCGCCCGTAAAAGTCCCCCAAATTGTAATTTAGTTCGGTTGAAATAGTTGAAAAGAGTAGGACATAAGTTCTCGCACACCAGGGTCACACTAACACGAAGGTCTCTAAACAATTTCAAAAACTGCATCACAAAATACACATGTGCCATGAGTAGTTCCCTATGTTTTGGCCTTGTATAAAATGGGAAGACGCCTCCGAGCAATGCAAATATTTGTATGCATAGTTTGTTTGCATTGGTCATGTTTCTTTGCATAATAAGTATGAATTTACCTCAGAATGTATTTACTAAACAAAGGTAAACAAGTATATTTAGACGCATTTTAGAACTCATTTACGAGATAATACTTATAGTATTGTCTATTCTGTGCTTATAGTTTGATTGATTCAAATACACTGAGCTGTGACCTAGATACTTAGAATTATTTAGCACTAAACTAGATTTAGATAGGTACTTATTAATAAAACCAGATTAGGTTGTAGAGGTCAGATGGCAGTTGCTTCCCGTTGCAGTTGGACTGAGAAAAGTGGGTTTTCCAAGCGACTACAATATGGGGTTCTTCAAAAAGGGCATCAGAAGGTTCTAACAGGGTCGTCGGCGTGAATGTGACGCCTCTGTTGTTTTGCACACGTCCATAGGCCATGGTAACCACTTTCCATCACATGGGTCGTGCGCTTGTCTGCCACCTAAGTGGTGTAAAAAAAGTAAAAGCCTCAGATGCCACCAGGACTAACGCAAGGATGATATTAAAAAAAAAAGTCGATAGAAACGGCCTAGGAAGGGCTTATTCCCGTGCGCTCCAAATCTATTGTTCTTTAAAATTTATATTTTCATACATTGATTACCAGGAGCTCCAAGGATGATTGTATTAAAATAATAAACAAAGCCACATTTACCACTTTCATTCCCTAGAGCTCCAAAATATTGTCTAGGTACTTTGACATATTATTCCCAGCAGCTCCAATAAAAAAGTCAATTCTTCAATATAAAAATCGTTCCCACCAGCTCCAAAATTTTTAAAGTAATGTAGGCAAAACACGAACGTAGTACTATTATCTATTCTGTGACGTAGTAAAGAACGAAATCTGTCAGTGCGGTGGTGCGCCCACACAGCGTAGTCGCGCCACCCCCACCCCGCACCTTTCCTTGCAATCTAATATTGCCTAATAATGTGCAAACAGTGGTCTCGAACCTACCGATTTTTCGGTATTCCTACCGATATGGGCTCTGTTCTACCGAAATATCGAAATATAACGTTTTTCTACGATTTCAGAGTATACATGGTAATTCTCCCGATTTTTCTACCGATTTTACACTTTTAAATTGATACAGAGTGGCGCATTTTAAGAAATTGTGAACAAATCAAAACATTTCCCACTACTACTCTAGCAGGAATACTCTGCGCCGTATACGGACTTAGCTCTGCACGTGTCGTCTGAAGGAAAGGGGAGAGGGGACTATTGGAAGAGCTCATCCGAACATTCACCATGGTAGAGACGGTAGAATACTGCCAAAGACGCAACATCTCTACGGCTGTGCAAAGGCTCGAGGGTGTTCGTGACCTCAGGATTCCCACTAATGGGGACCGCACGTCGCTGCAAGCTGTCGAGAGCATCAAGTACTTTGCGGAGCCATCCCAGAGATGTGAGCAGTATTCCACGCAGGAACTTTATTCACTTCAAAATCTGTATAGGCAGGGATTTGAAGACTGTGACAAATCCTTGCCATGCTTCATCCCCCCTGTCGATGACACCATACCGGCTACCTCCGGCTGTACCAGTACTCTGGACTCTGTTTATGATTCTCCTGTCAACACTGAGCCGCCTAGTAATATAATGGTGTTTTCTGACAGTGTGGGTCGTAACATGGGCTCAATGTTTAATCATCATTTAAATAACTGTTTTCATTACTGCCTGCCCAATGCAACTTACACTCAAATAATAGATAAAATTGTACTTGCCAAGTTTAATAGTAGTTCCACTATTGTATTGCTGGTGGGTGAAAGTAGCAGAGTAGGCAAGAAAGAATTAATGTACTGTATAGACAGTCTAAGTAAATTAAATGTCTTTAAAATAATATTATGTGCATTCCCATATGTGTCTAGCCAGTCCTCATGTTATTTAAACAGAAACATACATTACATGAATAATTTTATTCATACCATGACATGTCGTCATAGTGACAAATTTATATTTTTTGACACTAATAATTTTATTAGTAATTATTGTTTTAAGACGAAAGATAGTATCTATCTTACAAAGTTTGACAAATATAAAATTGCTACATTAATAGCAAATAATATTAAGTTTTGGAGAAGTTTACATTGTAAACAAACAAATAACCCAATATCTACAGTTTTACCAGGTACTTGCTCTGGTAATTTTATATGTTTAACTACTAATACGATTGATTTAAACTAAATGTTCAGACAACTGGAATGCCTGAGCTTAAGATAGCTCACCAAAACATACAAGGCCTTCCCGGCAAGGAATTAATAGTAGAATTATTCCTAGAGGAACTAAATGTGGATGTTTTGTGTTTGACTGAACATTGGCTCAAGGAGAGTGAGATGATGTTTAGTATAAACAATTACAATATTGTAAGTTGCTTAAACAGAAAGTCTGCTATTAGAGGTGGCTCCATGGTCCTTATAAAAAATGGTCTCCGCAGTAAAGAGCGGGTTGACATTGTTAGACTTTCTGTTGAGCGCTGCGCTGAGGTGGCCTGTGCCGAGCTTGATAGTTGTATAGTAGTCTGCGTATACAGTCCACCCAACAGTGATTTTTGAGCTTTTATTAGGGTCATGGATAAAGTTCTGGGGATTGCATCAAGTAGTAGGAAAAATCTTATTGTGTGCGGTGACTTTAATGTAAACATCTTACAACAGTCTAGGGAAAGTACTCAATTTCTAAACATGTTCAGAAGTTATAATCTTGAGAATATTTTCTGTGAGCCGACTAGAAACACTGCTACGAGTGCCAAATGCTTGGATAATTTTTTTAGTGATAGTGCAAGCCTCTAATTAGTAAGTTGCCCTCAGATCACCAGGGTCAAATAGTATCCTTTTCCAAGGGTATTAATAGTCAACCTAAGGAGAAAATTATGTGTAGGCCCATAACCTCTAGTAAAATTAAAAAGTTCAAAGATGTGTTAGAGGATAAACTTGATTCTTTAGCTTATTTGGGTAATAATCCCGAGGCTCATTATAATAGTCTATTTACTACATTATCTGATGCTTTTTCCAACACATTCAAACAAAAATGTAAAAAGCATAATACTAAATCTAGATTCTGTGAATGGGCTACTGTAGGCATATATAAAAGTAGACGAACACTATTTGATTTATACACCCAAAAACAGTACAGATTTGATAATAATTTCATTGAATATGTTAAGAATTACTCCAAAATTTTCAAAAAAGTGTGTAGACAAGCGAAGGCCATTCATATTAAAAGGAAAATAATAGAGGCCCCTAATAAAATGAAGGAAACTTGGAAAGTCATTCACAAAGAGTCGGGTAAATGTAAAATGGGGGATAGTATTACTAAAATTAAATTGGAAAATACGGATTTAACCTCTCCGAAAGATATTGTTAATGCGTTTGAAGACTTTTTTACCAACATTCCATTTAAAATCACTTCTTCAATCAATTCTTGCGCCCGCAGTGCTGTGGCTCTTCTTGAGAGTAATATTAGTTCTTTTTCTAAATTTAACTTCAAACATATTGATCCCCGTGACATCTTAAAAGTTTTCAAGCAACTTAAAATGAAAAAGTCTGAAGATTACTGGGGCATGTCAGTCAGTTTAATTGGTCATGTAATTGATATCATGGCACCTGATTTGGCACTCATATTTAATGAATGTGTTGATAACGGTACATTTCCTAATTTAATGAAACATGGTAAACTAATACCATTATTTAAGAAGGGATCCAAGTCAGAACTTGGAAACTATCGCCCCATTTCTATTTTGCCAGTTCTGAGTAAGGTGTTTGAGAGAGTGATGCTCAATCAGATGCAACTGTACTTCAAGACCAACAATCTTTTCCACAGCCAACAATATGGCTTTACTGGCGGGAAATCTACCACCGATGCGGGAGTGGCCCTAGTTAGCCTAATTTACGACGCCTGGGAGGGATCGCAGGATGCCATTGGGGTATTCTGTGATCTTTCCAAAGCATTTGATTGTGTTGACCATCAAACACTCTTACTCAAGCTACGTCGATATGGTTTTGATAAGAAATCAATAGCACTATTAGAGTCGTACTTAACGGATAGGCTTCAGACTGTTACTGTGAATAACGTAAAGTCAAATGGGTCAAATGTCAAAATAAAAAATAAAACCCCAAGGATCAATCCTAGGACCCTTTCTATTCCTGGTATATGTCAATGACTTGCCTTATATGGTCGAGGCACAAGCTGGCATAGTACTGTTTGCAGATGATACATCGTTAATATTCAAAGCAAATAGGTATAGTACAGATGCAAATAATGTTAATAATATTCTGAATGCCATGTCAAATTGGTTTTCTGCAAACAACCTATTGTTGAATGCAGAAAAGACCAAATGTATGAAGTTTACACTACCCAATGTGAGGCAAATAGACGTTGATGTTGTGCTGGGGGGGAAGGGGTTAAAATTCGTAAACACCACTACCTTTCTAGGAATTACAATAGATTCTAAATTACAATGGGGTGACCATATCACTATTCTGGCCAATAAACTTAGCTCTGCTGCTTATGCTGTGAGACGGATTAGGCAGTTGACTGATGTAGCTACTGCTAGGCTCGTATACTTTAGTTACTTCCATAGCTTGATGTCCTATGGAATACTACTTTGGGGAAATGCAGCAGATTTAGAAACTATATTTATATTGCAAAAGAGGGCAGTTCGTGCCATTTATTGCTTAGGCAAGAGAGACTCCCTCAGGGAAAGATTTAAGGATATTGACATTTTAACTGTAGCTTCCCAATATGTATTTGAAAACATAATGTATGTCAGGAAAAATATATCTCATTACACAAAAGTAAGTGACATTACAGACAGAAATCTGCGTAACAAACATAGACTTCTACTTCCATGTTATCGGCTTAGCAGGGTTAGTGATTCTTTTAAGGGGGATGGTATACGTTTTTATAACAAACTGCCAGAATCGATCCTTGGTATGCCTGACGATAAATTCAAAACCTTTGTAAAAACCACCTTATCCAAAAAGGCATACTATAGGATAGATGATTACTTGAAAGATAAAAATGTCTGGCTTGAGCATGGTGCAGGCCCCTCGTAAATTGCTATAATTACAGCATGGTACTGTATTACTTTTGTGACTTATTTGTTACATTATGTAACTTTGTTTTAATTCTTAATTATAAAGAGTTTTATATACTTGTTGACATTTAGCTTTAAGAAAATAAATATTGTAAATTGACGTACCAAAAAATGCCGCAGTGGAGTTTGTTGCGCCGTTTCTTCTCCACCAGCGCCTTGGAAGCGGTGGTAAACTTAGATTAAGTAGAATTAAAATTGACGTCAATAAGAAACAATTTTATTGTTCTATATTGAAAAATAAATTACTATGACTACTACTACTATGACTATGACTATGAACGAATTTGGGTCTTGTATAGAAGACACCGCTGCTCCAGCGTGAAAAAACGTCTCACTCTGTTCAGGAATCCGAGCTTACGCTAGGCTGATTTGATAATGAGTTGTGATTTGATAAATATGTTTATTTGTGTTGGTTTGGGTAGTTTCGTACCTCGGAGAGCACGTTAAGCCGTGGGCCCCGGTTGTAATACGGACATCTATGGTAGCTATTGCAGGTATTTTGAGCCCTAAAAAGTTCAATAACTGCAGTACTTCAATATCGCCAATAGGTTTTGGAGGGCAAATGGTACTCGTTTCGTGGAAAATATCAAAGTGCAAACACGCAGGTTGAAGTAGTAGAAGGAACACTAAACAACATAGTGAATATACAGAAGTATATTCACTCAATAAGCACGATAACTTTCCATCAGATGGGCCATGTGTTTGTCTGCCACTTAAATAGTATAAAAAATTAACATACATACATATAATCACACCTTTATCCCCGGAGAGCAGGGGTGGTTAGGCAGAGGTGAATTAAGTCTCACATTTCACCAATTATTGGCTTCGGTCCCACGTAATAGGGGGTGAGCCTATTGCCGCATTTCGGGCACTATTGTTGACTCAAGTCATGCATCTGAGGCTGAAAAAATTAAATCCTCATACATTTTACTATAGAGCGTATCATTGGTAGATCTTGTAATGTCAGTTGGGTGTTATTTCAATCTGCTACTACCGATAATACATACATATACAGTATTTATTCTTGAAGGGCTAGGCAGAGGTGAAGTTTTAATTAAATTTTTATATTAATTAATTTATTTATACAGACAACTTCAGTTCATACACATATGAAGTAATCTATACATATAATGAATTTGTAACCGATCGATGTCTGTACATGGAAAAAATTAGGGAAAAACTGTTGTAGGGGGACTTATAAACGTAATAGGAGCCAAATCAACGTTTTTTGAAATTTTTGTCTGTTTGTCTGTTTATCTGTTTATTTGTTTTTCTGTTTGTCAGTGAGGTTGTGCACGCTAATCTCAGAATCGGCTGAACGGGTTTGGTTGCGGTTATCACTAATAGATTGTGGCAAGCTTCACTTAACATTTAGTGTGTTTTATTGAAATCGGTTCATAAATAAAAAACTTATGTCAATAATAGTAAATCATCACAACGTCTCTATGCAACTGCAGACATTATACAATGTTAGTAATCTGATGACTACCAACGTACGTCCGCTGCAATCTTATCGATTGCGTTAGTAAATACGTAACTCTATCCCAGAAATGATAATAATATGCCAGGAGAAGCCAACCTATGTATTATTAGGTATATTAAAGATACCGCTGCTCCTATTATATAAAAAAACCAAATGTGGGCAGAGAAACACTCAGTTCCGGTAAATTTCATCAGACCAAATAAATTCGGCCGCGTGGATGTCAACTCCAGTATCAATTTGGAAGTATCTACATCATCTGCTGCTACACAAGCTTGCCAATACAAGGAATACGAGTATATAGAAAAATGAGGCTATATGACCCCATCCTAGTCAATGCTGTATTTTGCTCTCTTGCCCACTGCGCCCCTCTCCTTTACCTACGATGTGTAACGCAACGAACAACGATGTTACTGTGGTCAATGGAATTTATCATAAATCTGGAACTAAGCACCATTGGCTCGGCAAAGCAGAGGACCACTGCTCACTGCTCAGGAAGTTGCACTCCAGGTTTTTTTGAAACTATTTTGTGTGATTCTTGATGTATTTTTAACCAACTTAAAAAAAGGAGGAGGTTCTCAATTCGTTTGTATTCATATTTTTTTTTTATGTATGTTCACCGATATTTCCGCCAATTATAGACGGATTTCAAGTTTTTTTTCTTTGTTGGATAAAGTTCACTTCTGAGGTGGTCCTATTTTCACCAGGTCAGGATCTGATGATGGGATCAAGGAGAAATCGAGGGCAACCACCGAAAATTGTATGCTCGTATGGTGCTTTTGTTACGTAATCATGTCTTACTCAGGTATATGCTTCAGGGTGTCAACATCTGAAGCTGCTGTGCTGATGATGAAGCTACTGAACTCCTTAACGGTTAGGAGTTGAGTTGGGAGACAGTACTGTTATTTATCGATGGAAACTATTTAGTAGTATGTAGGGCTAACGTGTTGCTTGTGAGGTATGCTTGAATCAACATCTGATACTGCTGTGCTACAGAACTCATTAACGGTTAGGAGTTAGGAAACAGTACTGCAATTGGTCAATGGAAACTAGGTAGTAGTATGTAGGGCTAACGTGATACTTGTAAGGGTAGGTGCAACTTCTGAGAAAATCACGAAATTTCGGAGATATTTTTGTTATTTTTGATAGTTTTGTTTCTTTTTTTAAAAAGAGGATTGTTTCCTTTGTGTAAAATTCACTATTTCCAGTATTTCGACTACTTCCGTTCCAGTTGGGATGAAAATCTTCCACCATAAAATAATGATGAGTTTGAGCTATTCGGAACTTAACGAGGATGAAGTCGCGGGAAACAGCTAGTGACAAAATGTAGTAAAATAGAAATAAAAGCATTAACACATACATTTCATTAAACAATATAATACCTAGTCAGTCCCACGTAATAGGGGGTAAGCATATTGCCGTATTCCATGCACACTCGAGTCATGAATCTGAGGCTGAGTTAGCTGTATATTATATACTAGCTGTCCCGGCAAACTTCGTTTCGCCTTAGAAATTAGAATCAATTAGCTGTATCAAATTCTCCTAATTATTTTAAGAACGGAAAGCATTTCGATTCGGGCTCCATACGCCCACGGAGCTCCCGACATGATCCCTCCGCGTTGCCCGCAAGCAACGCCTCTCCTCGCCCGCCGGCCAGGCGCAGCGTCAGGTTTTGCACATCATGCGGCGCGTGTAAATTTTATATCGGAGTTATTTTTAAATTGTAATATCTTCTAAGATGTTCATTGAAATTAAGTAATGTCAAAGACAATTTTGTTTACAATTAAATACTCTTATCAACAACACATTTATTTGGATAAAGATTAATATTATTATGTTGATACAACTCTAACAAATAATTGGTAATAATGCATTAATTTCGACCAAATTTGATTACCATAAAAACGGTTCTAGTGAGTTAATCTTAAAAGATAGACATATACTGTCGCGGACATTTTTTTAGATCATTTCAAGAGGAATAATTCTTTCATACATATGTTTTTGGTATCTTGAACCGTTTTCGCAGCGCACGCAACGGAAGCCCTCAAATATGAATAATTTCCCCGTTTTTTCCACATTTTTCATTGTTTCTTCGCTCCTGTTAGTTGCAGCGTGATGTTATATAGCCTAAAGCCTTCTTCGATAAATGGTCTATTCAACACAAAAATAATTTTTCAATTCGAGCAAGTAGTTCCTGAGATTAGCGCGTTCAAACAAACAAACAAACAAACAAACTCTTCAGCTTTATAATATTAGTATAGATTATTATCTGTCTGATGTTAAACAGCCCGGTGATGTTAGTATAACTTCAGTGCAAACATTGCTTTCTCTGTAAAACCGCTTGAATACCGAATTCATACCTAATAACTCAAGACTTGGCTAATAGACACTACTTCCTGTTAACCTATTGACTTCCTATTGTCGCATTATAGTATTAAATGTTTTAATTCTGCTAACCGTACCTATACTTTGTTTTGGAGCTGTTGGGAACAGAGTATTATATGAGTCTTTTTTACTTAAAATAGTATAATTTGGAGCTCCTGGGAACTGATGTATAGAGATAAGAAGTTTTAAAGGAAACAGCTTACATAAGTTTTTGGAGCTCTTAAGAACCATTTGATAAAATCATAATAATATTTAATTTTAGTCTTGGAGCGCTTGGGAACAAAATCGTGGAGCGGACGGGAATAAGCCCTATGAAGCATTAAAAAAAGTTAAGTTCATCACTTTGCTGCGAGAACGCACCTAACCCGATACTAAATTCAAATACATTTCTGAACGATCAACCCGATCCTTGTACATAGGTGACAGCGAACGACCGCTTGATATTTGCGTCACATAATTTATTAACCCTTCAAACGTCACGTAGTCAGGCTCGGATGACCGGCCTGGTTTTAACGACCCAAACTTAGAGTTGTGGAGTCGCCAAACATTTATTATTTAAACACAATCGCGGCCTAGCCCCTACTAAGGCCTGCAATGCAGAGTTTGCTATTGTTCGCCTTTTGGGCGTTAGGGGTTTTGAAAATTGTGTTTGTAATTAGCACAGCTTTATGAGTAGTGATATATTAGTACGTGTTTGTGTGTGCGAATGAACTGCTACGTTTGTTTCTGTTGTTAATTCATGCATATATGAAAGATTAATAGGTAGTATTTTTTCTCGGGGACGACCTCTTTACTTCTTGCAATGAACGATTAAAAAATGATTAAAAATTTAAAAAACCCCCGTCACAAAAAACACCTCCAAAAAGTTTAAAATAAATGAATAAATTTTAATTCAAGGGTTGCCATGTCGGGGGACCTTACGATACAAAGGAGTACTTAACCAGTTAAGGTCCCCCGACATGGCAACCCTTGAATTAAAATTTATTCATTTATTTTCAACTTTTTGGAGGTGTTTTTTGTGACGGGGGTTTTTAAAATTTTTAATTTAATTTTTATTTTATACTTTTTAAATTGATCTACTAGTCATGCTCTTTCATTTGATACCCATATTGAGGGAATTATAAAGAATACGTATTCCAAAATGTTGTGGCGGCGGCCATCTTGGACCGATTTTTTTCAAACATGGCTAAGAACACTCCCGACTAATATACCTTTCAAACAAAAACACTACATCCAAATTGGTTCATCCGTTTAGGTGCTACGATGCCACAGACAGACACACACACACACACACACACACATACACACACACACACACACACACACACACACACACACACACACACACACACACACACACACACACACACACACATACGAAACACTGAACTTGTCTAATAAAATAACCACTTTAACTCGGTATTGTTTAAAGGTACCTATATAAACCGAAAAATAGTTTCTATTGGCTTTTCAATCAGATGGGCCGCCGGCCATCTAAAAACAAAAAATATAACACTAGCTTTTGCCCGCTGCACCTGCGTGGATGTCGGTTATCGCTACCAAACATAACTTATGTCAAGGTCTAATCTACCCCTATACCAAATTTCATCTAAATCGGTTCAGTGGTTCAGGCGTGGAAGCGTAACATACAGACAGAGTTACTTTCACATACCTATAATGTATAATGTTAGTATGGATTATTGAATAGTTTCCTTTCCATATTTATTTCACTACTTTTTAAATATGTCTGTAGTATCACTATCACACTGCCACGTCTAAAGCAGCGAGTTTACTTTCAGCTCATTGGAGATATTACATACATACAGGCGAGGTGAAGTAAAATTGAAGTGCCCTGTATAAAAAAAAAAAAACATACATACAATCCCGGAGGGTTAGGCAGAGGTGAATTAACACCCGCATTTCACCAATCCTTGGATTCGGTCCACGTAACAGAGGGTGAGCCTATTAGCGCATTCCGGGCACTAATGGAAATATTACATGCATAAATGGATTGGTCTGAGTATTTCTAAATACGTTGTGTGCTGATTGCAGCCAAGACCCTCATCTCGAAGTTTAGAGTTCTTCTTTTACGGTTTTTTCTCCTTCTCTCCGCACTATACACTTATTATAGAATAATTATGTCTTAAATTGTCAAGAGCATTTATTGTTGACGCGAGTTTACTATAACCCATATTAATCAATATTTTCAAATTCAGACTCCAGTCGATCGATAGTGAGATATGATCCCCTGGTAGGGGGACATTCCATACAACAAATTTCAGCAACAACAGGACCCCAAACTTTGTTGTTATTAATTAAGAGTTATACTAAAAATAGTTTGTGCATTTATTAAATAACTTTCAGGTCCTTATTAGGCAAATTATACGAGTATTTAAATTTATTATAGTAAGCACCTTAGATTAAGGTAAGCACGTTATCAACTGAGTCATCGGTCAAAGAAGACAATAATCTATGTCAGATTGATTTATGGCCACACCATTCAGTTTATGGGCCTCTTCTAGAACAAAGCGTTTTGGTGGATCATTCCTATGCCACACCATTAAGACCTGGAACTCCCTGCCAGCTCACGTGTTTTCTACTTCCCACAGTCTCGAGTCCTTTAAGCGGGGCGTGAAATGGTATATGAAGAGGCCTTCAAGCTGAGTGCCACCATTGTTAACATGGTACATTTTTACGATGGTGACCCTCTTTCCGAGACTTAGCGTTTAGCTTATCATAAGGCAAGGTTAAGTCAAATTGACGTGTCTTTTTATAACATAAACAATGAAGATCTTTGAGGCCCCAAGCTCAACTCACCTGCTAGGCATCAGGATCTTGATAGACAAAGTGCTCAAGATGATCTTAATTTTTTGGTTTTCCTTCTTTCTTGTTTACGGATTGTACTGATATTTGGTATACAGCTTTAGTTCGGACAATACTACAATTGAAACCAATAAAACAGTTCGATTTGCTCTTAATACCTTGGTTTTAGGATCATTTTGATTTTGTAGTCAAGATATTTCTGACGCTGACTGTACACCTAGTGACCGACGTTCCATATTCTGGAGAAGGCTTTCCTCTCAGCATTGTGGAGACAAACAGTATTCGCTCCAGTATAATTCAGGAAAACCCAATCCATAAGGAAAGGAAGAAAAATCCTCTTCCACTTTTCTGATACCTCAAGTCAGGGAGTGAGGACTTAGCTAATTTAATTCTACTAAACTAGCTGACCCTCGTCGTCCGTATCATATTTAGAAACCCTTCACCACCTCTTTGGTCCGTATTTTTTCTCTTCAAATAAAGTATGGAAATCTGCCGGACTTGTTGTCAGTTCTGATCACTACTCTGCTCTCTTTAGTAGTAGCGTGACGACATATAACCTATAAACTTCGTCGATAAATGGAATATTGAAAACAAAAATCCATACTAATATTATAAATGCGAAAGTAACTCTGTCTGTCTGTCTGTCTGTATGTTACGCTTTCACGCCTAAACCACTGAACCGATTTTGATGAAATTTGGTATAGGGGTAGATTAGACCATGAGAAAGGACATAGGCTATGTTTGGTCGCGATAACCGACATCCACGCGGGCGGAGCCGCGGGCAAAAGCTAGTAATTTTATAATTCGAATAAGTAGTTTGTTATACCATGGCGCAGTTGGGCAATTGTTGATATACATTTACCTCATTTCTGCTTAACAATTGCATCAGCATCAGACTCACGAGTATCTGACATCGCGGAACGTGACAGCCATCGCGCCATCGCATTTTCCAAAGGGGAGATTATTGATCCAAAGGCGACACTTCGTATCGTACATCGAACGTTGTCGCATCGTTTAATTTTTAATCATTTTATTGTATTAATTACTCCCAAGTAAATTACTTTAAATAAAATTGTTTTTTTTTTGAATCAATCGGCTGCAGAATACCTAATTAGTTCTTGAGATTAGCAAACAAACAAACAAACAAACTATTAAGCTTTATAATATCAGCATACATTACTCGTTTACTAATATAAGATTATGACTTTTCTTAAACTTAAAGTTCAATTTCTGTTATACTGGTATACGTCTGTATAAATAAAAACTCATTTCAAAACTTGCATGTTTTTCTTCGGAACTAACAAATTTTTGTGTGGGCTTTTATGCCCCGAGGTTATTCTCAAATGTAATGCCTTTTTTTAAAACTAAAACTATTACATTTTACTATTGGCTCTGAATATTGGAGAGTTGCCAGCTTAAAGCGGAATCGTTCCGAGAAACTTAAAATTACACTAAATAGTTTCTGTCGTTAGCGAGAATATAGGGATATCATTTCTTAGATTTTATTTCATATGCCAAGATACGAATTCTAAAAATGAAATTTTGTATGTTTAGCAAATTAAAAAAAAAAGTTTTTCTGATTCCCATTAAAGATAAAGTTGAAGATATACGAGTAGAACTGGGAATAACACAATAAGTAGACCGCTTAGAAAAGTTTCTACGGACCTATTTTCACTACCATCAAGAATGATCAAAGGAGAAAATCAGTAAGTTTTTCATTATTATTACAATGTTTTTCTTATACCATAGAATTGATAATAGTACTAGCTTATACACAGACGATGTCACATATCGTCTGCGTATATCTCCTTTATTCGCCTCTTGCGATACCCTTCGGATGAAATCGTGTGGTGAAATAACACTTGTATTCTTAATCCTCTGATGGAAAACTCCAAAGAAAACCCGTCTGGCCAGCGCAGTGTGGTAACAGCAAGCCAAAGGCTCCTAATGTTGGTAGAGGCTTATGTCCAATAGCGGACTGCAATAAGCTAATTGATTGATTGATTACAATTTTATGGCATCACAAACAACAAGTATGTAAAAAAAATATTTAGACAAAAAGTAAACTCAATATACTGGTAATACTTACACTTAAACTTTTTAACACACACAATTGAGTAGGTACGTTACGTACGTACGTAAAAAATGTCAGATGGTAACCTTCCTTCCAGTAGCTATTATGTGACATGATAACCGAACTTATTCAAACAATATCTGAATGAAACGTCAGCAGCTGGGTTTCTCTTGCGTCAGCAAACAATATTTTATACCGTATCAACACCTGTAATAATCTGCGGTAGCCTAGTGGTATGGGTAATGGACTGTTAAGACGAGGTCTCGGTTTCGATCCCAGGTTTACCATGGCACACACCAATGACTTTTCGATGCTTTTCGAAGTTATGTGTGTATTTATCGCAGGTTTATAAGTGCCCGGTTAATGGCAATAGGTTCGCCACCTATATGGCTATTTGCATTGGTCTGGGTGTTTCTATGTATATTATGTATGTATTTACAAAAAAAAAAAAAAAAAAATATAAGTATGTTTATCCGCATTCTAGATTCCGTAACACAAGCTATAAAAGCTTACCATGGGTCTGGATAGCGTTGTGTAGAATGTTGTGGAATATTTATTATATTATTATTATTAAACAACCCTCCTCCCACTTCTCCGCGCGATGCCCCGCTCTCGTCCTTCAGTAGCGTCCGCATCACAGTGTCTGTTGTACATTTTAATATCGTAGTTTTTATTATCAGATTTTGTAGAGTTTTGTTGTTACATTTGGAACATTTATATTGATTTATTTTATTGAGTTTTCGTCATAATACTTTATAACATACAGATTTACTATGTTCTGTATTTATAATATTAGTATGGATTTCTTGGATTTTTCGAATTGAATTGATTGGATTATGTAGTATTCTTTTTTTTTTAATTCTCTATCTCTGCCAAATTTCATCCAGATTCGTTCTACCGTTGTGTGGTTTGATTAAATACCTAACAAACATGCATCCACACTTTCAATAAATCTCATTATATTATCAATATAGAATCTTATTACAACGACGGTAATCATCACCGTAGTAAAAACTAAACAAATCCATCAATAGAATATTATAAAAATAATGAATAGGACTTTTTCCCTCTTAGTATGCACGTATACTGTCATAATTTAGGCAGTAAACTACCACTAAAGGAACTGACGCTAATAAAATTATTATGTCCTCTTATAATTTGGCATGTTTAGTCACTGCTGTGATCTCAGATTTCCTTTCCGATAAAAATAGCTTTAACCTGGTTTAATAATAAGGGGTGCGATACAAGGATGTGAAAATTGTCCATAAACAATCACAATATTTTATTGAGATAACATTTCATCAATATATTAATATTAATAATTTCTTTTATAGAAATAAAATATGTCTAGTAGTTTCACCAACAGTGATTTTATTGAATAAACCTGTAATACGTTATACTTTCAGCTTTACAACAATGTAAGTATAACACAAGCTTATTATAAGAAAAACATGCCATGAATATTGTTTATTTTTTAATCTTACGATCAGAAATCTATTAATTATTTTAATCAATATTATAGAATTTAAGAAATTTATCTAATAAAATATGGCGCTCTCGAAAATACAAAATTTCTTTTGCAGTCAGTACTTTAAACGTCACTTGATTGAGCCAGGTGCCATGTTAACTCGCACGAGTTGTACATTGGGACCTAAACATAAACTGGCGAAATGTGGGTGTTAGCACCTCTGCCTACCCCTTCGGGGAATACAGGCGTGAGTTTATGTTATGTTATGTTTTTCAACACCTGTATCTGTTATTAAGACCGAATTTCACCAATCATAGGAACCGAGCTTAATTGAAACTGAACTGCGTGATCAATAAATTTCATTGGTGCAACTTTAGCTTTGATCAAATTCAGTTCGTCAATTAACTGAATGGTAAGAAAATAGGTTGAAGTTCAGAAGATACCATTCCAAATGCTGACGATACTAAAATAAAACCCTTGACGGTCACGACAGATGCTTTTCACGCCCCTGATTAAAGAACATATTTCTAAACTAGCTGTGCCCGCGACTTCGTCCGCGTGGAATGTACTTAATAAAAAAAATCAGTTTATTTTTTTTTGTTTTTGGCATTTTTTTTTAGCCTAAGTTACTCCATATTACATAAGCTATCTGCCAGTGAAAGTCCCGTCCAAATCGGTCCAGCCGTTCCAGAGATTAGCCAAAACAAACAGACAGACAGACAGACAAAAAAATTAAAAATATATATTTTGGTATGTGTACCGCATATACATTCATATGCATGTAGTAGAAAGCGGTTATTTTAATATTACAAACAGACACTCCAATTTTATTTATTTGTATAGATGTATAGATTTAATACGAATGAATTAACTTACTACTACATGAATATAAACCTTATCTCCTATAACATCATAGAAGATGAGGTTTACTGCGATTGTCTGATTATAAATCCTATGGAACAGCACAGAGACAATGGTATCTACTACGTATGTAATGAATGTTGGGTACACAAGGCACTATTTAGTTTGTAGCTGTTAGTAGTATTAGCTGATCGTCTAATGAAACGATCTCACTTTACAAAACGCTGCTGCTACAAAGAGATGACACAATTCCAAATGAGTCCGAGGGCGTCAGAAAGGCAATAGAGTAATTACGTTTGACACAAAACTTTAGTTGCAATTGCTGAAAGAACATCGGAAATGACGCCGCTCGTTTGCCACTTCCTTCCGGCAGGGTTCTAACTTTGAAATGTACTATAATAACGCACGGGAAGTATGTAGTAGTGTATGTACGAGAGAGAGGATTTTATGCTTGCCTGGTAGGCACGCCAGGATAGAACACGCTGTGTAGGTTTTGTTTATTTGTATCTGCTACGTTTTATGTTGCCTTGGTACAACATCGGATTAGATAACATTTTATTGGTTGTTTTATGAGCAGCCGTGGGTAACTGAAAAGGGTTCCGTTTTGTGGCTTATAAAAACTATGTATATTCTTCTAAGTTTCTTGAAATTGCGGTTTGTTTCGGTGTAAGGGTATTTCATAAATATTGTTAAATTACTACAGTAGCTGAGCCTTGTATGCAGATATGAAAGTTCTATAGAACTAACTGGGACATCTTCAAAAGCAGGCTACTGCCACCGCTTTCGGCAGTGTTGAGGAATTGATGGTTTTTTCGGGTTAGTTTATTAGAGAGATTTTATTAGAGGGATATTAGAGATACCGTATTTTTTTGGTCTTTCAATATTTGTTTTGGATAACAAATTTGTTTTATTTTAGTATCACCACCAGGAATATGCCTTGTAGCATATTCATTTCATGTTGTACAGATAAATACGCGTCTAATGATATACATACTGGTAATCTGATCAGACTAGATTTAGTGTGGTCGCTTCTCATACTATCTATTGAACCAGCAAAATATAAAAATGTTAAAGAAGATACTATCATGATATTTACGAAAGTAAACTCCTCCTAAATATTCCTGATATAAAACTACTTCACCGTTCAAAACGAGAATTTCATCCAGCTAAAATGCCGTTCGCTCAGACTTCTGTGGACTTGTTGAACAAAATATTTTTCAATATAATGCGGGTGTTACGCATTACTCCGATTGGTATCGCATTCAATTCGATCCGGAATATGTCAGACAATCCTGCAATAAATATGCTTATTGCTTATGCAATGCACTCGTATTTTTATTATCTGTATTTCATTGAGTGCATTCGGAGTCAAGTGGAGGATATCTGTTTGATAAAATATGCATGTGGACTTAGAAGGGATTGTTCTGCGTTCGAATTTCAAAATCGCATGAAATCACTTGGTATGTTCTAAATTTCAAAATTAATTTATAAATGGTATTTTTTTTTCAATTTATAGACACATAGTTATTAAGTAAAGCTTTATATTGATACAAGAAAAAATATACGTTACAATGTTTATGAGCTACTCATGTTTAGATACGAATTAAGTTCATTAAATGTTATAGGTATGTATGAGAGAATAGTAGGTAGGCTGTAATGTTATTAAAAGTACAAGAGAGTCACTACAAGTCATCCGTTGCGGTCAGCATACCATATGAACGCTTGAAATAAAAGAAGAGTCACCAAAATCACCAAAGTGAAAACATATGAGTACCCTAAAACATTGAAGCAATAAACGTTCACTTTTAATTTAAAGTGAAAACTGTAAGCGCTTATAACAAGAATATCCGCGGTAAAAATCGCATTATCTTAAATTATCTGGCGAAATTCCTTTCACGAGTGCTTAAAGGCGACTAGATTTCACGGTTTCACCAAAGACACAGGGCGGTATTCAGGCATTCAGTGTAAATCTTGTGAGCATTCGGGAATGCGGGCCTGCGTCGTCGCCATGACAGTTTCGCAATTAGGCGGGCCACAAAATGGTAGCGCGGCAAAATTACCGCATGGCACCATCGTATCGTTCCTCCGCAAGTGTTTGTTCCAATATTGGATATAATCGCGCGTAATACTGATTTTAGTATTCGAAGATATTGGCGCATTTACATAAAATTAATTTGGTGTATGTGCTAGGCGCGGCTGGTGATAAAAATATTGAAGATTCTGTTTAAAAAACAAACTTAAGTACCTAGAATTTTGCATAACGGCCTTTGAAGTACACAGATCTAATGGAATTAATCAAAATTATGCAATACGGATTTAATATTAATATGTTAATACTGTTTAATATTTGTAATTTTATTTCTTTATCATTCATTAGGTACTTTTGAGGTAAAGTACAACTGGGATTAAGGTATACGTTTTTTTATTCCAGGTATATTCCTGTGGGTGAGGATCTGTATTTTACGTGGGCAGATTACAAAGGGGCAAACACAAATATGTTAAGAGTGGGGTAGTTTGGGGGCCCTCTTTTATATATATTTTATTTTTTAAAAGAATATTAGAACCGAAGTTACTAATATTCTCTCTAACCCCTCCAACTAAGCTAAAATGCTTGTGCTAGGAGTGGGTTCACGCCGGTAGTGTAATGGCCAGGATCGAACCCGGGACATCTCGATCGTAAGGCCGACTCCTTAACCACTAAGCTACCGACGCTTATATGTAAGCTGGTACTGCTCGTACATCTGCTGATTGACCATCAAGGTTTTGGCGCAAACTTTCCTGTCGAGGTCAGATGGCAGAATCGCACAGAAAATTGCTTGTATGAAACGTTTAGGTAATGACAGTAGAGTAAGCTCAATCACGAAGTATGAATGCTTATAAGCCTACGAGTATTGTTTCTGTGTGTACCCCAATAACTACACAGGGCAACTGCGGAGGCTGTCAGTGTGGCTGAATTTTAGGCTGGATACATGTAATATCGCTGAATATTGCCATCGAAGAAGAGGGATAAAAGTGAAAGTAAATAAGTCCATACGAAGCTGCAGGAACTTTGTCTCCAACCACTAAATTCCTCATTACTTCTTCACCAGTCTTCAAAGTTAAATCTCTCGTCGACTCACAAACTTTGGGCCAACATTCGCTAAAATGTCGGGCGAATGATGCGCCATCCAGTCCGCAGTGACTTGACATAACTTAGTTTGGCTGGAGTCAGCTGGCTGATTAAGTGACTTGCGTTTAAACCACGACTGATTTTGTCAAATATTTGCTTCATGAGTTTTAAATGAATCACTGGCTGTCTTTAGGGAGGTTCATGTTTATTCGTTATGTATGAATTTAAACACAAAGACAAGAGGTCTTGAACTCCTGACATTTCTCGTGTATCATACTGTATAACTATAAATGTAGGAGCACATTCGGGTGCCTTTTTTTTCCGTGCGGAAATCCCCTCGGATACCCCCCTGTCGGAGCCGGAAGGGGAGGTTATGTCGGACTCGAACCGACTAAAACCGCACGCCGACTGTGGGTCTTGGTGCTAGGCCGGAGGTGAGGTTGTCATCGACATATCCCTCGCACCCCGGCTGACCCAGGGCCATCCCTTACGGTCTGGCCCTCCTCAGGAGGGGGGACAACGGTGTCCCCAACTGAATGGGGAAGCGCGCTTTTTAGCGCGCCGCCGCCGTGGCCTGCTTCTGCTGGGGTGACAGGCGGCTCCACCCGTCACCCCCAGGCCCGCGCTCATGGGGGCGGAGGTCAGTCAGTGCCCTCCGACGTCCGAGTTACCTGCGCGCGCGGGCGGCGCGATCCGCGAGTCTCTCTCGCTCGCACCGCCTCTCCCGTTCCACCGTCTCCTTCACGACCATTACCTGCTCGCTGAAGGAGACGCCGGCCGCCCACGCGTCCGCGCAGCGGACCATTGCTGTGAGCAGGGTGGCGAGGGTGAGAACTCTCACCCCCAGGGCCGCCACTAGCTCCCGTCTCGGTCCGGCCCATGCCGGACACTCGGTGAGCGTGTGCAGCCCTGTGTCCTCGCTCGGCACACATTCGGATGCCATCATCAGATGATGATGCAGGCAGATGCCTGCCCTCATCCCATTTGTTTGGGGTCGTTTCCAATATGTAATTCATCTAAAGGTTCCTGTCATATATGTTACTGATAGATGTCATTTTCTTAGCCCTTCCTTATCTTGTCACATTCTCTTTCAGGCATTCCAAGAAGTGTGATTGTGTTATTGATATATTAATGGTAACTATTTCCTTTCCTCCTCTGAATTAACTTATGTTGGCTTTTACGGAAGTGATTTCGAAAAGCCTGCTCCAGAGCCTGAGAGCCATTAGCCACCAGCCAGTCTTATTTAACACAATAACAAAATTATCAATAAAAAAAACGGCAAACATTTTCTATTACATATTTTCTGCTGATCTGAAGTTGTCACAAAAGCAATCCTATTCTTAGTTGAAAGGCATAGCAAGCATGTTGTTCTGTACAACGGCGATTCCCAGACGGACACTTCTAAATTCAAACGGGTAAGACTCCTAATCTATCACAGAAATGTAAATCTTATCGCTTCTGCACACAAGAGCGGTTCGGAATAGACATAAATTGCTTCTTATTCGTCCCAAGTCTATACCGCTGCGTCTTAATGGCATCTGAGTGTAGTGTAAAGATAGGTAAATACGGGGTAAGTGTAGGTGTATGTAGGATAAACGTATATATTGGGAGGCTTTTACCGTATTTGAATAAGATCAGGCGCGTGTGGATCGCTTTGGCTCGTTTTTGGTCGGCTTTGATTTGGGTTTTTCGGTTAAGTTATGTGGTGGCGTGTTTTTAGATTAAACGTTCTATGTTATTGTAACAATAAAATAAATGTTCGGGAATGTTGTGTTTTTTTTTGTTAGTATGTACGTATTTTTTTCAGAAGAGGTAGGTATGTAGAGGTGGATAATTTGGTTTATGTTTGGTAGGTACTGTAGGTGATCTTTTTTGTAGAGTTTAATATTTCGTTAATACTATGGTGCTTTGTGACAGAGCTGTAATTTTAACTATATTTTTTCGAAAAACATCGGAAAGAATGAAATGCTCAAGTGCTTTTCGTCCGTCCGATGTTTTTTGAACTTGAAAGTTAGCATAATAAATGCTATAAAAATTCATTTATATTTTTTTTTCGTTATAGGTAATTGTTTATCATGGCTTTAACTGCCATTTGACTTTCCAAGCCGAAAGCCTGGACCAGAGCGTAGCCTATCTATCAGCAGGTTTACTTGAGCAGGTGAGGTTGAAGATCTGGCTGGAGCATTACTCACAATTAAACATTATTTTTAAAAGAGAATTCGGAGCAAAACATTGAAAAGAGCATGTTTCTTCATAATGTCGCAGTCTGAATATAAAATGAGGTTATGTACAATTTTAATTGTAACAAAACTCATAAACAGAGTACGAAAGTGCGTAATGTGTTCACAAATTTGTTGAATTTCCGGGACATTTTGCAGCGAAGAAGCTAGCGGTTTTAATGCAAATCAACGCTAGGGTAACAATGCTATGTTATAAAACTGTCAATTTTGGTTATTATTATTGAAATATTAGTTTTACTAACTAATAGTTTAATGGTAATAATTACCCTGTACTGCCAACCCGCGGACGTCCGCGAGTTTGACGCCCGCGAGTTGATGAATGAGCCATTCTGACGTGACATTAGTTATTTTAAAAGTTAAATTTAGAACTAGGTCAAAACGTCAAAATACAAAATGAAACACGCATCCGCGCTAGTCCTTAAAAAAAGGTGCGCCCAGACCTGTACCCGGTGCAAACGTTTTTGGATGGCGATGGCCAGCCTCTGCACCAGGTACGATCTAGCACAGGAGTCACTAACTTCTCTCCGGTCTTACGCCCAATGTCCTCCACAAATCTTTTGGCCTCCACATTCTAATAGCTGTGCCACTGCAAAGGGAACGAAAAGATACCGAGTATTCCACGTGGAACCGGACCGTACGGCTGAGATGGCTCGGAGCGGCAGTGCAAACGCACTTGGCGTCCCATTAAATGCACTTGCCGTTCCTCCAAGGACCATATTCTCTCTCACATCATACTTATAATTCTTTAAAAACAGACCATCAACCGTCTGAACTTCTGCGGTCAATCATACTGAATGACTGACATCAATACTGACTGAGTCAGTCATAACTTATCAGTTAGAAATGTACAACTGGTATGCAACTGAAATTGATACGATTAATGAGATTCTGCGGCAAGTCCGGAGCAGAGGGCTAATTCTCGTATTAAAAGTCTATTCAAAATTGAATCTCGATCTAATCTAAATGTCCCAAATGTCAATGTTTGATGCAATTTTCAAGATCACACACTGATTTTGTGATCATTTTGGACATTGAGATTAGATTGAGACTGAATATTGAACAGACTTCTATTATGAGAATATAGCCCTCAGAGTATATTAAAAGTCGTGCTGTTTACCTACTCTCAGTAAACTTACATACTTTGATACTTTACTTTGATACTTTTACTTGGATACTTTTTCCGTTGAAAAAGTATCCACAAAAATCTTTAAAAACGCTTAGCAAATATTTGCGTTTCCAGGTTTACATGTTTTAACATCGTGGATAACCTAAAAGTGGATTTGTTTCATTCGGAACACAGTTCTGCGGTGTTGTATTACTAAGGTATTCGCAGTTTGAGCTAAACTTGCCACTGTGAAGCGAATCTTGGTTCATGTTATAAACTGAAGCGACAATTTATAGTCTATTTATTCACCTTTATCATCCATCTATTCATATTAATAAGAAAATCTGCTGCTGCTCTGTCTGTCTGCCTGTCATGAGTCGACTGTTGAACTGTTTGTAATCTGTAGAAGAAAATGCGATGGTTTTTATTCAAATCAAATCAAATTCATTTATTGCAGAAACGTGGTTATGTACATTGGTATTACAATTTATGTTCGTATTTTCGTATTCGTTTTTTAAAAAGGAGGATATTTTTATTGCGAGCAACAGGCGCCAGGCTTACGCCGTGGGTTATAGTAAGTTATGTAAATAGTGGTTATTACAAGTAACTCACGGTATTCCTCTCGACTTTTATGTGAGAGTGACCTCTGGCCTTCCAACCCTGAGATAAATCTTCGTCAGAGCCTCATCCGTGAATTACTAGCAGTGACAGATTGGAGGTGAGGTAGGCTTGACCTTGACCTTGGTCTTGGTGGATTATGTGACACTATAAAGTGTATTCTTCTTCTTCTGTCGAATCAACGGCGTAACTCTCAAATTTTGTTTTCTTAATGTGCTGCTACCTGGATTGCGTTCTCGAAGGTACAAGTATATGGCAATGGAGCACATGTGAGCAGGTGCGTCTAAGGAGTAACTCCACACTCACATTCAGTGTATTGCGAATTTCGAAATCGCTTTACTCTTATACCTTGCTCAATGACCCACACATTTGTCACCTGGCGTAGTGTGACTGTTCAAAGCACTCCGCTCGTAATGAGGTTTGCAGCAGCTACCGGCAGCAGCGCCAACACTGCATGTTCACAATGTATTGCTATTTGTTAACATACCGATGTAATGAACTCAATACGGGCTCTAGAATTAAACAAAGTTGCAGTCTTTCTACGGTTTGACCGCTTTAAAAGTTGGTAACTTTTTTAGTCTTTAAGGTTTACCTAGCAAGTTTTATAATTATTGGACTTCCGATTAACAATTTTCTACGTAACTGTACCTTTTCTTGTTAAAATAATACCGAACGAATAACAAATGAACACATATTTTTTCCGTGGTCTAATAGGAGGTCCAGTGAAGTATTTTTATTTGATTTAATTTTGAAGGTCCAGTGGGCACTTAAAAAGAGGTCGAGTGGGCACATTAATTATTATATTTTGAAGGAGGTCCAGTGGTACCTAAAAGTGAGGTCCAGTGGGTACTTTTGTGAGAGGGTAGAATCTTGGAAGACGAGCGGGTACGTAGCCAGAAAAACTTAAGAGATTTTAAATGATGAATCTGATTTATGATTATTGAGTGGCATAGTAGTCGTGTGTTTGTTTATCACTTTAGTAGTGTATATTATTTTCATTCAAATATGAATGAAAGTTGTATTCTTCATACATATTTCATATGCTTTTACATAAATATTGTGGCACTTAGCTTTTTCAAATAGCATGTAATTGTTAGTATAATGGTGTACTCAATGTTGAAAGCCTAATGAATAAATAAATAAAAAAAAATGGAAATGAAGTTCTAATTGCGACTGCGAAATGATTGAGAAAAGATTTGATTTCAGGCGGTTGATTTGCAAATGGGTACCGATACATAACTGTTGTGTGGTATGTTGTAAAAATCTAACAAAATACTGTAAAAATCCGAGATTCCTTTGAATCAGTCAGTTTCAGATTTGGCCACATGACAAATTCGTCTTGTATATTTTGTTCCTTAGTCAAAATCGGATGGTGTTGGCAATCAGTTAGAGGTTGGTTTACAATCTACAAACTGACCACACGGCTCTTTGACACGGAGAATGTTTCGATAAATTTAGCGGCAAATGGTTTGATAGCTGCACAGGCATGCATGCGGTTAGAGAACTGAACCACTGCGTCGCTTTCTGTCGGAGTCGCTCGTATTTCCTCAATGGTTATTGGTCCTTTCAGGAATACTATTCAGTGGTTTCGAAGGCATGAAGTACTTTTACATGCATACATATAGGTTTTAGGGTTGGCAGAGACTATATTTTTCATTTATTTCGATTTTGGTAAACAGCTTTAGGTTGGTATAGCGACGGTTTTTCATCTAGTCTAATAGCAATAGCTCCGATTAAAGCCGATAAATCAGATTGTGGATGAGTAGGAAAGTATACCCTTTGGATGGAACCCTTTTGATGAAGACTAATCTATTCTTCAAAACGTAGATCAGCCTATGTGTGGCCATCTCTTAGTAATCCATACTAATATTATAAATGCGAAAGTAACTCTGTCTGTCTGTCTGTCTGTCTGTCTTTCTGTCTGTCTGTCTGTATGTTACGCTTTCACGCCTAAATCACTAAACCGATTTTGATGAAATTTGGTATAGGAGTAGATTAGACCATGAGAAAGGACATAGGCTATGTTTGGTAGCGATAACCGACTTCCACGCGGGCGGAGCCGCGGGCAAAAGCTAGTAGGATTATAAAGTGGAAAGTAATTAAAAGGTTCTAAAAACTTTTTATTAATCCAACCGATGATCGCCAAGCCTAAACGTAGTCCCCAAAGTTTGTGACCTCACCGATCCATTACACATTGTTTGATGGCGCCTAAACAAACTATTTGAAATCCCACAAAGGTTCAATATGTAAAATAAAAAAGAATCGCTCCACCTCTATAGAATTTCATTAGAAAACCAAGTCACAAAACTCACTAATTACTTCGGCACTTCACTTTGTTTAGGATCCCCATGTTAAAATAGGATAGTCCTTTTTGTGGTCGGATTCTTCTTGGAGGAAATTACGGTATACGGCATAAGCGGTTGGCGGAGCGGTTGAGAGGTAATGATTCTCTTGCTATTCATCGCTCGCAAACAGGGGTAAAAGTAGGTAAAACGGAGGGTAACAAGGGTAGTGAACGGACTGACTTTTAAGGAACTCAGGAAGCCAGGGAATAAACTGACGATATCTGTGGAGCAGTCTTCTTGTGACAAGGGTTTTTGTCCACGTATTTTTCTGAAATTCTCCCCTCTATGTATCTCATGTGGGGTCAGTCTTACTGAATTTTCTTCTTCAATGGCGTCCTTGTAGATTTCACACTCCTACAGGTCTTTTAGCTTTAACATTTGATTTCGGGTTTCTAAAATCTAAATCAATCAAATCTCAAAAATGAATATTATCCTCACGTCCACTAAAATAATAAGTATCCTACGCACTACTACCAAAATTGATCCCTCACTTTCTTATAAATCAAAATTAGTTGAAACACTTTTCGACTTAACTATTTTCGAGCTAAAATATCCAAACAAGTCTCAACATTTGGTGGCCCTAAGCTGAGTGGATCCGAGTCAAATGAAAAAGGGCCAATTCATCGGATTCTAATTAGAAAAAAACTTATTCTGATCCTGCCTCGGAAGTTTTAGCTTCATTGTTTTAGTCTCGATCTAAGGGTGCTTTTACAATAACGGATTTTTTATTGTTTTATCAGTCATTATCATTCGTATGCCGAGCATGATTGCATCCAAAGCTTGAATATTGTAGTTTGGATTTCGCTGTGTATATTTCACTTGATTTTTCTGGAAGTGACAGTATCTGCACGAAATTAGCTCAGTTTTATTTGCATGAAATAGGTGCCCGCATGACGGGGTTCATACCCTAAGTCTAACTGAACAGTGAAGGAAGACCTAACCGGGCCCCGGGCTCTTAGGCAAAAAGCCACGCATGATGAACGAAAAAATGCAGTTTGCATATTACTCCGACGAGAAACTTCTATATGAAATATCACTCATTATTCTGTGATATTTATTGTCACTCCATGTAAAATCAACGTAAAGCCGCAAGGTAAAAAGACTTTGCACTCCCGTCACTCCTTCGCAGTTTACAAAGCACTTAAAGTGTGTTCGTTCAAGACGAGCACCTATTTTTATTAGGTTTTTAAAAGCTATTATAACCTAAGTGTTTTTGTTTTTAAAGGTAAGTGATGTATTTATTCCGTGAGTCTATGTGAGTCTTTTGCATTACATATATTGTCACTTATCTTGATGACATTGTATCTGATCTCTCCGATCAATCTAAGCGATGTTACTTGATTTTGTCATGTACATTTTTTAAAGCACTGAATAATTATATAATAATATTTACATACCCAGGTAGCTGCTTTCCATTAGGTGCTATATGAGAGCAAGCAAAGTAATTTATTATATCTGTCAATTAATTGAAAGAGTCCAATTAGAGCACTCAGTTTCACAGAAGGATTTGAAAACTACCTAGCCATGTTATAATTTCTAGAATTCCCGAAAAAAGAAGCGAGTATTATAATAAAGCTATAAATTCCTAAACAACATTTTGAATAAGTAATAACAGACGTGATGGTCTACGATTCAACTGCGTACCTGCAGAATCTTTGACAGTAACACAATCTTTTAATATAAATCCCGGTATAGTCAATCCATTTATTCCCTGAAAACACGCTTTAACGTAGATGTTCTGTTGTGATTCTAATATAAAATATAGCTGAATTTCCACACTGACCGGCGCATTAGAAATAAGTAGCCACAATCCGCCGTAAGCCACTTTGCTTATTGACAAGCAAGTGTAAAACCTACCTAAGCGTCGGTCACAGGGTGTTTTATTTGTTGCGCAATTATCACCCTTACTTTATAGGCAATAAGGAAGTTTCAGGTATCGATAGATTTTATACGATGACACCGTTTTAAAGGCACTCAGATAAAACTAAAGTTTGTTCTAGTTGAACGTTGACGTCGCTGTGCCGTGGTGATTCCAACTTTACGTACACTTAATCAGGCGGGTAATGGAATTTGATGACTGGCACTTTGTACAGTTCCTATCTAAAGTTGCTTAATACTAGTAAATTTGCAAATTGTGTTTAGTATTTTTTTTTGTAATCTACAGAGAATGTACATTTTCTGCATCATCATTATCATCTGTTTTCAATAGGGTATTTGACTAAGTCGTCGATTCTTCCCAATACTGCTTAATATGATAGCTTGTTTTGAAAAAATATGCCTTGCAAAATAAAATATTGCATATCTAAACTGAAGCTATGACTTTTCATTTGTTGAAATTCCCAAAAAAAGTCAAAATATAAACAATCAAATTCAATTCAAATATATATAACTTTTTAGATTCCTCATTAAATTGTAAATAACTTTTATTATCAACAATATAAGTGTAAACGCAACGTAGACCGAGATAAATGCGATATTATCTTGCACTCCATACAGTTGCACTACGCACTACCGAAGCGTGACATCACAATTTCATACGATTTTGTATGGAGCGTTTTCGGGCGGCGAGTTTTTTCAAAATCTAATATCTTGAAAACTATTTGTCGTACGAAAATTTTACTTTTACAGTTCATTATATTATAAGACAGTGGTCATTTTTCGAAAGTAAAAAAAAAAAATAGTCAAATAGCCCATTGTGATAGGGTCG
Source organism: Eilema sororculum (assembly GCA_914829495.1). Lineage (NCBI taxonomy): Eukaryota > Metazoa > Arthropoda > Insecta > Lepidoptera > Erebidae > Eilema > Eilema sororculum. Next base: position 19,436,377 of record OU618552.1, on the reverse strand, counting down.
GCGCAACATGTCAGATAGAGCCAATTACTTTTTGAACTTGGACCTGAATGATGATATACTTATAGAACATATGCTCTGGTCTTTCTTTCCATCATTTGTTTCTGTCCTTTACACACTTTCACGAGCTTCTTTTACTGCAAATAAACTTTTCATACCTGCCCTTTTTAACACATCACCAGTTAAGGCAGTGTCTGTGTTCCGAAGTTGAATCTAGCAAGCTGAAAATATTAAAATACAAAAAAACAAGGTACAATTTAAACAAACAATATATGGTAATCTTCCGCCGTAAAAAGACCCATCTCACTAATAAGATAATATACAAAGATACAATATAATACAGAGGATGACCCATTCCGGGCTCTACTTAACAAGCATTTGTGGTTACTTTCTATTTTTCTAGAGAATTCGTTAGCCCCTGCTGAATACACAATGAGTCCAAGTTATAAAATAGCTTGTTACACATGCAATAGTCTAAACAAGCTGGCTTTGCGTGAGATCAACTGTACGAGCTTACTTGGACGACAACAGGAGCTGAGAAATTGTAGATACGGTATTACAGTACAGAGTTCTTAGAAATATGTTGATGAACAAAGTGCTCAAAATGGATCTACCATAAGGTAGCGTAGAGGCCAAAAGGAGTAAGCTAGCGTAACAGAAGGAAATCAAAGGTGTACCTATACGATGATCGCGTTAATTCCCGTTATAATTATTTTATAGTATACAACACGTCCTCAGATCTAGTCATAAACCGAGATTGAGGACTGAGTATTGTTTAAAAACGGGCCTTACAATACTTACTTACAATAAAAGTGACATTTCATACATTTCACTAACAACAAAACACCCTTTAAAAGGGGTATACATATTATCAACATTTTCAAGGTCGTTTCCCTAATATACCGTAATAGGGCGTGTAGTAATAATTACATTTACGCGTCCTTTTGCAATTATCCCGTCATCGTAAATTGTTTATGACGGCAATTTATTACTACTTAATGAGTATTAACATGTGATATGTTATATACAAGCTATAACATAATATTCTTCGGCTTCGGGGTCCAAGTCAACTGCAATCTGGTATATCTGCTGAGTGACGAGCGAGGCTTTGGCGGAGACTTTGAAGGATTATATGGCAGTCGCTCCTGTAAAAGTCAAAAGAATCTAAATTGTGGAAGGTAGGCGTAGAGGAGCCGACTCCTGGTTCTCAAGCATTGCTTTGGATGCAATTGGGATTGGCACTTAGAATAGGAGGAGTAATAAATAAATAAATATTCCACAGCATACTACACAACGCCATCTAGACCCATTGTAAGCTTAACTAGCTTGTGTTATGGAATCTAGAATGCGGATAAACATACTTACACACTTTTTTGGAAATACATACATATATTATTATACATAGAAACACCCAGATCAATGCAAATAGCCAGCTATCTCTATTGACAATTTTTTTTTAATAGAAGGACACGTCAATTTTACTTCACCTGGCCTGATGGTAAGCTATAGGCAAAGTCTCGGAAAGAGGGTCACCATCGTTAACATGTACCATGTTTACAATGGTGGCACTCAGCTTGACGGCCTCATGAGATGCCATTTCACGCCCCGCTTAAAGGGAGACTTTGCCTTTAGCTTACCATCAGGCTAGGTGAAGTCAAATTGACGTGTCCTTTAAACATATATAAAATCCAAAATTTTCTACCGATACCGCATCTATTTTATTTTCGTCTTCCATAAAGACAGAGAAAACACGTACCGGCCGTTTGTTTTCATACCCGCGGCCCGCCACTTTCCACTGCGCCCGAATTTTCGGAACACATCCGATATGACTATGTGCCCTGGCGCCTTGTCCTAACTCATAAATGTTGTTGGTAAGAAAGTGCAACGAGAAGATATGCGATTGAATTTAAATATGTTCCTAAAACACGATGGCTTTAGTAGCAGCCCCCTTAGAAAGAAAGAAACAAAGAAAATTCGTTTATTAAACACTTACACTACACACTAACAAAAGAAAATATTCTAAGAAAAAAAAAACAAAATAAAAACGAGAGAGATTACCTTGACAATAGTTAACATTTGTAAGTATTTGTAAGATTTCGTATTATGTCAGTGTGAAGTGTGTGTCCAAAAGGATCCCTTAGGATGATGAAGTTTTTTTTAAGAATATTAGCAACCGAAATTAGAAAGTAAGAAAGAAAAGTATTTTATTCAAGAAATGCACAATGTACATAGGCTGCAAGTAGGTATAATTACTAATATTCCCTTTGCCCCTCCAACTAAGCTAAATTGCTTGTGCTAGGACTGAGTTTACGTCGGTAGTGTATTGGCCGTCCGAACCCGGGACCTCTCGATCGTAAGGCCGACTCCTCCACCACTGACGCTTGGGATTGACACGTTATTCTGACATTTAACAGTTGTTAACGTTTGCCAATTTCATACATTGATCAATCTATTCCATTCATTTGTAGAATACAAATGTATTGCCACTTGAGGAGCAGTTTATCGATTGCCACCGCATAATCTTTTTGTTCATACATACATACATATATAGTCACGCCTTTTCCCCAGTGGGGTAGGCAGAGACTACAGTTTTCCACTTGCAACGATCCCGGCATAGATTGTTAACAACTTCAACATTGAAATAATAATAGGGGTAGTAACACCTTTCTTTGAGATGTATGAGGCCAGCCAAGATCTTGGGGGCTCAAGCAAATCTCACCCTTAAGTTCAAAAGTAACCAGCTTATAATACCAATACCGGTTGCATTCAAAGCTTGCACTTTTAACTCAGGGTCCGTTCTCTTACTTCTTCGTCCTATAATTTTGCTGCGTCATCTTACCGTTCAACCCCAGGAGTATACACTGGAGCTTCTACCGTAAATCGAAAAGGGTACCGAGTTGCAGATGAGATTGACTCTTGGAACACATCTATTAGTACAAAATTGACTGGCAAAGTCGTGGGCAAAAACTAGTAATATAATAAAATGCATGCTGATCTTAATGGCTCGTTGAAGAATGTCAAAGTTAGAGAGATACTTGTACTTCAGAACTTTGTAGTCTGAACAGTTTTGCCCTTGTCCGATACTTCGGGCAAAAAATGTGGATCTATATTTGATGAGCTAAACCCATAAGTTATTCAAGTAAGGGTCGCAATTGAGAAATAATTCTCGTGGATCGGTTGCTGGTTTTTATAGCCTGTTACTGGAGTATTCTTCTACTTGAGGATATCATACAATCGCAGTCGTTACATGGGAAGACGGTAGATTTCAATTGGTCAATATAAAAGATAGAGCTCGCGTAAAAGTAAACCAACTTAAATGTGTCGGCTAATAAGAACGCGCGTAGTTATGTTAAGGTTTGTCAAGCCGAATAAGGGTTCAGGGTGGTTCTGTAACGTATGCTGGGTGCAACATCGCCTATTTTTATATCCGTTTGCCATTGGCAACATGTGGTGTTAAAGGAAATTGCCTTTTTAAGTTATTTAATGGGGAGTTTACATTGTTTTTCATTGGGGGTACGGTTTAATGTGAAAGCCCCTTTGAAAGTATGGGATGAATAGATATGAGACGTAAACGATAAAATTTCGCTGTTCGCTTGTGGTCACAGGATTTTATCGCATTGATGGGACCATGAAGGTGGACTGTTTCTCATAGTCCCATGTAGGAATTTTGAAGGAGGTATATTTTTTCACTGAACATAACACAGACAAAAAAAAAACATTTTTTTCCTACATCACAAAGAGAAATTATTCGTCTAAAATCATCCTAAAGTCAATACTGTAGGTTGATTTTCGACACCCTTTTTTATTATTGGAACCAATTTCACCTTCACCTGACCTCTAAACTCCAAGAGTACAGTCAGAACCAGAGCCTTATCGTTCATTAGAAGATATACCAGCTCGTAAGTAAGACTGGCATGGTCCCAAAGCTTTTGATGGATTCCAAAAATATCCATTTATTATTAATGTTCTGACGAGCTCTTCGAATTAGTCCCACCCTCTCTTTTCCTTCGCAGGACGACATGTGGAGGGCTAAGATGCCATCTATATGCGGTGCAGAGTATACCTGATAGAACCAAGCGTTTCAGTGACTCATTCCTATGCCGCACCACTAAGAAACTCCCTGCCAGTTCACGTGTTTCCTTCTTCCGACAGTCCCGGGTCCTTTAAGCGGGGCGTGAAAAGGCATCTAATGAGGCCGTCAAGTTAAGTGCCACCACTGTTAACATGGTACATGTTTACGATGGTGACCCTCTTTCCGAGGCTTCGTCATCAGGCGAGGTGAAGTCAAATTGACGTGTCCTATATAAAAAAAAAATAGAAATATGTATAATATGTATAAAATTATAAATAACACTAAACGGTTTGAGGGCTCTTTCCTCTGCCGCACGATAAAGAGCTGGAATGCTCTGCCCGCTTCTTACAGTCCCGGGTTCTTCAAGCGGGGCGTGAAAAGGCATCTATCAAGGCCGTCAAGTTAGGGATCACCATTTTTTACGTCCAATGACATCGAGAATGGTGGTCTATATCTTCTGGATGCATGTCAGCTTTATTACTATCTAGCGGGGTGCAATCAATTGACGGACCAAATATATAAAAAAATACAATAAATATTTATTTTTCTAATGTCGTTTTTTAGAGTGTACTGCCCTACCGGTTCTCCCCTCTCAAAACTGCAACAATCAATCAGCAGTTTTATTTATGGTATTTATTTAACTTCGGGCCTGGGGGTGACGGGTGGAGCCGCCTGTCACCCCAGCAGAAGCAGGCCACGGCGGCGGCGCGCTAAATAGCGCGCCCCCCCATTCCGGGGGCGAGTTGGGGACACCGTTGTCCCCCCTCCTGAGGAGGGCCAGACCGTAAGGGATGGCCCTGGGTCAGCCGGGGTGCGAGGGATATGTCTATGACAACCTCACCTCCGGCCTAGCACCAAGACCCACAGTCGGCGTGCGGTTTTAGTCGGTTCGAGTCCGACATAACCTCCCCTTCCGGCTCCGGCAGGGGGGGTATCCGAGGGGATTTCCGCACGAAAAAAAAAAAAAAAAAGGTATTTATTTAACTTTTAGGAACATCACTATTGGGACTGGAGAGAAAGGACTTACATACATAACATAAACTCACGCCTGTATTCCCCGAAGGGGTAGGCAGAGGTGCTAGCACCTACATTTCGCCACTTTATGTTTAGGTCCCAATGTAGTAGGTGGCGAGCCTATTGCCATTAACCGGGCACTTATAAACCTGCGATAAATACACACATAACTTCGAAAACCATCGAAAAGTCATTGGTGTGTGCCATGGTAAACCTGGGATCGAACCTGAGACCTCGTCTCAGCAGTCCATTACCCATACCACTAGGCTACCGCAGATCTTCGCAGGACTTCTCTATTAAAAGTTAAATTTTTACTGATAGGTTTGATAAAATAAAATAATGTGACGTCACATAACATAAAGAAGATAAAACACTTTTCCTATGATACTTCATTTATCATCATCATATTCTTTACGTGACTTCTTTACCTAGGAGCATGTATCCAGCACAAAATTCAGTGACTTTTACAGCCTCCGCAGTTACCACGTTCAGATCCTCAATTTTGCAGTTTTACACAGCGGGCACGGTAGAATGTCTTTCTGTGTAAGCGGTAAAACAATATTTCTTGCTCGGTTTAAATAAAAACATCGGTAAGTTTTTTAAACATCTCGCGTAGGCTCCCTTTGTTACGATACACTTTGCATGAATTTACATATAATCAGTTTAATCATGTGCATGATTATTCGGAACAGGGTTGGAATAAAACCAACAATTGTGCTTTAATAGACATCAGTCAACTGTGCAGTAAATGGTTTTATAACATATTTGCTCGTAAAGTGGTTGTAATTACATCAATTTCAATATCGTAATGTATCTCATTACGTACTTGTGCGATAATGTAATGTAAAAGGCACGTGTTTTTTTTTTAATAAAGTTTTAAGATACTCCGTGAACGATACTTTTAAAAATCTTAGCAAAGAGGTTTTATGTCAAGAAAGTGGTCAATATTTTATGAATAAAATTAACTTTGGGAAATAAAATATAACAAATAAACATTTAATTCTTTAATTTAATTAATTTTGACAATAAATTACAACCATTTATCTGTAACAAAAACACAAAAATATTAATTTACTTTATTAGTAATACTGGCTGTTTTTGTACCTTTGCCTAAAAAAAAAAAACGTTTTTGCGCGCGCATCGCTTATTTGTGGACAAGTAAAAATAATTCCGCGCGCTTTTTCTTTTCGCTGTATTAATTATTAATTTCCTCGTAAATATGTTATAAAACGTCGTATGACATACGTGCGCTTTGAAAATTACAGCCTCTGCTTCCTTATAGCCCTCGCCGATGGCTCGGGCTAGTAATATCGCCTCGCCTGTAATTTTCAACTTACCGCACTTATATCATAATGTACTATTATTTCATTGAGGTTATAATTTTGCTGACAATTTTGAAACAATTTTCATTGAAAGCGTCATCGTAGAACGTAATTTTAGGCATCTTATTTTTTACTAGATTTTGTATCTACACTATTTTCTGACGTTGCAATAGTCATGACGTGATTTCATGGCGATTGCACGACTTGTGAGGAAACGGTAGTGTGTTTTAAAGAAGTGTAAAGTTATTTTGTAATAATGAAAAGTAACTGAAATATTGAGAAATTTTGTAGATTTGAACGAAACTTTCATAGCATTTACTATGCTAACTTTTTAAGTTTAATACATCGGGAAAAAGAAGCGCTTAAGTTTTCCCAATGTATTTCGAACTTAAAAAGTTAGCATAATAAATGCTATAAAAGTTTCATTCAAATATTTGAGCGGAGTCATCAAAGATCAATGATTGAAAATGGTTGAAAAATCATTCATTGGTTCCAACAGTCGCCCTTGGAGACGGATATACAGAGAAGGGAAATTTGAAGGGATTCAGGTGTGGCTCAATGGCTCAGTTGGAGGAGCATTCCCCCTGTAATGATGATGATTAATCAATCAATCAATTAGCCTATCGCAGCCCATTGCTGGACATGGTGTAGATATACATACCAAATAATTAAATAGATATTGAGACTGAATCTACTGAAAACAGCTTTATTTCGGCTTCTATTTTCGTAGTTCAGAGGTCCCTCTGCTGTCATTTAACATTTCGTGTAGTCCACCAGTTTCGATTTTTCCCGGTAAGATTATCCAATAGAAAAATACAAAAACAGTTTAACCGGGAATCTTTCACAGACGCTCACATTCACACGCAAATAAAAGTGCAGAACTCACAAATCTACCAGGGGACCAACAAACTCTATAATTATAAAATTCTTCCAAACTTTGTAGCCTTCTTTTCACAGTGTTCTTTGTTTAAATCCATCTCGAACAAAAACGACTCAGCAATATATATATAAAACAAACCTTCCAGCTCTTTCGCATTAAGAATGAGTCTTAAATAATTAAAGTTTAAATTATGAACCCCGACGCAGCTTAAATTGCATTACATTTGTTCTCTAGTGCAGGTTTAATAAAATTCGAGTTATTTCGGTTGGTTCACTGCGCTGCGTGGAGCCGACAGGGCCTTGATTTAAACCCTACTTGGATAGAGAACGTACCAATTTTATGGCGAGCTAAGTCTCTGACTGTCGATAACAAATCATGGGTATAGTTTTGCTTTTTATATGTATGGTATTACAAATGAGTGAGAGTTAGAGAGAAAATGTATATTTTTTGCTGCAACCTTACAGTATTTTGTTTATTTAGGTAATGCCTGTATCTGCTGCAGGTACCTACACAAGAGGTACCAAATTTACTTATGCAGTAAGCTTGGCTACATATATTGGTTAGCAGTACACCCGCGGTTCTAACATCAGGATGGCGGGTGTACCTAATAATTGAAACATCATTGTACGGGTGTAAGTACACAGATTTTCAAGAGAGGTACGTGAAGGTACACAGAAAGAACCAAATAACTGTAATAAATTTAGGCAAATCTGGAAATTACACCCGCCATTCTGATGCAGACAAAAAATCATTCAAATGAATGTATGGGTTTAGCTAAAATATAGGCAAACAGAGTTTATATTTTATAAGCATGGCAAGGGTGTACCTATGTGTTTGGATGTTCGGGGTATAAGCCAACTTCACATGCTAGCCAGTATATATTCCTTCTTATAGATAGAAACATAACTCTTAATTGTTTATACTGGAGATTGATGGCGCTGTGGCGCGATGGTCAATGTAAACCTTTGAGAATGCCGTAAGGCGAAACCGGTCAGGTTTAGAGATAAAATAAACTCAGTGAAAAGTACAAGTGTGTTATTCAATATAACTCTTTATTGCACATTAAGAAATTTACAGTAAATAAAAGTAAACAAAATTATGAACACATGGGACATTATGTCATATAACGTCAAATTCCATACATTATTTCTGCTGTGGGGCTGGCACTTACTCGATTGACTATACACTTGTACCTTACCGTACAGTCAATCAAAGTACAGTTACGGGAGGATTGTGAGACTACGAGGTAAAATAATTCACTCCTAGGAGGGCCCGATCGTAAGGGATGGCCCTGAGTCGGGGTGCGAGGGATATGTCGAAGACAACCTCACCCCGGTCTAGATCGATGACCCACAGTCGGCGTGCGGTTTCAGCCGGTTCGAGTCCAACATAACGTCCCCCTTCGGCTCTGGCAAGGGAGGTATCCGAGGGGATTTCCGCATGAAAAAAATGTAACATAATTTAAAACTCTCTCTCATAGTTCAACCAGTAACACTAAGAAACATGTGATATATTTTTTAATAATGATCTTGAAATTATATCTATCATAAAGCGTACCGTTTTATGTGAGTATTCCATCATTATGCCACTCAGTAGTGCAGCTCACAGGCGCTCTGGCCCTTGACTTATGCCTTGATCACAGGCACTAAGTGGAGTGGGAAGACAGTGCTCAGACAGTGCTCTCGGCCCATGCTCGCTGCGCCACGTACAATGGCCCAAAAAGAGAGGCTAAGTGCAGAAAAAAAGTCCCCTATCCTATGCTCGCTGCGTGTGAACATAACGCCGAGTATTTTGCACGTACATCGCACTCGGCCGACAGCACTATCTCGCTGCTCCACTCGGTGCGTGCGATCAAGGCATTACAGATTGAGTAATGTCCTGCAGATGTTACTTCCATATGTTATGAGCTCACAGTGTTTCTTGCGACTGACTTTATGAAACTATATTTTTTCTATATTCATAAGAAGCGTCTAGACTTTGAAAAATATATTCTTATGTTTTGTTTCTATCAATAACCACCGATTGTGAGTGGCCAACTTTAAGAATATGGTTTGCCTCTGCAAACTATTTCGAGAATATAAGCATCAGGGTATATACTCGTATGTATCAATATCAAGAAACCAAAACCATTCCGAGTAAAAAAAGTCTAAGAATTCTTTATTTTTAGATGATTTTGGGGTACCAATTTCTACAGGCTGCCTTTTCATTTAGGCGATAACAAGTCGAGTATCGTAAGTATACATACATGAATGGACCAATCACACAACAAGACACGAGATGTGTACGAGAAGTGTATTTCTGTCGATTCTTGAATGCTTTAAGCAGGCAGCACACCAAACCACACAGCAAAAGCGTATGGAAGCAATGAATGCGCCCTATATACCTATACTAGCTTTTGCCCGAGGCTCCACCCGCGTGGATATCGGTTATCGCGACTAAACATAGCCTATGTCCTTTCTTAAGGTCTAATCTACCCCTATTCCAAATTTCATCAAAATCGGTTCTTTGGTTTAGGCGTGAAAGCGTAACATACAGACAGACAGATAGAGTTACTTTCGCATTTATAATATTAGTATGGAAGTATGGATTTATTTGCCAATATTCTTCCAGTACTAAATGTTGAGAATCAAAACAAACGGCGTTTGCTGTAAGCTTGTTGCCGCTTGTTGCTTTGGCCTGCTTTATTCATCTTATCCCAAGAATTGTGCACCAACAACTACATTTTTTATTAATGGATCTGTTCTCTGAGAAAAGTCTATCCGAAACATTACTCAAGTTTCTTTCAACAGTTTGTTTTGTTCAACATTGTGTTCACTAAAACAATGTTTAATTGTACTACAGTATTCTTAAGCGTGCAGAAGTCGGAGCCTCTTTTATATAACTTGAAGTTTAACTTGTTAATCTGCAAAATTCGAACCTTGGTTTTAGAATTTGATGCTCTCGTTATTATGCTTTGTTTTCTTTCTGATCCGATTGCAGTGATGCTTAGAAGGGTTATATTTTTGACCAGCTAACCTGGTTAAAGTTCTATGATCGTAGGGGTCCCATAAAGACCCAAGTCATACCGCCCAAACCTTACGTGCAAGCCTTATACCTACTGTTTTATGAAGTTCAAGTGCAGTGTAGAGTATCTTGTGTCATTAAATCCTTCAAACTCTTTGATCTTAAGATCTTACGAAAATAAGAAGGTAAGACGTGTTTCACCTATACAAAACTAGGATAAGCCTTAGGAGAAATGTATGAGAGCATACATCAGGCTCCAAATGTCAAGATTTGAATTGAATCGGGATAGCCTTACTTACTCATTACTTAATTTTCTTTTTTTACTTTTCTCTCTTTTCCCTTCCATCATTGATATGGTAAACACACATAGGGCATAATACCACTTACTGACAAGTGGGTCGTAAAGTAGCATAAAAAAGCATGAAGTGATTATCTTTCCCGTAATTTTTATAATACAGCAATCTTCGGTGGTCAAGTCAAAATTTACTAACAGTAAAATAAATCGACGCTTGATAACCAAAAGGGTGTAACTAACAAAAACTGTTTAAAGAAAAAGGGTCCCAAACAATATCATAAACGTTTTATAGAACAGTGATTTTCCTGTCAACTGACGCTGTCGTTTATACCCTTTAGCCTTTGAACCGTCCATATATTTACGTTATTTGAAACACACACAAAACTAATATAATCTAACCTTCAAGTCCTTTTTCTTTAAACACAAAAGATGAAAGGTAAATGCAGATACGAAAAAACTTGTTGAGGTTCCGTATCATTGTACAAAATGTATAATATTGTATATCTACTTTTTAGGACTGTATGAAATAAATTGTTAGAGCGGCAACTGTAACACACAACTTTATAAATAACTATGCTTTCGTAGTAAAAATCCTGTTATCAACCCCCGACGCAAAGAGAGGGGTGTTATAAGTTTGACCTGTCTGTCTGTCTGTCTGTGGCATCATAGCTCCCGATCGGATGAAGCGATTTCAGTTTAGTTTTTTTTGTATTAAAGGTGACTTTTGTGCGAGTGTTCTTAGACATGTTTCATGAAAATTGATTGAGCCGTTTAAAAGTTATGGGGGTTGAAAGTGGGGAACACTCCCCGTGTTGGTGAAATTTTTAAAATTTTAATTTAATATTAAAAATATGAAGTAGATAAATTTTATCTCGATATTATCGCGTGCCAAAAAGTGTACCATTTTTTATGATAGTAGGTAAGGTACATAGCTATATCACTTATAACACTATAAAGACTTTGAAGAGTTTTTATACGTATTTTTACACTCTTTCTTATGTTGAGACTAATGAAATAGCCCCGTTTTATTCCTGACTATAATCTACCCCTTCACAAAATTGCATTGAAATTTTTTTAGCCGTTTGTCTTTGATTATGTAACAAATATCCAACAACCGAGTCTTAGTTATAGAGTTTCTTCAGTTACCTTTCGATGACGGAACCCTAAATAAGGTATTTTCGAGACTCGATTACAATGTCAGCAGTGGGAATTCGGGGCACGAGACGGATGTAACAGTGTGTGTATGTGTGTGTGTGTGTGTACATATATATGGCTAGACAAGGGCCAGATGAGGGCGAGTGATTGCGACGTGTCTCACGTTGTGACAGTATTAAAATGCGGGATAACAATGCATGTGTTTCTTTGAAAGTTGCTTTTTCAGTTGAGATTGCATTTTTTTTAAATAGGACACGACAATTTGACTTCACATCGCCTGATGATACGCTGAAGGCAAAGTTTCAGGATAGAGGGTCACCATTACAGAACATGTACAGTCAGCGTCATAAACATCTTGACGACGAAGTCTCAAAATGATCTTAAAACATATTAAGAACGTTATTATTGTCACAATACCTTTGTAATATACCGTGTTCCAAGCAATAAATGATTTCTATCTAATTATCTATCTATCAATATTGTCAAAATATGCGTCCATATACTTTTTAGTATACAATATTTATTCAACAATTTTACTGCTAATCGTCATCAATTACTTAAAAGTCGCACTAAAACATCTTACAAGATGGCTCCCGCCACGACTCACACAACAGATGCGAAGTTTTGACTCAAACTTGGAATCTTAACGTCGGATGCAGCTTGAAATCCGTAGTTTTATCGCGAGATTCCCGCCATACAGTGGTTGCAAACTCGCGGTTAAGGTGACCCTTTATTTTGATATTCTTCAATTAAATATAGAAATTCAATTCATCGATTTAGATCAGCAAAAGTGAACGACTTGAACGTGAGACAGTCCCTGAAAGGGAAAACGCTCAGCCTAACTGCACTACTCAGACACATTTTGGACATTCAAAAGTCTTGAGCTTGGCCTAATTGCCTTAAAATTTCAGTCCAATTAGAAAAATATGAGATAAAAAGACCTTTGCAGGTTCTTTTATCTTTATATGTGTGCATAAAGAATAAATAAATAAATACAAGTTTATTTCCTTCGGGTAAGACAGAATACAGAGTTCGCCCTTACCTATTCATTTTTTTACGAGTCTGATCACCTTTCTCTTGAACAGTCATATTGGTCGGGCAATATATCTTGGACCTAAGAAGGGACGAAAGATAAAAGGCCCCGGCACGCGCAGATTGTATGTGTAACCTATGCTTGATGATTTTTAGCACCCTGGACTATCTTCAAAATACGTCCAAGAAACGTGTACTGCGCGCATAGGATTTTGAGCCCATTTAGGTCCAAGATAAATGTTTCAAGTAAAATTTTTGTGAGAGCGGCTGTCATCTGACCTGTCACTTAGAAAGATTGCACCAGAGCCTTGTCCATAAAGCAGCAGGAGTACCGATTGTAGACCGGGAGGTCAAGTTAGGCCCCGACGATCTTGATGGAGCCACAAAACACTAGAAATAATTTTAATACAATATTAAAAAATATGTTTATCTGTTTACGAAATTGTTTGTTACCCCTGCTCTAGTTACTCTTGTGATATTAATATTTGATTTGCTAATACAGATCCTTGTTAGAGGAAATGTGGTTTTCAACGATCTGTACTGCGTGGAATTTGTCTCTTTCAATAAATTAATTGGATTTATTTATTGATACGAGACAAATACTTTTTTTTCGTGCGGAAATCCCCTCGGATACCCCGCTGCCGGAGCCGGAAGGGGAGGTTATGTCGGGCTCAAACCGACTAAAACCGCACGCCGACTGTGGGTCGTGGTGCTAGGCCGGAGGTGAGGTTGTCTTCGACATATCCCTCGCACCCCGGCTGACCCAGGGCCATCCCTTACGGTCTAGCCCTCCTAGACAAATACTTACCGCGTTGCTTTACTTGCCGTGTTGGTTCCCGATGGAGTAGAGTACCCCAGCTCCTCCTGTGGGTGTCGTAAAAGGTGACTAAGGGATAGGACTGTTCTCCATCCAACAGCAAACATACAGCCCAAGACAAAGGGCCCGCTAGACAGCAATAGGCTTGCCCCCTATTACGTCTTGAGAATGAAAATCATAATTGGCGAAACGTGGGTGCCAGTACACCTCTGCCTACCCCTTCGGGGATTTAGAGACGTGAATGTATGGATGGATGGATGTCTGGATGGATGGAAAAATATTAACCAAGTAAATCGCGATAGAATTCGTTAATAAATAACTTCATTTCAATCTATACTATCTATAACTACTAATATTAAAAAGATGTAGAGTTTGCTTATTTGTTTGTTTTAACACACTGATCTCAGGATCTACTAGTTCAAATTGAAAATATACTGTGTTGAATATTCCGTTTGTCGACGAAGGCTATATTAGATATAAGATAAGGTGATTGATGTAATTACCTTTTTGGATAGCTGAATAAACGCATAAGTTATTTCCCTAATTTGTATACTCACCACCATAATATTTTTGCGACGAATAACAATTACTGGAGATCAAGGTAAAAGTTGAAAAAAAAATGTCATAAAATGGTCCGCAATTTTTTTATTTAAAGTCCTACTGCGGTAGACAAGCTCAAATTCATCAAGTATAGATTATTGCAAAACAATTCGCGCGCGCAAGCGCCTTTTATATCTTGCGAATTAGGTCCAAGCTAGCCAAGTGGTTCGAGCTATATATGGGTTAAAGGGATTATACAAGGTTTGAAAGTACGTCATGGGCGAAGCCGGGTCGGCTAGTGAGTGATCTTTGTGTAAACTTCCGATGTCATTGGCATTTTTTTTTAATTAGTTTGTCATGTACTATTTATTATTTTATCTTCTTACTAGACACTATCTGTTATCCTACCAATCTGTCTTCAAATGTAAATACGGAAGCGCACCAACTTTTCTGACCTGTTAATTGGATGACAGCCCATTACCAAGACAACTGGACGATTATTTAGAGGCGTTTTACCCACGATGGAATGGAGACGGTATATGCGTTTGGGGTGAGATGTCGTTTGTGTGTTTGTTTGTTTGTTCAAATCCATGTTGTCATTTTCAAAACTTCAAAATTAATCTTTAAGAGAACGCGGATATAACCAATATTTATTATTATCCTTTATTTGTTACAGGAATTGTAAATCAATAGAGTGAAACAGTCTTATTATGATTATAGAAAAGGGAATATTGTGCGGCCAAGTCATGCGTGTGACCGCGTCACCCTCGAGGAAAAGGCGGCGTGAAAAATATAAGAAAGAAAAGATAAAATTATATAATAAGAATGCGGGAATATCCACTGCTTATTGATTTAGATATGAATGTATTTATTTGATGGTGTAAAAGAGGCATGAAATAAAACTAGACGTTATTTCCGAATATGAGAGTCTGTAGTTATTATAACCACACCGTGTTACTGCACTTTCGTTAGGAGGATTAAACTTTGTGTTCACCCTGTAGTAGAAAACAGTAAGAACTCCTCTTGAGACTCACCACGTTTCTAATCCTTTGGTCGTATGTTAGACCATGCAGCTTTGAACCACCAGGTCATTGATCCACCTGTTTAGATGTATATTCCTTTAGTTGCCACTCAAGGTCATGGGATGTGCGTGTGACGATTTAAGCTAGACCAAGTCATCTACAGACTAAATCCCTTTGTCCACTACGCCTTTTGTTAATCATGAATGATTTTTCTTGTCCTACCAATGCGTGGAACATATTTAATAGAAAATGCTACTACAGCCTTGTCATGATATTTGCTGGAAGCAACTGTTGTTCAGACTTTCGATAAAAAAATCAATGAAATCACATCTGGACTGCACTGCAAATCTAACTCAAAACCGCTATTGCGATCTCATGCAAATGGAAGCGAATGCCACTCGTAATAAGACTGTTAATATTATAGACATAAAAATCTGTTGGTTGAAGTAGATAGCATATAAATGAAGTACATACTACATAACTAGTTGTACCTTGTATTGAAGTTAGATTAAACCGAATCAGAGCAAGCCACTCGACGTGAACGAAACGTCTAAGAGGTCCAGCCCTACTCCAAACTTTGAGTACTCGAATAATGGGGACGAATAATTGAATTTTAACCAATTCTCACGGATGTCTGTATACTAAGAACCAACCATTGTATCAAGACCCCAAACCCGTCTTCACAGAAACATAAAATATGACGGAGAATACGTTTATATGCGAGTCTCGAGGGTCTATCAATTTGGTTGACATGCCAGTCATCCCAAGACTTTCTCTAAGGGTCTGTCGCAATAAAATGCACTTAAAGTAGTGTCTGTAAGGGCTTTGTAAGAAGAAATGAAGTTATTTTAGAAGACAGAAGTGCTGTGTTCAGTTGAAGCCTTCCATTAGTAATAAGCTGCGTGTGTGGTTTATTAAAAGGTACTTACTGAAATTGAAATGATTGAATTTCCGTTTTCAGTTCAGTGGGATTGAGAGATCTATTCAGTAATGTTAACGAGAATAAACGTGTTCATAGCATAGGTACACACACAAAATATATATCTAAAGAGGCATAGAATAATAGCAATTAACAACAAAATTGGAGATTCAATCATTCTTAATCCCATTAAAATTGAAGAGGAATCGATACTGCGAAGCTACCTTGTTAATTGTCTCGAGTGTTTGTTTATTGTTTGCGATTCTCGATAACTGTCTACAACTCGACGCTAAACATTGTTTTTTATTTAGAAGCTCCATTTCAATTGCTTAGAAAACAATAAACCCCTCTTTTGTTTCAACCTTTATTTATTTTCTTTAACTTTTTCGAGAAATTATTGTAAATTTGTTTTGAAGTTAGAATTTTCAGGGGTATAATATTAACACCTGTTCATTAACAAACGAGGCTCTATCGCGAACAATTATCCCGGGGTTGGGCTATCACATGCCAGTAAGATGCTCTCATATAAGTCGTGTACGGCAAATCAAAAGTAGGATGAGGAGTAAGCGGACCCGAACATCCAGGTTAAAGCCTGGCATGCAACTACGAATATATATCTAACAATAGGCACAAACTTTTTCACATATAATATATGTAGGTAGCGTATTCCGCTTTGGCGCGATACTATTGATTTTACATTTTCAATCCATGATTTTAAGCCTATTAAAATATAAGTGGAATTTCAATAATTTTGTGGAAAGAAAGCAAAAAAGGAAAGAAAAAATTGTGTAAATTGGATAAGATTATGATAGGTGTCAATGTTATCAGGTTAAATGATTCTTTTACGATATTTTTCTATGTGAAAATTTTTACAAATGCCTTTCAACTTTGACACCCGTTTCAAAAAGATCTAAAGCCTCTGATATAAATTCAAATTATCAATCGTCATTTTTTCCCTAATCTCACTTTCATAGCCTTCATTTATCAAGGCGTCTGTAGGTATGGTTCTACTCATTTTTCAAAGCGATCTCTGATTGGACAGGCACGTCAGGTGACGTCACGACGTTGGCAAAAGTTATTAAATCGCGTCATGATGTCGCGATGTTTGAGCTCCACCTTTTGATGAATTGAAGTGCAAATGAGATAGTTCTAGTAATATATTTGATAAATTGAACAATAGCGCATCTTTGTAATATTCAAGACGAAAATGAGTAAGAACCTCTTTTTAAAGTTGAAATATTTTTTACTCAATATTCTGACCTGAAAGAAGATTGAATGAATTTTTACAGCATTAAGTATGCTAACTATACAAATCGAATACATAGGGAAAAAGAAGAATCATCTTGGGCGGGACTCGAACCCGCAGTCTTTCCCGTAAAGGGGGGAATGCCTTGACCAATTCGGCTACCGAGACACGCCCGATGTGATTCAAATTTCCCATCTTATACGTCTTTAAGGCGAAGTGTTTGGGCGGAGTTATCAAAAATCAATGTTTAAAAATGATTGTAACATCATTCATTATTCCAATAGTTCGTAAGAAACTCGGTAGATGACTCCACCGTCGCCTTAAAGACGGGTTCGAGTCCCGCCCGAGACGATTCTTCTTTTTCTCTATGTATTTGACTGAAAGAAGATGTGGAAGATGGAGGATATGGAAGCTATGGTGCACATTGGGATAGGCACATAGGCCTCTCCAGCAGAGAACTGCGATATGCTTATTGATTGACGTTTTTTTTTTTTTTATTCCTACCTCTACAGCATAGTGCAGAGCCTATTTTACAGTATTGAAAGTCTGCCTATTTTACCTAGTCTAATCATCTTGCATTCTAGTTCTCTTTGTCATTCCAGTTCCATCATATATGCTTCTCGTACTTCCATGCAACCATTCACTCTCTGTGGGGGATGTGGGGGCATATTGGTTATGTGTACCTAAGCTTATACTAGTCTACTTATTAGTCTTTTATTTATTTTCAAAACTTTACATAAATGTCTTACATACTAATTTACATTTCTTTTCTTAAATATCTATGGCAATATAACATTTTTCTTTTATTATGTATATATTTTGTATTGTACAGCTTACTTTAGAGCTACAATATTTTTGAAACAATTAAGGTATTATGATAGGCGACATTATACTTATTATGATGTGCTATCATAATTTTTCATGTTATATTCCTCCTGTTTACAACTGTTACTATTTTCTTGGCGTATACAATAGTTCGCTCGGTGTGTTTACTGATAAATGTCTTAATGCCTTGTGTGTCCATTTTTACGCCAGTTGCGGCTTCTAGTTCGAGCCTGTCTCTCGCATGGATTGGGCAGACCATCAAGAGGTGAGCCACTGACTCAGAGACCTCAGGTTCACAGGCGCACGACGGGTCTGCCTTACATTTGAAGCGAGTCAAATATTCAGAAAACCCGCCGTGCCCTGTGAGGATTTGGGTTAAAGGACCCTCGATGTTTACTTTCTTGATTGTCTTATAGGCTTCAATTGCGCAGGGGAAAAACAGCTTAGTTGTGGAGGCAGTTTCACCACCTTGATACCGCATGTTCCATTCGCCAAGTGAGTCCTGACGTAGGACACCTTTGGCGAATGAGACAGGACAAAGATCATAGTCCGGTGCCTTTTTAAGCCTCAGGGCGGCTTCTCTGGCCAGGCAGTCCGCTCTCTCGTTACCCTCAAGGCCAACGTGGGCCTTGATCCAGTATAGGGAGACGCTCTTACCCTGCTGCTTACAGCGGCCAAGAGCGTCCCTCGTCTCTACTGAGAGGGGATGCAGGGAGTGCGGATTGACAACGCTAAGAAGCGCTGCCCTGCTGTCACTGAATACCCCGAACACGGCAACGCTATGTCGCTCTACCTCGCACACCGCTTTGCGCAACGCCAGGAGTTCCGCCTGATAGACGGTGCAATGCCTTGAGAGAGCAAACTTGCGGGCCCTTGTCTCGGACTGGCTGTTCCATACAGAGACAGCAGCCCCGACCCGGCCCTCAATTTTGCTCCCGTCAGTATAGATCCTATTAGATCATGAGGTTCTAATCTTGAGAGTTGTTCCTCGTCTACCACGCTGTCAAACTCCAGGCGTATACGCTCCGCGGGGTGCGGGGCTGCCGAAATAGGCACTAGCCGCTCGATCTCCCTGTCTCCTAGCCTCCTAGCCATGGCTGGGACACCCCTCTCTTGGCCTCATACAATGATGCCACCTCCCGAACTCGGAGATCCAGAGGGAGTATCCCAGCGAGCAGCAGTGCGGAGTGCAGGGAGACCGTGCGGTAGGCTTTGGTTATTTTTTGAGCGAAAACGCGTTGAACCGCGCTCAGTTGCTTTCTAACGCAGTACCTATTAGTTGCCCCGGCCCATGCACTTGCCCCGTATAAAATTACGGGTTCGATGACGGCCGTATAGATGGTCCGGATCACCTCGGGGTGAAGCCCCCAGGAGATCCGGGCCGTCCGTGCTAGAGCCTTATAAATTCCCATTGCCTTCTTGCAGACATTTCTAATGTGCTTATTAAAATTCAGCTTACAGTCTATGGTTAGGCCTAATATTTTAATTTCTGGGGACAAGACAATGCCTACCCCGCCCATGGTCAGGCGTGGGTTGTCGTAATTTAGTTTATTAGTAATTACCATTGCGCAGGTTTTATGTGGGGCAAATTTCAATTTGTTTTTGACCCCCCACGCCCGAACACGCTCCAGGGCGGCATTGGCCCGTCCCTCAATTTCAAGGGCTGTTTCCCCGTCGAAGACGAGAACCACGTCATCCGCAAAGGCCTGCACGTAGCTCCCGTCTTCCTCGAGAAGACGCAACAGAGGATCCAGTAGTAAGTTCCACAGCAAGGGGCCCGTTATAGATCCCTGAACGCATCCTTTTTGCGTTTCCCTGCTGTACTCCGCGCCCGCATATCTCACCCGCACTGCTCTCTCGCTGAGGTAACTACTGACAAGTTTATGCGACATTTTTCCTCAGCTAATCGTGCTATGATTGCCGGCCACCATGCGCTGTCGAAGGCGCCCTCTATATCCAGGGACACTAGCGTGACGATCTTCCGTTTGTGGAGTCCGTCACGCACACGTCCCATTAGGCTATAGAGGGCGTCCTCGGTGCTCCTACGTGGCATGAAGCCGTATTGGCGAGTACTAAACCGCGGGATCAGGTGAAACTTGAGCCGGGCTGCCAGCATTTTCTCGTACAGCTTCCCAAGCACAGGCAAGAGCCCAATCGGTCTGTACGATTTGGGAGAGCTGTACGAGTCTTTGCCTGGCTTCCGAAGCGCGACGACTGTCGCCTCATTCCATGGTCTAGGGAAGTATTCGAGAGCCAGGCATTTGTTCAATTTGTTGATTGACGAGTTAGCGGCAGGTTGTTCGTTTCTTCATTGTCATTGAATGACAATCCAATGTTTTATAAGTTGTTGTGTTCAGGCATGTCGGAGACCAAACTATTTTTGAAAACTCTTTGACCGAATCGTTCGATTTTTGTTCACAAATAAAGCAATTGAATTGCCTGTTCAATTTAATGGAGAGATCACACACCCGATATTAAAAAAAAAATCATCCCTCACGAGAACTCGCGGCCACGTCTTTATTTATTAAGTTTTCGGTAAATAACACCCCTCTATGTTTCTTGCAAGTCAGTTATTTCTATAGAATTACATTGTTATGTTCCTTAGAGAGGCTCAAATAGCCTCATTTTGTTGCGAGAGCGAATTAACGAGCTGCCGCCGAGAAAAAAAATGAATTATGACGTCACTTGATGCCAAGCGATAATCAGCTCTGTACTTTATCGCGCATTTTGAAGGATTCCTCTGATATTGTTTTTGTTATTACATTTTTCTTTGGTGAAATATTCCCTCGGCTTAGGCAATACTTTTAAGGTCAGCGTTTTTGTTAGACACTATATAATCTGTAGCAGTTTGTACGCCGTAAATTGTGTCGAATAATTACATTGAGCTAACTCTGTACAATATTAAAATTTAGCCTCGGTGCGAAATTAATAAGTATAAAATTGACTTCCGTTGAAATATTACGGTTTTGCTTTCTTAATCTCATTTCGTTATGGGACTTTATTTTTTTATTACGGTCAATTATAAAAGCATCAAATTAATTTCGGAATTACGGAATTTATTATCATGTTTAAGCCATTATCCTTTTTCCTTTTCTTCCAATTACTTTGAAAACTCGCTGGCAATATTAAGCACAGTATGAGCATCTATAGGTATAATAGAAACTGCCTTGTAGAATCAAGAAAAATGAATCTTCTCGGGCGGGACTCGAACCTAAGATCTTTCTCTTACAGGCATTCCGCCTTCACCAACTCGGCAACTGAGACACGCCCGATGTGATTCAAATTTGCTTTCTATTTTTCTCCGTCTTTAAGGCGACGGTGGAGTCATTAACTGATGTTCTTACGAACTATCAGAACCAATTATTTGTATAATATTCGATTTGTATAGTTAGCATACTTAATGCTATAAATTTTATAGCATTAAGTATGCTAATGCCTTGTAGAAGTAGCTGTACTTCTATTTACTCCCCAAATAATTGAGCACTAACTATGAAGACTGGACAGTCAAGACAGCTTTCAAAGCTTTTCTAATAATCGGTAATATAATAAAGCTTTTAAATTGAGAAACATTTTTTTATGGACTTTAGAGATTCCATCAATATGTACCTACCTTTATTTTTTCGTGCGGAAATCCCCTCGGATACCTCCTCCGCCGGAGCCGGAAAGGGAGGTTATGTCGGACTGGAACCGACTAAAACTGCACGTCGACTGAGGGTCGTGGTGCTAGGCCGGAGGTGAGGTTGTCTTCGACATATCCCTCGCACCCCGGCTGGCCCACATCAATATGTACCTAGTAAGCAAGTAGTATCGTCATGACATTGTTAATAATTGGGATAAGGCATCTGTTAAATAAGATAAAATGTATCACCTTCCCTAGGCCTACCAGGCAACCAGGTCATCGATTCTACGAAAGCTAAACCACTGTTGCCGCAGCCACTGCAAAAAATGACAATAAATTTTATTTCTATACGACTAAAGTTCAAAATGAAATCGAAATAGTTTCATTACGCTTATTAAATTGCTCTGCAAAAAGTAATTTAATTTTGGACTTTAACGGTATCGCTTTAAGTCTATAAGTCTATAGTTTTTAAGTCTATTATTTAATGCCGTTTTTTAGCAATGGCGGTGGCACCACTGTGGTGTGGCTTTAGCAGTATCGAAACCCAGATCCAACATTAGCACAATACCCATCACGTTATGACCCGAGAAGGACTGTACCGAATACCTACGTCAATTTTTTTTAAATATTCTCGATATTTTTCTGGTGTTTATAAAGAAAATTACAAAATATACTAGAAAACTTCACGACATTCGAGAATACTACGTGCGTGAAGCCGCAGGCAGAGATTAGTCTTGCATAAACGAACCTTTCAAACGTTAAAACCATATTTAATAATATCCGAGATAACAAAACCCCTCCACAGAGGTCCCAAAACTCA
Source organism: Eilema sororculum (assembly GCA_914829495.1). Taxonomy (NCBI): domain Eukaryota; kingdom Metazoa; phylum Arthropoda; class Insecta; order Lepidoptera; family Erebidae; genus Eilema; species Eilema sororculum. Next base: position 19,413,799 of record OU618552.1, on the reverse strand, counting down.
AATGGAACGTATATTTTACATAAACCTACTCATTTCTATTAAATTCGTTTGGGAAACTTTATGGTTCCTTTCCTTTAAACTCGGGCGATAATTTTCAAGAGTTTCTCTTACACTTTGGTGCCCACTTCATGAATTGTGTTGCAGCCTTGGTAGATTGTTTTCGAAATGCTGCTAAGTAATTCATGATCATTTTACATTTTTAATTAATAGGTATATTTTATTTATATGATTAAGGTTAAATTATATACATACATAATGTTTACGCCTATTTCTCTTCAGAGTAGGTAGACACAACAGCTCGTCATTTGACTCTATCCTTACATACTTCACGAAATTCTCTTCTGTCACTAAGCTTTTCATGCAAGCCCGTTGGTTTCAAGTATTTCTGATCGGCCCTTTAGAAAAAAAAATATTTCGATCCTCCATCCGACAGTAAACATCAACCCTAGACAAAGAGCCCGGCAATAGCTTGGCCCCTATTACGTCATCGGACCGAAAATAATAATTGGCAAAACATGGGAGCTAGTACACCTCTGCTTGCTCCTTCGGGGATTTACAGACGCATACCTTTTGGTCGACCCCCGCTAGTCTGTCCATTCAACAAATTATGTATACAGCATTTCAAACTTCTCAATACTTTATTCTCATAAATTGAAACGGACCAGATATCCTACTAATTTTCCCTTATTATTTTCATTTTATTATACTTTAATTTAGAGGGTTTAATTTGCGTCTATATATTTTTTAAACTTCCCCATTCCATTATTTACAATTAAAGATTACTTATATTACCAGATGATCACACCTTTTCCGTTCTAAGTATATTTCTTAAGTTAACACGTATTAACGTAATCATGTGTTATAGGTAGGTGATACACGGTTTTGAACAGCTTGTCATAAGGACCAGTTTCCACTGGCGTTGGAGGCTGGCACAGGCTGCGTGGCTCAGCAATATCCACCCTCCGTCGTCAAGTCTGTGAAGCAGAAGCATTTTCATCCATTCGCACATTTTCGATGTTTTTGTTTTCATTTCGCTATACCGTCATATCCAATACTAACCATCTGTTACGTGCACCTATTATGTTTTAGACTACATGCTATGTATGTAATAGAGAATTCAAAATCACATTAAGTTTTATTCAAGAGGTATCTCTAGAATGAAACAGACGCTTATTCGAGATAATGTACGTACGGTATAATTTGATCTAATGATTGACGGTAGGCCTAAGAAATAAACTAACCGGAGCTTGTAACAGAAAATATACTTAGACACTTCAATCCATACTAATATTATAAATGCGAAAGTAACTCTGTCTGTCTGTCTGTCTGTATGTTACGCTTTCATGCCAAAACTAATGAACCGATTTTGATGAAATTTGGTATAGGGGTAGGTTAGACCATGAGAAAGGACATAGGCTATGTTTGGTCGCGATAACCGACCTCCACGCGGGCGGAGCCGCGGGCGAAAGCTTGTAAAACATAATAGTATAACTGTTTATACTGTTGATTGATGTCACTTGGTGGAACCTGCTACACATATTGAGTAAGACACTTTGTACTTTTCCACTTAATTTTATTTTTCACCTGACCGGTTTCGCCTCACGGCATTCTCAAAGGTACTTTACGAAACCGGTCAGGTGAAAAATAAAATTAAGTGGAAACGTACAAAGTGTCTTACTCATTACATAATAGTATACTTAGGAACAACTGCATAATCATCATCCTGCCCTTATTCCCATATTTATTTGGAGTGGGTGCAAAATGTGTGTTTTTTCTATCAATTTCTGGTTACTATCATTTCAACATTTACTCTCCTCCTAGTCATATCATCTTTCACACATTCCATCCATCTTCTCTTGTGCCTTCTACTCTCCTTGTACCCATTTCCCTATAGTTTCGTCCCTACGTGTTAAGTACATGTCCGAAATAGGACAACATCACTGCTTCTAGCGAAAAAATCTTCATCCATGCCATCATGGCCCGTATTCTAGAATGACACTCAGTCTGAATTTCAATTTAGCTGAGGACTGATTGTATAGGAAAGCTGTCAAATCTGTCATTCTGTATATACAATCTGACCTAGCTAAATCGAGATTCAGGCAAGTGTCATTCTAAAATACAGGCCTAGTATTGTTCTTGGTTGCATCGCATCGTAGGCTTTCACTGGAAAGCTTTTCTTCTTTCTTTTATCCTTTATTCTATTTTTTTTTGTTTTTTTTTTTACCAAATCATCGCGCCACTAGAATTTATTATCATAAATATGCGAGAGGTATAAATAAATAGGTGCCCGCAATATCGTTCGGACTGCGCACTTGACAAGGGTCGCCACCCTTGTCCGGCTGCTGTTAATTTCACTTGTCGACTGCGTGTAGCGCCAGTGTAGGGACTTAAGCGATAACCAGTAATAACGAGGGCTGGTGCAGGGATATCAAAATTATAAAAAGCCCTTGGGGCTAGTCGTCAGTATGTTTTTGTGAGCCTAGCCTAACACTTTGAGTGCTTAGTAGGTTGAAAATATGTTTTTGTGTTGTGTGGTAGAATATTTCACTGATACAAGTGCCGTAAGTTAAAAAAAATCAAAGCACATGATTTTTGGATGTATAGAACGCTGCCAAAATCCTCCCGGCATGTCTGTGCCCTTACTGAACTATGGACGATGATCTTTCTTCTCGTGGTTAGGAGGCCAGACGGTGGTCTCTGCGGAAAAGTTGACATAACAAAGCACCAAAGTATACACATAAGCCAACATAGAAAATCTCAGCCTCCAAAGTGTACCGGAAGCGTGAAATCACTAGGAAAATGATGATTACCACGACGAGATGCGTGAGACAGATACGTTTATTAACCGTTTCGGCGTACGTAGGTATATCACAGCACGAAATGTTACGTAGGGTACATTCCACAATAAATTTAATCAACGAAACTGTGTCAAACGCAAGCGTAGCTTGATTGAGATGGTGTATACCTCCTAATAATATCTTCAAACTTGCCTACTCCTTAAGGCAATGACATAAGAGTAAGTCTTAATTACAGACAAGAGCAATACGTAACTAGTTATACGCTTCGATAGTTTCCAAAGCAATTCTAATTTCAATCACTTATATTAAATTATATAGAAGACATGTAGAGAGAGGGAGAGAATGGAGAGTTTATAAAAGGTATGGTTTATGTATGGAACATAGTTTGATGCGTAATAATAACACATAGGTAGAGAGGCCACTCAGCTAAATTTGTAGTTACTTGAGCGTTGCGGCAACTTATTAGAATTGGTAGATTACATTGGGAATAAAATTATCTGTATTTACCCGCTAAATACTCGTAGGATGCACTGTAAAGCGGCAGTAATTATTTGACTTCAAGCCTTGGAATACGACGTGACTGAGCAGCTTCTGACAGTACGAGTATTATCCTAGAACACACACACACACACACACAACGCTGACATAAGATTGTTCCATTATTTTACACATTGATTCCCATTTCCTTTTGTTCTTTTAACTCCAGATCTGTTGTAATAAGTATTTTCGCCAATAGTATCATAAGCGAACTAGTGAAGTAAAATTTTATGTGGGGAGTGGCGAGGAAAGCCGAAACACAGGTTTCGACCTAGTTTGGCAACGGATGTTTATTCAAATACGATGTAACATTTTATTTCTAGTTCTATTTTAAGAATTGAGCATGTGATATAAATTATAATTTTGAAATAAAAATAAATAGATGATAGGAAGAAGAATGGTACATAAATTTTCCAATTTTAATAAATAAATACATGTATCATCCATCTTCATTAAAGTTTAGTATTACTTTCGTATTATTTAATATTTTTCGGATATTCTGGTTTGTTTAACTCTAAAATGGACATAAAATATACCGCGTTCGAGTAAATACAGACATCTCTTTGCAAGCTTCCCACGTCTTTAGGGTACGCTTAAATCGCGAGATTTTCAAATTGGACACTTGTTGGAAACTAACCTATCTTATCTTAAACTGATGCGTAGTTGTCAATTCGTAGAAAAAAATTTTTTGCACACCCTCTCATATTGAAAGCAAGTCAATATGTAACTAGCCTCCCCTAGCTTAATCTGATGCGCTCGAATTACTACCGAATTTCCTTCTACGCGTGCCCTACAAAAAGTGGTTATAATAATGGTTCTTTTACTACATAAGTGGTGACCAGGTCATTATCGTTCTAGTCCCTTTAGATAAGTGGCAATTCGGTGGCCAGCGTATTCTAGAATAGAATGTCAAATATTTATGGGATTTGACGTATATGACAGTCGTCAAGCTCCATGAATATTTCAGGGGATGGCAAATCCCGGTTGCGTACAAAGCTTTCACTTTGGAGCTTCTCTTTTCGAACTTTCTTATTTTTTCAGTCCACTTCTAGCGGTCTTCGGCATTCCTGATAGCAAACGAATAAATAAAAAAAGATAGCAAACGAAACGGTTGGGGAAAAAAAGGATAGAACATTTGTTAGATCTTCTTCTATTATAGAAATGTTATGAGCATACCTGAAACAACTTCGTTGTAATAAACAAAAAAACAGTAACACTCGTAAAAGTGAAAAAAAAAAACAAGAGAATACACACTCCCTTTAAAAATTTCACACCCAATTCTTGAAGGAATTAAGCAACATGTTTTAGCTGTCAAAGAAGCTTTTTTGTTGTTGTTTTGATACAAAAATCTTTATATATCCATTTCAAACTTATTAATCTTTTTGCCAAATGAAAATTCCATCCTCAATCATCCCTCCAAACTTAGAGTCTTCACTCATCGCCTCTCAAACAATTGAGATAACATAATTACGCCGAGCACCCCACTCACGGTACGCTTGCCACGAACAAAGTCTTCCTGATATTAGCTGCCTTTACATGCACAGATCGGAACGAAGGAATTACCACGCGTCAGTTCAGCGACAGAGGCACCGAGAACGACGGTTCTATCTGGTGGTTGGTGCGCAGACATCTTATTAGGCCCTTGCATCGCTAGGTCATCCTGGCGACGTCTCACCAGCCACCAAGCAGTTTGTATTGAAATGTACGGTTGTCAAGCCGTCGCTAAGTGAGTTAGGCACCATACATTTCAAAACTAACTAGTTGGATACGTGGCCTATTGAGGCAGGGGACTTACAGGTTTATCCGCGGTCACCTATAAATGAAAACCCATTTACACTCACAGTTTAGACTGTATGTGAGGAACGTGAAAGATCTGCCTGCGTTGCGAGCTGTAGTCGTATTTTAATGGCAATATATTTCCACAGTTTGATCCGCAGTCCAACCGACATGTAGAACCGGCGGTTTGCAACGCAGTCCTGATGGGCGGTTGAAACTGCACGTGTAAATGGCACTATTAACAATCTTCGTTATGGACATTATCAATATCTGTAATGGCGCAAACTTTTTCCCTTTATTGCCCTTTGCGAATATAAAAGCCCCAGGTGTTGTGTTAACTAAGAAATGGGCACAAATTTATCTATTATATTTAATGGCAGTTTCTGGGAACGTGACACAGTTCTAGATATTCTGTCTAAACGTACTGAGTGGTAACAATTCTGGTAGAAAATTATTTCTTGCTATTAATATTTTTCTAAGAAAATTCAGTTGTTTTAACTAATAATTGTTACATTATAGCAGTTTAATTGTAGCTGCTTAGCGGTTTTACTACATGAATGGTATTTGATTTTTCTAATTCCCTGTTGCATACAAAAATATTTTGAAGTCCCTCTTTTACTTGCAGTTTCTAAATAAAATTCTATTCTAAATTTACCAGACTTGTGTCTAGCGTTTAGGCAATCGGCGTCGGTAGCTGAATGGTTAAGGAGTCGGCTTTACGATCTAGAGGTCAAAGATCTTGGTCATTACACTATCGACGTGAACCTACTCCTAGCACAAGCAATTTAGCATTAGTAGAATATTAGCAATTTCGGTTTTAATATTCTTAATGAATATTTATATACTAATATCAATATTTATTTTTCTAAATAAATATATCCATGGTGAAAGATCACTACACACACATTTCCTTCTTGTGCTGCCATCATTAAATGATCATCAGTAGTTTTATATTCAGACCTAATACACATGAATAACACAGATAATCTCTGTACAGATACAACCCGTACAGAGCCTATAAAAGCTATAGACCAATTCCATGAGACCCCTCATCGTGTGGTTAATCTTAACAATTTTCGGCCACGCCGGCTATGATGTTGTAATTAAAGAGCTCTGACTCGAATGGCCGACGGAGCCGCAGTTTTCACGATTAGTTCCTAATGGTGTGGAAGGAAAGATTAAAGTTCGCGACAGTTCTTGGGTAGCAAATTTCTTGGGACATATATGTTTTTCTGCAAATTAATATTTGATATTGCGAGATATAGTATATTTTAAGGTAGTTTATGGTACCGCCGGAAGGTGAAGACCTAGGCGCACATACCTGGACCAAATCGGGGAAGTGTTAGAAAAGGAGCAGGTCAGGAGTACCCTAAACCGACGAGCATGCATGAAGAATGTAATGAGAGTGAATGAAGCGAGAGTATGTCAGGATAGTAGCAAATGTAGATCTATGATCTCTGCCTACCCCTATGGGAAACAGGCCTGATTTTATGTATGTATGTTTATGAAATGTATTTGAAGAGCAATAAATGATTTCTTTCTTTCTTTCACGAAAGATTAACAAAATGGGCCGAAGGACCGACGGCCGTTGCACACTGTAAATAAATTATTGTAAGTATTTGCAATATTCTTAATTCTCTTTACGTCTTACTTCGAGTGCAATTTGTTGGTACTAAATAAATTGATATAGTGTTATAAAGGGTACTAATGAATGCACTTGATAGTCAAGTTCATTATTACATCATTAGTTTTATCAAAATACCACTTTTCAAAATTGAATTTATATCATGTCCCTATATGGCGCTGCCGAGTCCTAGAGTGGAGCCTTTGGTCCACCATTGTAACTGATCTTTCGTAACCAGCTACGAACATGGAATTGAGACCGCGGAAGGTACGGGCCTAGCCAGATGGTCTGACGACCTGAAAAAGGTGGCTGGGACAGACTGGGTGTGGAAAGCCGAGGATCGGTAGAAATGGCGCACATTGGGTGATGCCTATATCCAGCAGTGGACTGCTTTAGGCTAATTGATTGATTGATAACAAAATGGAAGTTACCTATACACCTATATTAGACAGAAATGGTCATTTAGTATAGAGTGATTAAAATAGTTTGTGTTTGTATAATGATGAAACTATAGTTTCATTTCAACTCTGAAAAGATATCAAGTGGTACATGCCCTGTGACAGAGATAAGTAAGCAAAAGTTTAAAAAACGGGACGTTCACTTTTCTTTCCAAACGTGTCAAATCAAAAGGGATTATTCCCATTGTCTCCTACATTTTGCCCCCACTGATGGCAATTGGACGTAAATTAATCAAAGTTGCTAGAATTGAAAAATTCCTACTAATATTATAAATGCGAAAGTAACTCTGTCTGTCTGTCTGTCTGTACGCCTTCACGCCTAAACCACTGGACCGATTTTCATGAAATTTTGTATAGGGGTAGATTAGATCATGAGAAAAGATATAGGCTATGTTTGGTCGCGATAATCGATATACACGCGGGCGGAGCCGCGGGCAAAAGCTAGTATAACATAAAAGCCATATACAATACACAATGATTAAAAAGTCATACATACACAAATTGGGAGTGTAGAGCATTGAATGATACCTTATAAATCAGTTTAAGAAGGACTGTCAGTCCGATAGCAAGTAACTACTGCGGTGCGAGCCAAATAGATGTAATCTGACGAACAAATGTACAACCATTATCGGTGGGAGTTCATTTTAAAATATTAACAGACCCATCTTCGGCATGTCAACTCCAACGATAATATACTAAGTTGCAGCCTGAAAGCAGTGAGCATGTTATTAAGTTGCTCATTTTCTACCAAACACGGCTCGTGTAAGGCGGAACACGTGTTAAAGTTTTACTTCTGTTGGCAAGTGCAGTTTTGTTTTCAACCTGGCACCCTTGATAAGCAAACTTTTTACCTTTCAGAGTTTTGGTCGAAACTGAGTTCGTTTGCTTTACTTGAAGCATCTTCGCAGTATGTGTTTGTGACATTTATGTATACCTACATACCTACTTATATAATTTCTTTTTTTTATACAGGACACATCAATTTGACTTCACCTCGCCTGATGTTAAGCTAAAGGCAAAGTCTCGGAAAGAGGGTCACCATCGTAAACATTTACCATGTTAACAGTGGTGGCACTCAGCTTGACGGCTTCATTAGATGCCTTTTCACGCCCCGCTTAAAGGACCCGGGACTGTAGGAAGATGGAAACACGTGAGCTGGCAGGGAATTCCAGGTCTTAGTGGTGCGGCATAGGAATGAATCACTGAAACGCTTGGTTCTAGCAGGTATACTCTGCACCGTAAATGGATGGCATCTTAGCCCTGCATGTGTCGTCCTGTGAAGGAAAGGGGAGGGTGGGACTAATTGGAAGAGCTCGTCAGAACATTCACCATGGTAGAGACGGTAGAAAACTGCCAAAGACGCAACATCTCTACGCATCTGCAAAAGCTCGAGGGTGTTCGTGACCTCAGGATTCCCAATAATGCGGACCGCACGTCGCTGCAACCTGTCGAGAGCATCTAATAAGTACTTTGCGGAGCCGTCATAGAGATGTGAGCAGTATTCCACGCAGGAACGTATTTGGGTCTTGTATAGAAAACACCGCTGCTCCGGCGGCGTGAAAAAACGTCTCACTCTGTTCAGGACTCCGAGTTTACACGAGGCTGATTTGATGATACTCTCGATATAGTTTTTGTTATTCAGTTTGCAGCGAACATCCATACCGAGGATAGTGAGGTGATCCTGCAGTGGCAGTGGTGTGCTCTGAGAAAGAAAGAAAGAAAGAAAGAAAGAAAAAACATTTTATTTTCAATGCAACACAAACATAACTTAAGACTAAACAGTGAAGAGTGGGAAGGGGAAGGAAAGGAGGGAAGGAAAGGAGAACTGTCCTATACTTACTTAGAAATATTTAAAACCAAATTATGTTTATTTATTACCAGGGTCCTTCGTGAATAATTATTTTAATACAATAGCTACCGTGGGGATATTGAACAAGATAAAAAAAAAATCTAATATGTTATGGATTTCTTTTGAACGTTAATATTATATATCATATCGAAATAATTTATGTAGCGGGATTAAATTAGCCTTTGCTCTTCTTCCTTTCTACTTTTGGCGGAATTTCACATGGGATATAAAAATACGGTTACTATCAGTTTCAAGATGGGATAAACTGTCCGTACATAAGTATAACAGAGAAGGTAGAAAAAAAGGAACATTTTAAATCTTAATACACCATAAACTTACCACGTTATCATAAATATAAAGGAGTCCTAATTGCTCAAGGTATTCATCTAATAAACAAAGTGAGGTTACTAAGAATTCCATTATGTTTAGACTAGGTACCAGGCGCGCCGGAGGCCGCACAACTTTCGTATGCAAAGGCTTTTAGCTGATGCTGTATAATGTCTACGAAATATGAGTATGTACCTTCAACGATTTTATACATACGGATGTGTTGACTGCTGAATAACTACAATGCTGACAATGTTACTATACCTTATATTATCATAAGTTAAGTGTAGCACAAAATTCTAGATGCTTATAGTGTAATCTTCTAATATATAAAATTCTCGTGTCACAGTTTTTGTTGCCATACTCCTCCGAAACGGCTTGACCGATTTTGATGAAATTTTTTGTGCTTATCCGGTATCTATGAGAATCGGCCAACATCTATTTTTCATCCCCCTAAATGTTAGGGGTAGTCCACCCCTAAATTTTTATTTTTTATTTTTTAGACAAAATTTTTAATTTCTATTTTTTTATGATACAACATACAAAAATACATACAATCCTTAATTTTCACCCTTCTACGATCAACCCTTATTTTTTAATAGCCATTTTAGTAATTCAATCATTTTTCCTCTCCGGTCGAAAACTGATCAATCGTCATTTAATTAGTTTGAAATTTTGTGAGCATATTGAGTCGGTCTGAGAATCGGCCAACATCTATTTTTCATCCCCCTAAATGGTGCAGCGGGAACGGGATCTGACGCCACGAGGGCAGGAAAAAATTGGCGATACGAAGTTCGCCGGGACAGCTAGTTCATTATAAAAACACATTTGGAAAGCAATTCAACTATGTGTCATACCCATAAGGTGTCAATATTCAATGTGTACAGGGGATATCCGGCATGCAACAACAACAACTTGATAGTAGAGAATTTGCTGAAAAGAAAACAGTAAAGGTACGTTTTCAAATCAGCAAAACCGTGTGTCAGGTACCAGAGCAATATGTCTTGATAAATGTAGAGAGATGGTAGAGAGCAAAGTTTGGGTCGCGTGGTTGCATATCTTTTGTAAGTTTCACTAACCGCGTCGTATTCTCTGCTGTCCTGGTCATGTCATCATGTTAAGTCTAGTTTCCATGTGTAATGGTTACGTTTCTGGGGCTTTTTGCGTACATTTTCATGTTTATTTAGAACTAGCTTTTGCCCGCGTGGATGTCGGTTATCGCAACCAAACATAGCCTATGTGACTCAAGGTCTAATCTACCCCTATACCAAATTTCATAAAAATCGGTACAGTGGTTTAGGTGTGAAAGCATAACATACAGACAAACAGACAGACAGAGTTTCTTTCGCATTTATATTATTAGTATGGATAATAGGTTCTATAAATAATTTTGCTGTAAAACGTAGCCGTCGTAGGCAATTAAGTATAAAATTTTATTTATTTATTTATTTTTTATGTACAAATATAAAATATGTGTACAAAGGCGGACTTAATGCCGTAGGCATTTTCTACCAGTCAACCTTAGGATGATGCAGAGATTTGTCTAGTTAGGTGCTCGAAGTATCGATCTATGTTTTTTTATTATAATTTAACAAACAATTTGATTACAAATAATTATTTTGTTATTTTTTTTTACCTACGTCGAATTGAGTGATGTATTACACCCAAGAGTATCGTGACAAAATAAATGGGCACAAAATGTTACTTTGACAAACACCTGATTTATCGCATAAACTGGCCTGATAGTATTTTATTTATTTATTTTATTTTATTCCTTATGTACACATAAATTACAATTATATACAATAGTGAGATGAAATGTACAAAGGCGAGCTTAACTCAAAGTTGAGTTTTCCACCAGCAAACCCAGGAGTGCACAGAGGAATTGCAATATGAGTGGTAAAGTCTAGTGTACAAGAAAGTAGCGATTTTGATGTAAGAGGTAGGTATACGAGACGTATACCCCAGGTGATAGGCATAAATATACATACATATAACATACACATACATACATAACCACCTACATATTAACATACATACATTTTCCTTTGTTTTGTTAAGTAGCATCTACTTTAAGGAGCAGACGTTGTTGTACACCTAGTCTACATAGAAGCAGACTATTCAATTAAGTTAAGGTGGAGGAAGAAACGTATGATATTATGAGTAAGGGTGATACAATACATTAAGCTAGCGGCTAAAGGTGTGTTCAGGTCTACGGGATGTTGAAAATAGTTTTGGCACTTTCCAGATTACGATAAAGTATTGAAATTTTCTGAAACACAAAAATTCAAATCTCTTAGCCCCTCCTGCTGAACAAATTTTAGATTTCAGCTTCAGACCCTGTTACGTTTATAATTATACAGGGTGATTTAACAGTCGTTACGGATGTTCAAGTGAAAGGAAAAATGTATGGGAGTTTTAATTTCTTTTTTCTGATTGATTTTGCTGTCGAAACTGTGCCCAAGTTCTTTTTATCCGAAACGACTATAAAATCACCCAGTATAATAATTACAATAAATATTCCCTGCCAGCTCACGTGTTTCCTTCTTCCTACAGTCCCGGGTCCTTTAAGCGGGACGTGACAAGGCATCTAATGAGGCCGTCAAGCTGAGTGCCACCACTGTTAACATGGTAAATGTTTACGATGGTGACCCTCTTTCCGAGACTTTGCCTTTAGCTTAACATCAGGCGAGGTGAAGTCAAATTGACGTGTCCTGTATAAAAAAAAAAAAATTCAATGAGCTCGGTGCCCACTTAACTAGGTGTCCTTCACGGCTAAGGCAAATTAATTCATTGCTGGTGATACGTGTTTACCATAACGATGTCTCTTTTGTACCTCTTCTTTATGAAGTCAAACGTTCTGATATCCAAAGCAGTGGAGATAAAGACACCAATTCTGTAAACTGACGAGTGAGCACTGCTGACTACAAAAGCCCTGTGACAACAAGCGTAGCTTTTGATTGTTCAGTGTTACCAGGGGCAAATTGTACGATAAAGCAGATTGTTTGGAAGCAACGTAATGAGCTATTTTTGAGCACAAAGCGCAGGGAACACTGAAATCATACAATAATAAACTAATAAAGTATCTACTTTAGTCCACAATAGCTAATTCTGATTTATATTACTTTTATTTTATCTGACTGTTATTCGTCTGTTAGGCGTCGGTAGCTTAGTGGTTAAAGAGTGATTCCTACGATCGAGAGGTCTCGGATTCGAATCTTGGCTACTACATTCAGTCAACAAAGTATCGGGAATGAATGTTCTGTTTATGGTTCCAAATTCAAATTTTTGTTTTTTTTTGTTGTTGTTTGATTGGCACAACTGCTTTCCATTTTGGCGCGGAGTTTGAGTTGCATCTGTCATTTATGTTAAAAACAGTGCTGTTTTTAGTTTTAATAATATCTAGTGTGTATTGCGAATTTCATAATGGACAAAAACATCGAACAAAGATTTTGTCTGAAATTTTGCTCGCCAATGGAATTTCATGTTCCGAGACACTGAAAATGTTACAGAAGGCTTACGGTGAATCGACTTTATCTTAAACACGTGCTTATGAGTGGTACAAAGCGTTCAAAAGCGGTCGAGATGTGATGGAAGATTTGCCTCGTTCTGGTAGGCCATCAACGTCTGGAACTGAAGTTAACATCGCAAAAGTGAAGGAAATAGTGACTGAAAATCCTCATTCAAGTTTGATAGAGATGGCCGCCGAACTTTCTGTATCTCACGAGTCACGAACTAATAATTTGGGTATGAAACGTGTTGCTGCCCGGCTAGTCCCCAAAGACCTGAATTTTCTTCAAAAACCAAATCGCATGAGAGTCGCTGAGGACATGCTAGAACGGGTCAATACCGACCCAACATTCATGAAACGCGTTGTTACTGGTGACGAGACGTGGGTTTACGAGTTTGACATGCATAACTAGTCAACAAGCTTCGGAATGGCGCCTTCCAACTGAACCAAAACCGAAAAAACCACGTCGAAGTCGATCAAAAGTCAAAGCCATGTTGACTGTTTTCTTTGACTATCGCGGTGTTGTGCACTCGGCATTTTTGCCGGAAGGTCAAACGGTAAATAAAAAATATTATTTGAGCGTTATGCGACGTTTAAGAGAACAAATTCGACGAAAAGCGCCAGATTTGTGGTAAATAAAATTCTTGGATTTTGCACAACGATAATGCGCTTTCGCACAAGGCCATCATTGTGAACGAATTTTTGTCCAAACACTCAACAAATACCTTCGAGCAACCACCATATTCACCAGATATGACTCCAGCCGACTTCTTTCTTTTTCCTACACTCAAATTACCACTTCGTGGCACCCGTTTTCAATCAGTAGAAGACATAAAGGAGAATTCGCGGCGAGAACTGAACTCAATTCGGAAACAGCGTTTAAAAGATGTTTTGATGATTGGATTATTCGTTGGCGTAAGTGTATCGTTTCTGAAGGAGCATACTTTGAAGGTGATAAAATAAATTTGGATGAATAACAATTTTTTTGTGTATTATTGATTTTTTCCTGGTACTTTCTTGACAGAGTAGTATACCACCGACACTCCTAACACAAGCAGTTTACCTTACCTGGAGGGGCTAGAAGCAATTTAGTAATTTTGGTTGCTAATATTCTCCAAAATAACATATAGTTTATGCATATGAAAAGTTTTCTTTACAGTGTTCAAGAAGGTGGGCAGCTGAAATTGTCTACCAACCAAATAGTATAATAACAGGACGCACATCTAAATATGCTAGAAAATACGTGATTTCTGTACAACTGTCGACGGATGACGCCACGTCGCCTTAAAGACGTATAAGATGGGAAATATGAATCACTAGCTTTTGCCCGCGGCTCCGCCCGCGTGGATGCCGGTTATCGCGACCAAACATAGCCTATGTCCTTTCTCAAGGTCTAACCTATCCCTATACCAAATTTCATCAAAATCGGTTCAGTGGTTTAGGCGTGAAAGCGTAACATACAGACAGACAGACAGAAAGACAGACAGACAGACAGACAGACAGACAGAGTTACTTTCGCATTTATAATATTAGTATGGATATCGGGCGTGTCCCGGTAGCCGAATTGGTCAGGCATTCCCCCTGTAAGGGAAAGACTGCGGGTTCGAGTCCCGCCCGAGAAGATTCTTTTCCCTATGTATTCGATTTGTATAGTTAGTATACTTAATGCTGTAAAAAAAATTCCTTCAACTGTCGACAAGCTTGAAAATTATATTCATTAGTACAATAAGGCCTAAATATAACTAGGAGCACGAACTATTGCTGACCAGTATTACACCATTATGAAGCCATATGAAGTGTTGAATAACTAAAATAATACGTTGCGAACATTTATTTACATATCTAGGTTTAAAAGGTGAGAAAAATTCGAATAATTTCCGGGAAAACCCTAAAAACAGCCCTTTTTTTCCATATAAACGTTTTCAGTGTTTCTGTTATCCTGGTAAATTTGCATGAAGTACCAGGCTCACAGAAGTATTAAGGAACTTTATCTGGGTCGCGGGAGTAGTGTATTCTAAACTTTTCTATTCCGAACTTAACGCGGACGAAGTTGCAGGCAAAGGCTAGTAATTAACTAAAAATCAGTCTACTTGAGCAAATATTTATCTGTAAAACTACTCGAGCGTAATAAGAAGGTAAATTGTGTGTGTATACTTGGCATTAGCTGGACAAACACTACAAACAGCCAATTGTGTCTTGTCGACTGGTATGTCACAGTGTGTCAATATTGGGAGAGAATAAAAGTCAGGAGTTGTGTTGGCTAAATATTTGTGAACGCATATAGGTGCCTAGAATAGATGTGTTTAGTGATGTACCGATAAATGTGAAGGTTTTGATCAAGATCAATTGAATGGATTTGGTTGATGTTTGGTGTAGGGATAGATTGAAGTCGGGAATAATATGTGTAGGCTTCTCTTTATCCCTGGAAAACTTCTATGGGTTATTAAAATGTTCTCGAAGGCTGTTGTTGAAGGCTTTACAGGTTAAGAACACAACTGTCCTACACTTTGCAAGAATTCTCAGAAATAGGAACTTGCCACAATTATACATATATAGTGTAGACGATTGTTTGGGTGTTACTGAATGAGAATATACACCAATTTTTGGCATCGAGATCAAGTACTCTGTCTACTGAGCTACCTGGTGGTGTGAAAATACGAGAAGGGCCAGACCGTCCCTGGGTCAGCAGGGGTGCGAAGGATATGTGGAAGACAACCTCACCTCCGGCCTAGCATCACGACCCTCAGTCGGCGTGCGGTTTGAGTCGGTTCGAGTCCCACATAACCTCCCTTTCCGGCTCCGTCGGGGGAGGTATCCAAGGGGATATCCGTAAGAAAAAAAACTGGTGTGAAAAGAGACTGTTTCGGCCACGTTTTGGATTGGCTTGGCATTATCTTATTTAATTGTCAATAACATGATGTTTAGTGTGCAAGTAATTGCGGTGAGAGGACTTTTCAGCCTAACCTTTACTCTGCGTCACCGAGTCTACTTGTAGTATCAGAGAACTATGTAAGGCCAACAAAATCTAGAGCACTATAAGCCATTGACTCGAAGAAGAAGACGAGAGATCATTGACTAGACGTCTTTTGTTTGATAACCGATCACGTAGCGGACGGCAGGAGCAACCGCAGAATAAATAAAATAAAAAAGTTACGGTCCTTTCATCCATTGATACAATTGTTGCGAAACGTTCCGTCTGCACAATGAATAAGCTCGCACTTTTCTCCTTGACTCCTAGCTTTTTTTACTTTTGTTAGTGTAAAAAAATCATCGGCAAAAGATATATCCTACTAACATTATAAATGTTTGTAAAGTTTGTAAGTTTTAGATGTGATGCAAAAAAATTGTATATGTTAAAAATATACAAAACTTATTGAACATTATGCAAATTGAAAAATAATTTGTCAGACATGCAATTTCTTGAAACCCGGACTTGGCGGTCAGTCAAGTTCTGTTATGAATGAATGTTTTAATATACATGTACTATGTACTAACAATTTCAACTTATTTTATTCACTGTTGACCAAAAGTATATTCTCTGAAACAGAAGAAGGAACCCGCTTGAAAACAAAAACAAATAGCTTACCCAAGTTCTGCTAGTCAGTGTGACCATGTTAGGTCATTAATTTCATACTGAAATATTGCACATCAATATATTAAGTGCATAATTGTACCTGTGAGTACCTTGTAGGAATGAATATGAGAAAAGAAACAGTCAGTAGCGTTTGGGGCCTCGATAGAAGTGAGTCTGTGTAAAACAAAACTGGCCGTATAGAAATTAAAATATATAATTCATTACAACAATACTATAATTAAAAAAAAAATCACTTCAGAGAAGTGACGTGACACATAGGTACGTATGAAATTTTAAAAAAGAACAACTTTAGAACGTTACGTAACGTTGCAGAAAGCATTCACCAGCTAACCTTCCAAGTCAAGCGTGCCTAAAGAAGTTCTCATTTCAAAATAATCTTGATGTCCATAACTGTTACTTTGTAACCAACATGAATAAAAATATTTGACAGTCCGAGTTAAATGTATAATAAGATTAATACACTTACATAACCATGAACTAAAATCCTTTTCATGACATCATATTCCTTCCTCAGTACACTGTGGACCCAACATCGGCGTTTTTATACAACTTATAATTAATGGTCTCGCGGACTTTTATCGCAGTCGCGTCTCAAAAGAAAATGAACGGGAAATATGTTTTCCTAACGATTTCCTTTCTACCAGGCCACCATAAAGGATGACGAGGTTTTTGTCTTTAATAAAGATATCGTTTGAAATATTTTTAGAATAATGAGGACTTACTTTTTATGGCGGGAAAGGGGTGCTCATACAGTAAAATATAATTGTGACGTCAAGATTTTAGAATGAAAAGGGTGCAAGGAATGGTCTTTCTGCAGAAGTGTGGAGAACTGTCTGTCGTTACGAACAGGGCCGGAGTGAAATTCAACCAATGGTTTAATGACTAAAAAAACCATATTTTTACATATTAAGATAGAACTGAAGTAATTTTAATATCATTTTTTTTTGTTAAAAAGATATAATTATTGTGTGTGTGATAATGTTATTATGAATGTTAAAGTCCTTTTATCGCATAAGGACAGATTCTCATAAAGACAGATTCGCAAAAGGACAGATGCTCATATGGACAGATTCTCAAAAAGACAAAATTGGTACAGTTGTACACACTTTCATGCAAGTTAGGACATGTAAGGGAGCATCGCTATAAAAAAAATTAAAGGAACGCTGACAAAACAAATTAACGTCGACAAAACAAAAGACTATTTAAAAAAAAAATATTTATTTATTTTATTATATAATATTTATTTAAAAGTTTATTTAAAGGTCTATTTTTCTGTAGGTTTTCCAATAATATTTTTAATATGAAAGCGAATTCGTAGAAAGATATGACAATATTAATTAATCCTCCTTGATAAGAGGTTATAATTAGTTCTATTACTGGTTTAATAGAGAAAGATAATTATTTTGTCGTCATTAGTTTGACATTGTCATTGAAGAATTTCTAAGTGCATGTCATGTGCATGTACGGACCCGCTTTATCCATTATTGTATAAACAATTTCACAAATATTGAAGTATTACCAAGTATTACAATAAGAATAAATATTGGCAAAACAAGGCGAATCTTGTTACCTAGTAAAAGCCAAGCTACGTACGAAAGACTTTTCAAGATTTTAAAGGAACAGTTTCATATGAATATTAGCATTTTTAAATGCGACTATGAACTTGCTATAATCCAAGCCATTAAATCAATATATCCTGATGTTACTGTACTACTTACATGTACTTCGTCTTTTTGAGAATCTGTCCATACGAGAATCTGTCCTTTTGCGAATCTGTCTTTATGAGAATCTGTCCTTATGCGATAAAAGGGTTAAAGTTTGTTCAATTAATTTGTAGATGATAAGACAATGACTAAACCAATCTAGATGGACACAAAGACAGATTATAGTTTGGAATAGGCAATAGGCTACTTTTTATGCCGCAAATAGTTTGCTATTTATCATGGAATGGGCGGAGCCGTGGGCAACAGCTGCTAAGTTTGATTTCGATCTATGCGAGGTAAAAAAAAGCCTCGAATGCAACTGGAAACAATGTTAGGATGGCAACAAAGTATCAAGGAATAGAAAAAAAGAAGAAAGTAAATATATTTAAACTGCCACTTAAGCAGTATAAAAAAATAAAACTCGCACCTCTGTGACGTGGTGGTAGTAAAAGCGACAGCTACGCAGGAGGTGCAGGTTCGATCTCCGCTATGTATAATATGTATGTATTTACGAAAAAAAGTATCTGAGTATGTTTATTCGCATTCTAGATTCCATAAAACAAGCTAGTTAAGCTTCCCATGGGTCTAGATAGCGTTATGTAGAATGGTAAAAAAAAATATTACAAATAATACCTTAATGATAGGTATAGTCAGAACATAAGGTGAGATTGCAGTGCCTTAAATAGGTCTTACTTTAAATGACTACAAAACACCTAAAACTTCCAACTCACATACCCTAATCAACAAGTTCAAGTAATAAAGCATCTACTATCCTCCCTTAACACAAGCCTGAACAAACTCCAACTTGCAAAGTTTAAACCAACACATGAACGTGTCTTTACGCGCACGTTAACGTTAACTTTAATCTGACAAGCGCTCGTAAATCACATAATAACGCAATAACGTCACATAGTGATCGTTGTGAATAGCGTTTATTGCCTGCAGCGTACGATGTGAATTTATCTGAACTCTGAATATGTGCTATTTGTTTGCAGCGTGCCCATTGACTTCGATTAACATTCAAATCTACGTTTAGTATTCGGAAAGGGGCCCAAAATTACTTTAGTTGATTGAAAGCCGCATGCCATGAACGATAGATTAGGTTAGAAGGGGACGGCGGAGGGAGGTCTCTTATTAAATTACTAGTGTTACCGATAGGACGCCAAAAAATAGGAGCCCCACAAGCCTAATATTTGTGCACATGGTTTTTATTTTTTGAACCCAAAAATATAATTATCTATTTCTAATATATGCGCATGTAAATAATACCACGTAAATCACGATGGTATTTTGTTTCAATGTGATATTCGCGTAAACTTGAGACAGTATAAGTAAATTCGAATACATAGGGAAAAATTAATCTTCCCGGGCAGGACTCGAACCCGCGAATTTTCCCTTAAGCGTAAGAACATCAGTGGATGACTCCACCGTCGCCACCGAGGGACGGGGACAGGCTAATGTTTCTACAGCGGTACTACTACCGGAAACCTTAGCCTGGACCTACCTTCCCCCTCCTTCTGAGGGGTAGGGTGACGTGGTTTTGAGGGAGAGCGCAGGTCATGTAGATCCTCAAAGCAAGTCTGGTGGACTATCCTTCCCGAGGTTGTCATGTCCCGTTCTTTGTCTAGTTCATAAGAAATAGACGCAACAGAAACCTCCAGACGAACCAACGCAGAGATGTAGAGATCATGTCTCGCGTGTTCATCACCAAACAAAAGCAGGTGGTGGATAGCAATGATCTCCCGCGTGTTTGTGCCGTGCGCGGGGACCCGTACGGGGGGATGAAGGAGTCCTGGTAGTTGAGCGAGCGGTGTGCCGGAGTTGTTGCACACCGTAAGCAACACGCTGCTTTGGTCTGGATTTCTTCTTACACGGGAGGTCACAGAGTAGCTACCTGTGATCAATCGGCTGTGGCATCCCATAAGCGGGCTGCCGAGCGAGGTCTCTGGGTTTGGGGAGGGACAGTCGGCACGGCGCGGTGGCTTGGACGGAAGCAGCACTGTCTCATGTTGTGGAAAGCCCTGCTCATCTCGTTGTGTGCGGACGCGTCTTTTTCTCAACTCTGGGGACCTATACCGAGGGAGTAGCTCTGACGATCGCTTGTTAAACAAGCGACATCCCCGACGTGACGGCTCCGTGGCGGGTGGAGAGCTCCTGAGGTGAAACTTCTCTCGATAAAACACATGGATTCCGAGGCCATAGTTAACAACACCACCAGAAAGATCGCTGCCGAAGAGGCAGTACTTTCAAAACCCACAACGGGCACGGTTGCTGCTGCAGAAGCAGTATCCTGTCCAAACCCCCTACCTAAAAACACCAGGAAAGCAGCTGCACAAGCATCCCTTTCCCACACCCTAACAGCCAAGGGTACAAAGGACAAGCCTTCTGGCAAACTACCAGGAGCAGCTTTACGTCCTGTACCCGAAGCTGGGCCCAGCAGAGTCCCACCAAATACGTCGAGACCTGGATCTGGACAAACTGCGCCGCAAGGCGCCACACCCCCAAACCCAGCCGAACAGGCTGAGTCGAAGGGCGTGACCCCGACAACCAGGGGTAAACCGGCCAACCAGGACTCGCGTACTCAGGTGACTGTGACCTCTGGCCAACCACCAGCAACAACCGAGGCGATGGACATGACCTCTCTCAGAGAGGCCATACAATCGCCTACTGCAACCAACACCACCTGGTCGACGGCGCAGAAAAAGATGACCGCGGCCAAAAGACGCCGACTCAAGGCTCGAACAGCGGCGCGTGTGGATGCAGCAGATGCCGCAAGGCATCCCGCCAACCCCGGGAAACCCGTAGGAGGCCCTTCAGCTGCTCCAAAGCCACCACGCCAGGGAGGGAGTGAACTTGGTGACCTCCCTTCCTCCCCTTTGCGGGATTGACATCGTCCAGATCAACCTCCAGCACAGCCTGGCTGCGACGGCTTCCCTGCGCAGAGTGCTGGAGAAAAACCCACAGACCATAGCCTTGATCCAGGAGCCGTGGATCAACGGCAACAAAGTCTGTGGTCTAAACAACGCCGGAGGCAAACTGCTGCTGGATACTTCCGTAAGTAAACCAAGGACATGCATTTACCTCCCAAAACACTCACCAACACTGTTAATTAACCAATTCTGCTCAAGGGATCTGACAGCCGTCAAGTTGAGCAGAAGTGACCAGCACCAGCCAGACATCGTCCTCGCTTCCGCCTACCTGCCTGGCAACGAGGACCTACCCCTACCGGAGCTCAGCGCACTGGCTGAGTACTGCGAGAGGGAGAGTCTGGACATCATCGTCGCAGCCGACACGAACGCACATCGCACTCTGTGGGGTAACAAAAACAGCAACACCAGAGGTGAGGACATGCTCAACTTTATTTTTACGCATAATTTCAACATTTTAAACCGAGGCTCAGAACCTACTTTCGTTACAAAACGGCACGCAACGGTGATTGACCTCACTCTGGCATCGACCAGAATAGCGGGGTCCATCACCAGATGGCACGTGTCCAACGAGGCCTCATGCTCTGACCACAGATGGATTCGTTACCATCTAAGCATAGCATTACCGAAACCCAAACCACGTAGGCTACCGCGCAAGACAGACATACCAAAATTTGTAGGCCTAGTCAAAGCCAGTATAAACAACCTACACTTACCATCAGAAGACCTCAAACACCTATACACAGACCAAATCACATCCATACTTATCTCAAGCTACGAGCAGTCTTGCCCCCTCACCACACCTAAGTCTGGGGAGGGGCGACACTGGTGGTGTTCGTCCCTTGAGAGGCTGCGACGGAAGTTGAGAAAACTCTTCAACAGGGCTATCAACACCAGGGAATCGACTGACTGGGATAAGTATCAAAACACAAAAAAAACAATATAAAACCGAAATACGACAGAGACGCGCAGAAAGCTGGAGACGCTTCTGTACAAGCATCGAAAATAGTAACCAGGCCTCCAAGGTTAAAACCTGCCTCTCCAAAGAGCAGGGAAACTCCATTGGCTGCCTCAAAAAAGCAAACAACACTTTCACAACAAATGACGCTGAAACATGCGAAATTTTACTAACTACCCATTTTCCGGGCTGCAAAATAGCAAATGAACAAACATGGGTAGACACTAACCACCGTCCAACCAGCATCCAAGACTGGGAGGTTGCTCGGGAAACCATAGACAGAGAAAAACTGCTATGGGCAATTAACACTTTCCTACCTTTCAAGGCAGCAGGCCTGGATGGTATTTTCCCAGGACTCCTGAAATGGAGCGGACCAATCATAGCGGACCACCTAGCCAAGTTGCTACAAGGCTGTCTCGCAAACCGCTACATACCCTTGAAATGGAGGGAAGTCAAAATAATATTCATCCCCAAACCAGGTAGAAGTGACTACACTCAGGCCAAATCTTTTAGGCCTATCAGCCTCACCTCGTTCCTGCTAAAAACACTTGAACGGCTAGGCGATAGGGTAATTAGAACCCAAGTACTAGCACTGAAACCTCTACACCCCCATCAACACGCTTACAGTGAGGGCAAATCAACAGAATCAGCACTCCACCATGTGGTGTCCCGCATCGGTGGAGCCCTGAAGTCAAAGCAAACAACCCTTGGTGCCTTCATTGACATAGAGGGTGCCTTTGACAAAACCAACTTTGACAGCATCAACAAAGCACTGCTCAAACACGACGTGCCCTCAACACTTATCGAATGGATAGATAACATGCTCAGACAGAGGGCCGTGCAGCTCACAGTCAACACCACAACTCGGGGCATTGTGGGCAGAGGATGCCCACAAGGTGGGGTACTCTCTCCCCTACTATGGAACCTGGTGGTAAATGAGCTTATAACAGATCTGAACGCAAACAGCCTTTTTACTATAGGTTATGCGGACGACATCACGATCTTAATAACGGGACTATTCGAAAGTGCCATTTGCGACCGAATGAGACAGGCCTTCAAAATAATAGAAACCTGGTGCACAAAGCACCAACTTTCGGTCAACCCCCAGAAAACCGAACTAGTAATGTTCACAAACCGAAGAGCACCGGGCCCATACAAGCTCCCGAAACTCTTCGCAACCGAATTAACACTTAAGGAAGAAGTAAAATACTTAGGTGTAATTCTCGACAGCAAGCTGCTTTGGAACAGGCACCTTGACTACAAACTGAACAAGTGCACAATCGCTTTCTACCAATGCAAAAGAATGATGGGAAGCAAATGGGGACTATCGCCAAAAATAGCACTGTGGCTATACACAGCGGTGATAAGGCCCATGCTAGCCTACGGGGCTTTGGTATGGTGGACCCGCACGGAACTGTCTACCGTGATTACCAAATTAAAGTCCTTCCAAAGGCTGGCCTGCTCATCAATCTGCGGATGCATGAAAACCACTCCAACTGCAGCTATGGAGGTAACTCTGAACCTAACGCCGCTTGACCTATACATCCAACAGGAAGCCACCATTACCGCCATTAGAATGTGGCACCTGGGACTCTGGGGAAACAACCACAATAGTCCCCACACCACAATTCTTGGGCGGGCGATGGAATACAAAACACTAATAGCTGCTCCCTGTGATAAAACCTTCAAAAAACACTTCTTCAACAAAAAATACCAGATAACAACGCAAGCCGAGGAAAAGGACTACTCTGGTATTAAGGAGATGCGCGTCTACACTGACGGCTCCAAAACAAAGAATGGTTCAGGAGCCGGCGTGCACTCCTTGGACCTTGGCTTGAATATCCACCTTCCACTAGGCGAACACAGCTCAATCTTCCAATGCGAGTGTGTCGCCATAACAACAGCAGCGACGGCAATAAGCGAAAAGCAGGTTAGGGGTTTTAACATAAAGCTCCTAACCGACAGCACAGCCGTCCTAAAAGCGCTAAACCACCAAACAACCAACAGCACACTAGTGGCAGAATGCCAAACTGCTTTGAACCAGCTATCCACCCATAATGTAGTAAAGCTACAGTGGATAAAAGGGCACAGTGGGTCCTACGGAAACGATGCTGCGGACGAACTCGCGAGGAGGGGCTCCGACATGACCACTGCTGGCCCACTACCACTACTGCCGATCCCTTTTTCACAGATCCGTACCTGGATACGCCAGAGATCTGTGGAACTACATAACCAAAGATGGGTACAAACCATCGACTGCAGGCAATCAAAACAGGCTGTGCCGTCGATAAATAAACGGCTAACGAAACGTCTCCTAAGACTAGACAGAACAAGTCTAAGGACAATTATGGGGACAATAACGGGCCACTGCCCCCTCAACAAGCACCTACATACCATCGGCGTCACGGATAGTCCCCTCTGCAGGGGGTGCTTCAGCGCCGAGGAAACGGCCGCCCACGTAATACTGGAATGCGAGGCAGTGGCCGCCCAACGATCCCAAATCCTCGGCACAGTGAGGTCGCTCCGCGAAGCCTGTGAAGCCCCCAGTAAGCTTCTGCGTTTCTGGGCGGAGCTAGGCTGGCTGCTCTAGCCAGCACTCTCTACGCACAATGGCCCAAAAGAGAGGCTAAGTGCGGACAAAAGAGTCCCCTATCCTATCCACCGTCGCCTTAAAGACGGATAAAAATAGAAGAGAAATTTGAACCACATCGGGCGTGTCTCGGTAGCCGAGTTGGTCAAGGCATTCCCCCTGTGAGGGAAAGATCACAGATTCGAGTCCCACCCGAAGAGATTCATTTTTCAATATGTATTCGATTTGTATAGTTAGCATACTTAATGCTGTAAAATTCATTCAAGTAAGTATATGTAAAATTTATTCCAAGAAAAAACAGGTAATATCACCCACATATTGGTTGTTTATTCTAGGAATAAATTTTACTCGTGTTTGGTCGAACCGGCCCTTAAAGAGTAGACGTGGTCTACTAGTTTAAGTACTAGTTTAAGGAAAGTCAAATCCTAAAAAGCAAAAATCGGTTTTATACCCATCAACTAAAGTCTACCTAATGCAGTTTCGGCAGTTTATAAGCTCCAGAAAATCTTATTAAGCAATCTGGATTGATGGGAACGGTACGAGAAGGCTTTCATGTGCAAATCCTATGGAGATTAGAGCTCGCTTCCTACCTTTAACTCTTTAGCTTTTAATGCATATTTACTATATTGTAAACAGTTTGTTTTAGTCTAGTTTTCGAACGTGAGGTTTATTTACTTCAAAATAGCGTTGAAAGGAACATGTTTTATAGATACTGCATGCAGATAAAATGCGAGAAATAAGATAGATGGATGTGTGGTGTGAGAATTGATGTTAAAGATTAGAAATAAGTAAATTAACAGAAACTTAAAAGTTCTGGTTCGAACGTGTATGATTCGTAGAGATGGAAATAATTTCGAAGGGAAGGCGTGTTCACCAATACAAGAGGAGAGAAAATCTAGTTTAACAAGGGGCCATCCATCCCTATGCACTAACCCGTAATATCATACCGGACACGGGTGTTTCGGGAGTTACCTGTGTCGGATGCGGAAGGAGCCAACGTCCGAGTGCCATCACTGTGATGCGAGCGAGGACACAGAGCTGCACACGCTGACCGAGTGCCCGGCGTGGGACACGCCGAAGCGGCTCTTAGTGGCGGCTCTGGGGGTGGGAGTCCTCACACTCGCCACGTTGCTCACAGCGATGGTAAGATGCGCGAACGCTTGGGGTGCGGCTGCCTCCTTCTGCGAGCAAGTAATGCTCCAGAAGGAGGCGGCCGGTCGGGTCCGGACTAGACTCCGGGCCCGGGAAGCCCGCGCAGAGCGAAGGCGAACCGGACGTCGGAGGTCGCAGAACGACCTCCGTCCTCCATGAGCGCTGGCCTGAGGGTGACCGGTGGAGCCGCCTGTCACCCTAGCAGAAGCAGGCCGCGGCGGCGGCGCAAAATGCGCCTCCCCGTAACCGGGGCAAGATGGGGACACTGTGGTCCCCACAACCCGAAGGGGGCCATCTCGAAGGAGATGGTCCTGGGTCTGCCGGGGTGCGAGAGATATGCTTTTGGCAATCTCACCTCCGGCAACCAGGGACCCAAGACGGCGTGCGTTTTAGTCGGTTCGAGTCCGACATAACCGCCTTCACCGGCTCCGTGGGAGTGGTATCCGTAGGGATTTTTTGCACGATAAAAAAAAAACCCGTAATATCATGCAGATTTAGATGCAATTTGAATACCTTTTATGCGAGGAATAGAGATCCTGTGGATCACAGAAACCGAATCAGTAGGTATCAATGCGAAGCCAACGTTCATCAGCTAAATCCGACTAGAAAAAAACACGTATTAGTAAAACTATATTATTTAATAAATCATTATTATATTATCAATAAAAACTGCGTACAATATCGTTACATCTAACTTAAGAGAACTGTAACAAATGATTTATTTTAACATTACAATTAAAATAAATAATTTAAACATAGAACATTGTTATCTTAAAACCGTTCAGGGAATGGACCCTTCAAGCTATAATACCATAGATTAAATAACTCTATTAGGCAGTTAGGCAAAGATAACCACCTTTATAATGGCCACGAAACTGGAAATCATTTATTTCGCTTAAAAGCTTAGTCACCTGTGACTGTTAGGGACGGTTAATGGAAAGAAAAATAGCATAGCTTTATGGTAGGGCAATTAGCAATTAAAATTTTAATTGTCTTTGGTAAGTACTTTTTTCTATAGACGGTGTTTGACTGAGCGGCAGGTCTGAGAGTTTATTACAGACTATCTTCCTACGAAAATTGTAGGATAAGTTTTTTAACACGTTTTTCGTCACTAATCAGAGAATGTTTGTATGAATTAAAACAGTTTTACACTCATCACAATCTAATAGATCCGTTTTGAAGTTTGCAGTCTTGACGTAACTAGTGATATACCATACGACTCGTTACTCGATACTCACGATTAAACGATTCAAGTTTGCTTGAGTAGGTATTTAATCGATTAAAATATGTATTGCAAAGTGCATTGGCTTACAGTTCTGTTTAGAAAATGTTACTTAAACTTTGATGTTGTAGGTATTTTGAAATGAGACAATGTTACGAAAGGTAATTTTCTTTTATTTAATATTTTTGTCATAGTAAAATTCACTCAGTTACCAAAAGAAATCTAAAAAATAACCTAATTCTATCTAATTTATCAATTGTTGACCTTAATACTAGTAGATTTTTAAATAACTAAGGCCTTGAAAAATATATTTAGATTAATTTGCATTGCAGGTTTATAAGTGCCCGGTTAATGGCAATAGGCTCGCCACCTATGACATTGGGACCTAAACATAAACTGGAGAAATGTGGGTGCTAGCACCTCTGCCTACCCCTTCGGGGAATATAGGCGTGAGTTTATGTTATGTTATGTATGATTTGTTTTTTCCTGAACCAATAATTAATAGCCTGTGATTATTAATAATTGTTATGCCCAGCACGGTGGTATCTGTCAATGAAAAATTTGATTCCCTCAGAACATTTCGATCAGTAAAAATATAAAACTTCATGGGCGCCACCCATAGAGTAGAGAAATACATCTGTCCAAGCGGACCTTTTAGATTGTGATGAGTTTAAGTGCAAAATAGTAGTATATACGTATTTGGTAATAAGTTAGTAGGTATAATGTAAAGTTACAAATATTACCTCTTTATAAAACCTGTCTTTTAAATACTAATAATATTGAAAAGATCACAAAAACATTAATAATAATATGTAATTAAAAGTGCGCACTGAGTGAATTTCACGCTAAAACAAATCACTTGAGCGTGAATTAGAAATATTCCATAAAAAGACCCCATTTCATATTCAAAATTTCAGCTTTCACGAGATGAAATTGCGGCTCAAAGTCAACAGCGCAGCGGGTCAATTTCAACGAAAATGATTACGATCCAACACTGCTTCATTGAATGCGTGATCGATGACGAGCGATTGACAGCATTTGTAGCAATTTTTATGCATATCTGAAAATGTAATACACATGATCAGTTTCACCTGTAACTAATTACTTTTTTTTCAATCGAAAATTGCTAGCTAGCAGGGCGGTTTTGCCAGACTCGATCCGACTAAAACCACACGCCGTCTTGTGTCTCGAATGTCGGGGTGTAAAGTGATCCAATAATGCATTTCCCTCGAACGTATAAATAGCTAATTATAATCTATAGTCAAGTACTTCTATGCATAGGTATCTACTAAATCTAGACTATCTGTGTGGAATAACCGTTTTATAAACACGTGACTAACAATAAATCTCCTATATTTTGTCGCTGTCATATAAATGACATTACAAAAAGGCGCACTATGTATATACGAATAGGTGTCAAAATTTATCAACTCCATAGACTAGCTGGATAGTTAGATACTGTAATTATGTAAACGAAAAGTGAAACGTAGCGTGTATCAGCTAGCAATGTTTATGACCATAGACATTAAGTGGTCCCTTTTTTTTTCGTGCGGAAATCCCCTCGGATACCTCCCCTGCCGGGGCCGGAAGGATAGGTTATGTCGGACTCGAACCGACTAAGACCGCACGCCGACCGTGGGTCGTGGTGCTAGGCCGGAGGTGAGGTAGTCATCGACATATCCCTCGTACCCCGGCTGACGGGGGGCCATCCCTTACGGTCTGGTCCTCCTCGGGAGGGGGGACACCGGTGTCCCCGACTACATTAAGTAGTACCTAGCTAGCCAACATTGTAACCTAACTAAAGTAACGTAAAATCCCTTCGAAAAATAAGATATATATTTTCCACAGAAATAAAGCTGGCCATAAGGGTGAGCCACGTCGCGGGACGACCGCATTCTTCCATTTGGACGGCAAATTGCGAGTTTACGTGACCTACGACAAACTGAACACGTGACGTGGCGCGTTCGTGCCCTCGGATGGGTTACAACCCTCAGGATGTACAGTCAGCTACAGATCGATCTGGATTAGCAAAATACTCAAAATGTTCTTAAAATGTTAAAAGTTGATATTAATACACAACTATTTTTAACCCCCGACGCAAAAACGACGGGGTGTTATAAGTTTGACGTGTCTGTGTGTGTGTGTGTGTGTGTGTGTGTCTGTCTATCTGTGGCATCGTAGCACCCAAACGGATGAACCGATTTGGATTTAGTTTTTTTTGTTTGAAAAGTATATTAGTCGGGAGTGTTCTTAGCTATGTTTGAAAAAAATCGGTCCAAAATGGCCGCCACCACAACATGTCGGAATACATAATTCTTCATAATTCCTTCCATATGGGTATCAAATGAAAGAGCTTGACTAGTAGATCAATTTAAAAAGTGTAAAATAAAATTTAAATTGGAAATTTAAAAAAACCCCCGTCACAAAAAACACCTCCAAAAAGTTGAAAATAATAGAATAAATTTTGATTCAACGGTTGCCATGTCGGAGGACCTTGAATTGTTCCGACAATACAACGGAGTGCTTAACCAGTTAGGGTCCCCCGACATGGCAACCGTTGAATCAAAATTTATTCTATTATTTTCAACTTTTTGGAGGTGTTTTTTGTGACGGGGGTTTTTAATTCGTTAGAGTCTATATAACTAATTACATAGATTTAATCGACGGCCTCTGTGGCGTGGCGGTCGTGCACGCGACTGCCACGCAGGAGGAGCGGGTTCGATCCCCGTTCAGTGCAAATATTTGTACTTATGCATGAATATGGCTATTTGCATTGGTCTGGGTTTTTCTATGTTTAATATTCATATATTTACAAAAAAGTACCTAATTATGTTAATCCGCATTCTAGATTCCATAACACAAGCTAATTAAGCTTACCATGGGTCTAGATAGCGTTGTGTATCCTAGAATTGCGTCACATCGCATGCCTCTTGTGGTAGCGTTCCCAGAAGACTGACAGCATTGCCACGTTGTATAGCAATGCTTATTCTCTGACCTAAAAAGAAGGCTAGCCTTCTGGTCACGAGAAGCGTTATTGATTTTAATTGTATTATCGTACGAACTAAAGGAGTGTACCCAATATCAGAACAATCATTGAACAGGATGGGGGAATACCTGTGGGGAATACTTAGGTATTAAGATCGTTTCAATGCTATGCAAGTCAAGATCGATTTGATGCTGCCTGTACCTACTCCGGACTGACGTAATGAGTTGGGTTGGAACGGAATTTTGTTTATGGGATGTTTTGTTACTTAATAACCTTTTTTTTGGGCTATAAAAGAAGGAATACGGACGCGGGAAAGGTGTGTACCTGCAGTACTACAGTTGTCGATTGCGTTTTGCCACGTACAAAATGAAAGGAAGGTAACATCACATCCTAGTGTAAGGCAGTTCCATAGATTATGTCACTATAATGTCATGTTTACCTATTTTAAAGTTAGCCATTGGCTGTATCGTAGAACACATACAATAAAAAAATCATACCTAATCATAATATATATGGGCTGAAGGAGGTAACAGTGGTCAGTGTTGCCGTTATAATAAACAAACTACCATTTATTTTATTATCTTTATTTCGTCGTGTCGTCGTCGTAATTATTTATGTAAGATGTTATTTTGTAACATTTCTGGATATGTGCTGCAGCTATGAAAAAATATATGCATTTTCTGTCTACTTTCTTTCTGTCTGTAATCGCTTTGATCCAAATCGTTTTTTATTCGTAATCGATAATTCATATGCATTACGTTAATAATGATAAGAAAAATAATTCATTTCAAGTTACAACAACACTTGATATATACGTTTTAGGACAATACTGAACGTTTCTACTGACGTTATCGCTAATAGAATGTCACCTTGTAAATTTCGTCTAAATTTATGATTTTGATTTTGGGGACTTGGAAGGCGGAGGAGAGTAGATTGAAATAAGTTAATTGATTGACATACATGCTTTTTATTGCTATTGTCTGTTCTATTTTTTAACCCCCGACGAAAAAAACGAAGGCGTGTTATAAGTTTGACATGTGTGTGTGTGTGTGTGTGTGTGTGTGTGTGTGTGTGTGTGTGTGTGTGTGTGTGTGTGTGTGTGTGTGTGTGTGTGTGTGTGTGCGTGTGTGTGTGTGTGTGTGTGTGTGTGTGTGTGTGTGTGTATGTGTGTGTTTGTGTGTGTCTGTCTGTGGCATCGTAGCACCCAAACGGATGAACAGATTTGAAGGTAGTTCTTTTGTCTGAAAGGTATATTAATCGGGAGTGTTCTTAGCTATGTTTGAACAATACATGGCAACCGTTGAATCAAAATATTACTAGGTATATCAAAAGTTAAAAGCTAAACACAATTTATTTTCAACTTTTTGGAGGTGTTTTTTGTGACGGGAGTGTTTTCAATTTTTTTAGTTTCAGATACACATCATTCACGATACCATAAGCGATAACACAGATCAATATCACCAACCAAGTTGCAATAAGAAAACTCACTCTGCAATGTATTTAATAAAAACTTGGAAATTTCCTCACGTCTCGCAGTTTGAAACTCGTTGTTCGGTCCACTAGTAAATAGCGCTGAAAGTCCGTTCGTAGTTGACACTCGCAGTAACTTCCAACTTGTCGAGTCCGTGCTATCAAGTATTTAACAAGTTTCCGTGAAAGAATACTCAACAGGTGCCCCTTGGGAGCGTGGTAAGTACAAAATATTAACAATAGGCTATTTGATCTACTTTATTTTTATGTTAACCTGGTAGCTACTAGTTGGTTATTGGTGTTTTAATAATTTGGCCATACATTATAAATGCGAAAGTGACTCTGTCTGCCTGTCTGTATGTTACGCTTTCACGCCTAAACCACTGAACCGATTTTGATGAAATTTGGTTTAGAGGTAGATTAGACCTTGAGGCTATGTTTGGTCGCGATAACTAATCCACGCGGGCGGAGCCGCGGGCAAAAGTTAGTAATATTTTAATGCGAAAGTAACTCTGTCTGTCTGAATGTTACGCTTTCATGCCTAAACCACTGAACCGATTTTGATGAAATTTGGTTCAGATTAGACTTTGAGAAAGGACATAGGCTAAGTTTGGTCACGATAACAGACATCCACGCGGGCGGAGCCGTGGGCAAAACTAGTCAGATATATTTTGAAGAAAAGGTAATGGAACTGTGCCTTACGAATTAATGGGTCCCACCTTACTTTACACCACAACATCTGAAGATCGGAGACGGCGCGCGGCGGTGACGACAGCGGTTTTACCGTGAGGATTTCCAGTTATATGCAGGGTTATAGTTGTTTAGAAGGCTTATTACCAACGGCCACCATCCAACACCTACCACCGGTGGTGGTCGTTGAAACAAAATTTTAAAAATTGAGAACAGAATATTATTATTATTAAGTTTAAAGAGATGAATATTCTAACCGTAGTGTCACAATACATTTTCGAAAACTTAATGTATGTCAGGAAAAATATTGCAAAATTTCCAAGACTTTGTGACAGGCACAATATAAATACTAGAAATAAAAGCAATCTTGTAGTTTGTCATAGCAGACTCCATAAAATAAGTAATTCTTTCCAGGGCAACTGTATTCGCTTTTTTAACAAGCTTCCTAATGAAATCAGAGATTTACCTGTTAATAAATTTAAAAATACAGTAAAGAGCAAACTGTGCCAGAAAGCCTATTATAAAATCCAAGAATATTTAAATGATAAACAAGCTTGGAAATGAGCTGTTCGCTCTGCTGTGCTACTCAAGCAAAACATTGTATCTAGACCATAAGTTTTAGGCTAAGTAAATGTTTTGTAAATAGACCAAAAAAAAAAAAAAAGCCCGCTGAGTTTCTTGCCGGAGTCTTCTCAGGTCTGGGCCGCGTTTCGAACCGGTGGTCCATTTACTAGTATTAGTTAGTATTTAATATTTACTTTATGTTGACGTTTTGTAAGTGCCGATTTAATGGTCTATGCAAAATAAATTATTTTTGATTTTGATTTTGATTTTGATTATGAAATTAATTATTATGACAATAAAACATTATGAGACCTCACAATTTTTTACCAACACACGCACATCACTACTTTACATTTTACACTATGAATCAAACTCACTTTCTAATTGTGTGTTTGATTCATATTGTAAAATGATTGGTACCTAATTTATGAAAATGTTGTTATCACCAAACTTGTGAACCTTATCTGTATCAATAAATGCCAATGTTCCATAATGACTGTTCGAGAATAACTTTTTCGTTAATTACTTTTAAGTGAAATTAAGTGAAATAAATTATTTTTTGATAGATAATATCTTATAAAGGTATAACAAATAAATAGTTCTGTCAGTTACGATTCTGGAATTGGATTCACGAATTGGAACAGAACACAGAAGATAGAATAAAGAGTTCATAATGTTAAAGGTCAGTCAGGTAATGGAAACCAATTTTTTTGTTCCGTACAGTGAGTCTAGCAGTATAGGTACCCACAATAGTGTAGTGAGTCTATTAGGTAAATTTGCAACATAAGCGTACTCTATGATGGAAGCTCTGGACTATTTTTACAAAGTTTGTCCTAATGTCACCTCCGGGACTCCACAGATTACCTCTGTTCAAAAGTTTACATTGTAGTTGGTTAATTACTCCCCTAATGCTTAGCTAGTTTTAACAAAAAAATCACCTTAAACCTTAAAATAATCTTCCGTGTGACGTCTCTAGCGCAGACTTTGTGGTTAGGTGGTCATGTGGCAGTCCTTCCTATAAAAGCCCTATAAGCCACATCAAAAGGAATAGATGGAGTAAACTGCCCTAGGTACTGAGGCAAGAGCCTCTGCAATGCAACTGCGAGGGATGGCTCTGGGTCAGCCGAGGTGCAAGAGATATGTCAAAGACAACCTCACCTTCGGCCTAGCACGACGACCCACAGATGGCGTCATCATCCTTACATTAATGCAGGCAGCAACCGACGCTTTCATCTCAGTGTCCAGGGTCCCGCTTCTTTTATTTTAACTGCGACCCGACTAAATATAGAATGGACACCAAAAACAACACTAAGATGAATGAATTTTTTTAATATTTCCTTTTTTTATAGACAGGCTAAGCTGTGACTGCGGTGCCCACGTGTACTTCATGACGCATTTAGTTTCGTGTCCCCTATTTCCTATATGTCAAAGACGATTTGAATAAAGACACTGACAGCGCGGTTGATATGGCACAATTTTATTCAGGAACCATTTAGAAGCAACAGTGAATCAATGAAACGAGAAGAAGAAGAAGAAGATAGAGAGATATAAACTTCTCTGTTTAGTAAGGATTAAAGATACTACTTGACGTGTTGAACTTGTGTAGTATTATTATATATTCTGTGCCTGTGCCGAATGTATTTGTATGCAGCGCTTTGTTTACATGCAACAGCAAGAACTACACAGAACAATTACTTCGTCCACAACTAGTGAACATAAATTGTCCACGACCACACTGTTTTAGAACTTTGTGGTGACGATATATTATGTTTAACGCCATCTGCCGATCTTAAGCTGTACTACTTCAGATCTGTTGATTCTGCATTGCGCTTTTGTTTTCCTCTAGCGTGGAATTTTGATTGAAAACAAAAGCGTGTCCGCAACCTACACGAACCCTAGTAACCTAGGTGTTATTCCAGGCTATATACCCCGTATAAATTCATTTAAAAATAAAAATTCATACCTGTAAATACCCGAAGGGGTAGACAGATGTGTATTAACACCAAACCTTCGCCAACTATGATTTTCGGTTTCAATAAAAGATTTCAAGCTTTTTGCAGTAAAGCGGGTACTTTGTCATACATGAGCTATGTGTTTACTGTCGGATTTAAAACAACTACATCCCTAAGTTGTCTTCTATGACAGCAACGAGAAGAGAAGAGGTAAACCTATTCTATTCCATCGAGAATTAAAAAGTCCAGGTTGGTATAAGGCGTTCTTCTTATAACATTGATTCCAATTGAACTTATATACCATTTTTATTCGTGCAAAATCCCCTCGTAAGTCTTTATCGGCTAGTCAGAGGGAGTCGTGGAAAGTCTCCATGTAGCCGTCTACAGGGCTATTATTTGCCGTATATGGCAGCCTCTCCCCTGGGAGAGAGAGAGTCACTACCGTCTCCATTGCCTATGGTGTACCACGTGGAGGATTCAGACCACACACCCCGATTAAACTTATTTTTAAAAGCATCCTCAGTGTGTACAAGGTATTACATGAGTGGTGTTAATGTTGTCTTGTATAATAAAGGCTGTACGCATTCAAAAACTTTCGTCAAGCACTTACCTTAACTTGGAACGCATGATACGCCTTAAGTAGTAAGTAACTCATTGGCTTGTACGACGCGTTGCTCTGTTACACCGTATAATGTCATCTTTATTTGCTTTTTTTAACAACTAGGTATACATTTTTAATAGCCTCATACTGATGAGACAAGATCGCAAAGCGTGTACGATATGATTCACCGAACCTAAGTGATTTACTCGATGGATGCATCTTTAAAATAAACAACAATCAAAATAGTATCAGACAACTTTTTTTTTTATATAGGACACGTCAATTTGACTTCACCTCGCCTGATGTTAAGCTAAAGGCAAAGTCTCGGAAAGAGGGTCACCATCGGAAACATGTACCATGTTAACAGTGGTGGCACTCAGCTTGACGGCCTCGTTAGATGCCTTTTCACGCCCCGCTTAAAGGACCCGGGACTGTAGGAAGAAGGAAACACGTGAGCTGGCAGGGTGTTCCAGGTCTTAATGGTGCGGCATAGGAATGAGTCGCTGAAACGCTTGGTTCTTGCTGGTATACTCTGCACTGTATATGGATGGATTATTGTTGTTACAAAGAAATTACCAAGAAATTGCTTCCTATATGGATAAACTGCGACAAGGCCAAAGCTGACACACTCAGGCTGAATCTCGATTTCTCTGAGGACAGATTGTATAGGCAATATGTCAAACTATTGTTACGGGAGACGGGTAACGGGATTGGAAACAAACAACTTCGTATTTGAGACCGCTTTATTTTCACACCCCAACAACCAAATCTCGAACACGACACTTCACGACGCGACTGTACCACACGATGCACTACTGCACTTTAATCTTATTCGCGACACTCACAGCGCGACTGTACTGCAAGGTTACTGCGCTTTCACGACACTCACAGCGCGACTGCACAATTACTGCACTTTTCACTATTTTCTTCTCTTTTCTTCCTTTTCCCTTCTTTCTCTTCTTCTGTTCACTTTGAACTCCCAAACTTAACTGTCCTTTCACGGCTCTGACAGCTCCTTTTATACCCTGAATTTCGATCGTCTTTTCGATATTCATTTTATTATTTCTCCAGAATTTTCTATGATCTCCCAGAAGAGCTAAACTATAATTTCGATCTTCATTTCGTTACTCATTTTCATTCTTCCAGAATGTTCTGCTAATAACTAGAAGATTTTAAATATAGAATTTTCTGTTACTTTTACCAAATAAAGATTTAAATAAATTAGAAAATCACAAAAACCACATATCGTGACACCGGGATTCGATCCGTCGGCCTTCATTTTGGCAGGCGTTGTCTAAACCGCTCAGTCACAGCTGCTATTGACAATAAGTTCGAATTTATCGTTCCGATGCTGTGACATGTTACGTCACATTTGTAACACTGCCCCCTCCTAAGACGTGTTCGTCCCGAGCATCGTTAGAGCCATAATATCGGGCGAGTCTATCGATGTGAACAACTTTAGCGGAACTTCTCGGCGATTTTTGAATTCTGTAAGTAACATCATTAATTTTTGTTATCACTTTATAAGGTCCTTCCCAACTTGGCTGCAATTTCGGAGATAATCCTTGCTTCCGTACTGGGTTATGAAGCCACACTAGCGATCCTTCCTCAAAACATCTTAAATTTGAACTTCTGTCATATCGTGTTTTCATTCGTTCACTGACCTGTAAATTGGCTTCTCTCATGTATCTGTGAACTTTATCCATTCGTTTCCTTAATACATCCGCATAATCTGTTATACAGCTAGTTGAGGCAGGAGGGCATCCGGTGAGGAGTTCCGCCGGTAGTCGAAGCTCTCTGCCAAAATTTGCATGGGCCGGTGTTATGCAAGTGCTTTATTGAACCGCTGTACGATACGATAACAGAAATAGCGGAAGATATTCGTCCCAGTTTCTTTGATGTGAATCGACTATCTTCGCCAAGTGCTGCTCCAGCGTTCTATTGAAACGTTCCACCATGCCATCTGATTGTGGCCGATAAGGTGTCGTTCGCGTCTTGTGTATTTTCAAAATCTTACAAACTTCCTGAAACACTTGCGATTCAAAGTTTCGTCCTTGATCACTGTGAATTTCAAGAGGTAGTCCGAATCGGCAAAAGACTTCATTCACTAGTTTAGTTGCCACTGTTATTGCTTCTTGATTTGGCACCGCGAACACCTCTGGCCACTTAGTAAAATAGTCCATCACCACCAATATGTAACGGTTGCCGTTCGTTGATACAGGAAAGGGTCCGGCCATGTCTAAAGCTATCCGTTCCCAAGGAGCACCGACATTGTACAACTTCATACTAGCTCGACTTCGCGTCTGTGGTCCTTTAACAGATGAACATGGTTCACATTTCCTGCACCATTCTTGGACATCTTCCTTGCAATGCAACCAGTAAAAATGCTCACGTATTTTCAATAGAGTTTTTCTAGCTCCAAGATGTCCGCCGGAAACCCCATCATGAAAAGCTCTTAGTATTTCTGGAACTTTTGCCTTCGGTACAATTACTTGCAAGTGTGTACCATCTCTTGACGCACTCTCCCATTTACGACATAGTAGGCCATCTTGAAGTATCAAGCTATTCCATAACGCCCAGTAACTCTTAGTAGAGGAACTCAATCCAGCAACTTCATTCCAACTTGGACGAGGAGAAGAATTTGTTAACCATTCTAGTATTGGCTTCAAGTCGTCATCTTCTTCTTGCGATTTTCGCATGACGTCATTACTCCACCTCTCATTGAATGAATCCATTCTTATAACACGTATAGAGGTCTGTTCCTTTCCCTCTTGTCTTTCGCAATGTTTACAATCATTGTCACAAGGTCGGCGTGACAACGCATCGGCGTTTCTATGGGAACCACCGCTTCGATGTTCAATTACGAAGTCAAATTCTTGCAATTGTTCGATCCATCGTGCGACTTGTCCTTCGGGATTCTTGAACTGTAGAAGCCACTTCAATGCCGAATGGTCCGTTCTTACTAGAAACTTCCGCCCTAATAGATATTTCTTGAAATGTTGTAACGTTTTCACTACAGCCAGGAGCTCTCTTCGCGTAACACAATAATTTCGTTCAGGTTTTGATAGCGTTCTACTGAAGTATGCTATAACAACCTCCTGATCTCCTTTTCTTTGTGACAATGTCCCACCTATGCCTGTGTTACTGGCATCTGTGTCAACAACAAACTGATTTCTTCCATCGGGATATCCCAAAATAGGGGTTTCGCAAAGCCTCTTCTTGAGATCTTCAAAGGCAGTTTCACAATCTGCATCCCATACAAAAGTTCGCTTCTCCTCTGTAAGTCTATGTAGTGGCTTTGCGATGTCTGCAAAATTCTTAACGAAACGCCGATAATAAGAGCAGAGGCCCAAAAAGGCTCGCACCTGAGTCTTATCCTGTGGCACCGGCCAGTCTTTTACGGCGGATACTTTCACGGGATCTGTTTCTACTCCGCCTTCAGAGATAACATGCCCCAAATAATTAACTTGTCTTTTGAAGAAGCTGCATTTCTTTAGATTCAATTTTAAGTTTGCTCCCCTAATTTTACTCAGCACACTTTCTAACTTCTTAAGGTGATCGTCGAAATCTCGTCCCACAATAATGACGTCATCGAGATATACCAGGCAAGCTTCTCCTATTAATCCTGCAAGAACTCGCTCCATCAATCTCTTGAACGTCGCTGGCGCGTTGCAAAGGCCGAAGGGCATTACCTTGAAATGCCAGAGTCCTTTACCGGTAGAAAATGCAGTCTTTTCTTTATCTTTAGGATCCATCTCCACCTGCCAGTATCCACTTTTAAGGTCTAGCGTAGTAAACCATTTCATTCCTCTCAAAGTATCTAGTGTGTCATCTATTCTTGGTAAAGGATAACTGTCCTTCTTCGTAACGTCATTCAATCGGCGGTAATCGATGCAAAACCTAGTTGTACCATCCTTCTTCTTGACTAAGACAACTGGAGAACACCAAGGACTAGAAGAAGGTTCTATCACTCCATTTCCTTCCATCTCTTTAATCATATTCCCAACTTCTTCTTCCTTAGCGAATGGAATTCGTCGAGGACGTTGGCGGATTGGTAGAGCATCGCCAGTGTTAATTTGATGTTTCACTAATCCAGTCTTCCCGATGTCCCGTTCTCCTTTAGAGAAAATGTCAGCAAAACGCCTCAACAAATTTTTAGCTTTCAGTAACTGCATTGCTCCCAAATCTTCTTTACAGTCGAGAAAAACTTCAGTCAGATCTATTTTCCCTGATGAGATATTCGTCTTTTCTTGGCAACTCCTTAACCACTCCATTTCTTCAGCGACTCCAATCAGAGTGCCCCTTTTTAAGGTCTGTACGTCGCCACTCAAATTAAGCACTGGAATTAGCATGTTTTTAGACACACTGATTACCGTTCTAGCTGGTAACCACGAATTATCACCTTCTGTCTTTTCAACAACCAAATAACGCCGGCTATTGTTACTTGAATTTTTATTCATTGTTATTGGTACAAGTGTCTGAGTTCTAGGTGGAAGTCTGGTATCTTGAAGGCAGTAGACTTTACCACCACCACCTCCTTTCATAGGCACCTCAGTTACTCCACATTTGATGACTCCATTTACAATATCAATTTTGCACTGATGATATTTCATAAAGTCCAACCCAATTATACAGTCATCCACTATATCAGCTATTACAACTTTCTGCCAAAAGAGTTTGTCACCCATCTTAATTGCCACTACTCGTTCTCCTCTCACGGGTATGCGCTGGCCGGTAGCTGTAGTCAAATGTACAGTTTCTCCCTGGATCTGACTCTTCCCACAGTTCTTCATTATCTGTGATCCAACTACCGTACGCGATGCCCCAGTGTCTAAAGTTAACTGGCATGCAGTTCCATTTATCCTTCCAGCGACGGTTAGACTATTCCCATCTGTGCTTTGGTAAATCTTAACTTTTGGGGCTTCTTGTCCACCGGCCAGCGCCCACCCCCTAAGCCTGGCCGGAACTAGTTTTCCGCCGTCTCCGACGCTTGTATTTCCGCGTCGACTCCGGTTCTTACTGTCATACGGTTCGGGCACGTATTTCTTAAGTGACCTCTTTCCCCGCATTGATAACAACGGGGAGCGAAGTTCCTTCGACCACCCTCTTGTTCAGGCGTCGTCACTCTTCTCACACGCAAACCTCCATATTCACCACGGACGGCCTCCACTTCTAGCGCATGCGCCACGGC
This sequence comes from Eilema sororculum, assembly GCA_914829495.1. Classification (NCBI taxonomy): domain Eukaryota; kingdom Metazoa; phylum Arthropoda; class Insecta; order Lepidoptera; family Erebidae; genus Eilema; species Eilema sororculum. The sequence goes on along the minus strand of OU618552.1, from coordinate 19,373,318 downwards.
TTCCTTAACTTCCGGATGATGGGCCAATCGTACTGCAGCTCTCACTTCCCTATCGCGGATACCATCAACGAAAGTTTGTAGCAGCATCCGGTCGATGAAAGCCGTGGGAGAGGACTGGTATGCCTTCCTCACAAGCTTTTCAACTTCCAAGGCCCACTGTTGCAGCGTCTCGGTAGGTTTCTGCACCCTGTCTCGCAGTTGGGCTCGGAATACGTGTTCAAGATGCGCATCACCGTACCTCGATTCCAGAGCCTCAACAAGCTCCTTGTATGAAGCGTCACTTTCTATAGCCTCCAATACCGTTGCAGCCTTGTCTCTTAACGCTAAGGTAAGGCCGGTCTTTGCTTGTTCTTCACTCCAGCCGTTTAGTTGTACTACGGCTTGAAACTGCCTCTTGTATGCAGTCCAAGAAGATGTTCCATCATAGGGAGGCACCTTGAAGCTTCCTCCTGAAGAGACTACGGAAACAGGCGTTGTTGTACCGGAAGCCTTGATCTTGCGTAGGTCCCCCTCGACAGATGTGATGCGCGCTTGATGGTCAGCCAGCATGCTCTCATGGTTCTCTACTGTTTTTTGGACCTCTTCTACCATTTTGATGGTCTCCGTGACAGCTGAGAGAACTCGTTCCCCCATCGCCTGTAGTTGTTCCTCCTGACGGCGCGCTTGCTCCTCCTGACGTCGCGCTTGCTCCTCCTGCAGGCGTGATTGCTCCTCCTGACGGCGCGCTTGCTCTTCCTGCAGAGCGCGCAGCTGTTCCTCCTGACGGCGAGCTTGCTCCTCCTGACGGCGTGCTTGCTCCTCCTGACGGCGCGCTTGCTCCTCCTGAAGAGCGCGCAGCTGCTCCTCCTGACGGCGCGCTTGCTCTTCCTGAAGAGCGCGCAGCTGCTCCTCCTGGCGGCGCGCTTGCTCCTCCTCAAGAGCGCAGAGCTGCTGGAAAAGTGCACCCATGTCCGTCAGTGAGAGCGACGGTGCACTTACTGGTTCCGGTGTGGCTGGGGCACGCGCAGGAGCGGCAGAGGTTCCTTCGCCAGCCTCATCTCGACCTCTCGCGACGTCAGCGTGTGATACTGCCGGGTTTGCGTCCCCTTGTTCCCGCGCCGCTGATCTGGAGCGCGTGTTGGGGCGCTCTCGGTCGTCTCTTGGTGTGAACGGCATCGTTTATTCCAATCCCACTTCTGACACCAATGTTACGGGAGACGGGTAACGGGATTGGAAACAAACAACTTCGTATTTGAGACCGCTTTATTTTCACACCCCAACAGCCAAATCTCGAACACGACACTTCACGACGCGACTGTACCACACGATGCACTACTGCACTTTAGTCTTATTCGCGACACTCACAGCGCGACTGTACTGCAAGGTTACTGCGCTTTCACGACACTCACAGCGCGACTGCACAATTACTGCACTTTTCACTATTTTCTTCTCTAGAAGATAAGATAAAGATAGAGAGAAGATAAAGATCGGAACGATAAATTCGAACTTATTGTCAATAGCAGCTGTGACTGAGAGGTTTAGACAACGCCTGCCAAAATGAAGGCCGACGGATCGAATCCCGGTGTCACGATATGTTGTTTTTGTGATTTTCTAATTTATTTAAATCTTTATTTGGTAAAAGTAACAGAAAATTCTATATTTAAAATCTTCTAGTTATTAGCAGAACATTCTGGAAGAATGAAAATGAGTAACGAAATGAAGATCGAAATTATAGTTTAGCTCTTCTGGGAGATCATAGAAAATTCTGGAGAAATAATAAAATGAATATCGAAAAGACGATCGAAATTCAGGGTATAAAAGGAGCTGTCAGAGCCGTGAAAGGACAGTTAAGTTTGGGAGTTCAAAGTGAACAGAAGAAGAGAAAGAAGGGAAAAGGAAGAAAAGAGAAGAAAATAGTGAAAAGTGCAGTAATTGTGCAGTCGCGCTGTGAGTGTCGTGAAAGCGCAGTAACCTTGCAGTACAGTCGCGCTGTGAGTGTCGCGAATAAGACTAAAGTGCAGTAGTGCATCGTGTGGTACAGTCGCGTCGTGAAGTGTCGTGTTCGAGATTTGGCTGTTGGGGTGTGAAAATAAAGCGGTCTCAAATACGAAGTTGTTTGTTTCCAATCCCGTTACCCGTCTCCCGTAACACTATCAATCTTTCTATACAATCCTTAGATAAATCGCGATTCAGGCTGAGTATCAATTTATAATACGGGCCTAAATATTTCAAGAGCATCGCTCAGTTGTGAATCAACTCTCACAATGACAGAATATAATCTATCCTCAAATCTAGGTATCAATCGAAATTTAGAATAGAGTATTGTTTGTGCTGGAATACGAGCCTAAAGTCTTCAAAAGTTCCACTTAGCTATAGTTATTTATAAATTGGTGTAGTGCTAGAACGCCTGCCATCCATGGGAACCTATTCCGTGGATATAAATTCTATGTATATATCCCTGTATCAAATTTCACCCAAATCCGTTCAACCATTGGAGCGTAATTCGAAAATAAACCTCCAAACATCTTCACTAACTTTCACATTGGTAAAATTAATAGGAGGAAGTAGGAAGGAAGTAGATAAGTTAGGAATTATTTAAAAACCTCAGTTCCATAATTCATTTTAACTACGGGAAAGTACCCAATTAGTGAAATGCAACGTACCAGAGTCGCCAGAGCAAAGAAATTATAACAATTCCAAATCTCCCTTGTTAGAGCGGCACATTAATCACCCAAACAGAAGCTAACCTAGGCTAAGCGGTTCCCGCGGGTGTCGTTGCAAGTTTAAATGGATAATCTAGCATGTAAGCTGTACATATTGTTGTATAGAATTAGACCACGCTGGGAAAATTTTGTCGTTCAGAAATAGTAAAAAGAATTCTTGAAATCTACTAACTTCTTTGTATGCTGCTAGATAAACTGTTTTAGAACTGAAATTGCGTCACGGTTCCTGGGCGAAGATAAAACGAATTTTGAATTTCGAATTTGGTTCGTGACGAAGACTAGTTAAAGTACCAATGTGTGTAATGAAATAAAATCTATTAAGTTACTAGCTTTTGCCCGCGGCTCCGCCCGCGTGGATGTCGGTTATCGCGACCATACATAGCCTATGTCCTTTCTCATGGTCTAATCTACCCCTATACCAAATGTCATCAAAATCGGTTCAGTGATTTAGGCGTGAAAGCGTATCATACAGACAGACAGACAGACAGACAGAGTTACTTTCGCATTTATAATATTAGTATGGATACTGGGCTATCATTGGTATGGGTGTACAGGGTCCTATTAAAATTTTCGGGGTCCAAGTTAACTTCGCCAGATACCTGGTTACTGGTACCAGGTTGTGGTAATGCGAAAGATCATGAACAAGTCGCCAGCGCAAAGCACAATATTTTGTAGCAATCATACAGATTAAAAAAAATGTGTGTTAAAAGAAGTGTCAAAATTCTCTATCTTAGTTTCAGCGTCCGCCATATTCGAAATCCATAATTCATACCCGCCTCATCCAGGAAGCGTGACATTATTTTTTATTCTGAGCAATGTGTCTAATTTAACAAGAAGTTGATCAATTCTTATCCTTTATTTATTTAAATATTATAGAGTATGTCCAAGCCTAAGCCGGAATGATGCGCCCCACCACCTCCCATTATACCTTGATCACACAAATCGAATGGAGTAGCGAGTCAGTGCTAGCGGTCAAGTGTAATGTACGTGGCAAGTACTCGGTGCTAAGTTCATACGTACCGAGTCTCGGCCGAGTGCACTGTCTCGCCGCGCCACTCGGCGATGGCATGCATTCCGCACTCAAGGAAATGACGGTTGTTTTCAGATTTCTTGGTCAAGTCATCAAAATTTCATAGTACGCGCGAGCGAATGAAAGTCTTGTTCTCTACAATATCTCAGCGATACTCTATACACAGAGCTTACTCGGATTTGTCAAACGACTAGTCGAACGCAAGTCATAGTTCAAACAATCGACGTTTTAACACAGATGAAGTGAATTTGAAAGCGATATTTCAGTTTAGGCAATACTAAAGTACCGATCAATAAATTCACCTACATTACATTTCGGTGTGACAGGTCGCTGTTTTATCCCAACCCGTACAGTGCGCGGACCGTGACGCCGCATACATTAACGCCCCCCGGCGGCATTTCTGCGCAACTCGGCTTAAATATTAACCCCCGCTTAACTTTAATAAGCCAACGAACAACATGGATACTGTTTGATAATTCGTGCAGCTGTATTAATGAGCATTCTAACCGTGACCTCTATAGTTGATTTTGTGACTGGCTTTGAAAATAATCCGAGAGGGAAACTCTTTGAGTGAAAAGGTTGGGTTTTCCACATGTGTGTCATTACAGCGCTATCGTAGGTATATTATGTGATCGGGCACTAGTCGCTTAAATAAAATATACTGATTACCATGGTTTTTAAGTTTTGGGTAGTTACACGAATCTGGGGTTCACTTTCTCCTTGTTCCCCTTGTAATTTGTCTTTTAATATTGCTTTATAGTTTGCAAATTGGATTTGGAGCCTCGTCCCTACTACCTACCTAGCAAATTGTATCGCCAGGGATAAAATCATGCAGGTTTTTAGCCGATTGCGCGACGCATAGGAGAATTAATGTGTTTATCAGCCTATGCATGTATGTTTGTTTATAAATTCATTTTTTACCTTTGTTAGTCAGTGGCTTACCCAAACAACAAAATAGCATAAAGACTGAAATTTATGGCAGATGGGAACAAAAAGAGAAAAGATATAGGTGAAATTTCGCCGCATTCGTGGGGAAAATACATAATTAGTCCCTAATTACGAAGGGGTCTTGGGTCTTTCAGTCTTAGCAAAAGGTTGCGAAGCTAAAAAGGTTGGCTAACAAAGCGTATCTCCGTACGTTTTTCAAGCCAAGGGTGTCCTGTCTCTGTAGGGTAGAATGAAATTAAGAGACGATAAATATCATGAGATTTATAACTTTAAAAAAAATGTGTAAGTAACTGTTGAAAGACAGGCTGTGCAGGTGGTCCCCAGGTTCAGTTTTAAAAGTGTGTACCAAGTATCAGAACAATCGGTCAGGGAGTCAAAAAACGTAATCAAGATCATTTTGAGCTGACTGATGCTGACTGTACTTACAAGTTTTTAAGTCTTCAGGTTTCCTATCTTTCTTCTTCTTGCTAAGCCACTTTTCTCGTTGATAGTATGATAATATATCGAATATCTCGATATATCGAATGTCTCGATATATCGAATAAATCGGTAAGCTACTCGCCTCCGCTCCTAACTTGTTTATTCGCAAATATGTCACCTTGCGTCTTTTTACGTTTCGCTACGATAAAGAACTTTTCTCTTGTTATTGTTCACGATGTATTGTGTTTTGGAATTGACAGCCAATCAATGGTCCGATTCCAACGAAATATGGCTCGGGTGGGGAGAAAAAAGAAAAAAAAACATACAGTTTTGTTATTGCCCTGTTGGCGTTTGTTTGATGACATTGTACCTATATTCGTTCTATATTCAATGCATTGACTTTATAAGAACTAAATGTTTAGAACAAAAATTGTGTCACGGTTCCTGGTTAATGAGGGAAGGAATTTTGAATTTGGAACGGGACGCAGAAATTGATAAGTCTAAGATCTGTATGACAGTACAAAGTTGCACAAAATTATTCGTTACGTTTTCATTCCTAGAATCCTGAATCTGATCCCATTTTTTGAAAATTTGGCATACACAAGAAGAGCTAATTTATGAAACTTTTAAATTCGGAACATAGGTAGTAATTTATGACGATAAATGGTTTCCTATCGAATATAATATCGATTAGCTATAATTGCCGACACTTGACAATAGCTAATCGATATTATGTTCACTATCACAATAATAATACCGATTATTACTAATGTACCGATTTTTATGAAATTTTTGTGTGCCTATGCCTACATAGTCGGTCTGAAAATAGGTTATAGGTTACTTTTGGTCACAACAACAGAAATCGTCACGGAATATCGAGCATCAACTAGATTTTACTATAAAAGCTAGAAATTTTATCCATTACATTAGATTACAATCAAACTATCCCATAGCACTTTAAAACCCTAATCGGAACTTACTAGGTCATTTATGACTTTTATTTTAATTGAAGTGGACTCTTTACGAAGCTCATTACACAGTCTTTATTGCTGTAGGTGGCTCATAAAAGAGGCTAGCATAAAGTAGACGATTTTCAACCCAATTTCTTGGCTGATAGAGTTCAAAATATATTTCAGGTGAGTCAAGGTGTTCAAGTTAGTAAATTTGGCGTTTATTATGTAGGGCGTCTTGATTAGATCGTCACTGGATTGTTATTTTGTTGGATATTTAATTAATAGACATGTGAAGGCGAAAATGGGCTGATATAATGTCTGTTATTATGTATCATTTACTATCTAAAGGTTATTGGGACTTAATAAGATCAAATAATCAGGATATTTTAGCATCATTATCTATAATCTATATGGTATGGCTGGTATTTTTGTATAGAAAACGAATATTGAAAGGAAAGGCTATGAGGTAATACTGGCGTAGGTAAGTTTGGCTTATTGGACGATTAGCACGAATTGAAATCGCACGTTTCGTGCGAATTGACTCCTTTAAAAATATATTATTTTCTGTAGGCGATTCGCACGAAGCTAATTTATTGGCGTGCGAATCGACACCTCCAAAATTGGGCTGGCGTAAGTTGGCTTTACGCGAATGTTACAGATTGTAATAAAATTATAAGTAATAAAGAACTAGCTGGTGCGCGCGGATTAATATTTCGAGTAGCTTATATTAGAGTGGCGTAGAAAAACAACAATGCCGGCCGAATTTGTTGACATTAATGATCACTGCTCCGTTCCCTTAAGTAGTAGCGTGATGATATATAGCCTGTGTTATTCTGATGTATAAGCTATATTATTGTAGTTTCATGAAAATCCATTCAGTAGTTTTTACGTGAAAGAGTAATAAACATCCATCCATACTCACAAACTTTCGCGTTTATAATATTAGTAGAATTCAATCGCGATTCATTTTGTGTTATTTTATTATTCCTACCTTGATCCCAGCGTTTCGATTGCTTTTCTCTGTGTGATAATAAAATGAAAACGAATAAATTGTCATTGAATTTGGGAAAAATAGTTTCATTTCGAGATTGTGGTGACAGAAATTTTACAAAAGTCAGTATGAAGTTTTTAGCATACAGATTGAAGCTTCAAGTACATTATAAAACGTACAGTACTTCTAGGATGAAAACGGAATCGATTTTTGTTATGGGATAAATTTTAAGCCATTTTGGTGAAAGATTGGTCAGCCTAGATCCTGCGTTACCGGATTTAGCTGCTTCCAGTTGCATCGCGGGGAGGTACCTTGTTGGCAAATTTAGTAAAATGGGGCTATATAGAACAGTCACAAGTACCCTGCGACTGCTGGGGCCCATCCCACTGCGTCGGATCGAAAAGGAGCCAACGTCCGAGTGCCATCACTGCGACGCGAGCGAGGACACAGGGCTGCACACGCTCACTGAGTGTCCGGCATGGGCCGGACCGAGGCAGGAGCTAGTGGCGGCCCTGGGAGTGAGAGTTCTCACCCTCGCCACCCTGCTCACAGCAATGTTCCGCTGTGCGGACGCGTGGACGGTCGGCGTCTCCTTCAGCGAGCAGGTAATGGTCGTGAAGGAGACGGCGGAGTGGGAGAGGCGGCGCGAGCGAGCGAGACTCGCGGATCGCGCCGCCCGCGCGCAGGCAACTCGGGCGTCGGAGGGCACTGTCTGACTCCGTCCCCCATGAGCGCGGGCCTGGGGGTTACGGGTGGAGCCGCCTGTCGCCCCAGCAGAAGCAGGCCACGGAAAGCACGCCAGTGCTGGAAAGCACGCCTCTCCATTCCAGGCCGAGTCGGGGACACCGTTGTCCCCCCTCCTGAGGAGGGCCAGACCGTAAGGGATGGTCCTGGGTCAGCCGGGGTGCGAGGGATATGTCGATGACAACCTCACCTACGGCCTAGCACCACGTCCCACAGTCGGCGTGCGGTTTTAGTCGGTTCGAGTCCGACATAACCTCCCCTTCCGGCTCCGGTGGGGGGGGGGGGGGGTATCCGAGGGGAATTCCGCACGGAAAAAAAAGGGGCCCATCCCAGTCCAAGCCACAATTGCTCTCTTTATCGCGGACCTGTGGAGAGCAACAGACAATGCAGTGGCCGTGGCCATGTATTAGGCCAACATAATATAATAGATTTGATGAGCCATTGACACGAAGAAGAAGAATGGGATAAAAATGGAATTATTGTTTAAGTATTTTAATTCATGAATTGAAAAAAGTGTGTTAAAAATTGAGAAACTCTTATGAGCGAAACTTCAACTGTCACGGAGCGGCGCTTGGTGTGAAAAATTTTGCACCATTAACAGCAGTGATTGCCTTAAGAAACAATATTATTATTTTAGTTTTGTCATTTTACTAATATTGTTCATTGGTAAAATAATAAAACTTTTAAAATTAGTTATACGGTATACCATGGGCAGTTGGGGCATAGAAGCGAAAAAACTGGTGGCTGACATAGGTCAGCGATTAAGAGAAAAGACTGGTGACTCCCGCTCCGGATCGTACCTGGTGCAAAGGCTAGCTATTGCGATCCAACGCGGAAATGCGGCCAGTGTTCTGGGCTCCTTTGCACCAGACACGACCCGGGGCGGGTTATTTACGTGACAAAAGCTTGGCTGGCTACTTGACTACTATTATTATAATTTAAGGATAAATTAATGTTATGTAACTAATTGTAAAATTATTAAAAACATTTTTAAATCGTTATACGGCTAAACGGTTAATCAGCTATCAATGTGTGAAAAATACTATATCTTTATACCAGGCAGACAAGTAAATGGCCCACCCGATAATAATCGCTTACCGCTCAGCCTGAGGATGTACCTATGCAACGTCGGGGGTGTCACCACAGAAATATATTATGAAAGAACGGCCATCAATAGTGTTCACCTGCATGTCACGGGTGGGTTTTTCACTGTAAATAATAATCACGAGAGTTAAGACGTGCCTCTATTTTTCAAATTTACTCTTCAATTTTTATTCTTGTTATCGATTTTATTACAAGCTAGTCTTAAAAGTACAGAGTTAGCGTCTGGAAGTTCCTGTCTCATAGGACAGGAATTGTCTCAAAAGTTGCTACGCGTTTCCCGCTCACCTGGCCGTCCATCCTAATAATATTTCTGTGGGGGTCACACTCACAATCGACCTTGTAAGATGCTTATAAAGTCCTTCTTGACCAACCCCATATTCAAAGGTCACATTTTGATTTCTTCCATAGTCTCGCCCTTATACGTATGTCCAGCCATTTCTACTCAGAAGCTAACTCTCCAAAGTCTCAAGTACAACAAGATGGCCAATAACATTTGAGCCCTTACAGCCCCTTAATAACTTAACAGAACTTAATCTAAGTTCGCGACTTTGATCAATTTATTCTCTATGGTTCAACTTAATGAGAAAAAAAGCGTGTAGTTGACAGACCGTGGTATCAAATCTCTTTGGTACTACATTTGTCTTTGTCCTGCAGATTTATGAGACTGGCTAGAGAGAAGTTTGTTCGATTGTTTCTAACGGTATCGAAGAATTTATTACAGGTGGTTTGGTATGATATTTCTTCGCCTCTATATACAGGGAATTGTGTTTTTATTGGCGCCAGGATTGTAGGGACCGATACCTACCTAACCTGTAAACCGGTATGTATATCTGCTGATAAAAGGGCGAACCTCTGTGCAGAATTCCCTCTGAAGTTTGGGAGTTCAGATGGTAGTAAGGTAAGTATGTACTTATATAGTTTATGAAAGCGCTAATTCTCTTATAATAATATGAAATAGTCGCGTGGTTCTCGGCAGATTAGAATTTCGTCACATGCAGTGTCGTACAAGGCGACTAAGGAAAAGGACTGTTTAACATCAGACAAATATTAATCCAGCAAAGGTTCAACCTCAGATGAATGACTCGAGTTAAAATAATGTCTGGAATACGACTATTACGTGGGACCGAATAAAATGATTGGTCGCCTCTGCCTAACTCTCCGGGGATAAAGGCGTGATTATATGTATTTTATTGTATTTTTATATATGTATTTTTATATATGTATTTTTTATTTGTATGTATGATAATTCTCGTAAAAATAATGTACCTAAATCTAATATTACGTTTAGTCTTGCGTGTATGTGTTAAGATGTATGAGGGTGTATCAATGTGTGCTTGTGAGCGTGTGTGTGCATGTTTGCGAACGTTTTTGCCTAAACGAAAGAACACATTTTATTACAAAGGTAAGAAGGAAGATGAGTTAGCAGAGAAACAACGTTTACTTTCAGACATAAATCAAGTTTACAGCTGTTATAAAGACATTTGCATTTCCTGCGGCTGTGTACTTGGGTGCTCATAAAAAAGGATTCATGTGCAAAAAAATGTGGAGTTTTTGATTATATTTTGTAAAGAGTAAGATGTATTATTATTATATGGAGATTGAGACCCCAAGCTAACCTCACCTGAAAGCCGGTACACCTCCAGATTAATGGACAAAGGTGAACATGTTTTTCTCTCGAAATAGGAGGTCAGGTGGCAGTTGCTCCAAAACAGACAAAACAAAGCAATAAAAGTAGGAGTAGGTGAGCGGATCCAAACTCTATGTAAGTACCAACTTTGGATGCAACCGGGACTAACACTTTTATTGTGACGGATACACATACAGGAGGCTCCACCCGTCCTCCCCCATGTTGGGTCTTTTTACCGCTATATTACGACATGCCCTAACCCGGATAAACACAATTTTTTAAACATTTAGTATGCTAATTAATTGCAATCGATTTAGAATGTTTTTTTTTTGTGATTGGTCCAGGCGGTATTTGAAGTCATCTACCGACGACGTTCATAAGACGAGTTTATGCGAGCTATGTTGTCGTTTTTGTCCACGATCGCCTCAAAGACGGAAAAGAGAGGAAAGATTTAGATTAGTTCGGGCGTGGGTCTAGTAACTTAGTGGTCAAAAACATTCTCCCTGTAGAAGAAGGAGCGCGAGTTCAAATCCCGCCTGGAGCGATCACAAAATATTACTTTTCTGAATGGATTTGAACTAATGATGATGATGATATTTTAGATTAAAGAACTTTTGTTTGTTATATTTTTTTTAACCCCCGTCGCAAAAACGACGGGGTGTTATAAGTTTGACGTGTCTGTGTGTGTGTGGGTGTGTGTGTGTGTGTGTGTGTGTGTGTGTGTGTGTGTGTGTGTGTGTGTGTGTGTGTGTGTGTGTGTGTGTGTGTGTGTGTGTGTGTGTGTGTGTGTGTGTGTGTGTGTGTGTGTGTGTGTGTGTGTGTGTGTGTGTGTCTGTCTGTGGCATCGTAACACCCAAACGGATGAACCGATTTGGATGTAGTTTTTTTTGTTTGAAAGGTATATTAGTCGGGAGTGTTCTTAGCTATGTGTGAAAAAAATCGGTCCAAGATGGCCGCCGCCACAACATGTTGGAATACGTATTTCTTTATAATTCCCTCAATATGGGTATCAAATGAAAGAGCTTGACTAGTAGATCGATTTAAAAAGTATAAAATAAAAATTAAATTAAAAATTTAAAAATCCTCCGTCACAAAAAACACCAAAAAGTTGAAAATAAATGAATAAATTTTAATTCAACGGTTGCCATGTCGGGGGACCTTACGATACAAAGGAGTACTTAACAAGTTACGGTCCCCCGACATGGCAACCGTTGAATTAAACTTTATTCATTTATTTTCAACTTTTTGGTGTTTTTTGTTTACACACGGGCTTTGGTCTAGCTAGTAAACCCACTAATATAACAGTAGAACTAGTAACATTATTTCTAATTAAAAAGGCAAAACAAAATAAAGACCCAAACGCCATCTATCACGCAAGTCAACCTTGGACTTTTATAAGAACCCTTCCTAACATGAATAAACATGTTTAGTAAGGTCAAAAAATGTCCGGTTGAAGTTTTGGGAGCACCATATGTAATAGCAATGTTTATGTCCCGGCTTCACTTGCGTCGCGTAATTTATGACACCCATAAAAGCGTTTTAGGTCGCCTTACTTACCATGATTTGCATTTTTTTCTCAGAACATGTGTTGATGGGTCTATTTGCATATTAGATTTTTTTTTCTTTTTAGCGGTCGCGGTGATATTAGCATGTTTGGTTTTGTGTTTATTTAGGTGGCCAGTATTGTAATTTGATTAAAAGAGTTTTAGAATAATATTTTTAGGTGTTTCCAGCTACGTTTAGCGGTTTAGCAGGAATTTCAATTTACTAATAGAATTGAATATCTCTTTGTTGTATGGAATAAATAGAAAAACACATTACAATATATGGTGCACTTTCACAGTAGTTACCTACTATTGGCGACCTTATCGCACAGGGCAATCTCTTCCAGGCAACCATGATTGATCATGACCAACCTGATGAGACAAATGAAGGGGGCAGTTTCCTAACAATTGTTTTTTTTATAGCATAATATTTGGCTTCCTATTTCATTCAACCATTCCTTTCTCCGCACGCGCTTTATAGCACGTGCAGGGCTCGCCAAAGTTCATGAGCAACTGGAGGGCTCGCGTAGTGTGTGGGCGATGAGAGATTTGACCGCGGATGGGTGCGGCTCGAGGCTCGGCTCGCAGTGCGTGTAGTGAATGGTCGGCTTAATCGTTCCGGAACGTTAGTGGTTAAGGAATCGGCTTTACGATCGAGAGGAGGAGAACCTGGGTTCTACTCCTGGTACTACCGACGACGTAAACCCACTCCTAATTTAGCTCAGGTGGAGGAGTTAGTGATATAGTAATGAGGTACTAGTACTATTTTTTAGTAAAAAAAACCGCTGTACTTGTTTATATGACTCTTATATAGGTACCTACTTAATTTATACCTTAACTAGCTTTTGCCCGCGGCTCCGCCCGCGTGGATGTCGGTTATCGCGACAAAACATAGCCTATGTCCTTTCTCAAGGTCTAATCTAGCCCTATACCAAATTTCATCAAAATCGGTTCAGTAGTTTAGGCGTGAAAGCGTAACATACAGACAGACTGACAGACAGATAGACAGACAGAGTTACTTTCGCATTTATAATATTACTAGCTTTTGCCCGCGGCTCCGCCCGCGTGGATGTCGGTTATCGCGACAAAACATAGCCTATGTCCTTTCTCAATGTCTATTCTACCCCTATACCAAATTTCATCAAAATCGGTTCAGTGGTTTTGGCGTGAAAGCGTAACATACAGACAGACAGACAGACAGACAGACAGACAGACAGACAGACAGAGTTACTTTCGCATTTATAATATTAGTATGGATTACTGTATTCATATTCAAAAATTCAACATTACCATCAATCGCATGGTCCTAACATTCTATAGATATGTATATCTGATGAAACCACCCTGTACCAAAGCGGTGACGTCACGCTAAGGGCGGTTTTCCATTTATTATTCTTTTTTTTACGACGCATAAATTTTCTCATTCACTGTAATCGGACCTTGTCTTTTACAGATCTGCATATTTTTTTTATGTTGCCATCGATTTTGGTTTTGTTATACGAGGGATTTGTGTGGAGATTTTTTTGGTAATGGAATTACTTTGTAATGTTTTTTTATGTTTGAATTTGAGGTTAGAATTGGGTATTCTCCTGTAGTCAAAATAAATTATAATAAATTAAATAAATAATTTAGGAATTGTAAAAGAGTGGTAATAGTTGCGTCGATGCTTATTTTATAGCTTTTATCTATTTTTAAAAATCCACGCAGCCTAGAATAATAAATGATTTGACTATTAAATTTCATGACGTCACTAAAAAAATTCATACAAGTTACCTTACATTATACTGTTTTGACGTTTAGTAAAAAGTAACTAATTTGAAGCTAATTTGACTAGTCAGTGGAATACCCAAATGTAGTCGACTGATGCAGATATCAGGTTTATTTTACTTAATTTTGAGCTAGAAGTCCAATATGTTTTAGTTAAAGACAAGTATGTGTCGGTAAAACGGGGTAAATGGAAACCAAGAAGCAATTGAAATAGACAAACGGGCGGTAAGCCGAATCCTTGGGTCCACGTACTTCTTCCCGTCAATTTGTTTAGGTTTATACGACTTTAATACGACTGGAAAGCCGACCCAACTGATTTGGGAAAAGACTCAGAGAATGATAATGATATGTTGGGACAATCTAAAAAATAAAAAGAAATATTATAATCTCAAATCAATAGCTCAAATTTTTATTTTTATTTTTATTTTATTTTTATTTATTTATCACACATAACAGATTACAACCAATAATAAATATAATAATACTACGATGCAATAGGATTAGAGTCCAGGTTGCATTCCACAAGAACGCGTGTACAGATGAATTAAGATGAAGGAGTTTCTACATACTTACATACATATTAAGCTAGTTTACATTTTTTTTTTTACAATTTTTAATTTTACATTTTTGACATGTTAAACATGATGGAGTTCCTAATTACGGTTGGTTTGAAAGTTTTCAAATGTTGCAATAAAGTGTTATGATCCATGCTAATATTATAAATGCGAAAGTAACTCTGTATGTCTGTCTGTCGCTCGCATCTTTCGTATCTCGTTTGCATACAAGCGATTGCAATCAGATCTAGATGCACTCGGAAGGTGGTGTCATGATGCTGGCTTAGTACTAAACGCAGGCAAAACTAAATTAATGATCATAAAATCACCATACATTAGACAAAAACTCATACCGTCGCTAGTAGCCCATGACCACCATTCTTTACATACCAACAGTACTATAAACTGTAAGTGCCCGTCTATAGATATTGTCACAAACATTAAAATCTTGGCTAATAATACACGAAAAATTTAACTGGGGTCCCCACATCGAAAGAGTCTGCACTAAAATAAGACAATTCTTAGCTAATATCGCAATACTCTTTTTTTACCCGACTACAGCGAAGCCAAAAGGAGGGTTATGATTTTGACAGGCTATGTATGTATGTATGTATGTATGTATGTAGGTTGTAATGTAGGTTCATTCCCTCATAGCTCCTCAACTACTTATTAGAACCGGACAAATGAGGTGTCGTTACAAGCGGCTTGATCGTCCGATGGTTATAGGCTATATGACGTGTCACTCAATTTTCTGTGGCGCCCTCTAGGGCGCATAAGCTACTGTGTTAAAAAATAAATTTGAGATAAATATGCCGTGTTGAGTATCAAATTAAAGGACTTAATGAGCACATTTCAAATATATATAAATTATTAGTTTTACCTTGCCCCAACATAATATAAATAAAAAATAAAGTTTGAAACTAAAACCCATAACATAACATAACATAAACTCACGCCTGTATTCCCCGAAGGGGTAGGCAGAGGTGCTAGCACCCACATTTCGCCAGTTTATGTTTAGGTCCCAATGTAATAGGTGGCGAGCCTATTGCCATCAACCGGGCACTTATAAACCTGCGATACTGAACTAAAACCCGACTACCGAAATATCACGCTTTAAAAATTAACAAACAAGAAAATATCAAGGATAGCCGTGGTCGTATGCCACTTAATCTAACAAAACAATATATGCTAGGCAAAACGTGGCATACGACCACGGCTATCCTTGATATTTTCTTGTTTGTTAATTTTTAAAGCGTGATTTTTCGGTAGTCGGGTTTTAGTTTTAAACTTTATTTTTTATTAGTGCTTTATAGAGTCAAATATATAATGTTTTCTTTTGATAATAAACGAATTAAAAAAAACTGTGTTTTTGATGAAATTTGGCATAGGGATAGATTAGACCTTGAGAACACACATAGGCTGTTTGGTCGCAATAACCGACATCGACGCGAAAGGAGCCGTGGACAACAGGTAGTTATATTTCTTCAGATTTTATGATAACTACTTATTATTGTTAAATTAAATAGAAGCACACAGAAGACAACTCTTGGCAGAATTAAAGCAATTCGTAACAATATTTTCTCGTTACGAAGCAGAAAGTTATCTCGGCAGGAGTACGGAGTGCAGCTCGGGGTTGTGAGAGAGCGTGCCTCTATCTGTCTAGTAGACAAATCGCTCCCTCAAATGGAAGATTACTGTAAAGCTGGCTGCCTCTCACACCGAACTGTGTTGTTATTGTTTTCACTCCCATTCAATAGTACTCGTATCAACAGTCAGCGCAAGAAATATCTTGACAAGCAAATCAAACTGTTTCATTGATTTAAACTGTAGATCTGAACTAAGAGTTCAGACACATCACCCATATGCACACACTTAAACACCCCCCACAAGCACGCACATACAGACTTATTTATAAAAATGTAACCTAGCAATGTTGGAAAACTTCCTTTGTATACCTTTTTTTTTGTATCATAATTTTATTTTTTCTATTTACTACATTAGGGAACCACATAAATAAATGATTCCACATTGTAAGACCTGTAAGGTAGAAGGAACTGTCTCCTGAGATACATCTTAACATCGAAGGTTTAATTTGATGGATAACAAAAATAAGATCGCGTTAGTTTGTACAATCACCGTTTTAATAATTGTGCACACGATCTTCACATTGAAATAATCAATCAATCAATTAGTCTATTGCAGTCCACTGCTGGACATGGGCTCCCCCCATGCGATTAAGCGACATTTTTGCCGATCTTCCAAATAAATCAATAAATAAATGGAGTCATTCAATTAACGCTGTTGTAGGTAATTTCTTGAGGGCATTTTTTTGAATGAATTGTTAAATAATTTGATCGTTTTTCAGATGAACAATCAATCTACTTGTCACACTTCAAAAGCAACTGCTTATACTGGCTTAACAAACTTGACAGCTGTCAAAAGGAATTACTTCTTCCTTTAGCTCAGAGTCAGATCAAAGTGCTCAAGAATCCAGCTTAATCTAAAACGTCAGATGTGGTCTCACAAATACGATACGGTGTAACAGTAATCCCCTTTAAGCCTACATCCTTAGATATCCTCTGGTAGAGTGAGGCTAGTTTTACTGTTTGTACTCCTCATTTTATGAGTCATTCATGAGCAATTTGCTTCTGAGCCGAGAATATAATAAGATGGATGCCTGATGACGTTGTCGAGTTTCTTTACGGCTTTTCAAAGTTTGTACCTGCTTCCAGCAATTTCATAAAAATTTATTACATTTTGTTGTATAGTTCTTCTGTATTTATTGGTGGATTCTTCATCTACAAAGTTTTGGTTGTCTTAATTTTCTTTATTGAGCAGATCAACCGGTAAACGAGTACATAGCCCGTGTGATGGTAAGCTGCTGTCATGGCTTAGGTATGAACACTTGCAGCATTGGAGCTACGACTTGCATATTGCCACGTAACAAGTGGAAGAAAAAAGACGTGGATGGTTTTTTTACGTAGGTCACATCAATATGACAATAGTGCCTCTTACGTTTTCATTATGTTTACTCGTTCGTTGTCAAATAAATGCTAAGGCCCTTACAAAATACACAGGGTGTACTTATACACATAGCAGATGTTTATATACTGTGGTTTTTTTTTGTGAGGGCCTAAAATGATGTCATTGCCAAGTTCCTAAAAACCGTACAAAAGCACCGGTAGCCCACTAGATCTACGACAAGGTTAAGTCTTCGTGTCCTCATTGAGATGGAAATCGTGATGGTTCCAACAAGTAAAAAAGGCTTAATCCTCGAAGAAAAGTCAACGATTCTACCTCCATAAAGAACCATTACAGAGCCTTAACTGAGACTTGCGCGTTTGCATCTGGACAAGTTAAATCCGTTTGAAGACCGAAGCTCGACCGTTTTACTCTTAACGCGCCACGTTTAGATTAACTATTTGATTTTACATCCTGAACTGATCCAGTAGCGTTATTTTTATATTGTTATTTTATATGATACTAGCTTTTGCCCGCGGCTCCGCCTGTGTGGATGACGGTTATCGCGACCAAACATAGCCTATGTCTCTTCTCAAGGTCTAATTGCGAAAAAAAACCGATTTTGATGAAATTTGGTATAGGGATAGATCCCTATACCAAATTTCATCAAAATCGGTTCAGTGGTTTAGGCGTGAAAGCGTAACATACAGCCAGACAGACAGACAGACAGACAGGCAGACAGACAGAGTTACTTTCGCATTTATAATATTAGTATGGACTAGCTGACGCGACGAACTTCGTACCGCTAATTTTCCACCCGCGTGGCGTCTGATCCCGTTCCCGCTGCACCCTCTACTATACTAAACATGTATTATTCTATATGAAACCTTCCTCTTGAATCACTCTATCTATAAAAAAATTGTCTCAAAATTCGTTGCATAGTTTTAAAGAAATCGACAATATTTTTAAAGAAAGCGATTTTTTTGACAGTGACTTTGTTTTATACTTTTTTTTTTTTTTTTTTTCTTTTTCGTGCGGAAATCCCCTCGGATACCCCCCCTGCCGGAGCCGGAAGGGGAGGTTATGTCGGACTCGAACCGACTAAAACCGCACGCCGACTGTGGGTCTTGGTGCTAGGCCGGAGGTGAGGTTGTCAAAGACATATCCCTCGCACCCCGGCTGACCCAGGGCCATCCCTTACGGTCTGGCCCTCCTCAGGAGGGGGGACAACGGTGTCCCCAACTCGCCCCCGGGACTTTGTTTTATACTAAGTATGTAGTGATGTCAAAACAAAAACCTTTCTAAATTTTAAAAAATTCAGAGATTTTTATAGTTTGATTACTCTCTATCATAGTTTGCATTGACTGCAATAGTGAATCAGCCAAACCCGCAGTTAAATCGGAACAAGTGGACTCCCCCAAACTTCGAGGTGAAAACTTCGGTTCGACTGAGATTAACACCAGGATGAAGGGAAAAGATATGCCAACTGCAGTCGCTAAGAGATGCTATGTATTTGAACATCGTTCAGTGAGAAGAGGAACCCGTATCCCATCACACTTGCGTTGAGTAGGCTTCATAGCTTCGAAATTTGAAGAAGATCTACTTACCACATTAATTCCTGTATAAAGTTTCACTGTAATAAAGAAAACCGGACTACTTATAAAAATCTTGAGTGTCGAAACACTACTTGGCTTTGTTAAGAAATTCGATAAAAATACAACATTCTGTTAAGTATTATTTTTAAGCTATCGCGGTGTAAACTCATGGTTATTTATGCCTGTTCGGGACTTCATGCGATAAAAATTGCATTAGTCATCATCAGTCAAGTCGTGACCACGGGTGCAGCATCGCACCCGAAACGTCGGCAAAAAGTAAGTTAAATTTTTTATAACGTGAAGTCCCGAACAGGCATAAATAACTATTTTGTTAAGTACTTAAAGTCCTTATGAAATGAGAGGATTTTATTCCCTCAATCTGGTTTACCTATTCATAAAAAGAAACCTGGTTTTGCAACCCTTTGGAGTGTTGAATGGAAATAGAATAAACGTGAGTAAACAGAAATTGTAGAACGTACCACTTTTCATGATCTTATCTTGCCTGAGTTATAGTTTGTAATGGGAGTAGCCCCTCCCATTTGGGGATTTATTTAACATTAGTGGAATGTACAGAAACTATGGCTTAGCGAGAAAGATCAGCAATTTGCTGTTTTTGAAAATGGCGGTTTTTTATTTGCCTTCTTTCAAAGAAGATGAGTTGTTTTTTGAGGACATAATAACATAATAATTATAAATGAAAATATAATAATTATAATTCATTTATTTATCATATAATTAAAATCCATTATTTGTTAGTAGTATTTGTACACTTTAATCTATGTTAGTACTTATATTTTACAAAAGATTCATGCATGTTATAGGCGTGCCTTAATATGTGGCACTACTAGTTTCTGGCCACCAGTACGTTGAGCATACTGTTGTTCCATACAGCATCGACGTCATTTTTTTCCGCCACAAAGCTGTGAAGCTGTCGGTACGTGCGTCTGCGAACATAGCCGATGAAGTTTACCTTTATTGTTTTAAAAAGTGACGAGCACATGAACATGTCTTTTATCTCGTGTGTCTTATTTTTCATCTCCATCCAGATGCAGCTTTCCACCCACGTGGATGTCTATTGTCGCGACTTTTGGTCATATTTACGGTTTTACTCAACCAATTTCGATCAAACAAACGTAAGATTTTAAATCTATTCAAGACCTTATAAACCAGGAAACCACATCACAATCGGTTCAGTAGTTTTTGCATCCATCACAAACAGACAGACAAGAATTCCTAATGATTTTAGGAATATATTTTTGTTATTTAATATTTTTGTCTTCTGTAAATTATCTCCAAAGTACAGACACGACCACTTTGAATTTAATATTTCATAACGCTATCTAGACCCATAGTAAGCTTGTGTTATGAAATCTAGAATTCAGATTCAAATATATTTTATTGCGATGCGCATAAACATACTTACTCACATACTTTTTTTTTGTAAATACATACTATGCTACATATTATACTTACATAGAAACACCCAGACCTTTACACAGACACAAAAAAAACATATTATACATAAAAACAAATAGACCCATATTCATGCATACAAATATTTGCACAGAGCGGGGATCGAACCCGCGTCTCCTGTAATCCTACCGGTATTCAAGTTTTATTGAACTACTACTCCTATTACCTACTTCAACAATAAGACACTGAGATAGATACAGACTCTGTGCAAGCCATTTATTGAGCACACTGGCGAGACGGATTGCCCCATCGCCGTTAGATTAGTACAAATCCTGCGATCTGCTGCTATCCTAGTAAATGGAATACTGAAACGCCACGATCCACTTCCCTTTAAGTCGATTGTTTTCTTTAGTTAACGTAGTTACGAATACTTTGGTTTTTAACCAATTGCTGTAGTATTAGACGATTTATATAGACTAAGAATGTAGTATCGTCGTGTAGGCCAATTGCAGTCCAGTACCAATCGCTATTGCTCGTGGCTATATATCTATGTATTAATGCAGCACTAATACGTAGGCTGTTCTAGATAACCAGAAACTTCAGATACTTTATACTCGGGTATGACTGTATACAGATAACGGAGCAGTGTGCCAAGAAACTTGTCTGATATTGCTTAAAACTTTTTACAATTGACTAGACTTACATTCTGTTAAAAAATTGTAAATTTGTTGAAAATTTTAACAAAAAAATTAAATTTGAATGAATTTTTTATAGCATTTATTAGCTAACTGTTAAGTTCGAAAAACATTGGAAAAATGAAATGCTCAAGTGAGACTCGAACTCACGACCTTTCGCTTACAGGGCGACTGCTCTGCCAACTGAGCTATTGAGCACCACTTGAATCATTCCAAATTTTCCTTCTCTTTATATCCGTCTATAAGGGCGACGGTGCAGCCATCTACCAACATTCTTACGAACTGTTGGAAACAATGAATGATTTTTCAACCATTTTTAAACATTGAATTTTTTAATTTTTAAATCCTTTAATTTAAAATGTTAACGTATAAATTACTAAAGAAATTTCGATGCAGCTTTTTTCATTATAGAAAGTTATTGAATTAGATTTAGAACTGCAATGCTTCCATATCACCATTGGGTTGTGGAGATCAGATGGCAATTGCTTCACGGAAAATATTGAAATTCAGCCGAATCCTCAGTTAGACTGGGAAAAGCGGGCCCCAGACTCCAAGGTGAAAGCTTCGGATGCGACAGTGATTAAGGCTAGGATTTAATTTAAAACAATTAGGAGGAATTACCGATAAAATCTGCGTATGTTTGTTTGCATTGGTTAAGTAGACTTGAAGATTACACGAGAGGGCATCAGCCGCAATGTTGTTAAAAAAATCAACGAAAAAAACCCCCGTCACAAAAACACCTCCAAAAAGTTGAAAAGTTTGCCTTTTAACTTTAACGGTTGCCATGTCGGGGGACCCTAACTGGTTAAGCACTCCGTTATATTATCGGAACAATTCAAGGTGGCAACCGTTAAAGTTAAAAGGCAAACTCCATTTATTTTCAACTTTTTGGAGGTGTTTTTGTGACGGGGGTTTTTTAAATTTTTAATTAAATTTTCCTTTATACTTTTTAAAGTGATCTACTAGGCAAGCTCTTTCATTTGACACCCATATTGAGGTAGTTATGAAGAAATATGTATTCCGACATGTTGTGGCAGTGGCCATCTTGGACCGTTTTTTTTTCAAACATAGCTAAGAACACTCCCGACTAATATACCTTTCAAACAAAAAAAACTACATCCAATTCGGTTCATCCGTTTAGGTGCTACGATGCCACAGACAGACACACACACACACACACACAGACACGTTAAAATTATAACACCCCGTCGTTTTTGCGTCGGGGGCTAAAAATAAAATTAAACTTCACTCAATTCAGAGAATCATCAACCACTAACCCGAACATTTATTGTTGTAACGTAAAAAAGACAGGCCAATCATTCATGTCCTGCCTACCTACACCAACCAATAGTCTAGCTACTAACAAAATAATATGTTGGACATGATATACGTCACAGCAAAACGCCACATAATAGATCCACTTCGTACCCGGGTAAGCTTGGCAATTTGTCCGTGGAGCGAGCGAGCATTTGTTCGATACCCTATCAAGTTGGGTATAAACGGATATAGCAGTAACAAAGAGAGATTACTTACAATTCTCAGTAAAGTGTATGAGCTGGGTAACCTACGTGATTAAACTGAGCCATTTTTAGTTCTACAATTGAACATTTTCTCGTCTATTCTATAAGATGAGGTTATATCGGTGAGTATGTTTGTAATGGATTAAGACCAAGTAAATAAATATTCCACAATAAATAAATATTCCACAACATTCTAAACAACGCTAGCTTTTATAGCTTGTATTATGGAATCTAGAATGCGGATAAACATACTTATATATTATTTTTTTTGTAAATACATACATATTATACATAGAAACACCCAGACCAATGCAAATAGCCATATTCATGCATACAAATATTTGCACTGAGCGGGAATCGAACCCGCGCCTCCTGCGTGGCAGTCGCGTGCACTACCGTCACGCCACATAGGCTGTCAGTACATTTTGCGTTCTGTCTTTTTTATCCGAGAGCCAATCCTGGTTACTCTAAAAGTTTGCATGTAGGCCCGGGGCCCGTTATCTATTCAGCCGTTCCATAATTTAGTACAAATTGACTTTTACGAGAGCGAATGCTGTCGGACCTCTTACCTATGGTTGGCCCACGGCATTTTCATGGCCCAATCTTAACTAACTAAATTAATTTGAATGATTGTTTCATAGCAATTATTATGCTAACTTTAAAATTCCCTAAAGACGGATATAAAGAGAAGGGAAATTTGAAGTAATTCAGGTGTGGCTCAATAGCTCAGTTGGAAGAGCATTCCTCCTGTAAGGTCGTGTGTTCAAGTCCCGTTTCATTTTTCCCGATTTATTTTTTATTTTTATACAATAATTTATTACGTTTTATTACGTACTGCTATTATTATATTCTGTGTCTGTGGCTCATAGTCTTTCTCTTAACTTTTGTTATTAATTACCGTAAATGCCTGTTTAATTTCTAGTCATACCCAAGTATTCAAGTGAACTGATTATTCCATATCTTTCGACAGTAATAATCAAACTTACAACAGACTAGTTCATAAAATTTTCATTAAACTGTAAAAGTACAGCTAGCAACAAAAGTTGATGAACAATAACAAAATTTGCAAAGGATGGTTTTTAGACTCCTCCATAGGCAAGATTGCATAATGTTTCATTTATAGCAAAGAAAGCTTTTTCTCTAGTTTATGCTAAAATAATAATAATATACCTATGCCATTCATCTGATTATTATCTGAATATTAAAAAAATAAACTAAAAACGAGGTATTAAAAAATGTATTACAGATTGTTTGAAAAACCTCATTAGCCCAATATATCAAAGTACTAAAGAACTTACGCTAACAGTAGAGCAGGTGTGTTCAATTATGGAAAGCACTTGTTGCGCGCCCATGAAACTGAGTGAACCGAGCTAAGTGTGGAACTTGGCTTGTAAAGTGTTCATAATGCAGCAATGTACGGTGTTAGTTCTTTGAGAAGCTGAGGCCCTGGTACTCTACGATTTAATCAATACTAGATTAGACATTGTAGTCGCTATGTAAAAACTCATAGTGCAGGCGCTAGGGTGTAACACTCACGGGGATATTTACCATGTTCTTTACTTGTTTAGTTGTTTATCTGTATGTGTGTCTAGCATCCAGTAATCCGTATGTTAACAAGACCTATAACTTTTAAACCCATGCGAGACGACTCAGTGAGTGTGGGGTGGTTCACTTTGTCTCCTTCGTTAATAGCTCTACTACGGGACATTGGCGGAATTGATGCTCAAAGCATAGAGCCATTCAACAATAATTGAATTGAGTGTAGTGTGTCGAAAACGCGATCGAGTACAGTGCGATAACGCGGACAGAGTGGTTAGAACAACGCGTGTAAATAACGAATGTGGAAGAGGGTAGATAGATACAGTCTGCCCATAACAACAAGCTCGACGGTCCTCAGTGCATCGTGATCATGGCGCTTGAAACTGCGCCCAAATATCGGTTACTCAATTAAAGAAAATGGTAAATATCTCGGTGAGTGTTACACTAGTAATGACCATGTTAATTTCAAATCATACATCAGGCGCTAGATTTTGATGAGTTTGAAAAATGTGAGGAATGGCAACACTTTTAAATATTATCAAAATTATAATGTGATATAGTTTTTACCTCTTTTTTTATTGAAAGCGACTATATTTATTTTGTATATCATTGGATGATCACATTCAACTCTTGATTTGGTTCCAGTTGTAACCAGTCCCGGTTCCAGTTGAAAGAAATTGCAATAGTCATTGATTCTAATGCCGCACCATTAAGACCTGGAACTACCTGCCTGCTCACGTGTTTCCTTCTTCCTAAAGTCCCGGGTCCTTTAAGCGGGGCGTGAAAAGGCATCTGATGAGGCCGTCAAGCTGAGTGCCACCACTGTTAAAATGGCCTATGTTTACGATGGTGACCCTCGTTCCGATACCTCCCCCGCCGGAGCCGGAGAGGAAGGTTATGTCAGACTCGAACTGACTAAAACCACACGCTGTCTGTGGGTCTTAGTGCCAGGCCTGAGGTTGTCTTCAACATGTCCCTCGTACCCCGTCCTGACCCAGGGCCAATATTCAAGACACCGGGATATTTGAGTCAGTTCATCTCCAATATTGTAATGTTTTACGAAAATAAAACATGATTTTCATGAATTTGTACATATAGTGAACTGGTAAAATGGTATATAATAATAATAATTAATAATTACGAACCAATACGACCTTCGAACCTTCAAGAAAAGAACGTTCTCTCTATTGAAAGGAAGGCAACGCACTTGTGACTCCTCTGCTGATGCGGGTGTCCTTGGGCGGCGGTGATCGCTTACCATCAGGTGATCCGTCTGCTCGTTTGCCTCTCTATTCCATAAAAAATATAACTTCAATTCATACAGGTTAAATTGTACATTTTCAGCTCCATGCAGTAATCCTGTCGAGTGTGCGTGAAAATTATGTTAATGACGTCACGCGATCAATGCGCGTATTACGTGCTTGAAATAATTCCTGAGTCTGTACATAACATCCTTCACAATTATGCTATCCTGGTAGATATTCCTGACTGCTGACGTGAGGGTAGTTGCATTTTATTACTTTAATTAAACTATTATGTTGCTAGATTTCTAATTTCATGATTTTGTAATAGAAACGTATCATACATAGGGTATTAAAAATACTAGTTACTTGTAACCCATATAAATTGACTAGTATTCCCGCTTGCCCTCCGTAAAAGCTAAATTTTTGTTATAGAAGTGGGTTCACGTTGGCAGTGTAATGGCTAGGATTCGAACCTGGGACCTTTCGATCGTAAGGCCAACTCCTTAATCGTACCGATAAACCTTGATAGACAATATCATAGCTCAAGATGTCACATATCAAGAAAGTCCTTTTAAAACTATATAGAGTTTACATTCCGTCACAGAATAGATAATAGTAATTCCGTGCTCACAATCTTTAGACTATTGGCACACTGAGTGTCTTAAGTTGTTTCTAAATGCCTCTCTTTGCATTGAGAATATGCATAGTGTCAACATACACACTGAAGATGCATTCACAAGCATTTTTTTCTTAGTAAAATACTACGCTGCGTGACGCGGGGCAGTGTGCCAACAACCTAAGTTATGTATTTTCCCACAAATAGATTCTCAGAAAATTATTACTCTGCGTCAGTGTGCCTTGACCCTTACTTTCTAGGTATCTGAAGCACACAATTGTATGGGCGGACAGCTTTATTCATCTGTTTACGAAACCCTTGCATTGCACGCCGACTGACTGAGTACGTAATAAATACCATTGCTTTATATTTTGCTTGAGATTTTTATTCGAGTTTCAGTAGTGAAATGTTCATCGTGAATGTAATAGTATTTGCTTAGAAAAGCTCTTGAAAGGTTTAATGATAGTTGAGGAAGTTTGTGAATTAGGTTAGGATAGAAGCATTATGGCGACTTGCTTTTTTTTGTATGTTTTGTATAATTTTAAAAAGATTATTAGAACCGAAATTACTAATATTCCTCGAGTTAAGCTAAATTGCTTCGCTGAAAGAGTGCCCGGCGTGGGACACGCCGAGGCGGGTCCTAGTGGCGGCTCTGGGGTTGGGGTTGGTCCTCACACTCGCCACATTGCTCACAGCGATGGTACGATGCGCGAACGCTTGGGGTGCGGCCGCCTCCTTCTGCGAGCAAGTAATGCTCGAGAAGGAGGCGGCCGGTCGGCTCCGGACTAGACTCCGGGCCCGGGAAGCCCACGCAGAGCGAAGGAGAACCGGACGTCGGAGGTCACAGAACGACCTCCGTCCTCCATGAGCGCTGGCCTGGGGGTGACCGGTGGAGCCGCCTGTCACCCTAGCAGAAGCAGGCCGCGACGGCTCCGTGGGGGTGGTATCCGTGGGGTTCTATCGCACGATAAAAAAAAAACTAAATTGCTTGTGTTATGAGTGGGTTCACGGCGGTAGTGTAATGGCCAGGATTCGCACCTTTCGATTGTAAGGCCGACTCCTTAACCCACTGAGCTACCGACGCTTGTGAGTCCAAGTATGTGTTATGTTTGGAGATTTGGATCCTGGGTTCCTCTCTCTACGTTTTGAATCCTGAGATGAAAGCCTACGTCATAACATTATTTGTCAATCAGTAGTTGTCCCAGTTTATAGGAAGTATATTTGGGCCCAATTTTTTTTTCTGGAAAAAGAATATTTGCACCGAAATTACTAATATTCTCTCTAACCCCTCCAACTAAGCTATATTGCTTGTGCTAGGAGTGGGTTTACGTCAGTAGTGTAATGGCCGGGATAAGGCCGACTCCTTAACCATTAAATATGACAGTCTATAATGGAACAGGAAAGTTTAAATATTAGTGAAAAATAATGTGACGACCTGGTGCTGTAAACGTCCATAGGACACGGTAACTTTCCATAAGGTAGGCCATGTGTTTATCTGTCACCTTATCAATCAATTAGTCTGTTGCAGTCCACTGTTGAACATGGCCTCCGCCTATCGCATCCAGTCTGTCCCAGCTACCTTTTTAGTCCGTCGTCGTCAGTCTATCTGACCCCACCTTTGGTTTACCTGCCACCTAAATGGTATAAAAAAAATATTGTTCAATAAAAAGAAGTTCCAGTTCTACATTTGTACGTCAGTAGAGCAAAGACAGGACTCTGTGCCTAATATAGCAGACTAAACTAAAACTAATGTCACAATGCGGTGTGAGATAACTGCACAACTATGGCGGTGCTCGAGTGCCGACTGCTCCGTCCAAGATCTGCTAATTAGTTGGACACGGTATGGTGATACCCACTGCTGTTATATTCCTTAATTATCGTGCAAATACAAAAGTAACAAAAAAGAACTGTCCCCACAAAGGCAGTGACAAACATTCGAGAATGTGTGTATTTATGTGGTGCACTTTCAGTTTTGCGGTAACGTGAATCGTAGTGATAAACATATTGAATGTGGTGCGCTTTCGTACTTAATTACGTACGTACGTGTAGTACGTAATTTTGAACTTCGAAATTCAGTGGAACAGTACAAAAAAGGTTTTAAAATGATTGTAAACTAATTGTTGCCCAAGATTCATGCCCGCATGGGAGTCGAAACATAGCTTATGGTCTTTTACAAAGTCTTATTCGCCCCTGTATCAAATTTCATGAAAGACGGTTCAGTAGTTTAGGCTGAAAGTGTCACAGACAGATATTATTGAATATTCAAATGGATGGATGGCTGCTGACTTGGTCTGCCCATTCCATTTCCGTGACTTTACTACCAGTACTCCGATTCTGCTCCCCAGCTTCGTCTTAGCACGACAACCCACAGACGGCATGTGGTTTTAGTCGGTTCGAGTCCGATATAATCCTCCCCCTCCGGCTCCGGCGGAGGAGGTATCCGGAGGAATTTACGCACGAAAAAAGAAAGGCTCCGATTCTGCTAATTGTCATACCACAGACACTGCAAAAAATGCCACTTAATTTGAGACTATAACTGTTATGCTGTTTAAGTCTGAAATCAAATGAAGAGAGAATGAAAAAATGTAATGAAATAGTTTTATTAGGCTCACATATATCGCCCATTCAATTTCGCGTTATATATGGGGTGAAGCAATATTACTACGGACAATCTATCCTCGTCATATTCCATGAGACACCATCCATTTAACCCCAAGAGGTTCTATTCTCATAAAGTACGGATAGCCGGTTAGCTGGCCTAAACATTTGTAACGGAGAGTGATGTGGGGAGGCGTATCCTTATGCGTCTTGACAAGTAGTCTTAATTTAGAGGATATATACAGGGTGCATTTTAATTCGAGTAGTTTTTATGTAGCCATGTGATGTGCGGTCTAATAGAGGAGGTTTCAACGATTTTTGCCTTTGTTTTGGTAAAAATTAGGGGTTAAAATAACTTTCAAACTCTCGCGTTCCATGATATTCAATAATTATAACGGGAATTAACGCGATCATGGTATAGGTAGATACGTACCTTTGAGTTGAAGAACCTACTACCTCACAGACTCGAAGACGGCGGGCGTGCACTACTGAGCCAGTCAGCCTGTGACAGACAGGCCAGACAGACACGGCCGGTGTAACCTGTTCGAAACGTAAGGCAAATCAAAGGTACGATGTACTAATACAATGATGTCGTTAATTCCAGTAACTACTATTGTATAAAAATTATATGTATGTACTTAGTTTTGCTTTCATCTCTCTCGTGATATTTGTATTGTTGTTTATTTGTTAAGTTTAATTTTCACAAGTTCAATTAGATCCATTTCCTTTTATCTCTTAATGATTGACCTTTATGAATAAAATATTTGTTTTTCAATTCAAGGACTGTCAATCAATGACGCAGTAAGTAAAAAGTTTGTTTAACAGAGGTTCTGTTACCTTCAAACCCTTAATTTGCGATCTTCGGCGGAATGGAAGTTAGTATTACTTTTATTAAAAAAACTTAATGTTGCTCGCAGTTCTTAGCGCGTATAATAATTCTGTGTACAAAATTTCAGATAAATTCTTACGGCTGTTTGAACGTAATAGAGTAACGAGAAGCCAAAAAAACTTTTTACATTTTATAATATTAGCAGTTAACTCTTCTAAACTCTTCAATAAAAAAAAACCAAGAACCTTTTTTTTCACGTGGTTTCTCCGCGCCCACAAAACAATCAGATCAATAAAACAATATGCTGTTGATTAAGATAATTATTATCAGTACAAGATATTACGTTTCTTCGAACATCTGGTGTCACCCGCACGTTAAGTTTCGGATATTATAACGACCGAATTCGTGGCAGCGATTATGAGTTTGACGTCAAGTAGTCCGTTGTTGGCTCCAACAATTCGTAAGCGCTGTCGCGGAAATATTTCCGCAATGACGTCATGTTTGTGATTAATTTGTAGCTTAAGTTTATTCTAGTACACAACAGTTAACACCAACAACGTCATCTTTGCGGAAATGTACTGCTATGCAATTATACGTGTATTACGATCATCGTCATAGCAATTTTCCAGTTGCGATTAAAATTTTGCACCTTTGAGTCTTAAGGTATGCCTATTATTTCAGGTTGATAATATCAGCATTTCCAGAAAGGACCGCTGTGTTATCATCCCACTCCAGGACTAAAGCCTTTAGGTACCAAAGTTTTGCTATTATTTATACTGTTGATTGATGGTACTTGGTGGAATTCACTGTTACACATATTGAGAACACTTGTACTTTTCCACTGTATTTATTGTATTACACCTGACCGGTTTGGCCTTACGGCATTCTCAAAGGCTTACATTTACCAAAGTTTTGCTCGCTGTTCAGCAGGAGCACCGATTAGCAAGCAAGGTTAGTTTGGACCCTAAAGGTGTTTGTATAGCTCTGTATACCCCAAACTGCAATGTAATTATATTTTTGTATGTTAGCGCTTTAGCTTGTCGAGTGAAAGTTGTGCTGTACTATTCGTCTAAAGTTTTGTTGCCCTATCGCTTGTTGAGAAAATAATAACAGACTAACTTACGTCGAGCTTGCGTTCTCTTCTGCTGTCATTAGTCGGACTGGCTGACGTCACCGGAGATCAACCAATAACAATATCTATCAAGCAAAACATATCATTTGTACTTTTTCCACAGTAAAAAAATAAAATTAATAAAACATGACATCCAAAACCTTTAAGTAAATGTAAACTTTAGAGAATACCGTAAGGCGAAACCGGTCAGGTCATATTATAATAAATAATGTGGAAAAAATTCAAGTGTTTTCAATATGTGTAAAAATGAATCCCACCAAATGCCATCAATCAACAGTATATTGGTATATCTATTAAGATTGTCGCAGCGCTGTATACTTAAAGAATTGCATTGCTGGTTGTGCTATCGCACCACTTACAATCGGTGATCGCACTATCGCCCTATTATTTGTTCTGTGTTTATTTGTCACAACTATGAAACGGAATGAAGCCCGTTCCGCTGTCCTGTCCGAAGCGGATTTTATTCCGCAAGCTCGTAAAAAAGACGTCATGTACAAAAACGTAAGAATATAATAAAGAGAGGTTAAATCGTCTCGGCTCTTTCAACGGTCGGCTATTACAAACACGCTCTCCTTTCCTATAGTATCCACTAAACGATATAAATATGAATTGTAGCCCTCTTAAGATGAAGTAATACCTCTGTGAGAGCGTAACTACCCTCTTAAGAGTTGAAGAGTTAGTTAGATAAAACATATATGTGTTATTAAGGATTTTCTAAGTCGTAAATTCTATAATGGTAGTTTTACTATTCTAATTTTTTTTTCAGCCAGAGTTGCGCGTTTTCAGAGGAATTGTTCTCCAAAGAATACTGGTGGTTAAGGTGGGTTGGCATAATGTAGGCGAACTTGAAGAAATACAATTTAGTCAGTATGAATTTAAGAGCACTCGAAACGGTGCCATCTTGCATTCGAAAAGAGTGCAAGGTTAACTGCATTTGGTTGTAGGGAAAAGCAAGGTGTTATTGAGCTTATTCCCAGTACCACTACAAATTCATTTTTTTAATATAATAATAAATTATTTAAGAAAGATTTTATTTCTACATACGTATGCAATTTACAGATCATTTCCCTTTCAAGTTTACATTGGAGTAAGTATATTGTTTCGGTTAAATATTTCTAATAATTTCCACACTAGACTCATGGTCTGTATCGTGGAAATCATACGTGATGACTTGATGAGTTACCGCTTTTATATTTTGAGCTCTGAACAACATTACATGTGTTATTGTATGTAAGTAGTTTAACTAACTAAATATCTAACCTAAGTAATACATTTTATACCTTGTTAATTTAGTTGGCTCGTTTGTCAAACTCCCTAACAAAACCAAATACCTCAAAAGTCGGTCATACAATAATGGGTACTAACATACCTCTACTGACCTCGATACAGGCGATTAGTACAGTCAGCTATAACCAGCAACAAAATTTAAATCCAGAACTTGTATTTAATGTTACTACAATACATTATAGCGTGTTTTACTCATTGTTGTTACATTATGATTCTGTTTACCACGCTGTGAATGCACGGCCGGCGGCCAGCTCGCTCGGCTATAGCCGTTAATGGTGCCTGATTTCACTATTGTGGTTGTAAATTCAATGATTATGGCTACCCGTCACATTAGCGTTTCAAATCTGTTGTATGTAGCCAATTACGAATGATAATTCTTGGTTTGGTGCGCCTGCTTTGCGGTTGATAAAGAGTATGATGATTTATTTGATTTGTTTTGCGATTATGGTACTATGTTATGTTATTTGATAGTATGTGCCTAGTATAAATTAAAGAACCTAGCTCTAGGAGAAGACGGTCTCGAACCCCGACTGCGAGGGTTCCTCAGCGCATACTTGGAGCGGGGCCAGTTTCCGAAGATGTGGAAGACGGGGAAACTGGTCCTCATCCGCAAGGACGGACGCCCGGCGGACGAGCCGTCCGGGTACCGGCCCATAGTGTTGCTCGACGAGGTGGGCAAGCTCTTCGAAAGAGTGATTGCCAAGCGCCTCGTCGAGCACCTCTCTAGAGTAGGGCCGGACCTAGCGGACATGCAATACGGCTTCCGCCGGTGGCGTTCCACTGTGGATGCCATCATGCGCGTGAGGACTCTGGCGGAGGAAGCGGTTGCCCGGGGCGAGGTGATGTTGGCGGTGTCTTTGGACATCTCCAACGCGTTTAACACCTTGCCCTGGAGTTGCATCAGGGAGGCGCTCGTGTACCACGATGTGCCTCTCTACCTCCGCCGCATAGTCGGGGCGTACCTGACGGAGAGGGCCGTCATCTACCCAAGTGCGACCGGCGTCGGTAGGCGTGAGATGTCGTGCGGTGTCCCACAGGGATCGGTCCTGGGGCCGCTCCTGTGGAACATCGGATACGACTGGGTGCTTCGCGGTGAGCTCGCGTTCGGGGCCACCGTCACGTGCTACGCGGACGACACGCTAGTGACGGTGAGTGGCACTACACACCGCGAGGCGACCCAGAGGGCCACGACCGCTGTTGCTCAAGTCGTGGATCGGATCCGGCGGCTGGGTCTCGAGGTGGCTCTGCACAAATCCGAGGCCTTGTTCTTTCATGGTCCTCGGCGCAGGCCACCCCCGGGATCCAGCTTGACAGTAGGAGGTACTCCCATCGACATCAAGCCCCGGTTGAAATACCTGGGGCTCGTACTCGACGGTCGGTGGGACTTCGGAGAGCACTTCCGAAGTCTGCGCCCCAAACTGTTGGTGTCAGCTAACGCGCTGATGCGGCTGCTGCCCAACTTGAGGGGCCCAGAGGACTCCTGCAGGAGACTCTACGCGGGTGTCGTGCGGTCCATGGCCCTGTACGGGTGCCCCGTGTGGGCGGACGCCCTGCAGGCCAGGTTCGTGCAACTGCTGCATGCACCGCAGCAGACGATGGCCTGCAGGGCCATTAGGGGGTACCGCACGATATCCTTTGAAGCGGCGAGTCTCCTAGCCGGATCGCCACCGTGGATCCTGGCGGCACTGTATCGGTTCCGTAAGGAGGCGCGGGAGCGGGGATACGATCCCGAGCCCGAAAACATTCGGGCCGAGAGGTCCCGGCTCCACGGGATCATGGTGGCGGAGTGGGAGCGACGACTTGAGCAACGACGCGCAGGGCATGCCGTCATAGAGGCGGTAAGGCCCATCATGGGGGAATGGCTCGAGAGGCCACATGGCAGCCTCTCGTATCGACTGACGCAGATTATCACCGGGCACGGGTGCTTCGGGAGATATCTGTGTCGGATCGAAAAGGAGCCAACGTCCGAGTGCCATCACTGCGACGCGAGCGAGGACACGGGGCTGCACACGCTCACCGAGTGCCCGGCATGGGCCGAACCGAGGCGGGAGCTAGTAGCGGCCCTGGGAGTGAGAGTTCTCACCCTCGCCACCCTGCTCACAGCAATGGTCCGCTGCGCGGACGCGTGGGCGGCCGGCGTCTCCTACAGCGAGCAGGTAATGGTCGTGAAGGAGACGGCGGAGCGGGAGAGGCGGCGCGAGCGAGAAAGACTCGCGGATCGCGCCGCCCGCGCGCGCAGGCAACTCGGGCGTCGGAGGGCACTGACTGACCTCCGTCCCCCATGAGCGCGGGCCTGGGGGTGACGGGTGGAGCCGCCTGTCACCCCAGCAGAAGCAGGCCACGGTGGCGGCGCGCTGAACAGCGCGCCTCCCCATTCCGGGGGCGAGTTGGGGACACCGTTGTCCCCCCTCCTGAGGAGGGCCAGACCATAAGGGATGGCCCCGGGTCAGCCGGGGTGCGAGGGATATGTCTTTGACAACCTCACCTCCGGCCTAGCACCAAGACCCACAGTCGGCGTGCGGTTTTAGTCGGTTCGAGTCCGACATAACCTCCCCTTCCGGCTCCGGCAGGGGGGGTATCCGTGGGGATTTCCGCACGAAAAAAAAAAAAAAGTATAAATTAAAGAAGTGACATACATACATGCGTATAGTTTTCCATACAAAGGTTAGGAAAGATGACAGCTCTACACATATTTCTATCGTTACCTACTTCACAAGTTTCATCTACTGAAAGGAAGATATAGTTTATTTGATCGTGACACATGAAAATATAACTCCTAAAATCTAAACAATGATTATTTTTATTATGTGTCGAATAGGGCCTGCTAGCCAAACGTATTAGGCCGTTGCCGAACGCTCCTTTGCAACCAGGTGAACCCACAGATGTCAATCAGTCTACTGTTACCTCTATATAAATCCACCTATCCAGTCCTATCCAGTTTCGTATATTCTAATAATACGAAAATAAACAACAAATATAAAACAATTAGCATCTGGCCCTAAATATTTATCACGTGATTAACAGTAAACGCATCATATTTCAACAAGGGCCCGGATAAAGCGCTATCGCGATGTCAACACGCGGTCCTCGGAAAAAAGGCACAACCTAAATTGATATCCTAAATAAAAGGAGAGGTAATCTACAGAAATGGCATTGTGGAAGCTCCGTGGAAAGCAAAGAAAACGAATTTATAACCAACACAAAGGACAGAGATAAGCCGCAAGCGAAAACAATTCGAGATGCCCCAAAGATAACGTCGGTACGGGGTTTTTGTCGAGATTTTCAAGTTTCGCGCAAAGTGGAAATCTCTATAATCGCGTCGGATTGTGACGGCAGACGACGAACGTAAAATGCAACTACGCTGATGGATTTTTGCTTTTATTGTGATTATTTTGGCAAAGTCAAGCGGATTGATGTGCGCCACCGATAAAATAAAACTGTGGTAGCGGCTATATCCGGAGCATTCAGACACGCTTTTCTTTATACGTACAAATACGTTTTAATTTTCATTATTTAGAGCGACTGTTTACCAATGATAGGGGTTACGTTATTGAGTTTTATTCAATGAAATTCACTGGTTATATTCAACTATAGTAATCCAACTGTAAAACACAATTGTAACTGCAGACCTTAGATCGATTGATCAATTTGTGATCGAGCAATCGATAATTTTATATGCACATCGTATTTTTCTGATTTTTAGGGCAAGTGAAAGATGATAAAATTAGTTTTGTACATACATAGTACAAAAATATCTTCTGAGTAGAATTGGCTTACTAATTTAGGAAAAAAAAGTACAAAATAAGTGTACTTTTTGTGTAGAAAATGTTTAAAATTATCATTAATATTAAATGGAATTGAACCTTATGCTGAACTTGTAGAAAGTTTTTACCGAGTCGAATACAGTGTTAATTACTTAAGAAACTTTTTTAACTAAATCCCTTTATCAGTTTGCCGAGTTACCAGGCTGTTATGATCACGAGGAGGTCTTTCTTACCGAATGTATAAGTTTATACAATTAAGTCCTAACAAGAAAACTTTAAATTTCGGTGAACTCTCTAAGTTTAATCAACTATAGTTACCTACATAGGTTCATATTTAAGAGAATTGTTATAGATATATACTGCCAGGCGCATGCTCCTCTCCTCCTAAGTAATTGATTGTACTTTAAGTAATATGATAACAAATCGATGGTGAATGTTTCTTTATTAAGTTTTCACACTTAGCAAATTAATAAAACAAAAGGAAAGGAAAAAGCAAATCCTACTTAGTCTACACATGAGGGAGGTATGTGCGGTCATACATTAAAAAATATTAACATCCGAATGAAGAACCTCCTCCTTTTTAGAAGTCGGTTAAAATGTGTGTTATTAATTGAACTTTAATGAAAAAAATGAGCCAGAAAAAGAAATTTAGTTGATTTTTTGCTTAAAACTACTCCAAAAGTACTAGGAAACTATAAACACGCACGTGTTGCGCGAACGTCTTCCTTATTTTGTATGCTAAAGTTTTCGAGTTACGCCGTTTCTCAGGTAAGGAAAGTTTGTAAGGACAGGTTCACACTGTCGTAAGAGGAGTTTCCAGTGTTTCTGCTCGGGATATGTTTGTAAGAAGCTTTTGTAAGTTCCCGTCAGGATGCCTACTTGACTTTTATTTACACTTTTGAATTTCCCTTGACGGGTTTTTGGTTTGCTTTTGATCCCTGATCCAATGTATTACATACTTTTAAATGTTTTCATACATACTCAGTCGTTTCTATAATGTCGACGTTAGTGAAATCGAGTTTCGTGAATGAAGTTTTTTTTTGTATGAAAAAAATCGGCAAAAATTAACTTAAAAGTTAACATAATAAATGCTATAAAAAATTCATTCAAATGTTTCATTATTTATCAGTTTTTATCGAGCGTTTTAATTTGTGTACCTAAACACAAATTTTCAAAATTTATATTGCGCTCAAAGACGCCATAAAATTATACAAGATTATATTGGTTTATTAGAACATTCAGCTCAAAACGTTTAAAAATATATTGCTCTTTAACTTCATTTTCACTAGAAACTTAGGTTTCTTCAACAAACAAATCTAAAGTTCCTTCTTACAGTAAATACTTGTGACACCAATAATGTCACTTACCGCACCACAATAACTTATACAACCCTACTCACCCCACAACACGACACAAGCGATGTTATTCAACCACAACCCTCAACCCGGTAATTATTCCAAACTATATCAAACACAAAAGCTTTTCAAACGGAGATTAATTTTGTAACAAACTTGCGAACTTTCTTGTGCCTATAGTCAATTAGGCCCTTCATCACGACTATTGCCTGTAGTGATTTTAGTTTGGAAAGCGTTAATGACTTGTTAAGCTACCCAAAAGAACAGTAGATCTATTATGTAATGTGTGTCCAAAACTTCGGGCTCACATGTAACACGAACGAAAAGCGTGGCACAGTCGGCGTCTGAACAATCTTAACTACACCTTTCTCAAAATGACCTTAAAAATAGGGTATTAAGAGTCATCACATCACAATCTAACGGTTTCATTCATTTGAAGGCCTGTTCGACCAAACGCTTTTAAAGTTTATTCCTAAAATAAACAGCCAATATGTGGGTGATAGTGCCTGCTTATTCTAGGAATAAACTTAACTCGTGTTTGGTGGAATGTACCATACATTGTATTATTATCCGAATCAAAGGTACGTACCAAATATCATAACAATCGGTCAACAGGAACGGGGGAAAACAAAGGAATTAAGCTCATTTTGAGCACTTTGTTCGTCAATATTGATCTGATACTGAGTTAGACTTTAGATAGAATACCTATGTTACAAAATAATATAGACTGCTGTGGTAAGCGACTACAATGTGGATTTCTTTAAGAAGGGCATTATACTCCGCACGCCGAATGATGATCCCTATGACGTTTCAACTGACAGTTGTATTAGTTATGCGAAACAATTTCGATAAAATACTGTTTTTTCAGGCAAATGTCATGTCATTTAGCCAGGTCATTCAACATAATAAACAATATTTATTTATTTTGAAAAAAAAAGACTACGCGCATTGATGGACATAAAACACTAGATAAAAAAGTAACAGCCTTATTATATTTTATTTTACTATACTTTAATTTTTGGAAGAAGCTTGCGCTCAAGTGACAGCTGACGATTGGCGAAAAGTGGTCGAAAGAACGAAGAAAATTTGCTTACAAGACTGGGATCGAGATGTACAATACGACAATATCATTGACCAACCGTTAATAATAAACGTCACGGATAGCTGCAGTTCAGACTCAGATTTTGAAGATCCGATTGACCCTGTATCAGATTCAGATTGATATAAATAAAATACAAACTCAAAGCATTTGTTTTATATTTCCAACAAATTATCGATATTTTGTTTATCGATGTGTCCCTTCTTAGTCGATAACAGCTTGACGACGTAACTTTTGCAGCACGTACCATGTACATTTGCATTGAGTTTTTTTCTATTATTTCCGAACATTACGTAATAATTTCTTAATATTCATTTTTATAATTTACAATTGTACACAATTATGATTTTTTCGTCTTTTTAATGGACCTCTAAAGGATTTGATGTGATAGGACGTCAGTACAATGTTAAGCGCTAACGAACTGTCATAGGGATCATCATTCGGCGTGCGGATTATAGTGACTCATTCTTATGCCGCATCACTAAGACCTGGAACTCCCTGCCAGCTCACGCGTTTCCTTCTTTCTACAGTCCTGGGTCCTTTAAGCGGGGCGTGAAAAGGCATCTAATGAGGCCGTCAAGCTGAGTGCCGCCACTGTTAACATGGTACATGTTGACGATGGTGACCCTCTTTCCGAGACTTTGCCTTTAGCTTAACATCAGGCGAGGCGAAGTCAAATTGACGTGTCGTATATAAAAAAAGAAGGTTTCTTCAGTGTAGGCAGCACGAGTTTAACGCTCCTGGTGTTGCGTCGAATGTTGCATATGTCCACAGACCAAGGTAAACACTTTTATCAGGTAGTCCGTCTGCCACCTAATTGGTATAAAAAATTGAAATAGGGCGACACGAGAGCCTCTTATACCAGTTGACGCAGGTGGTCTCAGGGAAAGATACGATGAAGTTATTTCAGATTTTAAAGCCGATTGAGGTGTCACGCTGCCTTAGGGTCAGATTGTGGGATTTTTCTTGAGCCTCTTATTTTCTTCCTCATTCAAATATACTCCTGATCTTCAACAGCATCGACTTCGCCTTAGTACCTATTAGTCCCATCTGAGGCTGCTCCGTGGTATTTAAGAGTTATTACAATAAAAAATTATTTGTAAAACAGAAACTTTTGAGTTTGTTTCCTTGTTCAGTGACTATTTCCATCAGAGGTTTGCGCCGAATTTAGACAATGGGATACTTCAGTACCTCATATCTTTACAACCAAAGCTAAGTTAAGCATTGTAATAAAATATTTCTGTACAAAAGAAATTCTTAATAAAAGTAGATTCGTTTTTTATGACAATCATGTAACAATCTAAACCCCTTAACGTGAGAGATAAATAGCTACTATAAAACAGCTCTAAAAAGCTTACAAGTCTCCAATATGTTTACCCATCTCTTAAACGAATAGTGCGATTACGATAACTTATGACGTCATTCGCATGGTGCCCATGTTTCATAGAGAACGGCCGGACAAATCCTACTATCAATTTTTATGACAACCATCAGCGTACATCCTGAGACGTTACTTAAGAGTTGTGTGGCAATATTAGACGGTTCAGAAGATGAGATAAAATTGTTTTTTGGACATTTTATTAAGATAGATGCGTGTTTGCAAAGCCTAGTGCTTAGGCAAATTGTTATGTCTGTTATGTGTGGGACTAGTTGGGTCACAGAACAGCTGACAACAAAGGAACAAAAATGTGGACACTACAACATACAAAAAGAGTGTAGAATTTTATAGTAGATATTTTTAAGTGCATGCCCCTAGAGTTAATACCGTGTAGTTTTGAAACTTCTAGAAAAGTTTTTAAAAGGCGCCATCTTGATTAATGTCGTTCGTATGACAGCATCTGTGGCGTGGCGGTAGTGAAGGCGACTGCTACGCAGGAGGCGCGGGTTCGATCCGCGCTCAGTGCAAATAATTGTATGCATGAATATGGCTATTTGCATTGGTCTGGGTGTTTCTATGTATAATATGCATGTATTTACAAAAAAAAAGTGTCAAAGTATTTTATCCGTGTTTTAGATTCCATAACACAAACTAGTTAAGCTATGCTTACCATGGGTCTAGGTAGCATTGTGTAGAATGTTGTTGAATTTATGGAATATTTGTGTGGTGCCTCGTCAATATCTTTAGGGCCCAAGAACAACCTCGCCATACGTCGCTTTACCTGCTCATCAACGGACGCGGCTTTGGCACTTGCTTTCATGACACGGTAGGAAGGGAAGACGGCAGTTGCTCCCAGAAAAGCCAGCATGCCCATCAACAACAATAAGCTCCCGGGCTCCAGGGGGCAAACTTTTTACGCTATGATAATAAATTTATATTTTCATAAATATTCCATAAATAATAATAAATATTCCACAATATTTTACACAACGCTATCAAGACCCATGGTAAGCTTAACTAGCCTGTGTTATGAAATCTAGAATGCGGATAAACATACTTATAATTTTTTTTTAATACATGCATTTTGTACATAGAACAATCAGACCGGATAGCCATATTTGCACTGAGCGGGGATCGAACCCGCGCCTCCTGCGTAGCAGTCGCGTACACTACCGCCATGCCACAGAGGCTGTCATGTTCCATGTCTACCATTTTTTTATTTTCTTTCAAGCTATTTATTTCCACGCATCGTATTATCCCGTAACCTAGTTTTGGCGATACATTTTTCTTAGCACATTCAGTTCATTAGTCACCTCTGATAAAGCATCGCTATTTTCGGTTCGCCTACGGCTGATTAGCCAAGAAAAACAGTTCTTTTTACTTGTATCCGAAGTTACGGATGAAGATTTTTTGTTGGGACTACTGTTTGCTTTTAGATCTATTTATTCTTGTTTCCTAATAGTATTTAGGTGGCCAATAAACTAATGAGCCGTTCAGTGGTGGGCTTATTGGTGCCTATATATGCTCGTGACTACTCATCCATTGCGAGGGTACATTGTTTTAGGACTAACTGACCCGTTCCAAGTTCAGGCTAGGCACGAAAAAAATTTGATAGTATAGAATTATAGCCGACGGTTTGATGGGAGTCCTGGGACATCCTTCTGAGGGCTTACTTGAGGCTCCCAACCATAGGCTGCTGGGCGTTACCGTGGGGGTTTTTAGTCGGTAGGAGTCCGGCATAACATCCATGAAGGATTTTCCCTCACGGTAAAAAAAAAGCAACAAGTCCAAAGCTACATGTCCAGATTAATCGTATACAGTTGCTAAGAATCATGCTATTTAATACATACATACATATACTCACGCTTGTGAATCCCTTAAGGGGTAGGCAGAGGTGTATTACCGCCCAAATTTCGCCAACTATGATTTTCGGTCCTACCTTATGCCTGTTGCCGTCAAGTGGGCACTTACTTATAGCGTCATGAAAACATTTTTTGAATCGAATTGAAATCACGCATTATGACAACGTGCATGAAGGAAAATCTAAAAGCTAACATGATAACTACAATAATATTAAATGAAAGTCTTATAATAAGATAAAATTGAAGCAAAAATTCCCGTGACGTCACCAGACCTAAGTTATAATCCACAATTTATATTTTGTTCATTATAAACAATGCCCCTAAGGCGGCTCTATAAAGTAGCTACCTACGTCTCCTTTGTGGGCGTTATTACGCTTCGTTTACCGGTATTACGCGCAATGTACGTCGATGACGTCAGTAAAGTTAAATGTGGGGTAATAGTTCATTTCTTTGGGGTAAAGATTGCGTATAAGACCCCACTTAGATCCGTTAATCAAGAGGTAAGTTTCGCAAGAGGTATGCAATGATATTTTATAAACTATAGTAGGGGAGGCGTAGAAGGAAATACTGTAGTAACTCGAGCGCGTCAGATTAAGCTAGGGGAGGCTAGAATAGAATAGAATACGGCTAGTTACATATTGACAAATTCCTCCAGCCAGTAGGCAGCTTTCAATATCGGTGGGTGCGCAAAATAAAAAAAATTTGTTCTACAAATTTACACCTATGCGTCAGATTAAGATAATGTAGGTTAGTTACTAGCTAACGAGTGTCCATTTTGAAAATCTCGCGATTTAAGCTGAACCTTAAGGCGTGGGAAACTTGCAAAGATATGTCTTTATTTACTCGAAAGCAGTCTTTTTTATGTTTATTTTGGAGTTAAACAAACTATAATAACTGAAATACGTTGGACAAGACCAAAGTAATACAAAACTTTAATTAAGATGGATGATACATGTATTTATGTATTATTATGCTTTGTATGTGCCTCCCTCACCACTAAAACTGTAAACTTTATACACCATTATTTTTTC
This sequence comes from Eilema sororculum, assembly GCA_914829495.1. Lineage (NCBI taxonomy): Eukaryota > Metazoa > Arthropoda > Insecta > Lepidoptera > Erebidae > Eilema > Eilema sororculum. The sequence goes on along the minus strand of OU618552.1, from coordinate 19,331,016 downwards.
TATCATGTGACCTACCAATTTCAATAGGTTTCCGCGACGCTCGAGTAACTACATATTTAGCTGCGTGGCCTCCCCTACTACTATAGATATATTGTTCACACTCTGAAATGTCAACAAAAAAATGAATACCAAATGGTCATCATTTCTTGCACCAATCAGAGACGCGACAGTGCATTTCCCAAAAAAAACGTCTTAAATAAATTAATGAGTAAGATATATATATATTTTATTGGTAATTTACAGAATACATTATAATTATATACTAAAAAACTACTAATTACAAATAAAATTAAAGAAACCAATTAAAAACTAAAACTAAGACTAAAATTAAAACGCGTCGTAGAATTGCTCCGCATCACATGCCTCTTGTGGCAACGTTCCCAGAAGACTGGCAGCATTGCCACGTTGTATGGCAATGCTTATTCTCTGACCTAAAAAGAGGCCAGCCCTCTGGTCACGAGAAGCGTCGACCATACGCTTCGCAATCTCTCTGAAGAGATTGCGAGCGCTCGGGCCCCAAGGCCCCAACGTTTCGACTCCAAACGGCACAAATTCATAGTCTCCAATGAGTTTGGAGTATTTGCGCCGTTTGAGAGCCTCTGCGGAAGCAGCTGCGGCACCGGCACAGCCAGCCGTGCCAGGTATGTGGGTAGGGGCAATGGTGTCGACGCACGTTGCGTCCCACACCAGGGCCCTACCCATTTTCCAAGGCATTAACGACATACCATCCGGTCTCTTGCCATCGTCGCGCGCCAAACCGTTAGGTTCAAGCACGGCTGGCACACCGGCGGTGACAAGAGCACGGCGGATTATGTCGTTTAGGCTGGCGTGCCGTGGCAAAATAAGAGTAAGAATAATAATATTAATAAAATAAATAATAATATAATTCATATAAATTAATAACAATTAATAATTAAAAATTATTAAGAAGATATTTTTTTTATATGTAGTGTTTTCGCTATGCGGCCATGTTCCTGCATGACGTACCTACCTACAGTTTACAAAACTTCATGGGAGGTATGCCGTTACGTGTAATGATTGACAAACGAAGGTCAGAAGGCAGTTGCTTCCGTAAGAGCCAAGTTTAGTTAGTACATACACCAAATTAAGGAGGAGTAGAAAACTCCTTTACGTGGGTACTTTCAGTTTTAAAGGCTTTTATTCCAGCTTTTTTATACTACTTAGTTGGCAGACAAGCACATGACCCGTGTGTGGTTAGCGTGGCCTATGTACGTATGCAACACCAGGGGCATCACACTCGCGCTGCCGACCTCGTAGAAACTTTCTAATGCCCTCCTTGAAGAACCTTGGAGGAATATTGGAGGTATACGCTTGGAGGTTTTTTTTTATTGCGCGATAAATCCCCACGGATATCACCCCCATGGAGCCAGTGGAAGTGTTTATGTCGGACTCGAACAGACTAAAACGCACGCCGTCTTGGGTCCTTGGTTGCTGGAGGTGAGATTGCCAAAAGCATATCTCTCGCACCATACCATACGCTTGTGGGTTGTTCCCCATTCGTTCAGTGTTTAAGTGCGACTAAGAAAAGTTTCGCCAAAATATATAAATACAGTAGTGATCAAATCTATATTTTCAACTATTAAAATTTTAAAAACCGAATTGGTAACCTAGAATCAACTGATATCTATTAGAATACCAAGAGATAGTTCTACAAATACCCGTAGTTCTTGACTGGAAGTATTCAGACGGCAGTAAGATTAGGTTCTTACCTATAAAGAGGGCAATAAACATTTAATGGCCTGCTCGACTGTACTTTATAGTTCACCGTAGTGCAACGGAAGCTAATTGAAGAAAATACGCGGCTCTTCATTGATTGTTTCCAATAATAGTTTTTCTATTGGTGGAATTAGTACGAAGAAGAAAAAGGTATACTTAAATGAATAAGACACTTTGTTCTTTTCCACTAGCTGACCCGGCAAACATGGTACCGCCAATTTTTATCCGCCTGCGTGGTATCCGATCCCGTTCCCGCTGCACCCTCTACTATATTGCTATGTGGCCGTTTTCTACCACCTCTACCACGCCGAGTTTTACCACTCTCTCCCTTCCTATCCAGAACAACTCGTGAGAGACTGCGGTGCCATCCACACACGGTGGAATTAATACCATTTGGCACTAAACGGTTTGAGGCCTCCTTCCTCTGCCGCACGATAAAGAGCTGGAATGCTTCCCTCTTCTTACAGTCCAGGGTTCTTCAAGCGGGGCGTTAAAAGGCATCTATCAAAGCTGTCAAGTTAGGGACCACCATTTTACGTTCAATAGCATCGAGAATGGTTATCCGTATCTTCTGCATTGCACCTCAGCTTTATTACCATCTAGCGAGGTGCAGTCAATTGGCGGACCAAATATAAAATAAAAAACAAAAAAATCCACCTGAGTTGGTCAAGCTGAGTGACCTACTCGATGTCATGTGAAATTACCTCTTACTCAAGGCACATAGCGGGAAAGTTGCTCTAGCATGTTGTAAAGCCTGTTGCGGCTTCCCTGTATTGCACGATATACGGATGCGTAACATTTTTTATGTCATAAAAACACAGACTGATCCAATATCCCGCTGTTGGATAGTTCGCTTGCCACTTCAATAAAACCGACAGAAATTTAATCACAGTCAGCGCACACAGTTCACTTTTTAACTCATAACACTCCATATATTTTTCATACATCACTCTGAAGTGTTGATCTGGTATATACGCTCCATTAAGGCGTATATTTGAGTGTATTCTAAAAGAGGTTTTACGTGTGCTTAATATGAAAAAGGAAGAAAATCGGTTTCCTAATCGAGGGGCTTCTACATCATTTTCGGCCGAGATGGTGTGAATACGAATACTCCCTGATTACATTAGGATGTGTCTTGATAGAGATTTCATTTGGTGCTCCTTACTTTTATGGGAGCCTGGTATCAGGGGTATTCGGGATTTTTATAAACTTTTAGTTGTTAAATATATTGTTTGTGCTCTTGGTATAAGTTTGTTTTTTTTAGGTTTGTACACGATTGTGAATTCATGAAATGCCCGGCCCAATTAATATGTTTTTCAATGACAATGTTCTCGTTGGCATGCGAGCCAAACTGATCACCACATAGCAAAGTCGCTTACGTGTCTGTACGTCCATATGTATGCTTATATCTTCAAAACTGCGCTACAGATTTTTATGCGGTCTTTTAATAAAAAGAGAAATTTAAGAAAAAGGTTTATAGGTATAATACATGCTTAATACAGTAGAGGGTGTATCGGAAACAGGATCGGATGCCAAGCGGGTGCAAGTAAAATGCTGGGGTGACATGCGGCTCCACCCATCAGCCCCAGGCCCGCGCTCATGGGGGACGGAGGTCAGTCAGTGCCCTCCGACGCCCGAGTTGACTGCGCGCGCGGGCGGCGCGATCCGCGAGTCTCTCTCGCTCGCGCCGCCTCTCCCGTTCCGCCGTCTCCTTCACGACCATTACCTGCTCGCTGAAGGAGACGCCGGCCGCCCACGCGTCCGCGCAGCGGACCATTGCTGTGAGCAGGGTGGCGAGGGTGAGAACTCTCACTCCCAGGGCCGCCACTAGCTCCCGTCTCGGACCGGCCCATGCCTTTTTTTTTTTTTGAAAATCCCCTCGGATACCCCCCTTCCGGAGCCGGAAGGGGAGGTTATGTCGGACTCGAACCGACTAAAACCGCACCCCGACTGTGGGACATTTCCCTCGCACCACGGCTGACCCAGGGCCATCCCTTACGGTCTGGCCCACCTCAGGAGGTGTCCAACGGTGTCCCCGAACTCGCCCCCGGAATGGGGAGGTGCGCTGTTCAGCGCGCCGCCGCCGTGGCCGGCTTCTGCTGGGGTGACAGGCGGCTCCACCCGTCACCCCCAGGCCCGCGCTCATGGGGGACGGAGGTCAGTTAGTGTCCTCCGACGCCCGAGTTGCCTGCGCGCGCGGGCCGGTAGAAATACTGGTGGTAGAAATTTGATGGCACAAATTTGACACTTATTTCGACCGGGTTGGTACCACCGTGCACAAGTGCGAAAAACCCTCCATAGTAATCCAATCTCGGTTGGATTGCGTTCAGGGGTCAGCAAGTGCATAGCCGGGCCGAGGTGATGGTAGTCGCAGCACTAGTGGGACCGGTGGGTGTTGGCGTAGTCTAGTGGGGTGTGACGCGGGGCGCCGCGCCGGGCAGGGAGACCCGTAGAAACGGTGGTGCCGCTGGCCGCCCGCGGCATAGTACAAGGGCCCAACTGGGACTAACCACCCTGGGAGGCTGCCCCACCAGGTCGCGCATAATCCCGATATGGCTCGTCGTGCCGGTTGGCGACCGGACGGGAGCCCGGCGACCATATTCGGGAGGGTACGGGGGCCCTTCCGTTCGGCGCGTCGGCTCTCGTCACGCCTCACATTCATAGATAAAACCAATCTCCCATGTTTTGTCACGCGGTGCTGCGGCGACAATCACCTCTTTTTCACGCCTTCCCTTACCCTTCACCTCATGGCAGCGCACAAAACAAAATCTGTTGAAACAGCGGCTAGGGACTCTCCCACAAAAACTCTATTTGAGGTGGAGTCCACGAACATCTGTGGGCTCCATAAGAACCTCAACGCCGTCCACCAACACCTGGAGACGGCGAAACCAGCTATGCTGTTTCTAACGGAGACACAAATACGCCGCCCTGACGACACGGCCTACCTGCTTTACCCCGGCTATGTTATCGAGGAAAATTTCCGAGCAAAAGCCGGGGTGTGCGTGTTTGTTAGGGCGGATATTTGTTGTCGCCGTTTGCGCTGTCTAGAGGACCCATCCTTTTCCATCCTGTGGGTACACGTAGACCATGGCTCCGCGAGTCAGATCTATGTGTGCCTTTACCGTTCCCATACAGGAGATGCAGAGATAACTCGACTATTCGAATACCTGAGTCAGGCGGCAGATGATGCGCAGGAGCGGTTTCCGAACGCCGAATTGGTGTTTTTGGGGGACTTTAACGCCCACCACAAGATCTGGTTGGGCTCTGCCATAACAAACCATGCGGGAAGAATCACTCACGCATTTGCCCTGGCGCATGACTTGACTCAATTGGTGCACAAGGTCACGAGGATACCAAGAGAGTCCGGCCTAGAGCCCTCTCTGCTAGACCTTCTGTTGACGAGTCGCCCGGACCAGTACAGTGTCTCGGTGAGTGCTGCTTTAGGTAACTCCGACCACTGTCTGGTCCGCTCCACCGTGCCCATTGTAGCGCCCCCACGACCCGTGCAGGGGAAGAGGCGTCTATGGCACTACTCGTCAGCGGACTGGGATGGATTGCGCGACTATTATGCGTCCATCCCGTGGATTGAACGCTGCTTTGAGGGTAAGAACCCATCTGAGAGCGCTACTGCCGTCGCCGGTGAGATCGGTCTAGGTATGGAATACTATATCCCATACACCGATGTCACCGGAGTCCGCGGAGCGCGTCCGTGGTTCGGGCGCGAGTGCGCGGAGGCTGTTGAGCATAAACAGTTTGCGTACCGCGCCTGGGTGCGGGCGCGTGCCACGCGCGATCCCACCGTGGGTCACTTCAAGGCGGCGTACAACAGAGCCACAAAGGTCTGCAAGAGGGCATGCGTCAGAGCGGATGCCCAGCGCATAGCACGGCTGGGCCAAGAGCTAGTGGCGCATCCCACGGGTAGCCGTGGCTACTGGCAACTGGCCAAAGCCGTGCAAGCCAACTTCTGCTAGCCCTCGCTGCCCCCGCTGAGCAATCCCGATGGATCTCTGGCCCATGAGCCGCAAGAGAAAGCAAATTTGCTGGTCAATCTCTTCGCGGCCAACTCCCGAGTCGATGATTCTGGTATGCAACCACGGACAATGCCCACTGGTGACCACGCAATGCCTGATATACGTATCAGGCAACGCGATGTCCGTGCAGTACTGCAATCACTCGATGTCCGGAAAGCCAGTGGTCCTGATGGTATTCCAGCGGTCGTACTTAAAAAATGTGCAGCGGAGTTATCTCCTATGCTAACGCGGCTGTACCGACTGTCCTACAGTTCGGGTACAGTGCCTTCGGCTTGGAAGGAGGCGAATGTCCAGCCGATCCCCAAGAAGGGGGATCGCTCGGACCCAGCCAACTATCGACCCATAGCCGTCACCTCAGTGCTGTGCAAGGTGTTCGAGCACATAATTAACACACAGCTCATGCGCCACCTAGAGGATCACTCCTTGCTTAGTGACCGGCAATACGGTTTCAGACCGAAACGGTCAACGGGTGATCTTCTGGCGTACATGACCCACCTTTGGGGTGAGGCTATGGAGAAGCACGGTGAATGACTAGCAATTAGTCTCGACATCGCCAAAGCTTTCGATAGGGTATGGCACAAATCGCTTCTTTCCAAGCTACCAGCCTTCGGCCTGCCTCCTAGACTGTGTAACTGGGTTGCAAGCTTCCTGCAGGGGCGCCGTATTCGCGTCCTTTGTGATGGACGAGCTTCGGAGTTCTTGCAGGTAAATGCTGGCGTGCCGCAGGGTTCCGTCTTATCTCCCACTCTCTTTCTTCTGCATATCAATGACATGCTCTGTAACGGAAACATTCACTGCTATGCAGACGACAGCACCTTACACGGGAGTTATTACGCACATCCTGCGGCCAAGCAGTCTGATATCGCGGAAAAAAGGCAGCTTCTTGTCACTGACCTGGACCGGATCCTGGACCACATTTCTCAATGGGGCGCTAGGAACCTGGTCGAGTTCAATGCCAAGAAGACCCAGGCATGTGCGTTTACAGCAAAGGTATCTCCTTTCCTTCCCCTTCCCACTCTTCAGAGCACACCACTGCCACTGCAGGATCACCTCACTATCCTCGGTATGGATGTTCGCTGCAAACTGAATAACAAAAACTATATCGAGAGTATCATCAAATCAGCCTCGCGTAAACTCGGAGACCTGAACAGAGTGAGACGTTTTTTCACGCCGGAGCAGCGATGTCTTCTATATAAGACCCAAATTCGTTCCTGCGTGGAATACTGCTCACATCTCTGGGACGGCTCCGCAAAGTACTTATTAGATGCTCTCGACAGGTTGCAGCGACGTGCGGTCCGCATTATTGGGGATCCTGAGGTCACGAACACCCTCGAGCCTTTGCAGATGCGTAGAGATGTTGCGTCTTTGGCAGTTTTCTACCGTCTCTACCATGGTGAATGTTCTGACGAGCTCTTCCAATTAGTCCCACCCTCCCCTTTCCTTCACAGGACGACACGTGCAGGGCTAAGATGTCATCCATTTACGGTGCAGAGTATACCTGCTAGAACCAAGCGTTTCAGTGATTCATTCCTATGCCGCACCACTAAGGCCTGGAATTCCCTGCCAGTTCACGTGTTTCCTTCTTCCTACAGTCCTGGGTCCTTTAAGTGGGGCGTGAAAAGGCATCTAATGAGGCCGTCAAGCTGAGTGCCACCACTGTTAACATGGTAAATGTTTACGATGGTGACCCTCTTTCCGAGACTTTGCCTTTAGCTTAACATCAGGCGAGGTGAAGTCAAATTGACGTGTCCTGTATAAAAAAAAAAAAAAAAAAAAAAAAAATGCCGGACACTCGGTGAGCGGCGGGCAACAACCAGCATGTTATATTTTCTGTACATCGAAAAATTACTATTGTACCATACCTAAACTCCCTTTCTATATAGAATAAAATATATAATAGGCATATATTAAATTCTGACACGACATAAAGCGACCCTTTCATCACTGTAGCATACACTAGCAATCCTTCCCATTTAATATATCTACTTTTAAAGTACCCACATTAACGTTGTGTTCCCCCATTAAAGGTAATGCCACACACATGATAATCATAAAAGATAAAGGGTGAAATACCCATGCGTCACTTAGCCTTAACGAAAATAGGAACATGTTATGTTGAGACTGAAAACAATAAGTCTTCCCGGTCGCCGAAAGTGTAGCCATGGTCTTAGACTGATGTGAGACTTGGGAAATATTGCTGTGTGGTATACTGGTGAGCCTTGGCTTACGCTGTTATATCATAGAATGTCTTTAAGGCTTCTTTTAAGTCAAGATAGACATCACCTATAAGGTCCGGTCATCTTGTTTAACTATACAGGGTGATTTTATAGTCGTTTCGGATAAAAATAACAGTTTCGATAGCAAAATCATCTGAGAGTATTCATTTGGCGAAAAAAATTTTTTTTTTAGATCCCACATACATTTTTCCTTTTACCTGAACGTTATTCCCATACATTTTAAATTAAAAAAACTTTCGCCAAATTAATACTTCCAGATGATTTTGCTATCAAAACTGTGCACAATTTCGTTGTATCCAAAACAACTATAAAATCATCCGGTATTTACCTGAGCTTAGAATAGAATGGAAGAATTAATTTTGCTCATATTTTATCGTCTTTTTTATTGGTAGTTAGCTGTTGCCCACGGCTCCAGCCCGTGAATTATGATCCCTTTCCCTAAATCAGTGTGAACCTACTCTCGGGATAAAGGGTAGTTTAAGTGTTATTGCTGTCTACAAGCTATGCCTGTACCAAATTTTAGCCTAATCCCTTCAGCCATTAGAGCGTGATTAAGTAAGAAACATCCATCACAAACTTTCACATCATCACTTCACTATCATCACTATCACCACTATCATCACTATCATTACTATCATCACTATCATCACCACATAATATAAAGCAAAGTCACTTTCCGCGTCTGTCCGTCCCTATATATTATGCTTAGATCTTTAAAACTACGCCACGGATTTTAATGTTTTTTAATAGATAGATTGAATCAAGAAGAAGGTTCATATTTGTATACTACATGCTTAATATAGTAGCAGTGGTGAAGCAGGAACGGGATCTGACGCCACGCGGGTGAGAAAAATTGGCGGTACGAGGTTCGCCGGGGCATTTTTTTTTTTTTTCGTGCGGAAATCCCCTCGGATACCCCCCCTGCCGGAGCCGGAAGGGGAGGTTATGTCGGACTCGAACCGACTAAAACCGCACACCGACTGTGGGTCTTGGTGCTAGGCCGGAGTTGAGGTTGTCATAGACATATCCCTCGCACCCCGGCTGACCTGGCCATCCCTTACGGTCTGGCCCTCCTCAGGAGGGGGGACAACGGTGTCCCCAACTCACCCCCGGAATGGGGAGGCGCGCTATTTAGCGCGCCGCCGCCGTGGTCTGCTTCTGCTGGGGTGACAGGCGGCTCCACCCGTCACCCCCAGGCCCGCGCTCATGGGAGACGGAGGTCAGTCAGTGCCCTCCGACGCCCGAGTTGCCTGCGCGCGCGGGCGGCGCGATCCGCGAGTCTTTCTCGCTCGCGCCGCCTCTCCCGCTCCGCCGTCTCCTTCACGACCATTACCTGCTCGCTGAAGGAGACGCCGGCCGCCCACGCGTCTGCGCTGCGCACCATTGCTGTGAGCAGGGTGGCGAGGGTGAGAACTCTCACTCCCAGGGTCGCCACTAGCTCCCGCCTCGGTCAGGCCCATGCCGGACACTCGGTGAGCGTGTGCAGCCCCGTGTCCTCACTCGCGTCGCAGTGATGGCACTCGGACGTTGGCTCCTTTTCTTTCCGACACAGATATCTCCCGAAGCACCCGTGCCCGGTGATAATCTGCGTCAGTCGATACGAGAGGCTGCCATGTGGCCTCTCGAGCCATTCCCCAGGTTCGCCGGGGCAGCTAGTTAGTAATCAATCGTATTAGTGGGATAGAAGGATTATTCCAGAAATCGCCACCGTCAATCCCTACCAGTGGGCATTGTTATTTTTTTACATAAACTCAGATTAATGGGGATTTTTAGAAAAATAAGTAAAAATCCCCACCAGATAATAATCTACCCCACCACTAATACTTAGTACATTTTTCTCTCTACCAGTCATGCATGCAATAACGTGCTGAAAAATAATCGTTCTCAAGTGGTGTGTAAACATGGTGGACCATGGTCAACCTGTAACAATTGATGTTAAAATATGGTGACCTTGAAATTCGTACCACCAGAGCAATATGCAAACACTACACCTAAAACTCCAAACTATGGTCACTTTATCGCATTCTGAAACCTCAGCAAGACGATTATAGTCGCAAAAGGAACTATTCCAACATTATTCGCTCTAAAATTCAGGGTATTCCGAAAATTCGTTGTGCGTTCACATCAAAGAAATAGTCTGAGAGCGCCTTACAACTTAGCTTGTTTGATATAGGTATTCTCGTGGAACGACATTTTCGCTTGTTACAATGGATATTTTGATAATCTGTGTTTATCATTTTAAAATAGTTTGTACCAAGTTTGGGAGGGAATACTGAAATTGTATTTTGGATTAACTACTATAGTACTTTTTATGTTTTACTAGCTTTTGTCCGCGACTTCATCCACGTTAAGTTCGGAATAGTAAGGGGTAATAAATAGGATACACTACTCCTGTTCCCACAACCCAGCTAAAGTTCCTGAAAGTTTCTCTGAGCCTGGTACTTCAAGCAAATGTACCAGGGTAACAGAAATATTGATCCCGTGACCGCGACCCGCAGGAACATATACCGTGCCTATACCCAGGATAAAATAAAGGTCCAACGGGATGAACTGTATCCTATGTCCGTCTTCTGGTTCTAAGCTACATCACCACCAATTTTCCAAGGATCGGTCTTGATTCGGCATTATGTTGATTTTTATGTGAGCAACTTCTGTGTGATCCCTCATAAGAATTTCATGATAGGAAAACCTGCACCCGTTCCTCGCTTATTACTCAGTAGGTGTACCGCCCGGCTGGCAGAGCCCCGCAAATCTTGATGGAACTGCATATGCATTCAAGTTTTTTTTTGGTGTGTGATAGTCACCTAGAAATTTTGCTTGTCTTTCAGTTAACATTAGTAGGTATGTAACAATGGTTACGTATCATAATATCTAAAGTTATTTCAGCTATGATTAAGATAACTACGGTTGATTCATATATGGTCATAACGCATATTTGTCGACTCGACTATTGGTTCATAGGTACACATAATTTCAGATAAACTAAAATTATTTGAACTAACAGTCGATTAATATAATGTTCATTTAAGATATTGGACATGTTGACTATGTTTGAAATAGTCGATTCGCCTACGGTTTATTGATATTACTACTTTGTGACAGAAATTTACGTTGTTGCAAAACCGACTTTACGTAGTCTTGTCTGCCCTACCCCTAGAATGTAATTTAAGCCCGCGAAGGCGCGGAGGGGCGAGGCGGCCCGCCAGCTGACGAGGTGACACTGCCGCGGCTGAGGCTGTGCTCGTTAGCCTCACTGCTCGCAGGCGGCCAGCAAGCCGAAGCTGCGGTAGTGATCGTCAGATCCATCGGCGACGATAAGGTCGCGTAGGACCGCCGTAGCCCCGCAGCGCCGGAGCCGTTACAGAAGCCATGCTTGCTCCATGATTGCTTGCATGCTGCTTGCCTGCGGGCCGCCTCGCCCCTCCGCGCCTTCGCGGACTTAAATTACACTCTAGGGGTAGGGCAGACAAGACTACGTGAAGTTGGTTTTGCAACAACGTAAATTTCTGTCACAAAGTAGTAGTATCAATAAACCGTAGGCGAATCGACTATTTCAAACATAGTCAACATGTCCAATATCTTATTATATTAATCGTCCGTTAGTTCTAATAATTTTAGTTTATCCGAAATTATGTGTATGAACCAGTAGTCGAGTCGACCAATATGCGTTATGACCATATATGTGAAACAACCGTAGTTAACTTGAACATAGTTGAAATAACTTTAGATATTATGATACGGAACCGTTTTAAACAGTAGTTTTTTCGACCGTAGTTGTCTTGAAAATAGTTAAAATAACTGTAGTTATTATAATACGTAACCGTATCAATATGATATTAATATATGAATATGCATCAGTAATAATTCTCCCAGTTTTAAAGAAGGTACCGACTTGTGTTATCTGTGGCCTTAAGAATAACACTGTGTTCGTCTTCGATTTGATTTGATTCCAATATAGGCATATATCCGCTCTGTGTCCTCGACATTCCTATGTACGCTACCCATGGGAGTTTCACACACGAAAAAGAGATATGAGATTCATGATCAAATTGTCAAATATCTTACGTGAAACTCATAATTTTGTTATTGGCAAGCTTTCATGTCTCTAAGTTTCTTTTTAAACAAGTGCGAGTTGTACTCACTCTCCGAGGGTTCCGTGTAAAATTGTATTCAGGGAGGACTTTATGCTACATAAACCGCATTATATTTTGATTGCGTTGACTTATAAGTTTAATTTTTGCACAGTTTCAAGACGTTACAAACCTGAGTATGTGGTATACAAGTTCATATATCCACGCATTCCTGAGAAACAGGTCTTGACAGATAGACAGACAGACAGACGGACAATGAAATGATCCTATATGTGTTCCGATTTTCTTCTTGGATGGTATATTAGAAGTATACAAAAGCCCAGCAGGTCAGTAACTAGCTGAATGTTCATAATGCCCTTGTTTGGACCTCGGATTCAGGAGCTCTACAAGATGGCGGGTATCCTGAACAGAGCCGGATGTTAAGGCATTAAGCCTTCTTGGTGTAAAGGATATTATTAAGAATATTAATATGTTCTTTCAATTGAAAAATTCAAGAGGTTACAGAACCCTAAAAACAATACGAAAAGATTAGATAACTTTCTTAATTTAATCAAATGAAGTACCAGGACGTCAGCGCCTTGAGAAAGTAAACTATCACCCGTTTGCACAGGAAGCCGCATTGTCTTCTATTGAAAATCAAATTCGTCCCGGACAAAATTAAACTCGAAACGCATAAATTAAGAGGAGTTAAGACAAACTTCCGTTCACAAGTTTCATTCAAAGTGGTGAGCTCTTTGAGGGATTGTTCCTCTTCAACCTCAGGAATACCTCGCGCAAATTAAATTTTATTCTAAAAAGTAAACTTTATATTGCTAGTAGATTGGGTACATTTTTCTAAAGCAGTTGAATCTTCGGACGGTAAATCGAAGGTTGCGGTAGTATGCTAATGTACAGTTCCCATCGGAAAGATTTTGTAGTCAGCCGAATTGGATGGCAAATCATTGGCATATTTATTAGACTTGGGATTTGATCTCGATTTGTGCTCCTCCGATTTGTTATTATAGTATCATATAACGTACAAATCTTGTAAACTCTGCTATGAAGTTTCCAACTCAATTATGATTATTAGTGTAAATTAATCTTTGCAATTAAAGTGTAGGATTCGTTATAAGACGTGATTGAGATGAATTAAGTAGAGTTGACTTGGAAGGTTGTTATAAACTTTAGAATTAGGGATAATTTGCAGGGTTCAAGGTTTAATATAGTGTGATAAAACTTCGAATCTTTATTAACAATGGAAGAAGTTATCTATACTTAATGGTATTTTTCATATTGGAGGGTCATTCAGCTGACTTTATATTTTTTTCTAGCAGACCGTGTCTACATATTAGTATAATGTACCAAACAATGTACTAATATATAGACACAGTTTGTTTTTATTTCCTGAAGCACAGGTTTATAAAAACCTAGATCAGGTAGGTGTAAAAATGTAAATAAAGTAAGATTACTAATTTAAATTCTATTTTTACCAATAAAAACTATTGTATGGCACATTTATAATATAAATATTACTACTTCTAATGTAGACATTATTATAGTACTTACTTATATGACTTAGCTATTAAGACCATAATTGTAAAACTAGTATTAGTACAATGTACAGCCCTCATTTTTGATGAATAAATTATTATTATTATTATTTTGTTTCTCTGATCCGTGACTCTCGGGACTATGGAGTCCCGGGCCTTTGGAAGGCGTGCGTCGGGCCGAAGCCAAGACGTAGAGGCCCTTTTAAGAGAGTTTAATATGCTAGGGATAGACACACACATGGCGGATACCACCACAATATGATACACCCGGGGATGGTCCCCGCCAGGTGCAGGGACTATTGGAATAATGGAAACTAGGTTATGGGCTATGGGGTTGAGTATTGGATGGACTGGTGAATGGGCTATGGGGGGAGACTAACGGACGCCTGCCATGACAATAAGTCTCAAAATTGTTAAAAAGGCAGGTGGTGACTCGCCAACTCATTGCATGGGCCCCATTAAAATAGCCACGCATAATGCGGCCATGGAGCAACACCCGTTGAGCGGCTAAGGTTGTCGAGAGGTGAGTCTGCGGGGTGCAAGATCGCGATACAGAAATCGGTCAGCAGGCCCCCGGCGTTATGATATTTTACACTTCCAACCTGGAGCATAGGTTCCGCTCTTGCGACTCCACTCTTGGCCGGCCAATAAAGGCAAGCACAAGAGGCGAGGCGGAATAAATTCCAACCCTCGGGCGAATCAGGGTACGTGGTGTCACCACTCACCAACAGCTCGCCACAAGCTGCCCCTGCGGGGTTATTATTATTATTTGTACCCCTCACAAAAGTACCTACATTTTTGAAGTATTATGATAGCGTTTTCATCGTCATCATCATCACTACGTCATCATCATCAATACAGCCTCCGTGGCGTGGCGGTAGTGAACGCAACTGCTACGCAGGAGGCGCGGGTTCGATTCCCGCTCAGTGCAAATATTTGTATGCATGAATATGGCTATTTGCATTGGTCTGGGTGTTTATATGCATAGTATGTATGTATATAATATGTTCTAGATTCCACAACACAAGCTAGTTAAGCTATGCTTACCATGGGTCTAGATAGCGTTGTGTGGCATGTTGTGGAATATTTTTTTATTTTCGAAAAACATTGGAAAAAATGAAATGCTCAAGTGAGAGTCGAACTCACAACCTTTCCCTTACAGGGGGACTGCTCTTCCAACTAAGCTATTGAGCACCACTTGAATCATTCCAAATTTTCCTTCTCTTTATATCCGTCTATAAGGGCGACGGTGCAGCCATCTACCAACATTCTTACGAACTGTTGGAAACAATGAATGATTTTTCAAAAAATTAGCATAATAAATGCTATAAAAAATTCTTTCAAATTTTTTTATTTATTTATTTACTACATAGTATAAAGCAAAGCCGTTTTTCGCGTTTGCCAGTCGCGTCCCTATGTATGCTTATATCTTTAAAACTACGTTATAGATTTTGATGCGATTTCTTTTTATAGATAGAGTAATTCAAGAAAAAGGTTAATATAGTGAGGGTGCTGCGGAAACTGGATGCGGGCGGAAAAATATTGGCGGTACTTCGCGGTAGTTCGCAGGGTCAGCTTGTTATAATGATAAGTTACTTCTTTTGGAACTTATTTAGGGTCGTAATCCATACTAATATTATAAATGCGAAAGTAACTCTGTCTGTCTGTCTGTCTGTATGTTACGCTTTCACGCCTTAACCACTGAACCGATTTTGATGAAATTTAGTATAAGGGTAGATTAGACCTTGAGAAAGGACATAGGCTATGCTTGGTCGCGATAACCGACATCCACGCGGGCGGAGCCGCGGGTAAAAGCAAGTTCTTAATAATTTGATTAGATCATTTCTACAAGGTCGACTCCGGCTAGCATGCCTGATTGCATGTACAATTAGCGTCAGAAATATCATGGCTACAAAGTCTCAAAATTAGCTTAAAAGTAAGGTATTAAGAGCAAATTAAACTGGTTTATTTATTCAAATTGTGTTGTATGATTTGAGATTGACATAGTCATTTACAATCATAGTAGAACACTCGAAAAGTATAAGAAACATGATAAATATCCACCATGTTTCTTATACGTTTCGGGGATCCGATATTTAGGCGCTGTTTTAAGTGCATCCGTGATAATGGCGCTTTCAACAGCACCGAAATATCGGATCCTCGAAAAGTATAAGAAGCATGGTAAATATCCCGGCGAGTGTTTTAAATTGCATTATTGTCCGAATTAAAAGTGTGTAGTCTGTCAACAAGAAGAAGGAATTAAGATCATTTTGAG
The DNA here is from genome assembly GCA_914829495.1 of Eilema sororculum. Lineage (NCBI taxonomy): Eukaryota > Metazoa > Arthropoda > Insecta > Lepidoptera > Erebidae > Eilema > Eilema sororculum. Next base: position 19,315,116 of record OU618552.1, on the reverse strand, counting down.
CCCGTTTTTCAGTAACATCGATCTGATGACTGTAGCCTACGTAGGTACTAATTATTATGTTTGAATTGAATATAACATAAATAAAACAAAAACAAATTAACATACCTGCATCAATCACCTTTTTATAAACAACAGTTCATTGATTCAAATTCAGAACAGGGTGGGGAACTATCACGAAATAAATACACAACCCACGACTGAAGCGGGGAAATTTATGCATAAATAAATCTGTCATATAATATAGTTTATGGGCAGTTTATAACAGCTGGCAAATAATTCAATGTTGCCACTACAAAGCTAGAAGCAATTTAACTCGAAATTGAATTGAATTGCAGATGTGGTGCCATGTTTCCCACACCGCTGCGCACCGGTCCCTAGTTAATCTGTTATAATTTTTGCCCTTCGATGTTTAAACATGAAACTACGTATAATTGCAGCGAGTCTCCTGTGTTTAATGTGCTCCTGGTATGAGGGAATCAAAATCTATGTTTTGAGTAGCGTTGGAGGTAGAGCGATTTAAGGATGACGTGGAGGGTAAGGAGTTTGATTACCGCTCAGCGCAAATATTTACGTGCATGAATACTTATGCTTCTGCCGTGTTGGTCCCGGTGGAGTAGAATAGTACTACCCTAGCTCTTTCTGTGGGTGTCGTAAAAGGCGACTAAGGGATAGGACTGTTCTCCATTCGACAGTAAACATACAACCCAAGACAAAGGGCTCGCTATACGTCAGTGGACTCGCCCCCTACTACGTCGTGGGGCTGAAAATCATAATCGGCGAAACGTGGGCGCTAATACACCTCTGCCTACCCCTTCGGGGATTTATATGGATGGCTGAAATACTTATGCAGTTATATTTGCATTGATTTTGGTGTTTCTGCGTATTTATAAAAATGTATAATTATATTTTGTTCATTCGTATCTGTCATATTATGGACAAGTCTTGCTTAGTTTGAGCAGAGAACAGAATAATAAAAGTACTAGGTTGGAGTTTGAATCATTTTATACTATACTAGCTTTTGCCCGCGGCTCCGCCCGCGTGGATGTTGGTTATCGCGACCAAATATAGCCTATGTCCTTTCTCAAGGTCTAATCTACCCCTATACCAAATTTCATCAAAATCGGTTCAGTGGTTGAGGCGTAACATACAGACAGACAGACAGACAGACAGACGACAGAGAGACAGACAGACAGACAGAGTTACTTTCGCATTTATAATATTAGTTTATGTTTCTGGGACCACTGCTGTATAATAGAGTAAATGCCATAGCAGACATTTATCCCCTGAACTACAACCAGTGTAAGAATGTCCTAAAGAATTTCCTGCAAAAATTGACACACGATGAGACAGAGAAGTTGATAACGGTGGTGAAATAAATATTGTTAAGTAGTTTAGTAACTAAGATATAAGTTTAGATTTATTTGCCAATCCACTTTGCAAGTAGTTTTTATACCTATGAATTATTTATTTGTTTATTTAAAATGTAAAAAATGCACCACAAGCCTGAAAAACAGGATTACCTAGTTCAGGCACAAGCTTTGTAGCACAGCTGAATAACTATAGATAATGTAAGAGTTACTCGACAAATGTAGAGCTCATATATAATATATGTATTATTACATAATACATCTAAGATAGTATGTACTTAGTATAAAAGATAGCAATAGATAGATTAAGAAACTATGTAACAAGTACTAATGAATTAATGAAATAAATTATTATTATTATTTATTATATAGTATGGATTTTCTAAGCCGCGTGGTTCCCGGCAGAGTAGAGTTTGGGCCACCCCATCTCTTCCCATGCGATATCGTACAAGGCGACTAAGGGATAGGGCTGTTTTACATCAGACAGATATACAGGGTGTAATCGTTAAGTGTGTCCAGGTGATTTTTCTATTACAGATATCAAAAAACTTTAAACTGATATCGAAAGTACGTTACCTAATGAGTAAAATGACATCAATAACTTTTTAAAAATCAAACGAGAGGTATCCAACATTTTGACATTAAACACTCCCATACATTTAGTATTAGATTAGTAGAAAGGTTTTAGTTTCCTTATTTTAAGTGGTCTAGTACTCATTTTATCTTAACCATATGTTATGTTATGATTACGTATGATATGACAGTGATGATTTTCAAGTAGATACACTTGTAGATTAATTATCTTAATTTTTTTAACTAGTCGATAATTTTTCAACAAGATGGAGCACCTGCACATAAAACACATATTGTAATGAATTTCTAACGAGACAATTTTAATGGTTTAATAGCCAATAACAGTGCAACCCCTTGGCCTGCCCGGATCTCACGCCCTGTGATTTCTTCCTATGGGGATATATTAAAGACAAAGTGTACGCTGAGAGAATGCACAGCCTAGAAGAGTTACAGAATCGTGTACGTCTTGCAATTGCTTTAATTACTCCGCAAATGTTAAGGAAAGTAATAAAACTATATTTTAATTATTCAATTAAAAGTATTTAAAAGATAGTTTTATTACTCTGTTAGGCTAATAAACAGTTTCCTTTAATATCAGTACTAAGCTAAAATATTCTTTTAAAATAAGGAAACTAAAACTTTTCTACTAATCTCATACTAAATGTATGGGAGTGTTTAATGTCAAAATGTCAGATACCTCTCGTTTGATTAAAAAAAAGTTATTGATGTCATTTTCTCATTAGGTGACGTACTTTCGATATCAGTTTAAAGTTTTTTGATATCTGTAATAGTTACGGAATAATCGCCTGGACACACTTAACGATTACACCCTGTATAGTATACAGCCCATACTCAGCCTCATATGCATGGCTCGAGTCAACAATAGTGCCCGAAACACGGCAATAGGCTCACCACCTGTTACGTAAGTAGTGAAATGTGGGTGCTAATTCACCTCTGCCTAACCCTCCAGAGATAAACGCGTAATTATATGTATGTATGTATTTTCTAAAGATAAAGGAGAACGAGATCGACTTTAGTAACTACAGGCTCTGGCTACATTCATTGATCGCAATGATAGTACTGTCCCAGTGTCCCATTCTAACAAGTGGTAAAATCGTTAGTAGAAATGAATAAAACAAAATTAATGTATCACGTATTTTGACGTCTATAATATAATATAAACATATTATGTCAATCCCACGCGTTTTGATAATCTATCCTATTCAAACTAACGATGATATTGCCTTGTTTCATAAAAAAAAATGTATACCACTTAGGTGGCAGACAAGCACACGGCCCACCTGATGGAAAGTGGTTACCGCGGCCTATGGACGTATGCAACACCAAGGGCGTTACACTCGCGCTGCCTACCCTAAAGAAACCTTCTAATGCCCCTCTTGAAGAACCCCATATTGTAGTCGCTTGGGAAAACCATGGCAGGGAGTTCATTCCGGAGCTTGAGCGTACGTGGGATGAAGTTCCTTTCATACCCCACGGTGCGCACCGTATTCGGATGCAATGTGTGGGGATGAATTCCCTGTCTATGGCGAGCGGTGCGATGATAGAATGTAGCTGTGGGCATCATGTCAAATAATTCATACCCCCGAGGACGGCCAGACCGTAAGGGATGGCTCTGGGTCAACCGGGATGCGAGACATATGTCGATGACAACCCCACCTCCGGCCTAGCACCACGACCCACAGTCGGCGTGTTTTAGAGTCGGTTCGAGTCCGACATAAGCTTCCCCTTCGTGTCCGGCGAGGGAGTTATCCGTGGGGATTTCCGCACGAAAAAAAAAAAGCTTACGTAACATATCACATCAACATTACCTGCTAGTTTACTTGCTGTAACCAATGGCTGTAACAATGTCTCTCTGCTGTATACAATCGTTCGTTTAAGAATATCATTCGATGATACTATAATAATGATATAACGAATTATAAGACCAAATTTTGTGTACTTTGTATACATGTTTAAATTCTTATCAAGGTCTTTATTCTCAGCCTCGGTGACACATTTATCAAGAACCCCAGTAACATTTCAAGTAATAGCAACAATTGTGGAGTTTTATCAGTTGCTTCTGACAATTTACAGCCTCTATACGCCAAGTCAAGTCTATGGTTGGCGATGAACTAAAACTTAAGAGATTATTCTCGGTCGTGTCTGTCACTCCACGAAGTTTGCCGAGGCGGGCGCTCGAGTTATTCGCACTTTATCGCCAACTTAGCGATAGTGGGCTGGAGACTAGTATAGACCAGCCGCATTTTATGTACTCCTGGTAGCTATATTAATTTTATAGTTTTTTGACAAACATTTGACTCGTCATTATTAGCAATAAATGCTTCCTTGCAGTTGTTTGCAATACTAGAAAGGTTATTTGAAGAGAGGAAAGATGGAAAAGGGGAAGATAGAATAAAAAAGGTAGAGGAGAAAAGGCTTCTGATATCTGATATGCAAATACTACAATAGTCGGTGTTAAATAATTGAAAGAGTGATACTTTTTTAAATGAGCTAGCTGATTCATGCATTGAATAATATATATATTAGTTCTAATAGTTAAGGCCGTCCCCTCTGTAAGGGAAAGATCGTTCGAGTCCTGCCCGAGGGATTGATTTTTCTGATCTATTTTTACACATATTGACAATATACCTGTACTTTTTTCACAGTATTTATTTTAGAACCTGATCGGGTTCGCCTTACGGCATTATCAAAGGTTTACATTTAGAGGTTTGGCATGTTCTAATTCCTAAACACTGCTAAGGTATCTTAGGAAATGAATCCTTTTTTAGTCAGTTCAATTAGAACATTGTTTGCTTAACCCTGTGGCGCGGTAGTGAAGGCAAGAGTTCTATTCCCGAAATTATGGCAGTATTCGCTTTTTAGAACCCAGATTACTAGCTTAGTTCGGGTCTAGATAGCGTTGTATAATCCTAGAATATTACTATATCTAGTACATCGTTAGCCTACGTCAAGAGTGACCCTAGGGATTTTCACACGCAATAACTATACATATTCATAACACATCAGAACGGTCGCGGTCACTTCATCATAGAAACAATAGCAACAAAAAGTTCCGACCTCCAACTTTAAGGTCTGTCAGTTCGTAACTCAAGTTTAAGGGGAAGTTTAACACAGGTCACGCTTGTACCTCCCTTAGGGGTGCGGTGTGAAGTACATTATACCCACATTTATCTAGTTTTAGCTAAAACATAGCTCGGTCTGGAACATTTTTTCATATTACAAGATCCGGAAGATAGTTTGACATTCATGATAGATGGAAACTCCAAACATTTTTTCTGTGGTTTTTGTTCATAGTGAAGTGCCTGCAGTTATTAATTCTGCACCACAATTCTGTTAAAATGTTCAACATATATGTAGTAAGCACCTATAAACTAGCATCACCTCATGGTTTCACACATGTAAGACCTGATCCCTTCAGAATATCTTAACAAATAGTAGCAAATGTTACTCAGTGATTTTATGGTGAAAGATTTTTACAGTCTTCCAGTATTTATAGTACAAATAAATCTTTTCTCTTTGTAGGTAATGTTAGTAATCGATTTTGGCAATACTTAATTCCACCATTAAGTTTAAGGCCGCTTATGATCTGTTACATAGCAGATGAGAACATATATACAATCATGTGTACGAGTAGTACTTCTAACAAAGTAAATATATCATTCGAAACTGATATGACACGTAGATTTATCAAATTACATTCACGCAGAACCTAGTACGGTCGCTAGTTCGTCGAAGTTCTACCATCCCAGAGATAAAACTTCCAAGATGATCGCACTCCAGAAACTACTAGAAAATTGCCACCAATTTGAGTAGAACTCCCTCGGCCCCCTCGGAATCAAAGATTAGGAACCACTTGCGGAGTAATTGATGGAGATGGGAGCTCAAATTACTTTGGTTCCTCCGCAATGTTTATTAACGTCAAATGGGATGGCAGCTAATTTGCGCTTGGACTGACAAATTTAATAATAGGCAATGAAGTACATATAAATTTCTTGCTGGCTATGATCTCCTGGTACTTGTAAGAGGAATGGTTTACAAATTGAAAATTTATTAGTAGGCATAAACGATAGTCTGTCTATTACACAATAATACTGCAAAGTAGGCGTGAAAAAATGTAATTGCGTTGGTTTGTTTATTTTTTATAATGATAGAACTTAAATTGATTGATAAGTTACGGGAATAAAACAGGATTTAATAGTTATCTTACATGAAAATACTGAAGATTAACCTTTATCTTTAAAAATTAACAACTATAGCAAACAGACCCATAAAGGGCTAATTACTAGGTAGGCTACAGAATGCCTTAAGTATTGTAATCACAAACCTAATACGGTCCATGGTTCTTGTTGAAGGTTTAAACTGGCTGGTGCACAAGAAGGTACTGGCGCATAAGCCTCCTTGATTAATGGGCAGAGCTAACACGAACGCGCGTCATCAAACAAGTTCACGATACGGTGGGCTCCTGTGAATTAGCACCATGACTAACTGTGATAGCTTAAAATTCAGTATACTTAATTAACTTTTGAATGCAGCAAGAGTCACTCTTCAGTATTGGAATTTTGGTATGTGAAGGTAACTTCCATATTTAGGCTAATGTTTTTCAATATAATATTCTTGAAGAGCAAGGCAGCTGCTCCCGCTCCGGCTCGTTTCTGAGGCAAAGGATGTCCATTGCTTTTCTGGGAGGCAACGCTGCCAGCATCATGGGCTCCTTTACACCGGGAACGATACGGGGAGGGTTATTTGACTAATAATTTATTAAAAACTTATATATTATTTTTAGTTATACTTTTTATACCATAAGTGTGTATATTCTCTTAATTTTCTCGACAGCCCCAAAACAATTTAAATATAAGCATTTATAACATGATTATGGTAAAAATGGAGTACTTTTTATACTGTGAACAATAAATAAACACATCATCCTCCAAGACAGTGAAGTTTCTTTTACTTTCTCAGATTTTTTAGATAAGTACTTCAATCTGTTCTCTTCAAGCATACGCTCAATTTAATTTTTTGTTCTTTTGCACATCCATCGTCCCTAATCCTACCATACATACACAAACATTATAATGTCTACTAAAGAACCATAAAAAATGCGTTACGTGATTTCAACACAATCTCTTTCGACAATTGTAGATTTAAAAATACTTAGATCCCAACTTTGGATTCTGCACACGTTCCGCGGAGATATTAATGGAGCCTCCCAGTCTGTTTGCACTGAGGAGACGAGCGCCATTTTGAAAAAAAAAAGCGCTGTGAAGTACCACCGCGGTACTCAATTTGGTTTTGTTGATTTTTGCAATTAAACACAGAAGTGGTGTGTCAACAAATACCGACTGTCTATTAGTACGTGATGTGAATATGAAATATAGATTTTTAGAGTGCTTCAGTCGTACCTGTGTATGACAACTCAGGTTCAATAGTACGGTTAGACAATTAAAACTTTCGTGTTCATGATATACAATATTGTTGGTTGAAATTTATAAAAAAAAAAATGGAATTCCGCATGAACCTTTAAATTAAAAGAAACCTTAGTCATGTTTATGTGTTTTTTTTGATATCGTATCATTTAATTCCTTTTCACATTTTTTTTTTGTAAGTTTGGACATCACACGTTTTAAAAACACAATTCTAATGTATCAGAAGCCAGGTTACAATGACCTTGGATACATGAAATCGCTCAGGCTCAGAATGTCCTTTTCCCAAAATGTCCCTAGGTTTCAAATAGTCCCTTTCCCGAAATCTCCCTTTCGCGCAATGTCCATTTCCCAGAATGTGAAGGAGTCAAACAGCGAAATCTGTCCCAATTTAGATTTATTAACAACAAACAATATTATTAGGTATCTCTAAGGTTTGTTCTTTCTACGGTAGATGGAGCTTACCTTTTGTATGATATTATTGCCTATGAATATAACATCCCAGATGTTTTTCTTTAAGATAATTCTCAGTAGTAACGTGTAAAAAATCGTTTGAAAATCGAAATATTTAAAAGCACTTGGTGATCGTAGCGAAAACCTCAAGTCTTGTGAACCGTCTACGCTTTGGTGCGCTTCAACGACTAGTTTTGGTGCTTACTATGCAAATAACGTGCCAAACCGTTCAAGTAATGGATTGATTCCACTTTAGATAGAGTTTGCGATGCGTATCGTACTTATTTATTAGCAGATTATAAAAATATGCAAGGAATAGGTTTTTTATTTATCAAAGTAAGTAGAAAGAACATACATACATACAGTCACGCCTTTATTCCAGCGGCGCCGTGGAGGGGTAGGGTAGGTAATAATATTTGTAAAACTATCTACGGTAACGTACAGTCAACGGCATAAGTTGATTAACACTAAAATATTTTACATATCTTTCTTATAATGGAATGCATCTGTCTATAGTAAATGTAGTGTTATGCTTCCCAGAAGACAAATTTAATTTACATATTCAATGTTTTTTTTTCACATTTTATGTAAGGTTTAGGGGCCACAGTGATCAATCAATTAGAATTTGTTAAGCTACTTTTGTAGTTGACTGTACTCCTTATGCATAATTGGACCAAGAACTGGAATTGAAATAAAACCACTTTTTACGGATTCTATCGCGATATATTTGTTATTATTACTTTTTAACCCGACGTTTCGGCTGCTTTGCAGCAGCCATTTTCGCGGTGTGACTCACGATGGTAGTTGTCACATAGTTTGAAGTATAAGTTATCTCAAAATACCCGAATCATGGTGAATTATTGGTGTTCGTATTCACGCAGAATGAGCTCACTGTGTTGTTAAGTCTTGCTGTTAATTCTGCGTAAATACGAACACCAAACTCGAAAAAAGAACTAAACACATTTGTGTTTAGTTCTTTTTTCGAGTTTTTTTTAAACTCAATGTTTTAGGAGGGGTGCGAAAAAGCATCTGTCGAGTGCTGTTAATATCCTAATTACTTTTATCTCGGTATTAGATCGATATCGCCTTTGGGTTGTAGAGGTCAGTTGCTTCAAGGAAAATATCGTAGTTTAATCAAATCCGCAGTTAGTCTGGTAAAGTGGACCCCAGACTCCAAGCTGAAAGCCTCGGATGCGACTGGGATTATCGCTAAGATGAAGAAGAAGATTGGTTAGGTTAGGTTAGGTTAGGGCCAGGCCACACGGTGCGGTGCGACTCCGGCGCGGCGCCTGAGCGGTGACACAACGGTTTCCTACGTATAAAAGTGTATGGTATGCCACACGCTACGTCCGGCACCGCACCGGCGGCGCCGCCCCGCAGGCGCACCGGACAACGGCGTTGAGGCGGACGAGGCAGGGAGGGTAGAGAGCAGTGCAGTGCCGCAGCGGCGCCTTAAGAACATTGCGATGCCGCACTGCTCGTGTGGCCGCCAGTGCTGTGCGGAGTAATGCGGTGCTGTGAGGTGCCGCACCGTGAGGCCTGGCCCTTAGTAAAAGTACACATCTGTTACAATTTTGATAACTTTGTCAAGATCAATAGGGGTCTATTTTATTTGTTCATTTATACATTATTCTATTAATTTGACATCCGATATTTTATTTTTATTTTATTTTATTTTATTTTTATTTTACAATTTTAGGGAAACTTACAGCTAAAAAAGGTTCAATATTATATAATAAAAATGTTGAAGGCCAATTATCAGTTTCCACATTTAGGTGGTATTACATCTTAACATAATAATGCTCAAAAACTCTTAATGCAAATTAAGTTCTTTTAGAAATTAGGAAACTATATTACAGAAAATCACATATTAGAGATAACATCGCTCAAAGTATTGTTCACATAGGGCTTTCTTCATTCTAGTAACACTAGTGCAAAATAAATCCAAATCAACCTCCCGACATGCCACATTAAAAGAACTGCATGCTCTCAATAGGTATGAATTTCGTCTATATGTAGTTCTTGCTATAGGGACGTACAATAAGTTCGGCCTGCGCAGAAACAATGATGGTGCGTATAGGCCCACCTTAGATACCAGTTCTGGCACCTCTGCTGTACCATTAAATAAAGACATTAGAAACGATATGTCCGATATGTTTCTACGCTCAGCTAGAGGCAAAATATGAAACTTTTTGCAGCGTGTATGATAGTCAGGCAGATAACAGTTAGCTTTAAATTGAATGTACCTCAAGAATTTTCTTTGTATGCTTTCAAAGTAAAAAAAAGAAGAAGTAGAGAATAGTACTACTGCAATAAAGCGGACACTATCTATGAGGCGACTTTGTATCTATAGTCTATAGTACTTTCCTCAGAGACATAAAAGTTCTATTCATGTACAACCTCACAAATTTCAAACCCAGCTCAAACACTAACCTAGTCAACAGCCAAACGCTCTAGTGTACAAAAACTATGAACCAGTTAGCGTCAGTTTGGAACGGCGCCAGTCACATGTAGCCGGGGGCTGTTTTTAATAGGTATTGCCTGTGACGTGGCGCTGACATTGAAAAATATGTTTAGGTTCAGCGCTACTTAAATAGAGAATATAGTTATAGTTTGGTTCGTTCTGAGATAGTAGTTTCAATAGTTGATAGGTTAACTTACCTATTAAATTAAATATAGATTAGTATGGAAATCCCCTTGGATACTTCCGACGGAGATGGCGGGGTGCAGTCGAATGTCGTCGTAACATCTTTATTTTAACAGTAATCTTTTGCACCACAGCCATCTCTGGCTTCAAGAAGGCCCCTTCGGGTGTGGAACAATGGTGTACCCATTTTGCCCCCGGATCTAAAGCGGCATGTTTCACCGCTTTGGCTGTAGGCTGTTACTGCTAAGGTGACAGCCGTGGCCAACTTCTGCTAGGGTGACAGCCTCGGCCCACTTCTGCTAGGGTGACAGCCTCAGCCTACTTCTGGTAGGGTTACAGCCTCGGCCTACTTCTGCTAGGGTGACAGATTTACTATCAGATATTCATGCTTATCTACTAATATAAGGAGGGCCATTAAAATATATCCTATCCTAAAAAACCTTAGTCAATGTGCCCAAGCTAAATCCCTTGACACTGTACTTAATCAGAGTGCTTAGCAGCTAAACCGATTTCAACAAAGCCATTTTTATAACCTCATTACTTTTTCCTTGAGATTAAAATAGGAGGATACTTAAAGACTGTATTAGCTTGAGATTTAAGTTTAAGTAAGTATTACTGGGACACGAGACAGCCATTTCACTAACTTAGCTACTTACGAGGCAATAAAACTGAACTTACCGTAAAGACGACAATGCAATGGTACTATAGATGCAATAGTGCATTAGGTACAGTTAGTAGCAGATCGATCTTGATGAAAAAAGTGCTCAAAATGATCGTAATTCTTGGTGTTCTCCCATTTCTGTTGGCGGATTGTTCTAATATTTGGTTCACATCTTCTAAAACTGTTAGATTTTGCTCCTACCTTTGCTTCAAAATAATTTTGAGACTTTGTAGCTGAACATATTTCTGACGCTGACTGTACAATATTCCATACAATTTACCGGTCAGTGTTGCAAATGTGAAATTTTTGTTTTTAGAATGTACATTATGATATTACCGCTGTGACTTCTCTGTATGCTACTAGAGATTTAGATCGGGAAAAAGTCAAACAAAATTCGCTTGAAGGGCAAATGCTCTGACCGACCGAGCTCCTTGGATGCGTCTAGGATAATCCAAATTTTCCTATTTATCGTCTTGGGGCGCCTTGGGGTAATGCTACTAGAGAGGTTGTATATGTTTAGCACATTTGAAAAGAATTTATCATCATCTGAACTTAACATTAGTGTCTCTCTTGGAATCCGGGTGCTACTTTTCGGTTTTGCTCCTTCACACTTCACAAGTTCTAAAGTCGCGTACGCACCTACGAACATATTTGTTGCGTTTCATGATACGCAACAACTTGGTTCGCACGTGCGTACCACTAACGAACATCGAACACTATGTTCGTCAAACAAGTTTGCGGCAATTATATCTGTATGTACCGTTTGGACGGTGTTCGAATAACTTTAATCAATGTTGCGTAACAAAACTGTTCTACTCCTACATCGGTCTTATTACTTGCAGGAGTTCCTAAAAGGGGGGTAAATTTTTGGTTCTTTTTGAGCTACGACCCACCGTTTCTAAGATGTTTTATTTTATAGTTCCATTTACAATTACCTAGTAAATAGTCATACTTACGACAGTTTCAAATATTTAATTTTTTAGTACAGTACTGGACTCCCACCATTTTGGTTCCTACAAAACGTGGCCGCAGCAGTGAAAGAGTTATATTTGAGCAATATTATAGTAACGTAACCTAAAAATTTATAAAACCAGTTCTCCATATTCTGCACACCCAAAGTGTGAATATAATACATTAACATGTCTATGAGGTTAATAAAATTTAACCGTTTGTTACCAAATAGACAAAAGCTTTCAACTTGATAACAATCTGCTTAATATTTTAACATTGTTCGGGTACTGTAAATTCAAACTGCATTTTCCCTTATTGAGCTCTCTCAAACAAACCTTTTCTTGGTACGTCGGCGTAAATAGGGGGCCTAAAGGGGCCATTCACAAATTAGAGCGTTATTTTGTATATTTTATTAACTTAAGTGAATAAAAGGTTGTGTTTTCGTTCAGCAGAGTAATATATAGAAATCGATAAAGCACCAGTATTAAATAAATCAATAAATATTCTGTGATATATAAAGTACGGGGCCCCACCGAGTGTAAGAGCCCCGGCAAGTGTAAGGGCCCTACTGAGTGTAAGGGGCCCTTTGTCCACCTTTGAGGCCAAGTCAACCTCATTTACAAACTGGTAAACTTCTTAATTAAATAAATAAATATAAATATTTACAATATAAATATAAATATTCACAACATTCTACACAACGCTATCTAGACCCATGGTAAGCTTTTATAGCTTGTATTATGGAATCTACATACGCGGATATGCGGATAAACATACTTATATACTTTATTTTTTTGTAGATACATACATATTATACATAGAAACACCCAGACCAATGCAAATAGCCATATTCATGCATACAAATATTTGCACTGAGCGGGAATCGAACCCGCGCCTACTGCGTGGCAGTCCCGTGCACTACCGCCACGCCACAGAGGCTGTCAGAGAGTGTAATTGTAGGCAAGGCCCTGGTGCAGGTTTTCCTCTCTAAGTTTGGAGGTCAGGTGGCCGATTTATCTAAAGCATATTTATAGACATAAGCAATTCAACTTGATAAAGAGAGACTTGGTGTCATCCAGTTGGTAGTAGCATATGTATATGGTAGTTGCTGATTTGACTTCCTTGTGGAGTTCGTTGCTACTGCGTAAGCCGGTGCTGACAGAGAAACGGTCAAATTCTTTATCATCTCATAATTTGAAGTGTAAACAAACCTATAGATTTGTTTGGCTAAATATATTTTTAAGTTCGATATACACCGGGAAAGAGGACTTGAACCCACGACCTTTACCTTACAGGCGGAATGCTCTTCCAACTGAGCTAATGAGCCACACCTGAATCACTTCAAATTTCCCTTCTCTTTATATCCGTTTTTAAGGGCGACTTATTATTTATGCGACTTAAAAAGTTAGCATAATAAATGCTATAAAAATTTTATTCAGCTAAATATATTGTCAAATGTGTCAGAAAATTATCTTAGCTGATGAGATTATTGAGAATACCAATAATTGCGGTTATACTACTTTTATTATCCAATCTTAAGCCCGCTTTCATTCTAAGTCCGTCTTAAATGTTAATTTTATGACGGGGTGAACGTCATTAAATCTTGCTCTATTTTAAGAACCGTAAATTCAAAGTCTTTTTTAGAACTCGTAACTAATTGAATTGCTAAATTACTTATTGAGAAGTCAGTAGCTATCGAGAATCGAACGGCGATCGGTCAGAGCGAACATGAATAATTCAAAAGAGTAATAGCTCTTGAACTAGTTAGATGATATTTGCTACCAAGAAAAATAGTGAGACTTTTTTTTTAGATTATAATTATATGAAACTAGCTGATTTTCCACCCGCGTGACGTCCGATCCCGTTCCCTCCGCACCTTCTTATACAATGATATAGTTATTTAAACAGCAAAAGAAATAACCACACTGTCACTTCTGTGAATATGCCGATGCCGGCTGAATTTGTTGACATTAATGATCACTGCTCCGTTCCCTTGAGTAGTAGCGTCATGATATTGCCTTTGTGTTATTCTAATGTATAAGCTATATTATTGTAAAATTTCAAGAAAATCCATTCGGTAGTTTTTAGGTGAAAGAGTAACAAACATCCATCCATACCACACATCCATCCATAGTCACAAACTTTCGCGTTTATAATATTACTAGCTTTTGCCCGCGGCTCCGCCCGCGTGGATGTCGGTTATCGCGACAAAAAACATCGCCTATGTCCTTTCTCAAGGTCTAATCTACCCCTATACCAAATTTCATCAAAATCGGTTCAGTGGTTAAGGCGTGAAAGCGTAACAGACAGACAGACACACAGACAGACAGACAGAGTTACTTTCGCATTTATAATATTAGTAAGGATTAGGATATTTACGGGTTCCACTATAATCTGGGGTGCCCAGGCCAACAGTAACTGGCGCATTACTACGTATTGATGAATAACGTTTTTAATGCCAACAGTTTTTAGCAGGAGCAACTTCTGACACCACAATCCTCAGAGGAATCTTAGGGTTGTGGGAATCTCAAGTGAATTTCTGAATTAAAAGCAAAATTAAATCAAATTATGAGAAGGTGCAATAGGAGAGCAGACCCGTAGAGGAGCAAGCTTTTACTTTGAATCATTACAAACCACTATTTATCTATAAAGTCTGCCTTCTGGCCTTTATTGACCCAATAATATTTTGTTTAATATACATTTTCTATGTTCATCACGAGGGACGTAAGGAGTTCGAACTCCTTATGTCCCTCGATATACATCGGGAAAAAGAAGAACTCAAGTGGGACTTGAACCCATGACCTTTCCCTTACAGTGGGAATGCTCTTCCAACTGAGTTATTGAGTCACATCTCATCATTCAAACATAAGGAGTTTTTACCACGTCTCGGCACAGATTTAATAGTTGACGTCGGCACCGTATAAAGGACATCCCTGACATGCCAGCTACGCAAGCCACTAAAAAGCATGGTATTAAAAAGTATATACCATTTGTACCAGGAAAATATAAAAATACAAGAGTTAAACGAATCTCAATATTTTATCGACTCGTGTTCGAAACCCAGCTAACTTTTCTTATAAAACTTTCATACTATCCTCAATAAAACTATGTGTGTATACATTGGAACAGACAGGTATTGCTTCTGTTCGAGAATCTATTGACTTCATTTGCATATACTGAATGGGGAGCATGCACTGCCATAATTTTTTACACTTTACTCGTACTTAGTATCGGTTCACCCGTGCAAACATTTTTGAAAGGGATAAATTTATTTTCGTGTGCTCTCTTAAGGACGGTGAATGGAAAGCGGATTATCCATTTTGAATGTTAATAGTCGTCTCGTATACGTAACAATTTGAGTTGGTTAATTATATGATCGAGATTAATGGGTGTTTCTTACAGGACAGCCTCTGTGGCGTGGCGGTAGTGAACGCGACTGCTATGCAGGAGGCGCGGGTTCGATCCCCAATCAGTAGAAATATTTGTATAAATGAATATGGCTATTTGCTTTGATCTGGGTGTTTTTTATGTGTAATATGTATGTATTTACAAAAAAATAATCTAAGTATGTTTAACTGCATTCTAGTTTCCATAACCCAAAAGCTTCTAAAGCTTACCATGGGCACAGAATACATAATAGTACTAGCGTACCATGGGTCTAGATAGCATTATGTAGAATTTTGTGAAATTAAAAAAATGTATATTCAGCCTTGAACACCGCCTTGATTTGGCCGACTTAGAAAAGTACTCTGATGTATACATAAGCAATGGTTGCTTAATCATCACCGTGTGTGATGATTTCAAAGCGCCACTTATAGTAAACTAACAGTTGCCTACAGCAGATATGAAAGTGCTGAGTTGAAGTTGCTTTAACTTAACCTCCTTTTCCTGATATACACAGATTAATACTTACATACTCAGCCTCCTGAATAATATTTACATCAGACGGAAACTGAACCTCATCAAAATATCTCATAAGAAAAAGGATAACAGGGAATATAGGGCGTAGAAAATAAATACAATCATAATTCATCAATTTATTAGTTCAAAGTTTACATAATAAACATGGTTTTAGTTTACAATTACCATCTACAAACTCGATTACCTAAACTTAGGGTTATTTCACACTGAAAGAGAAGCGGTCAGCAGCGGCTTATAAGGATAATAAAAAAAACAACCAAAGAATTTGGGACCTTATATAAGGGGGGAAAGATTTATAGTAATTTGGTGGCAAAGGTTCATTTTAATTCAGACGAAAAACATGATCGAGTAGTTTTCAGTGGTGATTAAAATTTAACCTTATTCCATTCAGACAAACCTTAAAATAGTAAGCAATAATGGCAAGGCGACCTTATGAACCGATTCCTGACGGCTAACTAAAGGGTCACATGGTGCATGACAAACTAGATAGAGGTAAATGATTTAATCACCGGCTTCCCTTTCTTTTGAGAATTTTCACCCTCTACTACTTTTATAGGATAAGATTTAATAATGCATTCTATTTCCAGCGTTATCCAAATAGAATGAGGTTCATATTCCAATAAAACTTAAGAACTGCTAAAGGAATTTGCCGCCAGGTTGGAATTGACCGAAAGGAGGAAGCAGACGAACCGAAGCGACGTTCGCAACGGCCGCTGTTCTTTCACTGAGAAGTAACCCTTATACACAGCTTAAAGACTAATTTCACTATTTTGTTTATTTTGGCGCTGCCTTATTGCGATACCTTTTGATAGTGCACAAATTCTTGGGGCTGGTACTGAGTGATAAGGGTTATGGAGAAATTTGAATACAATGAATGCTAGGGCGCGAATACTTGGGGAACACTTAATGACGTTTTTAATTTCTTTGTCATTCGGGTTTTTATTTTCATTTTGTCACCAATTTGTCTCTCAATTTTGATAAGGATTAATTTTATTACACTTTTTATAGTAAATGATTAGTAAAAGACTCTAGCATACCATAAACGATGAAAACTTACATCAAACAATAACAACATTTAATGACCCGTGGTGAAAAAAGTCAAGTACACTCTATATTTCTATCAATTTTTTAAAATGTCTATGGTCTCATTTTCATAGTTTTTGCGCACTTTCATGTCAGGCATTTAGGTAAAAAAAAAATTTTACGTTTTTAGTATTTATGCACTTAGCCGACAATCCAAGTTTTATTGGTATCAAAATGAAATGAAAATTGTACAACTCCCAGAAAAAGTATTCTTACCTTTTTGATATTATGAAGACTACTACTAGTTTAGGTTAATAATGTTAAATTATCGTAATGATTTCTTCGTCTCTGGCCTAGCGCATACAACTTTTAGTCGAACAACTATTTTGTCGAGTGTCATAAGTGTATAGGAATCTATTGAAGTGCGCATAATATCAACTCAATAGCTGCTCGACAAAAAAGCCGATCGTGCCTCGATTGTATGCGCATCTCCATTAACTAAACGGTTTAGTTGTGTGGAAATCGCGAGAAGTACACAACTCAACAAAACAGTTGAGTCGATGTAAAAATTGTATTTAATATATGCGGTAGGCCTAGATTTACTAACTGATCATAGCTTCAGCTACGCGTTGAACCCTCCTCGACGAATGTACACATATTATCCTCGACGAAGTCAAGCTTATTAAGAGTGAACTTATCTTCAGCTACGAGTAAGTACATTTGATCGTCTAATTTACAAACTACAACGAATTTATCACTAACACAGCCATATTTTTTAAAATTAATCTCCAAAGTACTTCAATAGTCTGTAGCTAGTTCAAACTTTGACCAAACTATTTTGTTCCGACTGTATTGCCTCGCGTCTAGCTATTTCCAAATATTTTTTTTTAGTTTTCTAGAGATAAATATTGAATTGCGGTTATGAATAACTCTTTCCTGACATTTTGGCTCTACGTTTTTACATTTTGCTTTCATTTTGGAAGACTTTATTAGTTTTTCTTTTTACACTGTTTGATAAAATGACAGTTTCTTTTTTATAGTTGGATGCATCTTAAGCCATATTTTTAGAAGCAGCTACTTTTTTAGACAGTATAAATTGTGGCATTAGCAATTCTTTAAAATGGAAATGTTTAAAAACGTTTTCTATTCTCTTTCTAAAAACCTTTAAGATAAGACAGTCATTAATAAATCGTACCGTATCAAACTGGAAGAAGAACAATTTATTACCCTCGTTTACTCCGACCAACTTCAACACTAACTTATTACTTGAAACCTTAAGATACTTAAATAACAGCGTTACGATACAACTCACAGCCTATTTTGGCTTTTATAACACCTAATTACATTAATGATGAAACTTTAAAGAATAATTGAAGTAAGATTATAATTTATTACTAGAGTATTGGTATTGTTTTGTAAACTTTTAATCAGTTGAGTCTATTACTTAAGCATATTCATTTTCATAGTCGATTGTATACTTTATTACATGGTTTGATTCATCTTCGTACCAATAAATATCTTGTTGGTGATATTATTGTACTTTTTCTATTTAAAAAATGTTAATTATCTTAGCAATATACGTATAAAGGACTAGCGCTTGAAGAAACAACAATGAAAGTATCATCAGAAATTCACATTGATAAATTATAACATGACATGATAAGAATTAAAAATTAAAAATTGAATTACAAATTTAAAGTACAAAAATCAATTAAACTGCCTCGTAACTCTTAAGGATCGCCACTATCGACAGGTAAAAATTGCTGTTGTGCTACAGAAGAAAGCATCATATCGATAGGCTTGGTGTCATCGTAGAGAGATGGTGCTTCGCAGAGAATAGCAAACGTTCCTACGATGGATGCGATAGTGAAAATCCAGAGGAAGAGACGGTCGAGCACCATGGCCACAAACCCCCAGTCTTGATCTTCCTGTAGTAATAAATTTCGAATAAATAACTTAGGCAGAAATAACATAGTAAGACATAGAAATTTCTCTTTTGAAGTTACTGTCATCGCTAATAATATAAATTAAGAAATTTGTCATGCCCTTTTTCAACGATGAAAATGTAAGATAAAATGGCAAAATAAAAGTGTATGTCAAATACTTAAAATAAGATTCTCAAGAAGCAAAGTTCTCAAGCGCAGTTATCAAGTTATTTAACTTCTACCAAAGTTAATTATACTGCAAGTACCACTTCTCTGTACTGTAGCGTAAGTAATTAATGAACAGCCAGTGGGTTGCAAAATTAATCACAAATATTAAGATTCAAACAAATTAGCGTACTGGTTTATCATTTCTTGTGATGTAATTTATGTTCTGTTTACATTCTTTACATTATTGTGTTAAGTGTGTGTTCAGATATTTAAATCTGAAATCGACGTAGTGTATTATATATTTTTTTTAAACAATCAGGAAACTTACCGCATTAAACTCATCCTGTCTCTGCATATGATGCTGAATAAACATAACATTATGAATGGCCTTCTCCAATTCGAAGGGGTATTTCTTCCGAGGAGCCACATCACTCAAAGAGTCGTCGAGTCCTGACATAACCGATGGTAGACCATTATAACCGGCACCAAGACCCCCTAATGCACCAACTAAGCCGCTGAACCTATTTGAAAATTAAATAAAGCACTTTAGTATATTAAAAATTTCGATCTCATGAACAACATGTCTTCTATGTTATTTGTTATTTTATCTGGCTCGTTTTTGAGCCAGGTTTAGTTATGCACCATACGTGTGATGATGATGATGCCTCCGACCGATTTCGGCCATGGCGACCACTTTGACTCCTAGTCGGCTCGGCGCTGATGCGCTCGAAGATGGCTAGCATAGCCGATCTTCGCGGTGAACTCTCGTGTGCACTGCGGGCATGTGAGAACACCACTTACATAATGGTATTGAATGGCAGCGGGTGGGCGGACTTTCAGCTCATCGCGTTTAGCGTCGAGGTCTGCCTTTCGCTGTTCCTCGAAATCGCTTACTCGTCTTTGCACCACCCTGCGCCATTCTGGACGTTGCGCTGCCAAACCTTCCCATTGAGACGGTTCAATGTTGCATCTTTTCATATGACGCTTCTGAACATCTTTAAATCTGAGGAGTTGGCCGCCATGTTTTCGCTTGCCTTCCTCTAGTTCAGAGTAGAAAATGCGTTTCGCCACTCTCTCCTCCGCCATACGTGACACGTGACCGCACCACCGAAGCTGCCGACGCATTAAGTAAGCCTCAATGCCACCGACCTTGGCTCGTCGCAAAACTTTGGTGTTACGCACTCGGTCGGACCATCGGATCTTCATGATTGAACGTAAGCATTTGAGGTGGAAACGATCCAGAGTGCGTATGTGGCGCCGATACACACACCATGTCTCGGAGGAATATAAGAGGTTTGGCAGCACAATTGCCATGTAAACAGATATTTTGGTGGCCATTTTGGAACGCAGCTTCCCAAATGCCGCAGCTGCAGCACAGATTCTGCTGCTGATCTCATCATCAAGGTCACACTTGGATGTTATAGTGCTCCCCAGATAGCGAAACTTGTCAACCTGCTTCAGCATGTCCTGACCTAGCTGTATAGACAGTGTCTCGTGACCATGTGTGTCCAGGGACATCACCTCCGTCTTCTTGACACTGATTTTTAGGCCGAACTTGCAGCAAGCTTGATGAAAACTGGACATAAGCTGTTGCAGGCCATCAGGGGATTCTGCCACAAAGCATAAGTCGTCAGCATACATGATTTCTGTAATCATGGTATGGGAGACTTTAGTGCGCGCCTTAAGTCTGGCCAAATTAAAAAGACTGCCATCTGTGCGGAAGCGGATGCGGACTCCCTCAGAACGAGCTTGTAATACATCCCTGACTACTACTGCAAAGTACATGGCGAACAGTGTGGGCGCTAGAACACACCCTTGTTTCACCCCACAGGTAACGGGGAAGAAATTTGATTGTTCGCCATCGACACCGACGCAGCATTGCATGTCGTCATGCAGGAGTCTAAGAAGTCTCACAAACTTCTCCGTGCATCCTAGCTTCCCTAGCACGATCCAGAGGGCTTCACGAGGCACACTGTCGAATGCCTTCTCCAGGTCAACAAAGCAGAGATATAGCGGACGACCCTGCTCTCTGCTTTTTTCCTGCAGTTGACGCACAGAAAAGATTGCTTCACAGGTGCCTCGTTCAGGTCGGAAGCCAAACTGGGTTTCTGGCAGTATTTTTTCAGACAGAGCCCTTAAACAGTTTAAAAGGACTCTGGCAAAGGCCTTTCCAGGAGCAGACAAAAGCGAAGTTGCAATCGGAACGGTCACCCTTGTTTTTGTAGAGGGTACAAATGCGAGATACTTTGAAGTCATCCGGGACTCGCTCTTCCTCCCACATACGAGTAAAAAGTTTCCAAACCGACATGTACAACTCCCCGCCGCCGTATTTTAATAGCTCTCCCGGTATAAGGTCAATACCAACCGCTCGCTTGTTCTGTTGCTGCCTGATGGCAGAGACAACCTCATCACATGACAGGGGCTCATCCAGCTCAATGGAAAGAGGCAGTTGAGGTATTAGACTCACACTTTGTAAATCAGATTCTCGATCTACGTTGAGCAAGCTGTCAAAGTGTTGGGCCCAACGATTTAGTACATCCTCCTTGTTTGTCAATAGGTGCATACCGTCTAACGACTTCAACGGCACCTTCGCTCGGTAGGATGTACCAGTCAGCCTACGTACCTCGGAGTAAAACTCCCCGATCTGGTTAGTGTCAGCGAGCCACTGCATGTAGAGAGCTTTGTCTTGCCACCATTTGTCTTTTACTTGACGAGACAGCTTCCGCAATTCAAGGTCACTCGCTTTGACTACCGCAATGCTTCCACCTTGCCTACTATGCTGTCGCAAGAGGTCTCGATGTTTGTTGAGTGCTGTCCTAAGAATCCCGTCATTCTCATCAAACCAGTCCTCACTACGACGGCTTTTTAAACCTAAAGTAGCTAAGGCTGCTTCCATAAGATGAGAAGACAAAGTTCCCCAGACCACCCCAACATCACCTGTCTCATTAACTGGCAACAGCTTTTCAGACACAGCTTCAGCATATTTCTCCCTCACCTCGAGATTCTTAAGCCTATCCACGTTGAGAGACGCAGACTTTGTAAGTGTGGATCTACGAGGTCGACGGAGGCGGAGCCGTAGCTTTGTGACAACAAGTTGGTGATCAGTCCAACAGTGAGCACCACGCATTACACGACTGACTTGGACTTGACCGGTATCTCTCTGCCGGACAATCGCATAGTCAATCAAATGCCAGTGTTTGGATCGAGGGTGCATCCACGTTGTCTTGTGCTTAGCGGCAAGTCTGAACATAGTGTTCGATATTGCAAGCTCATATTGAGCACAGAGACTGAGTAGCAACTGACCATTGCTGTTCATGTTGCCGACTCCGTGTCTACCCAGGACTCCAGGCCAAGCCTCATAGTCCCGTCCAACTCTGGCATTGAAATCGCCTAGCAATATAACCTGCTCTCTGGCGTTTATGCTGTCAAGGCTTCGAGATAGTTCCTCATAGAATTTATCCTTGATGTCATCAGCCTTGTCTAGCGTAGGGGCATAGACACTGATGACATTAAGGTAATTGTCTTTGTCCAAGTGAAGGCGCAGTGTGGTAACGCGGTCTGACGTATGCACAGGGTGCTCCTCAAGTCGCTTTGCTATGTGATTCTTGATAGCAAACCCTACACCTGAACGTCGTGGTTCGGCGGCTGCGGTACCTTTCCAAAAGAAAGTATAGCCTCCGCCTTCTTCTACCAGCTCTCCTTCATCGGCAAGATGAGTTTCGCTAAGAGCAGCCACATCCACGTTATAGCGATGAAGTTCCCGAGCTACTATGGCAGTTTTGCGTTCAGGGCAGGCGTTGCCATCGCGATCAATAAGCGTTCTCACGTTCCACGCGCCGAATGTCATGATAGGTGTTCTCATGTTATACTTTTTGTTCTTTCGACCACGTTTTATTATGATGCAGTGACAGCCGCGGTTACTGTCACCTTCCGAGTAGGGACGAGCATTTTTTTTAGGGCACCTTTTCTAGCCCCCTCCCCGGCTGAGCGAAGAGAGCAGTGCCTCCCTAAATAGGGCTGCTCTGTCATCCCGCGTGCTGCCGAATCCGCGCTGTCGTTCCTAATTTGCAGTGCGAAAGCGACCACGGCGTGTACTCACACCCCCAGGACCGCCCATGTGCAGGAATCAGACAAAGCCTAGCTTGCATCAAACTAGACCTCTCTACCTCATTCTATCGCCATAGGACTTAAACGTATTCGGAGTCCAAGATACGAAAGCGGTCAAGTGCGCAGGATATTTGGAGGTGCGCAAGCGTTCGCGCAGACGCAGGCGCACACACTCGTCTTCCCCCTCCTGAGCCCAGTGGAACGAGCAATCGCTACGACTGGAGGAGAGGTCGGATGATGTGTCTGGCCGACGGTAACTATACGCCCTCTACCGCCGCCCTAGGCCATTCACCTTGCCTTGCTGAATCGCCGAGTCCGCCAAGCCCTTTTGTATATCTACAGTGGGTTGCCTTTCTCGCCGAATCAGGCTTTATGCGCTATGCGGGAGGGATCCGCAATAAACTTTCCACCGAAATGACATGACAAGCCCCCTCAACCAGGTTTAGCCCGCGAGCCGCCGCGGTTTGCCAGGGTGTGGCCGCTATGCGCATCACAACTGTACACATAACCATACGTGTATACCTGCTTTAAACAAATTTAGACCTAGTACAAGCGATCGAAGTAGAGCCTACCTGTTGGTCGCAGTAGTAGAGTGCAATCCATTACAACCTCCGGGCAGATGATGACGGAACGAGTCCGGACTTGAAGCATTAGAGTTCGTCTGGTCAGCCGCTGCCAAAGCATCTTTGAACTTATTCTTCTTCATATTTCTCCCAGCTATCTTTTGCGCTGCTAAATCCCTCAACAAATCTTTTGGTACCCTCATTAACAGAAGTTTTGGCAATTTTGTTATAAAGAATGTCCGCACCCAAGGAGCCATTTTGTGCGTACTTGGTTTGCGGTAATGTACATTTAGTATTATAATAGTGATGACTACAGATAATCCAACTAATAACATAGTAAATAGTAGGTACTTGCCCAGTAATGGTAATGCAAGTGACGTAGATGGAATAATTTCCGAAATAAGTAAAAAGAACATAGTTTGTGACAGTAATATAGAAATACTCAGAGCAATTTTTTCTCCTGAATCGGCTGGTAGATAAAATACTAAGACTGAGAGGTACGAAATGCCAACACAGGGTACGATAAGATTTACAGTGTAGAATAGCGTTTTTCTTCTAAGCGTAATATTGAAGAAGATATCTGAAACAACAATTATACTTTATTGAAATTTTGTTAACACTCCAACAGGACATGAAAAACTGCAATATGATAATATTAATATCATTCTATATAGGCAAGGAAAGATACTGAAAAATCTAAATTATTGAATTTCCCAGTGGCGGCATGAAGTTTGAAAAACAACCCAGTTGACTGCAAAAGGTTTTCCACCAATAACGTAGAACCAAAAAGGAATTATATCTATTTGTTAAACCGCTTTAGTGCGATGTAGTGTAACGAACATCCACACAAACTTTCACAATATAATATTGATGAAAAAATACATTACTATAATCCTATCCTTATTATTTTTTACACTATACACAAAATTCAACATGACCAAGTACGTGCATTAACATTTAAAAAATAAATTAAGATACATGACCTTAACAATGAAAGAAGGATTTTAATAAAAGCTTCTATTCATAATGAGTCTAAATAAGACATAGAAGCAGACAAAAGACTTAATTTTAGTCTTACCGAAGTATCTCATTGTCTAGACGAGAGCATGTTACGGTCACTTACTAAGCTGAATGAGGTTTTCTCAGAAAATGGCAAGTATTACAAAAAGATAAACTCCTTCGTTGGTCGATTTGTTTACTTTTTTAACTTTTGTTATTCTTTATCGTGCTTTAACATATTTTTGGATCAATGAAGCTGACATTTGAGATATATACGATTACATCATGGTAATGAATGAACATAATTCATTAAGTACCAGTTGAAATTAACATATTGTTAGTAAAATGAGTATTGAAATCATGATTGTGGATGCTATTATTGTGGTATTCCGATCACGGAAATGATAATACTTGGATGCTCGGTAGTTCACAACCAAATAATATACATAGTCCTTAAAGGATCGGCAGGCAGTGTACTATCATATACTTACAGGCCTATTAAACCTGAGATATACAAAATTAACAACAGTGATATTAAAACAAATATTCATCTGATGGGGGCCTGGTAATCTTTCATCTTAAAGCGTCAGTAGCTTAGTGGTTAAGGAGACAACCTTACGATCGAGAGGTCCCGGGTTCGAATCCTGGCCATTACACTACCGACCCACTCCTAGCACAAGCAATTTAGCTTAGTTGGAGGGGTTAGAGGGAATATTAGGAACTTTTGTTCTAATATTCTTTAAAAAAAAAACAAAAAACTATGTGACAGGTTTTCCTAGTGCAGATACCAGTCTACCACAAAGGATTTAACTTTATAATTATATTATGAATTGATTTGTGTACCTACCTTTGTGGAAGAAAAATAAATAAATATTACTATAAAAAAAAAAGAACAAAGTTGTCACTTGTTTCCCTTTTAAAGAAGATGGACTCAATTCAAATAAGCAAAACAAATTATATTATACCGAGTAATCCAACCGTCAAACCGTCTGGACTTTGATAACATTGGAAGTAAAGCACCAACAATTATCATCAAAGAATCGAAGGAGATTTCTAATTTGACACCACGGAGTTCTGTTAAGAGTCGGTAGTAATTATAGACAGAGGCTGCCAGCAAATTGCTTAGATTTAGCTAGTCATTGAAGATGTTGCAATTATGTTGTTAATTGCTGTGTAATAATCCTAAGATTACAATTGTTATTTAAGATCCCTTCGGTGAATGATCTTGACAAAGTGGCTCCTATTTTGAAGAGATATTTAGGACAGCGTAATTTATTGTGCTGCTTTGTGTCTTAGATAAATCGACTGAATATCACCTCGCCAAAGTAATAGTAAAAAAAGGCAAACGTTAGTTTCGATTTGACTAAAAATTACACGGTGATTTGTTATGGTAGCCTATGATAAAATATCGATCAAAAGAATAAAAAAAAACGATTTTTTTTATAACAAATATTCTTTTAACGGAGTGTCATTTCTTCAGTACGAGATTATCATGAAATTGAATGTTTCAAAAAAGGAACAAATAAAACTCTTCAGCTTGAAGTCAAAATAACCCTTCGTAGACTTAATTAACCACAAACAACTAGTATCAAAATACAAGTACCTAAATATAGCAAAACACAAATAATCAATAAATTAAACAACCACAAGGAAGTGACACGAACAACTATTAAATATTGCTTCAAGAGTAAACTTTCAAAACACGGTCCAGATAAACATGATACATGTCTGTGATAAAAAAATTGGCTTCACGTTAGCTATGATTTATTCTGGACTTGGGTCCGTTATGTGCTCGGAATTTTTATTAGTTCGGTCTTTGTGAAAATTACCACAGTCGTTATAAACTATCAATGTATTCAGAATCGTTCATTTAACATAAAACAAGTTATTATTTAATGATATATAATATTATTATATAAAAAAGAATAGAACCAAAATTACTAATATTCCCTCTTACCCCTCAAACTAAACTAAATTACTTGTGCTAGGAGTGGGTTCACGTCGGTAGTGTAATGGTCAGGATTCGAACCATAGTTCTTTTAATAATATTTTCGATGTACAGACAATTTCACAATTTTGTAATAGTATAGACCTAAGACTACAGGTATTATATATTCTGTGCTAAAGGTATAGACTGAGCTCAAAGTTAGAATACGAATAACTAACAATGACAAAGGTTGCTATGTCTATACTATAAAATAACATAAAGTGCTTACAAAAACATTGTATTTTAATTTTTTTGAATATAAATAAGAAGAAACAACTTCGTTACACGCCCATCAAAGAATTTCATAGTCATAATTTGTCCAAATGAAAACCATTCGACCTCATAATAAAAAAATTAATCAAACAGACTCGCAAAGGTGTAACCCGTGAAAATGTATCCACGAGAAAAAAGGTTTAAAATCTCTGGTGGCTCGTTAAGCAGAAATGAAAGGGGTGTCATTATGGACACCAAAATGTGTTTATCTAAACGTGAAATATACGGTTGTTAAATGGCAAGCGTTGTAAGCAAAATTATGTATTCTGTAGCTGGATGACTTTGGATAGATGCTCATGAGTGACGTCATTAAGAATGTCAACGATGATGTATTATGTCTATATTATATTGCTTTATTTTGCTACATCCTTGTTTCTATAGTATAATACGTCAGAATATTTTGTTGATAAAAAGAACACAGTCAAATATTGATTTGAAATTGAGGACCAAATTTCTTTTAAAAATTCAGTTTCAATTTAATATCAGTATTAATACAGAATTTGATAGACTTAGATAGAAAATATACATGTATAATCTGTAAAATCAGTACCTCATTTCAAACTCAGCTTTTATAATGTAGGTATAAATGTAGAAATGAATCGCCATTTAGTACATTATACGTCTAAAAAGTTAAAAAGCACTACTTCTTTTTGTAACTACTCTCAGCTTGAGCTTGTCAAACCCTAATGTCGTTAATAAATTAATATAGCTTTTAACACTCTACAAAATACGGCTTATTTTCCTAAAAACATATTCCAGATCAGATTTAACTAATCTCCAGACAAAATATCACAATTTCTTTGTGCAACAATCTTGTCCATAAATAGTCAAATATCTCTTCTCCTAAGAAAGTGGCTACGGAAATAGCTCGGTAAACTGCTTGATTGGCGCCATAACAATCGACTATAAGTACATAAAAACGGGTGTTCAATGGGCTTCAAGTGTCATCTCGAAAGGCTTTGTCTGGTCAAGAGCTTCGTATTTCACAGCTTTAGATGCTTCGATTTTTTGATGAACTATGTTACAAGTTTTAAGATCAAGTTCTTACTTCTAGTAGACTTAAGAAGTGAGTAGACCATTTATGGCTTTTTGACAAGTAGGTACATTTATTTTAGTCAGTATTGATATCTGTGAGGATAACTAAAAGGATTTGTTGGACCGATTGCTATTTGACTGTTTTAAGTAGTGTGAGAGTTGGTTGGAAACATATTGGATCAATTTTTGAATGATTTTTTTATAGCATTTATTATGCTAACTTTAAAGTTCGAAAACATCGGAAAAAATGAAATGCTCAAGTGAGACTTGAACTCACGACCTTTCCTTTACAGGGGAAATGCTCTTCCAACTGAGCTATTGAGCCACACCTGAATCACTTCAAATTTTCTTTCTCTTTATATCCGTCTTTAAGTGCGACGGTGGAGCCATCTACCAACATCCCCCTGTAAGGGAAAGGTCGTGAGTTCAAGTCTCACTTGCGCATTTCATTTTTTCGATGTTTTTCGAATCTTGGATCAAAATATCAATCGTATCCTGTTGGGTGTCTCGCTATGGCTGCCCCATAGAAATTGTAACTGACCGCGGACGACAGTTTTTATCAGCCTTGTTCCAACAACTGTCCAAATCCATCGGCTTTGATCATCGGAAGACAACGGCCTATCACCCGCAGTGCAACGGCTTGGTGGAACGTTTCCACCGGCAGTTGAAGGCAGCCATAACTTGCCATGCACATGACAAGTGGACGGAAATACTCCCAATAGTTCTCCTCGGTATCAGGAGTGCCTTAAAAGAAGACCTTAAAGCTTCATCGGCTGAACTCATGTACGGTGAGCCACTTCGTCTCCCCGGTGAATTCTTCGGCCATAACGTTAGCGGTTATACAACAGACATAACTGACTTTTCAGCCCGTATGAAGAATTTCAGCAAGAATTTACGCCCAGTACCACCTCAGCACCACAACACTCATAAAACTTTCGTGTACAAAGATCTCGCCACATGTAGTCATGTATTTATCAGGGAAGACATGCTACGAGGCTCTCTTCAGAATTCATACACAGGGCCACACGAAGTCCTAAAAAAGAGTGCTAAGTATTTCACCATACGTGTGAAAGGAAAAGGCACGACAGTAAGTATAGACCGCCTCAAACCAGCCTATATACTGTTCGATGACCTTCCTCTCACATCACACGATAAGCCACCCTTCGACCCCATTCAGTCAGAACCACAGGACGTCTCAAACTTACCCGATGTACCTAATTCTCCTAACACGCGGACTACACGATCAGGAAGAAAAGTTCATTTCCCGGATTACTACCGCCCGTAGACACGGTCTCTGGAGGGGAGTGATGTGGGTAACTTACCTTAAATCTAAAATATATATAATACGTATATACATATAATATAAACATTTATATACATACACATACAGTACATGCCTAACACTATACAAAATATAAATACATTACATACACACAACATAAACGCAATATAAATTAAATCGACAAGCAGACCCGAGCGATACCTGTAGTATGCCGCGAGGAATGCATTCCACGCCACATACTATAGCTACCGATACATAACACAGCGCGCGCGCAGGTGCGCCGGCGCACGGCTAGTCTTGACTAGACATAGCTACGCGGAGCCCGTGTCGGTCGATGCCTCGCCGCGAACATCGCGAATCATAGTTTTAAGTATTCACTGCTATCACCTGTGCTTTCTGAAACTATCTTTTCCGTCTGTAATCTCTCACTCCTTCTATGAACTCGTGTGTACTGTATTGTGCTTACAAATAAACTATTATAGCTACTTAAGCCACGCAGCTTGTGTTTATATTTTATCTCCGATCAGTACACCTAAAATCTGTGATTACAAATCACATAATATTGAAAGAGCGATGTTAAAAATGAAATAATATAACCGGTAACTTCCAATAACGGTTACATCTTTCGCGCGTTACCGTTTCGACTACAATATCCGAAAAGGTACAAGGAGTTATTGCATCATATCGCGAGGGATGGCTTGCAGATAATACAGCGCTTTGTCAAGAAATTTTGGAGATTATTCTCGGCTAGGAATACAGTGCTGAAGGTGAAAATCACAATGTAGACGGTTAAGGCGGAATCACACTTCGTTAGTGTTACTTGTTATCTGGCTAGACTATACTGGAACAAATATTTGCCATGTGAGCGCAAAACAAACGTGTGCCGATATGTCAAAGATAATAAATCTATGTTTTACTTCATCAGTTGCTGCTTGCTGTTACCCTTGATAATGTATGGAAATGATGTTCAGGTGAAAGGATATAATATGTATGGAGGTTTAAAAAAAATCTCTTTCGCCAAATTAATACTCCCAGATGATTTTGCTATCATAGCTGTGCCTAAATTCTTTTTATGAGCCCTGTACATATAGTGGTAAGCAGCCGAACAAGATGAATATCAAACAACACATACAAAGTACCTCATAATATTATCTTGATAGTTCTGGATGTCATGAATTGCAAATGAGATTGCTCAGATAAATGAACAGCCCTCAAAAGTACTACAAATCTGTCCAAGCAGAATTTAATAGTAGTTTATCACAGCAATTTAAATTTGTTGTCAAAATTTATTCATGTACGCAAGACAAAATTTTGGTGCCGGGAATAAAACAAATTACCTGCACTATGACACTGTGACGTTATTTTTACAGGTTTTGACCAAAATAGGCACAATTAAATTAACGATGTATTTGATAAAGGGCAGTTCAAAAGCACTTGAAATCGATGGACTTGCATGAAAGGTTTTTACTACAGTAAAGGAAACTCGTGAAGTGGCTAAGGATAGAAGCGGATGGGCTTTTTCCTGGGTAGGGTATCTATTCTGTATATTATCTATTCTGTGGTATAAGTGTGAGTATATAAATAAAAATAATAATAATAAATTTCTTTGGAACATAAAATATTTAACAATAGAAATAAAATTAAATCGATGACAGCTGCAAAAGTGTAAAACTGTGGCACAGCCATCAACGCCGCCTCACAGCAATGGTCCGCTGTGCGGACGCGTGGGCGGCCGGCGTGAAGGAGACGGCTGAACGGGAGAGATTTCCGCACGAAAAAAAAAAACCAACAACGCTGCTCTCCTGACATTATTGAAAATTGTTCCAAACTTATAAACTACAACAATGCATTATAAGTCAACCAAAAAGCAGTGCTCAACAAAATCTAGGTATGGTTTAAGAAGAGAAAAATAAAAATAAAATAAAAAAAACAACAACAGTAAAAAAAACTTAATATAATTATGATAATAATGCTTCATACAAAATTAGATATTTCTTATTAATAAAACTACGATTGATTATATTTTATACACAGCACTTGGATTGCTATGAAACTTTGCACTTGTGTAAAGGTTATAGCTATAGTTTGGATCCGGCAGGTGGCGCTACAATCGGGTTTGGGATTTTCCCGTCCGAACCGATCAGGACATAAATCAAACACAGCCTACGTGACAGTAATTGGTAATAGACGTTATACACATACAGTGCAAGCTGCTACATGGTGAAAATCTTTTGTTTTCCTGCTCCTTTAGAAAAGTGGCAATGCACTGGCCGGCGTATCGTAGAATAGAATGATTGGGATTTGACGTATATTACAGTCGTTGAATGTCATATACGTCAAATTCCAAGCAGACAAGATTGTTTTTGGGTCATAATCAAAGTGGAGTACCAAGTAATGTTACTCTGTTTGACGGAAATGACGGACCGTTTGTAGCTGTGGGTGTTTTCATAGGTCAATAAAACAATGATTAGATTAGCTGCCTAAATAGTTTCATTGCTTGTTTGGATCCTATATTTTCTATATTGCATGCAGAAACTACTAAACATCAAGCATAAGCGTCGGTAGCTTAGTGATTAACGAGTCGGCCTTACGTTCAAAAGGTCCCGAGTTAGAATCCTGACCATTACACTACCGACGTAAACCCACCCCTAACATAAGCAATTTACTCAAATAAAACCACTTTTTACGGATTCTATCGCGATATATTTGTTATTATTACTTTTTAAACCCAGTAAGCAGCAAAATCCAGCAAGACTTAACAACACAGTGAGCTCATTCTGCGTAAATAGGAACACTAATAATTCACCATGATTCGGGTATTTTGAGATAACTTGTACTTCAAACTATATGACAACTACCATCATGAGTCCCACCGCGATCATGGCTGCTGCAAAGCAGCCGAAACGTCGGTTTTAAAAAGTTTATAAAAAATAACAAATATATCGCGATAGAATCCGTAATAAGTGGTTTTATTTCAATGAGTGACATTCGCGTAAACTTTAAAAAATATCATAAGCAATTTAGATTAGCTGGATTAGCTGGGTTAGAGGGAATATTAGTAATTTCGGTTCTAATAGTCTTTAAAAAAAGAAAACACAAAGTTGGCCTGCATATTGGACCGTCTCCACGCCTTAGGCCAACGCTCAACTAACAGTAAACTCGCCTCTTACATGCGGTTCTAGTATTTGACTTTACTTTATATCACATTGACCACATTTGTATCGGGATCAAAATTCAGTGCAACAAAAATCTAAGTAGGTAGGTATGTTAACAAAATGACTAAAATCTCTGATTTTCTCTAAGCACTTACCTACATCAAAAATTGAAAACTGTAATGTTTTACAACTTCCATTACCAAAATACCAATTTTACTACCCAAACAGAGCGGAATAGGTCTACCGGCATGATAAATTAGCCGCTTGAGCCACGATCAACATTCACGAAGCATCCCGGGTATTACCAAAACAACAGTTTAACCTGTTCGAGGCGGTAGTAAAACTCACTAATTTTGCATAGATAAGAGTTTTCGTCGTTTTGTGGTAATTTACAACGTCCCCAGATTAGCTTTGTGTGGTTTAGACGGAATAAAAGGATTGCATTGTCTTAAAGATGGTCTCCAAATCAAGATTAGGTCTTGTGTGATGCAAAGAACTTGATTGGTGGCAGATGGGGGGTTAAATAAAAAAAGAATGGTTTAATCGCAGTGTCTTTTGTTTACTTTGATTCTGATGCGTCTGTCCCAGATGAAAAGGCAAATATGCTTTATAACATTATGTTTATTTGTTAGGGTTGTTTTGAAAAACGAAAGCTGAGATGCTTTTCAGATGGACGGACAACCTGAAAAATGTGGCTATGTTAGGTTGAATACGCAAGGTGGAGTATCGAAAGGCGCACATTGGAAGAGAGTGATGTGAAAGTTGTATGAAAAGGTGTTTGTATCATATTTTTTGTCAACTGTACATAATTCAACGAATGTGGATTGATATAAGATGTAGTGATGAGAATTGAGAGAGGAATGTTAAGATGGTTCGGTCATGTTGAGAGAATGAATGAAAGAAGAATAACGAAACAGGTGTATGAGGCGAGTGTGGATGGTACCGTCAGAAGGGGAAAACCTAGGCGCAAATAACTGGACCAAATCGGGGCAATTTAAGAAAAGGAGCCCAGGTGTACCCTAAACCGATGAGCATACGTGAAGAATGTAATGAGAGTGAATGAAGCGAGAGTGCAGTCAGGATCGATCGTAGCAAATGGAATGGCGTGATTTTATGCACATAATTCAACAAACCAATTAGGTTAGATACCGATCATTTTTATAATAACAAACATACTATTGATGGAAATACCCAGAGATGTTCATATATCACTAATAAGATCGCTATTCCCAATAAGGGTCTCGACTCTGTTACTGCGGGTAGTCTCAAGGCAGTACACACTTTAAAAGTCTTTAATAAACCCTTATAACACTTCTAAGAACTTGTATTCATAGGAGAAATAACACTTTACAGAAGTTGGTTAACAATATCTGCAAGTTTGTAAGCACATTATCCGATCGAAGTTAGTAATTTGTTTAGTTGTTAACTTTGATTACATTTATATTGAAAGGTTTTTCTATTAAGTTGGATCGAGTTTGGTTATCCATATTTTAGTACATGAACCAACAGGTTCTTAAAAGTTTCATGACTGTTCATTTTCCAATAAATACTGTGTAGAGTATGTTTTTTTTATCGTTAAGGATTTGTCGTGATATTTTTTTTTTACATACATTGTATTATGACGTTTTGAGAAGTTTCTTGCATTTTTTTAAATAGGTCAAGTCAATTTGACTTCACCTCGCCTGGTGGTAAGCTGAAGGCAAAGTCTCAGGAAATAGGGTTACCGTAACAATTATGAGGGTCAGCTAAACACAATTGTTATTCTCGATATAGGAGAGAGTTATTATTAGGAAATGCGCAAAAATTATTTATATTACAACATACTATGGTATTTTTCACGAGACAAGTTTAAAATCTTTGGAGCCAAAATTAAAAGATCGAATACTTAGCAATTGTTTACGATCATATAAAAACACATCAATGAGACATTTATATACGTTATCTAATTTCTAATAATTCTTTCTTAGCAAACCATTATTTCGTGCGAAAATTTGGAATTTGGTTTTCGCCATCTACCTTCATACAAAAACAAATCTGTAAAATAAAATCCGTAATATTGACTTCCAAAGAAATACTTATATCCTGTATCTTATTAGATTAATGTATTCGTATTCTTAAGTAGCTGTACTTTGATCTTAATTGGCTCATCCATCAACAAACATTAATGTTACAGGAAAACATCTGTAGCGCCTAATTGTACAAATGTTGTAATGTAATATATTTTAAGTGCTTCTAAAGGAAAATACGTTAAATTTTTATGTACTCACACATGTATATATCGGGAAGGGGGGGGGCATAGGTCTTTTATTTACCTACCTGGGGGGGAGGGAATGCTCAGGTATTTATGAACCCACATTTTCCTAATTGAGTTTTCAATTCCTTTGAGCGTATTGTCTTCTAGCGAGTATGTTTTCAGACTCCATGATGGTACTGAGAATTGCTTAACGGAAAGACTCAAAATTTGAAGAATAAATTTAAAAAATAAATTACTCATAAAACTAATTGAACGGATTCTATCACGAATTATTATTATTTACTCCGATCCCTATCCTGCCGTATTACGGAGAAAAGGCTTAACTAACATTCTTTTCAAAGTTGAGTTATAAACATATTCGGAATCAGGAGAAAAAGGCGCATCTACCCAATTTTTTGTGTAATTTTATCTCTAGAATCTACGGAAATACATTAAGCCCGAAAGGCACATCTAACAGCTAAATTGTTATAGAATAAATTGAAAAGACTTATTTGACACCGATTAAGAAGAAACAACATAAATACGTACTTATGACTTGAAAGTGTTATAAAGAGAAGTCACAAGTGACCAGTTGTGCCTTTTCTTTAAGACGCCAGTAAGGTATGTAAGGAATGTGGGGGTGTCCTTGCGCTCATCATTGCGCCAATGTTTTCAATTCAAGGTAAACGCAAGCTGATTTATTGGTAAGCAATGTTGTTTCTTTCATTGTAAAATCTTAAATTAAGTTATGATTATGTAATCAGATGTTTTTGCTTAGATAATCATAACTTTACAATTTAATTCTGATAACTCAAATAGGTAAACATATAACAGTAGTATGAACAGAGGGTAGGCTGAAAATATGAACTTGACAAAAAAAAAAATTTAAAATATGTCATCCAATTTTTGGAAAATTGAGTAATATTTTCAACCTACCCTCTACGCACGCGCCTGTTAGGTGCCTACCCGCGCGCGTTTACGACGTATATTATAAGTAAATAGTACTTAACAGTCACTAAAGCTAAAGTCTCTAGTTTTTGTGCCCGATATCTGAAGTTGTGTTTCTAAATCTATTTGAACGCAATGGACGAAAAGTCTTATTATATTAAAAAATTATAACTCAAAGAAATAAACAATTGTTGACAATGGAGTTGTTTAGCATTTTAATTAGTTTATTTTTACATTTTTGTTTTCTTTGAATTATTAAGGTGCCGTACCTAATGGGTAAAAATGGGACTATATGACTAAGATTCGCTATCTGTCTTTCACCAGGTTTTGCTATTATTTCATGAACCGTTATAGCTAGATCATTGATTGAAAACACTTCGTGCGTGAGTCCGGCCCCGTACAATTAGATTTTGTTCTAAAATCAGAGATAATACCTTGGTTTAAAAAGTGTAACGTCAAATTAATCATATTATTTGAAATAAAGAGTTTTGATTACCAATTTTTTGTTATTTGTTCAATGTTCATAATTAAAAAGTAAGTGAAAAAGTCAATCATTTGAAAATTAACAATTTTATGTAAAATATATACTCTTTTAAACTCGCAATGAACCTTTATGAATACGTTACAAAGACATAATTACATAAATTATGTGTCCTTTCATTTTAATACTGAATTGTTTTAGAAAGAAAATACTTATCTGGTTACTTGTGCCTTTAAAACGATAAAAAGATATTTTATTTGTAATTATTTTGTTAAGATGAAAGGGAAAATTGGGATTATCTTTATAAAAAATAAATAAATAAATATATTCCTATGCATGGTTGGATAGGTATTTCGATTGTGTACCTTAATTAATAACTTGTTTCTCCCAATAATACACAAAGGATATTTTCTGCTAAAAAACCTTGAAAAATATCAAACTCGATTATCTTACATTTTTGTTTTTGTTAGTTATGCCTTTTTACAATAAGACGGCAGTATCGAAGTCCAGCCAAATCCGCAGTTAGACTAGTAAAAGCGGACCCCAGACTCCAAGCTGAAAGCTTCGGACGCAACTGGGATTATCGCTAAGAGGAAGAAGGAGACCCCGATCCCGAAGTTTCACTTGCTTTTCAACAACTATTCATTTAAAGGGAGACTAAAGATGATGACTAAAGAAATAACATAGAATAAATTGTGATAGAATCTGTCAAAAATAATTCTATTAATGAAAACTTCCGAAAATAATAACCTTCTTCCTTTCCTGTACAAACCTGGGTAAGGTTCCTGACAGCAAGGGTAGTACCTCTCGTGCCTCTCCGCTGGTACTCCAAGGATGTCCCATTCGACTGATGGATAGTACTCTCGAAGGTCAATACCGACGTCTACCATGTCACCTTTCTTTTGGTTAATGTGCTTCAAGTCGATCTGTGGAAACTATTGTATTAGTAATTGGTAATCCAGTATCGTATCAAGGATTTTAAATGTCTAGGCTTTGTATGATTGTGTGAAATCGGGTACTGTCAACGACAAAAGTCAGTTAATATTATTTACAAACCATTTTTCGTCAGTAAAGTAATCGACAAATTAGCATTAATTGAGCTACTTTTTGTTGTTAACAGTATTATTGCTGGCATAGGGTAACAAAGATGGAACTTAAATGATTGTTCCTTGCAAAAATAACTGTCGTTAAAATCTACTCTCGAAATTCATTTTCTCTCTGGAACTTAAGAGCTACGCTCTTGTCGGTGGAGTAATCGCCACTCTTCTCTCTGCTCCGCCAATCCTTTCACCTCCTGATACGATGTGACTTGTATCTTTTCCTTTATCTGTGCCATAAATGTTCCTCTTGGCCTACCTCTTCCTCTCTTTCCTTCTACCTTCCCCTCTATGATGTTTCTTATGAACAAGTCATGTCTTATCAGGTGGCCAATCATCTTTCCTCTTCGTTTCTCGATTATTCTCAATAAAGACCTTCCCTCTTGCACCCTATTTAGTACTCTTTCGTTCGTCATCTTTTCTGTCCAGCTTATCCCCTCCATTCTTCTCCAGCACCACATTTCGAACGCTTCCAGCCTGTCTCTGTCCCCCTTTGTCATTATCCATGTCTCACATCCATAGAGTGCAATGCTCCAAACATAAGTTTTTATGAATCTTTTCCTTATTAATAATGAAATATTTTTTATCTTGAGTAAATGCTTCTTGTTGTTGAATGCTTGCTTAGCTATTGTAATTCTGGCCACTATATCCTGTGCACACCGCGAGTCACTGTTCAAAATACTACCGAGATACCTAAAACTATCCACTTGCTCTAAGTTGTTGTTATTTAGTACAATAGGTATCGATGGATGTTTTGAAGTTATCATGGTTTTAGTTTTCTTACTGTTAATTTTTAGTTGGTATTTTAGAAAAACATTGCCCACCATGCTCATCAGGTCCTGTAACTCATTGCCGCTTTCTGCTAAAGCAGCAATGTCATCTGCAAATCTAATAAATTTAATACTTTCCCCATTGAATTTAACCCCCCCACTAGAACTCTCTTTAATTTCTTTAATAGCATTCTCTATGAATATGTTGAAAATAAGTGGTGATAGAGGACATCCCTGTCTTACGCACTGGCGGATTCTTGCTGTTGCCCTTTCTCCATTAACTTCAATCAATGTTTCCTGTTCCCTGTATAGTTCCATAATGATCCTTCTATCTCTATAGTCTACCCCCGCTTCTTGAAGTGCCTTCATCATGAGCTTCCAGTCCACTTTGTCGAATGCCTTCTCCAGGTCAATAAATATGGAATTGGGATTGGATACACATATAGCATTGTGTATCCAATCCCAATTCCATCCTTCTGTCCACAATTAGTCTCAATGCCAGTATAGCCTCTCTTGTACCTTTCTTTCATTTTACGATTTGAATTTTCACACCTATAACATTCTCAAATAATATCAATAAAACAAAAATTGATTCCTGAGAGTTTTCTTTAAATTAATCTAACAAAACAAATGAAAAAGTAGACCTATAAATTTATTTTTACTGCCATAAATTTAGAGTAATTTAATTTTCAATTACCTAATGGCTACAAGATAATTTACATTACTTTACTTTATTAACATTTACGCTGTAATTATTTTATAACAGATACCTTTGAAAATTTTATAAGTGTTTAATTTGCACTTGTTAACCTTTAGATATTTGAAGACACTATTGAATAAAAGACCTAGATGACTACAATATTGAACAATTCAATATTGTATTCATCTAGATCCTGAGTACCAATTATTATCGTTACCTGATCACCGTCATAGCTCCAAGAGCCGAACTTCAAGAAGCAAGTCTGTTGGTCGAAGGGAAAGTACCGTACGTCGATTTCGCACGAAGACTTGAAGATGGCAGGAGGAGTCCATAGGACCTTACCAGAGTGATGCAGCACTGCTTTCGTCATCGTTGTGACCACGTACTCACCGTCAGCACTAGTGGACAAATATATATTTAATTAAAGAATTTAATTTTTGAATGATTTTTTTATAGCATTTATTATGCTAACTTTAAAATTCGAAAAATTTGAAGTGATGTAGTTGTAGTTCAATAGCTCAAATGGAAGAGCATGGAAAGGTCGTGGGATCAAGTCCCACTTGAGCATTTAATTTTCCCGATGTTTTTCGAAATTTAAAGTTAGCATAATAAATGCTATAAAAAATCATGCAAATATATGGCGGAGTCATCAAAAATCAATGTTTAAAAATAGTTGAAATATCATTCATTGACTACAACAGTTCGTTTAAACGGAAAAGTGCAAGCTTATCACCTTTGTTAATGTTATAAATTAGACGATTACTTAAATGATAAAGATGCTTGGCCATCCTAATCTCATCTCTTGCTCGCACTGTGTAAATTTGTTATAAATAAAACCATATTTAAAAAAAAAGAAGGATAATCGAGTTCACTGAGTTTCTTGCTGGTATCTTCTCAGTGGAACCATCCTAGCGAACCCGCGAAAGAATCATTTTAAAATGATTGAAATTATTTATTGTTCATATGATTCCTGACATTAATGTAAAATTCTGACGTTCATATGTTCTCTTTTATGTGCCTAAAGTGAATAAATGAAATTGATTCTTTGATTATTTTATTGTACATTAGACAGTTAATAAAAAATATTAAAAATCATATGTTGACTGGTAAAGTAAGCATCTTTTGACTAAGATGGTTTTTATCCTGCCAAGTGACAGCATCAAGACGAGCTTACGGTTAGTTGCCAGTCATGTATATAGTTGACGTACCAACGCTAACGAGCCAACACCGAGAGGGCCCAAACCGGTCCGGTATGGACTAATTAACATACGGGAGGTATTCCCTCCTCCCTCTTCAAGTAACTTTGACGATCACACTCACTATTATATGTATAACACAAGCTACTTGCTTGAATTATCGGATCAATAGGTAGGTTTCCCTATTCAGTTGGAAGCAAATCGGAACATCCCAATACTTGGCCATTTGAATCCAAGTAACAAATACCATTTAACGGAACTTAACTGTATAAAGAGATAAATTATATATACTATGTGTAGCGGTAGGGCGTTTGATTGCTACGTCGGAGGTCACGGGTTGTATTCCACTCAGTATAAATATTTTTATGAATGGATATAGTAAAAAGCATCTAAGTATGGTTTACTAGCTGGTGCCCGCGACTTCGTTTGAGCAGGATTAGTGTTTCAAGTACCTATATTAGAGTGGCGTAGAAAAACCCAACAATGCCGGCCGAATTTGCTGACATTAATGATCACTGCTCCGTTTCCTTGAGTAGTAGTGTGATGATATAATATAGCCTATGTGTTATTCTGATGTATAAGCTATATTATTGTAAAGTTTCATGAAAATCTATTCAGTAGTTTTTACTTGAAAGAGTAACAATCATCCATCCATACATACATACATCCATACCAACAAACTTTCGCGTTGCTAATATTAGTAGGATACGCGCTCTAAGACCCAGATTACAAGCTAGTTATACTATGCTTATTTTAGCGCTGTAGAAATGTTCTACTCAGAGCTATTTTCATAATCTAGTATTATCTGATACAGATTGCATTGAAGAATGGCTATCGCTATTCAGCGGGGTAATGCTGCCAGCCTTTGGGGCACGGTACCGGTAGAGGTCGATGGGGTTCCTCCCCATTCTACTATGCCTAAAGTTACAGTCTCTTCCAACTCCGTTTTTTTTTTTCATTTTTGTATATATATTGTACATTTAGTTAGCATATATTGTAGTTAACATAATACTTTAATTAACTAGTCAGATGATTTCAAAAAATACAGATTAACTTTTTATATATTTTTCATTCCAGTACATTTATTGATAGGTGTGCCGTACGGGTTGAATCATGTGGTTTACTGATAAATGTGATAATAAGAAAGGATTATGACCAATATTTTATCTGATTTATTTGCTGGCAGTGGTTACTGATGCGTCAGATTGAGCAACACAACTCGTGAGCGGTAAATCATTTATTTTTCTTTTGGCTATTGATTTTATTATTTTAGAATTAATTGGCAGCAAACGGGGTAACGGTGTACCCTCCAGCCTCAGCAATCATTGGGACCTAAGACCTTACTTGTTGATTCTTAATTCTTAATTCTTTATTGCACACATATATAATACAGAGATATAACATAAAAGGTAATTTAAAGAACATGTACAAAGGCGAGCTTAACTCATTATGAGTTCTCTACCAGCAAACCTTTGAATCGCAGAGAAGAAGTTAGGTAATGAAGGGATGTGAAGTGTACAAAAAAGAAAAAAACAGATTACTAAAAGGGTACCTAAACAGGTACATAAACATGCCTACATAGCAAACATATTTATTATATATATACATACACTTATATACATACAAATACATACTATACACATACATACATATATACACACATACACAAATATATACATATAGATACATATACAGACTACATTATTGTGACAGGAAATGTTCCCTAGTTCTTCTCCTGAAGATGTCCAGAGTATTACTATCGCGAATGGTGGCCTGATGGGTTGAATTTCTGGGTGAAATTGATTTGGTTGGCCTTAGGCTTTTTTTTTTTTATCGTGCGATAAATCCCCACGGATACCACCCCCACAGAGCCGGTGGAGGTGGTTATGTCGGACTCGAACCGACTAAAACGCACGCCATCTTGAGTCCTTGGTTGCCGGAGGTGAGATTGCCAAAAGCATATCTCTCGCACCCCGATAGACCCAGGACCATCTCTTTCGAGATGGCCCCCTTCGGGTTGTGGGGACCAAAATGTCCCCATCTAGCCCCGGTTACGGGGAGGCGCACTTTGCGCCACCGCCGCGGCCTGCTTCTGCTAGGGTGACAGGCGGCTCCACCTGTCACCCCCAGGCCAGCGCTCATGGAGGACGGAGGTCGTTCTGCGACCTTCGACGTCCGGTTCACCTTCGCTCTGCACGGGCTTCCCGGGCCCGGAGTCTGGTCCGGACCCGACCGGCCACCTCCTTCTCGAGCATTACTTGCTCGCAGAAGGAGGCGGCCGCACCCCAAGCGTTTGCGCATCGTACCATCGCTGTGAGCAATGTGACGAGTGTGAGGACTCCCACCCCTAGAGCCGCCACTAGGACCCGCCTCGGCGTGTCCCACGCCGGGCACTCGGTCAGCGTGTGCAGCTCCGTGTCCTCGCTCGCATCACAGTGATGGCACTCGGACGTTGGCTCCTTCCGGATCCGACACAGATAACTCCCGAAACACCCGTGTCCGGTAATCACCTGCGTCAGCCGGTACGAGAGGCTGCCGTGTGGCCTCTCTAGCCATTCCTCCATGATGGGTCTTACCGCCGCTATTACGGCGTGCCCTGCGCTTGGTCGCCCAAGTCGTAGCTCCCATTCCGCTACCATGTCCCTGTGGAGCTGAGACCTCACGGCCCGAATTTCTTCGGGCTCGGGTTCCCGTCCCTGCTCCCGCGCCTCCTTACGATACCGATATAGCATCGAAAGGGCTCTCGCATCCAGGTTCCACGGTAGGGATCCGGCAAGGAGACTCGCTTGTAACCTTAGGCTAACCACACACGTTCAACACACGTATTGACACATTCTGTCATAAAAAATAAAGTTTAAAATTAAAACCCGACTACCGAAAAATCACGCTCTAAAAAGTAACAAACAAGAAAATATCAAGGATAGCTGTGGTTGTATGCTACTTTCCCTAGAATATATAGTTTTGTTAGAGTAAGTTGCATACGACGGCTATCTTTGATATTTTCTTGTTGGTTGCTTTTTAAAGCGTGATTTTTCGGTAGTCGGGTTTTAGTTTTAAACTTTATTTTTTATTTATATTATTTTGGGGCAAAGTAAAGCTAATAATTTATACATATTTGAAATGTACTCATTGGGCCCTTTCATTTGATACCAAACACGGCTTATTTATCTTTTTTTTTTTTATCATAGTACCTTATGAGCGCTAGAGCGCGCCACACAAAAATGAGTGTCACGTCATATTGCCTATAACCATCGGACGATCAAGCCGCTTGTAACGATACTTTATTTGTCCAGTTCTAATAAGTAGCTGAGGAGCTATGAGGGAACAAATGAACATACGTACATACATCGCCTGTCACAAT
Source organism: Eilema sororculum (assembly GCA_914829495.1). Taxonomy (NCBI): domain Eukaryota; kingdom Metazoa; phylum Arthropoda; class Insecta; order Lepidoptera; family Erebidae; genus Eilema; species Eilema sororculum. The sequence goes on along the minus strand of OU618552.1, from coordinate 19,271,799 downwards.
CATAACCCTCCTTTTGGCTTCGCCGTAGTCTGGTAAAAAATTTGTAATCTATTCATTGATGTCATACACGAAAATTTAGAAGCCTATAATGCCTATGCTTACTCCACTATCTTAATACTTAAGCCGTGTTCACACGGTCGACACGGCGTAAGATTAGTCGCACGTGAGTCTCATTCGCACGATGATTAATCGCTTGCCAGCCTGTTTTGACGCAACTTGATGTATCATTCCCGAACGTTTTCTTGTCGATATTCAATGCAATCAATTAACTTTGGAATACGTATCAAATTTTGTATCGATAGAATCGTGGGATACTTTTCGTTGTGGCGTGTTTTTATGAAACTTTGAATTGACTGCCATTTGCTGTTTTGAAATAGTTTGAACATTTACTATGTGACTCCATCAAAATCTACGGGGTTAAGTCAACGTGCGAGCCAGTACACTTGCTACGCAGAATTTCCTCCAAGGTTGGAAGGTCTGATAGCAGTCGCTTCATTAAAGCCGTATAAGCAAAATCAAAAGGAAGGAGAAACGAAGTAACACCCCTGACCAGTACTTGGGGTCTTGTTACCTCAGAAGGCAACTTCAACCGGGATTGATCCTAAGATAAAAACGAAATCGAGGGAACCAAATACAACATAACACAAGATAACATAAATATAAATGTACGTGTATGCAGTTTTTCATACAAAGAAAAACCCACATGCACATAGTTGCATAAATGTCTCTTGAACAAAATACACAAGGAAGGAAATATAAAACGGTTCCTTCGATTCAATAAATTATATTAAAAAGTACATATAATATGAAAACAAAAATCCTAACTTACATTCCCAACTTTTGACAAACTGCAAATTATTTCAAAACTAACGCCAAAATGTTTGGCGTACGTCCATGAGGACACAAGCCTTGGAGAAGCTATCAAGATTCTTGTATCTCATTGAACGCATGATTTATGAACTAAAAGCAAGGGGTGATAGCGAGCCAGGGGAGGGAGGAGTCAGGGGAGGACACCATGCATCATGCCTCAGTTGGGAATGTATTGTCCATACCAACTGAGTCGGTAAATCTCAGGCTATATTCTCGACTTTGGAGGCTATTTTCATATTGGATAGGAGTTTTTCGGAGGATTTGGTGTGATATGAATATTAAGTTGGTTTTATATCTATTTGGAGTCTATAAAAGTTTAATAAGATTTTGCTCTCTGCGGCCGTAGACTGCCGATAGAGAGGGAACGTGATATTGGTTTCTTCTTTAAATCGATTATGTTTTAAACGGTTTTGTGTCGTTACATAGTATTATGGGTTAAAAGATGCGTTTCTAGATTTCAAGATACAGGGATTTGATATGGTAGATCTTGATATTGAAAAGAAATTATGAAATTGAATAGGCCGCGGGAACCACTTTTCATCAGGCAAACCTTTGGCTTGTCTGCCGCCTTAAAGGCGTAATTAAAAAACAATAGTTTTTTGGTGAAAATAGAAAAGATTTTCTCACGATTCCTTACGATTTTTTTTTATATTATCTAACGTACATAATGTATTTTCGCAAATGTATAGGTAAGTCAAAGTGTCACCTCATCTGGTCGTCTAGCTATCGAAAAAAATTTACAACTCTGCCTACCCTCACGGCACGACCGTTTACTATACTCATTAAGAAGTTATGTTCAAACACGCTAACTAAGGATGAGTTCTGAACTATAACAACATAACATGTTCGAACGAGCGACATCCGATATGGCGCTTAGAGAATTAATTTCTGTAGTACCTAAAGTTAGGTAACGTTCGGACGTTATAGAGTGCTCGTCAGGCGAACAGTTTGTTGCTAACTGTTTGCGTGATCAGTAAAAGCAGTACAGTGCTATTCCAGTTAGCATTCAAAGTTTTGGAGTTTTTAAAAGTCAAGGGTCCTACATAATACAAATAGGCTCGAAGGCAAAGCTTTCTTTGCCCCACCAAGGACAAGTTTTAAATGTGCCAGGGATAGCATTTGACCTCATACAAGTACTCGTATATCGATTAGATAATGCGTTTTAAATGTAATATTATGAAAATTTAATGAACATTTTAAATGCATAATCTAGTCAATATAATATGAAGTGTAGCTGAATTATACGGCAGGATCCCGGGGCCTAAATATCTGTATGCTGAAATATAGGTGTAAAACTTAGTTCAGCAGCAGATATTTAATAATAATTTTGATCTGAATGTAATTTTAAAATATTTGTATTATTTGAAATACTAGCTTATGCCCGCGGCTCCGCCCGCATGGATGTCGGTTATCGCGACCAAATATAGCCTATGTCCTTTCTCAAGGTCTAATCCACCTCTATACCAAATTTCATCAAAATCGAGGTTTAAGCGTGAAAGCGTAACATATAGACAGACAGACACACAGACAGACAGAGTTACTTTCGCATTTATAATATTAGTATGGATATTATAATAACAGAATTCTGTGTATGGGCTAAAAGTTGTATGCAAATTAATAGCATAGTAGGTACATAATATTTGAAGTGAGGTTTGAGAATTAATACGAAACTTTCTGCTTACCGAGAATAGTGCCTAACCAGCACCTAAAGTTGGCAGGCCAACATTCGCACATTAGCTCACACCGAATTGCATTGTTGTACTCGCCAGGCTGTATCCCATAATTGTGTACAGCTTTATTGCTGGCTTGTTCTTATTAAAATTACGGTGTGAGTTGTGACCACTTAATTAATTATATTGGAGTAGGTATAAAAGACAAAGCACTTTGTTAATTTAAAAAGTAAATTAATATTCTAGACAGCGCTAGATTCGAAGAACACATAGGATAACTACATTGTTTCCGGGGGCGAGTCGGGGACACCGTTGTCCCCCCTCCCGAGGAGGGCTAGACCGTAAGGGATGGGGTCAGCCGGGGTGCGAGAGAAATGTCGATGACAACCTCACCTCAAGCCTAGCATCACGAACCACAGTCAGCGTGCGGTTTTAGTCGGTTCGAGCCCGACATAACCTCCCCTTCCGGCTCCGGCAGGGGGGGGGGGGGGGTATCCGAAGGGATTTCCGCAAGAAAAAAAAAGGATAACCAGCTTGTAAAATGGTTTTTAGAATAAGAATAAAAAAAAGAAACGAAAAATAAACCGAAATATACGTAGTTTTTTTTTTGGAAATGCGTAAAATGCATATATATAATACATAGCAATATCAAAATCAAGGCAAGTATACAATATTAATTATTCATAACATATCACAAAAAACACCTCCAAAAAGTTGAAAATAAATGGAGTTTGCCTTTTAACTTTAACGGTTGCCATGTCGGGGGACCCTAACTGGTTAAACACTCCGTTATATTATCGGAACAATTAAAGGTCCCCCGACATGGCAACCGTTAAAGTTAAAAGGCAAACTCCATTTATTTTCAACTTTTTGGAGGTGTTTTTTGTGACGGGGGTTTTTTAAATTTTTAATTTAATTTTTATTTTATACTTTTTAAAGTTATCTACTAGTCAAGCTCTTTCATTTGATACCCATATTGAGGGAGTTATGAAAAATATGTATTCCGACATGTTGTGGCGGTGGCCATCTTGGACCGTTTTTTTTTTCAAACATAGCTAAGAACACTCCCGACTAATATACCTTTCAAACAAAAAAAAACTACATCCAAATCGGTTCATCCGTTTGGGTGCTACGATGCCACAGACAGACAGACACACACACACACACACACACAGACACGTCAAACTTATAACACCCCGTCGTTTTTGCGTCGGGGGTTAAAAAATGAAGTGTCGAGCGAAAATCAAGCCACAATTTTATTATTATTTGGGCTGCACTCACAGTTCCTGTGTGTGATTGAGTTTTAAGTTTGTTCTTTGCTGCATTTATAATATTGCAGTTATAGTTTTGAACATACCTTGCTTTATATTTTTATTTCAAATAATTATTATATTACGTATATTATGTACATAATCAGAACAAATAGTAATAAACTCAAAATTGCAGTTATGATATTTGAAAGAAATACTTACTTGTTATAAAGTACGATGTCAGGTAACCAGATGTGTTCTGAGGGCACATATAATTCTTTTTGTCCTCCGTACTCCAGAGGGTCCCATTTGAATTTGTGGTCTTCCCATTCCTGTACACAAGATAAGGTAGGTAATAACTGAAGAAAGTGATAAGACTGACTAAATAACGAATGTTAGAGTATGCTAAGATACTCGTTAGTAACTGAATTTGAATACACATTCGACAATGTTTGTATCAACCTAATGCCCTTTCGCGTTGACGTGCACCGCGGTGTCAAACCATCGACAATGTGTGAATTGACGGGGCGCACTTTCGCACTAATGCGAATCGCATTTCCATATTTTACGACTACCGTTCATCGAGATTTTGAAGTTCGAAAGTCGTTAAATTATAAGATTAAGTAAAGATTCGGTTACTTACGTGTTCAAGCCAGACGTTCGTTGTTAAAATCTGGTCTTTGAGATTCTGTAACAAATGAAAAATTAATTCAGTAAACAAGTAAACTAGTTTATATTCAGAAACAAAAGACATTCAATTTTACCAAATGGTCTTAAAACTCTTCGAAGTAATTTACAAAGATGGCTTCAAAGTTTTAAAGAGACGTGTAGTATATTAGCGTTCTCGCGTATAACTTTTTTTTGACCTGCAGATACTTTCAAAATTACTTTACGTGAGCTGACGATGGAGTGGTTATAGCAAAATCAAGCTGCTGCCCCAGAATAGAATAGGGTGGGATTATTATGGGGACCAGGGCATAACATGCAAGAAAACCTTTTAGAACTGCCATAGAACGATCTTATCATTAGTCGAATAGCAGGCAGTTCAATCTCTGAACTTTTTCTCAAATCAGCTGGGTTGAACTATTTCCAGAGTAACTGTGATGCGACTGATAATTTTCTAAAAGCAACTGCTATCTGACCTCTAGCAATATCAATGTAGAAAATTGAGTTTTATTACGTACAGTCAGCATCAGAAAGATGTTGACGTACAAAGTACTCAAAATGATCTTAATTTCATTTTTAACACCTTCCAGTTGATTGATTGTTCTGATATTTGGTACAGTCAGCATCAGAAAAATGCTGACGAGTAGAGTACTCAAAATAATCTTAAAACCAAAATTTCAATATTATATTGATAAATAAAGTACTCAAAAAGTTGTAAGCATACAGCAATCGGTATTCCTGAAACATGTACCTAAGTAAGCAGAGTGTTTATATTCTTATACACAATCACGCTACTCAATGGTATCTAATCAAACAAAGTTTCAAAATAATGTAGACAATGTCATTTAATCGCATTTTGCATCCCTTTTTTACTTATTTAGCCATCCTTTTAACACGATGGTCGGATGATAAGAGACAGGTGTATAAGTTAGAAAAGGATAGAAAATGTGTCAAATTAATGATAATTTCTTTCGTATTTTTTATAGTTGCCCGTTTTTCAAGCCATAAACTATCCACTTGCATTGGTGAGAAAAGAGTATGAATACGTAAGAAATAAATATTCGTATGATGTGTAAATTACTTGAAACCTACTTACTACTACTTACTTACGTACTAGTTATCTGCGGTAGTCTAGTGGTATGGGTAATGGACTGCTGAGACGAGGTCTCGGGTTCAATCCCAGGTTTACCATGGCACACACCAATGACTTTTCGATGCTTTTCGAAGTTATGTGTGTATTTATCGCAGGTTTATAAGTGCTTTGTTAATGGCAATAGGCGCGCCGCCACCTATTACATTGGGACCTAATCATAAACTGGCGAAATGTGGGTGCTAGCACCTCTGCCTAGCCCTTTGGGGAATTAAGGCGTGAGTTTATGTTATGTCTAAACATAAACTGGTGAAATGTGGGTGCTAGCACCTCTGCCTACCCCTTCGGGGAATACAGGCGTGAGTTTATATGTATGTTTATGCAAACTTCCACGGAAAATCGATTTGAACAAGATCTAAATACGAAACCCTATTCCATACTATGATTTATATTCATACTAGCTGTGCCTGCGATGCGACTTAGTCCGCGTGGACTCATATCTACATATGTATATTAAATACTCGTATTATGTGTAATTTACACATAATACGAGTATTAATTTCTTACGTACCTATTCGTATTCTTTTCTCACCAATGCAAGAGGATAGTTCATGGCTTAAGCAACTGGCAACAATAAAAAATACAAAAGAAATGGTCATTAATTTGACAAATTTTCTATCCTATTCTAACTTATACACATATCTCTCATCATCCGACCATCGTGTGAAAAGGATGGCTAAATAAGTAAAAAAGGGATGCAAAATGCGATTAAATGACATTGTCTACATTATTTTGAAACTTTGTTTGATTGGATACCATTGAGTAACGTGATTGTGTATAAGAATATAAACACTCTGCTTACTTACATGTTTCAGGAATACCGATTGCTAAGATAGTTTGACCACTCTGGATGCTTACAACTTTTTGAGTACTCTAATTAATCAATAGAATATTAAAATTTTGGTTTTAAGATTATTTTGAGTACTCTACTCGTCAGCATTTTTCTGATGCTGACTGTACACACCTATAGTTTGGACAATGATGCCATATAAATTAATAAAACAGTTTGATTTGCTCTTAGTGCGAGAGTTTTAAGATCATTTTAAGACTTCATCGCCAAGAATTTCATTCATTGAAAAGGATTAGTATTTTAATAGCAGTTTTCTGTACTTCATAGCAAACTAAATTAATGGCTAGATATCGAAATTCAAGCCAAAAATATTTTTGTAATAAAGTACGACAGGCATTACAATCCTTTGAGAGTTGAAACTATATAGATTAATGTTTACCCTGACATAATATAACTCAACATTTTATTAATAGGCTCAATGTTTCAACATCTATTTGACATGATATCATAGATACTATAATCATAAGGGCGGCACCACACTTAGTGGTAGGACGTGTAAAATAGTCCTACCAAATGGTGTGTTTGCACACAGAGCGTATAAGCTCCTATGACACTGCAGTTAGGTTGTAAGAAAGGAAATACTCATGTGACCGCTTCTATGAACGAAAACGCAAGAGAATCGGCACTGACCTGTGTTCCACCTCGTGAGGATTCAGCTGCAGACAGGCGTGGTTCCTGGCACGTGCTGGTGGGTAGGTAATTTTCGACCGGTCGGTTATTTTCTTGAGTGAGTCGTTTTCTTCCGATACACTTCACTTATACTGACTTGAGAATGTGGCCAAAGGAACTTATAGAATTACACAGAAAGAAACGAGGAGTTGAATAACTCAAACTTCCGTTGGTGCGTCGGCGCGTGAGTCAAAAAGACACCTTTCGGCGCTGGGTGCGGGTTAGTGACTGATGAGCGGGTAGATGATCGTGAAGCTTGAGAGTCTCGCTCATAGAAAACTTCACTCTCAAAATATAGTTCGAAAGGATCCGTTCACAGCGCCATTCATTGGCCTTCTTCAACACTAAGTGGTCAACAAATGAGCGCCAATATTCAAACATTTTTCGATACATAGAAGCGGTTTCTTAAATTACAAATTGAAACACAATTAAATTATGTGGGAAATAATTAAGAAAATACATAAGCGCTCCACCATGCACCCGGCTTTGGAACGTCGCAAGACGTTACGAAACAAACAAGCGAACACTGGCTGATTAGAGCCCATAGTGAATTTGTATAACATAATAATACACATAGCGAAAATAACAACTTAGACTAACAATATTCTATCTAAAGTATGTTTAAAGTTTGAGTTAAAAATTAAAGTTTAAGATTCTATTTAGCGTTATAAGTTATTGCGTTGGGATAGGATACAACTTGCTTACAGCGAGTTTGTAAGTACCAGTACGCGTTTTATATATTATGATAGACATGAGGAGTCCAGGTCCAGTATGACAATTGACAAAGTGAAACTGCTGAATTATTAGATCAACAACGTGATCGCGTTTAGGGAGAAGGACAGGATGTAATCCTGATACAGAATGAGGTTCGATCTTAAATTTAAATCGTGCGAATTTTAAAACGTATGTAATGATACGTAGTAGTTTCTGCCAAGAAGAAACACGTTGTGCTAATGTACATAACAATAGCGACTCTGTGTGTCTTGTTGTCACACTTAACACATTTGCCTCATGCTCAGGTAAGTCAGAACAGTTGGCGGGAGAGAATGACTTAATCGGCCATTCATCAGGGGGGCCGCGGATCCATGCTGGACCGTTCCACCACAAATCATAAGCCAAAAGTTGCGAGGGGAGCATACCGCGTGATAGACAATCACTCGGGTTAATGTCTCCGGCGACGTGATAAAAATATTTAGCGTTCAAGTTTTCTTGACACTGAGCGACCCGGTTGCTAACAAAAATCGACCACCGATGTGGTGACGAGTGAACCCATGATAAGGCAATCGTGGAATCAGAAAAGGCGTAAATGTCAGTAACGGGAATGCGTAATGCATACGAATCACGTACAGTTCTTATTAACTTTGACATAAGCAAAATAGCACATAACTCTAAGCGAGCAAGCGTAGTAATCTTAGTCGGAGTGACCTTTGATTTCGCACACAAAATGCGAGTTTGAATGCCAGATGGGTAGGTACAATGTGCATAAATAACACATCCCATGCCATTCAGGCTGGCATCACAAAATGCGACAAGACGTGATTCGCAATCAACTTCGACACCTATATATCGCGGAATTTTTAATGTGTCAAGCAATTTTAATTCTTGAACGAGAGCGGAAAAGCGTGAGCGTATATGCTCTGGAGCAGGGTCATCCCAATCACTCTTACTAAGCCACAGTTCCTTAATTAACAACTTGGCGTAGAGTATCACAGGTGCCACCAACCAGAGCACGTCAAATAGTCGTGCTACTATAGGGAGTATATTTCTCTTAGTGCACTTCTCATCTACCAAGGTGGATGTGAAATAAAAATTATCTCCACACGGCTCCCACGAGAGACCTAAAACCTTTGCGACATGACTGCCAACATCAAACTCAAGCGATTTGCGGTGAGTATTTATGTCAGCGTTCATTGCGATAGGAAATAACCTAAAATTTAATAATAATAAAAACAGGTCTGCCTGTAAATTGGGACCAATATGTAAAATATCATTGAGCGAAAGACAAGTGTGGGTTTTAGCGCTCGCGTCTAACACAATACGCGGCATCGGTTTGTCATGTCGAACCACTGCGCGATGTGGTATGTAATAACCATCCATAGACAAATTAGAGTCATCAACGAGACCAAGATAACCGTTATCCAAACAATCCCGAATAACCTTATTGTAATTTTCACGTACGGTTGGTGATTGACGAAGTTTACGCTCGAGCGACATAAACCGGCGGTGAGCGACGCCGCGCGAGTTCCCTAGTTCAGAGGGATCCTTGCAGAACGGCAGCGCAACAGATGTGAAAATATTCTCACACTCGGTTTCTTCTGGAGACAATAGGCGCTTCACAGGAACTTCCTCAAGTTCCCAAAATTTTTGCACTAAATCAGTTAGTGCTAGCGCAGAAAAGGATGCGGTTGTAGGCACAACAACTTTACGTGGGTAATCACCCATAAGTACATACTCAAACGCGGTTGATAGTACACAAGGGGCACTGGGACCACACTCGACTCTATTTCCTAAGTAGATATACGGGAAGAGCTGTGCACCTAATATTATATCAATGTTTCCTGGAATGTTCCAGCTTAAGTCAGCAAGCGGTAAATCGCGAAGATTTAACTCGCTATCACACTTAATTAATTGCGAGGGCAATTGATCCGTAAGGCTATTCATAACTAACGCATGTATAGTATACTTATGATCTGCATAAATACGAGATTCAATGTCCAAATACACATAGCCTACTATCGTGTGCGAAATGGAGCCAACACCTTTGACAACAGAATTACTCATTGGTATTATTGGTAAATTTAATAAACGACAACAGGACAATGTGATTAAGTTATTCTGTGAGCCATTATCAATTAGACATCTGACTACAGATTTATTTCCAGTGCTACCTTTAGGGCGAGCATACACCTGAGCGGTTGCCAAGAGAATATCACACTTATGGCTAGAGGCATACGAATGCACAGTGCTTGAAGCGAGCGATGACTCAGGAGTGGGACCGTCAAGGTCGCACTGGGGCGGCGGGGATGCGGCAACAGTCGTCGCATGCGAGTGCGAATTATTAATATTATTCTCAAAATGCAATAATTTATGATGTTTTTTCTGACAGAAACAAACTGACGTACTTTTACATCGCGGGAGATTATGTAATGTGCTTAGACAATTCACGCAACCACGCTTAGATTTAATAAACTCATATCTAGCCTTTGCATTTTGCATATTTTTAAACTGAGCGCAGTTATACAGGTGTCGGTGGTCGCGGCCGCCACATAAACAACATGACGCATCAACTACGGCGGGCGCATTCGACTTATTATTAATCGGCACACTGACAACAAACGACTTAGAATTACGCTGTACACGCCTGTCATTAGACTGTGGTGTCCCAGCAGTGGACGACTTCGCATATGACGAAGACCGCGGGTTTGACCGTTCAATCATCTTAGCATAATCTTGTACAAAGTCGATCAGCTGTTGCGTTGTAGGTATTTCGACACCTCGAACAGAAAGTTCGAAGGCTTGGATGGTTAGCGTGTCCATTTTCCTCAAGGCACATTGTAGAAACACGAAGTCCGTTAAATCATTTATACCTAACTCTTTAAGCGCGGCGATAGATGAGGAATATATACCTATAAATGAATCAAGTGAGTTCACACTAGGTGAACAATTCTTTAAGTCTAATATATTATTAAGATAATATGAACCTAATGAGCGTTTATCTTGGTATTTCTTGACCAAGGCGTCCCACACTATACTGTAGGTCTCACTTGACGGAACAATACCGGCAGTGAACTTTAATGCGTCTTTGGTTAATTTTGAGAATAGGTATTGCACACGTTGCGAATCAGACAATTGTGTGTTCGAATGAATATTGGCCTTAAAGGACTGATAAAATGTATTCCAGTTTTCAGGGCGTCCGTCAAAACTCGGAATAACAAGCATTTCCAATTTCACTACAGACGCGCTTGAATTACTCGGCCCGTGTGATGCGACCTCCTTGACCTTGAGCGTAGATAATTTATTTCTAATGCGTTTTATTCTCGAATACAATTCATCGAATGAGTCAAGGCAAGAATAGTCGGATTCTACAGGGGATTGTAATGATAAATTTAAGCTATTTATTTGATCTACAATCGACTCGAACTTATCGCGAACGACATCGATGTTCTCGGTCTCAGACAGAAAATCTTCATTCGCTCGCGTTGTTATGTCAAAACACACAACTGATTTCGACGATTTATACCAACGATTAATGCGTGCAAACAATAATTCCTTTTTTTGATTCAACAGAATAAGCTTCGTCTCGAGATCTGACGACATGTTTGCAAATTAACGATAGGTAGGACCTACCTATTGAAATATAACAAGAAGATTATCTGTAAGGTACCTACTATAATATAATAGTAATTCAACACAAACAGTTTAGATATACCTACTTTTTATTGAAAATTGTACTACGGCTTATTATATAATAGCGCAAGTAGCACGGCGGAGCGTATAATAATAGTAATGTAACTATGTACTTACGTACCTAGATAGGTACCTACCTACAAAGTTACGCGTATGCGAATAGAATGATGATTATTTACCAATTAATACGTAAATCACCAACTATTATAAATATCTACCAATTATTACGTAGATTTAGCGTTTTAAATGCAGAATTTACCAAATAATTTACGTAAATCTGTTAGCGAAAGAAAGTAATGAAACTAAGATGGCGGAAAGAATTCACCAAAATTACGTGAATCTTTTAATTAAATGAATAGGAAAGAAATATTATTCACCAATAATTACGTGAATATGTTATTTACTGGCCTATCCGACTCGTAAGGACCATAAGTTATGGTGGTAGGACGTGTAAAATAGTCCTACCAAATGGTGTGTTTGCACACAGAGCGTATAAGCTCCTATGACACTGCAGTTAGGTTGTAAGAAAGGAAATACTCATGTGACCGCTTCTATGAACGAAAACGCAAGAGAATCGGCACTGACCTGTGTTCCACCTCGTGAGGATTCAGCTGCAGACAGGCGTGGTTCCTGGCACGTGCTGGTGGGTAGGTAATTTTCGACCGGTCGGTTATTTTCTTGAGTGAGTCGTTTTCTTCCGATACACTTCACTTATACTGACTTGAGAATGTGGCCAAAGGAACTTATAGAATTACACAGAAAGAAACGAGGAGTTGAATAACTCAAACTTCCGTTGGTGCGTCGGCGCGTGAGTCAAAAAGACACCTTTCGGCGCTGGGTGCGGGTTAGTGACTGATGAGCGGGTAGATGATCGTGAAGCTTGAGAGTCTCGCTCATAGAAAACTTCACTCTCAAAATATAGTTCGAAAGGATCCGTTCACAGCGCCATTCATTGGCCTTCTTCAACACTAAGTGGTCAACAAATGAGCGCCAATATTCAAACATTTTTCGATACATAGAAGCGGTTTCTTAAATTACAAATTGAAACACAATTAAATTATGTGGGAAATAATTAAGAAAATACATAAGCGCTCCACCACTTAGTTATGTGTTTCTAGGTATTGGCCACGGTTTTACTCACGTGGAATTTTGATCCCGTTCCCACAAGTTATGGGAAACTATTCCTGTGATTAATAGCCTATGTGTTATTCCAGACATTAATCTATCTTTATTTCAAGTTTCATCCAGATCCGTTTAGCAGTTAGAGCGTGATTGAATAACATACATTCAAACATCTTCACAAACACATAAAATATTGATAGGATTTGTTATTTGCCTTATTCAGCCGCATATGGCGAAGTATGAAGGGCTCATATTTACTTTATTCGTACGCCTATCGCATAGATGCTAATAACGTCCACTTGTTCGTTAGTATTGTTCTGTTACTAGTTACTTAGTCATGTTATTTGAGACTGTTATGTACAGAATCAACAGATAGTAACACTCATATTTGGCTTGTTTCATAATATTCAGCACATTGGCGTTGTTGTTCACCTATATAACAAATATTATGACAAACTAGCGTTTGCTTACGGCTCCGCCCGCGTGGATGTCGGTTATCGCGACCAAACATAGCTTCCTCATGGTCTAATCTACCTCTATGCCAAATTTCATCAAAACCAGTTCAGTGGTTTAGGCGTGAAAGCGTAACATACAGACAGACAGAGTTACTTTCGCATTTATAATATTAGTATGGATAAAGCGTAGCCGCATAACAAAATACCGTATATCGAAGTGTGGGTTCGCCTTTACACAAACGCAGTTGACACATTCACCCCCAACAAGCTCAAAGTTTGAATAGATTTTTGATCGCTCGTCCAAGTTGTGTAAATCGAGTGAGCCAAGTTGGAGTCGTGCCAAGGGCCAGCCTATCACCCTGAATGGCTCTGTGGTGCAGAATACCAACTTTACACCGTTTGTCTCCTGATTTACGGCAATGTCGCAGTGATATCCGCTATTTCGTGCGAGGAGTTTAGTTTTTATGGTATACTAGTGTGCCCGCCCCGGTTTCGTAAAGAAAAGTTATTGTTAACAAAAGTTTAGTCAGTGTTAGCAATGAATACGTAATATTCAAGACTGTAAATCGCCTTTAAGTTTACCAGTGGTGTATTAGCACCCACATTGAGCCAACCATGACTTTCAACCTCAGGTAAAAAACAGCGTAATTGCCATCTAGCGGGCAGTTTGACATGGGCTATACGATTACTTTTGGAAAAAGAACAGCTCTATCTCATCTTTGCCTTTTATGAAACAACCACATGAAGAAATAGGGTGGTCCTCATCCAGGGCATGCCGTCATAGAGGCGGTAAGGCCCATCATGGAATTTCCCCAGGCTAGAGAGGCCACATGGCATCCTCTCGTATCGACTGACGCAGATTATCACCGGGCACGGGTGCTTCGGGCGTATCTGCGTCGGATCGAAAAGGAGCCAACGTCCGAGTGCCATCATTGCGACGCGAGCGAGCACACAGGGTTGCACACGCTCACTGAGTGTCCGGGATGGGCCGAATCGAGGCGGGAGCTAGTGGCGGCCCTGGGAGTGAGAGAAAAATGGTGGTCCTCATCGATACAGCAATGGTACAAGGAAGTATATTGTTGTGAAATACACTACTAACTTGTGTAAGTTCAAATACAACATAATTAGTATAATTATAAAGTGTAACATTCACCGGGATATTAACCATGTTCTGTGTCTGTTATGAGTAACCGATATTTCGGCGCTGTGTACTGACGATTGCCGAGGTATAACTCGTACCAAATGGATTCAGAATAAGCTTTGTAGACTGAGTTGACCTTACGACCAGTTCGAACTGGTTACTTAAGGATTGTAAATTTTTTTCACACTGTAGCGAAAGCGACTGCAGCGCCACGTGGTGCCCGCGTGGACCTTTATTTGCTTCTTATAATAAGATATTTACTGCAAACTTTATTCTCAATCTATCTGGCACGGCCTATAGTTGTTACTGGGCAGACCGTAGTCAAAGTCAAAGTCAAAACCATTTATTCTGCATAGACCAATACATCGGAACTTAAAAAACGTCAATATAAAATAAATATTAAATACTAGTTTAGCAAATGGACCACCGGTTCGAAACGCGGCCCAGACCTGAGAAGACTCCGGCAAGAAACACAGCGGGCATTTTTTTGGTCTATTTACAAATATTTACTTAGTCTAATACTTATGGTCTAGATACAATGCTTTGCTTGAGTAGCAATAGTTGTAAGTCGTAAATGTCTATCCTAGTGTTACACAACTTATGTGAATGACCATGTAAATCTCAAATTATACATGGTTACTATAAATTTGTTCCTAGTTAAACGTAGTTGTAATCTCCAAAGATCGCATAGTCTCTAATGAGAAGGAAATTCGCGCTTCCAACAAATTCTCTTAGACCAAATTGTGCTAATATTTCAAGATCTAAATCTTTGTGTAGCTTCCCGAAGCCATGTTCACATATCCTACTTTAAGTAATCGTTATAAATGTTATTCTACCAAAGATTCTGAGTCTTAGGGTATTACGAATAATGCGAATAGAGGTAAGATTTGGAAGTAAGAAAGGTATTCGACAGTATACGGTCCTGAAATGTAAGGCCGTATAATTTTGGGACACTATTTTGTGAGTCACATGAAGTGATAAGAATATTATCCTTTTAAAGGAAATTTAGTTTGTGTTTTTTTTTCTATAAAAGGAAACGTCGATTTCACTTCACCTCGCCTAATGGTAATAATAGCAAAGTCTCGGAAAGAGGGTCACCATCATAAACATGTACCATGTTAACAATGGTGCCACTCAACTTGACGGCCTCATCAGATGCCTTTTCACGCCCCGCATATAGGAACGTGTTTGAAGTGCTATGTAGTAACTGCTAATATAGGATACAGTTTTGTTGGTCTGATCTATTAATATATAAATATATATACCAATGGTTTGATCATTTTTTATGCCACTTAGGTGGCAGACAAGCACACGGCCCACCTGATGGAAAGTGGTTACCGTGGCCTATGGACGTATGCAACACCAGGGGCGTTACACTCGCACTGCCTACCCTGAAGAAACCTTCTAATGCCCCTCTTGAATAACCCCATATTGTAGTCGCTTGGGAAAACCGTGGCAAGGAGTTCATTCCACAGCTTGAGCGTAAGTGGGATGAAGTTCCTTTCATACCGCACGGTGCGCACCGTATTCGGAATTTCGGATGCAATGTGTGGGGATGAATTCCCTGTCTATATTAATAATTAATAACTTGGTATATATACAATTAAATAAAATTGGCGTCTGCTGGTAACGTTAAAATACAGTTATGTAATTAATATAAGACGATACCTGTCTTAATAACAGTTTGAATATTTTGTGTGTTTTAAATCATTATTGAGCATTACCTTATTGAATCTCCGAGTTTGTAGAAAAGTGTGGGGGTAAAAGCTGTATTCTAACAATATTTTTTAAAAGTATTTCATTTATTTTTGTATAAAATAGGGGTTAGTAGAAAATAAACTTCATGAATCATGACAGGATTGTACCAGGGCCGCATACCTGCTGAGAGCTAATGACTGCAAATTGTTGGACCTTCTATTAGGTGAGTCAAAATGACGAGAGCAGTAACAATTTCTATTAACCTAAGACATCAGCTAAATGAACACTCGTACCTAGATAGAACCCTGTCTACGTAATGTGCTAAAGGGTCACCTAATATTTCCGTATGAGTGTTAGTGCTATTAGTTATTATATGTGAATGATAACTGTGTTTAAGACTAGAGATTAAGCCGCATTACTACAACATATGCGAAAGTAACTCTGTCTGTTTGTCTGTATGTTACGCTTTTACGCCTAAACCACTGAAACAATTTTGATGAAATTCGGAATAAGGATAGATTAGACACTGAGAAAGGACATAGGTTATGTTTTGTCGCGATAACCGACATCCTCGCGGGTGGAGCTGCGGGCAAAAGCTAGTATGCTAATATGATGTTGTATGGGGTTCCACTAAAATTTTTGGAGATCAAGTTAGCTTCATCAGCAAGCTGGTAAACCCATCCCCTCAGGAACTGTCAGGCGTGGATTTTATATACATAAATATTTGTGTGTATGTATAATATAATAATTACTTTTTTTTTATTTTTTTTTATTTATCTTATTACAATCAAAATATATAACATCAGACCGATATGATTCAGCCCAGGCTCACCCTCAGATGCAAGGCCGCGGCGGCGGCGCAAAATGCGCCTCCCCGTAACCGGGGCAAGATGGGGACACAGTGGTCCCCACAACCCGAAGGGGGCCATCTCGAAGGAGATGGTCCTGGGTCTGCCGGGGTGCGAGAGATATGCTTTTGGCAATCTCACCTCCGGCAACCAAAGACCCAAGACGGCGTGCGTTTTAGTCGGTTCGAGTCCGACATAACCGCCTTCACCGGCTCCGTGGGGATTTTTCGCACGATAAAAAAAAAAAACCCTCAGATGCATGGCTCAAGTCTACAATGGTGCCCGGAATACGGTAATAGGCTCACTTCCTATTATGTGGGACGGAATAAAATGATTGGTAAAATGTGGTAGTTAATTCACCTCTGCCCCCCCGGGGATAAAGGCGTGATTATACGTATGTGTATGTATGTTATATACATTAGTTGCTGTACTAATATAGTACTTCATAATTATATCTTTTCTAGTCCCCATACGAATATTTATTCTTACGTGATTCTGCATATAAATAAATAGTTGAAACAAACATTATACAGTATTGTGTGTCAAACACTCCAGCCTGTGAATAATCACGCCCTAGGGAGAGACCGATGTACGAGTAAGTACTTGGCTAGTACCATTTTACCCACCATTTTTCTAATCTCAAAGGCCCGGAGCAGTACACAGGCACACCAACGAACATCTATATATTCAAGCTACATATATATGTAGGTACAGTGCCCGATTTTTTATTTGAGATAACGGGAAGAGAGTATGAAGATATAAAGGATTTTAACATTGTCTACCGATAGCTTAATATTTATTTATTTTTATTTTTTGAAGATGGCTTACAGACTAATCAACAATTGAGTGTAGAAACAATGTTAACAAATTGCTATTAACAAGCCTCTGCATTTAGATTTAGCATTATATCGATATACCTAATTAAAACAAACAAAGAATAAGTGTTACAAACAAAAGCAATGTGTCTTACACACTTACTTAATGGTTCAGGAGTCGGCCTTACGATCGAGAGGTCCCGGGTTCGATCCTGGCCATTACACTACCGACGTGAACCCACTCCTAGCACAAGCGATTTAGCTTAGTTGGAGGGGTTAGAGGGGATTTTAGTAACTTCGGTTCTAATTATGCAGATATACTGACATAAATATGTACTGCTTCGCAATAGATGCGAGTAATTTCAACTTTGATCACGTTTCACTTTCATTATGCCTTTGAAGAGAGGGACTGCTTGTCAGTTTTGTTATTTACATAGTTATATAAACAGTGGTCAATCGTGGTATATTTTAATATTTCCTGTGTTTAATTTCTTTGTTATTGAGAAGAAAATACTTTTACATTGGTGTCAATTTTGTTATTACGCTGAGAAGTAAACTAAATAGAAAAGTTGAGACTAAAACATCTTATAAAGCTCAAACATAGTCTGTGCTTGATGTAATTAGGTGAAATTTTAGAAAACCCACTTCTTTGAGGATGTGAAGGCAATAATATAATGATGAACAAATTTTTATCCTTTTGTTTTATTCGGTTCAATTTCTTATTCTATCATCAAAATTGTTCATACTGCCATTTAAATTATTATGCGAAAGTTACTCTGTCTGTCTGTATCACTTTCACGCCTAAACCACTGAACCGATTTTGATGAAATTTGGTATAAGGGTAGATTATACCTTGAGAAAGGACATAGGCTATGTTTAGTCGCGATAACCGACATCCGAGCGGTTTGAGCCGCGGGCAAAAGCTAGTCTTTGATAAACACTCATGCGGTACGTTATACAAAAGGCTATTTTAGCTACAATCGTAGGGTAAACTTCTCCATCGCGCTGTTAAAGTTTTAGCGATGATCCACTGTCCCTATCGCCGCTTAGTCTGACAGTATTAGTTTAGTTTAACTACCTACACCTACTTACATAGCAGACTTAGGCTGGGTTGCACCATCTTACTTTAACATTAACAGTGCTGTTAAAGTACCGGTCAGTTACAAAATAGGTTGCACCATTTGACAACAGTTAATCCGACGTCAATACTTGACGCTAACCGTAACCGTCCACAGTCGGTCGTGAAATTATTTCAATCTAGATTTAAAGACTAAAATTACAAAACTTCGTGGTTTTAAGATTTACCTGCGATACCATATTTGTTCATGCAATATTTATTACTTCCTGTGGTTGTCGTAGAAGATAACTAAGGGAATAGGGCTATTCTCCATCCGACAATATACATTCAGCCCATGACTAAATGCCCGCTTGACGGCAACAGGCAACAGACTGAAGATCATAGTTAGCGAAATGTGGGTGTTAATATTGTAAGGTCAATCACTTAATATGCAATATATTACACCCTATTACACCTGTATTTGTGATAGATATTAATCGATATCATTACTGTTTTAGTAACTGTCATTTTACTTTTAGTATTATATAGAATCTGTCATTTGAATCCTACCATATAATTATTTAAGTGTGGCAACATTGTGAACCGATTTGACATTAATAGGAATAGCGTAAAATGACGCATTGCACTTTTGATTGTCAAGCCGAAAGGTGTTGTCGATAAGTAAATCCGTTCGAATCAGTGTAATCTGTGTTTTATTTCCACAATAAGGAGTTGATCCTACATCTCAGAAGTGCGATTTACTAAAAGCGCCCACGATTTTTTCGCAAATAATATTATTAGTGAAAAACAAAGTACCCACTAGTTGAAGAAAATCGTTGAAATATCACAAGTTTGATAATGGACGTAAGTAGCGGTGAGGAAAACGAAAGAAGAGGTCGTAGTCAGCAGAAAACCCCGCATCGAACGCGTAACAAGCACAAACGTCGTCGTAATGGGAGCAAGACCAATTCGAGGAGTCCTGCCAAACAAAAACGGTTGAGGCGGCGATCAACCGTCAATTCCAGGGAAGTAGATAGAAGCAGTCGCTCTAGTGAGCGTTACTCAAGACGTAGCCGCAAGCGGAGCCGCAGCAGCGGGCATCGACGGCGACATCGCAGTAGCAGTAGACGGTCGAAGAAGCGGAGTGACCGGGATCGCAGTCAACGAGGTCGCAGTACGAGAGTGAGCAGCGGCGACAGGACGCCACGTGGTCACGAAAGGCGAGGCTGCACTGCGAGGTCGAGAGACACCAGCGGTTGCAACATACCGTCGGGTCACGTGAGTACTCTTAATACTCTGAGCAATGAGCAGGGTGACCATTTCTTCCGTCGGACACCTAACGGAGTGAACGTGTGTCGCTTATTGAGATAATTTTGCTGCCCTAAATTCAGTGATTGGTTGTTGATGTGAATTTTTAAATCCTTGTCACTCTTCAAGTATTCTTACCAGTTGTCAACTCCCAGTGGGCGGACCTAGAAAGAGATAAAACTAATTTTCTAAGTTACACTTGGTAATATTAGAAAAAGTGATCGTGGGAAGGTGGACTCGAACCGACGACGCTTCGTGCAATCCCGCCGGGACCCGAACGCTTATCCATCGCACCACCGAGTGTACTGCATAAGGCGGCGAAACATCGTTGTACCAGGTACGAGTGACGTCACCGCTACGACTATCATAACCGGTAGTGCATAGGGTCGATCGGCCGTAAACATTGTTTAGAGTAAACAAAGAACAAATTGTGACGAATAGACTTGGATGTAAACTTATTCACTGTAGTTTTAGTAATATTTTCACATCATGCCTAAGAGTAATAAGACTCAACGCACACCGCCAAAGTCCTCTGAAGCGCCTAACAGTAATGTAAATCAAATTTACAACTCGGAACCATACATCAAAACCGCAGTTGCAAACGAATATTTGATTAGCGCGAATAGGAGCAAGCGTCAGCGACAAGAAAACTCGCCACAGGGCCCGCTTGGTGGATTATCCTTAGGCGCTCAGGATCTCGACGACAAACTTACTGCTGGAAAGAGGAGCAGGAAAACAGTATTGCTGAGTTGTTGTCGAATCAAACCGCCATTATGTCCAAGCTGGCTAGTGATATTGGTGAAATAAAGTCCCAAAACACTCTGATACAAGTGACCAATGCACAAATTCATAAATCGAACGAGGAGATCGTCCAGTCCATGTCCTTCATAAACAGGCAATTTGAAGAAATGAAAAAGGAGATGGAAAGTATGAGAAAAGAGCGTCTACAACAGATAAAATATATTGGAACTCTCGAACAAAAAATAATAGACCTGCAACGGTGCACAAGGTCGTCCGGTGTTGAAATCCGCAATATACCTGCGGAAAAATCAGAAAGTACTCCAAACCTTATGAAAACAATACGGAACATAGGAGAACTACGAGACATTTACCGATTGCCAGGAAAATCAAACAGCTCCACGTCTCCTCGGCCAATCATTGCAGAATTTGCCACAGTACCTACTCAACAAGCATTTCTCTCCGCTGTACGAAATTTCAACACAGGAAGAAAGAAAGAAGAAAAACTAAACACCAAAATCTTGGGTCTATCCAGTGAGTCCTGCCCTGTGTATGTTTCAGACCAGCTGCCAGCGAGCACAAAGAGGTTATTTTTCCAAGCCCGGGCGTTTGCAAAGAGGAACCTTTACAAATTCTGCTGGACCTCAAATGGGTCTGTCTTCTTAAGAAAGAAAGAAGGTGATAAACAAATCCTTATAAGTACAGAACATTGTCTTCTAACACAGGAAGGATCATGACTATATAAACCAATTGTCAAAATATGTCAAATACTTTACACTGTTTTTCTCAACATTTTCAAAAACTTTATTTCTAAGCCGAATGCACCACATATCTATTATATATGCCGCCGCAAGTTATATACACAAATACAATTCAAGTCATTACAGTCAGTAGCACTTAATAAACACCACCAAGGCCATGTAATATATACCTACTTGTATATGTTGTATCACTGCTTCTGTATATTTAATCAACACTATACACATTACATACACTATCTCATACTCATTACACATACTCGTACCATATACCAAACTGTATCCCGCGTTTACATTATTACATTTAAAACAAATAAGCCCAAACTATGTCTAAACATTTCGTTTAGACGCCGTAAAATTTCAAATTTTAATAAATGACTAATCATATCGACATCCTTGCTCTTGAATTAGATGCTTACCAAGTATCTAGTTCGTATATTGTCCCGATGGGTGACTGCTCTAAATATGTAAAAAATACACAGAAGCATATATCATTGATACATCTCAACATTTGTAGTATAGGAAAAAATTTCAACAGCTTTATAGTTTTTCTTCAAGAATCTAAGCTGGATTGCGACATTATCGTCCTTACCGAGTGTTGGCTTAGTAAAGCTCCCATAATACCAAATATGTCCGGCTATACCACACACTTTACTACCAACCCTAAAAATCAAAACGATGGTGTAGTTATGTATGTAAAGTCTACAATCCAGTGCTCCGTTTCAGAGCCTCAAATTATCGATGCCACCAGCCTACTCTGTAAAATCGGAGACAATGTTTCCATATTGGCTATTTACAGATCCCCTTCATATCCCCATATTGATAATTTCATAAATAGCCTTGATACTGCCTTACTGTCCTTATCGAAAATGTCGTACATTGCCTTAGTCGGTGACATAAATATTGATATAAAGCCCAATAATCTAGACAATCACTCGAATGAATACCTCACACTTACTGCCTCGCACGGACTACTACCAGCCCATCAGTATATTACTAGACAAGAAAAGTGCCTGGACCACGTTCTCTTAAAAACAAAGCTATCGGCTACCACCGTTGTGATAAAAACGCAAATAACGGACCATCGGCCAGTATTCTTAAATCTTATATTGCAAGACCCAAAACCAATGTACCGCCATACTTCTAAGGTTGTAGACACAAAAAGCATCCAAAAAGATATCGAAAGTACAGACTTCACCGCCATTCTCTTAACAAATAACGCTAATGACGCAGCTAATATCTTAACATCCACCTTATCTGAAATAATAAATAGACACACACGGTACACGACAGTTCCAAGAAAAAACCGAAACATAAAGCAGTGGATTACACCTGGCCTACTCCGCTGTATCCGTAACAGAGACAAAATGCATCAAGCTCTAAGATTACAAAGAGACAATCCTATCTTAAAACTAACATACTCTCGCTATCGCAATTTCTGCAACACTCTGCTACGGAAACTTAAAGCAAATTACGAAAAGTCTGAATTTCAGAAAAGAAAAAATAACCTCAAGGCAACTTGGGATTTAATAAAAGAAATTACACACTCCAAACATAAACCACCTCCACCCAGAGAACTCTTAACTGGTGCAGCATGTGAAATCAAAGCTGCTAGTGCTGTTAACGACTATTTTGTCAATATAGGAAAAAAATTGGCCACAAGTATACGGAGAACAGGTAAGACCTCATTAGCTTGTTCCAACCCCAAATCAACATGCAATTCCATCTGTTTCTTGGATACCGATTATGTTGAGGTGGAAGGTATCATAAATAACTTGAAAACCGACTCAGCCGTGGGCATCGACACTCTCTCTACCAACATCCTCAAATTAACACGCAAAACTTTAATTCCATATATCACTCACATATGTAACCTTACATTTTCAACTGGGGTGTTTCCCGACGCCTATAAAATAGCTTTAGTTCATCCAATACACAAGGAGGGCGACAGAAAGAATGTTGGAAATTACAGACTCATATCGGTATTGCCATCCATTTCGAAAATTCTGGAAAAGCTACTGAACACCCGCTTACTAAACTATCTTCAAGCCAATAACCTATTATCAGACAATCAATACGGTTTTAGAGCTGGCGTTTCCACAGAAGACGCAGTAATACGTTTTTCGGAGGAGACGTCTAAGCTCATGGACAACAAAAGAAAGTGTATTGGAATTTTCTTAGACATATCCAAAGCATTCGACTCCGTTTCTATTCCAATACTCTTGTCGAAACTGGAACGAATAGGGGTACGTGGGGTTCCACTTGACATATTCACAAGCTATTTAAATAATAGATATCAGCATGTTAAGATAGGCGAAGTTGTGAGTGAAAAATGTAGAATTGAATACGGAGTACCCCAAGGAAGTATTCTGGGGCTGACACTATTCTTGATTTATATCAATGACTTGTGTTCCCTTTCTCTTACGAATTGCTCGCTGTTTACCTACGCTGACGATACAGCTCTATTGGTGCATGGGAGAGACTGGAATGAAGCTGAACAATCTGCTCAGGTGGCAATGGATGTGCTTGGACTGGTTCGCAGGTAACTTATTAACATTAAATACTGATAAGTCGAAAATATTAACCTTTTCCATCAGCAACCGCACTCAGCCACCGAAACATATTGCTATAAAGGCTCATTCTTGCTCGGAGCCCCAATCTTGCACTTGTCCCGCGCTACAAATTACACCTCACGTGAAATATTTGGGAGTACTTATTGATAGTCACTTTAAATGGTATACACACGTAGACAACTTGGTGAACAGAACAAGAAAATTAATCTATGTGTTTAAGGCGATACGCTGGTCAATGGACACCGATACGCTTATGTCTGTGTACTGCTCACTGTGCCAGTCACTGATTATGTACTGTCTCCCAGTATGGGGTGGTGCTCGCAAGACCAAATTACTAAAACTAGAAAGGGCTCAAAGGGCAGTCCTAAAAGTAATGTTCTGCAAGGCTTTCCGGTACCCCACAGAGGAGCTGTATAGACTATGTCAGGTCCTCACAGTAAGGAAACTATTTGTGCTTCTCAGTATATTGCGACAACATCATGCACCAATGGAGGTCTCTAAGAGGCGTAGAGCCGATATTGTGTTTCCACACACTAGAATCTATAGTTCATTTATCAAATGTCAACCACCACTACCTAAGTACTAAGTTATACAATTACCTGAACAAAATACTTGATATCAAAAAACTTACCTTTTACGAATGTAAAAAGCGAGTAAAGGCATGGTTGGTGGATCAGACTTATGAAGGTATCGAAACACTATTCCCAACTTAAAAGTAAACGCTTCCACACACGCACACACACACACACACACACACACACACACACACACACACACACACACACACACACACACACACACACACACACACACACACACACACACACACGCACACACACACACACCTAACAAGATTAAATACAATATATATTAAATAATATTTATCTTATATAAAATATAAGATAAATAATGATTATGATTGATTTTAACTTAAAAAGTAAATAAACATTGTTCATTCAAATTTTTATCAAATACACAATAACTACTAATTATGAAAACCTCTCTCAAACACTTTGAAGTTCACATAGGGACAATTTTACTGACATAATAAACAGGAAGAACACTGATTCCCAAGTTACAGGCGTTTGCCTAGTTTGGGAACCAGGAAACCGAAAACAAAAATAAATAACAGTTTGTCGCCAAGTTCAATCACTATGTAAACTGTATATTATACCTACTGTGTGAAATCTTTTGTATCTACAATGTTGTAATTATCTTTGTTGCTGAAATAAATTATTATTATTATTAATGACACACAGGCGTTTTTGTCCACATTGGTAGAGGCCTTAAGTAGTCGACCCCAAGGAAATAAATTTCCCATGTTAGGAAATGTAATACCTGAGTTCGATCCTATGGTTAAGGGCCAAACTATTTACATGTGGATTAATAAAGTCGACGAGTGTGCAAAGCTTTACAACTGGGGTGATGATCAAATCATTCATTACGCTTTACCAAAACTGTCAGGTGTCGCGAAAACATGGTACCAGGCTCTTCCAACAATGTCATTTTCATGGACGGAATGGAAGGTTAAGTTGGAAGAGTCCTTTCCGAGCAGTGATGACTACGCAGAGCTACTCACTGAAATGTTGTGTGTCGAAACGTGTAAAGTTTAACGACTCCCTAGAACATTATTATTACGAGAAAATAAATCTACTTAATCGCTGCGAAATACAAGGTAAACGGGCGGTTGACTGTTTGTTATATGGAATAGATGATCGATCCTTAAGGTTAGGTGCGAAGGCGGTAAAATGTCAGGAACCAGAACAGGTTTTGAAATATTTTCAGTCTATAAAACAACAGTCTCGCGAGGGTGACCGTCCAAAACCTAGCTATGATAAACGCAACACTAATATTACGTCACAACCCTCGACTAGTTCTAAGCAGACAGTAAATAGCAACGGACCAAGGGTCGCGAGGCCTCCAGGTGGTGCACCCGTGTGCTACAACTGTAATGAACCTGGACATTTTAGTTTTAAATGCACAAAAAAGATATTAAAGTGTAACATCTGCCATAGACTAGGGCATACAACTATTAGTTGTCCTAGATTGCCTGGGGAAACCGTTAACAACATTGATAATACTAAAGAGAAAGACGTAATGCGTATTGAAACTAATAATTTCAGTGATGCCAAGTATTTAATGTATTTAAAACTTAATGGTAAACCAATACAGGGCTATATAGATTTAGGTAGTCAATGCAC
Source organism: Eilema sororculum (assembly GCA_914829495.1). Lineage (NCBI taxonomy): Eukaryota > Metazoa > Arthropoda > Insecta > Lepidoptera > Erebidae > Eilema > Eilema sororculum. Next base: position 19,245,553 of record OU618552.1, on the reverse strand, counting down.
ATTGATCCGACTCAGTGAAGCTGTCAAGAGAGGAATTAGCTGGACTGACAGTCACTTACCAACCATGAGAGGTATAGGTAATAACATTGTCGTACCGTTGGGTGTATCGAATGTGCGGATTGAAATACAAAATATTTCGGAAGAAGTAAGTGCGTATATAGTTGACGATAGTGTTATTAAGTATTCAATTTTGATCGGTCATAGTTTTACTGAAAAACCCGGAATTGTTGTGACAAAAACTACTGAGTCCTTAGTTTTTACGCGCGATAACGTGGATAAAATACAGTTATCACTGGAGAACGACGTTATAATTCCACCTAAAGAAATGTTTCCATTACCAGTCGTATGTCATAACAATTATTCGGGTGCAGTGCGTGTAAATGGATCTTTACGAGGTATACCACAGAATGAGTTTTATTTATTACCGGGGGAATATGAAATGGATAATGGAAGGGGTAAGTTACTAGTACAAAATTTCTGCGAAAAATCCATATTGCTAAAACAACATAATCTGATTACTAGAGCTGTTTCCACTAGGGATTGCTTGACTATAAACAAGTTGGATCTTGAGAATGCGGACGTAGTTGCTACTCTAAAATATGGTGAACATCTTAACGAGAATGAAGTTATGAGACTGAGAGAATTATTAAAGAAATACGAGACATGTTTTTCGGATAACTTGAAGGAGTTAGGATTAACCAGTGTAGTCGAAATGAAAATTGACTTAATGGATACACAACCGGTAGTTTATCGTCCGTATAGACTCTCCTATCCAGAGCGCGAACAAGTCAGGACTATGGTTAGAGAAATGATCGATGCAGATATTGTATGTGAGTCGAACTCGCCATATGCAAGTCCAGTTTTGTTAGTTAAGAAAAAGACAGGAGAGAGTAGGCTGTGTGTAGATTATCGTGCCTTAAATAATAAGACAAACAAGGAACACTATCCTTTACCCTTGATCGATGACCAGCTAGATAGATTGGCCGGTAACTCCTTATTTGTTAGTTTAGATCTTGCTTCTGGTTATTATCAGATTAGTGTCGAAGCACAATCCCAGGATAAGACTGCTTTCGTAACTCCTGATGGGCAGTACCAGTTTAAGCGGATGCCCTTTGGTTTAGCGAACGCGCCATCAGTGTTTCAACGGGCAATGAATAAGATACTATCCAAAGTCAGTTATGCAATAGTGTATATGGACGATGTGTTGATTCCAGCGCGTTCATTCAATGAGGGTATCGAACGTTTAGAAGAGGTGTTAGTACTTTTAAGGGACGCTGGGCTTACTCTGAAGGTGAAAAAGTGTAATTTCTTTTGTACCAAACTTGATTTTCTTGGATTTCATGTAAGTGGGGAAGGAATACGTCCCGGGACACGCAAAACACTAGCCATTAGAGATTTTCCAGTACCCCGAAACGTTCATGATGTAAGGCGATTCATTGGTTTAGCCAGCTTCTTCCGCAGATTCGTAAAAGGTTTTGCCCTGATAGCTCGTCCGTTAACAGATCTATTAAGATCTAAATTTGAGTGGAAATGGACGAGTAGAGAGGTAAGAGCTTTTAATGATTTAAAAGACAAATTAGTCGAACGCCCTATTCTTGCTTTGTATGACGCTAAATTAGAGACTGAATTGCACACAGATGCTTCGAAAGTAGGTGTCGCAGGCATTCTTATGCAACGAGGTGCAGATGGTATGCTTAGGCCGATAGCATATTATAGTCGCAAAACTACAGTAGATGAACAAAAGTTTCACTCATTCGAGTTGGAGACACTTGCAGTTGTCGCATCTCTAAACCGTTTTCGAGTTTATCTATTAGGGCTCAAATTCAAAATAGTTACTGACTGTAACGCGCTTCGTACTACATTAACCAAAAGAAATCTCGTACCCCGAATTTCTCGTTGGTGGGTTCAGTTCCAGGAGTTCGACTGCGAAATTGAGTACAGACCAGGTACACGTATGGCTCACGTAGACGCACTCAGTCGAAGCCCTGTTACTGAGCCTTCTAGTGGGGATACAGAACATATCCTGGATGTTTTGCACATAGACGTTCGCGACTGGATCGCCACTGTACAGGGTGATGATAGTGAAATAAGACGTATAAGAGAGATTTTAGAAGATGATGAAATGAAGTTTGTAGCTGATGTTCGTAATAATTATCAGATGAAGGGTGATCATGTGTACAGGATCTTAGATGATGGATTGCGATGGGTAGTTCCGAGGGGCTGTAGGTGGCAAGTATTACGAATGAACCATGACGATGTGGGGCATTTTGGGTACGAAAAAAACATTAAGTAGGCTCAGAGGCGCATTTTGGTTTTCCAAAATGCGCAAGTTTACGAAGAAATATGTAGCAGCATGTTTAGAATGTGCCCATCATAAGGCACCCGGTGGACCTAAGGAAGGCATGCTTCATCCCATTCCTAAAATAGAGAAACCTTTTCACACTCTTCACGCTGACCACTTGGGCCCGTTCATTCGCTCAAAACGGGGAAATACATATTTACTAGTCATTATAGATGCGTTTACAAAATTTATTAATATACGTCCCGTTAGAGATACTAGAACAGTCACAGCGATCAAGGTGTTTAAAGAACACTTTAGCTATTTTGGTGTGCCTGCTCGCCTTATAACGGATCGCGGTTCTTGCTTCACAAGTGAAAAGTTTAAAAGTTATATGTCCAAATTAAACGTGAAGCATATTTTAAATGCAGTTGCTACTCCAAGAGCGAATGGACAGGTTGAGAGGTTCAACCGTACCATTTCCGATGCCTTAAGTACAAAGTGTCATGGTGGAAAAGATAATTTATGGGACGATCACATTGGAGATATTCAATTAGGGATTAATACTACTATAAATAAAACCACGGGCAAAAGCCCTTCAGAATTATTATTCGGTTGCAAATTAATAAACGCATCTGAGAATTTGTTGACTGATGTCATCACTGAGACATCGGAACGTCTCGATGGTGATGATTTAATACAATTGAGGTCGAATGCTAGGCAGAAGATAGAGAAACAGCAAGAATACGCTAAAATACATTATGACAAACACAGAAAAAATAAAACTATGTACAAAGAAGGCGATCTTGTCAGGATTGAACGAACCGTAATCGACAAAGACCATGTAGGAAAATCCAGAAAACTCATACCCAAATTCCAAGGCCCCTACCGAATCTTAAAAATTTTACCCAATGATAGGTTTCTTGTTGAGGATACACCTTTAACGAGAAAAGGAAATAAAAGATACGAGAACATAATCGCTTTAGACAAACTTCACCCCTGGATGAACTTTAAAGGTTATACTAGTGAGAGCTCTGATAGTGACCAAGGTGAAGGTGTCGATCTAGTTGAGGTGTAAACCGGATCTTGTAAATGAGTAACTACTACTATAAACTAATACTTTGCTCTACCTTACCTTCTCCCGATATGATTGAGAAATGATGTGTCATTGTTGAGAGTGTTAATAATATATTTCGATTGTTTATGAGCAATCAGTGCAGATAGTGAATGCATTGAGCAATCAATGTAGCACAGATGATTGCAAGATAGCGAACAAGATTTAATAATGCGAGCCCAGTTTGTCATGAGCGGTCAGTGCTGAAAGCGAATGGCATCTTTTGATGTCGCACAGATGACCGTAGATTGTGACAAACTGAGCAAGATTTTCAGAACGTGAATGGATGAGATAATGAGAAAGAATGTGAAAAATTGATAAATATCACATGGATTTTGATTGTGAATTGAGTTATTTCGATCAGATAAGAATTTATGACTAGAGTTTAGATTGCGATGAGACTAGTAAATTTTGACAAAAATTAGTGATTTGTTGATGAGAATTGATATTATATGCATTAACATATATTGGTACAATAATTATATAAATTATCTCTTGTATAATTGTATTTGTTAAAATTCTCTTAAATTGATTTCAAATATTTTGAAGATTAGTAACTAGGTACTTAAGTAGATACCCACATAAATTGTATTATATAATGTACAAGTGAGAGGACTCACTCAGACAGGATGGCCGAACTGTAAGGTCAATCACTTAATATGCAATATATTACACCCTATTACACCTGTATTCAAAGTCAAAGTTTTTTATTTGCATCCATGTGTTGTACAGATGTTACATAATATAAAATGGGTTTCAACATGAAGCCCTGTTTGGGCACAGCAAATCACATAAAATAAATTAAATTGTTAGCTAATTAAATATGAAATTTTACAACCTATTTGAAAATATTCAATCATTCCATTTAAACGGATATAATATTAATAAGGATTAGTCAGGCAATGTCAATAGAAAATGTCAAAAGTTAAATTAATTAAGTATGTCAAATAATAATATTCATGTTACAGGTAGAATCAGATGGAATTACAAATTATAGGTGCATTAAATAGAATAAAATGAAGTCGCAAATAGGTTTACAATTTTTAGGTTAATATGTCAATTAGTTATAAATCTAGCATAGCATGCAGTAGAATTATTTCTAAACTTATCTTAAACATGTTTGTCATCAAAAAATTCCTGCAGGGTATAATAACACTTTTCTAACAGATACTTTTGTAGTTGGTTTTTGAATGAGTACTCGCTTCCGGAGTCCTTTATTGTTTGCGGTATCTTATTAAATATTTTTATTGACATTACGTATGGCCCTGAGTGGTATATAGATAGGCTAGATGTTGGTAGTGCTAGCCTATCTTTGTGTCGTAAATTGCGGGGTTGGCTGTAGTGGTCTTTATTTGAAGCATATAGTGATTTATGCCTTCTAACAAAAGTGCATATTTCCAATATATATATGGAAGTCAAAGTGAGGATGTTAAGTTCTTTGAAATGTGGTCTACAGCTTTCCCTGGGGCCTATGTTTGCCAATATTCGAATGCATTTTTTTTGGAGTTTAAATAATATATCAACATCCACACTATTCCCCCACATTATGACACCATATCGGAGCCTAGAATGTGCATAGGCGTAGTAGGCGGTTTTGGCTGATCTTAGGTCCGTAGTTCTTTTTAATTCGTGTAGGGCATATGTGAAGGAAGACAATTTACTACTCACGTCGCGAATATGGGATTTCCAATCAAGACCCATATCAATATTTAGACCCAGCAACTTGAAATTATTTACGCAATCGATTTTAATATTTTGAAATTTGTAATCTATTGTTAAGGGGCGTTTCTGATAGGGTTTAAATTGCATTAGCTTCGATTTTGAGAGATTCAGTTCCAGGCTGTGTTCCGCCAGCCATGTCGACATGTCCGATAGTATTTGGTGGGACCGCTCATTTAGCTCTTGGTTATTACCACATGGGAATACCACGGATATGTCGTCGGCAAACAGGACGCTTTCAGCATTTATTATTTTTGGTAAGTCGTTGATGTAAATTAAGAACAAAACACAGCCAAGAACACTGCCCTGAGGAATCGATTTTTGAACTTTTACTACGCTGGACTTTGTGTTGGAAATCTGTCCTGTGTTGTGATCGTGATGGACGAGTTCTACGTATTGTGTACGGTTGTGCAGATACGAAGCGAACCATTCAAGGGCAAGGCCACGAATACCGATCCCATCCAGTTTATCTAGTAGGATATTATATTGGACCCGATCATATGCCTTACTCATGTCTAAGAGCATACCAACGGCGTATTTTCTATCGTTTATGATGTCTAATATCTGCTGAACATATTTATATACTGCGTCTGTTGTTGATCTATGTTTTCTGAACCCGTTTTGATTCTCGTGGAATATATTGTATTTTTCGCAGTAGGAGTACAATCGAGTGGTCATAGCGGTCTCAAATATTTTAGAAAAGGTTGGTAAGAGTGATATAGGGCGGTAGTTTGAGCAGTCGGTTATGAGGCCCTTTTTGTAGATTGGCTTGACAACGGATATTTTTAAAAGATCTGGAACAATTCCCTCTGTAAAAGACTGATTAATCAGAAAGGTAAGTGGCAAGACTAACTCATTCACGCATTTTTTTATTATTATTGGTGGAAGTTCATCAAAGCCAAAGCTATGTTTATTTTTTAGATTATTTATTATTCTGTAGATTTCGTAGGGATCAACGGGCTCAATGAATATTGAGTTTTCCGCGCGCGTTATAACCGGTTTTCCAGTTTGTTTACCTGGCTCGCCGCCGACTGATACAAAGAATTCATTGAATTCATTAGCGACAGCTAGTGGGTGTTCTATTTTTTTATTTTGCACTAGTAGCGATATATTATTTTTAGGTTTTTGTGTAGTTTTGTTTGTTTTTTCCTTTATTATCTGCCACATCGTTTTTGTAATATTATCACTTTTTTGAATTCTCTTAATATATTGAATCTTTTTAGATTTCAGAACAGCTGCCTTAAGTAGGTTTCCGTATTTTTTGTGGTAATTAGTTAGAGTAGGGTCATTGTTTCTAGTAATGAATGTTTTGAGAATGTGTTTATGTTTGCATGATATCTTTAGTCCTTTAGTTAACCACGATTTTTTCACTTTGTTTTTTATTTTAATATGGAGTTTGGGGATACATACATTTAATACATTCTGGATTGTGTTATGAAATGATTCGTAGTTAATGCTTACATTGTTATCTTCTCTAATTACAGTGTTCCAATCTATTTTTGATAAGGTTGACTTGAAGTGATCTATGTTTTTTCCGTTGTATATTCTTTTCTCTGTGAACCATATTTTCTGTTCGTTTGTTGAAGAAGTTTTAGGCAGAGTCAGTGAGGTTGCCTTGTGGTCAGAAAGTCCATAGTCCCCTACGACAGCGGCATGGGCATCTGTTTTGAAATTTGTGAATATTAAATCTATGCACCTAGCACTGGTTTTAGTAGTACGGGTTGGGTTCTTAATGTGTTGGTGAAAATTGTAGCTTTTCATGGTGTTGAGGAGCTTTCGACTATTAGTTGAGTTTTCTAATACATTGACATTAAAGTCTCCTCCGATGATTACGTTTTTCCTACTGTCCTTTATTGTTACCAATCTCACTAGCTTTTCGAGTGAGTCAAAAAATTTGTCAGTTTCTCTGTTTTCTTCTGGCCAGTAGATTAAAATTATTACCAGGTTTTGTTGGGGCAGTTCAGCTGCACTTACTTCAAACACGAACTCGACCGTCATTGACGCAATATCACTTCGATTTATGGTTGCGATGTCTTCCTGTGTAAATATACATACTCCACCGCATTCATAGTTCGCTCTACTGAAAGATGACGCTAAGTTGTAACCGTCCAGGTATAGAAGGTCTGTTTTTTTGGCGGTAATCCATGTTTCTGTTAGACAAATAACGTCAATGCGGCCTCTTTCTTCTATTACTGACTGGAGCAAGTGTCGTTTATTGTCAAGGCTCCATATGTTTTGGTATAGTATTTCTAAGTTATTCACGAAAGGAATGCTGTTTTTGTAGTGGCTGACTTTGCATACTAATTGCTACATTTCTCCTGTTGTTTTGGGGTGTGTTATTATGGGCGTTAACCGGTGGTGATCTTAGGGTTGGTTGGTTAACATTTTTCGTTGGCAGTATTGGCAGTATTGTACGCTGGCTGTCATTGGGTGATTTTTTTCCGTATTCATACGTCCCCTTAACTTCCTGGCCATCAATTATTAATTTGTTGTTTTTTATAACAGCGTGTTGCCCATTTCTTCTCGCTTCTGAGAGAGTTCGCCATTGCAGTTTCCGTTCCTGAACAGATTCTCTATCCAGGAACTCCGATACAGCTAGTCCACTATTTTTGAAGAGTATTTGATTTTGTAATACGTGTCGAGTCATTCTTCTGCTTAATAGCTCAATTACGATTGGTCTTCTGTAGCCTTTCCTTCCAATTCTTGATATATCCTCTATATATCCGGCCAGGTTGATATTTGCTATAGTCCGGAAAGCGTGTATAATCTGGGCATGGAGGGCGTTTTCCGTTTCATGGTATTGCTCAACTAATCCAAAGAGTACTATTTTTTTGCAGTTTTCAGAAGTTACATGAGATTTATATGTATAATTGTCAGTGCTGGTACTGGTACTCATGTTTGAAGTACTTAATTTTAGTTCTTGTAGTTCGCTTTGAAGTCTCGTATATTCTATCTCTAGCTGCTCGACCTTTTTGTTTGTGTTGCTTAATGTCAGTTTAGTTTTCTCGTAATCTGAGGCGAGGCTGTTAAAGTTTTGTGTCAATTCGTTTTTTAGGTCAAGCAACGTTTTGGAAATTTCCGTATGAATCAAGCACTTAATGTCGGATAGAATAGACTGTTTATTTTCTTCAAGTTTCTTGTCTAGGAGAGCTTCTAATTTTCCGAACATCGATGTTTCGTCGCATAATAATAATTTCTCTATTTCGTTAGTATGCTGGTGTAATTTAGGGCTAGTGTAAATTGTGTCATCAACAATACTTATATCCTCTTCAGAGTTTTCTAGGTGATGTTCGCTAGCTTTCCCCTTCTTACGCAGTGTTATGTTGTTATCCTGTGACACAGATGGTGATTCGGTATTTATAGGCAAACAGGCTTGCTGCTGTGGCCGTATTGGGGTATTTTTGTTGTCCAGTTTTGGTTTATTGCAATGACAGAGTTGGCAACACCAAGAAGATTTATTTTCAACTGTCATTTTGCTGAGGAACTGTTGTGTAGTTACATTTGCGCATGTGAGATCATATTTAGTATGACATAAGGAGCATGTTAAGTATTGTTTTGTTTTAATTTCTTGAAGGCAGCCTGCGCATCTTAGCGCCATCTTACGTTTTATTTGTGATAGATATTAATCGATATCATTACTGTTTTAGTAACTGTCATTTTACTTTTAGTATTATATAGAATCTGTCATTTGAATCCTACCATATAATTATTTAAGTGTGGCAACATTGTGAACCGATTTGACATTAATAGGAATAGCGTAAAATGACGCATTGCACTTTTGATTGTCAAGCCGAAAGGTGTTGTCGATAAGTAAATCCGTTCGAATCAGTCTAATCTGTGTTTTATTTCCACAATAAGGAGTTGATCCTACAATATACTTCTGCTTACCCCTTCGGGGATTTACAAGCTTGTGTCACACTTACTATTAATTATACATTTTTTAAGCTATCGCGGTGTTATTTTATGCTTCACGCGATAAAACACAAAACACAAAAAAAAAAACACTAAAATCCAACAACATTGTGCTGTCCAAAACTGACGTAGTGAGTGTTGTGTGTCGCCAGCCTTATTTTCATTCTGAAAGTAACGGAGGGTAGACGCACAAAAGATGTTCCGCGCATACCGCGCGACCCTCGCCGGCCAATCAAGTCGTAACCACGAGTGCAGTATCGCACCCGAAACGTCAGCAAAAAGTAAGTGGAAGTTTTTATCGTGTAAAGTCCCGAACTTGCATAAAATAACAATAATTATACATTTATTAACTTTGACCTGGCATACTAAAGTTTGTATAAGAACTTATACATCGACTGCACGTAATACGAGTATGTAGTTAAATTGGCCAATGAATATTCCACCGAGTGCCTTCCTAAGGAGATGACACGCAGATCACTTGTAGAATCATGCATGAAGTGGAATGGACAGTTCTCAATGAAAGTGTGTAATCTGCTTCTTGTTCATGCAACACTGGACTTTAAACTACTGGGTTAAGGTCTAAATTGATTTGTACAAATCGGTGGTTATGCTATTTCGAAGATATAGGTTACAAGTTTGTATGGAGTAAACATGTTTTGGTGTATTTTAAGTTTTGCAACATTGAAGTTTGATGTTGCAAGACATAAAAATAGATGAAACGTCAGCTTATTACAAAGTTCTTCTTGCACTTTGAATATCATTTTATTTTTAACATTATTTAAACTTGGAACATTGTATTCACGTGTATGTGTTCTTATGTATATCTCTTTCCAGAGACACCGCAATCCGCTTACCATCAGGCGAGGTGAAGTCAAATTAACGTGCCCTATATGAAAGATATTTCTGATGCTGACTGTACAATATGAATTCATTTGCACGGTCTTTGGAATGACTTTTTTTTGTGCGGAAATCCCCTCGGATACCTCCCCTACCCGAGCCGGAAGGGGAGGTTATGTCGGACTCGAACCGACTAAAACCGCACGCCGACTGCGGGTTGTGGTGCTAGGCGGAGGTGAGGTTGCCATCGACATATCCATCGCACCCCGGCTGACCCAGGTCTTTGGAATGACTAGAAGTAATTGAATACATAGGGAAAAATGAGTCTTCTCGGGCGGGACTGTATGTCTGACGGGGAATGCCTTGACCAACTAGGCTATAATTTTTTCCTATGTATATGATTTGTATATTAGCATACTTAATGCTATAAAATTCATACAAATACCTGTACAATAGTATTCCTATTATTATATTTTTTGTAGGACAGGTCAATTCGATTTTACCTCGCCTGATGGTAAGCTGAAGGTAAAGTCTCAGGAAAGTGGGTGACCATTACTGATACGTACCATGTTTCAGACAGGTATATTATACCTTTATTTTACACACAAGTTTAGTTACACACAAGCTTTTGCCCGCGGCTCCGCCCGCGTGGATGTCGGGTTATCGCGACAAAACAGCCTATGTCCTTTCTCAAGGTCTAATCTACCCCTATACCAAATTTCATCAAAATCGGTTCAGTGGTTTAGGCGTGAAAGCGCAACATACAGACAGACAGACAGTTACTTTCGCATTTATAATATTAGTTTGGATATAGTATATAGTATGGATTATAATACAATATTCTAACTAAACTTGTATGTAAAATGAATATTAGCGATAAGGCCGCCCATTGTGCATTGTATTTGTATAAAATTATTTGTCTTATAATACTACAATACAAGAATATATTATCTATCTATCTTTATCTTTTATATTTACTTACTTTGATATTATTATATTTTGAATTCATATTAACTTTTACATTTAGCATAAAGTCAGTCAGCAATTTTTGGTAAAATTGTGTATTTCTACTATTTTAATAAAGAAATTGAACTCATAAAATTTGCTACACCACATTTGTTGCAGCTCTGCTCTAAGTGTACAGTTCTTTCATCTAATATTTTTCCTGAATAAAATAAATAGCCACATTTTGCTGTTGGTCTTGCAAAATGTTTGGTAGGAAACGTTAAAAATGTGGCTTCATCTTTCGGGTAACTTTGGCTTTGACTTTTAATCTCTTGGGAAATAAGGCGGTTACAAACGATACCCATTTATCTCACAAATTCTTAAATCACGTAAGACACAGTAATACAAAATGGTGTACTTTCGATCTAACATTCTTTATATCTCGAAGTAGTATTATTGCCTCATGGCTGAAGAGCCGATCACGAAAGTCTGTTATATGATGAACTAGTTTTCGTCCGCGTTTAGTTCGGAATTGGATACTGCTCTTGTTCCCGCGTTCAGATACAGTTCCTTAAAGTTTCTGTGAGCCTGGTACTTCATGCAAATGTACCGGAGTTACAGTAATACTGATCTCGTGACCGTGACCCATAGGAAACTAAACCCGGGATAAAATATAGGTTGAACGGGATGAAAAGCATCCTCACGAATTTTCTGCCAAATCAGTACAGCCGTTCTTGAGTTATAAAGTAAGTAAAGTAAGAGCTGGAGGCAATGTTTGGCGATATTAGATGTAAAATAAGTAAATATTCCACAACATACACAACGCTATCTAGACCCATGGTAAGCTTAATCAGCTTGTGTTATGGAATCTAGAACGCGGATAAACATACTTAGATACTTTTTTTTAAATACATACATATTATACATAGAAACACCCAGACCAATGCAAATAGCCATATTCATGCATACAAATATTTGCACTGAGCGGGGATCGAACCCGCGCCTTCTGCATGGCAGTCGCGTGCACTACCACCACGCCACAGAGGCTGTCCACCCAGTCCAAAATTCGTCAGCATCCTAAGTCACCTAGACCACAATCTCCAAGTCTAACAAATCTTGAAGATACTTTGTTTTAATCTAACATCATCAGTTCTATAATGTTACTCAATTACACTGACAGTACGAATACCTTTGAAGTTTGTGAGATGATCTATCAGTAACTAGGTATTTTACAACACTCATTCGGGCCTCGTTTAACGTTTTACTACCGTCATTTCTGTAAAACGTGTCTTGCTTCCACAAAATTGTACTCGTCGCTTATATTATCAACAATTTCGTCCCCTTCGTGTCAGTTGTCAGCAATATTGTATTCGAGTAACTCTTCCATGAAATTTGGACATTTATAGTTATTAGCTAGAAGGTTGTAAGCGACATGAACGGTTAAATCTAAAATATATTCTATTACATTATACAGTAAAATATTATTCCCTTTAAACTTTTGATACACCACTTTCAAGTACAATATTGCTTATCAAACAAATTTTCTCTTATACTTTAAATGAGTCATATAATTATTTTGTACTTAGAATATTTTCAACTTTAACAAAAATCATATCAGTAATAGTTCCGTTAGTGCTGTGTTGGTTCTCGGTGGAGTAGCATAGGACCACCCCAGCTCTTCCAGTGGGTGTCATAAAAGGTGACTAAGGGATAAGGCTATTCTCCATCCGACAGTAAACATACGGCCCAAGCCAAAGTACCCGCTAGACGGCAATAAACTCGCTCCCTATTACGTGGGACCGAATATCATAGTTGGCAAAACGCGGGTGTTAATACACCTCTGCCTACCGCTTCGGAGATTTACATACGTAAGTATTATGTTTGTTTATACGTCAATAATATTTTGGATCTCTGGATCTTTTTACTCAGACGAATATCTAAAACGGCGTTGATAGGATCTTACCAAATTTGGATAGGTAGAGGGGGGAACACGACCGACGGTGGAGGTGAGCGCTGATGCATCACAAGGTGGCCACCCTATACCTATATCTGGGTCGCAAGTCCCAGGTGTCGTCACAGTGTTCCTCTCTGTACCACACCATGGACCCGGCAACTGCACGGTGAATCCATGGAAAGCTGAGAACCGGATCTCTATCGAATGATTGTTAGATCCAGAAGTTCTTTATCGGGTTAAGTAAAGTATATTGTTGCAACATTTTATAGCCGGACGAAGTTCCCGGCTTTCTTTACGGTTATTTGTTTATATCATAACATCAATATATCATCATCCATCATCATTATTACATTTTTTATAACATACAATCCGTTAGACCCCTCCCGATACATGCAGCCCCAATCCCTGCATATAAAGGAAGTATACAATAGTTAGTTTTTTTGTGATATTGTTGATAGTGGGGAATAAGCTGAATTATTATAACTTCATTTTCTAGCTACTATCTGTGATCTCGGATCAGAATTCCACATGGGCAGAGCCCAGCACGAGCAACAGCTACTTTAGATTACAATATCTTGGTTAGTGTTGGTATTATTATTTATACGACGACAATGTTACATTGATACCTCGATATATAAGCGTCGGTAGCTTAGTGGTTAAGGAGGTGGCCTTACGATCGACTAGTCCCGGGTTCGAATCCTGACCAGTACACTACCAACGTGAATCTGGCATAAGCAATTTGGCTTAGTTTGATTGGTTAAAGGGAATATTAGTAATTTTCGTTGCTAACATTCTTTAAGCAAAAATTTAAAAACATCCCTGTCACTGTACTGACTTTTCAGTTGCTCATCGACAGGGTAGTTGAGTGAGTACAGTATTTGACTGAATTTTTATAGCATTTTTAATGCTAACTTTAAAGTTCGAAACAGTATTTTAATATTTCACTATGAACATCGAATTATTTATCCTACTACCTAATCAAACTTTATCTATAAAGTTTTATTCTGTCTGTAGCACTCTCATATAACATACCTTTCTTTTTATTCTCATCCCGACCCGTATAATAAAACCGTATGACCAAAATTTGAAATGAGATCTTTATTGGGAACAAAACACGCTCTCTATATTCCCAGCATTTTTAATAAAACAAGATCCAAACAACATTTACACCGGTTTTATCTAGTACTCAGCATTCTCGCACGTATTAAACTTTCATGTAAACCAAAAATACTTCGAACGAGAAGATCTAACCAATTTCGAAAACATTTCTGGCACGCAAACTCCGCTCTGAACGGCTGAGTCATAAAAACGATATAAAACTGGTTTGAACCGGCCAGGAGCCGAGGACTGACGAGAATTGCCGAGAAAGCCCGAGGAGGGTCCAAATCGAGAACGGCTTACGTGGCGGACTGCATAGCAATTAAGAGTCCCCAGTGAGGCCTGTAAACGTCAATTTTATTTCAATTAAGGACCTCAGCATTGACGTCGTTAGCGACTAGGTTATGCGCAAATAAAAATGCCTTTGGATCACTTTCGGATATTTTTAATTATGGAATAGATTGGCCGTTTCAATGATAAGTATTGCCATAATAGTATTTGTGAATATGCACTTTTTGCTTCCCGTCTGAAAGAAATAATTCGTAAGTTTTATTGAACTTGATTGCTTATAGTGCTTATGCGGTGTGGCGTAGCACGTAGCAATATCACGTAGCACATTCGTAGCACACCCGTAGCGATACTGTTTAACATTATTGTCAGCAAATAAGCCGGTGTGCCAACTTACATGTGGATTGATTTGAGCCCTAAAAGACCTTGAAGGGCCCCATATACATTACTCATCTACCACAAAATAAAAAAAATATTAGCAGAATTCAAGCCCAGTGAGATGATCCGAATATTTAACAAAGATGAACATACGACAAATATTCGAGACACTAAAAACAATTCATCGTTTGAGACAACCAGCGCTTTGAACCCATACTTTACATTCCACCAGCAAACATTAAAGTTAACGCAAGGAATTCGCCCACCTAACTTCTGCGTAATTTAAATGATAATAGTTTTACCTTTTATCCTATTATAGTCAGCTCCTTTTGTAATGGTGCGGGAAAAGAATTTTCATAGTTTTTGTTGATCATTGAAGAACAAAGTTAAGTATTTAGCTTACATAATATCGTAAAATGGAATTCACAGGTCCCGGGAATAAAATTTGAATTGTAATACTTTTTTCTTAAAACTATGTAATTCAGTTCATCACTAAAATATGTTAATAACTATGTATTTAAAAAAAATGTTTTCTTGGTTATTACTAAACATACAATGAATACGCTTGTTTATCGATAACGTCGACCTAAAAACTTAAACATCAAAAGAGTTTCTTACATTTTATTACCAGCTCAAAAAAAAAACCTATTTCAATAACACATCGCTTACTTCTCCAAAACTGCATCTTACGAAGAAATAATAAAATAGTAAAAGAAAAACATCTCGTTACTACTAAAACCTTGTAACTTGGTACCACAACACTAATTAGTGATGTACCCTAGTTTACATGCTAACGAACTGCCTCAGGTTGTGAATGTGTGCTTAAATTACAAGCAGCTGGACAGAGTAACTTATGTGTGTATAAGTGTAATTTTCATTGAACGTGCATCGCATTTACAGTGTTGCGTAGCCCGTAGCAATATCGCGTAGCACATTCGTAGCACACCCGTAGCGATATTGTTAGCTTACTACGAACTAACTCATTACTCATGCATACATGCATGACATTACTCAGATGATACGTAATAGGTGAACAGGTTTGTGGATGTGCACTTGTAATTTTAATACAAATGTTTCTGATTCACCCTGATCAATCTCGCAAGGCGTTTGTATACCATTAAAGCACCCATCAGGCAGCAAAGCCTACCCAATGGTATCATGGTTTTTATGGGAGCTTGTCACCTGAACTCACAGCTTGTAAAGCCAGCCCGAGGGCCTCCTCCATCAGCTACCCTGGGTAGCTTGCAGGTAAGGTTGTCTCATGCATTGAAAATGTTCCCCCAAACATTTAACGCAATGCATGCCATACAGGTAATCTTTCTTCCAATTATGTCACCCATATACATACACAGGTAGGGTATCTACCGGATGGAGAAACCCTCACTCACTCTAGTGTCTCTAGTGTTCTACCTGACAGTAAACTTTCAATGGCAAAAAGGCTTCTTTCCAACAACGACGTTTGACCAATCCCAAGCAAACACGATTCTAATGACCTTGTTTACTCGTTTAATCCCTTCTCAAACGTTGAAATAGTCCCATTGGGGTTGTCCATGTCTGACGGAACTGGGTTTCACGTGAAGGGCAGGCGTATCCAAAGGTTCTATACTAGTTTAGAATTACAAATAGCATGATTATAAGATTTTTTTTTAATTAAAAAAAAATGAAATTCTAAAGCGGGACTTGAAACCCACAATCAAAGGTACAGTCAGCATGAGAAAGATGTTGGCGAACAGAGTGCTCAAAATCTTAATTTCGTTTTTGACCCCCTTCCAGTTGACCGATTGTTCTGATATTTGGTATACACCTTTAGTTCGGACAATAATCCATAAGTCCGTCTGTCTGTCTGTCTGTCTGTCTGTATGTTACGCTTTCACGCCTAAACCATTGCGCTGATTTTGATGAAATTTGGTATAGGAATAGACTAGACTTTGAGAAAGGACATAGGCTATGTTTGGTCGCGATAACCGACATCCACGCGGGCAGAGCCGCGGGCAAAAGCTAGTAGCATATAAATTAATAAAACAGATTTGCTCTTGATACGAGAGTTTTAACATCATTTTGAGCCTTCATCGTATTTATGATGCTGACTATACAGGTATAATTCATAAGAATATCGGTACATGGCTCTACCGTCGTCTTAAGACAAATATGTAGGTGAATTTCGAAAATACAAGATGTGTCTAAGAAGCTCAGTTGGTCAGTACCCCTTCAGTCATTTCCTCCTGCAACGTGTTCAAGTTTTATCTTGGAAGTTTTTTTTTTTTATTCTATAGGAAAATGTAGCATAATAATTGCATTAAAACACAATTGATTTTTTTATAATCGATCCATCTGTTGACGGCACTCCATTGGACGGTGGGAAGCTAGGAGGAAGTTCAGAACATACGGGCCTCCATGTCAGATTCTGTCGAAACTAAAATGGAGGGCCCTTGTTAGCCTCAACCCTAAGGTAACCGCTTACCATACGGTGACCCACGTGCTTATTGATGGCAGTGTTGCTTTCCGGTGGAGTAGAATAGGGCCACCCTATTTCTTACCTGGGTGTCGTAGAAGGCTACTGAGGGATAGGGCTATTCTCCATCTGACAGTAAACATACATTCCAAGATTAGTGTCCGTTTGAAGGCAAGACTAGATTCCTATTACGTTGGACCGAAGTGCATGGAGGGCCAGACTGGGGATGGCCCTGGGTCAGCTGGGGTGCGAGGGATATGTCGATGACAACCTCACCTCCGGCCTAGCACCACGACCCGCAGGCGGTGTGCGGTTTTAGTCGGTTCGAGTCCGACATAACCTCCCCTTCCGGCTCCGGCAAGGGAGGTATCCGAGGGGATTCCCGCACGAAAAAAAAAGAACCAAAGAGCATTTTTGGGTGTTACTACTCTCTGCCTACCTCTTTGGGGATTTATAGGCGTGAGTATATGTATGTATGTGGTATAAAAAATAAGAACTATAATAAATTTATTTTTTTCAGTATCTAGTAAACTACATCATGGAATAGTATTTCTTTATTGAATGGGTCTTAAAGTAAACCTGCCACCTGTAGCGAGAGAAGTAATACCTTTGGCTTTTTCGTAGTGGCAAACGTAAGGGCAAACTATTTGGCAATCATGTTGTGGTTTAAAATCGATATGAATAAAAAGGTTTTATATAATGGTCAGTTGAGCCATTCGAGTCGAAAAAGCCTAGCATTATCACCTACAATAATACAGCTGTTATATGTACACAATGTACACAAGATACGAAAAAAAGAAGAAATATAACCCGTAAAATTCAAGAATGCTAAACATCAAATATCTTTCATCTATCTATCTGTATCATCTGTATCAATTTTGCAATATTTTTTTTATTATTTTCACATTATTTCACATATTAATTACAAATTAAGAAACACCTTTGAGAAAATAAATACATTACAGCACTTGGTTCAATTTTATATTCACAAAAATCTACACATAGTTACGTTCATCAATCAGTGTTACAAAAAAGTAACCCAAAGGTAATTAAAGTTTCATTTTATTTGTGTTACATTGTTACCTTTTATCAAAGGAATATAAGATGAGAAATAATTCGCGTACTTACCAAATCGATCAGTTGTGACAGCCTCAAGCCAAGTTTCACTAGCACAGTGTTATTGTTCTTGTCAACAGGCCGTATCAGTCTATTGTAATTACTCAATAAGTCGTCGTACAGTCTCTTCGCGTCAGGGTTACAATAACAAAACCCAAAAATAAACAAAAATACAGCAATAAATGGCCAGGACATTTCGCAACAACACTCAAAATTATTGTCACCATGCACCACCGATGCCGAACAATTAGGTTAGGTTTAAAACAAGAATTTATCTCTAGAACTTAAACATTCTCAATTCAAAATAATATTTACGTACTTATTGTGATATTGTTTATGAGTATTGGTGAAAAGTAATAGATAAATATTGCAATTTTTAGTCAATGTAATTTTGACAGCTACGCCCGAGAGGCTGTAGCGATCGAGGCGCCCCTACTGGCGGGAAAACGCGCAACCATGGCGTCACTGCGCCGACTCGAAATAAAATTTTATTGGTGGAATGAAATATTTGGTATCGGCGAAACGAGGACTCATTGACGTTTAATAATAAACTTTCCTTCATAATGGCATTTGAAACTTTGGGTTCCTTTGTTTTATACATCGATGCAAAAACATTTTCACAAATTATTAATTGCTGAAACCTGTCTTGGATTTCACACGCAATTTATTAAAATAACCTTCAAAAAGTATTACGCATATAGGATAAACTGGCAACACTAACATTTTATAACAAGAAATTTATTTTTTGTCGCGAAAAGATTATTATTTACAGTGTTGGTATTCCGGATCGATGTGAAATACGCATGCGTGTTACCCCATTCATGTCCATCTATATGTTCAGTGCTCACATAGCAATAATAGATGGCGCTGCTACCAATTTAATTTCGAACATTAGGTAGGAATGCGTGGTTATAGGGCTGTAGGAAGTAATACAATTTACATAATTTGTGGGAATTTCCGTAGGATAAAATGAGTTGACTTACTTGCACTTTTGAGAAGCCAACGAGTTTAATATAATTATTAAAAAAGAATATTAGTGTATTTTTAATCATTTAATCATTCTAGTGGAAATTAATTGATTGTATTAAATTTTGTTTTGAATAAGATTAAGCCTTCTTACGTAAGGCGCATAATCTTTCCCTCACATCAAATTGTTATCTACCAGGACCGCAGCAATAAGGGAAGATCTGTAACGAACCAGTCGCCCTCAAAATTAGAAATTTTATAGTTGAACCGCATGAAATACGTAGTGACTGAAAGTGAGATCGCTTGTAATACGAGTACGCACCGCGTTTCGAGCACGGAAAAGGTTTGTCGGTAATGTGAACATAAAACGCTGGAGTTTGGAAACTTAAACGAAAAAGTTCTCGCATTTTTCAAATGCAGAATTGTCGTTACGTTTTTTTCTCGTCGCAATTGACTCGACAGTGAGTTTATAGACTCGCAGGGTTAAGTGTGTTTTCGAATTCGAGATTATGTTTTGATTGCGTAGTAAATATAGGGTTTACGTTTATTTGTTGTGAAGGAGGGGATCAAGGCGATGATGTAGGGTCCTCCTTGCCTTATTTTTATTTGACAGTTTGCCATATAAATCTTTCAAAATAACATAAGTATATCATGATTTATTTGTAATTTCTTATGATTTTGTTCCAGGCTTTGTGACTGTATTGTAGTATTTAGATTTGAATTTATGTCATAGTTCTTGTATGATCTTATAATAATGTGTCTTATTTCACCAGCTTCCAACAAATCTGAAATATAGACCATAAAAAAACATGATTGAATTTTTTAGGACTTTTACAGAGTATTATGTGTGTTATAGATAAGTTATTTTGTAATTAATGAAAATATTTCAGTCATTAGTATCATATTATAGTAGTATCTGAGATTTTCGGGTGCGCATTGTCTTACATAACTTTTCAACTTCTATCATCGGAGGTCCGAAGATGTTTCTCATACCATTTAAAACTATAAATATCGTTATTCATAAAAAATATAAAAAACTAAATAATATTAAAGATAATCATTTAAATTCATAATTAATCACAAATTATACACTTCGTTTCTGCTAATATTTGGTTTAGTATATTTGTTTATACTAATGATCGAAACTCATAATCATTCGAATAAATAACTATAATATTCATAAAACAAGATGCTACCAGACAAGTAGGTTAGGTTAGGTTAGAACTGTGACCACAACAACGCACGAGCCGAGCGAGCGAAACGAGCGTGCCGCGGCAGCGGCCGGCGAAGTGCCAGAGACTAATTTTTGTAAGAAAAGTGTACAGAATTTATGCATAAATATATTTTGTTGAAGTATGTTCGTAGTAACAACATTATTAATTAAAGCAATATGTTAATAAAATGTTATGAAAAAAAAGAAATGCAAAAAAAAGTTATGGATTTAAACTGGTTCTTGGTAGTAACAGTATTAATAGAACAATTATGATCACTAACTGTTTTGAGTTTGAATGGCAGTAATAAAAATGTATGAATAAAAAAAGTATGAAAAATAAAATTATGAAGAGTGATGACTATGAACACAAATCGGTGCTAAGAAAAAGACTATGATTAAAATTTTTATGTGAGCCAACATGGACCCGAGATTTTCATTACTGGAAATTAAGGAGTGCATCAATGCTTAGAGCCTCAACTGATACATATACAGATTAGCAGGTCATAGTCTGCTTACAGACTTCCACTGGGCCGCAGTTCCAGCAATTCAGTCAACTTAAACATCAAACAGCACAAAGCAAGTCATTTTAGGTACCTTTCTGATTAATCTGTTCATAGAAACTTACACTCAATACACTTTCAATACCGCGCAACGACTAATCAAAAAAGGACCTTAATGCCTTAATATTAACCAAACATAGATCACCAAGAAATTCTTGTACCTGAACTGTTAATGCCAAGACTGGGTATTCTAGTGGTGCAATGCAGACATTTCCCGGTTGTACATTTTGTACATTTGAATTATGTATAACATGTATGGATATTTTATTCGCGGGACGGGAGTTGGTATACCGTTGACAGTTGCAGTTGTGTGAATACTTAATACATTGCAGATCTTTTAACAGAACCCCTGGTAAGTACTAAAGCTCGATTCACATATCTCGGATCTAATATGTGCTCAAACGCGCAGTACACGTTTCTTGCACGTATTTTGAAGATAGCATTCGGCGCTACTGCTGTGGACGAGCTCAAATTTACCAAGCATAGATTATAACAAAACAATCTGCGTGCACCAAGGCCTTTTATATTTCGCGATTTAGGTCCATGTTAAATGAATCGAGCTATACAGACGTTTGGTTATAGTAAAGATGCGGAACGTTCTCCTGGAAAATTGCCACCTTTTTGGTCGTTTCCTTCAATATTTTATTTATTTGTTTCTTTTATTTGTTTGGTTTCGATGAGGTTATTGTTACAGTTTATGAGGAGGGGGGGGGGGGGGTTTAACAGAGATACTAGTTCGTAAGTTTAAATGAACCTAGGTCAGCCGCGGTACGAAGGAAATGCACCACCATGGGCCACTTCACGCTCTAGAAGATGAAAGGGTAAAAAATGTAAGAACAGAGGGGTGAATACTTGGAGACCTATCTGAGTCATTTCTCTCAAACCAACTCCGGTACAGATGCTGTATCCACTAGCTGGTATAGCACCTCCCAACGTACGCAGAGACGTGGCGTCATCCATGGAGAGGGGCATGCTGGAACGGGATCAGCGACACTCCATGCACGGCCACCATCACGTGCCAAAAAGGCTGAAAAGCCGAAAGAGTTTTTGGGCGTGCGTTGCAGCCGCCGATGGCGATCCCTCCCCGGCCAGGGTAGACCTATGGAGAGCGCGGAGCTCGCCATCAACCCCATTCGTTCCGCTGTCGGAGAGTTTGCCACCTGGGCACCACCTCTCCTGGTCAGGTGGAAGTCCCTAAATAGACTTCGGACACAGGTCGGTCGAAGCAAGGAGAATCGGTCAAGATGAGGTTTCTCGGACGGCGCGGACCTGCGGTGTGAGTGTGGAGTTTCTCCACAGACCATGTCCCACCTGCTGACATGTGCTGCATGCCCGTCCACTTGTACAGCGGAGGAACTTATGACCGACTCCAAAAATTCAATCCAGGTGGCGGCACACTGGGAACACAGAATTTGAGTGTTGAGGCGCCTTCGATTCGACAGAAGAAGAAGAATCTAATAAACCAAAAAAATGCTTTTTATTCAACTAATCTAAACTACTGAACTAGGAAATATCGTCAGTAGATATGAAACAAAAATATGAGGAAACCCCATTTCAAAAATAGAGAGGTACCTTTGCTGTCTATATTTATAAAACAGCTCAGTAAGTGGGTACAGTGGTACAGTACTAACAGAATTCCGTTGACAGCTTAAGAGCTATAATCCCTTGAACACTATTCACAAAACTAAAAAGCTCATTATTGTACACAGTTATGAATTGATATTTGAAATTAAGAAATGCATTTCTTTACTAGTTTCAATTTATCCACGGACTTCTGTAGCTCAGTGTACCTACTTACTGGATTATTTCACTTACTAGACTGAATTGAATAAAAAAAACACTAGGTATCATAAAGCACCACACATAAAATACAAAAATTGTGCCACTTAAACTGGCGGAACACGATCTTGGCGATGGTATCATATGTCTGAGTGTCGGGACAGTCCGCGATATTCTCACTGGGAGTTAAATCATTCTGAAATATTAAACCCTAGGTCACAGCGGAATGTTGTAGCTTTATACCTAACTAGGCTGGATCATCATTCAAAAGCCTTTCAGACATCGTAAGACAAATTGAAAATGCGCAGAATGAGAAGTACAACAGATCTGTGAGGTAAAAATCCACATAGAAGTCTTACTGAGCAATAGAAATGCAAGTTAGTGTTTTATTTCAAATCGACCGTTGGCTGCGACTCCACTCGCGTTAAATTTTGATCCCATTCTCCCGTTCCCGCTGCCCATGGGAACCTATTCCCAGGGTAAAAAGTAGCAAGTAAAAAATAGGTCCAAATGTAGAGTAATTCAACATCATTTATTCTGCATAGACCATTAAATTGACACGTCACACTAAATGTCAATATAAAAATAAATATTAAAGACTAGTTTTAGCAAAAGGACCTCCGGTTAGAAACGCGGCCCAGACCTGAAAAGACTCCGACAGGAAACTCAGTAGGAATTTTTTTTGGTCCATTTACAACCAACAACCAACTTAGTCTAATATTTATAGTCTGGATACAGTGATTTGCTTGAGTAACATAGCTGACCGAACAGCTTTTTTCCAAGCTTACTTATCCTATAAATATATTATTAACTTATAACCAGATCCGTTCGGTAGTTTTTGTGTGAAAAAGTAACAAAAAATATCCATACATCCATCAAAAAAAACTTTCAAATTTACGATATTAGTAGGATATTTATGTTTGTGTAAAAAGTCAAATCAAGATTTCACCTTTAGTTAGACACCTAACCAAATACCTTTATTACCCGTGTTACTACCAAACTTACTACTAGTAGTAACACCGGTAATCGAGTTACTGTTCTTACTACTAAAGTTGAAAGTTGTTAGAACAGTAAAAAGAAATTACCTATGTTACTACCGTAAAATTAAAATACAAAAACCAAACAAAATTGACGAATTTGTATTTTATTGAATAAACATGAAATAAATAGTATACCTAAGTATTAAAAATCCCACAATGAAGTATGTTGCACCGTTTTTCTCCACCAGCGCCTTGGAAGCGTAATTGAATGTAATGGAATGGACATAACATAACATAACACAAACTAACGCCTGTATTCCCCGAAGGGGTAGACAGAGGTGCTAGCACCCATATTTCGCCAGTTTATGTTTAGGTCCCAATGTAATAGATGGCGAGCCTATTGCCATTAACCGGGCACTTATAAACCTGCGATAAATACACACATAACTTCGAAAAGCATCGAAAAGTCATTGGTGTGTGCCGTGGTAAACCTGGGATCGAACCCGAAACCTCGTCTCAGCAGTCCATTACCCATGGCTAGGCTACCGCAGATGGATGGAATGGAATGGAAAGTATAATTGTTATTGACGTCAATAAACAATCTTGTTTAACGTTGAATAAAAATCTTTGACTTTGAATGTATTATTATCTACACAAGTCAGTCAAACCGTCCAAACTTGTCATTAAATTATCGTACATGTCAAACAGTTTCCAATAAATAGGGTTATGATTGCTTCTATTTACACAGGCTGAGTCGAAACGTCCGCTGAGTACCTGCGTTCCTTAGGGAATCGGCTTCATTAGATCCCGCGCTAACTTTGTGACCATATTTACTCCTGTTGAATTTTATTACGTGACAAACATAGGAAGAGGGGTGTTATATTTACACTTGTCATTTGTTAACTAACTTTAACCAAGGTTCGGATTTTGTGTGCTACTTTTAAGGGATTTATTATTAAGTTAATTTGTATGGGTGTGATGGGAGGTGTCAATCTTGTAAGTTATTTATTTATTAGTCTATTATTAGCGTCGGTAGCTTAGTGGTTAAGGTGTCGGCCTTATGATCGAGAGGTCCCGGGTTCGATCCTGGCCATTACACTACCGGCGTGAACCCACTCCTAGCACAAGCAATTTAGCTTAGTTGGAGGGGTTAGAGGGAATAGTAACTTCGGTTCTAATATTCTTAAAAAAAAAAAAAAAAAAATATACTTGCAACCATCTTTACTGACAGTATCCAATGCAATGGCACTGTCAGAAAGATGTTGACGAACAAAGTACTCAAAATGATCTTAATTTCGTTTTTATCCCCTTTCTAGTTTATCGATTGTACTGATATTTGTTAAACACCTTTATTTAGGAGAATTATACCATATAAATCAATAAAACAGTTTGATTTGCTCTTAATACGAGAGTTTTAATATCGTTTTGAGACTTCGTCGTCAAGATATTTATGACGTATACAAAGAAATAAAAAAAACTGCTTATCATAACAGACTATAACAACACTAACTTAAACTAGTAAGGTGTACAAATTATTCTACTTATTATCTATATATATAAAAATCAATTGCTGTTCGTTAGTCTCGCTAAAACTCGAGAACGGCCGAAGGGATTTATCTTATTATGGTCTTGAAATGTTCGTAGAGGTCCAGGGTAGGTTTAAAAGGTGAGAAAAAATCTAATAATTGCCGGGAACCAAAATCCACGCGGGCGGAGCCGCGGGCAAAAGCTAGTCTTTAAATATAAAAATCAATTGCTGTTCGTTAGTCTCGCTAAAACTCGAGAATGGCTGAACGGATTTATTTTATCTTGGTCTTGGAATGTACATGGAGGTCTAGGGAAGGTTTAAAAGGTGAGAAAAATTCGAATAATTGCCGGGAACCAACATCCACGCCGGCGGAGCCACGGGCAAAAGCTAGTACTTCAATATAAAAGTGCTCGTGCATAAAAATATTAATTTGTTACATTTAAAAATGGAAAAGTTTTGACTCGTTAGAGGAAGTTGTTCCTCTAACGAGTCAAAACTCATACATAAGTTTACCTACTTTTCGCTTTTTTAAATTGCAAGTGGTTATCGATATTTGTGATGAATTCATTCTCGGGTGAAGCCTGGTACACGGGTTAGTGTATACTAGAGATAGGTTCTAGTTGGTCACGGGAACCATAATAGAGCTGTACGCATTAGAACCCGCTCGTGAATGCTAGTTAAAAATATATGACATATTATCACTATAAATTTATTAATTTAGCTTTAGCCATTACCACTACCGTCGCTTTTATATCAGCTATATACTTTGAATGTGGATTCCTCTTGAATTTCTTTTCACATTAACATTCTACACATCACTATGGAAATTGATGGTAAGCTTAACTAGCTTGTGTTAAGGAATCTAGAATACATACTTAGATAATATTTTTGTAAATACATACATATTATACATAGTGTGTCTATGTATAATATGTATGTATTTACAAAAATGAAACAATGAAACCAGACCAATGAAAATAGCACTGCACTGAGCGGGGATCGAACCCGTACCTCCTGCGTGACAGTCGCGTTTACTACCGTCACGCCACAGAAATCGTAATAAATAACATTTGAGTATGACTTTGAGTAATATATATTCAAATCATTCGGATATTAGATAAGATACCAGCCTCAATATTGTCGTATAATAAGGTCCTCAAAATGATGTCGAGTAAGTCATATTTAATGTAAGGTATACTGGTATTCATATATATTATACACGGCACGTATTATGAGTTGGCGACGGTACGTCAATACTCTTATTTATGTCTTCGCATTCATCCGTGACACGCTGTACGATATATATTATTCAGGTTTTAATCTGTACTGACGATACGAGTAGTCGCCGATTATAAACGTAGGTAATGCTTTAGTCGAATATTAAGTGCAATAAGTTCGCTTGGAACTAATCGTTGCCATGATTGCTCCCGAGGAAGTAGAATAGGGCCACTCCATCTCTTATAACCGTGGGTGCCTTAGAAGGCGACTAAAGTTAACGTACTACTCATGATGAAGAATCTGTCTACGGCAATAGGCTAGCCTACTATTACGCGGGACTCAAAAGCATTATTCTATTTGACAAATTGGCAATTGCAGTCGTAGCGGGATAAAACAGCCGATTTCAATTTTTAAACTTAAAAGATAGATCTGACGTAAAATGAAACCAACTTAATTATGTCGGCTAATATAAACACACCTCGTTACGGTTGGTCATGTATAATAAGGGCACAGAACGTGGCTTGGGAACAAAACTATTCTTAGAACAAGTATTTAGCTTACTAAGTAGTTGGTGACCTACATCGCAAGCAGTGTAAGCATATTTTAGTGCACAAGTTAGGAAAGTTAGGTTATAAATATAAAGTAATAGTAGTCTAGACGGACTGCTAGGTTACCTGCACGTATATTTGTTAAACAACTTAGGTTTTTACGCTAATGCAACAATAAGTTACCAGATTTTATTATACCTGCTTTAATTTTTATACCCTGATAAGTTAAAAGATAAGAGAAAAGAGATAAATATGTTTGAGGGAGATAAATTTGACCATTGCTTCATTCAATTAAATTTTTGGCTTAATGACGTTCCCAGACTTCCGCCAATGTTCGTGTTTAGAGAAATAAACGAAGGAGTTTGAATGATCGATACTGAAGAATATGATCGGTCATTACATCATTGTTTTCATTCGAGACGAACACTCTGACATTGGCAAGTTGTGGCAACACACAGAGCCCATTCAATAAGAATTGAATTGATAAATTTGACAACCTGGCGTGACCAAATTCTGTGACGTGGCAGTGGTGAACGTGGTCACTACGCAGGAGGCACGGGTTCGTTCCCCACTCAGTGCAAATATTTATACGAATGAATAGGGATATTTGCATCGGTCTGGTCTTGCTTTGGAGAGCACGTTAAGCCGTCGGTCCCGATTGCCATTCGATCTATGGCAGACGTTACGGGTAGTTGGAGCCCTAAATAGTGAAACAACTGGTCTAACTGTTACGCTTCTATATCGCCTTTAGGTTGTAGAGATCAGATGGAAGTCACTTTGCGGAAAATATCGAACTTCAATCAAACGGACCGGTAAAAGCTGACCCCAGAAACCAAGTTGAAAGCTTCGGATATGACTGGGATTAACGCTAAAATGAAGAAGAAGAACTTGCGAGACATTTACTTAATTTTGTTTTTTTTTAAAAAAGCTTAGCTTTGCAGTTAAGTATATTACGTCACTAGTCCCACGTTTGTTTGTAGACTTCACAAATAGCTTAAAATACCTACTAGAATTTCACCGTATCTAATCCCACACAACTCTGCACATTCGGTCCTGCCCTCTACTGACAAGGGTGTGCTATTTATCATAATATCACAACCGTTGTCAAGGTGCCGGCTAAACTCTTATTAGTTTTTGGCCCCTGTTTTATGCATGAAATACTATAATAAACGTATGTTGTCGATTTATTTAGATTATGTAGGCACGCTTCAGGGATGAAAGGAAATGCTCTCGGTGGGCTTGAGTTTGAAATATTGAATCCTTTTCCATTAAACCGTTTTTGTTTCATTGATCATTTGAATCATTTTCAATCGGGTGCTAATGGATAAATTATGTAACCGACACAATTATTCAATTTAAAGCTTTTGTGTATCCGAAATACGAAACGGTTTTGTCTTCATATTAGATAGATAGATAATTCTTCATTGTACACCAATAGATTTACATTAGAAGTAAATGTACAATGGGCGGCCTTATCGCTGGAAGCGATTTCTTCCAGACAACCTTGCCACACTTTCTCGTTTTGTCTGTTTAATACTACTAGTTAAATTTCGGTACAAAAGCGCATAATTATAAAACATATAAAGCATATTATTAGACAAGAATTTGTATATTTTTAGGTAAACCGTAATTTGAATATACTTCTTGACATTGGTGGCCGAAATGATGGGAAACGATTACCACAAATTAGGGTACAATACCAGAGGCGCTACACTCGCAATACCAACGCTCTTAAACCATCCAACGCCCTTCTCGAAGAACCTGTAGACCCTATTGTCACTAGAAAATACTTAAATCATAATGGCGTACACCCAAATACATAATTATAAATTAGATGCGCAAAAGGTGAACATCAGTTTTCTATTCTTTATAATACTTTTATGACCTTATTTTTTCAAGAAAACCAACATAGAATAAAAGACCAGCACAATAAACTAAAAATACGTACATATATACACAAAATGAAACAAAACACACCTACGCTCATTTAAATAAGGCGGAATTACACTTGCGAGCAGGCGTAAAATAAAATTATCCATACAAAAAAGTGTAGCACATAGGAGCCACCTGGCTCATGAATAACGCACGAGTTTGTTAAGGAGCTAAGGGGTTGTACACATTTGTCGGAATAAGACACACATGTGTTTGGGTTTAATTAGTGAGCAACTTACATAGAGATCTACTTTTGTACGTTTGAAGGCATTATCGTGGCCTTGTGATTTTAGATAATATATTATTTTGGTATGTGGGGCCTCACCAAGATGTCGATAGAATGATAAGAAGACTTCAATACACCTGAAGATTGAGAGAATAGGTACTAGCGCAAGATTATTCGCATTCTAGAAGCTAAGTGACCATCTATTTTTTTTTGCGAAAAATCCCCACAGATACTACCCACCGGAGCCGGTGGAAGTGGTTATGTCGGACTCGAACTGACTAAAACGCACGCCGTTTTTGGATCTTTGGTTGCCGGAGGTGAGAATGCAGGAAACTATCTATCAAGGCCGTCAAGTTAGGGACCACCATTTTACGTCCAATGGCACCGAGAATGGTGGGCTGGACTGCACGTCAGCTTTATTGCCATCTAGCGGGGTGCAGTCAATTGACGGATCAAATATTAAAAAAAAAACATATCTCTCGCACCCCGGCAGAACCAGGACCGAAGGGGGCCATCTCATTTGAGATGGCCCCCTTCGGGTTGTGGGGACCATAATGCGCCCATATCTATATTTAGTTTGGATATGGATTGCGTTTTGTGCATAATGTTCCAGATTACAGTCAATGTTTTGGGATTATTCAAACCTAGCCTCTTGAATTTGATCACGTTTCTGCACACCATGAGAACCTATTACTGGAATAACGAGTAGCGTGCGTTATCTATACCTGTATGAAATTTCAACCAGATCCGTTCAGCCGTTTAGCCGTAATTAAATAACTACCATCCAAACACTTCACAAACTTCCACATTAGGAGCAGGAGAAGGGGTATACTTTGAAGCTAAAGGCAACTACATTGAAATATTTGCAAAAAGCCCTCGTCTTCCACTCGGTACCTAACCCTTCATAACCGGAAATTGAACCCGCTCAACTACTTCAAAATAGTCGTTCATCTACTTGAAATGGGATTCGTCAAGTACTTAATAACACGCATCATATATCATGAACCAATTTAGTCACGTCGTACCCAAAGGAGTGGACAGAAGTGGATTAAGAATCATATTTTACTAACTGTTTTTCGATTCCATGTAATAGAGAGTTAATTTATTGCCATTAACTTTTAATCATTTTACGTACAAAGGCACCGGGAATGGTGGTCTGTATCGTCTGGACTGCACGTCAGCTTTATTTCCATCTAGCGGGGTGCAGTCAATTGACGGACCAAATATAAAAAAATACGTTCTGTGAAATTTGTCTTAGTTTATTATCGACTTTCTATTAGGCTTTCTTCTGTATAGCACTCATCAAAATGACCTAACTTCGCAAGACAGTAGTAAGCTATAAGTAAGGTCAGCATTATAGATGCCAACAATGCTCAATGCTAAAATAATGGTCATCAGCTTGACGGTCCTGATGATACTTTTTAATACTCGCTTAAAGGATCCAAGATTGAAGAAGGATGGGAATACGTGTGTTCTGAGAAGATTATAGTATTGTACTACAATTTCAAAAAGTAGTATAAAATGTTTTTCTTTCCTTCATAATATTTTGTGTATGAGTGTATAAAGTGTAATATCCGTTGTGCTTGCAATTAAATGTTTTTTCTTTCTTCCGGTTATGGCTGAATAAGATAAAACAGAGTAAAAAGTAGAATGGATTGCATCCGAGGTCACGGCGCCCTCAGAGCTCAGGGTCCGCCTGCTTAAATTTACCTATACCGAATTAAGATTAGCTGCACTTATTTTATACACAATTTGGCTACGTTCGTGTACGATCCACAAGTGTGGACCCTTGCACAAAAGTCTTCGTATGACCCGATTTGATGTACGTCTTCGACCACAAAAATTAAATCTACTAAAATGGCTTTGATCAACCATGTTTTTAGTACCCGTTGGACCTACAAAAATATGTGTTCGTTCAACTTTAATAATGTATTAAATTCTAACACTTCAAATACTTGAATATAGTTTATAAGTCGCATTGTACACATTCAGCCTTAACATGCCTAATTACGGCTAAGGAGCGGTTCGATCTTCGACTTGCAGAATCAAGTTTAGGAAAATTCCAACTTGGTAATTGGCGAAACTTTTCCGCGCCAGTGTATTTAAGATGTTTACTGTGCTCACTTTGTGTGTTACATTTTATTGGCACTTGCATAATGTAGACAGCGCCAAACTCGAGTTGATATTTTGGTAGCTGAACGTTGAAAGGCTTCATAACTTTAACGACCTAACTTTTTGTTGTAAGAACCTTTTAGGTATGTAACATTGAAATAGGTAGGTGCTTGAACCAAATTAGCCATTATTTAACTTGGCCACACTGCTATATTAATAACCATGGACAATAACATAAAAAGCTGGTCAAGTGCGAGTCGGAATCGCGCACCGAGGGTTCTATAACTTAAGCTACATAAACCACAATATATTTTTATTGCGTTGACTTAGAAGTTTGATTTTTGCACAGCTTCAAGACGTTATAGACTTGAGTATGTGGTATGAATTTCAACTTAATAACTTCACGTATTCCTGAGATTAAGGTCTGGTGAGACAAACAGACAGGCAGACAGACAGGCAGCCCTTTCGATGCCATATCGGTATCGAAAGGAGGTGCGGGAGCAGGGACGGGAACCCGAGCCTGAAGAAGTTCGGGCCGTGCGGTCCCAGCTCCACCAGGACATGGTAGCTGAGTGGGAGCTACGACTTGGGCAACCAAGCGCAGGGCACGCCGTTATAGCGGTGGTAAAACCCATCATGGAGGAATGGCTGGGGTGCTGGTTGGGTAACCTCCACGTTGGCCTTCCCGTTTCTTCCCCCTTTGGACCGCGGACCTGGGGAGCGGAAGCGGGAGGGCTGGTGCACCCTGGACAACGGCTAACAGACTCCCACTTTGGGAGTTCTGTTGGCCGTTGACGAATAACCCATCGGCGGACCTCACTGGGGTGGGGTCGTAGGATGACGGGTCTGCGAGGCCCGTGGTCGTCGGCGTCTCTCCCAGTATCCCTCTGTTTTCAGAGGGGACAGGGGAGAGACGCTTAGACAATCGAGGTGGGAGTGGCCCTGTTAAGGGCAGCTCGTGGGCTCTCCACATGTCCCTCTGTTTGCAGAGGGCGTAGTGGAGGGCGCGCTCTAGGGCGGACGGGTTTCTCCACCTTTGGCTTCGTCCAGAGGTGGGGAACAAGGTCTGGTGCAGACCACCGTGCGGCCAAGCCGTAAGCTTGACCTAGGTCAGGAACGGTGGCCCCTAGTGGGCTGCGAGGAAGACAACCTCTATAAAAAATTACCCCCAGGGGCGGACGGACTCGGTCTGGTGCAGACCCCGTTCGGCCCGGCCGTAATCCTGAACTGACAGGACCGGTGGATCTTCGGATCCGCGAGGAGTTAACCTCTTTAAAAAATCCCCAATCCCAAGCTCTGACGCCTGGCGATGGGATGAGTGGCTGGAGGGAGTCCAGTCCCAAGGGCGTCAACGTCGGAGGACGTTAACCTCAAAACCTAATGATGGCACAAACAGATACCAAAATTTCTACCCAGGAGGGTCCCAGCCTAGCTGGGGAGTCCCTCCCGTTGCCAGTCGGCAACGGCAGTCCCCACTCGTATTCTGGGGGGGACAACCATCATTTGAGCCCGGCGCCGAGCTCTAGATCCGGCCCCAACTTAAAAAGTAGCGCGAAGGTCGCGCTACCCCTGGACGCTTCGTCGTCCTCATCGGCGGCGGCGGTGACGTCAGAGGAGTCTGGCGTCACGACCGAGGTAGAGAGGCAGGCGCTGCCTGGGCTGCAGACGAGGTCTGCAGCCAAAAAGCGCAAGGGGAAGGGAAAGGGGAACAAACGGGTTCCCCTGCCGCTGGTGGACGAGCGGGATGAGGACTTCATCCCTCCCGGGCTCGGGTCGGCCGCCAGCGGCAGTAGTGGCAGTAGCAGCGGAGAGGAGGAGCGGACAGCCAAAGTCCAGGCCACCGGCCGCGAAAGGGCGAGGAGGAGCGGTAGGAAGGCCGCCCCCGCCCGGGACTCCTCTCCGTGGGTTGGTCCATCCAGAGATGTGGCGCTAGACTCGCCCATCTATAGGAGGACCATGATCCTCGCCCACCACCTTAACCGGATGGTGGCAAGGCAGGCGGAGTCTGCGACTCCCGAGCAGGCAGAAATGCTCGGGATCGCCGAGCAAATAGCAGCCGCCGGTGAGGGTCTGGCTGACCAGATGGCCGAACAGGCGAGGAGGGAGGCCGAGGCCCAACAACGAGAGGCAGAGTCCCGGCACCAGCTCCAGAGGGTCACAGCGGAGCTGGAGGCCCTCAAGAAGAGAGTGGAGAACTTGACCGAGTTGCCGGGAGTGGTGACTCGGTCAATGCGGAGGTCGCAGCAGGAGAAGTCGGCGCACTTGGCGCTGACGGGGCGGCCGGTGCAGCCGGAGCGGCCGGTACAGCCAGAGCGGCCAGCGCAAACTGCGCAGCCGCCGCAACCGGTGCAGCTGCCGACCCGACCGGCAGAGCCGGCGTCGTTGGCCGAATTGGTGGCAACCATACGTGCCGAGATGGCGGCACAGGAGGAGCGCACCAACCGGCGGCTGGAGGCGATCCTCGATATCGCCCGCCGTCCTCCTCTCGCGACGCAGGCCGGGTACGCCGCCGCAGTGAGGGGGGGGCCTGCCTCCACGGTGGCGGCGGCGGCCCCATCGGTGCCGGCTCGCCGCCCCCCTCCAGGTCCTCCGAGTCCCGCTCAGGGTGCCCAGAGCGCTCAAGGC
The DNA here is from genome assembly GCA_914829495.1 of Eilema sororculum. Taxonomy (NCBI): domain Eukaryota; kingdom Metazoa; phylum Arthropoda; class Insecta; order Lepidoptera; family Erebidae; genus Eilema; species Eilema sororculum. Next base: position 19,211,775 of record OU618552.1, on the reverse strand, counting down.
AAGGGGAAGGGCAAGGGCAAGGGGAAGAAGTCCCCAGCCCTAGCCTCAGCCCCGCCCCCGGCCCGGGCTTCAGTCCCGGCCCGAGCCCTGGCTCTGGCAAAATCCTCCAGCCCCCCGTCAGGGGGCTGGGAGGTAGCCGGAGCCAATAAAAAGAGACGGAACGCCGCCAAAAAGGCAGCCAAATTGGCCAGAAGGGCCAAGGCTGCCGCGATGGCAACAGCGCCGAGGAGGCTCCGCGTCCCTCGATCGACGGCCGTCGTCATAACGTTGACGGCGGAGGCGTCAGAGAGGGGTGTGGAGTACGCCCAGGTGGTGAGGCAGGCAAGGGCCTGCATCGACCTGGGAGCCCTCGAGATCCCGGATCTGGTGTGCAAGCCCACGCGCACCGGAGCTCGGATCTTCGAGGTCCCCGGCGCTACCAGCGGCCCTAAAGCCGACGCCCTTGCGGCTAAGTTTAGGGAAACGCTGGACGCAGCTGACGTCCGGGTGTCCAGGCCCACCAAGTGCGCAGAGGTGCGCATATCGGGTCTGGACGACTCCATCACGGCTGAGGAGCTTAGGCTCGCCGTGGTGGAGACCGGAGGCTGTCCTCAGGACACAGTGAGGGTCGGAGCAATACGCTTCGGCCGTCGTGGACTGGGGGCAGCAGTTGTCGGCTGCCCCATCGCGGCAGCCCAAAAGGTTGCCGATGGGCGGAGCCTCCTCATCGGGGGCTTCCAAAAGGTGCAGGTACGGCTCCTGCAGGCCCGACCGGCACGGTGCTTCCGATGCCTATCGGTGGGCCACGTGGGGGTGCAGTGCACGGCGGAGGTAACAGTCGGTGACCGTTGCTTCCGCTGTGGCCAGCCCGGTCATAAGGCCGGTAATTGCGAAGCTCCACTGCACTGTTTTAGGTGTGCAGCGGAGGGCAAGCCGGCCGACCATAGGGTTGGTGCCAAGGCCTGCACCGCGGGGAGGCCGAAGCCGGGAGGCAGGCGCTCCGTCTCTGATTCGCGGCAGGGCGCGGAGATGGGGGTTCCATAATGGATCCTCAGCTCCGCGTCCTGCAGGCGAATGCGAACCACTGTGTCGATGCTCAGGCACTTCTGCTCCAGAGCATGGCACAGTGGGGCATTAATGTCGCCGCTGTCGCCGAGCCGTACATTCACCGGTTTCTCGGGCATGCCTGGGAAACCGACCTGAACGGGTCGGTGGCACTGGTGCACAACGCCGCTGCCGGCAGCCCCCCCCTTGTTGTCGTAACAAGGGGGAATGGCTGCGTAGCAGCACTTTGGGGGGAATAGCGGTCGTGGCAGTCTACTTCTCGCCGAATCGAGTCATAGATGAGTACCAGCAGTGGCTGGATCATCTGGCCGTCGTCGTCAATACCTGTTACCCTCACCCGGTTCTGGTGCTCGGGGACTTTAACGCCTGGTCTCTGAACTGGGGTTCCCGGCGCACGAACCCGAGGGGCAGGGCAGTGGAGAGCTGGGCTGATAGTCTCAGCCTAGTTCTCCTGAATCGCGGGGCCGTCGCCACGTGCGAGAAGAGCTGGGGCGACTCAATTGTGGACCTTTCGTTCGCGAGCGCCCCGCTCTCAGGCCGTGTGCAGGGCTGGCGCGTCCTTGAGGAGGTGGGGACAGCGTCGGATCACCGATACATTCGGTTCGACGTCTCCCCTCCTGCGGGCGCCGCGCCGGTTACACCGGCTCCACGCGAGCCACGTTGGGTGCTTAAGCGAATGGATCGGGAGGTCCTCCTGGAGGCCGCCATCGTACAGGCCTGGGCCTCTGCGCCGGACAGGCCTGTCGACATAGACGATGAGGCGGCGTGGTTCCGGGAGGCCATGACGCGTGTCTGCGACGCGGCTATGCCTAGGGCTCCGCCCTATAATCCGAGGCGTCAGGTCTACTGGTGGTCAGCGGACATCGCGAGGCTGCGACAGGCCTCCGTGATCGCTTTCCGCCGGTGGACCAGATTCCGAAGGAGGCGTAGCCGCCCCGCAGATACGGAGCCCCGAGAGGCGGAGCTTCATGCGGGGTACAGGGAGGCCAGAAAGGCCCTCCGAGTAGCGATAAAGCAGTCGAAGGCTGCAGCTCACAAGGAGCTGCTGGAGACGCTGGAGCGGGACCCATGGGGGCGGCCTTACCTTATGGTAAGGGGCAAGCTGCGCCCCCGGGCCCCGCCGTTAACCCGGTGTCTCCAGCCGGAGCTGCTCGGAGGAGTCGTTGGCTCCCTGTTCCCAGCGCGGGCGGTGGAACATATTCCACCGCAGATGACTCCGCCACCTAGGTTGCCTATGGCGCCCAACGTGGATGACGACGAAGTGCCCGAGGTCACTTGGGTGGAGCTAGAGCTGGCGGTGTTAAGGCTCAATGCCAAGAACACCGCCCCGGGACCCGACGGCATTCCAGGCCGAGCGTGGGTCCTAGCTCTAGGAGAAGAAGACGCTCTCGAGCCCCGGCTGAGAGGGTTTCTCAGCGCATGTTTGGAGCGAGGCCAGTTTCCGAAGATGTGGAAGACGGGGAAACTGGTCCTCATCCGAAAGGCGGGGCGCCCGGCGGACTCACCGTCCGCCTACAGGCCAATAGTGTTGCTCGACGAGGTGTGCAAGCTCTTTGAAAGAGTCATTGCAAAGCGCCTCGTCGAGCACCTATCCAGGGTAGGGCCTGACCTGGCGGATGGCCAGTATGGCTTCCGCCGGAGGCGCTCCACCGTGGATGCCATCATGCGCGTGAGGACTCTGGCGAAGGACGCCGTCGCTCGGGGCGAGGTGGTGTTGGCGGTGTCACTGGACATCGCCAACGCATTTAACACCCTGCCCTGGAGCTGCATTAGGGAGGCGCTCGTGTATCACGAAGTGCCTCTCTACCTTCGCCGCATAGTCGGGGCGTATCTGTCGGAGAGAGCAGTCGTCTACCCAAGTGCGACCGGGCTCGGTCGGCGAGAGATGTCGTGCGGTGTTCCGCAGGGATCGGTCCTGGGACCGCTACTGTGGAACATCGGTTACGACTGGGTGCTACGCGGGGAGCTCGTGGACGGTGCCGCCGTCACGTGTTATGCGGATGACACGCTGGTGACGGCGTGCGGGGCTACATACCGCGAAGCGACCCTGAAGGCCACGACCGCGGTTGCCCAAGTCGTGGAACGGATTCGGCGGCTGGGTCTCGAGGTGGCTCTGCATAAAACCGAGGCCATGTTCTTTCATGGGCCTCGGCGCGTGCCACCGGAGGATTCCAGCCTCATAGTGGGAGACATTTCCATCGGCGTCAAGGCCCAGATGAAATATCTGGGGCTTGTACTTGATGGCCGGTGGAACTTCGGGGAGCATCTCCGAAGACTGGCCCCCAAATTGAAGGACACAGCTGCCGCTTTGGGGCGGCTGCTGCCCAACATGAGGGGGCCGGATGACTCCTGCAGGAGACTCTACGCGGGAGTCGTGCGGTCCATGGCCCTATATGGGTGCCCAATATGGGCGGACACCCTGACGGTCCACAATGCGCGTCTGCTGCGTGGACCGCAGCGTGCAATGGCCAGCAGGGCCATTAGGGGGTACCGCACGATATCCTTCGAGGCGGCGAGTCTCCTTGCCGGATCCCTACCGTGGAACCTGGATGCGAGAGCCCTTTCGATGCTATATCGGTATCGTAAGGAGGCGCGGGAGCAGGGACGGGAACCCGAGCCCGAAGAAATTCGGGCCGTGAGGTCCCAGCTCCACAGGGACATGGTAGCGGAATGGGAGCTACGACTTGGGCGACCAAGCGCAGGGCACGCCGTGATAGCGGCGGTAAGACCCATCATGGAGGAGTGGCTAGAGAGGCCACACGGCAGCCTCTCGTACCGGCTGACGCAGGTGATTACCGGACACGGGTGTTTCGGGAGTTACCTGTGTCGGATCCGGAAGGAGCCAACGTCCGAGTGCCATCACTGTGATGCGAGCGAGGACACAGAGCTGCACACGCTGACCGAGTGCCCGGCGTGGGACACGCCGAGGCGGGTCCTAGTGGCGGCTCTAGGGGTGGGAGTCCTCACACTCGTCACATTGCTCACAGCGATGGTACGATGCGCAAACGCTTGGGGTGCGGCCGCCTCCTTCTGCGAGCAAGTAATGCTCGAGAAGGAGGCGGCCGGTCGGGTCCGGACCAGACTCCGGGCCCGGGAAGCCCGTGCAGAGCGAAGGCGAACCGGACGTCGGAGGTCGCAGTACGACCTCCGTCCTCCATGAGCGCTGGCCTGGGGGTGACCGGTGGAGCCGCCTGTCACCCTAGCAGAAGCAGGCCGCGGCGGCGGCGCAAAGTGCGCCTCCCCGTAACCGGGGCTAGATGGGGACATTTTGGTCCCCACAACCCGAAGGGGGCCATCTCGAAAGAGATGGTCCTGGGTCTGCTGGGGTGCGAGAGATATGCTTTTGGCAATCTCACCTCCGGCAGCCAAGGACCCAAGACGGCGTGCGTTTTAGTCGGTTCGAGTCCGACATAACCGCCTTCACCGGCTCCGTGGGGGTGGTATCCGTGGGGATTTTTCGCACGATAAAAAAAAAAAAAAAAAAATCATGGAGGAATGGCTAGAGAGGCCACACGGTAGCCTCTCGTACCGGCTGACGCAGGTGATTACAGGTGTTTCGGGAGTTACCTGTGTCGGATCCGGAAGGAGCCAACGTCCGATTGCCATCACTATGATGCGAGCGAGGACACAGAGCTGCACACGCTGACCGAGTGCCCGGCGTGGGACACGTCGAGGCGGGTCCTAGTGGCGGCTCTGGGGGAGTTCTCACACTCGCCACATTGCTCACAGCGATGGTATGATGCGCGAACGCTTGAGGTTCGGCCGCCTCCTTCTGCGAGTAAGTAATGCTCGAGAAGGAGGCGGCCGGTCGGGTCCGGACTAGACTCCGGGCCCGGGAAGCCCGCGCAGAGCGAAGGCGAACCGGACGTCGGAGGTCACAGAACAACCTCCGTCCTTCGTGGGGGTGGTATCCGTGGGGATTTATCGTACGTTAAAAAAAGGCAGACAGACAGGCAAACAACGAAGTGATCCTATGGATTACGTTTTATCCTGTTGCGGTAGTAGCGTGCTCTAAAAACACTAAAAAACAAATAGACCAGGATCTGGCCCAACATTGGCCTTCACCCACCAGTTTACTGATTGAAAAATATATTTAAGCGAATAAAATGTGTTGCTAAACACATACCAATAGACTTGCCTAAAAAATATGCTCAAAAAATAGTTATTTCAATGTTTTTTTTTTATAATTTCACTGACGGCCCCCTATGTAGCAGTCAAATGTACTTCCACCACATCACGAAGGCCGTCACCATTGTTACATAAATTTCCTCCAATATTAGTAAGGTAAGGTCTATGCGTCTGTTAGGTATGAAGGTAAAATTTTGCTGCTGAAGGCCGTAAATCAGAGCGCACATTGAGAGACCAAACTGTACTCGTCTGTACTAGACTTGATTTATTTTATTTATTTATTTATTTATATTTTATGCACGAAGTACATAGGCGGACTTAATGCCGTAGGCATTCTCTGCCAGTCTACCATACAGTACAGTACACACTATACAGTCATTAACAATAGTAGTACAGATAGTTACAGATTCACTGTGCATACTATATCGTTAGTACGAGTCTAATACTGCGTATGTCAAAGCATAAGGTAATATAGAACATCAATAAAATTATGAACAGTATTAGATTACGTTGTGAAGAGTAATATAGTCTTCAGTCTGAACATTATGTGTTCAATAGGGGCACTTGTTATTAAAATATTTTATTATAACGTTCCATAATACATTTTATGTCTTTCCACCCGCGTGGCATCCGATCCAGTTCCCGCAGCACCCTGTACTATATTAAGCATGTAATTACACATAATATAAACCTTCTTTTTGAATTAGCCTATCTATTAAATGAAAGCGCATCAAAGTCTGTAGCGTAGTTTTGAAGATATGTATAAGCATACATAGGGACGGCAGACGCGCATAGCGACTTTGCTTTATCCTATATAGTGAATCACTGTTTTGTAGGTATAAAGCAAAGTTAGATAGATAGATAAATCTTTATTGTACACCAGTAATACAGTAAATGTATGGACAATGCATGATATTATGTACAAATGGCGGCCTTATCGCTAAGAGCGATCTCTTACAGGCAACCTTTGGATGGACATGTTTTAAACATTAACAGTAATAACTATGGGTAGTTATTAGTGTAGTCATAAACACATACACACACATATATACATATATCACAAACATATACATTACACACACACACACACAATCTCACGCACACACACACACACACACACACACACACATACATACATACATACATACACAATATTATACATTATTAAATACTCCACTAAATAAACTTTTTTTTTTTTCGTGCGGAAATCTCTTCGGATACCCCCCCTGCCGGAGCCGGAAGGGCTCCACCCAGCTCCACCCGTCACCCCCAGGCCTGCCACTAAATAAACCTAAGTATATTACATTGAATGTCTATCATATATACATAAACATACATACCCACATTAGATACACGCATATTATATTCATTATACAAGATAAAAATCTACCTATATTTAAAGCGTCATTCTAGAATACGGGCCTGGTGCTTGGTGGAATCTACTCCACATATTAAATAATACACACACTCTAAAAGTATAAATGTAAGGCGATATAACTAGCTACAAGGAATTAATAGTCACTTCTGCCTACCTCTGTAGAGATAAAACCAGCGTGAATGTAATAACAGTCCTTATAGATTTCGTCTCATTAATTTTGAATATCCCAAAGTCCATACCAATAGAACAATAAGCATTCGCAAAGCAACAGGTGTAAATAGATATATCTGTCATATGAATGGCTTTAGGGGGTTAGATAGCTATCGGTTGATTCTATTCTACAATAGTACTCGTAACAGATATTAAATTAAAGATTTTATAGTTGTTTAATCTAAATCCTACTACACACAATACAAACAATGCGCGAAATGGTTATAATATTAATAGATGGATTTATGCACAAGTATACGGCCAGGTGGAAGGACGACCTCATCAAGGTCGCCGGGAAGCGCTGGATGCGGGCTACTTCAGATTTCTTCTTCTTTCTGGAGGTCTATGGGAGAGGCCTATGTTCAGCAGTGGACTATGTGTGGCTGATATGATGATGATGATGATGCACAAGTATGGTTTCAAATAATATTTGAAGGGTTAGTGACTAAATGTAGCCATTCACGATACGTCTGTTTGGAATACTTCTAAAGGGATGTACTTTAGATTAAGTGCACATTGACTGATTTCCAATTGGACGTAGGCACCGCTGGCACAGCTACTTCGAAGATTGTACGCCATCACGCACGTTTTGGACACTGACAGTCGACCGCGGATGAAGTCCACTTGGATTGGATTGGATGCATGGATTTCAATCCTTAAGGAAATCCAAAGTTGGAAGACGTCCACTCCATTTGGATTGATGGAAGTATCGTCAACGGGTACCTTAAGTAGTAACTGTAATATGTGTATATGCTAAATATTGTAAGGTTATGATGTAAATTGTTACAATATAACCTTACGATATGCTAACCTACTTGGTAGTGACTAGGTTATTCAGTCAAAGGATGGGTGATCTTAAAACATTCAAAACCCCTCTGTGCCTCAGAGTGCACGTTGGGGTTATTGTTGTGTGATTAGGTGTAAAGAGCGTGGACGCGACGGAACGGGACGTTGCTGAATGTGGTTTTAGTGGTAGTTGTAGCTTAGTAGTGGTGTAGGAGTCGACCTTACGATCGAGAGGTCCCGGGTTCGAATCCTGGCCATTACAATACCGACGTGAACACACTCCTAGCACAAGCAATTTAGCTTAGCTGGGGGGGGGGGGGGGGTTAGAGGGAATGTTAGTAAGTTCGGTGCTAATATTCTTTAAAAAACGTGATAGTGATTTGGATCTGACGTTGTGAAATGATGTTGTGAACAAGGAAAGATTGATTGTTTATTTCAAGAATTATCTTAAAAACTTAGACAGCGTCGGCTACGAGATTTTTACCACGCCGCACGTGCGACTTTCCCGTCCCGTCACTGCAAAAACCCGTCACGTATGTAAAGGCCTTAAGTTGTTCAGACAGTTGAGAACGCGAGTGTCCGATGTTATTGACTCCCGTAAAAGTCGGACCAAACAAAATTATAAGGAGCAATAGGAAAGCGGACCCCGGGTTCCAGAACAGATAACATGACAGATGACAGCCTCTGTGGCGTGGCGGTAGTGAGCACGATTGCCACGCAGGAGGCGCGGGTTCGATCCCCGATCGGTGCAAATACCTATATGTATGCATGAATAAGGCTTTGTGCATTGGTCTGGTGTGTCTATGTATAATATGTATATATTTATGAAAAAAAGGATTCAAGTATTTTTATCCGCATCCTAGATTCTAAAACACAAGCTAGTTAAGCTTACCATGGGTCTAGATAACGTTGTGTAGAATATTGTGGAATATTTGGAGTATTAAATAATACCCGAAGTAAGTGAAATAAACGCTTGGATGAAGAAGACCTAACGGTAGGACTCTGAATAAAAAGTAACTGATTACAGTAGGTAGTTCAACTGAGCGTTAATATCCCGTAATTTACACTTAATTATAGAACTAGCATCAAACGAATGTGTTTTGAAAGCGGAAAATCATGTGTATTCGTCACAGGCCGAGTGAATGCCGGTTAATGTTGATACAATTTTGGTTGGATTTTGCCGCTACGAAATGAAATTAAAAAGCTGAGGGCTGTGGCGAATAATTTCAGAATACTGTTGAAAAGTTTATGTGATATAGTGGTGGGGTGAGTGGCCAGCTTGTTGCTTTACTTTATTTTGTATTAACAGACTTTTGTATAAGTTTGCGCTAGACCAGATTTCGAAAAAAAATATTTCGACAATTGGAGACTATGAATTAGTGCCATTTGGATTCGATGTAAGTTTGTTTTGTATATATGTAAGTTTTATAACAAGAATGTTCGATTACAAAGTTATAACAATTTGCAACAAAAACGTTGTAAATAATTGTATTTAGAACAGGTATACAATGAGTTGCAAATAAATTGAGACGTAAATGAAGTCTTAGATGCAGTAAATTTTGACGACCTAATGTATTACTTTGTTGATCATGTATGCGGCGAACAAAGCTCTTTATATTTTATGTGCTCCAATCAACATAACATGTAAGCATTGCAAGCCTTAACCTAAATTGCAAGATGTAAAATGCCCTCCTGGTACACGCGCATTGTTTTGTAATAAGCATAGGTCAGAATTAGGTAGAGTTATCCATATACTTGCATCGAATTGTTGATATTAATGTGGATCTGCCCGGGCTTTTAAATATATTATAATCTCTTTCCTTGTTGTTTACTTATTAAATTTGTTTACTTATTGTACTTGACTATATTGGTAGGCGAAGTTCATATTAAGAATTAGGAGTATAGTCATTTTGGACCTTATTAAATTTTAGAAAAAATATTTTAAATGCATTTCTGAACAGTTGGGACCATGGTATGTTACAAATAATCATAATAATTTTATCAATTAATAAATCACGGTCTTTTTCTGGTATTTAATTTAGTATGTTAGAGATTCGAGGCATATCCACATTTTATGAAATCAGTGTAGGTACATAAATGACTCTACCTAATTCCGACCTATGGTAATCCTACTAATATTATAAATGTGAAAGTTTATGAGAATGGATGTGTGGATGTGTGGATGTTTGTTACTCTTTCACGCATATACGGCTGGACCGATTTGGTTGAAATTTGGTATGTATATAGGTTATACCCTGGATTAACATATAGGCTACTTTTTATCCCGGTCAACAGGGATGAAAGCGTTTAAGTAACGATTATTCTTGACAATGACGGAATAAAATAAGTTGTCTGGGAGCTTTCAACGAAAACGCTGCCTAAACCCTTTAACATATAACAAAATAATGTTTGGTGTAATTGTCTATCTTATATAGATCTACAGAAAAGTCCGCGATACCATATGTCCAGCTCTTAAGGATAACATACTAAATCCATTTAAATACTTAAAAAAATAGGCAATTATAAAGTGCTAACTTGGAAAGCTATTTATACAAATACGTTATTAATCCTTATAATTTTAAATAGATTGGTTGGCTTGAGCATTTCATGCAGATTATTTTTGCCCTTTACACCATGCAAATTAAATAAATAGTTTAGGAGATATAGCGAAATCAAATAACGCGCAAAAAAATAATTTCATGTCGCTGACTGACTAGACTGGCACGCGCTGATCAAGTCGCTCATCGCTGAGTGCGCGACCCAAACGCGGGCAGACGCGTGAGGGCAGACGTCGTAATATTATAAATGCGTATGTTTGTGAGTGTGGATGGAGGTTTGTTAATCTTTCACGTAGAAACTACTGAACGGATTTTCATGAAACTTTACAATAATATAGCTTATAGATCAGAATAACACATAGGCTATATATTATCACGCTACTATTCAAGGGAACGGAGCAGTGATCATTAATGACAACAAATTCGGCCGGCATCGGCATATACGCAGAAGTGACAGTGTGGTTATTTCTGTTCCTGTTTATATAACTATATTAAATGACGAAAAAAATTGGCGGAACGAAGTTCGCCGGGACAGCTAGTATTCTATACTTTGTCAACTCAGCGGTGAGCGGCGTGGCAATGTAAGCGATAAGGCAAACCAATGAAAGCAAAAGAAAGATCAGCAGCGTGCCCTCTCTGTCTTTTTCATTGGTTAGTCTTAACCGCTACGCTGGCGCGCCGCTCACCACTGAGTTCGCGGCCACTGTCTCAATGCATAAGATTTTACTGTCCATTCTTATCGGCTGTATGTCTCGCCAGTTAGTTGCATTCTCTTGATGATAATATATCTCAATGCATAAGATTTTACTGTCCATTCTTATCGGCTGTATGTCTCGCCAGTTAGTTGCATTCTCTTGATGATAATATATATGGAATGGCAGTACTGACACGACGCGTGTGCATTTAAACCGAGCGACCGCAATGCGGGTTCCGTACTGGTGCTCAAAACAACCAGAGACGGTTATGTTGATTTATGCTCGTTACGAGGGGACTAGGTTTTATAGTCTGTTATTATTAAAATTATTATAATAAGGTTTTGGGTATTTTATAAGTATATGAAATGTTTTACACTGACATTTTTAGATTGATCACTAATTAAGACATTATAATAAACGTCATGAATAACATCGTTTATAGATGTAAATAATCAATGCTAAAGTTGTGAATATGTGATTTGGTAAAGAAAGAATTCAAGGATTTTCCGGTGAGGACTCTACCAACACTTTCCAGGCCTAATCCAACCTCACGTACAATACAACGATACTATCTACGATATTTTTCTCAGGGTTGGGATATCAGATAGTAGTTACTTTCATAAAACAAACAAACTATTAAAAACTAAGGGTGGAGCCGCGGGCATAAGCATGTCCGCGGCTCCGCCCGCGTGGATATCGGTTATTGCGACCAAACATTAAAAAGGACATAGGCTATGTCCTTTTTAATGGTCTCATCTACCCCTATACCAAATTTCAACAAAATTAGTTTAGTGGTTTAGGCGTGAAAGCGTAACATACAGACAGAGTTACTTTCGCATTTATAATATTAATATGGATTATTACACTGAACCCGGACTTAAGAACCGTCAGTAAGAAACCGCTTGAAGGAAGGAAGAAAAAAATTGCGGAGCCATTTAAATGCAACAGATGACTACATGTATCGATTTACGAATTGTTATTCATGTCTGTTATTTCAATAATAGCATTTGAAACGGAAACATAAAAACTCGAAACACTGTCTTCGGTAAAGAATAAGTCAATTCGTTAAGGATAGGAGTCGGTGGCTCGCGTAATGGCGCTTCCGAAGCAAGCACCGGTGCAACTGCATTCTGCATCTCTCTGTACAAATGGAGTTCAGGCGAGACTATATATTAATGAACGGAATTTTGTCGGTTACGCTTTTTGTAGCTCATGTTTTTACCTCTCTCAGAATATTGTTTGTTTGTAGGATTTTTTTCTGACAAAGCTGCTTTTAAGTTTGATTAATTTATTAGTACATTAATCTCAATTCAGGTGTTAAAACAATGCATTGTTGAATACCTTTTTCCAAGCCTCTTGTAAGCAAGCAAGCAAACGTTTATGAAAAACCCTATTGTACAGCAGTTAAATTAGTGGGTAGTCCGTCGGTAGGAATTATCCTACGCTGGTATTTTAAATAACTTAAGTTTCAGACGGCTAAAGAGAGCTAGAAATATCTCCCTTTGTAGTCTCAGGTCTAGGGTATGTTTTAATAATTTGTCTCTGTTACAACAAGTTTAGTGTGTACGAATATCACAGACTGTAAAGCAAAGTAAGGGATTTACTCACATAGGAATTCGTATTCAATGTCTTAGCTGCATTTAGACTAGGTTTTGGAAGATTAATAAAGCAAACACAAGTTTTAGTTGACACCATATTAGGCAAAAGGAAGATCAAGAAAATTATGTCGCTGGCCATGCAAATACTGCCTTGTAAAGTCATTCACGGCTTCTCTAGAATTTGTATTATATAGTCTAAGATTATATCGTATACTAACTTCATACTCGTATCTACAAAGGCCAATAATTGAGGCTATCCGGTGACTCGTAGAACAACGCATACATTAAAACGTTAAGGAATTACACGAATTTCTCAAGATCCAAGATTATGTCGTCGCAAACATAGCATGACATCGGCCTTAGAGGGCGAAGATAAATTATCCTTAAGGACAATTTAACCTACTGCAGCATTGAGCACAATATTTATAGCGTTTTCCGAAATTTCTTGGTTATTTTGCGCCGCATTTTTGACGATATCATTTTGTACAATAATGTTAACAGGAATTAAGGGGATCATGGTATTTGTATCTTTGAATTACCTGATATTATAACCGGGTAATACAAGCCGTGATCACTGACTGACTGGTTCAATCGGTGGTACTAGTCGAGTCCGCGAGGCAGATTGCTTTGCAAACATCCGCAGATACTCGATATTTTCGTTCTGGGTTATTCCATCTCATGCCACTATTAATGTTAACTATATAATGCTTAATCATATAATAAGGAAGTTAGAAAAGTTGTAAAATAATTTATAGTATAATTCACATGGAACCTTTGAGAATGCCGTAAGGCGAAACCGGTCAGGTTTAGAAATAAAATAAACTCAGTGGAAAAATACAAGTGTGTTATTCAATATGTGTAGCAGATTCCACCAAGCGCCATCAATCTCCAGTATAAATAATTTATAGTAAGTTATTGTTTGGGTATGCTCTTATTATTATCGTTCAGGCCATACTCAACTGTTAGCCTACTGTTACATACCTACCTGCTGATTACCAGATAAAGCTAGATGGGGGAAGTTACATCAGCATCTGATGACACAAGACGGCGTGTGGTTTTAGTTGGTTTATTACGGTATGCACGGCTTGTTTCCAGACCTCCACAATTTTATTACCACCACCTCAAGGACTTTACTTGTGTACACATATTATTCTTAGGACATCCAAGGAAAGTTTCATGATTTAGATAATTAATCGCGAAGATAATTTTTAATAGATATCGATTTACTAAAACTCATCTTCTATTAGTCTCCATTTTCCATCTTCCTACCGGGCAGCGTACGCGGCGGTGAGTATCTGAAGGGAGTTAAGTGTACGAAAACAGGGATCAGACGGCAGGCAATCCCTTATAAGACCAAATAAAATAAACTAGGCCGACCCCGTCATCAGAGGTGAAAGCCCCTGATTGGCTGATGAGAAGAGAGCACTCTTCCACAGTCTTACGGCTACAGGCTAATCAGTAACCATGACACATCCTACCTTTACGTAACAAGGAAACGTACTTAGGAAAAGTACGTATTAATAAAATCGACGACTAATACAAATTCATAGGTTTAACGTATGTGCGTCCGTAAGGCCCTGTTTATCATAATTTCGGGCAATACCGGGTTCTGTCAAACAATAGTCGATATTATTGGGTTCATAGCACCACATGTATTATGTATGAGCCTTCTGAACGCACTTCTCAGATCCTCAACACTATTCAATGTGACCATATTGTTTGAAGATGTTGGACTGTCCTGGAAGTTTTAAGTGATTCGTATTGATACACTTTTTTAAGCTGAAAATCTCTTCAATAATGCTCGAGCAATAAAAATTAATCCAACGTCACATCATTAATCAAAATTAAGGTGACTGAGGTGGTAAACCTCCATTATGGAGATCTTTACCGCAGAAGAGACGCGCCACCTAGGGCGAATTCTGATCGAGGCGAGAGCAGCTCTGTATAGGTACAGATGGCACATGGTAGGGCAAGCAAAGGGCTGGCTGGTTCTCCAAGCACAGGTGGGTGACAGGTACGGCCGCCTGTCACCAAGGTGCGAGAAAAATGCGATATAGGGTAACCGTTTAAAAAAAAAGAATATTAGAACTGAAGTCACTAATATTCCCTATAACCCCTCCAGCTAAGCTAAATTGCTTGTGTTAGAAGTGGGTTCACATCGGTAGTGTATAGCCAGGATTCGAACCCGGGACCTCTCGATCGTAAGGTCGACTCCATAACCACTAAACTACCGACGCTACCCCGGTGCGACCCGAGACAGCGTGCGGTATTAGTCAGTTCATGACATAGGGACGAGACATAAGTTAAACACATAACCCACCTTTATAACTTCATCACAGTCGATAAAATCACTAAGTAAATAGCCATGAGCCACTACACAAAACAGTCTCAAATTTCAAGTAAACCTAATTAGTACCTATACCAAATATCCATCGTATACCCTTTTCAACTTCGGTAACAGAATATCCTTCATTTTGTAGGCTTCTTAGGGTTAGCTACAATTGATTTAGCCTGGCCATTATATAGTTTGGGTCGTAATTTATATATCCAAAGAGGCAGTTATATATCTCTTACATAGTTCTCTAGTAGTACTCCAGGTACATAACACATTGGCATAAAAATAAAATCGACAAAGAAAAAACAACTAGCGCCAGGCACGTGCTTTTTTGTAGTGGTGTTTTTTTTTATAAAATTACCGTTTCATTTAGCTTTACTAACACGATGGAGAGTAAATAATGCAAATTCCCTGCCAGCTCACGTGTTTCCTTCTTCCTACAGTCCCGGGTCCTTTAAGCGGGCGTGAAAAGGCATCTAATGAGGCCGTCAAGCTGAGTGCCACCACTGTTAACATGGTAAATGTTTACGATGGTGACCCTCTTTCCGAGACTTTGCCTTTAGCTTAACATCAGGCGAGGTGAAGTCAAATTGACGTGTCCTATATAAAAAAAAAAAAAAAAAAAAAAAATATTAAAAAAAAATTGTCCAAATCGATTTTATTTTTATGCCAATGTGTTATGTACTACTAGGGGTTTTCGGCTTCTGGAGCGTTCCCCTTAGACCCAGTTTAATTCTTCTGTGTTTATTACCTAACTTCTCCTAAATGAATAAAATGATTTGCATGACATGTGGTATCCCGCTTGAAAACCCCAGGATTGTATCAAGAAATTTGCCTAAACTTTATTGGATATTATTAGTAGAATAATATAGAATAGTGAAGTCTGTTTTCTTCACCCTTGCAGTACTCCCTTTTTTTTTTTTTTTTTTTTCGTGCGGAAATCCCCTCGGATACCCCCCCTGCCGGAGCCGGAAGGGGAGGTTATGTCGGACTCGAACCGACTAAAACCGCACGCCGACTGTGGGTCTTGGTGCTAGGCCGGAGGTGAGGTTGTCAAAGACATATCCCTCGCACCCCGGCTGACCCAGGGCCATCCCTTACGGTCTGGCCCTCCTCAGGAGGGGGGACAACGGTGTCCCCAACTCTTGCAGTACTCGCAATCACATCCAAAGCTTTTTCACTTGGAGTCTTGGGTTTGCTTTTCTCAGTCTAACTGCAGGTTTGCCTGATCTTTGATATTTGTATAAATTAGACTGGACAGTAACTAAAATTATTGGACTCAGTTTTTTTTAATATTTTCATCTAGGTACTGTATTATTTCAAGTCGGTTAATAAAATAAATTGCTCTTTTTGCTAAGCGACTTCCACTTCCAACAGTGCCATTCCGCTACACTTCATTCATTCATTAGTATTTTCCTGAGTTAGCTATTTAAGGCAAGCAGAGAGATAAGACTAAGTTGATTGCTCTTAATTAAGGCAAGCTCAGTTAGGACTGCACACCGAGCCTGATACTATTTTATTCTACTAGTTCATAATTATTATTATTTTTAGTTTAGCTAGAATTATACATAGAAACACCCAGACCAATGTAAATAGCCATATTCATGCATACAAATATTTGCACTGAGCGGGGATCGAACCCGCGCCTGCTGTGTAGCAGTCACGTTCACTACTACCACGCCACAGAGGCTGTCATGTACCTATGGTACAGACCCAAGGACCGTAGAACGTAACCGACTAGGATTATCTCACCTCCGGCAACCAAGGACCCAAGACGGCGTGCGCTTTAGTCGGTTCGAGTCCGACATAACCACCGACTAGGATTCACTCGTCATAATTAAAATGAAATTTTGAAATTTTTTGCAAATACTTATATAAACATTATACTAAACTAGCTTAATTTGAATCCCGACCCCTTTACCCATGGGAATCTATTTCCGTGATAAAAAGGTGTAGTTATATCAAATTTCAGCCAGATCCTCTCCGCCATTAGAGCGTGATTAATTAACAAACATAATCACAAACTTACACATCCACACTAATATTATAAATGCGAAAGTAACTCTGTCTGTCAGTCTGTCTGTATGTTACGCTTTCACGCCTAAACCACTGAACGGATTTTGATGAAATTTGGTATAGGGGTAGATTAGACCATGAGAAAGGACATAGGCTACGTTTGGTCTTGATAACCGACATCCACGCGGCCGAAGCTGCGGGCAAAAGCTAGTTTATAATATTAGTAGGAAGTATTAGTAGAATAGAAACACCAATACTATATGCCGTGTCAGATTGATTGAGAAAAAAGTTTGCAGTAAATATCTTAATAAAAGTAGTAATTTTTACCTAAAGACCACGCTATAAAAATAAACAAATACTTTGACTTGACCAACGAGTTAACCAAAAATGGCTATGTGGTTAGACTTTACGCCGTAGAAGTAGGAGCAAGGGGAATTCCAGCTAAATCCCTGTATAACTTATTTAAAGACCTCGGATTGCCAAGAGCTTCAGTAAGCTCTTTACTCAAACGAATATCTAAAACGGCGTTGATAGGATCTTACCAAATTTGGATATGTAGAGGGGGGAACACGACTGACGGTGGAGGTGAGCGCTGATGCATCACAAGGTGGCCACCCTAAACCTACACCTGGGTCGAAAGTCCCAGGCGCCGTTACAGTGTTCCTGTCTGTACGACGCCATGGACCCGGCGACCGCACGGTGAATCCATGGAATGCTGAGAACCGGATCTCTAACAACAAGGAAGGGTCACGCGAGCACCACGTGGCGCTGCAATCGATTTCGCTACAGTGTGCAAAATGTTTAAAACCCTTAAGTAACCGGTCCAAACTGATCGCAAGATTAATCGGTTATCAAACTTTATTCTCAAGTCATTCGGCACAAGGTACATAAATAGACATTATTCATACATACTGTAGTTGTACTACTAAAATGAGTTGGAAATCATTAAACCGCATACGTACCCAAGTTGGCCGCTGTAATGCAAATTTGGCAAAATGGGGCTATATGGAACAGTCACAAGCACCCTGCGACTGCGGGGCCCCATCCCAGTCCATGCCACACTTGCTCTTCCTGAGGAGGGCCAGACCTCCTGAGGAGGGCCAGACCGTAAGGGATCGCCCTGGGTCAGCCGGGGTGCGAGGGATATGTCTATAACAACCTCACCTCCGGCCTAGCACCAAGACCCACAGTCGGCGTGCGGTTTTAGTCGGTTTGAGTCCGACATAACCTCTCCTTCCGGCTCCGGCAGGGGGGGTATCCGAGGGGATTTCCGCACGAAAAAAAAAAAAAAAAAAAGCCACACTTGCTCTCTTGCCCACTGTGTCCTTCCACCTGTACCATCGCAGACCTGTGCAGGGCAACAGACAATGCGTGGCTGCCAGGTATTGGGCCGAAAAAATTTAAGAAATTAATGAGCCATTAACACGAAGAAGAAAAATACTAAAATGAGTGTTCGATGTACGGGCGAGTTAAATAAAAAAATCGCGAATTTGAAACACTTGTTATAATGAAAAGCACAATTATATAATATTACAACAGTTTACAATAAGCACAGACGAGTAGGAAGCACTGATACGAGAAGGAATAGATACAGTTTATAGTTATAGTTAAAAGCAGAGAAGATAGATATTTGCATAGAGCAGACATCAAACGCGCCTATAGTAACAATAGAACTACACAGATATCAGTTATTTTGATTTCGAAATTCAATTAAATGTATCAAATATTTCCCAACATTCAGTGAACGGTGGTCACCACTCGATACTACTCGTTATGGCTCACGAATTGTATGCTCCGAGAATCGATGCCACCGAATATAAACAGGATAACCGACGGACATTCCCGCGAGTTTTTACGGGATCAGACCTCCGAAACTTCGTCGGATATTATGTTTATCGGAATGATCGAGTAGGCATAGCACGATTGATTGATATGATTATAGTTTTGTTTGAGAAATATTGCAACTTGGAGAGAATTACGTAGGTATTATCGATTATTTAGTGGCAATTTCCTTTTGTTTAAATTTGTGATTACGTCACACACGGCTAATGTGAATAATACCTGACCAACACTTAAATTTCCATCTATCTGTATCTGATGAGGCCGTCAAGCTGAGTACCACCACTGTTATGGTACATGTTTACGATGGTGACCCTCTTTTCTTTAGCTTACAATCACGCGAGGTGAAGTCAAATTGAGGTGTCTGCTATAAAAAAAACGTAAAAGATGAAACTTGTTACCGTCAACTGGGTTTAAAATATATGAAAATTATAAAAAGTGAAAGATAAAACGGCTCTCACTTTTACGGTAGGATTGGAACTGTACCCGGAAAACGTACACTAATACGTATTATGTAAATGTGCATGTTATCCTTGTATAATATGGGCTTTACAAACATACAATGTGACCAAAACAAAACATGTCCCAACTCAACACAATTATGTGTGTATTACACTTGTAGTTTGGGGGTTGGATCCATAACACACTGCGGTACTTGGTGAAGTGGTCTCTTGAAGCATTGTATGATAGGATCTAAGAAAAAATATTACGATATTCTTTGATGTTCTAAAAGTGAATAAACACCTAATTCTTCATCTTTTTTTGCAAAGGATACATTAATTTCATCTCGTCTGATGGTAAAGCAACGTCTCAGGAAAGAGGGTCATCATTACAGACACGTAACATGTTTCAATGGTGGCACTCACTTTACGGTCATGTCGAGTTCATATCTTGACACCCTCTGTGACGTGGCGGTAGTGAACGCAGCCGCTACGCGAGGCGCAGGTTCGATCCCCGCTCAGTGCAAATATTTGTATGCATGAATATGGCTATTTGCATTGGTCTGGATGTTTTTATGTATAATAGGTGTGTGTTTACAAAAAAAAGTATCTAAGTATGTTTATCCGCATTAGATTCCATAAAACAAGCTAGTTAAGCTTACCATGGGCTTAGAAAGCATTGTGTAGAATTTCATTGAATATTTATTTATTTTATTATTTATTTATCTCTATCTCTTCAGTTACCGGATCTCGTAATCCGACCCTAATACTCATACCAATGCATTGAACAGGAACCAAAACTGTATCCTCGAAGTCTAACAATCAAATGCTCTAATATATATTTAACCTCAAAACACAATTTATAAAATGCTCCAAGCGTTTATTTCAAGGAAACTTTGTTACAAACATTGCAACTTAAATTAGGTAACATAAGTTAGCGAGCAAACAATATTTTTAATTAGATTTATTGCTAAATTAAAAAGAATACAATTTTGCCCTTAATGTAAAACTTCTGAAGGCGTTCGCTCGAGTCTTTTCTAACGGTACGAACTCGAACATTCATCTGTTGTAAAATAAAAAAGTTTTCCTTGGCGTATTAATCTGAAAGCAAATCAGATTCATACCCCGAGAGGCTGAGCCACATCTGGCCAGTTAAAAGTTGCCAGTAAACTGGTATGAATACACCGCATTACTTTGTTAACAATGTGCCGCAAGGGATGAGCTGGGGCGATAAAATAGTTTAAAGTAAAAAGACAAGAATGAGTGTGAAAGAGTTTAAATTGAGAGCACATAGGTAGAAGTCAACTTCAGTAGCGTCTGTGTGCTACTTTAAACCAGACGTCTTATGGTGCATCCACACTTGTGACATTTACGCCGTACAGTACTCCCTGACCGTGTCAGACACGCGTGTCCGTTCGTTAGTGTGGACAGGTTTTTGTCACGCGGACAATGTCACAGGCTACTGACACGCCTCTATCTATATCGTACACTCAAAGGAAATGTCAAGACACGGAACAAACGTCAAGACAATGTACGGTGTTACGATGTACTGTTCGGGTCTAGTGTGGACGCTTATTTGTGTACTGTCACGGATCAAAGTTACGTGTCACGAGGTGATCCGTCGGAGTCGGATTTTTTCAAAGGATGTTCGGTATTGTCTGCTTGACAAATGACGTCTACGACGTTTTTGGGGTCGCTGATTGCGAATATATCATCCATTTGGCGATCCAAGATGGCGGACTCGAAATTTTCACTAAAATCGATATGGGATACCCATATCGATTTTAGTGAAAATTTCGAGTTCGAGATTTTGAGAAAGTTGTTTTCAGGGTTTATGGGGTCGCTAATTACGAATATATCATCTACTAGCTTTTGCCCGCGGCTCCGCCCGCGTCGATGTCGGTTATAGCGACCAAACATAGCCTATGTCCTTTCTCATGGTCTAATCTACATCTATACCAAATTTCATTAAAATCGGTTTAGGCGTGAAAGCGTAACATACAGACAGACTTATAGACAGAGTTACTTTCGCATTAAAAATATTAGTATGGATTTAGCAATCCAAGATGGCGGACTCGAAATTTTCACCAAAATCGATATGGGTATCGCTTTCAGGGTTTTTGGGGTCGCTGATTACGAATATATCACCCATTTGGCGATCCAACATGGCGGACCCGAAATTTTCACTAAAATCGATATGGGTATCGTTTTCAGGGTTTTTGGGGCCGCTAATTACGAATATATCATCCATTTAGCGATCCAAGATGGCGGACTCGCAATTTCCACAAAAATTGATATGGATATCGTTTTCAGGGTTTTTGGGGTTGCTGATTACGAAGATATCATCCATATACCGATCCAAGATAGCGGACTCAACATTTTCACCAAAATCTATATGGGTATAATTTTCGGGGTTTTTGGGGTTGCTGATTACGAATATACTATTCATTTAGCGATCCGAGATGACTGGATGGATAATATATTCGTAATAAGCAATCCCGAAAACTTCGAAAACTATACATTTATTGGCTTTGTAGGATATTTCAAGTTCGCCATCTTAGATGGCTAAATGGATGAAATATTTTTATTTTTATTTTTTATTTATTCAACTTTATGCACAAGTACAAAGTCGGACTTAATGCCGTAGGCATTCTCTACCAGTCAACCAAAGGTGGTGCAGAGATAAATAAGTAGGGGCATTATTGAGAGTGACATTGATTAATTTGAACTCTATACACAACTAGGTATAGGTACAATGTTAGTTAGGAAAAGAAGAGTGAACATACCCAGAAGCATGAGCAGGACAGCTTAGAAGAAGATTACTTTTTGAGCGTAGGTCTCTATTGTGACTTTCATGCCTATATTGAAAGTAAGGAGATAGGTAATTAGGAGGAGTAGGAGATGTAAGAAAGGAAAAGAGAGTAGTAAGTGCACGTAGATTTCGACGCTGGCGAATCGGCAACCAATTCAATTGCTCACGATAAGCAGACACGTGGTTATATTTACGGAGATTGTTTTTGTTGTTGATTATTTAGTAGTGCCAATTTAATGGTATATGCAAAATAAAATATTTTTGAATTTTGAATTTGAATTTTTGAATTTCTATTAAGTTTATTGAGTTGTTCTACGTTCAGGTCGAAGTAGCAAACATCACCGTAGTCAAAGACAGGAAAGAGTAGGGTCTGCACAATCTTAGTCTTGTTTTTCGCGAGTAGAAGGCTCCGAAGGCGATAAAATGCACGAAGCGATCCCAACTCAAAGTGGAGTCTATGAACAGACCTAAATCCCTCACTGAAGCGCTTAGTGGTATGGTGGCACCATTGAAGGTGATGGGTGGGAGAGATGGTATATCCAGTCTGCGCATTAGCCATTGACTGCCTATAATAATAGCCTGGCACTTTGTCGGATTCACAGCTAGGCCGAACCGGTTCGACCAACTGTTAATGTGTTCCAGGTCCCGGTTAACGCTATTTATTGCAGCTGCCACATCATCCACACTCGCTTGAGCGTAAAGCTGTAAAAATGATACGCACTTCGATAATCACAAGTTAAGAGGTTGATAAAAATTGAAAATAACAACGGGGATAGTATACCGCCTTGAGGGACACCAGTGGCAATGTCGCACCAGCATTAAATATTCGTAATTTAATTAACAATTCCAAAAACCTCGTAAACCACACCCATATTGACTTTGTTGAAAAATTCGAGTCGAGTCTAAATGGATGATATATTCGCAATCAGTTGTGCGTTGTCCAAAACGATAAGTCTAAAAATGCACAATTTTTTTATACATAAAAACTTGATTTATGATGTACTATATTATTTTTCAAAACTGTTGTAGTTTTGAAAAATAATATAGTACCTTGTAGTTTTGAAAAATAATATAGTACCTATCGCGATGCAGAATTCATGCATTGGCACCTAAAGCTCACTCTTGTCCGTTAGCATTTTAAGTTTACGGTACTGATACGGTCACGGTGTCACGGGTCGAGCCGTTCACCCATCCACACTTAGCGTACATGTACTGTAGCGATGTCACGATGTCGGGTCCGTTGTCCGTGTCTATATACAAACTTCATAACTAAACGCAGCAAATGTCATTACAACGCAGCGAAAAAAATACACATATTGACAGTTTAAAGAACAATACTGACATTAGGTTACTCACACAAAACGCGTTCTTTCAGATCGTTTCTTGCGATGTACTTTGTTTGCAAGACAGTGTTTATACAGTATTAGACGCTGATATACGTGTTCATTTATTTCCTAAAAGACAGGTTTATGAAATTTAGTGCATCTAGCTCTGAATATGACAGACTTTCATACAAACTTCCATCCCCTATTTTACCCCTTTAGTAGCAGAATTTCCATAGATCCTTTCTTAGTAGATGCTATCATATATATCACCTCCGGCAACCAAGGACCCAAGACGGCGTGCGTTTTAGTCGGTTCGAGTCCGATATAACCACCTCCACCGGCTCCGTGGGGGTGGTATCCGTGGGGATTTATCACACGATAAAAAAAAAGCGGTTTGTAGTACTTTCGATAGTTCGATATATTGTTGCAAGACTACTTCACTGCACCTATCTAAAACTATGTTTCAGAATCTGTACATCTGTTCATGGTTTCTGCCTTTGAATTCTTGTTCACTGTCAATGTTAATGAACTTTTTAAATAAATAATTACTAATAAATGACTAAGAAAACTGAAACTACTTATTTTAAAAAACGCTTGTCGCTTATGACATACACCAACGAGAAAATGTATCTAAGTCCGAGACTTCATACTTTGTACTCGTGGCATCATTTCGCGTTGTTAGTGCGCGAGGGAAATATGAAAATATCTTGTTATTATAAACTTAGTTTGGATATATTTAACCGTGAAATACAGCTGACTTGACATGGAAAATAATTTGGAAGCTTTACGGGAATAGTTTTGAATTCATATACAGTTTTGTGGTAAGGTATTTGCATATTTTGGCGCTTTGTGGTGTTTTAAACTTTGCTGTGAATGCATAGCCGCGTGGTTCCCGACAAGGTAGAATTTGGACAACCCCATCTCTTCCCATGCGGTGTCGTAGTAGCCGACTAAGAGATAGGGCTGTTTAACATCAGACAGATATATACAGCCCAAACTCAGCATTAGATTAATTGTTCGAGTCAACAATTGTGTCCGGAATGCGATAATAGGTTCACCCCCTTATACGTGGGATCGAATACAATGATTGGTATATTTTATTTTTATTTTTTTATTTATTTTGGAAAAAGAATATTAGAACCGAAGTTACTAATATTCCCTCTAACCCCTCCTACTAAGCTAAATTGCTTGTGTTAGGAGTGGGTTCACGTCGGTAGTGTATTAGCCAGGGATAAAGGCGTGATTATGTGCATGATTATATGTATGTATGTGAATTTTTGATCAATACGTACGTTCAGAGGTGGGTGTTTTAGAGCCTTTTAAGATTTTTGAAGCCCCAGTCAACCTCGCTTGCAAGCTGATATACCTGCTGAATGACGGACGAAGCTCTAGCGAAGTCTTTCCTCTCGGAGTTGGTAGGTTAGACGGCAGTCACTTCCTTATAAACCGTATAAGCTTATTCAAAATAGAAGATGCCAGTGGAACCACGCTACGGTGGAAGTCTTGAATGCAGTCTGCAAGAAGATGTTGAGGCTAATACATCCACACGCTTTAACATCTTCTTATTTTTACATCAATTACATAGCATAAATCACATAACCCATTTTTTTACATACATAACATAACATAAATTCACGCCCGTATTCCCCGAACGGGTAGGTAGAGGTGCTAGCACCCACGTTTCGCCAGTTTATGTTTAGGTCCCAATGTAATAGGTGGCGAGCCTATTGCCATTAACCGGGCACTTATAAACCTGCGATAAATACACACATAACTTCGAAAAGCATCGCAAAGTCATTGGTGTGTGCCATGGTAAACCTGGGATCGAACCCGAGACCTTGTCTCAGCAGTCCATTACCCTAACCACTAGTTTATCGTGCGAAAAATGCCCACGGATCCGCTGGGGGTGGTCCCAGCGGAGCCGGTGGAGGTGGTTATGTCGGACTGAACCGACTAAAACGCCTTTGTATGCATGGATATGAGTATTTGGTCTGGTCGTACCTCGGAGAGCACGTTAAGCCTGCGGTCCCAGTTGCCGTACGAAAATGTATGACAGTTGTTATTAGGAAATGGCCATAAAAGACCCACAATGGGCTGTCCGGGTCCTGCCTAAATTTGTCCCCACTGGGAGTAGTAGTACCAAGTAGAAGTAATATCACAACTTCTTACGATATAGCCTGTCTATCGTTATGTCTATTTACCACTCTTTTATCGATATTTTGTACACAATAATGTAGGTAATTGTCCCTTTTCAAGATTAACGGACCGTAAAAGTTTTAATCTGGGCGGAAAAAGTAAAATATTTCTAGTTACTTCTACTTTCTTCGCTGAAATCTAGGCTTAATTATTATATTTTCTAGACTGTAAATCGCACGAACGAATATTTATTTTATGTTAATTATTGTATTAGGGTTTACATGACTGCTCACGTAAATTACGTTTTTAAACGAGGAGTTTACAATCAGTATAGATAACACGTTGATACAGGTTTGTAAAAATGTAGTTAATAAGCTTATCTGCTATTATTTTCAAGATGTTGTTGGCTTATAGGGTAGATTGCACATACGTGAATCACTGCAGTGACCGCCCGTGATTTAGAATTTCGTTCAGAATGCTTTCGTCATCCATGACAGCTGAAAAGCAATCTAAACGTCTGGAACAATGTAAATAATGAAATAAATCCAAATAAATCGCAATAGAATCTGTTAATAATACAATATAAATCAATATAATCATAAATTAAAAACCCCCGCCGACACTTTCTCAACTTTAACCCCCCATAACTTCTAAACGGCTCAACCGATTTTCATCAAACATGTCTGAGAACACTCGCACACAAATAAAATTTAATATCAAAAAAACTAAATTGAAATCGCTTCATCCATTCGCGAGCTATTATGCCATAGACAGACAGACAGACACGTCAAACTTATACATCTGTCTATTTGCGTTGGGGGGTTAAAAATAGTTTTATAGAACAAAACGTTTACTGAACAGTTTTCTGAAACAACCTTCACAACATATAACCTACTGCTAAAGCTAGCTAAGAACATAATGGTGATCCATTTTGCTCAGCTGACACACTACAAAAAGTGCCTTAGGTCCTTGTCGTCTCGCGTAAAATATAGTCTTTCAAACGTGGCATGCTGTATTGCTTTTATGAAATAGTTGAGGGTTGATAAAAAGGTTTCTGTAATAAAATGTTTGCCATTTTTTTTATTTTTCTATTTATATATCCATACTAATATTATAAATGCGAAAGTAACTCTGTCTGTCTGTATGTTGCGCTTTCACGCCTAATCCACTGAACCGATTTTGATGAAATTTGGTATAGGAGTAGATTGGACCCTGAGAAAGGACATAGGCTATGTTTTGGTCACGATAACCAACATCCACGCGGGCGGAGCCGCGGGCAAAAGCTAGTCAACTATGAGTCTACAGTGGTACAAAAATCGGTAGAAATGGAAGACCATTTCTGTGCGTAACCAGCTAAGGTTCCTCTTGTGAGCATTAGCTATACTTGATGTCAAAGATTTTACCTTAAAACCACTGTCAATTTGGCTAGACTGTTCTGTGAAATCCCCATAAAGTGCCCAACAAAACAGGCTTTCTTTTATCA
The DNA here is from genome assembly GCA_914829495.1 of Eilema sororculum. Classification (NCBI taxonomy): domain Eukaryota; kingdom Metazoa; phylum Arthropoda; class Insecta; order Lepidoptera; family Erebidae; genus Eilema; species Eilema sororculum. The sequence continues at coordinate 19,184,992 of OU618552.1, read as the reverse complement.
ACATATGATCCGCAGTCACTATCCAGTTATTTATAATCTCGTAGAACATAAAAATGGATATCATAGCATTATAACCGTCAAATATAAAACCAATCCAATCTACAACATCTCAGCCATTTGTTAAAAATTGCCACTTTAAAATTTCATCGTACGAAACAGTTTTTGACATTCAAGAAAAATGGCTCCCTAGCTCCAGACTCCTGAGACATAGCTTATTCAAAACACGACACTACAAAATGTTATGAAACAAGTTGACTAAGTATTTATCAGGTTCGGAGACTCGAAACTTGTATGCTTTCTTGCGGCACGAGCACAAAGTTCAGGATAAACTGTTTAGCGACATAGCTGAAACGTCTGCAGCAAATTGTGTTAGTCGGCCATCTTGCGCGCCAACGGCTTGTAAATGTCGAAAATTTTGATAGGTACAGTTGGCACCAGATCGATATTGACTACAAGAACTCAAAAATGATTTTAAAAGTAAGATATTGAGAACGAATGAAACTGTTTTATTGATTTAAATTGTGTTATTGTCCAAACTAAAGGTGTTTACCAAATATAAGAACAATCAGTTAATAGGAAGGGCAGAAAATCAAGGCGTTGAGATTATTTTGAGTACTTTGTTCGGCAAGATAGATCTGTTACTGACTGTACCAGTACTTCGATGCAAAATAGAGCTAAGAATGTTTAGAGAAGATTGTTTGTGTAGTTGAATAGCAGAAGTTCGGTCTGATTTGTTGGCAGTCAGTTTATCTTTAGTTTAGCTTGTTGCTGTCGTAACTGTCATATTTTTGAGAGTTTTGATTTTATAATTGATATTTATGTTGGTGACGCCGCATGGTTCCCGGCAGAGAAGAATTAGGGCCACCCCATCTCTTCCCATGCGGTGTCGTACAAGGCGACTAAGGGATAGGGCTGTTTAACATCAGACAGATATATACAGCCCAGACTCAGCCTCAGATATAGGCTCGAGTCAACAATAGTGCCCGGAATACGGCAATAGGCTCACCCCCTATTACGTGGGACCGACTACAATGCTTCGTGAAATGTGGGTGTTAATTCACCTCTGCCTAACCCTCCGACGATAAAGGCGTGATTATATGTATATATGTAGGTATCTATGTATTTATGATAGTAGTAGTGTAGTGGTGTGTGTATCTTCTTGAGTAGTAAATTACAGTAATTTCCAGTAAGTGAATTTCATTCGTTATCAATGGGAGGTGCATCAATAAGGTATGAAATTCACAATGAATACGATCTGACGAGAATTTGTTTAATGTGCTTTTACTCTATGAAGTAAAATTTGTTTGGTGCATAAATAAAGCTTACTATCCGAGAAGATTACAATTTTATTTTAATTCCAGTTAAAGTTTTAATGGTCTTCGTTATATCAGAACCTATTTCAGTATCATCCAAATCTTGCAGTCTACTCTTACATACTTCATTTTGACTTTTTTTATTTTATTTTTTATTGGAACGTCTACTGTCAGACGGGGGTTAAAAAATTACATATACTGAAGTATAAGAAAGAATAATTTTTTTCCATACATGAACAAAATAATGATATTATTTTGATTATTGTTGCCACTGATATGGCAGTTCTCCATCCGACAGTAAACATAGAGCCCAAGAGAAAACGCCCGCTAGACGGCAATAGGCTTGCCTCCTATTACGTCGGTCCGAAAATCATAGTTGGCGACACTTGGGTGTTAATAGACCTCTACCTACACCTACGGGGATTTACAAGCGTTAGTAAATGTGTGTATGATACCAATAATCTGTTGTACATCGTAATTAAGCATCAAAAGAATATCTTCTCGTTCGTATATCGCCGTTATTTTTTTTTTTTATCGTGCGAAAAATCCCCACGGATACCACCCCCACGGAGCCGGTGGAGGCGGTTATGTCGGACTCGAACCGACTAAAACGCACGCCGTCTTGGGTCCTTGGCTGCCGGAGGTGAGATTGCCAAAATCATATATCGCCGTTATAAGTCCACAATTCCGAAGCATTTATTTTAATCCTACGTAATAAGGGTTAGACTACCGATATCTATTAAGCGCGTGTCTCTCTCTGCAATACTCTCGAGAATATCTCGACTGAAAAACTTAATAGCACTTCCAACTAATCTAGGAATAGCATTTTACTATCGCACGTTAATGCAAATTTATTTTCTTTTATTTAAGGTAGATATATACGCTTTTATTCTTGATGGAAAAAGCCTACCTAGAACATAAACTGGCGAAATGTGGGTGCTAGCACCTCTGCCTACACCTTCGGGGAAGACAGGCGTGAGTTTATGTTATGTTATGTTATGTGGAATAAGCTAACCCCATGACACCCTTAGCCATTATTTTTAAATCCTGAATATTCACCTAGGCCTAACCCTCTGGGGATAAATGCGTGATTATATGTATGTGTATGTACGTTGAAATTTTTTACCAGCACGTAAAATGTTTCTTCTTCATATATATTATGAGGATGAAAAAGCAGTTGATGAGGTCGACATGAGGGCCACCATTGTAACCTTGTTGGTGTCTGTAATAGTTATATTCTTTCCTGGAAATTTGCCTTCAGCTTACCACCAGCGGCAGTTAAATCATATTGACAGGTCTATATAAAAAAACTAAGCTAACTACTTGACTCGTCAACAATGGGTCGCTAGCCATTTCTGAAGATGGTACATTTTTCCTACTACGTATTATAAATGCTAAACTTTGATTGTGTGTTTGATTGGTTCTAGATTGATAGCCTCATCAGATGTACTTTGTACATGAAGTTAAATAAATAAATAAATACACGAACAACCTTATTCTTCTTTTTCTTCAGGTGCCATCTCCATCCCGGAGGTCAGTGACTATATGTCTGTATGTCTCCCTATCTTCAGTCATGTGAATTAACTCGCCTATGCTGTCCACCTCCAGCCAGTCTAACATGTTCCATGTCCACGATGTTCCTCGTCTGCCACGGCCTCGTTTATCTTTAATGTTGCTTTCAATAATTAATTAAAGCCATTAAAACAACATTATACATACTTTAAAACTGTGCCAGTTAATTCCGAGCCAATCAAGATACCAGACAATTTGCCAACACAGCTTCGAACGATCCTTAACCAATTTTAAATGAGTAATAATATCAGCAAGTCTTTTGCCAAGTCGTGCCTGCCAATTGCAATAATGTGCAGTCACTTTGTTTTTTGTTTTAGACGTTGACAATTGGGTTTTCAGTTTTTAATTTGGAGCTGTAATCTCCCTCTTTCTCTCTCTCGTATTTTCCATATTTTCAAACTCAATTGTCTTTAAATATTTTTTTTATAACATTTATTATGCTAACTTTTAAGTTCGAAAAACATCGGTAAAAATGAAATGCTCAAGTGAGACTTGAACTCACGACCTTTCCCTTACAGGGGGAATGCTCTTCCAACTGAGTTATTGAGCCACACCTGAATCATTCCAAATTTTCCTTCTCTTTATATCCGTCTTTAAGGGCGACGGTGAGCCAACTACCAACATTGTGAGTTCAAGTCTCACTTGAGCATATCAATTGTCTTTCTTTCAGTCTAAAAAAATCGTTATTTTCCGTTCAACGACCATCATCCGTCCTCCATATCGAATGAGGCTCTGCTGCATAAGGAACCCGCGCCTCTTGCGTAGCAGCCGCATTCACTACCGCTACGCCACGGAGGCTGTCAACAATCGGAATTACTATTACTTCCTATTCTGTTACAATAATTTTTCACTACCCATAGTCACTATCTAATAGTATACTATCTAATAAAATTGCCAAGTCTATATCTATATGTATCTATGCAGTTCGTAATACAATTTCGGTCAAAAAGGATGCCTCGAGACTGTCAGCATAACATACTGCACATTTTATATATATACATAGTACACTGCATTTTGGATGTACTTTATGGAGGTACTCTCTTGCTATCTTTTGTATTACTTATCCGAGAGAAAAGCACATGCAGCTGATGGAAAACGGTTACCGTAGCCTATGTACACGTGCATCAACAGAAGTGACAGGCTTACGCTTCTGAGCCTATTTCGTAAACTTCAATCTAACATTGTCATTTTAAGGAAAAAAATACATTACCCACGCTTGTGCAGTCAGGTAAAAATTAAACACATTATCCCAACTCTTATCCATCTTCGCCAAAGTTGGATAATATAGGTGAATTGTTTAAATAATTTTCAAGCCCCCAAATTGTAAACAAATCCAATCTAAATATTTTAATAGAAAATAAATAAACTTCTAAACCATTTTACGAAAGTTTTTTTTTATCAAATCCCAGTAAGCGTTCATGTACTCGTTGTACAAATGAAAAAAAGATTTGGGAACTTTACTCATACATTATTAAAATAGGTATGTCAGTCTTGTCGCTTTCTTGTTGACAAAATACAACTCTCCTCACAAATACCACCAATAACATGCCTTCAACAAATACCTTATTACTCAAAGATAAGGATTGTTTTTGAAAAGCAATTTGTAGAATATAATTTTGTAAAGGTTTATTCGAATTACAGCGCCCAAGCGCTCAAGAGATCAATAATACGTTCAAAAAGTTGATTTGATTCACGAGTACTGAGAGGAGTAGAATTACAGACAGACACAACAGGCTTTGTTCAGCGCCATGGACGATAGGGTACGTTTTGTTAAAGTTTATATAAATAGGTAGTATTGTGATCTAAGAAATCTCAATATTTTTGAATGAAATTTGAAAGCATTTTGTATGGTAACTATACAATTCGATTACACAAAAAAAAAATTAATTGCTTAGACGTGGCAATATTTTCCTTACCAACTATTTTTGCATAAATCCATCCATATCTACTAATATCTTAAAACAAGTAACTCCGTCTGTCTTTCTACCTGTTACATTATAATGCCTAAACTACAGAGCTGATATTATAATAAAGTAATTGATGAGAAATATTTTTTCCAGTGTGACAAGAGTGCCCGCTTGACGCTAATAGGCTCTCCCCCTGTTAAGTAGGATCGAAACGCATAGTTGGCTTAAATACAGATGTGGTTATACACACCTGCCTGCCCCTTCAGGGATTCACAAGCGAGAATATTTGTATAATATGTATAAGCTTTCTTTCTTTAATAAAATGTTAACGTTCAAACCGTGTAACGTAATGGCCCGCCCAAGTGAGCAGTGCCGTGTGCTTCTGGTGTTTCGAAAAACATCGGAAAAATGAAAAGGGGAAAAAGGAAAAAGGAGAGACTTGAACTCACGACCATTCACTTACAGGGGGAATGCTCTCCCAACCGAGCTATTGAGCCACACCTGGATCATTTCAAATTTCCCTTCTCTTTATATCCGTCTTTAAGGGCGACGGTGGAGCCATCTACCAACATTCTTACGAACTGTTGAAAACAATGAATGATTTTTCAACCATCTTTAAACATTGAATTTTGATGACTCCGCCCAAATATTTGTATGAATTTTTTATAGCATTTATTATGCTAACTTTAAAGTTCGAAAAACATCGGAAAAAATGAAATGCTCAAGTGAGACTTGAACTTACGACCTTTCCCTTACAAGGTGTGGCTCAATAGCTCAGTTGGAAGAGCATTCCTCCTGTGTAAAAAAAATCATTCAAATTGTGGTGTTTCGTTTTGGTGGGGACTACCATACACCCAGATAATGAATTTAAAACAAATAACAGACCAGGGAACAAATAGAAGTCTCAAAGATTTAAAGGGACGAGTTAGCGCAGGGGACCAGTGGGTTCATACCTTGCCCCCATGCTCTTCTATCTTTCACCAATCACTAAAACCAGCAAACACTTTTAAAACCATTTCTATTTACTTTTACATAAGTTTATTGACTTGTCTAGGAATACAAAATGGTTCTCAATATACTCTAGAGGATTGTGCTATGCATATTTCAAGAAGGTGAAACACCTTTAAGAGCACTATTTTGTTTGAATGCAGACAACGACCGTATTACGTGTAGATGTTGGTTGTGTTGGAACTAGTTGGGAATTGTATTAGTTTGTTGTACTACAAATACGAATACAAAATTTATTTTGCGAAAATGGGTAAGTACAGTGTAGGTGTTAGCACAATGGCGCGAGTTGACGACAAGAAAATAGTCAAAAATTAAAAGGTGCCAACTCGCGGACGCCCGCGGGTTTGATGGCCGCGAGTTGATGAATGACCCTAATTGATCAGCCATATTCCGCCTTTAGGCGTGCTTCAGTGTATGGTATGTGTTACTTTTTTACTCACTTTTACGAACTATGTAGGTAAAGTACTCGGCTTTTTATTTGGAACTTACAGAAGAATAGTGAGAGCTAGAGAGAGATAGAGAGAGGAATGCCTCTGAAATTTTTGACTCGTTGAACCTAATCGCATATATTGAAATATCTATTCTTAGTTAACCTCTAAAGTCTAGTAATCGAAGAATCAATTTGTAAGCATCATCATCATGTGCCAATGGCGCCTGCTTGAAAATGGACCCCCATTTACATGCTTTTTGTCCTCCATTTCGCATGCTATTCTGTAATTTTTAGGCTTTTAATTTCTAAGCATTACTTAAAAAAATGTAGTGTAAAATATTAAATAAAATAATCTTGTATTACACTCGGAATGATTACTTTAAAAAACATTTATTATACTACTAGCTTTTGCCCGCGGCTCCGCCCGCGTGCATGTCGGTTTTCGCGACCAAACATCCTTTCTCAAGTTCTAATCTACCCCTATACCAAATTTCATCAAAATCGTATCAATGGTTAAGGCGTGCAAGCGTAACATACAGACAGACAGACAGAGTTACTTTCGCATTTATAATATTAGTATGGTTAGTATGGATACGAGGTCTCAGCTCATAAGTTTCCTATTATATAAACCCTATTAGCATACAATTGTTTAAACACAAGAGTATCTGATATAAAATTTAGTCGACTGTTTTGAGCCAAATTGGTTATCGACCACGCTTCGCTTAGTGTGTTTGTAAAAACTGTATTTCAAACACAGGGTAGCTCTCACAAAACAATCAACAGATTTGCCGCAGCATTGCAGTGAATATAATTTAAGCCTCCCGTCCACTAGAGCGTATTTAGAAAGCACTTAATGGAAAACTAGTTTAAAACTGTGAATGTGTTTTTTTTTGTGATTCTCAAAAGTAGGAAGTTCACTATATGCCACACCGATTTTTGGGCTATGTAGAACACGTCTGTATATTGAATAGGCTATTTGACAATTTTTTTTTACTTTCGAAAAATGACCACTTTCATAAAATATAATGAACTGTAAAAGTAAAATTTTCGTACGACAAAATACTTTTCAAGATATTTTGTTTTGAAAAATACAATTTATCGCGCCGCCCGGAAACGTTCCATACAAAATCGTACGAAATTGTGACGTCACGCTTCGGTAGTGCGTAGTGCAAATGTATGGAATGCATTTATCTCGGACTACATTGCGTTTACACATATATAGTTCATAATAAAAGTTCTTTAAAATTTAATGAGGAATCTAAAAACTTATTTATTTGAATTGAATTTGATTGTTTATATTTTGACTTTTTTTGGGAATTTCAACTAATGAAAAGTCATAGTTTCAGTTTAGATATGCAATATTTTATTTTGCAAGGCATATTTTCAGAACAAGCTATCATATTAAGCAGTATTATGAAGAATCGACGACTTAGTCAAATAGCCTATTGTTCAACATGTTCAGGCAAATGGGTCATATTTGGGAATCTTAAGGAGAAATACCTACAAATCAAACCATGGATTCTGATTAAACTAAATTATGATTTTGTCTACCTTTTTGGAACTTGATTAAAAACACCACGACCGTTTTCTTCGAGTAAAAAATCACCTTCAAAATGTAGTTGAAAGGAACTGGATGCGGAAGGCGGAGGAGTGAGAGCAATGGCGCACATTGAAGAGGTCTATGACCAGCACTGCTACTAACTGATTGATTAATTGATGATCAAATGTACATTAAGGTGACTGTTTTTTGATAACAATTGAATGAAACCACGCTATGCTATACTGAAATGTTGTACTTAGTGAGCTAGTTTGTATACCAAGGTGCCATGGCATCTACCGAATGACAAATTAAGGAATTCTTCTTCTTCTTTTTCTATCGTGGCGATGGCACCGCGGCCCTCAAATTATCTTCTAAATTAAGGTATAATAGATAGGTAATTATTTGCTCATAGAAATTTGTTACGATACAGTGTGTAACAACCACAAGATTGTCGTCTCGAACGATTTTTGAATGCATCGTGTGCACAGCCATACCAATTACTAGTGCGGCCGGCCCCCGCGGAATATTCCAAACTGACCGGACTCAGAGCGATTTTAAATTGAATTTTTGAGAATTACGACGACAATTTCCAGAGTATTGTGTAATATACGGAACCAAATTCGGATGATGAACGCTGCGAGTTGTAAGTACTTGTAGCATAATGTTTGTTTACTGTCTGAATTATTTTTAGTGTACATATTTAACGCGCTAGTAACTTTATTATTAATTATTAATAAAATGGTCAATAATTAATAAATGTTAATAATATATTAATATGTTAAAATATAGTAAAGTATAAAAAATAAAAAAGACGCGACGGAAAAATATGCGGCCTTAGCTGAACGATACGGTACGGCTGAGGAGCGGGTTAATTGATTAATTTTGACTATGTATTGAAATTTAGCATTTAAGATGAAATATATATATTAAAAAAATACATCAAAATATAATATATTAAAATGTTAATAAATAAACCTCTAAAATGTTAACCACCTAAAACCAAAATTACAGTTTTAATTTTACATTATCACCAAATTGCTAACGTTCTGCACATTGGCACCTATAAAGTAAGAGTTAGTTACAATAACATAGGTACATACGTTTTTAGCGTCTTGAAATTGATCACAACATACATAGATTACAGGAATACTTCTGTAACTTAACTTAACTGAGCATAGGTCTGCTAAATCAGAGGTCGCAGTTACGATTGAAAATATTTGTACAATAAATAGATGTATTTATAAAAAACGCATTTACGTGTTTACCTGCATTCTAGATCACATAAAACAAGCTAGTCTAGCTATGCTTACTTTGGGTCTAGCGCAGGTTGACAAAAATAAGGAAGTATCGTGTCTGTCGAGGTTTACATATCAGTATGTTTCCTTATATCCACCTCCAATTTTCGTGGTATGAAGTAGGTAGATACGTAGCTTAGATACGTATATTTGAAATTACGGCGCCGGCGATCCGGTGTTGGGAAAAATGGTTTTACAAATGCACCTCCACTTTGTATTTACTACAATGTCAGCTCCAAGGTTTCCATTTTGAGATTGTAATCTAATTGAACTTGAAGAAAAAGGACTTGTTCTCTATTTAGCATGTGCCTTGTTCGTGATAGCTGATTTGGATTGTTTTGCTACTACACTTAGGGCTAATATTTTTGGACTTGCCTGTGGTGTTTGCTCTTGTCGTATTGCTTGTAAGGTAGTTGTTCTATGCCATAGCTATTACGTCACGTACATTACAGAGGGTCTACTGCCATCTATAGCATTATTATTTTTTATAAGAACTTTGTGACTTTCATAGCGTGAATCGGACCGTCAGCATCCGTCCGTCAGGATAATTAGGATACTAGTGTTTTGTGTTGAAACTGGATCAAACCGTATCTCTTACTATAGTGGATATTATATCTAGTTTAATTTGTTAGATTTTACACTTGTCTTGTCGTAACAAAAGACAACGATCCGTGCCGATTTATTCAATGAGAATAAAATAAAACGGAATGCATACTGTCTAATAAGGGTCAATACAAATTTTATCGGTGGCCTTTTGTATTTAGCTACAACTCAATAGCTTTCACACATACTTAATCAGACTGAGGATACGCAGCTCGCACTTCTACACGAAGGACTATACACGTTATCTGCTGTGTGCCGTTCTGATTACGGATGTTTCAAAGTGTAAGAAAACAATAAAAATACATCTAAATTCGAAAAGTCGTAGATAAATGTAATTTGGGAAGGAACTCGTGACGTAGTAGTAATGGCGTAGAACAAGTCATCAGCATGTGTATACAGCAATTTAGAAAAAGGCAACTCCACAGGCAAGTCCAAAGTAGCGTTTAGTATACAGTTTAGTAACTAGCGACACTCCGAATCAGCATTCGAACAAGATATCAAGAATTATCATGAAATTGTCTGCAGTTAACCCGAATAGCAGTCATTGGAATCAAACCACTTTTTATGGGAATTCATCGCAATTTATTTGATAATATTTACATTTAGCCCGACATTTTTGTTACCTTTCAATGGCCAAAGGTCGTGGAGTGATTAAAGTTGCAAGTAAACAATACCAATTATATCGAAATGAAATCCGTTAAATAGTGATTCTAGTTTAATCATGAATATCAGTTACAGTTTATATAGGAAGTCAGTACGTCAGTGGATAAGTGTGTCGCGACCCTTAAATGGTATTCTACTCTCATTTCTTCTTTGTTTTTCACAAACAAAATAGTTGAGGAACTTCCACTTGATTGTAAACATATAAAAGTAAATTTCCAACAATATTTTGTTTGGAATTTGTTTGTATAAAGCTTTGTTTGAAGTGAACGGTACTTGGTGAGCCGAGCGATTTGAAAGATTCTTTTATGGCGCCTTCAAAGTAGAAAGGATACGAAGCGATCAATCAAGTTAAGTACCGATATCATTACCAATGTTGTACTTTTTTAAGATTTGTGATTGTTTAGAATATCAAATTGTTGCTTTACTTGTGTGAATATTTAAAACCCTATAAACTCATTTGAATCCTTTAATTGACTAGCTTGGTGCCTCTGCTAAGGCTCTGATGCAGGTTTTCGTGTCAGGGTTAGGAAATCAGGACGGCAATCGAGCTCGGAAAAATCTTCATATTAATAAAATCAAACAACAAGGAGACTCCGTGGTAAGACAGACTCCTTAGCCACTTATTGAAAAAGAAAGACAACTTATAATGTAGGTAATACATCACACTATGGGCTCATCCCTTTCACTGAGACGATTTGGCAACCTCTATTTTTCAGTAACGGGAATTTCCTTTATGGCCACTTCCTAAAAGTACTTAAAAATAAATATCTCTTTGTTCACAAGACTGTTATGTAAGCCGAATGCAAGAAAATAGATATAAAATCATAGCTAAGTGCAATTCACGCACAGAACGTATGTGCATGTTATATTTCAGAATAAGTTATAGGTAAAGTATTCCCCACCATACTTCCCCTGCCCTTCTTTTGCTGCTCCTGATTTTATCATCTCCGTTTGAATTGAATAATAATTTGTAGCTTATTACTTAAGAGTTATTTTCTTGCTTCTATATAAATGATAAAACCTACTACTATGCCTGATAATAAAATTCTAAATAGCCAAGTGTTGGTAAGCGTATAACTCAACAACGCCTGGACCAATTTGGCCAATTCTTTTTTTTAATGTTCGTTGAAGTTCAAGGATGGTTTTTACGGCGGATATCAAGGCAAGCTTTAGAAGTAACTAGTCCTATATCAGCCACTGAAGAGTTTTTACGCTTGTTACTGTATTTATCATTTTAGTAATCGTTTTTACAATTATTAAAACAATCAAATTCAATTTCTAATTTTACACATATTTAATATTGTTAATTACTATTAAAATTTAATGCATGAAATATTAGTACTATTTTATTTTTATTTATTTTAAGAGTAGTTGACACAACACACCAAGCATAATCACATAACCGGTTTAAAGAAACCTCCCTTATATCTTCCGTACTTCCCAAAAAGAAAGATCATTTCATGCCTTATTAGGTATTAATGAATTCTCATATACATCCATACGAATCCCAATAAATTCTGATAACCCTAAATACTTACGTTTTAAATACATTGCGGGGCCAATACGAAATGCCGTAACTCAATACTCACGCGTAACTATTATTTCGATTCTCGAACCAAACGATCGGGCCATTAAATTTCTTACTTATACTTTGCATACTTTCATGCAATAACAACCTTTGTCTGAGATCATTTCAATAATATCCCAAGTTTAATAGCAACATTTCAGGCTCGAGGCAGTAATAAAATTTAACGTGTCGTTGCGAGTTTTGTGACTTCAGCGAAATTTATCGCCGAAACTTTTTCAAGCGATCCATTTGTTAATCTCGGGGTGCGTATTTGGTAACGTTTGAAAAATGCGACGATATGTTTAGCTTTTTCAACGAACGTGTTAAAAGTTTTGGGGGTCTAGTTTTTTATGGTCTGACTTGTAATTCGAGAATACGATACTGTTGTGTGACTGATGGTTACATTTTTTATGGTTTCTTGTTATTGTTGAGGTGACTCTCTCGTGACCAGAAAGCTGGCCTCTTTTTAGGTCAGAAATTAAGCATTGCCATACAACGAGACAGCTTCTGTGGCGTAGCGGTAGTGAACGTAGCTGCTACGCAGGAGGCGCGGGTTTGATCCCCGCTCATTGCAAATATTTGTGTGCATCAATATGGGTATTTGCATTGGTGTGGTCGTGCCTCGGAGAGCACGTTAAGCTGTCAGTCCCGGTTGCTATACGAACATTTATGGCAGTCGTTAAGGGTAGTTGGGGTCCTCAAAAGTCCAACAACTGGTCTAGCGGCAATGCCTCGATGTCGCCTTCGAGTTATTGAGGTAAGGTGTCAGTCGCTCCACAGAAAATACCGAAGTCTAGGCAAATCCGCAATTAGACAGGTAAAAGCAGACCCCAGTCTCCAAACCGAAAGCGTTGAATGCGTCTGGTATTAACGCTAAGAGGAAGAAGATACAATGTGGCAATGCTGCCAACCTTCTGGGAACGCTACCGCAAGAGGCTTGTGATGCGGAGGAATTTCATGATGCATTTTAATAATATTTCGCTATTATTTGTATAATAGGTATTTTAGTTTTAGTTTTATTTTAGTTCTTCAATTTCAATGTAAATAAAGTCTTATGAATTATTTATATCAATAAAACAGTTTGATCTGCTCTTAATACCATGGTTTTAAGATCATTTTGAGATTTCGTAGTCAGGCTGAAGCTGACTGTACATATGCACAATATTATGTATAGAAGTATATATGAGGATTTACAATGTAATTAACAGAACAGTAAAAGTGATCACAAAATTACCCGTCATTTCCGTAGAATACACCTTGAAACCGCTGAATATGTATAAAGTGTTAATCTGTATACACTTACTTAGCATAAAATGCGAGTGTTGTACGCATCGGGTGCTAACTTTGATGAGTTGGGAACTTTCTACGTTAGAAGTACTTATATGTGAAGTTAAAATAACGAATGAGGTGAAAGATCTTGTTATCGTCCGTGGCAATTAAATTTTATTTAAATTACTGAATAAAGCACTTGTACTTCACTACAGAGTTTTTTTTTTTTTTGAACCTAACAGAATTACAAAAGTTTTAATTAGAGAATAGTAGTATTATCATTTTCAACGGGGATACCGTTCTAACACTTCACACTACACACGTACACACACACATACACACACACACACACAAACACACACACACACACACACACACACACAGAGACACACACACACGTACACACACACACACACACACACACACACACACACACACACACACACACACACACACACACACACGCACACACACGCACGCATGCAGGCACGCATACACGCACACACACATACACCCACAATCACAAAGAGCCGTTCTGTGGAATTACTTAGATAATTCTAATAGTAGTAGGTAATTCTTAGTTCGAAATCTTTCTATTTTATTTTCATCATTAGAAAATATTATATCATCCAATATAGGCCGACAACACATGCGTTCACCCTTCTCGAATTTTGTGTATATATGTGAAATTGTATAAAACTGTCACCACCAATAATAAAGAGGCGAAGTTTCAGGGAACAATCTCAATAAATGGGGATTTGTTTTCAAGTAATCGTTTGTCAAACAGATATTACGTATAACAAAGATGGCGGCGAACTTTTTTCTGATTTAAGTTTAGAATTTGTTTTTTTTTTATAAAGTTAAAGTTGCGTGGTTGACAGCAGTTGAGAGGATACATATACTCACGCCTGTAGATCCCCGAAGGGGTAGGCAGAGGTGTATTAACACCCACTTTTCGCCAACTCTGATTTCCGGTCCAATATAGTACAGGGCGAGCCTATTGCCGTCAAGCGGGCACTTAGTTATGGGCTGTGTGTGTTTACTGTCAGATGGAGACTATACATATCCCTATCCCCACAGGACGAGATGGGGTGGGCCTATTCTACTGCACCAGGAACCAACACGGCAATGGTTGGCAATGGATGGTATAGGCTGAGCAATATGTCACGTAAGGCTTTCATTTTTTATATTTCATTTTTATGGTATATAGAGTCCCATTAAGATATATGGGCCCCTACCATGATATTCTTGGGACCCAAACCAACTTCACCTGTCATCACTAGATGAAGCTCTGGCGCGGGCTTTCTTCTAGAACCATGTAGTCATGCCAATAAAAACCAGCTCACGTGTTTCCTTCTTCCTACAGTCCCGGGCGTGAAAAGGCATCTGATGAGGCCGTCAAACTGAGTGCCACCTCTGTTAGCATGGTACATGTTTACGATGGTGACCCTCTTTCCGAGACTTTGCCTTTAGCTTAATATCAGGCGAGGTGAAGTCAAATTAACGTATTAAAAATAAAAAAATACACTCGTAATATTGAAATATTGAAGTCAAACTCTTATAGTGCACAGCGCAACAATGTGTGCGTAAGCTTCAACGAAACTGAACTTCAATTTCTAAATTCAAAAACCAGCCATCATTCATTTTAGTACATTTTTTAATCTGTAATATGTCTCACAATAAGCGGACGAATATATCGCAGACCGAAAACTTGTGACAGTTTACTAAATATAACCCGACGTTGCCGGCATTTTAGTAGCTACTTTACAATTTTAATGACGAACCGAATTTCAGTAATGGCCGGCGTTCGATTTTGCTCATCCATTATGTACAAAGTACTCGTGTATCGGCGGAGTTAAAATATAAGTTGGGTCAATCCTATCTATTACTGTTATAGTTTGACAGTTGCAAATCTTTGGAGCTAAATTTGAATAACATTTTAGATCCATATTGACCGCACGTTTGCCCACTAGGCTAGGGACGAGACTCGACGAATAAAATAGGCTTGACGATTTATAACAGCTTTGGTCCGCGGCTCCACCCGCGTGTATGTCGGTTATCGCGACCAAACATAGCCTATGTCCTTTCTCGAGGTCTAATCTACCACTATACCAAATTTCATCAAAATCCGTTCAGTGGTTTAGGCGTGAAAGCGTAACATACAGACAGGCAGACAGACAGAGCTACTTTCGCCTTTATAATATTACTAGCTTTTGCCCGCGGCTCCGCCCGCGTGGATGTCGGTTATCGCGACCAAACATAGCCTATGTCTTTCTCATGGTCTAATCTACCCCTATACCAAATTTCATCAAAATCGGTTCAGTGGTTGAGGCGTGAAAGCGTAACATACAGACAGGCAGACAGACCGAGCTACTTTCGCCTTTATAATATTACTAGCTTTTGCCCGCGGCTCCGCCCGCGTGGATGTCGGTTATCGCGACCAAACATAGCCTATGTCCTTTCTCATGGTCTAATCTACCTCTATACCAAATTTCATCAAAATCGGTTCAGTGGTTGAGGCGTGAAAGCGTAACATACAGACAGGCAGACAGACAGAGTTACTTTCGCATTTATAATATTAAGTATGGATGACCAATTGCTACTATCAACAGGCTTGACTGGCTTGACGAATTGGAACAAAAATACGTGCAAAAAACGTGTTTTCTAGAACTTAAAATTGTTTGAAGTATGTATTCATGAACTTTTGAGACTGACTGTACAAGTAACTATTTCAGTCGTGTAATGTTATTAAAATAACATAAAAGATATAGATTTCAAAATGTAACCCTGTCAACAACCCATGCTGGGGCTCAATTCACTAACTTACGTACTTAGTTGCGTAAATTTACTTATGATTTTACTGACGTAAATATACGCAACGTGCAATTTCGGTGAGTAACCTATGTCAGTTTCCGGTACAGAATACCAAGTAAATATACGTGACATTTTATGTCATATGACATAATGACATTTATGAAAATAATGCCAGACTAAAAATATAACTTGAATTGCCAATTTTTTTTTTCAATAAATTCTTATTATTAATTTTTTCAATCTCATACATAAATCTCATGTATGGAATTGTTTTGAACTATGATTTAATTAATATTAGACTTCTTCTTTTCGTGTCAACGATTCACTTTTATGAATAATTACACTATTCGGGAATAGAATTATGCTATCTTAATCGCGCTGTCATAATATTAGTAGGTACTTATAACTATTATTATTATTTATGTGCTTCAAAAAAATCTATTTATGTTTAGATGAATATGGGATATATTTTTTATCATTATTGCACTACAGTTTAATAAAATACAATTATTGTAATCCATAAGTCATTTGTATTTTTATTTGACCTAAGAAATAAGTTATACAACTATACACAGCAGGCTGCTAAAATTGCAACATTATAATACTAACTGATCGAATAGTGATATATCCAAGAAGAAATAAGAAAACCTTAAAAAAACGAAGTTGTTTTGTGGTCTATGGTACCTATGATAAACAATTTTCTTACGTTCTGAACATTCATTAAAAACTTTTTATAGCGGAGCGGTATTGCATTTCTACCAACATAGCATCTATTTAAAGGATACCAAATATTCCTATTGTTGTACATATTAGTAATCCTCGAAACAAATTTTGGTTGTACTATTTGTTCGGCTTTTTCTACAATATATATATTATATTATATGTAATTCAGTCAAGAAACTCGTGTTTATTGAGGGTGGCGCTGCGGTGCGCTCGTCAGTTACGCAGATGGCGGGTTAGGTAACACAATAAAAAAAAGAAGAACCAAAGAGTGAATTTCCTTTATTCAGTTCAGGCACTTACAGAGCACATTTGAATGTCTTTTTTTTCTTCGTTTTTTTCGTGCGGAAATCCCCACGGATACCCGCCGGAGCCGGAGGGGGAGGTTATGTCGGACTCAAACCGACTAAAATCACACGCCGTCTGTGGGTCGGAGTGGAGAGGTTGTCATCGATAGCCCTTGCACCTCGGCTGACCCAGGGTCTCCTCAAGAAGGAGGGACGACGGTGTCCCTAACTCGCCCCCGGTATGGGGAGCCACGCTTCTAAGCACCCCGCCGCCTTGGCCTGCTTCTGTTAGGGTGACAAGCAGCTCCACCCGTCACCCCAGGCCCGCGCTTATGGGGGACGGAGGTCGGTTTGTGCATCCGCCGTCCATGTTGCCTTCGCCCGCGGGTAGCGCGGTTTGCGAGTCCCTTTCCGCCGTCTCCTTCTCGAGCATTACTTGCTCCCAGGAGGCGCCGGCCTCCCATGCATCCGCGCAACGGAACATCGCCGCGAGTAGGGTGGCGAGCGTGAGAACTCTCACTCCCAGGGCCGCCACCAGCTCCCGTCTCGGCGTCTCCCACGCCGAATACTCGGGGAGCGTGTGCAGCCCTGAGTCCTCGCTTGCGTCGCAGTGATAGCACCCGGACGATGGCTCCTCAACGATCAGACGCAGATCCCACCCGAAGCACCCGTGCCCAGTGATAATTTGCGTCAGTCGATACGAGGGGCTGCCATGTGGCCTCTCTAGTCTCTCCCCCCATGATTGGTATGGCCGCTACGACAGCTTACTTAAGTCGTCGTTCCCACTCCGCCACCATATCCATGTGAGGCCGGGATTTCTCGGCCCGAATATATTCAGGCTCAGGATCGTATCCCCGCATTCGCGCCTCCTTTCGGAACCGATATAGCACTGAAAGGGCCCTAGATTGTAGGATCCACGGTGGCGATCCGGCCAGAAGACTCGCCACGACGAAAGTTATCGGGCAGTAGCTAATGGCCCTGGTAGCCATCGTCTGCTGCGGCGTACGCAGTAGGGGCATGAAACTGTCCTCTAGGTTTCCAGTTTATGGTTTGCAAATGGGTACGACCAGCTAAAAGTTGTTTCGATATTTTCAGCATAAGTAGGGTTTTTTAAACATGGTTAAGTTTAAACGAGTTAACCAAAAATGGCTATGTGGTTAAACTCTACGCCGTGGAAGTAGGAGCAAGAGGAATTCCAGCTAAATCCCTGTATAACTTATTTAAAGACCTCGAATTGCCAAGAGCTTCAGTAAGCTCTTAACTCAAACGAATATCTAAAACGGCGTTGATAGGATCTTACCAAATTTGGATAGGTAGAGGGGGGTACACGACTGACGGTGGAGGTGAGCGCTGATGCGTCACAAGATGGCCACCCTAAGCCTACACCTGGGTCGCAAGTCCCAGGCGCCGTCACAGTGTTCCTCTCTGTACCACGCCATGGACCCGGCGACCGCACGGTGAATCCATGGAATGCTAAGAACCAGATCTCTATAATATTTTTACATCTCTCTTATTCGATAAGTAGGTTATTATTACCTCCAAATGAGGCTTGTAGGCGATTTATTAGCGCTCTAGGGTAATAATGTAGCTAGAAAAGCCCTAGGGTTGTAAGTAATTACAAAAAAACACTTTTTTCTTTAAAAAAGTTCGCGTATATCTAACCTTCATACTGGCAATAGACATCATGCGAATGCATGATGTCTATCGCCAAAGACCAAAGAGGTCGCTTTGCTATTCAGCCTTGTCTTCTTGTGAGTATAATAGTCGTCAATTTTAAATATCGAATGGCGAAGCTCAAATTTTGTTCTTGAAAAAAAAATTGAAAAGATCTTTACTTGATACTTTTAATGAAAAAAGACGGGAATAGAAAACTTTTACTTTAAATATTGTTCGTTTTTGGCTTTTTTTTAAACATCTCTAACTATTAATGTACCCAAAAAACACCTGTCCTTAAATCCACTATAAACATTCACGCGCAGACTTATCATGCGAGCACTCCATGTGAAAAGATTATGTTTGACTTACTGATGACACCGGTGATCTCCGCAAAACGACGTTTGGGGGATCACCTGGTTCTGGTACAGAAGGAGCCGACTTAGTGCTATCACTGTGATGCGACCGAGGACTCAGGCGGCGCACGGCGTAACATAGGAGGTAGCTCAATGACCTCTGTCCTGCAGGACCGTAGACTTGGAGTGTGACAATGGTAGCCGCCTGTCACCATAGCAGAAAAGCGGCCCAGGAATGCCAGTGCGATGCGCACAGATCGACATTGAGTAGCGAAGTACTCAAAATGATCTCATTATTGCTTGAGACATATATCTGGGACCTAAAATGTGCTCTATACACGCAGTACACGTTTCTTGGATGAATTTTGACGATAGCACGGGGTGCTGCTGCGTTAGACGAGCTTCAGTTCACTAAGACAAATATATATTACTAGCTTTTGCCCGCGGCTCCGCTCGCGTGGATGTCGGTTATCGCGACCAAACATAGCCTATGTCCTTTCTCAAGGTCTAACCTATCCCTATACCAAATTTCATCAAAATCGGTTCAGTGGTTTAGGCGTGAAAGCGTAACATACAGACAGACAGACAGAAAGACAGACAGACAGACAGACAGACAGAGTTACTTTCGCATTTATAATATTAGTATGGATTACAAAATAATCCGCACGCCCCAAGGCCTTTTATATCTCACGATTTGAGTCACTGGCAATATCGTATTGACATCGCCACAGCTTAGGGTTCGATAGGGTATGGCACACATCGCTGCTTTCCAAGCTACCAACCTTTGGCCTGCCTCCCAGATCGTGCAACTGGGTTGCAAGCGTCCTGCAGGAGCACCGTATTCGCGTCTTTTGTGATGGACGAGCTTCGGAGTTCTTGCAGGTGAATGCTGGCGCGCCGCAGGGTTCCGTCTTATCGCCCACTCTCTTTCTTCTGCATATCAATGATGCTTTCTAACGGTAGCATTAATTGCTATGCAAACGACAGCATCTTACACGGGAGTTATCACGCACATCCTGCGGCCAAGCAGTGTGAAATCGCGGAAAAAAGACATCAAAACAGCCTAGCGTAACCTCGGAGCTCGCAGCAGCGGCGTCTTCATACAAGACTCAAATTCGTTCCTACGTGGAATACTGCTCGCATCTCTGGGATGGCTTCGCAAAGTACTTACTAGATGCTCTCGACAGGTCGCTGCAACGTGCGGTCCGCATCATTGGGAATCCTGAGGTCACGAACTTCCTCGAGCTTTTGCAGATGCGTAGAGATGTTGTCCACCACGGTGAATATTCTGATGAGCTCTTCTAATCAGTCCCGGGGCCTTTAAGCGGGGCGTGAAAAGGCATCTGACAAGGCCGTCAAGCTGAGTGCCACCACTGTTAACATGGTACATGTTTACGATGGTGATCCCCTTTCCGAGACTTTGCTTTTAGCTTACCATCAGTCGAGGTGAAGTGAAATTGACGTGTCCTTTATATAAAAAAATAGGTCCAAGATATATGGCCCGAGCTTTTTTTTTTTTTTTTTTTTTTAACCGTGGGGGAAAATCCTTCATGGATGTTATGCCGGACTCCTACCGACTAAAAACCCCCACGGTAACGCCCAGAAGCCTATGGATGGGAGCCCCGGGTAAGCCCTCGGAAGGATGTCCCAGGACTCCCATCAGACCTACGGCTACAATTGCGGCCTCGTCTCGGGGGTGGTTCGGGTGCTATCCCGCGTCTATGGGGGGGTTTTCGGGTGTTATCCCGCTTCTTAGGGGGGGGGGGGGGCGTGCGTGAATCCCTCACGTCACGCTGCCGTCATGGGCCTGCTTCTGTAAAGACGGTGAGCAGCCAGCTCACCGTCCTCAGGCCCCCGGTTATGGAGGCCGATGGTCTTCGGCGAAGACACGTCGGCGGTGCCCAAGCCGCCGACTGCGGAACTCGGGTGGGAGAGTTTTCTCCCACTCTCGCCCCGCCGCCTCTTTCACGAGCATGACCTGCTTACAGAAAGAGGCGGCGCAGTCCCACTTACTCCCGCTGGAGACCATGGCTCGCACCATGGTCTCGAGCGAGAGGGTGCCCACGCCCAGACCCACCACGAGGACCTGGCGCTGTTGCGCCCACGCCGTGCACTCCACCAGCGTGTGGAGCGCTGTGTCATCGCTGCGGTCCTCGCAGTGCTGACACTCGGCCGTGGTTTCCCGGTGTCTTCGCCACAGATACCTACCGAAGCTACCATGCCCGGTAAGTATCTGTGACAACCGGTAGGAGAGAGCACCGTGTCTCCTCTCCAGCCACTCGTCCATGACCGGTCTGACGGCCGCAATTGTGGCGAATCCCCCCTTTGGTTGCTCAAGTCGCATCTTCCATGTCTCCACGGTTTCCTGGTAGAGCTGGGACCGCTGGGCCTCGATTTCTCGAGACGCAGGCCATTGGCCCCGCGATATGGCCCGAGCTATACCTTGATATTATGACCATTTTGTGCACCTTGCATGCTCACTGTACATACATGGTGGTATTGATTTACGACGGCGACGCGCTAGAAGGCGCGCCTCCCCATTCCGGGGGCGAGTCGGGGACCTGGGTCAGCCGTGGTGCGAGGGATATGTCGATGACCACCTCACCTCCGGCCTAGCACCACGACCCTCAGTCGGCGTGCGGTTTTAGTCGGTTTGAGTCCCACATAACCCCTTCCGGCTCCGCCGGGGGAGGTATCCGAGGTTTTCGCAGGCCAAAAAAAAAGGTAGGATTGATTTATGAGAAAAAGTTAAATACTATGTTTATCCGCATTCTAAATCACGAAACACAAGTTAATTAATCCCTGTTTTCTTTAGGTCTTTTTTTTTTATTTTTTTTTTTATCGTGCGATAAATCCCCACGGATACCACCTCCACAGAGCCGGTGGAGGTGATTATGTCGGACTCGAACCGACTAAAACGCACGCCATCTTGGGTCCTTGGTTGCCGGAGGTGAGATTGCCAAAAGCATATCTCTCGCACCCCGACAGACCCAGGACCATCTCTTTCGAGATGGCCCCCTTCGGGTTGTGGGGACCAAAATGTCCCCATCTAGCCCCGGTTACGGGGAGGCGCACTTTGCGCCGCCGCCGCGGCCTGCTTCTGCTAGGGTGACAGGCGGCTCCACCAGTCACCCCCAGGCCAGCGCTCATGGAGGACGGAGGTCGTTCTGCGACCTCCGACGTCCGGTTCGCCTTCGCTCTGCACGGGCTTCCCGGGCCCGGAGTCTGGTCCGGACCCGACCGGCCGCCTCCTTCTCGAGCATTACTTGCTCGCAGAAGGAGGCGGCCGCACCCCAAGCGTTTGCGCATCGTACCATCGCTGTGAGCAATGTGACGAGTGTGAAGACTCCCACCCCTAGAGCCGCCACTAGGACCCGCCTCGGCGTGTCCCACGCCGGGCACTCGGTCAGCGTGTGCAGCTCTGTGTCCTCGCTCGCATCACAGTGATGGCACTCGGACGTTGGCTCCTTCCGGATCCGACACAGGTAACTCCCGAAACACCCGTGTCCGGTAATCACCTGCGTCAGCCGGTACGAGAGGCTGCCGTGTGGCCTCTCTAGCCATTCCTCCATGATGGGTCTTACCGCCGCTATAACGGCGTGCCCTGCGCTTGGTCGCCCAAGTCGTAGCTCCCATTCCGCTACCATGTCCCTGTGGAGCTGAGACCTCACGGCCCGAATTTCTTCGGGCTCGGGTTCCCGTCCCTGCTCCCGCGCCTCCTTACGATACCGATATAGCATCGAAAGGGGAGAGCCCTTCCAGGTTCCACGGTAGGGATCCGGCAAGGAGACTCGCTGCCTCGAAGGATATCGTGCGGTACCCCCTAATGGCCCTGCTGGCCATTGCACGCTGCGGTCCACGCAGCAGACGCGCATTGTGAACCGTCAGGGTGTCCGCCCATATTGGGCACCCATATAGGGCCATGGACCGCACGACTCCCGCATAGAGTCTCCTGCAGGAGTCATCCGGCCCCCTCATGTTGGGCAGCAGCCGCCCCAAAGCGGCAGCTGTGTCCTTCAATTTGGGGGCCAGTCTTCGGAGATGCTCCCCGAAGTTCCACCGGCCGTCAAGCACGAGCCCCAGATATTTCATCTGGGCCTTGATGCCGATAGAAATGTCTCCCACTATGAGGCTGGAATCCTCCGGTGGCACGCGCCGAGGCCCATGAAAGAACATGGCCTCGGTTTTATGCAGAGCCACCTCGAGACCCAGCCGCCGAATCCGCTCCACGACTTGGGCAACCGCGGTCGTGGCCTTCAGGGTCGCTTCGCGGTATGTAGCTCCGCACGCCGTCACCAGCGTGTCGTCCGCATAACAAGTGACGGCGGCACCGTCCGCGAACTCACCGCGAAGCACCCAGTCGTAACCGATGTTCCACAGTAGCGGTCCCAGGACCGATCCCTGCGGAACACCGCACGACATCTCTCGCCGACCGAGCCCGGTCGCACTTGGGTAGACGACTGCTCTCTCCGACAGATACGCCCCGACTATGCGGCGAAGGTAGAGAGGCACCTCGTGATACACGGGCTAGCTCCAGGGCAGGGTGTTAAACGCGTTGGCGATGTCCAGTTACACCGCCAGCACCACCTCGCCCCGAGCGACGGCGTCCTTCACCAGAGTCCCCACGCGCATGATGGCATCCACGGTGGAGCGCCTCCGGCGGAAGCCATACTGGCCATCCGCCAGGTCAGGCCCCACTCTGGATAGGTGCTCGACGAGGCGCTTTGCAATCACTCTTTCAAAAAGCTTGCACACCTCGTCGAGCAACACTATCGGCCTGTAGGCGGACGGTGAGTCCGCCGGGCGTCCCGCCTTTCGGATGAGGACCAGTTTCCCCGTCTTCCACAACTTCGGAAACTGGCCTCGCTCCAAACATGCGCTGAGAAACCCTCTCAGTCGGGGCTCGAGAGCGTCTTCTTCGCCTAGAGCTAGGACCCACGCTCGGCCTGGAATGCCGTCGGGTCCCGGGGCGGTGTTCTTGGCCTTAAGCCTTAGCACCGCCAGCTCTAGCTCTACCCAAGTGACCTCGGGCACGTCGTCGTCATCCACGTTGGGTGCCATAGGCGACCTAGGTGGCGGAGTCATCTGCGGTGGAATATGTTCCACCGCCCGCGCTGGGAACAGGGAGCCAACGACTCCTCCGAGCAGCTCCGGCTGGAGACACCGGGTTAACGGTGGGGCCCGGGGGCGCAGCTTGCCCCTTACCATAAGGTAAGGCCGCCCCCATGGGTCCCGCTCCAGCGTCTCCAGCAGCTCCTTATGAGCTGCAGCCTTCGACTGCCTTACCGCCACTCGGAGGGCCTTTCTGGCCTCCCTGTACCCCGCATGAAGCTCCGCCTCTCGGGGCTCCGTATCTGCGGGGCGGCTACGCCTCCTTCGGAATCTGGTCCACCGGCGGAAAGCGATCACGGAGGCCTGTCGCAGCTTCGCGATGTCCGCTGACCACCAGTAGACCTGACGCCTCGGATTATAGGGCGGAGCCCTAGGCATAGCCGCGTCGCAGACACGTGTCATGGCCTCCCGGAACCACGCCGCCTCATCGTCTATGTCGACAGGCCTGTCCGGCGCAGAGGCCCAGGCCTGTACGATGGCGGCCTCCAGGAGGACCTCCCGATCCAGTCGCTTAAGCACCCAACGTGGCTCGCGTGGAGCCGGTGTAACCGGCGTGGCACCCGCGGGGGGAGAGACGTCGAACCGAATGTATAGATGATCCGACGCTGTCTCCACCTCCTCAAGGACACGCCAGCTCTGCACACGGCCTGAGAGCGGGGCGCTCGCGAACGAAAGGTCCACAATTGAGTCGCCCCGTCTCTTCACGCACGTGGCGACGGCCCCGCGATTCAGAAGAACTAGGCTGAAACTATCAGCCCAGCTCTCCACTGCCCTGCCCCTCGGTCTAGTGCATCGGGAACCCCAGTTCAGAGACCAGGCGTTAAAGTCCCCGAGCACCAGAACCGGGTGAGGGTAACAGGTATTGACGACGACGCCCAGCTGATCCAGCCACTGCTGGTACTCAACTAGGTCTCGGTTCGGCGAGAAGTATACTGCCACGACCGCTATCTCCCCCATAAGTGCCGCCATGCAGCCATGCCCCCTTGTCACGACAACAAGGGGGGGGCTGCCGGCAGCAGCGTTGTGCACCAGTGCCACCGATCCGTCCAGGTCGATTTCCCAGGCAGGCCCGAGAAACCGGTGAATGTACGGCTCGGCGACAGCGGCGACATTAATGCCCCACTGTGCCATGCTCTGGAGCAGAAGTGCCTGAGCATCGACACAGTGGTTCGCATTTGCCTACAGGACGCGGAGCTGAGGATACATTATGGAACGCCCAGATGGGCGTTCCATAATGGATCCTCAGCTCCGCTCCGCTCCGTCTCCGGTTCGCGGCAGGGCGTGGAGATCCACGCCCTGCCGCGAACCGGAGACGGAGCGCCTGCCTCCAGGCTTCGGCCTCCCCGCGGTGCAGGCCTTAGCGCCAACCCTGTGGTCGGCCGGCTTGCCCTCCGCTGCACACCTGATGCAAAGCAACGGAGCTTCGCAATTACCGGCCTTATGACCGGGTTGGCCACAGCGGAAGCAACGGTCACCGACTGTTACCTCCGCCGTGCACTGCACCCCCACGTGGCCCACCGACAGGCACCGGAAGCACCGTGCCGGTCGGGCCTGCAGGAGCCGTACCTGCACCTTCTGGAAGCCTCCGATGAGGAGGCTCCGCCCATCGGCAACCTTTTGGGCTGCCGCGATGGGGCAGCCGACAACTGCTGCCCCCAATCCACGACGGCCGAAGCGTATTGCTCCGACCCTCACTGTGTCCTGAGGACAGCCTCCGGCCTCCACCACGGCGAGCCTAAGCTCCTCGGCCGTGATGGAGTCGTCCAGACCCGATATGCGCACTTCTGCGCACTTGTTGGGCCTGGACACCCGGACGTCAGCTACGTCCAGCGTCTCCCTGAGCCTAGCCGCTAAGGCGTCGGCTTTAGGGCCGCTGGTAGCGCCGGGGACCTCGAAGATCCGAGCTCCGGTGCGCGTGGGCTTGCACACCAGATCCGGGATCTCGAGGGCTCCCAGGTCGATGCAGGCCCTTGCCTGCCTCACTACCTGGGCGTAATCCACACCTCTCTCCGACGCTTCCGCCGTCAATGTGATGACGACGGCCGTCGATCGAGGGACGCGGAGCCTCCTCGGCGCTGTTGCCATCGTGGCAGCCTTGGCCCTTCTGGCCAATTTGGCTGCTTTTTTAGCGGCGCTCCGTCTCTGTTTATTTCCTCCGGCCACCTCCCAGCCCCCTAACGGGGCCGGAGCCAGAGCCCGGGCCGGGACTGAAGCCCGGGCTGGGGGCGGGGCTGAGGCCAGGGCTGAGGACTTCTTCCCCTTACCCTTGCCCCTCCCCTTACCCTTGCCCTGGGTGACCTGGGCGCCCTGTGCGGGACCCGGAGGTCCTGGAGGGGGGCGGCGAGCTGGCACCGACGGGGCCGCCGCCGCCGCTGGGGAGGCAGTGCCGCCTCTCACTGCGGCGGCGTACCCGGCTGGCGTCGCGAGAGGAGGACGGCGGGCGATGTCCAGGATCGCCTCCAGCCGCCGGTTGGTGCGCTCCTCCTGCGCCACCATCTCAGCGCGTATGGCCGCCATGTATGTATATGTCACAATCGACTGTCTGGATTGGCAGAGAGAGAGGTGTTTAATGGAAAGTTTTCGCGCTGCCCGCCCGGCGGCCATAGACAGCGAATCTCATCTATGGTCAGGGAAAAAAACTATATTATTTTATTATTATTTTTTAAGCATTCTTGTATGTAATCCTTTGTGTGTTATTATTTCGAAAATGTGCGCTGTTTTTCTAAATAAAACATATTTTCTTTCTTTCTTTCTTTCTTTCTTTCCATACAATCGGCCAACGACGCCGGCTCCGCCGTCGAGTCGGTGGCTGCACCGGTTGCCGCGGCGACTGCGCAGTTTGCGCTGGCCGCTCCGACTGCACCGGCCGCCCCACCGGTGCTGAGTGCGCCGACCGTTCCATTTGCGCCTTCCGCATCGACCGAGTTGTCACCCCCGGTAACTCGGTCAGGTGCTCGACCCGCCTTTTGAGGGCCTCCAGCTCCGCTGTGACCCTCTCGAGCTGGCGCCGGGACTCTGCCTCCTGTTTTTGGGCCTCGGCCTCCCTCTTCGCCTGCTCGGCCACCTGCTCGGCCAGGCCCTTGCTGGCGGCAACGATTTGCTGTACGACCCCGAGCATTGCGGCCTGCTCGGGAGTCGGGGACTCCCCCTGCCCCGCCATCATCATCCGGCCAAGCCGATGGCCAAGGATCATGGTCCTTCTGCAGTTGGCCGGGACCAACGGCACATCCATCCCCGGGTTGGATCCAACCCACGGGGAGGAGTCCCGAGGGGGGCGGGCGGCCTCTCCACCGCTCCTCCTGGCCCTTTCGCGGCCAGTGGCCTGGACTTTGTGCTCCCGCTCCTCTTCACTACTGCTCGTGCCGCTGGGTGGGATGAATGTCTCATCAAGCTCGGCCACCCGGGGCAGGGGAACCTTTTTCCTCCCCTTTCGCTTCTTGGCTGCAGACCTCGTCTGCAACCCAGGCAGCGCCTGCCTGTTTTCTTCGGTGGTGACGCCAGATTCCTCTGACGTCATCGCCGCCGCTGATACGGACGCCGCATCGTCCATGTGTAGCGCGACCTCCGCGCTACTGTTTTTGTTGGGGCCGGATTTAGAGCTCGGCGCCGGGCTCAGGCAATGAGTGTCCCCCCCAGAATACGGATAGGGACTGCCGTTGCCGACTGGCAACGGGAGGGACTCCCCAGCTAGGCTGGGACCCTCCTGGGTAGATTTTCCGGTATTTTTGTCCATTGCATTTTTTTTTTTTAGTTTTATGTCCTCCGACATTGACGCCCTTGGGACTGGACTCCCTCCAGCCACTCATCCCATCGCCAGGCGTCAGAGCTTAGGATTGGGGATTTTTTATAGAGGTTAACTCCTCGCGGATCCGAAGATCCACCGGTCCTGTCCGTTCAGGGTTACGGCCGGGCCGAACGGGGTCTGCACCAGACCGAGTCCGTCCGCCCCTGGGGGTAATTTTTTATAGAGGTTGTCTTCCTCGCAGCCCACTAGAGGCCACCGTTCCTGACCTAGGTCAGGCTTACGGTTTGGCCGCACGGTGGTCTGCATCAGACCATGTCCCCCACCTCTGGACGAAGCCAAAGGTGGAGAACCCGTCCGCCCTAGAGCACCCTCCACTACGTCCTCTGCAAACAGAGGGACATGTGGAGGGCCCACGAGTGGCCCCTGACAGGGCCACTCCCGCCTGGGTTGTCTAAGCGTCTCTCGCCTGTCTCCTCTGAAAGCAGAGGGATACTGGGAGAGACGCGGACGACCACGGGCCTTACAGGCCCGTCATCCCACGACCCCACCTCAGTGGGGTCCGCCGATGGGTTATTTGTCAACGGCCAACAGAACTCCCAAGGTGGGAGTCTGTTAGCCATTGTCCAGGGTGCACCAGCCCTCCCGCTTCCGCTCCCCAGGACCGCGGTCCAAAGGGGGAAGAAACGGAAAGGCCAACGTGGAGGTTACCCAACCAGCACCCCTGTTTTCTTTAGGTCTGGATAGCGCAATGAAGATTATCGTATAATATTTATCGTGAACTAGCTTTTGCTCGCGGCTCCGCCCGCGTGGATGTCGGTTTTCGCGACCAAACATAGCCTATGTCCTTTCTCAAGGTTTAATCTACCCTCATACCAAATTTCATCAAAATCGGTTCAGTGGTTTAGGCGTGAAAGCTAACATACAGACAGACAGACAGACAGACAGAGTTACTTTCGCATTAATTTATAATATTAGTATGGATTTATTCAACGACAAATTTTAGCAATCATTGTAATTCAAATGTAAATAAATACTTACCGAATGATTTTCCTATGATAAAAAACATTTAAACTTTTATAATTTTTGTGAACGTATCTACGTATACAAATCGAGCAGAACATTGTCATCGAGTTCAGAACCATGATTTAACGCCTAAACCATAATTTTGACTTTGACAGATGTTACTGAATATCAGGTTATTAAGTTATCGATTTCCAAAATCACAAGTATGCGATACGTGTTGTTAGTATATTATGACGTTTGAGCCATTTGTATGGGTGACGTCAGTTGTCAAAATGATAAAAACCTAAGTATCTGTAAACTTATGCTTTGACAGATCGTACAGAATACCAGGTTATCGAAACGAAACTCACAAACTCACAAATACGTGATACGTGGCGATAGTGAATCGAGCCCCAGCTCGTAAAATGTGAGTGATTTTATCAGTTCGATTACATCAGGAAAAATTGACTGCCCCGCCCCGGTGGGGCTTGAAACCACGACCTTTCCCTTACAGGGGGAATGCTCTTCCAACTGAGCTACTGAGCCACACTTGAATCAATTAAAATTTCCCTTCTCAATATATCCGTTTTATAAGACGACGGCGACGGCGGAGTTATCTACCAACATTCTTACGAACTGTTGGAACCAATGAATGATTTTGATGAAGCCCCATCTGATGTCATTGAATTGTAAAGTCAGCATAATAATGCTATGAAATTTCATTCAAATTATTTCACCAGTTTAACTCTTTCAATGACTATCACTAGAAAACTTTCGAGGCATTGTGTTGAAAGATTAGTCAGCCTAGAGCTTGCGACAGTTCTAACTGCTCTAGGGTCTAGCTGCTTCCAGTTGCGCAGCGGGGAGGCTCCTTTTTGCGACTGCGGGGTCCATCCGAGTCCATGCCCATTGTGCCTTTCCACCTGAATTATCGCGGACTTCTGTAGGGCAACAGATAATGCCGACAAAATTTAATAAATTTTGTGAGCCATTGACACGAAGAAGAATAAGTTTCAATTTGTAGGAATGAATCAAATAATAAAAAAAACCTGCCGAACTATGATGAGTGAAACTACAAAAAGTTTTTAAGCCAAAGTGTTAACAACCAAACAGCATCAGCAGTAAAAACCCCGCAATTTATCCCCGTGTCAGTATCTGAGCCCGCATTACCGTACGTCGGGCAGGCTTGGCAAAGCACCCCGTGCCATTGGCGTTCGGCCAATGAAATCTCCTTCAATATAATGCGGCCCTAGTACACATTTATACATTCCCATATTAAAAATAAATTTTATTACTGGTATGTTGGTTGAAGTAGGTCAGTTTGGTTACTATTTAGAGTTTTGTGAGAGCTTGGGTTTTAATATTATATTTGTTTGTATAGCTCGAATCATGATGGACAACACACAAGATATAAATAAAAGACTCGTGGGCGCGTGGATGGTTTTGTAATAATCTATGCTTGGTGAATTTGGGATTATACAAATTAAAATTCAAAAATCGTTTATTTTGCATAGGCCATTAAATCAGAACATACAAAACGTCAACATAAAGTAAATATAAAATACTAGTTTAACAAATGGATCACTGGTTCGAAACGCGGCCCAGACCTGAGAAGACTCCGGCAAAAAACTAAGAGGGCATTTTTTTTTGGTCATTTACAAACATTTACTTAGCTTAAAACTTTTGGTCTAGATACGATGCTTCAGTAGCATAGCTGAGCGAACAGCTCATATCCAAGCTTGTTTAACATTTGAATATTCTTGGATTTTATAATAGCTATAACATCATCCACTGTATAGAGCATATTTTATGTCCAAGATATGTGAATCAAGCTGTCCTGATGAAACTATTTTGTAGGTATATAAAATGTAGTAGTGAGTAGTAGGTCTCATTACTATGGATGCCTAAGACCAGGCGAAGTGGAGAATTAAAAGCCGGAAAGCGGACCTCAGCCTCCGAGGTAAAGGCCTAGGATGCAACCGGGGCTAATGCGATGATGATGATCATGAGTTGTAAGTTATAGGCAAATTACTGTTTCATTACACAAAAAGCGAATGTTAAAAATAAGTTCAGTTCTAAATTCAGTTTCAGTTCAATCTCCTCCACAATTTTTTTCATTAATCCGTTTCCCGTCATTATTCGGGAATATATTCAGAAAAAAAACCTAAAACACGATGGCAGCACCATTCGCCAACGAACGTTAAAAAAATCTAAATATATTTTTTATACCATTTAGGTGGCAGACAAGCACACGTCCCACGTACAGTACTGATAACCCTGTAAAAACAATCTGATGCCCTTTTTGAAGGACACCATTGTAGTATTGGAGAGAATGGGGTATTGGAGAGAATGGGGTATCTTGTCATTTGAGGTCAGATCAACTGACCTATCTATTGTATTACCCCTGTTGTACCAAGCTTTACCAAGTTTTATACTTTTTGAGGTCCAAATAACATTTTTATCAATAAGACTAGCTTGTGCCCGCGGCTCTGCCCGCGTGGATGTCGGTTCCCGGCAATTATTCGATTTTTTTCACCTTTTAAACCTTCCCTAGATCTCCACGAACATTTCAAGATCAAGACAAGATAAATCCGTTCAGCCGTTCTCGAGTTTTAGCGAGACTAACGAACAGCAATTGATTTTTATATATATAGATATAACATGTAGGTCTAGGATCTCTATATCACCAATAGTTTTCTATCTTAAACTCGACGTCGGAACGCAACAACAAAACGCTGGCCAAATCTTAATTCGCCCGATATTACGGCCTCGAGGCCACTTCTCTAAAAACCAATAAATATAATAGCATCGGATATCCGCCGAAATGAAAAGCAATCGGGTGATTCCTATTTCGTCCAATATATCGTATCCGCCTTAAATTTTTTGGCGTACTCCGATTTATTCGAGACTAGTGAGGTGGAGACGGTTTACGAAGCGATTTCGGGTTAATTGTACATTAGAGGGTTAGGTTTGTTTTGTTACAATTTGTTAACTGTATTGTAGAAAGTATAAGTACAGAAATTCAATTTAGCAGGGAAAAACTAGAAAGCGGGGTCCGGATTCTGAAGTGAGGGAGCCTTGAATGCAAACAGGACTACGCGAGAGGTGCGGGTTCGATCCTCACCTCCTCAGTGCAAATAGTTTTACGTATGAATATGTGTATTTATATTGGTCTGGTCGTGCCTCGGAGAGCACGGTAAGCCGTCTGTCCCGGTTGCCAAGCGAACGTCTACGGCAGTCGATACGGGTAGTTGGAGCCCTCAAATTTCCAATAAGTGGTCTAGCTGCAATGCTTCGATATCGCCTTTGATTTGTGGAGGTCAGATGGCATTGCTTCACAGAAAATATCGAAGTTCAGCCAAATTCGCAGTTAGACTGGTCAAGTGGACCCTAGACTCCAAGTTCGAGAGCTTCAAGAGCGAGAGCTTCGGATGTGAAGAAGAAGACGTAGACTTTTTAGCGATACTTGCGTGAAACACTTCAATGAATATTACCATCAAGTCATAAGTCTGGCACATAAACTTGATTTGATTCATGTGTTAATGACAGCATCCGTGGCGTGGCGGTAGTAAACGCGACTGCCACGCAGGAGGCGCGGGTTCGATTCCCGCTCAGTGCAAATATTTGTATGCATGAATATGGCTTTTTGCATTGGTCTGGGTGTTTCTATGTATAATATGTATGTATTTAGAAAAAAAAAATGTTATTAAGTATGTTTATCCGCATTCTAGATTCCATAACACACGCTAGTTAAGCTATGCTTACTTGCTTACCATGGCTCTAGATAGCATTGAGTAGAATGTTGGGAAATAATTATTTATTTATTTATAAATAAATACATATATTTCTTTCTTTCCTTACTTTTAGTTTTCTCTTATTTCTCTTGTCTATGTTCTTTTGTTCCTTTTTCAGGAAAAATCATCTGTACATAATCAGATAATATTATGGCAAAGAAACATAGCTAAACATACTTGACTATAAGAAAATATTTGGATAAATTGAGTCCCTCCACATTTTTCGAGTTGCTGTAAAAGTTAGGCAATCATTTACATAATTTGTTTACGGAACCTTTACATAATAAACTTGTTCGGAAAAGATCTTAAGAGAGATTACTCTCATGTCATTGAAACTTAACAAACACGCTGAAATCATAAATATATAAATAACAGTAGCATAGCGCCTGATCTCCTAAGAAAGAAGAAAAGAAAAGAAAGAAAAATGTTTTTATTAAGACACAAAAACCTATCATGACTAACTTACAACTATATTTTTTTTACACACTCCATCATTAGGTGCTTAAAACTAATTATTATTAAATCATATCAATGTAATAATATGCAATGGCAACACTGACCAACAATCCCGTCTGTTTAGATTACATAACTGGCTCTGTAAATTGATAATCTATGACATCACATCATAACATAGCATTGTTATGTAAGACCATGAGAATGCCTTGTTCGTCCATCAGCACGATCAGTACCTAGTATTTATTAACTTACTGGGTGAAGTTGCCTTGGGCCCCGAACCACTTAATGGGGCCCCAAAACACTCTTCTTGATATCAGTGTCAATACTGATAAAAAAAACTTTGGCAGAATTGACAGCAACCTCAAATCTATATGATACAAGTACGTGTTACGAGTACTGTACATCCGAAGCTACTTTCAAATCCACTTCAATCGAATGAGAAATTTCCCGCAGATCCGGACACCATAAAAACGGTAATGGAAATATCAGGTTACCGCTGCAACGGAGACGAATTGATTTCACAAATCAAATATCTGGTCCTCAGACGCGGTCCCTTACCTACCCACTTCGTTGAAAGCGTGGGTACTTAGAAATTAGATTTATTAGCACCTGATTTTCATTTAAATTTGGAACTACAGTCTCAGAATACTACTGTATGTGGCATGGGAAATACGTATTCATATCCATACTTTCATACTAATACTATTAATGCGAAAAGAACTCTGTTTGTCCGTATGTTACACTTTCACGCCTAAGCCACGGAACCGATTTTGATGAAATTTGGTAGAGGGGTAGATTAGACCTTGAGAAAGGACATAGGCTATGTTTGGTCGCGATAACCGACATACACGCGGGTGGAGCCGCGGGCAAAAGCTAGTAATATTATAAATGCGAATGTAACTCTGTCTGTCTGTATGTTACGCTTTCACGCCTAAACTACTGAATCGATTTTGATGAAATTTGGTATAGGGGTAGAGTAGACTTTGAGGAAGGACATAGGCTATATTTGGTCGCGATAACCGACATCCACGCGGGTGGAGCCGCGGGCAATAGTTTTTGTATTATAATCAAAGGTAAATAATAGATACCACTTGCTATAGTAGGTAGTTCGCATTGGCAGTTTTTAGAATTATAAGTTATTAATGAAAAAAGGAAATCCATACTAATATTATAAATGCGAAAGTAACTCTGTCTGTCTGTCTGTCTGTCTGTCTGTCTGTATGTTACGCTTTCACGCCTCAACCACTGAACCGATTTTGATGAAATTTGGCATAGGGGTAGATTAGACCATGAGAAAGGACATAGGCTATGTTTGGTTGCGATAACCGACATCCACGCGGGCGGAGCCGCGGGCAAAAGCTAGTATTCTATAAAAATATAGTAAAAGGTGCAGAACGCTAGAAAATCGGCTAGATACGAGTCATTGATTGTTACAGCGGCAACAATAATATCATTTGTAAGAATTTCAACTGTCTAGCTATCAGAGTTCAGCAGTCTTGTGACAATCTGTCTATCACCAGACTGCTTATCAGACTCTCAGCGTAGTTTTTGTAATGGAGTCTCTTTTACCCTTTGAGTGCGGAACCATAAAACATTTTCGTAGAGAAACACGTGCCAATAATACCTAAAGAGATGAAAAAATCATAGTATGTGTGAAGTAATATCAGTTGATAAAATGAGGAATCAGATATTCGAGAAGTAGGTACGTGACTTAAAAGAGGATGTACTAACAAGCGTTGAAAAGGGTACCTATGCTGAGTTGGTTTGGGCAAAGTCGAGTACCGAACAAAAACATGTGAGGCCCATGTAAGTGGGCAGAACGGTCAAAGACAACCTTGAAGAATGTACATAGACCGATTAAATTGGTCATATTTTGAAAAAGGTCACGCAAATTGTATATACGATTAATTGGGCTAATTTTAGAACGAAACAAAAACACACCGTTTTATTTGTCATAAAGATGGCGATTGTTTAGCAAGACACACCTTTCCACATGTCTGCAACGAAGCATTCGAATTTTTCATGCTTCGTTCAAATTGAACAAATGCCTTTGTAGCATATTTGTTATCTATAAAGGTGGCTTTATTTCTTCATTTAAGGGAAAGTGGGGGAGATTCGTGCACTTTGCACATCGAGCCCCATAGTAGGAAAACTAAACGCTATTTGAAAATATAGAGCATAACTAGATTGCTCATATATTTGCCTACAATGTTCCCTTACCTTCGACGATTTGATCATAGAAAGTAGCGAGGGCAAACTATGACGAAAAATGAAAATCGTATATTTGCACGTAAATGTGCCCCACAAACGAGGCGGCTTCGTACATCATGATTAATAATGCTATTTATTGAAAACTAGCTATTGCCCGCGGCTCCGCCCGCGTGGATGTCGGTTATCGCTACAAAACATAGCCTATGTGCTTTCTCATAGTCTAATCTACCCCTATACCAAATTTCTTCAAAATCCGTTCAGTGGTTTAGGCGTGAAAGCGTAACATACAGACAGACAGACAGAGTTACTTTCGCATTTATCTATATACTAGCTTTTGCCCGCGGCTCCGCCCGCGTGGATGTCGGTTATCGCGACCAAACATAGCCTATGTCCTTTCTCAAGGTCTAATCTACCCCTATACCAAATTTCATCAAAATCGGTTCAGTGGTTTAGGCGTGAAAGCGTAACATACAGACAGACAGACAGACAGACAGAGTTACTTTCGCATTTATAATATTAGTATGGATATAAAATCACTTGTCCCGACTGACTGACTGACTGATTCATCAACGCAGAGCCTAAACCGCTGGACCTACAAACTTGAAATTTTGACAGTAGTTGCATTTTATAATGTGAACATCCACTAAGAAAGGATTTTTGGAAATTCTGCTACTAAAGGGGTAAAATAAGGGATGGAATTTTGTATGAAAGTCCGTCATTTTCAGAGCTAGATGCACTAAATTTCATAAACCTGTGTCTTTTAATAAATAAATGAACACCTGTATCAGCGTTTTTCAAAATTTAACTACTAAGACGGTAAAATAGGTGATCGAATAATTGCCGGGAAATGCCTAAAAACAGCAAATCTTTTTGACAGAACGAAGTCTGTCGGGTCCGCTAGTAATATTATATGGATGTAACGTTTCTTGAGGTCAAAATCCAGTTGGGATGAAAATCTTGTATGTATAATGATGAGAAAAGAAATGGACATACATATATTCATGGTCTCGAAAAACCTACACTCCTTTCTTCGGCAGTCGGGCAAAAATTAAAAAACCGTTTGCTATTTTAAAAAATCGAAACACGTTTGATAGCATTATCTTTTTTTTATTTATGTTTGGCAAATGGCTGCCGCCTGTTATCAAACCTGTTTCGGTCTTGACACTAATCCTTTAATCAGATGAAGTAGCTGCGCCAATAAAAACGGTGAGTGTGCCTCTGGTCTCGGGGAATGCTTCTGGTGTGCGAATCTCCCCCACTATCCTTTATAGTGTACCAGATGATATAGATGCGTGAGCAGTGGCATCTATTTATACGAAACTAGCTTTTGCCCGCGGCTCCGCTCGCGTGGATGTCGGTTCCCGGCAATTATTCGATTTTTTCTCAACGTTAAAACCTTCCCTGGACTTTCACAAATAATTCAAGACCAAAATTAGCCAAATCGGTTCGTGCGTTCTGGAGTTATAGCGTCAGGAAGGAAAACCCGACTTATTTTTATATAGTAGATGACATTCATCATTTTTTTTCGAAACGACTATACAATTTGGGTGTATAATACCAGTTTACAGATTTTTAGCGTATTTTGGTTAGTTTCGACAATGCAGAATTTTTTTTGTTACTCTAGAGCAGTAGTTCCCAAACTTATTTTTCTCGTGGACCACTTTCAAAATGTTACTAGTTTCGATGGACCCCCTGCTGCTACATTTCTACCACATTCTTAAAGTCGCCAAAAAATGAAAAAGTGTCGCTTCTGAGTTCTGTCCCTATATTCCAAAAGGTAAAATAAAAACGAAAAATGGTACATTTTATGACACTTTATTTATTAAAAGAATAGAATTACAAGAAAAAATTAAAAAGGTAAGTCATAATTTTAATTAATGGGAAGGATGTATTTGGTGGAGTGTCAGCAAACGATCAATGTTTGGCTTTATTTTTGTGAGCAATAACCGCAAATCCCCCCGCTCTGTGATGTTTAATTTGCTCCTTTTTTTTGTTAAGAGATTTGAAACGGCACTAAAACTCCTTTCTACAAGGTATGACGAGGGAAAAGCTATTAAAAATTTCCTTGCGATTTCCCACAGTCCAGGATATTTTTCGGGTATTTCTGCTTGCAGCCAAAATGTTTGGTAGCCTTTTCTAAATTTCACCTTCAGCTCCTCATTGGTGCTTAGCTCGAGCAGCTCCTCTTGTAATACTACATTGGCCACTTCCGTTTCATCAAATGGATTTATGATCCATGGTGGTATATCCATTGTCAGCATATCTTCAAACCTGGTTTTGAAGTCAACATGCAGGGCACTTAAATGTTGACTGTAGGTATGGATATCCTCATCAATACATTCTACCTGTGACAAGTTTGGAAATTGAGAGAATTCGCGCCGACTAATGTTTTGCTTCATTAATTTCAATTTCCCAAGAAAAGCCGAAATTATCCCCTTTGTTTTTATTAAATTCAGGCTGTCCCCTTGTAACTGCAAGTTAATATCATTAAATTTTTTAAACAAATCTGTCAAATACGCAATGTCTGTTTTGAATTTGATCAAGTTTTCTTTTAAATCTGGATCTCTGCTTTCTAGGAACTCTAATACGGAATCGAAAACAGAGTAAAATCTCGTTAAGCATGCACCTTTCGACAACCAGCGTACTTCAGTATGTAAGAGCAGTCGCTGGAAGTCTTCATCATTTTCGTCGCACAATTGAGCAAATTAACGCGTATTCAATGCATTGCTTCTGATTTTGTTGACAGCTTTTATTACAAAATTAAGAGATTGGTTCAACCTGTCACTTAAATGTTTTGCCACAAGATGTTGGCGGTGGATTACGCAATGAATAGCTGTAAGCCCTGGTATAATTCTTTTGAGATGAGTTATAAACCCACGATATCACCCGACCATTGCAGGAGCTCCGTCTGTTGCCACTGAAGTAATGTTTGTAAATGGAATCGATTTTTCCGTAAAAAAATTGCTCAGTACATTAAATATTGATTCGCCTTTAGTGTCAGTCTCCAAAGTTCTGGCAAATAGCAATTCTTCGTGAATTTCTTCCTCCATAATATATCGGACATATGTCAATAATAATGCTTCATTACCGGGTAACGTTGACTCGTCCAGTTGTATAGAAAAATGAGATTTTGCAGATGATTGCACAAAAAACATTCGATATCAGAGCTCATTTCATCAATGCGTCTTTGTACAATATTGTTACTTAATGGAATTCTTTTTAGTACGTCAAATGGAGATTTGTGCAAAACAGTTTTTAAGACTTCTTCAACAGCGGGTAAAATTAATTGTTCTCCGATAGTGTGCAGTTTTCCACATTTTGCTATAAGTAATGAGATATTGTAAGATGCCCGCAAGCCATCATCGTTACTTTGAGCTGTTGAAGCGAACATACTGTGCATGGTGGGTCTCTTTTCTTATTTTTCCTTCAATGTTTGAAAATATTTTAAATCTTTACCTATTTTATCAGTATGACACCTTTTTAGATGATCTTCGAGCTTTGATGGTTTCATAGAGTCATTGCTCAAAACTTTGTTGCATAATAGACACATGGGCAATTGTTTGTCTGCCTCTGATGGAACAAAACCATATTTCAAATAATCGACACTATATTGTCGACATTTTTTCTTTGCTGTAGCCATGTTTCGTGTCAGTTAACTTACCTGAAAAAAAAAATGTTTTTGTAACCAAGTTTTTTTCTGAATATAGGTATCACACCGCAGCCTTTGTCAGCACGCGGGAATAGAATTACGGCTTGTGAAGGGACCAACTAATAAACCGCTAAGACATACAGACGTATCAATTTTAAAGTAGAAACTCGTTTATCCGGCCCTCAGTTATACGGATTCGCGATTATCCGGACTACCAACCGCGACCAATTTATATGTACCTACAAGTCGAATTTATGCAAGCATGTACGTGTCGGAACTTGCCTATTCCGCCCGCGCCGTGTGGGATCGCTACCCCGCGCGTTTCGTTATTGTATTAGTTCGTTTGCAATTGTGACCATCTCATGATGTAGCATTTTATGCTCTGGAAACAGCTCTCAAGTGGTTTGAAAAACAAACAGAGAGTGATACTGTGAGTTTACTACAACTGAAACGAATTCGTGATATAGCAGCAATGTAGAGAAAAAGTTGCTTACGTTAAATGACAATTACCAAATATTTTAAACCAAATTAAACTTATTACCTACTTATTTCATGATTACCAAATGCAAATTACCAAATACATACCTATTGTAAACAAATTATTCGTACATACATACCTAAATATTTTATTTCATGATTAATGCTGCAGTTTAGTATTATGTATGTAATCTATGAAAATATGTATGTACATACATACATAAGTAAGTGTTAATTTCTTCATAAACATTGATTTTCGTTGATATCTATGTATTTGTTATTTTTAATAAACACAACATTATTCTTCATACATTCGATTATCCGGATTTTCGATTATCCGAATGCCTATCGACAACAATTAGTCCGGTTAATCGAGTTTCTACTGCACCTAATTTACCACTAATTTTTAATACTACAAAAAAAAACTCAGTATCGAATGCTGATCAAATTTGTGTAGGAAAAAATAAAAGTCGAAAGTCAAGTGGTGCTCAATGGCTCAGTTGGCAGAGCAGTCGCCCTGTAAGCGAAAGGTCGTGAGTTCGAGTCTCACTTGAGCATTTCATTTTTTCCAATGTTTTTCGAACTTAACAGTTAACATAATAAATGCTATAAAAAAATCATTCAAATAAAAGTCGAAATCCCAAAATTGTCCATAAAAACCATAACTAACATCAAATCAATGAGTTCACGCTTAATTGCTCTGCAATATTGCTTATTCGGCCTTTTTAGAGAGGCAGTGCTTCTCTCGTGAAAAAACAATTGAATAAAACGTGCTGTGTTTGTCTTCAAATCGAAAGAGGACAATTAAAATATCCGTAAGTTACTAAGTCACCTATCTATACAAGCAGTTGTGATCAACTGACTAGTACACGTAAACAAAATACTTAATTACTATAACAAAAAAAAAGTTAAGTAGGTACTTACTTTTCTTCGGCACTAGCAATCACTGATATGACGTTTCTCACACCTTTTTTTCGAAATTCCGGAAACAAATGAATGAGTTTGCCTTTGGCATCAAGTATTTATAGTGGTGATCAAATTCATGTCTGAACAAGTTTAAGCATTGTCGCGCTTTGCAAGTCTGTACACGAAATTGTACGTAATATCATACGCAAGTTTAGACAAGTAACAGTCGCTTGCCTTATTAAAATATTATCTGCTTAGTTAGGTACTTAAAATAATGTAGGTAGGCCCTTATAAAAACTATGCTTGCTCTTTACTATTGACGGCCACTTTGGTTCAGTGGTAGTGGACGCTGCCTCTGAACCAAGAGGTCGCGGGTTCGAATCCCGCGGGGTACAAACATTTGTGTGCATGAACATGTTTGTTTGTATCTGTCTACTAGGTGTTTTCTATATACAGGGTGTATCGTAAATCGTTTAAAACCTCTTGGCCACGTGGTCTATAGGTCACCCTGAACAATGTTTGTTCTACGACTTATCCAATACAGACATTAAATTTTTCGACTTCCCATACAAACCTCGATCAGCTGTTTGGTCATTTTGTTAAAAAAAGTATTTAAGTATGTTTATCGGTTGTCTAGTACCCATAGTACACAAGCTCTGCTTAGTTTGGGACTAGTGGCTATGTGTGAATAATGTCCAAGAAAAGCAGATAAATTTTCGTGGACCCCCATTAGCATCTTATGGACCCCCATTTTTTGTTCACGCCTACGTAGACCCCCAGCAAGTCTCCCGTGGACCCCTGGGGGTCCACCTGGACCACTTTGGGAATCACTGCTCTAGAGTAACAAAAAAAATTAACGAGAATGAATGATAAAGTCATCAAAATTCAATGTTTAAAAATGGTTGAAAAATCATTCATTGTTTCCAACAGTTCGTAAGAATGTTGGTAGATGGCGGCACCGTCGCCCTTATAGACGGATATAAAGAGAAGGAAAATTTGGAATGATTCAAGTGTCGCTCAATAGCTCAGTTGGAAGAGCAGTCCCCCTGTAAGGGAAAGGTCGTGAGTTCGAGTCTCACTTGAGCATTTAATTTTTTCCAATGTTTTTCGAACTTAAAAGTTAGCATAATTAATGCTATAAAAAATTCATTCAGAGAATGAAATTAGTCAGTGGCGCAGCGGTAGTGAACGCGACTGCTACGCACGAGGCACGCGTTCGATTC
This sequence comes from Eilema sororculum, assembly GCA_914829495.1. Lineage (NCBI taxonomy): Eukaryota > Metazoa > Arthropoda > Insecta > Lepidoptera > Erebidae > Eilema > Eilema sororculum. Next base: position 19,143,420 of record OU618552.1, on the reverse strand, counting down.
CCGCTCAGTGCAAATATTTCTGTGCATGAATAGGGCTATTTGCATTGTTCTGGGTGTTTCTATGTATAGTATGTATGGATTTACAAAAATACATAACACAAGCTAGTTAAGCTATGCTTACCATGGGTCTAGATAGCGTTGTGTGGAATGTTATGGAATATTTATTTATTTAAGTTAAATTAATACCTACTTAATTAAAATGTGGTTCTATGTGAATTCTTACAAATCCACCATTATCAGGTTTTTGAGATCTGATTTCGTTCGAGTCTGACATAATGGCCCCGTCAGTTATCAGAGGGCATGTGTGAGAATTTCTATCCAGAAAAGGAATACTACCTTCCTGAACCATAAGCTCGTCGTTGGTATCGATAGTCTGTGAGGTGGATTTCGACCTCAAAACCTTATAATCGCAATTCCAAAGACTTAACCCTTCGTTACTGTTGATTCAATGTAAACAAACTGATGCCATATTATATTAGTTTCTATCAAAATTGGCTTCACAAATTACAAGTAAATTGGCTCTCACTATCTCAAGAGACTGTCAATATCCGCAAGTTTGAATAATAATATGTCAAGAGCCATTTTATAGTTTTCCGTTTTCAAATACAAGGAGCCGAGCTAAAAGCCCAGTGGGTGACAGAATCCAATCTACGACGCCAGCCAAAGATAGTGTGACCATACAATGGGCTTATATTTGGACAGTCCATAGTTTTAGAATTAATAAGTACTTTAATGTTTAGGAGGCGTTATTTTTTATAAGTTTGACGCAATAGAACTTACAAATACTCTAGGATATGTTACACAACACCATTAGGATATCAGAATATAAAGTACTATACTATTATAAGTGGTTTTAAAATTTGATTAGCATACTTGTACTGGGAGGTTTCCGCGACACCACGCTGTGAACCATATCATCCGCAGAGCCCTTGTATCGGCGAACGTCCCCTGTGTACTTGATCCACCGGGTCTGAGTAGGTCTGATGGTAAGAGACCGGACGGGTTGACTTTGGTGCCCTGGAAGAACGGCATTTACAATTAGTTACGAAAATTCAGAGGAATGTCTACTAATTATCCTCTGACGATATTTTTGCAGCAAGCATTATGTCAAACGTCAGATAACATAGAAGATTATTATAAAGCAGTATTAGAATAATAAACACATTTTTTTCGAATTCGTATTCCAAATTCAAAATTTAGACATGGCGTATGTCGGGTCAGCTATTTTATATGGTGGATAAGTATTCTTAAATTTTCTAATTTCCCGCGCAAGTTTCTTCATTTTTTTCTTTTATAAGAACCTTCTCCTAACAATAACGAACACAAAAAATAAAGAATAAGCGAAATCGTTCCAGCCGTTCACGCGTGATGGCGTGACCAAGGGAAATAGGAACTCATTTTTACCCGACTACGGCGAAGCCAAAAGGAGGGTTATGATTTTTATATATATAGATAGATTGTAGTTTACTTATCCAATAAACAATTCACATACTTTTCTAAATATACTATATTGATTCTCGTAGCCTCGTAGTTCTAGGTAGGGTCGCAAAAATATTCTATTAATTTATCTTTAATGCCGCACCATCAAGACCTGGAACTTCCTGCCTACTCACGTGTTTCCTTCTTCCTACCGAGTCCTTCAAGCGGGGCTTGAAAAGGCATTTGATGAGGCCGTCGAACTGAGTTCCACCATTGTTAACATGGTGCATGTATTTGATGATGACCTTCTTTCCGAGACTTAGCCTTCAAAATCAAAATCAAAAATAGTTTATTCTGCGTAGACCTTTAAATCGGAACTTACAAAACGTCAACATAAAGTAAATATTAAATACTAACTAATACTAGCAAATGGACCACCGGTTCGAAATGCGGCCCAGACCTGAAAAGACTCCGGCAAGTAACTCAGCGGGCATTTTTTCGGTCTATTTACAAAACATTTACTTAGCCTAAAACTTATGGTCAATTTTTTGCTTGAGTAGCATAGCTAAACGAACAGCTCATTTCCAAGCTTGTTTATCATTTAAATAATCTTGGATTTTATAATAGCCTTTCTGGCACAGTTTGCTTTTTACTGTATTTTTAATTTTATTAACAGGTAAATCTCTGATTTCATTAGGAAGCTTGTTACCATCTGGCGAGGTGAAGTCAAAGTCGTTGTTCGTTTTTTTGATGCTTCAATTGTGTCTCATTTAAATGACTCTAAAACCTATTCACCCTACACTAACCCGCTAATGTTTGACAGTCTATCGATGACACTAACGAGATCCGAATACCGTGTGAGAAGTAATGGAAAATAACCTTTATAGAATTGTAATAACGCATAATCTGATTAACAGGTTAATGGATTTCTGTTTGACATTGAATATACATTTATAATATTGGTAGGATTTATAATATTGATATTATGATGAGTTTCGTGAGTATAATTTATACGGTTTTCAATCTATTTTGTAATAGGTATGTTATGGAACAAGTGATATATTGGGCATTCTGTATAATACCCGGACTTTGTGATAAATATGAGAGTTTAAATATATCAGACTCAGGTTCATGACGACTGAACTACGGTTCAAGAATGGATGGATGACTATAAAAAAACCATGAGCACTAAAGTGGGAGCTCACAGGTGCAGCTGTTTATTTTCAGTCGTAAATAATAAAAATACATTTATGGGGCTCAACTAGTTTCTGTATGATGAAGCATATAAACACATATTATAAATTATGATAGCACAAAACAGAACAAAATAGTTCTATGCCAGTCATAATCGAAAAAACTCTAGTTAAGAAGATTTGATTCTTTATATAACATATTTTTTAGAAATGTGAAAAAAAAGAATAAAAGTGTGTGTGCGTGCGTGTGTGTGTGTGTGTGTGTGTGTGTGTGTGTGTGTGTGTTTGTGTGTGTGTTTGGGTGAGTGTGAGAGAGTTGGTAGGAACATGTTGATTATTTTACTAGGCTGTGATATAACAAATTTCAAAGAGTTCAAGAAATCTGATAATACGTTAACTATCTAGAAGAAGAAATACATACACACACAGCAACGTCATAATTATAACACCAGTTCGTTTTTGCGTGGGGGTTAAAAATACACAAACTAATACTAATAAAAAATATAAGACCATATATGCACTACGTTTATATGAAACATAAATGTGACTGAACTTTTTCAACAAAAGAACTCTCTGTTGAAATTGAAACACGTTATAACAGAAGTTTCAATAACATCAGTTTGCAGCCCCGCTTCCTTGAAACCAATTTACTTATTTCTCTAAAGAAATAACGATTTATCTCAAGAGATTCCTTCCAATGCGAATTTGATTCACAATTAACTTTAAATTGAGACTGATCGAACAATAAGTTATTTAGTCAAATTTATATTTTGGGAGGCATGATTTTGGTTGAGTTAATTAATAAATAAATTTGAATATAATCTATGTATTGATTTGATTTTGAGAAAATGTATTAGTAAGGTTTACTTAATACAAAATATAATGCTTTTATTTATATACAAAGGTCACAAACGCCACTTATAAACGTCTAGTATTTCTATAGAGTTTATTAGTACTACAAAACAACCGCGTGGTTCCCCCTATCTCTTCCCATGCGGTGTCGTACATGGCGACTGTGTTTATCATCAGACAGATAATATATACAGGCCAGACTCAACCTTAGATATAAGCTCGATTCAACAATAGTACCCGAAAAAGCGTCTGTAGCTTAGTGGTTAAGGAGTCGGCCTTACGATCGAGGGGCCCCGGGTTCGATCCTGGCCATTACACTACCGACGTGGATCCACTACTAGCACAAGCAATTTAGCTTAGTTGGAGGGGTAGGGAATATTAATAACTTCGGTTCTAATATTCTTTTTTTTTAATATTATGGCAATAGGCTCACCCCTTATTATATGGGACTGACTACAATTATTAGTAAAATGTGAGTGTTGATACACCTCTGCCTACTCTTTCGGGGATATAAAGGCTTGAATATATGCAGTCAACAGGAAGGTAAAATACCAAGGTATTAAGATCATTTTGAGTACTTTGTTCGTTAAGATTGATCTGGTGCTGACTGATGAATTTCAGTATCGATCAGAGCTTACCCCTAACAGGTTGAACAGATTACTAAGCGTATAGAACCTCTTAAACCCAAAAACATGTTAGGTACATTAGATGGCTATTAAATTCACGATTTAATCCTTCAGTCTTAATGGGTATGTGTACGGAGTTTTGCTTATCATGTTTTGTTTAATATAATACAAGATTCGGCGATGATTTTGATTAAATAGTCCATCTTTTGAAATTAAATAGCATTTGAATGATTTTTTATAGCATTTATTATGCTAACTTTTAAGTTCGAAAAACATTGGAAAAAATGAAATGCTCAAGTGAGACTCGAACTCACGACCTTTCCCTTACAGGGGGATTGCTCTGCCAACTGAGCTATTGAGCACCACTTGAATCATTCCAATTATAGACGGATATAAAGAGAAGGAAAATTTGGAATGATTGAACCTTGAATTGAGAGATTGAATGGAGAGTGAACCTTTGAGAATGCCGTAAGGCGAAACCGGTCAGGTCTAGAAATAAAGTCAGTGGAAAAGTATAAGTGTGTTATTCAATATGTGTAGCAGATTCCACCAAGCGCCATCAATCTCCAGTATAAACAGAATCTTTTTCTTTTTTTCCAGAACTGAAACTTAATATCACGCCCAGTACCAGAGTATCGTTGAGTGTTGGTAACATAACTTAACATAAACTCACGCCTGTATTCCCTGAAGGGGTAGGCAGAGGTGCTGGCACCCACATTTCGCCAGTTTATGTTTAGGTCCCAATGTAATAGGTAGCGACACTATTGCCATTAACCGGGCACGTATAAACCTGCGATAAATACACACATAACTTCGAAAAGCATCGAAAAGTCATTGGTATGTGCCATGGTAAACCTGGGATCGAACCCGAGACCTCGTCTCAGCAGTCCATTACCCATACCACTAGGCTACCGCAGATTTTTGAGTTGTAGCTCTGATATTATATGCAGTAAGAGTAGATTAAGTTTGAGTAATTCAACTCCTCGTTTCCTTTTCTGTGTAATTCTATAAGTTCCTTTGGCCACATTCTCAAGTCAGTATAAGGGAAGTGTATCGGAAGAAAACGACTCACTCAAGACAATCACCGGCCGGTCGAAAATTACCTACCCACCAGCACGTGCCAGGAACCACGCCTGTCTGCAGCTGAATCCTCACGAGGTGGAACACAGGTCAGTGCCGGTTCTCTTACGTTTTCATTCATAGAAGCGGTCACATGTGCATTTTCTTTTCATTACTACCTAACTGCTGGTCATAGGAGCTTATACGCTTTGTGTGCAAACACACCACTTGGTAGGACTATATACACGTTCTACCATAATTTATGGTCCTTACGAGTCGGATAGGCCAGTAAATAACATATTCACGTAATTATTGGTGAATAATATTTCTTTCCTATTCATTTAATTAAAAGATTCACGTAATTTTGGTGAATTCTTTCCGCCATCTTAGTTTCATTACTTTCATTCGCTAACAGATTTACGTAAATTATTTGGTAAATTCTGTATTTAAAACGCTAAATCTACGTAATAATTGGTAGATAATTATAATAGTTGGTGATTTACGTATTAATTGGTAAATAATCATCATTCTATTCGCATACGCGTAACTTTGTAGGTACCTAGAGGTACGTAGTTAGTTACATTCCCGCTCCGCTGTGCTACTTGCGCTATTATATAATAAGCCGTAGTACAATTTTCAATAAAAAGTAGGTATGTCTAAACTGTTTGTGTTGAATTACTATTATATTATAGTAGGTACCTTACAGATAATCTTCTTGTTATATTTCAATAGGTAGGTCTTACCTATCGTTAATTTGCAAACATGTCGTCAGATCTCGAATCGAAGCTTATTCTGTTGAATCAAAAGAAGGAATTATTGTTTGCACGCATTAATCGTTGGTATAAATCGTCGAAATCAGTTGTGTGTTTTGATATAACGACGCGAGCGAATGAGGATTTTCTGTCTGAGACCGAGAACATCGATGTCGTTCGCGATAAATTCGAGTCGATTGTGGATCAAATAAATAGCTTAAATTTATCATTAGAACCCCCTGTGGAGCCCGACTATTCTTGCCTTGACTCATTCGATGAATTGTATTCGAGAATAAAACGCATTAGAAATAAATTATCTACGCCCAAGGTCAAGGAGATCGCCTCACACGGGTCGAGTAATTCAAACGCGTCTGTAGTGAAATTGGAAATGCTTGTTGTTCCGAGTTTTGACGGACGCCCTGAAAACTGGAATACATTTTATCAGTCCTTTAAGGCCAATATTCATTCAAACAAACAATTATCTGATTCGCAACGTGTGCAATACCTATTCTCAAAACTAAACAATGACGCATTAAAGTTCACTGCCGGTATTGTTCCGTCAAGTGAGACCTACAGTATAGTTTGGGACGCCTTGGTCAAGAAATACCAAGATAAACGCTCATTAGGTTCATATTATCTTAATAATATATTAGACTTAAAGAATTGTTCACCTAGTGTGAACTCACTTGATTCATTTATAGGTATATATTCCTCCTCTATCGCCGCGCTTAAAGAGTTAGGTATAAATGATTTAACGGACTTCATGTTTCTACAATGTGCCTTGAGGAAAATGGACACTCTAACCATCCAAGCCTTCGAACTTTCTGTTCGAGGTGTCGATATACCTACGACGCAACAGCTGATTGACTTTGTACAAGATTATGCTAAGATGATTGAACGGTCAAACCCGCGGTCTTCGTCATATGCGAAGTCGTCCACTGCTGGGACGCCACAGTCTAATGATAGGCGTGTACAGCGTAATTCTAAGTCGTTTGTTGTCAGTGTGCCGATTAATAATAAGTCGAATGCGCCCGCCGCAGTTGACGCGTCATGTTGTTTATGTGGCGGCCGCGACCACCGACACCTGTATAACTGCGCTCAGTTTAAAAATATGCAAAATGCAAAGGCTAGATATGAGTTTATTAAATCTAAGCGTGGTTGCGTGAATTGTCTAAGCACATTACATAATCTCCCGCAATGTAAAAGTACGTCAGTTTGTTTCTGTCAGAAAAAACATCATAAATTATTGCATTTTGAGAATAATGTTAATAATTCGCACTCGCATGCGACGACTGTTGCCGCATCCCCGCCGCCCCAGTGCGACCTTGACGGTCCCAGTCACCGCTCGCTTCAAGCACTGTGCATTCGTATGCCTCTAGCCATAAGGGTGATATTCTCTTGGCAACCGCTCAGGTGTATGCTCGCCCTAAAGGTAGCACTGGAAATAAATCTGTAGTCAGATGTCTAATTGATAATGGCTCACAGAATAACTTAATAACATTGTCCTGTTGTCGTTTATTAAATTTACCAATAATACCAATGAGTAATTCTGTTGTCAAAGGTGTTGGCTCCACTTCGCACACGATAATAGGCTATGTGTATTTGGACATTGAATCTCGTATTTATGCAGATCATAAGTATACTATACATGCGTTAGTTATGAATAGCCTTACGGATCAATTGCCCTCGCAATTAATTAAGTGTGATAGCGAGTTAAATCTTCGCGATTTACCGCTTGCTGACTTAAGCTGGAACATTCCAGGAAACATTGATATAATATTAGGTGCACAGCTCTTCCCGTATATCTACTTAGGAAATAGAGTCGAGTGTGGCCTCAGTGCCCCTTGTGTACTGTCAACCGCGTTTGGGTATGTACTTATGGGTGATTACCCACGTAAAGTTGTTCTGCCTACAACCGCATCCTTTTCTGCGCTAGCACTAAATGATTTAGTGCAAAAACCATGGGAACTTGAGGAAGTTCCTGTGAAGCGCCTATTGTCTCCAGAAGAAACCGAGTGCGAGAATATTTTCACATCTACTGTGACTCGCGATGACGTAGGTCGTTATACGGTTGCGCTGCCTTTCTGCAAGGATCCCTCTGAACTAGGGAACTCGCGCGGCGTCGCTCACCGCCGGTTTTTGTCGCTCGAGCGTAAACTTCGTCAATCACCAACCGTACGCGAAAATTACAATAAGGTTATTCAGGATTATTTAGATAACGGTTATCTTAGTCTCGTTGATGACTCTAATTTGTCTATGGATGGTTATTACATACCACATCACGCAGTAGTTCGACATGACAAACCGATGGCGCGTATTGTGTTAGACGCGAGCGCTAAAACCCACACTTGTCTTTCGCTCAATGATATTTTACATATTGGTCCCAATTTACAGGCAGACCTGTTTTTATTATTATTAAATTTTAGGCTATTTCCTATCGCAATGAACGCTGACATAAATACTCACCGCAAATCGCTTGAGTTTGATGTTGGCAGTCATGTCGCAAAGGTTTTAGGTCTCTCGTGGGAGCCGTGTGGAGATAATTTTTATTTCACATCCACCTTGGTAGATGAGAAGTGCACTAAGAGAAATATACTCTCTATAGTTGCGCGACTATTTGACGTGCTCGGGTTGGTGGCACCTGTGATACTCTACGCCAAGTTGTTAATTAAGGAACTTTGGCTTAGTAAGAGTGATTGGGATGACCCTGCTCCAGAGCATATACGCTCACGCTTTTCCGCTCTCGTTCAAGAATTAAAATTGCTTGACACATTAAAAATTCCGCGATATATAGGTGTCGAAGTTGATTGCGAATTACGTCTTGTCGCATTTTGTGATGCCAGCCTGAATGGCATGGGATGTGTTATTTATGCACATTGTACCAAACTCGCATTTTGTGTGCGAAATCAAAGGTCACTCCGACAAAGATTACTACGCTTGCTCGATTAGAGTTATGTGATATTTTGCTTATGTCAAAGTTAACAAGAACTGTACGTGATTCTTATGCATTACGCATTCCCGTTACTGACATTTACGCCTTTTCTGATTCCACGATTGCCTTATCATGGGTTCACTCGTCACCACATCGGTGGTCGATTTTTGTTAGCAACCGGGTCGCTCAGTGTCAAGAAAACTTGAACGCTGAACATTTTTATCACGTCGCCGGAGACATTAACCCGAGTGATTGTCTATCACGCGGTATGCTCCCCTCGCAACTTTTGGCTTATGATTTGTGGTGGAACGGTCCAGCATGGATCCGCGGCCCCCCTGATGAATGGCCTATTAAGTCATTCTCTCCCGCCAACTGTTTTGACTTACCTGAGCATGAGGCAAATGTGTTGAGTGTGACAACAAAACACACAGAGTCGCCATTGTTATGTACATTAGCACAACGTGTTTCTTCTTGGCAGAAACTACTACGTATCAAAATTCGCACGATTTAAATTTAAGATCGAACCTCATTCTGTATCAGGATTACATCCTGTCCTTCTCCCTAAACGCGATCACGTTGTTGATCTAATAATTCAGCATTTTCACGTTGTCAATTGTCATACTGGACCTGGACTCCTCATGTCTATCATAATATATAAAACGCGTACTGGTACTTACAAACGCGCTGTAACCAAGTTGTATCCTATCCCAACGCAATAACTTATAACGCTAAATAGAATCTTAAACTTTAATTTTTAACTCAAACTTTAAACATACTTTAGATAGAATATTGTTAGTCTAAGTTGTTATTTTCGCTATGTGTATTATTATGTTATACAAATTCACTATGGGCTCTAATCAGCCAGTGTTCGCTTGTTTGTTTCGTAACGTCTTGCGACGTTCCAAAGCCGGGTGCATGGTGGAGCGCTTATGTATTTTCTTAATTATTTCCCACATAATTTAATTGTGTTTCAATTTGTAATTTAAGAAACCGCTTTTATGAACGAATAATGTTTGAATATTGGCGCTCATTTGTTGACCACTTAGTGTTGAAGAAGGCCAATAGAGGCGCTGTGAACGGATCCCGTTCATTTTTTAATCAGTCACTAACTCTCAGCACCACTGAAAGGTGTCTTTGACTCCGCTACCGCACCAAACGGAAGTTTGAGTAATTCAACTCCTCGTTTCCTTTTCTGTGTAATTCTATAAGTTCCTTTGGCCACATTCTCAAGTCAGTATAAGGGAAGTGTATCGGAAGAAAACGACTCACTCAAGACAATCACCGGCCGGTCGAAAATTACCTACCCACCAGCACGTGCCAGGAACCACGCCTGTCTGCAGCTGAATCCTCACGAGGTGGAACACAGGTCAGTGCCGGTTCTCTTACGTTTTCATTCATAGAAGCGGTCACATGTGCATTTTCTTTTCATTACTACCTAACTGCTGGTCATAGGAGCTTATACGCTTTGTGTGCAAACACACCACTTGGTAGGACTATATACACGTTCTACCATAATTTATGAATGGGATCCGTTCACAGCGCCTCTATTGGCCTTCTTCAACACTAAGTGGTCAACAAATGAGCGCCAATATTCAAACATTATTCGTTCATAAAAGCGGTTTCTTAAATTACAAATTGAAACACAATTAAATTATGTGGGAAATAATTAAGAAAATACATAAGCGCTCCACCAGAGTATGAATATTTTACTTAGATTGTGTGATCAGATCTCTCACTCATCATCATATTCATTAATTCTTCACTTCAATAATTTTTATATATACTGGGATATTTGGGCACAGTTTCAAAAGCAAAATCATCTGGAAGTATTAAATGGCGAAATAAAAATTTATTTATTTTTAAAACCCCCATTCCTTTTTCCTTTCGCTTGAACATTATGAAAAAACATTTTTTTTTCTTTCGCCAAATTAATGCTTTCAGATGATTCAGTTTTCGCAATTGTGCCCAAACTCTTTTTATCGGGTCCATATTGACTCACATAAAATTTTTAATCCTATTCTTTTTGTTACTACCTCACTTAAATTCTTATGTAAATGCTGTACAAATAAAGTATTATTCTATTCTATTCTATTCTATTCTACTACCGATTTGTGTTCATAATCATCAATTTAAATGATTATGTTTTTTAATATTTAGTTTTTATATCTATTATATAAAAATAAGTCGGGTTTTCCTTCCTGACGCTATAACTCCAGAACGCACGAACCGTTTTGGCTAATTTTGGTCTTGAATTATTTGTGGAAGTCCAGGAAAGGTTTGCACGTTGAGAAAAAATCGAATAATTGCCGGGAACCGACATCCACGCCGCAAAAGCTAAGCCGCGGGCAAAAGCTAGTATTTTATGAATAACGATCACTATAATTTTAAATGGTATAAGAAACATTTTCGGACCCCCGATGATAGGAGTTGAAAAGATAAGTAAGACAATGCGCACCCCTTTTAATCATTTGTAAAATCACCCAGTATACTCGTAATCACGCTTTTATGCCCGGAGGGTTAGACAGAGGCGCATTAACACCCACGTTTCGCCAAATAGGATCAGTCCCACTGGTGAGCCTATTGCCATCTAGCGGGTACTTTGTCTTGGGCTGTATGTTTACTGTTAGATGGAGAACAGCCCCCAGTTCGACCACCCGAGCCAGCCTAACAGTTTGGACAATAATTGGACTGAAGGATGGACTAAGCCACCCTTAGTAGCCTTTCACGATACCTCACCTCCGGCCTAGCACCACGACCCACAGTCGGCGTGCGGTTTTAGTCGGTTCGAGCCCGACATAACCTCCCCTTCCGGCTCCGGCAGGGGGGGGGGGGTATCCGAGGGGATTTCCGCACGAAAAAAAAAAGGTGTAGTTGAATAGCTCAGTTGGAAGAGCATTACTCCTGTAAGGGAATGGTCGTGGGTGCAAGTTCCAACTTGAGCATTTCATTTTTCCCGATGTATTCGAACAGAATAATTTCATCATTGAACTTTCATAAAAATATTCCAATGAATTGAGATCTTCCTCTTCAGTAGTTGGTTAAAAATACACTACTATAAACTTTTTATTCCATAGTTGGTTTAATCAATATTGAACTAAACGGTTCCCATCAATTAGTACTGAAGAAACCTAAGTGAATGAACAATTTGTCGATTTAGTCGCTTTTATTCTTAACTTTTTTTTAAATATGCAGTTCAATTTGTGTCGATACTTTTTACCTGACTACGGTAAAGTCAAAGGTGAGTTATATAACTTTGAAATCACAATCACTCAATTCTCTGAAAATAATTTCTATCCCAATTGACTACTTCAAATTAAAAATGGTTGAAAAATAATTTATTGATCTAACAGTTTGAAAGAAAATTGGTAGATGGCTCCACCGCCACCCTTAAAGACAGATATAAAGAGAAGGGAAATTTTAAGTGATTTAGGTGCGGCTCTATTGCTCAGTTGGAAGAGCATTCCCCCTGTAAGGGAAAGGTCGCAGTCCGACTTGGGCATTTCATTTCTCCCGATGTATTTGTATTCGAAAGTAATCTCGGTTTCTGTAAAATAAAATTATATTTAAAAGTGAATATATCAATTTTTGAAAATAGTAAACTCGGCCATGGATCAGATATTTTAGGACCGAGTTACTACCGAGCTGCTTAGTGAATTCGAATCTGGTAGGACGTGTAAATAGTCCAACCACTGGTGTGTTTGCACACAGAGCGTATAAGTACCTATGACTTGCAGTTAGGTTGTAATAGAAAGAAAATACACATGTGACCGCTTCTATGAAAGAAAACGCAAGAGAACCGGCACTGACCTGAGTTCCACCTCGTGAGGATTCAGCTGCAGACAGGCGTGGTTCCTGGCACGTGCTGGTGGGTAGGTATGTTTCGACCGGCCGGTGATTTTCTTGAGTTTGTCGTTTTCTTCCGATACACTTCACTTATACTGACTTGAGAATGTGGCCAAAGGAACTTATAGAATTACACAGAAAAAGAAACGAGGAGTTGAAGTTTAGTACTCAACTTCCGTTCGGTGCGGTAGCGAGTGAGAGGCACCGTTCGGTGCAGCGGCGAGTCAGTGACTGCTAAAAATGCGGGGGGAATCGACCGCCGTGACGCATGAGAGTCTCGCTCGTAGAAACTTCATTCTCAAAGCATAGTTCGAAAAATCCGTGCACAGCGCCATCTATTGGCCTTCTTCACAACACTAAGTGGTCAACAAATGAGCGCCAATACTCAAACATTATTCGTTCACAAAAGCGGTTTTTTAAATTACAAAAATTGAAATACAATTAAATTATGTGGGAAATAATTAAGAAAGTACATAAGCGCTCCACCATGCACCCGGCTTTGGAACATCGCAAGATGTTACGAAACAAACAAGCGAACACTGGCTGATCAGAGCCCATAGTGAATTTGTATAACATAACAATACACATAGCCAAAATAACAACTTAGACTAACAATATTCTATCTAAAGTATGTTTAAAGTTTGAGTTAAAAATTAAAGTTTAAGATTCTATTTAGCGTTGTAAGTTATTGCGTTGGGATAGGATACAATTTGGTTACAGCGCGTTTGTAAGTACCAGTACGCGTTTTAACCATTGCTACGCGAACCACGTCATCAGAGCCTCTGAACACGTCAGTAATGACTCCTAACGGCCAATTCAACGGAGCAGAGTTTTCCTGCTCTAGAAGAACCACGGTGCCGATTTCTACTGGTTTGTCGGGAGTAGCCCATTTTTGTCTGACTTGCAACGTGTGCAAATACTCTACGTTTCGATCTACCAAACTAATTCGTTGATCTGATACATCAGCCGAGGGTAAGTATTGCAACGGTGTAGTCATTAAGAAATGTGCGGGAGAGAATGACTTAATAGGCCGTTCATCAGGGGGGCCGCGGATCCATGCTGGACCGTTCCACCACAAATCATAAGTCAAAAGTTGCGAGGGGAGCATGCCGAGTGATAGACAATCACTCGGGTTAATGGCTCCGGCGACGTGATAAAAATGTTTAGCGTTCAAGTTTTCTTGACACTGAGCGACCCGGTTGCTAACAAAAATCGACCACCGATGTGGTGACGAGTGAACCCAAGATAAGGCAATCGTGGAATCAGAAAAGGCGTAAATGTCAGTAACGGGAATGCGTCATGCATAAGAATCACGTATAGTTCTTATTAACTTTGACATAAGCAAGATAGCACATAACTCTAATCGAGCAAGCGTAGTAATCTTTGTCGGAGTGATCTTTGATTTTGCACACAAAATGCGAGTTTGAATGCTAGATGGGTAGGTACAATGTGCATAAATAACACATCCCATGCCATTCAGGCTGGCATCACAAAATGCGACAAGACGTAATTCGCAATCAACTTCGACACCTATATATCGCGGAATTTTCAATGTGTCAAGCAATTTTAATTCTTGAACGAGAGCGGAAAGGCGTGAGCGTATATGCTCTGGAGCAGGGTCATCCCAATCACTCTTACTAAGCCAAAGTTCCTTAATTAACAACTTGGCGTAGAGTATCACAGGTGCCACCAACCCGAGCACGTCAAATAGTCGCGCAACTATAGAGAGTATATTTCTCTTAGTGCACTTCTCATCTACCAAGGTGGATGTGAAATAAAAATTATCTCCACACGGCTCCCACGAGAGACCTAAAACCTTTGCGACATGACTGCCAACATCAAACTCAAGCGATTTGCGGTGAGTATTTATGTCAGCGTTCATTGCGATAGGAAATAGCCTAAAATTTAATAATAATAAAAACAGGTCTGCCTGTAAATTGGGACCAATATGTAAAATATCATTGAGCGAAAGACCAGTGTGGGTTTTAGCGCTCGCGTCTAACACAATACGTGGCATCGGTTTGTCATGTCGAACTACTGCGTGATGTGGTATGTAATAACCATCCATAGACAAATTAGAGTCATCAACGAGACTAAGATATCCGTTATCTAAATAATCCTGAATAACCTCATTGTAATTTTCACGTACGGTTGGTGATTGACGAAGTTTACGCTCGAGCGACAAAAACCGGCGGTGAGCGACGCCGCGCGAGTTCCCTAGTTCAGAGGGATCCTTGCAGAACGGCAGCGCAACAGTATAACGACCTACGTCATCGCGAGTCACAGTAGATGTGAAAATATTCTCGCACTCGGTTTCTTCTGGAGACAATAGGCGCTTCACAGGAACTTCCTCAAGTTCCCAAAATTTTTGCACTAAATCATTTAGTGCTAGCGCAGAAAAGGATGCGGTTGTAGGCACAACATCTTTACGTGGGTAATCACCCATAAGTACATACCCAAACGCGGTTGATAGTACACAAGGGGCACTGGGACCACACTCGACTCTATTTCCTAAGTAGATATACGGGAAGAGCTGTGCACCTAATACTATATCAATGTTTCCTGGAATGTTCCAGCTTAAGTCAGCAAGCGGTAAATCGCGAAGATTTAACTCGCGATCACACTTAATTAATTGCGAGGGCAATTGATCCGTAAGGCTATTCATAACTAACGCATGTATAGTATACTTATGATCTGCATAAATACGAGATTCAATGTCCAAATACACATAGCCTATTATCGGGTGCGAAGTGGAACCAACACCTTTGACAACAGAATTACTCATTGGTATTATTGGTAAATTTAATAAACGACAACAGGACAATGTTATTAAGTTATTCTGTGAGCCATTATCAATTAGACATCTGACTACAGATTTATTTCCAGTGCTACCTTTAGGGCGAGCATACACCTGAGCGGTTGCCAAGAGAATATCACACTTATGGCTAGAGGCATACGAATGCACAGTGCTTGAAGCGAGCGGTGACTCAGGAGTGTGACTAACATGGTCGCACTGGGGCGGCGGGGATGCGGCAACAGTCGTCGCATGCGAGTGCGAATTATTAACATTATTCTCAAAATGCAATAATTTATGATGTTTTTTCTGACAGAAACAAACTGACGTACTTTTACATTGCGGGAGATTATGTAATGTGCTTAGACAATTCACGCAACCACGCTTAGATTTAATAAACTCATATCTAGCCTTTGCATTTTGCATATTTTTAAACTGAGCGCAGTTATACAGGTGTCGGTGGTCGCTGCCGCCACATAAACAACAGGACGCGTCAACTGCGGCGGGCGCATTCGACTTATTATTAATCGGCTCACTGACAACAAACGACTTAGAACTACGCTGTACACGCCTATCACTAGACTGTGGCGTCCCAGCAGTGGACGACTTCGCATATGACGAAGACCGCGGGTTTGACCGTTCAATCATCTTAGCATAATCTTGTACAAAGTCGATCAGCTGTTGCGTCGTAGGTATATCGACACCTCGAACAGAAAGTTCGAAGGCTTGGATGGTTAGAGTGTCCATTTTCCTCAAGGCACATTGTAGAAACATGAAGTCCGTTAAATCATTTATACCTAACTCTTTAAGCGCGGCGATAGAGGAGGAATATATACCTATAAATGAATCAAGTGAGTTCACACTAGGTGAACAATTCTTTAAGTCTAATATATTATTAAGATAATATGAACCTAATGAACGTTTATCTTGGTATTTCTTGACCAAGGCGTCCCAAACTATACTGTAGGTCTCACTTGACGGAACAATACCGGCAGTGAACTTTAATGCGTCATTGGTTAGTTTTGAGAATAGGTATTGCACACGTTGCGAATCAGACAATTGTTTGTTTGAATGAATATTGGCCTTAAAGGACTGATAAAATGTATTCCAGTTTTCAGGGCGTCCGTCAAAACTCGGAACAACAAGCATTTCCAATTTCACTACAGACGCGTTCGAACTACTCGACCCGTGCGAGGCGACCTCCTTGACCTTGGGCGTAGATAATTTATTTCTAATGCGTTTTATTCTCGAATACAATTCATCAAATGAGTCAAAGCAAGAATAGTCGGGTTCCACAGGGGATTCTAATGATAAATTTGAGCTATTTATTTGATCTACAATCGACTCGAACTTATCGCGAACATCGTCGATGGTCTCGGTCTCAGCCAGAAAATCCTCATTAGCTCGCGTCGTTATGTCAAAACAAACAATGGATTTCGACGATTTATACCAACGTGTAATGCGTGCAAACAATAATTCCTTCTTTTGATTCAACAGAATAAGCTTCGTTTCGAGATCTGACGACATGTTTGCAAATTTAACGATAGGTAGGACCTACCTATTGAAATATAACAAGAAGATTATCTGTAAGGTACCTACTATAATATAATAATAATTCAACACAAACAGTTTAGATATACCTACTTTTTATTGAAAATTGTACTACGGCTTATTATATAATAGCGCAAGTAGCACGGCGGAGCGGGAATGTAACTACCTACGTACCTAGATAGGTACCTACAAAGTTACGCGTATGTGAATAGAATGATGAGTATTTACCAATTAATACGTAAATCACCAACTATTATAAATATCTACCAATTATTACGTAGATTTAGCGTTTTAAATACAGAATTTACCAAATAATTTACGTAAATCTGTTAGCGAATGAAAGTAATGAAACTAAGATGGCGGAAAGAATTCACCAAAATTACGTGAATCTTTTAATTAAATGAATAGGAAAGAAATATTATTCACCAATAATTACGTGAATATGTTATTTACTGGCCTATCCGACTCGTAAGGACCATAAATTATGGTAGGACGTGTAAATAGTCCAACCACTGGTGTGTTTGCACACAGAGCGTATAAGTACCTATGACTTGCAGTTAGGTTGTAATAGAAAGAAAATACACATGTGACCGCTTCTATGAAAGAAAACGCAAGAGAACCGGCACTGACCTGAGTTCCACCTCGTGAGGATTCAGCTGCAGACAGGCGTGGTTCCTGGCACGTGCTGGTGGGTAGGTATGTTTCGACCGGCCGGTGATTTTCTTGAGTTTGTCGTTTTCTTCCGATACACTTCACTTATACTGACTTGAGAATGTGGCCAAAGGAACTTATAGAATTACACAGAAAAAGAAACGAGGAGTTGAAGTTTAGTACTCAACTTCCGTTCGGTGCGGTAGCGAGTGAGAGGCACCGTTCGGTGCAGCGGTGAGTCAGTGACTGCTAAAAATGCGGGGGGGGATCGACCGCCGTGACGCATGAGAGTCTCGCTCGTAGAAACTTCATTCTCAAAGCATAGTTCGAAAAATCCGTGCACAGCGCCATCTATTGGCCTTCTTCAACACTAAGTGGTCAACAAATGAGCGCCAATACTCAAACATTATTCGTTCACAAAAGCGGTTTTTTAAATTACAAAAATTGAAATACAATTAAATTATGTGGGAAATAATTAAGAAAGTACATAAGCGCTCCACCAGAATCCACAAATATATATGCTCATTATCAAATTCTTAGGGCAGGCGCGCACAAATGACTTTTGTCAGCGTGCCTGTTGCGTCACTGTTACCGCGTACATCCAAATGCGCACAATTATCACGTATCCAAGAGCGAACACCTCCATCGGGGCCCAGTGGACTTGACATTTTTTTATTAAGGGACTCTTCATTTTGACTTCACCTCGCCTCGGAAAGAGGGTCACAATCGTAAACATGTACATGTTAACAATGGTGGCACTCACCTTGACGGCCTCATCATTTGCCTTTTTACGCCCCGCTTAACGGACAAGGCTCTGAATACATACATACATACAATCACGGCTTTTCCCCCGGAGGGTTAGGCAGAGATGAATTAACACCTATATTTCACCAATCACTGTATTCGATCACACGTACTAGGGGGTGAGTCTATTGCCGTATTCCAGGCACTATTATTGACTCGAGCCATGCATATGAGGCTGAGTCTGGGCTTTATTATAGTATCTGTCTAATATTAAACAGCCCTATCATTTAGTCGCCTTTTACGCACCACATGGGAAGAGATGGAGTGTCCCAAATTCTACTCTGCCAAGAACCACGCGGCTAAGGCTCTGGATGCCCGAGCATACACCCAGTACAATATATAGGTCATATTTAGGTATATATTATATAGGTATAAAACAATATCGTTGCATGGACCTACGGGCGACAAAATTTCTCAAACTTGTTGAACAAATGCCTCACCAGAACAATCCTGATTATTTCAAACATTGCAGCCGTACAAATACGCGTGAATTTCTGTTTTCCTTGTACCTTAACGAGAAAAAGGTATGAATGGACGGATTATATGATTAATTGTATCGTTTGAGGTTTGATTGTAATTACTAAACAATTTATTTTCTTTTGTGAGCTTCTTGCCATTAAACAGGCGGTTTTTAGGCTTGTTGTACATACAAGTTTTTTTGACCTTACCTGCACGCGGTGACTTTTTACGGCGAAAAAATGTGTGTGTACAACACAGGCCTTAGGGGTTTCGTATCTGAAAGGTAACCACCAAAACTCTATTATTAACACTCAGTAGTAGGTATGTCTGAATATCAGTGAGCTGTACCTCATACACCACTATAGTAAGACGGATGGAGGAATGAGAATGAGAAATGAGAGATTGTGTTTATAGTCTGTTATAGGATCCCACTAAGGTAAAAGCCAATCTCATTTTCAAGCAAGAATCACAGAATCAGTTTCATTTATTCCGTTAAGGCACATAAAGCGCACATATGAACGTCAAAATTGTACAATTAGTGTCAGAAATTTCAATAGTAATTATAATAAAAATGATTCTTTCGCTGGTTCGGTAGGTTGATTCTATTGATAAGATACAAGCAAGAAACACAGTGAACTCGAAGCAGGCTTGCTGATATCTGGTCAATCTGGATCTGGACGAACGACGTACTCAAATGCTCTTAATACCTTGGTCTTCCCTCTTTCCTATTGACTGATTTTTCTGATATTTGGTACACACTTTTAGGTCGGACCTCAACAAAACAGTTTGATACTAACATCATTAGTAGATTTGAATGATTTTTTTATAACATTTATCATGCTATTTATTTATTAGTATGAAGTGATTAAGTAGCTCAATAGCTCAGTTGGAAGCGCATTTCCCATATAAGGGAAAAGTTGTGGGTTCAAATCCCACTTGAGCATTTCATTTTTCCCGATGTATTCGAATCATTAGTGGAAATTAAGATCGTATAACACTCTGCTAGTCAAGATCGATCTAATGCTGAAGATACCAGTTTGGGCCTTCTTGGATCTTAATGAACCTATAACATATTGATAATGTTTAGACCACAAGCACATCATCACAAACAAGCATCTAAAACGGCGTTGATAGGATCTAAATTTGGATAGGTAGAGGGGGGAACACGACTGACGGTGGAGGTGAGCGCTGATGCATCACAAGGTGGCCACCCTAAACCTACACCTGGGTCGCAAGTCCCAGGCGCCTTCACAGTGTTCCTTTCTGTACCACGCCATGGACCCGGCGACCGCACGGTGAATCCATGGAATGCTGAGAACCGGATCTCTGTGTAATAGTAAAAGTACTGCGCATCAATCCATACAATCCAATACCACAAATAGTGCAAAATTATAAATTCTACAATCACTTCGACAACTGCCGTTGTGTCGTGTGGGTAGGAATTCCCAATGGGAATCAAAGCCACACTTCGATTCCCACCGAGCATTTCCCCTTATATATTTATTACCCAGTGATTCACACGTAATTGTTTGGAGTCTGAGGGTAATTTGTGTCCATTAATTCTATGTTTGTAAAGTCCCCGTGACACGAATACTATCGCAGGGGGTTACCATGAGAGGTATATGCGAAATTACGGGTCCACACGAAACACGAACGAATGACTTTTGGTAACTACTCTGAAGTTACGTTTCTTAAATTTTATTGATAGGATAAAGGTCTAATGAAGTCTCCGTTCAATCACAGTATAAATGCATTTCATGGTTTGAATGAATTCTTAGCATTTATGCTAACTTTAAAATTCGAATACATCGGGAAAAATGAAATGCTCAAGTGGGGCTTTTTCATATAATCCGTCCAATTTCATAGTACTAATTCATTACCCGAAACTTCGTTCAGAAACTTCTGATATATTTATTAAGGTATAATTAGAATGCAAGGGACATAACTGTAGTATGTTAATAAAACCAACAAAAAAGAACTTTCGTAACATAACTATTAGGAACCTTGAGATTCTTGTAATGTAAATCTGTTGTTCTGAATCACTATTTAGTGCATGTATATATTTTAGAAATAGTGCACATTACCACTTACCGTATTAATGTTATTCCATATTGTTACTTAGCTATGGAAGCTTGTTGTTAGCAATATAGATATACATTATTGTTACTAAAATATGTAATTAGTCTGTAAGCCTTCTTCAAAAGTAAGTAAATAAAAAATAAATAAATAAATAAAGTTTCATCTTTAGCAAAACAAATGAGCCAGGATCCTTATATTGGACTCATAACTTACATAGTTTGACAGCTATAATTTTTGATTTTACCATCGAGGATTTTCTGTCACCTAGATACACATCCAGCCTCCGTATTGCTATTATAAATTTTCTAACAAAAACATATAATATACTAAGTACTTAATTCAGGAATTGAACCTTACAAAACACGCAAACATAAACGTATACCTACTCAAGTTTGCCACGGTAGTTATCTACTAGACCAACAAGTCAATATAACCAATAAGGCTAGTGTAAAACCAAGTATCTAATCCACAATAAAAACCAATAGTGTCAGTTACGTAAATGTGAACATAAGCCAGTAGCTATAAAAGTGCAAGTTGAAAATAAACCAACCGATGGAAGTCTCAAATTACATCACAACGTGTCATAAACCTTTACTGCACTATCTTAAAAGTTACACGAACCACGTGGCTGAATGAAAATAATATTCACAATCATTTCAACCTTTTAAGTTTACATGGTAAATTTGTCAATGAATAATTAATTTTATTGGTACGTGCAACTTGTGCGAAAAGTATTTTCAATAGTCAACTTTTGCAAGTTTTTTCAGCGAGCAGACAGGTGGCGCCACCAACTCCACGTGTCGAACGCTGAAACACTTGCACGTATAAAATAATGTTACATAATCAAGTGCGAAATCTGGCTGCTAACGCTGCAGCACGATATGCTTATTATACAAAATAGTCCAGTTATCCTTAATTAAATGTAATTATTATAGGTTAGTGTCTTTGTTCGGTGGAGACGGCCTTATTGACTGGGCGGCGCCGGTGGCGCGCGCTCGGCCGCGTTCGGTGTCTCTACTCGGCCTCACTCGGGAAACTTCGCTCTCACTCGTAACGTTTCACTAGAAATTTAAGGGCTGCGTTAGGGGTATTCCGACAGGCGCGCTGCGTCTGCGGAACGGCCATGGCTCGCACGGCGTTACATAATATACCGACCCCGATATATGACTCAAAACAATTCTAATATTATCTTACATATCAAAAATTGAATATCATGACATCACAAATGCAATGAGCGAACCATCCTCGACCCGTGGTCAAAGAGAAAACGCCGCCTAAAGCACGGCCAATTGTCGTCACGACAAAAAGACGATAGTAGCAATTTCCCTTTGCCGACAACCCTTTGCGAGGCGAGAGGCTGAGCGCGCTCCGGGCACATGGCGGGCGGGGTGGAGCGGGAGGGGGTCCTCAGGGGCGCGGGGCGGGGCGCGGGGAGGCTTTCCCGGGCCGCCCCGCCTCAGTGGCGGCCTGCAGTGGCAACGACGCGCGTGTCGCCTCCGACACTTCCGCCCCGCGCACCTAATCCGCTCATTTAGCAAGCAAGCGCCGCATACGGTGTGGTGGCGGTGGCAGCCCTGCGGCGCCGAGCCCCCGGGGCCGATGCTCTGAGCCGGGCGCCTCCGCCCGAGCTCCTTCGATCCGCGTCCGACCGGCATGTGATATCGCGCCGCGCCACTCGACAAAATGATTGTGTGTTCAATTGTTTACGTTAACGATAGTTGATAACCGGGAGGCCGACGCTGGCATGCTAATGTGAGTATACAGAACGGCTACGTTCCTCTTTCACGGCAGCACACGCTGCGCTCCGTGCTCGCACACAGCTCCGAGCTTACGTGAATAAATAAGCTTGCATGTAAAACCCCCTGCAAGACAAAAGCAAGTTAATGTATCGCTCCGAAACGTTTTTCTGCAATGCGACAATGTGCGAGCGTTACGAGAAAGTTTTCATACATTATTAACGTACGAGTGTCATGGCCTTGCTGGACGAATTTTAGTATAGTGACGATGTTGTGAATTGTCAACAGTCGGACTGTTCGGCGTGGGGATACGTGGACTGGTTGCGCGGGGCTCGGAGCACGTGGACGCGCGCGCGGGCTCGAGGTGTCGCGCGCGGGCAGCTGGTCGCGCGAGCTGGCGGCGAGGCGCCATGCGGCGGTAGCGCGGCGGCGCGGCCGGGCGGCGGGCGACCACTCGTACGCTCTCGGCTATGTGCCCCCTCTGCGCTACATTGTGAGTACCACCACGACACCACCGACGCCGCACCACCACGCGGCGTCGCACCACTAGCCGTAAACACGAACCCATAACTTTATCGCCCATCAGCCGCCTACACTTCTTTACGATTACATCTCCCGACGTAACTTGTTACAGACGTCGTACATAAATTTCGTGCGTAAGCTCGTTGCGTTTCGCGAGAACGAGAAAGTAGGTTAAGTCAAAAATTACAAATTTCAGCGAAGTTCTCGCCGACACAAGTTTAAATTATGGAAATAAGACTTTGGAAAGATACTTTAGCTGTGTGTTCAAGAATCCGGATTTGGTTGTATAATTAGGTTTACATATTAGTTTACTTAGTAGATATAATATTAAATGATACCTATTACTATCTATCTACTATCTACTATCATGTAAGAATAAATATTTCAAAATGTACAAGAAGTATTTATAATATCTTACAACTATATCAATATTACTCAATCTATCACCTTAGAACCGGGACTAAATGTATTTTCAAACCTTAATCATACATACATATAAAGTCCAAATTTTTATCTGCAAACATTTCCAAAATACTTACCCGTACTTAAAACTAAGTATATCACCAGTATACAAAAATAGTCTAAACAAACATTACTCATGATCACACTACGTATACGCTATACACTCAGTATACGAAAGTATACAATTCGCTGGATAGAGGGTGATACAAATTTAATCTCCCGGTATGCAGATCAGACCTACCTACTCACTTACTCGAAAATCTTATTCTATATTATACAGCCGTATATATAGATTTGTATAATGTGTAGCGAGACTTGAATGTAAATAGTACTTACCTATTATATAATAAAACTTAATACATACACACACATCCCTAACACGTTTATTATTTTTGCATTAAAATGACTTTCATTTCACAATGACATTAAATAGTTATAAAATTATTTTTTGTTTCACAAAAGTAATCGTAGTTTAGATACAAAAAAATACTAAGTATTTTTATTTTTGTATCCAAACTAATTTATTTGTATAAAACAATCAGTTTTATTGCAATGACTAATAAACTATTAGTAATTATACATTACACGTAAAATTTTCTAACTGGAAAATTTAACGTGAATACGTATACACGAAAGAAAAAGCGGAAACTCCTTCATATCGTTCTAATAAAACCTAGATAACATAACATAACATAAACTCACGCCTGTATTCTCCGAAGGGGTAGGCAGAGGTGCTAGCACCCACATTTCGCCAGTTTATGTTTAGGTCCCTATGTAATAGGTGGCGAGCTTATTGCTATTACCCGGGCACTTATAAACCGGCGATAAATACACACATAACTTCGAAAAGCACGGAGAAGTCATTGGTGTGTGCTATGGTAAACCTGGGATCGCACCCGAGAACTCGTCTCAGCAGTCCATTACCCATACCACTAGGCTACCGCAGATTGTTGTTACTGTTCCTTTACGATTACCGCAGTATGGTGTTACCGCAGAATAGTAAAACAGTACTTCAGAATTAAGTTTATCAAGTATAAGTCTCCTGAGGCGAATACTAAATCTATACAAAATTTAAGTGAAAACGATAAAGATAATTTTTAAAGTAATATGTCCTTTAAAAATTACAAAACACCCCCTTAGACAGGTGAAACTTCTTTTGCATCATATAATAGAATAATCGACCTATGTGATTGACATATGTTTACGACTGTTATAAACGTCAAAATACGTTTCAATCCCATATAGATTATTCTATTCTACTAATGATTTTTTAACACGTGTTTAGAGGGGTGAATGTTATTGGGCATCACAAATTTTAGCTAAACCGCAAATATCCATTTATTTTCATACATACATAACATAACATAAACTCACGCCTGTATTCCCCGAAGGGGTAGGCAGAGGTGCTAGCACCCACATTTCGCCAGTTTATGTTTAGGTCCCAATGTAATAGGTGGCGAGCCTATTGCCATTAACCGGGCACTTATAAACCCGCGATAAATACACACATAACTTCGAAAAGCATCGAAAAGTCATTGGTGTGTGCCATGGTAAACCTGGGATCGAACCCGAGACCTCGTCACAGCAGTCCATTACCCATACCACTAGGCTACCGCAGATTTATTTTCAAAATATGTTTTTTGCAGTCATCATAGTTTCATCAATATCAAGTATAAATCTGTATGGAAAATGTCAAAGTTTTTGAGCTCTGAATAGTGTAATATTGTAAGATATGAATTTAGAGCGAATTTCAGAAGAATATCGTGACAAATTCGTACAGAATTCTTAATCTGAATATCATGAATATTGCTAAATTAGCCAATCAATAAATTAGCCCACCACAGTCCACAGCTGGACATAGGCCTCTCCCAAGGTGCGACATTCTATAATTTAGCTGTTGAAAAATCATTTTAATTATAACATGGCATATGGCGATTAACTCATTCAGCTTTGTTGCCATCTAGCGGAGTGCAGTCAATTGACGGACCAAAAAAAAAAAACTAAATAAATAGATATTGAATAACACACTTGTACTTTTCCACTGAGTTTATTTTACTTCTAAACCTGACCGGTTTCGCCTTACGGCATTCTCAAAGGTTTACATTGATGTTTCAAGTATTGTAATTCCGAAACACACATAAATAGAAATACATACACTTTACATCATACCTTTGAGAATGCCGTGAGGCAAAACCGGTCAGGTGAAAAATAAAATATAGTGGAAAAGTACAAAGTGTCTTACTCAATATGTGTAGCAGATTCCACCAAGTACCATTAATCAACAGTATAAACAGATTAAATAAATAGACTTTGAGAAAATCAATGTCACGCTATTAGATCGGATAATCGTCGCCCTAGTGAAGTTTCGTAATTCTAGAAACTCTAGACCTCAAGGTTTCGATCACAGATGTCCTAAATTAATTACAAAGAGATCATAAAAGTTATATTATCTAGTTATCTTGGGTACGTTTTAGTGCCTAGTAAGATAACTAGATATTTTTTGATCTCAATTTTTATAAAATGAGACATACACAAGAGTCATCATCATTTACATTTAGACGATTTATCCTGATTGCAACCGAGGTCAAGATGCCCATGGAGCTCATGGTCCACCTTCCTCTATTATCTACTGTAGCTTAAGTCGAACGCATGTACTAACTACTCAACGTTTCTATACTTCATGCAGCTCTACCGATGCCCTCTGTGTAGGCACTTTTATTTTTTATTCTTAACAATTTGAGAGCAAAAAAGACATTCTGAATCAGGAACCTTTTCAGAAGTCGGTTAAAATAGTTTGTCGCTATGTGTCACGGTTCCTGGAGTAAATTTTGAATTTCGGACTGGAACGGAACGTAGCATCTCAAAAATAATTCATTGCATTTGTACTTCTATAATTATAAAAGATAGCGCGCTTTTTCCAATGTTAGCTGTATGACGGCAACCATTTTTATTCCGTAAAAGTTGTATTCATCGCAGTCATTGACTGATAAACGCAGTCGATACCAGAACCTCACGATTGCACGGATAAGAAACTTATGCTGTAAAATCGATACACTCCGTAAACAGGACAAAAACGAAGTTTACACCTTGTTGTACATACATAGAGATATAGTAAGAAAAAGGTCCCAAACAACTTCAGTATTTTAACCTTTAACTGGTGACGTGGGGACCGCTCGGGTTCAGCGAAAGTAAAAATTTTGAGTTACCCCTCAACTCGGCAGGTGACGTATACGCTGCTTCTAGTAGCTTTAAGTTTAGTCCCCTTGAGACCCATAAAGTTGGTATATGTGTTGATTCACTCATTTTTGGTGATTAAATTCATTTCTAAGATTTTATTGAGGCATATCAACAAATACTTAACTATTTGAATGTTGACTTCATGGATGATGATGGGTGGAAAACCTCATCTCGAACTCTAAAAATTCATTTCGAAGCAAACGGTCAAATGATACTTATGATAGGCCACATTTGAGTAAAATATGTGAAGAAAAGACAACTACTTGGAATTGACGTGAATACTAGGATCTGATATGCCTGACCGTCCAAAAGTTCAAAAGAAGAAGAAGCAAAACATTGATGCAGATGTTTACACACGCTTACTGAAGCTTTAGAGGAAATTTACACATAGGTACATATTAATATAAAAATGTAGTATCATTTATCTTCAATACGCAGAAAGTTTGTCCAGATTGTAAGAATTGATGTCTTGAAATTTTTACCTCCTCCTGTGTTACTAATGGTATTCGACCAAACGCGAGTATAGTTTATTCCTAAAATAAACAGGCAATATCACCCACATATTGGCTGTTTATTCTAGGAATAAACTTCACTCGCGTTTTGTCTAACCAGCCCTAAGACTGATTATTATTTCATTTGTCAGAGTAATTATAGAAATTTAAATTGTTTATTTTGTAAAAAAATTGAGATATACAGAGTACTGAATTTCGTGGCCCAATAATTGTTATTTTTTAAAAATAAATGTTATTTGAATACATTGTGAAATGTGAAAATCAGTTTATGCCTCTCCGGCCCCCTCGTCAGAGATTACATAACAGTAAAACCAAGTCACTAGCTAAATAATATAAATCTCTATCTATCCTATAAATATAAAAATATCTGAACCTATTAATGAAAGTTTGATATTATATGTTTGCTCCTCAATCACGTTTAAACGATTGGATCTGCCTGAAATTTGGACAGGGATAGCTTATTTTTACCCTGAAATAAGTTCTCATCATCACGCCACGTGGGCAACGGTTAGGTAAATATAATTGTATGATTTTTAGCGATTTTCTTTACCAACATAGGATTTCTTGCCTCCTTCTCACAATCCAAGGTATAAAAAACCTTAGTCTCCAGTATCTTGTACGACACCCACGTGGGAAAATATGGGTAACCCTTCTTCTTCTTGACCGTAAATCAATACATTTCAAAAAGAAAACAGCTGACGAGACATTCACGGCCACCATAGTGGCATTGCTAGTATTCAGAGAGAGAGTGACCTTCATTATAAGACATCCTAAATAAACAAACCCGGGCTGGATCGCTAGTTTAATGTAGTTTTAATATACCCCAGCACCCAAATTAACGACACATTATTACTTTCCACCTCTATCAGTTTCAAGACAATGTTTCTTAGAACAAGACAATGAAGGAACAAAACCCACGAAATTGAAGCCACATTATAATTAGTATGAGCCCCTAATTTCGCCTAACAAGGTTTCCACATACCGGTTTAGACGCAAAGCCATGGTTATACTCGTGTATAGGCAACGTCTCTTAAAATTTAAGTTTTGAACTTTGCTTGTAGAAACCTTGCTTATGTACTGATTTGCCTATGTTATTTATTGGAAATCCATTTTTTGGAATTGCCTTTCTTAAGATTTTAAACTCATAGTTAGTTAAGAGTATAGATAAACATGTATGCAATAATATGTGATAATAAAAGGGGGAAAATTGAGTGGGAGATGCGATTAGCATAACGAAAGCAGGGTAAGTAGGGAGGACAAAAAATTCCTACAAAATTACAAAACAAAAAACAAGACATACGATTGAGATATTGTTTATTTTAATGTCCAATTTAGGTAGAACATAATGCGCTTAGTCATAATTGTTATAAGACATTAATTTATCTAGCCTCATCGCAATTTTCTAATAAAAGAAAGACAGTACATTGTCACGAGTACTTACTAAGAATTTGCATAACAAGATTGGTACATGAATATTTTTTAAAATACACAACATTTTGTATCCTTTAACTATCATGACTAAATTTTAAACTAGAAAAGTATTAAAAATATAACATTATCAACGTCAGAGCACAAAATATTTAATTATTTGAAACTCTCTTAGAACGCTGCTAACTAGAAGCAAAAAAGCTCCTTCAAAAACGAATGAATCAAAAATAATGAATAAAATTGTTATTCTAAGAACCCCGAGGATATTTACTAAACATTAAAGTAAGAAATATGCAAAGCAGTGGCTATTTTAACGAGGATTGATTAAATTCATGCATACACGTATCCCGTTTCGCATGCATGTATTACGTGCGGAAGAGCATTTCCACTGTAAGGGAATGGTCGTAGGTTCAAACCCCACCTGAGTAATTCATTTTTCCTGATGTCAGATTGTATATTCGATTCAAATCAATCATTCAATGCAAAACCACTATCAAAATAATGAAAGGCGTACCACGGGAAGAAAATAATTTCCCGTGGTTCACCTCACTTTAACTAGTCGGGCTACGGGAAAAATAATACCCGTGGTACAACCAGGTGAACTTTGTATATATTGTACATTTAGTTAGTATATATTTATAATTTTATTTAATAATTAAATAATATATGGACCATTGTACCCTTAAAAGATAATAAAAAGGTGAATTATGTAGGTGGACCACGGACAAGCAGCGATAAATACGGAATTTGGATTTTACGATGCAAGCGAATCACAATACCATAGGTATTTACCACCCTTCGATATTCGACGTTGCGTCCGGTTGAATTAGTAAAAAAATGTCTCTTCCGTAAAAGGGATTTTTTAAGGTTCCCTGTAGCTACTTATTGCGTCTCATTAGGCAGCTCTGCAGATTTTACTGTCCAAAATTAACTGCAAGTTTCCCCTACGAATTCTAAGGGTTTTTTATTTTAATCTTTAGAATGCAAACGGTTTTATCCACTCTATAAAGATATAGACTATAATCTGTCAGATAGAGGGAATTCTCAATAAAACACGAGTTCTTAGGAACTGCAAAATAAAAAATTGAGGACTGAAAACAGACTGTAAGTTGTCCGATTTAAATCTTGTTCAAATGTGATGACCGGTGAATAGGAGTAGGTTTTTTTCTTGCATCACTGTAGTGTATCACTATATAGTATAAAGCAAAGTCGCTATCCGCGTCCCTATGTCCCTATGTATGCTTAAATCTTTAAAACTACGCAACGGATTTTGATTTGTTTTTTAATAGATAAAGCAATTCAAGAGGAAGGTTTATATCCATACTAATATTATAAATGCGAAAGTAACTCTGTCTGTCTGTCTGTCTGTCTGTCTGTATGTTACGCTTTCACGCCTAAACCACTGAACCGATTTTGATGAAATTTGGTATAGGGGTAGATTAGACCATGAGAACGGACATAGGCTATGTTTGGTCGCGATAACCGACATCCACGCGGGCGGAGCCGCGGGCAAAAGCTAGTGTATAATATATGCTTAATATATTAGTGCAAGCAGCGGGAACAGGATCAGATGCCACGCGGGCGCGAGAAATTGGCGTTACCAAGTCCGCCGGCTCAGCTAGTTTTATTATATAATGATAGACGGCATCAGTGGCTATGAAAGCAGATAATAAAGTTATAATAGACTAAGAATAATTTTCTAAGAAAACAATACTAGACAATTATTCTTATTATTTACCAACAGGTGAAAGAATATTAATTCACTATTTTGGCCAATGACGTATTTCATAGATACGTAATTCAGGAACATTGCGGCATTTTAGAGCATGAACAACCTATCTATAGTTTCTAATATGTCATTGATTTTGGCACATATTTGGTCAGAGGTTGCAGATTTGATTTCGTGTATCTGGGTGCTTCTATTTATAATAATATGTGTAACTATTGTGTGTTTATCTGCATCCTTGAAACCCATATTTTGATAAGTTATGTTTAGTTTGATTGTGCCTCAAAGTGCTGTATGTACTAGAATATACCAGAGATATTCGACCCTGAAGGAAACATTTATAATCTACGATACGCTGAAGAGTACGAGACAGCTAACTTGAGTAGAATCCTCACCAGGCCAAAAACCAAATGGAGTCAGATATGGAAACAGAATGAGTGTACGCTGCCTTTACTGTGGAGTCATCTCATCTCATCTTCCTGCCTAACACAAGTCAAATTTCAAATGTGTTGGATTTGGGCACATAGCTCTAGAATGGTTAGGGCATTTAGGAGCTAGGCGTCCAAGTCCACCTCATGTTAAACCAGCACTAAGAAGTAAAGTTGCAGAACGGCAGAGAGATGCAGCTGATGGTCAAATAAGGTATACAGTGAAGCAAAGTCTTGCGATTTATGTTGGCCATATGGACGTTAGACGTGCATATGTCACGAACATGGTGTGGACAAGACATGAGTCCAAAGAACTTATAAAATTATTGTATTAGTGTTAATATTAGTCTATGATGCCTGTACGAATTTGCAAATTCATAGAATCATTAAGGTGATACGGGAAAAATAGCCTCTATATAAGTTCAACATCAGTTTCGAATATCTCCACATTCGAAACTGATTTTGGATAACCAAGTAGGAACATGGATTTTTTTGCATTGCTTTGAAAGATAGGTGATCCTAATAAAAGCGTTTTAATAAAGAAAACTTAAAAACTACAAAACAAAACACCCTTTGTGAACTAGAGTGTAGAAAATATTCAATAAAGCATGGTATTGTTCCCTAGTTATATGTTTAAGATTTCTTGAGTTATTAGTAGAATAATTTTATTTATTTGTTGTAAAAAAGTGGAGTACATGGCAAAAAATATAACAAAGGAGAAATATACTTTATTACGTAACTGTTATTAATATAGGGTCAAAAGCACCCCACTTTTTACAAAAGGGATGTCATAATGAAATGTGAGGTTGTGTTGCACAGGTCAAAGTAATTATTCTTGCATGACAAAGGATCATAGGCCGACAGCCAACTGGTTTGCGATGGCTTAGAAAAGTATTGTGAAAATAGTTCAAAATTTTGCAGTCAGATGTCTTATTGACAGATTTTGTATCTATTTCTCATTTAATCCATGTGTTTACTATCTGATCGCCAAAAATAGATTATATAAACTGAACTGCGCGAGTAAATAATACCCAATTAACAAAATTTTTTGAAGATTAAAAAGGTACCTTTTGGATCTTCAAAAATGTATTCTTTCTTCAAACACGTGCAGTGCAGCCCGTTTATTTTTAATATTGTTAATTTTTGAAGCCCTAAGGCATCAGAAAAATTTTGACGATACAAAGTACTCAAAATGGTTTTAATTTAGTTTTAACCCAGCGGGAGTAAGTGGGACTGCGCCGCCTCTTTCTGTGAGCAGGTCATGCTCGTGAAAGAGGCGGCGGGGCGAGAGCGGGAGAAAACTCTCCCACCCGAGTTCCGCAGTCGGCGGCTTGGGCGCCGCCGACGTGTCTTCACCGAAGACCATCGGCCTCCATGACCGGGGGCCTGAGGACGGTGAGTTGCTCACCGTCTTTACTCCGGCATAACATCCATGAAGGATTTTCCCCCACGGTTATAAAAAAAAAAAAAAAAAAAAACCCTATTTAGTACCCTACACTAATATTAGTATATACACCTTCAGTTCGGATAATAATCCATATCCATACTAATATTATAAATGCGAAAGTAAATCTGTCTGTCTGTCTGTATGTTACGCTTTCACGCCTAAACCACTAAACCGATTTTGATGAAATTTAGTATAGGGGTAGATTAGACCATGAGAAAGGACATAGGCTATGTTTGGGCACGATAACCGACATCCACGCGGGCGGAGCCGCGGGCAAAAGCTAGTACCATTATAAATCACTAATACAGTTTAATTTGCTTTATAAGACAGTTTTAAGATAATTTCGAGACTTCGTTGTCAAGATATTTATGACGCTGACTGTACATAAAAGAGGCACAATGGGGAATTGATTACTATATTTATTTTTAAATAAGGTCCAAAGAGGTCTAATAAAGTCGTACGGGTACTTATAGAATAGAATAGGTTACACCGTAATACAAAAACAAATCTCTAGGAACTTCATCTACAAGTTTTCAATACATCATATGCACAGCATGTAGCAAACTGAGTGTACACAAAGCCTGCCATTTCAAACGTCAATAACAAGATGGATATTGAATGAAAAATGTTATTTGTTTTTAATATTGACACCAGGGTGAGGTCGCTCTGTAAATGTCAAAGGCAGGCAACGATACGTGACCGATGCCGTGGGGAAATCAAGATCATTCAGCTTTCAAAGCAAAAATTTTTTGGTATGAACGTATCACATACTTAACTTTCGTGTATAAATAGTTTATCATTTGAACTCCTCATTATTACACTGTTTGAGTGAATTTTACAGCATTAAGTATGCTAACTATACAAATCGAATACATAGGGGGGAAAAGAATCTTCTCGGGCGGGACTCAAACCCGCGATGCTTTGATCGACTCGGCTACCGAGACACGCCCGATGTGATTCAAATTTCTCTTCTTATCGGTCTTTAAGACGACAAAGATTCTTTTTTTTCTATGATTACACTATTTACATTTTACAGTAAACAAACACTATAACACTAGAAATGGTTTCATATTATTTTGGTATCATGTCCTTGACAAGTGTGTCGAATTTCAAATCAATCTAACGTTTTGAAATAAGTAACCAAAAATCGAGTCAGAGATTCAGTTTACATACAAACATGCAAAGTGATATACCCAGAGAATAAAAACAAGAAGTTCAGCCAGGTGAAGCAAACTGTGTCTAGTGGAGCGGTTCGCTCAGTTATTCTACTCAAGCAAATCACTGTATCTAGACTATAAGTATTGGACTAAGTGAATGTTTGTCAATAGACCAAAAAAATGCCCGCTAACTAACTTGCCGAAGTCTTCTCAGGTCTGGGCCGCGTTTCGAACCAGTGCAGTGGTCCATTTGCTAAACAATATTTATTTTTATATTGACGTTTTGTAAGTTCCGATTTAATGGTCAATGAAGAATAAATGATTTAGAATTATATAAGCTTTTAAGATGTATAATATACGAAAACACTAAAAGTAAAACAATCGAAGATGCCAAACTCAGGTAGGTAGAAAGTAATCTCTGCCTAACCTTATAAGAACGAGACGTGGCCACATGTATTTTTGTAGGTTTATACGCTAGAAATAACAGAGGTATCATTCGCCCTCAATACTGCCCCCCTAAGGAGTTTTGACGACCCTTTTCACCAACAGCAACACAACGCTATGCAAACAGTTTTATTTGGCTGTGGTTACTGTAAATCCTCCAAAGGCCTTACCTTAGTTTCGTAAATATTTTAGTCAATAACAAAAAATTGTCTCTACTTTATTTTCAAAGTATATTTAGGTAAAATAAGAGGTTTAGCTGAAATATTCTTTTAGTTCTGATAGGGCATCGTATTTATTCATAAATTAATCAAATAACCCGTCCCTAACCCCGGGGTAAAAGCACACATCACACGCCGCATTTCCACGCTGGATTGCGATGGTCAACCACTGCACCAGGAATCCCACTATGAGTCACCACTCCAGTGCTTCTTTTTATGTTTCAATTATACAAAAAATTGGCTACGATCAAAACCATTTTAGTAGATTTAATCCTTGTGGTCGAAGACGTGCATAAAATCAGGTCATGCGAAGAATTGTGTGCGGGTGTCCAAACTTGTGGGTCGTACGAGAACGTGGCAAAAAAATCATGCCGCATTAAGTGTCCTACCACTGTTTCTCTTTTTAATTGCCTTACAAATTAAAAATGTAATCATCAAAAGTAATAATGAAAAGTACTTATTTCGATTGTCAAACGTTATAATGAGAAAAAAATAATGGTTGACCTAAATACACTAACATAACAAACACTTAGATGTTTCGTGCTCCAAATTAAGAACGGTGGATCCCTCCCATCATTCTCAAGGACAATTTGAATTACATCTTTTAGACAAAATATTTATTGAAGTAAATTACATCGGCGAATTAAAAACAATTCGTTTTCATGAGGAAAAGTAAATATTATCTTGAGCATGGCGAGGCGTTCGACTATTTTTCCATTTTATTTTATTTCATTAAAATGGTGTACAATTGTGTCTGAATGTAAACATTAAATGTAGTAATTTAAATTAATAAATAAATTGTTGGATACCATTGTAAATCAAATATTAATCATTGTAAATGTTCCGCCCACGTGGATGTCAGTTATCATTCATGGTCATGGTCATTTTTAATTCCATTTCAAGCAATCACATTAAAAAAGAACTTATCTTTGTACTCAGTATCATTAAATTAACCCAGGTTCATGGTTATTTATGAC
The DNA here is from genome assembly GCA_914829495.1 of Eilema sororculum. Classification (NCBI taxonomy): domain Eukaryota; kingdom Metazoa; phylum Arthropoda; class Insecta; order Lepidoptera; family Erebidae; genus Eilema; species Eilema sororculum. Next base: position 19,108,112 of record OU618552.1, on the reverse strand, counting down.
TATTCGGGACTTTACGAGACCAAGTCAGTCACGTCAAGTCGTGACCACGGGTGCAGCATCGCACCCGATACTTCGGCAAATGTAGGTCAAATTTTTTTATCGCGTGAAGTCCCGAACCATGAGTTTACACCGCGATAGCTTAAAAATAACATGAACCAGGTTTTTAAATTTTTAATAGTATTAATATAACTAGCAAATATAAGGTTACAACTCTGAACCCCACCCAATACGTAACCCATACAAACAAAATTTTATTTTGGTTCGAGGGTCCGACCGGCAAAGGACCACCCACTCACTTAGCCTCGAATTTCCGTGGCAGTATGTTGTTTTTCAGTCAGTTTGTGAAAGTACCCTTAGGAAATAATGTTATTCTCCACCCTGTTTTATCTTCCCTGCAGGTTAGAGAACAAGCGATACAATATGGTATTGAAACTGGTCATAGGTACCGCTTAGCACCAAGTGGGTTAAGCTTGGGTACCACATTGGCGGTATAAAATTATTTCAGGAAAGTTCAGGAAAGAATGTTAGTATGTAGTAATATAGGTATAATTTTAAGTAAAATTGGGTAGCTAAGTGGTAAAGAGAGAGCTTTATGATCGAGGGGGTTCGAATATTGACCATTACCCTCGAGAAATGAGCATATTTCTAACACATAACAAAAAAAATTTCGCCAAAATTCTCATAAAAAAATAACATAGAGGAAATTATTTCAATTGTGTAACCATAATGTACCTCTCGTTGTCTCTGCCTACTCCAGAAGCAAAAATAGGTAACTTCAATGTATGGGTCTCATTAAAATATTTATCACGCTAAAATTTCAGCTATCAGAATGTAAATAACGTAAGTAAATATCACATTATTGGGTAACTAAAATGAAATTTCGATAACTCAAAGCCACGTAAAAAAATAATGAACACCCGATTTTTAGTTACAAAACCTTTCAACAATACATTTGAAAAGGAACCTTATACCTATGTTCTTACGGTGTATTTTCATTTAGCGGGATGTTCGCCACAGATCGACAGTAATATAGCCTCCTTAGGCCCTCGGCTTGCGTCCGTCGTTGGAGCCCAATGGACCTCTTCCTTTATTTGAATATTTATTAAATCATCCCCCTTTACCCCAAAACGATCCAAATCCTCCCCCTTAGTGTTGTGACAACGAGTTTTTCCTTTGCGTTTCATTTGGCTTATCGTGGCAATGTTTACAATAAAACGTAGCTTTTTTATTTGAAACGCTTTCTGAGATGTTACAATTTTGAATTGCGTTTTAAGTTGTTTATATTGTAATTAATTGGTACTATCTTTTGGTTTAAATGTACTTTTTTTTTTTCAAAATATTGAATGGGGAGTTACCGATAGTTTCAAACTATCGTAGCAACAGGCCCTCCCGAGGAAGGCCAGACCGTAAGGGATGGCCCTGGGTCAGTCGGGGTGCGAGGGATATGTCGAACACAGCGTCACCTCCGGCCTAGCACCACGACCCTCAGTGGGCGTGCGGTTTTAGTCGGTTCGAGTCCGACATAACCTCCCCTTCCAGCTCCGGCGGGGGGGTTACCGAGGGGATTTGACGCACGAAAAAAAAAAGGAATAGCATGTGCATACTATCATCCATGACTTATGCTTATCTGTTGCCTGCCTCTGTCCATATATTTGCATAAGTCAGGATTATAAAATGTATAATTACAAAAAAATAGAAGTTATCCGCATTCTAAATTCCTTAACATAAGCTCATCTATGTATGCTTCGAATCTGTATGTAAAAAATGTAAAAAAAAACAAAATGGTCATCTACTATAAAATAAATGTATTCAAAAAACTATTTTAATTTAGGTCAAAGTAACATGTCATCCGAATATTAAAGTAGTCAAATGGCTAACCCAAATCCACTACGTATAAATAAATTCATCAACGCTCCCAACTTTAAGCAGATTGCCAGCTGCTAATCAATTCTCATTTAATCATTTAACACAATATCGTATTGAGTTCATATCGGCGGTTCTATTATAGATTCGGTTTTGAAGCATCCTAATTACTAATTCAAATGATGCTGTTTGGAGTTATTATACTTTGAAATATATATATATATATATATATATATATATATATAGCTGTTAGAGTCGACATATTAATCTAAAATAACAAGCGGACCTCGGACTCCTAAGTACTAACTTTGGATGTAACTAAGAATAGATAATGAGGATGATGATGAAAATTAATGTTCTTACTATTTTGGCTCTTTTGACACCAAGTTGCTAAGCACACAATAAGTTAGTCATGTTGCAAATTCTAAAAACTCATTAATATCTTGTGCGTAGATACGTAGAGAATCTCAGCATGCTACGAAAAATAGTAGCTTTCGTAGCGTGTCTACGACATTGCTACGGTTGCTACGGCAAGGTCAAAGCGAAATTTTAAAATCAGGGAAGTTTAAGTTATTTTTACATTGAAATAAAACCACTTTTTACGGATTCTATCGCGATATATTTGTTATTATTACTTTTAAACCCGACGTTTCGGCTGCTTTGCAGCAGCCATTTTCGCGGTGTGACTCACGATGGTAGTTGTCACATAGTTTGAAGTATAAGTTATCTCAAAATACCCGAATCATGGTGAATTATTGGTGTTCGTATTTACGCAGAATGAGCTCACTGTGTTGTTAAGTCTTGCTGGATTTTGCTGCTTACTGGGTTTGATTAAGTGGATGACTGGGTCCCAAGCTGGTGGTACGGTCCATCCATCCTCTCTATTAAAATTTGGGTGTTTTTTAATTTCAATAGCCTCGCGGATCATTCTAGGAATATATCTGTGTTCTTTGGCGAGTATCTGTGGTTTATCAAACCTTAGGTAATGGTTGGTGCCTTTTTGCGCGTGTTCACATACAGCTGACTTTGTTGAGCGTTGGTGTTTTATGTCAGCTATGTGTTCTTTGACCCGAGTGCCAATGCTTCGCTTGGTTTGACCAATATATGAGAGCCCACAGTCACAGTCTATTTTGTAGACCCCTGCATCTTGTAGAGGTAGTTGGCACTTGACAGATGGTAAAAATTGACTTATCTTCGTTGGCGGCTTGTAGTATGTGTTGATTGAAGCTCGCTTCAAGATGTAGCCAATCTTGTCAGTGACCCCTCGTACATACGGTAGTACAGCAGGCTGGCGTTCGACCGTGGCTGGTTTTTCTCGGGATCTGTGACTCAGGCGTGGTGGTTTGAGCTTGTTGTCTTGCAGTACTTGCTTGACATGTTGAAGCTCAGCGTTCGAATGAGTGACATTCGCGTAAACTTCAGAAAATATTATTTTTACATTAAATATACATTATACACAGTATTAAATACAATTAACACTGCTAATTTAATTTAATCAAATCTTGGTTTCTCTACGCCGAGGTCGTACTATGTCACTTTGAACATACAAGTGTTACACGAACACGAGTCAATTTGTAACCTACTTAAATATATATGATCACACAAAACAGGAATTTGAATTGGCATTAATTCGATTTGGTAGAACAGGCGTTCGGCTAATGATATTAACACTGACACGTGTCGAACTTGTCAATGTATCACCCCTCAGAGCCTCAGATTCGAATAGCTAACAACCGTACTGAATATTAGGTTATTTATTTATTTATTTCTGGTAACAGATTGGAGTCTTGTGCCAAACATACCGTATTATCTTAAATTATTTTGAGATGAAAATCGTGCGGTATATTTTTTGTTGCTTGATAATGTTAATTCATTGATATACAAAAAAGCTTGTAATTATTGTATTTCGTAATTGTAATTTGTGTTTATTATTTGCCACGGTAATCCTATAATAAGTTATAAACTTATTATTAATTAATATGTGATATAATTTGAGTGTACAGTCAGCATCAGAAAAATGTTGACGAGTAGAGTACTCAAAATAATCTTAAAACCAAAATTTCAATATTATATTGATAATTAGAGTACTCAAAAAGTTGTAAGCATCCAGAGTAGTCAAACTATCTTAACAATCGGTCTTCCAGAAACATGTAAGTAAGCAGAGTGTTCATTTTCATATACACAATCACGCTACTCAATGGTATCTAGTCAAACAAAGTGTTCAAAATATCTGGACAATGTCATTTAATCGTATTTTGCATCCCTTTTTTACTTATGTAGCCATCCTTTACACACATCTACCTCACCTATCCCGGGTACGGACTACAACACTCCTTCCTGTCTAATGCCGGAGTGTGTGTGTACATAAGAGATGATATCAGTACTCGTCGCCTCAGCAATCTTGAAGGTAGGGACCTCTCCATTCTATGGCTCCGTGTAGACAGCGACGACCATCCCCGCGTCTACGCATGCCTCTATAGGTCCCACAGCGGTGATGCCGAAACAGACCGACTCATAGAGCACATCCAAATGGCCTCAGACCTCGTGCAGCAGCAGATCCCATCTGCAGAGTTAGTCATACTTGGTGATTTTAATGCCCACCACATCGAGTGGCTCAATTCCAAGAAGACCAATCATGCGGGAAGATCTTTTCACGACTTCGCCCTGGCTTATGGCCTGACACAACTGGTTACCACGCATACGCGAATCCCAGATGTGGAGAGCCATAGTCATTCACTGTTGGACCTTCTGCTGACTTCACATCCGGATAGCTACCAAGTGTCTGTTGGGGCCACACTAGGTACTTCAGACCATTGCCTTATCCGGAGTACAGTGCCTCTTGCATGCCCGCTGCGTTCGCGAGTCGCACGCAGCCGCCGTGTGTGGCACTACAAGTCGGCAGATTGGGATGGGATGCGGTCCTTTTTTGCATCCTACCCATGGGGTCAAGTATGCTTCTCGCCGGATAGTCCCACCACCGCCGCCAGCTCTGTCGCTGATGTGGTGCTACAGGGCATGGAGCTTTTCATCCCATTCTCTGTGGTTCCCATTGGTAGCAGATTTCGGCCTTGGTTTGGTCAATCTTCCAAAACGGCTTCTCGCAGGAAGCACGAAGCTTACCAAGCCTGGGTCAATGCGGTGACGGCACGGGACCAAAATACCAGCGCACTAAGAAAAGACTATAACTTTGCCTCCAGGTCCTTCAAAAGAGACATAGCAAGGGCGAAGTCGGAGCACATCCGTAGAATTGGCGAGAGGCTCGAGCGTCTACCTTCGGGAACTCGTGCATTCTGGTCTCTCGCCAAAGCTATCGAAGGGAACTTCTGCAAGCCATCCTTCCCACCTCTGCACATGGGAAATGATTCGTTGGCCCACAACGCAAAGGAGAAAGCCGATCTTCTGGGCAAACTCTTCGCGTCTAACTCGACCTTGGATGACGAGAGACAGGAACCGCCCAGTATACCGCGTTGCGAGAGCTGTATGCCGGATATCCGGTTTCACCAACGCTCAGTGCGTTTAGCACTTACGTCCCTCGATATCCATAAGTCGAATGGGCCTGATGGAATCTCTCCCATAGTGTTGAAGATGTGCGCTCCAGAGTTGGCACCGGTCTTAACGCGTCTTTTCCGGCTCTCTTACTCTTCTGGCGTAGTCCCGACATTATGGAAGACAGCGCTGGTCCACCCGATCCCTAAAAAAGGCGACCGCTCAAATCCATCCAACTACAGACCAATAGCCATTACCTCCCTTTTCTCGAAGATAATGGAGTCCATTATCAACTGCCAGCTCCTTCGGTATCTGGAGGGTCATCAGCTACTCAGTGACCAGCAGTACGGTTTCCGTAAGGGTCGGTCGGCTGGTGATCTTCTAGTATACCTGACGCATCGTTGGGCACAGGCGATCGAGACCAAGGGAGAAGCCATGGCGGTTAGTTTGGACATAGCGAAGGCCTTTGATCGGGTCTGGCACAAAGAGCTTTTATCAAAGCTTCCTTCTTATGGGCTTCCCGAGAAATTGTGCAAATGGATTGCTAGCTTTTTAACAGACAGAAGCATAAAAGTCGTAGTCGACGGTGAATGTTCTGACTCTATGTCTGTGAATGCGGGTGTCCCTCAAGGTTGTGTGCTATCGCCCACTCTGTTTCTCCTCCATGTCAATGACATGCTGCAAATTAGCAGCATTCATTGTTATGCGGACGACAGTACAAGCGATGCCCTCTATACCGGCTGCGCGAACATTTCTCGGGTAAACGTCAATGAGAGCCGAAATAAACTTGTGTCTGAAATTGAAACCTCTCTAGATAAAGTTTCAATTTGGGGTAGACTTAATTTGGTCCGTTTTAACCCCACAAAGACACAAGTTTGTGCGTTCAACGCAAAAAAACAGCCGTTGGTCGTAGTCCCTCGTTTTGAGAGCACCCCCTTAACTGTCTCAGTCGATATTGGAATACTTGGTGTTGACATATCGAGCGAAGTCCAGTTTCGCGGTCATTTAGAGGGTAAAGCTAAATTGGCCTCGAGGAAGCTGAGTGTACTCAATAGATCGAGACAGTATTTCACTCCGGCTCACCGCCAACAACTTTATAAGGCGCAAGTACGGCCACATATGGAATACTGTCCTCATCTCTGGGCAGGAGCACCTCAGTGCCAACTTCTCCCTCTGGACCGCATCCAACGGAGAGCGACTCGAATCGTCAACTGCCGGGATGTTTCAAATCGGCTAGACTCTTTGGCACTGCGTAGAGATGTGGCTTCGCTTTGCATCTTCTATCGCCTATACTATGGGGAGTGCTCCGAGGAATTGTTCGGATTGATCCCCGCCGCCTCTTTCCGCCATCGTTCCACGCGACAGCAGTTCCACACTCACCATCTGGACAGCTGGCGGTCCACAACTGTGCGTTTCTCGAGAAACTTTCTGCCTCGCACAACTAAACTGTGGAATGAACTGCCACCAGCGGTATTTCCGAACCATTACGACCTTCAAACCTTCAAGAAAAGAGCGTACTCTCTTTTAAAAGGAAGGCAACGCACTTGTGACTCCTCTGGTGTTGCGGGTGTCCATGGGCGGCGGTAATCGCTTACCATCAGGCGATCCGTCTGCTCGTTTGCCTCCCTAATCCATAAAAAAAAAAACATGATGATGGGATGATGTGAAATAGGTGTATAAGTTAGAACAGGATAGAAAATTTGTCAAATTAATGACAATTTCTTTTGTATTTTTTATAGTTGCCAGTTGTAAGCCATAAACTATCCCCTTGCATTGGTGAGAAAAGAGTATGAATACTTAAGAAATAAATACTCGTATGATGTGTAAATTACTTGAAACCTACATAAGTAAGATAAGTTCACGCGGACTAAGTCACAGGCACAGCTAGTATTAATATAAATCATAATAAATATAGGGTTTCGTATTTCTAAATTTTTCTCTCGCTTGAATAATTATTAAAAATAAAAAACACGACTGCTCCTGAAAAGACCGAAATAAGTTTGATAGCAGACGGAACTAGGCGGAACCCATTGATTATCATTGGATTTATGAATTACAAATGGGTACCTCCGCCTGCTTTTTTTGGTCCTTTTTATGTATTTTTTTGTATTTTATACTTTATTTAATTAAAAAAATAACAGAATCCATTAGATATAGCGCCAAAAATTCACGGTTTGGTATCGATTTATATTTCATGCACTCTTATATACCTTTATTTGTGACCACTTTCATCGAAATCTTTTCAGCCTTAAGGGCTCTATTCGGGTAAAAAGTAAAAACAAAATAGGTTCAACTTTAAAAACTATTTCACAGAGAAAGAAAAAGAGAAAGAAGGCGAAAATTGCGGTTTATGACGTATTAAAAAAAACTTCTTTTATAAATTATAATCTATTATAAAAAAACACTCTTTTATAATATGTTTGTACAATAGTTTCGTATCTAATTGTACCTATTTTCAAAGAGTAGACATTTTGCGTCTATGTCATGTCGATGTAGTCATAATGCGTATTAGAGAATACGAGAAGTGGATTTTTGAGTACATAGGTGTATATATCTTGCGTTGCAGGACCCTTTATTTTTTACGTAAGTATTCATACTCTTTTCGCACCAATTCAAGTGGATAGTTTATGGCTTAAGCAACTGGCAACTTTAAAAAGTACAAAAGAAATTGTCATTAATTTGACAGATTTTCTATCCTTTTCTAACTTATACATCTATCTCACATTATCCCATCATCATGTGTAGAGGATGGCTACATAAGTAAAAAAGGGATGCAAAATGCGATTAAATGACATTGTCCAGATATTTTGAACACTTTGTTTGACTAGATACCATTGAGTAGCGTGATTGTGTATATGAAAATGAACACTCTGCTTACTTACAAGTTTCTGGAAGACCGATTGTTAAGATAGTTTGACTACTCTGGATGCTTACAACTTTTTGAGTACTCTAATTATCAATATAATATTGAAATTTTGGTTTTAAGATTATTTTGAGTACTCTACTCGTCAAAATTTTTCTGATGCTGACTGTACATTATAATGTACATACTGTGAAACATTTTGGAAAATAATAATAATAATGAAAGTGCACGATGATTATACTTTAAAATACTGGAGGCCACACAATGCCTCCAGTTCTCCCACGTATGGCACAAAATAAGGCATGATACTACTTAACATTTATTTCAGTCAGTTTAGTTTAGTCTGTTCATACCAATATATTAAACCCAATACTTATTTTCAAATACAATATATGCTAACTAAATATACAATATATATAAAAATGAGAAAAAAAACAGGGGTGAAAGAGACTGTAACTTTAGGCATCGTAGAATTCCTCCCCATAGACCTCTACCGGTACCGTGCCCAAAAGGCTGGCGGCATTACCCCGCTGAATAGCGATAGCAATAACCCAATAGGTAATTCTTGTGGAATATTCCTCTTAAATACATTCCTGGAATCAAGTCGTATTGACCAGAAAATACCACAGTAGCACCCTACAATTAAGGACTCTACAGATGTGTGCCGAACAATTTTCAATTGCCCTGCGTCCCTCATTCAGTGGTACTTCCCACCCGAATTCCGTGTCCTCAAATCCCTCAGCACTTGGTTCCGTTTCGCATTGCCCCCGTTCGTCTATACGAGCCATTGACTTGCTCATTCACATTTCCTCTCCTGACTATTTATTTGGAATATATAGGATAACATTCAGTAGAATATATTTTGAAGTCGGTTGCAAACGTATTACTACACATTGCTCTAAGGATATTGTTATTTTTGAATGATTTTTTATAGCATTTACTAGCTGTCCCGGCAAACTTTGTTTCGCCTTAGAAATTAGAATCAATTAGCTGTATCAAATTCTCCTAAATAAGTTGAGAACGGAAAGCATTTCGATTCGGGCCCCATACGCCCACGGCGCTCCCGACACTAATAGGTCACCGGGGCCCATACTTACACCTACGGAGCCTATATCTATGGGAACCATACAACCATTTTACGCTCAAGGGTGTTCATACTACCACAAACCATACATTGTTCGACCTAAATAAAAAATTGCCACCATAAATATTTTGTTAACGGGCATTTTGTTAATTCAGAAGAATGTCTACTAATCACCCTCTGACGATATTTGCACGCATCATGTCAATTCTATATCAAAAGTCAGATAACATAGAAGAATATCATACAGCAGTATTGGAATAATAAACACATTTTTTTCCAATTCGTATTCCAAATTCAAAATTTTGACATGGCGTATGTCGGATCAGCTATTTTATATGGTGGTTAGATATTCTTAAATTTTCTAATTTTCCGCGCAATTTTCTTCATTTTTTCTTTCATAAGAACCTTCTCCTAACAATAACGAACACAACAAAAAAGAATTAGTGAAATCAGTCCAGCCGTTGACGCGTGATGTCGTGACCAAGGGAAATAGGGATTCATTTTTATATATATAGATTATGCTAACTTCAAGGTTCAAGCATTCACTTTGAAATCTGGGGCCACTTTTTCCCGTCTAACTGGGGGTTTGGCTTAACTTTGATATTTTATACTAGGCAATTGATGTGACATTAAAAATTGTATAGCGAAAACCTGACCTTACTTTTTTGACAGCCATATATATGGCTATTTGCATTGGTCTGGGTGTTTCTATGTATAATATGTATGTATTTACAAAAAAAAAGTATCTAAATATGTTTATCCCTATGAAATCATTGTAAATTAATTTCATTTTCAAATCCTAATTAAAACAAAAAATTACAACTCAAGATTACTTTGTTTCCGAACCAAAAAAAAAAAACAAGGACATGATAAAAACAACATAATGTATTAAATTTAGCCAATACAATTTACAAAGAAAAAAAATAATTGATGTTGACAACGGTAATTCGGAGTGAAGGAAACTTAATAAAAATTAATTATGTACCCATCATTCTTTGGGACTTTTTTTTTAAATTTCCTGTTAGAGAAATGAAATTGAGAAAGGGAGGAAAATAAAAACATTATCATGGAACTGAGGTTCATATCGTGACGTTAGGTACGGAATTGGAGAAGATGGTGGATGATTTAGTGTTATCAATAGTAAAGAACTATCATGGCTAAGTGGCACCGAGTCGCTTAGCATATTGCAAGGTCCGTCAGTCAAAAGAAAGTCAGATCAGTCGGTATAAGGATAAGAGAGAATAAGGAGATAAGTCTCTTACGGCCGTTCCCAATAACATACTTACAGTTAAAGATAGATCGCAACAGTCAAATTTGGCGTATTGGCTGCTTAAATTCAAAACATGGTAACTGATTTTTTGCGGGAAAGCTCATCGCAGTATAATTTTATTTTCCGAAATTGGTGTGAAATAGGAGTTACTATGTTATGAATTTAAACAGCCGAGCACTTTATCCATAGATGCGATCTATCTTTAACTGTCAGTATGTTATTGGGAACGGCAGTAAAGGATGAGTGACCATTTTAATACAGTGAGATGTCTCCGTGCGTGTCGAACATCTGTCGAATTAATTACGTGAGCCCTAAAAAGTTTGATAATCTACTCCCTCCTCTCCTAGACAAGTGGCAATACGTTTATAGAATCCATATTAATATTATAAATGCGAAAGTAACTCTGTCTGTCTGTCTGTGTGTTACGCTTTCACGCCTAAACCACTGAACCGATTTTGATGAAATTTGGTATAGGGGTAGATTAGACCATGAGAAAGGACATAGGCTATGTTTAGTCGCAATAACCGACATCCACGCGGGCGGAGCCGCGGGCAAAAGCTAGTAGAATATAATGGGTTGATCAATACAGTGGATTGATATACATTGACCACTTTCCTAAAAGTTGAAATGCGTCTTTCAGTAACGCCAGTGTGTATAGAGATGCGAATTCAAAAACTAGCCACGCTCAAAACCTCAACACCACTGAGATCTTATTAATCAACTTCTTAATTACATCCAATGTTAACCTAACACACTAATTAAGACAACCTCTTAGAAGCTCAAACCCATCAGCCAGTTACACAAATCAATTGATTCCAACAATCCTTAAGCCACAATATCAGCTTTATCTACCATCGCGAGCCTTGCCGAGAATCCACGGCCTTAATTGGTGCGAATGAACGAAACTTCCGCTTAACGGTTTACGATTTCCGTTCTCAAATGAACACGGATACGTCATTTCCTACAAACCGATTGGCTTGATCGCGGTAACGACTTATCCGGTATTAATTTGTTTTGAGGCAGATCTGTCATAAATGGTTCAAAGCGTTTATAGTTTTATCGGCTTTTGTTCGCTTATGATTTTGGAAGCATGTTCATTTTAATGGCATCGTTTCAACGATCAATATGATTTCAATGTTTGTAAAATCGTTATGGGTAGTTGGAGCTCAGGTAAGATGTCGCCATGTACTCCTACCTACCTTAAGGAACGCTTGGCGTTCTTAAGTGATACATGCTCTAGGCCCCTGAGATCTTCGGAAAATCTGCGTCTGAAGATGCCACTGCACTCCACAGTTTTCTTTGACAAATCCTTCACAGTACAGGCTATACGTCTGTGGAATACGTTACCTGTGCCAATAAGACGAGCACAATCACTGAACATTTTTAAAAGTATAGTCACTACTCACTATCTATCGTTATAATTGCTTCTTATTTTACTTTGTTTCCTAATATTTTATCTATTTAAACTCATTATTATTATTTATGATGTATTTATTTACCTATTTATTTATTTATTTATTTATTTACTTATTTATTTATTTACTTATGTATTTATTTCCTTATGTATTCATTTATTTATTTTTTAACTGTGTACCCTGAACTGCCCATACCTATCCCAGCCCATCCTCCTGTCCATTGAGGTTGTCTGGAAGAAATCGCACCTAGCGATAAGACCGCCATTTGTACTGTCACTTTTACATGGTTTTCTCTGTACTTTTTTCACATGGTGTACAATAAAGTATATTGTATTGTATTGTATTGTATCATAGTTAGATTGGAAAGCCGACCCCAACGATTATGAGAATTATGAAGTTACCAAAGAAGCGCCGGATTGTGATTGTAGAGCTCCAAAGCAGACAACGATGCATATAGCAGAGGAGTTTCCACTCCGTCGTTTCCTTTGAGCAATACGTGAGCTTCATGACCTCACACCGGCAGCAATAGACTGGTTTCACCAACTGGACGTCGACATATCAGGACTCGAGCAGGGGCCATACGAAATGATGCTGATAAAGTTACCATTATACAATCACAGATATTTTGGAGCCCTAGTCAACCTAATATGTTAGTCAGTCCACCTTATCATGAAATGCAATCAAAGCTTTCGCGTAGTTTTTCTGGCTGACAGCAGTTCCCATACAAAATAAATCAACGGGTGACACACAGTTCCAGCAACTATGTAAAAATGTACTTGTTTCTACATTTACACCTAGATTCCCAGGGCAATAGGGGCATAGTCTGTTAGATACTCGTAGAAACTGTGAAAAAACAATCTAGCAATGAAAACCCAAGGCCACTCTTTTCAGATGCCAGTAATTACAATCGTCCATGAAAGAATAATGAAATGTTTAATTAATTTATTCCTCCTAGAGTAGTAATAATAGTATTAACCTCAACAGAAACTAAGTAGGCAAGTGTTAAAAACTCATCCTCCGAGTAAAGTAAAGAGCAAATTTACGTAGTAATTTAGATGAAATTAATTTACTAATTAGTCAAGAGCCTTCAATCAAGTCAATTGACAGCCTCTGTGTCGTCGCGGTAGTGAATGTGACTGCTACGTAGGAGGCGCGGGTTCGATCCCCACTCAATGCAAATATTTGTTTGCATGAATATGGCTATTTCCATTGCTCTGGAAGTTTATATGTATAATATGTATGTATTTACAAAAAAAGTATCTAATTATGTTTATCTGCATTCTAGATTCCATAACACAAGCTAGTTAAGCTTACCATGGTCTTGATAGCATTGTGTAGAATGTTTATTTATTTTTTTATTTGGAATAGGTTAGATTTCAATAGAAAAAGAATCCACATACAACAACTGCAGAGGCACGCAGCAGTTGTATGCGTAATTCATTGCGGCTTCTACATGGTCCTCTTTATTCGTATCGAATTGTAACAAGTAATGTTACTGTAAAGTAATGGTACTGATGCATGCAGCACACATATTATATATACATATCTATACATATAATAAATCTGTAAACGATCGATGTCTGTACATGGAAAGGAAATGAGAAAAATTGTTATAGGGGGACTTTATAAACGTAATAGAAGCCAAATCAACGTTTTTTGGAATTTTTGTCTGTTTGTCTGTTTATCTGTTTATCTGTTTCTCTGTTTCTCTGTTTCTCTGTTTCTCTGTTTCCCTGTTTCTCTGTTTCTCTGTTTCTCTGTTTCTCTGTTTCTCTGTTTCTCTGTTTGTCTGTGAGTTTGTGCACGCTAATCTCAGAATCGGCTGAACGGATTTGGTTGCGGTTTTCACTAATATATTGTGGTAGGCTTCACTTAACATTTAGTGTTTGTTTTATTGAAATCGGTTCATAAATAAAAAAGTTATGTCAATAATAGCATATCACGGCCAAAAATTTGTGATTGTGTGAATAGATCGAACCAATAAGGTAGCAACAATGCTTACAAGAATATATTATTTCGGTAATAGGAATCTGAAGAACTTCGAGAGGCCAGAGTTCTACATCTCAGCCAAGTCAGGTCAGGTTACTGCAGAATCTTCGGCACAGCAGGTGTCTCGATAGAATTCACATTATTCTCGAACGATTTTCTCTCGAATCCAACAAATTAGTTAGCCGCTGGTTCGGTAAAAAGACTCCTGGCTTTCATAACTAATATCATCACGCTATTATAATAAGGAATGGGACAGAATGTTTTTATGACATAATATTAACGTCTATTTCACACTATGATTTCATGGTAACTGTGGCTCAGTACGTCTGCGGTGGATTTATAACTTAGCTGAGTCGCGTTTGAATCCATCTAAGATAAAAAAAATTATGGTTTTTTATTTACTTTTGTTTAACTTTTTATTTTATTGTGTATTTGTTGTACTTTATTGTATTTATAGTTTTATTTGAAGTGAAATATAAATTCGATGCTTAGTATTCTATAGGTAGTACATAAAACTAGGCTGTGTGACAGTAATAGTAGAACTTATTATATAATATTCTTAGATCTACCTATACAAAATTATTCATTTCGGAGAATGAAAAATTGGTCCCACCCGCCTGAGAAGACATAAAACTGAAACTGGTATCCCCCATTGATACCGATTCCATCACATATGGGCAAGCGCAATATTGGAATCAAACCGATTAAAATTTGACAGAGGAATGGGGCATTGGGGGTATTCTGGGGTTAGGTACCCAAGTATACCTGCCTTGGTTACCTATCATAAATAGGCGGTCTAAACGTGAAGAGCAGGGATTGCTTTGGCTAGGGTGATGGGTAGCCTAAGCTATCACCATCAAAGCCGCGCTCATGGAGGAAGTAAATCGTTGCACCTTCTCTGAAGCACATTACGTATTCTGGGAGATAGTTGTCCCTATCGTATTACCGTCTCTACCACGGTGAAAGTTCTGATGAGCTATTCCAATTAGTTCCACCCTCTCCTTCCTACACAGGACAACGCATGCAAGGCTCATATGTCATCCACATACGGATCAGAATATTCCATCAAGAACCAAGCGGTTTGGTGACCCATTCCTATGTCGCAATATTAAGACCTGAAATCCCTGCCAGCTCACGGTTTACTTCTTCCTACAGTCCCGCGTCCTTGTGCCACTATTGTTAAGATGGTACATGTTTATAATGGTGACCCTATTTCCGAGTCTTTGCCGTTAGCTTAACATCAGTCGAGGTGAAGTAAAATGGACGTGTCCTATATAAAAAAACTCAGGGTCTTAAAAAGAAGAAAACACATGTGTGGGCAGAGCAATACAGTTCTTAACCGCCTGATAAAGAAATGAAGCTCCGAACAGCTTGGTTCGAGGTGGCATTATTTCTACCGTATGTGACTGACGGAACGAAGGAGAGATTAGTTGAAAGACTCATAATAGGCTCTTTCACTCGCCGTGGTGCGGTAGAAATGGTAAAATACAGCCAGAGAGACAACGTCTTTATGCAACTGCAGACATTATACAATGTTAGTGACCATGACTAGCAACGCACGCCGCTGCGATATTATCGATTCCGTCTAATAAGTAGGTATCTAATTGTAACTACGTAAATCTATCCCAGAAATGATAACAGTACGCCAGGAGAAGCCAACCTATGTATTAGGTATATAAAAGATATCGCTGCTCCTATTATATAAAAGAGACTTAATGTGGGCAGAGAAACACTCAGTTCCGGTAAATTTCATCAGACCGAAAAAATCCGCCACGTGGACATCAACTCCAGTATCAATTTGGAAGTATCTACATCATCTGCTGGAAACAAGCTTACCAATAAAAGGAATATATAGCAAAATGAGGCTATATGACCCCATCCCAGTCAATGCTGTATTTGCTCGCTTGCCCACTCCGCCCCTCTTCTCTACCTGTGTGTAAAGCAATGAACAACGATGTGACTGTTGTCGATGGAATTTATCATAAAACTGGAACTACCCACCATTGGTTCGGCAAAGAAGAGAACCAATGCTCACTGCTCAGGGCGTGCAAGGCACCGGGTTTTCTTGAAACTATTTTGTGTGATACTTGATGTACTTATTTTAATTTGTTCAGTTCGTAAGTGGTGGCAACATGTTTTAAGAATTTGGGAGGAAAGAAGAATATTTAAACCATTAAAACTGGTGAACATTATGAAATGAAATGAAATTTATTCGTAAGAGACACGGTGAAGATAGGATGTTACATTTTTAATTAGTGATACAGCATATCTCGCCTTCATTTGGCATACGAATCTTGTACATAAAATATATTGTCATTCAATTAGGTACTTACATTTTAAATTAAATTTATCAAATTATTTTAAAATCATAATAAATAACATTGAATTGAAATTATTAATTGTAGAAAATAAATATATTGATGTCAATAGATAAGATTATAATTAAAATGTCCAACTTTAATCAAATTCATATTACCCACTAATTCCAACAGACTTTATATTCAATAATTTTGACAAGCATTTAGAACAATTAATTCATCAATTCCTCTACAATATACATTTTACTAGTAACTAATATAAATTTACTTAACATAGCGATTAAATTTTACTCTCATTTACCTACAATCGAAAAATTCTTGCAAATTGTAAAAACATTTAATTATTAACCATTGCCTTAATTTTGACCTAAACTGAGTTTTAGGCAGTTCCCTAATTACCTTAGGAATGTGGTTATAAATTTTTATAGTCATTATTAAACAATTTTTTTGGTGGAAACTTGTTCTGCACATCTCAAATTTTATTTTGGTAGGATCTCGAGATTGAAACCTGCCTGTTTCACTTACTTTAACAAACAAGTGACTATGGTTTCTCACGAACATGCCTACCTCTAATATGTAAACAGACACCAAAGTTAGCACCCCGAGTCTCTTAAAGAGTGGCCTACATGTTTCTAGGGGCCCCACCCCACATACTGCTCTTATGCACTTTTTTTGTTTTATGAAGGCTCTGTCTACGTCGGTTGAGTTACCCCACAGTAATACGCCATAATTTAAGATTGAGCCAACATGACCGTGATACGCCATAAGAGCTGTTTTTTCGCAAGTTGTATTTCTAAGCTGGCGTAGAGCAAACACGAATCTATTTACTCTCTTGCATACTGCATCTACATGCAGCTTCCAGTTACAGTGTTCATCTAATATGAGACCCAGGAAGCGAATATGACTGTCCCTGCTTACTGCAACACCATTCAACGCTAGCTCGAAGTCTTGTAGGTTCTGCTTATAGTTCCTGAACTCAACGTAGTGTGTCTTCGACAAATTCACTTTCAAATGATTTTCACTAAGCCAATTTAGAATGTCCCTCAGTGTTTGGTGCACAATGTCTTTATGATTGTGATTCGGATTGGTAGGTATTACAATTGATACGTCATCAGCAAAGAGAGTACACTTTTGGGATGTAGCGCTGGGCAAGTCATTTATGTAGAGAAGGAAGAGCAGAGGGCCCAGAATGCTTCCCTGTGGGACTCCCGAGTTCTTTATTTGAAATTGGGACCTATACTGCGTTAACAATCGATTCTCATTTATACGGGCTATTTCTACACATTGGCTTCTATCGTAAAGATAACTCCGGAGCCAGCTCAGAGCTGGGCCCCGAATGCCATATCGTTCGCATTTATCGAGTAGCTTTTCAAAATTTACTAGATCAAAGGCTTTACTCATATCTAAGAACACTACTGTTACCGTATTACCCTTATCCACGTTTTCTGTTATGGCCCTGACTAAGGAGAAAGCTGCTAACGTGGTAGATTTGCCCTTCTGGAATCCATTCTGTTCATCCCTAATGATCTTATGTTTGTTAAGAAACTCAGTTAGTCGAGAGTGCATTATTTTTTCATACACCTTCGAAAGAATAGGTACTAATGTAATAGGTCTATAATTATCGACTTCCAATGGACTGTTTTTTTTATAAAGGGGCTTTACTACTGAAACCCTTAACCTATTGGGAAATACACCATCTGTCAGAGACAAATTTATAATGTGGCTAAGTATAGGTGAAATGATAGCTGCGCAAGATTTCAGAATGTAAGTCGAAAGCTCATCATAACCAACAGATTTTTTGTTATTTAAGGAGTTAATAGTTCTTAATATCTCCATTGGTGTACATGGATATAGGAAGATACTATCCTTATTTCTATCTGGTTGAGACATAAGGCTATGAGTAGAAATATCTTGGGTGCTACCATTTCCCGAAACAGTCGAAAACACATCGCTAAACTTGTTAGCAATATCCAAGGGAGCGGAAATCAATGTGTCATTACTCTTCAGACACTCGATTTGGTTGCATGTTCTCACGGTATCAGCTTTATTTTTTACAATAGCCCAAGCAGCTTTGCTCTTATTTTTAGAATTTTGAATAAATCTATGGTTTGTAATTTTTTTTGAAGCAATTACACATTTTTTTAGAATTCTAGTGTAATTTATGTATTTTTGTTTTAAATTATTTATGTTATTATTTTGTTTCAGATAGCACAGAGATCTCAATTTTCTCTTATACTTACAGCAAATCTTTATACCATTAGTGATCCATTTGGGGGAAGTATTGTTTGCATGTACCTTAACTTTTTTAAATGGAAAACATAAATTGTGAAATAAAGTTAACATGTCCTGGAAACTCTCAAAAGCGGAATTGGCATCAGTGTCATTGTAAATGTCACATATAACAATGTTCATCACATACTTGATAATGATTTCGTCAGCAAAATGTTGAATTTTTCAAAATCCTTCCGCAATATTTGCCAAGCCCATAGAAGAAGTCTGTCAATTTTCGTAGTTTTCAGTAGTTTAGCCCTGTATTTATAAGTCAGTCACTCAAAAGACTGTCTTCATAATATTTAATTTAAAAATACATGGTGGAAGATGTCAAGCGATTTTTACCGAAATGATTTGAATACAGTTTTGTTTCTTTTTTAGAGATCCGGTTCTTAGCATTCCATGGATTCACCGTGCGGTCGCCGGGTCCATGGCGTGGTACAGAGAGGAACACTGCGACGGCGCCTGGGACTTGCGACCCAGGTGTAGGTTTAGGGTGGCCACCTTGTGATGCATCAGCGCTCACCTCCACCGTCAGTCGTGTTCCCCCCTCTACCTATCCAAATTTGGTAAGATCCTATCAACGCCGTTTTAGATATTCGTTTGAGTAAAGAGCTTACTGAAGCTCTTGGCAATCCGAGGTCTTTAAATAAGTTATACAGGGATTTAGCTGGAATTCCCCTTGCTCCCACTTCCACGGCGTAGAGTTTAACCACATAGCCATTTTTGGTTAACTCGTTGGTCAAGTCAAAGTATTTGTTTATTTTTATAGCGTGGTCTTTAGGTATGTTAGTTTCCCACGGTACTGTGAGTTCTACTAGTACTGCACGCTTTTGCTGTTTTGAAAATAGGAATATATCGGGTCTGGATGACGAGGCACAAACATCCTCCGGTATTTTATAGTGTTTCTCATACGAATCTGCGAGTAATGTCCAATCAGCGGCTGCTATCAAAATTGAGTACGGCTTTTGATTTGTCTTTTTTGAGCAGCCTTCCTTTACAAACGCGACGTCATTTCTTTGGTTTGTGGTTAAACCCTTTTTCGCTCTAGCTACCGCCAAACTTACCGCCTCACGTACGATTTCTAATACCTTATCATGTCGGCGCGAGTAATGACCCCGGTCTAATAGCGTCCTACAACCCACCTTCCTTTGCGTAAAATTCACTATTTCCAGTATTTCGAGTACTTCCGTTCCAGTTGGGATGAAAATCTTCAACCATGTTTAATAATGAGTTTGAGCTATTCCGAAATAAACGCGGACGAAGTCGCGGGTAACAGCTAATATATAATATGTGTGCTGCATGCATCAGCAGTTGTCGTACGCGGTCGCCTTCGAAATCATACCTTTACAAGAAAAAAAAAACAACGAAAGTAAAATTTCCCATCTTCATCAATCAATGTAAGAGTAAAAGAGAAAAAACACAAGCTTTAAGTGGACGCGTCTTTAAAATTGAACGCGTAATACGCATATTTATGTTCTCAAATTAAGGTAAATGTGTTTATAGAACTCGCTGTACAAAATTGGGTTGTTTTATTTTAATTAACGAAGAATTCGTTTCCCATTACATAAATGTAAAACGATCGTATACTTTTTTACGGTCGGGTCTGCAAGACTTACCTGTCTTGATTCATTTGCTGTGAGATTTTAAATAAATGTTTAAGATGAGATTCATTCTTTGAGTACTGATTATTTACTGTATAAAAATGTGTGATTCTCGATAATAATTTTGGTAAGCATCAGACGTTTTTAATAGCAATCAAATAAATGTTTTGTGTATTCTAATCTCAAGTAACAAGACAATTTTTAAATAAATAAATAATTCATTTAAAAATTGTCAAATACCTAATTTGATATTTTTTAAATATGAAAGAATGAGTGAATTAGTAAAACTTTATTGTACACCAGTAATTTATACATAAATAAATTTCAACATACTTCATTTAGTACAATGAGCAGTCTTATCTTGGGCTGCGATCTGTTCCAGACAACCGTTTGATAAATAAATAATTTATTAAATTCATATACGAGGGAATAAAAAGGCTAAATAATGTTTGATATATAAGAAGCCTAGCGATTTTGACACCAGCTTTTTTTCAATACAATTATTTTAACAGATTTTTTCATATTATCTCGCGATGAAAATATCTTATTTCAATGTGTATTCCTTCTAGTAACAATCCTATCAATCGTGAAAATGTATACAGTCTCGATTCGATGATACACAAAGATTATACAGCCCCAGTGTGCACTTGAAGATACTATAATGAGCTTATGAAGCCTTTGGATGCAAAATGCCAACTACAAACAGCTTTGTGTTGCTCAGATTGTTCAGCGAATTTGTGTTGCGTCGGTGGTGTAAGTGTACATACAGATATTTTGAACTTTAGCAGTACAATTATCTATTCTGTGACTTTGGTTAGCATTTTAGTGTTATTTTCGGTAGTATTTCGAGGCTAGTATTTCCTCATGAAGCTCGGGGTCTGCTTATCCTTCTAATGCCCTTCTTTTCGTTCTAACTTCTTTTTCGGTCCAACCTCCCAATCAATCATGTTTTCTAAATTCAATGCTTATTATATTTAGAGATCTTTCATAATTTACTCGTAGTTTGGATGTGAGAAATAAAAATAATCTAAAACTTTATAATTTAGTTACAACCATCTTCAATAGCTATATCTTTATATTATTTATACTGTTCATTAATGGCACTTGGTGGAATTCATTGCTATACACAACCTTTGGGAATGCCGTAAGGCGAAACCGGTGAGGTGTAATAGAATAAATACAGTGGAAAAAACAAGTGTCCTAAATCTTTATGTTGCCTTACTGTTTTCCCTTTTTTCCCTATGACTAAAAAAATGCCAATCCAGAAACAAAATGACTATGTTAACAATTTTCAGCGTGCATTCAAATCAAAGAGTACTCTTGTTTGACAGTCTATTCAACCTGGTAATATTTGCGAACGATATCCAATAAAACAACACAGAATTTGAACTCCAAAATTCAGCACGAACGTGGCACTAACACCATACATGTTCCGTTTTCCCCCACATCCCAAACATCGGTAAACGAAATCGTGCATTCGGACAATCGTTTCCAATTTTATTTTTATTAAAACTGTGTTTATCTTTCGGCCTGTACTCTTCGGGTTTATCTCCAGGATTACCTGTTCCAGTGAAATTTTCGACACGTGTAAACTCTGTGAAAAGCTCAATAACTGCAATTATTTTAAATATTGATGAGGAAATTGTTATTTTCGTATGTGAAATGATTTCATTGACAACAGGTTGAATATTCTTGCAGAGTTGTATGTTTCAGTGATTGTTTTTTTTTATAGAGGACACGTCAATTTGACTTCACCTCCCCTGATGTTAAGCTTAAGGCAAAGTCTCGGAAAGAGGGTCATCATCGTAAACATTTACCATGTTAACAGTGGTGGCTATGTAAATCTACAAATACCAACGGGTATGTTCTTCGAAGATTTATTGTACTCATATTGAACCTGACCGGATTCACCTTACGGCATTCTCAAAGGTTTACATTTAGCAAAGATTTTGTATGTTCTAATTCCTAATAATTTTAATACTGTCGAAAAAGTACAAGTGTTCTCAATATGTGTAACAATAAATTCCACCAAGTGCCATCAATCAAGAGTATAAAATTAAATAGTACTTTATTGTACTGTATTAAAGTTTAAACTCATATTTATATTTGGTTTCACTTCATAGGGCATGTACAGTCAACAAAGGAGATTTGGTTCCACCTTGACATACAACTTTGTATGAAAAAGTGGAACCTTATCTCCTTTGTCGACTGTACATGAACATACTAAAATTTCAATTAGCCGTCCTAAGAAATAGTAATAAAAAATTAATATAGTTTGCCGTATCATACACTTTACTGGCGAAATTTCAAGAAATAAATCAAGAAATCTACATCTCAATTTCAAATGAAGTAGTAATGTTTTATCTCAAATCCAGTCCACGCTTACTTGGTAAAAGTAATTAAACCTAAAAATACACTCATTAAAGTCTGTAAAAAGTACTGGTACTATTCAGTGAGCTAGGTTTATCTTAAATTAAACTGAGAATGTTCCAGGAAGCGGGCAGAGAGAAGTGCTCAAATTGTACAGATTTTCATTTTTAACAAGGACTGAACCGAAATAAAATGTTTAACGCTGATAGCATTTGGAGGTATTTGTAAAATTAGTTTCAATGAGAATACTTTTAAAGCATACTTTGAATGTATTTCTTTGTTGAATGTATTAATTCACTATCTCACGTGTCAAATTGAATACGTTCATAGTAGCTATGTGGATAATAAGTTTAGTGGGATTTCTGCAAATTTGACGTTTATTATTGTTGCTGTCTTCTATATGGTAACTTTCTATAGTTCTGTTATTTCAATTATACAACGGAGTTATTTATTTATTCTTTATGTACATTAAGTATTAGTATGTAGTGAATTACATTTATATAAAATACTGAGAGGAAATTAATGTATAAAGGCGAGCTTAACCTGGAGTTGAGTTTTCTTCCAGCAAACCCGGGAGAGGACAGATGAATTGCAATATGAGTGGCAAAGTCTAGTATACAAGAAAGTAGCGATTTTGATGTTGAGTTGCTCTTGCAATATGTAAAATGAATCAATATTCGCAGTAGTTGCTTGAGGTCATTTTCTCTAAAAATATTTACAAAAAAAACTATGCAAACTACCCAACGCGCCTAAAAAGTTTTCATTTCAAAACAATTTAAAGATTTAAATGGTAACCATTTGCTCCCCCAATTTGTTCATCGATGACCCCTATTTTGTTATCTCACCACACAGGTGAAGACCTGACAAAACCACGCTTGACAACAATATTGTGACAAGTTACCGTCCACAGTTTGACGTCATTTGGCAGTTACAATGGCTATCCCAAATCATCTATTTGTCACCCCCTTTGTTAACGGAACCCTTTTGATATCGCGAACAGGTGGGTCAGATAGAACCACTGTTGATGTTTGTACTCGTTTTGAAGTCAGTGGTGTTCTTTTTTTTTTGTAGAGTAAATATACTTGGTTTGCTTATCTAGAGATAAACGGTTATATTAAAAAAAAAGAATATTAGAACCGAAATTACTAATATTCCCTTTAACCCCACCAACTAAGCTAAATTGCTTGTGCTAGGAGTGGGTTCACGTCGGTAGTGTAATGGCCAGGATTCGAACTCGGGAACAGGAATTGATATCAAAATGAGTATCAGGAAACAAAAAATGAACATGGCTAAACATGGCTCCATTCCTTCACAGGACAACTCGTGAAGGACTTAGATGTCACCTGCTTACGTTGTAAAATATACCTTCTAGAACCAAGTGGTTCGGTAAATCATTCTTATGCCCCACTATGAGCTACGGAATTCTCCTTTGGGGTAATTCCGCACATTTAAATACGATATTTGTCTTGCAAAAGCGGGCTGTGCGAGCTATTTATAATTTGGGCCCAAGAGTCTCCCTCCGAGATAAGTTTAAAGAGATGAATATTCTAACCGTAGTGTCACAATACATTTTCGAAAACTTAATGTATGTCAGGAAAAATATTGCAAAATTTCCAAGACTTTGTGACAGGCACAATATAAATACTAGAAATAAAAGCAATCTTGTAGTTTGTCATACCAGATATAAAATAAATAAGTAATTCTTTCCAGGGCAACTGTATTCGCTTTTTTAACAAGCTTCCTAATGAAATCAGAGATTTACCTGTTAATAAATTTAAAAATACAGTAAAGAGCAAACTGTGCCAGAAAGGCTATTATAAAATCCAAGAATATTTAAATGATAAACAAGCTTGGAAATGAGCTGTTCGCTCTGCTGTGCTACTCAAGCAAAACATTGTATCTAGACCATAAGTTTTAGGCTAAGTAAATGTTTTGTAAATAGACCAAAAAAAAAAAAAAGCCCGCTGAGTTTCTTGCCGGAGTCTTCTCAGGTCTGGGCCGCGTTTCGAACCGGTGGTCCATTTACTAGTATTAGTTAGTATTTAATATTTACTTTATGTTGACGTTTTGTAAGTGCCGATTTAATGGTCTATGCAAAATAAATTATTTTTGAATTATGAATTTTTTTGAACTATTAAGACCTTGAACTCCCTATCAGCCCACATCTTTCCTTCTTCCTACAATCCCAGGTCCTTTAATCGGGGCGCGAAAAGGCATCTGATGAGGCCGTCAAGCTGAGTGCCAACATTATTAAGCTGGTACATGTTTATGATGGTGATCATCTTTTCGTGACTTTGGCTTTAGCTTTATCAGGCGAAGTGAAGTCAAATTGACTTGTCCTTTAATAAAAAATAAAATAAAATGAGAATTACGATAGTCACTGTCAAATGCATATTGTTTTAGTGCATATCAAAACCAATTTAGCACGATTGTGGACGAAGGGATGCTGGTGACCTTCTTCGGTTCACGGAATTGTTGATTTTACTATTCGTCCTTTTTTTCTAGCTCAGTTTTAAATTCCGAATTATGGAACGTAGCGCAGACACCTACTGTATGACAACTCCAAAAAGTTGTTTCGTTACCGGTCTATTGATAGTCTTTTACGTTATAAAGTTTTTGATCAGTACAGGCACTCTATTAGTACCTAAGTCATTGGTCATCCTCATTAAAATTCTCATAACTTCTGTTCTCACAGTCTCTTCTTTAACCAATACAAATAAAAACAATACGGCCACCTTCTTTGTCTACACAGCAATCAACAGTATTGCTGATGCCATTCGTAATATTGGCATGGTTTGACCTCGTTCAATAACTACTGCGCCCCATATTTTGTGTTGGGAGTATCTTAACAACGTAGCTTATGGTCGAATGGGTAGTAAATATGATAAACAGGATATATTCATACGAATGTTAACAAACAAAGTAAAATTATGTGTGGAGATAGGGTGGGATGTGTGATTGTGTGTGTACGTCATGGATGTGGTTTATAGCGGTCCTTTTGTCGTCTGTTTTATTTTGAACTAGGTTTTACACTTGACTTCGCTTAGGTACCTATTTGAATAAAAATGAATCGTTTATTTATGTTGCAGAGTGCAACGCTTGCGAAAGTATTATTAATCAACTTTATTTCGTTCAACATAGGTGGTACAAAGGGGTTACATTAAATAATGTGCTCTTTCATCAAAAATCTTTTAATTTGGATTTTTTTGAAATAATGGAAAACTTATAGCCAGTATTCTTATATGACATTAGCAGAATTTATAAAATTTTGTGAAATTTCCAACTTTGTTTTCTTAAAATAGTCTATCTCAATTAATAATAATGTGGTGTCGGTTTTGATTGATTATTTAAATTTTTATAAACCTTCAAAATAAAATTAATTATTATTCCGATGACGCTTGACGAGGCAAGACCCAGTTTGGTTCGTTTAATCCAGATAAAAATCGTCAAATACATAGGTTGGTCACATTTCTTTCACTTTTTTCGAATTTCGAAAATCCGAAATATTCGAATTTACAGTAGACGAATCGAGAACAGACATACGAAGATTAACCCAAATGAATTTAACAGTACATTTAAAATGGTAGTCTATACAATTTTAGAGACATTGACATTAATAGAGTAGAAGGACAATAAATGTTTTAAAAATGTGCCCGCAAAGTGCACAGGCTGGTAATCCCGAATATAAACTTTAACGTTTTAGGTCGTATCGTAAAAATAAATGTGTTGTTACCTTTCCAAATATTCTGTTCGACCCCAGAAAATTAACATAAACAGAACGAAGCAAAGATTAGGTGCAAATATGATGAGTAAGCACAATTATCATCTTCAGAATTAAAGGGTATACGAGGTTAAGCGGCGGTCAACGCGGGCCAGAAATCGATAGGTTGCCCTCTAAAATCCTCGTATGCAAAGCGTGTAGAACGAGAGAAAGAGATGGGTAATTAGAGAAAAGCAGAGTCGAAAAGAGAAGGTGATATAGTATGCGTGGATTGTATAACTTAAAATTCGGTTTGAATAATTAACTTTCTTATAACGAAGTCAGTTAAGTGAGAATTCAATACTGAAATTTGTCGAGTTATTCGTTTATGTTAAATTATATTTTATATTATCTCATTTGGCTCTAGTTTTTGACATCCCAAGTGTATTTATCATTTTGCCAATATTAATTTTCAAATCTTGTACTGGCATACTCACTTTTATGCTATAGTAACTAAGATTACATAATTATGAACGAGGATTACCGGCGGTAAGGGAATTGTAGTAATTTTTTAGGCTTCCCTGACAAGCTTACTTACTTAACCTACAAAATATCTTTCCAAGTCACGGTCTACATATATTTACATCGTGTAAATCAGTTTAGTCAATAAGTCGTCATGTTTTAAAATTACTATTACTTCGGTAACAATAACCGATGGTTGAAACAGTGTTAATTGTTGCTTTAAAGTAATTAAATGTACTGTTTCTAGTTTGTAGACATTTGCATTACATATCTAATATAATACAAACAAATTAGAGTCATCTTGAAGTGCTGATTGCATCCGTCATCTGGTGTCCTCGGAGCTCAGCGTCTGCCTTCCGGCTCTTCCTCCTCCACTTCGCACGATCTTGGGCGTCCAAGGTAGTGAGACCGTTTGCACGCATCCTACCCCTTCTTTCTGGACGATGGGGGCACCATTGCCAGGAATTTGTTACACACGTAGCTCAAATATAATTAGTTAATCTTGAAGTGAAGTAGGATATAATAAATGAGTCACTTTTGGGATTCTAACAATTCAAAAAGAAAAAGGAAGAAGCGGATTGTAAAATGACTTCCATGAAAATACAAAAAGACAGTGTTTCGTCAGTATTTTTATGCACATGGCTTCGGAGCTGCCGCGTGTCGAGATCTAATAAAAAATTCATCGATTTTATCGACATTTTTGGCTTTAAAAGCTTTTATTTAGTTCTGAAAAATGAAACTGAAGTGTGTTAAAATTTTTGAGGTTCAGAAACTACACACAGTATACGTGCATGTGCAGTATACGTGCATGCTACTAAAAGGTTTTGGCAATCCGCTGCCACCGTGCTTAAACCCTTAAACTAGGAATATTTCGTTATAGATGGGTCTCTTTTATGTAGTTATGAATAAAATCAAGTTTTCTATACTGTAAATTGAGGATTGTCTCTAAAATTATAATGGTATTAATTTAGATTATCATCATAGCATAACATAACATAAACTCACGCCTGTATTCGCCGAAGGGGTAGGCAGAGTTGCTAGCACCCACATTTCGCCAGTTTATGTTTAGGTCCCAATGTAATAGGTGGCGAGCCTATTGCCATTAACCGGGCACTTATAAACCTGCGATAAATACACACATAACTTCGAAAAGCATCGAAAAGTCATTGGTGTGTGCCATGGTAAACCTGGGATCGAACCCGAGACCTCGTCTCGGCAGTCCATTACCCATACCACTAGGCTACCGCATCATAGATCAGACAATAAATAATGACAGATATATTTTTTTTTTCGTGCGGAAATCCCCTCGGATAACCCCCCTGCCGGAGCCGGAAGGGGAGGTTATGTCGGACTCGAACCGACTAAAACCGCACGCCGACTGTGGGTCTTGGTGCTAAGCCGGAGGTGAGGTTGTCATAGACATATCCCTCGCACCCCGGCTGACCCAGGGCCATCCCTTACGGTCTGGCCCTCCTCAGGAGGGGGGACAATGGTGTACCCAACTCGCCCCCGTAATGGGGAGGCGCCCTGTTCAGCGCGCCGCCGCCGTGGAATGACAGATATCAGACAACTGCATACAGCGTTGGAAGTGTGATGTGATGAAACGTGAGATTATTAACTATAAAAAAGTAAATATTATAAAGCCGTGCTAGCTAGCCGGTTCCTAAGATTGTGTGTGTGTGCGGTGTCGTACAAGGCGACTAAGAGATAGGGCTGTTTAACATCAGACAGATATAATACAGCCAAGACTCAGCCTAAGATGCATTGCTATTATTGACTCAAAATAATAGTGAAGAGAGAGAATAAGAATGCGGCAATAGGACCGCATCAAATGATTGGTGAAGTGTGGGTGTTAATTCGCCTGCATAACCCTCCGGAGATAAAGGCGTGATTGTATATATGTACAATAGTAACTTACTGCGCAAATAGATGATAATGACGATGACAATGATAATGATAGCAATTCATACAGGTCCTTAACACACCTTAATTTCGCCAACTATGATTTTCGGTCCCAGGTAATAGGGGACGAGCCTATTGCCGCCAAGCGGGCACTTTGTCTTGGGCTGTATGTTTACTGTCGGATGGAGAACAGCCCTATTTCTTAGTCGCCTTCTACGACACCCACAAGAAGAGATTCAGAGAGATATCAGAAACTAACACGGTTCTAAAGTACCTAATACTTAATCCTAGCCGACTCGGCGAACTTCGTTTCGCCAATTTTTTTCCGTCCACGTGGCGTCAGATTCCGTACCTGCTGCAATCTCTATTATGCATATTTATTTGGATAGGTAGAGGGGGGAACACGACTGACGGTGGAGGTGAGCGCTGATGCATCACAAGGTGGCCACCCTAAACCTACACCTGGGTCGCAAGTCCCAGGCGCCGTCACAGTGTTCCTCTCTGTACCACGCCATGGACCCGACGACCGCACGGTGAATCCATGGAATGCTAAGAACCGAATCTCTAAAGCATGTATATACAGATCAACCTTCCTCTTGAATTACTCTATCTATTAAAAAAAGCCGCATTGAAATTCGTAGCGTAGTTTTAAAGATATAAGCATACATAGGGACGTACAGATGCCGAAAGCGACTTTGCTTTATACTATCTAGTGTTGATAATGCTAAAAGTCTTAATAATTTCCTAAAAACGTCATCAAACGGGTTCGATTCCCGCTCAGTGCAAATATTTGTATGCATGAATATGACTATTTGCATTGGTCTGGGTGTTTCTATATATAATATATATATATTTACAAAAAAAAGTATACAAGTATGTTTATTCGCATTCTAGATTCCATAACACAAGCTATAAAAGCTTACCATGGGCCTAGATAGCGTTGTGTAGAATGTGTTGGAATATTTATTAAAAAAAAAAAAAACCCTCAAATATCCAATGTAGGTATTCAGACTAGAATCAATCAAAGAATCAAAGAATCAATTTCATTTATTCTGTTTAGGCACATAAAGAGCACATATATGAATGTCAGAATTTTACAAGTAATGTCAATCACAGAAAAAATAAATAAAATAAATCATTGGAAAATGATTCTTTCGCTGGTTCGGTAGGTTGGTTCTACTGAGAAGAGACCAGCAAGAAACTCAGTGAACTCGAGTATCCTTCTTTTTTTTTAAATACGGTTTTATTTATAGCTATTTTTTACAGTGCGAGCAAGAGATGAGATTAGAAAGACCATGCATCTTTATCATTTAAGTATTCGTCTAATTTATAATAAACTTTTTTTATTAAGCAATTTTTCACTTGAATTTTAAATTTATTAAGTGGCATGTCTATCAGGTCCTGAGGCATTTTATTAAACAATTTTATACAATTGCTTACAAACGAATTACCAACCTTATGAAGCCTGAGTTTTGGCACTGTAAGTTTATTTTTGTTTTTAGTATTATAATAGTATTGAAAGAACCCCTCTGACGTACGAAAACTATTACTTAATCTGAGTCATCCACACTGTATGTAGATGTATTTGGATACTTGTAAGGCGAACTGAGAGTTTCAGATAGTACAAGTAACTATGCGAATAAACATTAATAATTTAAGGTTATATCAGATACATTGGGTCTCGGACGATGCTGGCGCTGTTTTCTGTAACAAGGCGGTTGGTTTGAGTTATGAGTTGTAGCGAGATTATAATTTTTGTTACTAATTTACTCATTTGATGAACGATTTGAAGACACAGTGGTTCGTCATATAGGTTTTCAAATTAACCCGAGTATTCTAGTATAGATTTCTATAATAGACATTGGTAGAAAAAGAATCATCTTTGTAAATGCAGATCGCATGAATAAAAGGCGGGTCCAGTAACAAGAATAAAATTTTAGTGGAGTAATTTTTTCATAGCATTTATTATGCTAAATGTTATTTATTATCAGTCACCCTTAAATACGGATATACAGACAAGGGAAATTTGAAGTGATTCAGGTGTGGCTCAATAGCTCAGTTGGAAGAGCATTCCCCCTGTAAGGGCAAGGTCGTTCCCGATGTATTCGAAAAATTTACTTTATTTTTTATTTACTTCTACATTAATGACTTATAGATAAAACGGCAGCAATTGAGAAATGAATCTGAAGTAAATAAAGACTCAAAAAAGAAAAAAAAGAGAAAAAAATAAGAAAAAAAAGTCACTTCCTCTAATTGCCTATTAATCTTCGTCATATTCCGTATGCTGATCATTCTAAGGTAATGTTCTTGAATGAATTTTATAGCATTAAGTATGAATTTTATAGCTAACTATCACTATATAATTATCATCAATACATCATACTATAAATCAAATACTTAGGGAACAACGAAACTTCTCGTGTGGGACTCGAACTCACGATCTTTCCCCTACAAGGGGAATGCCTTGATCAACTGAGTAGGAAAATAAGAGAAAACAAATTTGAATCGTACAATAAAATATAACTTTAAATGTGAAATTTTAGACGCATTTAAACTAAAATGCACGATAAAATGGCCTTAAAACGGTATCAGAATAGTAAGCAAATTGGATGGAATACACAAGCTAAATTGCAAGTGAAAATTTCAGCACATAAATATCAATTTCATCAGCAATTCAACTGAAATCCCAAATACCGTTGCCAAAACAGGAGGTATACTTATTTCTTATGACTTATACCATACCCTACACCGGCGTACGGTCACGAACTAAGCGCCCCTCCCCTCAACAATGGGCGCCAGAAAATAGCTACAATAAACTGATGGGGGTTGGGAAACGGATATATTTTGTCTTAGACAGTTTTCATGTACAGTTTTAAATGCATAGTATCGTTAGTACTTACCTAATATCGGCTCCTATTAATATTATACTTGTAAAAGTAAAAGATGCCGTGTTGGTACTCGGTAGAGTAAAATAGGCCCCCATCTCTTCATGTATCTATTACGAGGGGTGGGTCTCGCATTTTAACCATACGTCCATAGGCAAAGGTATCTGGTATAAGTCTATTCAGGCAGTACCTCCTCAGGTGCCTTGGTTTGATGATGCTCATTTGAGCAGACATTATATTAAGTTGGCCTTTAGAATTAGATCCATCGGCAAAGTTTGCATATCTTCGTCTAACTGCCCTGTATGCCATAAAATTGAAGATGTGCGACATATGCTGATGGATTGTGACCGAAATAAAAGAGAGCGTGTGGCACTGCTCCACGAATTAAAAGTAAATACTCTGGATGTGCGTCTAATACAAAGTATTATGAGTTATCCAAGCTCCGCCCAAAAACTATGTCACCTGATTACAATAGTTCAGCAATGATTCCCTATAATAAGTGTACTACCTAGTACTACACTTAACAAATAATGTAAGACTGTCCACAAGGAATTAAGGTACGATGGGGTTGGCATATCCTTACTGGATCAAAACCCCAAAATAAAAGAAGGCGACTAAAGGATAGGGCTATTCTCCATCCGACAGTAATAATACAGTTCATAATAAGTGCCCGCTTGACGGTAATAGGCTGCAATATTACATGGGACCGTAAATCAGCTTCAATTTGACTGTCAATAAATTTTCCAATCGCAGTCCACTGCTGGACATAGGCATCTCCCAATGTTGGGAGGCTCTGGCCTACTGTTTCCACGCTGGCCAGATAGATTGGTACAGTCAGCGTCATAAATATCTTGACGACGAAGTCTCCAAATGATCTCAAAACTCTCGTTTTGAGCAAATTAAACTGTTCTATTAAATTAAACTGTATTATTGTCCAAACTATAGGTGTTTAATAAATATCAGAACAATCAGTCTACTGTAAGGGGGTAAAAAAACGAAATTAAGATCACTTTGAGTACTTTTTACGTCAACATATTTCTGATGCTACAAGGTGGCCACCCTAAACCTACACCTGGGTCGCAAGTCCCAGGCGCCGTCGCAGTGTTCCTCTCTGTACCACGCCATGGACCCGGCGACCGCACGGTGAATCCATGGAATGCTAAGAACCGGATCTCATCTCTTTACATTGTTTTGTTTCAAGTTTTTCTTCTCTCGCAGTGATATCTGCGTATTTTTCTGTTAGTCACCTCTCACGACACCCTTCGAATGAGATAGGGTGGTGATACTTATATTTTTTCTGCATCACCACGCGGATAAGTTAGTTAATAGCACTGCGTAGATATGTGGCTTCGCTTTGCATCTTCTATCGCCTATACTATGGGGAGTGCTCCGAGGAATTGTTCGGATTGATCCCCGCCGCCTCTTTCCGCCATCGTTCCACGCGACAGCAGTTCCACACTCACCATCTGGACAGCTGGCGGTCCACAACTGTGCGTTTCTCGAGAAACTTTCTGCCTCGCACAACTGAACTGTGGAATGAACTGTCACCAGCGGTATTTCCGAACCATTATGACCTTCAAACCTTCAAGAAAAGAGCGTACTCTCTTTTAAAAGAAAGGCAACGCACTTGTGACTCCTCTGGCGTTGCGGGTGTCCATGGGCGGCGGTAATCGCTTACCATCAGGCGATCCATCTGCTCGTTTGCCTCCCTAATCCATAAAAAAAAGTGAATTTGATTAATTAGTTTAAAATAACTTCTTTCTTCTAAGGGAATCAGAATTCGTTTGTTTTCTTCTTTATTATTATGCTTTTAGTTATTTTATAAACTGCCAGTGGCTCGTTACTACTTAGCGTGAGATATTCATCATCGTTAGTGCAGTTTGCGATCGCTTAACTTTTACTATTAAGCCGATGGAGTGAAGCAAAATTTTCACCATAATTTACTTTTGCAAGTGGTGTTATATAACATCATGCTTGGATCTATAGAGCCTGAGCAGTAATCTTTACTACATACTGTATATCCTTTGGTTTATTAAGTGACATTTTATTTATTCGAAACATACTTTAAGGCTGACTGATTTTTTCCAAAGGTAAACGGATCTTATACAATACAATACAATACAATATATTTTTATTTTCTCCTCACAAAACCTAAAATAATACAGGCACAAGAAACAAAATAGATACAAGATAAAAGTAAAAATAAAACTCCTGATAGTTCACAAGTATAAATAGAAGCTCCCCCCTCGGGGTCAATAAGGCAAACAAAATATACTATATCCAAATGTAAGCCAGTACCACATCTATCTTTGAATCTAATCGTAAGACATATTTTTTTCAAACATCAGAAATTACTCACATCCCTTCTAATCCTACACTAAATTATTTTCTTGTGTTAGGAGTGGGTCCACGTCAGTAGCGTAGTATAATAGCCAATATTCGAACCCGAGACTTTTCGATTGCAAGACCGACTCCTTAACCACTAAGCTGTCGACAGTAACCAGTAGTTTTCGTATAATACTCAGAAAATAGACAAAAGCTGCAGTTTAATAAAATACAGCTGATATCTATTCGACGCACATTTGCATTAATATTTTCACCCGCATAGCCGTGTCTAAAACAAGTTTATATCACGGTAGCTAAACACACAGAACTAACCTACTTTCCAGCTTACAACTAGTCGTAAAACAATTCCATTCCTACCCTAACTCCTCGACTGATGTGCTCCCACGCCAAGAAAAAATAGAAAAAAAAAGAAAACACATTCGCTCATTTATTTACGAGTGTGCCTTTGGCTCGCCTGCCCCAGGCCATTAGCAGGACTACTATATCTGTCTCCTTCTATCTACAGACAGCTTATATTAAGCTGTTTCGCCAAGATTTTTGCAGTACTATTACTGGGTGGGTTAAAACACTTAAACTTTGAACCAGAGAAAATTGTACGTATGTTTTTATCAGTGTGTTAGGGATTTTTATCGGATGTTCAATTGTTTTTTGTGAAATTTAGGGACTGTGGGTAGAGGTTAACGGCGATAGGCGTTTTACCTGCTATTATAAATAGGTTTGCGGTATAAAAGAATGGTTTAATTTTTTACTGACATTCACACGTATGAAAATGCAAATTAGTCTCATGTAAAATCGTTCAATATGTGGCATACCCATATTATTATATTTGCTGTCGATGATAGGCTTATGATTAAAAACTTTGTAGTTGATATATAAAAAAAATATTGAATTTATGTTAAATAAGGATCAATTCGGACCAGGTAGAATAACGCACGAGCATTTTTTAAATAAACAACCTTATTTCAATTACCCAATGCTGAAAATTGTATGCAGTAGTTTAATAATACTGTAGCGCATTGTTGCATACTATTTTAAACTTTGTGGATGGTTAATAAGGTTGATACCACCTAATTCCAAATTGAGAATTGCTCGAACATTTTTCCGTCTAGTTTAAAACAATAAGGTTAAGATTTGTTACTTACTATGTTAAGCTTTTTCTTAATGGAATAAGGTTGATATTTAATCAGCACTTAATCACTAATCGAGCATGTTTCCGTCTGAATTTAAGTGACCCATAGTCAATGATATTTTATAAACTATAGTTTTTTTATTTAAAAGACACGTCCATTTGACTTCACCTTGCCTGATGGTAAGCTAAAGACAAAGTCTAAGAGATATGTTGTTCACACTCTAAAATGATAACCATGGTCACTATTTCTTCCACCAATCAGAGACACGACACTGCGCTACCCAAGAAAATGTCTGCAATAAATTAATTAGTAACAATAATAATATTATTACAATAAATAATAATATAATTCATACAATTAACAACATTGACGTATTATAATATAATTAAGAAGCTATAATTTTTTATATGTAGTGTTTGCGCCATTTTTGAATGCGGCCATGTTCTTGAATGACGTATCTACAGTTCATAAAACTTCATTGCCCATAGTAGTAAAAACAACTATGAAAGATGGTCTCGCTCCTTCCCCCTTGCCACGCTTTTTGATTCACTAATTAGTCTACTTTTTCTAAGAATAATTGGGGCCAAAAGTCCCTATCATAGAATAATGATGGAAGTTTTAAGTCGCCTACAGGTCTACAAAGATAACTTTTTCTACTTTTAAATTATTATCTTAGAAAAATGATGTTAAAAATTTATTCGCTGAAGAATAATTTATACTTTGTCAAAATTTTATACTAATGTCAGGGGTGACTGTGGGATAGATAAGTATAGTTAAAAAAATGTGTTATATGGTTGTTTTGATGGCCCTACCAAGAACTTTGACGCCCTAGACATTGTAACCTAATAACCGGTATACCAAGACCCCAGGATGCTAAATATCATCGCCGTCATACCTCCACAACTACAAAATAGACCATTTTTAGACTGTATTGATATGCTTTTAAAGTTTAAAATTAAATGCATCTTGTAGACTGTCCTTCAGTCTACAATCTGTCACGCCAATTTTGAGAGGCTCCGGCCTGTTCCCTCACCAGCTGGACGGATTGGTACAGGGTTTTATTTCGAGCTTTCCTACTCTCGCTGTGATATCGTCTGCATATTTTTCCGTTAGTCGCCTCTTATTACACTTTTCGGATGAGATAGGATGGTATAACGTCACCATACGGAGAAACATAACAAATATGCATGCAGGTTACTTCAGTGGGCGGTTAATATCAGCCATATTTTTTCAAACGGTAAGCAATTTTCGACGAACGTGACTTTTTCAGGCCAGGTTCATGCTTACGTATATACGTTTCACCTATTGCTTTATAAATAAAAACCCTTAGTAAGCGCTTATAATTTTTACAATATTATATAACTGATATGAGGGCGGATTCAAAGGTTTACTGGGTAAATGAGTCAAAGGTGCTACTAATATAGTCAATTAATATCTTATTTCACGAATTCGTACAGTCATATCAATATAATATTGATAATAAATGAAGTGATCAATCGTATTTGTTTACACATTAATAATCATATTAATAATGTAATAAATAAGTGATTTCTAGATTTCTTTCGGTGTAAAGGGGTCAAATAAGACCGACCAAAACCGTATAAAAGCCGTAAAATCCAAAACAAAAGAAGAAAGAGTAGGTGGATCTCGAGCTCCCAGGTCAAAGATTAGAATAAAACAAAAAGGAACGTTAAGATAACGAAGAAACAAAACAAGTATATACCACACTTTCGTACATTCAAGGGTTCATCAATATTATTGTCTACCAAAACGCCAACGTTTTGGGATTCATGTTTCATGATTTCAAAAGTGACACAAGAAATAAGAGACCAATAAAAATAAGAAAAATAGCATCCAAGACAATGCCTATACGTCTGTGTATACCGAAAAAAGACTCGAGCGGCCAGATCAAAGGATTCCGTTGGAAAGAATATATCTAAGATTTATCGAGATAAAATGTAGAGGCGGGTTAAGTTATGAGCAGAAAGCGATTTATTATAATTTTTGTTTCTTAGACTACTTATTATATTCGTCAGTTGAGAGGTTATATTTTCCTATAGGAGATACTAGAATTATAATAAGACTGAGCATGTCGTGCTTATAAGCACTCGTGTTTTGGGTTGATGGAAGGAGATGAAGTTTCCCTCACCCTTACGCTCTAAATCGCAGTGC
This sequence comes from Eilema sororculum, assembly GCA_914829495.1. Taxonomy (NCBI): domain Eukaryota; kingdom Metazoa; phylum Arthropoda; class Insecta; order Lepidoptera; family Erebidae; genus Eilema; species Eilema sororculum. The sequence goes on along the minus strand of OU618552.1, from coordinate 19,070,922 downwards.
AAATAGCACGTCATAGCAAGACCCCAGAAATTATTATTGCCTGGGCACGTAGCTCAGGTAATAATAGTGATAAAGTTTATTTAAAAAATCCAGCCAGCATCATGGGCACCTTTGCGTCGGGACCGATACCGGGTGGGTTATTTGATGTGACATAATCACGAAAACACTCCGTGTATTCCTTTTTATAAGATGTAATTTATGTAAAATAAACTTTTGATTAAATTAGCGTTTAAAAAAATAATAGTAGTAAAAGATATTTGATTACTTTTCAATGATGTAACACTAAATTGAAATTAATTTGTTCAAATACATAACTTTTTATTGCTCATCTGAACGAGATTGTTTACAGCTTTCAATGAATATTAATAAATGTTTATAATAAGGTAATGTCTTTTGGTTAAACTACAGCCACGCCATTATTATAAAATTTTCGGGTAAGAATAAAGTTTGGAAGACAAAATTTCGTTACACAAAGTAAATATTTAAATTGATTTTCATTGTTAAGTCGAGCACTAACAATAGATTCAAAAGATTATGTACAGGTATCTGTAGTTTAATAGCTTATCTCTGAATCTTGATCCTTGACTGGTACCTCTTATACATGGCAGGAAAGCTTGAACAATCACGCACGCCTCTTACTTCACATCGACTTTCTATAGTTGTATGTTCCATCTCTTATGATTTGTAAATATATGTATATGTAATTAGATTATCGTGATTTCAATGAGTTGAACGTTGACCTAAGTTTACTTCATCATGTCTACTATTATCATAATAGTCCAACTTTATTAATGTATGCAAATAAATGTTATTTAATCGCTGAAAGCGTATAACTTAAAACCTTTTACGGATTTCCTGTTTGTGTGTTGCTACTCGCTGCCCTTACTGAGGATATACTACGATAAAGCCAAATACTTTTCGATAGCTGTAATTAAGGTCTATAAATACCTTTTTTAACTTCTTTTGCTGACTTTCGTAAGCTTTTGTAGGCATTAAAGCCAACGGTTTGTTTATTATTGCGAATCCAATATCATCTAATGGATAAGGAAATTGACAATCGATTGTTGTGTGGATATATAAGGGTCATTCATCAACTCGCGGGCAATAAACTTGCGGGAAACCGCGGGTTGGCATTTTTGAATTTTATTTTATTTTGCTGTCGTCAACTCGCGTGAATATTAAAGTACAGTCAGAAAAATGGATCGAAGCCAAAAATTTAATATAAAACCAACTTTTATACTCATGCATTTGTACACCCGCATTGGTTAAAGTAACTGATTACTTTTTTTATATTTATTTATCTTAGATTTCGATATAGACGTGCAAAATGAGGTGAGGGGGAGACGGCCAATGATGCATAAAACATGCTATTTGTTATGGTTATGACACAACGATGTCATATGAATGAAACGTCGTAGGAATATCGTCTTTTTCTTGTGATGATTAAATTTTATTGTAGGATAAGAAAGATCGAGAGTATCATCAAATCAGCCTCGCGTAAACTCGGAGTCCTGAACAGAGTGAGACGTTTTTTCACGCCGGAGCAGCGGTGTCTTCTATACAAGACCCAAATTCGTTCCTGCGTGGAATACTGCTCACATCTCTGGGACGGCTCCGCAAAGTACTTATTAGATGCTCTCGACAGGTTGCAGCGACGTGCGGTCCGCATTATTGGGGATCCTGAGGTCACGAACACCCTCGAGCCTTTGCAGATGCGTAGAGATGTTGCGTCTTTGGCAGTTTTCTACCGTCTCTACCATGGTGAATGTTCTGACGAGCTCTTCCAATTAGTCCCACCCTCCCCTTTCCTTCACAGGACGACACGTGCAGGGCTAAGATGTCATCCATTTACGGTGCAGAGTATACCTGCTAGAACCAAGCGTTTCAGTGATTCATTCCTATGCCGCACCACTAAGACCTGGAATTCCCTGCCAGCTCACGTGTTTCCTTCCTCCTACAGTCCCGGGTCCTTTAAGCGGGGCGTGAAAAGGCATCTAATGAGGCCGTCAAGCTGAGTGCCACCACTGTTAACATGGTAAATGTTTACGATGGTGACCCTCTTTCCGAGACTTTGCCTTTAGCTTAACATCAGGCGAGGTGAAGTCAAATTGACGTGTCCAACATAAAAAAAAAAAAAAAAAGTACATTTTAAGCTAATGAAAAATAAGCTTAAGTTTTGATATGACCAAAATAGGATAAAAGTAGGGGTAAAAAGTAATAGTGCAGTTAATTTTTTATACATTTAAGATTTCGTCTAATAAAAATTTGGAAGCTTTTTGTGTTTTTATGTATTGTGGAGATAAGTTAATATTTTTTATATCACAGTGGCAGACAAGCGCAGGGCCTTTCTTTTATCGTGCGATAAATCCCCACGGAGCCTGTGGAGGCGGTTATGTCGGACTCGAACCGACCAAAACGCACGTCCGTCCGACCGTCTTAGGTCCTTGGTTTCCGGAGGTGAGATTGCCGAAAGCATATCTCTCGCACCCTGGCAGACCCAAGACCATCTCATTCAAGATGGCCCCCTTCGGGTTGTGGGGATCTTAGTGTCCCCATCTAGCCCCGGGTACGGGGAGGCACACCTTGTGCCGCTGCCGCGGCCAGCTTCTGCTAGGGTGACAGGCGGCTCCAACGGTCACCCCCAGGCCAGCGCTCATGGAGGACGGAAATCGTTACGCGTTCTCCAACGTCCGGTTCGCCTTCGCTCTTCGCGGGCATCCCGGGCCCGGAGTCTAGTCCGGACCCGACCGACCGCCTCTTTCTTGAGTATTAGTTGCTCGCAGAAGGAGGCGGCCGCACCCCAAGCTTTCGCACATCGTACCATCTCTGTGATCAATGTGGCGAGTGTGAGGACTCCCACCCCCAGAGCCGCCACTAGGACCCGCCTCCACGCCGGGCACTCAGTCAGCGTGTGCAGCTCTGTGTCCTCGCTCGCATCACTGTGATAGCACTCGGACGTTGGCTCCTTCCGGATCCGACACAGGTAACTCCGTTAATCACCTGCGTCAGCCGGTACGAGAAGCTGCCGTGTGGCCTCTCTAGCCATTCCTCTATGATGGGTCTTATCGCCGATATTACGGCATGCCCTCCGCTTGGTCGCCCAAGTCGTATCTCCCACTCAGCTACCATATCCCGGTGGAGCTGGGACCTCACGGCCTGAGTTTCCTCAGGCTCGTTCCGTCCCTGCTCCCGCGCCTCCTTTCAATACCGATACAGCATCGAAAGGGCTCTCGCATCCAGGTTCCACGGTAGGGATCGGCAAGGAGATTCGCCGCCTCCAAGGATATCGTACCCCCTAATGGCCCTGCTGGCCATTGCACGCTGCGGCCCAGCCAGCAAACGCGCATTGTAGACTGTCAGGGTCTCCGCCCATATCGGGCACCCATATAGGGCCATGGACCGCACGACTCCCGCATAGAGTCTCCTGTGGGAGTCATCCGGCCCCCTCATGTTGGGCAGCAGCCGCTTCAAAGCGGCAGCTGTATTCTTCAATTTGGGGGCCAGTTGTCGGAAATGCTCCCCGAATTTCCACCGGCCGTAGAGCACGAGCCCCAGGTATTTCATCTGGGGCTTGATGCCGATGGAAATGTCGCCCACTATGAGGCTGGAGTCCTCCGGTGGCATGCTCCGAAGCCCATGAAAGAACATGGCCTCGGTTTTATGCAGAGCCACCTCAAGACCCAGCCACCGGATCCACTTCACGACTTGGGCAACCGCGATCGTGGCCTTCAGGGTCACTTCGCGGTATGAAGCCCCGCACGCCGCCACCAGCTTGTCGTCCGCATAACACGTGACGGCGGCACCGTCCGTGAGCTCACCGCGAAGCACCGAGGCGTAACCGATGTTCCACAGTAGCGGTCCCAGGACCAATCCCTGCGGAACACCGCACGACATCTCTCGCCGACCGAGCCCGGGCCCGGGCCTACCTGATAGAACATGTTTATAATTATTTTACATTTTGCTTAGTTATGATACCTATACAAATAAATAAAATTGGAGTGTCTGTTTATAACATTAAAATAATAGCTTTTTAACTGGAAGTGTAAAGCCGACAGACGGATAGACAGAGTTACTTTCGGATTTATAATACCTATAAATGATTACGGATACAAGATACTATAAAAAAATAGCTTTTTTGGAAATTTTGTCAATCTGTCGGTCTGATATTCTATTTGTATGCTAAGTAAAGTGACTTAGTCGATTTTGAGAGGATTTATATTGTTATTAGTTGAAAGGTAATTCTCGTAACAAAAATCTGTTCAAAATCTAATCCCGATCTAATCTCCCAAATGTCTACAATAGTATTCTCGTTACACACTTTTCAAGATCGAACGTTGACTGTAATCGTCGTGACGTGCAAATCGATAAAAAATGGTACCTACTATGCAAAACTGATCTATAAATTATTCTAATCGATTACATAATAATTAAAGATGGATTTTTCCGATTCGAACGTGCGGGGTGAGGAAATGAAATCTGCGTGGGGGTGTGAGCTTCCATTCTGTACGCTAGTACTATTACCTATTCTGTGATATCACTTTGATCCTTTTTCGTAGTATGTCCATACCACGACAGTCACTCGCTTTTCTTTTTTCATTCGTTGATACCACTTACAAACTTCTTCTATTATACTATATTCAATAACTTAGCCTAAAATATCTTATAAAGTACCTACATTTTAAATAGGTACCAAACTATATTAAATTTATTACAAAGTTTTCGTATCTGACTGTACACAAATACGTCAATTTTGACAATCGCGCGAGTTGACGACACGAAAATAATCAAAAATTGAAAGTTGCCAACTCGCGGTTTCCCGCAAGTTTATTGCCCGCGAGTTGATGAATGACTCATATATAACTGAGGTTTATTATTTTTTGAACCGATTCAAAATGGAGGAAGGTTCTCAATTCGTAGGAATCTTTTTTTATATCTACAAAGGAAAGATTTGTATTTCTTTTCGAAATCAGAATTCCATACTCTAAGGTTAAAAAGCAATAGCCTTCTATAAAGAAGAAAATGGTGGCAAACAGACACAGATTCTTCTTAGGCGTGGCGTTAGTGAACGCGACTGCCAGACAGGAGGCGCGGGTTCGATCCCCGCTCAGTGCAAATATTTGTTTGTATGAATTATTGTATGCATGGCTTGGCTTGCATTGGTCTGGGTGTTTCTATGTATAATATGTATGTATTTACAAAATAAAAGTATCTAAGTATGTTTATCAGCATTCTAGATTCCATAACACAAGGTAGTTAAACTTACCATGGGTCTAGATAGCGTTGTGTAGAATGTAGTGGAATATTTATTTATTTATTTAGCTTACCGTGAGGCGAGGTGAAGTCAATTTAAAGTGTCCTATATAACAAAAAATACAGACATCGATGAGCCTTATTTTTGCCGTAACAACCACAGAATCTACGCTAATAATCCGTTTATAAATCAACAAAAATTATGTGATGATAGATAATTGAAAGAGATTGCCCATTTATTTCATTGCTCTTTCTCAGTCTGTTGTCAACCATATGGTATAGCCTAAAGCGTGACATATATGAATTAATATTTTTTCCCTTTTCATTTTCGAGACCGCTTGCTGTGGACGCCCCATGGAGTGTAAACGCTCAGAACATCAGAGATATCACTCGCACGTGGCGTGATAAAGAGTCTAGGTGCGAAGGGATAAATTGGTTATTGAGGAGGAAATTTATGAAAAGCTATTACACTTATTATAATAGAAATACCTTTGAACGACTAATCTTTAATATGGAAGTGGCTTAGTCTTTTTTCTATAATGTAATATGTAATATGTTTTATATCCATACTAATATTATAAATGCGAAAGTAACTCTTTCTGTCTGTCTGTCTGTCTGTCTATCTGTCTGTCTGTCTGTATGTTACGCTTTCACGCCTAAACCACTGAACCATTTTGATGAAATTTGGTATAGGGGTAGATTAGACCATGAGAAAGGACATAGGCTATATTTGGTCGCGATAACCGACATCGACGCGGGTGGAGCCGCGGGCAAAAGCTAGTATTCCATATATTCACTGCTACGCAGAGGACATGGGTTCGATTCCCGCTCTATGCAAACATTTATATATTACTAGCTTTTGCCCGCGGCTCCGCTCGCGTGGATGTCGGTTAGCCTATGTCCTTTCTCATGGTCTAATCTACCCCTATACCAAATTTCGTCAAAATCGGTTCAGTGGTTGAGGCGTGAAAGCGTAACATACAGACAGACAGACAGACAGAGTTACTTTCGCATTTATAATATTAGTATGGATGCATGAATATCTATGTCTATTTGCATGGGTGTGGGTGTTTCCCTACGACGGACAGTATGTTAAGCCGTTCGTTCCCGGTTGTCATACGAACATCTATGGAAGTCGTTGGGAAAATACTCGGAGGTTGAGTAATCGGAGTGACGAATACTCGTAAGGACATTAACTAAATGATTATATCTAAAGAGTTAGTAAAGTTTTCATCTCATTCTTCTACTTTATTAGGTATTTGTAGAAGGTAGGACACGGCGGTATATCCGCAGAATTAAGCAGTCCGAATGGGGAAGTACCTTCACCCTACAGAATACCGCGGCCATAATAACCACGTGTTGTGTTCCCGGTGGTAAGTAGGGTAACCAGAGCTCACTGGAGAGTTGCTGTCAGTGCGAAAACCACTTCTGCTTCTTTAACACTGACGGCACAGAAACCCTCTAAGTGTACAGGGTCGGCAGCGCATGTGTGACTCCCCTAGTGTTGCACATGTACATAGGCCACGTTAACCACTTTTCATCAGGTGTGCCGTGCGTTAGTCTGCCACCTAAGTGGTATAAAAAAATACATCCATCTGCCGTCCAATGGGCACTTTGTCTAGGGCTGTATGTTTACTGTCGAATGGAGAACAGCCCTATCCCTTAGTCGCCTTTCACGACACCCACAGAAAGAGATGGAGTGGTCCTATTCTACTCCACCGGTAACCAACACACCAACAGTATAATATTTATTGTAATTAGTAGGTATACGAAGAGAAGAACTTTGTAAGATTTCCATTTTTTCATTCTCTTTTCCCCACATTCGATAAGTAGACATACGTATTATAAGAAAAAACGTATTTTAGCAACAGTTACTTAATTATAATGTTGCCTCAAGTGAAGTTAGCGTCGGTAGCTTAATGGTTCAGGAGTCGCCCTTACGATCGAGAGGTCCCAGGTTCGAATCCTGGCCATTACACCACTGTCGTGAACCCACTACCAGCACAAGCAATTTAGCCTAGTTGGAGGGGTTAGAGGGAATATTAGTAACTTCGGTTCTAATATTCTTTCTGCCACCTCAATAAACTCATTTAAAAATCGACTTGATAACTGGCTACGACTAGACAATTCAGTGCTTAAAAAAATGACGGTTAATTAAATACAAAAAAAAATCTACAGACTATTATATTTATCACTAGAAGTGAACACAACAGCTTGTAGCTGCTTGTTCATAATTATATAAGTAAATATAAGTAAATAAAAAAACTTAGAAATTAGAAATCCGATCCTCCAATAAAATTCCGTTATCCTAGTGATATAAATAATAAACTGAAGTAACAAATCCATTTATAAATGAATAACAACATTAATCTATTTAGTGGAACCGCAGCCTCACACGGTCACGTCCCTACCATAAAACTGCATTTCTCATCGAAATTGCCTCTCCTGTACAATTTTAAACGAAGCCTGTTTTAATATTTATTCGGCGCATTGCGTTCGGCTCTCGAGGGATCTTCGGGTCACAATGCGTATTTTCGGTTTCTTTACACAACGTTCTTCGGTAATTATGAATGGAGTACGGTGTGGTTACACTTATTTATGGATAGAATGCGGGTTTTGATTTTGAACTTGGAAGGTTCGTGGTGAGGTACTGGATTGAAAGGTTTTTTATGCGTTAGAAGAAATTGATAGGTAGTTTTTCAGGGATGGAAGGAAGTTGCTAACACCAATTAGAATAATAACGTCTCGTCTCTCTTTCTTTTAGTGTCCAGTTTTGTTATAAGATATTAGTGCAATACATGTTGCCATATGTTTTACAAGGGATTGGCAGATACAAAGTGTTTCGTCTTGCTGGGTGTACCTATATCTTTTCATACATGCTCACTATTCAGTACTTTCAACCTATCATATTTTGGTACCTAATGAGTTTTGTATTTGATCAAACATAAGTTTAAACTTTGCCAGCTCTCACATTTACCATACAAATCCGTGACATTTTACTAACTCTGAGCTCCGAGGGTACCTTGACCACGGATGCAATCAGGATTAACGTCTTCATGTAGATAATGATGAAAGTGTGGCTGGTACCTGACAGGCTTGGCGCCACTGACTATTGAATTCGTGTCAAAGTTTATTAAGGCACTCGCAGCCAGATTGTGTAGCCAATGTATTAAATTATATAAAAACACTCGTAGTTAAAGAAATAAGTTGCTTTTAAAATCAGATACATTTGTAGCACACTATGAATATATACTGTATAGATACAATAACTAACATCGACTCGAAATACGCGGTAGGTATATGTGAGTAAACTACTGTAAATATAGACAAACAGACAATGTGATTTGTTCCCTTTTGGTCCACTTTTCTTTTAGATACACATTTTGAAAACCCCCGCTTTTGTTCTCGTGTGATACATTTGACGACAAGAAAATAATCAAAAATTGAAAGTTGTGAACTCGCGGTTTCCCGCGAGTTTATTGCCCGCGAGTTGATGAATGACTCATAGTTTCACAGTACCATTTCATGTTTAAAAATTAAACAATATATATAATAATTATCATGATTTCACCGTAGATATACTTTCCTACAAAGAGTATATACTTTCTTCATAGATACACTTTTAAAAATGGTCGCTCTTTAAAAACTGTCTATAGCGTACTGTGTCTATAGTTATTATATGAGAAGATATCGTTTCCATATCACGATTTAGGAGAAGCAACCGCTGCTTATAATTATCTATGTTTTTTTTATAATAGTCTGTGCAAACGTTAATACTGATGATATTATAAAGGTAAAAGCTTTTGAGGAATATATATGTCTACCGCTACAATTGTTGCTTTTGTGTGTACACAAATAAAAAAGTATAAATATACCCCAGGAGGGCCAGACCGACAGGGATGGCCTTGGGTCAGCCGAGGTGCGCGGGATATGTCGAAGACAACCTCACCTTCAGCCTAGCACGAAAACCCAAAGACGGCGTGCGGTTATAGTTGGTTCGACCCAGAGATGGCGTGTGGTTTCACTCGGTTCGACCCAGAGGGGGGGGACGTATCCGAGGGGATTTTCGCACGAAAAAAAAAGAAATAAAAATATAATAGTAAACGTATAGTGAGGTTAAACTTTAATAATTGGTATATAGCGCAAGCCCCTTGATTCTATTACTCTTGAATTACTTATTTATTATACAAACAATCTCTACCAGTAGGTAACATGATTTTGTGTAATCCAAGCTACCTTCCACACACTCACTCACAGTCGTCTCCCATAAATTTTAAATTTGACCGCCATATTTGTTCCGAGGCATGAATTTGGCCTTCTGTTTCTGTTGGGTACGATCATAAGTACAAGCTTCCTTGGTACAGTCAGCATCAGAAAGATGTTGATGAACAAAGTGCTCCAAATGATCTTAATTTCGTGTTTTTACCCGCTTCCAGTTGACTGATTGATCTGATATTTGGTATACATCTTTAGTTTGGACAATAATCCATACTAATATTATAAATGCGAAAGTAACTCTGTCTGTCTGTCTGTATGTTACGCTTTCACGCCTGAAGTACTGAACCGATTTTGATGAAATTTGAGACCTTGAGAAAGGACATAGGCATTGTTTGGTCGCGATAACCGACATCCACGCGGGCGGATTCGCGGGCAAAAGCTAGTACCATATAAATGAATAAAAAAGCTTGATTATATGCGAGAGTTTTAAGATCATTTTGAGACTTAGTCGTCAAGATATTTATGACGCTGATTGTACGATGCCTGATCCAAGACGCAAAATTAAGAAGTTTAGATTCGTGTGTCATTGTTATTAGGTTTGTCTGTAAAGCAATTGTTGTGAGTAACACATACATACACACATATAATCACGTCTTTATCCGTGCAGGGTTTTTTTTTTTTTTTTTTTGACCGTGGGGGAAATCCTTCATGGATGTTATGCCGGACTCCTACCGACTAAAACCCCCACGGTATCGCCCAGCAGCCTATAGTTGGGAGCCCCGGGTAAGCCCTCTGAAGGATGTCCCAGGGCTCCCAACAGACCCACGGCTTTAATGCGGCCTCGTCTAGGGGGTGGTTCGGGTGCTATCCCGCGTCTATGGGGGGTTTTCGGGTCTTCTTTACTTAGTCGCCTTATACGACACCGCTCGAAAAGCATCTCTTTTTCCCACTGCCGGGAACCACGCGGTTAACTAAGTACTTACTTACTTACTTACTGCCAGCAGGGGACGCCGCGGCCGGACGGGTGATCCGCCCTCTTGCGTAGGGCCATTTCACCCATTTCCCCTATTTCCTTTGGTGGGATGTGGGATGTCCGGCAATCACGGCGCTTCGTCGAACCTACCTGTTTCCTTGCAAAAACTTACGATCCACCTTCAGATTTCCGATGTCTTCTGGATCTAGTCTGTCTGTTCCCATGATTTTCCATCTTTTCAGCGAGTACATAGGGCATTCGGCCACGGCGGTGCGCTGAATCGGCGGCGCGCTGAATAGCGCGCCTCCCCATTCCGGGGGCAAGTTGGGGACACCGTTGTCCCCCCTCCTGAGGAGGGCCAGACCGTAAGGGATGGCCCTGGGTCAGCCGGGGTGCGAGGGTGGATGTCTATGACAACCTCACCTCCGGCCTAGCACCAAGACCCACAGTCGGCGTGCGGTTTTAGTCGGTTCGAGTCCGACATAACCTCCCCTTCCGGCTCCGGCAGGGGGGGTATCCGAGGGGATTTCTGCACGAAAAAAAAATGGCATTCGGCCAGCAGGTGAAGGCTGCTTTCCTCAGCATACATGCACTCCGGACATCTGGGATTGCGGTTAACTAAGTAGGTAACACAGAGCTGAAAATATATCAAGACAGACAATAGACTCACAGATAACTGTAATTGAATCTATGATCACATATCATATCCTACCAAAAATATGTGGTAGAAAACATTACAGATTTTAAATTAATTGAAAACGAAAATAAAACAGTTCAAGCAATGAGCGGTAGCTAAGATTTTCTTTTGCCAACGTTACATTCTATTACTAAAGGAGTGAACACAAAAATACGATCGAAGCATTATCACGGGTAATCGGAATCAAAATCCTTTTACAACTTCCTCAAATAAACATCAAAAGATGTAAGGGGAATCCCCCACTACTACCTCGAGTAAATATTTTCAAACGATTGAAAACCTGCCAGTATAATCAAGAACCTACGTGAATTGTAAATTTTTACAAAAATTTGATATCAATGTGACTTAACCTGCAGAAAAAGTTCACAAATGAATAAGTATTTTATCAATTCAAAAGATTTCTGCCTTTTAATGTATACACGCTCCCTGTTTTTTTTCACTGCCAACATTCCTATGTTCAACAGTTGCCTTTCCTGCTATTTTATTTGTATATCCGTGTCTTGGAATATTTTCCATTGCTTTGTCGCATTGTGATACTGAGGAATCCTTAAATATTTACCCCAATGTAAGGAACAAACAATTCAGAAAAATACAAAAAAAAATGGTATCAAAGGGTTTTATTACATTGAGTGATTACATTTTGGCATCGCTTGCCTCCAAAACAGTAGAAAGCATAGCAGTGTCATGTGGATATTCGACACACTTCATAATAGTTTTCAGTTGTTCTCGTAGTTCGTTCGTAAATAAAACAGTTTCGTAGGAAATTGACCTCTTCACGCGTATAAGATTAAGTGGCACAGGTTCAGAAGTGTATAGCTCTCTTGACCGTGATCGAACGACTAATGGAACGCTTCGTTTCGACATGAGGGTGCTCAAATTTGCAGTGTACGAAATCAAAGATCTTACTCCATACATAACTACAACAAGAAATAGGGAGAATCCTGCCGTGATGTAAGTCCTCTCCACATTATGGAGTAGAATCATCTTTTCGTAATCCTTAATATAGTCGTAAAATATCAATGTGTGAACATTTTGTAAAGGAATATACATGCCAAGATATAAGACTGATGCAAAATACATTGCTATGGACGTGACATACAACCTCCGGTAAGCTTTTGTTAAGTTGTTGATGCATGTTGTTACGTGACGGACATCATAGATCGGGTTCAGCATGGATAGAGTCACGGCCATCTGGATTAGGAGCAATAGATTAAGGATGATGCTGCTCGCGTCCATTTTGTTAGTCGTATCCACCTTATTTTACTGGCATTTTTGGTTGTTAATTGTATATTCCTTTTGGGCTTAAGTTAATCCATTTATTGCAAAATTGGCTGTTGACAATTTGATGACGGACACAATGACAATTTTATTGTTCGTTTTGTGAATAATATATTTTTTTTGTTGAGTAGTTGTCAATGCTTTTTATCTATTATTTGTAAAAGAGTCCTCAGCTATTTTCAATTTTTACACTATATTGGGCGCAAAAAATAAATTTATCTATATATATATATATATAAAGATAGGAAAAATTTAATTGGTTCAGGCAGGATTCGAACCCGAGATTTCCCTTCCAGGTAGAGTTCTCAGACCACTGTGCCACCGAACCATGCCCAATTGCATCGAAATTTTCTATACGTTTTGGTGCGACAGCAGGAGCCATCTACCGGCACTCGTTTGCCTGAACTGATTTAAAATTTCATTTTCAGATTTATACGTAAGTTTACAGAAATGAATTCGTAATAAAGCATATGCTTATTTTAATAAAGTTTTAAAACATTTAGTATATACGCTAATTATATAAATCGATTTAGAAAGGAAAAAGATTGATCGGTTCAGGCGAGATTTAAGGCCGCGATCCTTCTCTTACAGAGAGCATATTTTGATTACTAAGTTACCAGACTCAGCTACCAGACCAGGTCTGGTAGCTTAGTGATCAAAGTATTCTCCCTAGACAGATCAAAAAAATCCTTGCTGAACTGATTTGAATATTCTTAATTTTTTTTTTTTTTTTTTTTTTATACAGGACACGTCAATTCGACTTCACCTCGCCCGATGTCAAGCTAAAGGCAAAGTCTCGGAAAGAGGGCCACCATCGCAAACATTCACCATGTTAACAGTGGTGGCACTCAGCTTGACGGCCTCATTAGATGCCTTTTCACGCCCCGCTTAAAGGACCATTAATATTTCACCCATGTACTTTTGAACTACTAGGTACGTGGTATGTATTATAAAACGCATATTGATGTTAAATAAGTAGCCTTTATTGCAAAACATTGTTGTAAATCTAATATTCTCTTACAATTAATTTAGGGCTTACCGGCTTTTGATCACCATATATTGAGAATAAGAATTGAATTAATGGATGTTCCGGATTCATATGACTGCATGTTACAATTGTCGCATTAGATATTTGTGTAGCATTATCTCTTGTTAATATGGCATGTCTACACATCAATTCAAATTCTAACAATCGGGCAATTCTCATCAAAAAAGCAATTAGTCTTTCAATTATTAACAATATATATATAGACATAAAAAAGCATGTGTAACATAATGATATTTTACTTGAATAGAACTCACGTACCAAACCAGAACGCGGCACTTGTTTAAGTATTTTATTATGATGGTTATTTTCCCAGGTAATTTCCATCGCTGTATTGAATAGTAAAAAAGTAAACAATCCTACCGTTATTTTTGTTTGACTTAGACATTTCTCTTGAAATTTTGCCCAGAGATCTCTTATGCAACTTGGATCTCGGAAAGGTTTCAACAGTGATACAACGACAAGTAATTCTAGGAAAAGGACGACTCCTATACATATGCTAAATATATTAATCATCCTTATATATGTTCTTCTGTTTTTGAAATCAAATAATATTACAGCTGGCTATATTATTATACCTTATGGATTTATAGTACCATATTTGTCTTATTTTTTCTTATCTTTTTTTGACTTGCCCTGTTTTTGCTCATTTTCCATAAAATTTTCTATTATTTGTTCAGTATTTGTATTGCTTACTGTATCTTCATTGACTGTAGAAGGTCCTTCTTGATTCGTATGGTTTTCGTTTTTTGCATTGCTTTTAAAAAAGCTTTTCAACCCTTTTGTTTCCTTTTTATCTAATTGAATCACTGAGGGCCATGGTACAGCTGATAATTCTACGTCATCATCATCATCATCTTCCAAGTCAAGATTTTCATCTATAATTGAAGGTGGCGCAGATTTTTCTTGTAAGCAGCTTGTGTCAATTAGGTGATAATTTGACATCAGTTCGGAAAATTCGTAAAGTCTTGCTGAAAATATTATAAAATCAAATAATCTCCAAATAACTAATGAAAAGAAAAGTGAAAAACCAGCTAGTAAATAGTTTCTAGTAGCGTATGTCGTTTCAATTATCCGCGTGAGTTTTTCATGCGGTGTTTCCGATGCCCTTAGCGTTCTTAGCGTTTTATGCTTATTTAGTGTTCTCATAGGGCTGACGATACCGTAACCACATATTATCAGAAAATATATGATGCCCAGAGTTCGAGTTAAGTCACTTTTCATCATGTTCGACCGATATTCTTTCATATTTCTACCCAGTGTGACTATATCAGCCAATGGTAATACCAGAAATAAAATTATTCCCATTTGTATGATATTAGTAAAAAAGAGAAGTACCGTGGAACTATCAAACAACATATTGATAAGGAGAAATTTGATCTTTTTTATTTACAACTGTTCTTGAATGCCTTACATTTTATCGATAATTTAAAATTACTTATTACGATTTATTATGATAACATTATTTATTTTTGAAGCTATTTATGTTGACAGGCGAAAATTTGACAATCCAACCATAGATATCAGACTCCAAGGCTATGGTAATGATATAGATGTAATAATTCATTCCTATATTTCCTTTTTGCTGCTATCGTGGGTAACAAAAATCACTTTACGATCATTTCTTGAGGCGTGCGAAGGCAAATTGCGTCACCTACTTCCCCATGATCGAATTCCTTATCAAACACTGACTCACAATGGCGTATCGAAATCGAAACTTGCAACAGAGGCCTATTTACGTACGTAGGAACAAAATAACGGCACGGTGTATATTCGACGTCGAACATATGTTGCGTTGGTCTCCCGTTTTGCCACGCAGAGCAACCTGTGAACAAACGTCTGCCATTAGAGTGATAGAGAAAGCTACGTTCTGTCTCACTCGCACCTTTTCTGCACGTGGCACCCCCCTTACAGGTGGCGACTGGCGACCCACCTTCCTTTATCACAACCATTACCTATGTCGATTCAATTATGCTGAACTGTTGACTTTGCGGACACCGATATTTTCAATGGCCGCGGTTGTGTAACGAGCGCTTGCTGAGAGGGCCCAATCAGGTCGATAAAATCTTTTAATTAATTATTAACACGGCCTGATGCAATAACTTACAAAATATACACACATTAATAACGTATTGTTTGGTATACTAGACAGAATCGATCTCGTACCATATAGTTTGTTAATTAATAAAGTTTTGTAATAAGCGTAGATTTTATTGTTTGTATTTCATTTTAGATTCATCTATTTCATTTTAAAGTCTTTAGTTATTACTCTATTCGCAAGAAAGTTTACATTTTGTTACTTATCTTAATACGCAATTGCTTTATTGATACATTTATATACTCGTATAAAACATAAGTCTATCCTTGAGGGAGTAAGCAGAAGTTTTTTTAAAGGCTGTATGTGTATTCCCAGAAAGATATATGTCCTATCTCTTAGATTGGATTTCATCAATAACTATCCCAAAAACTGAGCTACCAAATGAAAAAATAAGCGTTTTTTTAAGCAGCACATGTAGTTCTATAGATTAGCGCTTTGAAATAAACAAAATGTTTGGTTTTATAACTAGATTTATTGACTTGAAGTAGCCATAAGTAGCATACCGTAAAAACGGTAATATCTGTGTAAAAAAATGGTACATGCAAATACAATGGTCTAATCGTGTTAAATAAAACATGAAATAAAAAATAGAAACCTACAATTTGTTATTACCGCCTTCCTGGACATAATGCCAGGCTATTACGTCTCATGTCTTACGTCAAAATAAGGATACGAACTAGAATTACCTTTACAAAGAAACCCTTTTCGACAAGAAAAATGATATCCACGTGAAACCATAAATTCATTTGAAGAAATACGAAGTCTTATTCGGAGAGAGCTTTTAATTTATAATAAGCTGAGGCTTGCACACACGTGCGTCAAATTTGCGCCTAGCACGCGTGACGTCATTATCCTGTAGACGTGACGTTGGCGTACGGCTTTATAGCGATACTTTAATATTATAAATGCGAAAGTAAGTACACTTTCACGCCTGAACAACTGAACTGATTTTGATGAAATTTGGTACAGAGATGGATTATAGTCTACAGATATGATACAAAACCAGACAAAGCAACTAACTCTAGATCATTCTTTTTGTTTCAGGTAAGTTCGAGCCTCATGACACACTGACAATATACGTATTTATGGATCACCATTTACATAATACAGTGATACATAAGCATTGACCTTTCTTGTAAGTAGTATTTCTTTTATAAGACACCATATTGAAAGTAAGGGTATGTTTATCAATGAACGAATTCATCAACTAGATTGCCTCTTCGACCAATGAAATCACTTAAATAAGTGTCACGTGACCAAAACATAATGATGTAGAATATATCTCATTAACTTCATTGGTTGAAGAGAAGCAAAGAGATAATATCTGGCTGGCTTCTGGCACAGTTATCGTCAAAATTCGTGAATAAACGTAAAAAAAATTACGCATGTGTCTAGCTGGTCAATAAAAAAACAATAAAAGGAGTGATCAACCAATGATGCGAGCATTAATCTATAAATAATACAACTCAAAAGTGACTGATTGACTGACTGATTTACATAGTGATCTATCAACGCATTGCTCAAACCACTGGACAGATTAGGCTGAAATTTGACATGCAGGTAGATATTATGACGTAGGCATCCGCTAAGAAAAGATTTTTGGAAATTCTGCTACTAATAGGGTAAAATAAGGCTAGCTAAAACAAAAGCTAGTTTAGTATGTATTTGATTGGTGTATCCCCGCCGTCGCGCCCCGCACTTACCGCCAAAGAGACCTAAACACGCGTTTTGAGCAGCGAAGCAAGCTCTGAGTACGAAGTCACGAAGTTTGACACGGTATAGACGGTGATCAACACGTGGTTATTTATGGACGTGTATATGACACTACATTAAATACTACTAAATACAGTTAACTACAATTTTCAATACTTTTACGGTTCGGTAATAAGTTCTTCAAAAACATACAATAGATACTAAGCGGCATCGGCTCCACTATTTTTCCGTGTACCACGTTCCGTGTACCCGTGGAGTTGAATCGGACCACCCCAGCTCTTCCTGTGGGTGTCTTAAAAGGCGACTAAGGGATAGGGCTGTAAACATTCATCCCAAGACAAAGTGCCCGCTAGACGGCAATAGGCTCGCCCCCAATTACGTAGAGCTGAAAATCATCGTTGGTGAAACGTGGGTGTTAATACATCTCTGCTTATCATTCGAAGATTTAAAGACGCAAGTATAGTATGTACACTCTTTTGCAAAAAAACGGGCACCTAAGGAAATTTACGTTCTAAGGTCGATTTTAGTTAATTAAATGAAATTTATTGCTTTGACGTAGTCTGTATACTTATAATCGTGTAAATTGATGCGCGTGAAGTGAATTCGAGCAATTAAAAGAAATAAAAACGATGGATTCTTTAAAATCGATGTACACGCCCAAACAATAAGAAGTGGTCGGCAATAAAGACAAGTTTTTTTCACTTTTTTTAATTAAATAAAGTTACAAATGCAAAAACCTAATAACGAGTGTGACCTCCTCTTGCCAAAATCACAGCTTGAATCCCACTCTTCTGCAATGACTCTTTTAAGCTCCCTGATGTTTTGTGGAGCAGGTCGCACTGATCTTACCCGTCTCTTTAGAACATCCCACACATGCTCAATTAGATTGAAGTCAGGACTTCGAGCTGGCCAATCTAAACGACGGATCCCAATTTCTTGCATGTACACTTCCACGTCACCAGAACGGTGCGGGCGAGCATTATCGTCCATAAAAATGGAATCTTCCCCAAGTGCAGTCAATGTGGGTTGTGCATATGGAATTAGGACTACCATTATGTACCGGTGTGCATTTAATGTTCCATTTTCTATGAAAACGAACTCCGTACGCTCCGTCGAATTAATTTCTGCCCAAAACATAACGGAGCCTCCGCCATAAGGAGTGATTTCTTCGAAACACACTTCCGCATAGCGTTCCCGTGGTCTTCGCAGCATTCGCCGGCGTCGGTCCTCTCCACACAAAGAGATTCTAGCTTCATCAGAAAACAATACTTTATTCCAGTCCTCCAGAGTCCATGAAGCACAGTTCCGAGCAAACTGAAGTTGAGCAACACGGTGCTCACGGAGTAATTTAGGGCCCCGAGCTGGGCGATAACTCTTGATATTGGCAGCCAAAAGCCTTCTCCTGACCGTCCACAAGCTAACTTCTACTCCTCTTACTTCTTCAAGGCTCTTCTTCAGGTCCACACTTGACGCCTTACGATTACGCAACGCCTGACTCACCAAAAAGCGGTCATCTCTTGGTTCTGTGCATCGTTTTCTTCCCGAACCGGGTCTTCTTTTGACCGAACCAGTCTCTTGATACCGTTGCCAAGTCCTCTGGACAGTTGAACGACTCACATTTAGCCGCTGAGACACGTAAGTTTGCCAACAACCTTCTTCAAATAGGGCTATAATTTTACCGGCCCTTATCGCTTTATCACTCATATCAAAAAGTGGTATTTAATGTAAAAAGAAAGATTAAATTGTTTAATTTGCAGAACCAAAAAGTTTTCAAATATCGTAATCAGTTAAAAATCGTTTCAGCAATTCGCGTCTTTAGTAAAGCAATTTTAGTATAATCCACAATAATCATTATTTTTCTTTTAATAATTTCAAATTTTAAATTTTGAACGTAAAGAATCTTGCCAGGATGCTTCAAAAGTTTATGTATTTGTCTTCAATGAATTATATTATATACTAGTATAATCGAATACAAAATTGATACATAACTATCAAAAGTGTAAATACTCAAACATTTTAAATATCGAATAGTTAATCGATAGAAGAGAGGGCTTTTTTCTAGTCTATTGAACACGTCAGTAACATTTTACAATAATAAAATCCATTATAATGTCAGGTTTAAAGTGCGAAGTGATGAAATGGTGTTAAACTTTCAATCATCTAGCTCGTTGTGAAGATTGATCGTTTTCTCCTTGTATAGAACACAATCTAATAAGTTAAAATATAATAGATTACAACAATTTAAAATCAAAAATTGAAAATACCCGTGAGCTGCTATATTTAGAAACTTGAACTTTATCCATACTAATATTATAAATGCAAAAGTAACTCTGTATGTCTGTCTGCCTGACTGCATGTTACGCTTTCACGCCTAAACCACTGAATCGATTTTGATGAAATTTGGTATAAGGACAGATTACACCTTGAGAAAGGACATATGCTATGTTTGGCCGCGATAATCGACATCCACGCGGGCGGAGCCGCGGGCAAAAGCTAGTTTTTATATAAAAAATAAACAAATTATTGACCACATTAGTTTTTCACATTTAAGTTATACGATGACAATTATTTATTTTTCACTACAAGTTAAAAATAAAAACTTTAATATAGGAACAGTAATCTAAGTAATTTTAGGTACAGTCAGTATCAAATCGATCTTGATGAAAAAAAATTGATTTCCCGATGTATTTTGAACTTAAAAAGTTAGCATAATAAATGCTATAAAAATTTCATTCAAGTATTTCGAAAAATTGTTTTAATCAAAACGTCAGCACAATTCAGTAACAGTGTTTATAGACTACTATTTGATTCGCCTTGTTATTTTTTCATGTATGGCACAGCAATATCAACTATGGACTGCACCTGGTCCAAAAGTGCCAATGCTTTTTGTACCAAAGGTAAATAATCCGGGTTTTTATCCGAATTCGGTACATACTTTTGCATCAGTAACAATTTCAATATTGCAGTAGGTCGGTTGAAATCTTATAACAAGAAGATACTGCAAACCTAGTGAGGTCTTATAAAAGTTTCAGCCAAGCCAAATACAATCAAAGAACTTGGCTAACAAAATATGAAGGTGGTTCGTATTTTTCTTGGTTTTATGTTATGCGTTATATAAATTTTGAGTTCTCCACCTCCTCCTTATAAGAGTTCATTTCGATTTTGTTATAGGTTTCAGTCAATGTTAATAAGTGAACTAGGAAATCAATTTTTATTTTATTTGAATGAATTTGGGTGCTAGCACCTCTGCCTACCCCTTCGGGGAATACAGGCGTGAGTTTATGTTATGTTATGTTTTTTTGAATGAATTTTATTTTGATGATCTTAATAGGGCTCTATAATCGCGTACCATCAAATGAGTTATATGAATGCTCTAACATATAAAGCTCTTACATTATTCGATATTTCGTGCATAAATGATGGAAAAATCGATAGACTGGAATATAGAACCTCTTCCTTTTTTGTAAGTCGTTTAAAAAAATACCGTGAACTATCGGAGTGCCAGTTATGTATTAATTTCAAAGATAAGCATAAAATGAGTCGGGCAAAGTACAAAAGAGCAAAAATATCCAAGCAAAAGGTATTTTAGTATGCTGTAATTATGAAATATCAGATTCTTTAAACGCAAAAGATGAAAAATTTAATTAAAAAATAACACTGGGCACCGCGGCTGTGGTTTCCAGTGCTATCAATTCTATTTTTAAAAGTTTTCCCCTCCAAAATTTATCTGATTGCGTCACTCCTTAAACTTTCGAGAGTTTTTAAATACTGTAGAGGCTACAACACGATTATAATCTTAATCTTGATTATGTAACAACGACCTCTTGAAGACTAGCGGTGGCAGTGAATGCTGAGTCAAAGGTCACAGGTGCGATTCCCACTCTTGGTAAATATTTGTATGGCACGATATGTATTTTTGGATGAGTATGTAGGCCTGATGTTATTGACAAAAATATATCTAAGTAGGTATGTTTATCCGCTTTGTAGTAACCGTAACATAAGCTGTTTAAGCTATGCTTCACTAATGCATTCAGGAAGTTAAGTTTTTTATCGTCAATTTGACTTTACCTTGCCTGATGGTAATTCGAAAAGTTTCAGATTTATTGTGATTTTTATTTTGTCGAAAGATGTTTCGATCAGATATTCATGGCTGAACAAATTTACTTTAAATTGAAAGAATTTCTTTGCGGCAGCGATTAAAAATAGATTTTGGAGTTATTACTTTTGATATATAAGACAAGTTTGTTTCGTGATCTAGTGCCGAGGCATTTGATCGATTATACGTGAAGAAATGGGCCGGTCCATGTATATTCCGTTCCACCAGGAGTAACGCAGTATTATTAGATATTAATCAAACTAGCAGGGATAGTAGTGTAACTTTCCCTTTTAATAAATCTTTTTTTTTTTAAATTTAATCCTAAATAAATATACAAAATAGAAACAAAATAATAAAAATGGTTAAATAAAAATGATAAATATAAATAATAATGGTTTAAAAGTAATAATAACAAATATATCGCGATAGAATCCGTAAAAAGTGGTTTTATTTCAATGAGTGACATTCGCGTAAACTTCAGAAAATATAAAATAATAATACTTAAAATTATTATAAATAAAAGTCTAGAACAAGATATGTGCAAAACTGCAGGTTCAGGCGTCAAAGAATTCCTCCCCGTCGACGTCAACCGGGAGGGTGGCCAGAAGGCTGGTCGCATTGCCACGCTGAATGGCAATCACGGGTAGTGTCTATTAAACGTTTTGTTATGTCTTTATATAATAGACGTGCACTTGGACCCCATGATCCCAGCGTCTCGACTCCTAACGGCTCAAATAACTACTATATTTGCGCCATTTGAGGGTAAATAGAAACTATTTTAATGATAACATTTCAAAATAAAATAACACAATTACAATTAAACTATAAGTCCATAAATTCTGTCGAAGCTTCCTTTTGGAATCAACATATTTTGCGTACTTAACAAATTTTATGTTCGTCACGTACAAACTGAATTCCAGCGACGAGTTTACAGTACCTACGAGGCTAATTCAGTTTCAGTTGCTTCCTTTGCCTACTCCAATTCACTCGCTACATTCGAGCATTTGCCTTTCAGAAGCGTCTTTGAAATTTTGTTTAATGTTGGCCGTTTGGTGCAAACATTGGGCACGCTGGATCCAATTTCGTTGCTCGCGTAATGTGTGGTACATATTGAATTCAATTTTGTTAAATTGAACAAAAACGAAGTAAGTAGGTCAATTCTGAGGTAGGTTTGCGGGGGTGATACTTAAATATTTATATGCCGAGCTTGAGATGAAGTAGCTGTAAGCGAGTACTTTTTAATCATTTATTGAACTCGCAGATCTCTTTATGTACCCAGTTCCGCCGTGAAAATAGCATTTTAATTATTTATTCTTCTTTCTATTTATTATTTATGATTACATTGAGAACAGCTTTTAGTCTAATCACATTTTACGGAACATATTTTTTTTCCCTGAGTAATTACTATGTATCTAGTTTCTGTAACCTTCCTACCAACCTACTTATCGTACCTGGGAATAGTAGAACCTACCAATAACCTCTTGGCCTAAGTCAACTTCATTTGCTAACTAGTGCACCTGTTAAAGCATCGATATCGCGTTTTCTTCTTGCAGTTGAGAGGTCAAAAGCCGACGTACCAATAACCAAATAGCAAATTAAATTTATGCATTGGACTGGAATTGAATAACCAGTGAATATAACTAGGAATTTACTAAGAGGTTAATGATGATATTTGTGGATGAAGAATAGATATATTCGTTACTCAACTAGTGTTCAATATCTAAATTCTAATTACACAAATACTAACTACTTATTGTACGCACGCTCGATAGATGACGCTGTACCGATCGCCTACATCGCGTTATGGTTTCGTCACACCGAAGCTTATAAATAGCTGGAAGTGTTTTAATAAAAATAGAAATAATAAATAAATATTTCACAACATTCTACACAACTCTTTTTATACCCATGGTAAGCTTTTATAGCTTGTGTTATGGAATCTAGAATGCGGATAAACATACTTATATATAAATATTTTTTGTAAATACATACATATTATACATAGTAACACACAGACCAATGCAAATAGCTATATACCTACATGCATACAAATATTTGCACTGAGCGGGAATAGAACCGGCGCCTCCTGCGTGGCAGTTGCGTGCACTACTGCCACGCCACAGAGGCTGTCAGTAGTAGGCAGTGTAGTCTAATAAATTGTCTCAACTCAAGATTGTGTTTGATTTCTGCTTGCCTACCGACGCAATATAGGTATTATAGTACGATTTTGTACAATTAGTATTGGAAAACAAAAACAGTTGATGGAATGGAAATAGGAAATGGCTAATAAGAAGATGAAGAACAGCTTCATTCCTTACTCGCTTTATAAGATACTAGCTTTTGCCCGCGGCTCCGCCCGCGTGGGTGTCGGTCATCGCGACCAAACATAGCCTTTGTCCTCTCTCATGGTCTAATTTACCCCTGTACCAAATTTTATCAAAATCGGTTCAGTGGTTTAGGCGTGAAAGCGTAACATACAGAGAGACAGACAGAGTTACTTTCGCATTTATAATATTATAGCTTTTGCCCGCGGCTCCGCCCGCGTGGATGTCGGTTATCGCGACCAAACATAGCCTTTCTCATGGTCTAATCTACCTCTATACCAAATTTCATCAAAATCGATTTAGTGGTTGAGGCGTGAAAGCGTAACATACAGACAGACAGACAGACAGACAGAGTTACTTTCGCATTTATAATATTAGTATGGATCCACAAGAAGGATTTAAGCTGGCTACTATAAGTTAAAGCTAATAACGTATTCTCCTTGATATTCACCTGTTAGCCAGCTACTAACTATCTCCCAAGTTTCCGCTCACTTCAATCGTGAATCCTTTTCGATGCAAGGTTTACCTTTGTAGAAAGTTTCGTGAACCCATCCTTTATGGTTTATTATTATTATTATTATTTATTAATACACTAGCAGCCTAAGCTGATGCGTGTATATCACTGCACTTGTGTTTTTAAAATTGTATAATGTTTGTCCAGTCTATTTTTAAAAATGTTTACGTTAGGAGCACTTATCACACTTTCTGGTAGGGAGTTCCACATTTGCACCACGCGGTTGGGCAGGAAGTTATACCTAGGGTTGCTGGCACACCGAGGCTTACTTAGTTTCAGTGAGTGGCCTCTTAGATGTCTGTTGGAGTTCATGGTGTAGATGCTTTCAAGGTTTGATACATTGTAATGTTTGCTAAGGATTTTGTAAGTTTCTATGAGATCTCCTCTCTTCCTTCTCTCTTCCAGTGTGGTTAGATTGAGTTCTAGGAGGCGTTTTTCGTACGACATCTCTTTCAAACCAGTGACCATTTTAGTGGCTCTTCTTTGCACTCTTTCTAATAATAGGATGTCTTTTTTAAAGTATGGACTCCAAATTTGGAAGGCGTATTCCAGCAGAGGTCGTATGTATGTTTTGTAAATATTAAGAAACAATTCCTTGGTGATAACATAAAACGCTTTTCTGATCATGTACATCATGGAATTTGCCTTTTTGATAATGTTCATGATGTGCTCTTCCCACTTGAGGTTATGTGTGATGGTTACCCCTAGATCCTTCTGGGAGCTTACGGGTTGCATTACCACTGAGTCTATGGTGTATTGCAATTTTGGGTTGTTACTGCCAATATGTAGGACTGTGCACTTTGCTGCGTTTAGTGTTATAAGCCAGTCCTTTGTCCATTGTACTACGCGATCTAGGTCTTGCTGTATAATATTGTGACTGATAAGAGGATTGCCCATTATTTTGGTATCATCTGCAAATAAAAACAAGTCCGATTTGATAATGCTTCGGAGGTCAGTAATGAAAATACCAAATAGGATAGGTCCAATCACAGATCCTTGAGGAACGCCACTGTGTACACTGTGGGCTTCTGAAAGTATGTCCCCCACTCTAACCTTGAATTTTCTATTTGTTAGGAAGTCAGATATCCACTGCAGGAGCTGCCCACGGATTCCAAAATGCTCAAGTTTTGTTAATAACCTTCTGATAGGCACTCGATCGAACGCTTTCTCATAGTCCAAGTAAATAGTGTCAGTTGGTTGGTTATTATTCCAATTCAACGTCCATTTGTCAAGACACGTAAGTAGATTTGTGACAGTGGATCTTTTGGGTACAAACCCATGTTGTTCATCTATTATAATGTTCTCCTTACTGATAAATTTCCGTATTTCTGCCGCTAATATTTTCTCCATGGTTTTACACGCTATACTTGTTAGGCTGATGGGACGGTAGTTGGCTGCCAGGCACTTGTCACCCTTTTTGTATATAGGAGTGACATGTGCCTCTTTCCACTCCTGAGGTAGCTTTCCGGTTTTGAGAGATATATTCATTATATTTGACAATGGATGGCAGAGCACCATGCCACATCGCTTCAAAACTATCGAGGGCAAGGAATCAGGTCCCATTGATGTAGTATCACTAAATGTTTTGAGGGTTTTGTATACAATGTCTGGTGTAATTGTAATTGTCTCAATAGAGTCAACAATGCGAGGCATGTTTATAGGTGGAATTGGGGTGTGCAGTGGTTCTACAGTGTAAGACTTTTCAAATTGCTTGGCGAACAGATTGGCCACTGTGTTCTGGTCATTTGTTAAGTTCATAGTATCGTCCTTCAGTGAAGGGGGTACAGCTATCGTTGAAGAAAGTTGTTGGCGTATGTAGGAGTAAAAGGATTTAGGTCCGCTATTCACAACCTCTCTTTCAAATTCCATTCTTAACTTCCTAACTAAAGACACAAGTTTATTATTTAATCTACGGTAATCTTTGTATGACGCCTCAGTACCATTTAGTGAGTATATTTTCCACAATCGTTTTTTACTATCTATCATATCTAAGACCTGGTGATTCATCCATGGTTTATTTATGTTTCGATTCAACCGTCTTCTTGTTACAGGTACATGGACATTAATTGCATCATGAGTAATCTTAGTGAATTTACTCCAAGCCATGTCAGCATCAGGGCAACTGCAATCAATTACATTGTTGTGTATAAGTGTCTCACTCATTTGTTCATAATTAGTCTTGAAAAAGTTGCGCCTTTGTGAATGTGTGAGGTGCTTCGTGGGCCGTTGGTTTTGTATTTGCATTGTGGCTAGGAGGACAAGATGGTCACTCTTACCTATGTTAGGGTGATATTCTAGTTTAGTACACAAATTTTCCTCATTACAAAGGATTAAGTCCAATAGGGATTCCTCATTATTCCGCTTCCTTGTTATGTTTGATACCAATTGGTTCAAGTTGCTATCTAAATACATATCTATAAATTCACCATGAAGTTTATTGTAATGGTTAATGTCAACATTGCTCAATGGCCACTTCAAGTCAGGTAGGTTGAAATCCCCCACTACAATCAAGGGAGTTTTCCCTCCAGAGGCTTCCTTAATAGTATCAAACAATAACCGATCAGCATCCTCAAATGTGTAATGTGTTGGTCTGTATACACCTGCCAAAACAATTTCAAAATGCCCATATTTCAAGTTCAACCAAAGGGCCTCAACCACTGCGTAGCGGTTATATGTTGGATGGAGACTAACCTGTATAGGTATATCACAAAGCTTATATGACACATAGATAGCCACTCCTCCCCATCCCGTTCCCTTTAATCTGTCATGCCTAAAAATTCTATAGCCAGGGATATCCACTAAGCTGTCGGGAATAGTTGGTTTTAGATGTGTTTCTGTTATAATTATACATGTTGGTTTTAAATTATTTACCTCAGCGATAAGCAATTCTCTTTTAGCCATTAACGATGCCAGGTTGGTGTAAAGGAATGTAAACTCTACAATGGAATTATGCAGTACTACTGGTTTTTTGAGGTCACAATGGTTGGAGTGCCACTAAGATACCTTATAGTCAAGTTTGTTTCACCAGCCTCAGTCCGACGGTTCAGTTCCTCACGCAGGTTTTTCAAATAGTCGCGTTGGTAGGGTGTCAAATCATTTTTTGCCACAACATGTGTAGGTAGCTTTTTATTATTTTTCAACACATTTATTGCCGATTTCTTTTTGGAGAAGACTACCTTGAGCGGCCGTGGCGAAGTGCCCTGGCGCTTACCCAGACGGATGACGGCAATTGGAGTTTCGGAATCTGAAATATTTGAGAGTGCTCGCTCCACTTGGGTTCTATCATGGTTCATACATACCTCTTTATCCCGTGCATCATCTCCTGTCTTAAGCTGGCACTCACCCACACCAAACATGATGACATTAGCACTTCGTTTCTTCCTCTCTGCTAGTTCCGAAAGGATAGTTTCCATGTCACCACCTCGGTTTTGTTTGGTCTTCAGATTGTCGACCTCAGCTTTTAGTTGGGTAACCATATTCCTCAACGCGGGTAATTGACGTACTCCTAACTCGCAATCAGGACACAAATATTTCAATGTAGGAGATTGCAACACTACCACTCTTAACTCCGTTGCCAGCAACCCACTACACTTTACACATATTTGCCTTTCACAACCATAACATTTAATTTTAGGATTCTTATCATCCACAGTAGGTACATTTTTTTCACATTTTAAACACACTGCCATTTTTATTAGGAAATTTGAACTATTGGTTTTAAGTTTTTACGAAATGCTGTTAATCGCGAGAGTAGTTGTGAGATAACACTTTCACTGTTGTGTGGGTCCAAGATATATGCAATGACAATGAATTCAATGCAAAACAACTAGACAAACTGATTTTAATAACAATTATTTTAAGAAGCTGCAAAAACACAAGTGCACTTTTTAAACGCGGGTAGACGAAAAAAAGTTTATTTTTGGCAACTTCGGATATCGGACCTCGGAATCCCGGAGGTGCGTGTATATCGGTTACGGGTATCCTTAAGGGGTAAAGGGTGTCTTTTCGACCTTTTGATGTTGCACCTATCAGAACATTGCCTGGGGCAAATAGGCAAATTATATTATGTGTGGTTAATATTAAGAGAATTATGAAAATTATCAGTGGTTTATAAGGATGATTTATTTTATGTAATATTTTATACCTGACTAGCTGATCCGGGGAACTTTATACTCGTACCGCCAATTTTTTTCTGCCACTTGGCGTCCAATCCCGTTCCCCTGCATCCTCTACTTACCTATTAAACATGTAAACCTATATAATACATAATAAACACATATTGTATAACACACTTGTACTTTGAAAAGTACAAGTGTGTTATTCAATATGTTTAGCAGATTCCACCAAGCGCCATCAATCTCCAGTATAAACATAATAAACCTTTTTCTTGTATTCCTCTATTTATTAAAAGAAACCACATCAAAATCTGTTGCGTAGTTCTGAAAATATAAGCATACATAGGGATATAGGGACGCGGAAAGGGAATTTGCTATACTATGTAGTGATAATTAATTGTGTTGTGACAAGTGTAAAGTACATCGTTTTGCTTAGAGCAAAGCTTAATAATAGATGACAGTACTATTTTTTTTTTACTCTCGTGTCCCATGTTAACAGCAATGTATTATAATAATGTTAACAGCAATTAATGCGATCATAGTATAGATTTTGAAACAAAAATTGTTTGTATGTACCTACATAATTTTCACCATCGGAAGACTGTATATAAAATAAAATCACTTCGGAAAAAAACATGATAGTAATGAATTTATACTGCCGACGATAAAAAAAAATCATACATACATACTGCTGCATCTTATTCTGTTTACGAAATAGGTATTCATCTTACGAAATGATATTTATTCGCATTATCCATCCATCCATATACTCACATCTGTAAATCCCCGAGGAAGTAGGCAGAGGTACTAACACCCACGTTTTGCAAATTATGATTTTCGGTCCCATGACGTAATAGGGGGCAAACCTTTTTGTAAGGAATTAGAACATACAAAACCTTTGGTTAATTAAAACCTTTGAAAATGCGGTAAGGAGAAACCGGTCAGGTGTAATAGAATAAATACTGTGGAAAAAGTACAACAGACTGTCCTAAATTTCTGCAAAGCTATTGCCCTCTAGCGGGCCCTTTATCTTGGGCTGTATGTTTACTGTCGGATGGAGAACAGACTTATCCCTTAGTCGCCTTTTACGACACTCACGGGAAGACCAGTTCTTCCCGTGGGTGTCGTAAAAGCTGGGGTGGTACTATTTTACTCCACTGTGAACCAACACGGCAAAGCTGGGGTGGTCCTATTTTACTCCACTGTGAACCAACACGGCAAAGCTGGGGTGGTCCTATTTTACTCCACTGTGAACCAACACGGCAAAGCTGGGGTGGTCCTATTTTACTCCACTGTGAACCAACGCGGCAAAGCTGGGGTGGTCCTATTTTACTCCACCGTGAACCAACACGGCAAGTGTAATTATTCGCATTCAACAATTCGGTGTATCGATTCACCAAAGCATCAAACAATTTCCTCTTTTCAATGTGGGTCAAACTTGTCGGTTTGTTTTTTGTTCTTCAACAAATATTGAGCCCGACAAGCCGATATGGGGAAACTGAAAAAAAGTTAACTTTGTATAAGTCCTTCGTCAAAATTTATTGACTTTGATGTGTAAATTTCAAAATTTATCAACTATAAGGAAGTTACACCATATTTGTATAATCTTATAATAAATACGAAAGTTTGGATGGATGGGTCTTTTTGTTATTTTATATTTTGTCCTCCATGGGTTTTTGCTATTCACTTACACCAGATTGCCTGAACGGATCTAAATGAAAATTAAAACAGAGATAGGAGGCATGGCAATGGCATGTAGGTTCTTTATATCGGGAATAGGATCCTTTCAATTGAACGTGGTAACTGGTACAGGATTCCACGCGAGCGGCACCGCGGTCAATAGCTAGTTATCAATATAGTATACATCCAAATAATTTCAAGAGACTATGATGAATATATTTTATTCTGTTTCAAATATTCATAGCATCTTTAGTGTGTTTTCATAACTTTATTCGAATCATAAAGTTCACTAGAATATTATATCAGTATTTACGTATGCAGAATGGAACCACAAAATTCCATTCTTTAAACTGTCATTATGGTATTATCATTTATTATGGTAGTAGTCATTATCATTAGTGTAGTAGTAGTGGGTTACCATAATGACAATTTGGATGAGTATCTTCTAAAAATAAACCGTTTACTAACATCGTATACCTAATATCGATAATCTACCTCTGTACCTAGTTATTTAAAGTACCTGAATCAGATAACCTATTCTTAGCAAAATTAACCCAGAAACCTGTTTACCTGGAACTAATCAGAGGCTGGGGAGGCCTTAAAGTCAATAAATGTAGATAAGTTTTAAGGTACGTGCGTTTAGGCCTTTAGACGATGCAAATTGGCCAGCGAGACTTGGGTTTTATCAGCACAAACTTAAATTGACTTTGACCTGGGTTGTAAATAAAGAATTTAGGGTTAAAACCTGATTGGTACTGAGGGGATACTTAAATATTAAAATTAGGATAAAATGAGTATGGTTTAAGTGGGTAACATGAACATATTTTTTTTAATTGCTTGAATGTACTCCAGCCTAACGTGTCAGACACTCGATCTGTTCAGGAAATAATGTGTTATTTGTATTTAGTAATAGTTTGCCAATATGTAATTTAAAAGCATCTTCTTAATTTATTATAATGTATCAATATTACGATAAATAAAAAACAAATGATTAATTTAGTGTCGTTAGCTTAGTGGTTAAGGAGTCGGCCTTACGATCGAGAGGTCCCGGGTTCGATCCTGGTCATTACACTACCGACGTGCACCCACTCCTAGCACTAGAGGGAATATTAGTAACTTCGGTTCTAATATTCTTTAAAAAATAAATAATCTCAGAAAACTAACAATGGAACAGTTAAAATAAATTTTACATCGCTATAAACTACACAGTCGTATAGATAGTATCTAAGATATAAAATCTTATATACTATCCTATGATACAAGCCAAAAAATAAATTAGTTTTATCAACTTTGTTCCAAAACCTTAAAATTTTGTTGGCACTATTCTACAAAGTGAAGCAATCAAGTATTTTGCTCGTTCCAGTGTAGTATGCCAGGTTGAATTTCAAGCACTCTTGATTATTAGGGCTAGAAATACCACCTTTGGAATAATAAATTAAACGCAGTAATGTTGAGATGATTCTGGCTTTAGAGTGACTTGACTAGGGAAGTACCTCTATCCTATTAAAACTGTAGTTAAATAGGAAAAATGCTTTTTGAAAAGTGTAATAAGTGGTTCGTAAGTTAGATATTAGAAGCATCTAATATACAAATGAGTGTTTATAGGCAGGTAACCAAGGATTAAGATGATAGCAAAGTGTAAAACCAGCCAATTGCGAGTCGGACTCGCCCATGAAGGGTTCCATAGCAGCAAGTGACATAATTTAAAAGTTCTTGTATTATTTTTGAGATGATTGAATGGAAGGTGAAAAATGCGGTTTATGTATGACGTATTAAAAAAAAACTACTTGTTAGATCTCGTTCGAACCAATTTTCGTTGGTAGTTTGCATGGCAATGTACATCATATATTTTTTTTTAGATTTATCATTCTCTTATTTTAGAAGTTAGAGGGCGGGCAGACATTTTTCCACTTTGGAAGTGTCTCTCGCGCAAACTATTCGGTTTAGAAAAAAATGATAAACCTCAATTGCATTTTTGAAGACCTATCTATAGATACCCACACGTATGGGTATGATGAAAAAAATAATTTGACTTTCAGTTCTAAGTATGGGGACCCCCAAAATGTATTGATTTTTTTCTATTTTTTTTTTGTCAAATTCTTAATGCGGTTCACAGAATACATATACTTACCAAATTTCAACATAATAGGCCTTATAGTTTCGGAGAAAAGTGGCTGTGGCATACGGACGGACAGACGGATAGACAGACATGAGGAACCTATAAGGGTTCCGTTTTTTGCCATTTGGCTACGGAACCCCTTAAAATGAAACTGAAAAGAACACAGAACTTAATTAAATAGTTGGGACTCGGGACCTATTATTGGGGGAAATTGAGCCGGGTGAGATTATTGCTAATGGGTAGATAAACAATGGTAATTTGCAAGATGAAAACGTAGATCACCCCACTGAGTATATTCTTGTTACTTAAATACCTTCCACAAGAAAGTTAACTACACCCTCGAACTAAATAAAACTACATCTGAATGCTAGAGGTGATTCAGCCACAATAATTAATTCAATCTTTCTTTAGGCGGAGTCACGGGCTAAAGACAACCACGGATAAAGAATTCACTTTGCAACTTTTGCCTCCGAATTTTCGCCCTAACTGGCAAAAACGTTTAGAATACAGTAACGAAGAGGAAAGTTCTCGTCTGTATCACATTGATATTCCAACGATACAAGAACTTTGTACATTCGTTTTGAATGAGAAACTCGAACTTGTTTTTATATCTTTTTGTTGCCGAGGTCAATATGGTTTCAGTAATGAAGTTGTTGACGCGCTTCTTTGCTGACAAGTATATAAATAAGAAAAACAAAATCGTTGATTATTTTAACAAACAGAAGAAAGTGATAGTTGATATAGTACCTATTGCGGAGGCGAAGAGAGCTACCACAGACTGGTGAACTATATTTATTACGACTCAATGGATTAATGAAGCAGTGTCTTACAAACTAACTACCAGGCTTATATTTAGGTAAGATTTATTCACCATTGGTGGAGTGGGAGCGATGCTTGTGTTCACGTTCTATCTTTTCGCTGATTTGCATATTTGGTGTTCTCGCTGACTGCCAAAGTCCCTAATTATGTTATGTTATAGTTGGATGAACCAAATAAGATTAAATTTGAAGAAAATAGTAGACCACTATCAACAGTATAAATAGAAAATACAACTTTTTATGTTTGATACAAGAAACCTCTGAACGAATTGTTTTATGACTTGGCAACTAGGTAGTCTGATACCCGGAGAACAACGTAGGCTAAGAGCCAGACATAACCAACATTCATAAGATATTGCCACTACAAACTTGAATAAAATTTCTAGATACGCCACTGTAAACACTATTGTACTTACTATTATTGTACTTATGCAAACGGTGAATCACAACAGGAGTAGAAATAGCACTAATTGCTGAAACCAAAAAGGAGGAGATATCAATCATCAATCAATTAACCCACCGCATTCCACTGCTGGGTATATAAGCCTCAGATAAGGTGCTATCTTTTTACAGAAGTTATACATTTCAAACATCGCATACATTTATTTTCACGCGTACTTTTTACAATAACACTTAAAAGACAGTTTCCTTTTAGTCACTTCGCACATTCACAAATATGAGTTCCGTTTCCAATTCGGAAAATGCCAAAAATTTACCAAAAAATCAATCCACAAAATTTTAAGGCAAAAATACTTGTACAAAGCCGTACACATAGTGCCACAGAAAGTAGCTTTGTGTAAAAAATAACGAAAAAAAGCCAGCAAAAAGCGTACACCGACGAAAATGTCCAAGCCAATGTATTCCATTCCGCCCCACTAGTTATATTCTGATAAATGATTGTGGGTGATATACTGTTTTGTGGAAATTGTGCCTTTTTTGTTTCAACCTTTTCTGTTTTGTGTGACTACGCGTTCCGGTCGGGTAATACGGTTTTAGTAGTGATTTTGGCATGTCGGGCTGCTGTGTCGCTGCAAAGAAATCGTTTCACCATTATCTATCCTAGTTTTTGGATTTTTTGTTTCAAAGTAATGGAGCAAGAAGATTTATTAATGAATGGCTTGCTGAAAATTATTTTCTGCATTCTTTTTTCATAAGACCTTGGTTTTTGACTTATTTGAACATACGCAATTATACAATAGGACGAATTGAATCATAAACTTTTTTGGCGAAAAGAAAATAAGCCTTCAACTCGTTTAATTATTACACTTATGCATGACATGACATGACAAGGCAACAGGTATCGTCTTTACTAACGTTCCCGTATGAGAATAACAAAACTGCAAATCGGTATACATTGGCTGTAATTGATCGCGATGAATGATTGAATTACAGTTAACGCCATCTATGATGCCTAATACTCGTATCAGTCTTTTTAAATTCTAAATTTGTACTTATATAGATAATATACCTCATAATGCCTCATAACTATACTTGATTTTTTTATAGAACGTCACGCCAATTCTGACTGTGTGTATATGCAAAAATAAAATTCTTCGATAGCAATTTAAAACTCATTCGAGTCAGTACAAAGATGAAACGTGAGTACGAATATTAAGATTATGTACACAGCTTTTACCTACCACATACGGTCGGCTAACTTCGCATACACTTCGAGACACTTCACAAATTCGATTTCCTCACGCTGCATTGGAAAAACCGTGTAACTTGAATAATGTAAGGAACGTTTGAAGTATGTGACTCGAAGTCGTGTCGCCATGTAGGTATGTTTTATACGCTTTTCTCAGAAATATTTAATATAATTTGAATATATCTTGAATCATGAGACTGTCGGAATTTTACACGGCAGTTATTGAGGGGATCTCCGACCGACTGAGTTACTCCAAAACGTCTTGGACACTCGAAATTTTCCTATGCATACGTCTTACGGTAAGGCACTATGTAGTAGCAGGGTGAAGTTCCATCTTGGACGTTCACTTCTTCTCATATAAATCGATAAAAAAGTTAGTAAGTTAGAAATGAATGAATGACATTTTAAAGTTTCTTTAAAATTTTATTCATTCACTTATTTGATTTCAAACCCGCAATTTTTGTAGTATAATATTATCAGTCATCAATGTAGGTATTATTTATTTGATACTAGCTTTTGCCCGCGGCTCCGCCCGCGTGGATGTCGGTTATCGCGACCAAACATAGCCTTTGTCCTTTCTCATGGTCTAATCTACCTCTATACCAAATTTCATCAAAATCGGTTCAGTGGTTTAGGCGTGAAAGCGTAACATACAGACAGACAGACAGACAGATAGATAGAGTTACTTTCGCATTTAAAATATTAGTATGGATATGGATTGTGTGTTTAACTTAAGTGCTATATGAAAAAAAAATTGCTGAATTTTTATTTTCATTGAGAATGCAATTTCAGGAACAAGAGATTTTCTCTGAACGAGAATGTGAAGTTGATGCTCTTTTGTAAACACGCTTACGTGTAATACATTAACAGCACAAAGGACTGTACTGTTCGATGCTGAAGCTACATTGATTAATTAAATCAGGAGGTATTTCGAAAGAAACAGTCGACAAAGGAGATGCCTACGGTTGCACTTTTTACCCGACTACGGCGAAGCCAAAAGGAGGGTTATGATTTTAACAGGCTATGTATGTATGTATGTATGTATGTATGTATGTTCATTTGTTCCCTCATAGCTCCTCAAGTACTTATTAGAACTGGACAAATGAGGTACCGTTACAAGCAGCTTGATCGTCCGATGGTTATAGGCTATATGACGTGTCACCCAATTTTGTGTGGCGCCCTCTAGCGCTCATAAGGTACTGTATTAAAAAATCAATTTGAGATAAATATGCCATGTTTGGTATCAAATGAAAGTGCTTAATGAACACATTTCAAATATGTGATATATAAATTATTAGCTTTACCTTGCCTCAAAATAATTTAAATAAAAATTAAAGTTTAAACTAAAACCCGACTACCGAAAAATCACGCTTTATAAAGTGACAAACAAGAAAATATCAAGGATAGCCGTGGTCGTATGCCACTTACTCTAACAAAACAATATATTCTAGGGAAAAGTGGCATACGACCACGGCTATCCTTGATATTTTCTTGTTTTTCACTGTTTAAAGCGTGATTTTTCGGTAGACGGGTTTTAGTTGAAACTTTAATTTTTATTTAAATTATTTTGAGGCAAGGTAAAGCTAATTCATAATGAAGTCGTACGTAAAGGTGCAACCCTATCTCCTTTGTCGAGTGTTACACTTTTATAAGTCACGTATCAAACTCACATAATATGGATGTTAATTGGAAAGTTAACCTAAAAATTTCACCTGTTAATACGCCATTTCTTCCCGTTCATCTCAAAAAAGGTGATTAAGAGCCAAGGCTGATCTCGATCCGACAATAAACATACAGTCATGACAAAGTGCTCGCCCACCCCTACTACGTGGGACAGAGAATTGCTGGCGAAATATGGGTGATAATACACCTCTGCTTACCTCTTCGGAGATCCTCCTCTCCGCTTGGTCACCAACCTTCTGGGAACCAACACGGCTATGCTTGATGCTATACCCACAATATAATTAAATATATTCAAATTCTGGCCGGGGTGCGAGGGGTATGGCATGCGTTTTAGTCGGTTCAAATCCAACATAACCTTCCCCACCAGCTCCGGCGACGCACATGATAAAAAAGTATATTCTAATTCAGCAGTAATAATTTAACTTGAAAAATTAAAAAAACCCGACTGTTGTTTAAAAGAGCGAAATAAGTTTGATAGCAGGCGGTACCCATTTGCCAATCATAAACCAAAAGAAAATAATGGAAAATTAATTTAATATATCTTTTTATTTTAAGCTTTTGAGTTATGATATGACATATCTTTTTGTAATTGATTTCTGATTTCCTTGATTTTGATACCCTACTCGATAAGCTTGAGTATTTTTTTATTTGACCACATACATTTCAGCACCTAAAATCCACTGTGCCATTTGTATTGGCATTGTATGTGGCCTATGACACTCAGGAGATGCATATCCTTCATTTGCGACCCCACTCATCAAAATCCGTCGAAAAACAAAACAAAGAAAACTACATACAAGAACACACACACACACACACACACACATGAACGGTTTACATACATGATCACATACAAACATACGCTGGTGCAGTAGTCGGGCAAAAAACCAAAACAAACCACACAAAATAACAGTTATCACGTATTTAATCAACCCATGTCTAAGTATGGCTAAGAACCATCAATCCCCATGTATCCAACGGTGCTCCATTCTTTCCTACGATCCGTCAGTACGTCTGCTTTTGACTTCCCCATCAATTAAAGGCCAACGATTTGTCAATTAATACCCGTCAGAGAGTACAAAGAAAGGCATTGTAATTGGTAGACGTGTGAAGGACCCTCATATTAATGGATCTTGAGCGGACCCCGTGTGTAGGGCTGCCTAAAGATATTTTAATGGTACTTGTTATAAGTGATGTGGTGATAGGTAATATTAATATGATTAAATTTGACAATGTTGTACTTAACCTATATTAATTGAGTGATTGATTTATTTTTGACTGAATTCTAGGTGAAAAGATGTGAATGTTAGTCGGACGTGAAATTTAAAAGTAGATAATACACATGGCATATTATAGATCCGCGTCAGTCTAGAGCGTTCTAAAGGTAAACTTTGCCAAGTAAGCGAGGGACTCTTCAACTGGATTTCTTACTAATTAATAATGATGTTATAAGTATTTGGGCGCAGTCATCAAAATTCAATGTTTAAAAATGGTTGAAAAATCATTCATTGTTTCCAACAGTTCGTAAGAATGTTGGTAGATGGCTACACCGTCGCCCTTATAGACGGTTATAAAGAGAAGGAAAATTTGGAATGATTCAAGTGTGGCTCAATAGCTCAGTTGGAAAAGCAGTCCCCCTGTAAGGGAAAGGTCGTGAGTTCGAGTCTCACTTGAGCATTTCATTTTTTCCAATGTTTTTCGAACTTAAAAGTTAGCATAATAAATGCTATAAAAAATTCATTCAAATGATGTTATAAATTTAAAAACATTTGTTTTTATCACTTCTGTTACACTCAATCAGTAATAGTATTATAATAGTTGCCTTAATTTCCTGCGGGTGCATATTAACTTCTTAGAGTCTGATTTAATACAATTATTTTTAATTTTTAAAAGGAATATTAGTAACCGAAATTACTAATGATCCCTCTAACCCCTTCAGCTAAGCTAAATGGCTTGTGTTGGGAGTAGGATCACAACCCGAGGAGGGCCAGACCGTAAGGGATGGCCCTGGGTCAGCCGTGCGAGGGATATGTCAATCACTCGCCTCCGGCCTAGCACCACGACCCTCAATCGGCGTGCGGTTTTAGTCAGTTCAAGTCTGACATAGCCTCCCCTTTCGGCTCCGGCGGGGGAGGTATCCGAGGGGATTTCCGCACGAAAAATCAATGGGAGTGGGTTCACAACACGGTAGTATAATGTTCGGTTATTCATTAAAGTCAGTCAGTCATTAAAGGGTTCGATTCCCGCTCAGTGCAAATATTTGTATGCATGAATATGGCTATTTGTATTGGTCTGGGTGTTTCTATGTATAATATGTATGTATTTACAAAAAAAAGTATCTAAGTATGTTTATCCGCATTCTAGATTCCATAACACATGCTAGTTAAGCTATGCTTACCATGGGTCTAAATAGCGTTGTGTGGAATTTTGTGGAATATTTATTATTACTCTATAAAAAGCCAGGATTAGAACTCGGAACTCGATCGAAGGGCAGGCTCCTTAACCACTAAGGTACTGCGCTTTAATACCATATTAAATCGAAAAAGTATAACTACATTTGTTCAGATTATTAAATTCATACTGGATTATATTTCAGAGGTTGAATTCGTTCACGGTAGGATTATTCATATGAATTGGTAACCGCTTGCCTATAAAATACATCCTGTATTATACTAATAGTATGCCAGCTATCGACCTCGATACTCGGTAGTGCAAAGTATATAAATGTATGAAGTAGGATCGTCAAAATACCTTGCAGTAGAAGATTACGGATATTTTTATTGATTAGTGCGATAGCATTGTGTCTAATCATCATTCAATCAGCCTATTGCAGGGCACAGCTGAACAAAGCTCTCGATTCTTCGTATCGTTACATTGCATATGAACAGGTATTGGCTTACCATCTAGCTTTTCGTATACTATAGACATAACTTTTAAACTCTTGCGTTCCATGATATACAATAATATAACGGGAATAAACGCGATCATGGTAGCGGAGCCGGAAGGGGAGATTATGTCGGACTCGAACCGACGAAATAACGCATGCCGACTGTGGGTCGTGGTGCTAGGCCAGAGGTGAGGTTGTCATCGACATATCTCTCGCACCCCGGCTAACCCAGGGCCATCCCTTACGGTCTGGCCCTCCTCGGGAGGGGGTACAACGGTGTCCCCGATTCGCCCCCGGAATGGGGAGGCGCGCTTTTCAGGGCGCCGCCGCCGTCGTTGAGTTGCCTGACGTTACGACCAGGTTACACCGGCCGTGGTCACAAGCTGAAATATTGTATACTATAGACATGTCGGGTTATCACGAAATGAGTTTATAGTAATGCGGTTGCAAAGTTCTATGTACTGTGTGATACTCGTACGCTTCCTTATGATCCATAATTAACATTAAGTGATTTGTAAATTATCAGATTTACTTTTGAGAAGAATTACTCGTACTTCCATACGTACGAGTAATATTAAATACGATGCGATAGATGGACCAAGCTAACCTATCCTGCTGATTGAAGCTCTGGCGCAAATGTTACTCTTTAAGTTGGGACAGGACGACTGTCGCTCTTGTAAAAGCCAAGATAAATCACGTAATGGGGTATACGACAACGAATCCAGGAAATCAATTTGATTTGATTTGATTTAAAGTGCAAACATTCGATGCAACTAGTTGGTACTCGGATAGAAGTAAGATAATTTCTAGTTACCTACCAGTTACCTCCCAGCAATTCGGCCGTTCGCTTGTGTCCAAACCTTAACCCTTCGCGATACATTAACCTTGTAGCCGTGTTAGACTAGGTTCAGTAATTAAACAGTGCAGTCAATATTTATAACGATTTTTTTATTTAATCATCCTAGTCGTGCAGTTACGTGCGGAAGACACGGGGGCTTCCAGTGGGGACGTACACGTACACGACAAACACGCCATTTATAGTGTACTAGCTTTTGCCCGTGGCTCCGCCCGCGTGTATGTCGGTTATCGCGACCAAACATAGCCTATGTCCTTTCTCATGGTCTAACCTACCCCTATACCAAATTTCATCAAAATCGGTTCAGTCTTTTAGACGTGAAAGCATAACATACAGACAGACAGACAGACAGACAGACAGACAGACAGAGTTACTTTCGCATTTATAATATTAGTACCTATGGATTCACATATTACACCCCAATATATAAACCCCACACCTACAATAAAATATTTTTAAAATACCAATTTCGTAACACCCCAATCACATTTTTAGTGATAGTAAAGCAACGGTGAAGTTTATTAAAATAATATCAGACCGATCGAAATTTTAAAAATATATTCCTCATAAAATCTTCCGTGATTTATAAAATTCTAAACTAAATTGATGCTCAAAGCCGTCGGTCGGCAGCCCTGTCTGAAAGGACCTTTCACTGATGGATAATTGCGTCGAGAGCTGTTATGAGACGTTATAATTAGAGTGGATTGATGCCTTTAGATGATAGAGCTTAGGTCTACAGGTTTTGCTAGTCTGGAAATTGTTGCTTTACGTAATTTTGTTCCACTACCAAGTGTTGTTTTGAGTGCACTGCATTCGATATTTCGGCACTGCTGTAAGCGCACTTGGTAAATATCCCGATAATTCTAATAGTAAGTAATGCTCTTGACCATGATAGTTTAAATTATGTCCCTTGGAATATTTCTATAATATACACATAGCGCTATCATTATTATTAATTTCGTAACCCGTAATTAATATTTGACAAATACTATACTAGGTTAGCACTTAAAAGTTGCATTTGCATTATATGAGGTTTGCGCCATTTACTTGCAAAATGGAGCCAAATTTGTACCTTGTTCTTGCCAAATTGTACATGCACATTCATATATAGCAATATTACCAATGTAATTTGTGATTGTTCTTTAATGACGTTTTTGCTCTCTAAATGAGTAAGTCGTTCGAGCATTTATTATCACCTTCTCACTAAATACCAAGCAACACTTTTATACCTCAATTTAAGACTTTTACTTGGTACCCAGTGAAACCTTTCATACAGACCACTGACTAGAATAATAGCTTTAGAACAGGCAAAGCTAAAACCAATCCTAGAACATTAACAATCAAGTATATTTACTCGCTAGACAGTACTTAATAATCGCTATCAATAAATTCTCGTAAGAGCAAAACACGATAATTTATATTACCACCGATTGATACATGTTTGTCCCTGTTAGAGCTTACAACCAATAGAAAACGGGAATGCCTAATCCAGGCAAGCCATCGACGCACTCACTTTGTATGTACGATATCTCATGAATTTCCTGGAAATCATTTTGACTCTGAAGTTCGAATTTTCTAAAACATATTATGGGTCAATAAACATTGACGCCTCCAACTCGTGAATCGTAAGATTTGATTGAAGATCGAGACCTTTCGGCAAATTTCAGAGAAACCCAGCCAACCGTGAATAGGTTAAATGTATGGACAAATAAAGTACTTAATGTGAATATGTAAAAATTATTGAACTGGAATATTATTGAGAGGGCCGTAACAATTCATTGTAGGGTTCAATTAAAGTATTTGAAATTGACCAAAATTGAAGCAAAATTAGACTTGCCGTTGATGCCGTTGATATTATTAACTTTGTAGGTTTATAAACGTTGCCCTCAACGTTTTTTTTTTGTTAAAACTATGTAAAGTGTGGTATATCGTACTAATTTGGGTCACAGAAAAATACATTAATCCCTTTATGCTACCATGAATGATGTCCTTTGCCACAATCACAATTTTTTCAATCAATTACCTTGTTGTTTCTATGTATAATATGTATATATTTACAAAAAAAAGTATCTAAGTATGTTTATGCGCATTCTAGATTCCATAACACAAGCTAATAATTAGCTTGTGTTATGGAATCTAGAATGCGCATAATTAAGCTTACCATGGGTCTAGATAACGTTGTGTAGAATGTTGTGGAATATTATTAATATTTATTATTGTAGTCCACTCTTAGGCCTCTTTTTATATGCGCCATTCTCTCCCGATCCTTATTTTGTTTCTGATAAAAACAATTATATATCTATAATATTCAGGCTTTATATTCCTTTCTAATTTAAGTACTTTTTGGTTCTTTTTTAAAAACAAACACTGATGGCGTCTAGAAGGCACAATTGTAACTGCATATAATATTTATATTTATTTCGATTGGCATACAATACAGTTAAGTTCTATTCCAGTTTATAATTTTATACTTTAGGAAGGTACTTAAGTAACAATATATAATTAATGTTAATTTCAAATTAATTCTACAGATTGTAGTTATTACGTCTTTGATATTATTTTGAGCATTGAGTTATAATAGGTCACGGGTTCTAGCCCCGTCTTGAACGTTTACTCAATCCAACTACAGGAAAATAGCATAGTCATATTGCCGTGTTGGTGCCAGATGGAATAGGGCTACCCCATGTCTTCCTGTGTGTGTTGTAGAAGGGAAAGGGCTAAGGCTAAGGGGCTAAGGGATAGGGCAGCTCTCCACTCGACAGTAAACATACAGCCCGGGTGTAAGTACTCGCTTGACTATTACGTGGCACAGGAAATCATAGCAGCGAAATTGTGAATCCCCTCTGCCTACCCCTTCGGGGAAGTATGTATGTAGAGAAATTGCCGTTAGTGTCTAGATATTGGAACTAAAACTGTTTTATCGTGAACAGAAGTGCGATGTCGGCGAACTTGCTATTCGATTAAAGCGACACGTACTCTGTGTCTAACCCATGTAGATTGGGTAACTAAAGTTGACTCGGTTTTAGGTCAAGTTTTGTTCATCAATAGAAGCTTTAATAAAACAACATATATGAATTATGAATGAATTGGGTATTACAGACTCAGAATTGAAATTTAAAACTTTTATACAATGTGCGGCCACACATTGTATAAAAGTTCAATATTTTTTTCTTGCAAATATGGCTAACAAAGGGTGTTATAAAGTATACAATAGGTAGATAGTCTAAATATTGCAAAAAATCCAAGACTTTGTGGCAGGCAAAATATAAATACCAGACCTAAAAATCTTGTAGTTTGCGATAGCAGACTCCATAAGTAATTCTTTTCCGGGCAACTGTATACGCTTTCATAGTACGACACTCGCCGGGATATTTACCCTGTATCTTATATTTTTCGAGGATCCGATATTTCGGCGCCAGGATCACGGATGCACTGATGACCGCCGAGAGATACATGGTAAATATCCCGGCGACTATGAATGTAAATGACCATGTCAATCTCAAATCATTTTAGCTAGACCATAAGTATTATACTTAGTAAATGTTTGTAAATAGACCAAAAAAATGCCCGGTAAGTTTCTTGCCGGAGTCTTCTCAAGTCTGCGCCGCATTTCGAACCATTTGTTTGGTCAATTTGCTAAACTAGTATTATTAATTTGAATGATTTTTTATAGCATTTATTATGCTAACTGTTAAGTTCGAAAAACATTGGAAAAAATTAAATGCTCAAGTGAGACTCGAACTCACGACCTTTCGCTTACAGGGCGACTGCTCTGCCAACTGAGCTATTGAGCACCACTTGAATCATTCCAAATTTTCCTTTTCTTTATATCCGTCTATAAGGGCGACGGTGCAGCCATCTACCAACATTCTTACGAACTGTTGGAAACAATGAATGATTTTTCAACCATTTTTAAAACATTGAATTTTGATGACTGCGCCCAAATATTTGAATGATTTTTTTATAGCATTTATTATGCTAACTGTTAAGTTCGAAAAACATTGGAAAAAATGAAATGCTCAAGTGAGACTCGAACTCACGACCTTTCGCTTACAGGGCGACTGCTCTGCCAACTGAGCTATTGAGCACCACTTGAATCATTCCAAATTTTCCTTCTCTTTATATCCGTCTATAAGGGCGACGGTGCAGCCATCTACCAACATTCTTACGAACTGTTGGAAACAATGAATGATTTTTCAACCATTTTTAAACATTGAATTTTGATGACTGCGCCCAAATATTTGAATGATTTTTTTATAGCATTTATTATGCTAACTGTTAAGTTTGAAAAACATTGGAAAAAATGAAATGCTCAAGTGAGACTCGAACTCACGACCTTTCGCTTACAGGGCGACTGCTCTGCCAACTGAGCTATTGAGCACCACTTGAATCATTCCAAATTTTCCTTCTCTTTATATCCGTCTATAAGGGCGACGGTGCAGCCATCTACCAACATTCTTACGAACTGTTGGAAGTTTAGTAGTATTATTAATATTTATTTTATGTTGACGTTTTGTAAGTTCCGATTTAATGGTCTATGCAGAATAAATACATATAATACTATATAATATATATAATACTACTATTTCTTTTCTCGCTAAACCATCTGGATGCAACTCCGCAAAAGTTTCCCTTACACCCTTAATTCCTACTCAACAAGTACTATCACCCTGTACATTATCGATCGGCAGCCCTCGGGGAAAGTTGTCTGACTAACAAGACGTTTATCTCTCTCGACTCCACGGAGGATTATACTCACGAGGTGCAATGTTCAATCAGCTGGAAACTACTACTGCTTACATTG
Organism: Eilema sororculum; assembly: GCA_914829495.1. NCBI lineage: Eukaryota > Metazoa > Arthropoda > Insecta > Lepidoptera > Erebidae > Eilema > Eilema sororculum. The sequence goes on along the minus strand of OU618552.1, from coordinate 19,026,106 downwards.
GATAAAGCAATAGATTTCTAACAGATTATTCACTACCAATTGTTGTGTTACGGAATACTATACTAAAAGGCAAACTGGCATTAATTTCCTTAGAATAATTTAGAAAGAAAGAAAGAAAGAAGAAAGAAAATACATTTATTTAGGATACGCACAATGTACATTACATAGGTAGTTAGGTAGCTATGATATATATAAATATTCATCGTGCGAACCTAAATGGGCCACCATCTCAGCATGAATGCCTCGTACACTCGCACCAGAGTATACGAAGCGCTGGTTTTCAGATAGCGCCACTAGTCGCCCTGCTGTCACGCGAATCGAGTTGCAGCGGTCGACAAGAATAATAAAATCCAAAAACAAATAATGACATATCAAAAAAATTGATCAACAAAAACAATAATAAAATAAAGATATAACAAATTTGTAAAATTTAGTTGCTCGAATGAATTGAGTTGATTGAATTGAGTTGAAAGAGTAAATAATTTAAGTTAGCTGATCGCAATTTCCTTTCTCAGATGGCAGACACTTCATCTGAGTGCCATCAAGTGCTTGTAGGTAAAGCGGTATAAACCAAACCTTGTAGGTAAATAGTCGCATCTGAAGCTTTCAGCTTGGATTCTGAGGTCCGCTTTACCTATATACCTATATTTGGCTAAACTTCGATATTTTCTGTGAAGCGATTGCCATCTGACCTACACAAACCAAAGGCGATATCGAAACATTGCAGCGAGACCAAGTCGTCAATATATGAATGATAATTATAGCCTCAAATTCAACCCAAGTATCACTTAACAAAATCGTAGACTAATATACTAAGCCTTGAGAAGCCATGCACAAGTCATGGACAAGTATCAGATATAAAGGCAGTATAAACTATAAATCGGCGCAGAGCCACTAGAATACCCACTAGAACACGTTCTGTCATTGGCGCTCAAGTGTTTGTTATTAGGGCGGTTACAGACTAACGTTTTATACGCGCATATAAGCTTGTTTTTGGAAGCGCGTATTGAAGTGTATAGGCACGCCTTTTGGCACGCGCTCAACTCGTACGAGCGTTGACGCGCTTCTAAGCTCGTATAAGCACGATAACAAAATCACAGACTAATATACTAAGCCTTGAGAAGCCATGCACAAGTCATGGACAAGTATCAGATATAAAGGCTGTATAAACTATAAATCGGCGCAGAGCCACTAGAATACCCACTAGAACACGTTCTGTCATTGGCGCTCAAGTGTTTGTTATTAGGGTGGTTACAGACTAACGTTTTATAGGCGCATATAAGCTTGTTTTTGGAAGCGCGTATTGAAGTGTATAGGCACACCTTTTGGCACGCGCTCAGCTCGTACGAGCGTTGACGCGCTTCTAAGCTCGTATAAGCGCGAGCCGCGAGAAACGCCACTACCGGATCGAGCAAACACGCCGAAATATTCCCATTGACGTGAATCCGGTTTTTTGAAACGTGTTATGTAGCGCGTGAAACGACTGTATACGAGCAGAAAACTACGCTAGCCTGAAACCACCCCTAGAGCTATAGATTTATAACTGTGTCATGTATCAATCGTCTCTTAATAAAAAAAAGCCCATTGAGCTTCTTTGTGGACTTTCAGGTCAGAGCTGTGTTGTGGACCCGCAATGGTCTATTTGCTAAATCTTTAATTTTGACGTTTTGTAAGTTTTATGCAGAACTAACAACATACCGGGTGTAAGGGGAACGTTCACGAAGCCGAAAACCCCTAGTAGTACTCCAGGTAATCCAGTAATCGATTTAATTTTTATGCCAATAACACATTGGCATAAAAATAAAATCAATTTGAAAAAGAAAACTTTTCAAATCGATTTTGCTTTTGTTTTTTTTGCATTATTTACTCTCCATCGCGTTAGTAAAGCTAAATGAAACGTTAAATAACCATATATAATAAATAAAACCTTAATTATTTCATATTGGTTTAACTGAAATAAACCAATATGAACAATTAACAATGAAACCACACATCAATTATGCTGTATGAAAACCATTTGACCACATTGGCAACAGTTGTGTGGATCACACGAGACGTGACCAAGTGGCATAATCAGCTATCTAATACGTCCATACCACGATATGGTTCGTATAATGGTTATATTTAAATAGAACTTGGTAATAAAACAATTAATTCAATGAACGAAGTACATTTAAAAGTAGGTACGTAAGCTTTTAGAACTTAAATTTTTACTTGCTTCTAATACCCGGATCTAAACGAATAATGTCATAATTACTATATTCCGTGAATGAATGCCTTTATTTATAATTTTTTAACACATACTTACATGCCTAGATTAGTGTAGTCCTGGCCCAAAAATAGTTTGCAATGAAAATCAGGTCGGAATATGTCCATTTCATGAATAGCACGTTAGTACAAAGAGAAAGAATAATGACAAAAATAAATAATATATTCCACTACATTCTAACGCTATACCTCTTATTAGACGGAACACATTTAAGCAAGAAAATAATGATTCTTCAAAGAACAACCAACATTAACAGTAATAACAAACAAATAATAAAATTATATTGCAGAACATGGCCATCGTCTCCAATAATAGTTGGGAGCCATTTATTATTTATGGAACAAAATTGGGCCGGTCTAGATTTTTAATGGGTCCCAATTGTTATGGCCGCTGTGTTCCGCATAGGAATTTATTATTTGTTTATATGGTTATCGATATCGTTTAAAAAACTATTTCTATTTCACATAGGATAGATAATCAGTAATGCATAACAGAATTCGAGATTTCTTTACTTACTTGTTTTCTTCCTTTATTACCTAGTCCAGTATTATTTCATGTAAGTACTTAGTTCAATTGTCTGATTATGTTTTTTTCATTTCCAGAATTTATGTCTTCATTTGTTCGTCTAATTATATATCTGTGTAATTACTGTAATACGATACTATCTAAAGATGCAAAAATCTCTCATTCAACTTTTCATACACGAGGATGTCACGAGGTCACCTTGCGACCATGGCTGATATATAAACAATACCACATAAATCGCGAAAGAATTTGTTAAAAAGTGGTTTTATTTCAAAAAAATATTTTAACAAATTAAATAGAAGAATACAATTTGCTATCAATATATTAGAATACTGGCATCGATTGCATTTGTTTCACGTCACCACCTTCCGCAGAAATTTAATGCCGCATCACTAAACAACCCGTTTTAGATTTCAATAACACCACAAGTGGGCCAAGGACGCGGTCTGATCCCACTCACACATGCATATTTTGTTATTTTTATTAAGCTCACTCTCGTATGAGTCTCACTCATGTATAATGCATCTAGACATTGGCTATTACTCATCGTTATATTCCGAACTTTTGCTTGTGATATTAAAGATTCGGATGTTATTGGATTACGTAAATCTGATTCTGTTGTTGCTTATTCTATGTGCGCAGAAGCTCACGGTGCCCTGAAAACTGATATGAAGGTAAAACAAAAAGGAGATGACACGAGATTAAAGTAACCTGATATTTTATTGGAACAATAACAAAATGGAGATCAGGTGTAATTGAATATGTGTGGGACTTAGGCGTGAAAATATAGTAAACGTAAAAAATTTCTTGGAAGAAATACGATATAAAAAGGTGTCGGTATGATGTTTCCCAAAATGTTTTGATATAACAATTCTACGTGTCGTTTTCTATTTCACAAACACTGACACCCTTGAAGAAGACCTTTAATAGCACTTGAACAACATGAGCGCTAGTTAAAATTCAAAGAACCTGTAATACTCCCTACCTGGAGCAGTGTACGCCCAAATGGAACGATAAAATGCAACATAAAAATTCTAACCGTTCACCAAACTTAAAATGCAATAAACAGAAAGGACAGAATCGTTTTCGTTCACCTCACAATAAAAATATCATAGGACCGTCGAAATGGTCCACGTATATAAAATAAACAATGTCTGTAAAGAAGTAAAAAGGTATAAGAAGATATTTAGGTTTCACGTCGAAAGTTTATGGGGTAATATCGTTATTTCTCATGATTGCGAGTAAAATTGGCTTTTTTTGGGATCGGTTAGTTTTTGTAAGCGAGGCTTTTTTTTCTGTTTTCCCAATTATTTTTGGGCCACGGCAAAGAGTTATTTCATAGAAATAATTCAGAGGCTCATGAAGGCTCCGGGGAGTTACGGACAATTTTATCAAGAAAGGGACACGGAGTCAAAATGATTTTTTGTGGCAACTTGATGGCTATCGTTTTACTTGATCGTGCACCCAGTTACGTGGATCTGGTTATTACAAGTTTCTGTTTTCCGGATATTCCCTTAATCTTCAATTATATTTTCCTTCATTTATTTGAAAATATTTTCGGCGCTGTTTAATAACTCCGAATAGTAACTAGTAAAAATGAATTAATTGTTCAAAATGTTTATAGGCATTTTCTACTAAGTATAATATTAATATAATGCAGATTTTTATTATGAAATGAACGCTCTAAAGTCCAGAAGTATGTTTTTGACATTTTCAATCGGGGTGGCAGAATTTTTTGGGTGCAATTTTATTATCGGCCATTATAATTTTTATTGCGATTTATCCTCGTGCGTATATGTGAGCGCGAGTGCACTATTCATAACATAAATAATATAGTCTTATTCATGAAATCAATTAGGTCAATTAGTAATTACGCGACAATATAACAATCTTGTTTCGTAACGAACAGAACATAAATCTATATCTATAATATAAAAATGAATCGCCAAATGTGTTGGTAAGCGCATAACTCAAAAACGCATGGGCCAATTTCCAATTCTTTTTTTTATATGTTCGTTGAAGTTCAAGGATGGTTTTTACGGCTAGAGAAAATCGAATAATTGCCGGGAACCGACATCCACGCGGGCAGAGCCGCGGGCGAAAGCTAGTAGGTATATAAAAATCAATGCCACTTTTCGTTGTAATGTTATAACTCAACAACGCCTTTACCGATTTGGCTAATTTTGGTCTTGAATTATTTGTGGAAGTCCAGGGAAGGTTTTTATGGCGAGAAAAATTCGAATAAGTGCCGAGAACCGACATCCACGCGGGCGGAGGCGCGGGCAAAAGCTAGTACAAATATAAATACGTATACTTAGATGAAAATAAAACCATAACTCCCTTTGTTGCGCTCATTGTTATTCAGTATAATTTAAACCTAGGTAAATATCATGTATTATAACCTACTAGAAATCCAAGGTATCACTTACAGATATATGTTTTTCACTTCTAAACTACAATAGCATTGAATATGTAAAATAAAATGCATAAGTAACGTTCCCAACGAGACAGAACGGCGCCGACAGGAGAAAAACCTTCATTGAAAATTGAACTCAATTCCTATTGAGAATGCAGTTTAAATTAAAGTCAATTCTAAATGTACAGTTTTATTCAGAAACCACTTGACACTAACGGTTGATTTGCAAGTTTGATGACAATTTTTACACGAATATAGTTTTTTTTTATTGAGAAATACGAGTATGAATTATTTCTGAGAATAGTTTATAGATTTTCTTGGGATATTTACTCGAAGAATATGTATAGAACTTTTTTTCATTAGTCAATTGAATGGAAGTAGTTGTGGTAGGTTTAAGAATGGTGCAGCAACAATATCGGTGGGTTGATTAGATCGAGGTAAAGGTGAAGCTTAGCTGGAGGGGTTAGAGGCACAACACACTGGGTAGCCGCATTGCACCCACATACGAGTCATAAAAATCTTCGCTAATTCGCCAATTTGAAAATTATTATGTGACTAGCTTTTGCCTGTGGCTCCGCCCGCTTGGATGTCGGTTATCACGACCAAACATAGCCCATGTCCTTTCTCATGGTCTAATCTACCCTTGTACCAAATTTCATCTAAATCGGTTCAGTGGTTAAGGCGTGAAAGCGTAACATACAGACATACAGACAGACAGAGTTACTTTCGCATTTATAATATTAGTATGGATTTTTAATATTCAGAAGATCTATCATTATCTTTTTTGATCAGTCAAACACAATTTTCGTGACTTTTATAAAATGTACGCTGTACGTAGCATTAGGAAATGTTGTTCTCGCTAAACCTACTCCACTCGTTTCGCGCAATGAAACAAAGTGACATCGCCATGCGTGTTTAACTCACCGGTTAAGTGCGCGAGGCGAAGCCGTTTCATGAGGGTTTACTGAATTTTATATCTCCTAACGTTGGACTATAGTTGCACGTAGCAGGCAGATAAAAACCGACCAAGTGCGAATTAGACTCGTGCTCGAAGGGCTCTGTACCATTATCAAATACAACTTTAGCACCCTTTAAATATTCTGTTTCTTGCTTTTGTACCTGTTGTTTTAGCGGCAATAGATATAAATTATCTGTGAAAATTTCAACTGTCTAACTATCATAGCTCATAGGCGAGCAGAGTACCTAAAGGGTAATAACGGAACACTATTACTAAGACTAGTTTCCTGTGTACACAGATCGGTGACTCTTTCAAGGTTCCGTACCCAAAGGGTAAAAACGTAACTCTAAAAGACGACGAACAGATGGACATCACGGTCAGAAAAAATCTTGTAAAGTTTAGACAGGAACATTAAATAGGGCTGAGAAAATAAAATAGATTGTAACACTTTAATTAGTCTCCTTCAAAGTTTCAAAGTTGGAATCTTAAAAGTTGATGTCTTAGCTTATTCTTTTGGATACAATCGTTTTTAAGAAATATGATTCTCGGGAAACTTCTTAGAACTTTGTTGGCTTGAGCGCTTGTTTTCTCTTGATTGATGAACTGTCAATCAAATCATTGATGTGACAAATATTTAGCGATACTTCAAGTTCCGCTTAAAATAATCTCGTTTGCCCTTTTTAGCCAGAAAGATTTTCTAATATCACTCAACGCTCTTTTCGAGTTAATGGATCGGAGAAAATCAAAACTCTTTTATTGTTATTATAATGCTTATGAATCGAAAATTGTTTTGCGTTTAAGGCATTGCGATTTATGAATTAACTTTCTTTTTTTTTCCGTGCGGAAATCCCCTCGGATACCCCCCTTCCGGAGCCGGAGGGGGAGGTTATGTCGGACTCGAACCGACTAAAACCGCACGCTGACTGTGCGTCGTGGTGCAAGGCCGGAGGTGAGGTTGTCATCGACATATCCCTCGCACCCCGGCTGACCCAGGGCCATCCCTTACGGTCTGGCCCTCCTTAGGAGGGGGACAACGGTGTCCCCGGAATGGGGAGGCGCACTTTTCAGCACGCCGCCGCCGTTTTATGATTTAACTTAAATATTAGGTTTAAAAAACGCTCAATTACCCTACGTAGTTATTGCAAAAGTAAATATATATGACTGTAATAATACTAATAATATTATAGCAAGAAAAACATTTACAGTACGATCCACGAATATATATACTTACGATTCTATCTTTTACTAGCTTTTGCCCGCGGCTCCGCCCGCGTGGATGTCGGTTATCGCGCCGAAACATAGCCTATGTCCTTTCTCAAGGTCTAATCTACCCCTATACCAAATTTCATCAAAATCGGTTCAGTGGTTAGGGCGTGAAAGCGTAACAGACAGACAGACAGACAGACAGAGTTACTTTCGCATTTATAAAATTAGTATGGATGCATGGTTAGCCGTTGTTGGACGGACCATCTCAGGTTCCATTCCACCTCAAGTGGGGTCGTGAAGAAGTGGTATAGTGAGTGGATGGATGGTGTTTCGAACCGACTTAATATCATCAGAAGACCTCAAAGTCTCGGACTTAGACCTATACACAGACCAAATCACATCCATACTTATCTCAAGCTACGAGCAGTCTTGCCCCCTCACCACACCTAAGTCTGGGGAGGGGCGACACTGGTGGTGTTCGTCCCTTGAGAGGCTGCGACGAAAGTTGAGAAAACTCTTCAACAGGGCTATCAACACCAGGGAACCGACTGACTGGGATAAGTATCAAAACACAAAAAAACAATATAAAACCGAAATACGACAGAGACGCGCAGAAAGCTGGAGACGCTTCTGTACAAGCATCGAAAATAGTAACCAGGCCTCCAAGGTTAAAACCTGCCTCTCCAAAGAGCAGGGAAACTCCATTGGCTGCCTCAAAAAAGCAAACAACACTTTCACAACAAATGACGCTGAAACATGCGAAATTTTACTAACTACCCATTTTCCGGGCTGCAAAATAGCAAATGAACAAACATGGGTAGACACTAACCACCGTCCAACCAGCATCCAAGACTGGGAGGTTGCTCGGGAAACCATAGACAGAGAAAAACTGCTATGGGCAATTAACACTTTCCTACCTTTCAAGGCAGCAGGCCTGGATGGTATTTTCCCAGGACTCCTGAAATGGAGCGGACCAATCATAGCGGACCACCTAGCCAAGTTGCTACAAGGCTGTCTCGCAAACCGCTACATACCCTTGAAATGGAGGGAAGTCAAAATAATATTCATCCCCAAACCAGGTAAAAGTGACTACACTCAGGCCAAATCTTTTAGGCCTATCAGCCTCACCTCGTTCCTGCTAAAAACACTTGAACGGCTAGGCGATAGGGTAATTAGAACCCAAGTACTAGCACTGAAACCTCTACACCCCCATCAACACGCTTACAGTGAGGGCAAATCAACAGAATCGGCACTCCACCATGTGGTGTCCCGCATCGGTGGAGCCCTGAAGTCAAAGCAAACAACCCTTGGTGCCTTCATTGACATAGAGGGTGCCTTTGACAAAACCAACTTTGACAGCATCAACAAAGCACTGCTCAAACACGACGTGCCCTCAACACTTATCGAATGGATAGATAACATGCTCAGACAGAGGGCCGTGCAGCTCACAGTCAACACCACAACTCGGGGCATTGTGGGCAGAGGATGCCCACAAGGTGGGGTACTCTCTCCCCTACTATGGAACCTGGTGGTAAATGAGCTTATAACAGATCTGAACGCAAACAGCCTTTTTACTATAGGTTATGCGGACGACATCACGATCTTAATAACGGGACTATTCGAAAGTGCCATTTGCGACCGAATGAGACAGGCCTTCAAAATAATAGAAACCTGGTGCACAAAGCACGAACTTTCGGTCAACCCCCAGAAAACCGAACTAGTAATGTTCACAAACCGAAGAGCACCGGGCCCATACAAGCTCCCGAAACTCTTCGCAACCGAATTAACACTTAAGGAAGAAGTAAAATACCTAGGTGTAATTCTCGACAGCAAGCTGCTTTGGAACAGGCACCTTGACTACAAACTGAACAAGTGCACAATCGCTTTCTACCAATGCAAAAGAATGATGGGAAGCAAATGGGGACTATCGCCAAAAATAGCACTGTGGCTATACACAGCGGTGATAAGGCCCATGCTAGCCTACGGGGCTTTGGTATGGTGGACCCGCACGGAACTGTCTACCGTGATTACCAAATTAAAGTCCTTCCAAAGGCTGGCCTGCTCATCAATCTGCGGATGCATGAAAACCACTCCAACTGCAGCTATGGAGGTAACTCTGAACCTAACGCCGCTTGACCTATACATCCAACAGGAAGCCACCATCACCGCCATTAGAATGTGGCACCTGGGACTCTGGGGAAACAACCACAATAGTCCCCACACCACAATTCTTGGGCGGGCGATGGAATACAAAACACTAATAGCTGCTCCCTGTGATAAAACCTTCAAAAAACACTTCTTCAACAAAAAATACCAGATAACAACGCAAGCCGAGGAAAAGGACTACTCTGGTATTAAGGAGATGCGCGTCTACACTGACGGCTCCAAAACAAAGAATGGTTCAGGAGCCGGCGTGCACTCCTTGGACCTTGGCTTGAATATCCACCTTCCACTAGGCGAACACAGCTCAATCTTCCAATGCGAGTGTGTCGCCATAACAACAGCAGCGACGGCAATAAGCGAAAAGCAGGTTAGGGGCTTTAACATAAAGCTCCTAACTGACAGCACAGCCGTCCTAAAAGCGCTAAACCACCAAACAACCAACAGCACACTAGTGGCAGAATGCCAAACTGCTTTGAACCAGCTATCCACCCATAATGTAGTAAAGCTACAGTGGATAAAAGGGCACAGTGGGTCCTACGGAAACGATGCTGCGGAAGAACTCGCGAGGAGGGGCTCCGATATGACCACTGCTGGCCCACTACCACTACTGCCGATCCCTTTTTCACAGATCCGTACCTGGATACGCCAGAGATCTGTGGAACTACATAACCAAAGATGGGTACAAACCATCGACTGCAGGCAATCAAAACAGGCTGTGCCGTCGATAAATAAACGGCTAACGAAACGTCTCCTAAGACTAGACATAACAAGTCTAAGGACAATTATGGGGACAATAACGGGCCACTGCCCCCTCAACAAGCACCTACATACCATCGGCGTCACGGATAGTCCCCTCTGCAGGGGGTGCTTCAGCGCCGAGGAAACGGCCGCCCACGTAATACTGGAATGCGAGGCAGTGGCCGCCCAACGATCCCAAATCCTCGGCACAGTGAGGTCGCTCCGCGAAGCCTGTGAAGCCCCCAGTAAGCTTCTGCGTTTCTGGGCGGAGCTAGGCTGGCTGCTCTAGCCAGCACTCTCTACGCACAATGGCCCAAAAGAGAGGCTAAGTGCGGACAAAAGAGTCCCCTATCCTATCCTATCCTATCCGACTTAATATTTTATCACATCGATCTATATTGCCTAGTAACTAGTGTATTTTATGATCAACACTATTAAATCTATATATATAATATATAAAAGAAAGTCGTGTTAGTTACACTATTTCTATCTCAAGAACGGTTGTACCGATTTGCCTGAAAATTGGTGAGGATGTAGCTTAGAACCAGGAGACGGACATATGATACATTTCAACCCGTACGACCTTTATTTTATCCCGGGTATAGGTTCCCATGGGTCGCGGTCACGGGACGAGTATTTATGTGACCCTGGTACATTTGTATGAAGTACCAGGCTCAGAGAAACTTTAAGGAACTTTATCTGGGTCGCGGGAACGGGAGCAGTGTATTCTATACCTTTCTATTCCAAACTCAACGCGGACGAAAGCTAGTATAAAATAAAAGTATAATAAAAGGTATTAAGCAACGTTCACTCACAGTGTACTTGTTTCACCACATTTGCTACATGAATCGACAGACTAAAACGTTTACCCTAGAATGACTTGGCAACTTTCAACTAACCTTTTTTTTCTTTTTCAGGTAAGTCTCGATTTGTCGATGACGCAACCAAGGAGGACCCATGTCTTACTGGTAGGCCTCAGTTGTTTTCTAATACATTTTAATGTAAATAACATACACATATTACGTAATACAACACTAAGATTCTTTTTTATTGCTTTTATTCACTGTATGAACGACTTGAATTTCTTATTGATTTAAGGATTCTAATGTGCAAAAGTGGGAATCCATCGATTATTTATGTGTAGCGGCTATGGATGAATATAATTTAGACCTTTTTTAGGTATTTAAATTATCATGGTCACTGAAATTACTATTAGAGTTATCGGGATATTTACCATGTAGGTATTGTTTCGAGTGTCCGAAATTTCGGCACTGTTACGAGCATGATGATCACGGAGGAACTGTACCAGAACTGACTCCAGTTCTTCCGTGATCATGTATTTTTTCGAATGTCCCATATTTCAGCGCTCTTGCAAGCACCATGACGATGGAAGAACTGGACCGGATCTTACTCCAGTTCTTCCGTGATCATGTATTATTTTGAGTGTCCGATATATCGGCGCTGTTGCAAGCACCATGACCATGGAGGAACTGGACCGGAACTGACCCCAGTTCCTCCGTGATCATGTATTGTTTCGAGTGTTTGATATTTTGGCGCTGTTGCAAGCTCCATGATCACGGAGGTGCTAGACCGGAACTGACTCAAGTTCCTCCGTGATCATGTATTGTTTCTAGTGCTTGTTATTTCGGTGCTGTTGCAAGCACCATGATCACGGAGGAACTACCGTGATCATGGTGCTTGCAATATTGGACACTCGAAACAATACATGGTAAATATCCCGATATTTCTAATAGTAATAATTCAGACCGTTAATTGAACGATGCCATTTAGATGTAGGCGGTTAAGCCAACGGCTAATTAAGCTAGTCTAGACTTTGATGTCCATATCAATTAGGACGACTGACCCGTGGCATTACCCAATGACACTACTGGTAGTGTCAAGGGTAATATTCTTCATATTATCACCTTCATCTACCGAGAGTAATCTACAACTAATATAAAGTAACTGGGATTGACCGCTATCCCCATTCCATTTTACATTAAAATTCTCAAAGGACACGTTGAACCCATGTCCCTACGTAAGCTTCCCTAAGGACCGGGGATCTGCCTTGCCGATGGAATCTTCTGGTAAGACTATCGAAATGCCTAATTGCGGTTAAGGAAAAGGTTCACTTAGTTTATAACCGGTTGCGGAAAAGAAATCTTTTTTTTACTACTAGTTACGAATCACAGTTGCGAATACGGAAAGGAGATATTTTAGATTCTCCTCGCTGATATCGTAGCATGAATATTGCGCTATTGGCTTGTTAGGTTCCGAGTCAGATGTTAATGAAGTTAGTTATATTTTGTAAGGATTATTTTAATTTCACCACTGCGTTTCAAGACATGCCCGGTTGATGGCAACAGATATGATCTCATGGGAAGCAATCAATTATAATATAATTTAATAATTATTATTTATTTATTCGTCAAATAAAATTTTAGACAAAGTAGTACATCAGAGTGAACTTAGGTGTAACATTTAAATAAAAAATTACAAATGTTTTCACAAAAAAACTGAGTACAATGGGTGGCATCTTGTTCTCCTAGCCTAGCTATGAAATAGCCTGTGTTGAGGAAAAGTATCGATCCAATAAATTCCCATTATTCTTAATATTCGACCCACTGATGATACATGTACTTATATCCCAAGAACTGACTGTTAAAATACTTTTATTTACACCGTACATTCCATATTTCATTATGACTTCTTCTATCTTTTCAACCGTCGACTTTTCCTGCATAATGCCTTTCTTACGACATTACTATCATCCCTACGTATTACAAGTCTAAAACAGGACCAGCGATTTCCTTCTAACTTTTCTGTCATTGACTTTCAACTTCCCCTAATAAATATTCATCCCTAATCTTATCCATTCTTGTCACATCACACATCCAAACAATCAGCAATATAAATGTAAAACAATGACATAGTATCGGAAGCTTGTAGATTCTTTCTTTATTCGACTTCAAAAAGGAGGAGGTTATATTTACCGCTGTAAAGTCTAAAATTGCTTGACATTTTAGGGAATAAAATCTGTGATGAACTATATTTCTTTCATTTTAGACTTTCACAGAGAAGTAGCAAAATGAGAAGTAGACAGTTTTATATGTAGCCTGGCGCCCGATCGAACTAAATAGTGTCATTTCTGATAGTCTGTTGACTGCAAGTTAGTGTTCATGCATTATTTGGCAGGTGTGTATTTGTAGTATAAGCAAAAAAAAGTTTAGAAATAATTTGTGTTCGCATAAAAACTGTAATATCTTTAGCACTTTCCGCTAAAATTTTCTTTACGTTATAAAAGAAAGCATTTTATCTAAAACGATCTTATTGAATATTTGTTATAGAGCAATCAACTCCGTTAAGCATAAACTTAATACAATATTACTGAGGCCTTGCCATAAAACTTTGCAATACAAAATTCAAATTAGCAACTCTTAAGCTATATTCTAATAATTAATTCCCTAAAACTTAGGAAATTTGACCTGCTTTAGGAATCATAGTCCCCATAGGTACTGGTTCATCTTACGAGTTACGGACTAATTATAAGCTAGCTTTCCAGTGAACCTTTAATAAGTAATACTACGCTGCTACGCCCACGGTTTTGGGAAGTTGGCACTCACACCGAACAGTAATATATGTATGATATATTAAAAAATGCTAATACAACTGAAATGTTGAAGCAATTGCTATGCTAACTTTTTTGTATACCTACATTAAAATGGTCATTTCAACTACGGTCGACTTAACTACGATTGATACACCGATGTTTAAATCCCATATTGGATGACTCAACTACTGTTTCATTCACTTACATTTGATTGAACTATGTTTGCTTGCACTATTGGACGATTCACCGAATGGTTGGTGGAAAATAACGACTGAGAACGGGGCTTGGACACGCGACAAGACTCTTTCTAGGAAAATACTCTGAATACAAGGATTTCAATTATCCAGGACTTGTTAAGGTAGGTCGTAGGCTTAAATCCAATTTTGCATTTTGATTTTTTCCCATTTAAACTTATAAAAACCTAAACATTCCTACTGAGGTAGAAGTAAATCTAAGCGATTACATCGTGATTTTTACGCTATACCCGATAGTTGCCATGATCAGAGTCATGAGGACAAGGTAGGCGTTTGTGACTAAGGAGGTAGTGCTTAAGGCAACTATTCCAATTATTAGATAATCTGTGACTAATGTTCGTATTCTAGGACTAAATTAATCTGAGTACAGATTATATAGAAAGGCTGACAGATTTCACAGATTGTCTATACAGTCTGTTCTCAGATAAGTCGAGATTCGGAACTGAATACTATTCTTGAATATAGACCTATGGACGGGTTTCTCTAATGAAAGTAATTGCGATCGGAAGTAAACTGCGTTATCACGTTTTATTTAAATAATTTCATGGCTCATGTTTTGAAGTGCAAAGTTAGTATTCTAGTTCGTTAACTGTAAGTACCAGTACAATCAACTTTATTTTGAACTAACTGAGGCATATTATAACAGAAATAAAATAGGTTTCAGCAAAATTTTCAATACATATACAGTCGACAAAGGAGATACGGTTACATCTTTACATACACCTTAATACGAAAAAATGTACCATAATAATTAATAACGTTTTCACATAAAGATAAAACCTTATCACCTTTGCACATTGTACTCACAACCAGGGAGATAATTAAACATCCATACACGTGAAGTTGTAAAGGAGTATCTTTGTCTCTTTGGTCGTCTACACATAGTATTTTCATATATAGTCATGTCCATTAATTAGCCTATAACAGTTCACTGTTGGACATAGGCCTTCCAATGTTGGTAAGCTTTGGCCTACTCTCGTCACACTGGCCGGACTTATGGATATTGAAAGAATATCGCCAAAATTAAACACAATACATATTAGTTCAACACGGACTAATTCCATGAGAATCTTTTAAGGTAACAAAACAACGTATCTTTTTCCTGTCTTTTGCCTGTCACCAATAAATAAATTCTCACGTTCGTTGCGGTGTGATACCGGATTAACTTTAATATGAATCGAGCCTAAACAACGGTCTTTTAATAAAACAGCGACGCAGCGATAGCTTGACTCATGAAATTTATATTAACACTCGAGATTGTCTCGCAGAACATTCACCAATACAAGGATTTTTTGCTTTAAGTTCTCCGAGAACAAATAGAATGCTTAGTAGGTTAAATTAAATTCTCAGATGACTCTTGTGATGGAGGATCTCTGGAAGGTATGTAGTGCTGACTTGAAGAGTAATTAGTTTTGTTTTCGCAACGTCTCGTGTAGGTATAATATCATTGTGTTTATTTTCTTTTCGGATGTAAGGAAAAAGTAAGCTAGGGGATATGAAAGGTGAAAGAACGGTTGCTATGCGGATGCGGATATTTTCGGGGGGGAATCAAGCTACCTGACTTTGCCACTTTAGTAAATTTAGATTTTAGATAATCTAATAAAATTTACCATGATGATAGACTTTTTAAAAGAAAGCAGCGAGGTTAGATTCAATTTCTTATAATAAATAGAAACTGATCAGATTTATCAACCACGGCACATCACTTCAGTCAAAAGGCACTCCAATAAATTTAGACTGATATCAAAACTTCCATTACTAACAGAAATCTAATCATCCCCGCGCCATTGGCCACAGAAGATAATAATGGGAACAATGTAAAAAGTCGTATAAAACATCTACGTCCAGTATCTAACTCGCATCAATGCTTAGGCCAAGTTCTTAACAAACTTCCTTCACAAACTTATATTTTGCTTCGTGCTATCATTACTGGCAATCGTGACTGCGTTGATTAATTCATGCCGGCGAGTCCGGGGGGCAAGCTATTGTTTTTGCCCCTCTTTTTAGGTTATTTGGCTTTGATAAATGAATAGGGATTTGTCCATTGTGGTGCGGGAGATAAATTGGTAAGCTGTTAGCGCGATGAAGTAACGGGCATTGATGTCCAGTTGAGACAGCTTGCGGTTACTTGAGATAAAATATTGAATAGAAAATGCTGAGTTCACTGGAATACTGTGTCTGAATACTGAATATTTTGATCAGGATTTATGTCGACAAGTTTATAGCTTTTTTAACGCCTGTATAAAGAATTTGTTGGTTTGTATTTGGACTCTTTTATACGGCTTGTGATATTCTTGTGACATTTTTCAATTAATTACTCTATTTTTGAACATTTTAACAAAAATTTCTTGAGAAAATTTATCAACGTTGATTAATTTTTCACCGATCAACAGGTAAGTTAGTGATCAATTACGGCCTTACTTTATAATGAAAAGATTCTCTCCTCCTCAAAGTCCTTCAATTTTAAATAACACAATTTTATTGTAATCATATAAAGACCTACCCGATTTAGTTTTTTGCAATGTGAAATAATGAACAATAATGGAACATAATGCCAAGGGTATCGATGCTGCTTACATTATATGTCAAAAATCAATAATCTGGAAATAACAACATCAAAAACCTAATAAAATATAACAGCTACTTAGTATAAAACCGTCAATACTTTTAAAACTAAACTCAATGTAGTAGCAAACGAAACTCCTAAGTATCGTTTATTCAACGGTCACTTGGAGATTTTTACAAATTCTCTGAAGTAGAGAGACATGAGACTTTATTGTTGCTTGTATACTACACACACTGCATGTTGATTGGCGCAAGCTTATTTTGTATTTGGTAGGGCGCCACGTCACGTATCCACTGAGGTAGGAGTTACGTATATAGTGCTACCGCATAAAACCGCACTGCACTTCTAGATGTATTTTTATTACAAAGTTTGTATTTTTACTTTTGCTTGTTTTATGTATGTACAACATAAATTTTTACCTGCTGCTAATCTATGAGTAGCTCTGGCTCGTTCTTGGGGCAAAGGGTGGCCATTGCGAGAGCGAGGCAATGCTGCCAGTTTCATGGGCAATTTTGCGCTGGGAACGAGATATTGTAGTTTATTTGACGTGACATACCTAATCAGTAATCACAGGTACACTCTGTGTATTTTTATTTCTAACTAGCTGTGCCCGCGACTTCGTCCGCGTGGAATGTACTTAATTAAAAAAATCTGTTTATTTTTTTTTTTTTAGCCTAAGTTACTCCTTATTACATAAGCTATCTGCCAGAGAAAGTCCCATCCAAATCGGTCCAACCGTTCCAGAGATTAGCCAAAACAAACAGAGAGACAGACAGACAGACAGACAGACAAAAAATTTAAAAATATATATTTTGGTATGTGTACCGTATATACATTCATATGCATGTAGTAGAAAGCGGTTATTTTAATATTACAAACAGACACTCCAATTTTATTTATTTGTATAGATGTATAGATGTGACGTTTTTAACCCCCGACGCAAAAACGACGGGGTGTTATAAGTTTGACGTGTCTGTGTGTGTGTGTGTCTGTCTGTGGCGTCGTAGCTCCTAAACGGATAATCCGATTGGATTTAGTTTTTTTTTGTTTGAAAGGTATATTAGTCGGGAGTGTTCTTAGCTATGTTTGAAAAAAATCGGTCCAAAATGGCCGCCGCTAAAAATGGCGGAGTACATAAAAATTTCACAAATCCCTCAATATGGGTATCAAATGAAAGGGCTTGACTAGTAGATCAATTTAAAAAGTATAAAATAAAAATTAAATAAAAATTTAAAAAACCCCCGTCACAAAAACATAAAATTTAAAAAGTTGAAAATAAATTGTTTGCACTTTAACTTTGATATACCTATTAATATTTTGTTTCAACCGTTGCCATGTCGGGGGGACCATGTAACGTTCCGATAATATGACGGAGTACCTTAACAGTCAGGGTCCCCTGACATGGCAACGGTTGAAACAATATTAATAGGTATATCAAAGTTAAAGTGCAAACAATTTATTTTCAACATTTTGAATTTTATGTTTTTGTGACGGGGGTTTTTTAAATTTTTAATTGTATTTGATTTTTTTGTATTCTATCTGAAATAAAAAAAGTTGTTTCATCAAGATTTTGTTTTTGTAAGTTATTTGTATTTTGTTTAATGTTACAGTTTAGGTGTAAATATTTCTGTACGAGCTGATAAACTTTGAGGAAAGGGTATTTATGGCAGTACCTACTTTTATTTTAAAGATAAAAAATTGTTTCCTTCTTTCATAAAGATTTACTCATGGTGAATTAAAAAGTAATTATATATAGGTAAGTAGTAAGTTTATTTCAAATTATTGAAGTCAAAACAAACCATAACATAAACCGTGTGAATATTGGAATTAAAATCGACACTGGCAATAAATTCTACTAAATAAAACAACAAATAAAATTCAAATACTATAAAACAAAGTCAACCAGTCAGCGTATTTTAAGCGTCACGCAGTTCACATACGCCGTAAGTCATACAGGACACCACAGTGTTCCCGAGGATGACCATGCGTCATGTCAGTCGCCATTTTATAGCCGAAACGTACATCGCTGATATTTGCACTTAGAGGCTACGATTTAATGGGCCCTCGATGACAGATATTGTATTCGCATGAAAAATATTCAGTATATGTGTTAGACAATGATGTCGGATAATGGGTTGTGTGGAACATGGAAACCAGATTATTATTTTGCTGTCCAACATAATCGATTGATGTTGCAATAATTATTTATTATTTAAGATTAACACACATATTACAGGTATGGGCAACGGCTACACTTACCTACTCTTACCATGTCGTAAAAGACACCAAATTTAAAAAAGAAATTGAATTTTATGAAGATAGCTAAAAGTATTGTTTTAGCCAATTAGAAGTCATTGCATTCACTGTTTTTATGTGTTTGTCCGTTACTTAATGAAAAGCATTAGACCTAGACTCTTCATTAACTGAAAAATGATAGACCACTTTTTTCGGTGACTACATCAAGTGGTAGATAAAAAAAGGGATGGGAAATAGTGTCTGAAAGAAAACCTAACTTTATATTCCATTCTGCTCTATGTGACATAAAACACACTATTTAGTGGCAGCATAGGCTTAGGTTCGCAAAACGTTTGGCCTTGGGTTGAAGATCACGTCGATAAGACTGTAGGTACCTACTTGAACGACAAAAACCTTTCTAGTAAATGCTCATTTAAATATTCTATATAAAACTTATACCTTTAAGGGAAAATTCAATCGATTCACGGAAAATTTCGAAGTTCAACCAAAAATTCAGTTAGTTAGACTGGAAAATACGAACTTTAGATTCAAAGATGAAAGTTTCAAATGCAACTGGGATTACCGCAAGGATGATAATAAATATTGGAGATAATTCAATCGTCAACTGCCAAGATGTTTCAAATCGGCTAGACTCTTTGGCACTATGATGAGATGTGGCTTCGCTTTGCATCTTCTATCGCCTGTACTATGGGGAATGCTCCGAGGAATTGTTCGGATTGATCCCCGCCGCCTCTTTCCGCCATCATTCCACGCGACAGCAGTTCCACACTCCCCATCTGGATGGTTGGCGGTCCACAACCGTGCGTTTCTTGAGAAACTTTCTGCCTCGCATAACTAGACCTAGGTATTTACATACATACATATATAACATAAACTCACGCCTGTATTCCCCGAAGGGGTAGGCAGAGGTGCTAGCACCCACGTTTCGCCAGTTTATGTTTAGGTCCCAATGTAATAGGTGGCGAGCCTATTGCCATTAACCGGGCACTTATAAACCAGCGATAAATACACACATAACTTCGAAAAGCATCGAAAAGTCATTGGTGTGTGCCATGGTAAACCTGGGATCGAACCCGAGACCTCGTCTCAGCAGTCCATTACCCATACCACTAGGCTACCACTAGGTTTACAATGGATTTACAATGAGCGGAAATCACCGCAGCGATGACATAGCGCTCCACACGCTGGTGGAGTGCACGGCGTGGGCGCAACAGCGCCAGGTCCTCGTGGTGGGTCTGGGCGTGGGCACTCTCTCGCTCGAGACCATGGTGCGAGCCATGGTCTCCAGCGGGAGTAAGTGGGAGTGCGCCGCCTCTTTCTGTGAGCGGGTCATGCTCGTGAAAGAGGCGGCGGGGCGAGAGCGGGAGAAAACTCTCCCACCTGAGTTCCGCAGTCGGCGGCTCCATACAGGGCCTGAGGACAGTGAGTTGGAAGGTCACCGTCCTTACAGAAGCAGGCTCATGACGGCAGCGTGACGTGAGGGATTCACGCACGCCCCCCCCCCCCCCCCTAAGAAGCGGGATAACACCCGAAAACCCCCCATAGACGCGGGATAGCACCCGAACCACCCCCAAGGCGAGGCCGCAATTGTAGCCGTAGGTCTGATGGGAGTCCTGGGACATCCTTCCGAGGGCTTACCCGGGGCTCCCATCCATAGGCTTCTGGGCGTTACCGTGGGGGTTTTTAGTCGGTAGGAGTCCGGCATAACATCCATGAAGGATTTTCCCTCACGGTTAAAAAAAAAAAATGAGCGGAAATCAAATCCGTGACTTCTTATTTACTTTGACTTTACAGTCAATGTAGTATAAGTCGGTGAAATATGGGCGTTGAGATACCTCTGTCTACCTCTTCTGGGTTTCACAGGCGTAAATATACGTTAACTTTGTCCTCGGGTAACTCAAATGGAATAGTTTGAACGATGTAGGATTGTCAATGTATATCAATGTAGGATTGACATACATTATCGACTGTCATAATAAATTTTCACTTGTCTAGGGTGGGTTGGTTAGAATCTAAACTGTTACGACGAGTACGAGTTCAAGAACCTCATAAAAATGGCTTCCACTAAAATACTTCTGAAATTAACAAGCCGGAATTTACTAAAACTGGAATAAAACCTTATTAAATATTTTAGTGCATAAATTCTAAAATCCTTGGTGACCGGCGGCAAAGTAGCTCTTTGAACTCGGGTAAAACTACATCCATCATTTAACTTCGCTTTGCTTCTATTAGCTAAAATAAACCATCTTTTTAGAGAGCCGGGTAATTAGTGTACACTTTACTTTAGATATTTTAGTATCTATTCAGTTTCAGGTACGTGATTGTATTAGGTATACCTTTAAGAATTTTTTTTTATAAAAGGACACGTCAATTTGACTTCACCTCGCCTGGATAGTAAGCTAAAGGCAAAATCTCGGAAAGAGTGTCACCATCGTAAACAGGTACCAAGTTAACAATGGTGGCACTCGGCTTGACGGCCTCATCAGATGCCTTTTCACGTGTCGCTTACAGTACCCGGGACTCTAGGAAGAAGGAAACACGTGAGCTGGCAGGGAGTTCCAGGTCTTAATGGTGCGGCAATGGAATGATTCACTGAATTGCTTGATTCTAGAAGGTTCTAGAGGTTCTCGAAGGTCCTATAGTTACAATACGGTACCTTAGTGGGAGTCAGCCTTACGATCGAGAGGTTCCGGGTTCGAATCTTGGCCATCACCCACTCCTAGCACAAGCAATTTAGATTAGTTGGAGGGGTTAGAGGGAATATTAGTGACTTCATATCTAATATTTTAAAAAAATAGTTACAAAACGATAAAATAATTCCAATATCTAATTTAGCTTTGTTATAAATAATAGTAACAGTGATGCCATTCGAACATCCATGGCAGTCTTTACGGTCATAAGTTCAACTAGTCTAACTGCAAAACTTCAATTTCGCCAAGTGCTTCTGGAGGTTACATGTCAGTCGTTTCTTGGAAAATAATATAGAAGTTCAGCCACGTCACAGACTGCAAAGCTGACCTAAACTGAATTGGGAAAAGACTCGGACGCAATTGGGAAATCACTATGTAGATAGCCGTACGACAGGCGACTTGCCCGGGAAGATAAGTCGTTATATGTTCTATATTTTTTTCACATTCCCAACCCACATGATTGATACGGTGTAATGGTTATTTTTCAATTATCGGGACGTATGCTCATAGTTTATAATAGTTCGGGACTTCACGCGATAAATTTTGGAAAAATTACTTTTGCTGACGCTCCAAAAGTCAAGTTTAACAGTCAAGTGAAGACCTGTGCTATACTGTAACGCACCCGAAACGTCGGCAAAAGTAAGTTTTCCAAAATTTTTCGCGTGAAGTCCCGAACTATTATAAACTACTCAGTAATTGGCTTTATCGAGTATTCGGATACAGTATTATATTCGATAATGTGATTCAAAAATAAGAACAATCGATACAGTTAATTTTATCAAATATACAAAATCGAATTGACAATGAACTTCAAACACTAATTGGGGAATACGGGCAGTTGTTCATCTTGTGCGTGGGTCGAGACCGGGGAAGCGTGACGTCATTGCCAACCTCCCCCAGGTACGGGTATAAGCTTCATATTAAATGTATACCGAGTACGATAATATTTTCTTTTTTTATTTAACGAGGTGCTGGCCCGCCATTCATTTTTGTTTTCGAGACGTTATTACTTTAAATGAAAAGTATTTGACTTTTTATGGGAACCTTGGCATTTTATGAGCAACTGTTGGAATTTATTTTTGGAATACATTGAGGAATGATGTTGATACATAGTATGTATAGGAAAAAGGGCCACGTGCTCAGAAGTGCAAGCTTTGGATTTAAACGGTAATGGCGCGCGGCTGATGAAAAAGATGTCTTTGATTATTTGTAGTGATGATTTTAGATCATCCCAAATTATGCATGGAGGCGTAAAACATTTTTCTTTTTATTTTCATTATTATTCTTAGGACATTCATTAAGGACTTCATAATTTATTTCCAATTATACTCCTCCAAGCTCTTGAGACTAATCATCAAACTCTCAGAGATACGAATCGATAGCAATTAGCAATTACCATCAATTATTCGTATTGCTTCTAGCGCATTACACCACTACCCAAGTCTTGCTCTGTGCTCTCTTATAATCAGTGTCCTTAAATCAAGCCTGCCTAGATTACCATCTCAAGCTTTCACTAGAGGCACCAATATGTGACATAATAAAAATATTGAAACACGAAACTTGATTTCCACAATGCTTGCTAACATTTATTTAGTCTTTTGAATCGTGAAGTGAAGTGATTGATCACACTCATAATCTTAATTTTAAACTCTCGCGTTCCATGATAAAAAAATGAAATAATAAAAAAAAAGAAATGATCGCGTTAATTCTCGTTATAATTATTGCCCACTCCTAATGGTGTCACCAACATGCAAAACGGTTCCTCGTATCATTACCACATCATAAATACTAGGAATTCTTGACCAGTACACATTTTTTAACGCAGATTTCATTATAAACAAGGAATTCAAAATTTGACAAGTATGAATTATAAAGTCAAAATAATGTTCTATAAGCTTTTGAAAACCATGAGTACCATAAAAGGTATTCTAAAAAACATGATCACGAAATAAAATTACGATTACGATAACAATAGTGGATCGCATGTCAAGAGAAACTTAATTAATCCATTGTTCAGTACACCAAGAACGTTCTTAGCCATTCGTACGGTTCAGTAAATCCACGACGAACCAAATTTTGTGCTGGACAAACCATGCACTCTTGATACGGTGCCAAATTCGGGAGCCAGTTTAATTCAGATAACTAGACCAACCCGTAGTAACAATGCAAAACTTTGAGGATATAAAAAACTTTTCGAAAAGCTTTATTTAACTTTTGGAATTGTTTCAAATTAATTTTCGACAGTTACTATTGGGAATACTTCCAATTGACCAATTTTGTTTATTATTGGAGTAGTCATGCCCTGTGGTTGTTTGGGACTGCCGCTCAGTCGCATCTATCCAATTATTATGACTTTTGATCAGTAGAAAGTCACATGACGATGCTAGACAGAATATGAACTTCTTCGAGAAGTGCTCATCTAATGCAAAAGCCCGCATGAAATACGGGTTCGATCCTCGGGCAAAAGTGGCCTGTGTAATCCTCTAACACTGTGCCATATATCCAAATCCATTCAGGTATTTTTGTATGAAGGAATAACAAACAAACATTAATCCATCTTTTGGTAACTTTCAGATTAAAATTAATAAGACAAATATGATAGAAAAATTTATGTACTGTGTTGTATTAGATTTGAGTATCAATTGTGGCCTCCTTTATCTTATTTACTATTTTTATTATTAGCTTTATATACTTGTAGAGCTTACCTTTGAAATTCTTTGTTCCCTTGCTACCCGTCCCTTGTCAAGATCGGTCCTCAATCACATAAACTTCGTATCCACGGGAAATTGATGGCTGCATAATCTGTTCCCATCGACTTCTATCTGTGGCCGCCTCTGTCGCATAATAGATATTGGCCGAGCAAATGCTACCTTTGCAATACTGTCAAACTGTCCTGCCGTTTTCTTCTACATAATACTGTTTGATCATGAATTCTATACGCTTATTAATTCTATCGAATTTATTTTATTTCTACTTGGCTATTGATTTTTTTTGCGGTCTTGGTTCGCGATGGAGTAGAAAAGGACCACCCCAGCTCTTTCTGTGGGTGTCGTGAAGGCATAAAGGGATGGGGGTCCTTTTTTTATGGAATAGGGAGGTAAATGAGCAGACGGATCGCCAACGAGCAAGGTCCGCTAGACGGCAATAGCCTCGCCCCCTATTACGTCATGGGACCGAAAATCATAATTGACGAAACGTGGGTAAAACGAATACACCTCTGCCTACTCCGGGCATTTACAGACGTGCGTATATGGATGGATGGCTATTGATTTTTGTTAAAGTATTTGTAACACTTCCATTATTAGTTTTCGTCTAAATAAATAAATAAATAAGCCTTTATTGCTGTTTATAAATTACAGTGTTTACAAAGTAATAATAATTAAATAAGTTGACAATCGGTTTGGTTTTTACTCAACAGCTTGTCCTTCGACAAAGGCCTCCTCTAAAGACTTCCATCTATCTCTATCTCTCGCTATCCTCATCCACTCTGGGCCAACAACTCTTTTAATGTCATCTTCCCAGCGTTTCTTTTGTCTCCCTCTGCTTCTGGTGCCATGGATACCACTCTGATATTATTCGAGTCCATTTTTCCTTCTGCTCTCTTGAAATGTGTCCTGCCCATCGCCATTTTGATGTTTTGCATATATTTTTCGCATCTTTAAATTTAGTTATACTTTTTATGTTTTTTAGTCCTCCTCCTCCTCCAGTTTTCGTCTAAATAGCGCTGTGTAATTATGTACTAGAATATTTACTTTATTAAATACAAGATACAATTTATTTTCATTGAGATAAACCAGCCCTGCCATCCATCCAACTCAAAAGTAAACGCAGTATATCTAAACATCTAAGTTACATTTAGTAGCTTAAACAAACAACTGGAAATTCCCCAAGAAAGTGTTATTCACAAAAGTCGATAAATCCAACTTAAGTTTACATTGGCGTTTTTATATGAGCACGAGCCTAAAGAGGTCTAATGAAAGTTAACTTTGGTGAACTGGGAAGGAACTTTGTTATTGGCCCATACTTCATGATTAGTCGCGGGAACGAACGGATCGAGACTGTCACAATATAGATAAGATTTCATCAATTGGCCTTCCCCGAGATTATACGAGAGTTTAGAACGAGCTTTGTTTGGTTTTTGTCTTGATTTTAGATAGCGTATATTCTTCTAAGCTGTTTGAACTGGGATTAACGAAGTTTAAGGATGTTCTTGTAATACTACCGTAAGTAATTTGATGTTAATACTTTTGAGTACTTCACGAAATTTTCACAAATTTTAAAATTGACTACAAAATTTACTTAAAATTGAAGTGCCTTCATACTTGTTTATTAAATTAGTTAAATTTTCTACTATTATTTTTGTAGAATACCCACCTGATTTTTCGTTGGGTGGGTAAGGAACGGAAACACTCTGGAACGTCACAGAAGAAGAATGAAAGTCTAGCAAAGGTCAGCTTGTCTCAATTTTGAAGAGCGTTCTCTTTATTGTGACGTAATGACCGGTGCTACACATTGTTATGACGTAATCTAACATATAGCAAGCGATAATGATGATGAATTTTGAAATAGAGAACTGAAACTGGTCAGATTAATAATAAAATAGTGTTGAATTGTAAAAATAGTTTATTCAATGTTTAATTTATAGTGATGGTCTCTAAAACGTCAATGTAAACGTCAATTCAGTTCGCACAAAGCGGCCATCAAGTTCCCAGTGAAATTTCGCTAATCTCATCTAAAGCTAAACGTAGCAAAAGTTATTCTGCAGACTTCCGGAAAATAAAACAGCATTACTGCAAAGCCGGGTCCGAATATGGCAAGGTACCTAATTACGTCATCGGGCGGCTATAGCGAAAAGTCAGTGATGCGTGAACTTCGTTGGACAGCAATTGTATCCATTGGCCAACGAACGAACGAATGCCGGATTTTATTTCAGAAACGTGTCACGAATGTTTTTTTCCTGCTTTTTCCCTTCAAGTTATGTTGGGAAATATTAAGGATCTTTATTGAAAAAGGTTATTGTTCCTTCATGTATGGTGGCACTTTGCTTTTTGATTGAGAGTGCTGTGGTCGTTTCGGTTACGTGCTCTAACGACCTCATAGTTTGGACCCCATCATAGAAACACCCGTACGTCTTAATTTTTATTCCTCTTGGACTTTCTTTAAAAATAACCATCAATTACATGATTTCTTTTTATGTGCTTATTGAATCTCACTTTTAAAGTACTTAAAATGACAGGTTTGATATCTTATTTAGTACTTGAAAAAATAGGTGTTCGTTTTGTTTTCTAATCATGATATATTTTTACATCTAACATAACAATTCTATTCTTTACCTATAGCGCAAAAGTAACTGTTACTAATATAGCTGAAATAATCTATAATCCAATTCAAATTAAAAAAATAATTTCTAAATGCAAAATGTCTAAGTCTTGAAAATGAATCTAACTATGAATGATCTTGTAGGCTCTGACCTTTCGAAAAAGAAGATGGTATTTTGATCGTGCGTGCGATCGTGATTTTTCTGCTTGATCGAAAAGATATCACGTGTTTTGAAAACTTGCCCTTACTGAATCCTAAAAAGAAGAAATAGTGATAGGATTGGGAAGGTTATTGTTGGTGAATGACTTTTCAACCAACAATAACCTTCCAAATCCCTCATTTTTGCCAGTAATCGAGTGCCATTTCAATGTTCTATACCTGGTATATTGTGAATACAATTTATTGAGACGTATGGCTTATAGTTACGATTTGCCAAGACTTATAGTTCGCCGTACATTTGCGCTCGAAAATGTTCTTTTTACGTCAATATCAATCTATATGGGTTTGTAAATGGCTTTACGATGCCCACCTCCTTTTATTTTCCTATATTTTGTTTCCATGCCATGTTTGATGGGGATTCTTTGTAAGTGTATTTTGGAAGCAATGAGCTTAGAAAAATTGTAGTTCTTATTGCTGAAATACGTTGATATATTTCCTTTTCTAAAGAAATAGGGGCAGTCAAAATTACTAATGTTCCTTCTAACCTAAATTGTTTGTCTTAAGAGTGGGTTGGTGGTTGGTTAGTAATTAAATGGCCGTGTAAATTAATATATAGAGTAATATTATTGATACTTTTGTATGTACTAGATATAATAAATGTATATGTATAGATAATATTATAAATGTGAACGTTTGTGAAGATGTTTGGGTGACTGACATTCATTCACCGACTGACGGACTGTGCTTGGCTAGATACGACAGTATTCTGATTCCCTTGGAGTTGCATACGTCCATAGGCCACGGTGACCTCTGTCCACCAGGTGGCTCTTGCGCATGTTTGCCACCTAAGTTATTTAAAAAAAATGACGAAAATTCAGAACAGGAATAGATTTATACTCTGGAATGCCAGTTTAGAGTATTACTTTCAACCTAATACAGATACTGGAATCTTAACTTCATCAACATCTTCTCGAATCTTCTCTAAAGTCAGCCCTAAATTATAACAAACCACAAGAGTAAATAAAATATTGAATCTCATCTGGTAACGTAATTAAATTTCGAAATATAAACTAAAGTATCTTTACTTAAATTATTTGCTAGACTTCCAATTGATTAAAAGAAGCCGTTTTCTGTCTGAAAAGTTGTAAAACAAGGGCACGCTAATAATTTGTTACTGTTTAATTCTTGTAAAATAGAATTAAGGTAACTGTCGAAAGAAATTAAAAACATTCATATATTTCAACGGCAAAACATTGAATGTACATATTACTGTAAAAAAAGTGTTGCATTCTTCCATTAGCAACAGAATTTGGGCCCAATCAAGACCTTTAAGCTTCAAACGTGCCTATGATGTGTAATAAATGGACATGATTATAATGTCCAGTATTACCAGAGCATTCATTCCCTATTAAATAATGTTATGGAGCACGTCCACTCGTGATAGTTTATGTAATTTTAAATGGTAGGTTATGATGGATGGTAGGATGTGGTATTTGTAAAATATTTCTTTGTTACTTACTATTACTAGGCAAAATGTTGCCGAGGGATGGGTCTATTGTATTAACAGATGTGGTCAACGCCGGCGCACCGTAATTAAAGCGGGGTAACCATGCGGAGCGAGGAGGCTGTCTTGGTGATGGCCTGAGATCCGCCCCTCAGCATTCTGGTACATGTATCGTCTCCACTGAGCAGGTTACACAAATTGCCACTTATAGGCAGTTTTAACGGCGCGCATGTGGTAATTGTGTAACCATTGCATTCTAGTAGTATAATCGTATCGTATAGCTCCATAGTTGCACCTAAGGAAATATAGTTTCAAGAATATAAGTCTGTTTCGCTTCGCTGCTTACTTCAAAGGACCTCTAGTTTACAGTTATTTTAACTATCGACAGTTACAGATCTCTCTAACTTACTATATTAGTCTATATATTTATACTTGGTCGGATCTATGACTTGTCAGCGACTAATAACATAATGATGACAGAATTAATTCAAATGATAACGTAATTTAATTAATAAGAATATATAAATTTCAATTTATTCAAAGTTAAAAGGGTAAACCGACTTCCCATATCAAATGTCGCAGCTGTTCTTGACGGACAAATTCGGCCATGTTTCGTTTCTCTCTGTGGGCGACCTTTTTAAAGGAAAACCCTGTACTCGTATATTTTTAGAAATAAAGTAAGCGGTTTATATGAAGATATATATATTTTAAACTGAAACATACATATAATTATATAATCAGGCCTCTATCTCCCGAGGGTTAGGCAGAGGTGAATTAACACCCATTATTCAGCAATCAATGTGTTCGGTCCCACGTAATAGTGGGTGAGCCTATTGCCGTATGCCGTTATTATTAACTATTATTATTATGGCTGAGTTTCTGTAAGTATCTGTCTGATGTTAAACAGCCCTATCCCTTAGTCACCTTCTACGACACCGCATGGGAAGAGATGGGGTGGCCCAAATTCTATTCTGCCGGGGGGTTTCTTTATACTTGGTTTCTTATATATTGGCCTCCATTGTGCATTGCCGCTATCAAATGTAGTAAGACCTGAAGGCAAATACTCGTCATAATAAAAAGATATTCTAAACTCAGTTTCAATCTAACCCCATACTAATGGCAAAAATGGTATTCTCTTACAGCCATGTGAAGTGCCACCATAACAATTTTTTTCATTGATATGGTGATCGTCTTTGATATTTGGAAGATTCAGGTTAGATCGATCCTAATTTTTAACTTCAATCTTTTTATTGTGAGAATTGGTCTTGAGGTTGTAGGACTTTTCAGGGCTCCAATTACCTGAAACGTCTGATATTCGTACTGCAACTGGGATCGACGACCTCAGGGTCTCATTCTGAATCACCTAGTAACTAATAATTGTCCAACCTTGCAATGTGCTAACCCATTTAGTCAACCCTTCACCATAAGCCTACGGTTTATAAGTACATATACCTACTGTCTGAGTTAATTCAGTTTCACCCCTGATAGACAACGTCATGTAGAAAAAACAATAGAACGCGCCCTGTAGATTTTTATACACCTGAGGTCATTGCACTCGGAACCGAATGAGTGCCAATGATACACAGGGTGTAGTAGTTTAAATTCAAGTTTATTTTTACAAAGTAGTTATTGATTACTACTTTTTATTTTATAGAGACTAGTAAAGTGTATGGGGCGTATCAAGGTGTTCAGATGCTTAGTCGACGTCAATATCTGCTAGCCAGTACACTTATAGATTAACAGATTTTCTTGGAAAAAAAGAGAGAAAGTAAAAGTTATTATTTCTCTTTTCTTTTTCGTGCGTAAATCCCCAAGGATACCTCCCCCACCAGAGCTGGAAGATGAGATTATGTCGGACTCGTACCGACTAAAACTGCACGGCGACTGAGGTTCGTGGTGCTAGGCCGGAGGTGAAGTTGTTATTGACATATCCATCGCACCCCGGCTGACCCAGGGCCATTCCTAGGACTAACTTTTATCTTGAGATTAGAATGTCAAATCTTACTAATCGAAACATCGAAACCAATAAGTGGACCTCCAGTTATGGTATGAAAAGGTGAATGTATACACTGTATACGTATATATACTCTGTCGTCTGTACCTGCCTTCGTAAATCAAACATTTTTACGTAGGTGCTATCCCGATAAATAAGTTTACAAGCCAGATAGTGTACGGGCGACCAGTCAGTATGTCCCAACTCTTTGAACACCGAGTCTGTACTAAAATAGGATGCAATGCAAGCTCGTCTAACTTAGTGCATTGAACCCGTATGAAATTTCTATTCAAATCTCTTGGTTCAGCTGTTGTGTCTGCGTTATTTTTGCCAGCAAAAGGTACGATATTATTTTTTATTATAGTCTTATATTAGACGTATTCATACAGTGCATGTGAGCTTCAAATTTATTTAGCCATATCAATATATTATGTATAATGCAAAAGTTTTTGGTATGAATTTCTGAATTAAATATTATGTAGTAAGAGAGGAATGTACATAGAAAAGGTTAGCCGATATGCCCCTTGAATTTCTTGTGTGATAAAATATGTACTAGTATTATGCAGTTAATGCATGTAAAAAAGCATACAATATATAAAAAAAAAACTGTTATTCATGCAAAAAAGTCCACCAAAATCCACGGTATACTTTGTACTTTGATAAAAAAACACGAAAAATTTAGATTAAAAAGAAAATATTTCAAGACATATTACGAGTCTTATAACAGTATATTAGGCCATCTTTACAAAGTATTACCAGTCAATATAAATAATCTCCCCAAATCCTTTGCTAAAGAAGCGTTAGCCCATTATTCATTAAACTCACGCCAAGTCCAACCCTGCTCATTATCGTCGGTATTCCTATAATGAACTGAGCTCAATTAATTAGCTCTTAAATACTCATCACGTTTTAAAAATTTTTGCAGACGTATCCGTTCATTAAATTGAAGAAATATTGAGAAATAGAGCCTTGTATAATACCGGTTTAAGATATTTTTTTTACTAACTGTACAAAATAGCGTTAATATTTTGATGGTGTCCAAATTGTCAGTAAAAAATTTATTAAAACTAAAAAAGTTTAAGTACGCCTAATTTTATAACAAGCCAGATTAGTTGTAGCTGTCATCAGATATTGTTAATACAGTTACTTTGGAGTCTGAGATCGGCTTTCCTATCTTTTTCTCCTGATATGGCTTGGCTCTTGTGGGGGCCACTGCCGGTTGCAGATAAAATACAGAAGTTTCACCTCTACATCTTAACTTGTTACACATGCTGTAGTGCAAAGGAGCTCATAATTATCGTCATTCGTAATGACTGGAGTTTCTCAAGGAGCACTCCAATCATTGCAGTAATCAGCATGTCTGCAGTCTAAGTAAACGTTATGCATATAATGATATGCGTACACGAGTAGTTGAGGGTTGAAAACGCGTCTTGGAAGGGGGAAGCTTTGAACTTTTTTGTAAATAAAAAGTACAGTCAACAAAAAACAACGCCACACCTGATTAATTTCAAATTTTCCTTTGGCTCAATAGCTCAGTTGGAAGAGCATTCCCTCTGTAAGGGAAAGGTCGTGAGTTCGAGTCTCGCTTGAGCATTTCATTTTTTCCGATGTTTTTCGAACTTAAAAGTTAGCATAATAAATGCTATAAAAAATTCATTCATACAGTCCACAAATTATATAAATCTATACACCTCAACATAAAAAGTTGTATGAAAAGATGTATACATAAATTTCTTGTTGACTGTAGGTACATAATATTTCCGTGAAACTTGTGATTATACGTAGAGTTATTATTACAGTTGCGACACGTTATGATGGCTGTTTTGACACGATCGGTTTTGCTCGCTTTCTCTTTTTTGGTGTGTGAAGTTTATTTTCTTCTGTGCCAGTCTCGCCATATTTTTCTTTAGTTATTCGTCTAACAGTTCGTCGCGCAATATTAAGCGCACCAAAACAGAGAAAACGGGCAAAAACAGTAGTGTCAAAATGGCCATCACAACGTGCTACAACTATAAGTAATTTTATGTGAAAGGTAGCTGTGCCCTGCGGTTTCCTCCGTACTAGCTATATTCCATCATGTCTTATAGCCCACCTAACTACGTTTTTTTAATTTAGAAACTCTCTTTCTAAACATATTATTAGTGACTTTTTTGAACTTAAGCCCGTATAAATTACTTTGGAAAAAATCTTAGTTATTTTTATCTCATCAGACATTTTTACACTATTGTCAGCTATTCAAACGACATAAAAAATCAACACCAGCAAAAAGACTTAAACGTTCAATATTTCAACCTCAAAGGAAATTAATCCCCAAATCTTTGAAATTAGGAGAGCAAAGAACAACACAAAGGAGAATCGAATCGACACATTTGTTTGAATCAAAGAAAAAACTGTATAGGAATACCTTTAGCGAACAGACCAAAAGATTTTCAAAGGAAAATATGATAAACCCACAACATGAAAAGAAAAAGTCGAATATTATTTCTTCAGTAAGGCAACAGAAGTTATGGGAAAATGATTGAAACGTTAATTAAAATGTTCTTTTACTCTTGAAGTAGATACCTTAAAACATATGTAATCTGTCATCATCATCATTAAAGGGCTGTTAAACTTCAATTTTATGATATAACCACGCCGAAAATACCTGTACCAAAAGTTGTGTCACTCCCACGCTGCCTACTCTACCCAAGTCTCTGAGGAATGCCTGCAAACGTAATTACCACTAGAAAGAACCTTAAATAAATAGCATTGTTGAACCACAGTGTTCTGTAGAGTCAAGATATTTCCCCAGTCGGACGGCTCAGGCTAAAAAATAAGTTTACGATTTCAACCTTGACGGCCAAATCCGAACCTAGGCAGTTAATAGAAAGTAATAAGGAAGAAAATTAGGTAATATAGAGGTAATCAAGGCTGTGTTTTTATGTCCCTAGAAGTAGCTAGTGGTCTAATATAAATTTTATGAGCCATAAATGTTACAAGGGATATAATGTTGGAACCGCCTACACAATCGATTTGGAACTAGAACCAAATACAATGGATTTAAGGTACTTTTTTGTACCTTAAATCCATTGTATTTGGTTGTCTGTACCGTTATTTCGATTTAAAAGTATCATACAACATCGCCTATTGATAAGATTAGTTGTCATTTGAGTAGATTGTCTTCAGTCATAATTAAGACTTGAATTGGAGCATTAGATGTGATTAATCTAGACGCGAGGCTGCGGATTGGGTACAATGGCGGTTTGAGAGAGGTATATCCATGTCTAGCAGTAGACTGCAATGATCTAATCGATTAATTGAAACAATGGGCATATAAGCCATATAGATGTAAAGGTTTCAATGAATCACAGGTTTGTGTACAGTTCTTATTCCAAGTTACATTTCAGTGCGTTATGTCCTACCATGGCATATGGTGTACAAATGTTAATATAAATTTCTTCTACAAAAAAAATCAAATAATATTGAATATTGAATTATTTAATTTAAATTATAGCTTAAAGATTATTTTGAACGTTTTGGAAACTCAATATTGATTTTAGGATAATTGTAAATCTCATAATATGTATAGCAAGTATATTGATTTTATCATATATATTGATATAAAGCGAAAATTTGGCATCAAATTTTATTCTTTAATAATTTAAAGTAAATGAATTAAGCACCCTCAAACCATATCTCAAAACGAACCGCAATAAAACCTATCGCGAGCCAGAAGGAACGAGAAAATTCAAAGTCAAAGAACACCGTCATTACTTAAACTTTAATGTTACGACGTGGACTCCGCTCGTGAAACATTGCCACTTAGAAGGGGCTGAGAATTTCAATTTTAGGTCAGGCCACCCTCAAAAGGGATTAGACAGGCTCCTCAGAGGCGCTATTACTACAACCCTTCACAAACAACGGATTCGTCCTTCTCTCCTATAAAAGTAAAATATGAGGCGACTGCGTGACCCACTCGACGTTTCAGATCTCCAAGTGCTTTGAGCGTCTTCACTCTCAGTCGTTCAAAGGTTTTTATTGCCTGCAACGCTTTAAAGACATTTTACGGAAGTAAGTAGCATATATACCTAATTTATAAATATATATTAAGATGTAAATAACTACGGAACCATTTCGAAATTGAACACTTAAAGATTATAATTCGATTGCTACATAAGATTTTCATTATGATGTTTATGTCATGCAATCCATACTAATATTATAAATGCGAAAGTAACTCTGTCTGTCTGTCTGTCTGTCTTTCTGTCTGTCTGTCTGTCTGTATGTTACGCTTTCACGCCTAAAGTACTGAACCGATTTTGATGAAATTTGGTATAGGGGTAGAGTAGACTTTGAGGAAGGACATAGGCTATATTTGGTCGCGATAACCGACATCCACGCGGGCGGAGCCGCGGGCAAAAGCTAGTACTATATATATAATATTATAAATGCGAAAGTAACTCTGTCTGTCTGTCTGTCTGTCTGTCTGTCTGTCTGTATGTTACGCTTTCACGCCTAAACCACTGAACCGATTTTGATGAAATTTGGTATAGGGGCAGATTAGACCTTGAGAAAGGACATAGGCTATGTTTTGTTGCGATAACCGACATCCACGCGGGCGGAGCCGCGGGCAAAAGCTAGTAGAGAATAAAGAAACTACGTTCAAAATTGGTACAGACGTATTACCTCTAAAAGAAAAATAATATTTCTGTGTCCATACTGATCATTAAATCAATACACTATTTGAAAACATTAGAGCATAAGTTTGCAGAGCCAAGCTATAGGATCAAGAGAAAGAGTGGGAAAGTGGACCCCGAATTTCAAAGTAAGACTGGCGTTGTGGTTTTGTGAAGAGAATGATGGATATCGATAGTTTCCTTACCATTCTAAACCATCTTATTCATATAAGCTAAAAGCATATAAAGTGCAGCTTCGATAACATGTCAGCATATCACTGAGATCAACTGTCGAGGCGTGTAAAATACAAGCAAGTAACGTCTGTGTCACGTAAGTAGCAGGCTAGTACTAGTACTGAGGCTGATATTTTTAAAATTTCTACAGTAAACTAGGAATTCAATTTCTAGCGTCGCCCCTTACATAAGCTCTGATACTAAAAGACAGGAAAGGACACTAAATCGGAAAGACGTAACGTAGGATGTTCACGACAAATGTCAATATGAAGTGTTTTGCGAAATGCATTTAGTTTTGGAATAGAATGTTCTATATTGGTAAAGGAAATTAAACCTTGGTGTACATAATAATGTATTTATTTACGAGCGATTTTGATACTCAAATCTTTGTGGAATCGATTTTTTGCGTGATATTCGGATGAGAACATTTTAAAACATAATCGAGCTGATTTTATGGCGGAGTCAAGATATTGATAATGGAATTTTGTAACAGTTAAGTGTTAAAACTCTTGAAAATCGGGCTTCATTTAGTTCCATACATCAATTTTGGTTGAAGTTAACCCTCGAATAACCATTTGGTCTGAACTTTCACAACTTATTTGCATGAAAGTTATAAATTATATAATATTTATTGGACCCGTAATCTAATTTATTTGTACAAAATTTATTTGAAGCTAAAACGTATCAGCTAGTATTTAATTAAAATAAATATCGTTGGCGTAGGATGTCTACAGGCTAGCTAAATTATTATAGGTGTCTACCTTCCTACGCCACACGCCTACAGACGTCTCTAGACAAGAATTAAGCTCTATGATTGGCTTTAGTCCAACTGGTTCTTAGAAATATTTCTAGTAGTTTCAGTTATTTTCTAAAATAGACATGTAATTTAGAGAAAATATGGGCACTCTCACTAATCTGTCGCTGTGCCAATTTTCCTCTAGATACGTTCAACGGTTTTAGAGAGAAGCACTCAAATGGACATTCCTATAAACTAATACATTTTTTAATATTAGTAGGAGAACGTTTATATTGTTTATAATCCAATAAACGTCGAAATCGTTCAATTGTAGATTGAGTTATGATAAATATATTTTCATTTCTTTTCTAAGCTTAAACGCTTTGGAGAGCATCCGTTTTTGTTGTGGTAAATTCATCGTATTCCTCTAAATGCTATACATTTTTATGGCAGAAAGCTGAAGTTATACGGTGGAAATTAGACTTCTTCTTCATCTTAGCATTATCTTTCTAGCTTAGCTTTTAGCTTTCAGCTTGGAGTCTGGGTCCGCTTTTACCAGTCTAACTGCGGATTTGGCTAAACTTCGTTATTTTCTGTTAATTAGACTACTTTTATTTTGTAACAAGTATTTAAGGTTACCGCGCAAAAAACAAAACCCAGATCTAAATCGGCAATCTAGTTCATAAATTCAAGAGCTTAGATTTTACTCGACTTATCAAGCCATAATGTTAGTGTCAACAAGCACTGTACGTTTTATTACTCAAAATTTCAGAACGAGGCTTAAAATTTAGAGATTCCAATTCAAAAGCTGAAGTGAATATCCATTACTCATTTCTTAGAAATTACTTTGAAAGTTCAACTTGCGATTTATGTGTTAGAATTCTTGAAATCGGTGGAGCATTGTAATAAACCCTGTGGATATGAGTACTACTGGAATAATCTTTATGGAGGGTTTGACAACTGTGTTCAGTTTTAATGTACAAATGTTGTAAGAAGAATTGATTTCCTCGCTATAAATTATTGCAATATACTCGTATTTTTGACCGATTTTATTACAAACTGGATTGGACTCTTAGACTATATACAAACGCTGACCCTGTAAACGGCGTGAATAAGATCCACTACTTTGGTACAAGTTGATATTATACATACAAACTTTACATAACATGCACACATTGACATTGACATTAAAGACGGATATAAAGAGAAGGAAAAATTTGAAATGATTCAGGTGTGGCTTAATAGCTCAGTTGGAAGAGCATTCCCCCTGTAAGGGAAAGGTCGTGAGTTCAAGTCTCACTTGAGCATTTCATTTTTTCCGATGTTTTTCGAATTGACATTAAATTAAAAAAATCTATATTGAATTAGCTTACTTACACACTGTGTATTTCATGATTATTTGCCATAAATTTTGTTAGCAATACTGTATTTATTCAGTACTAGCGGGCAAAACCCGCGGCTCCGCCCGCGTGGATGTCGGTTATCGCGACCAAACATAGCCTATGTCCTTTCTCAAGGTCTAACCTATCCCTATACCAAATTTCATCAAAATCAGTTCAGTGGTTTAGGCGTGAAAGCGTAACATACAGACAGACAAACAGACAGAGTTACTTTCGCATTTATAATATTAAGTATGGATAATAGTCAAAGATTGGACATGGAAAGTTATTTCACAGAACATATAGATATAGGTCAAGTTACACCAAAGAGTAGAAAAATACTCACATATTTTTATACATTATTCTGGATTAAGAAAACATTATCTAAGAATTCGGCCTTCACAAGCAAATCAACAACCCTATAAACCGCTTATAATCGCCCATTGAACGAGCAATATTATCCAGATACGAATTTACGACGTCAACAACCTCAGTGTGAAGAAATAAATCAAAATGTATGTCTAGAAAAACAGTCGTGACTTCAGTCAAGAGACTCTGTAGCTTTTAGTTCGAGTGGGACAGTCAGTGTCATAACTGTTTTGAATACAAAGTCTTAAAATAATTTTAAAACTTAAGTGTTATGAGTAAATCAAACTGTTTATTAATTCAAATTGTACTATCGTTTGAATTAAAGGTGTGTACCAAATATCAGAACAATCCATTAACAGAAAGGGAAGAAAACCAAGGGATTAAGATCATTTCTGAACACTTTGTTCCTCTGCCGCACCATTAAATATGTTTCTTCACGTTACTGTATGTATATGATACCTTAACGTACATGTATATTTGAAACAATATCATTTATTTATTTATTTAAAACCTGGAACTCCCTGCCAGCTCACTTGTTTCCTTCTTCTTGCAATCCCAGGTCCTTCAAGTGAGGCGTGAAAGGGTATCTGATGAGGCCGTCAAGCTGAGTGCCACCATTGTCAACATGGTACATTTTTATGATGGTATCCCTCTTTCCGAGACTTTGCCTTTAGAAAATGTTAAGTCAAATTGACGTGACCTTTTATAAGAAAAAAAATTCAAATGCTGACTGTACGATAAAAAGACAGAATACAAGGTTAATAAAGGAAAGTCACCTTCGATAGTATGTCAGATTTTGTAGAATTCCAAGTGCTGAAGCGACACAGGCACTCGGCGGCAATGTGGCAGTCGTAAAATGTGCAAGGAGCTCACGTTTGTCCTCTGTGATCTCAAATTGCTGAACAGGGTTTGCAACCCCTGTCTAGGGTTAGAGTTGAATCAGATTTTCGAAATGAAAATTTAGAATGTTGCCAGATTTTAATATAATCACATTTATATTTTTAAAAGTGTAGGTTGTTATATTTATGTTATTTTCAAAAGTTTACTCAATTAACAAACATCAAAATAGAACTTATCGCGTTTTATTTTGTATTATTTTCTTTATTAATTTTATTTTTTGTTTATTTATTATTTTCTTATTTATTATGAGCCCAACATTTCACTGACTTTTTAGCAGTGGTCAGACTGAAGATTTGAATATGGATTTTTTTTCTGGTTCATATTTTGTTTGATAAAACCTTTATTTATTGACAATCAGTAAAAGGCATTTCAGTAAAAGATAGATAATATAGTATTAGTATAAGTTAATCAGCGAAATTATCTATTTTCACGCTTGGCAACCCTGATGTAAACGCTCTGGTCACGGTTTCTCCCAGTAATTTATTGCTTTTATTGACCGTTAGCGCTGTTAAGTACGACCCTGGCGCTTTCTCAAACGTTTTCTTAGAGTGTTAACTCGCTCTAATTTAGTGGTTCGGTTTTTACGCGAACGGGATGTGCTATAAAACACATTATCGGTTATTAGCGTTATAGCTGTAGCATGTAGCATAGTACTATTAATTGTATTTACGGTATTTAGGGCCCTACTAATACCTTTAGGGCTCAATACTACCGCACTTGCTAGTTAGTGCAAGGAGACCGGCTTTTGTTTTGATGTTGGGAGCTCAGATCAAGAATAGCACATAAGCGGATTCCAGGCTCGCAAGTGCAGACAAGACGCAACTGGGAAATCTCTATGAGTATAATGATGTGATTAGTATTGTATCTGACAGTGTTAGTAAAGGGAGGTAAGCATCCTCTAACAGGTGAGAGACAAACGCTAGTCTACCAAGTATCAACCACTATTTAAAAAAAAAGGAAATGAATAAAAATGTAATACGGACAAAATGCTACAATATTACAAAAATATGCTGAGATCTCATTACAATTCAACTATATCTAAAAATATACCGAGATGAAATGAAAAAATCAAATATATATAAAAGTACATTCTCACATATATTGGTCAGCTCCTTACTAGGTACCCAAACAAATATTTGATATGTAGGTAAAGATGCCCGATTTTATCACGTTCACCAACATATGTTCGAGTCGTAAGCCTCGGAAGTAGCCTCCGTATGAAACGAAGCCTATAAGTCCGAGCGGTCAGCGTCCGCACTATTTATTGTTGGTTCCTAATGGTTTATTGCAGATCGCCTTTTATCGTAATATATTGCTTACTTGGCTAGTTCTGAGACCAAAGTTTTAGCGTTTGGGTGTAGGTACAGCGACCTTTCAGAGGACGCAGCTTGTATTTGTAGGTACTGACTTGAGATTCTTACAGTAACTTTTGTTCCTGTAAAATTTTTCTTTCAACTCAATAAAAGAAAATAAGAATAAAATCTATCTTGTTACTTTTTTATATTTCGTCCGTCAATTGACTGCATCTCGCTAGATGGTAATAAAGTTGCAGTCCAGAAGATAAGGACCACCATTCTCGATGATATTGGACGTGAAATGGTGGTCCCTAACTTGACGGCATTGATAGATGAATTTTCACGCCCCGTTTGAGAGCCGGTTGAAATATTTTTGATGTATTATATTAATTTAAAATAGTGTCATGAGGAAACTTCGAGGGCTAACCACGAACTCAGCATGGCTTCGTAGGCTATATTGAGGAAGCAGCAAAACCCACCTTGATAAACTTTTTCGCACCTTTTTCGAATAAAAAAATAATTTCACAAATCCGTCTACAGATGCCGTCATTTGTAGACTTATTATGATTTGCAAAATTCTTTTGCACGTCCAAACATAAAAAAAAATCTAAACATCCGAATTGAGAAACCCTTCTTTATAAAAGTCAGTACTTTTAAAGACAACTTTAAATTATACAAACCGTTTAACTCCATTATAGTAGAGTATCCGTTCAAAGAACTTTAAAAGGATCCCCTTGTCGACATTTTACAGATAGTCCAATTACGCATTTACAAAAAAAAGGTCAGAAATTTACGAAAGGATCTTATCTAAGTAACATTTCATGAGAGTTCAAAAGGTATGGAGCATTTTAAATCTATTGCTAAAAATTATACACAGAATTATTCATTTGAAAAGGCCCGACGAGTGAAATGCCCAAATTTTTTCGGCCTCAAGGGGAATCGCTTTTCATCTTTCTTTCTTATCCTTTAAATAATTAAAATTTGAAGCCTCCCCGAGTATTGGTGTTATAGGATTCAAGAGTCTCCTAACATGATTGGATTGACTTTGATTACATGTTTGGAGTGGTACTGACAAAATTATGTACGTAACAAATTAAACTTCAACGTAATTGAGGTTTAAAATCGTTTTGATAATGTTCGCTTGATTATGACTAATATAGCTTGTAGAGAGGCTTGAAGGAAAATACTCACCTTTTGTGAATTTGTGAATAGGCAAGGGAATAATTTCATTGTCTTTAACCTTTTTGAGTCCCTGTACCTAGATGTTTTTGGGATCCTCTCCACTGATCACCACTATTATTCAAAAAAATTAAAAAATACAAAAATTTCAAACGTCGGCAAAAGTAATTGTTCCAAAAATCTTGTCGCGATAAGCCCCGAAACCGTATAAAAACTATGAAAAATGACATAATACTACTACTATCAGTACTACTACATTATTTCATTTCTTTTTGACCTATGATAATTAACATAAATTAGTCACCCAGTTTAGTGACCATAAACATACAGATGCTTTATTATCTATGTTT
Organism: Eilema sororculum; assembly: GCA_914829495.1. Taxonomy (NCBI): domain Eukaryota; kingdom Metazoa; phylum Arthropoda; class Insecta; order Lepidoptera; family Erebidae; genus Eilema; species Eilema sororculum. The sequence continues at coordinate 18,984,383 of OU618552.1, read as the reverse complement.
TCTTTCTATCTAAAACCTACTAATTTCATGAAAATTATAAACCACTGCTTGAATTCATCCGCAAAACCTCGTTTTGTAGTATGTCTTTATTGCTTAAACTCTATTCATCGAATCGAATGAAAACTTTCTACATCTTTAACGTACAATTACTCTTTCCTAAACATTTGAGTTCAGCTCAAGTTATTCGAAGAACATCATAATAGTTCAAACGAACTGTGAAAAAAAACGGCTCGTCTTTAAGCCAAGTGGGGGTAAAAGGGGGGAAAGGCTCATCACATAACTTTGTAAGATTTCGCGAAAGCACTTCTTTGTGAGTAGCTGCTTTTGTCGTCGCGTAGTTCCAAACTATCGTTGAGCACGAATACTCTTGGTTCTTGTTTTACACAAATCTTTTGTTATTGAGTCAGCGTTTTAGTTGCGATTTAGTTTATAATTATTGTGTTGTTATACCTCCTAATTTTGTAGGATTTGAGATGTGACAAAATAATCATTTATTTGCCAAGAAAATAATTTACATTTACCAATTTCTTTAGTTTATCTTTAATGTTGTAGGGTATCTGTTGTAAAGACTTATTCTTGCCTTGCCTGATGTATTACATGAGATAATTATTATGTTTGTACTACAATATTGCTGAATTCATTATTATTTCTTTAGCACACCTATCCATGACTACAATGGATTGCTAATTTTCACTAAACAAAAGCGCGACCACGTCATTCATTGCTGCGCCACAAACAAACAAATTTCGTCATTCTATAATATTAAGATTAATGAAGGTTGCTTACATAAATCAAATCGCAAACATTACGCTACATTTAGAGCTTGACAAGCGAAATGATTTCAGGTTTCGCAGTGGACAATCAAGCTAATTTCACGTTGGCTACTAAAATAGTGTTCATATTTTATGCCACCGCAGCGTTCTAAATGTTGGTACAAGCCAGCGGACTTAGCGAGTAGTATTATTTCAGTGACATGGCGTATTTTGTATCTCATAAACTCTGCTTCGTTTGAAACATATTATAAAGCTCTATGCTTTATAATGTGTTCTAGAATTGTATGGTAGGTATGTTAAGTTATTTTCTGATCACATATTTAATGTACTGACTGACTCTATGCAGTAAAATACACACATTTTAAACTTTTACCTGTCTTGTCGTAGTCTTTTGAAGTATCTTTCCCCATTCTCTTAATTTTTCTCTACTGTTTCTTCTACAATAAATGTCATATAAACCTGACATAGTGATGTAAGCATTCCTAAACAAAGATGACACTTTAGTAACAGTGGGCTGTAAATCAGTTAAGATAAACAAAAACAATACATGTAGGTATGTTCTAAGAGAGGTGAAGTTATTGTAAGGTTTTACTCATCAAAATTATTCTTTAAAGTTTGTATTGATGGTCTCTGCTAAATCTGAAATCATTTCGCTTGTCAAGCTCGAAAGTGTACAGATAATCCTAATATGGCACCCTTCATTAATTCTAATATGGTGACCCTCCATAAATACATTTTCACACCCCGCCTAGGATTGTAGGAAGAAGGAAACATGTATGCTGGTAAATAATACTTAGACATAATGATGCAGCAAAGAAAAGACTCTAAACCAAAAAGACCTACGGGTTAGGTTAGGTTAGGTGAGTGACGAAATTGTTTCTATATAAAGCTGCAATGGATGACGAAATTATTAATGAAATGATACTTGCAACAGCATTTTTGAAATATAATCTCTGAGAGTATAAAAGGATTGGAAATTCACATCAGCATTCATAGCCGCAGGCAACAGCTGGATCGGGTATTTGCGTATGAATATGATTTTGCATTTATTCACTCAATAGTCGACTAATATAAGTGGATTCTCGTTACCAGGCAACTAGCAGTGAAATAGTGAAAATATTTTTAAATGTTTGCGGTACTAAACATGCAAAGGTATGATTAAAACATATCCTGCATTCCGCATTCTATACCTTTTTATTATTATTATCAAACTAGCGGACCCGGCGAACGCGTACCGTCTATTTTTAAAGCTCGCGTAGCGTCCGATTCCGTTCCCGCTGCACCCGCTACTATATTAAGCATCTATATATAAACCTTCTTCTTGAATCACTTTATCTATTAAAAGAAACCGTATCAGAATCTGTAGCGTAGTTTTGAAGATATAAGCATACATAGTTTTGAAGATACACGCGGAAAGCGACTTTGCTTTATACTATGTAGTGACATAGCTTCTTGTGATCTTGTGTCGTGTGTCCAATTTTTTCTTTCTTTAATTTAATATAATTTATCTATCTATCTCTAAAGTCGCCTGCTTGCTATCAAAGGAAGTTCTTACGCCTTAAATGTACTTCAGATTAAGACTGTGTAGTATTTATACCGTTGATTGACGGCACTTAGAGCATTGCATGAATTGAGAACTGTATCGAAAACTTCACAAACAAATGAAAACATAAGACAAAATGTGTTAAGGGCATACAAGGCCAATAAATTGGGGGGTTAACTAAGTTTTAATGCCAAATCGTATGTACCAGCATCAACGTGATTTTTCTCTTCGATCGGATGAATAGGCGCGCTTTTGTTTTGATTATTAATTTGTAGTGTAGTTAAAAAGTAAAACACCATAAATCGGATAGCTGATATTTGTTAAAGTAAATATCTCATTCATACCTTCCATTAGATATACGTTAATTAACAATATAATAATATTTTTTTCCGCCGACAGCGCCGAAATACTTGTATTGGAAATTCCAAACAATACGACATGGTAAAACTAAAATACCTATTATACAAATTATAGCTAAATAATTGAAACTTACAGTTGAAAGTACTTGAAATTTTAGTTACAGTTTTATTTTAATTGTTTTATATTGCATGTAGCTATATAATGTATTATTATGTTATTTTGAAAATAGATCTAGAAATCTAATAATTCGTTGTAATACATACCTTAAAAATAATCTGAACATGGTAAATATCCCGATACCTCTAATAATAATAATAAGCTCATTCATTTATATTTTGTACCAATTCCTAACGTCAGCTTTGAGCTTTTACTCAAACAATGCAATACATAGTTTCAGGCTTTATTTTAAGTTCCAAATTTGCTTGTATGATAAGTAATATAAATTAGCTCACCGTTATGTAGCATAATATTGATATTGAAATGCATCGAGATAAGTAGTTCTAGGACCTATTTTGATATATAAACACCGTTATAGTATGAAATCTTAATGAACATTGTCTAGGTAATAAGATTATCAGTATCAATCACACGTAATTCGGATTTACTTCAATTGATATTTAAAGAGCATCTGAATATATTATTGTATAAGGAGCAATCAGCAAAGGCTACAGTATTTTTTCTTCGTGCGGAAATCCCCTCAGATACCTCCCCCGCCGGAGCCAGAAGGGGAGGTTATGTCGGACTCGAACGGACTAAAACCGAACGCTGACTGAGGGTCGTGGTGCTAGGCCGGAGGTGAGGTTGTCTTCGACATATCCCTCGCACCCCGACTGACCCAGGGCCATCCCTTACGGTCTGGCCCACCTCGGGGCGTAAGCAACGCCGGTATTAGCGTCTTGAACGTGTTGACTTCCGCTGCGTATGAAAACAAAGAGATTTTATTTTTGCAGATATTTATTTAAGAGATTAAAGAGAGAGCAATGTGTCTTACGTGGCAAAGTAATATCATCTAGACACATATGGACATCGCTCTTTTGGCTGGCTCCATAACGGTCTGGTAACATTATCTAACAACGTAGATCGCGGATCGGCTTAATCCATGGGATTGCTAAATCGGCATGAATTTCATTTCAGATACGATTCTATATTTTTTATTATGTTACTTTTAATATAAAAATCAATGTTGTTTCAAATATTATGCGCTACCGTTCTACAAATCCGATTGTGCCAATATTTTGGCTAGTTTTAGTAGCAGTATGGAGTGTATGATTTTAACCTGTAGTTTACAATGGGCCCGGTTTATTACGTGTAACTGAAAAGCATTGGGCCTGCCTATTCAAATACCTATACATATTTTGACATAAAAATATATTTACACACACCCCTGATAATTCTCCCTGATACCTCTGCAACACTATTATCTGATAATATTCCCATATTCCCGCATCACATGCGTTTCCTGGGTAAAAGTCTTGCAAAGAAGATATATTTTATATGAAAATCTTATGAAAAATAAGGAAAATATAAGATATAACCGAACTTTTTCTGAAACGTGGACGTATTAATATCCTTCCTTAATCCGTACGAGTACAAAGAAAACTTGGCGAAACTTTCTATGACGTCATAACTCGGATCGAAAATGGGAGGGTAGAGGCTGCAGAGTACGGAATGGATTGCAGATCCTTGAGTTATGAACCGTCATTATTAGGGTTCCGTGTTTCAAAACAAAGAATAAACCTTCATGGAGCCTTTTTTCAGCACCTCGGAGAGGAAGTATCAAGATAAATTAACATAAAAAATACGTGGATCTGCAATTCTTTAGAGCTTTAAAAACCACTGAAGTGAACTCACACATAACTTAACCAATCTAATCAATTTAATAAACAAAACTATTAGTAAATCTAGACCCATGGTAAGCTTAACCAGCTTGTGTTATGGAATCTAGAATGCGAATAAACATGCTTAGATACTGTTTTTTGGCAAATCCATACATATTATACATAGAAACACCAGACCAATGCAAATAGCCATATTCATGCATACAATTATTTGCACTACATACTTAGTGCAAAATCGCTTTCCGCGTCTGTCCATCCCTGTATGCTTAGGTCTTTAAAACTACGAAAAGGATTTTGATGTAGTTTTTTTAATAGATGGAGTGAATCGAGGAAAAGGTTTAATGTATAATAAACGCTTAATGAAGAAAGAAGGTGCAGCGGGAACGGAATCGGACGCCACGCGGGCGGTATAAATTGGTGGTACGAATTTCACCGGTTCAACTTTAAAGATAAAATTCATTGTCACTAATTTGAAGTTGACCAAGAACTATGCATCTACAAAGAAGAAGAAAAACTCAGTGTTTAACATTAAAAATAAGTCAAATATTTAAAATAATAACTGCCTCTCTTTTGAAAAACTAAGATAAAAGGTAAACGGACTTGAACAATTTAAACCTCAAATTCTTCAAAAAGAAATGAAAGTATTTTTTTTTTTTTTTTTTTTTTTTATACAGGACACGTCAATTTGACTTCACCTCGCCTGATGTTAAGCTAAAGGCAAAGTCTCGGAAAGAGGGTCACCATCGTAAACATTTACCATGTTAACAGTGGTGGCACTCAGCTTGACGGCCTCATTAGATGCCTTTTCACGCCCCGCTTAAAGGACCCAGGACTGTAGGAAGAGGGAAACACGTGAACTGGCAGGGAATTCCAGGCCTTAGTGGTGCGGCATAGGAATGAATCACTGAAACGCTTGGTTCTAGCAGGTATACTCTGCACCGTAAATGGATGACATCTTAGCCCTGCACGTGTCGTCCTGTGAAGGAAAGGGGAGGGTGGGACTAATTGGAAGAGCTCGTCAGAACATTCACCATGGTAGAGACGGTAGAAAACTGCCAAAGACGCAACATCTCTACGCATCTGCAAAGGCTCGAGGGTGTTCGTGACCTCAGGATCCCCAATAATGCGGACCGCACGTCGCTGCAACCTGTCGAGAGCATCTAATAAGTACTTTGCGGAGCCGTCCCAGAGATGTGAGCAGTATTCCACGCAGGAACGAATTTGGGTCTTATATAGAAGACACCGCTGCTCCGGCGTGAAAAAACGTCTCACTCTGTTCAGGACTCCGAGTTTACGCGAGGCTGATTTGATGATACTCTCGATATAGTTTTTGTTATTCAGTTTGCAGCGAACATCCATACCGAGGATAGTGAGGTGATCCTGCAGTGGCAGTGGTGTGCTCTGAAGAGTGGGAAGGGGAAGGAAAGGAGATACCTTTGCTGTAAACGCACATGCCTGGGTCTTCTTGGCATTGAACTCGACCAGGTTCCTGGCGCCCCATTGAGAAATGTGGTCCAGGATCCGGTCCAGGTCAGTGACAAGAAGCTGCCTTTTTTCCGCGATATCAGACTGCTTGGCCGCAGGATGTGCGTAATAACTCCCGTGTAAGGTGCTGTCGTCTGCATAGCAGTGAATGTTTCCGTTACAGAGCATGTCATTGATATGCAGAAGAAAGAGAGTGGGAGATAAGACGGAACCCTGCGGCACGCCAGCATTTACCTGCAAGAACTCCGAAGCTCGTCCATCACAAAGGACGCGAATACGGCGCCCCTGCAGGAAGCTTGCAACCCAGTTACACAGTCTAGGAGGCAGGCCGAAGGCTGGTAGCTTGGAAAGAAGCGATTTGTGCCATACCCTATCGAAAGCTTTGGCGATGTCAAGACTAATTGCCAATGACTCACCGTGCTTCTCCATAGCCTCACCCCAAAGGTGGGTCATGTACGCCAGAAGATCACCCGTCGACCGTTTCGGTCTGAAACCGTATTGCCGGTCACTAAGCAAGGAGTGATCCTCTAGGTGGCGCATGAGCTGTGTGTTAATTATGTGCTCGAACACCTTGCACAGCACTGAGGTGACGGCTATGGGTCGATAGTTGGCTGGGTCCGAGCGATCCCCCTTCTTGGGGATCGGCTGGACATTCGCCTCCTTCCAAGCCGAAGGCACTGTACCCGAACTGTAGGACAGTCGGTACAGCCGCGTTAGCATAGGAGATAACTCCGCTGCACATTTTTTAAGTACGACCGCTGGAATACCATCAGGACCACTGGCTTTCCGGACATCGAGTGATTGCAGTACTGCACGGACATCGCGTTGCCTGATACGTATATCAGGCATTGCGTGGTCACCAGTGGGCATTGTCCGTGGTTGCATACCACAATCATCGACTCGGGAGTTGGCCGCGAAGAGATTGACCAGCAAATTTGCTTTCTCTTGCGGCTCATGGGCCAGAGATCCATCGGGATTGCTCAGCGGGGGCAGCGAGGGCTGGCAGAAGTTGGCTTGCACGGCTTTGGCCAGTTGCCAGTAGCCACGGCTACCCGTGGGATGCGCCACTAGCTCTTGGCCCAGCCGTGCTATGCGCTGGGCATCCGCTCTGACGCATGCCCTCTTGCAGACCTTTGTGGCTCTGTTGTACGCCGCCTTGAAGTGACCCACGTTGGGATCGCGCGTGGCGCGCGCCCGCACCCAGGCGCGGTACGCAAACTGTTTATGCTCAACAGCCTCCGCGCACTCGCGCCCGAACCACGGACGCGCTCCGCGGACTCCGGTGACATCGGTGTATGGGATATAGTATTCCATACCTAGACCGATCTCACCGGCGACGGCAGTAGCGCTCTCAGATGGGTTCTTACCCTCAAAGCAGCGTTCAACCCACGGGATGGACGCATAATAGTCGCGCAATCCATCCCAGTCCGCTGACGAGTAGTGCCATAGACGCCTCTTCCCTTGCACGGGTCGTGGGGGCGCTACAATGGGCACGGTGGAGCGGACCAGACAGTGGTCGGAGTTACCTAAAGCAGCACTCACCGAGACACTGTACTGGTCCGGGCGACTCGTCAACAGAAGGTCTAGCAGAGAGGGCTCTAGGCCGGACTCTCTTGGTATCCTCGTGACCTTGTGCACCAATTGAGTCAAGTCATGCGCCAGGGCAAATGCGTGAGTGGCTCTTCCCGCATGGTTTGTTATGGCGGAGCCCAACCAGATCTTGTGGTGGGCGTTAAAGTCCCCCAAAAACACCAATTCGGCGTTCGGAAACCGCTCCTGCGCATCATCTGCCGCCTGACTCAGGTATTCAAAGAGTCGAGTTACCTCTGCATCTCCCGTATGGGAGCGGTAAAGGCACACATAGATCTGACTCGCGGAGCCATGGTCTACGTGTACCCACAGGATGGAGAAGGATGGGTCCTCTAGACAGCGCAAACGGCGACAGCAAATATCCGCCCTAACAAACACGCACACCCCGGCTTTTGCTCGGAAATTTTCTATATTATATATATATAGTATTATATCAAAGTACATCTAAGCGATTGAGAAAGTCATTAATATTTATTGGGCACTCCCAGTTCTATTACTGGATTCATTGGAATTTTATTTGGAAAGAAAACTTAATTGAACCAATTGTACGTAAGAGCCTAGGAACGTGAGGGATTGAAAGGCTAGGTTGCTACTAGGTGTCCTGTAAAGGATATTAAATGTCTGTGTTCTTTTTTGGAGAAATAATTTAATTTCTTAGTCAAATGTAATTAAGGTCTTAAAATCAAATCTTTAAGTCAAAAGTAACACCTATGAACGTAATGTTAAAGATATTTAAATTCACTCCATCTGGAGAGCTATAAGAGTAATAAATGTAATAATGGATTGTAGTGTTCACATAATTCCAGTGTTTCAAATGCACTTGAACAATCCACTGGACTGGATTCAGTAAAAAAAGCGGACATATAGGATAAGCACTGAACTGGAATGCTACTGGTCAATTAATTTTGGTAATATGAACCAGGAATAAGCTAGTGAGTATGACTATGGTCGTCATCGACATATCCCTCGCACCCTCCGGCCTAGCACCACGACCCTCAGTCGGCGTGCGGTTTTAGTCGGTTCAAGTCCAGCATAACCACGACCGCTCTAACTCCAGTGGTGGGGGTGGTATTCGTGGGGATTTTTCGCACGTTAAAAATGTTCGATGGTATGCAATTGGCGGTCTTTCGCCTTTGCCTGATAGGAAACATTATTGATGAAATGTAGGTGTTATAAGTTTGAGTACGTGTGCTTATTTTTTCAACGGTTCGTAAGATACTTGGTAGATGGCTCCACCGTCACCCATAAAGACGGATATAAAGAGAAGGGAAATTTGAAGTGATTCAGGTGTGGCTTAATAGCTCAGTTGGAAGAGCAAGTCCCACTAGTAATCTTCTAACCTAATCTATCCAAGTTAAATTGCGTGGTGTGGACTCTGCGCCCCGACCTGGATATATTATAGGTTAGAATACTGAAGCGGAAGCGAAGCTCCAGCATTAGCCTAAGTGGTTGCATTTTTTATAACCACCATCAATATTCTTTGATACCATTTCATACATTACCTGCTGCGCACTCGGCATTGTATAGAATGCCTAGGCATTGTATAGAATACCGGATTATACACATTTCCGGTAACATATATAAGAAATGTACAAACGATCTTTATTATATCCTCATAATTCGCAATTATTTTCACTGGTTTAATCATAAATGGTAAACTGGTGAAAACAAATATTCGTAAATTAAAAAAATATAGTTCTAAACAATACATTCATTTTGCTAAAGATTTGGAACGACGTTTTAATATTCACAATGCTACTGTTGGGCTACAAAAACCCATACAGAGATTATCTACAAACATCGAACAAACCACAATATCCTTTTATATATAAATAATAAATAATAAATATTCCACAACATTCTACACAACGCTATCTAGACCCATGGTAAGCATAGCTTAACTAGCTTGTGTTATGGAATCTAGAATGCGGATAAACATACATAGATACTTTTTTTTTTTGTAAATACATACATATTATACATAGAAACACCCAGACCAATGCAAATAGCCATATTCATGCATACAAATATTTGCATTGAGCGGGAATCGAACCCGCGCCTCCTGTGTAGCAGTCGCGTTCACTGCCACCACGCCACGGAAGTATATGCAAGTAATCCCACATTGACCTATCGCCACGATACGCAACCCAATACATCAAAATTGCTTCGAACAATACCAACGAAAGTAGACCTTTTGAACCTTCATTTCATTAACAAAATCCACCTAAAAACGATGATGAGGACAGCTCAAGTTGACTGGTCAATTTTAGAAAGATACCCAGATTAAATTGACCTTTCCTTTTGTGTATAGTGTATGTATTTACAGTTCTTTACAAAATGGGTTCGCTAATATATAGGTCGAATATATTTCCTGTTATAAGTCAGTATACCGTTTTGTTGAACCGCCTCACTAAGCTTGGGACTGATTTATAGAGAGCAGGATCAGGCTATTGCTAGGAGCTTTGTGTAGATTTTCCCTTTTTTAATCGGTTTTATATAGAAAGGATAGATGCTTCGATATTTTTCTCGCTAAGTTCTTATAATGTGTTTGATCAAACGATATTTTTAAATGCTGAAATAATAACTATTTGATTCCATTATAATCGGGTTGAAAAGTTCGGCGAAATTGCAAAAGTTGTTGAGCCATTGTTAATATCCCTTATACTTAACTTTATTTGTTACGTTTTCCTGTATATGTGATTGTATGTAATGTATGTTAAATAATAATAATAAAATAATAAAAATAATAAAAAAATAATAATAATAAAAGGTGCCTGGAAGAAATCACTTTTAGTGATAAGGCCGCCCATTGTGCATTTAACTGTAATTGTATCTATATCTGTGCAAGAATCTGTTACAATATTGATGTACAATAAAGAATCATCTATCTATCTATCTATGTATGACATTAATTTCAATCAATCGATCAATTACCCCACCGCAGTCCACTGCTGGACATAGGCCTCTCCCAATGTGCGCCATTTCATCCGATCCGCCGCCTTCCGCATCCAGTCCATCCCAGCCACCCTTTTCAGGTCGTCAGTCCATCTGGCTAGGGGGTGTCCTACCTTGCGTTTGCCTTCTCGCGGTCTCCACTCTAGGACTCGTCTGCTCCAACGGCCATCCGTCCTCTGACAGATGTGGCCAGCCCATTGCCACTTGAGCTTGCTTATTACATGGCTTATGGCATTAATTTACAAAATATAATTTTCAATTTCTTATCTCATCTAATTTTGTTTCTAAATTTAAATCTTTATTAAATTAAGCTTTTTTTATTTGATTTTTTTTACAATTTAAAATCAACATAGAATAACTGCAAACATCAGTCAACGCTTCACACAATCATTTGAAATATTTAACTGTCAAATAAATTTTAATTCTGTAACAGTCCAGTGCTTATTAGCCCCAATGGCCTCTTTTTCGCCACATACGCCCAGAGCGATAGTTGGGAGACTAATATCGCACTCATAATAACCTTAATGACCCTAATAAAGTAATGTGCGGAACACGTTAGCGCGTATTTGTCCAATGTTCCAAATGCGGTAAATACTACTAACATTTGCGTAATGTAAATTATTTAGTTTGACAAGCAAATATTCAACGGAATTCCGACTGTGACTTAATAGGATTTGAGTGCAAAATTGATTACGTGATTTATTTCACAGATTTGCTGTTATTCGATAATAACGCTTGCATTTCGTTGAAGTGTAATTTGTAGAACGGCATTTTTATTACACTGTGGGACAATATATTAGGTTTTGGTTTATCGGGTTCTGCTTCGTTTTGCTGTTTACCTATAAAATTGGAGTAATAAATTATGTTTAGGCGTGATTTTTGTTTTGAATAGGTAGTTTTTGAAAGTATGTAAACAAAGTTATATGTAGTTTAATTCCACTGATTGTTGGAGACTTAATATAATACTTAAAATATGATCCTCTATTGAATCACCATAATAGCAACGTCATCCAAGAGCGTTGCATCACTAATTTTCCCGATTTTGTTGCTTAAGCTTTATCTATTGATTGATGTAAATATATTTTAGACTATGTATGATTTTAGACTGACATGGTCATTCCCAGTGAGTGTTACACTATTAATATTTTAGACCAGTAGTACGGGCGATTTCCTCTGCGTGGTTTTTTTATTCATAAAATTTATCATTAAAATTCTGATATTTTAACGTTATAAAAAGACCAAACATTCCAATTTTATTTATTCTTATAGATGTAGATGATAGATATGTAGCTGAATCAGTGGTACCTCCAACTATGTTCCTCGATTTTGATATCATCAGTTTTCCAAATAGCCTCCCATTATAGAAACAAAACAGACATTCACGTCAAAAATATTTTGACTCAGGTAAAGTAATTGCATTTACGCCATTTATAGTGTACAATATGATGAACGTGAGGCAAAGGATATACTTAATAGAGGACAAAAATGGTACAATATATTAGTTTTATATGTGTTTCGTTCCCAAACGGGTCGTATTTACGCGATACCGGGGGAAAATGGGCCTCAATGAGATTGTGTCCACTGCTCTCAAACGATATAACTTTATTTATTACTATTTTTATGTGTGCTTGGATGATATTTTCATTTTAGTGGACTTATGTGCTTTTGTTTTGTATGCTTTATGAGTATTATGGGTGATAATTTTGTTGTGAATATTTTCTGAAAGCATCAATCAAATAACAGTCACACCACACATATTGAGAACACTTGTACTTTTTCCACAGTATTTATTATATTATTGGACCTGACCGGTTTCGCCTTACGGCATTCTCAAAGGTTTACATTTACCAAACGTTTTGGATGTTCTAATTCCTTAAAACTACGATATTAAACATTTTTCACAGGTGGTTCTGGTGATTCTTTTCACAGTGGTGGTCCACCACCTGTGAAAAATGTTTATTATTGTTCGTAAGTTATTAGCTAACAAAAGTTTGATTACCTACCTGATAAATATCTATTTTTTTTCGTGCGGAAATCCCCTCGGACTATGTCGGACTCGAACGACTAAAACCGCACGCCGACTGTGCGTCGTGGTGCTAGGCCGGAGGTGAGCTTGTCATCGACATATCCCTCGCACCCCGGCTGACCCAGGGCCATCCCTTACGGTCTGGCCCTCCTCAGGACCTGATAAATATTAGGTAGGTAATCAAACTTTTGTTAGCTAATAACTTACAAACGATACTTTTAATGTATTCATTTGACATTGTATTTTTTTTATATTTTCGTAATTACTAATTATAATTCTAACCACTTACTATGTAAACGTTTTGTTTTTTAAACTTATAATCAATATAATTACCCCTTGGATGGACAGGTATGAACATAAGTATCACATTCAATATCACAACGTAACATGAGCACTCTAGTAGTGCTCCCTAAAACATAATTGACTATTAGGTTTGTTAATATACTTCTGCCATCCTTTCGAAGTATATCTCGAAGAACAAGCGTTATTTGATTTTATCCAACAATAAAACAAATGAAAATGTTGACGTTTTCCTAAATTCAAAAGTAACTCACTCTCACCTTTCATTCAGGTAAGGGTAAGAACATACCACCTGATACTTTTAATTTGAGCATACTGTCAACATTTCACCTAAAATAAATCTGTCTAAATGAAAAGACATTTCAACGATAATCTAAACGATATTTCCTTTCGTGCTTTGCTCTGGAAATTTTCAATTTTCACGAACAATATAACAGTGGTGAGCTGTGTAATACTTTTGCGTAGTGACGTCGCAAAGGGGAGCCCGACATGTAGCTTGTGTACTGTCAAATAAATTCTTTTACGAATGAGTGTTAAACGTAAGTGTTTCGTTGTCAACTGCCTCTGTTATTTGACAAGGGAACTTGTTTTCCACTATTGTACATTTAAAGTGTGTGAGAAACATTCTCAGAACAAATACAGAGTCTTTTTTTGTTGATTTTGGAGCTAAGCGGTCCTTTAGTCTTGTTATATAAACGGTTCTACTGCTGGCTATTGATGTCATTTCAGTACCTCAGTACTTAGGTCATGATTTCTATATAGAGTGTTCTCTTCCACCCACTTTTATTTCAATACTAGCTTTTGCCCGCGGCTCCGCCCGCGTGGAAGTCGATTATCGCAACCAAACATAGCCTATGTCCTTTCTCATGATCTAATCCCTATACCAATTTTCATCAAAATCGGTTCAGTGGTTAAAGCGTGAAAGCGTAACATACAGACAGACAGACAGACAGACAGACAGACGGACAGACAGACAGAGTTACTTTCGCATTTATAATATTAGTATGGATATGGATTTCTGTTCAAGCTGCGTTATCATTAATTTTTATAATATTTCTTCAGCCCGGCACTTTTCAGTCTCTTTTTTAACATTATTTTCTCTCATAATACTTATGAAATGCCCTATACTGTCGGGTAATGTGCTACTAAGTGAGATTTTGAACTATAAAGCAGTTGATTTGACTCATTTTAGTTCTTAGCAATGGATAAACTCTGTGCTATCACCTGACACTACATTCAAAAAAATCTTTATGATTAAAACATCAACTCAGGTTCAAGCACATATTTGCTACTCTTAATATAAATACGTAGTTTACTTCATTATATAAAAGAAACCTGCAGTAATTTTAAATCCAATAGCATTTAAAGTGCTTTGTCATTAATTTGTGGTGCTCTAAAGACAATTTGTGGTTCTCCAAAGACATTTCCCGTAATAGGAAAAGTTTAGAGCTGCGTTGAACAGGATTGTTTAAAAATTTATTTCATTTATCTTCGACAATATCGGGAGAAGGTTGAAAGATGTGAAAATTTGGAATTTTGTTAAAGTTACGATCAAGATTCATTTTTGGCTGTGAAAATGGTTAAATTTAGAATAAAGGTTACAATGACTAATCATCAAAAATATTTAGATGGTGCATCTCTGTGAAGATTGAAAATGAAGGTTTCTTTGGAAGGAACAGTTTTTCATAAAACATCTTGGGGCTGTTTAACATCACACAGATATAGTACAGCCCAGGCTCAGCCTCAGATGCTTGGCTCAAGTGAAAATAGTGCCCAGAATACGCCAATAAGGTCACCCCCTATCACGTGGGACCAAATAAAATGATTTGTGAAAAGTGTTAATTCACCTCTGTCTTACCCTCCAGGGATGAAGGCATCCATCCATTATATATATGTATAAACATTGAATTATGGTTTACTATTACTGCTACTGTTACTAGTATTCTGGGCAATAAAACAGTAATAAGCAGGTCTATTCCAAGCGTAATAAATCCATACTAATATTGTAAATGCGATAGTAACTCTGTCTGTATGTTACACTTTCACGCCTAAGTTACTGAAACGATTTTGATGAAATTTGGTATAAGTATAGCTTAGACCTTGAGAAAGAACATAGGTCTATGTTTGGTCACGATAACCGACATCCACGCGGGCGGAGCCGCGTGCAAAAGCTAGTAAAAAAATAATGCCAAGTTCACAGCGTAATCTAGACACAAAATAATTATTAGCATAACTAGTTTCCAAAATGAGTTCAAAATGCGGATAAAACACTTAGATACATTTTATTATAGGAAAACACTTACCCATTATATAATAAATACTAGCTTTTCCCCCGGCTCCGCCCGCGTGGATGTCGGTTATCGCGAATCGCGACCAAACATAGCCTATGTACTTTCTCATGGTCTAATCTACCCCTATACCAAATTTTTCAGTTCAGTGGTTGAGGCGTGAAAGCGTAACATACAGACAGACAGACAGAGTTACTTTCGCATTTATAATATTAGTATGGATGACTACATGAATTACAATTCTAGCTATCCGTACATAGAAAGTATAGATCAGTATTACAGGAGTGTATTACAAGAAATGTTATACAAAAGTGCCGTATTTTTTCCGTTATACGTTTTGTTTGATGTTGTTTATTACGAAGCTTCTTTCAAAATTGTAAATCATTTTTATAATAGGTGATTTAGTTTCAAAAGCTTTTGCTTTTATTACGCTGTGTTTTCTTTTGGCCATGAAGATTATTTTCTCTTGAGCATCAAAGTAATCATTTGCAATATAATCTAATTATGTTTCTTATATACTCATATTTTGTATGTATTCTTCATGACTCTTTTTTGGTGTCGTGAAATTACTTTATAGAAATGAAGTATCACAGCTCATAATAAAGCTAATAAGCAGTGATTGTTCATTGCTGTGGATTTTTTTTTTTTTTTTGTGATATAATGTAATGTGTACTAAGACCTGGAACTCCCTGCCAGCTCACGTGTTTCCTTCTTCCTGCAGTTCCGGGTCCTTTAAGCGGGGCGTGAAAAGGCATCTGATGAGGCCGTCAAGCTGAGTGCCACCTGCACTGTTAACATGGTACATGTTTACGGTGGTGACCCTCTTTCCGAGACTTTGCCTTTAGCTTACCATCAGGCGAGGTGAAGTCAAATTGACGAGTCCTTTATAAAACAATAGAAATGTGGTCATGGCGATATTTATAATTAATCATGAAATTTAAATAACCCCCGACACACCCGATGCCCACTTTAATGCCCATAACTTTTAAACGGCTCGACCGATTTTCACCAAACATGTCTAAGAACACTCGCACGTAAGTCACCTTTAATACCAAATAAACTAAATTGAAATCGCTTCATCCGTTCGGGAGCTATGATGCCACAGACAGACTGACAGTCACGTAAACTTATAACTCCCCTCTCCTTGCGTCTCCTTGGGTTAAAAATACTTGGATTATTTTAAAAAATTGACGATACTGAATACATTTTTTAAATTCTTCTCCATTTGTCCATGATAGGTGTAAAGCCTTGGTAGGTATTCGTTTGATCGTGATCAGTTGTGTAGAACCGAAGATATGATCAAAAGTCTCTGTGACGTGGCGGTAGTGAACGCGACTGCCACGCAGGAGGCGCGGGTTCGATCCCCGCTCAGTGCAAATATTTGTATGCATGAATATGGCTATTTGCATTGGTCTGGGTGTTTCTATGTATAATATGTGTGTATTTACAAAAAAAAGTATATAAGTATGTTTATCCGCATTCTAGATTCCATAACACAAGCTATAAAAGCTTACCATGGGTCTAGATAGCGTTGTGTAGAATGTTGTGGAATATAAAAAAAAAAGTCTCGATAATAGACATCCATCATTGACGTCATTTCAGTACTAGTTCTTAGGTCATGATTTTCATTTAAGTGTTCTCTTTCACTCACTTTCATTTCAATATTTCTGTTTAAGCTGCGTTGTCATTAATGTTTATTATATTTCTTTAGTGGTCCTTTTCCAGTCTCTTTTTTAACATTATTTTCTCTCATAACATTTATGGAATGCCGTATACTGTCGTATAATGTGCTACTAAATGAGATTTTGAACTATTCAGCAGTTGATTTGACTCATTTAGTTCTTAGCAATGTATAAACCTAAGATATAATCAAAAGTCTCGATATTAGACATCCATCCATGGGAAAACGCGAGCATAGGCTAGTCCTAAATATGTTATTTTTTATATAGGACACGTCAATTTGACTTCACCTCGCCTACTGGTAAACTAAAGGCAAAGTCTCAGGAAAGAGGGTCACCCTTACAATCACGTATAATAATATAATAATATTCCACAACATTCTACACAACGCTATCTAGACCCATGGTAAGCTTTTATTGCTTGTGTTATAGAATCTAGAATGCGGATAAACATATTTATATACTTTTTTTTGTAAATACATACATATTATACATAGAAACATCCAGACCAATATAAATTGGTCTGGGTGTAGTAGGGAAATTGAAAAAAAAAACGTATCATGTAAATAATGGTGATATACAGCTTGACAGCCTTATCAAATGCCTTTTCACGCTCCGCTGAAAGGTGATTACAGCATCATTAGTAAATTAATCCTTACTAATACTATATTATAAATGCGGTTATCGCGACGAAACATAGCCTATGTCCTTCCTCATGGTCTAATCTACCCATACCAAATTTCATCAAAATCAGTTCAGTGGTTTAGGTGTGAAAGCGTAACAGACAGACAGACAGACAGAGTTACTTTCGCATTTATAATATTAGTATGGATTTATAAACGGTATTAAAGTAACTTTAAAAATCATTGAGTTCAACTTGCATGAAATAGAGCGCGTTATCACAGAGTCCCCGCTTAATAAAGTAGGGCTGGTAGGAGGGATGAGGAAAAATACAGTAATGACTGTTGGTAAATATTATTCAAGGAAACAGGAATATCCGTCGCGAATTTTTTACAAAACCAGGCAATTTTCTCTTTTTTTCTATGTAAAAATTGAATGAGGGCGGTAGTAACATGAATAAATTAATATTGTATGACGGGATTTAAAAACGCTCCTAAGGAAAGCTTTCTGGCTCTATAATGGAAACATAACAAAATTATGTATTGTTCTCTATCTATCTAACGGAAATTATAAGAAAGGTTAAGAAAAGCAAAGGGTGAGCTCGGTATACTACACAGATTAAACTTACCATTATAATACGGTAAAAACGTCAGTACCTAGTATTATGACCTAAACCTGTGATCCACCAATGGAAACAACAGTAAGCAGTACTTTCTTAGTAGAATAGACCGTTTATCGAGGAAGTTTATAGGCTATATTCTTCATTTTTACGCTTCGCTCTTCGATAAATGATTTATTCTAAACAAAAAGAAATTTTTAAATCTAAAATCTTATAATCTTCTATCTTTAAAATCTTAAGAATGCCACCACTGTTAACATGGTACATGTTTCCGATGGTGACCCTCTTTCCGAGACTTCGCCTTTAGCTTAACATCAGGCGAGGTGAAGTCAAATTGACGTGTCCTATATTAAAAAAAAAAAAATATTTAAATACAAATCAAATACATCAGGAAAAGTGAATAACTTGGGTGGAAATTGAACTCGCGATCTTTCCCTTACAGGGAAACTGCCTTAGCTACAAAGCCACCGAGCCACACCCGAAGAGATTCAAATTGAACTATGTATTTTATGCTGTCCATATCTAATTCTTATGTGTATCATTAAACATGATAGTTCGTACGAAAAGAACGAACGTATTTGTTACATATTTGCAAATGCACGAAAGATTTACTTAGGGCTCATAAACACAAGGGGTTGCAATAAAATTAAACAAAACTGATGCTACGAACCCTTTACGAATCTCTAATACTTGTATCAGGATACTAGCAACACCTAAGAGCTGGCGGCAAATTAAGTAACTCCCCAAACTGGGCAGTACCGTGTGCAGTTAGCGTTAATGGGTAACATTCCATTCTCGGAATTCCTCATTCCCTATTCCCTGAGAATTTCCTCGAGTAGCGTAAAGGAATTTTTCTCTTCTTGCGCTTACTGGTGAACATGTTATTGCTCCATTCCGTGCAGCTGGATTTAGTTGAAATGGAGCGATTTTTAAAATACTTTGTGGAATTTAAGCTTGCAGCTGTTGGTGCAGAAATATTTTGAAAACGTTTATGAGTCGTCTGACAAGTTGCAAATTGGCTTTACATTTAACATCAACTTTAAGTATTCGTACCTTTTTGATATTTTTTTGGATCCTCTTCCCAATGTATGCCGCATTTGTTCGCTTACCCATCTGTGCCCAACCAGTGCCAACAAAGATCTTATATAGGGCAACGGCAAATGCCGTATGTGTGATCTAGTACTGCGGCGATAAAATTTAACAAGAAACCGAAATTATGTCAACCAACTCGTGAGTAAGAACCAGT
This sequence comes from Eilema sororculum, assembly GCA_914829495.1. NCBI lineage: Eukaryota > Metazoa > Arthropoda > Insecta > Lepidoptera > Erebidae > Eilema > Eilema sororculum. Next base: position 18,965,060 of record OU618552.1, on the reverse strand, counting down.
GTCCGAGACTTAATCTTTTAGTTTTTCTAAACATAACATAACATAACATAAACTCACGCCTGTATTCCCCGAAGGGGTAGGCAGAGGTGCTAGCACCCACACTTCGCCAGTTTATGTTTAGGTCCCAATGTAATAGGTGGCGAGCCTATTGCCATTAACCGGGCACTTATAAACCTGCGATAAATACACACATAACTTCGAAAAGCATCGAAAAGTCATTGGTGTGTGCCATGGTGAACCTGGGATCGAACCCGAGACCTCGTCTCAGCAGTTCATTACCCATACCACTAGGCTACCGCGGATTACCTTTACAGTTTTTCTATTACTACCTATATAAGCACTACCTGTTTTTTAAATCTTATTACTATCTAATTATGCTGTACATATTTACAGTGCACCAGCAATACCTACGGGTATACATTCATTTAGCTTTAAATTTCATGAATAAAATTCAAATATACTACACTTTTCTCCCTCCAGGGTAAGTACCAACAACAGCTTTCCATTTGCTACTGAGAAAACAAGGCATTATAAACTCGTTAAAAGTATAATAATTGTAACTATACATTTTTAATTACGTCCTGGAGGTATAAAGCCCGCATTCAGTAAATCTTACATTTCTTCATGTTTCCTTGGTGGGTGTTGCCGCAAAAACTTATATAATTATAAAGCCACAGAATACTGCCTAATATACATAAGAACGTTTGAAGCCTCTTACTTAACACGCAACATGTAGCCTAATTTTATATCATAAAGGATAAAAAGTCTAGCTACTAGTTGAGCATGCAATGTAGAAGTAAAAACTTCTGATGTTACGTGAAAAGACATTCATGTGTACCCTAATTTTTGTGGGCGAATTAAGTTCATAATTATTTTGACTTTTTATTCCAATAAAACATGACAATTAAAATCAATACAATGGGAATTTTTAAAACGGTTAAAAAGAGTACAAAATATTTTAAAATAAATGTTTGTCCGGCGTTTGTAATGACTAAAAATGGTCCTTGATAAAACTAAAATAAGTGCGTCGTGATGAGCAATACTGTGTATATTTTATACCTTCTTTCTATCAAAGTTTTTTTTTTTTACGTTTTCCACTTTCCCTTTTTACTTTTTCTTTTTTTCACTCTACTTTTTTCAATCTAACTAAATTAAATTTCCTATATTATTACCTGATTGTGCCAGCGATGATAATATTTCTCAACGTTTTAAACTACAGAGAGAAAATCATATCAACATATTCTTCAAACGCACAATCTTTTAAAATTTATTTAAGTAAATAATAACAAAGGAAATAAAAAGTACTTTTTCTGTGGTAAATGGAACAAATTAAGGACATAAAAGCTAAAATAGGATCGCGATTCTGTCAATTGTACGACCAGCTTTGAAACTTGATTCGATTTTGATTGTAGGTAATTTTTGTATGAAATGAATGGAAGAATATTCGGTTTGATTGTCGACTTTTTCGAGGTAGCGTTCAAAGCGGTGTGTTCGTCGAATATGAATGAACTGATTAATTTCAACACGAATGTCTATTATTCCGTTTCGATATTATTTCTTAATTCTTAATTCTTTATTGTACACAACTAATACAGAGATCATACAAAAAAACATTTCAAAGAACATGTACAAAGGCGAGCTTAACTCATAATGAGTTCTCTACCAGCAAACCTTTGAGTAGCAGAGAAGTTGTGGTCGTGAAGGGGGATGTGAAGTGTACATAAAAACAGATAAAAAATGAAAAAATAAAAAAAAGATATTTCTGTAATAAAGAGCTATAGTTTGGGTTTAGGTGACGTTCTTCTTAACTTATTTTTTGGAACCAGGTACCTCATCCGTCCGTAATAGAATTAAAATATAGGCATCAAAATCTGCAATACGCCAATACCTATTTAACGAATTTGACTGACATTATTATGTATTATTTAAGTATTAGGATATTATATACTGTTTTTCTACATTATTTAGTAGTATATATTACTAGTGCAAAACAAACAGTTCATGCTGTGCATAATTGTTGTAAGCGTATCACAATATGTACTGTTATTTTTACTAAGTCAATGTTGGTGTTTAATACATTACTTGCCTACCTACTAATCAATAAATGAAACAACATCTTTATCATCAATGAAACAACGTCATTACAAATTCATCGATAGAACTTTGTGACAGTACCTACAATACTTATTTGGAATCACTATCACCACATAGTATAAAGTAAAGTCGTTTCAGCGTCCCTATGTCCCTATTTATGCTTATCTTCAAAACTACGCTACCAATTTCAATGTGGATTTTTTAATAGATATAGTATTTCAAGAGTAAGGTTTATATGTATAATAAATGCTTAATATAGTAGAGGGTGCAATGGGAACGGGATCTGACGCCATGCGGGTGGAAAAAATTTGGCGAAACGAAGTTCGCCGGGTCAACTAGTAATATATGTTATATAATAATCACGTACAAATTGCAGTTTCACCCAAAAAAGCAATCTTGAAAACTGATCGTTAGGACATATATTATAACATGTCCCCTGAAGCCCACATACCAACTCAAACATTTTTCAACCAACTTCACAAGTAAAGCTTCGAACACACTCAGTTCACGCTCCATTGGTATTTGAAATACCCGCATTTAGAGCCAAGTGGTATAACTGAGAGATTTGCAGTACTCTGTGTTGCTCTGTGCTCCGTCGTTACAGTCTTGTTACGGCTCAACGGTTCATTATTTGAAATGGGAGTTATTAGCCGGGCTGTAATTGGAAAACCAATTACAGCAATGTGTTGCGTTTTTTTACAATTGGTATTATGTTTGGGTTATGGGTATGTTCAATTTACTTAAATGTTTAATTGCGATATTTAGTTTCTTTAATTAATAGATGTTGTCTTTATAATAATACAATGTTGTTAAAGTTCAAAATTAAATGACTTTTTGCAGAGTGAATGAAAAAGTGGAATGAAACTTTTTTCATTTCATTTTGGACTTTATGCGTATAGAAATAAAGTCTATAATTTAATGTCATTTTTTGCGCTGACTATGGCACCACAGTTAAGCTTTAGTAGAATCGAGGGCCAGGGCTCTTGTCGGTGGAGTAATCGCCACTTTTCTCGCTCCTCCGCCAATTGTGTATCTTTTCCTTTATCTGTAAAGGAAAAGACAGATACTACAATATGAAAAAAAATTGGATAAGTCATCAGGCAACATGGTACATGGGTTAAATTTATGACAGTCTTACATAAGTAAATTAATCTGAGCACACTAGGCCACCTGATACCTACCGTTTTAGATTCAATATTTGACTACTATGTCACTTGAGACGTACATACCTATGTAAACATAACCTAATGAAATTCAAATTCAGTTGGCAGAGTTATCTCCCAGAATCAGACTGTCCTGAGTTCTAGTGTCGTCCTGGGATATTGACTCTAGCCGATTTAGAATGTCTAAATTCAAAGTTCAAATTTAGTTTGACGCTACTCTTTTTTATTATCTTCTTTTAATCGCCTTTTATCTTCTGTTGATAACGTCACTCACTGTCTTAAAAACATAAAACATTGACACAAAAAATTACTTAACCTTAATATTTTAACACTACTCCTACTCACTTCACTTTGTAGGTAATTTAAAATTGTTAAAAAAAAACTTCACTTTTCTAATATACCTATATCACTAATCTGATATAATATCAAAACAATATTTCAAATTTAAAACTTAAAAACAGCAATTCTTGGATAAATACATCCAAAACTCAACAAAAGTTAAATGAGAAATTTCATTGAAGTAAGTATTTGTTTATCCTAAAATCCCCTTCTATATAAGTATCTAGAAAACAAAGTAGTACATTCAAAATTATAGATAAAAATTCACACACGACAGCACTTTCTACTCCCCTATCTCCCTCAGCATTGTCGCCGTCTCCTAAAACTTGGCAGATAACAAACTATGTTGACAATGTTATGAGACATTCAAGTATTTTTGTGTCAACTTCGCGAAACTGTAAACAGATACGAACATAACTTGGTTTTAGTAATCATTTGTGACTTAGTAGTGTTTGAGATATGCTCAAAATGTTCATCTAGGGAATGATATGCGTCATTCGCTTCTTTTAATTTAACAATTTAGGTTTACTTGGCAAGTTTTCTTACATTAGGGCATCTAATAAAATATAATTTTTCCATTCTAATTTCATTATCATCATTTTTGCGTTAGTCACGATCCCATCCAAGGCTTTCATCTCAGTGTCCGTACTCCTCTTTTCAACTTTTTTCGCATGATCTTGATCATCTATGGTAGTGAGGCTATTGGCCCGTATGTCATACTCTACGATGCTAAACCAACACATTGCATGGTCTTTGGATACAATGTCACTTGATGGTCGTCCTAGTCGTTACAAGAAATGAAGTGCTTCGATCAAAATGCTAAATATGAATAATGTAGTGCATGCATTCTGTCTCACCGTACCTATGTCATGTTAATATTTCTATATTTATTTCTTTAATTTACTACAGTGAATATAATTATCATAAACTTAGTAGCATCGATATAAAATATGTGATAATTGTATAAATAAATGTGTTAATTGTTTGAACAACTATGATTAAGTAAAATTTTGCCACACTTGTGATCATGATTTAGGTTAAAAAACCATAATTTAGCAGGGTTCACTAGCATGGAAGTAATATGTGAACCGTGTTAAAAATAAATACATAAGGCGATGTCAAGTATATGAAAAGTAACTAGACGGTTTACTGTATGTGCTAGTGGCGCCCTCTGAACCTACTTCAGGCAATATCCCCTATTAATGAAAGCCAACATCTCACATACCAAACTCCATCTGACGTAGTAAACGGACTATTTTGTACGATGCCTACAGCACTAAAGTCTGAATTGGAAATTGGGTGTTGGATTAATAATGTTTGGGCGTACGTGAGTACGATTTCTTCGGTTCGAATCCACTAAAAAATTCAACCACATTTGTAACGAGATGAGTTAAATTCGTAATAGATTCTGTTGAAGTGCGATGAAGTTGAAATATAAAGTAAAAAAGACTAGAAGTGTATTAAACATATATTATTTTGGAACGAAGTTCCTTATCGCGCGTTGCGAAAGGGGACTAGACGAGAAAAATTGAGACCAAAAGTTGAAGCGACACTTTTAACCCGACTGCCGAAGGAAGGAGGGTAATTGCTATAGATGTAAGCCGTGCGGCGTGTGTATTACAATTCCTTCACTAATTAATCGAAAGGAACTTAGTTCCATCAGGGCATCCCTTGACACCTCTCAAGTTTTGATTTTTTAAGAAGCAAAATGCAATATTATATACATATCTATAAAATGTTATTTGAATTAGTGATAGTGATAACTTTAGTGGCAGAATGTAACATATTATTATGTAAAAACAATGAATGCAAATAAAGTATTGAAATAAAATTATAGTTACAGATTATGTCGATGAAGTACAGACAAATATTTATATCAAAAAATATTGTTTATTTGCAAGAAATGCAATAAAATAGAATGGAAACAATTTACATAATAGATATGCGTAAGCAAATCTATTATGTATATTATTTAAACTAAACCCTGAACCAAATTGAAATTTTCAGCAGTATCATGCAAACAAAGTAACTTTATTTTTAAAAGAAGATAAAAGATCTGCAGTTGAGGTTTTTACATTTTTTATACAATAGATGGTGTTGAATAAACTGCGACACTAGTCTGGCACTAAGCCGAAAGTGCAGCCAGAATTCTTGGTGTTTTTATCACACATCAACAATGCAAGTATCGTGATTCTCCATCCAAGATTTATTTCTGCTTATTTTTATGATACGTTTGTGAATTGCAATAAATCCTACATGATACATTGTAGATACAGCAAAATCTTCAATGTGCCATTTACTTAGAATGTATTTGGAACGATTGGTGAATAATTTTAAATATTTGCAATACATAGGAAGTGTTTAATGTTTCTTATAACCACTTCGGCTTCACAATACATACTCAGACGTAATAAATCGTATTATTTAAGAGTACATTGAATAACACACTTGTATTTTTCCACTGAGTTTATTTTATTTCTAAACCTGACCGGTTTCGCCATGTAAACCTTCGAGAATGCCGTAAGGCGAAACCGGTCAGGTTTAGAAATAAAATAAACTCAGTGGAAAAGTACAAGTGTGTTATTCAATATGTGTAGCAGATTCCACCAAGCGCCATCAATCTCCAGTATAAACAGTTATTTATGAGTATTAATAAATTGCAAAGTGGGTGATTCTAAAACTAATGACGAGCATAATTGAAGTATAAATTTGCTATTTGTCAAAACCACCGCATGAATACTAAACAAGTTTTCTCATTAGGTGCGTTGATTAGCGATCACTCTTAATTAAAATAACATGAAAATTTTATGGCTGAACGATAATTTTTAATTGATACGTTGCTCATTATAGAAATTTTGTAACGAATAAGACGTTCCCTCCTTCCTCCCTTGTATTATATTTGCTTTAATTTTTTTATAAAAAGAATCTAATATTTTAGAAAGGATAACGGTCTAAGAAAACGGAAGCAAGCATAACCTTCAGCTTCAGAGATTAATAATTGATAATTCGCAAGCTATTTGGCGAAGCAAAAATATAAATACAGACTCAGCAAAACTTTGTTTATTTTAAGCACCACCAACAAAACACTTGACAACACTTTTGTCCGAAACTTCGGGGTTAAGAATAAAATTATCGACCATAGTCACTCAGTTTTAACGTTCATGGAATTGATTAAACTTTACAGCACCCTGCCTCGTTAAGTTCAAACTAAGTTGAGTTTTTACTGTGGAATAAAACGGTGCAAAGTTTTACTTAGGGTAAACTTTTCGCTATTCTATGAAGTTAACGAAGAATCGTTAATTCTATCCTTCAGTTATATTTATTGTTATTTTTTTATTATTTGTATTTCGTTTGTCTTCCATTCCTTTTTTTAAATTAAAGGAATATACTGCATAAAATTAATTTGATTATTGAAAAGCATCATGAATTTACGAAATTGTAGAATATTATTTAATTTATTCCATTCAAGCTTGATAATTGAAATCTAGGATTACAAGCAGTTTATATTCTATCAGATTACCGGGTGATATGTATACCCTTAGACGCGTCCTCAATTGGAGAAAAATAACTATGCTCCCAGACTTAAATCCTGGTGGTGACAGCAAAAATCAATTTCGAAAAACCTAAAATTTTTGGCATCTAATATTATGATAAGATTACCAGAAAAATCTGTATCTGTAATTTTGCAATTCATAAACACGACTAAAGTGGTAGCAGCAGAGTTTGGAGGTCACAGGAAGCACTTATATCTAAATAATATAATTTAAAAAACAAACTTTAACTACCATTGAATTAAAAGCTATATTCCAATATCACAAAGCCAACTAGCATTTATCAATGTTACTCAGTTTTATTATACCACCAGTGCAATGCACAAATGCCAACGCTATTTTGTAAAGTGCAAGACAGTTTACGGCCCCAGCTAGATGTGGATGATCGTAAAATTGTAACAGTAAAACAGTGATTTTGATATCAGTACACAAGTCACTGCAAGCAATAATTTGTTGCGAGGTAACAGTGAATGTAGCTTTTAGTTCTCACAAGTTTTAAGATTCTAGTAGGAATAGGTTGTCTGATTAGTTTTCTAATAATCTTCATATTTTTACAAACTAATTATGGGTGATCACCAATCAACGCACTTCATTAAGAAACTTGTTTAGTATTCATGCGGTGGTTTTGACAAATAGCAAATTTATACTTCAATTCTGCTATTCATTAGTTTTAGAAGCAACCATTTTGCAATTTGATAAAAATATGAGGTAACAGTATAGATGGCTGCATAGAGGCACCATATTCAATTTATATGACAACCGTACGGTCTGCGACCTACAAGTACTAGCTTCTTGTAGATGAGGTTGACTTATCTGAGAGAAAGACCTATATAAAACAATGGATTGCCACGGTTTAATTGATTGTTTTAAAGTCGTATTAAGTATTTTCATTTTTTGTTTCATTTTTATTTCCAATTTTCTTCAATATCTACTGGTTTTTATTGATTTGTACAATAATTTGTTACCGATATTCTTGAACTCGATCTGATCCCAGCGACCTCATAAATGGTAACAGTGCTACAGTCAGCTTATTACTGTAATAAAATATTCTCGTCTCTTTCTAAACTAATGTAATTGTAGATCGACTGCTTTCAGTGGAGTTTATGGTGTTGAATAAAATATAATCAAAATGGAAACTTTTCTATTTATAATGGATATTGTTACGGTAATTTTTAATTTGACCATAGTGCTTGACGTATTTCATCGATCTAACTATATCGTTAAAAATTGATCCCTAAATGGACGTAAGTACGCTCATAATTTCTGAAGCGGCACCAAATTGGTTAGTCTTTTTTGGACTTCCTTATTATTCGAAAAACATCGAAAAAAATGAAATGCTCAAGTAAGACTTAAACTCCTTATTATTATGTCAAAGTTTTAAAAAAAACAGAATTCCACGCTGGAGAAACCGTGGGCTAGTTCAGAAATATGACAAAGGAAATAAAATATTAAAGCAAGTTTACATTCAAATCGATACAACAAAACTCCTCATAAAAAGATATAGAAGCAACTCCAGCGCTTTCAAATATTCTATTATTATGTAAAACTCGAAGCACCCGTCCTCTGCAAATATAATAAAATCATTAAGTAATGTTAATTCGCTTAGTGACCACGGTAAATATGATGAAAATATGCAAATGTCCGAAGTTGCTGGGATGGTTTACTTAAAATAAATTGCGCGAACTGACTGGCCTGAGCATGGGGATTTACTGGGAGATGACAAAAACTCCAATTTATGAGTTCAAGCTTATTTTGCGTGAAAGGGTGATGAAGAAATATATCTAGGTACTTATCTTTTGTGTTGTAATGATTTCAATTCAAAATGAAGCCGTATAGAGTGAAAGTATATGTATTTAAATCCTTAATTTATCCTTCTAATACATGCCTACTTTTATCTACTTGTTATGAACTGTTAGATCTTAATTAAATAACAAACATCCCAACATGTTCACAACTTGCCCATTTATAATATTAGTAGCATTAATTATATATTACAGAGCTATCAGTTGACCAATGTACTATGTAGGTACTTGCACGTGCCAAGTGCATAATACTGAGTATTTGTTGTACTGCCATTAAGCCCGAGACTCGGCGGCGAGCTGTAACCATAACCATATTGATGCGATAACGTGCATCTAGTATGTATGCGATGTTGACAATTACTGTAAACCTAATGGCGACCTAGTATATCCATAATGTTTATTTAAAGCTGTAGGTTGTCGAACAAAACATATTACTTGTATAATGCTTTAGTCTCTTTAACTCGTCTTAATGTGAGATCTTATAAAGCTTTTTTGTGCAAAGTTTTCTTTAACTATCAATACATGGCACGGGCCGTGAGAGTTACAGGTGAAGCTGCCTTTCATCGGTTCTATGGGCAAGATTGGCCTGGTATGCCTGATGGGATGGCCCTAGGTCTACTGGGATTACTAGGAATATGCCTTAGGTAATCTCTCATCTCTGCATTTGAAGACCAAGACAGCGGCGTGCGGTTTTGGTCCAAGACTTGTAGATTGCGCAGCTGCTGCCATTTTATATTTTGCTTCTAATATTGAGTTAAATCACTGAGGTTATGCAAATCAACGCCAAAGACATGATACGGAAAGTGAACTCATTCTGCACATGTCATCCATGCTTTGCATAGCATAGTACTACTCATTTCTTAGTTAATTTTGACGTTGGTAATAGTAGTTATATGTGTAGGTATCATAAAACTCATAAAAACCAGTTTTGTGAATCATAAAGGTAACATATTTGGCTTACTTACAGTTCAAACGATCAAGAATATACGTCTTCGATACTTCAAAGAAGATATAAACATGTTACATGTACAAAATACTGTTAGCACTTATGTAAATTCAATATATTCAATGAATATCTACGTCAGTCGTAACTCAATACCACGAGATTATTAAAGAAAGTATTGCTGTTAAACTTCCCCTAGTCATAAAGGAGACTTATTTCCCTAATACATCTCCTGAACGGACATAACAGTTAAAGATAACGTCATACGACTTTATATTTATGATATGCCAGATGTAACAGAAAATATTCAACGTTTAACTTACAGTAACATTGATACCAGGCGGTATTCCTTCAAATTATCTTTAAGAATATTTATAAGTCTCTTAAAGCGACTATAAAACGTTATAGACTCTAAGATACTGTTTAAGTATCTTTTGAATGTACATCGTAGGTGGGATTTACATTACAGAGAAAGTAATTCGCGTTGTAATTAAACCGGAATCTTCATTATTATTGGAACGGGTCGTTAAAAAGCGCCGGAAAAGCAAGCGGTCCCTTTCAGCCGGTTTTGAATAAAAATGCAAATCTACCTTTTGCGTCGTTCTAGGGCATTGTAATTGCGAAAAAAACTTTCCCAAAAGGCTACTATGTTGGATATAGTGGAACCAGGTGCTTATGTAGCAGCCAGTTTTGCATCACAAACGTGTTGACTAGCAATTTATTTTAACTAAGGTCTGAACTAGTACGAAGTTTTTTGTTCACAGTTTTTGTTGATTTGCATATTTTCACATTAATTAAAGTTAGAGGTTCTATGACGTACGTAAATACATTATTATTTATTGTTGATTACAATAATAAACCTTTGGGACGGGTCTACGTAAATCGTACTCCTTTGAAATAATTTGAGCATGAAATTAAGTTTTGATTTAAACATTTGCATACCGTTGATGAAACAAATTCATATGTAAGGTGAAAAGGATCATTTAATTTATAATAGCAACGTGTAAAGAACATAAAAAAATAAAATGAGCACAGTCTAGACTAGTGGATTTGAAATTCTATAATGTTAGTACTTTGTTAGGTCGTTAATCTTTAATGAGGATGAAGAAGAATCTTTTTAATGTTTAAATAAAATTTTGAACATTTCTGAATATTATATTTCAAGCATCGCAAACTTTAATATAATAATATTGTGCCCCTATGAACTGGATAGAAGCCAAGAGCCTCGGAATGTATATTGACTGACAAGTGCAAGGGCCTAACGGGGATTTTTGAGTTATTTTTCTAAGACTACACACCCAGAAAAATAAACCCTCACGCCATGTTTTGATATTAGACCTAAAGGATAACATTTCATAGTAAATATTCAAACAAACTTCAAGAGTTTAGTAACATCATCAAAATTAGTGATATAAATCAAAAGATCTCATCTTCAGAAAGCATCAAGACGAAAGTAGGCAAATTCAGTCCTTTTTCTCGTCAAAAATTTTCATTTCATTTATAGCCGAGTGGATCCCGCAAATTACTGGGGATTTCTTTTTTTTTTTGGCTTTCTGTAAAATTGCCTACGTCCACTTAAAGATATTAAAGGAGGAGACAAAGAAACGAATGTAAGTTAATCGTGAGGGGTAGTTCCTATTTATTTGTGTGTCTTGAGCTTTTCGACGGTTCCTTGGTTTATATAGTAATTATCTTTAGTGGTGGTTCGGATTTCAGATCTTTAACTGCCTGTTTACAATACGAAGCACTTTCTTTTTTGTTATATTCATTCTTAGATAATCGGCTTTCTAAATAATTTCAGCGGGGTTTGATACTTTATGTTATATATTACTTACAGTCGTATTATTGTTTTGTGTAGTATTCATTATTTTAAATTATCCTCTCAATGCGGCTACTGATTCTATCTAGACACCATCTCTCGTTGTTCGGTAGAGAATGCTAATGGCAATAAGTTCGCTAATGCATTTGCAGTTGACAGTTTGACAGTTATTTTAATTAATAATTGTTAACAACCGCAGATTTTATGTATATGATTTTAAATATATCTTATCGTGTCTATATTGATTCAGTTTCAAATTTCAGTATCGTAGATTAATGGTAAATAATAATTTTTACGAACCGACCAATTTCAGTGTACACGATATGGATAAATTTTCAATTACAACAGACGCGGATAATGAATGTCATGTGATGAAATTGTTTCAATATTAAAATTGTGTCAACAGTGCACACAAAATGGATTATATCGGATATCAAGTGTGGTATTCGGTGCTTACGTACCGTACAATCCACATAGTGTTTCATTTAATTTTGTGATATCTCTGTGTGTATTAATTAATTCTGCAATGATTACGATTCTGGTCTCTGTTGAAGTATTTGTATGTTAAATTTTGAAGATTTTAAATTGTAATAGGAAAATTTGTGTTCGACTTTCATCATCATCTAGTACCAAGTATCAACCCTGATCCGATTTCCTTCTCCTATTGACATTTGGTATACTTTCGACCACTTTATTTTTTGATCAAAAGATGGTGAAGTGGTAATAATGTTATATTCTGTGTCTGTAAGGTCATTATCATCAAACTGTATGTAGCTAGTGTCATTTTAAAAGGTTCTTATACTATTCTTTTCTTCAAGTCCTTTAATACGAGGAGCTTTGGCTGCTACAATTAAATCAAAGAGTTGTCCTATAGGTGCCAATGTACTCTCTCATCTCCTACCAAATATTCCTGTTTGATCTGTTTGTATGATGTCTCAGTTACTTATGATAAATTTTCATAATTCAACTGGTTGTGCCACAGGTTCATCGTTATAGAAATATAAAATGATGGCAGAACTAAAACTAAAACTAGTTCTCCTAGAACATTTATGCTATCTACAGTGGTAACAATTTCACTCACAACTAAAATCAAACTTAAAAATAGATTACAAAAATATATTAACCTCTAAAGGGAATTTAAATAGGAACACGCATTTCGTTTATCAATAGAGGGAAGTACGATGACGTGACGACCCCGGATGCGGGCGTAAACTCTCATTGTACGGTGATATGATGTCATTCGGTGCGATTGAACGACGAAATAGAGGCTGCATTTCATTTGGTAGCTCTCGATAAAGGATTTGTGGTAATCTGTAATGAGATAATTATAATTAAATGCCATGTCAATTTAAATGATTCATTTGTATTTATTGACGTGAAATCGTTATAAAATGCGACAACATCCAATACCATTCATTTCTGTTGTATTCTTATGTTAAAGCCGTCAAAATTTTTTCATCCGTTTGTTGAAACGTTGTAAGCAAAGTTTTAAACATTACTTAATTGCCCCTTAAAATCCAACCACACATCCTGATCGACCACCTGATAGTCGTGAGGACGGACACAAAGAAAAAAATTACTGGCGTGGCTATCATGACTCTGGTAGAATTTCACGTAAAACGTGACATTGGCAAATTGCGGCGATTCGCTGCAGAAGCCATTATAAAGAAGAAGAAACATAAATGTCATCATTATATACTTATGGCAAACATAGACCAATCCTCAGCCTTTAAATAATTTAACTTTTAAGGATACTAAATAGTAAATCGTTATTATAATCACTTGCAAACTATTATTACTATTTCCTTATCTATTAACCCTTACGTTGTCAGATACGGGCTATATCTTCAACTTACCTAGTACTTTATCACTATCAGTGAACCAATTGAAAGCGGCGCGAATGGATCCGTGAGCCGCGCAAACTTCATTTAACGGCGATATGACATCGATCAGGCCTTTGCATCCGATGTCGGGCTGAATTCAAGTACTATAATCGGAAAATGGACTACCATTTGACGTGTTTATCACGAGCGAATGGATTTAAAATGTGAATAGTTTAACAACATTCACGAAATCATTTTGTTAACTATGTATAGTAGCTGTCTGTTCCAACTTCGCATAGCAAAAGTTTATAAGAAATCATACTTACTGAGTCTAATGATTCTGCTCCCTTATATGCTCTGAAGCTATTTGAAACTAAAATCCCAGGTTCCAGGTTCCGGTTTTGAATAAATTCTTAATAGATCCGATTGCAGCGTCATATATCTAAATGAAAAATAGATAAAAACGTTAATATAAAAATAATTGACGTGACATAATAATATTATGTAGGTACCCTATAACCCGAAAGGGTTTGCAAAATTTAAGCTCAATTGATACAGAATTGGGTATTATCCTATAGTTAAAATAAATTATCTAACCTAGTTTATTAAATCAAGAACGGTAAAAGAGCGGTGAAAATTGCTTCGGTACTTATTTTATAGCTTTAATTTATTTTTAATCATCCACCCAGCTTATAATAGTAACTGATTTGGCTATTAAATTTTATGACGTCACTAAATCTTTTTTCATACAAGTTACCTTATAACTTATCGTTTTGACGTTTAGTAAAAAACTAATTTGACTAGTCAGAAGAATCCCCAGTTTGGGTTTTTTAACCGTACACAAACTAACTTACAATTTTAATATGGTTATATAGATGTAACTAACGACTAAACAATCCAACTAGATTTCAAGATACAGTATCCTGGTAGCAGGTGATTCAATTATACCAGTGCGCAGCCGACGAACGCGGGTGACGTCATGGAGTCCAATCAAACACAAGCGTTCATTTCGAAACTGTCAGGGCGTATTTGTGTTTCATACTGTACAATTTCCATTACTGTGTAGGTACATATATGCTTTTGATTTTAATTCCGAATTCAAGTAGAAATATGTAAATGTAATTTGCATCTTGTTGATTGAAATATTAGCTGCTGATTTAAATGATAAAATGAAACCACTGAATCATGGTAATGGTATGGCTACCTACATTCGGTCTTGAGTAAAGCGTAAGTCACAAGTATTTAAACCAGTGGGCTTAATATTAGAAGCTCATGGTGTGAAAGACAGAAGTAAAGTTGGTTTGCTTTCTTTGCTTTCACACAGAACTAGAAAGACATGAGTAGGTATAAATATTATTTCTGTAAAAAAAAAAACTGTGGGTTAATGTCACCAAGTTTTCAAATACACCTAATACATTTTATACGCAAATTGGTTGGAAGGGATCGATGACAATAATCAACAAAAAATCAACGAGGATTGAATATTTTGAGTATTAAGTTCGGTAGGGATTCGTGGGTTGAAACCGTAAACTGCCACATGTTTGACAAACGTGCAAGAAGCTGTGAGTAATTTTATCTTACCCTATAATTTTAATCCCGCATTTCAAAGGCCTAAAATTATGAATATTATTCATTCATAATTTAAAAAAGAGACCATGAAATATATAGAATTTACTGAAACGTTAACTAATTTTAATCGATTTGTGTCTCTAGCGAAATAAAGTTTATAGAAGGGATAAAATTGGACAAGTATTTATTATTGTGATTACTATTAAGTACTAGCTGATGCCCGTAGCTTGACCCATAATTTTGTTCCCGTGACCCAGCTTTCTTTTGTTTAATCCTTTCGTGGAAATTAGCTGAGTCAGTCGGTCTGTTCTAGAGTTATGCGTTTAGCAACGTCCATTTTTAACCCCCGACGCAAAAACGACGGGGTGTTATAAGTCTGACGTGTCTGTGTGTGTGTGTTTGTGTGTGTGTGTGTGTGTGTGTGTGTTAGTTTTTTTTGTTTGAAAGGTATATTAGTCGGGAGTGTTCTTAGCTATGTTTGAAAAACATCAGTCCAAGATGGCCGCCGCCACAACATTTTGGAATACATATTTCTTTATAATTCCTTCAATATGGGTATCAAATGAAAGAGCTTGACTAGTAGATCAATTTAAAAAGTATAAAATAAAAATTAAATTAAAAATTTAAAAAACCCCCGTCACAAAAAACACCTTCAAAAATTTGGAAATAAATCAATAAATTTTAATTCAATGGTTTCCCTGTCGGGAGACCTTACGATATAAAGGAGTACTTAACCAGTTAAGGTCCCCGACATGGCAACCGTTGAATTAAAATTTATTCATTTATTTTCAACTTTTTGAAGGTGTTTTTTGTGACGGGGGTTTTTATTTTTATTAAAGTAATAGTTTGACCCAACGTCATTAGAGAAAATAGTGTCCAAGACTGTTGCTCATGCTCATTCTTTCCAAATCAAAATTATGATGCACTCTTTATAAACTATAGCGGGTTAAGAAAATTCTAAAGCTACAATACAATGTAAGGTTTCCTCGACGCGCTTATCCGCCACTGAAACAGTAACTCACTCTCAGTTAACTTTTATGACTTGCGGATTCGATAAGCAACTATTTATACAGCTTCTGTGAAAAGAGAAAAAGGAAGGAAAAGCGTGTGCCGCATTCGTGCTTAAGGAAAATATTTATTATACTAGCTTATGTCTGCGGCTTTGTACGAGTTAATTTACGACCTAGTACTGGGAGCCACGTATTGCAATGTTCTTTTTCTTTCTTTGGTTATGTAGGTAAAGTCATACAAACGAGATAAATGTAAATATAAATATCCCATCCCTCCCATCACTTTAACCCCCATAATAATTTAAACGGTTCAACCGATTTTCATCAAACATGTCTAAGAACACTCGCACATAAGTCACCTTTAATGTAAAAAAACTAAATCGAAATTGCTTCATTCTGTTCAAGAGCTATGATGCCACAGATAGACAAACAGACAGACGTGTCAAACTTATAACGCTCCTCTGTTTGCGTCAGTGGTTAATGAAAATACTTCGAATGTCGATATCTGAACTTTTGTTATGGAAGATTTAACCAACTTCAAAAAATTATGACTTAATATCCCGTAAATGTACTCCTAACGTATGGGGATATAAGTATCTTTTCAGTTCGGTAAACCGCGGTTTAACTGTGCTAATTAGAGTTGCGTAAAACACATGCGGTAGGTTCTGAATGTGCCAACCGAAGTTGCGCAGTCATTGTACAACCGAAGCGGTGGCAATCAAGCTATTTACGGAATTTCAAGTACGCATTTCTTCAAATTTTAGAATCAGAGTTTAAAAGTGATAGGAACTGAGGGATTTTTTTGAAGACCGAAGTAACCGAAATTAATAATTTAACTTCTAACCCACCCAGCTAAGCTAAATCGCTTCTGTTAGCAGTAAATTCAAGGATAATGTTAGTCGTATTAGGGCCAAGATTTGAACCCGGGTCCTCTCAATCATAAGACCATTGAGCTCCGACGCTTCACTCCCGCTTTACACAATGAATTTCACGGAATAATGAACCGTATACCGGGCATTATCTTCAAATTGTGGACTACCAAATAAAATCATGTTTCAAAAGTCGAACATGGCTCATTATATGAATAGCCGCCACGTTCATTAGCATAGTATATCCCATTTTCATTCCATAGATGAATTCGTGAAGGGGTGGTAAAGTCAAACTGACGTGTCCTAAAGTGTACCTATCTAGTCTAAATTAGACTCTAAACTCAATTGAATCTCTAATATCAGTATTATGTGTATAACAGCCAAGATACTATTATGAGGTAAGCCACTACATACGATCTGTTATGCTCTCCGTTGCAGCTAAGCCGTTTAATCGCTCTGAGGCTAACCTATTGCTGGATTGGATTTGAAACATCCTGTCTGGAGTGGGACTCAGTACAGCGTTCTGTTAACTATCAATGAGCTTAACTGACTGGCTAGGGAGATCTATATTATGATTTTAGAAATATGAATGAATGAATGAATGAAATTTTACTGTACACTTACATACTTCATTTAGTACAATGGGCGGTCTTATCGCGGACTGCGATTTCTTCCAGACAACCTTTTGATGGACTGATCTTTAGAAGTAGCAGGCAACAAATCTCTACTTTGGTCAAAAACTTTTATGTGTTGCTTCCCAGTGGAGTAGAATAGGACCACCCCAGCTTTTTCTGTGGTTGTCATAGAAGGTGACTAAGGGATAGGGCTGTTTTATCCATGGCTAATTTAGTACAGTTATAGATTAACGTTCATATTAATTTAATTAATAGGTTTCCATAGGAACGAAATCAGAACTCCACATGGATGGAGCCCAGTCCGTCTTCCTAATTTTCTCTCATTGTACAATCTACAGTTACTCATGTAGATACATACATACATATACTCACGCTTATAAATCCCTGAAGGGGTAGGCAGAGGTGTATTAACACCCACGTTTCGTTAACTATAATTTTCGGTCCCACGTAATAGGGGGCAAGCGTATTGCCGTTCAATGGGCACTTAGTCATGGGCTATATGTTTACTGTCAGATGGAGAACATCGCTATCACTTAGTTGCCTTCTACAATACACACAGAAAGAGATGAGGTGGTTTACTCTACTCCAACGGGAACCAACACGGCAAATTGAATGAAATCCATATCCATACTAATATTATAAATGCGGAAGTAACTCTGTCTGTCATTCAGTCTGTCTGTCTGTATGTTAAGCTTTCACACCTAAACCACTGAACCGCTTTTGATGAAATTTAGTATACGAGTAAATTAGACAATGAGAAAGGACATAGGCTATGTATGACCGCGATAACTGACATCCATGCGAGCGAACCCGCGAGCAAAAGCTAGTGAAATGATAAATAAAAAAATTACCTAATGTTGCATAGAACAATTGTTTGCGCATCATACAAATGATGTTATCGCAGGAGATCTAACCCACATCACTTGACACAGCGATATATAGTAACATCGTCATAAAGCTACGCTATCCATAGAACCAAGTTTGTTGTAAGCGTGGCTTTAAAATCTATTTAAGGTGTTATATCGCAAAGCGAATACCAAAATGATAAAGCTGCACTACATTGTCGGGTTTTAGGATGCGTTTCTATCCTTGTTTGACTTTTATGGCTTATGGAATCGATAAGCAGCTGATTGTATTTTTGTTGGCTTCTATAGGAAGGGAAAAGGATGAAATTCATATTTAAAGTTCTTTACCATAATAATATAAAAGAACTTCTTCATTCAACTACTTCGTTTCGACGATTATGTTCACGATAACAGTCAGGAGTCAGTTTAATTCTCGGGTTATTTAAATTTTTACCGGAATTACTTGTTAGATATCTAAGAATAGCTTGACCTAGAACTTCTACAATGCTAAATCGATGAAAGTATCTACGGCAGTTGTAAATATCTAGAAAAAAATATCAGAAGTATTCTACTTACGACAACATGTTAAAACACAAACTGATACACACATCCGTGCTCGCCAAAAAAAGTATTCTAATTTGTTATTTGCTTCTAAAATTAAAAATTCTCCCATTGATTTAGATTTGAAATAGTGAATGGTCAAACGTCGCTTGAACCAGCGACCAGTATCTTAGAGGGGGAATGCTCTGACCTACTGAGCCTACTGAGTCTTGAGCATTTGAAAATTTCCTGTGCAACCAACATTGGGCGATGATATTCTTAAAAAAAATCTACTTTATTAAAAAACACGTTGACCAGCGACCAGTATCTTAGAGGGGGAATGCTCTGACCTACTGAGCCTACTGAGTCTTGAGCATATGAAAATTTCCTGTGCAACCCACATTGGGCGATGATATTCTTAAAAAAAATCTACTTTATTAAAAAACACGTTGAACAAAAATTGAAAAGACACCCTGAATGTGTCATTCATGTCTTAACTTATTAAATGAGTTCCTTTGCCTCTGCGGCAAGGCTTTGTGTCTTGGCAAATTCTTTCACCATGTTTCTCACTTAATTTATTTTTTCAAACAAGTAGCTACATTCTCTGTATTTATTTCGTGAACGATGTCATGATTTTGCAAAAGTCATCTATTTTACAGTATCACAGTGGTATGATGGATGATAGGTAACTGGATTGGACTGTTCAGTGAGAATTTCATTTTTAAATTTATTAACGTCTTTATTTTAGTCAACCAAAACGTGAAGATACAATTATACACTTATAGATAAAGCTGAACCTAATGTTTACAATGTGTGCAATGAGTCTTTTTTCACTCAAAATTGTTACCAAATTGTACGAATAAATACATAACGTCAAGATTATTCGCCGATAATTTACTAAAGAGTCATTAACGAGGTTCTAAGGCGTCATAAGTCAAAAAGTCTGTCATTAACAACAAAATTTCCGTTTTTATTACATTTTAAGTTATGCTCGTGTATTACATAGTGCTCAAATTTTTTAATCCAAAAACTGTTCGCTAAATATGTTTTTCTTTTCTTTCAGGTAAGTTGCTACATTCAAAGTGATGCAAAATGGATCTACTTTCAAAATTTCCAGTCACATTATTCAGTAAGATTAATCTGATAATATTAATCGAAACTAATGTGTTGTGTAGTTATAGAGCATTTAATTGCTTATAGGTCTTGACTGCTTATATAGAGGAACTTATTCGTAAAATCAAAAGATCAAGATCAGTCGAACGCTCTATCACTGTTACATCATCTATAAACAGCCGTGTCTCAGGAATCCTAAACTGACATCCCAAATAATTCGCCATACTTTACCTAAGTATCCCATCCTATCAAAATATTTCAAACATGCGTCCCTCACTTTTCAATCAAAGCTTCTTATACATTCTGCTCTCCTAGTCCGTTGCCTTCGCAAACATGAAGCATGTCAATACCATTTAAGTAAATATTTTATGATGCGAGAAACGTTAGCTGAACTTTATGGACGGGACGTCAGATCAAAATTTACTTGTGGGTCCAAAACCCATTGCTTATAAACTATATTTTATGACTTTACGTGTTTTTGATAGCTCCACATACGAATTTTAGTGCGGCACTCCTGATTAATTTTGTTGATCATAACACACTTGTAAATGTTGTTGGGCTATGCTGTGAAGTTACTTTGGTAGTATTTTTTATTATTGTACTTCAATTATGTTTAGGGAGATTAGACTCAGTTTTATTTATGCATACTTCGGGAAATAAATCAGTCGACCACATCTATAGAATAATACTTCAGAAAACATTACTTTCTCAATTATTATCGACCCATTAATCTCTGAACCCATATTTCATAAGTCAACAATCTCGCTAAGGAAGTTCCAATATATTTTCTTCCATTATTTTTTGGCCAGAAAGTGGTTCACGTCTTGTCTGTTAGTCTTAGTCGGTTTTGTATTCGTATATCCAAAAGAAATTGAAATGTGTAGCTCATCAGATCTCATATTAAGTAATACATCGTTTTCCACTTTGATCGTAATTTTATTTCTTGATATTCATCCCTATCATTTATACCTATACTATTTCAGAACGTATATCTATAGTAGCGTTTACGTCTCAGTTCGTTAAGTTACCGGTTCGATACGTTACCATATCAATAAAACAATATCAAATTCTTTTGCAGACTACCTTTTATTTTTTATAGTTATCTGATCGTCACGTTCAGTAGCACTAAACGAGATACCATTTCAAATAGTATGAGATCGCTGACACTATACTTTTTCTCAGTATAAAGTAGGAATAAATATTATATTATTCTAAAAATACGAGATGCCGCCTAAACAGAATTTTCATACTTCGCACGCCTCATCTTTTATTCAATCGTCGTTTAAAAACTCTATGGAATGTTTGCGACAAGCTACGTCATCTACAATTGTTTTGACTGAAGCTTACAAGTAAAATAATCACTGGCATATTCTGATACCAGGAGTCGTTAAGGAGTTGAAGGTACACTCCATTACGGTACTCTTGGCAACCCCGTTATCGTTATAATAGAATATTAGATTCCGCCATAAACAGTCACGGCAATGCGACCAATAAAAGTTGATCTTTAAAATTTTCTGCCTCACACCTTTCCGTTTCTCGTTGACGAAGTTGAGATAGGAGCGAGGTAGGTCACCAAAATTTGGTGGTATTAGGCAATGTGTTTGCTGACGTAAACACCGTTGTTGAAGGAAAATTGCCGAAAGATGTTTGCCTCCACTGAAGTGTTGTTGAGGCTCAAG
The DNA here is from genome assembly GCA_914829495.1 of Eilema sororculum. NCBI lineage: Eukaryota > Metazoa > Arthropoda > Insecta > Lepidoptera > Erebidae > Eilema > Eilema sororculum. Next base: position 18,943,266 of record OU618552.1, on the reverse strand, counting down.
GGGCGCAAGTAATTGGAAAATTCAATCTAAATTCGTTCAGATTTTGTTGCCTATCAAATGTTGAGGAAAGGGCATCATTTGATAGCATCAGATGTTTTTGAAATGAGAATCAGGGGAACGGAGAGATAGTAACAATTAAATTACCGGTGCTGACTTGGATGAGATCCGGAGTCAGTATCGTGCTAGAGTAAACTATTTATGTTCAGGTTTATCTACTCTAGTATGATATCCGTTTGATGTTGAACTTTGACAATAATTCTTGTCAAGCAACTTTATGCGACGTGAAGAAGGAAAATAAATCTTTTGTCATAAAAACACAAATGGGAGTAGTTTTTATAAGTTCCGAATTCATGGTGTCGTTATATAGTTTTATTTTAGTGTTGAAAAGATAAAAAGTTGTTTTAAATTACTTATATTCAGTGGTTGGGTAAGATCTTAGTAAGAATAATTTGGATACAAGCTTCAAGATTATTTTATTTTTTATACAATGGTATTACAATATTTAAAGCGTAATGCCATCAATACCAAAATAAATAGGTAGATACTAATATGATACGAGTAATGTTTCATTGAATGCAAAATTTTAGTTAATATATTTAAACCATTAATAAAACTTTTCAATCCGTTTAGAAACAGCGGCGAAATATCGGACTCTCGAAAAATATGAGAAATATGGTAAACATCCCGGCGAGCGTTTTACTATGAATGTAAACAACCATGTCAATCTCAAGTCATACATTAAACCAATAATCTAGGCAATTTTAAGTTTTGCTGTTAATCTTGAGTAGATTGATAGTTATTGCATCGATCAAAATTATAAAGTACTCTCATAAAAATATGGTGGAACACTATAATACATACATAAATATACTTACTCCTGTAAACACCGATATTAGGGGTGAGCATATTGCTGTTAAGCGGGCAATTAGTCATGGACTGTGTGTTTACTGTTGAATGAGGACCCACAGAAAAAGATGGGATGGCCCTATTCTACTCTACCAGTACACTACCAGTAGCTGATAGTGAATATTTTGACTTTTGTTATGAACCGCAATTTAATTCAAAAATAAAATTTAAATCAAGTCAAATAGACCAATTCACAGAACAATAATATATAAGAACTGGCGCTTGAAACAGTAGTTGAGTGCTCCATCGCCTCTAAAAGAGTTTTGACCAATTTAGCTCAAACCAAAAAAAGGAATAACGCAAAAAAATCTCCCACATTTCCTAAACCGAATTGTGCCTTTACACATCAACCTCTTTATTTGCCCACCGCTCTTATTCACACTGGAAAAAAAAAATTTTTTTAAGAAACCACCGAACAAACCCCATTTACATTCTGGTGTAAATCTCTTAAGCCGACGGCCCCAACATACGCATATTTTTTTCATAATTTATAGCTGCATGTTTGTGTTGGTTTTGAGTAATCTTATACATTCTAGGACACGCTTTAACTTACGACTATATTATTTATGTACTTGTCATAAGCACATATAAGTTATATATGCGCTCCCTTGCTTTTAGTTTATTTCCTTCCTCTGTTAGTGAATCAGTTTATTAAGTTTCCTGAATAACGTTACGTATTGTGTTTCGTTTACGCTTTTGCTTTTTGAGGCCGGAAATGATAGTAATAATAATAATATATTACTGGCCAAATTATAGTGAACAATTAAATATAATATTTGCTTTGAAGTCCCGGGTTCGACACCTGGCCATTACACTACCGACATAACCCACTCCTAGCACAAGCAATTTATCGTAGTTGGAGGGAGATATACTATACTATACTATACTATTTAGAGGGAATATTAGTAATTTCGCTTACAATAATCTTTTCTTTTTAAGTTATTTCAATATACTCAACTCGATTAACAAGTCTGATATCAATAAAGCTTTAGTTAAACTCAAACTCATTGTATACACTCATGGTGTACAAGTTAATTTCAGACCTCGTAATAAATTCTAAAGCAATAAGATAATGATTACAGTTCGTTTCAATGAAATTGTTATAGCATTTATTATGCTAATTTTTAAATTCGAAATACATTGGGAAAAAGAAGAACTCAAGTGGGACTTGAACCCACGACCTTTCCCTTACACGGGGAGTGCTCTTCCAACTGAGCTATTGAGTCACACCTGAATCACTTCAAATTTCCCATCTCTTTATATCCATGACTTTCACTTTATATCGTTTCACCAATTATTGCTGAAACATTCATACAGGAAAAATGATGAGGAAATAATAAAAGTAGTCGATAACAATTATATTAATAGAAATATGCCATGAGATACTACATGCTAGGCTACTACGCAGGAGGCGCAAGTTCAATACCCGCTCAGTGCAAATATTTCTGGCCGTGCCTCGGAGAGTACGTTATGCCGTCGATCCCCGTTGCCATACTATGAAAATGAAAAATAAAAAATAATTTATTGCCAAAAAAACACGAAGGTTACATTCATTGCCGGTGACCCCACACTAGGCAAGCCTGTCCTGTGGGTGCCGAATACGTTGGTACATTATGGGTAATAACAATGTGTTCGGTATATTTATGTTGCTGACGTTATTTACAGTAGATGTTACAGTTTTACATATTATTTATATAAATTATAAATTAAATCTAAAATGTTACGTTGTGAACTTATTATTTAATATGTTATGTAACACAGGTAGGTAATAAAAAACTATGGCAGTAGTTACAAGTAAATCGAGCCCTCAAAAGTCCAACAACTGGTCTAACTGCAATGCTGGGTAAACTTTTGGGTTGTGGAGGTCAGAAGGCAGTCACTTCACAGAAAATATTGAAGTTCAGACAAATCCGCAGTTAGACTGAGAAAGCGGACCCAGACTCCAAGCTGAAAGGTTCATATGCGACTGGGCTAAGAGGAAGAAGAAGGATAGTAATAAGCCGAGTTCCGCAGTCGGCGGCTTGGGCGCCGCCGACGTGTCTACGCCGAAGACCATCGGCCTCCATGACCGGGGGCCTGAGGACGGTGAGTTGGCTGCTCGTCGTCCTTACAGAAGCAGGCCCATGACGGCAGCGTGACGTGACGGACTCACGCACGCCTCCCCCCTCCTATGAAGCGGGATGATACCCGAAAACCCCCCATAGACGCGGGATAGCACCCGAACCACCCCCTAGACGAGGCCGCATTAAAGCCGTGGGTCTCCCAACTATAGGCTGCTGGACGATACCGTGGGGGTTTTAGTCGGTAGGAGTCCGGCATAACATCCATAAAGGATTTCCCCCAGGGTCAAAAAAAAAAAAAAAAAAAAGGTAAAACATTACTGATTTGACTGAATATTCTAATAAAGATCAGAAGCACAGCAAATACATCATGTAATTCAATATAGATAAGAAATAAACAGTACATTGAATGGAATCTTCCTTACATTTATCATATTGTTTTCCTTTACTGTATTTACGAAATTATTCCGAATCTATTACTCTGATATTAATAGTTTTGTTTGTTCAACAACTTAATACAGATAATGGTAGGAATATTGGTTGAGCTTATTGTTATACACTCAATTATTTAGTGAAGTTTACAGTTGAAATCAAATATTTATACAAATATGCTTATAGGTATTTCTCTACTCGATCTTTACTAGCAACACCAACGTGCATGATGTACATTGTACATTCACCATCAGATTTTTTGTTTATTTTACAAACCATTCTGAGTACTATGCAAATACGTAATATAGTTCAGTCAGCTTAAAAAAAAACTTATGGTAGCATAAGAGAATCCTTATAATAAAACATAATATATCTTAATAATTATAGAGCAAATTTCCAGACTAAATTAGTAACTAACTAAACTTCTCAAACAATATAATATTATGAATATATAGATCACAACACTAAACTGCCTCGCACAACTAAACTGTGGAATGAACTGTCACCCGCGGTATTTCCGAACCAACATGACCTTCAAACCTTCAAGAAAAGAGTGTACTCTCTTTTAAAAGGCAACGCACTTGTGGCTCCTCTGGTATTGGCGGCGGTGATCGCTTACCATCAGGCGATCCGTCTGTTCTTTTGCCTCCCAATTCGATAAAAAAACACGCTATGAATGTATTTATTTTATGCCATTTACTAAGTAAACATACTCGTAAATATAAATGCACCTGTAAGCATTGACCCATTTCCTTCGCTCCCGGTAATTATCTACCGTATCGCTATTTTCCTTCCATTCTCTACGGGCATGCAACCGCGAATGAGCAGCTTTCGTATGTTGTCTATCAAAACAAATATGGCGTATTGTAAACCACTCCACGAGATTAAGTACGTTTCTAAGTACTTAGTATACGTCTTGGTAATAATCTGAAATAAATTTATGGAAAAGATAAATTAATGGAATTGATTAGTATTATTATGCAATCTATTGTTTTATTATTCTCCTCAGCAATAATCATTAAAAAATAACTAAAATATAATCTAATTTGTACATCGTTTTATTTCTGCATACAGACCAAAATTAAGCACAATAGTTTTTTTTATAGTGGTTCTTATACGATATTTTTTTTCATAATTTTTTTGACATTATTTTGGATTATTCCAGAAATCCCACCCCCCACCACCAATGTTTTGAAATTATTTAACAAAAATGCGTTAATGTATTATTTAATTAAATATCTTTCATTATAAACAAAAATTAAAACTTTTTATGATAACGTAAAACGCGAGTGTTTTTTTTATAAAGAACAGGTCAATTTGACTTCACCTCGCCTGATGGTAAGCTCAAAGAAAAGTCCATCATCGTAAATAACATCCAGTGGGGATTTTTACTTATTTGTCCAAAAATCCCCACTAGGCTGAGTATATTTTACTGGTGGGAATTTCAGGAAAAAAGTAACAATCCCCACTGGTGGGAATTTTTCGGTGGGGATATTATCTGGAATATCGATACAAAAAAATATTTCAGTCAGCAACATCAAATTCTATGTCTCTGATATTCATCTTTTAGGCAGCATAACATTAGAAATCTGAAACAGAACATCATAACATTTTTGAACTGTTGACAGTTGATTAATTCACCCAAATGTTCTGAAGGCTCAAGAAGGGTTCATCTAGAGTCACTGTGCCTTGATTAAGTACAAAAACTTTGTAGTTGCGTCATGTCTTCACGGAACAACACCTAACACCTGCTAACTTTGCTGATTCAGCGACCAAAAGAGGATCTTGGCCTCAGACAAGAACTTTGTTCGTTTCATTTATCTTTAATGAAATTTCGTCTGTCTGTAGGCTGTTGTTACTCGTTTGGTACCTACTTACGCCTGTTCAACTATAGACCTAGTTATCGGAATAAAGTATCATACAATATATTTACGCTTTTCTTCCTCAGAGTTGGTAGAAATAATAACTATGTACGTAGCTATTTGGTTCAATACTAACTCACTTTCAGTGCTTTTACTGTCATTTATTAAGCATGGAGTCTGAATAAGACGTGTGATTGATGGTAATGGATTTACCCCCTATTCTGTAGGACTGGAAATATAGTAGGAGAAATGTAGATGGTAAATGCAGCTTTATCTATCCATTCAAGGATCTAATATATATATAGGATATATTCACTATAAAAAAATTACGTCCTAAGGCATACATATTGATTCCGAAGCCTTTTTTTTGTGGAAATCCCCTCGGGTACCTCTCCCGCCAGAGCCGAAGGGGGAGGTTATTTCGAACTTGAACCCACTACTGGTCGATCGGTCGTACGCAGTCTGTGAGTGGGTCATCGTGCTAGGCCGAAGGTGAGGTTGTCTTCGACTCCCACCTCGGTGTCTCACACGCCGGACACTTGGTAAGCGTGTGCAGCCCCGTATCCTCGCTCACGTCGCAGTGATGGCACTCGAGTGTTGGCTCTTTGTCGATCATGCCCGGTGACAATCTGCATCAGTACGAGAGGCTTCAATAAGGCCTTTTCTCCATACCCCATGATGCGGTGTTACCGCCGCTATTATGGCGCATCCTGCTGCTGACGCATACAGCACATACATTACTTGTTCAACTAAGATAAAGTAAAAAAACTAGGATAAAGGGCACCATTAAAAAGCCGCAATGAATTACGCGTATCTGCTGCATACGACGGTACTTGTCGTATGTGGTCACCTTCGGATTCATATCTTAACGAAAGGCTCCTTTACATAAAATGTCTTCGACTGCTTGTTGGTAACGGATACTTACAACGGGATAAAAGTATCGATGACATTTATGAAAGTAGAAGAAGTGCTAAATGTATATGCCTGACTTGAATCAAGTGAAAAGTTGCCACTCCGCCTACCTGAATCAATCAATAAATTGGCTTCTCGCGGTCCAGGTGGACATAGGCCTCTCTCAATGTTGGGTGGTTTTGGCCTGCTGTTTCCACGCTGGCCAGACGGGTTGGAACAGGGTTTTATTACGAGTTTTCCTTCTCTCGCAGTGATATCGCCTGCGTATATTTCCGTTAGTCGCCTCTTACTTCGGAAGAGATGGTGTGGTGATACTTGTATTATTTCTCCATCATCACACTGATTACCGCCTACCTCAATGGAATAAAATAAAAATATTTTTTCTTTTGAACATAAAACGATAAACCATAAAATTTTCAGCAATCAAAGGTTCAAAAGTAATTCAATTGTTACAAAAATACCCAGCAATGTATGTTAATTTTACTTCTCATGCCATTAAGACTAGTGTGGTAGTTAACGGAATGTCAATGCTCTATGAAGACCACTTGCCCCAATTCAATTTAATTATATTACGGACAATACTAAGAAAATATAAAATTGGCTTACGATGACTTGCAGCTTAATCTCTTTTTCTTTGGTAGCTACGTGGAGTTTTGTTACTAGTTCGGGACTTGAGACAATAAAATTTTTGAACACTGATTACTTATCATTTTAAAGCATAAGTGAGCATTTTATTTAAATATCAACTGAGACTGGGAGCATGCTACTTTTTAGTCATTTTGTTAGAGTGCCTTATCCCTTCTCTTTAGAATCTGCAAGTGATAGCACGTGACTGACATTTTTAGCAAGATTATTCTCAGTAGTTCCCTTAGAAGAAACGAGTGAACTCCTCTCGTAAAGGTTGCCTGGTAGAAATCACTCATAGCAATAAGGCCGCCCTTGTACATTGCAAGAGCGGTTCCGTAGTCATTTATTTTTATTTTCAGTATTTTATGGTATACAATAAAGTATAAAATAAATAAATTAACATTCATAGACCACTGTTTACTAATACTTGGGCCATGTTGTTTACTAACTTAGCAATAAACAAAACAAAACTAAAACGAACAATGTTTGAAATTTCAATTAAATCATAAGTTTCAATAACTAGTTTATTAAATTAAATAGTTTAACCGTATTATAAAACTGAAAACACCCTGTAAATAAATAACTCTTACAAATAACGAACCCTATCGAGATTAACGAACTAGAAGCAACCGTAGAACTTTATCAATAAAATTAACTTCCAAATTCCTAAACTCAATTAAAACTTACCAAAATACTGAACAAAATTATTACGCTCCACGAATACTTATAACCATCAAATATCATTACAACGATACATAACAGAAATAGCAACTATAAAAAAACGTTATGGTCCATAAAGTCATTTTATTCGATTCTTTCTCATTTATGACATGTCTAAGAACCTACATACATAAATTAGTTTATCTACATTTACAACATATACTTTATTTTACCACTCAAAGATATTATGATGGGAATGACCGATGTGCGAAAGGGTGGGTCAAGTTATCTTAGACTTTATTTATATAGTGAAAGTTCCAGTGTAAGAAGAGCCCTTATCGGTCGCGTATTTTTTTGCCCTAATTCAAGTTGTTTCTAATCTTGTTTGCTTTTGAATGAGAATACAAATATATGTAGAAAGCTTTAGCAGAATCCAGTGTTCTTTTTCACGGATAATATCTAGGTTGAAATCGACTTGACACAGAATATTGAGAACAGGGTTGTCGTTTTAGAGACCCAATTCAGTAACGCTGTTTTCAAATGTGATTACAAGTCGATAAGAAAGCTAAAAAACATGTTGCAAAAAGTTAACGAAATGCATGAGCACCATAAAACTTTGAAGCTTTTGGTCGTGAGAAAACTACCGACTAAAAGCGACTTAGCGTTGCATCTTTTAATCTTCGGGTTTGTTTTAGCACTTTATTTTTAGCTGCAACGAACTTTGTTTTAAGTTTTATCAAAATGATGCACGAGTCTCGTACTAAATAGAGTATTAATTCTATTATTAGGGTATTTTGTCAGGCTTGTAAGAAGGCTGACGACCTTCTATTGATTTCCCCCAAATTTTTACTCCTCTTCCAGGTGATATTTCTTATACTGCTAGCCTTGATGCCTTATAGAATATAGTACCCATTTTCCATCACTCAGATCCTGTGCTTGTAACCCTAATAATATCAGAAAACATCATAACTCTAAAAGCAACCACGACTTCTTTTATCTTGATTCGTATCGCAGTTACTATATCACAAAGATTAACGGTTCTGAGGCCACAGTCCTTTGTTACTATTTACATGTCAACACAGTTTTTCGGATGTTTGGGAAGTCGTTCAAGTAAATTAGGGACTGTCTGCGCGTAATGTGTTCCTGAGTTTTGTTTTGTATAACCGTTCCTGTTTGTATAGTTTTTGAAATTGTATTCTATTTTTATGACTCCAGCTAGTCGTTATTCTCGAGGTAGCGTTGTTTGTTCTTCATAATCCTTGTTTGTTTCTTTTTTGGGGGTAGTATCTGGTGTTGTATAATTATGCAGATGTTGTACTGTTATAATTAGCTGAGTTTGCATAATGCCATCATAAGGCAGACGGGGAAAAGTTTTATCACCTTAGTTGTAACTAAATCCCTTCATAATTTTTCTTTTATTTTTATGAAGTAAATCATGCATGTAATCTAGTTTAAAAAATGTGCTCAGTTTGATAAAATGAATAATTGTGAATAGGAAATTAATGAGAGCCAATCAAATTTAAAAAAAAACATCGTGCGTGTCAAGTTTTGGAACAATATGGGAACAAAATATTGTTCCAAAACTGTAGGAATTTTGGAATAATATTCTCTCAACAGAGTAATTCCTCTCATCAAAACTTACATGCTAAAACAGATTCCAAGATCCGTGTATGTTTCTGTATCTACTGTATTACAAACATTAATATTGAAAGAAGAATCTATGAGAACCTTTCATGCTAGAGTCAACCCTAATTCTGTCAGAATTCAGTCCAATCTAGTGTGACATGCTATCAAAGGCAGTGATAAGGTAAATTGACACATTGTGTCAACAGAACAAGGTTTAAGATTCTCTGCTTTTAACATAAGAAGGAGTTTCGCTTCCTTGTGACATTTGTAATGAATTCGTCGCCGGTGAAACAGGGCCGCAATCAGCAGTGGGAATGCAAAATGTTAATAAGATATGGTAACATTAATTGGATTTGAATAGATTATACTCGTCTTTGACTACCACATGCGATACAACTCTCGGAATTTATTCAATTAAGACGTGTTTCATATAAAAAAAGGAATGAAAATATTGGTAATTTAATAAAGTGAGTTACGAGAATTCTTATGAAAAGATAAAAGTTTAATATATCCAGCTAATATTCGTGGCTAAGTAATTTATGGAGTACGAAATTTAACTAATCCAACCAACTTCCAGGTAATAAAGTTGGAACAATTTTAGTTACAGAACTGAGTAACTTAAACAATATATTACAGCAACATGAGTATCTAGTTCAACCAACAGTAAATTCTATTTCATAATAAAGTAAATTTCATGTCGTTTTTTACACATCCAGATGGTTTCTGCAAACAAAAATGGGATTTATTTATTGTGTACTTGTTCCGAATGTTTTACTTCCCCACGGAACTATAATTTTTTCGTCATATTGCAGTTATATTATGTTAAACGTACATTATATCTTAAATATCTTATGAAGATTTTTCTTGAATAAGTAAAATAAGAATGTGTGGATTTATTAAAAAAATATTACCTACTGAACAATGAAGTTGCTCCATGTAGAGTCTAAATAATAAATAAATTATTATTAGTTTATTCTTCCACACAATTTTATGTTCAATACTCACTCATTCGTACTTTTACAGTACACTTCACTACAGTATAAATTAGTTTAGCTTTTGGCAGACATCTACGCATGTTTCAAATGCGTCTCTGCGCAACTGCAGTGCTCATTTAGATGTACAATATACACCTTAGCGTTATTGTTTTACTGATGCAGTAATAAATATAAACTCACTGTAAATACGCTGTAAATTAACGAATGCTGTAAATTACTATACACACAATTACACCTAAGTTCTGGTTTGTCACGATGTCCTTCTTACAGTCCCGGGTCCTTTAAGCGGGGCGTGAAAAGGCATCTGATGAGGCCGTCAAGCTGAGTGCCACCACTGTTAACATGGTACATGTTTAGGATGGTGACTCTCTTTCCGAGACTTTGCCTTAAGCTTACCATCAGGCGAGGTGAAGTCGAATTGACGTGTCCTTTATAAAAAAAATCTCCTCTCGCCTCTGCTGGGAGAAATTTCTTATTAAAATAAACAGTGCCAACGTACCAACTTTTCAACATTTATTGTATGTATGATTGTTTTGTGTGTACATGAATCTTAAATAAATAAATGATAAAGAAAGCTGATCCAAAATTTAGTGAACTCGAAGAATGATATTATGGTAGAAATAATATTTAATGAGTACGTAATAGCGAATGAGACGTCTGATGCCAGGATAAAAAAGAGAAGCCTCTATGGCGTGACGCTAGTGAACTTGACTGCTACGCAGGAGATGCGGGTTCGTTTTCTTCGCAATGCAATTATTTGTACGCATTAATAATGCGTACAGAAAATAATATGAGTGTTAACATTGGTCTCGTGTTTCTATGTGTATTATGTATGTGTTTATAAAAATATGTATCTAAGTATGTTTATCTGCATTCGAGATCCTATAACACAAGCTAGTTGCTTACTTTGGGTCTATATACTTAGCGTTTTGTAAAATGTCGTAGTATACTTGTCGGAATTCAGTCCATTATGTAGATTCCCCTATATTTCCGAGAATCCTATCCCAAAAAGTAAAAGAGCCAATTTGCTATCCGAACCAAATCAGATACTACTAAGATTGTTGAAATTTTTATCTTATTCCATTGCAATTATCGGGGTTCGTAAAAGTTCTGGTGACGTCAGCGGAGCAAAATTCTCATGTCTTCAATCGGTGCTCGACATTTTTAGAAGGTTTTCCTCTTCTACCTGAATATCGTTAAAACTTACGTGAAATTTGACAGTAAAGTTAACTTGGATCAGCTGAATCATAACAAAGTATTTCTTCTTCTTGTTTTCTATACTGTTAAGGTAGGAAACATTATTACATTATATATAAGTAATTACCGTGACCTACAAAGGCTTTTATTACTAGACGTAGAGTCATTCGGGCTTTGCTTTGCTGAGGAAAAATGCGTAGAGATGTTGCGTCTTTGGCAGTTTTCTACCGTCTCTACCATGGTGAATGTTCTGACGAGCTCTTCCAATTAGTCCCACCTTCCCCTTTCCTTCACAGGACGACACGTGCAGGGCTAAGATGCCATCCATTTACGGTGCAGAGTATACCTGCTAGAACCAAGCGTTTCAGTGATTCATTCCTATGCCGCACCACTAAGACCTGGAATTCCCTGCCAGCTCACGTGTTTCCTTCTTCCTACAGTCCCGGGTCCTTTAAGCGGGGCGTGAAAAGGCATCTAATGAGGCCGTCAAGCTGAGTGCCACCACTGTTAACATGGTAAATGTTTACGATGGTGACCCTCTCTCCGAGACTTTGCCTTTAGCTTAACATCAGGCGAGGTGAAGACAAATTGACGTGTCCTGTATAAAAAAAAGAATAAATAGTGTAGAAAAAGTGGAAAAAGAAAATTCAGTTTAGAATAGATTACTTCTTCATCTGGGCACTGTTTCAGTTGAATCAAAATCTTTTGGAGCCCGGTGTACTACACCTATCCGTAGCTTAGTTTTTTTTATTTTTAACCCCCGACGCAAAAACGACGGGGTGTTATAAGTTTGACGTGTCTGTGTGTGTGTGTGTGTGTGTGTGTGTGTGTGTGTGTGTGTGTGTGTGTGTGTGTCTGTCTGTGGCATCGTAGCACCCAAACGGTTGAACCGATTTGGATTTAGTTTTTTTTGTTTGAAAGGTATATGAGTCGGGAGTGTTCTTAGCTATGTTTGAAAAAAATCGGTCCAAGATGGCCGCCGCCACAACATGTTGGAATACATATTTCTTTATAACTCCCTCAATATGGGTATCAAATGAAAGAGCTTGACTAGTAGATCAATTTAAAAAGTATAAAATAAAAATTAAATTAAAAATTTAAAAAACCCCCGTCACAAAAAACACATCCAAAAAGTTGAAAATAAATGAATAAATTTTAATTCAACGGTTGCCATGTCGGGGGACCTTACGATATAAAGGAGTACTTAACCAGTTAAGGTCCCCCGACATGGCAACCGTTGAATTAAAATTTATTCATTTATTTTCAACTTTTTGGATGTGTTTTTTGTGACGGGGGTTTTTTAAATTTTTAATTTAATTTTTTACGGGTAGGGCTTCCGTCTGACTCCCGAATCTGAGAAGAAAGCCTGAACCCGAGCCTTGTCTGATAATTAGGTGGGGTCGGTACACCACTTGTATGTGAAGTTTACTGGGACCCCGAAAATCTTAGTACCCTTAAATACGTAGATACGTAAATATTACTCACGTCTACGAAGGCGTAGATAGAGTTGTAATAACACCCACATTTCGCCAGCAATGATTTTTAGTCCCACGTAATAGGGGGCAAGCTTATTATTGCCAAGCGGGCCCTTAGTCATGGAGTGTGTGTTTGCTGTCGGCTGGATAAAAGTCCTACTCCTTAGACGTTTTCTACAACACCCACAAGAAGAGATGGGGTGGCCCTATTTTACTCCACCGGGGACCCACACGTGTACCCTTACACATAGAAAATACCTAGTACATAAATTCATAGAGTAGTACAACCAGTTTCACAATATAAATGAAACACGTAGGTAGATACTTCTAGTAACTTTATATGAATATTCCAATTGGCTCACAAAGATCCAAAATAGCAACTCTCAATCAAACACAGGCGAAGTTTCCTGATTATCGCCAACTTATCTCTAACAAAGTTTCCCTTCGCCATTATCTTTCATTTCGTTGGGCTGTTTGAGCCAAACAACCTTATCCATATCGTTATTCGAAGTTCACTGTTTTTCATGACTAATGATAGTTAGACTTGGAGTGGAATTCGAGCTCTGAAATGCAAACTTTGAATGCAATAATTAGAATCAAGAGAAGAATGATATAGGAATTACTAAAAACTGGTTATTCCATTCTAAACAACTAAACTGAACAACAAGTTGTTCGGATCGGAACTCAGTCCATGGTTTTGGTCCTATCGAACCAAATATTCAGGTAAACCATAAAAAGGTAATTTAGGGATTTATATAAATTTCTAACGATTATAATTCCTAATATATACACAATTCACTATTGATTTACCAGAAACATATAAACCAATCTAAAAATAATTACAGCATAATCGTATAAGAAAAAACATCACAAACCAAATATTCAAATATTTTTGGATAAAATCGCTGAAAAAAGAATATGACAAAGTTAAGGCCATTGGGAGTTTTGACATCAACATTCAAAAAACAAAAATAAATAAATTGATGCATCGATCATCCACACAGAATCATACGATACTTCATTTGTCGAAATCTATTCACCGGAGTTGAAGATGTATCACTTTTCAAAACTGCTTTTAGCAGCTCGGTCATAATGACGTTTATATTACTCATAAAAAATCACCAAAAAAATAATGGCTGTAAAAATTGCGACGACAAACATCCATCATAAAAACAAACAAGACCAAATCATTTTGTATCTTTTCATTTTCAGAGTGAAACTTTTAAAAATGATGGAAGACTACCAAAAAGTAGGGTGGAGAACACAAAACCAGCCGTTCCGTTTCAAATACAAATAAGCGGAATTAACTACATGTCGGCATTCGACCGACAATTATTCTCTGTCTGACGGTTACATGTCGTTATTTTTCCCCACTGTAATTTCGACGTCTGGTGTTTGCATTCAACGTACATATTGCGAAGTTCTGATAATTTATTGCACCGTATCCACATTTATTGATAAACGACAGCGTGAATCGTGACGCGTTCGTGCAATAACGATTTAAAGGCACAGCCTTTTGTTCGTTGTAAATTTATTGTATTGTGAACTGTACGGATTTTATACGAAGCTAAAAATTTTCGACCCTGAAGTTGAAGTACGGTAGTTCGGATAATTTATTTATGAGGTTTGGAACTAGTGCTAGTGAAATTTGTAGATATTAGGGTCTGTTATGAACTGATAAGGTTATATGACGTAACGTAATTGCTCGACTTAGAGATACTTGTGCTCTTCGTGCGCTAAAACTTCTTACAAAAATATAAGTTTGTCATATTTCTCGTTTAAATATTTCGAAAGTACTCCTTTAAATGACTTACTCATAAAAACTTTCCATATCCAATCAAATGTCATTGAAATACAAATTATGAAATTCCAATCAGCTACAGAACCAAATTCGCAATATGAAACTGGTAGTCAAGTACACCGCATTGTGTTCAAATCGAGGATAGAATCGATGGATCGTACCACCGCAATCTGGTCACTGCACAGCACAAAGCTGTCTAATACATACCCTCTCCAAGAACACTTACGCTCCATTTCTTGTTCCGGTATTCCACACAAACGTCATTGGTCTTCGACGATCCTTCACTGGTTTATTGAACTTAAATCTGACACTTACATTTATTAACATTGGTTCTAGTTACAAATGTCTTTAGTTTAAATTGAGTTTCGTACTGTAGAAGCTGAAACAATTTGTAATGAACGTTAACTATGTAATAGTGTTTCCATTTACGAGGTCGAGTGTTCGCAGTTGACTTGGAGGTTGATTGAGATCTGAATACATAAGTAATAATTATGATTTCAGTGGAACAGGTGTAGTGGGTGCTCCATTTCAGGTTGCTTAATAAATTGCGATTGACAACTAACATACCTTCTATGTTATTAGGAATTTCTGTTAATTTTTATGCTATTATTAATTTATACTGCCCTTAAAAATGCGTAAGTTATATTTCTAAGCGTCTTATTCTTCAATCAGGAGATATTACATTTTGTTTCACTGGCAGAAGTTTGGGTCTAGTTTTTGACTTTGACTTAAATTAATAGCCCTTAATCTATGTGTGCAATCTAGTTTATTTTAGTAGAAACAATTTTATTCATTTATTTTATTTATTACTTATTGTTTATGTAATTCAAATAGTAATCAAAGAATATATAACTTACTTATTTAGTAAGTGAGTGCGACCCTTTTCTTGATTGTTTCCAATACGAAAGAATAAAAATTCCCAGTACCAAAAAATAAGGGGATTATTTAATAGACAGCTCATTGTGATATACATTCATTTCATCAGAAAAATATCTCTACGAAATAATACAATATTTCAGTGTGTTCTTGGGTAACACGTCATTCTTTATTGACAGACACCAACAGGTGCTACTACCCTAAATTCGTCACATCTTTGACATTGTTGGGTAAATATTAAGTTATCGGAATACCGGGTTCCTGGAATTTTATGTGTACGCCTATCTTATTTTGTATATATTTATTTGTACTGTTATATAAATATGTATTTCATGTTTGACTGAATTTTCTATAGCATTTTTAATGCCAACTTTAAAGTTCGAAAAATATCGGAAAAAATGAAACGCTCAAGTGAGACCAGAACTCACGACCTTTCCCTTACAGGGGGAATGCTCTTTCAACTGAGCTATTGAGCCACACCTGATTCATTTTAAATTTTCCTTCTCTATCCGTCTTTAAGGGCGACGGTGGTGCTATCTACCAACATTCTTATGAACTGTTGTAAACAATGAATGATTTTTCAACCATTTTTAAACATTGAATTTTGATGAGTCCGCCCGAATATTTGACTGAATTTTTTATAGTATTTATAATGCTAACTTTAAAGTTCGAAAAACTTTTCATGTTGTTAATCATAATCCATACTAATATTATAAATGCGAAAGTACCTCTGTCTGTATGTTACGCTTTCACGCCTAAACGACTGAACCGATTTTGATGAAATTTGGTATAAGGGTAGATTAGACCATAAAAAAGGACATAGGTTATGTTTGGTCGCGATAACCGACATCCACACGGGTGGAGCCGCGGGCAAAAGCTAGTCTAATATAATAAATCTAACCCGAAACGTGAAGAAGATCAATCTAGTCTTGAATTAGACTGTGAATGACCATGGACCATATTAATTATTTTCATGTAGGCCTAATTAAATAGGTACGTATTACAATGTAACCGCTGAACGTGTCAGACGGACTACTCACCGGCTGACCCAGCAGAGAGATGCACGAGCTCTATGGGATCCCAGGGCGCCTTTTGACAGAGGAGAAAGTGTGCGTGCGTGTGGGAGACCAGGGAGACTTCAGAGAAAACCACTATTACCTCTGTTGTATATACATATATTACTTGAGAGATTAAATTATACAAAAGAGGATTACAGACAATAGAGTTATATATAGAAATACAAAAATGCGTATGTCTTCACCAGCTGCACCACGGTGACCTGCTTGCAGTAGGTAGCCAGAGTGTTATGGCTAGTAGTTGTATTACACCTCGGTCAACCCACCGTTGACACAGTTATTTCTTGCAGGGTGAAGTGATATAAATATATAGGAAAGTTACATAAATTTAAGAGAGAAAAAAGGAATACGTGACCCCGGTTGTCGGCCTGCTCGGCGTCTGCGCACTTCTCTTGCCGCACCCTCGACCAGCCAAGGTGCTTCACGTCGAGGTTACAAGCTTGCGCCGACAGCGGTTGGGAACTCGACCACAGAACACGCTGAGAAGGGGTTTGAGGACCAAGGTGTCCTCTAATCCCGAACTAGGAACCCTAAGAACGAAATAACACTAAGAATCGTCTAGATTGCAGAAGGCTGTCGATAAATACAAGTAAAAACACTTACCAAAAACTGGGCAACAAAGAATTTAGTTAAGTATAAAGTATTTTCCAAGACACAGCAATACAGACGTTCCAGTCACAATTCAGAGAGTAAAAAGGATTTATATTTAGCCGGGGCCGCAGTTTTATACCCCTATCATTCGAAGGTTCTCGAATACACTTTTTTTTAAGTTAAATTAGTGCGAACGATGATCAAAAAACACCAAATCACGGTCGAAATCCTAACAACTTTAATATCACCCAGCCAAGTAGGAATCAAACAAAGTACAGCAACTTTTTGACTTGGTCGGATCATACTCACATTCCTTCCCTGAATACAACTGTTCCGAGCACGCAGAATTCGAACCTGTCTAATTTAACTGAGGAAATTTAATTTTAACCTAAATGAGATAGCCTATAATTAAACAATTAATTTTCCCATTTAGGTGCTATGAGTATTTCTAATTTCATATAATTAAACATAAAAGAAATCGAACGCCATCTAGTGCTTAGCTAGTACAAAAGTTCCTACACCGAGGCACCGACTAACTGAGGTGAGTACCACTGAGACTGCCATAGGTGGCGCTAGTAGTAATCAAATTACAGTAGATAAAATCTAATGTTACACCACCCCTTCCCTCACAGTATTCCCTGCGTAGTATGCGCAGGGAATATCAGCGACAGGATCTCAACTGAGAGATATCAAAATAAATTCCAAAACTCGCGATGACCACACTAGTTGTGAAGACCACGAACTCCAAACAAACAACCACGAACCTAAAAGCTAACTAAAGAAACCAAACAAAATCACATTACTAAGCCAAGCACTCTAGAAGTGTCACCCTATTAACTGCCCGGATCACTGTATGTCCTTCATATAGGTTAGTGAGTAGGCTTAGGGTGGAAAGATACCGAACGAAGCACAGTGGCACTCCCACGATCAGCCGAGTGACAGAGAGACGGCACCGACAGGAGAAGGAGAAGGATCAGAAGGCTGTTCCTCCTCACTGTACTTCAAAATATCCTTAATGTGATAAACTCCCAGATCCTTACCATCCAAATCCGACAGTTCATATACTAAAGGCGAGCGTTTGGCGGTTATAATGCATTTCATAAATTTAGGCGCCAGCTTCGCAGTAAAGTTCTTGGCCTTGTTAGACAAATAGAAGGTTCTTTTGTACACAATCTGTCCCACTTTCAGTTCCACATGCCTTTTTCTGAGGTTGTAGTATTTTTCGTTACGCCGGTGAGCAACATCTAAGTGTTTTCTCACCTGGTCGTAGATACGATGTAATTCCTTCAACCTCTCACCAAAGGACACTGGACTATCAATGGAGACAGTGTTAGGATGGCAAGGAATCTCTTCCTGCCTATAAAGAACTCCATCCCCAATGAATTCCCTACCGTGAACAAGAAAATACGGACTGAAATGAGTGGCTTCGCTCACAGCAGTGTTTAGAGCACACTGGAGTTCTACGAGATTCTCGTCCCATTTCTTGTGGTGCGACTTCACGTAGCAAGAAATTCCCTGAACCACGTTGCGAATAGCTCGTTCTGCCTGGTTGGTCTGCGCGTGGTATCTGGGGTTATAATAAATGTTAGGCACATTGTACTTAAGTAGTAAGTCCTTAAACTGTTTACTCACAAATTGTGGGCCATTATCCATATAAATGGTTTTGCATACCCCGTGGACTAGGAAAACATTCTTTTCTATGAATCTCGCGACTGCAACGCCTGTAGCCATCCGTATAGGACTCAACATGACAAATTTGCTAAAGTAGTCCGAGACCACAATCAAGTGAACATTTCCCTTGCTGGAAGTAGGAAATGGACCCAGTAAGTCAACAGAGATGGCCTCAAACGGTCTAGACACCCGCTTTGGATTACCCATGAGGCCAGGGCGAGATGTGTTCACAGGTTTATACTGCTTACATGTCTCGCATTTGCCTACATATTCCTTAACGCTCTCGTACATCTTAGGCCAATAATAGTTGAGAGCGAGGCGTTTATGGGTTTTCCATACGCCACCATGGGCACTGAGTATGTCGTCATGGTACTTGGTGAGCAGGGGCAACCTGTCCTCCAACGGTACCACCAGCTTCCAATCAAAATCAGAGGTCAGAGAGTATTTATTTTTTGATAATCTGAAAAGACGGTTATCACGTATATCAAAGTTGGGAAAATGCCTAGGGTTCTTTTTCACACTGTTCAGAGTGTGGAGATACCAAGAGTCCTTAGTAACGCTGGTGTCGATTGTGTCAATTTGAATTCGTGAAAGAGCATCAGGTACCACATGGTCCTTACCCTTTCGATGTTCTATATCGAAGTCAAACTGACTCAACCTCATGCTCCAGCGCGCAAGGCGGCCTGTCGGATTCTTCAGTTTGTGGAACCACAGGAGTGAGGCGTGGTCAGTAACCACAGTGCATTTCTGTCCTTCCACGTACTGCCTGAACTGTTCCAAAGCAAAGATCACAGCCAGGAGTTCTCGCTCAGTGGTACTGTAGTTGACTTCGTTCTTGTTGAGTGAACGACTACAATATGCGACAGGGTGCTCCACTCCCTCATGTGTCTGCGTCAGTACAGCAGCCACAGAGAAGGATGACGCGTCGCTGAGAATCCTAAAAGGTAGTGAGTAATCAGGCATTTTCAAAATAGGAGCGGTGACCAAAGCGGCTTTCAGCAGATTGAAAGACTCTTCAGCTTCACGCGACCACTCAAAATTTATATTCTTAGAAGTTAATTTACATAAGGGTTTACTAATCTTAGAAAAATTATTCACGAAACGCCGATACCACCCAGCCATACCCAGGAATCTTTTCACCTCCTTAGCGTTGGAAGGTGTAGGATAGTTGAGAATGACATCAACTTTACCTGGGTCTGTCCGCAGGCCATGCTTGTCGACAAAATACCCGAGGTACTTCAATTCGCTACGACAGAACTGCGATTTTCGCATGTTGATCGTGAGACCCGCATCCTTAAGGCGCTGATAGACTCTATTTAAGAGGTCCACATGCTCCTCAAAGGTGCTGGCCACAACGATTATGTCGTCTTGAAAGGAGAACACTCGGTTATCGAACTCTGGGCCAAATAGACGGTCCATGAGGCGTTGCATCGAGGCGGAAGCACCTACAAGTCCGAAGCACATCACGTTGTAGTGAAAAAGGCCTCGCCTGGGGACAGTGAAGGCGGTCTTCTCGGCGGATTGGGGCGAATCAAACGGAATCTGCCAATACGCCGCACTTAAATCAATAGAAGACAAATATTTTGCATTATTGAGATGGTCTAAAATTTGGTTGATGTAAGGTAACGGATACGCATCGCTTTTAGAAACAGAATTGAGCTTCCGTGAATCAAGGCACAATCTCAGGTCTCCGTTCGCTTTCTCCACCATCACCACTGGTGAGTTCCATGCGGACTGAGACGGGGTCACTACTCCCATCTCCAGCATCCGATCTAGTTCCTCTTCCAGGGCTTTCTGCTTCAGGGGAGAGAGCGGGTAATACCGTTGCTTGATTGGCTTACTATCGCCCGTATCTATAGTATGATGCGCCAGAGATGTTCGACCTAGACCCACCTTGTCCGTGTTGATGGTATCAAATTTCTCAATAATGCTGTTAATTACCCGCTTCTGATCAGCGGTTAAATTGTTGTAATCCTCTAGACCACTGTTAAGAGACAGAGATTCTACCGGATTACAGTCACTAAAGTTGGAGAGATTGATATTCTGAGAGATCAATCTATCCCCTAATTGAAATTGTTGCCAGAAGTCTACTCCAAATATCATAGCGGTAGTGATTTCTGGAACAACATAGAACTTAATAACTCTGACAGCAGAATTATATTCAATAGGCAGAGAGATACAGCCCAGACATGGCAAATGAGAGCCGTCTGCTGTAGTTAAACTAAAGTTAGGGCTGATGCTTCCAAGCTCAAACCCTAATTCCAAGAAAGTGTGGTGCGCTCCCTTACCCAGTACTGAGCAAGCTGCACCCGAATCAAGTAAACCTAGAACATTTAAGTTCAGGATCCTAACAACTAAATACGGTCTTATGTCATTATCCCGTTTGGTAAACAGGACCTTATCAGAGAATGCATCAGACAGAGAAGCTCGCTCCGAATCGAATGGTGATCTTTTAATAAGGCCCTGACTTACTCGTTTTTTGGCTTGGCATTACACTTCGGACACTCAGGCGATTTGACTCCCTTCTGTCCACACCGGAAGCACACCAATTCCCTTGACTGTGTACAGCCATATGCAGTGTGGCCGACTTCACCACAGCGGAAGCATCCTCGTTCGTTTGAGGTCGTAGGACCGGCCACGGCAGAGACCTGCTGGGAAGTTTTATGAACAGTTTTATTCTTAAAATGGTGTAAGTCCGAGGTGATCCCAAACTTATCTAACGCTGGTTCCTGGAATGCCTCTGCCCTAGCACGCGCAAGTTCTAGGCGCTTCCCCAATCGCTTCAGGTCGATTATCGAGTTTACCTCGTGAAGAGCCAATTCCTTCATATAATCGGGCCTAATATTATGCATCAGAATGTCCAGTTGTTCCTCACTGGGCATTTTGCACGTTAATCTCGAGAACATGGCCTGCATCGTAGAGATGTAGATGCCTAATGTTTCAGATCGGGCCTGTGTACGCTGCCTAATTTCATTTCTGAGACGGTAATCGTAGTCGGGAAGGTCGAAAGTCTCCCTCAGCTCATCCAACATGCCCTCATACGAGGTAAAGTTATTCTTGTTGGTGCGGAACCAAGATAAAGCCGGACCGTCCAATAGGTCAGAGAAAGCTGCGAGGATTTTATCCTTGGTGACTTCCCGAGCACACCTAAGCTCTTCCAGTCTCTCAATGAATACACGTACACACGCAGAGCCATCAAATTTTATATTAAAAGAGTTTAAATTTACGGGTCTATCCCTTATTACTAAATTACTACTAATTGTGTCGGAACTAGGCGCGTCACGTCGCCTCGAACGGTCCCCTCCCACCACAGGCGAGGTGTAACCTACGTGGTCACGATGAATAGGTTCAATCTCTCTATCCGAACCCTCAGAGTCAGAGTCAGTATCTGATTCAGCCACAGACAGAATTTTAACCAAGCGGCCACGGATATCTAACAGATCTGGACAGTCTATACCACACCTAGCTAACCTAGTGAGAAGGTAGTTCGCCCTCACTGCAACCTTAGTCCGACAATTACTATTTGAAACGACTTCACCTGAAGAGAGTGTCCCTTCCAGCTCGAGAACTTTAGGCTCACAGACAGCCAACTCAGAGGCGGCAACAGCAGGTACCGTGGCGATGGCCTTAATGCTGCCACGCCGGACAAGCCGCAATGCAGTGCGCAGCTCACTCCGCAGGCCAACAACCGTCGCATCCGGATCCGCTGTAACCCCCATGGCAGAGAGTTCATTAAAAAGTTCATCTTTCTTAAGGTAGTTAATACACTTCTGTAATTGGGCCATAGTGGTCCAAGATTCAGTTTTTATCAAAACAATTAACAGTAATGGAGATTCAACTCACAACAGGTTTATAAATTATAAATGTAGGTTAAATGAAGTTTCCACAGAGACAAAATCAACTAATATTAACAGATAATACAATAAATATGCTTCCTCTAGGTCACAATTTGTGCGGTAGCTACAAAAATCTAATAATTTAGAATAGAGAAACTATATTAACTAAATTTAAGAATAGCTTTGTCCAAGAAATATGACACCAGGTATACTTTCTTTAGATTAATAAATTAGGAGGTAGTTACAAAAAGTTTACTATTATTTTATATTATGTTACTTGCTTTTGGGTAGATATTATAGAATCACCCAGATAAATATCTTCAGAATACTGGCTCAGCAACCCAATGAAGTGAATACCAGATGTTCAAATTATAGTTGAAGTTATAGAAATTTTCTTTATATAAATTACAAGTGATGTAGGTATTCAGCAAAATGTTAAAAAGTTAACTACAAATCTACTCAAGTCTATTCAGTACAAAGCAGCTATGTATTTTTACTAACTACTTAATAATACACAGGTATAAACCCAAAACCATGAATGCTAGACACAGAAATTTCTAGACTAAAAGTTTGACACAGTACAATTACTATGTGAACAGACCACAATAAATATATATGTTTGTATAACACAGAAGCAACTAAATAGGGGGAAAAAAAGAAAAAAGAAAAAAAGAAAAAAACTAGTTTGCCAAAAATATGTTTCCAAACTTACCGAAAGATGTGCAGTTTTTAAAATTGGAATTTTGAATTTAGGGGTCTCAATGGTTTTTCTTGCCACCGGGATGATGGTATGATCGGCTGAAAAACACAAAGAGGGTAAGTATTACATGCGTAACTGCAGCCGCACAACCAATTAGCGTCTTGGGTAGTGTCAGACGGAGGGTAGTGTTTCCTCCAAAGCGAACTCTCCAGACACCCACACACAGCGCACCCACAGAGAAGAGAGTTAGCCCCACGTTGGGCGCCAATTTGTAACCGCTGAACGTGTCAGACGGACTACTCACCGGCTGACCCAGCAGAGAGATGCACGAGCTCTATGGGATCCCAGGGCGCCTTTTGACAGAGGAGAAAGTGTGCGTGCGTGTGGGAGACCAGGGAGACTTCAGAGAAAACCACTATTACCTCTGTTGTATATACATATATTACTTGAGAGATTAAATTATACAAAAGAGGATTACAGACAATAGAGTTATATATAGAAATACAAAAATGCGTATGTCTTCACCAGCTGCACCACGGTGACCTGCTTGCAGTAGGTAGCCAGAGTGTTATGGCTAGTAGTTGTATTACACCTCGGTCAACCCACCGTTGACACAGTTATTTCTTGCAGGGTGAAGTGATATAAATATATAGGAAAGTTACATAAATTTAAGAGAGAAAAAAGGAATACGTGACCCCGGTTGTCGGCCTGCTCGGCGTCTGCGCACTTCTCTTGCCGCACCCTCGACCAGCCAAGGTGCTTCACGTCGAGGTTACAAGCTTGCGCCGACAGCGGTTGGGAACTCGACCACAGAACACGCTGAGAAGGGGTTTGAGGACCAAGGTGTCCTCTAATCCCGAACTAGGAACCCTAAGAACGAAATAACACTAAGAATCGTCTAGATTGCAGAAGGCTGTCGATAAATACAAGTAAAAACACTTACCAAAAACTGGGCAACAAAGAATTTAGTTAAGTATAAAGTATTTTCCAAGACACAGCAATACAGACGTTCCAGTCACAATTCAGAGAGTAAAAAGGATTTATATTTAGCCGGGGCCGCAGTTTTATACCCCTATCATTCGAAGGTTCTCGAATACACTTTTTTTTAAGTTAAATTAGTGCGAACGATGATCAAAAAACACCAAATCACGGTCGAAATCCTAACAACTTTAATATCACCCAGCCAAGTAGGAATCAAACAAAGTACAGCAACTTTTTGACTTGGTCGGATCATACTCACATTCCTTCCCTGAATACAACTGTTCCGAGCACGCAGAATTCGAACCTGTCTAATTTAACTGAGGAAATTTAATTTTAACCTAAATGAGATAGCCTATAATTAAACAATTAATTTTCCCATTTAGGTGCTATGAGTATTTCTAATTTCATATAATTAAACATAAAAGAAATCGAACGCCATCTAGTGCTTAGCTAGTACAAAAGTTCCTACACCGAGGCACCGACTAACTGAGGTGAGTACCACTGAGACTGCCATAGGTGGCGCTAGTAGTAATCAAATTACAGTAGATAAAATCTAATGTTACAACAATAGCGGCTCTAATGTATTTAGCAAATAGTTCAATGATAGAGATATTGTTTTTTATACAATCTTGATTTTTTATCTAAATAATTTGAAAATCGTGTGTCCATGGTACTTAGCGAGGAGAGTTAATCTATCCTCCTGAAGTACTACCAATTTCCAATCGAAATCTGAGGTCAAAGAATATTTATTTTTCGAAAATCTTTGCAGTAAGTTATCACAAATGGCAAAATTAGGGTAATGCCTAGGGTTTTTTCGCACACAGTTCATAGTTTGGATATAGCAGGGATCCTTAGTGGATCTTGTGTCGTGGGAATCAATTATTATTCGACCCAGAGCGTCCGGCACAACATGATCCTTGCCTTTTCGATGCTCTATATCGAAATCAAATTGACTCAGCCTCATGCTCCACTAAGGATCCCTGGTATATCCACACCATGAACTGTGTGCGAGTCCACGGCATGTCGTGTCAAATCCTGTTCGCCCAGTGTTCAGCCACTATCCTATGTACCTAATTAAATAAATTTTATCATTGCGCTATTGAATAAAATTATGTAGTCCTATCTGTACGAGAATATTATGGAAATATTCCCCCATTTCCAATGATGGAATGATAGGGCATGTTGCTAATTTATATGCAAATGCGTAATTGTAATGCAAGGAAAATGATGCTATGCGTTTACCGTCACGTGCTTGAAAGTCAACTCAGAAGAAAATTAGGAAATAATGAAGAGTCGGAATAGCAAAGAGCTTCTCATCATAAAAGTATTTTTTTTTGTTAATATTTATTAAGTAGTTCCCGGCAGAATAGAATTTGGGTCACCCCATCTTTTCCCTAGCGGTGTCGTACTACTGCCCAGACTCAGCCTCATATGTATAGCTCAAGTCAACAATAGTGCCCGGAACACGGCAATAGACTCAACCCCTATTACGAGGGACCGAATACAATTATTGGTGAAATGTGGGTGTTAATTCACCTCTGCCTAACCCTCCACGGATAAAAGCTTGATTATGTGTGTGAATGTATTTATTAAAAGTACATAATAAAACGTAGAAGAAGAATTGGTTGTTAGTCGTAGAAGTTGACATCGCATCACCATTAGTTTGTACCGTTTTACTTTAAAAGATCCACGGTAGCACCAGGGGTAGGGCTGTAGGTACTGTGGGCCTAAAATCGCATAAAAAATGTTTATAATGTACCGTTATGATATCGTTCCAGCGCCAATCTCGTATGCATCCCCCTCTCCTTCTTTACATATTTGCTTCATATTAACTTTTATGACAGCAACTGACGTCTGATCTGCCAACTCTGAAAGGAAAAATGCACCAGAGGCAAACCCGTAGTGAAGTTGGCCCGAAGATCTTTCTGCAGCCAATGGAGTGAGAAATATTCTTATCATATTTTGTCCTCCGTGGTGAGGCTCCAAACACTTGTTCAGCTTACTGTAAACACACTTAACATAGTGTAGTAGATACACATTTGAATTTCATTACTTTTAGTTCGTAGACCACCACCTAAGTTTTTATTATTGTTGGTAGATACCTACATCATTAGTCATTTTAAATGAACATCTGATATATAGGTAGGCAGGTAATACTCGTATTAATTATATTAAATCTTCATTTAGAATGACTATGCACTGACAGAATAAATTATAGGTTTCTACTTGTAAACACGTAGACTCATTTACGTCTAAAATATGTGTTTATTTATCAAGAGAACTAATGGGAATAAAAAATCCCACTAGTCCTGTCAATAGAACAACTCAACAGGACTGATGGGAATATACGCACTGAATGGCAAACTGTAAACAGATAACTTCCAAAAACGTCCCATGCCCAAGCCTCACAAGTATTTAAACATAATTGCTGTATCCAGCATCGGCTTTAAAAACTAAAACCAAATTCAACCTGCACTCACTATAATCCCGAATTCGTTACTAAAATCCAATCACTCAAAATCCTACAACATTCCCGTAACAGCGGTTGACGGTTCATATTACGGAACGAAAATCGAACTAAAAACTATTTCCTTAGTAAAATTATCCCGGCGTGGTCCAATAGCTCACGTACCAGGGCTGTGTAAATAACGTTGTAATGGAAATTCAACCTCGACGCGGATACGCAGGGCTGTACTGAGAAAATTAATTTTATTAATATCCGCCTCTCATAATACGAATGGATGTTATTGTATCCTTGAATATTAGCTTTTATGTGTGTATCAAACGGTGGTTTTAATTAAACTTAGATATAGAACATATATTTTTGTGTTACATTAGGATATCATCGAACTGTGATATTATTGATATAAAAAGTATTGGAGTAATTTTTAATCATTTTTTTTTATAAAGGATACGTCAATTTGACTTCACCTCGCCTGATGTTAAGCTAAAGGCAAAGTCTCGGAAGGGGACCATCGTAAACATGTACCATGTTAACAGTGGTGGCACTCAGCTTGACGGCCTCATCGGTTGATTTTCACGGCCCTCTTAAAGGACCCGGAACGGACTGTAGGAAGAAGGAAACACACAGGGAGTAAAAATGACCTATCCAGTCTTTGCTCTATTAGGGCCAGCGGAAATCGTATCTTCCCATTTGATCCTGATCTTCTACTATCATAAGTATTTTCAAACATGGTCGGCGTTTTTGCATACATTTTACGTCAAATTTCTCTCACACAAACTCTAGTTTCTAACAATAAGTTACTATAAACAATCAATCTAACTGCGTCTATCAAATAAAACTGAATTCAAAACGATATAAATTCACACGCTCATGCATCTTGCATGCACTCATCCTTCCCTGTCCTATAAATATCTGTATCCGCGTATCCGCACTGATTCAAATAGGACGTGACAAGCGACCATCATAATATCTACTCGTATATTCAAATTGGAAAAATACGAGAATTGTAATAGTTTTATGTACAGGCAGCGTCACAAATATGCTAACGACGAAGTCTCCAAATGATCTTAAAACTCTCGTATTATGAGCAAATCAAACTTCTTTATTGATTTATATGGTATTATTGTCCAAACCAGAGGTGTGTACCAAATATCAGAACAATCGGTAAACTGGAAGGGGGTCAAAAAAACTAAATTAAGATCATTTTAATTACTCTGTTCGTCAAGATCCTTCTGATGCTAACTGTACATAATTTGATGTCATTTTGTTAGATGAGTTGGTATATCAAGATCTTTGGAGTTTATGCTAAGAGGCACACCTGCGTTCATTTTGAGGCACCGGCGCAGATTTCAGATCACGGGCGTGAAGACCTGATGGGAAGAGGGTGGGGGTAATAGAGTAGACCCTTGGGACCTTGCATTAGCTTTAAATGCAAAGAGATTCATGCCACTTGTCTTCACAGATTTAGCACTACATATATTTCGCTATGTAAATTAAGAGCAAAGATAAAGCGCACACAAGCAAGAAAACATATCGATCTGTTTTACAGAAAACATTGGAAGAAGGGATCGGGATACGATGTAATCTTTACTTTGATGGTATTACTTTGAGTCCTCTATATCTATATATTTAGTAGGTATATGCTGAAATTCCGTCAATGGCGTCAACTCACTTGATATTGATTATAAGATATTAGATTTTAACTTCAGACAGAACTTCGTTCAAGTAAGGTTGGTTTATATTGCTTGCTAGTGAAGTTGCTTTGGCTCCAGAGTTCTTGGTGTACGCCATACATCCTTATTATAAAAATAATTTATTGAAATTAAAAGCACAACAAAGCCAGCCTTTAAAATTTTTAGCTTAATTCTTAATGTGTAACAAAAACACTTTATTTCACTTTGAAAATGCAAACAGCAAACTTTCAACGGCTTACTTTGTACGAAAAAGAAATAATTATATTTCTAGTAGCACAGAAAAACATATTAAAGTGATGAAATATGAGTGCATTTTACAGGACTTTAAATTTCTTTAGTTTACTTCGCGGTTACGAAGAGGATCCCTGTTGCGGATGCCCTGGTTTTTTAAATTACCTTCGTGCCATAAACGTCGGGGAAAGGATTTTGCAGCTAACCTGTTATTACAGAGACATGCATTACATTTCTTTCGTAAATTTCGTTCATGCTGAATCAATTGTGTAAATAGTTAGTAGATATACGTATGTAACCATAATACTGTCCAGTATTATAAATGCAAAAGTATTTATTTTTTTATTTTAGTAAATTATTGTTGATTTTTTTTGTTTGGCAGTTCTAATGTTGCCGCCAATTCAAAACAAATTTTAAAATTTTAGCATTAGAAGTAGAAATGAAGGTTTGAAAATTTGTGAATGTACAAGAAAATATAAAGAATTAATGCCTATAAGCCGAGTTTGTTGTTCTTTCAAGTGATAAGGGTCAAATAGATCTAACTAAAGTTTTGAACATGAGTAGAGTACTAATGAGTTAGGTACATCTAACTACCTGTGTTAGCTAAACAAAATATCATTGTAGGAAGGAACTGCTTTGAAATATTTGTGCATCGAGTTTAGAAGAATGTTTTCTTCTTAGCTCCATAAAATGGGTGTAAATACTTATTTAAGTACCTTTTATTCAAAGCAGAGTAGGTACAAATAGTTGCATAAAAATCTTTCAGAATAACTTACATAGTTCATTATAATCCAGCTACTCTCATAATAAAATTATATTACACAGTAAGAAGCGCAGAAATAACTTCGCCTCATTAGCAAGCAAATGCATAAAAAATCCTCAAAGGTTTACCGACTATAAAAGAAAATAAAGAAAAGTTTTAATGCAAAAATATCCGCGTATCCGACGTAATGCAACTTTCACACGAAGACAGTCGTTACCGCGCTGAATAAAACATACGAATGTATTTCACTTCACTATTTCCTCACAGGGGTGAATGAACTAAATCGAGATGTAGCATCTAAATAGATAAAATCGAATCGAATTGTATAGATAGGCCCTTTTCAAAGAACTTCTGGACGGCTTCTTTTTGTCTTGAATTTCAACAGATATTTTGTACTATGGATATAGATTCTGATGTAAATAGGTGTAAGATCTTCGGGATCCAAGCCCATTTAATCAGTAAATCGGTATTGCAGATCAGTGCTAATTGATGGAATAGGTCCGGGTGCAGGCTTTTCTTTCGAAATTGGAAGGTTTGATGGCAGATGAGCAAGTCATGGTAGCCAAACTAAAAGGAGACAAAGAGTTATTGGACCCCCGGTTTTAATTGGGTTTCAAAAACTTTGGTGGAACTCCTAAAATACTTGCGTATTCCTTACCTAAATTAAAAAAAAATATTATGAATCACTACATAGTCATAGCAAAGTCGCTTTCTGCGTCTGTTCGTCCCTATGTATACTTATATCTTCAAAACTACGATACAATTTTGATTTGGTTTCTTTTATTAGATAGAATAATTCAATAAGAAGGTTTATATATGTATAAAACAAGCTTAATATTGTAGAAGGAGCAGCGGGAACGAGATCGGATGCCACGCGGGCGGGAAAAATTGGAAGTACGAAGTTCACTGGGTCGCTAGTTAATTTATAAATTACATGCATCCGCAATGCAAGTAAATCATAGACCTTATAATTCTGACAAAATATTATATCAAAACATATTATTTTAATGTAAGCGTTAAAGAAACTTGTCAAGGACTTACATATTTATCAAAGCACTTCGCGAGTCCCGGGAATTCAATTTGGCGGGATGGGGACGCACGTTTGTCTGACATTCAAATTTTTTAGACCGACAACGATGAAGCGTGCTATTGTACCATGGTCACTGTGCATGATCTGCGTCAAAAATGTGACGTTGGGATATTTATATTGTGTCTGCAATACCACTTATGTAACATGCGGATAATAACCCACAGGCTTCTGGCATTTTATCTGGTAAAAAATGAGCATAACTGTCATTTTGGTAAGTTTGCCGTTTCGGTTCAATGTCGGGCTGTCAAACAGTTATCGGTCGAAAGCTTACCGAATGCCCGAATAGTGAAGTTACTATACAGGCAATCGAAAACCGAACAAGCTAACATCGTACCGCTGTTGTATAACCTATGAATTTATAAAAAAAACGTATAAACATAGAAAGTGAGTATAATTGGCGGTCCTAAACAGACTTGGGAACGGATTACATGCCGAAGCTGAAGGCATGGACTGTTGCCTGGGGGTGATCGGTGGAGCCACCTGTCACCCTAGCAGAAGCAGGCCGCGGCGGCAGCGCAAAGTGCGCCTCCCCGTACCCGGGGCTAGATGTGGACACTATGGTCCCCACAACCCGAAGGGGGCCATCTCGAAAGAGATGGTACTGGGTCTGCCGGGGTGCGAGTTATGTTTCCTGCAATTACACCTCCGGCAACCAAAGACCCAAAGATGGCGTGCGTTTTATTCGGTTCGAGTCTGCCGAACCACCTCCACCGGCTCCGGAGGAGTGGTATCCGTAGGGACTTTTCGCATTTTAAAAAAAGGCATAGACTGTGATAAACTAACTTTTAAACTCTCGCGTTCCATGATATTCAACAATAATATCGGGAATTAATGCCTTTGATTTGCCCGACGATTTTTCGACCAGGTTACACCGGCCGTCACAGGCTGACTCAAAAAGGTCAGGCAAATCAAAGGTACGTATGTACCTATAATGTGATCGCGTTAATTCCCGTTATTATTATTGTATACACTGTGATAGACTATCTGTACATCCAGTCTAATAAAACGCAATACTTAGACGTACAGAGATGACAGCGCAGCGTACTGTAGATGCCGGCGGCGTCCCCATCTAGGGGTCACATACGGCCTTAAATCAAAGCAAGCCAAGTAGAAACTAAGTGCCACCAACTACAATGATCCTCACCATTTCCTTCCACAACTTTCATGATCGTAAATCACGTCATATTTCCTTGGCACGTACTAAGCAACTGACCTTTTCAAAGGACGATTAGGCATCCATAATCTCCTTCAATATCCGTAGAAAAGGAGGAGTGTTATTACAGTAATATTCGTTATCAGCTAACACATAAGGCGGTTGAACATCAGAAATAATGTACTGAAAGTAATCCTCAAGTTATTAAGACCACTTTTAAAGGATCAACAAGTTAAGATTTTTGTAAGATTTGTACAGTCGGTAACAGAATTATCTTGATGCCGACTGTACAACGTGGTTTTTTCTTAGTTGGTCACTCTTGTCGGAGTGGTTGTGGCTGATTATGAGCAGGATTGCGGCGCCTCGTCCCCATTTGCTTTCATGGCTGCTTTTGGTGGTGTACGGCCTGCCCCGAGGAGGGCCAGACCGTAAGGGATGGCCCTGGGTCAGCCGGGGTACGAGGGATATGTCGAAGACAACCATAACTCCGGCCTAGCACCACGACCCTCAGTCGGCGTGCGGTTTTAGTTGGCTCGAGTTTGACATAACCTCCCCTTCCGGCTCCGGCGGGGGAGGTATCGGAGGTGATTTCCGCACGAAAAAAAGGCACTGGGCCTGTGTTGATGCTGTACGGTGTATTGCACTGCGGTCATTTTATGTGATGTACTAGCGTAATATATACGATTGTCAAATGCATAATACTATAAAACGGCGAGAGCTAAGCAACCGCAAACATAACCACACTGCGGGTAGTATGAGATGGGTAAATTTTAGCTTAGTTTATTCTTAAGTTTAGAAAAAGTATCTAAAAGAAAATGATTTTCTAGATAATTTAGCTACAAGTGGGTAAAAATCGTACAGTACAGTGTATAATATGCTTTTATGTAAGGTCGACGAGACGTGATAAATTCTGTAACCACACTATTCTTTACGACAGCGAGTGATGTGTCTATTCTTTTCTCTCACACACTTTTTAGACTCCTGTACAAAAAAAATAGTTACAGACTACTAAAACAGCTAATTCTTCATCCTAGCGTTAATTCCAGTCGCAATCTGGGTCCGCTTTACCAGTCTAACTGCGGATTTTGTTGAACTTCGATATTTTCTGTGAGACGAGACGACTGCCATATAACCTCCACAACCCAAATGCGATATCGAAGCATTGCAGCTATATCAGTTGTTAGACTTTTTAGGGCTCCAATTATTCCCCGTAATTGTGGCGTCGTTACGGGTAATGTGATTCGTATTTTCTTTTTTTTTTGTTGTTTGTTATGTCTGCGATCAGTCCCCAGACTATGAGCAGATGCGATGTGGTTCGTATCGCAACCGGGACCGACGGCTTAACGTGCTCTCCGAGGCACGACCGGACCAATGCAAATACCCATATTATTGCATTCAATTATTTGCACTGAGTGGGGATCGAATCCGCGCCTCCTGCGTAGCCGCGTTTACTACCGCTACGCCACAAAGGCTGTACCACAGATGTTGTGTGTTCAACAGCTGATTATTACTCTTAATAAGACATACATAGAGCCTACTAACAACTATTGAAGAATAAACTAAACAGTATGTCTAAACTCTTTATCCGAATTCTGAAAGCACTTAGCTGAATATATGGAACCAATTACAAAGTATTGTCTATAAAATAGGATACGAATACTTAAATAAAACGGAAGATTTTTGCCAAGGCCACCAAAAACAATTTCCGATTTCGCTGTTCCTAAACTTCTTTTTCGGTTTTAGAATAAAAGTTTTTCAATTAAGAGCATTACCATCGCTTTTCGTGGAATAAGGGTTTTAAAAGGACATGTTTACATTATCATGTTTATACTTTCAACGGATTTGGGGTTGCCATAATGAGTGTATGGTTCAAAGTATTATTAGTTTGCGCTCAGATTAACGGAGTAAAATAATAACTTTGCCTTTTTGAAGTGTGCTGTACATTATTTATTATATCCCTATTAATAATAATAAAGTAAGCTAAGATACTGTGTGCGATTAGTTTGGAACGAAAATGAAATAATGTAATCGGAGTAAGCACCATTGAAATCTTCAATAGTAATTGCGTGGCTAACGTCCAAATAGCATCTCTTTTTATATTGGGCCTGTCAATTTCAGTTCTTCAAACTTATCGAATACATATAGGGAAAAATAAACTTCTCGGGCGAGACTCGAACCGGCGATCTTTCCCTTACAGGGGGAATGCCTTGAACAACTCGGCTATTAACCGAGACTCGCCCAATGTGATTCAAATTTCCCTTCTTATCCGTCTTTAAAGCGACGGTGGAGTCATCTACCGATATTCTTGCGAACTATCGGAACCAATGAATGATGTTACAATCATTTATTGATTTTTGATAACTCCGCCCAAATAATCTTCAAACTCAGTTTTGCCTAAACTATATTTCTGACAAGATTCTTGTACGGTGATGTCAGCTGATATATGTTAATAGGCGGAATGAAGCCATGTATGTCATATCGCAAAGACAGTGTAACGAACCAGTGTGAACAGTAATCTCAATGATCCGATCCACCGCAGACACAAGCCATGCGTGTCATGCCGCCTTGCCGGATGACTGTGGGAGAGGGTGTCGATGATACTGTGAGGAGTTACCCCACCTACCATGATACATTTTGAGATGATGATACTGTGAGGAGTTACCCCACCCACAATGATACATTTTGAGATGGGGTACTAACTGTACATAAACTCAAACTCAGACAATATGAAAATACCTATATTTATGCATACAAATATTTGCATAGAGTGGAGATCGAACCCGAACTGGTATTGAAAGTAATACGATACATTACGGAAAAGTTTTTGGATAGGTACGCTATTATTGTAATGCTTAGGTACTTATCATAACAATGCATTGTAAAATAACGTGTCAAAATTCTGTAGGATAAAAAAAGTGGTTCTAATTCAGTGAACATGATTTTACTTTCACATACTAACGTACAAACATTGCAAGTTAAAAATAAAAGCCTGTATACACAAACAAAATAATTTTATCTATGTGGTTAATTAATGTTAAATTACATGCGGCCAATTCTCATTACACACTCATCATTGCGGCTTTTAATTATTTCTTTTCTATTTTAATCGATAAGTTTTACAAAGAAGAGTACAAAATTTCATACACAAAACATTGAACAATTTTGAATATGGAACACCCCGTTTAAAAACAAATCCAAATATATTTATCTATGGTACGAATGTATTTATTAGTACTATGTAAAACATTAAAATTAATTAGGTACAGTCAATGATATTACATATAAAAAAGAGGCAGATATGTTATTAAAGTGCGCCTGGTGAAGACGCGAAAACGTCCCAATTGGGACGTATCGCATTTAGTATATGTCTGGCAAACGCCGAGTTGTCACGTATGTAAGCGCATAATAAAATTGCAACAAAAATGCCATCGTGTGTCTTAAAGAGTGTACAAATTATGATATTAAATTAATAAAACACGAGGGATCTCCTATCACATGTAAGTACATACAATATTACCGATTTATCAGTGTATTTCATTAAAATTGGTTTAATAATATTTTTAAAATAATGGCGGCAGAGAAAAAAGACAGAAACACTTTTTGATATAAGTACGACAAGGACACAACAACACTGCTTGCATAGATTATCAGTACAGATGCGACATAGGGTAATTTTCACTTTACTGCCTAGGTACTAAAGTAATAATTGACATGTTGTTCAGTTTTATTTGTTATTTTAAATTCAGTGACAAAATTTTTGTTTTATTTATTTGTTATCCTTTAAATAATTGTAATAACCTAACTTTTTTTTTTCAAGGTTTCCGACTAATGAAGTTCGACTTCAAGAGTGGATTGCAATTGTTAGGGAACAACGAAATGAGTTTGACTGGACACCTTCAAAAAGCAGCAGAATTTGTAGCAATCACTTTGAATGCACTGAGAGATATACTTCGAAATAAGGTCGAACATTGCTGAGGAAGAATATAAATAATTGACAAATATACCACTGTTCGGCTTCATTCTGCTCATAAAAATAATCCCGATATAAAAAACTTTCTAAGAGGCAGAAAAGAAATAAATTAAATTCATTTGAAGGCGTTTAATTTTTTATTATAACGTCATTGCGTCACTATGGTTTTATTTTCGAGAAGTTTCTTTATTATCTTTTTTAATTGTTATCATTTTCCGAAGTAAATAATGACGTATTATTTTTTCATCGAATTTCATTTCTATACCCCATTTGTTCAACAAAATCATAATCTATGCTAAAAAGGCATACTAGAACGAACGAGACGATTGCGGTCCGAATCATTCCGAATTATAGCTATCTTTTTTACTCACGTGCTTATCCCATCTTTCATACTACTTTAACGCTAATTGTCAACTATTGTGCACTGACTGGCACTGACACATTGCTGGATCAGATTTGAGGCGTCAGTTACTATGAACGTAACATATCTTGTATAAAATATCATTGGGTACAGTATATTATATCTAAATCTACAATATATACAAAAATAAGAAAAAGAAAAACAGGGGTGAAAGAGACTGCAACTTTAGGCATCGTAGAATTCCTCCCCATCGACCTCTACCGGAACCGTGCCCAAAAGGCTGGTGGCATTACCCCGCTGAATAGCGATAGCAATTCTTTGAGCGAGGTAAAGGCCAGCTCTATGGTCACGGGAAGAGTCAATTAGACGCTTCGCCATCTCTTTGAATAGCGCGCGCGCACTTGGACCCCACGGACCCAACGTTTCGACTCCAAACGGCTCAAATATATAATTATCAGTTAAATTGGTATATTTGCGCCGTTTGAGAGTCTCCGCTGATGCAGCAGCAGCGCATGCACAGTCCATCGTACTTGGAAGATGGGAAGGCGCCAGAGTGTCGACACACGTTGCGTCCCACACCAAAGGCCTGCCCATCTTCCAAGGCATCAACGACATACCGTCCGGCCTCTTGCCATCGTCGCGCGCCAAGCCAACAGGTTCAAGTATAGCTGGCACGCCGGCGGTGACGAGAGCCCGACGGATAATGTCGTTAATATTGGCATGACGAGACATGCGGCCTGCGCTCCTGCTGCAAGATAATCCGTGATGTCCAAGGCAATCGACTGCTTCTCCACATAGACATCGATGCGGAGAAACGCACGGTGCACCCAAACGTAAACAAGTCGCGATGCGGAATGTTGTGTCGTCCAACATTGTACCAATGTTGGGCGAAGGAAGTGCCTGGAGCCAAACACCAGATTCCCACTCCCCCACAGCCAAAAGGCGAGCACGCTCCGCAGCACTGGTAGCTGTATTTATTAAAAGTTTTTTAACACCAAAACAGAGCGGCTCATCCCATTGCCTTTGAGAAGATGGGTTGGCGGGCATGGCGACATTTGGACAAGTCATTTTCCAGGCATTTAATGCTTCGGCCTTACCTGGCACATCCGAACTAACCAGTGAAGGAGATAGAATTTTCCTGACTAATTCTTCAGTGCCATAGACCGAGGCCAGAAATGCTAGCATACTTACATCTGCAATTTTGCGAACGCCGAGGCCGCCTAGGCGAACTGGAAGGGACGCCTGAAGCCACACTCGGTCGTTCAAATTTATAATGGTACGAATAAGATAAATTGTCGCGCCATTTTAATTCCAATTCACGCCAGACGCTTTTATTGGCATCATCGTTAATGATTCTGAACGAAATATGTAATTATAAAAGGACGTTAATTAAATGGAATATTGTAAGTATATTTGCGAAGTTTGTAACGAGATTGTTAATTTTCATCGTCGTGCGTCATATTTATACTATTGCTGTTTCTGAACGAAAGGCTTCTGTGAATGACATATTATAATTATTACGTTGCTGAGTTTGGATGTTTGTTGAAATCAGTGTGTTATTTTCATGGCTGTATGCTAAATTTGTAATTATATCTAATATTAAGTTTTCAGACAGAAATTGTTTAAAATCTTGGAATGTTGAATAGTAGTTTTTCATAAAGTAAAATAATATTGTGTTTATATCTGCGGTAGCCTAGTGGTATGGGTAATGAACTGCTGAGACGAGGTCTCGGGTTCGATCCCAGTTTACCATGGCACACACCAATGACTTTTCGATGCTTTTTGAAGTTATGTGTGTATTTATCGTAGGTTTATAAGTGCCGGGTTAATGGCAATAAGCTCGCTACCTATTACATTGGGACCTAAACATAAACTGGCAAAATGTGGGTGCTAGCACCTCTGCCTACCCCTTCGGGGAATACAGGCGTGCGTTTATGTTATGTTATGTTATATCTAATTGCCCTATCTGGATTTAATCGATGCTGCATAACTATAACCAATATTTTTTGTACTTTTGTAATTGTATAACCACATAATAATGTTATGCATATGCTGAAGCAATTAAATATTTTTGATTATTTGAATTTAGCTGACAAATTGAAACTGCATTCAATGAAATTCATTTAGTAAAACGCAAAACAGTCTACGTACTTAGCAGCTGTTTGAATTTTTTTTTTTCCATGTACCTAATAGTTTTTTTTTTATAAAGCGGTCATAGACTACAAATTCAAATTCAACATGGTGTCTTACATACATGGTGAACTTTTAAGCTCTTGCGTTTCATGATATACAATAATGGTAACGGGAATTGTGTATCCTGGTGTTTAATGTTTTTTATTGCAGTGGAGGAATAGTGAACAAAAACACGTGAAAATTTCAGTAGAAAATTTGTCCTATGAATATAAACGTTGTTTTTCAGTATAGAGGAAGGTTGACTATGTCAACACATTTTACTGCTACAATAAATATTTTTATCATTGTATTGTCAAAAGTAAATAAATATATAAATAAAAATAAATTTGTACGCACGCAATGTATAATAAAACCTAAGAAGTACCGTATACCCATGTAACAATACCGCAATACGAATCGTTGTAAAGATATAAAGAAGTCTTCACCATTGAATATATTATAAATACGACTACCACATTTTTCAAAACTAGGTATATAAAATAGTTTCATACAAATACCTAGTTGAATGGTGGTTTCAAACTCATTACTCACATAGTAGATCCAAAAAACCAGAGCTCATTCAAGCCCCGAGTACAATGTGTATTTTCATTACTACCCCACTATGTAAAACAAACAATACTACCAAAATTATAGCACTGGTTGATAATAAATACAGAATAACCATTGAGCGATTAAAAAAAAGAAAATCTTTTCGAGCGAACCATTATCCTCGGCCAGCATGCTGACGTAAGCTCAAATTAACTGGCAACCCTAGTCAACAAGCGTATAGAAAAACCGCGGGAAATAAAAATGGCGTCCGCTGTATATTTTTACCCAATTCGCCTCTAATGGCGCGCACTGGATTTTTATTAATGTTTGTGTATTTATCTCGCTTGTGTTATGATAATGTGCAGTGTCTTTACATGTTATAAAATGAAGTCGCTTCCCGCTGTCTGTGCGGTTAGATCTTTTAAACTACATAAGTAAGACTTTATGTTAATAAACTTCCTTCAAAAAAAAAGTTTCCCATAACAAAAGACTTATGGCATTTCTATACGCCCCGTAGAATTTAATACAACAAATAGTTTTTCTATTTATTGATGAGGATTTCTCAAACCCTTTTTTGCTTCATTTAACCACAATTTAAAACATTAACCATTA
Source organism: Eilema sororculum (assembly GCA_914829495.1). Lineage (NCBI taxonomy): Eukaryota > Metazoa > Arthropoda > Insecta > Lepidoptera > Erebidae > Eilema > Eilema sororculum. Next base: position 18,903,923 of record OU618552.1, on the reverse strand, counting down.
GGTCCGAACTCAACACCGCCTAAAATTTTGTAAACGTTGATTTTTTAGGACATGACCCACTAGTTTCAGCCACTGATGGATTCAGGGGGAATTTCTGTTTCCTATTGGACTGATTCCTATATGACTGGCAGTAAAGTGATAAATACAATGCTTTGTTTGGATCCATAATCTTTTGCATCCAAAAAATAGCATTTTGGAGCCCCGGGTCTGCTGTCCTACTCTTTCTTAACTTATTTACATTCATAGCCAGTTAAGGCAATAGATAGTCTGTGAGATTTTATGTTTATTTTAAGAAGGTATAGCAAGGTATAAGATGACTATATTATGCATCATTCATTAGTAACACCAACAATGTTTGGTACTTGTTGATACCTTTTTTTTATTTATAGGTATACAATCCCGATATTGACTACGGCTTAATACCGATTTTCCCTCTTACGGATTCCCCCTGAAACGTTTTATCAAAGTGATATAGATCCTGTTGGATGGCAAAAACTTAGGGCGTACTTTAAATGATAAGAACCACCATTTCAAATACTGAAAATCTCAAAATGGTGGCCCCTAAGCTTGACAAACTTAGGATTCTAAGACCACCATCATCTTTACCCCCTCCTTGAACATGACTGCTGAAAAGCAAACAAAGTACTAAAAAGACATAGCGATACAATACGTTCAAAATGGTTTTATTCCATTTAAAATTTCATTGTATTTGAAATTGACATGGTCATTCACATTAATAGTCTAACACCCAACAGTATATACACCGTGATCATGGCACTTCAAACAGCGCCGATCACGGTGTTTGAAGCTATTTCAAGTACTTGAAACAACACCGAAATATCGGTTACTCTATAAAAATAACCGGGTAAATATCCCGGTGAATGTTACACTAATAATGAGTTAATAATGGTATATTTAAATTTGTACGCTGAAGACAGCAGAATATTATGGGCATCTATTTTGTAAAAATTAATGAAACTTATTTTATCTAATCTTCCAAATTTTCCTTCTCTTTATATCCGTCTATAAGGACGACGGTTCATTTTTTCCAATGTTTTTCGAACTTAAAAGTTAGCATAATAAATGCTATAAAAAATTCATTCAAATATTTGGGCGCAGTCATCAAAATTCAATGTTTAAAAATGGTTGAAAAATCATTCATTGTTTCCAACAGTTAAGATAAGATAAGAAAAATCTTTATTGTACACTTATAAATTTTAGTACATGTACGGACAACATAATAAGAAATGTACGTTGGAGTAATATCACTCCTCGTTCCTCCACAGGTTATAGACGGATATAAAGAGAAGGAAAATTTGGAATGATTCAAGTGATGCTCAATAGCTCAGTTGGCAGAGCAATCCCCCTGTAAGGGAAAGGTCGTGAGTTCGAGTCTCACTTGAGCATTTCATTTTTTCCAATGTTTTTCGAACTTAAAAGTTAGCATAATAAATGCTATAAAAAATTCATTCAAATTATCTAATCTTAAAAAAGTCATGCTTCCATTTTATGATATTTGAACGAAGAATCCTTATCCTTATATGAACATGCTCCTCGATAACTCAACTAACTCAACAAGATACCAAACTATATCGTCGAGTGATAAAAGTCAGCTATTTCTATTATGCCAGGTTTATGGATTATTCTTTTGTGGGTTATTGTATAACCACATTTTGTAGGGAGCTTCCACAAAAGTTTTATGTACACTAATATTGTTAAGTTACTGCTTGTTATTTACAAGATGAACAAGAGATACTTAACATTCTGTATTAAATTTATGACTCGCGGTAGAAGTTTCAACTGTTGTATCACAGGTTGCAGGTTTGATTTTAGCTCAATGAAAATATTAGTTTGTGTGAAGCAATCGATTAGCCCACCGTAGTCTTCTGCTGGACATAGGCCTCTCCCAATGTGCACCATTTCTGTCGATCCTCCGCCTTTTGCATCCAGTCTGTCCCAGCCACCTTTATTTCCATGAATTGGCTTCCATATATATTGTGAAAGAAAATTGTCCACCTACTACTTACTACATAATTTGAACTGCTTAACAGTGAAAACTTTTAATTGGCCATCTCTTAGCATAAATATATATGTAACGCTAAATTATTAGCTGTAAGTTTTCCTAAGATGTCATAAATGTCATAAATAAAATAAAAAAAAAATACGTTCTATTTTGTAATTGGTCTACATGAGTATTCTGTATATTATAAATATGCATATATTTTTTCACGTTCACGTTTCAAAACCTATATTAAAAGCTAATTAAACTGTTTAGAGTGGCGTATAATTACACTAAAATAATCACAATAATACAATAATAATATGTTATTAAAAAAACACCATGTATTATAATTTTGTAAGAGTCAACTAGTGAGTGTACCTAGTTGAGATATAAATTTAAATACTCATTTGTAGATATACAAAAAAGACAGGTTGTTATTATGTGATATTCGAACAAAAAGAAAATAACAGTTTTATAATAGCCAAATTAAAATTGAAATCACGAAGAAAGATTGAACTTAAATTTCCCCATTAATTAAACGAGTGGTCGTCTCCTACTAAAATAAATTGGCAACATTTTAGCGGCCGTTGGGCTGAAACGCGATAAATTCTAAATGAACCCGTAAATTATCTTGTTTAAACTCAAAAAAGGTAAAAGGAAATTAATTTTCATACCGACCACACATTGCGAAGGTGTGTTAGGGGTAATTGAGCAATTCTTTACATTGTTTGTGTTTTTGGGGGTAACACAATCAGGTTTTACGGAAGGTGGTGCGTAAAACGTAGATTACAAGAGGTGAAAATACACCTGGTTTATCGCGTCTGAGTTAAGTTTATGGGTGGGAAGTATTAGTGTGGTCTTACGTGAAACAGCCATAAAAGTAACAAAAATTCTGACCTCCCGGATAGACGGGAAAATTCTTGACGTTGCAGTAATTTTGGCGTCGTAGGAATTTACCTTAGGTTAGCGAGAAATAAAATAATAATTAGGTATTTCATTTACTTTAGTTAGCTGTTGCCCGTGGCTTCACCCGCGTGGAATTTTGATCCCGTTACCACATTGGTAAAATTAAACGTAGCCTATTCCACAACTATAATTAATATTCCACAAAATTTTACACAACACTATCTAGAATGCGGATAAACATACTTAGATACTTTTTTTTTGTAAATACATACATAATTATACATAGAAATACCCAGATCAATGCAAATAGCCATATTCATGCATACAAATATTTGCACTGAACGGAGATCGAACCCGCGTCTCCTGCGTGGCAGTTGCGTGCACTACCGCCACACCACAGAGGCTGTCTATGAGCCTATAATCTATCCAATCCCTCTAGCAAATTTCACCTAAAAAGCTACCCTTGTTACTACTGGTAGTAACTACGAGTAACTACGGGTAACGAAGGTCAGCCGTTCTTCTATGGCCACAGTACCGTGAATATGTCAATCATTACCGACATAATGTCAACAACACCTAGGTGTAGCCATTTACCGCCAATAATTTTTGCCACATCGAGGTAAATTGTAGTGAATATCAAATTATAAAGAGTCATCTCTTTATATTATCCACGAAAAAAACGTGTAGGTATACCCAAACTAGGATGTATGTAAGTGGTATAAAAAAGCTATTGGAATTGATATAATTCATCAATTTTTAATAGTCCTATTTTTTTTGACATAAAAATTACATTTATATCTATTATTTTGGAATCATATCAAGCACGGAAATATTCGTTTTATATTTTTAAGCGATTTCCGTGTTTTTACTTTTCAATAAAAATACTAGAGCCCCTATACAGTGAACATGAATCTTAATTTACATATTTAAATTGTTAACTGTGTTTCTCCCGAAAAACGGGACTGACTTTTTGGGCACTGTTCAATTAAACTCAAATATGGAACTGTATGTCCGTATAGAGTTTACTTTTACAAAGCTGAAGAGTTTGTTTGATTGAACTCGCGAATCTCAAGAACTACTGTTTGAACTGATAAAATATTTTGTAGGGAATAGTCCGTTTGTTAAGGAAGATACTAACTTTTCGGCTATCGCGACCAAACATAGCCTATGTCCTTTCTCATGGTCTAATCTACCCCTATACCAAATTTCATCAAAATTTATTCAGTGGTTTAGGCGTGAAAGCGTAACATACAGACAGACAGACAGACAGACAGAGTTACTTTCGCATTTATAATATTAGTTTGGATATGGATTCTGTCATCACGCTACTACTTAAGGAAGCGAAGTAGGTAGTAATAAAAAAATGTACACAAATCCGGCAAAAAATTTAGTAAATTACGGAATCATATGGCTTGAAGGCGTTATATAGGGTTTCAAAGTATTCCACAGGCGAAACCAGGCGGGTATTCGATACTTCCTTGCGTGTCGCAGTAGTTATTACGAACAAAGAAAACGATACATATAATCTATCTTTATTCTCCTAAATGCTGCACTAATTGAGGAAAACGGGCCTACACGGATCAGTGTGGTAATGAGCTCGTCTATTATCTGTATAATATTATTTATATTTCTTTATACATATAATATGAACATCTCTATAATCCTCGAAGTGATTTTGTACAATTTATATTCATCAGGTACTTGATTTTAAATTACACGTATCTACTTTAACAGCCTTTAATATAATAATTTTGACAGCCTCCGTGGCGTGGCGGTAGTGAACGCGACTGCCACGCAGAAGGCGCGGGTTCGATTCCCGCTCAGTGTAAATAATTGTATGCATGAATATGGCTATTTGCATTGATCTTGATGTTCCTTTGTATAATATGTATGTATTTCCAAAAGAAATGTATTTAAGTATGTTTATCCGCGTTCTAGATTCCATAACACAAGCTAGTTAAGCTATGCTTACCATGGGTCTAGATAGCGTTGAATAGAATGTTGGGAAATATTTATTTATTTAACACATTGAGCTAAGCTAAATTAGTTCGGCACATCGGCTGTGACTAGGGTTTTAACCCGAGGCCTCTCAACTTTATACCGAGTTTTAACCACTAGACTATGGTATTGAGATATACATTTAAACAGTCGTAACAACCGTCAATGTCATAAATGTCAAATACTTACAATACAATGGCAAAGGTTCAATCCCATACATTCATTATTTTATTCTACAATACGCCGGCCAAGAATTGCCACAGTTTAATTTTCTCATAACTCCAGAATCCAGTCCACAATTTACAGGATTTTACATCAAATTTCTATACAACAGAGCTGGTGTTACTATCCTGTTCATGCTTAAAATATTCAATGAAAACCGCAAACGCGCTCTGTCATCTTAACAAATTTGCAACGTTCCATTTTTAATGTTGAGCTTCCTCGTCTCATAACGTTGGCAGTCGTTGGCAGTGGCTGGCAGTAGCCAATTTAAATGGGAAGCCTGCCAGTGCTGAGTTATTGCACTGCAACGCAAGTGCTTACTATGGCTGTACACGTATTTAAAATAAATAGTTCGCAACATAGACATAGGATAATACCAGTGTGCTTTCGTATTTACTGTGCTGTTTTAACTGATTTAAAATGGATGGTTTTGAGACCGATTTGAGAGAGAGATATGTAATCAAAATTACTAATATTCCCGTCAATCATTCCAGTTAAGATAGTTGCTTACGTAAGCAGTGGGTTCAGGTCGGTAGTGTAATGGCCTGGATCGGGAATGTCTAAATCGTAATACTACTAAACTAACGAGTAAGCTAAAGTATTCTAATATATGTTGTAGAAAAAATGGAACTGGAACTCGTGACTACTCACTTCCATTCTGACTATTGACTTTTTTAACTGTTAATGATTTATAAATTTATTACTGTAAATATCTATGCTTTACTTTACTTACATCACATCATCATCATATCAGCCACACATAGTCGACTACTGAACATAGGCCTTTCCCATAGACATCCGGAATACATACTACATGACATACTCACTTAAAAATGTTTATGTTCAATAACTTATGAATAGACTTGATAATATATTTCACCTTGTTATTTCAACGTATCTGAATATTTCAACCAAAAACCCCGAGTGAACTTATTTGGTTTTTAATAAATTTATTGCCAAAAATAAAATGAATTTCTTTACAAGATTCTTCGGAGCATGGCGGAGAATTTTGACAATGATCTACGTCAGCACTTACATATTTAGGAGGCTGTTTATTTATGATCAGCGTCCCGACGCCGAGCAGAGCGATATTATTTTGTAATTATTTATTTATGAAAATGGATATTGTTCTCGCAGACGGAAATATCGTGTTTACAAATACTTATATCAAGAGGAAATGCAGGCATTAACACATTTAAGAAATTAGTTTTTGCTAAATCTTTTGCTGTCGCGCTTGTTAGACAGAAATAAAGATACAATGCAAATTTAGATTAGTAATTGGTATTTTTGTATATAATGTAGAAATTCAGAAATTTCTATTATTTTATTTACTGCTATTATAAATGTGAAAGTTTGTGAAGATGATGCTCGAATCTTTATAACCCATAATAAACGGGCATAATAAACTGTTGAAATTAACAAATTTGAATAAAAAATGATACACTTCATCATATCAACTTTTTCTTTTTAAAACAATTATTTGAAATGCCGGCAATTATTCGAATTTTTCTCGCCGTAAAAACCATCCTTGAACTTCAACGAACATTTAAAAAAAAAGAATTGGCAAAATTGGTCCGGGCGTTGTTGAGTTATGCGCTTACCACTAAAATTACAATACCATACGTTCTACATATATATGTACTCATTCAACGTATACTTACTTCTGACAATAAATTAGAGTTCTCGAGCAAACTGAAACCCCTCACAACTCGAGATAAACACGTGGAAACCACATAGGCGTTATCGGAAACCGCGACTCAATATCCAATCAAGAGATTTCCTGTACCGGTTAATACAACAGGTGCTGACGCCATCATATTACACACCTAATTACTATTCTGAAATGTTAATTGGTTACGTAACGCGATGAGTTTATGCGATGAAGGGGACCGTCTTCTCAATAATACTGAGACTGTAGGATAATAGGTAGGTAATTATACTTATATAAAAATAGTCAGCAGGTTAATCTTATAGTCATTTTTTACCCATGACGGAACGGAGACGATATATGCGTTTGGGGTGAGAGGATGTTTGTGTGTTTGTTTGTTTATCCAAATCCATATTGCCATCTTCTCCGAAACTTCCAATCCAGTTTTGATGTAGTTTTCAGTTTTAGGTTCGGCTTTAATTAGAGCATATTCATAGATAGATGTTAAAATGATAACTCAACAGGGGCGCTACAGCAAGCATTTTTAATGCAAATCAATGTTGCCAATTTTCTCCAAAAATACTAGTCCGATTGTGATGCAGATTTCAATTATTGGTTTGGGTTTGTTTGGAGCATGTTCTTAGATAAGTGTTACGGTGACAACCCACTAAGGGGCGCTGCAGTAAACAATCTTTGAATTATTTTTTTATGTCGTGGGTTTTTTTCATTTTTTTTTATTTTGTTACTTGTTACAATTAGAACGTTTGTGAAGATGTTTGAATCATGCTCAAACGGCCGGATCTTTCTGGGTACTATCAAAATGATTATTACTTCGATATCGGAGGTCCAACGCGTACTAATATGTGGTTGATCAAAGCCATTTAGAAGATTTACTTTTTGTAGTCGAAGACGTACATACGAAGAATTTTGTGCGCGGGTCCTAACTTGTGACCGTCGTACGCGAACGTAGTCGAAATTCTGTCTAGGCTATAAGATTATCTTTCTCACTTTAAAACACATCTTTTAATAAAGATGAGTGACTGCGTGATTCTGATAAGCCATAATCTGTATTCAAGTAGGTGAAATGGTTGAGGGCGACAGGTGGAGCCGCCTGTAACCCTAGCCGAGGTGCGCGGGATATGTCCTACTACCTTCCCTTCGGCTTTACACTTTGACCCACAGATGGCGTGCGTTTTAATCGGTCCGAGTCCGACTTAACCTCGGCTTATTTATGCATGAGGCTCCGGTGGTATCCAGGGGAGGTGGTATCCGCGGGGACTTTCCGCACGTAAAAAAAGGTGAAAAGGAGACTTTCAGGCAAGCGTGATCCACTATCGGCCATCACGACAATTATCAACGGATAAGATAGGGATCGAATGCGAGCTTTTTTTTTTTCAACAAAAAAAGACATTTGGATAGTGTATACTGAGCCAGTCAAATCCTCAGACTGGAAAAAACAAATCCTGGTCTCCGAGGTGACAACTTCGGATGCGACCGGGACCGCTAGGAAGACGAAGAAGATACTTTATTATATACTTAATAGCAATCACATTTTTATATACCTAACCTTGAATGACATAAGATTGCCCATCGTAATGAATATTGAAATACATGATATCTAAAGAAGATGTCCTCTTTACATTACATTGTATTTCATTCCTGTCACGGACCTCACAAAATCGCATCATACAGACGAGAGATCCTAGACTCCTCCATTTAGCAAACGATAAAACTTTACTGTTTTAGTGAAATAAAAAGTGCCATATTACCAACCGTAATGGCAGTCGGCCTGCCCGACGGATTACGTAGTACTATTACAAGGGATATATTAGATACTGGTGCTGGAATGGGATGTAAATTACTTTGTATTTTTGTCCTTTTTTATACTGAGATAGGACTTTAAGGCGATTACGCATTGATGGGCGGGTAGTTGGCGAAAATTGTACGTCGCAGTGATAATTTTAAATGGTTTTGTAGAGCTGCCAGGTAAATTTGTTTCGGATAATTTTGTGTGCTAGACGTTATGGGATATTAGGTTATTTTAAATCTGGCCAAAGGGCATGAACAATTTTTAAGTGGTGGTAATAAGGTAGTGGTCAGCAAGGCAAGGCAGATGGAAAGTGTGACGCCCCTTAGCCTGACGGACTGACGACCTGAAATGGGAGGCTGGGACAGACTAGATGCGGTAGATAGAGGATCGGGAGTAATGGAGCACATTGTGTGAGGCCTATCCAGCAGTGGACTGTAATAAGCTCATTGACTGATATCCTCAAGAAGGAACCACATTTGTCAACAATTTTATCTAATCGAAAGATTTGAATGAAATTTTATAGCATCTATTATGCTAACTACACAATTCTATTACATCATGATAAAATAATTACTCAGATGGGGCTTCTTATCGAAAGAAATCATTCTGAGCTCCAACCATAAAAACTAAAGATTTACAATGTTCAGAAAAGTAAATAAAGTTATGAACGTTAAAGTGATATTGTCGAACATTTGTACAGTCACATGGTGCCCTCGGGAAATAAGTGAATAGCTTCCTTGAGTTCATTTTTTCCTTTAAAAAAATAAAACCACTTTCATTGACCGCTGAACTCACTCTCAAAATGTCGGCGTATAAAATTTCATAATTGTACACGTCATTTATGTACCTTGATACATAAATGACGTGTGACTAGAATTTATGGAAGAGGTGTATTTTGGCGCTCCCAAAATTTTTGGAAAGGTGCATACAGAAAACGATAATAGATATAGAGTAAAAAATATTACTAGTGTTTCGAAAGTTCTACAGGATTTTTTTGAAAATTATATTTAAAACATTTACATAACAGTTTTCTTTGATAAACTATGTCAAGTAATTTAAATTTAAAATATATATTAAATGCTTAGTAGATGCTACGAAATTGCCTAAGATGACAGTGAAATTTTAACTGTAAAATACCTCAATTTTATCGATTACCCCTTATTATTATGACTATGACATTAGGTGAATAAAATGTACAAACATGCATACATAATATTATATTCCCATTTGTAATATCCTGAAGGGAAGTCAGAGGTAACACCCACATTTCGCCAACTTTGATTCACAGTTCCACGTATTAGTGGATGAGCTTATTGCCACCAAGATGCACTTTTTCCAAATAAATATAAACAAATTAATTAACAAAAAGTACCAGGCTACCATAACGTTCAAATATGTTTCTAAGAAGTCCACACGCACACAATTGAAATGAATAATCTGATGATCCGTAGATTGAAATCGTCCGATGTTACCCTCACATGGTGCCCTCGGGAAATAAGTGAATAGTTTCCTGTTTAATTTACTACGGACCGGAGTTCACACAACACTGACTTCGGTATATTAGTGACCCGCATACACCAAAGATCTCCAAATACGTTTTGTGATAACAGAACATCTTTTGTCGGAGATATTGCTGGTTTATTTTTGTCAGAAATATTGGGTCATTCATCAACACGCGGGCGTCAAACTCGTGGACGTCTGCGAGTTGGCACCTTTCAATTTTTTTTTATTATTATCTTGTCGTCAACTTGCGTGATTGTGTACAGTCACTTACGAAAACTTTGCAACAATATGTTTTAATACCTTTTTGGGGTTGTCGAATTGTTGGTGGGTAGCATTTGGTAATTGCTTACATTATGAATCGGTTAAATCTGTTTTAGACATTGTCTGTACACTGTAACTATGATCAAGTTTCAGATCATAGTTACAGTCAATATCAGAAGATTTGAGCAAAAATATGTACCTAACCCACAAAAACATTGCCTTTTACTCAAGGATGTATAACTATAGTCACAATACCGCAGCGATTTGGGTACGGATGCGATGTACATTAGCAGTTATAAACGATGTAAGTTTGGAATTTATTCAGAGAACACGCCATGGAAGCTACAGTACGGTATACATTTAAAGTGTCAAAGACAAAGTACATTTCCACAGAAGGGTTGGGTGTACTTCCTGAAATTGTTTAGGATGTCTGGAGGTTAGGTGAAATTGAATTTAAAATTGTTCCAGAACGAACACTAGTATCTAACTATTTTATTCATTGTAGTAAAACATTTTGAGTGAACTATCCGCGCCTATATTCCTCCTTTTCATGGTTTGCTAAGGGAGTGATTGCTATCTGACCAACTCCAAGAGAAATGCTTGCACCTGAGTCTAGAGCGTCAATAAGCAAAAGTATACCTCGAATAACACTTCATGGTGGCTCGAAAGTTCGTACGAGTGCGGGTGCAGCCCATTGGCGTTTGAGAAAAGAGTGCTCGTCTAACGTCAATTGGCTCGTATCTGCACTCGCGAACTTCCGAGCTTAGTTCGAGGTAGGTACCTATACCTTGCTTGCAGATATCTAGGCTTGCAGAAAAGGCTAGCTTGGGCACTATAATAATTTTCGGGCCTCATATATCCACATCCCATCTGTCCACGTTACAATACAATAATGGTCAATTGCACAGAAATATTATGTGGGTAGAACGGCCATGTGAGCGGGAAACACGTGGCAACTTTTAAGACAATTCCTGTTCCATGAGACAGGAACTTTCGAACGCTTCATCAGTACTTTTAAGACTAGCTTGTACTTTTCCCTAGAATATATTGTTTTGTTAGAGTAAGTGGCATACGACCACGGCTATCCTTATATTTTCTTGTTTGTCACTTTTTAGAGCGTGATTTTTACCCGACTACGGCGAAGCCAAAAGGAGGGTTATGATTTTGACAGGCTATGTATGTATGTATGTATGTAGGTATGTATGTATGATCATTTGTTCCCTCATAGCTCCTCAACTACTTATTAGAACTAGACAAATGAGGTATCGTTACAAGCGGTTTTATCGTCCGATGGTTATAGGCTATATGACGTGTCACTCAATCTTGTGTGGCGCCCTCTAGCGCTCATAAGGTACGGTGTTAAAAAATAAACTTGAGATAAATATGCCGTGTTTGGTATCAAATGAAAGGGATTAAGAAGCACATTTCAAATATGTATAAATTATTAGCTTTACCTTGCTCCAAAATAATGTAAATAAGAAATAAAGTTTAAAACTAAAACCCGACTACCGAAAAATCACACTCTAAAATGTAACAAACAAGAAAATATCAAGGATAGCCGTGGTCGTATGCCGCTTACTCTAACAAAACAATATATTCTAGGGTAAAGTGGCATATTGATATTTTCTTGTTTGTTACATTTTAGAGTGTGATTTTTCGGTAGTCGGGTTTTAGTTTTAAACTTTATTTCTTATTTGGTAGTCGGGTTTTAGTTTTAAACTTTATTTTTTATTTAATTTATTTTGGGGCAAGGTAAATAATTTATACATATTTAAAATGTGCTTATTAAGCACTTTCATTTGATACCAAACACGGTATATTTATCTCAAATTTATTTTTTAACCCATTACCTTATGAGCGCTAGGGGGCGCCACACAAGATTGAGGGACACTTCATATAGCCTATAACCATCGGACAATCAAGCCGCTTGTAACGATACCTAAAGCTGTGAGGGAACAAATGAACATTCTTACATACATACATACATACATACATAGCCTGTCAAAATCATAACCCTCCTTTTGGCTTCGCCGCAGTCGGGTAAAAATAACATCAATATATCGTTCTATCTTAATATATTTCCGTGATCAATAGCCTTCCTATCAAAGAAAATAGTCTGCTCTCAAAATGGGACTTAAAACCCGCAATAGTATCCGTAAAAACACTTATATCCAATTACTATTATATTTTGATTTGTTTCTTTTTTTTTTTTTAAATATACTTTGCTTAATATATAAAGTGCCCGTTAAAGATACAGTTCTATAGTTTCCATAATATATTGAAGTAAGTACAACATTATTGTGCGACCATGTGCAATGTTCCCGAGTTCAATGCACACATTATATTTGCTCATATGCGTTTACCTGGAGAGATAAGAATTTTATAAAGTAGGTTGCTATTAATAATCGTCGCTATTTGAACTTAAATGGAAGGATATATGGAGCCCCTCAAGATACTTGGTGCCAAAGACAACCTCTCTTGCGAGCTGAAATACCAAAAAGGTACCTCGAAGATATAAGAGATGGCGTTGCTATGATGAAATGAGAATTGTATTTTTAATGACTGCGTTTGTTTATATATTAAAATAATATCACCTGTAACTCCTCTCGAATACCACACCTCCCAGCGGAAGTGATTATGTATGATTTGAATGTGCGAAGTGGAGGAGGAAGAGCCGGAAGGCGGATCCTGAGCTCCGAGGGCACCGTGGCCTCGGATGCAATCAGGACTAAAGTCTTTATGTGGATGATGATGATTGAATGATTTGATTTGATTGTGTTCACAGTCCGTTTTACATGTTGACTATTTGAAACAAGAAGAATTAAGAAAATAGCCTAGGTAACCCTCACTTCAAAATTCATTAATTTCTTTTCAAATCTTATCATAAACTTCTCTAGTAGTACATAACTCTATGGAAAAAACACAACATTTATGAATATAACAGTGGTGAATAAATACTATATGATAAACAAATATTTGCTGTCGTATCATTATCCAGGAGAAAACAAAGGTTACGTGCGTCTGTATGAAACAAACATCGCCCACGTATCCTAAAAAGTAATAAGGTAGTGTTTGTACAATGTAGTAAAAACCAGCCAAGTGTAAGTTGAAACCGCTCATTATGGGTTCCATGTCACAACAATGTTAATAGGGAACTGTGTATATCTTACCTAGTTTTATTATTATGTAGACGGTACAAAAAACAAGAGGCAGAACACTTTATTACTATGAAATCTCACTTTTTTTTTTTTTTATACAGGACACGTCAATTTGACTTCACCTCGCCTGATGTTAAGCTAAAGGCAAAGTCTCGGAAAGAGGGTCACCATCGTAAACATTTACCATGTTAACAGTGGTGGCACTCAGCTTGACGGCCTCATTAGATGCCTTTTCACGCCCCGCTTAAAGGACCCAGGACTGTAGGAAGAGGGAAACACGTGAACTGGCAGGGAATTCCAGGCCTTAGTGGTGCGGCATAGGAATGAATCACTGAAACGCTTGGTTCTAGCAGGTATACTCTGCACCGTAAATGGATGACATCTTAGCCCTGCACGTGTCGTCCTATGAAGGAAAGGGGAGGGTGGGACTAATTGGAAGAGCTCGTCAGAACATTCACCATGGTAGAGACGGTAGAAAACTGCCAAAGACGCAACATCTCTACGCATCTGCAAAGGCTCGAGGGTGTTCGTGACCTCAGGATCCCCAATAATGCGGACCGCACGTCGCTGCAACCTGTCGAGAGCATCTAATAAGTACTTTGCGGAGCCGTCCCAGAGATGTGAGCAGTATTCCACGCAGGAACGAATTTGGGTCTTATATAGAAGACACCGCTGCTCCGGCGTGAAAAAACGTCTCACTCTGTTCAGGACTCCGAGTTTACGCGAGGCTGATTTGATGATACTCTCGATATAGTTTTTGTTATTCAGTTTGCAGCGAACATCCATACCGAGGATAGTGAGGTGATCCTGCAGTGGCAGTGGTGTGCTCTGAAGAGTGAGAAGGGGAAGGAAAGGAGATACCTTTGCTGTAAACGCACATGCCTGGGTCTTCTTGGCATTGAACTCGACCAGGTTCCTGGCGCCCCATTGAGAAATGTGGTCCAGGATCCGGTCCAGGTCAGTGACAAGAAGCTGCCTTTTTTCCGCGATATCAGACTGCTTGGCCGCAGGATGTGCGTAATAACTCCCGTGTAAGGTGCTGTCGTCTGCATAGCAGTGAATGTTTCCGTTACAGAGCATGTCATTGATATGCAGAAGAAAGAGAGTGGGAGATAAAACGGAACCCTGCGGCACGCCAGCATTTACCTGCAAGAACTCCGAAGCTCGTCCATCATAAAGGACGCGAATACGGCGCCCCTGCAGGAAGCTTGCAACCCAGTTACACAGTCTAGGAGGCAGGCCGAAGGCTGGTAGCTTGGAAAGAAGCGATTTGTGCCATACCCTATCGAAAGCTTTGGCGATGTCAAGACTAATTGCCAATGACTCACCGTGCTTCTCCATAGCCTCACCCCAAAGGTGGGTCATGTACGCCAGAAGATCACCCGTTGACCGTTTCGGTCTGAAACCGTATTGCCGGTAGCAAGGCAAGGAGTGATCCTCTAGGTGGCGCATGAGCTGTGTGTTAATTATGTGCTCGAACACCTTGCACAGCACTGAGGTGACGGCTATGGGTCGATAGTTGGCTGGGTCCGAGCGATCCCCCTTCTTGGGGATCGGCTGGACATTCGCCTCCTTCCAAGCCGAAGGCACTGTACCCGAACTGTAGGACAAACTCTACTCACTGCACTAAACGCTTTAATTTATTTATGTCATTGTATGTAGATGAACATACAAAAAAACTAACCTTAGCATAGTTTATAGTAAATACCGATTTTAATATTGAATAACATACTTGTACTTTTCCACTGAGTTTATTTTAATTCTAAACCTGACCGGTTTCGCCTTACGGCATTCTCAAAGACTTTGAGAATGCCGTAAGGCGAAACCGGTCCGGTTTAGAATTAAAATAAACTCAGTGGAAAAGTACAAGTCTGTTATTCAGTATGTGTAGGAGATTCCACCAAGTGCCATCAATCTCCAGTTTAAACAGTCTTATTTGCATCGATTAACAAAGGAAAAGATACACACTGAAGTCGAATTGACGTCAGCTTATAGGCTTCTAAAGGCCAAAATCAGTTAACAAAAACCTTCGCACCTGTGAATGGCCTTCTAAATTTTGGTGGCCATTAAAAATATTTTTAAGACCTCTGTCAGAGTCCAGATTAAGTACCCAGTGAATTATCTGTCAGATATAACGTAGGAACCTTTTTGGAAAAATTTCATTGGCTTTAATAAATCTGGCCACGTTAAGCCACTGTTTAAGTACTGTTTTTTTAAGGATTATTTTAAAAGATTCATTTTTGAATGTAATTCTTTAATATTTGGAATGTTTATCTCTTTTAATGTTGGACTTCTCTTTTGTTTCAGGTAAGCATCATGGACGAAAATACAAGAATTTCAATACAATCCTCTCAGAACGTCAAGCGTTTTTCGGTATCCCGAAATCTATAAGCGAATTCCCGCCCGTTGACCAGAATCTCATTTTCACATTTTGTTTGCAAATAGTTACATATACCGCTATAGGAATTACATTTCAAATTCGAACACACGTCGCTATTCGGCATCGGCACGTCCGTGTAGAATTTCAATTCGGTGTTTCGCCTTTGCTCGCCTTTGCCACGTACGGTTACAAGTTAAGAATGAATTTTAAATTAGAATTCAGAAATTTAAAAACGTATGCTTGGTTTGTATAAATGAAATTAGTTTTTTTTTTCTTTCCAAAGCAAGTAGCATCTGCTAGAATTGAGTTAGAAATTCTATATTTTATGTTATTCATGATTGTTTTCTTTGAAATTCATACGTACCTATTCTGAACGAAACTATTATATCTCTATTATTGCACGAACAAATATTCTAGATGTTCTAAAATAAACACATCTTTAAAAGTATTAATAATATTATAAAATGTGAAAATTAGTGACTAATCTCACACAATAAATAAATATTATTACATTATGAAAGAAAATATATTAGCTGTAAAAAAAAAAAACAACAAAATCATTGTAATGAAATAGATTAATAAAATCAAAAATTGTAAACATAAAAATTCATTTTGATAAAAATATAGTTCATATTAAATAAGCAATCGCTACTGAGTAACATAACAATAAGAAGTAAAACGATAATACTCAAGACGTATATCCAATTACAAATACAGTTTAGTTAACTGGGAGGTAGATTGTCAACGGTGAGAGCTAAGCTCAGAATCCTAAGTAATAAAGTTACTATCTGCCAGCACAGGGTGTTCCATAATATCCGAAGGCTGTGATTGTGTGTGAGCTCCGTAGTGCTGAACGTGTTGCATACAACTAGTATATTCATAGACATCTTATAACATCTGTGTTGTATAATGTGTTTGATCAGATACAGGTAAACATTTTGGTACAATTTATCCAGCATATTGCAGTATACTTTTAAATTCTAGTATAAATGTTAACGAGGTCATAGATTTACTAATAACAACTGAACAAGTAGAGCCACAGGAACTACTAGAATACATTTTAGATTAGAAAATCAATGTATAGGAAAAAATATTGAGAGAACCTGCATAAAACATATTAGTTGAAATCCATCGGCTTGAATACGGAAATATGCCTCTTAATTTATAATATATGGATGTTAAAGAGGAAGGTTAATGCCTAATACCTAAACCTACCCGTAAAAACTAAAGAATGTAAATCTACAAAGGCGTAATAGTAGATAGAATATTTTACTATCAGCTTTTAAATTATTATATTCAGTTTAAATACTTGCAGTTTAGCATCAGAAAGTTGCTAAACTTACCAAAAGCGTGCACTGAATAGTTCTAGGTTATATCCACTCAAAACAAATTACTAATTTACCGAGATTTCGTGAAACCACTAAGAAAATTATCAAATTTAGCATATTCGACAAATAGACTCATATAATTAAACTTAAAACAATTTTGAAATCCGTTCCAGAATTGAAACATATTCTGAAACAAAGATTCATTTTTGAAAATAAGCCTTCTAATTCCGTTATGGTTCTAACTGTAGATACAAATATAAATGCCAGTGCAGAGTCGTAACAGACACTCGGAGCGGAAAATCGGTATTTCCTTATCAGTGTGCCGAAGCGAGGGGAGCAAAGCTCTGACTGCTCTCACAGTTATTTCAATGTAGTTGTTGTTGAATGGTCTAGAATATTTTAGATTACTGTACACTCAAGTGTACATGATGCTTTGGTTAAGTGAAATTTGAATTAGTTTGAATTTTAGATATGTAATTGACTTTAATGAAATGCGTTGAAACAGTGGCTTATTTTAGTGCTTATGTAACTATTGCGTGGGACTTTGAGATCGCGTGGAGTTTTGTCGAGTAGTTTTCCTATAAAAAAACCATAGTTTCGCTTACAGGGCGACTGCTCTGTAAGAGCAGTCGCCCTGTAAGCGAAAGGTCGTGAGTTCGAGTCTCACTTGAGCATTTCATTTTTTCCAATGTTTTTCGAACTTAACAGTTAGCATAATAAATGCTATAAAAATTCATTCAAACCATAGTAAGTTTAATCTAAATAGTGTGGAGATATTGCACTGAAATAGTCTTCTAACTAACCAAATAACGTCAGACTTAAGCGTGTATAACAAAAACTTGTTGAAATATTTCTTCCACTATTATTTTATTTAATCATGAAACCTTTCCTCCGTCATTTTCAATAGATTTAATGTGATGGGTGTCCCTCGACTTTTTTTTCGCACTTTATTATTAGTTTACAAATACTCTTCTGACTTTTCAGAGTTCCTATGACACATATAGCAACAGTTTTTTTAATTATTTTTATTATTATCATCATCTAAGTGCTAATTTTTGTAGCATAATATAAGCACAGTATTAAAGCTTTGTACTTTGGAGCTCGAGGTTCCCTCTCGTACTTCGAAACGAAAACTTGCGCTAGAGTTTTGTCCGTCAATCAGTATACCAGGGAAGATTGTGTAATTTTGGTTGCTAATATCTTGTAAATTGGAAATGGTTGTTCGCGATGGACGCAAAAACTGAACGCATTTTGATGCGGCTTTTTTACTAGAAAGGTCTTGATCAGACTTAAAATCTAACGTTTCTTTGATTGCCGTAACCATAAACCGTATAGGTTCCTGTGGGTCATTGTCACGGGATCAGTATTTCTGTGACTCTGGTACATTTGCATGAAGTACCAGGCTCACAGAAATGTTAAGGAACTTTATCTGGGTCGCAGGAGCAGTGTGTACTAAACTTTTCTAATCTGAACTTAACGCGGACTAAGTTGCAGGCAAAAGCTAGTTATTTTATAAAAAAATGTTTTGAAATTGATTACAGATAGTAATGACTTTTTGAATATATTTTTTACGAATATTAGAACCAAAATTACTAATATTGCCCTTAACCCTAACTTTACCTTAACTAAGCTAAATTGCTTGTGATAGGAGTGGGTTCACGTCGGTAATATAATGGCCAGGATTCGAACTCGAGAATAACATCGTAATTCTGAATTAAAAGCAATCATTTCAACGTTACTGTATTTTCTTTTACGAGTAATAACAGTCATCGAAAACAATACTCGGGTTATATTTAGTAAAGGCAGTACCTAGATGAATTGAGTTGATATATTTTTTGTGGCGGTTGGCATGATTCCAACACTTGGTTGACATGTTGACTTATTCCTCGTACCCTAGATTATTATTTTTTTCTTTTATGACTTTTTAATAACTAATATTTCTATCAATAATTTCATTTGATAACAAAGTTGAAAAGTTTCTTTGTCATTCTCTGGTACGTAACCAAGAACTGGTTAATTAAACACAAATATAATTTATAAATCCTAAACCTAGTTCCAGAGATAAAACCTCTCAAGCAAACGTTTCAGCTAAATCATAAATTATGGTAGACATAGAAAGATAGATGAATAATTAATTGATTATATAATGCCGCATCCCAAAGGTTTACCTGTAAGCTAGGAAACTAAATCATTGAGAACGACTCCTAATTCAATTACAGATAGGAAGATCGGTCATAACGATATTGTAATGGAATAGCTACCTGAACATAGAGCGATTTTCAATTTATATACATAATAACATTGAATTCAGAATGTTAGCTTCTCGGTATAAATTCAGTAGCAATAACTTTGTCGAAAACATTTACCTATTCTCTATGGAATATCAATTGTTTTGATACAATTTATATTACAAATGTGAGAGTTTTAACCAATGAAATGGTTTGTCCTTGTTTGGATATTATAATGCTTCGCAATGGAAGTAATATTCTAAGAAAGGTATTACGATAGAAGTGAGTGGTTACCAGGAGAAAGGACATGGCTAGAAAAAGAATGAATGCTGAGATGACTGCAACCCAATGAGGGGGAAAAGCAAACTTGAACTCCCAAATAAATATGGAGCAAAGGCAGGAGGATGACAATAATGTGATAATTTAAACCAAGAGATCAAGAGTCAGAGTATCACTAGCAAGAAATTCTGCATAGATATTTGGAATACATATGATCTTCAGAGAATAATTTACAATACATGAACACTTTAGCATCAACCATATTATATTAAAGCTAATAACTACATCATGAAACCCGCAACACGATCTAAGTAGGTGCTCAAAATCATTAGTGATCTAATACGTCGTGTTTACTCACAAACAGATCGTACCAAACTAGACGATAATTAGACCCATATTTGCCGTTTCTCATCAAACCTAGAAACTCGATATTACATACACTTAATGCCAAATCAAGGGCGAACAACTTGGTGAAACTGTTGTGGTTGTGTATGGATAGACATCTGTTAGTCGTTTTGTAAATGGAATTCGAAATTGTGATAATCACAGGTTTGTGTGTAAAATAGTGACACTCTGGGAGTGCCGGCAGAATTTAAAACTTGCCCATATGTAGATACCTACTTACTTATGGTAGCTACCAAAAGTTACGGTTTTAAGAATTCAATAGTTCTATTTCCAAAAATATTTCACAAGAATTGCCCAACGCGCCTAAAGAAGTTTTCACTATAATAACTGAGGATGACCTACGCTTACGAGAAAACTATTCATATCTCCTGAAAAGCTAGTGAAAGCTAGCTACAAACATCGGTATTCGGATAATTTCTCAATGCCAAAAAAGAAATCGCAATTCAACCGTTAAAAATAGTTAAATTTCGAGTAAACTTCCTATAATTATCCTTTTATTAAAACACCCAACGTTTTGAACAATTATAATTTCAAAACACAATACACTTATAATCACCTTACAACCGTCCAATCATCCATCCCACTCCAAATTGAATTCCAACAAAATAATAATTCGATTATGTACTGTGCAATTCCATTTTACGTAATTTCAGCCCGGCAGAAAGTTTACCACGATATATGTCATGCTAACGAATTCACGTTTATTTCTCTCTGAAATTATAACACTCGCTTGAAGTTACGGGAAGGGTTAACTCACATAATATGGAGTCGATTGCGTTACTATTGTAATGGTTAAAAATATCGTATTATTTTAACGATTTGGTGGAAATTTGAAACATGGAAGGAACTGTTTTGCGTCTACTAAGTGTCGTTTTCTGAATATTTAGTTGTAGATGTAAACGTTGTGTCTAAATAGTGCTATGCATTATGTTCTAGAATACTTATTTATTACTTTATATTGAGGTTGCCATTACCAATTTAAAAATTGGTCGTGTGCTTGTTACTTTAATAAAACAACCAAACAAAACACCGTTCGAAATATTTCATAACTTTCTCTAATTCCATTTTCTTAATTTTGGGAATATTATAATAAGATTCGCACGTGTAATAATCATCGTATCTCACATCGACAGTTCACACAACACATAAGTTTCAGAAATTATGCTGGAATTTTAATGTCATCGGCCCAAGGCTCTTAATTGAAAAAGTTTTGTTCCTCCGCGGGAGAATGCGCTCGGCGATGTGCTGAATTAATAAAGAGCTCTGTCAAACATTCCGATTTAATAATTGACGTGTGACATGAGTTGGAGGTGAGGTTTTAATGAGTTTTCTTAGTAGGCCCGTGTATTTTATGATTATTTAAATAAGAAATGTTTGTGTTGTTCCCGTGATTACGCTCCTCATAATTTAGATTGCAAACTTGTTTAAAAGTCAATTTCTGTTTTTCGTGTCAGTTTGTAAATTAGAGAGTTGAGGGTTTAAGAAGGTGTTATAAAATCAGATATTATTCATTTTATTCGTGCATTTTGGTGAGCAATCACTCTGGCGCTTTGATTATGATTGCAGAGCTAAATTTCTTCTTTGGCTAAGCAATCACTAACTCAAATATAAATAAAACACAGTGTACGATGGCTTTAAAAATTACGGAACACAACGAATATTATATAATATTTTTAATTAAATTAAAGAAAAAAAACTACCCACCTGTGAAAGTAAGGCGAAACTGGTCAGGTTTATTAAAATAAATACTGTGGAAAAAGTACAAGTGTTCATAATAATATGTGTAACAATAAATTCCATCAAATGCCATCTTTTAACAGTAAAAAACTAGAACATAAATAATCATAAATTAAATTAAATATACGCCACAGAGTGAACTGAAATGAATAATACTCGTAGAAAATGGTTTCAAGTTTTAATGTTTTTTAAATAAAAGATAAGAGAATAAATAATGAAATATATTTAATACAAATACTTAATAGTAATTAATTATTACAATTTACTAGGTATCTCTTCCGACTTCAAACCTAATTATTTCATTTTAGTTGTAAAACGTTTATAAAAAAAACTATAACATTACATATAAACCGTTTCAGACCATTATGAAGCTTCAACAGAGTTATTCTGTATAAAAATTACATTTGATTTATTGCAGTTACGTTAACTGAGTTTGTTTTCACGTTTTGTTTTGATGTTGTCGCCGTTTTTATTTAAATTTTACCGTTAACTGTTATTCGAGTTGTTTGATCATTGTGTCTGTGGAAGTATTTTTATATTTTTACACTCTATTAGTATTCACAGTATTACTGAAAACGTGCCTGAGTTATATCATATTCATAGCGTTATTTTATGATTAGGATTTATTTTTTGTGACATGTAAGTATACAATTGGTTAATTAACTGTCTGGTCAAATTAGTTAAATTGTAAGGAAGTCTTATTTATCCACACATATATGGTAATTTAAAGCTACTACGACATTCATTCATAAAATCACATCAAGATTTTCACCAACCGCCATGTTACGTGCTATCGTAGTAGCCATGTATTAGCACCGGATCGGTCAAATCAAGGCCAATGCCACCATCTTCCTTTCTTTCCATTCAGGAAATCCAAGTTTAGGTACAACTGTATACAGTTTTTCTACTACAACTTTCAGTGCTCTAAGCATTTACCACATTATTATACTTTTTCTGATCCAAAACTTAAAACCATATCATTTCTAAGCATATTATTGTTTTCTTATTTCAAAAAAATACCTCACTGGAAAGGGATTTCACGCGGCAAATGTAAAACAAGAAATATTCGCGCCAACTTCGCACCGACTGATTAATTAGACAAACTTTAATTAGAGCGCGGCCGTAACTCATGACGTCACGTCCTGTGACGTAGGATACAGAATATTTTGTTATATTATATGGAGGGAATATTACTAACACTTAATGTTCTATGAATTTTTCTTTATTAATTTTACTTGGCTAGTGTTATTACTGTAACACCAATTTTTCAGAAGGCAATAGACAGTGCTGTATAAGAAGATGAACTAAATATATCAGACACAAATCTTGACAGGCACAAAATCTTCAAATAAAACATGTTTTTTTCACTCATATTTTCCATAACATCTTCCTCACGGTCCATTGATACCCCTAACAGAACAGTCCATATTATTGCACATGAGATGCTTGTATCATTCAAAGTACTACCACTAGTGAGCGTCTTCATATTATCCGATATCCGATATCGCTATCAAACGCTGATCCGTTGATCGATCGGATGATATGAAAACGCTCCTTACTATCTTCCCTTAACCTAAAAATGCTCGTTGCTCATAACCGCCCTAAATAACCGTCAGTACATTTCATTGTAACTTTTATGGCCGTTCAGAAAGTATAGTCTAGTTATATTAAAACTATTTTGATTTATAAGTCTGCCAAGCAGTTTATGAAATACAGTTTCAATATAATTTCGGTTATATTTAGCTATGTATGATGTGATATAAGTTTGTCCGTAAATAACGGTTGGTATAGTGTTATGAAATAGCTACTGTTAAATTTAATGGAATATGTAATATTATAGTCGGACAACTATATGAAATACTTGAATTTTGCATGTACGGTACGCATGCGGACAGCTGCACAGCTGCAGCCACAGGGTTTGCATGCTATTCCAGTATACAGCATGATTAATATTGCTCATCAAGGAGCACAATGAATTAGTACCTATACGTAATTTTGCAGACGTTAGGTTTCTTTTATTTGCACAGTTGCTCTTTTACATTGTAAGGATATATTACGAGTATATACCAAGTTATAGATTTTTGTTAAACGCAGAGACTGGTAATATTATAGGTGGACAACTATATGAAGTACATACGTGAATCTTGCATGTACGGTACGCATGCGGACAGCTGCAACCACAGGGATTGCATGCAATTCCAGTATATAGCATGACTGAGGAGCACAATGATTTGGTATTCATAATTTTGCATACTTCTCCTGCTAAATTACGTTTTCTTTTATTTGGATAGTTGTTTCTTTTGCATTGTAAAGATGTTTAGGTTTTTTGCAAAACGCATCAAAAAAATATGAGCAACTAATAAAATTCAGTCTCAATTATGTTTCATAGAAGCACTTGCCATCTTACGTTCATTTCTCCCCAAATAATTTTCTTAGTCAAAATGATTTGAGGACATTTTATATTAATTTTGAAAACTAAATTAACACACATAACTTTCTAAATTTAATTAAGTTAAAATCTAAAGTCATTCTTAATTTTAATTTAATATTAAACGAATGTCGAATAAAAATATTATTTTATCTTCTATGTTAGAGGTTAGTTGGCTTTAGTCCAAGTCTCAAGATTATACTAGACTTAGTATGGATATGCTGAGTCTCTGGGGTGCTATGAAATCAATGATTCAAGTCAGTTATAAGTCGTGTCTAGTCTGTTCCAAAGTTAAAAGTATCTAGTTAGCTATACCTAAGGTAAGTCATTCCAGTTCTAACAGTATCATTCGAATAGATATGAATATTTAACAATACTAGTGATGTAAACTATGTAATAGCTTACACTCCTAAATTAACGTTGAAAACATTACTCTTTTTGAGTAGTCGTGTAAAGATGTATTACAAACTTATGGTGAGCTATTATAGTAGAACTGTTATGTAACGACTATACGATAATTCATAATCCACTTATGCTAATTTTACCTATTGAATAATATGATTAAATTTATTACCATAAACAATATAATCCCTCTTATGAGGTTTACCAGCCTTTCATATCAACCAGAAGTCTTTTTTATAAAATTGACTCCAACCATATGTGTAAAGACTAGTTTTATACGTATGCTGTCACAGCTGGCCGCACATACATACATTTTCCAATGCATAAAAGCCACCAAAGTTCCAATTTTAAAAATAAATTCTCTGTCAAAGACCGCACGGTAACCGCATTCGAGTTTTAAAATTGATGCAAAAAGTATTCTGTAAATAGAATGTCTGTGTCTCCACTGATTGAGAGTATGCGGTGAGCGAATGTCGTCTAAACTTTTTAGTGAAATTCATAAAAGAATATTCTTTCAGCATTTGAACAGTAAAGAAAAAACTTTATAACAATGTAGCAAATGATTTATTTCGTATGAAACAGTAAATTGAAATATTTCGATCTAACAATAAATACAAAGTTAAACGTAGAGACTCTAGTTTCAGCAATTCAAGAATTAGGCTAAGTATAGTTTCCTTTACATAGTTCCGGAGCCACAAAGGATCCTTACAATTTGCTAATGTTCGTTCCATTCTGTCCGTCCTTCCGGTCCGTCCATTTCTGACCGTACTAGATTATGGTGTTATTACTAACGTCAAGACTTTATCACGTCTTACAGTAGACATGAATTATAGTAACCCTGAAATTAACACAAAAGAGATCTTTCAAATTTGAGACGCCGGTTTTTAAAAGTTAAGATGACTCATAACAAATTACCTCATTGCAGTCTACTGCTGGACAGACTTAATACAAAAGATAGAGGAGCGGGTGATTTAGTGCACATTGTGAACTACAATAGCATAGAACACTTAGATTCATAATAATTATTTTAGCACCAAAAAGTTTGGATAACGTCATGTTATAACACAACAGTAGAGCAGAAAGTTAAGTGTAGTGAAACCGTGCAGTACAAGCAGTATAGCAAAAAATTGATACAAGCTTAATACAGCTAATAACATTTACAGAGACATAATAGAACTATCCGGTGTACCGTAAAAAGTCAAATATGGAACAAAACGTGAACGTGACTGAACGTTATGCAAATGAACACCCGCCGACGACGTTTCGAACGCTTTAAAATTTAAAAAGTATTCAATGAATTTGATTCGTCGTCAAATCTATGGCATTTCATAACTGAATTCCATAGAAGCAGAATTTTTCAAATTTGAATTTGCGCATCCGAAGCGCGCGTGTCGATGGATGTATTTTGACATTGAATTAATTGGAAAAGTTTACTACCAGAAGTTATCTTGTCGGGGCGCCGTTCGTGAATTTTTAATTTGAATGTTTAGGCACGGTTTTTCCTTTGATCAGTGCCAGTAGGCCCGTGAGCTTCCCGAAATTTAGTTAGAGGTGTTTCAGTGACCTCATCAAAGCATAGATTACAGATAACAAGGATTCTCGCTTGATTTTATTCCGTTTGTGTATTTTATATACGAAGCCATTAAATAAACCAAATCCTTGAGATGAAACAGAAGGCAGAACCAATTTACGGCTGAAATGTTATTAATTCATTTATTTAATAAACCCCTTACGTATATTTGTTATAATTCAATTAAGTAACTATTCAAATAACTCAGTGTTAAATATTAGTTACAATTCAATTCACTTGTGGAATGGTTATGTTAATAACATAAGGGTATAAAAATCGTATTATATTTGCGATATTTTTAGTGAAGCGTTTGATATTTTTAATAATTTATGGCTTTAGATTTTGTAAGAAGCGTCTTAAATTTAAATATCGTTAATTATTATCTTTAATCGTAGTGGTAACAAATACACCCAAACAATAAATTAATCACAATAATGGCTGTGAACAATTTATTTTCTCAATTGAATCCATCAAAAATATAGGGCAGATGACATAGGCTCGGGTTAATTCGTGCTACGTGGACCAAAATGACATTTAATTAAAATCACAAGTAGCCTAAGAGCTTGACAAATTACTCTTCACGTCGCCAACAGCTGAGTTTAAACAAGCCTGGTTTAAGAGTTAAGATTAAATAGTGACGATTTGAATTTCGAATAATTCTGACTTCTTGTTTTAAATACTGGCTGTACACTTATGAACAGCCAGTATTCCTTTAGATAATATTATTATTATGAATTTTATCAGAACCAATTTTGCCGTAGATTTTGTGTTTGATGTTTCAATATTACATTGATTACGTAGTATAAATATTGATTTGTATACTATAATCAACAAATTGAAATACTCAGTTGGTAAACGTTACAGTGACTTTTGATAGAAATCTTTGGGTGATAAATAGACATAACAAACCAGAAAAACATTTAAATCCAAATCCCTATGACCCAATTTTTTCATTGTCATTATTCGTATCCTTCAAACCGGATTTGTCCTTAACATAATTTAGCGTATTAAGAAATTTCCTCGTCTCCTTCACCTAATCCCCCTAAAGTCCAACCTCACATTAATTCTTAGCTCTTAGCTAACGTCTGTAAATACGCAAGGAATTCTATTCAAAGCCAAATTTTAATTATGCCAGCCATCTTTACGACAGTTCCTCGCCAACACATCGTTTTGTGAAGGAGTCATTATTTCACGTTAAAACATGATCGTACCGTACGAATGTATTAATTTAATTAAAATTATGTCATGTTTGATAGAAGCATGTGTGAGAGTGAATGAATTAACATATACAATGGCTATAGTAGTTGTGTATAAAGAGTTAAACTGTTTAAGTCTTAAGTCGTAAGTACTCGTAAGTTTTAACTGACGCTAAGGTAACATTATTATTTGTAACTGCTATCGTCGAACATTGTGACCGTTTGTGCTGTGTCAGTCTTATCTCTGCATTATCCTAAGATTGACTAGACATAGACTAGATTAGACAAGCAACCTCTAATTATTCATTTCATGTTCACTTTGTTTTATCTTAAACTCATTGGTTTACTGTCTAAAACATATTACAGTACACAACATTTGCCACTAAAACATATTCTAAATGTTTTCTTATAGTAAACATTCAAGAAATGACATTTATACTTACTTAATGTTTGTTATCCAAGTACGAGAAACATCTTACAGTGATGCTGCAAACTGATGAAGTCTTGAACTCCCACTAGTTTGAAACTAACACAAACAATGTCAACATTAATTCACAACTGAAGAATGAAACGAACCAAACAATAGTAAAGTCTGCAGAAAGCGAAACGTCAACTGTATTAAATATTCAGAAAGGCAACCTTCGTTCAACGGTTGGCTTGTTTGTAGAGCTTTGCCGACTTAATGATTCCTTGGAACCTACTCAAGTTGATCACGTTTTTGATAGTATAAATGTATACAGTGAAAACAGTACTGGAGTAATAAAACATTATATAGAATAAGATTATTCCATTCATTGATCTTCATGAATATCCTAAAACACATTAATAGAAATACAAAAAAGAAACACTGTTTCTGAAATAGGAATATTTACCATAATGGGGAAGAAGGCATAGTATTGTATGATATAAATCATGATATTCATGTTGTTAAAAAAATATGCACGTGAGAATTTAGTTTAAACAAATATTAATCTGTATCAAAATATACTTATAGGTATAGCTGATGCCTTATCCACAATGTTGAAATGTTTACAACAAAATTCTACTTCTAACAAAATCGGAACCACACGATAACTCTTTGCTGAAATCGAGCTCCATTCTGCAAACACTTGGTGATAAAATCCTAAATCCCGTGTTCCCTTGATTGGTTCATACAATGTAATTTCTGCACGGTTGGTAGCCTCGTGTCCGTAAGATAACTGCCAACTGCATAAACTTCCCCGTATTGCTCTGTTTTAACAAAGATTTATACTACCCTAGTCGTCGGACATGGTTCTGGCGGATATATTTTAAAGTTGGATGTGTTTTACGCTGGGGAGAGATAGCTGTGTTATTCACACTGCCCATTAGCTTACTTATTAAGTACTGCAATGTACCTTAGTAAAGAAAACTTCAATTTAATAAAATGCATGTATGTCTTTGGACCGATCGTAAATCTTAACTATCATACTTGGCATTATTCCATTTGGAAAGAATTCTTTCAAATGCTCAAGGCAAAGATAGGAAAGACAAGTTGCTTTTCCGAAGTTGGTAAAATAAAAATAATTTGCCTGTGAAAAGGTTTTTGTAGAAATTATTTGAATGGTTCAATATCTAGCTGTTCTGCTATATCAAATTACATTTTCTGAGAACTGTTAAGGAACTATAGAAAATTCTTTACTGTTCATATTTTTATAGTACTTTTAAAGTTTTTGTATTTTTACAGCCTAACAAGCCCGTATTTCAATGTTATTTAAAAGACAAAAACACTCTCAAAACTAGTCTAGATGTTGCTAACCTATTCACACAATCACTGTCTTTTTGTTAACCTTCTACCTCAAAGATGCCTTTTTAATTTTTATTTAGGCCAAATAAA
Source organism: Eilema sororculum (assembly GCA_914829495.1). NCBI lineage: Eukaryota > Metazoa > Arthropoda > Insecta > Lepidoptera > Erebidae > Eilema > Eilema sororculum. Next base: position 18,874,607 of record OU618552.1, on the reverse strand, counting down.
ACTAAATTTGGATGTATTATATGTGTTCATAAGGTAAGTGAACATGATGAAATCTTCAAAATCATCTAAAGCTTCCTGGGTCAATTGAGTAACAGTAAAAAAAATTGCGTCACAAACAAAATTCGCTTTTGCCAATTTATTACAAAAACGTACAGAAAAGAGAATGTACAAAATAATATTCTAAAACAAAAACGCCCTACAGAAGAATTTCGCCGCATTACACGTATAATATTTGCCCCTAAAGTACTTACACACTTGTGCAAAAACAGTTCGAATTCCAAAACTCACTGTTGCCGCTTCAATGAATCTAAAGTATTCTCCCCAGATCGGTACAAAACAATTTTATTAACAAAACCTCATTGCAGCAAATGGTTCATAAAGCCTGTATCCTATATCAGAAAGGTAGGACGAATTCTAACAGGGTTAAACGGGTACCCGACCTGTGGCGTCCAACCTTTCCTTCTCGATTGGGGTGCTATTGGACAAATATGGATATTTTTTTCTCCTTCGCCTTTCCAATATAGTATTGTTCTTTACGACATCTTCGTATAAAAAAAGATATTGAAATTATGAATATTTTTGTCAAAGATAAAGAAGAATTTCGAAATGAGAATCTTTGGTTTCGTCTTTGATATGTTCTCTTATAATTTTTTATATTGCGTATTCTATGTGATATATTAGAATTGGAATGTAATATATTTATATAAGTAATATTTGACATCGGCGTAAGGCAGATATGATCTCTTTTGATCATTTTCGTTGCTTTTGTGTTATGTTTCTAACACATATGTTTCTAAAACCCCTAACGATAAGTTGATTCGTTTCTTGATTCCATTAATTGTATACATAATACTCGTATAGTCATGCCCCATTCTCAGTGGGTTTTCTAATACCACTTAGGTGGCGGACCATCACACGGCTGGGCATTGGATAGAAAGTGTTACTACGGCTTTTTTACTGATAAAATATTTATTTACTAAAAAATGTGTAAGAAACACTGTTGAAAACTATTTTTGGAAGCTATATGTTTTGTCTTTGTCTTTTAATGGTGGCCCATCTGAAAACCAGCGCTGTGTATACTCAACGAAGTGTGTACTCAGCGTTCAATACTGAGATGGGACTCTATTTAATTAATACACCTACTAATGACAGCCTCTGTGGCGTGGCGGTAGTGCACGCGACTGCCACGCAGGAGGCGCGGGTTCGATTCCCGCTCAGTGCAAATATTTGTATGCATGAATATGGCTATTTGCATTGGTCTGGGTGTTTCTATGTATAATATGTATGTATTTACAAAAAAAAAGTATCTAAGTATTTTTATCCGCATTCTAGATTTCATAACACAAGCTATAAAAGCTTACCGTCTAGATAGCGTTGTGTAGAATGTTGTGAAATATTTATTATTATTTATTTATTAAATTATAATTCTAATACTCACCTACTTATTTGTACTTAGTAAGATGCCCACTCTTATTACCTATATTTTTAATTATCTTTGTGTTGATCCTAGTTACGCCTTACTTACCTAAATTACATTATAATTGAAAACTAACCTTTTCATTTCATTAATTATCATGAAGTCCACATTTTGTCCACTACGAACACATTAAATAATAAAATGTACCATTGGTTTAATCCTGTCTACTATCCTACTAATATTGTAAACGTGAAATTTTGTGAAGATATTTGGATATTTGTTATTTAAACACGCTCTATGACAATAATAACTGCAATAATATAAAATAGGTGTGAAGATATTTGGATATTTGTTATTTAAACACGCTCTGATGATAATAATATCTGCAATAATATAATATAGGCTAATTTGGAAGTGTGAAACTTTTATTTTAAACAAAATAAAACATTTTTATCATGAAAAACATGCCATATCACAATAATATAGTACAGTTTAGACGTGACATAAATAACAGTACCAACATTATATTCCCCTACACAAGTCGAAGGACCAAAAACGGAAATCAAATGAACCGATCCACGGATCTGGTTCAAAGCGGATCCTCGCAGATGATGTCGTTCCCAGACTTCCTGGCAACTACGACGTCTTGAATACGGATAGCAGAATAGTGTTTTGTTATTCTTGTGAGTGTATACTTATTTATAGAATGCATTTGATACTGCTGAGCTTTAATATGTCTTAGAAAAATGTTTTTTTACGGATTCATGGATACAGTGCATTTTATGTTCTGATTTCTTCACCTATAAAAAATTGATTTTAAATCGACTGATTTCTGATTTGTAAATATTCAATTTTTTTTTAAAAAGCAGAACATGAATACACAGCGGTGTTATTATGTATTAAAGCACGAGAATTTTTTTTGCATCACTGAACCACATAATTTCGATTCAGAACATATACTGGAAAAATATGATGTGACAAATACCTTATACATCGAGTGTGTCAGAATAAAATTTTGCCTTTCGGATACTTCAACGAAAAACTGTTCTTATTAAATATTATCAGTTCGGCCCAATGATATGTTATAAACTATAGATATGTTGTTCACACTCTATATATAAATGTTGACCAAATGGTCACCATTTTTCCACCAATCAGAGACATGACAGTGCGCTACCCAAAAAAGATCTTTAAAAAAATAATTAGTAACAATAATGATATTACAAAAATAAATAATAATCTAATTCACATACATTAACAACAATGACGAATTATTATTAAGAAGCTATTTTTTTTTTATATGTAGTGTTTGCGAGGTTTGCGCCATTTTTGAAAGCAGCCATGTACGTGCATGACGTATCTACTATTTATAAAACATCATTGGTTTTGCCTAGCTTCTTGTTTTTATGTCGGGTTCGATAGCCGCTTAGTGCATTACAAATATTTATATGCATGAATGCCTTTGATCTAGATGCTTCTATGTATAATACATATTATGATTGTTTTTGCAAAAGAAAATGTTTCCACACTGTAGAACCTATAACCTAAGTTACTTAAGGTATGCTTACTTTGGGCCTAGATAGCATCCTAGAATATTTTATTAATTAGAATATTACAATAATATATAAAAGTACGATCCCAGGTTTACCATGGCACACACCAATGACTTTTCGATGCTTTTCGAAGTTATGTGTATATTTATCGCAGGTTTATAGGTAAGTGCCCGGTTAATGACAATAGGCTCGCCATCTATTACATTGGGACCTAAACATAAACTGGCGAAATGTAGGTGCTAGCACCTCTGCCTACCCCTTCGGGGAATACAGGCGTGAGTTTATGTTATGTTATGTTATTACAATATTTTGAAGACTTATGAAATAGATAAGTACAGTCAGCATCAGAAAGATGTTGACGAACAGAGTGCTCAAAATGATCTTAACTTAGTTTTTTGACCCCCTTCCAGTTGAGCGATTGTTCTAATATTTGGTACTTACCTTTAGTTTGGACATTAGCACCATATAAATCAATAAAACCGTTTGATTTACTCTTCATACGAGATTTTAAGATCATTTTGAGACTTCGTCGTCAACATGTTTATGACGCTGACTGTACTTATGATTCCCATCAAAAATACTATGGTACATAAAGTTAACCAAAAGCCCATGTAGTTCTGTCACAATGTTTTGGTTGTCAAACAATCAATGTTAATCTTGTCAGTAATGATTAAGCTGTTTAGATGAAATTAATTCAGATTACGCCAAATTACTTATCCGCAGTGGACAAATTTAACCATTCCGAATTTATTAGTCAGGTACAAACCAATTTAATATTTATTAGTACTGATTGTATTTCAAAATTAAACGCATTTCATCTACAATGTTGTTAAGTTGTTGTCACTTATAAGTGACAGTGCTGTCCGTAGAATAAATAATTAGAGTAAAAAGTATTTTCCATTTTTTTGTCTACATTGTCTAGTAGTAGCTCTTTAAATAGTTTGCGGCATATGGTATCTCCGATTCGCGAGACTGCTGGATCATAGCTTTTCTTATTGACTCTGGCAAGAGACACACCCACACTATTAGCAGCATGTCATTTTGACAGTATATTTTTTATCCATGACAGCGATGAAAGTATGCTAAAAATTAACTGAACAGTTGTTAAAAATCTGATTTTTCTGATCAGTTTACGCAATACTTTTCGCTCGAACAAATTTGGTACCAACAAATTGAGTTGAATTTTATTATTTGCATTTAAGAATCAAATAGTTGTTAAAACGAAATAGTTTTACTAAAGCTAAAAGATTTGAATGTTTAACTTTTATCGCAAATAGCTTTCACTGTTCCATAAAGGGTTCCATAGAATGTGTACCAAATTCGCGATTCCTTTGTGGAGTATTTGAGGCGTAAGAATCCAATATAAATCGGTCGACAGTCCTCTGTCGCCGAAGATACACATCAGTAACACAATTCCATATGAAAAACTATTGGGAAATCAGATTAAATTGGATATGTGAGTATTTTTATATAAAATATATCTTTTATTAGCTAAAGCTATCGCTTTTAATAGCGAAAATACTTTTGAAAGTCAATGTACGGGAGAGATTGATTTTTATTTGTTAAAGAATTTCCAGATTATTCATTTAGCAAGACCACCAATCTTCAACCAGCAGGTATATATTACAAATAAGTCAGAATAAATAACATAATACTCAATTAAAGAATCAAAGAATCAATTTCATTTATTCAGTTTAGGCACATAAAGAGCACATATGAACGTCAGAATTTTACAAGTAGGTAATGTCAATCACAGAAAAAATAAATAAAATAAATCATTAGAAAATGATTCTTTCGCTGGTTCGGTAGGTGGTTCTACTGAGAAGAGACCAGCAAGAAACTCAGTGAACTCGATTATCCTTCTTTTTTTTTTTATTTTAAATATGGTTTTATTTATAGCAATTTTTTACAGTGCGAGCAAGAGATGAGATTAGGATGACCATGCATATTTATCATTTAAATATTCGTCTAATTTATAGTAACCTTTTTTTATTAAGCAATTTTTCACTTGAATTTTAAATTTATTAAGTGGCATGTCTATCAGATCCTGAGGCATTCTATTAAACAATTTTATACAATTGCCTACAAACGAATTACCAACCTTATGAAGCCTGAGTTTTGGCACTGCAAGTTTATTTTTGTTTCTGGTATTATAATTGTGTTGGTCAGAGTTTTTTTTGAAGAGATCTAGATTCTTGCGTACATATAAGATATTATCATAAATGTATTGGGAAGCAACTGTTAAAATATTAATTTCCTCAAAAACTTCTCTCAGCGAGTCACGGGGTCCGAGGCCATAGATTGCTCGTATCGCGCGTTTCTGTAATATGAAAATAGTCTCAATATCGGCAGCTGAGCCCCACAGCATCAGACCATACGACATAACGCTATGAAAGTAACTAAAATAAACTAATCGTGCCGTTTCCTCATCAGTTAATGACCTCATTTTTCTAACCGCATAGGCAGCTGAGCTAAGTCTTCCTGCTAAGGCTGTGATATGAGAACCCCATTGCAGTTTATTATCTATAGTTATTCCAAGAAAAACTGTGGTATCAACTATTTGAACAGATTCATCGTTCATTGTAATACTAGTATCAACCTGTTTTACATTAGGCATAGTAAACTTTACACATTTTGTTTTCTTAGCATTGAGCAGCAAGTTGTTACTTGTAAACCAATGCAAAATTTTAGAAAGGGTATTATTTACATCGTCAAGTACTTCTGTTTGTCTATCACGTTTAAAAATTAATGATGTGTCATCAGCAAATAATACTATTTCACAAAGATCTCTATTGAAGTAAGGAAGATCATTAACATATATCAAGAACAAAAGGGGTCCTAATATCGAGCCCTGGGGTACTCCCATGACTAAAGGGGCTCCAGATGAATTGGTGCCATTGATGTTAACTTTTTGTACTCTGCCAGTGAGGTAAGACTTAAGCAAGCCAAGTGAGCCGTTCGAAACACCATAATGACCTAATTTTATTAACAAAGTCTCATGATCAACACAATCAAAAGCTTTTGATAGATCACAGAAGATACCGATGGCATCCTGCTTTTTTTCCCATGCATCAAATATATGTTTAACGAGTTCAATTCCTGCATCTGTCGTATTTCTACCTTTAGTGAAACCAAACTGTTTATCATGAAGTAGCTTGTTATGCGTAAAATGTGAAAGCAGTTGATTAAATATAATTTTTCAAAGATTTTACTAAGGGCTGGGAGTATGGAGATGGGCCGAAAATTTGATGGATCACTTTTGTCCCCTGTTTTGAATAACGATATGATTTTACTATACTTCATGAGAGTAGGAAACTGTTTATCATCTATACATTGATTAAATATGAATGCGAGATATGGTGCAATAACGGGCATTACTGATTTTATTATATTGGTAGAAATGCCCCAAAGATCCTCTGTCTTTTTTATATTTAGTTGCTTAAAGGTCTCAAGTATGGTTGCGGGGTCAATATACTGAAAATCAAAGTTAACACTACATTTTTCAACACTAGATTCAAGTAGAATAGCAGCTGCGTTTGTTGAGGAATTTAATTTACTTGTAGTGGTAATTGGAACATTTGTAAAAAAAGATTCAAATGCATTGGCCACTGCAGAATCAGTATTAATGTGTTTATCATCTATTTTTCACTCAAAAGATCGATCACATGACCTTGTTTTACAGGTTTCTTTGTTTATAACATTCCATGTTGCTTTAATTTTATTGTCAGCTTTTTGTATTTTAGTCCGAATATAATTGGATTTGGCTATTGAACAGACTTTCTTGAACATTTTTGAGTACTTTTTAGTATATTCAATTACTTGTGGATCATTTGTACATATAAAATTGTCTCATATAATTCATACAATTTCTTTCTACTTTTATAGATTCCAGGTGTAGCCCAATCACTGAATTTAATTTTGAATTGATTAATGTTTATTGTTTTTTTTTGTGAAAATGTTATTAAATTCGTTTTGGATTACTCCGAACAAATCTCTGTAGAGATCATTCGGGTTTTCGTTACGGTTCGGCTCCAAAAGAGGTACTTTATTGTTAATGTTTTCTTTAAATTTTTCTAATCGATAAGTTGTGATTGGTCTACATACAATAATTTTTTTAGGTAATGGGACATGTTGGTGCTCAAATCTAGCTAACTGACCTGTATGATCTGATTTTATAAATTTTATTTTAGATTTCTCATTTACATTGCCGTCAGTAAAAATATTATCCAAGCAGGTAGCTGTTGTGGGTGTGGTGCGAGTTGGTTCACAAAAAAGATTTTGCAAGTTAAAAGATTTAAAAAGATTGAGGAACCTTAACGCGTTTTGGGATTTTTCTAATATATTAACATTAAAATCACCACATACAACTACCGTCTTCTTACATTTACATATTTTTTTTAAGGTTTCTTCCATAATTGATTCAAACAGGTGGTAATCCCCAGATGGAGGTCGATAGACACTAACAATAATGTGTTGCTCAAGCTCTGCACATGCTAATTCAATATTTTGCTCACTTGAGAGTGCTACTATATCTTTTCTTTCTTTAGATTTTAATTTATCATTAATTAAAATTAATGAACCACCTCTTTCAGCGGCAACTCTAGTAAACGAACTAATGATTTTATAATTATCAATACTAACTAATAGTTCATGTTTTTTTAACCAATGTTCAGTTACACAAAGTACATGAATATGCATTTCATTTAAAAACAATTCTAGTTCTAACTCTTTGCCAGAAAAACCTTCAATATTTTGATGTATGATATTCATGAACATAGACTTTTCCTTTGTCCCTAAAATTAGATTGCTAGAGATTTCCTCTATTGTCCTAGAATTAAATTTAAATGATTGTCACTATTATTTGGAACAGATTCCAAGGTCGCAAGACAAACATTGTCATTTTTCTGCTCAAAAGAAGCAGGTTGGTTAGCCAAGTTCTTGGCTGAGTATTTAATATAATATGATAGCGAAGATGCTATCTGTCTTATAAAAAAATCTATTCAAATAGAATTTATCTTTTGTCAATAATAGTTTATTTTCTAAATATAAATTTATATTAATCAAATGGAATTTATCTGGATTATGAAATGTCAATGTATGTAATGTTTGATTGAGCTTATATCTAATATTATTTTCTACCTGTGACAAGCTACGGCTATATGGAAATGTAAATAAAATTATATTTTTAACATTTAATAAGCTCAGCAAATTAAAACAATTCATAACCGCACTTCTGTCTGCATTTCCCCTGTCTCCCACTAAAATTAAAAGAGTATTGTCGCTGTTTATACTGTGACTCTTAATTTTTTCAATAATATTACAGTAAGTTAAACCTGGCATACAGTAGTTAATTATGTTTTGTTCCAAATATGAACTTAGCAACTGGCCCATTGATTTCCCCAATTCATCACAAAACATCACTATTTTTGATTGTACATTATTTTGTTCAGTGAAGGAACTACTGTGTTTATTATTTGGCTCAAGTGAAGGGCTTTTGTGTGAAGTCAGCGAGGACTTACAGACTGGCTGAGGACTGAGTAAATTATCTTTAGATGTTAATGTGGAACTTGGACTCATCAGATCCTTCATGGCCAGAATATATTCCTGATACTCACTTTTAACATTACAATATTTGTCGGTCATTACGTCTAGTGATTTCTTTAAGTTATTAATTTCTGATTCTAACTTTAAGATGCTATTGTTATATTCTGAAATGTTATTTTCAATTAATATAGAATACATATCGAGTTCATCACCTAGTTGCCTTCTCTCTTTAATATACTTGACTTTTTTATATATACATTTTTGTCTTTTAACAAGTTTTTGTGTTTTTCTTATGAATTTATTTATTTTCACATATTTCTTAAGTTTATTTCTACTGCACTCAACTCTGCCCATATTGGGATGGGAATGACCTATTAAGGTATCATCATTTGTTAAATCTATTGTAATTGTGGGATCTGCATTAAGTTCAGTAGAAACAAGGATGGGCACACTACCGACTAACTCCTCAAACAAGTTATGGGTATGGGATACTATGGTGTCACGTTTCTCTGCTTCAAGGTGGGTTATATGGTGGTGGGCTTCTTGTAGTTCCTGCTCTAAGACCGACATGCGCTTGAGGCCCTGCTCGTATTCGTCACTGCACTCCCTACTGCACTCCTGCACTATTCTTACACATACACACATACACCTCTTTTTAAACCTTTTACGGTAATTGATATTACCTAAGTACGTGGGGTTTGTGATGAGAATAAACGAATAACAAGGATTAAAAAAAAACATAGTTATTTTTACAGTGTAAAAATTATTGAAATAAAATTAAAGCTGTTAATCATAATCATGAAAGGAAATAAAATAATATATCCATAGCCGAATGAATTCACCCGTACCAATTTCAAAGATGTCCTGTTGTTTAGGCAAACTAATTAAATAAAAGGCCTATTCAAATTTGTTGGTTTACTTGGAAATGTGCGTCAAAACAGGCGCCCTTAATTAAACAAAGAGGGCGGAAATTCAAATGTTGTTTTAAATAAATTATTTTATACATCAGCCCGACTTGCTTTCAATATTAAAGTGCCAATCGGTAATAACAATTAATTCTCTGTGCTAAAAATTCCGTAATCAATCCAGTCAAAATAGACATTTTAACCATAAAAAAGTTTGGGTTTGAAAATGGCTGTAAGTTTCTCATTACAAATTTAAAAAGTTGCCATTGGTCTTCCCATTTCTAGAAAGTTTATGAAAGTCAAATGGTAAGATAATTGGATTATATTTTTTTGACACTAACGGTAAGCTTCATCATAACAATATAATACAAAAATTTGTAGATCTACATGTACAAATATATGTTATGTACTGAATGTTATAGTTTTCATGATATCCCAATATTTCGAGAGAGCATGTAACATACAGATAAAATGGCATATGGTATCCGTTGAAAAAAACCACATATCGTTTTTATTCCTTTTCCTGTCAGCCGTCAACTACTCCGTTACTTCTTTCTTTGCAAGTCATCCATCACGGTCTAAAGCCCTCTACAATTAATCTGTGTACCTTTTCAAGAACCGTTTATTTCTACGCTCACATAACAAACTTTCACAGTCACTGTTTCGCCATTCAATTTTGATTAACAATAACCATATTACAGAAATTGTTTAAAATACATAATTATTTTCATTATCGTTACTCAAATTATGAACGATATTAAAATACATGTCATTAATGTTACAATTACGGAAAACGTGCACAATTCACACATTTCCAGTAAATAAAAACATCGGAGCGCTTTCCAAAACATCAACAATCCGTTCACAATTGATAAACTACATTATGTAAATACACAAATTGCACTTTGCAATGTCGAACAAAATTACAGGCACCGTTTCACGATAGAAATTCAATTTGAAAGCTATAAATTACTGTCATTCTGCTAGGAAAGCTATCCGAATGAAATATTGGAGTGCTTCAAATACTGAAGATTGTGACAATGATAAGGCGATGCAGGGATGAGACCTCCGATTATGTGTACGACGATATTCTATAGAACCAAAGTAGATCAAGAATGATTCGGTTGATGTTTGTTTTCATTTGCTTACTGATACTTCTTAATACTTATGTACAGTAACCATTGACATAAACTCGACTTATTCGAAGGCGTCTAATCATCTTGGCGTAAAAGTAATAAATAAAACCTAAAAACTGTTAAATTTGTCTTCTAACGATAATATTGTCGACAAAGATAATTATTATACCACATAAATCTATTTTTTTTAAGGCGGAACAATATTTCGTCACGTGTCATTAGTGTGACAGGCTCATTTTGCTATATTCGCACACAAGCACAGGCGCAATTATTGACAAATGTTTTGATGAATACAGCCTAGCAAATAAAGCATAAAAAGTGTAACTCTACCTTTATAATAGGAGTCTTCCCATTTAAATAAAAGATTAAAAATATATTTCTAACCAAAATATTATTAAACATCTATAATCATCACGTGTTAGTAGGAAAGGCCGACCCTCCTATCGGATATTTTAATTCTAAACGAGGGATTATAAGGTCTCAAGGCGCTTTTGGGTCCAATTACTGACGTACTCAAAACCTTTGGCTTAAGCCACGAGCGCCCGCGACTTAATTAATGATTGACCTCTTAATTTGTTTGCTTTTGCTTGGAGAAAGGGGATTGAGTTGTTGTAATAGAAATTTTGCAGCTTGGAGTTATGAAAGGTGCCCCATTGGTGGTAATAGGCTCATGCATTCGCTTTCAATAAATATTCGCAGGAACATGTTTCGCACTCCAATACATTCGACAATGCGTGTATCGATGTGACGTATTTTCGTGGTAACGTGCATCGCATTGATGAAAATTCGAAAACGCATGTATCGATTTGGCGCATTTTCGCGGAAACGTGCATCGCAGTGACAAACATTCGACAATACGTGTATCAATGTGTTCTACTTTCGCACTAACGTGAGACGCATTTCCCAACTTTCGAACTACCGTTCATCGCGATTTTGAACTTCGAAATTCAGTGGGACAGTCCTCTAATACTATTTTATTAGCTAAAAGATATTTGTTTAATTATTTAGCAAGGATCCGCTCAGTGTAAGCCAGCAAGGTGGCTTGCAAAGGGTGTTTATTGTAATATCTGTAGCAACCTCTTACGGGACAGGGTACATTACATAGCTATTGATTGAGTACTGTCAGTGGGTGTACCACGACATACATAATTATTTTTGGAGGGGACGATTCGCACACCAATAAATTAACTAAGTGCGAATCGCCTACAGAAAAAAATAATATATTTAAAGGAGTCGATTCGCACCTTTTTGCAATTCATGCGAATCGTCCAATAAGCCAACGAAGCTGTTGTTGAAAGAGATCACCAGCCACAATAACTTAGCTAATTGAACACGTTAGGTTAGGTATTTGTAAGTAAAGTGAATAGTACAAAAAATAAACCCGCTGCGTCCTATAACCTAGAACCGTGCTCAAAGCCCGCGGAACGTCTATTCATATTTAATCTTTTCTAAGCCGATTTTCATTTTGGTAATCCTCCGAATACCAACGATTGTACTTGCTAGCCTAACAAGGGGAGTAATTAACAATAATTTATAAGGGTTACTGGACTTATTTTGAGGTCTGATCTTTGAACTTAAGTGCTCGAACGCGAGACCCTTGGAGTTGAACGGCGATAGTAAATTATTCTGTGCAGATTAGTCGAATATCGTTTTAAGGAATTAACTGGTTCTGTATAATACCTGAGGAAGGCCAGACCGTAAGGGATGGCCTTGGGTCAGCCGGCGTGCGAGGGATATGTCGAAGACAACCTAACCTCCGGCGTAGCACTACGACCCTCAGTCGGCGTGCGGTTTTAGCCCGGCTAGGGAGGTATCCGAGCGGATTTCCGCACGAAAAAAAAATAACGGTTCTATATAATAATAACGACCTACAACATACTTCATTGATATCTAGACCCCTGCTTATTTATAACGATATTTCAAAAGAATATGGGTAGATGGTTCCCACAGTCGCGCCAAGACGGTTGCACAGGAGAATTTGGAACGCTTCAGGCGAAGTTCGGTAGCTCAATGGTTATAGCATTCCCCTGTAAGAGATTAGTCGGGTTCAAGTCCTAGATGGCGAGTCAATTTTTCCATTCTTAATCGATTATAACATAGATTTAAGACTGCGGCTAAACATACTTAGATTTTTTTTTTCCTCAAGTCACCAGGGTCTTGGTCTTATGTGAATACTCCAATTGGTTATCAGAAGAGACATGAAAGCATAGGATACTAAGATATAGAACAAAATTTCTAGGTGTAGTGTGTAACTTCCTAAATAGGGGTAAAATATGGGGTAAAACTCTACATTCCGCTAAAAAGTCAATAAAAAGTGAAGGGAAATGTTTCCAGATCGAGCAATTCTTACTAGAAAAAGTATGGCAATTATTTTCAATCAACTCAGCCTGTCTTATTTAAAGTTTTACATTCTCCTCTTACAAAACGTGCAATAAAACTAAGTACTAAAGCTATATTTCCTTTCCTTCATGTCCTGAACAGACTATTAACCACAATTTGCTACAGTTAAAACATATCATGCGGTGGGATCTTGCTAACGACCGCCTGAAGCCGTTACGACACCGTAACACCCGGTGTTTTACGCAAATAAACAGTTTCAGTAACGTAACGGGTTTTTGCAACTGAAAACTTTACCTAGCTCTAATGTTGTTTAAGTCTTTTGATGTTTCTTGTAGAGTAACGTTATTAAATGTATTACATAAGTGTATAAAGATATTATATAAATCTGAGATAATCTACTTACTAATGGTACATTCGACCAAACACGATAATTTCTAAAATAAACCGGCAATATCACCCACATATTGGGTGTTTATTCTTGGAATAAAGAAAAAAACCGGCCCTAATAGACATAACTTTTTCTTTCTCTAAAATAACGTCTCTTGTTTACATCAATTACAGTCTAAAATTCTATAAAATACAAAGACATTTATTTAACTTTTAAATTAGGTACCAGGATGGTGACGGCACTCAAGATACAGGTTTAACCTAGTATTACTAAATGCCGAAGCCTTCCTTTTACATAATAAGTTACCAATTATTATTGGTAACTTATTATTATGACATTGTACTATTTTAAGGCAAATTGTCTAAAAATTTAAAAGAAATTAAAAAATTATAATCTATCCTTATGATATCGAAAAAAAAAATTGATATCTGTATGTACGCGCATAACTTCCGAATCACTGCATTATATAGGATAGTTTTGTTTTTATGCTCGTTACTATCAGGGCAAGGAAATTTAAAACAATTAAGCACAGAAGTCATTCAGTCATTGTCGGAGTAAGACCATCAATCCACGCTAGCAGAGTCACGGGCAACAGCTAGTTACCAATTAAAATAAATCTATGAAAAATATTTACATTTGTATGTAAATATTCAAAATTCAACTTTACCACTAACAAAATAAAGACTTATTTGCGGTTAAGCGTTGAACCTAAAGTAAAATTGAATAAGAATCATGATAAACCACTTTGAATTCAATATTTGTAGCGCTAAGGTTTATTTTCAAAAGACCTAGGCCTTATCGGGGTGATATATAGAGAGATTACATGGAATCCTGATTTTAAAGTCGTTTGATTTACTTTTACGAGATGAACTAAAACAAAATTCTATTTGGATTGTAGCCGGCGTTGTCTTTCCTCTTGGTTTCAATCCAGAAAAAAAAACTTCTATTTAGCCAAGAATGAACTAGATTCCATTAGGGTTTCCTGGGACCATGTTAGTTTTTTATAGCTGTCTCTGGGGAAGTTAAATAGATTATGGAAATGGTTCCGTAGGTTTATTTCGTTTTATTATGCTTCGAAATATAATGTTGAGTTTATACTACTAATGTGACAAATTAGTATATTATGGAGCGGAGTAGATGCGGAGCCGCGTCCACTCTGGTTTGTATCTATCCCTGAACTAAATTTCAGCCATATGCATTCGACCATTTGAGTATCAATACATATACAACAACCACTTTTATGTTTATGTATAATACTCGTAATATTACGATTATCCTGCTCAATACTATAAATGGGAAAATTTTTGAAGATACTTGGACGTTGAAGTCACACTCCAACAGATTAACTGAAATTTGGCATAGGGATAAATTATAATCTGGAATAACACAAAGGCTTTTATCCCGGGAATAGCTTCCCATGCGTTTCGAGAACGATATCAGAATTTTACACGAGCGAAGTCACGGACAACAACTTGTATTAGATAAAAACTTCCTTACTGAAATGTACTACAATGTAACTAACTTTTAAACCACATGAGTAGATAGGTTTTAAACTCTCGCGTTTCATGATATATACAATAATAATAACAGTAATTAACGCGATCATGGTATAGGCACAGAATAGAGTATAGGTACATACGTACCTTTGAATTGCCTGACGTTTCGACCAGGTTACACCGGCCGTGGTCACAGGCTGACTCCTGTCACCCCGTCTGTAACCACGCGTTAATTCCCGTTCTTATTATTGTAGTACAATGTACTTAATAATTGCTTCAACTCTACACATTTATAAACCTTCTTAAAGTAGTCACCACGTAAATGCAATTTAAATGGCACATGCAACTCTATTCAAAGCGTAGCATAACCGAGTTTCTAACTTAAGTTGAACTTAAAATGCTCTACGATATTCTTGTAACGTTTCTGAGAAATCGTGAAGTTTATTTTACTTAGTACTCACTGATGCCCCCGGCTTTGCCCGCATGGAATTTTGATTCCGTCCCCACAACCCACGGGAATCTATTCCCGGGACAAAAAATTTAGCCTCTGTGCTAACCCAGGTTATAATTACTTATTTATCACTGCATTGAATCAGTCGGGCAGAATGATATCAGTTGGTCAAGATATTTAATAGATTTGAGTAAGTGAAGGTGAGAGGTACTAGAGGGGGCCATCTGGCCCTGGGTCAACCGGGGTGAGAGGGATATGCCAGTGGTAATCTCACCTCCGGCTACAAATGACCCAAGACGGCTTATATACCAGATATAACCCCGCTGGCCCAAGTGGTGGGGTTTTCTGCACTTAAAAAATAACGAGAGGTAAGCCTAAGCCAGAGTTTCATTCCTCAATCAGTGGATATAACGGCTCACAGTTAAAGTTGGTTTGGGCCCCACAGATTTTAGTGGGGCCCCATACACTGAAAAAAGTTCATTCATTTTATTGACTATCAGTACATAAAATGTACACTCTTTCGCCCCCGGGACTCAGTATCCAAGCTCTTTAGTTTTATCTGACTTAACACAGATTGATTTATAGAGGTACATTTTATTGTGGCTTATCGTCCCTTATCCAGTAATTAAGTCCGTTTTTAACCGTAATACGGGTCCGGTTTGGTCAACCTGCCTTTTGCAAATAACAAAGACTTTGTAAACAGATATACTCGTATATAAACTTTGATGATATTCTTTTAATAAATTTTCTCAACTTTGTAAATATTACGCTGTGTGAAATGTTAAGTCACACTTGTGGAAGTTACTTTTACCTATTTTTTATTTATTCGCAAGTAATTGTGAGGTAGACTGGATGCGGAAGACGGAGGATAGGCAGAAATGCCGCACATTGGTAGAGAACTATGTCCAACAGTGGACTGTAATAGGTTGATTGATTGATTGAGACTTATATAAGCGTGAGTAGCAAAAACAGCATTTTTTTGGCAAATGTAGCCTATCTGTATAACAAATAACAAAATTGAAGTGTGGTTTTATCTTGATAGCATAATGATTAGGACAGTTTATCTACTCAAATGTTTAATAGTGATCGTATCACTTTAACATGAGACAATAACCACAAAATATGTACGCCACAAATGGTTGAATATGTTGAGCCTGTATCTACATATCTACCATATAAAAAAAGCAGTAAAACCATATTTACAAAATTATCCTTAAAATTATCCTATCAGCAAGACATTAAGATTTCAGCAGTTTTAGGAGTATCATAACAAGTCATTGCCCTTGCGAATAAACAAGTCTTAAAACATTTAGCGATAAAATGTAACAACGAAATATGAGTAACAACAAACTTTTTACTACTTTTGCATTCAAATTACAAAGTTTTAAATAAAGCTGTTAAAAGTACTCCTTGAAAATGTCTTGTACATTACTTTGATTATAATCTCAAAATGAAGTTTCGCAATGGCTCCCAAATCGGAAATACCTGTTAATTAATGATAGGAAACTCTTTATGAAAGCCTGAATATTTACAATTAAATAATAAGTTGAGCACGATGTTGGAATTCTTAATAAATGAGTTTATTTGAAATAAATTGACGGAACTCGGAAAGATTCTTCGCTTCTAAAATACAAAACATTAATTGTTCTCAAATTTGATTTAGACTCATTAACCGACTGTGGTGAAGTCAAAAAAGTAGGTGTCCGATACATAACCTCCTGAATGTATGTCCGTCCTTTTGTTGCCTCGTAAAATACTAAAATACTACGGCTTTTGATTAATGATATTGGTGCATCACAACACTCTAGAACGAATGGCACAGGGATATCTAGTGAAGGATATAGGAAACAAACATGTACACGTAAATTTTCTTATAAGACAATAAATTATATTTCATTTTCATCTCATACTTACGTCTTTATGGCATGTCACTCTCATTCATATTAAAATTATAAAAGTCGAAATTACGGTTCTTGTTACTAAAATGAATGTTTTCAATAACTTAGCACTTAAGTTTATGAGTTTTCTAATAATCACTAATTTTAATAACCGTTTTTGTATTGCTTTTGTATTCTCTGAATTTAAAACTCTACAACTCTGATCAATTCAGTACTCATTACTATTGAGTTAATCACAAGCCCTTAATTCCCAAATCAGACCTTGTAGATTTCCTATTACGAGTTAGTTACATACATTATGCACTGTGTTGTGTCAGGTATCATTAAATTTGGTCTTGAGTGGTTAGCCTTTGAGTAGGGCACTGACTGACCTCCGTCCCCCATGAGCGCGGGCCTGGGGGTGATGGGTGGAGCCGCCCGTCACCCCAGCAGAAGCAGGCCACGGCGGCGGCGCGCACAAAAACGCGCCTCCCCATTCCGGGGGCGAGTCGGGTACACCGTTGTCCCCCTTCCCGAGGAGGGCCAAACCGTAAGGGATGGCCCTGGGTCAGCCGGGGTACGAGGGATACGTCGATGACACCCTCACCTCCGGCCTAGCACCACGACCCACAGTCGGCGTGCGGTTTCAGTCGGTTTGAGTCCGACATAATCTCGCCTTCCATCTCCGGCAGGGGGGGGTATCCGAGGGGATTTCCGGATGAAAAAAAAAGCCTTTGAGTGTTTAATATAGGTTCATACCTTACATACAAATTTTTTCCATGGGGACGTGCACATAACCGATAAAGTACAGTGAAGCATGTCCGGGTCTATCTAATTCGCAATTATGAAAAATTAAATGTGTGCATTTGTTAAAACGGGTTCTATATACTACGAATCCACAAATAACACTTGCCAAAAATGTTGATAAGTGCTCGTTAAGGACTTGGCGAGGTGTTATCGGGTTCTATATGTGGATTACACCGAAATCTTAGTAAGCAACTGTCAATTGTAGATTGCATGGTTGAATCCTAGACGTATGACCGGAGAACGTAGCCTATTTAAATATAAAAACCGTCGACCTTAAAGACGGATATAAAGAGAAGGGAAATTTGAAGTGATTCAGGTGTGGCTCAATAGCTCAATTGGAAGATAATTCCCCCTGTAAGGGAAAGGTTGTGGGTTCAAGTCCCACTTGAGCATTTCATTTTCCCGATGTTTTTCGAACTTTAAAGTTAGCATAATAAATGCTATAAAAATCATTCATATAAAAAATAACCTAATTTTCTTATTGTTCCAGGGGTGGTGTTAGCCTAAGATGGTGTTGGCGCTGGTGGTCGGAGTCCTGTGCGTGTGGGGCCGCCTGAGCGTCGCAAACCCTGAAGCGAAGCGGCTGTACGACGACTTGCTGTCCAACTACAATCGCCTGATCCGCCCTGTGGGGAACAACTCTGATCGACTCACGGTAAAGATGGGACTTAGGCTGAGTCAGCTCATCGACGTTGTAAGTACTTTTTAAATCCTATTTAGGGCCGATCCGACCAAACGCGAGTAAAGTTTATTCCTAGAATAAACAGCCAATGTAAGGCCGCCTCTGTGGCGTGGCGGTAGTGCACACGACTGCCACGCGGAGGGGCGCGGGTTCGATTCCCGCTCAGTGTAAATATTTGTATGCATGAATATGGCTATTTGCATTGGTCTGGGTGTTTCTATGTATAATATGTATGTATTTACAAAAAAAAAGTATATAAGTATGTTTATCCGCGTTCTAGATTCCATAATACAAGCTATAAAAGCTTACCATGGGTCTAGATAGCGTTGTTAAAAAAAAAAAGCTAGATATTGCCTGTTTATTCTAAGAATAAACTTTACTCGTTTTTTTCACCTGTTTATTCTAGGAATAAACTTTACTCTCGTTTGGTCGAATGTACCATTAATGATTTTAAAGCAACTGGTTAACTTTTGTTATTTTTGACTACGGACGGAGTTTGATGCAGTGACCACCACGGCAAAGGCTTTTCTGAAGTTTATCACGATTTGCCACGAACTATTATACAAAGAAACTATAAACTGGTTAACTTATCTTATGGATTTTGATATAAAAACAGTCACAGGCATGAAACAATTGCCAAGTATGCGAACTTCTCCCATAGATTTGGATCGTCCCAAGTCAACATGGAGGTAAATCTTTAAAACTACGCAACGAATTTTGAAGCGGTTTTTTTATTAGATAGAGTGATTCAAGAGGAAGGTTTATATGTATAATACACACTTAATATAGTAGACGATGATGCCACGCGAACGGAATGAAATTAGCGGTACGAAGTTCGCCGGGTCAGCTAGATTTCTGATAAAAACCTGGCTCTAATCATGAATGCGGATCAGGCACAGATAGTTCATTACCAAGTAACGGATAGCTATTAATTGGATTAATTCGTCTTATCAATTTTTTCTAAAAACGACAACAACGACAACAATTATTCGGAGAACAAAGAATAGAGTAAGTCTATAAAAAAATTATGCTTTTAGAAAAAACAGGAAAGATAAATAATATTTTTTCTGTCATGAAATGCCAAAGAAGCTCTAAGTTCTCCCATAAGCATTACATGGCTTCAAACTTTTACTAAAGTTCGAAAAAGTTTAGCGTGAACTGTATAAGTCAATGTTTCTTTCTTGTATATCGTCAAAATAATAACATAAACTATAATAATGGAATGTACTTTGTTATTGTTTGCTAATAAATTTATACATTATTCTTACTGGTATTGTAACGAACGTACTTGAAAGTTATAGTAGGTATACTGCTTGTATCATCTTGCTCTTTTCCCAATTGTCTTATTAGCACCTTTACCAGCCTTTCTAGTGTTATTTAAAACAGCTGACGAAGGCTAGATTGTACGGGTACTAACGTTGTTTTGGTTAGCTTACATGCTTTGATTGAACCAAAAGTGGGTGGAAAAACAAGCTTGTTGTCAAAACTATTTTGAAATTTGACAAATTACCCTACTGAATCATTATTACAGTTTGGCGTAGGTACAACTTTTATGCTTTTACAATCTATATCTGCGTGCAGTAATTTCAACATTCACTCCTTTTCTGGTCATAGAACCATCTTTCACGCACTCCATTCATCTTCTCTTCTCTTAGTTTGGTATACCTGCAGTGTTGTGCAGGCAGTGTAAATTCAAAAACATTCAATTTCAAACTGATTGAATAAAAATTGTGATGATGTTTCGCAATGTTAAATATTATATTCTAAATTCACATTGCTTCATTTATTCCAACGTTCATAACGTACTGTATCGGGAAGTGGGGAGAGGACAAATTTTCATTTAGTTCTGGAACTTTCGCCGACGAAAAGTTGTAACGTTTGAAACTACAGAACTAGTTCCCGACGCGTATTCCGTTTATTTTCGGTTTTTGAATTTAATAAGCATACATTAACTTTTTGTGGTTAGGAATAAATGTATAACTTATAGATAATACTTTTAAGGTATATTCTCAATATTCGTCATCATCATTGTGTTGTCCGAGGCTATCGTCTCGAAATGGAGCGTTATCTTTCTGATTCTTTTCTTTACTTTGCCTCATATTTGGCTTTCTCGACAATAAAATCATTTTCACGACTACACATGTCATCTTTAACGACATCAAACAAGCACTTTTTAGATATACCCGTTCAATAAGAGCCCAGTTTAAGTGTTTGTATTTCCAAAATAGTTACTAAATTTTATCCATTACAATCTACTTATTATTATTTATTTCTGAAGTCCTTCAAAGGGTAAATTAATATTTGTTACTCAAGATAGCACCAGAGTTAGTATCAGGCTGACTGCTAATTGCTATCTTAAGTAATAGTTAATGAAAGTAAAAGACAATATTCTAACATTACTACAACTTTGCTCGAAATAAAGTGGCCTACCTTTGCCTTTAAGTTTCCTTTGTTGACGACAGTCGGTAAATAATTGAGAGCGATATTCAATCTGCTCAGTTGAGAATCGATTTAACTTGTTCAGCGTCAGGCCTGAACTAATTTAACTAAACCATAGCAATTTATAAATCGAACACAGCTATCGCTATATTGATGAATAAACGGAAAGTTAAAACTTTGCTATGTGATTATGATCGTACTTTTGCTGCTCCAAGTTTGTTTCCTTTATAAAAATTGTAGCTTTTGACATTAGTGATGTCATATCACTAATGTCAAAAGCTACAATTATCATGTCTTTTTGGTCAAAAAACTGTTATAGGTAATACTGTCAGAATTCATTGAACTTATTGAAATAAGCGGGACTTACTGTGGTTACCAAAAATGTATAACATGAAGAATTCCACTGCCTTAGGGCCAGCGCCTATTATAGGCATCGGCGAGCCTCAGGATTTTTTTTGCCATGCGTAATAGATAAATAAATAAATAAATAAATATTCCACAACATTCTACACAACGCTATCTAGACCCATGGTAAGCTTTTATAGCTTGTGTTACGGAATCTAGAATGCAGATAAACATACTTATATACTTTTTTTTTGTAAATACATACATAATATACATAGAAACACCCAGACCAATGCAAAATAGCCATATTCATGCATACAAATATTTGCACAGAGCGGGAATCGAACCCGCGCCTCCTGCGTGGCAGTCGCGTGCACTACCGCCACGCCACAGAGACTGTCAACATAAAATTGAAATTTCAATGACGATCGTCGACTATCGTCGGCATCGATCGGCATTCTGCAGCGGTATGGTTACCAATTAAAGTTCAATCTTATTTCTATATCAATAAGATCTATTGTTACATGACAAATACAAATCCTCATGCTTGCCGATGCCGGCACTGGGCGCCGGCCCTTAATTCTAAGTAGATATAGTACTTACATATAGCATAATATTTTAGTTTTGAAGATTGTATTCCTTGTCAGTCAGTGATTAAGAATACCCTCAATAATAAATAATAAGATTGTAGTGCAAGTACTAAAATTTCAGTAATATCTTTGCTGAAATTTTCGTCATTCCGAAACACTGAGTTACGGAATCTCATGAAATACTGATCATATGCATTTTTGTAATTAAGTTAAAGTAGGCAAATATATTTAAACGAGCGTTCGCAAGCAAGTATAACTATAGTCTATAAATGCTTGCAATACACAAGCGTTAGAAAAAAAGGAGGAAAAGTAAGGGAAGCTAAGCCTTCCAGAACTCTCACAAAAAGTACGCAATGCAGCATAACTCTTTTCCAACATATATTATCATTAAGTGAACGCGGGGCACTTTCTTCGTAAAGGTTTGTTATACAAAAATATGAATCAATTTAGTTACAATACAATTTATTTTTTTGTTTTTTTGGTACTTCAATTAGAACATTTTTCTAAGAAATAAGCCTTTATACTGATTGGACATCTTTCCGAAAGTTATCCTTTGATTGGTAACGTTTTTTATCACTCCAGGCGTTCCAGAATTAGGTTGAATTCTTATTCAAATGGTATTTTGAATGTTGAAATAGATTTTTGTTATAAGGCTCTTTAAAAATGCTCGCTCTTTTATTTTTTCCTCAAAGAAATTGTTTTTATTATTAAAGAGCCTCAAGCCGTTTCTATGAAGTTTAGCGAACGAAGGCTAAATTTCTTTTTTTCCCTCAATTAATTATTCTATTAACATTTGATAGAGTGATATTTGAGTCGATCTAATTAAATATGAGAATATTCATTTTACTTTAAAATTAGATAATTTTGTGTTAATAGAACTTCGGTAGTGTCGACCGGGGTGCGAGAGATATGTTTCCCGCTAACTCACCTCCAGCAACTGAAGACCCAAACACGGCGTGCGGCTTTAGTCGATTCGGGAACGTCATAACCGCCCTCTCCGGCAGGAGGTATCAGTGGGGATATCTGCACTATGAAAAAGTCTTCTGACTGTACGTAGGTCTTCCTGTAAAAACCTAGTTAAGCTCCGAATGCAACTCAAGACCTAACGCTGAGATGACGATAAAAATCATATTCCAAACAGATATATAAAAAATGCTATAGGATAGTAATAAAATTCTGAATTTAATATCAGGTACCGTATCTTTTTGATGGAGTAGATCGCCTCTAATTCATCAATTTGAATATCGATTCTTTTTACTAAAACCACAATATTCAAATTTTAAAATTCATTACGTCAACCCCTTTCTTGTATCCCACAGGGCTATGTCTTTTTCTTTTCCTTTTCGTTGCCAAGTGACAGTTATTTTATTACGCAGCTGTGCATAACTTATATTATTATTATTCTTTGATACATTAGTGTTCTCTCTTCATCACTCCCTAACAGTCAACGCGTGATCTTTTAGCGTACTTCAGTCATCTGACATGTTGTACAATACAAACTAGAGCTATTCAACCTGTAAACATTTAGCATCTTTAATAAATTTAAGTAAATCTCTCCTTGAAACCACAATCATTCCATAATCATATTGTAACTTGTTTATGCACGTTTCGCTTTTAACTAACTTTGATAACAAGCTTTCAATCATCATTTAAAATAAGTCTTGTTCAACGACATTTAACGATCAAAACACTGGAACCGAGTCACTCAATTAACATTCTCTAAAAAACAATCCAACCATTTTATGTGAAATATATTTATGTATGACAATAAATTGCCCTCATTACGAGACGTGGACATTGCAACAAAAAGTAAACGAAACTTTAAGAAAAGAGTGCACATTTTAGTTTTAAGTACTGCAATAATTATGTTGTACCATAACTGTGGGGCCATGAAATATGTTACGATACAAATCAGATAGAATGCTGTAACATTTAAACTGAATGCACATACAATATACTCACGTCGGTAAATCCTCCAAGGGGTAGGCAAAGGTATATTAGCACCCACGTTCAAAATCGCCATTCGCATCTCTTGATAATTTGTTATTCACTACCATTTACCCCGATGTGTCCAAAATTAATGGCAGTAAATCGTGACTACACCTAGTTGACATTATGGCGGTAAATATTGGCATATTCACGATACTGTGGCCGCAGCATAGCAAACATCACTATAACTTTTGTAGGAAGTGAAATGAGACGTTATTTCTTATTTAGCCTACCAATATACTAACTAAACACAAAATTCTTGATATTATTAACGTAATTCCTCCCATTATAATGTAGTCGCTTGTTGCGTAACTAATAGCTCTCTAATTTCGTGGCTGCACGGTGGATAAATACTAACCTTTCATTTCCACGTTTATGCTGCTAGGGAGAAGCGTTTGTGTGATTATTGCTGAACGAGCAGAATTTACACTCAGTTTAAAATTGTCGTCAGTGGACATGAGATGTGCAAACTGTAGTTATAATGGCCGACTATTTATTTTATGAAGTCGTTTCGTGTGGTTGAATTTACTGGCTGACACAGTTTTTGAATTGCTGCGGTTAACATTTCCAGTTTGATTCTATGGAGGCTATCACTTCGGAGCCATAATTGGCTGGCTTAATGGGCGTTTATGGCAGTGTTTGCCGTCGGACCTCACTACCCTGATAGGAAATCCTGAGCCAGAGCATCGACCGTCACTCGGCAAGATTGGCTTCGTCACAAAGGTCTTGGTTCTTAGTTTTTGTGCTATCAGTGCGAAGACCAAAGGCTTGTCCTGTTCTGTCTTCTGCACTGATGGCACAGAAACTTTCTGTTCTTACAGGGTCAACAGCATAAGTGTGGCTCCCCTGGTGTTGCACACCCCCATAAGCCATGGAAACCACTTTCCATCAAGTGGGCCCTGTGTCCTGTGCTTGTCTGCCACCTAAGTGGTAATAACTCTTATAATGTACACCTGTAATTTTCCATCGATCCCAGGTTTACCATGGCACACACCAATGACTTTTTTTCGAAGTTATGTGTGTATTTATCGCAGGTTTATAAGTGGCCGGTTGATGGCAATAGGCTCGCCACCTATTACATTGGGACCTAAACATAAACTGGCGAAATGTGGGTGCTAGCACCTCTGCCTACCCCTTCGGGGAATACAGGCGTGAGTTTATGTTATATGTTATGTTATATAATTTCCCGAAGGGGTAGGCAGAGATGTTCCGGTATTATTATACTATACATAATTAACTCGATGATTACCGATCTTAGCTTAAGTTTAGTTGAGCGCAATGTAGTGCAGACTGGTGAATTGATTGCTAAATTAATTAACTAACTGTGCATACTGTACAGACTGTAGTGCCGAGACAACCACTCAAGCTCGTTTAATTGATACAGTGCAATACTGCATATAGTGTGCAGTCAAGTAACTTAAAAATTTGATCTGATATGAAATAGATTTAGATCAGAAAAAGTGAAAATGCTAGACGAGACCAGAACCTATTTTTATTTTTTCCTTTAGCTCTTTTTTTCACTCATTCATTTTTTCGTTCTAGCAAACATGTTACAATACCTATGCCTTTCGAGCACCGCAAGAATCAAGTACGGGAATTATAGGTTTTATTCTACAAATTGAATAATACACTTGTACTTTTCCACAGAGTTTAATTTTATTTTTGATTCAGATCGGTTGCACCTCACGGCATTCTCAAAGGTTTACATTAAAACCTTCGAGAATGTCGCGAGGCTTATTTTAATATGTGTAGTAGGTACTTACAAGTGCCATCAATCTCCAATAAAAACAGTTTTTTCCACATTTATTCATAAAATAGTGAATTTTACGACTTACGACTCTTACTGAAATATGTAATTTTTTTCTTCATATACTCGTATTATACTCGTATCTATAGGAGAAACTAGCTCCGAATAAGCTCTGAATTTGCACTAGCTCTGCATAATATATATGTCATAAGAAAAGTGCAATAGGTATTTACTATTCAAGAAACTTGCTATGTTGCAAAGAGTGAAAAATAAATTTACTCGCGCAATATTTATACTCATTGAATTATATAATAAAAAATAGTAACGAAAAATTTTAATACAAATTTCTACAATATTATAATATATATATAGATATAGACCCCAGGTCGGTGTCTCTACACCAACCTGATTTCTGATTCTAGTATGCCCCTAAAAAATATGAAGCATATAACAATAAAAAAAATTGAGCCCTCGTGGCATTAAAAAGAAAACGAAAAAATCCTATTACCAGAAACCAATAGGCGTAGTAATGCAATGTGAGTTACAAATATACCTCTGTCATCCTTCAGATAAATACAGATATGAGTAGATATATGTATATGTATCAATGTATCATAAATTGGGTTTTTGAAAGGTTACACAAAATATATTGCATTGCCACGAAAAATGTGAAATATTATTACGTCATCATAACGTCGTCAGCCACAAGACTTAAAACCCATTACGGGACTCGGAGGCACTCTTTTCCTCACACGAATTGGATAATCCAATAAGCCGGTAGCGAGAAGACATTTTTTTCTCAGTAAATTCGTCCATTACAATGTTTGTCAGAAGCTAAAAGAAAGGAATTAGTCACATACGAACAAAACAATTTCTTAATAACATACATACATAGGTTCTAAAGGATTCCCTATAAGTATGTAGTACAAATATTTTTGAATAACAAAGTAAGAGTGTAAAGGAAATGAGCCATACTACTATGTTAGATGATAAGGACAGGTGGTAAGAGATGGCTAAAGAATGAAGCCACCATTATAATTTCGAAGATAACAATGCTCGATGTTAGAACAGCGGTCATCAATTTGACAGCCTTGACAGTTGTGCTATCATCCTAAGAAGGCAAGAAGACAGAAATTTGTATGATGGTAAAGAATTTAGACATAATCAAAAACGTTATTGCAGAGAGAGAGACACAGTAAATGAAATCATGAACTCGTAAATAGATGCCGTCAGTGTCAAATTCTATTGGAATTAAAATTCTGTAAAATGAAATTCTTTAGCTCACTCCACAATATTTCTACAAAAATATTAATTCTAAAATTCTGAAGTAACGTTGACTTCAACTTTCCTTTTACCTTTTCATAGCACAGAAAATTGAAATGCTCAAAGTAGTGAAGAAAACTACTGGTCTCAAGAAATAAATCTATCGGTCAGAGCTTACAATTTATTTCAGCTTTTGATCTGTACTCTACGTTTTGAAGAGGATAGTACCAGTTTGTTTTGCTTTACTAATATTGGTTTTATTTTGTTCAACTTTTCTTTTAAACATCTATATAAAAATAACTGTAATTTCATTATTGTTTATTCTCCTTGACTTATTTTGCAACATGTTGCAATGTGAATGTTCTGACGAGCTCTGCTAATTAGTCCCACCCTCTCCTTTCCTTCACAGGACGACACGTGCAGGGCTAAGATGCCATCCATATACGGTGCAGAGTATACCTGCTAGAACCAAGCGTTTCAGTGACTCATTCCTATGCCGCACGACTAAGACCTGGAACTCCCTGCCAGCTCACGTGTTTCCTTCTTCCTACAGTTCCAGGTCCTTTAAGCGGGGCGTGAAAAGGCATCTAATGAGGCCGTCAAGCTGAGTGCCTCCACTGTCAACATGGTACATGTTTGCGATGGTGACCCTCTCTCCGAGACTTTGCCTTTAGCTTAACATCAGGCCAGGTGAAGTCAAATTGACGTGACCTAGATAAAAAAAAAACTTTTCTAGCATTTACTAAGTTTAAACATATCGAAATAACAAAATACATACTTCGAAACATTGTTTCAATACCATTGTAAATCTTGGTATTATACAGAGCTACAATTCAAAGCTAAAATATGTAACAACCCAATTCTATTCCACCCACATTTCTACTGCTAACGGAAAGCTTTCTTCGGGTGCGCGCGTGACTTCGAATAGCAATGTATTCATTGGTCTGGGGTTAGGAAAACCACTAATTTCTGAAATTCTAGGCAAGTATAGCAGAAATAGCGTATTAAGTGAGTTTGTTAATTGGTTATTGAGCTACGTTGCTATTAAGAGTAACTGATTTTAATAATACTCGATAAACATTTTATGATTCTTGCTTCAAATGGTTTATTTGTTATCAAGTATTTACTTGGGGTGTTACAGATTACAAAAGTATAATAAAGATG
Organism: Eilema sororculum; assembly: GCA_914829495.1. Classification (NCBI taxonomy): domain Eukaryota; kingdom Metazoa; phylum Arthropoda; class Insecta; order Lepidoptera; family Erebidae; genus Eilema; species Eilema sororculum. Next base: position 18,846,474 of record OU618552.1, on the reverse strand, counting down.
ACTTGTAAATAAACTTGATATTGATATTCAAATTACGTACGTTATATTCCCTATTACAATTTTTTTAACCTCTTACGTAATAAAAATAATATCAAACCAGACATCTTCGAAGAAATTGCCAATCTGCTAGTTAGGGCATTCCATATGCATTTCCTTATCGAAATTCGCAGGAGCGGTGTGTGAAAAACCACCGTCAGTTAACTGAGTAATGGCTCTGTACATAATCTGGCATACGTTCGCTTGCAGATAGATGAGTAAGTCTTTGGAGGGGTTACTGGAAGATGGAGCGATGTTGCTTTTGCATATACCGTGCTTGTTCTTTTTTTATTAAAACTTCACGTAGAAAACATTTTGAAACAAGAATTTTGCAGGTTGCTACTTTACTAGCTTTTGCCCGCGGCTCCGCCCGTGTGGATGTCGGATATCGCGACAAAACATAGCCTATGTCCTTTTTCAAGGTCTAATCTACCCCTATACCATTTCATCAAAATCGGTTCAGTGGTTTAGGCGTGGAAGCGTAACATACAGACAGACAGACCGACTCGTTGTTTCTATGTATAATACGTATGTATTTACAAAAAAAAAGTATCTATGTATGTTTATCCGCATTCTAGATTCCATAACACAAGCTAGTTAAGCTATGCTTACCATGGGTCTAGATAGCGTTGTGTAGAATGTTGTGGAATATTTATTTATTTATTATTTATTATTTATTTGCATTGGTCTGGGTGTTTCTATATATAACATGTATGCATTTAAAAAAAAAAGTATATAAGTATGTTTATGTTTCCATAACACAAGCTATAAAAGCTTACCATGGGTCTAGATAGCGTTGTGAAGAATGTTGTGGAATATTTATCATTATTATTTATTATGTTCTTTGAATCCAAAGTAAAAATATATACTTTTTTTTCCGTGCGGAAATCCCCTCGGATACCCTCCTGCCGGAGCCGAAAGGGGAGGTTATGTCGGACTCGAACCGACTAAAACCACACGCCGACTATATACTAAAGCACAAAAACCGAGAAGGTCGGTTCCAAAAGAAATACTTGCCATAATATTAAATGACAATGACCTTAAGCACGGAGCCAAATATTCGCATTCAACGTTATGCAAAATGTACGAACTTTATACCTATTTCGGTAGCAACGTGAATAGCTATTGAATTTCCAATTTATAGCACTTACATAGGATACTGCTGCTTTTGAATTCTCATAGCCGGCATTTTGGTGTCATCGTTTCTAGCACTGTTACTAAACCTGTTAGTTGACAAAATTATCAAATAGCCGAGCAATGAAAGAAAGACTTTACTAAAAAAAATTTTTGTACAGGTGATTTTGATAGTAAATCCAACGAATTTAATCTAGTTTACACATGTAGTGTTTACATAAAATTTAAAATATACATTGAATAAAATTATAACTAGCCTGCTTACTCGTAGGTGCTATTTCTTGGAAAACGCTGTAAAAATAAAATTGTGTTCACGAAAAGTACCTATCAAAATTTTTGATAGGTGCTCTTCATAGAACAGGCTAGGTGCTATTCAGCTGGATGCTCTCAGTGGACTACAGCAATTTTATGTATGTTTTTATAAAAAAAATGTATTTTATACGTTTTCTAGAACCCTTTATACAACAACAAACTTTGCTTAGTTCGGATCTAAATGGCACTAAGATCCTAGAATGCAATGTATTTATTTATTAAAAGTGACAGTGCTACTATGATACCCAATTCCTTGGACTAAAACATTAAAAGAATACTGGGCACTTACGGAGATCGCTTGCCGTCAAGGGACACTTACAAACTTGAAACGAGACTTGAGACATTTTAGTGTTTCGTAGTACAAACACAAGTGGGGGGAAGTGGTGAATATGACATGACACAATTTCGCAAAAGAGCACCGAGTAAATGTGCATTGGGAGATATATTGTGTGGTGAGGCTGGGAATAATTTTAAAAGGCGTGGCAAAAATAATAAAAATATTGTAGCTACGATTTTGTAAGATATAAAAATAGCCACGCTAATAGAACACTATATAACATAGCTGCTATAACGTCAGTTACATTAATGATATTTTTAAAACAAACGACAGCAGTGGTACTGAATACGTTATTCGTCTAGAGGATACAAGTTTTTAGGTCTAGACAAATACATTTACGAAATTTTATATTAAACCGGGTATATTTTTAAATTTGTTAGCATTTATTATTTTATTTTGGTCATCTTTAAAATATATTTTACTAATGAATGTCGGTAGCTTAGTAGTCGGTCTTTATATCAAGAGATCCCAATGTCGAATCCTGGTGATTACCTACACTAACAACTTGAACCTACACAAATGAATTTAACTTAACCGAAGGGATTATTGGGTATTTGTTTGCATATATACGTTTTATAAACAAAGATTGCCAATGCAATACGTTTCTGTCTATATTATAAAATTTAAAAATAAATAGATAAATTTCCTATGTTCTTCACGTTCTTAAAACCTTATTGCATAGCAAACTGCAGCTGCTACCCAAGCATCTTGCATAATATTTGCGGGTACTAAACTTGCTTCTACATGTTGGAACTTGCAAAATGTTAACAAGTACATAGATCTTGTAGCTGGTGGTTTTGGAAATTGCCCTGCATGAAATTTATTAAGGGGTTAGTTTTCTCCTCATGCTGTATCTTTCAGTGTTTGTTGCTCGAAATGTATTTCTTTCCCAGGATTTTACTACTTAATATTCATACATTCTATTAATCAATAGGCAACTATAGCTAGCTCATAAATACTTGAATCATCAAACGCTATTTTTGTAAAATCTCAACTACGAAACTCTTTGTAAAAGATGTCTTGAACAATGATATATTAATAAGGATGAACTGTGAGTTTTATATTTAATTTCCAAAAAAATAGTAGTAAATGAAAGAGAGAAACGAGTGATAAAAGGAGTGTTCAACATTTTTGCCTTTAATAAAAAAAGATTTAGAGGATCAGAGAATAAAAATCAGCTTAAAAAACCAAGACCATAAGAAGAATTTGATTTTCTCAAAGAAGACAACTGGATATAGCAAAATGAATTAGAATGAAAGCTGAATTACCATCACATCGTAAGAACTGTTGATAATATAATATTCAAATGCTTTTTGCTGCTCGTCGGAGAATGAATTAAATTAGGGAGGAATCAATGTTTACAGCGTGTAAGATTTCACATTAAATTCAAAGTGAGATGAATGAATAGAATTAGGTGTTGTAAGAATCACTAGTATAATTTATAATTATATATTACAACTACGTGACTCCAGTTTAATGGAAAGGAAATTAAAATATTTTCTAGAAAATAAGACAAGAAAATAACATTTATTTGTAGCCTGATAAAGCAAAAATCACAACGGATCTCATAAAAAGAATATAAAGAGACACATTACAGAAGTCAACGAAAAAGCCAATCAAATCGAACATATATCGAGAGGATCAATGGGATAATGGCGAGCTCGACCAAAATTAACTTTAGTCATTAAACAGGGCATTGGAGCATTTGTCACACTCAATTTACCACCGAAAGGGAACGCAGGAAATGGATCCATCGATTGATGTCGGTCCTGGGCCACTACCTGCTGGTTCCCAATTTAATCAGGATAAGTGTTTCGTAGAACAATGAAAAGATTAAAATTTTCAAGACAAAACGAACTTTGCATTAGTTATAATCCAAAAGATTTCCCACAATATATGGAGACTAAAATCCAATGAACCGTAAATAGATACAGTTTGGAATTAATTTCGAAATTAGTTCAACGACCATTAAGTGTGGGTAACGATAAATTACATCCGGATGTTGAGAACAAGATTAATGACCTGTCTTGTGGCTCATCAGATTTTGCTTATAAACAAAGGGGGCTTAATATTCGCACATTATCCCATAGTGTATAGGATGGAATTTAAACTTGCAGCCTCTTGATTGTGGGTTCGATGACAACCGACTGAGTAGACTCAGTAAGATTGAGTTAAATCTGAGGACAGATTATATTTAGTTTTAATGTCATTGTGTGTATCGATTCTCTATTAGGCGTTGTTCTGGAATACAGGCCTTTTTTTTTTTTTTTTTTTTTTTTTTTTTTTTAACCGTGGGGGAAAATCCTTCATGGATGTTATGCCGGACTCCTACCGACTAAAAACCCCCACGGTAACGCCCAGAAGCCTATGGATGGGAGCCCCGGGTAAGCCCTCGGAAGGATGTCCCAGGACTCCCATCAGACCTACGGCTACAATTGCGGCCTCGTCTCGGGGGTGGTTCGGGTGCTATCCCGCGTCTATGGGGGGGGTTTTCGGGTGTTACCCCGCTTCTTAGGGGGGGGGGCGTGCGTGAATCCCTCACGTCACGCTGCCGTCATGGGCCTGCTTCTGTAAAGACGGTGAGCAGCCAACTCACCGTCCTCAGGCCCCCGGTCATGGAGGCCGATGGTCTTCGGCGAAGACACGTCGGCGGTGCCCAAGCCGCCGACTGCGGAACTCGGGTGGGAGAGTTTTCTCCCGCTCTCGCCCCGCCGCCTCTTTCACGAGCATGACCTGCTCACAGAAAGAGGCGGCGCAGTCCCACTTACTCCCGCTGGAGACCATGGCTCGCACCATGGTCTCAAGCGAGAGTGTGCCCACGCCCAGACCCACCACGAGGACTTGGCGCTGTTGCACCCACGCCGTGCACTCCACCAGCGTGTGGAGCGCTGTGTCATCGCTGCGGTCCTCGCAGTGCTGACACTCGGCCGTGGTTTCCCGGTGTCTTCGCCACAGATACCTACCGAAGCTACCATGCCCGGTAAGTATCTGTGACAACCGGTAGGAGAGAGCACCGTGTCTCCTCTCCAGCCACTCGTCCATGACCGGTCTGACGGCCGCAATTGTGGCGAATCCCCCCTTTGGTTGCTCAAGTCGCACCTTCCATGTCTCCACGGTTTCCTGGTAGAGCTGGGACCGCTGGGCCTCGATTTCTCGAGACGCAGGCCATTGGCCCCGCTCCAGCGCCTCCTTGCGCCATATAAATAGGGACGCAAGGGCTCTCGCTTCCAGGTCCCATGGAGGGGTCCCGGCTAGGAGGCATGCCGCCTCACCTGAGATCGTGCGGTATCCCCTTATCACCCTGACGGCCATCGCCCTCTGTGGGCTCAGCAATCTAGCCACATTACTGGCCGTCAGGTTCTCTGCCCATACGGGGGCCCCGTATAGGGCCATACTTCGCACGATCCCCAGGTACAGTCTCCTGCAGGGGGCGTTGGGTCCCCTGATATTGGGCATCAGCCGCGCGAGTGCAGCTGACGCCCCCCTCAGTTTTGGGACCAAACTTCGGAAGTGATGTCCGAAGTTCCACCGGCCATCGAGCACGAGTCCCAGATACTTCATCGAGGGCTCGATGCCGATGCTGACGCCCCCTACCTGTAGGCTGGATCCCGCAGGTGGCCCCATCCGAGGTCCGTGGAAGCACAGAGCCTCGGACTTGTGAAGGGCGACCTCGAGACCCAGCCGCCGTATCCGACCCACGACTTGAGCAACCCCTGCCGTGGCCTTTAGTGCTGCATCTCGGTGCGTTGCTCCCCGCGCCGTAACGAGGGTGTCATCGGCGTAACACGTTACGGTGACCCCTCTGAGCAACGGACCACGCAGCACCCAATCGTAGCCGATGTTCCACAGGAGTGGCCCTAATACCGATCCCTGTGGAACACCGCACAACACATCCCGCCGACCCGGCCCTAGCCAACTCGGGTAAGTAATGGCCCTCTCGGAGAGATAGGCCCCGACAATTCGACGGAGGTAGGGAGGCACTCCATGGTAGATAAGCGCCTCCCTAATGCAACTCCAGGGCAGGGTGTTGAAGGCGTTGGCGATGTCAAGAGACACCGCCACCACCACCTCACCCTGTGAGACTGCTTCCTCCGTCAGGCCTCTAATGCGCATGATCGCGTCTACGGTGAGGCGCCCCTGACGGAAGCCAAACTGGCTATCCGACAGATCAGGCCCCACGCGTATGAGATGCTTGACGAGGCGTTGTGCAATAATGCGCTCAAAGAGCTTGCACACCTCGTCGAGCAACACGATCGGCCGGTACCCTGATGGGGAATTTGCCGGCCGCCCCGCCTTTCGGATTAAGACCAGTTTCCCTGTCTTCCAGACCTTGGGGAACTGGCCTTTTTCGAGGCATGCGCTAAAGAGCCCTATAAGTCGAGGCCCAAGTTCTTCGAGAGCCAGGACCCATGCTCGGCCTGGAATGCCGTCGGGTCCAGGGGCGGTGTTTCTGCGGGATTTAAGCCGCAGTACAGCCGCCCCTAGCTCACCCTCTGTGACTACGGGCACGTCGTTCTCGCTGCCTTCCGCGTTGGGCGCCTGAGACGGAGCCATGCGCGGAGGAATGTGTTCCTCCGCTCTTGATGGGAACAAGGAGTCCAGGACCCCCTCCAACCGCTCCGGCTGGAGACTCTGGGTCAGTGGGGGCGCCTTGGGGCGTAATTTGCCCCTTACCATAAGGTACGGACGCCCCCACGGGTTCCGCTCCAAGGTCTCCATCAGCTCCTCGCGGCCCACCTTTTTGGACCGCTTGATGGCCGTCTGGAGGGCCCTCTTGGCCCCCTTGTACCCATCATAGAGCTCCGTCTCTCGGGCTGCCGCATCGTCTGGGCGGCGACGCCTCCGGCGGAATCTGGTGTACCGGCGGCGCGCGGCAACGCACTCCGCGCGCAACTGCGCGATTTCCGGCGTCCACCAGTACACCTGTCTTCTCGCCGGTCTGGGCCTAGCCCTGGGCATAGCCGCATCGCAGATATGCGACATGGCTCTCCCGAACCACTCCACCTCGGCATCAATATTGGCAGGTCTGTCCGCTATCGAGATCCAGGCCTGCACTATGGCCGCCTCCAGGAGAGCCTCCGGATCCAGGCGATGGAGTGCCCAACGCGGTCCCGGGGGATTCACAATAGCTGGCGGCAGGTTTGGTGGAGGGGAGACGTCGAACCGAATATATCGGTGATCTGATGACGTCTCCTCCTCCTCCACCACACGCCATCCCTGGACACGGCTGGCGAGCTCAGGGGTCGCAAACGAAACGTCTATGACCGAGCTGAGCCCCCGCCGCGTCCAGGTTGCGACATTCCCCCGGTTCAGGATGACTAGGCCACGTGTAGCGACCCAGTCCTGAAGTATCCTCCCCCTGTCTCTGGTTTCCCGGGAGCCCCAAGCCTGCGACCAGGCATTGAAATCTCCCAGGATCAGGACAGGGCGAGGCCGGCATGCAGCGAGAACGACGTCCAGCTCAGGGAGCCATAGCTCAAACTGATGCTGGTCGAGGTTTGGCGAGATGTAAACGGCCACGACAGCCACCCCCTCATATTCCGCCGCGACACAACCCGGGCCCCTAGCGATAAGCGCTAGGCGCGAGTCGTCCACGGCGGTCCCCCCAAAGACAGTCGCCAGGCCGTGCAGATCCACTGGGCTTCCCGGGTGAACCCAGTACGGCTCGGCGACAACCACCACGTTAATGGACCACTGCCTGATGCTCTGGTACAGAAGGTCCTGAGCACCAGCGCAGTGGTTCAGGTTCACCTGAAGGATGCGGATATGGGTGCCCATTAATGGACGTCCATTTCCGCACCCTGCCGCGAGAGTGCACCCTCACCTCCCCGTGTGGACGGACGGGGCTTTGGCCTTGAGGCAGTGCAGGCCTTACTGCCCACCCAGTGGTCGGCCTCCTTGCCCTCCGCCACGCATTTAAAGCAGCGTGGCGGAGCGTCACAGGCAAGAGCCACGTGACCGGGCTGACTACAGCGGAAGCACCGGTCTCCCACGGTGACTTCCGCTGTGCACTGCACTCCCACATGCCCCACGACCAGGCACCTAAAGCACCTGGCTTCGCGTGGCTGCAGGAGATGCGCCTGTGCCCTCAGGAAGCCTCCGATAAGGAGGCTCCGTCCGTCCGCCACTTTTTGGGCCGCCGCGACGGGGCAGCTCACGACTGCCGACCCGTGACCGAAAGGGCCAAAGCGGATTTCACCTGACCTCACCTGGTCACGAGGGCAGCCGCTCCCCTCCACGACGGCGGAGATTATCTCCTCCGTCGTGGCCGCGTCATCCAGACCCGAAATGCGTAGACTCGCGCATTTGTTGGGTCTGGTGACGCGGACGTCACCCGTGTCCAGCGACTCCCTTAGCTTTGCCGCTAGGGCATCTGCTTTGGGGCCACTGGTGGCGCCATAGACCTCAAGGAGGCGTGCTCCGGTCCGCGTCATTTTGGAACGGAGACCTCCCTCTATTTCGAGGGCTTTAAGGTCCACCGAGGCCCTCGCCTGTCTCAGGACCTCGGTATACCCCACGCCCCTCGCCCTGCCCTCTGTCGTCACCGTAATGACCACGGCAGAGGAACGGGGAACGCGGAGCCTCTTTGGCGCCTTCACCGCGGCGGCCTTTGCCGCTTTTGCGGCGGTTTTTGCCGCCTTCTTGGCGGCCTTCGCCGCCTTTTTGGTGGCATTAGCCGCCTTCTTCTTTGCTCCCACCACCTCCCAGACCCCCTCACTGGAGAGATTCTGGGATGCAACGGGAGCATTGGCTGTACTGCTTGGGGAGGCGGGGTTGCCACCTCCCCTAGGTACCGTCTTCTTAGGGGCGGAGGGGGCGGAGGCCCTCGACTTGGGACCAGGAGCCCCACTGGGCGCAGCCTTCGTCGCATATGACGCGACGGCGGGTGCCGCCAGCGGCGGGCGGTATGCCCGGTCCTCGAGGACGCCGAGGCGTCGCTCGATGGCCTCCAGCAGCTGGACCACCGTAGGCGTCACCTTAGATGGAGCACGGGGAGCGGGGGTTTTAGCACCCCGAGCCTCCCCGGCCCCCTGGACCAGCTGCGTCAGCTGACTGATCTCCTCCCGCATCAGCTGTTGCTGCTTGCGGGAGTCGGCAAGCTCCGTCTCCAGGCTCGCAACCCGAGCCCGGAGTTTCTCCTCCTCTCTGGAGACGCTCCTTTCCAGGAGCTCCTCCAGCGCTTTGGCGGCACCCGTTACGGCATCTGCCACGACCCTCTTCTTTCCCGCAATATTTTTTCTGGCCTTTTACAGCGCCAGAAATGCGGGAAAGAGCAGCCAAGATGTTCTGCGCCGCTGGCACCTCCGTGACCTTCCCGCTTGGTAGCGGGGACACAATCGCTGGCGGCTCTGCTACCTTCCCTTTCGCTCTGTAGAGGTCGGCTTTCCGGCCTCTACACGCGGTGGTAGCCACTATCTTCCTCTTACTAGGAAGGTCCTCCTCGCTGTTAGATGCCTCAGACCCAGGCCGACGAAACAGGCCCTTGCCTGGTCCGCTCGACCTGGGTCTCTTTCTACCTACGTCGGCATGGATATCGAGACCGGGGGTATCCTCGGTCCCGCCACCCACGCCGGCGGCCGACTCCATCTCCGAGCCAGCACGAGTCGACACGTCTTCCGCGTCACCTTTTTGGGTGGTTTTGAGGCACACCCATGGGCCTGTGGGACTGTGGTGACCCCTCCCATATACCATCCGGGATGAACCCGGGCGGGGGTCGCCATGGCTGGTCGCCGAATGGGTGTCCATTCGACCACCAGTCACAGCAAGGGATTCCCCGGACGAAGTCCGGGTACCCTCATGGGTAGTTTTATTCGATGTCGTTTCCATAGCCATAATTTTAACGGTTAATGTCCGCCGACGTTGAGGTGGAAGTAGAGAGGTTGGGAGTGTATGTGAGGATGGGAAAGGTGGGAAGGTGGGAGTGAGTGACGCCCTAGGCACTGAGTACCCCCCAGTGATGCATCCCATTGCCAGGCGTCAGAGCGTGGGGTTCGGGGTGATTTTTTATAGAGGTTTTCTTCCTCGCAACTCCTAAGAGCCACCATGCCCGTCTGTTGTCAGACGGGGGTACGGCTCGGCCGATCGATGGTCCCTATGGGACCGTGTACTTCACCACTGATCGCTCAGTGGCAAAGTACTCGTCGCCCTGAGAGTTCTCCGCTAGGTACGCTCTGCTTAGCAGAGCGCATGCGGAGAACTCGAAACCGGCCATAAAGGCCCCCCCTCCTTGGTGGACGATTTGCCATGGGCAACGACGTGCGCCTCGCGCGAAGCCCACGTCGTCGCCCACGTTACCAGGGTGCACCACGCGGAGGTTGTCCTACCCAGCACCCCGGAATACAGGCCTAAGTCTAAGAAAGTGTACTTTTACGAAAGGGAAGAAATATGTATTTCTGAAACTCTCCATAATACCGAAATAACATAGTGAATATAAGTCGCTGTGACATTGTTTAACAAGAACTTTAATAACAACCGCAAAACTTCTCAAACAATTTCAATTATTACTTTGTGTATCTACATACAAAGTAATTTACGTCACTTTTGTGTAGTGTTTGTATTAAATAATATCATTTAACTTATCAAATCATTAACTTTGAACGTAGTAATAATCAAGTTTATTAGTAACTACTAAAATTCGTTGTGGATGACATACGCGTAATAAAAACATTTCTGTTATAACTTAAAGTAATAAAATCATAGATGAACAATATTAATCAAATTATATCAAAATGGAACAAAAGCTTCATTCTTCAATTCATGGGTCTTTGCCCATTTTCAAGACTTCTTTTACCATAATTCATTTTGAGCCCCTAAATGAATTTTTACTTTACTTACCTACAAAAACACTTACTTGCTTACAAACAAAAAAAATCAATGTTACCATAACATTTATAAGAATACGTCAGTACTAATTTTTTTTTCATATCCAATTGTGGAAGTAAGTACAAAATGTAAAACTTGTAGTCATTTATTTTGAATTCGCTACCGCAGTAAGTCTAGTTTTCTTTTACTATTCTCTTCCAGGATAAAAAGCAATACATTCATTAAGCATGATAGCTTTTTCCCGCGGCTCCGCCCTCGTGTATGTCGGTTATCGCGACAAAACATGGCCTATTTCATCAAAATCGGTTCAGTTGTTTATGCGTGAAAGACAAAGTTTCTTTCGCATTTATAATAATATTAGTATGGAAGTATGGATTCTACAAACCTCTTTTAATATTGATAACCCACCTTATTGGGTGGGTTTTGTTTGTTCATTTGTACTTTTTATGTTTAAATTTTGCGCAGTATTATATTTTCCTGGTAAAATTGGCTATGTTAACGGTAGGTAGGTTTACGATCTGACAAATGACATACGAGGACTCTTATTATTGTCATTACAACTTTAGTCCCCTTTTTGTTATCATGGGTAAAACAACAACACTCGTTGACAGTTCCATTGATATAATTTATTTAAATTAGAGTTTGCAGATATACAAAAGAAATCAGACATTCCTAATCTTCTTGCTTGCGATCTACATTTACAATATTTGGTATTGTGAAAATGTGGATAAGACGGATTGGTGCGAAATTTCTACAACGCACTACACTATTATTACGCGATATCCCAAAACCAAGAGCTTTATTTACAGAATGTATTTAATTCCTATACCGCACTATTAAAACCTGGACCTCCCTGCCAGCTCACGTGTTTCCTTCTTCCTACAGTTCCGGGTCCTTTAAGCGGGGCGTGAAAAGGCTTCTGATGAGGCCATCAAGCTGAGTGCCATCACTATTAACATGGTACATGTTTACGATGGTGACCCTCTTTCCGAGACTTTGCCTTTGGCTTACCATCAGGCGAGGTGAAGTCATATCAACGTGTCCTTTACAAAAAAAAACCAATGACAAAGAAATATATTTTGTATTTATGATTGCTTTTAGCAGATTACTATGGGTTGATATTCAATAAAAGTTTTAAATAAAAATTACAACGTTGTGAGTTCAATAAAACTCAACAGTATTTTTCAATAAAGTCTCAGTCTAAAAATTAGTCACAACAATAAACAATGGGTCAAGTGTGACCAGAGCAGGTGGGCTGTAAGAATTAATAATTCATCTTCCCAATTTACCGCACAACACAAAATCGACACTGTTTTATTTAATATTTAAGATCATTCTGACTTGCAAGACTCGAGTCAATTTTCGTACTCAACATATTCCTGAGCAAGACATGTTAGTAGTTGCTAACAACGTCTGCGCTCCCCCCGAGACCTGTTTGCTTGTACATGTTTGACATGTGCCATTCATAGCTTCAGTTCAATATTTATACAATAGGGTGGAGTAAAGCGGACATTCTCTGTTCATCAAAAGGGTGTGTTGTTTAGTTGGTGATCGGATTTTGATTCAATAAACTCTTAACATTTTAGTTATTAAATTTTTAGTACTTTATCTTTTATATTACAAAAATATTCAGGCTAGTAAAGGGCAACAGACATCCGTAAACACTCGCACTAAGTACTGTACACATTCGCATAGTACCAACATTATTTACCTTCAAAGAAGCTGTGACCACCACAGTCACTAGCAGAACTATTATGTTACCCCGAACCAGTGACATCCAATTCAGACGGTAATCCGGTTATGTCCAACCTCATACTTATCCCCTTTCTTCCGTTCGACATAAGCTCAAATTGATTGCATTGAAACTAGTTTCATCGGATAAAATGGCTAGTATATATAATTGATTACCGAGTTTTTTATTATGAATTTTAATTGGCACATAATTAATTTAATCCAGATTATTGAGAGTGGTGCTTACTCTAAACCTTTTATTTTATGTATTTACCATTAAAATACTATAATCTAGAACATAATGATAAATAAAACGATAAATCGCTAAAATTGTGTGTAGTTAGTAGTAGCTAAAACATGTAAAGTATAGTAAAATAAGTAGATAAGTTTAGATATTTCAATTCAGTGAGATGAAACAGAATCGACATTAGAGTCTAGATACAATAAATTGTTATGCCATACTATCCCTGAAATAAGTTCTATCGCTCGTAAACTTCTTCTTTATATTGCAACTGCATAATACAAAGTTCGTAATGTACTGCAAAATCTACACCTAAACACCAACATCGAGCAATGTTAAGATACTGTCACAGAAAGGTTTACCCGACGACGCCAATATCGGGACCGCGGTGGAATTTACTATGTATGAGATGAGATCCAGTTCAAATGTGTACACTCACTTTAGAGTGAAAACTCTTAAAGTTCTCTTCGAGCTACCTCAGATGGGATTTTTATTACCTTTTATTTATCACTGATATACCTTTCAATGACTTTGGTACTCCTAACTGCTTTTATTGGTTCAAGTTTTCCAATATCATTTACTTTTGTGACTATTTTGTTTTCAAACTCATGTTTTGTTTTTTATGTGTAATCGTTTCTCAAAGTATACATGTTTATGTAAGAAAGGATGTGTTACACTGTTATGTTGTCCTTAATTACGTCTATTGTTTGTGGTTGCTTTATTACTTGTTGTATGTTTAAGTGAGGTATGTTTCCTTATGGGTGTTTTCTCTTTGTATTGTTTGTATAAAGCAATTTCAGTAGAATAATTTTCTTTATCTCCGGTTAATCTAGTGTCTAAATGGTATTTTGGTGTGTGGTTGGTAATATAATTATATTATCACTAAGCTTGCAATACTTATTTGCATTTTGCTTTGCTATATCAGTTTCAATTCCTATGTCGGTTAACATCATTAGGTAACTTGAAATTTTGTTCATTTGCTGTGTAATTGCTTCAAAAATAAAGTTTTTTTTTATTTAATGAAGAAGGAATACTTTTATTTCAAAACTCCTCAAAAACCAAAACCTTAATAATACTTTTGACAGTTATATTAGAAAAGTTTGCATATTCCGCATTCATCCCTCTCTTTGACCCGCATTTCTAAAATTTCCTTATTACACTCCCAGTTCAACTTACCTTACATTGTCCATGATATTTAAAACACATGAATCCAGATAGCAACACGTTTCAAGAAATAATCTCAACCTATCTCTACACGTAGTGGGATCTGTATTCTAACGAAATAAATCACATTTATTCACTTAAGTACGAACATACGCGTGCTCTTGGACTTTCTCATATAACTAATCAAAACAAACATTTTCTATATTATTACGAGTATGTAGTATTTGTACCACGTCTGGGCACATATGCGTGTGCTTGTATATCCCAAGAGGTGGTTAGTTGGGGTGGTTTAGGTTACCTTCATTTTTTTAGCCACTGGAATATATTCTACCTATGTACTTATACAGCACACAGGTACATTGTGAACCTACTTATTTCTTATTTTGTAATTTGATGCTGGTAATATCATTTCTTGTGAAGATATGACTTGTGTTATCTGTGTGTTGCTGCTGAAGGAAGAGAGATAGTAAAACAGGAAAGAAGAGACGAATGAAAGTAAACTCTAGGGCACCTTCATAAATCATACGAAATGATGTATACTTTTTGTCCAACTTTTTACTCACTCTATACTCAGAAGGAAATCGCTCTCGTAAAATGTAAAATAACCCACATCAGGAAGAAAAAACGAAGGGACCACGAACTATTGGATGACGATGATAGTAGTAGTAGAGTGTTATAGTGCAAAATTTCACGGTCTGTGCAACTAGTTAAAAAGTATGGACAGAGGTTTACAATGACGTATCAAAATGTTTGTGTTCTAGACGAGAAAAGAATAGACCTATACACCCTTATATGACTGAACGTCATGGTAAGCCCTCAGTGCCCCATGAAGTTAATAAAAGTAGTACAAACTTCACTTTAAACTCTTTATAACACATTATATACTTTTAAAGTATAAATTTTCTCAACACACGACACTGTCTTAGTAGTTTACAGAAGTACCATTAGTTTTTACTATGACCACTTGTTGGTGGGAACGTTCTGTGGCAGAAGTTTTCTTACCTAATGTCTTCGTAATTAGGAAATAAAAGTTTAAAGTAACCAGCAAGAACATTGTGTGATCCCTTGGATCGCTATTTTTGTTTTGAACTGTACTTTCTTATTTTTTGTCTGTAATATTTCAAATAGAGAACGTTGAATAAAGGTTTAAATTATTTTTTATTAAGAGAGAGGATCTTATTATAATCAGAATGACTCTGGTTGAAATGAAATCCTCTCTCTTATATATACAGTATATAATGGTCTTCAATTTAACAACCGCATTGAGTACAGTATTATTGAATTTCTCTGTAATGAAATTGTCACTATTGTCAGTAGGTTCAGTCAATTGAGTGTATAAAATAAATGAGTTCATCCATCTCTGTCTTTGCTTATCAGAGGCTGGAGGTCCCTCCAAAACATTATTATGCACTATACTTCTGTAAATGAATTCTGAAAATTTCACCTCTGCACGAGGTATCCTTAGAACTGCAAAGCAGATATGAGTAACATTTTATTCTTCATGCTTCTAGGTTTTATAATTACTTTTTCTACTAAGAAAAATAATTAACCTAAACATTACGCCACTACACTAGACTTTCGCAATATATTTCTATTTAATGTGACATAATAAGGCGCGAGGGTTTCCATTATCATCAGGCTAGTATTCTAAATTACAACTAACTCTGCCTCTGTGATAAAAAGCAATGCAACACTTAGTTTCTCAACTTAATGAGAAAATGTACGCCACGGTAACTTTAGCATTCTACAGTTTTATAGTTTTAAACGACTTAGTCGACTTCGTAATTATGACTAAACAAGCATCCTTCGCTGCTTTATCTACATTAGAGTTAGAAATTTAACTAGGGAACTTTGTATAAACTGTTTTTAAAGCAAAGTTATTGAAGAAATGTTTTTCTTTAAACTAAACAGGCCACAGTTTTGCCTGTTTTTTTTTTTTTTTTTTTTACACAGGACACGTCAATTTGACTTCACCTCGCCTGATGTTAAGCTAAAGGCAAAGTCTCGGAAAGAGGGTCACCATCGTAAACATTTACCATGTTAACAGTGGTGGCACTCAGCTTGACGGCCTCATTAGATGCCTTTTCACGCCCCGCTTAAAGGACCCGGGACTGTAGGAAGAAGGAAACACGTGAGCTGGCAGGGAATTCCAGGTCTTAGTGGTGCGGCATAGGAATGAATCACTGAAACGCTTGGTTCTAGCAGGTAAACTTTTTACTTTAAACTTTTTGTGAAAGTGCTCATGACTTCTCCGGCTCTTTAGAGTACAATTACATTTCATGTGGTTTGTGAATACCTAGAGTTTATTTTTCGCATCCTGCCCTACAGCAGAACAACCATAATAAATCCCGATCGATTATATATTGTAAGGATTCCTATTCTTGTCTGGTTCCCGGCATCTGCCTCTCGATTGGTGCCAACGCGTGGATGACATTTCAAGTGCTAAAAGCGTTCTTAGGCCACGGTAACCGCACATCATTTGATGGGTAATGTGTATATTTAATTTCTTAGTACTATAAAAATCTCCACCTCGACTGCAAGCCGGTATCTGCTGATCGATGAACGAAGCTCCGTTACAGGCTTTCTTTCCAGGGTCAGTAGGTTAGATGATAGTTGATAGATACAACAGGGAGGATAAAGAGAAAGCGGAACTCAGGTTGAGATAAAAACCTCGTTTGTACAACGAGATGATAATGCCCGTAAAGACTTTACCAATCAATTACGTACTAGAGAAAGCTTAATTATATCCATAAGTTACTAATCTCTGAAAATGAATAAGCTATAGAACCTAGAGAGTACCTTTAGTAAAGTAAGACATAATTTTATATTATATAGAACATATTTCCCGTCGGGTGACTACAAATTTGGATGAGGATTCTCGTTATGCCCTATCTCTCTATTTATTACTACGTGTCTACTTAATCTAAGCCACGGGTACAATTAATTAATTTATGTAATCTGTGGGTGATTTATTCTTCGACCAAAATCCCTCGGTTCGACTAGATAGGAGGGTAAGCAACATGTGGAATATACCTGTGTATGTGTAATTTATGCACCTAACTATTTGCATACCTTTTATTAATAACTAGGAACTTTAACTGAATAAAAATAAATTGACATCTATCACGATATTGGAATCCGTAACGGTAATTTTCTAAAGGAAATCGTTTGACTCAGATTGGGTGCTTCTAACTTTAGGAGAGGCCTATGTCCAGGAAGTGGACTTTAATAGGCTAATTGATTGATTGATTTGATTGGGTGCTTTTGGGACCAGTACGAGTCTCATGCGCCAAAGGCAGGGTTGCAGTGCGTGCAGGGTTGTACTCTTCGCACAGCTAATATAAAATTCCTGAGATAGAGATAGCTGCGAGAGCTTGAATGCTATTTAAAGACTTTATGTGTTTGTTCCAGTTTTTGAAAAAAAAACTATATGCGTCATAAAATACAAGTTTACCAGTCCCTAGAAAATTATATGCTCTATTTTTAATACAAACTTCGACATTATTTAATTATGGCGTCTGAGTGCAAAATAACACATTTTAAATAGCGATTTGGAGCATTTTAGAACCATGTTTGACGTTAATTTCTATCGGGACAAATATTATTAATCCTATTCACACGTCCCTAGACGGTTTAACATACTTTATGAATATGATTTTTATTTGGCGCAATTTGCTATGTAACTTGTCTAAAAATGTTTAAAACCATTGCATCTGATACATGCAACGCGATACTTAAACCGTTATTTAAAATTAATATGAAATGAAATGATATTTTGAATTATATATAATGAATATGGATGGTGCTAGAGGGTCCTAAGTTGCCCTACCAACATATCCAAGGCCCAAGACATCCTCACCTGCACATGGGGCACTTGCTAACAGACGGGCAAGGTTGATTGAAGCGTCGGTAGCTTAGTGGTTAAGGAGTCGACCTTACGATCGAAGGGTCCTGGGTTTGAATCCTACCGACGTGAACCCACTCCTAGCACAAGCAATTTAGCTTATTTGCAGGGGTTAGAGGGAAAATTAGTAACCCCGGTGCTAATATTCTTTCTGGTTTCAGGTTCTGACAAACACCCCTTCTGGGATAAAGATGTGATGTGTTTCGTACCTATATGATAGATCTGTTAAATTTTTATATTCTGTGCTGCATAGAGGAAATATATGCTCAAGAACTTATGATCCGCCAAGCGTCATAATTCAAACCGACTACTACTTTAATGTAGACAATTAGAACTCCGAACTTTGCGGGTTAAATTTTAGTTACCCATCCATGAAATTTGTTATCACATCAGCTCAACAACCGTCTTGTTCCAACGGTGGATATAATATTTGGGAGCAGACTATAATATGCAGCTATTTGCAAATGAAAACATACGTGAGTAGTTTCAGTCAAGTACCGCTTATTTGGTATGCAACACGGTGAGTGTTTGTTAAAATGGTACCAACATAAAAGTATTTACGACAAGTGGTGCTGAATTTTTGATAGTGTTTTTTATACTTTAGACAGGTTCAACTAAAATAACCTTATGCAAGCTGATTTTATTGAAAAGAGAAAAGAAAGATGGAAAAAATACCACATTATTAATGTCTCTTCGCGTTTATATACACTCCGCGATGAAGGTATAGATGTATTGTCTTTATATTTTATGGTTATCGGGTAATGTTTTAGTGATAGTTCTGTGTTCCCTGAGAAGTTCTGCTGACTCTACTCACTCGTAGATAGATAATATATCTTTAGGACAAAAGTACTACAGCAGTTAATTATAAGCGGTTTAAACTTCAACAATTTTTTTAAATGAAATCTACATAGTAGTAGTACACAACTGAATTGGAAAACATGTTTAATATACATTGCATCTGATAGTAATCTTCCACCCAGGTCTATTAATGCTTACGAAATCAGAAATGTCTTTCAGAAATTGATAGCAGGAGGAGAAAAGTGTATTGAATAGAATTGGAATAATAAAGGAATGAAATAAAGAAAATCTTTCGGCAGTCTCATTAAGTGCCTACACGAAATTTAACATACTGCTACTTATTCAATAGTAATCATCAGGTGAAGAAAACATAACTATACTATAAAATATTGTTGTAAGTTTAATCTATTAAACAGCATTATGTAATTACATCACTTTCATGTCTCCACTTGAACTCAAGATGTTCAATACCGCAAGTCATAACCTCAAACGTATCAATTATAATTACATCATACTCAGATACAAACATGCCATATTACGTATTACTTGGGTAGTAAGTCAAAGCTTCATATTCTAGCGCACCTAATCTTAATATACCACCGTCAATATTGACTGTCTTCAAAATTAGTGTTCGTGAGAGAAGCGACGGTAGCGTACACAAAATGTTCCCATATATTTCGGCTATTATGCCCCACGGCGTTTCTATACTAGCAGCCTTGCGATGCATTCCTCATCTTGCTATGTTGATACTATTCAAATTAGGAGTTCTAGTTTTAATAAAGGCGGTCTAGCATTATGCAAGTGTTTATTACGATGTCATTTGCATCTCTGAAATGAAGTTTCTACTGTCCTTTTTTATGGAAATCCGGTCGGAATAGGTAAATGATGAGAATTTAATTAAGAAACTGTTAAGAAATTCAGTAAGAAAATGATAAAAGCTTTTTCTGAGAATAATATTTAGTTATGAGTTGTACATATTTTATTAAACAGTAAGATAATATGATGTTATGGCGAAAAAGGTTCTTAGAACTCCTTGTCAAGAAGTTAAAAATTATACTTGAGTCTTATTGCAAGAATTTACGGTACATAATACGGTAATATGGTATAGGTATGGAGAAACGTAAGCATATATTATCAGCAGGTATAAAAAAATCTAAATACCTGATTTTTAGTCGTAGTCGTATGCCACTAACTGTAACAAAATATTTATTTATTAATGAAGAGTAATCATCCGGTGAAGAAAAATACTATAAAAAATATTGTTGTAAGTCTACAATGTAATTAATACTTACCCTCGTAAATAGCAGTTACACTAGCTACCATCACAGACTGTCAGACAGACTAAATAACATCTAGATTTGAATCCATAATCATCTTTTTAACTTACTCATAATTTAAAGCATCTTTTATTTATTCAATCATTAAGATAATTCAGCATTCTAGCAAATTAAAAATGTCTTCACAGTCCATTACTTTTTTATCATTAATTCTGATGCAAGCTGCTTATCTAATCTCGGGGCAGATTTCATCCTCATTCTATTTAATTCTTGCTTTTTACAAAAGGGCTCGATGTTAAATTGGATTAATTCTACCACATAAATTTCTGTTAAGGTCAGCGTAAATCGGATTGACGAAGCAAAAGATTGGGACACCCATTTTATGTGGACCCAGCACCCTTTCTCTTTCTATAATCCGGGTAATATAGAAAATACACTTGTTTGACTCAATGTTTGCTATCCTGAAGCTCTTATTTGTTGACTGACTCAAATGAACTGACTTTAAATAAAATCATTCGCTCATAGCATTTATTTTGTGACTATAGTTTTATTATAATCTAACATTTAAATAAAAAAGTAAATCAGATTGTTAGGGTAGTTTAGCTGACAATCTAATTTGTTATTTTTTTTAAGAAGCGAAGAGCATAAGCATGTTTTAATTTTATCTTCCTTTATCTTGTTCTTCTCGTTTCTTTTCGTTCCTGAGTCTATACTTCTAAGGACACATTATTTATTTAGCACAATTTTACTTTGTTTTTTTTTTTTATGTAGAATATTAGAACCGAAGTTACTAATATTCCCTCTAACCACTCCAACTAAGCTAAATTGCTCGTGCTAGGAGTGGGTTCACGCCGGTAGTGTAATGGTCAGGATCGAACCCGGGATCTCTCGATCGTAAGGCCGACTCCTTAACCACTAAGCTACCGACGCTTTTTATTTATTACTTTTAAGTTTCGACAACTATTATATACGTAATCCTAGGTTTAGTATTTCCATTGTTCAGATACATTCCGGCTGCTACTTTTTATTTCGACCTCTGAATGTTGATCATCTCAACCAGACTGGCTACTACTAATCTTAATACTGTAAGACTATTGTTAATGACCATAATTTATAGTTAGATCGAGTCTGAAACTTCCAGTGGATCTCAAATTGAGTATCTTTTAGTAATCCTTATCCCTGTCACAAA
The DNA here is from genome assembly GCA_914829495.1 of Eilema sororculum. Lineage (NCBI taxonomy): Eukaryota > Metazoa > Arthropoda > Insecta > Lepidoptera > Erebidae > Eilema > Eilema sororculum. The sequence continues at coordinate 18,825,528 of OU618552.1, read as the reverse complement.
GACAAGGGTCACTAGCAGTGTAAAAAGTTAAATGTGTTCTATAAATTGGAGGTACTTGTGAACGCACCTTTTCAGCCGTGGGACGAAAATCAATGGGACAACGTCCTTGCCTCGTTGACACCGATCCCATGTACGAACCCTAATTAAAGTTTAGCCTGTGTTGTATAACATTTTGCAATGTTTTACTGTGTTATGTTTGACTAAAACACGGATAAATGTAGGATATAACTCCTACATTTATCCGTGTTTTATGTGTCGATGGGAAAAAGTACAGTGCTATTTTTTTATACAGGACACGTCATTTTGACTTCCCCTCGCCTAATGGTAAGCTAAAGGCAAAGTCTCGGATAGAGGGTCACCATCGTAAACATGTACCATGTTTACAGTGATGGAATTCAGCTTACTTTTTTAATGAAAAAAAAATCTGTAAATTTTTGAGGTGATCTGAAGGCACGTAATGATCTTTGACAAAATAATCTCTATTTACTTATAGAAAATATTTTACATGTGTGAAAAACACACAAACAGCCAACATCAAGGAAAGTGATTATCGTGACCTCTGAATGCTTCCAAAACCATAGTGCCTATACTCAGAAGGAAGCCGATACAATTTTGATTTTAATCGACAGATCTTTAGCCAAGGCTCTCATCAATATACAACTTTCTTATAAAGGAATCCAATATTTACCGATATACCAATGTACGTCTATTTCCAAATCCAAAATAAAAGCCTCCACTGATCCCTGAGGTATATATTTTTACACAAATAAACTAGGCAAGGGAAAATTCGTAGGCAAAATAAGGGAGGCAAATCACCTTGTTGCCCTCCGGCGTACAAGGCCCTCACAATATTATATTCTCTTTAGGATATTTTAATCAAGATGTACCGAAGAAAAATGAGAATTAAATAATTATATTTCAGGATTAGATTAAAAGACAAATATTCACACTTTTCACAGTACCTGGGTGACGGAACTATATTTAGTAGCTAGACTGTTTTCTTTAATATGTTACCTAAACAAAATTTAATCCAAGTATTTATATTTGACTGAATTTTTTATAGCATTTTTAATGCTAACTTTAAAGTTGGTAGATGGCACCACAGTCGCCCTTAAAGACGGATTTAAAGAGATGGAAAATTTGAAATGAATCAGGTGTGGCTCAATAGCTCAGTTGGAAGAGCATTCCCCCTGTAAGGGAAAGGTCGTGAGTTCAAGTCTCACTTGAGCGTTTCATTTTTTCCGATGTTTTTCGAACAAGTATTTATAACTATCACCACAGAATAGACTATCACCGAGATCCAAGTACTTTATAAGAGCGTAGAAAATTGCTCTCATCCACCATAATTGCCAAAACCAGTCGATGTCTTTTGGTAATAAACGGTGTATGATTTTAATCGATTTCTTCCAATTTAACTATATAATATATGCTACTTACCAATAAAATTTTACTAAGCCGGATCCATAAATGAATAAGTTTCCCATCTCCTGGGCTACAAAATAACATATTATTCTACCCCAGAAGCCTGCAGACCTTTTTAAACCCGTATTAAGTTAAATTTCTCCTGAAGTCCCACGAGAAAACACTCGAACCCACCACATGAGGCTAATAGGTGTAAATTACAATCTCTTACGCTGCCTTAACTGAAAATATCGAAGTCCCGCGACGCGCGTATATTTTAACAAGATTCTCAAATAAAATTAGTAGGAGGAATACATCTATACGACGAGAAACTTTGAAATAGAAACAAATAGTGAGATTATTATCTACATATTCTATTTATCTGTACTGAGTTTTATACTTTTGCATTCCATAGTAGTTCGTTTACAGGCATTGACATGGTCATATACGTTCGTTCCTTTGAACTGACTCAATCAGCTTATGCCCGCTGTCGATGCAAACTGAATGAAACTTTAGAATATTCAATGGTATTTATGGTATACGTATACTCCATATACCATGATTGTTGTATACAAATTGTGCCTATATAATAATATTCCATATGCTTCTCAATTAGTATGCCTGTCGTAACACATAAAAGATTTTAGCCATTTAATATTGATTTTAAATTAAAAGCTGTATTTGTGAGTTAGAAAGTTTTTGTGAATAGTATATCTAGATTAGAACATCAGTCCCCTTCTTTCTTAATCTTGCCAGTCTTTTTTCAATAATTACTAGTAATTCAATCTTCACATAACTGCATGCTTCTCGATCTTTCAAACTTTATGTTACCACAGAATCGATAATAATATCTACTGGTTTTACTTCTTTTATTGATGTATGCTTTTAATGCTCTAAAATACATAAAAGAATGACTACAGTCTTTTGTTTATATTTTAGAACCAACTATTTTACTTCACAATTGAGTCCTAAAACCTTCAACAAAACACTCTTTCTTGATTCAAAGTTCAAGTTTGTCCTAAAGCAGCACTCGTGGAATCTGCATTTTATATGCATATTTAATATTTAAAAACTAAAATAGAACGACCACAGAATAAAAATTTCCTTTCAAACAAATCGTTTCTCGATTCAGGTCTGCATAATGGGCTGGCGGTTGTGCAATAGTGCAATTCTGGCGCGACATTGTGTCTCACTGGCCCGACCTGTCGCCTGGAACTCTTGCGTGCACTCCAATTTTTTTTTTTTTTTTTCAATTTTAGTACGTGGACTGTATCATGTTAAGGCATGGTAGTTTCTGAAAATATTGATTTAGGTTACGTGTTTGATCGACAAAGTATGGTAAATATATTCACAGTCAGTTTCCGTTTCAGGTTGATGGAATAGTTCACCATTTTTTTTTATATTAAAAAAAGTCTATTCAATATTCAATAGTCAAATTAATAATGTAGAATACCGAAGGCGTTAAAGCGTACCACACAGACAGACAGACAGAGTTACTTTCGCATTTATAATATTAGTATGGATTTATAATGCAGCTGAACTTACTTTTTTCTTCAGCACATAGACGTAGAAACACAATCAACAACACAACACTCATTCACGACACACATACACTCTATTCCAACTATAGAGTTATATAAGTTAGAACCTGTATAAGCACATATCATTGATTATATATAAGTGAAACTGCCTCACTGAAATTAATACCATAAGTTATAAACAATTTCTACAAAAGATTACTTAGCACATCCTCAATGGCTCGGAATGGTGAACAATATTTCTTGCCAATTCCCACAGTCGTAGATATGACGAATGGACCTGGAAACCAGCCAGGTTATTCTAACAATGAACAATCTCTTTGCAGAAGTAGTCTCGTATACGCTGTAGTATAAATTTTGTCAGTCGCAGTCTCGTACTGTAATCAGTGCCATCTTTTTTATAATGGAATTCCATTATCTTATATGGAATATTACTATAATTCTCAAACAAATTTGGCGTGTTATTTAAATTTAATATTTTATTACATTAATTAAATTACAAACTGACTATAATGAATTCACGGAGTAAAAATTGAGATTAGATTTTTAATGTGTGACATTGCTTTTATTCCTCAATTTTGACATTTCATAATAATATTATAATTACAAACACAGACTCAATACCAATTTTCACTAATTTATATTTTTAAGTCACACTGTTACTAACAAAATATGGATTTATTTGTTGTCCTGAATAAATGATTTTAATTTTAACATAACATAAACTCAAACCTGTATTCCCCGAAGGGTTAGGCAGAAGCTGGTGCTAGCACCCACATTTCGCCAGTTTATTTTTAGGTCCCAATGTAATAGGTGGCGAGCCTATTGCCATTAACCGGGCACTTATAAACCTGCGATAAATACACACATAACTTCGAAAAGCATCGAAAAGTCATTGGTGTGTGCCATCGTAAACCTGGGATCGAACCCGAGACCTCGTCTCAGCAGTCAATTTCCCATGCCACTAGGCTACCGCAGATTTTAATTTTATTAATTAATTTATTATTAAAAAAATATGTCTAATATGACACCTGCCGAAAATTTTGATGGGTGTACTTGTAAACTAGGCTAGTTGCTATTCAAGCAGGTGCTATTCGGCTGGGCGCTCTTAGATGATTAGTTCAAACTTAAATACTTAATATAATACGGCCGTTATCATCTGAATCATTGAAGAAATTTATTCATTTTACTATCTCTTTCACTCGCTCTCATTCATTCTTTTTTTTTTTTTTTTTTTTTTTATGGATTAGGGAGGCAAACGAGCAGACGGATCGCCTGATGGTAAGCGATTACCGCCGCCCATGGACACCCGCAACACCAGAGGAGTCACAAGTGCGTTGCCTTCCTTTTAAAAGAGAGTACGCTCTTTTCTTGAAGGTTTGAAGGTCGTAATGGTTCGGAAATACCGCTGGTGGCAGTAATACTGGTCGGACATTGCAATTGCAAGGAGTCAACACTGTAATAGTTCAGATTTAATAACAATTCTGTCAATTAAACTTTGCTGTGTATTCATCATGTTTTAATTAAAAAAAAAAAACAATTTCACACGTTAACGATCACTTTTCTTGGCCTAAGATTCTTTAAAGTACTTATTTACAAAGCCCTAAACCCATTATCGGCACCAAAATCGCATTCACAAAAAGACCATCACCTCGTTCAAACCATACTCCAATATTGTATTTTGTCATTTAGACCCGGAATACTAAAAAAGAGCCGAGTCTTTTGTCAGAGCCCTTTTTATAACCATTAAATATAGACCTCTACCTTTAAAGTAACCCTTGAGCATATTAAGGGAAGTTAGAGGCCTTCTTAATCTGGTGGTTGTAAACTACCCTCGGTCACGTATGCAACAAAGGAACTATGATGGAGGTCCCGTTTTTATTAAAACGTCCAGTACTCTTGAGCCGATTTTATTTATGCCCGCCCTTACCAAGTTACTTGGGGAAAGTTCCAAGCAAAATGTGTGAGAAACGTATTGTTTTTTTTTTGGATTATTAGGCACGTGTCTACTTTTTATGGATTTGGTTTTATATGATTTATACATATAAAGGCGCCGTGTCTTTTTAGTCTGCACGTTTGTAACGTATCTGCTCTTATTGTTAAGCCCCTAATAAGGTAGCTCCCGCAGGGGTTATACATCCACAATAAAAAGATAATATAATAATTTTGCAAAAAAATATGATAGCTTTAATTGCGACTGTACCGATATCGGGTTTGGAAACTTGATTATTATTCCGGTTCTGCTAAAACAATTGCGATCTGACTAAGAAATTTCGAACAAATATACGCATTAAAAAATATCATAGCTTATACCTATGCCTGCAGTTTCGACTGTGCCGATATCGGGTTTTGAAACTTGATTATTATTCCGGTTCTGCTAAAACAATTGCGATCTAACTAAGTCATTTTCACGTCTATCGCGAACAAATAGAAAAGCAAGCAAATATTTTTGTGTCTATCTCTAATGTACAGACACGACCACTTTACAATTATATGATAGTACAAATGAAAGCCCACATTAGTGGAATTTGAATGCAATATCACTGATGAACTCCGACCTAAATAAGCCAAGACATAGGCTCGACTAAAGGTGTGTGTAGTGGATTAGCTGTAATTAGGACACAGTAATCTTACTATTATCGAACTAACAATGAGCTTGATACCACCTGATGCTACCCATGTGAAATTAATCTCTAGGGGTTTATTGATACAGACAGTAAAATACTTATTTAACTGTACAATATATTTACAAAAATGAAAAAGAAATTAAAAAAGAAATGACGAGCGAGAGACTAATATTAATTTATAATATTAATTATTAATTATAATCGTAGAATTCCTCCCCATCGACCTCTACTGGTTACGTGCCCAAAAGACTGGCGGCATTACCCTGCTGAATAGCGATACCAATTCTTTAAGCGAGGTAAAGGCCAGCCCTAGGGTCACGGGAAGAGTCGATTAGTCGCTTCGCTATTTCTTTGACCCCACTTGGACCCCACTTCCCCAACGTTTCGAAACCAAACGGCTCAACGCAACAGTAGGTATATTAACCTACTCGTACTAGCTGTTGCCAGCTCCGCCCGCGGGGATTTCGGTTATCGCGACCAAAGATAGCCTATGTGATAACTAACTCCAACGACATATGAATACATTTTGACACATTATAAGTCACTGTTCTTCTTTATTTAACTCACTTTAGTTGCCGTTGTCATGATAACAATCTTGTTAGCTATAATGGCACCCTCGTAGGTACATCGTATTTTAAATCCCCGACGTAAAAACGACAGGGTGTTATAAGTTTTCATATATATATTGTATTATTTCGTGAATTTACCACATTTTAATTGTGATAATGGAATGGATGGTAAGATGCGCGAACGCTTGGGGTGCGGCTGCCTCCTTCTGCGAGCAAGTAATGCTCGAGAAGGAGGCGGCCGGTCGGGTCCGGACTAGACTCCGGGCCCGGGAAGCCCGCGCAGAGCGAGTTCGAGTCCGACATAACCGCCTCCACTGGCTCCGTGGGGGTGGTATCCGTGGGGATTTTTCGCACAATAAAAAAAAATCCATCCAAACATCCATTCATTCATACTTACAAACTTTCAGGTTTATAATATTAGTAGAATACTGTAATTAACAATAGCTCTACTTTAATAATTGGCTATTTTGAAATTGCAAGTTGAAGTTGAAATATTTCCTTTTATTATCCGATAGAAACATAGGTAACATGATAAAGTGCTTGCCTGATGGCACTTTGGCCGCTTATACTCGTTCCTTATCATGTGGGATCTAAAATCGTAGTTGGTAAAATGTGGGTATTAAAATACCATTTCGGGGATTAACAAAAATGTCAGCCATGTGAAACTACTAAGAAATTCAATTACGAAAAATTGGTTTGCATAATTTATATACATTTTTATAATATTAGCCTATCTTTATAAGTCCCTAAGAATTTAATTAAATGAATAGCATAGTTCCACTAATTTAAATTGCCTTACGCATCACAAAATAGTAACTAAAACAAAACGAACAAAAACGGACTTAGCCCATCAATTCCTAATTTAAATTCCAAATTAATTTAAAGGTAAATTAAAGGTACAAAATTCATTACAAAATCAGTGAGTCGTCATTACTCGACAAAAGCGCAGAATAGCTTCGGACCTTGTAACTAGGAGTCGTGTCGCCTCCCAAACCAATTATAAAGTTTAATTACTCATCGTGGTGCAGACTAGTTTACTGCAAACAACAGATGTAGCTGCCAATGAATGTTACTTGCTATGCAGATATGGAGTGAACATTTCAGAACTTAAACGGGATACGGTTGAAAATTCTGATTGCTTTTTGCTAACGGACAATGTCGATTTCTATTCGTGGCGGGTTTATATGTGTAAGACGAAAATTAATATCAACATTATCTTAAAGTTCCTGGTTGCATACAAGGTTTTCGCCTTAAAGCCCGGGGTCCACTTTCTTTATTGTAGCGAATATGGCTGACCTTTCAAACCTGTGCCATTGCCTAGTTCTATAAGAAGCACCGGTTCGTAAGTGAGGTTAGTGTATTAACTTCATAATCGTAGTGCCTGGCGTAGTCAAAAACTATGATAAGGTGTGTGGCCGTTCTTTATTCGATAGTAAAGCCTACATGAGGACAATGGATTTACCTCTTTAGGTAGATGAAATGTAACTTTTAATACTCAGCAGGCAAAATCACTGAACAGGTGGAGTATACAAAATAGTATCTACCTATTACCTGTCGAAATTGTTAGATATTCAAATAGGTCACGAATAAGTTAGTAATAATTGCTGAACAATGAGATATACGGCTCAAACTGTATCGTGACACACTCCAAACCCTCCCACGATCATGATGTAGGTACTTCTAGATACTAAAATTCACTGGAAACCATTTACGTTGAAGGATTTTATGAGGTCATATTATAACAACGGCCTAAATCTCCCTTGATCACGACGCAAGAATTGAGTAGGGTATATGACAGTTAGGATTATGGGAAACGTCAATGTGTAGTTGACGGTGAGCTAGCACGATTTAGGAATTCTTAATGCTGATTGCACTTGTGAGGTGATAATTGAAAATAAAGTGATGATATAATATGGTTGAGAAACGAAAGTCTGTGATAGTATGCTTCAAAGGGCAGAGAAAGGTACGAGAAAAGATGAATAGATTGAGCGAAAAGGGCCATGGTAAGGATGGCGGTGACTAAGGAGAGAGCGTTTGATGGTAACGTATGAAAATTACATGTTCTAACGACGTTAAATAATGGGAAGATTAAGGGCAGATAAAATGATAAGTTTGTGATACAATGGTTTAATGAAAAAGTTTTCTGTTTATATCTTAACATATCGAACGAGAGAAGTTATGACAAATAAATATAACGACCACCACGACCACGGCCCACCTGCTATCGTGTGCTGTATTCCCACATGCATCAATTTGCATACCGTAGAACATTATGAGACACTGCAAAAACAGAATTTAGAGCAGAAGTGCCGTCGATTCAACAGAAGAAGAAGAAACAATATTATGAAATAAATAATAATTTACATTACTTAGGATCATTAGCATCCTGCCGTCTCGTTCCATATTATTAAGGGTCAGTGAAACATGTCATTCTATTCCATACTTTCCTGATTGACCGCCTCATTTTTAGTTACTCCACTCTTTGCAACTGCTCCTTGCATGCCATTCATTCTTTTCCTTTGGCAGTTTAATATTAACTTCTGCATTCTTAATGGTTTGAGTAATTATCACCGAATTTATTTCGACTTTTGAAATGACACAAAACTTACAAAACCCATTAACATTTTCCATCACCTTAATTACAAAACCTCATTTACTGGCATCCAAAATTGTTATAACTCAGTGCTTTCGTAAAGTATTTTCTAGTTCGTCGCCTCCACGTCGCTCCGAAGCCAATTACAAAGTTTAATGAAGCGTCAGCTTGTCCCTTTTACACTTACTCACTTACTTACATAATACGAATAGTTAAGGTTGTAAAATTAATGGTGACTGCATTATGTAATGGAAACTAACTAATGTACAATAAACCACGTCAGCCTTCACAGGGCTAGGTCCAATTTGTTACTTTAGGACATGTTTCAATTCAAGAAACCAGGCAATATGAAACTGAATTGCTTCGAATTATATTATCAATTCAAAAGTGCAAACTTTGGTTGGAACTGGAATCAGCCCTGGGATGATTATATCATTGACATCATTCTTCTTGCGTTAATCCTAGTCATCGATGTTGTTGCTTCCAAGGCCTTCACTTCGAATACTGGGATCCGTTTTTTTCCAGTCTAACTGCGACGCGACTGAATTTCGACATTTTCCGCTAAGCGACTGCCATATGCCTTCATAACCTATTGGCGATATCGACGTATTGCAGTTAGATCAGTTTTTGAACTTTTTAGCGCTCCAACTACCTGTAACGACTGCCCTAAATGTTTGTACGACAAATTGACATCAAAAATTTCTTGAAATAGCTTCACACATTCCGAGTCACCAATCACAAACTTTACCACGCACACAGTACTAAATAATTATGACAACAAACTACTATATCAAAAGAAGACGATTTCTTGCCACTTAAACATTCAAGAGACTCCATTGTAAACGGTTTTACATCATCAAAACAACAACGATTTTATGTGTCGTTCATTTTACGATTCGCTGTAAATGGTTGCAAACCCACTGTTTAGGACTCCCTATTATGGTAAATTGGTAATCAAATTAAATGTTAATATTAATTTGTTTGTGTTTACCTTATATTGTATTTATCTATTAGTAGTTTTAGGATAACTAATAAGTATTAAGATGTCGGTGCATATACCTATACCATTTCAGTTCAAAATTTAGTTGAGGCGAATGATTTTGATATCTTTACACCACTTTTGTCTTTTTTTGAAATTGAAACCAAAATGGTTAAATAATAAAGAAGTCATCTTCAAATATTTGAACTGGCTGAAATGCGTTATGGTGATTTTATTTATACCAAGCCAGGAAGGTTACTTAAATAGTCTGTTATAATAAGCAAAAGAACATTTCATTCATGTAAGAGTTAATCAACTTTTTCAAATTTATTAGTTCCATAATTATTTTGTTTCCCACTTGAGATAAAACTAAACACAATTGGATAGAGCTAACATCAACATTACATACCTAACTCAGAGGTAAAAGCAAAGACCGGAATAGAAAATGTTGAATCACGTGCAGTCCGAAAGCGATTGAATGAACGAATAAGCAAACATAATTCGGATTCCACTCTACGTACCGACACATCCGACTTCAAAGGAATGCAATTTTATCGGATGCTGTCTGAACTAAGGGTAATTAAAGTTGAAAGGAATCCCAAACTTTACTCAGTGCAACGAACAATGAAACTTTAGGTTGGGACTTGGTATTTCGCACCATGTTTATAAGACAACGTATACTTAGTTCAACGTAAGAGTTCTTGAACAGAAATTACATTCCATTGTAATATATTTGAATTTTACTTTAAATTCAAATGAGGAAATGAAAGGGGTAATATTTCTTAAATGTTCGCAAGATACCTACCATTATAGAACTTATGCATGCGATTTACTTGAGAAATCTATTTCCATAAACCTTTCATCAGAGTCTGAAGCGAGCTCCAAGTATGTCTAACTCCGCGTAATGTAAACATTTGCTTCTATGTATGAACCAAAATACTATTTGCTTCATCTTCTTCTAGACAGTTCCTAATAGTTAACTCAAGATTTTTTTAACATTTTTGCCAATTAATTAAAAATGCCCCGTGACCATAAATGCTGAAATGATGCTGAAAAACACTTTATAACATCAAATTAATAACAATTGAATTCATAAATAGCCAAAATTAGCAGCAGAAATTAGTAAGATATACTAACTTAATTCACTATGGAAAAGAATGAAATCAAGATTAAAGGATTTAATTATAAATACACTAAAGCTCCCCAATACTCACTAAAAAGAAGAAAATAATTCCTAATAGTTATAATAAAACATTTTACATTTAGCGTTGTTACCAGTCTACGTTTCATTAAGCAGACTTAAAATCAAATTAAGCAATCATAGAAACTGGGTCGTTTGATCCAACGAAACGTAATATGCAGATTGGAGTATTATCTTGTGGCTTAGATGGTGCTTCTAATACTAATTTTGCTAGACAGATGTTTGAAGTACTTACCTAGAGTTTTACTGTGAGCAAACTAATATGCTTATTTCAAAATCTCTAATACATTTTTGGTTATGTTAGGCTAAGCTCTGACTAGAGATCCTATATGACTGAATTTTTATAGCATTTTGAATGCTAACTTTAAAGTTCGAAAAACATCGGAAAACATGAAACTCTTAAGTGAGGCTTGAACTCGGAAGGGAAAGGTCGTCCTTTCCCTTACAGGGGGAATGCTCTTCCAACTGAGCTATTGAGCCACACCTGATTCGTTTCAATTTTCCTTCTCTCTAAATCCGTCTTTAAGAGCGACGGTGGTGCCATCTACCAATATTCTACGAACTTACGAACTGTTGGAAACAATGAATGATTTTTCAACCATTTTTAAACATTGACACTATAGTCTTAATCTCAAGACAAACTGGACAGGCCGAACTTAAAGGTAAACAATATTGATGTCTTCATAAACACCTATAACAGAAATAAAGTACTAATTAAAGTAGTGGTTTTTTTTTAGCTGTGTTAAATAACTAGTTTAATAAACGGGGTTTTTAACACTAAATATTAAAAGACGTGAGAAGAAAATGGAGTACAGATAGGTAACACGTTTTAAAAGTTATACATAGATAGATTATGTCTACCTATATGCATGCAAGTTTTATTTGAATATACCTATACATTTTGTTGGAATATGAGTTCCACATTAATACAGATTACCAAATCCCAGTATGCTAGAACGCTGAGAGCCAATTAAGCAATGTTGACAATAATCCGGTAGTTACAATTTTGTAGTTTTTGTTTGAATCCGTAGCTGGTAATATAATACAAGGTTATGAAGTAAGTCAATGTTTTGGATATTGGATACTGTCTATCAGCAGCTTGGAATGTGACGAGTGTCTGATTAACTGCAATAAGCTCACCGTTTTTGGGGATACGTGGGATTTATTTATTTGCGAAATGATTTTCACACGAAATGATCACAATTACAAACGCATGTGCCTTGCACAGAAAATATATTTATAGGTCTCATATGACAATAGGCATCCATAAAATATAATAACGTACTGTTTTGCGCGGTTTTCAAGGAGTTTTTAATGATCATTGGTTTTATACTTTTTTTTTGCTATAGAATGTTTTTAAATGGATGTTTGTTACTCAATTACGCTCCAACGAAACTGGCTGAAATTAGATACTAGAAAAGGTTATAGTCCGGAAAGAAATTTCGTAGGTACTTTTTATTCCTATAATAGTTTTCAATGGGTTCTGGGAACGGGAACAAAATTAACTTCACTACGGCCAACAACTTGTTCAAAGTATGTCTAGAAGCCTACTACCAAAAGTTTTACAGTACATAACGTATACCACACATAGTTTTCAAACTTGCCACTCCCTCCACTCTTCTACTATCATCTTGGTGTTTGAAACATTCCTTCCCACCTAACTAATACTCGTAGGACAATGTTTACATACACGAAGCACGTTCTGCACATAAGCTCGACTAAGTAGTTCGTCAAACTTATCAGTGAGCTGTAGTTACCACACCGAGTAGTTTACATATTATTAACAAACTTTCAATCAACTATTTGTGAAATTCCTGTATAATTAGAATGTTCATAGGAACATAAATTATGGATATATTTTGAAATAGCTCTTTCCCGCGGCTTCACCCGCGTGGGTGTCGGTTATCGCGACCAAAACATAGCCTATGTGTTAATCAAGGATGTCAGCTAACTTCATACCAAATTTTATTAAAATCGCTCCAGCCGTTTAGATGTGAAAGAGTAACAAACATCCATACTTGCAAACTTTCGCTTTCGTAGGAATAACTATGAGTATACATTCAGGATAACTATTGAATCAGTTGAATGAAATTTTAAAGGATTAGTATGCTAACTACTTATTTAAATTTTTCCTATGTTAATCACATAATAAAAATTAAAATAGTTCAGGTGGAATTCGAACCAGTTTTCTTCATTATCTGTAGATCATGAAAATGATTTGTATATTGTAATATACAAAAATATAATATTGGAGTGTTTGCTTGTAACATTAAAATGATAGCTTTTTGATGAATGTATATATATCAAATTTGTGTGTTGTCTTTCAGAATTTTTGTTCTGAGCAATCTCCAAAGAGGAGTAGATTTTGTCTGAACTTTTATTATAGATATAATAGCTGATAACTGATTGATTAATATTGGAAAAACGTGAATGCCGAGACAGGACTTGAACCCGTGACAGGTCCCTTCCATAGCTATTGAGCTATTGAGCTACCGAGTCACATCTTGAGCATTCAAAATTCTTTTATACAATATATCTTCTGAACAGAAGATAAGTTAACTTCTATAAGATTTCAACAAGTCGCTATAAGCCAGTCAGACGTCTGAAAAATGCGGTGATTCGATGTGATGTGATGGCCGAAGGCTTGCGAATCGTAAACCTGACCGTAAGAGGTGCTAACTCAAATTTTATTGTACGGCTACTGAGTCAGCTCGACTTGTAAGTTAGAATGGCTGGGGCTAAGAAGTATTGTTAAAGTGGGAGTGTTAAAGACCTTTCACGATTTGTGGAGGTATATTATGGAGGCAACGTATGGAAACTGGATAAAGCTAGTGATCGAATACTTGTACCATTTGAATACGACTAGATGGTTTTGTACTTAGATCAATTGCTTTTACTACAAATATTACCCTGTTCAACCTGAAAATAAAAAGCTTTTTAGTTTTTTTTTATTAAGACTTAAGTCTACATTTAGGAAGCCAATTATACACAAATTTTATAATGCTCGGTGTACACTATGCATAATATTGCTAGCTCAGATCAACCGTTCGCTTAAGTAGGAGCACATACTAAACAATAAACGATCGAGGCTCTGACATAGGAGGTCCTCTCAGGCTCAAGTGACTAGGCGATATTAGCTCTCGTCAAAACCAATTAACATTCAAAAATAATAAATGGACCCCAGACTCTAACTGTTACGTACGGCTCCAATAGTATGGAACTTTTATTCCTTCCGCGACCCATTGGAACCAATTCCTGTGCTAGTGACCAGGTTTCGCAACCAGCACCACTTGATCGCTAAGCTAACTCCTTAACCATCACGTTTCCGATGTTTAGTACAGAAATGCAGAAGAGAATAAAATATTTCCAAAGAAACTGTAATTTTAGTTTATTTGAATTATTTTTTTAAACATTTATTATGCTAACTTTAAAATTCGAATACATCGTGTAAAATGAAATGCTTAAGTGGTACTTGAACCCACGACCTTGCCCTTACAGGGGGAATGCTCTTCCAACTGAGCTATTGAGCCACACCTGAATCATTTTTCCCGATATATTCGAATTAGTTTATTAGTTAGTTGTTGAGGTTGAGAATATTACATAAAACATTTTAGACAGTGACGATCAAACTACAAACAGCTTTTTAAGTACTTAACACAAATTATTAATACGCTTTAGGTAAAGCTTCTTGACTTTCAAGGTTTCCTGAAAATTATCAAGTGAAGTGTGATCATTTTAAAGAGGGTTATGTTTTTGGGCTGCTCACACCTGGATGAACATTGTACCTTTTCGTAAAATAGTTTATGACAGCTATTAGGAAAGATTTATATATATTGTGTGCTATATTGTTATGTATTATAGGCTTTTGGCCCACCTTTTTTATGTAACGAGTGTTAACTCATCATCATCCACATAAAGACGTTAGTCCTGATTGCATCCGAGGCCACGGTGCCCTCGGAGCTCAGGGTCCGCCTTCCGGCTCTTCCTCCTCCACTTCGCACGATCTTGGGCGTCCAAGGTAGTGAGACCGTTTTCACGCATGTCACCCTTCACGACGCCAAGCCAGCACTTCTTGGGCCTACCCCTTCTACCTGGACCGGGTGGGGGCGCCATTGCCAGGCATTTGTTACCCACGTAGCTGGGCGATTTCCGCAAGACGTGGCCGCACCAGCGGAGGCGGCTCTCTTGCATTTTATCTGCGATGTCACGGACATGTTCGTACAATCGACAATGGTAACGAGTGTTAACTAACGCTAGTTTTGTGTCAACATTGGGTAAATAATTTTTCATTTCATGTAGTAGTAAGTAGCCCAAAATTTATTTTTCATCAAACATATCACTCCCCTTGGCTGGGCTTTAGAACACTGCAAGATTTATATTATCACCCGAAAGATCAAGCATAGATTAAACTGACTCTGATTATCAACTGCCTACACCTAATAGTAATGATTAACTAAAACAATGATACTTACTTTTTACGAAAATATTATTGTGTCAGTTACCGCAAAATAACTCAAAAAGTAACTTATTAATCGATATTGTCTCACAATTTTATTCATGTAATCATTAGTCGTTAGCTCTGCACCACCCTATAGTTGACTGGTAGAGAATACCTACGGCAATAAGTCCGCCAATGTACTTTTTGCATGAAGTTAAAAAATACAATTACTCGATATAAAATAGTGTGAATAACAATACAAAAACACGATAAAATATTGTAACTGAATCTGATAAATCGCATAACAATAAAACTGTGACAATAGCAATTATTAACTTCTACTTCAAGGACAGCAATTTGGACTTTCATCAGAGAATTGCGTCCAATTTCGGTGAGTTAGAATCTTCTGACAGACTGACGGACGGGGTTGACACAACATCAACTGGGGTTATATTATGACACTTCAGGAAATCATGTCTAAACCGTTGTTATGGTCATGAACGAGAAACTAATTTAATGGAGATGGAAACTAAAGTCCTTCATTAATGTGACTAAATCTTTTATGTACCTTTTGCTACAGAATGACTTTACTAACAATATATTTTTCTATTGTTCCAGAATCTTAAGAATCAAATCATGACAACGAACGTGTGGGTAGAACAGGTGAGTTACAAATATAATAATTAGTACATAATGTTAAACTAAGTATTCGCCTTACGAATGTTAACACACATACAATCACATAAAATACATAAGTCATTACACATAAAATTGTTTTATACCCCATATTTTGATCCCAGATTTAAATTAATTCCTCACGAAGTTTTTTTTTTAAACATGCCTGGATAGAGCCACTAATCTACAATGTGATTTATGGTACATTCGACCAAACTCAAGTTAACTTTATTCCTAGAATAAACAGCTAATATCAGCATCATATTGGCTGTTTATTCTTCGCGCCCTTAGTAACAATATATATCAATGCGATATAGTCTAAGTTCTAAGTCATAACATTTCATAAACTCACGCCTATATTCCCCGAAGGGGTAGGCAGAGGTGCTAGCACCCACATTTGGCCAGTTTATGTTTAGGTCCCAATGTAATAGGTGGCGAGCCTATTGCCATTAACCGGGCACTCATAAACCTGCTATAAATATACCCATAATTTCGAAAAGCATCGAAAAGTCATTGGTGTGTGCCATGGTAAACCTAGGATCGAACCCGAGACCTCATCTCAGCAGTCCATTACCCATACCACTAGGCTACCGCCGATATATAGATAAGTTCTAAGTCGTGCTTAATAAAGTGAAACCCCAATGCACCAACAGAAGAAGGCACGTTGGGCAGTTTTTGTAAAACATTTTTGGTAAAATATAACTCTTCACCTAGAAGATTTTTAGTTAAATATGAAATTTTTGGGTAACTTTGTAATGCTTAATCTAGCGGAAATCGTACACTAAACACCTATATTTTTAGAAACGCAGGTGCATACGTAGCAACCTTAGAAAAGGCATCCACACACGAGATTGCAACTGAAGTGAAAACGTTACAAACAGGATGTGTCTCATTTCCGTCTCAGCAACAGACTGTACATCATTGACAAATGGCTTACCCGGAAGGGACAGCGACTTGTCGACAAGTAGGGATTGTCATTCTTTCAACGGACACCCGCCTGTCAATTTGAACGTGATTAATGGAATACCCGCATTTGTTTCCTTTAAAAGTTCTGTGAATAATTGTTGAGAAAAACTGGGGCAGTTAAAGAAATTGAAGGGATAAGGGTGTGTGGTGTTATCCTTGAATGTGATTGAATTGCAGAAGTGTTGAAAATTCGAGAACAATGATGTAATATTTAGAAAAAGATTGCAGATTGCATTAACAACAAATATGCTGCTGAAATGAAGATGTCGAAGAAATCATCATCGCTATCAAATCTATTGCGGTTGCATGCAAAGCTGCGAATTAACTGTACTTTGGAGCCCGCTTTTCTCCTTTCTCTTTCCATAATTTGGTTTTTATTGGATTTACGGGAGTGAAATACATCATAACAACATAAAATTGTATTCATAAACATTTTATTTCATAAACTATGTTTATATGGATACACGCAAATTATACCAACAGTATAAAACAAGGAAACGATCTGCAAATTTTATTTTCCACTCTATTGCACGAGGTATAAACATAGGAGATTTATATTAGAACATACACTAAAAACTTTTCTTTTATCGCATACATTAAGTATATTTTTGTTTTATCTTAGTTATTGTCAAATAAATCCATAGTAATATTATGAATACGAAAGTAACTCTGTCTGTCTGTCATTACGCTTTCACGCCTAAACCAGTGAACCGCTTTTGTTGAAATTTGATATAGGGCTAGATTAGACCTTGAGAAAGGAAACAGGCTTTGTGTCTTTGCGATAACCGACATCCATAAGGGTGGAACCACGGGCAAATGCTAGTTAGTAATAATATGAGTATATCCTGAGAGAATCAGTATAATGAAAAGGTAAAGACAACACAGTTCAATACTGTTGACAAACACAATGAGCGTGGCAATTTTTTTAAATTGGTAATATCCCCATGGGTGACCCCTTTCCCAGTTTAGGGTGTTTAGTTGTTGAGGGTAAGATTGCCCCTTTCAGTAAGAATTAGTAATTTGTTATCATCTTTAGACGATCATATTTTCTTATTTTATTGACTGCCGACAAAAATAAAATAACAGGGACATGCGTACAAAAGATCTTGATTTTACGAAAACAAAAATATTGTTCTAGTAGCAATATTCAGGGAGAGAAAAGGGGAGAACGGTACTATGGAGAAACAGATGCTAGGAAGTCCTCTTAATGATGCGGCATAGGAATGAGTCACCGAACCGCTTGGTTCTTGATGGAGTATTCTACACAGTATACGGGTGACATCGAAGCCCTGCACGCGTTGTCCTGTATAGCAAAGGAGAGGGTGGAACTAATTGGAAGAGCTCATCAGAACATTCACCGTGGTATAGACTATAAAATACTGCCAAGGAAGCAAAAATCTCTACGCATCATGGAATGGATGAATTTAATTACTAGCTATTGAGGAACTTTAAAAAAGCAAAGTTGTAACATTTGTTCCATGAGTATTGTGCCAACACTAGTTTAATTCGTTATAGTTGAACTATTAAAACTATATCAGTAGTCAGCTCAAAAGATAAAATTATGAACCCCCAATTTAAGAAAAACCTTTGCGCTGAATTTTCATTACTGAGTGCTTATTTTGTTAAAGTATTCATCCCACAAGTTTCAAAGTATGAAGATATGCTTTGAAACTTTGAAAGAAGAAAATAGATGATAAAACTAGTTCAAGACATGGTTTTATGTATGAATTTTATTACTTCGGGTAATATTGGGGTCCCATCTTTACGACCGCAAATTGGGACAGGCAGCTTAAATTGAAAATTTAAGATGGTGACATTATTCACCAGTTTTTATTATGCTCTTTTTTATTACTTTTCAAAGTGTTGTGGTTATCCTATGTATATATGAACAGTGTAGGACCTTGGACATTATATGAGAAAATATTCTGAAATATTTTTAACGAAGGAATATCCAACAATTGGTCAAACTGCAATACTTCGATATCGCCTATGAGTTGTGAAGGTCAGATATCAGTCGCTTCACGGAATATATCGACGTTCTACTGCGTTGCGGTTAGACTGGATGAGGCAGAGCCGAGGTTTACTGTTGCATCCGAATCACCTCTGGAATCAAAGATGATGATTTTTAAGTTAGTTTAAGTGCTGGCATCTACTGAATGATTAAAATAAGGCCGTATTTAGGTGTTATTCATGGAAAGCACAACTTAATTATACAACATTTGCAATCAAGAAATCTAAAAAATAATCCCTTAAATGGCCGATTAAGGGATTATTGCCGATTGGATACTTTGGGCATTATATTTTTTATCAGTGAATACAATCTTGATAGTAGAATATGAGCAACACGTCTTATTGTTAGCGTCAATTAAAGTGCCAATAGTTAAAATTTCGTTTCAACTTGCAAAATCTGCAGTTGACCATTCAACTGTGGTCACAATTATCATGGTACCTGAATAGGGGTCAAATCTATTAATTAACATTTATTTTATTCCAAGGGACGAATGGGTACCTTAATAATTAATTAATATTATTGGTCTCCTACCGAGGGACCAATGGGCACCTAAAAAGGGGACGAGTTTACAACTTTTATGCCAGAATTCGAGTTTTAGGGGACCAATGGGTGCTGACCCCTATATTTCATACTGATTGTAACTAGAGGTTTAAAAATAATACAAGAGTTAACTCTCATTGACATTCACATATTTCTAGTTGAGCTTTCATAATTCGTCCAAACGGCTCCACGAAATTCTTAAACATAATCAAAGCTTAACAAAATATATTCAAACGCTCAAAATATAAGTGTTCCAACAAATAAATCATAAACTTAGTTGTGTGATCATAACATTTTTAGTATCGAACATCCAACTAGTTTGGAGGAAAACTTAGCATTGTCAAAATGAGATAGCAAATGTTTGTCGTATAAGTGAGTGGGATGGAAGACGATTTCGCGAGGACCAAGCTGAATAAATTGTCGACATGATATAGGTTACATGATATAGTTATTTTATATCATTATTGAATATAGTTGTGAAACCAATAAATTCTTGCGCGTATTTCAGTATAAAATCTCTGTGAAATATCATTGTTCTTGGATTATTTATAGTTCCACATCTAATCTAATCTTTTCAAATAAATAACTACAGAATAGAACATTAAAAAATAACTTGTATTCGGTAATGCAGACTTATTTAATGTATCATTTGTGTTGCAACCTTTAAGACACAATTCTGCTTATCAACACGTGGACTGGCCTACCTTTTGCATGGACGCGCATTCATACGGCATTGCAAATCTTTACTTAAATAAAATTAAACAAATAAAAAAAACGAACAAATAATGTAATTTTGTTACAATAAGACTGACTATATTACGATAAAAGTCCTGTAAATAAATAAACTTAAAAAAATAACTTTACTCAATATAATTTGCACGAAATAGACACCCGCTTACACGTGAATAAGGCAGTGAAAAGCCTTGAAAACACCATCAGGATACATAGTAACATGTAGTTCTCATTGAAACCTACAAAAGTTATTGTAATTAGGTCTCTTTAATATTAGAAAGTATTCCATAACATTCCACTTGTAATATCGCTCAACCAAAGTTGAGAACCGTCGTCAATCGAAACCAATCATCAAACTTTCCTCTGACCCTCACTCCTCACTTGGTCCTCCTATAATATTTTCAATGTAACGACGAGCGAACTTAGCAAGAAACATTTTCGACGAAATAATATTTTCAGATATAAAAACAAGTTTTAGATGTGTATCGAAACAGACCGTTCGGGCGAAGGGTTTTTACCCCGTCCGTCCCCTGCAGGGTATCATAAATCAACCCCCGGTTGGCTCACCTACCAGTTAACACGCTTTTCAACTACCCCCTGGATATATCTTTCTGCGTCATATATATTTTATGCGGCCTCATATTTATTATGTACGTACTTATTGTGATTATGTTGGGTGTTGCAGGGTTAAATATTAAACAGCTGATGAGTTACTTAAAATCGGTTTTGTTTACTTAAGCATGAATATATCGGAGTATAATGAACATCATTTTATCCTTACTAATATTACAAATGCGAAAGTAACTCTGTCTGTCTGTCTGTCTGTCTGTATGTTACGCTTTCACGCCTCAACCACTGAACCGATTTTGATGAAATTTGGTATAGGGGTAGATTAGACCTTGAGAAAGGACATAGGCTATGTTTGGTCGCGATAACCGACATCCACGCGGGCGGAGCCGCGGGCAAAAGCTAGTTATATATAAAACCATATTAAAAAAAAGAAGGATAATCGAATTCACTGAGTTTCTTGCTGGTCTCTTCTCAGTAGAACTAACCTACTGATCCAGCGAAAGAATCATTTTCCAATGATTTATTTTATTTATTTTTTCTGTGATTGACATTATTGTAAAATTCTGACGTTCATAATGTGCTATTTATGTGCCTAAACTGAATAAATGAACTTGATTCTTTGATTCTTCTTTGATCAGTGAGACAAGGATAGCGTAATGACTGATCGGAAGTGTCACCGATCGTTGCTGCAAGAAACCATTGAAAATAAATGCTCTGTTAAGTAAGGGGTTAACAACAATATGAATAAAATTCTGATGTAATTAGTAGGTTATTTTTTTCTCTAGGCTTTTGTATTTAAATTGGTAATCCACCAGGATGAGATTTTAACCGCTACAGTTAATTCCTAGGTGTAATACTCTATCAACTAAGCTACCTAATACATCATACGCCCAAGGTCATCCACCAAAATTCGTAAGAGTTACAGGAACAATGAACAAAGTACAAAAATTTAAAGCAACAATTGTTTTTATTACCTACTTCACCTCAAAATTATATTTATCTCTTTATTTTTTATATACCGTATTCCTTCATTTTGAATTTCCTAAATAAGAAAATTCGTTACGGCAAGATCGTTCGGCCGCACAGGTCGAGTAATCACAAGAAGTAGGTTTAAAATTACTCATAGCGCAAATAGAGTGTGTAAATCCATATCGTTCTATTGATTGCACTATGAGGATATTTTGAATCATTTTTGTTCGATCGGTCGCACTATGAAGATTCTTAAATTCTACAATACTACTCGATTACATCAGGAAAAATGAATTGTTTAGGTGGGGCTTGAAAGTTAGCATAATAAATGCTAAAAATATATAATTTAACAATACTAGTAGACCAAAAAAAACTGATGCCGAAAAAAAACATGAAAAGTACTGACGCCCGTATACAGTCATTCATACAGACAGAGATATTTTTGGTCGCCATGTAACAAGAGCAAGCTTAACACTATCCAGAATTAATGTTGCTAATAAGAGTTTCCTAACAGAAAAACTCAATAACACTTTGCCCAACCCTGTAATCAATCAGGAGTTTATGATCGCACTAAAACTTAATAAAAACATAATGTATGTATTTTTTTATATTGACGTTAATATGAAAAAGGTTGTTTTCATCAATAAGGATTATAATGGTGGCTATATGTTATCCATACTAATATTATAAATGCGGAAGTAACTCTGTCTGTCTGTCTGTCTGTCTGTAACGCTTTCACGCCTAAACCACTGAACCGATTTGGATGAAATTTGGTATAGAGATAGGTTAGACCTTGACAAAGGACATAGGCTATGATTGGTTGCGATAACCAACATTCACGCGGGCGGAGCCGCGGGCAAAAGCTAGTTTATCTATATTGTCGTGTTGGTTCCCAGTGGAGTAGAATAGGACCACACCAGCTCTTCCTGCGGGTGGTGTAAAAGGCTACTAAGAGATAAGGCTGTTCTCCATCGGACAGTAAACATACAGCCCAAGAAAAAAGGCCACCTAGACGGCAATACGCTCGCCCCTATTACGTCGTGGGACCGAAAATCATAATTGGTGAAACGTAGGTGCTATTACACGTCTGCCTACCCCTTCTGTGATTTACAGACGTGATAATTTCATTATGAATGTAATTTGTTTTAGATAGGAAAATTTTTGGATCGGTCCAGGCGGGATTCTCTTACAGGGAGAATACTTTGACTACTAAGGTACCAAACTATGTTCGAATTATTCCAAATTCTTCCTTTCCTTATATATCACTAGCTTTTGCCCGCAGCTCCACCCGCGTGGATGTCGGTTATCGCGACCAAACATAGCCTATATCCTTTCTCAGGGTCTAATCTATCCCTTTGCCAAATTTCATCAACATTGGTTCTGTGGTTTAGGCTTGAAAGTGCAACATACAGACAGACAGACAGACAGACAGAGTTACTTTCGCATTTATAATATTAGTATGGATATCCGTTTTTGAGACGATCGACAGTGGAGCCATCTACCGACGCTCTTGCGAGCTATCAGAAACTATTAATGATTCTTTAATCATTTTCAAACGTAGATTTTTTGCTTGACCGATCAAATTATTTTTTATCTAAATCGATTTGAATAATAAACCTAATATATGCTTGAAATTTTCTTTCTTATATGTATTTTGTATTAGATAGACTTGACTCTGTGGTGTGATGGTAGTATTTGAGGGGTGACATCGGTGGTCATGAGTTTGTTACCAACTATTTAAATCTTCGTATTGATATACCGTCCTTATCATAGCTGTGATGAGAAGTAAAATAAGGATCCTGATAGAGCTGTGCAATATCATAAGAATTTTTGTTTAAATTTATATCATACTTAATGAAAAACTGACAAAACGCTAAATTATCAAAACAGCGAACACCTAAATACATAATACAGTGAATTACATTTGCAAATTCAATCCACAACACGGCACTTTTGACTTGCTTAGCTTAATGGATTTCTCCAAAACGACTGTCACGTTTCATTCCAAGCGTAACCAGGACTGACAGAATAGCTGACGATTTAACATTCGTGAATTGTGGTTACCTATCTGGAATTTGAATATGCTGTGAAGGTGCAATAGATTGATTAATGTCCTGTCCTGTGATGTAAAGTCTCGGACATTGTCGAATTACAAGCTATTTCTGATATCGGATACTACGTGTGGTTTTAGTCTATTGAACATCGACATGCTTTGACGTACAGTTACGGATCCCTAATGTTAGCGAAAGGACCATGTCAGCTATCGCCTACGTCCTACTGTTCCAGTCAGCACTTTTGGTCAGTCCTAAGATCCTCGGGACCTGAGCTTCAGTCTCGTCTCAACTCTGAACGTGAACTCTTCCATTTCCTACATCTACAAGTACTTTTGTACTGCCTGAGTAATAAACCAGTGAAGTTAATAAAATCTTTTTTTTTAAGTCAACGTAAAAGTCTCCCGTAACAGTACCATAGGAAACCTTCTAAAGGATTCCATAAGAAGATAGTGATGAGATGTTAATTGAACTTATTTTCGCGAATTGAAAGAATAAAAAATTGTATGCAGTCGAAAAAACCCATAACTTAAATTAATGAAATTTTATAGCATTTATTATACTAACTATACAATTCGATTACAAAAGGAAAAATGAATTACTCAAGTGGAGCTTGAACCCACGACCTTTCCCTTACAGAGGGAATGCTCTTCCAACTGAGATTTGAGCGGAGTAATCAAAAAAATCAATGTTTAAAAATGGTTGAAAAATCATTAATTGGTTCCAACAGATCGTAAGAGTGTTGGTAAATGACTCCACGTTCGTCGCCATAAAGACGGATAAAGAAGAAAAAAGAGAAGAGAAATTTGAATTGATTCAGGTGTGGCTCAGTAGCTTAGTTGGAAGAGTATTCCCCTTGTAAGGGAAAGGGCGTGGTTTCAAGCCCCATCTGCGTAATTCATTTTTCCTGATGTAATTGAATAACTTAAATTAATAAAATCTAATTTACGAAGCTAAAAAATAAAAGATATAAAGATAACAAAACTTTACGTAATAGATCATATAAAATAAAATATTATCTACGTAATATATCACTCTTGAATCGCTTTCATGTCGGTCAGAACTTTTAAATAGAATTCAACTCTGCAGTCAAAGTTCGCCCAGTTTAAGGTGAAATTGGCTTCAAGAGATTTCCTATAATTAAAAGTTCTTCAAATTTTTTCACCGTCTCTCTCTTTGATTGTGTTAGCGATCTTTGTTCTTTTGTGTGTTTAAATGAATTTCTTCTGAATACTGTGGATTTTATGCTAAATTACTAGGTTTATAATAATATACCTGACAGTGAAACTAAAATAATCCAGGTAGGTAAAGACATAAATACTTGTAAGATTTTATTAATTAATAGATAGATATTTTAATTAATTAATTGTCTAGAAGAAGGACGTAGTAGAATAAATAAATAGCTTAACTAGCTTGTGTTATGGAAAATAGAATGCGGATAAACATATTTAAATACTTTTTTTTGTAAATACATACATATTATACAAAGAAACACCCAGACCAATGCAAATAGCCATATTCATGCATACAAATATTTGCACAGAGTGGGGGGTCGAACCCGCGCCTCCTGCGTAGCAGTCGGGTTGACTGCCGTCAGTGCCGTCACGCCACAGAGGCGGTCAGCAAGAGAAGGAAGAAGTATAATAAAATATTAGCACTTGTATAGCGAAATAATCATGATTTGTGTCTCTGGTGCTCTAAATATAATCTATTTATTTGTTCTGTGACGTAACACAGCCTTACATTGCATGCTGTGTTCGCATCGAGTAAAATAGAATCACGCAATGACTTTGTAAACAGTGTTAGTGGTGTAAGACATGTAAACTGGCTGTATTTAATTTTATAAATCAAAAAACATTCGAAGAAAAAGAAAGATTTACTTTACTTACCATCATTATGTATTTTATAAATTTCTGTTGAATCACTGGATGTCTGCTAATCTATACTAATCCATAATCCATACTAATATTATAAATGCGAAAGTAAATCTGTCTGTCTGTCTGTCTGCCTGTATGTTACGCTTTCACGCCATAACCACTGAACCGATTTTGATGAAATTTGGTATAGGGATAGGTTAGACCTTGAGAAAGTCCTTTCTCAAGGTCTAACCTATCCCTATGTTAGGCTATGTTTGGTCGCGATAGCCGATATCCACGGTAAAAGTTAGAAAGCCGCAGGTAAAAGCTAGTATGAAGTTTAAATGATTACGTCGGCCTTTTCAATGAAATCAAAAATTTATCATTAGAATTTATCTGCTACCTAAGAAATGAACACAGATTTTTGCACCAAAAATAATGAAATAGTAAAATAAATGTAAATTTCTAGCCTTTATCCGAAGTTAAAAACTAATGCAACCAAAATTCTCCTCAAAAATAAGAGTTCTAAAAACGGTATCCAAACGCATATTTGCGTTGAATTCCTCCCGAGTTACCGGCAAGGCCCTCCTTAAACATTCCAACATTTTTGTAACCAACAATCTCCCGTATTATCGTTTGTTTTTTGCTTTGTTGATGATATTTTGCTTATTCGCATTGGAAGTTATTTCATTACTTCGTTATTCATCGTTCAAATTGTTTTTGTAAACAGAAAACAACACTTGGTTGGAAGTTTTTCATTTCGTCCATTCTGTTTCTGTTGTTAGCTTGTAAAATTTCATGAGCAAACAATCTTCTATTTTACTTTTTGTTCCGAATTTCAAAACTTATTATTCTTATATCTACATAACTTCATTAGGACTGCTATTTTTACAAATAATTTAATAGTATTTTTTTCAATATTGTTGCAATGGATATTGTAAACCAACATTTAATGATGTAAATCAACACAAAAGTATAAATGACAACCATTCAAATGATTTACAAAAAGGCCTGTGGTAACAATATAATAACATTGAAGGAACTGAAAATAAACCGTAGCCTTAAATTACAATAGCCAGATCCAAAGATCAAAGGAAAAAACTGGGCAGCCAGGAAATGGCGGGTACGGTCAATTCGAATTTCTGAAAATTTACTCTAAACAGGGCTGTATAAAAATCCTAAATTTGAATCTCTGAAGAAGAAGAAAGATCTGCGTTAGCCTAGTGGTATGGGTAATGGACTGCTGAGACGAGGTCTCGGGTTCGATCCCAGGTTTACCATGGCACACACTAATGAGTTTTCGATGCTTTTCGAAGTTATGTGTGTATTTATCGCAGGTTTATAAGTGCCCGGTTAATGGCAATAGGCTCGCCACCTATTACATTGGGACCTAAACATAAACTGGTGAAATGTGGGTGCTAGCACCTCTGCCTACCCCTTCGGGGAATACAGGCGTGAGTTTATGTTATGTTATGATGAATATTATTATTTTGTTACACGTAAAAAAAGCATGAACATCACAATTCAACTGTCTTTGATTTCAAATAACGAACCGTTATTGAATTCAAGTCTTAATACAAATATTGTACGTCTGCAATTTGCGCAAATTTCATTTCATTTTAATGAATCATAAACTTAATGTATTTTGGTTGAATCTCATAAAGCAAACATCGACCCTTAGTTAAACTGTACTGGATGGTAGCCAAATTTGAGTCCTATCAAAATATGATACAGAACAATTATATTCTGATTATCTTTAATGATGTATGATTTATAATGATATTGAAGAAAATAATCTTGGCTCGCTTGATATAAAATTTGGTAGAATCAAATATAACTGTTGTCATAATTTTTTCATATGATGAAGCGAAATCTTTAAGCTGGTTAGTTAAAGTACTGTACCTAACTTAGAAATAGTGTTGAAAAAAGATTCAAACAATTACTGTACACTACTGAACACACAGAGAACAAAAAAATACAAAGAGAACAACCTAAATTACAATGGAAAAACCAAATTTTTAAACACAAAACAATATAGACCCAATAATCTTGATAACAAAATTGAAAATTGTATAACAACATTATATTAGCAAAGTACCATATTATTCAATTTAGTAGATAGTTATCCACCAAAGGAATCTGTTATTAGATAATAAGCCGATGCTAAACCAGCAACCTGTTACTGTTACCAACTGCCCGTTATTGGAATATCGGACCGACTATTGTTGTAATTGGTTCGAGTGACAAACGCTCGCTAGATAATACCTATTGTATTATTTGGTGCAATTCTATCACTTTCTGGTGTTTGTTTATTCGTGTATGAATTTATACCGGTGGATTTTTGTGCGGTGTGCTATGTTATATCCTATAAAATATTGTAAAAGCTAGAATAAGCACAGTTTTTTTATATGCTAGATATTTTTATCTGCGGTAGCCTAGTGGTATGGGTAATGGACTGCTGAGGCGAGGTCTCGGGTTCGATCCCAGGTTTACCATGGCACATACCAATGATTTTTCGATGCTTTTCGAAGTTATGTGTGTATTTTATCGCAGGTTTATAAGTGCCCGGTTAATGGCAATAGGCTCGCCACCTATTACATTGGGACCTAAACATAAACTGGCGAAATGTGGGTGCTAGCACCTCTGCCTGCCCCTTCGGGGAATATAGGCGTGAGTTTATGTTATGTTATGTTTTTTTTTTATCGTGTGATAAATCCCCACGGATACCACCCCCACGGAGCCGGTGGAGGTGGTTATGTCGGACTCGAACCGACTAAAACGCACGCCGTCTTGGGTCCTTGGTTGCCGGAGCTGAGATTGCCAAAAGCATATCTCTCGCATCCCGACAGACCCAGGACCATCTCTTTCGAGATGGCCCCCCTTCGAGTTGTGGGGACCACAATGTCTCCATCTAGCCCCGGTTACGGGGAGGCGCACTTTGCGTCACCGCCACGGCCTGCTTCTGCTAGGGTGACAGGTGGCTCCACCGGTCACCCCCAGGCCAGCGCTCATGGAGGACGGAGGTCGTTCTGCGACCTCCGACGTCCGGTTTGCCTTCGCTCTGCGCGGGCTTCCCGGGCCCGGAGTCTGGTCCGGACCCAACCGGCCGCCTCCTTCTCGTGCATTACTTGCTCGCAGAAGGAGGCGGCTGCACCCCAAGCGTTCGCGCATCGTACCATCGCTGTGAGCAATGTGACGAGTGTGAGGACTCCCACCCCCAGAGCCGCCACTAGGACCCGCCTCGGCGTGTCCCACGCCGGGCACTCGGTCAGCGAGAATAAGCACAGTTAGGTCTAATGTTATTGCACATATATTTGGATACTTTAATTAAATGTACACTGCTTAAGTGTATAAATGCCTAGAAGAAGTGACAAACTTCTCTAAACTACTCTAAACTAAGCATTCAAAAATGTAACACATATTTTCAAATGTTTAATACATTTTTACAAAACTTTAGTTGGGGATTGTTGGGGTGCTGATGCCAAAAATCTAGTGAGCGAATTGGGACGCAGGTTGAGGGATAAAACCGGTGACTCTCGCTCCGCCTCGTACCTGGGGCAAAGGTTGTCCGTTGCTATCCAGCGGGGTAATGCCGCTAGCGTCATGGGCACCTTTACCCCTGGTACGGTGAGGAGCGGGTTTAATTGATTAACTTTGACAATGTATTTGGGTACATTTAGTATTTAAGATGACATTGTAACTAATATAACTATATATTAAAAACTTTAGTTTATTAAATATACGAACATACTCACTGAACTATAAATTTTAGTGAATAAGTTATACTATATTTACTCAACCTAATAATGAATAACTAAAATGAACTTACAAAGATAAAGCCAAATATGATTTACGATTAGTACTGACTTTACTGTGTAAAGAAAACGTAAAACATGTTGTCGTGTAAAGATTATTGCCTGAAGCAGTGGCGGCAATTTCGCGAGAGCATATCCTATTATGTGATTCAATTAAACATTCAACTACGAATTGGGGCTTTGAAACCAACGGTAGCAAAGCGATTCAGCTGGTGTGTATAACAATTAACAGCGGAATTGTGTAAGTATTTCGGAGCAGCGGCAACTAAGAAAATATCCAAGCTGAAGTTCTAAATTGTATAACACAAACATATCGAAGTTTGCAAATTGTTTCATGCTCATTTTATTTGTCATTTATTATTATCATCTTATTAGCGTGTTTCCCAGTACATTTCAATTAAATCAAAATTAAAATTCGTGATATTGGTAAAAATACAGACAATTAGCATATAGAATAGATATTAGCAATTAGTAAAAATACATTAATTGGTTGACCCTATGCCATTTCGAAACGGCAATATAAAAAATTGAATAATTTTAGTTATTTGTGAAATAGATGAATAGTTTGCAAATTAGTCCATTTCTTTTACGTTTATAATACTAATATTTCAGTGGCAACTCTCTCTACACATAATACTAATAATTATAATTTATTTCACAGAAATAGAATAAATATTGAAACTATCTATTTACCCTATCATATAAGCTTATCTTCTTGTTATCATATTTGAGAATAAGCTAATATGTAGTTTGTACACGATGTTCGTCATAAAAATCCTCCTTACCATTCCCACCTGGGATTGTTTCCTTATTCAATTTTGATCACACACAACGTGCTACTTTGCTAAGCGTTTAAGACAAAACTAGCATTTGGACTCGTGGCCCCAATCGGCAAAGGGCTCAAATAGAAACGTATCCCCTCCGAACGGCTCAAAACGAAGTAGGTTATTTTGAATTGTATTTTTATGCCAAATAGGTGGTCTTAGATAAGCAAACAGTCCACCACCACCTTATGGAAACCGTGATTACCGTGGCTATGGACGTGTGCAACACCAGGGGCGTGACACTCGCGCTTACATAATTAATAGCCCGTTCAGGTTTGGACCATGGCATCGATGACGTCAAAAAGACACCAGGTCCAAACTTAAAGTAAACTAGCCATGATGATAGATTTCCATGAATAGTTTAATTCTGATAAAAGAAGGTTCATTAACGTTGTTCATTGTTGCATATTCTGCAATACATTCTGAATTACGTTAGAATTCTTTTTATCTTTCATCAACATAATATTTTTAGTACAATATATTACATTCTTAGGTTTCTATATGGAACTATTCACTTGAAGTAACATCGTATACCTCGTAGGTCTCAATATTTATTCAATTCCAAAACACAAAACAATACAGAAAAAGTTGGTAAGTAATACAATACCCCGCGGGGAACGGCCAAGGTTCACCATCTGTCGCTTTGTGATAGTAAAATTGTAGTAGAAAAATAAGCCTCATATAATATTGTTACCGAGGAAAATATTCTGTATTCGATACTCAAAAATATTAGTAAGTCTTATTTTCATAATATTTTGTACATCAAAAGTGCAGATTTCATTGAGAATGACTAGCAAAGAATCTATATTTATTGAGTACATTTATTTGAAAAGATAGAGAGAAAAAGAATTCGCATGAACGCTAACATAATTTGGTATTGACATAACGGACTTCTAAGACAAAAATACTCATAAATGAGATTCGACACTCTTCTTAGACCTTGAAGTTGTCATACAGATCACTAAATAAATCTCCTTCGGGCAAATTAGATCTTCGCTCACTCAGTTACTTTATCACATTCCTCAAAAAATATTATGCCCCGAGGTTCAAGCGACATTATCACTTAAGAAAAGCTTTTAAGACGTCATGTTCAACTCAATTTAGTATAAGGTAGTCGTTGTTGATGACAGTTTAGTCTTAAAGGTCACTCTAAAGTAAATTATCGAAGAGTTAAATGTCTTTTTCACAATTATTAGAAATACTTAAGTTCATTTTATGGAGGTTATTTTCAAAAGTCTACCTAAGTAGTTGCAAGGGCTTTAGCAAACACTAGTGAAAGTTGTGATTCAAAGGGAAATCCATATTCGCTCGACTGGACACTAAGTGAGAGGTGGCCAAGTCAATTTTCACTCACAGTTCCAGATATTCAATAGCCTCGCCCCGCGGCCGGAACCTAATAAGCTGCCGCAATTTCCGATGCCCAGCAACGGGTCTTAGTCAACAACACCATTTTATACCGTCTTCAACGAAAATACTTTTGAGATGGTCTTTGGGCTAACTTCGTTTTGCACAAAAACTTTTTAAAGTATCCCAATTTAGTTCTTCAACTTCGACAGCTCTTTCACTGTTAAATAGTTCTGGTTATATAAGAAACGATTTATACAAAGTGTCTCCTGAAAATCCTTGATAGAGTAAGTAAAGTCTGTAAGCTTGATTAAAAATTATACTTTGATTTGTTACAGGAATGGAATGACTACAAACTAAAGTGGAATCCTGACGACTACGGAGGTGTGGAGACTTTGCATGTGCCTTCAGAACACATATGGCTGCCCGACATCGTATTATATAATAAGTAAGTGCTCTTCATTTTCTATATCAACAAAATGACAATGCGATAAATTATTATTAAAAGCAAAACTAAACACTTATTGGTATGGAATTGAATTCTTAGATTTGTTAATTTTAATGTACATAAGTTGATGTTTTAAAAGCTTATTTTGATAAAAGTATTACCTACTAATAAATCAATACTCCATTAATTTGAACTATAAGTTCATTTGATTAAATTTGCACCGTTCAAACATTTTATGAAAATTAATTGAATGTATAATAAAAAATACAATATCTAAAAAGCAATTAATCTTTGGAAAAATATAAAAAATACCTTGAAACTTGTTACTCTCTTAACATGGCTGTAGAAAATGAATAAGTTCTTATAAACGCTGGCGATAAACATTAATCTCACTCGAAGAGCTATTTACGGGGAAATCAATTTAAGAAACTTTGAGGGAACCTGTGTCCCCAAGTTTGACACTAGCCCCATTCTTTCCAATGAAAGTTAACTTTCTTTTCTCTTGTTATAAACTCTTCTTTTTAGGGTCTTATCTCTTCATTTCCGGTGCGCGGACAAAATTCTCATTACTTTGTATTATCAAGACATCTTGACGAGACACTGCGGGGTAAATTCAGATGTTGAGTTAAAAAGTATGTAACTAATCTTAACTTGAAGGGATGGGAGCGTATATCTTGGCTGGTAAATCGCTCTTCTTTGTTTTAGTAATATATTATAATTTCATGTAATATTTTATGAAACGCATTCATCCTCCATAGATATTAGGAGATAAAATGATATGCCTATAGTGGTATCGCCGAATGATGATCCCTATGACGTTTCAACTGACAGTTGTATTAGTTATGCGAAACAATTTCGATAAAATACTGTTTTTTCAGGCAAATGTCATGTCATTCAGCCAGGTCATTCAACATAATAAGCAATATTTATTTATTTTGAAAAAAAGACTACGCGCATTGATGGACATAAAACACTAGATAAAAAAGTAACAGCCTTATTATATTTTATTTTACTAAACTTTATTTTACTATACTATACTATGCATGGACGGATGACACAGCGAAATCCAGCACAAAAACTCCTGAAGGAAAGGGCCAGCGCTTAATCATTTGCCACGCTGGCACAGCTACAGGTTTTGTGCCGAATTGCCTGTGGGCTTTTAAGTCAGTGAAAACAACGGAGTACCACGAGGAAATGAATTTCGAAAACTTTAAGACATGGTTTATAAAACTATTAGAAAATTTGAATGAGCCTCACTATATTTTAATGGACAATGCTTCATATCACTCAGTTCAAATTAATAAACCCCCCAGCAGCAATAACAAAAAAGCTGAAATTATAGAGTGGTTACACGGCAATGGTGTGGAAACTGACAGTCAGATGTTAAAAAAAGAGTTGGTTAGACTGTTGATTTTTCACAAACAACAGACGCACCCATCATATTTTTTGGATGAATTGGCCAAATCAAATGGACACACGGTAATTCGGTTACCGCCCTATCACTGCCAATATAATGCAATCGAGTTGATATGGGCGCAGATCAAAGGTATCTATATTTTTTATTTATATAATATTATGTATATGCATATATTTCTAAAAATAATTACTGAATGTACAAATATTTTCAGGTCATGCAGCTAGGCATAACACAACTCCGCCATTCACGGCAAATAAAATGATGGTTTTATTGGAAGAAGCTTGCGCTCAAGTGACAGCTGACGATTGGCGAAAAGTGGTCGAAAGAACGAAGAAAATTTGCTTACAAGACTGGGATCGAGATGTACAATACGACAATATCATTGACCAACCGTTAATAATAAACGTCACGGATAGCTGCAGTTCAGACTCAGATTTTGAAGATCCGATTGACCCTGTATCAGATTCAGATTGATATAAATAAAATACAAACTCAAAGCATTTGTTTTATATTTCCAACAAATTATCGATATTTTGTTTATCGATGTGTCCCTTCTTAGTCGATAACAGCTTGACGACGTAACTTTTGCAGCACGTACCATGTACATTTGCATTGAGTTTTTTTCTATTATTTCCGAACATTACGTAATAATTTCTTAATATTCATTTTTATAATTTACAATTGTACACAATTATGATTTTTTCGTCTTTTTAATGGACCTCTAAAGGATTTGATGTGATAGGACGTCAGTACAATGTTAAGCGCTAACGAACTGTCATAGGGATCATCATATAACGCTCGTAGTATAATGTATAAGGAGAATTAACTCCATCAAACTTTAGGTAGGTAATGTATAATTTGAAAATTAGTACATACTTTTGAATTAATTGACGTTGCACTGACTGTAGTCACAAACTACTTTCACGTTACTTTGATATAATTTATATGAAACAAGAATGTTTAAAAGTTAGTAGTGACAATTTCAATTGAAAATTGCACATTAATAAAATAACCAAAGAAGAATCACACTTGGCAAACATTCAAGAAACTAAATCGATCCGAACGCTCCCAATCGCAAAGCACTACATTTTAAAAATCCTTACACAGCAACGCTAACTATTATCAGTAGCAGTTTACCGCATTTATATGCATTAACGCCACGTAAGCTCTCAACTCTATGGGATTTAAGAGTTTATGCTCTTCGAAATAAAGCTAAAATTTGAATAGATAGTTCGTATCTAGGTAAAGCAGAGAATGCGCTCGAAGTTGGCCAGGCGGAAGGCACGATAAGTGCCGGCTTTAATCTCAATAGCATCAAGGTAGCGTCGAACTAAACACGCTATGGTATGCATTCATTACGAACAAATGTTTAGTCATCGAAGTTTCTTTGACGTAATTTGCTGTTATTTGGTATACAAAGGCAAGAAGATTTAATTTAGTTGAGAGAAACGTTGCTGCAAGGCCAATAGACACTTGAACTTTAACTTAATCGTAAGTCTCGAAAAAGGACAAATAAGTGAAGTCACTGTGATCAAGCCAGTTTCTCATTGCATAATTAGATCCCTTTTCAAGACACTTACTCTATTCAACTACATAATTCCTACGTCTGTTTCTTTTTTACTTTTATAATTATGTATAAATTGAACAGCATAGGAATTTAATAAAAAAAAGTTATTGTACTGTATGTAGTAGACAATGTATTTTAATACTAAACATTATTAGTAGAGTATAAATATTGTTATAATTTTACACTAACAATTACATCAAAACAATACTCTGAAAAATTTACCTACTTTATATTTTCCAACCTTGTAAACGCTCTAACCATGAAATCCTTTAAAAAGTTCGTTGGTATTTAATTTTGTGTTTCGTCACTATTGTTAAAGTATTTAAATTCAGCGCCCATAAAATTCTGTATATAACTTTGCTCATTTCACTCGTACCATTGTCGCTTAAGTATTCTACTACTAGAACTGTTGCCCTAATTTCTAAATTGACTGTGGCGGTTGATTGCTTCTTTTCATCTATTTTATTCAGCAAGGGGAGTATTTCTCGAATTAAATTTGTATTAATTTATTTAACCGCTGAAAATTATTTGTTTGTTTTTTCTATTCTATTGTTGAACTTGAAATAACCATATGGTATGTTCACTTTAAAATATTCATATTTATGCTCCATCATAGAAAAATGTTCTACATTATTAAGAATAACAATATTAATGTGATGTTGCTTTGTAAAAATAATTATGAAAAAAAGTGAGTAGGTAGTAGTCAATAAGTTTATTCGTACGAATTACTATCGACACTCATGCTCACTTTCTGAGGTAATGCCAGTGATATTGGTATGGAATCCATGTATGGATAGAGACACTTTCAAAATTAATAGCTTCGCTCATAGCATCATTGCTTGAAATTTACTAAATACCTACAAGAAAAGGTAAGGTAGCTTGTCTTGTTAAGACTATGCTTCATTTTATTTCTTGTTATTTTTCTAATTTTAATTTCAACCACAAATATTACAATAATATTTCAACAGCCTTCCCAGAATTTAGTCTTGTTAAAGTTTCATAATACGCATTCAAATTACATGAATTGGGTTCAATTCCCGGCTGATACAAGTTGGCAATTGGATTAATTTTGGATTATCTAAGTTTGATAACAGGAACTGTTAAACTACGGTACAAAGTTATTTTAACTTTATAGTTTATTGCAAATGGTTTCAGTCTCAGTACGTTTGAACTGTAGATAAGCTTTACGTTCATTAGTTCAGGTGCAACTGTTGGCTTTGGCTTGTTATCTGAGTAGTACACTGTTGACACATGGTGCGTTAATTAATACAATTTCATTGTTTTAGTCCTGAGGGATATGGCTTTACCTTTCTCTCTCTCTCTTTCTCTTTCATTCTTCTCTCGTTGGTCAAAATGTTGACCTCCTGATACAAGTCGACTTCCATCTTTTGCTTTATCTGTGCCATATTAATAGCCACATAATTAATGCCACATTTGCACATGCATGCATGCAAGAAGAGGTAGGCCAAGAGAAACGTTTCTCTTGGGCTCTTCTTCTCATTTCTTCTACGGCGTGGCCAATCATCTTGCCTTTTCACTTCTCGATTATTTCTAATATAGAACTTCTTTCCTGTTTTTAGTTTAGTATCATACCTAATATAATTATATTAGCCAACTTTAATATAATTACTTCGGTTTTCTATCAATCAGCTTATTCATTTACATACATAGTGCTCGTTAAGTAAACAACACCATTTTAATATACTATTTACTAACTAACTCTCTCGCTCCCTCTCGTTGGTGGAGTAATCGCCACTCTTCTCTTTCCTCTGTCAAATTTTTGACCTCTTGGTACAAGGCGACTTCAATCTTTTGCTTTGTCTGTGCCATATTAATAGTCACATAATTGATGCCACATTTGCACACTGAATACGGTGAAACATCCTGTACTAATCAAAATATGTCAACCCATCACTATTGTTAGGTTTACTAAGGTTTGCCATAATTTAAAATGCCATAATTTCCTATTCCATACTGGTATTTACCATAATTTCATTAGAAATAACGCTTCAGTTGCCATAATCGTGAAATGACATAAAATTACTTTCACTTAT
Source organism: Eilema sororculum (assembly GCA_914829495.1). NCBI lineage: Eukaryota > Metazoa > Arthropoda > Insecta > Lepidoptera > Erebidae > Eilema > Eilema sororculum. The sequence goes on along the minus strand of OU618552.1, from coordinate 18,788,343 downwards.
TCCATTGGTCATAATCGATCAAGTGTCATAATAATTTAAATCCATAAATGTATTTGCTATAATTTTCGTTTTCAATAATGCCATTTTCCATAACTTTTATTCACCATAATATAAATAAAGATAATTTAGTACAAGCGCCTGCAATTTTTATTTTAATGAGTAACTTACTATATTTTTTGCTATTAACATATTCACACTTAAAGTAATAGTATGAGGGTAAAATAAGATAAGTCTGACATAAATAGACAGTCCTTATTAACATTAGTCGTCAAATTCACCATTAGTCCTGTCGAGATGAGTGAAAGTTGTGAAATGTTTAAAACTACAAAAGGTGGCATTAAATTTTAATTAAATGTTTATGGACGGAAAAGCTCGACGGAGCCCCGCTTGGCGGGGCTCCTACTTCTCGGTGGTTTAAAAAAAAGAACCACGAAGTCTTCTAACCTAACCTATCCGAGTCAAATTGCACTGAATCGTCGTGTTATCGATAATAACACGACGACTCAGTGCAATCCGATATATCAAATTTTGATTATGTCAAGAGTCGATTATGAGATGTGTTACTTATGGAAACTAATTATTATGATATAATGTTGTTATAGTAAGTCATTTTATGGCAACTAAAATTTATGACTGTTGAGTTGTTATGGTAAACGTTATTAGTACAAATGATAATAGTGCAAGTAAATATTATGGTCGGGGATGATTATGGCAAACCATATTAGTGCAAATGAATTTATTGAAAACGAGAGAATACCCTATTGTTTAACCATGTTTTCTGCAAATAAAGATTTATATTTCTATTTCATAAACGTTTCTCTTGGCCTACCTCTTCTTCTCATTTCTTCTACGGCATGGCCAATCATCTTGCCTTTTCGCTTCTCGATTATTTCTAATATAGAACTTCTTTCCTGTTTTAAATATTATTATTATTATTATTTATTATTTATCCTTACATATGAAATTGGCGTTTTGTATGGGAGGAACAAAAAGTCGAATATTTTTAAATATAATATATTTAATTAAACAAAGTATGAACCATTGTTTTCTATGCACTTTTGCCATCTCATAGGTAGTTCATTGATTCCTTTACTAAAAAAACCAGTTGGACCGGAATCAATGAAATCTGTGAAGGCGATTTGGACTGCCCCATCAGAGTTGAATTTTTTCCCTTGCAAGAAGTTGTCCAAATTTCGAAAAAAATGGTAATCTGTTGGAGCAAGGTCCGGGGAGTACGGAGGATGTCTTAGACATTCCAATTGAAGCTCTTCTAATTTGGTAGCCGTCTGTTGTGCGGTGTGTGGTCTAGCGTTGTCGTGAAGCAGCAGTGGCGTGGAGCGATTGACCAGCCTAGGTTGTTTAGCCGCTAGCTTTTCCATCATTGTTTGCAATTGCTGACAATAGACATCAGCCGTAATAGTCCGGCCAGATTTGAGAAAACTGTAATGAAAAATACCGGCACTAGTCCACCAAACGCTCACAAGTAACTTTTTTGGGGTTAATTTTCGCTTGGGGCAGGATTTGGCTGGCTGGCCAGGATCCAACCATTGCGCTGAGCGCTTCCGATTATCGTAAAGAATCTATTTTTCATCACAGGTAATGATTCGGTTTCAAATACCTTCATTATTGTGCCGGTTCAGTAATGTAACGCAGCAGTCGACGCGCGTTTGCCGGTTTGCTTCAGTCAATTCGTGAGGTACCCACCTTTCAAGCTTTTTAATCTTCCCAATTTGCTTCAAGTGAATTAAAACAGTTTTATCACTAACACCACAGTCTGCAGCTAACTCGGACGTGGTTTGCGATGGATACGCTTCCACAATAGCCTTCAATACTTCATTGTCAACTTGGGTCTCAGGCCGTCCACGGGGCTTGTTCTGCAGGTCGAAATTTCCAGAACGAAAACGTTGGAACCAAAAACGAACTGTGTTTTGATATTTTCTGAAGTTTACGCGAATGTCACTCATTGAAATAAAACCACTTTATCTTTTGCAACATTACCGCCATAAACATCATTCACCCTTCGAGTCGTTTCCGCAGCACTAGTGCCACGGCGGAACTCGTATTCGTAAATAATGCGATATTTTAAGTTTTCCATTTTGTAAAATGAGTGAAACAAACAGAAAAAAAAATGAATGACGGTCATCGAAGCGCAAATACATGAGTAAATAGCTGTACAAATTTGAATTCGGAATTCCTTACCAAAGAGGAGAAAATCGTGATTAAAGTGGCCAGTACGAAAAACGCCAATTGCATATGTAAGGACCTAATATTATATGTCAAACCTATTGTGAAACCATGTTTCCCGCAAATAAAGATTTCTATTTCTATTTCATAAAATTTTCTCATGGCCTACCTCTTCTTCTCTTTCCTTGGCGTGGCCAATTATCTTTCTTTTCGGTTCTCGATTATTTATAATATTGACTCTTTCCTGTTCTTCGTTTAGTATCACACCTAATATAATTATAGTATCCAACATAAATATTATTACTTCAGTTTTCTATAAATTAGCTTATTCATTTACATACATAGTGCTCCATAAGTAAACAACACCATTTTAAAATACTATTTTACTAACTCTACTCATATATTAAGCGTGTTAGAAGCTCTCAGTTGACGTGAATGTAATATTTTTAAATTTAACCAAATAGAGGTAACGCTTTAATGCACCTGTGACTTTCCCTAAAAGCCCACTCCGCGAATATTCAGTGCTAACTTTATTTTTAATGGTACAGCGTTAGCTTAATGGAAGACAAGGTGACCTATTTTACGGTACAATTTTCATGAATGCGCAAAAGTTGGTTATGACAAAGCTTTTAGAGGTCTCCACGTCAATTTTGTACCAACAACAAATGGCGGGGATCAAAAGAAGGGCGACAAATTTATAGAAAATGTTTTATATAATTTTACAAATGAATTGAAAAGATAAATATATAATCAATTGTAGTAATTGTAACAATATTTTCAACAGTTGCGTTAGTTTATGCCGTCCCATTTATAAAATAAATGATTATAATTTTCATACTCACAATACCTATTTTTAACATAAAATACTTCACAAACATCAGATATACTAATGTTTTGTACACATACAATTACAGTACATTCGTTGACTAATAATTAATCGCACAACTATAAATCAAGTGTATAAGCCTGACAAGTCACAAGCACCAAATTGATTTCCTAAACCTAATCTTACTAATGATTTATATGAACAGTTGACATGTGTTTAACAATATGAAACACGTATTGCGATAACAGAAATGGAGCGGCAATAAAAAAAAATTTTCTCTGAATCGTGATCAATTTTAATGGGCGTAAAATAAGCCCATTAAAATTGATCTCAATTTTTCAAAGCATAGATTTATTACTCTGAATACATCAACATTGTCAAAAGCAATCATACTCGTAGTATATGGTATAGTAAATATTAGGAGATAATGATCTGATAGATGAGATATCAATAATTCTGTAAAAAATTAAAAATTTTAATAAAATATTTAACAATATAGCACTAGATAAGATCTCTATGGTGTATGTGATTTCAAAGTTAGGCGGATCTAATGGAATAGAAATCTTGCTTTCTGTGATGAAGCGATAGCGCTTTCGACTACCACGCGGGGGGCTCAGGTTCAATCCGCGCTCAGTGCAGCGCAATTTGTATGCATGAATATGTCTTTTATATTGTTTGAATATTTCTGTACCACGGAGAGCACGTTAAGCTGTCGGTCCCAGTTGCAATGCGAACATCTATGGCAGTCATTCCCGGTAGTTGGATAGGCCGGACCGTGGCGGGAGCTAGTGGCGGCCCTGGGAGTGAGAGTTCTCACCCTCGCCACCCTGCTCACAGCAATGGTCCGCTGCGCGGACGCGTGGGCGGCCGGCGTCTCCTTCAGCGAGCAGGTAATGGTCGTGAAGGAGACGGCGGAGCGGGAGAGGCGGCGCGAGCGAGAAAGACTCGCGGATCGCGCCGCCCGCGCGCGCAGGCAACTCGGGCGTCGGAGGGCACTGACTGACCTCCGTCCCCCATGAGCGCGGGCCTGGGGGTGACGGGTGGAGCCGCCTGTCACCCCAGCAGAAGCAGGCCACGGCGGCGGCGCGCTAAATAGCGCGCCTCCCCATTCCGGGGGCGAGTTGGGGACACCGTTGTCCCCCCTCCTGAGGAGGGCCAGACCGTAAGAGATGGCCCTGGGTCAGCCGGGGTGCGAGGGATATGTCTATGACAACCTCACCTCCGGCCTAGCACCAAGACCCACAGTCGGCGTGCGGTTTTAGTCGGTTCGAGTCCGACATAACCTCCCCTTCCGGCTCCAGCAGGGGGGTATCCGAGGAGAAAAAAAAAAAAAAAAAAAGGTAGTTGGAGCCTAAAAAGTCTGACTAGTCTAACTACAGAACTTCAATATTGCCAATGGATTGTGTCACATGGCAGACGCCTCACGGAAAATGTCAAAGCTCAGCCTTAGTTAGACTGCAAAGCTGACTCCAACTGATTTGGGAAAACGGCTTACTTGATCACTATGGCTACTATTCCGGAAAAAAATCATCTTATTAACTTTTTTAACATGATCTCTTGTCTTCCAGCGCTGACGGTAACTACGAAGTCACGATCATGACGAAAGCGATTCTTCACCACGATGGGAAAGTGGTTTGGAAACCGCCAGCCATCTACAAGTCCTTCTGTGAAATCGACGTGGAGTACTTTCCGTTTGATGAACAGACTTGCTTCATGAAATTCGGCTCTTGGAGCTACGATGGTTATATGGTACGTATATTTACCAAAGATTTCTCACTATTCAATGTTAATATTCTTTAGTCGTTTTTTTACTGTTTTTGGTCGAGTATCATTATTTATTTACTCATTTGTTGAATTTCTTTAAATTGTTGTTGAAATTAATTTAGATATGATTATTAACTTTACTGCCATTAGTCTGTCTTGCAGTAGCATAGTCAGCTCTACTATCTAATTTAAAATGCATTTTTTTAAATTCGTCCATTCTTCTAAGAAGACCTAAGAAACGTTAACGTTCTAAAATCCAAACAAATAAATAATTTCTTATTACTAGTTAAAAGTAATTAAATGATTGCTAGACAGAAATTCAATAAAGCTATCTAGTCAAAATATAAATGTACCAGAATGTAATTCTCTAAATTTCAGTTGGAAGAAAAGATGTAACTGAAAATTTATTTTAGATAAATTCGCTTATTTAAGAATCAAATTTCTCGCAAACTCGCGGAGCGTAACAAAACCTTATAAGATTTGGTAACGAAACATTTAAAGAGTATATAATCGAATTTCTCGCAAAAAGGCTTTTGAATTTTTTAATAACAAGCATAATACAATAATGTTTTGCCTACTATATTTTAAAATATGTTTAGTTACATAAAAGAACATGCCTTAAGTGAATCGTAATCACTGATCTACTTACGAAGTTAAATAAAATTATTAAACTACAAAATTAATAAATATTTCATCTATAGTTAGTAAGTAACTATAATATAATATTCAAATGACTAAGTAAATAAACAAACATTGATCTCACCGTCTTTTCTCCAAAAGTATTCAGTTTCTTTACCCACAATGTATTTTAACATAATCCTACCTATATCAGTAAAAGAATCAGATGTATTCAGATGAATGACTATGTGCTCAACCATGAACTAAGTAACGATTAGACCAATTACATCTATCTATAGTAGTTCCTCAGACTTTGAAATACTAGTTAAGAAAAAGAACAACAGGCAATAAATTTTCTGAGACTTTGCAACTATAGGCTCAAAACAGACGCATCTATCTGTCGCAGTAAGGAACCTAATAAATCTGTGGTTGCTACTTTCACATAAATAAAGTTGGAGCTTACGTCTACGCCTTATATCGCCTGTGTTAAGGTTCATGAGGGAATTTGGATTCTGTCTATTTCACTCGCACCTCTCAGGCACATATGAGATAGCAATAACAGCTATTTGTAAAGATTCGCGTGAATGGGTTGATTCCTTAATAAAGGATAGCTCTACTTGATCTGTTTTGTTACTCAAACAGTTCGCATCTGAACTACGATTCATTCCGTTCTCAATATCTTGAAACTTTAACTAACTTATTTCAAAAACATAGTATAATTTTTCAATTATATCAAAATCCGTATCTAGTAAGAGTTATATTGTAATTTCCAAATATCATTCCTTATTGCTGAGAATTATTTCGTAATTTTCTTTCTACTTTTATATTTCTTATCGTATTATTTTTCCATTACTTAAGCAAATGTTATTAAAGTAATTCTTTAAACTACATAATCCTTTTTGTTCTAGGTGGATTTGCGGCACTTGAAACAGACTCCTGACTCCGATCGCATAGGAATGGGAATTGATTTGTCTGAATATTATATCTCTGTAGAATGGGATATTATGCGGGTCCCTGCCACAAGAAATGAAAAATTTTACTCCTGCTGTGAAGAACCGTACCCAGATATTATCTTCAATATCACTCTTAGGAGAAAAACCCTTTTCTACACAGTCAACCTCATCATTCCTTGTGTTGGGATCTCATTCCTTTCAGTTCTAGTGTTCTACCTCCCTTCAGATTCAGGAGAGAAAATCTCACTTTGTATTTCTATTCTCCTGTCGTTGACTGTGTTTTTCTTACTGTTAGCAGAAATTATTCCACCGACTTCGCTAACAGTCCCCTTGCTAGGAAAATATTTGTTATTCACTATGATGCTAGTTACATTATCAGTAGTAGTCACTATCGTGGTGCTAAATATAAATTTTAGATCGCCAGTAACCCACCATATGGCCCCGTGGGTGCGAAAAGTCTTCATAGATTTTTTACCCAAAATATTGTGTATACAAAGACCAGAAAAACCGCCCGACGACGATGATGATAATGATAAGCCGACCGAGGTAAGAGAATCAAGAAATCTATATAAAGACCCTATATTATAAAATACGAACAGAATCAGAAGACAGAACATAAGCTTATAACTATTAACTAACCATCCATAAAGACATTGACTTTTATCTTGGACTGGGTATTAACCTCAATACCTCTTTGCGTTTTAATTAAATCTGTAAAAGAAAAGCGCTTACAAATGAAGTTTTTTAGAGGGAATTCAGTTCAAAACAAAGAAAAACAACACGGTGCCTTTTCTCATTGAGTTTCCTCCATTCAAAACATTTTCCATCGGAACGGATTCAATACAAACAGTACGCTATTACAGCTGAGTCGAAGCCGCCCTCAACAATAACCATTTTAATTGTCCTCAGCCACGGGACTCTTCTGGGAAACGCTCCTTTCAATGATATTCTAAATCCATTGTACTCTCTGTGTATCGTGAAAATATCGCTTCCAGCCCAATTTCATTCCATTTCGATTTTCCTTTATTACTCAACGCCGGGCGGGCTTAACGAGCGCGCACGGCCTCCGTTATTTATGTTCCCCTGGTGGCTGCGGACGGATCGCGCGATATATACGATGCCAGCAGGCACGACCCGAAGCGAAACCTCCACTCTGGCCTAATTGTGTGCCGGCTTAAGCTGCGTCGATACACTGCCCCTCGCGAAATGCGCACTGACGTTTTAATCTCCTAGCATTTCATCCAACATCCATTATTACATCCAAACGAGCTCTAGATGGTTTCTATTGGCATCCATCTGATAGAATTTATTTTTCAGATACTCACTGATGTATTCGGTCCGGATGATGACGGAAAGTTCAAGGAGTGGGGTTGCGAGGAATACGAACTGCCAGGAATGCCTCCCTCCCCACCGCCTCCTCCGGGGGGCGACGATGAACTATTTTCACCACCTCCTGGATCTCCTTGTCGCTTAGACCTAGACGACGGTAGTCCATCTCTAGAGAAACCTTACGTGAGAGAGATGGAAAAGACTATAGAAGGATCTAGATTTATTGCACAGCACGTAAAAAATAAGGATAAGTTTGAAAGCGTAAGTGTCAATGCTCCATTCGCATGATGTGTCTATATTTAAATTCCCTATAAATAGGCTAAAGCAATTGTCAAGTGTTCAAACCTTAACTGTAATACTACCTACTTGAATGCATTCCTAATAAAAGTAATTTAGCCTAGCAGACCCTTCTAATTTATGTTTAACCCTGATAGAAAAATAGAAAGGGTAAAGATAGATAAAGTAATAAAAGATCTCATTGAATCTAAACAATTGTATTGAATTTCAGGTGGAAGACGACTGGAAATATGTGGCAATGGTATTGGATAGAATTTTCCTGTTCGCGTTCACGATAGCCTGCGTGCTCGGTACCGCGCTTATTATATTTAGAGCGCCAACATTCTATGACAACACGAAGCCGATCGACATTTTGTACTCAAAGATCGCCAAAAAGAAGTTGGAGCTGCTAAAGATGGGGTCTGAAGGGGACCCGGGTCTCTGAAATTCGTCTTACGTCTTCGGCCACTCGCCGCCGAAGACGTTCTGGGAGCTGATCGTCATGTGGTGGCACGGATGATCTGTGTAAAGCTCCCAGTTGGGAACTGCCAGGCGAGAACTATGTGTGTTTGTGCTCAGAGTGGTGCTTAGCGCCCGGTGCGCTGAAGGACGTATTCACGCCATTTATAGCGTATCCAAAGCCGTCTTTTTATATAGAAAGATAATAAACGTGATGTCGAGACTGTCCGTCGATGTTTGAATGTCGCAGTAACAGCAACCTCAAGCAACGGCCGTTTTGTGTTGAAGCTGAATCCGCCACTACTATTTTTATATTAGAATCGCTGTATTGGACGTTATACTTTAAGCGAACGTGTTAATTTATAATTATTAACGAAACATTCTTTTCCAGGTAATAATTTGATATGAGCGCACAAACATTGTACAGTTTATTGTTAGGTGTCTGTATTTATTTCTCGCGTTAGAACGTATTCATTCAATACTAAGGTATGACACATTACAGACATAATAATATAATAGATAATTATAATTAAGGTTTACTTCGAATAAATCGAGCTCAAATTCGTAATGTCTAAGTATTGTAAAGTGGTAATATTCAGTCAAAAGTCGATTAGTATCAAGCATTTATAATAATAGTTACGAGCAAACGTCCTCGATGAGAGCTGGACTATTTAGATTATACTATACTTAATTATGATGTAATAAAATTTGAATTATACATTACCTATATAATATTTAATAAACTGCGTACTCGCGTAAAAATCATAAGGACAATATCGATTATTGACGAATGTAATAATACCCTTTTAGTAGTAATGTTATAAGGGATTGTAGATAAAATTAGGTTAAAAGCCTAGTCATCAGTACTTTGTAAGATACACCTATCATTATGCCAAAATAGTTGATAGCCACTTTGCAAAGGTGAGGTATTAATTTACTAGATATATTTGTGTAACACAATTGACTGCCAATTGTAAAATAAAAATTTTTTTATAAAAATCGGGTATTCTTAGATAGTTCGATAACTTGTTTTATTAGATTTTTTAATGTGGAGTGCCAAATCCATCAGTATAATAATATTATACTTCCAAAGTTTGCCAATGGATGGTGTTGTTTTTCTATGCGCGCTAATATTATAGTCGTTAGACGTATTTTTTCGGGTCCGCTTGAATATATTCTGATGTATTTATAAGGAACAAAACGAATGCTTGCCCAAAAAATGTAATGACTGATAACTTCGCTCCTTGAAGCTTAGGTTTTGTGCGCGCCCGAACTTCTCCGGTAGACGGTCGAGCGCGACATTACACTTCTTCCGTAATGTTAATGATAACAGTAATTTCACTATAAAACCTAGAGTACAGGGTAAATTTAGTAGACAAATGTCTCCTGATTTATATTTCTCACAAATTTTCACTGAATGTAAAGTCTTTACTCACTTATCGGCACTTTACCACTTACACTATTAGATATTAAATCATTGTTGAGGTTTGTGACTTAAGTAAGTAAATTAGATAACTTTTTATTAATTTGTACCTACATTAGATTCATATTAGATATTAACTTGCGTTCCTTTAAGTCATAACTTACAGTTTCTTTCTAGTCTATATTGTTTGTGACTGACGCGTAAAGCGTTTTCACCTCACTTAAACCCATTCTGTAGGATATTTGTAGCAGTCTAAAGTAATAAAAAAAAATATTTCGAGCCGCGTATTTGATATGTCAAAGTAAATCATGATAATGTTTATTAGATAATTACTTAGATAAACTCAGAGTTATTGATATTAATGATGAAAAAAATCCACAGCGAGCAGTTAGGAAAACAGGGATGGATATTGTAAAATAAATATAAAAAAATCAAATTGTTTTGTGTGGTTCGTCTTCGTAATTATAAGTGTTATTGAATGTGTATAGCTGTTTGTGTTGAACGTAATGCATAAAATGGCTAGACTAGAATTAGGTGGTATGTAATAAAACTAGAAAAACGGTCTAACGCATTAGACGTCGTGGAAAGCTCGCTAAAGGTTGAAGGAAATTAAATATTAGCAGAAGTTACGATAAACGCTGTATCACTTACGGACTGGCTCTAATAAGATAAAACTCTGAAGGAATTTGTGAATGGAATTGCAATGTATTCTCAAAACTAAGTATTATTTTTTTCTAATTTACACATTCACGTCGGTTAAAATAAAAAGTAGGCAAGTGCTATTGCACCACCGAAACACACCAATTTAGTATTATGAACTATTTATCAATAATTTAGTAAGTCCACAGGCTTCCCACACTATTCCCTGATCATCCGAACTTTTATTGTAGATATTTGCTAGATAAAAACGGTCTGTTGTTATTTTTATATGACTGCAAATAAATACATAGTTAGATTTTCTAAAACACCATAGGGTAATGATTTAGAAATGAGTCGTACTGTATGAAATGTTAGATGTAAAGCCAAGACATTGTAAATAGTTACTTCAAGCATAAATTCTAGAGCTAAATGTAGACAAATTCGAGGTAATTTATGTTCTTGAAGAATAATTTGCAACACAATTACATTTTCTTGAACACCAGTTTTTCATTCTTAATCTGTAATCAACTGATAAGTTTAATCCATACAACGATTGTTAATCCAACATATATGTTGTGTTAACGTTATTTTGAAAACTTATCTAACCATAGCAATGCTGATACAAATGTTTGCAATTAAATATGGATATAACATATTATTAAAATTAGTCAATCCTTTAAACTCGAAGACACTAATAGCATTTTAATTTGGAGCTGACATCAGAATATGTTATTTTTATTCACTTATTTTACAATTCCGTTTACTACTTTTGAAGTAATCAATTCCTTTTGAATATGTCTGTACGGTATTACCATTATTTGTGATAAAACAGCTTCTTTGTGAATTTATGATAGCTTCAGCCGATTACACTTGTCACTGAGTTATTCATTTAGCTCATAATTATGTTGGAATTATTGTATATCTCAATCTGTTACCTCGTCTATAAGACCTTTTGTGTTAATTGTTTTGAATATAAATGTTTCACTTTCGTCTGAAGAATTGTTAGTCCCAGACTAAACGTCTGGTTAATTACTATAATATTTCGGGTGATAAACGGGTAAGCGAAGTAGTAAATTGTGTCATATAACTGACATTAGATAGGTACTAAAACAATAAACTCAAAAGCTAGAACATTCGTTAATAAGGTTAAAATTGATATTGTATTATAATATTAAGGGGTGTATTATTATAATAAATGATTAGCTTCTCAGTGTTTTTAGAGTTAGTCGACGAATGGGTCAACTCGCCGACACGGTGTTAGATAAATTTGTTATGTTTGCAATAATTGTGTTGTGTTTTTGTTTAAAGATTAACTGGAAATTTTAAAATGGTGCCAAATATGTGTTATTCCTAATATTAGAATAGATTTATTGTTATGTTTTTTGATGGTTGGAATTATTTGTCCCGTGTTACGATTTTATATTTTAACAGCAAGTTTGTCTACATCGGGTATCAGAGTTGTGAACTCATAGTCAGCTATCACATGGCTGTCAATAATTTTAAGAATCAACTTAACCGAGATGTTGACGTGTAAATATAGAAGATCAACATAGAAATTTAAATAATATTTATAATTGACAAGTTATTTTTCTACGTTTCTTTCGTGTTACTTTTAGTGCTAGTAGATGTAGTGGATGGATGCTGTAGTGTTATTGACCTTTGCTTTGTCAATAAATGTTGATACAGCATTAAGATCTTCATTTTAGTTTATAAAGCGATTGATTTTTCTTACATGTAAATTTAATATAATTTGGAAGGAAATCAGTATAATAATCCGAAACGCTTTATAATTAGGTTCATCGAAATCTAGAATTTCGTATAGTCATTTCTTCTTCGACACATTTTGGATATGCTTTATTGCACGTTTTTTTCGGTTTGCTTTCGAAATCAATCTAATTTTACATATATAAAATATTCTATACTTATAAATATCCACATAAGTTAGGCGTATTTGCATGTTTAATCAAACGTCTTCCAAAGTGACGTAAGGTATTATTATTATTTTCCTTGTGTGTTGCTATTATTGGTTTATCTTGTTACTTACCTTTATTCTATATTTCTGGTTTCTTTGTCTCAATATTTTTCCTGTAGCCTTTCCTCTATCATTATTTTCACTAATGTACGCAGTGGTCCGATCTGATAAGCACAAAATAACGTTTCTGACAGCAAAAAAATGTAATTATATAAAATAAATCGATGAGTTAACGGCATCAGCTGTTTTTTTAATAGACCTTCGTCTGCCAATGTTACGAGAACATGCAAAAGTTCCGGGAAAAAATGAAAACGAGGATTATGATTAAAAATATATAAATACGTAAGCAATGAAATACGTATAACTAAATAAGAAACCAATTGTGTCTGTTATCACAATGTTATGTTGTACAAGTTAAAAAATAAGGAGAATTTAAAATAAGGACTGTGTACGAACATAATACCAAAACATTGCTACTTATTTTCTGCATAAGAATTAATTTTACAAGTATAAAGTGTAGTCGGTACCCCACTAAATAATAATGTCAATTCATTCTCAGCCTTAAAATAATAATTATCTCTACTACGATAATATCAGCGTAATTGAAATAATAATAGAAAACAATATTAATAATAAAAACCAATGAGCAATTATTAAATAGGCCAAAATAACTATTATGTTCCCTTCTAAGTTCTTGTAAATCTCAAGATCTTACAGATACAACATCGCTCAAACATGATAAAATAGCGAACTATAATTATTTTAGTATTTTAGGTCAGATCGCTGCAACTAAAGTTTTTGTAATACCTTACTTAATTCATTGTATTTTAGTCTTTCATTTTCTTATCTTAATTTTTTAATAGTTAACACATATAATAAACATAATTAATTAAATTTAAATGTGTATTAAATAAGTAGTTGAAACCACACAAAATTTGCGTTGAGCTTCCAACACGATTAGATGTAAATACAGAAATAATAAACGACTTTCTCAATATATGACACTTCCTTCTTTTATCTATATGTGTAAAAATGGATGTTGATTTATAAGAGATTCATAAACTTCAAAATCATTTGATCAAACACCTTGGAAGTTGATACATCTAAGTGTATTTTCATGGAGAACGTATTTATGTAATTTTTCTACTTCCAAAAATGCGGGAAGAACCGCGGGATACTGCTAGTGTAAAATATTATGCAAGAGATAGTATCTATCCAATACCGTGTATAGTAGCTGGCAATTATAAGTTTAAAGAGAGAAAAGAAACACTTTGCAATAATAAAAGTTGTGAAGAAATTATAGTTAAAGAAATAACACTAGACAATAAAATTGTTATGAAAACGTAGTAAAATGTGTACCATAGATAAAAGTATACTTTTTACTGACATATTACATGTTAACAATTCTTCTTTTTTCACAGTTAAAACAAAATGTCAGCAGTTATAGACGGTTTTGTGCTCTCTGCATTTAAAATTACTTCATATTTTATTTCCGAGTTAGGTGTGCCTTATGATTTTAATCTTTACGCTTTTTACCGTGGGAAAGATAATTTAAAATATACAAATAAATATCGTATTTTAATGTGGCATTTACCCCAGCGCCTAATATTTTATTATAAGATCAAGCAATACTTTAGATATCACTAATATTAGTTGTTGTATAACAACTGTGTTAACCTCAAAGAGATTAATAAAAGTTCATACACTGTAACTCAGTGATATCATAATGATATCCACTTTATCGGAATTATGTCATTTTCATTGAACATAAGACTTCTGTCCTTATGGATTAATCAGCAAAAATGTTAAAGGTAATGTCAAACTATATCGATGTAGATACTGGCTAACAGTTTTTCTATCTTTGGATCGTGCCTAATTTACTCTTTTGCTTATTGGTGTTGGTAGATTACGCGTCTGTATCATCTCAATTCACTGCATTTCGCCTTGTATCACCTAATCTTACCTCACTCCACTTCTTTACTATTATCTTTAAAATGGTAAATTCTTAAACTCACTCAGGCAGTGTCCTATTAAATCTTTTCTACGGTAATATGCAACGATAATTTTAAATTTATTATCTTTATGTGTGCTCCAAGTAGACTAGTCATTTACTTAACGCAATTCAGCTCATTACGTTAGCAATCTGTCTACGGACTAAACTATACATACCTATTTAAGATACTTGTGAATTATTACTTTATATTGAAAGCAATGGTAAACGTTAAGTATTTTGTAATTATTTGTTGTCGTTACGACATAGGCTAAGTGTATCGAACCTTTCGTATCTCAATTTAACTCCTAAGTGTAATTAATGTCCTCTATTACTAGTGATATATGGTAACTTTTGGTTGGTTATTGAATTAATTTATACCTTTCTAGCCACGAGTAACGGTGATTGCGTGTGTAGGAATTGAAGATAGAAATTGAAAAACACATGAGCTGTCAAAGCAATATAATATAACTGCTTTATATTAATATAATATATATAAAATACCACGCTTTACATTTGCAATAAACGACTAAAAAATTATAATGAAAATTAAAAAAAATGATAATATATAATTACTTTTATTCATTTTGATGTTGAAGAAAAATTAGGCCCTGTACACGCTATGTTCATCGTAAGATTATGCTAAAATTACGGTTTTATCAGAAGTTTAATTAACAGCGTATTAAGCCTACGTAAATTTGACGACGTTTTTATAGTTTACTAGCTTTTGCCCGCGGCTCCGCCCTCGTGGATGTCGGTTATCGCGACAAAACATAGCCTATGTCCTTTCTCAAGGTCTAATCTAGCCCTATACCAAATTTCATCAAAATCGGTTCAGTAGTTTAGGCGTGAAAGCGTAACATACAGACAGACAGACAGAAAGACAGACAGACAGACAGACAGACAGAGTTACTTTCGCATTTATAATATTAGTATGGATATGGATTACATGATTTAGTTCATAAAATAATCCTAAACGATGGTTGTTTTGTTTAGCGTAAGATTAATGATTTGAGATCAATCGTTAGGAATAATATTTTAGTATAGTATTATACTTCACACAGTATTTATATTTGGCCGTCTCTAATTTATTGTAATCCAATTTTTTCATCACAACCAATGAGTACAGTACAAGATTAATTATTTTTTTAAATTTTTTTAATTAATTAATTAATTCTTTTTAACTACTACACCAAGTAAAAAAATATTATTTTACAAAAAATCAACAATTGCTACATACGCAATCTGACCAGTGAAAATGGCATTGTGCAAACGAACACCACATTAATAATATAGATAGAGATAGTTAGTTGAGAGTGAATTCCTATATAATAATTTATTTTAATAATAAGGTAATAATGTACGTCATACAATAATAGACTTCTACGAGAATGTTCTCAGTACTCACTAATAGTGTTAGAAAAGTAGTCAAATATAAGACCAGACACATTGACGTAAACATGTTTTGTGATACGTTGTCTATGACTTGTAAATACTTGTCGAAAAGAAATGTTTCGGTCTTGACGTTATTTCAGAAAGAATAATCAACTTAGTGCGGATAGATTTTATTAAATTGACGTACAGTCTTTTAAATCGGAGTAGTGACCATCAAGTAGTGCACGTCGCGTCAGTGTGCCCGGACCTTAACTGATCAATCACTAATGTATCACGAAATCATTACCACTTAATATTTTTAAGATTTATGCACTATGCTATGATATACATATATAAATATAATAATATTCGTACTGTACTTTAAGTCATAATAGCTCAATAATTTATGGAAATTTATGAAATTGTAATAAATAGTCAGTAAGCTAAAGTCAAGTTTAGGTGAATGCAAAGTTACTGTAAGGCGAAATAATATACATAATAAAAACATAAATAATTTAGACTGTAAGATTTACTGTGTAAGTCCCATTTTGTAATGTTAATTAAAAATCAAAAATCAAGCACTCCCATTACCATTATGAATACACTCATGACTTCTTACTGCTAACATTGAAATGTACTATAAATATGAACTATAAATATTAAATGTTATGCGTTAATAATATATGCGTGCGTTTTATTCACAACACAAAACCCCACTATTGCCATCACATAAGCATCATAAAGATGTTGACGAACCAAGTACTCAAAATGATCTTAAATTCGTTTCTTGTCACCCTTGCAGTTGACCGATTGTTCTGACATTTGGTACACATTTTAGTTCGGACAAAAATACCATATAAATTAATAAAACAGTTTGATTTGCTCTTAGTACGAGAGTTTTAAGATCAGTTTGAGACTTCGTCGCCAAGATATTTATGACGCTGACTGTAACTATATTGTGTTTACGAAGGTAGTTACAGGTATCACGTTTTCTTGGTTAACTATCTCACTTTATTCATGCAGTATTACATCGGAATCTTATTTTATCTTTTTTTATTTATAATCGATCGATTGAATCATAGTTATCATCGATTTTGGCGCTATGATGAATTTTCCTTTCTTCTTCCTAATTCTTCTTTGATATTGGGATAAAAGTGAACTTAACTATTTGTTAACTGATTCAACTTTATGCACACATGGATTACTAATCACTAGGTAGAAATCATTTCAAGATGCATCTCTTAAAAATGAATGTCTAAATAATTACATATTTAAAAAAACATCACAGAAAGTTTGAATGAATTGTTAAGCATGCTACCTAATTCAAATCGATTCGGAAAGGATTTTTTTTACATAGCTCGTAAGAGCGTCGATGGATTACTCCACTGTCGCCTTAAAGACGGATATATAAAGAGAGGAAAGATTTGGATTAATTCGGGCGTTTTTCTGGTAGCTTAGTGGTCAAAACCATTGTCTCTGTAAAAGAAAGCTTGCGGGTTCAATTCCCGCCTGGGCCTATCACAAAATTTTTCCTTTCTAAATCGATTTGAATCACAGAAAAAAATTTTTTTTTGAAAAGCACTTTACTGATCTTGCTTATAAAAATATATCCGATAGCAAGCCGTTCAGGCTGTAGGACTTGCCAAATAAATGGATATACATAATCTCGAAAATCATTACCCTCCTTCCTTCGGCAGTCGGGTAAAAATAAAACAAGAACTCCTAGTCCAAATGATTTATTCCGGATTAAAACTGCTGCTAAATAGTGCCCATGGATTCAGTCCAGTGTCAACCTTAGGTGCTGGTGCGTTATAATAGCCCTTTATTAAGTCTACCAGCGATATTGGGCACTTAAACCGATCGCAGTTATCCAGGATATGACCGAGGCGGAAAGCGGAGTCGTAAATAGCGTGTTCTAATGGCTCTGATGCTATTACCTTGGTCACTGGCATTCTGTAAAGGTAAAAGGTAGTTCATTAATAGAATAATACAGCTCTTTCAATGGTTTCATTGTCAGGGATGCTCGAGATCCTATGAAGTAGAAGAGAAAAATTTGGAGGTATAGGTCTGGATACAATGGGAAAACAACACTGTGATGATGATGGTGAGATGTATCCATGGAGAAGGAAATGATAGCGGAGTTGTTGCAAGGCAATCGAGTCGCGTGCCATCCAAACGTCAAATGGACTCATTCGGTAGGAACGTTATACCTATGAAGTCCTTCGACTTTTGACACCCCGCGCGTCCCTCTTCCCACCCGCATTCGGCGACGCGTTTTTATTAGGAGAAATATCAATGGGGGATTGCCGTTACTTAATCATATTCTGTCCTCCGTGGATGTATCCTACTAATCCTACTGAGTAAAATTTAAATTACTTCAAAGGCTGTTCGGATCTGGCTAAAATTTGGTAGAGTCTGGGATAACACAAAGATAGTAATATACTTTTTATACCAGGAATAGGTTCCTATGCGTAGCAGGAATGGGATTAAAACTCTCTGGCATCAACTAGTACCATTTTTTTTTTTCGTGCGGAAATCCCCTCGGATACCCCCCCTGCCGGAGCCGGAAGGGGAGGTTATGTCGGACTCGAACCGACTAAAACCACACGCCGACTGTGGGTCTTGGTGCTAGGCCGGAGGTGAGGTTGTCATAGACATATCCCTCGCACCCCGGCTGACCGAGGGCCATCCCTTACGGTCTGGCCCTCCTCAGGAGGGGGGACAACGGTGTCCCCAACTCGCCCCCGGAATGGGGAGGCGCGCTATTCAGCGCGCCGCCGCCGTGGCCTGCTTCTGCTGGGGTGACAGGCGGCTCCACCCGTCCCCCCCAGGCCCGCGCTCATGGGGGACGGAGGTCAGTCAGTGCCCTCCGACGCCCGAGTTGCCTGCGCGCGCGGGCGGCGCGATCCGCGAGTCTTTCTCGCTCGCGCCGCCGGCATCAACTAGTACCCAACACATACAAGTATAAACCTAAAAGTCATTGTCAGTTGTGCCTAAAAGTAGGCTTTTTTTCGTGTGGTCGTGGTGGTAGGCCGGAGGTAAGGTTGTCTTCTAGGTATTCCTCGTAATGACAGTTGTTTTTGCTCATCCTACATTATGCAAACAAAATAAATACACTGTTACTGTAATTTAAATTTTCTGTAGCATTGATTCTGTTGTAATGGATTCTGTTTTATTGTTAAATCTCGTGATTTATTTATAATCATTTTGCATTTACATATTCCACGATGATTCAGTTCAGACCGAAAACAAAAATAACATGTAATAAATTGCGACATAATCCAATAAAAGTAGCTTCACAGATATGTATAAATTTTATAACAATACAAAAAAATTAATAATGTGTGCACGGAAGCAGATGGTGGCTGTTGTCACCTTGTCGTCGTCCAGCACTGGTCTAAGTGCTCTTCGTGGATAATATTGTAAAAAAAAAAGTATACACGAATAGCACCTGCCAAAAATCTTGATAGGTGCTCTTCGTGGACATGGCTAGGTGCTATTCGCACAGGGGATATTCAGCAGGGTGCTCTAAGTGGATTACACCGTTGTCTTTGCCAACCGCGGAGGGAGAAAGACATGAGTAAAAGTTGATTTTATCAGCTAGGTATATTGGGAGCGACTGCCATCTATCCTCTCATTCTGAATTGTAGCGAGTGGCCAACCACTGACAGAGTTAGTCAGGTCGCCCATATAATAATAAAAATTAATATTTGACAACATTATACACAACGAACGCTATCTAAACCCATGGTAATCATAGCTTAACTAGGTTGTGTTATGGAATCTAGAATGCGGATAAACATACTTAGATACTTTTTTTTGTAAATACCTACATATTATTCATAGAAACACCCAGCCGTGCCATAGAAACACAACCTATGCAAATAGCCGTATTCATGTATACAAATATTTGCACTGAGCGGGGATCGAAACCGCGCCTCCTGCGTAGCAACTGCATTCACTACCGCCACGCCACAGAGACTGCAAATACGAGGCGCGGGTTCGATCCCCGTTCAGTGCAAATATTTGTATGCATGAATATGGCTCATTCCATTGGTCTGGCGGTTTCTATGTCTATTGTATATATTTACAAAAAAAATATCTAAGTATGTATATCCGCATTCTAGATTCCATAAGACAAGCTAGTTAAGCTTACCACGGGTCTAGATAGCATTGTGTAGAATGTTGTGGAATATTTATTATTATTCTGTTTGCATTAAACTAACCAACCTAACCAAATCAGTCGGGATCAATATCAACCTGAGTTTTAATCTAACTCTTCCCTCAGAGCTATCTCTTTTCATATACTCTTGGTCTTGAATTATGTTGTATGATAAACAGTTGACGAAGTTCATCAAGTATGTAAGAATGAATAAAAGTGGCATGGTTCTATCTCTTTCTACCCCGGGGGGAAATAGACCTGAGCATAGGTATTTTTTAAAAGATACTTACGTAAACAATGTTCTGAACATTTCTTCAATCATATTGCCGCCATGAGGAACAAGCCGCCGCGTGGTCTCACATAACGTCTTCAAAATACAGTCTCTGCCGTTGTAACCCATGCTGCAATAAAGTACTTTATGTTATGCTAGACTATGTTATGCTATACTATGCTTCTTGACATCTCTTTTCAAGAAGCATTTTTTCTATGTGCTTACTGCTTGTTGCTTTGGTGTGTGTCCCGCTATCCTTCACTTTACTTCCTCCTTCTGCGAGCCAGAAATGCTCGAGAACCAGGCGGCTGGTCGGGCCCGGACTAGACTCCGGAACCGCGCAGCCCGCAGAGAGCGAAGGCGATTCCGGCGTCGGTGGTCGCAAAACGACCTCCGTCCTCCATGAGCGCGGGCCTGATCGGTGGAGCCGCCTGTCACCCTAGCAGAAGCAGGCCGCGGCGGTGGCGGTACAAGATGCGCCTTCTCACACCCGGTGCTAGATGGGGACACTATGGTCCCCACAACCCGAAGGGGGCTATAAGCACCTACACCGGCTCCGGAAAAATCCCCTCGGATACCACCCCCAAGGTATCTGAGGGGATTCTTCGCACGATAAAAAAAACCCTTCATTTTACTTAAAATCATAACCACCATAATGTATCTCTGCAACTTGACGACGAAGAGAAGCTGGTGGTAATATCCCTAGATTTCTTATATTTGTAACTTCTGGGAATAACTTTTGATTGAATCGGTTGCCGTGTTGGTTCTCAATGGAGTAGAAAAGGGCCACCCCATTTCTTTTCATGGGTGTCATAGACACACTACAGTAAAGACAGCCCTTATTCTTAATAGTCAAATGTACATTACATTTAATTTTAATTTTTAAATCACACAACATACTTATCCATAATCGACTCCAGCTTCTCATACAGTTCACGCCTACTTCTCCTCAGTTCCATCGGTCTTGTCTTGTACCTTCTATAGAACCTCGCAGTTTCCGTGGTATTCGGTAGCTCGTACGCAATACCCCAATTCATGCCCCACGTGAAGGTACCAGGTGCTGTTGACGGAGATGGTTGGCCAATGACACCCACAGTAACGCAGCCGGCACACTGGAATCAGTAATTTCTTTTTTATAATAGCTATGAAGAGTAAGAGGATAATATTGGCCATGAGCAAGGTATTAATCCTCAGACATTATGACCAGAGATGGTGCGCACTGAACAATAGGAATTAAATGAACTTCAATTCGCACACCACTCAAGCTTTGGAACAAATTTCCTGCCGCGGTTTTCCGAAATTACTACAATACGGGGTCATTCAAAAAGGGCATAAGAAGGTTTCTTCAGGGTCGGTAGCGTGAAAATGACGCTTCTGGTGTCACACACTTCCATAGGCCACGCTAATAACTTTCAATCAGGTGGCCGTGTGCTTGTCTGCCACCTAAATTGTATAAAAAATATATTTTAAACTTGTACAGCGATAGGTAGTTTGGTTCCAATATGCTGTACAAAAAGAAACTATTGTGTAATGAAAAACTACCTACTACATGAATGCGTAGGTCGAGAGAAGCGATAGAATCATCAATTAATCAATCGATTAACCTTTCGCGGTTCACTTTTGGACATAGGCCTCTACCAATTTTGGGAGACTTTGACTTTTGGTTCCCACGATAACCAGAGGAGTTGGTATATGTTTATTTCGTGTTACCCTTCTCTCCTCATAACTTATACGCAATTTTCCGTTAGTTGCCCCTTAACTTCGAATGAGATGGGATGGTGATACTTGTATCAAAGAACTAAAGAGTCCATTATGCAGTTCTGTGCTTGTACCTATTATTTCTCCGTCACTACACGGATAGATTCATATATATACTTACATTATTATCCTTCCGTTTACTTAATATTACTTCTTTGAAACTTATTTTGCGTGATTGAATGAGAAAGAAATACACTGATGTTTAAATCACGAAATCACGCAAAATAAGTTAATACAAATTTGAAAAGTGTGAAATTAAATTGACAAGAATGCTTTTTTTTATGAAAGGACACGTCAAATTGACTTCACCTCGCCTGATGGTAGGCTAAAGGCAAAGTCTCGCAAATTGTGACTTCAGTTCGGCCTAAACTATAGTATTAATACAAGTACAAGTTTCAGAATGCATCAAAACTTACCTAGTATTTACCAAAAGTTAACGATAACGGAAACTTTATCGAGATCTGTTTAAGTTCTCAACACCTGTCTACAGCTTCAGTTACGAATAATATTATTTACTTTAGCGGTTCCAACCAAGTTGTTGAGTAATTAGAAATCAGTGGTTTTACATGTTCTTGTTATTGTATGAAGTTTGAATATACACTGATATTATATAAATTATATTAGTATATATATAATAGTGAAGAATTTTGGTTTGGTGTTGATTGGGCTATTATATGAGTGACAGCTGTCTGATTTCCCAGCCTTTTGAGGAAAGCCTTGCTCGTCAATTAGGAGTTGTAGCGACCTGCTGGTTGGTTTGGCCCTATAACTTGGCTTATGTATGGTTTTTGCAATACTCCGTACTTCGTAGCTAGTTGCGAATCTTCCGGGGGCGAGTCGGGGACACCGTTGTCCCCCCTCCCGAGGAGGGCCAGACCGTAAGGGATGGCCCTGGGTCAGCCAGGGTGCGAGGGATATGTCGAAGATAACCTCACCTTCGGACTAGCTTCACGACCCACAGTCGGCGTGCAGTTTTAGTCGGTTCGAATCCGACATAACCTCCCCTTCCGGCTCCGGCAGGGGAGGTATCCGAGGGGATTTTCGCACGAAAAAAAAAGCTAGTTCCGAATCAAGAAATTTTATTCCTGTTTCGCAATCACTTGCGAACTAACAGAACCTGTTCCTTAAATGCAACTAGGCATCTTTTTTTTTATTTTTTTTATTTATTTATTATAAGAAACTCTACAGCTTATTTTTAGTGGTCTTTTTTTTTTACATTTACATATTACTTAAGCTAACAATGAGTTTCATGACATTCATAATTATGCATAAACTAGATGTGGTTAGTTGTACCTAGAACTTGATGATTAAACTTACATATAGGTAATATGGGAACCCAAAAAAAATCGGTAACTGAATTTCGGTATCACCAGTAGGTTCTAGATATTAAAACAATAGTCGTTTTACGGTGGAACTTCGAAGTTCAACGGTTACGTAGCCGGCAACCAAAAACCCAAGACGGCGTGCGTTTTAGTCGGTTCGAGTCTGACATAACCACCTCCACCGGTTCCGTGGGGGTGGTATCCGTGAGGATATTTCGCACGTTAAAAAAAACGGTTACGTAGCCGACTCCAACAGGGTTGGAAAACCGCTCGGTAGAATAGAAGTTCTCAGCCCGTGCATCGCAGATTATGTAAAACGCCTTACAGAGTATGTTCCCGGATATAAAGAAATGATATGTGAGAAAAAATATGAATTTACGAGAGTCATAAATCGTGTGTAAAACATAAAAGTGGTCTTAAAATTTTTTGAATATAAAATTCCGAAAAGTAAGTAATCTACCAAGTTTTATGAGTCTCAGTGCTATGTTCTTTATCTTAGAGCTTCGTTGAAAGTACGAGTATGTACATATTTGAAATTTTAGAGGTTATAAAATATCCAATTATATTTTTATTACTTCCAATCAAACAATGGAACATGGCTGATCGTATGTAGTCCCGGAGGATGAAGAGTTGTGTTAATAGAGATCCGGTTCTTAGCATTCCATGAATTCACCGTGCGGTCGCCGGGTCCATGGCGTGGTACAGAGAGGAACACTGTGACGGCGCCTGGGACTTGCGACCCAGGTGTAGGTTTAGGGTGGCCACCTTGTGATGCATCAGCGCTCACCTCCACCGTCAGTCGTGTTCCCCCCTCTACCTATCCAAATTTGGTAAGATCCTATCAACGCCGTTTTAGATATTCGTTTGAGTAAAGAGCTTACTGAAGCTCTTGGCAATCCGAGGTCTTTAAATAAGTTATACAGGGAGTTAGCTGGAATTCCCCTTGCTCCTACTTCCGCGGCGTAGAGTTTAACCACATAGCCATTTTTGGTTAATTCGTTGGTCAGGTCAAAGTATTTGTTTATTTTTATAGCGTGGTCTTAAGGTACGTTAGTTTCCCACGGTACTGTGATTTCTACTAGTACTACACGCTTTTGCTGTTTTGAACATAGGAATATATCGGGTCTAGATGACGAGGCACAAACATCCTCCTGTATTTTATAGTGTTTCTCATACGAATCTGCGAGTAATGTCCATTCTGCGGCTGCTATCAAAATTGAGTACGGCTTTTGATTTGTCTTTTTTGAGCAGCCTTCCTTTACAAACGCGACGTCATTTCTTTGGTTTGTGGTTAAACCCTTTTTCGCTCTAGCTACCGCCAAACTTACCGCCTCACGTACGATTTCTAATACCTTATCATGTCGGTGCGAGTAATGACCCCGGTCTAATAGCATCCTACAACCCACCAGTACCAATTGCTTCACCACATGAGCTACATGTTTTATCTGTGGCTTTTCCCCATCTGACAAGATTGCTTTGGTCGGGGAGGGTCAACTGAATGCATTGAGATAGAATTTAAGAAGTGTCGGTGACCAGTCGTATATTAAGGTACGCCATTTTAAGGCTATGGGAATACAAAATTCACCTAGTGTTAACCATTCGTTTTGTATTTCTAGGTTCATTGCGTGCACTTTGTAGGTATTATTTTCATCTACTTGAAGAAAAGATTTTGTTATGTCTTTGTCTGACTGCCTCCTAGTATTACCCAAACCTACCCTACCAGTCTGCGAGCCTATCATGATTTTTTTATGGAATTGGAGGTGCGACTCGAGCTCTTTAGTACTTTGGTCTTTTGGAAGAGCTTGCACGATTTCGTTTTTTGATTTCGCTAGGACGTGCATTTTGGTTACTCTTAGATGTTTATAGAGTTCCGATGGTTTCTTGAACGTCATTCCAAAGTTATTTGAGGCTCTATATAATGTCGATGGGTCTGCCGACTGAGCTAGCCCCAGCCACGACTTCAATGTCTTCGTAACATACGCATCTAGTTTTTTGGGGTACACCTCATATAGTAGAACTTTTTAAGTAATAATTTTATATTGCATAACAACTAATAGCATAAACCTCTTTTCGCAGAATATCGTTTGGCATAAACTCATTTTGCATACATTGAAACCCATAATTTTGTAAGTCAGAATCATCTGTACGCATAATTTTTGTATCCATAATAATCACAATGTATAACCATCACATCGCAGAAAGTTCAAAACCAGATTCATCTTTTGGTATATATTTCTTATCCATAACTATTTAAAAGTAGAACCATCATTTCGCATAATGTTTACAGCAAGAATCATCTTTTATGATTATTGCAACACTTTTCTAATCAGGCTTTATCATTTTTACTATTGCTATTAGTTCGTTCGCTCGGCTCGTGCATAAGAGGTCACAGTTCTAATCTAACCTAACCTATCCGAGTCGGGGTACTCTGTGTCGGGGTGTTAACAACTATCTATTCTGGCGCTTCGCCGGCCGCTACCGCGGCACGCTCGCTTCGCTCGCTCGGCTCGCGCTGTTGGGGTCACAGTTCTAACCTAACCTAACCTATCCGAGTCGGGGTACTCTGTGTCGGGGTGTAAACAACTATCTATTCTGTCGCTTCGCCGGCCGCTACCGCGGCACGCTCGCTTCGCTCGCTCGGCTCGCGCTGTTGGGGTCACAGTTCTAACCTAACCTAACCTATCCGAGTCGGGGTACTCTGTGTCGGGGTGTAAACAACTATCTATTCTGGCGCTTCGCCGGCCGCTACCGCGGCACGCTCGCTTCGCTCGCTCGGCTCGCGCTGTTGGGGTCACAGTTCTAACCTAACCTAACCTATCCGAGTCGGGGTACTCTGTGTCGGGGTGTTAACAACTATCTATTCTGGCGCTTCGCCGGCCGCTACCGCGGCACGCTCGCTTCGCTCGCTTGGCTCGCGCTGTTGGGGTCACAGTTCTAACCTAACATAACCTACCCATTTTTAAAGAAGAAAGTAACCCAATCTATATTATTCTAATTGAAATTCTATGCTCTTTATAGCATGCCTATTCAAATTATGCTAAATAATCTGTACTCTAAATGAACGTTATGCTAAATGAAGTTATACAAAATTTTAACTATGCCAAAGGTAATTATGCCAAATAAAATTCTACTATCTTAAATGTATGCCATTCTAAATTCGGTCATAAGCACATTATGCCTAAAAATATTTATGTCAAATATTTTTAATGCCTAATAAATGATCGATTAAAGAAGTTTCTGCGAAGTGAGTTATCCCAAATAGGTTTCGGAGTATCAAGTTTCTACCAAATAGACGGCACCCAGTTTTTTGAGGAGGCTCTGGCTTATATCATAAACAAGAAACGGTGAAAAATGTGTAAATAAATGTACTATTCCTTGAGTACACTTCGATCCATTTGTTTAATGGTACCACGTCAATGCAAGGCACTATAACAAAATCCATACCTAATATTATAAATGCGAAAGTAACTCTGTCTGTCTGTCTGTCTGTCTGTCTGTCTGTATGTTACGCTTTCACGCCTAAACCACTGAACCGATTTTGATGAAATTTGGTATAGGGGTAGATTATACCATGAGAAAGGACATAGGCTATGTTTGGTTGCGATAACCGACATCCACGCGGGCGGAGCCGCGGGAAAAAGCTAGTATTAGATATAACTTGACTTTTTGTTTTAGTGTAATGGTTAGTTTATACCTATAGCTATAAAATTTGAAAATGGATTATATTATATATACTACTGGCAATTCACAAGAGTTTTTTCACAGTGTCCTTTTATTCAAGCTTATGGACCTTATTCCATAACAGTAGGTATATCTATTCTTGAAGAAGACAAAATAACGATAGTGAATGTTAAAAACAAGTGGGTACATAAGTAAAAAAACGGTAAAGATATTTATAGCCAGATTTATAAGGATAAACTTGTAAGAAAAGAATTTGGCAATGAAAACTCACAGCGCTGAATGTAGACGCATTGATATTGACCTTAATATAATTTTAGTTGATTTCAAATAGAAACATTGCTACATAAAACTTTAACTTACCGAAAAACTGGAGCCTTCCGGAAATGCTACATACCGCTTTCTTCTCGATAAAGTTCTTGAACCGTCTTTGGCTGCAAACACACTATATAAGTATACTACTATCAAGAAATTTAAGATTTTAGAATTGAAGCACATTTTGAAGGCGTGTAGCCTTTCAGAGGTCGATTTATGAGTGATGTAGAGGCTTAGCTGTTAAACTGGGTTAGGCTACATAACGGTACTGGTGATTTTCATGTATTATCGCGACACGAAGTGCTTGACACAGTGAACTGCATTCTTGAAGAGATTAAGAAAATATGTAAGAACCTATTAATAATGTCTTAGTTTATAAATAAAAAAGTTTGTGACTCTGGTACTGGATTTTTGTGACTCCATCAAGTCAGAACAGCTGGATAAATCCGGGTAAAATATAATCAGCCCAGATACTTTTTTTTTTTTTCATCGTGCAATAAATCCCCACGGATACCACCCCCACGGAGCCGGTGGAGGTGGTTATGTCGGACTCAAACCGACTAAAACGCACGCCGTCTTGGGTCCTTGGTTGCCGGAGGTGAGATTGCCAAAAGCATATCTCTCGCACCCCGGCAGACCCAGGACCATCTCTTTCGAGATGGCCCCCTTCGGGTTGTGGGTACCAGAGGGTCCCCATCTAGCCCCGGTTACGGGGAGGTGCACTTTGCGCCGCCGCCGCGGCCTGCTTCAGCTAGGGTGATAGGCGGCTCCACCGATCACCCCCAGGCCAGCGCTCATGGAGGACGGAGGTCGTTCTGCGACCTCCGACGTCCGGTTTGCCTTCGCTCTGCGCGGGCTTCCCGGGCCCGGAGTCTAGTCCGGACCCGACCGGCCGCCTCCTTCTCGAGCATTACTTGCTCGCAGAAGGAGGCGGCCGCACTCCAAGCGTTCGCGCATCGTACCATCGCTGTGAGCAATGTGGCGAGTGTGAGGTCTCCCACCCCCAGAACCACCACTAGGACCCGCCACGCCGGGCACTCGGTCAGCGTGTGCATCTCTGGGTCCTTGCTCGCATCACTCACTCAGGTAACTCCCGAAACACCCGTGTCCGGTAATCACCTGCGTCAGCCGGTACGAGAGGCTGCCGGGTGGCCTCTCTAGCCACTCCTCCATGATGGGTCTTATCGCCGCTATTACGGTGTGCCCTGCGCTTGGTCGCCCAAGTCGTAGCTCCCATTCCGCTACCATGTCCCTGTGGAGCTGAGACCTCACGGCCCGAATTTCTTCGGGCTCAGGTTCCCGTCCCTGCTGCCGCGCCTCCTTTCGGTACCCAACTGCACTCGTTGAATGTAACGAAATTTCCTGGTACGATAAATATTATGGATGATTGCAATCCAACCTAAATGTTACTAAATAAATTTTCCAAAAGAAAAAAAAACGAAATGAAAACTTTAAAAAAGTATGTTTAATTTCCACAAACATCAGGCTAAATAACGCAAGTTGATTAATGCGACCAAAAATACACTGAAAGCCTTTCATAAGGCTTTATTGAGGTTTCGAGTTATTTATTAACCCTTTAGTACAAAAGCTAGGCTACAGTTATTAATTTTTTAATGAATCTGGTAAAACAATAAAAAACAAACTGCTATAATTAAATAATGCAATCTTTTGAAAAAAGAAAAAAATTGGCTCTAAACCACCTGGTCTCTGGACCATCAAAAGGTGCCCATTGGTCACCCGGTAGGCGATTGAGATTGTAATTTAATTACTTGTACCAATAAAGGAGGGGATTGGATTGGAGAATGGGCAGGGGCAAGGTAGAAAATGATACTCAATCACAAATCTCAACTTGCAACTGTAATTTAAGTAATGATAGTATTGTAGAACTAAACTTGACTGGAGATTTTAGATGATCGGTGATGTAAACATAACAAAAAAATGAGCTCTTGCCCAATGATCGCACTCAACAGTTTATGCTCTAGCTAAGCTGTGTTATCATTCCATTGTCACAAAGCTCAATGAATTTATAAAAAGTGATAATCCGGAGTATTTTAACATCAATCGTGTTAAGATACTCTGGATTTTGTTCCTGTAACCTCTTCTCAACCAACAAGCGTACAGTTTTAAGGTTGAAGCTACCAGTAAAATATTTAAAATCAAGTTACATTATACTAGATTATATTGATTATACTGAAGACTGATGGCACTTGTTGGAATCTACTACACATATTGAATAATACAATTATACTTTTCCACAGAGTTTTATTTTTATCACTGAATGCCGTAAGGCGAAACCAGTCGGGTTTCGCCTTACGGCATACTCATCTCATCATACAATATACTAGATTATCATCACCTTACCAACCTACATTGAATTCATTCAGTTATGTATGTGATAAAACAATATAACCTTATCATAATTTATCAAATCCAATTGATAATCATTCGAGAACACTCAGTCAATTCAATTATGTACTTCCGAAAACCCCTTTTAATTCTGTATTCGAACTCCCATTTATACGAATGAAAGAACTTTCTTTATACAAATGCGTTCTCGTGGAAAATATCATCAAAATTGAGACGAGTGTCAATCGAGCCTGAAAAACCCAGACCTGCAATCTGACGAGTAGATGGAGAAAACCAGGTGCTTTATTGTCAGTCGACAATACCGCACGCGTTATTGCCAGTGGATAATACCAACCGCATGCGTTATTGCGATAATGAATCCATATTCCTTTAACCTCCTGAGGTCTTGGAAAATTTTAACCACGTGTTTCTGACCCCGATGCCATTGCAAATATCATTATAAAAAAATGACATGCTGTCAGCCAATTCCAGCTTAAAACAATGGTCGGTAAGGTAGTTTATCGAACAAAATTATATGTTGCACAATTGCGTGCGCTGCTGTTACTGCAGCAGTGTGCCATCATACCCACGCCATAATACAAAATGTGTTTAAAACAGACATCATAATAACGGGTACGATGGTATTCATCATTCTTTGAGCCTTTACCCAATTCTGTTGGGGTCGGCTTTCCAGTTTCCTGTGATGCGACTATTTGCCATGAAGCCACTGCCAAAGATGATCATCATGACTAGATCAATGCAAAAAGCCATGCTCATGCATACAAAAATCTGAGCGGGAATAGAACCCGCGCCTTCCGCGTAGCGGCCGCATTTACTATCGTTACGCCCCGGAGGTTTTGCCTGTTAGTAAATTTCTCATAAAACCAACAAAACCAAAAGGAAACTAACGAATCGCTTTGTCAAAACCAGTATTATTAAATAAAGAGTGCTTCGTTGTAGTCACATTATTGGAAATAATAAATCTCCTCAAACGAGCGTGCATAGCGTTGGGCTTTGTCCAGTAAAACACAAAATAGGAAACATTTAACAATTTTCTTTGTTCTTTCATGTTTTTTGGAAGTTGAATGAATGCTTAAAAGAATGATATTAATGTAACAGTTTATAGGTGTTTAGGTGTTGATTGTTGTATTATTACTTTGGTATGAAAATTCTGCATGTTAAAAAATATATTTACTGAAATGACATTCGAATCACATCGCCGAATTGGTCGAGGCATTCCCCCTGTAAGGGAAAGACTGCGGGTTCGAATCCCGCCCGAGAAGATTTAATTTTCCCCAATGTAAATTCAGTTGAATAATAAAACTTAAGAGACTGGTTGTAGGTGGACAGCACAGCCGAGTTAATTCACATGACATGACATAGGGAGACATACAGATATATGGTAGCCGACCTCCGGGATGGGGATGGCACCTGAAGAAGAAGAAGAAATTCGGTTCGTTGAAACCAGTAAATAATTACTGAACTTAATTATAATGTTATTTGATAAACCATTCTTATTTAAATTAATTATTTTAAATTATATTGTAATTTAATCTTATTTAAAATGGGTGAGATTTAAATATTTTAACTGAATAAAACACATCATTAACCAATAATTTAATATCGAAAAGAGAGTAATGATTTAACATAATTAATAGAGTTTTGCTAACATTTTTGTTTCATACACCTTTTATTATCATTATTATCATAAAGATGAATTTTTTTGATTGCATCTGAGAGGCCAGGGTCCACCTACCGGTTTTTCCTCCTTTATTCCACACGGTTTAGATGATCCATGGTGATGGATGGTGATGTTGACACATGTGTAATGAGAATTGCTATTAAAATAATGAACAGAATCTTTTCATAAAACATTGGAAAAAATGAAATGCTCAAGTGAGACTCGAACTCACGACCTTTCGCTTACAGGGCGACTGCTCTGCCAACTGAGCTATTGACAACCACTTGAATCATTCCAAATTTTCCTTCTCTTTATATCCGTCTATAAGGGCGACGGTGCATTTCATTTTTTCCAATGTTTTTCGAACTTAACAGTTAGCATAATAAATGCTATAAAAAAAATCATTCAAAGAATCTTTTCATCTTTATTTTTTAGCGAGTTTTTGAAATTCTGGCAGTATGCAATATTTAGACTATATCAAACTGCCATTTGTGTGGTTTTTTTTTTTCAAGAATATTAGAACCTAAATTACTAATATCCCCACTAACCCCTCCAGCTAAGCTAAATTGCTCGCTGTAATGGCCAATATTCGAACCCGTAAGTCGTATCGTAAGGCCGACTCCTTAACTGACGTATGTATTGTATGTACTAACAATATATCCCGTTAGTATAATAGTAATTGATATCGCTTTATTCATGTCGTTCAAATCACTAAGTATATAAATGTATTGAATAATACACTTGTACTTCTCCACAGAGTTTAATTTTCATTTCTGAACCTGACCGGTTTCGCCTTACGGTATTCTTAAAGGTTTACATTGATGGTTTGAATATTCCAATTCCCAAACACTACAATATTTAAATTTTTCTTGCGTGAGTAGTTTTAAAATTTGGTATACCAGTGAACAAATTTTCCCCAAAATGTGGGAAATAATATTGTAAGTCTGGCCTAACAATTTCTAAATGATTAATAATAATTACAAGTATATTATAAATGTGGAAAATAATTGTAAGTCTGGCCTAACAATTTCTAAATTATTTATAATAAGTACAAGTATATTAATATAATGTAGTAGATTCCACTAAGTGCCCTCGATCTCCAGTATAAAAAATACTTGTATATAGATCTAAAATCATTACATTGTCATGAAAAGTCTTTCTATCCGTGGTTCCAATGGTAGTATTACGCAAAGGTGCTACTAAACAGAGACCAAGGAGTTTTAGCCACGTCGCCACTTGGTGGAGGTGCATTGTAGTACCCTTTCATTAAGTCCACAAGAGATATGGGACATTTGAACCTATCACACCCATCTAAGACTCGTCCCAGCCGATGTGCTGCGTCGTAAATAGAATGCTCCAATGGTTCTATTTTAAGTATTTTTGTGGGTGGAAATCTGGAAAGATATTAATAAAATGATCAATATATCGATAGTTCGTGTGATTATCGGCAGATGGCTCCTAACGTCAGCCTTAGATGGTCGTATAGGAGAATTTCAATAGGTAATCAATATCAATCAAAAAATTAAAAAATAATCAAAATGAATGACACAAATTTCATTATTACTATTATGAAATTAGGTATTACTCGGGATATAACTCTTGGACCAAAATGTGGTGTATGCTGCAGTACACGTTTTTCGGGTGTCTTTTAACAGGGTGCTACGGCGGTGGACGAAATCAAATTCACAAAACAGAGATAATTATAAAACAATCCGCGCACACCAGGGCCTCGTTTGTCTCACGATTTAGCTCCAATATATATACCCTGAAGTAATACTAACAATAATAAAAGCAGCTTAAAAATGAACAAAATAACTGGTTCATACGAGTATATACGATAACCTTCCAGTTAGTTTAGTTGCATTCTAAATCAACACTACGAGATTTGCCCCATATACAAAATTCCAAAATTTTTATGTATGGGACACCTCAATTTGACTTCACCTCGCCTGATGGTAAGCTAAAGGCAAAGTCTCGGAAAGAGGGTCACCATCGTAAACAAGTTCTATGTTAACAGTAGCGGCACTCAGCATGCCTTTTCATGCCCCGCTTAAAGGACCCAGGACTGTAGGAAGAAGAAAACGCGTGAGCTGGCAGGGACTTCCAGGTCTTAATGGTGCGACATAGGAATGAGTCACTGAACGCTTAGTTCTTTCACCTCAAAGTAATTTAATAATTTGTTTTTAATTTTACTTCGACTTTGTCCCATTTATTGTTCCTTTCTCGCTCCGTTTAATTTCATCAATATCTTGTCAAAGTTAGGGGTTGTCTTTCTCATATAACTTTCTTACCCTTATTAAGTAAACTACAAAAACTTACGTGAACAAAGTTCGAAACATCTCCTCAATCATGTTTTCTCCTCGAGGTATCAGCCTCTGGCTCGTTTCGCATAGCGTCTTCAGAATACAATCTCTGCCTTTGTAACCCATGCTGAAAAATAATAATTTATACATTGAGATGTTAAGCAGTTATTCATAGAACTATATGTACAATACATAAAAAATACTAAATGAAATTTAAAACTAGAAACTATAACTGGGTACTAAAATAATTCGCATTTTTACATTTACTTGTATTTTTTTTCACACAGTGAATTTCATTATCCTATTATACTCCCGTAAAAACCAAGCTATACAAAACCATTAAGAGAAAAAGTAAAAGAGCAAACCGCAGTCTCCAAAGTAGGTAGAAGTTTTCGATGCAACTGGGACCAACGCTGTTCTGATGATATTTTTGTAACAAATCCCATCTATTAAATATTTTGTATCAGGATTTATGTTACAGTCTACATACTAACTTTTAAACTCTCACGTTACATGACATAGATAACTGGAATAAACACGATCATGCTCTAGGGGTACTATTATCTATTCTGTGCTCTAGGTACATATGTACCTTTGATTTGCCTGACGTTTCGACCAGGTTACACCGGCCGTGGTCACAGGCTGATTGGCTCAGTAATGCCCGTCTGAGCCAGTCACCTGGTCGAAACGTCAGGCAAATCAAAAGTACGTATGTACCTATACTATGATCGTATTAATTCCCGTTATCATTAATGTAAAGTCTACATACTTTCTGTTTAAAATGAAATCTGTATCTCTTCAATATAGAACCAGCAGCCGGGGACGCCCGCGTCTAAGCTTTCATCGATCAATGAAATTGTAGAAAAATCTGTCACGTAACCAATACGACTCATTTTATTAGTCAAAGGATGCCCGAGAGATGCGGGTCTACATACCCGGGGCTTGGGGGGCAATTTATTCTAACTTACAGTACCTACTTTTTCAACTTTTACATTTTGTGCAAAGAATACCTATTGAGATAAATGAACAACGGAGGAGGTTGTGATGTAGGCTTTATTTTCAGGGTAAAGAGGTTAGACAGCTGCCGTTTGCATGGAAGCCAAATCAAAAGAAAAATACAGAATCAAAGTACTCTGAGTCATGATCAATCTCTGGACATTTTCTCAACTCAGTTGGGTTGGGCTTTCCATTCTAATTACAATCCAGCTGATTTTCAATGATTTCCATCAAGCAACTGCCATATGACCTCTACAACCAATAAAAAGACTCTGAGTACCTACCTTATCCTCATAGTAGTTTCTCAGTTACGTTTATTTACACTTTGGAGCCCATTGTCCGTATTTTTTTAATTGCTAGGATTTCTGTTTGACCTCCTAATTTCTCAAGAGGTCTGCTCAAGAGCTCAATGCACCGACTAGAAAGTGTCCCTCAGTGCTATCAATAGTGTCCGCTATATGCACTATTTACACTATTTTATGTCATGACATCATCGGTATTCAAAAAGAGAATTGGGTTTTGCAACATTGGTTCTTATCTTAACAAAGTTAAAGCGCATTTTCGCTTGGCCTCATATTTCGTAGCTATTACCGTAACAAAATTATAATCTAAAACGTCCCTTAATGTTTAAAAATATTCATCCTTGAACAACGTCAACTTAGCTCTTAAAACATAAAGGGAGCAGCTGTTTATCATAAGTGAAAGTCGTAAAAGTTCTTTCAGACCAACTTTAGTGTCTGCTAAAATTGTATGAAGTAACTTGGTCAACTTTGCACCTAGTCACCACTTAATGTAGTCATAAGGTATACGTTTTAAAACTTTCTTTTTAAGGACTAAGACGTATGTAGACGAGATTCTTAACTATCCAAGGTCTTGGCTCAGTTTGTAGAATCATTATCATCGTCTCAACTATGTTCTTGGTTGCGTTACGATGTTTTCACCGCGATATCCAGGGCTTACTTACCGCTTATAGTTTGGTTATTACGGCTCTTTTCGAAGCGACTACAGACTGTATCAAAACGTATACGTTAATGAATTTTTATAGCATTTATTATGCTAACTTGTAAGTTCGAAAAACATCGGCAAAAATGAAATGCTCAAGTGAGACTTGACTCACGACCTTTCCCTTACAGGGGGAATGCTCTTCCAATTGAGTTATTGAGCCACACCTGAATAATTTCAAATTTTCTTTCTCTTTATATCTGTCTTTATAGGCGACGTTTTAAAACTTTCTTTTTAAGGACTAAGATGTATGTAGACGAGAATGTTAAGTATCCACAAAGTATCCAGGTCTTGGCTCATTTTTTAGAATCATTATCCTCGTTCTAAGATTGTTCCAGGTTGCTTTTCGAGGCTTTATTTCATTTCGCGGGGGCCTTTTATTGCTTTTGGTTTGGCTGATATGTTTTTAAGGAAGCGACTACACTTCTTAACTCAGAAATAAAAACTTTTGTCAGAGACTATTCTAGCCTGAAAGTGAGGTTAACTTAGCGCCATCGTGCGTACTACCAAGGAGTGGAACGCCTTACCCGAATCTGTGTTTTTGGATAGCTATAACTTTGGTGGGTTTCACGACTAGCGAGTGAATAGGTTACTTGTAGGCAAGCCAGCTGCACCATTGACCACATAGTCACTTACTAGTACATAATGGTCAAACGAGAGCCTATTAGCCTTAAAAAGGCGCTTAAAGGTGCACTTGCTGATAAATGAACAAGGCTTACGTGCAAGTTTTCTTCTCGGGGTTGGGAAGTCAGACGATAATAATGGTACAGCCAGCATCAGAAAGATGTTGACGAACAAAGTACTCTAAATGATCTTACGCCTCGGTTTTCCCCTCTTCCAGTTCAGTGACAATTCTGATATTTGGTACCACCTTTAGTTCGGACAATAATACCGTTTAAATCAATAACACAGTTTGATTTGCTCTTAATACATTGGTATTTACATCATTTTGAGATTTTGCAGTCATGATCATTCTGACACTGACTGTACAACCACTTTTTTTATAACAGGACATATCAATTTGACTTCACCTCGTCTGATGGTAAGTCTCGAAAAGAGGGTCATCAGTATAAGCCACTTGGACTAGGTAATAGCGTCGGTAGCCATTACGATCGAATCCTGGCCATTTCACTACAAACGTGAAGCCACTCCTAACACAAGCAATTTAGCTTAGCTGGAGGGGTTAGAGGGAATATTAGTAATTTCGATCCTAATATTCATTAAAAAAATACTTTGCTACGTTAAGAGTAAAAAAAAACACATACTTATCTATAATGACTTCTAGTTTCGAATACAGGTCTCGCCTATGTTTCCTCTGCATCATATGCTTGTTTTGGTATATTTTCCGTTTGTATGAATGATAATATGCACTGACTTCGGTGCTGTTTGGTAACTCGTAGGCTATCGCCCAGTTCAGGCCAAATGTAAATGTTCCCGGGGCACTCGATGGAGCCGGCTGGCCAATTACACCAACTGTAATGCAACCAGCTGTCTGAAAACCAAAAATAGATTATTTTATTAGACTCCTTTTGGCGTATTAGGCCTTGCTATCTCTATTCTCCTATTTCTTTCAATAGAAAAATTATAGCCCACCTTTGAACTCTAAGGCTGCGGTTTCACTGAGGCGGAGTGGAGCAGAGCGGAGACGAGCTGTGCCACGATTCACAAATCAAATGTTTTGAAATCCACATCTCTTCTCCACTCCGCTTCAAAGGAAACAGCATTGGCGGAGAGGAGCGGAATTGTTTAAAATATCGGGAAAACGGACTAGCACCGAGAGAAGACCGATGTGGAGCGGATAGGGGCAGTGCGAAGCGAGGTGGCTCACTCACGCGCATATTTAGAGTACGCGTGTTGTGTCACTGGGCCACTCACATGAATAGACAAAGCTGCTCCGCTCTACCCAACTTCGCTCCGTTCCATCCCGCTCCGCTTCAGTGGAAACACCTACTTCTTTTCACAGCTCAGCCCTGCTCCGCACCGCTCCACTCCGCCTCAGTGGAAATTATTTTTAATGGACATTTTGCTTGCCCATTGTAATGCCACCTTCTGTCTTCCGTGGCTGTCACTTGCAATATCATGAGATCCTCCCGTGTAGGTTATATGACCAAGCAGCATACGTTATGTTTTTTTAAACTATCGCGGTGTAAACTTATGGTTGTTTTCCGTTTGCATCGCACCCGAAACGTCAACAAAAGTAAGTCAATTTTTTTTATCGCGTAAGGCCCGAATTCTCGTAAAAAGCATACGTATCTCGTAATTAGTAAGGATCCATACTTTATGGATCTATACTAATATTATAAATATGAAAGTAACTCTGTCTGTCTGTCTGAATGTTATGCTTTCACGCCTAAACCACTGAACGGATATTGATGAAATTTGGTATAGGGGCAAATTAGACCATGAGAAAGAACATAGGCTATGTTTGGTCGCGATAACCGGCATCCACGCGTGCGGAGTCGCGGGTAAAAGTTAGTAGCAAATAAGTCCCTAACATGTACGAGAATTATAAAGAAATCAGATAACAAACTTACAAATAAAGCTATATTTATGCATGTATTTATATACATCATTCTACGTTGTGAATATCTACTATTCATATTCATAAAATGTTATTGATATTGTAGCGTATATATTTTTTTATTTACGCAAAAGAACTGTAACTTCTTATGTGCATACATAAGCACAACCACGCTTTTTTATGGGTACATTTCCTTTCGTCGTCCTCCATCTTCGCACCCCTTTCCGCCGTAGGTATCAACAGTGACAATAATCAAGGATATTATTCTGATACGATACGAGTTTTAATCACAATTGTGATAGAAGTATTCGGTGGATTTCAAGTGGTATATTATATAGTAGCTAAGATATTTCTGAGGCTGACTGTATTTAGTTCATAATAATCAACACAATTACTTTGGTTTAGTTTTATGCAAGTTAATTTAACACAAATGCTTAAAATGATCTTAAACCCAAAGTATTAAGGGCAAATCAAACTATTATTAATTTAAAAACTAAAGTTCCTAACTAAATGTGTGTACCAAATATTAGAACGATGCGTCAACGGGAACGGGCGAATACCAAGGAATTAAGATCATTTTGAGCAATTTATTCATCTAGATCGACGCTGACTGTACATATGAGTATAATATTGACAAACGTATTAAATTTGTACACCATGGGTAGATTATAACTGAACTATCCTACTTGTTGCTAATAAAAAAACATACAGCAAAACAAATGAGGTATTCCACGAAGCGCACCTAAAGTATTCCACTTAGCGCGCCCATAGGTTTAATTTAAAAAAATAATTTCCTATTCTACGAAGTGAGTGCCAGTTTGACGCCACAAGATTCACCTCTGCCTACCCCCTACGCCTTGCCGCCAATATAAAAATCTTTTTGTAAGAAGAGAACTAACAATGAGTTAGGGCTGTTTTGTAGCTAGGGGCACTTACAGTGACTTATCTCTGTTGTCATTTCGGATTTCTTTCTCCCCATTTGTTGATTGGTTTGGATCGCACCAAGTTTGTTCGTTGTGGGCAAGGATCAGCGTAAGTATCACACATACGCATATGTTTATTATATTTAGAATGGAAGGGTGGGAAATCCAGCAGAGTAATCTTAGTTTTTAATACCGCAACAACCGTAAGTGGCAAAGAATTCATTACTTAACACTATTACGATTCTTTTTCTTAGTCATTTTAAGCATTCACGACACTTATAATGTATTCAGTGTTATGTAAGTTCAGTAAGGAATAATTATAATAATTGAATAAAAAAATAATTGAATGAATTTTTTATAGCATTTATTATGCTAACTTTTAAGTTCGAAAAACATCGGAAAAAATGAAATGCTCAAGTGAGACTTGAACTCACGACCTTTCCCTTACAGGGGGAATGCTCTTACAACTGAGCTATCGAGCCACACATGAATCATTTTAAATTTTCCCTATCTCCATATCCGTCCGTCTTACCAAAAGGTCGTGAGTTCAAGTCTCACTTGAATATTTCATTTTTTTCGATGTTTTTCGAACTTAAAAAAATAAGTTTATACTAAATTTTAATTTATCTGCCTATGGGTCTTTTTATAATTAAATAAGATAACAATAGTAACTAAATTATAAATTGTATCACATACACATGAGTACCGCAGCGGTTTTAAAGGGATGTTTTAATTTCCAAAAAACTAAACAAATTTATACGTACCGAAAAACTGGAGCCTTCAGGAAAAGCGACATATCTTTTCCTCCTCGACAAAACCTTTTCCTTTGAGTCATGACTCACTGCTTTTGTTTCCAATAAAACACCAAATTGTAGAGAACTCAACAGTACTACAATAAACAGGTTTGGGCACCACATTTCTCGTAATGAGCGTTCCGTCCTACGGGTAGGGAGAAAAGACAAAAGAGTCAGATCCAATTTCTATTGACTCAAAAAACATGGTTTACACCTTTGAATAACGGTCACCAATTAGCAGCATTTTCTTTGAAACGAGTGTCACCAAAAACGTTCGAATTGTTCTCATTAGAGGAATTAGAGCCTTTTTGTTTTCGATACGACATGGGTGACATGGGTCATTGACCTTGTTTTTGAATTTGAATTAATTAGGAATGTTTCCATTTTTAACCGACTTTGAAGAAGGAGGAGGTTCTCAATTCGTATGTATACATAATTTTTTTTTATGTATGCATATCAAAGATAATTTTTTTTTTTTCGTTTTTCATTTACCCACTACAGCATAACGTCAAAATGAAATGTGGAGTGGAGTATATTTAAGCAATTAAAGACTGAAGAGTTTATCTTTTATTGTTTTTTATCAGGACATAAATGACATAAAGGACGTAATTTACACAGTAATATCTAGATTCAATCTAGATCTAGTTTGTAATAGATCCTAGAATGCATTTTACTTAGGCTCATATTCCTTGGGAACGTACTATGTTGTTTTTAGAAAAACCGTACACATTATGCATAGAAACCACAATGCAAACAAAAATGTATTCATATTATTTAAAAATTGAGTGGGAATCAGTCTTGATATATAACAACCTATAATTACCAAGTTTGGTTCCAAATAGCGTTTAAAATCCCGAAAAACAGAACAATTTATGACAGAAAAATACAATACATGAACTTTTTTGACTTCAAAACTACAACAGCACTATTGCTGTTGTAGTTTTGGAGTCAAAAAAGTTCAATGATTATTCTAGTTCTAGTTCTATGATTAAAATCCTATGATTTAGTTTATCTTTTTATTTTACAGTTCAGAAAACTTACAGCTATTATTTGAATGGATACAAGTGCTAGCTCATGTAATGGCCAATTACAAATTTTCACACATAGCAAGGTTAATATAATAAACTATGGTAGGTACACGACATTGTTAATGAAAAGAGAAAATAAATCATTAGTTACATTATCCACATTACGATAGGTATACTATCTTCTTCTTACCCAAGACAACGCCATTCATCTAACTCAAAGAATTTGTCAGCTCCGAATACTTGTGGCAAAATGATGGTGGCTATAAGTATTGTTCGTTAGCCATTAGTTAGGTTGGGGAGGTCAAGTTGACGTGATGTATGTTTTCATAAATCTCCTCATCTCAAACTAACATCGCTTTGCGGTTTCACCCGCATAAGTCTTGAACGCGTGGGTATATTGGGATAAAAAGTTTCTTATGATATTAATAAATTTATATTTAAATATACGTGTATAGAATATACTAGCTTTTGCCCGCGGCTCCGCTCGCGTGGATGTCGGTTATCGCGACCAAACATAGCCTATGTCCTTTCGCATGGTCTAATCTACCCTCATACCATATCATACAGATGGATAATAATATTTGTTTACATGAAGATTATACTATCAATTTGGATTGGTCGGTCATGCCTTGGAGAGCACGTTAAGCCGTCAGTCCCGGTTGCCATACGAACATCTATACGGTTAGTTGAAGCCCTAAAAAGTCCAACAACTGGCCTAACTGCAAACTCCAATTGGTTGTGGAGGTCAGATGGCAGTCGCTTTACGAAAAAAAGCTAAGTTTTTGAGTCTGTGAACTACAAACAAACAAATCTTGCCATCTTACGATATTAGTATAGACTAAGGTCAACGACCTGAGTTAGAAAATTTGCTGCTTTCGCGATTTTTTTAATCTTGCATGTAAAGTAATCCATCCTATATAAATAATGTATTGGGGGCGACCGTACCGGGAGGAGGCTTATTTTTTCTTTTTTCACAAAAATGTTTTATTCGAATTTGACACCCTGTTTAGTATGGCGGGCGGTAGGACGTTGGTGTACGATAAGGGCCGCGGGTATAATTTTAGTTTAGTGTTACTATTTATGCGGTAGCCTAGTGGTATGGGTACTGCTGAGACGAGGTCTCGGGTTCGATCCCAGGTTTACCATGGCACACAACAAAGACTTTTCGATGCTTTTCGAAGTTATGTGTGTATTTATCGCAGGTTTATAAGTGCCCGGTTAATGACAATAGGCTCGCCACATATTACATTGGGACCTAAACATAAACTGGCGAAATGTGGATGCTAGCACCTCTGCCTACCCCTTCGGGGAATATAGGCGTGAGTTTATGTTATATTATGTTACTATTTATATGTATGAATGCGGTTTATGGTAGTTTGTGTGTACCATAAGTGAATTAAGTTTGAAAGAAAGAAAGAAAGAAAAACATTTTATTTAAGTTCCACACAGTGGGCATCTTGCTAAGTACAAATAAGTATTACAATTATAATTAGTAGGTATATTAAATTAACCTACGGGGGCAACATTTCTCACTATGGAAATAGATTTCCCACAATTTGTTAGGTAATAATGACAATATTATTCTAAAAAGCGTTGGTAGCTTAGTGGTTATGGAGTTGGCCTAATGATCGAAAGGTCCCAGGTTCGAATCCTGATCATTACACTACCTACGTGAACCCACTCCTAACACAAGAAATTTAGTTTAGCTGGAGGGGTTGGGATATTAATATATTCGGCTCTAATATTCTTAAAAAAAAGAAAAAAAAAACAGTAGAGTAGGTATGGGTTGAATGTATGGATGTATGGGAAATAACAATTTGTGAAAAAAATATTTTACTTTTGATTGTTATGGGGTCTATTTTACAGGACGGGATTTTTGCTTGATAATTCAAACCACGTTCTAAGTACATAATAAATAAATTCGTGGGCACAGCTAGTCTTATCTATATAGGTAGGTACTTAAAACTATCCATACCAACGTACCAACAAACCAAGTAGAGTCAGAATCAAATCTATCATGGCTAACAAAGCACTCAAGAATATTTTAATACTTTAATCATAGTTAATCTGATGCCGACTCTAACCCGTACACTGCAGTGCACAAAACTACCACAGTAATTCATCCATGTTGCACTTAAAAATAGGTTGAGAGCACACAGTTTACATATTGGCGTTAGGGTAAAAAAATTCGCAATGACGGATCGCAGACATTCCATTAGGCGAGTTACACACGAGGGGGAATATGTGAGCACCATTACCCCAAATCCGTTTGTATATAAATCATGTCTGTATTGCTTTTGGGGGAAAATCGATTCGATAGGCTGCATGGTGTGATGCTGTGTGATGCTTGACTTGCTTGTGGTGTTAT
This sequence comes from Eilema sororculum, assembly GCA_914829495.1. NCBI lineage: Eukaryota > Metazoa > Arthropoda > Insecta > Lepidoptera > Erebidae > Eilema > Eilema sororculum. Next base: position 18,745,068 of record OU618552.1, on the reverse strand, counting down.
AATGATGTGGGATTGTGTCTGACGTGTGATGGATATCTATTAATAATCATTCCCTATAGACAAGTGGTCGGCGTATTGCAGAATAGAATGATGAATGTTTGGGATTGACACATATTTTGACGTTTATGACAGTCGTCAACGTATGTCAATCATATACATTGAGCAACTCTTCACCAGTTTTGCACTCCTATTATTTTCCTTGATTATTTTTGAAACGTTTTGCTTTGATACTGATCAAAGCATTACACCTTCTTCTTTTATAGCTTTTCATATGGAGATTTATAGATCGGGTCGTACGAAACACAATGATTAATAGCGGGTCGTACGCGGCCGTGGGTCCAAACTAGGTGGTCGTACGCGAACGTAGCCAATCTATTATATTCTGTTCTACAGACATATTTTCACTTATTTTAATGAACTTTTAAGCATTTGGTATGCTAATTCATTCAAATAGATATAGAAAAATTGTGATCAGTCCAGGCGAGATTTAAAACCGCGATCCTTCTTTTTTTTTCCTTTGTATATCGATTTGAATATTTCCACTTGCCTAGGGGAGCATATCTGACATCTGAATGTGCTATTCTCTGTGTTTTCTTTTGTTTTAAAAAGAATATTAGAACCGAAATTACTAATATTCCCTCTAACCCCTCTAACTAAGCTAATTTGCTTGTGCTAGGAGTGGGTACACGTCGGTAGTGTAATGGCCAGGATTCGAACCCGGGACATCTCGATCGTAAGGCCGGGTCCTTAACTTCTAAGCTGCACACGTTTAATTTATTTATATGCATATTCATGAAAATAAATGGTTTAGAATTCTAAAAAAATATTGACACTTATTCTGGAGTTAATTAGCCCTTTCACTAGCACTATACCGCCAATTTTAATTTATATTATTCTGAGACAACATTTAAAAAGTGATTTAGTAAATGCTTGCAAAAGGGTTAAATAAGGTTACACATAACCCTCAACAATAAATAAACAACAACTTTCAAATAACAACAAACGCTGACCTAATTATAACCCAAATCGCTCCATATTACTTACGTGAATAATAAAAAGTCAATTACAATAAGGCCCAGCGCACACCGGTGGAAACGCAGCGGCGCGCAATTTAAAACAATAATTTAGGTAATATAAACCTTAAGAACCGTGGTATAGGGTCAAAAACTGTATATCAAAGATAAAATGCCCACACGGCACCCGGAGTGGACAATAAGCAAGCTCAAGTGGCAGAGGGCTGGCCACATCTGTCGAAGTACCGATGGACCAGACGAGTCCTAGATTTAAGACAAACGGAACACCCCCTAGCCAGATGGTAGATGACCTGAAAAAGGTGGTTAGGACAGACTGGATGCGGAAGGTATTGGGAGAGGCCTATGTTCAGCAGTGGACTGCAGTGGGCTAATTATTTGATTGATTGCCCGGAGTGGCTACAAGATCATACATAGAACTTTTGACCGTATCAAGATGATTAAAGTATAAAGAAAGATCTACCCATATACCAAATTTCATCAAAATCGGTTCAGTAGTTTAGGCGTCAAGGCGTAACATACAGACAGACATACAGAGTTACTTTCGCATTTATAATATTAAATATGGATTGTGGACATAAAACGCTCTTCGCCGCACTTCCATCTGTGTGCGTTTGTCCTATGAGGTTGTGGGTGTATGATGATGGATATTTGATGCAAATAGGCTTCGGTGTAGCGTATATGATCGATCCTAATGGCTGTCACCTTCCGAAGGGCTCACCCTTCCTATCGATCAAGGGTAAAGATTAAAGAGTTATTTGCTGTCCTAAGCTTAACTAGATGTGTTTTATTTTGCGCTTCATTGATCCTGTGACATAAAGGACTTATGTTTGCGCAAGGTTATAATTAATCTGTATTGTGATGAGTATATTTAAAAAAAAACAACATAAGTACTCCTTATGGTACATTTGACCAAACGCAAACCAAAACTCCTAGACTATACAGCGAATACGATATGTGGCTGATATTGGCTGTTTATTCTAGGAATAATCTATACTCGCGTTTGGTTGAACCGGCCCTTAGATGCATATTATTTGTATTTTTAATCACAAAATAAAAGGACGGTTGAATTCGGCAGTTGTTCTTTTCAAAGGATCGCCATTATGTGGGTAGAAGCAGAGGTGTATAACAGTCACATTTTGAAAACTATCATCGACAGCCTCCGCGGCGTGGCGGTAGTGCACGCGACTGCCACGCAGGAGTTCGATTCCCGCTCAGTGCAAATATTTGTATGCATGAATATGGCTCTTTGCATTGGTCTGGGTGTTTCTATATATAATATGTATGTATCTATGTATTTACAAAAAAAAAGTATACAAGTATGTTTGATTGAATTTTTTATAGCATTTATTATGCTAACTTTTAAGTTCGAAAAACATTGGAAAAATGAAATGCTCAAGTGAGACTCGAACTCACGACCTTTCCCTTACAGGGGATTGCTCTGCCAACTGAGCTATTGAGCACCACTTGAATCATTCCAAATTTTCCTTCTCTTTATATCCGTCTATAAGGGCGACGGTGCAGCCATCTACCAACATTCTTACGAACTGTTGGAAACAATGAATGATTTTTCAACCATTTTTAAACTTTTACTTCGAGTCTCACTTGAGCATTTCATTTTTTCCAATGTTTTTTATACAAGTATGTTTATCCGCATTCTAGATTCCATAACACAAGCTATAAAAGCTTACCATGGGTCTGGATAGCGTTGTTTAGAATGTTGTGGAATATTTATTTATTTATTTATTCTTCAAAGTTATGTCTATTTTGCATTATTAAATAGGTTAAGCAGGTTAATATTTCTAATTGACTATATCAAATTTATCACCAACTTTGCTAGAAAAAAAAATTTGATACATTTACCGGTCTTGTAATAATAGAAAACTTAATTGTTATCTTTGTTTATTAAACTGTAATATAAAATTTAGGAACGAGAAGGGACAATCGTTAGGTTTCTCGCAGAAGTCGGGCTCTAATAGTTCGTCGTGTGTTTCACCTATTTCTTCCAGAAAGTTCTCTTCTTGAAGATGTGTTCTGAAACAATGAATACTATTAAACATCATTAAAAAAACGGACAGAAGAAGAAAAGTAGACATTACAGGACATCTATTATAGTAGGTCTTTTAGTTACTGACTTTTGGAACTTATAGAATAAAAAATATCTACCGAATAAATTCCCAAAATTCACTTGAGGCTCATCTTTCAGTTTAACTGCTAAACGGCTGAATATCGATATTCCTTAACCAACCTGACAAACCACATTAGATATTTTACATAAAAAAAAATTACTTCTTTAAGAATGTAAGGACACAAGCCCCATTTGCAAATGGACGGAACTTTAGATTTTAAAGAAACATCTAGCAACAAACGAGAAATAAATCGGGCGTGCTCGCCGGTCCACAGCTGCGTTCCCGACTAGCTAGTAACGACAGTATAATCACCTATAAACTATTCATGGCCCGTATTATGAACAGATGGCGATACGCCCGGTTACACTGCTTGTTTTATTATTTAATTTTGTAGCTGGGAAGAAAATGATTTAATAAGTTTGTAGAGTTTTAGCCGAACGCGACGCGACGCAGCGAAGGGTTGAGTATTTAGCGATCTATGTATGTTTGTTTTCATCTGTTCTTCATCCGTCGAATTCCGATCGCAGTTGCAACCACAACTTGCACTTTAGAGTCTTAAGTCCACTCTTCTAAACCTCCATATAATTTTGGTTTCAACACGGCTTTACCTGCCTTCTGACTCCCTAACCTTGAGAGTAAAACCAGTGCCAGAGCTTCGTCCATCAATCCTACACCGTATTATTAAAGACATAGTAATCGCAAGTGACAATCCGTCCCAGATTGTCGAAATTGACTTAATTCAGTTCAATAAAGGCTTCCAAGTTAGCGTTTACAAGTTATGATAACTCCTTATCATCAGTTTTTTGCTATGATAATTGTATAAGAAAAGGAAGACACCATTTAGGACGTCCAACATTGTTGTTGACGATATTATACCATAATTGCGTTTATTCCCCGAAACAATAAAATTGCACAAAAAGAAAATATCCGACAAGGAAGAAACAGATAAAATTTCCTTCCATATTCATTCCGAAATAACATATCTAATATTTAATACCATAAGCAATATTTTTAATAGCGCAGATACCTGCAATAAATTGTCAACGTCGCGGGAACTGGCGCCTCTCAGGCGAATAGGTGTTCTTTTGATCAATTGCCGACGAGAATTCTATTGCAACAATATTGTAAAAGTTCTGCTTAAGTATTCTTTACAAGATTCTCTTGGGGAATACTCGCAAACTAGACGAAGCATAGCGTTTAAGTGTTGAAGGTGTAATTTGATCTTCTTCAAGACATTTATGGAGTGACGGTAGAGCGTCCGAATGCCACGTTGGAGGCTACGTGTTTTTTAACACGCTTATAATAGCTTCACTTGTAACTATGTATGTAAGAAAGTCTTGGAATCTTAATTTGACCCACTTCCCGGTCTTTGATAAGGATGCAATTTTGCACACGCTCTGAGTTCTGATGACAATACATGACTAGCTAAGAAACGTCATTACAAATCCAATATGGTGGCCTCCCCAAGATGTTTGAAATCCACCCCCATGAAATGGGTATCAAATGAAAGGGTTTACTGCTTTGAATATTAAAATTTTTAGTAATTTTTTGTGCGTGCTAAAAGCGTGTTTTTTTTTAGTTTTTTAAACTATTATTTCCAATTTAGTGCAGGAGTAGGTATTTATGAATGTGTCTACCTGAATTAGTCTGCGTGTTTTTATGTAAGATATGCATTCTTATTGTATTATAAGTTTATTCGTATTCTAGAATTCATATTACAATGTATGTCTAGATAGCGCTGTGTAGTTTGTGCCCAGAGTGTTTATTTTACACCAAACTGAATCTTACACCAACCGAACAATTTCTTATGAACTGTATCTGTTTACTACCAGATGAAGAACAGTCCTATCTATACAAAGAATTGAGACTTAAGTCATTGTCAAGCCAAGAACAAATTCTTCTGAACTGCACGTCATATTACTGGCAGCTGACGTCACAAATTACTTTCTACTTATAATACTACTTAAGAAACTTTAAAGATAATTTTGAAAATGATCACGATTGTACAGTTATCGTTTCAGGTTTGAATGATATCCATTGCGCACATAGTACTGTATAGATTATTACAGTGATGCACAAAAGTGTAGATGAATTTCAAAGAGGTTTTATTTCCGAATTAATGTTGTACCTAAGTAATTCTGTACCCTTTTACGTGGTACGGCTGAGTATTATGACGTAATCTTGTCTCGTATAAATGTCACGTACGTGGATTATAAGGCAATTAGAGGGATACGAAATTCAGCACTGACGCGTGTTATCTTATAGATATTATTATCTATGAGTTTAAATAATGTTTCAATATTTAAAGGGAGTTTATATAATGATAGGACCCGGTTGTTACCTGCAAGTGTCATGTGTGTTGTAAGAATGAGAGGACGGTGGGGATGATAGTTGCTTGATATGGAACAAATAAAAGTGCTATGAGTGAACCAGGAAATGACCGTTAAGTATGAATATTCTGCCTTTGTTCGCCTTGCATGAAAATCGGAGGCTCTAGGTAGTTACCATATTCGTGCGGATATCCCTTGTCTGCCATCGGTGGAGGATATTATGTCGGACTCGGTCCAACTAAAACCACATGCTGTCACGGATCTTTAGATGATATCGGAGTGTAAGGTCGCCTAGAGCTTATTCCTCGCACCCGATTCATTATGGGCCATCTACAGTTTTGTGGATTGTGGATTACTTATTTCTTCGTCAAAGGATTTAAAAAATCTAAATGTGAAAAAATCCCTAAGATAAGAATAAAATACTGCTTTGACGTTTGTTCTTGATTAAGTGAACCATGTTCACAGTATTCGGGCAATACTCACGTAAACACAGATCTTAGGAGATCATGTACTAGAGATTTTCCCTTCTGTGCAAGATGGGATTGCGCCTCACAAATAGATCTTAAAACGCACGCTCGGCCGTTCATATTGTGCCTGGAATACAAAAAAACAATATACTACTTTATCATTATTATTGGCAGTACTAAATTCTTATGATCTTAAATGAAGAGAAGATACTAAGAATTTCTGACTTTAAGGAAAACGAAGGAGGTATAGGTATTGTATGGAGCTTAAATTCTGTATGATTTAAATACAGAGCGGCCCTATAGCGTCGTACCACGATACAATCGTGAGTGCGGTAAAGCGTTTATGGTTTTAATTCTCAAAGGCGCTGTTTGCCTTGTGCATTGGACATTAATATTACACATATTACAAGTGAGGAAAGACAGAGACAATAGTCCGCCGTATGATTTTGTCCTTAAAAACAGTAGGTACAGAAACTTGGTCCGTACCTACCTGTTTTTTTATTACAGTGTACGACTCTGGTGTTGCAAATATCTACAGGCCACAAGCACGTCCTTCCAAGTTTGCCATTTCTTTGTCTGCTACCTAAATGGTATAAAAAAAATCTGTTCTTTACTTATCAAAAGCGTCCTCCAGCAACCCCCACGCTTCCTTCTTCTGCCGATGATACAACTTTCTTCTTTTGTTAGCAGCTACAAATTCTGCATCAGGGAGTTTGAACAGCAGTTCACCTTCTACGACGACATACCAGCCGGAAGGCACGTGCGTCATAATAGTCTTCACGCCCGAGACGACTATCTGGAGACATAAAAAAACATGATAGTTTAAACAAAATCTAAGTTTGTGAAGATATTTGTTTATCAATCACAGTCGAATGGTCAACGGGTCTGACACAAATCTGGTACAGAGATATATTATAGACTGCAATAACTCATAGGCTCAGTTGAGGTGTTGAGGGAACAGAATTAGAACTCTGCCGAAGCGAAGAAGTTCCAATTAATACTTCATATTACCTTGATATTCTAGTCCAAAAATACATTTGCATTTATGCTTACATGCTGGTCTTTCACAAGAACTGCATGTACTCGTTTATATGATATCTAAGGGGTGTCACACACCAAAGCAGCATGTTTTACGCACACAGCAAATTGCCAAGAAAAATGCTTCTTGACAAGAGATGTCACGGTGCAAAAATGCAATGAACATAAACAGCATATTTGCTGTGTGCGCAGCAAATGTATCTCAGGTGTGTTGCCCCCGTTGAAATGACGATCATTAATGACAAGTCCTATGATGAAAAGTTGTACAATCCACATTCTATATCGAACAACTTTACCTGCCAACAGAAGTTGTCAAAACAATGTTAGAACTCAGGACTGCAAAAGGCAAGTTTTCGGGGAAAATGAACTCAAAGTGACTACAAAGTACGTAATTGGGAATGGTTCGTTGGTCTTCGAGAGTTGTTCGATATTTCAGTGTGTTAGTTCAATTGAAAGTTTGTTAAGTTATCAGATGTAACAGATCATTTTTCGTGTGGTAGTAACATAAAGATGGATCGTAAATCTTGTGTTGTCACGCAAAATTATACAATTAAATATATATAAAAATTGCCAAAATTCAATTAGTATGTCGCGAATGACTTCCATTATCAAGTACTGACATCATCTTATATTAAGATTGACGTAGGTATTGTATTATAGAAAACCAAAGAATCCGAGTGATTATAAAGTTAATTTAAACAAAAAATTGGAAATGGGGAAGACTACGAATTATGAGTTTAATAACTGCTCATAGGTAACCTTTTTTTTCGTGCGGAAATCCCCTCGGATACCTCCTCCGCTGAAGCTGGAATATTATGTCAGACTCGAACCGACTAAAACCGCACGCCGACTGAGGGTCGTGCTGCTAGGCCGGAGGTGAGGTCGTCTTCGACATATCCCTCGTACCCCGAATCCCTTACGGTCTGGCCCTCCTCGGGCTCAGCCCTAGGCTCGCGCTCATGGGGGACAGAGGTTAGTGTGTGGTTAGAGAAACCTATTAACCTAATAAACTTAAATGTATGTCAACGACATCCCTTCCTTCTAACACAACAGTCTCAACAATTGTGAAAATCTATATAGGTAGCTACAAAATAGTCCCGATTTCTCACTTTGAGGAAGGCAATGGTAACAGCCAACCTGCATCTTTCTTTACGTACCTACCTCATGAGCTTTGACCATTATTAAACTTTTCATACAAATATAACTACTTTGTTTTGGACTAGTAATTCACCAGAGTATTTAACAAAAACCTCAATAGCTGGATCTGAACTTTTGATCTTAAGAATGTACAGCCAACATGAGTAACTGACCATAATTAAAAAGTTACAAGAACTCTAACACTAAACATAAACTGGCGAAATATGGGTGCTAGCACCTCTGCCTAGCCCTTCGAGGAAAACAGGCGTGAGTTTATGTTATGTTATGTTATGACAAGAACCCTGTTATCTTGGGATTAATATTTGAAAGATGCCTTTGAAATATTTGGTATTAAATCTTTTTGTAAGTGGAAGAGATACTCTAGTGTTTCATCACACTGAAGTTAAGGATATAGTAGGAATTGTGGCTTATTAGTAGATTTAATTTTTAGGGTCGAAGACGTCCATAAAATGAAGAACTTTGGTAACATTATTCAACCACCAACTTCTGAGTATCTGCAGGAAGTTTTTTTTAATATTTATTACACTTCAATTTGATTTTACCTCGCCTGATAGGAAGCTAAAGGCAAAGTCTCGCAAAGAGGGTCACCATTATAAAAATGTACCATGTTAACAATGGTGGCACTAGCTTGTTGTCCGCTTATATAGAACAAATATATTTTTGGAAAATCTAAGTGCTTACACATCTAGTATACTTTCTTCATCTGATTATTATAATATGACTAATATCACAGAAATTCTGTGACTAGAAAAAAACTTGTAAACGTACTTACTGAGACCACAGATCCCGTAGGAAAAGCCAAGTGTCGTCTTTTCCTTACAGAAGTCAAAGACGTTCTCAAATTAGGACAACTTTCATGATTTCTTGATTTCGAATTATGAACACACAGAGTTGTTGATATCACTAAAGCTACTACTATCAATATATAGGATTTTAAACTCATTGCTGATGGGAATTGAATTAAAATTAAACCAGCAAATTCTCCAACGAATTTCTTTAAACTTTCGTTAATATTTTTTTTAGAATTTTGTCTACTATCATATCGATTCAGTATCACAGCGTAATGCAAATGTGATATCAGTATGTACTAGTTTTGACAAGTATGAAAGACTGTGTATATGATAGACTATGACTTGCACTTTTCACTTTTTTATTTCATGTACGTGGCGCATATGATAACTCGAGTGACGCAATGGTATCATTTGAGCATTCCATTGTATTGGAAGGCTATATTTAGGTTTATTAAACCGTTGGAGCTTCAGTAGTGACACCGCCAAGTCATCCTTGGTGACGGCGAATTTTTCGATAAATGAACATAAATTATTAAATTTATAAAAACTCTTTAAGAGGGTTTCTTAAATTTGATATTTGATTTGCACACGTGCAAATAACTTCGAGCCTAAAATTTAGATTTATTACCTTCTTTTCATTCTGCAAAAATCTACATTCATTTTGGAATTATTGTTTCTTTTTTACATTTTATATGAATATCTACTTTTATTTCCTAACTTAAAATAAATCAGAAAGCTTACCTTATTGATAACGGAGAATAAGTAAAAAAAAAACTTTCTTCACACTTCATATTTCCATCTCTGTGTTTATTAACACCTTAATACATATCTACATATCTATTATTTGCATTTAAATTGTTATTTTTTTATGATAATCGATTAAACGTGCAAAAATAAGAGACTTTGAAAGAGAAGTAAGTCTTTTCAAACTGCAACATAAATGCGAGACTTGGCTTTACCTTTACAAGACACGATTTAGCCAAATTGTGTAAATTTCCTTTAAAGTACCTATTAGCTGTTTGTCAACTTTTTTATCGTAATTTGGTTGGAAATTGTATTTACAAGAGTAGGTGGGGCTTTATCATCGCCTCATACATACAGCCACGCCTCTCTTTCCTTGTGGAAGGCAGAATCAAAATACGTCTGAGGAGCTTAGAGTTATACGATTGAGAAGTCCAGGGTACGAATCCTGCCCATTCCACTACTAACAGAAGCAATTTGGTCTCACTACCTTGGACGCCCAAGATCGTGCGAAGTGGAGGAGGAAGAGCCGGAAGACGGACCCTGAGCTCCGAGGCCACCGTGGCCTCGGATGCAATCAGGACTAACGTCTTTATATAGATGATGATGATGATGAGTTCCAGGTAATTTCGATTACTAGCAGGTCGGTTTTTATAGATAGGTACTTGGGCTCGAGTTCCTTCTACGAGGCTGTGATACTGGCTTTGCTCTTAACGGTGGGGTTCAGATAACAGTCCCTATTGAAAAATATTGATATTGAAAAATACGATACATTAGGAGGAGAAAATATAGAAGAAATGATTCTGATTAATTTCGATGCCAAAAATGATCCGGATGGAATCCCACAAAAAAAATCTCTTTGAACCTTGCCGAGAGGTTTGGTTAGATAAGAAGGAGATATTTTTCAGGGACTTTACTTGGTGTTGCCATGAACTTCTGAAAACGTGACTCGATACACACTTATTATCTCAAACATCTGAGGGCTAATCTCTACTTAGAGAGCAGCGACCAGCATTGGCCGGCAGCGGTCAGAATTTGTTACTAGATATGGTTGCGACAATGCTCGCGCAGCTTCACGGCACCACGCTACTGAGGGCCAGACCTTAAGGGATGGCCCTGGGTCAGCCGGGGTGCGAGGGATATGTCGATGACAACCTCACCTCCGGCCTAGCACCAAGACCCACAGTCGGCGTGCGGTTTTAGTCGGTTCGAGTCCGACATAACCTCCCCTTCCGGCTCCGGCAGGGGGGGTATCCGAGGGGATTTCCACACGAAAAAAAAAACCATGCTACTCCTCCTTTACCCTCGTTTACATTCAAACGATGGAAAAAAGAATATAAGTATCACCACCCCAACTCCTTCAAAGGGTATCGTAAATTATGCAGACGATATCACTGCGAGAGAAGGAAAACTCGAAAGAAAACCCTGTACCAACCAAATCCTCCCAATATTGGGAGAGGCTTATGATCAGCAGAGGACTGCGATAGGCTAATTTTATTGATTGACTAGCTGTCCCGGCGAACTTCGTACCGCCAATTTTTTCCTACCCTCGTGGCGTCAGATCCCGTTCCCGCTGCACCATTTAGGGGGATGAAAAATAGATAATAATTAAATGACGATTGATCTTTTTTCTACCGGAAAGAAAAAATGATTAAATTACTAAAATGGTTATTAAAAAATAAGGGTTGATTGTAGAAGGGTGAAAATTGAGGATTGTATGTATTTTTGTATGTTGTATCATAAAAAAAATAGAAATTATAAATTTTGTCCAAAAAATAAAAATATAAAAATTTAGGGTGGACTACCCCTAACATTTAGGGGGATGAAACGATTCTCAGACCTACTCAATATGCTCACAAAATTTCATCAAAATCGGTCAAGCCGTTTCGGAGGAGTATGGCAACAAAAACTGTGACACGAGAATTTTATATATTAGATTGATCTTCAAATGACCTTATTTTCATGATGATGAGATTCAAAATGCTTCGTAATAAATAGTCGCTACCGGCCGCTGCTCTTTCAGTGGGGTTGACCAACGCAACAATATGAGCCGCTGTATTATATGCGAACTACATCATACAAACGTTTCGAGCTTGTTATTGTTAGGATGAAATGTTGTACACTGCTCCCGAGTGCACAATGCGTCTTATGTGGACGGAAGCCAGCCCTTTCTCGGTCAATTTCTGCCGCCTCTGTGACATCGTTGTCTCTTTGTTCAAGTAAACGATGGACGCTCACTGAATGCTCTCGTTTTGGACTACAAGTAACAATGCTATCTCAAGTGAAGTAAATACTAACTACTAAAATCTAAGTTGCAATAATAAGGAATACCTACCTAGGAATAGGGGTATTTCTTTAATGTCCGTATTCCAGAACGTTTTTTTATCGTGCGTAAAATCTCCATGGATACCACCGCCAACCGGAGCCGGTGGAGGTGGTTATGTCGGACTTGAACCGACTAAAACATCCGCCGTATTTGGGTCTTTAGCTGTCGGAGGTGAGAATGCAGGAAACATATCTCTAGCACCCGTCAGACCCAGGACCATCACTTTCGAGATGGCCCCCATCGGGTTGTGGGGGGACCATAATGCTCTGTACTGAATTTCGATTTATAACTGTAATGTGTACTGAGGGAGGATTGTAATTGACAACCTGACAAATCTGTTAATGAAAAACAAGATTCAGGACTTAGTATTGTTCTGGAATAAGGGCCTAAAAGTGCTTAACAAACATACCTTACGATAGTTCAAAATTTTGACAATTATTATTATAATTATCGCAGCAGGTATCACAGCGATTAAGCCCAAGCCCATTCGACCCCGGGGTCCATACCCCTGGGTCTACTGGTCTATTTTTTCTCCCCCTGATGTGGACTAAATTGGTTTTATTGGCTACTGATATCTAAAGTCCAAACTGAGAAAAGCCATGAAGGTGTGGATGACTTAAGCCTCGAAGATTTTTTTGGAAATATATTCCACAACATCCTACACAACGCCATCTAGACCCATGGTAAGCTTTTATAGCTTGTGTTATGGAATCTAGAATGCGGATAAACATACTTATATACTTTTTTTTGTAAATACATACATATTATACATAGAAACACCCAGACCAATGCAAATAGCCATATTCATGCATACAAATATTTGCACTGAGCGGGAATCGAACCCGCGCCTCCTGCGTGGCAGTCGCGTGCACTACCAACACGCTACAGAGGCTGTCAAAAAATATACACTACTTCTTGAAGTATAATTTCAAAATGTCGATCAGCTTCTTAAAAATACCCATAGTCACACATTCATGCATGTAGCTATGTAATAACAAACACTAATTCTGCAATACCTTATCAGTATAAAGCCATCGTAAAGTGTTCTATGTGTGCGTGCCAGCCGTGTTCAGTGACCCGGGATGTTGGATCAAAGAATTAGAACCCCGCTGTCTCCACTCATTAGCTCGGTCACGAATCACACCTCCAAGATATCTTGTACATCTTTCGTTTGAAAAGTAACCTAATGCTCAACAACTTAGAGTTGATTTTTAGTTGATAATGTTCTACTGCTTCGTCATGTACCACAAACTACACATCGTAATTGTAAATCGGTACACGCAAGTTCAAAAAGGTTTACGTTAATGGGTGTATATGAAATTGTTTTTTTTTATATTCACTCCTGTCATTATCATCACAATGTCGTTCCCGGTTACAGCCGAGGATCTGACGCCAGGTGCATGCCTATATTTTTATGCCAAAATTTATTATTGAAAATACTGTGTGTTGCAAAAAAGGTTGGCTGAAGCTTCGAAGGGCACGTTCAAAGTTGGTCTCAGCTGTCAATAGTCAGGTCAAGCGGAGTGCCCCAATCACTCTGTCAGTGGTAGGCATTAACTACGACTGGCAAGTCAGACGCCAGTCAATCCCAATATAGTCGAAAAAAAAGCAAGACTTATTATATTGTAGTGGACCCCAGACTCCGGACTAGGGGACTAGACCTCTCCGATGCAAGCGGAACTAATGCAGGGATAATATTGATGACAGACAACTTAAGACAACTTGTAATGTATTTTAAAATGAAATCAATCAATCAATTAGTCCATTGCTGGACATACGCCTCTCTTAATGTGAGCCATTTCTGCAGAACATCTGCCTTCCGCATTCCTGTTTTAAAATTATTTACAATTAATACTAAACACAGCTCGTCTGGAACATTTTGTACATTTTGAGGTGAAATGTAACTTTAAGTACAATTGGTAATACTGTGAGAACATTCCACATCGTCAATTGATCACTAAGTAAGGTATGTACTCCCTTATTGCAGTCGATGTATAGCTAGCAATATAGCTGGCAGAATTTCAAGACAGTTTAACTCCCTGGGACTTTCTGAGAGCCATGTTTGGTGTTGTCGGTGGTAATTACTGTTGATACTTACTGGCTTAGTGGAATATAGGTGCAGGATTGTGGGTAGGATTTGTCTTTAATAAAACAAGGTTCTTTTATTTGAGAAATTCACGTTCTATGATTTTTTTATGTAAATACATTTGACTGGTCGCAACTTGAAGCAGTTTGAAGGTAGTTCTTAAACGTGCAATAATACCATGATCACGTGAATTATTTCTTGATGATAACGTGAATGGATGGGTCAGACAGAAATATTTTACATCTTACAAGAGTGTTCACCAGCACAAATTATGATTTCTACGTTTTGGTAGTACACAATGAAAACAGAAACCTTGTAACGCAATGTAATCAATACATTTAATTTCCTTTCATACTTTACTTTCCTCAGTTACTCGTTTCATTTATATTACGACGTTTCACGCAATGTGTCACCTATTCTTGGACCTATATCAGCTTCCGAATCCCTTCCATCCAGCATTCAAAAACTGGCTACTTTCAAGAATAATTTGTAATTTTGTATGAAATTTAGAAGAGAACAGAAATAAGAGAGATCATTACACTATCGACTTTTATTCAATGCTAATATGATTTCGACGAGTGATATAGGACAATCGTGGGGTTTTTCGCAAAAGTTCGTTTGCAATATTTCGCTGTAATTATCACATACTTCCGACTTGAACTCCTTCTCATGAATAGGTGCACTGAAACAAATAATAATAATAGTAAATATTGCGAAGACGTGCATTGTCTGGCAGAAGGCAGATTTTCTGGAATTTTAGGATAATACTCATGACTAGTAGGCAGTTTTTTGTTTTCGAATAAATATGATGATAAGGACCAGATAAATACCTACTAGAGAAGATTAATATCTATTGCTTAATTTGCCCATAAAGTATTCATTGTTCAATTAAATTCATTCTGCTTTATAAGAATTAAAGAAATAGTACACTTTTTGATACATAATAGAAATGAACAAGACTAATGAAGTTAGAAGGTATTTTAGTCGGTACTACTACGTAGTTACCACACTGAAATAATGAAGTGTTGCTATACACATGAAAAATAATGTTATCGCTAGTATTCCTGCATTTTAGACATTACGGAAGCTACTTTCAACTCACTTTAGAGATATTTGTCCTCATAAATCAAAGAACTAACTGACTTGCTCTTATAGGCCTTTTTAAGATTTAAATTCTGCTTAAAGATCAATTCTATGAAATAAAAGTTCAATCCTTCTTAATATAAGTCATTAGACACGAGGAAATTCCAAATGGTTCAGTGATTCAATTAGACTCAACAGCTAAACGTAATAAGGAAACACTTCATCATTTACATTAATCAAATCTCCCGTGGCAATTCCTGGAATGGCAATAAGATTACATCGACGCCACTGAGCTAAAATGGCCGTCTTAGCTATCATGATGCTGACGTTCTTCGTAGAATAAGTAAAGCTTGTTTTAGGAAAGGAAATGCTCAATAAACTTAAGTAGTTGCCGTTTAAAAGACAGGTCAAAGAAGTGTAAATTGTAAATTGAATATATTTAACCGTGTTGGGTTAGAAGAAGTAAATAAAAAAATTGATCTGAGAATATGGATGGACTTCATAAAAATCATATTGTACCTAGGTACATACTCGTATACAAGCAGAAACATATAGAAAAAGTATATAATGAGACACCGAACTGTATAGTCTGTATAGTAACTGTATGTCCTGCAATGGACTGTAATAGGCTAGTTAATGATTGATTGATATTGGCTTGTTTTAAAATTAGTGACAGTACTACTAAAAATAAAAAATCTAACAATAATATAACTATGAAGCATTCGAAGAGTGTGACCTGTAGACTGTTTATGCTTATTAATACACAATATCTATTAAAGATTAGCATGGAAACGGCATAGTAATACTTAAACGTACGAAAAAGAACTTTTATAAACATTTATGATTAAAAATACTAACGAAAATATACTCCTCAAAATATCATGTACCAGCGACCCCCCAGTTGGAGCTAAGAGCAGCTTGGCTTCACATATGCTTCGATAAATACAGGACCGGCCATTCATGTTGTAACTGGAAAACAAAATTGTTCACTTTCAGAGATGAAGGAGCACAGTTAAATCCTTACACACGTCGGCATCGTGCTAATGTGAAAATACCTTAAAATGTATTTATTTTACTCCTTGCAATAATATTTTAGCGTAGCTTTTCTTTGGGTTCTTTTGATGTCAAACATGGTTATTATGGCTCTGTAGCGGTAGAACATTCGACTGCTATGCAAGTGGCGTGAGTTCGACTCCCGCTTTGTGCAAATGTTCAAATGTCTTTACTGTAAGGTTTATATATGCATGCATATTTCCATTGTTCTATGTATCTAAGTATGTTGATTCAATCTGCAATCGAGATTCCATAACACAAGTTAATTAAGCTATGCTTACTTTGGGCCTAAAACGTGTTTTGTCTAGGAAAACACTTATTGTCTAGTAAGAAATCGTTTTAAATTATATTCAGTTTTTAGCAGCTGATTCTGATGGCATCTAGTAAAACTAGGTCTAACTACGAAAAATGTGTTCCATTTATAATAAATTTTAACCGTGACATGTACATTTCAATATCACAATTTACCTTTGAAGTGCATTTTCAATAGTTTCCCAAAGCTCTCGCTTCTGTCGATGGTGAAACTTTTTTCTAAATAACTCGTTCGTCATCTCTGGAGTCAGCATCGGATGAATCACGTCTACTTCTATGGCGACATTCCAACCAGATGGGGCGTGAACTACAATAGTCTTTACCAGGGACAGCGTCAACTGGAAAACCAACAGTATAAATTAAGAAAAGACATAGAATTGCTTAACAAAAATATACAATACTAGCTTTTGCACGCGGTTCCGCCCGCGTGGATGTCGGATATCGCGACCAAACATAGCCTATGTCCTTTCTCAAGATCTAATCTACCTCCATACCAAATTTCATCAAAATCGGTTTAACGGTTAAGACGTTAAAGCGTAACATACAGACAGAAAGACAGACAGACAGACAGAGTTGCTTTCACATTTATAATATTAGTATGGATATACAAAAATGAGAAAAAAACAGGGGTGGAAGAGACTGTAACTTTAGGCATCGTAGAATACCTCCCCAAAATAAATATATAATAATCCTCTCTTATCTAATATATATATCGAATAAATATTCGATGTATATTAGATAAGAGAGATAATTTAAAAGAGTCAACTACTTAGAAGGCTTTACCATTGAGTATTCCAGTATTTGAAACCTGGCCATTATGGTACCGACATGAGCAAACTTCTAACACAAGCAATATAATTTAGAAATACATCGGGAAAAAGAGGAACTCAATTGGGACTTGAACCCACGTCCTTTCCAACAGAGGGAATGCTCTTCCAACTGAGCTATTGAGTCACACCTGAATCACTTCAAATTTCCCTTCTCTTTATATCCGTCTTCAAAGGTATTCCCAATGTATTTCGAATTTAAAAGTTAGCATAATAAATGCTATAAAAATTTCATTCTAATTTATACATATTAAGAAAACACTTGTACTTTTACTTTTTCCATAGTAAGTAGTATTTATTTATAGAACGTTGCCGGTTTCACCTTACGGGTACTTAGGTACTTCTCAAAGGTTTATATTTAGAGGTTTTTAATGTAACAATATCCACCAAGTGCCATCAATCAATAGTATAAATAATGTACTAGTATTGTCAGTAACTATCTGGTTCGGTATCTGCGGTAGCCTAGTGGTATGGGTAATGGACTGCTGAGACGAGGTCTTGGGTTCGATCCCAGATTTACCATGGCACACACCAATGACTTTTCGATGCTTTTCGAAGTTATGTGTGTATTTATCGCAGGTTTATAAGTGCCCGGTTAATGGCAATAGGCTCGCCACCTATTACATTGGGACCTAAACATAAACTGGCGAAATGTGGGTGCTAGCACCTCTGCCTACCCCTTCGGGGAATACAGGCGTGAGTTTATGTTATGTTTATGTTATGTTATGTCAGTAACTAATATTCTTTAAAACAAACAAACCTACTCCTATAATATTATATCCCTGAAGGAGTGTCTTAATATTCGCATCTTTTTTATTCTACGTGACTATATAAATATGAATCTGCTTGTATGCAATTTTGTGGGGCTAAACGATATACAATAAAAACTACAAAAAGTAAATTTCAAAATAATCTTTCCAAATTCATTAAAGAAATCATCAATTTTTCATTTATTACTTGAACTACGTATATGGCAGCTCGTTTGATTCCCTGTTCCCTGTCCCTCCAAAGAAGAAAAAAAAAACAAAGATGCTCTTAAACACTTACCACAACAGCAGTTCCCGCCGGAAACGTCAAATACCTCTTCTTCCTCAGGCCAACCAAAGGAGCCTTCACATTGGCACAATAATCCTTTGCTTCTGCATTCACTGCGAACTCAAGCTCGTTTATCACAAGTATTATTGTTAGCAAATTTATAAAATTCATATTCCTCGTTCAATAGTTCAACGGGAAACTCTGGTTTAAGCGACGTACAATGTGAAGTTTGTATTCTCGTGACTGTTCGATATTTGAACGTGGGAAATGTATGGAAGGCACTATTTTTATTTGTTTCTTGATATATCCTGTCAAGTTCAATATTCTGATCTTCTTCGTAAACTAACTTTGTGTTATCTGATTTTCTAACATTTGTTTTTCTTTCTTCATCTTCATGTTATTCTATTTCTGAATTTTTACCATTTCTTGTTCGTTTTAAATGATTAGAAGTCAAATTGTTATAATTCAGCACTTGATCTAAATTAAATAACAGATTCAGAGAGCCCATGAAGTCACATTGACTAATCTTTCATTGACTCTGTGCTGTTGTATTATCTATTACGTCATCTATTTAACCATGTGACTTTGTAATACATGTTAGTTTGTTTGATATATTATGTACATTTTTAGTGTCCCGCAGACAAATAATGAATCGTTACGTGTCTGTTTTAAATAAAAATGTATTTTACAAGGTAGTCTATGGATAATAAGAAGAATCTAAATCTTTTTTAAATCAAATATATACAAAATATTAAATATGGAAACTAAATTCAATGGTTATTCAAAACATTACATATTTGCTTAATATATACCTAAGACGAAAATTTAAATTTAATTTAAATATATTAATAATAAAGTCACTTCCATACTCATCCAACGCTCCAGGAAACATTTTCAAGTTCTGTATTTGATCATGTAATTAGAGTAACTGTCTGTCGTCTGCACTTTTGAACGTCTGACAGCAAGTTTGTAGCTGTGAAATGTAATTAGCACCATCAATACATGCTGGGTGTTGAACTTTCACAGTGACTGTGACTTTTGATACTGATACAAAACTTTATTTGGTTTGATTTTAGAGTACTGTAGTTGAATTTTCATGACCGACTTCATCTCTTTTTCTGCTATTTTTAATCAAAGTCTATATTTTGAAGCTCAAGATCCCCTCTTCTACTGTTTCCTCCGGTTTCATGTATCTTGATTTTTGGGAGAGTGACAACAATCTGATCGGTTATTCGGGGAGGTTAATTAATTCTCTGATAATCTTGGTGAAGCCCCCTAAACGCCCTAATCTTCGGTAGATTTAATAATATTTTGCGATTTAGAAAATTACTTATACCTAATAACAAATATTAACATTTACATTACATTAAACGGTTCCTTACAATATAATAATTAATAATAAAATACTGATTACATTAACTTTATTGGAAATAGCACAAAACATATAGTAAGCACAATATCTGATTACGTTATAGGAGAATGTTCACAATTTGGATACAAGTGCGCACAGTCCCCATTAGCCCCGTGGGCGTCGTCGTATCGGTTATGAACTTCGGACTGGACGTGGAGTTTCGGTAATCTGAAATTATGTTGCAAGTTTAAGTTCGGTGTTTACCAAGGAACCTGTATTGAGCTGTCTTACTTTACCTACCATCAAAAATTAAGAGAGTAAATTAAATTTTAGATCTTTTGGAAATTTTTCATGGTCAAGTCATTTTCATTATTCGTTTTGGGCAAAATGCGTTTAGCCAATGTCAACAAAATTAATTTATGACTGTATCCTTGAGGATGAAGTACCACTATGATTATTATTACCTATTTAAATATTCAGTTTGTTGGATTTTAATACGTAAACACATCTAGTATATATATTCTCTATCTAAATATACTCACGTAAACACGGCTCTGAAAATTTCATCTAGAAAAGTTCCTTGATCTGCTTTATCTAGTTTACTTGCTTTGCAGAGCATTTGTAATACACATTCCTTCCCATTCCATCCAAGTCTGAATAAAACAAATTAGGTTCATAAAGAAAAATTAAAATATATACCAAGAATAAGTAACTAAAAATTTCTTCGGAATTAACTTCGAATCCAGTTCTGACTACTATATTCTACCTTTTTAAAGTACAAATTACATTGATAATGTTAAATGTAGTTCTTTGAGAAAATAATTCACTTTTGTTAAAGACCTCTACTTAATCATTCAAATAATTTACAGTATCTACTTAACTGAAACTTTGGCATACCTCTTAAAAATGGTACAAAATGTTCAGTTTATGAATGCTACTTACGTTTGCAAAAACTTTTCCAGCTTTACATAAAGTTTGTGCCTCCCTTTTCTGTGAAAATCTATTTCTGTCGCATCGAGTTCTTTCAAATGATTCATATTTTTCTGTTTATTGTGCATTTTCTTTTTAAGTATATTTGTAACAACTGTATTTGATACTTTTGTAGTATCTATACTCCTTTTCCCAAAAGCTGGATTTACTATAATTTTCCTGATAAAATGAATAATTTGTAAATTACAAATTCAATATTAATCATTCTTACGGCAACTAATTGTATTATGTTATTGGCACATTCAGAGGTGATTGCGATTATAGGTGGGTTGTGTAATCCAATTGATGTTTATGACGAATATAACCTAGTCAATGAAGCAGTTTAAAGATAATAAGTATACCTCCTATGGTCACCCTAATTTCTTCAAATGTTTTTTTTTTACTATCATGAATATAGAAGCACAGAATAGATAATAGTACTAGCGAAATAGAAGTTTAAAAGTCATTTGACATATAAGACTTACTATATACTCTACAAATAATAAACTTCAGGCTATAATAAGTATAGTAACCATGTTTTTGTTACAAAACTTGGTTAAACAGATAGGCAGCATTGTTAAAAACTTCTGTTGCAATTATTCTATTCAAGTTGCAAAATCCTGTGGAAGTTAGCCAAACTTCCCACTTTATCAAGCTTGTACAGCGTCATAAATACGGGCGAGGGTAGTGACTTTATTCAAACTAT
The DNA here is from genome assembly GCA_914829495.1 of Eilema sororculum. NCBI lineage: Eukaryota > Metazoa > Arthropoda > Insecta > Lepidoptera > Erebidae > Eilema > Eilema sororculum. The sequence continues at coordinate 18,723,635 of OU618552.1, read as the reverse complement.
TGTAATTTAAAGAATGTCTTAAAAATAAAGCTTGCTTTTTAACCTGTTACTGACTTTCAGGTTACTGTAGAAATTTATATTTACGTTTTCTTAAAACTTTAAATTCACGGACACGTCGGTATTTCCGTCCCAATTGAGCAGTCCGACTGGAAAAGTACCTCCGCCTTACAGAACACCGCGGCCATAATAACCTCGTGTTGTATTCTCGTGTGTGTGAGAGGTCACTGGAGAGTTTTTGTACTGTCTTTGGGAAAGTCAAAGTCTTGCCCTGCTTTGTTATCTACACTGACGGCACAAAAACTCTCTGTTCTTACAGGATCGGCAGCACGAGTGTGTCACGGTAACTATTTTACATCAAGTGAGCGGTGTAGCTATTTGCCATCTAAGAGCAAGACCCCGCTTATGCGTTGCGTAGCGTTGAGCAGGGTAATTCTTATAAATTTAAAGGAATTTCTCTAATTGCTATAATTTTATTTGATTAAATTTTTTTAAGAATGACCCTGATCGACGCATAAGTGGGTCAGCACAACGCATAAGTGGGGCCTCACCCTAAGTGTTATAAAAAAATGCGTAGCACTAAAATCATCTAACCTTTTATAGTCTTTTTTATCTACCACTTTGCCATCCTCATCTAAATAGTAGATAACGTCGTTTCTGCGTTTTGCATCCTTAAACTTTAATTGGTCTTTGAACAGGTAAAACAAGTTAGGATCTGTTGGTAATTCCCAAGCTAAAGCAGCTGTATTGCCGAACCAAACGACATTACCAATTTGAAGGTAGCCGTGATTTTGGGCCTCGAAAACTGAAAGATTTGAATAAAATTAGAAAAAATCTTGTCATACGCTGTTTTTTTTATCGTGCGTAAAATCCCCACGGATACCATCGCTACGGAGCAGGTGGAGGTGGTTATGTCGGACTCGAACCGACTAACACGCACGTCGTCTCGGGTCTTTGGTTGCCGGACTGCTTGGACTTATAAAATAAATTGTGCAGTATATTCGTATACAAACTAGTATTTCAAAATATCTGAATACAAATTTGATTCTTTTTAAATTAAAATGGAATTTTTCCTTTCACAAAATTATTCAATCTTTAGTATTTAGAGAATTTTCCTTCTAGGTAGGGTTCAAAAATTCCACCTTGTTTATGAAATGATGATAAAATGAAGAGTAATATGTACAAAATGCGATCACTTTGAAATTCAATGACTGGCTTAATTGGAAGGATAAATGCTAATACAGAATAACCATTGTTAATATGATTTTAAACTGACATATTCATTGAGATAATAATATTTACCACAGAACTCACATTGTGGAAAATGATAACGTGAGAATTTACACTACGCCATATTTTGCACTCATCTTTATTAAACACAAGTTGTTGCTCGCGGTTTTTTCGTCAAAATCAGTTGGAAGTATGGGTAACAGACAGACAGACAGATAAAGTTACTTTCACATTTATAATATTAGCATGGATACTACTACTATTCCCAGTGGGGACGCCGGGTGATCACCGAGCACACGTCCGGTGATCACTGGTCAGCCCTTCTATGTGGGGGCATTTCACCCAATTCCCCTAAATCGACTGCCATACATGTTCATATGGCAACCGGAACCGACAACTTAACCGACTACTCCGAGGCACGACCAGACCTATGCAAATACTCATATTTATGCATACAAATATATGCACTGAGCGAGGGATTGAACCCGCGCCTCCTACGTAGCGACTGCGTTCACTACCGCCACTCCACGTAGGCTGTCATATCATTATTTTAACATAGATAAGTATAATGTATTTTAAATATAGTTAACCGTCGCCGTTACCTACCTAATTGAAATGAGCTGCCTTCAGGGAAAATTAGAAATCTCTTTCTTCTTGATAATATTTTAGAAACTGTTTTGTTCGCCATCAAGGACTCTTCTGCTACTATTAAACATGATAGTATTGACAATAGTAATATTGGAAACCATGTATAAATCATGTTGACTTCCTGTAAATAGAGAAAAGAAAAAAATAATATAATGGTAGGCATAGTTAATGAAGTTTTATTTACCCTAAATTGATAATAGGTAATCCTTGTAAAAACACTCGCCGAGATATTTACCAGACCGTATCCTAATAACAACTAACTCGGTGGTCATCAGTGCATCCGTGTTGATGGCGCTTGTAACAGCGCCGAAATATCGGATCCTCAAAAATTTAAAAAAACATGGTAAATATCCCGGCGACTGTTTTACTATCGATGTGAATGACCATGTCAATCTCAAATCATATTAAAAAGTCTAATTTCAAGACAAGAATACAAAAAATTAAGATTGAATAAATGTAAAACATAGTTAGGTAAATGTTCACAAAAACATGTAAAAACAGCATAACAGTGAATAAACTTAACCAGAATCATAATAATTTGTTCATTTGGCATCATATTATTGAAAAAGGGGCGTTTCACAGTCCTAATTTACTTACATTTTCTACTTAATAGAACAATTCGGAGAACGCAACGAACCCCTGCGTGTTCCAGGAAACAACTGGCTTACACTTGTATTCGACGGTCTTGTTTATAAACGAGTTTGCATAAAAGGAGAGCGGGTAAAGTGGGCAATGGGACACCTATTGGTGACCATTAACAACGTAGTGTCAAACGAACAGACTGTTTTAACAAAGGTATGTCTTTTGTGCACAACATATAGGTACATATTATTACATTAAACTAAACTAAAATAAACCAGAATAGCTTTAAATATTTATTTAATATATTTTAATTCACATTGTTAGTTTCAAATTACAATGCCAGAAATTAAAAATTACTTAAGTAGTCAAATTACATCTAATCTATTAACCCGCTTCTAGCCGTACCCGGGGCAAAAGTGCCCATCACGCTGGCGGCATTGCCTCGCTAGATAGCGATGGCCAACCTTTGCCTCAGGTACGAGGCGGAGCGAGAGTCAATGGTTTTATCCCTAAACCTAACCTGTAATTGTAAATTTAGTATTTATTGTTACAGCCATGAATTTAGAACAAAATAATACGTTGATACGCAAATTTAAGTCAAAACCGTTTTCACTGCTTCAAGCTACATATTCTTGCAGTGTACTAAAATAACATACTTTACACAAAAACTGGTTACTTTCAATCAGCGCCTACGAAGTTAATCATTTAAATAAGTAGAAACGCTTCGTATCCCTCTTTTTCTTTCTATTGCCACTGAATGTCTTCAATTTGACAGCAAATTTTATCCATTAAACTTTTATAAAATTATTTTGACTTTGGAATGCTCAAGCTTCATACGCTTTTACCCACTGTCCTTTTGTCGTTTGTACAAACAATGACCAGTTACCCAGAGACGAATGCTAATGAAAGCACAATGTGCAAATTATAACGCAGTTAGGTAAAATAGAAAGGTATTGGTTGGTCAAAGATTTTGTTACAGTTTTGTTTATCAACAAGAGTTCTCTTAGAATTTGGAGCATTTTCGTTGAAGTGCTTTTCCATTGTGCGATCTTTGTGGAATTATTTTTTTTAAACACCGATGAGACTATACTGACAACCTAGTTTGGGTTTTTACAATGCAATATGGTTACAGGAAACCTGAAAATTACTGTAAACTTAGATTAGGTATAATAATCACATTAAAAAGTACTAACCTAACAAGTTTCAACGGCTCCCTTCTATAATATTTTGGAAATAATCAACCTTTGAATATATTGAAATCACTTCGGATGTGGCTCTGTGGCCTCGTGGTTAAAGTATTCCCCCTGTATGGGAAATATCGCGGGTTCGAGTCCCGCCCGAGCAATTCACTTTTTTATGGAATATGGAGGCAAACGAGCAGACGGATCGCCTAATGGTAAGCGATCACAGCCGCCCACGGACACCCGCAACACCAGAGGACTCACAAGTGTGTTGTCTTCCTTTCAAAAGAGAGTACGCTCTTTTCTTGAAGGTTTGAAAGTCGTATTGGTTCGGAAATACCGCTGGCGTCAGTTCATTCCACAGTTTAGTTGTACGAAGCAGAAAGTTCCTGAGGAAACGCACAGTTGTGGACTGCCAACAATACAGATAATGAGCGTAGAACTACTGAATCAAGTCTGGCCCGAGCGATTGACTTTTCTTGATCAAGCAAGGTGTGATGAAATGATTTTGATCATTTTTGATTCTATAAGATCCTTTGAGTAAGGTTCATCTTTCCTAAAGGTTATATTTACCTTTTACATACATAGTATAATATACCAAAAAGACCAATTATTCGTAAGTAATCAATAACTGTTGAAAACTTAAGTGACTCCCAGAAACAATTCCAACCAGTATAAAAAAAATACAAAAATAAAATACTTTTAATGAAAAAAGTGGATAAGGAAAAATCTGCACCAAATATATATACACTAAAATCTAAACTTTCTAAATTAATAATGAACATTTTAATGGTTTATTTGATGAAACATAATCATAAGAGTTAATACAAAACCGCCAAATATATTAGTTTAAGCAGAAGCAAAATACATTTCTGCACTCAAACTTTTTTCATTTAATATTCAATGACCAAATTAATGATATAGCAAAATAACTGAAACTAAAATAAGTGGTTTCAACGCCACAGAAAATTGTTAGTTGAACTGTATTTTGCGACCAGACTACAATTAACATGTCGCCCTGGTTTAAAACGTTTGTACAAACATATGCACTAGTGACACCAATCATAACATTGATTTTTAAATTAGATCACAGTTAAAGTTTACCGTATTATAACTACAAGTGAATGAAATTGGAGTATCTGTTTGTAACGTTAAAATATCAGCTTTTGAATTTCAAAGAATGTATATGAATGTCAATCTGTATCTGTCTGTCTGTCATTCTGTTTGTAACAAGAATAAAATTCCTAATTGTTGTAGCCCCTATTGACGGGATTTTATAATAAAAACCTCATATTATAAGGCTTAACTTAAGTTATTTTTATTTAGGAAAAATTATGAGGGGATCAGCGCAAAATTTTACAGCCTTTTAGTCGGTTACAGCGGTTGTAGTCGGTTCGAGTCCGACATAACCTCCCCTTCCGGCTCCGGCAGGGGGGGTATCCGTGGGGATTTCCGCACGAAAAAAAAAGGCACATAAGGTCATCAGCAGATGTACCAGCTATTAAGTGAGATTGGCTTGGGTCTAGAACCTTATTATCCTACTAATATTATAAATGCGAAAGTTTGTGAAGATTTTTCTAATAGCTGAACGGATCTGGCTGAATTTTGGTTTCCCGGTGTGTTCTGGAATAATATATGTCAATACCATAGAAATAAATGTATGGAATTGACACGTATTTTGACGTTTATAACGACCAATCTAGAGGAGCAGGAATATCATATAGGCTACTTCTTACTCTCAGAATACGTTCCCGTGGGTTGCGGGAACGAGATGAAACTTTCACGCGGGTGCTATACGGTACCCAATAAAAGAAACAATTTTAAAGTAAGATAACTATGCCACTCAAATATGACATAAATGATACGTTTTACGACCAAAGCAGTTAGTAGATAACAACAAGAGCATTAACTATTTGACAGCAACTAATAAACATTTGAACAATGAATTAATTACCAATTGAGATCACTAATTCGCTTGCCAATTTACATCGATGACTTAATTATAGTGGGATTGGATTTCTACATCATTTGTTGCTTGATGGTATTGATTCTAAAATGTTGACTATACAATTCATATACTTACTACGTTTAATGGTTTAAACCCTTCAACCCCGTCAGTGCAGCTGGCATTACACTTGGGGGGGGGGGGGGGGGGGGCATTTTAAAATTGTAGATGGCTGATAATGATGAATGATGGGGTGCAAGGGGTATATTATGCTCTACTATGCAATCTTACACCGTGGCATCTAAAGATCGGTCCGAGTCCGACATAACAACCCCTGATAGCCGACAACGAAATAAAAATATAACAAATACAACAACAAATAGAGGAAATAAGTAATTATTTCTGGTAGGAACTTTTTATTAATAAATGTCGTGGTCTTGTACACAGCCAGGGTACCGCGTTAAACATTCATCAGATGTGGTATGTGTAGTATGTGCTGCGTCGTATTCTTTGTGCTCTTCTAGAAGGAACTCTTCACCTTTCGGAAGTCTGAAATAGAAAAAAAAAATCGTTTTAAAAAAGTTTCAGCGCCAAGTTTTCGATTTGATATATCAGCAAGAAGACAGAGTCTATCTGTTTTAGATTCGTAAATATTTGTCTATACAATTTGCTATCTTTTAGGAGTAGTTAAAACCAAAATTTCAATTTTAATATTTTATAAATAATGTAGGTTTAACAACTCTATAAAAGTATCAAACTGTTAGTCCGATATATAACAGAAATAATGTTTTAATCTTCTTTTTTGTGTACCTCCCCTGCCGGGGCCGGAAGGGGAGGTTATGTCGGACTCGAACCGACTAAAACCGCACGCCGACTGAGGGTTCTGATGAATATTTTAATATCCAAAGTCTTTAGAACAATGCCCTATTTAATCAATAAGTTGAATTTTTTTATCGTATTCGGATCACTCGCAAACAAACGTACAAAACTAATATAGATTTATATTATACTAGATAGTAACGAGATACTACATAGAAGTACATCCAAATACATCCTGTGAAATGTAACGAAATAAACTTCATGTTGTTTTGCCGTGAGCACGAACCCTTGCCACGTCAGCAAATTGACTACTAGCCTTTCAGACTGTGTACGGATTGTAAGGTTATGTCTCTGATATTGCAAGCAATCGAAGGTTACGTGGAACATTTTTCGTCACAGAGATCATAATGCTAGCTTTACATTTTATTGGGAGAACCTTTTATATATCAAACATTTATTTGTCTTTTTTTTTGTTTTTTTTTTTACATACATAAAATTTTAAATATGTTAATGATGGTTAAAAGTTCTCTGGAATTATGAAAAAATTGCATTTATACTCATGGGTAATTTAAATGTAAAGCGAACTATGAGTTCAATCGAATTATTCGCCTCAATAGGTACATAGGGTTAGGTATGTATTAGATTCAAATTTTACCTAATCCAGACGCGAACTTATTGGTATCCATCGGGCATTCGAAACTTTATAATACCTTAAATAACATTCTTTCCAAGTTCTTATATTCAAGCTTTAACACCAAATACGCTATTTTTTTATAAAGGTCACGTCAATTTGACTTCAATTTGACTCACGTCACGTCAATTTGACTTCACCTCGCCTAATGGTAAACTAAAGGCAAAGTCTCGGAAAGAGGGCCACCATCGCAAACATGTACCATATTAACAGTGGTGGCACTCAACTCATCAGATGCCTTTTCACGCCGCTTAAAGGACCCGGGACTGTAGGAAGAAGGAAACACGTGAGCTGGCCATTTTAAAGATAGAACATGCCATTGAGTGAATTAGATGAAGATAACATTGTTAAACTAAAAACATCCCTCAGAAAAATCTTTATTTTAAAGTCAAGAATGTACAAAATACTAGATAAGAGAATAAAGCTCTTGAACAAAATCGATACTCACGTGAAGACAACAGTAAGGAATTCCTGCAAGAATGTCCCCTGCCCCCTCCGCCGTTGCGCGGCCTCGCATAGTTTGTAAAGAACGCACTGCCTGCCGTCTCCGCCGAGCCTGCACAGATTATAAACGCTGTTAGAAATGCCTGGACTGTCTTAGTGAAATTACAAAGCGGGTGTTTGTGTACCAGATTCATGTTATAATTGTTTAAGCGGTAATTTACGCGGTAAAGTACTTGGAATAACATGTCTCTTTCAGCTTAATTGAGAATGAGAATATGCTCTTAATATATATTAATACATATTAATACATATTGGCCTTCATCAAGATCAAATAGCTGAAACTAACAAAATTTGATGGTCACTTTTGATGGTTAATGAGTGACACGGATATATTGAGGATGTCCCCAGGGCCCAGGCTTCAAAGTGGAGTATTTGGAAGCAACTGTGCATAACGCCATGATAATGATAAATAGGACGCCGGACGAAAATGATAAATAATTGTAGACAGATGGTGAATCGTATGATTCTTGGCGAAGTAGAATAATTACCAGGGACACCAAATCAGATTACCTGAAGATGTCATACCTTAAAGGTGACTAAGATCAGATTTCTTCTGCAGACTAAATTCCCTGGGTTTACCCACTGAAATTCGTAGCGTAAAACGCAGTTTAGTTCGATTTAGTTGCAGTTATTCTAATCATCGAACAATAGAACTGTTCACCATCATCATCTTCCATGAAGTAATTTCCCGATTACTTCCAAAGTGTGTCCAAAATAGTTTTTTACGTAATTTCATCTGAGTGGTAGCTACATACAATAAAAGGTAATTGTTGTGGTCCTTCGAGCCCCACAACACGCAACGTGTTCTTACGTTGCTTTTATGTAGCTCGTAGCAATACACTGAAGATGCATTCAAGTGCAGCACGCTGCATGATACGGGGTAGTGTGCCAATCATAAATATAGTATAGAATAGAACGGCCTTGTGTGTTTTTAGACAGTTTCTGTCCATTTTTTTCAGTACTCTTAACCCTAAAGTAGTCGCGCTATGAGCATTTTGCCGCCCTGGCCGAAAAATTGAACTTAAATTTTACTAGTAAACTATTCCATGCTATTCGTCCCAGTAGCAGGGCGTACACTCCTCCCATACGTAGTACGCAATAGCAAATACAAACAAAACATATCAGTGCACAGGTGAGTACAAGAAGAAGAGATTATTGCGCAGGGGTCCTTCGAGGCGGCGAAGTGCCGACCACACGTAATGCAAAATTAAAAAGTTCATCTTTTTGTTTTAAGTTAAATTTGCACATAATATGTCGATAGTTAATATTTTATTTCTATTTTTATCATATTACTATATTTATATTTACAGATGTTTTGTATTTCAGTTTTGATTTATCAAATTTTGTTGTTGTTGGAATAGTCAATGTAAAATAGACTGTTTTGAAGAAATTGTGTCAGAAAATGATTGGTAGTGTGAATTTTATAAATAAGAGCACTGATACTAGGTAGATAGGAGATGACTTGTGGCAAACAGGCATAGAGCACAAATTGACTGTCGCAGATATTTGCAGCTGGTGTCGTTCTCGTCTGGCCCATCTCACTTTCGTTGTCTTGTCGCGACCACATGTTATCTAGATCTTCAGCAACTTCTTCACAATCATCAAGTGACGAACCATTGACACACTTAGTGGACAAATTATCTAGATAATTTATAAAGCCAAAACAAACAATTTATTATTGCGAAGATTGTCCTTGAAGAGGATAACTATTGCTCTGAATAGACCATATATCAAGAAAAGATCTAGCATTACGACATTGCAGGTGCCTTTGAGAAGTCAAATTGCTCACTCTTTGTACTGTTAGAGAACCAAATAAATGCTGAAAGTGACAGCGATTTAGTTCAATATATTTATCGAAAAAATAGTTGTTAAACAAAAAAATGGGTTTATTAGCAAAGTTACTGTTCATTGTGCATCCAGCTTCCAGTGTTATGACGAGGCCTATGATCAATATGCCGAAAAAACTGATTTAGTTTGGTCGTTTTTTCTATTTCATGAGAAAATATGTGAAGGGGTTCCAAATTTCGACAGCTTTTTCGAGTTATCATTATTCAATTTGCTTAGTCTGATTATGAGACTGAATTGTTTTTTTTCTTAAAGCTAATGCTTCATGAAACACTATATTGTATTATATATTATTTGTATTGATAATTTTAGTGAACATAAGTAAATCAGGAAAATAAACACCTATTCTTAAGGGCGGCAAAATGCTATACTCGCAAGTACTAACGTTCCACGGGAAGACACAAGTACTCTAGAGTTAAGACTACCTTGTAATAACAACGGTAAAAATACCCTGAATATGGCATTTTATGATATTTCCAACTCCAGAATAATAAAAAATGTAAAATATACTTAATATACCTATTACAGTGAAAAACCTATTACAGTGAAAAATCACCACGCGTGATAAGCAGGTGAACATTGCTTATGGCTGTTCTATCCTAATATATTCCTGAATTGCCAATCGTCTTATAGCAAGAGCACAGAATTTGATAAGGTATCATTTCCTTTTCCAAGTGTTACAGTACACAACTGAATACTTACGCAGTAAACAATGTCTCTAGCTTTTGATATATCTCCAATCGATTACTCCTATGGAATTCTATAGCATCATTATCCATATAGTCAGCTTTCAAGTAGTCTCGATCTATCAGTCTCTCGTGCATCTTGTGTCGATCAATCTTTACTTTTAATTTCTCCTTGAATGATATTTTGTCTTCTACGCTTCTCTTAGCAAAAACTGGCTTTACTATTAATCTCCTGGAAATGAAAACATTATGATTATATTAACGAGATGAGGAACCAAGCGGGATTGTTAGATTGAACCTATTAAAATTCGGGTAGTGGCCTTTAACTTTTGAACTTGGTGTATGGGGCTACAAAAGTTTCAAAGGTCACTAATAATTTTCAACATTTTAAATGAGATGCTATCAGATATAAAAATGATGATTCATGGTTTGAGAAGCTCAATAGATGTCCCGATTTTTAAGCCGAATTAACAAACCCGGAACTTTAGAATGAAGGAAAGTCGAGGTGAAACCTGGTAAAATACAACGGACGATGCTCTAGTGTAGGTTTTTGTTTCAGGACTGGGGTTCAGACAGCAGTCCCTCTCGGTAGAATTCACCAAATCAGTCAAAATGAGTATACCCAGGATCATAATATATTCGGAAGTTACACCAATATCACACATCGAAATAAAACTGTTTATAACTGTTTAATTATATGTGCCCGTTTAATGGCAATAGGCTCGCCACCTATTACATTGGGACCTAAAACATAAACTGGCGATATGTGGGTGCTAGCACCCCTGCTTACCCCTTCGGGGAATATAGGCGTGAGTTGATGTATGTATGTATAACTGATTCTATCTCGATTTCTTTGGTATTTTAGTATTAACATTGTCTATCACGACCATGGCTGTTGGAAACCAACAAAAACTTGGAGCTCAGTGTAAACAATAAAATAACAACAAAACAAAACGCAATAGAAACCGTTAAAATACATTCCAAATATAAAATACTGAAGGAGATTATGAAGATAATATTTATATACAAAATGTACCTACTTATGCGGCACACCCACTTTCGTCTTAGTGACCTCGTCATTTCTCCGGAGCGGCTTTTCATACTCTTTGAACATGTAAAGAAATTTGGGATCTGACGGCAACGCCCACGCAAGGGCGATAGTCGAGCCGTACAGGAAAATGTCGCCTATTGGGATTAATGCTGCTTGTTGTGTGCAGAATACTGAAATAAGAACAGATAAAAACAATGGTTAAGATATCAAAATGTGAGCATAATGAGATATTTATATGTAATGAGATATTTATATGTAGCTTAACATCAGGCGAGGTGAAGTGAAATTGACGTGTCATGTATAAAAAAAAAATTATATGTAATGAGATATTTATATATAATAATGAGATATACTCTCTGCACCACCTTTGGTTCGACTGGTAGAGAATGCCTATGGCATTAAGTCCGCCTGTGTACCCTTGTGCATAAAGTTCAATAAATAAAAAAATAAAAATATAAAATAACAACTCAAATAAATTTTATTTATTGTTTGTTGTAACAACTGTAGGTGAATAGTAGTAGATGTTGTCATTTATATAGGTCTAGTATCACTATAACATGCCTGGTAAGACGTACAATAAGATTATAACATTTTTTTTCAAAGTAAACAGTATTCCAATTATTATTTGTCTTGACTATGTGATTACAAATTACAGGTTGAAAGTCAAAATTATATCCCATCATGTTTACAGTCGTCAAATTAATATCAAAATAAAATATACACGTAAATCCGTTAAAAATTAAGCAAGCTAAATTTAACAAGCTTGGAAATGAGCTGTTCGCTCAGCTATGCTAGTCAAGCAAAGCACTGTATCTAGATGATAAGTATAAGACTAAGTAAATGTTTGTAAATAGACCAAAAAATAATTCCCGCTGAGTTTCTTGCCGGAGTCTTCTCAGGTCTGGGCCGCGTTTCCCGGTGTGGTCCATTTGCTAAACCAGTATTTAATATTTATTTTATGTTGACGTTTTGTAAGTGCCAATTTAATGGTCTATGCAGAATAAATGAGTTTTGAATTTTGAAATTTGAATGACTATCAGTAGGAATACGAGATGTCAATATTAGTGTGATATGAATACGTATAAATACCACGTGGTCTTTTTTTCTTTTTATAAAAGGAAACGTTAAAAAATTTGACTTCGACCTCGCCTGATGTCTCAGAAAGAGGGTCACCATCATAAACATGTACCATTTTAACAATGGTGGCACTCAGCTTGACGGCCTCATCAGATGTATTTTCACGCCCCGCTTAAAGGACCCAGGACTGTAGGAAGATGGAAACACGTGAGCTGGCAGAGAGTTCCAGGTATTAATGGTGCGGGTCTTAATGATTCAAAGAACCGCTTGGTTCTAGAAGGTATATGATGCACCGTATGCGGGTGACATTCCCAGCAAAGTAGACTACAAGGGCTATTTTTTCATAGCGTATTCTTGAAGATAAAGGGCTGGCCTATGTATACTTGCAATACCAATCGCAGTGGGTTGCGGGAAAGGGAAGATGTTCATAGCATAACCGAGTAGGTGAGAACATAAGCCAAAGTAGGTTCAGTTTTAGGATGGGTGGCTAATCATAACGCAATTGAAATCATCTCGGAGAGCACGTGCATTTTATGAATGAACAATGATGCGACAACATTAGTAATTTTCTCATCCTGAATATTTAAAAACTAAGCAAAGTTAACATACAACATATTGGTATTCGCAGTGTAAAGATAACCTTAATTGGTAATGTCCAACAACTACTAATTAAGACAATGTCTGCAAACGAGAATGACAAATCAACATTGATGAACCTACTTAAGTACAGCGCCACGTTTAAAATAATCTACTAAGATCTAGATTATCGTACAGAGCTATGGGAAACCAATGGCTTCTAAAATATACCTTTTAGACTGACTACGGAATAAAAAATTTGGACTAAGAATTTGAACATAACCTTACTTTTTGTAGCTGTCGTACAGAGGGAATTATAAAAAGCACGCTATGGCTTTACAAATAAGTATCAAATTTCATTACTTGACTCATTTGTCTAGTTATTTCGTCCCGTTCCAAATTCGAAATACAAATCGTTCCCCCTCACTTTATCATATGGTGGCATATATCTTGACCCCAAGTCACGAGAGAAACGAGGCCTTGGCGCGTGGATCCGTTTGGTAATAATCTATGATAGGTGAATATGAGCTCTTCAACCCCCGCGCTATCCTATATAGAGTACATACTTTGACGTCACTGAGATCAAGATACACGCCGGTAACTATACTGGTAGGCAATATCTCATTGTTCCAAATATTTTCCACTTAATTATTCACGTACCGAGTTGAAAAGAGCTTCCTTCCGGAAACATTATGAATCTCTTACGTCTCGACAACGTTCTTGATACTTCATTCTTCTCGGATAATTTATTTACCGTACAATTTCCATTGTAGCCTCCATATTCGCTAATTGCTGTCTGAATAACTACGAGTTTGAATAAACATATCAACCAACTGTTCAAAATATTCATTGTACTGAGAATGTATTCAAAGTTATGCACAAAAATAGCGGGATATTCATTTGAAATTAGAACACGAGAAATACGACCACAGATGAAACACTTGTTCTAAATTTAAAAAGGGCTGAGTTGCCACTTGTAAAACATAAAATGTACTGTCTCGTTCTTCATGCAATGACCATCTAAATGTTACAAATGAAACATTATTTAACACTGTGTGAATTGATTTACTGTTATTTTCGTGTGACAACTTGCGCACGTCAAAAAGTCAAGTTGTTTGCACAGAGAAACAAAGAAAGAGGTGCTAGGTCATTAGAGAGTTGTCGTGCTCCAATTTTTTTTATGTTCAATGATTTTCATCATTGAAAAACAAAAAATATATCAGTCATTTTAATATTTTTCAGCAAACTCACAATAATGTTATTAAATATATCTTGATATTTTTAATCTAGGTACTTCTGTAAATTACATTTATAATATATACTTCCTTACCTTTCTTAGATTACACATTCCATCATTTACTTTTAACCTTACATATTTCATTAAATTTATCTACTTTTAAATTTTAATATTCGCTCTCATATCGTAAAAATATTTTAAGAGGATTTAAGTCCACATTTATTAGTATCGTAATTGTAATGAGACTTGGGCAATGGTTATATAAATGTTTTTGTAAAGTAGCCTGGTTGAAACAGAACTCAAACACTATTACTTTTTAATTTCTTTATTTTACATTATTATTTATTGTGTACATAAATAATACAACGTATACAAAACTAATTGCCTACATAGTATAAGGCTAACGTAATTATTAACTAATTTTTCAAATTCTTGTTGATAGATTTTAAGTAATAAATAATGTTTTGTAAGCGGAAGGAATCAAATTCCTTCATAAAATGGTGGTATACAATAAGACTAAATCTAAATGATACCGACCTCAGGCTAAGTGCCTAAACACACTATGCCGAAGTTACGCGACCGAAGTTCAGCACAATTACGCCTGCAATGCTATTTTAATTTCTGACGACTACACTACACACTATACCGAATTTACGTCGCGTCATAGCGTACAGCCTAACTTCCGTCGGGCGTAAGTTCAGCGGGAACTTATTCTGTGAGCACACATTATATAGGTACAACCGAAGTTCGGTTCGAAAGTAATAACAAGATCACTTTGTTTTGCGTGTAGATAATACGACATGACAGCGCTCGAGACACTGAATACACACACAAACTTGTGGAACTGAATTTCTGCCACGTAAGTTCGGCACTTATGGTGTGTCATATCAGCCGAATACGTTGGAACGTAAAATCAGCCGCCTAACTTCGGTCGCGTTACTTCGGCATAGTGTGTTTAGACATTAAAAGAAGAACTACACTCGATACTTGTGCGTTCTCACATAGAGTGCAAACAAGATAGCACTACTTTAATATTCCTTTTTACGGCTTCACTCGCTACTTCTATACGTTTGGTCTATGTTATTCTTTTAGTCCGATTGGTAGACTTAGTTGTGATGATTTGTATCTACTTCCTAATTACGAGTACCTATTATTGTTAACTACCTACTTACTTATTATATAGGATATGTGACAACACTGAATAATTAGGTCTATGGTCCAACTGGACTTTCATTTACAACCATAGTGGCCAGACTATGGCTCCTCTGCCATAGCACATAATATGCAAGTCAGCGAGAAGATAGGTCGTGACGACAAGCATCGCTCCCACTCCACCAATGGTGGATAAATCGGTATAAAGCCTGTTATTTAGTTTGTAAGACATTGCTTCATTAAATCATTGAGTCACAATAAATATACTACAACCAGACTGTGGTAGTTCTCTTCACTCCCGCAATACAGACTAAAGTAAACTAAAGCGTAACAAAAATCAGACAATACATGAACACATCATAAGCAAAAACGGTTTATTTCACAACAACTGTCACATTAATATACATACACTAGCTTCCGTCAATCCCCAAAGGGTTAGGCAGAGGTGTCACGTCACGCACGATATAAAATAATAAAATCATTTTTCGGTATTTTTGAAGAACCCCATACTGTCACTGTTGTCTTTAGGGAAAACCGTTTCAATGAGGTCAACCCGCAGTGTCCGCAAAGGAGGCTTCATTCTTCGTAGTACATATTAAATTATATTTGAGTGTTCGGTAATCCAACAGAGGGTTTACCTTCAGACTTGAAACCAGCTTTTCTTCTTTGTATGGTTCATGTATTATGTTTCTTTAGCTAGTGAAGGAGACATTTTTGTGATAATTTAAAAACCACAATAATTTTCTAAATATACAGAAAAGGACAAGCCGTGAATAGGGTAGCAAGAGCTCACTGGAGAGTTTTTGTGCTGTCAGTGGGAAGACCAAAAAATTATCCATTGTCTTTTACACTGACTGCACAGAAGCTCTCTGTTCTTACAAAACTCTGTTCTTATAAAAAAACTAGCTAATCTCACATGCAAGTCAAGAGGTTTTGGCACAGGATTTCCTCTCATAGTTGGGAGGTCAGACTACAAATGCTCCCGGAAAAGCCTACTTAAGAATCAGAAACAGTAAACTGTTTCAAGGCTCCAAAGCGCAAACTTCGAACGTATAACTATGAGGACGATGATAATGATGAGACGTTTTGAACAAGGTGAATATCGCATGCTAATATAGTCAAAAATTATGTATAGAGAATATATTTCTTTTCGTGGTAATTCAAGTAAAGTGAAGCAAACGAGACGAGAGAAAAAGGTAAACAAAGCGACCATTACTGAGTTATGTTGCGATAAGCAGCGATTATGTACTCTGTCCTTGTCGCACATGACACTCATACACGACAATGGCCGAGCGACAGCTGTTGTTGCGTGTTTCATAGTAGAGGAAAGCACAGCGGTTCTAAACTATAAGCTCCGCCATCTTATGAGCAATGTCATTGCTGTCTGGAATGAGTATGAAGTGATACATATTAATTTTCAAATAAAAATGTTTGGAACCGCTGAATCTTTGTTTGCCTTTTTTCTCTCGCTTTGTTGGCTTTACTTTAGCGACATAACCTCAATGTCAAGCTTCTATCGTGAGACAAAAATACGTGTACTTGAAAAAGGGCATAAAAAGGCTTTTACGAGTTCGTAATCACGCGAGCAATACCTAGGGGAGGCGGATAGCCCGTCAAAATGTGAGTGACATACCTGGAGTTACGAGTACTTTTAGCCATCAATACTTACCTCTGTTATGCTAGCCTAGTACTATGAATAAGTTAATTTACAATCTAATTATAGAGTAATGATACATCTAGATTCAAGTACAACTACAAACAAATTACTTCTTTATGTATACAAACTGGACTGCAGCGGCGAAGGGTGAAAATTTTGAAAAGGGAAGCCAGTGGAAATGTTGGAGTAGAAATGTAAAAATCTCAAGCCAGCTTCCCTTTGCAAAGCAAGCTGGCAGAAATCGTGTTGTAGTTACCCCTCGCTACTGCTGGACTGGCTGTAGGTATGAACAGAAAAATGGTAGGTATCGATTCAGTTCGTTCAAATGACCAAAATCAGAACTACGGTTGTCACTGTCAATGCGTAATGTTTTTTGAACATCGGTATCTTTCACAGCTGTGTTTTAATAAGTCCAACTTGCTAGTTCAGGGTCTAGTGAGTGTTGACCACATTCAGGATATAAGGTTTCGCAAGGTTCGGTAGCCTTCTGGGCTGCATCATACTCCAAATATTCATCTTCCACTGAGTTGTTAGGTAACCTATAAAACCAAAATAATATGATGTTATGTAATATGTTTTTTTTATCATTTTAACGCTATTAGATAATCTTAGTAGGTATCAAAAAATAAAATGGGATTCCCATTAAATATTAAAATTTCCACAATATTCCACACAACTCTATAGATCCATGGTGGGCATAGTTTAAATAGCTTGTGTTATGGATCTAGAACGCGGATAAACTTATTTAAATACTTTTTTTTGTAATATTTTATACATAGAAACAATTAGACCGATGCAAATATATAATAATATATTCATGCATACAAATATTTCGGATAGAACCCGCACCTCCTGCGTAGCGGCCGCATACACTACCGCCACGTCATAGAGGCTGTTAAATTATTATACTTCATTAAACCACCTTTCAACGGATTCTATTGCGATTAATATTGTATTATCTATACGTAAACTTCTGACAGTGACATTCTAAAACTTATACTAGAAGCTATGATTGATTGTCCCATTTTTATACGCATAAGATGAAAAATACTTGAAATATAATATAGGTTAGGGGATCGGTTAGTCAAAGTCAACGTTGAACATTACACTGCTGGATATAAATCTGTGATATTGAGAAAAGTGCAGTGTAGAAACATGAATTAGTAGTAGTAATAGTTTTTTAGTAGTAATATATCAAACAATGAATGTTGGCAAAGTAATCTGTCTATCTGTCTCTATAAATTCAACAATATAAAAAAAACTAAAAAACACGCTTTTAGCACGCACTTTGATATCCATATCATGGGGGCACATTGACAGCCTCTGTGGCGTGGCGGTAGTGCACGCGACTGCCACGCAGAAGGCGCGGGTTCGATTCCCGCTCAGTGCAAATATTTGTATGCATGAATATGGCTATTTGCATTGGTCTGGGTGTTCCTATGTATAATATGTATGTATTTCATTGTTTCCAACAGTTCGTAAGAATGTTGGTAGATGGTTGCACCGTCGCCCTTATAGACGGATATAAAGAGAAGGAAAATTTGGAATGATTCAAGTGTCGCTCAATAGCTCAGTTGGAAGAGCAGTCCCCCTGTAAGGGAAAGGTCGTGAGTTCGAGTCTCACTTGAGCATTTCATTTTTTCCAATGTTTTTCGAACTTACAAAAAAAAAGTATATAAGTATTTTTATCCGCATTCTAGATTCCATAACACAAGCTATAAAAGCTTACCATGGGTCTAGATAGCGTCGTGTAGAATGTTGTGGAATATTTATTTATTATATTACATTTCAAATTGCCTGTCCGCCATCTTGGATGTCCGCCATATTGGATTTAAGTCACGTGACTGTATTTTTCGTATTCCTGACAGCAAACCCTTTCATTTGATACCCATACCATGGGGGTGAATTTCAAACAGCCAGTCCGCCATCTTGGGGAGGCCGCCATATTGGATTTGTAATGACGTTTATTAGCTAGTCATTATTGTTATAAGAACTCAGAGCGTGTGCAAAATTTCATCCTAATCGAAGACCGGGAAGTGGGTTAAATTAAGATTCCAAGAATTTCTTACATACATAGTTACAAGTGAAGCTAATAACAGCGTGTTAATAAATGGAAACGACACTTTTCATTGATTTACATTACTCTGGTAAAATACAGGTGGTTTTATGAAAACAAATTGTTTTTATTACCAATAAAACGCTGGGTAATCTGCTCAACTGTAGAAACTTTTAATAGGTGCTAACTACGTACTGATTATGTGGCGTTAACTACTAAACTCTGCTCGCATTTTGTTCGTGTCGTTTATTAAGAGGAAGGGATACTTGTTATAATATCACTTCAATTGGATTAACTATATGCCTAGAAACATATTTCTTGTGTTTGGATTTTTGTCTTTTACGCTTTGTATAGGACCTATTTTTATAAAAGGATACGACAATTTGAATTCACCTAGCTTGATGGTACGCTAAGGCAAAGTCTCGGAAAGAGGGTCACCATTATAAACACGTACCATGTTGACAATGGTGGCACTCAGCTTGGCGGCCTCATCAGATGCTTTTTCAACGGAGCCAAGCCAACGTCATTTGCAAGACGGCATACTTACCTGTTGATTGACAGGCGAGGCTCTGGCACAGGCTTTCTTCTACGGTTTGAGAGATCAGATAGCAGTTGCTGCCATGGGAACCATGTATGCCAAACAAAAAGAAGGTTAAGGATTGACGGACCAAGAGGTCTGAGGTAAAAGTCTCATATGCATCTGGGAACAACGCTATATTGATTTGGAGTCCAGGGTCAGCTTTCCTGCTTCCAGTCTTACTTCACAGTATGTCTGTACCAGACATTATTAACAACCAAACGAGTAAACTCATCCCTCATCCGAAACCATTTGCACTCAGGCGAGGAGAAGTCAAATTGACGTGTCCTTTATATATAGTATAGTGAGTTCGAGTCTCACTTGAGCATTTCATTTTTTCCAATGTTTTTCGAAAACCATTAGCAATAAATTTCATTTTTTTTTTATTTTGCAATAACAAAAAATAACGAAATATAATTCGTAACGTATTAAACTTCCAACTTCCAAACGGTGTACCTAACTAGGTAAAAACGTATCTCGACATAAATAATTGCCTCATCTAAAATGCCTTGCTGCTGAATAGACGGATGTTGCACGTCGTTACAATGTTACTTACGTGAAAACTGCATTCACAATTTCTTGGAAAAATATAGCTTGAGGACGTTCCTTCGCTTGGCCGATTAAGCATAAAGTTTTCTTGATACAATCTTCTCCATTTACACCCAAGCTAGAAAGTTTAATAGTAACATATTATTGGGTATATTTTATAAAAGAGAGCATGTTAAATTACTCAAACTACTCAACATGATTTCTAGAATGAGCATGGTCACGATTCCCGAATGTTTTGACTTAGAACACTCGTGGGTCGTGACCATACTCATTTCTGAGTAAGAAAGAGAAAGAAAATATCAACTAGTTGAAGTTACTAAATATAAACTGCATACTGCTTATACAACATACTGTTATAGTGAATTTTATCACGATTTATTTGGTCTGATTTTTAATATTTACTTCAACAAGTTCAAACTAGGAGACAACAAAAATGTCTCCAAGAGGAGACAAACGTTTCTGTTGTATAAGGGCCATGTTTAAGAAATCATAGCCGTAAAGCAACAGATACGTTGGTCGGATGATCAGTGTAGATAATAATAAAACTAAATAAATCACGATAGAATCCGTTAAAAATAATGCTATTTGAAATAACCAAGAAGTTAACAATTTCCTGATTTCATCTCAATCTTTACGTTTAAAAGTAACGTTTCAAAAACGTATCTATAGAAGTGCAATTCAGAGACGTGATAAAATTACTCAGTGTAGGATATTATACCGACCCGTGAAGCATAGTCCCTATTTTCCGGTAAAGCGAGGCGCGACTGCTTCTGTGAAATTCGACGCTTCGTTGCTCCATGCTTTTGAAATATTCTCGTTTGTTTTCCGAATGCATCTGTTGCCTGTCTATTTTGAATTTCTCTAAAGTTCCTTTTTTGTGTTGTTCGTTGACGCTGCGTTTGACGAAAGCTGGATTTACTATGGGCTTTCTGAAAGTTTTTGAAAGGCTGTTCACTCTACAGCATTTGAAATCGACATGCGAATACATCGTAAACAGAACTGAACGAATTTTAAATACTGTCAACGACAAAATAGTTAAAATCTAGTATATTGATTGCCTGAACTCTGATCTATCAGACCTTCCAAAAAATTATAAATAAAAATATGAGATATATTAAATTTGTTCTCTGGATATCATAAAACTATATAAATATCTATTATTCATAAATGTAGGTATTCCAATGTAAAAAAGGTTTTTTTAATATTTCAGTGTTCAAATCAAATCATTTTATTAATTGTTATTTGTTTATTAATCAAGGTTTGTTAATCAATGTTTGTCGTTAACTAACTGTAAAGGCATTATTATTTAAACGAATACTGCACAGAATTTAGAATTTTATACAGGATGACTTTTTCAAGAGGTTGTAGATAGCTTAATCTAAAACAAGGTATAGCGAAAAATGCTTAGGTTCCAATTTTAACGAAAACAAAAACTAAGTACAGTCAACGCCATAAGTTGATTAACACTAAAATATTTTACAAATCTTTTCATAATGGAATGCATTTGTCTATAGTAAATGTAGTGTTATGCTTCCCAGAAGACAAACTTAATTTACATATTCAATGTTTTTTTTTCACAATTTTATGTAAGGCTTAGGGGCCACAGTGTTCAATAAATTAGAATTTGTTAAGCTACTTTTGTAGTTGACTGTACTTTAAAAACAACCACTGTGTGAATTTGTGTACTTTTACGAATATAATGACGTCACAGATACATAATGTTTTCCACTTAATACGTTTCAAAGAATTAGGTGAACTGTCGCCAAATTGTCCATAATTATGCAGAATAAAACTACACTATTCCATTCTGCATTCTGGGAGGTTCATTTCTGAAATAAAATATCAAAATGGCCAAATGAAACTTTATTCTTTATGAAAGGCTCTTACGTGTATATTTGGCAGTAGAATTCCTGCAGTTTGCGTTTTGGTTTCACGGTCTATTTCCTATATTAAAATGATATTACTTAGACTGAAGTTGTGCTCTTTGCCAGCTTCCAAAATTGTTTATCAAGTAGTTTACAAAGTTCACCTTTGAGTATTAGAGTATTGCAGTACAGAAATTACGTAGTTAATTCTTAGTTAGGCACAAATACAGCTAGTATAAAATATGCACGTGGACGTGAGGTTTTGCGGAATATCTAGAAAATCAAAATGGTGGATTTTTGGCGCCAAAACGTATGTTACGTCAAAAATATTTTTGACTCCAATTTATCGAGTAGGGTATCAAAATGAAGGAAATTAGAAGGAGATTGCAAAAATATATACTTGACATATCTTAACTAAAAAGTATAAAATAAAACAAATGATAAATGAATAAAAAACCTGACTGCCACTGAAAAGATCGAAATAAGTTGGATAGCAAGCGGTACCCATTATTTTCTTTCGGTTTATGATTGGTAAATGGGCACCGCCTCCTGAGTGCCACCACTGTTAACATGGTAAATGTTTACGATGGTGACCCTCTTTCCGAGACTTTGCCTTTAGCTTAACATCAGGCGAGGTGAAGTCAAATTGACGTGTCATGTATAAAAAAAAATCAAACTTATTTCGATCTTTTCAGTGGCAGTCGGGTTTTTTAATTATTTATAATTTGTTTTATTATTTTATTTTTATCTTGTCGACACTTAAGACCAATTTCCAATAAAGCAGTCGAATGACCTTTGTCCGTGCTGAAATCCTATGGATACCCCAGCTGATAAGGGCGATTATGTCGTACTCGAACCGACTAAAACCATACACTATTTCGGGTCTACAAATGCCGGGGTATAAATTGATCATAAGACATTTCCCTCGCACCCTGGAGTGTCAAACGCCCTACCGATACGATCGACACGCGGGTCCACAATCAGTTAAAAAAAACAACTTGTATCTATATACCTAAAGCATTCACAAAAATTAAAATATTTAAATATCCATACTAATATTATAAATGCGAAAGTAATTCTGTCTGTCTGTATGTTACGCTTTCAAGCTTAACCACCACTGAACCAATTTTGATTAAATTTGGTATAGGTGTGGATTAGAATTTGAAAAAGGACATAGGCTATGTTTGGTCGCGATAACCGACATCCACGCGGGCGGAGCCGCGGACTAAAGCTAGTTATATATAAATACAAGGTATGTATATTGTATAGTGCTTGTTCATTGTGTTAGGTTATCTACTCTCTAAAGGTATCGGTTTGTTAGTTTACCTCGGGGCTTCTGGGAGCAAAACCCTTTCTGTTATAGTAGCAGATATAAAAATAGAGTTTGATATTCAAATTTCTAAAACATATACGAGGCCGTCTATGTTTCGGCTAAAATTGAATTAATTTTTATATACAAATAGATTGTTAAATCTGGACACAGCGCTATCCAGATTCAATCTAAACATAGCTTCTACTAAGGATTCTCAAACACCAATAACTAACATCTGTCAACCACTATAAGGCGCTGCGCAGACGATGACGTTGTGGGGCGAGTGAAAAGACCACGATACTTATTAGCAGCTTAATAAAGTAATTTCCTACTTACAGACATAAAACTGGTGCAACTGGAGGAGCAAAATGCATTTTAATGAGAGTAATAAAGTATAAAATGCACATGTTTATTTGAAGAGAATAAATTATTTAATAATTTATCGAAAACTGAAAAACAAACATAGTCTGTGCAGCGCCATAAAACATTGCTTTCAAGATGGCGAAATAACCCAACTCATCAATTATCGTGTTTATTCGTCTTATTCCGTTTCATCCAACAAAAAGACACTCACTTCTACTTGTTGTCTATTAATTAGCCAATGAATTGAACAATTTACTGTTTTAATTATCGAGTGGTAACCGTTGTTACCACTTGAAATAGCATCGTTTCCAATTGATGAAATATTAACTGTACTTACAGGGAACAATCCCGGCATTAATGTTTTATATTATCTATAGTCATCATTCTGTATTTAAATCCAGTGTCAGGATTCTGTCACTAACGGATTTACGTGTTATCCGAATAATTGGCGGAGGTATTTTTACAAAATTCAGGAGTAATTTTGTAATAACTCGACGCGTTATGTTACATTATTATTTAAGCATTAAGTATATAAATATGATGGCAGTGAAAATTCCAATGTTTTCATATTATTTAGCATAGAAAACTGTTAATAGCGACGGTAAGACCCATCTTGGGGAATGGCTAGAGAGGCCATACGGAAGCCTCTCGTATCGACTGGGTGGCCGGCGTCTCCTTCTGCGAGCAAGTAATGCTCGAGAAGAAGACAACTTTGCCTCCGGTCTAGCACGATCCACAGTCGGCGTGCGGTTTTAGTCGTTTCGAGTCCAACATAACAAGGTTCCGGCTCCGGCGGGGGAAGAATCCGAGGGGATTTCCGCACGAGAAAAAAAAGGCACACAAAACTGTTATAGCTAGTAAAAGACTTTCAGTTTTCAGTGTAATGTAAAAAAAAGTATTATGGTTTTATTGATATTATGCGAATAGAGTCTGCTTTTTATGAATGATTACCCATTTAATCATGTGATTTAATGATAATAATATGACTGATGGCTGTGCGCAACCAACCAACTAATGACTAGTGGGGTGAATATCATCTTTCGAGGACGAGTCAAGGTCTTTGTATTGAGAGTATTCCCTCTAGATATAAGACAGGCTGCAGGTGCCCATTCTGAATGTTAATGTTATCTCTGATCTCTCTCTGAAACTGAATGTTAAAGCCGGATTTATGGAGAAAGGAAATTTGAAGTGATTCAGGTGTGGCTCAATAGCTCAGTTGAAGGAGTAAGTACGGGTCGATCGGGTACGCCCCCTGTAAGGGACGGGTCGAACCACTTGAGCGCTTCTTTTTCTTGATATATTTTGAACCTATACTAATTGCTTCAAAAATGTGTTTTTTTTACCTGTGATAAGGTTTTTTGTCAATAATCTTCCCATCTTCATCAGTATAGTACACCTTAGTGTCTATTCTCCTGTGCAGTGGATCTGCATGATGATTAAATGGTGAGTATGGATCTTGAGGCAGCTCCCACGCCAGGGCTACTGTATTGCCATATAAGAATATGTCTCCTATTGGAATCAGCATCGGGTATGTGACGCAGAATACTGAAAAATAAATTAAAATTTAATGCCACAAAAGTCTTACAAAAATACATTTAAAGGGTAGGTACCTACAGAGGACGTGGTTTAGGCCGTCAGCTGCATAACAGTTTTGATAATATAAAAACTAAGATTAAGTAAGTAACTAATATCAGGTGCGCTTCGTGGCATGCATTAGGTGCGCTTCGTGGAATAGTAAATTAATTATTTTAAATTAAACCTATGGGTGCGCTTCGTGGCATACTTTAGGTGCGCTTCGTCTGGGTGCGCTTCGTTTGGGTGCGCCTCGTGGAATACCTCAATCAATTTGCCTCTTATTGAGTTATCCTACTAATACTATAAACGCGAAAGTTTGTAAGTATGGATGGGTGAATGTTTGTTTCTCTTTCATGGCAGGAGCGATTTTAATAAAATTTGGTATGGAGTTAGCTAACACTGTGGATTAACACATAGGCTAAGTATGTTAGCGATAACCAACATCCACGCGGGCGAAGCCATGGGCACTAGTTGTATGTATAAATTATAGTATCTCGTAAAATTTAATCCAATACAATACATTTATTTACATTTTCAATTACGAACCTAATTGAAATGAACTGCCTTCTGGAAATATAAGAAATCGCTTCCTTCTTGACAATATTTCACTTTTCTCGTGTATTTTCAACTCACTGGTACCATTCACATCTATTTGACTGTAAGCACTCATCACTGTAAACAGCAATATCGATATTAGAACTAAAAACATTTTTAATTTCTTGTGGTTTTCGAACGTATTTTTGTTCTATTTTTAATTGAATATTATAGAACAATAACTTTTTAAATTATCTGTGGTTCTTTTGTTATTCTATGTCTTGAGTGAATGAAATGAATGTTTTGTAATAGTTGCTAGTGAGAGATTTGGTTGTGAGTGAGGTGATTATCCACAAATACAACTCGGACGATCACGACTTACAAATATCGGATTACCGTTAAGATGTCTATTACAGGGTGTGTTATTTTGTGATTGCAATTATTTAATACATACATACATCCATACATATATTCCCGGAGACATAGATTCACCAATAATGGTAGTCGGTCCCATATAATAGGGGGTGAGCCTATTGCCCTATTATTCCGGGCACTATTGTTGACTCGCGCCTATATTTGAGGCTGAGTCTGGGCTGTATATATCTGTCTGATGTTAAACAGCCCTAAACATTAGTTTCCTTGTGCGGGAATAGATGGGGTGGCCCAAATTCTTTTCTGCCGGGAACCACGCGGCAATTATTTAATATCTTAATATTATAACTGTAAAATCTGTAAATTTGAATGGTAATCATGCCTGTTCAGTACAGCTAGTCTATTCATACTGTAAAGCTCAGCGTATAATTTAGTATTTTCCGTTTTAAGTTTCACCAAATTAAAAGCATCGCACGTTCAGAATTTAAAAGTTTAAGTTTCTCAAAAGAAGTGTCTCGTAAAAGTGAAAATTTGTTAACATACTGTATGTTCGCCCGATTTGTATGTATTGCTGTACACATAAAATGCGCAAAGAGCACTAAACTTACATAGCGGGTTACTGTGCGGTTGTAGTACTATTCTACATAAAAACATAAACATAACATAAACTCACGCCTATATTCCCCGAAGGGGTAGGCAGAGGTGCTGGCACCCACATTTCGCCAGTTTATGTTTAGGTCCCAATGTAATAGGTGGCGAGCCTATTGCCATTAACCGGGCACTTATAAACCTGCGATAAATACACACATAACTTCGAAAAGCATCGCAAAGTCATTGGTGTGTGCCATGGTAAACCTGGGATCGAACCCGAGACCTCGTCTCAGCAGTCCATTACCCATACCACTAGGCTACCGCTACTACACGTGATTCTACATCTATTCTACACGTGAACTACATTTATTTGTTATGTACAAATACCGTCCGCCGAATATTCTACTAAATAGTCGTATGCCTTGCCGGGTAATGTTTCTGTAAGTAAAACATCAAGAAAGGCGGTGTGGCGTCCGTTGCCCAGGGTTTACTGTTCGCAGGTTACGAAAACGTCCACGTAGTGCATATTTGCATAAGTTCAGTATTTCGATACCCAGTTATCTACTTAGGGGTTGCGAAAACATCCTAGTGTCCATACCTACCTTTTTAAAACTGTATATTAAAAATATTAAACAATTTTAACATTTGGTTACATGCTGTATAGTTTGAAAAAAAAAATCTATTTCATTTGTTCATTTACTCATTATCACTAGCTACGAAAAAATGTATAGGTATGTAAGTAAATCTACTTTCATATACCGATCACTTAATACGTAAGTAGGCACATAATTTAAATTTGAATTGAATATTACCATAACAATTTTATTTTATTTCTCTTGTAAACTTTCAGCTAGATACACAAATAAACACTTGACTTTGCCTTTAGCTTACCATCAGGCGAGGTGAAATTAAATTGGCATGTCCTTTATAGTAAAAAAAAGTAACAAAGCATGAATGCCACCAGTTTTCACCAGTAAACAAATTAATTAGAGGCAAATTACGGTAAAGTTGGTAAACAAAAGTAACGAATAAAACAAACAATGAATATATGTGGGTGTTAAGTCAACTCTGCCTAACACTCCAGGGATAAACGCGTGATTGTATGTAGGTATGTAAATAAAATAACATCAACACTCGCTGAAAAAAGCATCACACAAAGTTCGTTTGAGCTTGTTGACTTGAGTGCGGAATACATCGACTTCGACATCTCTTTTTTTCCGTGCGGAAATCCCCTCGGATACCCCCCCCCCCCTGCCGGAGCCGAAAGGGGAGGTTATGTCGGACTCGAACCGACTAAAACCGCACGCCGACTGTGGGTCGTGGTGCTAGACATATCCCTCACACCCCGGCTGACCCAGGGCTATCTCTTACGGTCTGGCCCTCCTCAGGAGGGGGGGACAACGGTGTCCCCGACTCGCCCCCGGAATGGGGAGCCGCGCTTCTTGCAGCTTGTCGCACACGTCACACGTACGCATCATTGGCCGAGCGACAGCTGTCGTTTCGTGTTTCGTAGTACAGGAAAGCTGTCAGCACAGTGGTTCTAAACTGTCAGATCCGCCATCTTATGAGCAATTTATTCCTGTCTGGAATGCTATTGAAGTGATGCGTAATAACTTTCAAATAAAAATGTTTGAACCACTGAAACATTGTTTACCTTTTTTCTCTCGCTTCGTTGGCTTTACTTTAGTAATCATATTCTACGGCATTCTATATAGCGCTATCTAGACACAAAGTAAGACAAGCTTTCTCCTATTTAGACACATACATACATAAAAATATTCTCACTTGTAAATCCAAAGGGATATGCAGAAGTGTAAATCATTTTTTTTATAAAGAATATTAGGAACCGAAATTACAAATATACCCGCTTACCCCTCCAACTAAGCTAAATTTCTTGTGCTAGGAGTGGATTTACGTCAGTATTTGCATTGGTCTGGGTGTTTCTATGTATAATATGTATGTATTTACGAAAAAAAATATGTATTTAAGTATGTTTATCCGCACTCTAGATTCCATAACACAAGCTATAAAAGCTTACCATGGGTCTAGATAGCGTTGTGTAAAATGTTGTGGAATATTTATGAAAATATTTATGAGTAGTGTAATGGCCAGGATCGAAACCGGGACCTCTCAATCGTAAGGTCGACTCTTTAACCACTAAGCTACCGACGCTTTGGATATTAGGTCAGGATAAACCTATCCATAGAGAGGAGTAAGAGAGTAGACACCAGCCCCTATAAACAAGTGGCAATTCGTTGGCGGGCGTATTGTAGAATATAATGATGGATATTTCCGACTAACGTTTATAACATCCTATAATGACGATCATATACCTACGTCATTGATGCTCAGGTATTGATGGGAAATCCACGGTCAGAGTATTGTGTATTCTTTTTTCTTTACTTTATCATCATCTTAACGTAACTCTCGGCTGCATCCCATGCTTTTATCTAAAAGCCAGGACGCGCTTGCCCGTTTAGCAATCGAATCGATTTGAAGTATCGTAGAATTCACCGGGCAAACGTAAAATTTTACCGAAGGTTAATTCTGCTGCGCTTACTTCGTTATCAGTGCGCATCGCTGTGCGAAGCCCCAGCAAAATGGTAGGCAATTCCTCAACCGAAGTAGTACTAGTATGATCATCGTGGTGGGGAATTGCGCGGATGACACTGTGTACATACATAACTATGTATGTATAGAGAACATAATTATGTATGTGTGTGTCCCCACACCCGCGAAGAGCGAAGGTGAATCGGGCGTCGGAGGTCGCAGAACGACCTCCGTTCTCCATGAGCGCTGGCCTGGCGGTGATCGGTGGAGCCGCCTGTCACCCTAGAAGAAGCAGGCCGCGGCGGCGGCAGCCTTCTAACAACCTAACCCCAAGACGTAATCCTGCGCCAGTGAGAGAGAGAGAGAGAGAAAGAGAGCTATTACATTAAGTACAATTTAAACACGTCAAGAAGCTTTGACATAGACATCGCATTATAGATGGCGCATTAAGC
This sequence comes from Eilema sororculum, assembly GCA_914829495.1. Classification (NCBI taxonomy): domain Eukaryota; kingdom Metazoa; phylum Arthropoda; class Insecta; order Lepidoptera; family Erebidae; genus Eilema; species Eilema sororculum. Next base: position 18,693,961 of record OU618552.1, on the reverse strand, counting down.
TGGAAGCAATAATTCAGTTTGTAGCTTCATAACGAACTAGTTTGTTGGTTTGTTAGCTCGCAGCTTGAAGCGGAAAGGACAGATCGCTTCTAGACTAGCACCTTACATTAAACTAGAGTGCTCGCAAGATGAGTCTGCGCGCTTTAGAAATCGGAACAATTATTTAATATTATTCTTTTTCACTGCTCCGTTCCCTTGATGATATATAGCCTATGGATTATTCTGATGTATAAACTATACCTATTATTGTAAAGTTTCATGAAAATCTATTCAGTAGTTTTTACGTGAAAGAGTAACATACATCCATCCATACTCACAAACTATCGCGTTTATAATATTAGTAGGATTGTCTTCGAACTAAAAATAATACAAACACTTGGAGTATTTAACTTAAACAATTATTGTTTTTTTTTAATCAGATTAAGGTAAAGAAATACACGTTACCTACTAACACAATAATTTACAATCACAACAACATCAAGTACGCCAGCGCCAACATTTGCGCGCAGACTTATCGTTCGAGCTCTCTAGCAACGTTTAAGTTTGCGTTTCAACTAGAAATTAACGAGGCAGATAAACGGTGTACCGCAATGAAATATTATAAATAAGTAGCTATAAGTTTTTATATTTAGTGGTTGGCGCCATCATTTTTCAAAGCCGCCATGTTCCTGCATATCGTATCTATTAATAATACATACAGTAAAGCTAACGAGACGAGAGAAAAAAAGGTAAACAAAGCGACCATTACTGAGTTACGTTGCGATAACTAGCGATTATTTTCACTATCCTTGTCGCACATATGCACGTACGCGACAATGGCCGAGCGACAGCTATCGTTGCGTGTTTCGTAGTACAGGAAAGCTGTCAGCACAGTAGTTCTAAACTGTCAGATCCGCCATCTTATGAGCAATTTCATTCCTGTCTGGAATGAATTTGAAGTGTTACGTAATAATTTTCAAATAAAAATGTTTGGAACCGCTGAAACTATGTTTACCTTTTTTCTCTCGCTTCGTTGGCTTTACTGTACGTCGTTGGTGTAACAATATTACAATTATGTAGAAGCGTTGGTAGCTTAGTGGTTCCCCACTCCCTACACAATCAATTCCAGTACTTTCGGCTGTGCTTTCGGTAACTAGTAATCTTAGGGCACGCCGTAATAGCGGCGGTAAGACCCATCATGGAGGAGTGGCTAGAGAGGCCACACGGCAGCCTCTCGTACCGGCTGACGCAGGTGATTACCGGACACGGGTGTTTCGGGAGTTACCTGTGTCAGATCCGGAAGGAGCCAACGTCCGAGTGCCATCACTGTGATGCGAGCGGGGACACAGAGCTGCACACGCTGACCGAGTACCCGGCGTGGGACACGCCAAGGCGGGTCCTAGTGGCGGCTCTGGGGGTGGGAGTCCTCACACTCGCCACGTTGCTCACAGCGATGGTACGATGCGCGAACGCTTGGGGTGCGGCCGCCTCCTTCTGCGAGCAAGTAATGCTCGAGAAGGAGGCGGCCGGTCGGGTCCGGACTAGACTTCGGGCCCGGGAAGCCCGCGCAGAGCGAAGGCGAACCGGACGTCGGAGGTCGCAGAACGACCTCCGTCCTCTATGAGCGCTGGCCTGGGGGTGACCGGTGGAGCCGCCTGTCACCCTAGCAGAAGCAGGCCGTGGTGGCGGCGCCAAGTGCGCCTCCCCGTAACCGGGGCTAGATGGGGACCCTGTGGTCCCCACAACCCGAAGGGGGCCATCTCGAAAGAGATGGTCCTGGGTCTGCCGGGATGCGAGAGATATGCTTTTGGCAATCTCACCTCCGGCAACCAAGGACCCAAGACGGCGTGCGTTTTAGTCGGTTCGAGTCCGACATAACCACCTCCACCGGCTCCGTGGGTGTGGTATCCGTGGGGATTTATCGCACGATAAAAAAAAAAAGAAAAACTAGTAATCTTTAAAAAATAGTACCTATGATGGTTTTTATACCATTAAGGTGGCTTAAAAAGCATGGCCCACCTAAAGGAAAGTGGTTGCCGTGCCATATGGAAGTGTGCAATACCAGGGGTGTCATACTTGAGCCTGTAGGAACCTTTTTATGTCCTTGCTGAAGAACCCCATATTGTAATATATTTTGTCATAGCAGACTCCATAAAATAAGTAATTCTTTCCAGGGCAACTGTATACGCTTTTTTAACAAGCTTCCTAATGAAATCAGAGATTTACCTGTTAATAAATTTAAAAATACAGTAAAGAGCAAACTGTGCCAGAAAGGCTATTATAAAATCCAAGAATATTTAAACGATAAACAAGCTTGGAAATGACTGTTCGCTCAGCTATGCTACTCAAGCAAAACAATGTATCTAGACCATAAGTTTAGGCTAAGTGAATGTTTTGTAAATAGACCAAAAAAAAAAGCCCGCTGAGTTTCTTGCCGGAGTCTTCTCAGGTCTGGGCCGCGTTTCGAACCGGTGGTCCGTTTACTAGTATTAGTTAGTATTTAATATTTACTTTATGTTGACGTTTTGTAAGTTCCGATTTAATGGTCTATGCAAAATAAAATATTTTTGAATTTTGAATCACTTGGAAAGCCCACAGCACTAAGGCGTAGTAAAATTATGTAGTGAAAAATCTAGTGAAAATGGGTAGTGAAGATACTGCAGTATTTTCTGCTCGCCATATTCTAGCACTGTACATTATTTTAGATATTTGTCTTTTTTACATACATACTAGCTGTCCCGGCGAACTTCGTACCGCCAATTTTTTCCTGCCCTCGTGGCGTCAGATCTCATGCCCGCTGCACCATTTAGAGGGATGAAAAATAAATGTTGTCCGATTCTCAGACCTACCCAATATGCACACAAAATTTCATGAGAATCGGTCACGCCGTTTCGGAGGAGTACGGTAACTAACATTGTGACATGGAAATTTTATATATTAGATAATTACGCTTTTATCCCCAGAGGGTTAGGCAGAGGTGAATTAGCACCCACATTTCACCAATAATTTGATTCCGTCCCACGTAATTGAGGGTGAGCCTATTGCGCCATTCCGGGCACTATTGTTCACTCAAACCATGCATCTGACGCTGAGTCTTGGATGTATATATTTTTCTGATGTTAAACAGCCCAATTCCTTAGTCGCCTTGTACGACACCACATGGGAAGAGATGAGGTGGACCAAATTCTACTCTGCTGGGGACCTCGCGGCTTACATCTTTTTTTAAGAGAAGAATATCGGTAACGAAATGACTTGTACTCGTATTCCCGTTGGTGCTGCTAAATTTCTAGCGTTTGCAGTGGGTTTAAATCGATAGTTTAGTGTCCAGGATTCGAACCGAAGACCAATCGTCTAATACTAGACCAAGCATGCAACGAGTTGCCCAAGTACAAGGTATTTCCGTCCCACTTACCATTTTATGATTGGACATATTTCTCAGAGGCCTCACTCACAATATATTCCTCGATTTTTTCGACATCTAAATACCTACCACTGATGTCTCATTGAGATAGTAAGTTCAGATGTGTGAAATACATTTTTGTAGCTTTCTCTTATAGCTAAAAGACATGCAAGAACCTCGTTTCTTGAACTAGTTCAGACAACCCGAATAGAATAAACAATTATTGTTCATAAGCAATACAGTAAACACAACCTACTTTTCTTCAGCCATTGTTGATACATTCAAGTTATTGCTCTCGATGTTGCTAAGTTACTTGACTCACGGTTTGTGACGAATTTTGAATACGAATTATAAAACCAATATATTTAAAGTACTTTTGTGAGTGTATTTCAAAATATAATTTATTAGCAGTGAAGTGAAACAATTTGCAAAATATCAAATACCAAAATGAATGTTGAAGCAGAAAAACTTAGTAAAAAGCTACTGGTCACAGCTTTTTAAAATTAGAATTTATGTTGCAAATAGCAAAAAAAAACAATGTATAGACAAAAGAAAATTTAAACAATATTTTGCAACAAAAAAAAAGACACTGGCCATAAAAATTAAAATTAGAATGTGTTTATTTTAAATAGAGATAAAAATGTACAAATACATACAGGTGTGCTGTTTATGCTACGTCATGTCGATAACGTTTATACTGATAGATATGGGTGACGCTAATGGCACCCATCACGTCCAAAGAAGATACCTCAGCTTGCGAAACATGTCACATTTCTTCGTAAGTATTCCTACGGATTTGATAAAGCTGTCAATAACATTCATAATCATTGGTATATACTTCCTATGTAAAACTTTTTTTTAATATTGCATTCTATATATCTCTAAAGTAGATTCTAAGCGGCGATTGTAAGATACTACTAGGTGTTTGGATAGAGATACACTTTGTAAATTGCAATAGACAAAGAGCCCTCTCTATGCCATCCTTGGTGGTCAGGTTCACCCAATGATTCTTTATAAACTGTTGATACGTCATAAACATGGCCGCATTAAAAATGGCGCTAACACTAGGTACATAAAAATAATTATAGCTTCTTAATAATAATACTTCAATGTTATTAATTTATGTGAATTATATTATTATTTATTTTAATAATATTATTATTGTTCCTTATCAATTTCTTGCACATGTTTTTTTTTGGGTAGCGTACTGTCGCGTCTCTGATTGGTGGAAGAAATGGTGACCATTTTGGTCATCATTTTTTGTTGACATTTTAGAGTGTGAACTATATCTATAGTTTATAAAATATCATTGAGTTCACCTGAAATTATCATCATTGATGATGATATCACATGTAGATACTTGACACGGGTGAATTAGCAGCAGTGTCTTGCAAGCATTCACGCTAGGGAGCAATTGATTCCTGCGTGAATCATGCAACATCACATCATCACGCGGCGTGTGAATTGATTGTAGATACCTCCATGCGGGATAAAATAAATGTGAGAAATATTAAATATAAGCTCAAGTCCTGCTTTTTGACAGAATTGTAGGTACACCTGCAGCTCTGCCAGAAAGTACGACTCTGATTGCAGTAGATTGTGTAGAAGTCTTGTTTATTATTGTATATATTATCTTTTTCTTTCTTTTTTCCCTATACCTACTTACCAATTTAAAATGTGCAATATCTATGTACCTACCGAAGTTATGTTAATTTTAAATTTATTGTATGTATTCTAATAATTAAAGAAATAAAAAAAAAACTAATAGCAATACCAGTAAAAAGACATTATTTAACAAATTACCAATAGTTATGACTATAACTTCTTTTTTTTTACTTACACATTTCATTAACTTATTTCAGCTTCGTTTCAACTTTAAAGCAAACATGGTCCCGTGGAACCAGATATTCGCTCAAGCCGTCGGATTCCGTATGAACTGGGATGAACCACCAGATACTTACCACCCGTACAGAAATCATTTTATTCATAGGAGAACTATCTATAGTCATATGGAAACCTTGTTGGATAAGTAAGTACCTACTGCTTTATACGCTTTTTTGTGAGGTCTCGTACCCGAAGGGTAAAAATGAAACCCTTGTGGAGGAACGAGGTGTAATGTTCCTCCAACCGACCAGGCAAGGTGATCAGGCCTGGCGGGCCACAGCCCAACAAAAAGTATATGCATTGTAACAGCGCGAAAACTTCACTTTCGCGATGTAGGATTCGTAGTGACGTAGTAGTTCGCCTTGATGTCGCTAGATGGAACTATGTACATTGGGTATCGCCACAACCTAAAGCTAATACTACGCTGTCTATCACCAGACTGTATCTCATGGACTGTGAAAGGTATGCAGTTGAAATTTTCACAGATGATGTATTTCTGTTGCCTCTACGTATAACAAAAACTACTAGAAATGTAATTGTAAAGAACCTTTCGTAGACATGTTAGACTCACATTCGTTCGGTTTTTAAAATAAACGCACCGAATATGGGGTTCGAACCCACTAGTCTCCTACACCAATATCAAAGAGTTTAGTTCCCGGCAGAGGCAGAGAAGAATTTGGGGCACACTATCTCTTCCCATGCGGTGTCGTACAAGGTGACTAAGGGATATTTAAAATCAGACAGATATACATATACAGCCCAGACTCAACCTCGAGTCAACAATAGTGCCCGGAATATTATGGCCATAGGCTCACCCCCTATTACATGGGACTACAATTATTGGTGAAATGTGGGTGTTAATTCACCTCTGCCTATCCCTCCGGGGATAAAGGCGTGATTATATGTATGTATGTTGATTAAACTTTGCATTCTACAAAATATGAAAAAGGCATGTACAAACTGCAAATGAGATACATACAACTTCATATTTATGAAAGGTTGTATACTTATTTCCTTTGCCGTAGGTACTAACATTGCTGTATTCTTGTTCAGTCCAAACTAGTAACAGCCAGTAAAAAAAATCAAACAGTAACAGTCCAAACCAGTAAAAAAAGGATCCCAACGTGTCACAGGTGTTGATAGATGCAACACTTTCTGTCCCTGTCACTCGCTTAGTATCAAAGTTACAATTATTTTGTACTAAGCAGCAGCAGCCCAAAAGTAAAACGTGTTAAAATCCTAAATGTAACTGACATGAACCCATTCTTATATGAAGGTCAATAAACATCAATTTGCTTTGGGCCACGATCGCACCCACAAGACGAAGTTGAGTAATACAAATAGCTTACACCTATACTTAACTTTCATTTTATACTTCAAACCATGTTTTTATTTGTATTGATTTTATCACTTCTATATCTTAAACTACCTTCAAATTTAAAATCTGATCAAATTGTGGTGTTTTAGTAACAAACAGTAATATAGTTGATGAGATTACTTGCATAGTGAAGAGTTACGTTGCGATAATTAGCGGTTATTTTCTTTGTCCTTGTAGCACATGTCACAAACATGTAAGTACGCGATAATGGCTGAGCAACAAAACTGTCGTTGCGTGTTTCGTAGTACAGGAAAGCTGTCAGCACAGCGATTCTAAATTGTCAGATCCGCCATTTTACGACCAATTTCATTCCTGTCTATAATGCGCTAGAAGTGATACGTAAAAATTTTCAAATAAAAATGTTTGAAACCGCTGTAACTTTGTTTACCTGTTTTCTCTCGCTTCGTTAGCTTTACTTTAGATAGCTCATTCAAATTTTGGGGTAATCCAACTTGGAAGCACTACCTATATGCATACCTATAACGGTATTGGTTATTACTTCGATTCTTCGTTTCACTCCCACAACTCAAAGTATTCCCACAAGCAATCCCATGTTTCCACATCTCTCATTATAGTTTCATTACACCAGACATTTCAAGTTCATAAAATTCTCTAAGTATTTTATCGAACATAGAAGCCCGTCTCCATATTTTAAACTAATAATAAGCCCTCAGCATAAACATCGCTTGAAATAAATTAATTAACACAAAAAAAATGATTGCTTCAGAAACGGCCTGAATGGATACCAGTGCGTCCGCCGAGCAATTTGCGAAATGAAAACGACCCACGAACCACGAAATATATACCACAAACTTTTAAAAATGGTTTTCAGGTAATATAAAATGACATTTTTAATGAAATTATGATCATAGCTGACGTCCGTTGAAATGAAATTACGAGCAATTTTTACGTGAAAATGGACGTTTGGGTTTGAAAATTACTTTCTCGTTGGCACGTTCTAGAATGATTTTGTTTTATAAAGTATAGGTAAGAGGTATTGGTATGGAAATGAAATGTATATTGAAATATTCGTGAAAAGATAAGTAAAAGAATGAAATTCTGATAAACATTGTATAATACTGTATAGCGTTTTATGCTATTGTAACTGTGAAATTTCAAGACAATGTTTGCTTGCCGATAGATCGGTGAGACACACCGCCCTTTCAGAAGCCAATATAATGTAACTTCCACACTGTGTTTCATGCAAGTAAAGATATCTATTTCTGTAAATCTGCAGGCAAAATGCTTAGGGAACACTGCATGTATGAAACATCTCCTGCAAGCCGGGGTACACCTGCTATAGGATGGACGAGTCCCAGACGCAGGTGTGGGTTAGGTCAATCCTCTCTTATTGAATGCTTGCAATCTGCATCAACTGCCAAGTTTTCGAGCCTAGTGATGACTCTTTGTTGATGTATCAGTCAGAACACGTAATTACAAAAGTATAGATTTTTAAAACTGTTCCGTTTTTATGATTTCCAGGCAGCAGTCATCTGCGACACATAAATGGCACAACTCATCTGAAGATTGCGATCAGTCCCTCTCAGCCTGTCCATTTTCAATGCTTGGTATATCCCTACATACAGACACTGTGTAGCAAAGTTCACCATCAGAAAGTTACTGTATCAATCAATTTGGCCTATTGCAGTACACTGCTAGACATAGGCTTCACTTACAACACCTGATCCGACACTTAGTCCAAAGTCATAATAAATCGTAATAATATAATGTTGTTTGTTTCATTTTGATGGTCAAGAAAGTCAGTTAAAGCTGCAAAAATTAACAACAATTAATTTTAAAATAAATCACACAAGAATACATTCCATTTTGGAGTGGAAACTCACTCGTCGTTCACGAGATAACTGCTCAGACAGTTACGAGTATGTCATGGTATCTACATAATAACCTGTCTATTTTCAAGGTAGCTGTTTTTCTTTATATATTTTTTAATAATTTTGCACCACACATATCACGGATCCCTTACGAAACGAGTATGTATACATGAGCCTTATTAATTTAACACCAGCAATAAAGTAATATCTCCCCAAATTATTGTTCCTCTCGTTTCCCAGAACATACATGACCCTCCACTTCCTAAGAACACAAATACGCTCACATTATTGACACGACAAAATCATTACGACATGTAAACCGCACTACTATCCTCCGTCTCCCTCTCGCGTTCCGTTAATTATATCTACATCCCTGTCTCCAAGGACGATAATGAAAGCTCAGCGCATGGTAAGCACAAAATAAATCCAGTTAGTTACTATTGGACCACTCAATAAATTCTCGAGGCGTCTAAATCGGCTCCTATTCAACTGATCGTCCATTGGGGCCTATAAGCCACAACCATTTCTACTCGAATTGGAACTCGTGTAAGAAATTTGTAAGTTTCTTCAGATAGATTTTTTCTATAACGCTCTCATCCGTATTTTCTTAATCAGCCAATTTGTCAGAATAATTCTGATCTTTTGTTTGCCTGTGTCTTTGGTACGTAAATATTTGTAGCCAAATTGCTTTGTTTTTATTAATGAAAGTATTGTGAAGGTCATTGACACAAGATGACTTTTTATTTTTAAATTATGAATGTAGAAGAAGCGAAAGATATGCCAGAATCGTAGCAAATGGAAAACTGTTGCCTACCCCACTAGAAAAAAGCGTGACTTTATGTATTCAGTAGTATTCAGTACTAGTAATAGCTGAAATATTCCTGCATACAAATGTTACTCTGAACATTGAGTTAACTAACTTTTCACTACACCAAACATACACAGTTTTCATTGTGGTATTAGGAACAGTCTAGATTCAAAATTTAAAAAAATAAAATTCTTGTATTTCCAATTCTACAATCGCCACCGAATCAAATCGAGAGCAAGTAGTTGTAACTATGCAGTACTAAGTCAATGTAAATATTCTCGGAGAAGATAGCTCGCACGTGACTTGCTACATATATGAGATTTACTTAATTTGTCACGAGAAGACCGTCCCAAAGCAAACAGCTAAGCTTTTCTTTACTTTATGACTGAGACTCCACGGGATTACTGCAGTCTTCCGACGTTTCTCTTTCTGTTAAGTTAGAGAAGCTCGACGCAAAAGGATGTGGACCAATTTGAAGTAGCATTTAAGGCTTATGTTTATAAATATGGCTCGCAAAGTTCTGATGGACTACTGAGATTAAAAAAAACTGAATATCTAACAGGAATTATATAAGAGAATGTGTGAATGACTCGAAATAATCTAATAATAATAGACAGGTAATTGATGATTAAAGGAAAAACTATGGTCGCGACTACTCCCGCGATGTATTCTGATGCTTTTCTGCATGAGTTGCAACTCATGAGAACCTTTTTCAGGAATAAAAAACCCTATATATTAGGTCCTTACATATGAAATTGGCGTTTTGTATGGGAGGAACAAAAAGTCGAATATTTTTAAATATAATATATTTAATTAATCAAAGTATGAACCATTGTTTTCTATGCACTTTTGCCATCTCATAGGTAGTTCATTGATCCCTTTACTAAAAAAACCAGTCGGACGGGAATCAATAAAATCTGTGAAGGCGATTTGGACTACCCCATCAGAGTTGAGTTTTTTCCCTTGCAAGAAGTTGTCCAAAGTTCGAAAAAAATGGTAATCTGTTGGAGCAAGGTCCGGGGAGTACGGAGGATGTCTTAGACATTCCAATTGAAGCTCTTCTAATTTGGTAGCCGTCTGTTGTGCGGTGTGTGGTCTAGCGTTGTCGTGAAGCAGCAGTGGCGTGGAGCGATTGACCAGCCTAGGTTGTTTAGCCGCTAGCTTTTCCATCATTGTTTACAATTGCTGACAATAGACATAAGCCGTAATAGTCTGGCCAGATTTGAGAAAACTGTCATGAACAATACCGGCACTAGTCCAACAAACGCTCACAAGTAACTTTTTTGGGGTTAATTTTCGCTTGGGGCAGGATTTGGCTGGCTGGTAAAGAATCCATTTTTCATCACAGGTAATGATTCGGTTTAAAATACCTTCATTATTGTGCCGGTTCAGTAATGTAACGCAGCAGTCGACGCGCATTTGCCGGTTTGCTTCAGTCAATTCGTGAGGTACCCACCTTTCAAGCTTTTTAATCTTCCCTATTTGCTTCAAGTGAATTAAAACAGTTTTATCACTAACACCGCAGCCTGCAGCTAACTCGGACGTGGTTTGCGATGGATCCGCTTCCACAATAGCCTTCAATACTTCATTATCAACTTGGGTCTCAGGCCGTCCACGGGGCTTGTTCTGCAGGTCGAAATTTCCAGAACAAAAAGTTGGAACCAAAAACGAACTGTGTTTTCTTTTGCAACATGACCACCATAAACATCATTCACCCTTCGAGTCGTTTCCGCAGCACTAGTGCCACGGCGGAACTCGTATTCGTAAATAATGCGATATTTTAAGTTTTCCATTTTTTTAAATGAGTGACGCAAACAGAAAAAAACAGAAGAAAAAAACAAATGAATGACGGTCATCGAAGCACAAATACATGAGTAAATAGCTGTACAAATTTGAATTTGGAATTCCTTACCAAAGAGGAGAAAATCGTGATTAAAGTGGCCAGTACGAAAAACGCCAATTTCATATGTAAGGACCTAATATAATCCTTGTGCCAAATTTCTGCCACAATCGTCTACCATTTGAGCGTGACTGAGTAACAAACACCTTCACAAACTTACACATTTATTTAGGATTAATGATACTCACGGTATTTACTATAATTTATTTTTAAAAATATGAGTGGATTAAATCCTCAGTCAAGTTATGGTTGGTTCGCTATTCAGCATCTCTTGGCGCTAATCTTCTCTCAGCACGCTAAACATCTCCATGACCCCTTGACCCTCAGGGCATCCAGGATATATTGATGGACAGTTGAACATCTGCCTGCCAGCAATTGCAGCATCGTTATACGGTGACATGAGATCTTCTAAATCAGGGTCCGCTTCATCAAAAGGGCTCTTGCCGTAGTCTGGACTGAAATTGTAAATAAACACTATTTTTTTAACAGAAAACTTTCAATAACAGAAAAAAAATGAAAATGAATTTTTTCGATCTTAAAAGTTAGCATAATAAATGCTTTAAAAAATTCATTCAAATATTTGGGCGGAGGCATCCAAATTCAATGTTTAAAAATGGTTGAAAAATCATTCATTGTTTCCAACAGTTCGTAAGAATGTTGGTAGATGCCTCCACCGTCGCCCTTAAAGACGAATATAAAGAGGAGAAAAATTTGAAGTGATTCAGGTGTGGCTCAATAGCTCAGTTGGAAGAGCATTCCCCCCGTAAGGGAAAGTTCGTGAGTCTCACTTGAGCAATTTATTTATTTCGATGTTTTTCGAACTTAAAAGTTAACATAATAAATGCTATAAAAAAAATGAATAACTCAAAGTATTAAAATGATTTAAACAACAAGACCAAAGACGTAGGTGCCCTTTTCGGAGTTAAGAAGTCAAACTACAGTTGCTTAAACAACAAACAAATCTATCATTCATGAAATTAACCAAATCTTAAAACATGCTGATTCCGAGCGCAGAGGTGAAAATATTGGAAGCAACGGGGATCAACGCTAAGATGATAATGATGATAAATTAATAAATAGGCAAACCAGTGCACATGAGGTAACGTATGTATGTATATAATACTAGCTGACTCGTTTTGCCATGTATATTAAAAAAAATAGGGGTGGACTACCCTTACCATTTAGAAGGATGAAAAATAGATGTTGTGTGATTCTCAGACCTACCCAATATGCACACAACATTTCATGAAAATCGGGCAAGCCGTTTCGGAGGAGTTCAACTACAAACACCGCGACACGAGAATTTTACATATTATATGATAAAATATTTAATAGAAAAGAATAATTTTAAACATTAAAGTGGATCGAAACTAAAATGTTTCTTATAATGTAATGATTAGCCTTTTTTCCACAAACATATTGAGGTCTAATTCACTACTTTACCAAAGGATATAGAGGAAAAACTTTTCCACTCAACGCGTATATTTTTTAATACTGTATGCCACTCACGTGCTTCACGCATTCTTTTCTTGAATAGGGTTCCCTGCCCTTAATAGGCCCGAGTGAATTTATGGAAAAATCTGTTTGTACTGTTTCTTTGTTTAGCCCCTGATTTAGAGCTGATTTGCAGCTTTATATGAGCCACCATATGGTGAATATACTACGGCAGCGTGAGGCCTGTTGTACGCACACATTTTTCTCGCCGTAAAAAATCACTGATAATTAATAAACCTGCTTTGAATATTCCTACAAAACGCTTGGGTAGAGAAAAACCTCCCGGTACATGGTAGTCCACTATCAATAGGGAACTTAAAATGCAGAAACTAGCCCCTGAGCCAGCCTGTAATGGAATGTCCTGGCGCAGAAGTACAATAAGACCCGACCCCAGATAGATATGGGACTTAGGGGATGAAAGAAGAAGAAGAATTCACCGTCAGTGTCAATGTTTTCTATGAACAAGGTTCCTCAGACACGGTGACACAACGGCACGGCTCCGTGGTACAAGAGCACTAAGGGTTAAAGTTCTTATAAGATTGTGTATACTTACGTCAGTAATATATGCAGTATTTCGCCCACCAGTCCTTCTTCTTCTACAGGGTACTGTGCTGCTTCACAAATAGCTCTGAACACGCATTCGTCACCCTCCATGCCTTTCCTGTAAAATAAAGCAATATATCAGATGAGAAATCCATACTTAACCTGCAAAGTTCACCAGGAATGTATCACGTTACGTTACATGAACACCTTTATTAGAGGAAGTTTGAAAGGTGCACCAATCACAGAAAAGCTACGAGGAAATCGTTTGTCCTGGTTCAGACATGTAATGCGCAGGGTTGAAAAAAATGTCGTAAGGAAGGTATTAACTATGGAAGTGGAAGGCTACAAGAGGAGAGGAACGCCTAAAAGGAGGTGGATGGACTGTGTGAAGGATGATATGGTTAGAAAGCAGTGAATATTGAAATTACTGCAACTAGAGACTAATGGAAGAAAGACACCATGTTGCGCCAACCCCAAAAAAACTTGGGATAAGGGCAGGAGGATACGATGACACGAACACCTTTGCATATTTTTATATGCTGACTGGCCTTTTTGCCGCTAGTGGGGGTAGTTATATCGGATTTGAACCGACTAAAACAGTACGCTGTCTCGGTTTTCCGGGTACCGGCGTGAAACATGAGGCCTTTTCGGCCCTGGCGATATGTTAATACCTACTTATTTCCTTGATTGTATCTACAATTCTATCACCCAGGCGATGATGATGATGTATCACCTTAATCATTTATCGGACAATAAAAACAACTTAGTTTATTAACTAAAATAAAATACGAATACATCGGGAAAAAGTAAATGCTCAAGTAGGACTTGAACCCACGTCCTTTCCCTTACACCTGAATCACTTACCATTTCCTTTCCCTTTATATCCGTCTTTAAGGGCGACGGTGGAGCTATCTACCAACTTTCTTCATCAAAAATCAATGTTTAAAAATCCTTGAAAAATCATTCATTGGTTCCAACAGTTCGTAAGAAAGTTGGTAGATGGATAGATATAAAGATAAAGGATATTTGAAATGATTTAGGTGTGGCTTAATAGCTCAGTTGGAAGAGCATTTCCCCTGTAAAGGAAAGATCGTGGGTTCAAGTCCCATTAGAGCATTTCATTTTTCCCGATGTATTCGAATTTTAAAGTTTGCTTTAAAAAATAAATAAATATTCAATACAGTACTCACGCTCGCAACATATCCGCCACAGACCTATAGAAAGTTAGCCTCTCATCTCTTCTAGCTGCTATATCAGCCTCTCTTTCTTCCCTGGACACTGTCTTGATGAAGTAGTATTTGGACAGTTGAGATATATTCTGAAACTGGACGTACTGGTACTGGAAGTTAGCCGCAAAGGCTAAGCTGATGTAGTCTTCAGCTTTTATTGGGGTCGATATGCCGACGATAAACTGGAAATTGTTGACAGTTTAATTTATTTTTAACCGACTTCAAAAAAGGAGATTGTTCTCAATTCGTCTGTATTCATATTATTTTTTTATGTTCACCGATATTTCCGCCAATTAGAGACGGATTCCAATTTTTTTTTGAGGATGAATACCACTATTTTTTTTGCTAACTGAGCACTGAAATAGAATAAGGCAAACGAAACAATACCCACAAGACAGGCTTGCCTAGTGTGGAGCCAACGGGAAGTTCTTTTAACTGTCATATTGCAGAACATCGATATTGGAGGTTAAATGACCATTTAGAAAACATAACATAAACTCACGCCTGTATTCCCCGAAGGGGTAGGCAGAGGTGCTAGCACCCACATTTCGCCAGTTTATGTTTAGGTCCCGATGTAATAGGTGGCGAAGCCTATTGCCATTAACCGGGCACTTATAAACCTGCGATAAATACACACATAACTTCGAAAAGCATGAAGAAAAGGTTGAGAGAAATGCAGCCCATTGTATTCCAAAGTTTGAACCTTGGGAGCCCAGGATTCACTCTTTTACATTATTGGTCCATCTTGACAATTACGGGGGTAACTATCATCTACCCATCAAGTCCGAAAGTATAGCATGCACCAGAGTCTCGTTAAGTACATATACAGTATAGTATTGTTTACCTTACATGTGCCACCATAAGGATACACCAATGGTAAACTGTTGACTTGTCTTTTCACCATCTTTTTGTGTTCCTCTTCATTATTCGTAGCTGAACTCACAATAATGCAAGTTAATACTAAGAAAATCCCATAGTAACTGTAATGAAAAAAACAAAAATGTTAATATACTTAACAATGTAATAATTATGTTACTGTTTTATATTTATAAACAATCCAACAAAGGGGTAAATACAATTCTAATCAAATTTTGCAGTTATGAGATATAAGTCCGCTGGTAATATTACGAAGTCAAAACTAATTTCCACTAGAAAATAAAATAGATTATAAGCCAAAAACGTCAAAAATATATAGTATCATAATATGTCTAATCCATTAACCTGCCTCTCACTGTGACCGGCGCAAAAGTGATATAACGATACGTATTATCAAAAAAATAAAGCATCATAAAGAAAAACATACAGCGGCTTAATTGTATTTAAGTTTTAAGATATTTATTTAAAGTTCATTCTTAAAATACATAAAAATATACGATAAATTTACATAAAATATAGTCCTTACCCCATGATAATAAACAACCTCGTTCAACAGCCACTTCATAAAATAGTATCACATATTGTACGTGTGCTAAAGCTACCAATAAGCGTAGGAGTGGACGTCAATGCACTGTGGACGCTACAGAATATAAAGCTGCATCCACAATACGTCAATCGTCATACGCCGTAATTGTTATACTCCGAATACAGCCTAATAATAGTTAACAGGATATTGCCACGTCCGGACTACATGTCTGGTGGATTCAAATGGTGGCAAATGTATTGTGTCTGGGGATATTGTGTAGTGTGTGGATTAGGATGGATCTGCGATTGCATTATGCACTAAGGCTTAGAGAGATCCGGTTCTTAGCATTCCATGGATTCACCGTGCGGTCGCCGGGTCCATGGCGTGGTACAGAGAGGAACACTGTGACGGCGCCTGGGACTTGCGACCCAGGTGTAGGTTTAGGGTGGCCACCTTGTGATGCATCAGCGCTCACCTCCACCGTCAGTCGTGTTCCCCCCTCTACCTATCCAAATTTGGTAAGATCCTATCAACGCCGTTTTAGATATTCGTTTGAATAAAGAGCTTACTGAAGCTCTTGGCAATCCGAGGTCTTTAAATAAGTTATACAGGGATTTAGCTGGAATTCCCCTTGCTCCTACTTCCACGGCGTAGAGTTTAACCACATAGCCATTTTTGGTTAACTCGTTGGTCAGGTCAAAGTATTTGTTTATTTTTATAGCGTGGTCTTTAGGTATGTTAGTTTCCCACGGTACTGTGAGTTCTACTAGTACTGCACGCTTTTGCTGTTTTAAAAATAGGAATATATCGGGTCTGGATGACGAGGCATAAACATCCTCCGGTATTTTATAGTGTTTCTCATACGAATCTGCGAGTAGTGTCCAATCAGCGGCTGCTATCAAAATTGAGTACGGCTTTTGATTTGTCTGTTTTGAGCAGCCTTCCTTTACAAACGCGACGTCATTTTTTTGGTTTGTGGTTAAACCCTTTTTCGCTCTAGCTACCGCCAAACTTACCGCCTCACGTACGATTTCTAATACTTTATCATGTCGGCGCGAGTAATGACCCCGGTCTAATAGCGTCCTACAACCCACCAGTAGGTGCCTAGCAGTACCAATTGCTTCACCACATGAGTTACATGTTTTATCTGTGGCTTTTCCCCATCTGACAAGATTGCTTTGGTCGTGGAGAGTCAACTGGAATGCATTGAGATAGAATTTAAGGAGAGCCGGTGACCAGTCGTATTAAGGTACGCCATTTTAAGGCTATGGGAATACAAAATTCACCTAGTGTTAACCATTCGTTTTGTATTTCTAGGTTCATTGCGTGCACTTTGTAGGTATTATTTTCATCTACTTGAAGAAAAGATTTTGTTATGTCTTTGTCTGACTGCCTCCTAGTATTACCCAAACCTACCCTACCAGTTTGCGAGCCTAGCATGAATTTTTTATGGAATTGGAGGCGCGACTTGAGCTCTTTAGTACTTTGGTCTTTTGGAAGAGCTTGCACGATTTCGTCTTTTGATTTCGCTAGGACGTGCATTTTGGTTACTCTTAGATGTTTATAGAGTTCCGATGGTTTCTTGTACGTCATTCCAAAGTTATTTGAGGCTCTATATAATGTCGATGGGTCTGCCGACTGAGCTAGCCCCAGCCACGACTTCAATGTCTTCGTAACATTCGCATCTAGTTTTTTGAGGAGGCTCTGGCTTACATCATAAACAAGAAACGGCCAGTTAAGACACGAGGTTAAATAGTTGTCGTAAATCCACGCTTTTTTAACATTACTTAGTGGCTGTTGATCTACCTTTTTAATATCGATAATGAAGTTCTAGAACGACACTTTTCCTGTATCTAGATTCATCTGAGGATAGATTGGATAGACAGATTGACCGACTTGATAGACTGTCTACACAATCTGTCCTAAGATAAATCGATATTTAAAACTGAGTATACGGGCATATACGGAGAGAATACGGGCCTAAAGTTGTAATATATTTATCCGCATTCTAGACTCCATACCAAAAGCTAGTTAAGCTATGCTTACCATGAGTCTAGACAGCGTTGTGTAGAATGTTGGGAAATATTTATTTATTATGGCAACCATGAAAATAAAAACGAAAACGGATGATAACGGATAAAGGGATGGATGTTAGTTACTATTTCAGAGTTCTTATGGATTAACAGAT
This sequence comes from Eilema sororculum, assembly GCA_914829495.1. Classification (NCBI taxonomy): domain Eukaryota; kingdom Metazoa; phylum Arthropoda; class Insecta; order Lepidoptera; family Erebidae; genus Eilema; species Eilema sororculum. Next base: position 18,675,924 of record OU618552.1, on the reverse strand, counting down.
AGACTATGTTTGATCACGATAACCGACATCCACGCGGGCGGAGCCGTCATGTAGCATGATTATAAGACTCATAATATAGCATTGATGAATAAGGGTTTTTATGGTTATTCCTATTAGGTATTAACGTTTTACACACTTACTAAGTAGTTTGAAACAATCTTATCAACTCTGGGAAATAAATGACTAACAAATTCGCCTTACAGTGTGAACTAAACCTTATTTATGAATTTTCTGATCACGTCACTGCGCCGCTCACTGACGTATAATTCGAACCTATTTACTTAAATTAGTGACAAATGAGCATATTGCATTTAACGGCTATTTTCGTAGTATTTTCTAGAAATCCTTTTTTTATGTACCATAAATAATGTACCTCACCCTCATAGCTTCTGACGCAAATTATCAAGCGGTAATGTCCCTCACAATTTACAGTAAGTCCTCCGAAGTGTTAATTATCGCTGATGGAATTATGGCCCTGAAGTCCTTGAGTGCTTAGTTGAGAACCTCCACGCGGTGAACCTGCACTACGGAGAAGGTAGTGCCTCTTTCCCAAGGTAGAGGAACTCTTCATGGTTTTTTTTTTAAAAACCTTTTCTTTTTTTGCTGATTTGTCCCAAGTTATACAGAATATTAGTGCCTATCATATAGGAGGAGTTTGCCCATAATCGCCACGCTGGGCAGGTGTGTTGCCAATCGCAGGACGTAGCTTCGCGACGAGGATGCTGCTGCCCATCATAGTCCTGTGCCATTTTAGCTACGTCGATTTGGACTGGTTATACCGCCATTAGTCGGTTCCGCTGTACCTCAGTCGGCTTCTACGACACCTGGTTCTAGAGAGGATACTATACACTACTCTGCCGGTACCTCATTAAGACCGCGGGAACGTACTGGATGCGAGCCGCTTCCGACCGGTCTTATTGGAGGCCTATGTCCAGCTGTGGACTTCCTAAGGCTGAAATGATGATACAGTATATTAATCTGTCTATTAAAATGAAATAAATTGCATAGGCGGATAACAAAATTTTATATTTTCACTTTGTACAAACCAACAAAGGATCCCAAATCAAATGAAGTAATTTCTTGAAAAGAATATTAATTTATAATGAGGTATTGAAAATATGTTCTGTCAAAATGTTGGGTCAGAACGACCCACCCTACTAACTATATAGTAATTCAAAGTTGGGTCGAGACGACCCACCCCTACGAACTAACCTACAAACTACATAGTAATTATCTACCCTCATGCGCAGGGTTAATACGAAACGTAAACTCTCCGTATCTGTATCACCGGTTCAAATCCCGTTAAGTTAATCATACACTCGCGAACAGTAACCATGTCACTTGAAACTAATGCGTCGTTTCAACACCATGTTTTCCAAAAACAATCTTTTGATTCTCACTATTGTATTAAGTGCTGTTTTTAGTGTAAGTGTGACAGACATGAAGATAAACAGTGAGACCCTTCACAGGAGTAAGAGGCAGTTGTTGTTCCCTAACAGTACTCTTCTGCAGGTTAGACATTTTTGTTCTATATAGTTGTAAATATAGCATGAGTGATATACCTACATTAATCATTCTATTTGCTACTAGCTTTCACCCGCTGCTCCGCCCGCGTGGATGTTGGTTATCGCGACCAAACATAGCCTATGTCCATTCTCAAGGTCTAATCTACCCCTTTATCAAATTTCTTCAAAATCGGTTTAGTGGTTTAGATGTGAAAGTGTAACATACAGACAGACAGACAGACAGAGTTACTTTCGCATTTATAATATTAGTATGGATTAAGCGGGTTAATACCGTCATCGTAATAGGCACTTATCCGGTACGGTGAGTGGCGGGTTAATAGACCAAAAAAAAATGCCCGCTGAGTTTCTTGCCGGAGTCTTCTCAGGGGCTCAATTCACTAACTTACGTACTTAGTTGCGTAAATTTACTTATGATTTTACTGACGTAAATATACGCAACGTGCAATTTCGGTGAGTAACCTATGTCAGTTTACGGTACAGAATACCAAGTAAATATACGTGACATTTTATGTCATATGACATATGACATTTATGAAAATAATGCCAGACTAAAAATATAACTTGAATTGCCAATTTTTTTTTCAATAAATTCTTATTATTAATTTTTTCAATCTCATACATAAATCTTATGTATGGAATTGTTTTGAACTATGATTTAATTAATATTAGACTTCTTCTTTTCGTGTCAACGATTCACTTTTATGAATAATTACACTATTCGGGAAAAGAATTATGCTATCTTAATCGCGCTGTCATAATATTAGTAGGTACTTATAACTATTATTATAATTTATGTGCTTCAAAAAAATCTATTTATGTTTAGATGAATATGGGATATATTTTTTATCATTATTGCACTACAGTTTAATAAAATACAATTATTGTAATCCATAAGTCATTTGTATTTTTATTTGACCTAAGAAATAAGTTATACAACTATACACAGCAGGCTGCTAAAATTGCAACATTATAATACTAACTGATCGAATAGTGATATATCCAAGAAGAAATAAGAAAACCTTAAAAAAGCGAAGTTGTTTTGTGGTCTATGGTACCTATGATAAACAATTTTCTTACGTTCTGAACATTCATTAAAAACTTTTTATAGCGGAGCGGTATTGCAATTCTACCAACATAGCATCTATTTAAAGGATACCAAATATTCCTATTGTTGTACATATTAGTAATCCTCGAAACAAATTTTGGTTGTACTATTTGTTCGGCTTTTTCTACAATATATATATTATATGTAATTCAGTCAAGAAACTCGTGGAATGCTAAGAACCAGATCTCTATAATATTTTTACATCTCTCATATTCGATAAGTAGGTTATTATTACCTCCAAATGGGGCTTGTAGGTGATTTATTAGCGCTCTAGGGTAATAATGTAGCTAGAAAAGCCCTAGGGCTGTAAGTAATTACAAAAAAACACTTTTTTTCTTTAAAAAAGTTCGCGTACATCTAACCTTCATACTGGCAATAGACATCATGCATTCAGTCCAAAGACCAAAGAGGTCGCTTTGCTATTCAGCCTTGTCTTCGTGTGAGTATAATAGTCATCAATTTTAAATATCGAATGGCGAAGCTCAAATTTTGTTCTTGAAAAAAAAATTGAAAAGATCTTTATAGCCCGTCAAGAAAGTCGTGAAAATTGAGGGTGGCGCTGCTGCGCTTAATCTGGTATCCCTGTCATACTATAACTAAACAGACTTGATGTGTTGCTTTTTATGGTATGATTTCATTACGATAGTAGGATAGTAGGTGAATAAAAGTGAAAAAAAATTTGGCAATTATTTCATTCACTTTATTTAGGCCCTAATGGCGCAAACTTTAGAGATAAATCAAACTTCAAGCTAGAAAATTATATATACTTAATTACAGAATAGTCGTTATATCCTTTTTAAATGGTTGCAGGGCTTGCAGCAACATTTAGATAATAACTTTTGCAAATAAAATCTATAACAAGTAATCGAAATCAACGAGTGCGGAGTGATTGAGTTTAGAAGTCATGGTTGTCAAATCACTCAGGTGGCAGACAAGCACACGGGATTTAGAAGCACAGATATTATGTTAAATTTGGTGCGCGTGATCCGAAGCCTCCATTCGATGCAACCTGTACAACGCTTACGGGCAATGCTTCACTCACTTACTCAGCACTTGGGAGACGCTACCACTTACTGCAATTAACTGCCGCGGCGGGAGCAGCCCTATAGAGAGCTGCTCGGAGACTCGCCTTGGGTCCCTGTGACTAGCAGTGGGTATAGAGGTTAGATGAGGACACCCAAGAGGGCCATCTTAAACCCGTATATGGCTCAAAGTTAACTGAGGTGTGAGGGAAATGCCGTTAACCTTACACCCCGATAAATTTGTTTGGCCTGGCTTGACCTTGTTTTGTAATAATCTATGCTTGGTGACTTTGAGCTCGTCCACCACCACTCTGGTTACAGAATCGTTTGCTCAGTGGTACACTTTAACTTTATTAGACCAACGGTACCATCAGGAGTATGGCCATGGGTACCGTGGGTGTGAAATGTGTTTTGAGCATATTTTAGGTCCAAGAAACATGTCCTGAGCAATACCTTACCCAAAACCCACCTGTCTGTCTCATGAACCGTGATAGCTAGACAGTCGATTTTTTTACAGACGTTGTAAAGTATTAAACAATGAAAACAAAAGATGTAGGTACAGTACGTATTATAATATAATATAATTATAATCTTTTAGAACATTAACTTATTGGAGTGAGTATTCAACACCCAAAATGCTGCTTGAAACTCCTGCGTAATTTATCCGCGATAGTTTCTGAGTCACTGGATATATCATCACATACTGAAATGACATGACTTGAAATGTGCTTTTGAAAATCTGAAACAAATAAAACGTACGGTACTGGATAAATACAGCTGTATATACCGTGTAATTTTTTAGTAGTCCAAAGGGCCTCAGTGGTTAATACAAAATGGATCAAGACTGTTCAAAAACGTCAAAGTGTCGTACTACGATTTCTTAAAATCGTAGGATAATGCCTCAACCACGACAAATGAAAACAATGCTTTGAAAAATAAAATGTTCACTTAATACACATAATTTTTAATAGATTACACTTCCCATACCGTGTTTAACATTAAAGTATATGTACGTACCGGCTTATTTAGCTGTTTGGCCATAAATATCCTTCAAATCAGAAACCAGCTTGCTGGTTTGAAATCCCGCCCTATATCATACTATATCCCTGAAATACTTTGAATACGACATGTCTCTCACAACTAATACACACATTGCAATTCATTTTTACACTTTATATTGTTACTAGACGTAAATAAATTAAATGAACGCAAAAGATATACAAAACATATCCACAACAAAACAAGGAATGACAGCTGAAAACTCAGTTTGACAGTTATTGAGTGTTGCAAATACAATGAAAAATATTAGTTCCTTCAACATTAATTTCACGACTTTCTTGACGCACTATACTTGATACTTTTAATGAAAAAAGACGGGAATAGAAAACTTTTACTTTAAATATTGTTAGTTTTTGGCTTTTTTTTAAACATCTCTAACTATTAATATACCCAAAAAACACCTGTCCTTAAATCCACTATAAACATTCACGCGCAGACTTATCATGCGAGCACTCCATGTGAAAAGATTATGTTTGACGTACTGATGACACCGGTGATCTCCGCAAAACGACGTTTGGGGGATCACCTGGTTCTGGTACAGAAGGAGCCGACTTAGTGCTATCACTGTGATGCGACCGAGGACTCAGGCGGCGCACGGCGTAACATAGGAGGTAGCTCAATGACCTCTGTCCTGCAGGACCGTAGACTTGGTGTGTGACAATGGTAGCTGCCTGTCACCATAGCAGAAAAGCGGCCCAGGAATGCCAGTGCGATGCGCACAGATCGACATTGAGTAGCGAAGTACTCAAAATGATCTCATTATTGCTTGAGACATATATCTGGGACCTAAAATGTGCTCTATACACGGAGTACACGTTTCTTGGATGAATTTTGACGATAGCACGGGGTGCTGCTGCGTTAGACGAGCTTCAGTTCACTAAGACAAATATATATTATTACAAAATAATCCGCACGCCCCAGGGCCTTTTATATCTCACGATTTGAGTCACTGGCAATATCGTATTGACATCGCCACAGCTTAGGGTTCGATAGGGTATGGCACACATCGCTGCTTTCCAAGCTACCAACCTTTGGCCTGCCTCCCAGATTGTGCAACTGGGTTGCAAGCGTCCTGCAGGAGCACCGTATTCGCGTCTTTTGTGATGGACGAGCTTCGGAGTTCTTGCAGGTGAATGCTGGCGCGCCGCAGGGTTCCATCTTATCGCCCACTCTCTTTCTTCTGCATATCAATGATGCTTTCTAACGGTAGCATTAATTGCTATGCAAACGACAGCACCTTACACGGGAGTTATCACGCACATCCTGCGGCCAAGCAGTGTGAAATCGCGGAAAAAAGGCATCAAAACAGCCTAGCGTAATTGGGAATCCTGAGGGAATCCTGAGTCACGAACTTCCTCGAGCTTTTGCAGATGCGTAGAGATGTTGCGTCTTTGGCAGTATTCTACCGTCTCCACCACGGTGAATATTCTGATGAGCTCTTCTAATCAGTCCCGGGGCCTTTAAGCGGGGCGTGAAAAGGCATCTGACAAGGCCGTCAAGCTGAGTGCCACCACTGTTAACATGGTACATGTTTACGATGGTGACCCCCTTTCCGAGACTTTGCTTTTAGCTTACCATCAGTCGAGGTGAAGTGAAATTGACGTGTCCTTTATATAAAAAAATAGGTCCAAGATATATGGCCCGAGCTATACCTTGATATTATGACCATTTTGTGCACCTTGCATGCTCACTGTACATACATGGTGGTATTGATTTACGGCGGCGGCGCGCTAGAAGGCGCGCCTCCCCATTCCTGGGGCGAGTCGGGGACCTGGGTCAGCCGTGGTGCGAGGGATATGTCGATGACCACCTCACCTCCGGCCTAGCACCACGACCCTCAGTCGGCGTGCGGTTTTAGTCGGTTCGAGTCCCACATAACCCCTTCCGGCTCCGCCGGGGGAGGTATCCGAGGTTTTCGCAGGCCAAAAAAAAAGGTAGGATTGATTTATGAGAAAAAGTTAAATACTATGTTTATCCGCATTCGAAAATAATAATAAAAGAAAACAGGGATTAACGAAACACAAGTTAGTTAATCCTTGTTTTCTTTAGGTCTGGATAGCGCAATGAAGATTATCGTATAATATTTATCGTGAACTAGCTTTTGCTCGCGGCTCCGCCCGCGTGGATGTCGGTTTTCGCGACCAAACATAGCCTATGTCCTTTCTCAAGGTTTAATCTACCCTCATAGGTACCAAATTTCATCAAAATCGGTTCAGTGGTTTAGGCGTGAAAGCTAATATACAGACAGACAGACAGACAGAGTTACTTTCGCATTAATTTATAATATTAGTATGGATTTATTCAACGACAAATTTTAGCAATCATTGTAATTCAAATGTAAATAAATACTTACCGAATGATTTTCCTATGATAAAAAACATTTAAACTTTTATAATTTTTGTGAACGTATCTACGTATACAAATCGAGCAGAACATTGTCATCGAGTTCAGAACCATGATTTAACGCCTAAACCATAATTTTGACTTTGACAGATGTTACTGAATATCAGGTTATTAAGTTATCGATTTCCAAAATCACAAGATGCGATACGTGTTGTTAGTATATTATGACGTTTGAGCCATTTGTATGGGTGACGTCAGTTGTCAAAATGATAAAAACCTAAGTATCTGTAAACTTATGCTTTGACAGATCGTACAGAATACCAGGTTATCGAAAAGAAACTCACAAACTCACAAATACGTGATACGTGGCGATAGTGAATCGAGCCCCAGGTCTGGGCCGCGTTTTGAACCGGTGGTCCATTTACTAGTATTAGTTAGTATTTAATATTTACTTTATGACGTTTTGTAAGTGCCGATTTAATGGTCTATGCAGTATTCTGCATAGACCATTAACTGTTTTTAAATTTTGTTTTTTTTTTTAATTTTTCTAGATAGCGTTGTGTAGAATGTTGTGTGGAATGTGGAAGTTTGTTTGTCTTTGTAATTCTGTGAATGAAAGAAATAATACTATGTCTTTTTTATAGTATAAATAATATCATCAATTCTTAGACCCGTATTCTAGAACGACACTCAGTCCTGAACCTCGTTTTATCTGAAAACAGATTGACAGATTTGACAGATTGTCTGTATATATGTAATGTCGTCTTAAATTAAAAGGACAACCCCGACTCTCAAACAATCTTGGGCCCGCATGTACAGGGTTGAAAATTAGGCAATATTTAGAGCATCTAAGGACATTTTGTTTGCCTAATTTTCACAACGATTCACAATGGCCAAGTTTGTTAAATCGAGCATTGTTCATAGGTTTTTAGGTTATGTTGTAATACATAATGCGGTCAAACAGCGTCTTATGTTGTGTTGTGTGTGATAGCTACACAAGTTATTCGCGTATCGCTTTTATTTGTAAGTAGGTTAGAAGGTTTTATTAGTATAGAAAAGGGCAGGTCATTAATATTTTTAGTCATTAATGTGGAATGGTCAACTATATGCTAAATAATAAAACTGATATGTCAAAGCAAAGACATGCTTTAGCTACTTTTTTGATAGTTTTATGATATGCAACTGACATTTACTCTAAAGGTGGTAAAGCAATCCTTCCCTACCCTCACTTCAGACGGCAACATCTGAGTGACATCCTTTTGCTACGGTTACCACTTTCCACAAGGCTTTCTTGTTTGCTGTAGCTATATAGAAATAATTATATAAGTAGGTAATAAAATAAAACAACATTATTTTAAAGAATATTATATTTAAAAAAAGTATTTTAATCTCTATCCCGGGTATCTTCCTATTTGGCTTTAGAAATGCTTACACTAGGACTTAGGTCTTTCCTCCCCTTTTTAAGCATCATCATAGTTTATTAAAATATTGTCAAGAAACTGCAGGAGGTGTTATATTGTCTTGGAACCGTGCCCAACCGAGATACCATATTACACTCATTATGTGGGCACAGCACCTGACTGTTCTCTTACCTACAATACAATTACAGCAATGCTGTAATATAGCATTCCTCCCGCTCAAAGAACTGTCAACTAATATATTATACGTAATAAGTTCTACTACTTATTTGCCTGGACTTTATTTTTCCTCTTAACAACCAAGTCGTTTGAGATATTGACAGTTCTTGTAGGAGGTCTGTATCCACACCTCTGCACACTTCAATGACATACAGAATACACACTTGTCTGTGCCCCACTGGTGATTGTGCTGGTCTGTTCTCATCCAAACATGCACATTGAGCTTGAATCCGCAAGATTCGCAAATGATGTCATTTGCATTCACCTTAAACAGAGATCATGTTTTAAGCACTGAATATTCCATAGTCATGTAGGCTAGTACTTCATGAACGTTACACATATCAGTCAAAATACATTGTCATATACAAAAGTTCGCATAATTATCTACGGAATTAGGTAGACTCGTAGTAATTTCTATTCTATAGCAGCTATCACACAGCTTGTTACCGTTAATTATAATAACAATTTCAAAAGAGCGAGAAATAACGAATAGGTACTTACTATTTGTGGTGCGACCCATTCACGTATACAAGCTAGTATCGCTGCATCGTTCAATAAATGTCTGCCTATAATATTGCACCGATAGCAATTCCACAATTCACACAGAGACTCATTGTGATAGCTTTCAGTCGATGTGGTAAGGTCTAGTCCAGTTTTAAGGCCAAGGTCAACAAATGTAGCAAATAACGGTGTCCGGTAATCAAGCAAGGGTAAATTAGTTCGAAAATCATATACAATTCCCAGAGTAAAAGCAGCAAAACACAATGATCTCAGGGAGCCGAAGGAAAGCGAATGCGACATTTTCAATGACAGGAGCGAAAATGACATATGATCGAAAAACATTGGAAAAAATGAAATGCTCAAGTGAGACTCGAACTCACGACCTTTCGCTTAGACTGCTCTGCCAACTGAGATACTTTTCGAACTTAACAGTTAGCATAATAAATTGAAGGAATTTTTACAGCATTAAGTATGCTAACTATACAAATCAAATACATAGGGAAAAAGAATCTTCTCGGGCGGGACTCGAACCCGCAGTCTTTCCCTTACAGGGGGAATGCCTGACCAATTCGGCTACCGAGACACGCCCGATATGATTCAAATTTCCCATCTTATACGTCTTTAAGGCGACGTGGCGTCATCTACCGATTTTCTTACGAACTATCGTCTTCTTCGTCGCCTTAAAGACGTATAAGATGGGAAATTTGAATCATATCGGGCGTGTCTCGGTAGCCGAATTGGTCAGGCATTCCCCCTGTAAGGGAAAGACTGCGGGTTCGAGTCCCGCCCGAGAAGATTCTTTTTCCCTATGTATTTGATGAAGCATAATAAATGCTATAAAAAATTCATTCAAATGACATATGATGTTACAGATTATTATGAATTCTATATGATCGATTATTTACATAGACTTTGAATACACTACGATTATTTACAATCGATATTTTGACTTCCATTATGAAATATACAGGTGTCTTTCTGATTACTGAACTGAATAACGAAAATAAAGATGCTACATAGATATTTTGAAATCATTTAATAAAGCCACGAATTTTAAATTCATAGTTATTAGTTATCGATTTGATTTCATAATCGAATCGATAAAGCAAGCATAATCATAGCGCATTTACGAAGATCGGATTAAGTATTACATTCAACGTTTACGAAGCTTGTTGATTAATGAAAATCACATTTTAAAACTTTTGTCGCACTTGGCCATTGCTGATTGTAATGAAGTCTAAACAAAATTATAACACAAAATAGACGAAAATTTTGAGGTAGGTTTGATGTCTGTACACTCAGGCCCAAAATGGGGTATCTCCTTTAGAACTAAGTACCATTCTAGAATAATGCTCTCTGTTAAGCAATCTGTTCTGTGTTTAATGTTTGTTTTTGATCTGCAACGGGATCAGGAGCAACGCGAAAGAAACTGCGGTGTGATGGTAGTTAGATGTATACCTATCGACTGTAAGACAATAATTTATTAACAAACGAACCTGAAATCTCTGATATTAATAAATGATGTTTGGTATAAATGTTACATTTTGATTAATGTTACAATTAATCACTGTCAATTAATGAAAGTGATTTGACAAAGGCTTTCAAACGTAAAGGTGCGTGCTGACTGGCGCGTTACATGGCGTAACGTAACATTCGCACATACAAAATATTCAGTTATAGCCTTACCTGCAGCAAGAATATTCAGCATGCGTATAACGCTGCTGCCGTTACACGCGCCCATAGGCCACGGAACCACTTTCCATCAGGTGGGCCATGTGATTATCTGCCACCTAAGTGGTATAAAAAATAGTTTATCCTCCTTTTGCGTTCAGCTTACGGTCTTTTGGGGGATTTTTTTTTGATCGTGCGATAAATCCCCACGGATACCACCCCCACGGAGCCGGTGGAGGTGGTTATGTCGGACTCGAATCGACTAAAACGCACGCCGTCTTGGGTCTTTTGTTGCCGGAGGTGAGATTGCTAAAAGCATATCTCTCGCACCCCGTCAGACCCAGGACCATCTCTTTCGAGATGGCCCCCTTCGGATGACTGTCATTTGACCTTCCAACTCCTAGAGGAACGTTTGCTTGAGAGTCTCATTAGTCAATCGCCAGCTAGCAGGTGAGTTGACTTGGTGTGTGAATCTGGTAGTCTTGGTGGAGTCTCTAATACTCATACGTTTATTTCCACGTAATTACTGCTTGTATGCAAGCTCGCTTTGTAATCATATAATATACTAGCTTTTGCCCGCGGCTCTACCCGCGTAGATGTCGGTTATCGCGACCAAACATAGCCTATGTCCTTTTTCAACTTTTTCAAGGTCTAATCTACCCTTATACCAAATTTCATTAAAATTGGTTCAGTGGTTAAGTCGTGAAAGCGTAACATGTAGACAGAAAGACAGAGTTACTTTCGCACATTCGAGACTTTGCCTTTAGCTTAACATCAGGCGAGGTGAAGTGAAATTGACGTGTCTTTTATAAAAAAATTATAATATGGATTAGTATGCATTAAGCTGATAGAGAAAGTACGTTAATAATCGCATTTACTTGGATGATTTAGTGGTGATAGAGACGTATTATATCCAGCATTCCATTCTCAAACTGTGGAATGACCTCCCTGCTGTGATTTTCCCAAGAAGAACATTAGAATGTTTCTAAGGGTCGGCAGTCTCTCTCTCTGGTGTTGCACACGTCTATAAGCAATGGTTACCACTTTCAGGTGGGCCGTGTGCCTACATTAAGAGGTATAAAAACGTATTAATGTGTCAGCGTTGCAGGGGGTTCTTTGTAACATAAAATACATTAAAACTATAAATAAAAACAATCCCCTCGACTTCACATCTCCCACCACCCATCTTGAAGGCACAAAAAGTGACATTTCCTCTCTTGAGATAGAAGAATAATTAGATTAGATGGCCTTTTACTGAAGAATATGGCAGTACAATATCTATTAATTTCATTTTCCCTCATAAATAAGGCAGTGCCACGCTCTGCCTTTGAAAGGAACACGGTTCACCCTTTGTTTGTAGCGCTTAGAAATTATATATTTCATTGTGTTAATATAAAGTAAATTGAAAATGGATTTATAAATACTCAAATTAATTATTGTGAAAGTGTTGTCGCTTATTCGCCTTGGCTTGCGAATCTGGCTGTAATCTAAATGCTGCTTTGTAATCTAGTAATTAGAGTTCATAAACTAATGCTGAAGAGTAAATTAGTATATTCCATCTAATAAAGCCTTTTTATAACGTGCGGAACTCCACTCTGATACTCCAACGGGGTGGTTATGTCAGACTTGAACCGTCCAAAACCACACAGCCGTCTAGGGCCACTAGTTACTGGGGGTTAGGTAGCCTCTGGCATATCGCTCGTGCACCCCATCTGACCCAGGGTCATAGAAGGCCCCATCGGGTGTGGGAATCTAATAGAGACTAAAATTTTGCAGAAAAACATTTTATTAGGGCTATCATTCGAACTTGGGATTACTCCACTCCTTCTTGGTTTTTCGGTTCGACTTATGTGATTTTTAGAGAGTGCCATATGACTTTCCAACCCGCAAGGAAAGCCTTCATCAGAGCTTCGTCTGATACTCAGTAGATGTACTAGTTCGCAAGTGAGGTTAAGCAGCTCCGAAGATCTAGGTAGGGCTCCACACTCACCGCAAACCATGTACGAATTTTGACATTCGAAATCGCTTTCATTTTCCAGTTTAACGCCGGCATTGGAATCCCTAGCTCGGCGAAAAACATCAATATAAACTATGCCTTCCAAGCTAACTTCCAGCTACCCTGGAATAGGACCCAAATTCCAGAGGACATTCTGTACGCGAATTCTGGATATGTTGGCTCGGCGAGGAAGAAGAGAGATGATATGGGGATCAAAGATGATATGGCGTATCAGGATGACGCCAAACTTCATCATTTTTACAAACACGCTGAGGGAGTCCTAGACGGGTGAGTCAAAAGTAATTTACTCTGTCACCATCATCTTTACGTTATTAACAGTCTCATCCGAAGCCATCACTGCCATCACTTTGGAGTCAGAGGCTAAATATTATGTGCCTTGGATTTTTCTGCCATGCTGTGCTTTAATCTGACTCAAGCCTAAGCAATAGTTAGTGGAGAACCACTGACAGAGTTGTTCAGGTCGCCGAGATCCGGTATTGATTTTTAACATGTTTTCCGTGCACTGAAGCGCTCAGATGGAATACCACTAGGTCATCCATCCAAATAGAAACCGGGACTAGGTAACTTAACCCATTAATCGATTACTGAACAGTAAGTGCACCTGATTACGAGCAGTTTATTTATTTCCTACTAGCTTTTGCCCATGGCTCCGCCCGCGTGGATGTCGGTTATCGCCACCAAACATAGCCTATGGCCTTCCTCAAGGTCTAACACAGACAGACAGACAGACAGTATGGATAAACCATTAAAATAGAACTTACAAAATGTCAAAAAATCAGTCTAATATTTACCAAATAGACTGAGCAATAACGCGGTCCCGTCCAGAGAACACTCCGGCAAGATGCTCAATATTGAGTACTTACAGAAACGGTTTAAAAACATCAGAAACAGTCGTAACGTTTAATCGTTTTTTAAGCCATTTCTAACAGTGTTCCTCTAAGTCAAAGTAAATCATTCTAAAGCTGAGCTCAAGTAAGCCTCAGCTCGGTTCTCCTCGCTAATCAGTGCAGTTAAGAGTGGTACAATTTGTTAGCCGAGTTAACACTCGGATGCTGTGGCACGTTCGTTTTAACAATGTATTGACGTGGCGCGATCACGACGCGCCTTTGAGACGTATATTGTGTTAGTGTAGGGTTGGCGTGTTTCCTCTTCAAATTCATTTATTTGCGAAAATATGGCCTTAATCAAGTATCAAAGAATCAATTTAATTTATTCAGTTTAGGCACATAAAGAGAACGTCAGAATTTTACAATAATGTTAGGAATCACAGAAACAATAAATAATATAAATCATTGGGAAATTATTCTTTCGCTGGTTTGATAGGTTGGTTCTACTGAGAAGATACCAGCAAGAAACTCAATGTTCTTCTACTACTGTCATATCTTAGGTTTAGGTTCTGTACTTAGCTTTTGTGCTATTCCCATGACTTTATGGTGTTGTTGATCCTCCGAATCCTAGTACGATATTTTGGGTATTGCTGTTTCTTCTTCCTCTTTTTTATTCCCTTTTTTAATGATGAGTGTAGTACAGAGATTTTTAGGGCTTTTACTAGGAGTATTAAAAAAAACGAATGTATGTTAATATATCGTGTTGATAAACACAGAACTTTTCCTGATATTCCGGATGCAATAATAAAAATGTCAACCCTAGTAATTTATATTCTAAATTACTACAACAAATAAATCAAACGGATGTCACTTGAATCGTATTCACTACTTGTATGTACTAAGTGTTTGAACGGATTATTTGCACGCGGCACTAAGGCAAGTGACCTGTGAAATTTATCTAGATTAACTAGCGACACTTTTGGGGCAATTTGTACCTTCTTATATGAACAATCACAATTTACAGAAACTTGAAATCAGAGAACCCACATGTCCCTTTCGTTTGGTATCAGAACGTCCCATTCCCAAACTTGTCACATTGTTTCAGATCGTCCCATTCCCAGTTTGTCATATTCCCAGATGATCCCAGGGATTGTAGCGCCTGACGAAGTTTTAATAATTGTCGGCTCTCCAATGGGCAATCTGCTAGTCATACGATGAAGAGCTTCCGAGCAACCTTGTACAGGATCGCCCCTGAAGCTGTCTTCTTCGTTGCCAAGTATGCAACTTTAAAATGCCTAACACTAAAAATACATTTCATTACAAGGTGTATTCATGCAATACAATACATGCGGTCCAAAACTGGGCGTTTCTCGAGAAACTTTCTGCCTTGCACAACTAAACTGTGGAATGAACTTTCGCTAGTGGTATTTCCGAACCAATACGACGTCCAAACCCACAAGAAAAGAGCGTACTCTTTGAAAAGGAAAGCAACGCACTTATGTCTCCTGTGGTGTTGCGGCTGTCTATGGGGGGCGGTGATCGCTTACCATCAGGCGATCAGCCTGCTCATTTGCCTCCCTATTCCTTAAAAAAACATTTGGAAACCAGTAATTTGTATTTACAACGCCCATGTATTTTCTATCTGAATCTAACCAACATAAAGTTTATACAAGCACGTTATAATAATAGATAATAGACCGAAATGTGAAAGTCACTGGCTGTTTGTCTGTTTGTTTATTCACCTGCGTATTGATTGACAGTATTGCGAACTCGCAAGATATCGAATTCATGATTTATTTTCCACGAGACTTTGTTGCTGTTCGGAACTAATTTTCACATAAATTGGTTTCGTCAATAACAATTTTGCGAATGTCAATATTGTTATTTATCGTTGTTTACTTCCTTGTGGTTATTTTAATAATCACCTTTTCATGTTTTGATCTTGTTTTATGAATATTATTTCATTTATTAAGTAGCTGTTGCCTGCGGCTCCAATTACTTGAAATTTTCATCTTGATCCTGCGGCCTACGGGAATCTAATCTCTGTGCTAAATATCATCTAGATTACTTCAACCATTTCTGTACGGCACCCATTAATAATGATAGGGTAGCTGTTGTGTTTTGCTTCACTGTGAACTATTGTGTACAGATACAGGTATTTCGACTATATCACGGTAACTGATATGACTATTAGAGTTAATGGAATATTTATTAATATGTTGTATTGACTGTGATTGGGTTCGAATTCGAGTATATTATAAAACCAAGTGGTGGTGTACAAAAACTGAAATTCCATTATTTATCATAATTTCAGCTTGGGGTACAGAGGTCACGCCTGTGTTCTACAAACACTCTGCCAACTTGGAGCCGAACCACTGCACTCCGAAGATGAAGAAGATCTTCTACATGAAATGGTGTCCTTTGTGCTAAAGTAAGTAGTCCAACAAAAACTTATAGTTTCCCAAAGCGAGTCAATGATGTTAATTGTCTGTCTAGACAAAATAGTGCTACGATTTTGTCTAAACTACTTACCGACTTTTGTGTGAGTGAGTGCAACTACAATGTAAGGCACTGTGCGCACTTGTGATTATAGTATAAATAAAAATTTAAAATATTTTGACTACAAAGTCTCAAAATGATCTTAAAACTAAAATGTTAAGGGCAAATCAAACATAACATAACATAACATAAACTCACGCCTGTATTCCCCGAAGGGATAGGCAGAGGTGCTAGCACCCACATTTCGCCAGTTTATGTGTAGGTCCCAATGTAATAGGTGGCGAGCCTATTGCCATTAACCGCGCACTTATAAACCTGCGATAAATATACACATTACTTCGAAAAGCATCGAAAAGCCATTGGTGTGTGCCATAGTAAACCTGGGATCGAACCCGAGACCTCGTCTCAGGAGTCCATTACCCATACCACTAGGCTACCGCAGATTTTTGAATTGTCATTGAATCAAACTGTTTTAATAATTCAAATTGTATTGTTATCCGAACTAAAGGTGTGTACCAAATAATATGACAACAAAAAACAACAAACAAAGAAAGGGGGAAAATCAAGGAATTAATCATTTTGAGCACTTTGTACATTAACACCTTTTTGATGCTGACTGTATTAGACTTCGTTACCTTTAAGTCTTCTTTAACAAAATTGTCGTAAATATTGTAAACTATTAGTTCATCGCCCTCTCGTGACATGTATAGCATGTAACTTGTGTCACATGATCTCAGTAACTTTACACAACTGGTTCGGTATTAGTCGCCTGAACTTGAAAATTACTTCGGTACACATAGTCGTCTATACGGCCCTTTGCAGGCGTTAACCAAACTTAAGGTGCTACTTTATTAAGTACCGCCCCCTTAGGTATATTTGTTAGGATTGAAATGGTATACAGAATTTAGATGTTCTGATTAATTTACTTGGTAACTAATCTTCTTACTGTAAGATTGAAAAGTTTGAAGCTAAGATGATTTCAGTAACATCTCAAATTATATTATTCACCGTTTCGTAGGTATTATTATAAAGTATGTACCTAACATATACTTTTTAAATGTTCTCTTCATCATCATCTTTTTAGTATAACGTGGTTCCTACAGTCCCGGGTTCTTTAAGCGGGGCGTGAAAAGGCATCTAATGAGGCCGTCAAGCTGAGTGCTGTCACTGTTAACATGGTACATGTTTACGATGGTGACTCTCTTTCTGAGACTTTGCCTTTAGCTTAACATCAGGCGAGGTGAAGCCAAATTGACGTCTCCTGTTAAAAAAAAAGAGACTATCACTTCGGAGTCCGGGATCCGTTAACGAGTTAACCCATTATTTTCTAGCTAACCAAAACATGATCAACTAGTTTATTCTTACCAGAACTTACCCTGCGCTCCATAATAATTTCTCTTTTTTAATTTCAGTCCAACAAACGATGAATCACATGCTATCGCCGAAGGGAACGAGATTTACCCGTACGTAACAGCTTACAGAGACGGACAGAATCAACAACCCTGTACTACGTTATACGATGGATGTGCAATATCGCTCATAGATTTATTTACTAAGCTGCATGATACGTGGTGAATTGTGATTATAAAAGTTGTGCTATTGTAAAATGTATTTATTTTTTAGATATTTTAAAGGACATGTCAAGAGGACCCAGGTTTTGGGTACTCTTGACATGTCCTTTCTTGTGCATGTATGAAAATAATTATGAAAGTAGTAGAAGCGAAAGGTGTATGCCAGTGTCGTAGCAGGTGTAAACATGTGATCTCTACCCCATTGCTAAAGATGAGAAGAAGAAGTATGTATGTAAAGTTTAAATACAGTTGCTTTCAGAACTTGCTGGACACTAACAAAACAAACGTTATTTATATGGAAATAAATCAATGTACAAAAAAATTTATGTCTAATTTTCGTAAACTTGAGGGGATAAGTTAAATTTGTAAAATGCTATAGATGATATTAAAGAGGCTCTATACGTATGGTAAATAGATGCTAAAATTCATTAATTCATACATCTTAGACTGCATATCTGTGGTAGCCTAGTGGTAGGATAGGAGGATAGGATAGGGGACTCTTTTGTCCGCACTTAGCCTCTCTTTTGGGCCATTGTGCGTAGAGAGTGCTGGCTAGAGCAGCCAGCCTAGCTCCGCCCAGAAACGCAGAAGCTTACTGGGGGCTTCGCAGGCTTCGCGGAGCGACCTCACTGTGCCGAGGATTTGGGATCGTTGGGCGGCCACTGCCTCGCATTCCAGTATTACGTGGGCGGCCGTTTCCTCGGCGCTGAAGCACCCCCTGCAGAGGGGACTATCCGTGACGCCGATGGTATGTAGGTGCTTGTTGAGGGGGCAGTGGCCCGTTATTGTCCCCATAATTGTCCTTAGACTTGTTTTAGGAGACGTTTCGTTAGCCGTTTATTTATCGACGGCACAGCCTGTTTTGATTGCCTGCAGTCGATGGTTTGTACCCATCTTTGGTTATGTAGTTCCACAAATCTCTGGCGTATCCAGGTACGGATCTGTGAAAAAGGGATCGGCAGTAGTGGTAGTGGGCCAGCAGTGGTCATATCGGAGCCCCTCCTCGCGAGTTCGTCCGCAGCATCGTTTCCGTAGGACCCACTGTGCACTTTTATCCACTGTAGCTTTACTACATTATGGGTGGATAGCTGGTTCAAAGCAGTTTGGCATTCTGCCACTAGTGTGCTGTTGGTTGTTTGGTGGTTTAGCGCTTTTAGGACAGCTGTGCTGTCGGTTAGGAGCTTTATGTTAAAACCCTTAACCTGCTTTTCGCTTATTGCCGTCGCTGCTGTTGTTATGGCGACACACTTGCATTGGAAGATTGAGCTGTGTTCGCCTAGTGGAAGGTGGATATTCAAGCCAAGGTCCAAGGAGTGCACGCCGGCTCCTGAACCATTCTTTGTTTTGGAGCAGTCAGTGTAGACGCGCATCTCCTTAATACCAGAGTAGTCCTTTTCCTCGGCTTGCGTTGTTATCTGGTATTTTTTGTTGAAGAAGTGTTTTTTGAAGGTTTTATCACAGGGAGCAGCTATTAGTGTTTTGTATTCCATCGCCCGCCCAAGAATTGTGGTGTGGGGACTATTGTGGTTGTTTCCCCAGAGTCCCAGGTGCCACATTCTAATGGCGGTGATGGTGGCTTCCTGTTGGATGTATAGGTCAAGCGGTGTTAGGTTCAGAGTTACCTCCATAGCTGCAGTTGGAGTGGTTTTCATGCATCCGCAGATTGATGAGCAGGCCAGCCTTTGGGAGTACTTTAATTTGGTAATCACGGTAGACAATTCCGTGCGGGTCCACCATACCAAAGCCCCGTGCCGTAGCCTAGTGGTATGGGTAATGGACTGCTGAGACGAGGTCTCAGGTTCGATCCCAGGCTTACCTTGGCACACACAAATGACTTTTCGATGCTTTTCGAAGTTATGTGTGTATTTATCGCAGGTTTATAAGTGCCCGGTTAATGGCAATAGGCTCGCCACCTATTACATTGGGACCTAAACATAAAACTGGCGAAATGTGGGTGCCAGCACCTCTGCCTACCCCTTCGGGGAATACAGGCGTGAGTTTATGTTATGTTATGTTAGACTGCATGCCAAATCCCTCCTCAATTCCTGCCTTACCTCGGGAACCGCGTCACCTTTTTTTTCTGAAAAGCCTCTTTTGAAATTTTGGCTTCCTCAAGCGGAGGATACAAAAGCCATCAAGGTACGTGCCACTATTTTGGGATTGTGAACCTGCATCTGGCATATCATTTGGACTTCAACCTAGCTTCTTACCATTCAGCAGGGTGTAGTCAATGAGCAGTTTTCTAGTAGGTATTTAAAGCGTTCCTAAAGACGGGCTAGATGGCGCGTCGGCACTTTTGGTGAGAAGAGTGTGCCCTAATCCATTGATGTAATTTCTTGTGGAATCAAATGTTTTCTATATGTATGAACAGCACACCGCATATTGAATATTAGTTACGTATTACTGAAAACAAAGATTATTGTATTTACTACAAGGTATTATTACTTATCTAAAAGTATGTAGGTATCAACTTTTTGAAGTTGCAATATTACATACAAACAAACTTGAACGCTTCAGAAGCAGCAAATAATCAAATTGAGACATTCGTTCAGTTCTTTCTTGCCACAGACTAAATTGGCCTCCACAATGCAAATTAAAAAAACTACCAAAAGCTATGCTAGCGCCATCTCTTGATGATTTTAAAAAGCAACTGATTCTGTACCTATTGGAAAACTGCTCATTGACGGGCTGAAGATAAAAAAATACATTATATAGAATTTACTAACATTTGCCCGCGGCTCGGCCCCGTGGATGTCGGTTTTCGCGACCAAACATAGCCTATGTCTTTTCTCAAGGTCTAATCTACCTCTATATCAAATTCCATCAAAATCGGTTAAGTGGTTTAGGCATGAAAGCGTAACATACAGACACACATAGACAAACAGACAAAGTTACTTTCGCATTTATAATATTAGTATGGATTGATTGAGATCAATAATATTGACCGCATCTATTACAGTATCATTTTGATTCTCAAATGACACATGCTTGTATTTCAAAGGAATTAAATGTTTTCTCTGCGTGATATTTGCTGATCTGTCAGCACTTTAATCGATTTCCGGTCCGTAATAGAAAGCTGCTGAAACGACGTTCACAGGAGTTTATTCGTTTCTTGTTCATTTTTGGACACTCTCGAACGTGATTTGAAAGGAGAAAGGATATTGAAAATGGTCGTGTGTCAATACCTTCTAAACAGCGGCTATGGTTATCTATTAAACTTGCATTTTAAATCTTACCTGTGCATTTTGCTGACTTCGAGAACTTATGTCAATTTTTCAAGATAGAGGCTCTGAGGCTTCGAACCCTGAAAAGAATGCCTTTTCTCTTAGGGTTGGGTTAGGTCAGACGGCAATGGTTCCCTGAAAAGCCAATCTACGAAACAAAAATAAGAAGCGGATCTCAGGTTCCAAAGTGTAAAGTTTGGATGTCCGAGAAATGGCCATAAGGATAATAACGGTGATTAACATATTTTGAAAAAAAAAGTATCGGATACTTTACTGTATACGCTAGTTGTTCTTAAATCTTCTACTAGGTGGCGCTGTTCTATGAAGTTTTAGTGTCATCTAGTAGAGGATTTGTAAACTACAGAGTGATATCAATAACAGTTACGGTAACAGTGTCGCTAGTTCATTGATTTTTTTTCTCATCTCTAAAATGAATCCAATGCTCGTCAAGATGTTCTCACTTCAATCATTCTAACTGTAAATTTCACATGAATTGTACCTCATTTTTTATTTGATTTCGAGCAATGACACTTCTATAGACACCCAAGATCGTGTGAAGTAAAGAAGAAAAAGCCAGAAGGCGGGGCCTAAGCTACAAGTTAACCTCGACCTCGGATGCAATCAGGAAAATACTGCTCCGTGAGGATGATGATAACTCAAGTACACAAGGTCGAGTCATTATAGAATCAATGTAGATTAGCAGAAGGGTAAAAGTAAACTTTTAATTCTAAAGGCTCCATAGTATAAGAAAACAAAAACACATTTTTTATTTATTTACTTAAAAGATACTACAGCATATCTGAATATTCCAACTGTCAAGCTTATGGGTCGACATTTGAAACAATCAAACTGATAAACTCTGCCCATTCTTCAAGTAGTAAGTATTTATCATTCTTTAAATATTATATTATAATATGCGTCTTTAATCTTTTTGTATGAAAAATAACCAGTGCATCTTTATACCAAAATATTTTTAAACTTATTGTCTACGCTCGATAGATGAAAATATATAACAGTGCGTAAGAAAGTTGGTAGATGGCTCCATCGTCGCCCTTAAAGACGAATATAAATAGAAGGTAAATTTGAAGTGATTCAGGTGTGGCTCAATAGCTCAGTTGGAAGAGCAATCCCCCTGTAAGAGAAAGGTCATGGGTTCAAGTCCCACTTGTATAAATAAACACTTATATAAATAAACTTTGAAATTAAACGGGTCACAATGCTCTAACTAGAGGTAATATAGATAGATAATATTTCATAACATGTTTATCATTCTCATCCTGGGCCCGCATATGCACAGTATGTGCTCTGTATGTGATCTAAATATTGGTACATTTTTGACAATTTATGATTTTGTCTTCAAAAACTAATTAAGCAATACAATTTTCTATCCTGTGGGGCACTATGCCTACTTGTGTCTAACTGTCTAACTACTTTGCCACCTCCATACATTATAAAAATATCTAAAATATATTCACATTTACAAGCAGCCCTTTCAAATCCTTTAAATTTCGTTTTGGTCTTAGTAGCCTATATTAATCCAAACGAATGCAGAGTCTGCTCTCCAATCTGCGTGAAGGTACTCAGCACGGACCCTTCGCACTCCGGGAACAACTCCTCACAATCGATGCCTATCTCTCGACCAAGGCGTTCGGCTGCATGGTACTCGTTGTCGGTGTGATGAGACAGAGAATCTGATGTCGTGGATGGCCTGGAATCAACAAAATTTCTCTATATATTATTGTGCATGACAGGTAACTATCTCGCACATTGAGATGAAATCGTGTGACCTCGGGAGAATTTATAGTTGACTTGGGTCCCGGAAATTTTGGTGGGATCCCAAAAATACTTACGAATTGACCCGATTTTTATCGTGCGGAAATTTCCCATGATTGCATGCTCTTTTTTTTTATCGTGCGATAAATCCCCACGGATACCACCCCCACGGAGCCGGTGGAGGCGGTTATGTCGGACTCGAACTGACTAAAACGCACGCCGTCTTGGGTCCTTGGTTGCCGGAGGTGAGATTGCCAAAAGCATATCTCTCGCACCCCGGCAGACCCAGGACCATCTCTTTCGAGATGGCCCCCTTCGGGTTGTGGGGACCATGATTGCATGCAAAGGATGACAGGCAGCAGCGGACAAGATGGAGGTCGTTGAGAGACTTCCCAGCATTTGAGTCGCAACCAGATTAATACCCAAGAATATATAAATGAAGTCTGGTTTACATTGTTTGATGATTACGAATAATCCAATAATAAATATTTTATTATTGGATTATTCGTAAAAAAAGATGCTTTATTAGCTAAGATAATTACAGTAAACCTGCTATATTCCCACTAAGGAGGCTTAACGTCTTTAGAATCAATTTATCTGTTTATTTTAATTTAAGCAAAATTTATTTCAGTAACTAGAGTGTGTCTAATAATGCCATTAGCTGGGATTAATACGCAAATTTAAACAAGGTCTTAAATGAAAATTATAGCTAAAGAAATTTGTTTATAAATAAACCCTACGATATTGAAGATACTTATTAGTTTTTTTTGTTAGTCAGCGTTAGCTATAAAAATAAAATAAATAAAAATTAATATTCCACAACATTCTATGCAACGCTATCTAGACCCATGGTAAGCTTAACTAGCTTGTGTTATGGAATCTAGAACGCGGATAAACTTACTTAGATACATTTTTTTTTTGTAAATACATACATTTTTACATAGAAACACCCAGACCAATGCAAGTATTCATGGATACAAATATTTGCACTGAGCGGGGATCGAACCCGCGCCTTCTGCGTTGGCAGTCACTACTCACTACTGCCACGCCATCACAGAGGCTGTCAAAGTAAAAGCTATGAAAGTCTGCCATGTAAATAAGGAGCTTGAGAAGTACAGCTAGGGTAATGTTCATGGACTAAGATTTCTTGCCACCAATTGATTACTTTTCAAGACTCCACGCTGCTACTGAGAATTTCTTGGCAGATAAATTCAATGATACTTTGGCCAACCTATAACCCATTCAATGATGAACAACCCTGACGACATCAAATATGAAAATAAATACCAATCTTAACCCATCAGCGCGATTCACAAATAAATTATACATCATCCATATATAAAACGGGTCCGAAATCTTTTCATACCGTTAGTGACTTACGTGAATAGTATATGTCCAATTTCACCGAGCAAGCCGTTTTCATGGGTGAATGGTACCTCGGCAGCTTCGCAGATTGTTCGGAGCAAGCACGGCCGACCTGAATAACCGTACCTGAAGTTTCAATGGGCAACCTTAATAAAATATTATACCTTCAGAGCGATTCTTGTTAACTCTTTATAAAGGCTACACTTATTATAGTAAATTATGTTTCCATTCAGGTTTGGTATAAGCATGTTAGTTTTGTATCGTTATTCGTGATTTATTGATGGAAAAATCGAAGACATAATTTTATGTACACTCAGCATCAGAAAGATTGACGAACGAAGTACTCAAAATTATCTTAATTTCGGTTTTTACCCGCTTCCTGCTGACAGATTGTTTTGATATTTGGCCCACACCTTTAATTTGGAAAATAATCCATACTAATAATATTATAAATGCGAAAGTAACTCTGTCTGTCTGTCTGTCTGTCTGTATGTTACGCTTTCACGCCTCAACCACTGAACCGATTTAGATGAAATTTGGTATATATAGACCTTGAAAAAGGACATAGGCTATGTTTGGTTGCGATAACCGACATCCACGCGGGCGGAGCCGCGGGCAAAAGCTAGTACCGTATAAATCAATAAAACAGTTTGATTTGCTCTAAATACGTGAGATCGAATACATAGGGAGTACATTAGCATACTTAATGCTATAAATTTCATTTAAATCGTTTTGAGACTTCTTCAAGATATAGACGCTGACTGTACTGTGATTTTATTTTAAGCCCGCGTTCACTACCGCTACGCCACGGAGGCTGTCTATCACGGATGCCTATATCCCTTTATTAAATAAAACAGGCTTATTATCTTCAAATAATTATTGATCCACATTAAACTAAAGAAAACTACTAATATTAGAATACTTCATATAACTTTTAAGACATTCCATTTTATAATCACAAATTTTCGGCTACTCATATGATGCAAATAATTAAAATGTTTACCTTTCAGCCATTCGCTCAATAATCTTATAAAAGTCCCATCTATTCATTCTCTGTGGTTCTTCTTCCTCCATTGCATTCTGATCTATGATTTCTTGTCTCTTGATTGCTTCATCTAAGGATAATTCTGTTTCTGTTGTTACATCCGCTATTAAACCCCCCTCAGCATATGCTAAAGATCTTTTTCTTCTATTTTCATCAAAAGTTAAATCTAACAACGTATTGTTTTCTGTTTTAGAATCACCTGTCGCAGTATGATATTTATCGTCTATATTTAGTTCTCTTGAATCATTTGGATCAATTTTATTTAAATCATCTGAATCTATACTATTCAAATCATTTTCGGATGAATCTTTATCTTCTATATCTCCTGAACGGCCCACTGTACTAGCAAAACCGTAAATCCTGCTTGTATATTCCGAACTGTTCGTAGGTAGGTCATATTGGAATTTTATAACGGTACCCACTGTAACTGAAGCCTCTTTCAAATCAACTGGTATACCTAGACCAAGGATGAACTGAAAATATTTAAGTAAAGTATCATTACTTTTTTTTGTAGTGGAAGGTACCTAACATACGTGTATAATTAGATATCAATAATGTCGGCAAATAGGCGTATAGTGCGCCTGCTGGATTATGATTGACGTAGCAAACAAACTTCTACATCAGCAGCAAGACGCAGGTGCTGACAGCCCAGTAAGTTTTCCTTTCGAAAAAAAATCATGTTTCATGGGAGAAATTCCTCATCAATTCAAATTCATATTACAAACTTAGTGAACATGGAAAAAATGACAGGAAGGTCATGATATGAAAAATGTTTTGCGTTTGTTAAGTAGTTATACTTTATTACGTTTACAAAAAATATTCCAACCTTTTGTATTTGGTTTACAAATTAAAATTAAAGTTGAAATAAATGTACACAGTAGCACGAGAACGTTAAATTCTCCGTAGACTATATTAGTTTATTCAATTAAGTAGAGAGCTTCGCAAAATAATGGACATAAAAAATCATACTATGGGCATATGAGACCAATAGGCTCATAGAATAAAACAAATGACAGTTGTGTGAACCCAAGTACTGCAATATATTTTGGTCGAAACAAAATAATCATTTGTTATCCTGGAGCTTAATTAAAAATTTCAACACAAAATTTTAACGTGAGGTTGAAAAATCCAGCGTTGAGCTTAACAATTTAGAGGCACATTTTAGAGAAATAGAGACAAAACATGTCAGACGAAACAGAAAATAAATTTGAAACAAAAACTCTCATGGCACGCTTCAAAAAGCAGACAGAAGCTTAATTGCATTTAAATTCATGAACAAAAAAGACACTGCTTCGTTAAGCCCTATTCGTTGTGTAAAGAAAACATCATTTGCTTAAGTTAAATCAGGTACGCTATGCAAATTTGGATGGATTTGTTCTAATAAGGTAGGGTGAGCGTACCTGTGCTCGCGCTGGGCCACCATCAGGGTAGACGAGGTATCGTTTCTGCCTGCCCGCGTCGACGCCAAACAGCGAGATCAAATTGAACAGAATTAAAGCGCACAGCATCGTACTTCGTTTTTACGTCGATTCTGAGCGTACGGCACCGTCGAAGTGTAAATACTGTATAAGATAAAATGTTAGAATGTTTACACAGAGCCTACGGCAGTGTCTGTCTAATGAACCGTTATGTTTTCCCAGTGATTTGGCCTGTACCGAACGGCCCAGAATTGCTAACGTCGAGCAGAGGTAAAACTTACATGGTTTTACTTAACAAAACATTACACATTACGATTATATTCTGAAAGTATAGATTGGGTGTATGTTGATACTTTAACCTTAAGTTTTAAACTTTCAAGCTCGTTTTGTATCTTTTTTGCGATACAGTATCTGGAAATAAGTAATAGGTAACTTAACTATTACAATCAAGTAGAAAAAAACGAACATGGTTTATGCGATAAATTCCATAAATATTTCATCTAATGTTCAAGGTTCAGAAAACGAAAAGAAAGATATGAGAGATATGTTATAAATAAATGAACTCGATTTCAGGAATAAATGCATGTACATAAAGAACAGTTAGAAATTGGAGAACTACATCAGGTCACATTCTTTCAGTTTGATGACTCATGTATGTACAGGTCATCACCCTGATTTGGTCGCACGCATTTGAAGCTTTACGTGATAAGTAAATAATCGAATTACAAGAACAAACAATTAATATACATAATGTATTATTTTATGTTTTTATGTCTCATTGCTTTGTACCTTATGTGAAATAAAAATTATTCTTATTCTATTCTAATTGCTGTCAGTTATGTTGAACATCTTTAGACTGTGCTGTAATTAAATAAAGCATAGCCTTTTTTTTTCTTTTCGTGCGGAAATCCCCTCGAACCGACTAAAACCGCACGCCGACTGTGGGTCTTGGTGCTAGGCCGGAGGTGAGGTTGTCATAGACATATCCCTCGCACCCCGGCTGACCCAAGGCCATCCCTTACGGTCTGGCCCTCCTCAGGAGGGGGGACAACGATGTCCCCAACTCAGTTCAGCGCGCCGCCGCCGTGGCCTGCTTCTGCTGGGGTGACAGGCGGCTCCACCCGTCACCCCCAGGTCCGCGCTCATGTGGGACGGAGGTCAGTCAATGCCCTCCGACGCCCGAGTAGCCTGCGCGCGCGGGCGGCGCGATCCGCGAGTCTTTCTCGCTCGCGCCGCCTCTCCCGCTCCGCCGTCTCCTTCACGCCCATTACCTGCTCGCTGAAGGAGACGCCGGCCGCCCACGCGTCCGCGCAGCGGACCATTGCTGTGAGCAGGATGGCGAGGGTGAGAACTCTCACTCCCTGGGCCGCCACTAGCTCCCGCCTCGGTCCGGCCAATGCCGGACACTCGGTGAGCGTGTGCAGCCCCGTGTCCTCGCTCGCGTCGCAGTGATGGCACTCGGACGTTGGCTCCTTTTCGATCCGACACAGATATTTCCCTAAGCACCCGTGCCCGGTGATAATCTGCGTCAGTCGATACGAGAGGCTGCCATGTGGCCTCTCGAGCCATTCCCCCATGATGGGCCTTACTGCCTCTATGACGGCATGCCCTGCGCGTCGTTACTCAAGTCGTCGCTCCCACTCCGCCACCATGATCCCGTGGAGCCGGGACCTCTCGGCCCGAATATCTTCGGGCTCGGGATCGTATCCCCGCTCCCGCGTCTCCTTACGGAACCGATACAGTGCCGCAAGGGATCTCGCTTCCAGGATCCACGGTGGCGATCCGGCTAGGAGACTCGCCGCTTCAAAGGATATCGTGCGGTACCCCCTAATGGCCCTACAGGCCAACGTCTGCTGCGGCGCATGCAGCAGTTGCACGAACCCGGCCTGCAGGGCGTCCGCCCAAATAAAGCATACCCGAATCTTTACCCTCACTTGTACCCAATTTGCCAATAGTTACAAAGACCTACATTAGGATTGGGCTTGTCACAATGGTATAGATAAAATCGAACAGTATATTTTTAAACGAAATTTATATTTCCAGTCACAGCAACTCCACGAGATCATTTAAAGATCAATTAAAAATTACCACCTAAGCAAATATTGCCCAAAACTAACTAAAACAATAGCAGAAATAATTGAAATTGTACATGAGACAAAGGATTATTCTCTTGCGATTTTCAACTTCAAACAGCATTCTAAATACTAATCTACACGATATCACAACATAAAGGAATTTCCATCCCGGTTTTCTGCATTAGAATTTTCTCGTCATTTTTATAAGTTGCCAGTATCCGGTGCATTTCTCCCGCAAACATTTACCCTGACTATGTACAGAAGCCACCGCATCAAAGTTGAGACCCCTTTACACTGCACGGGCCAATTTATTGAAATGAAGGGTTAAAATGGGATTCTGCGGCTGCATGCTGCCGTTGGAATATGTTGAACAGATGTTTTTGCTTGCTCATTACCTGTTGTGCTCCGAAGAGTTTCTGTTAATGAAACCTCAGTTTTCAATTTATGTGGCAAGGCACGGCTGTGTGTTTTAGAAATTATACTTTGAGGACATATTAAAGAATACTGGCGAATCAATAAGTAATATAAATGCGAAAGATAAATGAGAAATGAACGTTTTAACTCAAATATAGAATGTCAATATGACTATGATTATACAGATATTTATAAAATAACCTACCGTTTGCTACATTCTGCATTTCATGTGAGTTGCTTGCCAAAACCACGACTACATACATTATCCCTGGTTTCAATATCGTGCCTTCCAGATTTACTTATAGATCACTTTTTACCCAAAAAAATAAGTGAACAAACACATTGTTTGCTGATCCAAATTAAAGCAAAGTTTTGATAATGTATGACATAGTTGGAAACAGAAATTTCTGCATGTAGTGAAGTATTTGGTTTTAAAGGCCACCTCATCGAGCTTGTTGTATTGTTATTTGGTTTTGGTTTTCGATTTGATCTAGAAAAAGAAGAAGAAGAAAAAGAAGAAAAAAGATTCATTCACTGACGTTTAAGGTACACTGTATAAAATAATATATAGGTACTTATATAGAGCATGCATTGAGTTATTTGTGCACCTCACAGGCCAGCCGAAAAGGTTCAGATTCAGCATGTGCTAGACAGCTGTCTAGCGCTGATTTTCAACCAGACCCAAAATTGGTGAAGCACGGGTGAAAACCAGCCACACATAAAAATTAAAACCCATACTTAATTCAAAAACTTTAAACTCTAAAGCCTGTATCACGCCATCACCCACACAACAACATTACACAGGCATCAAATGTGATTGAGAGTTCCTGCCAACCCACCGCAGCCACAATATTATTGAATAAATATATTACATATATTAAAGAGATATTACAAATAAAAGTAAGTGCGAACGAATACGATAAAGAAAGTTGATAAAAATAGTACAAAAAGTACGTTCGTAATGAAGAGATTTTTATTTTCCACAGCAATACTGCAGTAAATCATGAAACATTCCTTCAGTTATCTTGACAAGTTCCAACATATTATTAGCCGCGGCTAATTTCCATTACAAATTATGCTACACCTCGGAGCAAATTGACTTTTATGAGTTATATCTACAGTAATTAAATCATTCCTCATTTTTTCTCTCGTTCCGCAAATTGAGCAGCAGATTGTTTAACAATCTGTTTAATTAGCACATTTCTTAATCTAATTATGGCTAAATAAGTGCTTCTTTATTACTTCGTTTCTTTTTCTTGTTACTACCGCTAACAATACTTTGTTATCATTTTAGAAGAATTTTTAATTTAAGCTTGCTAATGTTACTATAATATGAATGTTTCTATGTTACTTAAGTTATGGTGATAGTGTTGAGGATTTATGGAACATGTGTTACCCAGTGTTACGTTGTACATCTATTACCTATTAACTGTGCAGCGGGGTATGCCTGTATGTGTCAGGTGGGTATGTATACTTATTAGGCTTTTTTTCTTTAATCGTTGCTGGGAAGAGGGAAGAATATTATTATTCTTTCTGCATACATAATACGATATTCATCTGAGTAAAATACCTGCCTAGGTCATCCTGGGTTGTGGATTTGTTGAAGTGAACTACGTATTTATAATGTACTTACTTCCAAGCAGTAAACACCTGTGACATGCACGTATGATTGTCTGCTAAGTATATAAAATAATATTATAGGCTCAGAAATGCCGATTGAGTAGACTGGTGGGTACCTACCTATGTACACTCGAACTAAAATGTAAGCGTATTTTTTTCTTTTCTTTTGTTACTTCTGTCATTCTTTTCTTTGTTTGGTGTCTATGGACTTACGCGGACGACTGCCGTCCGCCTCCATAACCCCCAGGGGGGAAACTTGCGTCAGAGGTTAATTAATCCGTAGGGGAGCAGGTGCATCAGCTCACGGGTTAATTTTGGGCCCCGAAAGTCTTGTGAAGCCCCGGAGGTATCAGAATGATGCAATGGTGATATTTTTTTTGTCCCAATAAGTTTATCTAACTGACGTGGGTTACTAAAATATGGTCTCCTGAATTTAGTAAGACGGAGCATTGTTTTGGTGTGGGTAGATACCTACTTGATTTGTAATTTTATCAGTGTATCTTTGGCAAATTTGCATTTTATTTATTGTATTGAAATTTCAGTGCCAGGCTAGGTTTTGTTTGTATTCTAGCACCATCTACCATCCGTATAAAAACCGTTCGAGGTAGGCCTTTTTTGTCTGGTTTGTCTGTCAGGTAGGTTTGTCTGGATTTGAATAGGTTCAAATCCAGACAAACATACCAATTATTCCCACCATGTATTTGTACCCCAAATGTATTTAGCACTTACATTTACAAGATAAAAATAATATAACGTCTCAATTCTACCTATTAAAACATTTCCTCTTATTTAAAAAATCACCAGCACCTAAATATTCACCAAACTATTGCCACGTGAAATTCTCGGTACACTTACACCAAAACCTTTTAATGTTGATCCCAAAGTTACAAGATACTCTGACAACTACCATGATAACTATGTTACTGTGAATTATTGAACAAGAACCTTTCAAAGCTTGTATCACAAGATTTTGCACTTAATTGATTCACGGAAATCCGAATTCTGTAATGTTAATAATAAGTTTTTTAACGAATCCCGAATACATTACATTTCTTGATAATTATATTATCGTTGTTATTAAAATGTTTAAGTCTCAAGTTCTAACGGGAAACCTCTCCTGATGTTTTTCGTACATCATTATAATGCTTTTGTTTATTTATGTTAGTAAGAAATAGCACGTATAAAGAGAATGATATTTTTTACGAAGTTAAAAGTAATAAGTATAACACATACGGAGCAGTAAAATTTGCCGCCGTTTAGTACATACGAAGAAACATAGGACTTCACGTCCAATGGGATTTCATCGCGACCATTAGAGATATTAATAATATATCTTTTGCATGGGAGGGTCGTCCAAAACTTATCGATTTCGAAAAGAATGACATTTCTAATTATATTTTTTTTATAAAGGATACGTCAATTAGACTTTACCTCACCTGATGGTAAGATCTAAAGGCAAAGACTTGGAAACAGAGTCACCATCGTAAACATGTACCATATTAACAGTGGTGTGGTGGCACACAACTTGACGGCCTAGTCAGAGCCTTTTCACGCTCCGCTTAAAGGACCCAGGACTGTAGGACAAAGTCGACAGAAGAAAATAAGAAATGTAATTTACGTCCACTCCAAATTTCTAAATTCACAACCATTTCTTTTTCTAAAATTATCAATGTACTCATAAAACAAACCTGTAAACGATACATCATCCTTCATCATGATAATGGCAGCCCGCTTTGAACCCACAAACGGCCCGGGGAAAAGGAGTAAGTATTTCCAGCATGACATAGAATTACTGTAAATGTAGAGGATCCAAGGTCCAGTGATATTTATACTTGCAGGGTAGTTAAATATAAGTTACGTTGACAAAGTTTGCGAGTGCCAGAAGGTACAGCTTTCTTATAGTATAAAATTGTAGAGACCTTAATTTAGATGTATTTTTGTAAACTAACTTCACTAAATTGAAAAGTATTGTGGCTTATACTTCAAACGGACGATGCAAGACAGTTTTGATAATAATAAGATATTAGGTACATATTAAAAACTTTTGGTGCAATAATATCGAATTGTGCTGTTTATATTTACGAAAATTGCTATTCAAGCAAAAATGAGGTCCAATTTGCGAACCAGATACTATCAATGCCATGGAGGGCTTGCTAACTATTTATTTATTACCAGGGAGAATGAAAAGTGGATACCTAAATAATACGAAAATATACCAGGTACTGATCTCCATGTCAGAAATCAGATGTCACTTCTACCTTTTGTGACAGATACGCAAACTAAAACTTGAACACATTTTGAATGTCACATAAGACTACCGGTTGACCGAACCGGTAGTTTTCTGTGACAGTATTTTCTAAAATATCCACCAGAAAATACTCGTATGTCCGATTTACAGTTCATTCACATGAATTTATTGATTAAGATAGATGAAAGATCTGGATGGACACGATTTGGATCTGAAAATAGTCGATATTACTTAAGTTACTGAAGCATAAAAGTTAAAACAAGGTATAACTTCAGTTTATTCTAAAAGGTCTTTAACTTGATTTATTTTCTCACCTATGATTTGTAACCGAATTTGTAGATAGGCATTGTCTCTATAATAAAAAAACAAGTCTCCATAGAACAGGTTAAAGTACTGTTAAGTATTTATGTACACACAGTAAACAGTTCCCCAAATTACTTCAGTAAATAACTTCAGTCAGTGTCTTAAGTTGCGACCATGCGACAGTGTTTGTCCAGAACTAATTTATTTGGATCAATTCCCTAAGTTTCATCGTTGAAATTTTTTTTGGATGTAAAATGTTGATGGGCGCGTATCTTGTGTATGTTTCATTTTTAAGTGTTTTGTGATTATTATGTGATGTATCCATGTGAGTAAGAGATGAAGAAATAACAATATCATACGGGTCAATAGATTTAGGAATATAAATGCTGGTTTTAGGTGCAATTTATTAAATGTATTACTGACTTCTAGTCAAGTGTTACTCTGTAAAACAGAATTTTATAACACAAAATTGAAGACATTGTAAGGAGACATTTCTATATCAAATCTGCTTTCTGGATTCATGTTTCAATTAATGAGATCCAAAAGTTTGTCAGTTTCAAAGCCAGAAACCATATTAGAAACATGCCACGTGTTGATGCTCAAAGCACAGAGCCATTCAACAAGAATGGAATTAACATGCTACGTGGACTTTTTTCGTTTTATTTCCAAGTTAATGCAATACTGTTACTACCATCTAATATTTAATCACTTATATTATTTTTCTTCACATATTTTTCAATGCAACGCATCCCTACATTGCCCTTTATTAAAGTATTTTGGGCGCCATATTCTTCTCCTATAAGGCAATGATCTATCTTTTCGGACCTATCTCTGAACTAAAAATGCCACTGTATTACAATGATAATTTTTTATTTCAGTTTTATGTTGATGTTAAGAGTTATCTGTGAACAACCAGTTATCAAAAAGCGACAAAGACGATATTTAATATTCACCACCGACACACAGTGGGGTGTGAGTACAAAGATTCTTAATTACATCTTAAAATAATGTATGACCATGATGTCATACCCACCAAAGGACTAAAATCAGTTACTGGTTCTGTCTTAGTAGAAACACATCAGGAAACATTCTACTGACTGAAAATTTAAATGGAAGATCGTTCTTAGCTGTTATCTTAATAGATTCTTCGATTACATCAGAAAAAATGAATTGCTCAGGTGGAGCTTGAACCCACGACCTTCCACGACCTTTTAAAAGCATTGCTCTGTAAGGGAAAACTCGTGGGTTCAAGCCCCATCTGATCAATTCATTTTCCTGATGTAATCGAATTGTATAGTTAGCATGATAAATGCTATACAATTTCAATCCTCTTTTCATCATTCTCGTTTTGTATGAATGCAATTTTGTGAATATGATTATATAATTTATTCAACAGGTTTACGCAACTATATCAATACCATTGGAATTGGACTCATACGTGAGTTTGGGCTGGTTCTTCGAAGCTAACTACTACGTTGTTGACAATGCCACATATTTTGAACCACTTCTTGGTGACACTTATTCCGTTAGTATACCTCTTTTCTGAACTTTTCTTTATATTTTCATATCCGCCCACAAAAAATATTCCCATCCAATATTAATAACTACATTTCTTTATAATCTGCTTTTATCTTTTTTCAGGAATCTAGAAACAGACAGCATCGAAGTATTGGAGGAACGAATGATATCCTAACGCGTAAAGCTTTATACATCTTCATCGAATCTATGCTAGAAAGGTATTTATCGATAAACTCATACTAATATTATAAATGCGAAAGTAACCCTGTCTGTCTGTCTGTCTCTCTGTCTCTGTGTCCGTCTGTCTGTCTGTCTGTCTGTCTCTCTGTGTCTGTATGTCTGTCTTTCTATCTGTCTGTCTGTCTGTCTGTCTGTCTTTCTGTCTGTCTGTCTGTCTGTCTGTCTGTCTGTCTGTCTGTCTGTATGTTACACTTTCACGCTTAAACCACTGAACCGATTTTGATGAAATTTGGTATAGGGGTAGATTAGACCTTGACATCCACGTGGGCGGATCCCCGGGCAAAAGCTAGTTACAATTTTATAATTTCGTGAAGAAGACAAAGAAATAGCTAGGAAAAGTAACAACTTAATGAGTCTGAATATAGAAAAGAAGAGAAAAAATAAAACTAGACATTTCAACTCTTTGAACAATTAATATGAAGCAACCATGATTTTTCATTTCCTAATGCTGAGTGCTCTAGATATTTACTTGCATATTATAATTTTAGCTGCATTAGCAGCACTCAGTAAAATATGCAATTTTATAACACACAGTTGATTTATACTGTCTGGGAAAGTAGCTTATCATATTGAATTTCTTGTAAACTTCATTCGTTGCAGCGTGAAACACGCTCACACTTTTTCAAGTAGAAAAGCTTTTACGCTGTTTGAAATCATTTAGAAGTGACATGATCAGTATCTGACACTGCCTTCAAGTGTATTTTTATATTGTTTTACAGGCACGGAAGCCCTGGCCGATCCTGCATGCTGAGAGCTATTTGCGAAAATGCAGACGCCCATTTTTTGCACAACGGTCTTATTGGAGACGTTCTTTACTTTATTCTTACGTAAGTATTACCTCTATAGTCATGGCAATCGCTAAACTTATTGAATTTATAAACTTAAACACAAATATTGCAACTTGGTAATTGGAAAACGGAGGTCATTCGTTTTTATTGCCTTCTCCCGTAGTTAGCGTCGTTTGTGGTCTGCTTGTCTGCTGTTGTAAATTAAAATTATTATTTTTTTACTTTCACATAAGCATTGTTATTGTGATTATTCATTAGATCGGGTTAATTACTTTTAGCTAAGAGTTACTTTTACCAAAATCTTGCCCTAAACGTCTGAGTCGTCATATCATAAAGTTTTTATTACATATCTCGTTCTCATCTTACTTAGCATGCATCATCATGTGATTTGTGATGTTTAAAGCCTCATGTTTACTTAATACACAATGTATGAATGACTTTCTCTGTTATAAACTTTAATTAAGATGAGAATACGATATAATATGATTAATAATATCGTTGCGTTAGAGATCGTCAAAATTGTGTGTTCAAAGCAGTTTTCAAACTAGCCTACCTCTTTTTAGGCCTTCAACGTCAATGCCAGAAGATGATATAGAAGATTGTTTCTATGAA
The DNA here is from genome assembly GCA_914829495.1 of Eilema sororculum. Lineage (NCBI taxonomy): Eukaryota > Metazoa > Arthropoda > Insecta > Lepidoptera > Erebidae > Eilema > Eilema sororculum. Next base: position 18,639,503 of record OU618552.1, on the reverse strand, counting down.
GCAGAATACTACGGTTTAAAGAATAATTGTGATAAATATTTTGAAGACTGTCCATTAAATCCTTTGGATAATATTTCTTTGTACGCGGAAAATATGTTGAAATAATAAATTCCTGATCTTCATACCACGTGGATAAAAAGTTCTCATTACAATATTGTTTCCAGTCTATAATAAAAATTAAATTAATAAATGTTGAAGTTGTTTATTTTTGAATTAATTTTTAAGCATTTAGTATGCTAATTAATTCAAATCGATTTATTAAGGATTTTTTGTGATCGGTCCAGGTGGGATTTGAACCCACGATTCTTCTCTTACAGGGAGAATGCTTATGACTACTAAGCTACCAGACCCACGCCCAAACTAATCCAAATCTTTCCTGTCCTTATAAATCCGCCCTTTTTAGAAAAAAAATCTTTGTTTATTTTTCCAAATATCTTCTTCTTCATCCTAGCGTAACCCAATATTTTGCTAAATATATGAAGGTATTACAACGGTATATTCTACTAACTATTTAATTTGCCTCATTGCGTGCACTAACGCTATCGTGCTGAAGTGACTTTCTGGAATAAGTTATGTGAAGGATCCTGAGAACAATAAAAACCGCGCTCTAAAAACTGCAAATACACGACTTAGGTGCCTAATATCGCAGCTGAAGCTCAACTGGCAGTGGCCTGACCACATCTATCGAAGGACCGATGGCCGTTGGAGCAAATGAATCAGAGAATGACGACCGCGAGAAGGCAAAAAGAACGTGAGACACCAGACACCCCTAGCCGACCAAAGACCTGAAAAAGGTGGCCGGGATAGACTGGATTCGGAAGGCGGAATATCACGGGCAATAGCGCACATTGAAAGAAGTCTACATCCAGGAGTGAACTGCAATAGCTTAATTGATTTATTGATTGAGTACCTTATCTCCCTAATTTAATTTTTCAGCCATAGTCTATAGCAGCAATTGTGAAGATTGCCTTACAAGTAAAAATACACCTTTGTAGAACAAGTTTATGTACTGTTAAGTATTTTATGCAAACACGGCAATGATGACATAGTAAACAACTTCCCAAATTTCTTCAGTAAATAATTTCAGTCAGTTTGTCAAGTTGCAGCCATGCGACAGTTTGTCCAGAAATAATTTATGTCTTCTCGAATGTTCTTGTTGAGATATTTTTGTTGGAACTAGAATGTTGGTGGGCACGATTGTTGTTGTGTATGTTTTGTTTTTTATTTTCTTGTGCTATTGTGACGAAATTATGTCATGAAGAAATTTAATAATAATTGCACTGTCATAAGTATTCAGATTTCAGTATATTCTATACAGAAATTTCAACTTCTACTTCATTTTGGTTCATTTTAGACCAGAAATTTTAATCTACTGGATTTTTGGGTCAGGTTAGGATTAACTATTTCATTATTCTGAATTCTTTTCAACCAAAGTAAATCCTAGTTTACTTTCATGAAAGTTTAACATTATTTGCTTGAAGATTGTTTATCTCATGAAGCTAGGAATTAGGATAATACGAAAAACTTATCTGTTTCAGTTTCATTATGATATTTATTGTAATCTGTGACGAAACGATCACCAAGAAGCGACAAAGGAGATATTTAGCTTTCACCACTGATACACAATGGGGAGTGAGTATGCAACATTTTATTATATATTTTAAATTTATTATAATGACCAATTGGCTAGCCGATATATTTGCTGAATAACGAATGAAACTGTGGCACAAGCATTCTTCTCAGGGTTGTGTGGTCGAAGGTGGCAGTAGCTCCTGCAATAGTCAAGATAAGCCAAACCATGAGTAGAAGTAGGGGACCGGACCCTGGGCTCCTATTTACAAGCTGCATGCAACCGAAACTAACACTGTGATGAATGATAGCAAATCTCATTGTTTTTTTTTCGTGTGGATATCTCCTAGAATACCTCTCCCGCCGGGGCCGAAAGGGGAAGTTATATCGGACTCGAACCGACTAAAACCGCCCGCCGACTGAGGGTCGTGGTGCTAGGCCGGAGGTGAGGTTGTCATCAACATATCCCTCGCACCCCGGCTGACCCAGAGCCATCCCTTACGGTCTGGCCCTCTGCGGGAGGGGGGACATAGGTGTCCCCGACTCGTCCCCGGAATGGGGAAGCAAATCTCACTCAAAGGGAGATGTTCAATGTAGCTTTTGTACTATCAAACGAGATGAAGTCATTGTGGCCCAAAAAAAAATTAATTAGATGAAATGCCTTGTAGCGGGTTTAAGCAATGGTACATACTTCAAGAGTAAATAAATAAATAAAATGAAAATATAACAGGTATACCCCACGATATCAATACCACTGGAACTGAACTCGTACGTGAGCGTCGCCTGGTTCTTCGAAGCTAGCTACTACACCGTTGACAATTCCACGTATTTTGAGCCGCTGCTTGGAGACATATATTCTGTAAGTAGACCGTTATTCAATAAAACCTGACCCCATTGCCTATTAAGAGATAAGCCTGGGTAAGTCAAATGCAAGGAATTCCCTTTTTTTTTTGAACCCTTTTGCTTGAAACCGTGTTTTTGTGTAAGGCACAGGTACCTACTGTTTCATTTTGATCAAAGATCATAAGTGTTATCCCTAATTGAACGTTGTTTTCAGTTGTATTCGTGGCATTCTTCTTTAGTCCGGAGTCCAGACTCTGCTTACTCCAACTTCTCCTTTCAGTTTAACTTACAAACCTTTTATGAGAGTGATTGCCGTCTGGCCTGCTACGTCTGACTCTCCTGAGCCGATGAAGCTGGCAAGTTATGTTGATTTGTCCTAGAGATCTTGTAGGTCCTCAAAAACACCCCTTTTTTCACGAGGGTATTGTTCACTAGGCAGCGAAAGTGGATTAGTCTACTTTCCTGACTTCTGTGGATATATCGGGTGCTACAGAGCGTTGAACAATGTAACTAACTATTACGGGGCCCCATCCCAGTCCCTTGCTTGCGTGCCCTTGCTCTCTTGCCCACTGCGCCCTTCCACCTAGAATAAGAATAAGAATAATTTATTTGCCCTTAAACATGGTAACATGGATCTTACAATATGTATAAGCACAGCATGTTTAGCTGCCTACTGCAGCATGCAAATTTTCAATTAACAATTTAATTTGTTATTAAAACTATTACATGCATAAGAAATTTGACAAGCAATAATAAAATAGTGATGAATGTCAAAAGAGTTATAACAATCCTAAATATGTATGGTCATAGTCACATCTATCAATTTAATTATTATAGATTTTTTTTATAGTATTTGTTTATGCAGTGTCTGCTACAACGCATTTCTGCAGTGGTACGAATGACATGCATACTTCTTTAAAAAGTCTTCCACAGTATAAAAGGTTTCGTCCACCAACCATTTATGTAATGCAACACAAAATTTCCTATAAGGCAGGTCTATAATCGACTCTGGCCATTGCAGACCTGTGCAGGGTAACAGATAATGCTGTGGCCGTAGCCAGGTATTGTGCCGACATAATTTAATAGATTGATGAGCCATTTACACGAAGAATAAGACTAACTATAAGTTTTCATCTTGTTTCAGCAATCAAGAAAAAGAGAACAACGTAGTGTTGGCGGAGCAAACGATATTGTAACACGTAAAGCTCTATATATTTTCATCGAGTCCATGTTAGAAAGGTAACTTTATAATGGTTATAAATAATAGGTATACTATACATAGCCTTTTTTATAGTCTTAGAATTCACCAGAGTATAGAAACAAATAGGATGTATGTAGGGATTCTTAAATGGAGTGGACATGCGATGCGGTGTGAATGGGGAATTACTCCACATACTATGGTGCAACTACTAACGTGTTATACATGCCCAAATATAACGTGTACCCCGGAGGAACTCGTGAGCGTCTCCAAGTGGTAGGGGTAGGGGCATACTGGGTAGATAAAATTTGATGTACTGTCAACACGAAAAAAGAAGTTATAGCTACTAAGTACTGATTTACTTTTTTTTACTTAATTGTCTTTATCCAGGCATGGGTACGCAGGTCGGCCTTGCATACTGAGAGCCATCTGCGAGAATGCGGACGCCCATTTCTTGCATAACGGCCTCGTCGGAGACTTGCTGTATTTTATTCTTACGTAAGTACTACATCTACCGTTTGGATTTTTGATAACGCGTTGACGTTTTATTAAATTGATATAATTATTCGGTTACTAAGATTCAAAAAAAGAAAACTAGTATCAAACCATGGTTCTTCCAAAATTATTTTAGTAAAAAGTATTCTACACTTATTGGTTATAGATAAATACAGTTGTTACCTTTTTATAATTTTAGTGTATATTTTATACTATCTTTTGCCCGCGCGGATGTCGGTTATATAGCGACCAAACATAACCTATGTCCTTTCTCAAGGTCTAATCCACACCTATACCAAATTTCATCAAAATCGGTTCAGTGGCTTAGGCGTGAAAGCGAACATACAGATAGGCAGATAGACACACACAGTTACTATCGTATTTATAATATTAAGTATGCATTGTTCATAATAAGCAAAGGTTTTAGAGTTGTTATAGTATGATTATCGTGTATTTCTAGCAATTTAAAACTAAACTCTTCGTTCCAGGCCCTCAGCATCGATGTCAGAAGACGATATAGAAGACAGTTATTATGAAGCAGAATACTACGGTTTAGAGAATAATTGTAACCAATTCACTGAAGAATGTCCGTCAAATCCCCTGGATTTAATTTCCTTAGTAGCTGAAAATGTGTCAAAATAATAAAAACCTAGCTATTACAGTCCAGTTTATTGATAATAATTATGTATATAAAAATCAATTGCTTAGTCTCACTAAAACTCTAGAACTTCTGAACGGATTGGTCTTATCTTGGCTTGAAATATTCGTGGAGGTCTAGAAAAAGTTTAAAAGGTGAGAAAAATTCTAATAATTTCCGGGAATACCCTAAAACAAACATACAGCCCTTTTCTTTTTCCCATATCAACGTTTTTTAAATAATATGTAGAGTCAAAGGCGAAACTAAGTTTGCCGGGTCAGCTAGTTTTATAATAAAAAATACCTTAGTCTTTGTTTGTAATAAAATGCATATTATATGACAAAATGGGGTATAATCAGCTGATGGCCGCGGCTTGAAATACTGATCCCCTTGATGTCACCCACAAGAAGAAACCAGGATAAAAAGTATCATATGTATGAGTATAATAATTTATCGACAAACGTGCAACAAAGTAATTTCTATCTTACATTTCACCATCCTTACCTACATTTACCTATTTTATAATCTTAGGAGAATAATATTCAACATCATCTAGATAAGAACTTTAATACTCAACTGCCCTCAAAAACAGTCATCACTCCGAAATTCAAATCATAACTATCACAATATAAATATATATTAATTACTTACCAAAAAGCGCTGAACCTGTTAGTAAAATCTGCTTCCAATCAAAATGCCGTTATTGGAGACCGCCGTCATTGTCACCGGCACACCCCATTTATAAATATTTTCAACCACCAAATTGTCAGTGCTGCCACACTATTCAGTCGATTTTACCAAAGTGCCCATGTAAAAAACAGGCCCGTCGATGCAATCAACGTGTAACCACGACAAAAAGTTATGGAAACTTTTTGTATATGACCCAAATTGTGGACAATATTTAATTGAGAATTGAAATAAATTGACTGTAAATTTTGCTACTTCATTCCCAGAATAGCTACGTAACTAGTGGTTTTGGTAAAACCTCGTGGTTGTAAAAAAAGTTTATGATAGAGGTAAAATGACTAAAACCACATGAAGCCCCCAACATGAAATCATTTTTACCTGACTGTCTAGGAAGTTCTTCAATGTACGGAAGTCCTTTCGGGCTTCACTTCAAAGGGGAAGGCAAAAATGGCCCGAGGTCTTCACGTCAGCCACATGGTACAGTGAACCAGTTATACCACCAGGGCTCTCTCGAAAGTATCTCTTCTCTTGAACCTGCTTCTGTTACGTTTCATGGAGGTTGGAGATCGTTTACAATTTTAGTTATTGCCAAGAAACATGTTCTACTAGCCGAGCTTTTAGCCGAGATTTAAAGACCTCGGAGTGCCAAGAGCTTCAGTAAGCTCTTTACTCAAACGAATATCTAGAACGGCGTTGATAGGATCTTACCAAATTTGGATAGCTAGAGGGGGGAACACGACTGACGGTGGAGGTGAGCGCTGATGCATCACAAGGTGGCCACCCTAAACCTACACCTTGGTCGCAAGTCCCAGGCGCCGTCACAGTGTTCCCCTCTGTACCACGCCATGGACCCGGCGACGGCACGGTGAATCCATGGAATGCTAAGAACCGGATCTCTTCAATCCCTAGCAGGGGATTCTATTCACTAATCTCTCAGATAAGCTACTTACAAGTACTTAACTATCACTATCACTACATAGTACAAAGCAAAGTCGCTTTCTGCGTGTGTCCGTCCTTATTGTATGCGTATATCTTTAAAACTACGCTACAAATTTTGATGCGGTTTCTTTTAATAGATAGAGTAATTAAAGAGGAAGGTTTATATGTATAATACATGCATAGTATAGTAGACTGTGCAGCTGGAACGGGGTCTGACGCCACGCGGGTGTAAAAACAATGGTAGTACGAAGTTCGCCGGATCAGCTAGTATAGTTTATAACGAAGTCGCCCTCGCTGTCAGTCCGTCCCTATGTATGCTTAAATCTTTAACACTACGCAATATATTTTGAAGCAGTTTTTTATAGATAGAGTGATTCAAGAGGAACGTTTATATGTATAATACACGCTTAGGTAATATAGTAGACGGTGCAGTGGGAACGGGATCAGACGCCACGTGGGCGGAAAATTAGCGGTACGAAGTTTTCTATTTTAATCGTTAGTATAAGGACACACTTACGCCTCCTACTAAGCTAAATTACTGTTGTATTGGGAGTGGCAGTTTCTACGTGAAACCACTCCCAATACAACTAATTTAGTCATGTTGATCATGTCTGTACTAGTAATGGATCTAACTCGCAGATCTGCCTCAACATTACGAGACTAGGTCTGGTTGTATGTCCATAGTATATAGATGAGGTACATAATACGAATAGCAGTTCAGAGGAGTAGGGCTCTCCAACGCTTTAGTTGAGGCAGGCATGAGATGGAGGCACAAAGTGTTCTGGCCCCCTAAGCCGTAGGAAAGGAAGACTGGTGCTCTATATAGGCTTTCCTCTTTCTTCAAGTTCAAGCTATGGATGCAACCGGGACTAATAATAATCTAATAATGATGGTGATTAATGTCTGCTGAGGTTCTTGAAAAATTCCTACCTTCATCGCTACCTGTTGGAAGATTCCAAAAAAAAAGGCGTTCCGAAATGCACTTACATTTTTTTCATTAAAAGATTTAAATTCGATATTTGAATAGTTCATCACAGTACGAAGAAATCGATCCAAACTATATAAGACACGTAGCCGGGCGATGATGTAAGTAATTGGCGAACACCCGATTGTTCGAATGGGCTCTACTCCAAACTGCTGACTCAGCATACGTGTCGCCAAACCGCCACTGTAATATGTGTTAAACGCGCTATTAGCTATAACATTAGACTCGATATTAAGTTGTAGTTCAAGTATATTACTCATAGTATAAGAAAGGTGGAAGTTTTGGGGATAACCAATCAATCCAACCTTACTTGCCAGATAATGATAAATAATGACCGGGGTCTTGCTCTTTGGATTGCGAATTCTAACGGTAGTCTGCATCTCGTCATTATCTACAATAAGAAATATTATCATAATAGCACCCGAGGCTACAGTTCTCTCGGAGCTCAGGGTCCGCCTTCCGGCTCTTCTTCCTCCATTTCGCAAGATCCTACCCACATACTAACCGACTAAAACCGCACGCCGACTGTGGGTCTTGGTGCTAGGCCGGAGGTGAGGTTGTCATAGACATATCCCTCGCACCCCGGCTGACCCAGGGCCATCCCTTACGGTCTGGCCCTCCTCAGGAGGGGGGACAACGGTGTCCCCAACTCGCCCCCGGAATGGGGAGGCGCGCTGTCCAGCGCGCCGCCGCCGTGGCCTGCTTCTGCTGGGGTGACAGGCGGCTCCACCCGTCATCCCCAGGCCCGCGCTCATGGGAGACGGAGGTCAGTCAGTGCCCTCCGACTCCCGAGTTGCCTGAGCGCGCGGGCGGCGCGATCCGCGAGTCTTTCTCGCTCGCGCCGCCTCTCCCGCTCCGCCGTCTCCTTCACGACCATTACCTGCTCGCTGAAGGAGACGCCGGCCGCCCACGCGGCCACGCAGCGGACCATTGCTGTAAGCAGGGTGGCGAGGGTGAGAACTCTCACTCCCAGGGCCGCCTCTAGCTCCCGCCTCGGTCCGGCCCATGCCGGAGGGCGTCCATGGCAGTGAGGCCTTTTACACGCATGTCGCCCTCTACGCCGTTAAGCCAAGGCTTCTTAGGTCTGTCCCTTTTACCTGCACTCACGGGGGCGCCATTGCCAGGCATTTGTTACTCACGTAAACTGGCTGTTGCTGCAAGACGTGGCCGCACCAGCGGAGGCGGCTCTCTTGCATTTTATTAGCGATGTCACAGACATGAAGGCTGCCGCGATTGTGAGAGTTCCTCTCATGATCTTTACGCGTGACTCCGCGTCAGTACTTAAAACTGCACATACCCGAGGTGTAAAGTCCCAACTCGATAATAATGGTAAATCTTTTAATGTATTAGATTTTCAAGCAACTAATTAACTAGTCAAATAGATTAAGATTGGAAAAAAGTGAAAGGCATCAAAGGGGACGCGATCCCGCGACGAGTCTCTCATAGGGGGAATGTTCTGAGCACTGAACTACCATCTGAGTCTTCTCACTTTTTCAATCTTAATCTAGTAACTTAAAATGTAAATACACCGATGCAGGTGTATGCAATAATAACTCAAATATTATTCTACTCAAAACTGTTATTGCAACTTTTTACCTCCAACTTAATTACGAATAACTCGGCCTCGGAGTAAAAACCAAAATCAGCGAATAAAAAGCTTCGCCGCAGCTGAAGGTAAACAGTACAGAACCGACGGGCAGCACTACTTGTTTATATAGATTGTGCAAGCAAGGTGAAATTATCTCAATAACGTACCTATATTGAGAGATGTATTTTTTAATAAACATCTATAATATACAAAGCCCGGTATCGGTATTAAACAGTAACAGTTATTACGGAAATACGTATTTTAAACTTGACTACAATCTTCGAATGAAATTTTTATAACAAAGTCCTTAAAAGAAAAAAAAACATTAATAGCATTTATTATGCTAACTTTTAAATTCGAAATACATTGGGAAAAAGAAGCGCTCAGGTGGGACTTCTTTAAGGGCGACGGTGGAGCCATCTACCAACTTTCTTACGAACTGTTGGAACCAATGAATGGGTTTTCAACCATTTTTAAAAATTTATTTTTGATGACTCCGCCCGAATATTTGAATGAAAGTTTTATAGCATTTATTATGCTAACTTTTAAATTCAAAATACATCGAGAAAAAGAAGCGCTCAAGTGGGACTTGAACCCACGACCTTTTCCCTTAAATTAGTAGTCCACCCCTAAATTTTTAATTTCTATTTTTTTATGATACAACATACAAAAATACATACAATCCTCAATTTTCACCCTTCTACGATCAACCCTTATTTTTTAATAGCCATTTTAGTAATTTAATCATTTTTTCTTTCCGGTAGAAAAATGATCAATCGTCATTTAATTATTATCTATTTTTCATCCCCCTAAATGGTGCAGCGGGAACGGGATCTGACGCCACGAGGGTAGGAAAAAATTGGCGGTACGAAGTTCGCCGGGACAGCTAGTTGGTTATATAGATTCAGTTGCTCTCATTTACTGAACACCAAGTTCAAGTCTTCAAGAAAAGAGCGCGCTCTCTTTTAAAAGGAAGGCAACGCACTTGTGACTCCTCTGGTGTAGCGGGTGTCCATGGGCGGCGGTGATCGCTCACCATCAGGCGATCCATCTGCTCGTTTGCCTCCCTTTTCCATAGTTTTTTTACAAAAGACCTTTCTATTGAAATACATTAATTACCTAAATAACTGACATTCAAGCATTTGTATACAATGATCCGGTCAATCTAAAACCTAATTATATGAGTGAGGTTACAATAATCCACACTCGATTGAAAATTGTAGGACTGTTCTAAACACCATCTTAAACGAACTCATAAATTTGACGCCTGGATTTTTTTTAACTCGACGACGGATTTTACACAATTTTCAGCTCAGCGGTAAGTAAGTTGTATCAGAAAATGTCTGACATAAAGTTGGGGCGAATCGGGGATACCGTTGTCTCCCCTCCCGAGGAGGGCCAGACCGTAAGGGATGGCCCTGGGTCAGCCGGGGTGCGAGGGATATATCGAAGACAACGTCACACAGTCGGCGTCCGGTTTTAGTCAGTTCTAGTCCGACATAACCTCCCCTTCCGGCTCCGTCAGGGGAGGTATCTGAGGGGTTTTCCGCACGGAAAAAGAAAAGACAAAGTTAAAGCTCATTGTCTATGTTCAGATTGACCGGAGTACTTACTATACTTACTTCATGTTTTGTTTATTATTTTGTGAAAGGTTTCAGTGTGAAAGTAATCGGTAACTTGTGATATGTTGCTTACTTATATGATTGACTATACAAAACTGAACTCGCTACACTCATTTTCTATATGTAAGGTAAAATAAATCCTATTTAAAAGGAACATCTGCACGGGTGGTTTAGTGCTAAGCACCATAGTACAGTCTCCTTCAAATACGCATGTCAAAATAACAAGCAATTATTTGTAGGAAATGACAACTAGATTTTCTACATAAAAATAGAAAGGGAAATAAGGAAATTCTTACGTAAGTATTGACGTCATGAGTGCTCCTGACGTTTGAGGTGAAACTGCTGTATTATGTAGATTCTATAGAATCTTTTTACAGTTTGGATAGCATTCACATCGAAATATCAGAAATGGAAATAAATTTAAATACGGTAAAATGTGTATCAGAATATTATGCGAGGTCAGGGCTAAACCCACCTCGCCTGCCGGTATACCTCAAGGGACAAGGCTCAGGTGTAAGCATACCTCTCGGCGATGGGAGGCCTGACAAAAGTTCTCCCTATAAGCCAAATCAAAAAAGAGTAGGAGTGCGTTCCTCGGACGCAAAATTGGCGCTGGGATGGAGAAGAGATCAAGACTTTAATTGTCACCCGAAAACCCCCATAGCTTCAGTTGCTTAGCACCCAAACCACCTCCTAGGCGAGGCCGCATTGTAGCCGTAGGTCTGATGGGAGCCCTGGGACATCCTTTTGAGGGCTTACCTGGGGCCCCCAACCACAGGTTGCTGGGCGTTACCGTAGGGGTTTTTAGTCGGTAGGAGCCCGGCATAACATCCATGAAGGATTTTCCTCCACGGTAAAAAAATGTCTAATTGTTAGAAGTTCTGTAAGATTTCAAAAAAAATTGCTGGAAGAGATTTCTAATAGAAATAAGCAGAGCCTCTGTACATCTATTTCCACCTATGTATCTCTATGTTTGTTTTGTGTGTACAAAAAAATAATAAAAATATAGACTCGGTGTAAAATTGTGTCCAACTCATTGTTAAATTGAATTAGACACAATAAAATTTTGAATCAATAAATATTTGCTATTTTTATTTTAGTGGTACTACTTTAAATTAGTGACACTAGTCCCATCCATTCCTTTCCTCCACAAGACAACACGTGCAGGGCTTAGGTGTTACCCGCATACGGTGCAGAATATACCTTCTAGAAGCAAGCGGTTCGATGAATCATTCCTATACCGCACCATTAAGACCTGGAAATCCCTGCCAGCTCACATGTTTCCTTCTTCCTACAGTCCCGGGTCCTTTATGCGGGGCGTGAAAGGGCATCTGATGAGGCTTACCATGAATTCTTGACACTCTTCCTTTATACTCGTAGTATAAATTTATCACATTTTAAATTAAAAGAATTCCAAAACAGGAAATCACAGGAAAACAAATTATTAATTCATCACTTCAGAAACTCAGCTCCCCTACCTTCATCCTACATGACTGATGTGTCTATAAAGGCTAAAATCGTGTAAACAGCCCTCAATAATGTCTGGTGAGGAGCTTTTGTCACGTAAATTCCACGATTACATCTGTCAAGGCGACATAAAGCCAATTTGCGAGGCACAGACAAGATATATTTTACTCGAGTTAGTAAGCGAATGTGGGTACTATGCTGTCGGCGACTGTATTCCTGTGGTGTACAAACAAACATCGTATTTCTGGAACGTATATATAATGAATGCATCAGTGGCAGAGAGTTCATATAATATCCTGCTTCTATTTTGAAGTTTATGAACCACAAGACTTTAGAATAATGTTGCACATGCATGCACATAATACGCAATAAGTATCAAGAAATCAGTTCATAAAAGGAGACATCAATTTGCCTTCTTAAGCTATAGGCAAAGTTTCGGGAAGAGGGTAACCATCGTAAAAATGTACCATGTTAACAATAGTGGCACTCAGCTTGATGGCCTCATCAAATGCATTTTCACGCCCGCTTTCAGGACCCGGAACTGTAGGAAGGAGGAAAAACGTGACCTGGCAGGGAGTTCCAGGGCTTTATGGTGCGGCATAGGAATGATTCACCGAACCGCTTGGTCCCGGTTGATCTGAGGAAGGTACTGATATCAGTACCTTCCTGAGATCTAAACACTGTAATTTAATGGCACCTGTATGACCTTGCGGGCGAAAGAAAAGCTTGTAAGATTATTTTTTCACTTGCTTCCTGCCTTTATATCATATTAAAAGATGTTAAAGGTCTTGAGAACATACCAAAAATTAAAGAACGATTGTTAGTGCTATGAGCACTTATCTATACTTTTATATAATTGTAAATTGGAAATGTTTGTTCGCGATGGACGTAAAAACTATTGAACTTGATGCGGTTTTTTTATTAGAAAGGTCTTGTTCAGACTTAAAATAATAATAATAATAAAGTAGTACGGCAGTACTCCTTGATACGGCGCGCATCGTGAGGAAGTTCCTTTCTCTGGAGCCCTAACCACCGGTAGCTTGGTCCCTGTATCCGATACCGGTGGAGCACTATTTTTTATATTTTTAAATATATGTTTTATTTTTTTATATATGTATTTAAAAATGTAATTAATAAGTTTAATCTATAATATAAAAATGAATCGCAAAATGTGTTGGTAAGCGCATAACTCACCAACGGCTGGACCGATTTCACTAATTCTTTTTTTGTTGTGTTTGTTATTATCGGGAGAAGGTTCTTACGAAAAAAAAAAAAAAACAGTTGTACAGAAAATTTCAGAAAGTAACTTTTCTTTTTCTCATACAAACTTTTTCTATTATGTGAGAGAAGTTTATGTTTACGTTACGGAATTAGTATTTAGTAGTAGTAGGTAGTAGTAGGAATGGGAATGGGAATGGGAATAGGAATGGGAATAGTAATGGGAATGGGCACGGGAACAGGAATGGGAACGGAATTGCACGCGGGTGGAAAATATGGCGGTACGAAGTTCGCCGAGACAGCTAGTAATGAAATAAATAAGGCTCGCCACCTATTACATTGGGACCTAAACATAAACTGGCGAAATGTGGGTGCTAGCACCTCTGCCTACCCCTTCGGGGAATACAGGCGTGAGTTTATGTTATGTTTATGTTATGTTTTTTAAATAAAGAGAATAATAATAAAATAATAAAATAGTTTATTGACACAAGAAAACATATCAGGTAAGTTCACAAAAAAAAATCTTACGTTTGTTTGATTGTAATCAAACAAACGTAAGATATAGGTTGCTGTGGGTCGCGGTCACGAGGTTAGTATTTCTGTAACCCTGGTACATTGGCATGAAGTACCAGGCACACAGAAATTTTAAGGAACTTTATCTGGGTCGCGGGGACAGGAGCAGTGTGTCCTAAACCCTTCTAAACTTAACGCGGGCAAAGTCGCGGGTAAGAGCTAGTGGAAAAATATAATAAGACCTGATTATTTTGGTTTTTATGCAGGTGAGAGTATAGCTCGCGGACGCCTTCTTCAGTGTTATTATTAATCTGGAGATAACAACTAAAATTAGAAAACAGAAGCTTGAAAAATATTCTGATTTCTTTCTTATGAAGTTGACAAAGTAAAAATCAAAGTGTAAACCTAATAATAAAAGAAGGAAAGAAAGTCCCAAGCTAATCTGCAGCTCATGAATCATAACTTCAACAAAGAAAGTATGATAATGTCGATAACTATATTGCCGTGCGATAATATTTCACTTCGGATAAACATTCTAGGTCACTTTCGTAGTATTCTGGAACAATTAGAACCTAATTTAGCTCATTTTTCTTTGGTTAACGTATTGTAACATAACGGAGCTGACTGTAGGGCATATGACAATTTAGTGTGCGTCTTTTTGAGATACTTATTGAATGATGACAGCCTCTGTGGCGTGGCGGTTGTGAACGTGCTACGCAGGAGGCGCGGCTTCGATCCCCGCTCAGTGCAAATATTTGTATGCAAGAATATGGCTATTTGCATTGGTATCAAAGTATGTTTATCCGCATTCTAGATTCCATAACACAAGCGAGTTAAGTTTACCATTGGGTCTAGACAGCGTTGTGTAATTATATATATGTGGCATTATAAAACATTTTTCATATTTTGGAATGATTTCTGTCGTAATATCTATTTTTCATGATACGTAGTTACTGAGCTATAGTTGACAACGCATGTAAAACTGAACTGATGGAAGTGTTTCTAATTTAGGTTACAAGATTTAATCTTAACAAACCAATATTACTATAAATTCTCTTTTTATCCGATCTCCAATTCCCTTCAACATTCACACTTTTCGAACCCTGGGTTTACTGTCCTCAAACTCCAATATTTAGTTTCTATGAGAAAGACTGACCTCGTCCGATAAATTAGCAGGTGGACTTGAGTAGAGCCGCGAAGAAGTTAGATGCCTTTTTTTCGTGCGGAAATCCTCTCGGATACCTCCTGCCGGAGCCGAAAGGGGAGTTTATGTCGGACTCGAACCGACTAAAACCGCACGCTGTCTGTGGGTCTAGGTGTCTGTCTGTATGTGGTGCTAGGCTGGAGGTGAGGTTGTTTTCGACAAACCCCTCGCACCCCGGCTGACCCAGGGCCAGACCGTAAGAGGAGGGGGGGACAATGATACACCCACAAACTAATATACAAACATAAGAGCTTGTAAAAATAATAAGTACCAGTCTGTGTTTCCATTCACTTTCCTAAGCCAGATCTACGTAGGCACTACTTTCTTCAAATAAACCGCGCACAACATTTTAGCGTACCCACTATAATTTTCAGCTCTAAAAACTAGAACAGTTACTTCGTAGTAGATACATACTAGTACCAAAATATACTTGGCAGTGTCCGTGTGTATTAATATATTGTATTCTAATAAATTATTTACCATGTTTAATTTAGTTCGTGTATTAAATGTGAAGTGCCTGCATATTTTACTGTCGTTGTAAGTATATAAGTATAACAAAGTATAATACTTCATAATCATGTCAATATACAATGTCAATAAACAATGTCAATATACAGATTTCATAAATTAATTCATAAACTCGTCAAAATAAAAATACAAAAAAACGCAAACGCGCTCGCGACTAAAAGGGCGCGCCCAGACCTGTACCCGGCGCAAAAGTGCCCAAAGTATAATATGTACTTTATCAATCTTAAATATATACTATTTTATCCCGTTACTGAGATACAGCATTCCGTAATTTACTGATTGGCGACCATGGGATTGCCCACTGTCATAAAACATCCTTCGGGAAAAAATAAAATAACATATAGAAATATTTTAACAACCTATTTGTGAGTTATTGAACTTATGATTTGGACATTTTTAGAGCACTCTAGATGCGTAATTTTCCTTGCGTTATCCTTCATTTAAGCAAGTGATAATTAATATCAATTGGCGTATATTTATTCATAGTCCAAGTTGAATAACCTGCAATACCTTTTAATATGGTTAATAGATGGTTACAATATAACCAGCCATATCATTTTGTCAATATCACGTTTTCAAATCGTCTTAATATCATGTCGTCATGACAGATATTAGTATATTATTTTGTTTCAGGAACAACTTTACTGTTTCAGGAGCCTGATGTCTTGCACTTCAGGGAAATCCGAAATAAAAAGATCACTTATATTCCCGCCCACTTCTCTATATGGAGTAAGTACTATTTATACTTTAAAACACGTTATAAGTGGGCATGCAATATCAAGTACCTACATAAGTGACAGTTTCTTAGAGGAGCAGCATACATAACGTATGTCTACTTAAACTAAATGATGTTTACTATTTGAATGAATTTTTTATAGCATTTATTATGCTAACTGTTAAGTTCGAAAACATTGGAAAAAATGAAATGCTCAAGTGAGACTCGAACTCACGACCTTTCGCTTACAGGGCGACTGCTCTGCCAACTGAGCTATTGAGCACCACTTGAATCATTCCAAATTTTCCTTCTCTTTATATCCGTCTATAAGGGCGACGGTGCAGCCATCTACCAACATTCTTACGTTTACTATCTTAGGAACTAGAGATATTTTCTTTATGATTTGGCTTCTTCAGGTTACTGAACCCCGGGCTCTAAAGGAGGTACAGCTTTTTATGCAGCCGGCATAACAGCTAGAAATATGATCTATAATGATTAAAAAATAAAAAACCCGACTGCCACTGAAAAGACCGAAATAAGTTTGATAGCAGGCGGTACCCATTAATTTTCTTTCGGTTTATGATTGACAAATGGGTACCGCCTGCTATCAAACTTATTTCGGTCTTTTCAGTGGCAGTCGGGTTTTTTATTTTTTAATCATTAGTTTTATTTTATACTTTTTAGTTATGATATGACATGTATATCTTTTTGTAATTTGCATATCGTTTATACTTGAAATAAAAACTTAAATCAATAAGTAAGAACATTAGCAAGAATGATTGTTTTGTTAAACAACTTTAAATCGTTATATATCCTAAACTATTATTTAAAATGAAAAATGATAAAAGGAACCTAAAGATGATTTTAAAATACCTATTCAACGACACCCCACTTGACATAGTTCATCGACTTTTATTTTTTTCATTTTGACAATATGGCGTCTGGTTGTCGCTGTGGTGGATTTTGATTACTGTCATGTCTTTAGTGACACTCGCAAGGTTAAGACGAATCGATTGACGTATGAATTATCAAAATCGGCCCATGCATTTGGTCTCTAGAACGCCACATAGAAACAAACATACATACATACATACATACATACATACATACATACATAGACTGATAAACACATTACCCTCCTTTGCGTCACGCAGTCGGGTAAAAAGGTTAGGCAACCTTACAGGCGTAAGAGATCGCTCTTAGCTATAGGGCCGCCATTTGTACATATTGTATACATTGTCCATACATTTACTGTATTATTGGTGTACAATAAAGATTTATCTAATCTAATCTGATCTAATCTATTTGTATATTTTGCCAGACATTCGTAGCGATTGCGGTTCCAATAGATCTGCCAAACAAGAATGTGTTCGTGTCGTACAATTTCGAATCTAACTACAGTGAGGTGACGAACATCACGGAAATCGATGAAGTTTTGTTCCCCAACCTACCAGTAAGTTTCATTATAACTAGGTACATGGCGAGGTCATCTTACAAACCTTATTCTGAGCTCAGTTAAGATCAACCCTCAGTCTATTCTATCACATAAATCAAGGTTGGACTATGATATTATTGGCGAGGGCTACTACAACGCTCTACCCGAAGGGGGCTATCTCAAAAGAGATGGTCCTGGGTCTGCCGGAGTGCGAGAGATATGTTTCCTGCATTCTCACCTCCGGCAACCAAAGACCCAAAGACGGTGTAGGTACGTTTTAGTCGGTTCAAGTCCGACATAACCACCTCCACCGGCTCCGGGGGGTGGCATCCGAGGGAATTTTTCGCACGATAAAAAAAAACTAGAAAGCAATATCAAAGATCTATAGTTAGACAAAGTCTTCATATCATTATTTTTTAAGGCTCCATGTAACAAATGCCACAGAAGTTTATATAACAACCAGGCCCTCGATTCTACAAAAGCTATACGACTGTGGTGCCACAGTCAGCGCAAAAAACGGCATTAAATAATAGACTTTAAAGCGAAGTACTTAAAGTTCAAATTTAAATGACTTTTGGAGAGTGAATGAAAAGGTGTAATGACCCTTTTATTCATTTCATTTTGGACTTTAGGCGTATAGAAATAAAGTCTGACATTCAATGTAATTTTTTGCGCTGACCACAAAAGCCAGGCCACAGAAGACCTCCGAAGTACCGAGGGGTTACCGACCTGTTTAAGAACGGTTACCTATCCTTAACACTGGCCTAGCTAGTATTGCATGAACTTGCAATGTAATGTGTTAATCTACTCGGTTCCCATCAATCTACGAGCTCTTTCTTAGTGGTAGGAAACTTAAATTTAACAATTAAACGTTTCGCTACATTTTAAGATCCAGTTTTATTAATTTAGAATTTATTTTTAAATTTCAGTTCATAAGTTCGCGTCACAGTCGCAGTATCACGAGGGAGCTCGCGTACACAGTCCTGGAAAATCGCTTCAGTGAGTAAGTGCCCTATAAGTTACAAAATATATCGCGTCATTATCGTCGTTTTATCGCTGGCTACATTACCACACACCTGCTCCAGTAAGAACTAAAGTAAAAGAGAGCGTGGAACGGTAAAATGGATCTCGACAGCGAGCTTTTAAGGATCTGGGAATTAAAAGGTATAAAGCTATTTTCTTACCATCAACTAAATATATTGCAAGCATGCAAAAGATAAGTAATTAAATATAGATTATTTTTATCTGACACGGCTCTGTATACTTTTTTTTTCGTGCGGAAATTCCCACAGATACCTCCCCCGCCGTAGCCGGGAGGGAAGGTTAGAGTCGTAGTGCTAGACCGGAGGTGAGGGTGTCTTCGACATATCTCTTGCACTTACGGTCTGGCCCTCCTCGGGTGGCTCTGTATATCAGTAGCGAAGCATATGTATACCAGTAGCGAAGGCTTTCTATAACTCGATTCCTACGGGCATGATACATGACAGACTAGATTGGGTGAGCTTTCTTTTCCAACGGCTTCCATTTTACAACAATTCCACCCTTTGTCACTGGTACCTACTAATTGTAGGCTGGTAAACAACATAGACACGAAAGTGAGTCTGTTTGAGTGAGAGATAAATTATATTTACAAAAATTTTCGTCGACCTAATTTTAATACTCAGACAGAAATAGGTATAATCGATTTTATAGGTTTAAATAAACTTACAGATACGGTATGAAAGGCAGAGAATGTATGCTCCGAAATATCTGCGAAGCTGCTGAAACTCCTCTTCACAACAACGGCATCATCGGTCACGTGATGCACATTATATTTACGTAAGTAGATGTTAATTTTAACTGACAACAGGCATGTACTTATATATATTCTCTTTATCACTGAATTATTAAACAAACATATACCACACAGTAAGCGCCATAACCTGTAGACGTCCGCGTTATGTGTTGCATTACTCACTTTTTGAATCCTACAATAGGAACGCTCGCGAGTTCCACAATCGCAAGTTCCACACTCGCGAGTTGACGAAGAACCTTTTCTACACGTATATACTCAGCAGTAGTAGTGAACTGGGTGGGTTTTAATTACAAAAATATGTTTGATATTTCGCGTTATTAACCTTTCAACTACTATAAGTTCAGTACTACTACAAGTTCAGTGCTATGGACCAAATCCTCATCTATTTAACAAGGGAAGATAAAAACCTAATTCACGATTTATAAAAAAGAAGGCTACGAATTAACACACCACCAGTAAGTAACCACCTACAAAAAAGAAAGGGACAAATAAAATATCGGTAGGTACACGGATTTATAGTTACTTTTGCGAAAATAACATTTCTTAAAGGACATACCCAACCTAAATCATTTTACTACCTAAATCTCTGAAGCATTAAACCAAGCTATGTATGAGAAATCGCGGATATTCACACATGACGTGTTCCTGACTGTGTTAGAAATTATGTGACTGGAAAAAATCCAATACGAGCGAGTGGGATGAGGGGGATTCGACGTTCGTTTGAATTTCACCGACAGAGTTAGATATAATAATAGATATTAAATATTTATAACATTACATGTATAAGGACCAATATTTCACAGCTTACTGATAAATTATAATGTAAATCAATAAACGAATTCCGAGTAATCAGATAATGGGTGTTCACGCACCGTTGATTACATCCATACGAATAATTTGAATACATATTGAGAACACTTGTACTTTTCCACAGTATTTACTACATTAAACCTGACCGGTTTCGCAAAGGTTTACATTTAGCAAAGGTTTGAGAACATCGAATACTTTTGTTTAATGTAAACCTTTGAGAATGCTGTAAAGCACAACCGGTCAGGTTCAATGTAATAAATACAGTGGAAAAAGTACAAGTGTTCTCAATATTGTGTAACAATGAATTCCACCAAGTGCCATCAATCAACAGTTTATAAGAATAGAATAATTTGAAAGCGTTTACCTACTCTTGTGTAGGTATTTTTTGTCACTTTAATTGGAACAGAAATACTGGGAACTCAGATAGCCCTGCCTTATGCCTTTTAGGGTTACGTGCCTCCAAAGGAGAACCGGAACCGGTATATAGTACCTATCTTTGGTTGATCTATCCGTCAGCCTTTCCGCCAAAATCTTTTTCTCACAATCCCGTGGACATGTTCAGTTGAAATTAATAATTAAATGTGCAATCTCTTACCATGAAAAATCCAATATTCTAAATGAGTACAAATAGAAGCTGTAAGCAGTTTAGCTATGCATTATATTTACATGATCGCAAGGGAATCAAAACTTGTGGAATATTTGCCGTTCAGCTAAAACTTAGCAATAAGAATTTATCCCTCAATCCACTAATGTACGGAACCAACAGTAGGATGAGTTTGAGTTGCACTTGACCGATCTTTTCTTAAATGATTTTTTTTTTCCGTGCGGAAATCCCCTTGGATACCCCTCTGCCGGAGACGGAATGGGAGGTTATGTCGGACTCGAACCGACTAAAACCGCACGCCGACTGTGGGTCGCGGTGCTAGGTCGGAGGTGAGGTTGTCATCCCTCGCACCCCGGCTTACCCAGGGCCATCCCTTTGGCCCTCCTCGGGAGGGGGACAACGGTGTCCCCGACTCGCCCCCGGAATGGGTAGGCGCGCTTTTCAGCTTTTCAGCGCTTTTCAGCGCGCCGCCGCCTCTTAAAAGAATCCTAGTAACATGAGTTAAAGTCAGTCTTGCATTATTGTCATCTCGAACTTAGCTAAATTGCTTGTGTTAGCAGTGAGTTACCATCAGTTGCGTGGAACCTGCAAGCTATTAATTGCAACTTTAGTGCCGCTGTTTCTAATGAAAAATGTTGAACACTAACTGTGATTAAAACAAGTAAAAGATTTGTTGTTCTTTGTAAAATGTAAAGAGTAGAGATTTATAATTTTTTTTTTTTTTTTTTTTTATAAAGAATATTAGAACCGTAGTTACTAATATTCCCTCTAACCCCTCCAGCTAAGCTAAATTGCTTGTGTTAGGAGTGTATTATTTTAAAGTAAAGTAAATTACTGTATGTATGTATTTGTTAATCAATTATTTTATCTCATTCATTGGGCATTCTATACAATGCCTAGGCAATGTGTGCTAAAATACAGAATTCCTGCTGTTCCACCGGCAATGTGTGAAATAAATGGATTATGGTCTATATTTGTGGATGGTTTTACGGAAATTATATTTCTGAATGGTTTTGAAAAAAAATCTTATAAATTCAAATACATCGGCAAAAAGGGAAAAAAATACGTTTTTTTTTTCTTTTTTTAAGTTACACACTTGTGACAACTGTCATATGCGTCATATTCCATAGATTTCGAGATACGCCGCCGGCCAGCGAATTAAACTTGTCTAGGCCCTGATTAATGGACGAAACTTTGGCGCAGGTTTTGCTCTCGGGGTTAGGATCTGATGTTAGCCAAAATAAATAAATGTTGTACAGTACAAGTCACTTAATTCAATATGTGGAGCATAAACCAACTTTTTCATACAAAACATATAGTCTTACCTACAATCATGCATAAACTTACAGTCATCTTGTAGCGTGGTGGTAGTGAGGAGGTGCGAGTTCGATCCCCGCTCAGTGCAAATATTTGTATGCACGAATATGGCTATTTACTTTGATCTAGGTGTTTCTATGTATAATATGTATGCCCTTATCCCATGTTGGTTTCTTCCATCCATCTCTAATTGCAGTCTTTCAACATTCACTCCCTTCTTAACCATATCATCCTTCACACAGTCCATCCACCTCCTTTTAGGTGTTCCTCTCCCCTTGTAGCCTTCCACTTCCATAGTTAATACCTTCCTTATGACAGTACTTTCATCTCCGCGCATTACATGTCCGAACCAGGACAAACAATTTCCTCGTAGCTTTTCCGTGATGGGTGCAACTTTCAAACTTCCTCTAATAAATTCATTTCTAATCTTATCCATTCTTATCACACCAAACATGCATCTCATTATATACCACCACAATATGAATATATATATATGTATATAGTAAAAGTATCTAAGGCCCGTATTCTAATATGACACTCAGCCTGAATCTCAATTTTTCTGAGGACACATTGTATAGACAATGTCCTACCCTATTACCCGTCTATACAATTTGTCCTAGGACAAATCGCGAATCAGGCTGAGTGTCATTCTAAATTATGGGCCTAAGTATGTTTATCCCCATTCTAGATTCCATAACACAAGCTAACTAGCTTGCGTTATAGACATGTGGACCATGCTAGCTTACCCTGGGTCTATGGGTCTAGATAGAGAATGTTGTGGAATATTATTTATTTATCTTCAAAATGCATTTGCGTTTCAGACCTTCAGCATCTCGTGAAGAAGGATTAGATGACGAATACTATGAGGCTGAGGTAGCTGGCTCCAAGGGGGACTGCGATAAGTATGTGCAAGACTGTCCCATCAGTTTGTTTGACTACATCACCCGACTAGTTGAAATGCCCCATACACCATAGACCCGTAATAAACGATTGAACAATTCCATTGTTGTTTCAGTTACTTCCAATTCCTGTACTAAATTAACTAGCTGACCTGGCGAACTTCGTGCCGCCAATTATTTTCCACCCGCGTGGCAACCGATTCCGTTCCTGCTGCACCCTCTTATACAATGTATAGTTATCTGAACAGCAACAGAAATAACCACACTGTCACTTCTGCGTATATGCCGATGCCGGCCGAATTTGTTGACATTAATGATCACTGCTCCGTTCCCTTGAGTATCAGAGTGATGATATATAACCTATGTGTTATTCTGATGTATAAGCTATATTATTGTAAAATTTCATGAAAATTCATTCAGTAGTTTTTACGTGAAAAGGTAACTAACATCCATCTACACTCACAAACTTTCGCGTTTACAATATTAGTAGGATGTATAAACTTCTAAATTATTACAATTAATCAACAAAATGGAGAACTAATTTGACCATTTTTAGAATTAGCCCTTTCTTGCATATTAGACCTTTTGAGAATTAGCTATTTTGCGACTTAGTCATCAGTCTAGTAAGGGAGATGTTGGTGACCTTTTGGCACTGCTGCCTGCTTCTTCAGTGAATTCCTTCCGACTCAATAGCTCAGTTGGAAGAGCATTCCCCCTGTAAGGGAAAGGTCGTGAGTTCAAGTCTCACTTGAGCATTTAATTTTTCCGATGTTTTTCGAACTTAAAGTTATAAAAAACGCTATAAAAAAGTCATTCAAATCTCCAGTATAATAATAGCTCGCTCCAAAAGCCATAGGACTGTGCTTGGAGTTTCTTCGCTACACAAAATAACTGACTATGTTCATTACTATGACGGTATAATGATGTTAATAAAAAAATCTTGTTTAATTGTATAATTCATTTATTAATTCATTAGGCTCCAATAATAGTGCATTATCAGTGTACAATATTGTACCGTACACCTTAATTATTCAATAATTAAACTTGTCAATTTATAAAATTTAAAACTTATCGTTCACAGCCGTTATATTAAAATGTTTAATTCAATATTAATTACACAACTCTATATAATTATTTTAATCTAACTTAACATTATTTTTATTTATTATTCGGTTATTATATCATTATGATGCGAATACCGCAATTATTTATTATTATATTATGTGTTAATTTATTATAAATAAATTGCGTCATCATTTACCAAATTAATGGTTAAGTGCTATAGTAATAATTTCTCCAACTACATACATCGGGCAAATAATCACAAGAGTAATTCTTACATAATATACTATTTATAATCTTGTAAGTTTCGATAAGGTCAATTAAATATAAGTGATATACATAAATGAAAATTACAGGGTGAAAGAAAATCTGACCAAAAAATACACGAATATTTACAGACCGATAGTGCAGTCTATAAATATCTATACAATGTGAGTAAAATGAGGTATTGAAAGTGATAAATATTGAAAATATTTTTATGTGATTGTGCAAAAAAATGCATTAATCGTGAAAAGCCAGCTGATCTGCGAATTTTAAGCTAAACCTGAAAGATCGTACTTTCAGTTTGACTTGTAAACTATTTAAGTAGATACAAATTGGTAGGTACCACCCAGGCAAAGTCAGTATCAGAAAGATGTTGACGAACAAAGTACTCAAAATGATCTTAATTTAGCATATTGACCTCCTTCCAGTTGACTAATCATCCTGATATTTGGCACGCCCCTTTAGTACGGACACTAATACGTCATACATCAATAAAATAGTTTATTTTGCTCTGTATACGAGAGTTTTAGATGATTTTGACACTTTGTCGTCAAGATATTTATGACGCTGATACTACCAGAAACTTTTGATATAGGTAGGTATGTGCTCATTGTAAGTAACACTATCATATCGATGAATATGCTACGAAAAAGCATGAAATATGTATTTCATGAAGTCAAATTATATTGCTAGTTTATTGAGCATTTCTTGATTATTACTTAATTATTAGACTAACTTTAATTTGTTATTTAGTTTATCTAAAATGCATCATTCTCTTATGGTAGATGCATAAACCATATAACATGACATTATTCTGAATAGCACACTCAAAACCACAGAATGAATAAATCTACTGACATATTATTCATGTGGCCTCAGCTGTGTGACATTTCAAGGAAATACATATTTAAAATTATTAAAAACACTTCTGATTTTTTCATCATCATTAATAACAACAATAAGAAATAATTATTATTCGTGTTGTGATTAAAAAACTTTCTTAATCTCTGTGCTTTATAAGATATATTCATTAAAATGTATTAGTTACCACATGCAACACAATCAAGTCCCTTATTCTGAGTCACAAACTGTTTCATAGCCACGCACGTACGTAAAAACCCAACAAATTAAAGTTGTTCTAGATCTACACCATTTCTTTCTTCTATGTTAACCAATTGTATTGAACCGTCTTCTCACGTTACGACTGCGTTTGAAACTCTATGATACTCAGAATAATGCCCCAAGTTTAATTTATTAATTTAACTAATAATACCAATAGTCTCGATACCCTTAGGGTAGAAGAAGTTGTTCTTCTTCATAGGAATGGAAGAGATTTGCTGGTCGACAGGTACTCTTGTGTCATAGAGCGAAGGTGACTGGAAGATGATCCCGAAGGTGCCAACGAAGCAGGCGATGGTGAAAAGCCAGAGGAAGAACCGATCCAATACCATGGACATGAACTTCCAGTCCTCAACGACCTGTTGACAAAGGAAATTATATATTAGCATTTGTAGACTACAGCCGTGTAGAATGTGCCTGATAAAAAGAGTTTGGGCACAATTTCGTTAGCAATCATCTGGAAGTATTAATTTCTCGAAAGGAAAAAAAAATCTTTTTGATAGGTAATCGAATACATAGGGAAAAATAATCTTCTCGGGCGGGACTCGAACCCGCAGTCTTTCCCTTACAGGGGGAATGCCTGACCAATTCGGCTACCGAGACACGCCCGATATGATTCAAATTTCCCATCTCATACGTCTTCAAGGCGACGTGGCGTCATCTACCGATTTTCTTACGAACTTGATAATCTTGATAATGTCTGGGAATAATGTTTAGGAGAAAGGAAAAATGTATGGGGGTTTTAAAAAAATATTCTTTCGCTAAATTAATACCTCCAGGTGATTTTGCTTTCGAAACTGTGACCAAATTTTTTTTCATCCAAAACGACTGCAAAATGGCTGTATTTGTAGATGAAAACTATTTTGTTGAAGTAAAATACATGATTGTATTATTTAGTCTTGTGAAGTCTTATTAGCTATCTCAGCTTTAATTTTTTTTATAATATAGTAATATGATAATACATTATTGAACGTCTGAATATTACAAAAGTAATAGGGTATTTGACTAAGTCGTCGATTCTTCCAAATACTGCTTAATATGATAGCTTGTTCTGAAAAAATATGCCTTGCTAAATAAAATATTGCATATCTAAACTGAAACTATGACTTTTCATAAGTTGAAATTCCCAAAAAAAGTCAAAATATAAACAATCAAATCCAATTCAAATATACATATAACTTTTTAGATTCCTCATTAAATTTCAAATAACTTTTATTATGAACTATATACGTATAAACGCAACGTAGACCGAGATAAATGCGATATTCTCTTGCACTCCATACATTTGCACTACGCGCTACAGAAGCGTGACGTCACAATTTCGTACGATTTTGTATGGAGCGTTTTCGGTCGGCGCGACAAATTGAATTTTTCAAAATTAAATATCTTGAAAACTATTTGTCGTATGAAAATTTTACTTTTACTGTTCATTTTATTATAAGAAAGTGGTCATTTTTCAAAAGTAAAAAAAAATTAGTCAAATAGCAAACATACGTAGGTAAGATTTATTAAATTCGAGTAGATATTATGATCTAAAAATACATTTTTGTCCAAAATTATATTCCTACGGCCAATATTTGAAACTCAAGTTATACTTATAAGTAGACGTCTATTATCTAACTTTTGAGTTAGTTCTGATTTATCCTCTAATTCGTCACAATTAGAAGTTTTCTCAAAGAAAATGACGTCCAATTATGTTAAAGAGCCAATTTGATGTCAACAAGCGTTGCTTACAAAAGAGCGCAGTTTAAATTGTACTCCTACTAAAGGCTTATTCAGACAACATTGCAGTAAGTTGTTAAATCTAACTAAATGTTACATAACTACTACTTGTTTAATGGTTAGTTGCATTTAACGATCGAGGTATACAGTATATAGAAAGCAGGAACCAAAATTATTTTCAAATTTTGATAAATTATATTATGAGCAATCGCTCATCTAATTAAACAGAAGACAAAATTTCAATCCTAGCATAGAGTCCTGAATAAAAGGTATCCAGCAAGCAGCAACAACCTCGTCCTTATTATGAAAGACAAAAACTGTAACTTGATAACACATAGACGTCACGCTTCTCTGTCCGTCCATTTGAAGATATAGAAGTGAGAGTAATTAATCTTATATACGTTCATACGATCATCACTTCGCCTGATAGTAAACTAAAGGCAAAGTCTCAAGACACAAGGTGTGCACAATAGTGGTTCTTACATTGACGGCCTCATCAGATGCTTTTTCACGCCCTGCTTAACTTGATTCGAAGAAAAGAATCACTTTAAAGTTGAACATAATGCGAACAGTAACTTTCTAACAAGATATATAGCACCGACTGCACCCACCTTATCGCACAAACAAAGTTACCGTACTTTTTTCATTATTTCCTCTCTTAACAGGCCTCTTGAGTTCTGAATAGGGGGAAGCGTATCAAGGGACAATTTCCCCTTTGAGATTAACCGTTTCAGAGCGATTATGTATACAATACGACACGTTTGTGATAAGCACTTTGCTCTCAAAGAAGTGATGAAAGGTGATTACAAAGATAACTTTAATATTTTATACTGTCCGGTCGGTTTTGCTTTGCAGTGCTTATGTGGATTATGTAAGTGTATTTTCTTTAAGCGTTTAGAGAGCGTACTCTCTTTTAAAAGGAAGGCAACGCACTTGTGACTCCTCTGGGCGGCGGTGATCGCTTACCATCAGGCGATCCGTCTGCTCGTTTGCCTCCCTAATCCATAAAAAAGAGGGAATTTGGAGTGGAAAACTGAGAACAGACTGAAAAAATAGTTTCTAAATGATTAAATGTTGGAAACTTAAAGAACGCTACATACTTAGATAAAGTTTACCACTAACGACGACGGCAGGTAAACTCCCTGACGCAGGCTGTCCTCTCGAGATTTATATGCAGTCGCTGCCATAAAATCCGCATAAGCCAAGTTTAAAGAAGGAGAAGGAGTAAGCAGACACTAGACACCGTAGTGAAAGCCAAGCTGACAACCGTCTTCTCCACTGTCCTACTCATAGTTCAAGCCTAGTACATTCTTCTTTCCTCGTGCAAGCTATTCTACTCTGGAATGCGCTTCCTCTTGAAATCAGGATGGCCACCAACCGTGCTACGTTCAAGTACAAAGTACGTCAGCTCTACAGTGGCGTTAATGAGTGAGTGATACTTTGTCAATAAGTACCGATTTTCAGACATAAATGGAATTATATATTATGCGAGTATATATGTATATGTGTATGTATTTTATGTAAGTATTGTATGTAAGTATTATAGTGTATGTATAATGTGAGTATGTATTATTCGATATTGTATACATTACACTGATAACCTTTCAGTACATTGTTCATTCTTCTGCTTGCACCTACCTCAATGTATCTCTGCATCACCCTAAGGTAGACTGGCAGATAATGCCTTTGGCATTAAGTCCGCCTTTGTACAACTGTGCATAAAGTTTAAAAATAAAAATAAACGGTGCCACGCGTGACATTACTTTCCATACTTCAAGTGACATTTTCATGCGACAGTACCTACGAAGGACACAGTAAAGGAATTTTGATATATATGCATGGCGCCGAAACGCGTCGCGTTAGCGCGTTTGACGCTCACATAGGACAATAATGCCATCTACCAGGAGCCCACACTATATGATTACGATGAATACAAATAATTATTTTAGAAAACAGCGCTGTATTAGAAAGATTATACCTACAAGACTCGAAAGTCGTGGACAAGCAACAAAAATATATATTATTACGTCAAAAATCTTCTCTTTTGTTACGAATATCGACCCACCTTTGAGAGGTTTACTTAGGGACACAGGTCTAACATACAGCGGCCCGTCGGGAATTTTAATGTACAATGAGATAGGACATCTGCGGTGGTTAATACACGACTGCTTAATATTAGAACAGTTATATATTATGACAGCCTCCGTGGCGTGGCGGTAGTGCACGCGACTGCCACGCAGGAGGCGCGGGTTCGATTCCCGCTCAGTGCAAATATTTGTATGCATGAATATGGCTATTTGCATTGGTCTGGGTGTTTCTATGTATAATATGTATGTATTTACAAAAAAAAGTATATAAGTATGTTTATCCGCATTCTAGATTCCATAACACAAGCTATAAAAGCTTACCATGGGTCTAGATAGCGTTGTGTAGAATGTTGTGGAATATGCGGTAGCCTAGTGGTATGGGTAATGGACTGCTGAGACGAGGTCTCGGGTTCGATCCCAGGTTTACCATGGCACACACCAATGACTTTTCGATGCTTTTCGAAGTTATGTGTGTATTTATCGCAGGTTTATAAGTGCCCGGTTAATGGCAATAGGCTCGCCACCTATTACATTGGGACCTAAACATAAACTGGCGAAATGTGGATGCGCTAGCACCTCTGCCTACCCCTTCGGGGAATACAGGCGTGAGTTTATGTTATATGTTATGTTATGTTATTATTATTTTCTTTATTCATTTTAAAAAACTTATAAATTATATTTTTAAATACATATAAAAAAAAAAACATATATTTAAAAATATAAAAAATAGTATCCCACCGGCATCGAGTACAGGGACCAAGCTACCGGTGGTCAGGGCTCCAGAGAGAGGAACTTCCTCACGATGCGCGCCGTATCAAGGAGTACTGCCTTCTGCATCTGGCCCTTGACCCAACCATCCAACCCGAGCCTCTTCAGATGTTGGTCGAGGCTCTTTGCTATCAGTCCGTTGACTGATACGACTATCGGTACAATGATTGCTGAGTCAACATTCCACATGTCGACAACCTCGTGGGCCAAGTCCAAGTATTTAACTTGTTTATCTTTCTCAGCTTTCACGAGATTCTCGTCATGAGGAATGGTGACATCAACAATCAATGCTCGGCGTTCGGATCGGTCTATCACCACAATGTCGGGCTTGTTAGCTACAACAGTCCTATCAGTGATGATAGATCGATCCCAGTACAATGTGATATGGCTATTTTCTAGAACTGGCTCAGGAACATACTTATAGTACGGCACCTCAACTTCCACAAGGTTGTATTTCAGAGCAAGTCGCTGATGGATTATCCTGGCTACTTGATTATGTCTGTGCAAGTACTCGCCGTTAGCAAGACGAGAACAACCGGAAGTAATATGCCTGAGGGATTCACCAGGTTGGTGACACGCTCGACAAATGTCAATTGTGCCATCCCTCATGATATACTTCCGGTAGTTATTCGTCTTAATAACTTCGTCTGCAATTGCACAGACAAAACCTTCAGTTTCCCCAAAAAGGTCACTGAAACGTAGCCAGGACACAGACGCCAGTAGATCTACTTCGGGCCTGTGTAGGGCCCGATAGAACCTACCATGTAGCTCCTTACTCTGCCATACCTCCCTGCGGCTGTCAGTGCTAACTATTGTAGGCCTGCGCCAGTTCTCTTTAGCCAAACCGAGCGGGGTGAGTCCGGTATCTACGTTGACTACATCACGATGCATGTCCACGTTCGACTTAAGAAAGTAGTCTCTGAGATTGCACACCTCGCGATTATGAAGGGTCTTAGCATTTAAAAAACCTCGACCCCCACATTTCCGCGGGATGTACAATCTCATGACTGACGACCGTGGGTGGTGCATTCGGAATGCAGTCAACTGAGTCCGGACTTTCCTATCGATGGTATCGAGTTCAGTCTGAGTCCACCTGAGTATGCCAAAAGAGTACATCAAGAGTGGCATGACCCAACTGTTACAGGCACGCACCTTGTTACCACCTGACAAAAGACTGTTGAGTACCTTTTTCAGGCGGCCAAAGAAACGTTCCTGTAACATTTGTTTCATGTCGACCTCATTGATGCATAACGCCTGTGACATACCCAAGTATTTATAGGTCTCAGTTACGAGGAGTGATCTTAGGTTAGTGGAATATATTATTATTATTATTATTATTATTATGGAACACCCTGTATTTGTAGGGTGTATCGTGTGAAATGAAATTTGAAAGTTTATTATCTTTAGTGTTACCTACATTGATGAGCTATAATTGTTCCTATTCTGGATGAAAAAGAGGGACGACGCTATACACAGCTCCATCTCTTTTTCTCGCTCAGAGTGCGCTTTATTAACTCCAATTAAAACTTCTGGCTATAGCTCCATAGTTCCATAGTTATTCATTCATCATCCAAGCATCAATAGTGCCATATTTGGATGTTCCTCGTCCTCCTGCTTTTACTTATTGGTTTATCGTGACTTTCACGGGAGTGACAGAGGAAGGTCAGGAAAGAGGAAAGTCTCCGTCAGAGCCTCATCCGCACTGATTTACAAATTAGGTTGACTTGGGTACGGATTTACTTAGTAGGTGGATAAAATACAGAAATAACATCATTAATATGGTTGTACATATCTATACTGCTATTACTGTAAATGTTTAAAACATCCAAAGGTTGCCTGTAAGAGATCGCTCTTAGCGATAAGGCCGCCATTTGTACATAATTCATACGTTACATTTACTGTATAATAATTGGTGTACAATAAAGAGTTATCTAATCTAATCTAATCTAATACTCTCAATATTGCTTGATAAATAGTTTTAAAGTACGGTACACAAGTGGGCCCTATCTAAAATTAAGGCCGTATTCCACAGAAAATACTTTTCGGGCAGCTAGTAAATCGCATGTGGTATGATAATGGGTAAGTACTGGTTATATACGAGCGCTCGAGCGCCTGTCTGGACACTATTTATTTTCAGCGAAATTTTTCACAGGAACTTTTCATATATTCTACTCTGATAGCGCTGGTAGGATTTGTTATTTATATACGTTGTTGGTTTACACGTTTACAGAATTTACAGAGATAAATTGATGTTACATTGTTTGAGTCAATTTGTTTTCGTCATAGTTTTTAAAGTCAATATTTGTATAATTAGACATCTGTCTTCTAATTTTTCATCATCATTTTCATCATCTTCATAGAGACGTATTTTCTCGATTACATTCGAGGCCAGGGTCATCCTGGACCGGAATGTAATCGACAAAATAAAAAAATATTGGCAGCACAGACTCCGCCTTTCTTCTTCACTTCGACCAATCTTGCGCTTCCGTGGTAGTCTCTCGTATTGCAGTTTAATGTGTTCTTACGAGTAGGTTCACGTTGGTAGTGTAATGACCAGGATTCAAACTCCTCTCAATCATACTGCCAATTCTTTAACCACTAAGCCATTTTTAGTACCTAATCCTTTCAATTTTTAACTTGAAAGCCGTCGTCCTGACGGCCTCACTTTCTTTTTCTATTCTCCTAAACATCCCTGTTGTGAAAGCTTCGGATGGAGCCGGGGACCAACGCAAAGATGATGATGATTCTATCTGTAAATAGCATCGCACGAATGATACCTCTCAAGTTACGTTAATATATCATCAAATATACTCGTACCAAGGCAGGTATAGCAGCATAAAAAAATCGAATCCTAAATTATACCCCTAAGAGTAGGCACGTAACTCGCAAACGTCACCGCATTACAATGTAACACACACACGCACACTATAACACAGAGATGTGTCTATGCGGAGAGAGGTAGTACGTGCTTAAGTGTGTACCACACACACTGTGACACAGTATCGTGAACAGGAAAACGCCGCAGCCCACTGTCTCCACCTCCCAAGGGAACCGTGCACTCACAGCAATTTTGGAGACGCTTGTTGGTTCATTTGATAGTACTTTGACCTCTAATACGGAATTCTGTATCAAAATGGATGTGTACGGTAAGTTTTTGATGGCAATAGTAAAAGCTTTATATAGTTTCGTGTCCTCGTTACGTACACGTTAAGCCGCATTGCGACTACAAATATGCGGTGTGATTATGAGGTGTGTGGCAATGGTACTGTTCATTATTTCACTCCTGTTAGGTATAAAACTAAATAGAAAATTACTGTTTAAATCATGATTAAAGTGTTATTACAAAAGACTAAATAAACAGCTTTTTAGTTTTTAAATATGACTTGCTTTTTTAACCTTTTTGCCATATCAGTTGGGGTCAACTTTCAGTCTATGAAATGGCTAAAGTTTGATATTATCCATGAAATAACTGCCATCAGACCTCCATAACCATCTGGTAATATCGAAATCTGTAAGTAAATCTGGTTTTCCGACCGTTTAGGCTGTATCTAGTGCCATAGACAACCGAAACCAACAGGTCAACTGGCTTACCGAGGGTCGAAGAGGTCTCACTGTGTAAGAATAGTCACTCATACTAAAGTCTAGGATTTAATAGCTCTGGCACCGACACAAGCTCTGAACCTGCAATCTTGGACAACAAGAATAGTAAGCAAAACTAATAAACAAAGATCGAAAAATGCAATTTGAATAAAACAAATGATTAAAAAATAAAAAACCCGACTGCCACTGAAAAGACCAAAATAAGTTTGACAGCAGGCGGTACCCATTAATTTTCTTTCGGTTTATGATTGGCAAATGGGTACCGCCTGCTATCAAACTTATTTTGGTCTTTTCAGTGGCAGTCGGGTTTTTTATTTTTTAATCATTTGTTTTATTTTATACTTTTTAGTTATGATATGACATGTATTTTCCTTCATATTTGTCGTTTATACTTGAAATAAAAACTTAAATCAATAAGTATGAAAATTAGCGAGAATGAATGTTTTGTTAAACAACTTTAAATCGTTATATATCCTAAACTATTATTTAAAATGAAAAATGATAAAAGGAACCTAAAGATGATTTTAAAGTACCTATTCAACGACACCCCACTTGACATAGTTCATTGACTTTTTTTTTTTTTCATTTTGACATTATAGCGTCTGGTTGTCTCTGTGGTGAATTTTGATTACTGTAATGTCTTTAGTGACACTAATGTCTTTAGTCTTTATTATTTTATTTATTTACATACATACATACATACATACATACATAGACTGATAAACACATTACCCTCCCTTGCGTCGCGCAGTCGGGTAAAAAAGAATTATGCCCTATCAAAGGACTCTTATTACCTTTCTTTGGTATGAAAAGTAAATCAATCTAATAAATTGAGCCTTCGCAATTCCCAATCAGACCGCATTGAATCCAATTCAGCACTAGAGAAATAGTTAACGTAAATGGAATTCAGAAGAATATAACGGTGAATTGATAAACTGTCGTGATATTAACCGTATATTAACGCGATTAAGAATGAAAAGGTCCGAGTTATGAGATTAAATGGAAGCTTAATCGCTGTAATATTTTTCAGTCAACCCGTAGCCATCAGGCGGTGCAATTCGATCGGATGAACACACGCTATGAAAATATGAAATGACTTCTATTTATAATTATAGACTGGCTACGTAACAAAGAAAAAGTTATTGAGTATAGACTAGAACACCGAACCGATTTTAATGTAAGTAATCGGCACAGAGATATAATAGACCTTGGGTAAAGACATAGGCTAGGTCGCAATTAACCAACCTCCGGTTAAACTCCAGACAATACCTGTATTTTTATTTCTTTTTGCATCATTTCAAAAAGGTTAAGCCTCTGTGGCGTGGCGGTAGTGAAAGCGACTGCTACACAGGAGGCGCGGGTTTGATTCCCGCTCAGTACAAATATTTGTATGCATGAATATGGCTGTTTTTATTGGTGTGGGTGTTTCTATATAAAATACAAAAAAGTATCCAAGTATATTTATCCACATTCTAAATTCCATAACACAAGCTAGTTAAGCTTACCATGGGTCTAGATAGTGCAAAATGTTTTAGAATATTAATTTATTATTATATTACGATTCATTCATTTTTGGAGCATTCATATTCATTATGATAGGTATGTGAATCAGATTAAAGAAATTTTAAGCACTTTGTGACAGTCGACTTTGTACGAAAATAAATATGAAGGCATAATCAAGGACTGTAGATTTTACAGTCCTTGATAATATACCTTCATAATTATTTGTTTATTATTGTCTCTGTCTATCTCAATGAGAAAGAGGTATGACTATATATACCTAAATGTATATTACAACCTCCATTAAACAACATCACAGAATTTGGCTGTCAAGTGGTGAATTTTGCACATCCATTAATATCTAATATTTTACCTTATCACTTTGTAACCAAAATTCTAATTACTAGCATGTCAACATCACAAGCGCCCCCACACAATGATACACGAGTAATTAGCCAATAGACAACACCCTGTGCATACAGTTAATAACATGTCAAATTACTCAGCTAATGTGCATCAATGAATATTAGGCATCCCCTGTAGACTGCTAAATGAGCATAATGTTTGCGATGATAAGGTAATTAGAGATAAGTATATTGTGTACGGTAATTGGATCATATTTTGGTGTAAGGGAGCCTAAAACCAGCTTTAGTGCAGACTTTCCACCAGGAGTTGAATAATTAGATAGCAGTCGCTCTCGTAAAGCCAAAATAAACAATGTGGAACGGAAAAGCTGGAAGTGGAATTCGGGTTCCAAGATGTGTTCTAGTAAAGCCGATAAACGATAAGATATGATAATAAGATAATATTTATTTGTTGAATCATAATTATGACAATTTCATATTATTAATTAAATACAAACAATATATTGATTTTTGTATTACAATAACTAATAAAGGTTTGATATATTATGTTGAACGTTGACAGCCGCAGGTATAGTTAAAACTGTGTGACGGCTGTCAGCGCCTTCAAAAGTAGAAAATTAAATTAGATTTAGATTAGACATGAAAAAGGTGCAAGATTTAGATGTAATACAAACTAGCACTCGGACGAAAAAAGCGAGAACTGAGTGGAAATGGAACCCATTATAGCAGTCCTACTGCAATGTTTCGATATCGCCTTAGGTTTGTGGAGGTCACTTTGCAAAAAATTTCGCCGTTCAGCCAAATCAGCAGATTTGGCTGAACGGCGAAATTTTCAAAAGCTAAGCTGAACACAAACTCCAAGTTGAAGCTTTAACCGATGAGGAGGAAGAAGAATAGCAGTCTTGCGTTCTATCACAGTCCACAACGCTATAAAGTTCATCAACAACTATCCTTACCTTTAGAGTCCAACCCAGCTCAAATCCGATATAAAATTAAAATTTAAAAAAAAAATATCTGAAGTTACAACATTCAATTTCAAACTCCAGACAGGTAGCTCTTATACGATTTATCCTCAATACTACAACATAAACTTGCAAATGCAACACACAACAATTTTCTTACATAGCTTGCTGGCTTAGTATGAACTACTCAAGTAACAAAATAAACTCGCTATGTATATGTACCCGTAACTGGCGGAAATCCTAGAGAAGAGGATCGGAGGATTTCTGAACGCGATCCGTGTTTACACTGGTATAGAGCCTCTTGTGCTATCTAAGCTTTTGAAGGAGATATGTGGCTGCAACCGATGCAGATTTGCCTAGAAAATGCAGTTATCTCAATCAATTTCAAATGATGCCGGCTTTTAAAAGCACAGTAAAATAATTGAGTTGTTCACTTACTCTTTTTCTTCCTTTTGGTTCAGTTTATATGACTTTTATGGCATACACTGTTTTCATGTGGGATTCAGTAGACCCCAAATGTCGTAGTACAACCTCATAAACTGTTAATAAAAACATATTTTCTATCATATTACATTAGATTTTAAAAATCTCTCCATCTGACCTATATAATCGCATGAAAGTTTCGACCTACATAAAAAATGGATCTATATTTTACACAAATGTTTTGATAGTCAAATGCTAACACGTTCATACCCTGTTATCTCTCTGGAGAAAAATCGACGTAAATATATAAATTCATAAAACACATAACAAACACTATCAATACATTCGACGTTTCAACATGAATTTCGAAAAAACCCGCAGAAATACTTCGGTATTACATATTTCATCCCATTTTGCATTCAGGCCCTGTTCGTTCCGTTAAGATAAGAGCGGCTACCATTAATATAGGGTCCAGATGGCAAACAAAGTGAATAGACCATTTTTACGCCTTCTTCTCATCGACGTCAAATTTTCACATCAACGACACGTATCCGAACCGACAACAAAGTTTTATTATACAGCTAATAAATACAGCAGCTAGCTGTCAAGAAAAAATTGAAAAAAAAACGGTTCTGAAAGCCCGATTGGATCCCAACCTAGGGAATTAAATAGGTTTATCTTGGGTTTATCCCTTTGATCAAGGAAGAAATTAAAAAGTTTTGTCGCATTCGGATAGTTTGGTTTAAGATCGTAACTAAATCCAATGTTGAACGCTTCATTAAATACGATCGTGCATGTATTCGCTTGCAAAGATCACAAATTCAACACTTTTGACAAGTGATCTGTCTAAAGAGATACCTACCTCAATATCTGAATATCTTACTACTGGTTCTATTACAGAGACTATAAAATGGACTAATAATTGGTATTTTTTTTTCAATATCGTGTCGGTGCCGTATCGCCTCTTGTAATAGGTCGTCGAGCTCATCAACATTGACGAATAAAAATGGCCCCGGATCCTGTCTGAGACGCCCAAAGCCGAGTTATTGGGTCAATAGAAAAAGATGTCCTCTTGTCAACAATGAAATATTTGGTGCATCAATAAATATGGATATCTTTCAGATAAGATAAAATATTACTCAGTTTGGTGTTTAGGGGTGTATTGCTAATGAATGATGTATTAGATGATACGGTCTGTGTTATGTAAGATTTGATACGTTTTTATACACAGCATGTATATATTTATGACGAAGCAGTAAAATGTCGATGGTTAAGTCGGAGGAAGTTCGATTTTCGCTAGTTTCCATCATGAGGTTTCTGTGCTCAATATGTATGTATTCAAAATGTATGTATAAGTATCTATGAATGTCCATATTTTAGAATAGGTTTGCTTGGTAACTAGGTTTACTTGGTAACTAGTTTTGGGCACAGAATAGTAATTAGTACTGGCGTACTCTTTGGGTCAAAATGGCGTCGTGTAGAACAACAATATATTTTATTAATTTATTTATTCATTGCACATTCTAGTGTCCAACAAAACAATATTGGAACAGTTGTAAAACTTTACGTTTTATTCTGGACGTATTTTTTTCTGTTGTTGTTTACATTTTCATGTTTACTATTTTTATTAATATTAAATCAATCAATTTATTTCGCTTCTCAAGAGATAAATCCCTTGATAAATAAAGGTATATCGAGAGAAAAACAAAAGGCATGCCTTTTGAGTTAAGATTTTTTGAAAGATGGGAAATATACTCCACGTAATGATAGATGTTGATAGATGTTTGTTAAGATATAATGATAAGGTTATCATTACTAGAGTGATTACTTTTTAATCACCTCGTAGAATTACTGTAAGAGAAACAAGTTGCGCTCTTTCACAACGATCTAATATAATATTTAAACCTTTACACAAATATGCTAATAATTTTAGTACTGAAACAACAAATATCCCACTTATGAAGTGAAACGTACATTTGACTTTTAAAGTCAAACAAATATCCCACTTATGACATGACGCAAATATCCCACTAATGAAGTAAATTAATACCAAGCCTATGAAGAAACTAACATTGAAATTGATAATAAATATTCATTGGGCATGAAAATAAATGGGTAATTATTTAAAATTTAATTATTTAAAAAAGCAAGACACTATAAACTTAATCTCAGCCAAGTAACTGATGTAATATAAACTAACACTGCAGTTAAATCCCAATCGATAGAACAGGATCGAAGTATTGAACAGATCAAATAAAATCTTGGGGTCGCTCACAGATTGGAATTACAACATGTCCATCCCCCGAGTCCAGGAGCCAGATAGAAAAAAATATCAATAACAAAACGATTCTATTTACACGGATAAAAAGAAACGTGATATTAATCCCCGAACAAAAATGGATCGCTCGAGTAATCCGGGAGATGCTTTTTAAAATTTATTCGGCCTCCGGGTGCTATTTATATCGTCGTTTCAAAAATGAAGTGCGGTTATCTGAGAGACGTAAGGACGTGTTCGGAATAACAATCCGGTTCAGCGATAGACGCTGTCGGCTATAGTCGGGGAGCTAACTCATTTACTTATGTACTACGTGATGTAAGTTTTCTTCGTTAATTTTGATGAGTAATGTTTTACGTTTTATGTTTTGGTGTGTATAGTGTGTATATGTTTTAAGAATATTAACCACGAGAATAAGATTGCAGTTACATAGCAGTCGCTTCCATAAGGATGACCGTATTCCGTAAGATCCACGATAGGTAAACCTTTTCAAAAGGCAAGGAGTAGTAAGAGAGTACCGTCGGCTCCAAAGCGAAGGCTTTAGATGTAACCAGAATTGAATACAAATCGAATAATAAACATCAGGAAAAATTAATCTTCTCGGGCGGGATTTGAACCCGCGATCTTTCTCATTGAACCAGTTGCTTTCTCATCACCATTGTGTATACATATTTATTAAAAAACGATTACTTTAACATTATAAACAGATACTCCAATTTTATTCATTGGTATTGATTAAAAACCTGTCTTATTTTTTCAATCTGAACCTTAACCCTCTTCAAACTAAGTTCAAAATCGCTTGTCATCAGACTATCAACATAACAATTCACCTGCTGTTACCGAGTCGATCTATCGGTTACCGCTAATGGTCGGTATGAAATTTTAGGAGTTCCTTATCAAAAAACGAGGTTCATAACCGTTTACGACAATCGCGACCGACGACACGGCAACTCCCGTCTTGAGGCGGTTCATGGGCCATCGTTAAACTTCATTCTTTAATAAACGATCTTGATAAGGTTACTGGACTAATAGCGAAGGTATTTTTATTTTTGAATAGCTAATGCACGCAGCTTCGCCTGTGAGGAAGTTTGATCACGTTCCTGCAAACCATGGGAATCTAATCCTGGGATTAATAACTTATGTATCATTCCAAACTATCCCTATTACACATTTCAACGAAATGTATTCAGTCGTTTGGGCGTGATTGAGTCACAAACATTCAAACATCTTCACTTACATAGAATTATTCACCAGTCTCTATATAAAATTCTCGTGTCGCAGCGTTTGTAGTTAAAATCCTCCGAAACGGCTTGACAAAATTGTACGAGAATCGGTCTCGTGCAATTTTGTCAATCGGAAGCATTGCAAGAATCGGACAACATCTATTTTTCATACCCCTAAATGTTAAGGTGCAGCGGGAATGGGATCTGACGCCACGAGGGCATGAAAAAATTGGCGATACGAAGTTCGCCGGGTTAACTAGTTTTCCAATAATATTAACTGTAGAAAAAAGACATAAATTAAAATATTTCTAAAAAAGGGGTCAAAAAGTTCTGGCGTTCAGGAAATTTTCATAATAACTTCTACATCCCAGCCACAATCCCTATTGCATTTAGAGTTTGCACTTTACTTCTCCTAGACATTTAACGGAAGAAACTGGCATCTAACCCCCCAAACCCGTGAAGAAAACCTGCACCAGAACTCGCCCATCAATCAGCGAATATTGCTTGCAGCTTTGCTTTTCATAGTATCTACCTTTCTAATTCTACCGAAGGTCTGGGACGGCCATCTTGTCTTAGATAAATTGATAAACAAAATAAAATATTTTACGTAACCCACGTAACGATAAGCCGTTTCCGGTCCCCAAATTGGGTCAAATAAAGTTTCTCCTCAGCAAGCAATCGACAACGTACATACAAATATACTGAAACACATACGCTACTTAGAAATGATGATTGAACAATGTTTTGTGTATAAATGTTTATAGAAAGTTGGTCATATCGTAATCAGGTGATGTTGGTTACTATTGTATGATAGTTTATTATAGGGGTTGAAAGAAAGAACTTCGTCTTTTTTTTTTTTTTTTTTTGAATGAATTTTTTATAGCATTTATTATGCTAACTGTTAAGTTCGAAAAACATTGGAAAAAATGAAATGCTCAAGTGAGACTCGAACTCACGACCTTTCGCTTACAGTCGCCCTGTAAGCGAAAGGTCGTGAGTTCGAGTCTCACTTGAGCATTTCATTTTTTCCAATGTTTTTCGAACTTCGTCATTCGTGGGCTTTCGAGATATCGTCATAACCTTACTGCTCTTGGCCTGTAAATAATGTAATATTTCATATAATATAAATAGATAAATATTCTATTATATACAGTTATACCTCTTTCCCATTAAGATAAACAGACACAATATGATTTTACAGTCCTTGAATATGCTTTCATAATCGTACAAACTCGCATACCTATCATTGTGAATCCGTATCAGTGTCGAAATATCAGAAGCTCCAAAAATGAATGAATCATAAAATAATAATCAATAAATATTCCATAACATTCTACACAACGCTATCTAGACCCATGGTAA
The DNA here is from genome assembly GCA_914829495.1 of Eilema sororculum. NCBI lineage: Eukaryota > Metazoa > Arthropoda > Insecta > Lepidoptera > Erebidae > Eilema > Eilema sororculum. The sequence continues at coordinate 18,597,703 of OU618552.1, read as the reverse complement.
GCTTAACTAGCTTGTGTTATGGAATCTAAAATGCGGATAAACATACTTAGATACTTTTTTTTGTAAATACATACATATTATACATAGAAACACCGCTGGCATTCACTACCGCCACGCCACTGTAACATAATTCTATATAGATAAAAAAATCATAGCTTTTTTAACTTGTGTTAAGTGCTCTGAAATATCTAGCTAGAGATATAGGATGATGGTTATTCAACTTGTATTGGGAAACGAAATTTGGTTGATATTGGTTGTTTGTTTTTTTTTTGTAAAGGACATGTCAATTTGACATCACCTCGCCTGATGGTAAGCTAAAGGCAAAGTCTCGCAAAGAGGGTTACCATCATAAATATGTACCATGTTAACAGTGGTGGCACTCAGCTTGATGGCCTCATCAGGAGCCTTTTCACGCCCCGCTTAAAGGACCCGGAACTGTAGGACTGTAGTTGATAATTGCTAATTGTTAATGGTTTAATGTTATAAGTTTTAAAACGAAGTTTGGTTGATCAAGAACGATCACAAATAATATAATAATAATAATAATTCATTTATTTATCAGATAATTAAAATCCATTATTTGTTAGTAGTATTTGTACACTTAAATCTATGTTAGTACTTATATTTTACAAAAGATTCATGCATTTTATAGGCGTGCCTTAATATGTGGCACTCATAGTTTCTGGCCACCAGTACGTTGAGCATACTGTTGCCACTGCCACGCATTCCATACAGCAAAGTTAATAAGTTTTGAACCAAATAAGTTTTGATGATGAAACCTGCTATTGAGTATTGAACTGATAAATTGTACCAAGCGAAGAAATTATTTCCATTAAACGGTACTTATGTCCTTACACACTACCATCGTTCAACTTTTCATACATAATTAATCTCAGGTTCTTCTGATCTGCCGTGTTCATCCAAAACATTACGAAATAGATCGTTGTTTGTTATTAGTTCTGTGCTCATTTGTCCAACGTGCCGAAACCACCTAAGCATACCTTTTTCAACACTCGTCACTATATCCTCGTTCAAGCCACACCGCCTCGTTATATCTGTATTCCTATTTCTATTAACTACCTAATTTTACATCACACATACTTTGCTGTGATTTTGTTTAACCGTATGAATGCTATATCGACTCTTAAACTTTTATTACATGTTTTTTTTTTAAATATTCCACAACATTCTACACAACGCCATCTAGACCCATTGTAAGCTTTTATAGCTTGGGTTATGGAATCTAGAATGCGGATAAACATACTTATATACTTTTTTTTTGTAAATACATACATATTATACATAGAAACACCCAAACCAAATACATAGAAACACCCAAACCAATGCAAATAACCTTGCACTGAGCGGGAATCGAACCCGCGCCTCCTGCGTGGCAGTCGCGTGCACGCCACAGAGGCTATTTTATCCATAATCACTTTTTTATAACATTTACGGTGGCAAATAAGCACACGGCCCACCTGATGGAAAGTGGTAAGCGTGGCCTAGGAAGAATGCAACACATGGGGCGTTACGCTCATGCTGCTAATTGTATTAATGGAACTCAACGCGATCACAGTATAGGTGTACTTACTTCCCGTTCCCGCAACTCTCAGGGACCTATTCCCGGGATGATAATGATGTAGGTATCTAATCTGTCTTCAATTTCATACAGATACGTTAACCTTCAAGTAACAAATATTCATTTCTCATTCATTCGGTGACTCCCCGTGGCATTACCCGATGACACTACTGGTAGATCGAAATACATCGGGAAAAAGAAGCGCTCAAGTGGGACTTGAATCCATGACCTTTCCCTTACAGGGGGAATGCTCTTCCAATTGAGCTATTGAGCCACACCTGAATCACTTCAAATTTCCCTTCACTTTATATCCGTCTTTTTAAGGGCGACGGTGGAGCCATCTACCAACTTTCTTACGAACTGTTGGACTTAAAAAGACGGATATAAAGAGAAGGGAATAAGTTAATCATAATAAAAATTTCATTCAATCTACTGGTAGTGTCAAGATACCCTTAACTTACATAAATCAAAAATTCCGAAATGAAATGAGAACTGCGTACCTCTTTTTTTAAAGTCGGTCCACAAAATCACTTACCCATTGACACAAAAGACAAATGCCCCTATTCGAAAAACGCTTATTAACAGTAATTTTGATAAAGTATGTTCACTCTGTCTTTAGAGGGGACAAAATTTCCATAACAATTTTTTTTATGAACAAGGGGAAGGAGTGTCGTGTCAGCGGAGGTCATTTTTCCTCTCTTATTCATAAGAGTACAGTGACCCTTAAGGCCCCATTTAAAAGACAATTCTCAGGTTGTACAGTGGGTAGCATAATTTCTCGAACCAGACCGATTTCCGATTGAAGTCCCATCCTAGATATAGACTTTAAAAAAATTATAGGAAGATGATTAAAAAATTAAAAAACCCGAATACCTCTTTTTTAATCTTTTTAGTTATGATATGACATGTATTATTTTTGTAATTTCCTTCGTTTTGATACCATACTCGATAAGTTTGAGTCAAAAATATTTTTGACAACATACGTTTGGGTGCCAAAAATCCGCCATTTTGATTTTCTCGAAATTTTAATATACCTAGTGTCACTCACACAATCACAGCGAATCAAATGACACCTCATATGTCCAAATCCGTGAAGCCGTTCAGGCTGTAGGCCGTGCCAAATAAATGGACATACATACATACATACATACATAGTCTCGAGAAACACTACCCTCCTTTCTTCGGCAGTTGGGTAAAAAGTACATAGTTAACGTTTTTCTCTTTTCGTACGGAAAAACGGTTCATCACCGGAGCCAATGTCAGAATTTAGTTACGTCACATCTGCTGGTATATACGGAAAAGAAGCTGTGCCTTATAAAATATACACCTGAGACCTGGCCTTTTTTTTTTTTTTTGACCGTGGGGGAAATCCTTCATTGAGGTTATGCCGGATTCCTACCGACTAAAACCCCCATGGTATCGCCCAGCAGCCTATAGTTGGGAGCCCCGAGTAAGCCCTCGGAAGGATATCCCAGGGCTCCCAACAGACCCACGGCTTCAATGCGGCCTCGTCTAGGGGGTGGTTCGGGTGCTATCCCGCGTCTATGGGGGGTTTTCGGGTATCATCCCGCTTCATAGGAGGGGGAGGCGTGCGTGAGACCGTCACGTCACGCAGCCGTCATGGGCCTGCTTCTGTAAGGACGATGAGCAGCCAACTCACCGTCCTCAGGCCCCCGGTCATGGAGGCCGATAGTCTTCGGCGAAGACACGCCGGCGGCGCCCAAGCCGCCGACTGCGGAACTCGGGTGGGAGAGTTCTCTCCCGCTCCCGCCCCGCCGCCTCCTTCACGAGCATGACCTGCTCGCAGAAAGAGGCGGCGCAGTCCCACTTACTCCCGCTGGAGACCATGGCTCCCACCATGGTCTCGAGCGAGAGAGTGTCCACGCCCAAAACCACCACGAGGACCTGGCGCTGTTGCGCCCACGCTGTGCACTCCACCAGCGTGTGGAGCGCTGTGTCATCGCTGCGGTCCCCGCAGTGCTGACAACCGGCCGTGGTTTCCCGGTGTCTTCGCCATAGATACCTACCGAAGCTACCGTGCCCGGTAAGCATCTGTGACAACCGGTAGGAGAGAGCACCATGTCTCCTCTCCAGCCACTCGTCCATGACCGGTCTGACGGCCGCGATTGTGGCGGATCCCCCCTTTGGTTGCTCAAGTCGCACCTTCCATGTCTCCACGGTTTCCTGGTGGAGCTGGGACCGCTGGGCCTCGATTTCTCAAGACGCAGGCCATTGGCCCCGCTCCAGCGCCTCCTTGCGCCATTTAAATAGAGACGCAAGGGCTCTCGCTTCCAGGTCCCATGGAGGGGTCCCGGCTAGGAGACATGCCGCCTCACCTGAGATCGTGCGGTATCCCCTTATCACCCTGACGGCCATCGCCCTCTGTGGGCTCCTACTGGCCTTGGTCGCCACATTCATTCTTTAGGGAAGTATGCCAAACTTATCCACGACTTATAATGTTAGCGAATCATTCACTAATATAACAAATAACCCCACGCTGAACGATATGTACAGTCAACGACAATATCTTACTTGTTTATCTATTTTTTGTTCACTTACAGCCATCCTAAATCTACCTCCATAGTATTTACTTTATACAATAGCGAACTTTTCAATTTATTTCCTACATTTCAGCTACGTACTAAGCTGTATTTCACAGAAATAACTATTACCTAAAGCGAAGTTTATATTAAATTCTTTTATTTATCTATTTGTAAGTTTCGCGTATTTCCAGTGTTATGAAAGTGGTTTACTCATAACTTGGACGGTAGTTCATTGCGGGCTCGCGTGCGGGCCGGCATCTATCGCGAACACACAACAAAAATACGATGGGTACAAACTACAAAGGCATTGAAGGAACTAGGTACGTTTGAAAATTGTTCATGTGTTTGCTCAGTTTACGTCCAGTACAGTGTATTTTTGTGGACTGTTTGTTTAAAACTTTTTATCAGGTTCGGAAAATATAGCAAACATCTTGAGGGTAACATTTTAAAAATTGTATAGAGATTTTTCTGGAAATACAATCCAAGTTGTGTAGAAAAAAAATGACTTATTTAATAACACTAGTGTTCGGCATTGTACATTTCATCATACATTTACAAGATTTTGGCTTGACAATTAGAAATACATCATTTTTTTTTAATAAAGTCTAATTTTAATTATGGTTATCATCATAGTCATATGAACGAAACTGTGATGCTTAGTTTATCAGTTTACGAATATGGTTTAGGGTATTTATAGTTGATTTTTTATTTTCGGTACTATTTAGTTAGAGTTAAGAATTTGGGGTACTAGTAATTTAGGGGGAAGGACTGTAGTTTAGGTACAGTCCGTCAAATCTAAGAAGTACCGTTTGACAGTTCTGACAATTGAATGATAGGGATGGGATGAAAAAATCGATTACTATAATATCCGAACTTTAAGAGATCGATTACTATAATATCCGAATTTTAAGAAATCAATTGTTATAATTAAATAAAAGAAATGTTTAGGATATTTTTTTATTCACTACTAGTACTAGTATCGTCGTCTTCGTCATCATCGTCATTTAAATTAATGACCAGTTGATTGTCCATTACATTATCAAAGTGTACGTCTCTTTCGAAGTCGTCCATTATTATTTTCTTTGTTTTTTGTACTACTTTACTCCAATCTTCCTGTGTAACTTGGGCACATGCTTCCTTTAATAAACCTTCCATTTTCTTGACACTGAAGGGTGGTTTTGTGTTGTGTCTTGATGCATAACCTGTAAAACAATAATGTAACTATTTGATAGCAGACGAAAACCATTGTTTAAATTATAAATGTTAGAAGTACTCGTGTTATTATTATAATATTATAAAATATTACCTTTAACTTGGGCCCAAATCAGTTCAATGGCATTATATTGGCAATGGTACGGAGGAAGTCGTATGACTTTGTGCCCGTGCTCTTCGGCCAATTGGTCAATTACATATGTCGGTTTTGGTGGTTTATGCAATTTCACTCTTCTTCTTTGTCCAACCCATGTTCCCAGTTTATCTGGGGTCGGGTCTCCCTGTACATCTGCGCCAAAGAATCCTGTTCTGGGTTGTCTGGGTACTAAGGCTATCCTGGTCCATCTCCTTCTTAATATTATTCCACCAAGTAGCGAGTGGTCTTCCCCTCCCTCTGGGCTGGTTGGGTATGTTGAGAACTTTCTTGACAGCGTGCTGATCTTCGCGTCTTTGGATATGGCCATACCAGCGCAGGCGACTCTCCTTCACTTTGTCGACGACAGGAGCCACCCCGAAAGTCCCTCTAATATGTTCATTACGAACTTTATCCAGGCGCGTCACACCACCCGCCCATCTCAACATCTTCATCTCGTGCGTGTGGAGTTGTTGTTCGTGTACTTTTTTCATAGTCCAGCACTCTGATCCGTATATTAGGGCCGGTCTCACTACTGTTTTGTACACTTTGCCTTTGATCTTGATTGGCATTCTGGGATCACAGAGAATACCAGTAAGTGACCGCCACTTGAGCCACGCAGTGTTTATGCGATGGTCCACATCCTTATCAACATTGGCATCAGGAGTTATAATGGAACCGAGGTACTTGAAGGCTGAGACTTTGGGCAGTGGAATACCATCTATGCACACGTCCGCACCCACGTCGGTTATTCCTCCATAGTCACACTCCATGTATTCAGTTTTAGTGCGGCTGATACGTAGTCCGTGACCCTCTACCTGTTCTACCCACTGATTAAATGTTTCTTGAAGACCCTTGGTAGTTTTGCTTATTAGCGCGATGTCATCCGCGTACAGCATGCACCATGGGGTAGGTTCCAGTATGTCACGGGTTATGTAGTCCATGCAGAGATTGAAAAGGTAAGGGCTTAATGCTGAGCCTTGGTGCACTCCTACATTTACCTGGAACGGATCGCTAAAACCTGCGGGACTCTTAACGCGGGTGGTGGTGTTATAGTACATATCCTGGACAATTGTCACGTAGCGCTCGGGAATCGCGTGTGCTCTCATGGATTCCCAGACCAGTTTCCGAGGTACTCGGTCGAAAGCCTTTTCCAAATCGATGAAGAGTAGGTACAGATTCTCTTTATTTGCTCGGTGTTTTTCCATCAAGATTCTAATGGTCTGAATGGCATCGACTGTGGATTTTCCAGGCACAAAACCAAACTGATTTTCGGCTATGCTAGTTGTTATTCGTGACGCAATTATTCTTTCCCATAGTTTGAGAGTATGTGATGTGAGCGTTATACCTCTGTAGTTACCACATTGTGCGACATCTCCCTTATTCTTAAATATCGGGCATAGTGTGCTTTTGCGCCAGGACTCTGGCACCTTCCCCTCGATTAAGATGCTATTGAACAGTTTTGTTAGCCAAGGTAGTGCGGCACGGGTTTTCTTCCAGACATCAGCTGGGATCTGATCTGGGCCAGCGGCTTTGTGGAGTTTCATTTTTGCGATGGCCTTTCGAGTCTCTTCTGGTGTGATAGAGCCTATTGGCCCCTCGACTGGTGGTAAAGAGGGCTTTGGCTTGCTGGGAAATTCTTCGTTTGAAAGCTGCTCATAGTACTCTTTCCATCTCCGAGTAATATCTTTGTTTGATGTTAGGAGGGTCCCTTGGGTGTTTCTTATATATTTATTGCATTTCACATCCAGTGTGCGCCTGAGTCGTTGACGAGCAATTTTATAAATGGCATTTTCATTTTCTACCGTCTCCAGTGTCTCATAGAATTTCTCATTTGCCGCGGCCCGTGATTGTGCTACTGTTGATTTAACAATGGTTTTAATTTTTCTATACTCGGCCCGATCCTCTTCCAGACCAGATTTTTGCCAGATTTTAAATGCGTTATCTTTTGCTTTTATCAGTTCCTTCACATAGTCGCTCCACCAAGAAGGATCCTTAGCGTTATGCAGTGCTCCTTTAGATACTCCTAGAATGGCTTGGGCTTTTTCTACACAGAATTTTTCAAAATCAGACCACATTTCGTTTACTGGTTTGTCTGCCTTCACGTCTTCTTCTAGAAAGAAAGAAAGAAAGAAAAAAGATTTATTCGCTGAGGTTTAAGGTACACTGTATAAAATAATAGATAGGCACTTAATAGAGCACGCATTGCGTTATTTGTGCACCTCACACGCCAGCCGAAAAGGTTCAGGTTCAGCATGTGCTAGACAGCTGTCTAGCGCTGATTTTCAACCTGACCCAAATTGGTGAAGCACGGGTGCAAACCAGCCACACATAAAAAAAAAAATTAAAATAATTAAAACCCATGCTTAAATTAAAAAAACCTTAAACTCTAAAATGGCCTGTACCACGCCATCACCCACACAACAACCTTGCACAGGCATCCGGATATCTGTTCAAGCAGTACGCTACCTTTTGGGCCATGTATCTCTCTCCATTTTATGCGCTCTGTCTTATCGACGTTTCTTCGCAGTGGGTTTGGCAGATCCAAGACTGAAACCAGTAGTCTGTGTTGCGCTGTAAGACCAATGCCTTGGATAATTTTACAGTCTTTGTACAGTTTTAGCATTGAACTGTTAGCCAGAATGTAGTCCACTTGCGTACTCTGGTCTGCACTTTTGTAGGTAATGAGGTGTCCCACTTTCTTTTTAAAACAAGTGTTTATGATCTTAAGGTTAAATCGTAGTGCAAAGTTTAGAATGGTCGACCCCTGTCGGTTGATCGTACCATATCCATATCCACCATGGGCACCGGTATATCCAATCGCTTTCTCACCAACGTGGCCGTTCAGATCTCCCCCAATATGCACGTATTCTGTCGGTGGTATGCTTTGGACCAGCTCATCAAAATCGTCCCAGAAGTCTTGTTTTTCTTGTTCGGTGCATCTGATTTGCGGCGCGTAGGGGGAGATGATATTGAGCGGTTGTTGGTTATCCATAGCGAGCTTTACCGCTATTAACCTGTCGCTCTTCCTCTCCACGTTGATGACACGCTCTGCGAGATTTTTGTCCAGAATAATGCCCACACCATTTCGCTTGTTTGTGGTCCCGTAGTATAGGAGTTGGTAATCGTTCCCTATATCCCTTGACTTTGAGCCCTTCCACTTGGTTTCCTGAACGCAGCAGGCATTAATTTGCCTTTCTTTTAGTATTTTACTAAGTTCATTGCTACGTCCTGTCATTGTCCCGACATTCCAGGATGCCAGTCTAAGCCTACTTACTGCTTTAGGTTGCGAACACGAGTTCTTGTCAGAATTGTCGCTTCGGGGGTACACCCTAGTATGTTTCATCCTTTTCGCTTTTTGTGTCGCATCTACGTCGCTTTTGGGGGACGCCCTAGTATTAGACTTACTCATTTTATCTTTGTGCTTATCCATGTACAGGGAGTGATGAGATTGGCTAAACTTTTTACAGCCGGTTGCCACCTGACGCTAAGGTTGTCCTTCCACTTGAGGAAGTCTGGGCGCCGCCGTTGGCTCGGGTTGAGCTCTTCCGCCGCCATCCCTTCTGTACTACCCAACCTGGTCGTACAGCACTGCCGGTAGCCTCTTCTTCGATTACCTCAAAGGAGCCCGCTGACAGGAGTTTGTTAACAGAGTTACCTTCTCCGACCTGTTGGTCCGCGAGAGCTATTTTATTTCGCTCTTACCCTCCCAGTACCTCATGTTGAGCTACGTGACGGGTGTTCCCCTATCCGCCACCTGGGGACGCGTTCTCTAGGGGCCAGGCTCCCCCGAGTTTTCACTAACTGTAATAATTCAGCTTTTAATAGTGACATGTCGGCATCCACTCCTTTTCTTTGCAGCCATGCCACCAAATCTGCTTTCTTATTGGCTGACGTAGGTGCTTTATCAATTTGCACAGAGTGGTATGGGGCATTATCCATTATAATTGTGCTGTTAGGAGGGATATTCTGTAATAAATTTAAGAACCACTCTCGGAACCTTACTGCGTCCATTTCTTCATGATACTCTTTAGTGCTTTTGGATTGGAAAGCTAATAAAGAGTTTTCCACGAAGCCTGTAGACGCTGACCCAGCATGGCATATTATGAGGCGTCCACCTTTTCCTATCGGCACCTTCGAGCACGAAGCTTCAGAATCATCAGTCCATGTTTTCGGCACAGAATGGTTGGAATTTAGCCAAGTTTCGTCCAAAAATATTACATTATCCCAGTTTATAATTTGTTTAACTTCGCGCAGGAATGTTAGTCGCTGCATAATTATGTCATGTCGCTCCATAACAATTTTTCGTTTGTCAACTTTTTTGTATCTGAAGCCAATTCCTGTTATTACCGTTCTCAACGACTCTATGCTTCCCTTATACAGCCCGGCATCTTTTAAAGTTGCACATAACTTTGCCAATGTTGGAAATTCGCCTCTTGTAAAATACCCGTATATATGGTTTCTAATAGCATGACTATCGAATTCATCGATGCCTGTCACAGGTTTATTTCTTTTTCGTTTTTTCGGTGTGTGAAGTACGTTACTGTCACTCCCCGAAGGCCCATATTTTTCACTTAATATTTTGCCAACGGTGCGGCTACCAATACCGAGAGCTTCACCGACGCGATCCCGAACTTGTGTAACTGGCAGTAGAAGTCCACCATTTTGAGATTCACGCTCAAAATACTCGTGTAATTTCACCACCAATTCACGAGCCTGGCTGTTCAAAGTACGTCCTCTTTTCGACATTATTAATAAACACTTGCTTAGTTCGGAGTCCAGTATAAATATTGCCAAGGTAAACGGATAAAGAATGATCAGTCCAGAAAAGTAATAGCCAAGTCACAAATTGTAAAACACAAACGAGAAAGCAAGTACGCGCACAGTCAGCTTCCAAGATGGCGAGAGACTGCTGACGCCGAACCGACCGAGCGGACCGCGTGCGCTTGTAGTTGGCAGTGTTGCCAGAAAAAAAAAATTGTAGAGACTTGGACACCTGCGATTTTGCCTATTGACCTAAAAATAATTAAATTAATTTATTTTAGGGTATCTGTGTATTCAGTGCATTATGCGGTCGCGCAGTAACGTCGTTAATTTATAACATCAGGCAACAACATTTTTGTGAATGGGTTCTACATACCTTATTTTTATTAGTTTTAGACGTAGAAATAAGACTTAGTTGTAATTGTAAAATCAATGGATGTGCTTGTTAAAAATTTGTTTATTTCTCTGTAATATGCAAACCCATACTATCATACACAAAAATAAATGTAAAAAACACTATCCCTGACTCCATTTACTATTTCGACAGCGTTAGCGCGAGAAACCCCGACTTATTTGGGCGCGAAAATCAAAAATCGACAAATCGCTTTCGACAACTTTTTAAAGAAGCAAATATATTTGATTTATAAATACGTATTTTTGGTGAATGGGTTTTATCTCATATTTTACGATTACATAACTATTTAGTTATGTAATCGTAATATGTGAGATAAATCCCATTTACATGAAAAAATATTTGTTTGGTTGTCAAGTGTAATTTGTAAATAATACATTCGATTTTTCGTATATGTAAACGATTTTTTTGCATACAAGTGTATCCGAAGAGTCGCAACACTACGTGCAGTGACCTAACTACGTAACTTTGTAATGAGGTCAAGAATATAACTATTAGAAATTATTTACTGTGTAAATATGTGTTATTTTGCTTTGTTTGAAAGTTTTCAATTACATTTAGATATTAAGAATTGTACATTTTTAGATACAATAATGAAATCTTTCTAAATTCATGGTTTTATGAAAAAGGTTATCGAAACTGAATAATGTACGTATGAACAAAGTTGTTTCGGTTTGAAAAATATGAAACGTCAAACGGTACCTCTTAGATTTGATGGACTGTAGTCATGATTAGCATAAGATATTAAAGGGATGAATATTGTAAGGTAATTATAAGAAAAGTCAGTCGGCATAAACGAGCTAACGAACGGACGTCTTGGCGTATTATTCCACCATTCCCTTGTCCAGCGCTCGGATACTTCATTTTCATCATTGAAATTTAAATTTTATTGTCATGAGCATAAGGTATATTCCTATTCATGACACAAAAGTCCATTGCTTTACTACCTGTCAACTTGCTTAAAATTTTAGGATTAGCATGATAGTTTTTTTCGGTATAACTTTTCTCACATTTAGCAGCTAAAGGCTTATCAACCGCGAATATATTCAGAATACCTTTCATCCCGTTGATTGGATTCTCTCGCCCAATTTATTGGCTTATTCCCTTCGCAGATCATCTCCACTTCTTTCCTTCAGCGAACGTATCCCAAGCAATCGAGAAATCGTCTTTGATCGTTAATTCTTATTTAAATATTCAATAGGTATTAGATGAGGCATTAAAATTTCGCTGTTCGTGTCTTGGAAAATCCTTTAAATCCCTTGTAATGTAATTGTGTCTCTATTATGAAAGTGTCTGCTAATATAGATTACGGGCATAATATTATTCATTAGGAGCTTAAGTATCAATGGTTTTGGAACGTGATGTTATACATAAAGTTGTGCTGTAGCTATTTTGAAGAGAGTTTGTTTAAGATTTAGAAATGAATGATTAAATGTACCTCTATTTTTATATTTTGGCAATCCAATCCCGGTTAAACGCATATAGCATAATCTGTCAGGCTGCCTTCAAATTAGACGCAAGTAGTGGTGCGTTATTGCGTCATGTCTAAATTTCCACTAGCGTATTTGTGAGCGTACTTGCAGTGGTTCAGGCGTGAAAGCGTAACATACAGACAGACAGACAGACAGACAGACAGATAGACAGACAGACAGACAGAGTTACTTTCGCATTTATAATATTAGTATGGATGATCTACCCTGGAGTTCGGGTTTCGCCTACATCTGAAAGCCTAACTTTTTATTAATCTTTTTAAAGTGTGATTTCAAAGCTTTCAGAAATTCATATTTCAAAACCTAATTAAAAATACAATCCACAATTATCAATTCTAAATTAAAGGTTAACCTTTATGTAGATTTGTTTTGACTGATTTAAAATAAATCTTCGAATAATAAAAAAGGTAGGTAAACCTTTTTTTTACTAATCGAATTTAAATCACGCGTTTAGAAAACTTGGCGTTACTGAATTACGTTCGAGTGTAGATTCTACCTCACTATGTAACCTCATTGCGATTTTTCAAATCTACTTAAGTACTTACAAAATTGATACCTTCCTCGACAGCCTCATTATCGACACTTAGGCAAGTCAACGATCTATTCACTGGTCCCAGGAGGCCGATCAGTGCGATAAATTCCTTCCCAATATTGACTTTTTTTATACACTTCATTCCGTAATGGCGTGGAAAATATCGAGTTTTCGTCGCAGTCTCCTTTTTAGGCCTGTATTGGCTAGAGCAGCCATCCTGGCTACCCAGAAATACAGAAGCTTACTGAGGACTTCACAGGCTTCACGGAGTGACCTCACTGTCGAGGAATTGAGATCATTGACGGACCAATTGCCTACATTGAAGTATTGCGTGGGCGGCCGTGTCCTCGGCAAAGAAACACACTGCAAAGGGAGCTGTCCGTGACACCGATGATGGTGCATAAGTGCTAGTTGAGGGTAAAGACTTGGAGTGCGATCGGATGATGATGACGATGATGATTCTAGGGCATTCTTTATAGCGCGTCTACTGTCGTGTTTTTTCTTTTCTTTTCTTTCATAAGGGATCTCAATCGCAGTCATGAGATAGTTCAGTTATAAAATCTCTTAGAAAATTGAAATCTGATCTAAGTTATGACAGTAAAAACTGTCTGAATAAACGATCTTTTAATCAACACTTTGCACTTTCTGTTGAAAATTCGTTTATTTTTTACCGTTGAAAGCTTATGCGAATTACTCACATTATCCTTTTAGGTTTCAAATAAAAACTATTTAAATATAAGGCACTTTATCACGTTGTTAATGATCCTATTTTGCTATTTACAGTGATCCCGATATTTCGCTTGCTTTTCAGCAGCAATAGTCACGCAACACGGCACAAAAAACCGTAAGAATCCTAATTTCATTCGCATAAACTTTCAACAATACGAAGTGTCTATCTATCTATACATCAATACAAACTTTCCTTTCACTGTTCAATGAACTGCCACAATATACATACAGGTGGAAGTAATGACGAGCCTGTACCCAACGCACGTTCCCACTTCATCCTGTTCGCGAATAAGAAACTCTGTAGTATCGAGTTTTTGTACGCATTAGAGGAAAATTAACGCCACAGGGAACGAAAGAAAAACTTTGTACGTTTTTCTTGATATATACTTTTATATAAACATGTGATGTATATAGTATAGTAAAACACATACAAATCTAAACATATATAACTCAAAGGTGACTGACTGACTGACATAGTGATCTATCAAGGCACAGCCCAAACCACTGGACGGATCAGGCTGAAATTTGGCGTGTAGATGTTATGACGTAGACATCCGCTAAGAAGGATTTTGATTAATTCTATACCCCCAATGGGATAAAATAAGGGATGAAAGTTTGTATGAAACTTTGTCAATTTTAAACCGATCGGGCTGAGACTTTCCATGCATAAAGGACTCAACACTAAGCGATAACCGACATCCACGCGGGCGGAGCCGCGGGCAATAGCTAGTATAATATATTATCTACATGGAATATAGAGTATCAAAATCCAGATTTCGTCAAAATAAAAAATAAAAACTGTTTTTCAATATTATGTAATAAGAGTTGACCGAACACTTTCGAATTTGAATTTCTTATTACAGTCGACAAAGGAGATACGGTTACACGTTTACATACAACTTTATAATATATGAAAATGTGCAACCGTATCTTTTATGTCGACTGTACATAGCATCCCCGATTTCGTTCCTTATCAGCGACGCTTTCAAATAGTGTGATCATACAGAGTGTGTTTTTTTCTTAAATCAGCGGTGTTTCGATTCCTGACAAAGATATACTATTGATTCATTGCTGCGTCAAAAATTTAATGTTATAGTTTTAGTTTTTAGTATAATTGAGTCCACTAATAGTTCCGGAACGCCCACTTGAAAACTTCTGTCCAAACCTTTTCCTGCTCACCTCAGCTTCAAAAAAAATCTTATTTATTTAATGCGTAGATGTTATCGGGTATCAGGTTTGCAAACAACATTAATTTCAAATAAGGTTATAGTTATTCGTACTATCTACTTAATCTTTGATACATTTATACCATTGCTCGTTCTCGACATTGTAATTTCCAAAAAGGTTTATAAATATGTCACTATATTGGCAACTGAAGCAAAAAAGGCAATTTTTTGCTCCAGCGACAGTACAGTACCTATTTTAGTCCTCATTTCTTAACATTTCCATTCTACACGAATGCAACATCCACTCGAATCCTAAAACAAAGTCATATATCGTCACCGAGACACCTGTAGGACCCGTCTAATAAAACATTCATTCGCTCATCACGTTCGTTCCCTAGAGAGCGTTCTTTCATTCGCTCACTCGGTCGTGAAGAAGACCCTCTTTATTAACTACGTAAGTTTGTTCTTGTGGTAGCGAAATTAATTGCTATTGTGTTTCAATTTGATATAGGTTGACAGTCTGTCACTTAGAAATGATGGTGGTATTGTATTATTATTTAGTGTAATCAAATATTTATTATTATATCTATTTTATGTATCTATTAGACACCCTTGTGTACCCTTTTTTTTTTTTTTTTTTTTTTAACCGTGGGGGAAAATCCTTCATGGATGTTATGCCGGACTCCTACCGACTAAAAACCCCCACGGTAACGCCCAGAAGCCTATGGATGGGAGCCCCGGGTAAGCCCTCGGAAGGATGTCCCAGGACTCCCATCAGACCTATGGCTACAATTGCGGCCTCGTCTCGGGGGTGGTTCGGGTGCTATCCCGCGTCTATGGGGGGGTTTTCGGGTGTTATCCCGCTTCTTAGGGGGGGGGGGGCGTGCGTGAATCCCTCACGTCACGCTGCCGTCATGGGCCTGCTTCTGTAAAGACGGTGAGCAGCCAACTCACCGTCCTCAGGCCCCCGATCATGGAGGCCGATGGTCCTCGGCGAAGACACGCCGGCGGCGCCCAAGCCGCCAACTGCGGAACTCGGGTGGGAGAGCCTTACCCTTGTGTACCCTGCAGTAAGCGGTGAAAGTTTCACCAGGGTAAGTTTTGGGTCTACGTAGTAGAAGGTTTAATTTTTTCCAGACTTCGATTGAGAATTTCCTTATTTCGCATTTTAAGATAATATTTTACCGTCTTAATATATATTTCATATCATAATATTTTCATATCGCTCGATATCTTAAGTTTTTTTTTTAAAACCGGACACGTCAATTTGAAATCACCTCGCCTGATGCAAAATCTCGGAAAGATGTACCATTTTAACAGTGGTGGCAAATCAGCTTGACGGCCTCATTGGATGCCTTTTCACGACCCGCTTAAAGGACCCAGGACTGTAGGAAACACGTGAGCTGGCAGGGAGTTCCAGGTCTTAGTGGTGCGGCATATACTTAAAATATGAAAATATATATTGTCTTCACCGTGTGTGATGCGCTTAAATGTGACTATAATAATTATTTAGCTTCGAGCCTATCGCGCTGCGGTTCCGAGGGTGAGAGATTAAGTTACAGACACTTGTTTATTTCCATCTCTCTTTAACTGAACCATTCCCTAAACTAAAACGCTTTTATGCGCGTGGTGATATTTTTTTTCGTTTTTGAAAATTGAACCTGAGATACGGCTATCATGACTACTGAATAAATATTATAGCTCATTTTATAGCAAAAACTCGTGTAAAGATGATGTTGGTCGGTGCAACTACTCTAATTAGTTAGTTGATCGATAGGTACAGCATTTTGCTTCGATAACATCCAGGACCTTCAACTTGGAGCCGAGGTCCGTCCTCCACTTTGCTCGTTAGTGAAACTATGGCACCACACACAAAATATAGAAAAATGCTAGTTTGTATTTTTTACTTTACTGCGTTGCTGTTAAAGTCTAAATTTCAATGGCATCGTGTAGACTGAATACAAAATGTAATAAACTGCTTTTCATATATTTTTGACATAAATCCTATATAAATATAAAAAAAATATTCCACAACATTCCACATGACGCCATGGTAAGCATAGCTTAACTAGCTTGTGTTATGGAATCTAGAATGCGGATAAACCTACTTAGATACTTTTTTTTTTGTAAATACGTACATATTATACATAGAAACACCCAGACCAATGCAAATAGTCATACTCATGCTCATGCTCAGTGTACCATTTGCAACCACCAATTACAGACGTAACTCCTTTACACTGCGGAGCGCACGCGGCTTCAATGAACTTCCTGGTTCATTGCAATTTGACATCTTCAGCACCAAAGTCAGTAGAGTGAGGCAGCTCTTAGCAAAACTTTTCTTTGCTGATAGTGAGGGTCGCACCGATCAAACTGTCAGATACTAAGAATAATCTCTCAATCTATTAGAAAACTTGAGATTCTTGTAATGTAAAATTTGTTCTGGATCAGTATTTAGTGCATGTATACATTTTGGTAATAGTGCACGTTACCACCTACCGTATTAATGTTATTCCATAATATTTTGTTATTTAGCTATGGAGGCTTGTTGTTAGCAATATAAATATACATTGTTGTTACTAAAATATGTAATTAGTCTGTAAGCCTTCTTCAAAAGTAAATAAATAAAATAAAATAAAATACAAATATTTGCACTGAGCGAGAATCGAACCCGCGCCTCCTGCGTAGCAGTCGCGTTCACTATTTTTGCAGTGTCAGTGATCTGACAGTAACTGATAATTAGAGGAACAGCACTTTTGGATCTATCTCTCCTACCTGATCCAGCGGGGTGGCATTACCGTCTACGTCATACAATCAGTTATAAATCGAATCTCACTAAATGTTTGGTTTAACTTAACCTTAATCTCGTCCCTGCTTAATTGGCACTACTCTAACAATCCCAATTTTGGGAACATGAGACAGATTAATAAACTTAATGGCCCCGTTCACAATACCGTACGTTGGGAGCTGAAAGTGCTGAGTTTAATCTCCCTGGTTGCTAGTTATGACGCAAGTAAGGAACGTCTTTGAATAAGGGTCAATTGAAATCAGATGGGAAAACACTCAAGCAGTTATACGGTATACCACCATCAACCTGACCAATAATACAAAGTTTAAAAGTAAGCAATAACGCAACGAACGCTGTTTTTAACCCCCGACGCAAAAACGACGGGGTGTTATAAGTTTGACGTGTGTGTGTGTGTGTGTGTGTGTGTGTGTGTGTGTGTGTGTGTGTGTGTGTGTGTGTGTGTGTGTGTGTGTGTGTGTCTGTCTGTGGCATCGTAGCACCCAAACGGATGAACCGATTTGGATTTAGTTTTTTTTGTTTGAAAGGTATATTAGTCGGGAGTGTTCTTAGCTATGTTTGAAAAAAATCGGTCCAAGATGGCCGCCGCCACAACATGTTGGAATACAAATTTCTTTATAATTCCCTCAATATGGGTATCAAATGAAAGAGCTTGACTAGTAGATCAATTTAAAAAGTATAAAATAAAAATTAATTTAAAAATTTAAAAAACCCCCGTCACAAAAAACACCAAAAAGTTGAAAATAAATGAATTTTAATTCAACGGTTGCCATGTCGGGGGACCTTACGATATAAAGGAGTACTTAACCAGTTACGGTCCCCCGACATGGCAACCGTTGAATTAAAATTTATTCATTTATTTTCAACTTTTTGGTGTTTTTTGTGACGGGAGTTTTTTAAATTTTTAATTTAATTTTTATTTTTATCCAATAAGATTTACTTGCACCTGATTTGAGTTGACGCTTATTCAAATAAGTATCAGATTTTACACGATCGTAGATATCAAATTTGAACCTTACAGATGTTTAACTATGTTAAAAACCGCGTTAGTAAAGGAGCTGGAGGACAATAAAGATATCCAAAAATCCATTAATTTTATGAACTTTTACAGATTTTGTGCTAAACACAATTACTAACCAAAAACGCAGCGTTTCCTAACGCCTTTATATCGCCACAATGATTTAAAGAATAGGGACTGAACGTAATTACGTTTCATTACGCGTTTGGGTAGAAGAAATCAGCACATTTAAATTGTTATCGATTTTTATCCCTAAAGAGCGGTTCTGTCGTCGGTTAGACTTGTCTCAAGGGAGCAATATTGCTCCTGTGTGAAAAGATTCAGAAAAGTTTTTACGTATATTGTAGAGTAAGTGAAGTCGGTGTTTTTGTTCAAATTAATTGCACAAGTTTGTAACATCATGGGGCTCGTTTGTTTTTTTAATTTACCGTTGCATGTTTTAACACAATTAAAACATTAAAAAGAAATGGGTAATATCCATTTACACGAACAGAAAATGATTTTTTTTGTACCGCTGTCCACTTTTTTAGTGTAATGTATTATTTTTCTTTTTTATTAAATAGAATACCTACTTAAGGTACCCTAAATGATGTTACAAACATAAATACTGATGAGAATGAATGGGACCGATTATAATTATTGGTGAATTGTGGGTGTTAATTCACCTCTGCCTAACCCTCCGGGGATATGTATGTATGTATGTATGTAGAATGAATGGCAGCTGTTCTTACACCTCTGTTACGCCTTTCCATATGTTTTCAAGTACAGTGGTGTCAGTCCGTTTCTTCATAGTATTTTAACGTAGATCCCCGATTACCAGCTCTTTAACAATTAAATTCCAATAACTGATTCTGAAAAAAATCTGCGGTAGCCTAGTGGTATGGGTAATGGACTGCTGAGACGAGGTCTCGGGTTCGATCCCAGGTTTACCATAGCACACACCAATGACTTTTCGACGCTTTTCGAAGTTATATGTGTATTTATCGCATGTTTATAAGTGCTTAGTTAATGGCAATAGGCTCGCCACCTATTACATTGGGACCTAAACATAAACTGGCGAAATGTGGGTACTAGCACCTCTGCCTACCCCTTCGGGGAATACAGGCGTGAGTTTATGTTATGCTATGTTATGATTCTGATAAACGTCAAATATACTCGACGAAACAACACCTATCTTAACATTACAACGTTTTTCAATTTCAATATCATAATCATAAGTAAAATAAAGTAACTGATTATGTTGCGTAACGTTAACCGTTATGTTGCGTAACGTTAACCGTTATGTTATATTGTTATTGCCTGTACTGTAATGTAATTGAGCATAATGGAACCAGCTGTATTTTTTTTACCAAGGATGGAATGGAATGACGTTGGTGGTGAGAGCCCATTAGCGAATGAGAGGGCAGTTGCGTGTGACGTAATATAATTTGTCCTTGACAAATGAATTAATATTTATTGTTTGACGGTGGCAAGTGTGACAGTGGTGAGATCTCAGGTCAAAGAAAGTGTTATTATGTTTGGCAGGAAATACTTGTAGAAAATGTGAATATTCAAGAAGGAACTAAAAGTTACTTACAGATTTATTTTTAAACATACTTAAATAAGCAGTATGTTTGAAATTCTCATCCACATACGTCTTACATTTACATCAGATAAGTGGCTACTTAATCTATTTCAATGTTTAAAAATGGTTGAAAAATCATTCAGTTCGTAAGAATGTTGGTAGATGACTCCACTGTCGCCCTTAAAGACGGATATAAAGAGAAGGGAAATTTGAAGTCATTCAGCTGTGGCTCTATAGGTCAGTTGGAAGAGCATTCCCCCTGTAAGGGAAAGGTCGTAGGTTCATGTCAAAATTCATTTAAACTAGTATATTTGAAATTCTCATCGACATACCTACGCCTTAGGGCTGATTTACATCAATCGAGCGTTAAATCTTATTCTCTCTCCGTTAAATTCAATCTGACACCTTCATTGTTCTATTTTTAGCTCGCATAGATTCTATAGAATATTGTAAGGCCCGTATTCTAGAATGACCCTCGGTCTGAATCTCGATTTATCAGGGGATAGATTATATAGGCAATATGTCAAATCTCTCATATGTCTATATAACCTTCTGACAGTCTCTGTGGCCTGGCGGTAGTGCACGCGACTGCCACGCAGGAGGCGCGGGTTCGATACCCGCTCAGTGCAAATATTTGTATGCATGAATATGGCTATTTGCATTGGTCTAGGTGTTTCTATGTATAATATGTATGTATTTACAAAAAAAAGAAAAAAGTATATCAGTATGTTTATCCGCATTCTAGATTTCATAACACAAGCTATAAAAGCTTACCTTGGGACTAGATAGCGTTGTGTAGAATGTTGTGGAATATTTATTTTTTTGAATATTTACAACCTGTCCTCAGATAAATCGCGATTCAGGCAGAGATGCATTCTAGAATACAGACTAAGAATGCCCTCTCCCTTCATATTTAGCTTATTGTGGAGTAAACGATAAAAACGAGGTTTTATGTTAGTGTACTAAGTAAGACTAAAAACTAAAAGAAAGAATACTATTATAGCTCTAACTCTATATTCGCTAGGTCTAAATCCACCTTTAAGAGAGCAACGTTCATTTTGTCATCAGCTACTGTACTATAATAAAAAACAGACATGCACATGGCTTGCCTCATAGAAAGCGGTTATCGTGGCCTATAGACGTCATTCCAGCAAGGAGCTCATTCCTCGATATGAAGTTTTTTTATTATTTTTAAAAGAATATTAGCAATCGAAATTACTAATATTCCCGCTAAACACTCCAAGTAAGCTAAATTGCTGAGTGGGTTCACATCGGTAGTGTAATGGCCAGGATCGAACCCGGGACCTCTCGATCGTTAGGCCAACTCCTTACCCACTAAGCTTCCAATGCTTCATTTTTTTTCTTTAATATTTCACTGTACGCACCGTGTATACGATTATCAGTTAATTATATTACAAGTATTTTTTTACACACTTGCCCTGGTTACCAGTTTCACATAATCAGTTATGTTACTCTGTACTGTATCTGCATTGTATCTAGACCATAAGTATTAGACTAAGTAAATGTATGTAAATAGACCTAAAAAAGAAGTGCCCGCTGAGTTTCTTGCCGGAGTCTTCTCAGGTCTGGGCCGCGTTCCAGTGGTCCATTTGCTAAACTAACTTTATTTTATACTAGCTTTTGCCCGCGGCTCCACCCGCGTGTAAGTTGGTTATCGCAACCAAACATAGCCTATGTCCCTTCTCATGGTCTAATCTACCCCTATACCAAATTTCATCAAAATCGGTTCAGTGGTTTAGGCGTGAAAGCGTAACATACAGACAGACAGACAGACAGTTACTTTCGCATTTATAATATTAGTATGAATTAACGTTTTGTAAGTCCCATTTAATGATCTGTGCAGAATAAATGACTTTTGAATTTTGAATTTTTGACACACCGCACCAAAATAACAACAATATTTCAAATAGCAATAATCACTTACCTCATTATCTTTATCGGCATCCTTAATGTGTTGTGCAATGAATCTCACACTCTGCAACGCCGCCGCTACTTCAGGAGACAAGTGGCGAGGCAGCATGTTCTCCGATTCAGTCACTATTGAGATGAGAAAATACGTTATAATACGCGGACAATTTACGTAACAATAAACTTAGAGATTAAATTCATCTCACCTGAAGGTCTTTGATGAGCTCCAGCTGCTAGCATGTCATCTTCTGGTCCAGGTGACTTGCGGTAGTCACCGTTATCGCCTTTGGAGTCACCAAAAGCGTCCGTCAAACTATCCCGGCTAGAGGACAAAGCGTATATTATTTAATTTTCGAAATTCAAGGTATCCAGCGCCATCTAACGATAGCAAGCTGAACTACTATTACTAATTCTGCATCGCGCATTTGAATTTTATTGACGATTGCAATAAGTAAAGTCGTACCGCGTAGCCGTGCTACGCCCGACGTAGCTTTACGTAGATCTGTGTAGACTTGTGTAGCAATCTGATGTTTAAGAATACAATCTGAATTAAACAAAGAACCCTTTTCTTTTAATATTTTCTTAATTATATGTAACATATTGACAGACTAAATCGATTTGATTAATAATTATCATCTAATTCTATAGCTATGCGCGAATTCTGGTTACATCCAAAGTGTTTTTACTTTTTAAGGGAACTACTGGTATCTGCACAGAATTAAGAAGCAATTGAATCTGCGTCTTACCAACAGCAACTTACCTCATTTCCAACTCATTGGTGTACCCATTCGATACGAAGGTGTCATCATAATCTGGTAAAGAGTACTTGGTCCTTCGCATCATTAGGAGCTTCGGCATCAGCTGTAGGAACAGCTTCTTCATCCATGGAGACATTGTGTGTGTTGAAGGTGACCTGGTAGGGGTTGAAATACAACTCATTTGGCTATGAATTCACCACTTATTCATAAAAAATTTAAGTGTGTTTAGCTAAAGAATATGACGTCATCTTCTATCTTATTTGACTGGAGTGATGTACCATAGACGTGTAAAGCTTTACAGTTCTCAATCCTGTGGCATAGATAGGAAGTATTGAACTGAACGAATTCGTGATATTGCTAGCAGTGTGGCATTTGAAGGTGCTTCCTGCATTTGCTATTCTAGATAGGAAAGGAGGGGTTGGTATTAATTGTAAGACCTCGTTTAAACACTCTTCAAGGTAGAACTTTATACCAGTTATGCATTAGACCGGGTCCACCTGATGGTAAGTGGCTACTCGATCTGATTACAAACAGCTGTACTACTTTGTTTTATATATACGTCAATACAAATATGTGTCATATTAGAATGAAGATGAAATCAAAATTTTTCTTCAGCTGAAACTAACTTCATTTTTTATGAATAAGGTAGTAATATTTTATAATAATGATAAAATATTTTATCAATTTATTATTCAGCTTTCGACTATTTATTTTGCTTATTATATCGACAGCTGAATCACCAAAGGGCGCAAACGACAACTATAAAGTTTAAAGGAAAATGAATACACTATAACATAGTTTTAATGTTGTTTAGGTTCTTTTTTCTTTGAAACATTAATGTCTCTTGCAGCCTTTTGTCTTTCAACCGTCGATATTATATTAGCATTATATTGCTATACAGTGTTACTAGATACAAGCTGATATAGACATTGTTAAGCTTATCCATCGTGACGGTAGACCTGTTATTTTGGCCCGTAAGTGTACATAAGTATACTATAATTGTTCCAATAATTTTACGGTGCCTGTGCTCACGAAGCTATGAATTAAAAATATTTTAATTTATACGTTGTATTACTATTTGTGTCTAGATAATTATAATCATGGAAAAAGGGACAATCGACTACTCCAAATTTATATTACTTTATCTAAGTAAAAATTTGTAATGTGCTTTCAACTCTTAAAGGTGTTTTATTGCCAAATTACATAAATTAATTTAAACCTTAAAGTGCGGATGTTTTGCAAAATTTTTATGTAAAAAATACCTTCATCTAGCCTGTACAAAGTAGGATCTTAGTTTTCTTATAACACACCTAAGCTACAAAGCTTAACTTTGAAATAGAAAAACACAAGTTTAATCACAATTACTGGTAATTATAATAATTACAAAATTTCTTCTCGAATAATTTGAAACATACCACCGAAATCAACGCGTTAATTATTCGTTCGCCATAAACACCGGTTTTATTCGGTGGTGGAAATTATTCAAAGCACTAATAGCTCTTGTATCGCGATCTCATGCGCAATATATCACACACACAATGTTCTATTACAGTAATGACAAAATAACAATGAAAACGAGAGATTTATTCGAAACGCTGCGTACTAGTGATGCGCCAGTCAGGCACTATTTACTTGCTCTCGAGTTTGAGTAACGAATTGGACATCGAGCGTTAGTATACTTTGTTAAAATAAATTAGTTATTCAGTTGAAATAAAACCACTTTTTACGGATTCTATCGCGGTAAATT
This sequence comes from Eilema sororculum, assembly GCA_914829495.1. Classification (NCBI taxonomy): domain Eukaryota; kingdom Metazoa; phylum Arthropoda; class Insecta; order Lepidoptera; family Erebidae; genus Eilema; species Eilema sororculum. The sequence goes on along the minus strand of OU618552.1, from coordinate 18,573,321 downwards.
TGATATTATTTGACTGGGCGAATTGACACCACGATCATGAGTGCTGAAAAGCAGCCGAAACGTCGGTTTAAAAGTAAATAATAACAAATATATCGCGATAGAATCCGTTTTAAGTGGTTCTATTTCAATAAGTGACATTCGCGTAAACTTTAGAAAATATCATGGTTATTTAGTTTCTCTAAACGACACATTGTAATTTTTGGAATACTTTATGTACAACAAATAAAAATGAAAATTCATAGTTTTACTCATTAATAGATTAATGATTGTACGTATATTATAAATGCTACATCTTAATCACTATTTGTGGCTTACGTATTCCATGGTAAATAAATAAGGTATTGTATACTTCATTACAAAAAAGTATTCCATGATCTTATGTAGTTATTAATCTTGTGGCCGGAATTTTCTTCTAAAAGATTTGTCGATTCGTGATGATCAGAAAAAAATGTAACATTCATAAATGTTTTCCGACGTGCCCTGTCCTATAATGAACCAATTACTTGCATGTAATAAAATTTAGCTACATTATTAGTGTACACTGTATTCCTGTATTAAATAAAATTAGCGCGTCACGAACACTCGTCATTTATGAGATACAAGCACATCACTACGCAAAAGCTATTTGTAGGCGTACCTACAATTTGAAGTACGCAGTCGGTTAATTTTTATTATTACGACTGTGTTGGAGACTGTTGTGCTTGCACTCATTGTTTGGTCATTGCTTTTGTGTTAATGGGCGCACATACAGACATACAGTTTTAGCATTACAAAAGATTGTGAGAATAATACATTGGTAGGAAGTGCAAAAACTTGCACATTCTTTCATGACAGTTAATAGTACAAGGTCAATTTTCTATCTTGAATTACGGTGTTGGTTTCCGGTGAAGTAGTATAGGGTTTCTTCCTGTTGGTTTCGTAAAAGGCGACTAGGGGATAAGGTTATCCATCCGACAGTAAACATATAGCCCATGACTAAGTGCCCGCTTGGAGGCAATAGGCTCGCCCCCTTACGTGAGACTGAAAATCATAGCTGGCGAAATGTGGGTGTTAATACACCTCTGCCTACCCCTTCGGGGATTTACTGGCGTAGTAAGCTTGAGTATATGTGTATACCTTCAGCATTTTGATCTTCAATCTCTAGACCTCTAAAATATTTGTGAAGTTAAAAGGTTCTGGTTACGAAGTCGACCTTACGATCGAGATGTCCGGTATTCCAATCCTGGATATTACACTACCGTCGTGAACCCACCCCTAACTCTAACAATTTAGCTTCTCTAGAGAGGTTATAGGGAATATTAGTGACTAGCTTTTGCCCGAGGCTCCGCCCGCGTGGATGTCGGTTATCGCGAACAAACATAGCCTATGTCCTTTCTCATGATCTAATCTACCCCTATATCACATTTCATTAAAATCCGTTCAGTGGTTTATGCGTGAAAGCGTAACATACAAACAGACAGACAGAGTTACTTTCGCATTTATAATATTATTATGGATTTCAGTGACTAATATTTAAAAATAATTGAGAGAGCTTTAATAGGATGCAAAATCTGCATTTTAAACTGAACTTTAACATATTCCCAACATTTTCATACTACAACGCCTGCATTCTTCAATAACCGCACTGGTAAACTATAGTCTATACTACAGCATAGTCTACAAGTCACGATATATCACGCACTATTGTGTCTTTATCGAACCGACGTTATTACAATGAGAGCAAAGATTTATGTACGCTCCATTATGAAAGGAACTGCTTCTACGAGTCAAAATATTCTATTATAGGATATTTGGGGAGATTTCTGCAGCTTTAGAAGCTAGAAAATGTATATAGATATTAGATATTTCAACGGTCATCGGATTTAGGCATGTGATAATGATCGGTATGGGTTTATATGAGATACTATTTACACAAATCGGCCTTGGGATGAGTGACAATTCTTTAGACATAAAGACCAGTCCTTTTTTTTCGTGCGGAAATCCCCTCGGATACCTCCCCCGCCGGAGCTGGAATGGGAGGTTATGTCGGACTCGCACCGAATAAAACCGCACGCCGAGGACAAAGGTGTTTCCGACTCACCCCCGGAATGGGGAGGCGCGCTTCTCAGGGCACCGCCGCCGTGGCCTGCTTCTGCTGGGGTGATAGGCGGCTCCACCCGTCACCCCCAGGCCTATGCCATTCCCCCATGATGGGATTTACCGCCTCTATGACGGCATGCCCTGCGCGTGGTTACTCAAGTCGTCGCTCCCAATCCGCCACCATGATCCTGTGGAGCCGGGATCTCTCGGCACAAATATCTTCGGGCTCGAGATCGTATCCCCGCTCCCGCGCCTCCTTACGGAACCGATACAGTTAAAAAAAACTGGCCTCCAGGATGTCCGCCCACATGGGGCACCCGTAAAGAGCCATGGACCGCACGACACCCTCAAAGAATCTCCTGCAGGAGTCCTCCGGGCCCCTCAAATTGGGCAGCAACCACACCAGCGCGTCAGCTGTCACCAACAGTTTGGAACGCAGACTTTGGAAATGCTCTCCGAAACCCCACCGACCGTTGAGTACACATAAAGACCACTCCGCTGCCAGCCCCGACAAAAGAACTTCGATATCACCATTAGGTTTTGGAACTTAGATGGCAGTCGCTTCACGGAAAATATCGTTGTTCAATCGCAATTACACTGGAAAAACGTGGACCTGGAACTCCGAGTGGAAGGGCACGGATACGACCGGGACAAATGCAAGGAGGACGATGATGAATCCATTCTAATATTATAAATGCGAAAGTAACTCTGTCTGTCTGTCTGTATGTTACGCTTTCACGCCTAAACCACTGAACCGATTTTGATGAAATTTGGTATAAAGGTAGATTAGATCTTGAGAAAGGACATAGACAAGGAAAGGTTATGTTTGGTCGCGATAACCGACATCGACGCAGGCGGAGCTGTGGGTAAAGGCTAGCGATCCATATAAGTTTGAATTAAATATAGTACTCAAAATTTTGAAGATGAATTACGAAGTCAATGTAATTATCATCAATTAGCCATGGTGGCTGGATCTAATACTTGGAACTCTTTGGATCCCAGTGTAACCAATTGTTTCATGGTGATCGCCTAACATTGTTGATATTTATGGATGCCTCAATCATCAGCTTGCGTCCCAAATATCTTGGTAGGGTCCCAATGTATCTAAATAATATTATGTAAAGTAATTTTTGTAGGTATATTAGAAATGACTATAAAAGGAGTCGACACTACCATTGCGAACGCGAGCTACTCGTATTAATTTAACTCGAACGCGTAAAGATTAATGATCGATATAGTAGGCACAGGCCAGGTGGAAGGTAAAAGAGCACGCGGTCCATCACCAACCCGCTGGATATACGCCATCAAAACGGCTACTGAATCCACCATGACCCAGTGCAATCACGACGCCTCTAACCGTCAGAAATGGAAGCACATCGCCAGAAGAGCTACCCTCGGAAATGACATCGACCCAACGAACACCCCACCTTGTATCTCGTCAGCGCAACCACGACCACTCTGACAAGAGTGTCCGACTGAGAAGAAGAAGAAGAAGATAGTAGGCACGCTCACAGAGTAAACACATTTTTGGGCTCTAATCTCAAAGACAAATGAATTCTTAATCACTATCCGTTACAGAAAACAAAATGTCAGTGATGGCTAGGGACGAAATTATTCCTTTACAGCTAACAATTGCTTATGTTAGGAATGGGTTCACGTTGATAGTGGCTAGGATTTGAACCAGGAACTTCTCGATCAAAAGGTCGACTCCTTAATCACTAGACTTTATGAGAATTATTTATATATTTCAGTATTTATATAGTATTTATATATATGCGTCACGTTTCGATTACCTAACTTATAACCAGCGCTAACATAAAATACTTCAGTCTATCATTATAAATCTTTATTTAACATTCTATATACGTCCCATTTACATATCCGCGATAACAAAACCGCTGGGACACAAGTGATAAATAAAATAAATTAACCTCCCTTTCTCTGTAGGGAATACACTTGGGAGGTGTCCTATTAAATCTCACACGAGCTGAGTTCAAAGCTCCTAACTAAAATTGGGACTTCATAATTAGGTAGCAATAAACCGACACTTGGTATGCAAATATTTTGGACAGCTATCCTGAAAATGAAGGCAGCAGTGATTGGATGTCTAACTGAAACTATAAGCATTTTCAAATAGTATTACTTTTGAAAACGAGGTGAATAGAAATCAGTGGGTGAATACAAGTAAAATGTTCGTTAGATTTTTTAATAATATTCTTTACAAAATTTTAATTATCTAACCATTAACTATTGAACTGTTTATACTGTTGATTGATGTCTCTTGGTGGAATCTGCTACTCATATTAAATAAGACACTTCGTACTTTTCGACTTAATTTTATTTTTCACCAAGATATACATACATCATACTTAACATCATTTTACTTTACATAAAGTTACTTTACATCATACCTAGGAGAATGCCGTGTGGCAAAACCGGTCAGGTGAAAAATAAAATTAAGTGGAAAAGTACAAAGTTATTCAAAATATATAACTATTAAACTCTTGCGTTCAATGATATACAATAATAATAACGGGAATTAACCGGCTGTGGGCAGCCTGTGACCACGGCCGGTGTAACCTGGTCGAAACGTCAGGCAAATCTAAGGTACGTATGTACCTATACCATGATCGGGTTAATGCCCTTTATTATTATATGTAACCAGATATTTGATATTTGTATTTTTTCTTTCTTTTATTTTCTTGATCATTATTACATTGAACAAGTCCATAGTGTCACTTGGAAAAAAATAACAACATAATTTTTCACCTTTTTTTATTTCTTTTCACCCATTGGTCTCTATTCGCCCTGTATTACCCGGTACACTGATATATTTCAGCCGATGTAGTCTATTGATAGAAGAGAAGACTGTAAATCTGTATTTTGATTGCAGTTTATATGATTTGAGTCTCAGATCTGGCAAATGTTATTTAGTTTTAGAAATAATGATCGCGAAATGTGTATCTATACATCAGCATCCTGCTTCGGAGATAAGTAGCATTAGTATACCAGATTTAATAATATATATCAATGACCTGCACACTTTGAGCGTGTTTTTTATTTTCTTTCATTAAAACGTCAATTTGACTTCACCTCGCCATTCTTTTAGTTTGACTTTATCTCCCAACTCTAAGAGCAAAGTCTGCGTCCAAAGCCTCATCCTTGAATCAGCAGGTCTACCCGCTTCCAGGTGAGGTTATCTTTGAGCTAGGAAGTTTAAATGGAGCCGCAAAGCATCCAGCATAACATTAAATTTAAATGCTACTAGCTCTTTAAATTTCTGCAGCTTAGATTCTAGTGCATACTAGGTGGTGAATTCGGATGCTAAAGACGCGGAAGATAGACAGACAGGTCCCAAAAACATCACAGATTTTGAGATCTTACAAATCAACAAAGGTTCCTTGTCTCTTTTTGCACTTTTATAGATGTACACCCCGACGTTTTGAATTGCCATTAGAAGCAGCAGATTAATGGATAGACTTCCCTCTCCCTATATCTACTGCATCCCCACAATAAATATTATTTTGATTTGTATGTTACTTCAAAAACTGTAGGTACTTACCTACCGATAAAATGTAACGAATACGCCGATAAAAAAATTCTGTATAATATATTTTGACAATGTTGAGTTTAACCTACCCTCAATGCACATCTTCTAGAATTTAGAGTTTAAGTTGTAACTCGTAATGTTAAATTATAAAGGTCGTACTAACGCAAGTCAAGCTTTAGGCTAAAGTGGTATTGTTGCATTATCTTGTTCAAGTTATATACCTCTTATAAGGCCTGGAGACACTCTTCAAGATGACTTTACAGCGGTTTGGTGTTGTCTCGTCCTCTGGGCGTTAAAAAATTCTTGCGTCATAGAATCTAATGTTATTGTATCTAGGTAGCACATACACATCACACCAACATCGTATCTACTTACCCTTTTTAGTGAAGAAATGGTCGACGCCCAAATAGATCACAAAAGAATTTGCGCGAAAGAAGAACCACTTTAGACTGAATTATATTGAGAGATACCTATACGTATTCTTATAGGTTTACCTGAGGAAACACGCTACCTTTTCTTCACCTTTCACAACCTTCCATACTCTATATCATTTATATTTTCTCTTATTACTCTCACACTTACATTTTGCGAAAACTATTCACTAATTCATTCCACAATTTACCTACCTATCCAATGAAATTACCTAAATAGTGCCATAGCGAAAACTGATCTTCCGCATAGTTCACGATTCAATATTTATACAAAATAAACTAGGTTATTATAGTTTCAGTAAGCTTCAAAAACACAAAAGGGGTATAATTTACAAGGATAAAACTATAATGTGCGAAGAAAGACAACTAATTTGTATTTAGATAGGATAAAACAGAACGTAAAATAACGCCTATAGTAAGCTTACTACATACTGTGTTATAAGTACATTTATTTTTATACTTTCATCGCGTTATTGTATAATTTAGTTGCAAATTTTGGATAATTAGTGAACCTTTCTACTTAGAAGCGCAGAGATAGCAAGAATTTTGGAAGTAAAAGGATAAGACAGTGAGAAAGGAAGCCATAGACACTTTCTTTACTCACCTAAAGTGAACGTTGAGCACACAAACGGTCATCCACACACTTAAAGACACCAAAATCATGGTGAACAGCAAATACTTCCCTAATAAAGGAATAGCGAGCGACGTCGGCGGGATAATTTCAGCCAGCAACAGGAAGAACACAGTCAGCGACACCAATATTGAGATGCTTAACGATATCTACGAGAAAAAAGAAAAAGAATATTTACCTGAAATGCACGTTAAGTATGCAAACAGTCACCCAAACGCTGAGTGAGACGAGTATCATGGTGAATAGTAGATATTTCCCAAGCAAAGGGATTGCCAGGGATGTTGGCGGAATGATCTCAGCCAGACCAAGGAAGAACACAGTGAGGGACACCAGGATGGAGATGCAGAGCGATATCTAAGGAAGAGAAGTCTCTTTTGAGTAACACAGTTGATGGTTCAATTTTTGGTACACTATTCATTGAATTTGTTGCTTGTATTTTGACAACCCTATAGATAAATATATCAATCATTATTACTAACATTAAAAGGACAGATAAATGTACATAATAAACTATTTCAAAAATTAAAAATATTTTTATGAGACGTACATTTCACACGATTCATGCAGCACCAAATATAAGGACAAGACGTGCAATGTAAATGGAAAAATGATCTGGTACTTAAACATGTTAACTCAAAAAGAACTATTTGATAAAGTTTCTGGTAAACCAAGACATTTTTCCATTTAATTTGCGTTATTTTAGTAGAATTACAGTTGTAATTGAGCAAATATAAAGTCAAAAAATAATCACACATAGGTACTCACCGATTAGATCGCTAGTATTATTCTAAAGGGTTGCCAAAATGTTTCACAAAACCGATTATCACTGGGTAGTGTACAAAAAATTCAAGTCTATAGCTATATCATAGTTCACATTGTCTTTCCACTTACACAAATATCAAGATAAATTACAATATGGAATGTTACAATCAATGAATGAATTTTTGGGAATCATGCAATGAGTCGAGGTTTTTGGTACCCGATCATTTGAATGTATAAAATAATGGTACTGTAGTCTCGTTGATTTTTGACGATATGCATGAAAAGGTCACAGAACTGGTTATATATTTAAGTAATACTTCTCGAGCCTTTACATTAGATAGTTTTTCGGAAGTAGTAATTAAACCGTCATAAAACACAATTGACAAGGATAGACAGTATTAAATCTATATTGATATAAAACTCGTCAAAGCTATTATAACATAAATAGTGGACTACAAAACCTCTCTACTAAAGTATCAAATAAGAAAAATAACAATCATTGGACAGACTTATGCAAAGCGATATTAGAGTAGTTAACAGTAATAGTAAAATCGTTCACGGACAAGAGTGGAAAGACAAAGAATAACTAACATAACAATATTCAGATGATGCTATACACACTCACACATCTAGCTAATGATTCAAAAAAGACCATTACTAATGGATGAGGGTTATGAAGGATGGTTTTGTGGGTTAAAGGCTATTATGAGCATGCCCTGAAACATCCCATTCACATATACGTCAAAAGCTATATTCCAACAACATTTTACCATGAAATTCAAAATTTTTTTTCGCTCATTTCATATTTTGAAGTAAACTAAGATTCTTATTTTGACTTTCAGTTCATATTTTAGTTTGCTCAAACTTATTATTAACAAACTCAATACTCAATTTGGTTTCTTTTAAAATATTTTTATTTCATTTAAAATCTCTACCTTTTATTTCGTATTTATAATGTTCACTCTGAACATTATCAAGTTCTGAATTTCATGATAGAATATTTCGTCTAGTTCCAGACACATATCACATATTGATCCAGGATTCATAATTACCTTTTCGCCTGAGTCTGACGGCAGATAAAATACCAGTACAGTCAGAAACGTAAGTCCAACGCACGGTATTATCAGGTTCACTGTGTAGAACAACGTCTTCCTTCGCATTGTCAGCTTGAAGGTTATGTCTAAAATAAATAATGGATTAGTGAGTGCATATTCTTGTTACGCATTTTTTTCCTAGATTTATAAAAGCAAAAGTCCTGTGGTTATGAACGGTAGAAGTAAAACAATTTTTTTTTCACCTGTTCTACCACATCGTAGATCTAGTGAGTAAAAATTTCCATTAGTTCTACCCTAGAACTGTTCAGTAGAACTAGTTGGAACAATATACGCGTGTACCCAAACTCTGATATATTATTTGCAAAATAGTTGGCGCAGTAATGGCATTTTGATAGATAGACGTAGTCATCTATAATTTTGCATATACCTACTTATAATGGAACACAGGCCTAATTTCCTTCATATTTCACAAGTAAATTAGTTTAAAATATTATTATTACCAGAAAATGGCTCAGGGCAACAAGGATAGTACTCCTCATTCCTCGTCGCCGGAACTTCCAAGATGTCCCATTCCACTGAGAGATAGAATTCGCTTAAATCAATTCCAACGTGTACTAGACTGCTGCCTGGAGATTGGTCCATATGTTTCAAGTCCACCTAAAGGACAACAGATAAGTAAATCATTTAGTTTATACTAGTTAATCATTGAAGTAAAATTTTCACGATTTTAGTTCTAGACATGATATTTTCCATAATTCAATTATTATTAGAATAGCAACAGACGAACAGTCATACATAAACGCGCACATTGAATTATGGAAAAGATCATGTCTAAAGCAAAAATTATAGTTACTTCAATGATTAACTTGTATAAACTTTGCTGTCAATAATGTTCCTAATAAAAAAACCCCCGTAACAAAAAACAGCTCCAAAAAGTTGAAAATAAATGGAGTTTGCCTTTTAACTTTAACGGTTGCCATGTCGGGGGACCCTAACTGGTTAAGCACTCCGTTATATTATCGGAACAATTCAGGGTCCCCCGACATGGCAACCGTTAAAGTTAAAAGGCAAACTCCATTTATTTTTTGTGTTTTTTGTGACGGGGGTTTTTAAAATTTTTAATTTAATTTTTCTTTTATACTTTTTAAAGTGATCTACTAGTCAAGCTCTTTCATTTGATACCCATATTGAGGGAGTTATGAAGAAATATGTATTCCGACATGTTGTGGCGGCGGCCATCTTGGACCGATTTTTTTCAAACATAGCTAAGAACACTCCCGACTAATATACCTTTCAAACGAAAAAAACTACATCAAAATCTGTTAATCCGTTTGGGTGCTACGATGCCACAGACAGACACACACACACAGACACGTCAAACTTATAACACCCCGTCGTTTTTGCGTCGGGGGTTAAAAATACATCTCCATATTTACATCTACTTATAAGTTATATATTGTGTGTCTTTAATAAAATACTTTTCTTTCTTTCTTGCCTTGAAAACTACATTTAAAATCTAATATAATATTTTATATTAATATCGTTTCTAGCTTTAGGTAGAAAATCAAACAAATTTGTAAAAACCTGAGCTCCATTGTAAGTCCAAGAACCAAACTTCATGAAGCAAGTTTGCTCATCGAATGGAAAGTACTCTACGTTGATCTCGCAAGAAGACTTGTAAATCGCTGGCGGTTTCCAGTTCACCTCACCAGTGTATTTCAAAGTAGCTTTGGTCATGAGTGTTACCTGGAAATGAAAGAGAAAGATGATAATGTTAAAGAAACTTTCCGACTAGGACTTAATTATCATCATTGAACGACGAATAAATATTTTTAATGAATTCAATCGTGATTTATTTGGGATTATTTTATTATTTTCACTGATCCCGGCATTTCCGTTGCTTTCTCTTTATAGACCATGACAGCTGAAAAGCAACCGACATATCGAAAGAAGTGTAAATTGTGTAAAGAGATTGTGAATATTCGCTTAAAATTTCGAACATATGCATAACGACGTTCCTTAGTTATTAACGTAGCAATAGTTTAATCTTCGGTTTATTTGTTGTATGATTTTATTACCTAAATTATTATAGGCTTCATGTTTATATACCTTTCATATTTCTGGCATAAAAAATACAAATTTATGAGAAAAATCTTAATTGAGAACCTATACTTGATAGATTCTATCGATAATAATTTACAATTCTTTAGATCCTAACATTCAAACTTGAGATTCAAGAATATAATCAAAGCAACTTACTTCATAGTTACCATCCCAATTATTATAGAGGACTATGTCTGGCAACCAGATGTGTTCCGACGGCACGTACAGCATCTCAACCCCTCCGTAGTCTTCTGGATTCCACTGTAGTTTGTAGTCGTACCATTTCTGTAACGCACACATTAAGAATATTGTACATCCAATTTCGCTATCTATCTACCTACGAATACAATTATCTATTATACTACCTCTATCATCATCATCATCATCATCCGAGGAGTCAGGTCGCTTCTCTGCCTTTTGGTTGGTTTGAATTTTATGGGAACGAATACCATCTGACCTCTTAATCCCAAGAGGAAAATCTACACCTTTTTCATCGTGTGGAAATCCCCACAGGTACCTCCCCCACCGGAGCCGGAGGGGGAGGTTATGTCAGATTCAAACTGACTAAAACCGCACGCCGTCTGTGGGTCACAGTGCTAGGACGAAGGTGAGGTTGTCATCGACATATCCCTCACACCTCGGCTGACCCAAGGCATACCTAACGGTCTGGTCCTCCTCAAGAGTGGGGATGGATATACGCCAGAACTTTACCCGTTAATTAGGCGTATCAGCTAGCAGTACATTGTGGAAGACAGTGCAGTACAGATGTAAGATTGGCTTGTTTACGAATTTAGAACTACAATAAGTTTACAAACCTGTTCCACCCATAGGTTGGTAGTCATAACCTGATTCTTCAGGTTCACTTCCATCAGCTGTGACAGCTTCAGGCCGAGCCTGACTGTCAAGATGTCGCTCACATTGGTCACCGGTCTTATCAGACGATTGTAGTTGCTAAGCAAATCGTCGTAGAGTCTCTTCACATCTGGATTTGCTTCTAGAAGTTTGACTCCTGTAATATACATAAAGTGGTTTATGATAAATTTAGATTTCGAATTAAGAATCAAATCCTTTTTTGAATTGGGTTGAAAATGAGTGACGAATGTAGTACCTCACCATGGCCATACGCCTAAGGACTCCGCCCTGAATTCACACGTTTTATCTTTTGACAAGCTGTTAGAAAGGTATTTTTAGGGACTTCATATTAGCCCTCAAAATAAAAAACGATCACATCATAGAGAGGTATACAAAAAGTTTTTTATAATTGACTTGGACGTGCGATCAGAGTATTGTTTCAATAGGTGCTCTGGTGATATAGTTATAAAAAATGTAAAACGAAAATTCCTCTTTATCACTAATAAAAATTGAATATTCTTTTAAGAACACTCATTTATTTTTCTATCACTCGCGTATAGGTACGTACCTGAGAAATATTACTTCGATACTCAATAGGTACTTATATAAATACATACATACGAGTATACCACTAAAATATAAATGGACATCCTGAAATAGCCATTACTTAGCCGCAACGTTGAAAACTTAATACGGTACGAGTATTATGAATAATTGAGGATCACACGTTTCTTAACAAGTGTACAAGCCCTTTAATAGTGCACATTCAAGAAAGTAATACAGTACTTACCCAAGCAATTCCTCACGTACGTCAAAGAAATAAATAGTATCCCCCACTTCATTTTAACTTCTATATTATAAGAGTAATATTTTATTTCAAGACATTGCCAATACAATGTGTTTACAAATTGCAAGATGCTGGACGAAAGGCGAGATGAGGCGTTTATCGCGCAGGCGTAATCAATATTGTACTTACGCCCCTTTTATTTTGAAATGTACAGTGCAATGCAGGGGCGATTTAGTTCTGGATTCTGATAAGAGGTGGCGGTCATTTTGAAATCTCTGCCTCGAATAGCAGTTTATTTCGTATTGAAAATTCTTGAATGATTCCTGGTTTAGTAGATTTTAGGAGCAGACATCAAGCTACATAATCTGTATATAGCTGTTTACTAGATATTATCTGCGGTACACAGATAAAAAAAAATCTAAATCGGTTCAGTAGCTCCAGAGATTATCCCCAGCAAACTCACAAACTTAGGTCCGTCTTTATAATAATAGTAGCCAGATGAAATGAAAGGCAAACAACAGTTTGTTGGATAGATTTAGAAAACGCCTTTGCCTCAGTACATCATCAGCTTATGTTGTTTGCATTAAAATGGTATACCTATTTCCGTTGATCATTCGGGAAATGATGGCCTCGTACTATGATAAATTAAAATTTGTCATTACTCAAATATCTAAAACGGCGTTGATAGGATCTTACCAAATTTGGATAGATAGAGGGGGGGAACACGACTGACGGTGCAGGTGAGCGCTGATGCATCACAGGTCTCCACCCTAAACCTACATCTGGGTCGCAAGTCACAGGCGCAGTCACAGTGTTCCTCTCTGTGCCACGCCATGGAACCGACGACCGCAAGGTGAATCCATGGAATGCTGAGAAACGGATCTCAATGAAATTAAAAATGAAACAAAATTCGCTATAAATAATAATTTATTCAGTTAAATAGTTACAATTACAACTTATGAAACTAGTTTTTTGGTCCCCTAATGTAAAGATACTAACTAAACTAAAACTAAACTTCTTAAATAACTAACTAATGTTTCTAGTTCTTCTATCTTTCATTTTGCCTCTTTATATTATATCTCCTCCTATAGTTTCTTGTTTCGTGGGAATCTTCGGGTTCTGGGAAAATTGAAATGTTTTTTTTAATAGGTAGATTGATCTATCAATAACAAAAAAAATGATCAAATAATAAAAAACCCGACTGCAACTGAAAAGATCGAAATAAGTTCGATAGCAGGCAATACCCATTTGCCAATCATAAACCGAAAGAAAATTAATGGGTACCGCCTGCTATTATTTCGATCATTTCAGAGGCAGTCGGGTTTTTTTTATTTTTTAATCATGTTTCTTATTTTAAACTTTTTAGTTATGATATGACATGTGTATCTTTTTGTAATCTCCTTCTAATTTCCTTCATTTTTATACCCTACTGGATAAGTTTGATTTAAAAACGACGAATCAAATGACACCTCATATGTCCAAATCCGTCAAGCCGTTCAGGCTGCAGACCGTGCCATATAAATGGACATACATACATACATAGTCTCGAAAAACATTACCCTCCTTCCTTCGGTAGTCGAGTAGAAATGGCTTATTTTCTTTAGTTTATTTTAGTACTTAGCTATAGTTTCTAGTTTTAAATTTCCTTTAAAAATAACATTAAATTAAGTCACTATAATATGTCCATTTTTTCATGCGGAAACCCTCATCGAAGATTCATAAATCGGCATCGAACCGCCTACAAAGTCGGTTCAATTCTGCCACAGTATTAAATCACATCGGTCTATGTAGCCGGGGTCTGATACGCTCTGGAATGATTAATCCAGATACCACGACCGGCCTTGACCATTAATAATATATCCTATTTAAAAAAAATTAGGTACACAAATCTCAAACACATTTTTGTCACTCGAACGAACGAAACTCACCTCTTATTGGAAACTTTGGTAATGGCCACAAACTGAACGGATAGAAGTACGCGTTCGGCAGTCTTCTAACAACTATTGTCTCCTCTTGCGCCATTTTTGGTCCTGAAACAAGTTCAATAATTTAAACAAAGGAGTACCTAATTCACTATTTTTTTTATCATCACCCAAAGGTTGACTGGTAGAAAATGTCAACGGCATTAAGTCCGCCTTTTTATTACATTATTTTTTGGGCATAAAGTTTTAAAATCAAATAAATAAAATAAAATTTAGAACCTTTTTTTGCTTGATCCCATTACCAAAATACACAAAGTGTCACGAGTATATAGCAGTAAGTACACTATCTGGAATCTGCCCGATTAACGGCCAATCGATAAGATTTAATTTCATTTATAAATCATTTCAGTAGATACCATTCATAAAAATGTTACCTATAGCAGCAAAAGTGATTTGTAACCTAAAATGTGTTTATCTCAATTCGTTACCGACTGTACAACAGCAAACACTTTGACTCTCGCAATGAAATCAAAATCTAAACATCAATAACTCATAGAACTAAATAATAATCAACTTCCTAAGGAACAGAACCACGGCAGATAATAGGTTTAATGTACCCGTAATAACACGCGGAAGGGCTCAACAATAATAGGTATACAAATAATCCTCCCAGTAGAACCAGGAAGAATAATGTAGGTACATTCAATGTCAAAAGCATTACTGTATTATTAAAATATCGAAGGCTTCCTACATGTGATGCTACATAATATTATTGGACGAGTGAGTAGTTTCTTCCTGATAATCCCGGAACTTTATCAAATGGCATCTAATGACACGGAACGATGCAGGCACATTATCATATTCTGCTTTGTTCCTGGTTGCATCTGAGGCCTTCACTTGGTAGCCTGATTTCGCCAATTAATACGATTTATACGGGGGATTTGTACAGTCACGTGCAGGGCTAAGATGCCATCCGCATACGGTGCAGAAGATAACTTCTAGAACCAAGCGTTTCAGTGACTCATTCCTATGCCGCACCATTAAGACCTGAAACACCCTGCCAGCTCTCGTGTTTCCTTCTTCCTACAGTCCCGGGTCTTTTAAACGGGGCGTGATAAGGCATCTGATGAGGCCGTCAAGCTGAGTGCCACCACTGTTAACATAGTACATGTTTACGATGGTGACCCTCTTTCCGAGACTTTGCCTTTAGCTTACCATCAGGCAAGGTGAAGTCAAATTGACGATGTCCTTTATAAAAAATCTCTCTGTGGCGTATATAGAATATAAAAAAGCGTCGGTAGCTTAGTGGTTAAGGAGTCGGCCTTACGATCGAGAGGTCCCGGGTTCGATCCTGGCCATTATTACACTACCGACGTGAACCCACTCCTAGAACAAGCAATTCAGCTTAGTTGGAGGGGTTAGAGGGAATATTAGTGACTTCGGTTCTAATGTTATTATATTCTAGATATTCTAGAATCAATTTAATGCCCTACGACTATTACCTACTACAATGATGTAAAAATATAAACATAATTTGCAACGTACAATTATTGAGGCTTACAATAATTCAAATTGCTCAGTGCGAGATTATTTACATGTGACAGTTTATCGACAGTAGTTCCCGTGGTAACGAGTTTTCTACATATTCACAATCTGTCGCACGTGGCTCTGCCACCGTGATGTTCTGATCCCGTTATTGTTACTTGTCAGAGTAATTAAAGAAGCAAATATGTTGAAAGAGGATAAGATAATCAAGGGAGGTCATACCATTTTTCCCTTCTTTCTTACAATTTGTTATATGTTACGAGTAAAATGGGTTCAAACCCACTCTTTACGTCTTTCTTCGACTGCATTGTGTCCTACTGACATCATTAAATTTAGCTCGCGTGAACTGTCACGTTACAGTGATTATGTCCAATATCCATAAATCTGTTGCGTCTTCGTGTCCATATTTATGCATATTGTCTTAAGTGAAAAATCGTAGTTTCATACGAGCAACCGGGAAGTAACTGGTAGAGCAATTGTCCACCTTTGATTATGCCGTGACGCGCGAATAGTATTTATTATAGGAGTGAGCACATGTTGTGTCCCTTAGGGCCTGAGTGCAAACAATTGAAACATCCGATTTAGTGGATAATACTTAGCAAATTCTCAAGGAAGTTGAAAATTTTCGTTTGAGTATTTTGGCATAAGTCTGAAATATGTGTCTTTTATAATTTTCTGCTTTTCAATAAATTATGCATCATATTAATGATTGCGATTGGGTTGGAAATATAATGCGTAGAGATAAAAGTAATGTTGTAATGAAGAGATTTACTATGGAAGTGGAAGTGAAGTGGCTCTTAACGAAGAGGAAGATCCTAAGACTGCGTGAAAGATGAGACAGAGATGAATGGAAAAAAACACACATGTAGCACTGAATCTTAATAAATATGGGTTAAGGGCAGGTGGATGGTAAATAACGAAGGTTGGATCTTTTATTAAGATAAAGATATCTTTGTTAAAAACTATAGTGGGAAAGGGGAAAGTAAAGGGTAAGTATTCAAGTAATACAAATTTTAAAGTGGTCGAGGGATTCATTAAATATACATATCATAACTTTCATGCCAGAGTTTTCTAAGGATAGATGGATTCTAAAGGGGTTGCGTAATCAACTGGTGATTAGAGAGATTAGGAATAATTAGCTATCCAAATCAAATTCCCCTATACTTGTTCTTCGACGTTTTGTAGGGATATTTGAATTTTCTAAACCTATACAATGGTTTTTGACTTTGAAACAGTAAAATAGGAATAGGTACTTGATAAACCACAGATGAGGGTTCTGGCGTAGCCTTCCTCTTGCGATTCGAAGATCATACATATCCATTCCGTATCTTCTTCATCTTAGCGTTAATTCCAATTGCATCCGAAGCTTTCAGCTTGGAGTCTGGAGTCCGTTTTACCAGTCTAACTGCGTATTTGGCTGCACTTCGATATTTTCCGTGAAGCGACTGCTATCTGACCTCCACAATCCAAAGGCGATATCAAAGTATTGCAGTTTGACCAGTTGTTATACTTTTTAGGGCTACAATTACCCGCAACGACTGCCATAGATGTTTTAATGGAAACCGGGACTGACGGCTTAATGAGCTCTTCGAGGTGCGACCAGACCAATGCCAATAGCCATATTCATGCATTCAAATATTTGCACTGAGCGGGGACCGAACCCGCGTTGAAGCCACGTTCACTACTGCTACTAGAATATCTATCTCGGCAAGAACACTCAATTTTCAAGACCATCAGACAAAGTACGAAAGGGTCTTTCGTTGACCTTTTGCGAATTATGTGCGTAAATATGTTGTGTCCAATCCTCTGTGTGTCAGGGTCAAAATTAATATAAATGGATATTAGATGACAATTTCCTGTTCAACATGGCACGAAGAAACATGTACAGGGCTTATTGAACAGGATTGCGAATTATTCTTGCAGCACAAAACTGATAACTGGGAAAGATTTAATACTATCCTGACTGATCCCTTCTATCCTAAAATCATTGGATACCAACATGTCCAGTATCGTAACAGGTGTTGTTGTTGAGATGCTAGAATCTAACCAAAAACTGAATGATGTTTCATTCGAATCGGTTACATAAATATATCAAAATAATGACAGACCCTGCGCTTGAATTAGATTCAAGATTCTTTATGCTAATACTGATGATGGAAAGGCCTGAACACTAGATATAATGATAATGACTGCAGTTCATTACGGTCTTGAATACAGGTTGCACGTGAGTCATCTATAATCTCTAGTACAACAAACGTGATGCTATGTATAAGAAGTAGGTATGTGTAGGTGGTAGTTAAGGTAGGCCGCACCATGCCGCACCATGCCGCACCATGCCGCACCACTAAGACCTGGAATTCCCTGCCAGCTCACGTGTTTCCTTCTTCCTACAGTCCCGGGTCCTTTAAGCGGGGCGTGAAAAGGCATCTAATGAGGCCGTCAAGCTGAGTGCCACCACTGTTAACATGGTAAATGTCTACGATGGTGACCCTCTTTCCGAGACTTTGCCTTTAGCTTAACATCAGGCGAGATGAAATCAAATTGACGTGTCCAGTATAAAAAAAAAAAAAAAAAAAGGTACGTTGAAAACAAAATTATTGCTCTTTTACGATACACATATGTGAATATCTAAACAAATGTACCTATTACTCGGGATTAGTGTCAGTAATCACGATTAATTTTATAAAAATATTGGAATACTAAAAGTGTAGAAGGACTCATAATTGTGGATAACATCGGATGAAGAGGAACTACAATAACAATAACTAAGCAAAAAATATTAAGAAATAAAAGATTACAAACGTTAGTGTTCAGTAGTAACTCCTATTTAGCCCGTAAGAAAGAAGATCTTAACACCTTTGAATAACAAATGTCGAAGACGTTTAATCAAATTTATGCTTCGCGACTAGATGAAATACTTAGTGATAAGAGCAAACTATCAAGATTTGTTCCAAATTGAAATTTTACCAATCCCATTTGTTCGCAACGCAGCTGAATTATTACTCGTGCGATGTTGTTATCATCAATGCAGGTAGGTACATCAAATGACTTACCAAACTAAAAGTATTTTATATTACCCCATATTATATCTTCTAAGCACTAAAGTTTAATTTATCTAAATAACCTTCTCTTATCCAGTAGGTAATAAATACCTTATTCTAACAATGAATCTATATAATATCTATATAGGTACTTTTAAATACAACCCAGAAACAATTGTGAATGTAATTCTCTCAGTAACAACTACAACCATAAAGAAAGACCCTCTTTAATTCTAAAAATAAACTCGGTAACAAATTGGTCGAAGTTCAAGAGTTGGTTAGTTAAACAATAGTTGTCAGAGCACCCATAAGAAGCTTGTAAGTATTTCCATCTGTTTAAGTATATATGTTAATATTTTATTCTGAGGATATAGTAAAGATTACGATGTACAAGATTAGAATTAGAGCGGTAGAAGTTGAAACTGGAACAACCTAGACTATGGCTACACTAACCTAGATAATGTTCTTGATTCAGGTATCGTGAATTAAGACAGACATAGTAATTATAGATTAGACAGAGGAATTGTGTTTGTATGTTTGTAACGCTAGAGAAATCCCTGGTGGATTGAGTCTGAAAGACAAAAATGGAAAGCAGAATCAGAATAAAGTCGACTCAAATCAATATTGGATGTGCAAATGTGTGAAATGAATATTGGATTAGCTGGATGATAAATTGACCTGGAACAAGCACATTGAGCATGTTAAAAGTAAATTAACTGCAATCTTGGGGGCATTAAGAAAGACAGCAAACTGTATACCTTACAAAATAAAAAATATGATTTACAACTCATTAATAAAATCTCATCTGGATTATCTGATTGAAATATGGGGATCAGCTGCTGTAACCAATCTAAGCTCACTACAAAGACTTCAAAATAAAGTAATTAAGACATTATACCACTATCACTACCTTACTCCTACCAACCAGTTATACACTCAAACAGAACTATTTAACATAAGACAACTTTATATATACAACACATGCATTCTAATCAAGAACATAACATCTAAATCAATTCAAACTAACTTACAAATACAGAAAAAAGCTATGTCACATAATTTAAGAAATAATAATAAACTTGAGCTAACAAGGGTACGCACTAACTATGGGAAAAGAACTATATTGTTTGAGGGGGTTCAGCTGTTCAACCGATTGCCAAATGACTTGAAGACATGTAATGATATAAATATATTCAAAAGGAATCTGAAGAAATATGTTTGTACACAGTGACGCCTGGAGCACTGGGGTATATATTTATTATTGTAAAATTCCTGTATCTCATTTTAAGTGAACTATGTGTTTTTATGAGAAAATAAATTCTTTAAACCCAATATTAGGAAGCGTACCTAGTAATACTGCTTCCTGACTCAAGCTAAACTATTTGTGCATGGCAAATTAAGAAACATCTAAAATGGAAACGGAACCTAAGAGAGAGAAAATGCGATGCAGGGGAGCAAATAATCCAGTAGATTGCCTGCTACTTAACTTCAATAAAATTGAAAGAGTGCCTATTCCTGGTTTCTGAGTCAACTCACTATTTGTGCATGGGAAAGCATGTACCACCTATTTTCGTATAAACAACTTCCTCATTACAACATCCCAAGCCACGAATAATAGCCAAAAATAGTATTGCGAATTTTTATTGCCAACTGTTTGTAACCTACGCTCAATTTAAGGAACTGGAGCATCTAGCGGGCCTCCTGAGCAAGTTTCACGGAGCATGTCCTGACAATGACCCGTATAAACTATAGTTTAGATCTAGTTACCCACTACGCTTTTAGTACATCCTAAATACTGAGATTGTTGAACGGAATATTCGATGACATTTCCTGAAATGCAGATTTATTTCTAATTTTCTTATTATAGTGAGGGAGAGATTGTTAGATAGCTCTATATTATGCTGTTACCTTCTCCGGGAACAGTCAGTGTGATTTATAGGAATGCGAATCTCTTTAGTCTCTGGTTTTACTTTTATACTCCCAAATCCTGCGGTAAAAGGTGTTGGGGCATTTTACCTTTTGCTCTTATTTTCAATTTTTGCCAAAGTGGCTGATATCCCAAAGCCTTGACAGCAGGTAATCAGCAGGTGAGTTTGACTGGCTCCTAAGATCTTGGTGGGTCCGGTCAACAATTTACTCTAGTTATAGCTGAATTTTGCTGAAGTAAATGTTTTGCTTCCCATGAAATATTTAACATCTTTAACCTGTTAACTGACACGACAAAAAGAGCTGACTTCATTTCCTTTTCGCTCAATATCAAAAGAGAAAGTAATTGATTAATTCTGCTTGAAAACAATCGTAAATAGGTCAAAATCACATCAGGCACAACTCATTCAATCAGTTGCCGACGTCCGGTCGCAGTTAAGTGCAACACTAATGTAGGTCAGGCACTTACGCGATCAAAGAAGCCGCAAAGATCATTGACATGCGCCTGAGTTCATTTAAATACTGTTCTGATGTCAACATTCTAAATTTGAACTAGGATTGGAGGTGTGACTCAGATGACCCTGGATTCTGGAATATAGCAATGGCGATGATAACAAAATATTATTATAAATGGATGAAGAGATTCGAATATGGATTACGGCCTACCCTATTCGCCCTCAGGCCAATTCTCGTAACAAAAATCTTTTCAAAATTCATTCTCGATCTAATCTCAAACTCTCAAATGACAGAAACAATTACGATATCAATGCTCGATCTTGAAAATTGGTCTCTTGTACCATATCGGGTAGAATTCTGAGACAGAACTATTCTGATTTTAGTAAGTGAATGAATAACTTTGGTCGAAGAACTTTCTTGTTATACATAAATTATAACGGGAATTAACGCGATCATGGTATAGGTACATACCTTTGATTTGCCTGACGTTTTGCGTGACCACGGCCGGTGTAACCTGGTCGAAACGTACCTATACCATGATCGCGTTAATTCCCGTTATAATTTATGTATATCATGGAACGCGAGAGTTTAAAAGTTAGAACTTTCTTGTGTCTAGCAATTTAATTAAAAGGAGATAAATATAATTATTGATCGAGAGGTCCCGGGTTCGAATCCTGGCCATTTCACTACCGACGTGAACCCAGTCCTAGAACAAGCAATTTAGCTTAGTTGGTGTGGATAGAGGGAATATTAGTAACTTCGGTCCTAATATTCTTAAAAAAATATTAAAGACAACCTATAATTAAATAAGACCTTATTACAAACCGTCAACACGTACTTCCTAAGTGACCATAACTTTTTTAGGATATTTTGGGACCATTGAGACTCACTGACTGACCTCCGTCCCCCATGAGGGCGGGCCTGGGGGTGACGGGTGAAGCCACCTGTCACCCCAGCAGAAGCAGGCCACGGTGACGGCGCGCTGAGAAGCGCGCCTCCCCATTCCGAGTCCCGAGGAGGGCTAGACCGTAAGGGATGGCCCTGGGTCAGCCGGGGTGCGAGGGATATGTCGATGACAACCTCACCTCCGGCCTAGCATCACGACCCACAGTCGGCGTGCGGTTTTAGTCGGTTCGAGTCCGACATAACCTCCCCTACCGGCTCCGGCAGGGGGGTATCCGAGGGGATTTCCGCACGGAAAAAAAAGGGACCATTGAGACCATTTAAGGTTAAAAAATCTTTTCCCACACATCTTCATTTCATGCATTAGATTTCTTACAGCGATCAAAAGGCTCTAGAAGGTCAATTGAAAACTGATATTGGAGTAGGTACTGTATCCATCCTTCATATTTATGAAGGCAACCGATTCAAAAAAATGCGTAGCTAAAGCTTTTTATCTTATTGTATTCTGATGTGATCAGGACTTATGTTGGTGAAACCGTAAGGCAATGCTAGTGTTTAATAAAACAAAGCAATAATCGTAAAAACACACCATATTATTGTTTTATTTGTATACACTGTCATGAGTTACAGTCCAGTTCAAAATGTTTGCCAGTTGTTTATGTTTTGCTAATGATTTGATTGTAACTTGTTGTGTATCAATAAATAAAAAATAAAAAAAAACATCGTCAGTTTTCTGTCTGAAGAGTCTACAGGGGATTGCACTGATACCATCACTCTCATGCACTGAATGACCTCATTTCCTGCCCCAATTACTTTGATATACTGGTCATGAGAAAACGGTTCATTTAATATTATAAGTGTCCATAACCTACATCAATGTTTGGTTTTATTTCAAGTAAAGTCTGGCTTCATTCAGATTTATGACTTGGCTACTTGAAGATGTTTTTATCACTTAATCCGTTAAATTAAGAACAAGTTCAGTTTACGAAAGAAACTTAAAAGATGGGTGGAATATTATTTTTGAACTATGGCGGCGTGAACTCATAGTTTATTTAGGGACTTCACGCGATAAATTTTGGAAAACTTACTTTTGCCAACGTTTCAGGTGCGTTACAGCACAGCGGACTTGACTCGCCCGAAACGTCGGCAAAAGTAAGTTTGCCAAAATTTATCGCGTGAAGTCCCGAACTATTATAAACTTGGGATGGAATAACCTCGGAGAAGCACGGTAAGCCGGTCCCAGTTGACATAATGAACATCTATGAAACTATGACAGTGGTTACGGATAGTTAGAACTCTAAAAAGTCTAACAACTGGCCTAACCACAATACTTCGATATCGCCGATGAGTTGTGGACGCCAAAAGGCTGTTCCGTCACCAAAAATATCAAAGTTCATCCGTGTTGCAGGCAAAGGCCTGAAGGTAGGATAGTGATGAGTTGGTTGCATCCAAAGCTTCTATCCGAGCTTTTGGAACCAGGGGTTCAATCTCCCACTATTTAGGTACTTGGGAGCAAATGTAGCAGGGACAGGGATGATACACTATTTTGCCATATTTGCCTTGCAACCGCCAACTGGAGGCTGCAGGCGATTTAATGACTGGTCATGCCACGAAGAGCACGTCCCACTTGCTATACGAACATGTGGCTTTTTTATCCAAAATGTTGCAAAGGGCCACAAATGATTGTCCGCTACCTTTAGTAAAGTAATGCTACTATTTTCTTAATAGGTAACGCAAATGCAATTTTTTCACGATAAACTTAAATGTTATTCTCAATAATGATGGCGTAAAATTATATTTTTACTATGTCTTTTTTGTGTGTCCTATGTTATCCTTTTCATCCTTGAATGCTATGATTTTTTTAATAATATCGTTATATCCAATAAATATTAATTAATATACACGGATATACAATTGCTTTGTTTTATAGTGGCATTTTATCAGCAGATTTTATAAGGAAAATATTTAAAAACCATATTGAAACCAGTCCACCGAATTCGCTCATGGTGGAAAATTCTACATAGTCACGACACTAAAACGGGTTTTTAAATTTATATATTTTGTATTGAAAACTGTTGAAACGCGTTTTTATTATAATAGTGCTAACATTATTTCCCGAATAAAAGTCGCAATCTCTTTATCCTAATTCATTTGGATATTGAAACCTGTAACGATGGGTTTGTGATCCGTGGGGGTAAAACTGTAGTGCCGTGACTATCGTGGAAGAATATTCCCCGATAGTCACGTCGCGGCACTACATCTAAAATGTGAGTATTTTTTGTTGCATTTTATTTTATTACATTTAATTAATTGTTCATATTCGATCAATAATTTGTTTGAATAATCTCACTGAA
Organism: Eilema sororculum; assembly: GCA_914829495.1. Classification (NCBI taxonomy): domain Eukaryota; kingdom Metazoa; phylum Arthropoda; class Insecta; order Lepidoptera; family Erebidae; genus Eilema; species Eilema sororculum. Next base: position 18,548,924 of record OU618552.1, on the reverse strand, counting down.
TAATTACTTCATCCAAAAAATTACAAATAATGATTATTGTTGCTTGAGACACTTAGCGTCACGTACTTTTCGTCACGTGATTTAGTGTTTTTTTTTGTGAAATATGATAATATTTCGCGAATATGCCCATCTATGGCAGTCGGCACAGGTAGTTGGAACTATTAGAAGACCGACTAGTTTAACTATAGAACTTGGATATCACCAAGTGGCAGTCATTTCACGCTAAATATCAAAGTTATCCCGCATCACTGTCAAACTATAAACCCGACCTCAACTGAGTTAGGACAACGGCAGTAAACTAGGTCAGAAATATTTTAGAAGTAAAACACATCTAGCTACTTCCACAAAAACATTATCTTTACATCAAAATCGATTCAGTGGTTTAAGCGTAACATAAAGACAATCAGGCAGTTACTTTCGCATTTATAATATTAGTATAAATTAGATTTCCTTGAAACCATGTGCTATTGAAATCTAAGAGATAAGTACTTATCTACTTTTTATCTACTTGACTTGAATAATTTTCAAAGGACTAGGAGCTACATTCCTATTTATACCTAAATCTGAAATAGATTGGTATTTATACGATAAGGCATGTCGTGAATATTTCAGTTAGGAAGATTTAACTCCTTGAACGAAAAACAAAGCCCATAAAAATAAACTAGGTAGGTAGCTAGGTAGGTATTATCTCAATATGAAATCTATTTTCGTGAAACCTATCAAAAACTCGCCCTCATCATACAAAAAAAAATCCACAAGTCAATGCAGCAATATCGAATTTTTCCCCAGAAAATTCAAATAAATCATCCAACACTTCCTAAATATAACCGTAATAGAAAAAAACCCTAGTTTAATTAAATAAAGTAAATAATTTACCTCGATGATTGGATCGTATCGGCGCTGCCAGCGCGGGCGCAGCGTCAGCAGCGATGTTCGCAACGAGCGCGCACGCGTACAACAGGGCGGTAGTGCGCGCGTGCGACATGCGTAGTGCGTCGATATCGACTGGAGAAGCCGGAGCGAAGATTACAGTAATCCTAACTGAAGACAGGAGCCGCAAGAGACGCTAGTACCTACAATTGATTATAGTAGGAAACTATAGTGCGGAACTTTGAATCTGACGTTATTCACAAGGTATAATAATACAAGAGGTCCAAAAAAATATGGAATGCTTCAATACAATCATTACTATAGATTTATACCTATGAGATTGAGATGAGGGTGAATGGGCGACCTGGATTTAACACAGGTGTACCTATGTCAATCGGATCACCGATATTTAAGAAAATAAAAGGAAACGAGTCCTAGAGTGGTGACCGCTCGAAGGCAAACGGAGGGTAGGACACCCCCTAGCCAGATGGACTGATGACCTGAAATAGATGGCTGCGACAGGCGGAAGGGGGAGGATCGGGTGAAATGGCGCACATTGGGTGAGGCCTATGTTTAGCAGTGGACTACGGTGAGCTAATAAATTGATTGATTGATTGGTCAAGCGTAAGTATAATGATGTCATCATTTTAGCGTAGTTCTCGACTGATAGGTATCATAGGTAACTTTCACCTTAGAACACACGGTCCGCGTAGACTCTGGCCACTGAAAGATGGCGCCAAATTTGAAAAACCAACAGGTGGCAACACTGACTAGACTCTGGCCATATACCATAATAGGCAAGTTTTCATGCTTGCCTGATAGGAAAAAGATTCTAGTATCGACTCCGTTATTTCGGTGTATATTTAGTGTTGCAACGTGTTGATTTTTTAAATTTGGCGCCAACTTTTTGCGCAATCTTTCGTTGGCAAGAGTCTAGTCGTCCTTCCTTTAGATTTAATTAACTATGCTGCTTTATGGGAGTGACTGTCACCGGAGGTCTGACTCTCGAACTCCGAGATGAAAGTCTTCGTCTGAACTTGTTTCATTAATCAACAATTGTATCGGCTTAAAAATGAGGTAAGCATAGCCTCGAGGGTCTTAGGAGGGTAAAATACGTCTAACAAACAATGTCTAATTGAAGGTTACCGCTAGCAATATTGGCGAAGCGAGCATTGTAAGTTGCCTAGATCCTTAGACTTCGCTACAGCTTACCATCAGATAGAGAATGAGGCCATATTGATGTGCTCCTTCGATCATGTTGTCAACAGTAGTCATACCTCTATGTATAACCCCACAACTTCAGTCAATCAATTCACCCACCGAAGTCCACTACTGGACATAGGCCTCTCCCAATGTTCGCCACTTCAGCCGAACCTCCGCTTTCCGCGTCCAGCCGCCCTGTCTACATTAATTACTCGTTGCTAATTACATGGACAGATGGAATGAAAACAAAACCTAGCAAATGCTACTGTCTATGTCTAGGTAGGCGGGGTACCAGATATACCTCATATGATCCAGGGCTTAGTATAGGCGGGGAAAACGTTTCGACTATATCCGAAACCGTGCCTTTTAAATTTCTCGGAAGAAAAATAGATAACAGAGGTTGCACTCCAGCTTTAGAAGAAGTAATTAATAACTTCATCATCGATATTAAAAAGGTAGATCAACAGCCACTAAGTAATGTTAAAAAAGCGTTATGAGGTACGGGTTCTCATATTAGAAATAAACACGAGTAAGTCTTAAGGGTATCCTTATTTAATGTTCACAATAAGTACAATCGTTACAATAATTATTAAGATGAACACTCATAACTAGATCAGGTAGGTTCGATAGGCGTGTGCGCGCGTATGTAACTTACACTTAGCGTAGCTAGCGGAAGACTGTCGAGAGTGCCGAGCGCAGCGGCGGCGCGGGCGCGTTCGGAGCGGGCGCGAATGGGCGCATGCGCGACGCGCGCGGGTGCGACGCAGCTTATGTATTTCCCGACTCTTCGGGAGATTCTTGAAGAATCGAGCTTGTATACAACCGCGAGAGGCTCGTTGAGGCAAAGTTCTAACGCGGTTTACTATATCCTCCCCCTCCAGTTCAGGTGGGCGTCCTCGCTCCTGGACTAGCTTCCTAGCGTTAGTCATAGAACGTCCCCGTTTCCTTGGGTTGGCTGGGTCGGGTGGAGAACGATTATTTTCGCCATAATAGTCTGATAAGCCTTCTATATGGTACTTACCTAGGACTTCACTTGGCTGATTTACCGTTGACAGTATATAAGTGGTAGGTTTTACTTTATTTGAGATTTGATACGTACCATCACGTTTGGGTACAGACTTTGTCGCCGTATGTTTCGCTGCGTTGCTGTGGGCGTGAGGTTTAAGTAGTACCAAGTTACCTACCTTAAATTTATCAGGGGGCTTGCGCTCCCCCTGGTCTCCTGCTGGTAATGGGCCGAGAAGATCTTTGGCCCGCACTTCATTGCTTTGGCTGAGAAGTGGTGTCTGCATGAGACCGGACGACTGCGTTGACATGTCGTAGATTTTACAATCGTCGCGAGTGTCACTCAAAGAGATTGGTCTTCTGAGTGTGTCTGCTACGAGATTAACCTTCGCCGGAGTAGACCGATATGGAGCATATCGGTAGAGCGGCTGTGTTATAAGTGGGTGCTTACCTTTTATACCTTTGTTGGCATACGATGCAGCACCTATCCCTAAAATATTAATTTTTAAAATTGGACGCTCTTCGCGACATGCAAGCCTCTTACGGTTGTCAAAATAAGCTCCATCAGCTTCCCTACTATAATCAATACTATATTCAATGTTTTTAGGTAACTGAGTGGTTTGAGAAACACTGGCTCCTTGATTAGAACATGTATCCTGTTTAATTACATGACAACCAACATGTTTTGATTGACTATTACATACAGAATTAGAAGTATGAGAGTTACAAGTACATGTTATATTATTATAATTATACGGGAACCATTTTTGATAACATAAAAAAATATTTTTGTTTTGAATGGTGCACGAACTGTTTTTATTAACAACTTGATCGGACTTGACCTAGGTGTTGACATAATCACAACAGCTGAGTGAACAATTTTGGAAATTGTTCAGTGCATCATTCGCAACACATATACTTTCACACATAAAGGTATTATCTTCAGAATGAAACGGATTCGAATTATCTTTAGAAGTAATACACAACATATTCAAAATTATTTCAAACATTTCTACATTCAAACAAAAAAAAAAACATTTCAAAAATATCACACATGGGTGAACAGCAAAAGCAAAAAAAATACACGGCAAGCCTGAGAACGGTAGTGCAATGTGTTGGTTTTACGATTTTGATTACTTTTCATAGTATAATAGGTACTTCTCTACCATGGCAAAAAAAATTGTTGAGTAATGTCCTCTATTACATAAAAAAAATTAATTACAAAGTGTCATTTTATCATTTCGGTGACCTGTCCTGAATCGAATTTCACTCGTAAAATATCTTGCCCTGCAGTTGTATTTAACATTTGGACTAAAATCGAATTTTGTATGAATAAATTATAATATGACCCATAGAAAAAAACTAATATTGTTTGTTTATCTTATTTCTTATACATTGTATTAAACAGTCTACTTTTGTCCTGTAAAAAGTTATCATTTTGGTGGACAGTAAGTTTTAGTAAAGTAACTTCGTCAACATAGCGTTTTTGCGCCCCCCGTGCCTTTCCTTACTTCGAATCAGGCCACCTCCATTCGTTGGAGCGCACGAACGCGTCACAAAATCATCGTGGATTCCCGCCGAAAAGTAAGTATATCATTTCAGTGATATGGGGACAAAAATAGTGTCATTTCTGTGGCCGTTATAGCTCGTGTTAGGTTCATTCAATTTATTTCAAAATTGTGTTTTAAATTCGCCGTAAGATATGTTTTGTTACAGCAGTGTTGACATTTTAATATTAATTCTAATATCGGAGTTAAATGTAAAACTTATTATTTTTATCACCTCGGTGTTATCATTTCAGTGGATTCGGTGGACTGTAATACCGACAACAGTCCACTTAAATGAAATTTAACTTAGAAATGATAAAATCATAAGTTTTAGAGATCCTTGAGTCTAAGATTGAATCATAAAAATTTGGTGAGATAATTCTAGATATTGTAGGTTCGATATTTGGGATTAATTTGATGTGTTAATATTTGTTTTTTTTTTTCCTTTAATTATCACAATACAATAAAAAAACAGTTTATAATATCTTGTTAGAAAATGGATAATAGATGTACTTACTTCTAGACATCACATTATCGTTGAGAATACACATTTTCTCAACGATAATGTGATGTTCAATGTTTAAAAATTATGATTTGGATTTTAGGATGCCGCGACATAAGCTACAGACCAGAAAGGAAAGGTTAGAAAAAAGAAGGTTACATGAAAGAAGAAGAAAAGAGAGAATTAAAAGCAATGACGTCACACGCGAAGAGTTTCTTAGAAAAGACAGGGAGAGATATGCTAGAAAAAAAGAAGCAGGATCGATTCATTGAATTCATTCATTCTGTTGCAATAGTGACTAGTGATTGCGCTATATAGCCAAACTGTTTGCAATAATTTACGATAACGCCCAACTAGCAAAAATATGTCGTGTAGTAGTCGCGGCAACGCAAATTATTCAGCATTTTGGCTCCTAATAGAAGTCGTATAAACGTAATGAAAACGTTTATACAACGCGATTTGGGCCCATTTTATTCAGCAATTCAGTCACATAGATATCGTATAAAGGTAACGGAGTGACTGTTACAAGCTTAAGTTGCGCTATAACTGTAACTTATATGACTTTTATGTTACGTTTGTTTGTTAAATTAAGCAAGTGCGTCGTGTTGTGTTTTAAAAATTATAAAAAATTATAAGTACAATTTATTTAGCAGACATGTTAATTTGTAGGTTGCACCAAATGTAGGTTCGTAAACTCACGCATAGGTTTGCAAAGTATTGCGAAGGTAAGTTTTCTGATGAAATATACTAGGTTTTATCATAAATATTTAACGCCCCCCTTCAATTCTTAGTAATATGAATATAATAACAAATATTTTTTATATCAACATTCATTTGTACACCATTTTTACTGCTAACAGGTCGTATAATAGCTTCTTATACAGCGAATTAGCAGTATAAGCGCCATGATTATATTTTAGGGTTCCTTAGACCTTCCTAAAAAGTTTTCTAAAAAAGATCTTTTGTTTATTTATTTATTCAATTAACCACTTATTGTACACAAGAAAACTAAGACAAGTGATAATTGAGCAGTACAAGCAATTATACGACACTTGGCACTAGGCTTGTAATAGTCGTATGAATGCAACTTATACAACATAATAGCAGTATAAAAGCAACGATGTGGCTTTTATTCGACTGTGTCACAAGAAAGTTATATAATGTGCTTTTACTCGACGAAATAGTAACATAAGGGTCGTATACTAGCGACTTATACAGCAAATCTTATACGACACTTTAGTCATATAAGTATGCAGAGTAAACGTTTACTCAGCATCATTATGTGACCGAAATGCTGAATAACTAAAATGCTAAATAAGATGCTTTTATACGACACGTGCTGAATAATTCACACTTACTCGACTTTTATATCACCGAATAGCTGAATAAACTCAACCTTATAAGACTAATTTGCTTGTTGGGCGTGATCTAATTTTTTTTTTGTTATTTTTAAGATGAAGTGGTTAGCTCTTTTGAACATACTTACATTATTTTTATAATTTTTCTTATTAAATCTTTGTGTCGTAAAAATATAAGAGTTGATTTAGTACATTTTGAAGTTTTACATACAAAACACTATTATTATTACCAGTAAATAAAAAAACCCGACTGCCACTGAAAATACCGAAATAAGTGTGATAGTTTTTTTTTTTTTTTTTTTTTTTTCCGTGCGGAAATCCCCTCGGATACCCCCCCTGCCGGAGCCGGAAGGGGAGGTTATGTCGGACTCGAACCGACTAAAACCGCACGCCGACTGTGGGTCTTGGTGCTAGGCCGGAGGTGAGGTTGTTATAGACATATCCCTCGCACCCCGGCTGACCCAGGGCCATCCCTTACGGTCTGGCCCTCCTCAGGAGGGGGGACAACGGTGTCCCCAACTCGCCCCCGGAATGGGGAGGCGCGCTATTTAGCGCGCCGCCGCCGTGGCCTGCTTCTGCTGGGGTGACAGGTGACCCGTCACCCCCAGGCCCGCGCTCATGGGGGACAGAGGTCAGTCAGTGCCCTCCGACGCCCGAGTTGCCTGCGCGCGCGGGCGGCGCGATCCGCGAGTCTTTCTCGCTCGCGCCGCCTCTCCCGCTCCGCCGTCTCCTTCACGACCATTAGCTGCTCGCTGAAGGAGACGCCGGCCGCCCACGCGTCCGCGCAGCGGACCATTGCTGTGAGCAGGGTGGCGAGGGTGAGAACTCTCACTCCCAGGGCCGCCACTAGCTCCCGCCTCGGTCCGGCCCATGCCGGACACTCGGTGAGCGTGTGCAGCCCCGTGTCCTCGCTCGCGTCGCAGTGATGGCACTCGGACGTTGGCTCCTTTTCGATCCGACACAGATATCTCCCGAAGCACCCGTGCCCGGTGATAATCTGCGTCAGTCGATACGAGAGGCTGCCATGCGGCCTCTCGAGCCATTCCCCCATAATGGGCCTTACCGCCTCTATGACGGCATGCCCTGCGCGTCGTTGCTCAAGTCGTCGCTCCCACTCCGCCACCATGATCCCGTGGAGCCGGGACCTCTCGGCCCGAATGTCTTCGGGCTCGGGATCGTAGCCCCGCTCCCGCGCCCCCTTACGGAACCGATACAGTGCCGCAAGGGATCTCGCTTCCAGGATCCACGGTGGCGATCCGGCTAGGAGACTCGCCGCTTCAAAGGATATCGTGCGGTACCCCCTAATGGCCCTGCAGGCCATCGTCTGCTGCGGAGCATGCAGCAGTTGCACGAACCTGGCCTGCATGGCGTCCGCCCACACGGGGCACCCGTACAGGGCCATGGACCGCACGACACCCGCGTAGAGTCTCCTGCAGGAGTCCTCTGGGCCCCTCAAGTTGGGCAGCAGCCGCATCAGCGCGTTAGCTGACACCAACAGTTTGGGGCGCAGACTTCGGAAGTGCTCTCCGAGGACCATGAAAGAATAAGGCCTCGGATTTGTGCAGAGCCACCTCGAGACCCAGCCGCCGGATCCGATCCACGACTTGAGCAACAGCGGTCGTGGCCCTCTGGGTCGCCTCGCGGTGTGTAGCGCCACTCACCGTCACTAGCGTGTCGTCAGCGTAGCACGTGACGGTGGCACCGAACGCGAGCTCACCGCGAAGCACCCAGTCGTATCCGATGTTCCACAGGAGCGGCCCCAGGACCGATCCCTGTGGGACACCGCACGACATCTCACGCCTACCGACGCCGGTCGCACTTGGGTAGATGACGGCCCTCTCCGTCAGGTACGCCCCGACTATGCGGCGGAGGTAGAGAGGCACATCGTGGTACACGAGCGCCTCCCTGATGCAACTCCAGGGCAAGGTGTTGAACGCGTTGGAGATGTCCAAGGACACCGCCAACATCACCTCGCCCCGGGCAACCGCATCCTCCGCCAGAGTCCTCACGCGCATGATGGCATCCACAGTGGAACGCCACCGGCGGAAGCCGTACTGAGTGTCCGCTAGGTCCGGCCCCACTCTAGAGAGGTGCTCGACGAGGCGTTTGGCAATCACTCTTTCGAAGAGCTTGCCCACCTCGTCGAGCAACACTATGGGCCGGTACCCGGACGGCTCGTCCACCGGGCGTCCGTCCTTGCGGATGAGGACCAGCTTCCCCGTCTTCCACATCTTCGGAAACTGGCCCCGCTCCAAGCATGCGCTGAGGGACCCTCGCAGTCGGGGTTCGAGACCGTCTTCTCCTAGAGCTAGGACCCACGCACGGCCTGGAATGCCGTCGGGTCCCGGGGCGGTGTTCTTCTTGGCTCTAAGCCGTCGCACCGCCAGCTCTAGTTCTACCCAAGTGACCTCGGGCACGTCGTCGTCAATAACCACGCCGGGCGCATCAGGCGACCGAGGTGGCGGAGTCATCTGCGGCGGAACGTGTTCCGCGCGTGCCGGGAACAGGGATTCCACCACTCCTCCAAGCAGAGCCGGCTCGAGAACCTGGGTCAGGGGAGGGGCCCGGGGGCGCAGCTTTCCTCTTACCAAGCGGTAAGGCCGCCCCCATGGGTCCCGCTCCAGTGTCTCCAGCAGCTCCCTATAGGAAGCTGCCTTGGACCGCTTGATTTCTGCTCGGAGGGCATTCCTGGCTTCCCTGTATCCCTCTTGCAACTCCGCCACTAGGGAATCTGTGTCCGCGGGGCGGCTACGCCTCCTACGGAGCCTGGCCCACCGGCGGTGCGCGATCACGCAGGCTTGACGCAGCCTCGCGATCTCCGCAGTCCACCAGTAGACCCGGCGCCTCGGACTATAGGCTGGAGCCCTAGACATACCCGCATCGCAAACAACAGTCATGGCCTCCCGGAACCACGCCGCCTCGTCATCAATGTCGTCAGGCCTGTTCGGCACCATGGCCCAGGCCTGCACGGAGGCGGCTTCCAGGAGAGCATCCCTATTCAGTCCCCTAAGCACCCAGCGCGGCTCGCGTGGGGCCGGTGTGACCGGCGTATCACTCTCGGGAGGGGAGACATCAAACCGAACGTATCGGTGATCCGCTAGTGTCTCCACCTCCACGACGACACGCCAGTCCCGCACACGTTGCGACAGCGAAGCGCTCGCGAACGAGAGATCTACGATCGAACTCGCTTCGCGCTCTGCCGCCTAGAACGTGGCTTCGGCCCCGCGATTCTGGAGAACCAGACCGAGAGTAGCGGCCCAGCTCTCCAGAGCCCTGCCTCGCGGGTTCGTGCGCCGGGACCCCCAAGCCTCAGACCAGGCATTGAAGTCCCCAAGCACAAGAACCGGGCGAGGGTGACAGGCATTGACGACGTCGGTCAGCCGCTCCAGCGACCGCCGATACTGCCCTATGCGTCGGTGTGATGCCGGCGTGAAGTAGACGGCCACGACCGCAATCTCCCCCACACGCGCCGCTACGATGCCATGCTCCCTTGCGATCACCACAAAGGGAGGGGCACCCGCAGCGGCGTTACGCACCAGTGCCGCCGATCCATCCAGGTCGACCACCCAGGCAGGCCCGGGGGGACGGTGGGTGTACGGATCGGCGACAGCGGCGACGTGTATGGACCACTGTGCCATGCTCTGGAGCAGAAGAGCCTGAGCATCGACACCGTGGCCCACGTTCGCCTGCAGGATGCGGAGCTGGGGATCCATTATGGAACCATCTCCGCATCCCGCTGCGAACTATCGGCGGAACGCCCGCCTCGTGGCTTCGGCTCCCCTCCGGTGCAGGCCTTGCTGCCAACCCGATGGTCGGCCGGTTTGCCCCCCGCTGCACACCTAAAACAGTGCAGCGGAGCCTCGCAACCACCGGCCCTGTGACCGGGCTGGCCACAGCGGAAGCAGCGGTCGCCGACCGCCACCTCCGCCGTGCACTGCACCCCCACGTGCCCGACCGACAGGCACCTAAAGCACCTGGCCGGTCGAGCCTGCAGGAGCTGTGCCCGCACCCCAACAATGCCGTCCACCACGAGGACCCGCCGATCAGCAGCCTTTTGAGCTGCCGCGATGGGGCAGCCGACAACTGCCGCCCCCTGTCCGCGACGGCCGTAGCGTATTGCTCCGACCTTAACCGCCTCCAGGGGGCAGCCCCCGGCCTCCGCCACGGTGGCCCGAATTTCTTCGGCCGTGATGGAGTCGTCCAAGCCCGAAATGCGCAGTTCTGCGCACTTGATGGGCCTGGACACCCGGACGTCGGCTGCGTCCAGCGTCTCCCTTAGCTGAGCCGCTATGGCATCAGCCTGGGGACCGCTGGAAGCGCCAGGGACCTGGATGAGGCGGGCCCCCGTCCGAGTCTCCGTGACTCGGAGGGGCTTCGCCAGCTTAAGAGACCTCATATCTATGAGGCCTCTGGCCCGCCTCACCAGGTCGGGGTATTGCACGCCCCTCTCCGCGGCCTCCGGGTCATCGTCAAGACGACAGCCGTGGTGCGGGGGACGCGCAGCCTTCCCGGCGCTCCCTTCGCGGCAGCCTCGGCCTTCTTGGCCTTTTTGGCTGCTTTTCGCTTGGCGTTCCGCCTTTTGCGTGATTCGCCGGCTACCTCCCAACCACCTGCCGGGGAGGAGCTCGTGGAGGCAGCTGGAGCCGGAGCTGTAGCCGAAGCCGAGGCCGGTGCCGGGGCTGGGGTTGGGGCTGGGGCAGAGGACGTCTTCCCCTTGCCCTTCCCCTTTCCCTTGCCCTTGGGCTGGGCGCGCTGCGCAACCCCAGGGCCCTCGACTCCGATGGCGACAGTAGAAGCAGCCGGAGCCACAGGCGCAGCGGATGGTCTGCTGGCCGGCTCCTGCGGGGTCAGGGCCGCTGCTGGGCGACCTCTTTTTACGGCCCCGGCATATCCTGCAGGAGGCGCCAGGGGCGGACGGCGGATGGAGTCCATAATGGCCTCCAATCCACGCTTTGTCCGCTCCTCATGCGCCGTCTGCCGCGCCTCCTGCGCCGCCTGCGCTGCCTCCAGCCGCCTTTCCATGGCGGCCAGAGCCGCCACGACGGCCGCCAGTGGGTCCGCGGGCTGAGTCGGCGGTCGGACAGGCGATAACGGTGGCGACTCTAGCCGCAGCGGCGACCTCGACCGCACCGGCGACACCGACCGCACCGGGGATGCCGGCCGAACCGGCGGCTTTGGCCCCACCGGCTGCGCGACTGGCTTCCGCCGCGCCGACCGCGTGACGCGCCCCTCCGGCAGCTCGGCGACGACCTTCTGCAGGTCCGCAAATTCCGCCGCCATCTTGGCCATCTCCTTGCGGTACTCTGCCGCCTGCCGCTCAGAGCTCTCGATGAGCTCGACCTGCCGCCTGCCTAGTTGAGCCCGATCGTTGCGCGACTCAGCCAGCTCCGCTCTCAGCAGGCCAAACTCATCGACGAGGCGCGTCGTCGCCTGTCGCAGCCGGACTTCGTCCGGCCCCAGGGACCCGGCACGGGCCCCTATCACGATCTCCAGAGCCTCCAGCACCTCCCTAGAAGTAGGGTCGGTACGAGGCATTGGCGCCGCCGAGGTGGAGGGACTCGGCGGCACTTCAACGTCCCTTAGGGCCGGGACCCGTGAGGAGGGCGTTTGAGGGGCGGCTCTCTTGCCACCCCGCGCTTTTCCCCTGCCGATCATTGCAGCCTTGGGCGGGGGGGAATTTTCGCTCCCGCTGCCGTCGGTGGAGGACGAGTCGGTCACTGTGACCGCCGTATCCGTCTCAGCCCTCCGTGGAGGAGGAACTTTCCTATCGCCGTTCCTCCTCCGTGCAGATTTCCGGGTCTGCAGACCCACCGGGCTGTTGGCCCTGCTCCTCTCTGTGGCGGTGTCAAATTTATCCGTCGCCGCCGCGACGTTCTTGGACGCGACCTCCGCGTCATAGCGCTGCGCGACCTCCGCGCAGACTGTTTCGCTTGGTAAAGGGGGGGTTTTATGTTGAGTTAAAGTTTCCATAAGATTCCCACGAGCATGAGACGAACTATACTACACTTCCCGGGTGACGCTCATTCCGAAAAGCGGGGTAGATACTGTCGAGGTCCCCTGGTGTCCACAGGTTTTAAACGACTTCGCTGTCGGGTTTTAGAGACTTTTCCTTGTCGCGGGCCGGCCAATTAAGGCAAGCCCCGCGGCCTCCAGGATACCGGCGTACCGAGTGTGGCTAGCACTCAGATCGTTGTCGATATCTAGGAGGTTACGCGACGCGGGGGAGCAGCCAACTCTCCCAACACCGACGGTGGCACGAGTGCCTGTCAGCCCCTGCGCGAGCAGTGGGCCAACCCGTCCCTGGATCTCGCGGAACCCTTGCCTCTCCCCTGTCCCCTCTGAGAGCAGAGGGATACTGGGAGCGACTAGCGGGAACCGGATCTCTCTCCGCGGGCCTTGAAGCCCCGCCACACCACGACCCCCTCTGGGTCGGCTAGCCCTCAAAAGGGCTGTTTAGATGGAAGGAATCCTGCGGATCCCTCCCCGCGGGCCTTGCAGGCCCGCCATCCCACGACCTCCTCGTACAATGAGGTCGGCCGTTGGGTTATTCGTCAACGGCCAACAGAACACCTAAAGTGGGAGTCTGTTAGCCGTTGTCCAGGATGCACCAGCCCCTCCGCTTCCGCTCCCCAGGACCGCAGTCCAAAGGGGGAAGAAACAGAAAGGCCAACGTGGAGGTTACCCAACCCGCACCCCAATAAGTTTGATAGCAGCCGGTACCCATTAATTTTCTTTCGGTTTATGATTGGCAAATGGGTACCGCCTGCTATCAAACTTATTTGGTATTTTCAGTGGCAGTCGGGTTTTTTTTATTTTTTAATAATTTGTTTTATTTTATACTTTTTAGTTATGATATGACATGTATATCTTTTTGTAATCTCCTTTTAGTTTCCTTCATACCGTTTATACTTGATATAAAAACTTATAACTCAAAATAAATAACTAAGAAAATTACCTAGCGATTGTTTCGTTAAACAACTTTAAATCGTTATATATCCTAAACTATTATTTTAACCTAAAGATGATTTTAAAATACCTATTCAACGACACCCCACTTGACATAGTTCATCGACTTTTTTTTCATTTTGACAATATGGCGTCTGGTTGTCGCCGTGGTGAATTTTGATTACTGTCATGTTTCTAGTGACACTCGCAAGGTTAAGACGAATCGATTCGAGCCGTAGACAGAGAAGAATAAAAAAAAAAAAATAAGAATAAAATAAACGTAGTGTATTCAAAGTCTTTGATTCGAGCCGTATTTAATTTTGATAGCAGCCGCTGATTGGACATTACTCGCAGATTCGTATGAGAAACACTATAAAATACAGGAGGATGTTTGTGCCTCGTCATCCAGACCCGATATATTCCTAATTTCAAAACAGCAAAAGCGTGCAGTACTAGTAGAACTCACAGTACCGTGGGAAATTAACATACCTAAAGACCACGCTATAAAAATATTTTTATACCTACTTTATACCTACTTTATTTAATATATTACGATCTAGCCTAGTTGGCCAATTAGTAAACAAATTTCACCTAAATTACTACGTAAACATTATCCTAAGAATGCGTCCATTAACACTTACTTAGTTTTTATTAAGGCGAAGACACTTTGTTCATGTGTTCTTTATAAGCAGCACTAATCACTACATAAGTTTATTGGTCGCTAAAACACTACACTAACTCGAACGGTTTCGTCCGTTTCAGTCTTCTTACTATATTAGTGATGTCAAGAAGCTGGATAGCCTCGACATTCACGTGATGATGAAGTCTGTTTTCGTGGGCTTCTGCATATTTTTGTATTACTCGGTCTACAACATCCATGTTTAAGTCTTGATGTAGATCGCAGTTTCGAATATACCAGGGTGCATTAACTATGTCCCTGAGTACTTTGTTTTGGAATCGTTGTATGATCTGACGATTGCTCTTACTGGTACAGCCCCAGAGCTGGATACCATAAGTCCATACTGGCATCAATACCTGTTTGTATAATAGGACTTTGTTGTGTACTGATAGCGGGGAGTGTCTTCCAAGTAGCCAGTACATTTTCTGGTAGCGTATTTTCAGTTCAGATCTCTTTTTCTTGACGTGTTCTTTCCAGCGCAGCTTAGCGTCAAGAGTCATACCAAGATATTTAGCTGTATTAGAGTATGGAACTTGTTGGCCATTAATAAATACAGGAAAATGTTGTGATCTTTTATTGGTGAAGTCGACGTGAATCGACTTGCTTTCGTTTAGCCTAATTCGCCATTTTTTAGTCCAGGTTAGAACTTGATTAACCGCTATTTGGACTTTTTCCACTGCCTCTTCATGAGTATTACCTATCGCCATAATAGCCGTGTCATCGGCAAAAGTGGCAATAGGATTATTTTCTGTAACTGGGATATCATTAGTGTACAGTAGGTACAAGATCGGACCTAATACACTTCCCTGGGGCACTCCAGCATTGATGGGCTTAGTTTCCGAGTAAGCATCTCCGTAACGAATGCGAAATGCTCTGTTTGATATGTATGATTCAAGAATGTCCGCATACTGTCTCGGTAGCATAACATTTAGTTTATATATGAGACCTTCGTGCCAAACTTTGTCAAAAGCTTGTGCTACATCAAGGAATATAGTGGAGCATACTTTCTTTTCTTCTAGGGCTGTTTCGATATAATTAGTAATCCTGTGAACCTGGTCAATAGTTGAATGTTGGTCTCTGAAGCCAAACTGGTGATCTGGGATAAGATTGTTATTTTCTATAATTGGTTTGAGCCTTTTTAATAGTAGTTTCTCAAAAAGTTTTGCTATTATTGGTAGTAAGGATATTGGTCTATATGAAGTTGGTTCCTCTGGTGGTTTCCCAGGTTTTGCTATCATGATTATTTCAGCTACTTTCCACAGATCAGGTACATACTTTAATCGAAATGCAGCATTGATAAGCGTGGTCAGTTTTACAATTGCTTTGCGATTTAGATTTTGTAGGATTTCACCTGTTATTAGGTCGTAGCCAGGTGATTTCCTCGAATTTATATGGCATTTAATCGTATTTGATACTTCTTTTGGAGTAGCGAGCTTTATTTCTGAGATGTCACTTTGCGTTTTAGGTGACAAATTCATAATTTCAGCGGAGTTCGATGTTACCACATTGGGTTGAAATATGAACTCCAGGTACTGAGCGAACCTGTCAGCTTTTTGTTGATTGCTAATAGCCCATTTCCCATTTTCTTCTCTTATAGGAGGAATTTGTGTGATGGGTCTTTTTATATTCTTTGTCACTTTCCATAACGAGTGATCTGACTTGCAGTCAATTGTTAACTGGCGTAGATAGTTGTTTGTTAACAAATTATTATAACTTATTATTTCCCTTTTGAGACGTTTAGTTAAGTTATTAAGTTCAGTTTTATCTTGAGGGCTTCTGGTTAAATGCCATCTTCTCCGTTGCCTTCGTTTTAGCTTAATGAGATTCATTATGTGTGCTGGGTACACCGAACGTTTTATCAATTTTGGTTTCTCAGGAGTGTTATTCCAAGCTGCCTGTTGTATATTTATGATAAATTTACTAACTTCTGCGTCTAGTTGTTCAGGGGTTTTAAGCTGAACTCTTAATTCTATTCTATTGTCTAAGTCTAGTCTAAAACTATCCCAGTCAATATACTTATTGACTAATATGGGTTGTTTCTCATTATGCAGGAAACGTCTACTTAATGTTAGTAGAATAGTAGAATGGTCCGAGTTCATGTCATGACCTTCTTCTATAATAAAATCGCCATCGCTATAAAAATAAACAAATACTTTGACCTGACCAACGAGGTAACCAAAAATGGCTATGTGGTTAAACTCTACGCCGTGGAAGTAGGAGCAAGGGGAATTCCAGCTAAATCCCTGTATAACTTATTTAAAGACCTCGGATTGCCAAGAGCTTCAGTAAGCTCTTTACTCAAACGAATATCTAAAACGGCGTTGATAGGATCTTACCAGGTAGAGGGGGGAACACGACTGACGGTGGAGGTGAGCGCTGATGCATCACAAGGTGGCCACCCTAAACCTACACCTGGGTCGCAAGTCCCAGGTGCCGTCACAGTGTTCCTCTCTGTACCACGCCAAGGACCCGGCGACCGCACGGTGAATCCATGGAATGCTAAGAACCGGATCTCTTCTGTGCAGGCACTTAAGAAATTTTGTCAATCCTATGAAAACTTTAATCCCTTACAGCTGAAAAAATAGGGACCAAAGCAAAGAAGAAAAAAGTGAAATCACCCTAAAAACTTTCAACTTCAACTTTTGTAATAGTAAGGCGATTGGCACACTGCAACGCTCGACACGGCGTCGCGCGTCGACGCGCGTGGACGCGGCAGAGCTAGTATAGTCCGAGAGATATTAGATTTTTTTTGGTAGGTAGGTGTGTGAAGTAATCTAACATTTTGAGAAAAGTAAAGTAAAGCCATCCGACCATTAGCTCGATAGCCCAGACTATATTAAGAAAGCTAGAGATGAAAAGAAAATGATTAGAAGTGCAAGCTATTTTCGACTTATTGACATGACATAGTAACTAATTTTTTTTCTTATATTCGTGATCAGCGTCATCTATTAACGCGAAAAGAGACGTAACTAAGAAACCGCCATTTAGGTTTAAAGTCGCTTGCAGTCTCTGCGTGTTCCGATAACGAGCCAAAACAGTGGTGTCGGCTCCAATACCCGATATTGGGCTTCGATATTTGACTTCCTCCGATCTCGGATGTCGGATATTGGATATCGGACGTCAGTTGATGTGAAAGCGCTCTAAATTTGCCGTTAAATAGTCATGTTGCATTGCAATAATATTAATTTAAAATTCGTCTCAAATACCTACACAGAAATTTCTAACAGCTCTCGGATTAAAAGTCCCTCGAAAAACACGCGCGTGATGGCAGATTTCAGTGTGCCATACCTCGCGTTTTCTGCTTGTACGCGCGTATTCTGCGGCAACGCGCGTGATTGCGTTGTCAGTGTGTGGGACCCCGCGATTTCTATACGGCGATTGGCACACTGCAACGCTCGACGCGGCGTCACGCGTCGACGCGCGTGGACGCGAGAGAGCTAGTATAGTCCGAGAGATACCTATTAGATTTTTTTTGGTAGGTAGGTGTGTGAAGTAATCTAATATTTTGAGAAATGTAAAGTAAAGCCATCCGACCATTAGCTCGATAGCCCAGACTATATTAAGAACGCTAGAGATGAAAAGAAAATGATTAGAAGTGCAAGCTATTTTCGACTTATTGACATGACATAGTAACTATTTTTTTTTCTTATATTCGTGATCAGCGTCATTTATTAACGCGAAAAGAGGCGTAACTAAGAAAATGCCGTTTAGGTTGAAAGTCGCTCGCAGTCTCTGCGTGTTCCGATAACGAGCCAAAACAGTGGTGTCGGCTCCAATACCCGATATTGGGCATCGATATTTGACTTCCTCCGATCTCGGATGTCGGATATTGGATATCGGACGTCAGTTGATGTGAAAGCGCTCTAAATTTGCCGTTAAATAGTCATGTTGCACTCAATATAAGACTAAGAGACAAAATAAATCTGAATACAATACGCCGACAAACTAAACTACAAGATGTGACATACCTACTGTGTTAAAAAAACTAAAATGGCGGTGGGCAGGTCATATGATACGGAGTCAAAAAGATAAATGGACCAAAGATATAACAGAGTGGTGCCCAAGAGAAAATAAAAGAAGAAAAGGAAGACAACGTCGTAGATGGGAGGACGATAATAAAAAAATTGCGGGCATCACGTGGACTAGAAAGGCACGTCATCGCATACTGTGGCAAGCTTTAGGGGAGGCCTATGCTGGGAAGCAAGACAATCTCAACGAGACCGGTGTCAATATCGAGTAAACTTGATAATTTAGATTAAAATTTGTTTAGCATGTAAGAGATTGTTGAATAAAGGCTATTATTATTATTATTCTCTTTATTCATTTTAAAAAACTTATAAATTATATTTTTAAATACATATTAAAAAAAACATATATTTAAAAATATAAAAAATAGTATCCCACCGGCATCGAGTACAGGGACCAAGCTACCGGTGGTCAGGGCTCCAGAGAGAGGAACTTCCTCACGATGCGCGCCGTATCAAGGAGTACTGCCTTCTGCATCTGGCCCTTGACCCAACCATTCAACCCGAGCCTCTTCAGATGTTGGTCGAGGCTCTTTGCTATCAGTCCGTTGACTGATACGACTATCGGTACAATGATTGCTGAGTCAACATTCCACATGTCGACAACCTCGTGGGCCAAGTCCAAGTATTTAACTTGTTTATCTGTCTCAGCTTTCACGAGATTCTCGTCATGAGGAATGGTGACATCAACAATCAATGCTCGGCGTTCGGATCGGTCTATCACCACAATGTCAGGCTTGTTAGCCACAACAGTCCTATCAGTGATGATAGATCGATCCCAGTACAATGTGATATGACTATTTTCTTGAACTGGCTCAGGAACATACCTATAGTACGGCACCTCAACTTCCACAAGGTTGTATTTCAGAGCAAGTCGCTGATGGATTATCCTGGCTACTTGATTATGTCTGTGCAAGTACTCGCCGTTAGCAAGACGAGAACAACCGGAAGTAATATGCCTGAGGGATTCACCAGGTTGGTGACACGCTCGACAGATGTCAATCGTGCCATCCCTCATGATATACTTCCGGTAGTTATTCGTCTTAATAACTTCATCTGCAATTGCACAGACAAAACCTTCAGTTTCCCCAAAAAGGTCACTGAAACGTAGCCAGGCCACGGACGCTAGTAGATCTACTTCGGGCCTGTGTAGGGCCCGATAGAACCTGCCATGTAGCTCCTTACTCTGCCATACCTCCCTGCGGCTGTCAGTGCTAACTATTGTAGGCCTGCGCCAGTTCTCTTTAGCCAAACCGAGCGGGGTAAGCCCGGTATCTACGTTGACTACATCACGATGCATGTCCACGTTCGACTTAAGAAAGTAGTCTCTGAGATTGCACACCTCGCGATTATGAAGGGTCTTAGCATTTAAAAAACCTCGACCCCCACATTTCCACGGGATGTACAATCTCATGACTGACGACCGTGGGTGGTGCATTCGAAATGCAGTCAACTGAGTCCGGACTTTCCTATCGATGGTATCGAGTTCAGTCTGAGTCCACTTGAGTATGCCAAAAGAGTACATCAAGAGTGGCATGACCCAACTGTTACAGGCACGCACCTTGTTACCACCTGACAAAAGACTGTTAAGTACCTTTTTCAGGCGGCCAAAGAAACGTTCCTGTAACAGTTGTTTCATGTCGACTTCATTGATGCATAACGCCTGTGACATACCCAAGTATTTATAGGTCTCGGTTACGAGGAGTGATCTTAGGTTAGTGGAATCAGAGAGCTGTATACCCTCCGACTCCACCACCCGCCCTCGCTTTACATGAATGACTGCACATTTGTCCACACCAAACGCCATTTTAATAGAATTACTGAATGTTTCTGTTACCTTCAGTAAAGCTATTAATTGAGGATTGGTGTGGGCAAATAGCTTTAAATCATCCATGTAAAAGAGGTGGGATACCACCTGACCCTCTCTTCGTAGCCTATAACCTAACCCTGAATTCACTAGTAAAGCACTAAGTGGATTCAGGGCTAAGCAGAACCAAAGGGGACTCAGACTATCCCCCTGAAAAATACCCCGCTCTATTGTTATCGGCACGCCGCCACCCAAAGCCTGACGACACCCTGGATAGAAAAGAACCGTCCTCCATTGCCGCATACACGACCTTAAGAAGGTACATAGAGTTGTATTCACTTTATACAACTCCAGCACCCTCAAAAGCCATGTATGTGGCACGGAGTCAAACGCTTTCTTGTAATCGATCCAGCATGCTGTCAGATCTTTACGATTGCGGCGAGCTTGTTGGCTAATAGCCATATCAATCAGGAGGAGCTCCTTAGTACCCCGGGCCCCATTCCTACATTCCTACATCCATTCTGAGAGGCACACATAATAGAATTATTGTTTATGTGATTGTTAATCTTAGCTCTCAGGATGGATGTAAGAAGTTTATAGACCGTTGGGAGACATGTAATCGGTCTATAATTATTGGGCTCCAGGGTACTACCAGTTTTATGGAGCAGGTGAGTAACTCCTGTCGTCATAAAAGCTGGTAGCGTCCCAGATTCTATAGCGGATTGAAATTGTGAGGCCAAAACAACATGCGAACTCCGTAGCCACTTTAGCCAGAAATTGTGCAATCCATCCGGTCCCGGAGATTTCCAGTTAGACAGCGAACGGACTGCACAATCTACATCAGTGGCATCAATGTAGATTTCTTCCATTTCTGGAATGGTTTCGCATGCTCTTTCGACCTCACGCATCCAATCGCCTTCAGTGTGACTAACGGGCACCGACCAAATGCTGCGCCAGAAAGCATTTGTGGCTTCAGCATCCGGCCGCCGCACGTCATCCACACTCTCATCTGTTCGCTCCCAGCTTCTATATACCCACCTTTGGTCTCTTTGGAACATACGGTTGACGGTATATCGATCAACTCGTTTTTTATATCTCCGAATACGGTTTGCCCATGCACAGACTTTCTGCTTCAGGAAGTCAATACGCTCTGTGACCCGAGACGTATAATCCTGGGGACTAATATCAGTTCCCGCAAACGCTCGGGTCACATAGCGCATCACTCTTGGGCGAGTATTGCCCGACCTGAAGCAGATTAGTTTACCGATGAGCACCCTTGCCTCGGCCACACGTCGTTCAATTCTGCATTGCCATGCTGGTATGGTAAACTTAGGTCGTATGGCAGGATCTTTAATGGGAAATTTAGCACCTGCCATACGACATGCCGCCACAGCAGTACAATACAGAATTGAGTGGGTGTCACCGAGGTTTTCACTAACTTTTATTATTATTATCTCCTTTATTCATTTAACAAAACTTATAAATTATATTTTTAAATACATATATAAAAAAAACATCTATTTAAAAATATAAAAAATAGTAGGTACCCCACCGGCATCGGGTACAGGGACCAAGCTACCGGTGGTTAGGGCTCCAAGGAGAGGAACCTCCTCACAATGCGTGCCGTGTCGAGGAGTACCGCCTTCTGCATCAGGCCCTTGACCCAACTGTCTAACGCGAGCCTCTTGAGGTGTTGGTCGAGGCTCTTGGCAATCAGTCCGTGAACCGACACGACTATCGGAACAATAATCGCCGAATCCACATTCCACATGTCGACAACCTCGTGAGCCAGGTCCAAGTATTTTATTTGTTTATCTTTTTCGGCTTTCACGAGATTCTCATCATGCGGAATGGTGACATCGATAATTATTGCGCGGCGCTCTAATCGATCTATCACCACTATATCAGGCTTATTGGCTACAATAGTCCTGTCAGTGATGACAGATCGATCCCAGTACAATGTGACACGACCATCGTCAAGAACTGGGTCGGGCACGTACCTGTAATACGGCACCTCCGAATCTACAAGTTTATATTTAAGAGCAAGTTGCTGATGGACAATCCTGGCTACTTGGTTGTGTCTATGCAAATACTCGCCATTGGCTAGACGAGAACAACCAGAGATTATATGTCTGAGGGATTCTCCGGGACGGTGACATGCCCGACAGATATCAACCGTACCATCCTTAAGGATATATCTCCGATAGTTGTTCGTCATTACAACTTCATCAGTAATTGCACAGACAAAACCTTCGGTTTCTCCAAAGAGATCACCGAAGCGTAACCAGGATACAGATGCTTTTAAATCTACATCGGGCCCATATAAGGCCCGATGAAATCGTCCATGTAGTTCTTTACTCTTCCATACTTCCTTGCGATCATTGATACTGAGTATTGCAGGCTTGCGCCAGTTCTCTTTCGCAAGAGCGAGCGGGGTAAGTCCGCGGTCCACTGCCACTACATCTCGATGGACATCCACATTCACCTTGAGAAAATATTCTCTAAGGTTGCATATCTCGCGGTTGTGTAGAGTCTTAATGTTTAAAAAACCACGACCTCCAAACTTCCGCGGGATATACAACCTCATTACTGAGGAACGTGGATGGTGCATTCGATATGCAGTAAGCAGTGTTCGAACTCTTCTATCCAGGGCTTCCAACTCAGTTTGAGTCCATCTGAGTATTCCAAAGGAGTAGGTTAAGACTGGTATGACCCAATCGTTATAGGCACGCACCTTGTTACCGCCTGACAAAAGACTCTTCAGTACTTTTTTCAGACGGCAGAAAAAGCGCTCCCGTAACGATTGCTTCATATCAGACTCGTTAACACCTAACGCCTGTGATATACCCAGATATTTGTAGGTATCGTTCACAGAGAGGGATCTAAGTTTTGTAGAATCTGACAGTTCTATCCCCTCAGATTCCACAATTTCACCTTTTTTTACATGCATGACCGCACATTTATCCACACCAAACTCCATCCTAATGGAAGTACTAAAAGTTTCCGTTACCTTTAGTAGCTCCATTAATTGGCGGTTATTGGGCGCAAACAATTTGAGGTCATCCATGTAAAGGAGGTGGGATATAACCTGACTACCTCTCCGCAAACAATAGCCTAGCCCTGAATCCTCTAATATAGTACTTAGAGGATTCAGGGCCAAACAGAACCACAAGGGACTCAAACTGTCACCCTGGAATATACCTCGCTCAATCTTTATAAGCTCACCGTCATCCGGAATATGTCGACACCCAGGATAGCGAAGAGCCGTACTCCATTGCCCCATACATGCCTCCAAGAAGGTGCAAAGAGTTGTATCAACTTTATACAGCTCAAGCACCCTCAAGAGCCACGTATGTGGCACGGAGTCATAGGTCTTCTTATAATCTATCCAGCATGTCGCCATATCTCTCCGATTACGGCGAACCTGCTGGTTGACAGCCGTGTCAATAATAAGGAGCTCTTTTGTGCCACGAGCCCCACTTCTACATCCATTCTGAGAGCAGGATAGAATAGAGTTTCTAGTTATATGACTAGCTATTTTTACTCTCAGAACAGATGTAAGAAGTTTATAAACTGTAGGCAGACACGTGATCGGCCTATAGTTCTTGGGGTTCATGGCACAACCAGACTTAAAGAGCAGATGAGTGATGCCTGTAGTCATAAAACTTGGAAGCGAAGCCGACTCTAAAGCTGATTGGAATTGAAAAGCCAAGCGGGCGTGTGAGCTCCGGAGCCATTTTAACCAGAAGTTGTGTAGTCCGTCCGGACCGGCAGCTTTCCAGTTCGGTAGCGAACGAACCACACAAGCAATGTCATCCTCTGATATTATTACAGGCTCCATTGTTTCAATCGCTTCACACGATCGCTTGACTTTTCGCACCCAGTCACCCTCTGTGTGAGCAACGGGAACCGACCAGATGTTGCGCCAAAATGTGTTTGTGGCAGCAACATCCGGGAAGTGCTCGTCACCCACAGAATCAGCTCGCTCCCAATTTCTATACACCCATCTTTCATCTCTTTGGAATGTGCAATTCAGTGTATATCGGTCACATCTTTTTTTGTACCGCTTTATGCGGTTTGCCCATGCATAAACTTTCTGCTTCAAGAAGTCGATGCGCTCTGTGACTCGGGATGTATAATCGAAGGGACTGACGCCAGTTCCCGAGAATACCCGATTCACAAAGCGCATGACTCTCGGGCGTGTATTGCCCGACCTGAAGCAGATTAGCTTGCCAATGAGTGCCCTGGTCTCAGCGATACGACGCTCAATTCTACACTGCCACCTCGGTTTCCCTGACTTAGGTCTAATAGCGGTGTTGCATTCTGGGAATTTAACACCAGCTACTCGACAGGCTGCATAGGCGGCACAGTACAGAATTGAGTGCGTATCACCGAGATGCTCACAATTATCTAAATAATTAGGTAACAGTGAATCCAAGGCACACACTAGCGCTATATTTCGTTTATGCACTGGCAAACGCGGTAAACGAGGTCTAATTTGATAATTCATTGACCGATAATCACGAACGGCACACTCCAAAGCATTCCTTATTTGTTCAATGTACTGAGTACTCACTGAAGTAGCGACATTATCCAACTCACAATCGGTTTGTACAGGCTGTGTTTCCTGCGGGACCACTTGCATCACAGCCTGTGGTGGAGAAGGGGTAATATCGTTGTTCTGCAAGTCAGAGCGTAGCCTCTCAAGTACGGAGCTATCCAACAAGTGACACCGCTGGATAGCCCGCACCTGATCCGACAGTCGTTGTGCCGAAACATTAACAGTTGGTTCAAGATCCTGAAACAGAATAAGCATGCGATCACGGTACGCAGTGAGGTTGGCTCCTCCCCCTGTAGCCGCAAAATATGCCCGCATGACATTCTCATTAATGGATGACGTCCATCGCATGCGGCGCACATTACCACCGGTAGCGGGGGCCCTATTCGAGGCCGGTGGGCCTCGGGACCCCAAGCTGGACGGCGGTCGGCCTCTCCCCGGCCGACGCACAGGTGTTGGCGACGTCGGTGGGGAGAAATACTCGTCGGAGCTATTATTATTATTAGTCATGTTGCATTGCATTAATATTAATTTAAAATCGTCTCAAATACCTACACAGAAATTTCTAACAGCTCTCGGACTAAAAATCCCTCGAAAAACACGCGCGTGATGGCAGATTTCAGTGTGCCATACCTCGCGTTTTCTGCTTGTACGCGCGTATTCTGCGGCAACGCGCGTGATTGCGTTGTCAGTGTGTGGGACCCCGCGTTTTTCTATACAAAATGAGCTCCGTAGAGGCAACGAGCGCGACGCCGCGTCGACGCAACAACGCTCGACGCCGCGTCGCGCGTCGCAGTGTGCCAATCGCCTACAAAATGAGCTCCGTAGGCGGTTGGCACACTGCGACGCTCGACGCGGCGTCGTTCGTCGACGCGTGTCGACGCGGGAGAGCTAGTATAGTCCGAGAGATATTAGAATTTTTTTGGTAGGTAGGTGTGTGAAATAATCTAAAATTTTGAGAAAAATAAAGTAAAGCCATCCGACCATTAGCTCGATAGCCCAGACTATATTAAGAACGCTAGAGATGAAAAGAAAATGATTAGAAGTGCAAGCTATTTTCGACTTATTGACATGACATAGTAACTAATTTTTTTGTTATATTCGTGATCAGCGTCATCTTTTATCGAGAAAAGAGACGTAACTAGGAAAATGCCATTTAGGTTGAAAGTCGCTTGCAGTCTCTGCGTGTTCCGATAACGAGCCAAAACAGTGGTGTCGGCTCCAATACCCGATATTGGGCATCGATATCTGACTTCCTCCGATCTCGGATGTCGGATATTGGATATCGGACGTCAGTTGATGTGAAAGCGCTCTTAATTTGACGTTACATAGTCATGTTGCATTACAAAAATATTAATTGAAAATTCATCTCAAATACCTACACAGAAATTTCTAACAGCTCTCGGACTAAAACTCCCTCGAAAATCACGCGCGTGATTGCAGATTTCAGTGTGCCATACCTCGCGTTTTCTGCTTGTCCGCGCGTATTCTGCGGCAACGCGCGTGATTGCGTTGTCAGTGTGTGGGACCCCGCGTTTTTCTATACAAAATGAGCTCCGTAGAGGCGACGAGCGCGACGCCGCGTTGACGCAACAACGCTCGACGCCGCGTCGCGCGTCGCAGTGTGCCAATCGCCGTAGATGCGACGAGCGCGACGCCGCGTCGACGCAACAACGCTCGACGCCGCGTCGCGCGTCGCAGTGTGCCAATCGCCAAAAAAGCTTCCAAAGTCTGCGTAGTGTTTAAAAAGAGGGCGCTACTCTAGCGATCTGAAACATTGATGTAGTCTACAACCAATAGATGGCAGCACAGTACGATAAAAAGTAGAAGTCGGTGTTAAGATTCTCCGCAACAGAATGACTACCCCGGCCGGCGTTTGTGAAATCATACTTACCTGGCATAGGGGATACCGTGATCAACAAGGCGGTTCCCCCAGGGCGAGGCCTATCATTGCACTGCGGTTGGGTTGACCCTTGCGATTATCCCTAATGTGGATAACTCGGATGCGTAATTTTTGGTAGTGGGGACTGCGTACGCGCCGTCCCCCTTGAAATACTTTCTATCATGATACGATACCATCGGACGAAGACTTGAGAAACACGCAGCCCTCGAGTCCCCAGTATAATGTAATAAAGCCGGTTGCGGTCAAGACCATGAGCACTATGAGCAGTTGGTGGGGCACAGAAGCAACTGGCAACCCCCGTTTCGGATCGATTTATTCTCATCTGCCACCCCCAGACTTGCCACCGGGGTGGTGTTTGGCACTAATTAGGTGTCGTTTACCACCCCGGTGGTCAATGGCACATAATTAGTTTCATCCGCCACCTTCATATTATTATAGGGTCTATTCTCATATCCTATACGACGTAATGTGAATTAAAATATATTAGGTAACTAAATATTTGAAGCTATAGCGGAGTGGAAAATCCTTGATTGTGTGGTTATAAAAAAAATAACCACGAAGGCTAATGCGGGAGCTCCGTTCCGCTTCAACCCAATCTATCCGAGCCGAGGTGAGCAGTGTATTGATACGTAACTGAGAATAGACCCTATAGCTATGAAGGGGGCGGATGAAACTAATTGTGTGCCATTGACCACCGGGATGGTAAACGACACCAAATTAGTGACAACCACCACCCCGGTGGCAAGCCTAGGGGTGCCAGATGGGAATAAACCTCCGGATCGTACCTGGTGCAAAGGCAAGCTTATATTAACACTTCTTGATTGCATTCAATCAAGAAGTGTAAATGCCTCTGGCATCACAATTTCCAGGCTGTTGTTCAAGAAGGGCATTCATTATGTTATTACAGGGTGTGTTGTCAAGCGTTCATTTTTAGGTTGCTATCGATTTAGGTCGCTGCCATGTGGTGCGAACTTAATGTCTATAATATTGGAAATTACTGATACGGAATTATTTGGGACAAATTCGTAGCTGTTTCACTCATGCATACTGGCATACATCACACATCAACACATGTCATAAATTGAGTTGTCATCACGGCATTGACAGCTCATAGAATGTCAAAAGGCATTAGGAGTTTGGGTTCGCACGAAACGCCTGCAGAGGCCGATAGTGAGGTAGGGTGCCAACTGACATTTGACAGCATAGTTTGACAGTAAAATTGTCACTCAGCGTTCAGTTGACGTTCAGTATTGTTTGAATTTAATTATTACCTATATATTTTACCAATAATTTCCGTTCCGCTTATCCTCTCAATATCTCAAACTGTGCTTATACGCTCTCTAAATTGTATCTGCCTGTTTGCTCTGCAATTTTTACTTTGAAAATGCCGTTCATTGAATGTTGTGTACCGTCGTGTCGGAAGACCAAGTACGATGAAACTTTGTATCGATTACCTCGAAACGAAACCTTACAACGCAAGTGGCTCAATCAGCTCGCACCATATTGCCCAGGACTTGTACAGTTGACTTAGAGAAAGGAAGATTTGTTCAAGACAATTTGAACCAAAATGTCTCATTGGCAAGAAAAGACTTTATAATGCTAGACATGCCAGGTTAGTTGTTTGAATAACCTATACAACTCACTAGAGTTAAATAGGTACTAACCTAACTCTTGTAATAATACTTTTTACAATTTTTGTATTGTTGGCTTGTCACAAATTAAAGCACTGATTGTTATAATTGTTAAATTTCAGTTGAAATCAGTTTCAACTGAAACTTGTGTGAAAATGTCAACAATGTTAGATCACACATATTGCAAGAGGCCGTCATCGAGTGATTCTTACCCACAACCTGCAAAAATTCCCAAAATAACAAATGTTTCAGAACAAGACTGTACCTTGCCCTCTACATCAGTATGTATGCTCTATTCACATCTTGTCGTTATTATATATAAATATATGAATGTATTCCGAGACTTTGCCTTTAGCTTAACATCAGGCGAGGTGAAGTCAAATTGAAGTGTCCAGTATAAAAAAAAAGGTAAAACAATGATAGAATGTCTTGGAACATAAGTAAAATCACATAGAATAAATTGTTTATAATTTGTGCAATATTTGTACTACATTTATCAACGTACATAATATTACTGACATGAGATTTTCATAAATTTTGATTGTTTATTATAACTTGTTAATCTTCTATTACATGTTATCTTACTGCACTGCTTAAGGGTAATAATTATATATCTCTACCTACTAATCTCCGTCCCGTCCCATGTTGTGAAAGATATTCCAAGAGATTGCCTAGTGTGATAAGGCCACCAATTGAGTCATTAAAGTGTGGTGAAATATTATATTACTAAAGCTAAACTTTTTTTCAGCTGTGAAGTCTAGAAGAGTGCGTTTGACAAGCAGTATTAAATGTTTGTCCCCAAAAGGCAGATTATTGAAAAAAATGAAGAAATGTCTGGGTTGAGCATGGTGCAGGCCCTGGCAGCAGACCACTATTTGGGGTGAACGGGATGTTATTCAAATTGATAAATATCACAGTTATTGTCATTTACATTTTAAACAAATTGACTTTCATGTAGAATTTAATAAATGTTGTGATAGAATGTGTACTAATGCTAGCCATTTGAAACTACTAGATGAAATGTATAATAATATTGTAAGTGTACTAGTGAAGGCGGCTGAGTGCAGTTATTATGACAAAGCGATTGGACGGCGTAAACATAAACATGTTATCGGGTGGAATAGGTACGTTCGCAACGCACACGGGCGGGCCCGGCTTGCATACAAAACCTGGATACTGAACGGTAAGCCTACACAAGGCGCAGCTTTTACGGGTATGACTGAATCCAGAAAAATATTCAAGTCAAAGTTGAAATGGTGCCAAGCTCATCAAAACCAAATAAAAATGGACATTTTAGCTAAACATCACTTAAATAAAGATTTTAGTAAATTCTGGAAATCTACTAATAGATTGTGTCCCAGGCCGGGCCTACCTGTGAGTGTTGAGGGTGTGTGCAATCCGTGCGGGATAGGGGACCTGTTCCGCCAACATTTTGAAATACAGGCGCCTTTAAATTCTCAGCCGTTGCCCGTGCCTGGTCCTGAGGCCGTCTGTGGCGAGCGCGGCGTAACGTTTACGGCGAAACAAGTCGGGACCATAATAAAGAACATGGTGAGAGGTAAGTCGCCTGGACACGACGGTCTCAGCATCGAGCACCTGCAGCATGCGGGGGTACACTTGCCTCGCATTCTGTCAATGTTCTTTAACTTATGTATGGGTCATTCATACGTACCCGATGAATTAATGCGCACTGTTGTGGTACCTATTGTCAAAAATAAAACCGGTGACTCTTCAAGGTTAGCCAATTATAGGCCTATCTCGTTGGCAACTGTGATTGCTAAGGTGCTGGACAGTCTGCTTGAAGGCCAACTAGAAAAACATCTAATAATTAATGATGCTCAATTCGGGTTTCGACCCGGATTGTCAACAGAGAGCGCTATTCTTTGTCTCAAGCAGACTGTGCAGTACTATACAGCAAGAAATACGCCTGTGTACGCCTGTTACCTGGACCTATCAAAGGCATTTGACCTGGTGTCATATAATGTGCTATGGGCTAAATGGGAACGCGATACAAGTGTACCGCCGGAAATAATTCAATTGTTTAGATATTGGTATGACAACCAACAAAATCGTGTAAGGTGGGCTGAATTCTATTCAGCAGAGTACAGGTTGGAGTGCGGCGTTAGGCAGGGAGGGTTAACCTCGCCCGCACTTTTTAACCTATACATGAACGGTCTGATCGATGAGCTCAGCGACACTGGTATCGGGTGTCATATTGATGGTATTTGTATCAATAATATAAGCTATGCTGATGATATGGTGCTGTTGAGCCCATCGATTAGTGCCCTCAGGAGACTTATTAAAATTTGTGAGTCTTATGCCGAGGCTCATGGGCTCAAATATAACGCACTCAAGAGCGAGTTCATGCTTTTCAAAGCATCCACCGTTCATGTTTTAACAGAATACCACCAGTCATGTTGTGTGGTACACCGCTAAAAAGAGTTGCTAAATTTAAGTATTTGGGCCACTGGGTCTCGGAGGATTTAAAAGATAACGCTGACATTGAGCGGGAGCGCAGGTCCTTGGCTATCCG
This sequence comes from Eilema sororculum, assembly GCA_914829495.1. Classification (NCBI taxonomy): domain Eukaryota; kingdom Metazoa; phylum Arthropoda; class Insecta; order Lepidoptera; family Erebidae; genus Eilema; species Eilema sororculum. The sequence goes on along the minus strand of OU618552.1, from coordinate 18,518,358 downwards.
ATGTGGCATGCTGGCCCACAGGTTTGCACACTGTAACAGGCACGTCAAGCGTCAGCTTTTTAAGGCTTTCTGCCAGTATTTTTATACGTGCGGCCTGTGGGTGAGCTTTACCCAGAAGGTATACAACGATCTGCGTATACAATACAACAACGCGTTCCGGGTGCTAATGGGACTGCCGCGTTTTTGTAGCGCATCTGCCATGTTTGCCGAGGCAAACGTGGACAGTTTTTCGGCGATCATGCGCATAAGAAGCGCCTCACTTTTACGCCGTACCCGCGGCAGTCCCAATACCATCCTTAAAGCGTTGCTTGATCGGTGGGACTCCCCGATCCTGGGGCGGTGGATTCAATTGCATGCAATAAAGTCTGATACCGCCCCAGGTTCGGGGTGGTGCACCCAAACTGTGTAACATTTTCATTGTTTTGTTTTATTATCTACTAACATTAGTTGTAAGTTTTTTACTAACAAATTTATGGAAGAAATTCTGAAATAAAAATATATTAATATTATTATATTATTATTATTATAAATTGCTGTAATTACGGCATAGTGCTTAATTATGCACGCGAACTTCTTAGTCTTTATTTTTTGTTAAGGTTAATTATTTTATTAGTTTTTTTTATATACTTTAATTATCTTAACACGAGACAAATGTACATTCGTCCATATTTAGTGTTAAGATATCACTTTTTGTAAATTGATGTCTGTAAAGTGCTAGTGTGTTTCTTGCGCCGTTTCTTCTCCAAATATAGAATTAATAAAAAATAAACTATTGTTTCATTCTGTGTCTAGTACCAAATATAAAAATATAAATCATACAACACCCCAACATAGAATGGGCTATCGACTAACGACATCACTATTATCGATATAATTATTAGGTAAAAATATGAATATGGCCTGCCCTACACGCAGCTCACTTTTTTTTTAAATCTACGTCACGTCATCGTCACGTCAATATGACATGATGGTATGCGATGCGGACCCGCTCCTTACGATTCAGTTTTTGTTCAATGACTGTCTTATCTGTACGTAGTACATATCTTCTAATCTGTGGTTGTCATTTTTGGTCCGACACGGCAAAGGTATATGCATATAAAAATTTAAATAATTGAAGCCAATAATCAATCCTGGAATAAAAAATACTATGTGAATGGTGAAACTACCATGAAACAGCATAACTGGTGCAGTCTTAATAAAAGGAGGTCAAACAATTCAAAGATAAGTGTCGAGAACGAAATTCTTCGAGAACGCTTACGGGTCGCTACTGACAAACAACACCAGGAGATGTCCAGAGCTATAGATCTTAAAGAAAAAAACATTCAACTGAAATCTAAACTACACCAGGCAAAATTTGAGGCCACTAATCTTAAAGAACTCAGCATCAAGCTAAAGAATATTGATACATAATGAATTCAAAGTTTGACTACAAAAAGAGTGCAGCACTGGAAGCAGAAAATAAATTATTAAAACAACAGTTAATTGAAGCAAAGAAGAAGAGGAAGGAGGCAACTGAGAATGCTGAAATACTAGCAGAATCAAACTATTATTTAGAGAACAGCCTTATGGAAGTGTATCAAGAAATAAATAAAATAAAAAGAGAAAATGAAAGCTTTGTAAAAGAAAAGCAAAGACTTTGCGCCGAGATGAACAGTCCCTCGTTAAGTACTTTATCGCAAATGTATTTGTCACATACAAAATAATTTCACAACAATGTTTTACAACTTACTTAATATAATAATTATTTAGTAAGTGATTTATTTTAAAAAGAGCGTCACAATTAGTGTTGAATAGAAAATTTAAGAATCTATGTCAATAAATGTGTCTGTATTGATTTTCATACTTATTTAGACATTTATTAGATTTATATTTCGGTTGAGCAGAAATCTAAGAAACTATAGTTCGATTTATACATATCTTGGACCTAAATTGTACTCTATATGTGCAGTATACGTTTCTTGGATGTATTTTGAAAATAGCACGCTACTATATACTATAATACATGCTACTGCGGTGGACGAGCTCAAATACACAATTCACTATTCAAATTCGCTATTTAATTTTATTTAGGTCTAAGATATATGGTTCAAAATATATAATATTCGCGTTATTATACTTTCATACATATCTATTCATAACAAAATATGTACTTATATAAAAAAATGTACCTACCTCAAGTAGTACACAACCTTTAGAAAGAAAGAAGAAAAAGAAAGAAAATACATTTATTTCTCGCAGCTTTATCACAAGTAACATTTGGATTTGATCTAGATGGCGCTGTGTGTCTTAGGCCCGTATTATAGAACGATACTCGATCCTGAATCAACTAGGTTTGAGAAGAGATTGTATTCTAGATGCCACCCAATTGCCACCAGCAGAGGTGGCAATGTTGGGGGTGGCAAACGGGATTAACCCGTCAGGTCGGCTTCACACGCTAATTCTATGCGGTTCGTCTGTTTTTCTTTTAGTCTGAGGGCGGTGCAGGTTCGCGCGCTTGCTTGCTTTCCTCTAAAACGGTGGTGTCGTCTGCAATGGTGATAAAACCAGTAGACGGCATTCTGCTCCACAAGTAAATCGCCTCCACAGATTTCCGAAGCGCCTCCATAAGATCACTCATCGTATTCTACCTGTATCCAAAACACCCAGATCCAGCCCTTCGTACCGTTATCACAAAACGACAATGTCACTTTCGCAGTCATAAGTAAAAATTTCAAAGTAACACATTCTCATATCCCATGTAGATTCTCCATGCTACCTACGTTAGAACTACGGAGTCAACAGTTTAAGCCCCCCACTAGCGATAGAAAGCAGGGATTGGTACGATGACAAACCCCATTTTAAGAATAATGGACAATGCTGCTAATTCTGTTGTTACATCTCTAAACTTTTCTAATTGCATCTGTTTCTTTCATTATCAGATAGAAAAGGACAGATGATTTATTTTAGTGAACACCTGTCAAATTAAGTCGGCGCCTTGACGGTACCCTTCAATTTTAGTCGACATCTACGAACATGCGAAACCTTTGTGAGTGAACTAACATTCAATTGCGTTCCATCACGAACACGATTCGATTTTGACTTCCATGACATTACATGCTATCACTCTGACCGACATTCCAATGAATTTAGACCTTGCACTACTTACTACGCACCACCATCTAATGAGGCCGTCAAGCTGAGTGCCACCACTGTTAACATGGTAAATGTTTACGATGGTGACCCTCTTTCCGAGACTTTGCCTTTAGCTTAACGTGTCCAGTATAAAAAAAAAAAAAAAAAAAAAGGCGCTGTCGCGCTGTCTTGATCAGTGGGTGGACACTTAGAACATCGGTTTGAACTATCATAATTTTCAAGCAATTATATCCCTTATTGCAATATCAGTAAGGCCTTCGAGCAACGTCTTCTACCAACATTCACACATAATATACACGACTGAATGTTGGCAGTCTTGCCTTTTTCCATACAGATTATACAGAATGCAGAAATGTCATAGATTTTTATGTTATCTGTGATAGATAAAATAAAAAAAAATGTTTATTTTCCAGATCAAAACAATATGGCCGCACCGTATTCACAAATCTTTTTTGATTTTTGAAAATTTGTACTTGAAATTGTGAGTTATAACTTGTGAGATAGTGACTCTTATGTGTTATATGATATTTTGTTTTTGTATTTGAAGACAGTGACTTATGGTTTTAGTGATATTTCATTTCCTATTTGGAAACATTATATTGTGAAATTTTCTTTTTATTTCGAGACAGTGACTCTTATTTAGTTTTTAATTAGTGTAATTTACTTATCTGCGAACATGTCAGGGTCAAAGGGTACTAAGAAATGTGAGCTTTGCCATAAAAGAAGATTACCAGAGAGCAGTGTATTTTTATCAAAATTTCCTCTGGAGCCAGGCCGGTAAGTTAAAGAAAACTATGTATTTAAATAATTAAGAAGTATTATATAGTAATATATGATACTGTACAGCCGAGTTCATCACTATATGGGCACTTTTAGACTCTAAATATATATATGAACGTAAAAAAATCGTAATGACAGTATTGTGTATAGGTAAGATTTAGATACATAATTACTTCACCGCAACATCACACATTAGGTCTAACCTTTTGATACGGGGCCCATTTCTCCATTCCATTAGAATCATTTTTCCAATCTAACTAGAGCTGAACTTCGACTGCCATTGGCCAGATGCTAACTGCCTCAGTATTTATTTGAAATTTAAAAGAAATTATCTTAACAGTGTAGGATTCTTGGTCCGGGTTGTCATAAGAACATCTATGGCACTTGTAACGGGTTGTTGGAGCCCTAAAAAGTCCTACAAATAGAACTGCAATGCTACGATATCGCTATTGGGTTGTAGTCAGATGGCAGTTGCTTCACGAAAAATATATAAGTTCAGTTGAATTCATAGTTAGACAGAATCCAAGGTAAAAGCTTCAGATGCGACTGTGATTAATGCTGTGATGAAAGAAAGGATTCATAAATATTTATGTACATGATTGTAATATCTTAATAAACTAAGGTACAAAAGAAATATACAGTGCAGACTCAGCCGTAGATTCATGGCTCGAGTCAACAGTAGTGCCCAGAATATGGCAAAAGGCTCACCGTCTATTACATGGGACGGATTACATTGATTGGTGAAATGTGGGTGTTAATTCACCTCTACCTAACCCTTCCGAACGCCGAATGCAGTTTCTTTTGTACATAATATGTTAAAAGAAACTTCATTTGGTTAGGTACTAAACTAAACACTAACAATCTTGATGTGTCTTTATAATATGTGAAATTTAAAAACTCAGTTTATTAATATTTTTCTTTTAGGAACTAATTTAAAGACTAAAACTGCAATCGAACGACTAGTTAGTTAGTAAGCCTAGTTTATTTGTTTAGTATGTGTTTTTATAAAAAGTCGCTACAAGATTGTTTACCTTTAGTTATGTACAGTCAACTACAAAAGTAGCTTAACAAATTCTAATTTATTGAACACTGTGGCCCCTAAGCCTTACATAAAATTGTGAAGAAAAAAAACATTGAATATTTAAATTAGGTTTGTCTTCTGGGAATCATAACACTACATTTACTATAGACAGATGCATACCAATTTAAAAAAGATTTCTAAAATATTTTAGTGTTGATCAACTTATGGCGTTGACTGTACCTATCGGAAAGAAGTATAATTATTGTTGGGCATTCAGTTAGTAAATGTTTATAATGAAATAATCAATAGATATATTTGCAAATTATTTAATTAGGGTGTATATATACTAGCTTTTGCCGCGGCTCCGCAAGTGTGGATGTCGGATATCGTGACCAAACATCATGTCAGCTAACTACATACTAAATTTTATTAAAATTGCTCCAGCTATTTTGATGTGAAGGAGTAACAAAAATCTATCCATCTATACTTACAAATTTAGATATTAGTAGGATGTACATATATTTTGTCGCAGCTGGTAGCCCGGATAATTACAAATGTGCATAACTGGGCACCGGATAATTGAGTTTCTTCTATTATTCAATTTCAACCGTAAGTGATTCCACTACAGATGTTTAACATGATGTGTTTTAAAATTGTGTGGTGTCTTTTTTACTTACATCTACTATAGACACACCGCTCTGGCCCACAATCTTAAAATGAGCACTTCTAAACAACACAATCATAATCTCAAAATGTCCACATCTCAAAATTATCAAAATGACTAAAGGTTTGCACCGGTTCAAAGAAACTACAGCAAAACCGGTGCAGCTCCGGTTCTTACAGAACAGTTTTATTTTATTTAAAATTTTAAGTATGATTTTTTTATCCCACTTAGGTGGTAGACAAGCACACGGCCCACCTGATGGGAAATTGCTGTCAGATCTGTCTATTACGCATGCACGCCTAAAGCACTAAACCGATCTTGATGAAATTTGATACAGACAGGGATAAGAGCTTGAAAAAGGACATGAGCTACTTTTCCCATCATCCCATCCCTTTGAATCCCTTCCACGATAGAAAAGGTAGTCAAAAGGATGAAAGCATAGTACCTATAACGAAAATTTCATCCATATAGCGATCCAAGGTAGCGGACATGAAATTTTGAACAATGTCAATATTGGTATCGTTTTCGAGGTTTTCAGGGTTGCTAACTAAGAATATATCATCCATTTGGTGATCAAAGATGGCGGACTCGAATTTTTCAATTAAGTCAATATGGGTATCGTTTTCGAGGTTTTCAGAGTTGCTGATTACGAATATATCATCCTTTTAGCGATCCAAGATGGCGGGCTCGAATATTTCGACAAAGTCAATATGGGTATCGTTTTCGAGGTTTTCATGGTTGCTATTTACGAATATATCATCCATTTAGCGATCCAAGATGGCGGACTCGAATTTTTCGACAAAGTCAATATGGGTATCGTTTTCGAGGTTTTCCGGGCTGCTAATTACGAAGAATATCATCCATTTGGTGATCAAAGATGGTGGACTCGAATTTATCAATAAAGTTGATATGGGTATCGTTTTCGAGGTTTCCAGAGTTGCTGATTACGAATATATCATCCATTTAGCGATCCAAGATGGTGGGCTCGAATATTTCGACAAAGTCAATATGGGTATCGTTTTCGAGGTTTTCATAGTTGCTATTTACGAATATATCATCCATTTAGCGATCCAAGATGGCGTTCTCGAATATTTCGACAAAGTCAATATGGGTATCGTTTTCGAGGTTTTCATGGTTGCTATTTACGAATATATCATCCATTAACCGATCCAAGATGGCGGACTCGAATATTTCGACAAAGTCAATTTGAGTATCGTTTTCGAGGTTTTCAGAGTTGCTGATTACGAATATATCATCCTTTTAGCGATCCAAGATGGCGGGCTCGAATATTTCGACAAAGTCAATATGGGTATCGTTTTCGAGGTTTTCCGGGCTGCTAATTACGAAGAATATCATCCATTTGGTGATCAAAGATGGCGGACTCGAATTTATCAATAAAGTTGATATGGGTATCGTTTTCGAGGTTTCCAGAGTTGCTGATTACGAATATATCATCCATTTAGCGATCCAAGATGGCGGGCTCGAATATTTCGACAAAGTCAATATGGGTATCGTTTTCGAGGTTTTCATAGTTGCTATTTACGAATATATCATCCATTTAGCGATCCAAGATGGCGTTCTCGAATATTTCGACAAAGTCAATATGGGTATCGTTTTCGAGGTTTTCATGGTTGCTATTTACGAATATATCATCCATTAACCGATCCAAGATGGCGGACTCGAATATTTCGACAAAGTCAATTTGAGTATCGTTTTCGAGGTTTTCAGAGTTGCTGATTACGAATATATCATCCTTTTAGCGATCCAAGATGGCGGGCTCGAATATTTCGACAAAGTCAATATGGGTATCGTTTTCGAGGTTTTCATGGTTGCTATTTACGAATATATCATCCATTTAGCGATCCAAGATGGCGGTCTCGAATATTTCGACAAAGTCAATATGGGTATCGTTTTCGAGGTTTTCATGGTTGCTATTTACGAATATATCATCCATTTAGCGATCCAAGATGGCGGGCTCGAATATTTCGACAAAGTCAATATGGGTATCGTTTTCGAGGTTTTCATGGTTGCTATTTACGAATATATCATCCATTTAGCGATCCAAGATGGCGGACTCGAATATTTCGACAAAGTCAATTTGAGTATCGTTTTCGAGGTTTTCAGAGTTGCTGATTACGAATATATCATCCTTTTAGCGATCCAAGATGGCGGGCTCGAATATTTCGACAAAGTCAATATGGGTATCGTTTTCGAGGTTTTCATGGTTGCTATTTACGAATATATCATCCATTTAGCGATCCAAGATGGCGGGCTCGAATGTTTCGATAAAGTCAATTTGAGTATCGTTTTCGAGGTTTTCAGAGTTGCTGATTACGAATATATCATCCTTTTAGCGATCCAAGATGGCGGGCTCGAATATTTCGACAAAGTCAATATGGGTATCGTTTTCGAGGTTTTCATGGTTGCTATTTACGAATATATCATCCATTTAGCGATCCAAGATGGCGGGCTCGAATGTTTCGATAAAGTCAATATGGGTATCGTTTTCGAGGTTTTCATGGTTGCTATTTACGAATATATCATCTATTTAGCTACCCAAAATGACGGACTCGAATTTTTCAACAAAGTCGATATGGGTATTGTTTTCAAGGTTTTCAGATTTGCTTATCACGAATATACTATCCATTTAACGATGAAAGAGGGCTAGATGGTTGATATATTCGTAATTAGCAACCCCACAAACCTCGAAAACCATACCCATATCAATTTTACTGAAAATGTATCTGTAGGTAATGTTGGCCTTGGATAGGAAGTAGTTGCCGTCTAAACAGTGTTCAAGTTGATCAATATAGTTAAACAGCAGCTCGTTGTCACTCAATCGATCTTTTACGACGTTTAATCGTTCTTTTACGTTGGTGAAGAGAGATTCCACGTCGAAGCTCACCATGATGTCATCTGGTTCTAGCTTGAGATCTTTTATGCCGTGAGTCCTTCACAAAATCAAAAGTATAGTAGGTATATATCTTTTTTTTTCCGTGCGGGAATCCCCTTGGATACCTCCCCTACCGGAGCCAGAAGGGGAGGTTATGTCGGACTCGAACCGACTAAACCGCACGCCGACTGTGGATCGTGGTGCTAGGCCGGAGGTGAGGTTGTCATCGACATATCCCTCGCACCCCAGCTGACCCAGGGCCATCCCTTCCGGTCTGGCCCTCCTCAGGAGGGGGGTAGGTATATATCAACCTATATCATGATCGCGTTAATTCCCGTTATAATTATTGTATAACGATACCCATTTTGATTTTATTGATAAATTCGAATCATCCAGCCGCCTTCGATCGCTAAATGGATATTTGTAACCGAAATAAAACTTGTGATGCACCATTCGCTTCGTCATAATTACCATGTTGAAATTTTAAAAATTAACGAACATGTGGACATTTGGACGCGACTCTTACAATGGTATACCTAAGTTGTGAAATCGTAAATGTTTATGCTAAACAATTTTATTTGATTGTTGGCGAGTTATTGTCGCTGCAAACGTTGCTAGGGAATAAATAAAAACAAAATGTCTATTCATATTCAGTAAGACACTTTGTACTTTTACACTTAATTTTATTTTTCACCTGACCGGTTTCGCCTCACAGTATTCTCAAAAGTATGATGTAATGTGAGAATGCGTGCGAACGTGAGGATTAAATGATGTGGAAAAGTCCAAAGTGTCTTACTCAATATCTGTAGCACATTCCAGCAAGTGCCATCAATCAACAGTATAAACAAAATGTCTATTCGTTTAGTACTGCGTCCGGTAATCCGGTTAATACGACGCAAAATCACCGGTTCCTTGGCCGTCGTCATAACCGGATTCTACTGTACATATAAAACATCTATTTAATTAAATATTTATTTATTATTAAAGTCTACCATTATTAGAATAAAACCACGGTTGTCGTGTCGTCACGTCTGGTTATAAATAAAAAGTATAATGAATGAGGAATTAACATTATGTTCATGAAATAAAGTTATCTTATCTTATTACGATCTTATTTGTTGATTTTATCCATGCTTTGTTTGCTTCTATTATTTCAGATGCAGACTATGGGTCAAAGCTGTAGGAATAGAGGACCTTGCATATTTGCCCATTGAAAAGCTTCATCAGCTTAAGTATATTTGTGGTGCACACTTCTCCCAGAAGTGTTTCAACAAAAAAGGCAACCGGTTGAAGCAAGATGCCGTTCCAAACATTAATTTGCCTAATATACCTCTAACAGAGGAAATCCTTAAGGATTTCCCAATGCACATGAAGAATGTTAAGAAGCAGCTCACGCCGAAATACGGTATTATAGCATTTTTACACAGCTACTAGATCACACAACTTATCCATATTAATCTTATGTTGCCTGTAATTGAAATATTTAACATTTTTATCAAATAATAATTTGTTTTCGGGATGTGAAATAATTAGGATAGTAGGGTATCCTATGCAAACGGCAACCACCCACTCTTTCTCACGAAGGCCAATTTCATTAACATTCCTTTAATCAGTGTTATGACTACCTACTAATACATTTTTTTTATTCTAGGTCCACTTACAATGTGCACCAATACAATTGAGCACCGGTATAATATCTCTTGTCCTTCTACTACTGTACCATCTGGTAAAGAAAATGTTGAAGGTTAGTATAAATAATTATTATGTGGAATAATTTCAACAATAATTGCTTTTATATTTGGATTGATACATACATTTTGGCAAATAATTGTTCCACATTTGAAGCATATTTTAAATCTTACTTTACTCTTATCAATTAGTCTCTCATCATATTGTTTGGATGTTTTCATTATATTAACAGAACAACATCGAATGAGTCAAATAATTCCGGTGGCATCGACTTCAAAGGCACCAGAACATTTAACCTATAAAAGAGTGGCTGGTAAGTTTAGTTTACCACAACTCATTCACTCTTATTCTTGCTATAAATGCTTTTTGCTTATTTAGTTTCAATAATCTAGTTTTTGTTATATCAACAGAAGAAAATCGCACGACTCCATTTATACCGGTACCATCGACTTCAAAGGCCCCAGTAGACTTGACCTACGAAAAAGTAGCTGGTAAGTTTAGGATATAAATAAATCTATGTTACCTATTTAAATAGCCCGTAACTGGTAAAGCACTAAAAACTAATGATCCAAAGTCCTCCAACACGACAACGCTTGAAACAAAATATTATTAAGTACATTATGTATGTCAAAGTGATTGGGACAGCCTCCGTGGCGTAGTGGTAGTTAACGCGGCCGCTACGCAAGAGGTGCGGGTTCGATTCCCGCTCATGGCAAATATTTGTATGCATGAATATGGGTATATGCACTGGTCTGGTCGTGCCTCGGAGAGCGCGTTAAGCCGTCGGTCACGGTTGCCATACGAACATTTATGGTGGTCGTTACGGGTAGTTGGAGCCCTCAAAAGTCCAACAACTGGTTTAAGGTTATTTATGTAAGGTAGTGTGTGTAATTTTTTGTACGACAACTCACAATAGTACAGGTTTAAACCTTCGTGGTTTTTTGTTGCTATTATTGACCTATTATAATGTATCTATTGTTTGGTTTGATAATAAATAAAAAATAAAAATAAACTGGAATGCTGCCTTTGGGTTGTGGATGTTAGAAAGATAGCATTCACTTCACAGAAAATATCGAAGGATGTAACTGGGGTTACATCCTTACTTGGGGATGCAAAAATGAAGAAGAAGGGCTAATCAACTAATTTTTACTATTTGGAGGTGTTTTGGGCTTATTTCCAACGGCCACCGCCGCCGGTGGTCGTCAAGACAAACTTTTGAAATCGAACTACAAAATTTGAACAAATTTACGAGTTCTTATGAGTGCCATAGATAAATACACACAGTACAAATCCTACTAACAAATAAAAAAAAAAAAAAATATTAATTTGCTTAATAAATTTCAGACCTACCTGCTGCTGATGACACAGTTACAGTTCAGAATTACAAAAGATCAAAATCGAATATTCATACAAAAGGTATTATATGAAAATATATAGATATACATCCCACAAGCTGTTTGTGCCTATTTTTATAAATCGACAATATTCTTTTTGTAGATAAATCTCCACCAATGACTGCGAGAGAGAAACGACTTTTGGAAAAGTTGCAGAATACTAGGGTGAGTATGAAAACATTGGCTACAACGTCCATAAATTTAAATAACATAGATTCTGAAACTCTTAAGTCTATACTACTTAATGCTGTAAAAAATCAGAAAAAGAAACCACAAGGCAAGCGATGGGGCTTAAAAAATAAAATTAGTGCTTTGGCTATATTTAAAAGATCTCCAAAGGCCTACCGTTTTATGTCAAAATTATTACCACTGCCAAGTGAAAAAACTTTACAAAGAATGTTGAAAAATATTCCAGTAGAACCGGGTATTTATAAAAATATATTATTAAACATAAGTAAAAAAGTTTGTGGAATGCAAAACGACCGGAACAAGTATTGTTGTTTGCTCTTTGACGAGATGGCGCTAAAAAAGCGGTTACTTTACAATAAAAGCAGCGACAAAGTAGAAGGCTTCGTAGATCTTGGACCTGGAGAGGGTATGGAAAGAACCAATAAGGTTGCAGATCATGCTCTTGTATTCATGCTCCAAGGCATATGTTTGAAATATAAACAGCCTATTGCTCATTATTTTGTTGAAGGCACAATTTCGTCACAGCACTGCAATTCACTAAGCGAGCACAACGATGCGAGTCGCAACGTTGTGCTCGATAGAGATTGTCATTGGTCGGATTGTATCACGTCACTGGAGATCGACCAATGACAATCTCTATCGAGCACAACGTTGCGACTCGCATCGTTGTGCTCGCTTAGTGAATTGCACAGCAGCAGTTAGCCAGTATTATTAAAAATATTATAAGAAACGTGAGTGATGCCGGTCTCACCGTGGTTACCACAGTTTGCGACCAAGGGCCGACGAATGTAGGTGCCTTAAATTTATTAAAATCGTTGGAGGGCCTTCATAAAGACTTAAATCATTTCATTGTCGATGGCAAGAAAATATTTATGATGTATGATATACCGCATTTATTTAAATCCATTAGGAATAATTTTTACAATGCCGGATTAATAAAATACGACGGCAGATTAGGCCAATGGAGTCATTTGAAAGCAGCCGAAGAAAGGAATAGAGGCCTATTAAATTTCAACAAGTTAACTCCATTGGTCGTGAATCCTAATTATAAGATAAAAATGAAAGTTAAGTACGCTGCGCATGCATTAAGTAACACAATGGCTGCTATACTAAAAATGATGGCATGGAAAGATGACGATGCGGAAGTTATAAGTGAAACTGCATATGTAATAGAACAGCTAGACAGATTATTTGACTGCACAAATGGCCCAGCTTCACCTAAAGACGTAAAAAAGGGTATTCGCGAAAATGTTTCCGAAAAATCTAATCATGTTGCAACCTGGAATAGCTACTTAAAAACTATAGAAACAGTCCAATTCATTAGCTCTTCTACTAATAAAGAGTCAAAAAATGTACGATGCGTCAAAGGATTCCAAATATCATTAAACTCTTTAAAGGATATTTGGAATCTTCTGCACAAAGCTGGATTTAAATATTTGAATTTGCGCCAATTAAACCAGGATTCCCTTGAAAATTTGTTTGGGAACATAAGACAGCACAGTGTGACAAATAAAAATCCAACATGCTCTCATTTCACCGCGGCTTTAAAAACATCCATAATAACGGGTTTAACAGGTTCACACAGTCGTGGTGCAAACTGCGAAGCAGATTCTAATGAACTGTTTATAAGTTATAAAGAAATAGATGCGCCAGTAGAAAATGAATCTTTTGATGAATGTGAAATACAACTCGCTGATGATATTTCCTACCCTGTGTTGTCTCTACCCGATGAATCTGATTTAGAGTTTTACGAAACAAACTTGCACACTTTTGAGGACCAACCAGTAGTGTATGTAAGTGGTTATTTAGCTGCCAAATTATTAAATAAAAGTTCGTGCATAAATTGCAAAACAAGTTTATCAGTTGTTGATCCAGATGAGAATGATGAACTGTATAATTATATATCTTTTAGAGAATGGTGGCAAGACAAAAAATCTCTAACATATCCAACAAAAAATTTATGTAAAACCGTTTATGACGCAAAAAATTATTATGAAACACAACTTTCGCAAGAAATCCATAGATTAAATATTGGCCAAGAATGTTTATTACAACTAAGAATTAACTGTAATTTTGAGTGGTTTAGTTGTCTACCACACTTTGAGGAAGTCACTGAAAGTTTAATACGGACCCTCAGCTATCTTTTTATTGGCAAAAGCTGCAAAATAATAAATGATAAATTAAAAATGACTGAAAGTGATTTGGCAGCTAAAACCAAAATGAAGCAACAACTAGGAAAAGATGAATAATCCATACTTCCATACTAATCCATACTAATATTATAAATGCGAAAGTAACTGTCTGTCTGTATGTCTGTATGTTACGCTTTCACGCCTAAACCACTGAACCGATTTTGATGAAATTTGGTATAAAGGTAGATTAGACCTTGAGAAAGGACATTAGCTATGTTTGGTCGCGATAACCGACATCCACGTGGGCGGAGCCGCGGGCAAAAGCTAGTCCATACTTCCATACTAATATTATAAATGCGAAAGTAACTCTGTCTGTCTGTCTGTCTGTATGTTACGCTTTCACGCCTAAACTACTGAACCGATTTTGATGAAATTTGGTAAAGGTGTAGATTAGACCATGAGAAAGGACATAGGCTATGTTTGGTCGCGATAACCGACATCCACGCGGGCGGAGCCGCGGGCAAAAGCTAGTCCATACTAATATTATAAATGCGAAAGTAACTGTCTGTCTGTCTGTCTGCCTGTCTGTCTGTCTGTCTGTATGTTACGCTTTCACCCTAAACCACTGAACCGATTTTGATGAAATTTGGTATAGGGGTAGATTAGGCCTTGAGAAAGGACATAGGCTATGTTTTTTCGCGATAACCGACATCCACGCGAGCGGAGCCGCGGGCCAAAGCTAGTAATATTATAAATGCGTTAGTAACTCAGTCTGTCTGTTACGCTTTCACGCCTAAACCACTAAACCGATTTTGATAAAATTTGGTATAAGGGTAGATTAGACCTTGAGAATAACCGCGATTTGGGTCGCGATAACCGACACCCACGCGGGCGGAGCCGCGGGTAAAAGCTAGTTAAATATAATCTTTGATTTAGTCATGCCAAAAGGGCGATAGTATTCTAAGGAGGTCAAGAGTTTTTTCATTTGGCTTAATAGGGGAAAAAGGAACAAACTGGTGAACTTTACTAAAAATAAACTCAGTATCATGAGTAGTTCCTACGAAAGGATAAGAAATGAATGTGGACTTCCACGTGAAGTTTCGTGTTATGATTGAAGTCGATTTTAGATAGTTATTAAAGGCCTGTTAATTATATACAACAAATTTTAAATCAGTTCATCATAAAATTTTTCGAAGCTTGTTACAAAGGAACTAGATATTGCTATGAAATAATAAGATAAAGATATTTTCAGCTGGATCTTTAGGAGATGCGATTGTACTGGTATCGAAATATAAATACCGTAAACCTAAAATGCATAAAGGCCTATAAATAAACACTACCTGTCAGACGAAAGCGATAAAGCAGGGGGGCTGACTCACAATGAATATGATAAAAAACATAAATAATGAGCAATTCTTCACATATTATGTATAAGTACTATATAAAAAATGCAGAAAGAAATCGAAAGAAAAATAGCTAACGGTTGGAAGATATACCTGTCGTTGAAAGAATGAAAAACTGAGAAATGCCTATGTCGTTAAGTGAAAAGTTTTCAATGCTTGCATCTTTCCATGCCTGACATACGCATGCTAAAAATGGGGTTTTACCGAGCAACAATAAAATAGAATTAATGATATTCAGAATAGAATTGGACAAGGTAAACAGAAAGCCAAAATTTATGTCTCGTGGACTAAGGTGATATAAAAAGAGGCAAAATTCAATATTCGTGGATCCTCGTGTCCCGATTGATATTTTACGTACTATAGGAGACTATAAAAATATTACAAGTATAGAGTACGAAGAAATTACAACAGGGAAACACGTTATAACAGGACATGAAATGTAGTAAGTAGGAGGCATTTAAACTTGTGTTTAAGTATGGAGTCTATCCGAAAAGTCTTAAGGATACGATGTTAAAACCCTTATTTTAGAAAGACGACAAGGAGCATATTATTTAAGATTGTAATGACACTTGGGCCTTTACAGAGCAAGAGCAAAATAAAATCAGTATTTTTCAGAATAAAATTGTGAGAAGGTAATCAGATTGCCAAAATTAATATCTCGTGGATTAATGCACCAGTATGGGCTCATGAATATGAAGGCAATAAAACCTTATCTGAGATTATCGTGTGGATGAATAACACTTATCTAAAAATTTACGTTATAAAAACTAAGACAATGCATATCGGTCAAAGAGAACCCTCAAATATAGTGGACATACAATATCCACAAAATATATTCTATTAAATGGTTTCTTTTATTTTATTTATTTTTTATATATACAGGTGTATTTTACCTTAAACGTTGTAATTACAGCAAAATGTTCTTAGAAGACCTTCCCTAACTTTTTGAGATATTTTGAATTGCATTCACAGATTTTAGAAAAATCGTACAGTCAGCAAGAATAATGCTAAAAATCCTGACATTTTTTGTCTCTACTCGATCCTATTTCATATAGGGATCATAAGACATTACGGGAGCATTTTAGATTTGAGTACTATCAATAACACCCCGTCGTTTTTGCGTCGGGGGTTAAAAACGGAAATCGCCAAAACGTTCTTATACATTTCAGCAGGAAAAATAAATTTCTACCATGATTAAACTTCTTGTTTTGCGTAAGAAGTCGGTAAGATTGGCTGAAAAGATATTCGCAGCAAACTCTAAATTTGTAGGTAAAAACTATTTTTATTTACTTTTTAACCTATCCTAACTAATTCTTTCCCAAAAAAAGATGTTAAATCATTGTAGAAATTTGATTTTCTTGCTAAAAGGTATGGGTATCGTTTTTGGCGATTTCTGTCTTTCCTGGTTCTCAAAGCTAAAATCTTTTGATCCTCATATGAAATAGGATCGATCGATACCAAAAATATTTTTGATCCCTTCTATTCTAAAAATGTCACTACTGTCACGGAAGCGGGGAGCAAAATAGCTCTTTCCTGTTCAGAGCCAAGCAGCGGGCCGGCAAAGTGATTTGAATTTGGAACATTATCATTCATAGAAATCGAACGCAAATTGTACGGATTACTGGCTGCACAGCGCGGGGTGACCTGTGCTAACTAAAAAAAAAAACAAAGTGCGCCAATTACCTCTCTGTTCTTGTAATTAGTACATTACCTATTTAAGTTGTATTTTGCAAAATAATGAGTTAAGGAAGTGACAATGTATTAACTCTTGAAATAATTAGATATTATAGAAGCTAACAACGCCGTACAAAACTTGTTACCCCAGAAATCTCGGGAGAAATATTTTCTCATGGATGAAAAGTAGAGTGTATAACTCGGGAGCAAATTTATTTTTCCCTCGGGCAGTGTACTTTGAATCCTTCGCTTTGCTCTTCATTTAAAGTAGCGCCCTCGCCGTAAAAATACTACTTCGCTACCTTGTTATACAATCTACTATTTTGACTTATAGCATTTTCCTTACTGATGTACGATTTTTCCAAAATCTGTGAATGCAGTTCAAGATATGTCAAAAAGTTAGGGAAGGTCTTTTTTTTTCTTCTTAGAACATTTTACTGTAACTCCAACGGTTAAGGTAGCTAGTAGTATTTTTATATATATACGTAGTAGTGTAGTAGGTAATATATATATATATATATATATATAGTTGTAGACCCATGAAGTATTGTATTTTGTATAGTTTGTTAGTGTGTAGAGATTTGGTACTTCGAGAGTCAATTAATTTTAATAATAATTGTAGTACATTTCTGACAGCATTCAGGAATTATATGAAGCATCTCAACGTCATTTGGCTAAACTCAACACTGGAATTGAAAACTTCATGTAGGCGTTCATTGAAGTTGAATAATATTGCGTAGACAAAATCTGCGTATAATAAATTATGATGATGACGGTGACGTCGACAATAAAGCACAGCAGGTACCAGTCACCTTCAAGTTTACGCTGCCTAATTTATTGATTAACACAAAAAACAGCTTGCATAGCCTATCATACTCAAATAATAAAATATCTACTTTACTTGATAAGTTGCCAGAAAAATTGAAATATGCTATTTTAACAACCATGCAAAAAAAAAATTGGACACAAGATCTGATTTGTCAATTAGAAGTGTTAATTAGTAGAACAACGGTTCTCTAATTAAGTAGAAGAAGTTAAGAAAGTTTAAGAACTAACCTGATTTCTATGATTAGTTGAACTTCAGTTTTATGATGTAGTATGTTTATAATAGAATCAAAATATTTTCGAGAAAACGTTTCAGAGTAATAATAGAAATATAATAAAATAATTGAAGTATATAGTGAAAATAAGTAAAGAAGATATTGTGTTGTTATAATTTGTCTTGTTCCATTAAAATAAAAATAAAAAGCTTTAAACATACTTGGTTTAGTAGGAGGTCAATACAGCAAAATTGCACGGTTGCACTTACTTACGCATCAAAGTGTAGATTAATTATAATGTTAGATAGAATAGAATAGAAAGTAGATTAGCTTGGTGGGTTAGCTATTAATTTATATAACATAATAATTTGGGACTATGTAGAAGAAATAATGCAGAGGATTTGCAATTTTTTATTATTATGCTACAATATATTGTTGTTTAAGTTATTGGCCTATGTCCAGCAGTGGACTGCAATAAGCTAATGGATTGATTGATATTGTTATTTAAGGTATTGTGTTGGTGTCTATGGGATTATAATAGTTAGAAATCATGTAAATATTGGTGATAATACTATTATGTCATTTTGTAACTAGAAGTGATTAGGTTTATGGTTGCAATTTCTGCCATTTAAGGAATGTATGTGTTAATGCTTGTAATTTTGTTTAGTGCTTGAAGGCATCGGTTCGTGGTTTTCCTGCCAGTTACTGTTTTTTATTTATAGCAAAATCTTTCAGCATACATCTCACGCATTCATAAAAGCCACCTTATTTAGACAAGGTGGCTTTTATGAATGCGTAGCCACCTGTACAATACATTCAAAACAGCTTCAAATACATATTATGCCTACGTATATAATAGCAAGTGGCAAAAGGCAATATGTGGGTCTTATGAAATTGTTTCCTTAAAAATATTTACTCATTTTTAACAATAGTCATGTAAAAAATCTCTTTACAGAAGTCTGCCGTATTTCATTTCAGTACTTCTAAAATTAGTTTCACCAAAAAGGAACAAATTCAAACACTGGCAACACTCGTGTGTAATGTCGCGTGTTATCTTTTTTTAAATATATTTTTATTATAACGTTAGTAAATCATTTTTTTAAGCTGAAGTCTATAAATCACCAGCGTCATTTCTGTTAAACTAAAAAAGAATTGTGCACCTTCAGTTTTCATTAAAATTGGGCCTGATATACTCTCATAGAGTCGGATTTTGCCACTTGCCGCACGTAGATACGCACGCATGAATTATGAAAAGGACAACCAAGTGATCTTTATTAATATATAATGGACTTTTTTATGTTTTCGTGTTCGTGTCGTCGCTGCGGTGATCTGCCTGCGCGGAGACTATATACGAGGTGTGTTTATCAGCTTCACATCCCACGCCGCCCGGTCGCATCGCGAGCTCTATATAAAGGGCGTGTATAACCGGTCTCTGTACACTTTCTCTCCCTCTCTCGCTCTTCGGCAATGCAGTACGCCAGGTAACGTCATCTGCCTACTCTTTTGTAAACCGTTTTTAACCCTCTAACGAACCCTCGACCACGTGGCTCTGCAGTTGGTCTCGCTACAGTGTGAGAAATGTCGCAAATTTATGACCCCAGTAACCGGTACAAATCGGTTGCAAGGTCAACAAACTTTATGCTCAATCCATTTGGCACGATCTATAACGAAGATTTGCCCAAATAATGTTTTTGTGTAGAGTAGTGACCATGGAGGTAATACAAACCATGTTAGTCGGGGGGCGCCGGATTAAAAAGGAGCAAATTAAAATCTTTACTGGGGCAAATTAGTTTGTGTTGATAAAATAAGAATGTAATGTAAGAGTAATTTTCTAACTTATGAAAAATGAAAAATAAGATATTAAAGTAGGTTACTATATTCTCCAATGCTTACTATGGCATTGCAAAATTTAGCAGTAATGTCTACTGATTTATTTTTTCAGATTGATACTTCGGGCGTCGATTTTCAACTCTCTTCTGGAGCTGTATATGACGATACAAAAACGGTTTTGCTTCATTGTAGAAAATGGTCAAAATTCCTGAAAAAGTGCCATTTCATAAAAATCTGTCAAGAGCGAGTCGGACGTTGGATCGTTCCGATTACACGTCGAAGTGCATTACCAGGGCTCCTCCGACACGACGAAGCATGATTCATATATTACTAGATACCTGTATCAAGTATTTTTTAGTTTTTGTATATATTTTTATAGTCCAGGTGAATAATTTTTTTTACTAATCGAATTTGAAAATAAATTTTATTCAAATAGAGCGCTAGCATTGATAATTCATATAAAATGATAAAATAACTGTCGTTTCTTTAATACTCAAAATGAATACTGCAGAAGCTATTACATAAAAAGAGAACATTGAAATTCTACATCAGTATCGGTACCATAAGCTGTGTTTTATGTGAAACAGTTATATTTGGTAATATTTTCGAAATAAAATATTATTTAAATTAATTTAAAGCTGGTTTAGTTGAAACAGTTATGCTTTGGTAAAGTTAAATACTGTATATAGTATTTTAAAATTGTCTTTCAGTTAAAACAATTTTATTTTGAATTTTTTGGATAATACAACTTGAATGAATATGCCATGTTGATTCCCGGTGGAGTAGGATAGGGCCACCCCATCTGTAGGTATCGTAGAATGCGACTAAGGGATTGTGCTGTTCTAAATTTGACAATAAACATACAGCTGACACGTGCCCGTTTGACGGCAATAGGCTCGCCCCCTATTACGTGTGACCAAAAGTCATATTTTGGCGAAATGTGGTTGTTAAGACACCTCCGCATACCCCTTTGGGGATTTACAGGCTTGAGTATATTACGTGTGTACGTATTTTTGAAGTAAAATAATATGAAAATTAATTTAAAGCCGAGTTTTAGTTGAAATAGTATATTGTAATATAGTTGCATACTGAATGCTTTATAAGAATCATTCTAATTTTGTATTACTTTTTCAAGTAAACACAATGTAAATTAAAGCAGAAGTGTAGTTTAACTATATTTTGTAACATTTTTGAAGTAAAATATTATGTAAGTTAATTTGAAGCCGTGTTTTAGTTATATTTTGTTATATTTTTAAAATTAATTTAAAGCTGCGTATTAGTTTAATTAGTTACATTTGTAATCTTTCTGATGTCAGATACTATGTGAATTAATTAAAAGCCGTGTTGCAGTTGAAATAGTTATATTTTGTAGTACAAGTATGTATATGTAAAATACTATGTAAACTAATTTAACACCGAGGTTTAGTTAAAATTGTTATATTTTGTAATACTTTGTAAGAAAAGTACTATGTACTTAAGTTAATTTAATTCAACTGAAACATGTTCAGTTAAATTAGTTATATTCTTTCATATGTTGTAAGTAAAATATTATGCGAATTAATTTAAAGCTGTGTCGTAGTTGAAACAGTTATATTTTGTAATGTTTTTTAAGTAAAATACTATGTTAAAAGGCTGTCATTTAG
Source organism: Eilema sororculum (assembly GCA_914829495.1). Classification (NCBI taxonomy): domain Eukaryota; kingdom Metazoa; phylum Arthropoda; class Insecta; order Lepidoptera; family Erebidae; genus Eilema; species Eilema sororculum. The sequence continues at coordinate 18,496,874 of OU618552.1, read as the reverse complement.
TTGAAACAGTTATACTTTGTAATAGTTTTTAAGTGAAATACTTACTGTAAATTATTTTAAAATTGTGTCTTAGTTAAAACAATTATATTTTGTATTTTTTCGATAATACGATTTGAATGAATATGCCATGTTGATTCCCGGTGGAGTAGAATAGGGCCACCCCATCTGTAGGTATCGTAGAATGCGACTAAGGGATTGTGCTGTTCTCCATTTGACAATAAACATACAGCTGACACGTGCCCGTTTGATGGCAATAGGCTCGCCCCCTATTACGTGAGACCAAAAGTCATATTTTGGCGAAATGTGGGTGTTAGGACACCTCCGCATACCCCTTTGGGGATTTACAGGCTTGAGTATATTACGTGTGTACGTGTTTTTGAAGTAAAATAATATTAGAATTAATTTAAAGCTTAGTTTTAGTTGAAATAGTTTATTGTAATAATATAGTTTAGGATACTAATGCTTTAAAAGAATCATTCAAATTTCGAAATATTTTTAAGTGAATACTATGTAAATTACAGCAGTTTTAGTTTAAACAGTAATACTTTGTAAAGTGTTGAAATAAAGCCGGGTTTCAGTTGAATTAGTTGTATTCTGTCATATTTTGTAAGTAAAATATTATGTACATTAATTTAAAGCTGTGTTTTAGTTGAAACAGTTATATTTTGTAATGTTTTTGAAGTAAAATACTATGTTAATTAATATAAAGTTGTGGTTTAGATGAATAAATTATATTTTTTAATGTTTTTGAAGTAAAATACTATGTTAATTAATTTAAATAGTTGAATTTGTTATATTTTGGAAGTACACTATTATGTTAGTTGATTTAAAGTTGTTTGAGTAGAAAAATTCTATACTTTAAATTAAAATGGTATTTTCATTCATTTACCCGCAGTTCAGTAGGACTTAATTCTTAATATTTTTACTTATTTTATAAGAATCATAATAAATACAGTTCTAAGTTGATGGAAGTTTTATTTTTCACATTAAATTTTGAGTGCAGGTTCTGAACTCCCAAGCTCGATCGATATCAATAATCGATAATTTATCGATTATTGATATCGATCGAGCGCATCACTATAGAAATCGATTAGGTGAGGCACATCACTGATTCTTTATGATTAGGTTAGGTAGGTTGGTAGCACCACGTAATTGTCATTTTCAATTTGATGTACTTTGCGTCACGTTGGTATTAAAGATTAGTCCAAATTGTATGTATGTGTATGTGTGCGTGAGCTCGAAACGTATGTTCTAAGTGCGGTCTCTTCTTACGTAGTATATTACTTACTCTGTGGTCTTGATTTGACAGGTCTTACCTTAAATAAAATCATCAGGTCCTTTTTTATCTGATCATGAATGAAACAGATGCAATTAGATTTTTTTAGAGAAATTTAAGTTTAGAGATGTAACAACAGAATTGGGAGCAATATTCATAAATTCTGAATTTTAACTTATTTATTGTATGAATGAATTTTTTATAGCATTTATTATGCTAACTTTAAAATTAGCATAATAGATTTATTCGAATTATTGTAGTGTTGAAAAGAAAAAATACATTGTAATATTTATTTCGATATATCAATTAGTTTCCAAGATAATATGGACTTTTAGCGACCAGCGCACGCTAAGATGCGTGTGACGTATTTTTATGTAGGCCAGTCAGTTTTACGTTTCACCCGCGCAGCCTTACGTTTTCACCGGAAATCTCAGGAGCTACTGGCCTGTTTTCAAAAAATATTTTTCTTTTGAATAGACCATATGTTATCGAGGAAGGAACCTAGTTTTTATACAAAGACATGACAAGATTGTTCACATTTAGTTAAGTACTAGCCTTTGCCCGCGGCTCCGCCCGCGTGGATGTCGGTTATCGCGACCAAACATAGCCTATGTCCTTTCTCAAGGTCTAATCTCCTTGCCCCTATACCAAATTTCATCAAAATCGGTTCAGTAGTTGAGGCGTGAAAGCGTAACATACAGACAGACAGACAGAGTTACTTTCGCATTTATAATATTAGTAAGGATACCTAATCCGAATGGAGAATAGATGCATGTGCAATTGCCATAAAGTACTTCATTACCTATTTAATTCCAAGACCTTAATAAAAATCAACATGTAAACTTAAAATTCGAAGGCTTGCATCGAGCCAGCTACATTCCGCACTAGACTGCGGTGGGCTAATTGATTTGATTTGAATTACCTTTGCACCGGCTAGGATCTAGCCGTGAATGTAAGTTGAGTATTCAACGGTGTGGGTCGCTCGATAGATAAATGCTGAATGTGTGCAAAACCGAGCAAAGAGTTTTACTTGACATTTTAGCTTGATCAAATAAAACTGAATCTGAGTACCTACTTATCCTAACAGTAGCCACCACATCAAAATAAAACCAAAAAAATGATGTTAAATCATGTATTAACCCTTAAATATCTATTCCCTCATCATCTTCTCCTTCTGGCGCGCAAGCTTCTTCTTGGAGAGTTTCTTCTTGGCGGGTGCGTCATCGGCGGGCGCCGCGCGTGCGACGGCATCCTCGCGTTCGCTCAAGCACACCTCGATGTGGCAGGGCGACGACATGTAAGGGTTGATACGACCGTGGGCGCGGTATGTACGTCTGCGGAGGCAGGGCGCGCGGTTTACCTGCAATGAAGAAATTAAGGGCTTAAATTAAAATGTTTAGTTCTGTGTGTGGCTCGATTACATCAGGAGAAATGAATCGCGCAGGCTGAGCTTGAACCCGCGACCTGTCTTCATGTTGAATTGTATAGTTTTAGCAGACTAAATGCTGCAAAGTGTCTTGAAAACCTCTGTGCCGTAATGGTTGCATACCACTGCTACGGACGTTTGTATACATGAATATATCTGCAGTCTGGGTATTTTTATGCTTCCGAGTACACATTAAGCCGTCGGTCCCGGTTGTCATAAATATCCATGGCCCTTGTTACTAGTAGTTGAAGCCCTAAAAACTCTGACAACTCTGGCCTGACTGTAATAGTTTGATATGACTAAATTGGTTGTATTGATCAGATGGAAGTCACTTCATGGAAAATATTGTAGTTCAGCGCATCGCAGTTGGACTGGATGAGGCAGACCCTAGACTCCAGAGATAAGAATCTCGGATGTAACTGGTATTAACACAAGGATGAAGATGAAATAGGTTAATTAACTAGCAGACGGCCTATCTAATGGTCAGCATTCACTTGTATAGATGCTAAATGCCCATAGCACAGTTATAAGGTTGTTTGAATGTCAGCAATAGTTACTAAGCCACTTTCGAAACATAAGAGTCACCATAGTAACTACTTCTTTTATTGTATGCCTTTCGAAAACAGTGAAGACAATGTAACAGCCACACTGACAAGCTAAAAGGCAATGCAAAATGCTCGTGAATTATTCCTATCCCTACTAATATTATAAATGTGTAAGATGGTAAAGATGTTTGGAGTTTGTTATTGAATCATGCTCTATTTATATTTCACTGTGGGGACGCCGGATAGATGGCCCGACGGGTGAACCATCTGCAACTTCATCCATTTCTCCATCCGTCTCCTAGGGGAGGGAAATTAGCACAGCACACAACGGCTACTTTTTATCCTAGGAGTGTTCCCAGTTGGTATAAGTTGCAGAAATGGGAACAAAAACCACACAAGGGGAGTCACAGATGTTAGCTAGTTAAATAAACCAGTCAATAGTGAGTCAGACTTGTGCATTAATTTAACCACTTTTACAATAAAGAGAAAATTAGTTCTGTGACAGTGGAATAAGGGTCGGGCTGGTCTCCATCACACAGTAAACACAAAGCCCAAAAAAAAGTGCCCGCTAGATAGCAATAGGCTCGCCCCCATTTATGTGGGACCAAAAATTTTAATTGGTGAAACATGGGTATTATAAATACACGTCTTGCCTCCCTTTTGGGAATTTATGAGCATATGTATGCCTATGTATGTATGATAGGGGAATTTAAGAATGTGAATATGGAATGAAGGGTTGACTTAAATGGGGCATCAAGGGAGCAGATAAATGAGAATCAATCCCTCAGGTAACATGCACTGCCCGATTGTGTAGAATATTGATAGTGATCAGATCCAGATTCACCCGGCAGATCCATAGACGCACATAATAGGTGAGTTTATAATAAGTGGACAATTTTGCCACAATAATCTTTACTAACATTATAATAAAGCTGAAGAGTTTGTTTGTTTATTTGAACACAGTAATCTGACTGTCCCGAATTGAACAAATATTTTTGTGTTCAATAGCCCATATATCAACAAAGGTATGAACCACCACAATACTAAAAAAGGGAGCAAAGCAGTGATCATACAATGGATATATAATAATCTGGCAGATTTCAATACATTACTGTCAAGTACTATAAATTACAGGCTTAAAGAGGTGGCATGGGGTTTCAAAATATGCCACGGGTGAAGCCATGTGGTCAGCTAGTAGCAGAACATAGAGCCAATTAATGGAGAGAGTAGATGCATTCAACTCTTGCATAGAGTGATGTGAAGTCAAAAACGAAAAAGTAACTTTCTAAATAGAATTTAATGTCTTAAATTACAAGAGAGAGGCTAGGTGCGGACAAAAAGAGTCCCCTATCCTATCCATCTTAAATTACACTTATTATAACAGTCAAGCAAGTAAGAATGAGCCTGTAGTGAGTTTCAAGCTGCGAACCAAGTATACTTATCCAAATTTAACACTGCAAACGACTTTACTTTTGTAAAATGAATTTAATAAGTGTCAATAATATCAATCAATTAGCCCAAAATTGTATTGTGCAACATATCTACAGATCCTAATATAATATAAGTGTCTGCGGTAGCCTAGTGGTATGGGTAATGGACTGCTGAGACGAGGTCTCGGGTTAGATCCCAGGTTTACCATGGCACACACCAAAGTTATGTGTGTATTTATCGCAGGTTTATAAGTGCCCGGTTAATGGCAATAGGCTCGCCACCTTTTACATTGGGACCTAAACATAAATTGGAGAAATGTGGGTGCTAGCACCTCTGCCTACCCCTTCGGGGAATATAGGCGTGACTTTATGAAGATGATGATGATGATGATGAAAGAATAATGAATGGAATCAAATGTTTATAAATATTTGTTTATCCAAACATTCTTCTATTTAGACAGCTATTTTAAGTACTTACAAATAAAAAATATATTTATATTAATAGAAATGTAAGTAGTCAGTCAGTCAGTCAGTAGTAAGTAATAGAAATGTAATGTACTCAGCCAGGCACAGAAACTAAAATGGAAATGGGCTGGCCATGTCGCCAGACTCCAGGATGAAAGATGGACAACCCGGGTCACAACATGGAAGGGTCCAACGGGCAAAAGGAGGAGAGGTCGACCATTGGCACTCTGGACAGACGACATCATCAACGTAGTTGGGCCAAACTGGGCTTGGAGGGCCCAAGACCGTGATAACTGGCAGTCTCTGGAAGAGGCCTATACCTCATGAGAGGGTTCTGGTGAAGACAGTAAATACCTAAATTAAGCAAATATGTACTTATCTAAACCAGAAATAAAAGGCTTTTTATTTATTACTTTTATAAGTAGTCGGTGGTGCGTTGGAGATACTTGTGTTATAATAACAAGAATTATTGACAACTTGACAGATCTGTAAATGTGTTACTTGTGAGGATGCTGAAATTAGCTTCCAAATTAAATACAAGTAGTAGTAATATGATAATGATGATGGCGAAAGTTCTGTGTATTGTCCAAGACCTTGTATTGGGAATATGTGTTTCGTTGCTATAACTTTGTTCCTAATCTTGGCTGCCAATTTGGTCTACTACAAATTAGCGTGGGTAGCTTAGTGGTTAAGGAGTCGGCATTACGATCGAGAGGTCCCGGATTCGATCCTGGCCATTACACTACCGACGTGAACCCACTTCTAGCACAAGCAATTTAGCTTAGTTGGAGGGGTTAGAGGGAATATTAGTGACTTCGGTTCTAGTATTCTTTAAAAAAAAAACATTTGGCTGCTAATTCCAGTCTCATTAATATGTGTATATTTATTGTAACAAAAACATTTGAAACAAACTAGACACTCACCTGAATGTGATCAATGACAAGCCTGTCAACATCCAAGCCTTTGTAGTCAGCATTAGATTCAGCATTCCTCAACAACTGTAGCAGGAACTCTGCAGATTTCTTGGGCCATCTACCCTGTGTTGTGCCAAACTGCTTGGCCTGTGCACAACGGCCAACACCACCATTGAAACGGCGGAAAGGAATGCATTCCTTCTGTTCAGTCACATTTTTAAGGTAACGGACAGCACGGCGTAGGGGCAGTTTCCTGATTGCCATTGCTGTCTCGTATGTGTTCTGAAAAACATGAGATATTTGGAGGTTATACTTCGGTAAATAACAATTTTGAGAACTTGAAAGATGAGTCAACAATGTTGAAAACTCCAAGTTGTATATCCCTACTAGTAAAAATTTAAAGAAGTTTGAGCTAGCTGACATACTGGCTACTGATGAGACTTTGTGGCAGTGGCGGATCAGAAGTATTTCACTCCGTATCGTATGTTTTGCAATATATAGAAGTAAGAAGACACCACAAAGCCCCGTACGTAGCTTATTTTCATAACTAAAGATATTAACAAAGTTATAGTAAGGGCATTCCATGTGGAAGTTACTTGTATACAAATATTACAATCGTAAATTACCTTGAAATGAACACGAAGATTGGAGCCACGCGCTTTGCATGACTTCGCTGGATTATCAGGTTCCCGAGAGTAACGACCCATTTTTGTTTCTGAAACACAGAACGCCTTGTCTCAAAATGCTAAACAACTTAGGTTATCATTTTATAACATCCCGGCATCTCACAAAATGAATGAAATAAACACACGAATGGTAGGAATACACTGTTTGAATATACACCATGGCTGGATTTAATTTAAAACTTCGTAGTTTTTAGGATTAAAATAGATTTTGATAAACACGAAACCAACCTCTCAGGAGAAAATTTAACAGGAAAAGGAATAGACAACAAACTTTGACGTTATGACGTTTGACATTGACAAGTTTTAATAATGTTGCCAGTATGGGACGACGCATTTTTAAATTTATAATATCTATGGTATTAATTGAAACCTATTTTAAATAAAAAAAAAATAGAGAATAATAGAAAAATCAAGACCACGACATTGATATAATATTACACTGACGGACTCATAAACTGCATCAAAGTTCAGGTTTACTCTAAAAGGATTTTTTATAATAAGTATGCAAACTTTTTAGATTAAATTATATAAATATGGAAAGACTGGCTCTTAATCTTAAAAAAAAATTAAATTTAAAAATAGAACTGCAGTAAAACAAATGAATATAGCCGGGAAAAGAAAATTTACTTGTAGTATCAGATTTGCGTGTTATTTATAGCAAAGTTTTAAATTGATTCTCATTGATTTTTTTTGTTTTGTCAATTGAATTATTGTTACCAGCATAATTGTTGGGTTAGTTTTTTAACACATCGAGAGTTTTTGAACCATAATATGGATACTTCGTCCGAACAAGCGGCACAAATTGTAGCATTGGTGCGGGAGGGCTTGGATCAACGAACGATTGGTAGAAATTTAAATTTAAACCAGTCTACGGTTTCTAGAATATACAGAAGGTTTGTAGAGACAGGTTCTTACAGGAGGAGACGTGGTACAGGCAGAACTCGAGCAACCACAGGTCGTGATGACCGATTTATTGTTATAACTTCCCTGCGAAATCGTTTCCTCACGTCAGTTAACATCAAAACCGAGCTTAATGAAGTGCGTGGAGTAAACGTGTGTGCACGAACAATAAGAAGAAGGTTAAAGGAAGCGGATATCACCCCTTTTAGACCAGCAAATGGTCCAAAGTTGTCTACAGCTCACAGACAAGCTCGCTTAAGATTTGCGCGTCATCACCTGAATTGGACAGAAGAGCTGTATTGTTCACGGACGAGTGTAGGACATGTTTATATGGTGCAGATGGTCGCAGAAGAGTCTATCGTCGACGTGGGGAGCGATATGCTCAAAGTTGCATTGAGGAGCGTGTTCCTTTTGGAGGCGGTTCATGTATGGTCTGGGGTGGCATATCGATGAACGGGCGAACAGAATTTGTGTTCATAGACATGGTCCGTCAAAACGGTAATAGAGGGGGTTTGACAGCACATCGCTACATAACAGAGATATTAGAAGATCACGTGGTGCCTTACATGGGATTCATAGGCGAAAATTTTACTTTAATGCAGGATAATGCCCGGCCGCATGCAGCTGCACAAGTTCAACATTATTGCGAAGAGGTTGGGATACGTACAATGAATTGGCCAGCACGCAGCCCGGATCTTAATCCCATCGAGCATGTTTGGGACAATTTAAAAAGAGCTGTATATGCGAGAAACCCTTCGCCCACGAGAGTGGCAGCACTAAGAACAGCACTTTCAGAAGAATGGGACAATATTCCGCAAGATCTTTTAAAAACCCTTATAAAATCTATGCGGAACCGATTAGAATCCGTAATAAGGGCACGTGGGGGTAATACACCTTATTAAAACACAAATAAACCCTTGCATAAAGTTTGTGTCTATTATTAAAACCAATTTTTTAATTAAACCAATTTTTCTTAAATTTCTGTTTTTTCTTCAAAAAAAGTCTTAAGGTCCTTTCCAGTACATAAACTTAAACTTAAAGATATGACCCTACGCTGTTTTAAAGTTCACGAACCAATCTAGAGGTTTCAATTTAGGGTAAACTTGCCTAATTCGTACCCCTTAAAGGAAAACAGTCATATTTTCAAAATTAGTAAAGAAACATTGTATTTTCTTTGAAAAAATGTTTATTTAGGTTAACCTTTTGTTATAATCATAATCAACTTTAACATAAATCTTATAAATTTTTTGGAAATTATCAATTTTTAAAAACTTAAAAAAAGTACGATTTTGGACCATTCATCTTAAATCGTACTTATATATTCTTAAATCGTACTATGAGATCTAATCATTGGTTTACAGTTGTAATTTTAATATTTCTATAAGGATAAAGTGGATAATATTGTTAAAATATAATATGAAGTGTTAGACATTAACACTTAACAAATACTACAAATGGTCTTCGCTCTTCGCCCATTCTTTACATTTGTAATCTGTGGCTTTTAACAGATACCCGCGCAGAGTTCATGTACCCATTCCTCACATTGAGTACATTTAATCATACTTTCTTTTATATCCTCTTCGCCAATTTTACAATATTAGCTATAATTTCCATCTTTTCTTTTGTTTTTTTTTTATTTTCTTTTTGTGTCGTTTTGTTAGTTTTATTCATCTTTGCACTAAGGTTCTTCGTTACGGTATTTTTCTTTGATTCTTCTATTTAGACTTTCAGTGATGATGAGAGCACCCGTAGTTTTACTTTTTATGCCTTTTGCATTTAAGTTATATGCATGAATTTATAGTCAACGGATTTTTTGGAAACTTTTATTCCTAATTCGTACCAGTACGATTTAAGACTTTGTGTCGAGTACGAATTAGGCGCATGAGTCGAAGAAACTTTATAATTACCGCCAAAAATAATGTCAACAAATACGTGCTTAGGTTTACGTCTATCGAAATCGTGAATATATGCATAAATACAAAATAAATACTTAGATAAACTAAACAAAGTAGAATTTGAAGTATGCTCTTACGAATTATGTAAAAATAATAGGAAAATAGTAGATAAAAACTTATTTTTTCAATATTTCTGTTGTTAACTGCGCGTCGGCGTATATCTTTCAGATGGTAATATGGCCGAGTAATGATGACATTTTTTGTCACTAGAGACGCTGGTGGCTATAACCGATGTTGAGATATAAGCAAGGTACGATTTAAGCGCAAGTACGAATTAGGCAAGTTTACCCTAAATCTGTATAGAAAGTATGCATACTTGGTTAAAATATTTATTTCAAAGTCGTCTATTACTTTGATGCAATTTATGAGTCCGTCAGTGTACAATAATTGGTCATTCATATTGTCAATCAAATTAAATAAATTATTTAAAAAATAAAAAACCCGACTCCATAGATCGAAACAAGCTCGATAGCACAGCAGGCGTTATCCATGCGCCGCAATCGCCACAAATAAACCAAAATTAATGGCTATCGCCTGATAACAAGCATGTTTCGATCTTTTAAACAGCAATCAGGTTTTTTTTATACTTCTGAGTTATGATTCTATGTTTGTAATCGTCTTCTTCCTTTATTTTGATACCATACCTTACTTACTGCCAGCAGGGGACCCGCGCGGCCGGTTGGTTGAACCGCCCTCTTACGTAGGGCCATTTCACCCATTTCCCATATTTACTAGGTGATTTTGTATAGTCGTTTCGGATAAAAGAATTTGGGAACAGTTTCGATAGCAAAATCATCTGGCAGTATTACTTTGGCGAAAGAAAAAAAAAATTTTTTGATAATGATTTTATTTTGATTCAGGTGAAAGGAAAAATGTATAGGGGTTGTAATTTTTTTTTTATACCCTACCTTAAACTCGAGTAATTTTTTTTTTGTCCTCACACATTTCAGTAGGTACCTAAAACCACTGTGTACCTGCTTTTTATTGACTATTAAGTACACCCTATCCTGTTGAGTTTTTAAGGTTCATCAATAAAATGAACTTACGGTGTGTACCAAATATTACAATAATCCTTCAACAGGAAGGGAGGAAAACCAAGGAATTAAGATCATTTTGAGCACTTTGTCAGTCTACTACATCTTTCTGATGCTGACTATACCTTTTTTTCCGAGCGGATGTCCCCTCGGATACCTCACCCGCCAGAGCCGCAAGTGGAGGCTATGTCAGACTCGAACCGACTAAAATCGCACGCCGACTGTGGGTCGCAGTGCTAAGCCAGAGGTGAGGTTGTCTTCTACATATCCCTCACACCCCAGCTGACCCAGGGCTATGCCTTGCGGTCTGGCCCTCGTAGGGAGGGGGGCAACGGTGTCCCCGACTCGCCTCCGGAATGGGGAGGCGCACCCACGCGTGCCACCACCATGGCCTGTTTCTGCTGGGGTGACAGGCGGCTCCACCCGTCACCCCCAGGCCCACGCTCATGGAGAACGGAGGTCAGTCTGTGCCCTCCGACGCTCGAGTTGCCTGCGCACGCAGGCGGCACGATCTGTTTTTTTTTGCGGCATCTCCATCACGACCATTACCTGCCCGGAAAAGTAGACGCCGGCCGCCCACGCGTCCACACAACGGACCATCGCCGTGAGCAGGGTGGCAAGGGTGAGAACTCTCACTCCCAGGGCCGCCACCAGCTCCCGTCTCGGTGTCTCAGTGATGGCCCTCGGACGTTGGCTCCTTATCGATCAGACGCAGGTTCCACCCGAAGCCCCTGTGCCCGGTGATAAATATTCTGCTTGATGCTGACTGTACCTACACGTCGTTTATTTATAAGTCATTATTGACATTAAATTAAATTACGTTTTCAAGAAGATAGTTGGTGCATATTATGATATTCATGACTTCAGGACGTGAGTTCAAGAAGGAATATTATAATTAATCAAATCACGTCCTCTGACATAACGGTGGACGTGATTTGATAAACAAAGAATAAGAGGAATTGATAATGATTTATACAGTATAGATAAAATGTAATTCTCAAAATCTATAGGCGCGTACAGTCAGCATCAGATAGATCTTGATAAACAAATTACTCAAAATGATCTTATTACCATGGTTTCCCCTCTTCCTGTTGACTGATTGTTGTGATATTTGGTAGACGCCTTTAGTTCGGACAATAATACAATTTAAATTAAATAAAACATTTTGATTTGCTCTTAATTCGAGAGTTATAAGATCATTTTGAGACGTTATAGTCAAGATATTTCTGACATTGACTGTACATGCATCACGCGTAGATTACTTAGAGCCCCGCCATAAATATCGTAACTACTTACTATTTAAGCACCTGTTTTTTGAGTAGGTATGTAAAACATTGTATAACCTTATATAGGTATATGTAATTATATCATTGTATACAATCGGTAAATATATATTCCGTGTAGGTGTTATATACTACTATAATATGCTATTTATGTGGTGCTTTAATATATCCGTAATAGACGGCATTAAGTCAAACAGCAACGGGTTTCTACGTCTCGGTTTTTTTTTACTATGGGCTATGGGTCATCCCACCCGGCCACCAATGCACGTCTGCTGCGCGCTCCGCAGCGTGCAATGGCCGGCAGGGCCATTACGGGGTACCGCACGATATCCTTTGAAGCGGCGAGTCTCCTTGCCAGATCCCTACCGTGGAACCTGGATGCGAGAGAACCTATATCGAAAGGAGGCGCGGGAGGTGGGACGGGAACCCGAGCCTGAAGAAATTCGGGCCGTGAGGTCCCAGCTCCACCGGGACATGGTAGCTGAGTGGGAGGTACGACTTGGGCGATCAAGCGCAGGGCACGCCGTAATAGCGGCGATAAGACCCATCATCGAGGACTGGCTAGAGGGGCCACACGGTAGCCTCTCGTACCGGCTGACACAGGTGATTACCGGACACGGGTGATTCGGGAAGTACCTGTGTCAGATTCAGAAGGAGCCAACGTCCGAGTGCCGTCACTGTGATGCGAGCGAGGACACAGAGCTGCACACGCTGGCCGAGTGCCCGGCGTGGGACACGCCGAGGCGGGTCCTAGTGGCGGCTCTGGGGGTGGGAGTCCTCACACTCGCCAATTTGCTCACAGCGACGAAGGCGAACCTGACGTCGGAGTTCGCAGAACGACCTCCGTCCTCCATGAGCGCTGGCCTGGGGGTGATCGGTGGGGCCGCCAGTCACCCTAGCAGAAGCAGGCCGCGGCGGCGGCGCAAAGTGCGCCTCCCCGTACCCGGGGCTAGATGGGGACACTTTGGTCCTCACAACCCGATCTCGAAAGAGATGGTCCTAGGTCTGCCGGGGTGCGAGAGATATGCTTTCGGCAATCTCACCTCCGGCAACCAAAGACACAAGACGGCGTGCGTTTTAGTCGGTCGAGATAACCACCTCCACCGGCTCCGTGGGGGTGGTATCCATGGGATTTTTTTCACATGATGAAAAAAATGGGGCAACCCACCCGAACCGTAACCCTGATCGAAATGCGTGGGTGGCACTTAGCATTTGTACACAAGAAATCCTTTATAAACCTCTCTCTATTCCTGTGTCTTAAATAAAACTAATATTTTTCAGATAGTTTTCAATCATACCGTGTTTTAAAGGAGACAATATCAGCGCAGTGTAGACACGACACAATGTACCTATATTTAATGTAATATTAAATACTAAAGTATTTACCTATTATTTAGTGCTATACAACTTATAATTAGTAATGAAGCGGTTGGTGATGATTTGGATGACGGTGGCGGTGATGACTGCCAAAGTACATGAGGACCCGACTGACCAACTTGTTGTATTCAAGGAGAACACCCCAGTAAGTTCATTGAAATTAGAACATAACATAAACTCACGCCTGTATTCCCCGAAGGGGTAGGCAGAGGTGCTAGTACCCACATTTCGCCAGTTTATGTTCAGATCCCAATGTAATAGGTGGCGAGCCTATTGCCATTAACCGGGCACTTATAAACCTGCGATAAATACACACATAACTTCGAAAAGCATCGAAAAGTCATTGGTGTGTGCCATGGTAAACCTGGGATCGAACCCGAGACCTCGTCTCAGCAGTCCATTACCCATACCAATAGGCTACCGCAGATTTCCATATCCATACTTCGGGTGACTTCCATACTAATATTATAAATGCGAAAGTAACTCTGTCTGTCTGTCTGTCTGTCTGTCTGTCTGTCTGTCTGTCTGTCTGTATGTTACACTTTCACGCCAAAACCACTGAACCGATTTTGATGAAATTTGGTACTTATACGGGTAGATTAGACGATGAGGAAGGACATAGGCTATGTTTAGTCGCGATAACCGACATCCACGCGGGCGGAGCCGCGGGCAAAAGCTAGTTTATTAATATCCAAAATAATGCATACTGTAGAACGGCGCAATAATGCGTACAGACATACATTCACGATAATTACCTACGTGCTATCACTAGTTATTAGATCATTACCCTAGCATGAACTTCAGGGAGATTTATTTATAAAAATGGTTCAGGAACAGGATTATAGTTACTCTTCTTCTAGTGTTTTAAACCAGCCATTATTTTTCAGGGCCCTGTCGCTGTAATGACAACATCTGTCGGTAAACCGATCGAGAAAGAGGAAACTTCAACTCTAAACAAAAGACTTCTATTTAACGAGTTTTTTATGGACTCCTTAACTCACGCAGTGCGTGAAAGAATTCCGCCGAGGGTGGTACATGCTAAAGCCGCCGGAGCTTTCGGTTACTTTGAAGTAACTCACGACGTAACAGATATTTGTAAAGCTAAACTCTTTAGCAAAATTGGAAAAAGAACACCAATCGCAGTAAGATTCTCATTAGGAGTCGTAGAGAGAGGAGGAGCAGACACCTCCAGAGATGCGAGAGGCTTCGCGATCAAGTTCTATACAGAAGATGGAAATTTTGATTTAGTCGGTTTCAACACACCGATATATACGTACAAAGATCCGATCCTCTTCACGACTTTCATGAGAACACAGAAAAGAAATCCAGCAACAAATTTGGTAGATCAAGACGCGATATGGGATTTCTTGACCTTGCACCCAGAAAGTTTGCACATATTCTTACTTCTTTTCTCGGATCGTGGCATTCCTGACGGATACCGTTACATGCCAGGTTTTGGGATTCATAGTTACCAGGTCGTAAATCACAAAGGTGAGAACCACTTCATTCGTTTCCATTTTAGACCTGATCAGGGAATAAAAAATTTGAGATCAGAAGAAGCTAGAAGAATAGCAGGTGAAGACCCTGATTACAGTACGAGAGACTTGTACAGAGCTATTGGTAACGGCGACTTTCCTAGTTGGACTGCCAGTATTCAGGTACTAACAATGAGTGACGTAAGGAACGCTGGATTTGACGTCTTCGATGTTACAAAAGTACTACCTTTAGATAGATATCCACTTCGTCCACTTGGTCGTCTTGTTTTAAATAAGAATCCTAACAACTATTTTGCTGAAATTGAACAATTAGCACTTAATCCCACGAATCTTGTACCTGGCATTTTAGGAGGACCAGACAAAGTATTCGAATCTCGTCGACTGGCTTATAGAGATGCTCAGTATTACAGGTTAGGAGGTAACTTTAACAATATAGCTGTGAACTGTCCGCTATATAACAAGGCATTTCCCTACAATCGTGATGGACAACCTCCGCTCAAGGATAACCAACGAGACATACCTAATTATTATCCAAACTCATTTCACGGGCCAGTGCCTTATTTAGACAAAGATAGAGCAGACCTCATTGAGATTTATCAGGATGAACCGAATAACTATGAACAAATTCGGGAGGTATACATCAATGAGCTGTCGCCAGATGAGAGGAAGAGGACGGTAGAAAACATAGTGTACAGTTTATCATCAGTAACAAATTTTATACAAGAGCGAGCTGTTAAAATATTTAGAATCATACATCCGGATCTTGGTGATAAAATATGGCAAGGTTTGCAAGCAAACAGAACAATTTACAATTGTCATGTTTAAATCTCTTGAGTAGGTAGTGCATCTTTCAATTAGCATTTTCCAGCTTCACAGATATGTACCTACGTACACAACAATGAGATTCCTTTTAAAACGCAGGAATTGTTAGGTTATGTTGGGAACTCTCGTTCCCTTTCAGCAATATAGGCAGCAGCCTAGGTCCTTGTTAGGAATAAGTACCCCTTAATCGCTGCACGATCTACGGCCGACAGCGAGAGGTCCGTCCCCACTTCGGCGATGAGAGCACGGTGCTCCCCAGCCCACGCGGGGCACTCCTTTAGGGTGTGCTGCGCTGTGTCATCATCGCCACCACAGTGGTGGCACCCACTGGTCGGCTCTCGTCCCACCCGGCACAGGTAGCTTCTGAAGCATCCATGCTCCGAAAGGACCTGCGCCTTCGGAACGTTACCGACCCCCGCGATAGCCAGACGCAAACCTAAAGTAAGTAAACTATGTAGTTATCTAATGCCTGAATATCCATGAACCTAAATCTTCTTCTTCTTATTGTATCACCCAAATGCGACCTACCAAATAAAAAAAATCATATATTATGCACAATCTTGCCTTTTCCTTGAATGAATTTTTTATAGCATTTATTATGCTAACTGTTAAGTTCGAAAAACATTGGAAAAAATGAAATGCTCAAGTGAGACTCGAACTCACGACCTTTCGCTTACAGGGCGACTGCTCTGCCAACTGAGCTATTGAGCACCACTTGAATCATTCCAAATCAAATCTTGCCTTTTCCTTATTTAAAACTAAACCACGTTGGGCTTGGGCACAGCTTGGGTTACCTGTGAAAGTCTGCCGTAACCTCAATTGTCTTGATGGAGCATACCGGGTGTAAGGGGAACGCTCCCGAAGCCGAAAACCCCTAGTAGTACTCCAGGTACATAACACACTGGCATAAAAATAAAATCGATATGGACAAAAAAATATATTTTTAAAATTTCATTTTATTTTTATTTTTTATTTTGTATTATTTACTCTCCATTGTGTTGGTAAAGCTTAATGAAACGGTAATTTCATAAAAAACACCATTACAAAAAAGCACGCGCTTGGCGCTATAATAAGGAATTTTATAATCAGATTACTAACTGGCCCGTCAAAAACATGGAAACTATTGAAGAAGATGCTCCGTAACAAACATATATGTATATTAAAAAAATGTATTTTGACAAGATACATATTTTATAACAATAAAGTCCAGTGTTTTATAAAAATAATGTAGTTTTTATTTAAATATTCTTGTAAATTTTGGGAAGGGCACAAGTCCAGCACCTTTTTTTGATATTTTCTGTCACTTCCAATAAATAAAAACTCAAACAAAAAACCCAGGCGCTGTTGTGTTAGATAGATCTATAAATTTCCATAAATTATTTTGCACCTTCAGTAGACTTTTTTTTCAACAGAAGGTTTTTTGTGCCTCCTGTAAAATTTAGTCTGATGGACATGTGCCCTTCCCAAAATAATCGATTCACATAGGCTATTGGCTATTGCGTGAAGTTAAATAGGTAGAAAGTTTATTACTCTGAGTTCAAAGTTTTAATAAAAATAATCGGTTTTCCTCTTTGGCGTTATTGATGTTATCACTTACCACAGTTAAGAATTTATGATGTCATCTATGGTTGAGTTGCCCTCTTGCGATAGCAAGGCGCACTATTATAAAGGTTGCCGACGTTGCCGTGCGGTGGTACCTTTGTGTACAAACGGCCGTAAATCTGACATATTAGTTTATCAATTGACCAACAGATGGCAGTTCTATAAATTATGCGCTCAATCCCCATCGGAACCAATTCCTGGAATAAACAGTACCTAGCCTATTAGATGATTTGTTGTTGCTGTTCTTTTTTTATTTTGTGGCCAATAAAAGAAAAAGGTAGTATCACATATCCAGTTTTACCACAGTGTAAGATTTCGTTCCAACGTGGTAGAAGTAGAACCATAGAACTCTGTTGAGATCTATTCGTAAACCTATAAAAGCGTTCCTTACTTAGTCTGTGGTAGGATGTTGTCTGGTCCTATAGAATAATATCTGCTTGGATAGCGCGTTAATCTAATCCCTAACTTTTTTTCTGTGCGGAACTCTTCACGGACCGCTCCCGCCAACCACAGGAGGTGATTATGTTGGACTCGAACCTAATAAAACCGAACACCCTCTCGATTCTCAACTACAGCAGCGTAAGCGTAACCATAATGGTAATTCCCTCGCACCTCGGCTGGCCCTGGTAGGCCAACCACGGTTTTAGATGGTCCCCTCACAAGTAAGTACTCCGAACAGTCTACTCTACCTACTCTTTTGAATAAGAGTCATTATCATGAGTATTTCCTTCCCCAGTCCATTGTGTGCTAAGTACCTACATAAGCATTATATTAGCAGGTATATAGGGTAGATACTTAGACTAACGCTCATTACCTATGCTATTGCAAGGTAAGTATATACCTGTTACTAGGGACTGTACCTATAAGTACTGTCTCATATCGTGTTATATACTTAGTAGCAGTATATTATCCTGTTACTTCCTCCCTAGTATACCTACAGTCGGTAAATATATAATAAACAGATGCAACTACAACATATACCTAGGTACTGTATAATATTTGAATGAATTTTATAGCATTAAGTAGGTATGCTAACTTTTATGATTAAAATTTCCCTACTATTTGTATTTGATAATAAGATAGAATAGATATAAAAACAACCATCACCTTCGGACTTCCTGCCTCCCCGGAAAAACTACCTGCCAGAAAGAAATTTGGCCCGTATAGAAGTCTCTTAATCGTCTAAGTACGTACACAGGTTGGTCGGTGTCTCGCATTTTGTCTCGTGTCCCTTATGTCCTACTTCCTGCAGTACTAAAGACGACCTAAAGCGCGATTAAGATGGCAGAATTTTATTCTCGACTAGTGTAGCCATATAAAAGTGAATCGTTGACACGAAAAGAAGAAGAAGATATAATAGAAGGCAAATTTTAATCACATCAGGCGAGCATAGCCGAGTTGGTCAAGTAAGGGAAAGATCACGGGTTCGAGTCCCGCCCGAGAAGATTCATTACCCGACTACGGCGAAGCCAAAAGGAGGGTTATGATTTTGACAGGCTATGTATGTATGTATGTATGTTCATTTGTTCCCTCATAGCTCCTCAACTACTTATTAGAACTGGACAAATGAGGTATCGTTACAAGTGGCTTGATCGTCCGATGGTTATAGGCTATATGAAGTGTCACCCAATCTTGTGTGGCGCCCTCTAGCGCTCATAAGGTACGGTCTTAAAAAAAAAATTTGAGATAAATATGCCGTGTTTGGTATCAAATGAAAGGGCTTAATAAGCACATTTCAAATATGTATATATTATTAGGTTTACCTTGCTCCAAAATAATATAAATAAAAAATAAAGTTTAAACTAAAACCCGACTACCGAAAAATCACGCTCTTAAAAGTAACAAACAAGAAAATATCAAGGATAGCCGTGGTCGTATGCCACTTACTTTAACAAAACAATGCATTCTAGGGAAAAGTGGCATACGACCACGGCTATCCTTGATATTTTCTTGTTTGTTACTTTTAAGAGCGTGATTTTTCGGTAGTCGGGTTTTAGTTTAAACTTTATTTTTTTTCCCTATGTATTCGACTGTTATTAAATCGGCAGTAATGGTGACTGGGAAGATATGAATTAAATTTTGTGTTAATCTCGAGTTATCGATCAACCCAGTAGCTATGCCAGTAAAGAAATAGGCAACTTATGGTTAGTATATTTTATAAGGCAGGCTTTCTACTCAGTTTTTAAATTTATTTGTTACACTCATTGGTACACTGTTTAATAAAAGGTAATTTTTCTGTTTGTTATTCATAAGTAATATATGTACATAGTTTGGCCAAGAATTTTAGCCAACCCACCTGCCATTTTAGATTTAAATCTAAAATTTCGTGTAAGTTGGCTAATATTCTTGGTATCTATTCGTCATTCGTCATCCATTAAACAGAATGATGGGTGCAGTTAACTTCTAGTTCGGATACACTATGACAGTACTATTCTATTCGAGGCGGCGCGAGCGACAGAGATTCGCGGATCGCGCCGCCCGCGCGCGCAGGCAACTCGGGCGTCGGAGGGCACTGACTGACCTCCGTCCCCCATGAGCGCGGGCCTGGGGGTGACGGGTGGAGCCGCCTGTCACCCCAGCAGGAGCAGGCCACGGCGGCGGCGCGCTAAAAAGCGCGCCTCCCCATTCCGGGGGCGAGTCGGGGACACCGTTGTCCCCCCTTCCGAGGAGGGCCAAACCGTAAGGGATGGCCCTGGGTCTGCCGGGGTGCGAGGGATATGTCGATGACAACCTCACCTCCGGCCTAGCACCACGACCCACAGTCGGCGTGCGGTTTTAGTCGGTTCGAGTCTGACATAACCTCCCCTTCCGGCTCCGGCAGGATAGGGGTTTCCGCACGAAAAAAAAAAAGTACTATTCTATTCGGATAGACAATTATATAGTCATAGCATAGAGTATGATAGTCTTAATGCACAAGGACTAGCGAATTGCAGCTGTCCCGTAAAAGAACGCTGGATTTGACGTCTTTGATGTTACCAAAGTACTACCTTTAGATAGATATCCACTTCGTCCACTTGGTCGTCTTGTTTTAAATAAGAATCCTAACAACTATTTTGCTGAAATTGAACAATTAGCACTTAATCCCACGAATCTTGTACCTGGCATTTTAGGAGGACCAGACAAAGTATTCGAATCTCGTCGACTGGCTTATAGAGACGCTCAGTATTACAGGTTAGGAGGTAACTTTAACAATATAGCTGTGAACTGTCCGCTATATAACAAGGCATTTCCTTACAATCGTGATGGACAACCTCCGCTCAAGGATAACCAACGAGATATACCTAATTATTATCCAAACTCATTTAACGGACCAGTGCCTTATTTAGACAAAGATAGAGCAGACCTCATAGAGATTTATCAGGATGAACCGAATAACTATGAACAAGTTCGGGAGGTATACATCAATGAGCTGTCGCCAGATGAGAGGAAGAGGACGGTAGAAAACATAGTGTACAGTTTATCGTCAGTAACAAATTTTATACAAGAGCGAGCTGTTAAAATATTTAGAATCATACACCCGGATCTTGGTGATAGAATATGGCAAGGTTTGAAAGCGAACAGAACAATTTACGATTGTCATGTTTAAATCTCTTGAGTAGTGCATCTTTCAACTAGCATTTTGCAGCTTCACAGATATGTACGTACACAACAATCAGGTTCCTTTTACAGGAGAAATAATTACATAGTTTACTTGGCTTGTGGTTGTCAGCTGATGATCGTGCAGCGTGGAAGGGGTACATATTCCCAACAAGGACCCAGGCTGCTGCCCAGAGTTCTGAAAGGGAACGAGAGGCCTGTTTCTATGCGTTTCTAACATAACCTAGCAAATTGCTAGGTTCTGCTGCCCAGAGTTCTGAAAGGGAACGAGAGGCCTGTTTCTATGCGTTTCTAACATAACCTAGCAAATTGCTAGGTTCTGCTGCCCAGAGTTCCCTTTCAGAACTCTTGCTAGGTTATGTTAGAAACGCATAGAAACAGGCCTCTCGTTCCCTTTCAGAACTCTGGGCAGCAGCCTGGGTCCTTGTTGGGAATATGTACCCCTTCCACGCTGCACGATCATCAGCTGACAACCACAAGCCAAGTAAACTATGTAATAACTATTGCCTGAATAACTATGAACCTGTATCTACAAAATAAAATAATTCATATATTATGCACAATCTTGCCTTTTCCTTATTTAGGACTAAACCACGTAGGACTTGGGCACAGCTTGGGTTACCTGTGAGAGTCTGCCGTAACCTCAATTGAATTAATGGAGCATATACAATACACCCCTCATAAATACCCATCACAAAACATCAATTTAACTTGAAATTGTTAACAGGAGCTTGTTTTAGTTGTTAGTTGTTTTGTTTGCATATAATACATAATTATTATATTCACTGCATGCGTCCCGAATAGTGTGGTCATAAAAGTGAATCGTTGACACGAAAAGAAGAAGATTATATTCACATTTGTAAGTCCCTGAAGGGAATACAAATGTGTATGATGTAGCAGACACTCATATCTTGTTAACTACTTTGAGTTAACGTGCAACAAAGAATAAAATAAGATTTAAATAAACTATGATTTTCGGTCCCACGGTCCGCGGCGAGTGGCGAGGTAGGACACGACTGTTCTGTATTCTCACGATGATATTTCCATTTCAATTTAGCAGTCGGACTGAAAGAATGACCTCGTGTTGTGTTCCCGACGGTGAGTACGTTAGCCAGAATTCAATGGAGACTTTTCATGCTGTCAGTGGGAAGACCAGGGGTTCTTACAGGGTCAGCAGCCCGAGTGTGACTCTCCTGGTGTTTTTTTTAAGAATATTAGAACCGAAGTTACTAATACTCCCTCTAACCCCTCCAACTAAGCTGAATTGCTTGTGCTAGGAGTGGGTTCACGTCGGTAGTAGCCAGGATTCGAACGCGGGACCTCTTTTTTTTTTTTTTTTTTCTGTGCGGAAATCCCCTCGGATACCCCCCTGCCGGAGCCGGAAGGGGAGGTTATGTCGGACTCGAACCGACTAAAACCGCACGCCGACTGTGGGTCGTGGTGCTAGGCCGGAGGTGAGGTTGTCATCGACATATCCCTCGCACCCCGGCGGACCCAGGGCCATCACTTATGGTTTAGCCCTCCTCGGGAGGGGGGACAACGGTGTCCCCGACTCGCCCCCGGAATGGGGAGGCGCGCTTCTGAGCGCGCCGTCGCCGTGGCCTGCTTCTGCTGGGGTGACAGGCGGCTTCACCCGTCACCCCCAGGCCCGCGCTCATGGGGGACGGAGGTCAGTCAGTGCCCTCCGACGCCCGAGTTGCCTGCGCGCGCGGGCAGCGCGGTTCGCGAGTCTCGCTCGCTCGCGCTGCCTCTCCCGTTCCGCCGTCTCCTTCACGACCATTACCTGCTCGCTGAAGGAGACGCCGGCCGCCCACGCGTCCGCACAGCGGACCATTGCTGTGAGCAGGGTGGCGAGGGTGAGAACTCTCACTCCCAGGGCCGCCACTAGTTCTCGCCTCTGTCCGGCCCATGCCGGACACTCGGTGAGCGTGTGCAGCTCTGTGTCCTCGCTCGCGTCGCAATGATGGCACTCGGACGTTGGCTCCTTTTCGATCCGACGCAGATACCGCCCAAAGCACCCGTGCCCGGTGATAATCTGCGTCAGTCGATACGAGAGGCTGCCATGTGACCTCTCTAGCCATTCCCCCATGATGGGCCTTACCGCCTCTATGACGGCATGCCCTGCGCGTGGTTGCTCAAGTCGTCGCTCCCACTCCGCCACCATGATCCTGTGGAGCCGGGATCTCTCGGCCCGAATGTCTTCGGGCTCGGGATCGTATCCCCGCTCCCGTGCCTCCTTACGGAAACGATAGAGTGCCGCAAGGGATCTCGCTTCCAGGATCCACGGTGGCGATCCGGCTAGGAGACTCGCCGCTTCAAAGGATATCGTGCGGTATCCCCTAATTGCCCTGGAGGCCATCCTCTGCTTCGGCGCACGCAACAGGGGCATGAATCTGGTCTCCAGGGTGTCCGCCCACACGGGACACCCGTATAGGGCCATGGACCGCACGACACCCGCGTAGAGAACGCAGGACCTCTCGATTGTAAGGCCGACTCCTTAACCACTAAGCTACACTTGCAAACGTCCATAAGCCAAGGAAACCATTTTCCATCAAGTGGGCCGTGTGCTCATATGCCACTTAAGTAGTATAAAAAAACGGACCCTTTGAAATCCAATGGGCTGTATATTGTATGTAGATGTAGGTTTGGCAGCACAACGTCCAGAATGGCGCAGGGTGGTGCATAGGCGAGTAAGCGATTTCGAGGAACAGCGAAAGGCAGACCTCGACGCTAAACGCGATGAGCTGAAAGTTCGCCCACCCGCTGCCATTCAGTACCATTATGTGGGTGGTGTTCTCACGTGCCCTCAGTGCACACGAGTGTTCACCGCGAAGATTGGCTATGTTAGCCATCTTCAAGCGCATCAGCGCCGAGCCGACTAGGAGTCGAAGTGGTCGCCATGGCCGAGATCGGTCGGACAGAGAGAGAGAGAGAGTAGAATAGCCCTTTAAATCACCACCATCATTGAAAACGTTCACTGCGAATCGGGCACAATCGGTCCGACGACGCTGTGCTGTGTGTGAACGTGTTAAAGACGTCATAAAATTATTGAAAAATGAGGCAGCTCTGCCTCTCCCAGTCCCTCATCCAGAGGTCCTTATCAACACCCATTTGTCTCCAGCAGGGGAGGTAACGTATATATGTGGAACATTGAATTTTGAGCTAAAATTGTGAACAAGGAAATAGTTACCTAAAAATAAAACCACAGCGAGGCATGACACAGTATACCTACTTGTATTACAGTTAAGTACACGGGTAAACTTAACGGACAAAGTTACTCACAAATTCATTTACAAGTTATAATTAGTAGTGGTCACAGAGCCAGGATTGATATTCGTGCCTTTCGTGAAATATGAGTTTTTTAATTATAAATTAATCGAAGCTACAATGGGGCTCGTTGCTATGCGAGTACGTCTGGTAGGGTTTATACTGGCTCTCACAGTGCTTCATGACGTCACAAATGAATTCTCACCAACGTGTATTGAACTACAAAAAAATTTCAGTAAGTATGATTCTTTTCAATAAATAGTTTATACGTTATCTTTCAATTGGGTACGCTTTTAAAGGGGCGAACATGGCGTTGCCAAAAATTTTAACAGAAGAATAATAACATTAGATATTAAAATTAACGAATAAAAAGGTACCTACTTGGGATAGATAGATAAACATAAATAGATACATGCTATTCCGAATCGAATGGCGCCTCAATCATAGTATTCAGCAAGATTCCTTGTGATAATGCTCGAAAAAATCATCCTATCTCATTAGTAAGCTAAGTAAGTGAGATATCTTGAAATATACCTATCACTTACTTACAAGATAGATTATAGAACAACCAAAATTATCTATCCAACTTTAGTTATTCAATGCGTTTAATGAGCAGCCTAGGCGTCTTGTGAGCGGCCTAGGCGTTTAATGAGTATCCTAGGCATTTAATGAAAGGTCTAGGCATTTAATTAAAGGTCGATGCAGTGCAAGTAATGAAAGGTCTAGGCGTTTAGTGATGCCCAGGCATGTTCAATAGCCTAAGCCTCTAATGGTTGATTTGAACAAAACCAGATGGCGGCAACAGAAAGATATTTTTTGAATGCAGAGAATGAATGTCATGAGGTAATCAAAGTTATTGATTCGTTTCAGATAATTTAATTAATAATTACTATTTAATTTATATAATAATAATTAATACTCATATCAACAATGTTGACAATAAACTACTTGTTAGTAGTGGGAAAAAATTGAAACCCATTAATTTATATTATGTGTATAATTATTGTAAATGCAGTAGATATTAGTATTACTTGCGTAAACACGTGATTCATATCAAACGTACTTGTTTACTAGTTAATTCTGGTCACCATGAATAATAACTGTATTTAACGAATCGAATGGGTACTGAAAGTAACAAGTAACCCACACAGTCAATATGAATAGTGACTGGGTACTATAATTGTGGGCTATTCAATCAATCAATTATTATAGCCTATCGTAGTCCAATGGTAGACATAGGCCTCTCCAAATGTTGAGAGGCTCCGCTCCATTCAGCCACCGCATTAGCCTACAAACCTAACCCATCTAAATCCGATTGAGCAGCTCTCTGAATAAACTTATCACTAATTTGAATGAATGTAAAAAAAGACCAAAATTTGTGCGTTAGTACGCCTCTGTCTGCCCCCTCAGAGATTTACAGGTGATTATATGTATGTATGTAATTAACTTTCTTATTTCTGGGTGGTACCCCATCGTACGAATGGCCTTAGTATTAGCCAGCCTGTTTGTCAAATGTTTGACCAAACTATTTGATGATTATAACATGAATTTCATGGCCTTAGTTGACCTGCCCAGCTTAGTTAACGGCCCGTGTAGTTAATTGCAACAGATATACGATGAGAAGAGATGAGAGTAGGTTATATTGCAAAAGAAAGTACAAGGCATGAATGTAGAAGGCTTTAGAAGTAGACATACACCCAAGAAAAGATGTGATTGCTGATGCATTGCGTGAAAAAAGATTATGGCAATAAAGGATGACTGAAGAAATGATACCTGACGTGAGTTTATGGAAGAGAATGACATATTCCGTCGACTCCAAATAATTGAGACAAGCACAAGACAGGTAGATGATGAATATCTAAATGAAGAAAAAAATAAGCGCAACGAACGCAATGCCATGAATCAAGATGAAACAGAATTACTACGTTTCTCATATACTATCTTATCTATTAACTAGTACGATTAAGAGTGACGCAATTTTTACACGTAAAGAATGCAACTAGGCACGCTAACCCAGAAGTACCTAAAGATTCGAATGGGCATACCCACTAAACCCCAAGTGTCACCTTAAACCACAGAATTAGCAAGTTTACTCACTGCAGTCTGGCCATTACTACCCTAGGAAACGGGTTGTACTTAGGGATGTTCGATCCGATCCGATACTTGTGTGGATCGATACAAAGCAATTCGATCCAACCGATTCATTTTACACTAATGTAAATATTTATCTGGTGGTAGGTTTTGTTACATGTTTTATTTCAATATACCTTGAATATATTTCTTCATATATTGGCAGAAGTTCTGTTTTAGATCCCGAATTTAAAAAAAAAATGTTTTAATGATCCAGAGTCAAGTGCCAAAGACATAACTGAAATTTCCAATATGTTGAAATTTGAAATGGAAACTACTCTTTTGCTTCTTTTGTTCTTAAATAAACTTAAATTGTTAAAAATACAACTTGTTTAATTTCTTGAAATACTTGATTCGATTTTGGATCGATCCAATAAAATCGTATCAAATCTATTGGATCGATACAGTGTATTACGATCCATTGCGATCCAGAGTATCGATACAAAGTACCCAGATTGAACATCCCTATTGTACTCCCGAAGGATATCGCTACTGCCCTTACTTTAGAACATCGTACGTGTGATGCGAGACTATGTCGATTAATCAACTTCAAAGTAGCTTCAAGTCGTCCAATCAATCAAACAATTAACTTAACGCAGTCCACTGCTGGATGTCCCAATGTTGGGTCCAAAGTCACCCAACATTGGAACAGGCCTATCTAGTAGCGGACGACTATTGTTTCCAATGTTTTCACGCAGGCCAGACGGATTTCTACAGGGTCCTATTTCAAATTTTTGCATCTCTCGCAGAGATAAAGTTTCTGTAAGTTGCCTGTTACGGACACCCTTCGGATCAGATCGGGTAGCGATACTTGTATTTTTACTCTGTCCCCACAGGGAAACTTGATAAATAATTAATTGAAATATCTACATAAAATACAAATATTCCCGTTAATTGGAGCTATAAGCGTAGTTACGATAAGTATTTCCTGTAAAGCCGTTAAAGTTTATCCTTATGTGGTAAGCTTACTGGACATTATAGTTGGCGCGGTGTTCCTATATCTTTTATGTCGTGTATACCTGACAAACAGGCCCTCGATTCTACTAAATCAAAATCACTGTTATACACATTTAATGCCACTGCAAAAAATGGCATTAAATGTGTATAACAGTGATTTTAGACTTTATTTCTATACGCGTAAAGACCAAAATTACATTTTTTTCATTCACTATGCAAAAAGCCTTTTAATTTTGACTTTTAACTAAATTGGTTTAAAGTCCAAATTTTAATGCCACTTTTTGCAGTGGCTGTGGTGCTAAAGTGGCTTGGCTTTAGTAGAATCGAGCCCCAGAACTGTTTAAGACAACAATTTTGTCACAATTCCGGGGTGACCAAACCACAGAAATATATTTGGATCCTAGAATCGCGCTAGAATAGTTATAAGCTGTATTCACCTTCTTATACATAACTGCACTATGCCTACGACACCCATGGGAAGAAATCGGGTGGCCCTGTAGTCATCAGGGATCAACACGTCATGCGAATAGTGCCATTCGTTTTTATAATATTAAGTATGGATTTTGTCTACAGCTCCAGTCGAACGGTACCTGAGTGTAAAAGGCCAGGTGAGGAACATCTCGTTATATTGGGGCAGTGATCCTGCGCACGCTGCCAGCGCCCTCCTCGCTGTTATCCTCCGCCATGCGCACGGCTACCAAAACGTGAGCTTGAAGCTAGGCGCACACGACCTCACGAGATTCGCCAAGAAAATACCCCATGACACAGGTGGAAAGTACAATGAGTACTGTATCAAAACTTTGTTATACTTTTTTTCTTCCTAGTTCTTCTTTTTTGGGTGAATTTCAACAGGACCGTTAAAATCTTCATTTCCGTGGATTTTTTTACCTTAAGTGATATAATAATAAAAAATCGCGTTAATTAAAGGTTTTGATACTATATGTATTCTCGCTTAATATCTAGCAGATAACTAAAAAAACTAACGAGATATACAAGTTTAAAAATTACATGCCACGGCGATGAAACATGTGTGTGCGGCAATGAAACAAGCGTCCACGGCAATGGAAGAATTATGCCAAGGGAATGAAAGAATCAACCACAGAAATGAAAATCCACATAAAACATAATACTTATACCTACTTACATACAATAATTACAAATTTCATAGGTTAAAAATCTGCAAAAGGAGTAGGTAGGTACAATTAAACAAATATAATAGAATCAAAGAATTGTCCAATCATTTATTTAAATTCTTTCACACAAAAAAGAAATTTACAATACATAATATAATATGAATAAAACAAATAATATGGTATACTTTTATTAATTATGCAAAACAACATACATAGTACACCATACATAGTACAAGTTTTTAATTTACGCATCAATATTTAATGTGAAGCGAAACAATAACATTTTTATAAAATCTATAGACAAAATAATCACAGCCCACACCGGTTAAGGTTCTTCTTCATAGTCTTGGCAAAATAAACAATCCATTATTAAAATCAAACTATTTATAATTGATTGTACAGTAAAAAACTCATCAAATCTTTCATCTTATTGCAGAAAGTATTCGAATCCTCTAATGTCAGTATTTGATGCTACCTATAATTAATGTAATACCTAATCATACTATGGCGATGAAAACATAAGTCACGGAAATGAAACATGTGGCCACAGCAATGAAACTAAATTGTTTTACAATGCATGGCAATGATTTTTTTTTCATTGCCGTGCTTTTTTTTTTATTGCCATAGCAAATTTTGACCACGGAAACTACGGTAATGAAAGCACGGCAATGAAAAACAAGACAAAAATATAAAATAACAAAAAATCTAATAATCATTCAAAGTATTAATCACTTCACAAAAATAAACAATAGAAATGGCGTTCTATTGAATGTTTAATCAAGAGGATAAACTTATTGCAATATAAGTTATACCTATCCACGGCGATGAAAGAAAAAATGTCCAGTAACACAAAAATGGTATACTTACCTCTATGGCGCCAAAACGCAGGTACGTGTGTACGTTCTTCCGCATCGAGCACTTAGGCGGCACCAATATGCAACGTTTAGCGCATATAAGGGAGTAGGTACGCAAGCCGTTAGATAAAACAATATTCTAAAACATGTTTAGAACACGGCGATGAAAGGTAGTTCTGGGACAAATGATTTCTTTTTAACCATTCGTTGTATTGTTTAAATATTTGAAGAAATGTATTTCGTAACAATACTTTAACTATTCACGTATCAAATAAAAATAGGTAATATTAAAAATAACCAATAGATTTTTATCAATGAGGTATCACGACACAATAGGTGACGTGTGGACAAACACGGCAATGAAAAATTTCGGTGTATTTTGTTTTTTTTTGGAGTACCTATAATCCTATTTAATAGAATATTTAGTGCCCCACATAGATCACTATTTCACCTAACTAGCAAAAAATGTTAGAGCATTATAACTATGATTTTTAGTACCGATTTCAACGATGCCACGCAATTCTTGGTCCCGGGAAATTCACCCTTTTATATAAGTAAAGAATATTAGCAACCGAAATTACTACTATTCCCTCTAACCCCTCCAACTAAGTTAAATTGCTTGTGCTAGGAGTGGGTTCACGTCGGTAGTGTAATGGCCAGAATTCGAACAGAAGGCCGACTCTTTATACACTAAGCTACCGACGCTTCAATGTATTACTTGCATCCAAATATAGTTGCATCCAAAGTTAAATTTATGAACTACTTATTTACATCTTTGCTGTAATTTTTATGGTATACAATAAATATAATAATTTGTCTATTTAATTTGAAAAATACCAGTCACTTTTTAAAGATAAAAGCCAAAAGAGAATTTAAAACTGCAACGAAATGTTATAAAAATTAACAATGTTTTGTTTAGGACAATTTTGGCACTATCGACGGCCTGGGACCCCATGATGGAGCCCAATAAAACGTATAGAGTTGGTTATTCAACTGGATTGGGGGCTCCTCGGCTTCAAGAAATCGATGTGAGCAGAGTACCAGCGAGTGTGCGACTGCATGTGCACTTACCTCCCACCTTCCGAGGAAAAAAGCAATGCGAGCACTTCGCACATTGGCATTTCTACGCCAATCAGACTGCATTGGAAAATTGTGGTTTTATTGATAAAAGGTATACGCTCATTTATTTATGTCATTCATTTTTATATTACATTTTAAAGTACATTATCAATCAATCAATTAGCCCACCGCAGTCCAGTGCTGGACATAGGCCTCTCGAAAAGTAAATTATGCTATACCAGGGTCCACACCCATTTTTGCACGGAAAATTGTATCGTAGGTATTGCTTTCGCATTACAATTTTTATGCAACCTATTGCAGCGCCAGAAGGCAGAGTTCTAATTACGAATTTCAGCCACCATATTCATAATATTAAATGTTTTCATCAGTCTTCATCATACATTTTATATTGTAGAATTCTTCTAAAGTTCCCACGTGTAGTAGGTGCAATAAAGAAAACATATTTTATTTATTTTACAGGGCCAACAACGCCAAAGGCCTGGTAGTATATTATATATCGGATTCAAGCAACAAAACATACGAAGCTGCAAATACTCTACAAACACGTGCGAAAGAAGTTCTACTACAATTAAAGGAACTGGATCGACAAAGTCATTTTAAAATCTTAAAAGCTGCAAATGAGTCATTCTTGTTTATTGATTTCGATATGTGGAAGAATGAATCCGACGGTATATATACCGTTCAAGAACCTCCTTGTTTGTCTAACGATACCGCCTGCCTACCGGGATTAGATAATGCAATAGGAATGCGAGTTGCTGAAGTGCTTTATTTTGGAGAGCATGCATCACAGCTGTATGCGCTCGCTCATACTTTTATTCCACCTATCGAATCTATAAAATTCATATTGAAGCAAACTACAAATAGTACAAGTATCGAAGAAGCTGCTTGTAAGTGGGTTTCTGAAAATATCAACACAGTTAAGAAACAATGGGTAGAAAAATACGAGCCCAAACTTAAATCATATGAAATAGCGGTATTTTATAGCCACGGCCCTAATACAGAACCACCCAAAAAATTACTAACTAAGATAATTAATGAAATTTTTAAGCAGTTTAGATCGAGTTTTCAGCTTCTATTAAGATTCTATCCTAGTAAGTACTTCGAAGCTAATTTTGTAAAGTCTAAGATAACCAATTACATGACACACAGTGTTAGAGAACGCCTTATTGGTGCTGTTGTGGGTGGTGATAACAAAACGACTGAAGTTTTTAGAACCTTTGACCAAATGGGTCTTCCAGTGTTATCATATGATGTGGCCGCTGAAGACACGGATTCTACGACATCTGTATGGCTTACTACAGGTCGTTTGGCTCATGTGGCGATTGCAGTGGCACACTTCATTCGCAGTAACGAATGGAGACGTGTAGCTGTGTTGTCAGACTCGACTTACACGGCTAAAGTATTTCTGGAAGATTTAAAAAACGCAACTGACGCAGTACGTGACCACCCTGTGAAATACAATTTGTTAAATACTGACGCTGAAACGATTCTTGAACAGTTGAAAACTGAATATGCCTATATTATTGTTGTCAATACACATTATCTAGAAACACTTGCCATCCTTACAGCGGCAGCCAAACTAAAAATGAATGGACCAGAATATGTCTGGATTGTACGCGAGTGGGAACAGTATAATATAACGTTAAATGTAAATTTCTATACCTTTTCATTTTGGTGTCAAAGCGGAAAAGATGTATCAACTAGACACAATGTTTCTCGAGAACTTTTACAGTATATGGATAATTTATGGCCAAATAATTGGCCTCGCTGGACTGCGGCACTTTTGAACGCATGTTGGATAATGGCGGAGGGTTTTCAAGATGTAATCCGTAAATATCCCGGGGCACGGGAGGATCCACATAATGCAAGAGCTATTAGGTGAGCATATAATATTTGCTGCTTATATACCCATTGATGGGCAGCATAGCAAAATTGCTACAAGGGGGAATATTTTTTCCCACCTACTTGCCTTTTCAAAATTTTCACCCTTCACCACTGAGGCGTGCGCTTATGACTAAATCTAACATATATATGTATTGAGAACCCGTAAACTCCAGATCTTCGCCAAAATCAATATTGATAAGTGCAGACTTTTCTTCGTTCGAACGTAAAAATATATCAAACTTCTTAGGTTCTTAGGTTGCTAATACAGGAAATAATTCAAAAGTGTTAAAAATTGTTGTCCTGTTGGTTGAAAATATCATAAAGGGTATCGAAAAAGTTTCAAATCAAATCAAATTTATTTAATAATCGTTGTACAGTTATTTTACATGGTTTCTTAATCTATCGTGCGTTGTTACATTGTGCATAAGTGGTTATCTTATATACGTATGTATATTTATTTGTGCGGTTTAGTGTCTAAGGGACTAGGGGATATTAAGGGGGATACTAAGGGATATTATCTAAATTGTGCCTGCACTAGGTAGTCCTGTGCTTCACGCTTCTAGTGCAGACTAATAATAATTCTAAAATACTATTACAGGTACAACTAATTACTATGAATACAATACAATGCTAAAGTGACTCGCTACGGTTAGCCAAAGTTATGTCTAAATAAGCAACTTAACACTAATTATTTATTTTAATACAGAGATTAACTCCTCTGTGTCACTGTAGGACAATCTTTGGAGGACATTCTTCACGACTCGTTTACAAGACACATAATTTAGAGGATAAATGCTTGTTATAGCGTTTATCCTTTTGTATAGAAGAGGTCCTAAAAACAGGTAAAATTTGCCTGTGTACTCGTGTTTTATTGCAATTCTTTCAGTGCATACAATATCTTTCCGTCTTTTGTTAGTAATGTCGGTGCTGTAGGGAAGTGCTGCGTGCTGTTTTAGCACTGTGCTCAATATAAATAGCTGGCGGACTGTTAGTACTTCGCAGGATTTGTATAGGAGGTCGGTGGAAGATAAGAAAGAGCGAAACGTTGCTACCTTGAGGATCGCTCTCTGAGCTCGCTCGACGGGCAGTAGCAATGTCTTACCCACTCCCCCCCACGATGTTATGCAATACGTTAATATTGACTGACAAAGGGCATAGTACACTTGTTTAATCAATTTTGGGTCACCGATATATCTTATTCTTTTAAACACAAATATCAACTTGCGTAATCGCTTAACTAGTGTTTCACTATGCTTAATAAATGAAAGGGTTTCATCAATTATAATGCCTAGATATTTTATCTTATCTGCTAAAGCTATGACCGGACAAGTACAATCTTTATTATTTGGTTCTCTACAGTGGTGCGCGTACAGTAAGTGTTTGGGCTGGGTTATAGATGACCTTTTGCGCATCGAGAAAGTAACGTATTTGGATTTCTCTGCATTTAATGTTAGTTGGTTATATTGAAGCCAGTTGTTTACAATGTTAAATCCCCGCTGCGCACGCCCGTACACTTCTGTTTCTGTATCAGCAGAAAAAAGGAGGGCAGTGTCGTCCGCGTACGATATAATCGTGCCGTGCTCTAGATTTATATTACATAATTCGTTTATATAAATCAAGAACAGTGTGCTTCCTAGTACGCTTCCCTGGGGAATGCCAAATGAGGTATTCTCCATGTCTTCACTGAGAACGCTCCCGATTTTTACGCATTGAGTCCGCTCTTTTAAGTAGCTCTTGAGGAGTTCCAGCTGTAAGCCTCTTATTCCCATATGGTCAAGCTTGCTCAAAAGTTTGGAAACAGAGACCGTGTCGTACGCTTTGGCAAGGTCTAGAAATATTCCCACTGTACGATTTCCCTTATCAAGCTCTTGTGCCATGTAATCTGTCAGATGGTGTACTGCGTCGGCCGTAGACCTATTAGCTCTAAAACCAAACTGTGCATTTGATAAGAGCGAATTATCCTCCAGATATTTAATTAACCTATTATTTATAATTTTTTCAAGTATTTTTGAGACTGCAGGGAGTATGGAAATGGGCCTGTAATTCTTTACTTGGTCTTTCCCTCCAGACTTATATACAGGGACAACTACAGCTTTCTTAAGGCACTTAGGGAAAATGCCTGTCGCTAAACATTTTTGGAAGATATTAGTTAAGGGCTTTACCAGTATATGCCTGCATTTTTTCAGGATTTTATTAGATATGAGGTCCCAGCCGATAGCACAGTCATTCTTTAAGTTCGAGATTATCCTCTCAACCTCCGTTTCGTCGGTGTCCAATAGCACAAAAGATGACAGGGTAGTCTTATTCGGAAAGGGTGGGTCTGTGGGAAGCTGCATATTTGCTTGTGAGTGCTGTGCAAGTCTTTGCCCTAGATTTATAAAGAACTTATTCACTATGTTAGCGGCTTCTACCTGTGATGGATGGGTGTTTAATAAACTTGAAGGCGATTCCTTTTGCTTCTTAGTGTATGTTATATTCTTAATATGTTGCCAGATCTTTTTACTATTCGATCCCGCCTTTTCCAGCTCTAGTTTGTCGTGATTTATTTTGACTTTTCTTAATAGGTCATTGCAAAAATTTCGATATCTTTTATAAGATACCTGTAAAGTTATATTATTAGGGTTACGTTTACATTTCATGTGAAGCTGATCCCGGTGTTTCATACAACGGATGAGCCCTGGTGTGATCCACGGTTTTAAGTTGTTTTTTGTTATGCAATCGTATTACCCTTGTATTTTTATGTATTGCATTCTTTACATTTTCGATAATGTCATCATCATCATCATAATCGATATTGCGTAAATCGTATTCAAGTCTATCCATGTTTAATTTCGTGACTAAGCGAGTTTTTGTTATTTTAGGTAACTTGCAACTAAGGGTTAGTAGGACAGCGTTATGATCGGTTATAGAGGAATTGATGACGAGTACGTGTGCGGGATATTGTGTTTTTAGCATGATATGATCAAGGCAAGACCCACTTGCTTGTCGCGTGATAAAAGAGTGTGTGGTGAATAAGCCATGAAATGAGCAAAGATTGAGATAATGTAGGGCATCCTCCTTTACATCTTGCTGTCCTTGTAGGATGTTTATATTTATGTCTCCAGTTAAAATTATGTTTTTATAGGAAGATAGATCTTGCAGGGTGTCATTTAATGAGTTAATAAACTTGTACTTATCGCTAAAGCCGGGAGGTCTGTAAATTGCTAGTATTACCAAGTCTGATCCTATCTTAATCAATAATCTATTACACTCTTGCATAATTGGTTCCTCTACAGTTGCATTTATTTCACTTTTTATGTAAACTACTATCCCATCGTTCTGGTTATATAATGTTTTACTGCTGTACATATTATATCCCGGTATTAATGGTATGTTAAATGGTAAAGATAGTCTACATTCTGTTAAGACAATGACGTCAAGATTCATATCTATTCTATGTTGTAGTGTTAAAAAGCCATCTATGTTCTTAAAGACGCTACGAATATTTTGGGTTATTATGGTTAATGGGTTACTGCATGAGGTCAGATATTGTTTGCACTCTTCTGCCTCACATGTTCTAGACTCTGACACACAGAAGCTATCCAAGTCATTCAATAAATTATAAGTCATTGCTCTGAAACTAAAATTACCTAAAAACTTAAAAACTACAAAAAAGGTCGGTAAAAACTAAGTAATTTAAGAAAAAATAGACACGATTTATTTGTCGAATACATTGGGAAGAAGAAGAATCATCTCGGGCGGGACTCGAACCCGCAGTCTTTCCCTTACGGGGGGAATGCCTTGACCAATTCGGCTACCGAGACACGCCCGATGTGATTCAAATTTCCCATCTTATACATCTTTAAGGCGACGGTGGAGTCATCTACCGATTTTCTTACGAACTATTTTTCCCAAGGTATTCGATTTGTATAGTTAGCATACCTAATGCTGTAAAAATTCATTCAATTGTTTGGGCTGAGTTATCAAAAATCAATGTTTAAAAATTATTGTAACATCATTCATTGATTCCGATAGTTCGTAAGAAAATCGGTAGATGCTCCAACGTCGCCTTAAAGACGTATAAGATGGGAAATTTGAATCACATCGGGCGTGTCTCGGTAGCCGAATTGGTCAAGGCATTCCCCCTGTATATCCCTGAATCCAAAATTCACGTTGGCACGTTGTATAAAAATCAGCTTTTAAACTAACATAAACTTATATTAATAAATTAAAATAAAATAAACTTTCATTAACATTAAGGGTTTCTAGCAAGGGGTTACCTGGGGGGTCTGGCTATTCATAACGTGATTTCTTCAATAATATTTTGAAAGTAATACTTAAAAGCCATACTTTCCTCGATCGATCTTACTTGCGTTGGGAGCATGCGATGACAAACTTTTAGCTTTTCTTTATAAAAATGGCGAAGGTCTGGGGTCCATTTTATAACCTGCAATTTTTGCCGACTTCTGTCATTTTTAGTAGTACTGAGTAATAATATCTTAAATGATCCCATGGTACAGAATAGGTAATTTTTTTTTTACTGTAATTATATTATCAATTAGATAAAAATTAAGATTTGCATGGCATGTATATATGAAGATATCTTTCCTGTAATTATTATCTTTTCGAAAAAAAAAACAAATCAATCTGTCTGTAACAAAATAATATAATCAACTTATTTTTTTCACCAGGCAATTTGGACAAAGTCTCGTTGACTTGAGCCCAATTAAGGGCTTCACTCAGAACCTTGTATTCAAAGGACACTCACTCGAAACCACAGAGATATACTTAAATAAATGGCACGACGGCAATCGTACGCTTCTATCTAGGCTGTCTGTCAACGCAACGTCTCGTGACGTAATATCACTGTACAAATACGAAGAAGTGTATCCTAGCGGCAGCATCAAGCCTTCTGATGGTGCCCGGAAATGTTTGGCTCACACCAGCGACCCATATTTACCGACATGTTACGATGCTTTATGGATAACAGGAGTTGTTTTAATTATGATTGTGCCTCCAGCAGTCATGTTTATGTACCGCGCCGTTCACCGTCATTTAAAGGAGCTGCAGAAGAAGATTATAACTGACCTGCTCGCACAGCGAATGGAACGAGCTGCCACCCTGTCCAGTTATTTGGTGGATCGTTCTGCGCTGAAACCTCGTGAGGAACTCGGCGCTGGTCGATTTGGTTGCGTAAGACTTGCGGATCTGCACGTGCCAGGTTGCAAACCTAGAGTCGTCGCTGCAAAAGAGCTTCGTGATCACCAAGACGAAAGCGAGATCCTGCGAGAAGCGTGTATACTAGCTTCCCTAAAACACGATAACATCATTCGTCTTGTGGGCGTCTGTATCGACAATGAACCGACGCTAGTGCTCATGGAGGTAGCATTCTTCGGTGATTTACTCCAGTACCTTAAGGACCGTCGGCATATCGCAGAAAGTTTTGCGTTTGACGCAAAAACGGAAGTAGAGCAGATTAGCGAAGAGGCTGCGCATGTATCAGCAAAATCTCTCACCCGATTAGCGCGTGAAGCCGCATCCGCTGTAGCTTATCTCGCCTTATGTGGCGTAATCCATAGGGATTTGCGTGCTTCAAATTATTTGGTGGATGAGAGGCGATCTCTGAAGCTAGCTGACTTTGGCTTGGCGCGTGAAACAAAAGCTAAAGGTCTAGATGGAGGTGGAGAGTATGCGTGTCGGCGTCGCGGACTCTTTCCTGTGATATGGATGGCACCAGAGAGCCTAATGTCCGGGGTGTTCTCCACCGCATCTGATGTCTACTCGCTTGGTATGCTGATATTTGAGTTGGTAACACTCGGTGCACGCCCCTACGGAAACATTTCACCGCTACGTGTAATGCAATACGTAACTTCTGGTGGGATGCCACGGATGCCGGCTGATGCTTCACCTCAAGCGTAAGTTCCTAGATTATAAACTCGTAGATATGAGACTTGGAGAGCGACGCTATTAAACTGTTGATTAAAATTTTCAGTACTGGTTTGGCGCAGTTGTGTTGGCAGCGTCAGCCAGAAAAACGTCCGACTGCAGCGGACTTGGTGGCGTACCTCGCCGAACATCCGAGAGCACTAAGCCCTGCCTTCGACTATGAGAACAGTCAGCCTACTGATGCTGATAGTGGCTATGGCGAGTCACCCTCTACTGAAATGCTAATACCGTGAGAACTATTCATTATTAATATTGGCGTCTTCTTCACCTGAGCGCCAACCCCTGTTGCATTCAAAGCTTTGTAGCCTAACACTCCAATTTTATACCACTTTTGGCTTTTATTGGACGATAGCTGTTTGATCTTTGACAAAAGTACGTCCGTCAATCAGCAGGTGTACCTACTTGCAGATGATTATGGTTTGACCTTGGACCTTGGACTGGCTGGAGCTTAAGAGTTAACAGTTTATTTTTTGAGAATAACCGTTGTTGAGCATGTTGCCAAAAATAACAACAAACTATAATAATAACTCATTATTAGTGATATACAGAGTGGAAGATTTTAATGCCCCCTGGAGGGGAAATACTCTAAATACTGGAAATAGAGAATTTCACTCAAAGGAAACTTGCCTTTATTTTTAAAAAGAAACAAAACTGCAATGAAAGGTTTTCAAAAACTCGCTTGACTCACCCGGTAATCGAACCAACTAAAACCCGAAAAAATCACACCCTGTATTTTTATGTCACGTTATAGAAAACCGCGTTAGAGGCGTTAGGTACCTTGTCACTGCAAGCCTCTCGCGGTATACCTACCTCAGTATCCGCTTGTTCCGAACTCTTACGATCCTTGCCGATCATACACGAACCGCTCCCTAACCTACTTATCATAAATGATTCTTGTATTATAAATTTATAACTTACTGTAGTAGGGCGAGCATGAAAAATTATCGTTTTCGTATCGGGACGGTATCGAGGCAATCGGTATCCCTACCCTAGAATTTCTCGTGTTCATTCTTACATGTGAGAACCCGTAACTCATAACGTTTCATTAGTTTAACTGAATTCTTTTATAGCATTTTTAATGCTAACTTTAAAGTTCGAAAAACCTTAGCGAAAAACATCGGAAAAAATGAAACGCTCAAGTGAGACTTGAACTCACGACCTTTCCCTTACAGGGGGAATGCTCTTCCAACTGAGCCACACCTGATTCATTTAAAATTTTCCTTCTCTTTATATCCGTCTTTAAGGGCGACGGTGGTGCCATCTACCAACGTTCTTACGAACTGTTGGAATCATTAGATATTTTTTTGTTGAAAATCATTTGAACTATATCTATTTACAGGAAGTGAGCAGTGAGCATACGTATAATATACCTAAGTATACACAACTAGTCAAGACTCAAGCCCTTTCACTTGATACCCATATTGAGGGAGCTGTGAAAAAAAATGGTAATCCGCCATTTCGTGGCGGCGGCCATGTTGCACTGATTTTCATCCAACTTATTCTAAATCGGTTCATCCGCTCGGGAGCTACGATGCTACAGACAGACACATACACAGACACGTCCAACTTATAACACCCCGTCGTTTATGAGCGTCGGGGCCTGGGGGTTAAAAATCAAGGTTAAGAATAGATATTCACACGACACATAGTTATTATTAAATAGTACCTACCTACTGCTATTATTTATATTTGTGCTGATATGTGCATGTGATCAAAAAGTAGTTAGTGAAACAACAGTTTATTATCTTAAAATAAAAAAAAGAGTTTTTTTCTATGAAAAACCTCGCCTGTGGCTCGGTCATATAACACTCGTCTGATAACTATTATCACACGAGTGTTTTGAGGCTAAATTTTATATGCTGTTTCATACACTACTTTATCTGATGTCATGAAAAAATTAATATAATTTGCTTAAAATTACATAAAAATTTAGCGCCAAAATCCATCTGCTGAACGCCACGTACCACCGGGTCGCGCCGCGTCCACAGATTATATACTACTCTGTCAAGAAAGTACCGGGAAAAAATCAATAATACACAAAAAAATTGTTAGTCATCCAAATTTATTTTATCACCTTCAAAGTATGCTCCTTCAGAAACGATACACTTACGCCAACGAATAATTCAATCATCAAAACATTTTTTAAACGCTGTTTCCGGAATTGAGTTCAGTTCTCGCCGCGAATTCTCCTTTATGTCTTCTACTGATTGAAAACGGGTGCCACGGAGTGGTAATTTGAGTGTAGGAAAAAGAAAGAAGTCAGCTGGAGCCATATCTGGCGAATATGGTGGTTGCTCAATGGTATTTGTTGAGTGTTTGGACAAAAATTCGTTCCCAATGATGGCCTTGTGCGAAGGCGCAATATCGTGGTGCAAAATCCAAGAATTCTATTTCCACAAATTTGGCCTTTTTCGTCCAATTTGTTCTCTTAAACGGCGCATAACCCTCAAATAATATTCTTTATTTACCGTTTGACCTTCCGGCAAAAATTCCGAGTGCACAACACCGCGATAGTCAAAGAAAACAGTCAACATGACTTTGACTTTTGATCGACTTTGACGTGGTTTTTTCGGTTTTGGTTCAGTTGGAAGGCGCCATTCCGAAGCTTGTTGACTAGTATGCATGTCAAACTCGTAATCCCACGTCTCGTCACCAGTAACAACGCGTTTCATGAATGTTGGGTCGGTGTTGACCCGTTCTAGCAAGTCCTCAGCGACTCTCATGAGATTTAGTTTTTGAAGAAAATTCAGGTCTTTTGGGACTAGCCGGGCAGCAACACGTTTCATACCCAAATTATTAGTTAAAATGGTACGGATCGACTCGTGAGATACAGAAAGTTCGGCGGCCATCTCTCTCAAACTTGAATGAGGATTTTCAGTCACTATTTCCTTCACTTATGCGATGTTAAGTTCAGTTGCAGACGTTGATGGCCAACCAGAACGAGGCAAATCTTCCATCACATTAAATTTGGAACCATAAACTAAACATTCATTCCCGATACTTTGTTGACTGAATGTATAGTGAAAACCACCACCTTGTGTTCAGCTGGAACTATATTGTAAGAGAAAAAATAATAATACAATGTTGCCATAGAAGAGCTGTACTTTAATGTATTTTTTAAGTTGACATTTTAATTCTGTGCTTAAAACTGTCAGTAAAGTATTGTTTTTATTTTTTTAATGTTGGCATTACTGTTTGATATTAGATAAATAGGTTGCATAGGAACACATAATATTGTATATCAATGTGTTTAGAAATAAATACCACCTATTTGAATAAACTTATTCCGATCAGCCCTCCTAGACAAGTGGCAATCACAGATTTTTTGAGTACCTAGGTGCTTCCTCTAAAGTGGCAATACTATGATGAACGTATGAAATTGACACGTAGTTTGACGTTTATGACGGTTGTCAACCTATGTCAATCCTACACATTGATCAATGAATTCTTTTTTTCCAAATGTATTTATAAACTTGTCTAGAGGGGCTGTTCTTGATCTCAAATAATCTCCATTAGTCTTATGCTGTATCGATTTAGTAGTTTATTTAATATGTAAAATACAATATAGACTACAAAATACTTTGTATTTAATTATAAGTTATAACGCTTTAGGTACACGTATTTTGGGTGAGTTTTGAAAATCTACAGTGCGCCGGTAAAGGAGCTAACCAATTGGATATTTTTCTGTAGTTAAAATAAATAATGTAACCGAGCTTATTAAATTAAGAATGGTAAAAGAGTGGTAAAAGTTGCGTCGGTTCTTATTTTATCGTTTGATAACCCACCCAACTTATAATAGTAAAGGATATGATTATAAAATTTTATGACGTCACAAATATTTTTTCATACAACTCGTGCGAGTTAACATGGCACCTGGCTCGGGGCTTTGCGCGGGGGAGCGGGAGGGGTGTATGCTGACGCTACTAGCCTCGCACGGCGAGAGCGGGGTCGCGCGCGGGCAAGCGGGAGGAGGGTGTTTTCGAGGCAGGTGCCATGTTAATGCGCACGAGCTATACAAGTTATCTTGCAACTTACCGTTTTGACGTTTAGTTAAAAGAAACAAACTTGACTAGTCAGTTGAATACCCAATTCACGCACGCTAGGGCTTCGATTCTCTCGCCACTTCTTATCAAGAAAAATGCCGGGAAGTTTTTTTAGAAGTAGTTTAGTCATTCGTTTTTCCACGAGAATATTTTTTTTTTTTTTTAACATTCTACACAACGCTATCTAGACCCATGGTAAGCTTTTATAGCTTGTGTTATGGAATCTAGAATGCGGATAAACATGCTTAAATACTTTTTTTTATAAATAATACATATTATACATAGAAACACCCAGACCAATGCAAATAGCCATATTCATGCATACAAATATTTGCACTGAGCGGGAATCGAACCCGCGCCTCCTGCGTGGTAGTCGCGTGCACTACCGCCACGCCACAGAGGCTGTATATTGTACTTTCCTTGAGGTTTTTACTTTGTTTACTTTGAATTAACAAAAATAGATAGTCTGTAACAAA
This sequence comes from Eilema sororculum, assembly GCA_914829495.1. Classification (NCBI taxonomy): domain Eukaryota; kingdom Metazoa; phylum Arthropoda; class Insecta; order Lepidoptera; family Erebidae; genus Eilema; species Eilema sororculum. Next base: position 18,454,317 of record OU618552.1, on the reverse strand, counting down.
ATAAGTTCCAATAATATTATTTTATAAAATTACTGTGGCTTCAAAACTAGTCAATATTGATTCAGGCAATGCAATATCATGCAAGGTTGTATTGATTTTAATTATAAAATATATTTTAATTATATTTTTTTTAGCCAAACTTTTGTCAAGTTGTCAACCCGCCTCGGGCAAAGGAACCCAGAACACTGGCCGCATTTTCGCGTTGAATCGAAATGGCTACACCTGACTTTACACCAGGGACGATCCGGCGCGAGAGTCACCAATTTTTTCTCTTATTCGTCGACTTATCAGCTACCAGTTTCTTTGCTCCTATGGCTCAACTGCCATTTTTCTTGACCGCAACTGACAATATGTTATTGCGACCAAACATAGCTGATGTCCTTTTCATGGTCTAATCTACCCCTATACCAAATTTCGTCATAATCGAATCCGTGGTTTAGGCGTGGAAGCGTAACATAATGAATGACAGACAGACAAAGTTACTTTCGCATTTATAATATTAAAGTTAATATGGTATAATATTATGATTGTTAGTCTTATATTTACTTTAGACATATACCTACTATTTCAAAATGGAATATTATAGTCCTTATCGAATAAATGGATATAATTAATGCATTACTTAATTAGATATACTTAATAAGTTCTATATAACTATAAAATAATAAGTAAGTATCTAATACACAGGGAAAAATAAATCTTCTCGGGCGGGACTCGAACTGGCGATCTTACTTGCCTCGGTAGCCTAGTTGGTCAAGGTATTCCCCCTGTAAGAAAAAGATCGCGGGTTCGAGTCCCGTCCAGGAAGATTCATTTCTCCCTATTTATTCAATTTGTATAGTTAGTATACTTAATGCTCGCCTGTCACCCCAGCAGAAGCAGGCCACGGCGGCGGCGCGCTAAATAGCGCGCCTCCCCATTCCGGGGGCGAGTTGGGGACACCGTTGTCCCCCCTCCTAAGGAGGGCCAGACCGTAAGGGATGGCCCTGGGTCAGCCGGGGTGCGAGGGATATGTCTATAACAACCTCACCTCCGGCCTAGCACCAAGACCCACAGTCGGCGTGCGGTTTTAGTCGGTTCGAGTCCGACATAACCTCCCCTTCCGGCTCCGGCAGGGGGGGTATCCGAGGGGATTTCCGCACGAAAAAAAAAAAAAGTATACTTAATGCTATAAAATTTATTCAAATAAGTAAGTACTTTAACGGCGAATTACCTAAAATTACTTTAGAAATAAAGTTAGTGTCTAAATAATAAAATCTGTAGTTCATGCAATGTGAAAAAGAAAAAGTTCACTTATATGAAGTGTAATGTAGATATTAAAGTAGGTACTGTCTCGAATGTTATATAGATAAAATAAGATCAAATTATTTTGTAAAATTATACCGAAGAATGTTTTTTATTTTTTATTAGCTTTTGCCCGCGACTTCGTCCGCAAGTTTGAAATAGAAAGGTTGACACACTACTCCTTTTCCCACGCTCCAGATAAAGTTCCTTAAAATTTCTGTGAGCCTGGTACTTCATGCCAATGTACTAGGGTCACAGAAATACTGATCCCGCGACCCACAGCAACATATCCGGCAATTATTCGATTTTTTCTCACCTTTTAAACCTTCCCTAGACCTCCACGAACATTTCAAGACCAAGATATAAGATAAATCCGTTCAGCCGTTCTCGAGTTTTATCGAGACTAACGAACAGCAATTGATTTTTATATATATACTAGCTTTTGCCCGCGGCTCCGCCCGCGTGGATGTCGGTTCCCGACAATTAATCGAATTTTTCTCATCTTTTAAACCTTCCCTAGGCCTCCACGAACATTTCAAGACCAAGATAAGATAAATCTGTTCAGCCGTTCTCGAGTTTTAGCGAGACTAACGAACAGTAATTGATTTTTATATATATACTAGCTTTTGCCCACGGCTCCGCCCGCGTGGATGTCGGTTCCCGACAGTTAATCGAATTTTTCTCACCTTTTAAACCTTCCCTAGGCCTCCACGAACATTTTAAGACCAAAATAAGATAAATCTGTTCAGCCGTTCTCGAGTTTTATCGAGACTAACGAACAGCAATTGATTTTTAAATAATAATACAGATTTAGTTTAGGAGTAGCTGGTCTACTAGGACTACTATTCCATGACCAGGCTTTTTGTCATGATCAGCATCCTGCATCAGTATCCTCAATTGACTTTCTTGACTTACGGTCCTGTGACCCCTGGGTGGGGCAGAGGGCGTCCACAGTGCGTCGCCATCCCTATCGGTGTTGAGCTTCATACTTAATTTCGCTCCAGGTCTTCCCGAGGCTCGCCGCTTCTGCAACAATAATCCGCCTCCAGGTCTGTTTGGGACGGCCACGCTTGTGCTTTCCTTGCGGGTTGGAGTATAGAACTTGCTTCGGTACATGTATATATACCGGGTGTAAGGGGAACGAAAGCCCTATATAGTAGTACCTGAAGTAGGTACATAAGTACTTAAGTACATAACACATCGGATCACTGACTGCTTTCTGAACCCCAACTCTGAGGTAAGTCTATAAAGTCTGAATCTCGTCTGTCAATCAGCAGGTGTGGTACGGACCTCGATTCTGCTATGTTTCAATTACTGTCATACCACAAACATAAAAGAATACCATTCAATTTTCGAATTTATTGATATAGGCTTAAAAGTCAAAATAAAACGAAAAAGAGTTCATTACTTAGATAATTACATTCTGAGGGTTAGTTTTGGTTCTCTGTGGAGTAGAATGGAAAGAACTCTTCCTGTGGGTGACGTAAAAGGTGCCTAAGGGACAGGACTGTGCTCCATCCGACAGCAAACATACGGCCAAGACAAAGGGCCCGCTAGACGACAATAGGCTCGCACCCTATTACGTCGTTGGGATGAAAATCATAATTCGCGAAACGTACGTGCTAATAAACCTCTGCCTACCCCTTCGGGGATTTACAAACGTGAGTATATAATATGTATGTATGTATGTACATTTTGTAATTCACGCTACAAGATGTCATTTCATTTTAGATTTAACAGAATAGTCATAGTCATAGTCATTTATTTTTTAATATAGAACAATAAAATTGTTTCTTATTGACGTCAATTTTAATTGTACTTAATCTAAGTTTACCACCGCTTCCAAGGCGCTGGTGGAGAAGAAACGGCGCAACAAACTCCACTGCGGCATTTTTTGGACGTCAATTTACAATATTTATTTTCTGAAAGCTGAATGTGGACGAATGAACATTTAGCGTCTGGCAAATCACAACAAGTATATAAAACACCTTATAATTAAGAATTAAAACAAAGTTACATAACGTAACAAATAAGGGTGTCACAAAACTAATACAGCACCATGTCACGAACACCCTCGAGCCTTTGCAGATGCGTAGAGATGTTGCGTCTTTGGCAGTTTTCTACCGTCTCTACCATGGTGAATGTTCTGACGAGCTCTTCCAATTAGTCCCACCCTCCCCTTTCCTTCACAGGACGACACGTGCAGGGCTAAGATGAGTGACCCTCTTTCCGAGACTTTGCCTTTTGCTTAACATCAGGCGAGGTGAAGTCAAATTGACGTGTCCTGTATAAAAAAAAAAGAACCATGATAGCATTTTACGAGGGGCCTGCACCATGAATAACAGTGAAGTCTAAGTTGGCATTGTTTGCAGCGTCTGCGGTATGATAGTGATTGACAATTACCAGAATCGTGGTCCTGGTGGCTTGCTGGTGTCACCCAATGTGTTAGGTATATACCTGGAGTACTACTAGGGGCTTTCGGCTTCGGGAGCGTTCCCCTTACACTCGATATACAGGGTGTCTGACGCGTGGGCGGCCGGCGTCTCCTTCAGCGAGCAGGTAATGGTCGTGAAGGAGACGGCGGAACGGGAGAGGCAGCGCGAGCGAGCGAGACTCGCGAACCGCGCTGCCCGCGCGCACAGGCAACTCGGGCGTCGGAGGGCACTGACTGACCTCCGTCCCCCATGAGCGCGGGCCTGGGGGTGACGGGTGAAGCCGCCTGTCACCCCAGCAGAAGTAGGCCACGGCGACGGCGCGCTGAGAAGCGCGCCTCCCCATTCCGGGGGCGAGTCGGGGACACCGTTGTCCCCCCTCCCGAGGAGGGCTAAACCATAAGTGATGGCCCTGGGTCCGCCGGGGTGCGAGGGATATGTCGATGACAACCTCACCTCCGGCCTAGCACCACGAACCACAGTCGGCGTGCGGTTTTAGTCGGTTCGAGTCCGACATAACCTCCCCTTCCGGCTCCGGCAGGGGGGTATCCGAGGGGATTTCCGCACGGAAAAAAAAAACGGTGTCTCAATAAGAGTGCACTTTTTAATTTTTAAATAAATACAAGTATTTTTATGACAGAGTTGTGATATTTTTATTGTATTTTAAAGAAGACATGTTCCGATTAAGTATGGAATAAAATATCCGGCATTTTCATGAAATTTTCCATGACTTTTGCACAGAAATGTGGCTGCATCTCACCGGTGTCGCGTTGGATTTTCGATTTGAGCTCAGGAATTGTTTCGGGTTTATTCGCACAAACTCAAGATTTCACAAAACACTAATGAAAAAAATTGCACGGCGTTAAGTCGCACGATCTTGGTGGCCAGTTGACATCAGAATTTCGTGAGATAATGTGTTCTGGAAATCGTTGCTGCAGTAAATCGGTTGTTTTGTACTGAGTTTTTACAATTTTAACGGGTTGTTCTTTCGAAAAGCGCTCCATTTTTATTAATCGAAATAAACTGAGGTGACAACTGTAAAATTTCAGAGTTGCCACTTGCATGAAAAAACAATCCAATTTTAAAAAGTGCACTCTTACTGAGACACCCTATAGATGAGGTAGTTATTCATAGATCCTTTAGTCGTTTAAGCTTAGCTACTTAGGTATTCAGTATGTCATTATTATTATTAAAATAACGTTAGACGTTATACAAAGTAATATTTTCCTTCTTTGCATAAGTATTTATAGACACAAAGATACAATAGACATACATAACATTTGCAGTTGAGATGATACCAACGTATTTCCTAGTGGCATGCAAAGCTGGAGCCCGGATTTCAACTGGTAATGCTCCCCAGTTGAAATCCGGGGTCTGCATGTTCTCCATTTTCTCCATCTGAAATAGTATTCCTTGACTTTTATGTGAATGACTTCCGTCGGCCTCCCACTCCGAAAAGAGAGCATTTCTTTCCCGTTCACCATCAGTGTTTTAAATAGCAGGTAAGGTTGGGGTTCAACCATAAGATGGTTTGTGGGATCAAGGTAAATAATCAAGAAACCCCACTGCAAAGATGTCAGCTTAATGCAAAAAGTTTGATAACAAGTGGTACAATCAGCATGAGAAAAATGTTGATGAACAGAGTACTCAGAATGATCTTAATTTCGTTTTTAGACCTCTTCCCAAATTTCCCCTTAATTCGGACAATAATCCATATCCATACTAATATTATAAATGCGAAAGTAACTCTGTCTGTCTGTCTGTATGTTACGCTTTCACGCCTAAACCACTGAACCGATTTTGATGAAATTTGGTATAGGGGTAGATTAGATCATGAGATAGGACGTAGGCTATGTTTGGTCGCGATAACCGACATCCACGCGGGCGGAGCCGCGGGCAAAAGCTAGTATTATAAATGTGAAAGTAACTCTGTCTGTCTGTATGTTACGCTTTCACGCCTAAACCACTGAACCGATTTTGATGAAATTTGGTACAGGGGTAGATTAGACCTTGAGAAAGGACATAGGCTATGTTTGGTCGCGATAACCGACATCCACGCGGGCGGAGCCGCGGGCAAAAGCTAGTATTATAAATGTGAAAGTAACTCTGTCTGTCTGTATGTTACGCTTTCACGCCTAAACCACTGAACCGATTTTGATGAAATTTGGTACAGGGGTAGATTAGACCTTGAGAAAGGACATAGGCTATGTTTGGTCGCGATAACCGACATCCACGCGGGCGTTTGATTTGCTCTTAAAACGAGAGCTGTAAGATCGTTTTGGAACTTCGTTGTCAAGATATTTATGAGGTTGGCTGTACACATTTTTAAAATCATGAACTGAAAAAAAAATGGTCCAGCCGCCTATCTAAGAAAATTAAGAAAACATTACCTCGCTAGCGCAGTGGGGTAAAAAAGTTCCCTTTATTAAGCAATGTGATCATTAACTTGTGTTTATTAAAATAAGACAGAATATTGTGTTCTAGAGCTTGCATTATAGTTATAAATAATACTGAAACCATAGCTACAAGGATAAACTCATTAGGTCGAGCGCACACCGCGAGAAGCGCACCGAAGAGCATTTTAAGACAACAATGAAATATAAACTTTAACTACCTCGATATACGGTTCGTAATCGCAGGTTAATTGCAATAGGCTCGCCACCTATTACATTGGGACCTAAACATAAACTGGTGAAATGTGGGTGCTAGCACCTCTGCCTACCCCTTCGGGAAATATAGGCGTGAGTTTATGTTATGTATGTTATTTTACAGTCTCGCGCATGCTCTTGTAGCTGCTCCGGGCATCAAGTTCGAATTTTATCTATAGGTACATATTAAATTACTTGTCCCGACTGACTGACTGACTGACTAATTCATCAACGCAGAGCCTAAACCGCTGGACCTAAAAACTTGAAATTTTTTTGTTCGCGAGTCTCGCTCGCGCGAGCGAGCGAGACTCGCGAACCGCGCTGCCCGCGCGCACAGGCAACTCGGGCGTCGGAGGGCACTGACTGACCTCCGTCCCCCATGAGCGCGGGCCTGGGGGTGACGGGTGAAGCCGCCTGTCACCCCAGCAGAAGTAGGCCACGGCGACGGCGCGCTGAGAAGCGCGCCTCCCCATTCCGGGGGCGAGTCGGGGACACCGTTGTCCCCCCTCCCGAGGAGGGCTAAACCATAAGTGATGGCCCTGGGTCCGCCGGGGTGCGAGGGATATGTCGATGACAACCTCACCTCCGGCCTAGCACCACGAACCACAGTCGGCGTGCGGTTTTAGTCGGTTCGAGTCCGACATAACCTCCCCTTCCGGCTCCGGCAGGGGGGTATCCGAGGGGATTTCCGCACGGAAAAAAAAAAACGGTGTCTCAATAAGAGTGCACTTTTTAATTTTTAAATAAATACAAGTATTTTTATGACAGAGTTGTGATATTTTTATTGTATTTTAAAGAAGACATGTTCCGATTAAGTATGGAATAAAATATCCGGCATTTTCATGAAATTTTCCATGACTTTTGCACAGAAATGTGGCTGCATCTCACCGGTGTCGCGTTGGATTTTCGATTTGAGCTCAGGAATTGTTTCGGGTTTATTCGCACAAACTCAAGATTTCACAAAACACTAATGAAAAAAATTGCACGGCGTTAAGTCGCACGATCTTGGTGGCCAGTTGACATCAGAATTTCGTGAGATAATGTGTTCTGGAAATCGTTGCTGCAGTAAATCGGTTGTTTTGTACTGAGTTTTTACAATTTTAACGGGTTGTTCTTTCGAAAAGCGCTCCATTTTTATTAATCGAAATAAACTGAGGTGACAACTGTAAAATTTCAGAGTTGCCACTTGCATGAAAAAACAATCCAATTTTAAAAAGTGCACTCTTACTGAGACACCCTATAGATGAGGTAGTTATTCATAGATCCTTTAGTCGTTTAAGCTTAGCTACTTAGGTATTCAGTATGTCATTATTATTATTAAAATAACGTTAGACGTTATACAAAGTAATATTTTCCTTCTTTGCATAAGTATTTATAGACACAAAGATACAATAGACATACATAACATTTGCAGTTGAGATGATACCAACGTATTTCCTAGTGGCATGCAAAGCTGGAGCCCGGATTTCAACTGGTAATGCTCCCCAGTTGAAATCCGGGGTCTGCATGTTCTCCATTTTCTCCATCTGAAATAGTATTCCTTGACTTTTATGTGAATGACTTCCGTCGGCCTCCCACTCCGAAAAGAGAGCATTTCTTTCCCGTTCACCATCAGTGTTTTAAATAGCAGGTAAGGTTGGGGTTCAACCATAAGATGGTTTGTGGGATCAAGGTAAATAATCAAGAAACCCCACTGCAAAGATGTCAGCTTAATGCAAAAAGTTTGATAACAAGTGGTACAATCAGCATGAGAAAAATGTTGATGAACAGAGTACTCAGAATGATCTTAATTTCGTTTTTAGACCTCTTCCCAAATTTCCCCTTAATTCGGACAATAATCCATATCCATACTAATATTATAAATGCGAAAGTAACTCTGTCTGTCTGTCTGTATGTTACGCTTTCACGCCTAAACCACTGAACCGATTTTGATGAAATTTGGTATAGGGGTAGATTAGATCATGAGAAAGGACGTAGGCTATGTTTGGTCGCGATAACCGACATCCACGCGGGCGGAGCCGCGGGCAAAAGCTAGTATTATAAATGTGAAAGTAACTCTGTCTGTCTGTATGTTACGCTTTCACGCCTAAACCACTGAACCGATTTTGATGAAATTTGGTACAGGGGTAGATTAGACCTTGAGAAAGGACATAGGCTATGTTTGGTCGCGATAACCGACATCCACGCGGGCGGAGCCGCGGGCAAAAGCTAGTATTATAAATGTGAAAGTAACTCTGTCTGTCTGTATGTTACGCTTTCACGCCTAAACCACTGAACCGATTTTGATGAAATTTGGTACAGGGGTAGATTAGACCTTGAGAAAGGACATAGGCTATGTTTGGTCGCGATAACCGACATCCACGCGGGCGTTTGATTTGCTCTTAAAACGAGAGCTGTAAGATCATTTTGGAACTTCGTTGTCAAGATATTTATGAGGTTGGCTGTACACATTTTTAAAATCATGAACTGAAAAAAAAATGGTCCAGCCGCCTATCTAAGAAAATTAAGAAAACATTACCTCGCTAGCGCAGTGGGGTAAAAAAGTTCCCTTTATTAAGCAATGTGATCATTAACTTGTGTTTATTAAAATAAGACAGAATATTGTGTTCTAGAGCTTGCATTATAGTTATAAATAATACTGAAACCATAGCTACAAGGATAAACTCATTAGGTCGAGCGCACACCGCGAGAAGCGCACCGAAGAGCATTTTAAGACAACAATGAAATATAAACTTTAACTACCTCGATATACGGTTCGTAATCGCAGGTTAATTGCAATAGGCTCGCCACCTATTACATTGGGACCTAAACATAAACTGGTGAAATGTGGGTGCTAGCACCTCTGCCTACCCCTTCGGGAAATATAGGCGTGAGTTTATGTTATGTATGTTATTTTACAGTCTCGCGCATGCTCTTGTAGCTGCTCCGGGCATCAAGTTCGAATTTTATCTATAGGTACATATTAAATTACTTGTCCCGACTGACTGACTGACTGACTAATTCATCAACGCAGAGCCTAAGCCGCTGGACCTAAAAACTTGAAATTTTGACAGTAGATGCATTTTCTGATGTAAGCATCCACTAAGAAAGGATTTTTCAAAATTCTGCTACTAAAGGGATAAAAGAAGGGATGGAAGTTTGTAAGAAAAGTCCATCTTATTTTAGAGCTAGATGCACTAAATTTTAAATTTTTAGCGTATTGCAAAATTTAACTACTAAGAGGGTAAAATAGGTGATAAAAGTCTTGTTTGTATGGAAAGTTCGTCATTTTCAAAGTTAGAAGCATGAAACTTCGTATACCTACGTCTTTTGAGAAATGTTATGTCGCGATAACCGACATCTACGCGGGCGTAGCCACGGGTAAAGCTAGTTCTTGATATATTCAGTTTTTGACCGTATATCAAGGTTCTTAAATTTTAAATTAAATTATATTAAATTGTTGTCGTAAATTGCGCGTCGCCGCGCTCCCACCGGTGTGCACTGGGCCTTATTGGTTAATTAAAGTACTAAAGCAAACCGATAACGCGAAGTGACGTAATACTATTAAAATGAAGGATAAAATATATGAATTTAGTATTGACATCCTCAAGATTTCTTAGAATTTCTGGGTGTACAAAGTCAAACAGAAAAATTCTTATGATAGACTAGCCAAAATACCCCGGTTTTGCCCGTGGTATAAATTCGAAACTGTATCAACACTTTAAACCATCATCATCACCTTCATTAAGACCTATTATCCCATTACCAGACACGGGTGTTTCGGGAGTTACCTGTGTCCGATCCGGAAGGAGCCAACGTCCGAGTGCCATCACTGTGATGCGAGCGAGGACACAGAGCTGCACACGCTGACCGAGTGCCCGGCGTGGGACACGCCGAGGCGGGTCCTAGTGGCGGCTCTGGGGGTGGGAATCCTCACACTCGCCACATTGCTCACAGCGATGGTACGATGCGCGAACGCTTGGGTGCGGCCGCCTCCTTCTGCGAGCAAGTAATGCTCGAGAAGGAGGCAGCCGGTCGGGTCCGGACTAGACCGGGACTTACGGCAATCTCACCTCGGGCAACCAAGGACCAAGACGGCGGGACATGGTAGCGGACTGGGAGCTACGACTTGGGCGACCAAGCGCAGGGCACGCCGTAATAGCGGCGGTAAGACCCATCATGGAGGAGTGGCTAGAGAGGCCACACGGCAGCCTCTCGTACCGGCTGACGCAGGTGATTACCGGACACGGGTGTTTCGGGAGTTACCTGTGTCGGATCCGGAAGGAGCCAACGTCCGAGTGCCATCACTGTGATGCGAGCGAGGACACAGAGCTGCACACGCTGACCGAGTGCCCGGCGTGGGACACGCCGAGGCGGGTCCTAGTGGCGGCTCTAGGGGTGGGAGTCCTCACACTCGTCACATTGCTCACAGCGATGGTACGATGCGCAAACGCTTGGGGTGCGGCCGCCTCCTTCTGCGAGCAAGTAATGCTCGAGAAGGAGGCGGCCGGTCGGGTCCGGACCAGTCTCCGGGCCCGGGAAGCCCGTGCAGAGCGAAGGCGAACCGGACGTCGGAGGTCGCAGAACGACCTCCGTCCTCCATGAGCGCTGGCCTGGGGGTGACCGGTGGAACCGCCTGTCACCCTAGCAGAAGCAGGCCGCGGCGGCGGCGCAAAGTGCGCCTCCCCGTAACCGGGGCTAGATGGGGACATTTTGGTCCCCACAACCCGAAGGGTGCCATCTCGAAAGAGATGGTCCTGGGTCTGCCGGGGTGCGAGAGATATGCTTTTGGCAATCTCACCTCCGGCAGCCAAGGACCCAAGACGGCGTGCGTTTTAGTCGGTTCGAGTCCGACATAACCGCCTCCACCGGCTCCATGGGGGTGGTATCCGTGGGGATTATTCGCACGATAAAAAAAAAAAGTACCAAGACGGCGTGCGTTTTGGTCGGTTCGAGTCCGACATAACCTCCTCCACCGGCTCCGTGAGAGTGGTATCCGTGGGGATTTTTCCGCAAGATAAAAAGAAGGCTCGGCTCGGCAAACATTTTTACATACTTGGAAATCACTAGGAGGTTTATGATGATGGCATCTCGCCGAGTATTACTCGTGAGGGCCAGAGGAAGTGATGACGTTGAAATCGAACCGACTAAAACCGCAATCTAAACTATTCTATTTATTGTATCCATTTTAAGCCACAAACCACATGGCGTTTATAACACCATGATCATTGTTATAATTACCTATTATAGTTATATAGTTATATATATATAGTTATTATGCATTGTTTATTACCTAGTTATATACATGTGGTTATATAGTCTGAAATAAATTATTATTACTATTATATACTAGATTTTGGCCGCGGCTCCGCCCGCGTGGTTATCGGTTCTCGCGACCAAACATAGCCTATGTCCTTTCTCATCGTCTAATCTACCCCTATACCAAGTTTCATTAAAATCGGTTCAGTGGTTTAGGCGTGAAAGCATAACATACAGATAGACAGACAGACAGAGTTATTTTCGCATTTATAATATTAGTATGGAAGTATGGATTCTTTAATAAAATGTACTGAACTATAACTATACTTTCATTTATTTAATATTGCAATAATAGTCAGCTAATAAAAATACAATTACAGTATGACAAAAAAAATACATAATACATAACTATGTCACGTCAAATAACCCACCCCGTATCGTTCCCGGCGCGAAGGTGCCCATGATGACGCGTGCAGCATTGCCACGCTGAATTGCGATGGCCATCCTTTGCCCCAGAAACGAGCCGGAGCGGGGTTCCCCGCCCTGCTCGTGGATACGGCGGCCAATTTCCGTGATCAATCCTTTCGTCTCCGTTCCCCAGCTGCCCATAGTCTCCACCGCAATGGGCACAAAGTAATATTGCGACTCCATTGCAGCATATTTCGCCCTATTCTTGCTCGCCGCGTCCTCAGCCGCCGCCGCCGGGGCTCTGATGGTGCGACTCAGATGCGTGGGGGCGACGGTACTGACACAAGTAGCGTCCCACACCAGGCCCTTGCCGTTTTTCCCCGGCACCAAAGTCAAACCATCGGTCCGCTTTCCGTCTGCTTGAACTATAAACTACTCTCTTAGAAATAAGTAAATAACTATTCTTATTATTTATTTATGTACAAACAACGTCAGAACTACTAAGTTATTAAGACCAAAACAAACCGTTTTATTCCTCCATCGCCATCTGACCTCCACAACCAAATGGCGATATCTATTATCTGTTTTTTATTTTTATTTTAATCGTGCGAAAAGTCCCCACGGCTTCCACACGCACGCCGTATTTGGCTCTTTAGTTGCCGGAGGTGAGAATGCAGGAAACATATCTCTCGCGCCCTAGCAGACCCAGGGCCATCACTTTCAAGATGGCCCCCTTCGGATATCCATTAACTGTGGCGATATCGAATTCTCTAGTTAGACTAGTTAGACTTTTGAGGGCCCCAACTGCCCGTAACACTACCATATATATTCGTATAGCAACCGGGACCACTTATGTGCTCCCAACAATGATATTTTATGAACTGTAGATACGTCATGCAAGAACATGGCCGCTTCCGAAAATGGCACAAACACAACATATAAAAAAATTGCGTCTTAATAATAATACGTCAATGTTATTAATTTATATGAATTATTTATATTATTATTTATTTTAATAATATAATTGTTGTTTCTTATTAATTTATTGAAGAGGTTTTTTTTTCGGTAGCGCACTGTCGCGTATCTGATTGGTGGAAGAAATTGTTTTTTTTTTGACATTTCAGAGTGTGAACAACGTAATAATATCTATAGTTAATAGAAAATCATTGCTCTCCAAGGCAGTGAAACACTCAGACCAATATTCAAATAGCCATAGGTATTCATGGGTACAAATATTTGCACTGAGTGCACGCGCCCAGGCCTCGTTTATCCAAGATACGTACCCTGTGCTATATAAACAATACACTGGAGAACAATATTATATTAATTAGTCATGGGTGAGATGCAGACGTGGATTATCCTGTTTATATTGGCCGTCGCCATTGTCGGTAACGCTAGTGCGACCTACTGTCAAAAGTTCAGAGAAAAATTTTGTAAGTTTGAAGTTTATATAATTTTTATAGCCAAGCTTGTATTTTTATTAGTGCGTGTATACTCTATTAGATAAGGTACTAAACTAAACAATCTTGCAGCGACTTTTTATAAAAACACACATTAAATAAATAGAATAGTGGTTTAATTTCGGTTTTTAGTCTTCAAAATAAGTTTCTAAATAGAAAAATGTTTATAAACTGACTTATTAAATAAAACGTTTTAAAAGACACCAATCTACTTAGTTTGTTTATGTTTAGATAAGTACCGAATCGAATGGTGTATAGTTATTTGTTTGTAAGTATATCGTCTATGTAGTAAGACGCCAAGCAAGTAATACACATTTTTACAATTTTAATACATAGGTATTTAAACTCACTTGCTTAATGCCCTTAGGCATAGATTATAAACCGCATGTAATGCTGGTGTATCTTTGCTGTATTTATATACAAATTGGTTATAACGATATACAAATTTAAAAAAAACGAACATTACGTAAATAGGTATGTAGCATGTATGATATTTGGTATAGTTTTAGAATTGCAAAAGCCAATATGTATTGTAATGTGTTTAAAAACTAATAAAAAACAGCGCACAATTGCAAAAGCTGACCTGTATACCGAAATAAACTTTTTTTTTTCCGTGCGGAAATCCCCTCGGATACCTCCCCTACCGGAGCCGGAAGGGGAGGTTATGTCGGACTCGAACCGACTAAAACCGCACGCCGCCTGTGGGTCGTGTCGCTAGGCCGGAGGTGAGGTTGTCATCGACATATCCCTCGCACCCCGGCTGACCCAGGGCCATCCCTTACGGTCTGGCCCTCCTCAGGAGGGGGGACAACGGTGTCCCCAACTCGCTCCCGGAATGGGGAGGCGCGCTTTTCAGCGCACCGCCGCCGTGGCCTGCTTCTGCTGGGGTGACAGGCGGCTCCACCCGTCACCCCCAGGCCCGCGCTCATGGGGGACGGAGGTCAGTCAGTGCCCTCCGACGCCCGTGTTGCCTCCGCGCGCGGGCGGCGCGATCCGCGAGTCTTTCTCGCTCGCGCTGCCTCTCCCGTTCCGCCGTCTCCTTCACGACCATTACCTGCTCGCTGAAGCAGACGCCGGCCGCCCACGCGTCCGCGCAGCGGACCATTGCTGTGAGCAGGGTGGCGAGGGTGAGAACTCTCACTCCCAGGGCTGCCACTAGCTCCCGCCTCGGACCGGCCCATGCCGGAGTATACCAAAATTCTCTGTTTTTTTTTTGCGAAAAGTATTTCGCCATTTTCCACCACTCTACGGGCCAGTAATTTTTATGCATGGTTTAATATTTTTAACCAACTTCTAAAAAGGAGGAGGAGGTTCTCTAGATGATGTTGTTGATGATGGCAATGATACTAAATGTCAACATTTAACATTTACAGCTCCACCAGTCCGGTACGTTAGCCAGCATGGTGTGCCGAAGAACATCACTCTGTACTGGGACAGTGATCAAACTCGGGCTGCGGCCGGCCTTCTCGCTGTCATGCTGCGTCATGCACTCGGCTACCAGCTCGTACGTCTCCAGCAGACTCCCACCAGCACCCCGGACGAACCACCTTGCTATGATGATGATATATTCACAGAGTATGAGTTTAATTTTAAATTTACGAAAGACAACATAATAATACAATATTTCATGACTTTCCACTAGTACACAGACCTATCTAGACCCAAATTAAATATAGCTTATCTAGTTTGTGTTATGGGATCTAGAATGCGGAGAAACCTACGTAAATATTTTTTTTGTCAATACATACATAGGATTATCCAGACTAATGCACATATACATTCATGCAAATATTCGCACTGAGTGGGAATCTAATCCGCGCCTTCTTTGAGCAGTTGAACACCTACTGCTATTTTACAGGGGCTGCTGTTAAAATAAAATATAACGAAAATTAAAATCAATGTCAAAAGTAGTATCAAATGTTGACAGCTTGCGCCAATGAATTGTCGTATTTTTTTTACAGCAGATATGTGATCGCTTTGCGAATGTTATTAATACACTTTTGGAACCCGAGTCTGCTAATTGACAGGCACTGCATAAATATCATTTAATTTTAGAATTCACTGCTATGATGTTAAAGTCTAATATTAAATGGCATATTGTAGTATCAGAAGTATGATAATGCTTGAAAGTTAGCAGATTCGAGGTCCACTCACGTGATAAGTACTGTAAAGTCTGTTGTAGACACACGTTTTTCGCCATAAAAAATCACGGTTAACTCGCTGTGTGTAAAGTAAAGCCAACGAAGCCAGAGAAAAAAGGTAAACAAAGTTTAGAACCGCTGTGCTGGGAGCTTTCCTGTACCACGAAACACGCAACGACAGCTGTCGCTCGCCCATTGTCGCGTACTTGTGACATGTGTGACAAGGACAGAGAAAATAATCGCTAGTTATCGCAACGTAACTCAGTGATGGTCGCTCTGTTTACCTTTTTTCTTTTTCCTTTGGCTTTAGTTTAGACACAGTCGTCAGTGTTTTATGCAGCACTGAGTAAGCTTGCAGTGCTTGCACATAGACACGATGGCTACAGAATTTCTAGCGTGAAAAGAACGTATTTGTACAACAGGCTTATCAATGTATGTTTCTGTCATCAGGGTAAACATTACTGTGAGCGTACCGCCTCGCATGCAGCTACACCTACACCTGGCGAAACGCTTCATGGATAAAGATGTATGCGCCAACATTACTGATTGTAGTTCCAACTGTTTTACATCTGAGTGCGGCTTAAGAGACTCCACTGCAAGGTATTGAATAGTATCGTAGTTTTATATATTGCGTTTTAGTTATTTATTATATACAAATTATATCATTTATTCAACTTATCACATCAAATATTGAATGGTCATTGCTTGCTTGTTAGATAAAACAAAATATTGGTCAGATGTTCTCATAAAATATTTGACTGTATAAATTAATCATGCTTAAATTGGCTTATATTAAAAATGCTGCTAGTTGTCAATTCCAAATATCCTTCCAGATTATAATTTTACAATTTTTTTTTTGCTTTTAGCATCCAGAATATTCTGGTAGTTAATCAGCTGGATTTTGACTACAGAAAAATGAGAAATATGGCCGCGTGTCTGAAAATATCCTCACAAACTTATCAATTTAAAAAGATAAGTCGGGCTAACCTATTACAAATGTTACGAAAAGGGGATCGATCGTTTGTGTTTCTTGATTACGATATATGGGGTGTACATCCAGATGTGACTACAAAAGTATTACCTCTTAATTTAAATAACCCGAAGTGCTCAAACCACGAACTAGATGCTGCTATTCAAACAACGGTGGTTAAAGACTGTCCGATAGAAGACTTTGCACCGCACCTTTTTTATATTTCAAACAAATATACACCTTCTCTCAATTCATTAAAGACGATACTTGAAATAGAGAGCAGCCGTGAAGATAACGAGGAACAGATCTGCAAATGGGCATCAAACAATACCGATATATTTAATTCGTTAATAGGCATGTATAAGCCTCGTAAGAAAACATATAAAATAACATCTATTGTTTGTAAAGATGACCCAGGTTTTAACAAATTGTATGATAAAATACTCATTTACCTAGGTATAAGTAGAGAGAAAATGAACAGTTCAAAATTTTCTATCCAAATTGGCAGTTTGGACCTGGATTGTTCAAATCCAGATAGTGTAATACAAGATATTAAGGATTTCTTGTTATACGAAATTGAGCCAAATCACATTGGAGTAGTAATAAGTAATGTAAGGAACATCACAAGTATTGCTAAGATTGTGAAAGAATACGATATACCAGTGTTATTTTATGACACAACTGATATAGATGCCCGTGCCATTAAAATGATTGCTACTGACGAGTATGACGTTGAAGAAACTTCCATGACATCTATTTGGATCTCTGCTGGACAATCACTTCATCTCGCACTCGCACTGCAAGCTCACATCCATAGCAGAGGTTGGACCCGTGTTGCTGTAATCTCTGAGCAGACTCCAATAGCAAAATTTTTCATGGAGCACTTAATAGACCTAAACGGCTTAGCACTACGCGATCACAATGTGGGAAATAATTTAACAGATCTAGAGGCAGAGAAAGTTCTACGAGATATCCAAACTGAAAATGCTCACATTATTTTGGTGAATACTGATTACGATAAAGCTGTTACTATCCTTTCAGCAGCAGTAAGACTTGATATGAACACTGATGAAGATTATGCTTGGTTTATACGAGAGCGGCCAATGAACATATCACTACCAATAAGACATTTTGTTGTTACTTCTTGGTGTAAGCGTGGCAAGGACGTCATAGGAACTGCAGGTCGTCTTGATTATCTTGAAAATTTGAAAGAAATTATACCTCACAGGCGTTACGGGTGGCCCTCACTGGCAGCAGCACTAATAAATGCAGTGTTGACACTTGTTGACGGATTCGAAAATGTGATTCTCAAATACCCTCAAGCTCAAGACGATACATTAAGTAAACAAGTTATTCAGTAAGTATCTATCATCATAAGGCAAAATATTCTCTCGCTCGCTTACTCGCTTACAAATGTTTTTTATAACAATTGTATTTTTTTTTCAAGTTATATCTACTTAAGGAAATAGAGAGTATTGAAAATCGGCGAGAGTACATTTATCACCTATGGATTTGCTAGAACTCGGTGCAATAAATGAAACTTAAAAAAAATTGATTCTCCTTTTTTTTAAATCAGTTAAAACTGCACACTACTGCTCTTGCAAGCTTATAAATATACAGGATGAAACTAATTACTTATGAATTTATTCAGGGAGGACAATACTAAACTAGAGGAAAATTATAATTAAGTATTTGCATATAATTAGTTCAATAATTTCTTGTAATAATGTACTTTAATAATATTATTTGTGCTTGGTGGATTAGGCAAACTTTGTACATCATTTTGGGTTTCTGATAAGTGATAAAAATATTTTAGAAATGGCTGCCGTATGACCTTACTAGAAGAGCCTGCACTAGAGCCTTGTCCGTCAATCAATAGGCGTATTTACCGGCTTCCAGATGAGCATAGCTTCAATGGTAGAGATCTCGGTGGAAGTAGTAGTAGGCTTTATTTCATTCATATTGAGTAAGACACTTTGTACTTTTCCACTTAATTTTATTTTTTTCCCTGACCGGTTTTTTTTTCCTTTTCTTTTTTCTATTTCTACTTCTAGCCACTCCCAGCCTTAAATACCATCTGATTCCGGTATTTTGGATCCAACGACCCTATTTATTATTAAGATCTTCATGAGTATATTTTGGTTTTCATCTAATCATCCTGTAAGTACCATGATTATAATGAGTTTGACCATGTTTTCCTTTTACTTTTCAGCCAGCTTGGTAGAAGCCTTAGGGAAGTACCGGTAAAAGGTATTACACAGACATTGAGGTATAAAATGCACATGTTAGAAGAAGCAGTGGTATTCATAGAAGAGTGGCATGCAGACGATCGCAAGGTTTTAACCCAAATGCGTGTCAACGCAACATCTCGCAATGCGATTCTAGTCTATGAAGAGGGAATATTGGGAGGAATATATTCTGGGCATAGTCTACCTAATGACTTTGCCTCTAAATGTCTAGCACAAATGGGTGACCCATACGAACCAGTATGCTACGATATTTTAGGGGTAATTACGATAGTAATTCTAGCGTTGATCTTGGTAATTGTACAGCTTTATAAGAGGACGTAAGTATGATATATCTATCTCCTAATATTAAGTTGTATAGAATCAAAGTACTACTTAGAGACACAGCACGGAGTAGGTATATCGCTGGTCTAGAAACTTGTGGATTGTGATTTTGTTTGAGTTGTGGAGGAGTGCCAAGAAAGGTTTTTTTATAAGTCAAGAATGTTTGAACAGATTTTTATGATCTTTAGATATTTTGAATTCATCTCCGCCTCCAAATATATGATAAATTAATAGATAATAAACCATTAACAATAACAAAAAGAATAATATATAACAAAACAATAATAATAATGTAAATCGTTTTATTTATTCGCAGAGTGTATGAAGCAGTAAATGTCGCACCGTAAGACGAAATTAGTGAACGGGACAAACACCCAAAAATGGCAAGTGATTACCTATCGACTGAAGCTCCTATACTACTGGAGTGTCTTCAGGAAGCACTAGAACCAGTCCGACAAGGTTTAGAGACAACGGACAAAGCATAATGAAACCACGCGTGTAGTCGACAAGATGATCAGGGCGATCGAAATCTTGTTAAAAAACAGTAGCACTTCAAGAATGTCGCCAAAAACTTGGCTATATAATATTAGATACTTATATATAAAAACATGTGAATTGTCACAATCTGACACAAATTGTGTCGGTAACAGTGTCGCCAAATTGCGGCGATTCACTGCAGAAGCCATTAAGAAGAAGAAGAGTTCAATGGTTTTTTCTTAACTTCTAATAATGTTCTACGAAATGGAACTAACCAACGGGGATGAGATGAAAAATGCGTTGGGCATTTTTAGGCCAAAAGGGGAATTTTTAAATTTTCACTTCTATACTTAGAAGAGTTATGGCGAAGAAACCATTAAATTTATCAATCACAATACTGAAGATCAACAGGAACCATGTGTCTGATACATTTAATACCTATAATTTTAAGAGATAGGAGAAACCTGTTCTGGGCCTTAAAAAATGTGATAATTCGGACTTAGTCCACCAATCACCGTCACTAAGAAATGTATATTTTTAACCTGATTGTGTACCTCAGCTGTAGGCAATGGTGCTGGAAAGGGTGGTGCATATGCAGGTCATGGAGTACCTGGAACAAAATGGTATTCTCCCTGACAAACAGTCAGGTTTTAGAAAGGGTAGGGGTACAGCTATGGCTTTGTGTGATGTGGTTGGCAACATTCTGGAGGCAAGGGATCGTGGCGAGGGAACGGTTCTCGTACTATTGGACTACTCCCGCGCTTTTGATGCCCTGGATACAACGCTGCTATTATCCAAGTTATCCTATTACGGGTTTTCATCAGATACGGTAAAGTGGTTTAATAGTTACCTTACAAATAGATCACAATATGTGGAGATCCAGAGAGATGATGGCACTGCAATATCATCTTCCCCCCTTAAGGTGACCAGAGGGGTGCCGCAGGGATCAATCCTGGGCCCACTTTTGTTCATTTTGTATACCGCAGACATTACAAGCTCCTTTCAACACTGTCAGTTCCATATGTATGCAGATGACACACAATTGTATTTATCTTTTAAGCCTGGTGAGACACTATCAGCCGTGTCTAAAGTGAATGAGGACCTGGAAAGGGTGGTTCAATGGTCAAAAGAACATTCACTAATCTTAAACCCGCTAAAATCAAAATATATGATACTGGGTAGTAAGCTACAAATTCAGTCAATCTTGCACTATGACCCAGCTGTAGTTATAAATGGTCAGAGTGTTGCAAGGGTTGATGAGGCTATTAACCTTGGTCTCGTACTAGACCCACAGCTACGATTTGAGGGTCACATAGACAGGGTTGTAAAGAATTGCTTATACAGGTTAAAAGTTCTATACAGTATCCGTGACTACATTGGGACCACACTGAGGAAGCGACTGGTGGACAGTCTCATACTGTCAAGGTTTAATTACTGTGATACAGTATATGGTCCATGTTTACTGGCAAAAACTAAAAACCTTATTCAACGAATACAGAATGCCTGTGCCAGATACTGTTATCAAATACCAAGACGCCAACATGTAACACCCTATATAAATGATAATAATATACTAAAGATGGAGGCTAGAAGAAAGTTGCACTCTGCCACTATGCTTTTTGACATATTCAAAAGTAAAAGGCCCATTCACCTGTATGAGAAGATATGTTTTAGAAAGACGCACTATCCTTACTCTCCCAGGTCTACTACTGGTGTGATAGCAGTGCCCCGACACAGGACCACAGCCTTCCGTGGTTGCTTGAAGTATGCGGCAATGCACATCTGGAATGATTTGCCTCCACCTATAAGGGACCTAAAAACCAAATACAGCTTTAAAACAAGGTACAAGGCACTACTCCTCCTACATCAAAAGAATATGTGCTAAGCTGTTTTAATATTACTTAAATATTACTTATTTAACGCATACACACTACATAGTTACCTTGATGTGTGGGCCCCTAAGCTATATCATTCCGGACTTGCTTGCCACTACTATATGCAATGCTTTAGGATGTCGCGATGCTGCACTGGCTGTCGTTTGGGTGTGGACCTGGGATGGGGGAGGTGGCGTATTTAGCTGAATGTGTAATATGTGAAACCATATAATTTACCTGCCTAAGGTTTACCTACCTGCCTATTTATTTATTTTTATATACCCACACATGAATGTCAAGGTGCATGGTAGTGCCTTGTGTAGTGCTATTGCAGATGCTAAGAATTTAAGTCTATTACAGTTGTTATATTTGAGAAATTCCTTACCTTTTATCGTTGTTACTGCAAATCATCAATGTGGCGATATTGCCAGGCGACGTCAGGCGGCACATAAGGGTTTACACTGAAAACCAGTTCTGTGGTGGTTAATACCCACCTCAGTATATACTGAGTGTCTGGCCCTATTGCGGAGGTAGCGTACATGTTTTGTAGCTTGAAATCCTAAAATTAGCTCAATGTTACACGTGGCAAGTGAGTTGTGTTATGTTATGTATGCCTTTCTTTCTGCAATATCTCTAGTATATATAATAATCTATGTGCAATATACTTTATTGCGACTTTTGGCTTTGTGCCACGTAAAACATGACACGTTGACAGACAAGACAATGTCATTAATGTCACACGTGTATCACCGCGTGTAACTGCCCAGGCGGCGACCATAGATAAGAAAAAAAAATATCTTTTCCGCATCACAACGAACCGTTCTCAGAGTTCGGTTCGGACATTGTTAAATATGCATTCGCCGCTTGAGTAGCTGCGTAACCTGTGGTTTCACTCACTTGGTTGAGCGTTTGTTCTCTTTGTTTTTGTTATTATTTATTGTTTGGATTTCTTTATATTTAGATATGTGCATGTGTTTTAATCCGCAATAAAAACCTATTTTCTTTCTTTCTTTCTTTTTTTCTTTCTTACTTAAAAAAGGCATTGTCTGAAAAAAATATGGTTAGTAATGATGCAGAATTTCACTGAAACGGCAATTGTTAAAAGTTGTGACACTAGAGCTTTCGATAGTGTTATCTATAATATGAAAATGAATCGCTAAATGTGTTGGTAAGCGCATAACTCAACAACGCCTGGACAAATTAGGCCAATTCTTTTTTTCAAATGTTCGTTGAAGTTGGTGGTTTTTAAAAAAATCTAACAATTGCAAACCACACAATTGGGAACCGACATCCACGCGGGTGGAGCCGCAGGCAAAAGCTAGTAGATAATAAAAATGGGGTCGCTCTATCGAAGATTTTTTTTGTATACCAGTTCTGTAATAGATAATTTCCCTACAAAATAAATCTTTGTATATAAGAGCGCTACAGGTGACATCCTCTAGAGCAATTCCAATAAGCTATTCTTAGATACATAATAAATTATTCAAACAAAACCATCAAAATGTGTACAAAAATACATATATGAGACATTTTCTCATTTGTTTTTCCTCTCTTTTCTACTGCCATGTTTCATGCAACTCCTAACCACATAACTTGTAGGTATTAGGTATTACCGTGGCCAAACATTAGCTTGTTTGTGATATAAATATACATTCGTTGAATCAGCATTAAATATAACTGAAATTATTCCAATTTTATTTACAGAACACAAAATGCAATATGATATAAATATTAACTTGTCCTTCTTGTATATACCTCTCTCATTTATTAACTTATCTATAGTATAAAAATGAATCACTAAATGTGAAGGTAAGCGCATAACTCGACATCTTACGCCTGGACCAATTTGGCCGGGCCACCCCAGCAGAAACAGGCCACGGCGGCGACGGCGACGGCGCGCTGAGAAGTGCCACCTAAGTGGTATAAAAAAAAAAGCGCGCCTCCCAATTCCGAGGGCGAGTCGGGGACGCCGTTGTCCCAAGGAGGGCTGGACCATAAGGGATGGCCCTGGGTCAGCCGGGGTGCGAGGGATATGTCGATGACAACCTCACCTCCGGCCTAGCACCACGACCCACAGTCGGCATGCGATTTTAGTCGGTTCGAGTCCGACATAACTTCCCCTTCCGGCTCCGGCAGGGGGAGTATCCGAGGAGATTACCGCACGAAAAAAAAGGACCAATTTGGCCAATTCTTTTTTTTTTAATGTTCGTTGATGTTCAAGGATGGTTTTTACGGCGAGAAAAATTTGAATAATTGCCGGGAACCGACATCCACGCAGGCGGAGCCGCGGGCAAAAGCTAGTTTCAATATAATTTTCGATTGGAAAATTGGCCTTCAGCAACATTAGACGCTGACTGTGCGTCTTCAAGTACCAAAACTGCATGGAGAAATTTTTTAATATAGTTTGAGTTCATACATTACTGTTTACAAATATATATACGGTTCTCAGACAAAAGGGTGTAAGTGACACCGTCAGTTGACGGGAAAATCACTGTTCTCTAGAATGTTTGCAATGTCGATTAGGACCTATTCTCTTAGAACATTTGATGACGATTGATCGGCCGCTGAGATGTACCTAATGGATCATGAATCGGGTATGTTGAGTGATTTTTTACGATAATAATACAGAGTGATTTATTATTTACATTAAAGAAAAATGTTCATATTTCGTCCAAGATAAAAATGTAGTTTATGATATATCTCCCTATAGAACCGATCTTAGTAACAGCGGTAGTGTGTATATACGCGTGTTACTATGAAGTCCCTGGTTCGATTAACAGGCCGCCGGAGCACGTACTCAAGCTAGACGCTGGACAGCACGGTGGCTTATTCTTCCAGAATCGCTTGTCGCACCATTAAGACCTGGAACTCCCTGCCAGCTCACGTGTTTCCTTCTTCCTACAGTCCCGGGTCCTAGCTGGGCGTGAAAAAGCACCTGATGATGCCTTCAAGCTGAACCATTGTTAACATGGCACTGGTGACCCCCTCCTGAGGAGGGTCAGACCGTAAGGGATGGCCCTGGGTCAGCCGGGGTGCGAGGAATATGTCAATGACAACCTCACCTCCGGCCTAGCACCACGACCCACAGTCGGCGTGCGGTTTTAGTCGGTTCGAGTCCGACATAACCTCCCCTTCCGGCTCAGGCAGGGGGGTATCCGAGGGGATTTCCGCACGGAAAAAAAAGGTACTGATGACCCTCTTTCTGAGACCTTTAGTTTACCATCAGGCGAGGTGAAGTCAACTTGACATGTCCTATATAAAAATACAACAGATTGCCATAGAGCAACACAGAAAAATACCTATTTATTTTGTATTAATTATCCGTTGATATTAAACAATGTGACTGATATCAAACTTCAGTTTTTCCTTCCTACTAATATTTTTTTACGGAAGGCGAAAACGCATAGGAAGCTTGCAAATATGCCAGTACTGATCGCGTGCATGGGAGTAACGTTCGTACGTCCAGGCGTTCTAGATTGTTTTTTTTTTGTGAGTGCAGTGGACACGCATATTTAGCGATGCTCTTGACGGCATATGCGCTGGCGTGTGTGATCTGCGTCACAGTCGTAGATGCGTTTTACTGTGAGGCAATGAAGGATACATATCGTGATTGTGAGTACAAAATTTGTGTAGTGAATACAGACAGCATTAGAAATACATTGACTAACAAAGTATTCAAAAATGATATTTTTTTTTTGTTCTTAATCCTTGGTATTCTCCCCTCCCTGTTGACTGATTGTTCCAATATTAGTAGACGATAATAAAATAAAAATCATCAAAACAGTTTACTACGAAATATCATTACTACGTATTAATTGAGGCTGACCTTAGTCAAGATTGTTTTGATGATGATTGTACCTACTAATGAAAATAAATTTAATCTTTTAATTAAAATATAGGTAAATTCCGATACAGTTTACACTATCAATATTTACTTAGAATGATTAATGGGTAGGTATAATTATTATGAATGTTATTTACAAAAAATATATAAATACTCTAGAACTTGCAACTTTGGTAGGAGAAGTGGACTTGGCTTGGCTTGATATTGTTTTTTTTTTATAAAGGACACGTTAATTTGACATCACCTCGCCTGATAGTAAGCTAAATGCAAAGTCTCGGTACGACGGTCACCATCGTAAACATGTACTATGGTAACAGTTGTTAGGACTCTGGAACTCTAGTGATCCATGTAATCACATCAAGTACAATGAATAGGTATGATTATTATTAATGCAGCTTCGGTTGCTAATTGGTTAAGGAGTCGTTTCCACGCCAAGGTCCGCGGGTTCGAATCCTGGTCATTACTAATACCACCAATACTGACACAAGCTAATTTAATTTAGGTTAATAACTACTCAATACTCAATAACTGAAGAATTAACCGAAGAGATTAGGAAAAATACTAAGTAGTCATTTCGGTAAATATGCTTTTTTTTTAACGAACTTTCATATTGATCACAGGCCACCATATATAACAGCTCGTTATTCCACTGACCGATGGAACTATTAGAATTTAAAAATACTGTTCGTTCGATTGCACGCTACCTATAAATAATGACAGCTCGTAGTTCGACTGATCGATTGGACATCGAGGATTTTTAAATCCTCTTCAGGCGATAATTGCGATCGAACTATGTTGCCGGAAGGCCATAGATTTGATAAATTAAACAATTTCAAACAAGGCGTTTTGCGATGTTGGAGGAGAGACGGGTAAAGTGAAACACGCTATCTGACTGTTAAATAAGAATTGTATATTTTTGGTTAATACATGGGTAATATATAGTCTTAACTATAATGAGGCTAGGTGGGGAGGTCCACACGTGTCCTTACACCTTTGTCTTATGACGACCTGTTATATGAGATGGTTGTTATTGATGTACATATGAGACCTTATCCCGTATTTGGGGTACCTTTCCTAATATGGTACCAACAAGCTGATACCTGATACTTATACTCTAACAGAAATCATAAAAACATGCAATGAAACACGATAACAATGTGAATAAGGTAAAATACTAAAACGTTGATGATATAAACAAGTTTGATTATGTTAACAAGCTATTAACGGTGCTACACGATGAACGGCTCGTTCCCAACCGACCACCTGAGTTGTAGTGATTAACAATATACCTCACACTCACACAAACGATATACGTATCTTGGACCGAAATTGCGAGATAAACGAGACCCTAGCTCGCGGAATGTTTTGTAATCCATACTAATATTATAAATGCGAAATAACTCTATCTGTACCGGTTCTTTCCCACCGTCCACCTTCCCAGACCACCTGGTGGTGTACGGTGGTAATTTTTTTCAACTACGGTTCACCTTTGTCCACCTAGCCGTAGGTGTACCGTTGAAAATATTAAATTTCCACGGTACACCTTGTTATAGAAACTATTTTCATAGGTAATACATGATATTTAAAAAGATAGTAATGACACTGACAATTTAACTACTTCATTTTCCTGTCGGTCTGTCTGTCGGTCTGTATGTTACGCTTTCACGCTTAAACCACTGAACCGATTTTGATGAAATTTGGTATAGGGGTAGATTAGACCATGAGTAAGAACATAGGTTATGTTTCGTCGCGATAACCGACATCCAACAAAAGCTAGTAGTCTATAATTGGTTAATTTGAGGTCGTCCACCGCCGTAACACCCCGCGCGGTCCTCAAAAGACAACGAAGAAACGTGTACGGCGTTCGTATAAAGCACATTTTAGGTCTAAAATATATGCCCCAAGCAATTCCCTAACTATTTCTGCTCGTTCTAAAGCTTTTCCTAATGGGCCGATGTGATAAGTAATTTAAATAACTATTTTGAGCTATAACACACTGTCGTATAGTCCGGTCTTGTCGTGTCGTACAGCCGACGACTCTGCCTATTTTTTGCCTATTTGTCGCCGTAAGAGACCCTCGGCGACACATAGGCAAAAAATAGGTAGAGTTGCTCGAGCATCTGACGACTAAATGTCCTGTCCCACTGACTAAATATGTTGTGTATTTATTTATTTATTTATTATAGATAGACACACCAACAGTATACATTTAAATCATTATCATCGTGAAATACAAGGTATTGTTCTGATATGTACACCAATAAGAGGCATGTACAGTTCACACCATAGGTTAGCGTACGTTTAAGTGCTAGATCTGCGGTAGCCTAGTGGTATGGGTAATGGACTTCTGAGACGAGGTCTCGGGTTCGATCCCAGGTTTACCATAGCACACACCAATGACTTCGATGCTTTTCGAAGTTATGTGTGTATTTATCGCAGGTTTATAAGTGCCCGGTTAATGGCAATAGGCTCGCCACCTATTACATTGGGACCTAAACATAAACTGGCGAAATGTGGGTGCTAGCACCTCTGCCTACCCCTTCGGGGAATACAGGCGTGAGTTTATGTTATGTTATGTACAGTTCACACCATAGGTTAGCGTACGTTTAAGTGCTATTTAACAAATTGAGATTGATAATGAGTTAGTAGACAAAGAAAAAAAAAATTATATGAAAGCGATCTCGAAAACATCAAACGAGTCGTGGAAAATATCCAGCTGGTCGAGTTCACTGTTTAGCGCATTGTACTCACGACAAGCACGCACGTTTAAGTGTAGACGGGTTAGGCGACATCTCGCATTTAGACACCTATTTGAACTAATGACTGGGTCACCGGTGACTAGTAGACAGTGCGTAATGGGTCTTAGAGGTCAATGGCTCACAGTCTGACCTCTCAACCCCGAAAGAAAAAAGCAATTCACAGTACCGAGTAAAACGGGGCGAGTAGAGATCAATAGGTGAATTATAAATAAAATGGTCTGCTAAATTCTGTAGTTACCTTCTTTCAAGTGAAACTATTGACTAGTTCAATGTAAGAATTAACAGAATTATCAAACATTTGGGCCATGATCCTGCTAAGGCCAAACCACAGTTACGCTAGTACTATTATTTATTATGTCTATGTTATATTATTATTTATTATGTTATCATGATAAGCCCACGGCTCACCTGACGGAAAGTGGTTACGTGGCCTATGGGCGTATGCAACACCAGGAGCGTTACTGTGCCGACCCTGAAGAAACCTTCTAAGGCCCCTCTTGAAGAACCCCATATTGTAGTTACTTGGGAAATTGCAGGTTGTTGTTATCCAATGAGTCTGTCCCTATGTCTTTTTTTTATCGTGCGATAAATTAAGATACCACCCTCACGGAGCCGGTGGAGGCGGTTATATCGGACTCGAACCGACTAAAACGCACGCCGTCTTGGGTCCTTGTTTGCCGGAGGTGAGATTGCCGAAAGCATATCTCTCGCACCCCGGCAGACCCAGGACCATCTCTTTCGAGATCCTTCCTCCTTCGCTTACTAGCATACTTAGATCATCTTACTCAACATAGGTTTTTTACAGCTGCACCAGACCAGTACGTAACTCAACATGGGGAACGGAAGAATATCATATTATACTGGGACAGCGACTTGACGAGAGCAGCTGCCGCTATCTTGTCAGTGACAATGCGCTACGGACTCGGCTACCAGCTCGTGGAACTTCAACAAACCCCACATGACGGCTCAACAACCGAGGCATCAAGTAATGACGAGAAACTACTTGAAAGGTAATGTAATAATATATATTTCACAAGCATTTGCCCGTGGCTCCGCCCGCGTGATCACTGCTCCGTTCCCTTGAGTAGTTGCGTGATGATATGTAGCCTGTGTTATTCTGATGTATCTAATATATAACATTCTCATGTCACAGTTTTCGTTGCCATACTCCTCCGAAACGGCTTGACCGATTCTCATGAAATTTTGTGAGCATATTGAGTAGGTCTGAAAATCGGCCAACATCTATTTTTCATCCCCCTAAATGGTGCAGCGGGAACGGGATCTAAAAAATTGGCGGTACGAAGTTCGCCGGGACAGCTAGTATACTATATTATAGAAAAGTTTCATGAAAATCCATTCAGTAGTTTTTACGTGAAAGAGTAACAAACATCCATTCATACATACATCCAGCCAAACTCACATACTTTCGCGCTTATAATATTAGTAGGATACTGAATCCACATCATGCCATGATATGCCATAACAAAGCTTACCATAACGTACCATATCAAAAGTTAGATTTTTTTATTTAGTTTTTATTGACTTCACCTCGCCTGATGGTAAGCTAAAGGCAAAGTCTCTGGTATGAGGGTCACAATCTCGTTACTAATGGTGACACTGCTTGACGGCCTCATCAGATGTTTTTTCACGCCCGCTTAAAGGGCCCTGGACTGTAGGAATATGGAAACATGTGAGCCGGCAAGGAGTTCCTGGTCTTAATGGTGCGGCAAAAGAAAGGGTCAAGGTTTAGCAACGCTCCGAGACGCAGCACTAAAGGCCACGGCAGGGGTTGCTCAAGTCGTGGGTCGGATACGGTGGCTGGGTCTCGAGGTCGCCCTTCATAAGTCCGAGGCTCTGTGCTTCCACGGACCTCGGATGGGGCCACCTGCGGGATCCAGCCTACAGGTAGGGGGCGTCAGCATCGGTATCGAGCCCTCGATGAAGTATCTGGGGCTCGTACTCGATGGCCGGTGGAACTTCGGACATCACTTCCGAAGTTTGGTTGAATTGTGTATTTGTTCTTCTTGCTAAATCCATCTTGATTTCATTATATATACTTTACTTTTCCTTTCTTTACATACTCATCCAGCACGTTAATGCAAAGACATTTTGGGCTCGTCATTAAAAAACAATTATCATCATTTACCATAAATGGAAATGAATTAAACTAATGTAGGCTTGTTTTCCATGACAGGGTAGAATTGACCCTGTTTACGGATGTGACGACTAGAAGTGAACACGAATGTGATGCCAGAAACGTCACGCTTACTAAACTTAAGTTGCATGTGCACATAGCGAAACATTTGCGGCATAAGAAGCAATGCATCGACATGACTGAACTTGAATCCTACAACGATACTACGAGACTCAATGATTGCGGTTTTGGAAATTCTATTAAAAAGTAAGTTTTTTTTTTATAAAAGGACACGTCAATTTCACTTCATCTCGCCTAATAGTAAGCTAAAGGCAAAGTATCGGAAAGAGGGTCACCATCGTTAACATGTACCATGTTAACAATGGTGGCAATCAGCTTGACGGCCTCATCAGATGCCTTCACACCCCGCATAAAAAACCCGTGACTGTAGGAAGAAGGAAACACGTGAGCTGGCAGGTAGTTCCAGTTCTTAATGGTACGACATAGGAATCATACGTATTAACTTTGATATTAGCTTTGATACATAACATAGTACATTACACATCGTATATATTTTCATATTTCAGTAAAAGTCGAATTATCAACGTATACAACTTGGAACCAGACTACAATATTACGGCAGTCGAAACATTGCATAATAGATCTTCAATTCAGCTCCAATATGAAGATCTAAACCGCAAGAACTTATTCCAAATGTTAAGAGAGGGTAATGAATCGTTCTTGTTTCTAGATTACGACATGTGGGATGAAGATGAAGACGTAAACGTAGTAACACTACATCGATGCTTAAAAACTGATACTATCATAGCCCATAGAATAGCTAAAGAAACTCTAGTAAAAGAATTGGCACGTTCAATTTTTGATGCAGCGAATTCATATACACCATCTCTTGCATCTTTAAAGGATATACTTGAATTAGAAAGTAGCAATAAAAGTATTGAGGAAGCTGCTTGTAAATGGGCGAAGAGTGATGATTATGTAACTGTCGTGACCATATTGGACAGTAGCACTCCTAGTGAAATATGTGTCTTTATTTGCTCAGAAGATCAAGAACTAAAGAATGACACAAATTTAGACAATATGATTACAACTGTAGGGTATTTAATAAAACGACAATACTTTAATATAATATTGTGGACTTATTTTATAAATTGTACACATACAGACACTATAGTAGAAGATCTAGAAGAGTTTGTTGCAAAGTATATCAAACCAAACACAAATCATATCGGTTATGTGATAGGAGGTGTCAAAAACATTGAAGATCGTGATGTGGTCAAGGTCCTCAACACAGTTAATTTACCTGTTTTAATGCATGATGCAATAAACATTGATTTTAATTCAATGAACTCCGTGTGGATGAGCAACGGATGCCTCCTCCACCTCTCGCTTGCATTAAAACACTTCCTTGGTTGCAAGAATAAAACTCATGTCACCGTATTTTCAGAATCCACTCTAAAGTCTAAACAAGTTTATGCTGATCTAAGAGAAATCAGTGGTCTTATACTTACCAATTACGAAATACACAACCTTTTAACATTAGAAGAAGCTGAGAGTTTATTGCGGGAAATTAAAAATAAAACGTCAAGCATTATTTTTGTGAATACAAATAATGATGACGCTGCAACTATTTTGACTGCAGCAGTTAGACTTAATATGAATGATGATAAAATTACTTGGATAGTTAGAGAGTGGAGTGAGCGTGATGTGAATTTAAATCTAAAATTCTTATCTTTTACATTTTGGTATGAAAATGGAAAGGATGCGTTAATGAATAACAACTGGCACGACTTGGAGGTATTATGGCAGGAACAAAAGTGGCCTTCTAAAGCTATGGCTACTGCGGACGCAGTGTTAACACTAGTTTTGGGCATGGAAGATGTATTTCATAAACATCCGGAATTACGTGATGACTTACAACGTACACAAATTATTCAGTAAGTATTATAAATAAATTAAAAGAAGTAATTTAGGAAAAAATCAAACGAATCTACAAGTCAAACAGTATCTATTTTGGGTAATAATTCACAAAAATAGAGACATCTGCAAACAATTACTTACTTTTTCTATATTTTACCGGCAATGTGTATATGCGGTGTTCTATACAATACTTAGGCAAGGCATATAAAGCCTAACATGGGCAGGTAATATATGAAACATTATTTGTACTATCTATTTGTACTGTTGATTGATGGCACTTGGTGGAATTTATTGTTACATATATTGAGAACACTTGTACTTTTTCCACAATATTTATTATGTTAAACCTGACCGGTTTCGCCTTACATTCTCAACATACAAAACCTTTGCTAAATGTAAACCTTTGAGAATGCCGTAAGGCGAAACCAGTCAGGTTCAATATATAAAAATATTGTGGATAAGAACAAGTGTTCTCAATATTTGAAACATTATATGCTTTAAAATCGCTATTATCTGTCAGACTTAGGCTGAGAATACACGGAGCGATTTTCGACCGCGTCCGTCACGCTTGTAGGTGATTCTCAGATTTCTCTTGGCCGGATCGAAGAAAATCAGAGAATCACCCGCAACCTCGGTAGACGCGGGTAATAACCACTCCGTGAGTTCATAGCCTTAATGCTGCACTGTAATTTTTTTTTTTTTTTTTAGTACCCAGTTTGAGAAAAGCCTCATAGAGCTGAGCCCTTTGCGAACCGCTTACCAGAATCTGACGTACAACGGTCACTCACCAGAAGAAGTCTTGGTATATACGAACGAATGGTTCAACGGACAACGCATGCTATTAGCGCGATATAGGGTCAATGCGACTGCGCAGTCAGTACGACTTGATTGGGAAAGACTTGCTGAGGGAGGTAACGCTTTCCGTCAAAGTTATAATGAATTGTTGATAGTTACAATGTTTTTCTTGTTAAAAGTACTAGGTAATCTATAAAAATGTTAATATACAGTTAGTATCAGATTGATCTTGATGAACACGGTGCTCAAAATGATCCTAATTCCAAGGAATCCGTTAACAAACAAGAAGGGAGGAAAACCGAGGTTTGCTCCCTTCTTGTTAACATATCATCCTTACTAATATTATAAATGCGAAAGTAACTCTGTCTGTCTGTCTGTATGTTACGCTTTCACGCCTCAACCACTGAACCGATTTTGATGAAATTTGGTATAGGGGTAGTTTAGACCTTGAGAAAGGACATAGGCTATGTTTGGTCGCGATAACCGACATCCATGCGGGCGGAGCCGCGGGCAAAAGCTAGTAATAATATAACTTAAATCAATAAAACAGTTGGAATTGCTCTTAATACCTTAGATTTAGGCTTATTTTGAGACTTTGTAGTCAAAATATTACTGACCATGACTGTACAGAGATAGTAGTTTATTTAATCTAGTCTCACACGGAATTGTAAGAGGTAAAAATAAACTTTATTGGTAGTCTTTACACAAAACTATTGCACTGCCGTTTGATCGATTTTACTGCTGCAAATGTTGTATGAACGTGACTCTTTTATACGTTATCTCAATTATTGTGTAAAAACAAGTTAATATATCTCGTCGTCTTACATCGTCGAATCACATCGGGCGTGTCTCGGTAGCCGAATTGGTCAAGGCATTCCCCCTGTAATGGAAAAACTGCGGGTTCGAGTCCCGTCCGAGAAGATTTTTTTTCCCTTTATATTCGATTTGTATGTTTAGCACACTTAATGCGATAAAAATTCATTCAAGTTCATTACTACCAGCTGACCCGGCAAACTTCGTGTCGTAGAAGGTTGAAAATTGAGGGTTGTATGTATTTTTAATGCTGTATTATAATCAAAATTATCTAAAAATAAAAAAAAATGAAATTAGAGGTGGACTACCCTTAACATTTAGGGGGATGAAATATAGATGTTGTCCGATTCTCCGACCTACCCAATATTCACACAAAATTTCATAAGAATCGGTCAAGCCGTTTAGCTTAACTACAAACACCGCGACACGAGAATTTTATTAAATAGATATTGCTTTTTTTTTATTAGACGTATCGGGATATTTAAGTGCCGATATTTCGGCGCTGTTGTAAGAACCATGATCACGGAAGAACTGGAGAAATATCGGAACCTCGATACAATACTACATGGTAAATATCTCGATTCTTCTAATAATATGTAAAATATTGCTTTATTGTGATTTAAATAGACGATCGTGATTTTTACTGAAATGCTGTTTAGAATACACACCTATGTATTTCACACTATAGTTACAGAATAGGTCAATAGTACCTACTGTCTTGGGTCCTTAAAGCTGGACGTGAAAAAACATCTGTCGATGCTGCCTGCTGTTCTAGGAACTGTACCTGTAATTACTGCCAACTGCCACTATTCTTTGGATTGTGCCTCAACTACAATCAATTTGACTACCTAGATATATAAAAATACCTATAAATCATTTTGATGGTTAGGTATGTATCAATTCGTCGAAGTTCATTTCAAATACTGTTGATTCAACTACGGCTGATTCACCTACTGGTTGACTTTGACATACCTACCTAATGGTTGTATCACATATGTTCATAATAACTAATGTACGAAATACATCGAAGTTTAACTCATCATCATCATCATCATCATCATCAGCCCGCGGCAGTCCACTAGGAGGACAGCCGAAGACCGGGCTAAGTGGCGTGTCTTGGGATACCTGCGTCCAGCAGTGGACTGCCGCGGGCTGAAGTTTAACTCACCAAAGTTTAATTCACCTACGGTCAATTCATATACGATTAATTCACCTAGATGTGAATAAACCTAAGTTTGAATGAAATAATGAACGACTCTAGATCATGACCATAAACCTTCATGTATACCTAACCGTCAGGTACTTAACGTCTGATAAATAGTGTTGTTGTACCGCATTAGTACTTACTGCAGTTGCGCCAGAGTACCTTATAGGGATTTAAAAACAGGAAAATGAAAGACGGTATGATTAAACTAAATTT
Source organism: Eilema sororculum (assembly GCA_914829495.1). NCBI lineage: Eukaryota > Metazoa > Arthropoda > Insecta > Lepidoptera > Erebidae > Eilema > Eilema sororculum. Next base: position 18,419,109 of record OU618552.1, on the reverse strand, counting down.
TAGCTTATTTAATTTGTGCAGCTAATACATTACTACAGTTTTGATACAATAATTACATAATAATACCGGATAATTGCGATATGTATATTGTATACACTATATATAGCACTTAAAGAATGCACTTACGTCTGCTGACGTGCGTCCTCTGTCTATATTTTAAAAATCATTTAAATTTTTGGGACTGTGGACAACTTGAGAAGCTATTTGTTGAAATTTTAAGGTGTCTGCAGACATTAACCACACAGCAAGAAAAAACAAATAATTTATTTTTGATTTGTTACATATCTGTGATGAAATTTATTACATGATGTAAGTAAAGTAGGTATGTAGTAAAATCAACGATTCCACATCCAGAACTAAAAAATAAATAAAAGTAACACAGATCATTTCAAATACGATGTACCTACCAACGATTGTAATGGTTAAAATCGGAACGTTTGTCATCGTCAAACGGGTATTGTTTTATTGCGCATCAAATTTAATTGAACATAATTTGACAACATTGACTGACGACCTGAAAAAATGGCTGAGACGGACTGGATGCAGAAGGCGAAGGAACGGGTGAAATGACGCACATTGGGAGTGGACTGCGGAGGGCTGATTGGTTGATTGATTGATTGACAACATTGAAAGGACAGTGGCGCGCCATTCATTCCTGTAATTTCAATGCATGGAACATAATTAACAATTCCAAATTAAATTAAATATGTTCCATGCACGTGCATGAAACATACCTATTAATAATTTAATTTCATACTGAGTAGCTAATGTATTAATAACCGAGATATTTCACTGGTTATTCTTACATCATTCTGTGAATTCGATCACGAGTAGTTATCTACATGAGAAGGATTTATAAATATTTATAATTATAATAATAGACTTTTTACAGAATACAACATAATTGGTGATATCACGAATACGATAAACTTGTATTCACCAATGAATAGAAGATATTATCGAATACCTCTTACATACTAGTATTTATATTAGTATCGGAAATCTATTGCTTCTCGCATATTCATTACTTTTTGAAGTGAAAATTTTCTATGGAATGTTATACTGTGGTACTTCTTTGAGCTGACGAGAGTTATTAGAGATCCAAATGAAGCCACAGGCAGGAAATTCATTCTTACACGTTGCAACCAGAAACAATGCGCACAGCGTCGGTAGTTTAGTGGGTAAGGAGTCGGCCTTACAATCGAGAGGTCCCAGGTTCGAATCCTGGCCATTACACTACCGACATGAACCCTCTCCTAGCACAAGCAATTTAGCTTAGTTGGAAGGGTTAGAGGGAATATTAGTAATTTCGGTTCTAATATTCTTAAAAAAAAAAATATTACCAGTTGCCAGCCAGTTTCCATCGACAGTATTTTCTGCAAGATGCTTATAATATTATGACCATAGGATATTGCTATAAAAGAGAACAGTGTCATTGAAGATTCTACTCATAGAATAGCTATTTACAATACGGTAGCCTAGTAGTATGGGTAATGGACTGCTGAGACGAGGTCTCGGGTTCGATCCCAGGTTTACCATGGCACACACCAATGACTTCTCGATGCTTTTCGAAGTTATGTGTGTATTTATGGCAGGTTCATAAGTGCCCGGTTAATGGCAATAGGCCTAAACATAAACTGGCGAAATGTGGGTGCTAGCACCTCTGCCTACCCCTTCGGGGAATACAGGCGTGAGTTTATGTATATTTACAATTAATTATTCAACCTAGATCGCAAAATAAGTACATTATTTTACATTTCATTATATAGAATTTAAATTACTTATGTCCAAATTCTATATTGAAAAATTGAAGTCGGACCCATCAACGCTTGCCAACAACCGAAAAGTATTAGAATTCTTTACCAACATATACGTGTTTCTTTCTTATTACAGTCCGGGATCCGAGTCCTTTATACGCATCAAAATGCATCTGATGATTCTGTTGAGGCCATCAAGCTGAAGGCCACGATTATAGCATTAATTGTCTCATTCCATTCCCTTTAGTTGATCATCAGGCGACATGAAATCATACTGACGAGACAGTAAAAAAAACTTGAAAATGGGGCCTTTAAATATAGCTACCTATATACAGAGGTGTCGGTAACGGTAACAGTGTTGAGAATTCAATGATTTTTCCCCATCTCAAAAACTTTCACACCCAATTTTGTACTGGGAAGTGTAGCTTAGTAGGCATTAAAGAGACCCAGCTTCAATTTCTCAAGTAAGAAACCGGCTAATACACTAGATTACAATACTTATGAGTACATCTAATGAATTGGATTCATTACAATTGCTTTCGTTATCAAATAAGATATGTTTCTAATTATCTATACTAAGATTAGCGATACAAGACTAGATTTTAGGTACATATTGCTATTTTTTGTGACTAGATATTGCTTATAATAATGTGGATATAATAAAATTATTTTAGTTTTTCTACACACAGCGTATGGTAAAGGCAATTTATCAGTAAAGAAATGTTAGAGGTTCCTCAAATGACCAATAGGGCATAAAATTAATTATGACGGTAACATCACGAAAAGTTTACATGTATAATTCTATAGTTCATTGTAAATAGACTTCTGAAGAATAATGCGATGTATAAACCGATCTGGCCCTCGATTCTACTAATGCTTAACCACTGTGGCACCACAGTTACCGCAAAAAATGACATTAAATTAAAGACTTTATTTCTGTACGAGTAAAGTTTAAAATGAAATGAAAAAAGTTCCATGACATTGTTTCATTCACTATACAAAAAGTCATTTATTTTTGAACTTTAACTACATAGCTTTAAAGTCTATTATTTAATGTCGTTTTTTTGCAGTGGTTATGGTACGAGTGGTACGACAGTGGTTTGGCTTTAGTAGAATCGATGCCCTGTAGTGTCAAATAATACTAAGACGGTACCTAACATCCTTTAGCTAAACCACCATTATTTTTGAGAAAGTAATTTTGTAACAAGCTGATTAGAGTTTTATTCACATAAATGCTACTGATGTAATAATATTTTAAAGTCATACAGTATTTATTATATTACAAAGTTTTTTTATCACTAACATTACTTCTTGTAAACTCAAAGTAAACGGCTAAACCACCATGATATTCCAATAATTACCGCCATAATTTCAGCAACGCCTAAAGCCAACGAGATGAGCGGAAAAAGGTAAACAAAGCGACCATTACTGAGTTACGTTGCGATAACTAGCGATTATTGTATCTGTCCTTGTCGCACACGTCACACGTACACGACAATGGGCGAGCGAAAGCTGTCGTTACCATGGTCGTTACATGTTTCATAGTACAGGAAATTGTCAGCACAGCGGTACTAAACTGTCAGATCCGCCATCCTAAGAGCAATTTCATTCCTGTCTGGAGTGCACTTGAAGTGATACGTAATCATTTTCAAATAAAAATGTTTGGAACCGCTGAAACTTCGTTTACCTTTTTTCTCTCGCTTCGTTGGCTTTACCTTAGGTATAACTACGATATACCGGCTAATATATTGACACATTATCTCGGTAAACTGTATATAGCCACACAACTTCACGTAATAATTTACAAGGTAAATTTAATGCCATAAATTAAACCCCCGTAGAATAAGACACTTATCAACAGCAGCTGGTTATGTATAAGTATTGATATGTGAGATCAGAAGAGGTATCTCAGCTAGTGCGGCGCAGGAGCAGGTTGCGGAAGCAATGGCAGAGGCGCGATGCAGCCTACACAGTCCCTGTCTGAAAAAAAAAAACATTTTCTTTGAAAAATGACAGTCTTATGACTTATCGAATACATAGGGAAAAATTAAACATCTCGGGCGGGTCTCGAACCCGCGATCTTTCCCTTATAGGGGGAATGCCTAGACCAACTCGGCTACCCAGACACGCCCGATGTGATTCAAATTTCCCTTCTATTTTATCCGCCTTTAAGGCGTGGTCACGGCATTCCCTTACAGGGGAAGATCGCGGGTTCGAGTCCCGCCCGAGAAGTTTCTATTTTTCTTTGTATAGTTAGCATACTTAATGCTGTAAAATTCATTCAAGTCTTATAACTTAAGACTAGCAATCTTGCATCGATCTTATGCTAACTGGTACAGTCAGCATCAAAAATATGTTGACGCACAAAGTACTCGAAATGATCAAGTTTTTTTCCTCTCTTCCAGTTGACTATTTTTTCTGATATTTGGAACAAACCTTTAGTTTGGACATAATACCATTTATATCAATAAAACAGATTGATTTGCTCTTAATACGAGAGTTTTAAGATCATTTTGAGACTTCGTCGTCAAGGTATTTTAAGGCTGATGTGTGAGAAAGAGTACTAAAAATTATCTTAATATATTGATATTAAGTTTTTTACTTATTAGTCAAAATGGATCAGATGTTGTATACCAGATCGATGCTATATTAGGATTGGCCAAAAAAGCCCAGTACTTCCATGGATTTAGGCCTTACGATCGAGAGGTCCCGGGTTCGCATCCTGGCCATTACACTACCGACGTGAACACACTCCTAAGACAAGCAATTTAGCTTAGCTGGAGGAGTTAGAGGTTATATTAGTAACTTCGGTTCTTATATTCTTAAAAAAACATAAACTCACGCCTGTATTCCCCGAAGGGGTAGGCAGAGGTGCTAGCACCCACATTTCGCCAGTTTATGTTTAGGTCCCAATGTAATAGGTGGCGAGCCTATTGCCATTAACCGGGCACTTATAAACCTGCGATAAATACACACATAACTTCGAAAAGCATCGAAAAGTCATTGGTGTGTGCCTTGGTAAACCTGGGATCGAACCTGAGACCTCATCTCATCAGTCCATTACCCATACCACTAGGCTACCGCAGATCCACTAGGCTATCTTAAAAAAAAATACCGGTCAAATTGTAAAAATCGGGATCCGTTTCCTTCTAAAGCACAACACACACAATGTAATTGCCAGATTTGGAACCTGTGACTTCTAAATCGTGTGGGCAAATCCTTAACCTCTAAGTAATTTTTTTTTGTGATTCGAATAAAAATTCGAAAATAAAAAATATTTGTGATTTATATTCTAATTTAGAGAGTTTTATAACAGCAACATCGACTCTAATATCTATCGATTCTTCGATTCTAGGGAGAGTCTCGACGTGCCGTCGCTAGGTAACTAATCCGAATATAATTGCGGTAAGTAACAGCGAGGTAGACAGACAGGTATGTGTACCTTTCGTTTGATTAGTGATTCTGATATTTATGCTTATGATTCGTATTATAAAACCTTTCGAAACTCTTTAATTATGTCCTATGTGCAAACTCTGCCAGTTTACCGATGGTAGTGCAGAGATAAACTAAAAAATACGTAATAAAGATTTACGTAATACGTACGTAATAAAGAATAAAGATTTACAGCTTCCGATCTCGCTAACATGCCTAAATGGCTTGCATGAGCTTTATAGTTTTCATCGTAGATGTTATGTTTTGACATTTATTCCTTTTTTACAAAGGACACGTCGATTTGAGTTCACCTCGCCTGATAGTAAGCTAAAGGCATAGTCTCGGAAAGAGGGTCACTATCGTAAACATGTACCCTGTTAACAGTGGTGGCACTCAGCTTGACGGCCTCATCAGGTGCTTTTTCACGCCCCGCTTTAAGGATTTATAGTATGATAAAAATATTTCAGTAAAATAAGGTGCTAATATATATGTAATGTAAATTAGTTCAAACATAATTAGATGCAATAAGACTAATCACCAATGAGATTTCCGAAGTGGCCTCGGACGTGACTCTGACTAACGCGAAAATAATAATGGTGACAATAGATAGTTACCACGATCATGCATATAGTGTAGCGAGGGCCGAAGGTCTGGCAAGCGCCAGGGCTCCACCCTGGGCTCGTCGTCTCTCTCCACCTTAGGCACCAGGCCGCTCCAGCAGCTCTCCTCAGACCGAGGCGTGGGCACGGTACTGCACGGCCACGAACATGCCTGCCGAAAGACCAATGGACTAAAATTAGTATTTGTGTTATTTATTGAATACTATTCTTAGGTATTTCTCACCGGTCATAGGTTTTTTAAGACTGCTTATTAGTAACGGGGTCCATGTATTACCACAGAGGCGTTGAGAAGCGCATCTCCTCATTACGGGGCGAGTCGGGGACACCGTTGTCCCCTCTACCGAGGAGGGCCAGACCGTTTAGGGACGGTCCTGGGTCAGCCGGGGTACGAGAGATATGTCGCAGATAACCTTACCTCCAGCCTAGCACCACGACCCTCAGTCGGTGTGCGGTTTTAGTCGGTTCGAGTTCGACATAACCTCCCCATCCGGCTACGGCGAGGCAGATTTCCGAGGGATTTACGCAAAAAAAAAGAAGTCCATGTATTACTAAAAATTAATAGTTGATCACTATTGCTAAAAGCGATATGAAGTTACCGATGTATACCCCTTTTTTCTAAGGCCATAAGTGGCAGGGTGGCAGCATCTCGCTCACCTTAGGAGACAGGCGCTGTACAGAAGTTATGTTTTTTATTTCCTAGACAGGTGGCAGGTGGTAGCGTCTCCCTCATCTTAGGAAAGAGAAGCTGTACCGACGATTGAACCGCAATCGATCGACACCGCCCACTATTTATAGTGCCTAATACTACTGTATCTCTCGTGACTAAAGTAAAGCCAACGAAGCGAGAGAAAAAAGGAAAACAAAGTTTCAGTGGTTCCAAACATTTTTATTTGAAATTTCTTACGTATCACTTCAAGCTCATTCCAGACAGGAATGAAATTGCTCATAAGATGGTGGATCTGACAGTTTAGAACCGCTGTGCTGACAGCTTTCCTGTACTACGAAACACGTAACGACACGTGTCGCTCGACCATTGACACGTACGTGTGACTTGTGCGACAAGGACAGAGAAAATAATCGCTAGTTATCGCAACATAATTCAGTAATGGTCGCTTTGTTTACCTTTTTTCTCTCGTCTCGTTGGTTTTACTTTAGTCCGTTAACCTTACTTTGACCCACATCAACAACATTCTACTGAGGAATGAGACCATAATATATATTTACGTACACGGAACCGAGATTCCTGGCCACAGCTAGTCTTTATCTGGAGAATGTTGCCACTTCCAGTACTATTGTCTTGTGAATCCCACAGGAAACAGATGATGAGTTTTTTTTTTGTGTTTTCGATTAATTTTCTTGAGATCCAGCTTTGTTATTTAGATTTATGTACTGACATGCATGCTATGATTTTTGATTTACTTCTGACATCCATATTGTTAATCCAAATATAACATGATAACCACAATGCTTATTTTGAACATTTTCTTTGACATCCATATTATTGTTTTGGCTCACCTTTTTTATTTAATGTAATGAACTATCAATTTATTCAGAGATTAAATACAAGGATTTTTTAAATATATAAACTAAGTAAATTAGATTACATTCATTACATCTTTTAATAAATTTATTTTACTCTGACATCCGAATTGCAACCTATGCAAGATGTAATGATTGTTTATGCTATTTATATTTTAATGGAATATTGTTATTTTTTTAATGAGATTGATAAGTTTGAAAATAAATAATGTATGCGATAAGTTTGAAAATAAATAACTTATACGACTGGCTAGCTGTACTTAAGTTTAAGTTGGCAAAATAAATAAATAAATTGAGAATTGGAACGGTAAATATGGCACCCACATTAGCTTCAAAAATCAACCTCACAATCTTCAATCGAATCTGAACCGTGGATGGTAGATAATTAAGCCGAGTTGTGACAATAATCGGGTTCGACACGCGCTCCCGATATAACCCATTGTACCATTACCGTCACGAGAGCCGGTCTGTGCAGCTATCTGATCAAGCACGGCACTCGAACACACTTCGGCGCTATCACTTAACTAATAACTACTGCAATACGCGATTTGAAAACTATGATTGTCAAAGTTTTATGTATCGGCTTGCAGCGGAGATGCGAGGAGGAGAAAGAGTACCTAAATGTCTGAAAGAAGTCGCGCCTAGCTATAAGACCGCCATTTGTACTGTCACTTTTACATTGTTATTCTCTGTACTTTTTTTCACATAGTGTAATAAAGTATAGTAAACTAGTGGACCCGGCGAACTTCGTACCGCCAATTTTTTACCGCTAGCGTGGCGTCCGATTCCGTTCCCGCTGCACACTCGACTATATTAAGCATGTATTATACATATAAACCTTCTTCTTGAATTAGTCTATCTACTAAAAGAAACCGCATCAAAATCTGTAGCGTAGTTTTGAAGATATAAGCATACATACAGGGACATAGGGACGCGGAAAGCTACTTTGCTTTATACTATGTATTGATGAGCCCCGAGGATCGCACAGAAAACATTGGATGCAACTGGGAAGCACGCTAAGATGAAGATGATGAGCTAATCTATTTGAAAATAGATATGTCTCCACTATAAATTTAAACGGTGGGCTTATTGACAGTAGAGGAAGCTCGTCAAATGACGGGCTGTCGTCTCTGCCTACCCCGGATGGAAATAGGCTTGAGCGTATGTATGTACATACGTAAATTTATTGGTGTACAATAAATAATTATTCATCTATCTATGTTTTCATGTATTCTCATTTCAAGGTTGTTTTTCAAGTACTGCGCATATGCTGAGAACAATAATGAATATCAGAGTGCTTCCATTTTGTACCCACAAGCTAATAGAATAATAAATATTCCATCTTCTACCTCCTACAAAAGTTCTTTCCAAAGTCTACCCTGGCGTATTGTAGCTAGGCAATTGTTTATAATGTACATCACAGTCAGCAAACAAAGTTTTGATACTTGTTTAATGTGATGTTGGATTTCGAATGCATGGCTTTTGAAAATGGAACGCTGTAAACCAATAGCACGAAAGTGAATGTTGAGTAACGGTGTTCTGTTTGCGAGTTCACAGATAGTGGCATTACGAACAAAGCTTATAGTAATTATTGTTGTTTGGTTTAAAAGCCACTGCATTACCGACAACGCGACTATACATAGACCATGTAATACTTTAGAGAGGACAATTATTTAATACTTTCAACCAAGTTAACAAACTCTTCAACTTTTTAAATTATATATATTAGTATAGACGCGTGAGGCATTACGAAGTTAGAACTCCAATAGGATATGTAATTAATTTTTTATATGTCGTAAACTGTTCAAATTTTCAATGAAAACATTAATTTAAATAATGGAAACATTGACTTACGCCATAAAAAGAAGAGAAGAGTCTTACTACAATTAAAATAAAAAGTTGAGGTGTTAGAGAATTTCTCCTTATTAATGTCGACTGAAAACGTACCCGAATGGCTGGTGCCAATATCCCGTCGGAAGGCGATGCCAAGTCTTAAAAAAAAATCAGAAACAAGAACATAATCGCTCTAGCGACAAAGCCCTTTGAATAAAGAGAAAAAAAAATTGTCTTGAATATTTTTTCCCGGTCTTGGATATTTCACTATTTTCCTTAGTTGTTTTCGACCTAAATTTATAGATAGATATATAAAACCGTGTTGGTTCCCGCTGGAGTGAATAGAATATGGCCAAACATCTCTTCCTGTTGGGGTAACGTAGATGGCGACTAAGGGATAGGGGCTGTTCTCCATCCGACAGTAAACATACAGCCCATGAATTAGTGCCCGCTTGACGGCAATAGGCTAGCCCCCTATTATGTGGGACCGAAAATCATAGTTGGCGAAATGTCGGTATTAATACACCTCTGCCTACCCCTTCGGGAATTTACAGGCGAGAGTATATTGTATATGCTCTATTAGGATATAACACAAGGATTTGTGTAATACTTTGTAGTTACCGAAGCTTGTGACTGCCATGTATCGATGACCTTTAAAATAAACGGTCTCTTCTAAGCGTTGTACAGTCTATGGGCGTATAAACTATTCATGGGCGGTTCTATGTAATTATTAACGTAACGGCTTCGTCACAATGCTTCAGTTATTAAGTTAAATAATATATCAGGTGTCCGATTAACATACTTAGCCTCGCGTGTTAATAAAAACGTTTCGAATTACACCCACTGTTTGTTAAATACGACTCTGAAATGTATTAGATTTGATGTAATTTATATGAAAAAAAAAACTGTATGAATTCACAAATTTTAACAGAAATTTGAGATTAACTGGTAGTCTAATTACTAATTACTAGATTCTATTTGCAAAAAATCTTTCTGCTAGACGAAATTTCCATGCTTTACTCAATGTCAAGGAAATGTGGTAACACGGTTTAATTCGCACATATAAAACAATAGAATTTGAGCCAGTCCGAACTTGCGGTCAGACGGGAAAGGTCACACAGGATTTGAGCTCTCCCGATATAAAAACCCTTCTAACATAAGTATTCTAACTATAATTACTATTAAGGACGATCCACCCGCAACGATTGCTATACTACGGAATTCATACTAAGTAATATTATAAATGCGAAAGTAACTCTGTCTGTGTCTCTGTGTGTTTCACGCCTAAACCACTGAACTGTTTTTGATGAAATATGGTATAGGGATAGGTTAGACCTTGAGAAAGGACATAGGCTATGTTTGGTCGCGATAACCAACATCCACGCGGGCGGAGCCGCGAGCAAAAACGATATAATTAGTATAGTTATTCTAAGTAATTGTTTTCATGCCAGCTTATGATGAAATGCTTATTTTTTACAGTCTTACTGTTTAACAAGCGCCTTATTATTTGTGTTTAGTGTTCAATAAACGGTTTCTCCCTTTCATATTAAGTACCTTTTCTATTGTTCATACTCTAATAGACGGCTACTAACAAAAATGATCAAAACTTATACTAATGCATTTATTATTAAATCACTATGATTCACACAACAAAAAAAAAAAACAATCACACAAAAACCATTTTCGTAAATGACGTAACGCGGACAAAAGACCGGGGGGCATATATTCGAGCTAACAACAAAATTAATGTTCCGCACACGGCTACCAATAAAAACGGCGTGGGCCAAAATGCCAAATCCCAAATGAGGTAAATAAAAAAATACGAAATGTCACAACGACATTTAAATAACGAACGCGGAGCACAGATAAGAAAATTTGTTTTTTTATTATGTCGAACTATATCGTATTATTAATTCGTCTTGTTATTGTATGGTTGTATGAAGGGGTTGGGGGGGGGGGGGGGGGAGGAACTAGTCTCTACCTGCTGATTGACGGACGAAGCTCTGGCACCTGCTTTCTTATCAGAATTGGTAGACCAGACGGAAGTCTCTGCTATAAAAGTCACGATTCGATAGGAAGAGGAGGAATCAGGGGATCTCGGACTCCTAGGTGAAAGCTACTTGGATACCTCCATGCATTAGGTAACCACTTTTAAGTATTTTAATGAAAATTTATAGCATTTTTTATGCTAACGGTACAATTCGATTACATACACAAAAAAAACAATGTTTATAACAATTGTTGAAAAATCATTCATTTGTTTCAACAGTTTGTAAGAGTGTTGGTAGATAACTCCACCGTCACCTTAAATATAGAGAAGGGCAATTTAAATTGATTGAGGTGTGGCTCAGTAGCCCGGTCAAAACATTCCCCCTGTAAGGGAAAGGTCGTGGGTTCAAGCCCTACCTGTGTAAATCCTTTTTCCTGATGTAATCGCACTTTAAGTTATTTGACTTAACACTGTAGAATTCGAAAACAGCATGCTAAGTAGGTACTTCTTAAGTCTACTGTTTTTGGAAATGTCAGTGGTTATACATAACTTACTGTAACAATTTTTTATATCTCGTCACCTATTGGGGCCAAAACCATCCAATTTTTACAGCGTAATACTCAAATTTTCTATTTGGTTACAACAACGAACGCGGACTCTAACCACCCTGTTCGTAGCTGTTTATGAAACTATTTATAAAAGCAAGAAAAACTTCCACGTTCGTAGCTGGTTCATAAAAATCTGTTACGAAAGTGAACGAACTCGTGTAGGTTTGCCTTTACACCTATCGTAACGAGAAAGGCCTTCAAATTAAACATTACTAAACAAAATTACAAACAAACTTTTAATATTATTGTGATAAGCATCACTTTGTCACTAATGTATTGTGGTATCAATAATTTCATTGTATCCGTCATTCGGTTGAATATGGGCCTGAATTATTGATGTAAATGTGTTTTGTTTAATAAAAGGCAGACACGAATGAATTGTTTAAAGATAACATTTGGTTTATTTGCTTTTTGAAATGAACTATAACTATTACATACCTACTACCAATTATAGTCATGCCTCTTTCTCATTTGGGTACGAAGAGACAACATCTTACCTCTAGCTGCGATCCTGGTACCTGGCCTTTTGTTTCGTCTACTTTCATTTTTACCAACGACGGAACGGAGACGGTATTATGCGTTTGAGGTGAGAGGATGTATGTGTGTTTGTTTGTGCACCAGTCCAATTTTTATGCAGTTTACAGTTATGGGTTCAACTTTAATTTCAGCATGTTCTTAGATAGGTATTACAATGACAACTCAACAGGGGGCGCTACAGCAAGCATTTTTAATGCAAATCAATGTTGCCAATTTTCTCCAAAAATACTAGTGCGATTTTGATGCAGTTTTCGATTATTGGTTTGGGTTTGATTGGTGCATGTTCTTAGATAGGTGTTACGGTGACAACCCACTAGGGGCGCTGCAGTAAACATTCTTTGAATTATTTTTTACTAGCTGACCCAGCGAACTTCGTACCGCCAATTATTTTCCACCCGCGTGGCGTCCGATCCCGTTCCCGCTGCACCCTCTTATACAATGATATAGTTATCTAAACAGCAACTGAAAAACCACACTGTCACTTCTGCGTAGGTATATGCCGATGCCAGCCGAATTTGTTGACATTAATGATCACTGTTCCGTTCCCTTGAGTAGTAGCGTGATGATATATAGCCTATATGTTAATCCAGGGTATGACCTATATACATACCAAATTTCAACCAAATCGGTCCAGCCGTTTATGCGTGAAAGAGTAACAAACATCCACACATCCACACATCCATTCTCACAAACTTTCACATTTATAATATTATATATATATATATATATATATATATATAATATATATATATATATATATATATAAGTAGGAAGTAGGATAGGATACGTCGCCGTCGTCGTGGGGTTTTTCAAATTTTTAAATTTTGTTACTTGTTTTAAAGCGTGTAACCGAAATAAGTAGTACTAGCCCCTCCAGCTAGATTGCTTATTTTAGGAGTGGGTTCAAGTCGGCAGGGTAAAGGCCAGGATTCTAACCCATGAGAGGACCTTCTCGAACGTAACCCCGATTCGTCAACCACTTAGCTACCAAAGCTTTGTTTTAATACTTGCGCATCGGTAACCTGTAGGTACTCTTTCTTCTTCATCATCTTAGCGTTAATCCCAGTCGCACCAGAAGCTTTCAGCTTGGAGTCTAACTGCGGATTTGGTTAAACTTCAATATTTTCTGTGAAGCGATTGCCATCTGACCTCCACAACCTAAACCACAACTTTTGAGGGCCCCAACTACCCGTAACGACTGTCATAAATGTTTGTATGGCAACCGGGGCCGACGGCTTAACGTGCTCTCTGAGGCACGACCAGACCACTGCAAATACCCATATTCATATGCATGAGTATAAGATCTGCGGTAGCCTAGTGGTATGGGTAATGGACTGCTGAGACGAGGTCTCGGGTTCGATCCCAGGTTTACCATGGCACACACCAATGACTTTTCGATGCTTTTCGAAGTTATGTGTGTATTTATCGCAGGTTTATAAGCGCCCGGTTAATGGCAATAGGCTCGCCACCTATTACATTGGGACCTAAACATTAACTGGCGAAATGTGGGTGCTAGCACCTCTGCCTACCCCTTCGGGGAATACAGGCGTGAGTTTATGTTATGTTTATGTTATGTTATGTTATGTTATGAGTATGGGTATTTGCAGTTTACTACCGCGTTTACTACCGCTACGCCACGGAGGCTGTCATGTAGGTACTCTTTACCTGGCCTAATAGATATGAGAATAATTTACCCTGGCCATCATCCAAATAGAGCGAAGCCTAAAAAGTGGTGCATTTAATATTTCACAAAGAAGACCAAGCCATGTGGCAAATGGACTGAAACTTTTCCTCTGCAATACAACGACCTAGTTTTGACTTCACCGTATGCAATCTAGATGATATCCAATTTAAGTGAAAGGCCGGAGTGGCCGGTAAAGACTGGACGTGGAAAGCGGATATTTTTTTTAATACAGGACACTTCAATTTGACTTCACCTCGCCTGATGTTAAGCTAAAGGTAAAGTCTCGGAAAGAGGGTCACCATCGTAAACATGTACCATGTTAACAGTGGTGGCACTCAGCTTGACGGCCTCATTAGATGCCTTTTCAAGCCCCGCTTAAAGGACCCGGGACTGTAGGAAGAAGGAAACACGTGAGCTGGCAGGGAGTTCTAGGTCTTAGTGGTGCGGCATAGGAATGAGTCACTGAAACGCTTGGTTCTAGTGTTAATATTGTGAGGGTCCTACATTCGTAAGTACTTGAATTTAAGTTAGAAAAATGGGACTTCATGGTAACCACCAGGGTCTCGAATCTGCTAAAGTCAAATCATTGTGGTGCCATCGCCACTGCAAAAAACGGCGTTAAATAATGGACTTTAAAGCGATGCAGTTAAAGGTCAAAATTAAACGACTCTTTACAAAGTCATTGAAAAGTGTAATGAAACTGTTTTCATTTCATTGTGAACTTTTAGAGTCCATACTAATATTATAAATGTGAAAGTAACTCTGTCTGCCTGTATGTCTGTATGTTACGCTTTCACGCCTAAACTACTGAACCGATTTTGATGAAATTTGGTATGGGGGTAGAGTAGACCTTGAGGAAGGACATAGGCTATGTTTGGTCGCGATAACCGACTTCCACGCGGGATGAGCCGCGGGCAAAAGCTAGTATATAGAAATAAAGTAATGTATGGCACCCCATTAACATCTTCGTAGCCCAAATGAACCACATTTGCAAGTGGGTAAACTTGATGTTGATTTACAAAGGTCTGAAGCCCGGTCACCTTTTGAGGATAAGGTGTCAGATGGCTTGGTAGTGGCTTCCTTAAAAGTCAAGATAGACTTGAGTAAGAGAGTGTACACCTAGCTCCAAAATGCAAGTTTTAGGTGCAACCAGGGTCTTCTGCTAAAGCTAAACCACAGTGGTGCCACCTTTAGTTCAAAAAACGACATTAAATAATAGCGTTGCGGTTAAAGTTCAAAATTAAATGACTTTTTGCAGAGTAATTGAAAAAGTGTAATGAAACTGTTTTTATTTCATTTTGAACTTTAGGAGTACAGAAATAAAGTCTAAAATTTAATGTCATTTTTTGCAGTGACTGCGGCACCACAGGGCCAGAATTGGTGCTCGAATGATAAATAAGAAGAATTGTACTCCCTGGCAAGCAATGGCTTAGTTTCTGTTCAACTTCCAATTTTTGCATTGCAACTAGCCTATTCTACTGTATGAAAATATGGCATTAAAAGTTAAAAAGTTGAATGAAAATTAATATATTGAGGAAAAATAATAAATATGGATCTCGTAGATTTACTTACTTTATAGATTTTTTATCCTACCCTGTTTTTCCGTGCGGAAATCCCCTCGAATTATAAAATTATCCTACAAATTTATCCTACCCGGTATGGTCGACAATAATAGAATCAATTTGCTTCAATACTTGTTATTAACAACGAAAAGAAATGCCATAAATTATGCACAATCTAGATAGCACAGCCCTATGTAAGGTCATATTTGCACTGCATCGAGTCAGTGTTGTCCCTAATAGAATTAGTTTAAACAATTGATAGATGGTACACAACAGTGTCGGCATAGTCTCGTCCCCTGGGCCCGCCCGTCCCCTGACGCTAGCGAGTTAATTACACGCTCCGATACTGACAATGATGTTGTCGCATATACATCGAGTTTAGTCAAGTTCGTTACATAAATGTTTAAATAAATATTTGTAATTGTTGCTCGATTGATTGTAGTTATTTAATATGCATTCATACTTTTTTTTTCTTGTAGACTGAGCAAACGGTAAGCCATTAGCAGTGTGGCTATCTCGAAAGAGATGGTCCTGGGTCTGCCCGGGTGCGAGAGATATGCTTTCGGCAATCTCACTTCCGGCAACTAAAGACCCAAGACCGTGTGCGTTTTAGTCGGTTTGAGTCCGACATAACCACTTCCATCGGCTCCGAGAGGGTGGTACCCGTGGCGATTTTTCGCACGATAAAAAAAGCCAATAGCAGAGTGCTGTATTCATATGCATCACAGCTTCCTCTATTGTCATTTACTTAATCAATTTGGACTGAGTGGAAATTGAACCCGTAATCTCTGACTTAGCTCTCGAATATCACATGAGTAGTGAGTTATTGGGCATTCTACCCCACCTTAGTTCCTTCGGTTATCTTCGATAACCTCAGTCACGGTGGGATAGAATGCCCAATAACTCTTTGTAAAATCATTTACCTAAGCCAACGTTCCACATTTTAATGCCGTTCATTACACTACCGTTCCGTCGGCTCTCTGCGATCCCCTGCGTCGTAATTGTGTTGAAAGATGCTCTGTTAGTTAGCGATAGAGTTATTTCATAAACAGTACAGTCTTACGTTTGCCTATTGCGTTGTCTGTAAGCAGTTTGGTTTAACTATTTACGGTTAAAAATACATAATGTCATAATTACATCTGTTCATAACCAGTCCGTCAGCATTGCATCAAACATGAAATGCCTGAGGGAACAGAGGTGGGACAGAATGCCCAATAACTCTTTGTAAAATTAATTGTGAAGTAAGATGCTCTGTTAGTTAGCGATAGAGTTATTTCATAAACAGTACAGTCTTACGTTGTCTGTAAGCAGTTTGGTATAACTATTTACGGTTATAAATACATAATGTCATAATTACATCTGTTCATAACCAGTCCGTCAGCATTGCATCAAACATGAAATTCATTAAACAAGCACAATCGTTACAGATTAGTATAATCTGTAATGATTTACCAAAAATCAAGTTACGCCATGGAGAATTATTGCCGAATACAGTACGTTGCATCATTTGCGGACCATCAAATTGTGGAAAAACCAATTTGTTAATTGGTCTCCTTTTGCACGAAAATGGATTGACATTTCAAAATGTTTATGTATATTCTAAAACTCTATATCAACCAAAGTACATTTTTTTAGAAAAGGTTTTACGAGGAGTACCAGGAATCAGTTTTCAGAAATATCAGGCAAATGATGACGTTATGAAAGTTTCAGATGCAAAACCTAATTCAGTGATTATTTTTGACGATGTAGCATGTGAAAATCAAAGTAATATGCGTGATTTTTTTGCCATGGGAAGACATAAAATGATTGACAGTTTTTATTTCAATCAAACATATAGCAAAATACCTAAACAACTAATAAGAGATAACGCTAACTTAATTGTGATTTTTAAGCAAGACGAAATTAATTTGAAACATGTTTATGAAGAACATGTTAACACTGACATGACGTGGTTGGAATTTCGTAACATGTGTTCTCAAATATGGAAAGAGCCTTATGACTATGTTGTGATTAATAAAGACTGTCCTAAAAACAACGGGTGCTATAGAAAAAAGTTTGACACTTTTGTAGAATTAGAAAAAATTTGAATATTTAAATAGACTGCTTTCAGTTTCTTGTTATTCTTTAATCAGCTCTTATTGGATTACCATCTATTTTACATAATGGAAAAATCATTGAAAAAACAAATTGTAGATGCAACACAAGCTGTAAGGAAAAAAATACGTAACATGAAGGATTTTGAAGATAATAACAGACAAGTGCTTGATACAGTTTTTAAGCCTGTTACAGAATCTCTTAATTTAATAGCCAACACCAATAACCAACTAGCTCTAACAAAAAATGAAGAAAAAGGAGAATTTCATGATCAAATTTCCAACCACGACTTACAGAAAGATCAAGATTTAGAAGAAACAAATGATACCAGTGATGAATCAGAAGCCGACTCTTCATTTCAGTCATTAGTCGATACTAATCCAGTTCATGATGTATCATCTTGGTCATTATCTTCAGAAATATTAGCGGATGTGCCATTTGGTGTAAGAAATGAACGTGGAAAGTTAATGTTAGGTTCCTCTAGTATAACGATTGGTGATGACGTTATTACTGTAGCCGGACACAAATACAAATGCACACCTGGCTTGCGACAGTTGCTCTTAAAAAAAGACGTAGATCTGAGCTTTGTTACAGACTATGACATGCAAAATTATAAGTCGATGTTACTTGTAACAAATGCACATCGTCGAGATTTTGATTCAAGAAAACCAATTAAAAGTAATAAAGGACAAAAATATATGCAAGTTATTAAACCTCTTTTCGATCAACAAAGTAAAAGTCCAAGCTGTGAACCGAAAGTAGGAAAAGGATTACCTTTAACAAAAATGTGGAAAAAAAACACAGATTTTGTATATTGGGATGATCCAAATGAATTGGTTGATAGATTAAAGTTATTAATTGCTTCTCGAGATGCTGGCAACACAGGACTAGATAATGAAATAATATCTATCGTTGAAGAACTACGTGAAAGCAAAATCATTAAATAGATTTACTAATAAGAAATGTGTATCATTTTACGGTACACCGTTCAACACAATACATCTTAAATATGAATGTGGACAAATTTGGTCATTATATTCATAAGCGATTACGTATATCAGAATTGCTTGAATTTTATGATAATGCATTGCTAAAATCTGAAAATGGTGATTACGATTTGAAGACATCGAAGCTAACAGGGGTCAAACCTCCTCAACATGCAGATGATGCAGTAAACAAAGCATATGTAGATGAATTGAGAACTAAACTAATAACCGACTTACAAAAATTGCAAAATACTTTGGTGTACGATGTTCAGAACGAGCTGGAGAAAGCTTTAAAAGCAATAGTATCTGAGGCAGTGGTTCACTTGGAAAGCAAATTTTATAGTCAAAAAGCAGTTGATGAGATAGTTGAAAACGCAGTTAAATTTGTATTAGATCAAAAGTATAAGCTTGAAAGTTCCTCAAAATGACAAAACAACAAGTTGTTAATGAAATACATAAAGCTGCACGGAAAAATTATCCTCGTCGATCTGTAATTTTAAAAGGCATTGATGATTTGTGGCAAGCTGATTTAATCGACATGCAAAACTTGAAAAGATTTAATAAAGGTTATAACTATATTTTAATAGTTATTGATTGCTTCTCAAAGTACGTGTGGATAGAACCACTAAAAACTAAAAATAAGCATGATGTTTCTAACGCATTCGAGAAATTGATGTTGACTAACCATCGGATACCAACTCATCTCCAAACTGATTTGGGTACCGAGTTCTATAATTCATCATTTCAAAAACTTATAAAGAACTATAACATTAATCACTACTCAACGTTTTCAACGAAAAAGGCTTCAATTGTAGAACGCGTTATCAAAACTATTAAAAATAAATTGTATAAGTACTTTAGTCTCAGCGGACACTATAAATGGATAGATTTTGGTTTGGAGAGTGTTGTAAAGACATATAACAACACAAAACATAGCACTATTAAATTAGCACCCGTTGATGTCAATAAATTGAATGAAGCAGATGTTAAAAATAATATTAAGAACTCAATGAAAACGGTATCCTATAAACAAAAGCCCAAGTTTATGATTGGTGATAGAGTTAGAATTAGTAAATACAAACAACTATTTGAGAAAGGTTATACACCTAATTGGTCAACGGAACTATTTACTATAAAAAATATCAATAACACTGTACCAGAAACATATCACATCGAAGATCAACACAAACAAGTTATATTAGGAACCTTTTACAAACACGAACTTCAAAAGTCTTCTTGCCCAGGTGTCTATTTGATAGAAAAAGTTTTACGAAGGAAAGGAAATAAACTGTTCGTAAAATGGTTGGGCTTAAGTAATAAAGAGAATAGTTGGATTGATAAGACTGCAATAGTAGAATAAATATACATAATAGTTATTAATTACAACATTTTGTTCATTATACTTTGAGCTATGCAAGGTGGTGGACTACTCAATAGTGTTATTAATCATTTGCCATTTGAGCTGCACTTACCTGGCTATAATTATTGCGGACCTGGAACAAAACTTTCAAAACGTTTACTGCGTGGAGACAAAGGTGTAAATAAGCTAGACGAAGCTTGTATGTATCACGACATTGCATACGAAAACTATACAGACTTGTCTAATCGTCACAAAGCCGATTTACAACTTTTAAATATGGCCAAACAAAGAATGAAAGCAAAAGATGCTAGTAAAGGAGAAAAGCTTAGTTCGTGGGTAGTGGGTAAAGTTATGAAAACTAAACTCAAATCTGGTGCTGGTGTTAAGACATTTCATAATTTCGTTACAAAAATTAAAAGAAAAATCAAGAAACGCTTACCCAAAGATGGTAAATCTTTAATACATGCAGCTTATATGGCTGCTAAAAAAATTGTTCCGTGCGCTCCAAAACTTCGAGTACCACGAATCATACCTTTACCCAAAACAGGAGGCATTCTACCTTTAATCCCGATTTTTGCTGGTTTATCAGCTTTAGGAGCTTTGGCTGGTGGTGCAGCGGGTATTGCAAAAACAGTGAATGATTACAGAGAAGGTCAAAAAAAATTACAAGAATCTGAACGTCATAATAAGACTATGGAAGCTATAGCATTAGGTAACGGTTTATACATTAAACCACACAAAAAAGGCAAAGGATTGTTTATAAAATGGTCAAAAAACTAAGTAATACGCTACCTAATCGTGCCTTAACTAATATTGATATTCAAAATTACGCATATGGTATTCCTTATTTTCGAGGAGTTTACATGAAGGATCAGTTACCAAAAATCCCTAAACGAATTGAATGTGGTATAGTTAACCTAGATAATTCAGAAAACGATGGAACGCATTGGGTAGCTTATGTTAAGGTAAATAATTATTGTGAATATTTTGATAGTTTTGGTGATTTAAGACCACCAATCGAATTGATGCGATATTTTAAGAACTGCAATATTAATTATAACTATACAAGATATCAAAAATTTGACACACTAATTTGTGGACATTTGTGTTTAGAATATCTACAATCTTTTTGGAATAAATACTATAAATTTTATACTGTTCTTTAATTTTAGTCATTTGCAAGATGACACTCACCTTATCTATAACTGGAAACTCATCGGTATTAACTACCTTCTATCCAAATACGTTACAATTAATCGGAGAGTATGAATGTGCATTATTACATTTATCCACATATAATTCTATTCCAAATATTGATAAAACAAATAATAAGTTATACTATGGTTCAAATAATGTTATTGAAATACCTGAAGGTACTTATGAGTTGCAAGATATCAGTGATTATTTAAAATCTGAAGTAAAGGATGCATCCATAAAACTCCATTGCAATAACAACACCTTAAAAACTATGTTATTTTGTACATCACCTATAGATTTTACTAAAGATTGTTCGTTCGGAGGTTTGTTGGGGTTTAAAAAACAAGTCTTGGAAGCCAATAAATATCATGTATCAGAGTTTCCAGTCAACATTTTGCCTACAACCGTGATAAGAGTTGAATGTGATATAGTTAGCGGTTCCTATATAAACGGACAATCCAGTCACATTCTACATGAATTCGCACTTAATGTCCCACCTGGATACAGAATTATAGAAATACCAAAAAACGCAATTTACTTTCCAATTAACCAAACCAACATCAGCTGCATACAGATCAGACTTTTGGATATAAATAATAACTTAATAAATTTGCGAGGTGAAGAAGTACAGTTGTATCTACACCTCAAAAGAAAAAATGATTGACTATAATAAATATAATATGTTTCTTCCAATTCAAAATAGCAGTTCTGCTCAAACTCTCAATCAAGTAAGAGCTCGACGTAAAAGGAGAATAAAGTTGAATAAAAACAATAAAGCATTTCTTAAGGCGATTGGTTTGTTAAAATGAATATCCTAGATGTTTTATCCGCTCCAGCCTACGACAACTCTGTGGAAGGAATTGAAATTCACTCTTACAAGCCTTACGTAACAAGTTTTAATAGAAGCGATGAAATCAGGATACCTATTAATCAGCAAGACTTGTATATATTACCATCAGAAAGCACTTTATTTTTGGAAGGAACTGTTATTGTAAACAAGGCTGACAATTCGAAAGAGAGAGTCAGTAGCGTTCATTTCACAAACAATAGTTTACTTTACTTGTTTCAAGATATAAGGTATGAGATAAATGGAGTGGAGATAGATAAAATAAAAAATGCTGGTATAACTAGCACGATGAAATCATTTATATCAATGAATGAGAGCGAAGCTAAAACATCTAATGCTTGGGGTTGGAATATCGGCGGAGTAAAAAGTACTAACGGAGGTAGCTTTTCTGCTTCTATACCACTTCGCAACATTCTTGGTTTCGCAGAAGATTTTAAGAAAGTAGTAATAAACAGTAAACATGAACTAATCTTATTACGAAGTAATACCAATCTGAACGCATTAAAAGTCAACTCTGGTGAAATTGTAGAAGATATTATCATAAACAAAATAATATGGCGTGTACCGCATGTTAAAGTATCTGATAAAGAAAAAATAAACATTCTAAAATTGTTAGAAAAGGATCGACCACTTCATATGATATTCAGGAATTGGGATTTGTATGAATATCCAATGTTGCCTAAAACCACCAAACATACTTGGTCAATAAAAACATCTTCACAAATAGAGAAACCAAGATTTGTCGTTATTGGTTTACAGACAAATAGAAAAAATAATGCTAGACTTGATATGTCTCAGTTTGATCATTGTGAGATTCGTGATGTTAAGGTATACCTTAACCCCACCTACTTCCCATATGAAAATATAAATACAAGTTTCTCGAATAATCGAATTGCTTTAATATATGAACAATATGCTAAATTTCAACAGTCTTATTATGGGCGTCGCGCTGAGCCTTTATTAAGTGAGGAACAATTTAAAAACGTTGCTCCGTTATTCGTCATAGACTGTTCTAGACAGCCAGATAATCTTAAGTCAGGTCCTGTTGTGGACGTAAGAGTGGAAATTGAAAGTGATATTGATATCCCAGATCAAACTTCGGCATATTGTCTTATATTGAACGACTGTATAATTGAGTATAAACCATTAAGCAGCACTGTGAGAAAATTATCATGAACCCGAATACAATTATAGTGGATGTCCAGGGGTTTAAAGACACTTGTAATAACTTTATAGTCAAGGAATTAGCTCTAGCCACCTGTGTTTATACCCAAACGTTCTTAATAAAGCCCCCATACTTATTTAAATACTTAACTACGAATGAAAAAAAACAAGTTACGTGGTTGGAGAGAAACAGAGGGATTTACTGGAATGAAGGTTATATCGACTATAGAGAATTTCGACGTATAATTGTTCCTTATCTAGAAAATAAAGAAGTTATTGTGAAGGGCTTAGAAAAAGTTAAGTGGATTCAAGATCTTTGTATGAATTGTATTTGTATAGATCTTGGTGAAGAAAAGTGTCCAAATTTATCACTGTTGCATAACAAATATTCAAATAATGAAACCAGTTTTAATTGTATTAATCATATTAAACAATGTGCACTTAAAAATGTTTTATGTATAAAGAACTATTTAATAGAGCAAGAAAGTCTTCCTATACACAGTTTTAATAAATAAAACAATTTTTTAAAGTAAATGGTTTTTTATTTTATAATACCTACACATTTTTAATATTTATAATTTTTAACACATATTTTCATAGTAAATAAAATTTTAATAAAATCTAAACATGTCATCACTTTATCTACTAGTAACATTAATGAATTATTACCTAATTAAAAAATATGATATGAGTAGCCACACAAGGTTTTTATTGTTTAACACACATTTTTAATATTTATAATTTTTTAACACATATTTTCACATTAAATAAAATTTTAATAAAATCTAAATATGTCATCACTTTATCTACTAGTTACATTACCTAATTAAAAAATATGATATGAGTAGCCACACAATTTTTTGGAAATATTGTGAACTAATTTTTCAGCTTGATCCGATATCTCATCTACCGTATCTTGTACAATATACTGTGCAGTGATTATCTCCTTAACTTCATCTTCGTTGTCTCTTGACTCACTGAGTTCCTTGATCATAATTTTTATTAAACGTCGTCCTTTTCTTCTTTCACTGTTAATAATATAGGAATTCAATGCACTGCGTTTGTTTGTAATTGGTCTTCTTCGATTAGTTTTCTTTTTGTTTGTTTTTACTTCTTCATTGGGTGCTATTATCCAAGGTCTATTCATTGCGTTGTCCAAGTCGAACTGATCTTGCAGGTTTGGAAGATATTCAGGAGAGCTCTCTTCTGTTCCGTTTGAAAATTTGTTTAAGTTGGTATTCTGAAAATTATTTAAAACATTAAGTAATAAATCATACTAAGAATTTTGTAAATAGATTGAAATTTCCAATAGATTGAAAGTTATAAAATATCTACCATGTTGTTAGATATGCTCGTCTTGACTGTTTAATAAAGAATACTCATATGGAATCTGTCAGATTGGCAGATGAAGCTGCATTATCCACCAGCCTCTATAATGAGCTGGTGGCAGGGGAACCTGACCTAATTTGTCTCGAGCCTTGCATCACTGCAGACCTAATTGATATCACAACACCTGATACCACAGTTGCATCAACGGATATAGCCTGTGACGATAAACTGTTATTGAATTCCCCGGTAAGATTAGTTAGTAGCGGCAGAAATAAGTATAAGAAATATGTTAAATTAAATAAATTTATATGTAAGTCACAGAAAAAGATCAGGTATCTCAAAATGGGCATCAACAAATGTCGTAGGGCCAGTAATTCTAATGTACAATTAAGACAGTTAATAGAGGTAGGTAAAACCCAGACAGACCAATATGAGTCTGATCTATATCAGCTCCAGTTAGAAATCTCACATTTAAATGATTCCTTAAACTCTGTAACATTGAAATACCAAACCGCACAAAAGGAAATAGGAGAGTACATTGAGGCATTAAATAGTCTAGTGGACTCATGTCATAGCAATGAAGCAAGATTCAATTCACTAGAAAATCTGTATAGGCAAGAATTTGAAGACTGTGACAAATCCTTGCCATGCTTCATCCCCCCTGTCGATGACATCATACCGGCTACCTCAGGCTGTACCAGTACTCTGGACTCTGTTTATGATTCTCCTGTCAACACTGAGCCGCCTAGTAATATAATGGTGTTTTCTGACAGTGTGGGTCGTAACATGGGCTCAATGTTTAATCATCATTTAAATAACTGTTTTCATTACTGCCTGCCCAATGCAACTTACACTCAAATAATAGATAAAATTGTACTTTCCAAGTTAAATAGTAGTTCCACTATTGTATTGCTGGTGGGTGAAAGTAGCAGAGTAGGCAAGAAAGAATTAATGTACTGTATAGACAGTCTAAGTAAATTAAATGTCTTTAAAATAATATTATGTACATTCCCATATGTGTCTAGCCAGTCCTCATGTCATTTAAACAGAAACATACATTACATGAATAATTTTATTCATACCATGACATGTCGTCATAGTGACAAATTTATATTTTTTGACACTAATAATTTTATTAGTAATTATTGTTTTAAGACGAAAGATAGTATCTATCTTACAAAGTTTGACAAATATAAAATTGCTACATTAATAGCAAATAATATTAAGTTTTGGAGAAGTTTACATTGTAAACAAACAAATAACCCAATATCTACAGTTTTACCAGGTACTTGCTCTGGTAATCTTATATGTCTAACTACTAATACGACTGATTTAAACTAAATGTTCAGAC
Organism: Eilema sororculum; assembly: GCA_914829495.1. Lineage (NCBI taxonomy): Eukaryota > Metazoa > Arthropoda > Insecta > Lepidoptera > Erebidae > Eilema > Eilema sororculum. Next base: position 18,393,219 of record OU618552.1, on the reverse strand, counting down.
AACAGGAATGCCTGAGCTTAAGATAGCTCATCAAAACATACAAGGCCTTCCCGGCAAGGAATTAATAGTAGAATTATTCCTAGAGGAATTAAATGTGGATGTTTTGTGTTTGACTGAACATTGGCTCAAGGAGAGTGAGATGATGTTTAGTATAAACAATTACAATATTGTAAGTTGCTTAAACAGAAAGTCTGCTATTAGAGGTGGCTCCATGGTCCTTATAAAAAATGGTCTCCGCAGTAAAGAGCGGGTTGACATTGTTAGACTTTCTGTTGAGCGCTGCGCTGAGGTGGCCTGTGCCGAGCTTGATAGTTGTATAGTAGTCTGCGTATACAGTCCACCCAACAGTGATTTTCGAGCTTTTATTAGGGTCATGGATCAAGTTCTGGGGATTGCCTCAAGTAGTAGGAAAAATCTTATTGTGTGCGGTGACTTTAATGTAAACATCTTACAACAGTCTAGGGAAAGTACTCAATTTCTAAACATGTTCAGAAGTTACAATCTTGAGAATATTTTCTGTGAGCCGACTAGAAACACTGCTACGAGTGCCAAATGCTTGGATAATTTTTTTAGTGATAGTGGATACTTAAGGAAGTCTCTAATTAGTAAGTTGCCCTCAGATCACCAGGGTCAAATAGTATCCTTTTCCAAGGGTATTAATAATCAACCTAAGGAGAAAATTATGTGTAGGCCCATAACCTCAAGTAAAATTAAAATGTTCAAAGATGTGTTAGAAGATAAACTTGATTCTTTAGCTTATTTGGGTAATAATCCTGAGGCTCATTATAATAGTCTATTTACTACATTATCTGATGCTTTTTCCAACACATTCAAACAAAAATGTAAAAAGCATAATACTAAATCTAGATTCTGTGAATGGGCTACTGTAGGCATATATAAAAGTAGACGAACACTATTTGATCTATACGCCCAAAAACAATACAGATTTGATAATGATTTCATTGAATATGTTAAGAATTACTCCAAAATTTTCAAAAAAGTGTGTAGACAAGCGAAGGCCATTCATATTAAAAGGAAAATAATTGAGGCCCCTAATAAAATGAAGGAAACTTGGAAAGTCATTCACAAAGAGTCGGGTAAATGTAAAATGAGGGATAGTATTACTAAAATTAAATTGGAAAATAAGGATTTAACCTCTCCGAAAGATATTGTAAATGCGTTTGAAGACTTTTTTACCAACATTCCATTTAAAATCACTTCTTCAATCAATTCTTGCGTCCGCAGTGCTGTGGCTCTTCTTGAGAGTAATATTAGTTCTTCTTCTAAATTTAACTTCAAACATATTGATCCCAGTGACATCTTAAAAGTTTTCAAGCAACTTAAAATGAAAAAGTCTGAAGATTACTGGGGCATGTCAGTCAGTTTAATTAGTCATGTAAATGATATCATGGCACCTGATTTGGCACTCATATTTAATGAATGTGTTGATAACGGTACATTTCCTAATTTAATGAAACATGGTAAACTAATACCATTATTTAAGAAGGGATCCAAGTCAGAACTTGGAAACTATCGCCCCATTTCTATTTTGCCAGTTCTGAGTAAGGTGTTTGAGAGAGTGATGCTCAATCAGATGCAACTGTACTTCAAGACCAACAATCTTTTCCACAGCCAACAATATGGCTTTACTGGCGGGAAATCTACCACCGATGCGGGAGTGGCCCTAGTTAGCCTAATTTACGACGCCTGGGAGGGATCGCAGGATGCCATTGGAGTATTCTGTGATCTTTCCAAAGCATTTGATTGTGTTGACCATCAAACACTCTTACTCAAGCTACGTCGATATGGTTTTGATAGGAAATCAATAGCACTATTAGAGTCGTACTTAACGGATAGGCTTCAGACTGTTACTGTTAATAACGTAAAGTCAAATGGGTCAAATGTCAAAATAGGTGTACCCCAAGGATCAATCCTAGGACCCTTTCTGTTCCTGGTATATGTCAATGACTTGCCTTATATGGTCGAGGCACAAGCTGGCATAGTACTGTTTGCAGATGATACATCGTTAATATTCAAAGCAAATAGGTATAGTACAGATGCAAATAATGTTAATAATATTCTGAATGCCATGTCAAATTGGTTTTCTGCAAACAACCTATTGTTGAATGCAGAAAAGACCAAATGTATGAAGTTTACACTACCCAATGTGAGGCAAATAGACGTTGATGTTGTGCTGGGGGGGAAGGGGTTAGAATTAGTAAACACCACTACCTTTCTAGGAATTACAATAGATTCTAAATTACAATGGGGTGACCATATCACTATTCTGGCCAATAAACTTAGCTCTGCTGCTTATGCTGTGAGACGGATTAGGCAGTTGACTGATGTAGCTACTGCTAGGCTCGTATACTTTAGTTACTTCCATAGCTTGATGTCCTATGGAATACTACTTTGGGGAAATGCAGCAGATTTAGAAACTATATTTATATTGCAAAAGAGGGCAGTTCGTGCCATTTATTGCTTAGGCAAGAGAGACTCCCTCAGGGAAAGATTTAAGGATATTGACATTTTAACTGTAGCTTCCCAATATGTATTTGAAAACATAATGTATGTCAGGAAAAATATATCTCATTACACAAAAGTAAGTGACATTACAGACAGAAATCTGCGTAACAAACATAGACTTTTACTTCCATGTTATCGGCTTAGCAGGGTTAGTGATTCTTTTAAGGGGGATGGTATACGTTTTTATAACAAACTGCCAGAATCGATCCTTGGTATGCCTGACGATAAATTCAAAACCTTTGTAAAAACCACCTTATCCAAAAAGGCATACTATAGGATAGATGATTACTTGAAAGATAAAAATGTCTGGCTTGAGCATGGTGCAGGCCCCTCGTAAATTGCTATAATTACAGCATGGTACTGTATTAGTTACATTATGTAACTTTGTTTTAATTCTTAATTATAAAGAGTTTTATATACTTGTTGACATTTAGATTTAAGAAAATAAATATGTAAATTGACGTCCAAAAAATGCCGCAGTGGAGTTTGTTGCGCCGTTTCTTCTCCACCAGCGCCTTGGAAGCGGTGGTAAACTTAGATTAAGTAGAATTAAAATTGACGTCAATAAGAAACAATTTTATTGTTCTATATTGAAAAATAAATGACTATGACTATGACTATGACTAATGAACTAGGTAATAATATTTTTTCTAACGCAGTTGATATATCAAATAATGCTAACATAAAGTATTTATTGGTATGGTGATCAAGTTAGAACTTGAAATTCAACCATTCAATAATTCGTATGGTGCATAATGTTATTGTTATGTACCTACTTAATAGTTGTGAAATTCTTATGAATTTCAAACGTGTTGTAACGTGAATGATGACGTATTTCGTTATCAATATCAGGTAACGAATATAATAAAAACACAATAATTATGTAATTGCTTATTTTAATTTATTCGACATACTAATACAGAATCGGGTAACCAGTTAAATACCTATAGGCACCTTAACAGTTAGTATCATACGAAATGAACTATAGGTATTCCTAATATTTCATATTTTGTATTGTCTAAACTCTCCAGCTATTCTATAGAATACCTACATTATTCCTTACTGATGATATTATATTCTACAACTTCTTTGGGAGCTACTCTAATTGAGTCACCAAAGCCTATTCAAATTTGGTAAAATATTTTACGTTATGTACAATAACGTGCTATAAAGGACTTCCATAGAAAACTACGTCGCCTAATAAATTACATATTTAGTAGGTAAACTAACAAAGAATTATATTTCAAATAATTAACATATAAGTAATTACTTACATGACATTGCTTTTATTGCCTCTGAAGGACGTAGTGCACTGCGTGGTTGGTAGCTCGATGCAAATGGTAGATTTGACTCATCCACTTATACTTGTGTTTCTTTTAAAAACAGACGTTTTGATTTATCAACATAGTCTGTTCCTTTTACAGCATTTAAATAAAAGCAATCAGGAAAAAATATAGCATGCTGCATCCAAGGATCATCGTAATCCTCCCAATCTTCGATGCCACCTCCGCATGAAAAGCACATAACTTTATCGGTAAAACCACTTCCACAGTAAAAAAAACCTGCATCAGCCATTTTCATCACCAATCTTCGTTTTGAATCTGCTGTAGCCCAATAATGTCGAAATGAACATAATCGAATTTTATGGTCATTATATATTTCATATCGGGGGCTTAAATAATTTTGAATCATTCTTAAGCAGGTGTCGATATGTGATTGTGTAAAAGAATAATGACACTTTGTATCTGATGTTCTTAATTTAAAAGGATGAGGTGGTCCGAATAGTACTGGGACAGGAATGACCTAAAATTATAGCACATTTCGTTGTGGTATTGCATTTATTAAGAGGCAACCCCAATTTTCACTATTCATTCAATTCATTATATCATTCATTAATATACAGTTTTGCATTTACTCAGTAATACCTAATCATTTTCTTCGATGAGGTCAACAAGATTATTATGTATTCTAATTATTCGAGCCCATAACTTTAGATCTTTGAAATAGATTTTAGGCCATCTACCTTTCTCTCTCTGGAAAGGTATTAATATAGCATTATACTGTTCATAGTTTAAAATTTTCGCAATATGTAGTCCACATAATCGGTTCTCTACTATCATTATCTGCACTCGGTCTCCAATATTCAACACCATGATAACTTAAATAGTGCTACAGCTTCAAGTTCTCTAGCAAATATAAAGAACGGCACTTTTTATACATTAGGGTTGGGAGGGGATAGTAAAATAAAATAAGTTTTTTTAATTTTTATGTCAGAATAATTTTATTATCAAGACACCAATTATTTAAACATAATACATTTTTTAAAGCACATACAGAGCTATGATAAATACAATGATAAAAATCTTGAGAATATTTATAATAATCACATAGACTTATCAAACTAGTACAACCTTTATCTTCTAAATTAAATATATTACTATTTTCTAAAATGTGCTTCAACCATACAACTTTTTCTGAACCTTTAACGTAAATATATTTGTCTCTTAATATATCTGAAACCAAAGTTTGGTATTCGGAATATGGCACAAATCCTTCATCCCAATGTATCTTTCTGTTACGTTCAATCCAACTAACTTGCTTTTTCTCTGTTTTCGTTAGTTTTTTAAATGGAAATGGTATATGTGTATGTATGGTATTTTGCTATATGTTTGAGTTAATTAAAAACTGTCAATCAATTTATGTCTCCCCATGGCAAAATAATCACGCATATTACTTTGATTTTCGCATGCTACAACGTCAAAAATAATCACTGAATTAGGTTTTGCATCTGACACTTTCATAACGTCATCATTTGCCTGATATTTCTGAAAAGTGATTCCTGGTACTCCTCGTAAAACCTTTTCTAAAAACATGTACTTTGGTTGATATAGAGTTTTAGAATATACATAAACATTTTGAAATGTCAATCCATTTTCGTGCAAAAGGAAACCAATTAACAAATTGGTTTTTCCACAATTTGATGGTCCGCAAATGATGCATCGTACTGTATTCGGCAATAATTCTCTATGGCGTAACTTCATTTTTGGTAAATCATAACAGATTAAACTAATCTGTAACGACTTTGCTTGTTTAATGAATTTCATGTTTGATGCAATGCTGACGGACTGGTTATGAACAGATGTAATTATGACATTATGTATTTATAACCGTAAATAGTTAAACCAAACTGCTTACAGACAACGCAATAGGTAAACGTAAGACTGTACTGTTAATGAAATAACTCTATCGCTAACTAACAGAGCATCTTTGAACGCAATTACGTGGCAGGGGATCGCAGAGAGCCAACGGAACGGTAGTGTATTGGCGTAACTTGATTTTTGGTAAATCGTTACAGATTATACTAATCTGTAACGATTGTGCTTGTTTAATGAATTTCATGTTTGATGCAATGCTGACGGACTGGTTATGAACAGATGTAATTATGACATTATGTATTTATAACCGTAAATAGTTATACCAAACTGCTTACAGACAACGTAAGACTGTACTGTTTATGAAATAACTCTATCGCTAACTAACAGAGCATCTTACTTCACAATTAATTTTACAAAGAGTTATTGGGCATTCTGTCCCACCTCTGTTCCCTCAGGCATTTCATGTTTGATGCAATGCTGACGGACTGGTTATGAACAGATGTAATTATGACATTATGTATTTTTAACCGTAAATAGTTAAACCAAACTGCTTACAGACAACGCAATAGGCAAACGTAAGACTGTACTGTTTATGAAATAACTCTATCGCTAACTAACAGAGCATCTTTGAACGCAATTACGTGGCAGGGGATCGCAGAGAGCCAACGGAACGGTAGTGTATTGGCGTAACTTGATTTTTGGTAAATCGTTACAGATTATACTAATCTGTAACGATTGTGCTTGTTTAATGAATTTCATGTTTGATGCAATGCTGACGGACTGCTTATGAACAGATGTAATTATGACATTATGTATTTATAACCGTAAATAGTTATACCAAACTGCTTACAGACAACGTAAGACTGTACTGTTTATGAAATAACTCTATCGCTAACTAACAGAGCATCTTACTTCACAATTAATTTTACAAAGAGTTATTGGGCATTCTGTCCCACCTCTGTTCCCTCGGGCATTTCATGTTTGATGCAATGCTGACGGACTGGTTATGAACAGATGTAATTATGACATTATGTATTTTTAACCGTAAATAGTTAAACCAAACTGCTTACAGACAACGCAATAGGCAAACGTAAGACTGTACTGTTTATGAAATAACTCTATCGCTAACTAACAGAGCATCTTTCAACACAATTACGACGCAGGGGATCGCAGAGAGCCGACGGAACGGTAGTGTAATGAACGGCATTAAAATGTGGAACGTTGGCTTAGGTAAATGATTTTACAAAGAGTTATTGGGCATTCTATCCCACCGTGACTGAGGTTATCGAAGATAACCGAAGGAACTAAGGTGGGGTAGAATGCCCAATAACTCACTACTCACATGCTTATATATAATAATCTCAATTATATATATCATTTATCAATTCAATTCTCACTCACTCTCACTCACTCACAAAAACTCAATTAAATATAGCGCAGATAACACATGCTTAGTCAAACTAGCACAGGATAAAATAGACTCTCCTTACCTTCTTAACAAGATACAACTGAGAGTACCTACTAGATCGGTTAGGACACAATATCCGCTTCACGTCCCCCGCGGTTCTACAAATTACCGAAATGGTACATTTGTGGTGAGAGCGGCTGACTATGTCAATAAATTCGGAAATCACCCTGAACTTGATCTCTTTAACACAAGTCCATCCTCCTATAGTCGCTTTGTCTCTGGGAGGTGGTTTGAGTCGGTTCTCTGACTGTATCTGAAATTTCGAATTGTGACTGTACCTTCGGGCAAGCACTAAATATGTATATGCGAAAACTCATAAATGGTTTTAAGTTAACCAATCAGTTGTCAGCTTGGTTATAAGATACTGTTTGTTTTCCAAATAAAATAAAATAAAATAAAATACTCTACCGCTGCGCCACAAAAGTCATCAGACTTCCAATGGTGCTCTTTTTCAATAAATCGTCAATTTGATCGACAGTCCGCCCCTTTACATTTATTTTGATTTATATAGTTATTGTGCCATGTCATTCTGTTATGTATAATCATTAACAACGTATACAAATTAATATAGGAAATACCTATAAACACCTTCACACAAATATAAAATTTTCTAAATAATAACCCACCATAAATAAAAAAACAACATCTCTAACAATTTACCACTCCAATAACGCTAAGTTAAATAGAAAATTCCAATACAATCACTGAAAACCAGTTTCATCCCACGCCCCACACGACGAACATAATGTACGTGTCTGAACAAACTCCGTCTTCCCAACCCGAGTGATTTATACCGACATCAAGTATACAATTGAATCGTTTGGCGCAAATCCTGAAGTATCTATTAGGTACGTGATCCGGTTACCGACAACGGGCTAGTAGTAAAAGTATTTATGTTGGTAGCACTACGTTTTTGCTTTAATGTTGCCCAGAGGATTGCGTTCATTCGTCTTTTTGAAGGGGAACGTTTTCGTTTTGCTATGAGAGTTTTTGTTTAGGATATGTTATTATTAAACTTGATAGCTTTTTTTTGTACACATGAACGTCCACGTGTTAATTAACACGTAACAAACTCACTTACTTTCGCATGTAATCCATACTTCCATATCCACCCATATACTAATACTAATATACTAATATTATAAATGCGAAAGTAACTCTGTCTGTCTGCCTGTCTGTCTGTCTATCTGTCTGTATAATACGCTTCCATGCCTAAACCACAGAACCGATTTTGATGAAATTCGATATAGGGGTAGATTAGACCTTGATATCATCTCATTTATTGTAAAAATTGAAATCGAATTAAGTTAATGAAAATAAAATAAGTATCGAATGGAAATTGCATGATACTACTATATATTTTTTCGAATGAATGTAATCAAATTGTTAATGAATATTATTTTTTTTATCTGCATGTATTAATACAAAAACTGTATGAAATTGAAATCTTATGTACCTAAATGAGAAATAATAAAAGGCTTATTTATTATTATTATTATTATTTATTAGACCTTGAAAAAGGACATAGGCTTTGTTTGGTAGCGATAACCGACATTCACGCGGGTGGAGCCGCGGGCAACAGCTAGTATAGATATAATAGCCAGGATTATAATCATCCAGAGGCCGATTTAGAATTAATACGGGTACACAATAATAATAACGGGAATTAACGCGATCATGGTCACAGGCTGACTGGTGCACCACTGAGCCAGTCAACCTGTGACCACGGCCGGTGTAACCTGTTTGAAACGTCGAAAATCAAAGGTACGTATGTACCTATACTATGATCGCGTTAATTCCCGTTATTGTTATTGTATATCATGGAACGCCAGAGTTTAAAAGTTAGTTAATACGGGTACAGTCTGCGTCATAAATATCTTGTTGACGAAGTCTCAAAATGAATTAAAGGAGGATTTTAGGGTAGGCAGCGCGAGTGTAACGCCCCTGGTGTTGCATACGTCCATAGGCCACGGTAACCACTTTCCATCCGGTGGGCCGTGTGCTTGTCTGCCACCTAAGTGGTATAAATAAAAAGGAAAAAGCAAATCAAATTGTTTTATTGATTTATATGGTATTATTGTTCGAACTAAAGGTGTTTACCAAATATCAGAACAGTTGGTAAACTGGAAGAGGGTCAAAAAAACGAAATTAAGATCATTTTTAAGTACCTGTATCTGTTTTCGTACAGACACAGGTACTCAAAATGACCCCCTCCCCCCCCTAAGAAGCGGGATAACACCCGAAAACCCCCCCATAGACGCGGGATAGCACCCGAACCACCACCAAGGCGAGGCCGCAATTGTAGCCGTAGGTCTGATGGGAGTCCTGGGACATCCTTCCGAGGGCTTACCCGGGGCTCCCATCCATAGGCTTCTGGGCGTTACCGTGGGGGTTTTTTAGTCGGTAGGAGTCCGGCATAACATCCATGAAGGATTTTCCCACACGGTTAAAAAAAAAAAAGGTACTCAAAATGATCTTAATAATCTTCGCGTTCATCTTGACTTAGGTATGTAAGAGTAATGTAAATTACCGATAAACTATTACGTAAACACCGGTATTATGATATTTTCAGTGATGTGAAACGCTTTTTTTTATAAAAATTCGTTTCGTTTATCTCACGTTCAATATAAAACAAAAGGTAGCTACTAATTAAATACAACTTGAGATCTCAATAGCTTGTACTTACTGAATTGAGAGCTTATGGCAGTGTAGACGTTGTTTGTGTACGCGCCTTAATCCGAACAGTGCTCTAGGGTTATCACCACTCACCTCAGTGAACCAATTTCTGAATATAAATAAATAATAAATAAAATAAAATAAAAATCATATAATACAGACAGCAAATAAATTCATATTTTGTTAGTAATAATATAACTTAAATTGGATTCGTAGTTTCGGAGAAAATGGCAACATGGATTTGCACAAACAAACACACAAATATCCTTTCACCCCAAACGCATATACCGTGTCCGTTCGTCGTGGGTTAAAAAAATATGTAGGCGAAAATTGGTATTGAGCCTGTTTGTAATTAATTAGATTAAATTACGAAATGTCAAAATAGAGGAATAAAAGCAATATCACACAGTAAAAATCTAAACTCTATTTGTCCTCTCCATTTGTAATCTAATTACTAGAAAAAATATTGAATTTAAAAGATAGGTCAAAATACACTTAAAAATATCTACTTATTTGACACATCTGCGGGTATTTTACTGAAGCAGTAAGTGAGCGTATTTTACGCCTCTAAGAAGTGCTGAATTGGTGTAGAAAATAGCATCATGGCAATAGTCTCACTACTAGCAATGATAATAACTGTATGAAGTGGAGTAGGAAACACCGAAAAGCGGACTCTTGGTTCCGAGTCGAGAGCCACAAACGGAAATTAGCGCTCAGCGCTGAGATGATGATGATTAAGTAACAACAACTCTAACCTCGAAATGCGTATACAATACAAATAGTGATAGCTGGAAATAGAGTGAATGGGGCACTACACAACTTTATGAGCAGCCGGAAAGTGTCCGAAAAGGCACGACTGGCTGTACATGGAGGAGTATTAGTGCCGACTCGTATTATCTATGGGAGCGAAAGTTGGGTGTGGCAGAAAAAGCATCAGAGTAGAGCGAATGCAGTAGAAATGCATGCGTTGCGAAGTATGTGTGGATTGACTTTGAGAGATAGAGTGAGAATTGGCGTGATAAGAGAGCGATGTGGATAGGACCCATTCAGCATCATTAGCCACATCCTCGCGAGGTGGGAGCATGTACGAGGCAACAATTAATGCAAGCATCGTACAGTGGTATTGCGCGTGGTCAGCAGTTTACGCCGATCCGCGCTATTTCACCATTACATTCATTTAGTATCATTACGACAATCAATCAGTTCGGGTGTACTCACTATTCTATCACTATCAATCATAGCATATCATTTTGGATTAAGTTGAGTCAATATACGGGTGAATTTCTCAAACGTAAAATTTTCGCGGCGTGACTGAAAATCATACCTTAAAGTTAACATATCGTAATGATTATTTTTTGTAAGAAAGATATCGTTTTTCTCTATATGCACGTATAAATTATATTATTGAAACTATTTTTGTGAGTGTGTAAAAAATGTCTTTTCACCTAAATTCTAAGCTTGGTGGCGCGTCCACAACCTGTTTTCTTGGGAATGATCACAGTTTAATCAAAACTTCATTAGTTTACTGAGTATACTTAATAATAATTCGATTCGGCATTATTTTACCTATCTTCGATACTGTCATTCGTAGTATTTAGTACTATACTTTATCTTAAAAATATTTTATAAGATGCGTCCGCGGCAAATGTAAAATTTTGGTGGGATTTATAAAATCATCGAAGGAGTCGTATTGAAAGTACCTATAAGGACGATACTATCATCATTGGAAACGTTCAGTTGGGTGTTAATGAGCACCAGTGTCAGTTGTCCCCAGTCCCGTTTCGTTTTTCTGCCAAACACGTAAGTAGGTCGTTTCATAAGCATCGGACAAAAATATTGTAATTTTTGTGTTGATTATTTAAAACGGTTTATTCTCATTGTATGTTTTAATATTTAAGTATAGTGTACAGATTCAGTATGTGTATTAAATTTTGGTAATGTAACCACTATGTTCTAAATAGTATTTTTATAAATAATTTTTTTCGACGTGAAACTAATTTTGGTGGAGCAATTTTGGTGAATTTGGTGGGGTTTTACTAATCATCAAAATTGTATATTTACACCAAAATTTGTTTTCATAGTTATTTGATTAAGCTCCTACGTAGTCCGACGGGCTACTAGGTCAGGTGACCTCTACGTAGTATACCCTGGGCAATGGAGATAGCACCGCCTCTCTCCCTAGGTGGGAAAGAGGTTGTTGGCTGTTGAGGGTTGTTCGGAAGCTTTCCTAATTTTCTCTCAGATTAACCATTAGCATATGAACTACCCATACAAAAGACGGGCGAGTAGTTGGGTGAAGTCAGCTGATGCCGCAGTAGAGACAGGCCGGTGTGGTGGAGCATCGTGCGCTCTTTCCGTCACCTACTTCTACTGGCGTGAAAGGCGGCCTCACTCTTTACTACTAAGCCTACGCCGTTAAGACCTGCCCACCTCTGGCTTTTCTTCCTCTGCTTTCTCACTTACATGAAAGCTACCGTGGATGCAAGAGTGCCTCATGCAATCTTCTGCACGTGACTCCACGCAACAAAGCGATGAAGTCGAAGATGTAGGTGACACGCAACTCCTGCTTATGTTGCTCCAGCAGCTAGCACTTTGCTATCGTGTAAAAGGTACTCAATCTTCTCCACAGAAGGCTTCTGACCTCTACCGTCCTCAAGCTCCTACATCCACATCCTCACATGTTGCACCAATCTATCGGCGTCCACCATCGATATTAACAGCATACATGGGCAGTTATGGAGTGATTGTCTGATGCAATCCGACCAAAATACCACGCTGATTGGGAATGGACTAAGGACAGATCACAGATCACAGAGACAGTGATAAGGAAGATTCTCATATTGCCAACAGCGGTTCGAACAACGGAATCAGAATCGTGGTACATGTCTCGGATGGTGTAAGCCTCTGGAACCCTTTTGAACCGCAATGCCCATCAGCTCACCGCGTGAGAAACTTAGTTGAAGGACTCTTGTAAGTTCAGAAATAGACATCACACTACCAACTTGTCTTGCCACTACCAAGTGTCCATGGCATATCTTCCGTCCACCCTTAGGCATACCGAGTACCATATTATATTGCTCCAGCAGCTAGCACTTTGCTATCGTGTAAAAGGTACTCAATCTTCTCCACAGAAGGCTTCTGACCTCTACCGTCCTCAAGCTCCTACCTCCACATCCTCACATGTTGTACCAATCTATCGGCGTCCACCACCGATATTAACAGCATACATGGGCAGTTATGGAGTGATTGTCTGATGCAATCCGACCAAAATACCACGCTGATTGGGAATGGACTAAGGACAGATCACAGATCACAGAGACAGTGATAAGGAAGATTCTCATATTGCCAACAGCGGTTCGAACAACGGAATCAGAATCGTGGTACATGTCTCGGATGGTGTAAACCTCTGGAACCCTTTTGAACCGCAATGCCCATCAGCTCACCGCGTGAGAAACTTAGTTGAAGGACTCCTGTAAGTTCAGAAATAGACATCACACTACCAACTTGTCTTGCCACTACCAAGTGTCCATGGCATATCTTCCGTCCACCCTTAGGCATACCGAGTACCACCTCTCCCACTTTGAGAATAACTGCCTAAATCTTTTCCCAGCAATCTTGAATAAGTTCGTCGATAATATTGGCGCCATTAGAGTAAAATATAATCCTTGCTAGAAGCAAGGATAGATAGAACAATCAAATGTTTTGCTTTTATACTGATACTACTAACAACTAAAGTGGTTTTGCCATATAAAAATGAAGTTGGTGATAAAAGGGTAAAAATTAAGGGTTATATGTAACTATTAAGTGCCAAATTCTAGAAAAAAAACAAAGAAATAGTATAAGTAATAATGAATAAAAAATAAAAATAGGTTGATATGCAATTTTGGTGTTAGACACCAATTTCGGTGTATTGAAAATTCAGGTGCATAAAATAAACAAGTAATTCCCAGGGCTAATTAGACTATTCAAACATAATAGGCATAAAATATGTATTTCTAGCTAAATATTGAAAGAGATTACCTAAATACCTAGAAATAAAAAAAATCACCAAAATTAGCTAAAAATTCATAGATGTTGAAATTCACCCATACAGTTGATATTAACTTCATCTTTTATTTATCATCTCGGTACGAGTAGCAGCTCGTACATGAACTTCATACTGTAATACATTCATACACATTTTTATCTCTACGTTTGCAACTAAACTTTTTTAATGGATAAATTTACAATATCATTTCATGTCATCGTATAAAATCAAAACACACATACATTTTAAGCCACAAACATTGTCGTACAGTTCAATTCACAAAGTGCTATTACAAACAATGGATTAGTTCAACAATCCAGGAGCCCGCGGCGTCAGCAGTAAGCCGCTTCCAATCTAGTCCAGTCTATCCGCTTGTCCGTCTAAATGCGATTAAACTTTAATCCAGTTCTGATTCGCCAATCTATATTAATTGTTTTGTCTGACTACTGTCATATTTGTATACATAAAGCTGCATTTTGTTTATTAGAGGTATGAGGCAGACATGAGGTAACGTTGTCAGGCTAATTGTTTTTTTTTAAAGAACATTAGAACCGGAATTACTAATATTCCCTCTAACCCCTCCAATTAAGTTTAATTGCTTGTGCTAGGAGTGGGTTCACGTCGGTAGTGTAATGGCCAGGATTCGAACCCGGGACCTCTCGATCGTAAGACCGACTCCGTTCGTTAACCACAAAGCATACCGACGGCTAAGGACCACGAAGCTAAGGAAACGGGGTGTTATGGTACATATTGGGTAATAACATAAACTCATATAAACTCACGCCTGTATTCCCCGAAGGGGTAGGCAGAGGTGCTAGCACCCACATTTCGCCAGTTTATGTTTAGGTCCCAATGTAATAGGTGGCGGGCCTATTGCCATTAACCGGGCACTTATAAACCTGCGATAAATACAGACATAACTTCGAAAAGCATCGAAAAGTCATTGATGTGTGCCATGGTAAACCTGGGATCGAACCCGAGACCTCTTCTCAGCAGTCCATTACCCATACCACTAGGCTATCGCAGATAATTGGGTAATACGCTTAAAGGGTTATTTATTCTAGAGTTACAATTTTTTTGCTTTCTCTTCTTAGGTAATACCCTAATACTTAGGACTGAAAATGTGGGTATCAATACACTTCTACCTGTCCCATCGAGGATTTACAGTCGTGAATATATGAAGTTACATAATTTATTATGTATTCCAGTTATACCTCAAAATTGTAAAATTCATTGATATGTTTTGAGTATGAGATATGCATACCATTGCATGTGTAGACATAAATATTTATGTGTAATATTGGTGTACACTTTTAGCATTAATGTTAAACTTAAGTTTCTAATTCTGTTAAACTGTAGGTGACAGCCCTAACGTGTTCTTTGAAGGGATTACCGGTAGGGTTCTCGAGGCGCGTTAATTACTATCGTTTGCGTCAATCATTAGAGCCGCCGCCTCTTTCATTTACGACATAATGCCTATTCACGACGAGTAAATAACGTGTTTACGATCACTACGACAACTTTACTTAACAAGTTTTAATCATTGTTTATGTAACATCCCTATTTTAAACTAAGACGGACCTGTAATGACCTGAAGCCTTACCGTGTGTGTTACAGCGTTCATATTCCAGTGTACAAAAGACACAGTAGAACAGCCATGTTAGCGGGAAACGCGTGCCTACTCAATTGCAGTCCATAGGACTGCAATTGAGTAGGAAAGGAAGACAGGAATTTTTGAACGCTTACTCAGTCCTTTTAAGACTAGCTTGTAGGTAACTGGTAATAATATCAACAAAAATAACGTGAATATGACATTTTGTGGTATTACCAACTATAGAATAAAATGGAGGAGTAAATTTGAGAAATAGAGGCATTTCATGTCTCATGCTTTTTTAACCCCCGACGCAAAAACGACGGGGTGTTATAAGTTTGACCTGTCTGTGTGTGTGTGTGTGTGTGTGTGTCTGTCTGTGGCATCGTAGCACCCAAACGGATGAACCGATTTGGATTTAGTTTTTTTTTTTGAAAGGTATGTTAGTCGGGAGTGTTCTTAGCTATGTTTGAAAATAATCGGTCCAAGATGGCCGCCGCCACAACATGTTGGAATACAAATTTCTTTATAATTTCCTCAATATGTGTATCAAATGAAAGAGCTTGACTAGTAGATCAATTTAAAAAGTATGAAATAAAAATTACGAGGACCTTACGATATAAAGGAGTACTTAACCAGTTACGGTCCCCCGACATGGCAACCGTTGAATTAAAATTTATTCATTTATTTTCAACCTTTTGGTGTTTTTTGTGACGGGGGTTTTTTAAATTTTTAATTTAATTTTTATTAACAGTGAGAAAGTTGACATGCATGACATGCAGGTGAACACTGTTTATGGCCGTTCTATCTTAACATATTTCTGTGACAAAAGAGATGGAGCTATGTTAGGTGTTTAGCTCCGTCCCTTTTTCTCGTCCACCACATGGAAGCTTTAACAAGTCATGGTGAGCTCTCAGTGTGGCGTGGCGATAGAGCATTCGAGCACGAGTTCAATTCCTACTCAATGCAAGTATGCTTTAACCTGCATTATTGGGCGCAGTATCTGGGCCACCAGGCTTTGGTTGTCCTTTTGTTTTTTACGCCGTCTCTCAACTAATTAATACGCATTATCACGTATGCTAACATCTAAATAATTATTATAATATGGTTTTTTCTTCAAAAAACTACCAAGGTATCTCCAATTACCTTATACTTTCCAGGATACAATTCAATCCAAAGTAAACACGTTTTTACACAAAATATGCATATGAATATTTTCAGGGACCGAGAAAATATACAGCATTTGGTGTAAACAAACACTAATTACAAGCCAACGATCTCAGTCACCATAGCTTAAAGCTTACTCAACGTTCAATACACAAAAAACATCGAAAAACTCGCTATTCATTGGATACTAAAACGAAAATCCCCAATTAATTGGTTCGGACCAGCCGATCGGTACTAAATTAAACATTTTCTGTTATTTAAAATCGAAATGAAGTTCATTTGAATTCGTCCCTGGCAGTAATTACACAGTTTACGATGTGCAAAAGCCTCGAATAGCCGATGTTTTTTTTTCAAAATGGCCACTCTCTCCGTCTCTAGGGAATGAGAGACATGGTTTGAAATGAAATGGCTAATCTTTGGAGCTGAATAAAATTAATTAATGCATTAATTACATAAGTTTTCATTGGTTAAAAGTTATTTATTGGCTTTCTTTAAGCGGGACGTGAATAATTATCTGATGAGGCTGTCAAGCTGAGGGCCACCATAGCAATCTCTTTCTCTCCTTCCAGAGACTTTAGCTTTAGCTTGTTAAGCTAACTTTGCTTATTTGGCTCGATAGCACTGTGTACTAGATATCTACTACACACGACATTATGTCATAGAATATTATTAAAACATAATTAGGAACAATTTATGTTTTTGTAGTACCTATATTTTTTACTTTGATAAAATTTCATAGCAATTAGTATGCTAATTATTCAAATCAATTTCTTAAGTTCTCTCAATGCTCAGGACGTGGCTCATGTAGCTCAGTGGCCATAGCATTCCCTCTGCAAGGAACTGGTTGCGGATCGCGGGTTCAAATCCCGTCTTAAGATTCTCTTTTTCCAACCGAAATCGAGTTGATTTAGCCTTAGTGATTTTTTTTTAAATTATAGTTACATACCTAACAGTTTCCTGGTCTTTATAGTGATTTGATTACTAAGTTTACTTTAAATCGAGTTATCTTTTTTAATGAAGCATAATTTAAACATAACATAATCTCACGCCTGTATTCCCCAAAGGGGTAGGCAGAGGTGCTAGCACCCACATTTCGACAGTTTATGTTTTGGTCCCAATGTAATAGGTGGTGAGCCTATTGCCATTAACCGGGCCCTAAACCTGCGATAAATACACACATAACTTCGAAAAGCATCGAAAAGTCATTGGTGTGTGCCATGGTAAACCTAGGATCGAACCCGAGACCTCATCTCAGCAGTCCATTACCCATACCACTAGGCTACCGCAGATTTTCATAATTATTATTATAACTAGCTTTTGCCCGCGGCTCCGCCCGCGTGGATGTCGGTTATCGCGACCAAACATAGCCTATGTCCTTCCTCATAGTCTAATCTACCCGTATACCAAGTTTCATCAAAATCGGTTCAGTGGTTTTGGCGTGAAAGCGTAACATACAGACAGACAGGCAGAGTCACTTTCGCATTTATAATATTAGTATGGATTATTAAATATAATTAAAAAAATTAGAAATCAAACGTAAAGTTAAAAAAAACTAAATCTGAGCTCACAGTTCGTAAAAAAACTAAAAGCAGCGATTACTGAGCTACCGACAAGGTGATTGGAAAAATTTTCCTCTTCGAACTTTTTAAATTGGATCCAAGTTCGCTTTAGTTCAAGCTCTGAAAAATTCAACTCGAGTGGATAATACGATTCACTCAATGCTATTAAATTGCATCTTTGAAAAACGTTTACGTGAGTTATAAAAGGATTGGACTTACTTTTAGTGAGTATTTAGTAGTCGATTTTTAACCAACTTCTAAAAAGGAGGAGGTTCTCAATTGGATGTTTGTATTTTATAGCAGTACCAATATATAACAATGAACTGCATTAAGTAGGTATGGTAACTATACAAAGCGATTACATAGGGAAAAATTAAACTTCTCGGGCAGGACTCAAACCCGCGATCTTTCCCTTACAGGGGGAATGCCTTAACCAACTCTGCCATCGAGCTACACCCAATGTGATTCAAATTTCCCTTCGATTTTTTCCGTCTTTAAGGCAACGATGGAGTCATCTACCAATTTTCTAACAAACTATTGGAATTGTTACAATCGGGCGTGTCTCAACCGAGTGGCTCAAGGCATTCCCCCTCTAAGGGAAAGATCGCGGGTTTGAGTCCCGCCCGAGAAGTTTCATTTTTGTCTACGTATTCTAAATGTACTAGATATTGGTCAATTAAAACCGCGTGGTAGATATTGTGTGCTGTATTTCTTTAGAATGTAACCACCTTGTAAATTAGTTAATATATTTGAAAAATATGTAGGGGGGCAAATATATGGAATTTTATTTAGTGTTACAAATATTTATACAGGATTTTGTTCAAGTGGACACATAGGTCTACAGGATTTCGTGCCGGGGGTAGGTGGGGTTACACAGTATTTTATTTACCGCCGTTCCCAATAACATACTTACAGTTAAAGATAGATCACATCTACGGATAAAGTGCTCGGCTGTTTAAATTCAAAACATAGTAACTCCTATTTCACACCAATTTCGGAAAATAAAATTATACCGCGATGCGCTTTCCTGCAAAAAAATCAGTTACCATGTTTTGAGTTCAAACAGCCGATACGTCAAATTTGACTGTTACGATCTATCTTTAACTGTAAGTATGATATTGGGAACGGCCGTAAGGGAAGAAAGGTAATGGTAATGGGTTCCCTCTTGTTACGATGGACTAAAAATTGTAGTTGGCAAAATTAGGGTATTTAAAGACGTGAATATACCTATGTATGTATAGGAGTGTGGGTATCGTTCTGGCCCTAGCCCCAGATATATATTGCCCCATTTGAATGAATTATCATAGCATTTATTATGTAAACTTTAATATTCGAATACATCGGGAAAAATTAAAATGCTCAAGTGGGACATGAACCCACGATCTTTCCCTCACAGGGGGAATGCTCTTCCAACTGAGCTACACAGCTACACACCTGAATCACTTCAAGATTCCATTCTCTCTATATTCGTCTTTAAGGGCGACGGTGGAGCCATCTACAAACTTTTTCACGATAGATCTACAGTAAAGCTACTCACCAAGTCCCTGGGTTGGTCTTCCTCAGTGGTTTCGATGTCAACGCTCTCATCACTGTCCCGATCACTCCTCGGTGATCGCGCCGGTGATGACCTCGGAGGTGATCGGAGCGGAGATCTCGTGTGTGGAGAACGGCGAGGTGAAGGAGTAATGGGAGATCGGGACCTAGGGAGTTGTTTTTTTTTATTTATATGTAGAAGCAGTATGGCTTATATGGGCTATGAAGACATATCTTCTTGCCCCAGCCCATAGAACAAGGGTTCGTATTTTTTTAGGCGTTGTTTAAATGCAATCTTCTATACAGTTAATAAATAATAGTAATAAATATTCCACAACATTCTACACAACGCTATCTAGACCCATGGTAAGCTTTTATAGCTTGTGTTATGGAATCTAGAATGCGGATAAACATACTTATATACTTTTTTTTTGTAAATACATACATATGAGACATAGAAACACCCAGATCAATGCAAATAGCCATATTCATGCATACAAATATTTGCACTGAGCGGGAATCGAACCCGCGCCTCCTGCGTGGCAGTCGCGTGCACTACCGCCACGCCACAGAGGCTGTCAACACAATTAAATAATTACCACAATTCAATCATTATCATAGTCCCATTGTTAATAGCGATTGCATTCAAGCTTGCACTATGGAGACCAGGTTCTAATTTCATACTCCTCTATGCTTTGCTTTTTATGTAAGCAACTTTCGTCTGATCCCTTAACCCCGTAAAGAAAACCAGCCCTAGAAATGATTCCATTAATAAGGAGGGTGAGGGTGACCTGGTTTTGGTATGGATGGACTAAGAAAGGAAATATCACAAAGTTACCTGTTAGGAGACCTCGGAGGTGACATGACTGGTGACAACTGGGGTGACTCCATTCGGTGTCCTCTTACTGGTCGAAAAGCACGTGGCTCCTCTATCGAGTTTACACTGCTTAAAGCAGTTAGAGCACCTGAATAATATGAGGTCACTTTTAATTCCAATACAACCTCGATCTCACAAAGGTTCAACATCGAACATTGATTGTAAATTGTGAGCAAAAGTTATTAACAAATATGGACTACGTAAACTGAATTACATTAAAGCAATCGAAGCGTGATTCATATTTTCTTCCCTCTTTATACCTCAAACTTAATATTTTTATGCGATCGTCATGTGACTGCAGACTGACCTGAAATTGTGTAGAGATTCAACTAAAACTTAACATAAGAGTTCGTAAACGACCGCATTCAGCAGCAGAAAATGACCTTGCTCTGACGATGTGTCGTTGCAACACTGATTTTTGATTTTGCAACGCTTTTATTAGCGTCACTTGTATCTATGTATGTAAGAAAATCTTAGAATCTTAATTTGACTAACTTCCCGGTCTTCGATTAGGATGAAATTTTGCACACGCTCTGAGTTCTGATGACAATACATGACTAGCTAAGAAACTTCATTACAAATCCAATATGGCGGCCTCCCCAAGATGGCGGACTGGCTGTTTAAAATCTATCCCCATGCTATGGGTATCAAATGAAAGGGACTGCTGTCAGAAATACGTAAAAAATAGTCACGTGACTTAAATCCAATATGGCGGAGAGGCTATTTCAAATGTACCTACCCCCATGATATGGGTATCAAATGGAAAGGTTTGCTGTTAGGAGTACGAAAAAAAATCATTGTAATTTTTAGTGCGTGCTAAAAGCGTGATTTTTAGTTTTATATATTTAGTTCTATGTTTATCATAGAAATACATAGGAATCTATCATATTGATGAGTATTTCAAAGATTACTAAGAAAGATTTTTACCAGGAGACCACAACGTAGGTTTCAGCCAAGGTATCGCATACGGCAGGGGCAGCCGCGCGCCCCAAACGTAGTCGGCCAGGCGAGGAACCGGCGCGTGCGCACTGGGCGGGCTGGCGGCCGGCCTCTTCGCCTCGCTGCTACCCTCCGACTCCGGCCTGCGGATAGGTACCCTTCTGAAGCACAATTTTAAGCTGAACTTTTTAAAAGTATTGATTTAGTCAGATATTCAAGTTCTTTATTTAGTAATAAATCCTTGGAAGCCTGCATCATCATCTGAGCGCTAATTAGTTAATTGCACTCGCGTGAATAGCATATAGTTTTAGATTTTTATTAGCTAACATGCATAAAATCAAATGAAGTTTACAATAAAAATATTGCATCAACAATAACAAATTCACTCAAGTTCAGTTCAAGCTCTGTGTAAGCTGTAGACGTTATTTCACATCTAAAACTGATTCATCCCTTTTTTTTAAATATCACTACATATAAAAACTTCAATTCAAAGTCACAACATTTTTAATAACAAAGGACTACACAATACAGCATCCGGCAAAACAAATCTTCAAAACGAAATCAAATACATACATCCATCTCGTTCTTACCTAGCAGCAGACAGCATCCTCTTTCTCGTTCCACCATTGAACATGGCCTTCACATCTTCCCAGGCATGCACCACCTCTTCAGGTGGGGTTCCACTGAGTTTCATGTGTCGTCTCCAAGAGTTGAAGTTGGCTGCATCAGGCTGAATATATTTGTCGCCAGGCCCAACTCGATGGGAGTGAAATATGAATTTGTTCGGTGAGAAGAATAAACCACAGTAAGCACATTTGATGCATTTAGCTCGTGATGAATTGTACCTGCGATAGAAATTAAGTTTTACTTTAAGAAGAAATACACTGGTGCCGACCGGGCTAAGGGTGAGATGCGAATCACCTCTACATTTTTAAAGAGGTGTCGAATCGCACCCTAATAAATTCAATTTGTGTGAATCGGAAATTAACAGAAAATAGTAATTTCAAAAAGGGTCATTTCACACCATGTTTGCAGCAAATAAGTGCGGCACGACCACTAATGTGGCTATTAGTGGCTCCATTGCATTTTTTTTTCAGAGTAATAGTAACTGGAAACTAGTATCACCCTTAACCACTCCAGCTAAGCTTGTGTGAAAAGTGGGTCTCATATTCCTTGAAGGCATGAACTATAGAAACGATACTGCACTAATATGACACGTTTTTGGCATGTATATGGCAAGGATCTGGTGTAACTGCCTGTCACCCCAGCAGAAGCAAGCCACGGTGGTGGCGCGCTGAAAAACGCACCTCCCCATTCCAGGTGCGAGTCGTGGACACCGTTTTCTCCCCTCCCGAGGAGAGCCAAACCGAGAGGGATGGCCCTGGGTCAATCGGGATGCGAGGGATATGTCAAAGACAACCTCACCTCCGGCCTAGCACCACGACCCTCAGTCGGCGTGCAGTTTTAGTCGGTTCGAGTCCGGCATAACCTCCCCTCTCGACTCCGGCAGGGGAGGTATCCGTGGGGATTTCAACACGAAAAAAAACGGCATGTATATAGCAAGGATAAGGCGCGATTGTGATCTACCTGGCTGGTAGAAAAGCTCCACGGCATCCCCAAGCACACTCATGATGCACGGCAAATGCGAAGTCATCTGGTAACCTTGGAGGGGCGTTGTCGCCGAGAAAGGACTTGCAGAGACGTTCCGCTTCCCGGCGTGTTATCATACCTGTATCATGAAATACGTTAGCGAAAGATGTATGACACAAATTTTATGTATTCATTTTGCAAATATTCATGCAGGGGAAGAAGAGGTTTAGTCAACTCTCGACCCCCTCGATCCCTAAATAAAGATTTCTTTATTTGTTTGCTCTCGACCCTGAAACTTATCTCGTCCACTCTCAACCCCTAATTTGATAATTATCTAAAATTAATATTTTGGTACAGTCATGTATAGATACACCGCTTTTTTTTATTAACTCGGTTTAAAAATACTGCGTTCAAGTCTAACTGTTACGATTTTCACACTTTCAATGAATTTCATTAATCATTAATTATAGGTGTACGTGAATTTTAGGTAATAGCCAATCTGATTTGAATTCACCGATTAAAAGGCGGGGTCAAGTTCAGTTTAAGTTCAGGTCTTCCTATAACTGGTGAAGTCATGATTTGATTTACGCTTCTTGCTAATATTTTACCCCACATTTTTTTAACACTACCTTGTCTTATGTTTCCCCCAAATTTCCAAAAATCATTACGGTCAAATTTCTGCCTATTATTTTTTAAATAAATAAATATTCTACAACATTCTACACAACGCTATCTAGGCTCATGGTAAGCTTAACCTGTCAAGTCACGCAACAAATAGAACAATAGATAAACAATAGACTCGCGGTGCCCGGGCACCGGTTGGTGTTTGATAGGCTAGCTTGTGTTATAGAATCTAGAATGCGGATAAACATACTTAGATACTTTTTGTTTTTGTAAATACATTGATACATATTATGATAAAAATACCCAGACCAATGCAAATAGCCATATTCATGCATACGGGATCGAACCCGCGCCTCCTGTGTATGTGTAATACCACCACGCCACAGAGGCAGTCGCTTATGTGGACAGATCATATGGATGACACTAGTTACAATAAAACTTGTAAAAAATATAAAAGAAACAATGTTACATTTACCACATCGCCTAGACGACACAGGCATGGCTCCCGCCCTCCTCAAGATCTCCAACTGCACCGGTGTGCACTGCACGCAGGTGATGCCTAGAGCGACCCGTCGGTTATGTATCTCGTTGTACGAGAACTGCTTCAACAGTGTGTTCGATATCTGGGCGAGGCAGAGGCGTTCGTTTCCTTCTATTACTAGGGAGACTATTGGTACGCCGTACAGAAGTACTGTTCCGACCTGGGAACAATGTTTATATCAGAGGAATATGGTCAGAATAGAAGATATGCTCCCGATTACGAGATATATTTTTGTTTTGAAAATACGAGACCCTACCAAGATCTTTGTAACAAGTTCAGCTTATATCCGTCTGGTGACGGAGAAAAAGTACAAGTATCATCATCCCACCTCATCCGAAGGGTGTCATAAGAGACGACTAACAGAAAAATACACAGACGATATCACTGCAAAAGAAGGAGCACCCAAAATAAATCCCTGTATCACCCGTATGGGCAGCGTTGATACAGTAGGTCAAAGGTCCCAACATTGGCAGAGGCCTATGTCCTATGACTGCGATAGCTTATATTAAATTTTAGGGGAGCAATAATAATTGGCATCTGACCTCAACCACAAGAGAAAAGTCGAGCAGATGTAGCAATATCTTGGTAGGCTCCTTGCACTCTATTTTAGTTACATTATTTTTTAGAATTATATAGATAAGTAAAAATGTTTACCTGATTAGGTTTACTATTTAAATGCATAGATTTGTGTTCTCTAGGTTTGATCGTCTCTCTAGGCGACATCGCCAGATTTGTGGCCTCCATCTGTAACAAAAATAATATTTTTAATAATAATTCTTCATTTCCTGTATCTTCTGCATGTCAATGACATGCTCTGTAACGGAAACATTCACTGCTATGCAGACGACAGCACCTTACACGGGAGTTATTACGCACATCCTGCGGCCAAACATACCGGATCCTGGACCACATTTCTCAATGGGGCGCTAGGAACCTGGTCGAGTTCAATGCCAAGAAGACACAGGCATGTGCGTTTACAGCTAAGGTATCTCCTTTCCTTCCCCATCCCACTATTCAGAGCACACCACTGCCACTGCAGGATCACCTCACTATCCTCGGTATGGATGTTCGCTGCAAACTGAATAACAAAAACTATATCGAGAGTATCATCAAATCAGCCTCGCGTAAACTCGGAGTCCTGAACAGAGTGAGACGTTTTTTCACGCCGGAGCAGCGGTGTCTTCTATACAAGACCCAAATTCGTTCCTGCGTGGAATACTGCTCACATCTCTGGGACGGCTCCGCAAAGTACTTATTAGATGCTCTCGACAGGTTGCAGCGACGTGCGGTCCGCATTATTGGGAATCCTGAGGTTACGAACACCCTCGAGCCTTTGCAGATGCGTAGAGATGTTGCGTCTTTGGCAGTTTTCTACCGTCTCTACCATGGTGAATGTTCTGACGAGCTCTTCCAATTAGTCCCACCCTCCCCTTTCCTTCACAGGACAACACGTGCAGGGCTAAGATGTCATCCATTTACGGTGCAGAGTATACCTGCTAGAACCAAGCGTTTCAGTGATTCATTCCTATGTCGCACCACTAAGACCTGAAATTCCCTGCCAGCTCACGTGTTTCCTTCTTCCTACAGTCCCGGATCTTTTAAGCGGGGCGTGAAAAGGCATCTAATGAGGCCGTCAAGCTGAGTGCCACCACTGTTAACATGGTAAATGTTTACGATAGTGACCCTGTTTCCGAGACTTTGCCTTTAGCTTAACATCAGGCGAGGTGAAGTAAAATTGACGTGTCCTGTATAAAAAAAAAACTAATCTAAAATAATGTTTCTTTATTTTATGCAATAATAAAATGATAAGATAAGATAAGATAAGATAAGATAAGATAAGATAATCATTTATTCGCTTAAACATGAGTATACACACATAGGCATGCAAGGTATTCGTTTCATTTATTGTTTCAGTCATGTTTAGCCGTTTACATATCGGCGTGCAAATGTATCGTAAATGAATTTATTAGTCACATGCAAAACATAATATATGAATGAAACTAATTAAAAAAAATAAAGAAATAATATTTGATGTCCAACAATTTGTAAATTTAAAATAAAATTAAAATAAAATTTAAAATAAAATTAGGTATTGTTCAATGTCTATATAAAATTAAATTAATGTCAAAAATAAAATAAAATGTCAGAAGGTAACATAATCAAAATATTAAGAAAAAATCACATAATGTCAAGAAATTCAGAGAATTCTCAGACAATCACAATATCTCATTTAAAAAATCCTCAACACTATAAATGAGGATTCCTCTTATAAATTAACTAGCTTTTGCTTACGGCTTCGCCCACGTGGATGTCGGTTATCGCGACAAAACATTTCTCAAAAGACGTAGATGTACGAAGTTTCATGCTTCTAACTTTCCATAGAAAAGTTTATCACCTATTTTACCCTCTTAGTAGTAAAATTTTGAAAAACGCTGATACACGTGTTCATTTATATCTTAAAAGACACAGGTTTATGAAATTTAGTGCATCTAGCTCTGAAAATCACGGACTTTCATACAAACTTTCATCCCTTATATTTTTACCCCTTTAGTAGCAGAATTTCCAAAAATCCTTTCTTAACGGATGCCTACGTCATAACATCTACCTGTATGTCAAATTTCAGCCCGATCCGTCCAGTGGTATGGGCTTTGCGTCGATATGTCAGTCAGTCGGTCACCATTGAGTTATATATATTTAGATTGTATGAGAAGTCAGTTAAATCTTGGCTAGTGCTAAGGCTGCCCAAGCCCATCGCCATCCAAACAATACAGCAAGCGTGATAGATACTTTCCCACCGGATACAAGTTTGGGCGTACCTAGTAGGACGAACACTGATGTATTAAAATACTTTGAAAATGAACAAAAACAAATTGTATTGGACATGATATTAAAATAGTTAATGATTAAATATACGCGAACATATAAATAATTATATGCGGTGTCCAATACAAGAAGAGAAACATTATTAACTACTACATTTTTGTGTCACAAACCTATAAAATTACCCTAATAATACGGAAAAATCATTACTACCGACCATTATTCCAGTTAATATGACAAATAACCAATAAAATGACTTCATTTACTTTAGCCGCACAATAAAACCGCACGGTGTGAAACGAACATAACAAAATGGATCATTTTGTAACAAAAGTGATCGTATTGTAACAAAAGTGAACGTTTTGTATACAAATAGGCAGTTTGCGTGTCAATTCAGTGTATCGAATATCAATTGGGTATATTGGGGACGGAGGGTGCTATAATATATGGAGTACCGCCCATTGAAGGGCGCTTGTGCCACACTGTTGCTCGGCATACTGACTTTTTTGGGCACTTAGTTTTACGCGTGATTTTAAAGTCTTTTAAATGATTTATTTGTTGTAAAAATAAATACTTGTGAATCTTTATGGCTTTCTCAGTCCTCGTTAGTCTGTTTCATTGGTATGGTTGCGTCTATAATTGCGTGGGTTAATAACATTCTGGGTTTGAATGTTTTAGGGTCAAGTTCAATATCCCGAGGAGGGCCCTGGGTCAGCCGGGGTGCGAGGGATATGTCGATGACAACCTCACCTCCGGCCTAGCACCACGACCCACAGTCGGCGTGCGGTTTTAGTCGGTTCAAGACCGACATAACCTCCCGGCTCCGGCAGGGGGGGTATCCGAGGGGATTTCCGCACGAAAAAAAAGGGTCAAGTTCAATTAAGAGAAAAAAATCTTTGACAGTTTTGAAGTGAAAAATTCAGGATATTCAAATCTAGCATCGCACCGCTTCATACTCGTAAATCCTGATCCTGTAAGATTATTGGAATAAAAAGAACCTTTACTCAAGGACAATGTAATTCCAAAGGTGTAAGAATTTTTGAAATCAGTCCGATAGTTTCTTTAGTTTGTTTGTTTCAAACAAAGAAATCTTTCCTCTTTTTATTATTATTATTTATATATAATAAGAAAAAGTCCAATCAAATAACATACCACGTCACATGTTATACAAACGAAAATCCAAAAAAAAACAATATCAAAAACAATCTAATTTGCATATTTAATACATCGATCTATTTAACAACAACTAACAAAGCATGTCACCACTTTAAAATCATAAAACACCACTTGAGAGCAACCCTAAATCAGGAATCAAAGTAGGGTTGACATCGCGACAGACCGGCCGAGTCATTATGGGGTGTGATTAGTCAATTTGCGTCACCCCTGGCCCCTGTCTTTTGCTAGGACCGTCGCGCCCGGAGATATAATTGATTAACTTAACAGCGCGGTAATGTAATGTCCGCATATGTTAACTTTTTGGGGTATTGACTTGATTTCGTGTGGGGTTTTAGTTGGTGTTAGTGTTTAGCAGGTGTATGGGGCCCTGTTAAGATTTTCAGGGCCTCAAACCTCAGATGGCAGGTGCAAGGGGTCCGTATAAACCGATTCCTTACGGCTTACTCTATAAAGGGAAGCGATCGTAGACCAGAACGCCCAGAGTTCCATACATGCTATGTTCATTTTATGAGATGTAATTTTTTTTTAATTTTCTCCCTTCACCACTGCCTGATGGGTATCGTACAGTCAGAGTCTAAAATATCTTGACGACGAAGTCTCAAAATGATCTTAAAACTCTCGTATGAAGAGCAAACCAAACTGTTTTATTGATTTATATGGTACTATTGTCCGAACTATACCTATACTACTACTACTAACAAGATGTGTACCAAATATCAAAACAATCGGTCAACTGGAAGGGGGTAAAAAAACGAAATTAAGTTCATTTTGACTACTCTGTTCATCAACATCTTTCTGATGCTCTAGTCTCAGAGTCAGAGGGAATACATAAAAAGTAGGAGAGCGGACCAAACTGCATTCAAGCAACCGGGACTAACACTATGATATACGATTTTACTTAGTGTTATCTACTATTTAAAAATCAGTGTTTGTTTCTTCATAATATTAAACGCTTCGATCAAAATTCATTTAATTTAGTCGAAAGTTAAACGCTACCTTACTGTTCACCCAATTGCGATAAAGATAAAACTCACAGCACTTGATCAAAACATAGCCTAAAAATCGCGTTTTCGTTCACTCTCACTTGCTTCATATAATTCTATATTAATCATTTTTACATTTCACGATTCAACAGATAACAATTGAGATGATGCGCGGACAATACATTTAATAATATTCACTGTAATTATAAGTCCCTTACGGGGGCCATATGGTGTTGATACCCGTGATGTATGGGGAATATCCCCATGGGGATCGCGGGGATGAGCACATGTGTACACTTGTAACGGAACTAATCGGTTTTTGTAAGAAATCTGTTCTTTTGCTATGGTTGTCGGCATGATACCGTGTACTCGTTTACGGTGCTTAGAGTATATTATTATGCAAAATAAAATTGATCGTAGAACTGCCCATAGGTTTCTATAGTAGTGTTGTTTAGTGCATATACCTATTTTACCGGTAATATTATATTATCTACTAGCTTTTGCCCGCGGCTCCACCCGCGTGAATGACGGTTATCGCGACTAAACATAGCCTATCTCCTTTCTCAAGGTCTAATCTACCACTACACCAAATTACATCAAAATCGGCTAAGGCGTGAAAGCGTAACATACAGACAGATAGACAGACAAACTGACAGACAGAGACTTTCACATTTATAATATTAAGTATGGATTCCGTTATATTATATTATTAATAGCGTATTCTGCAAGTCAGTGCACCTGCTGATTAAAGAACAAAGCTTTGAATCAGGATTCCCTCTTATCCTTGATGAGTCGGAAGGCAGTCACTCTGTAATACGAGTAAAATAGAAGAATGAACCCCAGGCTTAAAAGTATTAACTTTGCAAGCAACCGGGACGCAGAGAAGATGATAATGAGGGTTAATCCACTCCACTACATGTGCCTTCAGGAAAACATATTTCGGGATCTAAAATGTGCTCAAACTGTGCTCTATATGCGTACACGTTTCATGTGAATATTTTTTAGAATAACACGGAGTGCTAATGCTGTAGACGAGCTCGAATTCATGGTTATTTATGGCTGTTCGGGTTTCACGCGATAAAAAAATGTTCACATCACTTACTTTTGCCGACGTTACCACGGGTGCAGCATCGCGCTCGAAACGTTGGCACGACTTGACTGAGCTCGAATTCATTAAGTATAGATTATTACAAAAAAACAATCCACGCGCGCGCCAGGTCCTCGTGTGTCTAGCGACTTAGCTCAAAGTTTTATGTCTCGAGATATACTTCGGTATGTTTCCACTCTGTTACGTGAAGTACTTCTTTTTCTCAAATATAATTAACTCAGTAAACAATGGTATAGGAGAAATAGTGGTTATAGCGCTTGTAACAGCACCGAAATATCGGAAACTCAAAGCAATATATGGCAAATGTCCCGAAAACTCACATACATAGTAAGTATATCTTAACAGAGAGTGAACTCCGTGAACTCCATAAGAAGGTCAGGATAATATTGATTTTAGCTTATATTTTTCTATGGAAATTTTCGGCACGTGAGCATATAAGTAGGTAGTAATTGAATAATATTTCATGTTCGTATTCTTAATAAGAAAGATTTTAACGTTCAACGTCGTTGATTTCGAGTGTAGGTAAAGTACCTACACTCGAAATCAACGACATTGTACTTTTTTACCTAATTATTTTATGAAGTGTATTTTATTTCTAACGAATTACTAAATAATTACCATCTAGCTAGGCTCTATGTGTGCACACTATATACTATTTATAATTTAATTTATTTATTTATTCATCAAAAATTCATCAAATAATTATAATTCATAACATAATAAAATCCATAATTTTTAGTATTGTTAGTTACAAATGATTTCTTATTGTAGGTAATGTTAATTATTACCATAATGTTATTACAAATCCATACTAATAATATAAATGCGAAAGTAACTCGGTCTGTCTGTCGGTCTGTCTGTCTGTCTGTCTGTATGTTACTAGCTTTTGCTAAGAAAGCTAGTATAATATAAAATACTACTAGTTAGTATTTTATATTATACTAGCTTTTGCCCGCGGCTCCGCCCGCGTGGATGTCGGTTATCGCGACAAAACATAGCCTATGTCCTTTCTCAAGGTCTAACCCAAGCAGCACACGAGGCTGCTTAATAGCCAAATAACGGATTTCCAAAACGCTTAAAGCCAAATAAGGAAGCTGCATTAAGTCTGTATACGACCTTATTCAGCTCTTATAACTCTTAAATGGGCACAAATTTATTCAGCCTTGGGTTCACATAGCTGCTTAAGAGCTGTGTAGCAGCAACTTAACAGTGTTATCAAGGGTAACAGCACAAATTATTTAGCCTTAAGTTCACATAGCTGCTTATGAGCTGTGTAGCAGAAATGTATTGATATTATATTGATATTATTGTAATTTTCTTTGACATTTTAATCTGTAAGTAATTGAATTGAAATTAATTGAATTGTAAATTTCGTTGACATTTTAATTTATTCTAATTGTAATTTTGATTTTGATTGAATTGATTCCAGACTTTTCTTAAATAATTATACATACTAACATAGATATAAGTCAATTGTTACTAACACATTGAGTCTTGATGCTCGAAATAAAGAAATTTATTTTTATTATTCTCTTTATTCATTTTAAAAAACTTATAAATTATATTTTTAAATACATATAAAAAAAAACATATAAGTATTTAAAAATATAAAAAATAGTATCCCACCGGCATCGAGTACAGGGACCAAGCTACCGGTGGTCAGGGCTCCAGAGAGAGGAACTTCCTCACGATGCGCGCCGTATCAAGGAGCACTGCCTTCTGCATCTGGCCCTTGACCCAACCATCCAACCCGAGCCTCTTCAGATGTTGGTCGAGGCTCTTTGCTATCAGTCCGTTGACTGATACGACTATCGGTACAATGATTGCTGAGTCAGCATTCCACATGTCGACAACCTCGTGGGCCAAGTCCAAGTATTTAACTTGTTTATCTGTCTCAGCTTTCACGAGATTCTCGTCATGAGGAATGGTGACATCAACAATCAATGCTCGGCGTTCGGATCGGTCTATCACCACAATGTCAGGCTTGTTAGCCACAACAGTCCTATCAGTGATGATAGACCGATCCCAGTACAATGTGATATGACTATTTTCTAGAACTGGCTCAGGAACATACCTATAGTACGGCACCTCAACTTCCACAAGGTTGTATTTCAGAGCAAGTCGCTGATGGATTATCCTGGCTACTTGATTATGTCTGTGCAAGTACTCGCCGTTAGCAAGACGAGAACAACCGGAAGTAATATGCCTGAGGGATTCACCAGGTTGGTGACACGCTCGACAGATGTCAATCGTGCCATCCCTCATGATATACTTCCGGTAGTTATTCGTCTTAATAACTTCATCTGCAATTGCACAGACAAAACCTTCAGTTTCCCCAAAAAGGTCACTGAAACGTAGCCAGGATATGGATGCCAGTAGATCTACTTCGGGCCTGTGTAGGGCCCGATAGAACCTACCATGTAGCTCCTTACTCTGCCATACCTCCCTGCGGCTGTCAGTGCTAATTATTGTAGGCCTGCGCCAGTTCTCTTTAGCCAAACCGAGCGGGGTGAGCCCGGTATCTACGTTGACTACATCACAATGCATGTCCACGTTCGACTTAAGAAAGTAGTCTCTGAGATTGCACACCTCGCGAATATGAAGGGTCTTAGCATTTAAAAAACCTCGACCCCCACATTTCCGCGGGATGTACAATCTCATGACTGACGACCGTGGGTGGTGCATTCGAAATGCAGTCAACTGAGTCCGGACTTTCCTATCGATGGTATCGAGTTCAGTCTGAGTCCACTTGAGTATGCCAAAAGAGTACATCAAGAGTGGCATGACCCAACTGTTACAGGCACGCACCTTGTTACCACCTGACAAAAGACTGTTAAGTACCTTTTTCAGGCGGCCAAAGAAACGTTCCTGTAACATTTGTTTCATGTCGACCTCATTGATGCATAACGCCTGTGACATACCCAAGTATTTATAGGTCTCGGTTACGAGGAGTGATCTTAGGTTAGTGGAATCAGAGAGCTGTATACTCTCCGACTCCACCACCCGCCCTCGCTTTACATGAATGACTGCACATTTGTCCACACCAAACGCCATTTTAATAGAATTACTGAATGTTTCTGTTATCTTCAGTAAAGCTATTAATTGAGGATTGGTGTGGGCAAATAGCTTTAAATCATCCATGTAAAAGAGGTGGGATACCATCTGACCCTCTCTTCGTAGCCTATAACCTAACCCTGAATTCACTAGTAAAGCACTAAGTGGATTCAGGGCTAAGCAGAACCAAAGGGGACTCAGACTATCCCCCTGAAAAATACCCCGCTCTATTGTTATCGGCACGCCGCCACCCAAAGCCTGACGACACCCTGGATAGAAAATAACCGTCCTCCATTGCCGCATACACGACCTTAAGAAGGTACATAGAGTTGTATTCACTTTATACAACTCCAGCACCCTCAAAAGCCATGTATGTGGCACGGAGTCAAACGCTTTCTTATAATCGATCCAGCATGCTGTCAGATCTTTACGATTGCGGCGAGCTTGTTGGCTAATAGCCATATCAATCAGGAGGAGCTCCTTAGTACCCCGGGCTCCATTCCTACATCCATTCTGAGAGGCACACATAATAGAATTATTGTTTATATGATTGTTAATCTAAGCTCTCAGGATGGATGTAAGAAGTTTATAGACCGTTGGGAGACATGTAATCGGTCTATAATTATTGGGCTCCAGGGTACTACCAGTTTTATGGAGCAGGTGAGTAACTCCTGTCGTCATAAAAGCTGGTAGCGTCCCAGATTCTATAGCGGATTGAAATTGTGAGGCCAAAACAACATGCGAACTCCGTAGCCACTTTAGCCAGAAATTGTGCAATCCATCCGGTCCCGGAGATTTCCAGTTAGACAGCGAACGGACTGCACAATCCACATCAGTGGCATCAATGTAGATTTCTTCCATTTCTGGAATGGTTTCGCATGCTCTTTCGACCTCACGCATCCAATCGCCTTCAGTGTGGCTAACGGGCACCGACCAAATGCTGCGCCAGAAAGCATTTGTGGCTTCAGCATCCGGCCGCCGCACGTCATCCACACTTTCATCTGTTCGCTCCCAGCTTCTATATACCCACCTTTGGTCTCTTTGGAACATACGGTTGACGGTATATCGATCAACTCGTTTTTTATATCTCCGAATACGGTTTGCCCATGCATAGACTTTCTGCTTCAGGAAGTCAATACGCTCTGTGACCCGAGACGCATAATTCTGGGGACTAATATCAGTTCCCGCAAACGCTCGGGTCACATAGCGCATCACTCTTGGGCGAGTATTGCCCGACCTGAAGCAGATTAGTTTACCGATGAGCACCCTTGCCTCGGCCACACGTCGTTCAATTCTGCATTGCCATGCTGGTATGGTAAACTTAGGTCGTATGGCAGGATCTTTAATGGGAAATTTAGCACCTGCCATACGACATGCCGCCACAGCAGTACAATACAGAATTGAGTGGGTGTCACCGAGGTTTTCACTATTTTCTAGATATCTAGGTAATAATGAATCAAGGGCACTCACCAGCGCTATATTACGTCTATGTATGGGCAACCGCGGGAGACGTGGCCTGACATGTACGGGCATTGATCGATATTCCCGCAACGCACATTCCAAAGCCTCCTTAATCTCTTCATTGTACTGAATACTTACTGGAATAGGTGTGTCATCCGGCGCAACACGAGTATCATCATTTCTTTCTGCTGTAGAAGCAGGAGCAGGAGCCGGGGCGGGGGTGACACAGATATTTCGCAAGCATTCTAGCCGTAGAGTCTCAAGTACGGTTTCATTCAACATGTGATTGCGTTGAATGACCCGCACTTGGTCCGATAGTCGTTGTGCCGACGTGTTGATGGAAGGTTCAAGCGCCTCAAACAGAGGAAGCATCCGAGTACGGTACGCACTGAGGTTAGTTTAAGTTTTTTATTATTATTATTATTATAAAGGGTATCGACAGTACTTTGCGCTGAAATCCGACTGACTAAGAGATCACAAGTTACTCTTTATTCAGAAAATATGTCTGTAATGCGCGCTCTATACATATTGTAAACCGCGAAACGCTACTTATGTAATTGCGGCCTGTGTAAAATTAATGAACATGCAATACTGGGTTTAAGCAATTTACCGGTGCTTCTAGCTGCCTTGATGGACATTGCACTTTGTTACGTGAAGTGAATATTGGAAACGAAATTAATGGTGGATAATATATTCATATCCCTGATAAGTACATTGTTTTACATAGTAATAAAGGAAAAATGATTGGGAATTTAATTTTACTGACATTATACATATATATTATCTAAGAAAATTTTAATGCGCCATGAAAATATTTTGTTTTTAATTAGTTTAGTGATATAAATAAGCTGTGATGTAAACTATGACAAAAAAATTTGTAGTGCTTTGAAAAGAATTATAAGATAAAAAGTTATTATTATGATATTAGGAAGTAAAAACTAGTGCAATACATTTTATTTCTTGCACAAAACATCGGAAAGGTTGAAAAATCAATCAGAATATGTTTAGGTTATAAAATAAAATGGTGGATTTATGTTAAGCAGTAACGTGAATAGTTAAAACTCTTATATTCTACAACAGGCTGTCTAATAGTTCACTAGTGCGCTGTTATTCTACAAAAAAACTGAATATTATTACACATGTGAACTGTATACAGCTATAAGCTGTTTTCTTTACTTTTAATTGTTCACAAGCTCTACCTTTAGCCATGGTGTGAATAATTAAACAGTTATTATACCGACTCTTTAGGGATCCCTAGTATTAAATCTAAAATCACCGCATGGACTTCCATTACAAAATTGTCAAAGCAGTATTATTTAGAACACTATTTTACGCGTGTGCGAACCTTTCAAGTTGGGTAGTAAGATATAGTAATATATAATTAATATATTTATTATTTTTTATTGTAAAATTAAATTGTACAACAACATAAACGCAATATTTCACCCTAAACATCATCTTCGGAGTTATTCATATTTTGTACGGAACCATCCTGTTTCAAACTATTTGTCAAGCTTTGCGTTACGTCCCGACTTGAAGGTTTTATTTCTTCTACCTTTATAATTCTTTGATACTCTTTCGATAATTTTCTTCTAATGCCTCCTGTTCTTGCTTTCAATTTCCACGAATTACGCGAATTCATTTTAATATTATAGCAAATAAAAATACGTTGGATATGGTCTCAACTTAGTTCCACTGACTGATTACAGTACCACATATGTTACTTTTATTCAGATAACGTCGGATTTAAGGTACTTATGTGAACCATTATAAAGTAGAAGCCGTTAATTCTATACACTAGTGAGTCTCTAAGCAGCTGCGAGGCATCTAGTGAATGTTTAAATAGCCGCTATGCAGATACTATCAATTGCAGTATAAAGGCTGATTAGCGGTAGACATATTCAGGTATAAGCTGTAATATGGGCCACATATCGTCCATTATACAGCTATTCACTTCAAAATAGTTCACACGTGCCCCTTTAATAAGTCAGTGTAATAGGAGTTCACAAATATCTTCTTAAACAGCATTTGGCGTAATTTTATGCACTAAACAGGCCTTACTACGGTTTAGGCAATAGAAAAGGTTAGAAGCTGAATAGAGTAATTAAAACATACCTTTATAGCACTCTTAGCGTATTAATGGTGGTTTTGTCGGTCTTAATCAGCCTTAATACAGCTTTTAATTAGCTAAAGGTGTTTAAATATCACTGACCGCTATTATACAACTGTAGCATCACCAGTGTACTCTTAGAAGCGTCTTAATACGCACAGAGTTTCAAATAAGTCTTAAAGTGGGTAGTTATACAGCTATCTGTGCTACTTGGGAATCTACCCCTATACCAAATTTCATCAAAATCGGTTCAGTGGTTTCGGCATGAAAGCGTAACATACAGACAGACAGACAGACAGACAGACAGACAGACAGACAGACAGACAGACAGACAGACAGAGACAGAGTTACTTTCGCATTTATAATATTAGTATGGATATGGATTTCTAAAGATTTCGTTTAAAAATGTAAATACTTACGACGGGAATAGTATCTGCGACCATTCTTTTACAGGGGGAATGTTCTAACCAACTGACCTATCTGAACATGTCTCGGGCATTCCAAAAGCAAAAGCTAGCGTTATATAAAAATAAATATAGAATTAAATATTATTTGCCTAGTCACTTTGACGGGTATTGATTTGCTACTGAAGATAATATTCGCTACTGTTCATACTCATGCCTGCTACAGTTCATACTCCGTAAGGCGCACCCTATATTTAATGTAACCAACACCGAACAAAAAAGTAGTTTTATTTTTTAACTAGCTTTTGCCCGCGGCCCTGCCCGCGTGGAAGTCGGTTATCGCGACAAAACATAGCCTATGTCCTTTCTCAAGGTCTAATCTACCCCTACACCAAATTTCATCAAAATCGGTTTAGTGGTTAAGGCGTGAAAGCGTAACATACAGACAGACAGACAGACAGACAGACAGAGTTACTTTCGCATTTATAATATTAGTATGGATGTCCTTTCTCAAGGTCTAATCTACCCCTATACCAAATTTCATCAAAATCGGTTCAGTGGTTAAGGCGTGAAAGCGTAACATACAGACAGACAGACAGAGTTACTATCACATTTATAATATTAGTATGGATTAATAAAATTATATTCGCGTAAACTTCAAACAGTTTGAATAGAAACTAACACCCACAAAACACCAGATAAATTCTCCCGAGTCACCACAATGAATACTCACACTCAGGCTATCATCGGGTGTCCAAATAAATCGGGATTCGTCGCACAATACCCGCAACCGATCGCCGCATTGACAACATGTTGTGCACTTTCCCGGATAATCCGTAACTAAGGGGACACACGAGTACGGATCTGTGTGTGTCAAGTGTAGGGCACTGTAGGGTGACAGTGAATTTATTTATGTTGGAATAAGAATTGTTTTATCGTACGGTCGATCCTCAAAATCGGTTTTATAAAACCAACGACCAACAGCGAGGATGCCCTCTAGATTTTAGAGGCCATCCTGGCAATTGTTAAGTCTAGAAATTTGGGTAAATTAATTAAAGTATAATTATTCATCTGCTTCAAGCTTAAACAAATTTTTTAACCTTCTAAACATATTAGCCTAGTAAACGAATAACTTGTGGATGGAAAAGTCGCGAGCAGAAACTTTGACTTATGAACTTTGTTTGGACTAGTTAGGAGATAAACATACTAAAAGTCCTGACACCTCCGAGGTGAGCCCTACGGGGGAGGGCACAAAGAAGGTCCCGTTTTTTATTTTTTGCTTACTTCTCGAAAACAGTGCTTTGTACGAAATTATGTTATATGACAAAAAAAAGTGAATTAAACTTTCTACAACTTTGTCTTTTGCACTTTGTGTCTATCTCCAATCATTGCCTAGCTATGAGCTTCTAAAGGTGGTCCTGACGCCCTAGGGCTCTCCTCGGAGGGGTCCTCCTTTTAGTAGGTATATTTATCTCCTTACTAGTCCAAACAAAGTTCCTAAGTCAAAGTTTCTGCTTTTGACTATTCCATCCACACCCCCCTTGTGAGCATACACTTTATTTCTTAAAAAGAAAATTTACCAAGATAAATGTTTTGTACACAATCAGCAACTATATAGTTTAAAATCAATACGAAAATCTAAAAACACAGTCACCCTACCAAATCCCGCGTCCGTATACAAGTAGTTCCTTTGAGATCGGCCCGTTTTGTATAACAAAATACTATTTAATCTTCATAAAGATAGCAGTTGGATGGTAGCGGGTCCTCATTGTTACGCTCCACTGTTTGTTACCTAGTTCGGGGGTGAGTTTCTGCAATTTTTATGACACGTGACGAAACGAGCCGGTTGTGAAAGTCAAAATAATAGGACACGGTGTTCTGATGCTGAGTTTTTTTAAAAGGTGCATGAATTTATGCTTTGTCTGCCGAGTTGAATTTTATGGTGTTTTTTTTAGCTTGTATTTGTAATAATTGGTTGGCGTTGTTTGGTATTTAGGCTGTGGTCTAGCTGCAATGCTTCGATATCGACTTTGGGTTGTGGAGGTCAGATGGCGATCGCATTACAGAAAATATCGAAGTTTAGCCAAATCTGCAGTTGGGCTGGTAAAGCAGACCTCAGGCTCCATGCTGAATGCTTCGGATTCGACTGGGATTTACACTAAGATGAAGAAGAACAAATTGTTTGGTATTTAGACACTGAACATCTACTCTAATTCTCAATGTGTTGAAGTAAAAATAAACAAAAAGCGATCCTTTCTTTATATTTTTCGAATCGATAGTGCTGTTCGATTTTTTGGGATTCTTTTTCAAACAACCTAGGTAGCATATCTGATGGAATATGGTGCAGTACAGTTCAGTTCAGTTCTTATTTTATGGGTCCGAACATGGTTACTATGACCTATACAATAGATGTATGCGACACTAGAAGCGTCACACTTGTTTTGCTGACGATGAAACCTTCTATTGCCCTTCTTGAAGAACCTTACATTCTTTTGACTACTAGTTGAATAGCAAAAATACTTCAACAGCTTCTGTTGCCCTCTGCGCATATAGGAACCCCTGTTCGTGCAAACAATATTCACCGAATTTCAAGCAAAAATACACACGATGTTCACGAAACAGTAGGTACGTACACAATGCATGCATTTGCGTGCAAGACCAACTCAAACTCAAACTCAAACTCAAGGTATTTATTCAAAATTGTGTAGCACTACTACAACTTTTTGACGTCAAATTCTGCTTAAAACTAAGTTTACCACCGCTTCCTAGGCACCAGTGGAGAAGAAACGGCGCAACAAACTCCACTGTAGCATTTTCTGGACGTCAATTTACAAAAATAAAAATAAGTTCTTAAGACTAAATATGGACGAATGTACATATGTCTCGTGTCAAGATAATTAAAGTATATAAAAAAAACTTATAATAAAATAATTAACCTAAGTTAACAAAAATAAATAAAAAAAAGAAGTTCGCGTTCCTATTTAAAGTTACAGCAATTTAGGAGGGGCCTGCACCATGCTCAAGCCAACATAAAAATAAGTTCCATCACACAAACCCATCCCACAATCATGTTGCTACAGTCTAAATACATAAGCCCTAATCCAATTACATAATCATAATCCGCATATACTCCCAACAATGGCCAGTTAAACAAACGTTACTGTAAAATTGATTCCACTCCGTTATTTACCCTCTTACTTTGTTCAGTTAATTGAGTCTCGGCCTGAAGACACGGAGTTAATTCGACGATTCATATTTAATCACGGTCTTCTATAAACCGAGTGGAATTCTATAGACGAAGCGAGATTTGAAAGCTATTGAGAGCTCTTAATGTGGATAAAGGTAACATTTTTGGAATGTCAATGTTAGGATAGGTAATTATAGATGGGTTATATTTAGGTGTAGGTAATTGTCGATAAGTGGGACTTCTAAGCCAGGGGTTCGTTTTTGTTTGTGCAAATATTTGTATGCATGATTATGTATATTTGTGAGCGCAGAATGCGGTCTCTTTTGTACCACTTAAGGTGGGAGACAAGCATACGGAGCACCTGATGGGAAGTGCTTACTAGGGCCTAAAAATACTGTATTAATAATTTAATAAATAAATCCCTGTATGAACCTTCTATCTTGAAGAATCCCACATTGCAGCCACAATAGGAAATTTGTGCATCGGTCAATTAGTAAGTCTTGAATTCCGTTGGTTACGTACCTTTACTTACTCTCACATACTTTTTCATACACCATATAAAGTAAGTATATCTTAATTGTATATAAATTAAGTGTCACGTTGTTTGTCCGCGAAGGACCCCTAAACTACTTAACCGATTTTAATCAAATTTGAACACCGTGTGCAGTTTGATCCAACTTGAAAGATAGGATAGCTTACATCTTAAATTAGCGATAAGTGAAATCCACGCGTGCGGAGCCGCGGGCAACAGCTAGTACTTTAACAAAATTACTGAGAGCTTTTTTTTCACCACCGTGCTCGTGGCACAGACATGCGTCTAACCCGAGCCGTGTTCCACCATTCGCTGTCGTCACAATGGAACTGTTGACACATGGGCCCGGGCGCCCGGATTTTTCGCACAATTGAATTCGTAACTAATTCACAGTTCATTGTTAATTTATTGAATTAATTTATTTGAAATTAAACAATCGGGTTTAAGTGTTTGAATAATTCTTAGTTTGTGTAGTGACTGAATATATTTTAGCAGTTTTTTTTAACGAATATTGGAACCGAAGTTACTAATATTCCCTCTAACCCCTCCAACTGAGCTACATTGCTTGTTCTAGGAGTGGGTTCACGTCGGTAGTGTAATGGTTAGGACTCGAACCCAGGACCTCTCGATCGTAAGGCCGAATCCTCAACCACTAAGCTCCCTATTAAGTCTAACAGAAAGATTATTAACCAATTCTTCTTCTTCGTCTTTGCATTAATCCCAGTCGTATCCAAAGCTTTCAGCTTGGAGTCTGGGTTCCGCTTTACCAGTACCTGTAAAGCGACTGCCATCTGACCTCCACAAACCAAAAGGCAATATCGCAGTATTACAGTTTAACCAATTACATAGCATTAATTTATCTCTGCTAATCCCATCAAGACTATACAAGCGTGCGGATATAAAAAAATAACATATTTAAATTCTAATTTCAGTCTCCAATTCAAAATCAAGTTACA
The DNA here is from genome assembly GCA_914829495.1 of Eilema sororculum. Classification (NCBI taxonomy): domain Eukaryota; kingdom Metazoa; phylum Arthropoda; class Insecta; order Lepidoptera; family Erebidae; genus Eilema; species Eilema sororculum. Next base: position 18,351,155 of record OU618552.1, on the reverse strand, counting down.
AACAAAATGTAGAAAGTTTAAACAAAACATAACTTCAGTAAAATGTACCGTTAGCATGCAAATTGGCTCACAATTTATTTATATTAAGTAATTGAATCGCCCGCGTCGGCAAAATGACATTTGTAGACTTGATTTGATGAAAATTACTGTTTGCAAGATGGCCACGGCGTTAACTCCCCCAATATCAACTCATTATACTCGAGACAAGAATATTCTATTGTATTTTTATGATAACATTCGCTTTTTTATTATTACTGCTATTTTAGGGGGTGAAATATTATAAACCATCTCTACACCTAGAATGATCTATGTTTTAATTTATTTATTTACCTTTATTTACTAAGGTATATTGTTAAAAAAAGTAAAAAAATTAGATAACAAAAGAAATTATTAAATTTTAATTTGTTTGCAATGTTACATTAGCTTACGTGTTTCCTTCTTCCTACAGTTCCGGGTCCGTTAAGTAAACGGGCGTGAAAAGGCATCTGATGAGACCGTCAAGCTGAGTGCCACCACTCTTCATCCGAGAGCTGGCACGATTTTTGGAGTATCTTAACATGGTTCATGGTTACGATGGTGACCCTCTTTCCGAGACTTTGCTTTTAGCTTACCATCAGGCGAGGTGAAGTCAAATTGACATCGTGTCCTTTATAAAAAAATATATACTTACTAGCTTTTGCCCGCGGCTCCGCCCGCGTGGATGTCGGTTATCGCGACCAAACATAGCCTATGTCCTTTCTCATGGTCTAATCTACCCCCATACTAAATTTCATTAAAATCGTTTCAGTGGTTTAGGCGTGAAACAATCAGGCAGACAGACAGACAGAGTTACTTTCGCATTTATAATATTAGTATGGATCTTTACACCTAGAATGATATATGTTTTAATTTATTTATTTACTAAGGTATATTGTAAAAAAAAGAAAAAAAAAATAACAAAAGAAATAATTAAATTTTAATTTGTTTGCAATGTGATATACTTATTACATTGCATTAAAAGTACAGGCCCAGGCACCATCAGGTGTGGACAGCTGATTGATGAACGAGACTGGCGCAGGCACTCTCAGGTTAGGAGGCCAGAGGGCAATCGCTTTCATAAAAGTCAACTAAACCAAATTATACAAAGGGGAATCTAAGTTAATCTGTGCACTAAATCCTTCACTTAGATGCATCCGCTTGGAAGAAGAAGAAATATTTCAAAACTAGCTGACCCGGTGAACTTCGTACCGCCAATTATTTTCCACCCGCGTGGCGTCCGATCCCGTTCCCGCTGCACCCTCGTATACAATGATAAAGATAAATAAACAGCAACAGAAATAACCACACTGTCACTTTGACAGCCTCTGTGGCGTAGCGGTAGTGCACGCGACTGCCACGCAGGAGGCGCGGGTTCGATTCCCGCTCAGTGCAAATATTTGTATGCATGAATATGGCTATTTGCATTGGTCTGGGTGTTTCTATGTATTATATCTATGTATTTACAAAAAAAAAATTTAAGTATGTTTATCCGCATTCTAGATCCATAACACAAGCTATAAAAGCTTACCATGGGTCTAGATAGCGTTGTGTAGAATGTTGTGGAATAAAAAAAAAAAAACTTTGGCATATACGCCGATGCCGGCCGAATTTGTTGACATTAATGATCATTGCTCTGTTCCCTTGAGTAGTAGCGTGATGATGATAATATAGCCTATGTGTTATTCTAATGTATAACCTATATTATTGATTATTGTACAGTTTCATGAAAATCCATTCAGTAGTTTTTACGTGAAAGAGTAACATACACATCCATCCATACTCACAGAGTTTCGTGATTATAATATTAGTAGGATTGCTATCAGGAGCGCTAAATAATATACGATAAACCCATTCTTTGAATTTACGCTGATCCACCATTACGAATAAAAGACTTCAGTACTTATAACCGCAATTCCCCCAATAGCTAGCTTCGCACAAACTCATCAATTGTGTCCCAACAACCTATTGAATTGACAAACCGATAATCCACTTCGCGAGAACGGGCGTAACAAATGAACTCACAATGAAACAGCTTTATAAACACAATTTAACAAACTCTGCAACGCAATCTCATAAAAGATGGAGAGAAGTTGGAGCGACGACGCCATCTTAAAAGTTAAATGTCAAAATAATAACTGATTTTGGTGCGAACTGGCTAAGATTGACTTTCATATCTTGTTTATCAATTCTGGCTTCCGACGTGAGTTTTCACTAGATTAGGGATCCGTATAAGCCTGAGCGTATTAATATTGAACCTTAAAGTAATTCAAATTTATGTTATTTTGTACTATTGTGGACTATAGACTAAATTTCCGTAGTTTAAATATTATGACTGTTTATACTGTAGATTGATGGCGCTTGGTGGAATCTGCTACACATATTGAATAACACACTTGTACTTTTCCACTGAATTTATTTATAGACCTGACCGGTTTCGCCTTACGGCATTCTCAAAGGTTCACATTGATGTTCTAAAAATTACAATTCGGAAACACTACAATATTTGCATTTTTTCATGTGTGGGTAGTTTTTAAAAAATTCGGTATACCAGTTAAAATTTTTTTCCCCAAAATGTGGGAAATAATTATAAGTTTGGCCTCACAATTTCTAATGATCAATATAATATATAAAATTGCATTTGAATTATAATGTCAAGGAATAATTTTAAATGTCAAATGAAAATAATAATGTCGAATGGTAATGTCGAATTACAAATGATTAAAGGAAAATTCTATCGAAATGTCAAAATCATAATCAAATTGCATTGAATAAAGTTATCGTCAAATTAATGATGTCAAATGGTGTGCTTAACAAGACTGGGATTACAATATACAGAATGTCAGTAACAATATTAAATTAACAATTCAACACGAGCATGCAAAGCAAGTAGATATGTGGATATCATCATTCACTGTAGCAGGGGTGAGCGGCTCAGATCCAACTGTTGGTTTATTAAGTTGTTTCTGTCAATATTTAGTAGTCTGTTTATTTCTAAGGCTTCCAGGGCGTTCATTTTTCTACCTTTGTCACACAGTCGCAGAGCTCTGAAGTTGACCTTAGGATCAAAGGAGTGGTTTTCTAGAAGAAGATGTTCGAAAATATTCATGTACCAGACCAAGCCATGCTCATTTCCTTTGATGTAAAAAATCTATTTCCAAGTATTCCTTTAAATGAATGTAAAAGTGCAATTAAAGACATCCTAATAGAATCTGAAGTAGACCCTCAGATTGCCATAGACTTGGAACATACCATATCGGTCTGCCTAGACCAAAACTATTTTAGGTTTGGTGACAAATTGTACAAGCAGATGGATGGCCTCGCTATGGGTAGCCCCCTTTCACCGCTTTGTGCAGATATTTTCATGAATTATATCGAGAAACAAATTCTAGGCAATAGTATGTACAAACCATTTATTACCTACTGGTATAGGTATGTGGATGACATCATTTGTTTGTGGACCGGAAATATAGATACCTTGAATAACTTTTTGACATTTATTAATGAAATTAACTCTAAAATACAATTCACAATAGAAATTGGACATGACCACATTAATTTTCTTGATATCACTATTAATTTAATCAACAACAGACATACATTTAAAATCTATAGAAAACCCACTTTCGCTGACAATGTCATACATGCAAATTCTAGACACCCATTGAGTCACAAACACGCTGCATTCCACTCGATGTTACACCGACTACTGTCGATCCCAATGTCGCAGTCGGATTTCGAGGAAGAATTGACAGTAATCAAGGTGATAGCGACGAACAATGGTTTTCCATCTCAATTAATAGATAGCATAGTTAAACGTAAGAGTTCCAGAGTAGTCACAGATCTAGCTTACAAGGGAGGCACACCCATTACCGCAGATACACATAAGAAACGATGGGCTCGCATACCTTATATCGGACATGTTTCATATAAATGTGCTAGAAATCCTTCAGAATGCAAACCAGCTTATTATACCACACATAATCTACAAAACTTAATTTGCAATAATAAGGATCCAACCCCAGCTGAGCAGAAAAGTGGAATATACGAACTGACATGTTCCACCTGCAACAAAAAGTATATCGGCCAAACTGGACGACCTTTCGAAATTAGAGTTGCGGAACATGTCAGAGGTTGGAGACTCAAAAAAACTGAGTCCAACTTTGCGGAACATCTTCTTCTAGAAAACCACTCCTTTGATCCTAAGGTCAACTTCAGAGCTCTGCGACTGTGTGACAAAGGTAGAAAAATGAACGCCCTGGAAGCCTTAGAAATAAACAGACTACTAAATATTGACAGAAACAACTTAATAAACCAACAGTTGGATCTGAGCCGCTCACCCCTGCTACAGTGAATGATGATATCCACATATCTACTTGCTTTGCATGCTCGTGTTGAATTGTTAATTTAATATTGTTACTGACATTCTGTATATTGTAATCCCAGTCTTGTTAAGCACACCATTTGACATCATTAATTTGACGATAACTTTATTCAATGCAATTTGATTATGATTTTGACATTTCGATAGAATTTTCCTTTAATCATTTGTAATTCGACATTACCATTCGACATTATTATTTTCATTTGACATTTAAAATTATTCCTTGACATTATAATTCAAATGCAATTTTATATATTATATTGATCATTAGAAATTGTGAGGCCAAACTTATAATTATTTCCCACATTTTGGGGAAAAAATTTTTAACTGGTATACCGAATTTTTTAAAAACTACCCACACATGAAAAAATGCAAATATTGTAGTGTTTCCGAATTGTAATTTTTAGAACATCAATGTGAACCTTTGAGAATGCCGTAAGGCGAAACCGGTCAGGTCTATAAATAAATTCAGTGGAAAAGTACAAGTGTGTTATTCAATAAATATTATGAGATACTAGCTGATACTTGCGACACCATTCGCGTGGAAGCAATTAGTTCTCCGTCGAAATCGCTGGGCCGATTGCGATGGGATATTTCGCTTTAAATTAAAATTAATATGAGTCAAATAGCCTCCATACCATCTTAGTGTTAGCCATAAATTACCGCCGAAATGTACACGAAAAATTGAGAAAAGTTAACAAATTGGCCAGTGAGGGGACATAGTGGGGGGGAGGTGCCAAGGAGTACCAGCTTACCAGAAAGTACCAAATTCTTCAAAGAATTTTTGAATGCGTATAATATAACTATATAATAACTTTAATAGCTAATAACTTTGTCCAAGATGAAACTATTGCAATCTAGGGTAATAAATCTGTCAAAATCAGTCCAGTCTTTTCGAAAATTAGATTTCGAAAATTGGATCAAACAGATGAAAATATACTTAGACAGAGAGAGAGAGAAAAAAAAAAGGGAATATCGTATTATATAAATGTACAGTATTACTTACAACTACCAAAACAACTTCGAATATAATGTCTTGAATAAATCAACATCTTAAACTACAAGGTTTTCAACCATAACAATTAAGTACTCCAGAAACATAATCTACATGACGTCAAGCCGGTATCAACTTAATGTGGAAATAATGAATTCGTCGCGAATCGTCCGCCCCTGTTTGTCTTTCAATTATGGCCTCCCCAGGGCTCGAACCCCCCTGTTTAAACAACGTAACACTCCCATGTATATTTAAGGAGGGACAAAAATTAAATCTTCCGCTTATCTGTGTTGTTCAAAATGTAATCTACGGAAGCAATGACTTTCGAAGATGTGCTCGTCTTTTATTTTTGTCTTCTTTTTTCATTTCATTGATTAGCGTCTTTTTTGTTTAATTGATTTGCATTTAATTATGGGTAATATGAACGAACAGTGGTAGCACGAGCTTTGGAACCAATTCCCGGTCTGGATAAGTGTTATTAGACTTTATGTTAATAAGACTGCAGAATTACCAGAAATAACATGTGACTTTATTTATTGTCATATTTTAAATTTTAATTTTATTTGACATATATACATTATTGACTTGTACCAAGGATAGGAAAAAATTCTAACACAGATTATTCTCTTTGATGGACTACTTACTGTATTTAATTTTTTAATTCTATATAATCACTAGCGCATAATCAATATTAATTTAAAAAGACCTGTAAAATTGCATCCCGTCAGGTGGATTATGGAGACACTCTATTTACTGAATGTTACCTATAAATTACCCATTTTCGCAATAAATGAGTTTGAGTATGAGTTAAGACCTTACTAATAGTATGGTGCCGTAGTTTTGCCAAGCGACTACAATATGGGGTCCTTCAAGAGGGGCATTAGAAGGTTTCTTTAGGGTAGGCAGCACGATTGTAACGCCCCTGGTGTTGCATACGTCCATAGGCCACGGTAACCACTTTCCATCACGTGGGCCCTGTGCTTGTCTACCACCTAGTGGTATAAAAAAATAGTAGCATTTTTTTTATCGTGCATAAAATCCCTACAGATACCACCCGGAGCCAGTGTAGGTGGCTATGTCGGACTCGAACCGACTAAAACGCACGCCGTCTTTGGGTCTTTGGTTGCCGGAGGTGAGATTGCAGGAAACATATCTCTCGCACCCTGGCAGACCCAGGACCATCTCTTCCGAGATGGCCCGCTTCGGGTTGTGGGGACCATAGTGTCCCCATCTAGCCGCTTTTTTTTTTCGTGCGGATATCCCCTCGGATATCCCCACTGCCGGAACCGGAAGGGGAGGTTATGTCGGACTCGAACCGACTAAAACCGCACGCCGACTGTGGGTCTTGGTGCTAGGCCGGAGGTGAGGTTGTCATAGACATATCCCTCGCACCCCGGCTGACCCAGGGCCATCCCTTACGGTCTGGCCCTCCTCAGGAGGGGGGACAACGGTGTCCCCAACTCGCCCCCGGAATGGGGAGGCGCCCTATTCAGCGCGCCGCCGCCGTGGCCTGCTTCTGCTGGGGTGACAGGTGGCTCCACCCGTCACCCCCAGGCCCGCGCTCATGGGGGACGGAGGTCAGTCAGTGCCCTCCCCATCTAGTCCCGGGTATGGGGAGGCGCACTTTGCGCCGCCGCCGCGGAATAATAGTAGCATGGTGTCTGGAAAAAGACGTAGTTCATTTATCATATGTTTACCGGGTAAGATGTGATTGGCATCAACCTCTAAGACCTTGGTACTGCACGCTAAAAAGTAAGCCGTCTTTACTTCTTAAAAGACGGCGAATCCATATGGATTAAAAAATAAAACAATGTAAGAATCTCTTTCGTCCTGAGCTATTTTTAAGACAAAATTATTTATCAAATTACTAATGTTTATTTAAATCTTTTTTTTTATCGGTCCAGGTTGGTTAACCCGCCATCCTTCTCTTACAGTGAAAATGCTTTGACCACCACCGATCAAATAAAAAATTCCTTTCTAAATCGATTTGAATAATTAGCATTTCAGTATGCTGTAATATTTCAGTCAAATACAACTTGTAGCTTACGTAAACGAGTCAGTTAAATAAACACATTTATTAGGTTAAAATACAGAGTGAAGTAAAGGAAAAAAGAAAAGACGGTGTATACATTAGGAATAGTATTTAGAAGCAATTCAGATATTAAAAAATCTTCATTATAAATCAAATTGCAGCTTACAGTGAGAGAAGAATTGGCTCTTACAGAGATCACATCTAAAGACAAGAAACAGCTCTGATAAGCTACAGCACCTTCAGAGAAGAAGCAGCTCTGATAGCTACAGTACCTTCAAAGAAGAAGCAGCTCCGATTGCTACAACACCTTCAGAGAAGAAGCAGCTCTGATAAGCTACAGCACCTTCAGAGAAGAAGCAGCTCCGATAGCAACCGTACCTTCGGAGAAGAAGCAGTTCCGATAGCTACAGCATCTTCAGAGAGGAAACAGCTCCGATAGTTACCGCACCTTCAGAGAAGAAGCAGCTCCGATAGCTACCACATCTTCAAAGAAGAACCAGCTTCTATAACTTCTACACTTGATACCCGTGATAGACTGTATTATCGTTATAAAGCTAAATTATATACCTTTTTTCCCCTTGAACTATTTATTTCAAGTTGTACCGTGACATTATCCGAAAAAAAAATTGAAACTTATCATTATGGTTTGGTTCATAGAATTTGTGAGAAAAATGCCAGGCTATAAAAACTTGTCTATTTCGAATAATTATCAATGTATCCCATAGCTACCGGACATATCATTCCTATGTTACAATCGGATACTTACCATTCGGATATATCCGTCTCCCCGTATCTCCGGGAGCTGGTACTCATGTGGGATACAACCTGTTACAACCCACACAACATATAGTCACTTTCTCCTAATCGACAAAATACAATGTAGTGTCTCAAATCAGAGAAAAGTATATATAATAGTCTCAAACAAATCAGATTAAACATTAGAAACAGCGATAAGAATGACGTATAACTAATAATTTATCATTTTAAAATCATTAAATTGTGAGAGATTGTAAGAGATCGCTCTTAGCGATAAGGCCGCCATTTGTACATAATGTCATTTATTGTCCATACATTTACTGTATTACTGGTGTACAATAAAGATTTATCTATCTATCTAAATTTGAAGTTCTAAGCTCCTTAGTTCACAAATGATCTATAATATGCTCGAAAGTACAAATTCTTATTAGTAAAAATCTGTTATAGTGTGGTACTCTTCATCCTCTACTTGAGTAGAATTTAAGGTTGCCTGTCCACCGAAGGCAACCTTAAATTCTACTCAAGTTGAGGATGAAGAGTACCACACTATAACAGTTTTTTACTAATAAGAATGTGTACTTACTGTACGCGATTCCTCATAAATAAAAGGATATTTTAACTGGCGTAGACGTAGAGTGCTACGAGCTACGACAGTCTACGAATACAAAGAAACTCGCTTTGATCAGCTACTTCAATGCAGAGATTTGAAACTAATGACTGTAAAACTTGCTGCAAAACTTATCTGTCATAATTTCCCCAAACTACCACAACATTTATCCAACATAATAATTATTATAAATAAAAATATAAAACAAGATATGTGCAAAACTGCAGGTTCAGGCGTCAAAATATTCCTCCCCATCGACGTCAATCAGGAGGGTGGCCAGAACGTTGGTGGCATTGCTACGTCGAATGCCCTTCATCCATATGATAACCAGAGTTTAATAACCAGTTACCAAAGAAGATTTTTTCTTCTTTGGGCAATTGGTTATCAAACAGGTTCAGGTCAAATTAGTTATTTTCCATATTGATAACCGATTGCCCAAAGAAAAAAAAATCTTCTTTAAAATTTACTTTGGCCATTCAGTTATCAAACAGGAATTATTTTCCATATTGATAACCAGAGTTTGGTAAACAGTTACCATAAAAGATTTTTTTTTCAATGCCGACCCTTTGCGCAAGGAATAAGCCAGCCCTCTGGTACCCAACTAACTACTCTCAACACAAAGCGACATTCTATTAGAGATAGCGGCACTGGTTATATTCAGTAAGGTATGGGATTGACATAATCAGCAGTGTCATTCTTTGAAATGTAAAGGAATTTCTCTCATTGCTATAATTTTATTTGGGTTCACTATCCATTTGCATAAAAAAATAACCATAAAATATTTTGGCATATGGTAATTTAGACTAATGATATTTATGCATAATTTTTCCTTCTTCCTACAGTCCCGGGTCCTTTCAGCGGGGCGTAAAGAGGCATCTGATGAGGTCGTCAAGCTGAGTGCCACCATTGTTAACATGGTAAATGTTCACGATAGTGACCCTCTTTCCGAAACTTTGCCTTTAGCTTACCATCAGGCGAGGTGAAATTGACGTGTCATTTAATAATTAAAAAAAACTATACCTCAGTCACCTATTAATATTCATTGATTGTTTTTTTTTATATCACTTAGTTGGCAGACAAGTACACGGCCCTCCTGATGGAAAGTGGTTACGTGGCATATGGACGTATGCAACACCAGGGGCGCTACACGTTCTGCCGACCCCGAAAAAACCTTCTAATCTTCCTGAAGAACCCATATTGTAGTCGCGTGGGTAAACCTTAGCAGGAAGTTCATTCCACAGATTGAGCGTGCGTGGGATGAAGTTTCTTTCATACCACACAGTGCGAACAGTTTGAAGCGTCGGTAGCTTAGAGGTTGAGACTTACACAACCTGCCTCTTCAAGCAACCCACCATAATGTGGATACGGAGGATACGTGGCTGGACGTAATTCTGACGTCTAACCTGTCTTTCGTCTCGTCACATGGTCAACACCCAGCGCCAGGATTCTCTCGACACGACCTCCTGTTTATCTCATATATCCTCAAACCACCGAAACTCCGACCTCGCATGTTGCTTTTACGCAATTTTGGGCGCATGGACGTTAAGCAGCTATGCAGTGATGCTTCAGCACTGAGTTGGGACTGTATTTGCGAGACAAAGTCAGTTGATGAAAAAGTCCGAATCTTCAACAATGTGGTCATCAGCCTATACGACACCCACGCTCCGTTCAGGAGAGTCAAAGCGAAACGCCCCCCTGCGCCTTGGATAACGCCGGAGGTTCGTAGGGCAATGCGACACAGGGATCGTATGTTTTCCAAGTACCGTCGGGACAAGCGTGATGAGACGTGGGTGCTCTTCAAAGCTGCAAGGAATCGGTGTAACCAAATGATACGCAACGCCAAACGCCGTTATATCCTCAATAACATTGCTTCTTCATCCTCTGCTAATATTTGGAAGTTCCTGGGGACGTTGGGTATTGGTAAACAGCGATGCTCTGAATTCCAGTCTGCTATTGGTTTGGATGAGATAAATCAACATTTCACCACTTTTACCCCTTTGAGTCACCAAACCAGGAGCTGCACTATAGACTACCTAAAAAGCTTACCACATCCCAACATTGAGCCTCTCGAGTTTTCTCCGGTTGCACCGAGTGAGGTGAAAAAGGTCATACTATCCATCAAATCTAGTGCTGTGGGCCCTGACAACATTAGTCGCCGGATGATCACTACCATCCTAGACCAGCTCCTGCCGGCAATTACCCATATTATCAATTATTCCCTGGACTCCGGACAGTTCCCATCCCTATGGCGTAAAGCCTTTGTCATACCCCTTCCCAAGATTTCAAATCCATCCCTTCCCAATCATTTTCGTCCTATCAGTATTCTTCCCTTCCTTTCTAAAGTGCTTGAGGCCTGCGTGCACAAACAGCTGTCAACGTTCATTTACAGCAATAAGTTGTTGAATCCCCTACAATCAGGTTTCAGGCCCGGACACAGCACTGTTACAGCCCTGTTAAAAGTGACTGAGGATATTAGGGTGGGCATGGAAAATACCAAGCTCACAGTACTAGCACTGGTTGATTTCTCCAATGCTTTTAATACTGTCAACCACGACCTTCTTTTAAACACCTTATCACACCTGATGATCTCACCGGATGCACTGGAATGGTTCTCTAATTATCTTCAGGGGCGCCATCAAGCTGTTCGTCAAGGTGAAACTTTATCGCACTGGCGTAACACTGACGCTGGCGTTCCTCAAGGCGGTATCTTATCTCCTTTATTGTTTTCTATCTTCATAAATCTCGTAACTCATAATCTTCAATGTGCGTATCATTTGTACGCCGATGACCTACAACTGTACGCCCAAGCGGGTGTGGATGATTTGAGCTCGGCAATAACTAAAGTCAACCAGGACCTAGAGCATATTAACAGCTGGTCGAGCCGTTTTGGACTGACCGTTAATCCTAGTAAGTGCCAGGCCATTATTATTGGGAGCCAACATTTTCGAAGACAGGTGGATGAGGCATCTCTCCCGCCAATCACTCTCAACGGTACAGTCATACCCGTCAGCCCGTCAGTGAAAGACCTTGGCTTGTTCATTGACTCCACTCTGAACTGGAGAGACCAAGTATCTCGCGTATGTCAAAGTATTACTGGCTCGCTTCGCGCATTTTATCGGCTACGGACCCTTCTACCTATTAACACCAAGACAATGCTCGTGCAGGCATTACTGTTCCCTGTACTCGATTATGGGGATGTTTGTTACTTCGACCTGAATGCTGAACATCTCAACAAACTTGACCGTCTTCTGAATAACTGCATCAGATTCGTCTTCAATCTGCGCAAGTACGATCATGTGTCTGTGTGTCGTTCTCAATTAAATTGGTTGCCGATTCGTCAGCGTCGAAACCAACGCGCACTTACCACTCTCTATACTATCCTAACTTCTCCTAATTCTCCCTCCTACCTCTCCCCCTATTTTCAATATCTTGGCGCAAATCACAATAGGAACCTACGTTCAACTAATAACCTCGTCTTACGCTGTCCTACTCATCGCACTGATTTCGTCCACTCTTCCTTTCCTGTACAATCTATATTTCTTTGGAACCAGCTGCCTCTTGGGATCAGGAGGGCCACTAGCCGTTGCACGTTCAAACTGGGGGTTCGTAAACTCATGCTCGAAAAGTTGGGGAAACCTGATAGTCATCTCATTTAAATATGAATGGTTATTTATATGTGTATATGTACATGTTATTTGCTTATATTTATTTATACATATATGTATATATATTTATATTTATGTATGGGTAGTTGAGTGTATCTCTTATATTTATTTATACTTTTATGTATATTATATTTATGTATGTGTAGTTGAGTGTATCTATGTATTACTATATTTTGCTATAATGTGTATGCGTATATTAGTACCTATTTAGGTACTATCTATCTTATTTATGTAAATTAAGTATATATCTAGTTTACCTTTCTATAATGCACCTACTCTGTTGTTCTCTGCACCACCTATTAGGTTGACTGGTAGAGAATGCCTACGGCATTAAGTCCGCCTTTGTACATTTGTGCATGAAGTTCAAATAAAAAAAAAAAAAAAAAAAAAAAAAAAAGTCCCAGGTTCGAATCTATTACACTCCTAACACAAGCAATTTAGCTTAGTTGGAGGAGTTGCGTGGGAGGGCACTGACTGACCTCCGTCCCCTAAGAGCGCGGGCCTGGGGGGGAGCCACCCGTCAACCCAGCAGAAGCAGACTGCAGCGCGCCTCCCCATTCTGGGGGCGAGTCGAGATGGCCCTGAGTCAGCCGGTGTACGAGGGATATGTCGATGACAACCTCACCTCCGGCCTAGCACCACGACCCACAGTCGGCGTACGGTTTCAGTCGGTTCGAGTCTGATATACCCTCCTCTTCCGGCTCCGGCAGGGGAGGTATCCGAGGGGATTTCCACACGAAAAAAAATAACAAAAAGAGGGGATTTCCGCACGAAAAAAAGATGAAAAAGTTGGAGGGGTTAGAGTGCATTTCGGTTTTTCGGTTCTAATATTCTTTAAAAATAACAGTGCGCAGTGTTTCCGATCGCAGTGTGTGCGGCTGAATGTAGCTGTGGGCATCATGTCACTATTCATCTGAGCACAAACAATTGTATAGGAGGTAGAACACACACAGCGAGGCAAAGTCCCTGCTGAGGCTAAGGGGTTCCACATTGCCTGCGAGTATAGGATTGTCGATGAGCCTCAGCGCCCGTCTTTGTACCGAGTCTAGATGCAAGGACGCTAAAGAGCTTTTTTTAATGAAGTCAGTATTTTAACAGACCCGATAGGAATCTCGCATCTGTCTCAAAATTTAAACTAAACGTCACTCGGCTCACTAAAATGACTTGTGACGTATGTCTAAAGAACTTTGAGTAAAGTAAATCGCTTATTAAAAACAACGTGCCCAGCCCAAATGGATTTGATGAAACCAGAAAAAATAAATAAAAAATAAATAATCCACAACATTCCACACAACGCTTTCTAGACCCATGGTAAGCATAGATTAACTAGCTTGTGTTATGGAATCTAGAATGCGGATAAACATACTTAGATACTTTTTTTTTTGTAAATATATACATACTAAAGCATAAATAACTTACTTCAAAAGCACTTTCCAGAGAGCGAAATTTCATACAACCGCTTATCCCTTTATTGCCTTTTGCGGTTGAAATTTAAAAAAAAAAGAGTGTTAAAAAAACACATGTGCATCTATTCAACTAATCGAAATTCAGCTTTAGTGTGCCAAAATCAAATGAAATGTGAAAAAGGGTTTTTCATAACACAATTTCCAAGAAAGAATTGTTTTTACCACTTGGGAAATCGAGAGTAAAGTAAATTGAGACTGAATTACGAACATCTTTTTATCAAGAGAATTAAACTTCAGAAGTGGGTACGTACAGTCAGAGTCAGAATGATCTTGACACACAGTCTCAAAATAATCTTAAAAAATAATTACCATTATTTAATTATAACAAAATATTGTAATGTATCATCCAGTTATGTTAGTAACAGACTGCAGTTTTATTATACGAGTATCAACCGCATTTTTCATTGAAGTAATCGAAAAAACAAATATGTTATTGTAACTATAGCAATAATAAATCTGCGCTAGCCTAGTGGTATGGGTAATGGACTGCTGAGACGAGGTCTCGGGTTCGATCCCAGGTTTACAATGGTATGTGTCATTGGTGTGTGCCATGGCACACACAAATGACTTTTCGATGCTTTTCGAAGTTATGTGTGTATTTATCGCAGGTTTATAAGTGCCCGGTTAATGGCAATAGGCTCGCCACCTATTATATTGGGACCTAAACATAAACTGGCGAACCACTGCCTACCCTTTGGGGGAATATAGGCGTGAGTTTATGTTATGTTATGTTATGTTAAAATTATACCAAATAAGTTACCTGGTATTTAATATCATAAAATTTTTGATACAGTATTGAAATAAATTACTTTTATTTTACCATAACAAAAAAGTCAAAGTTATTCCATAAATATAACTATAACAAAAGTTACAATATTTGACACCACTATTCACAAATATTTTTATATAACTTAAACAAATATTACAATATTTTACATAGTTTTATTCAGAAATATTTTTTTAATCATATCAAGCGACGGCCTAACAAACAGCTATAGAATGTAACTTACCTTGAATCGCTGCACAAACACAAATCAACACATGACGGCTTCGAGCAGTGCTCGACGCGACGGTACCGACCCGACTGGCCCCGGCTGCAGCCAATGGCCACCACGCCCCGGACCATCCCGCCCACAGCCCCAACCAACCAATCAGCCCCCGCCCAAAACGTTATTTACTTCATACTCCCGCCCGCCCTCAACTTATCGATTGGGCGGACGCAGCACTTATTTAAGGCGGGCGACTGAATTAATTTTGTGATTGAAATTACGAGTAAAAACGTATAATTCGTTCGCGCCTGGCCGCCGGCTGCCGCGGCTATTAAGGCTGTTGTGTTTTGATGTGTTCGGTTCGGTTATTTTGTTTCATAAATGTTTTTGTGTTAGTTAGACATTTATTTTTTTATACATACACTTACACTTGTAAAGGTATCTCTAAAGGATTTTAGAGGATTACGTTGCCTTAATTAAGCAAAATGTATTTATATAACTTGTAAACAAAACAAAACTGACTGGGCCATAAATTTGACTTTTTCACAGTCGAACTTTTATGTTGTAAGCTTCCTTATAGAAGGATTTTTAGAAGTTTTTACTCTAAGGGGGTAAATTATTAAATTTTCTCAGTCCCGTAGGCTTACTCTTGAAACCAATGTCAATATTAATACAAGTTCAATCCGATTCCAATCTCAATATGTGTCACTGTCAAAGTCCTACTCTCGACATCAATTTCGTCAACATTGTATTGAAATTAGAATTGTACAAGAATTAGATCCCAGTGTAATGAAGTTATTATTTTGAGTCAAAGCCAATATAATCAAACAATACAAAACACAATATTGTGCTGCCAAAATGCGTCAAGAGTACCGTTTACAACATTTGATGTTCCAATACAATATCATTTAATGCATTTAAAATTCACACAATATTGAGCCAATATGGCGCTAGTGTGGTGTTCAAGAGTAAAAAACGCTCAATTCCAATGTCAATAGATTGAAATTGGTTTCAAGAGTAAGCCCGCAGGGCAGACTACTAGTGCTTTTATTTTTTTATACATTCACTTACACTTGTCTAAAGGATTTTAGGGGATTACGGCGTTGCCTTAATTAAGCAAAATGGTATGTGTTTAGCTTGAAAACAAAACATAACTGATTGATTCGTCAACCCATAGTCTACCATTGGGGCCTTGACATTTTCACAGTCGAACTTTTGTGTTGTAAGCTTCCATTTAGAGGGATTTTTAGAAGTTTTTACTTTAAGGGGGTAAATTACTACACAGGAGGCGCGGGTTCGATGCCCACTCAGTGCAAATATATGTATGCATGAATATGAATATTTGCATTGGTCTGGGTGTTTCTATGCATAATAATTATGTATTTACAAAAAAATATCTGAATATGTTTATCCGCCTTCTAGATTCCACAACACAAGCTAGTTAAGCTTACTATGGGTCTAGATAGCGTGGTGTAGAATGTTGTGGAATATTAATTAATTAATTTATTTTTCTAAAGTTGCCCATTGCCCTTTTTAAAATTATATGTACATAATGAGATAGGTATATAATTAATTAGACATTCTGTAGAGTTCGACATCACAAAATACCAATAAATAGATCACAAACCATTGGTGGTGTTTTGCTATATAAAACTTTTTGATCCGTAGGGCTAGTTTATTGAATATAAGATATATTATAGAAATATGTTGCTACGTGCGTATGTTTCGCTTAATACTTCACGCTAATAATAAAAAATAAAATATATATTCCACAACATTCTACGCAACGCTATCTAGAGCCAAGGTGAGCTTAAGTTGCTTGTGTTATGGAATCTAAAATACGGATAAATATACTTTTTTTGTAAATACATACATATTATACATAGGAACACCCAGACCAATGCAAATCACCATATTCAATAATAAAAATATTTGCATTGAACGGGGTTCGAACCCGCGCCTCCTGCGTAACAGTCGCGTTCGCTACCGCCACGCCACAGAGACTGTCAAAAAATCAAATCATTTGATTGAAATTTTATAGTATTTATCTTTAACTTACAATTTACAATTCGATTACATCAGGAAAAATGAATTGTTCAGGTGGAAAAGCATTCCCCCGTGTAAGGGAAAGGTCGTGGGCTCAAGCCTCACCTAAGCAATTAATTTTTCCTGGTGTAATCGAAAATCAAATAAATTTGTTGGTTGTTTGTAGATGGCTCCACCGTAGCCCTTTAAGACGGATATAAAGAGAAGGAAAATTTGAAGTGATTCAGGTGTGGCTCAATAGCTCAGTTGGAAGAGCATTCCCCCTGTAAGGGAAAGGTCGTGAGTTCAAGTCTCACTTGAGCATTTCCTTTTTTCCGATGTTTTTCAAATTTTAAAGTTAGCATAATAAATGCTATAAAAATTCATTCAAATAAACATTCCTATTTATGTGTTTGTAATATCATTCTACTGTATTCATCACCGATTAAATGTGAATATCACACGGGGTTGTTTTAAGACTGCCATTCACCTGTATCAAACTTTCAAAAAGTGTTTTATCAAATGTAATTTTACTAAATTATGTTTTCACATAAAATACATCCATACTAATATTATAAATGTGAAAGTAACTCTGTCTATCTGTTACCCCCCTGCCGGAGCCAGAAGGGGAGGCTATGTTGGACTCGAACCGACTAAAACCGCACGCCAACTGTGGGTCGTGCTGCTAGGCCGGAGGTGAGGTTGTCATCGATATATACCTCGCACCCCGGCTGACCCAGGGCCATCCCTTACGGTTTGGACCTCCTCGGGAGGGGTGACAACGGTGTCCCTGACTCGCCCCCGGAATGGGGAGGCGCGCTTTTTAGCGCGCCGCCGCCGTGGCCTGCTTCTGCTGGGGTGACAGGCAGCTCCACCTGTCACCCCCAGGCCCGCTTATGGGGGACGGAGGTCAGTCAGTGCCCTCCGACGCGATCGATCCGCGAGTCTCTCTCGCTCGCGCCGCCTCTCCCGTTCCGCCGTCTCCTTCACGACCATTACCTGCTTGGCCCACCCGTAGGCTGTGTTGGTTCCCGGTGGAGTAGAATAGGACCACCCCAGCTCTTCCTGTGGGTGTCGTAAAAGGCGACTAAGGGATAAGGCTGTTTTCCATCCAACAGTAAAGACAAAAGGCTCGCTAAACGGCAATAGGCTCGGGATACGCTTTAATGGCGACGGGATTTTCTTTATTATTTATTTATTAGCAAACCTTATTTATCGCAACGCGTACAAAAAAAAACAAAATACCAAAATCAAAATTTTAATTGCCGTTGTATTCCCAGCAGATTTTTACGACGCAATTGTCAAAATACCATCGAGATATGGCTCCCTATGAGTCGAGAACGATTAAGGCCCGTATTCTAGAATGACACTCAAACTGGATTTAAACACAGATCGCCTAATCATTACTTGAGTGGGAATCTTTATTTACGCAGTTCACAATCTGCACTAAAACACAATTCGCCTGAATCGAGTTTTAGATAGAGCATAGATAATAGAATCAACATTTTAAATCAGCCGTTCTCGTTTACATTCTTTATTTATTGGGCAATTTTGCTCCGCTTTACGCATAATTTAAAAAATATAGAAATTGGAAAATAATCAATAATGAGGAATATTTTGAATCATTTAGGCAGAAACTACTTGATAAGAAAAGTTTTGGGGAGAAGCCCCCAAAACTTGCCTTATAACTGGTGTTTTAAAATAATAGAATTTACTGAATGCATTTTACGGCAAATAAGTGGTAAAGTGATATTATATAAAACGGAACGTCTAAACGTATTTGTCCAATCAAGACGGAGTCTGCCTTGTTTGTTTTGACTTTTATTGTGAAATAGGAAACAACCATTGCGTGAAATAAATGGCGAAAATAGGTTCTACTATGGAAGGTTTTATTCATAGTTCATTGCAAATCAAAGACAATATGACAAAATTGAATAGAGAGGCGACCTACACTTTAGTTCACGAAATTGTTGGCTTTACTTACGCGTATATTAGCAGGGCTGGCTTGTCTGGCGTGCAAGGGTTGCAATGCATCCGGGAGCAGGTTCTTAGGGGGTAAAATCTACCTACGTACCTAAAATTTCAGGTTCATCCACTGTTTTAAAGATTTTTGATAGACAGCTACGTACAAAGAATTTATCTTGTTTGATAACTATCTACGAAAAAATTGATACGAAAGAAGATTTTTTATCCATTCTTTTTCCAAACATCTACAATATGATGTACCTACAATAATATATAAGATTTTACAGGGTCAGCAGCACGAATGCACGAGTCTGGTGCCCCCAGTTATATATTAACTTTATGGGTCCCCTGGTATTGCACACTTCTATATCGAATAACCTGCTCCCCTAGACAAGTGGCAATTTGTTGGCCTGCGTACTGTGCAATACAATGATGAATGTATGGGATTGAAGTGACGATACCTGTCAATCCCATACATTGAAGAATCTAATACAAACGTAATTGCCACTTAACTAGAGGTGCTGAACACGGTAGTAGAGGAACCGTGTTTTCATGGATGTAGCCGTCTCATAATTAAAATAAAGGATGATCGAGTATGTTTCATAGTCATTGCAATCTATCCGGCCCCTTCACCAAGGGTTAACATCTTTTAAAATGTTCGTGTTAAATAAATAAATGTTGTAAACTCTGGGTCAGATATTTATATAAGATGTTATAACTTGTCTTATTCCTGTCTCTTGCACCACCACATAAAAAGGCTATCAAACTCACACGTAACCTGATGTTTTATTATCTGGGAACATGAAAATATCTATGGGTGTTTATTATAACCCGACCATTAAGCATGCTATTTATGTGCTAACAATTGGATAAAAGTTGAGGACGTTATATTTATACTGCATTTTCCTCGCTGTCATGTTGACTGATAACTGACATGTCTGATTGTTGATATAAAAGTTGGTATTTATTGAAATCGGTGCTTTGGTGTTTACAAGCGTCTAATTTCATGGCAGCTGAAAATTTACTGCTATTTAGTATATAATAAGTACCTAGCAAACAAATTCACAAACGTATATTGTTTACAAAAACCGATGGAGCCAAGCTTCACGAAAAACACGAGCTTGGCTCCAGGTAGTGATAATGTTTAGTTCAAGTACGAGTGGCTGTACCAGGACTCTCAGAAGTCTGTAACAGGTTTATAAAAACTGGAAAGCTGGAGCTAGAAACACCTACAAAGCAAACAGATGCAGAAAAATTTAGTTGGTTGAACTACACTACTACAACGCAACCGTCTCAGAACATAATTTAGAGGATGAGAAAGAGAATTTCGAACACCACCGTAGGCTGAGGGTAAAGGAGATAAAAGAGATGCAGACACAATATGAACATAATAAAATTATAAGAAAATTGGAAATTATAGAAAATAAGAATGAATAAAACTAATTTGTACTTCTAATAAATTTATATTTTATTTCTAATTACTATTTGCTAATCTTAACAGACAAAAATGTTGTTCAATCTATATTTTACGAGTATGATTGCCTGCTGTATTGAAAATCTAGGGGATGGGAAATAATAGGAAATCTTATTTTTCTAATACCAAAAGTGCTCTGTCTTGTTCAGATAATATAATGTGCTTCATTTTACGTAGACCATGCCTTCTTTTTCATGTCAAAAGCTGATCTTTACGAGTAAGGTCAATATATCTCTATAATTCATTTTCATCACTGCAACCACCACCATCATCACCATCAGTATCATCTTGATCACATCATCATCATCATTAGCTTCATCATAAGCATCATCAAAATGTTATCGGCTTTTTCATCATCAACGTCAACTTAAGCATCATCCTCATCTTCTTCATATTGATAATCATCATCATCATAAAGATCATCCTCATCGTTTTCTTCAACATCAGCTTGATCAAGGTCATCCTCATCATCTTCGTCTTAACTATGATCACCATCATCAACAACATCTTCATCATCATTATAATCTTCGTCATCTTCATCATCATCATCATCATCAGCAGCTCCATCAACGCATTATCGCTACACAATAAGTCAGCAAAATGTCACTTACTTGGAAATTAATAGGAAAATAAGATTTTATATTTCTGTATGCTGCCGTCATCATCATCATCATTAGCTTTACCATCGTCATCGTCAAAATTTTTTTTTGTTATCTTCTTCATCATCAGTTTTATCAACGTCACCATAAACATCATCATCTTGTTCTTAATCATCATCATCAAAGTCTTCATCACCTTTATAATAATCATCACCAGTATCATCTCCGTCGTCAATAACTTCATAATTATCGCCATCAGCTTCATCAACGCATTACAGCTATATAACAGATCTGCAAATCGTTCCTTACTTGTACATTTATAGAAAAACTAGCTATTGCCCGAGGCTCCACCCACGTAGATGACGGTTATCGAACTACCCCTATACCAAATTTCATCAAAATCGGCTAAGTGGTTTAGGCTTGAAAGCTAACATACATACAGACAGACAGACATGCAGACAGAGTTATTTTCGCATTTATAATATTAGTATGAAGTAGGGTTGGAAGTATGGATAAGGTTTTCTCTTTCTGTAAGCCTCATGGTGTTGAACCCCTGATGGTGACAACAATTTTATATAGGCGGAGTCTATAGTACCATATACAAATCTACACGTTGCAAGCCAGGAAGACCTCTCGTTTGGCCAATTCTACAAAATTGATGGCGATACATACATACAGTCACGCCTTTTTCCCAACGGGGTAGGCAGAGACTACAGTTCACGATCCTGGTATAAATCTTTCCCTTCTACACTCGCCGGTTTTGTTGATGACTATGTGCAGACATATTCGTGGGATATTTTAAATATCTTCTATTTTGTGTCGCTAGTTTGTATGACAGTTTAGCCACAGTCCTCGGCACTGCTGGCTGGCACACGTGCAGTAATTTTCTACAGAGTAACTGTGAAGATAAAATATATATTGACTTCAAACAAAATATAGAGTTAACTAGTTAGAGCAAAAATATCAAACTACTAACTTTTGCCCCACGGCTCCGCCCGCGTGGATGTCGGTTATCGTGACCAAACATAGCCTATGTCCTTTCTCATGTCCTAATCTACCCTTAAACCAAATTTCATCAAAATCGGTTCAGTGTTTTAGGCGTGAAAGCGTAACATACAGACAGACAGAGTTACTTTCGCATATATAATATTAGAATGGATATGGATGATGATGTCTCACAGCTATTTTTTTCAATATTGATTCTTGTAGTACTCGTAGATAGTGTGAACCCCCGAAGTCAGCCATACACAATATTCAGAACAAGTCCAGTTTATATCAAGTTGAACCTTCCTACCTTATATCACCGCGCCAGGACTGCCTGTCCAGATACATTGTGGAAGTTGTCAGGTGCGCATCGTTTTTATTTATTTACTAGCTATTGCCCGCGGCTGCATCCGCGTGGATGTCGGTTATCGCGACAAAACATAGCCTTTCTGAAGGTATAATCTACCTCTACCAAATTTCATCAAAATCGGTTCAGTAGTTTAGGCGTGAAAGCGTAACATACAGACAGACAGAGTTACTTTCGCATTTATAATATTAGTATGGAAGTATGGATTTGTGTGGAGTGTAGTGGAGTAGATATCCGCTACGACTAGAGGTAGAATCTGATGTTGTCTGGCGTCGGTTTCTTTTGCCCTCTACCGTTACCCTGGACTGTTTACTCTGCCTTGCCTTGTCTGCCAGACTCATTGCATATCTGTGGTGAACTATCAATAATCAGACAAAGGGGCTTGTCACTTAGGCGGCAAATTACTGTAGAACCTTCCTGCATAACCTGCATAGTGCAGTAAATAACATAAAACTATGTCCAGTGCTCACTGCTTACTTACTTGATACGATCCTGTGGCGTAGAATCCTAAATCCTAGACACACAAAAATTTCTAACTCGGGGGATAACGAGAATCCCCGTTGGTCAGGCACAGGCTCAACTGGCTCACTCCTAACTAGGAGCAATATTATAATTATTTTTCACAATTTTGATTGAAAACCGATATTTTATTTTGAACTGATTTCCATCTATTGCGTACGGGTCTTGCGCATCGCGTAACTGTCGCCTTGGAATTAACCTATTTCTATTATATGGAAAAACTGCCTGATAGTAATAAATTTCATCAAAAATATCCATGATAACATAAATGAAAATAATCTCTATTCAAGTCTGACGTCTAGACGTCATTCAGCTGGTGACAGTTATTATGTCAGTTTGAGGGTCGATTCACAATTAAGCGTTGTTCAGGAATGACGCGATTTAGGTGATCGACGATCGTATACTAACTGTCCTCAGCTAAATTGTGAATCGAGATTCAGAACCAAGCGTCGTTATAGAATACGGGCCTAAGTGTCGAGATATAAACATAGTGTGATAATGAGCGGGCCCGTCTGTCAGAGATTTAACCCTCAATTATAGAATTAAGCTGCGTTGAAGGGTTGCGTGCGCCCCTGCCGTGACGGATATTGATGTGTGTAGGGATGGGCTGCTGTTGATAGATTTTTGTCGATACTTACTTACTTTTCGCTTGGAATAAAAATATGGTTTGATTCTGTTACTAAATAAATAAATTCCACAACATTCTACACAACGCTATCTAGACCCATGGTAAGCTTAACTCGCTTGTGTTATGGAGTCTAGAATGCGGATAAACTTACTTAGATACTTTTTTTGTAAATACATACATTTATACATAGAAACACCCAGACCAATACCCAGGCGAATAGTCATATCCATGCATACAAATATTTGCACTGAGCGGGGATAGAATCCACGCCTCCTGCGTAGCAGTTGCGTTCAGTACCGCTACGCCACAGAGGTTGTATTGTTTCCTGTCTACAAATGAAATGAACGAATCCGGATTATTTTTAGCGTTTGAAGTCAAAGTCTTTGAAAGCCAAGTTGCGAAAACCTTTGATTTGTAATAGTTGATTTACTTACAACTCTAATTTATGAGTGAGATGATGGGAGTATTAATTGCAAATAACTGACAATGAGTAGTTAATGTTATGCTATTTTTAAACATTCGCGGGGTAAACTCTCAATAGTTTTGTAAACTTTAGAAAACTTACTTTTGTACGTCGGCAAATGTTCAACCACGGATGAAACGTCTTTTTTTGCAGCACCCGTGGTCACGATTTGACTCTTTATCGCGTTAACCGCGATAAGTCCCGAACAAAACTATGATCTCTAATATATAAAATTCTCGTGTCGCAGTGTTTATAATTAAACTCCTCCGAAACGACTTGACCGATTCTCATGTTAATTTGTGTGCATATTGGGTAGGTCTGAGAATCGGACAACATCTATTTTTCATACTCCTAAATGTTAAGGGTAGTCCTAAAATTATATTTTTATATTTAGATATTTTTTGTTTATATTTCTAAGGGTTTATATAACACTTATCATGATGTATCTTATAACAAGTTGAATATTATATTCTTTATTAAATAGGCTTGAAATCAGATTACTAATGACTGGAGGTATTTGCCTCAGTTTGAAACTTACTCTTTATACTTACCCCAAAATCAACTGGTTGAAATTTTTGACATATCGACAAAATCAAACAATAAGGTCACATCCCTACACTTGATGTTCAATACCGAATAATGAAGTGTCGTCACGCCGCACTCGGCGAATGTTTGCCATTGTGGAGTGTGCGACGACCCTTATTGTCGCTTAGCGTGTGCGCCTCTTCGTTATCAAAGGCTTTCATTGATAAAATAGCAATTCATTGAATGCTGCTCACAAATGTTTGCATGTTTATTGATGTTATTACTATTTAAGAATTAGTAGTGCTATTGCTCTCACTGCTAGGGATACAGAAGTGGAATCCGAATTCGGACCCGGGGATCCGATGTCTAGGTATTTCTAGAGGTGGAAGCTCCAGCTAGAACTGGGTACAAAGCTAATTTGATAATGATGATGATTTAGAAAAGCAACTACAGTAGGTATGGGGCACACGTCCATAGACCATGTTTTCACTTCCCCAAAAAAAGCCGGTTTCCGACAGCCTTTCAAACAGCCCAATGGAAAAAAGCTATTTTATGCGTAACGCCTTCCATTAAACACCACTATCTTGTTAATTTACTTTACCTATTTGTTGATTTTTACCCGACTGCCGAATGAAGGAGGGTAATGTTTTTCGAGACTATATACGTATGTATGTCCATTTATTTGGCACGGCCTACAGCCTGAATGGCTTGACGTGAGGTGTCATTTGATTCGCCGTGATTGTGTGAGTGACTCCAGATATATTAAAATTTAGAGAAAATCGAAATAGCGGTTTTTTGGCGCCAAAACGTATGTTGTCAAAAATATTTTTGATTCAAACTTATCGAGTAGGGTATCAAAATGAAGGAAATTAGAAGGAGATTACAAAAAGATATACATGTCGTATCATATCTAAAAAGTATACAATAAAACAAATGATTAAAAAACATTACCCTCCTTTCTTCGACAGACGGGTAAAAATAAAAAATCCGACTGCCACTTGACTGAAAAGATCAAATCAAATCAAATCATATCAAATCAAATCATATTTATTGTAAATCATAGGTACAAAAGATGTTCACAGAATAATAAGTTCAGCTATGTTTCACCATTTGGGTATACAATACTAAGTAGGTTATTAAATTAAGTCACTAGATTAGTCTAAGTTATTAAGTAAAATTAAAAAGTAAAAAATTAAATAAAGAATATAAATCTACAATGTCAACTCATACAAAAATATAATTCATTAATAATTATCATGCATCATATTTAAATTGTCATTATAGGTATTTAGTAATTCATTTTCTTTCGGTTTATGATTGGCAAATGGGTACCGCCTGCTATCAAACTTATTTCGATCTTTTCAGTCAAGTGGCAGTCGGGTTTTTTTATTTTTAATAAAAAAAAATTCATCCAGATGCTAAAAATAATTATTATTAAGCTACTTACAAATTTAAAAAAAGAACAATTAATTATGTTGGTCGTTTTATTCAAGTGAAAAATCATTCGGTATAATGTAAGTACGTCCACGCGACCTGTACGACACAACCCTATATAAAAAAACGTGTACAGGTGCACTTTCAATCAATACTATACCTTGAGCCCCTATGTTTACAGGTTAAAATCTATTATATATTATCGGGAATATAATTAAGGGTGCACATACTTTATTTAATCTTTTTTTTTCTGAAGATATACAAAGAGGCATTGGCTACCCGGCGTTATGCCTGTGATTTAAGCGCCAATTAATGGCGGATATTTTTCCGTGTATTTAGATTTTTAAGATTGTATTCATAATTTGTGAATCGCGTGGTTTGTGCGTCTAATTTGATGGCTTTTCTGAGCAGCTTAGTGATGTTTGGGGATATACCTAATTATGGGAAGATCGTAATGCCGCTATTCACTTTTGTATTTGTCAAGTGAATTTTTAATTTGGCTATAGTGTATTTTTTTTTTTACCAAGAAAAAGTACTTCTTCATTCTAGCGTTAATTCAGTCACAGCCGAAGCTTCCATCCTGAGTCAGGGGTCTGCTTTTTCTGTCAAACTGCAAGTTTGACTGAACTTCGATGTATTTCGTGAAGCGACTTCCTTCTGACCTTCATTGCCGATACCGAAGTATAGCAATTATACCAGTAACTGGACTTTTTAAGGCTCCAACCACCGTAACGATTGCCATAGATGTTCGTATGACAACCAGGAACCCAGCAAAAGTACAGTCCCTTAGTAATAGAAAATTAAATAGACGGTTTGACTAACGCGAGGGAAGCCACGAGTAAAAGTTAGTAAGACAATAAATAATGGTTATAACACGAGCGCAATGCCAACAGATTAACTAATGAAGCGGCCTAACCCACCGGTGTCCGGTGACGGCAAACAGACACAAAGTGATTAACCTCACAACTTGTATTAAATAACTACTCAAACATTGACGTGTTTTTTGTGCAGGAAATATATACATATACATGTATTCACGCCTGTGAATATTCAGAAGAGCAGGCAGAGGTGTCCGGGGTCCTTTAAGCGGGGCGTGAAAAGGCATCTGATGAGGCCGTCAAGCTGAGTGCCACCACTGTTAACATGGTACATGTTTACGATGGTGACCCTCTTTCCGAGACTTTGCCTAGCTTAACATCAGGCGAGGTGAAGTCATGATTTTCGGTCTCATGTAATAGGAGGCGAGCCTAGTGTCGATAAGTGGGCAGTGTGCTCTTTTATTAAATACATGCTTCTCTAATAAGTTTAGTTTTAGTATTACTTTAATTAATTTTACTGTTAATTGACATAATAAACTGATATGTTTCTTATTTAAAAAAAATATAATCTGCTATTAAATTCTGAGTATTAATTTTACATATAAAGGGTATTATCGCGTCGTTCCGGGCAAAGTAGAATTTCTTCCCATGCGGTGACGTACAACGCGACTGAGGGATAGGGCTGTTTAACATCAGACAGATATATACAGCCCAGACTCATCCTCAGATGCATGACTTGAGTCAACAATAGTGCCCGGAATGCGGCAATAGGCTCACCCTCTATTACGTGGGACCGAATCCAATGATTGGTGGAATGAGGGTGATAATTCACCTCTGCCTAACCCTTCGGGGATAAAGCGTGATTTTATGTGTGTATGTATAGGGATATGGCTGTTCTCCATCCGACATAAACCAATTATGGCGTTTGTTTGCCACCTAAATAGTATAAAAATAAACTCAAGACGTTATAAACATTATAAATTAAAAATGGTCATTTTAAATAGCTTTAGAAACTCAATCTTTATTCAGCAAACATATTTAAAACCGATAACAATGTTGGTTTTAATTGAATTGTGCAAAATCTTCGCGTCGGAGGCTGCCAGGGGGGTGGTGGAGTGCCCGGGGAGGGGGCCAGGGGCTCGTTTTAACTTTCCGGACCGCTACCTCGACGATACTAATGGCACTCGATTGTAAAACAACTCATTCTTATTCAGAAACTAGCTTTTGACCGCGGCTCCGCCGGCGTGGATGTCGGATCACGGCAATTATTAGATTTTTTCTCGTCGTAAATATCATCCTTGAACTTCAACGAACATTTAAAAAAAAGAATTGGCCAAATTGGTCCAGGCGTTGTTGAGTTATGCGCTTACCAACACATTTAGCGATTAATTTTTAACCGACTTCAAAAAAGGAGGAGGTTCTCAATTCGTCTGTATGCATAATATTTTTTTTTATGTATGTTCACCGATATTTATATTATAGATAAGATCGTGACTCACATCACTAGAGACTTTCATCGGAAGATGATGGGTATAGAATAAGTAAATGATTGAATTATTTATGTAAATTGCGAACACATTTTTCGAATCTAGTCATTTGACTGTATTTTTTTTTATACTGGACACGTCAATTTGACTTCACCTCGCCTGATGTTAAGCTAAAGACAAAGTCTCGGAAAGAGGGTCACCATCGTAAACATTTACCATGTTAACAGTGGTGGCACTCAGCTTGACGGCCTCATTAGATGCCTTTTCACGCCCCGCTTAAAGGACTCGGGACTGTAGGAAGAAGGAAACACGTGAGCTTTTTTTTTAAGATTCTACACAACGGCAGGGAGTTCCAGGTCTTAGTGGTGCGGCATAGGAATGAGTCACTGAAACGCTTGGTTCTAGCAGGTATACTCTGCACCGTAAATGGATGGCATCTTAGCCCTGCACGTGTCGTCCTGTGAAGGAAAGGGGAGGAAAAGACGCAACATCTCTACGCATCTGCAAAGGCTCGAGGGTGTTCGTGACCTCAGGATTCCCAATAATGCGGACCGCACGTCGCTGCAACCTGTCGAGAGCATCTAGATTGTTATATCAATCATTAGGAGTTTGGGACGGCTCGCAGACGGAGGACACTGTGGTCCTGTTATTATTGAAAATCATATCGATAACCATTAAATTACCACCAGTCATGGACAGACTTTGGTGACAGGGGGAGCCATGAAGCTGCCTGTCACCCTAGCAGATGCAGGCGGAGGTGATGCGCCTCCCTCTATCCGGAGCCTGATGGCGAAACCGTGGTCCCACACTCGAAGGGGCCGTATCTATGGCCATGAGTCAGCCGGGGACTGAGGGATATGTCAGAGATTAGCACGATTTAACTGGACAAGACGGCGTGCTGTTGTAATCGGTTCGAGTCCCATGCCTTTATCGGTGGGAATTTCTGCACTAGGGCTAATATACATAGTACAAGCTTTTGCCCGTGACTCCGCCCGCGCGGATATCGGTTATCGCACCAACCACAGCCTATGTCCTATCTCAAGGTCTAATCTACCCTTATACCAAATTCGTTCAGGTACCTCTGTTCAAAACCTTTATCTCTTATGTCTATGTTTCTCAATGATGGCCTGTATATTGTGAGCCGCATAGTGACTGTGGTAGGGGATAGTATTCAATTAACTGAAGGCTGGTCGTAGAACCTTCACAGTTTTACTTATATCTGACAGCGTTCGTGAAAACATCCCACTGTTCACTGTTGTTCTTCTTGTTTAAACAGAACAAAGTATACATCTTACGCACAACTATTCTGAAAATAATTCCTTCAGATTTATATAAAGTATAATATAAATACGATATTACAATTTTACAAGCTCATGCCTATTTCCCTACGCGGTAGGCAGAGACAAAAGGCCACCATTTGCTTCGTGTAAGCCCGTCGTATAAGCCTATGCCTAATATTTATAATGTTATCTTTCTAATCCTGACCCTCTATAGAAAAATAAAATATCAATGTTTCCAAAATATAGTCATCTTCATCATCCATACTAATATTATAAATGCGAAAGTAACTCTGTCTGTCTGTCTGTCTGTCTGTATGTTACGCTCCCGTCACGTCACGTCTGAACCACGGAACCGTTTTTGATGAAATTTGGTATTGGGGTAGATTAGCCCATGAGAAAGGACATAGGCTATGTTTGGTCGCGATAACTGACATCCACGCGGGCGGAGCCGCGGGCAAAAGCTAGTAAGCTTATATATTTTGAGAACCCTTTCTTCAAATTAGTCACAATTTCATGGTCACAATTTGAAGGCCTTCCTCTTTTCATAATTAGAAATGTCAAATACAAGTACAGTAGAATACGCTTATAATGACCTTGAACGGAAATGATAAACACGTCGTTTTAATCGTCATAAAAAGCATATTCTCAAAACAAAATTTTCTTATTAACCGACTTCAAAAAAGAGGAGGTTCTCAATTCGTCTGTATTCATATTTTTTTTATGTATGTTCACCGATATTTTCTCCAATTATAGACGGATTTCAAGATTATGTTGTTAGATATTTATTTCAGTTGTGAGAAATAGAAATAAGCTGTATTGTACGAAAACAAGTTGCGGACGGATTTAGTAGTCATGTCGATCACTATAACCGGACGAAATTTATTTAATATGGGTCGTATTAAGCGGCTGGTTAATATAACCGGCGTCAAAATCAACGGATTCTACTAGGTATCGTTAGAAGTGCCCATTACGAAGCTGCCACTTTGTGGAATGCACTGATATATATTATAAACTTCTTTTTACTCGCTGACCCTAAGGAGGTAAATAAAAGAAAAGTAATCAGTACAACAGTACTTACTGTGGTAGATATACAGTGTATATGCGAAGGCATGTTCACTGTAGCAACAAATAGCATTAGTTATAGTAAACCGATTAAGTTAAACGGGACACAAGCCGATACGAGCGCCCCGGTGCGGAAACACTTGTAAATATGACGGTTGTAACGTTATTTCTAACAAGGGAGAGACGTTACGTAACATTCTATTATAATTCGTGGAATAAAATCATTCCTCCACAGATTGCTTCGGATATTATTATTATTAAATATGAAGTGGTATATTTTTTAAGTAACTTGAAAGTAAGATTAAGTTAATGTCTAAAAAAAATATTGTTCTTTCAATAGAACTCTTGTCTTGTATCAATGGAGTTAAGGAACTTACGGATTACCTTCACCTTTAGACAGGTTCGATTCCAATAGCAGTTCCTTCTGTAGACACTCATTTTACAATTTTTTTAACAAGTTATTTAACAATACCGTGGCTTTACAAGGATGATATGCTGCGGTGAAATGCTTGTGCTAGGAGTGGGTTCACGTCGGTAGTGTACTGGCCAGGATTCGAACCTGGGACCTCTCAATCGTAAGGCCGACTCCTTAATCATTAAGCTACCGACGCTTTCCCGGTGACTTCTCAAAAACCTCATCAGGAACATAGATTATTGAAATCTTTTCTTTTACTCTTCGTTAGGTCCTCAGAAGAGTGTTATAAAGATATTCAAATTGAAGCTATGCAGCTTGTTTTTTCGTGCGGAAATCCCCTCGGATACCTCCTGCTCCGGAGCCGGAAGGGGAGGTTATGTCGGACTCGAACCGACTAAAACTGCACGGCGACTGTGGGTCGTGGAGCTAGGCCGGAGGTGAGGTTGTCATCGACATATCCCTCGTACCCCGGCTGACAAAAGGCCATACGGTCTTACGGTCTGGCCCTCCTCGGGAGGGCTCCTCGACTCGCCCCCGGAATGGGGAGAAGCTATGCAGCAAACAAAACTGCTTACAACAGCACAATACCTACCTTTAATAGGGTCAATAGTGCTTTGTAGACCTGGTATACAAAAATGTGGTGTACATTGCCTTCAAATCACTGTAGGTATTTATGCAAGCAAACATTGATAAAATAATACTTCTGGAAATATTCCTGGTGACAAAGCAATACAGAGATAAGTCTCCAATAATACAATACATTCCGATTTCAGACTGATACCAAGACAACATTCTGTGCATAAGTCTTATAATTCTCAATTTAAACTCACCCTGTTCATATTTGTTACAATGTGTGCTGACAATGCTATTACACGAGGACCTAATAGCTCAGCCAGATTTGGCAAAATTTTCATGTTTGCTTTTATTATAATTGTGTTCAGTTTATCTGTGGGATTATACGCAAGGATTACACCCCGCCCCCCAAAACCCCGGCGCCGGCCAAATTGAATTGTAATATGCTACCGTTATTAATAACAGCGAGTGGAGACAATCAGGGATGTAACTTTAAAGTTAAGTCTGCAAATAAATACTTTAAATATTTGTTAAATTAAGGTTGAATAATAATAAATAAAATATTCCACAACATTCTACACAACGCTATCTAGACCCATGGTAAGCTTAACTAGCTAGCTTGTGTTATGGAATCTAGAATGCTGACAAACATACGATACTTTTTTAAATACATACATGTAATACATAGAAACTCCCAGACCAATGCAAATAACCATATTAATGCATACAAATATTTGCACAGAGCGTGGATCGAACCCGCGCCTACTGCGTAGCAGTCGCGTTCACTGCCGCCACGCCACGGAGGCTGTCTATTATTATTACATAAATTAATTATAAATAAAAAACTATTTTTAAGATACAGACTGAACAAATGGACAAACAGAGTCTCCAACATCAGACTGACTGCTCGCGCCGTAGAATACCCACCATTCCCCGGTAACTTGTAACGAGCTTGTTTTTGTTCACATTTGTGGCATAAAAAACTCACATTCCAAGTTACAATGTACCGTTTTTTAGATTATCACTCATAATATTTTATATCCTATCAATCTGCTGACACGTTTCACAGCACGATATTAGACCTCAAACCACCAAAAACCCCGTGAATCAACCCTATCGCATACAATCGGTTGTCTCCGTCCAAGCGCGCCATTTTTTCCCGCAAATTTTAACCGTCTCCCTCTGAATTCCGCGA
Source organism: Eilema sororculum (assembly GCA_914829495.1). Classification (NCBI taxonomy): domain Eukaryota; kingdom Metazoa; phylum Arthropoda; class Insecta; order Lepidoptera; family Erebidae; genus Eilema; species Eilema sororculum. The sequence continues at coordinate 18,318,434 of OU618552.1, read as the reverse complement.
ATCAGCCGTATTTGTACAATAACTGCCCACCCGGGATCGTTTCTAGCACAATAGCCTCTTTGTTTAACGACGTCTTTCTGTTCCAACAAGGCGCGTGCCTAGTTTTTTCAATGGGTCTATTCGGCCCCACGGCTGTGAATGTTACGTATGTTGTATACGCGCTCGGTTTAGGGTTGAATTGTCGCATTGTAGTATAATTGTTGACAATTATGTTTAGATTGTATACGATATTCGTAGATTTATTTGGATAATGCTATTAAATGTAATTGGATAAGGCAATAGGTATGTATAGTTCTCGTTTAAATGAAAAATATTTATATAGTATCTACAGTCAGCGTCATAAAATATCTTGGCGACGAAGTCTCAAAATGATCTTAAAACTCTCGTATTAAAGGCAAATCAAACCGTTTTATTGATTTAGATGGCATTATTGTCCAAACTAAAGATAACCAAATTATATCAGAACAATCGGTCAACTGGAAGAGATTCAAAAAATTAAACTATAATAAGATCATTTTGAGTGCTTTGTTCGTCAACATCTATGTGATGCTGATTGTACAATGTGGTAAACAACTTTAAACTAGCACATGGCTCGCTCAGTATTAAGCGGTTACTGTAGGTAGGTACTTCCCTACATTTTAAAAGTTTCGATAGCGATTTTTTTCCTTTGGGGTACCAGTAGAAATTCTAATCCAAATAATGCTGAAATAGAAATATATAGGTGCGATTTCCAAAGATTGATGTTACTTAGACGGAAGTAGACTCCACTCCATACGCGAACAGGAAATCACTTCTATCTTCTAGCGCAGGAGGACCACAGGAACTGGCCGCATGCGTCATCTGAAGATTGTCAGAAGGCCTTTCCGCAACAGCTTCCAGGATGGCAAACCCACCCCTTAGAAGGCTGTAGCTTCCTCGTAGCTTCTTCTAATAAAATTATAAAAATTATAAAGTTTATAACGTACATGATCTATGTGTCAAGATATTACGGTGGGATATACGAATAATTTCATGATCAGTTATGGTCGGTTTCTGGTGACTTGCCATATTATCTGTGTCCTTTTTCTTAAATTACAGAAATCATCACGGATAAGCCCCCAGAAGCCAGCGTGAGTAATTATATCGGACTCGAACAGAATAAAACCGCAGGCCATCGCGCTCGTGGGGGCATTATTGCTGACCCAGTGTCATTGAGATGGCCCTTCGAGTGTAGGATCACGGTGACCCCATCTTGCCCTTGATAAGAGGAGGCTGCGTGCCAGCGGCCTGCTTCTGTGACTTCACCTGTCACCCCCAAGGCTATGGTGGACGGAGGTTTTTAAGCGACCTCCGATGTCCGAGTCCCCTCCCTGTATTGCGGACTATGTGGAACGCGAGAAACTTGAATCTTCTCCGGCCAGGACCCCGTGCTTAAAATACCTACGCTAGATAGGTAATTTTATATTTTTATGATCCTTATTAAACAAACATCAGGTACAGACAGCCTCTGTGTAGCGGTCGGTAGTGAACGCGGCCGCTACGCAGGCAGTTCGATCCCCAATTAATGCAAATATTTGTATGTATGATATGGCTATTTGCTTTGGTCTGGTCTTGCCTACAAGAGCACGTTAAGCCGCCGATCCCGGTTGCCATATAAATATTTTATGGCAATCGTTACATGCCCTAAAAAAAAAACAAACTGTTCTAACTGCAATGCTTTGATACTGTCTTTGGGTTATGGAGATCAAATGGCATTCGCTTAACGGAAAATGTCGAAATTAAGCCAAAGACTAGTAAAGCGGACTCCTACTTGCAAGCTTCGGATGCAACTGGGATGAAGAAGAAATAAATAAAGATCAAAATCTTTAAATGCAAAAAAGCATCTATATAAAAGCCAAACTACCAGGCGAGTATAACTATTTGTAAGTATAACGAAACACATTCATTTGTCACAATTACCGTTGGCGCGGAATAACTGGCACATAGCGGTGGCCATAAGCGCTTGTTAGCTGAACATCTACCCGCTCATACATTTTTATGAGCCTTTTATTTTTATCCACCCATGTTTTGAAGATTCGACGTATGAGGGGAAACAGTTTTGTGTCCTCAGTTGAATTATAACTAGCATCATTGTGTGAATTGCTTATTTTATTAGCTGGCTACAGGAATCATTCGCAAACTACGTCGAGTCTTCTCTTCTTCCCTATCACAAAGCCTGAAAACAAAAGTCTTTGACCAGTGCGTCCTACCTGTTACGGTGCTGAAACGTGGACACTGACGGCAGGGCAAGCCCATAACCTAAAAGTCGTGCAGCGGGCTATGGAGCGAGCTATGCTTGGAGTTTATCTGAAGGATAGAATTCGGAATAAGGTCACCCGACACAGAAACAAAGTTACCGACATAGCTCGCAGAATAAGCAAGCTCAAGTGGCAATGGGCTGGCCATGTCTGTCGAAGGACCGATGGGCGTTGGAGAGTGGAGACCGCGAGAAGGCAAACGGAAGGTAGGAACCCCCCTAGCTAAATGGACTGACAACCTGAAAAGGGTGGCTGGGACAGACTGGATGCAGAAGGTGGATGATCGAGTGAAATGGTGCACTTTGGGAGAGGCCTATGTCCAGCAAAGGACTGCGGTGGACTAATTGATTGAGTTGGAATCATTCGACCGACATCCCCGGTTTACAATGAAAGCAGGTTTTGGCACTAGAAATCCTCTCTTACACTGTTCCATTGTGTAATTTATCTTAACTTATGAGAAGGGACGAATTGAACGGGTATCCTCCTTAGTTAGGGACGAATTCAACAGCCTCTATAGAGCAGTGGCAACAACCTGTCTCCCCTAAGAGGGGGGGGGAGGGGTTGGTAGGTTGGTGCACTCACTGTTACGGTACGGTAAACGATAAGTAGGTTAAGCTAGAAATACATGGTAAATTCAATTAAAGGAAATAGCTGAAATCGATACTTATAAATTCAATTGAACAAAATACTTTAATTTCAAAGGTCCATCTCATATCGTATTAACAATCAAATTCTATATTTAAATTACTTTTCTCTTTTTTGTGCGATTACCTCTACGGTCAGGGGAGTATTTATGTCGGACTCGAACCAACCATAACCGCACGCCGTCTCAAGTTCGGTCACCTGGTTATAAGGTAACACAAGTAAGGCAATTTTCTCGCCATCGACCGGTTGCCCAGAGTGTATCACGAAAAGGTTTCCAATCAATCACCTGAAATTACTTGTATCTCATGCATTTACCCAATTTATGTAATACCTGAAACAAAGTCCAGTCACTTAGTAGGTACCCATTTTAAGAAAAATACTTTATTATTAACTGATGAGTATGACTCCTTTTTTTTTTTTTTTTTTTTTATCGTGCGAAAAATCCCCACGGATGCCACCTCCACGGAGCCGGTGGAGGCGGTTATGTCGGACTCGAACCGACTAAAACGCACGCCGTCTTGGGTCCTTGGCTGCCGGAGGTGAGATTGCCAAAAGCATATCTCTCGCACCCCGGCAGACCCAGGACCATCTCTTTCGAGATGGCCCCCTTCGGGTTGTGGGGACCAAAATGTCCCCATCTAGCCCCGGTTACGGGGAGGCGCACTTTGCGCCGCCGCCGCGGCCTGCTTCTGCTAGGGTGACAGGCGGCTCCACCGGTCACCCCCAGGCCAGCGCTCATGGAGGACGGAGGTCGTTCTGCGACCTCCGACGTCCGGTTCGCCTTCGCTCTGCACGGGTTTCCCGGGCGAGTATGACTCCTTGAGTAAACGTACATCCCACGATAAAGAGCCCACTTGTCGGCGATTAGGCTTGCCCCCTACTTATTGGGTACATAGGACCGAAAACTATATTGAAGAAATTTGGTGCTACCTATCTCTGTTGGCATTCAATTTATAAGTTTAGATTTCAGGGATTTCCTTTCATTTCATTTACCATGTTTGTTAGAGAAATTTGATCCTTACGATTGCCACATCAATTACAGCCATAAAAATACAGGATATATTTTTTTCAGATTTTAGTCGTTTCGATTAGGTACCGGGTGTATCAAACGAATTTTAGAAAATCTATGACTGCAGTTTTGTTTCTTTTTAAAAATAAAGAAAAGTGTCCTTTGAGTGAAATTCTTTTTCTGCAGTATTTCGAGTACTTCCTCTCCAGGGGGCATGAAAATCTTCCACCCTGTATAATCTGAGCGCCTCCGTGCTTACGAGGTCACGTTAAAGTTGGTCCCAGTTGTCAACAGTCGTTCAGGTCAAGACGAAGGCCTATATAATATGATATGGGTGAACTGAAATACTTTTTTTGAATGAATTTTTTATAGCATTTATTATGCTAACTTTTAAGTTCGAAAAACATTGGAAAAAATGAAATGCTCAAGTGAGACTCGAACTCACGACCTTACAGAGTTCGAGTCTCACTTGAGCATTTCATTTTTTCCAATGTTTTTCGAACTGAAGTACTTCGTCGTTTTTGGCTACTAACCACAAATTCAAGTTGGAAGATCAGACGCCAGTCGCTTATAATGTCAATATAACTATGTATTAATCGAAAAATTATTAGCTTTACCTCACCTCAAAATAATTTAAATAAAAAATAAAGTTTAAACTAAAACTCGACTACCGAAAAATCACGCTTTAAAAAGTGACAAACAAGAAAATACCAGGGTGCCACTTTTCCCTAAAATATATAGTTTTGTTGGAGTAAGTGGCATACGACCACGGCTATCCTTGATATTTTCTTGTTTGTCACTTTTTAAAGCGTGATTTTTCGGTAGTCGAGTTTTAGTTTAAACTTTATTTTTTATTTAAATTATTTTGAGGTGAGGTAAAGCTAATAATTTATACATATTTGAAATGTGCTCATTAAGCACTTTCTTTTGATACCAAACACGGCATATTTATCTCAAATTTATTTTTTTAATACAGTACCTTATGAGCGCTAGAGGGCGCCACACAAGATTGGGTGACACGTTATATAGCCTATAACCATCGGACGATCAAGCCGCTTGTAACGATACCTCATTTGTCCAGTTCTAATAAGTATTTGAGGAGCTTTAAGGGATCAAATGAACATAGGTACATACATACATACATACATTCATAAATACATACATACATACATACATACATACATACATACATACATAGCCAGTCAAAATCATAACCCTCCTTTTGGCTTCACCGTAGTCGGGTAAAAAACTGAGCCACATCTATTTAAGCGGACTTCGAACGCCATCTCTTGTAGTGAAGTGATTACTGGTGGCGCATGTTGAACGTTTAGTTTACACTTGATTTAGTTCCGCTTTCGACCGTGATGTACCGCCACCATCGCTTGTTAATATGATCAGGAAAGGTTGATGTGCCGAAGCATGAAGTCTACCATCTTGGAACTTACCGAACATAAACAATAAATTGCATTCTTTTTAGTCGATTGTTTACCAACAATTCAATGATTTATGACAACTGCAGTCAACCAATCGATATTAATACACATAGTTTTAAGTAATTTAAGTTATAGGAATTTCTGTGAAACATGTACAGTAATCGATTAAAAGTGACTGTTAATCGATTGATTGAAAAACCAAATTCAGATTGTTTAGATTTTAGATTTATATAATTGGAGGGTATATATAAAAAAACATTGACAGTTAATTAAACTACAGCTACTGCCAATAGTTTGGTATTTCTTTTCTTTATTTGAAATATAAAAATCATTACTTTTTGTAGTCGAGTTGCCGGGGTACTTATCGAGTTTTATTTAGGTACACATACCTATACCGATTTGTGTGTTAGTACCGAGTACCAATATCGTATTATAGTGTATGACTGCATTGCAATAACAAAGGAAGCGTCTATTAGGTAGGTAGCTACTTGATAATATTGATATCGGTTTGTTATTACTTGTGCGTAATGTTTATATGCTATTTTTGTTCTATTTATAGAATATCTACCGATTCAATTTCACCGTATTCATTTCTTGCATCAACGTTATATTCGGTAAGTCGCAAACTTTTTTTATTTTGTGATTATATCTTACCTAGGTAAGTACCTACTTCTTACCAGGCATATAATAAATTTAATTAAATACACATACTTACCAAAGAAATTTATAATTAGGCAGCACTAAACAAATACATTGTGTTTTTCTGGATTGGCATCAAGTGAAATATTAAAGAAATATTCTGCCTAATAGAGGTACCTATTAACTTACCCCACTTGAAGTTTTTGTGAATATTATCTACACTAATATTATAAAGAGGAAAGATTTGTACCTATTTTTGTATGTTTGTATGTTTGTAATGAATAGGCTCAAAAAGTACTGGGCCGATTTAAAAAATTCTTTCACTAATAGAATGCTACATTCTTTCAATTTGACATATAGGCTACATTTCATTTTGAAAAAAATTAGGGATCCTTGGTAAAATTTGAACAATGTAACCGAAGGTGTAGAAAATCTACTATTTAAAAAAATAAAAATAAGTCGGGTTTTACTTCCTGACGGTATAACTCCAACGCACGAACCAATTTGGCTAATTTTGGTCTTGAATTATTTGTGGAAGTCCAGGGAAGGTTTGTACGTTGAGAAAAATTCGAATAATTTCCGGGAACCGACATCCACGCGAGCGGAGCCGCGGGCAAAAGCTATGTATCTATATAAAGAGGCTAACTTAATAATACCTACCTACTTCATAATAATAAAATTAACTCTGCCTAACAATGATTGAGTTTCCATCACATCACACAATTATTAGTCTTTGACACTTTAGGTAGATAGACGTGAATGTTTAAATAGGTACTTAGTTGTTTGGATGAATGTTTAATACCTTTTCGCGCAAAAACTGCTAAAATTACGCACTTCATTTGCGGTAGCAATACTATGGACATCGTCAGGAGAAGAACTAGGGAACATTTCCAGTCTGTTTATATCTATTTATTTACGTATTGTATGTATGAATATGATTATGTATGCTATAATATTTGTGTATTGTGTATAATGTACCTACCTGTTTAGGTACACTTTCTTATACATGTTATTTATTAATTTTTTTCATTTATTTTATCTGCTTTTATCTATATTTCACATCCCCCTTCACGACCATAACTTCTCTGCTACTCAAAGGTTTGCTGATAAAGAACTCATTTTGAGTTAAGCTCGCCTCTGTGCATGTACTTTGAAATGTTTTATGTATGACTAGCTTTTGCCCGCGGCTCCACCCGCGTGGATGTCGGATATCGCGACCAAACATAGCCTATATCCTTTCTCATGGTCTAATCTACCCCTGTACCAAATTTCATCAAAATCGGTTCAGTGGTTTAGGCGTGAAAGTGTAACATACAGACAGACAGACAGACAGAGTTACTTTCGCATTTATAATATTAGTATGGATCTCTGTACTGTTTGTGTGCAATGAAGAATTAAGATCACTTCTGTATAGAAAAACAACATGTGCCGATCTACTACTTCCTACTACTTAGGTAGGTACTACTAAATCAGAGATCGTGAATTCGATAGCGATGTACTTATTACCAATACCTAAGAGCTCATTGAACTTATAGTTACTCCAGGTGTAGATAGCACTGGGTGAATTATCCTACAAAAATCAGCGAATGAAAACAAATGAACTAAGCCTAATGTGCACCGTAGCATACCATCTCCCTCCTCCACCTTTCACATTATATAATTTATATCCCACCTACTTATACCTAATATTCATCGTCTTCATCTTCGAGTCAACGGTTCATATTTTTATTAGGCCACAGCATTATCCGTTGCCCTAAATAGTTCCTCTATAGTACCATGGGAACGCTAAGAAAATATCTTTAGTATATCTCACTATGGCACTAATAGCACAGATTACCTAATAGTTTCTAATAGTCTCATTTTAAGTTAATTATGGAGATTTATAAAAAAGTTAAAACACTTATTTTCCCATTTAGAATCACATAAATCATTTCAGAAACTAACAACATGATAATGTAAGCATATAAAACTCGTTGGTAATTTAATGAATAGGTAAAGATTACGTGACAATAGTGATAATTTAGGAAACCGCCATCTAGCGATACCGTCCAAGTTGTCTATAACTATACAAATTACTGCAGAATCAATATAGATTGGAATATTTATGGTTTTATTCAGACAAATCAATAATGTGTTTAGGCGATTGGCACACTGCGACGCGCGACGCGGCGTCGAGCGTTGTTGCGTCGACGCGGCGTCGCGCTCGTCGCCTCTACGGAGCTCATTTTGTATAGAAAAACGCGGGGTCCCACACACTGACAACGCAATCACGCGCGTTGCCGCAGAATACGCGCGTACAAGCAGAAAACGCGAGGTATGGCACACTGAAATCTGCCATCACGCGCGTGTTTTTCGAGGGATTTTTAGTCCGAGAGCTGTTAGAAATTTCTGTATAGGTAATTGAGACGAATTTTAAATTAATATTATTGCAATGCAACATGACTATTTAACGGCAAATTTCTTGGCTTTCACATCAACTGACGTCCGATATCCAATATCCGATATCCGAGATCGGAGGAAGTCAAATATCGATGCCCAATATCGGGTATTGGAGCCGACACCACTGTTTTGGCTCGTTATCGGAACATGCAGAGACTGCAAGCGACTTTCAACCTAAATGGCATTTTCTTAGTTACGTCTCTTTTCGCGTTAATAGATGACGCTGATCACGAATATAAGAGAAAAAAAATAGTTACTATGTCATGTCAATAAGTCGAAAATAGCTTGCACTTCTAATCATTTTCTTTTCATCTCTAGCGTTCTTAATATAGTCTGGGCTATCGAGCTAATGGTCGGATGGCTTTACTTTACTTTTCTCAAAATTTTAGATTACTTCACACACCTACCTACCAAAAAAATTCTAAATCTCTCGGACTATACTAGCTCTCTCGCGTCCACGCGCGTCGACGAACGACGCCGCGTCGAGCGTTGCAGTGTGCCAATCGCCTTAGTGTATTTTTTATTTCTCATAAGTTAGTTTTTAATAGTAAAAATTAGAAAAGATTGCCAAAGCATTATCGCCATCTATATAGTAACAACGCTTGGAAATAAAAGCTGCCTGCCTGCTTTTGGAAGTTACGAGTGTACCTACCCGTTTTTTGTTCCTGATCTGTATATAACGATATTATATTATCTCTGATAGTACAGATGGACGGGCACAGTGGGCAAGAGAGCAAATACGGCATGGACTGCCATGGGGCCACGGAATAATCAGCCCTACTTGTGAATAGTCTATATACTCCCTTTTTGCCTACTGGAAATCCAATGGTATGGTGTCCAGGCGGTACTATGATGTTCTTTTTGTCCAATGAAACCTGCCGGCAATGCACAATTCTTTACTCCACATTCTTCTGTATCTTGCAAAATCTATAATAATTACGTATGTAGGTTTTTTTCTTTCCGTAGGTGAAATTACTATCGAAAAATGGCGAGTTTCGAATTCTCACAAGGGGGAACTACTGCCGCACATTTCAACGGCCCTCTTTTCTACCACGTGTACAAAGATGCAGAATTCCTCCGTGTGAATGCCAATGTCGAAACTCTCCTTTCTCGAGGGTACGAGATGAGACAGAAGTTGAAAAACGTTGCAAGAGGTGAATCACTCATCATTGAAGGAATGAAGCTGGAAAAGAAGTACGTAGTTTAAACTTGTCTTATGCGTCATCAACACTGTAAGGCAGCCTTTCCACCAGAGATGTGCAATGCAGCTATGCTACGAAGATGTAAATCTAAGCTATGAGTCCTATGACGCCATGTGACCGTTTCCACTTCTATGCTATGTAGCGTAGCGTAGAGTAAGATGGACTATGTGAATTCCTACAAATTTTCAAAATTCGAACCTATTCTCTATCTATGCAGACATCTTTCTATATAAAAAACAAAGCTTAGCTGAATACCCTTCTACCAGTGCGGGTATCAAATTCATTCATAGCAACATAGCATATCATATCTCTGGTGGATAGGCCAGCCTTAGTCTAATTATATTTCTTCTCTGTAGATATAAGTACTAGTAAAGCCTAAAACTTGGTATCTACCTACTATCCAGAAAATTCTATGGTCTGCACTTAAAGCACAGCAGGTGCCCTTTTTATCACTCTTGGTACTGCATCATACTCGTGCTGTCGACCCTGTAGGACCCTTATAATGCTCTCATTCACCATATGCTTCTTTTCAGCACTCCATTGATAGTGAAAAGAGCTGGAGCAGGAATCAATGTTGAGGATTTTGAGTTTACATGCAATCGCCTACAAGGTCTCGTTGCAGCTTATGCCTACGAAAACCGTCAAAGATTCCCGGCTCTAGAGGCGAGTGAAGCCAGAGTACTGGGGCTAGTTTGGGACAACCAAAACGAGGAAAGATCCAAGCTATATCTATCTGCTGTGAGTGGCACCGACCATATGATCGAACAATTTTCATATTTTCCTTTTCTATGTGGACTAAGGAAGTTTCAACTCAAGAAAATACCTGTTGAACTTGTCGCGGGTATGGGGTATGTCAAAAATAACGATGGAGTGACTATGGCAAAACTTATGAAAAGTAATTTAGTCACAGCTAAGCGTATCTGGCTGATATTCCCTGGAACCTCACTTCGGGACCTGGAAAATACTATAAATGGAACACCCCAGTTGAAAAAACTGTATCAGAGTTGATGAGGTGCAAGATTTTATTTTCTTGGATTCAATTTGACGAGCAGATATTTAATGTGTAATAATAATCTGCTAATTTTAATCTTATATTGAAATGAAATATATTTTTTATATGAATGTTTCACACAAATTATAATCATAGTTTTAAGAATTGTCGTAAAGTTTTTCTATGAATGTTTATACTTGTTGACGATAAGATACATTGTTAAAATATATTAATAGCACTGTACGTTACAATGTTTATTAATAAAGAGTACTAATAGTAATATTGTGCTTCCTTTACATTAGATAAGCATATCACTTACAAGAAATCGATGTTGTGTTTATTTAAAATACAATTTTGTACCATAAGTACTGAACTAATGACTACAGTGAACTAAACACAATGAGCAATCGAAATACATCGGGAAAAAGAAGCACTCAAGTGGGACCCAAGACCTTTCTCTTACAGGGGGAATGCTCTTCCAACTGAGCTATTAAGCCACGCCTGATTCACTCCAAATTTCCCTTCTCTTTATATTCGTCTTTAAGGGCGACGGTGGAGTCATCTACCAACTTTCTTACGAACTATTGTAACCAATGAATGATTTTCAACCATTTTTAAACATTGATTCTTGATGACTCCGTCCAAATATTGGAATGAAATTTTTATAGCATTTAATATGCTCCCAATGTATTTCGAACTTAAAAAGTTAGCATAATAAATGCTATAAAAATTTCATTCAACAATGAGCAATGATACATTTACCCATTGATTATATCTAGCTATCGTCTGTTGCTAGAACAGACCAAAATAAAAGTTTAACTGACTAAGTTCAAGCTATGAACGTTTAAATTATAAAAACAATACTAAAAAAATAATACAATTTTATTGAGATTGACTCAAATAACAGATCAATCCGTCGACAGGCACGCATTAAACAAAATTGTTAGGAGTGGAACCTAGGTCCTGAAATGAAAGCGAGGGGCCGGCCATTTTCTGGATACCATCCCGAATATTGGAACTAGGAAGAATGAATCATATCCATATTGCAACGCACCACTAAATAAGTAAACAGAATTATTTTAAAGCATTTTATTAATTTCAAAAAATAACTAGCATATAATCACACAGTATTACTAAATTTATATAATATACTATGAGGAAATACACACGATATAGCGAACGATGCTGTTATTACAACATAATCAACATATATTTTTTATTATAAATCAGTACTAATAGTTTACTTTGTCGTTACCCAATCGGCTAATATACATTACCAATTTATACGTATCTCCATTATTTTCTAATATGCCTACTTAGACTAATTTGTTTTTACACAGATAAACGAACAGTCACTGACAGATTACAATTAAAACGTTTATATTAAAAAATGTTCTATGCGAACACTAAGTTATCCTGATAGTACTATAATAAAGGACTAGAGGGCGACAGTGGATCACACGAACTAACATAGAACTCTAGTCCTCGCAGACCCGCGTCTTCGGCTCTGCGTCTAGCGAATACGATTATACATCAACTATTAAAAGCGAATATCACTTGAAAATCAACTGTATTATGTTTAGATAAAGTTGCATTTTGTACGCGTAACCTTTGTAGATCAAGCATACATTGACTCAGACTCCTTAGGCAAAATTTTAGATGTGCTGATCTAAAAATTCACCTCGCCAGATTTCTCAAACTACATAACAATAACATAAGTTTCGATTTTATCATTGTAAACTCGTAAAATGTTTAGCAACTCGCTTAAATTGATAGGTTTTGGCACCATATTAAATATATTGAACCTTTATGAGCATTAAGATAAGTTTTCTGGCTAAGAGTGGTTTCATATGGACATATGTACTGGCCGTTATCTATTTATGGACACTCCAAAGACTTGCACTGGCATTAGTTAATTATGATTTATTTAAACGGTTATTTCGGTTTTAATGGAACTTATCAGTTTACCCTCATTATGATACGCAAGTTAGGTTGATTAGAATAGTGTAAAGTTTAGTTTAATCAGAAATAATGGCCGAAAATTGCTTTAATAGTAGCAAATTATATGAGACATTGTCAACCATTTTTCAGTAGTTCTTAGTTTTATTATATTTTTGCCTTGAATTTGGTTTTTTTAGTATTGTTGTGAATTGTGAATTAATTTTTAATTTAGGTTGATATATGATTGTTTACGGTATACCATCTCTGCAACGGTTGTACTTTTTATGTAGCTTAAAACAATAGATAGGTACGTATAAGTTAAGATAGTTGCTGCAGAATATAATGGTTAGCAATTTCCAGGTAAACCAGATAAATCACAGAAGATATTGATCACAATATACAATTTATACCCTTGAAAAGTATGTACAAATAATTTAAACTAAGATTCGATCTGTTAAATACTTAATACCACGATAATGTCACCGGCTAATCCGAATTGAATTGGTTTATAAGTAGCTAAAATATACTCGAAACTGTTTACGCTATGCGCATGACTAGGATGTAAATATAGACGATATATGATAAAGGAATAAATATATTAAATTATTAATGACATTCTGAAAGCATTTGGGAGGCAAGTACCAACGTTCAACCCAAGCAAACAATACTAAACTTTTTTAAATATTCCTACGGAGTACACAGCAAAGATATTATATAGAGAGGAAAGATTTATAACATTGCACAAGATTTATATCATATTATTTATGTATTTACCATTGATAATATAATCTATTTACTGCAACTGAGTGAACAGTTGGCTTCGCTCGCGCGGCAGAGTACCATTATGCCAGAACCGTTAAGTCCACGTAAGAATTTTTAATTTTTGTTGTTTTGCTATTAGGATAATTGTTTTGGTAATAATCGTCTTCAACGTTTGAGAATCTGCAGTAATATTATAAAATGTATATAAACACGCTTGACTTATTTTTGGCTTCAAATAATTCAAATTTTATTATTTTACGCGGGCCACTTCAATTCTTAGTTTATTTGCTTGAGAATAATGACGTGAGTTTCTTTTAAATTCTGGTCTAATTTTCTAAATACCCAGTATTATTAAAATATTTGAGTCAAGTATCATATATATATCCACGGTAACGACAGATATACACATGAACACGTTAGGCGTGTCCATTACAGTGAACGTGATAATAAGTGACATATCTTTCATCTGTACTTATAATACAGCTAAGAAGGTACGTCTTTTTCGAATGCTAATTAAATTTTGTTGTTAAATTAAACTAACCCTCGTATCAATTTTCTCGATACAGGATAATTATAAATCTCAAAAATGACTTACTTGACGACAAAGGTATAGGCAAGACTTGAGTTATTTAAAATCAGGTTAACAAATACAAACTTGTCTTTATCTAAACATAATTATAAATATCTAAGTTTTATAATTATGACAGAACATTTATGGGCCGAAGTATAAAAAATCGCGAACGTGGTAAAGCGATGTGGTTAAAATCATTTTTTAAATATGAAACGAGTATCAGATTTGTCGAATCGTCATTCGCGACAGTATGATACTCATTCATCGTATTATATTTTTTAAATATGCCGTCACGTGCATCCAGTCATCGGTGATGGTGGCACAAAACAATGAACAAAACCTGTACTAAATGCATAAAGTTAATTTTGAATTAGTCTACTTATGGTACATTCGACCAAACGCAAGTAAAGTTTATACCTAGGTATAAACAGGCAATGTCACCTACATATTGGCTGTTTATTCTAGGAATAAACTTTACTCGCGCTTGGACGAACCGGTCCTCAGTAACATAAAAATGTAACGGACACTAAACGTAGTGTCAACGAAACTGATAGCATATCGTCAAATTATGCGTTAAGACTTCTCCAGGGTCTTTTTATTTCGGCCATTAATGGATAGGTAATGAGTTCAGAGGCTTTTCATGACTGAAGGAAACTGCAAAGCTATCTCACACTGTCAATTTACAATAAGCTTTTGGTAAATAAACTAACAACATCAGACAAAGTTTGGAACCTACTTTCGACGTTTTGATCAAAATAGATTCTATCGCTTCTTCTCTAGTTATCTAAATCTCAAAATGGTCTGATCAGGTGATGGGGTCTATCGTATCAGTCACAGCAATGCAAGGTCCAAAGGTGAATCGTTCCCAAGTACGGTACAAAAGAGCAAATAATATTAGGATGTGTGAAAACGACCATTGATTTATCAGACCTGAAGTTGTTAGATATTAAAAAATATAAATGGACAGTACTGAGATAGCTTATATTTGGCCGCCTCAAGCCGTATGCTGGTTGATTTTGAGCTTTAAAATGAATAAAAACATAAGTAACGAAAAATTTGTGACGATAAAACGTTAATATTGGACACAGAGGCCACGTCTAATAGCTCCCGCTGCCCTGACTTCCACACGGCTTCTTCCATCAATGAATAGTTACAAATATATATTATATATAAGTTATTTAATTTTTAAGGACATCAATTACTTATTCCAATGTACACATTTATATCTATTTAAATCACGTACGGCACAGCACTGAAATTTTATTTCTAGATACCTTCATAAACTACCAAAAAATAAGGGCATTAATTAATTTTTTTTGACACATATAAAAATAATACCTTGTATATAATCTACATTCACTCGCGGTCAAAACGTCTATAAAACAATATTGTACAATAAATATTTGAAATATATAAACTAGGTGAAGGAATTATAAAGTATAATAATTTATAAAATAAAAATTCACAGAACTGAATCTTACACGAATTGAACAATACATATATTTTATATAAATTCTGCTTTGAGCTATAGATACCGATTGAAACGGACTTTACACTAAAACTGATGTTTGAACCGCCGACGTTTACACTAACGGGATTAATATTAATGTGACGGATTATTATGTATTGTTGAATTGTTTAACAATTTCAGTACAAACTTAAGAACCAGCCTTGTAACACTTGTCGTTTCCGTATGGCAGTCAACACATAGATTTCAAATCCGGTGGTATTACAACGAATTAAAAGAATAATAATGTAGCCTCAAAAAGTTACTAAATATACAATAATATTGTTCCAATCTAAACCGCTACAGCAAACAAATCTTAAGTCTCAAATCTACCTGTCACCTGTCACCTGTGACACATGTCAGTGACGTGTCAAACGTCATCAATTCCAACATTGGGCTTGTATATGTGCTAATCAGTGGTTTTGAACCTTGGTGTCATTATGTAAGACCAATAAACTATTTTCGGTATACTTTCACTGCGTTAATCTACTGATAAGCGACTACGCGTCTACCAATTGAGGTCGATATTGCTTACGATAAGTTCCCCAATCCCAAATAGTTCGATGTAGGAAATGCTTAGAGTCGGACGCATATGGTACGAGAGAATTACAGCCGTAGTTACAAACATTACCAGGTTAATAAGGTCGTTTATTGTTTGATCGTCGAACTGTAGTGATGTTTGTGAACGTTATACATTGCGAGGTATCTATCGCTCAGTGCGTAATTACAGTGGAGTGTAGGCAGTGAGGTACGACGTGTCTATATGGCAGCCTGTAGTTCTTCACCGTTCTCGCCGCGAGGCACTTGAGCGTTGTGTACCTGAGTGGGTTGACGATGGCGGACAGACTTTGTTGGGAAGACTTGAGTATTTCCTCCGGGGTTTCGCCCTCGTAGTTGACTGTGTCGATGTGGGCGCCGTGGGCTAATAGTTCGCGTACTACTTCTGCGGGGCAGGGGTTTAGCTGCAAAAGGAGAAAAAGTATTTTAGTATATTTTTTGGATAAACTACAACACCACTACCTTCTAGAACCAAGCGGCCCAACACCCTGGAATGTGGCTTGAGGGTGACCGGTGGAGCCGCCTGTCACCCTAGCAGAAGCTGGCCGCAGCGGTGGCGCAAAGTGCGCCTCCCCGTAACCGGGGCTAGATGGGGACACTATAGTCCCCACAACCCGAAGGGGACCACCTCGAAAGAGATGGCCCTGGGTCTGCCGGGGTGCGAGAGATATGCTTTCGGCAATCTCACCTCCGGCAACCAAAGACCCAAGACAGCGTGTGTTTTAATCGGTTCGAGTCCGACATAACCACCTTCACCAGCTCCGTGGGGGTGATATCCGTGGGAATTTTGCGCACGATAAAAAAAAATTCATTCTCCGAAAACAACAAAAATATTTAAATACAATGATCGTTATTTTTTTTTTGGTATTCAGTAACTTTTGATGCTCCTCTTTACATGTACTACGTGGTCACCCCCTCTGTGTCTTTGCTATGTAGTCTCCTCCTCACTATTTGCTGTGGTCCCCTCCTCTCTCTATTGCTATGATGTCACCTCCTATGTGTCGCCTCCTCTCTGTATTGGCCACGTGGTCCCCTCCTCTCTGCGTTTGGTTTAACGAGCATCACCGTACCTTGCACAAAAGGTGTAGCGGCGTGTTCCCATACATAGCGTCGGAGACCAACGCCCTGGAATATCTATCGTCTATACTATGGGGAGTGCTCCGAGGAATTGTTCGGATTGATCCCCGCCGCCTCTTTCTGCCATCGTTCCACGCGACAGCAGTTCAGCTGGCGGTCCACAACTGTGCGTTTCTCGAGAAACTTTCTGCCTCGCACAACTAAACTGTGGAATGAACTGTCACCAGCGGTATTTCCGAACCAATACGACCTTCAAACTCTCAAGGAAAGAGCGTACTCTCTTTTAAAAGGAAGGCAACGCACTTGTGACTCCTCTGGTGTTGCGGGTGCCCATGGGCGGCGGTGATCGCTTACCATCAGACGATCCGTCTGCTCGTTTGCCTCCCTAATCCATAATAGTAGATTGTATAACAAGGGAGCAAAGTAATATTTTTACGGCGAGGGCGCTACTTTGAATCAAGAGCAAAGCAAAGGATAGTACGTAACGTAGAATCCTGAGCGCAGCGAGGGATTCAAAGTACACCGCCCGAGGGAAAAATAATTTGCTCCCGAGTTATACACTCTACTTTTCGTCACCGTTCTATGAGAAAATATTTCTCCCGAGATTTCGTGGGTAATAAGTTTTGTACGGCGTTGTTAGCTTCTATAAATAATTGTTCCAGGAGTTAATCCATTGTCACTTCTATAACTCGACGTAGAACTCATATTATTTTGCAAAATACAACTTAAATAGGTAATGTACTAATTACATGAACAGAGAGGTAATTGGCGCTTTTTGTTTTTTTTTAGTTAGCACAGGTCACCCCGAGCTATGCAGCCAACACGTACCAGCCAGTAATCCGTACAATTTGCGTTCGATTTCAATGAACGTTAATGTTCCAAATTCAAATCACTTTGCCGGCCCGCTGCTTGGCCTTGAACAGAAAGGCGATTGGCACACTGCAACGCTCGACGCGGCGTCGTTCGTCGACGCGCGTGGACGCGAGAGAGCTAGTATAGTCCGAGAGATATTAGAATTTTTTTGGTAGGTAGGTGTGTGAAGTAATCCAAAATTTTGAGAAAAGTAAAGTAAAGCTATCCGACCATTAGCTTGATAGCCCAGACTATATTAAGAACGCTAGAGATGAAAAGAAAATGATTAGAAATGCAAGCTATTTTCGACTTATTGACATGACATAGTAACTAATTTTTTTTCTTATATTCTTGATCAGCGTCATCTATTAACGCGAAAAGAGACGTAACTAAGAAAATGCCATTTAGGTTGAAAGTCGCTTGCAGTCTCTGCGTGTTCCGATAACGAGCCAAAACAGTGGTGTCGGCTCCAATACCCGATATTGGGCATCGATATTTGACTTCCTCCGATCTCGGATGTCAGATATTGGATATCGGACGTCAGTTGATGTGAAAGCGCCCTAAATTTGCCGTTAAATAGTCATGTTGCATTGCAATAATATTAATTTAAAATTCGTCTCAATTACCTACACAGAAATTTCTAACAGCTCTCGGACTAAAAATCCCTCGAAAAACACGCGCGTGATGGCAGATTTCAGTGTGCCATACCTCGCGTTTTCTGCTTGTACGCGCGTATTCTGCGGCAACGCGCGTGATTGCGTTGTCAGTGTGTGGGACCACGCGTTTTTCTATACAAAATGAGCTCCGTAGAGGCGACGAGCGCGACGCCGCGTCGACGCAACAACGCTCGACGCCGCGTCGCGCGTCGCAGTGTGCCAATCGCCAAAAGAGCTATTTTGCGCCCCGTTACAGTGACAGTAAAGTGACATTTTTCGAATAGAAGGGATGAAAAAAAAAATACAAAGTCCCCGTCCGTACCTTACACACGAGGTGCAGTGGCGTGTTCCCGTCAGCATCCCTCGCATCAGGAGCGGCTCCCAGGCGCAGCATCAGCGCCACCAGGTGAGCGGCACACGGCTGAGCGTCGCCAGCTGGCGGCAACCAGGCGCGGGCTCCACGACCCCTGCAGCCTTCCGCCGAACACGCCACATGTAACGCAGAACGGCCTTGACGCACCTGGAGGGGGAGCAGTACGTTGGTGTTAGCTCGTTTGAATTAATATATAGCGTAGCGTAGCCTCTGTGGCGTGGCGGCAGTACACACGACTGCCACGCACGAGGCGCGGGTTCGATCCCCGCTCAGCGCAAATGTTTGTATGCATGAATACGCCATTTGCATTGGTCTACAAAAAAAAACAAAGTATCTAAGTATATTTATCCGCATTCTAGATTCCATAATAACTATTTTCTAAATAAAACATATTTTCTTTCTTTCTTTCTTATTTAAGCTTAACATGGGTTTAGAGAACGTTGTGTAAAACATTGTAGAATATTTATTATTATTCGATTTATATATCTTGGACCAAAAAGTACTCAAAATGTGCTCTGAAAATTTCTTGGCTGTATTTTGGAGATAGAAATAGTAGTGCTTAAGCGGTAGATGAGTCAAATTCACCAAGTGTAGATTATTAAACAACAATCTGCCCACATTAGGGCCTTTTATATCTCGCGATTTAGGTCCAAGATACATGAATGGAGCTATATTACGATTATTTAATTGAAGACGGAGGTTTAATAATGCCCACACTTGCATTGACTGTCACGAGCCACGTGCGAGTCGCAGTATTTAAAACCTATGGTATACCTCGAACCTTAATGACGGCTCGGAAATTCGTACGAGTGCAGAAACTTCTGTTTTCTCAAACGTCATTGGCCTGGACCCGCACTGACACGAACTTCAATTCAATTCAATTCAATTCAATTAATTTATTTGCATGAATATGGTACAAGATAAGATGTTACATTATTGTTATGTTACTACATATCCTGCCACATACGGCGTGCAAATTGTTATTTATGCTTTACAACTTTCACAAGTAAGATTAGTGTTACATCAATGATATTACATACAAAAAAGAGGCAGATATGTTATTAGGCTGCGCCTGGTGAAGACGCGAAAACGTCCCAATTGGGACGTATCGCATTTAGTATATGTCTGGCAAACGCCGAGTTGTCACGTATGTAAGCGCATAATAAAATTGCAATAAAACTGCCATCGTGTGTTTTAAAAAATGTACAAATTACAACACTAAAGTCAATAAAACACGAGGGATCTTCTATCACATGTAAGTACATACAATATTACCGATTTCTTAGTGTTTTTCATTAAAATTAGTTAAATAATATTTTTAAAATAATGGCGGCAAAGAAAAAAGACAGAAATACTTTTTGATATGAGCACGACAAGGACACAACAACACTGCTTGCATAGACTATCAGTACAGATGCGACATAGGGTAATTATCAGTTTACTGCCTACTAATGTTATAATTGACCTGCTGTTCAGTTTTATTTGTTGTTTAAAATTGAGTAACAAAATTTTTGTTTTATTTATTTGTTGTCCTTTAAATAATTGTAATAACCTAAAGCTTTTTTCAAGGTTACTAATGAAGTTCGACTTCAAGAGTGGATTGCAATTGTTAGGGAACAACGAAATGAGTTTGACTGTACACCTTCAAAAAGCAGCAGAATTTGTAGCAATCACTTTGAAGCCACTGAGAGATATACTTCGAAATAAGGTCGAACATTGCTGAGGAAGAATATAATAACTGACAAATATACTACTGTTCGGCTTCATTCTGCTCATAAAAATAATCCCGATATAAAAAACTTACTAAGAGGCAGAAAAGAAATAAATTAAATTCATTTGAAGGCGTTTAATTTTTTATTATAACGTCATTGCGTCACTATGGTTTTATTTTCGAGAAATTTCTTTATTATCTTTTTTAATTGTTATCATTTTCCGAAGTAAATAATGACGTTTTATTTTTTCATCGAATTTCATTTCTTGCCTACCAAAGAAATACCCCTTCTGTTCAACAAAATCATAATCTATGCTAAAAAGCCATACTAGAACGAACGAGACGATTGCAGTCCGAATCATTCCGAATTATAGCTATCTTTTTTACTCACGTGCTTATCCCATCTTTCATACTACTTTAACGCTAATTGTCAACTATTGTGCACTGACACATTGCTGGATCAGATTTGAGGAGTCAGTTACTATGAACGTAACATATCTTGTGTAAAATATCATTGTGTTACATGCAATCAATATTACAGATAACATAGGTAAAGCAAACATAGATAAAATAGAAAATAACAATTATAAGTGACAATAATCATTTACAATATTCAATCAAATAAATATATTATATCGCCATTAAGTTTGGTTCGAGATATACAAGGTGATTTTAAAGTCGTTTCGGAAAAAAAAAAGAATTTCCGCACAGTTTCGATAGCAAAATCATCTGGAAGTATTAATTTGGCGTGGCGGTAGTGCACGCGACTACCGCGCAGGAGGCGCGGGTTCGATTCCCGCTCAATGCAAATATTTGTATGCATGAATATGGCTATTTGCATTGGTCTGGGTGTTTCTATGTATAATATGTATGTATTTACAAAAAAAAAAGTATATTAGTATGTTTATCCGCATTCTAGATTCCACAACACAAGCTATAAAAGCTTACCATGAGTCTAGATGGCGTTGTGTAGAATGTTGTGGAATATTTAAAAAAAAAAGATATAAAAAGTACTAACCTTAATATCTAACTTAATGAGTGAATACACAGCCTTATGAATCTTTCTGGAAACTTCTTCGGTACAGTCCGGCTCCTCCAGTAGCCTGGCCATGAGCGCGGCCAGGTGTAACGATATGACTAAGACCCTCTGCAAGGTGCTCAGGGTTTGTTCCCGGTCGATGCTAAGTTTGGAATCTAGGAGCTCCATGCCTCTGTGGATCTCGGACAGTGCTTTCTTGAATACTGGTTCGATATCTTCGAATGTTACAGGTGGAACAATGCGGCCTGAAAACACAAAAAAGACAATTATTTAATCATTATCAAAGACTTTCTCTCAGTTGGGTGACCTCAACCTTTCAGTCTCTACAAAGCGGTCAAACTTCTATATATTTTCCACTAGATTTTGCCATTTTCGCCGCGTGGATGTCGGTTATCGCGACTAAATATAGCCTATGTCCTTTCTCAGGATCTAACCTATCCCTAAACCGAATTTCATCAAAATTGGTTCAGTGGTTAGGCGTGAAAACGTAACATACAGACAGACAGACAAAGTTACTTTCGCATTTATAATATTAGTATGGATTTCTCAAAGACTTCGTCACCTTTCAGTCTCTACGAAGCGGTCAAGCTTCTATATTTTCCATTTCGCGACTGCCATCAGACCTCTACAACCCACTGGCGATACAGAAGTTCTATGGATAATCAGATTGTTGGACTTTTTAGGTCTTTAACTACAACATCGCTGGTGTTGTACAGTCAGTGTCATAAATATCTTGACGACGAAATCCCAAAATGAGCTCAAAACTCTCGTATTATGAGCAAATCAAACTGTTTTATAGATTTAAACGGTCAAGTCCAAACTACAGGTATCTACCAAATGTCAGAACAATCAGTCAACTGGAAGTGAGTAAAAAAACGAAATTAAGATCATTTTGAGTACTTTGTACGTCAACATCTTTCTGATGCTAACTGTATGTCTCTAGGTCACAGTAACCACTTCCCATCAGGTAGGTCTTGTGCATGTCAGGAACCTAAGTGGTATAAAAATTATCCCTAATGTATGATGTCCGTATGGCAACCGGGACAGAAGATTTAACGTGCTCTCCGAGTCTCGGAAAGGACTCACTGTATTAAAAATAGTCACATTGATCATCAAAAGTCCATATTCTAGAACCATACTCAGCCCTGAATCTCGATTTATGATTATAGAAGACAGATTGCCATTGACAATCCGTCAAATCTGGGTCTGATTGAGTATCATTTTGGAATATAGGTCTCAGACTGATCTGGCTAGCACAAGTTAACCCTTTTTTTTCATGCGGAAATACCCTCGGATACCTCCCCTGCCGGAGCCGGAAGGGGAGGCTATGTCGGACTCGAACCGACCAAAACCGCACGACCCACAGGTCGTGGTGCTAGGCCGGAGGTGAGGTTGTCATCCCTTACGGTCTGGCCCTCCTGCAATATGCCAACACGAATTTTGTCTGAATATTACCTCTAAGTGGAGGACGTGCTCGCTCGGCCAACATGTATGAGAATAGTTCCGCGAAACTGTACAAACTTGACTGAGTGAGAGGCGATAGAGGTGGGAGGACGGCTCGCTGCATATCTGTAAATGAAACATATTCATTGTATTAATAACATGAGTAACATTTAGGAAGGGAATCTGCACAAATTCAGCTTTTCTTTTTTTTTATAAAGGACTCGTCAATTTGACTTCTCCTCGCCTGATATTAAGCTAAAGGCAAAGCTAAAAAAAATATATTTGAATAGAACGGCCTTGCAGTGTTCACTTGCAAGTCTCGCCTGTCAACTTTTTCACTGTAAATAATAATCACGAGACACAAGAAATGCTTCTATTTGGAAATAGCACAATATGGCATATTGACGTTATTTTTTAATGATGTTATTACAAGCTAGTCATAAAAGTACTGAATAAGTGTTCGAAAGTTCCTGTCTCATAGGACAGGAATTGTCTTAAAAGATTGCACGCGTTTCCCGCTCACATGGCCGTTCTATCCTAATAATATTTGTGTTTTTTTATGGATTAGGTAGGCAAACGCCTGATGGTAAGCGATCACCGCCGCCCATGGACACCAGAGGCGTCGTCACAAGTGCGTTGCCTTCCTTTTTAAAGAGAGTTTAGAGTGTGTGTATTTGAATGAATTTTTTATAGCATTTATTATGCTAACTGTTAAGTTCGAAAAACATTGGAAAAAATGAAATGCTCAAGTGAGACTCGAACTCACGACCTTTCGCTTACAGGGCGACTGCTCTGCCAACTGAGCTATTGAGCACCACTTGAATCATTCCAAATTTTCCTTCTCTTTATATCCGTCTATAAGGGCGACGGTGCAGCCATCTACCAACATTCTTACGAACTGTTGGAAACAATGAATGATTTTTCAACCAATTTTAAACATTGAATTTTGATGACTGCGCCCAAATATTTGAATGATTTTTTTATAGCATTTATTATGCTAACTGTTAAGTTCGAAAAACATTGGAAAAAATGAAATGCTCAAGTGAGACTCGAACTCACGACCCTTCTTTTTTTTATCGTGCGATAAATCCCCACGGAGCCGGTGGAGGTGGTTATGTCGTATTCGAACCGACTAAAACGCACGCCGTCTTGGGTTAGAATGTGTGGTGGTGAGTGTGCCGGTAGCCGTACCGAGGGCGTGGTGCCACAGCTGGCGGCAGCGCGCGAAGCGTCCCGCGTCGGCGTACACGGCGCCGCGGTACCGCACGTAGTACGACGTGTCGGGGTGCGCCGGCCCTAAGGACAACACCAACTTATTTATCTATGTCTTCTTTCACTTGTAATTATTATACTGGGTGGTTTTATAGTAGTTTCGGATAAAAAGAAAAAAAAAAACATTTTTAGTCCTAGCCCAGTGGTATGGGCAATGGATTGCTGAGACGAGGTCTCGGGTTCGTTCGCAGGTTTACCATGGCACACACCAATGACTTTTCGATGCTTTTCGAAGTTATGTGTGTATTTATCGCAGGTTTATAAGTGCCCGGTTAATGGCAATAGGCTTCGCCACCTATTACATTGGGACCTAAACATAAACTGGCGAAATGTGGGTGCTAGCACCTCTGCCTACCCCTTCGGGGAATACAGGCGTGAGTTTATGTTATGTTATGTTATGTTATACATTATTTTTAATAAAAAAATGTTTTTTTTTTCTTTTCCTCAAATTAATACTTCCAGATGATTTTGCTATCTAAACTGTGCCCAAATTCTTTTTTCCGAAACGTCTTTAAAAATCACCCTGTATAGATATGTTACTGGCAGGGAAGTGAAATCCTATATAAACTGAGACAGAACTAATAAGGGCCAGTTCGACCAAACGCGAGTAAAGTTTATTCCTAGAATAAACAGCCAATATGTGGCTGATACTGCGTGTTTATTCTAGGAATAAACGTAAGTCGCGTTTGGTCGAATAACCATAAGAGGTAAAGAAATCTGATGCGAGATAGAAGATCGAAACGCCTGTATACTGTAAAGACTAATCTTTCGACATATATGTATAACTGAGCATTTGTTGTTGAAGTCAAACAGATCACACACCCGTCTGCATAGGCGATGAACTTGCCAGGTTAAGTACCTGGGATCTGTACTTCACATGACTGGTTATTTCGCCTGCGACGTCAAGGCCCGCATTACCGCCGCGTGGGCTAAGTAGCGATTACTTATGAAAGTTCGATCCAGAAGACATAAATTTAGTATAATTATTTTGTTCGAAAAACATTGGAAAAAATGAAATGCTCAAGTGAGACTCGAACTCACGACCTTTCGCTTACAGGGCGACTGCTCTGCCAACTGAGCTATTGAGCACCGCTTGAACCATTCCAAATTTTCCTTCTCTTTATATCCGTCTATAAGGGCGACGGTGCAGTCATCTACCAACATTCTTACGAACTGTTGGAAACAATGAATGATGTTTCAACCATTTTTAAACATTGAATTTTGATGACTGCGCCCAAATATTTGAATGAATTTTTTATAGCATTTATTATGCTAACTGTTTTTCGAACTTAACAGTTAGCATAATAAATGCTATAAAAAATTCATTCAAATAATTATTTTGGTTCTTCAGGTGCCTCTAAATTACCTTCTATCAGCATGCAACCAATATATTTCTGAGAATCTATTCTCAAACTTGCTTAACCATGTGAAAACTCACCCAAAATCCTTTCTCTAATGACTAAGGCCTGCATCCTCATAGCGTCAGGGTCGGCCAGTATTTCTTCTAGTTGTTGCGCGTTGCTGGGTTCCACCGCATAGTCGTACGCCTCTATTCTCGGTATATCTTTGGGTTTGGGGATCGGCTCGCTATCATCCGCGGGAAATCTGATAAGCAAATGAGAACAAATATGTATAAAATTTTTACTAAAAAACGTACAGGATATCTCAAGATGTAATATACACTTTAGATCTAATACATACTATAGTTTTTTTTTTCGTGCGTAAACCCCCACGGATACCTCCCCCGCCGGAGCCGGAAGGGGAGGTTATGACGGACTCAAACCGACTAAAACCGCACGCCGACTGAGGGTCGTCTTCGACATATCCCTCGCACCCTGGCTGACCCAGGGCCATCCCTTACGGTCTGGCGCTCCTCGGCAGTACATACTATAGCAAGAACTAAGTCGTAGTTACGCGTCGACCGGATTAGGTCAGCTATAGATAACGTATTGTATATTTCTAGCATGTTGTAGCGCTAAATGTAGAATTATTTAAATACAAATGATGGAAAAAGAATACAAGTATCAATCAGCACTCCATCTCATCAGAAGGGTGTCGTAACAGGCGACTAACGTAAAAATACGCAGACGATGTCACTGCAAGAAAGAAAACTCATAATAAAACCATGTACCAAACCGTCTGATCAGCGTGGCAACATTAAACCAAAGCCTCCCAATATTGGGAGAGCCCTATACCCAACAGAGAACTACGATTGGCTAATAGATTAATTGACTGAGGAAAGTACAGACATACGTACACATACTCACGCCTATGAGTCCCCGAAGCGGTAGGCAGAGGCGTATTAAAACCCACATGTCGAGAAATATGAGGGAAGGTTCATATCTGACGGAACTTGCGTCGCGTATTATCGGTTGCGTAACGCCAGAACAAACAAATGTATAGAAAAACACTTGACCGTTCACACTCGACGCACTACCGTAACATCGGTTGAGTGTGAACGGTCAACTGTTTTTCTATACATTTGTCTGTTCTGGCGTTACGCGACCGATAATACGCGACGCAAGTTCCGTCAGATATGAACCTTCCCTGATTCTCGGTCAACGTAATAGGGGGCAAGCCTATGTTTACTACTAGAACAGCCCCATCTCTTAGTCGCCTTCTACGACACCGACAAGAAGAGCTGGGGTGGCCCTATTATTATCCATTAACTGAGGCAATTAAGAAGTGTTTACCGGTCATCCATGGCCCGTTTCCATAGTGCGAGCGCGCCGACCATGTCTCGTCTCTTGTCGACGTACGTGGCACCTAACAGTTCTAGCGCGTCGATGCGCTGTTGCCGCGTCACCAGTCCATATTCTACGTTAATTAGGTGTTCTACTATGTGCGTGTGGCCTGTCACTGATGCTGCTAGAAGTGGTGTCATACCTGGAAAAGTGAAACAGAATGGTTAGTAAAACATTCAGACGAATAATATCCTTAGGATAATTTGATTTTCATGTTTTTTCAGTCCAATATTAAGCTATTAAATTTGGGATAAGTTTTCAGAAATCTTCTAAATGTATATAAATTACATGTCACGTTGTTTGTCCGCGATGGACTCATAAACTACTTAACAGATTTTAATCAAATTTGCACACCGTGTGCAGTTTGATTCAAATTGAGAGATTGGATAGCTTATATCTTAATTTAGCGATAAGTGACATCCACGCGGGTCGAACCGCGGGCAACAGCTAGTAATTTATATGTTAAAGACAGCCTGGAAAGGAAGGAAATAGCGAGCAAATATGATTCAAATTGTTTTTGATTATTTCTCTGAAAATGCTTTATCCAAATGAGTGAGCCCATAAGAATGCACAGGCAAAATGTTTAATTAGAATGTAAGAAAGTTATGAAATCCATTTTGATTGATAATCACAATGTTAAAAATAAGCAGAATTCCGCCGCGCATAGTCGCTTGAAGCAATGAGATATGTCTATACATTTAACACTAGCTTTTGCCCGCGGCTCCGCCCGCATAGATTTCGATTATCGCGACCAAACTTAGCCTATGTCCTTTCTTATGATCTAATCTACCTCTATATCAAATTTCATCAAAATCGGTTCAGTGGTTTAGGCGTGAAAGTGTAACATACAGACAGAGTTACTTTCGCATTCATAATATTAGTACGGATTATCAGAAACCTTTTCTACTCGCTCCTCTTATTAATAACCTCACCATATGAATCAACGTCCATCGTAGCCCCGTGTCCTAACAGCATCTTCAGTATATGCAGCGAGCCGCTCTCAGCGCAATCGTGCAGCGCTGTGTTGCCTTTGACACTCTTCCTGTTCACATCGGCGTTGAGAGACAGCAGGTACTTGGCGATTCTGATGTGGCCTTTGTAACACGCTATCATCAGACATGTATGACCGTGGCGATTTGCTATTTCTATATCTGGAATGCAGAGAAAATTTGATTAAGGACTAATGGAATTAACGATTAAGTTGGTGCCTACCTAGATAGTTTTTTAAGAATAATTAACAACAGAAATGTGTAGTATTTCCCCTTCAGCTAAGCTAAATTACTTTTATCAGGTGTTGGTTTCGGCACAATAATGACCAGGATTCAAACCCGGGACGCTGAAATTATAATTGCATGTCAAATAATATATCTTCATTCGTGAGTAACGCTTTTGGACATCAATATTATTGCATTTACATTTACAGCCTCTGCCTCTGCCTCTGTATTTATGTATGTATTTACAGCCAGATTCGCGAGGTCAAGCCTGTGAGAAAAGAATCTAGCAATAAAATTAATAAAAGTAACACCAAATCAAGTACGTGAACAGGATAAGTATGGTCCACCTCGAAAAAATATCAGTCAAATTATTTGAATTAATATTAATGATACATACTTAATACTATAAAGCATTAAATATGCTAACTATACAAATCGAATACATGGGGAAAAAAGGTTCTTCTCGGGCGGGACTCCAACCCGCGATCTTTCCCTTCGTCGTACGTCTCGGTAGCCTAGTTGGTCAAGGTATTCCCCCGGTAAGGGAAAGATCGCAGGTTCGAGTCCCGCCCGAGAAGATTCATTTTTCCCTCTAAATTCGATCAGTCAGTCAAATTAATAATAACTGAAAAGATAAGGTGGTGGTCTCTGTCTACCCCCACGGGAAAGAGGGGTGACTTTACGTTTTATGAAAATATTGTACAAGGTCAGAACCACTTGAAAACTTGAGGTATAAATAGATGCTTATAGAGAAAACTCGTAAAGTGGGGAAAAACAGAAATAAATACACCTCTTTTAGGATTCAAGTAATCCGACTAATGCTTGTGTTATTTCTTATGGCTTCTCGTAGCAAGGTTTTATATAACGTCCTTAGAAGCTTTCCTTCTAATTGCAAGCCGTTGTGCCTTGCTCTCAATGTATCATCAATTTTTCACTATGTAATAGTGATTATGCCAAATATATTTTATATAGGAATCCACTATAATACTTCAATAATCACATTTTTGTTTGTAACCGAAATTACTAAAATTCGTCTAAACCTCTCCAGCTAAGCTAATTTGTTTGAATTTAAACAAGAGGTTGCTCGATGGTAACGCCAACTCACCCA
Source organism: Eilema sororculum (assembly GCA_914829495.1). Taxonomy (NCBI): domain Eukaryota; kingdom Metazoa; phylum Arthropoda; class Insecta; order Lepidoptera; family Erebidae; genus Eilema; species Eilema sororculum. The sequence goes on along the minus strand of OU618552.1, from coordinate 18,288,972 downwards.
ATAGTTTCTAACTGAAAATATAACAAAACGAAAAACATTGGAAAAAATGAAATGCTCAAGTGAGACTTAAAAGTTAGCATAATAAATGCTATAAAAATTCATTCAAATATTTGGGCGCAGTCATTAAAATTCAATGTTTAAAAATGGTTGAAAAATCATTCATTGTTTCCAACAGTTCGCAAGAATGTTGGTAGATGGCTGTACCGTCGCCCTTATAGACGGATATAAAGAGAAGGAAAATTTGTAATGATTCAAGTGGTACTCAATAGCTCAGTTGGCAGAGCAATCCCCCTGTAAGGGAAAGGTCGTGAGTTCGGGTCTCAATTTGAGCATTTCATTTTTTCCAATGTTTTTCGAACTTAAAAGTTAGCATAATAAATGCTATAAAAAATCTTACCAGCTCCATTTTCAACTAGGAATTTGACAATATCATGGTGTCCGTCGAAGCAGGCTGCCCTTAGGGGGGTGCTGTGCGTCCTCGTGGTAGAGTTGACATTGGCACCAGCTCGCACCAGCAGCTTCACTAGAGGCAAGTGACCGGCGGCAGCGGCACACCACAACGGCGGCGCACCTTCTATCGTCTCCCCGTCGAATGTCACTGGAATTAAATAGTCTGATTAGTCTATTAGCTGGCTAGCATGGAAAGAGTATGCCAAAGCCTTCCGATATTCAGAGAGGCCTATGTCCTTCAGTGGTCTGCGATAAACGAATTGATTGATTGAGACTATAAGTAGGTAGAAAGAATTAAGATTGTTTTTTTACGTGCGAAAAATACCCACGGATACCACCCCCCGGAACCGGTGGAGGTGGTTATTTCGGTCTCGAACCGACTAAAACGCACGCCGTCTTTAGGTCTTTGGTTGCCGGAGGTGAGATTGCAGAAAACATATCTCTCGCATCCCGGCAGACCAAGGACCATCCCTTTCGAGATGGCCCCCTTCGGGTTTTGGGGACTTGAGGCTGATGGATGCGGTTCTGGCAGTCGCTCCCAATCTAAAAGATAAGTGGACTCCAAGGAGAAAACTGTTAAGTAAGTAAGATTGGAAATGATGAAAAAGAAACGGATAAGATTGCAAGCGTTTGGGGTTAGTCTACTACATCGGTAAGTGAGATAATTGATTAACCATTCTTTCGCAATCTCTTGCGGAGTAACCTTAGCTGAATCATCCTATACCTACTACCATAGGGACTGACTGGCCGAGGAGACAATGTGATGGAATTGCATCCGCTATTTTCTTGTAGTGGTAAATACCGTTTTTACGAATATTTTTTTTAATAATATTTACGATTTAAGTCTCCAATCCATACTAATATTATAAATGCGAAAGTAACTCTGTCTGTCTGTCTGATGGTCTGTCTGTCTGTCTGTATGTTACGCTTTCACGCCGTAACCACTGAACCGATTTTGATGAAATTTTGTATAGGGGTAGATTAGACCTTGAGGAAGGACATAGGCTATGTTTGGTCGCGATAACCGACTTCCACGCGGGCGGAGCCGCGGGCAAAAGCTAGTTATACATATATACCTAGCGGAAATTCGTAAAAAGTTGTAGGTACTTATACGATAGTAATATTTTAAATTAATATTTATTCTTAATTGTGCTGTGTGAAAAATTCATTAACCGTAACTTTGGCGCCATTTTAAAGACTTTTTTCTATCTCTTACGAAAAACATATATTCAGAGAAATACCAGCCGTAAAAATAATATAGTCGAAATATACGAGAAAAAAAATTGCATACATTGTTCAGAATATGTTCAAGGATAAAATATATATTATAAAATCAGTGCTACAAGTTACAAAGTAGTGAACAAGAAGTAATCAAAGTTAGTTTAGTACCCATAGAAATATTGTACACAATGGATTGAAATCGCTCGACAAACTGTAAAACAAAATACTTAGTCCTTACAGTAAGTACCTAATATGGTTTCCTGAACAATAAGCTATGGTTATACAATTACACAATGAACCAAAACCCACAAGTGTACTGTGTTAATACATATCTAGTTATTGTCCAAATCCGTGTATGTATGTATATGTGTAAATCTTCTAATTAATTTTGACTTTGACTCAAATAAATGCTTTGACTTTGAACTGAACATCTCTAATTTCTATAATCACAGCAGCATGGGAAACAACATAATGTACCAGTTGTGAGCGCAATATTGTGATTTAGTATATCCCCTCTGTAGTTTTAGCGGTAGGCACGTGAAAATATGCATAAAAATTTAATACTTGGTGTTTCAAAATAAAAAGGAAATTTATTTGTAAAATTCTAATCATATCCGCAGATCCTTTGATGAAAGAAGACTCACTCACAAACAACATTTACTTATTTTATAATCTAATTAGTGGAACTGATATGTAAAGGGATTCCACCACACACGCCCTCGGTTCGACAGTCCCTAGTCCTCACTGGCAAGGCAGAGGTAAGCCGTAACGAATTGCAACAGAACGGATTGCTAAATCAAAACCTGAAGAGTTTCGAACTGGCAACCGCGAAACCCCTCAAAACAAAAAGTTTGCGTACCTCCAACCTCCAAACAATTAAAACCTCGACACGTGCGTTGCCTCAACACGAGAGGTCCTGAGGAAGTCTCAAGTCCTCGGGAGGCTAAACACGTGCTTGAATCGACTTACAGAAACGCGTCAATTTCCTATACTTTAATATCAAAGTTCTTGTGCCACAATAGGCTCACCCACTGTCACGTGTACCGAATTTCTAGCTTTTTTTTTTTTCGTGCGGAAATCCCCTCGGATACCTCCCCTGCCGGAGCCGGAAGGGGAGGTTATGTCAACTCGAACCGACTAAAACCGCACGCCGACTGTGGGTCTTGGTGCTAGGCCGGAGGTGAGGTTGTTATAGACATATCCCTCGCACCCCGGCTGACCCAGGGCCATCCCTAACGGTCTGGCCCTCCTCAGGAGGGGGGACAACGGTGTCCCCAACTCGCCCCCGGAATGGGGAGGCGCGCTGTATAGCGCGCCGCCGCCGTGGCCTGCTTCTACTGGGGTGACAGGCGGCTCCACCCGTCACCCCAACCGAATTTGTAGCAAGCTAAAAATATGAACGTATAATATATCTAAACTATTCCCCTTTTGGATAATGTTTAAATTAACCCGGACTATTTAAATACATTTTGTTGGTGAATGTACATCAAGAGTTAAAGCACTTCAAAGTGTCATGGCTTCAGTCCAAAGTATTGACGCAATAAGAAAACTGTCACGACAACCCAACAACGGACTCGAAAATGGGAGTGATAAACAATTATTGGAAGAGACGGACATTATTAACGAGGTCCTGATTGACTAACGTCAGCTGTCAACAACCGTTGACGTCGAGATTTCGTCAACAACGATATGATGCCAACCCTGACGTCTGCCATCGAATTACGGATCGACATATTTCTTATGTCCGCTCTACACGTTGGCGAACACAGTCAGCAATTTTAGCAAAATTGAAATTTCACTTAGGGTATTTAAGTAATTATGTATACTTATGATTTATCTAAGATGAATATGCAGAAAATTATGAATACGCACAAGCTAATTTTATCTGACGACTTTGTCTACGACCGCGGTTCAGTTCACAATTACTGCTATCCAAGTGGTCGAAGTGGCAGATAAAAGGTATCTAATTACTGCAAATTAGTTTAATTACTACATACGCACGAAGATAATGACCGACATTATTTTGCCAAGTCATCCTACATGTAAAACGACTACGAGTGTCAATAAATCAACCAATTAGCCTATTGCAGTCCACTGCTAGACATAGGTCTGTCCCAGTACGACTACTGTATAATCTAAAATAATGTGACTCATTCGTATGCCGCACCATTAAGAGCTGGAACTACCTACCACCTCACGTGTTTCCTTCTTCCTACAGTCCCGGGTCCTATAGGCGGAGCGTGAAAAGGCATCTGATGAGGCCGTCAAGCTGAGTGCTGTTACTGTTAACATGGTACATGTTTACGATGGTGACCCTCTTTCCGAGACTTGGCCTTTAGCTTACCATCAGGCAAGGTGAAGTCAAATTGACGTGTCCTTTATATAAAAAAAAATCTATCCATATTGAAGCGATATTGTTGTCTCATATTTGATTACCATGATGCTTACCTGAACCAGGCTGTTCAATATCAGCTTTACATCTCTCAATAAGGTACTCGGCAACGTCGTAGTGTCCATTTCTGCAAGCGATCACTAGTGGAGTCGCGCCGCCAACCTTCGCACCCACCAACATGTTCAGCTCGTCAGCAGAGCGCCAACTGTGTAGGTAAGCCTGGAAAGACAGAAAAATATTATTAAAAGGGGTATTACATCTTCCTAAATTCAGAAACCTGAATTTAGAAAATTCTGAATTTAGAACAGTGTAATTGCATTTAGGAAGCAAAGCTTCCTAATTAGGAAGCTATTTAGGAAAAGAATGGTTTCCGACGTCCTAAATGGCTAAATCGGATGAGTGTAATTACGTTTCCTAAATTCAGAACGCTCAGTCGCCGCGCGCATGCCGTCGAGAGCGCACGTTTGTCTTTCCCTCCCAATATAATATTGCGTATGTAGGTACCGACGAAATAAATGAAATTTTACATCATCTAGTATGCTAATTATTCAAATCGATCAAGGAAAAATTATATGATCGGTCCAGGCGGGATTTGAACCCGCGATCCTTCTTTTACAGGGAGAATGCTTTGACCACCTAGCTACCAGACTCACGCCCAAACCAATCTGTATCCGTCTTTAAGGCGATGGTGGAGCAATCTACCGACGCTCTTACGAGCTATGCTATCGGAACCAATGAATGATCTGTCATTCATTTTATTCATTGATTTTTGATTACTCCGCCCAAATGATTGAATGAAATTTTACAGCATGTAGTAGGTATGCTAATTATTCAAATTGATTATGAAAGAAAAAATTCGTTCGTCGTTAAGCTAACCGCAAGGGTTATGGCAATATCAATATTTTGTTTTTTTTTTATAGTATTGAGGGCATTTTGTCGCAATTCACTCGACAGTCGACACGTCCGTCCCTTGCCGCCCGTCCTTCAAAAATGATTTAGGATCCTAAATTAGTGAACGTGTAATCGCGAGCTTCGGTGACTGAATTTTTTTTCCTAAATAGCTTCCTGAATTTAGATTTCTGAATTCAGGAAGATGTAATACCCACTTAAACACTAGTTCTGAGTGATATTTTGATGTGAGGCGTGATAGCAATTAACTTCGCGTGTTTGTAAATCGAATAGTCATCGTGACGTCACGGTACAGTCAGCATCCTTGACTAGCAAAGTACTCAAAATGATCTTGATACTTTGATATTTCCTCCCTTTCTGTTTATTGATTGTTTTGATATTCGAAGCACACCTTCAGTTTGGATATTAGTTCAATTCAAATCAATAAAACAATTGGTAACAATATTAAGATCATTTTGTGTACTTGGTAGTCAAGATTGATTAGATACTGACTGTACACTCGTTCGTCATTAAGGTGACTTAAGCCCATTAGGAACTACGATCTAAGAGCGGATATTTATGCCCACCATAATCATTGCGAGTTCACAATAAAAACTTTAGATACAAAATAGAACGCGTGCTCGAAGTAATATTTTTTTCATAATTATATAGTAATGTGCCAACAATAATTGCAGTGACTCAATATTGTAATCATCAAGAAGTTCAAGAACCCCTCGACATAATTCTTGAGTAGGTACAAAACGAAAATGTCGTGACGAACGATTACAAATCGTACACGCAGTAACGTTAATGTACTACAAAACGACGATAAATGTAGTGTTTACATTTATAATAATAATCACTATAAAATATATACGAAGAGCCGGAAGAATAAATATTTACAAACTTCTAAGGTCGCGACAAAACAATGCTTGAAATATTTATTTTGACGATACGATAAACTTCATGTACATATTTGTACGGACATCTACACTAATATTATAAAGAGGAAAATTTTGTTTGTTTGTCTGTTTGGTTGTAATGAATAGGCTCAAAAACTACTGGACCGTTTTTAAAAATTCTTTCACCATTCGAAAGCTACACTATCCACGAGTAACATAGGCTAAATTTTATTTTGGAAAAAAATAGGGATCCGTAAAATATTTGGGTTTTTCGGACACAAGGTGTAAAAAATCAACCAGAAAAGTTACTTATTTTGCGTACGCTGCCTAAACTATAAAAGATAGAACCATAAAATGTTCTAATTAATTGGAGATCTTATAAATATATACATAAAAGTCCGCGACACACTATACCTATCTATGTCGAGTGAGGCACAACAACCATTTTTTTATGTAAAAATCTTAATTTTTTTTTGGACCACATTTAAACGCATTTATTTTACTCAAGCTATTAATCCTTATCAAAATAAATTATTTCATCACTAAGTACAGTTTATGTAGATAATATTTGGTATTTAAAAGATTAAAATTGGACGTTTGGTTTTGAAGTTATGGCGAAATTAAAATATTACTATTTCTGCGTTGCGAAGTGAGCGTCACCAAGGCGGGGGTGCGCGTGCGTGAGGGGAGTTTAGGTCTATGAGTAAGGTACCCGCGCGGCTCAGTCGCGCGGTCGGCTCCCTACGCAGCGGTCGTGCGCGAAGTCTAATCATTTTCGTTCGATTTTTATTAGACTTCATTCTTAAAACTACACCTACGCAAAAGTTCTTCTCAGAGCTAAACAACAGTTCTTCTCAGAGCTAATCAACAGTTCTTTTCAGGGCTACCCAACAGTTCTTTTAAACAACAGTTCTTTTCAGAGCTAGAATATTACAGGCTATTAACATTTTCTTAAACATTTGAAAATGCCTAAGAGAGCCAGGTCCCAACTTTCTAACCATAGTTCTCAAGCACGGGCAGCAAGAATACGTCGTATGGGAGAATCTTCACCTGAACGTTCACAACGCCTTGCTGAACAACATCAGAGAAACTCTCAGGCTCGCGCACGAGAGTCGAGTGTCGAACGTTCGCAACGCCTTGCACAACAAAATCTGAGAACCTCTGAGTTACGTGCACGAGAGTCGAGGCTGGAGCGTTCCCAACGTCTTCATGAAGACAATGTAAGGACATCTGACTTACGCGAGCGAGAGTCAAGTGTCGAGCGTTCGCAACGCCTTGCCGAACAAAGTCTGAGAACCTCCGAGCTACGCGCTCAAGAGTCGAGGCTGGAGCGTTCCCAAAGTCTTCTTGAACAAAATATAAGGACCACTCAGTTGCGCGAAAGCGAGTCGAATGTCGAGCGTTTGCAGCGACTTAGAGCTCAGGCAGAGAGACAGCAGTTGTCCACAAATAGAGTTCGCAATCGAAGTTTAGCTAACAGCAACAGACTGGCTTTCAGATATGATCCGCAGGTTGATTATGCACAACAAGCGTCCGTCCAAATCGGAGTCATGAATAAGATCTGCTCTAACTGCTCTGCCAAGAAATGGGCGGACGAACCTAATGGTATGTGCTGTGCTTCAGGTAAAGTTTGTCTTCCTAACCTTCAGGAGCCGCCACAAATAATAAAAAATCTTTTAACTAATAACCATCCATTATCTGGTCATTTTTTAACAAATACACGTAAATACAATAGTCTTTTTCAAAAGTCTTCTTTTGGGGCTAAAGAAATCAGGGAAGGTCATTTTATGCCCACTTTTAAAATTGAAGGACAGGTGTATCATCTCATTGGTAGCCTTTTACCACCATCAGGCCAAAACCCACAGTTCTTGCAAATTTATTTTATTTCGGATGCAGACCAGTTATCGCTGCGATCAAGCATCGCACCAACCTTAAAAATGGATTTAATTCGCGAATTACAGACCGTTCTGAATAATCATAACGCGTATATACAAAGTTTTAAACAAAATTTAGAATTCAACTCCTCAGATAATTTAAAGTTAATTATTCATTCAGATCGCACTCCACAGACAGCACACAGAGGCAGATATAATGCTCCTACTGTAAACGAGGTAGCCGTTCTCTTAGTCGATGAAGACAAAGGTCCCAGGGATATAGTCTTACACGGGAGAGATGGACAGCTCAAGAGAGTTTCTGAGCTACATCGGTCCTATGATCCACTACAGTATCCCATAATGTTTGTGTCAGGAGAAGACGGTTATTATTTGACTATCTCTCAGCAGGGTTCTGCGCGTAATAAAACTGTTTCATGTATGCAATTTTATGCATTTAGATTAATGTTTAGAACTAACTCTTTTAATCCGTTACATTATTACAGAGACTTATTTAGTCAATATTGTGTTGACATGATGGCGAAAATGATATCTGAAAGATTAAATTATATTTCCCGGAATCAACAAAGACTGAGGGCTGATGACTACATTCATCTCAGAGATGCCTTAAATCATGACGCAAATGTTGACCCATCAAACATCGGTCAACATGTCATATTGCCATCGTCATTTACAGGTTCTCCGCGTTTCATGCACGAGAAAACGCAGGACGCGATGACGTACGTCCGAAATTATGGTAGACCTGACCTATTTGTCACTTTTACATGTAACCCTGAATGGCCTGAGATTAAGGCGGAGCTGCTACCAGGACAACGGTCTTTCGACCGTCATGATATAATTTCCCGTGTCTTTCATTTAAAGATGAAGAAATTCATCAAATTATTTGTCAAAGAACAGATATTCGGTAAAACAAAATGTTATATGGCAAGTGTGGAATGGCAAAAGCGCGGTTTACCTCATTGTCATTTGCTGTTCTGGCTACAAAATAAAATACAACCAGTAATTTAACGTCAAATGTTGTTATAGAGAAGCTCTACAATAATCGCTTTATTTATCTATATCCTAAAACAACCGGGGTACACTTCGGGACTCCCGGCAGAAGTGAAAACTTAGTATTAATTACATTTAAATATTTTCATCATTAATAACTTTAACATCCTCATAAAGACAATCTATGCAGCCTGTGGATAATGATGATGTCGTTTGTCCATCTTTCGCGGCAAAACGGAGTGACGAATTGATGTTTTTTTTTAAGTGGAGATATCTACATCTACACTAATATTATAAAGAGGAAAGATTTGTATGTTTGTTTGTTTGTTTGTAACGAATAGGCTCCAAAACTACTGAACCGATTTCAATAATTCTTTCACCGTTAAAAAGCTAAACTATTCCCGGTGAACATAGGCTATGTATCATCACGCTACCATCCAAGGGAGCGGAGTAATATTCATAAATTTCAATAGATCCGGTCGATAATCGACGTCCACGCGGGCGGAGCCGCGGGCAACTGCTATCTACTATATAAAAATAAGTCGGGTTTTCCTTCCTGACGCTATAACTCCAGAACGCACGAACCGATTTGGCTAATTTTGGTCTTGAATTATTTGTGTAAGTCCAGGGAAGGTTTGTACGTTGAGAAAAATTCGAATAATTGCCGGGAACCGACATCCACGCGAGCGGAGCCGCGGGCAAAAGCTAGTATTTTATATATTAGAATATAAGCCAGTCTGATGGATGATGAAATATAGAATGTTGAATCGAATAACGACTTGAAAGAAATACGAATAACACTTTTTACGACACCTTGACGCTGTATAAATATATCTGGTCTCCTCATTGGGTAGAAAAGGTCTAAGGGGAATCAATCCATTGCCGAACTAGGACTGTTTACTGATTCTAATTTCTAACTACATATAAGATAACCCCTTTACAATTGTCATTATTTAATAGACAATTTGTGTCGAGGCATGTCTATTCCAGATGCCATATCAGAAGCTAGTTAAGCTATCCTTACATTTGGTCTAGATAGCTTCGTGTTTATTATGATAAGATGTAAAAGGCAAAGCAGGTAATACAAATACATACATACGTACATAATAATCACGTCTTTATCCTCATAGGGTTAGGCAGAGGTGAATTAACACCCACATTTCACCAATCAATGTATTCAGTCCCACGTAATAGGGTGAGCCGAATTCCGGACACTATTGTTTACTCGAGTCATGACACTGAGGCTGAGTCTGGGCTGCATATATTTGTCTGATGTTAAACAGCCCAATCCCTTAGTCGCCTTGTACGACACGGCATGGGAAGAGATGGGGTAGCTCAAATTCTACTCTGCCGGAAACCACGTGGCTTAATACAAATACAAAACTTAAATTTCACAATATCAATGCAAACAATAAGAATGCTCATGACGTATTAATGTAAATGCAATTGACAGCATCAATTGGTCATAATTCGCAAAAGTGAAATCCTCAGATATAATAACAGCGAAGTTTGGCAAGCGAATGGACGTGGATGGCGTAACGTTCGTTGGCCGCTTGCAAAATATACCACGGTAGGTACAGCACACCTGTACTTACCTGATGTATTTTTAGAACTGACTGTACCTATACATATAACTCAACGATTTAGTCTATTTCTGTTTGATATTCCAAACTTCTCTAATTGTAGAGTGTTACAATGTTCTTTAGGTTACTTTTCATTAGATCAAAATATAAATTCCTAATGAACCTACTCTGTTTTTCTCTGCACCACCTATGAGGTGGACTGGTAGAGAATGCCTGCGGCATTAAGTCCGCCTGGGTGCATATGTGCATGAAGTTTAAAAAAATAAATAAAAAAGTTGAAACATCTTGACCCTACTGCGCACAAGTGAGCTTTTCCATCCATTCATCTCTGGTTGCAGTAATTTCAATATTCACTCCCTGGCCAAAATATCATCTTTCACAAAGTCCATCGATCTCCTCTTAGGTCTTGTAACTAATTCTATGCTTTCAATCCCACGCATTACATGTCCGAACCAGGACAAACGTTTTCCTCGTAACTTTTCCGAGTAAGTTTCACACTTACATTTCACGCCGTAACCACTGAATGGATTATGATGAATTTTGGTATAGTAATAGATTAGACCTTGGGAAAGGGCATAGGCTTTGTTTGGGGTCGGGTAATAGCTAGTATAGTATATTTTACAATATAACAAGTAAAGGTGACATAGTTTAAAGTTCACTGCAAATTGAACACACAAACACTAATTTGATTACAATTAAAATTATATTCTAGACATCAGCAAAAGACATCCATACTAATCCATACTTAATATTATAAGTGCGAAAGTAACTCTGTCTATCTGTCTGTATGTTACGCTTTCACGCCTAATTTGGTATAGGGGTAGATTAGACCTTGAGAAAGGACATAGGCTATGCTTTGTCGCGATAACCGACATCAACGCGGTCAGAGCCGCGGGCAAAGCTAGTAGTATATAAATAATGAGAAGATACGTTTTCGGATCCTGTTTCCGCAACCCATACGAACCTAACCTGTACCCAGCGACTATATAGCCCCCTGTACCAAATGTATAATAAAAACTAGTCTTTACTTGTATGTCTGTATCAAATTTCAGCTAGATCCGTTCAGTCGTGAGTGAGTACCAAACATTCAAACATCTTCACAAAGTTTCACATTTATAATATCAGTAGGAAATAGGATAAATAAATATAATTCTTATTCAATAACCACGACCACAGGAGGAGAGATTCCAATACAATTCTGTGACCACGACTCATTGCTCGTATCATTGTCTAAATAAGAGTCATCAGCGAAATAGGGAAAGATAATGAGGCCGTGTGCTTGTAAAAAAAGGTCCAGCGTCAACCATCATATCCTTAAGCTACCAACTATGAGGTAATCTGTGCTTAAGCGGTGTATACCTTATGATTTAAACCCAGTGTAGGTACCAAGCAACCTTGCTTTTACCTCTGACAGAATATAACTAGAAAACGATTGTGAACGATGGTGCCATAACTTTGAGAAATACTTTATAGTGATGTGTATCAGAGTAAACGTAGTGGAAAGGGGTTGTGGTATGAGATAAGTGCTTGGAACAGTTGGAGCGTACACTTGTTAACAACTCTATTCGCGTGTTATATTAAAATACTTCAAGAGCATCAACAAAGGCTTCCAAAGAGGACCGTACTCGAGCAAAGAGATACAGTAGTGATAATAAATTGTTAAGTTTTAAAGGGCTATGAAACCTAAGTGATGGTATATATAAAATTTAACTCAATTAATTACACGAGGCAAAGGTTGGCCATCGCTATCCAGCGAGGCAATGCCACCAGCGTGATGTACACTTTTGCCCCGGTACGGTGAGGGGCGGGTTAATAGATTAGATATAATTTGACTAATAAGTAATTTTTAATTTTTGACTTTAGTAATTTAATTCGAAACTAATACACTCATACATACATACATAACATAAACTCACGCCTGTATTCCCCGAAGGGGTAGGCAGAGGTGCTACACTCAATTAAGGCATTATTATAAGACATTTTTTTTTTTTTTTTTCAAATTATTTATCAAGAAAGATTCAAGTAGGTAAAATAAGGAAAAAAATAATATCGCACGAATGAACACTTCAGAATTCGTTGTACAAATTATGAACTCTACCAACTACCCGGAAAATGTAAATAAAACATAAATTTATAGAGTTTAATACACTGTTATAAAATAAAACATACTCGGATATTATTAAAATAAAAAATACGTTTCCTTACTACCTCCGGTAGGAATATTACCGGTTGACTGTGGAACTTTTTTTATTGGAAATTCTTGTTATAATAATGATCTGCACCAACGGTACCTATACAGTGTAAATTTTTATTTAAAAGCTTTTCCATCATCCTATCTATGTAGGTAATGTTGTATCGTGTGTGCATAAATAAATAAATACAATAAAAGTCATAGCAAATAAGCAATGATATAAGAAAATGATCATTAAAATGTAGACAGTAAGTTTGTTTTTACACCACCACCAATTTCCACCAGGATCACGCTTACTTGGCGTACGAAATCGACTGTTCGCCGCACCCACCACGGTATGGTACGGTATTTATCACCAGAAATCATTCTCAGTATGCTGTACTTGTTCCGGCGTTGCCATAACGTTACTATTTTTTTTCGTAGAAAAGAGGAGAGCTCGTAAATCTTAGTGTCAGCACTGTCAGCAAACATTCTCGATTGTAATGGCCCAATAGCGCCATCAGTATCCTGTAAGCGTTGTTGTACACGAATAGTGAATGAAAATTACCCACAGCACAGTACTAGGCTTTTAAAAGTAACAGAAATCTGCACAATTCGGGTTATGATAGGAATGAGATGTCGGGTCAGGTTAGGAAGAGGGCTACGTTCGGAACAAATATCACATTATTTTTCAAGTTCCTAACCTAACCCGCAACCGGGTCAGGTTTTCGGGTCAGGTTCGGAATAAGCCTAAAATGACTGACAAATAATTTTAAATAGTGATTATAGCTGTTTTCGTAGAATTACTAAATGATTATATAACTTCAAACCGGTAACGCTTTGAACTCCTATCCTATATGCAACAGTCACAATATGCCCAAACCATTAATTTATGTTTAATGGTCTCTCATTGCAGTCAAAGCTGATCTGAACATTAGCAGTTCCCTCTGTGATGTGTTGTACCTTGTAACTTAGTCCCATAATAGTTCGTCTAATGTTAAATTCTACCGGAGAATAACTCTAATACCTTATCTTCGGGCCGGGAATCGTAAAAGGCGACTAAGGGCCGGTTCGACCAAACGCGAGTAATGTTTATTCCTAGAATAAACAGGCATCACCCACATATTGGCTGTTTATTCTAGGTATAAACTTTACTCGCGTTTGGTCGAATTGGCCCTTAGTCGCCTTTTACGATACTTGCGGCAGAAGAGATGGCCTTATTCTAATCTACCGAGGATCAAAACGGCTAAACACTGCATCTACCGATGAATGTAGCTACCGATTAAGTATGATATAATAATATATAATTTATTGTGTCATAATTTTTCTAAAACTATACGTATTGAATTTCAAATGAGGTTATTACTATAATTAAATAATATTGTAAGGTTAAACTAGTGAAATATAAAACTATTCAAATAATAATTTAGTTTCTTTTTCGTCCAGTCAAGTCGTTACCACGGGTGCTGTAACGCACCCGAAACGTCGGCAAAAGTAAGTCTTTCCATTATATATCGCGTGAAGTCCCGAAACTAAACTATGAATAATTTAGTTTTCAAGATTTGTTTTGTTAGATCGAAGTACATAAGTCGACTAATTGCACTTCCAGATAAGAACACTTCCAAGTTTGAAGTATCTGTGACTGCTGTCCCAATATTATAATTACAAATCTCTATGTCTCATGGGACAGACCCTACAAATGATAGGTAGTAGGATTTCAGATCAATGGTATAAATATTGGGACACTAAAATCAAAGACTGATGACGTTGTCTATCTTTAGTATCGCGAAACTGACAGTATCTACGTTATAGGGAACGGCCGTAAGAGCATGTGTCAGTGTCAATACAACTGTTTACCATTAAGTGTTCCGGAAGAAATTCAGTCATTATGCTTTAGTGGAAACATATTATAGTACAATTATTATCAATAAAATAACTATGCTAGTATTTTAAATGCCAGACCAGAATTCCCAAAAAATAGTACAAGCTATACCATCAAACATAAACAAGACAAGACACATGCAACTGCTACATATTGGCACAGAACACACATCAAACAGCTGCACTGTGATAATGATAATGGATCAACTACAGACATCAAAATAAAAATAAAACCATAAAATACAAGACCACTTACAGATTGTTGAAATAAAACAATATAATTTGTATAAATAAAAACTTAATAAAATCTGATGTTAATCAGAACCGTGGCCGTACACAATACTGAGTATTTGGTGCAGGCGGGCGGTTAATTAAATAGAGTGTTTAAACAATGAAGAAGTTAAAAGCTAAATACCTCTTTATTTTTGTTTTCGTATTGTGCTAGCGGCCCTGACAGCTGCAAGTCAAGAGCATCGTTGGCTAATGAGGATGGATACTACGTTCTTAAGGACCGGTTGCAGTGGGACGTCTGTACTCGTCGCAATGCAGCGATTTAGAGGATTTATACTTTATACGGTTTTTGAAAAAAATAAATAATATGAGCCTCATAAAATATAAATTAACCAGGCCCTAGATATTTTTATGCTCTATTTTTTTAAACAAACTTCGACATTATTTGATAATGGTGTCTTAGTGTAAAATGTGTTTGAAATAGCCATTTGGAGCATTTAAGAGCCATTTTTCACGCTAATTTTTATTGAGTAAAATATTATGAATCGTGTTTCTATCTATACCAGTCACTAGGTGGTTTAGTCTGCGTTATGAATGTGATTTTTATTTGACGCAATTTGCTAATAACTTGATGATAAATGTGTTCAAAATGTTAAAAACTACTGCAACCCGGCCTAAACGTTGCAATGAAAACTATAATACCAATAGTCAAAAGGTAAAAAGGATGTAAGTGCCATTGAACTTCCAAAGGAAAACGCCCTAAAGCATATCAAAAACACTACAGGACAATGCTTTTTTATGAACTCTCGTTACCGGTTAGTCTTTCAACTGTCGAATATAAATATGAAAGTGCAATAACTTTTGGAAATGAAGCATGATTCAGTGTATTGTTATTGATATGTATTTACATTTTATATGAATGAAATGCATTTTTTAAAATAATGAGAGTGTAACATAATGTGACTCGCAGTGTACAAAAGTATACCATATTATATGCATCTCTGATTTAATTAAAATTCTGGTACTATACTTAAATTTTTGAATTTTTTTAATGAAATTAATATTTATTCTGAAATCCATTAAGTATTTCAAAACAAATGTAGACCAAATGAATCCTTGTATGAACAATAGTTCGGGCCAAGGGGAGTCAAGGCATCAGAGAATTGATTGTTTTAATATTGCGTAAGTGCAATGTAATCAAAATCGTACGTCCAAGAATTTCATAACCACTAATAAGAATAACATGCCGACGCTTATATCTATATCGTGTGTACCTACGTATAATTTTTTAACATTACGTTAAAACGGCTGAAAATATTCATCAGAAATTTTACCAGAACATTTTATAGTCTGGTCAGAAACTCAGTAATATAAATTTATTATCTACTGTGAAGTACATCCCGAAGTAAATCGGAAAGCAATTACTGATCATAATTTTCTTATTATAAACCTTCACATAATTTTGAAGTCCGTTTCGCGTTCGAATGTAACCAAATTGCAACTTTAGTGTAAATTTTTCCTTATTATTTTGTCAAAAATTACGTAGACATTAGGCTTTTTATCCATTTGAAAATTTTATGTTTTTGTTTCTTACTCGTTCTATGTATTTTTGTCTAAACTGTAGAAGTAGATAGTTTAAAGAAAAAAGAAAAACCTTAATACGAATCGTAATAGACTGCAGAAGGTTTATTACTTTGATATATTCAAAACTTAACGCACACGTATTCGGACTCAACTGTCGAACGTAATCGAGACTTCGTTGAACATTTTCTTAAATAATATTATCCATTACAATACCTTTTTCAATCCCCTGAGCAACCGCCGTTGTCTTCTCAGCAGCGTTTTCCCACAGTGCCTCAGTGTCTCAATCCATCGGCACCTGACCGGCATTAAATCCCAAACACCGGCAGACATTATTTCAAAACATCACAAATATTTTTTCTTTGTAGTTCACACTCTTATTCACTGCATTTAAGTGTTCAGTTTTTAATTTAAATTATTTTAAATATGTGCTTTCTTTGCTTATTAAGTGGGGGTTCTTAATATTATAGAAATCTCTACAAACATAAAATATATTAAATATACTGACTTAAATAAGTCCACATTTCAACGTGTTGTTCATAAGTGACATGCTCGAGTACCTGCATATAAATATAACGAACTATAAACCGCGGAGACTTTGGTTCGACTTAATAATCAGATTATGCGGGGTTTCTCCGTCAAATGCTACGTAATACTAATAACCCAACCCTGAAGCCGAGACTGCCGGTAATTGTAGCTAGTGTGGGTGACTGTGCTGAGTATATGACGCATGTACATAATTTTATTTAAGGTAAATATTACAGCGAATATAAAGGCCACCTTGAGGGAGATACCAGACGTTTGTTTTCCCTTGTCAGACTTTTATTTATTTCAATTAAAGCCTTAAGCAAACTTTTATTACGTCTGTTGTTTTTACAGTTTTGTAGACGGATTTATCGAGTCGTTTATGCCAAGAATATAATGAGCGACATTATCATTTTCATACCTTCTAAACTGTAATATCAACACTTTCCATCTCGACCGGCGAAGTAAACAAGATACTAATGCACACAACTATTTCAAGTAAAAGTGAGTGCAGCTGTTGATATTTAATTTAAATCACTGTGTGCTGCGTATCATGTGGTTTGTAATTTGCAACCGTACCTACATTTTTTTTCTATATCAAGCCGGAACAGCCCACTAGTCTTTTAATAACTATATATAGATAAACACAAACAAACCATCACTTAGTCTACACCGGTTGCTGTTTACATAACACCAGAATGAAAACAAACTAATACAAAACAAACTCAGAAAGTAAACTGAACGCGTCATGTCGCGTTACTATCTGGATGTAATCACTGTTTCTTTACGTACACAAGCTGATTCCTTCCTAATGTCCTTATCTGTTCCTTATGTGTACCATAAGCTTTACATCGCTACTGGTATTTATTAGACTTAAAATTCATGAACAGGTAACAGATAGAAGGTTAAGGCTTTTATACGTAGTTTTTACAACAAAAAAAGGAATGTTTAGAAATGGGATAGGTAAGCACGCATGCATGCTCGAGCGGTGGAATGTTATCCCTGCTGTGGTTTTCCAAGTAGGGCATTAAGAAAGTTCCTACAGGATCGGCAGCACGAGTGTGGCACCTCTGGTTTTGCACACGTTCATAGGCAACGGTAATTAATTATTTTCCATCAGATGGTGTGCTCTGTGAAGGACATTTTGTTTGTGTAAAGTGCCCCTTACAAAGAAGATACCAGGAACTAAAAAATCTAGAGTCAAAAAAAGTACAGAGAGCTCTATTCCGAACATGACTTTATCCAATGATCGAGTTGATGGAGATAAAAACCGATGACAGTCATGTCACGTTCCGATTATAAATATTCAAACGTGGCCTGAGCAAACTTTGTATTGCCCACAAAGGAAAATGGAGTTTTATGAATTTATGATGTTTGTTCGAACTTCGAGTGTACATATGAATTTTATATATTTCCTTACGTAGCTTTACGTAAGCGATCGGAAACAGCTATACGTAAGTGTCGTGTTTCTCTTACATGCGAAAAACACATTAAAATCAAGTGTATCCAATTTAAATAAAAATAGATGGTAGTAGAAACTATATCATATTACTTCATATTACCTAATATGTATTGAATAATATTTAGAGCTATGACAAGAAAATTGTGTAGTAAAAGTACCTACTATCCATACTAATATTACAAATGCGAAAGTAACTCTGTTTGTCTGTCTCTATGTTACGCTTTCACGCCTAAACCACTGAACAGATTTTGATGAAAAATTTGGTATAGGGGTTGATTAACCATTAGAAAGGACTATGTTTGGTTGCGATAACCGACATCCACGCGGGCGGAGCTGCGGGCAAAAGCTAGTATACCTATATACTAGGAAAGGAAGCCCCCACGGCCCACCCCTCGTGTAAACGCCAAATCCAATGAGAGTAGATTTGCGTAGATAAATATATTTTTAATAACCACTCAATATAATCGACGTAATTGAAATAATTTAATTTAATCTAATTAAATGAATTAATTTGCGCTGCGTCCTCGCATTTCTTGCGACTGTATTAAAAATAACGGTTTTTTAAGCACTAAAACTTCGTTGTAGAATTTTATATATCTAATTAGAATAGCATCACACGTTCATTTTTTTAAAATGATTACCTTATCTGGCAGAATATAATATAATTCTTAAATTTCTTTTTGTTTTGATGAGTCGCTTAGAAGGTAAACTTTCTATCTGCGAAAATTCTATATAGCAGTAGCTAATACAGGAAACAAAAGTTAAATCTTTACCCGCCAGTTTCCATAATAGATCCTAGAATATCCAGGTTCCTTAATTCATCAGATTCTTCAACAAGTCTGCAATATTGAATGAGAGAATAAAAAGGGGCAGCCCCTTAAATAGAAAAAAATATATTCCACAACATTCTACACATCGCTATCTAGACCCATGGTAATTTTAATTATCATTCTGTGAGATGAAATTATATCGACACACCCTATAGTAAAAGAAAACTTATAGAATTCGTTAGTGAATGCCACTGCTATGAATAACAATACTATCACGTCGGTAGCGGTTCTTTTTGTCGTCAACCGACAACTAACTGCAAGTCAACTTGCAGTATTCAGATTATACCGATTACCGACCTCTATGCTCATAAGGTGGAACTCAGGTCTGTGTGCATTACATACTAATTATAGTCTATTTAACTTTGTGTCATGTCATTCTACAATAGATGTCGCTATTCGAATGTAATTTGATATGTCATTGAAGGAGCTAGACATTATTTATCTAGGCATTTTTATTTCTCACTAGCTGACCCGGCGTACTTCGTACCGCCATTTTTTTCCGAAACGGAATGTTTGTAGGGTTTTCCGGGCAATTATTTGAATTTTTCTCGTCTTTTAAACCTTCCCTAGACCTCCACGAACATTTCAAGACCAAGATAAGATAAATGCGTTTAGCCGTTCTTGAGTATTAGCCAGACTAACGAACAGCAATTGATTTTTATATTATACTAGCTTTTGACCGCGGCTTCGCCCGCGTGTATGTCGGTTATCGTGACAGAACATTTTGAATAGCAATAGTGTTCAAATTGACTCTACATTTTATTTAGAAAACATTTATATGGGAAAAAAAAGTTTTTAGGGTTTCCCGGCAATTATTCGGATTTTTCTCACCTTTTAAACCTTCCCCAGACCTCCACGCACATTTCAAGACCAAGATAAGATAAATCCATTCAGCCGTTCTCGAGTTTTAGCGAGACTAACGAACAGCAATTGATTTATATATATATAGATAGATAGATAGATAATTTCTCATAAATCGTGATTTATTTCGGTAAAATTAACAAACAGATGACTTCACACCTTATGGGGCGTACTGACATATAGGTGACTCTTTTCACTCGCTAGTCTTCCTGTACTGTAACTTACTGTAATGGGTACTTTCTCAGACCGTCAACTTGAAATTTATCTCGATATACTAAAATATTTATTTAAATTTTTGAATTTTGAATTTTATGTAGATAAGGAAAAGGCGGCAAGGATCGTGTTATATTCGCGTTTTGCCACAGCTACGCTCGTATAGATTACCATCTGACTGTTTTATTAATAGCAGAGAATTGTTCATCTACTCTGACCTTTGGACGAAGAGGTCAGTGAACATGAGTCGGGTTTACAAAAAAATATCGAAGGTAAATGATATAAATACATTTTCGTATATGGATAAAAATGGTCAACAATTATACGTTAATGCTATGGGTAATATCGGTAAAAAATGCTCACCATAATTGTTTACGACTATATTACTTTTCATGTTATTTCCTGCAAAACTATATTTTTAACTGGCCATTGAAAAAAAAATGCTATCGTGGTAATGTTCAGAAGAAAAGGCTAATAAAGAAAAAATATGGTGAGATAATTCGTTTCGTCGTCATTCTATTCCACGATGCGCCCGCGCCGGTCAGCGAATTGCCAGTTGACTAGAGGGGCAAGCAGGACAGAAAGTCTATAATTGGTCCTAGCCCTAATCCCATTTAATATGTTAGACTAAAACAAAATATGACTGTACAGTCAAATCAATTTTGTTTTCTTCTAGAAATAAGTCTTCTTCTTCTTCGTGTCAATGGCTCATCAATCTCTTAGTGGAAAGAAAGAAAAATTAAGAAATAAGTGAAAGAATACTACATCCTTGCCTTGTACATGGATTTCCTAAGGCCGACTACTCCTTCTGGGCCAGATATTAAGGACGGCTAGTGATTTTATGACTCGATGTTTATCAGTAATTCACAACCTATTTCTAAACCGTATTCAAATTGAATTTGTTAATGACCTGCTTTTAAATTATCGATAAAGTTATTTACAATTTATTGGTTTTGACCTTTGGAAGGAAGTGTTTAAATCCATACTAATATAATTAATGCGAAAGTAACTGATATATAGGTACTGATAATAGTCTGTATGTTATGCTTTCACGCCTAAACCACTGTACCGATTTTGTTGAAATTTAATATAAGGGTAGATTAGACCTTGAGAAAGGACATAGGCTATGTTTGGTCGCGATATCCGACATCCACGCGGGCGGAGCCGCGGGCAAAAGCTAGAACATACTAAAGGAAACTCTATCAAAAACTTTATTGTAAGTGCAAACAAATATGTTACACGATATTTTAACCATTCAAAATGATTCATGAATCCGGGTTGGCAAACCGTGGATAGCCTACTTTCAAATTAGTCATCGATTAGTCGAGACTATCGCCTGACGCGAAAGTGAACTTGGACTATATTCATTTAATTATTCGACCTTAAGGTTAGGGGACCGCTGCAATTAACATCATTCAACCGACTTAGTTTGATTATAATCTGCGTGTTGACGGAGAAAGAATATAAGTATCACCGTCTCATCCGAAGGGTGTCGTAAGACGCGACTAATGGTAAAATACGCAGACGAGAGAAGGAAAACGCTGTACTAATCCGTCTGGGCAGCGTGGAAACAGTAGGCCAAAGCCTGCCAACATTGGGAGAGAACTCTGTGTAACAATGGACTGTGATAGCGATAGGCTAATTGAGTTTGAATTTACAAGCGCTGTGATAATGATGATGATGATGATAATGATGATGATGATTACATTAGTATGTGCAGACTAGCAAAAATAACATGTTTTTGCTAGTCTGCTGTCTGTATTCAATTAAATAAGTGTACTACACATGTAGAAAGCTAAAGTTAGAAATATCACGTGGATGACCGATTGATATTTTTTATATTGCTCGCAGTTTTTGTGATAATTTACAGGATAATACACTCACAAAAACTGTTTGTTATAGTATGGCTGCACTATACCAAAAAAAGTGGTAAGTACATCTATATTAAGATTATTTAGCATTCGTTCCGCCTGCGGCTATCCAGCCTCTTTAGACAAGTGGCAATTTGTCTAGGGGACGTGAACGCGTAACATACAGACAGACAGAGTTACTTTCGCATTTATAATATTAGTATGGATATGGAAGGCATCTTTACATACCTATAACTTTGTCTGAAAAAATGCAACCGTATCTGTTTTGTCGACTGTACATTACAGTATGTATTATTTGCCACATGCTAAGCAAGACAGTGGTGTTCGTCAAATGTTTGTATCTGTGGCATTTGAGTGTACTCGTAAATAACGGAGCCGCAAGTTAAAATGTACGTGACGGGTACATACTTGAACAACTGCTTATTTATATAGGAGCCTGTATGTGTGATTCATCGTGGGTTAAAATTGGTCGCTTTCATAAAATGCACAGGTTCAATGCACATTGATGTACAGTCGGAGAGCATCAGTGGTAGTTTTATAAAAGTTACCATGAGTGGATCAATATGAGTAGTAAGACACAACACCGACGGCAATGATAATTTACAAGTAATTAGGTTTTCAATAGTGTTTGTGACGTCGTTTGGGGTCTTTTCCCTTCGAAAATTTGATGTCGCTTGCACCCTTTTTCTCCCAAACATCGATTTTATTCATATTCAATTAAATAAGTTTTAAGAGGTGTATGGAATATTATTACCTCCACAATGTTCAAGGCAGAGGTGTATGACGCTATTGACGCTAAGTATATTTTGTGAATTCATTAATATTAATTAAGAATAAATGTGTATTTTTAACTACACATTAGCATAATAAATAATATATCTTAATAATAATCATAATGTGGAACGTTGTTGACTACGAACTTATTGTAGGTATATTGCGGTGAATAACCCTCTGAACGAAAGATGGCATGAGCGCAAGTAAGATTTCTAATTAATGAAACAATTACTCCATGTGAAATTCGAGTGGAGCAGACCCCGGGTGCTAAAGATTCTGATGAACCCGCTAGCGGTGAACATGATAATAATAAATAAATAAATGTTCCACAACATTCTACACAACGCTATCTAGACCCACGGATAGTAAGGTTAATTAGCTTGTGTTATGGAAACCAAAATGCGGATAAACATACTTAAATACTTTTTTTTGTAAATACATATATATTACGAGTATACATAGAAACACCAAGACAAGATTATTTATTATTATTATTTCTTTTATTTCAGTAAATAACATATAAATTACATTTTTAAATATATCCTAAAAAAAACAAAATATATTTAAAAATATAAAAAACAGTGTCCCACCGGCATCGAGTACAGGGACCAAGCTACCGGTGGTCAGGGTTCCAGATTATTTTTATTTATTAGCCTAGTGGTATGGGTAATGGATTGCTGAGACGAGGTCTCGGGTTCGATCCCAGGTTTACCATGGCACACACCAATGACTTTTCGATGCTTTTCGTGTTATGTGTGTATTTATCGCAGGTTTATAAGAGCCCGGTTAATGGCAATAGGCTCGCCACCTATTACATTGGGATCTAAACATAAACTGGCGAAATGTGGGTGCTAGCACCTCTGCCTACCCCTTCGGGGAATTTAGGCGTGAGTTTATGTTATGTTTATTTATACATACCTTACCCTATCATTACAGGTTGTTATAAACTAATGCGATAGCGTAGCTAAACTATTACTAATATATACAATTAACATACAACAACAAACATAACAGATACAGAAAAATAAATGAAGAGACAGCCTCCGTGGCGTGGTGGTAGTGAACGCGACTGCTACGCAGGAGGCGCGGGTTCGATTCCCGGTCAGTGCAAATATTTGTATGCATGAATATGGCTATTTGCATTGGTCTGGGTGTTTCTATGTATAGTATTTATGTATTTACAAAAAAAAAGTATCTACGTATGTTTATCCGCATTCTAGATTCCATAACACAAGCTAGTTAAGCTATGCTTACCATGGGTCTAGATAGCGTTGTGTGAAATGTTGTGGAATATTTATTTATTTATTTATGATGATAATTTGACAGGATTTCTGAACTACGCGAACGTACCTACTGTCATACGAACGTGCCTAATATCATACGACTTTGTTTAAGAATTTATTAATTTAGCATCAACTTAACTAGGGAACGTACCTAAGCAACTGATTACGTAGCAATTGTCCTGTCATTCACAGCGATCAATGGCAGTTAAGATTGCCACTATACCGTCTTAAGATAAAAGTAGGTACTCTGTCACGGATGATTCTACCTTGCTTTTAATAGGAAATACTTCTTAGAACAGTCATAAAAAGGTCATTTAGGTGGTAAATATTGACCAAGAGCTGGGTATGTCTATATTTAATTTCAACAGTACACAACAGTTATTACATACTGCTAGCAGGTATATATGTACAAAAAATGAAAAGGTTGGGTTTTTGATCAATTATGATTTATTGAAAAGTTGGTAGGTACCTAATCAGACTAACCTCATTACTCATTAGTTATTTGAATACTTACCATTTATTTTATTCGGTACCGTATCTTTTCTTAAGTCGTTAAATAAAATAAAAATAACTTCGACTGAGAACTTTTCCATGATTCAGAACTGCAGGAAAATTTTCATAAAAGAAATACAACTTGAAGGTTGTTGGCCGATCCGAATACTTGCCAATTGCTTTTTATTACCGTCAACATCAGAAAGATGTTGACGAACAGAGTGATCAAAATGTTCTTAATTTCGTTTTTTGATCCCCTTCCCCTTGACGTACTGTTCTGATATTTGGTAGACACCTTTAGTTCGGACAATAATACCATATAAATCAATAAAACAGTTTGATTTGCTCTTAATACGAGAGTTTTAAGATCATTTTGAGACTTCGTCGTCAAGATATTTATGACGCTGACTGTACCTAGTAGGAACATAGCTGATGTATTTGATAAACATAATTATTATTGGCCTTCTGTTGTCGTTTCGTTTTTTGCACTTTACGATTATCTAATTAATGATGTTTTATATTTCTGATTGTAAGATCGATAGCATTGAATCAATTGCAATTGGCATCCTTATAAATACTACCTTTCAAGAAAGTCGAGGTTATCTACGTCTACATAATACCTAAACAAAGACTGATCAGCGAACAGATGCTGACGTCAGACCTGATCAGATCTTGTTGAAAAGAAGCGTTTAGATTTGATTAACTGTATTAAAATTATGATTAGAATCATTAATTATATTACATAGAATAGAATACATGGAATAGAATAGAGCCACCCCATCTGGGCCTCGATTCTACTAAAGCAAAACTATTGTCAAACCACAGAGATTGCAAAAAGCGGCATTAAAGTTTAGACTTTATTTCTATACACTAAGGTCCAAAATTAAATGACAAAAGTTTCATTACACTCTTTTATTCACTCTGCTAACAGTTATTTAATATTGAACTTTAAATGCATCGCTTTAAAGTCTATAATGTATTGCCGCTTTTTGCAATCTCTGTGGTTTGACAATAGTTTTGCTTTAGTAGAATCGAGGCCTTGTTCCTGTGGGTGTCGTCAAAGGCGACTAAGGGTTAGAGCTATTCTCCACTGACATTTTCGGAGATCAGTCTCCTCTATGAACACTTGCTGAACATCGCTGACAACATAGACTTATAACGTAGCTTTTGCCCGCGGCTCTGCCCGCGTGGATGTCGGTTATCGCGACTAAACATAGCCTATGTCTGAATGAATTACTTTCGCATTTATAATATTAGTATGGACGCGTTATAATTCTATGGCTGACATGTAACATCAGCTGCGGATCCACCTGCCATACTCGATTCTATTTAGGCCTACTACTTTCCGAATTTTATTCAATTACTCGACACACTCGAGGGTTTGTATAGCGTAATGTTGAGTAGCTTATAATATAACTTTCGTAAAAAACTCAGACTAAAAGAATAACATAGACGGAACGTATATAACTTGCAAGTGAAGCCGCAAAAGGAATACTAAAGTAGTGCCATCTCGCTCGCACTCGTGCGTGCTCATGAAAAGTGCGAAAAAGATAACATACACCCCATAAGTACTGCCTTCTCGCTCGCACTCGTGCGTGCTCACGAAGAGTGCGTAAAAGATAGCACTACTATTCTAGCACTAGTATTCCATTTTGCGGCTTCACTAGCTAGTTTTATGCGTTCCGTCTATGTTACTCTTTTAGTCTGAGCGTATCCATACTAATATTATAAATGCGAAAGTAACTCTGTCTGTCTGTCTGTATGTTACGCTTTCACGCCTAAACCACTGAACCGATTTGGATGAAATTTGGTATAGGGGTAGATTAGACCTTGAGAAAGGACATAGGCTATGTTTTGTCGCGATAACCGACATGCACGCGGGCGGAGCCGCGGGCAAAAGCTAGTAAAAAACTATTTTATCAAATGAAAACTATTGTTAAGTATGTCTGTTGAAAATTAACAATTACGTCACTGATTAAACTAGTTATCTGTTACAGGAGATTATTTTGTGTGCGGGCTAATTGGACGTCAGTAATATATGGGTACAGCCCCGCACGTGAGAATAGGACTATTGTTAGCTATGGACAATACAAATCTATAAACCGTGGGATTAATATCTATCAGAACTTGCTTTAATATAAGCACGAGTACGATTTGTTTGTACTTCGGAAATAATAGTGTAGGGAATGAAATTTATATAGCATTTATTATGCTAACTTTTAAATTCAAAATACATCGGGAAAAAGAAGAACTCAAGTGGGACTTGAACCCACGACCTTTCCGTTACAGGGGGAATGCTCTTCCAACTGAGCTATTGAGTCACACCTGAATCACTTCAAATTTCGCTTCTCTTTATATCCGTCTTTAAGGGCGATGGAGCCATCTACCAACTTTGTTACGAACTGTTGGAACCGATGAGTGATTTTCAACCATTTTTAAACATAGATTTTTGATGACTCCACCCAAATGAATGAGTTCTTTTGCCCGATTTATTTCGAATAGTGTAGGGAATTCTGATTTTTTTTTTAAATACCTTTGTAATTGTGAGATGTTTAAGTCAGTAGGAATGGTTTTATATCGATTCCTCTGAACTGAATCAATTCTAATATCATAAGAACATTAAAAATGTCATAGGTGCCTGACCAGTTAAGTAGTAACGAGAACCTCTTGTGAATACAAAAGCCGTACAGTTACTCAAAGATACGTGTTTTCAATTGTAAAACAAACTATGTAGGACAACGTTGCAGCGGCGTCGATACACGTGCCGTTAGCTTTCGGTACTGGTCTCGGTACAAAACGGGTACTGCATCGCCTCATGCTTTCTAATCCATTGACCGGTACCGCTTACTTAACCTTTTGTAATGTATTGCGAATACTGACATGTGTGTTAAGATACTTCTGACCGACAAACTGTGTTAACAAAGAGATGGTTATCTACAGAGGTTGGTCGAGTTGTGTTCGGCAAATGCCTACAGTTGTTAACTGGATATTTTTTAGATTTTACTGCTATTGAGAATTTAAATCTGTGCCTAACTTGAAATCAATAAATAATTATTATTTGAGCTGAATGGCCATGGTCGAGCCAGGCTATTCAATACTTAATGCAGTAGGTACAGTGTTGTTCAAGTTCAAGACCCTGTCGGGCACAGCACAATGTTTGGATAGAGGAAGAGTTTTTCATAGGCACATAGTTTTATTAATTTACCTTAGTGCACGTTTGGTCATGTTCTCGTACTGGATATTTATAGAAAGAAATGTAAAAGACAGAACTGACCTACAATGAACCCTGAAAAGTTGTTGTAACCGCATCATGAATCTATAAATAGAACGGCAAGCCAATAAGGCATGAGCTAAAGTGATGAATACACAGTGTTTGTAATCATGCATTCCATATCCATTGTATCTCATGAATACTAGACAAGTTTGTCCACTTGATGCATTGAGCAGAATACGTTTCTAGCCAAAAGTTGCTGTAAGTATATTGAAAATCGGAATATTATCGAACGCCGCTGTATTGCAGTATAAATTTGGTACCTATAAAGTATGGACGTTCAATGGATTCGTATTGCTAAAATTGGTAATGAACTAACTTTGTTATCAATAAAACAAAGTCACAAATAACAGTCAATCTAAATATCCCCAAGATACCACCAAAGATGGGTCTAAGGTTTTTTAAATCCAGGTCTGTCAATTGACTGAACTCCTCTAGATGATAATAAGCTATAGTAAAGTACACAAGATACGAACCACTACTCCAGATGCCGACGATACTAAAATAGTGGTCCTTATCTTGATGGACTTTGTAACGGAACGAAATCTGTCATCTGTTGTAGTAGAAGTACATTCTTAATCACATAGATGGCGCTAATATAAATTATGTTTATTTATATGAGGTATGAAGAAAAACCTTTTTGAATATAAAATTACGTGATAAATTATTACAATAATTTGGTTTTAAAGGTTAATTAAACAAATAAGGACATTTATAAATCAGTTATTTATTTGAATATTCAAATGCCGTGTTTTATTTAACTTTAAGTTTTTGAACGAAATTCGTATGTGAAGGAAGTTCTGGTCGAATATCAGAGATATTCGTTACATATTTAAGCAAAAATACTAAATGGATAAGATTTTGTCGATATTAATTGATCGCAGTTAATTTGAAAATAAATACAATAATTTTAAGTTATAGTTTGAACGATTTCTAGGAAGATAAATCCAAATTAGAATTATTTGTGGATATATTGATTTGACAATGATTTCAAACAGCGCTACGATTGGCTGGTTGGAATCGTACGATATTTTGTTTCGAGAAGTAGGGATCATTGCGGTTGGGGTGAGGATAGTTGAGGACAGGTAGGATCATTAATTGTTGGGAGCTGCTGGAGAGAGGTGGTCAGGAGTAGAAAGTCTGGTGGGTCATTTCGCGTTTTATAAATTGTGTTAAGAGGGTACTGGGAGGTTACTATGTTAAAATTCCGTTGTACATTAATTTTATTCGCGTTTGAAATTATTTGAGAATCTTAACGTAACTTCAAGTGTTGAGAATATATAAAACTCGCATCGTTTCATGCTGAGATAGGACACCATTTCTGTGATTGCGAAGTATGGGCTCAAGGGCTCATATGGAGTAGTTACTCACGCCTGGGAGAGTCTTCCCCGTGACTTCATGAAACAATGCAGGATGGGAACGGAGATTTGGAAATCTACCTGTCGAGTGGATTGTTAGGATTTTGAATATCGAATTGGGGTATTAGTGAATATTATATAAACCCGCCTCGATTTATGCTGAGATAGGACACCAATTCTGTGACTGCGAAGTATGGGCTAAAGGGCTCATATGGAGTAGTTACTCACGCTTGGGAGAGTCTTCCCCGTGACTTCATGAATCAAGGCAGGATGGGAATGGAGATTAGGGATTCTGAAGTGGGTAGAATCAGTAGATAACATACAAGCAGCAGTGATGGGGGGGTTTTTAGCTAGGAGTCCCTTAGGAAAGCCAATCGAAGTGATCGGTCTTGGGTGGAACATCTAACGGTGCCAACGAAGCCCTTGTCCTCTGTCTAGCTAGGGAGCTGATCAAGTTAAGGCGAGCAGCTATTCGATTTTACCATGGTTATCATTGTGACGAATATCAGAAGGTGGTTAAATACTCACCTATCTACATGTAATCTAGTAAGATTCAGTTAAGTCATTTGGCTATTGGATACCATAGACCGATTGATTATGAATGTCATTATTCAATATATTATTTATATTACCAAATATAATACTTGGTGCATTTATTTGATTGAATTGGGTTGAATGGATATTAGTGGAGCATTCTCACGGTAGTTGAGAACCGTCCAATTATGGACCTATGTTCTATTGTCCGGTAACCTATGTAATTGTACCGATGTAATTTCTATATGAGTTTCAATCAGAAGTGTAGCAAGTGTAGACTACTGTATGAAATACCTATCTATTCTATATTGAAATCTACGGCTTCTAATGAGTTGGTCTTGATCGCAACTATCAGTATATTATACTATATGCACAGTGATGCCTGGACTTTTGTATTCAATTGAGCTTATTCGGTTGTAATAAGTGAGAGAAATTATCATTAACGAATATTAACATTCTTGTAATTGAATGTCACGATTTTGTATTTATATAATACAAGTGTAATCCAGTTATGGATTTGGGGTAAAGGGTTATACCGGCTGCCGCGGTATAACTTGAACAAAGTGGACTAGGCCAAGTGGCGTCTGCTATATTTATAAGGCAGAGGGGAGTTGATCTGTGTTGGTGCAACTCACTGTCATGGCGTATTGGAGGAGCCCTGACCTCGGGGGGGCAAATAAAAATATTTGTGTATTATTACTGTTCGCTTCACTTACATACTCTGTTGCTAAAATCCTCGAAATAAGTCTTATTACGCTTACATTACGTCGATAGAAAGTTTATTCATTATCATATTCTAAATTTAAATTAGTAACCTAAAAATAGGTTAGCCTAGAAATTTAGGTAGGTAATCTTATTAACAGTTCATTACATTCTGTTTTCCAAATAATCACGATAGGTTATATGTTGCGATAATTAAGTAAATTAAGTAGGTACAGAATTATGTTAGGAAGGTGAATTGGATAAGTAGGGACTTAATTTAGGACAACAGCACAAGCTACCTCTATAGAACGAGGGGGACTACTGGATCATAATAAGAGTCCTAGTTCCCACTAGAACGATCATTGGCCAAACTAGTTACTAAGTAGGTAGGAAATCGGAAACGTTTGAGTATAAGTCTGTTTTTATAGTAAATCGGAAACCGAAAATAGGTAGGGGATGGTTTAGGTTAGGGAGGGTGTTACAACTTCAGATAAACATTCTCATGCCCCTCAAATACATGTGCGGGTGCAAAACCCCCTAAACAAGTGGCAATTCGTTCGCCTGCATATTGTATAATAGAATGATGAATGTATGAAGAAAAGATAAGTACATGATAAAAGTGACACTGATACTCCTGACCCTTTTATCCTTTGTGAGGAGCTGGTGTTTGAATTAGGTTAAGAAAACCTGTGCACAAAGATATGTCCTATGTATAGGACATTGATATATTCTACTGTATTCTACAAACATTATTGCCTGTTGTCTAGAGGGGCATTCCGTTCTCGTGCAACAATTTAAGTGAAAGACGTGACTGAGATGTGAAATGTAAGTGAATAAGGACTGTGTCGTTGAAACCATATAGTAGTAGGTACCTCGTTAATACCTACAACAGGAACGATGGGTATAGCTATGTGTTACACAAATACTTGTCTGTCTGTCGTGGGAATCAAACCAATAACAATGCCCTGATAGTACTCGTAATGATCTGTTCAATGTGTCATGCAGTAATTTTAATGCAAATAAAATTCAATTCAGTATATAGATACTTAGGGTAAGGCAAGGTGTATTCACCTACTATTTTTAAGTTCCACTTAAGTTAAAATAAGCCTCCAAGACGGCGTGCGTTTTAGTCAGTTCGAGTCCGACATAACCGCCTCAACCGGCTCCGTGGGGGTGGTATCCGTGGGAATGTTGCGCACGATAAAAAAAAGTTAAGATAAGCCTATTCCCATCAACCGGTAGATGTTGTTTATTGTAGAATTGCTATGTCTATTAGTGACCTCTTAAGTGGCCAGAGATGGCGTCACCCTTGTTTGCTAGCTTTTTCGGAAAACACGCAGTTTCATCATCATCTTAACTTACTCTTTCGTTTCCCTTTGTTTTGGCTTATATGACTTTTATACAAGCGATGGCTGTTCGACCTACTAATCCTTAAAGGAAAGCTTGCACCAGAACCTCATCTGTAAAGACGCAGGCATACCGGCTTGCAGATGTGTTTTACTCGGCCCCAAAGCCATCATCATGTTATATGACAAAAAAAAAACATTAAAATTCGTCTATTACCTAATTGTGATTTCACTTAGCATTTCTAGTTCAGTAGGTGATTATAGTATTGAGAAATATAATCTATGGTTCCTAAGATAACTTCAGTAAGCTGATTGAGAATAAGCAATTGCAACATCGTAAATACTACCATTTGAATCAACGGAGAATGCAGGCACTCGAGGATATCAGAATAACTAGTTTCCTCATAGAGATTCTATGAAAAACTATTGAAAAATCATACGTTTAACATCGGCACAAACACAATAAACATCAATAGTAGATTGCACAATCACATCCAAGTTGGGTTTAACCGGAGATTAAAAACGCAGTGAGCGCGCGCGGGGTCACGGAGCCGACCGCTCGTAGTCATGCCGTTTGCAATACTGCAGCTGCTTGGTATGAACAACTTCTTTCACCGAACGCTTACACAATAAATATAAAAAGGTTACGTAACGTGATTTTGCCTTTCCAATGCTGCAACGTGTAGCAGTTGTTGTTTGGATGATCAATAGTGTTAATGAGTCATTTGACGAATTGTTAGAAACTAGGTAATCGGTTTACCTACGTGATTTCGATTTAAATTTGGAACCATTCCGTAACTTTCGCCAGTTCTAGATATAATTAAAAATATAAATATATATTTATACGATGCCACTGGCACACAAAGATAGCGTCATAACATGTTTTAATTAGATTTGTTTTGCTGTTGTTCTTGTTATAAACAAAGTCATTTTTAACATAAATCATCTTTCACTCGAAAGTAAAATTAAATATTTTACTCCTATACTACTATGCATTAGTAGGAGTTATTTGAATATTGTTTTCTTCAATCAAAGTTGATCGACTATAAGTTGATAAGATTTAAAATAAATCGCCTCAATTAAAACAGATGAAACGAATAAATATTTTATTTTTAAGTCACCCTAATATGTCAGAAGCACATATTGATATTCCGAATGCAGATATGACGTTGGATTATTTTATAATAATAAGGTAAGAAACATTACATCTTTCACAGCCATCTTTATGGTAAACGATTACCTACCATGGCCTATAAAAACGCTTACAACACCAGGCCTCTTGCGCCAAAATGGTCAGGTGATGACACCTGGAGGGCAAGGTGGTGTATAGGAAAGAAAAAGAAAAGGTTCTTTTTCTTGTACGTGATTGAGTACCCAGTAATCACTTTTCCAAACAATCTTTACATTGAAATACAACATTAAATCATTTTTATTCATTCATAAATATTTTGAAACCTCCAGACGATAGCTCCAGCTATAGGGCAATAATGTGCCCGGTAACTACGGCTTTTAAAAACGAATGTACTTCCTATAAATGCTGAGAAAACTATACTTTACCTGCGCAATCCCAAGTAGCTAACAAAAACTTCGAACAACATGGTAAACAAAAACCATCTTTTTTGTGATGACCGCTAAAAATAAACACAAACTTTCATAGTGAACATTAAATTTAATGACCAATGGTTATCTTTGTGCGAACAGCTGAGTTATGTCCATTATTTTCACATTAAGTTTGTTTTGTTTTCTATCTATGCCGTCTTTCTTCTTTATTTTTATTATATTTCGTATTTAACTCAGAAAATTATTATTGTTAAAATATTATTTTATTGTTTTTAATATGGTACGGAGAAACTAACCAGACTAAATTAATAAAGGTGACTAAAACTTTCCCAGAACTAGATACAGACAAGTGAGACTAGAAATTTATAAAAAAAATATTCCTTTGGCATTTAGGTTTTTCATATTATGTGTCAGATCAATATGAGTTCACCTCGCCTGATAATAAGCTAGAGGTCAAGAATAACAACAGCAAAATAGTGATGCAATAAAAAATGCCTACTGAATACATTCATTACACTCCTCGAGACGTATCAGTAAAAAAAATTCTGAAGTAAAACAAAACAAACCAGAACTCAAGACAGAAACTTCCAGATTCGTTGGACTATTTTAGTTTCACTTTCTGGAAGAGCGTGAAAACAAAACGTGATTCACGAAAGACAAAATACTCAGCATAGAGGGTACTCGTTATCCAATGAGGTCATGCATGACGTAGTTACAAGCTGCCAAGCATTTCAGAGATCCATAGTTATGATAATCCAAATTACACACATCTAAGGTTTAGGTGCATAACGTCACGAAAACGTGGCTGTTTTATTTGCCAAGTTTTGAATGTCACAATACTAATACTACATTTCACGCAGCATGTTCGAATTGTAGCGGTATTATAACCCAGAATCCTCGAATTTTCACGCTCGACGAATTTGTTTTTGATCAATCCCATCAGAGTTAGCTGAAAAGCTATCAGCAACAATATATTTTGTAACTGTTTTATATTTGCATAAAACATAGCATGGCGAAAATTTTGGCTTATTATCAATCAAACAATTTACGTTATTTGTTACCATTATTAAGAAGGTTGCTGGTTCACGATTAATGTCAAAAGGGATCGTTAAAATATCATAATATTTATTCTATCATTGGATTCCTTTATGTAACGCTTATAAAATTCACTTAACCCGTTCATTCATTTTGCTAATAAACACGAGAAAATCGTTGAGTGTACAAGATAAAGACTTTCTCCTTGCAAGTTATAATAAAGCGAATATTTCAAGGAAAGCAATCAGCTGAACCATTAACCGAAGATAAATGGACGCTTTGTGTGTTTACGGTTAATTGGCTTCATAGCTATTTCATTGTAAGAAGAAATCTCCTTTGAAATAACTTTTTAACAGAGACCTTATCACTTGAATCGGTTTATAAATAGTGAGGGCGAACGCTTAGTAAATTAAATTCAAGACTTTATGAAATAACATCGCTTCATATTATGAGATCACTAATAAAGTCACAATGTAGTTTGTGAGAAAAGAGTCAGGCAATAACAACTCAAGCTACCTTTTCAATCGTTAAATTACAATATCTAGTTTTACAAATCAGACAAAATTGTATATAATTCTAAACAAAATTTCAAGGAAGCCATACTTAAAGCTATTGAAGTAACCTGGGCACGTCACGTACTCATCGTTCACCCAAATGTGTTGCCAAAAGACACTGCTTTTCAGTGTTCTTTTTTGTAAATTGAGTGGTTAGCGAAATGGTATAATTTATTGATTGATATCGAACAACTACAGCTAGTAATAAGACGTCCAATAAACAGCTTTTAGCGAGCGTGACAGAATGTCTCTGCGTGCTCTATCAATATACGCAATAAATGACTAAGAAACTATTCAAAATTGAATCGTATTTCTTTCTCTAACGTAAGAATAACTGATTGAAGCATTGATTGCGTCCCGTGGTAGCTATTTTTGTTTATAGCGAATTTTATTTTTCTGATTTCATTTGACTGAGCCTTTACTATTTCCGACGTGTGATCAAAAATTAAGTATATTTCAAAAAATATACGTTACGCTAGAATATGTATTTGATGGCATTATCGCATTTATCTGCTCATAAACGTGAATACGTAAAAATACACCTCTCAGCAAGTTTTTCTTTTATAATTATAAATAAGAAAATCCCATCTCAATATAAGTTATCTCATTCGGTTAAATGTTATTTAATATTTAACAAGAAATTGACTTATTGGCATTTAAAATATACGTTACGCTAGAATATATATTTGATGGCATTATCGCATTTATCTGCTCATAAACGTGAATACGTAAAAATACACCTCTCAGCAAGTTTTTCTTTTATAATTATAAATAAGAAAATCCCATCTCAATATAAGTTATCTCATTCGGTTAAATGTTATTTAATATTTAACAAGAAATTGACTTATTGGCATTTAAAAGTAATACAGCTCATAAATACGGTTGTTCCACTTTCACTTAAAGGACAAGCAGTAATGAACGCTAATAAAGATTTAACACGACCTAAATTACTTATACGGGTTTGTAAAAATATTGCTTCGTCGGTTATACCAGCGTTTCCCAAATGAAGGGTCACGACTTGCGACACGACACGGGGTCACGATTCATAATTGTTAAATATCAGGACGCATTGTCTTATTGTTTACAAGAGAAATGTGTCTTTGTAATTTTTTGTATCAACGCGAACGTTCGCTTCACAGAGGAGTTAAAGGTTATTCTTATTAAATTTTGATTTTACCAAATTTTAAGTGGATATTGAAATATGTTTTCATCAATAACATGGCTAACAAACTATGTTAGTCGCGGATTCCCCGAAAATGTTATAATGCTCCCAATTCTGTTGTTACATCTCTAAACTTAAATTTCTCTAAAAAAATCTAATTGCATCTCTTTCTTTCATGATCAGATAAAAAAGGACAGATGATTTTATTTAAGTTAAGATCTGTCAAATTAAGACAGCGCCTTGTTGGTGCGTAGTAAGTTAAGTCACATGTTCGTAGATGTCGACTAAAATTGAAGCGTACCGTTAAAGCGCCGACTTAATTTGACAGGTTCACTAAAATAAATCATCTGTCCTTTTCTATCTGATAATGAAAGAAACAGATGCAATTAAAAAAATTTAAAGAATTTTAATTTTAGAGATGTAACCATAGAATTAGCAGCAATAACGTGATAAAACGTTACTTTAAAAGCGAAAAATTGCGAGGAATTGCGACTATCCTAACAAACTTGCGTCGGGTCACGAATAGTCACGCACGATGGAGCGTTGGGTTTAGTAAAGTTTGAGAAACGCGTTGTTACACCGACGGCTTGTTAAATGATAAGTCATATAAAGGAGTTGGCATATTTCCACAATCTCGATACAAGAACAAACATTATAGATATGTGAGCGTTTACTATGCAAACCCTGAGCACGCAAATGTGTTTCAAGTTCGAGACATTGTGATAATTATGTCAAGTTGTTATTAATTTACATGTTTTTCAAGGTACTTCACCCAGTATAAATTGGCCATGGGTGTATCCACGAAATATAAAATTAAGAGGAAGTTTTATTCACCTTGTATGCCACAATGTCTAGAGCCTAGAGCCTGATTCAGTAACGCCATTTTCTTTTTCAAGACTTATTTTTAAACTTTGGTATTCTGTATGATTTCTCAAAGCAAAACTTACCTACGTTTTCATGAGGTTTTCGGATGACTCTTGGGTGATTTTTCGAGCCAAACTACAACAATTTAACAAAAACCCAAATATCCAACCATTAACCAACTTTATTTACCAATACGTCTCTCAATTTAGATCATCTACAAAATCAATACCAACAGCTAAAAATAGGTTATTTCACGTTAGTCCAACACTACGGTCACGACGTAACAATGTGTCAACATTTTAGTCGTATTATGTAACAGACAAATATACAACATCGACTATTATGTAAATATTACCGGGGGACCTTGACTGCAGGTTGTTAACACCAGTTTGTAGTGTTCCGATAAAGGTCAATATGATCACTCATTTTATATTATTAGTACAGTTAAGGTTGAGAAAACAAACAGTATACCTAATCTATAATATAAAAATGAATCGCTAAATGTGTTGGCAAGCGCATAACCAACAACGCCTGGACCAATTTGGCCAATTCTTTTTTTAAATGCTCGTTGAAGTTCAAGGATGATTTTTGCGGCGAGAAATATTTTAATAATTGCCGGTAACCGACATCCACGCAGGCGGAGCCGCGGGCAAAAGCTAGTTGGACATAATAATTTATTGAATAAATGTTTTAGAAAAAATCGCACAGCGCTATTTAGACCTAATTAAGTTTTAGGCATACAGGCTAAAAGTAGCAAAGGTGAAATGTGGGTGTTGTTAATACACCTCTGCATACCCCTATGAGGATTTACAGTCGTGAGTTTATGTATGTACCTACTTATGTAAGTATTAGAATGCGGATAAACATACATACGACAGTGCATATAATATAAATACCTTGATCAATTCAAATAGACATATTCATGCGAACCAACCACAAATATTTGCACTGAGTGGGAATCGAATTCGCAAGCTTCGACGTAGCAATCGAACACCTCCAAGCCACAGAATTTAACAGCGAAAGAAGAACTTAACACATATATTATTTAGATTTTCATTAGTGAAATACAGCACTCTAGCTTCCAAACTGTTGAAATATCTCATCTACATTTTAATTAATATCTATGATTTAATAACTATGTAAGTAACGATGAATACAGCTGTAATCTTCAACGTAATACCGTACTGTTTACCCTTTAAGAATACATGTACCGAGCATTGCAAACAACATATTATATCTTCGCCCGGCAACAATCTGCGTCTTATGTAAAACTGAATTTGCAAAAAGGCTTGTGTAAATTCGAACTTGCGAAACGAGTAACAAAACACATTGAAAAGCTCTTGATATTACATAACTGTTATTAAAATGCTGCTACTGTTCCTCAAATTGGTAATGCAATATATGCCTCTCATATCATGTAAACACACGTAATA
The DNA here is from genome assembly GCA_914829495.1 of Eilema sororculum. Classification (NCBI taxonomy): domain Eukaryota; kingdom Metazoa; phylum Arthropoda; class Insecta; order Lepidoptera; family Erebidae; genus Eilema; species Eilema sororculum. Next base: position 18,250,661 of record OU618552.1, on the reverse strand, counting down.
TTCGTTGAGAAATTTACTAAAATTGAGACTTATTTATTTCAAGTAGAGACTTCTACATTGAAAGCTTTTATAAATGTAGGCGCATAGATGTTTCGTCATTCAAATGGGAAAGAATAAGTCGCTTAACGGCCGTTCCCAATAACATACTTACAGTTAAAGATAGATCGCAACAGTCAAATTTGACGTATCAGCTGTTTAAATTCAAAACATGGTAACTGATTTTTTTGCGGGAAAGCGCATCGCGGTATAATTTTGTTTTCCGAAATGGTGTGAAATAGGCGTTACTATGTTTTAAATTTCAACAGCCGAGCACTCTATCCGTAGATGCGATCTATCTCTAAATGTCAGTATGTTATTGGGAACAGCAGCGGTAAGTCACTTAAGTCTTAACTCGTGACTGGATCTATCAAAACCTGAGTGAAAGACAGTATTTGCCTTAGATTACAGCCAAACACTAGAATTTTTGGACATAAAAAGTTATAGTTTTAAATTTTAATACGTCTTTACAAGCTGAAAGTATTTTGTAGGTTTCTAATACATTATACAGGTATTACAGTATTTTCTTAAGTATATTTATCAAAGAACGGTCTCGTTACTAAGTGTTTATTTTTAAACACTAAGTGAGGACTGAGAAGAGAAATCTGTTGGAGTCTGTCCACTGTAGTAGTTTATTTAAGCTGTACTTTATGAGAATCTATCAATAGGAATTAAAATAAGAATCTTTACTTTGCTAATTGAGTTTACATTTACTCTGTACGTTTGGTACTTAATGTTAAATAAATGTTTACTATGTAATTAAAAGCGTAAAGATTTTCCTAATACATGTAGTATTAAGGGATTCTAAGACGTTTTTAATATCATCTATTTTGCGTTGTAATTCGACACAAAAATTACCTTTATATAAAAGTGATTCATTCAAAAGCTTTAAGGGGAGAGATAAGTTCTAGAAAACGTTACTAGGGTATGTGGATGGTTTTTTTTAAGAATATCAGCAACCGAAATTACTAACCCCTCCAACTGAGCTTACTGCTTGTATTAGGAATGGGTTCACGTCGGTAGTGTAATGGCCAGGATTCGAACCGCTCTCGATCGTAAGGCCGACTCTTTAACCACTAAGCAACTGACGTTTTCAGGTGGATGCTTTGAACACTGCTTTAAATAATGCATTTGCTATACAATTTTTGTAATAGACTCACCATTGGCCCCGCTATTCTCGATGTGTAAGTAATCCACTGTTTAAACGGTTCAGTTTTATTGAAAATAATATTAGATCACATACTATTTCCTGGTCGAGAGTTTGTTAATGGCGGTGTTTCTTCACTTCAATATTTATTTGCACCACACAAACAAATCAAATGACTCGATAATATAAATAGTCGCTGAGTATAACGAACAAGTCTTTGTGCAAATCATTGCTATATTTTTTAAGTAAGACTGCTTCCGTCACTTTCTTCAATAAAAAAAACAAGGTTAAGTTCAAGAAATGAAAGGTTCTTTAAAAAAAAAATAATGTTGCTATTGCAATAATTTAAAAACATAACCCAGTTCAAGAAACGAAAGGATTCTTAAAAAAAAACATAATGTTGGTATTGCAATAATTTTAAAAATTATAAACAATGAAGATTGATAACGGACTAGACAGTTTTAAGACATTAGTACAATTTGCAGCATACTTTCTAGTGCAGAAACTAGAAACCCACGCTTGTGACGTATGCCGATCATAGCTACAGAAGATAACTTTTTATTAACGTATTCATGAATCATAATGATAGGTAACCGTAATTTATGCGCGTTATGATTCATACAAACAATTGCTTCATAGGATAAAGATTATTTTAAGTGGAAGTTCAAAAGAGAAAAAAATTCTCAACGCAGTATACAGAAATCTTCTCTCCCAAGTTCCAACTTGCTATAGTAAATCTATAAGGCGTCGATTGTAATTTAAGTCGCCTAACAAGTTTAAAGTACTAAGTTGCGGCGTTGAGTTTTATAGCTATGCTTAAAGTAACAGGCGTTTCATATTCAATGTTTTTAACTTTGACAATGTATAATTTATATTAACCGGCGTCTTCTTTTCAATATGCTTCAAGTACCTTCTCATTTTTTTCTTCTATTTAATAAAAATGCACTTTCCTTTTTTTTTAAGCCGGACTTTTGACAATACGCCCGTTATTCTCTTCAGAGCTAAGATTGTACTAATTACTAAAGCACACACAAAGCGGTCCATATATAGCATAAATACACAATCGATACGAGAAACTCACTCCCACAACGGTATATTGAATCTCCTTAGCACTTCCTACTAAAAAGGAACACGACTATTAAGTACATGACGTAAAGGTTGGCTTAATAAATTATTCATTTATTAGAAAGAAGGAAACGGTTTGGATAGAATATGTTAAAGAATTTAATCTTGAGATGGCTAAAAGGTTTATCAATTCATGTCACTTTAAGTATCGGTAATAATTAGATAAAAATAAAATATTTTTATATTCATTAATAGGAACAAAAGACGACACAAAAGTAGGCATAAATAGTAGTAGGTAGAGATAAATGTACAGAAAATATGAGGTAATTGATGATGAATATATGGAGGGTTTGGTATACATTAGCTTTTGCTGGAAGAAGAGGGTCCACTGTTTGAAACTACGTGCGAGAGATATGCTTTCGGCAATCTCACCTCCGGCAACCAAGGACCCAAAACGGTGTGCGTTTTGGTCGGTTCGAGTCCGACATAACCGCCTCCACCGGCTCCGTGGAGGTGGTATCCGTGGGGATTCTTCGCACGATAAAAAAAACTGTTTGAAACTACAGAACAGAACATTTGTTAAAAAAACTATGTTTTGACTTTTTACTCAATTCATTTGCGTAAATGCTAATTAAACTATAAGCTTTTATTCCATCAGTGAAATCCAGCCCACTCCAAACAATCGTCAATTGTCGATTGCCTGCTTCCCTGCAACGTTTCAACATTGTATATTTCAATGTAATTTTGTCAGTGTAATTGCAAATAAGCAGGTCAATTTCGTCGCACGAATGCAGCTGATTTATGTATTTTCTATACCACTTTACTTTATTTTAAACAAGTAACTTTGTTAGTTTGTTACACGGTAATTACGAATTATTAATTGATTGAGAAGATTTCTGAAATTGGTACCATAAGACATTGTGGGAAGTGAGCCATATTATAGAATCTGAACGTAGTATAGTAATATTGATATACCACTTCAAGGAGATAGATAATGATGTCCAAACAGTATCAAAACATCACCAACCCTTATTACTTTGATTCGTATCAGTTTTCCCTCAATCAACTCGATCATCTCTGTAGGTATTAATTTCTTGTGAACTTTAAAGAAGATATAAAGTTTTCAGAGAGGTTTCAGGCGTCACCTTTCACCGATGATAGATTCATAAAAATAGGTACTAGGAAATATCCTACAGTTTGTTTCATTTCATTTCTAAACGCATACAAAATTTATTTTATACCCAAGTATCACAAAACCAAGACTAGACACAGTTCAATGATCCCACCAATTAAGACCAGTTGCCACAGTTACATACAAAACGTTACGGTACCTAAATAATGGTATTTTAATTACTATTCTTGCAATAATAGTCATTACTACTACATTAAGTCCTACATTTTCTAATTGAGAACTGCCTCTCTAAAGAAGTCTACCACTAAAGTTGTATAAAAAAATCGTCTGGAGAATAGAATAGAATAATCACTGTACGAGTATGGGATTGACATATTTTTAACGACTTCTATTCTTTTTCTATAGTCAAATTGCCAATGGAAGCTGGAAAGATTGTGAAGAAGTAAGATAAACTGAGCTAGTTAAAAATAGCTAAAATGCACTGTAGCACACAATAGATAAAAGTACTGTAATGTGGGAACAGATATTTTAATTTTATAAAGCCTATTAAGATCAAATAGAGATGCAATTTTTTAATAAAGGACCAATCCAAGAAAATTTCAATTAACTTTTCATCAAATTAATTTGTTTACTCTATCTTATGGACGCTCGTAAAACTGCCCTTATAAATTCTTATAATCTAATAATTCTAATAAAGGAAGATTGCAGAATGATTTATAATTATTACGAAATGGCATTTTATAGGAACATAGATAGTGTTTTTATTGGTCCAATGTCTCACGTGCTTAAAGACGTAGACAAACTTCTTCAATTTACTTCTGATTACGATAAGAGTTCCAAGACATTTTAACTTTCTCTGGACCTTTCAAATTGTCATTAGATAAATCGATTTAGAAAGGAATTTTTTTGTTATCTGTCCAGGCGGGATTCAAGCCCGCGATCCTTTTCTTACAGGGAGAATGCTTTAGACCACTAAGCTACCAGGCCCACGCCTGAAGTAATCCAAATCTTTCCTCTCTTTAGTCTTTGTCATTAGATACTCTGTGTACTGTTAATCTTCAATCCATTCCGAGGGCGAGACGGGGACATCGGTGTCCCCCCTACCGAGGAGGGCTAGACCATAAGGGATGACCCTGGGTCAGCCGGGGTGCGAGGGATATGTCGAAGACAACCTCACCTCCGGCCTAGCACCACGACCCTCAGTCGGCGGGCGGTTTTAGTCAGTTCGAGTCCGACATAACCTCCCCTTCCGGCTCCGGCGGGGGAGGTATCCGTGAGGATTTGCCAAAAAAAAGTTGCATAATGGAAATCATGGATCAGGCCCATTATAAAAATAAAAACCATAATAGCGACAGAAGGACTAAAAGGTATGATTAAGTTTGTAATAAGTGTTAGAAAAATGGCTAAACATTGAAGTCAATTTCTAAGTTCTCCAATTTAAATGTCTGATTTAATTCGTTTCATATATCAATATAGTTCTCTTGGGCGCTTGAGGGTCATATTTTACATTTTTGTGAGTCGTATTTCGGTAATTCTACCAACCATAGCTAACGATGTGAATTTAAGAACACAAGAACAGTCAGCGTTATAAATATCTTGACGACAAAGGCTCAAAATGATCTTAAGACTCTCAGATTAAGAGCAAATCAGACTGTTTTATTGATTTATATGGTACTAGCTTTTGCCCGCGGCTCCACCCGCGTGGATGTCGGTTATCGCGACCAAACATAACTTATGTTCTTTCTCAAGGTCTAATCTAACCCTATACCAAATTTCATTAAAATCGTTTCAGTGATTTAGGCGTGAAAGCGTAACATACAGACAGACCAGAGTTACTTTCGCATTTATAATATTAGTAGGGATTATTGTCCGAACCAAAGGTGTGTACCAAATATCAGGACATTCGGTCAACTGGAAAGGGATAAAAAAACGAAATTAGGATCATTTGAGCACTTTGTTCGTCAACATCTTTACTGTGACTGTACTATGTATTTGGGAGGGGTAATGCCCCTACAACCTTGCAATTATGTTGGAAATGCTTAAGTACTAAGATGTAACATGTAATGTATTAAGATAAACTGCTTTTGAGTTGAACTGACAAGTCACATTCTATTTTTACATAACAATCCCGAATGTATCTTAAAAGCTATATTCAACAAAGATGTCAGCATAATTTTCATTACCAAAGCTTCGAGAGTAGAAAATTCATAATGTATGTTGACAGCAAATTGCGCGAAGGCGTGTTTGTATTGTCACAGCATATATTATGTATTTATCCTATCTTGTGCCAACCAAATTTATACGTTAAACAGAAGGTGTATAAAGATGATAAAACACAGACGCTTCAGGGCTATTTCAGAAAAATACGATGGTGAAAAGATGAAAAAGGTACAAACGGCTGTAAATGACAGTGACCGTTAACAGAAAAATCACTGTGCTTGTGATTTTGGACCCTAACAACACAGATCCCAAATGGCATTAACATTTGTATATTTATAATGTCTTTTGGGACCTTTTCTGCTTGGAAGTTGATGTCGCTTGCACTCTTTCACCTTTAAACTATCAAAATATTTTGTAAGTCATGATATTATTCTAATTAGGTGCGAGTGACGTGAAGGAGTCGATTCGCACGTTTCGTGCGAGTTCAATTCGTGCGAATCGTCCAATAAGCCGTGAAGATATGTTTTATTGTTATTAGGTATAGTCAAAGGCAGTAGATATGGATAATGATAATGACTAATAAACTCAGTAGTGAATGGATGTTCTGAATATCGAAATAAAAAAGGAAGTCGAACACACAGTATCATATTGCACAACTTTAGTAAAAGAACAATTATATCTTTAAATACAAAATTATATCTATGTCGTGATCAACTTCATGTTAAGAGGCTTGCAAAATATATGCAAGAAAATATGGAACGCAAATCAATACGTAACAGCTGATTACTACGGCATAAAAAGAACGCCTTATTAGAAATAGTTGATAGTACCAATCACATGATGGCCCAAGGTGTGAAAGATAGCGTTTAACTAAATTTTAAAGTAAAGTTTACCATTTAAATGTTTATATAAGTACCCAGTATTTTGTGCGAAATCTTACCCTGTCAAAGACGTTCTCCAGAGTTCCCTACTAGGGATATGGACTTGATTTTCATGCCCGAAAGAAAACTTATATGCTGGAAGAAGTTGCAGCGGTAGTAGGAACAGCAATTCATGATCGCTAAACGCAATGAGTATTCCACTAGCAGAGCAACTAAACTTAATGGTTAAGGAAGCGTCGCTCGGTAGCTTAATGGTTAAGGAGTCGAGAGGTCCCGGGTTCGAATCCTGGCCATCACACTACAGACGTGAACCCACTCCTAGCACAAGCAATTTAGCTTAGTTAGAGGGGTTAGAGGGAATATTAGTAACATCGGTTCTAATATTCTTTAAAAAAAACTAAATGTATCGTTAGTCTGGCAGTGAAAATGATCCCCAAAATTTTCTTTCACACGAAATAACAACTATTTAATTGTTTGGGCGCAGTTATCAACAATCAATGTTTAAAAATGATTGTAACATCATTCATTGATTCCGATAGTTCGTAAGAAAATCGGTAGATGACGCCACGTCGCCTTAAAGACGTATAAGATGGGAAATTTGAATCATATCGGGTGTGTCTCGGTAGCCGAATTGGTCAGGAATTCCCCCTGTAAGGGAAAGACTGCGGGTTCGAGTCCCGCCCGAGAAGATTCTTTTTCCCTATGTATTCGATTTATATAGTTAGCATACTTAATGCTATAAAAATTCCTTCAAACATATTATGAATTTTATAAGTATCTGTTGAAATTTACTAGAAATTCAAAAGTTATTGGTTCTACATAAGCAGAATCGCTCAGTGTGACGTGATTAGCCCCGCATCCCTCATTAATATTAAACGTTTATTTTCCGCTAGCCGGCTATCACTTGGACTACAAATCTATGTATTTGGATGGCACAAATAAACGTAATTAATTTAAGCAACAACCGAATTGCGGCACCTTACTGATCGCGCGCTGAAATAATCAGGTCGTGTTTTCGAACCACAACACGAATTCAGCCACGGTCCAAGACACATGCAATTATAGTAATTAAGTGAGCGTCTTTCGAAAATGAACAATTTAATTTAGGATAAAACGAGTATAGAATAAATAAAATGCTACTATTTAACAGCTTTGTCAAGTCTATTGCCTTAGTTTCTAGGTCAAAGGTGTGGTATGAAGAAGATAGCATGGTTTTTTTTTTTTTTTTTTTATAACCGAGGGGGAAAATCCTTCATGGATGTTATGCCGTAATCCTACCGACTAAAAACCCCCACGGTAACGCCCAGAAGCCTATGGATGGAAGCCCCGGGTAAGCCCTCGGAAGGATGTCCCAGGACTCCCATCAGACCTACGGCTACAATTGCGGCCTCGCCTTGGGGGTGGTTCGGGTGCTATCCCGCGTCTATGGGGGGGTTTTCGGGTGTTATCCCGCTTCTTAAGGGGGGGGGGGGGCGTGCGTGAATCCCTCACGTCACGCTGCCGTCATGGGCCTGCTTCTGTAAAGACGGTGAGCAACTCACCGTCCTCAGGCCCCCGGTCATGGAGGCCGATGGTCTTCGGCGAAGACACGTCGGCGGCGCCCAAGCCGCCGACTGCGGAACTCGGGTGGGAGAGTTTTCTCCCGCTCTCGCCCCGCCGCCTCTTTCACGAGCATGACCTGCTCACAGAAAGAGGCGGCGCAGTCCCACTTACTCCCGCTGGAGACCATGGCTCGCACCATGGTATCGAGCGAGAGAGTGCCCACGCCCAGACCCACCACGAGGACCTGGCGCTGTTGCGCCCACGCCGTGCACTCCACCAGCGTGTGGAGCGCTGTGTCGTCGCTGCGCTCCTCGCAGTGCTGACACTCGGCCGTGGTTTCCCGGTGTAAGATAGCATGGTTTGGAATTCTAAAAGAACTTGTTATTTTTGCATAAACTTTATAATGTGCCGAGCTGAAAATTACAAAGTCTAAACAAAATGAATTATCAATGTTTTTCATTTGTTTTCATTTCATCTGAATTTTGGGTTATATTAAACAAATTCAAAATTTAAGTACCACTATGCTGTATATTGTAGACTAGCTGTGCCCGCGACTTCGTCCGCGTGGAATGTACTTAATAAAAAAAATCAGTTTTTTTTTTTTAGCCTAAGTTACTCCTTATTACATAAGCTATCTGCCAGTGAAAGTCCCGTCCAAATCGGTCCAGCCGTTCCAGAGATTAGCCAAAACAAACAGACAGACAGACAGACAGACAGACAGACAAAAAATTTAAAAATATATGTTTTGGTATGTGTACCGTATATACATTCATATGCATGTAGTAGAAAGCGGTTATTTTAATATTACAAACAGACACTCCAATTTTATTTATTTGTATAGATACAGTTTGTGATATTACCTCTTTCCTAAATTGTAGCATTGCAATACGGGAGTGGCACCTTCCGAGTATTTATAGGCCTGAATTATACAACATAAGCCAAAGGCATAAGTTCGACAGCCTCTGTGACGTGGAGGCAGGAGGCGCGTGATCGATCCCCGCTCAGTGCAAATATTGTATGCATGACTATGGCTATTTGCATAGGTCTGGGAGTTTCTTTGTATAATATATATGTATTTACAGAAAATCGTATCTAAGTATGATTGTCCGCATTCTAGATTCCATAATACAAACCATGGGTCTAAGCAGCGTTGTGTAGAATGTTGTGGAATATTTATTTACTATTTATTATAAGTTCGCCTTCCCTTTATAATTTACGTTCATCGGTTCACGTCATCATGTGAACCGTTGGCTTACTTCTTAGTTCAGTAGAATAAAAAAAAACATAACTTTACGTCAAAGTTAGTACGTAATAGCATAGAAATGACAACATACTTACCAAGGCTTTAGCAAGCATATTATTATTTATTAATAGACAAAAAAAACGAATTGACACATTTTTACGTCCTACTTCTATTTCAGTGCAAAAAACTGTTATTAAATGATCCAGTTCGATGACGTTGATTGGTAAACTGATATTGTGCACGAAAATATGCTAAGTGGTACTTGAAAGGTAACAGTATACGTCAATCGAGCTTGTAACACTAGAGCTGTCAAGAATAATTTATACGGGACCTGGCTGTCGTAAAGGTATGATTTCATACTCGACTGCAGACTACAACAGCAGATACAGCGTACTGTGATATAGACTTGAATTTGATAATACTGTTTAATGTTCATTGCGTTCTGTTCCAAGTCTTTTTCACCCGACCTTTTTTTGCCGACCGCAAACTGCAGCAGCTGACGCAAGCAGCTGCTGCAGTTTGCGGTCGGCTGCTGCGATCTGCGGTCGGCTACTTAATCATATCATAAGAAACGTTTTGTCGAACCAGTATTATCAGTTTTCGCGTCAAACCTAAACATTAGTAACAGAATAAAACGGTAATAAATATGTAAATCGTTCGACACAGTTACGTCTTATGAATCAATAATTTAAAGAAGAGGGCGTTCACGTATGTTTTACATAAACCCAGAGATGTTTGAACAAAGACAGCCTAAATATAAACATTTTATTCATTATACGCGCTGTACAGTTTCGTAATGTGCTGTTGTCTGTGCTATATGGACTTGGAAATCTCTGGAGATGTTTCATTCATGTTGATCAGAAATAAGCGATCGGATTTTGATCGATCGCAACGATTCATTATCGATCAGCAAAACTGTACACAAACACATGTTACTGATACTGTGCTGATACTTCAATACTTCATAACCATATAATTTGCTTTGGAAGATACGGGTACGACTACTCTTTAGTTCTGTGGGTATGACTGCTGCTTAAAGCGACCTCTCAGAAACAAGCAAATTCGCCCTCTTCAACACAAGTGCGCAAAACAAAGCATTAATTCTGTCATTCAAACTACAATGCTGTACCACAGATAACCTAATAGTTGACTTCATTTTAATATAAGATTATAGGGATAAAATCCCAGCCATATCCAAAAATCTTACACCCGTGACTATTTACTCACAAAAACTCAACCATAATTTGCACGTAAATTACTTAGCCAAAAAATGTGTGACTCATACGACGAGCGTGAATTAAAAACAGGTATGAATAAGATAGCTTCGTTAGTCCAGATACACACTCATGCCCGGTGTGGCCTAGTTGAAGACTTCCGTGCACCACTTTTCATCACAACGCCAGCATCCGACCAAAACGTCGAATAGCATTTGGTCTCTGCTTAACTATTGCACAACTTAACCGTAATGCTCATGAGTATTTCGTATTGTCGTCTGCAATTATGATATGTAGCAATAATAGCCAGTTTTTTGTTAACAAAATGGTTTAAGTAACAAGGTTTAGTAAATGACCGTATATACAGTCACGGCTCTTTCCCAACGGGGTAAGCTGAGACCATTATGTTTCCACTTGGTACCACATCCATACATCTTTTAAAATTGTTTTCATACGTTGTTGTTCCTTTCTTTAAAATGCCTTCGATATGAGCTTAGTGTAAGCTTAGTGGTTAAGGAGTCGTCCTTACGATAAAGAGGTCCCAGGTTCGAAACCTGGCCATTACTCTACTAACGTAAACCCACTGCTAACGCAAGCAATTTAGCTTAGCTGGAGGGCTTAGAGGGAATATTAGTAACTTCGGTTCTAATATTCTTACAAAAAATCGTATGTCTAGGTCGACACTTACTGGGTTATCCTTCAGCCACGCTTCATAAATCTGTTGCATCAATGTTCTTAAAATAATAAAAAGTAAGTGACCAGAGTGCAAGTACAACTTACTGTTCTATTTAGAAGACTTTTTCCCAAGATTTGCATACATATGTAGAATAACTAGAGACATCCATTATGTAGCTGTTGAGACCATCAAAGTACTTACGGAGAGGGATCACTATTATAGGATTGACAGCATCTGGAAGGCAGAAAGAAAGAGAAGAAGAGGTAGACCAAGATGAACGTTTATGGCACAAAAAGGAAAGGATACAAGTCGCATCGTATCAAGAGGTCAAAAGATAGGCGGAGGAGAGAGAGGTATGGCGACTACTCCACCGAGAATAGCCCAACTCTTAAGTTTAGAGAGAGAGCAACTGGAATGGTGACCCGCTCCAGACTTTCACCCTAAGCTTCTTACTATCCAGTGTGGTGCGTCAGATTGACGCGACGACGGACTGAAAGTTTAAAGACGTGTGATTGCGAATACGCCAATGCACGCAGGTAATATTATGACGCACCGATCAAGTTGCAGTGACCTTGCTGTTAAGTTTAAGTTCACTGCTGAAATAATCACTTCGTAATCCTTGAACTGTGCATTAACTGTGCGTGAACTCTTAACTTAAAATATTAAATTGACCAAACCAATTAAATGCTCTGGGTGCGTGTGAACAGTTAATATATTCATTCAATATCATGATTCAATATACTGCGATCGCACATCAATATGTCAATTTTATTAATACTTTAATACTGATAGGTTTTCCATAACGCGTCCTATGAGTATATGTATGAGCAATGTATCAATCTTGAGTGTAATCTGAAGTAGGTTGATTAATAATAGTACCTCCGACTGATATTCCAATCAGAAATCGTAATTTAAAGCCCAACTTTCAAGCAATCACGTACAGCCCACACAGTGCCAATCATGGGCTTCCACAGCACGAACTTACTGCGACTTACTGCGAACGTATTTTATATCTAACAATCATCGTAGTTATGAGTTAAGACTCGGTAAAGAGAACACTACGTAGATATATCGAGGTAAATGTACTTATTTCGTCACTTGACTTGTTCTACTGATCCTTGATCCCAAAGGGGCCGGGACATTCGGTATTTATGGCCAGATTTAAAAATACTCTTCCAAATTTGATTTACTGTTCTGCTGATAAAGTGCTGAAGAATAAATCAGAACCGTACAGACACCGGACAGGCATTGTGGTCTATTATGGTGTAAACTAAATTATAATGAGTTTAATAATAACTGCAATTATATAGTAAAAACTAATCATAATTACAGTAACAAAAAAGAAGAATCTTCATAACGCAACGGTCGTTTAATTGTTCGATAATGAGATGAATAAAGAAAATTGATTCACAAACAGTTGCTAGTAATGCAATTTTTTTAAGTTAGTACGGCAAAATCACATTATTAATCTTTATCACGTTCATAATATGTAAGATATTATGACATAAAATTCTTTTAATTACACCTTGCTTGCATAATAGATGTATCGATGGCATCCTTAAACATAAAATATAAACAGGAAGTCAGTTTTCTCTGCCTTGGTCGCGTTTCTCGATATAGCCTTATCTTAAGCCATGCGCCCTGTTAAGATAAGGTTATATTGAGACGCAATTAACTTCAACATCCTAGTACCAACCTAGAAAAGCTGTAGACATGCTGTGACAGGGCAAGATTTTAGATCTAAGTACCGAGTTCCTGCTTAGAAACAGTGTACGTTGCGTAAACGCTTTCGCGTCGATTTCACTTTGTTGCAGTTTGTCACAAGCATGGGCGGTAGTGTATATTGAAGTGCCGTAATAATTTGTGGTAATGATACCATTCGACTATCAATTAACAAGTGCTATTTTGAATTCACAATTAATCTTGAAGGGATTTTACTATACAATTTTGTATTATGTGAGTTATTGGCATTTAGATAATTGGATATGCTGGAACATTTATGCAGATATTTGAATGTTTGATACACTTATTTTGATGATGAAAACTGAAAAAATTACAAGCTATATTTACAGCGAAATTGATAAATGATTTTGGAATCCTCAAACGGATATGAATTTCAAACAATTTTGTTTTTTTTAAAAGAGCCTTAATAATACTTGTTTTTTATTTATTTATTTAAATGCAAAAAACACATCACAATCATATATGTATTATATCCTAAATACAATGTTTAGATCTGGATCGTAACGTAAAAAATATGTGCACACATAGAGAAACAAAAAGTTTACACAATATAAATCTCTGATTTAAAAATACTAAAATATTATTTTAGATTCGGATGCCTCCACCGGAGACAGAACCATCCAAACCCAGCACACTATGAAGGATGTCTTTTACAATTTTGATATATCTGTTAAAGTTGCAATCAAAAACATCAAGTGATTTATAGATTTTCGCCAAACCATTGTTGCTGACTGTACCTACGATGTGAAAACTTAGTATCATTGCACGTGGAAGTGAGGCTCGATATTACCGTAATCAAAGAACCCTATTATGGCATAATCATCCAATTTACGATGCGTTGTAATGACAGGGAAAATGCTAACTTGCATTTTCCTTTTATTACGCCATCGCGTTATTCGTATAGGTATATGTTCGCTGACTTAAGGAGTTTTGAAATAGTGAACAAATGAAGTTCTAGATTCGTATTTGATAATACCTAGTAGCTGATAGAACCAGATGTACTTGCTCGACTTGGAATATATCATTCCCACTGAATATTGTCTCGAAGTAGGCAGTATTCCTAAATAACCACACTTCAGTACTGGCTCGACTTGGAATGATATATTCTCCCTGAACATTGTCTTGAAGTAGGTAGTATTCCCAAATAACCATACGTGGTTTATGATGGTACTGGAAGCACTACCCTCTTTAGCCCTATACTCCCATTCCAACTTGCTGGCAGTGTTGACAGGGTATCGTTTTGGTTTGTATGCAGATTCTTTTATATATAACATTTTGTTAATATCGCAGCGGATAAATATACATGGTTGTGTCTTTGAATATTATACAACTATAATGTATAGTCAAAGAGTATTATTCTCGTCCAGCACAAAGGGAGTGATTATCCGAATCGTACAAGTAAATTAAATCAGCTGCTGGCTTCTTGTGACTTTATTTCTGTAGGTATTGTTTTTTTTCTTATTCTCGGTCGAAACAAAGGGTGTGATAACTCGGACCACCTTTTGCCTACTTTTGCCACCTTTGCATAGAAAACAGTTATTTTGTTCATATTCAAGGTGACAGGCAATCTAATTGTTTTTTTTTATAAACATAACAAATGAAACATATGATATCAAACACGAAAACGTGTTTGAATACGAAATAAAAACTTGTACCGGATAATCGAACCGACATCGTAGGTGCCACAAAAAATCGCAATACCTGCCTGTGGCTCTACTGTTGATCGTATCTTCATAGTCGAATTTCAATAATGAGGATTTGTACTGCTATAGATACTTCTCTTGTGTGAAAATATTCTACAGGATTTATTACGAAGGTATTTTTTGCATGAAATCCCGATATCGATTTACTGATCGGTTGAAAATGTAATAGCTTTTTTATTAGAAACTAGCTTTTGCCCGCGACTTCGTCCGCGTTAAGTTCGGTATAAAAAGGTTTAGAATACACTGCTCCCGCGACCCACATAACTTCTGTGAGCCTGGTACATCATGCATATGTACCAGGGTAACAGAAACACTGAAAATGTTTATATGGAAAAAAGAAAAGGGTTGTTTTTAGGGTTTTCCCGACAATTATTCGAATTTTTCTCTAGCCCTTTAAACCTTCAAAGGGCTATAATCACCCTTTGTGTCATTACAGGTAGGTATATTTTTCTGTTTCAACACAAAAGGGGGAAGCCTCAGCATAATGACCTCACACACACATTGAACAGTTGCTATCAACAACAATCACAGGGACACTGACCAAACTAAGCCAAATTGATTTTTATAAACAAAAAAAAATATCAATATGTTTTTGGTGACTAAAAAAACTTGTTGTTCCTGATAATCGAAGTTGGAGTCACAAATAATTGCTTGTAATAATGACTCAGCACATGTTTAAAAAAAATATGTCAGTGACCGCTTTCCAGTATATCGGGTACTGAATGTTAAACTAGTATGAGAAGACATTAAAAACTATAAATGATATGAAAGTAAGTGTTCTAAGTGAACAGAAAAAAAAGAAGAAAAAGGAGAAAAATAAAAAGAGCGAAGTGCAAGTAAAGAGCAGTGAGAACTTGCGGTCACGCTGTGAGTGTCGCGTATAAAACCGAAAGTGCAGTGTACTCCTAGTGCAAGGTGGGTGCAGTCACGCTGTGAGTGTCGTGTAGAAGATTTGGCTGTTGGGGTGTGTAAATAAAGCGGTCTTACATACGAAGTTGTTTACTTCCAATCCTGTTACCCGTCTCCCGTTAAAGTATTATAAATTCAGGCCTAATAAAAACAAAGGCCTACCTACGCTTTTTTATACCACTTAGATTGAAGATAGGACACGGTCTACCAAATGGTAAGCGGTCACCACAGCGTATTGGCATGTGCAATACCAGGGATACTCGGGATATCGATTCTATAAAAAACATACTTATCCCAGAATTTAGCAGTGGATATGTGAAGTCACGTGAGTAACCTTTTGTACCTTACCCACCAAAAGAAACGACTATTAATGGTACAAAATCTGATGTTATAATTAATGTAGGTATACCTATTACAATAATTCAGGTCAAATATAATAAAACTGGAATATATCACAGATATGTAACTAGTTTCTTCGATAAATATCTCTATAAATAAATTTTGCATTTATTATTGACAACAAAAAATATTTCTGACGACTCTGTTAACTATTTTGTAATGTTAATTTTATTTTTCACCCGTGTTTGATCTTATATTTTTATGCAAACAATGCTCCTTGAACTGGAACAATTATATACCTGTAGTTATTCAAAAAGGTCTCCGACATGAGGTATATTTTTGAAGTGGAAACTTCAGTAGTCGCGTTGGGCATTTTTCGTAGTTCCCACATTTTTGAGATGTGATAAAACCATTGAACTACCGAATTTGATAAAATTTGGTACTGAGATAGATTAGTTGGAGCCTGGGAATGAACATAAACTATGTTTGGTCGCGTTATTCGAGAGCAGCCATTGGAGCCGCGGGCAACAGCTATAAGTACTAGCTGATATATATTATACGTTTTCACTTAATTAGGTTAAGTAGATATAGATAGATAGATTAGATATAGATAGATAGAGTCAAGAATGCACTCATAGATACTAGATAGCTAACGCTCCCTTAATTTTCCGCTAACTTCCTACTTCCAAATAACTACGAGAAAAATTGAGATCTTACTTTCTTTTTCAATGTTTGACAGATCAAACAATGCTTAGAGGCATCTATAACATATATTTAAAGCAGTCTACTTTCTATGACCGTAATCATTGAACTCATGACCGAAATCAATCACAACTACAAATCAGCCAGGAGACATCCAAATTAGTTAGAGCTCCTGTAATTCAGATGTTTAGAACATTGTTAGTAATAGTCTACTATTAAGTAGAGGTCATGTAAGGCTGGTACAACCCACACGAACTTTGCCTATTGTCAAACGATTTCACTTTGTGTTATTCATAGACTATAGTGAAAGTGTTAAATGTTTTTGAACAATACCGGTGTCATTAACTAACTGATTTGAATAATGGAAGTATATTACAGAAATAAAAGTGAATTGGTATTATATTAATTTTTGTTTGTGTAGGTATTGTGATTTTTAACCCAATTTATGGAACAAAACATCGAGTTTGATGTTTATTTCAATGGTTTTTGAAATATCACTGAACCAATTATAATGACAATTAGTCAATGAAATAGTCTGAGAGCTAGAGTGGCGTCTGTGATTGACGACTGGACTGATAACGTTTATAATAAGTCATTAAGTTGGACTTGCTATTTAGAGGATGCGCGTTCAAACCCCACTATGGCCCGTATTCTAGAACGACACTCAGCCTGAATCACAATTTATCTGATGACAGATTGTATAGACAGATTGATAGTTTGACATATGGCCTGTACATTCTGTCCTCAGATAAATCGAAAGTCTGAGCGTCATTCTAGAATACGGGCCTTTTTTTTTTTTTTTTTTTGACCGTGGGGGAAATCCTTCATGGATGTTATGCCGGACTCCTACCGACTAAAACCCCCACGGTATCGCCCAGCAGCCTATAGTTGGGAGCCCCGGGTAAGCCCTCGGAAGGATGTCCCAGGGCTCCCAACAGACCTACCGCTTTAATGCGGCCTCGTCTAGGGGGTGGTTCGGGTGCTATCCCGCGTCTATGGGGGGTTTTCGGGTATTATCCCGCTTCATAGGAGGGGGGAGGCGTGCGTGAGTCCGTCACGTCACGCTGCCGTCATGGGCCTGCTTCTGTAAGGACGATGAGCAGCCAACTCACCGTCCTCAGGCCCCCGGTCATGGAGGCCGATGGTCTTCGGCGAAGACACGTCGGCGGCGTCCAAGCCGCCGACTGCGGAACTCGGGTGGGAGAGTTCTCTCCCGCTCCCGCCCCGCCGCCTCCTTCACGAGCATGACCTGCTCGCAGAAAGAGGCGGCGCAGTCCCACTTACTCCCGCTGGAGACCATGGCTGCCACCATGGTCTCGAGCGAGAGAGTGTCCACGCCCAAACCCACCACGAGGACCTGGCGCTGTTGCGCCCACGCCGTGCACTCCACCAGCGTGTGGAGCACTGTGTCATCGCTGCGGTCCCCGCAGTGCTGACAACCGGCCGTGGTTTCCCGGTGTCTTCGCCACAGATACCTACCGAAGCTACCGTGCCCGGTAAGCATCTGTGACAACCGGTAGGAGAGAGCACCATGTCTCCTCTCCAGCCACTCGTCCATGACCGGTCTGACGGCCGCGATTGTGGCGAATCCCCCCTTTGGTTGCTCAAGTCGCACCTTCCATGTCTCCACGGTTTCCTGGTGGAGCTGGGACCGCTGGGCCTCGATTTCTCGAGACGCAGGCCATTGGCCCCGCTCCAGCGCCTCCTTGCGCCATTTAAATAGAGACGCAAGGGCTCTCGCTTCCAGGTCCCATGGAGGGGTCCCGGCTAAGAGACATGCCGCCTCACCTGAGATCGTGCGGTATCCCCTTATCACCCTGACGGCCATCGCCCTCTGTGGGCTCAGCAATCTAGCCACATTACTGGCCGTCAGGGTCTCCGCCCATACGGGGGCCCCGTATAGGGCCATACTTCGCACGATCCCCAGGTATAGTCTCCTGCAGGGAGCGTTGGGTCCCCTGATGTTGGGCATCAGCCGTGCGAGTGCAGCTGACACCCCCCTCAGTTTTGGGACCAAACTTCGGAAGTGATGTCCGAAGTTCCACCGGCCATCGAGTACTAGCCCCAGATACTTCATCGAGGGCTCGATGCCGATGCTGACGCCCCCTACTTGTAGGCTGGATCCCGCAGGTGGCCCCATCCGAGGTCCGTGGAAGCACAGAGCCTCGGACTTGTGAAGGGCGACCTCGAGACCCAGCCGCCGTATCCGACCCACGACTTGAGCAACCCCTGCCGTGGCCTTTAGTGCTGCGTCTCGGTGCGTTGCTCCCCGCGCCGTAACGAGGGTGTCGTCGGCGTAACACGTTACGTTCACCCCCCTGAGCAACGGACCACGCAGCACCCAATCGTAACCGATGTTCCACAGGAGTGGCCCTAATACCGATCCCTGCGGAACACCGCACGACACATCCCGTCGACCCGGCCCTAGCCAACTCGGGTAAGTAATGGCCCTCTCGGAGAGATAGGCCCCGACAATTCGACGGAGGTAGGGAGGCAAGGTGTTGAAGGCGTTGGCGATGTCAAGAGACACCGCCACTATCACCTCACCCTGTGAGACTGCTTCCTCCGTCAGGCCTCTAATGCGCATGATCGCATCCACCGTGGAGCGCCCCTGACGGAAGCCAAACTGGCTATCCGCCAGATCAGGCCCCACGCGTGTGAGATGCCTGACGAGGCGTTGTGCAATAATGCGCTCAAAGAGCTTGCACACCTCGTCAAGCAACACGATCGGCCGGTACCCTGATGGAGAATTTGCCGGCCGCCCCGCCTTTCGGATCAAGACCAGTTTTCCTGTCTTCCAGACCTTGGGAAACTGACCTTTTTCGAGGCATGCGCTAAAGAGCCCTATAAGTCGAGGCCCAAGCTCCTCAAGAGCCAGGACCCACGCTCGGCCTGGAATGCCGTCGGGTCCAGGGGCGGTGTTTCTGCGGGATTTAAGCCGCAGTACAGCCGCCCCTAGCTCACCCTCCGTGACTACGGGCACGTTGTTCTCACTGCCTTCCGCGCTGGGCGCCTGAGACGGAGCCATGCACGGAGGAATGTGTTCCTCCGCTCTTGATGGAAACAAGGAGTCCAGGACCACCTCCAGCTGCTCCGGCTGGAGACTCTGGGTCAGTGGGGGCGCCTTAGCGCGTAATTTGCCCCTTACCATAAGGTACGGGCGCCCCCACGGGTTGCGCTCCAGAGTCTCTATCAGCTCCTCGCGGCCCAACTTTTTGGACCGCTTGATGGCCGTATGGAGGGCCCTCTTGGCCTCCTTGTACCCACCATAGAGCTCCGTCTCTCGGGCTACCGCATCGTCTGGGCGGCGACGCCTCCGGCGGAACCTGGTGTACCGGCGGCGCGCAGTGACGCACTCCGCGCGCAACTGCGCGATTTCCGGCGTCCACCAGTACACCTGCCTCCTCGCCGGTCTGGCACTAGCCCCGGGCATCGCCGCATTACAGATATGTGTCATGGCTCTCCCGAACCACTCCACCTCGGCATCAATATCGGCGGGCCTGTCCGCTACCGGGATCCAGGTCTGCACGATGGCCGCCTCCAGGAGAGCCTCCGGATCCAGGCGATGGAGTGCCCAACGCGGTTCCGGGGGATTCGCAATAGCTGGCGGCAGATTAGGTGGAGGGGAGACGTTGAACCGAATATATCGGTGATCTGACGACGTCTCCTCCTCCTCCACCACACGCCATTCCTGGACACGGCGGGCGAGCTCAGGGGTCGCAAACGAAACGTCTATGACCGAGCTGAGCCCCCGCCGCGTCCAGGTTGCGACATTCCCCCGATTCAGGATGACTAGGCCACGTGTAGTGACCCAGTCCTGAAGTATCCTCCCCCTGTCTCTGGTTTCCCGGGAGCCCCAAGCCTGCGACCAGGCATTGAAATCTCCCAGGATCAGGACAGGGCATGGGGCATCCATGCCGACGTAGGTAGGAAGAGACCCAGGTCGAGCGGACCCCGTCGGCCTGGGTCTGAATCACCGAATAGTGAGGAAGACCTTCCCAGGAAGAGAATACGGGCCTCAGTGTAACATAGACACAATTTTAGCTTAAAAAAAACTTTGCCGATGAAAAAAAATACATTACAAAAACAAACAATTAATGTTGTTAACTTGCATAACTATTCAGTTGTAAGGATGGTTTATATAAGAGTACTTGGCGTGTGTAAGAATGAAGATCTACTATAACTATTCAGTTCATTCTTACTCACGCCAAGAACTCTACATATAAACCATACATACATATTACAATAATATTAACGGGAATTAACGCGATCATTGGAATAGGTACATACATACCTTTGATTTGCCTGACGTTTCGACCAGGTTACACCGGCCGTGGTCACAGGCTGCATATTATACAAGAAAATAATTCCTGTACAGTCTTGGACAATTTTGTTAACAAAACGTTTTAATGCACTTTCAGTATTTTACACTTCGACAATGAAAAAACTGTGCCGTTTACCTACTTAGCGATTAATTTATCTTTATTTTTCAGGTAAATAAAGCCACTGACTGGTACCAACGGAGACGTCGTAAATATGCAAATTAAAGCAAGATATGTGTACGTATTTATTTATGTACAGTCAAAGTAAAAAAAAAATGAAACGGTACTTAAAAAAAGTAAAAGATAAGTTCAATAAAAATAATTAGAT
The DNA here is from genome assembly GCA_914829495.1 of Eilema sororculum. NCBI lineage: Eukaryota > Metazoa > Arthropoda > Insecta > Lepidoptera > Erebidae > Eilema > Eilema sororculum. The sequence continues at coordinate 18,229,519 of OU618552.1, read as the reverse complement.
AGATAGAGAGATAAGATAAAAAGGTAATTAAATGTTTATCAAATTGATCACTGGTTCACACTGGTCTGAAAAAACTCCTACAAGAGACATGAATAAAATTGTTACTAAACACTATGGATCACTGGTCTGAAAATTAATGTCCTTTAATTTAATTTCAAATTTTATAATACGTATCCTTTATGGCTAAGTTTATTATTAACTAGCTTTTGCCCGCGGCTCCGCCCGCGTGGATGTCGGTTCCCGACAATTATTCTAATTTTTCTCGCCGTAAAAACCTTCCCTGGACTTCCACGAATAATTCAAGACCAAAATTAGCCAAATCGGTAAAGGCGTTCTGGAGTTATATCGTCAGGAAGGAAAACCCGACTTATTTTTATATAGTAGATGAGATTTTCAAATGCATTATTCTTATACGGCAATCGCTGTTATTGCTATAAATATAAATGTGTAACTTTTAAGCAAGTTGTTGAATTTACGAAGTGTGTAGTATGTATACCTTTTTTTTCGTGCGGAAATCCCCTCGGATACCTCCCCTGCCGGAGCCGAAAGGGGAGGTTATGTCGGATTCGAACCGACTAAAACCGCACGCCGACTGTGGGTCGTGGTGCTAGGCCGTGTAGTATGTATACCTATTTTATGTGTCCGTTTTGTTGAGTGTATTAAGTTAATATTAAATTAAATTAATATCCATCTTTGGAATGATAATATTATGCTTATGAGCGATTGTTTTAAAGAATTATTTGTCGCATTGACGTCGTTAACGTTAAAGTTAACCTGAAGTTGTTTTTTAAAAAGTTCAATTCACTCATGTCATGTAAAACAACCTACCCGATGAATGAATTCTTGAAGAAATCCTTTATACATGAATTGCTTACAATACATACATAAATAAACGGTCAATGACGTCAAGATAGTGTCCTTATGTCACATATTTACGATTCAGATGTAGAGGGATATTGACTCGATGGAGATTTGATATTGGAATTTATTTTGTTTTTTTTTTTTGGATATTTTTGAATTTTGTTTTTGGTTTTACAATATGATATGAGTGATATTCACAGAACAGAAAAAAATAGTTACTACTGTTCACTATAACTGTTTTTTGTGTTCCATGGTGACGTGACACATGTTTATCTTTTGAGGCGGAAAACATAGCTTTATTTGTCATTCGAGCACTTGACGACACCTGCTATCATTATACTCTGTCGCAAGTAGAACTGTGACGACATTAGATGACGTTACATACAATCTTCTGAAACAAACTGTATCATATTCTCGTAACTTGTTTGACATGCATAATGTCTACATGAAACAACAGATAATTGGAAAATCAAAAACCCCTTTACTAACTCTTTGGGTTGAGGCCGTTTCAATATTGGCAGACTGGCTTGGGTCACGAAAATCTTGGTGGAATCCCATACATCCGGCCTTTTTTTTTTTTTTTCGTGCGGAAATCCCCTCGGATACCCCCCCTGCCGGAGCCGGAAGGGGAGGTTATGTCGGATTCGAACCGACTAAAACCGCACGCCGACTGTGGGTCGTGGTGCTAGGCCGTGTAGTATGTATACCTATTTTATGTGTCCGTTTTGTTGAGTGTATTAAGTTAATATTAAATTAAATTAATATCCATCTTTGGAATGATAATATTATGCTTATGAGCGATTGTTTTAAAGAATTATTTGTCGCATTGACGTCGTTAACGTTAAAGTTAACCTGAAGTTGTTTTTTAAAAAGTTCAATTCACTCATGTCATGTAAAACAACCTACCCGATGAATGAATTCTTGAAGAAATCCTTTATACATGAATTGCTTACAATACATACATAAATAAACGGTCAATGACGTCAAGATAGTGTCCTTATGTCACATATTTACGATTCAGATGTAGAGGGATATTGACTCGATGGAGATTTGATATTGGAATTTATTTTGTTTTTTTTTTTGGATATTTTTGAATTTTGTTTTTGGTTTTACAATATGATATGAGTGATATTCACAGAACAGAAAAAAATAGTTACTACTGTTCACTATAACTGTTTTTTGTGTTCCATGGTGACGTGACACATGTTTATCTTTTGAGGCGGAAAACATAGCTTTATTTGTCATTCGAGCACTTGACGACACCTGCTATCATTATACTCTGTCGCAAGTAGAACTGTGACGACATTAGATGACGTTACATACAATCTTCTGAAACAAACTGTATCATATTCTCGTAACTTGTTTGACATGCATAATGTCTACATGAAACAACAGATAATTGGAAAATCAAAAACCCCTTTACTAACTCTTTGGGTTGAGGCCGTTTCAATATTGGCAGACTGGCTTGGGTCACGAAAATCTTGGTGGAATCCCATACATCCGGCCTTTTTTTTTTTTTTTTCGTGCGGAAATCCCCTCGGATACCCCCCCTGCCGGAGCCGGAAGGGGAGGTTATGTCGGACTCGAACCGACTAAAACCGCACGCCGACTGTGGGTCTTGGTGCTAGGCCGGAGGTGAGGTTGTCATCGACATATCCCTCGCACCCCGGCTGACCCAGGGCCATCCCTTACGGTCTGGCCCTCCTCAGGAGGGGGGACAACGGTGTCCCCAACTCGCCCCGGCCTAGTTAGATAGTAAAATCCATACTAATATCATAAATGAGAAAGTAACTCTGTCTGTCTGTCTGTCTGTCTGTATGTTATGCTTTCACGCCTAAACCACTGAACCGATTTTAATGAAATTTGGTATAGAAGTAGGTTAGACCTTGAGAAAGTACTACACTACATAGGCTATGCTTTGGTCGCGGTAACCGACATCCACGCTGGCGGAGCCGCGGGCGAAAGCTAGTACTGTATGAATGGTATTGTATCATTGCAACTCATTTGCGTGAATCATTTCCACTACATTTTTTCTTGTACAAACGTTTTGTATTATTAGGTGTCCGCTACGACGACACAATAGTTGCCATATTCTCGTATCGTCGTCACAAATTGGGCCATTTCCGTTCAAACACGTGGGAGCCGACATTGACCGCCATATCCAAATACATTATCTTTTTGTGTACATATATATATGAGACCTAGTAAATCGTATCTTTGTTTGAATTGTTTCGTAATACTTAGTTCACACGAAGAAAAATGAGCTCTACGGTACTGCCCATATTAAGTATAAATTTTATCAGATTAAAGTTTGAAGTGATAAAATGGTAGAAGACCTTGTACCGTGCGCTTACTAATATTAACAGAACAGATAAAACAGTTTACCACGAATCGGTACAATTGTGTACAGTGGGCGTGGGTACACAAATTAAGAGAACATTACACTCCTAAGAAAGGTCCGATGACGTAGATACGTAGGTTCTCTATTCCCGTTTCCTTGTTAATTTCTACTCGTTCGGAACGTTTGTACTTAACTGAACCCCTCTGAAACGGCTGAATAGATTTTGTTGAAAACCGATTAATAAACAAGAGGGAACTTCTCTAGCTATTTGTCCTGGGTAAAACTATGGCTGTACTGTAACGTGTCTACTAAAACGTTAACAATACGCGCGTCACATTCTAATAGTAATAGAAAGTGACAAATCAGTATTCAATATAGATATTAAGATGTCAAAGAACTAAAGAACTGACAGGATGCTAGCACATTGTCTGCACAAGTGTTTCACTGAGCATTTCCGCCTGTTATACAGTCATTACAACTCATGCAGAATGCCAAACAGACGTGCATGTTACACTAAAATTCACAATAAATTACATAACAATAATGTAACTATAGTAACTGCGTATTACTGTTACCAAGTTTTCTTTTGACGGTAAGGTTAAATACACATGGCCAAGGAAATAAGTATACACACCTTTACATGTGAAGGCGTATACTTATTTAAAAGTAAGAAGATTTTTTGGTTTTTAAGTCAAAATTGCAAAGGGAGTGATATGTCGTAGTATACTTAGTTGCAGAAACAAATCGAAGATGGAAGTCCTGTCATGAGACAGTCGAAGATCTTTATAAAAAGCATGGACATGAAGAAATCAAGCCAGCTGTTGAAACTCTTTAGGGGAAACATGAGGCTGGTCATAGAAGTGATTATGGAACACTGCCGATTAAATAGGCACCTGACACTTATCTGTGTGAAAACTGACCCTTAATGCTCAGAGTGCATGGAGGACGAGGAGACCGGCCTCCACCTGCTTGCCAAATGTCCCATGTACACAAGAATAAGATGGGAATATAGGCGAACGGACACAATAGGAACACAAGGCCTCGAGGATCTGAAGGTGGAACAGATAGTAAAACTCTGCGAAGAAACAAGTAGGTTCAACGGTACGCCGTGATTGCCGTACACCCCATGGCCTCCACGGGGGACGAATAGAGAATTGGGTGAAATGGCCCACTCAAAAGGGCAGATCACCCGTCCGGTCAACGGCGTCCCCCGCTGGAAGTAAGTAAGTAACTGTGTATGTTGTATTGACTGTCATCCGTTTTATATGCTGCAGCTATGCGAAATAAACGCATTTTTTTCTTTTTTTTCTCTTTAAAGTAAGTATATCAAACCAAGCACACCTGACAGTTGACTGAAGACTATTCATAGTCAAGGTAAATCCGTAACAGTACAGTGGCATCCCGGTGTAATAAAACTATAAATATAAATTGATCGATTTATCACAGCGCAGTGATAAAACGGACTTGGCACAGTGTTCAAAGGTCGCTGTTTAATTGTATTAACACTGTAATGCAGCCGTACTTTAACTAAAATACCGCTATTCAACATTTTCTCAATTGTCACCTCAGCCCTCTAGACTCTGATTAGCGAGAAACTGTATATATTTCCAAGCAGCATTTTATATTCTACTATCGTACAGCGTACGTGTCCATGTCGTTAAAGGTTTTATCTACACATTTAAATCCAATAGTTTCTTGCAGTCCACTCTTGGACATAAACTAGGTAACTCCTTTCAGAACCTCCACTTTCTGCATTCAGACTCTCAGTTATTTGCCAAACAAAAATGCGATAAGCTCAAAGCTTAGATGTGATAGATAACGGCATTATAGTTAACGACAGCAGTACATTGTGCCTAACGGGACATGATTTTACACGGTGACTGTGCAATTTTTTTGCAACTTGTCGACACAATTCAACTACTTGTCATGGTTATTTGGCATGGAGCGTGACATTCGCGGTAGCCCGGTGGCTATTATCACTTATGTCCGTATAATAGAATTACTCAGTCTCAGTACGTATAGTTTTTTCATACTACAAGTCAAGTTTGTAAACAAGGAAACCGTCTACCTGGTGACAAGCAGTTACAAGAGGCGATACACGTGATAATACGTTTGATATACCTAATTGGACGTATTGATCGTAAAACAAGTGAAATATTATGATTGATCAGAAATCGTATCTTCTTTTACTATAAATTTAGAATAGATCGAATCGTTAAGTCAAGACAGGACTTCTAATCCACTTTAGGGCGCTACATCGTCCTAAAGTGGATTATATGATCGTCGGCTCGTCGTATAGATGGCGTCGGGTTTTATTTTATAGTCTTTATTTACTTTTAATCATCCACCCAACCTATAATAGTAACTGATTTGACTATTAAATTTTATGACGTCACTAAATCTTTTTTCATACAAGTTACCCTAAAACTTATCGTTTTGAAGTTTAGTAAAAAGTAACTAATTTGACTAGTCAGTAGAATACCTAATTAGTAAGGATATAACCCTTCCTTGGCAGTCGAGTAACAAATGATGGGTTAAATTGTCATTATCACCATCTTAGCGTTATCTCTACCATGGTGAATGTTCTGACGAGCTCTTCCAATTAGTCCCACCCTCCCCTTTCCTTCACAGGACGACACGTGCAGGGCTAAGATGCCATCCATTTACGGTGCAGAGTATACCTGCTAGAACCAAGCGTTTCAGTGACTCATTCCTATGCCGCACCACTAAGACCTGGAACTCCCTGCCAGCTCACGTGTTTCCTTCTTCCTACAGTCCCGGGTCCTTTAAGCGGGGCGTGAAAAGGCATCTAATGAGCTGAGTGCCACCACTGTTAACATGGTAAATGTTTACGATGGTGACCCTCTTTCCGAGACTTTGCCTTTAGCTTAACATCAGGCGAGGTGAAATCAAATTGACGTGCCCTGTATAAAAAAATACTCCTGATAGCATCTGAGGCCTTCGCCATCTATGTGATTACTTTTTCTAGGAGCCCGGGGTTCACTGTTAAAAGCATTTTTTTTTTTCATTTATACGTATTGTATTTAATAAAGAATAGAAAATAGAGTTACAAACTCCACTTAACTTAATTGAAAAGCATTTCAAGTTAAATTATACAGTCGAACTAGAATTACCCAAGTTCTTAAACTTTTGTAACAATAGATACGATATTATACTCACTGAAGCTGCTCTGAATGGAACAATTTCAATTGAACAAGACAATACAATTCTAACCAAGATTGATAGTAGAACTAATATACAATTTACCGCCTAATCAACTGCTCAAGGGATCTTCAATCATGTCAAATGTCAATCTGATGAGGATATCGTTCCAAGATTGTATTGACACTCACGTGTGCATATAATTATGAACGTACGTCATCATTCGACAATTGACATCAATGATAAAGTTCTGTGAATTAATGAAAAATTATATAATGTATATTTTTAAATTAAAAAATTAATGTTGATTTATCTTAGGGCGGTGCAATTTTAATAGGATTCAGTATTTTGTATGTAAGTTTCCTATACACTAAATTACTTCTTTAAACTTAAGTAAAGTTTAAAGAAGTAAATTAGTGCATTATACCGCAGGTCTAGGGAGTAGTGATGTGGGGTTGGACACAAATTTTGACATACTCAGATATAACATACGAAGAATATTGTTATAGGGATGTATGGGGACTTGTCAAGATCTTCGAGGCCCTTTATGCCTCTCTATTGTATGAAGTATACTTCATGTCAAAATTTATATTTATGATTCACGATTATCACAATTCAGGTACCATACAAGGCAAACAAACATCTAATATTCAATGATCGTTCATGATATAGAACACGATTCTGTTCTAAATAAATAGAGTTATTTTAACGAGTCTATCTATAAACTGTTTCTAGTTAATAAACAAATAAATGACGTAACAATCGACAAATATTGCACCTTGTATTATTTTCTGAATTTATTCCGATAAAAAGTCGATTACGTACTCGATTGACGTAGAATACTTATTTAAATCGATAGCCGATCGATTATTATAATGATTTGTAAATGCATCGGTTAAGGATATCGAGATTTCAGGATTAAGCGCAAGGACAGTTAGAATAGATTGTACTTGTAAGAGTATTTTTTGATAGTTTACTAATAATAACCAAATCATTACTCCCTAGATAAAACTAAACTGCTCGTATTAGGAATGTGTCCATGTTCACACAGTGGCGAGGGGTGAAAACCTTTCAAAAGAGAAACCGGTGGAAAAAGACTACCTCGATCTAGTTTATCATACACCACATGACCCATAAGGAAGCCGACAGGAATGAAATGAAATATCAGGCAAACACTTCACGTCGTAAAGGCCAGGGTTCGTAGCTCTCAATCAAAGTCCGACACCTTGATTGACAGCCTCCGTGGCGTGGTGGTAGTGCACGCGACTGCTACGCAGGAGGCGCGGGTTCGATTCCCGCTCAGTGCAAATATTTGTATGCATGAATATGGCTATTTGCATTGGTCTGGGTGTTTCTATGTATATTATGTATGTATTTACAAAAAAAAGTATCTAAGTATGTTTATCTGCATTCTAGATTCCACAACACAAGCTAGTTAAGCTATGCTTACCATGGGTCTAGAAAGTGTTGTGTGGAATGTTGTGAAATATTTATTTATTTATTATTTTATTTACCTTTGTCCTTATTCCACTATATCTTACTAACACATAGCTTAAGTAGGAGACAAGAGACAACGTCTGAGACGCCGATTATCACTATCGTCAACAGGTTGTGGAGTAGGTACAGATGGCAATCGCTTCACAGAAAATATCGAAAATCTGCCAAACCCGGCAGCGAACCCCGGAATCTCAGGTGAAAGCTTCGGATGCAACGGGATTAACGCTAGAATGAAGAGCAAAGAGCTAAAGTAGCAATACATATGTATACCAAATTGATGGACTGAAGAAACTTCATAGTCTCAGTAGTTCCTTCAGTTTACTTCAAGGAACTACAAGGACAGAAAAATCTCAGTGGTCCCTTCAAAGGAACTTCCAAAAGAGCTGAAAAAACTTTCTAGTCCAGTAGGTCCTTCAGTTTACTTCAAGGAACTACAAGGACAGAAAAGTCTCAGTGGTCCCTTCAATGGAACTGCATAGGAACTGAAGAAACTTTATAGTCTTAGTAGTTCCTTCAGTTTACTTTAAAGAACTACAAGAACAGAAAAGTCTCAGTGGTCCCTTCAATGGAACTGCATAGGAAATGAAGAAACTTTATAGTCTTAGTAGTTCCTTCAGTTTACTTTAAAGAACTACAAGAACAGAAAAGTCTCAGTAGTCCCTTCAAAGGAACTGCATAGGAACTGAAGAAACCTTATAGTCTCAGTAGTTCCTTCAGTTTACTTTAAAGAACTACAAGAACAGAAAAGTCTCAGTGGTCCCTTCAAAGTAACTTCCAAAGGAGCTGAAGAAACTTTATACTCTCAGTAGTTCCGTTAGTTTATTTGAAGGAATTACAGGGACAAAAAAGTCGCAGTAGTCCATTCAGATGAACTGTCAAAGGAACTACTGGGAATAAACGAACATATTTACCTACAATTTATCTTCGCACGTGCCACATATTATGAGTATAATCACGTACGAGACTTCGTTTTATTGTGACGGCCTCAGCAATGACCTGTTACTCACGAGATAAGTTTGTAATAGGATTAATGCGGAGCCTCGTCCGTTAGTCAGCAGATACCGGCTTGCAGGTGAGGGCTTGGGGGAGGTCTGGATGGGACCCTGTTTTATGACTAATTGTTATATCCCAAATACTTTGTAGTGTTTTGGGCGTCGTAGAAAACGACTAAGGGATAGGGCTGTTCTTCGTCCGACAGTAAACATACAGACAAAACAAAGTTCCCACTTAGCGACAAATCCTCGCCACCTATTACGTGGGACCGAAAATCATGTTAACGAAATGTGGGTACTTAATACGCCTCTGTCTACCCATGAGAGATTTACAATGTAGAATGATTTCATATCATAGACTTCTATTATATTCTTTGTAGTGGGAAACAATCACTGGCAGACAATGTGAGAGCCGCCTGCATTCATTATGTACTTCTAAAATTAGCACCAGCTTGCGGCTTGCCCCATTAATTGCAAGCTTTAATTGATGTCACTTCATCACGTCTACGGCATGATGAGCATGTGGTACAGTCAATAATGATAAAAGTAACATACCATTTTGTAATCACATTAGTGTCAGGAGAAATGTGTCCAGCAGTGGACTGAAATAGGCTAATTTATTGATTGATTAGTTTAAGAAATACTTTTGTGGCTGCCTGTACTCTTTACATAATATTATGTACATTTACATGTTTGAATAACCTTATTCAAATTCACACGTTTGTATAGTAATTAATCAAATATTGCAAAATAAACGTTGATTTCTAACAAAAAATGCGACACATTAAATATGCAAAACGTTTCATCGCAGAAACATTAATTGCTATTCTAAAAAAAATATAAGGTTTTTTTGCCGACTCAACTAATTGACTTTGATACCTGTTTTAGGCAATAGGCTCAGCTTATTATAGCTTGTCACTAAGTTTTAGAACAGTCTAGTAGACTTAAAGCAACTGATTTGATTACCAATCAAATCACATCGATCCTAAATTCAAATTTGCCTAAAAATTCCGGTTTAAATCTCATTAATAATGCTGTTTAGAATTATAAAAAAAAATACGCGATAAAATTCCTTGAATAAATAGTTTTATTTCAATATTTAACATTCGCGTAAACTTCCGACAACATCCAATAAATCAGTCCGTTAATTGGGATGCCAAAAATGCAGTTCAACACAAACTAACATTTTTTTAATTCGTGAATATTGAAACGAAACATTACAAATTTAATTTATATAGCACAAAAAAACCACGAAGGTTTGTACTTGTGCTAATACGATACAGTCGCTAACATATTAGGATATAAAAAATACATTACAATAATAGGGGAGACCAAACTCACAAGACATTAAAGAAAAATAAAAAGATATACAACATACATCGTTATATATATAATTTTGTTGTATATATATATAATAATATATTTATTAAAACGCATCGTAAACTATTTGCTTAAGTAACTATAAAAAACTACAATCAGTAATCGTGTCATACACTGTATACTATTATGACATAGTATCGCTACTTTTGCAATACGATGTTAGCTTGCATACTATTAAATATTTTCCTATTATTATGCTCGAAAAGGTAGGCATCTTATCACCCCCGGGCTACGAGACCTTGGATGCTATCGGGGCACAGCGCTATTATGGTGATGATAGTGACTTATTTTTGGTTCCAAGTTTGAGGCTATTTTCAGAAAAGAACGTAGATTTAGTCTCCATATTTTGTGCTTCTATACCAAAATTGTCTAACCAAATAATACACATAATTATATAATATTCATTTTTAAGCAAATTAGTATGCTATGACTATGACAGATAGACATTTGATGAGATGATTGATTAGTATATTTTGGCCCGTAAAAATCCTTCAACAGCCTCATCTTTTCCAAGCAGTCACAACTCAGAATTATTTTTATTGGGAGTAAATAATGAGTACCTATAAGATTTCAATAAACCTGTCGAAACTAAGAATTGAAACCAGGACCGCACCATCGTACGCCAACACATACTCAAATTTATGCCACGGGGCTAACGATATAGCCCTACTAATATTATAAATGTGAAAGTGTGTTTGTTAGTTTGACCTTCTTTCATGTTGTTTTTTTTTTTGCATAGAGATAGTTTATGGGTTTCAAAGTGACGGCAACAACTACTTCCTTACTTTACTTTGAGGAAATAATCGAAAATAATTCTTATGATTTATGTGAGTTTTTAATCAATTTATTTTATAAAATACTTAAAAGAGGATAATATACAATCCTTGGGCATACGTTTCCTCTTTACCTCAACCTGTAAATACTCAACTTTTGTAAAATAAAATTGAAAACGAATCAGCAAATATAAAATTTTATTGTTTACCTATAATATTAGTGTTAAAATCAAATTTAAAAAACAAAACAAGGACATTACTTTTCAGTTATCAATGTAATACTAAATCTTAAGAGATATTTTTATAATATGCGCTTATAATAGTTATAATATATGAATGAATTTTTTATAGCATTTATTATGCTAACTGTTAAGTTCGAAAAACATTGGAAAAAATGAAATGCTCAAGTGAGACTCGAACTCACGACCTTTCGCTTACAGGGCGACTGCTCTGCAAACTGAGCTATTGAGCACCACTTGAATCATTCCAAATTTTCCTTCTCTTTATATCCATCTATAAGGGCGACGGTGCAGCCATCTACCAACATTCTTACGAACAGTTGGAAACAATGAATGATTTTCATTTTTTCCAATGTTTTTCGAAGTTATAATATACTTGTTTATTGTATTTCCAACAAAGTTAGCCATATTATTAAAATGTCAGAGTTGATTGTTTTGACATAAATGCAAAAGCACAAGGCACACAAAAGCGTGTTAATGGTGATTGTGCTATGATTACCATTCTTGAGCAACGTGTGGCCGACAAAGGTAAGGCAAGGCAAATGAGAGGTTTGGTATTTGGACATTGTTTGAGGCAGGAGGTCTATTCTCGTAATCTTAAACCATCGTAAAACGAAAAGTGCAGATGACAAGTTGATTACCAATCATACTGGATGGATGGATATTTGTTACCATTTCACGTTTAAACAGCTGGAGCGATTTTGATAAAATTTTGTATGGAATTAGCTGACACCGTGGATTAACACATAGGCTATGTTCGGTCGCGATAACCGACATCAACGCGGGTGGAGCCGCGGGCAATAGCTAGTCGACTATCAGATAAGAAAATACTAAAGGATTTATCAACAACCTGTTAAGTAATAATAGTTATTATGGTGCAAGTTTTATTTTATCCTCATTTATTGTGTTTATGTGTAGTTTTTCCTGTATATTTTTCTTTACGTTCTAGGAACGGTAATAAAAATTACTAAACAAAATTGAAATAAAACCACTTTTTACGGATTCTATCGCGATATATTTGTTATGATTACTTTTAAACCCGACGTTTCGGCTGCTTTGCAGCAGCCATTTTCGCGGTGTGACTCACGATGGTAGTTGTCACATAGTTTGAAGTATAATAGAATCCGTAAAAAGTGGTTTTATTTCAATGAGTGACATTCGCGTAAACTTCAGAAAATATCATACTAAACAAAATATACTGAGTTTCATAATATAAAAAAATATTTAAAAAAAGTGCATATTTGTATGAACTGTAAGGCGCATTTAAAGCTTGTTTTTTGGAGTCCAGGGTCCGCGGTGTTACTTTTTATATTAGTTTGTTTTTTGACTTTCATGGCAGTGACTGCCGTCAGATCTCCCCACCCCGGGGAGGAAAGACGTTACTACACCAGAGCCAACATCCATCAATCAGCCGATAAGCGGCTTTCCGTTTGCAGGTGGGGTTAGCGTGGACCCAAGTAAGTACGTCATATTATCTTATCCATACTAAAATATTATAAGTGCGAAAGTAAGGGAAGGTTCATATCTGACGGAACATGCGTCGCGTATTATCGGTTGCGTAGCGCCAGAACAGACAAATGTATAGAAAAACACTTGACCGTTCACACTCGACGCACTAACGTAGCATCGGTTGAGTGTGAACGGTCAAGTGTTTGTGTTTTACTCTGTCTGTTTGTCTGTCTGCATGTTACGCTTTCACGCCTAAACCACTGAACCGATTCTGATGAAATTTGGTATAAGAGTACATTAGACCTTGAGAAAGGAGACAGTCTGTTTGGTCACAATAACCACGCAGGCAGAGCCGCGAGTAAAAGTTAGTAACGTATAAGAGGATTTTATATGCCGTTCATGGAACATTAGAAGCGGAATGTTAGCGCCAGTTACCTAGTTCGCTCATTAATTACAATTTATTAGTCAAGCTTTTGATTTAATTATACTCGCATAATAAACAAAAGACATTATTTATACCATTACCATTGTGGGAGATGGAATGAGGAAAATCTGAAAACGATATATATTTATTACGTGCGATGGGAATAACATTTATCTCGCTCAAGAATAACAACATATTAACATCTTCGAGAGACGACATGATTTTTTACTGAAGCAAAAAATTGTGTTTATTACTTTTGCGGTTTGTACATGTATGAAAAAAATAATTGTAACAGAATTTGTCTTCGACAAGTAATACTACGTTACATAGTATTAGTTTTATCAGCCTATGACATTCATCATTATCACACGATTGAGACGAATTTCAAGTACCTAACGACAATAAATACCGAATGCTAATACGTCAAAATTAATCTAGACCGCGGTAGTTCATTTCTAGTCACTGTACTTATATTTAGGGGGCTGTTCCCTGTAAGAACTCTAGGGAATGCATCACAATGCATCACCGTACAGTCAAAGTTATAAATATCTTGACGACGAAGTCCCAAAATTATGTTAAAACTCTCGTATTAAGAGCAAATCAAACAGTTTTATCCATACTAATATTATAAATGCGAAAGTAACTCTGTCTGTCTGTCTGTAAACCACTGAATTTTGATGAAATTTGGCATAGGGGTAGATTAGACCATGAGAAAGGACATAGGCTATGTTTGGTCGCGATAACCGACATCCACGCGGGCGGAGCCGCGGGCAAAAGCTAGTTGATTTATATGGTATTATTGTCCGAACTAAAGGTGTATACCAAATATCAGAAAAATCGGTCAATTTTGAGTACTTTCTTTGTCAACATCCTTCTGATGCTGACTGCACCAAAGTAAAACAGCCTGCATTATTACTAGTTGAAACACATAGGAGTAATACAGAACAACCTTGGTTGTCAACAAAGTTATGAACATTATTAAGTGTTCTGTCCTTAGCTTATAGTAAAATGTCAAAAAACCCATTACACATAACGAGGAGGGTTACTTGTTCGACCTGTTTTTAATTGTTACCCTTGAAGTACGCCATAAAGGAAATGTGAAGAACTGCAGCACGTCACTTTCTGTCAAGCATTAAGTATCGAAGGCATATTTTAAATGATAACTCCATAACTGCCTAGCGAGCTGAGTTTTCTTATCACAAAATCAAGACTACTAAACGGCTACTTACCCGTAGGATATCAATGTTTGGACCTAATCTAGAAAGGGTTCTCAAAATGAGTTCGTACGGGTGCTTTCGGGATGGGTCCTTTCCTTCCTATGACTTATTCAGGGTCCCCTGCAAAAGGCTCCCTGAAGGAACATTGTTTGTTTTAGTCTGTTCTATTCCAACATAATCAGCCCACCCCCTCATGAGGCTAACCTATTGAACGTCCAGAACTTGAACGGGTTACCCTCCCGAGGGGTTGAAAGAAATGTTCGTGTAGGCACCAGCTCATATATCAACAATAAGACATTTCTTTGTGATAACGTTTGTCGATACAGTAAGCTGAACCCAACCCAAATTCAGACAATTAACGAAACTTTACAAAAAAATATTGTTGTGTCCATAACTTACAAACTCGACTTAGGAGTATTTCTGTACGAAACAGGTTGTTCAAACAAATAGGTTATATATAATAGTCGTAAATCATTAATAATAAGACACTAGAATGCAAAAGCGTTATATAGGTAATTCTAATGGCATTTACATTTCACTTGCACCTTGACTACATCTCAACAATAATTACGATCTCATTTTAACGAATCAGCAATCAAACTATAATAAATTAACTTAATTTTCCAGAAAATTATCAATTTCTGCTATACTGATGCAACGGACAAAGGTGGCTTGTGCCAGACTGAATGAAGAAGAAAATCGTTTTTACTTCAAGCGCAACAAATGCATTCCGTGTCAGTAGCATGTGAGCAGTAATACTATTTTGTGACATAATTCGACGTCGGATCACGCACAGATGATAAAATACACTTCGGATATGTTTGAGTTCAAGAAATTTGTACACTATATTCCATGAGAGGTCATAGCGCACTGAAATGTAACTTGGAATAAGAACAGTTCTTGTACAGTTACTGTACACAAACCTATGGTCCACAAATAAACAAATGAATGAATGAGTGAAATTCACTTTCGTTTCGACTGACCGAGGACAATATTGTTCGTGATTGAGTAATATAGAATGCTGATAGCGAACCCGCCAATTCTTCACATAATCAGAGTGAGGTCTATCGTCTGAGGAAGACTCGACATCGAAGTAGTTTGGGTATCATAGAATACCTAGTACAACATATCCAGATAATAAATAAGAAATAAAACGGGAACTAAGTACTATTTGAACAGTTGTGCAGTTGAGAATAGCATGAATCATTTATTTGAAGACAGTTTTAATGCATTTAATAATTAGCAATCAAGGTATTTCCGATAAAAAATACAAGGTTAGCTAATCAGTATAAATATAACACTACTGAAATAGGTAGATTCGTGCTCCCTTTTAAAAGAACTACGTTCTCTTCTATTGTATGTAAGGAAAAGCAATTTGGCTACATTTTTTGTCTACTTAGTGGATAAAAACAAGGTTTACTGAATAGTGCTAAGTGAAATTAGCTAGTATTTTTGAGTATTAACTTAACAAAGAACTTGTTTA
Organism: Eilema sororculum; assembly: GCA_914829495.1. Lineage (NCBI taxonomy): Eukaryota > Metazoa > Arthropoda > Insecta > Lepidoptera > Erebidae > Eilema > Eilema sororculum. The sequence continues at coordinate 18,213,701 of OU618552.1, read as the reverse complement.
AAACCAAAAGAATGAACTACTTCTTATACTCGGTCGTCTTCTTCAAAATGTCAGTCTGCAGAAATTTCAAATTTATAATAGCTTGTCCTAATCAGTATAGTGCTAAACTTTCGCATAGAAAATTATTAGTATGACTCACGTACCATTCTCATACTAATTGACACACATACCTAGTAGCCTATCAATTTTTATTGTGTAATTTGTGTTTATCACCGTGAACCAGGAAATTGAAACTAAGTAAGAATATTTTGGTAGATACTGAATTACTTACGACATTATAAGTAATTAGATTAACATTTATTTTTAGACATTTGAAGAAAAAAGTATGCTATGTTTAATTTATCTACCATAACTAATTGACCTCATCTCTTCAGCGGCTATCCTGGGTGCACTTAAAGTTTACACTTTCAAACCAGAGTCCGTTCTCCTACACATTTTTCCTTCTGATGTACGTCTTATCACTTCTTTTACAAGAGTGAGCCTGCGCCAGAGTCTCGTCCATTAATAAGCAGTTTTACCGGCCTGAAGGTGAGGTAGGTTTTGGCACCAAAGACTTGATAAAGCCACGTACAGCTTTTTCATTTACCTAATATTGTACAACTTTGCTTCCCGGAGTACCTATCATTTGAATATTTCGTGAAAATTTCCCCAGGGAGTATATAAGAAAGTCGGCAACGCAAATTATAAACTCCGCCATTATTATTAGACGAACGCGTTTATCTGCACGATCGTTAAATATTGCATACGCACGTGAACGCCTGGCTCGGACCAGCCTCACGTGTTTTGATATAATTTCAATTGCCCGTCGGCGAGCGTTCATTGCTACCAATTACTGCGATACCAAGTTTCAAACGAGATTTAAATACTTAATACCATTATTATAATACGTGGACTGACCACTGAAACCATCTATAACAGTGAATAATTATGTTTTGAAGCAAGTATTTTTGACCCGATTACGATAAAATTATGTGGGAGTCAGTGCAAATATTTTTCTTGCAATATTTTAGGTTGTTTTACCTATACATACATGCATACAATCAGGCCTTAATCCCTGGAGGGTTAGGTAGAGGTGAATTAGTACCAACCTTACACCAATCATAGTATTCGGTCCCACATAATAGGGGGTGAGCCTATTGCCGTATCCCGGGCACTATTATTGACTCGAGCCTATATCTGAGGTTGAGTCTGGGCTGTATATATCTGTCTTATGTTAAACAGCCCTATCCCTTAGTCGCCTTGTACATGGGAAGAGATGGGGTGACCCAAATTCTACTCTGCCGGGAACCACGCGGCAAGTAAAATTCGTATTTATATAAAAAATTGCATTCTAAAGTTCATATTACAAGCTCTGCTTGCTTTGTTGAACAGTCATTAATCAAACATCAATAAGCCTATTGCAGTCTACTACTGGACATAGGCCTCTCCTGCGCCATTTCTGCCGTTCTTTATCCTTATCTTGGTTAGCAGAATTTTTTTTTTTCTCATTTTGCTTTAGGTAGCAGTTAGTATTACCAAATCCTTTTAAGCACTCTATAAGAGGAAAAGAGAAGTATTAGAATTGTTGACCATGCTGAGCTGACATCAGTGATCCGTGTAATAGACCTTTTTATGGAAGGCCAACGACCGGGTCTCTATCGGAATGACATGACGAAATAAATGCTATTCGATCTTGAAGTGAGAATCTACGGTACTGTTTAATTGAGATGGTTGTATTTTACTTTTTAGGATTTATTATGTTACCGTGAAGGGATCTCATCGGATGGTGAGAAAACCGGTTTCTTTTAAATAGACTAAGATGTAATATGGGTCACATCGTAGATATCTAATAATAGAGATATGAATATTAGCCTCAATACTTTTGAGTTTCAGTAACACACATTTGATATCAAACCTATATTTAAAAAAAAAACATGTACGCATTGCTGGATTACTTAACAGTTCATTTGACCTTGGTATTCTTAGCATTAGTAATCTCTGGAGTAATGTTCAGAGACGCAATTAATTGCTTACCCTCAGTTGAACAGTGTACCTACTAATTTGTTAATAAATACAAAGAATTTAATTAACAATGTATATGTACTTGACATGTACATTAAACAATTAATAAATAAAAATGTAAGCTTGATTATTCAGTGTACAAAAATAATTTCAATAACAAGTTAAGGAGGGAGGTATTAATATTAGTAGTCATATCATAAATTATAAGTTATAACAGTTTATAGCGGTCAGTGGCAAAGTAGTTGTTACCTCTAGTTCACTTGTTACGGCTGTTCGAGCCGCGACTATCATAAAGAGCTGAGTCTGTGACTGTGATTAGCATATTGCTTTAAAAGTTTAAGAAATATATCAACAGTTGAAAGGATTTCAAAGGGCAAGGAGTTGGGACAAATACGTTGGGGTCACCAACGTTGGCGACCAAGGCCGGTTGGGGTGTTGTAGATATCTTTTTATGGGCGGTTGTGACGACAACATACCATACTAGTTGGTTCAAGTGATTCAAGTCCTAATAATCACCTTATTGTGAGGTGAAATTCGAGGGAATAGAGATGGTTAAACGGAAAACTGATGTGAAGTCCATGCTATGTTTTTGAAACCCCCAATGATATTGAAAGAATTGATGGACAATAACTTATCACGGAAAATGTAAAAAAAAAACATTATACATAAGCAAGATACATTTATGTTAAAAAGCGAGATATCATCTAATTACAGATGTTATACAATGTCTTATTAAACATGTATACCTAATAATTATATTAACATCCGTTATTAAAATGAATGCTAGCTTAAATAAACAAGTTTTCATACAAAAAGCTTGTTTATTATTTAGATTAAATTGGTTTAAAACATAAAATATTAAACTTAGCTGTAAATTATTACACGGAATATTCCGATTTCTGTTCAGTTTACATTCTGTTAATTTATCATCATAGGATGCGTAATATTTACCTCTCCCAAATATTTAATTGAAAAATAAGCAGTATGTCGCGTCTGGCCACACCCTGTCTCTTATGCTGGCTGTACACATTGGGCCAACGTAAGCCAATGTGAAAATTCCTTTATTCGCATAATATTAGATTCTCAAAATATTAGATTCTTAAAATATTAGATTATCAAAATAGCAGATTCTCAATAAAGCCAAAGTACAATCAAGGAAAAAAAGATTAAATTATTTTGTTAATTTTATTTTTTTAATTTAACAAAATAATTTAACCCTCATTATTGCACAATTATTATCGAAATATGGCATTACAAATAGCAAATAGGATTTATATAATTTTATGAGTAATGTCATTGTTTATGTTCAATGGATAGTTCTACATATATTTAGGAAATATAACTAAAAATAGATTAGCTAGGAAAACATTTGTAGTAATAAATGAAATTAATTTTTCACGTTGAATGTCCTATTTCGGTTATATTGAGAATCTGCTATTTTGATAATCTAATATTTTAAGAATCTAATATTTTGAGAATCTAATATCATGCGAATAAAGGGCGCCAGCATCAATATATCAGAACACTGGACCATCATCATTCACAAATTCATTTTTGCGTAGGGTTAACGTTGTAATATAGAAATTCTGAGGACAATATTGGCACAATACATGTTGAATTAGACTATCCTCAATTATAAGAATATCGTCAAACTGCATGTACCCATCTCTAAAAATAAAATTATAAAACTGAAGCATCGCCACAGACTAAATGATAGTGTTCCATTTTATATATACAGAAGTTTCACTTCAATTATAGCAGCTTTCGCTACCAGTGCTACCACGCAATAAATTGCAGTATAACTAGCACTGCAATCGAGTAGATTGCAGTGCTAGTTCATCAGAAAATTAATCTTTATAGAACCATCGAATCTTACTTCACATTAACCGCTCTAGAATCGAGAGATCGACGTAAAGGTATCAACAGATGCGGTTATAGGCACAAAATCGATAACATGCAATCAAAGTTATTTTCTACTTCTAACAAACCAGAACCTGATCTAAATGCGAAAGTAACTCTGTCTGTCTCTCTGTCTTTATGTTACGCTTTCACGTCTAAACCACAGAACCGATTTTGATGAATGAGAAGATGATTTGGTATAAGGGGAGATTAGACCTCGAGAAAGGACATAGGCTATGTTTGGTCACCATAACCAACATGCACGCGGGCGGGGTCGCGGGCAAAAGCTAGTGGTAAATATAATTACCGCTAATGCTTGCGACACTAGAAGTTTCACTCATGAATACCTACCTTCCGTAGAGCAAGAAAAAGGGAGACAACCTTTATGTTAGTCCAGGACTTATCCGAGGTCTTTACCACGGAGTCCAGGGTTCGCTTTAGAAAGAGGATGAACTGTAAGAAAGATACGTAACACCTTTGGCATGCCTCCCAAACGTAGGTAATCTCTCTCTTTTTCTACTATTAACTATGACAGTATACAGTATACTGTCACAGTTAAAAGTAGATAAAGAGAGAGAGATCACCTCACACCGAGCTCTTTCTCCCTACCCTACCCATTTCCCATAATGATGTGATTGATGGCGCCAAATATCTATGACGAAAATGTTTAGTCGTCTACATATAAACCTGTTTCATTAGCTGTTTGTTCCTAATTCGACATATCCGGTTATACTGGATACTATTATAACCTAGTTGAAATTCAAATTTAAGCAGGAGTTACTTAAGTTTCCGAAATACTTGGCGACTAGCAATACATAATGATTAATATTATGTTTGTGACCACCGATATAATAATAATGTGGATTCAGTGGTCAATTAATTTTGATTTCGTACTTTCTATAATTTTTATGTCAAAGCAGCTTCACAGCAGGTTTTTGATGATGAGAGAGCATAGATATCTATACTCATAGTTTTCTTTACATACATACGAGTCGACGACTCAAGCCTGTAAGTCCCCGAAGGGGTAGGCAGAGGTGTATTAACACCATGGAGAAGGAAATGATAGCGGAGTTGTTGCAAGGCAATCGAGTCGCGTGCCATCCAAACGTCAAATGGACTCATTCGGTAGGAACGTTATACCTATGAAGTCCTTCGACTTTTGACACCCCGCGTGTCTCTCTTCCCACCCGCATTCGGCGCGCGTTTTTATTAGGAGAAATATCAATGGGGCATCTCCGTTACTTAATCATATTCTGTCCACCGTGATTAACACCAACATATCGCCAACCACCATTTTCAATCATACGTATTAAGAGGCGAGCCTATTGCTGTCAAGCGGGTACTTAGTTATGGTCTGCATGTTTACTGTCGGATGGAGAACAGCCCTATCCCTTAGTCCCCTTTTATGACACCCACGGGAAGAGATGAAGTAGCCCTATTCTACTCCACAGGGAACCAATACGACACTACAAAAGATATCGTACCATAGTCCTAATATTTTGAGATGTGTCAGGACTAAGTTAATATTGTTATACCCTACTAGATGACCCGGCGAACTTCGTACCGCCAATTATCAGATCCCATTCCTACTGCACCCTCTTCTATATTAAGCATGTATTATACATATAAACTTTCCTCTTGAATTACTCTATCTATTAAAAGAAACCGCATCAAAATCCATAGCCTAGTTTTAAAGATATAAGCATATATAGGGACAGACAGACGCGGAAGCAACTTTGCTTATACTGTGTGGTGAGTGATAGTCCTGTTGTTTCCTCATTAAGTCAATGTATTGACTGATCAACTTTTTTTTTTTTTTTACACAGGACACGTCAATTTGACTTCACCTCGCCTGATGTTAAGCTAAAGGCAAAGTCTCGGAAAGAGGGTCACCATCGTAAACATTTACCATGTTAACAGTGGTGGCACTCAGCTTGACGGCCTCATTAGATGCCTTTTCACGCCCCGCTTAAAGGACCCGGGACTGTAGGAAGAAGGAAACACGTGAGCTGGCAGGGAATTCCAGGTCTTAGTGGTGCGGCATAGGAATGAGTCACTGAAACGCTTGGTTCTGTTCACAGTCGATGCAATTCAATTGAAACATCGCGCAAACATAAGCCATCGTCGTATCGTTCTTACGTATCCAACAAATTCCTACATAACATTATTTTTATTCAACAATCTCCGTGCGCATTACTCGCATTCTATTAAAATGGTCCGCGTGTTTCAAGTGTCACCTTCAATCTGGTAATATCAATAGATAATGATGTTTATGTAAGATGTATGTTTTAAAATATCTTACTGATTCTGCGTTATTTAAACACGTTAACATGAATTTAACACGAGAAAATTTTCGTGCAATAATTTTTTATCATAATCATATTTATTCTGTGGATCATAGGTTAGGTATAAAGGTCTTATAAGCTATATTATGTACGCTATGTCCTACCACATATGGTTTACAGATTTGAATAATCTGATAAATTGAAAGACATAATTTTCAACTTTCTCATTGAATGTTAAATGTTTAGTCCTACTAATATAAGCGCGAAAGTAATAAATAAATAATAAATATTCCGCAACATTCTACACAACGCTATCTAGACCCATGGTAAGCTTAACTAGCTTGTGTTATGGAATCTAGAATGTGGATAAACATACTTAGATACTTTTTTTTTGTAAGGTTTGTAAGGAAAAGTTTGTAAGGAAGGAAGGATGGATGTTTGTTACGTTTCACGTGTAAACGGCTGGAGTGATTTTAATAAATTTTAGTATGGAGTTAGCTGACAGGCTGACACCCTATATTGACACATAGGCTATGTTTGATCGCGACAACCGACATTCAGGCGGGATACATAAAACTGCTTGAAAGATTTTGATGAACCTCTTCATGACAAGGCACTGCCTAGCATTATCGACAATGCGGTTGCTTTCTCGTATTCTACATCTACAGAACCCGGATCGCTTAGTTAGACATTAAAATGCCTTCATCTGTGATATAGTTTTCATTAACATGAATAATATGTATGTAAAATACAAAAAAAATATCTAAGTATGTTTATCCGCATTCTAGAATCCATAACACAAGCTACTTAAGCTTACCATGGGTCTAGATAGCGTTGTATAGAATGTTGTGGAATGTTTATTTATTATTTATTACTATTAAAACGAACACGCAACCATCCATTACCAAGATAGTAGCATAATGACAGCGTATCAATATGTTTGTAAGTAAATTACAAAAGAAAATAAGTACAACATGGTAAACATATAGGGTTACCCAGTAAAAGAAATCAGTAGATACTTTCTCATGTAATGGTGTTAAACTTTTATATTCCTGAAGGGTTTGTAATAGCTACAAGTATATCACATATCTAATTTACCAGTTTTTTTACCATATGTGTACCTACATACATATTCTATGGTTTAAATGAAAAATTACTGATTTTAATAGGCGGCAGGCTGATTGATTGCTTGACTTCATGAAAACCAAATCTGTCCATGGCCCCTATGGTTACCATACTGTGGATTCATGTGGCATAGAAAAATATTAGTATCTTTGTATACTCTCGTTTGTGGATCCAAGAGGCATATAAAATTAATAGTATTATTGGATCCCCCTATGGCGGATTGAAGAGGAATTAAAAGTATCCAATCCACATGTGGATCTAGACGGTCGATCCTAGTGGAGGGAGCCATAATAATACGGGACAACAATCCACCATAAAATTCTCAACAAGTTAAAACAATAAAAACAGAATACAATAAATGTACAGTACATTTAAAGCTTTAACAATAATACTGGCACTGTAGAAGGACGAAATGAATCCCGTATAATGCCGGATGGCGGTCGAACGACCCCCGACGTCAACACGGTCATATAACGTGTTTTCACCATATTAGGTTCGCGGAAGATCAACTGGCGACCTTTGCCTTATTTATTGTGAATCATTTACAAGTAAATGATCCGAACGATTTTTGCTCATTAAAGCGGAAGTAGCGGAAGTACCGATGTTTTGTAGAACTCTGCCTTATGCCGTAGCAATAAAATTGTTTATCTAGAGAATTAATATATGAAAATTAATAAAAATCTTAAGGCCAAAAATATAAAGTTGATAATTTTGAATGACATCAAAAGGTTGTATTAATATTCACCCAATGTTGTGTTTTAATCGTTTTTCTTTGATGCGTGAGATATTCATGTTGATTTTAATACTAGACAACTAATGTTAGAAAGTGTATGCCACACGGTATGGATATCATAAAGACTATCGTTATTCAAAATTTCATATAAATCCATTCAGCCGTTTCAGCATGAGGATGCTGGAAGATTTTTGATGTAAAAACATCTAGAACTAAGAGCAATAAACTATTTCAGATTTCCGTTGACACACTTGAGTTTGATGATTCTGATGATATCTTAAAATAAAACCGTTTAAAAAAACTGTGAGCAGCATTTAGAAAACTCGCTGGTAGTAAACTATAGGAATACTTGTATATATGAACAATATTGTGCTATATGAACAATTCTTTACACGACGACGTCGCGTCGTTAATTAATTACTCTAGTAATTATAACATCACTCAATTATATAAAAAAACATTCACAATTATAAACCTTATTTTAGTTCTTATAGCCTTGGGGGTATTTTTTAAATTCCAAAAAGATACATTTCAAAATTCACTTTTTAATATGGTACTATAATTGATACTATTTTCACTTTCATTCACTTTTAGTTTATGAATAGTATTTGGAATAGACAGCCTCTTTCCAGGGGGAAAATTTACTGTCAACCAAGCCACCTAGACCTGCTCTGTCCGCTTCTGAACTACGTATAATAAAGTGCACTTTATACAGCGCTCTCTTGGGTTTAAACATCAAGCGAAACGTGTGATAAAACCCGTGATGAATGTATTAAAGTTTGACACTAACGAAATGAACGAGATAGAATAACAAGTGTAGTTAGAACAACAAGTATTAAAATATATGAAAACTATGAACTTCGTATTGTTTTGTTAACTTTTGTACTATTGTATAATAGAATATATAAATACGTATTGTTTATTTACCTACATGATAAGAGTATGTAATATCAAATACATTGTGACGTAAACTGTTATCTGTATATAAGTAACTAGCTTTTGCCCGCGGCTCCGCCCGCGTAGATGTCGGTTATCGCAACCAAACATAGTCTATGTCCTTTCTCAAGGTCTAATCTACCCCTATACCAAATTTTATCAAAATCGGTTCAGTGGTTTAGTCGTGAAAGCGTAAAATACAGACAGACGGACAAAGTTACTTTCGCATTTATAATATTAGTATGGATATGGAAGTATGAATATTTGAATGTTGCTCTTTGACCCCAAGATTAACATTTAATGTAGATTAAGTTTAGAAGTTAATAGCGACAAAATAAATGAATAATCAAAGGCAAATCGTTGTCGGTTTTAAAATCAATCAAAGGAAAATCGTATAAACAAAACATTCAGCAACTTCAAGCAAACGATTACGATTTCCAAATCCAATACTGTAAATATCAAAGGTCTCACTCACTCAACAAACTCATTAAATAACGGTCTTAAAATATCAAAGCTCATGCTTCAAATCTCCTCCAATTATTGGAACCAATCTTAACCAAATTTTGACACTTTTACGTAACATTCGACAGATAGATTTAGATTGGAGAAGACTTGAAAGAAAATTGTTGTGATAACAAGTGGCAAGCTTATCCATACTAATATTATAAATGCGAAAGTAACTCTGTCTGTCTGTCTGTCTGTATGTTACGCTTTCACGCCGTAACCACTGAACCGATTTTGATGAAATTTAGTATAGGCGTAGATTAGACCTTGAGGAAGGACATAGGCTATGTTTGGTCGCGATAACCGACTTCCACGCGGGCGGAGCCGCGGGCAAAAGCTAGTAGCAAATATTTTTGAAAACAATTAAGTTCGCAACACAAGAAGTAAAAAAAAATATGTGTAGAAAAAGTTAACAGCGGCGTTTTCTGTCAGCTTGCTGCTTTTTTTTTTATCGTGCGATAAATCCCGCGAGGTGGTTATGTCGGACTCGAACCGACTAAAACGCACGCCGTCTTGGGTCCTTGGTTGCCGGAGGTGAGATTGCCAAAAGCATATCTCTCGCACCCCGGCAGACCCAGGACCATCTCTTTCGAGATGGCCCCCTTCGGCAGCTTGCTGCTTTAGCGTGCGGCCTCCCTTAGTATTCGAGAAGTGTGTCCTATGGAGTTAATAGTGGACTGTGGTGTCTGCCCACCGTGCATAATGGGAAAAGTAAACGTGGTTAAAATTGAATCGATCCCCGCTCACTGCAAATATTTGTATGCATGAATATGGCTATTTGCATTTGGTCTGGGTGTTTCTATATATAGTATGTATGTATTTAGAAAAAAAAAGTATATAAGTATGTTTATCCGCATTCTAGATTCCATAACACAAGTTATAAAAGCTTACCATGGGTCTAGATAGCGTTGTGTAAAATGTTGTGGAATATTGATTTATGTTTATAAAAAATGTTCTACACATTGTAAGAGTGCACAGATCTTATTTATAGGACAGGAATATATAAACAAAGAATTACAAAGAAGGTCAATGTCAGTTGTCTGAAACTGCTTAATGACTTTAATGCGGCAACTGTTCATAGAACAGTACATTAACCTAAGCAAGCAGTTCTCACCATCAAACATTGTACAAACTGTGCGTTAAAGATAACATCTATTCGCAGTTTGTTTCGAGAAAACGGCTAATTTGTTCTGCCGTGACTAATGGTTGGTAAATCTAGTCTCAACTCATAACCCAGATACTTTATTTTCAATATATCCGAAAATAATAAAGCATCATGTCTAGGTTATAGGTGAAAATATAAAAATGGTTTTAAAAAAAATCCTTCACCGGAACGTTATTTCCATAAATTGTAAAAAAAAAAATTTTCTTATTTTTTTTTATAAGGAATATTAGAACCGAAGTTACTAATATTCCCTCTAACCCCTCCAACTAAGCTAAAATAGCTTGTGCTAGGAGTGGGTTCACGTCGGTAGTGTAATGGCCAGGATCGAACCCGGAACCTTTTATTATACTCCCAGATGATTTTGCTACCAAAACTGTGGCAAAATTCTTTTTATCCGAAACCACTATAAAATCACCCAGTATTATGTCAAATGTAAAGTTTAATATAATAAAAAAAATAGGATACAACCCTATTGTGTGAAATCGATGTGACATGTGATTGCATTTCAAGTCAGCAAGCTGCAACTAATCAGCTGCGCAAAACAACTCGCAATTGTTAGGAGACAAAGGAAGGTCGCAGATTGCCCAATGTGAATGTTAGTAATGTTACAGGAATAGAATCCTACCCAGGATAACACGCGAGGCCAATGAACCTATATAAGTACCAGAGGAAAGACAGCTTGGGATGCATTAAAACCTAAGTAAAAACAGCAAGTTTTTAAAACGCGTAAATAGAAGATCCAGCGCTAAGATTATGCGTATTGGTCAAGTCGTTCGTTCGTTTTGCGTTTAGCATCAAATTCAGCTATTCATGTTTATTAATATAGATTTGGCTGTGACTAGTTAGTTTAATATACGATACCTAACTGAAAGAATACAATAGACACTGACAATGTTGGTCACCTTTGACTCTTGATGTCTTCAATGTCATCCAACTGATAGTATATATTGGGGTGCTTGGTCTGAAATCTTCACGCGGTGCACATTGGGTCACGGAGACGGCAGTGCCTCTCACCCATAACGGAGATGCTGAAGCCACTTATCCCTCTGACTAGCAGAGGACACACAGGGGCGAGTTGGTCCGATGGGCTAGCCCGTGGTCTCCTCTAATGCCTCATTACGGCATATAATCATCAACACTAATTTTCCGAAGAACTTTGAGAACTGGTACGATCTGAGAACACAGACCGTTCGAAAGTTAAACAGTATCAAATGTTTTCGATCGATACAATTCCAGAGATGCGAACATTGTCAATGACAACTCATTCGATTGAAAGGTTAATTGTTCAGCTGATAAAAGGTTTATTGATTTTAATGTCCATTCCAGACCAAGGCCAGAGAAGCACTCAGATAACTATAACAACTTAAAATCAAAAGGGTAGTAAGCCTTCCCGAAGAGCGATAAGTATGCTCGGGCCCTCTCCGTGCGTAGCGGCGCTGCCGCGAAACTAATTACTACACCACGATGGCAACTCGAAATCAATCAAAACCGCATGTCAAAAAAGATAGAAGGTCTCTCTGATTTGGGAACTATATTATTACTCAGAACATGTATTTTGGACCAAAAATGTGCTCTATACGCGCAGTACACGGTTCTTGGGTATCTTTTGATAACAGCTCGGGGTGCTACGGCGGTGGGCGAACTAAAATTCAAGCATAGATTTACAAAACAATCTGCGCGCGCCATCATTTGTCTCGCAATTTAGGTCCAAGATACGTGTCCCAGGGTATACTACTGCCTAATTAATTAACAATGGTACGACATGGCATACGGTTTTAAATGCTTGCAACTTAATTTGCAAAAATAAATTTAAATTAAAATTCTAATATAAATGCTCAGGTACGTTTTGCGAGCTTGTAAATAGGTTAATAACATAATAATATCAAGTACTTAATTAAATATATTACATTTTAATAGTAGTTAATTAGAAACAATAGGTATAATATGATATGCAATTTTATATTAATTTTTTGAAGAACTTTTAGGAAGTTTCTAAAATTTCCGGCAGTTTTGCAACTGTGGTGGTGGATGGTATCGGCCTTACAACTAAAAACTAAAATTAAATAATGAAGACAAACTAATTACTTTTCATAATTCTAATTTTATCTGATTATATCTTTTGTTTAGTTTCACAAATACGAGGTGAAACATTAATTTAATAGGTATTATATTTTTGAGTCACCGGCAGTGCTTTTGCCAGCGATATAAATCATGATTTATTAAATTACTTTTTAAAAGTGCACATTTTCTGGGTAGCATTTTTATTTTAAAAGAACAGTAGCATTCCGGGAGTGACGACAGAAGTGAAAACTTAGTCAATATATGTAGGTATGTAGATACTTAAATGTACAGTCACCATTAACTGTGCCTACATATACAGAGGTCTGAGAATCACAAGAGGTGGCGGTAACGGAGTCGCAGGTTCAAAGGAATTTTCTGCGTTTAAAAAATAATCCAACGCGCCGATACTTTCCTATTAGTTTTCACTTCAAAACAAACGAATTGAATAATTAATACAGTTATTATCATCTACATTAAGACGTATTATCCTGGTTGCAGCCGAGGCCACAGTGCACTCGGAGCTCAGAGTCCGCCTTCTGGCTCTTCCTTCTCCACTTGGCACGATTTAGGGCGTCCAAGGTAGTTACGCTAATTACGCGTATGTCACCCTCCACGACATCAAGCAAGAACTTCTTGGACCTACCCCTTCTACCACAATAATTAATACAGTAAACTACATTTACTGTATTAATACTACATTTACTGTATTAATACTCGTTTCCCTGGAGGCATGCGTGAGCTTCATGACCTGGAGGTTGACTTGTGAGGACTCGAGCAGAGGACATACGAAATGATGATGATAAGGCCGACATTGATGATGATGATGATGATTGACTGACATTGCTATCTATCCGACCCTACTATTGCTACGATACATTGTCTCAACAAATTCTATGTTGAAAACGATCTCGGTCGACGATTCGTCAAATCGTTTCACAAGTTAGACTCGCAAACATCGTTATATACGCGATATATAACTTCCTTTATAAATAAAAGTACACTTCTAAGTTATATAATGTTCTATTTTACTTAACGAGTATGAATATAAAGCACACAGTTATTAGCATTCGTCCTTTTAAAGTTCAAGGGTACGCTTTAATTCAATTTATATACATAGTACATAATTATATGCTTCTACTATAACCACAGTATGAGTTTAAGTCATTAGTGTAGATGTAGATAGTGTACCAATATGCTATATACATTCATTTATTGAATGAAATAAAAATAAAAATATCCACAGTTTTCTGTATTAATCGCTTCTATTACAGTAAGTAAACTTCAATTAGAAACTGTACAACCAAATTTCACAGATATTTAAGCGTTTGTTCAGACACCGCGGGAAATGCACATTTTCATTTTGCTACGAAACAGCTGCACAGCAGAAAGCTGACTCTGGCCATCCTCCTTTAAGTTTGTATGAAAATAAACTACCTATGCCATCACTTTAGTACTATTAGTACACAGGAAATCGTTATCAGCCATGTGTAACGACCCTTAATTATGACCACACCTTTCTGTAACATCCTGTATAGAATTCTATTAATTAAACCGTTCAGATATGAACGGTCGCGCGGTCTAAAGGTTCAATGTTAGAACTATTGAAATAAGCGGTGCATCTCACCTAAATCATATCGATCTAAACCACTTTCACCTATAAAGAACAGCGGAAGCGTAGAGCCGCGACGGATCGATTCACTCAGTACCCGCTCGAGTTTCATTTCACGTCTCAATGATTCTATTTAAACGTAAGTAAATGTACCGACAAACCTTTCAATAAAACCGTTGGTCCGGTACCGAGTGTTTCCTCCAAAATAAGAAAATACACCTTTTAGGTAAGCTTTAGATGATTGAATAATTTTTATTGAAATTTATTCCGTAATCTTATTAAAATAGTCTAAATGTATCTTATAAAATCAGGGGAATTATTACCAATATATTTATCGAGAAATAAACATATTGGTAACATGTATCAAGCCAAATAAGGGCAAAAAAATATATGGCATAATAATTACGTTGGAATTTATATAAGTTGTATAAATTTATTGCTGATATTATTATACAGTTAGGTTTAATTATAATTATCAGGACAATTACCTTAATTGTGTGTTTCATTCGTCTTGATGATAATATTATTATCTATAATGGTTATAAGTATAATAATTATGTACTCGTAGCTTCACGGGTCACAAAGGTTCAAAAATGACTGAAGTAAGACTAGCCATGGTTATCCTTTACATTTAGGACTAGAAGGCCGACTAGGACAAATTCACAGTTGATTTAGCCGAATAATGCCTATCCTCAGGCTCTTCACATATTAATTAACGCTAACGTTGATAACCATGCCTAAATTTGCGTACTTGAAGGACATTAAATAATTTTGCAGCTCTCAAATAATGCTAAGTCAGGCAGAATATGCCCCAAGCACAGATAATATAATATACTTCTATATACGCACCAAGATACGTAAGATACTAAACTCAATGTAGTATTCGTTATTCACTATATAGTTCGGAAACCCACTGCTTCACAGTTTTAGAACACTCGGAATATCATATACCTCTGTTGAATACCAGTGACAAGTCTTAAATAAATCGCTATTAAATAACACTGACATTCTAAGTCTGAAAGTGTAAAAGTTTTTGGCAACTTGTTGGGAAACGATTTAGCAAATTTATGTCAAACACCCATTATGTCCTCAGATGCAATACTTATGCAATTTGCACAGCAGCTGTCTTGGCAACAAAGAGTAATGACATAGGTACGTTCGTGAGTATGACGTAGATTCGTGTAAAATTACACTGGCACGTGTAGAAATTATTGAAAACGTAAAAAGCTTATCGCACCAGGTAGTCTTTATACACAATAATTAAATTAGTAACGAGCTACTGTGTTTTATTTAACAGAGGGTGACGTTTTTCGACGTACATTATGCAAGTGTCAAGAAAGTGATCATACAAAAGAGACTATGAATATTCTCAAGTAACTTTAGAGAATACTATCCCAGAAATAGATCAAGATGTAGCCAACTTTGAGGAATCACGGAAATATCATAACTATAATAACTTTTAATCGACCACTATGAAACTTTTTATCCATGCTTGACATTAGGAACGGAACTATCATTCAACTCGATTAATACAAAACGGTTTAGGTCTTCACTCAGCTGCAACCCGGAATCCGATCAAGCGTCCGCGCGTTTTTCATTGATAGCAGGGAGGCTTTTAAAGTGATGTATTCCTGTTCACAAGTGGATGGACCATGGCTACAGGTGTACGCAATGCTTTCAACCTGAGGGTAGTAACGTTGGCAGTCTCTATCTTCTTTATTTTGCAATCAAACAATACTAGACATGTTCTAAATAAATGAGAAATGAGAAAGATGGTGGTACCGCCTACGCATCGTCTTTTGTTTCTTAATAACCAACAATAAGTAGGTGGTCCAAGGAATCACGGAGAGCGAGCTGAAAAGCTGGTTGTCATGGAATAGGTTACTCACTTGCCGCCCGCATACGGGAGGTAATCAAGTGAGGACGGAGATGATAAGATAATTGAGAATATTTACATACTCGTTGTATGTGGAAGTTCATTTGATTCTATCTCATCCGTATGAGCGGAGGAGGCAGGTGCTGATCGAGTACTGGGTTGGTGAGAGAGCAACGACCTTTATGTTTAAATTTTGTAACTTATCTAACGAGATATAAAAAGTAAGGGAGATACTAGATACGGTAGATGAACTTTTTATGCAGGTATAGGATAATTGTATCAAGACTCAATTTAATAACAACCAATATTGAAATCAAATATGTAAATAAGCAAGACCGGTATATTTACAATAACAAAATTGTAATGTCGATAAAAACAATTATTATCATTCTTAAATCAGATAATTTGCATAACTCGATATGTTGACTTTGATAACCTTGAGAGAGATTTTATTTGCAACTGATATCTTATACAAAATTTTGTGGACAATACAATTGTGTTATCAGGTGTGTTGAAAAAAAAGAATCACTGATCACAAGAGAAATATACATAGTCGCATGAATAGTCATCGGAAAGAAAGTAAAGTGTGAAGAAAGGAATAATTAAACGTTTTAAGTGTTACTCGACTGAGTGAAATTAATGCTTGATTGAGGTAGTAGAGAAATAAAACAGCTAAGCCATCTTCAGAAGCGGTAGTGGATGCGGATTTTATATGTATTTCCGCCCATACATAGTGCGCAAATATCTATTATTTTTTAAATATAATAATCAGGGCTTCAAGCACAGTAAAACTAGGTTCTTGGTCAACCGAGCATTGAACTTTCTAGCGCGCGCGAGTTGGCACCTTCGCAAGGTATCGGGTGCATATTAGCGTATGACTGTGTAATTCAATAGCGCTGTTTACATGACGGCGACTCGATAAAACTGCAAGCGCTAAATATATTTCCTAATTTGCATTCGATACCTTTGTCGCTGCGGTGAAACGGTTGGTACGAACTGATGTGAACTAACTCACCCAACTTGAATCCGTACGTAAACGGAGTTAACCGTAGTCATGACAACACCGTTTCGATGCCATAATGGTTCCTATAACACGGCAAAGCCCTATGTATCCTTTCCTAATTGGGCGACGTCCTAGTACACAGGAACATAAGCCCTTCGCACCTAGTTGTACAGAACCCTATTATTTATGAATCCATACTAATATTATACATGCGACAGCGAAAGTAACTTTGTCTGTCTATCTGTTACGCTTTCGCGTCTAAACCACTGAACTGATTTTAATGGAATTTTGTATAGGGGTAGATTAGACCTTGAGAAAGGACATAGGCTTTGTCACGATAACCGCCTTCAACGCAGGCGGAGCCAGGGGCAACAGTTAGTTTTTAATACAATCTTGTTTCCACTACCGGGATTGATGATTCCAATCTGCGATTATATAAGCGTTTAGTGCAATCAAACATGGACTATTTATCTTATCATCGCAGTCTTGAGATGTTAGACAGTTCTTGAGATGTGACGTCACTAATGTCAGATAGTTCTTGACATGTGACAATGAATATTAACACAATACTATTAAGAAAGCATTGTGGCATAGCGGTAGAGCGTATAAAAGCTAGGTTAGTGGTGCAAGTTCGATTGAAAATATTGATTTAATTTCCTGTTCATATGCATATAATAAATTTAGAAAATGGTACCATCCATCAAACTAGTGCCGTCTTTAAGGCAATATGGTTATCGTTAGAAACGAAAATATTTTAACAAACAAGGCTTTCAACCGCAAGAACAATAGGCGAGAAACCAGATTCGTAGCAAAGTCATCTATATATATAAAAATGAACCCCTATTTCCCTTGGTCACGACATCACGCCTGAACGGCTGAACCGATTTCGCTAATTCTTTTTTTGTTGTGTTCGTTATTGTTAGGAGAAGGTTCTTATGAAAGAAAAAATGAAGAAAATTGCACGGAAAATTAGAAAATTTAAGAATACATAACCACCATATAAAATAGCTGATCCGACATGCGCCATGTCTAAATTTTGAATTTGGAATAAGAATTGGAAAAAAATGTGTTTATTATTCTAATACTGCTGTATGATATTCTTCTATGTTATCTGACGTTTGATATAGAATTGACATAATGCGTGCAAATATCGTCAGAGGGTGATTAGTAGACATTCTTCTGAATTAACAAAATGCCCGTTGCTTGGGCCGCGAAAATATTTATGGTGGCTATTTTTTATATAGGTCGAAAATTTGATGAACCGTTTATGGTAGTATGAACGCCCTTGAGCGTAGAGGTATATGGTTGTATGGGTCCAATAGGCTCCGTAGGTGTAAGTATGGGCCCCGGTGACCTATTAGTGTCGGGAGCTCCGTGGGCGTATGGGGCCCGAATCGAAATGCTTTCCGTTCTCAAAATAATTAGGAGAATTTGATACAGCTAATTGATTCTAAGGCGAAACGAAGTTTGCTGGGACAGCTAGTAGGTAATAATAATAACGATTAGGACACACGAGCATTAATCAGGGTGGCCATTGTTGCCAAGGTCCAATCTATAAGCAAGCTCTTCCGTGATGTTACTGCTGTCACTCTCACTCGGTAACAAAATGTAACTGGTATGAAAGAGTTAGAGTCTGTGAGATGTTAAGAAAACTAGATATTATTAGTTTACCTTTAAAGGAAAATGTAATTACATCGTCTACTGTTTATGTCAGAGTTACTGCGGCATTAGACATGGACTAGGAAACATACTACATCAATTAGTTCATTATGAAGTATCTGTTTTACTAGTCGTTCCACGTTCTTAGACATGAAGGCGTTTTGTTTTTTTTGTTAAGCTTGTTATCAAACAAAGGATAGTTTGAAAACTAAAAGCCATAGTAGTATTTTTTTGTTATTGTAAATTAATTTTATGTGTAAATTAATGTTCAGCCATGAGAAACTAGACCCTTATTCATTAAAGTAGAGTAGGTATTATTATTATTACAAATTCAACAAAAAATAACCGGTAGGATAGTAACAAAATGGAAATCATTTTTCGGAAAACCCGTTCAACATCAGTATTACTGTAGTAGTACCTACTAATTAAATGTATAATCAATATTTTACATATACAGCAATAAAATGATTTGATTTAACAATGTAACTATTAGAATTGCTTTAGCCAACATTTGTTTATAACAAATTCTGTAGTAAACATAGTACGTCCTACTTAGTAGTATTTTTAAGATTAACTTTAATTATTACCAGCTTTTGCCCGCAGCTCCGCCCGCGTGGATGTCTGTTATCGCGACCAAACATAGCCTATGTCCTTTCTCAAGGTCTAATCTACCCTCATACCAAATTTCATCAAAATCGGTTCAGTGGTTTAGGCGTGCAAGCATAACATACAGACAGACAGAGTTACTTTCGCATTTATAACATTAGTACGGATCATACTACCGCAAAGTATAGATAACGACTTATTCCTAGACGAGACAGACCAAATACAAAAGAACACAACAATGTCCAGTTCCTGATGTATTCGAATGTCAGTTAGCCATGCTTGGTGTCGGGTGATCATATTCGGTCATGACACGAACGCAGGTGCTTCCGTACCCGACGCGACTCGATCATAACACGGTGACCTCCGTGACGTGACCGAGCACCGCGAGCTTCCACTACATAATTATGAACTATATTGTTATGCGTTTTATTGTACTGATAAAACAGGGTGAATATTTTTTCTTCTTTCTCTTGAACTCTTTCTTTTTCACTTTAGAACTTTTTGAATAATCCATACTAATATAATAAATGCGAAAGTAACTCTGTCTGTCTGTCTGTCTGAACCACGGAATCGATTTTGATAAAATTTGGTATAAGGGTAGATTAGACTTTAAGAAAGGACATAGGCTATGTTTGGTTGCGAAAACCGACATCCACATGGGCGAAGCCGGGGGCAAAAGCTGGTTTTTTTTATAAAATTAAATTAAGTTTCTAACCAGTTATTGATAGTCTGTTTGACTATATTCCTATTCATCCCTTGATTCTTATTTACCCCGATTTACCGATACAAACTGATCTATTGTGTCAGTTAAAAGTAAATAAATTCGAAAATTATTCGATTATTTTATTTCTGTTCACCCTTTTTGAGTCCAGTTTCTTGTGAAAAAGCTGATAAAGTAAAGAAGTATTAGAAAATTTGGGGTATTATTTTACACTTGTCATTCAATTATAATAATAAACTGATTTATATTGAACGATAATGTTACAACAAATTAACATATGTACTTATCTATTTGTACATTAACGAAGTAATTAGCTTTGTTAATGATTAAATAGGACCAGTTTCCATATAAACACAAACAACTCCGAACACGTACCTATTACAACGTTTTGTAGACGCTATAGCAGGTTTAGTATCGATACAATTGGAATTCAGAGGCTGACGGCTTCACTGCCTTTGTCTATCAACATAGTATAGGACACTATGATGACTACATTTACATGCTCTGTCTTCCTTCCTTTTCTGGGAAAGGCGAAGTATCACTAACCCATCTCTTCCGAAGGGTCTCGTCAGAGGCGACTAACGGAAAAATACGCAGATGATTGAAGGATTTTTTTTTACAGCATTAATTATGCTAACTATACAAATCGAATACATAGGGAAAAATAATCTTCTCGGGCGGGACTCGAACCCGACTCGATCATAGTTCGTAAGAAAATCGGTAGATGACGCCACGTCGCCTTTAAGACGTATAAGATGGGAAATTTGAATCATATCGGGCGTGTCTCGGTAGCCGAATTGGTCAGGCATTCCCCCTGTAAGGGAAAGACTGCGGGTTCGAGTCCCGCCCGAGAAGATTCTTTTTCCCTATGTATTCGATACGCAGATGATATCACTGCGAGAGAAGGAAAACTCAAAATAAAACCCTGCACCAACCCGTTTAGGCAGCGTGGAAACAGTAGGCCAAAGCTTCCCAATATTGGGAGAGGCCTATGTCCAGCAGTGGACTGCGATAGGCTAATTGATTTGATTTGGTATTCTTTGACGAAAACGTCAGAACTCCGTTTAGTGGAACGTTTATAGATGAAATTCAACCTGTATAACTGTAGCTGTAGAAGTAATATGCAGTGTGAATAAGAGTACATTTCATAATATACATAACATAACATAAACTCACGCCTGTATTCCCCGAAGGGGTAGGCAGAGGTGCTAGCACCCACATTTCGCCAGTTTATGTTTAGGTCCCAATGTAATAGGTGGCGAGCCTATTGCCATTAACCGGGCACTTATAAACCTGCTATAAATACACACATAACTTCGAAAAGCATCGTATAGTCATTGGTGTGTGCCATGGTAAACCTGGAATCGAACCCGAGACCTCCTCTCAGCAGTCCTTTACCCATACCACTAGGCTACCGCAGATATCACATTTCAGTATATTATAATTTCAACTGTTTTACATTGTTTATAATTAAACATCCGATAACTACTGGACAATTATGGTTGGGCACACATACTAAGAAAAATCACTATCACATAGTTACCGTTTAAACTGCACCGATAAGCAAATGCGTGTATGCTTGAAAAACCAAAATACTACTTATACCTATTGTATACTTTTTTATTACAGGCACAAACACATTTATTCGGTACAGATGAACGGTGCAGTGCAGTCGTAATTTCTGGTAGCGCGTTTACCAGCTATTTATTATACACGCATTAAATATTACTCGAGACTTATGACCCGCATTCGATCGAAATTAAACAACAGGTACAAAATATAGTACATAATCAGTAAGTACTTATTGTCTTGTATATTACCAACCTGACACACTTACACCAAAATTTAGGGTTACACTTACCTGCAACAGAAAGAAATAAACAAATAAATATACACCGAAATAACAATAAAACTTTGAAAAAGCCTGTAATAAATTATACTAACTAGATATAAACCTGAAATTAAGATTATAGTTAAGAATATAAATTATGCTACTAGATCAATTTAAACGTACGAGAAATTAGGTTAACGTTAGAAAAGTGAACGTTTTAAAACTATTCTGAAAATTTTACATACATATACACACGTCTGGGAATCCGCGAAGGGATAGGCAGAGGTGTATTAGCACCCACGTTTCGCCAATTACGATTTTCGGTCCCATTACGTGATAGGGGGCGAGCTTATTGCCGACAAGCGGGCCGAAAATCTTAATGTTTTCAAATAATGCAATTGCATGCATCCGAAGGAAAACTCTACACTGTTTGATTAAATCTAAAGATATCAGTATAAATTGTTTAGTTTTAATTTACTTAGTTAATTCAATTTAAGTTAACAAAATTTAATTAGTTAGTTAATTAAAGAAAGAAAGAAGAAAGAAAGAAAGAAAATTCGTTTATTAAACACACTAACACACTAACAAAAGAAAATATTCCAAGAAAAAAAAATCTAAATAAAAGACATTTACTAGCAATAATGAAAAAATATTGGTAAATATGAATAGAAGTGATTCATACATTTATCGTCGCAATAATTATATGAGGTACCTACTACCTACTTATAGATAACAAATAAATGACTGTGGATAAAACACTACGTCAATAAATAATAATAATAAATGTTTAAATAGATGTTTTATTTTTTTAATGTAATTAAAAATATAATTTATAAAGTTTTAAAATGAATAAAGAGGCAATAATAATAATTAACGGAACTGAAGAAGAGTATTCAATTACCGCCACTTACACTTATGTAATGTAAGTAACTTTATAAGAGGAAATATCTACTCATCATTAGTTAGTTATCTAAAGATGAGTACTACATCATCATCACTGCATAGTATAAAGCAAAGTAGCTTTACGCGTATGTCTGTCCCTATGTATGCTTATATCTTTAAAACTATGCAACGGATTTTCATGCAGATTCTCTTAAAAGGTAGAGTATTTCAAGAGGAAGGTTTCTAAGATAATTCATGTTTAATATTGTAGAGATTACAGCGGGAGCGGGAGTTGACGCCACGCGGGCGGAATGAATTGGCAGTACGAAGTTCCCCGGGTCCTTAGGGACACAGTGTCCGTAGAATTTGTGTCCCAAACGTCTTCGAGTCTCAGCTAGTATCTTATAAACATTAATACATACAGTCATGTCTGTAAATCCTCGAAAGGGTAGGCGTAGGTGTATTAACATCCACATATCGCCAACTATGATTTTCGGTAATAGGAGTTGAGCTTATTGCCGACAAGCGGGCCGGGATGGAGAATAGCCCTATCCCTTAGTCGCCTTCTGAAACACCCACAGGAACTCACTCCACCGAGAACCACCAAGGCCCATCCTATTATATACTTTTAAATAATAAAAGCTGGCTAAACTTCAAATAATAAAATTACTTAGTATGATGCATGATCGTACTATCATTACTTTTCAGTAATTTTTACGTCGGTATGACTTAAGAATAGAAAAAGGTTTGAAATAAGAATGGTATGAGTTAAGAATATGAATTTGGTATGATTAAAAAATAATACGAGTTCTCGTGGTATGAAGGCGGAACAACCCTAGGTTAGACTTTTCAATTTTCAAAAGTATAGAGAAAATAATTTACTTTTAATAAATTAGATACAGAGGAAGCGAAGCGATGCGACGCCATAACATTAAAATTAGCAAAAATTTTTGCGTCGTTCTGTTCTCGAGGTCGAAACTCTAATAAGAGATGACATTGCCTACATAACGTACTTACATATTGAATCAAACTAAATGTTGATTACAGTTTTACCTAAAAAGTTTAAGCAAAAACAATGACACGCGAATACAAGTTATTCCGGCTCTTGGCAAACATTTAGTAAACACGGCAATTAAGTTAATTACAATAATAAATCTACTACTACACCGTATCTAAATAAACATATAATTTCATTAATAAGTAACTACATTTTCATGTAACCTAATTTTATAAACTTTCACTCAATGTAGGACCAAGGTCAATATTTTCGTCTGTCTTCATGAAGTATGCGTAGTAGTCTCTAAATATAGTACAATATTTATACTCTATCTAGTAGATTGTAATAAATAGGTGTTAAGTAATGTATTTTTAAGATGCGTGGGTAACGTATATAGTTATAGATAAACTTTGAGCACAAACATGGTGAAGACGTCATGCATGATTCTATTAGATTTCTTTTAATATTATTTCTTAATCAGCTAATATATTATGTATTTATTGTTTTAAAAAGTATTAAAGTAAAGACAGTGTATGAAGTAGTCACTTCACGATTCAATCTATCTATACATATCGACAGCCTCCGTGGCGTGGCGGTAGTGCACGCGACCGCCACGCAGGAGGCGCGGGTTCGATTCCCGCTCAGTGTAAATATTTGTATGCATGAATATGGCTATTTGCATTGGTCTGGGTGTTTCTATGTATAATATGTATGTATTTACAAAAAAAAAAGTATATAAGTATGTTTATCCGCATTCTAGATTCCATAACACAAGCTATAAAAGCTTACCATGGGTCTAGATAGCGTTGTGTAGAATGTTGTGGAATATTTATTTATTTATTTATTTATATAAAATTACTTGTCCCGACAGACTGATTGACTGATTCATCAACGCAGAGCCTAAACCGCTGGACCTACAAACTTGAAATTTTGACAGTAGATGCATTTTAGATGTAAGCATCCACTAAGAAAGGATTTTGGGAAATTCTGCTACTACAGGGGTAAAATAAGGTATGGAAGTTTGTATGAAAGTCCATCATTTTCGGAGCTAGATGCACAAAATTTCATAAACTTTTCTTTTAAGACATAAATTAACCCATGTATCAGCGTTTTTCATAATTCAACTACTAAGAGGATAAAATAGATAATAAACCTTTGTATGGAAAGTTCGTCATTTAGGTCACTATCAAATATGGAATACGAAATATTACCGGGCGAAGCCGGGACGGGTCAGCTAGTTTTAAATAGAATCAAATAGGTACTTGAAAAGTGTACTTTTTAAGTACGAACTATATTTTTGCTAAGTTTTACAATAAGACAAATTAATATTATATTCACGTTCTTGCTAAAATCGCAATAAAAACTAAAACCCAATCATCATCAGTAGTCGTTGAAATCACATTTGAAAGGTACCGTTGGGAAATAAACAATGCAATTGCATTTAGTTATTACACCACGTTCATTAACTTTTTTTTTCTGTTATTACGGCATCAGACAGCAAATTATAATAACTACAATTATATTTAGACAGCGTGGACGACTCAGTGGTTAAGTGGTCACCTCCTCAGGAGACATCTATTTATGTTGTAGACTATTTATACTGTTGATTGATGGCACTTGGTGGAATTTATTGATACACATACTGAGAACACTTGTACTTTTTCCACAGTATTCATTATATGGAAACTAAAAAAAGCAATTAGAACATACAAAACCTTTGCTAAAATGTAAACCTTTGAGAATGCCGTAAGGCGAAACCGGTCAGGTTCAATATAATAAATACTGTTCAATATAAAAAAGTACAAGTGTTCTCAATATGTGTATTGTAGACTAGTTATGGAACTGATTTTTCTCTGAAGGAACTGACAGCCTCCGTGGCGTGGTGGTAGTGCACGCGACTGCTACGCAGGAGGCGCGGGTTCGATTCCCGCTCAGTGCAAATATTTGTATGCACGAATATGGCTATTTGCATTGGTCTAGGTGTTTCTATGTATAGTATGTATGTATTTACAAAAAAAAAAGTATCTAAGTATGTTTATCCGCATTCTAGATTCCATAACACAAGCTAGTTAAGCTATGCTTACCATGGGTCTAGAAAGCGTTGTGTGGAATGTTGTGGAATATTTATTTATTATTTTCTTATTCACATTCTCTGTTCACTTCCCCTCTCTTTAGTTATAAAGCGTGACAGCTTTTGTGTTGTAAGAGTCACAGTAACACCACACAATTAGGTCGGTCGTGTGCTTGAGTGCGTCATTATAACAACCAAACAGTTACTAAGACCAAATGCAACGTAATTTTTTACTAGCTCACAATAATAGGTCTTCCTAGTTTTGTAGTTGACCTCAAAACCTTAAGATGTCTAACAAGGTCACCTACAAACTATAGAAACTGTATCACGTTTTCCTGATATACGACGTGCAGAAAATAACTTCCAACGTGACTGTAGTTTCGCACGCGCGAATTACTATAAAATGTGTCCCATATCCTTTCTGTTCTGATATATTGCGTTAAATAATCAGAATGTGTAAAGAAAAATCCTTTAGTCGCATTATGTCCAATTCGCAAAATGTCCAACTGTCCAGTTCGCAGTAGGTCCAGTTCGCAATTGGTCCAGTTCGCTATTGGTCCAGTTCGCAGTAGGTCCAATTCGCAATTGGTCCAGTTCGCGATTGGTCCAGTTCGCAAATGGTCCAGTTCGTAATTAGGGATCCTCCTTGATTACGAGAAGCTTTTTTGACAACCCTCTGAGAGGCTAGATTCAGGTCGAAGTAATAATGCATAAATCTATGTTAGATGCTAATTTTTATGTTCTGTCATACTGTTTATCATTTGAACAAACAACAAGTTAAAATGTTAACGAATATTTTGTTCCCGTAAGAGTCTCGTACGGATCTCTCTCTCTAAGCTTAAGAGCTGCGCTCTTTTCGGTGGAGTAATCGCCATCCTTCTCTCTCCTCCGCCAATCTTTTGACCTCCCGATACGATGCGACTTGTATCCTCGTACGGATCAGTTGGTACAGAATATACCAAATTTAGAAAGACGTGTGTGTAAACGTTTTATGGGCCAAATAGTTGCTATAGGAAGAGGAAACAAGTGTGGGTGGATAAAGAAATCTAAGTCTTTGGTCAATAAGGGGGTCACTCAAGGATATTGGTATAAAATATAGTATATAAGAAGCTATGGGCCCAAAGCCCCATACCGTAAAAGAGACACCTGCCCTATCTATAATTTGTGAATTTCTTTTTGGCATTCAACCAACGCGTATATTGAAAACATAAATAATTTCAGTTTATGTTTATAAAATTTGTTATTAACTTTACTATCTACCGGATCTCAACATAGCTTTGAACTATACAATAATAACAAAACAAGAACATAAATGTGAATATGACCTCCACCGGTCAAGTCGTTTAGCAGTAACACGGTTACAAACAAACGATATATTTATGAAGATAAATTTAAGACAGATGAAATATGATTCAATTCTATCATTAATAACCACAGAGCGTTACGTAACTTAATGTATTAAGTAACTAACACTAATCGATGTAGGTAACATAGTTACCTATTAATACGCTAAGCGAAAGCTTCGAGATCCTTCTACTCCTCTATTCCTCAAATGATTTCCTTTGTTTCCACGTTTATAGGCTATTGACGAACTTAAATTTTCTCATGATTTCATCTGCATCTGCATTTATGTTTTTCAGAATTTTAACCGTTAATAAATTGTTATCGTCAATTTTTTTTTCACCAATCGACGAACACTACTTAATGCTTGATATTTTCTAAAGTTTACGCGAATGTCACTCATTGAAATAAAACCACTTTTTACGGATTCTATCGCGATATATTTGTTATTATTACTTATAATAACTACCATATATGTGACAACTACCACCGTGAGTCACACCGCGAAAATGGCTGCTGCAAAGCAGCCGAAACGTCGAGTTAAAAAGTAATAATAACAAATATATCGCGATAGAATCCGTAAAAAGTGGTTTTATTTCTACTACTTACTGCTTATAGTTACTACTGTATATTAAAAAAATAACTAAACATTTAAGAATTATTAAATGCTAGTTGTTGCCCGCGGCTCCGGCCGTGTGGATGTCGGTTATCGCGACCAAACATAACCTATGTGTTAATCCAGGGTGTCAGCTAACTCCACACCAAATTTCATTAAAATCCATCCACACGTGAAGGAGTAACAAACATCCATCTATCCATCCATACTTACAAACTTTCACGTTTCCTCATAATATGAGGTATTCCTCGAAGCGCCACCGTTTTGAGGCGCACCTAATGAGGCGCACCATTTTTATTCTTCGGAGCGCACCATTTAGTAGCGCTCCCGAGAACAATTAAAAATATTAACTTTTTATTCTTCGAAGCGCACCAATGATTATTAACTTTCGAATAGAGATAGGATACTAACTGAAACTATCGATATAAGTAAAATACGTTAAGTAGTATTACATGTCATTAGTACAAGCATAACCACAATAATTCTGTTTAACATTTATAACGTAGATTAGAACAGCATCTGAAAAGATGCTTTCAAAATGTCAAGGGCGATCGATCGGCGTGTCCTTGGCATTGAAAAACGTGTACGACCTTTTACATTGTGTGGAAGTCAACGCGTTTTTATCGTTCAGATGCGGGGAATAATTAATGTAGATTATTCTTAATAACTAACTTAATAAAGTTTATTATGAAAACGTCCTATAAGCGAAGCGTGAAAGAGCATCTGATGAGGCCGTCAAGCTGAGTGCCACTATGAGTGCTTTAGGCTCTCAAATGCCTGAGAATTTGAAACGAAATTTGAAAAAACTTCTGGCCTGGAATAAGGCCTGGGCTTACATCATTTCAAATCGACTGACAGTGTTATCAAGTTATCATCGACTTATTATACTATACAGTCGTAATCAAAATATTTTTTCTGATATCAACAACTGCGTAGTCGCTGAAGTGAATCATCCGTGATAAAATTGGTAAATAAATTCGGATTGCTGAGTTAGTAAGCTTTTCTATTAATTGCGATAGTGTTTTCTACAATAGTCACTATGTTCATCCAGCTAAGTCGAAATCTTAAAGGCTGTAAGCAGGTTTGAGTTCTATGGTGTGCGAGAAAATTTGAATTCAGTTGAATTCTTCTATTATAATCTTCTACTTATTTCTATTAGTTAACGTTGTAGAACTGGTATGATGATGAGGAGCCCTCATTAAAAAATATATATTTGTAAACTGTTCGAAAAACTTTGGCCAAAATGTTTTTTTTTTCTGATTTAAGTCAAAAACTTATGGGGACCATTTATTGTTAGTGAAGGAAACATTCTTTCATCCCATGTAGAGATGCTGGGAGGCTAGGAGCTAGATAAGAAATTTTAGAAGTGCAATAGCGTAAGCAATGTTTTCCACGTTTGTTGTTTTCCTCATAATACGAATGATAAGTAAAAGACTCTAAAGGCAACGACAAACATATCCGTATAATAAAGCGTCCATTAATTTTCCATAACTTTTTTATTGATTCTATAATAACAATGTCAAAGATAGGTCAATGCATTCATTGAACAAGTAGCATTTAAAGGTCGAAGCCGTAGGTTCTTGTACTATAAAATAACTAATTTACGTAATGATATGACTCAAGTTGGTCCTCATAAGAACTACACACCTTAAATCTGTCTGGGAATATTTGACATTTATTGGTGTATTTCATAAGTCCTAAATTAAGGTTTATTCCTAACCGGCATTTGTAGAGCTTGCTTGACCTTTGACTTTACAGTCGAAATATCGATTTATGGCTTGATTTCACATCTATTTGTTAGCAGTTCGTGGTCTAATAACATAACATAAACTCACGCCTGTATTCCCCGAAGGGGTAGGCAGAGGTGCTAGCACCCACATTTCGCCAGTTTATGTTTAGGTCCCAATTAGGAGCCTATTGAAAAAGGTCTAATATAATCTCAATAAACACTGGTAGAATACAAACGTCACTGATTTATCGTAATCAGGTTTTTAGATGACCATTCGACCTTAACGTTTTATGTTACATATTTAAACAAAATGTACTGAATATATTGTAGTATACAAAGCTTTTAGTCTGTCTCAAATAAAATTCCAGAGTTGAAACCGTTGCGACTGTTGGACCATTTTCTTCTTCGAGCCAATGAGATGTTTTTTATTTCACTGCATTTTCACATTTTCTTTATTCACTGCATATTTCGTTGCCCTATAATACATAGGTCTCGATAGTACAGGTGAAGGGGCACAGTTGAAAAGTGATTTGCTCGCTTATATGGACTGGGATTGGACCGCGATCGCCAAGCACTTGCGAGTCTTGTGACTAATAAATTTATCTCCATTTTACCATATTTTCTTCTCAGCAGTTATTGACTTACAAATTGTCCAGTGAAGATGATGTTCAAGCGGCAGGTTGAGCAAGTATACCTTCCTAAAATCAATATTGCCTAATGTTGTGTTGTGTCTAACAATACGGCAGCTCCACTAATCTAGAGAACGACACGCGACGTATTTTGTTATTCACAAGTGAATAAGGGTTATCAGTGCTTGCCATTTTATCAAAGTCTACACAGTCGCGATAAGCTAAATGGAAAGTTGTATAAATTATTATTGACGGCAAAGTAAAGATAATGTGTAGCTAATATATTTTAAAAAAAGAAGTGTCTTTATATGCACATACAGCAGCAAAACTCCAAGATTATTGCGTAAAAAAAGGAAAAGCACAAGAAGTAGTAAAATGGTATTTGATTGAATTTTTATAGCATTTATTATGCTAACTTTTAAGTTCGAAAAACATCGGAAATAGTAAAATTGTATTTTCATTAAGAAAAATATAAATTACATTGCCGAGAATATTATTGATTGTCTGAAAATTCACATCCATTTTTGAAGATAAAATCTAACTAAAATGTTAGGAGCACATCGGACTTCGGCATCGGCATTCGGTTGCCAAAAGGACGGAGGACTATACATGCGGCTCCTGTATGCGGTTCATTTTCCTTCAAAAGTAAACATTGTACCTGCGTTATAGGCGTACACATTACTCGTAGTAGGTGTTCAAGCAACAGTCGTCACT
This sequence comes from Eilema sororculum, assembly GCA_914829495.1. Taxonomy (NCBI): domain Eukaryota; kingdom Metazoa; phylum Arthropoda; class Insecta; order Lepidoptera; family Erebidae; genus Eilema; species Eilema sororculum. The sequence goes on along the minus strand of OU618552.1, from coordinate 18,182,708 downwards.
CTCTCCAATCCGGTACACCCAGTAGTACCAGATGACCCGCTCTTTAATACGGTAGGTCTTAGAATGTAAAAATTTATTATAAGTTAAACTATGCTGATGCCTGCATCATAATCATCGTAAAAGTATCCTCTTCTTTAGGTTACTGAACCTCCAATTAAACCACAGATTATCCGTTTTAAGTTTTCGTTTGACCTTCGAATAAAGAACTTAGAAAAAAGATAGAACCTACTATTTAATACAATTTCACAGTATTTAAAAAGGATATATAAGTAGGTAATTATATTATGCAAAATGGCCCGCTAACCTCGAATAAACCGGTGTGCATATTAAATAAAAATACACATAATATTAAAAACCTCCTTTAATATTAAAAACTGTCAAAATTAAAAAAAGAACATCAATTGCTTTCTAAACCATATTACAGTCCTCAAAAGAATTATATAAGCCGGTTATAATTCCTAAATCCGATTACGAATTGTTACATTGCTTTATATTTTCGACATGGCAACGCAATAACTGAGGTGTAATCGATTTAGCTCGGTTAAAGCTATTAGCTCACATCTCATTTGTTTTGCCCTTTTATGTTTCACTAATTGTGCCCCAAAAGGTTTCACTCGCCGTGCCTACTCGGTTCTATTTAGGAGGATTCGCGCCTGCATCTTTCTGACTTTATTTCTTGCTCCTATGGGTTCCTGCAGCCCTTATGAACCTTCCCAAAGAACTAGACTATCAAATGACTGAATAATGTCGAGAATGCATTCAAAAAACAAATTCTTCAGCTTAATTATAGGTTGCACAAAAAACCTGTATTTCAACGGAAACGCATCGTCTTCGTACAACATACATACCTAGTTCAGAATTAATAAACGACACACGAAACGACCAACGAGGCAGTAAGCCTTGGTTGAAGGCAGCGTAAGATCGTTCACTGTGGAAGTGTTCAGGAGAGGCCAATGTACAGCCTTGGACTTGAAACGCATTGTTACTTAGTTGATCGAATGAATTTTATTGTGGTTCAGAACTTGATATCAATATAAGAATTATATTTTGGATTAGATTATAGCTAGTTTGTCAATATCGGAGTTTTTTTTTTATCGTGCGAAAAATCCCCACGGATACCACCCCCACCGGAGTCGGTGGAGGGGGTTATGTCGGACTCGAACCGACTAAAACGCACGCCGTCTTTGGTTGCTAGAGGTGAGAATGCAGGAAACCTATCTCTCACATCCCGGCAGACCCAGGTAATATCGGAGTATGGAAATATCGAAGTTCAGACAAATCCACAGTTAGATTGGTAATGGGGACCCCAGACTCCACGGAGAAAGCTTCGGATGCTTCTGGGATTACTTTTTTTGATATTTTATCACAATATTGATGTCGACTGTTATACAAAGGCCTCTCTCAATGTGTACATTAGGCCATATATCTAACAGCAGTACTAATCCCATACTCCACCTTACGAATACAGTCTATTCTTCTCTTTATCTTCTTCAGGTCATCCGTCATTTTCAAATTCATGTTTTAACATGAGAGCAATAATTATTTTATTCTTCGAATTTAACCTATAACAGAATATCCATACTAATATTATAAATGCGAAAGTAACTCTGTCTGTCTGTCTGTATGTTACGCTTTCACGCCTAAACCACTGAACCGATTTTGATGAAATTTGGTATAGAGGCAGATTGGACCTTGAGAAAGGACATAGGCTATGTTTTGTCGCGATAACCGACATCCACGCGGGCGGAGCCGCGGGCAAAAGCTAGTAGGTTAATATTATTCAAATTTAACTACCCAAAAAGTTATCACCATATTTAATTACTGGACTTTAAACGCTTTTTTGAAACTCGTTAAAGTTAATTGACCATCTATTCGGGTAAAGGAACAACAAAAATGCAGTTTATAAGTAGATATAACTTGTTTTTATTCCAATGTTGTTTGCAGTCAACAGTAGGTACCGTTTTAACCCAACTTTAGATAGCATCACTTTTTATCGCAGGCAGTAGGCCACGTTCAAGCAGGTTTTCAACTTCGATAATTTTATTTTTAATTCGTCCGTGAGTAACTTAAAAAGTATCTCAAGAATTATAATCGGCCAAACAGAAAAACTACTGAGTTTACGCATTTTTTATTAAAATAACTGGCACCTCGATACTTGAATCCGGTACAAACAGTATTTATAATTTTAAATTATCTTATTATAAACCGCACCGGTCCAGTAAACTGTCATTATAGGTAGGGAGGCCACGCAGCTAAATTTGTAGTTACTCGAGCGTCGCGGAAAACTATTAGAATTGGCAGATTATAAGATAGAAAAAATAATGGTAGATAAAGTTTCTACTTTTAGTGGTGGGGGAAGCGTGTGTACGTAACATAATAATAAAGAAATACATATGTATATCATTCATCTTTATTTTGGTCGTAGTATTTTCTGGTTTGATTAACTCTAAAACTCTAAAAACGACCGCGTTCGAGTAAATAATAAACATATCTTTGTAAACTGCCCACGGCCTTGGATTAAGTTTAAATCGTGAGATTTTCAAAATGGACACTTGTTAGCTTGTAACTAACCTACCTTATCTTAATCTGACACGTAGGTGTGAATTCGTAGAACGATTTTTTTTGCGCAACCATCCATATCGACGGGTGCCTACTGGCTCGAAGAATTTGTCAACATGTAACTAGCCTCCCCTAGCCTGATCTGATGCGCTCGAATTACTCTACCGAACTTCCTTCTACGCGTGCCCTACTATTAAGTCAATGACCTTACTGTTTACAAGAAGTAGGTAAGCAGGAAAGTATAAATTGAGTGCGTAACTATGTAACTGATAAAACTGTGCCGATTTTATCGATATAAAATTTAATTGCGAAGCTTTAAAATAATGAGTATATTTATTTGCTTCAGGATTTTGTTACATCAACCTAGAAAGTTACTATTCCAAGTTTAAACAGAACCAATGAGCTTGAACAGATTATCTTATGCCATGTCGCCCTGAAGTTGTTGAGATGCTATGCTAATATGCAAACAAAATCAGGGACGCAACAGGTAGTCAAGAATCATATATCTATTGGTTACTTATGGCAGTAGTGTATCACATCACATATCTTTGATTAGCATGTTGGTGAGACAGCAGAACATAGCTACTATTAGTCATTCGCACTCACTGACCTATTTCTCTAAATCTGTACCACCTGAGCACACAATCGACCTACAAATAATTAAGTTCCTAAATGACAAGCACAAATAAAACCTCAATTATTTAATGTAAATAGCATTCCACTTGAACAAAAAAAGATTAACATAAATTTTAAATGTGTGTCGTATCCATATATGTGTCAATGATTGAGCGCATTTCTTTTGTTATAAAACTCTTTGTCAACATTACGCATTGTTAGTAATTAAACTATTATCTTATATACAACAATATGGATATTCCACTGCAGTATCTGAATTACCGTTATGCCGATGCACGGCAGTGAGTTCTCTTTGTCTAACGAAATATCGATTTGGTCACATGATAAATTGTTCTACTTCTTCAAAGGTCGAAGAGACCCAAGAGAGTCATGCTGAGGCAGTGGATATCTCAAAAATGAAATCAAACGGCAAGGAAAGTTGAAGAGACATGTCGTGTGTTTTGGATAGCCACAATCATGCCAGCCTATTTGATTGCTAAGGAAGCTTGCGTATGCCAAACTGCATCTGCAAAACTTCCTTAGTACCTTATTTAAAGAAAACCCATAGATACCGTAGTCACTTAAGAAAACCATAAAAGTGCTTGCTTTGAGAGTTCAGAGAAGCCTGGAGGAAACATTGGAGGCTATTCAATCGTGAAAGTAAGAAATAAGCAGTTGCCACAACAAAAACGTGTACGCAGTTTTGTTGCTGTACACAGGAGACAAAAATATGCGTCATAGCAATGCGCAATACTTGTCTGATGCGAGTAAGAAAGGCCGTTTCAGTGACGAACCGTTTCTGAAAAACGTTTTGTGTTCTGCAACAATAGGGCCTACGTTTTGTCTTGCCTCAAAGCAATCTTTGTTGCGCACACCAGCCGCTGAAATATCTGCAAAAAATTTCTTTTTATTGTGTTTTGTATTGTTTATTGTACATTACTTCATATCATTTTGGCATAGTTAAGGGAATTATCGTGGTGTAGGTATCTTGAAAGTCCTTAAAATGGACTGCCATAAGCTTTCTAATGAAATCCTGCTTCTGTATGAAGGCATTTGAGATTTTTGTTTCCCAGACTCAACTACGCACGGTGGGCAGGCATTTTGAGTTAGTCGACTTGTGATAATAGTTAATCAAGCGATCGAACTATCAAGAAGTTGAAACAAGCAGCGTGTGTCTTTAATCAAACGTTACGCATATCATAAGATTCATAAGAGGACCATAAAACCTGTATTGTGAGTATTCCTACATGAACTATTTTGAAATAGATTTCTAAGCTTGTTTCTGTATTTTGAATACATCGAATAAATCTATGTATATAAAAATCAATTGTTGTTCGGTAGTCTCGCTAAAACTCAAGAACGGCTAAACGGATTTATCTTATCTTGGTCTTGAAATGTTCGTGCAGGTCTAGGGAAGGTTTAAAAGGTGAGAATAATTCAAATTGCCTGGAAACCTCTAAAAACAGCCCTTTTCTTTTTCCCATAGTATAAACGTTTTCAGTGTTTCTGTTATCCTGGTGCATTTGCATGAAGTACCAGGCTCACAGAAATTTTTAGGAACTTTATCTGGGTCGCGAGAGCAGTGTGTTCTAAACCTTTCTATTCCGAACTTAACGCGGAAGAAGTCACGGGCAAAAGCTAGTATATGATAAAATGAATATAGCTAGCTTCTAACCATAGAGAACGCAAATATCTAGACAGGATTATCGTGATTCAATCCAAAAAAACCGGTCAAAGCATCTTGTATCTAAGTGTGACAACAAAAAAATGATAGAAACCTGTTTATGAAGTTATTGCTCCTTACGTAACAACACTATGAGAGAGATCCGTGATTGTCATCGCGTGGAGTAAGAAATTATTATAATGTTGGGTTGAAAAGACTTTGGAACTCGAGGTCCGCTTTCCTGCTAGCTGATAGTAGCAGTAGAAGCCTGTCATTCATAGTAGTAGGAGTATGATAGCCTGTCAGTAAGTCCTCATACCGGTGCCCAGTGGAAGAGGCGTGGATGGATATTTGCCACCTAACGTTACCTTGACTACTTGTCTGATGTCTAATCACTTCTACTTAAAAATAACAACAATGGTCTATAAATTTTTTAGAATACTGTCCCTAAATCTGAATAAAGACACAATAATACCGGTAAACTGATATTATACTTAATGTAAGCGCTACAGTTAATTACAAAATAATTGTGGAATATTTTGGAAGGACTTTTGCGATTCTTTTAGATTAACGACAGTTTGCTGAAATATTTTTTTCTATTGTTTAGGTTTGTACAAAGAATTTACTTGTTCCTACGGAATATTATTACAAACAGACAAATTAACGAACACAAAGCATGACCACCCACAGAATATTTATTATTGAATTACCCAAATTATTGCTCTATGTAATGGGTCATCGACGGTGATCACTTCGTGCCAGTCTTCAATAAAATAGAATTTGTAGATCATGAGTCAACAAAAGACAATAATACATCGCCTTTACAAAGAAGAATTTACATGCTATTAAAGAGAAAATTCAAAAGAATGCCAATGCCAAACACTATAATCCTAGATTCATCGAGTTCAATTAAACTCGTCCGAATAATGCATCCGTATGCATCTATGTCTAATTAATATCAATAAATCGTTGTAACGATCAGTGTTATTAAGATAAATGGAAACGGGAGACAACTTTTTTAATTTATTCGAAGCTTTCGAAGTTTATCTAAAGGGACAACCTTGACCCTTTCAAAAAGTAACGTTTCTATACAATTGATGCGGCAATTAATAAAATTTACGAGCACTTTCGTATAGAACAATTAAACGCTAGTCATTCGGATCTACATTATGTGATTAAATCTCTCGTAAGCTAATTGTCAAAACGCTTTACCCTATTTATGGGACATTCGACCAAACGCGAGTAAAGTTTATTCCTAGAATAAACAGGCCCACCTATTTGCGCGTTTGGACGATTTTTAATGATTTAGTTTATTATATACAATACGACAAAATGTTATTGAAACATACTTTTGTATGTTTGGCCATGGTTATGTATAATTATATGGAGTTTTTTTAGTATTTGAAAATAAACTGACATCATTGCCACTTGTCGAAACCTAGGACTGTTATAAGCCCTAACTTTCAATTTAAACACAATTTTTTATAACGATCAATGATTGAATTCTAAAGATAGCCATCCTAATTCAAAAACAGCTACTGCCAAGCCAACTGTCAGTGTGTTCACCCTATTGTAATCTCATTCTATTTCATTTCAATGAATAAATCTTTTTTTTTTTTCACAAAGGATGACCTCATTACATCAAAACCGAAACTTAACCTTTGCTCAACCAAATCTTAAAAACGTGACCAAAATTATAGATGATTATCTAAAACGTACGTTGAAACTTCCGCAATCTTTAGTTAGGCTTATGTTACCTAACCTAACTGTAGTGAAAAGACTAGTGATGGACATGACTGTGTAATGATAGAGCATGTTGGATAAATGTACTATGGATGAATAGAAATCTATTCGTTAACCAGTGGGACCTACATTAAAAATTTTACAACCGTCTGATCACAAAATACGAGTGGTGGCGTTGGCAGTTTTATTTCTACTTGGCTGTGTGTGGCATTACCCTACTCACAATTACTAGGTATAATGTTTACACTTAAAGTACCTAAAATGTAAGGGTATAATATAATAATATTGTGTTGATATGTCTAATTATTGCCACGCGAAATCCATACTAATATTATAAATGCGAAAGTAACTCTGTCTGTCTGTCTGATGGTCTGTCTGTCTGTCTGTATGTTACGCTTTCACGCCTAAACCACTGAACCGATTTTGATGAAATTTGGTATAGGGGTAGATTAGACCTTGAGAGAGGACATAGGCTATGTTTGGTCGAGATAACCGACATCCACGCGGGCGGAGCCGCGGGCAAAAGCTAGTAAAAAATATTTTCTTTATTTTTTTATTTTTTCAGACAGCTACCCAGACGGAGCTCAAAACGGAATACTAGTTCGTTAATGAATAGACTTCCAAATTTTGTAACGATATCATAATCACATCGTTAGGTTGCTAGGTCAAATTAATGTACTCATTATCCCTCGCTCGCATATACTTCACTTTGTACCTCAAAGTACTATTTGCACGTTAACACTATTTTAACATGTGCGATCGGGATAACTTCTTTTTTTTTTAACATAACATACCATAACATAAACTCACGCCTTTATTCCCCGAAGGGGTAGGCAGAGGTGCTATCACCCACATTTCGCCAGTTTATGTTTAGGTCCCAATGTAATAGGTGGCGAGCCTATTGCCATTAACCGGGCACTTATAAACCTGCGATAAATACACACATAACTTCGAAAAGCATCGAAAAGTCATTGGTGTGTGCCATGGTAAACCTGGGATCGAACCCGAGACCTCGTCTCAGCAGTCCATTACTTAGCACTAGGCTACCGCAGATTTTTTTTTTATAATGTTTTAAGATCTTATGGCAAAAACTAATATTGAGTTCTCAGCATTGTATACTCAAACCTAGGGGAAGCAGCAAGACAACTTCGTCACAAGTATTTCTCAACTTACTGGGGTTTGTCTCAATATAATGGAAGTTATAACAATATTGTGCTGGAAAATAAAAACATTTTGATATGATTTTGAATATTATGTCCATAATACAGAAACATCAAAGATCGTCAAAATAAATGGAGCTCAGGGTCCGCTCGTACTCTTTGTCTTGATCACTGTATTAGCAACTGCGGCCCGACTCCACAACCCCAAGATGAAAGTCTCTTAGTCAGCAGGTTTACCCTTGTATAGGTTAGAGGATGAGGTTGACTTGGGCCCAGAAGACTTGGTAGCGACCCATACAATACACTTCAAATATTTGTAGATATGAAAATAATGTAACTTAGAAGTTTGTCATTACCTAGCAACTCAATTTTAGTTGCTTTTATTCAAGATAAAAATGAAGAATTTTTCATAAAAACCATAAACCTTGAAATAGTAAAGAAGTTTTTATTATACAATACACTATGATACTAAAAAATAACACCATAAAATGTACTATTATAATCTGGTAATTTAGATTTTGGAAAATATGAACTACGGCCAAAAAAAGTTCAAATATGATTTTAAATCCCGGAAGCTGTTAAAGACAGTATTATGTACAAAAAGTACTTTCTAGTTAGAATAATAATATCCTTAGAACTTATATTGGACAAAAAAATAAGTTGAGCTATCCCGAACTACACGCGTAAGGCAAGTATAACCGACTATCTTTATTACCTAATCTACTATATAAAAATAAGTCGGGTTTTTCTTCCTGTCGATATAACTCCAGAACGCCTTTACCGATTTGGCTAATTTTGGTCTTGAATTATTCGTGGAAGTCCAGAGAAGGTTTTTACGGCGAGAAAAATTCGAATAATTGCCGGGAACCGACATCCGCGCGGGCGGAGCCGCGGGCAAAAGCTAGTTACGTATAGCAATCACTACATTGTTCTAATTTTATTGCATTTACTGCAGACAAAGTTCAGCTCCAATGCATCAGTCAAAAATCAAACTAAAACAAGATTTACGACGTAATATACAGTGACGCCACAAACCCGTACAAGAACTACTTAAAATGTTTCTGAGAATGATTATGTTGTAGTTGGCACATGTCTAATAAGATGAGCTATGAGCATCGACGAGTTCATCGAGTGCCAAATATTAAGGAAAACATTCAAATTAGTTGTATACTGCAATACAGTTAAACGTGGGACATAGTAGCAACATAATTTAAACTACCTATAATATATCGATTTTTCTACCAATTAGCCTATTGCACTCCAATACTAGATAGACATAAGCTAATCCCAATGTGCGCCAATCAATGCACCCGAACTTATGTAGGCTTCCGCATCCATTTCGGCCAGGCAGCGTGGCATTAGTAATGCACAAAGTAACCTGAGCATGTTCATAATTTACTCTCGAATGCGTTTCTACTAAGCAAAGTGTGTTTACATGAATAGATTTTTTGTTATTAATGTTATTATATTACATAGAAACATTCAGAGAAATTCATCCACTTCTCTTAGGGTTCCCCGGGATGTTAACATACATAAAATTGCACTGAGCCGAAGTCGAATCAGCTACCTCTGACTTAAGTAGTCAACTGCTCTTACCAGCACGCCATACTGGTTGTCAATAGTTAGGTATAGTAATAACTTTCAGTTCGGCACCCCTAGCATGAACACCTATCGTAATCCTAGAGTAAGAGTATTGAGAAAATGGAGCTTTGTGATTGGTCGTCTTACGCACAGGTTCACAGTAGGCAGGCGAACATTCGCAATGCTCCGTTCTCTCAATACGTTTACTATGGCGTACACCTGTATGGTGTACGCCATAGTATCGTAAAGGTAAGAAATCCAGGAATTGCCTTCTATCAATTAGCTTATTCAGCCGTACAATTAACAGCCTAGTTTGACTAAACGACCCCGTACGGCAAGTTATTCAAGTCATATTTGACGGAATAGCTGATAAGCTAGCGGGATAGCAAGTTGCTATCAAGCAAGCGTGCTCCACCTCCGAAACATATCAAATAGTGATCGAATTCGGGCCTGCTATTAATAAAGACATCATTCAAGCTGCGACAAACAGGTACATTGTAATTTGGTCATAACATTTTGTATTACACACACAACTGCTCATTATTTCTAACGGGCAACAAGAAAACCGGTATCACATCCTTTTTATATGTTCATGGTGTTTTGAATACCCCTTTTAGTTAACCAAGCATGAGTAACGGTGCGTGTAATAGTTACTATTGCATATAACCTGAATACAAGTACCTCACTAACTGTATCTAGTCTAGAGGTAAATTATAACATAAAATAGAAAGAGAAATTTAATAGTTTCATAGGAAATGGACAAAAAGTAATGGGATACCACTTACTACTCATAGTTTAACTAGGAGAGCAGTAAGTCACCTAACTTACTGTTCTACAAACACTAGGGTGAGTTACTTATCAAACGCATAATCGACCTTGGATTGTTCCGATTACATGTCGAAGTGCTTTACCAGTCAGGGGTCCCTCGACACAAAGACATCGACGTGACGTTTCAAAGCTTTGCTAGGTATGACTGGTACGAGTATTCAGTATAACATATAAATAAACAGCCCAACTAACATGTTTTATGAAGGTGTTTTTGTGTCAGGGGCTTTTATTTTATTTAATATATTTAATTTAATTTTTTTATTTAATTTTGTACCTTTTGCCTAAAATTGAGCCTCCAATTATGATGGGTCGATTGGGATTCTGTGGTCTAAAGGACGACAAAGCATACTTGACACCTCTGGTTGTTCTAGAAAAAGCTTGCTACCATTTAGGCAGTGAGCGTGTTGTCAAACACGAGAATAATAAAAAGAGAAGACGTAATGTCAGTGACACAAAAAAATCATGTTTAATAGTTCAGCAGTTCAATCTCGATCCACAGTTCAGCAGTCAGCAGAACACGACACACAAGAGTGTTCCAAGAAATGACAATTTTAGAACTCGATGAAGAACTCTTCTGCGAAACCGGTAGAGATTAACTTGAGTCACGTTTTCATCGTATAAGAAAGCTCTCTAACAAAGCTTTTGAGAGACGTGATCTCCGTTGACAAGGTTACAAAAGAATAAATTTGCGATAAGTGATTTTGCCTGTATGGTGTAGCGGTAGAAAATTCGAGTCAAGCCCAAGTTACTGGGTTCGATTCCCGCTCCAGCAAGAGTGTGTATTGTGTATGCATGTTGCATTGGTCTGAATGTATCTGTGGACTGACGACTAACGACTTGAAAAAGGTAGCTGGATGCGGAAGGCGGAGGATTGGGTGAAATGGCGTACATTGGTAGAGGCCTATGTCCAGCAGTGGACTGCGGTGGGCTGATTGATTGATTGAATGTTCCTATTTAGCTGAGTACTACCTATGTAAGTGTTGCCTTGTGTTGTCTAGTGTTGCCTAGTGTTGCCTAGTATTCCTAGTGTTACCTAGTGTTACCGAGTGTTGCCTAGTGTTACCTATGCCGTAATGCGGATAAACATACATAGTATTCTCTAAGTATGTTTATCCGTATTCTAGAACCTAATACATAACGGAGTAGGCACTGGCCTAGACTTTTCTCTGGTTGGAAAGACCATCGCTCCCAGAAAAGTCGACATACATACCCCCCCACTTGCAAACTTTGGCTTCAACTGGGAGATAGCCACAAAGATGAAACAGCACTGTCTATAACAATAATATTCTCCGATGTATATTTTATTACTAATACGTTTATGTAGTTTCCGGGGTAGCACAATGCTAAAGCACTCTCGAGACAAATACTCTTTGTGCTTTTAGAAATTGTGGTTGTTATATTGGATTGGCACATCGCCAAAGTGTTTTCACGTCGCTTTAGATAGATAATTGTTATGCTGAGGTGTGTGGCAGTGAGCAACTGAAATCAATAATCTGGGATCTTCAATAATTCCGAATGAATACGTTGCTTCTGAGCAGGAGTGTTCTATTGTCGACCACATCATCGCTTATCAACAAGTGAGATAATGGTGAAACGCAGATTTTTGAGAAGCCAGAATGGAGTAATATATAACATCTGCAAAAGGAATAGGGATTAGGTAGCTTTGACGAAGCATAAGGCAGGATAACATTCTTAGGTTTGCAAGAAATCATTCGCCACGGTAACCGCCGCCTACCATAAGGTAGTGACCTTAATAGTACCTATGCAAAGAACATGATTAAAAGACTATTTAATTAAATTTAATTTAATTTATTAACATTCAGACCAGGACCATTGTTCGAAAACAGTGGTAGGTAATTGTGTCGCACATCGAATGGCACACATTATAAACAAAAAGACTGATATTAACATAAATATATAGCGCAACGTTTAACCTAATAAACCACTTTAATGCGGAAATGTTTGGAAATGTCGTCATAATGCATTACTTTGGCTGTCGTCCAATGCAAACAAAAAATTGAATGTGGATTCAACAAAAGACGTGCAATGAAAACATGACAAAAACAGTATCCTTATTCCTTCCTTGTTCCATCTTCCGTGGTAATGAGGAGGCTGACTGCCAATGACCGACTGAGTCACTGGGGGACAAAGAGCCGACGACACAAAACGAAATAGAGGAAAATCAAATGCGTGTAGTCTAATTTTAATAATACCTAAACAATAATAGAATTAAATGCTAAGCTCAAGCTACAATAGGTACGTTAGTATATTATTTTGGATTTAATTTCAAAACACACAAGAAAAAAACATAAGTTAATAAATAACATTTCATTAGGATATTATACTTAAAAAGAATTTAGTTATAGCTATGTAGATTCATACATATAAGAAACTAGCTTTTGCCCGCGTCTCCGCCTGCGTGGATGTCGGTTCTTCCACGAATAATTCAAGACCAAAATTAGCCAAATCGGTAAAGGCGTTCTGGAGTTATATCGTCAGGAAGGAAAACCCGACTTATTTTTATATAGTAGATAGATCAAGTCCATGTAAGTAGATATGTTTCCTTATTATACTTTTTACACTATGATATATAGCATAATTTAGTCTTAATGACTATGTCTAATCTATTCAAAAGCCTAGCAAATATACCTAATAGATGTAATTAATATAGAGGCCAGAACTTCATTTCCTTTGCATAATTTGGTTTGGTTGGTATTTACGACAGACACTGCCAACCGACTCCACAACTCCAATAAGCGCCTTACCGGCTCAGGGGTTAACTCGATGAGATTTGCAAGAGCACCGGAGAGGATTACAGGGCCTCTAAAATGCTACATTAAGTGATTTTGCTAAAAACGAGTAACTTTTGAATTTCCAGTATGTCTTAATAGATTCCTTTAAAATTCGTAAACTGGTCACTTTATGAGCATATTCACAACAATTCATTTACTGAGCAAATAAATACTAATTTCGTGAAAATATCTTGTAAAAGACGAAATATTATCCTAACACGATTCCAATAAAGTGGTCTTTTTAGACCTGCAGGACAGTAATATTATGTCTTCTATCATTGTATGTAAAGGAACGTTTCCAGTGAATATCATAACTTTTGTATTTTATACAGTGTCCTCTTGCGATAACTATTATCTAATATATAAAATTCTCGTGTCACAGTTTTTGTTGCCATACTCCTCCGAAACGGCTTGACCGATTTTGATGAAATTTTGTGAGCATATTGAGTAGGTCTGAGAATCGGCCAACATCTATTTTTCATCTCCCTAAATGTTAGGGGTAGTCCAGTCCACCCCTAAATTTTATTTTTTTATTTTTTAGACAAAAATTTTAATTTCTATTTTTTTATGATACAACATACAAAAATACATACAATCCTCAATTTTTACCCTTCTACGATCAACCCTTATTTTTTAGCCATTTTAGTAATTTAATCATTTTTCTTTCCGGTAGAAAAATGATCAATCGTCATTTAATTATTATCTATTTTTCATCCCCCTAAATGGTGCAGCGGGAACGGGATCTGACGCCACGAGGGTAGGAAAAAATTGGCGGTACGAAGTTCGCCGGGACAGCTAGTTTTATACATATATTACGCGGCATTATATTTTTAACACGTGCTTCCATACCACAAGCGGCAAAAATGTTGTTTAGATTATAAACATAAGAACATTTATTACATATTAGAAAATATGGGTTCTTTGAATGAAAGTTAAAATTTGAACTTGAAATTTCCTTCGAAGTAAGAATTCACTTTTTTGTTAATCTTAGCTGCTGTATCGAAAGTGAATACGATAATATGCACACATAAATGACTTACTGAAAACTAAAGAAAACTGTAAATCACAAATTTTATTACTGTGGAACCTTTCACTACCTTTCGGACATTTATGACCGTCAGGAGTAGACAGGACAGACGACTTAGTGTGCTTTGTGAGGCACAGAAGAGAGCGGTTTTTGATTCTACTTCTATTTAGACAGAAAAGCAACCTTCCGCATACCTATCGGCTACAGTACCCCTAGCACGAACAACAGCTATCGTAATCGTATAGTAAGCGTATTGAGAGAATGGAGCATTGTAATTGGCTGCCTGCCTACTGTGAACATGTGTGTGTGCGAAGCCGACCAATTGCAATGTTCCATTCTCTCTACGATTACGATAAATGTTCGTGCTAGGGATAATGTATTAGTATTATATGGGAGTTTTCGCCCTACTACTCAAGCTAGACTAGCATTTCATACGACACTTGCGCTATTGCGCTTAATACATGATACACGCAGTCGAAACACCATTACGGCATACTCAATGAGTGCTATGTCCAGGTATAAAATAATTGCTAGGAGCGTAGGAAGAAAAAAAAGATAATGTTGAATTTATGAAGAAACTAGCTTTTGCCAATGGTTCCTCCCGCGTGAATGTCGGTTATCACGACCAAACAAAGCCTATGTGTTAATCCAGGGGTCACCTAACTCAATACTTTCGCGTTTATAGTAGTAAGATTACGAAGATATGTATTTAGGTAAATTGAAAGTTTGGGAAGATTTTTGGATGATTGTTACTCATTCATACTCTAACGACTGATTGAAATTTGGTATAGGTACAGATTATATAATTATAGTAGGTAATAAATAACACATAGGCTACTTTAATCCCGAGAATAAGTTCCCATGCTGACCCATTCCCGTCCGCCTCTCTGATGACGCAGGGAACACAAATTTTTTGTCCAGAACAGCTTGTCTAGTAAAAACAATTGTGTCTGAATTCATGGAAGTCATTGGTTATTACAGAGCATGAAAGACGTAATAACTAAACTAGGAAACTACGCAACTATTTATTTACATAATACCTAAGTATATAAACATTTGCTTTCATTTAATACATCTGTTTGTGTAACTAGTCTCCTGAAGGTCCGACGAAGTCATGGCCGTTTAGTAATCCCTTAATATGCGCATAGTTTATAGAATAAAACCACGATACGGCAGTGAAATGAAAGATATGAGTTAGTGACTCATGAAAACCCAAGCACCTACGAACGGGAAATATGAAAAACGAAGAAGGCTGGATTACAACAGTGATATTTTCACTGATTCCATTTTCTAAAGTAAAGTGCGAGGTCCTGTAATGTTTGTTATGATAACGCAGTTTAATTTTGATATTAATCTGGATACATTATTGGATCAAATCGATTTTAGGCGCGTATTCTAAAATGGTAATCAGTTTTAAATCTCGATTTATCTGTCAAACCTATCAATCTGTCGCTTCACGGAAAATATGAAAGACCAGCCAGACCCGTAGTTAGACTGGAAAAAGCGGATCCCAGACTCTCCAGTGAAAGCTGCGGATGCGACTGGGGTTAACGGTAGGATAAAGAAGATGTTTCAAATACGCTCGACCATTTAAATTGTACCACATTGCAAAACTGTAGGTTAATTTTAACGCGTCGTTTTGTGAGTAAACCAAGACGATTGCAAGTTGCATTCGCACAGTCAGGATGAGTAAGACGCTCAACGCTCTAAATCCGTTCACATACTTATTTTAAATCTCGTAAAGAGAACACGTGGTGGGCTCATCGTGTCTCTAACGAACAGATGCGCTGGCGCACGTTTTTGGAATGAAAAATTTGTGCAATAATTGTTTCTGCTTCGGTAAATAGAAACATTAAAGCTAATGGCTTCTGTTGTAGACATTTCAGTACTAGTACCAACATAGCAACGTGTTTTTGATATTGACATGCAATTCTTTACATGAATTATATTTGTTTGGGATAGACTAATGAAAAAGGACTAGGCTTTTTGGAAGAGGCTTGTTCAGCAGCAGACAGCATTCACTAAATGATGATAACGCTTATTGGTTTGATGGTTTTTAAAAGGACACACTAATTTTCCTTCTCAGGGAACAATAACGGTATCAAAGAGGTAACAAAGAGGGAAAGTAGATACATCAGATAAAGCGGATTAAACAAGTTTATTCAACCATTTCATCCTAGCCCGATGGACTGACGACCTGAAAAAGGTGGCTGGGACAGACTGGATGCGGAAGACGGAGGATCAGCAGAAATGATGCACATTGGGAGAGGCCTATGTCCAGCAGTGGACTGCATCAGGCTAATTGATTGATTAATGCAAGCCTGTGTAAATTACAGTTCATTATTTAGTTGTTAGTGCCATGCTGGGTTAGATCCAACGAGCAAATATTAATCGTTATCGCGATGTACTACATAGAGAAACATAATATTTAAGCTCCACAATGAACTTTATTTGATTTGTAGGCAATGTAAATAAGATAAAGATTACGATTTAGTATCGCTATTATACGGTCGTTTAAACAACATGCTTCGGCGTTTCAATACACAGCTTGCTTGAAATATACATACATTTATTCTTAGACCAGATATCAGTCATTATGACTGTAAGACGTTGAATGATTCTTGGCACTCGCAGTAACTAAGTTTTCCTAATATATTTCATCCGGCACGACTGGTGATACGCTTCTAGATATAAAACACAAGCACCAATAGTTTATAACACATCTTTTAGAGCTCCTTCATCCAGCTAAAAAAGTAACAAACGCTTCAAGCAACTCAATCATCCGAAAATAGAAACATGGGAGCAAACAAATCCATGATTTCTCTTGCGCCATTCACTTTTGGATATTCTAATACTGAATTTTCTTAGTTTAATCACAGATTCAGTACGAGTACATACGCCCACCGCTGCGCCTGTGTGTAAACAAACCTCGAAAGGGGTCAACGCCCTGCCACCTACTTTCCCTACAGAGAATTATTGTTGTCCATCTCACAACGGAATAATCAGCGCACATAGCTATGCAGATAAGCATATCGCGGTCGGTTCAAGGTAATTACGGACGGACGGTACATTTACAAGCATAGGCATACTCGGCAACATGTTGAACTGTCGCGAAAACAAGCAGATAGGCAAATATGGTAGATAATAAAAGCAACATTTGTTTTTTTGCAAACTGTCATAAGTAATGGCATATTTCAGTAAATAGCGCATGATTCCATGAGCTGTGTGCGTTTAGTATCCAATAGAAAACAGCCGTTTCCAATTAATTACCTATTACGACATCCTAGAGTATTTCTTGATCGGTAACCACACATTTACATTTATATTTACGTAGATATTTGTTTTTAAAATTATTATGACTCCTACCTATGAAGCAGGTCTAGGGTGGAGCCCGCACCCTGCAGGGGAGTCCGTTACCTAACAAAGCGTCTAATTGGACATCATTAGCGGCAAAGGCCGGTCAGGGTTTCAGCCCTCGGGGATAGGATAGGATAGGACGTACCTGGTTTCCCGAATACAAGGGAAGAAGTGACGTAACAATGTGCAATTTAGTTGGTTCGTGGCCGACATTTTATCCCACTTAATCGTTAGATGAGCGAGTTGAAGTCCGTACGTAGAACTATTATGTACTCTGTGCCCGAGGGGGATTCCATACGTAAAAAGTTAAGTACGCTAGCTTAAGAAGTTATACATAATAAGCATACATTCCATACATCAGCCATAGCTCTTCGCTCCATTCAATGATTGTGCGCTTATCTCCCAGTCACTCTGAGAAGAGAAGACAGCTGCAATGGAACCGTGAGAATATCATATACCTAGGTTAGTTTGAAATGCAAATTCTATCTATCAATACTTACTTTTTAGTAATTGCAATTTTATATTATGTTACACCGACTGTTACGTTCTAAACGTAAGCAATTTAGATTAGCTGGAATACTAATTAATTGGATAATGTACTAGGATGTAAGTACTTTCAAAAAAGAGAAGAAAAAATCTAGAATCTAGTACTAGAGTTTATGCAAAAGTTGTACCAATCCATGTGGAAAGTCTCTTTTACATTTTGTTATGTAAAGGAAGTGGTTTCACTTCCATGTTCTGATAATGTAGGAAGTCGACGCAAACTCATTACGCGTTTAACAAATGGTTCTAATACTCAGTAACATAACAAGATTAACATCGCTCAATATGGAAGCCATTATTTTGGCAAGGCAGCTACGTTTGCCGAATTATGAGTACTCGAGTTCGCCCACTGGCCGAACATAAGTACCTACCAAAATAATTATTGAAAATATCTGTCGCCCGCGTCACCACCCGTGTGGTATTCTAATCCCGTTTTCGCAACCCATACGAAGGATAAAAAGTAATTATGTTTCATTCCAAACTATAATCTACTAGCTTTTACCCGCGACTCCGCGTGGATGTCGGTTATATCGCGCCCAAACATAGCCTATGTCCTTTTTCAACGTCTCATCTACCATTATACGAAATATTATTTAAATCGGTTCAGTGGTTTAGGCGTGAAAGCGTAACATACAGAGAGACAGACAGATAGAGTTACTTTCGCATTTATAATATTAGTATAGATTCACACATTTCATCATTATGTTTTTCGATCCCATTCCCCAACCGAGCACTTCCTGATGAATGTTTACTGTCAAATACAGAAACAGGAGAGGGTTTCTGTATTTGAAAGTAGAACATATTCATCAGAAGAGATGAAGTTTTCATAAACTCAAACTCAAGGTATTTATTCAAAATTGTGTAGCACTACTACAGCTTTTTGACGTCAAATTCTGCTTAAAACTAAGTTTACCACCGCTTCCTAGGCACCAGTGGAGAAGAAACGGCGCAACATTCGCCAAATTACCAATATTCACCTTCGCCAAATACCACGCGCCAATTGCCGGGAACCACGCGGAAATCACAATGACGTTCAAAGTGCTCTTTGTGAAGTGACCTATACTTAATATGAATAAAGAAATTTGTGTTTACCTTGAGAAAACTATTCAACTGCAAATTCCATTCAATAAAAGCAAAGCAAGTTCAAAATTTAGCTCATTTTCTACGGCATCAGCAGTTTAGCACGAGAGGATAGCTCACGATATAAAATGGCTAGGCATATCCTAATATAAAACTATCAAGTTGTATGTGCTAACTAGCTAACCACTAACCGCTATGGTAGAAAACGAGAACTATTATCCATACTAATCCATACTAATATTATAAATGCGACTCTGTCTGTCTGTATGTTACGCTTTCACGCCTAAACCACTGAACCGATTTTGATGAAATTTGGTATAGGGGTAGATTATACCATAAGAAAGGACATAGGCTATGTTTGGTCGCGATAACCGACATCCACGCGGGCGGAGCCGCGGGCAAAAGCTAGTATTGCATATTTTAAAATGAAAAAAAAAAAACTTCATAGCATGTTTGTTAACCCCTCCCGAGGAGGGTCAGACCATAAGGGATGGCCCTGGGTCAGCCGGGGTGCGAGGGATATGTCGATGACAACCTATTCTCCGGCCTAGCAACACGACCCTCAGTCGGCGTGCGGTTTTAGTTGGTTCGAGTCCGATACAACCTCCCCTTCCGGCTCTGGCTGGGGAAGGTATCCAAGGGGATTTCTGCACGAAAAAAAAAGTTATGTTAACAAAGCATTGCGGGCGTGGCTGCGTCCCGCCACCACCGTTAGAATCTTCTTCAATAGATGATGAATTAAACATTAGTGTGCTACAGTTCGCCATGTTTTACTTATATCCCGCACAATTTGCATACATATTAGTGGCGACGAGGATGGGACCCAAATTCCAAACCCACGCGTGCAAAGTACGCACTACAGGCATACTTCAAGAAGGGCATTTGAATGATTTTTCAGGGTCGGCAGCACGCGTGTATCGCCCCTGGTGTTGCATATCATGTCCAAAAGCCAGACGATGGTAATCACTTTCCATCAGGTGGG
This sequence comes from Eilema sororculum, assembly GCA_914829495.1. Classification (NCBI taxonomy): domain Eukaryota; kingdom Metazoa; phylum Arthropoda; class Insecta; order Lepidoptera; family Erebidae; genus Eilema; species Eilema sororculum. Next base: position 18,162,778 of record OU618552.1, on the reverse strand, counting down.
CCGTGTTTGTCTGCCATCTAAGTGATATAAAGAAAAACTTAATAGGTCGTGGCACGAAACCTTTAGTGCGCAGGTCCGACTCACACTTAGCCGGTAATGTAGTATTCGTCAGTTATTAATTACTTGTACTTGTATGATTAAGTATTTGTATTATTGGCTTCCTCTTTTCAACTTTTTATATACATTTGTTTTTATTTAAGTACTAATGAGGCCGTCAAGCTGAGTGCCACCACTGTTAACATGGTACATGTTTCCGATGGTGACCCTCTTTCCGAGACTTCGCCTTTAGCTTAACATCAGGCGAGGTGAACTCAAATTGACGTGTCCTACGTTAAAAAAAAAACTTACTAACTGCGCTGCGACTCACAATAAGTACCTACTTAAACATAGATTGGGGGAACATGTTACATTAAGTGTTCTTAAATATGATTACTTTGTATAAAATTTAATGAGAAAGCTTTAAGATATATATTACTGTATAATTGAAAAGAAGTTAGCATAAGGTTTTACATATTTCACACTTTGGAAGAATTGTTGACAGGTAATTCAACGATCATGACTGTTATTCAAAAGTAATATTCTATTTTCATTCGTTAATATCGTTCCATAGACGTCTACCATTCTGTACCCACGAAACTCCACCCACGAAATTTTTTTTCCAAACTTTAGCCACAGGTCCTTCCACATTCTACCCACGAAAATAATTTCTATCTTTTCATCCATTTTTATTCGTTTTTATCGGCAACCGTTTAAGCTGAAGGTACGCGGTAGGTCAGTACGGTGAAATTACCGTTATTCGTTTGGATAATTACTCACTGAATATTTCATTAGTTTCAAATCAATAACTATTGAAAAGCATTGGGAGAGTACAATCATTTATTGGAAGGAATTATCGTACAGAATCTAAATAAATAATAATAAACGTCCTATTTTATGGTTGTGACCCATGGCTAAAACTGGGTTTAATTTTGGGCGCAGACAATTTAGCAGATGTTTACATTACAAACTTTTTAGATTTAATTATGTCAATTTTTAGTTTCTTCATCTATTCCTATACCTACTTAAATTTCAGGAAGATCCGATTCTAGCAAGCTGCTAGTAGATGGCTGTAGTTAAGTAGTTAGTAACTAACTAGTAGTTAAGCCGCCTTTGTACAGTTATAGTATATTATTGTAGGTGTGGAAAGTTTAAATAGGTAGTACTAGCACAGATTATTAAATAGCTACTACGTAAGTAATAAAGTGTATAATGTACTAGAAAATTTATTTATCATTTGTTGCTAGCGAAGTCAATAAATTATTACAGGGTTCATACAACTACACGTGAAAATAGATTCACACTTTTATCAAGTGTGTAAAAAGCCGCGTGGTTCCCAGCAGAAAAGAATTTGGGCCACCTCATCTCTTTCCATGCGGTGTCGTACAAGGCGTCTAAGGGATAGGGCTGTTTAACATCAGACAGATATTACAGCATTTACAGCCCAGACTCAGCCTCAGATATAGGCTCGAGTCAACGACAGTGCCCGGAATATTATGGCAATAGGCTCATCCCTCATTACATGGGGCCGACTACAATTATTATTGATGAAATGTGGATGTTAATTCACCTCTGCCTAACCCTCCGGGGATAAAGGCGTGATTATATGTATGTATGCATGTATGCATGTATGTATGTATGTATGTAAAAACGGTAAGATTGAATCGCCATGACGCATTTTGCGTATTGAATAATTCATTACGTACTCGATCTATAGTCATTAAGTAATGTGACCAAATTGTTAGTTTGGTCCCCCGGCCACGGTCCTCCGACCAGGCTAGGTGTTCTGATCATGCCTGCCGCGTTTTAACATTTTAAACCAATATTCATCAGCGTGAGAAATTTCACTGTCATTCAAGAAGTTCAAATTGGTTCATTCATTTTGTTCCATAGAACACATTTATCCACTTTTGATTCTACCTTAAACCCTACTGCAAGTAAATCGAAGTGATTTCTTGTCTATAGCTAAGTTTTTCGTACGTGTTTCGTGCGAGCACTAAGTTTCGAATATTTCATGGTAGGCCCCTGATAGCAAATATACCTGAAACCTATCGTAGTTTATTAAAATTGTAAATTCATAAAATTATGAGACGGTTGAGGAAGCTCGTGAAGACAGATCAGATCGAAAAGGGCAAGCTGTTGTCCCTGTGCCTGCCAAGCTGGAGAACGACGCAATCATACATTGTACACACGTCCCTCCTAGAGTGACGTAGAATAAATATAGCAAGTGTCAATGTTATGCTTTTATTTTTAGCCATACTCAACTGGGAAAAATAGGTGTCATGACGCTGACATTTTTTATGTCTTTTGGTGCTAATTGATGTGGGCGCTCTGACGCAAATATTTTAAAACAAGTCAACTTACGTATTGATGATGTTCACAAATGACCCTAACAATACATTTCATCAATATAATATTCCTTTACCCACACTGCGAGGGGACTCCTAAGATGAAGATAATGATTCCTTTACCCACAGTACCTATGTATTTATTTTAAAATGCACTTAAGATTAAACTGTGCCAGAAAGGCTATTATAAAATCCAAAAATATTTAGAGGATATGAGCTTGGGAATGAGCTCAGCTATGCTACTCAAGCAAATCACTGTATCTAGACTATAAGTATTAGACTGTGAATGATTGTAAATAAACCAAAAATGCCCGCTGAGTTTCTTGCCAGAGTCTGGGGTGGCTAGGTCTGGGTCACGTTTCGAATCGGTGGTCCATTTGCTTAAACTAGTCTTTAATATTTATTTTTATATTCATGTTTTGTATGCAGAAAAATTATTTTGAATTTTGCATTACAATCATACATACAAAATACGCGTGAAAAACTTAACCCTTCTCGACAGTCGGATAAAAAAAAATAGAATTATAGTCTGGTGTTCTGGTAGGTCAGTAAATAAGCATAGTTTACAACAAAATGGTAACGATTGATGACCTTATGAATGCTTGAATACAAGATGTGTAATTCACACTGTGGTGTAAACGACAAATAGGGAGTCTTGAAAGAATAATTCCAGCATTTTACGCATATACTTATTTAAATGTTTCTTGACGCCTATATTAAGGCGTGGTCACTTTTTTTATTCAAAAAATTCACGTCATGGTATAAAATTGCATAACTAATGTTATGATTACAATTTTTGTTGGTTTGCGTCAGTTTATGCGAAATAATACAATTAAAGTTAATTATTTGATAACAATGATAACACTATAATTACAATACAGTTCTATATCTACATAATTCTTGTAAAGAAAAACAGTTCTTATCACAAAAAATACAGAAAACTCGAACGTCCAAGTTTTATTTTTGTAAATTTGCTATTTTTTTAATTAAAACTAAACCATTGTGTTTCTTGATGGCACTACATTTAAGATATTTTTTTGTTCATATGCTGATACCGTTAACATTGGATAAGCATTTATAATTGTGTCATGGTCATGCCGACCCATGGCTACTTACTGGAAAAAGCATCAAACTACAAAGGTTTTGTACAATACAAAGTTTATAGATGTCTACAAGTTATTTATTACGTTAGCTGATTTAGAATCTACATAATACTAATATTATAAAGATGAAGAGTTTGTTTGTTTACTTGAATCGCTAATCTCAGGAATTACTGAAGTCAAAGAAGCTGGTAGTAAAAAGAACCGGTCAAGTGCGAGTCGGGCTCGTACAAAACTGAATGGAGGTATGCAACCGGTTTTGATACTCTTGCATTTGCAAAAAAATGCAACATAAATGACTATCTTCCAATCGCAATTGACTTAATAGTTTAATTTTATCACAGCTTCAAGGCGGCGCAGACCTAAATATTTGGTATGAATTTGAACTTCATACCTCCACGCATTTCTGAGAAAAAGGTCTTGGCAGACAAACAGAATGGCAATGAAGTTATGATATAAGGGTTCTGTTTATTCCTTTTGAGGCGCAGAACCCTAAAATTTTTTTTGTGTTGAATAGTCCGTTTATCGATGAAGGTTATATGCCTATCATCACACTACTACTAAAGAGAGCGGAGCAGTGATCATAAAATGTCAAAAAAGTGAATACTAAAAAAATTGGGGCCTAAGAGGGTTTCAAAATATGCAACTAGCGAAGCCGGGCGGGTCGACTAGTTAAACAATAATTATTGCTGTACACCATAATCAGTTCGTAGTTAGAACAGTCTGGAAACTTCAGATGTAAGTTTTACTAACTCAATTCAAACTCAGGAAGTCTTAGGAGTGGCAAACAATATTACCTATTTATGTAACATTCTAAAGAACACTTACAATACTTTAGTAGTGAGTATAAGTTATGCCTTTCAATGACTCTACTCAAGACAATACTAGCGTGCTTCAGTTAAAAATAGACCGAAATTCTATTAAGATGTTTGACAGTGAAAAGGAAAGTAATATTTGTAATGTAAACAGTATAGCCTACTCATATAATAGACTACTCATGACTGCATAAAAGACTTTTTCTGTCATGAGTAGACTATCAGAATTTTCGAGAACTCGAGAAACAAAATGAGTTGGCTCCAGGCAATGCAGTGATTAATGCAAGAGGATAGGAATCGCATCTCATCTCATTCTGTAGTTGTGATAGTATCAATAGTAATATTATAGAATCAAGTCATTTAGTAGTAAATTAAGTACCTAATTTACTATTAATAGTAGTAATTTACTATCATCCACTTAATAATTCAAATTAAAAAGAAGCAATACAATAATAATGGACTAGTATTCATTTAACAAGCGGTATAAATATTTATTTTAATCAATGTATTTTATCACCTAGGTTCTAAGAATTATTTCATTACTTACTTTTTAACCAATTTTATTTTCAACTGTATTTGAATGGCATTCTAAATTATTGATATTCACAACAGTTCCAATAGGTGTCCCAATTGGGTACAGATTTGTCATTTTAACTATTCAATATGGTAGCAGGTTAGATATTTATTTAGATAATCCTTTATTGCAAACTAACAAACAAAATTATTGGTACAGAGATAAATACTGTTGTATGAACAAAAGGCAACTTTATCACTAAGGATGATTTCTTCCAGGCAAATTGCTCCTTGCCTCAAGACAATGTGTTGTTTTTTAAGAAAAATAAAAGTTATTTATACTGTTGATTGATGGCACTTGGTGGAATTCATTGTTACACATATTGAGAACACTTGTACTTTTTCCACTGTGGAAAAATTACAAGTGTTCTCAATATGTGGAAAAAATTATGTTGACATATTCACATACAGCCCATGACAACGAGCAGCAGGCAAAAGATTCACTCTCTATTATGTGGTACTGAAAATCAGTTGGCGAAATGTGAATATCAATTCCCCTCTGCCTACCTCATCAGTGATTTATAGTAGTGAATATATGTATATATGTCTGATTGTGTATGTATTTATCTAATTAGAATTTTATTATACATTGAAAACTAAAAGTGTATTTTTAATTTTTACTTTATAAATCAATAGATTTACACCTTACACCCTATTCAAGATTCCATAACACAAGCTAGCTAAGCTATGCTTACCATGGTTCTAGATAGTGTTGTGTGGAATGTTGTGGAATATTTATTTATTTGTTTTATTGTAGAGCAGAATACAGAGATTGGTGAAATGAGGATATTTATTCCTCTCTCACTATGAATTTTGGGACAATAAGTGTGTGTGAATTATAATGAATTTAAAAATGAAAAATTTTGAGTTTGAAAAACATTGGAAAAAATGGTTTTTTTTTTTCAATGTTTTTCGAACTTAAAAGTTAGCATATTAAATGCTATAAAAAATTCATTCAAATGAAATTTTTTATATAAAGCTTTTCACTGCAATACTTATGATTTATTATAATTTTTAATAATGATATCAATATAAAATGTATTGTACATTAATGTATTGTGTACACAAAATAATCTACCTACATGATTGTTATCAGTAAACAGATAGATAGTGTTGACTATTATACAGTTTGATATAATTATTATCAAATGGTTTTCTTATTGGTTTTACAATGGGTACATTATACAGCAACATATGTATACAGAATTTTACTGTTTAGCTGATAAATTCATGGTTTAGTTCCATTTTCCAGTGACAATATTTTTAGGATTTATCGTTTTTAAAAACTACTTAAACATGTAGCTCCTGGACAATATTTTCCGGCGCAATTAGCGATTAGATAAAATTGAATTAAAGGTGTCTATGCCATTATGAAACATGACAATTTTATAATTCAAATATTATGATCTGAAATCACGTTGTAACAATTCGATAAATTTATAGACGTGGAACTAGGTAAGTAACTGTAATTTCTACAGTTACGAACATAAAATTATAGCACATAGAAGATTCAAACGTAATTATTATGATATTAGAATGAAGTATATCAATCTGATGGCAATCAGTGGCAATCAATAACAAACATATTTATTAAATACTTACTTTCAGCCGCGTAAGATTTCCATCTCGGGCAGCATTGAAAACGACTGTTTTGAAATCCATGATGGTTCTCTTTGCTTCGTAAGAAATAACTCACAAAAAACCGAATTCACTTCAGGAACAGCACTTCCTTCTGAATATAATCATTGAAAATGCACTTATTCACGTTTAAACAAAGCAACCAATCAGTTTTTCAAAACACTTCGACACTGATCTTTCAGGATCGCTGATCAAACAGCTGCAGCGCGACGACGATCTGCCAATTCTGCCATTTAAAAAAATAACCACAGACAAAATCATAACAACTCGTTTGATTTTTTTTAAAGAGGTTCTATGTTTATGACTACTAGTCTTTTAATCATTATAATATTTATATAATAATAAAGCTTGTTTAGCACATACATTATATTCCTTTTATGCTGCGTACACACTGGGCTAAGTTAAGATATACCAAGAAAGATTATTTTTCAGCTTTGGCTGCCGCTCGCTTATTGGTGATTGAGCGAGCAAATGATCGATGGCACCATAGATTGATGGCACCGTGGTAGGTATACCTCGCAACATATATATGTCATCTGATGTTCTTAAAATGTGATCTGTTCGCGCAGCATACGTTTCTTGGGTGTCCATTGAGGATAGCAGTATAGTCTAAGACAGTGACGGTAGTTCTAGTGCCATTATTATAAATAGTCACGATGTCATTGCACAAACGCAAAAGGAAAACACTATCGCATTGAAGTTCCAACATAAAGGATAACATTTGGAAATGGTATAAAGCGAGTTTGAATGTTCAATTCACACATGAGAATTGAACCACTATGTAGTTGTAGCTTATAATCTGACTCAGAGACAAGGCAAAGACAAAATACGAAATTACAGCAGGCCATGTATGGACATTTTATAGAGTTAAGGGATCTATCACTAGTTTTCATTATGTTCATAATAAGTATATATAGTCACAGCCTTCCTCCCTCGAAATAACCTAGAACGGACTGGGAAGCCTTTATGTATGTACTCCACCAGTTGGATTGGGTAGTGGTGACTTTTCCCCCACATTATGCCATTCATTTAAATTATCAGGAAGAAAACTAGTACCTATCTGCGATGATTTAATGAGCATATACTTGCAGTAGATATATCACTCCATAACCAAACTACTTTTATGTATCTAAGAAAAGGTTTGCATATTAAGGCCTTGAGGATAGTAGTAATGAAAAAGTGGATACTCATGGATCTTATCCGTTTACTTCATTAGCCAACTCCACACATGGCGAATACAATTTTATTACAAACTTTAGTAACGATTTTGTGCAGTGGCTAAAAAAGAACCATGGTTGTCACTGTCAGATGCTGTGGTCATATACGAGTACATACCAAGACTGTACTGTTTTATTGCAAATCCAAGACCATTTAGCACAATTTGACCATATTGAAGATGGGACGGTGGTGGTCCTTGATTTCTCAGATTTATAAGTGTATTATACTAGCCGACCCACCCCGGTTTCACCCGTGGCATATCTGCTTTGACACCCTATATATATACCGCCTTTTTTTGAGCCCGCAATTTACAAAAAAATCAAAGAACTTATGGAAATCTAGAATCTACCAGATTTGTTGATAGGTATTGTAGAATGCTTCGTTCAGTCATCAAGCTCATCGTACTCCCTTGAGTATGATGACTCATCATCACATCATATCATCATACTCAAGGGAGCTCATCATTGATGAGCTTGATATATGTTAAAGGCTGTTATTATAGCCTATAAACGCCTTTAAAACTTCATCGATAAACGCACTATTCAACACAAAATATAACTGTTTTGCATTAAAACAAAACAGGTATTATGTGTTGAATAAAACACACAGCGTTGATATGAAGAAGCTGTCCTGAAATTGCCTTGTCTATGGTTTAACTTACCGGTTTATCCATGGAATTATACCTGTCTCTCTCTCTCACCAGCGGGCGTCCCACTCTGTGGCGCTTGATAGCTGTCAACTTCTAACTGACAGTCATAGAGTCTTCAGATCACCAGCAAGAATATTGCTGCAACGCTGTGTGTTTTATTCAACACATAATACCTGTTTTGTTTTAATGCAAAACAGTTATATTATGTGGTTTTCTAAAACACACAGCGTTGATATGAAGACCTGTTTGGTATCTGCTGGTGGTGACAGAAATGCTATGTGAAATTAAATAAATAGGTAATGAAAGCACATATAACACCATTTGGAAGTAGAATAAACTTCATATTCTGGATACTGGAAAAATAAAAGAACAGACTGTTATAGCACTGTTAAATCAGATCTATCTTCTGATATAATTTTATCTTAAAATATGAAAACAGAGACTTTAGTCCCTCAATAGACTCAATAAAATAACTAAGGATCTTAAATTCCTAAAACTTTCAAGAGATCCATAAAGTTAGCTAGGAACTTTTTAGTACTTCAAAGCCTATAAATGATTAAATATTGGAAAAATTTGTACGCAATAAACCAATACTTAAATTAACGTGAGGAATTACATTAACTGGTTGACAATAGACTTTTTGAAAGGTCTCTATGCTCTTCCAGTTTCCTCTATCTGAAATTTTTTGAACTAGTCTACTTTCTAGCCAGCTTCTAAAGCTACTGCAGATCTGATACTGCCAAGGTCAATCTTAGGATCTTTAAAAATAGTGCGAATTCAAACCGCAATTATTGACCTTGTAGCAAGTATAAATTTCTCTGATAAAGACAAAGATTAGAATATTAGACTAGTAATATTGTTAACTACTTTTTTAATAAATCATGTATGTCTATCAGGGCAAATTTGATGGTATGGGTATTGCCGTAACAATCAACCAAATAGTCTGGTCAGACTGGACTGGACAAATTTGATGGTATCGGTGTTTCCGTAACAACCACTCAAATAGTCTGTAAGACTGGACTGGGCAAATTTGATGGTATCGGTGTTTCCGTAACAACCACCTAAATAGTCTGTCAGACTGGACTGGGCAAATTTGATAGTATAGGTGTTTCCGTAACAACCACCCAAATGGGCAAATTTGATGGTCTGGATGAAATTGTCTGCAAGACTCTGAATCTGTCTTAGATCCCAACTTGGGCACAAGGTTACAACATCTCCGTAACTTATCAGATTTCTATACTTGATATCAAGTAAAGTGAGGTCCTGAATCATGAGGCAAGTAAAAGTATTAAGACTGTCCGTCTAGTGACTTCAAATAGGGAACCAGAATTATGAGACTACTAGCTTTTGCCCGCGGCTCCGCCCGCGTGGATGTCGGTTATCGCGACCAAACATAGCCTATGTCCTTTCTCAAGGTCTAACCTATCCCTATACCAAATTTCATCAAAATCGGTTCAGTGGTTAAGGCTTGAAAGCGTAACATACAGACAGACAGACAGACAGACAGACAGACAGACAGACAGACAGAGTTACTTTCGCATTTATAATATTAGTATGGATTTAGCCAGTTTTAAATAGAATACTTGTGTCCCATATTGCTTTTGTGATTTAGGTCTGGCTAAAGATCTAGCTTATATTATATTATAGCTTGAAGTTAGCATAATAAATGCTATAAAAAATCATTCAAATAAAGATATAGCCTTTAACACATGATGGATAAAGGAATTCTTTGTAGCACAGTATGTGCCGGTTTATGTAAGTAGCTTATAGAACTATACATTCTATAAGCTAACTTATCTTATAAAAATCTGGCCACTTTTTGACCTCTAGGTAACTTTAGGATTAATATTATGGCTGTTGCCTCAGGCCAGCCATCTTTTAATTGAAGTATCATATGTTACTAAAGTAGATGTCCGCTAACTACTTTAATAAATTCTATTCTGCTCTAGACAGTCCAACACCAATTTTTTTAGGCTAATAGAGAAAGACGTGTCGACTTGTGGAGGGCAACAGCCTGAGCTCCGATCTATTAACACCTTCCGAAGGTTATTTATCGGTAGTAGGATTGTCAAGGTTCTGGCTCGTACATCAATCAGCCAGATGCACATCGTCCACCATAGTATTATTAAGATCGAAACCATCTTGTTATGTACCACAGATGTCTTGACGCAAACAGGTCGATGTTTGGGGTATCCCATGCTCTGAATTCAGCCTCCGTGGCTTCGGGGAGAAGGCACTACCCCTTGATAGACGGTCTGCGATTCCTTTTAACCTCCCCGGGAGGTATGTAGCTGAGAGGGTTATGTTTAAACTCTCCGCGAGGTTTAGGAGCCTTGTGGTCAACTTCAGCAATGATAGAGACCGCCCCCCCCCCCTGTTTCTGAGATATGCTACGAGGGTTCGATTGTAGGTCTGTACTAACATGCCTGCATTCCTTAGTGTCATTCGCTGACGGCTTATGGCGCACAGCTCATTTCTGACATTTGAATGCCAGAGTCTCTGGTGTCGAGACCAGGTGCCTGATAGGTATGAAATATTAAGCTGAGCTAGACTGCATCTGCATCTGTGGTTACAAAAAAAAGAGTCACACTCTACTATTGGTGAGAAGCTAACACCTCCAACCACCATCTTAAATCCTGTTGTACAGGAAACGGGAGACTTTCTTTCACTTGCTCTGGACTGTATGAAGAGTCTTAAATCTCTATATAATAGAAACTTTAACCTAATAACAATAAGCTGCATTCTGCGGTACTGTAGAAGTAGATGACCTTTGGGTACAATGTGATTTGAAAACTTGACTAAACCTAATATACTCTACATTTCTGCCAGAGAACTGTTTCCACAGTCCAACATATTGTTATTCCAATAGTAAAACACTGATCATAGCGCTTGTAACAGCGCTGAAATATCGAATAATATGACCATGTCAATTTCAAAACAAACATTGTTGATTATTAACTTTATATTCAAAATCTTTTTATGAGCAGTTGTATTTCATTTAGTTTTGTCTTCCAAACCAAACCAAGATACTCTACCTCCTGAGAGGGCTCCGAATTTTTGTAGGTCACATTCTAACATAAAGTTTCTAAAGTTCTTAGAGTTACCGAAGCCAGAGAACTCAGTATAGTCTGGTGCTGATTTACTAGGAAAAAAAAAATCATCTAGATACCAGTATTACCCTATGCCTGTAGGATTTCCGCAATCCCATTGGACACTGTGGCACACATCTTTGTGGCTGATGACAAGCCAAATGGTAGAGAAGTTAATTGAAGTACTTAGCCACTTGTTGTAAACAACTCTGAGAAATCTCATGTGTGTTTCTGTAATTGGCAGGTGAAAATATGCTTGACAGAGATCTATTCGCACCATCCAATTGTCTACCTGTAAAGACTCTGCTACATTTGCCTGTGAAATCAGTTGAAAATGTCTCTTTGATATAGAGAGATTGGGACCTCCGAGGTCGAGTTGGACGGAAGGATTCCGTGTGATTTCTGAACTAGAAACATGCAACAAAGCAAATCTGGTTTCTTTTTTGGTGGAGACTCCAATATGTTCTGTTTTTTTTTAACTGAAAATTATAATTACCATCTCTCTTTACATCATGCTGGCAACCTGTTGCAAGACGTGGCTGCTGAGGTATTGTACAGGTGGCTTCTTTGAAAAAGTGCAATTGGAATGTCTCTTCCGAAAGGACTGGTTTCTTTTAAATTTAGTGGTTAATTAATGTTTTGGTACTTATAATGCCTATTCTGATCTTATAGGTCTTGAGTTTGTGGTGTACTGTAACCTCTCTTATTTTTAACATATGCTGGAGTATTAAACCACCTAACGAGGCATTGACAGGTTGCAGAGCATCTCGCTAAATAGATATTCATGACTAGGTAGAATATTGTGTAGTATAAATAACTATAATTAGGAGTCTTAGGGTTTGCCAAGGCCCAGTCAATAATATCCTGCAATCCTGTATTTAATAAAAACCTTTGTTCAAGTATAATATTAGTTAAGCCTGCTAGTGACTGTTCAATCGGTACAAATGAATCAAGGCATAATTCCTTATTAACCTTAGCCCTACAAAACTAGGGCTAACGATGCAAGTTTGTAATGTACATATAATTCCCTTCAAAGTAGGAGTCTTAAGCTTTTGGAGATAGACCAACTCCTCTAAACGCTCCTTACAGTTAGCAACCAGTAATTTTTTTATCCAAATCTGTTCCTAATGCACCTAAGCAGGATCTTTGAGATAATGATGGGTTTACCAATAACTGATAGGTAGATGGAACAGGATCAATGCTTTGTTGATTCAAAATTGATTGACTATTAGTTACCAGAGCAGGTAAAATTACTCAAATAGTCGGAAATATAACCGACCAATTGGAAATATTCTGGTACTTACGCGACGTCACGCGTCTTTTGTTTGGTTGGTGGCGGTGAAGCTACATACTCTATTCATCCTCCAAGGATAAAGAAGAAATGAATTGCGAGTTTGTATACGAGCCATCCGAGGCATCAACTTTCAAACATGATTCACCGCCTTCAGAAACCGACTGGCTTTGGTTCGAATTCATTCTGAAAATCTCTACTCACACAGAGAATACGCAATAAAAGTGAATTATTGAGATGCTGTGTATAATTTCAACACGGTTTTTACACTTTTAACTGAAATAAAAGTTATGAGAAAATTTTGCTGGTTAGCACGGCAAAATTTCAGAAACGCTATGACTGTCAGTTAGAAGTTGACAGCTATCAAGCGCCACAGAGTGGGACGCCCGCTGGTGAGAGAGAGAGACAGGTATAATTCCATGGATAAACCGGTAAGTTAAACCATAGACAAGGCAATTTCAGGACAGCTTCTTCATATCAACGCTGTGTGTTTTAGAAAACCACATAATATATATTTTTAATTCGAATAACTCGTTCCCTCATATTTAGCGCGTTCAAAACAAACAACCTCTTCACTTTTTATATATATTTTTTAATTTGATGTTGATATTCTCGTTAGAATTTATGATCGTTTGAAAGTGAAGCATAAGTGAAGCAAAGTACGTGGTCCATAAATGACAGTTTCGAGAATGCCATTCTTTGATGAATGATGATGGATGACATGACAGCCGAACAAAAATTACGGCGTGGATTTATGGTTAAAAAAATTGTGAAAATCTGTTGATCGTTCTTGAAAATACTTGTTACTTAAATACAATCAGTCGCATTGTTTAGATGGTGATTGATAATCGTACTTAAAAGAAGTTAATGTCAATATAATGACCGATAATTCAAAAGTTTCCAAGCAAAGTTTGTGCATATCATTGTCGTTAGCGCGTAAGTCGGGCTCTCCGGTGTTTAGTGTATTATAGCAGCGGTCACCAGTGTTATATGAAATGGTTCCAATGGTGTTAGCAAACGGATCAAAAGAAAACTATATTTGATTGTGTTTAAAGGATCACGCAGAATAGATTTTTCTAAGATGTATCCTACGGGTACGCGGCACCCAGCGGCCGCGGTAAGGGTTTGTGTTCATTTTCTATCTTATAGCCAACTCTAAATGTAATCTTCCCCTTGTGGAATCAATCTCTTATTGTCTGATGATGATTTAAAGTGCTTACATGTAATAGGTTTTGGTTAGACCCTATTATTGTTTGTCTTTTTTGTCCAGGGACCTCAGCCACCGGCAGGATCTATAAAATTTACAATAGCAGACACACTAGAGCGTATTAAAGAGGAATTTAACTTTTTACAAACTCAATATCATGCGTAAGTATATAAATACCCTTTATTTACACTCCTAATCTGGAGTTGATTGTTTTTCCATCATTCTTATCTCAAGATATAATATCAAATCTTTGTTTACAGTTTGAAATTGGAATGTGAAAAGTTGGCAAGTGAGAAGACAGAAATGCAAAGGCATTATGTTATGGTAATTACTCTATACCTATGGTAAAAAAGAAGAAACATTTTGAGTAAACATTCCCGATGAAATGTTCTTCATGAGCATACCCTTACTCTGTTCTCAACAAAGAGGCTGAAACTGGCAACAAAAATTGTAGCAGCCAAAATCAATACAAGTAGCGGCAATGTGAAAATGATGATGGTGAAACTTCTATAAATCATCTGATGCCTTCTTGTAATGGGAATATTTGTTTGGCTGTTATAATATCGTTGCCAATCTTGGCTGCCGATTTGGCTGCTAGTGTCAAACTCATTTCTCAACAAAGAGAGATAACTTGTAATGATGATCTTGAAGTGACTGAGCGATAATTTCTATAAAGGCTCTGAGTAACCATTAGAAGTTTTCAAAGGAAGCATCTGCCAGTTTAATAAACTCTAATAATATTATCACAAAACATTAATATTTTTTATTTTTCCAGTATTATGAAATGTCATATGGACTCAATGTAGAGATGCATAAACAGGTAAATCGTCATGATTACAGTAAAAAATGTTCTAGAAACTTAAATTAACTACAAAAACTAATGACTACTTTCTATTCGCAGACAGAAATAGCAAAAAGACTAAGTGCTATAATAGGGCAGGTGCTACCATTTTTAGCTCAAGAGCACCAGCAACAGGTGGCATCAGCTGTGGAAAGAGCTAAACAAGTTACAATGTCAGAACTGAATTCCATTATTGGGGTAAGCAGTCCTTTTTACGTACGAGTTGTGATCTCAACTTTTACTAGCAGATTTTTCAAAGAAAAAAAGTATTCTATAAAGCTTTTAGTGTTCCAAGTTTTTCATTAATGTAGTCCATTTCTTGTTTTGCTTATTTTATTTCAGTTTTTACCCAGGTGACTATTTCTTGTCGAGGTTTTTCGTTTTTAGTCACCTAACGGGACACAATGTTTTTATACACGAGACCTAGTATATTTAAAAATATTTTTATGCTGCATTTAACTAACAGACTAAATTTCTTATGTCTATGTTTATATGCTTGCTGCCAAATATGCATTCTATGAAGCTATTCAAATATATAGAAGTGTTAGTGTTAGCGGTCGCTAACAAGATTAAGTGTATCCATTGACTTTATAAGGCTTACATCATGATAGAATATAGTACTCTGAGTGCAATTTTTATTCACTTGGAACTGTAATGATATAATGAGAAAAAACTGACTGCAACAAGCCTGCGATAAGTGATAGAAAATTGCAAATCATACAAGTTACTTAAGTAATACAAGTTTATATCAGTTATAAACAATAGCTGTGGGTTTGTTTTAGACAACTATGAGTATGTGTGATGTACAGTTTTATAGGCTAGTACGGGGAGTGATAGAGGTCTTTAGATGATGACCGTTACACAGCATATATATTATTAACGTTGTCCGCAGCAACAACAACAGCAGGGTCTGCAGCAACTGCTTGTAAGTCCAGACATACTGTGCTTGGTACATGATATATGTTGTGATTAACATTTTAGCCATTAATTTGTGTTGCCATTTGTGATCCTTTACAAATTATTTTCATATAGTCACATTATCATACTAGCTTTTGCATTCTCATTTAGTTGGGTCGATCTTGTCTTTTTTTTTTTAGATTTTGTTGTACTTTTTATATGTTGTGAAAACTTATACTGTTTTATATGTGTGTTAGTATTTGTAGTTATTGTTAGCAAACAATGCCTTCTTTCTTAACCTTTTTTATTAATTTGCCCTAACAAATTACTTCATAATTAAGCATATTATCAGCAGAAAAACAATAATAAACCTATAAAAAATTTAGTTAACTCCTTATTTATTAAAATAAATAAAAGAACTCTATAATACAAGATCAAATTAAAGTAAAAAGTATCTACAAAATAATTTTGAGATTACAAAATAGAGTGAATAGGAAAAAAAAATTCGTAATGTTATTTTAGGTGGGCTATCCTCAATTTAGAGATTTAGATGAAGATTTGCCTTCAAAATTAACTAAACATTTGAATTTCTCAAACGCAATGTTATCCTTATAAAGACAGTATTTCCTATTTTTCAGAGCACAGAATACTTAATGAATATTCATTGTAATTTTACACTAATAACCTAATATTGGGATCATATATAGTTAAAATCAATAATTAATGAATTTTACAGCATTAAGAGTATGCAAACTATACAAATCGAATACATAGGGACAAAGAAACTTCTCGGGCGGGACTCGAACCTTTGACCAATTCGGCTACCGAGACGCGCCCGATGTGATTCAAATTTCCCTTCTATTTTTGTCCGTCTTTAAGGCGACCTTTAAGGAAAGATCACGGGTTCGAGCCCCGCCCGAGGAGTTTCATTTTTCCCTATCTATTCGATAAGTTTTGAGAGACCCATAAAACTGTCATTTCTGCAGTTGCAGTATTCAAATCAAATAACAGGTTGTATAGTAACTAGGTAATAATTTCAAAATTACAACCCTGATGAGTTGTAAAGATATGCTCGTAGAAGCAAGCTCATCCTTGTCGTTATAATTGATTATTGCTGCAAGTAATTGCCCCTATAAACATGGTCTTGAATGGACGTGTGAGTGGGTCATTAGTTCTGGTAGTCATTGGATGTTATCATACATTGATGGATTAGTTTTACCTTCAGCTGTTTTATTCATACACTAAAGTACATCTATTACATAATTAATAATGTCAAAAATTTAGGTTGGTGGGTACGTAGGTGTGGCGATACCACATGTACCCAGCGCCATCTAGCGACAGCAAGCCGAACTACTACGCCACTACTACGTCACTACGAATCCTGCATCGCGAAAGTGAAGTTCGGGCGCTGGTACAATATATATACAACAACCCAACGACAATCGTTGGGCCGCGGCCCGCCAGGCGTGATCACCTTGCCTGGTCGGAGGATCCTCCCTTTGTGTTGGAGGAACATCACACCTCGTTCCTCCACAGTGGTGACCCCGACGTGATCTGATCACGTAACCTTCGCTGTGCATATCAGCAACTTCCTCATCGTCACATCCTATTCACTTCTTCCGCATGAGCGGTAATCAAGTCTTCGCCATCCAGCACTTTCGGCCCTTATATGGATACCATTGCATGCAGCGACCGCTGCAGCCTGGTTACCCTTCGGCCACACCTGCATCTACGGCATACAGTACACGTACATACGGTCATGTAAGAAGAGGACATCTCTCCCGTCTACGTAGTCGCTTCGCCATTACGCATCATTCGCCCCACTATATGGGGGACTTACCTCAACTCACCGAGGGCTACTCACCTCAACTCACCGAGGACTACTCACCTCAACTCACCGAGGGCTACTCACCTCGACTCACCGAGGGCTACTCACCTCGACTCACCGAGGATTCGCCTCGCCTCACTGGCGGCTCGCCGAGCATTCATCTCGACGCTTCAAGCCCCAACTCACTGGGCGTTTCAACGCAGGACCGCAAGCACCGCAGCACCGCACTTGCCCCGCTTCTTCGGGACCAGCGGTAATCCCGACTCACTGGGACTAGCGAGGATGACTGTTCCGCCAAATGGAATACGCGGCGTCCAGCTCCGACGAAACGGAACTACTCAAGACTGGCATTGGCACGCTCCTCAAGAGAGCTAAGACAGCTGACTCATAGTAATCAACCTCCGGTATTGGAGGGGAGTGATGTGGCGATACCACATGTACCCAGCGCCATCTAGCGACAGCAAGCCGAACTACTACGCCACTACTACGTCACTACGAATCCTGCATCGCGAAAGTGAAGTTCGGGCGCTGGTACAATATATATACAACAACCCAACGACAATCGTTGGGCCGCGGCCCGCCAGGCGTGATCACCTTGCCTGGTCGGAGGATCCTCCCTTTGTGTTGGAGGAACATCACACCTCGTTCCTCCACATAGGTTTTGGGTTTACATTATCATAGGGTATTCAATTTTTAGCAGATAATTCCTTGCTTATCTTCTAAAGTTCTCTCCCACTCGTCTTAACTTGAAATTTTAACATTGGGGATTTAGATCTTATGTAAGTTAAGAGGCTGACAGCCTTTGTGGCGTGGCGGTAGCGAACGCGGTCGCTACGCAGGAGGCGCGGGTTCGATCCCCGCTCAGTGCAAATATTTGTATGCATAAATATGAGTATTTGCATTGGTCTGGTCGTGCCTCGGAGAGCACGTTTAGCTGTCGGTCCCGGTTGTAATACGAACATGTATTGCAGTCGTTATAGGGGAATTGAGTGAAAAGGGCTGATCACCCGTCCGATCAAACGGCTGTAATAGTAAGTTAAGAGGCTATCAGTAAAGTGGGAAAATTTGAATGAATTTTTATAGCATTTATTATGCTAACTTTTAAGTTAGAAAAACATTGGAAAAAATGAAATGCTCAAGTGAGACTTGAACTCACGACCTTTCCCTTACAGGGAGAATGCTCTTCCAACTGAGCTGTTGAGCCATATGTAGCATTTGAGCACTTCTTGGTTTGACTGGGTTCGTTTAACTTTAGTATCCTTGCATGTCAGCCCGAAATTAGCTAACCGCTGTTTTTAATTAATATTTTAGAGTAACTGTAAATTTTAAAGTTTTACATAATTATATCATTAGATTCAAGCTCAAAAAGTATTTTTCATCTGTATTGTGATAGCTTACACTAGGATATAAATAGGGTTCGTCTTTGCTCCTACTCAGTTACTTATTACAGGCTTCCAATTTAAAAAAAAAGGACCGAATTTCGATGTTTAGATGATCAAATTGTTTCTATTTTTTAAACAATTATGTCACCAACTTTGTCAACCAACACCAATTGCCGTTTCCAATAACGTAACCTACAGTTAACTGTATAGAACTTCCAGATAAACAGTCCAGTTTCAAGTACTTATCTGTGACTTCTGTCCCAATATCTGTATATAAAAATCAATTGCTGTTCGTTAGTCTCGCTAAAACTCGAGAATGGCTGAACGGATTTATCTTATCTTGGTCTTGAAATATTCGTGAAGGTGTAGGGAAGGTTTAAAAGGTGAGAAAAACTCGAATAATTTCCGGGAACCGACATCCACGCGGGCGGAGCCGAGGGCAAAAGCTAGTTATAAATAAAAATCTCAATTTGTTTCCTAGGACAGACCCTACATATAGGCAGTGGGATTACATATCAATGGTAGAAATATTGGGACAATAAAATCAGAGATTGATGACCTTCTCTATCTTCAGTATCCCGAAACTGACAGTAGATACGTTATTGGGACCGGCCGTTTGTAAAGTATTACTAAAGAACAAGTGACTTCATTAATCTCGGCTATATGCACACGCTAAATATTGTAATCATTACTCTAGACGTATTTTACTACTAAAACCTATTACTATAACATCATCAAATCTAAAAAATAGCAATAAAACGATGCCAATCAAGAGAATGCACAAGCTATACATAAACCGCAAGCATTTAACATAAGTTATGTCACAGTAATTGGAAAAACTAATTGGACGTTATTGTTTAAAGGTGTGTGTACACTGGGCAACATTTTGTTGCGAGCATGTGTTGCAATATCACTGAATATACATCAATTTGTTACTCATTGAATCTAAGGGCCGGCGCCCAGTGCCGGCATCGGCAAGCATGAGGATTTGTATTTGTCGAATAAGTAACAATAGATCTTATTGTTATAGATTAAGGTTGAACTTTAATTGGTAACCATAACGCTGCAGAATGCTAATCGATGCCGACAATAGTCGACGATCGTCATTGAAATTTCAATTTTATGATGATAGTGATAAGATCTATTATGCTTGGCCAAAAAAAATCCTGAAGCTCGCCGATGCCGATAATGGGCGCCGGCCCTAAAAGTGTGTACTGATCGGTTACTTGGGGTACTGTGACATCTTACAAGCATTCGCGCTGTAGTATGGGGAAAAATATGAGCAACGGGTCGCTCATACACGGTGTAACGTAGTGCTTGATGCGAATGTTACATGACGCCCCGTAACACCAGTTGGTACGCAATTTTACAGGATTATGTACAAAAAGCATGTCACTTTTTTGTCAAGGTAGGCACACCATAGGTACTGAAATTTATGTTGGGTGGTTGTACTGGTTGTTCGACGATGGATTAGTTAAAAATTTAGTTAAATTCGTAGTATATTCCTTGCAAGTTAAATAATGTAACGGGAACATTCCAACGTGTAAAGTGGTTAGATGCATAGATCAAAACCCCTCGGCACGCTGAAGCGTCGGGAAGGATGAAGGGAACGGAACCTAATAGTTCTAGTGAACAATGTTAGTTGTTGTGTTGGTAATTTTTTTCTTGTGTGTAGTCGGCTTTACAATCACACTTTTTACTCTACGTTTCCACTGTGTGCGAGCATACATTATTCACGTGTAGTAGTGCCACCTGCCACGATAATTCGTCCCATTGTGATGTCTATCTCACATTCATTCATTTTATAATGAACTGAACGTCTCCGATGGTAAAATCAATTTGTTTAATGAGTGTTAGACCACTATTACACCTGCTGATAAGTTATAATGTGGTCTAATGTAACACGCTTTCCTAGATTGAGCTTATTCATTCGAATTTGGAATATAACTATCGCTTAGACATCTCATACTTGCAGTAAGACAGTCATATCGAATGTTTCACTAAATGTTGTACTTTTAAAGCTAAAAAAATCCTTGGTAGCTATGAAACAGACCGAAAAATATTACATTAATTAATTATTAAATAAGAAATAACGGGATTTTAATTATAGTCATTATGCAGTTGTGAAAATTGAAAATTAGGATATACATAATTTGATACGGAAACTAACTCGTTTTAACAGTACATCTAACAGTTATTTAGAGTTTTTATTGTTTTGTACCCGACGTTATGTACATACGTAGTTTTTATGTGTTTTGCACATGCTTGTATTCTTAATTGAAGAAAAATACTTATTTAATTTATATACTAAATTCTATTTATTTTTCTAACATTTTTGGAATCCTTGTTTATGTTAACAATTCTTTATGTTCTATTTAATGTATTAATCGTAGTATTCTAACATTATATGATTAGATTAGAAGTATATAGATATAAAGTATTTTTGTGGACACGGCTAGAAGTATAGGTAGTATGTAGTAGAAGAAGGTAAATCACTGGCAAAATAAGTGTTTATTGTCTGCACAATAGGGTCATTTTACATGTTTGTTTTCTTTGTTTCAATGGTTAATATGGGTTCAGGTTAACATCGGTGGATGTTATTATTTATTTATTTAATTTCCGAAAACATCTATCTTTACAGGTTGTTCCCCATGCGATAGTGTTGTGATTATATTATAAACATATTGTAACATTTTGGGATAAACTTTCAGATCCTAACTCATTTAAATATGTAAATGCTAAGCAACATCACACAGATCATGAAAATAACACATTGTAGGTGCATTTACTTAATTATTAAATTCTTTTACACCGCGGTAGCCTAGTGGTATGGGTAATGGACTGCTGAGACGAGGTCTCGGGTTCGATCCCAGGTTTACCATGGCACACACCAATGACTTGTCGATGCTTTTCGAAGTTATGTGTGTATTTATCGCAGGTTTATAAGTGCCCGGTTAATGGCAATAGGCTCGCCACCTATTACATTGGGACCTAAACATAAACTGGCGAAATGTGAGTGCTTGCACCTCTGCCTACCCCTTCGGGGAATACAGGCGTGAGCTTATGTTATGTTATCTATCTTTACAGGTTGTTCCCCATACGATAGTGTTGTGATTATATTATAAACATATTGTAACATTTTGGGATAAACTTTCAGATTCTAACTCATTTAAATATGTAAATGCTAAGCAACATCACACAGATCATGAAAATGACACATTGTAGGTGCATTTACTTAATTATTAAATTCTTGATAAAAATCGGATTAGACGCTTAAAAAAATGCTTTTCAGCCTTCTGGCAGTGGCTAATCATGTTTGGGCACTGTGGCACAAGATGAGGGTATTTCAGAACTCTTTCTTCAATATTGCTTGATTGCCTGCTATAAGTTATGCCCTCCTAACTTTGCACTTCGACTATGCTTCGGCATATAAACTGTCGAAATTATTTACTGTTGAAACTAGATATTTATGTAATATACAATTTTGTGGTATGAACCGAAAATAACTAAATTAAATTTGATGTAATCAATGACGCAATAGTTTCAAAGTTTATGTAATAAAGAATGTTTGCTTTATTACAATAATTATTGTACTAATGTTCAAGTTTTAAGCGAATAATGTCTAATCTCATCATAATAATCTTATCACTTACTCAACTTTAGAAAATTTGCACACCAGTTTTATGCTTACGATAAATGCTATGTTCTAATTTATTGACATTTCATTAGCAAGTTGAATATTTATTTAGCAATTTAGGTTATTTGATTTGAAAGTTTCCATATTGTCATTCAAGATTATATTCCAGTAGGTACACTGCTCGTAATGACAGTTGATGACGAGGTATCCTGATGATTGGAGAAGCATATGACTCACATAATTACTTTTTGTTCACTGCTCCGTTTTTATATGTACAGACAGACAGTTCGTGTACAAAAGTTAGTTTGTAATCTTGGTCAGTCGAGTCAGTCGATACAAACATAATATCCACTGATGCTACTTGAGCGAGTTCTAAGAGCCTCACTGGCGACACGGCACAGCTAGGGATTTTTATGTCACAAATAAAAATGAAACTTAAACGTATGGCAATAAAGTAAAAATTTCTTTGATAATAGATTTATTTTCTAGCTATGATTATTATTATTGACATTGACACATAGAAGTCCCTTGCCGTATAGTGCCGTCAGTGCAGTGGGCCATGGTCTTAAGTTACCATATAAGATACCTTAAAGGCAGAAATAAATACAGCAGAATAATCACATAAACAATCTTATTACAGTTTCTGATAAAAATAAACGACGAACATTTTTAATTCAATAGCAATAAGATTGGGGTTTACATCCTGTGTTCACTAATTAGACATCTTCATTTAATTTTTTGTTGTGGTGTATAAGTACTATCATTGACTGCATGGGTTCGGGTGTTCAAAGGATATCATTATATAATCAATAGAATATAATATAGATATGTATTTTTGTATAAAATAGAATTAAAAAAGAAACAATATCATTTTTGTACTTAATAATAATACATACATACATAAAATCACGCCTGTTTAATAATTTAATAATAATTATAAGTATAATAAACTACCAATTATAAACGTATATAAAATCAGCATATATTTTATTTTTATTATGACTGTTTTTATTTTTTTAATGGGCCAGCTATATGATATTTTAGTGTAGTAATTTATTGCTATAATTAAATTTATAATTTTAACAACCGTATATTGCATAGTGTAGTTAGTTCTGCAAATAAATGTATTAAACATTTTCAAATTTAAACTATATTTGGGTATATACTTACAAAAGTAGTTACCTACAAAACTCGACTTTTAATTTGGCATTGGGAAGAAGAGTGATAAGTCGATTAACATTGGTTAAACTGGAACCAGTTTTGTAAACGATTCTCTCTCTCTCTCATTCTCTCTCTCTCACACACATAGCACGATTACAGCTTGCTATCTTTTTAGACTAGTTAAAACTTGAGCAATAAATATACAGACTATTTTAGCTACTCTATGAAGGTACCAAGCTCTTGGTTCTATCTACTAAAGAGAAAATGTTTTACAAAACCGGAATGTAGTTTTGTACATACGACCAAAGAAATAAGTATACGCTTTTACAAAAAGGTGTGTACTTAACTCTTTGGCCCTGTGTGCCTAACAACTGGCAGGTCAGGTTCTAGATTAACATCCCTCACAGCGTAGCCACTAACTAAATAAGCCACTTAACCTAACGTAGCGTGTATTTCCCTTTCAGCAACAAATCCACGCGAGTGCGGGGATGTCTCATGGAGTGGGGGGTCCAGGGGGTTTGTTAGGTGCTGGCGGACTGTTGTTCGCCCCGGGAGGTGGACCTCCACCTCCACCACATTTGCCACCGCCCGCACTTAAGGTAAGACTAGATTTTGGAACACAGATTAGTACGAAAATCATTTTTTTAATACCGGACACTTCAATTTGACTTCACCTCGCCTGATGTTAAGCTAAAGTCTCGGAAAGAGGGTCATCTTCGTAAACATGTACCATGTTAACAATGGTGGCACTCAGCTTGACGGCCTCATTAGATGCCTTTTCACGCCCCGCTTAAAGGACCCGGGACTGTAGAAGAAGGAAACACGTGAGCTGGCAGGGAGTTCCAGGTCTTAGTGGTGCGGCATAGGAATGAGTCACATCAGCATTGGAACAGTGATTCTCGAAGTTGACTGGGTTTACAACTATTTGAAAAAAAAATATCTCTTGGTTGTCAGAACCCAGCTCTTGGCTGTCTAAGGACATAACATTTAACTAGAAAGGCATTAGGAGGTTCATACAGGGTCGGCAGCGCGAGTGTAACGTTATATGCCCACCTATGTGGTATAAAAAAATTAGAACCCACTCAATATTTGCCTCCCACTCATGATAAATAGGAAGTAGGGAACACGTGTGTGGGGTAAAGCGCTAACGAAGTAATATAATGCTCCCTCAAACCTGCACTTAGTATTCTGGACGAGAAGGTAAGGGTTAGATGAGAAAATTGAAGGTCCATTTCGACCTGACTGAGTAAATTATCGCTCTCTCGTGAGAATTTATTTGGTAAAAGCTCATACTTGTGTTTCAGGTGGAGTTACCTCCTCCAGCCGACATCAAACCTCCAGTGTTACCAGGTGGGCCAGCCCCACCACCTTTATTGTCAGGACAGCCTTCACGGGAAGACGATAGACTAGCATCTAGGGGTTTACAACAGGTAAAGTACTATTTTGTTCGTATATACAAAGTCCCTCCGGCTGTTTTTCGCAACTGTGATTCGTTACTGCTTGCGAATCAAGAAATTTTATTCCTTCCCGTCACCATAATACTTTTCTATATATAGTTTAGATATCTTTCAAGGGCCCCAAATATATATTATGTATGAGAAGTATTTCAAATATCCAGGACGTGTCCGGGTAGCTCAGTTAGTCTAATCCATCGCCCATATATAAATATTACAATAAATTGTTTAATATGACAATATGTTTATTCGGCTCTTGTAGCCCCATCATAATAATGGATGTAAAAGTATGATGATAGTAATAAAGATTCGATATTTAAATGTTGGCCATTTTGACAGTCTTGTTAGTCTCTTAACAATTGCTGCACTAGGGGAATTCTAGCCAAAAAAATACAAAAGAAGAGTGGTACTCCTTCCAGTACGAGCGTACGGAGAAGTAGGTACCCTTAATTGAAATATTAACGGTTACTTCTCCACTCAAACCAAGCCATTCATGCTGGTGTTCTTACAGGAGTACCAAAATCAATATTTCGTTTTCTTACATGATGGTATTTAGACAGTGTTTGAAGCACGTTAGAAGTTTTTAGGTTAATAATACCTGTGTTAGGAGGCCTCGCTCTCCACATTATGTACAATATATCTAGAGAAATAATCCATACGAGCGAATGCCGTCTAACCTCTGGACCCTAAGAAGAATACCTACACTACACCCTCGTCCGTCAATCAGCATTTTCACCGGCTTGAAGGTGAGGTTGGCTTGACTCTAAGACAGTGGTGCCCATAGATACACCCACATGCCATACGGATGAAATCCACAAATTAAGTACTAAAGTGAACCTCAATGGGAGATGCCTATGTCCAGTAGCCCAGCACTAGAGTACCATAGGGTAATTAATGCATTGATATTCTAAATACAAAGATTTTTAACATAATTCGTTGTAACATAACAAATAGCGACATCCTGTCACTTTAGCCTATAACACTAGGACCTTTCGATTTGGTTGGTTGTGATCGAAATGATTAAAAATAACCCTCCTATAGCATATCATTGCATCCACAGCTTCCACTATAGGGCCTGTGGTCCGCTATCCTATATTTTCTCTTTCTGATGTGGTCAATTTTGACTTGCGCGGGAGAACTATCATCTGACTTCACAGCCCCGAAAGGATAGCCAGCGCTAGAGCCTCGTCTGTCGATCAGTGGCTGCACTGGCTTGCAGCTGACGTTGGCTTGAGTCTCAAATATCTTGGTGGGGTGCAAAACTTCAACCGTAGTACCGTTCCTCTTCAAGGATCTCTAGAAACCGTACTCACCTCAAGAAACACAACACAGGGCTATTTTCCACAGAGGCGGTCAGTATCGCCACACGAACGTGAACAGAAATACCGTCCTCCCCGATCTCCCGTTGAACCAGAATCATTAGACGTCAAACGTAGAAAGGAAGAAAAGGTACTAGGCCATGTGAGTCTATGTAGTGTATGTGTCGGCTTCTATTACATTCATGTTGCTTTTTGACCTTGAGATTGAATTAAATTTTCTTTTGGGATGATTTTTGCTGTTTCATACAAAAAATTACAAAAACCTTTTTGATCATTGTTTTATCAAGGTCCGTTAAACAAGAATGTTTGCCGGATAGACAAGAGATCAATGGAGATATTGAACTATTCTCCAAGACATATTGATCCGTTTCACAATAAATAACCTATACCTGGTATAAAAAGTACCTTATGTTTTGCTATCGGTAATAAGTCAAAGGGCCTGAAACTCTATTCAACTGTTTATGCGTTATTGAGAAGCCAATGAACAAACCTAGTTTCCCATAGCACAACAGGGGCATTATTCTGAATGATATTGAGTTTCAAACGCACTCGTAACGTGAGAAGGCGGTAGATTTCAATTGGTTAAAAATATAGAATCGGCGGAACTAGCCTTCCACCAAGCCTCTAACCAACTTAAATGTGCCAGCTATTACGAACGCGTGTAGTTACGAGACGGTTTGTCACTCCGAATAACAGACTCCTTACTGAAAATTGACATTGACACAAAAATGCATCGGTTAAAGTAACATCAGCAAAAACCATCCATTGTTACAGCTTATTTGTTCAGCTTTGTGATATAAATTGCTTTTAATTGAGGCTGTGTAACAATCGTTGTAAATTAATGTGATTGCTGAGTGTTTTTACATTTATTATTAAGTAATTTTATATTAATTTGTCGGTATACATTTTGTAGGATAGCGACGCCGAAAAAAGTGACCAGGATCTTGTAGTTGATGTGGCAAATGAGGTAAGATGGTAAAAGTATTCTGAGAATGCTCAAATGTGTATATATTGTTATATAAGTAATAATACTCAATTAAAAATTAGCATTCTCAGTGTTACTATGTGTAATTTGTATGTATTTCCAGACGAATTGTATCTAAGTATGTTTATCCGCTTTATACATTATCATCCTTGCATTTATCCTGGTCGCATCCAATGCTTTAACCTCGGAGTCTGGGGTCTGCTTTTTACAATCCATATTGTAAGCTTGTTAAGCTATTTTACTTCGAGTCTTGATAATGCTGTGTAGTACAATATAATGTACATGGGTCAATCAACTTTTAAGTAATAATGACGATAATGTGTCTCTAGGAGATAGGGACAAAATGGTTGTCCAGTGGACATACGGTTGTCCATAGGACATTCTCGGGAGTCCATAGGGGATACTAGAATTTTAATTGCTTGTATTTGTTCTTATTATGTAAAAACAAACAACGATAGACCATAGTAATCAGTTTTATTATATTTTTTACGAAAAAAACAACATTACAATATAAATCGAATACATAGGGAAAAAGAATCTTCTCGGGCGGGACTCGAACCCGCAGTCTTTCCCTTACAGGGGGAATGCCTGACCAATTCGGCTACCGAGACACGCCCGAAATGAGTCCCGCCCGAGAAGATTCTTTTTCCCTATGTATTCGATTTGTATAGTTAGCATACATAATGCTGTAAAAATTCCTTCAGTTACAATATAAGTTTTTTATTCTTGTGGTAGCCTTTCCTCTTTTTTCTCTTTCGCTCAGCTAATTTTTCGGGGTCTACTTTAAATTTTTCTCTGTATCGTCTCGATTTTCTTTTTCCGTCAAACCCATTATCTAAAAATAATTTAGAATTGAGAACCATTAGTAGTCTAATGGTTGTCTAATAATATTAAATTAAAAATTAAAAAGATCCCCGACACTCTCCATCTCCACTTTAATCCTCATAACTTTTAAACGGCTTAACCGATTTTCACCAAACATGTCTAAGAACACTCGTAGATAAGTCGCCTTTAATTAAAAAAAAACTTCAGGGACTAAATATTAAAAGAAAAAGTATTGCTTTATGTTGATTCTACCGTTATTGTCCTACGGACAACCAACATGTCCCATGGACAACGGTTTTGGTTGTCCAAGAGACTGGTTGTCCGAATGACATTTATCAGTTTTTGCGCTCCCTGGTAATAAATGATGATATTTTGAATTCGATCTCACACGCAGTGAAAAATATAAATTAATTGGAATATATTTTACTTTAAATAACTACGACATATCAAATACTTAAGTTTTTGTGCTGGTTGTCCGGTAGACACACCATAAAGCCACGCACTCTTTCAGAACACACTCGGCCGACTGACGTCGCGGTAAAAATAAATATCAAAATGGTGACTGGATGAGTTGTCACCAAATGAATCGACTTGTTATGAAGGCACTGATAAAGTCATCTGTGTTTTGATTTCGGAACCTTTTTTGCCGTTGTCCGGTGGACGTCAGGAAAATAAATTAAAATAAGGACAAAACTGAACATGCAAAAAAGTCGTTAAAATTATAAAGCAAACAAGAATCGATATGCTAACAGCATAGTAGATATTGTAATAAATAATTATGTGTACAAGCGTAATTAATTGCCATATAGTATTTTTAGTTTAAAGTAATGTTTCACTGTACTAACCTGCTGGGGGACAAACAATAAACTACTTCATCAGATGTTTTGTCACCCGGACAACCATTAAAATTCCAGTATAATAGTGATTGATTTAAAATAATTGACTCGTATGTTTGCTTAATATTATGATAAACGCGACATGTGCCAACAAAACCTATTTTTCTTTAGAACTACGATTATATTGGCCAGGGACAAAACATAGTACTAACAGGACAAATAAAAGTTGATTGACCCACATAACATCGAAAATGAATTACGAGTATATTGTGTAGAGAAGCTTCGTGAATAATTAGAATTAGATTAGTTATAGTGACTCATCAAAAGAATAAGAATACTTTGATATTTTTAATAGCCAAATCTTTTCATTAATGAATAAGGAAAAATACTTGATTCTGAATTCTCTGCCTTAATGATGGTGAATGCCATACTAAAAGTTCATAACTCAGTAAACTAGCTGGACTAAATACAAAAGGTTCGAACACCATTTTAAGACGGCTCCTATCTGTACTAACCAAACCATGGTTACCATTTTAAGTAACACTATTGTTTCATTTATTAGAAAGCCTCTCCTAAGTTTATCAAAAAGTGTAATGAGAATGAGATACTTACCACTCATAGTTTTTTTTATATATTAATTATCTTTGAATCATTTATTTGTAACTAACTGCCCGCGGCTCCACCTGCGTGGATATCAATTACCAGTTGTGACCAAGCATGGCCTATGTATACCTACCCCAAGGACTAATCTATCTCCGTACTAAATCACACCAAAATAGCTTCAGTGGTTTAGGCATGAAAGCATATGAGATAAACAGTTACTTTCGCATTACAGAGCTACTTTCGCTTTTATAATATTAGTATAGATCTCCTACTTTGTTGTCATAGTATCAAGGGGGTCTGGAGATCTGTCCTACAGGTGCCATACCTACTATGGCCTCCAGCTTCCTCAGAAGTGTAATAATGCCTGTAACGACTAGACGCTTTAAACCTATTGATACATTGCACATTTCAGGAAGAAAGAGGTTCT
This sequence comes from Eilema sororculum, assembly GCA_914829495.1. Classification (NCBI taxonomy): domain Eukaryota; kingdom Metazoa; phylum Arthropoda; class Insecta; order Lepidoptera; family Erebidae; genus Eilema; species Eilema sororculum. The sequence goes on along the minus strand of OU618552.1, from coordinate 18,132,619 downwards.
CCTAGTGTTCGCACCGATGGCGGCGAAAGAACGGAAAACGGACCCCGACCTCCTTCGAGATCAGGGTCCTCATCTAGTCGCTCCACACCTAAGAGTTCTAAAGACGTGAGTTAACCACTCTTGAAGTAAACTTACCATTAATTTATCTTTGTCATGTCACTTATTGTAAATAGAAAAAAAGCCATCTTGAGTTTCATGCCGGAGTATTCTCAGGTCAGTGCTGCGTTTCGAATCGTTGGTCTCTTTGCTAAACAAGTTGCAATTTTGTTATTCTGGACGTTTTAAAGTGCCATTTTTTAGTCTAGTCGGAATATATATTTTTTTTAAATTTGATATTGTTGCTTCTTGAATACCAAGATTAGTTGATTACTTAATGTATGCCATACTAATTTTGAGCATTAAGTGAGTATGTGATATTCTTAATTTGTCTTTTTTTCTTTTTATTTAAGTAAGTGCATTTTTATCTTATGAGCTAATACGAGTACATTTTTCCACAAAACCTTACCTCGATTGTCTCGATTAATTTGTAAATTTGTTTTATTACCTATTTTCGGTATTAAAGCTGGTTAATGATCTTGTTAAGCCGATATTATAGACCGATCGTAACAGCTGTACCGCTCCTTCGGTATGTGTGCGGCGAGGCGGGGGAAATATTGTCCAATTGACCGTCAGATTTGGTCAGTTCGCTGCCAACGCTCATGGCGGCATTATACACTGACGGACTCATAAACTGCATCAAAGTAATAGACGACTTTGAAATAAATATTTTAACCAAGTATGCATACTTTCTATACAGATTTAAATTGAAACCTCTAGATTGGTTCGTGAACTTTAAAACAGCGTAGGGTCATATCTTTAAGTTTAAGTTTATGTACTGGAAAGGACCTTAAGACTTTTTTTGAAGAAAAAACAGAAATTTAAGAAAAATTGGTTTAATAAAAAAATTGGTTTTAACAATAGACACAAACTTTATGCAAGGGTTTATTTGTGTTTTAATAAGGTGTATTACCCCCACGTGCCCTTATTACGGATTCTAATCGGTTCCGCATAGATTTTATAAGGGTTTTTAAAAGATCTTGCGGAATATTGTCCCATTCTTCTGAAAGTGCTGTTCTTAGTGCTGCCACTGACGTGGGCGAAGGGTTTCTCGCATATACAGCTCTTTTTAAATTGTCCCAAACATGCTCGATGGGATTAAGATCCGGGCTGCGTGCTGGCCAATTCATTGTACGTATCCCAACCTCTTCGCAATAATGTTGAACTTGTGCAGCTGCATGCGGCCGGGCATTATCCTGCATTAAAGTAAAATTTTCGCCTATGAATCCCATGTAAGGCACCACGTGATCTTCTAATATCTCTGTTATGTAGCGATGTGCTGTCAAACCCCCTCTATTACCGTTTTGACGGACCATGTCTATGAACACAAGTTCTGTTCGCCCGATTATCGATATGCCACCCCAGACCATACATGAACCGCCTCCAAAAGGAACACGCTCCTCAATGCAACTTTGAGCATATCGCTCCCCACGTCGACGATAGACTCTTCTGCGACCATCTGCACCATATAAACATGTCCTACACTCGTCCGTGAACAATACAGAGGCCCACTGCTCTTCTGTCCAATTCAGGTGATGACGCGCAAATCTTAAGCGAGCTTGTCTGTGAGCTGTAGACAACTTTGGACCATTTGCTGGTCTAAAAGGGGTGATATCCGCTTCCTTTAACCTTCTTCTTATTGTTCGTGCACACACGTTTACTCCACGCACTTCATTAAGCTCGGTTTTGATGTTAACTGACGTGAGGAAACGATTTCGCAGGGAAGTTATAACAATAAATCGGTCATCACGACCTGTGGTTGCTCGAGTTCTGCCTGTACCACGTCTCCTCCTGTAAGAACCTGTCTCTACAAACCTTCTGTATATTCTAGAAACCGTAGACTGGTTTAAATTTAAATTTCTACCAATCGTTCGTTGATCCAAGCCCTCCCGCACCAATGCTACAATTTGTGCCGCTTGTTCGGACGAAGTATCCATATTATGGTTCAAAAACTCTCGATGTGTTAAAAAACTAACCCAACAATTATGCTGGTATAGCCCGACCAAGAAAATAAAAACCTCGTCCTGGGGGCGCTTTAACCGTCATGATTATGACAACACCAAGTATAGTGATACACATGTGAATTGGCTAGTGTACAATATCTTAGCTTATTAGGAAACTGTTGCTGAAATAAAGTGCCATACACTAGAGGATGGCATTTATATAATACTAGCTGATGCCCGCGGCTCCGCCCGCGTGTATGTCAATTATCGATAAAAATGACGAACTTCCGTACAAACTGTCTCACCATTTTCCCCATTTCTCACCCTTTAACTCCATTTTTCGCGATAAAAGGTAGCCCATGTCTGTTCCCAAACTCCCAAAATCTCTATATTAAATTTTATCAAAAAATACAGACGATAATTACTTTCGCATTGATATAATATTAGTATGGATATACTACTCTGTCAAGAAAGTACCGGGAAAAAATCAATAATACACAAAAACTTTGTTATTCATCCAAATTTAATTTATCACCTTCAAAGTATGCTCCTTCAGAAACGATACACTTACGCCAACGAATAATCCAATCATCAAAACATTTTTTAAACGCTGTTTCCGGAATGAGGATGACTTGAATGAGGATTTTCAGTCACTATTTCCTTCACTATTGCGATGTTAACTTCAGTTGCAGACGTTGATGGCCTACCAGAACGAGGCAAATCTTCCATCACATCGTCGAGATTTGCTTTGTACCGCTCATAAGCACGTGTTTTTAATAAAGTCGATTAACCGTAAGCCTTCTGTAACATTTTCAGTGTCTCCGAACATGAAATTCCATTGGCGATGCAAAATTTAAGACAAACTCTTTGTTCGATGTTTTTGCCGCAAGCAACGGCTTCAAACTCGGTACTTCTTTTCGGACTGCATAAAATTCTTGTATTTTATGCCTAATAGCACAGAGATCGAAATCATCAAGCATGATTTTCTTCTTTGCCTTAGGCTTATTTTTCTTAGGTGTAGAAAATACAGCTGATGTTTTACCTTCTTTTCGTATTTTTATTACAGACGATCTGGATATACCTAAAAATGTGGATAATAATTAGTCACAGTAGAAAAATTGGCCAATTTTCAATGCGCGTACTCTATGATGTACCCGTCATGTTGACAACGAGGTCGGTGATGTTATTTAGAGGAACAGAGTCCAATCCTTCCGACTTTTTATCCGACAAATACTTTGTTATATTGTAAATAACTTTTCTTAACTGGCTTTTAAGAGTTTTCGGCATTTATATTCACAATAATTATCACGCACAATTGACACCACACTGACAGATGACCATAATGATATCTGATAGATTGTTGCCATATGAAGAAATTAGTTCCAATAGTTTTCCGCAATATGGTGAGGTATTTTATTTTATTGGTCGGGCTTTAACAATAATTCAATTGACAAAACAAAAAAAATCTATGAGAATCAATTTAAAACTTTGCTATAAATAACACGCAAATCTGATACTACAAGTAAATTTTCTTTTCCCGGCTATATTCATTTGTTTTACTGCAGTTCTATTTTTAAATTTTATTTTTTTTTAAGATTAAGAGCCAGTCTTGCCATATTTATATAATTTAATCTAAAAAGTTTGCATACTAATTATAAAAAATCCTTTTAGAGTAAACCTGAACTTTGATGCAGTTTATGAGTCCGTCAGTGTATTTTATCTCGATGCTCTTTTATACCTTGTAGCCGTGTTTTTCCACGGCATAGATAGGATAGAGGATAGGGGATTCTTTTACCCGCACTTAGCCACTTTTTTGGGCCATTGTACGTCTTATTTGATTGATGATTACACACACTAAAGTAAATCCAACGAGACGAGAGAACAAAGGTAAACAAAGCGACCATTAATGAGTTACGTTGCGATAACTAGCGATTTTTTTCTCTGTCCTTGTCGGAAATGTCACACGCACGCGGTAATGGCCGAGCGACAGCACAGCGTACCTAAACTGTCAGATCCGCCATCTTATGAGCAATTTAATTCCTGTCTGGAATGCGCGAATTGAAGTGATACGTAATGATTTTCAAATAAAAATGTTTGGTACTGCTGAAACTTTGTTTACTTTATTCTCTTGCTTCGTTGGCTTTACTTTACATTGTTCAACATGATTACAGGAAAAGCCCGGTACGCCGGGAGGGAAGTTAGGCCGAGCGTCGACCCCCACGGGGGCCAGAGGCGCGTACCCTTTCGGCTCGTACGGAGCGTACCGCGGCCAAGCGCCTGCTTCTGCGCCCGTACCGTTGCACTATGACTCACACCATCGGACTAATGGCATTGCACCTGCTAAACCGTGAGTCTAGTAAATATATGATTTACTTGTTGGAGTATTTTGTTGATGTCCTTAGAAAAAAATTTGACTTAAGTCTGGCAGGAAAGCCTGTCTCAGTGCCTCGTCCGTGAGCAAATAAGGTTGGCTTGACCCCATAGGTCCAGTATCCCTACACAAGTGGCAATTCGTACAAGTATGTTGACGTTTGTGACCATTATGACAGTCGTCAGCGTATGTCAACCCGTGCGTTTCTCAATCTATTCTATACAAACGTATTTTGTCTAGAGGGGCTGTTAAAGAGATAAACCCTCCGAAACGCCATTTTTGTGTTTTCTGTACATTATTTATTTATTGAACTTTATGCACAAAATTCGGCTGTCCATGCCGAGTTTAGAAATTCACTCTGCATAGTAATATATCAATGCAATTACACTGTACATTTGCAGCGCATACTCGTACCACTCATGCGGTGGACCGCTGCAGCCCGTGGGTTTCCCCGCGGACGCGCTAGGCGGCGTGGGTGTAGCGCGAGGCGCACGCGTCGTGGCGGCCTTACCACACGGCGAGGTGGTGTGCGCGGTAGCGTTGTCCGTGTCGGGGGCATCGCGCCACGCCTATACGGGCGGCAAGGGCTGCGTCAAGCTATGGGACATCTCCAACCCGGGCTCGCCCGCAGCGTTGGAACCGCTCTCGCAGCTCGACTGTTTGGTGAGTCTGTACGCTCGCATGATGATAATAATTCATTATATTTGTCATTATTCATTTTCTTGTACTTGAAATAAAGAAAGAAAGTAAACTCTTTCATTGGGAATCAGCTCAATATGGCACAAAAATGATTGAAAAAATTAAATTATTGAAAAAAAATGACTAAGAAGACTAAGTGACGTATGCTGACGAGAAGTCTGACAAGTTATCTGAATGTCAGTGTCACTCAGGCTGTCAGCTATACGTCACGGGTCACGACACGACGTGGTATACACTTACGTACTCATATTCTCAAGTATCTGTCGTTTGTTTCCAGCAACGTGACAACTACATCCGCTCCGTGAAGCTGCTGCCGGACGGTCGTACGCTGATAGTGGGGGGCGAGGCGTCCAACCTGTCCATCTGGGACCTGGCCTCGCCCACGCCGCGCATGCGCGCTGAGCTCACCTCCTCCGCGCCCGCCTGCTACGCGCTTGCCATCTCGCCCGACTCCAAGGTACGGCACCACTACACACTACACACTACACCGCTACACACTACACCGCTACTCATTACACCACTACACACTACACCGCTACTCATTACACCGCTACACCACTACACACTATATCACTACACGCTACAACACTACACACTGCACCGCTACTCATTACACCGCTACACCACTACACACTACACACTACACACTATACACTACACACTACACACTACACACTACACACTACACACTACACACTACACACTACACACTACACACTACACACTACACACTACGCCGGGTCTATCACCCTAGCAGAAGCAGGCCGGCAAGCTTTACGCGCCTCCCCTCTCGGAGGACGGGTTGGAGCCTCCGTGGTCCCCCTCCGAGGAGGGCCAATCCGATAGGGATTGCCCTGGATCCGCCGAGGTGCGAGGGATATGTCCAACAAACTCACCTTCGGCTTTGCACTTGGACCCACAGACGGCGTGCGTTTTAGTCGGTTCGGGTCCGACATAACCTCCCCCACCGGTTCCGACAGGAGGGGTATCCGCAGGGATTTTCCGCATGTAATAAAAATAAAACTATACCACTATACGCAACGACTACAACCATAGCGAGAGGAGACAGGGTTGTCCCATGAAATGACAATTATATTTCTTCAATTTAGCCCCTTGCTGGGCAATTTACCATACTACGATAGAATCGAAGGAATTAATATTTATTAATTTGCAGTTTGTAAATATAAAAATGTATGTCTTTGTTCACAGGTCTGCTTTAGTTGTTGCTCCGATGGAAACATAGCAGTATGGGATCTCCAGAACCAAACATTAGTTAGACAATTCCAAGGTTTGTTCAATTTGAAAATTTAGTTCACACATTACATCTATTTCATAATAAACTGACAAATGAAATCGGTATTCTCAAGGTCTTAAATCTAACGTGACCTAGAGACACATGTTTCTTTTTTAACATATCTAAATGATTCGCTGAATGTGTTTCTGAACGCAAATCTCATGAACAGCTGAACCGAAATCGCTATTTTCTTTTTTTAAATATTCCTTGCAGTACGAAGATAGTCCTTACATAGTGAAATTTTTTAAAAATTGCCTAACGGGTTAAGATATGCCACGATCAAAGCCGGGGCGGGTGGGCTACATTTTAGTATTTCTAAAATATGTAACGATGTCTGTATAGCTCGATTCATATATCTTAGACCTGAAATGTGCTTTATACGCGCAGTACAAGTTTCTTGGCTCTATTTTGAAGATAGCACGGGTTGCTACTCCGGTGGACAACCTCAAGTTCACCAAGTATAGATTATTACAAAGCAATCTGCGCGTGTCGGGGCCTTTTATTATATCTCGCGATTTAGGTCCAAGATATACATATAAATCGAGCTATGTTTTTTTAAAAGAATATTATAACCGAAGTTACTAAATAATATTCCCTCTAACCCCGCCAGCTAAGCTAAATTGTTGTTTGTTGTTTGAATGATTTTTATAGCATTTACCATGCTAACTTTAAAGTTAGAAAAACATCGGAAAAAATGAAATGCTCAAGTGAGACTTGAACTCACGACCTTTCCCTTACAGGGGGAATGCTCTTCCAACTGAGCTATTGAGCCATTTGAAACTTCCTTCTTTCTTTCTTCAAAATTGCTTGTGCTAGAAGTGGGTTCACGTCGGTAGTCTAGCAAGGATTCGAACCCGGGACCTCTCTATCGTAAGGCCGACTCCTAAACCACTAAGCTACCGACGCTATATGTGTGTGTGTATTTCAGGGCACACGGACGGTGCATCGTGCATCGACATTAGTGGTGATGGCACGCGGCTGTGGACGGGCGGACTCGACAACACGGTCCGCTCCTGGGACCTGCGCGAGGGCCGCCAGCTGCACCAGCACGACTTCTCCTCGCAGATCTTCTCGCTGGGCTACTGCCCCACTGGTACTGCATACCCCACCTGCCTACTCTCTACTCTCCCTGGCTGTTACGAGCGTACGCCGCGCCGCCTCCGCGGTGAAGATGCTTGATTCCGCCGCAGGCAGCACTCTATTTTTTTATGGAGCGAAAGATCCCCACGGATACCACCCCCACGGAGCCGGTGGAGGCGGTTATGTCGGACTCGAACCGACTAAAACGCACGCCGTCTTGGGTCCTTGGTTGCCGGAGGTGAGATTGAAGGGATGACCCTGGGTCAGCTGGGGTGCGAGGGATATGTCGAAGACAACTTCACCTCCTACCTAGCATTATGACCCTCAGTCGGCGTGCGGTTTTAGCCGGTTCGAGTCCGACATAACCGCCTCCACCGGCTCCGTGGGGGTGGTTTCCGTGGGGATTTTGCGCACGATAAAAAAAAATACCTCGCATCCCGGCTGACCCAGGGCCATCCCTTACCGTCTGCCATCCCCGACTCGCCCCCAGTTAGTTGTGTACTATAAGTGTATCCTGTGGCCAGGTTCGTGGCTGGCGGTGGGCATGGAGAACTCGCACGTGGAGGTGCTACACTCGGATACATCCCCCGCCGGAGTAGGAAGGGGAGGTTATGTTGGCCTCGAACCGACTAAAACCGCACGCCGACTGAGGGTCGGAGTGCTAGACGTATCCCTTGCACCCCGGCTGACCCAGGGCCATCCCTTACGGTCTGTCATGTCATCCCCGACTCGCCCCCAGTTAGTTGTGTACTATAAGTGTATCCTCTGGCCAGGTTCGTGGCTGGCGGTGGGCATGGAGAACTCTCACGTGGAGGTGCTGCACGCGGGCAAGGCGGACCGCTACCAGCTGCTGCTGCACGAGTCGTGCGTGCTGTCGCTGAAGTTCGCGGCCAGCGGCAAGTGGTTCGTGTCCACCGGCAAGGACAACCTGCTCAACGCCTGGCGGACTCCCTACGGCGCCAGCATATTCCAGGTCCGTACCCACTACCCGCTACCCACTACCAACTACCCACTACCCACTACCCACTACTCACTACCCACTACCCACTACTCACTACCCACTACCCACTACCCACTACCCACTACCCACTACCAACTACCAACTACCCACTACCCACTACCCACTACCCACTACCCACTACTCACTACCCACTACCCACTACCAACTACCCACTACCACTACCCACTACCAACTACCCACTACCCACTACCCACTACCAACTACCCACTACCAACTACCCACTACCCACTACCCACTACCCACTACCCACTACTCACTACCCACTACCCACTACCCACTACCAACTACCCACTACCCACTACCCACTACCAACTACCCACTACCCACTACCAACTACCAACTACCCACTACTCACTACCCACTACCCACTACCCACTACCAACTACCCACTACCAACACACACAAGGATAACACTCATCTATCCTACTAATATTATACGCCAAAGTTTGTGAGTATGGATGGATGTATGTATGGATGAATGTTTATTATTCTTTCACACTAAAACTACTGAATGGATTTTCATTAAACTTTACAATAATATAGCTTATACATCAGAATAACACATAGGCTATATATCATCACGCTACTACTCAAAGAAACGGAGCAGTGATAATTAATGTCAAAAAATTCGGCCGGCATCAGCCTCCGTGGCGTGGCGGTAGTGCACGCGAATGCCACGCAGGAGGCGCGGGTTCGATTCCCGCTCAGTGAAAATATTTGTATGCATGAATATGGCTATTTGCATTGGTCTGGGTGTTTCTATATATAATATGTTATGTATTTACAAAAAAAAAAAAAAGTATATAAGTATGTTTATCCGCATTCTAGATTTCATAACACGAGCTATAAAAGCTTACCATGGGTCTAGATAGCGTTGTGTAGAATGTTGTGGAATATTTATTTATTTATTTATATATATTTATGTTTTGTCATTATATGTATTTTAAAATGTTATCTTGTATTACAGTCGAAGGAGTCATCGTCGGTGCTCAGTTGTGATATATCGTCGGACGATAAGTTCATAGTGACGGGCTCTGGCGACAAGAAGGCGACGGTATACGAAGTGATGTACTGAACGAACTGGCGTAATCTCATAGGCAATAAAGTGAACGTGGTCCAGTGAAGTGAGATACATACCATTTAAGATGGCGGCAATTCACATGACTATTTGTGTTTACGTATTTGAAATTTTTGGCAAACTATCACCATGTGTGGACGGTATATTTTATAAAGTATTGGACTATTTGACAAAAATATTCTATTCATCTCTTTTCTTCTTTCTTTATTCACTCTTTATTCAATTCTGCTGTGAAATATTTGGCTGCCATGTGTGAATGGTCGTATTTGCCTGTATTATTTGTGTGTACAGTCAGCGTCATAAATAACGTGACGACGAAGTCTCAAAATGATCTTAAAACTCTCGTAATAAGAGCAAATCAAACTGTTTTATTGATTTATATGGTACTAGGTTTGCCCGCGGCTCCGCCCGTGTGGATGTCGGTTCCCGGCAATTATCCGAATATTCCTGGACTTCCACGAATAATTCAAGACCAAAATTAGCCAAATCGGTGAAGGCGTTGTTGAATTATAACATTACAACGAAAAGTGGCATTGATTTATATATATATATAGATTATTATCCGAATGAAAGGTCTGTACTAAATATTAGAACAATCGGTCAACTGGAAGGGGGTTAAAAAACGTAATTAAGATCATTTTGAGCACTCTGTTCGTCAACATCTTTCTGATGCTGACTGTACATTAAATATTTTGCCAAAATCAACAAATAGTAAACACAGTTAGCCATGTGAAGTGCCACCATAACACTTTAGTTGACTATACCAATCGTTGTAAACTTATATTTTATTAGTGTGTAAAAAGTATTCGATTTTTGAAGTTCAAAATATGGCCGAGCACTGCCACTTGATCTCAAAAAATGTATTATATTCTATGTTGCAATAATATTTTCGGAAGTAACAAATTATTAGATTATCTTGAATGATTCGTACAGCCAACTAAAGATGGTTGAATAAGTGTAAGTTTAATGTAACAAATAGATCAATGTTGCACCGTTATACATGGATATTTTAGTGTTATTATATATTTTTATAATGAAATAAGAAAATCATTTTTATTATTAATTCTCTAGTTGAACCTAAGTTTCGTGAGCGGTCCATTATATTACGAGTATTTATTTTTTATTATTCTCATCATAAGTTCTTACAGACTGATATTCTGAGTAGGTTACTTATTGGTCGTCTTGCTATTTTTTTCAGTTTTATTCCTTTTTTAACGCACTAAGAGCGTCAACCACGCACATTGGCTTTGTATTTGTCTCTTGGTTCAATGTTGGAAAGTGGCCACAGTCATGTTCCTAAACAGTCGGCCAACATTTGTGTCAGTACAAAACATGTACAAACAATGATGGCCAAACATTGGTTTGGAAGTGGAGTGTTAGGGTGCCTTTAAATTAGAAGTGTGCAGTGGTGCATTGGAACGCGCAGTCACAGTTTAATCGTACATAGTAGGGGAGCCGACGACGCTAAATTGGGATTTACTCGAGCGTTATAGAGACCTACAGGGTTGCAAAGCTTAGATTGCTACACACCCCAGTGTAGCAATTTGAGCCTTAAGTCGAGTCAAGTTAAGTTCCGAGTCTCATTCACACACAATACATCATAACTTTCTTTCTTTTACCATATCTTATACATCATCCAGTTTCACACTTTCCTACTTACATTCAGATACGTAGGACACCCTTCTGTAAACAGAAAAAGGAGAGGACTCCCCGGGTGTACCGGTTCCTACCTGAATAGTATCTCATGATTTGCACTCACGTACTTAGCCGGGTATATCCCGAAATCCCTTCTACGGCTCCCCTACTATATGATAGTAGCGCGTCTTGAAATTGTAAGAGAATCAGTATTGGCGCTGCAACGCGCTACTGTGGCGCTGCCTTTTAATTTGAAGGCGCTCTTATATTTGAAAAATTAGTGCCTGTCTAAACATTTCATATTGCGTAGAAAAGTGTGCTTTACCACTTTAATATTGGCATCAAAAACAAAGTTTTTTGTAACAGTAGACGGTCGGGAGAGACGGCGGTGAGCGGAGGCGTTGAATGCCACATATCGGAGGTAGTATGAGAGAAGTACAAGAATAGTTCCTTATTGTAGTTGCATTTGTGAGTATAACAGGGATTTTCGTGAATGTATTAAAAGCAATCGAATTGTTTTAACTTCTATTAAAATAAAACTACAAAATTTAATTTCTGTTTTCTGATGAAGTGTTTCATTATTCATTATGTTAATAAAAATTACTGTTTTATGTAATCTGACTGAAAATTTTATTACAAAGTATATTTTTATCGTACTTAAAAATTATATAAATGGGCTCTTTTTAAAACGAATTTCATTATTTTAATGATCTGCAAATTGTGATATTATTTCTCCAATGGTATACCATAAGTTTACCGAGTATGCAACACCAGATATGACTGTAAACCGACAAATTGTTATTTTACTTTAAAATTGGATTGTATTATGTGCTTTGATTATATTTATTATTTCGATAAAAAACCTTTTCTTGAATACCTTACGAATGTGTCGTATTAAATTGTCCTAGCTCTACAACCCATCACAACCGCCTCACTTCAAATGGATTGATGAAAACAGCCCTTAAATTTTGTAAGTACATAATCTATTTAATAATAAAAAAACTTGCTGACGCGTCTCGACTTATTGATTTTTGACTTTTTGAGGATAGTAGGGTAGCCAGAGCTCACTGTAGAGTTTTTGTGCTATCAGTGGAAAGGCTTGTCCTGCTTTGTCTTCTGCACAGATGGCACAGAAACTCTATTATTGCAGGGTCGGCAGCATAAGTGTGACTCCCCTGGTGTAGCACATCAAGAAAACCTCATCACAGTGGTTGAATCAAATCCAATAGGAACGTTTGCTAAACCTTCGGGCTGAGCTGAAGGTCTCGTACATTGGTCGTGTATTGACCAGAATTCGATCCCGGTAGACGATTATACTATCGACGCATTGGCTTGTTCGATCAATATTAAAACGATTTAACCACGGGATATAACAATGACTGCCGCGATGGTACAGAGCGGTAGGAAATGTGACTACTGTGCAGCAGACCACGGGTTTCCGTTGCTGTCAGTTCGTTGTCAGTTACAGGTTTCGATAACGTCTTGTTCTTTAAAATTTTCCGATAATTTAAATTGTATTAATCATTTTTAAAATTAACTACTGGTTGTTTGTATAATTATTTTTTACCAATTTTCAATTATCTACAATTATGAGTAGAAGTAAGGGAAAAGAAAAAGATGGCTGCATCGATTAATAGCGGTAGTGATCGCCGCCACAAGCAGGAGGCGCGGGTTCGATCCCCACTCAATGAAAATATTTGTATGCCTGAATGTTTGTGTATAATGCATACGTCGCCGTCGGGTCGGTCCCGGTTGCCATACGAACATCTATGGCAGTCGTTACGGGTAGTTGGAGCTCTCAAAAGCCCCACAACTTGTTTGCACTGCTTCGATATCGCTTTTTGGGTGTGGAGGTCAGATGGCAATATCGAAAATAAAAAATATGTACGCTTCCGCTTCAGAACATATCGAAGTTTAACCAAATCCGCAGTTAGTCTGGAGAAGTGGACCCCAGACTCTAAGCTGAAAGCTTCGGATGCGATTGGGATTCACCTACGGAATTAACGCTAAGAGAAGAAGACTTACCATTGGTCAGTGAAACCACGGTAATGCTATCGACATAGTTATTCTGAGGTGAAACTATGCAAGAATACGAATTTGCACAATTTGACATTCTTGGTCTTACAAATTTTGTTAAATTGAATGCACCCAATACTAACAATTTTTGACAGCTGACACTATTGACGGCAGTGGCAGCTTATTGACATTGACAAATGACAGAACTACGAACCAAGTTGTGTTGGCATTTGCTAATCAAAATAAGAGGTTTTTGTTTACCTATATTTCCTAATAATAAAAGAATAAATGATAGTAATTCGATAAATCAGATGTGCAATGAGTTATAGATAAACACTGCCGAACAGTTTTACAAACCAAAATGTCTCAACCTAACCTTTTGGACATAGTTCCTGACCAATTGTTTCAAACACATTATATCAGTGATATAGACCAAGTTCAGAAGAAGTTACAGTATGAAATCGAAAGGAAGAGAGAAGAGTTACGGGCCATGGTGGGGTAAGTTTAATTATCTATCAATTAAACCTGAATTTAGTGAGAAAAAATTAAATGTAAATATTGCATTTTTGTTACTTGACTATCATACATTCTTTTAGTTAAAATTACTTTGCCGGCGGTTTTATCTCTTGGCAATAGTAAGATTTCAATAAAAGTTGTAGTAGGCCTTCACATCTTATGTAGATAATTTAAGCAGTATCTGTGTGGCAGGCTCTAGTGTGACTGTATAGTCCGATACGGGAGTGACAGGACCGTGGGATAGCACAGCTATTTCTATGTTGCCCAAAATGTGCAGCTGTTGTTTGTAGATAGTGTATGTAAATTGGGTTGTATATTACTGCTGCCTCTCTAAACCCTGTACCTTTTGATTAGTAGTTTGGGTAAGCCTTTGCATTTGGCATTAATGGTACAATTTGTTTCATCAATTTGTTTTTTTTTTGGTGTTCAATTCAATTTCTTAATTATATCACAATGAATATGGTGTTACAATAAAATTAAGTACATAAAGACCATTATAATATTGCTCTGTACTTTTGGTTTCTAGTGAGAGGTACAGAGATCTCATCCATGCCGCAGACACTATTGAGGAGATGAAGGAGACTACCGGTAGCACTCTAAACCACATCAGTGAGATGATGGCGGCATGTAAAAACTTGCACAACACACACTTAGTGGGGTTCAAGATTGATGAAAAACATTCAGCACCTCAGAGGTAAGTTTTTTTTATATCACTTAGGTGGCAGATAGGCACACAATCCACCTGATGTAAAGTTGTTACCCAGGGTAATGGATGTGTGCAACGGAGAGTTACACCTCATAGTTATTAGTGAATTACTTACTTTATTTCTTCAGAGGACCTTTACTAGTTTTCGAATTATGATTTTGGAGCTACACATCTGTAAATTATACTCACATTATTAAGAAAGAAAGAAATAAAATGCATTTATTTTACATAGCTGCAGCACATAGAAATGTTACAAAATAACAACCTAATTATTATGACAAAATAAAAGTAATACAATAAAAGATAGTTTTTTTTATAACGGCAACACTGCCCACCATTACCTCCTTCAGGCCATAGATTGTTTTTTTTTTTATTCTCTGTGAAGGAGACTACCAGATCTAGGTCATCAAATTGACTTCAATCAGAGTAAAAAAAAAATAGTGGTTGCCACAGATCCCTCACTGCATCCTCTGAAATTTTTTCAGACCCTTTTTAAAAACCTGGGAGTGTATGTATTGTGATTTTAAGTATTACTACTTCTGACACAAATGTAATTGTTAGTTTTCAGCAAAACAACTCGGTACACAGTACCTCTATCCAAGTGAAGCTGTTAATGGAAATACCAGAAAAGATCTGGATGAGCATTGAAGTTGAGGACTATGTGAAGGCCACTCAACTATTCATCATGGCGAGACATATTAATACTGGTAATTCTAGAGATTTTCAAACTTTAGCATAACTATAATTTGAAGTAGGCCATACCTTGAAGGGTCTTGCTCCATGGCTGGCACCTAGAGAGCTGTTCCAGGTGGCGGCACACTGGGAACACAGAATCTGAGAGTTGAGGCGCCTTCAATTCGACAGAAGAAGAAGAAGAAGATATGCTAATTATTATTATGTTAATATACTTTTGCCTACCTCTCTGGTATAAATGATTGATACCAATTTTATATAGTGTGTAACATAATTGGGCTAAAAAAACTTTCATCATTGCTACCTTACCCTTATGAACCGTCTATGAAGATACTTTTTTTCCGCCCGCCCGCTTCGCGTCAGATTCCGTTCCCGCTGTACCCTCTACTATATTAGGCATGTATCATATATATTATATAAACCTTCTTGAATCACTATATCTAATAAAAAAACCGCTTCATAATCTGTTGCGTATATTTAAAAAATTAAGTATACATAGGGACGGACAGACAGCGACAGCAACTTTGCTTTATACTATGTAGTGACTGGATGCGGGCTGCTTTAGATCGGTCATTCTGGAAGTCTATGGGAGATGCCTATGTTCAGCAGCAGCAGCAGTGGACTATGTGTGACTGATATGATACGATATATTTGTTATTATTACTTTTGTTATTATTACTCCATGAGCGCTGGCCTGGGGGTGACCGGTGGAGCCGCGGCGGCGGCGCAAAATGCGCCTCCCCGTAACCGGGGCTAGATGGGGACACTGTGGTCCCCACAACCCGAAGGGGGCCATCTCGATAGAGATGGTCCTGGGTCTGCCGGGGTGCGAGAGATATGCTTTTGGCAATCTCACCTCCGGCAACCAAGGACCCATAACGGCGTGCGTTTTAGTCGGTTCGAGTCCGACATAACCGCCTCCACCGGCTCCGTGGGGGTGGTATCCGTGGGGATTTTTCGCACGATAAAAAAAAGAAAAATAGCTTGTGTTATGGAATCTAGAATGCGGATAAACATACTTATATACTTTTTTTTTTTTGTAAATACATACATATTATACATAGAAACACCCAGACCAATGCAAATAGCCATATTCATGCATACAAATATTTGCACTGAGCGGGAATCGAACCCGCGCCTCTTGCGTGGCAGTCGCGTGCACTACCGCCACGCCACGGAGGCTGTCATATGATGATTAGTGACTATGGTCAAAACTTAGTCCCATAAAATAAACTTTCTTATTTTCAGGCTTGCAATTACAAATTGGAGGTAAAACTGCAAAACCGGGCATGCAGTCACTGCAAAGGTTAGTGCAGCAACAATGGCATTCAATATCTAATTTCAACCAAACCATTATCGATGTGTGCCGGCAGAAGCTACAGGATGTGGAAATTAGTGTTGAGGTTTGTTTATACTCTTTTGCTTTTATTAGCTTCACTTGTAACTATGTATGTAAGAAAATCTTGGAATCTTAATTTGACCCACTTCCTGGTCTTCGATAAGGATGAAATTTTGCACACGCTCTGAATTCTGATGACAATACAATGACTAGCTAAGAAACGTCATTACAAATCCAATATGGCTGCCTCCCCAAGATGGCGGACTGGCTGTTTGAAATTCACCCCCATGATATGGGTATTAAATGAAAGGGTTTGCTGTCAGGAATACGAAAGCGTGTTTTTTTAGTTTTTTATAGTATTATTTTAGTACTTACATGTGTTTTTGAACACTCGTGTTTCAGACAGCATGTTAGTCGTAGACGTCGTCCTGATTGCCATACAAACATCTGTGGCATTTGTTACGGTAGTTGAATATCGGAGTTTGACCGAATTCTGATTAAACTGAATACTGCGAAAAATGCGAAACTAACTCTGTCTGTCTATCTGTCTGTCTGTATGTTACGCTTTTACGCCTAAACCACTGAACCGATTTTGATGAAATTTGGTAAAGAGTTAGATTAGAGCATGAGAAAGGACATAGGCTATGTTTGATCGCGATAACGACATCCACGCGGGCGGAGCCGCGGGCTATAGTTATTTATAAAGTTATTATTATTTATTAAAGTTCAAAAAGTGCCTTAAGCGGAAAATAGGTACAGACTTGGACTCAGTTATAAGATTCTACTACTAAATAAATAATCCACAACATTCTACACAACGCTATCTAGACCCATGGTAAGTTTAAGTAGCTTGTGTTATGGAATCTAGAATGCGTCTTAACATACTTAGATACTTTTTTTTTGTTTTTTTGTTTGTTACATAGAAACACCCAGACCAATGCAAATAGCCATATTCATGCAAACAATTGTTGCACTGAGCAGGGATCGAACCCGTGCCTCCTACGTAGCGGTCGCGTTCACTACCGCCACGCCACAGAGGCTTTCAAACTACTATGGGCGCAAAATGGTATTCAATCAGATTCAATAAACATTTTTTTTATTAATATTTCAGGTGGCATGCTCCTGCCTTATAAGTCTATATCTCCTTGACTCACAAACCATGGTGGAACTTTTGAATACGCTTATAGGACTTCACAGCAACAGTAGCCTAAACGCTACATTGCAGTTTGATTTAGCTCAAATGTTAGAAGGTGATGTGAAGGCACAAATTCGGGACAAAATCGTGAATGGTGTCAAGATTGTATTGAAGACGGTTGTGCTGGTGTATTCTTGTTTTGTTGGTATGTATTAAGATGAAATGTGAAAAATCTTGTATCGTCTTTAATATTTATTTGAAGAATGATCTAATGTCTCCAGCTAAGCTAATTTGCATGTATTAAAGCCAACGAGACGAGAGAGAAAAGGTAAACAAAGCGACCATTACTGAGTTACGTTGCGATAACTAGCGATTATTTTCTCTGTCCTTGTCGTACATGTCACACGTACGCGACAACGGCCGAGCGATAACTGTCGTTAAGTGTTTCGTGGTACAGGAAAGCTGTCAGCACACAAGGTTGCCTGTAAGAGATCGCTTGTAGCGATAAGGCCGCCATTTGTACATTTCTTATTATGTTGTCCGTACATGTACTAAAATTTATAAGTGTACAATAAAGATTTTTCTTATCTTATCTTATCAGCACAACGGTTCTAAACTGTCAGATCCACGATCTTATGAGCAATTTCATTCCTGTCTGGAATGCGCTTGAACTGATACGTAATAATTTTCTCATAAAAATGTTTGGAACCGCTGAAACTTTATTTACCGTTTTTCTCTCGTTTCTTTTACACTAGACACTTCTAACAACCCGACTTCTAAACACTACTCATGTGAACCCAATCCACTGAGTTGTTTTACGTCGATAGTGGGCATGCCCATGATTAAAAAACGGGACCTCATAAGGCCAACTCCTTAACCACTAAGCTATTGTCGCTTCGACTTAGAATTTATATAATTGCTAGTAGATTATAATTGTCTGAAGGAGGCAGACAATATGCTCATATTATTATGTCCAATACCTACGTGGCACCCGCATGCAAATCATACGCATAAGGTAGCGAACGGCCTTACTTTATACATTCTCCAATACCATTATCGTTACAGACAATGACGGTGGCGCTATTCTGGCAAAATTAAAAGACTTGTTCAAAAGAGACTCTCAACCGTTAATTGAGCTTGTTAAGTTCAGTGACCCTTCAGCATTGAAGCTCCTGCCTCCAGCTATTACCAATTACCGGTATGTAAGATAGAACGGATTAATGTACACTTTATATGTAGCCCATAATGACTATTCCCAACATATACGAGGAATACGCTAATATCTATACTATTATATAATTGTAAATTGGAAATGTTTGTTAGCGCTGGATGCAAAAACTACTGAACGGATTTTGATCAGTTTTTTTTATTAGT
Source organism: Eilema sororculum (assembly GCA_914829495.1). Lineage (NCBI taxonomy): Eukaryota > Metazoa > Arthropoda > Insecta > Lepidoptera > Erebidae > Eilema > Eilema sororculum. The sequence goes on along the minus strand of OU618552.1, from coordinate 18,113,623 downwards.
AAGGTGATCAGACTTAAAATCTTACATTTATTTGATTGCAATCAAACAAACGTAAGATATAGGTTGCTGCGGGTCGCGGTGACGGAATCGTATTTCTGTGACCCTGGTACATTGGCATGAATTACCAGGCTCACGGAAACTTTAAGGAACTTTATATGGGTCGCGGGAGCAGTGTGTCCTAAACCTTTCTACTTCGAACTTAACGCGGACGAAGTCGTGGGCACTGACTGACCTCCGTCTCCCATGAGCGCGGGCCTGGGGGTGACGGGTGGAGCCGCCTGTCACCCCAGCAGAAGCAGGCCACGGCGGCGGCGCGCTGAACAGCGCGTCTCCCCATTCCGGGGGCGAGTTGGGGACACCGTTGTCCCCCCTCCTGAGGAGGGCCAGACCGTAAGGGATGGCCCTGGGTCAGCCGGGGTGCGAGGGATATGTCTTTGACAACCTCACCTCCGGCCTAGCACCAAGACCCACAGTCGGCGTGCGGTTTTAGTCGGTTCGAGTCCGACATAACCTCCCCTTCCGGCTCCGGCAGGGGGGGTATCCGAGGGGATTTCCGCACGGAAAAAAAAAAAAAAAAAAAAAAAAAGGCTATGTTTGGTCGAGATAGCCGATATCTACGTGGGCAGAGACCGCCGACAACAGCCAGTACCTAATTCTCTTAAATTTACAGACTATCAACAAGCAAGGAGCTCCAACCTCTAGCCAAGAGGGAGGTGACGGAATGTGTTCACAAGTGGAATGTGTGGGTCAAATCGTTCATAGACAGTAATGTACACACACTTTTACACAATATAACTAGGATCAAAGTGCTTCACGAGATTCGGGATGTAGCATTCAAAATTGGTATGTATCCTAATGTTATTAGAGTTCAAAATACTCTTATATTGTCAAGTTAAACTTTGCTATATTAGAGCTATATTATATTACTTTAATTAAATTATTTGATGATAAAATTGTAATCAGATTTATGTTGAATCTGCCTGTTCAATAAGCGATAAACTGTTGTATTGTTGTATACTGGATAAAGAAAATGTTCAGTTTAAAGAATCGAGATTAGGCATTGAGTATTGTTCTGGAACTGGTGTTCTCGGTGTCTAAGACCCACAAAACCAGCTGGTTAAGCTAGCTTACTTTAGGTCTGGATATAGCATATACCGTGTGTATCCATACTAATATTATAAATGCGAAAGTATCTCTGTCTGTCTGTCTGCCTGTATGTTAGGCTTTCACGCCTAAACGGAAACCACTGAACCGATTTTAATGAAATTTGGTATAAGGGTAGATTAGACCTTGAGAAAGGACATAGACTATGTTTGGTCGCGATAACCGACATTCACGCGGGCGGAGCCGCGGGCTAAAGCTAGTAGCATATACTTTTTTGCAGTGGTGTTTTTGTCCAGACCGATTTTTTTATGCCAATGTGTTATGTACCTGGAGTATTAATAGGGGTTTTCAGTTTCGGGTGAGTTCCCCTTACACCCGGTATATGGCCTATGCAAAATTACTCAGAGTAGGATATTTAACAGAATTATTTCTTCACAGAAACACCCTCTAACTGGTCCACAATATGCACATCTCTCGATATACCAGAAGTACATGTATGGTGTCACTATTTCCAACCTTTACTCACCTCCCGCGTCAAGGCGATCATAGACAACCGATGGGGCAAAGTATACGACGTGTTCAAGACCCAGCTGCTTATAGACTTGACTAAGGTATCATCAGACAGTGAGGTGGAGAAGGAAGCTGATATCAATTGGTACGTGTGGAAGGACCTTATAGGAGAAACTGTTATTGAATCTCGTGGAGATGTGATTAAAGTCATGAATTCGCTGATGAAAGGTTGGTAACTAAGTTCTATCTTCTTTTATTAAGTACTTTTGTTTGTGAGTGTATATGACACTGAATTTTTTTTCGGCTGAACTGGTTTAGATGAACTTTTGTGTGCATGATGAAATTTTGTTTATTAGGGAGGATGGTCGATATAGATTCACAATTGAATCCTGTAGATGGTGCTGGAATAGGTATAATATATAGTAAAAGAAGAATAGGTGGTTTAAAAAAAATTGGCAGCAGGAGTTGTCTCAACTTATCGGTACCTTCTAGTGTACATATGGAAGGTACCATTTAGTTAGAACAACTCCTGTTAGTAGGTAGTTAGTAGGAATAAACATAAACATAACATAAACTCACGCCTGTATTCCCCGAAGGGGTAGGCAGAGGTGCTAGCACCCACATTTCGCCAGTTTATGTTTATGTCCCAATGTAATAGGTGGCGAGCCTATTGCCATTAACCGGGCACTTATAAACCTGCGATAAATACACACATAACTCCGAAAAGCATCGGAAAGTCATTGGTGTGTGCCATGGTAAACCTGGGATCGAACCCGAGACCTCGTCTCAGCAGTCCATTACCCATACCACTAGGCTACCGCAGATAGTAGGAATAGCTAGACTTTGAAATGATTAATTGGTTATTATACTGACTAGCCAAATTAGTCACTTTTTAATAATCGTCTAAACGGTAACTTAAATGGACACTTGTATGAAATAAATTATCATGACGTCAAATCTAAAAACTATAAAATAAGAACCGATGCAACTTTTACCGCTCTTTTACCATTCTTAATTTTATAAGCTCGGTTACATAATTTATTTCAAGTTCGTACGGATATAAAGAGAAGGGAAATTTTAAGTGATCAAAGGTTCAAGTCCCACTTGAGCACTTCTTTTTCCCGATGTATTTATTCATCATCCACATAAAGACGTTAGTCCTGATTGCATCCGAGGCCACGGTGCCCTTGGAGCTCAGGGTCCGCCTGCCGCCTCTTCCTCCTCCACTTCGCACGATCTTGGGCGTCCAAGGTAGTGAGACCGTTTGCACGCATGTCACTCTCCACGACGCCAAGCCAGCACTTCTTGGGCCTACCCTTCTACCTGGACCCGGTGGGGGCGCCATTGCCAGGCATTTGTTACCCACGTAGCTGGGCGGTTTCCGCAAGACGTGGCCGCACAAGTGGAGGCGGCTCTCTTGCATTTTATCTGCGATGTCACGGACATGAACGCTGCCGCGGATGTGAGAGTTCCTCACGCGATCTTTACGCGTGACTCCACACATCCACCGCAGCATTTTCATCTCCGTGACACGCAGCATTTGCTTGTTTCGCTCCAACCGCGACCACGCCTCACAGCCGTGTAAGAGGACAGGTCTAATGATCGTTTTATAGACCTGCCCCTTCAGCCTAACTGGCATTTTAGCATCGCAAGTGACGCCAGTCATTTCCCGCCACTTAGCCCACGCGGCGACAATACGTGCCTTGACGTCGTAGTCGATGTCACCAGAAACGTGAAGTACAGATCCCAGGTACTTAACCTGATCCGTGCCCTCGACCAAGTCATCGCCTATGCGAACGGGTGTGGGATCTGTTGAGTTTAACGCCAAGTATTCCTTCTTCGTCACATTTAGCTTCAGACCCCCGTTCTCAAGCGCCTCCTTCCACACTTTCACATTCGCACCAATCTATTCCTGTCTGCATCCATCAGCGCAATGTCATCAGCATATATAAGCAACCATGGAGGCTGCTCATGTGAGTCTCTGATGCTGTCCGACAAAACGTCTAATACCAAGCTGAACAGGTAGGGACTAAGTACGGATCCTTGGTGTACCCCGACGGTGATGGGGAAGGTTTTCGTGTTGCCAACAGCGGTCCGAACCAATGTATTTATTATGCTAACTTAAAAAGTTAGCATTTGACGTGTCCTGTATAAAAAAAGACTACAGGGAAATACCCAATTATTTGTTCAAAAACTGTTAGACAGATTAGGACCATCTTTTTCTTTTTTTTTTACAAACAACCACATTGCAATATAGGTATAGCAATTTAGTCATTATTACTACGTGACATAAAACAAAAACAATGAGTGCACTCATCGCTATAATATATTTCTGAGAATAGATAATTTCGTGTGTAAACCAGTATCTAGTCTTGTACGACAGTGATCGATTGTTGTTAAATAACATAATCCTTCTCAGGTACATTCTCCACTAGGCTATTATTTATAGAGGTTATTTCCTTGTAGCTTTCAACCAGGGATTTCAATCACTTCTTCACCCTAGTATTCACACTACCGACGTGAACCCACTCCTAGCAAGCAATTTAGCTTAGTTGGAGGGGTAAGAGGGAATATTAGTAACTTCGGTTCTAATATCTATATATATAAAAATGAACCCTTATTTCCCTTGGTCACGACATCACGCCCGAACGGCTGAACCGATTTCGCTAATTCTTTTTTTGTTGTGTTCGTTGTTGTTAGGAGAAGGTTCTTATGAAAGAAAAAATGAAGAAAATCGCTCGGAAAATTAGAAAATTTAAGAATACATAACCACCATATAAAATAGCTGATCCGACACACGCCATGTCTAAATTTTGAATTTGGAATACGAATTGAAAAAAAATGTGTTTATTATTCTAATACTGCTGTATGATATTCTTCTATGTTATCTGACGTTTGATATAGAATTGACCAGAATTGACATAATACGTGCAAATATCGTCAGAGGGTGATTAGTAGACATTCTTCTTAATTAACAAAATGCCTGTTGCTTGGGCCGCGAAAATATTTATGGTGGCTATTTTTTTATTTAGGTCGAAAAATTTATGGTTTATGGTAGTATGAACGCCCTTGAGCGTAGAGGTATATGGTTGTATGGGTCCCATAGGTATATAGGCTCCATAGGTCGGGAGCTCCGTGGGCGTATGGGGCCCGAATTGAAATGCTTTCCTTTCTCAAATTAATTACAGAATTTGATACAGCTTTGATTCTAATTTCTAAGGCGAAACGAAGTTTGCCGGGACAGCTAGTTCATTATAAAAAAAACCCAGTCGCATCCGAAGCTTTCAACTTGGAGTTTAAGGACTGCTATACCAGTCTAACTGCGGATTTGGCTGGACTTGAATATTTTCCGTGAAGTGACTTCCATATGACCTTCGCAACCGAAGCATTACAGTTACACCAGTTGTTGGACTTTTTAGGGCTCCAACTACCCGTAACGACTGCCATAGATGTTCGTATGGCAACCGGATTTGAACCCCTATTGGACAATAATGAGGTGTAACTTTATTACTTCTTTATTAAGCATCAATCATTACTATGCCGCACCACTAAGACCTGGAATTCCCTGCCAGCTCACGTGTTTCCTTCTACCTACAATCCCGGGTTCTTTAAGCGGGGCGTGAAAAGGCATCTGATAAGGCCGTCAAGCTGAGTGCCACCATTGTTAATATGATACAAGTTTACGATGGTGACCCTCTTTCCGAGACTTTGCCTTTAGCTTACCATCAGGCGAGGTGAAGCCAGATTAACGTGTCCTGTTATAAAAAAAAACATGCTAGTTTCCAATAATTTGACAGTTTTGACGTTAAAATGTGTTTTTTTTTGCCTTGACAGTTAAGTACCCCATTCGGAAATTAACCGCGTTCCTATTTTTTTTTTATCTTACAACTGTCTATTCCTACATTACTTTCAATTACATTAACATACATACATACATAAACTCACGCCTGTATTCCCCGAAGGGGTAGGCAGAGGTGCTAGCACCCACATTCCGCCAGTTTATGTTTAGGTCCCAATGTAATAGGTGGCGAGCCTATTGCCATTAACCGGGCACTTATAAACCTGCGATAAATACACACATAACTTCGAAAAGCATCGAAAAGTCATTGGTGTGTGCCATGGTAAACCTGGGATCGAACCCGAGACCTCGTCTCAGCAGTCCATTACCCATACCACTAGGCTACCGCAATTACGTTTCTAAGAATAAGAAGAAGAAGATTTGGTGCTCACTTTAATTCAGTTATTTATAAAACTTTTCAAAGATAAACTTCTAGGCCCCTATTCTAGAATGACATTCAGCCTGAATCTCGATTTATCTGAAGACAGGTTCATTGTATAGGCAATATGTCTAACTATCAATCTGTCTATACAATCTGTCCTCGGATAAATCGCGATTCAGGCTGAGTTTCATTGTAGAATACGGGCCTTAATCCTCTTGATCTAGAATCGATAGCGCCATTACTCACGTCGATATATTCGATACGTGGGTATCACTAGCCCAATCAACGTTATAAAATGAATAATAATTGTTAGTGACGTTGTGTGTATACCTATACGACGAGGCTACACGTGTAATATAGGTATTTCGATTAGTAAGTTCAATGACAGGCAGTATCTGTATCGATAGACAAGTGTTAACAGGGATCAAAAGTACCGGTTCTTACTTTGATGGTGCGGTATGTTTGCTTCATTATAAAAATTAAATCGTTGCGAAAACCATGGCATGTTTTTATATCCACGGCGACGGCGCGCTGAAAAGCGCGCCTCCCCATTCCGGGGACGAGTCGGGGACACCGTTGTCCCCCCTCCCGAGGAGGGCCAGACCCTAAGGGATGGCCCTGCGAGGAATATGTCGAAGATAACCTCACCTCCGGCCTAGCACCACGACCCACAGTCGGCGTGCGGTTTTAGTCGGTTTGAGTCCGACATAACCTCCCCTTCCGGCTCCGGCAGGGGGGGTATCCGAGGGGATTTCCGCACGAAAAAAAAAAAAAAAAAAAAAAAAACAAAAAAAGGTCACGGGTTCGTGTCCTATCCTGAATTTAGACTTTCTGATTTAAATTTACAGTTAAACTAAACTAGCTGCTTACCCACGACATCGTTCTCATGATATGATTGGAAAAATTCCAAAATGTCCCCAAAATGATCATTATCCATCTGTAATAAAAACGTTATTTTTTTGTTATTCTTTATTGCACACAAATAGTACAGAGATCATACATAAAACATTTCAAAGAACATGTACAAAGGCGAGCTTAACTCAAAATGAATTCTCTACCAGCAAAAACCTTAGAGTAGCAGAGAACTTATGGTCGTGAAGGGGGATGTGAAGACAGTGAACAGATAAAAAAAAAAAAAGGAACATGAATAATAAAGAAACTCGCTTAGCACAATTTTATTATTATCGATTAGATGTATGGTTTCCCTTTAAGATTGTTGGGACCCAAGTCATCTTCACCTGCAAACCTCTGATTTACAGACGAGGCTCTGGCGCAGGTTCTTGGGATGGTCAGACGACAGTCCCTCCAATATGGTGATTTCTTTAATTATATGTGTTTTATCCTTCCAGGCATGGCCCGTCAAGACCGTGGCTACAGCCCAACACTAGAGAAACTCTGTCAAAGTCTAGACGATGAGTTGCAGAAGCTTCTAGAAGATTTAAGAATATACTTGTACCAGGACAAGAAAGTCACCAGCAGTAAAGATAAGATTCTGTTTGCGTATGAGGACGAAGACGATAGTGATCAGATATACAGCGATAAGAGTCTTATCGAGATCTATTTGAGAGATGTTTCAGATAGCAATATACAAAGGTTAGTGTTAATGTATTTTTAATTTTAATATTTAGAGTTTAAGGTTCAAAATCAAAAGCTTGTTTTTTTAACTTGCGTTTTCTATGTAGTCAATCAATTAGCCCACCGCAATTCACTGCTGGACAAAGGCCTCTCCCAATGTGCGCCATTTCACCCGATCCACCGCATCCAGTCTCAGCCACGAGTTACGAAGCAAACGCTGGTTATGGCTATGGTATTGGCTAGAGGGTGTCCTACCTTCCGTATGCCTTCTCGCGATCTCCACTCTAGGACTCGTCTGCTCCAACGGCCACCGGTCTTTGGACAGACATGGCCAGCCCATTGCCACTTGATCTTGCTTATTCTGCGAGCTATGTCGGTAACGTTGGTTATTTTTCGGATGACCCCATTTCGATTTCTATCCAAAGAAATTTCTACTGCTTCTAGGACATTCTAAAAAAAATTGGTTACCTAGTTCGTCTTTTTAAGAGTGAAAAAGCAAGATGAGGAGAACGAAAATAACCGGGGGTAACGTTGTAATGAATAAATATCATGTAGTGAAAATAAACAGAGGAGAATCCTGAAATCCTGACCATTAAGCTGTATCGAAATTAAAGAATTTTCCAAAAGTTACAATCAATATAATTGTTAAATCGATTTTCGTGATTTTTCAACACACCGATTTCATCGTATATGTCTACCAATATTTATTTTGCAGTATGCTGCAGTACATAAAGGCTTGCTTCGAAGAATCAACACTCCAATCTACTGAGCTACAGAAAAAGACCACAGCTATATACACGGCGCGCTTTACTCAAGCGATTTCCACCCTTATGATCCATTTACGAAAGTGCTATATCCCTGAGGAACGGGACTGTTTAGGTGTTGTTAATATAGACGATAATGCGTTGAAGAGATGGAGTGCTATTTGTGCGGTATTGAAGGAGAGTTGTCAGTTTTGTTGGGGTAAATGGGTGGACTTAGTGATGGGGAAAGTTGAAGATTTGACCCAATATTTGCCACAAAAGTTTACGCTGGAAGCGAACGTTGATTATTTGATGATGGTAAGATTTGTTTTATTGTATTGATGTTGTTTAAAAAACTACACTAAACTAAAGGTAAAGAATTTATTTGTGCCTTTTTACACAAACATGATATTAAATAAATAAACTACTGCTAGCTAGTAGTACGATTTCAGTCTTTAATATATAAACTGAGTTTTTAGAGGTGTTTGACATAGCTTAATGGGTAGTGACATGACGGTTTTTTTAGAGCAGGCATTTTTTGCTCATATTTTTAGGGCCTCGGTAGCTTAGTGCTTAAGGAGTCGGCTTTACGATCGAGAGGTCTCGGGTTCGATCCTGGCCATTACACTACCGACGTGAACCCACTCCTAAGACAAGCAATTTAGCTTAGTTGGAGGGGTTAGAGGGAATATTAGTAACTTCGTTTCTAATATTCTTTTAAAAAAGAAATATCTTTTTTAAACAAGGCTCTACTTCTCCCTACTAAAAAAATGGCTCCAGTTCCTTGAGTTACTAAGTTCGAGTTTTAAAGCCAGCCTTACTAATCATACTTTTAAGAATTCCATACATTTAAGAATTCTATTTTATTGATTCATTATACATTTTAGCAATGGGACGAAATAAAAATCACAGAAAAAGACGAAGACGGCAACCCCATAGAATCCACCATAAAAGTGCCTGCTGGACCATCTCTGAAGCTTCAAGAGTACTTATACTCGACAAGCAGAATACTCGACGAAGTAGCCCCATACACACTACCAAACGAAGCACATACGCTATTCATCGAGAGAGTTACTGCTATCACCTTCACTCATTACAACAAAGTCATAAGAGAAAACGAGACAGATATAAATCAGAGATGTGCGCTTCAGTTACTGATGGACGTTAGGCATTTCACATTGTTACTAGTGCCGAGGGAAAACAAGAAGTTTATGGAACAGTCGAGCGAAATCTGTGAGTTTTTGAGGCAGAAGATTGATCCGTTTGATTATGATGTGTTCTATCCTTATATACAGACTAATTTGAAGAGGTCTGTGCAAAGAGTGCAAGTAAGTATATTTTATTTAAAAATAATGAATTATGTTGAAGGAATTTTTACAGCATTAAGTATGCTAACTATACAAATCTAATACATAGGGAAAAAGAATCTTTTCGGGCGGGACTCGAACCCGCAGTCTTTCCCTTACAGGGGGAATGCCTGACCAATTCGGCTACCGCGACACGCCCGATATGATTCAAATTTCCCATCTTATACGTCTTTTAGGCGACGTGGCGTCATCTACCGATTTTCTTACGAACTATCGGAATCAATGAATGATGTTACAATCATTTTTAAACATTGATTTTTGATAACTGCGCCCAAACAATTGAAGGAATTTTTACAGCATTAAGTATGCTAACTATACAAATCTAATACGTAGGGAAAAAGAATCTTCTCGGGCGGGACTCGAACCCGCAGTCTTTCTCTTACAGGGGGAATGCCTGACCAATTCGACTACCGAGACACGCCCGATATGATTCAAATTTCCCATCTTATACGTCTTTTAGGCGACGTGGCGTCATCTACCGATTTTCTTACGAACTATCGGAAGTCCCGCCCGAGAAGATTCTTTTTCCCTATGTATTAGAAATGAATTATGTAGTTTTTAGGGCATTTTTCCTCTTGAACTCATCAGGCATATAGGTGTTTTTTTTTTCAATAGTGTGGTTGCCAAGATCTTTGATACTAAAACCGATCTCATCTGCAAGTCGTTCGGGGCTCTAGAGTAGGCTTCCCTTTTGGGGTTCGGGAGGCAGACGGAAGTAGAAAAACCTACATAAATCAAATTTTGAAAAGGAGAATTACAACAGCGTATCCCAGGATTCAAACTTATGTAGTCTTACATATTATCTTAATTATGGATTTTGACTTGACATGTACACAAACGCCTACCATCAGGAGTGCTTGTTTTACGCTGTAACTGTAATGAATACTCTTTACTCAAACGAATATCTAAAACGGCGTTGATAGGATCTTACCAAATTTGGATAGGTAGAGGGGGGAACACTTGTGACGGTGGAGGTGAGCGCTGATGCATCACAAGGTGGCCCCTAAACCTACACATGGGTCGCAAGTCCCAGGCGCCGTCACAGTGTTACTCTCTGTACCACGCCATGGACCCGGCGACCGCACGGTGAATCCATGGAATGCTGAGAACCAGATCTCTCTTCACAGACACTCCTGGGCAGTTTAATACTCCATCACGGCCAATTACTCGGTATCATCGGCACAAAACCTGTTCTGTCGGGCGGTAGCGGCGACAAGGCAGCCGCAGTCCTCGCATCGGGAGACTCCCACTGGTTCTCACTGCTCCCTGTGGCAGCCCCTCCTAGCCACTTGAAGAAGCAAGACAAACCTGTGAGTATATGCCTAGTATGTGTAGAATGATAGCCGTTCTCAATAGTTATTTAAAAAAATGGTCCTATTTTTATAATAGGATATTTAAGTGATTTCTGAAAATCGTACTTACTAGTTTGGTAGGACTAAAATTATTTCATCATCTGTGACCTTCGGCTCATGAATTGTGAAGTAGTTATGTTGGAATCGAAACGACTAAAACCGCAGTGTTCTTTCGAGTGCATCGTTTGGTAGGATCTCCAGGTTAACTACGAAGAAACTCCCCCCGGAAACCTGGCAGACTTATGGTACATTCGACCAAACGCGAGTAAAGTTTATTCCTAGAATACACAAGCAATATCACCCACATATTGGCTGTTTATTGTAGGAATAAACTATTAACGCGTTTGGTGGAACCGACCCTTAGATAGTTAGACACGTCATGAAATTTGGGGACAGTTCCTCCGTTCAGAGTGGTGTTCGCCCATCTTACATCTTGGCATCTGAGAACCTAGACGGTGTGCGGTTTTAGTCAGTTCGAATCCGAGATAACCACCCCGCTGGTTGTTAGGGAGGGTATTATCCGTGGAGACTTCCGCACGAAGGTAAAAAAGGTGCGCGCGGATCATGTTGCGTCAATCCATCTTCTTAGGTCTTTGTTTTTTTTTAGTCTTTGGGTCTGTGGTTGCCGGAGGTGAGAATGCAGGGAGCATATCTCTCGCACCCTGGCAGACCCAGGACCATCTCTTTCGAGATGGCCCTATCGGATCTTCTTAGGTCTGTGATATCTTTAGTCCTATCAAACTTGTTTAGTTACAACAGAATCAGCACCAATACTTTTGATGGTCTATTCATAGCGATATTGGGTTGTGATAATTATTTATTTTATTTACTTGGGAAAATGTGTGGAAGTGATAATAACACTATTATTTTATTGTTCAGAATATTCGTCGCTACATACTCTGAAATGGTATGACTAATATATTTTAGTAACATGTCGTTTTATTACGTTATTTATTGTGATATAACAGTTATTGATATTACTAACAGCTGAAAGTTAAAATCTATCTAATCTAAAATCTTTAGACTTTTGAATCTACAGTTTAAAAGTAAACCTGTTTATATTAGATCTAGTAAAATTAACTTTGTTTATTATAATTAAAAAAAAAATAGTACCTATTAGCACTAGTCTCGCAAAAAAAACCTCTGCAGATTGATTGATAATGTTATTAAATTATATCACAAATATAAGAAGCCTTTCAAACATCTATACTGGGTGATTTTGTAGTAGTTTCGGATAAAAAACAAATGATTAAAAAATAAAAAACCCGACTGCCACTGAAAAGACTGAAATAAGTTTGATAGCAGGCGGTACCCATTAATTTTCTTTCGGTTTATGATTGGCATATGGGTACCGCCTGCTATCAAACTTATTTCAGTCTTTTCAATGGCAGTCGGGTTTTTTATTTCTTAATCAATTGTTTTATTTTATACTTTTTAGTTATGATATGACATGTATATCTTTTGTAATTGCCTTCATATCGTTTATACTTGAAATTAAAACTTAATTCAATAAGTAAGAAAATTAGCGAGAATGATTGTTTTGTTAAACAACTTTAAACCGTTATGTATCCTAAACTATTTTTTAAAATGAAAAATGATAGAAGGAACCTATAGATGATTTTAAAATACCTATTCAACGACACCCCACTTGACATAGTTCATCGACTTTTTGTTTTTTCATTTTGACAATACGGCGTCTGGTTGTCGCTGTGGTGAATTTTGATTACTGTCATGTCTTTAGTGACACTCGCAAGGTTAAGACGAATCAATTGACGTAAGAATTATCAAAATCAGCCTACGCATTTGGTCTCTAGAACGCCACATAGAAACAAATATACATACATATATACATAGACTGATAAACACATAACCCTCCTTTGCGTCGCGCAGTCGGGTAAAAATAGTTTGGGCACAGTTTGTATAGCAAAATCATCCAGAAGTATTCAGTTAGTTAGTTAGTTAGTTAGTTTACCTGGGCCGTTCCGCACTTAGCCTCTTGATTGGGCCATTGTGCGTATCATCTTACCTCTCACTCCAACCAACCTAGATCTTCCCAAAAAGCCAGCAGCCTTTTCAGGTTTCCACATGCTTCCCGGAGAGACGCTGGTGACTGGAGGAATTTCGCCCGTTGTTCGGCCACGCTCATGCACTCTGTAAGCACATGATGTGGCGTTTCTTCTGCCCCCATGCAGCCTCTGCACAGGGGGCTGTCCGTCACACCTATTGTAAATAGATGCTTGTTTAGGGGACAGTGACCGGTCAAGATGCCTATGACTTTACGGATCTGGTCCCTTTTTAATCTAATGAGGTTTCGGCTAAACGTTTTTGATGCCTATCTATCTACCGGAACTGCATTCTTTGTTTGCCTGCATCCTTCAATGTTTGTCCAATCTTTTTGATGGGTTTCTTCCGTATTTTTCCGCAGCCAAGTTTTGACCTGTGCTTGAGGTATAGGTAGTATTGGTTCCGGTCCATATACTGTTGCCCCTGATCCTCTCTTGGCCAATTCATCGGCTGCGTCGTTGCCGAGGGAGTTGCTGTGTCCCTTGATCCATTGCAGCGTGACCTTGTTTGTGTTTGCAATGGATTGGAGTGTATTGTGACATTCCAATATGAGGACAGAGGTTATGGTGTTGCTTTTCAGAGCTTGGAGTACGGATGCACTGTCTGATATGATCTTTATATCTAGATCTCTGACGTCTCTGGCGGCAATCGTCTCCGCCGCTCTCGTTATGCCAACATTCAGCTTGGAATATTGTACTTAGCTTGTCCAGGGTGGTTGTTATTTTGATGTTTAGGTCATTCGAGAAGACGCCTGCTCCGGTACCATATGTGGTTTTAGAGCCGTCTGTGTATATCCTAACTTCTTTGACGCCAGAGCTGTCTCTTTTTTCTTCAGTAAGTTGGATATGATAGTTCCTTTCGAAGACGTGGTGACATGGTATTCTGTCTACGGGCGCCTCAAGAAGTGGTATCTTCTTTAGGATTCCCTGTAGAATTTTTGAATGCTTTGTTCCAGTATTCTCTTTCCAGAGCCCATTACTTTTCAGTCTTAAGGCTGCTGCCTTGGCCTCCTCCTGTATGATTAGATGCAGCGGTCTCAGGTTTAGGAGGTGCTCTAGTGCGGCTGATGGAGTGGTTCTCATGCATCCAGTGGCTGCTGTACTCGCTAGGCGTTGTAGACTCTGGAGCTTTTCTTTCACAGTGATCAGTTCTGTTCTGGGCCACCATACAACTGATCCATAGGTTAGAGAAGGCCTGATAATTGCCGTATACAGCCAAAGTGTTATCTTTGAGTTAAGACCCCAGTTCTTACCAACGAGTCTTCTGCATTGCCAAAAAGTTATGCAGGCCTTTTTCATTTTAGCATTTATGTGGCTAGTCCAATTCAACTTATTGTCAAGTATGATGCCCAGATATTTAACTTGAGTTGTTAGGGCTAGTTTGGTATTAAATAGTTTTGGTAGTTGGAGTTCTGGTAACTTTCTTTTGTTGGTGAAAAGGATAAGTTCTGTTTTTTTCGGGTTTACTGATAATCGGTGTTCTTCGCACCATTCTTCCACAATCTGAAGGGCTGAGCGCATGACTTTGCATAGCACGTTCTCAGCCGTTCCGCTTATTAGTATTGCAAGATCATCCGCATACCCGATGGTGGTGTATCTTCTCTCATTTAGTCTCTTTAGAAGACTGTCTACTACTATGTTCCATAAGAGTGGTGATAGGACGCCTCCCTGGGGGCATCCTCTGACTACCTTTGCTCTTGTGGTGGTGTTACTCATCACTATCTGGACTGCTCTTTTGCTTATCAGCTGAGTGATCCAGTCCCTTATGGCTGGTTCTACCTTACGCTTCCGTAAGGCTTTGTTGATGCTGCTGTGTACCGTTTTGTCGAAAGCCCCTTCTATATCTATGAAAGTAGCTAGTGTTGAGGCTTTATTTGTGATAGCCGATTCTATCTTGTGCACTACCATGTGTAGTGCGGACTCTGTTGATCTACCTTTCCTGTATGCATGTTGCTGAGTTGTCTTTTAGTGTTCCATCCCTTAGGTATCGATCTACTAGTCTCTCCAACGTTTTGAGGAGGAATGATGTGAGACTAATGGGCCTGAATGATTTGGGATGTGTGTAGTCCTCCTTACCTGGTTTTGGTAGGAAGACTACTTTTGCCTCTCTCCTTAATCTGGGTATGTATTTGAAGGCAATGCAGGCCCTGTAGATTGGAAGTAGGTATTTTGCTATTTTTGTCAGTTGCCATTGTAGTAGTGCTGGGAATATTCCATCCAGCCCTGCAGTTTGAGTTGGTACACTATAGTGTTCTGGTGGCCAGTCAATGGACTCGATGGATGGTGTGACTTGACAACCAGGGAAGTGTGTTTCCAGCAGTACTGCGCTGGTTTAATTTTCCGTATTGGTGTAAGTGCCGTCTTCTCTCTTAAGTGAGCCCATGAGGTTGAGTTCACCTTTGGCCAGGACTTTCCTTACTCTTGCGGCTTGGTTTGTCGAGTTTATGCTACTACAGAAACTCTGCCAGGCCTCAGTTCTACGATACCTGATGCGTTTCTTGTAGTATTTTTGTGCATTTTTGTATTTGTTCCAGTCCTCAGGGGTTCTGGTGTTTTTTGCTCGGTTGTAGAGCTTTCTCAGGCCTCCACGTAGTCGCTCGAGTTCTGGCCCCCACCAGGAGCTCTTTTCTGGACCTTTGGGTGTTACAACAGGACACGCTGGCTCGTAGCTTTCCAGCAGAGCTGCAGTGATAGAATGTACGTTGTGTTCTATGTTATCTGTACTAAGTGTTGTGTCGGGTAGTTGTGAATCACTTAGTGCCTTGTTTAGTGAGTTTGTGTACCGTGCTATATCTGTTTTGCGGGGGTTACGATATGGAACAGGGTCTGCTAGTTTACATTGTATCTGAAAGCAGATTCGACGATGGTCCGCAAAGGATGGTTCCTTTGACACATGCCAACCCTTAATGAGGTTTGCTGCCGAGTGTGTTGCCAATGTGATATCTACTATGGTTTGACACCATGAGGTTACGAAAGTAGGTTCCGTACCTATATTCATAATGTTTAGGTTGGTTTGGAATAAGTATTCGGTTAGTAACTCACCTCTCTTGTTCGCGTCCTTACTTCCCCACAGAGGATGGTGAGCATTGCAGTCTGCGCCGATGATTAAGTCCCAGGTGTGAGCCTCGCAGTGTTGTACCAGGTCGGCTAGCTCCTTTGGAGGTGGTTCACCTTCGCCCGGCATATACACTGAAGCTAGTACTAGGATGGTTGCATTATCTGAATGGATTTTCACAGCGGTGAGATCTCTAGAACAGAATTGGTTAAGCAAAGTGGTGTTTATAGCGTTAGGTACGAAGATGCAGGTTCTCGGTTTTTCAACCGTCGTATCTCGTATTAACTTACCGCCTATGTTATTTAGACCGCAGATATAGTTCTTATTTATCCAGGGCTCCTGGATTAGGGCTACGGTCTTTTTGGTTACCTCCAGCACTCTGCGTAGAGTGACCGTTGCAGAAGTATTCATTTGGCGAAAGATTTTTTTTTTAATAATTTTAGGTGACAGGAAAATGTACGGGAGTTTAAAAATTTTTTTTTCTTGCGCCAAATTAATACTTCCAGATGATTTTGCTATCCAAACTGAGCCCAAATTCTTTTTATGCGAAATAACTATAAATTCACCCAGTATAAGGCTTATTCCCATCGGCCACCGCCGTCACGACTACCGCGGATGGTCGTTAAGACATTTTAAAAATTGTTTACACAGCTCTGCGTGTGTGGCCGTTGGGAACAGGATATAAAACCTATAGATGTTAGATTAGATTGGATATTAATGTAAGAGTTTTATTTGAGCATTGAAAAATGTGTACTTAACAAAACTAATAGGCGTGTGAATTTGTTTTTTTTTAAACCTTCATCTAATCAATTAGAAAAGTAATAAATGCCACTCATAAAAGTATAACACTCCAAAAAAGAGTTTAGTGAGGTAGTTATTGCAGGCATATGCAACATTTTATTTAGTATTTATATTGATCCCGACGTTTCAGTAGTTTTTTAACGCTTATTAATACCACTGACTGCTGAAAACCAATCAAACAACCCAAAGGTTTTGAAGCGTCGGTAGCTTAGTGGTTAAGGAGTCGGCCTTACGATCGAGAGGTCCCAGGTGCGAATCCTGGCCATTACACTACTGACGTGAACCAACTCCTAGCACAAGCGATTTAGCTTAGTTGTTAAAGGGAATATTAGTAATTTCGGTTTTTTTTTTTTTTTTTATACCACTTAGGTGGCAGACAAGCACACGGCCCACCTGGTGGAAAGTGGTTACCGTGGCCTATGGACGTATGCAACACCAGGGGCGTTACACTCGCGCTGCCTACCCTGAAGAAACCTTCTAATGCCCCTCTTGAAGAACCCCATATTGTAGTCGCTTGGGAAAACGGTGTAGGCAGGTTGCTGATATTCTTAAAAAAAAAGGCAAATCGTGCTAGAATCCGTTACAATATTTTTTTTCTATGTGTCATTTTAACGTAAACTATAATACAATAATACAATTTTTATCATAATACAAAATTTTCTAATACAAGTATCTTTTTCTAGGTCAAGAAGAAGCCAGTGTCGTCTAGCCCTAACAAGTCTAGATCCGACATATCAGACCTGATGTCGAACTCACTACCCATCAATTTCGCGAACGCCCGTTCCGGTGCAGCCTCTTTCTTCAACTCTATGACGTCCGACTGGTTCAGTGGTTCCAATTAAGTTTTAAATGAGTGATTTATTGCAATATTTAATTAATTTATGTTATAATTATTGTTATAAAATATAAATGAATTAATATAATTTATTTATTTGTTTTTTTCTTGTAATTGGGTATTCTATCGACTGGTCAAATTATTTACATTTTACTAAATGTCAAAACTATTGTATGAAAAAATATTTAGTGACGTCATAAAATTTAATAGTCAAATCAGTTACTATTATAGGTTGGGTGGATGTTTAAAAATAAATAAACACTATAAAATAATAACCTACGCAATTTTTACCGCTCCTTTACCATTCTTAATTTAATAAACTCGGTTACATAATTTATTTTAACTATAGGATAATTTTGTGTGCTGATTTTCAATTCTCTAAGAACATAGCGTCGAGCAATTCGCTGCGATAGCCTTGATTTGATAGGGATTGTGATTGGTCGGACTTGGTGACGTCACTGGAGATCAACCAATGACATCTCAAGACTGTCGAAAAGCTGTGTTTGACGTTGTATTTGTGTTCTGTCAACAGGAAGGGAAAACCAAGGAATTAAGATCATTTTGAGTATTTTGTTCATCAAGACCGATCTGATGCTGACTGTAGGTACCCAATGAATATGAGAATGAAAAAAAAAATTTATTGCACAGCTGGATACATACATATAAACTTAATATATACTAATATTATAAATGAGAAAGTAACTCTGTCTGTCTGTCTGTCTGTCAGTCTGTCTGTATATTATGCTTTCACGCCTAAACCACTGAACCGATTTTGATGGAATTTGGTATAGAGGTAGATTAGACCATGAGAAAGGACAAAAGCTATGTTAGGTCGCGATAATCGACATCCACGCGGGCGGAGCCGCGGGCAAAAGCTAGTATATACTAAAGTGTATGGCTGGATATAAAAGACGAGATCGCCGTAGGATCACGTACCATGGCGCACGTTAGGAGAGGTACAATGATCGCAATAGTTTAATTGATTGCGTAAAAGTTGGTCAATAATAAACATACTAAAATGGTAACTTAATTTTAATGAAAATCAGTGCAATATTGTAATTCAGATCTTAATTACTATAAACTATTATGCAGTATAAATAATAACTTAAAATTACGCCTTCTCATCACTCTCTTTTATACTATCTCCCACTTTTCTGCCAAGTAGCCTGAAGTTATCTCCGTAACCGTCACCATATCCGCCGAAGTAGTTACTGCCTGTGTTGCCAGAATAGGGACGGTCGAAACCGGGCCTGTATTGGTTGTATCCGGGCCTGTATTGACTGCCAGGAAATGCTATAGAGTTGCCTGTGTAGCCTGGACGGTTGTAGTCGAAACCGGGCCTGTTGGGACGGTAGCCTGTAAAAAGAGCGTGTTAAGATTATTAGTGCGTTATAAGATTAATTTCCATGTTATGTGCCTGTCGTACTTTTTGCTCAATTTATTCCCACATTATAATTTTAGTAACAGGATGTGAAAACAAGTTTGAATTAACCTTGAAAATTACGTATCAACAGATCTCCTAGTCTGCGGAAAGCTTTCCGTTTTGGATATATACCTACATTCAATTTAAACCTTAAAATACCTCCTTAAGTTAATTTAAAAAAGAAGAAGACGCTTCGTTTTGGACAATCTTACTCGTAGTTATGTACATTTCTTCGGCAATATTTTCAGAAACAATTACATGTAATGTAAATACCTTTTAAATAGCGTGGTCTTGGTAAATTTTGTAGCAATATACGATCAATTTAATGAAATTTTAAAGCAAATAGTATGCTACCTATTTCTATCGATTTATATTGAAAAACGTGAATGTCTGAGACGGGATTTACTAGCCTACCTACTCCTGGGGTAGGTACAGTCAGACAGTCAGTCATTCAGTCAGTCAGTCGGTCAGTCAGTCAAGTAAGTCAGCCAGTGAGTCAGTTAGTCAGTCAGTCAGTCGTCTCTATGAACAAAGTGCTCAAAATGATCTTAATCCCTTGGTTCCCCCCCCCCCCCCCCCCCTTTCTGTTGACGGATTGTTGTAATATTTGGTACACACATTAAGTTCAGTTAATAATATAATTTAAATCAATAAAACAGTTTGATTTACTCTTAATACCTTAGTTTTATGATCATTTCCTGACTATGTAGATACCCAAGATATTTTTGACACTGTCTGTACCCCACAAGAAACACTGGACTAATTACTTAATCACACGTAGACATCTATTTCATTGTAATCATTTCTGCGTCAGAGTTACGAAATGGAAAAATAATTCTACATCTTAGATTATGCAAATTATATCGTTGTTAAGCGCGCCGAGTGGCCACTGACTTCATAAGTATTTGATTGTGTTCCACGAATTACTTGCTAGACGTAACTACAATGTCAATGCCTTTTGTGACATTGGATGAATCATAAAGCGAATTGTTACGATTCACCTGTGTATTTGTTTATTTTTGGGGCTTTCTTAGCTGTTCTTGGTCGCTTTGGGATTAAAGGAGAAGGTGTAGATGATTATTACAAGCTTCATATTGAAGATAGGTAAGTGTGAGTATTGTAGGAGGTCCTAAAGCCATAGAGGGTATAGTAAATATAAGCATTTTTTTATGGATTAGGGAGGCAAATGAGCAGACGGATCGCCTGATGGTAAGCGATCACCGCCACCCATGGACACCCGCAACACCAGAGGAGTCACAAGTGCGTTGCCTTCTTTTTAAAAGAGAATACGCTCTTTTCTTTAAGATTTGAAGGTCGTAATGGTTCGGAAATACCGCTGGTGACAGTTCATTCCACAGTTTAGTTGTGCGAGGCAGAAAGTTTCTCGAGAAACGCACAGTTGTGGACCGCCAGCTGTCCAGATGGGGTCTGTGGAACTACTTTCGCGTGGAACGATGGCGGAAAGAGGCGGCGGGAATCAATGCGAATTGTGCATTGTGTACCTAAGGTTGTATTCTGAGGAATTCATTCTGCTATGCGGGTAGTTATTTTTAGTTTCGAACCTCTAGCAATAGCCATCCAATGTAGTACCCAGTACCCAGTTATGTGCTTTTTGGGCTCCAGGTGACAGGCTCTCGTGAAAAGCGTTACCGTGTGCTACCCAAATGTCAAAAGCGACAGGAAACTGTGCGTACCGTGCGGTATAGGAAATGTATCCCACATACGATCAAACTGTAGAATGAAATGAACCCTGTGCTGTGGTTTTCCCAAGCGACTACAATATGGGTTCTTCAAGAAAGGCATTAGAAGGTTTCTTTAGGGTTGGCAACACTAGTGTAACGCCCCTGGTGTTGCATGCGTCCATAGGCCATACGGTAACCGCTTTCTATTAGGTGGACAATTATCTGTCAGCCAATTACTTATGTGATTCCAAAACAAAGTTCGATTTTGAATGATGTGTTACGAGGATATCTACCGTTTTTCATATTTGGGAGATTGAGACTAAATCGAGACCAAATTTTGAACATATTTTTATCATTGAGCATTGATATCGAGCGCCGAGGATAGAAATAGCTTTACTCACCTCCGTAGCCCGGATATCCTGTTCCGAAGCCGTTCGGGTAGCCACTGCCCGAGCCGTATCCACCTGACCATACAGAGATTTATGTATTCAACTGTGTTCAGAATATTATTCTATTTTATGTATTTTAGTTACATATTTTGTAATTTTCTACGATCATGTTATCATGTGATTGTATAAATTACTAATGGCTGAAAAAGTAATTCTACAAGTTTGTATTTATTTTTGTCACGATCCTTTCCTTACTTTAAATTTTAAAGCCGTTGTGTTAGGGTGTAATCGTGAGGTTTTGCGTTTTTTTGCTTTGGTAGGTTCAAACTTTAAATAAAATAAACTTACCGAATCCACTATTGTATCCGCCTTGACCTGGATATCCACCATAACCAGCGCCGCCATAGCCGGCTCCACCATAGCCAGCTCCACCATAACCCCCACCAAAACCAGGGTTGCCATAGTTGCCACCACCGTATCCGCCGCCGAAACTGTTGCCGTAACTGCCGCCATAGTTGCCACCGTATCCATTATTGTAGCCATTATAGCCAGCGGATCCGTAGCCGGGTCTTAATAACCCATATCCACCAGAACTGCGCCTCTGGCCGTCAAGAAGATCATTGCTGGCTTCTCCTTCCACCTTCTGGCCAAAGATCATGGCCACGAAACATGACACGAAAAAAATATTCTGAAAAAGAAAAAAGATTATATAAGTAATTACGTTATCTGTCGATGCACTTAATAGCCTTGTAATTTTATAAGATAAAATAAGTAAATAAATATATTTGCATAATCTAATGTCGAATTGTTTATATCTGTTAGATCTTTTTAATTGAAATTTTGTGTTTAGTATAAAAGTAGGTAAATATTAAGTAAAGAAGTGGTTATGATATTAATTATGGCTAAAGCCAATTTTTTAATTTTTTATTTGACTAAGACGATAATTACTTGTCCGTCTATCAAGGGCATTATAGCAAACATACCGGGTGTTTTTTTTTATCGTGGAATAAATCTCCACGGATACCACCCCCACGGAGCCGGGGGAGGTGGTTATGTCGGACTCGAACCGACTAAAACGCACGCCGTCTTGGGTCCTTGGTCGCCGGAGGTGAGATTGCCAAACTCATCTCTCGCAAAACATACCGGGTGTAAGGGGAACGCTCCCGAAGCAATATTTTTATTTTATTTTTTATGTAATTACCGTTTAATTTAGCTTTACTAACACGATTGAGAGTAGGTAAATAATGCAAAATAATAAAAAAAAAACGAAAAGTTTTTTTGTCCAAATCGATTTTTTATGCTAATGTGTTATATGTACCTGGAGTACATAGCTCGTGCGAGTTAACATGGCACCTGCCTCGAAGACACCCACCTCCCGCTTCCCCGCGCGCGACCCCGCTCTCGCCGTGCGAGGCTAGTAGCGTCAGCGTACACGCCTCCCGCTCCCCCGCGCAAAGCCCCGAGCCAGGTGCCATGTTAACTCGCACGAGTTGTAGTGGTTTTCGGTTTCGCGTTCCAGCGAGCGACCACTGAAAGTAGACTTAATATGGAAATATGAAATTGCATTATGCGTAGATGTAATCCGGTCTCTATTTCTACTTCTCTAGTCATCATTTTTTTCGTATTTTTTTATTTCTAGCGTTCATAACAAATTGAATGGTCATTAGGTACCTACGATTCGAAAATCTCTATACCTAAGCCTTGACAAATTGTATTACCTACTAAAGATAAACAGAATTTACTCCCTATATATATATATATATATATATATATATATAATATCTGAGCCCTGAGGTGCCTGAGAGCCTAAAATATTTGGATTTACTTAAAATTTATTTTCGTTATAGGCATATGTTACTACGGTTCATGTAAAATGTCGTAGCTGGAGCTTATTGAAAAAGAATATTTTTAGTAGTATATATGTATATTTTATTGTTTTTGGTGGAGGGATGCGAGCAGGGTATTATTTTTATGTAGAACGCACCAAAATAACGTCAACACACTGATTTTAAGCTAAAGTACGCTAGTAACTAAGTATTATCTATTCTGTGGCTAAAGAGTTTCAGAAAAGATAGGTGCCAATACCAATTAAAGCCAAAAGTACCAATTAAATTACCTACACTTAGTATGCAGTGCATCTGCAGAAACACAGAGATAAAACCAGTTTCTTAATTGACTTTAGTTTTATTGTATTGTTATACATGTACAGTCAATACCATAAGTTAATTAACACTAAAATATTTTACAAAATTTGTAAAATGCATTCCATTGTAAAAAGATTAATCTTTTTATAATGGAATGCATTTGTCTATAGTATTAGTGGTAGTAGGCCTACCCCTTCGGGGAATACAGGCGTGAGTTTATGTTATGTTATGTTATTAGTCGTAGTAGTACTAGTGTTATGATACCCAGAAGACAAACTTAATTTATATATTCAATGGTTTTTTTTTCACAATTTTATGTAAGGTTTAGGGGCCACAGTGTTCAATAAATTAGAATTTGTTAAGCTACTTTTGTAGTTGACTGTACCTGCAATACTTATAAGTTTGTCCTGTCCATTCCTTTCCTTTTCATTGTGGGAACAAACCTGTTTGTTATTCCTAGCAGGTGTTACAAAAACGGAATGCTTTATTTATGCTTTATTTATTTATAAATACGCCACAGGATGCGATAAATTCACATTGTTTTTTATAAGATAGGACTTTGAATGCAAATCGAGAAGGCCAATGGTCCTGGTTAATGGATATAGCCTTTAGATTTTATTGAAGACTGAGTTTGATTGTTGGAACAATCACTAAGCTACGTACTTAAGGAGTTTGAAATCATGTCCAGTAGACGACAATATGCCTACATGGTGGGTATTACTACTTCTATACCGCCTGTACCATGATGTAAGATGGCGGGCTTTCCAAGTACAATAACAATACAATCTTAACATCAATCTCAACTTTGATTTCTTATCCGTGTTAGGCAATATGATATGAAGGTTTATCTTGCATTCGATTGCAGTCGATAAAGATTCAAATCTAAATATTCAAGTTGTGTTGAAGTAATCTTTGAACTATTATTTAACCAGCTAATGCCCCGCATGCGCAATACTTCATTTTGTTCAGAAACTTACAAGGGCATCTGCACTAAAACGAACTAAATTTTCATCGTAATCAGATTAACTGCAGAACTATTTAGGTAATCTGTGGCAGAAGGTACGCAATGACAAGATTAGTCAAAGTTTGGCTTAAACTGGCTTGATTCAGTTTTGCAGAGCAGAGCGTTCTTAACCGGGTGGTCTTATAAGTCAAGTCAAGTCAAATATAATTTATTCTATAGACCATTAAACATCATTAAATACTAGTCTAGCAAATGGACCACTGTTTCGTAAACTGACCCCGACCGGAGAAGACTCCGGCAAGAAAGTCAGTGGACTTTTTTTTGGTCTAATATAAATATTTGCTTATAGTCAAAATACAATAATTTGCTTGAGTATCATAAGTTAGTTTTTAATCGTAAAAATTAGAAATGTTGCCCAAAGCATTGTCGCCATCTAGTAACAACGCTTGGAAATAAAAGTTGCCTGCCTGCTTTCGGAAGTTTTTTTTGTTTCTGATTGTGCATCTGTATAGAAGTATATTATATTATCTGTTAAAACTTGTTTCCCATTTAACTACTCTTCTGTTTGTTACCAAATTTCATATAAATTTCAAACTTTCGTGAGCTCTATGTAGATATATCTTGTATGGGTCTTCGTATGGGTCTGTACCTACATACAGGGGTCATTAGGCTATTCATTATATCATGCGGCTTTGAATTTCATTTATACAATTCAGGTGGCAGTGATGAGCATATGTACGGCTCACCTGATGGGAAGTGGTTACCACAGCCTTTAGACGTATGGCAATACCAGGGGAGTCATACTGCGTAGTCAACCCCGTAAAAACCTTCTAAAGCCGGTTCTTTGAGAACCCCATGTGTAGTTAATGTAGTCATTCGGGAAAGACTACTTCATAACCTAAGCGTGCGCGGAATAAAGGTTCTTTCATACCTCATTGTCCTTTTGACGCATAATGACCAACACGCGCATTGACTAATCATAAATACGCATTTTGACATATACGCAAAATGTACAATACGCATAATGCCATCTCTAAGAGTAATTCACAGGTAGAAAGGAAAAGGCAAAAACAATTAAAATTATTCCTTTAAACAAAACATTTACTTACTGTTTTATAGTGAAAATTAACAGTCATACAAGGACTTAAACAAAACATTTATCATCTTAGATAGGTACAGTGAAAATAAAGCTTTGAAGTAACATGTATAGGGGGGCGACCCCATGAATGCCTCCCCGACCCTATAAAAGCTAGTTAAATGAATTTTAGAGGAATATAAATTAAATACACATATATACACACCAATACCATAAATACACATATATATAGTCGCGACTATAGTACCTATATAAAGCCGATATCTGTGCCCAACTACTACAGACAGACAGTGTCGTTTTACGAATGCGTCATTGTGCGTTATTATTTTATATTGGTCATTTTTCAAATTGGTCTAAATGCAGATGTGTCAATTTGCGAATTGGTTCTAATGCGAATATGTCATTTTACAAATGCGTCAATATGCGAAAAAAATCCTAACCATTTTGGTCATTATGCGTCAGAAGGCTCATTGTGACCATTGTTTCAGGCTGCAATGTGTGAGAATGAAGTAGGTATGTGGCAAGCGATGTTACAAATTGATATTACTTATTGAATTATTCAATTTAGGAATACAAATTCAGGCTAGACTAGGTACACCTTCTGTCTGTAGTACTTCATGATAATAATATCACGTTATGCTAATATCTGTTGTTTACATAACTACGTAAGTACACAAATAGGGAAAGTAAGCAATGTACGTTATGGAATAAACAGTGTTGAACAGTAAATGTTTGCGATTTGCTTTACATATTTGTTTTGTTTGTACATCTTTTATCTTTTGTTCCTTGAGCTATACTAAGATTTGTTTTACTCAAATTTGTTTGTTTTGTTTTCCCCAATGCTACGAACAGAGATTAATAAACCCTGTTATCACATTTTACTCATTTAATTTAGTTCATTAGCCGTGAGAATTCGGTTCAGATTAACGGATATTTAAGATAAGATCAAATATTCTTTATTACACCTACATCATATTTACTTCAAATTAGTGTAAAATCTCTTAGAAGAGTTCTTTGGATGAATAGAAATAAAAAGAGAACAATTCTAAGGCTATCCATGATCACAGCGTTCGTCCCAGTTGGATTCAAAGATTACACAATGGAGCTCGGGGCTGATTGTACCTATATTATCAAGCAGCTCGGGGCTGATTGTACCTATATTATCAAGCATGGTAATATACATGGAGGAAGGCATATAGTAGGATATATTGGGCTACATAATATACCGCGTGCCAATGTGTTATGTACCTGGAGTACTACTAGGGGTTTTTGGCTTCAGGAGCGTTCCCCTTACACCCGGTATGCTTGCAACAATAAAATTGATATGTCTTTCGCTCTGTGTTCCTATCCTTGTCATCAGTTCTAAACTGTACGAAATAGGTACAATATTTACCAGACTGCCGAAGGAAGGAGGGTAATGTTTTTTAACCCCCGACGCAAAAACGACGGGGTGTTATAAGTTTGTGTGTGTGTATGTGTGTGTGTCTGTCTGTGGCATCGTAGCACCCAAACGGATAAACCGATTTGGATGTAGTTTTTTTTGTTTGAAAGGTATATTAGTCGGGAGTGTTCTTAGCTATGTTTGAAAAAAATCGGTCCAAGATGGCCGCCGCCACAATATGTCGGAATACATATTTCTTCATAACTCCCTCAATATGGGTATCAAATGAAAGAGCTTGACTAGTAGATCACTTTAAAAGTATAAAATAAAAATTTAAAAAACCCCCGTCACAAAAAACACCTCCAAGAAGTTGAAAATAAATGGAGTTTGCCTTTTAACTTTAACGGTTGCCAAGTCGGGGGACCTTGAATTGTTCCGATAATATAACGGAGTGTTTAACCACTTAGGGTCCCCCGACATGGCAACCATTAAAGTTAAAAGGCAAACTCCATTTATTTTCAACTTCTTGGAGGTGTTTTTTGTGACGGGGGTTTTTGCTAAGCGAAGTTGATATTAATTTAGACTAGTTACGGATACGTTAGTACTATTATCTATTCTGTGTTATGGATTCAAATGTTTTAAGCCGGATTGACTCGAAATTAACAAGCATCCGAATATAGTTTTAAACGGTTTCCGTTTCTCATTTATATTTTTAAAACATTTTTAGAATTAAGTTATTTAAATGTGAGGTAACTATGTGAGGTAATTAACGACATATCACCTGTTAGTTGTACCTACTATATAATTTTAAGTACTTTAATGTAGAAAAGCTTTTTGATTTATAGATGTTTTGAGACGAGGTATTTTTGTATAAAACAAAAGTTACTTTAAAAATGAAATTCTTAGATGCGATAGCAAGAGATATAGGTATACGCGGTTTAAAAGTTTAAAAAATTTAAATCGCATATACTAAAATACGTAATAACTGCAAAAGGAGTACGTAATGAATATTGTCACGTATCAGTAAAATAATAGTGCGTATTTTAGTAATGACAACTGTTTGACACATTAAAAAAATACACATTGCAGGAGTTTTTTTCAATCAATGGTCTTTTGTCATGTCAATATTTTTGTTCCATACAGCCGGCTTAGTAGTAAGTAGATTGAAGGATTGGAAGGGATTGACAACGACGGTATACGGTAATTACCTAAAGCGGCAGCCACAATAGGTCTACCAACAACAAACCTGACCAATGGGATACGTCCGATTATTTTGTTTTTCCATCAGTTTAGATGCAATGATAGTCGATAACGCATACTTAGCGCCATCAAAGATTTAGATAACTACAATTAATCATGATTTTCAACCATGAATAAGGTCATTAAATTGTATTGAAACACGTAGGCGCCTTTGTCGGTTGATTACAGAGGTTATTAGATGATGAATCTAGATCGTGATCGAGATAAATGCTTAATTCAGTAGTGGATAAGATGCTATAGATCTTATCGATTTGATTGACTATTTTGGTCTTTGATACATGAATAAACAAAATATAGATTTTGATTAATGATTGAAGATTAGATTCGGGAAGTTCCTGAATTCTTCAAGGTATTAAAGTGTGAATTTGGAAGGTTACTATTGAGCCTACGGGATGATTGTCTGCACAGAGGACAGAATATAGTAATTTCTTTCTCCGTGATGGTCTGGTTTTGAAGACAGTTACAAATAACAAAAGATGTTCTATAGGATAGGATTATGATATCTCGGATTTTTGTCTCGAAGGTTTATCTATTACCTATTTATCTTGCGAATTTGGTTGTAATTGTGGAAACATTGATTTTGATGTTTCTACATATATCATAAGAGTTGATTCGTGACCGAAATAATAAACAAAGTCGACGAACCAGGCTATAAGATATTACTCCGGTGTTGGAGTTTTACAAAAACGTGTAAGAAAATAGATATTTATTGGTACTGAATAGAACTTCAGGAAAGATAAAATCTAGTAGTTAATTACAACATACTGTACAAAGTGTTTTTATCAATGACGTAATTATTTTGTTACTAATTATAATATCAACATTTGAAATCACTGTTGATTTGATAAATCTCGACCAAAATATACGTGTTAAAGTGCGTTATTTTTAATTTCTTTATATTATAACATCATTTAATTTTGTGATAAACATCCTTTTTGAAACTGTAATTTCGATCACTATTTCTATTATTATTTATTATTGTTTATCATATTATTTTTAAGTTTTTTTTTATTGACAATGATAATTTAAAAAAAGAACCCGTTATTTTAGTGACGATACAGGACGTTCCATTTTTCAACAAAAAATTATAAAGATTACAATTTAGAGAACACTGCACTATTCAAAAGGTTTCTCTCACCAGGTAACTCATGATCACTCAGCACTGAACTGATCCGCACTACACTGTGATCTGTTCCACAATGACCAACATCTCTAGACCTCGCCATTTATATTTACTATTCGCTCTAAGGTTTTTTACTCGAGTGTCTCGACATATCAACGGTTAATTGTTGCAATTATAACAATATTTGTTCAAAGTAGATACATTGTTTTGCTGTTACGGATGTCATGTGCAATTTGCGAGATGATGGTAGGGCTATATACTATGTTTGGATTCAAGTTTAAAAAGAATTAATAATCAATGCAAGGTCAGTTACCTAAGCTTGTGACCTACCGGGTAAAACCGATATTTAGGTGCTAGTTGTTCTTGAAAATACGGACATAGGAGTTTAGGACGGAGGCAATAAAATGGATTTTGGTCAAGGAAGGGTAGTAATTATACATATGATTACTGTTTGCCCTCGCTTTGCCCTCGTGGGGCTAATTGTTACTTTCGAAATAATAAGTGTGCTATGTTCTTCTGTGATGATCTATGTCGCTCGATATTCCGATGCCAGTCCCATTTAGTTTTAGTGATGTATAAAGTTTTACAAAAGATAATCCCATGTTCTACATCCATAGGAATGGTGCTGTGGATATAGTGAAGTCATCTAAAAGGTATGAATGTCCCCCCAGCAATCTAAAAGGTATGAATGTCCCTACAGCTTCAAAGTGTTTGGTCGGGAGTATCACTCTCACAAGTGTCAACTGCTTAATGTAACCAAAAGAGTAAAAAGTCACTTTACATTCATTTTTGGAGAAACAGCTTCTGAACTATTCCTATAGGTTCCTGCAACCTATGGGTTCCTATTCCAAGGATAAAAAGCCTATGTGTTATTCTAGACTATATCTATATCTGTACCATAAATAAATATAAATAAATATCTATCTGTCTATATAAATAAATAAATGATCAGAGAATGAAATTGATGAAATTAAATTGAATTGAATTGAATTGTACCAAATGTTAGCCAAATCCGTTCAGCCATTTAAGCGTTATTGAGTAACATATATCCACACATTCTCAATATATTCACACATCTTTAGAATTTCACATTTATAATATTAATAGGGTAAGATTAGTAGGATAGTACTACTAATCCTACTAATATTTTAAATGTGATAGTTTGTGAAGATATTTTTTCATACCACTTAGGTGGCAGACAAGCACACGGCGCACCTGATGGAAAGTGGTTACTGCGGCCAATGGACGTATGCAACACCAGGGGCGTTACACTCATGCTGCCTACCCCTTTTTTCTTTGGATGTTTGTGTAATTAATTGCAATATACTAAGTCCGTATATTGGATTCAATCACGGAAGTAGGATATGTCCTCAAAATATATTAAAAATAAAAAAAACGGCGCTAGTTGTAACCTATCTAATCTTATATAAATACAGTTAACGCAGTAACAGTTAGCGATAACGAATAATATATCTCATTTCCCACGAAACGGAACACCTTGACCGACAGTTGGGCATTTCTCGGAAAGAGACTGCCATTAAGTAATACAATTTTAATCTCATGTTTATACCTATATCATTTGTCAGTTATACGTCGATAATGAAACAATAAGTACAGGTTAAATTGTACTTGTAGATAATTACTGATGTGTATCAAAAGATTACTGGGTAGAACGATTACGGTACCTGGTTCGCTATTGGGTTGACTACAAAACGAAATTAACTGGGTTGGTAAATGGATCTGGCTTGATTTGCTTTTGGATGAACTTGGAAACGAAATTTAAGTTTATTGAAGGAGCTGTAATAATATTATATTAGTCAGTAATTATAAAGGTCTTCTGTGAAGATGTGTGTGGTACAAGCCCTTAATTATATAAACGATACTATTGACTCGTCAGTCAAACGCCTGGGGCGTTTGACTGACGAGTCAATAGTATCGGATTCTATTTCCACTTAGTGCAAAAATATTTGTATGTATGAATAAGTTTCATTGGTACAGATTTTTTTAAAACTTTTTTAAGATAGGTCACTATCCCAAATAAAAATAAAATTAAAGACTTTCCAGGTCTCATAGTGAGCCGGCTATTAGCGTACTCGCGAACGAGGTACTACTTTTCTGCGCATAGTTTGTGGATGATACCTCAAGTTTCTCCAGTTGAAATCTTAGAATGAATGGAGGAAACTGAGTTGTAAATTAGGAAGTAAATCGATAATCGTGTTCGGAAGTTAATTTTCTTGTTTATTACTGATGCGAATCCTATAACCAATAATTTACTTGTTATTATTTTATTTCTGATAATCACAAAACAGTTTTATGTCACTTATTACTTAAATTATAATTATGAATAAATGAATGAATGAATTGAAAATTCTCAGAACAAAAATATTCATTTAAGTAATTGTTAAAAATAATTTAAAACATTATTTTCCGGATACTGACATGTTGATCATACAGGATTTTAGATGTAATAGGAATTAACGCCCCTGCTTTCCATCAGGTGGGCCTTGTGCTAGTCTGCCACCTGATGGAAAGTGGTTAAAAAAACAAATTTTATCAAAATCGGTTCAGTAGTTTAGGCGTGGAAGCGTAACATACAGAGAGACAGACAGACAGAATTACTTTTACCTGAACCACTAAGACCTGGAATTCCCTGCCAGCTCACGTGTTTCCTTCTTCCTACAGTCCCGGGTCCTTTAAGCGGGGCGTGAAAAGGCATCTAATGAGGCCGTCAAGCTGAGTGCCACCACTGTTAACATGGTAAATGTTTACGATGGTGACCCTCTTTCCGAGACTTTGCCTTTAGCTTAACATCTGGCGAGGTGAAGTCAAATTGACGTGTCCTGTATAAAAAAAAACTTTCGCATTTATAATATTAGTATGGATAATTAGGTAAATAATATCATATTTTATCTCGCTGTAAAGCGCCCTTCTAAGACGACGATAGGTCAATGTGAACTGCCATGATACGTAATAACCACAACCGTGGGGTTTTCTCAGTTTTAAAAAGGCGATGTGTTGTAAAAGTTACTAACCATATTAATATTTTCCAAGAACACGACTAAATAATATGATTTATAATATAACTAGCTGACCCGGTGAAATTCGTTCCGACAATTATATTCCGCCCGCGTAGCGTCAGATCCCGTTCCCGCTGCACCCTTTACTATATTAGGCATGTTTTATACATATAACGCGCATGACTGATGGCTCCTATACCTCTGCCATGAACCACGAGCAGGATTGCATTGATATCAGAGCTAGTAACACATTGTCTGTGTTTAAAAGCAAAGTTCGAAGTCATTATCTATCTCCTACTCTGTGACCCTAAGTCGCGGAGTGGAAGAGGGATGGTGATTCTCTTATATGCATAAATATTTGCTTATTTATTGTATTATGTATGTTTATGTATATTTTGATATAATTATGTAGGTTTATGTAGGATAATGTACATATATTTTGTTACTTATTATTAGTTGATGTACCTATACATATAGTTTAACGGCTTTTATTTATGCATTATTACTACTTTTTTTTTATTACTATTACTATATTATTTTGGAATGTTAAGATTGTGTGTGTACTATTTTTCTCTCCTCTTACCATACACACATTCAGACCTCTTTCTTTTCTTCACGATCTCCTCTCGCCGGTCTGCTGGAAGAAATTTCTTGTAGAAATAAGCAGTAGGTACCAATGTACCAACTTTTTCATCCAATTTATGTTATGTTTGTTTTGTGTGTGCATATATAAAAATAAATAAAATATAAACATTCCTCTTCAATAACTCTATCTCTTAAAACATCAGCATCTATTAAAAAAATCGGTAGCGTAGTTTTAAAGATTTAAGCATACATAGGGACGGACAGACGCGGAAGCGACTTTGCTTTATACTATCTAGTGATGATGATGACGTAAAAAGGCAAAAAATTGGCCAACTTAGGTTAAGTCACCGATACTTGAAGAAATTAGAGCCTGCATAAGAACCACTGCCTATCCTCACTCGCTGATTAATTGGAATGTACTTATTACTATAATACAAAAGATCGCAGCTAGAATAATTGTAATCCATAACTAAGATGACTTCGTATGGTGCCCGTGAACTAAGATGGCCACGAGCATCTCAGACATGGTTACATAATATAACTAAGATGGTCAAATACAATACAATATTCTTTGTTGGACACCAAAAACAATATTTACAAATAGTAACAAATTAAAATATATGAGGCAGTACAAATGGCGGTCTTATCGCTAGGCGCGATTTCTTACAGACAACCTGTGACAATGGAGTCTATATCGTAAGAACTCAAAGATATATGACACAGATATAAAACTAAAGAGCCCAAGAAATACAACAACACAGGTACTCAAAAAGTCTGAGGAATACAACACAAACAGTCTTGGTAGATAATATATTCGGCGGCGCGCATTTCAGCGCTTTTCCGGGGGCGAGTTGGGGACATCGTTGTCCCCCCTTCTGAGGAGGGCCAGACCGTAAGGGATGGCCCTGGGTCAGCTGGGGTGCGAGGGATATGTCGATGACAACCTCACCTCCGGCCTAGCACCACGACCCACAGTCGGCGTGCGGTTTTAGTCGGTTCGAGTCCGACATAACCTCCCCTTCCGGCTCCGGAAGGGGGGGTATCCGAGGGGATTTCCGCACGGAAAAAAAAGATGACTCACGAGAAGTCTTAACTTCACTTATCTATAGTTAGCGGCCCATTTGAGAACCGCAAGTCGCAAGAGAAACGAGGCCTTTTTTTTTTTTATCGTGCGCAAAATCCCCACGGATACCACCCCCACGGAGCCGGTGGAGGCGGTTATGTCGGACGAGAAACGAGGCCTTGGTGCGAGTGAATTAGTTTGATATAATCTATCATTGTTAGATTTGAGCTAGTCCCCTGCCATCGCCAGTGCAATCTACCTATGCTAATAGGTTTCCGCGACGCCCGAGTAAATTAATTTTTTTTTTATATAGGACACGTCAATTTGACTTCACCTGTTAAGCAAAGGCAAAGTCTCGGAAAGAGTGTCACCATCAGAAACATGTACCATGTTAACAGTGGTGGCACTCAGCTTGACGGCCTCATTAGATACCTTTTCACGCCCCGCTTAAATGGGTGTCCAATATGGGCGGACACCCTGACGGTCCACAATGCGCGTCTGCTGCGTGGACCGCAGCGTGCAATGGCCAGCAGGGCCATTAGGGGGTACCGCACGATATCTTTCGAGGCAGCGAGTCTTCTTTCCGGATCCCTACCGTGGAACCAGGATGCGAGAGCCCTTTCGATGCTATATCGGTATCTTAAGGAGGCGCGGGAGCAGGGACGGGAACCCGAGCCCGAAGAAATTCGGGCCGTGAGGTCTCAGCTCCACAGGGACATGGTAGCGGAATGGGAGCTACGACTTGCGCCTCCCTGTAACCGGGGCTAGATGGGGACATTTTGGTCCCCACAACCCGAAGGGGGCCATCTCGAAAGAGATGGTCCTGGGTCTGTCGGGGTGCGAGAGATATGCTTTTGGCAATCTCACCTCCGGCAACCAAGGACCCAAGATGGCGTGCGTTTTAGTCGGTTCGAGTCCGACATAACCACCTCCACCGGCTCTGTGGGGGTGGTATCCGTGGGGATTTATCGCACGACAAAAAAAAAAAAAAAAAAACGCCCCGCTTAAAGGACCCGGGACTTCAGGAAGAAGGTTTTTTCTGCGTGGCCTCCCTACCTATAAGATGACTTCTCGAGAAGTTCAAAGAATATATACAACATGTGTTTCGTTTTTTTTCATATCCCTACTAGCTGATCCAGCGAACTTCGTATCGCTAATTTTTTCCTGCCTTCGTGGCGTCTGATCCCGTTCCCGCTGCACCTTAACATTTAGGGGGATGAAAAATAGATGTTGTCCAATACTCAGACCTACCCAATCTGCACACAAAATTTCATGAGCATTGGTCATACCGTTGCAGAGGAGTTTAACCACGAGAATTAAGTTCTGATAGGGCTGGTACCTAATGTAAGGGTAGACTCCGAAAACTGCTTACTATCAAAGTTCATTACAGTCGTCTTTCCTCTAATTGTAGAAAAATCTAAGACCCATCACAATGGTAACAAGGAACGCTGATCCAATTTAATTTGCATAATGAAATTTTTTGTCTAATAATTCTTTCCTTAGTGGCTCGTTAGCTTTTGCTTCCAAGTATGGCTAGTATAAGATTTTGGTAAATAATTTTTGGTACTCAAAATAGTAAATATACCACCAAAAGTTGGCAATGAAAATAGTATATCTACCACGGCAGACTATAAAATAGTGGCACCGCAAAACTGGGCCCAGTTGACGTCACTCAAGACTACATAGAGTTTATTACTGAAATAGTGAATTTACCGCCAAAATATTTTGGTGGCAGATTTATTATCTTAAATCACACCCTTAGATTTTCTTGTTTAATCATTTTCCTACCGCGTTTTTCGGTAGCATTTTCTGCCTCGGAGCCAGGGATCCTAGACTTAACTATTTTAGCCTAGGAACAAAGCTAAGATGAAGATGGTGATGAGTTGCTGATAGATTTTTGGGTATGGTCTACGAGGTCAAGGTAAATCGCCTAATAGTGCAAATATATCCTTATATTTCAAATATAGCTCACGTGTTTCCTTCTTCCTACAGTCCCGGGTCCTTTAGGCGGGGCGTGAAAAGCCACCTGATGAGGCCGTCCAGCTGAATGCCGCCATTGTTAACATGGTACATGTTTACCAGACTTTGCCTTTAGCTTACCATCAGGCGAGGTGAAGTTAAATTGACGTGTCCTTTTGTAACAAAAAAATCGTATGGGGCTTCAAACAAGAAAGATGAAATCCATACTAATATTAAAAATGCGAAAGTAACTCTATCTGTCTGTATTATATTTCACGCCTAAACCTCTGGAAATTTATGTATAAGGGTAGATTAGACCTTGAGAAAAGACACAGTCTATGTTTGGTCGCGATAACCGACATCCACGGGGGCGGAGCCGCGGGCAAAAGCTAGTATAATCTATTTTTACCAACACAGAAATAGTACAGGCAAAAATAGATACACCACATCAGATACAATCAAACTAAACAAAACAAATCGAATTATCATAATGTAAGTACTTGTATCAAACAATGATCCGACATAATATGACTACACAATTCTGTCCCTGTGCGGCCTATTATCCTTGACTATAAAGGTAACAATGCACTGTACCTGGGCCTTAAATGTACTATGAGGTTACAATCACACGTTTTATGTCCTAATGGGACTTCCGTACAATTGATTTGTATATTTGTATGTATGAATTAATGTTTACGTGTTTAGTTTGTAGGAAGTAATTGAAGTCTAGGATTTGATTTATTTTGACTGTCTTGATTATGGCCTGTGTGGTAAGTCTGAGGATTTGACTGCTAGGTTAGTAAATGTGGGTTTGATTACCATTCAGTGCAAATATTCTCTTACCCGAAAAAAGGAGCAGTTTTATTGAGACGAGTTAAATTTACATTTAATTAATGGCATAAAATTAATGTTGTAACACTTATTTTTTCAATATTTTCACATGTAAATGCATGGTACATCCAGTCCCCTTTTTCCCCTGTGGTACGCAGATACCAAATTTTCCACTTAATACTATCCTGGCATACACTATCGCTCATTCACTTTCACTCAGCTTTTTTACCATTGGGTATTATCCTCTATTTAAAATAAAATATCTAACCGAGCTTTTTGAATTAAGAATGGTAAAAGAGCGGTAAAAAAAGCGTCGGTTCTTATTTTATAGTTTTTATTTATTTTTAATCATCCAGCCAACCTATAATAATAAGTGATTTGATTATTAAATTTTATGACGTCACTAAATCTTCTTTCATACAAGTTACCATAAAACTTATCGTTTTGACGTTTAGTAAAAAGTAACTAATTTGACTAATCAGTAGAATACCTATTTCAGTGGCCTACTGACTCTATTCGAAAATTTATTAAAATAAAAAATAAAGTTTAAAACTAAAACCCGACTACGAAAAAATCACGCTTAAAAAAGTAACTAACAAGAAAATATCAAGGATAGCCGTGGTCGTATGCCACTTTTACGTAGAACGTATTGTTTTGTTAGAGTAAGTGGCATACGACCACGGCTATCCTTGATATTTTCTTGTTAGTTACTTTTTTAAGCGTGATTTTTTCGTAGTCGGGTTTTAGTTTTAAACTTTATTTTTTATTTATATTATTTTGGGGCAAGATAAACCTAATAGTTTATACATATTTGCAATGTGGTTATTAATTTCATTTGATACCAAACACGGCATATTTATCTCAAATTTATTTTTTAACACAGTACCTTATGAGCGCTAGAGGGCGCCACACAAGATTGAGTTACACGTCATATAGCCTATAACCATCGGCCGGTCAAGCCGCTTATAACGATACCTCATTTATCCAGTTCTAATAAGTAGTTGAGGAGCTATGAGGGAACCAATGAACATACATACATACATACATACATACATACATAGCCTGTCAAAATCATAACCCTCCTTTTGGCTTCGCCGTAGTCGGGTAAATATATTTTTGACTTGCTGACCCGGCGAAGTTTTTTCCACGCGCGCCCTCTAATATATTAAGCATTTATTATGCATATAAACCTTCCTCTTAAATCACGCTATCTATTAAAAGAAACCGCATCAAAATCTGTAGCCTAGTTTTGAAGATATAAGCATACATAGGGATATAGGGCCGCGGAAAGCGACTTTACTTTATACTATATATATGTAGTGCAGATACTTAATTATCATTTCTTAACAACTGCATGCAATAATAATACTATGATAGAACATGATGCTTAAGTTACATTTATGTCTCACATAAATGTCTGGAATTTTCACACGAAAAAAAGGTTTTCGTACGCGAACGGAACCTGTATATTACGCGAGCAGATCCCCGGGCAACATCTAGGGTCCAATTCAATTTTATTCATGGACCAATTAGGTTCTGCTAATAAACATTAAAATAATTTAATTAAGTACTTTCTGGAAATTGTGAAATCTTATTTCACCTCCGTTTTTCGTTTCTTTTACGGTATTAGGATATTAGAGTAAATTGCGATTGTTTGTTAAGATAAAATGTAAACGACTTCTTTGTTTCACGGTGGTTTTACAAATAGAGGTAG
This sequence comes from Eilema sororculum, assembly GCA_914829495.1. NCBI lineage: Eukaryota > Metazoa > Arthropoda > Insecta > Lepidoptera > Erebidae > Eilema > Eilema sororculum. Next base: position 18,075,367 of record OU618552.1, on the reverse strand, counting down.
AAAGCCACGCTATTCCCAGTAAGAAGGCACGGCTTGACTCTCTTGGGGATGCAACTTGTAGTTTTTTGCGTTGGTGACAGCGCCAAAAGTCGTATCTTACTTCCTTTTCCTCTTCTACTCTGTCCCATCTCCCTTTTCTTTTGTACATGTTTCGAACATTGATCCTTGTAGTATGGTTTACACTATCTATTTACATACACTATCAGTACCTACCAACTGACTTCAACTGAGCTACCCGGACTGGTCTCCGATAGAAGACACAATATATACCGTCGCAAGATGACCAATAAGTTTTTAGAATGTAAACCACTTTCAATTCGATAGTTAAGATACGAAAATGATAACTTTATATCGATACCACGATGTCGATTCAGGATGATAATTGATTTTTCATTTTCACTGCAATATAGATTAAGTTTAAAGTTTGTATAATCTATACTGCACCGATAAAGAAGCTATCCGGATTTTCAAACAAACCCTTAGCATCTGGGTACACAGAGTGTTTTAGTTGTTGAATTCTACAAACACTGTTCAAACTCATCCTTTGAACGACTAGAAGTTGATAGTAGATATCGCAAGCTTTACCCATGAGTTTTGAAGGAGGTTCCTTCACAAAAATACGCACAAAGCAATTAAAAACACTTAGTGTGACATTAACAGTTGAAAAGTGAAGTGTAAATGTATGATAAAAAGTGCTTTCTTTTGCTTATGTGTGAACTTGCCTGGAGGCACTTCCCCCAAGCAAATTGTTGCGTAAAAAGAAAAAGCTCGCAAGTAATACCAGCATCCCGTTTAGGTCAGTCGTTGGGACACCGGCCCCCCTCCCGTGGAGGGTCAGACCATAAGGGATAGCTCTGGGGCAGCCGGGGTGCGAGGGATATGTCGAAGACTACCTCACCTCCTTCCTAGCACCGCGACCCTCAGTCGGCGTGCGGTTTTATTTGGTTCGAGTCCGACATAACCTCCCCTTCCGGCTCCGGCGGGGGAGGAACCCGAGGGGATCACCACACGAAAAAAAAGGGAGTAATGACACAGAATAGAGGATAGTACTGGCGGTCATGAGTTGCTTCACAGTACACCACTATCAGACTAAATTGTGGTTTTATAATTTGTTGTTAACGTGTATCTTAATCGTCTAATAATAATTTTAGTCTTTATTGTCTTTAAAATAGAGTTTATTTTTCAGTTTCACTGCTGATTAGGGTTTATAATAAGGCGGATCATTTTTCAACAATATCATCTCAAGTTCTTGGAATTTTATTTCAAGCAATAAACGCCAGTGCTGAGGGACTGCTAATCCATTAATCCAGCCTAATGCCAGCTTTACGCAGAAAAAGCCGTATCGGAAAATTAATCGGTGATAAATTGAAAAATATCTATAAATAAACTTCGTAACTATGTTTGTTCGTCTCTTACGTTATATTGAAAATTTGAATTGATAGGTGATATGACTAACACGATTATTCAAATTACCAAATTTCAAAACGTAGTTAAAAAAATTAGACATATATTATGCTTTCTAACGGCAGCATTCATTGCTATGCAGACGACAGCACCTTACACGGGAGTTATCACGCACATCCTGCGGCGAAGCAGTCTGATATCGCGGAAAAAGGCAGCGTCTTGTCAGTGGGCTGGACCGGATTCTGGATCACAATCTCAATGGGGCGCTGATAACCTGGTCGAGTTTAATGCGATCAAGATGCAGGCATGTGCAAAGTACTTACTAAATGCTCTCGGCAGGTTGCAGCAATGTGCGATTGCATAGCTTGTTATATGAATGAAAGAAAGAAAGAAAGAAAAATATTTTATTTAAGTTCCACACAGCGGGCATCATACAAATAGGTAGGTAAGTATTACAATTATAATTAGTGGGTATATTAAATTAATCTACGGGTGCATCACTCCACACTGTGCCAACATACGTTACAACATATGTTCTAAAGAATATATTTATATACTTTGTCTTGTTGAATAAATTCTTAATCATCGTTGTCCTTGCCTTATTCCTGGTCGAATCCGAATCTTGCAGACCGAGGTTCAGGTTCTCCAGTCGAACTACGATGCGATTGCCAAGTGCTATCTGACCTCCACAACCCATGGCCATATCGAAGTTATTGTGGTTAGACAAGGTGTTGAACTTTTTAGAGCTCCAGCTATCCGTAACGATTGGCATAGATGTTCGTATGACAACCGGGACCGACAACTTAACATGCTCTCCGAAATCCGAAAATCCTCAATTTATTCACAAATGGTATGTCATTCAAACTAATAAAATTATTATATATTCTACAATATTCTAGACAACGCTATCTAGACCCATAGTAAGCTTAACTATGGAATCTAGAATTCGGATAAACATATTAAGATACTTTTTTTGTAAATATATAGAGAGAATAGGAACACCTAGACCAATGCAAATAGCCATATTCATGCATACAAATATTTGCACTGAGCGGTAATCGAACCCGCGCCTCCTGTGTAGCAGTCACATTCACTACAGAGGCTGTTAATTGGAATTGTGTAGCGAATTATGATGAATTGGACACACAAAGTAAACGATATTTGCCCACTACCTCCTTTCGATTTTATAGTCGGTGATTCCCATCAAAAAAGATATAAAAAACATTACAGCGAATGTCGGGGGTGTTACCTAGTCTTATAAACATATATCCATGTAAATACAACCTATAAATCTTAGTAAATGATATAAAAGAGCACGTGGATGACAGATATATTATATTGTATTGTACACATAACATTTTATTGTTTAAGCATTAACAAGAAATACGATTACAAAAATCTGTTATGATTACCTACACACAAAGTGGAAATTCCTTTTAAGAGACTTTAAAAGGAACTTAAAGCATACGAAGACAGCTCGTTTTTTTTAAATTATGAATTTGCAGCTATGATTTTCGATCCTACGTTATAGGGGGTGAGCCAATTGCCAGTAAGCGGGCACTTTTTTTTTTCCACAACATTCTACACAACGCTATCTAGACCCATGGTAAGCTTTTACAGCTTGTGTTATGGAATCTAGAATGCGGATAAACATACTTATATACTATTTTTTTTTTAAATACATACACATTATACATAGAAACACCCAGACCAATGCAAATAGCAATATTCATGCATACAAATATTTGCACTGAGCGGGAATCGAACCCGCACCTCCTGCGTGGCAGTCGCGTGCACTACCGCCACGCCACAGAGGCTGTCTTTGTCATGGGTTATATGTTTACTGTCGGATTGAGAACAGTTCTATCCCATAGTCACCGCGAACCAACACGGCAATATTCTATTATTTTATTTGATAACTCCGCCTAGCGGTAGCCTAGTGGTATGGGTAATGGACTGCTGAGACGAGGTCTCGGGTTCGATCCCAGGTTTACCATGGCACACACCAATGACTTTTCGAAGTTATGTGTGTATATATCGCAGGTTTATAAGTGCCCGGTTAATGGCAATAGGCTCGCCACCTATTACATTGGGATCTAAACATAAACTGGCGAAATGTGGGTGTTAGCACCTCTGCCTACCCCTTCGAGGAATACAGGCGTGAGTTTATGATAGGTTATGTTTATATGATAACTTCGTAATTAGTAAAACGGGCACTGGCAAATCAACCTCAACTGTAAGTCGGTATGCCTGCTAATTTACAGATTACTAAACTTACTAACTCAGGCTTACTAACTAACACAGGCTTTCTTCTCGTTTTTTAGTTAGTCAGACGTTAATTACTCCTATAAAAACCATATACAATACAATACAATATTCTTTATTGTACACCAAAAACAATATTGACATAAAAGTTACATACAAATTACAATATAATATGAGGCAGTACAAATGGCGGTCTTATCGCGATTTCTTACAGACAACCTGTGACAATGGAGTCTGTGCAGTGGTGTATAAACGACATTATAGAGGAGGGCAGCAGAGTATAATGGTGTTGAATCTTTTTCATTGCTCTAAGGCCCGTATTATAGAATGGTACTTGGTTCTGAATCTCGATTTATCTGAGAACAGCATGTACAGACAATCTGTCAATCTGTCCTCAGATAAATTGAGATTCAGGACTGGGTGTTGTTCTTGAATTCGGGCCATACTTATTATACGTTAGGTATGATATGAATCCTTTAACTTATCTCAGTTTATTTATCCGAATTGTAGAACTTACAGCGCAAAGCTACCTATGTTTACTTTGGGACTAGATAATGATGTGTAATTATATCCAAAAATAGACTTTTTTTGTAGGTACAATCAATGATAATTCTGGATTAAGATAGTGGTGTAGGTATGATATGTTTAAATATAGGATACCCATAATATATAATTACCATTGGATATTTAACATTTAAATCAATATTTTTTTTGTGAAGCACCCAATGGCCAAGTTCTTTGGAATTCTCGTAAACTTTTATTATAGTCAAATAATATATTATTAGAAACTAAAATGAAACAATAAATTATGAACGGATTAATTTTTATAACCCTTTTTGAAATAAAGCAATTTTTTAACGGAATTTATCACGATATTTTTGTTATTATTTACTTCGAGAAACCATTAATACTATAGAAAATATCATTTTATAGTTCTTTTAATAAATTCAGTAATAAACTGAGTCAAATAATAATTCATGTTGTACTGTATAAAAACAATACTGCGATTTGCACATTTAGCGGTTGGTGCTCAATTTGCGTTTTGTACATTCCGCTCCGAAGGGAATATTTTCAATAACCGACATATTTTAACATATCTTTAATTAGCCTGTCATTCTTCAGATCAGATAAACAGAATTAGATCCGTCATTCCTCCACAGTTTTAATCGGATAGAATATTTATTTATAATGCGCCAATGTTGTTGATAAATCGATTTATAACTGTCATACGACCTCGGTGAAAAAATCGTTTTCTCAGAAAAATGATAACTCCTATCTTGACGTCTGGACTATCATTCCGTTTATTTCTTATTGGGACCTAGAGGTTCATTGTTCATTTTTTTTAAATATATTTGCAGTAGATTTTCTCGAATATTGCAAATTCATTTAATATTCTACTTTTAAGAGATACTAACAGTGTAAATAGTAAAATGACACGAAATAAATCACGAAAGGAACTCGTTAAATATATATATTTTTGTTTTTACAGTTCCAAGTGAAAAATGTTTGTGTTTTCCAATTACGTCGAGAGCTTTGTGAAGTGTTAGCTTTTGATTTTGAAGCTTATTGTTGTATTTATCTTAAAATGTTTGCTTTTCGTGTTTATAGCTGTTTTTTTTAATAAGTTGTTTGAAAAATATTATCAGGAAAGGGATAAGAGGGGCAAGGGACAGAGTTGTAAGTAACTGGTTGCTTCTGGTAGACATACAGGGTAAAACGAGATGTGTATTAGAGAGTTCAGTTAACTAGGTTGCAAAACCGGGAATATCACGAAGAATATGCTGTTTGGTATTGATATTTATTTATTTCCTCGCTCATTGCGCAAATATTTGTATGCGTGGATATGTAAATTTGCATTGGTCTGGGTGTTTCTATGTATAATATGTAAGTATTTTAAAAGAAGTAAAATATCTACGTATGTTTATCCGTATTCTAGATTTCATAACACAAGCTAGTTAAACTATGCTTTCGCTCTTTTTGATACCGTTGTTTGGAATGTTGTGGAATATTTATTTTGTTTTCAAATTATAATTTATTTGATAAACCACTTAAAATATATAAATACATGTACTTAGTATTGGATGCGATCTTGAGGGAACCGAGTGCTATAGCGCTGCAAAAATTAGCAGTGTATTGTCAAGGAATTAATGAAATATTAACGCGAAGTTTTCACCCACTTGCAAAGGAATTTTGAAACAAATAACTGGCCTAAAAGATTCTCATGAATTAAATTATTACGGGGACGGTACGTAACATCAGAAAGTGCATGAAAGATTTTGCGGACACATTTCTTTGCAGTATAGGTAAGGTTAAGTTGTTTTTAGTATTGATTGATGGCGCTTGGTGGCTTGGCCTCACGGGATCCTCCAAAGCTTTGAGACTGCCGTGAGGCGAAATCGGACAGGTGGTAAAGTACAAATGTCTTACTCAATATGTAGACATGACAGGTTCTGGCAGATGTAAGCAGATGTCATCAATCCCTTTGAGAACCTACCGAAGTACTATTACGCATGCAAACGCTTCATTATATAAAGTGTATTATGTGTGTGGCTGTATGCACTGATCGCTTTGCGCCTAGACGGTAGATTGCATTAAAACAGACGGCTTGACGCCATTTTCTTGTCTTGAAATCTAAATCTGACACCACGTTGAAAATGTGTATGCGTATCTGATTACGAACGATTAATCAAGGAGAGGCTCGTTGCTAAGTGGTGACTGAGTAGGTTAGCACATTGCAAGGTTAAGCAATAGTAGCCAGGACAGTCTTGGGATGGATGACCATCCTCTTTATTTTATCGTGCGCAAAATCCTCATGGATAACTCCTCCTTCCCCGCCGGAGCCTTTTCGTGCCTTGGAGAGTTCGTTAAGCCATCGCTTTTAGTTTCTATAGTAACATCTATGACAGTACTTGTACTTAATTGGAGTCTTAAAAGTAATATTATAAGAGTATTCGAAATCAAAATGAGATCAGATGTTCGCAATAGCAGTAAAAAAAATGCTCAAGTGAGACTTGAACCCACGACCTTTCCCTCACAGAGGGAATCCTGTTCCAACTGAGCTATTGAGCCACACCTGAGTCACTTCAATTTTCCCTTCTCTTAAATCCGTCTTTAAGGGCGCCAGTGGCGCGAACTACCAACTTTCTTAAAAAAAGGAGTGATATTATATTAGCGATGTTAACTACTCCTTCTTCTAATTTTATTTAGGTATAAACGGCTTTATGGGAGATTCTGACGTCCGGCCTCCAGGTCCCGGGAGGAAGGTGCGTGGTTCATCCATCAATTAGCAGGTGCACCAGTTTGCAGAGGAGGTTGACTTGTTCCTGAAGGATTAATCGGGGTTCATAATCAGTTTCTTTAGCCAGTAACTTTATACTTGAACTAGAGGACCCCACAGACATTGCCCTGGCGTGTGTTGTATTTTCACTTGAGTGTCCTTTTTCTGGAAGTTAGTGTAGCCCCCCAGTAAAAATGAACAGACAAAACGTTGGCTGAAATAGACTGGATGCGCAAAGCGGAGGATCCCGTGCTTTGGCGCACATTTGGAGTGACCTATGTCCAGTACCTAGTGGTGTGCGATAGGCTACTTGATTTATTGATTGCCTCTTCTGAATATCGAAGTTCAGCCAAATCCGCAGTTAAATTGGAGAGCGTACCCCAGACCCCAAGCTGAAAGTTTCTGATGCGACTGAGATTAACGCAAAGATGATGAAGAGGGAATATTTCTGAAAGTCATGATATTAATATCTGCTAACAAAAGTATGCAAGCAAAAAGTTAAACGTTTTTGATGCCAACGAACTGTACGATTACCTTGTAACAATCATAGAACCAATTTTATGTTGGCTAATGGACTAGAGGTAGTACTACTCTTGTTCGCAGCCACAGAATCAAAGTATTTCTCCTGGTTGCATTTACAAGTTATGAGGCCTAGGAGTTTACCTGGCTACTATGAAACATCCGAAACTTCGGACTGCACGAAGCACGGACGAAAAATGTAGTATTTATACCTAGACTAGATAGGCATCATGAAGTCACTGTAGTTTTCTTGTGTTATGGTTTAAACCGAACCGAAGTGTGCCGAACTGCTGTCGGATACTATTTTGGGAGAAATGTTTTCCTTGGACCCTGCTGTCCGAAATTACGATCCGTAACCACGCATGTCTTAGGCATTTACATATTTTAATAAGGCCACTGACGAGGCACTTTTTGTGTCTAGTTTAAAGTAAAAACTAAAACTTTACTCGAGTTTTGCTGACAAATTATATTCAAATTAATTAGTAATTTAATCTCTCGCAATTTTTTCAGGGAATTGCGAAGCGTATGGTCGACGCTTCTCGTGACCAGAGGGCTGGCCTCTTTTCAGGTCAGAGAATAAGCATTGCCATACAACGTGGCAATGCTGCCAGTCTTCTGGGAACGCTGCCACAAGAGGCATGCGATGCGGAGGAATTCTACGATGCGTTTTAATTTTAGCCTTAGTTTTAGTTTTTAATTGGTTTCCTTTTTTTTATTTGTAATAAGTAATTGTATATAATACTAAATTAATAAATACAATGTTAACTTGAAGTGAAATAAAATGCATAATTTAATTAAAAGATGATAAAGAACAACATGTACTAATGAAATACATAGGGAAAACGAATCTTCTCGGGCGTGTCTCGGTAGCCGAATTGGTCAGGCATTCCCCCTGTAAGGGAAAGACTGCGGGTTCGAGTCCCGCCCGAGAAGATTCTTTTTCCCTATGTATTTGATTTGTATAGTTAGCATACTTAATGCTGTAAAAATTCCTTCAACAAAATGTACTATTTGTTTAAAGTAACGACTAACAAGGAAAAATAGATTCCAAAATGAAAAAGGTAATTTCGTTCGGTAATTTACTCATTTCCTGAACAAAACATAGTAGAACTTTGTTTAGGCAATTATGTAATTTCCTAATTATTATGGCTATTTGAGTAAATTACCCAAACAATTGCATGGAGTTTGCATTTTGGAAAGTTGTGTCCTTATTTGTGCGTCAATTAGTTACAGAGTTCGATCCCCGAGTGAGATCATCAGAATTTTAATAATTGTTTAAAATAGTATGTAAAAAGTGATTTTCAAAGATATATACCCTTAAATCAGCATCAATGCTGAAACTCAAACTAAAATCTGTTGTTATCAAATGCCGTGATGGTTTCTGGTGGAATAGAATAGGGCCATCCCATCTTTTCCTGATGCGAAGGCGACTATGGGATAGGACTGTTCTCCACCCGACAGTAAACATACAGCCAATGACTATTACGTGGGACCGAAGATCATAGTTGGCGAAATGCGGGTGTTAATACACCTCTGTCTACCCCTTCGGGGATTTACAGACGTGAGTATATGTACGTATGTAAAATCTGTTGAAGTTCAATTTTTATCATACAAGTGTCAAATAACAATAATGTCAACCTGTTTTCACCAGTTTGGGGAGGAATTCTACGATGCCTAAAGTTACAGTCTCTTCCACCCCTGTTGTTTTCTCATTTTTGTATATATTGTACATTAATTAGCAAAGTTGACAATATCAATACATCAAATCGTTTTTACTGCATTCTATCGCTCATATGATTTTTAAATATCCATTCCGAAGCATATTCAGTGGAATAATCCCTTTATAATTGGAAAACAAAATTCGCTCATCTGATTTAGGCGCTCAAATCTAACCTAAGCCTGTAAAAACGTGTTACGTATGATAAGAACTTTGAAAATACCTCTTTGTGCATGTAATTTGTATAGCTATTCTATACACTCTCGGTGATTGGAACAGCAGTGAAATATGTTCTATTTACATCATCAGGGTCTAAGCTAACCTCACCAACCTTTTTTATCGTGCGAAAAATCCCCACGGATACCACCCCCACGGAGCCGGTGGAGGTGGTTATGTCGGACTCGAACCGACCAAAACGCACGCCGTCTTTGGGTCTTTGGTTGCCGGAGGTGAGATTACCGAAAGCATATCTCTCGCACCCGACGAAGGATTTCCACTTGCGGTCGGCAGGTTAGACGGCAGTTGTTTCCATAGTAGTAAAAATAATCTAAATAAAAATATCTACTTATAGAAGGTAAGTAACAAGCTATGCTAGTGAACGCGGGACGCGCGGGTTCGTTCCCAGCTCAGCGCAAATATTTGTATGCAAGAATATGTGTATTACCATTGGTCTGGTCGTGCCTCGGAGAGCACGTTAAGTCATTGGTCTCGGAAGCCATACGAACATCTATGGCAGTCTTTACGGGTAGTTGGATTCCTAAAAAATCCAACTGAAACTCTTTGATGAAATTCTTTCATATTACCATTGTGTTCGCAGATGATACAGAGGTACAGATGATAGTAGCTTCACGGGATATTTCCAAATTCAGCCAAATCAAAGTTTGAGTGCTAAAGCGGACTCCAGACTCCAATGACAGCTTCGCATGCAACTGGGACTAACGCTAAGGTGAATAAGAAGAGAAGGAAAGCAAATGCTGGACTTCAAGGGAAATATTTTCTTCGGATGTAACCCGGTGATTCCAGTATTATCCAAGGCCTTCATGAGATGATAATGTTCAGGTCAAAGAGCATATTCCGGAGTACGCAAAAGGTTTTCTAATTACGGAACTCTAAGACTACGAAATAACGCAATAACAAATATTTACAACGTTAAGTTCGGATTAACTCTTCGTTTCTCCGAATTTTTAATAAGCTGTAATGGATATCGCGATTAAGACAATTACCTATCGATAACATGGATACAGGACTGTAAAATCTAGTTGAGTGTAGCATAATAATATTACATACTTTAAATAATTATATTGAACTTGAATATTTTCCACATGGTCATGGATTCTTCCGAGTTTGGGCGTACTTTCCATATGATATTCGTGTAGGTTTAAATAGATTGAGGCCTGTATTCCAGAACAACGCTCAGTTGTGAATCAACTCTCATTATGACATTAGAACTGTCATTTAAAATACAATCAGTGACTTTTCTAGTTATAGATCGAGATTCAGGATTGGGTATCGTTCTGGAATACGGACTTGAACGTACTAAGTATTAACTCGAAAGATATTGTATAATAAAGAAATCATCTTATTATGTTTATCGAATATTATGTTTTTTTTTTTTGATCTTCATACATACATACATGTCTGTGAATCCCCGAAAGAGAAGGCAGAGGTGTATTAGCATCCACATTTCACCAATTATGATTTTCGGTCCCACGACGTAATAGGGGCGAGCCTATTGCCGTAGCGGGTCCTCTGTCTTGGGCTGTATGTTTACAGTGGGATGGATAACAGCCCTATCCCTTAGTCGCCTTTTACGACACCCACTGGAAGGTGGGTGGTCATATTCTGCTCCACCGGGAACCAACATGGCATTTTTTATTTTAATCTTAATTGCTCATGAACATTGAGTACTACAAGGAGGTACAATTACTTACTTCCTGCGGAGACGCCGTTGACCTGACGAGTGATCAGCCCTTCTGTGTAGGCAGTTCACCCATTTACCATAAATAATGACTGCCATAGATGTTCGTATGATAACCTGGACCGATGGCTTAACGTGCTCTGCTAGTCACGGGTTACCGTGACGTGTTAACCCAGACCAATGCAAATGGACGTATTATTACATTTAAATATTTGCACTGAGTGGTAATTGAATTCACGCAACCTGCGTAGTAGTGAACTGTGCATGTAATGTAAGGTAACGAACAATCCCGGAAGTGTAAATGAAACTAACAAAAAAGAGGTTTGTCTTGTATGCATAAAATTATTGTTTCAACGAAGATACACCTTACCTACTTTGAAGGGACTCAAAAAAACAGGTATTATTGTGATAGCGTCTAATTTAGGAGGTCTACCGGGCACGTATGCTAATCATCTGTGTTATATAATTTTTTCATTGTGTTACATACATAACTAATACCCAATCTAACTGACGTGTGAAATAGATTGTCTTCTTCCGACCTTGTGAAACGTATTGTAGTTTTCGCGGAACTAGCAAGGTTATTGCCATGGCGGTCCAAAATTTTCAATGTTTAGGTTAGATTATACGTTATTAATCATATTTCTTACAATAGCTACTTCAATCTTTTATACTGGCGATAGTAATTATAGACCTGTTGGATTTCTTTGTGTATTTTGTTTCACATGATGTGTTGTATTGCTGGTTTGTTGTGGTGTCGTACTGTGATTGATTTTATAAGTATACGGTCTAAATGATAACCGAGTTTTGATTCTTTATAATTAGTTTCACAAAGGGGCAACGGTGTCTTTCGTATAAGACATTTTCGGCCTTGCGAACATTGCTGTTCTTATTATCTGGGATGGCTCCACTCAGAGTACTGGCCTTAGAAGTATGAATCTCGGATGAGGATCGGGTGAAATGGCGCACATTGGGTGAGGCCTATTTTCAGCAGTGGACTGCAGTGAGGTAGTTTATTGATTGATATAGTTAATAAACTGGCCTTTTTTTAAGATCAGATAATAAGCGATCCCAGAAGACTGGTAGAATTGCCACGTTGTATGGCAATCCATACAACATGGCAATGCTGCCAGTCTCCTGGGATCGCTGTCACAAGAGCCATGCGATGCGGAGAAATTCTACGACGCGTTTTAATTTTAGTCTTCGTTTTAATTTTTAAAAGATGTCTTTTATTTTGTAATCAGCAGTTTAAAACTAAAACTTACCTAATACAATACTTAAAAAAGTTAATAAACTAAATCTACTAAATGGAAGCGGAAGGAGGACACCCCCTATCCAGATGGACTGAAGACTTGAAAAAGGCGATTGGGACAGACGGCGGAGGATCGGATGAAATGACCTACATTGGGAGAGGCATATGTCCAGCAGTCGACTGCGTTGGGCTAATCCATTACCAAGTGAACGGCATTGCCAGTACCTATTGCCACAGCTTTTCTGTGAACTTTATGAAAAGTTGGAAAACGCTTCAGTCGATGAATAATAACTCAGGTTTGGAACATGTCTGTCACACTGGTGGTTTTATTAATAGGGTAATTGAACTTATTGAGTTTCTTACCAGAGAATGGAACCTCACAGTTCCATTCTACATACTGGGCGATTTGATTATGCAGAAAGGAATCACCCAGTACGCAACACGTGCAAGGCTTAGATTTCACCCGCATACGGTGCAGAATATACTTTCTAGAACCAAGTGGTTCGGTGAATCATTCCTATAACGCACTATTAAGACCTGGAACTCCCTGCCAGCTCACGTGTTTCCTTCTTCCTACAGTCCCGGGTTCTTTAAGCGGAGCGTGAAAAGGCATCTAATGAGGCCGACAAGCTGAGTGCCACCATTGTAAACATGGTACATTTATACGATGGTGACCCACTTTCTGAGACTTTGCCTTTAGCTTACCATCAGGCGAGGTGAAGTCAAATCGAAGTGTCCTTTTATAAAAAAAACTAGCTTTTGCCCACGGCTCCGCCCGCGTGGATGTCGGTTATCGCGACCAAACATAGCCTATGTCCTTTCTCAAGGTCTAATCTACCCTTATACCAAATTTCATCAAAATCGGTTCAGTGGTTTAGGCGTGAAAGCGTAACATACATACAGACAGACAGGCAGAGTTACTTTCGCATTTATTATATTAGTATGGATGTAGAATTGAACTATATGGTTTTAATCCTCCGGCAAGAAACTCAAGAAGTTCAGTATAATATTCTACTAGTATTCATAAAAGCGAAAGTGTTTAAGTATGGATGGATGGATGTTTGTTACTCTTTCACATCTAAACGGGTGAAGCAATTTTAATAAAATTTGGTATGGAGTTAGCTGACACCCTGGATTAATACATAGGCTATATTTGGTCGCGATAACCGACACCCATGCGGGCGGGGTCGCGAGCAAAAGCTTGTAGTATTATAGTACCGTGTGAGTATAGTTCAGTATAATATTAGCTAGCATTTGTTGCACAATAACTTTTAAATTAATTCGCGAGATTAGGTAGCACAAGGCTTATTGTCCACCAAAGGCAGGCCATAGCTATTTAAAATACCCAATGAAGAGGCAGTGTTATTAAGGACCCATTTAAGGGAGATATGATAGGCCGAGTCGATTGCCAACTGCCTTAATGCCCACGCACCTTGTTAAAGGCATATGCATGATAACTTCTTTTATGACTGGCTGGAACCTTTTAGGTTACTGTATCGTCACTTGTAACGTCAGCATTAAAGTATCCACACACTGACGACTGCATGCAACGCCGTGCATTTGCATCGTCGAAATGCTGAATTTGGTAATTGTTTTTTTAGTTCGATATTATTTTAACCATGTTTTGCCCAAAATTGATTATTCAAAAATGTCATTTAAAAAAAAACTACGGTTAGCAATTGTTATTAGGTAAAAAAGAAAAGACCTACCGGCCTATACGTTACGAAACAATAATTTTATTCCATTACAAATGAAAATAACTGATTTTCATAGCCTTCATGTGACCACTTATGACTTATGTTAATTATCAGAAATGAAATTGCAGCAGTGCGAAGCTAGGGCGGGTAGTATGAAAATACATGTTTCAGTGCGATTAACATGATCACTACTTGAATGTATGCTTTACATACAAGTCCATGCGAGCAACGCAATGCAATAGCTTGTCGGAATTCCCTTGTACCTACTCAGTTTACAATGACTTTTATTTTGTAACTTTTAAACTATCGCGGCGTTTACTCATAATTTATAATTTTCGGGACTTCACGCAATTTTTTTTTTTTGAAAAACTTACGTTTGAAAATCTTTTGAAAAACATTTTGAAAAACGTGACCACGGGTGCTGCAACGCACCCGAAACGTCGGCAAAAGTAAGTTTTTCAAAAAAAAAAACTATCGCGTGAAGTCCCGAAAATTATAAATTATGAGTAAACGCCGCGATAGTTTAAAAGTTACATTAGCATTACTTTTATTTTATCCTTTGTAATTGAAATGGTGACGATTTCCGTGGACTTTTTTTCAATGACCTTTAAAAATTAAAGCATATTTTGATAAAGATATGTATAAAGGTAATTTTTTAAATTGTATTTTTGACATTCTACTAGAAGCGTGAGTCAGACTTGCTTCATCTTAGCGTAAATAAAGGTGAAGTCAAATTGACGTGTCCTGTATAAAAAAAAAAAAAAAGTAAATCCCAGTCGCATCCGAAGCATTCACCTTGGAGTCCAGTCTAACTGTGGATTTGGCTGAACATCGATATTTACCGTGAAGCGACTGCCATCTGAGCTCCACAACCCAATAGCAATAGCGTGAGTCAGAATATAAATTATAAAAATCTACTTGCCAGAAAACATTGCAAAATTCATACTAAAAGTAGAGTTAGTATCTCAAAACTCTCAAGCACACAACACACAAGTACAAAACATAAACGGTAATACCCACTAATTCCGGTACATGTACCTTTTCTAGTAATTCCGTAAACGTAGCGTACTTGTAATAAACCGGTTTTACAACATTGAGGTCATAAAATGACGTAAGTGGGCCTACGAGACCTCAATGCAAAGTATAGGCGTAGGTTATATCGGTATTGGATTGTGAAAGCTTACAAGCTTATAAAATAACTAACTGGGTTCGGTGTTTCAGTACTATTAGACGATAAAAGAGTTTACCGACGACGTGCTAGTTTTTAATTTTTTAAATTTGAAACTTGTATAGCCGCTTCAGTAGTATAAACTACTTACCCACTAGTAACAAGGATGAAAATAGTGGCAGTTAATTTTCCCGAGGAGGGCCAGAACTTCAGGGATGGCCCTGGGCCAGTCACGGTGCAAGGGATATGTTAAAGACAACCTCACCTTCGGTTTTGCACGACGATCCACAGACGGCGTGCGATTTTAGTCGGTTCGAGTCCGACATAACCCCTCTCCTCCGGATCCGGCGAGGGGATTTCCGCACGAAAAAAAAACAGTTAATTTTTATGTACACTCAGCATTAGATCGATCAGGATGAACAAAGAGCATGATTGGCTCTTAATACCTTTATTGTAAGATCATTTTGAAACTTTGTAGTCAAGATATTTCTGACGTTGACTGTACAAATGTATAACTAAATGTTTTCTTTTTCTAAAGTTAAACTTCTGTGTCTCTTATGTGGATGCTTGTTATTCATTTCAGTTCTATAGCTCCAGTAGTTTAGGCTTTGCGTTAATGAATCATTCAGGACCAGTCATTATATACCTATAGATAATAGTTTTAAAAGTCACAAAAACAAGCCACATCATAACTTTATAACGTAAGTTTCGTGCGGAATTGCGATATTTCTATCTCCTTATCTTCTAAGTCGATTAGATTTTGTAAGCATAGCAATAATGAAGCTTTATACAAACCTATCGTGACGTATATCGATGTGTTTTTATCATAGACGATATATTTATTATTAGGTTGTAAGAATTCGCTTTGTTCGTCCAAAAACTAAAAATATCATCAGATTTACGTCACAGATATATTTGTTTAGTATTAGTACACCTATTTATTTAAATTCTCGACTAAGATAAGTATAGTAAATGATAATACTTTTAATATGTTCTAATTAACTTTTCCGCGTGCGTCTTCGTCCTCTGGTTCTACTCAACGATTGCAACCAAACAAACGAAACGTCTGACTAAGAGCTTTCTAACAAGAAACCGCATCAAAATCCGTTCAGTAATTTTGCGTCCATCGCGAACAAACATTTCCAATTTACAATCGCAATATAGTAGATATAGATCATAAACATAATATTTACTAACGTAAAACTAAGTTTATGGTATAGATAGATTTACATATCACTTTAGAACCTGTATGTATTGGTGTCTGCCAAGAATTTTAGGTCTCTAATCAAGGAATCAATCCGGTACATTCCCTAGTTGACTGACAAGGATCTAGTTTTTTTATATTTGGTCCGTCAATTGACTGTACCCCGCTAAATGGTAATAAAGCTGACGTGCAGTCTAGAAGATACAGACCACCATTCCCGGTGCCATTGGACGTAAAATGGTGGTCCCTAACTCGACGGCCTTGATAGATTCTTTCTCACGCCCCTCTTGAAGAACCCGGGACTGTAAGAGGAGGGAAACACGTATGCGGACAGAGCATTCCAGCTCTTTATAGTGCGGCAGAGGAAAGAGCCCTCAAACCGTCTATTGCGAGATGGTATGGATTCCACCGTGTGTGGATGGCACCGCAGACCAGTTTATTTTCCTATAGAGGTTGAAAGGTCAGACAGGAGTTGAACCCGTAAATGTCAAAACAAACCAATGAATAGAAAGGTGTTGGAGAGCTGGCTCTAGGTTCCAAAGTATGAACTTTGGGAGCAATTGAGTAATCGGTACAAGAACAATGATGACCTAGTTATAAATACCCAAATGACTCAATATAGAGCCTTAAATAGTGCCGCGAGATACTTTGATATGTTAACTAAATTGATGTTATTGTTATAAACAAGTAAAGCGATTACATGTTGGGAATACCATACGATTGCAGAAATTACTAATTGTTGCCTGCGGCCCCATCTGCATGACCTTCTGTTAATCAGAAAATGTACCGACTTGCAACTGCATGTGTGGTTAGATAAACGTCAAGGATTTATATGTTACTAGAAACAGTCAGGGTTTGCAATCATCATCATCCACATAAAGACGTTAGTCCTGATTGCATCCGAGGCCACGGTGCCTTCGGAGCTCAGGGTCCGCCCTCCGAATCTTGGGTTTGTAAGTCTACAACGATTTATGAAGAGGAAAAAGACAGTAAATATTTTTTTATATTGTATTTTTTATATTTAACACTTGAAATAAAAATTATTGATATTCTTCAAAACTGCTGAATAATATTTTTAAGTAAGCGCCACTTTACAATCTATTTATTCTCCGGCTGTTGAGCAAGTATATTTGGCATTTCATAACTGTAAGATAGTGAATACTATTAGTTACAATAAATTCATAAATGACTCTTTATTTTTAGCGTGTATATCTTGTCACCCATTAGGTACATCTGTGGTCCGCCCTATAAGGGGCAACTTTTTATTACAAGCTCACATTATTCTGACGCGCTTGAACTCACAAAATTCTATATTTTGCGAGTTTAAGCGCGTCAGAATAATGTAAGGGAGGATATCTTATAGGTATCTTTAATCTCATCTTTAATCGAAAATGCGAAAGTAACACTGTCTGTGTGTCTGTCTGCATGTTACGCTTTCACGCTTAAGCCACTGAACGAATTTTGAGGAAATTTGGTATAGGGGTGGATTATAACTGTATTATAATCGACATCCACGCGGGCAGAGCCGCGGGCAAAAGCTAGTTAACTATAAATAGCTACCTAATACATCAAACAATAATCTAATACGAATGTAAAAACATTATCATCTATCCCCTAGCACAATCAGTTATGTCGATTCTGCCTAGCAACCATCGTATAAATACAGTCGACGGCGCCGAGTAAATCTAGACTCAGAACTATTACCTGAATAGAATCCACTTAATTAGTTCCCGCGGAGGAAATGCGCCATCTACGAACCCATTGTTCGTTTGCTCCCGTGATTTTTGCCCGTAACATTCCGTGGTAGTGTCACCACGAATCCAGTGGTTAATCTCGGGAATAGTCCTAATTTGCTTTAATAAGATCTGCCCTTACTTAATGAGTGATTATATCTTAAAGTTGCGACAATTGTATGACAAATCTTGGGGCGCAAATGTCATGACGATCGATGAAGTTAATGCTATGAACTTCATCGAACTTCATAACTATATTTGTCTTCGCAGAGAATTTAAATACACTTTTACCTTTTATATTGTTTTGTTAGAGTAAAGTGGCATACGACCACGGCTATCCTTGATATTTTCTTGTTTGCCACTTTTAGAGCGTGATTTTTCGGTAGTCGGGTTTTAGTTTAAAACTTTATTTTTTATTTAAATTATTTTGGGGCAAGATAAAGCTAATAATTTATACATATTTGAAATGTGCTCATTAAGCACTTTCATTTCATACCAAACACGGCATATTTATCTCAAATTTATTTTTTAACACAGTACCATATGAGCGCTGGAGGGCGCCACACAAGATTGAGTGACACGTCATTTAGCCTATAACCATCGGACGATCAAGTCGCTTGTAACGATAACTCATATGTCCAGTTCTAATAAGTAGTTGAGGAGCTATGAGGGAACAAATGAACATACATACATACATACATACATAGCCTGTCATAATCATAACCCTCCTTTTGGCCTCGCCGTAGTCGGATAATAACCCTCCCTTTGGCCTCGCCGTAGTGGGATAAAAAATAAGAAACCCGACTGCCACTGAAAATATCGAAATAAGTTTGATAGCAGGCGGTACCCATTGGCCAATCATAAACCGAAAGAAAATTAATGGGTACCGCCTGCTATCCAACATATTTCCATTTTTTCAGTGGCAGTCG
Organism: Eilema sororculum; assembly: GCA_914829495.1. NCBI lineage: Eukaryota > Metazoa > Arthropoda > Insecta > Lepidoptera > Erebidae > Eilema > Eilema sororculum. Next base: position 18,056,287 of record OU618552.1, on the reverse strand, counting down.
GGTTTTCTTATTTTTTAACTTAACTCCATAACCTCTGCATTCAAACACCAATCCTTTGCTTCCACTTGAGAGCCCGGTGTTTGCCATACTGGAGCGGGTTTGTTTTATACTGATCACTAGTGGAGGGATTACACATACGTTCTAAGCGTCCGCGTCAGTGGGAATAATTATTATTTTCTCGAAAAACGATAGGACAATGGAGCTTTAGCTTGGCAAACTAAAACATATCTAATACGGAGAGGAACGAACTGATAAATATCTAAATTAGGAGTCTGCGACCAGTAAATACCCACCAAATATTTAAGGTTGCCAGTTTGTAACCAGTTAGCAGCAAAAAGAACACATGACCAATGCCCAAGAAGAAGAAAAAAGTTGTATTCCCGCTAACCTTACCAACTAAGCTAAATTGCTTGTGTTAAGAGTGAGTCCACGTCGATAGTGTATAGACCGGGATTCAGGATGAGACTATTTATAAGTAGACGACTTAATGATCCAGAGGTCCTGGCCTCTGGATGATTAGGTCGTCTACTTATCTACTGACTACCGACTAGTAATGTTTAGGTAGTAGTAGTATCAGCTATGATTTACTTATAATTCATGTTTTATTATTATGACGATTGTGGACTTATCCTAAATGCTATAGACCACTATGGTCTTCCTACTGGCGCTAGGTACGGGTAGACAAAAGACACATTTAGGTTCATCCGTGCGCTTCGTGTAACTAAAGCAAAAAATCCGGTAATTCTCGAACTTATTACGTATTGTTCCGGCTTATATCTTAATGAGTTTTCGGTTAGGTAAAAGAACATGTATTTGGGATTCTTTGGTCGAAAAACATAGCTAAACCAGTTTGAATGAGCCTAAATTTTGTACCTATTTATTTCTTGCTTTCGGTATTTTGTCACTTACATCGGAACAGTCAAGTTGGTTCATTTGAGTTTTTGTAACAGTAGTATGCACTCACAAAGACGCAGTTGAGAATTATAGAGTTGGCAACTTACATTTTTTAAATGAATTGGACCAGGGAAACTTCAAAAGGTGCTGTGGTCCAACTATTTTGAAAGTTGGACAACTGCCCCTAGTAAAGACCCATGGTCCAACTGGTTGGACAGAGCAGTTGGACCACTGCCCCGAACTGGTCGAATCCCACTTTGGGGGTTCAAAGGTCAAACTCCTCAGAATCCCATAAAATAAAACCAATAATAAAAAGGAACAGTAAAAGACCGGGCGGAGTGAAGGATTGGCTCGGATGCCGAGATTATGAAGTTCGATAATATCCTTTTGTTTATATAAAAAAATACGTTTCAAAAAAAAAAAGAAACTTAATTGAAAATAGAATATAAATAGTTCCAGTAGGTACTTGGGACGTCAACAATCAGCTGTCAGATTTTACTGATATTAAATCAAGCTATGATTGATATACAATATTCTACGAAGTCGCAAGTTGGCGTAGAACAATGTATGAGTACATTCCTTCAATTGATACGGTTGCTAATACATACTTGTAACTTCAACGTTCATTGTGTGTATTTGTATCAGTTTGAAGGAAATAATTAGAAAAAATTTCCCGCCAGATCCGCATTAGGAAGTAAATAGTTTTTATTCAACGGTTGGTATATCTGTACGCATTGACATCTGTCATATTTGACACTAATTGTCAAATAGAATCTGTTATATTTGACAACTATTGGTATATAATATGGTACCTATATATGAAAAATGGTAGTCTTTTTAAATCATTTTTTTAGATTTTGGAAAACTCACTTGACACACCCGGTAATCGAACCGACTAAAACCCGAATAAATCCCACAACATTCTACACAACGCTATTTAGACCCATGGTAAGCTTAATTACCTTGTGTTATGGAATCTAGAATGCGTATAAACATACTTAGATACTTTTTTTTGTAAATACATAGGTAAATATTATACATAGGAACACCCAGACCAATGCAAATAGCCATATTCATGCATACAAATATTTGCACTGAGCGGGGATCGAACCCGCGCCTCCTGCGTGGCAATTGCGTGCGCTACTGCCACACCATAGAGGCTGTCATTAATACCTGTAAGCATGGAGCCTATAGGCATAACAATATGTATTTATAATAGGTACCGTATATAACGTTGAAGTCTGAAGTTAGCAACTTGTTTGTTATATGGATTCTGGAATATATGAGGATCAAGAGACCATGTAGATTTTTTTAATAAATAATATTATATACACCAACCATTACCTAAGGTTTGATAAACCACAGATACTCGTCAAAGAACATATTCCTAGAATGATCCGCGAGGCTATTGAAATTAAAAAACACCCAAATTTGAATAGAAAGGATAAATGGAACGGAACGTACCACCAGCTTGGGACCCAGTCATCCACTTAATCAAACCCAGTAAGCAGCAAAATCCAGCAACACTTAACAACACAGTGAGCTCATTCTGCGTAAATAGAAACACCAATAATTCACCATGATTCGGGTATTTTGAGATAACTTATACTTCAGACTATGTGACAACTACCATCATGAGTCACACCGCGATCATGGCTGCTGAAAAGCGGCCGAAACGTCGGTTTAAAAAGTAAATAATAACAAATATATCGCGATAGAATCCGTAAAAAGTAGTTTTATTTCAATGAGTGACATTCGCGTAAACTTTAGAAAATAATATAGGTACGAGTAAAAACTTAGTTTAATGCAAATAAATTGCGCTCTAAGCGAGTATCAAACCCGTACTTCGTATTCGAACGCACTACATTACACAGGTTCTCAGATAATCGTCGTCGAAATAATAATCTATTACAAAATCCAAACCCATATTCATCACTGAACCTTTCAGTTTTAGCAGAGAATTTGCGTCCAAATATGTATGTCTGTCGCGTTCCACAATTGTATAATGTCTTAAGTTCTGGAAACCGGTGGCAATCGATGCGATACGCGAAACTCAAACTGACTTCAGTTTGAAGTTGAGTTGAGTTCTCCTATCGCATTAGTTTCCAGTAGGAGTCCACCACAGACTTATAATAGGCTAGATGCCGTAAGCTGTAGGTCCTAGCGTATCACTAAACAAATGCAGTGCACATGCTTTCTGTACCTTCGGCGTCTACGTTTAGATAGCGAATCGGTATTTTTATGAAAATAAAAACAGGTTAGGTCATTGGCCACCAAGTTTGGTTTGGTGGGGCAAAGTGGAATGTGAAAATAATGTGTGTCCAGTTTTCCCCACTGGTGGGGATATTTGTACCTATTTAAAATTCCTGGTGCAATCGTCCCCACTAGGGTTGGTAACTTTGAATGGGAGAGGTGTTTTCAAATAAAATAAATATTATTTGGGTTAGGGTCATGCGGACCCGGACCATGATACGAGATTTTTCATTTTTTCGGGTGCTATTCCGACTTCATCTGCAAGTAGCTGATTGTTGGACGAAGCTCGAACGCAGGCTGCGAGGTTAAAGCCTGAGGTGCAACCAAGAACATCGTCAAGATAATGATGATGATTATACGCGTTGCGATGGAAACAATTCTGTTTACATCGTTGATATCACTAGTTCTGTTTATTTTTGCTGTGTAAGAATTTGGTACTTATTTGGTTTGCATGCTATTTAATACACATACGTAAGTATCTAGCCTGCACTAATTCTATGAGGCCCACCCTTAGATTTTAAAACGAAAGTCGGTTATGTTCTGCGTGGAATATCTTCTGTAGTTTTCGTTCTCTTGAAATTTTAAAGTACCTTTTTAACGTACACGCTTATGAAGACTTCATGTGAGGGAAACTAACTCATATATTTAAAACTAGCTTTTGCGCGCGGCTCCGCCCGCGTAAGTGTCGGTTATCGCGGCCAAACATAGCCTATGTCCTTTCTAATGGTCTAATCTACACATATATTAAATTTCATCATAATCGGTTCATTGGTTTAGGCGTAACATACAGACAGACAAACAGTTATTTTCACATTTAGTATGGATATGGATTAGGGCAGCTCATCGGCTAACCCTAGCAGAAACAGACATTGGAGGAAGACATCGGATACTTTAGCATCTCCCTAAACCTTCAGATCTACTCAAGTTACTGGGGTCTACTACTTTATTACCTACTGTAATATTATCTTCTTGGCGATGGGCTCTAATAAATGGACAAAGATCGTGAATTTTTAAATTATTTAATTTCAACGACAAGCATTTTACTGGCTCTTAGTGAGATGGGTACCAACGCAACAAGAGATGAATTTGTAAAAACTGTTGAAGCTTGTCTAAATCCAAGAGTTTCAATAATATATTATTAACATGATATATGTTCTGAATAAAATATTTGACTTACAAAATATGAAGAAAACGAAAAAGAAAATGTATAAGACAATGTTTCATAGTTTATTGTCGCCATTGCGAGTGGCAGACGTAATTTGTACGTGACGCGAGTCTGTAGGCTGTGGCAGTCTAACGCCATTTGTACCTCCCAGGTGTTAGGTTAGAATTACAAACGAAATACATATAAGGTGACGTGAAAAATGTACCTGTTTTCTTGCATTTTTAGAAAAACAAGTTCTGTAACAAATTTTCTGACACCACTGAGCAATTTGTGTGAAGTAAAGTTGGTCATAAAAAGAAGAATATTTCTGTTTGCCTTTTTGTTAAATGAAATTTGTTACTTTTCAGTTCAATTTAATACATCCTTCTTTAGTTGCAGGGGTGGTGGTGAGACTTTAATCGAAAAGCTAAAGAATTCCAAATCTTTCCCAACTCAGTTGGCTTTCAGTCTAAATACGAAACAGTCGAACTTCGATATTTTCGCGATAGTCATCTGATTTCCACAACCCAAAGGTAATATCGGCATTTTGTAACTGGACCAGGTTATCAAACTTTTTAGAGTTCCAACTATACAAACATAAAATTGACAAGGAAAGCTTTTTCCATGCCTACCTCCAAATGCTTCAAAAATGATATTAGATATAGACATAGTGTGTAAGGTCTCTATAATTTTCATTGGTTGCAGAATTTGAGCAAATACTTTAGGTATCCATACTAATCCATACTAATATTATAAATCCATATCCATACTTAATATTATAAATGCGAAAGTAACTCTGTCTGTCTGTCTGTCTGTCTGTCTGTCTGTCTGTCTGTCTGTCTGTCTGTATGTTACGCCTTCACGCCTGAACCACTGAACCGATTTTGATGAAATTTGGCATAGGGGTAGATTAGACCATGAGAAAGGACATAGGCTATGTTTCGTCGCGATAACCGACAGCCACGCGGGCGGAGCCGCGGGCAAAAGCTAGTGCGAAAGTAACTCTGTCTGTCTGTCTGTATGTTACACTTTCACGCCTAAACCGCTGAACCGATTTTGATGAAATTTGGTACATGTGTAGATTAGACCTTGAGAAAGGACATAGGCTATAATTGGTCGCGATAACCGACTATCACGCAGGCGGAGCCGCGGGCAGAAGCTAGTCGAATATAAGTATCTACCTGTGCAAAACGGGGGCCGCTACTAAATTATTTAATAAAAAAAGTGGTCCATGAATTATATCCCTTCAAGGGAACAGCCCCGTCTATCTATATACAAAGAGGACTTTATAAGTCTATAAGAGGCTGTTTAATAAGTATCCCAGTTTAATGGCCAGCACTGTCAAAAGTTTTAAGTACTGTTAATTCTTTTGAGATGTTAGATTAATGCGCCGCCTAATTAAATATTAAAAAGAAAGATATTTGGTGCTTAAATATAATATACGGGAACTTTTTCTTGGAAAAGTTAGTAATTTATTTGAGTTTTAGTTAGGGACGGACGAATCCATAAGCTTACATAGGTATGACTACTTAAGAATATTTTCCTACAAAAGTACAGTCATGGTAATTATATTAGCTGGTATGGTACACTGTACAGTCAGCGTTACAAATATTGTTTACTTGACTATAAAGTCTCAAAATTATCATAAAACTGAGGTATTAGGAGCAAATCAAACTGCATTATTGATTTAAATTGTATTATTAACTGACCTAAAAGTGTAATAAGCCACACCTGAATCACTTCAAATTTTCACGTTTCCACCGTCGCCCTTAAAAGAAAGTTTTAAAAAGAAGGGAAATTTGAAGTGATTCAGGAGTTGGAAGAGCATTCCCCCTGTAGGGGAAAGGTCGTGGGTTCAATTTGAGTATTTCATTATTCCCGATGTATTAGATTTTTAAAGTTAGCATAATAAATGCTGTAAAAATTCATTTAAATACTTAGATATCATCCTATATACCGGATAAGATAAAAAGTGCTTCCCCAGAGCGCCGCCACTGAGGAGCGCGACAGGTCCGGCCTGGCATAGTAAGTTAATTTATTATACTTCATAATTTGTGTAAATTTTCATTATGTGCTTCTTTCAAGGGGACTTCGCGCTTCTTTGTTTAGCCTTTCTATATCTATACTTACTTTGGTTTCAATGAGACTTGCATATTTATTACATTGGTAACTTTATAGGTATTTTATCCTTCATACTACAATCCAATCAAAGGCAAAGTCAGAAATCATTTATTCTATTCTGCATAGACTATTAAATCGCAACTTACAAAACGTTTACGTATACTAGTTTAGCAAATGGACCACCGCCGCGGTTCGAAACGCGGTCCGGACCTGAGGAGACTCCGGCAAGAAACTCAACGGGCATTTATTTGGCCTATTTTTAACATTTACTTGGTGTAATACTTATGATCTAGATACAGTGCTTTGCTGAAGTAGCATAGCTGAGCGAACAGCTCATTCCCAAGCTTGTTTATCATCTAAATATTTTTGGATTTTATAATAGACTAGCTTTTGCCCGCGGCTCCGCACGCGTGGATGTCGGTTATCGCGACCAAACATAGCCTATGTCCTTTCTCACGGTCTAATCTACCCCTATACCAAATTTCATCAAAATTGGTTCAGTGGTTGAGGCGTGAAAGCGTAACATACAGACAGACAGACAGACAGAGTTACTTTCGCATTTATAATATTAGTATGGATTATAATAACCTGTTTGACACAGTTACTCATAACTACATTTTTAAATTTATTAACAGGTAAATCTCTAATTTCATTAGGAAGCTTGTTAAAAAAGCGTATACAGTTGCCCTGGAAGGAATTACTTATTTTATGGAGTCTGCTATCACAAACTACAAGATTGTTTTTTTCTCGTATTTAAATTGTGCCTGTTACAAAGTCTTGGATGATCCGGGATGCATCTATAGTTATCCGAAGCTTTCACCTCCGAGACCGCGATCTGCTTTTTCCAGTTTAACTTTTTTTTTTTTATACAGGACACGTCAATTTGACTTCACCTCGCCTGATGTTAAGCTAAAGGCAAAGTCTCGGAAAGAGGGTCACCATCGTAAACATTTACCATGTTAACAGTGGTGGCACTCAGCTTGACCGCCTCATTAGATGCCTTTTCACGCCCCGCTTAAAGGACCCGGGACTGTAGGAAGAAGGAAACACGTGAGCTAGCAGGGAATTCCAGGTCTTAGTGGTGCGACATAGGAATGAATCACTGAAACGCTTGGTTCTAGCAGGTATACTCTGCACCGTAAATGGATGACATCTTAGCCCTGCACGTGTCGTCCTGTGAAGGAAAGGGGAGGGTGGGACTAATTGGAAGAGCTCGTCAGAACATTCACCATGGTAGAGACGGTAGAAAACTGCCAAAGACGCAACATCTCTACGCATCTGCATGTTTGGCTGAACATCGACATTTTCAGTGAAACAACTGTCATCTGACCTTTAGACCCGTTGATGATATCGAAATTCATATTTTGTAGTGGTTATGTCTTTCCGCGGATGCACAACACAACCTTTTGAAACTTTTTATTATATTATTATATCTCATGAATTTAGACTCAAATTCCATTACACTACCGACGTGAACCCACTCCTAACACAAGCAATGTAGCTTAGCTGGAGGGGTTATAAGAAGTATTAATTATTTTAGTCCTAATATTCTTTAAAAAAAAAAAACTAAATTATGGTAGTACAAAGTTAATCAAAGCAACATCGTGAGTATTAATCAATTTTAAGATTATAAGAAGCTAATCCAATCGTAGAACTTAAAAAGGAATGCAAAGAGTATTGGCAATTGGGAAAAGGTGTCTAGAAAGAAATACTGTTTATTCTGTACTGTTGTTATATCAGTAGACATTATAGAACATGCAATCTGGAGCCTATTGCACTTGGTGCTGGTTTACCGATATATATTAAATTGATAATGTTTTTCTATATTCCAATATTTTTGCTTTTTATAATTATTATTGAGCAAATACTTTTCCTCCTAAATTGCTAAGCATTATTCACGCGTTTATAAGCTGTCAAATAAAATATTTTTCTTGCTTCTTTCAAATGGATAGAGTCCCCACGTTTTCCTTTAAATTATTTCTTTTCATTCCATATTCTATTCGTCAGGAAATAGAACGCGTAGAATTCAGTGTTGTCACAAAACCTTTGTCCTCCATCTAAATATATTAAAACGAAACGCATTCCCCACTTGGGTATGCGAACAAAGCGCCTTAAGTGGGTGCTTAATTAAGAAATGCTGAAGTGTTTTGATGGTGGCACATTAATTTTATCTTGTTTTTCTGCTTTCGCGACCAATTATCGTGGCAAGTTCGCGTGGAGTCTCCTTTGGAGTTTTAATTTTATTCTTTTCCTCCAATTATATTTCGCTCAGCGATCAACATTCGTGACTACCATTTATTTAAGAACTCGATTCGAGAGATTTCCTAATTTTATTTACGTTTGATTTTAATTCTTGTGACAGAGATTAAAGCTTTCATTTCAATTCCACATCAAGGTAAAGTTATTCTAAGAATTTTATTTCTAAATTTCTAATAATAAATTTTAAAATTAGTATTTCAATGAAGAACTGATTTCTTCCTACTTTTACAGCTATCAGGATAATAATACTTTTTAATTAGACCAGTTTCAGAAAAACATAAACGAAATAATTACATTTTCGTAAAGATAAGCATAATCCATACTAATATTATAAATGCGAAAGTAACTCTGTCTGTCTGTCTGTCTTTCTGTCTGTCTGTCTTTCTGTCTGTCTGTCTGTCTGTATGTTACGCTTTCACGCCTAAACCACTGAACCGATTTTGATGAAATTTGGTATAAGGGTAGATTAGACCTTGAGAAAGGACATAGGCTATGTTTAGTCGCGATAACCGACATCCACGCGGGCGGAGCCGCGGGCAAAAACTAGTCATACATAGTCATACATATTCATGACAAACTAGCTGGTGTTTTCTCCAACTAACTAACGCAAGTAATCATCATCATCATCAGGTGAAGTCAAATTGACGTGTCCTATATAAAGAAAAAAAAAAAACAAATCTTTACTGTACCGACATGGTTCCATCGGGACTTAGATGTAATCGAGGGTAGATCAAGTTTTAATGGCTGCGCGGGAGCAACGTCGTCGTCGCCCTACAAGTCCAACAACCTAGTACACAGCGCAGTAAACAGCACGCAGCGCCGATAGCAGGTATGATTCCGAAGCCAACTGCAAACGGCAACTGCAGACACGTGCAGCAGATAAAGCGCATATATTGCTTGATAAACTTCGATACGGATGTAAATAAATAAATAAATATTCCATAATAAGCTACACAACGCTATCTTAACCCATGGTAAGCTTAACTAGCTTGTGTTATCGAATCTATAATGCTGATAAACATCCTTAGATACTTTTTTTTCTAAATACATACATATTATACATAGAAACACCCAGACTAATGCAAATAGGCACATTCATGCATATAAATATTTGCACTGAGCGGGGATCGAACCCGCGCCTCCTGCGTAGCAGTCGCTTTCACTACCATCACGCCACAGAGGCTATCAAAGTGGGATAAAGGGGACCATTGAGAAGTCGCAATAAATTACGCGTATCTACTGCATGCGTCTGCAGTGGTCTTTTGCAGTCACTTTAGGAATCATACATTTACTCTAAGCGTTTTGCTACATGTAGCTCTAAGCGTTTCATTCGACTCACCATCACAAAGCTAGGTCGGCACTTTAATATCGTTTTTTTTAATCTACAACATTTTCGTTGCATTACAAAATCTATACAACAACAATAATAACAAACTGTTATGTCATATAAAAAGTGTGGGTATTTTATGCTAGAGACGTTGGATATCATAAAATGCGAGCGTTCTTGTATCCGATGAGTCATTGACTCTATTCGGGCTGTTGACCCTGGCCTCCGGAGAAGCCGAACTTACCTTGCTGATACAAATATAGTGTTTATTAGTTTTTTTAAGTAAGCTTCCGTTTATGATCATTTTTAGGGTTCTCAAGAAAAAAAACATCGTAATCGAAGACCGGGAAGTGGGTCAAATTAAGATTCCAAGATTTTCTTACATACATAGTTACAAGTGAAGCTAATAAAAGCGTGTTAAAAATGGAATCCTTATAGGGCCGCTTCGTTTTCTGTCTGTCTGTCTGTCCGTCTGCCTGTCAACACCGTTTTTTCAGGAATATGTAGAGGTATCAAGATGAAATTCATACCACATACTCAGGTCTATAACGTCTTGAAGCTGTGCAAAAGTCAAAATTCTAAGTCAAAGCAATCAAAATACATTATGGTTTATGTAGCTTAAGTTACGAAACCCTGGGTGCGCGAGGGCGACTCGCACTTGTCCGGCTTTTTTATTCTTAAAATGAATTTTTAAAGAATATTAGCAACCAAAATTTGAATGTATTTTTATAGCTTTTATTATGCTAACTTTAAAGTTCGAAAAATACCGGAAAAAAGGGAAAAGTCGTGAGTTCAAGTCTCACTGGACCATTTCATTTTTTCCGATGTTTTTCGAACCAAAATTGTTAAAAATCCATCTAACTCCTTCAGCTAAGTTAAATTGCTTGTGTCAGGAGTTCGTTCATGTTGATACTGTGATGACCAAGAATCGAACTCGGCACCTTTCGATCGTAAAACCGACTTCCCACTTAGCTACCGCGACGCGGCGACGCTTGAAGTGAATCTCAGAATGAACTCACGTAATAGAGTTACAATAGTAAACCACGCGTCTATTTTGTGGTCGGCTTCTTCGGTCTACTCCCAAGTCTACTAATTTTCCCGTTGTCCGAAGTTACGTTTTATGGAAAAACCGTTCGTGGATTTTTTTAATACTTGACGTCCGAAGCGTTAATTAAGTGACAAAGTAATATGAGAAAAAGAAAATACCATTTTTTAATATTTTTTTACGTTAACGACAATTCACTTAGTTGAAGTTTAATTTCGTTTCGCTATAAAAAGTTAATTACGTGCAGTAACAAACGCCTCGAAATTAATTGAGAATAGGTATTCTTCGGAATTTTTGGACTTCTTTCGACTTTTTGCTGAAATTAAGAAACAATCAAATTCTGTAACATAATATATAATATGACATTAAAATTAGTTGCTGCTCTACTGTATACGATGTATATTTTCAATGATTTTCAATTTATAAGTGTATAATTTATCTCAGGTTTATAAGTGCCCGGTGTATACGGGCGATGTAATAGGCGGCGAGCCTATTGACATTAGTCAATAGGCTCGCCGCCTATTACATTGGGACCTAAACATAAACTGGCGAAATGTGGGTGCTAGCACCTCTGCCTACCCCTTTGGGGAATACAGGGGTGAGTATATGTTATGTTATGTTGATTTTCAATTATATATATTCATATGAGTCATATATGAATTTTACAAGTATGCAATCAAAGTTAAAGTAAAAAGTCATTTATTCCACTAAACAGTTATCTTGCAAAACGTCATAATACATACCAATATCATAAACACGAAATTGGTCTGTCTGTAGCTTTCACACCTAAACCACTGAACCGATTTTGATGAAATTTGGTACAGGGGTAGATTTGATCTTGAGAAAGGACATAGGCTATGTTTGGTCGCAATAACCGACATCCACGCGGGCGGAGCCGCGGGCAAAATCTAATTAATAATATTAAAGACTTGTTAAGCATTGACCACCCCAGTTCGAAACACGGCCCCATCCTGAGAAGACTCTGCCAAGAGACTCATCGGGCTGTTGTCACCAGGATAACCTTGCACGTCTAGATTTCCCTGAGCATTCATTTTATTCCATCGCATCGCAAAACAAAACGCAACTGAAATATTCGTCCCCAATTTGTAAAAGGAACCTCGTATTTCCTTCACCAAATTAAAAAAATAAAACCTCAACTACACCCATTACAAAGGTTTGTTTATTAAAAATAATTGCCTTATATACTTACGCCAATTACAAAGACATCCCCTTCGCAATTCTTTTCATCTGTCAGATGCAATGACGTCACGACCCATTGTAAACTCACACACAAGCATTGTGCTGTCAGTTATTACGTCCTATTATACCTTACGAATATTTGTGTCAAGAACACAGGGTATTGGGTTTTCCTTTATATGTTTTAAGGCTCAATCGTGACACGACTGTGGCTTCTAAAGGCCCTTTACGCTATTATTCATAACTAGCTGCTACCCACGGTTCCACCCGCGAGGAATTCGGATTCTGTTCCAGTAAACTATTAGAATCTATTTCAGGAATAGGAAGTAGCCTATGTTTTATTCCAGACTACAATCTATGCTAGCACCAAAGTTATTTGAGGCCGTTGAAATATGTCACTCTCCTCCATACATTGCTGTAGATGTCATCTTCTCAGTTAGGTAGGGAGAACTTCTTTACCATTTCCTCCTTCATGCATTCTATCTACTTTAACTTTTCTTAGGCCAAACTTTGCTCCTAATTGTATATCAACTATTACGTTTTAGTTTAAGTATGTACCTCCTGACTTGAAAGAAGGTTGAATTTATTTATTTATAAAACTTCATGCACAAGTACACAGGCGGACTTTTATACCATATGCATTTTTTACCTGTCAACCCAAGTTGGTGCAGAGATAGACTCAGTAGGTGCAATATTAGAGTAACATCGTATGGAGAGTGCGTACCGAATAATTTTAGGGGATGACATACCTGTCATGAGGTATGTTGGTATAGTCATAACAATAACAGTGATCTGAAGGCGAGTAATCGTAATAAAATATGTTCAAATTGAAGTCTGGATGAAAGTGAAGAAGTTTCTGGACACAAAAGCTTTAGTTGGAAAATAGGTATCATTACAAAAATAGCACTACCTACATGCGAATAAATTGATTGATGTCAATGACTTTAATGTTTTAAATCGATCAATTACTTTTTATAAAAAGACTACTGAGTACCTATAGATTTTTATTTGGCACTTAAATATTATGACATTGATTAGAATCAGTAGATATAATAACGATGACAGGATATGAAGTAAGATAGATTAAAAGTTGAACTGTATCTTACCACACCTTGATTATGTAGTCTTCGGTAATATTAGGATACGTTTGAATTTTACGCAAATTTATAATTCATTCAAATCTCAATCAATCAATCCAGTTCACTGCTGGACATACGCCTCACCTAAAGTTAGGAGACTTTGTCCTACTGTTTTCATGTTGGTCAGACAGGTTTTATTTCGAGTGTTCCTTCTCTCGCAGTGATATCGTCTGCGTATTTTACCGTGAGGTGCCTCTTAAGAAACCCTACGGATGAGATGGGTGGTGATACTTGAATTCTCTCTCCGTCATCACACGTCGAAGAAAATTCATTTCAGTCTAAAGAAAAATGTATTCAACTTCTTTTGTTTCCTTTTAGATGCATACAAAATTACGTATACTACGTTACTAAATAGTGAATACTGAATGCCATCAAGTTTCCAGAATTCGTTAGGCTCTACTCAGTTCCACATATATTACTAGCTGTTGCCTCCGGCTCTACTCACGTGTATATCGTTTAAAGCGACTAAACATAGCCTATGTCATTTCCCAAGCTCTATTTCTGTACTGAATTTCACTAAAACCGTTCCAGTAGCTTAGGTAAATCGACAGACATGACTTCATGAATACAGTATTCATGAATACAGTATTCACCAATCAAGATTACCAATGTCATCAACATAACGTCTTTACTACTCGTTTACTATATGTAACATTGTCATGCTAAGGAACGTTACAAAGGTCATTGTAGTTTTGATCGAATTCGTCACGCTTGGCGCGTAATAAGAGACAGATGAGTACCTTGTGAAAATAATAAATTATTACGTATTCTCGTATATCTTTACTTGTCCTTCTTGAAGTGAGAAATGTATGAGAGTGAATAGGATGCTGAGGGTGGGGCAGTGACTGTGGTACATCTCTGCAAACAATGGCCTACCTTCTATCGCATCTGCAGTACCCGAATACCTGCGCAATTGAGAACCATAACCAGGCGATTGCGGGGCCGTGAGTTTCGTCCTATTTTGGGCTAGACATCTAAGATCACTGAAAATTCCCATCTGCCCGACGAAGAAGAAGGTTGTTTATAATACGTACCTACAGTATAAATGCAAACATTTAAAACAGCCTCTATATTTAGAGGTACAGACAAGTACTTAGAATAAAGCAACCTTGTGTGGTACGTGTCCCTAAATTTTTTGCGTATTCGTTAAAAAATGTGCAAACCGAATATTTCCAAGTCACGTAACAAATTTGATTATGTGTAATGACAAGGATTTGTTATTCACATGAAAAGTCGGAAGGTTATCTAATGTTGTGTTGTATGCTTTTTGTACATATAAGCAAAAGGTCTTGGTTGTATTACATAACATAAACTCACGCCTGTATTCCCCGAAGGGGTAGGCAGAGGTGCTAGCACCTACATTTCGCCAGTTTATGTTTAGGTCCCAATGTGGCGAGCCTATTGCCATTAACCGGGCACTTATAAACATGCGATAAATACACACATAACTTGGAAAAGCATCGAAAAGTCATTGGTGTGTGCCATGGTAAACCTGGGATCGAACCCGAGACCTCGTCTCAGCAGTCCATTACCCATACCAATAGGCTACCGCAGATCGCTTTCTGTAAAAAACCCGACTGATGCTGTTAAGATCGATTTTTATCGGGTTTCTGATTTGCAAATGGGTATCGCCTGCTATCAAACTTTTTTCGATCTTTTCAGCATCAATCAATTCTTTTTGATTTTAATAATTTACTTTATTCGACTACGGGTGCTGTAACGCACACGAAACGTCGGCAAAAGTAAGTTTTCCAAAATTTATCGTGTGAAGACCCGAACTATTATAAACTATGAGTATACGCCCCGGTAGTTCATAAAATAACATTTATTTTATATTTATTACAAAATCAAGTTTTTGATATTTATTAATTTATATTTTTATATTATACTTTTGTGTACCTAGCTAGCTATTTACCAGACTGGATTTCATATCAACATCAGTAGGTACTACTTATAAAACCTATAGGTATGTGAGAATGGTTGTTACGCAATTTTAAATCGATATAGATCCTAAACGGTCAGTAGAATCGAAAAATGTTGAGAGAAAACAAAAAATGATTTTTAAATACCTATTCAACGACCCACTTGACATAGCATAACATAACATAAACTCACGCCTGTATTCCCCAAAGGGGTAGGCAAAGGTGCTAGCACCCACATTTCACCAGTTTATGTTTAGGTCCCAATGTAATAGGTGGCGAGCCTATCGCCATTAACCGGGCACTTATAAAGCTGCGATAAATACACACATAACTTCGAAAAGCATCGAATAGTCATTGGTGTGTGCCATGGTAAACCTGGGATCGAATCCGAGACCTCGTCTCAGCAGTCCATTACCCATACCACAAGGCTACCACTTGACATAGTTGTTGACTTCAATTTTTTTTGTTTTCACAATAGGGCCAGTAGTCGCCACATTGAATTTTGGTACAGTCAGTACTGACACTCTTACTCATAAGATGGTCTTGCAATGAAAGTATTGAATCTGCGTATCTGAATTGTACCTGGGCACCGGCCTCATAATGGTTTTTTGAAGCTTTTCTCATAAATACTGATTAACTAGCAGTCTATGCCGAGTATTTGAAAATATTTTCCACACATCTAAGCATATAATATGGAGTTGCAGAGTAAATAATACTTCTAAATACTCATTTTAATGAAATCTGTAATCTAAAATTTTTAGTTCCATTTTGTGATAGTTCCGCTATTGCCCGCTAGATGTCATTGGTTGCAACTTTCTAGTAGCAATCAGTCAGATGCAGCAACAGATATTTATTCTTTTTTTATTTATCACTTTATTTTTTTATTTTTAACTTTCATCAGATTAATCTAACAGTTTAGGGTATTTACGTATTGTTGTTCATAATGTTTAAGGTTAGATACATACCCAGCCCAACCTTAAAAATTACAGATAACGAACTCAATTATTCTGATTATCGTATGATTATCATAACAATAACGTGTTTGTTTGGTTAACTGATTGTAGTTATAACTATCACCTATCGGCAAGATCATGATTTGATGTAATGACCGTGATAAAATGATTTACAGATTGTATGTCAATAACATGCAAATTATT
The DNA here is from genome assembly GCA_914829495.1 of Eilema sororculum. Lineage (NCBI taxonomy): Eukaryota > Metazoa > Arthropoda > Insecta > Lepidoptera > Erebidae > Eilema > Eilema sororculum. The sequence continues at coordinate 18,039,829 of OU618552.1, read as the reverse complement.
AATGATATGCACGCACACACACACACATACACTTTTCATTTCCACCAGGACTTGTAGGTAGAAGAACTTACTCTATCCTGAAAAAGACGTATTTTAAATGTCAATATTATTATTTTCCTAAGACATGAATGAAGACAACAATTGCCTTTTCTACCGGCTTTATGATATTTCCCGACTATATTTACCACACAACCGTATATTTTGCGACTTTCGTAACTAGATTGAGAACCAATCTAGAACAGAGAAAGGAGAGTGGTCTTGTAGGGTACAATCTCACTCTCCTCTATGTACCCATTTTGTTTCTCTTTTTTCATTCCCAAATTTTGCTTTTGTCACTTACGACCATTTTCTATCTACATAATATGTAAAATGATAAATGAAAACAATAAAAAACATACATATACATACTCTCTAAATAAATAATGTGAAATGATTCTCATATTAAAAATTCTCTCAGGGTAAAATATATAACAGGAGTGTTTATGTGTTAAGAATCAGACTCTGCTAGGAGATCCATTCCTGATTCCAAATGTCCAAAATAGTGACAGAAGTTTCTTTACAAACCTCAATATACTTACAGGTTTCTCTTCATCGAAATTTGTAGTATTCCGTTTCGTAAAAACACCAGCACCGGTATCAACATTAGCTCTTATAATTCTATTGCACTCAATTCAAGATGTGAAAAAGTTCCTACGAAATTGATATAAAAGACTCCTTCAGATCTTTCGGGCTAAAGCCAATTTTACCTGTAAGACGGTACATCCTCTGGTTGATAGATGAGCAGCCTTTCCTCTTACAGTGGGCATTCCCTCCCATAACAGTCAAGATAAACCCAATCGAAGAAAGGAAGAGTAGGAAAGTGAAGCCTAGGCTCCAAATTGCAACCTTTTGATTCAATCGGTTAATGCGGCGGTTAATGATAGAAAATTGCACATCATAATGTATTTTTAAGCTGATAAAGACAACCTTTCCCAATAACTTGATTTATGTTTATGTTATTTAAGGGTAATCCTTCTTAAGGCAGACATAGATAGTAAATTTGTATAGGAAAATCACCAGGAGATTACTTTTATGATTTTATTAACATGTGATTTTTTGGTATTCAGTTTAGGGAGATGCCGCAAGACTTGATTATCTATTAGGAAATGTTGAATGTCATTTATTTTTGGACTACTTTTTGCACTTTTACCTTGTGTTTAGTTAGTTAACTAACTAGTCTATTTTATATGCTTTGGCTCTTAAGATACTGGGTTTTCCTTAGTTTAAGAGGCAGAGTTTTAAATTTCCTGAACATAGCTCGCGATGTATCATGAAGTCCTTATACTTGTTGCTTATATAATTGTAAGTTATTTGTATGTCAACTGTGTATTCTTTTTGCAATAAACATTATTATTATTATTACTAATGATATTTTTTGACAATATAATAATTGTAGGAAACATAATATTTACTCTTGGATTACAAAAATTACGACAAACTGATTTACAGATATTTATATTACAAGGCGCCGTCTAATCTGGTTATAATCCCAATAAATTTACGTCTATAAATTAGCTATAATTTTGGTTGCTTGCCGAGTGTACTTATCAGATTGTACAAGGATTTTTTTATTTATCATTGAATCATGAATTTACTCATATTTTTAATTAACGCAAGCATAACATTCTTCATTGTCAATAATAATATACAAAAAACAAAATGGAAAATGTACCTGTTAGCTTTATGGTCTAAAAAGATTATTTATTGTTAAAAGCCCGGCATTTGATTCCATCTTTACACACTTTGTAAGTTTTTTCTAGTGTATTAAACCTCTCATGCAAACCTACCGTTTTCTTATGCTTTCGTTCTGTCTTTTTTCAATAAATCGTCAATTTGATACGTGTAACCTGTAGGGCCAACTTTTTAGATAATATTTTAAATAACTAAATGTACTTGAATAGCTCACAAATAGTTACTAAGATGTAGAACCAATCTTCACGTACAATGGCCCAAAAAAGAGGCTGAGTCCAGTCAAGAGAGTCATCTATCCAATCGATGTAAAACCAATTCCAAACCAAAAGTTCGATATTGTTTAGGTTTGAAAATGAAAAACTTAAGTAACAATATAAATAACATATATTTACACATTTTAATTAACAAGAGGATATTCGAGTAAGGTATAATAAAATTATTATTACTAACTAAACAATAATGTTTACTATACAATAATACCGTAAGAGCATTATGATTTCTTCGACAAAAATACATTTATTGAAATATGCCTCAGACCGAAAGATTTCTGGTCGATTTTATTGAGATAGTATCATTTTTAACATGAGTCACAGTTTGAGTATTTATTATATCATAAATCTATGACGTAAAACAAATAATTATAATTTCTAATGACATATTTATCTTCATTAATAATAATTGGTCACACACGGACATTGTTTTACAATTAGACTTAGGAGCTAGCTATATACATTTTTATGTAATCACTGTGGAAGTAATATTGATAAATGAGATAAGGCACTGAAGACAAGAATATGATCGTAAAGGCTCTTAGTGTATGTTGAAATACATCAGGAGCTTTAAATTACTGCTTTTTAATATAACGCTATAAATAAAAGTATTCTATAATGATCCTTTGGTTTTCAGTTAAATAAAACTAAATTTTGAAATCATTAAAAAAGACGATCAAAATTATGCTTTAACAGATGTGTACTAAATGAGATGAACACTTAAAGTTAAATTTTTTCCATCCTCACAGGTAAATTCTACACAGCCAAGACTTGATCGAACAACTATTTTGAATTAATATCCTATCAATGGTGATAAGAATATAAATCAGGGTGAAAATCTTATTACATTTTAAAAGCATTGATATCAATAAATTGATTGTAAGTTATAATTTTAAAATACAAACCATTAAAAGTTTGAATACTTTGATCAAGATATCACCATTGCTTATGTAACAGATATCTATAAATATCTTTCAAAATACCAAATAGCAACTAGTCTAATGGTACATTAAATAAAGCGTATGTATGTATGATAGTAATATCATAATAGGTTTCTATCTATGATAAAAATTCGTTACTTCTGGCATAAGGATTACTTTTAGTGTCAGGAAAAACATTTTTTACTCTTGGCATTCTAAAATTACTATTGAATTCGTCGTAGTTCAAAAAGGCTGCCATTTCTGCCCTGCCTCTTCTTCGGCCAAGCCAATAAAATAATACACATAGTAGAATTGTGATTAATAATGCTACGAGACTTAATACTGTTATGGTAACAGGGGTACCAAAACAATCATTGGATACGTCTGTAATCGGAAGGGTAGTTCCTTGATCTGTTGTTTCAGTAGTACTTTCTGTATTGCTTTCAGCACTCGCAGTAGTCGTATCAGTGTCAGTAGTGGTATCAGTGTTAGCGGTAGTTATAGGCGTTGTGGTAGTTTCAGGGGTAGTAGCTGTTTCAGGCGTAGTGGTAGTTTCAGGGGTAGTTGTCGTTTCAGGGGTAGTGGTCGTTTCAGGCGTAGTGGTAGTTTCGGTGGTAGTTTCCGTTGTACTGTCTGTGGTAGTATCGGTGGTGGTTTCTGTTGTACTGTCTGTGGTAGTATCGGTGGTGGTTTCTGTTGTACTGTCTGTGGTAGTATCGGTGGTGGTTTCTGTTGTACTATCTGTGGTAGTATCTGTGGTGGTTTCTGTTGTACTATCTGTAGTAGTATCGGTGGTGGTTTCTGTTGTACTGTCTGTGGTGGTTTCTGTTGTACTATCTGTGGTAGTATCTGTGGTGGTTTCTGTTGTACTATCTGTAGTAGTATCGGTGGTAGTTTCCGTTGTACTGTCTGTAGTAGTATCGGTGGTGGTTTCTGTTGTACTATCTGTAGTAGTATCGGTAGTAGTTTCCGTTGTACTGTCTGTAGTAGTGTCAGTGGTGGTTTCCGTTGTACTTTCTGTGGTAGTTTCTGTAGTAGTTTCAGTGGTGGTTTCAGTGGTAGTTTCAGTGGTAGTTTCAGTGGTAGTTTCAGTGGTGGTCTCCGTTGTACTGTCTGTGGTAGTGTCAGTGGTAGTTTCCGTTGTACTGTCTGTGGTAGTGTCAGTAGTAGTTTCCGTTGTACTGTCAGTGGTAGTTTCCGTTGTACTGTCTGTGGTAGTATCAGTGGTAGTCTCAGTCGTACTGTCTGTGGTAGTATCAGTGGTGGTTTCCGTTGTACTTTCTGTGGTAGTTTCAGTAGTAGTTTCAGTGGTAGTTTCAGTGGTAGTTTCGGTTGTACTGTCTGTGGTAGTGTCAGTGGTGGTTTCTGTTGTACTGTCTGTGGTAGTTTCAGTAGTCGTTTCAGTTGTTGTTTCAGTCGTTGTTTCGGTGGTAGTTTCTGTTGTACTATCTGTGGTAGTGTCAGTGGTGGTTTCCGTTGTACTGTCTGTGGTAGTTTCAGTCGTTGTTTCAGTGGTAGTCTCAGTAGTAGTTTCAGTGGTAGTTTCAGTGGTAGTTTCGGTGGTGGTTTCAGTGGTAGTTTCAGTGGTAGTTTCAGTGGTAGTTTCAGTAGTAGTTTCAGTAGTTGTGCTATCTGTCGTTGTTGTCTGTTCGTATAGTTCACAATCGCTTTCAGACATGCCTGGTGGTATATACCTGAATGAATCTACTAAGACAGTTGAGGTTGCAGATGCCATGCCCAATATGGATAGCTGAAACAAAAAAGGATACATTAGTATAAATTGATTTCGAAGATGCATAATTTAAATGTTCTTAGTATTTTTAAAATTAGGTAAGGCACTCTTATTATTACCACATTCGTTTATTACGTGGGACTTCTTAAGATAAAATGAGGAATATGGGTGACGTCTGTAATGCCAGTATGTATGAATTATATTATTATTAAGAGTTTGAGAAAAGCCCGAACGCCGAACTGACGAACCAAATTATCCATTAGTTTGGAAGTTGGAATGTATAGCGAAATGCATGTAAAATAGAAAAAGATAGCAAATAAAAAGGTTCTAACAACACGATGTCCTACAGTTTAAATCATTTATGATTGTATTCTAGTTTTCAATTGGTTATAAAATGGTTTCCAAATAAAATAAAATACTAGTTACGTTTCGTCTGGCATGCATGTTTATCAGCATTCTAGAACTCATAATTATATGCTACTCGTGGGTGGTTACTCAGTTGTTACCAAATTCCTTGCCTAATTAGCATAAGGGCCTATCTAGTATCCTAGTAAACAACACAAGTAAAGTTCCTGATAACACCACGTACAAAAAAATCAACATGTTATAAGCAACAATTTTCTTCTTCAGTGAAGTACCTGAACCATATATAACATTTTAAAGGTGTGAACGAATTAAAAGCCATTCGTACCAAAATATATCCTGTTGAACACCTTTGCAAATTATTGCAATTGAATGCACATGAATGCTTTGTAAACAACTCATGTCTTTACTCATGATTAACCTGGAAAACCTGGATTAATTTCATCGTATTTTGAACATTGATCATTGGATAATTTCGACACAATCCAATGATTCATATCGTAAAGGGAAAGCAAATAAACATCTAATTTATTGAGAGTTACCGTGAAATACCGGGTTGGTAAAATGTTTTATTCTTTATAGTCTTCATTAATGATATGGACTTTGATCAGAAGGTAAGGATTCATTTTTTGTGAAGGTAAGGAAACATGTGAGAATGCTGTAAAGCGAAACCGGTCAGGTGTAATAGAATAAATAGTGTGGAAAAAGTACAAGTGTTCTCAATATATGTAAGGAGACAATTGGTTATCAAAGAATAGAGAAACGGGGCGTGAAACTAAACCAATTCCAAGGTATGGGCTTATATGAACTGGCTGTTTAATATGATTATGTTTTAGCGTACTTGATACTTGATATTAGTACAATATTACGGTTCAAATCGAGACATTTTGTGATCGGTCGTTGAACCCGCGATCCTGTCTGGTCTGGTAGCTTAGTGGTCAAAAGCATTCTCCCTGTAAGAGAAGGACCGCAAGTTCAAATCCCGCCTGGACCGATTATAAAATTTTTCATTTTTAAATCGATTTGAATTAATTAGCATGCTAAATGCTTAAAACTTCATTCAACAAATTTTATGGCTTTAAAGTATTCTTCTGAAGGAGTTTTTACGTAGAAATATAGAAATAGAGAACCACAATGTTAAGCAGATATTAGTGTATTGCAGTGGTTTTTCTTACGTAATTGAACATTTCCAAAAAATAAACCCTACTTTCAGTATTCCTTAATTTTATATTCTTTTTAATATACAATTTTTAAGTGATGCAAGAATTCAAGTGCAAATACATTAAACCGCAGTTAGAATACAATCCTTACTGAGAATGAGGGTTGTATTGTATTTCTAAATGTAGTAGTATATCTACAATTCCAAGGATTATTTTAGTTAGTCTCAAAGTGATAGTTGTCACTTTGAGACTATAAAATAATATATAAAGACTTTTGGTCCCTTCCTAAGTTATTGCCGTAATATCGCCTATCACCTTGCAGTTGTCTGTCACCCGGTCACTGTCACGATCATGCGTAATTTCTTATCTGCACTAAATGTTCATTGTTATAAAAATATATGCATCAATACTAAGCACGAATGAGTAACTAATATAAATGATAGTAGTTGACTAAATATCTTGTGTACCTTCAATCATGTATCCTTAATCCTCTCGTAGGTATTTATATGTTTTTGTACTTTTAGTCCCCTAATAGTATTTCTGTTACCGTTAGCAGTTAGCAGTTGTAGGACAATTTCATATTGTTGCAAATGTACAATAGAATAATCTAGTGTACAGTCGACAAAGGAGATACTGTCGCATTTTTTCCATATAAAGTTGTATGTAAAGGTGCAAACGTATCTCCTTTGTCGACTGCACAGTCAATGTCATAAATATCTTGGCAACGAAGTCTCAAATGGTCTTAAAAATCTCGTATTAAGAGCAAATCATATTGTTTTATTGAGTTAAATGCTACTATTGTTTAAACTAAAGGTGTGTGCCAAAGGACGGTGTGTATCAGAACAATCAGTCAACTAGAAGAGGGTAAAAAAATGAAATTGAGATCATTTTGAGTACTTTGTATGTCAATATCTTTCTGATGCTAACTCTATTTTGATGTTGAAATATTAATGAAAATAGAAATAAGATCTCAGATAATTTTACCGACATATAATTTTTAAGTTTAAAAAATACGCTAATGGAATATGACACAGGCATAAGTACATTATTATTTTATCTTCTAATACTGTATGAATTATACGTAATAAGAATTTTATTACCATTGTATTCGATTTATTACAATTGGACGTAATTTGATTAAGTCTAATGGATCTATATAGCACTAAAACTTTTAAGCATGCGATTATAATTTTATGAGGTCATAATCGAATCAACACAAGATTCATGATATCATTAATTTCTGGTATAGATTGATGAACGGCGTAATAAAAATGTAAAATTGGAGAAACTATACCTAAAACATAACTACATAATTTTAAAATAATTACTTAGTCGTATTTATTTAGTTAATTCACCTCGATGTAGGAGAAAGAATACAAGTCACAACCTCATCTTATCCGAAGATTGTAACGTAAGAGTATGGAGTAACAGGCGAGTAACGGAAAAATAAGCAGACGATATTACTGCGAGAGAAGGAATAATAATAAATAAATAAATATTCCACAACATTCTACACAACGCCATCTAGACCCATGGTAAGCTTAATTAGCTTGTGTTATGGAATCTAGAATGCGGATAAACATACTTAGATAGTTTTTTTTGTAAATATACATATTATACATAGAAACACCCAGACCAATGCAAATAGCCATATTCATGCATACAAATATTTACACTGACCGGGAATCGAACCCGCGCCTCCTGCGTTGCAGACGCGTGCACTACCGCCACGCCACAGAGGCTGTCAAACAAGGAAAACTCGCAAGATCCTGTACCTCGTGACCACAGTACTGTTTCTACCTTGCCAGCGTAGAAACAGTAGGACAATGCCCCTCAACATTGGGAGAGGTCCGGCAGTGGATTGCGCTAGGCTAATTGACTTTTGATATTTTAACTTTCTTTACTAGTTGCTAGCAAACTATTAACGTATACTAAACACTTCGTCCACATTTAGCTTTAAGAAAATAAATATTGTAAATTGACGTCTAAAAAATACCGCAGTGGAGTTTGTTGCGCCGTTTCTTCTCCAGCGCCTTGGAAGCGGTGGTAAACTTAGATTAAGTAGAATTAGAATTGACGTCAATAAGAAACAATTTTTCATCCCTTCTATTCGAAAAATGTCACTTTACTGTCACTGTAGCGGGGCGCAAAATAGCTCTTTTCTGTTCAAGGCCAAGCAGCGGGCCGTAAAAGTGATTTGAATTTGGAACATTATCATTCATAGAAATAGAACTCAAATTGTACGGATTACTGTCTGGCACGTGTTGACTGCATAGCTCGGGTGACCTGTGCTAACTAAAAAAAAAAAAAAACAAAGAGCGCCAATTACCTCTCTGTTCTTGTAATTAGTACATTAGGTACCTATTTAAGTTGTATTTTGCAAAATAATATGAGTTCTACTTCGAGTTAAGGAAGTGACAATGCGTTAGCTAACAACGCCGCCGCGCGCCGTACCAAACTTATTACGCCCGAAATCTCGGGAGAAATAAATTTTCTCATAGAAAGGGGATGAAAAGTAGAGTGTATAACTCGGGAGCAAATTATTTTTCCCTCGGGCGGTGTACTTTGAATCCCTCGCTGCGCTCAGGATTCTACGTTAGAATCTCTCGCTACGCTCGGGATTCTATTCTAGAATCCTTCGCTTTGCTCTTGATTCAAAGTAGCGCCCTCGCCGTAAAAATACTACTTTGCTCCCTTGTAATACAATCTACTATTATTGTTCTATATTTAAAAATAAATGACTATGACTATGACTAAGTAGTCATAGTCAGAGGATTTTATATCTATCATGCCTAGAACATACTGTGGTGTCCTTTATAATTTTATTTATTGTATGTGTTTATGTTATTTATTTATTTAATTAAAAAATATTAATTAACTTAATAATCCAATTTAAATTATTAAAAACTCCGAGAAACATTATACATTACAAAATGTATTATTAAAAACTCCGAGAAACATTATACATTACAAAATGTATTATTAAAAACTCCGAGAAACATTATATATTATAAAATTTATTTTTTTAGTTCTTCGTAGAAATGTTATATTTGCATTAACTGATATTAGTAAAAAGTCACTTTTGTAACCTTAAAAATTTTCTGAAGTGATTTTTTGAAAATTATATGAGAAATATATCTGAGAAATGTACAAATCAAGGTTTTAACGTGATAGATTTCAATATAGCTTTCGACTAGATTAATATTTAAAAATTCTACAAAGCTTACCCATTGTATATTATTATAGAAGATAAAAAAACCTACACTACTTCTTCTTCACCCTATTGAACCTGCCTACGAGTACATTACTTCGACTTAAATTTGATAAATTATATCTTTCGCAGTTAAAGCAATTTTTTTTAGTAAATACGTAACTCATTAATATAGATGATCACTTTAGCACTAAAGTTTAAGATAAGCTATTGTTCTATTATTATTATATTTATTAAAATATTTCTAATCATAATTTTATCTACTGTAATATATGTGGAATACGCAGAAATCTGTATATATTTATTAATGAAAAGTATATCCTTTGCTTAAATACCAATTTCACTACAAGTTACTTAAAAATGTTTTGCGACGATAAATTCTAGTAAAATAATATTTAAAAGTATAAAAATCTTAAAAACTCACAGTGCCTTGAATTGGGGCATTGGTAGTTATTTTAAACATGATTGTATGCCATCCAGCTTCAAAGTTAGGACTTGATGCTGTGATTGTACCAAAACCCGCTGTAGCCTCAACTTGATCCAATGCCATTACGATTACACCATCATCAACATGTGTATCTTCTATAAACACATTCACTTCAACTGTACCTCCATCATTCATAGGAAACACAAACGATGTCACACAACTTAGGTTTTCTTCAGGTCTTATGAATTTAAAACTATCCTTATTTGGACTTGCGACCTCAATATTCTCGTAGAGATCAAGCGACCAAATACCATTATCGGTACAAAAATTAGATTCTGAAGTAAACAATTCATCATAACCTTCTTCAAATGTATACGTTACACATTTTTCACTGAGCACATGCGATCCCAATGTCAACAAGACCAGATAAATTAGAATCATTTTATTTATTCATAAAGTAGAATAAAAAAATTCATGAGTGTGAATGTCCAAGAAAACTGCTCTTATAAGAAACCAACCACCAACTATCACAACTGACCGATTAGTCAATTTATCACAACTAATTCATGTCTACGGCTTCGCTCACGTGAGTCATTGATAAAGCTGTATCTCAATATTGTTTTTGTATAACACCCAACGTTATGTAATACATCATTTTTTATCATATGCCTATTATTTAAGCTATTGTTAGAAGCTGTATCGAACTTATCAAGATAAATATTACTTTACATTTCGATATTCCCTAGGTACTTGGTATTATTTTTTAGATTTGTATGATACATTTTGTGCTCTACCCATAACTACGACTACTTCATGTAAAACTTGATAACGAAAAATTTTTGCTTTTAACCCGCTTTATTACACTAATTTAGCTAGTATCATTAATAAATGTTACCCAAATACAAAAAAAATACGAAAAGAGAATCATGACAGACAAACAGACATGAATATTTTATTTGATATGACATTGATTACAAACTTATCATCGATCATAGTTTTTGATAATTTGCATAAGTACCTAGTGTGATTAATTACGACAATTACCGTGTTATGTTCAGGTAATGTGAATCCGGCAGTATTATTTGAATGTTTGGCAATTTTATTACATTATATGAAGTGAGTATTGCTTCTGGAGATACAGGCTTATCTTAGTGTAAAAGATTTTTGTACTCATAAAGCTTTCTGTAACTGCTCTTCTTTGAACAATTTAATTCATATTTATTCTCGAATTAACTAACTTTTTTTTTTTCAGTTTTAAAATATCACTTCTGTTCAGGCTTCTGCAAGGAAATTGATAGTAACCAATTTACCCCCCTTGTGTTAGATAGAGGTGCATTAATTATGCACAATTCGTCATGTATGTCAAATAATAACTTTTTTAGACAAACTACCGAGAATTTCCTAACAACACTTTACCAAACTCGCGAAATGAATTCCTGAGAATTAGATTTTTAGATCATTCCATATGCTACGTTATCAATAATATCGAAGAAAATACAGTGTAATTAACAAAATCTCAGGTTAAATAGTTCCTACTTTGTTGTAACATATGGCAACGGAAAACTTGAAGCGTATGACTCATCCAAGAGATTATCTTTTTAATCCTTTTTTGCTTAAGCTTATTTAACCTTTAAATAATGGAAAATAATATGGGCTCTGTGGTGCTAGGAGGGAGGAATAATCATTAAACAATAATTCAACGATCGTGGATATGCAAATCGAAGGTATGTATGTACCTATACTATGATCGTGTTAATTCCCGTTAACATTATTGTGTTTTATGGAACGCGATAGTTTAAAAGTTATGGTAGTGAATATGGTCTGAAATATATTATTCTCTGGCTCATTTATAACTCTCTAACTAGACGTTAAATGAGAGAAGAAAGGAAGATGGGCAATCAATCACCAAAATAACTTACACGCACCTCTCTAGAGGCGTCACCAGAAGCATTTTGGTATAGGTCTCATGTTGGGAACAAATAAAACCTAACGTGTCATTTATTTCAATCGGTGTTTGAGAAAGATTTCAGAAAAGATAAAAGAAAATCAATTTATCATCAATCAATGTGGACGTTGATTGGTACTTAAGTTTTTTTTGTTAAAGAACTACTATCATTCTTGTGATAAACGTAAAAATACAATTAGACAAAGGTATTACAATGTCGGAGCCACTTCGTAGAACCAGTCATATAATTAAACGTCTAAGCTCGCCGTAGGAGTAAGCAAAATGAGCTTGTGGACAGAAGATTAGATTACAAGGATAAAGGAGAAATACTTGAACGCGAAGTTTTTCTTAAAACATTTTTTTTTAATTTTATATAAGGCAAGTCAATTTGACTTCCCCTCGCCTGATAGCAAGCTGAAGGTAAAGTTACAGGAAAGAGGGTCACCATTATAAACACGTACTATGTTAACAATGGTGGCACTCGGCTTGAAGGCGCCATCAGATGCTTTTTCACGCCCCGCTTAAAGGACCCGAAACTAGGAACGTAGGAAGAAGGAAACACGTGAGCTGGCATGGAATTCTAGATCTTAATGATGCGGCAATTTGATTAAATGCTGTCGTTTAAGGCCTAGGCGTCCAAATAGCTTGATGACTGATGTACGCATAAAGTGGCAGAAAGAGTACAAGAGAGGACTAGCAGACTCTATCCGGACGCATGGAGTGATTTTTTCGTCTGCTATGGGTAGCGAAAGGAAAGACAAAAGCAGAAGCAGGCCCAAGACGCGCCTAATTCTCAACGAAGGGCATCAACGGCCTTGGTGCCGGGCCTAGGGCTGCTTAAGTTCATTAGGATATCCTTGCTAGGGTATACCCGGGGTTCCCTGCTATAGGGTCCCATGAAGGAATACTGTGCTTTACTAGACATAGATTTCATTTCTAACATAGAAACTTCACCATTAGCTCCAGAGAGTTGGTACCCGAGGTGTGGGAATCCACACGTAAAATAAAAAAGAGGGATCCAATTAGTTCACTAGTTTCATGGCTGCGATAGATATAAAAGAATACAGATATATTTGCCTGCTATGGACAATCTTCAAGCTGCCTGGAAATTATAAATATTGCCCTGTATATCATTTCAACTGTAGCATTGAACACGCCTACTCAGATAAGATTTGTATGTAGTTGAGAATGTCGCGTCTTAATTCAGTGTCACTTAGAACATAACGTGGTGATAAAAATAACTATATTCAATTGTGTTGTTGTGTGGACCTCATAATATATTTTATAATTTGATAATTGTGAATGTAATATATTTGTGTGAACTTGTTTATAAAAAAATCACTCAAATATTATATAATTTATTATGTGTTTTACAAATTCACTCAATTATCTCGAAGTTTATTATAATTACTCGTGATTGAGAAGTTTAAAATAAAATATTATGTTAAAAAATATAATATAATGTTCTTAATTACATAATTCATGTTATAATCTGTGATATGGTCTAGGTAATGTAATGTCCGCTTAGAAAGGTCACACCAAATCAGCATTTTCAGCGCACACAGCAAATTTCCAAAAAAAATCTTCTTGATAAGGTATATGAAAATATATTTGGTGCAGGTAAATTTGCTGGCTTTGCAGCCTTGATGTGGCCCGCTTAGTATAATGTTTTTCCCTTCATTTTTTTTATCGTGCGAAAAATCTCCACGGATACCACCCTTACCGGAGCCGGTGGAGGTGGTTATGTCGGACTCGAACCGACTAAAATGCACGCCATCTTTGGGTCTTTGGTCACCGGAGGTGAAAATGCAGGGAACATATCTCTCGCACCCCGGCAGACCGAGGATCATCACTTTCGAGACGGCCCCCTTCGGGTTGTGGGGCCCAGGACAAGGAGGCGGCGGCTCCTTAGCGACCGCGCATCGTACTATCGCTGTGAGCAAAGTGGCGAGTGTGAGGATTCCCACCCCCAAAACCGCCACTAGGACCCGCCTCGACGTGTCCCACGCCGGACACTCGGTCAGCGTGTGCAGCTCCGTAGCTTCCCTTCATTGTCATTTGCGGAGTCTACTTTTCCAATTTAACTTCGAACCGATTGAACTCCCCTAGTTGTTTCTATTTGTACAAAATTAAAGCCATAAACACACGTAAGATGCGAAACTCAGGTTTACATTTATTCGATATAGTAAACCAGACTTTGTTCTTTTTGAGCACTAGTAAACCTGACTTCAATAAACTGTTGATGGTAACCAAATGATATAAGACGATTGCATAGGAAAATTTCGAGTATTTGGATACTTTGCATAGCCCTTGTAGCTCAGTTGGTCAGAGCTTTCCCCTGTAAGGGATTAGTAGCCGGTTCAAATCCCGTCTAGGACGTGCAGTTTTTCTAACCCAAATTGTTTTATATAGCTTCATTATGGTCATAACTTCAGGTAAAATTAACTTACTGAATTTACAGTAAATAGTAACATACAATCTTGGTCAAATATCTTAATTATGTTAGGTGCAATTAATTAGGTCGTTAAGATGTAATCGTAGGCCTCATTAATTTATAATTAATAGACGATTTCCGTGTATAATGACTGAGATTAGAATCAGTGATCTTTTATCTTCATATATATACCAATTCTGAGAAATTGATTGTTCTTACCGACACAACAGCCATTACAGAAGGATCTTAGTAAAACATACACTAAAACGTGTTGGTTGCATGTAGATTTGAAGTATTCAAAGATAAGGATTTGATTGAAATTTAAAAACTCATCAAAATTGGACACAATTATGTCAGCAAATGAGAATCTGATCATTGATAGAAAGAAAATATTTATATTCCGTGAGTAATAATTTTCTTTTGTATCAAAAACTAATGCTTGTGTGTAAAAAAATTTAGTGAATCTTCTTCTTTTGCTTCTCTTCTTAAAAAAACCTATAAATGCTTTATACTTTTATTTCATAATGTAATTAACTTCTGTCACAGTTATTCAACTTTTTTGGGCGGGTGAAACTAAAACTTGAAAACCTTGAAACATTTACGTCGCTTTTAAATTCTTCCAATGCCTTTTCAATGTTTGACTATTTTGGAATTCCTCTGTTCTTGTGGATTCTTGTGAATTTTCTTTCTTTTCCGGAACATTCTATATCGTTATCATCATAAGTTTCGCAGGATATGAGAGATTATATTTGACAAATTATTCTTTATTATCATTTACCATATATTTCGTTATTAATATATTTTTAGGTTGTATAATATGTATGTATTTACAAAAAAAAAAAGTATATAAGTATGTTTATCCGCATTCTAGATTCCATAACACAAGCTATAAAAGCTTACCATGGGTCTAGATAGCGTTGTGTAGAATGTTGTGGAATATTTATTATTTATTTATTTATTATTATGGTGCTCAGATCTTTGGCTGCGCCAGTGGAGAAATCTCTCATGCAGTTTGTCTTTAATGATACGGATATGGATGCCAAAGTTCCATTTATGCATTCTTACAACATAACCAGTGCAGCAAAATTTACCGACATGCACCCAACCCTCATTCTGGGCATACCAGCAATCAAGTATTCTTTAGCTGGCACATGATAGGCTGATAGCATATGCTTTGACGTCGCAATTACTGCCACCCATCGGGTCTATAGAGATAGATATGGGAATTGTACAGTTAAACGCCAAAGACTCAGTCTACATTTGCGTCCACATTTTCACACCTCGCACCAATCTGCTCGTATCCGCAACCAACAGCGCAATATCGTCAGCAAAGATAAGCAGTCATGAGCAGCTCATGCGTGTTTTGGATACGGCTCCACAAGACGTGTAATATTGCCTTGACGGTACCTGGACGGTAAAAGGGAAGAGTTTCATGTCACTAACAGCAGTCCGAAGTACGGAGTTGGAATCGTATATAGGATAATGTCAATATAAGTTTCTGGAATGCTGTTGGACCGAAGTGGTTGCGATCACCACACAAGGTAACGATAATTTCGATAAAATTACAAATATTTACAAACTTTATTTAATTATGTTTAGTAAAACTAACTAAGAAAAAACAGATGCTTAATAATAACGTATTAACATTTTGAAAACAAAATCAAATGATTAAAAAATAAAAAACCCGACTGCCACTGAAAAGATCGAAATAAGTTTAATAGCAGGCGGTAACTACTCATTTGCCAATCATAGACCGAATAAAATTAATAATTGGACATTGGCCAAATAAATGGACATACATACATACCTACATACATACATAATCTCGAAAAACATTATCCTCCTTCCTTCGGCAGTCGGGTAAAAATAAGCGTGTTATCTTTGTTAGTACTAAAATATCTTGCAACAAATAAATGGCAGCAAAGAAGTCTCTTTAGGAAACTATTTTTTTTTAATTTTCAGGATCCAAAGAGGACGACGAAAATGAAACCAATGGTGATGATGGTGAATAGCTGAAACTCTGTGTGTCATTAAATTATCCGAGCTGTTACCATTGTGTACAGAAAAACCAAAACGCGCAAAGAATTTGTTTAGGTGGCTGTTGCTGCTTCTTGCGGTCTAATGGGTGAGTCTTCTATTGATGGTACTCTTATATGATATAGTGAGTAAAGGGCTCGTGGTTAAATGGTACTGAGTACGTTAACATGTTGCAGAGTTAAGCAATAGGTCAGTTGAAGGATAGGTGACCTTTATTAACGACATTACGACCCCACCGTTCCCTCGAACAGCAAGTTAAACTTTTGGTCCCTGTTGCCACAGATAACATAATACTAAAGTACTGTTGCCATACGGACATCTATGGCAGTCGTTACGAGTAGTTGATGCTCTATCTCTAAATCTCTAAAGATCACACGTGGATTTTGAACCCCAGATTTTTTAAGATAATTTTTACTTCATTGATAATATTTACAAAACATCTTTAATTATTTCTTTTACATCTTTACTTCTATTTTTTATTAGGAAGCATATCATAATGCTAAAATAGAAGAACCGGTAACAGAAATTAGCAGGACTAACCAATGTTTCTTTTTTTGGTTTCCAGACTGTACTTCCTCCAAAAATATTCAGTGAATTGATAAATCTCGATGTAACGGGTTTAGCGGTAGTAATACATTTATGACGTTAGTAGCATTGCCATAAATATATGGCATTAGCTGAAAATGATTATGTCAAAAGGTAGGTACAAAATTATTATCTATTCGAGTTTGACAAGTTATATCGTTATCAATTTATAGCCAAAATTAATAAAATCAGAAATCTAGAAATCAGATTTAAAAAAATAGGCCGTGTATTAAAAATTTCAAGTTCTGTTTAAATTCTGCGTGCTTTTATGGATCTACGTAACTGCAACATGAAAATGACTTTGAGACTTAAATCTTCTACAATAACTCTTCTGTCTGTTTTCCGTCTGTCTGTCTTTTTTTTCTATTTGTCTTACTGTCTGTCTGCCTATCATAACTGTAGATAGACTTGAATGAACTATCGCATAGATAGAAATAGTATTTCGCGCCTGAGCGACCCCGCATCTTATAGAAAAGATACCGGTGGTTGAGCAAAAAAAATCGTACGTGAGAGTATGATAATAATGCTCTCAATGTAGTTTTTATTATTCTGTTTGCAGGGTATAGTATATCGGCAGAGTTTAGTCACGACGTAAGTTAGACTGGAAAAACCGGACAAGGGCCACGAGTTGAAAAGCTTTGGATACCACAGGTATTAACGCCAGGATCAAGAGTTTGCACCAAACATCCATACAGATTTCTGATTTAAGGACAGTAAAGAAGGCTATAAATGCTTCACATTAAATTTAACCGTACCAAATTTCACGGGCATCCGTTCGCGCAATTTTCTTAAAAATGGTAACGAAGTGTTTGATTCACTTATCAATGGAGATAAACTGCGGGATTAGTAGTTACGACGTAGTTCACTGACTTTACGCTAGATGGCGTTGGAAACATGTAATATTGTTAGTTTCGATATTATTTCATCTACTACGACCCTAATGTGGTCACCGGGAAACTTTTTATGGGCTTTATTAATGAATAATCCTAACCGTTAACGTTGTTCGATATTTATAGTCTCGAATATTTGTAGCCCCTTCATAATTCAACAGAAAATCTAATTATTCAAGTATCTATATCAGTAATCTATATTGTAGAATTCATAGTACAAGTTATGGGTGCTAGTTTGGGTCTGCATAGCCCCCTAAAACTGTGCCATTGTCAAGGTCACAATCACAATCGATCACAATAAATCAAACATTAAAGTGATATGATAACAAAAATATGTAATTATACATTCTTTTGTGAAGTATGTGAAGGAAAGTGGAGCATGTAAAGAAATACAAAATATTGTATTTCTGTCTTCTAACACTGAATCGATGAAAAGAATGACATAACATAACATAAACTCACGCCTGTATTCCCCGAAGGGGTAGGCAGAGGTGCTAGCACCCACATTTCGCCAGTTTATGTTTAGGTTTATCCCAATGTAATAGGTGGCGAGCCTATTGCCATTAACCGGGCACTTATAAACCTGCGATAAATACACACATAACTTCGAAAAGCATCGAAAAGTCATTGGTGTGTGCCATGGTAAACCTGGGATCGAACCCGAGACCTCGTCTCAGCAGTCCATTACCCATACACTAGGCTACCGCAAGAAGAGAAAAGAATGACGCGTTATTGATATCATAAAATATTATCTCATTTTAATAACTTCCGTTGAAATTTGTGGACCCAATCTAATAACATTTGAAGTAGGTATCTAACATATTTCGTACAATGTTTAACTAAAAATGTGTGATAAACACACAGAATAGTGAAATTAATTCAGATTTGAATTATACTTATGAAACATTTATAAAAATCACTGAAATTGCGAATGTTACATTACATTCAATGTAAAATATGTATAATAATGACAATATTGAAGAATGCTATTGTCAAAGTAAGTAATATTTCGTCTAGAGAAAAGATGTTTATTCTGATCTGAGCAGAACAGAGCAGAGACGAGAGAGAGAGAGAGAGAGCAGAGAAAGTACCTACAGTTTCCAAATATAATAGAAATCTTACTAAACAAATAAACTCACAAATTATAGTTGTCATTTGTTCAATAAATGAACTCATTCTAATCTTAGCCACAGTCTAATCGCGCGAGTAAATCGTCAGTAAACAATGATAAGTTCATATTTAATCAAACACGGTAGTTCTAAGCATAGCATCATAACATACAACATAGAAATACTATTATATACTAGAACTCAAGAACAAAAATCATACTTACACGGCCCAAGATCGGCACAAAACCAAGTACTCTGATTCTCATGGTGTACCAACCACCTGGATAATTGGCTGTAGTGACTTGCCCTTGACCCGCATTGGACTCCACTTCATCAAACACCATAACCTGTATCATATCGTTTGCGCCAGGATTTTCCATATAGATATTCATTTCAATTAATCCAGTCGGGTCCATTGCAAACGTGCGAGATGACACGCAGCCGAAGTCTTGTGCGTACATAAACTGTGTACTACTTTCGTGGAAGGGTGGCACGCCGATATCTTCAAACCTTCCGATACTCCACGGCGGGAAACCATCACAGAAGCCCGTGGTTGAAAAGAACTCATCAAAATCCTCTTCAAATTCATATCTTAAACATTCAGATGCATGTGACACTATTAAACAACATGACATCATTAACAGTAAAAAAACTTTACGCATCATTTCAACTCACAGTGCTAAACGGTCTAAAGCATGTATGTATGCTAGTATACCCGAAATCTGTATAAATTAAGCTTCAAATATATTGTAATTATTCATACTTACGATACATCACGAAGATAAGATATCATTCACAGTAAGTACGATAATTTGGGTGATATTGAATACGTTTATCTTCTGTGAGAGGGGGTATAACTATTTCCTACGGATTTGTTTAAACGGATATTTTGTCAACCAAAAATGTGAATGTACCAACCTTACCTAAAATAGAAATTAGAGATTTTATAACTGATTTTACCTAAAAGGTATATCATTATGTACTAGTTTATTATTTTCTGAGATGAACACTGAATAATCCTTCTGATTTTTAATCCTTTCAATGATCTTCTTACATTTTGCCGAGCTCCTGGCTATCAAATTGTTACTGGCTAGTATTTAATAAGACTTTAGATAAATGTTAGACATAAATGAAAACAAGTGTATACATTCCAGCTTCTAATTAATATGATGTATTTATCATGAATTCTTATGGGTGTTTAGTATTCTGAAATGATGTAGGTACTCGTAGTTTTTGACCAAGCATATCATCTTGATTATGTTTAACTTTAATACTGATTGATAGATTATGTAGTTTTAGGGGTATTTCTGACTTTGATTGAATAAATTCGTTATGTGCAACTGGTATTTTCAATGGAATGTATCCCATCATGCAACAAGGTTCCCATCCAAAGTCCAATAACCACACTCATATCTATCGGATTAGACACTATTAATTCAGTGATAAATGTCGTCTTCAGCAAATAACTTCAAATATAAATAATATCATTGCTTCGTGGTGGTCGATATAGTTCAAGTGATTGGAATAAAAATAATCTCTTTGTAGTTTTTACAGTTTATTATGTTATGTGTAGGGCAGATTTATTGTTTCTTGTAAGTGATAATTTTTCATCCATTAACGTGCCCAATTCAACTCTGTTATTAATAACGTAATTTTATAATTTAACATTATAGTTTTTTATAACAGTTCATAACTCTTTTTATAAAAATGTAAGCGCTACTTTATAAGGTATTAATTTTTAGAGCATAGCAATATCTTTATTTTGAAATTTTATGTTTATTTTACTTGGGTTTATAAATATCAATCAATAAAAATCGGTAAAATATATATACAGATAAAACTTGACTGTCGTCTTACTTAGAAGTATCAAGATTACGAAATATAAGCACAGATTTTTTGAGAATATGCATTTTATTTAATAATATAATAATAATAATATTATTTATTTAATCTGTGGAAGAATATTTGTAGCAACCCTAACTTTTTATAGTAAGTATATAAAAAAAATTATTGTTCATATTAAAAGCAGTAAATTTGTCATCATTTTTTCCTTTGTTAGACTGATATACAACTTAAAACGAAGCCGCAGAATACTGACTAAATAACAAATAGGTACCACATTCGCACTACTATATGATACAGAATTGAAGTTTATTGCGGCGGAAGTCCGGGGGAGGTGAAGAAGCTTCGATATATCTATATATATAAAAATCAATGCCACTTTTCGTTGTAATGATATAACTCAACAACGCCTTTACCGATTTGGCTAATTTTGGTCTTGAATTATTCGTGGAAGTCCAGGGATCCCGGTCCAGGAATAGTTGCCGGGAACCGACATCCACGCGGGCGGAGCCGCGGGCAAAAGCTAGTTTTTTCATAAATAGTTCTAATTACTTATTTTATTTCCAACTTTTTTGTTTTAGTATACCTACTCATGTAGCAACAATTCATTAGGTGTGTTTTGTGTATTTCAGAGCCTAAATACCATTTAAGGTCAAAGTGTTTACCAGGACCAAACAAATGGGCCCAAACTCGATAAGTTTATCTTATTTAGTTAAGGAGTTCCTATAGCCAACTTCCTACTCCATCTTCAAAATCTGACCTTCATATAACACGATGATTTACATTAGGAGCTCCTATGGTCACCTTCCGATTATATCTTCTGATACTAGAGTGTTTGTCAAGACAAAACAAGTAAGTCCAAAGTTGATGGATTTGTCTTGTTTAGTTTGGGAGTTTCTTAAGATCCCTAGCCAGTTAAGGCTCAATATCATCACGCCAGTCTTCGAAGACAAGGGATCGGTGCAGGAGCTTGTCAGCTACCGCGGTATAAAGGTAATGTCCAATGTTTCAACAGGAGAGTGCACTCTCGGAATATCAGTTTGTGTTTCGTCACGGGACCATGGATTTGGCGTTTGCTCTAAGGAATGTTGCGGAGAAATACAAGGTCTGCATTGCCTGTTATTAGACACAGAAAAGGCGTTCGACTGTGTTCCTCGTGAGATGGGCACTGTGGTCCAAAGGAGTTCCAGGGGCTTACATTGACATGATCTGTCCTTCTGATCCTTATTTCTCATTGATTCAGATTGGTATTATTAGTTTTTTTTTTTCGGACGTGGCTGGTGACATCGACTACGACGTCAAATCACGCATTGCCGCTGAGTGATGATTGGCGTTATAGGTCTATAAGGCAATCATTAGGCAATAGGTGTGATACGGCTGCGAAGATAATGGAGCGAAATTAGCTGGAGCTGCGTGTCATGGAGATGAAAATGCTGCGGAGTCACGCGTGAGAAATTCTCGCATTCACGACAGTCTTCATGTCCGTGACATCGTAGAAAACAATCAAGAGAGCCACCTTTGCTGGTGCGGCCACGTTTTACGGAAACCACGAGGCTACCACTTAACCTGGTGGTTTCGTAACAAATGCCTGACAATGTGCCTTTGCCTGGTCTCGATAGGATATATTTGGCAAACCTCGCCGATTTTTCTTGAATTTTGACATCTATTTTTATTTCAATATCTATTAATCCACAATAATAATAATCTAAAGGGTAAGATATCATATAACCATAGATACTATGAAGAGTTAACTTGCTATTTTAATTTATTTTACTAAAGTATTTTCCTTTTTTTTTACATCGGTAATAGTACTTACATATTAGTAATGGTAGTGATAGTCTTCAGGATTATGTGCAGCCACAAGGTTCAATTCTTGGGCCTTTTCTTGTTCCATTTATGTGAATGATTTATCGTTCTTTTATTAATTGTAACAAACACATGTGACAATTGTTTTTAATTACTATAGAACCCCAAGGAATCAGTCTTAGGATCTTTAATTTACATATCTAATCAGACCGTTCCTAGAAATTTTGGTGTCAGCTATTAGTGTTTCATGTAATTGATATCTTTGCGATATTATCTCATTGTCTGTGTCTTCAGTTGCCACTCACCGATCACCTAACAGCCCCTACAAACGTTTTAATTTTATTTATTTTAGCTGTATTTGTAAACATATTCCACCTTTTCAAAGTTTAATACTTAGATAATGGTTTTACAGAGTTTAGATGCATAATATCTGGAAGTGAATGTGAAAAGTTTAGTGCTTTAATCTTTGTTCTTACTTACTTTTACAAGTATAAAGATATGTTTTGATTTGGTTGTTAGTAACCTTAGTTATTACATTCAGCCTTTATTTTAAGTTAACACCTTTTTAGAATTGTTAGCCTTTAACGCGGAGAAGGAAATTACCTAATCATATTCTGTCCTCCGTAACCTTTATTGTTCATCTAAATATTTTTTCATTGTAAAACTATTAAATCATTATTTTAGATGATCCTGCTATAAGGCTGCGTCTTCGGGTTATCGTATGAGATTAATTGTATAACTTACGCCCAAGATCGTGCGAAGTGGAGGAGGAAGAGCCGGAAGGCGGACCCTGAGCTCCGAGGGTATCTCGACCTCGAATGTAATCATGATAACGTCTATATATAAATGATGATGATGATCATTTTTTTGGGGTGGAATTGAAACCTGAGATGAGAAGTGGGGCCCATCTCACTTTATACCCCCAACAGTTCAATTTTTGTTTCATCAAATAGGTACAAGCTTAAACATCCATTTATCAAGTTTCTCTACAGTACTGAAGTACTTTTGACCTTACTTATGTGATTTTAATGCACACATCAAAAGCTAAACCATAGGTTTTAGAGAAATAAGAATTGACCGTCTCTTTTTCTGTGCAACTAAGTCCCAGTTAGGCTTCATTTTTGAAATTATACAAATTCAAAATATTAAAAACTCAATGAATGAATTCCTTATGTCATATCTTTGAATTAATTTTTAGAGCCAAAAACAAAGCGTCATATACTTACTTTTTTTTAAATAATGTATGCAACACTTTATTTATATTACAATCTAGCCTATTGACTAATAAGTAAATCGATTTTACCTTAATTACTACATAAAAATAAATTCTAAGGACGTGTCCAGCAACACTTGCAAAGTGTTCCTTGTGTGTGGCACTTGTCACTGCATTTATTTGTCACCATGAACACTACACTAGCTCAAACAGCTTTGTCCGTTTTAGTCTTCTCACTATGTTAGTGATAACCAGGAGCTGGATTGCCTCGACGTTCATATGATGTTGAACTATTTTCATGAGTTTTGGTATATTTTTTTATGACTTCATCTACGACGTCCACGTTCAGGTTCTGATGTAGATCCTTGAGCACTTTATTTTCGTTGAATAGTCTGACGATTGTTTTTATGGTACAGCCCCATAGCTGGATACCATAAGTATGTAGTAGAACTTTATAGAGTACTGATACCGGAGAGTTTTCCCAAGAAGCCAGTACTTTTTCTGGTAACGTAAGCACATGTCAAGAAGAAAAGATCCGAACTACAAATAGTTCGGATCTTTTCTTCTTGACATGTGCTTTCCATCGCAGCTTGGCGTCTAGAGTCATTCTGAGGTATTTGGCTGTATAAGCGTATGGTACTTGTTCACCATTCATAAATGCAGGAAAATACTGTGTTCTTTTAAGTGTGAAGTCAACGTGAATTGATTTGCTTTCATTCAGCCTGATGCGCAATTTTTTTTGTTAAGGAAATAACTTCATTGATTATTATTTTAACCTTTTCAAAAGCCTCTTTGTCTTTGTGAGTGTCACCTATCGCCATTATGGCCGTGTCATCGGCAAAGGTTGCAATTGGATTGTTTTCGTTGGCTGGAATATCACTGTTGCATAGTAGGTACAGAATTAATTTTTATCACATTAAATCAGGTTTATTATTATTTCCTGAAAATTCATCCAGCCATTTTCGTGTGACTGAATAACAAACATCCAAATTCACATTATTTCACATTGAAAATATTAGTAGACTTATCTTTATTAATTCTACAGATTATTTTACAATTACGCGGAAACAAACATACAAAGCAATTTCTTTTATTACTTGTATTTTTTTATGTAAGAGATACCTAATCGATTACACATGTTTCATTTATGCATCCAATTATTATCGTGCCTTGTCGTCATATTTCATGGGAACTGATATTATTATGACGAAATCTTTAACATAAGCTTAACGCACTTGACCGCTGTTAAATATTATCTGTTCTGTGCCGTAGTCAAGTTTGAGGTTCTCTGCAGCGTAGCGATAGGGAGTTTGACTATTACGTTGGAGCTCACGGGTTCTATTTAGCTCAGGGCAAATATTTGTATCCATGAATATGCTATTTGAATTGATCTGGCTATTTCTCTGTGTATGATTTTTCTAGTGCTTTCTGTAGCAACATTTTTAAGATTAACGTTATTTCCTTTGTTTTATTAATATCAATGAATGAGCCTGTCGCAGTCCACTGCTGGATATAACCCTCTCCCAATGTTGGGAAGCTTTGGCCTACTGCTTCCAACCTGACTAGATTGGTTGGGTTTATTACTTATTTCGAGATTTCGTCTGCGTATTTTTCGTTAGTCGCCTCTTACGACACCCTTTCGATGAGATGGGGTTTTGATACTTGTATTCTTTCTCCGTCACTACACGGATATATTTAATATCCATTTCATCTTTCCATTTATTCTATTTCGTAGTTCTATGATTAAATTATCGGGATTGGTTTCTTATGGTTTAAAATTACTATGTCTGACATTACTTGGCAGTATAAGTCATTCATATAATCATGACATTGTTTTACGTCGAGGTGCTCCACTAACCTTATCAAATCAAATATCTTTATTAAAGTGGGTTATATACTATCAAAACAGCGAACAACAACAATAAAATCGATGAACGTCAAGACTAATATTTTTGCATGAACATTGACTGAATACAAGGCAATATATGCGGGAAAAGCGCCTAGTAATAGAATTTCTTCTTCTTCTCGTGTCAATGATTCACTGTTGGCACTAAATGGTTCCTGAATGAAATTCTGCTATCTCAACCGCGCTGTCAGTGGCAGTCTTTAGTGCAGGAGATAGGACACAAGGGACACGTAATAATAGAACTTAGAGCCACTATTTTAATCAGCTATTGCAATTACTGTATTTAGTGTTAAAAAGTAAGATGCTGCAATTAATATATTAATACATAATTAACTACTACACGGTCCAATTACATATTTTATAGCTTAATGATACATCTATAAATAGCAGCCAGTTATACATTTTCACAAATAATAAAAAAGTTGAAGAAATGACAGTTATTAGTATTCTGACATTTCTGACAGCTTGTGTAAGGTATACAACAAGGGTTTCTTCGGAGTTTTGGCGGGAAAGCGTAGAGGACACATCGCGGTATTATTTTATTTTCCGAAATTGGTGTGTTTCGAGTTTTTATGAATAAAAATGGTGGATTTTTAGACATAACGCCTTGGACAACTCACAGGCGTGTTAGTAAAGTCCCCACAACTTTACTGAGGCAGCAATCATCTCATTCATCGTCATTATCATCATCATCAACATCATTAACCTATTATCATCATCATCATCGTCATCAATCATTTTAACTGAAATTATAATATCATATACATACTTGACATTGGCTGAATGCTTAGCAAGAAGCCAGAAAAACAAAAAAAAAGAAAGGTTTTCTTCAGTTTTGTAGCACTCATGTTGAAAATATGAATCATGATTATCCGACACGAAGCATAATATTACTCTCTCGTTTACAAGCATGAAGGAATAGTTTCTTTTACGGTAATACCATTATTGAGCAGTGCAGTACGTATACTAACGTCATTCCAATTGTTTTCAGATGATAAATCATATCAATACAAAAATGATTATATTAATCCGTATTGGCTATAATTTTGCAATCTGGTTTCCTATTAAATATGTATGACGTCATTTCTTGGTGATGTAATGATTCTACCTGTAACTCTAAATCCTTATAATTTCACCTCACTTCCACATCCAATTTCCTACTTGTGTAGACTAGAATTTGTATCTAAAAACGAGTGATTAAAAGAGTTATGCTTGGCATTTCATTATCTAATCGATAATAACTCACTATGTGAGTCAAAACCCAATAAGTATTATACATTTGAATGTTAATTCTCCTAATAAAAATATGTATGTTCAAAATTCAGTCCTGATCTCCCAATCGTCAAAAACGATTTCAATGAAAAGAACGCTAATTCTCGTAATTTTTTTTTTATAAATTAGGTAAGATGTAATGTTCAAAACGATCACGATATCAGTGTTCTTTCTAGAAAATAGTTTTTACTTGTCATTTGATTTTGACTGCAATCTGTCAAAATCAAATGATAAGTAAAAAACCAAAAAAAAAAATCTAAAATGCAATCTCAATTAGATTGCATTTTAGATAGGTTTTCATTACGAGAATTGGCCTTCTGAAAGCAGTAACGCCATTTGTATCATACGATTTGCACGATATTAGAGTTATTATGATCTTGGTATTATGAGTTTAGTAATATGACTTTGGTATTATGATATTGGTAATATAATTTTGGTATTATTATAAGGTCTCCTGTGAAGGAAGTACAGAGTGAGACAGTGGCGGAGCTTATAGTTATCAAACCAATCTGCGTGCGTCAAGGTCTCGTTTCTCTTGCAACTTGGGGTCGTCATATGTGCCGGTACCTATACCAGCAGTCTGACCGCGGAACACGGACATCAGCTGATAGAATATAAATCAGTTGTTATCACATATCAGCTGTTATCAAAGTATTAGTATTTTAATATTTTCCGGTCATTTTCTATAATGAGGTGACAAGCTACTGATCAGTATCCGGCTTTTGATATGACTCTTTCGCACAGCAATGTCAACAGGTTTATATATTTTAAGAGGAGTTAAAACCAAAGTTATAGTCTAAATATATTTTAAGCTCATACGGTTGTAACTACTCTATAGGAGATATTAACTGTTAGTTCGATGTACGATACAGGAAATGTTCTGTAAGAAAGTTATTTTCCACTCTTTTACCCGATATACTAAATCAGAAGAAACAACGGCAGTTGCGGATTGAAGTATTTTATTTTATTATTTTATTACTTTAATTGAATTTAATTTTACTTATCTTGAAAAGTTGCAGCTGGATACACAAATAAACTATTTTTCTCGAGAAACTTTCTGCCTCGCACAACTAAACTGTGGAATGAACTGTCACCAGCGGTATTTCCGAACCAATACGACATTCAAACCTTCAAGAAAAGAGCTTACTATCTTTTAAAATGAAGGCAACGCATTTGTGACTCCTCTGGTGTTGCGGGTGTCCATGGGCGGCGGTGATCGCTTATCGTCAGGCGATCCGTCTGCTCGTTTGCCTCCCTATTCCATAAAAAAAAGGAAGCATGGCATACGCAAGGCTAATTACAAGTTTTCACCATTACACATTTTACAATTAACAACCCTACCTGAAGAAAACTCATGGTTCCTACCATGGAGAGATAGACCTACTACGGTTTTCATTCGTGTTCCATTCGG
Organism: Eilema sororculum; assembly: GCA_914829495.1. Lineage (NCBI taxonomy): Eukaryota > Metazoa > Arthropoda > Insecta > Lepidoptera > Erebidae > Eilema > Eilema sororculum. The sequence goes on along the minus strand of OU618552.1, from coordinate 18,011,566 downwards.
TTCCAAAGTTTCGAATAATTCATGGTAGCCAAGTACTGTGTTATACAGTTTTATTCCCACGATAACAAGTGCTACATGGTACCTCGTTTATCAAACATATATTTTGTTATCTATCAGCACATAAACTAAAAGTTTGAAAATAAAAGGAAATAGCCATATATTCAAATATATCGAATGCTCTCACAGCAAAACGGCGAATACGACACTCCGGGGACGCGTCACAACTTTTTAAATAAATACGGCAAATAAATAATACCGGTGTACCAGGCTTGGGGAGTAGGAGACAATATATCACATCGGCTTGGTTAAAATATATTCCGTTTTATTTCAAGATGGCGCTAAATAATCCATTAAATTAATTTAAAAAAAACTAGTAGTCACTTGTTTATTTCCCTAATAACTTTTAAAATATCGCGTTGCGATCATGGTATAGGTACATACATACCTTTGATATGACTGACGTTTCGACCAGGTCACATCGCGGTCAGTCAGCCTGTGACCACGGCCGGTATAACCTGGTCGAAACGTCAGGCAAATCAAAGGTTTGTAAGAACCTTTACCATGATTGCGTTAATTCTCGTGAACATTATTATTTAATATATTTCAGTGTTCCAGTTAAAAGTGGTTCTTAAAGAAAAAAAATAAACATTTTTAACCAATACTAGTCCACCCAATATACAATACGATTATGCTTTTTCTACATATAATGTTTGATAAGATACACACGCGCCACGCCCCACGTATGTCTATTTAATCACTTGTCCCGACTGACTGATTCATCATCCACTGGGTCTAAAATTTTGATTTGTTTTATGTTGCAATCTAATAAATTCACCTAAAAAGGATCTTCCGAAGTTTTACCTCAATTTGGGTGAAAACTTCCCCCATACACAATGCACTGTTGGAATCCTAATGAGCCACCAGAACGTCCTTCATAATGGAGCAGCGATTTTCAATCGAATATTTAGGTACATTAGATTATTAAATTACAAACGTGACATCATAAAGACTAGAAACGGAACATTCAATAGAACTGAGCGTGCAAATAATAGGAAGCTACAAGTATAATCTATGACAATAATCCAAGATAATGTTCTAGGTATTTTGCTGTTTAAGTAGCTATTCTTATATGCTAATACGTATAATTAATTACGGAATTTTTTGATTACTGATTTTTCTTTGTGGAAGACGAATTGAAGAAAGGAGATGGAAAATGGTGGGCCCAAATGTAATAAGTTGAGATATGATCTAAAAAATTAGTCATATTTTTCTATCTTAGAATATAAAAAATCACCTCAATTCTCAATCTGGATGCGGAGAAATATGAGAAAATAGTTTTCGTGAGATTATCAATTGAGTAATCGATTATACACTAAAATATTTGCTGTAAATAATTAACTCAAAGGAATTAAATGCACTATATATACTTACATGCATTATAGTGCATATAATTACAGTCATATTATTAAATCAAATAACAATTAATTACTGAAAAACCAATATTAATGATTATCGATTTCATATCGATTCAAATCTCTCTTATATTTGTAGTCTATGTCACTGACATGGCAGCTGACTAACATTGACACTAGACAGTTGCTGACTACATATCTTCTAATCTGTGGTTGCTGACTGTTTTTGTTTGCTCATCGTTTCGTGTTTTCCGATGCGTTTTGAGTGCTTTCCCGATTATTCGTCATTTTTTACGACAACTGCTTTGTATTTTACGGATTCTGACCCTGCCTACCTTGTACGACCCTTGCTTTCACCTTGGACACCGAAGATCGCTCACACGTTTGACTTGGCATTGTTATTTTGCATTTTACCGCCAGCTTGTGGATTGGATATTATTGAAACTATGGATCGCTGTGTGAATTGTGGTATATCCACTGGTCACTGCAATACACTGGGCCGACGCGACGGCCCTTACACGATGAAACAATTCTGTCAGTGATTCGGCAATGGCTTGCACCTCAGTCTGTAAGTAAATACCTGTAACCTCATCTAACCAGCTACCATCCTGGCAGGTTTAAAATGTAAAATGTGTTTAATAGAAGGTGAATAAAACACTATATTCAATGATTTTTTATTTTATTTTAGACATCCTTTCCCTATCTCCTTACCTGTTGTTACCTACCTATCGCTTGAAGTCGTTGACGTTCATTCATATGATTTTTCAAACATTTTCTAGTAAATATAATAACTATTAGTGCAAAAGAACACATTTTGCACTTCAGGAATCAGCTGTTAGATAAAGATTGTAACATAACCTCACTTTTACATAATCTCTTATATCTCTGTTCTCAGATTGACAAAATCCGCAGAATTTTCAGTGAAAGGTTGATAATATATAAGCTATTAATTGACACCACTTTCATCTTCTTACAACTAGGCACAAGATTGTATGTAATCATTTCAGTCTCCTTTGCATATACCTAACATGAATTATCTATATATATAAAAATCAATTGCTGTTCGTTAGTTTCGCTAAAACTCGAGAACGGCTGAACGGATTTATCTTATCTTGGTCTTGAAATGTTCGTGGAGGTCTAGGGAAGGTTTAAAAGGTGAGAAAAATTCGAATAATTGCCGGGAACCGACATCCACGCGGGCGGAACCGCGAGCAAAAGCTAGTTTTTTAATAAATATAGTAGCTATGTGAAATTACTTCTGTAGTACCTACAATTGAATTTATAAAAAATTAGACACGCAACCATCAGGAATAAACTAAAAACCTTTGAAGGAATTTTTACAGCATTAAGTATGCTAAGTATACAAATATAATACATAGGGAATATTCTTATTTGTTTTCTTTTCATTCCATTCCATTCATTCATGTTATATATTCAATTGTTTGGGCGGAGTTATCAAAAATCAATGTTTAAAAATGATTGTAACATCATTCATTGATTCCGATAGTTCGTAAGAAAATCGGTAGATGACGCCACGTCGCCTTAAAGACGTATAAGATGGGACATTTGAATCATATCGGGCGTGTCTCGGTAGCCGAGTTGGTCAGGCATTCCCCCTATAAGGGAAAGACTGCGGGTTCGAGTCCCGCCCGAGAAGATTCTTTTTCCCTATGTATTAGATAAAAACCTTTGAACAGCAACTTTAGACTAATAAGCGTCAAGATAGGAACACAGTTATAACATTTTATTTACATAATATACATAATAATTACTATAAATAAAAATATAAAACAAGATATGTGCAAAACTGCAGGTTCAGGCGTCAAAGAATTCCTCCCTATCGACGTCAACCGGGAGGGTGGCCAGAAGGCTGGCGGCATTGCCAGGTTGAATGGCAATGCCAATTCTTTGCGCAAGCAATAAACCAGCCCTCTGGTCAGGTGTAGTGTCTATTAAACGTCAAAATAATCAAATTTCTTCCATACTAAGTATTACTGATTATTCTGTGCCAATACTAAGCGTCTAATAATTTTTAAGTTTATCGCATTACAAAGTACATAAATACTGCTAATTGTTTAATCACCACCGCCCAAGAATAATACGGCAAAAAAACCACACCGAACTTTTTAATTTTACGAGTCCTATCAAGTAGATCGAAATAGCACCTTTTACCGGAGCAATTTAAACCAAAGCTTGCAAGCTTTGATCGATCTTATCCGTGGCCCCGAGTAATGAATCAAACAAATTGATTCGTTCAGAATCCTATCCGATTGTACCGTCTGTGTCAGACTCTTTAGTCTAAGTGCTCTAGACAGACATACTTATTGAGAGTAATAAGATATGATAAGGTATTGCATTTGAAGTAAGAAATAATTTTGAATAGGTTTTTGGCTCAGTTATGTTACGATAGTTTGTCATCATCTTCGTGGGTACCAGGTTACGTGGGTAAAAAATGCCTGGCAATGCCAAGTCCAGTTCCAGGTAGAAGGGATAGGCCCAAGAACTACTTGGCTTGACTCTGGGGGGTGACATGCGTGCAAATGATCTCACATGGTTGCCCAAGATCATGCGAAGTGTAGGAGTGACAGCCTGTCGTAGCTGTAGTGAACGCGGCCACTACGCAGGAGGCGCGAGTTCGATCCCCACTCAGTGCAAATATTTGTATGCATGTGTTCGGGTCGTGTCTCGGAGAGAACATTAAGCCGTCGGCATCGGTTGCCTTACAACATCTATGGCAGGTGTTATAGCTTAGATTAGCAAGTTTAGATTATCAGATATACCTATATATCATATATCATAATATATTTATGATAATCTAGGCTTGATTTGTGTCTGAAGATTTCAATGATGCCTTATACACACCCTAAGTTTAGACAAGTTAAAAGTTTGTAAGTTAAAACCGCATAGTCTGTAGCCAGCGAGCAATAAGTCGGTCTATCTACACACAGTAAAACAAATGCTATCGCTGCACTTAACATCGTGGACGAGAAAGTATAGTTATCGTTGATCGTAAATCGCTTGGAACGATCGCTCGATAGCGATTGCGTTTCCAATGGTTCCCGTTTTGCATTGATTGGCCCACTACATTGCTTATTACTACTGTTGTAATATACGGCTGTGAAAACTAATTCTGTGTGGTTCTGCTTTTTTCACAAGCCTAGAATTATTGTAAAGAGTAAAATAAGTAGTTATAGTGGTTCTAGTCGAGTCAGCGCAATGCTACAGGCCATACTTTCAGTTTGATGAAAGAGGGTCTCATATAAGTTTTCTTCGATTATTTGGAGGCTAGATAGCAGTTATTGATACGAAAGCCAAGATAAACTAATTCAAGAGAAAGAATAAATGAGTTGACCCCAAGTCACTAAGTACAAACTTTGAATCTGACTAGAGGTGTAAAAGATGGATGAAAGTGGATTGACAAAATAGTTTTAAGAAGCGAGGGTGAATGAGTAATTCAGATTCACCTATCAGATTAAGGGTATTTTAGGCCAGGTCAAGAGTACACGAAACCGGCGAGCATGTATGAAAAAGAAAAAGAGAAAGAGAAAAAAAAAAGAAAAGCGTCGGAAGCTTAGTGGTTAATGAGTTGGGCTTACGATCTAGAGGTCTCGGGTTCGAATCCTGGCCATTACACTACCGATGTGAACCCATTCCTAGCACAAGCAATTTAGCTTAGTTGGAGGGGTTAGAGGGAATATTAGTAACTTCGGTTCTAATATCCCTTAATAAAAAATAAAAAAAATATCAAAGTAGAAGTCAAAGAATACCTCTTGATTTATTTCCTCTTACTTTACTTCTAGCTCTTCTTGTTACATGTAGTCTCTACCCTAGGTAGGCTAGTTGGTCAAGGCATTCCCATAGTAACAGAAAGAACGTGGGTTCGAGTCCTGCCCGAGAAAGGTTTACTTTTTCCTTTATTTTTCAGGCATAATTTACTTGCGATCCATTAAATTACCGACTCAATTTCGATGCAGTTTCAAGATTGTTTTACCTTATGGGACTTCCCAACTATTATTACTCCATATCTAACGTATACAATTATTTTCAATAAGGTAAAATAAAATGTGGTAAATATATGTGATACAGGTTATGTAGATCAGGGCTGTCCAAACTAGATGGGACCCAGGGCCAACAAAAATGACTAAATACATTGGAGGGCCGCAAAGTATTTAAGAAAGTAAAATTTAGGTGTAATAGGTATCATTATTTTATTATCTACGTTTTCATTTTTTTTTAACATCAACTTCAATATCAGTAGCAGCTAGAGGTAGTGCATGTTTAAGTGCATTAACTGTCAATGAAGACCTGTATTTCGATTTTATAAACTTCATTGTTAAATATGCACTTTCACAAAAATAGGTACTGCCCATCATCGAGCCCATTTTTAGCCCGAAATTGGTCAGTGTTGGGAAACGTTCAATAAAGAGCTTAAAAAATTCAATTCCTGTTACATTTCTGCCCTTGTAAAAGGCGTCTGATTGCAGATCACACAGTTCTAGTTTATAATCTATCTTCACACTCAACTGCGATAGTTAAGGGATGAGTGAAGAGTGCTATATCACTAACAATTTTTTTCTAAATCTGCAAAACGCTGCCCAAATTTGACGATTATTTCGTCGAAGTAATTGAAGTGGTTCAAAAAATTACATTCTTCAAAATCATTTTGTTGTAATGTTTAAAAAATATCAGTTTGCTTCTAAATCCATTAACATGTCCGTACAAGTTGGCTATATTGTGGTTTTTGCCTTGCAACTTTAAATTCAATTCGTCCAAATGTTGCGTCACATCAGTTATAAACGCAAGATCAGCGAAAATCTGAGGATCTTGCATTATATTTTGTAATTCGGAAGTGCCTCATATCTCATTGAATGTACGGTTTTCTTCACATAACTGCCTTTTCTTTACAGACATGATGCGATTAAAAGCTCAATATACTTAACAAAGCAAATAACGTAATAAAAAGTTTTAAATAACGAAAAAGTCTTTAATAACTTGCGTAATCAAATGAACGAATTCCGCGCGTTCTCGAGTGAATAGTGACGTGTGCGGCGTGATCGAATATGTACATACCCAAAATATTTGAAGATAATTTGCTCATTAATGTAGGTATTTAACCAAAGAAGAAAAGATTCTGCGGGCCGCAACAGTTGAAGAAGGCCATGGTTTGGACAGCCCTGATGTAGATTATCACACATATGAAATCAATGTGTAGTAAATATTCTTATTATTGAGGCGATATCTTTCATTCAAGAACAATTGACATAAACGCGTTGATATGGATCTTAACTATCTAGTGCGTTATAACCTTCGCATTTTTGTTGAAGGTAACATCATCTTAAGATTTAAAAGGTGACATGAACGAATGACAAACCTCGTTTTAATTCGATGTATTTTTCAGTTCGTTCTGGAGTTTTTTTTAAGTCTAAAGTTAAAGGTCACGGTAGGAGGGTTCAGCGACGGTACGATACGTGAGCGCTTGGGGTGCGGCCGCCTCCTTCTGCGAGCAAGTAATGCTCAAGAAGGAGGCGGCCGGTCGGGTCCGGACTAGACTACGGGCCCGGGAAGCCCGCGAATAACGAAGGCGAACCGGACGTCGGAGGTCGCAGAACGACCTCCGTCCTCCATGAGCGCTGGCCTGGGGGTGATCGGGTCTGCCGGGGTGCGAGAGATATGCTTTCGGCAATCTCACCTTCGGCAACCAAAGACCCAAGACGGCGTGCGTTTCAGTCAGTTGGAGTCCGACATAACCAACTCCACCTATATAATAATAATACCTAATTGTAATGACTAATGTCAGGTCTACGAGACTTCACGAGCTACCAATCACTCGTTCATGGAAGATAGTGGTTGCTCGAATTACAACTTACGATAGTCAAACAAACGCCGGCACACTATCTAAGAAAAAAAAACTAATAGCGTCTAATTAGCCTAAGTAGATTACAGTAAATCGTGTGAAAAAATCGGTACCCATTTTTATTAGTTCATCAATTAAACCACCTGCTCTTAGAATGTTGAATTAATTTTCAATCTTTAGGAAATAATAATTAGGAATATTATAATACATCAAAAATGACAACATTAACCTATTATAATGGTGATAACTTATCCTTGATAATCTTGCTAATTATTATTATAAAGATACTAGTTTTTGCCCGCGGTTCTACCCGCGTGGATGTCGGTTATCGCGACCAAACATAGCCTATGTCCTTTCTCAAGATCTAATCTATCCCTATACCAAATTTCATCTCTGTGGTTTAGGTGTGAACGCGTAACATACAGACAGAGTTACTTTCGCATTTATAATATTAGTATGGATTTCAAAAATTTGCACTGATTTCCTGTTTATCAGTATAACTACATTCTAACTAACAAATTATACATGTGAGAATCGAAATACACACAGGAATTAAAATCATGGTCGAGGTTAAAAACCCTTATAAAACACTCTGATGATCTCTGTGCACACAGTAAAATGCCAAGAAATAAACTTGGAAAAAAGCAATTGGGTTGTAAATGTCAGCAGGAATTGCTGTGCGGGCAGCAAATCTTGCTCTGATGAACGGCCCCCCTTATAAAGAATTTGACAGTTGGATAGATGAAGTAAAACAATTCGCTTAGCTTATCTGATTTGGTTGAAATAACTCAGCTGTATATAGTAGCTGTAGCTGGGATACTTAGTTATTTGTTGTTGAATTTGTTTTAGTTGTCTTTGCAACAGATTCTGCAATAAGTTACATATTCGATTTTTTCATTCTGTATGAAAACGTCATGCACGTCTCCATTTGTTATGGTGCATCCACACTTGTGACACGGACAACGGACCGGACATCGTGACATCGCTACAGTACATGTACGCTAAGTGTGGACGGGTGAACGGCTCGACCCGTGACACTGTAACCGTGTCAGTACCATAAACTTAAAATGCTAACAGACAAGAGTGAGTTTTAGGTGTCAATGCATGAAGGCTGCATCGCGATAGGTACTATAATATTTTTCAAAACTGGTGTAAAATCAAGTTTTTATGTATAAAACAATGGTGCATTTTTAGACTTATCGTTTTGGACAACGCACAAGTCCAATCCCCCTAGGGAGCTTCTGGTAAAGTCCCCACAACTTTGTTGTCATTCATCGTCATCATCATCATCAACTGGCAGCCTCTGTGGCGTGGCGGTAGTGAACGCAACTGCTACACAGGAGGCGCGGGTTTGGCGATCCAAGATGGCGGACTCAAAATTTTCACGAAAATCGATATGGGTATCGCTTTCAGGGTTTTTGTGGTCACTTATTACGAATATATTATCTATTTAGCAATGCGAAATGGCGGATTCGAAATTTTTACGAAAATCGATATGGGTATCGCTTTCAGGGAGTTTGGGGTCGCTTATTACGAATATATCATCTATTTAGCAATCCAAGATGGCGGAGACGGAATTTTCACCAAAATCGAAATGGGTATCGCTTTCAGGATTTTTGGGGTCGCTGATTGCGAATATCCATAATAATTCATTTGGCGATCCAAGATGGCGGAATTGAAATTTTCAGGAAAATCGATATGGGTATCGCTTCCAGCGTTTTTGTGGTCGCTGATTACCGCCTCACGCCTCCCGCCTCCCGCCTCCCGCCTCCCGCCTCCCGCCTCCCGCCTCCCACGAGTCCGCCATGTTGGATCGCCAAATAGATGATATATTCGTAATCAGCGACCCCAAAAACCCCGGAAGCGATACTCATATTGATTTTAGTGAAAATTGCGAGTTCACCAAATTGGAACGCTAAATGGATGATATATTCGTAATTAGCGACCCCAAAAACCCTGAAAACGATACCCATATCGATTTTAGTGAAAATTTCGAGTCCGCCATCTTGGATCGCCAAATGGATGATATATTCGCAATCAGCGACCCCAAAAACTCTGAAAGTATACAGAGTATAAATGTTATATTATTATTGAATTGACGTAACGAGACAAGTCACGACGTGATCCACTACGCACCCCGTGTCAATATCAATGCGTGACCGCGTGGCTGCTACGCGTGTCATTAATGCAGTGTGGACGTCATTTGTCAAGCAGACAACACCGAACATGCTTTGAAAAAATTCGACTCCGACGGATCACCTCGTGACATGTAACTTTGATCCGTGACAGTACACAAATCAGCGTCCACAGTAGACCCGAACAGTACATCGTAACACCGTACATTGTCTTGACGTTTGTTCCGTGTCTGACATTTCCTTTGAGTGTTCGGTATGGATAGAGGCGTGTCAGTAGCCTGTGACATTGTCCGCGTGACAAAAACCCGTCCACACTAACGAACTGACACGCGTGTCTAACACGGTCACGGAGTACTGTACGGCGTAAATGTCACAAGTGTGGACGCACCATTAGAATCTTAGTTTTCATAATGTTGAGTGTCAAACCTACTTTATGACTTTCCAAAGCTAGTTCTCTGCCCATATTCTCAAGCTCCATCGCGCTTTCAGCAAACACTACGATGCCATCCGCGAAACGCAGGATATAAATATTCTAGGATGTCCTATAATATTTAATTTTGATATTGATATAGTAGTAGACGCATTTTAGCAAACAAATTTTTGTTTTGAATCATGACAGGAAGTAATTAATATTTTAGGAACATTATGTCGTATGGTATGGTATCATAACAAAACAATTCGTTAAACGCCTTTTGGAAACCTCTCGGCAAACAGTCTACACGTCAAATAAAGTATGGACTTAGTGAACAGAAACGGAAAATGGAAATATTTCGTAAATGCGTCTTAAGAAATTCATGCATACTTGCCTTTTTGTATGCCTTTTTTGCTTTGGAGAAGGCACAGATAACACTTATTAACACACTACTTCTCGAGCTTTCTCTACTGTCGTGAAACCTTATATAGAAGCCCGATTTAGAGCTTACCTACTTTTAAATTGCTCATTTTCAGAAAGTATTACAGAAGGTGTTTCATGAATGCAGTTTGATCAGGGTTCAAACGTTCTGAGAAATCAACCACGGGGAACTTTTTCAGAAGACCACGGGTAGTTCTATAATTGCAGTGCAGTGAAGCCAGGAAGTGCTGCAAGTTTCAAATAATAATGCATTTATAATTTATATCAACTATATCAACTAGTTTCAAAGTTTCATCCAAGATGTTTTCTGCATACACAAATATACCTTAATTTAACCTGACCAAACTGCGAGATAGCCAAACTACATCTCTGTTTGCGATAACGAACTCAATATAAACACTATCTGTTATGTGCAAACTAACGTATACCCCAGGACACTTACCTTGGCCCTAAGTAAAGAGTCAAAAGCCGCTAGTTACGAAGATTGTTTTGAAATAATCAATGCTTAATGAATTTGAGATTGTCTATGGTCGTAGCACCGCGGGTTATTCTCAAAAGACAACCAAGATACGTGTATTGCGCGTTTAGAGAATATTTTGAGCACATTTTAGGTGCAAAATACATGTTTCGAGGTATACCTACACCACTACCTGACGAGGAACTTCAACGTTGACGCCGAATCCGCCCACCCTTCAAATTAGAATTAGAATAGAGCTTGATTGGCGGTGCTGAGTTCTGAGCGAAACTTCGGGCGAGTTGCAAAGTTCGTGGATTGATTATACAGAGCTATGCTTTGAATGTAGTGGCAGGTGTGCTAGGCACTATTGGTTTAGCTATGATCGCAAATACGAGTATCATATTTACTTTTCAATCAAAATAGGGGAAGATATTTTTCATTTTAGTAAGTAAAGGAAAAATACTCCTAAAGCTAATGTGGATTCCAGTTACATCGGATACGTTCACGTCAGAATCTGGTGTCTGCCTACTCACTATGTACCCACTCTCCTCATAAATTAAATTGGACGACTGCTATCTAACCTCCCAATGCCAAAAGGTAAGCTTGCGCCAGAGGCTTGTCCAATAATCAGAAGGTCCTCACATTTAGGCTCTTAGTGGAACCTAGGAGCCTAAATACCACACCATCTAGTAAGTATGTAAATACACTGGCAAACACCAATGTATTCAATGTTTCTTTCTCTTCTTCTAGCTGGTAGTACCCGAGCCGGGATTAAATTTGGTCGCGTGACGCATTTCCACCGCGGTTTTTTCGTGACAATTTTTTTCGTCAATACATAGGCTTTTTTTATTGTGCGAAAAATCCCCACGGATACCACCGGAGCCGGTGGAGGTGGTTATGTCGGACTCGAACCGACTAAAACGGTATCACCCGAGAGGCGATTGGTCATGAGAACCTGTCCCTGGCGTGCGGAACATGTGTGTATACGCGCTTTTTATTTTTATTAACAGAGGTAACGTCATCTATATGTCATTCTGTAAAATTAGACTTAGTGCTCTAAAGATTATAGATCTTAAGCTGTTCACGGACTGCAACCCACTGTACCTTATTTCCGCAATGCGGTTGCACATGTCGTTCTACCCGAGCACAAAGCCTGTCAGCTTGCTTTCTTTGTGTCTAAGCAAAAGGTTTCTGCGCGTCTCCTGAAAACTATCCAATAGTGATGTGTCACGGATTTATAACTTACTATAATCACTATACGTAATATTGTTGTTGAAAATTTCTGTTAGAAATGAATAAGATCTTCTAGGTTTGTAATGTAAACTATTTTAAAATGAATTCATAGATATGTACCTATATGTTACGCTCAAAAACAGAAAATGTTCTTTGGCGAAAATACAGCACACAAATCAACAAGAAGTGACTGCCCTTTGCCCTTCCAAGCACGAGGAAAACCTCGTCGGTTAGCTGCAGATACACCGGTTTGCAGGGAAAGTTAGTTTGGGCCCCGAAAATATTGATCTAGGACTTGTACCGCATAAACTGTAGGTAATTCTGATGTTTGTCTATGTTCTTAGTGAACAATAAAGAGTTTTTTATCTTATCATTTATCTTCACAAAAATAAATTTCTAAAATCAAATTTATTTCAATCTAAACAAAACGCCTACGTGAATTTTTAAAGCAAATTACTGACCAACCTGAGCCCTCATACCCCCGAGAGGACAGCCTGCTCCAGTGCCTCTTCCGTCAATCTTATAGGTGATTATCAGTATTAGGCTTATAGGTGAGATTGGCTTCGGCTCCGAATATCTTGGTGGGGCTTCAAAATCACCGAAACGTCTGGTTTAGCGATCAGTAAATAAACAAATCGCCTAAGTAAAATATTCATAGCAAATTAACGTACAGCCAAATTAACTCGCCGTAAAATCTTGGTGAAAACTTGTAAATGGCCTTCACTATGCTAAATGAATAAAATTTACCTAATGTTATCTTTTAGCTGTAAGTTTTCTTAAAATAATAAAATAAAATAAAATAAAAAGTCGAGCAGATTCTAACTAAGATCCCTACTACAGATATCATAACACTTAAGTAGCCCTACAAATATATCTCCATTAGTAAGGATTCTTTGATTTTTCCATTTATCGCTGCCCTTCCTCGAATCTTCTAGTCCAGTACCTATTTCTACTGGAAGGAACCCTTTTCCTGCCAGTCACTCAAGTGATCGAATGAACTTGATTCATATGATTGCGGAGCCAGGAGATGATTCAATATCAGTTAGTGACTGCATGTTTAGAACGAACTCGCTCGCACGCGAATATGTGCACTCACACTTTCTATCACAATTCGCAAGATTTTATATATTATTATAAGCCAAAGTAACAAAAACGCTGACGATAAGGTTGCTCAATTTCTTCTCATATAGAATAGTTCAAAGCCAACAGCAGCAACAAACAATTGCGATACAATCTTGTCGCTGTAGCACATGAGTAGATAAGTGTGGCTGTAGTAATGATTTTGATTCTGGCCACAGACACCAACAGCAGACGACAGCATCGCATTCCAGTTGATTCGGAGTGTTCTGTGAGACAAGATTTTTACGTGTGAGTGAAAATTCGAGTACTCTTTATTATACTGATGTGAATGGAAAGACTCGTTACGACTTGTCGCAAGCCTGAGTATCATAGATAGATAAATAGAGATAGAATTATGTATCATAGAAATATATAATGACGTGATAACAGGTTGTCTGGTGCTGCTGTATACGGTTATCTTTGATAACGCAATCAAATCATGAGTCATCATGATGTAGGTTTTATACGTCACGGAAACGTAGGTTGTATTGTATCGTAATTGAACACCAAAATGTTTTACGTTTCACTTCTTAATCTAATTGCAATCACGTGTTAGGAGAACGTGATGTTTAATGCATACATATATTCATATGTTAAGTGTCATCTACCGAAGTTAAAGGGAACCTATAGTATTTATTGCCCACCAAGCCCGGTAGTAGCTTCACCATGAATGGAGTATCTCTTGGATTGTATACGCTATGACGCAGACGCAAGACTCACGCGATTCTTATGCGTGCTCCACATTTCTACCACAGCATATTTATAGTGACACGAAGCTTCTTCTGTTCATCTACAAATAGATGCTGTATTCCCAGTCTAAGGCTCGCATTCTAGAACAACGCTCACTTGTGAATCGACTCTTCAATGATATTGGAACTGTCATCCAGAATAAAATGTGTTCTCAGATCTAGTTAAAAATCAAGGTTTAGGACTGAGTATTGTTCTGGAATACGGGTCTTATGGCCCCATGGGTATTGATAATTTCCTTCAACCTTTGGAAAGAAGCATTGGGGTAATATGTTGCATAACTGTGGTTATATTCACAGCCAGATATCTCTCTCAAAATTTATTAAACACTTATCATTTCTGTATTTCAGTTATCACCAAAACAACAGATTTTTTGATTATAATCGATTATACATTATGTAAACACTGTTAACGGTATCAATGTAATGTATCTCCCCTTGATAAGTTCTCCAGGATAAGATATGACTGATAAATGCCATTCATATGAATCAGGATATGTTCTAATAAAAGCTATGAATTTCTTGGTATTTCATAACTTGTAGATAAAACTGGTAATCATGCTCTAATAATATTTTTGATTGTAATGCTCTTGTAATATGCTACATTGAAATTTAATCTGTTCTTTTATGCGTGGAGTTGCTGCTATCTGCCTAGCTCTTCTATGTGCTGATTTTGAATAAGGAATACGACTTCAGTTCGTATAAACATTATCCATGTGGCGATGGAGAAAGAGTACAGGTATTACCAACCCATCTCAAGGAAGTAAGAGGCGACTAGCGGAAAATATGGAGACGATATCACTGCGAGAGAACGAAAACTCGAAATAAAACCATGTATCCACCCATACAGCCAGTGTGGAAACAGTAGGACAGAGCCTCCCAATATTGGGAGAGACCTATGTCCAGAAGAGGACTGCGATAGACAAATTGATTGATTGATCGTATAAACACCGATATATTTTTTGTATACACACTAAACTTTACTTCATCCTGGACTTTCTCGAACGAAATTTGTAATATCATGTGGCATTTTACAATAAACGAAACTCCCATGGATTTAGTTATTGACCTTCGACTGTTGGATTTCTTTCTGCTTCTTTTTGCCATCTTTATCTATCCTTAACGCATTTTATAAGCTTCACTAAGTAATATCAAAAATAAAATATATATAGTAGTCAAATTAATTATTAATTAAATTGTAATTCGGCCATCGGCCGATGGAGCAAAAAAGTTCTGGAATGGCGACCGCGTACGGGCAAACGTAGTGTGGGACGCACAACGGCCAGGTGGAAGGACGACCTCATCAAGGTCGCCGGGAAGCGCTGGATGCGGGCTGCTTCAGATCGGTCATTCTGGAGGTCTATGGGAGAGGCCTATGTTCAGCAGTGGACTATGTGTGGCTGATATGATGATGATGAAGTTAGTTAGTTAGTTTACCTGGGCTGTTCCGCACTTAGCCTCTTGATTGGGCCATTATGCGTACCATCTTACCTCTCACTCCAACCAACCCAGATCTTCCCAAAAAGCCAGCAGCCTTTTCAGGTTTCCACATGCTTCCCGGAGAGACGCTGGTGACTGGAGGAATTTCGCCCGTTGTTCGGCCACGCTCATGCACTCTGTAAGCACATGATGTGGCGTTTCTTCTGCCCCCATGCAGCCTCTGCACAGGGGGCTGTCCGTCACACCTATTGTAAATAGATGCTTGTTTAGGGGAAAGTGACCGGTCAAGATGCCTATGACTTTACGGATCTGGTCCCTTTTTAATCTAATGAGGTTTCGGCTAAACGTTTTTGATGCTACCGGAACTGCATTCTTTGTTGGCCTGCATCCTTCAATGTTTGTCCAATCTTTTTGATGGGTTTCTTCCGTTTTTTTTTTTTTTTGGAACGGAATGATGATTATGAAATTGTAATTATTTAAAATGCCGCGAGATACACAAGACGTACAACATACATAACTCATGAATATCACAATATGCATAAAAATACTATCTTATCTTCAACGACAGTATATATAATTGTGATATAGGAATTAAGATTTTGTATGTATTAGTTGTACGGATTGAAATAATGCAAAAAATATTTGTTTTGCTGTTGCTTGTATCGGGAACATTTGCGTGTGAAAGATATGCATTCGAGGAGAATTATGATGAGCTGTTTTCACCGTTTGGGGGATCTTGTAACCCTAACACGTTACCATGGGACATTCGGAGTTATCAAGATTTTGATATAAAGGGATTCCATAAGGATAGTACCAAGTTTATTTCTCCTCGACAGCAGCTCAGCTGTATGTCCTCTTATCTGTTCAATATGATTCCTCGTGGTGTTATTGAAGTGAATATTTATATGGACAATCCTAGTAATGGTGATATGATACAAGTGATGGCTTTGGATGATCGGAATGCTGTCGCGGGTATAGCAATGATCACTGGATCTACTTATTCAGGAGGTTGGCATACTTTGCGCCTCTCATTAATTGGAGTAATACCTTTCAGAGGACGAGTAAGTATATAATCTTTTAATATATTTGATGCTTGTGGTAATATTCATATACTAGCTTTTGCCCGCGGCTCCGCCCGCGTGGATGTCGGTTATCGCGACAAAGCATAGCCTATGTCCTTTCTCTAGGTCTAATCTACCTCTATGCCAAATTTCATCAAAATCGGTTCAGTGGTTTAGGCGTGAAAGCATAACATACAGACATACAGACAGACAGACAGACAGACAGAGTTACTTTCGCATTTATAATATTAAGTATGGATACATATAGTAAAAATATTTATTAAGATATATAGGGCCCTGCAAGCGCCTTTAAGGCCTAATAAACCTCACATGTTAGGCGATACGCCTGTTAAAGGCTCTGGTGCAAGCTTTCTTCATAGTGCTGGAAGGATGGACCAATCAAATAAGTGAACCCTAGGGTCCATAGTAGAAACTTTAGATGGAACTGTAAAATCGCTGGAGGATGATGATAAATTATAGTTATTGTCTGGCCTCAGTGGTGCAGTATACCATGGAGATACCAAGGTCACTAATGTATTGTATCATCTGTATGAGGTATCGAAGTTAATTTTCGACGTCAAGAAAAAAAAAATCTGTTTGCGTAATAGTATTTATATTTAGCTATATAATACACCTGCACAAATTATAGATTAGATGCAAATTAGATGCGTATCGGTAATTAAATAATAATTTTTTGTATATAATTACTAATTACACAATTCGACTAAAATATTAATTGTTGCTTTCTGTACTTTCAGCTTTCCATACTTGGTATGTCATCTCCAGATTCGACGGTCATCGTGGATTCATTTAGATATATAGCACCAAATACAGACGAAAAAGATTGTCTTATATATGAGGAACAATCAACTACCGAACGCACCACTCAGACTACTGAGGTTTCTACTGAGAGCACCATTGAAAGTACTTATACCACTGAAAGCACGTCTGAAACCAAACCTGAAGATATTCCTGGAAGTTCCCCTGATAGCACCACTTCTGCGACTGAAAGCACTGATGAAAGTACCTATACCACTGAAAGCACTACTCTTAGTACATCTGAAAACACGCCTGAAAATACGCCTGAAGACACTCCTGGAAGTTCTCCTGATAGTACCACTTCTTCAACTGAAAGTACTAATGTTACTGATAGCACTACTGAAACCACGCCTGAGGGGCCCGCTGATAGCACTACTACGACTGAAAGTACTTATGTTACTGATAGCACTACTGTAAACACGCCTGAAGACACTCCTGGAAGTCCCCCTGACAGTACCACTTCTTCCACTGAAGGATCCACCGAAGGTTCCTCTGAAAGTACCTATATTACTGATAGTACTACCGAAACCACGCCTGAAGGGTCTGATAGCACTACTACGACTGAAAGCACCTATGTTACTGATAGTACTGCAGAAAGTACACCTGGAAGTTCACCTGGTAGTACCACTTCTATGACGGAAAGTACCACTGACAGTACCTATTCTACTGATAGTACTACTGGAAGTACTTTTGAAAACACACCTGACGACACTCCTGGTAGTTCCCCCGATAGCACAACTTCATCGACAGATATTACTTATACTACTGATAGTACGACTGAAAATATTCCTGGTAGTACCCCTGATAGCACCACTTACTCGACAGACAGTTCCTATACTACTGATAGTACGACTGAAAAATATCCTGGTAGTTTCCCTGATAGCACTACTTCATCGACAGATAGTACCTATACTACTGATAGTACGACTGAAAAATATCCTGGTAGTTTCCCTGATAGCACTACTTCATCGACAGATAGTACCTATACTACTGATAATACGACTGAAAACATTCCTGATAGTACCCCTGATAGCACCACTTCATCGATAGACAGTACCTATACTACTGATAGTACGACCGAACACATTCCTGGTAGTTCCCCTGATAGCACCACTTCATCGACAGATAGTACCTATACTACTGATAGTACGACTGAAAATAATCCTGCTAGTACCCCGGATAGCACCACTTACTCGACAGACAGTACCTATACTACTGATAGTACGACTGAAAAAAATCCTGGTAGTTTCCCTGATAGCACCACTTCATCAACAGATAGTACCTATACTACTGATAGTACGATTGAAAACAATCCTGGTAGTACCCCTGATAGCACTTCTTCATCGACAGACAGTACCTACACCACTGATAGTACGACTGAAAACATTCCTGATAGTACCCCTGATAGCACCACTTCCTCGACAGACAATACCTATACTACTGACAGTACGACTGAAGGAATTCCTGGTAGTTCCCCCGATAGCACCACTTCATCGACGGATAGTACCTATACTACTGATAGTACGACTGAAAATATTCCTGGTATTACCCCTGATAGCACCACTTCCTTGACAGACAGTACCTATACTACTGACAGTACAACTGAAGGAATTCCTGGTAGTTCTCCTGATAGCACCACTTCATCGACCGATAGTACCTATACTACTGATAGTACGGCTGAAAGCATTCCTGGTAGTACCCCTGATAGCACCACTTGGTCGACAGACGGTACCTATACTGATAGTACGACTGAAGAAATTCCTGGTAGTTCTCCTGATAGCACCACTTCATCGACGGACAGTATATATACTACTGATAGCACTACTGCAAGTACTACAGAAAACACACCTGGCGACATACCTGGTAGTTTTCCTGATAGCACCACTTCTACTACCGATAGCAACACTGACAGTACTTATATTACCGAAGGCTCACCTGCAAACACTCCTGACAGCTATCCTGACAGCAGCACTACCACAACTGAAAGTTCCACTGAGGATACCTGTACCACTGAATCCCCTACTACAAGTACAACTGAAAGCCCTCCTGGCCCTATACCTGAATGCCCCCCTGATAGTTCCAAGTTTCCTGATTGCCCACCTGATAGTTCTGAGATTCCTGAATGTCCTACAGAAAAAATAATTAAGATTGACATTACAGCATCAATTGTAATTAAATTTACGTAGACTGGCTGTTGCCTTTTGTCGCTGGCAGTAATGTACCTGGATAACGCAAGCAGCAAGACTTCCTCCGCAGAAAGGACCAGGGGCGGTGCCATCTCCATGGCCTAGAGTGTACTTCACTATTAAATGTCGGCTTCGTCTCACCCCGCCTGCGATTTAATTTTTAATGGTCGAATTAATTTAATTTATTAGTGTAATTTTAAATAAAGACTATTTATGAGAAGCGCATATTTATTTATTTCAGTTTCATCTTTTCATATAGTAGTTTTACATCAGATCGAAAGGGTCAACGTATATTTTGAATATTTACTTATTATTGAAAATATAAAAAGGCAAGAAAGAGAGTAAGAGTCAGCCGGGGTGTGAGAGATATGTCGAAGACAACCTCACCTTCAGCCTAGCATGACGACGACGGCCCACAGACGGCGTGCGCTTTTAGTTGATTCGAGTCCGACATAACTTACCCTATCCGAGGGGATTTGTAAAAAAAGGCATGATTCCAGACGTCACAGTGTTTTCTTCCACGCAACGGCACGAATAAACTTCGAAATTTACTTTTTTAATTTAAACAATTGGGTGTTCAATTTTTGAGATACATTGTGATTCTTGGTATCATAATCAAGACGACTTTGTAAGATTCTATCTGGATGTCTAGTATTTGGCGGTTTTGAACAGGTGTGGGTGTAGTTTTACAAATTTAACAGCTTCTACATTTTACATACAGATCAAGGTGAGTACAGTAAGGTACCCTTTTTATAAAAAGGTGGTTAGATACCCATATAAAAAGCCAAAGTGGTAATAGATCTTACACATTTATTGGAATTTCCGATATATTCTGTAGAATTTCCCCATTAGATAAGACCGTAGATATGTATTCACTAGAAGATATGTATTCGTGGCTAACACTGTTTTTTAGTTAAAAGTCTTACGCGGTGTGTAAAGGACTATACACTTTGTTGTGTTTACAATTTAGATGTCCATCTAGAGTTATTCCTAAAAATAAAGTTTCTGTTACTTCATTAATTTCATATTCTTTATAATTTACTTTTAGATTTGTATGTAATATCTGACTCTGAAATTGGTTTTCTTAATTGATTCATCTGAAAATTGTTATCATTGAGCCATTTAATATGACGGCGCGTTAATAAATTGTGTGAGATTAGAGTGAATGAGGTTTACTCGTGCGTAATACAGGACACTGGTGCTTGATGGTTGAGCGGCGACATTCAAATTTCGAACTGTCACTTTTGAGTTGGAAAAAATGGCGGACAGTGTGTGCGGCACGCGGGAAGCACTGGCACAGGCGTTATCGGAATATCTGGGGAATCGCTTCGCCCCTCAACCAAGCATTAGCGTGTCATGTAGAACGCTATTAATCCCGGTTGAATATACTTTGATAATCAACGATTGATGTCATTGGAAATATTGTGATTCGTGTATTTGGTTGTGCCTTCTCCTCGCCCGTTTACCCACGCGGATTGTGAGTGCTAGCTTACAATAAGGTCACCAAGATGTCCAAGACTCGAAGTATCTCTCGTGTGCTTACAAATAATATTATTTATTGTGTTATTTATGTCATTTGAGAAATATTCAATTGTAATTTATGGCTTATGATAAACATGCACAATGTTTATCATAAGCCATAATTAAAGGTATGTTGTCAGCATACATTATGCATGGATTTGAAGTAATATCGTTGATCCCGGTTACATCCGGCCCGAGATCCGCTAACTCCCTTTTCTCCTTTTGGTTTGGAATATATATTATACGAATTTAATTATCCCGGTGCGACCCCATGTCTTCTAGTGGGTCTCGTAGAAGGAGAATTAGGGATAGGCCTGTTCTCATACAGCCATGACTAAGGGCCCCCTTGACGGCAATAGGCTCGTCCTTTATTACGTGGGACCGAAAATCATAGTTGGCGATTCGGTGATTTACATGCGTGAGATATGTATGTATGACTTTTATGAAAGCGATTGTCGTTAGGCCCCCAACTCCAAGAGGAAATCCTGCATCAGAACCTGGTCTTTTTGTTTGTTTCGATGAAGACTCCGATGAACTAGGGGTCCCCATAAACACCCTTCATCATCATGGAGACATATTTTTCTGATTGCATCCGAATCCGAAGTGAACTCAGTAACCCAAAAACTTCCTTTTTCTTCATTTTAGCGTTAATTCCAGAAGTCAGTAATCCACTTTTGCCAGATTATCTGCGAGTTTGGCTGATCTTCAAGATTTTCCGTGAAGTGACTACCTTCAACCTTCACATCCCATTGGCGATATCAAAGTATTGCCGTTCGACAAGAAGACACTTCTCATGGCACAATTTATTCTGAGATGATACAATATAGTTGTGCCAATGCCAATTTCGTTGACGTCATCGTCATTAAAGACAGCCCTCACAAGTTGGCTTTAATAAGGTGAAACTTATAATTACTATTATAAAACCAGAGAAGATAAGAGGAAAAATAACGGCATTTTGAGGAACGCCCTCTATTATATCACACCAATCGGACGGTTTATTGGAGCAAACAGATAGCGAACATCCTTATAGATAAGACTTAAATCGTACATGATAATAACATTAAAAGCTTTGATTCCTAGGAAAGTGACAAAATAAACCGAGTTGAAGACGCTCAAAGTCCAATTCACCATAACAGTAAGTTACTTTTGGGGTTGGTTGGTCACGGAGATAAAAATGCTGCGGTGGATGTGTGGAGTCTCGCGTAAAGATCGCATGAGGAACTCACGCATCCGCGGCAGCCTTCATGTCCGTGACATCGCAGATAAAATGCAAGAGAGCCGCCTCCGCTGGTGCGGCCACGTCTTGCGGAAACCGCCCAGCTACGTGGGTAATAAATGCCTGGCAATGGCGCCCCCACCCAGTCCAGGTAGAAGGGGTAGGCCCAAGAAGTGCTGGCTTGGCGTCGTGGAGGGTGACATGCGTGAAAACGGTCTCACTACCTTGGACGCCCAAGATCGTGCGAAGTGTAGGAGGAAGAGCCGGAAGGCGGACCCTGAGCTCCGAGGGCACCGTAGCCTCGGATGCAATCAGGACTAACGTCTTTATGTGGATGATGTGGATGATGATGACTTTTGGGGTTCCATCGAGATACTTGGAACCAAAACCAACACATCTCTTAATTGACTGACGAGGTTCTAACGCAGGCTTTCCTTTCGGATTTGGACATTCTGCGGGTAGGCACTCTAGAAAAGCTATGTACATCAAACCAAGAAGAGGAAAAGGAGTAAATGTATAAGTCGCTGATGCAACCGAGAACCACGCTAAGATCTATGATGACGGTGATAAAAAAGCTGTTAGTCAACTTAATCAAGAACTCCAAAGTTGTAATTTTCTTGATTAAGCCTACTTAGTTTTTTTGAACTTATATTTTCCTTTTTAAATAAAGAGTTCTACTGTATAGTTTAAAATGTTGGCTGTTTAAAGTTTAAGCAATTGTGTTTCATCGAATGAAACTACCTCTTTTCATGATTAAAATATGCCATCCAAAATGAGTAGGTTGGTTAGTCATTGATAGATCGATAAGACCTTTTTCTTTATCTTTATTTTCAATCAATTCCTTATCTCTTAACCATCGAATTTAAATATTTATAGAAATAAAATTTGATGAATATTCCGGATATAGGTGTACACAAAGGTTGCGCGAGGTACGTGATTCTTGCAGCATAACGTCACTTATGTGAAAACTTATAAATGGTCTCTAGTGATGTAAGTGTTTATGTTACATAGTTTGTTGTCTGTATGTCTGTTGGTTTTCCTACTAACTATTTTGTTAAGACCCTTTCATGTTGACCGGAATTTTGGTTAGTATAATCAATTTGTCGGAATCAGTATATTATATAAAGATAGATATTTTGATGTTTATCTCTGTCACTAAACAAGTAGATCATCTACTAATATTGAATTGATGAGGGTACGATTATATCTTAACGACTTAATTATTTGCACCTAACATAATTAAGATATTAGACAATGATTATAATATGTTTGATGATAACTATTAATTTCATAAGCTAAACTGAACTAAAAATTTATCTTATACTATTGAGAAATAAAGAACATAGAACATTGAAAGTGATATTTAAATAAAAGTCCTAAATTCCAAGTTTTCTGAAATGTTAAGTAAAGAAATAAACTAAAAAATAACGACAATGTAACTATAACTATAATAGAAATAGTATGTTAAATATAATATTATTGTTTATAATGATTTGAACAATAAACAATAAAAAGACCTCAATGAAAATGTAAAAACAAGAAAAAAATATTACATTTACATTTCTAAATAATGCCCGGTGGAATTGTGAAAGTGTTAAACCAAATCATGAAACAGCATTATCAACGACACACGTAAGTGAAGAACGGATATGCATATTGATAATTTGGCTAATCCGGCAGTAATAAATATGTGATGTGATAACTTGGATTAGCCTAGTTGTCACTTTTCGGATTACGGTCAGTAGTTGGTAGTTGATTTTCTATTAGAGCAGTTAACGCATTCTATTTCAAGAATGAACAAAATGATTCTAACATTTCTGATATTAATAACATTGGGATCGCATGTGCTTAGTGAAAACTGTATAGCCTATACATTTGAAGAAGGCTATGATGAATTATTTACTTCAGAATCTAATTTCTGCAACGGTTCCGGTATTTGGTCGCTGGATCTTTACGAGCATGTTGAAGTCACAAGTCTTCACGAGGGGAGTGTTAAATTCATCAAACCGCAAGATTACTTGAGCTGTGTGACATCGTTTGCATTTCCTATGCATGATGGTGGTACTGTTGAAGTGAATACGTTTATAGAATCGACACATACTGATGATATAATAATAGTAGTAGCTATGGATAAAGTTGGTAATCATGTGGGTTTGGCCACAATTGCACCATCTCGTGCTGACTTTGTACCTGGATGGTATTTATTGAGTTTTAAAACACTGTAAGGCACTGTAAGTATTCACGTCTTTTATACTTTACTAACTAAATTTTTATTACAAATTTTTAAATACCTTGTAGTGAAATGTATATTACATCAATTTTATTGGATAGACAGATTTATATTATTATTTGACAAATATAGGTGAAATTTTTACTTAGTTCTCGAACTAAACGTATTTAAATGGGTAAATACTTAGGTGCAATAAAAAGAAACCTTTTTTTTCGTGTGGAAATCCCCTCGGATATCTCCCCCGCCAGAACCGGAAGGAGAGGTTATGTCGGACTCGAACTGACTAAAATCGCACGCTGACTGAGGGTCGTGGTGCTAGGCCGGACGTGAGGTTGTCTTCGATCGATATACCGCGCACCCCGGCTGACCCATCCCTTATGGTCTGGCCCTCCGCGGTAAGTTTTCATAGACCAAACAAATCGTGAATCGGTTCGGTAGGAAACCTAAAATTTTCATTGGACATAATAAAAGAAAGCTCGCTTTAAGAATCTCTGATTTATTTATTAATTCATGTTTTAATGTTGTTCGAGCCCTTTCAACAAAACACAATAAATATATTGAAGACGGTCGATTTACGTTCTTACACTGTTGGCAGCACGAGTGTGACGTACCACTTTCCAACAGGTGGGCCGTGTTCTTGTCTGCTACCTAAGTGGTATAAAAAAATATTGCTCTAGAACTCAAAAATTACAATAAGAGAGTTAATTTTTTCCGAAACATTGGTATAGCATTAGGTACTATTCGTGTATGACATTTTCAGGTAAACCTAGGTCCCCGTCAGGATCAACAGTTCAAAAAAAAGGATTTACAGTTTTCCTGAGTTCACGGACATATCAACTGTTAAATCTTTTTTTTTTGAGGTTAATAAACTTCTTCATGGATGCGGAAGGTGGAGGATTGGGTTTTATAATGTACATTGGGAGAGGCCTTTGTCAATCAGTGGACTATAAAGGCTAATTTAAATTGACTGAGCTCCTTTGTTTCCTTAAATAATGCAATAGATATTTTCATACGTGTCTTCACTGCATAATAATCACCTGGGTGATATTAATTACAAGTGCAGATTATCTTAATTATCGAACTTGATGTGGATGATAGTTTATCATTGATGACGATATGAAAATCCTTGCGATAAAGGTGTTTGAAGCTTAATTCATAGAAATTTCGAATATATTCGCATACATACATGCTTTAGATTATTTTAGTACTGTGAGTTGTAATGATGCATATATTTTTTTTACTGTTGATGACATCATGGTGTCTAGTAGTGTCTCACGCATCTACCTGTGTGACATATACATTTGAAGAGGATTTTGATGACTTCTTTTCACCCACGGGTTTCTGTGATGGTTTCCCGCCGTGGAGTATCGGAAGGTTTGAAGATATCGGCGTGACACCCTTAGATAAGAGTAGTACACATTTCATGTACACACAAGACTTCAGCTGCGTGTCATCTCGCATATTTGTAATGGATCCGAATGGAATTGTTGAAATGAATATCTATATGGAAAATCCATCTCCACACGATATGATACAGGTTATGGTGTTTGATGAAGTGAATTCCAATGCGGGTCAAGTGCAAGTCAATACTAACAATTATCCAGGCGGTTGGTACACCATGAGAATAAGAGTACTTGGTTTCGTACCAATCATGGGCCATGTAAGTATTCTATAGCGTCTAGATATATTATTTATACTGTTGATTGATGGCACTTGGTGGAATTCATTGTTACACATATTGAGAACACTTGTACTTTTCCACAGTATTTATTCTATTACACCTAATCGGTTTCGCCTTACGGCATTCTCAAAGGTTTATATTTACCAAACCTAATCATTATATCATCTCTATATACAGTATGTTGATTCCTGGACAAGACTGAATAGATTCCGCGTGTTTGAATAAATTTAAACTTACTTATATTATAATTTATTTACAAGTGATTTCATTTACGTAACAAAAAAGTAATTATGCAGGAAATTCTTACGTAAGTTTACTATTCTAACATACGTTTCCTTGGATGAACAAATTTCGATTATTTCCACTAGGTCACTGAATGACCTCCATCTCCCATGCGCACACGCCTGAGGGTGACGAGTGAAACCACATGTCACCCTAGCAGAAGCAGGCCAGGGCTCGCGCGGCGGCGCGTTTCGCACACCTCACCTTTTTTGGGAACGAGTTGGAAACTCCGTGGTCTCCTCTCCCGAAGAGGGCCAGACCGAAAGAGATGGCCCTGGGTCTGCAGAGGTGCGAGGGATATGTCCAACAACCTCACCTCACCTTCAACTTTGTACTTCCGTCCCTCAAACGGCCAAAATATGATAATATAACCAAAAATTACATATTTGAGCCATTTGGGGTCAAGACGCTAGGGTCGTGGGGTCCGAGCGCACGGTCGTTGTACAAAGAAATTATTACAAATAAATATATATTATTATACATAATCACTTCTCAATTGTCTTTCATTTTTCTTTTCAAAATTATTTTTCTACATTTGTTATATGAAACCTTTTAGTGTCTCCTTGTCATTTATATGAGAAAACTTATAAATGGCCTCTATAATAGTGATGTAAGTGTTTATGTTACATAGTTTTGATGCTGTTTGTTTTTTAAATAAAATAAAATAAAAAATCAGGCAGGCAGTTGCACAACTGATAGTTGCCTATATCCAATCTCTAAGTCTTGTGTGTCCTTTTGTTTATAGCCTATCCTTGAATTGATTGACTGATATTCCATTCGTTGACCCCTCTGTTACTGCACGTACAATGGCCCAAGAAGAGAGGCTATGTGCGGCAATAAAAGAGTCCCTTATCCTATCCCTCTGTTACTGAAGAAGTGCTTGTGTGGGTTATTTTTGGATAGGCGCGACCTCTCAGTATTTTCTGGAGATCCGGAAAGTCATAGTGTCTATCCATGATCTCGTATGTCTCTATCAGATCTCCACGCTTATGACGCTCCTGCAGAGACGTCAACGTTAGTCGTAAGAGTCTTTCCTCGTATGGTAGTCTCTTCAGTTGAAAGATTCATAGTCTTTGTAAGACTACTTTGCACCTTATCCAGTACTAGTATTCTTTGACAAAGTACGGGCTCCAGACTTGGAAAGCGAATTCTAAGAATAAAAATTTCATTGAGACTGGTTGATGCCTCCGGCCTATCACCTCCGGCCTAGCACCACGACCCACAGTCGGCGTGCGGTTTTGGTCGGTTCGACTCCGACATAACCTCCCCTTTTGGCTCCGGCACGGGGGTATCCGAGGGGATTTCCGCACGAAAAAAAGAAAAAAAGAGACTGGTTGATGCTGCCGTAAAAGACGTATTTCCAAAGCAAATACGAGAAAAGGAGCAAGTAACCTCTGTTGCAACTAGGAACAACGTTAAGATGCATACTTGTATCATACACCATGACTGCAAATAGGTATCCAATGGAATAAAATAAATTAGTATTAAAAAAAAATACCAATTGCCAAAAATGAATGGCAACAGCCCGTTATATATATAGCCCACCGTATATATATTTGTAATCAACTTCTGATTCCCTTCATTTTGATACCCTTCTCGATGAGCTTGAGCATTTTTTTTGACATTTCAGCACTCAAAATCCATTGTGTACTTTGTACATCAAGAAGAAAAATTAAAAAAAATTATATATAAATGTCTTTAGAAATCAGTAAACGAAAATTCGTACCCCCAAAGTCGTAATTTCGTATTGTAGTTAATTTATTTTTGTTGCATTTTATGTATTATGTTTTTGGTTTAAGTAGAGTTTGTGCTGAAGGAAAATTTATATTTAAGTAATTTGTGTCAAAACCACATCGTTTTTATTGAACACATTCATTAGAGAGGGTAAAAATTGGGATAAATTAAAAGAGAGAAAAAAGACATTAGCGTGAAAAAGTCAAATTACATAGAATAAAAGAGAGCTTTTGTGCCGTCAGTGCAGAAAATAAAGCAGGACAAGGCTTTGATCTTCCCATTGACAGCAGAACAACTTTAACGAAATACGAATTAAATATTTGCCTTAATTTATTATTATGTACTGAATGAAAATTATACGTATGTTTACCGTGGCCTTGGCACCGTCTGTTATATGTGGTGCCGTATAATATAATATCCGCAATAAAAATAATAACAAATTTATTTATTTATTGGTGGTTTGTTTAATTTCAGCTTTCCATTCTCGGTATGGCATCTTCAACTTCAAAGATCTTAGTGGACTCGTTCAGGTATATACCACCTGGAATGCCTGATAGCGACTGCGAATTATATGATTTTATAGAAACAACCACCGACAGTACTACTGAAACTACCACGGAAACTTCCACTGAAACCACCACTGAAAGTACCACTGAAAATAGTACAGATAGTACAACGGAAACTACCACTGACACTATTACAGACAGTACAACGGAAACTACCACTGATACTGCCACAGACAGTACAACGGAAACTACCACTGACACTTCCACAGACAGTACAACGGAAACCACCACTGACACTACTACAGATAGTACAACAGAAACTACCACTGATACTACTACAGATAGTACAACAGAAACTACCACTGATACTACCACAGACAGTACAACAGAAACCACTACTGACACTACCACAGACAGTACAACTGAAACCACCACTGATACTACCAAAGACAGCACAACGGAAACTACCACTGACACTACGACAGACAGCACCACTGAAAGTACCACACAAACTACTAGTAACACTCCAACAGAAGGCCCACCTGAATGTACTCCTGTAATACCACCATTAATTCCTGAAAGTCCACCCGAATGCAATCCAGAAAGGCCCCCTGAATGTACTCCCGAAAGGCCCCCTGAATGTACTCCAGAAAGGCCCCCTGAATGTGCTCCTGAAAGACCCCCTGAATGCACTCCTGAAAGGCCCCCTGAATGCGCTCCTTTGAAGACTATTGAGATAGACATGGCAATGTCATTTACTATAAGTATTTTATAGAGAACAAAAGACTTATTTATTCTATTACGGTAAAGTTAGCTTCTACTAAATATCACCCAATTTTTATTATATACGTAATAGTCTTTTATTACACACATGTTAAAATTTTAAAATAAAATTATGATTTGATTTATTAAATAGCCATCTAAAAGTGCGTAAGATGAAAGGGAAATTCAAATGAGTTAAAACGTAACGCTATTGGTCGCAAATTCGACCAATAGTATTTCGACTTGGAAAGAACTCTGACGTCATAGTACTATTAACATAAATCTTTAAAAACACCAAATGTTGTTTGTTTAGCACTGTTTCTTTTTAATATTTATATAATGATGTAAATATTCATTTAAAAATATAAAAAATAACATGCACTTTCACTATCCTTATAGATTTTTACAATACTGATAAGCAAGTATTATTGGAACCTAAGGCATTTAGTCTACATGTTATTTTTTGTGAAAGTTTTCAAGAATGATATTTATTTTATGACTGTGATGATATATCATATGCCCATAACAGACATAATTATACATTTATAGATAAGAGAACACGGCCTCTGTGGTGTGGCGGTAGTGAACGCCGCCGCTACGTAGAATGTGCGGGTTCGATCCCCGCTCAGTGCCAATATTAGTACACATGAATATGGGTATATGTATTGGTCTGGCTGTGCCTCGCAGTGCCATCTGATCCGGTTGCCGCACGAACATTTAAGGCAGTCGTTACAGGTAGTTAGAGCCCTAAAAAGTCCAACAACTGGTCTAACTGCAATGCTTCGATATCGCCTTTGAGTTGTCAGATGGCAATCGTTTCACGGAAAATATCGAAGTTCAGCTAAATCCGCAGTTAGACTGATAAAACGGGGGACAACGGACTCCAGACACCGAGGCAAAGCTAGCTAAGCAAACTGGGATTCGCCAAGATAAAGAAGATAAGAAAAAAACAATGAAAAATATTACAGATTGTAGGTGTGTTGTTTTATTCATATTTATTTTTGCCTGCCTTCCTAGTTGGTGCTCGTGGTGGACCATCGCGCATCGTCCTAGGGATATTAATATCAGGTTCTCTGCCAAGGAGATTGCCCTACATAAAAAAATATAGTAAATAATTTTTGTATCGAGCACCTGCAGTAAGTATGTTGCCCACGTATACGGGGATTACAGTCTTTGTGGCGAGGCGGTAGTGAATGCAACTGTGAGAGGCGGCGCGAGCGAGAGAGACTCGCGAATCGCGCCGCCTGCGCGCGCAGGCAACTCGGGCGTCGGAGGGCACTGACTGACCTCCGTCCCCCATGAGCGCGGGCCTGGGGGTGACGGGTGGAGCCGCCTGTCAACCCAGCAGAAGCAGGCCACGGCGGCGGCGCGCTGAAAAGCACGCCTGCCCATTCCGGGGGCGAGTTGGAGACACCGTTGTCCCCCCTCCTGAGGAGGGCCAGACCGTAAGGGATGGCCCTGGGTCAGCCGGGGTGCGAGAGATATGTCGATGACAACCTCACCTCCGGCCTAGCACCACGACCCACAGTCGGCGTGCGGTTTTAGTCGGTTCGAGTCCGACATAACCTCCCCTTCCGGCTCCGGTAGGGGAGGTATCCGAGGGGATTTTCACACGGAAATAAAAAAAGAAATAAAGTGAATGCAACTGCTGTTGGGGTGTGGGTTCGATCCTCACTCTGTACAAATATTTTTATGCAAGAATATACCTATTTGCATTGATCTGGGTATTTCCGTGCTTCGGAGAGCACGCCGCCGGTCTGGGTTGCCATAACAAACATCTATGGCTGTCGTTACGCATAGATAGTGTCCTAACAAGTCTAACAACTGGTCTAACTGCAATACTTCGATATAGCCAATGAATTGTGGAGGTCTGATCTGATCTTGATCTTCTAAATAAGACAGACTGCAGCGGAAGCTATTATAAAATATGAATTTACTAGGTGAGATTGTATATCTTTTTAAATATATGTACAGTCGGTAGAATAATGCGGTAAGATGGTCGGATGCGCGCTCGGACATTTATTTACGGATTGGAGTGTGGTGCTATTGCCTAAGTAAGGTAGTAAGTACCGTGGTACATCTTCGCCTCGTCTCTTTAACCTGTATATGAATGGGTTGATTAGAATAAGTGAGCTTAACAATACTATCAATGATTGTGCTATTGATGGCTACGCTGCTGTCATTGTATTGTTGAGCTCATGGATTGGTGCATGACGTAAATCTTTGGCATGCGCATCTCAAGAGGGCATTGTCTAAGTCAAATATTTTTTATAAAGCACCCGTTGTTATTACTCCATCCCGCCTGATAATAAGTTTAAGATAACGTTTCAGGAACGCCCCATTTAATGGACCGGGGACAATAGGAAGGGTACATGAAGGAAGGAACAGGATAGGTATAAATGTACGTACTGCATTCTGGCCAGCGCTCGACTTAGAGAAATTTGGGTCTGTGGTCCTCCCACGATACGTTGGCACTCCCTGAACACTGGGGGGACCACAGTCCCTCTAGAGTCCAAAGCTTGTCAGTGTGTTCAGGGCGTGCGTGTATGGTTTGGTCTAGCTCAAAGTGTATTGTAATAGAAAAAGTTATATTACGATATACTTGCCCATAGCTGTAGCGTAATGACATTTTTTGAATTTATTTTAACACTTAGTGCGTAAAAACTGGTTTGATTAGAACATACAAAACCTTTGCTAAATGTAATCTTTTGAGAATGCCGTAATGCGAAACCGGTCAGGTTCAACACAATAAATACTGTGGAAAAGTACAAGTGTTCTTAATATGTGTACCTACTATACAATATTATGCAAATGAAAACAATGTTAATGAATACCTTTTGGTATTAAAAACTACCGTGTTCGATTATATGTGAACGTAAAGGTATCATTATTTACAAGTGCTATTTTGGTTTACAAATATGTACCCCATTTATTTACCTGTGAAAACACAGAAATAATTTACCATAAATAAATTATAAGATTTTCCTCACATTTTCAATAATGATATGGTCAACTTTCGATTATTGGGTGAATATTATTATTTTCGGAAATATCTAAATATGTAAGTGCAAATTCCTAGTAGTCAACAGGTGCATTTACTGTAATTTAATGTGATACAGTTGTCAGATTAAAACTATTATAATCATTATATCATCGACCCTGTTAGGTACTGGTCTCCGATACAATATTAGCCCGGTTAATTTAGACAATTCCCACCAAGCTGAAAATGAGTAAAATTGAACAAAACATAATTATAAACAATACCTGAAAGTTCCCCATCATTCTTGGTTAAGGAAAAAAAAATTCAACAAAACGGTAAGTTTATCGTAAAAGTACCTCAGATAAAAATTGTAGATTATAAAATTATCTATAAAAATGTATCAAAATTTTTTTCCTACGAGCCACCGTTTCTGAGATATAGCGATTCAAAAAGTTTTAAAAATTGTTATCAATCAGCAGTTATAATCAGCAGAAGGAGTAGTGATTAAGTTAATCGTTGGTTTAACCGTTGGGTAGTGCTACTCGGACATTGTGAAATGCGAATACTCAGTTACCGAGGACTTTAATTTACGATTAGATAATAACTTTTATAACTTTTTGAATAGGCATATCTCAGAAACGGTTGCTCGTAGGAAAAAACTGTTGAGACATTTTGAGCACCACTTGAATCATTCCAAGTTCGTAAGAATGTTGGTAGATGGCTGCACCGTCGCCCTTATAGACGGATATAAAGAGAAGGAAAATTTGGAATAATTCAAGTGGTGCTCAATAGCTCAGTTGGCAGAGCAGTCGCCCTGTAAGCGAAAGGTCGTGGGTTCGAGTCTCACTTGAGCATTTCATTTTTTCCAATGTTTTTCGAATATAACTTTATTGTTTTTTTTAATCAATTTAATAACCGAAGTTACTAATATTCCCTCTAACCCCTCCAACTAAGCTAAATTGCTTGTGCTAGGAGTGGGTTCACGTCGGTAGTGTAATGGCCGACTCCTTAACCACTAAGCTACAGAAGTATAGACGATGAGGCGGCGTGGTTCCGGGAGGCCATGACGCGTGTCTGCGACGCGGCTTTGCCTAGGGCTCCGCCCTATAATCCGAGGCGTCAGGTCTACTGGTGGTCAGCGGACATCGCGAGGCTCCGACAGGCCTCCGTGATCGCTTTCCGCCGGTGGACTAGACTCCGAAGGAGGCGAAGCCGCCCCGCAGATACGGAGCCCCGAGAGGCGGAGCTTCATGCGGGGTACAGGGTGTCCAGAAAGGCCCTCCGAGTGGCCATAAGGCAGGCAAAGGCAGCAGCTCATAAAGAGCTGCTGGAGACGCTGGAGCGGAACCCATGGGGGCGGCCTTACCTTATGGTAAGGGGCAAGCTGCGCCCCCGGGCCCCGCCATTGACCCGGTGTCTCCAGCCGGAGCTGCTCGGAGGAGTCGTTGGCTCCCTGTTCCCAGCGCGGGCGGTGGAACATATTCCACCGCAGATGACTCCGCCACCTAGGTCGCCTATGGCACCCAGCGTGGATGACGACGACGTGCCCGAGGTCACTTGGGTAGAGCTAGAGCTGGCGGTGTTAAGGCTTAAGGCGAAGAACACCGCCCCGGGACCAGACGGCATTCCAGGCTGAGCGTGGGTCCTAGCTCTAGGCGAAGAAGACGCTCTCGAGCCCCGACTGAGAGGGTTTCTCAGCGC
Source organism: Eilema sororculum (assembly GCA_914829495.1). NCBI lineage: Eukaryota > Metazoa > Arthropoda > Insecta > Lepidoptera > Erebidae > Eilema > Eilema sororculum. The sequence goes on along the minus strand of OU618552.1, from coordinate 17,977,638 downwards.
ATGTTTGGAGCGAGGCCAGTTTCCGAAGATGTGGAAGACGGGGAAACTGGTCCTCATCCGAAAGGTGGGGCGCCCGGCGGACTCACCGTCCGCCTACAGGCCCATAGTGTTGCTCGACGAGGTGTGCAAGCTCTTTGAAAGAGTCATTGCAAAGCGCCTCGTCGAGCACCTATCCAGGTTGGGGCCTGACCTGGCGGATGGCCATTATGGCTTCCGCCGGAGGCACTCCACCGTGGATGCCATCATGCGCGTGAGGACTCTGGCGAAGGACGCCGTCGCTCCGGGCGAGGTGGTGTTGGCGGTGTCACTGGACATCGCCAACGCGTTTAACACCCTGCCCTGGAGCTGCATTAGGGAGGCGCTCGTGTATCACGAAGTACCTCTCTACCTTCGCCGCATAGTCGGGGAGTATCTGTCGGAGCGAGCAGTCGTCTACCCAAGTGCGACCGGGCTCGGTCGGCGAGAGATGTCGTGCGGTGTTCCGCAGGGATCGGTCCTGGGACCGCTACTGTGGAACATCGGTTACGACTGGGTGCTTCGCGGTGAGCTCGCGGACGGTGCCGCCGTCACGTGTTATGCGGACGACACGCTGGTGACGGCGTGCGGGGCTACATACCGCGAAGCGACCCTGAAGGCCACGACCGCGGTTGCCCAAGTCGTGGAGCAGATCCGGCGGCTGGGTCTCGAGGTGGCTCTGCATAAAACCGAGGCCATGTTCTTTCATGGGCCTCGGTGCGTGCCACCGGAGGATTCCAGCCTCATAGTGGGAGACATTTCCATCGGCATCAAGCCCCAGATGAAATATCTGGGGCTCGTGCTCGACGGCCGGTGGAACTTCGGGGAGCATCTCCGAAGACTGACGGTCCACAATGCACGTCTGCTGCATGGTCCGCAGCGTGCAATGGCCAGCAGGGCCATCAGGGGGTACCGCACGATATCCCTGGAGGCGGCGAGTCTCCTTGCCGGATCCCTACCGTGGAACCTGGATGCGAGGGCCCTTTCGATGCTATATCGGTACCGAAAGGAGGCGCGGGAGCAGGGACGGGAAGACGGTGAGCAGCCAACTCACCGTCCTCAGGCCCCCGGTCATTCGGCGAAGACACGTCGGCGGAGGGTAGATTAGACCTTGAGAAAGAACATAGGCTATGTTTGGTCGCGATAACCGACATCCACGCGGGTACAAAAGCTAGTATAAGTACAAGTATAAGTACCGCAATAAAAGTAATTACCAATTGATTTACATATCTTATTATGGTTAGTTTAATTTCAGCTTGCCATCCTTCGGTATAGCCTCTTTAACTTCAAAGTTCTTAGTGGACTCGTTCAGGTATATACCCCCTGGAATGTCTGACAGGGACTGCGAATTATATGATTTTATACAAACAACCACCGTCATCACTACTACTGAAATTACTACTGAATCTACTACTGAAAGTTCTTCTGGAATCACCACTGAAAGTAACACTTTTTTTTTATACCACTTAGGTGGCAGACAAGCACACGGCCCACCTGATGGAAAGTGGTTACCGCGGCCTATGGACGTATGCAACACCAGGGGCGTTACACTCACGCTGCCTACCCTGAAGAAACCTTCTAATGCCCCTCTTGAAAAACCCCATATTGTAGTCGCTTGGGAAAACTCGAACTTGGGAGTTCATTCCAAAGCTTGAGCGTACGTGGGATGAAGTTCCTTTTATACCGCACGGTACGCACCGTATTAGTATGCAATGTGTGGGGATGAATTCCCTGTCTATGGCGAGCGGTGCGATGATAGAATGTAGCTGTGGGCATCATGTCAAATAATTCATCTGAGCACAAACCATTATATAGGCGATAGAAAACACAGAGTGAGGCAAAATCCCTTCTGAGGCTAAGAGGTTCCACATCGCCTGCGAGTATGGGACTGTCGACGAGCCTCAACGCACGTCTTTGCATCGAGTCGAAAGGGTTAAGCTGGCGTGCGGGCGCTCCGGCAAAAAGATGACAGCAGTACTCCATATGGGGCCGAACCTGTGCCTTATAAAGAAGGAGTCGCTGCCCCGCAGTGAAGTACTGCTTCGCCCTGTTAAGAACTCCAAGTTTCTTTGTTGCCAGCTTAACCTTGTCCTCTAAATGACTGCGGTACTGGACGTCACTTGAAATGTCGACGCCTAGGATCCCGATACTCGGGGCAATGGTAAGCCGTGTGCCCAGGAATTGCGGCGCTACAATAAATGGGGTTTTCTTAGCGGCGAATACACATACTTGTGTCTTGGTGGGGTTGAACTGGACCAAGTTTAGTGGACCCCAATCGGATACTCCCGAGAGAGTAGTCTCGATTTCTGACACAAGTTGTTCGCGACTCCCCTCCACCTCGGACTGGGGGATGTTTGCACGGCCCGTGTAACATGCGTCTCCAGTACTGTCGTCCGCATAGCAATGAATGGAGTCATCCGACAGCATGTCATTAATATGCGGCAGAAACAGGGTCGGAGACAACACGGAACCTTGTGGGACACCAGCGTTTATGTCCATGCGGTCCGAGCGACTGCCGTCCACGACGGCTTGGATGCTTCTGTTGGACAAAAAGCTGGAAATCCAGTTACACAGCCTCTCAGGGAGTCCATAAGATGGTAGCTTCGCAAGAAGACCTCTGTGCCATACCCGATCGAAGGCCTTCGCTATATCTAGGCTGACCGCTAGTGCCTCACCTTGGCTCTCGATGGCTTGCGCCCAACGGTTTGTGAGATACACAAGAAGGTCACCGGTCGAGCGACGCTGGCGGAAGCCATACTGTCGGTCGCTCAGAAGATCGTTACCCTCAAGGTATCCCAGGAGCTGTGTATTAATGACACGCTCCATAACCTTCAAGAGAAGGGAGGTTATAGCGATGGGCCTGTAGTTGGACGGGTCTGTCCTGTCGCCTTTCTTAGGCACAGGATGCACGTATGCGGTCTTCCACGAAGCTGGAACTTGTCCAGTGGAGAATGAGAGCGCGAAGAGTCGTGTAAGAACAGGGCACAACTCTGGAGCACAGTGCTTAAGCACCATTGCCGGTATGCCATCACTGCCAACACTGAAACCACTATAGAAAGTACCACTGAAACCACTATAGAAAGCACCACTGAAACTACCACTGAAAGTAACATTAAAAGTAATACTGAAAGTACCACTGAAACTAGTACGCAAAGTGCCACAGACGGTACAACTGAAGGTACCACTCAAAGTACTAGTAGCACCGCATCGGAAGGCCCACCTGAATGCACTACTGTAATACCAATATTAATTCCAGAAAACCCATCCGAATGCACTCCCAAAAGGCCCCCTGAATGCACTCCCGAAAGACCCCCTGAATGCACTCCTGAAAGGCCCCCTGAATGTACTCCTCTCAAGACTATTAAGATAGACATGGTAATATCATTCACTTTAAGTCTTTTATAGATGACAAAAGACTTATATTTTGCTTAAGGGCTACCATAATATAGTTAGTTTCTACTTTTAATATATCTGTATTCTTATAGATTTTTACAGTACTGATAAGCAAGTCAAGAAGATTATTGGAAGCTAAGGCATGTAGTCAACATGTTATTTCTTGTGAAGGTTTTGAAGAATTATATTTATTTTATACTGTGATGGTATGTTGTATTATGAATCTCGATGGCAAATAGTTTGATTTCATTCTTACTTTAGCAATAGAATTTATTATGCCATCTGATAACCCTCGAGTCTTTAACGCACTCCGTCCACAACTTTTAGCCTAACTACGAGACGACCAGATTTTGATATTTTCTAGAAAGCTACCACACAGCTACCATTTAACCTTCAACATATCCCCTGACAATATTTTAAAGAAATCACCAAACTCTTTTGACGTTTGCACGACAATGCAAGAATATATCTATTTGCATTAGTCTGGGTGTTTCTATGCATCGGAGAGCACGCCGACCGCCCCGGTAGTTATACGAACCTCTGTGTTTGTCGTTACTGATAGTCAGAGTTCTAAAAAATCCTATAACCGGTCTAACTGCAATTATATCGCCAATGAAAGGTGTGTGCGCTTCCTTGAAAATACCGAATTTTTGCAATGTCAGCAATATTACCAGTTTTTATGCATCGATATTAAAAATTCACAAGGCAACTCCACAAAATCAAATAGAACATGTGAAATGATCGAAGTATTGTTAGATTTATGATCATCCTGTAACACAAAAAGTATACAACTGTGATCATGGACATGCTGGAGTTGTTTAGACTTAGAGTACAACTAAAGACAACATAACTCCTTAGCAAAGTACCGCATGAATGTCTCGTTTAAGTTGTAGAAGGTATTCTGCCAATCGTATTAGGTAGACATACCTAAATATGGCTGCAGACATTTAAAGGACCTGAGACAACAGGAAGGATACATGAAGGAAGGAACAGCAAAGGCACGAGTTTACTTACTGTACTTTGGCCACCGCTGCTCTATCGACTGGCTTGCCTCTGAGAGGTTCAGGCCAGTGTCCTTTCCATGGACTGTTGGGACCATGGAGGACAGATTATGATTAGGTTTCCTTCTCCATAGTTGGTACTTACACCCTGAACAGGAGAGGCACCATAATTGGGGTTAATTTTTAGCCAATAGGAGGCTTCTTTTATTGAATTGAATTACTCCTTACATGGAAGGAAATCCATGGCCATGATACTAGTTGTGTGTATCTACGGCGCCACCTTAAATTATCAAAAAAATTATATAACGTACGAATGGAAAACAGGACAAAAATCAATTCTTTAAATCCATTCCTTAAATTCGTCCAGTAAAAAAACCAATGTTTTACAGTTTCCCTGTATTGACAGGCAAATAATCAAATACATCATAATTAATTTCCATACAAATCACCGCGGTTAAATTTAGTTACAATTACAAATTATCTAGATTATCGTACTTGATGTGGTTGATAGCATCTCATCGATGACGATATCAATCATTACGGCGGAAGCGTTTGAAGCTTAATCTATAGAAATTTCGAATATATTAGCATACAAAATTACACTTCAGACTATTTAGAATTGCCAGTCGAAATGACGGGTAAAGTTCTATTACTGATACTTTCATGGTGTCTAGTGGAGTCACAAGCGTGTGATTCCTGTGTAAGATATACATTTGAAGAGGATTTTGATGCATTCTTTACAACTCATGGATTCTGTGCTGGTTTGTTGCCGTGGAATATCGGAAGATTTAAAGATACTTCTGTGAAACCCTTTAACGAGAGAAGTAAACAGTTCATGTACGCACAAGGCTTCAGCTGCGTGTCTTCACTTTCGTTTACTATGAATCCGAATGGAATCGTTGAAGTGAATTTCTATATGGTAAATCCTACTCCTGACGATATGATACTCGTTATGGTGTTTGATGAGGTGGATTCCAATGCAGGTCAAGCACAAGTCAGCGGAACTACTTATTCAGGTGGTTGGCACACTTTGAGAATAAAAGTGCTTGGTATGCGTCCTTTCAATGGTCATGTAAGTATTCTATACGTCTAAAGAATTTATAATATTTCTATCACAGTATTTAGGGTATCACGCACATCAATAACATGCAATGCGCTTATTTTCATTTCTACATTATCTAATATATAAAATTTCCATGTCACAATGTTAGTAAGCGTACTCCTCTGAAACAGCTTGACCGATACTCACGAAATTTTGTGTGCATATTGGGTAAGTCTGAGAATAGGAAAACATTTATTTTTCATCCCCCTAAACGGCGCAGCGGGAACGGGTTCTGACGCCACGAGGCAGGAAAAAATTGGTACCAAGTTCGCCGGGACAGCTAGTTTATTTATATTTTTTAAAGATACGAATGAACTTTACTATATTGTAACACTTTTGTATCTACCATATTCTTGCAAATAACTTTAATTTGATTTTAAATTTGAAAGAATATTAGAACCGAAGTTACTAATATTCCCTCTGATCTATCTATTTTATTCTATCTGTATTCCACACTAGTCTCAACAAACTCAAACGAATTATGTGTGATGCTTTTTTCAGTGGGTGTTGAGTTGACGTTAATTTATTTTTTGTTTGTCGTTTGTCTTATTCTTTAGTTTTGTTTACCGACTTTCCCGTAATTTACCTCTAATTCATTTGTTTACTGGTGTAAACTTTTAATTGGCCTTATGCATGCTATGTTCTCTTATTTATTTGTTCATGTAGCTGTAAGTTTTCGAGAGTTATAAAATAAATTAAAATAAACCCCTATAATTTGTTGATACTCATTCTGGTACAGTTAGCATCAGATCGATCTTAATAATACCGGAAAGTAGTCAAAATAATCTTAATAACTTGATTTCTCGATCATTTCGAGTACTTTATAGAAACTTGCTGGCATTTGTTGAGCTATGTTATTATCATCAACAAAAAATAACGGTTCTTCACCGACTCGAATTCAATATCTCTTGTCTGTATCTTTTAAAATTTATTATTTAATAACGTCTGCGAATAAAATAGCAATTAATTTATATTGGCGGTGTTTTTAATTTCAGCTTACTATTCTCGGTATGGCAACTTCAACTTCAACGGTCGTAGTGGATTCGTTCAGATATATACCGCCGAGAATGTCTGACAGCAATTGCGAATTATATGATTTAAGAGAACCAACTGTAAGTACCACCGAAAGCACCACTGAAACTACCACTAAAAGTACCACAGAGAGTACCACTAAAAGTACCACAGAGAGTACCACTAAAAGTACCACAGAGAGTACCACTCCCTATGAAAGTGCACCTGAAAACCCACCTGAATGCGCTCCTGAAAGACCCCCTGAATGCACTCCTGAAAGACCCCCTGAATGTACTCCTGAAAGACCCCCTCAATGTGCTCCTCTGAAGACTGTTGAGATAGATACCAAAATGTCAATTACTATTAGTATTTTATAGATAACAAAATACTTTTACAACATTCTTGTTCATAAAACCTAATCTTGGGTGCCCTATTTGGTTTCGAAAGTTGATGATTCGATTTTTATTACATCGAACACGCTGTCGCGATAATTCAGTTGTACGATGTTTTATTCTAACGAAATCTTACTGCAATTAGGCATGTAATGATGCCTATAATCAAACTGTGCCTTTTCATCTTTAATACGCACGTGGGTTATAGATTTCTTTTTTTACTTTTATAGTTCAGTTGCTTCGTCTTAAGAAAGTTTCGATACAAAAATGATCGTCTTCAATATTACTAATAAACGCAACTTCGTATTAAAATAGACAATTTTAACCTGTACTTGTTTAATAAACAAAACTTTTATTCAAAATGTTTGTTTTGTCTCTGTTTAAACTTTAAATTTTCAATTTTGTACTCGTGATAAATATAAAAATCCATATTCCTTCATACGAAAACTAAACAATAATTTATTGTTCCCCCCAGTAGGTATGTAATATAAAAAGTTTTCGCAACTCGTTTTCATTGTTGAAATTATAGTTATTAATTTCATATTAATTAAAATTGTCTTCAAGGACTAGTTGTGAAGAAAATGATTTATGTTGTACACCGCCCGATATAAGATATGAAGCCCTTAATTTTATAGAAAGTTTGCTGCTTGAAAACTCTAAAGAAAAATACCTAATAGATAATGATGAATCTTCATACAATGGCAAAAAAAAACAAGAATACGCAGTCTTTTTGTGTGTTTATGGCATACTTTAAAGAATATTATCCTCTAAGTACAAACTAGCTCTTTGTGGTATTTAAGCTGAGTGTTAAAAATTACAGCATGATCAAAGAATGGAGTAGACTAAAAAACGTACTCTAATTTGTCAGCTTATCTAAAGATTCGGTAGATAAAGAAGTAAAAGTTTTATCGTTTCATTCAATGAAACTACTATGCCATTATAAACAATTATTGGAGGTATTCCTCGAAGCGCTACCGTTTTGAGGCGCACCTAATGAGGCGCACCTTTTTTATTCCTCGGAGCGCACCTTTTAGTAGCGTTCCCGAGTACAATTGTACTAACTGCACTTTTATTATTTGTTCCTCTAAATAAACTTTTGATATACCATATAAATTAATATTTTTTTGTATTATTTTATTCACAATCATGTTGTAAACCGTCGTATGATACACGTGTGTCTTGTTGATTACCGCCCTCGGCTCTCTTAACCCAGATAACCCGACCAGGTGTTATAACACCGCTCCTATAGATTTAAACTTACCCCAAATGTTATTAACCCAAATAATCCTGAAACTATTTGATATCATAGAAAAATATAATATTTTAATATGTTGTTATTTATGGGCCTAAAGTTACGAAAAAAATAATAAAAAAAACGGAAATACTTGGCAAAGCTGGAAAATGGGCGGTGTTATAACACATGGTAGGGTTGTGCACTACTATACCATGTAGGTACTACGGAATATAATAATAGGTGTCCGCTGGAATACTTCATTTGTATTCAAAAATACCTCACGCAGTCCTTTTGAAGGTGTTATTACATGGCAGTAGGCATGTAGAGGTTCTGTTTTCCCGAATGGTTCCTGTTGCTTTCTGGTTTCTGTTACCTACTCAATTCATGAAACAGAAGTACTGAAGAAAAAAAATGTCACATCGGCGAACTGATTGTCCCTGATATGGATCAAACCAAGTTATGTAAACCTGTCTGGTGGCGCCTGCCCAAAATTTGTACCCCCATCGTATCGGCTTTTCTCGTATGAATGGCTTGCAGCCGCGACCATCGTAGTAAGGCACCATAGCTTAGTCGACACTGTGGACTTCCTCCAAAGGAACCATATTTGAGAAGTTTTTGTTCAATAAATCAAACCAAGGTCTGACTTTGGCAAACCTGTCGTTTTGTGCTTGCAGTCAAGTATTATCACAGCAATGGATATGTGTCATTATAAAACTAAATCGGTCTCGCGACATAGCACTATAGATCAATGGAAACTCGGTGTCTGAAGACTCCTCGCAATACATTGTCCTACGAGGCACCACAACATATCCACTAAATAATATTATTTCGCCATGAATACTTTTTCATCGTCTGAAGACAACTCACTGTATATCATCTCAGCTTCAGCTCTTAGTTGTGAACCTGGAAGATTTTGGAAGGTTACGATGTTTTCGTTACCCGAATCCTCACTGTTAGGTTTGCATTGGCATTTTAAGGTGGTAAAATGGCAATAGCACTTGGTATAGTTGTATCTTCATCCACTTTTTCCAGTTCCTCTATTATTTTCGTGAGCTTCAAGACCTTATTTGACAGTAATATAAAATTACGAACAACAATATGATAGACGTATATATACCTACCAGGTGTTATAACACCGGTGCAATTTCAAGGTCAAAAACATACAACAATATTGCAATGAGACTATAATTTAATTGCTATGTAGATACCTAACAGTCGTACCATCAATAAAAATATGTCAGTAGTATAACAAATACATCATTTATTAGGAATAATTCACCTTTTTCCAGACATATTGAATCTAAAAAAAACTGCCGCTGTAAAACACAATTTTCACTGCAAAATATTGGTATTTTGTATATTATAACTGTACTTGATTCAACTTTGATAGGTATTAAAAAAGATAACCGCAGAAAATCGATTGAAATATCACTTTTACATTAAGACTCTCACCTGACAGCTAGGGTCTCAATGGCGCCTCAGCGGTAATCACCAACTTTACACACTTGTACCGTAATGTATTATTATTTGACTTATGGGTTATTACAATCATAGTTACACCTTTTGATATTTATATACTAGTTTGAATGAAATTTTATAGGATTTATTATGCAAAATTTTTGAGTTCGAAATACATCGGGAAAAAGAAGTGCTCAAGTGGGATTTGAACCCACGACCTTTCCCTTACAGGTCGAAAGCTCTTCCAACTGAGCTATTGAGCCACACCTGAATCACTTCAAATTCCCTTCTCTTTATATAGTATTATAATAGTATTATAAAATAAATCAAAGAATATTAGAACCGAAGTTACTAATATTCCTTCTAACCCCTCCAACTAAGCTAAATTGCTTGTGCTAGGAGTGGGTTCACGTCGGTAGTGTAATGGTCGAATCGAACCCGGGACCTCTCGATCGTAAGGCCGACTCCTTATATCCGTCTTTAAGGGCGACGGTGGAGCCATCTACCAATTTACTTACGAACTGTTGGAATTTTTAAAATCATTAATTGGTTCCAACTGTTCGTACGAACTGTTCACTGGAACACGAAAGGTCGTGGGTTCAAGTCGCACTTGAGCGTTTCTTTTTTCCGATGTATTACGAATTTATACTAGTTTTGTAATCTTCTAGGTCTTTACTGGAGACATGTAATAAGGAAGTCAAGTATGAAGATATTTAGAAGCTGAAGACTCATAGTTTTCGTAGCATGTGACATCTACCAATGAAATGATAATATACTATAATCAGCTCGGCGAACCTTGATCCCTATGACAGTTCATACTAGTGACGGGTCGTGTCGATATATCGCAACTTTTTATAGGCAAAGGCGTGACTTGCATTCAGCCACATCGATAAACATGTTTTTAAAATATAATCTACATTACTATAATTATAATGCTTGTTATATTTACAAGTATCCGTGTATTTGTATATGGGGTTGCCAATATTCCGATGCAGAGGTAACATGGTCGGACTGTATAATTTTAATGTGAATTAAAATTTTAGTTATAGCAACACTATCTGATCTGTCACTACGCTAGTACTGTCAGTTCGCTACGCCAGTACGAGTGCTAACGCCTTGTATGCGCCACGTGTTTTGTTGTGTCAACGGAATCCTTTGTTTATTACTATTGTTGTTTTCTGTTTTTGTTATTGTTGCTGTTTTGTTTTTGTTGGTGTTTCAAAATGCCGAAAAGACTGAGAAAAACTGTACTCAACAGTGAAACGCGGGAGTTTGTTGTACGCTTGCGTGACTATTTTGCTCGCGAACTACAAAATGGCGGACTTTTGTTGCCACTTGACAACGTACGCGACCGTGTTGCTGATGCTTTGGGAATTGGCAAAGCTACCGTTTCCCGAATTACAAAGGAGAAGTTCGGCGAATCGTCGATGGAGGAGAACAAATTATCAACTCCAAAGAAGAAAAAACATAATAGGGCACGACCCGTAACTAACCCCGATGATTTCGACATGGCAGCGATACGAAACCATATTTACGGCTATTATTTTCGAGGTGAACTGCCGACTTGCACAAAATTATTAGCGTCGCTGAAATCGGCTGATTTATTTAAAGGTGGATTCACTTCTCTCAGACAGGTTATAAAAAAATGTGGATTTCGTTATGGGAAGTGTGACAAAAGAAAAGTGATAATGGAGCGGAAGGACATTGGATTGATGAGGTGTGATTTTCTACGACAAATAAAAAACATCGAGAACTGGGACAAGGTGGTTTATCTGGACGAAACGTGGCTCAACGCCAATCACTCAGTCTCCAAAACATGGACAGACGACACAGAGAAATCCTGTACCAAAGCACCAGAAGGCAAGGGCCAGCGTTTGATTATCTGCCACGCTGGCACAGCCAAAGGTTTTGTACCTAACTGCTTGTGGGCCTTCAAATCCGTGAAAACAAGTGATTATCACGAAGAGATGAATTTTGAGAATTTCAAGAAATGGTTCACAAAACTATTAGACAATTTAAACGAGCCCCACTACATTTTAATGGACAACGCCCCATACCACTCTGTGCAAATTAATAAAGCGCCTACCGCGAACAACAATAAAGGCGAAATAATAGAGTGGCTGCAAAACAATGGTGTGGCAGCTAATACTCAAATGCTGAAAAAGGAATTAGTTAGATTGTTGAACCTTCATAAACAGCAAACAAAGAAGAAATATTTCTTGGATGAGATGGCAAAATCAAAAGGGCACACCGTGATTCGGCTACCGCCCTACCACTGCCAATATAATGCAATCGAAATGATATGGGCGCAGATCAAAGGTGGGTTGATTTGTATTTATTTTAACATGTTTTTATTTAGGTCACTGGTGACTGTCTAGTCGGCTAGTACTATTTAAAGCTATTTTATTTCACTAGCAAATTGCATTTTTATTTTTATCCATGTGCTTATATCAATTACACACTTTTAACGTACAAAATTATGTACTTATAATGTACTTACCCCGATCTCGCTCTTTGACTTTGCATCATTTTCAATCTAAACCATTATTGTTTCAGGTTGTGCAGCCAGGCTTAACACCACTCCACCATTCACAGCTAATAAAATGCTTACGTTGCTACAAGAGGCATGTAGTCAAGTGACTCCGGACAATTGGAGGAAAGTGGTTGAAAAGACGAAAAAACTATGCTTAGATGATTGGAATCGAGACGTGCGATACGACAATATAGTAGACCAGCCGTTTTTAATAAACATAGGAGAAAGCAGCTGCAGTTCGGATTCCGAGTCTGAGACGCAATCGGTGACACCATTGTCAGATTCAGATTAATGTATATTAAAAAATCATAAATAAACCGCTTTTGTTTTATTTGAGTAGGTATATACAATAAATTTGTTAAATCTCCTTTATTTTATTATCGCAAACAACTTAAATGATTATAAATCTGACACTAAGAGCGTAGGTGCTCTATTGATGTATTTTGTACACTCGTTTCCATTTTCGATATTTGTTTATCGATACTTTTCCGCACTAGTCGATATCTTCCAAACGGAGTAACTTTTGCAGGACGTCAACGTAAAGTCGGATTGAGATAATTTCTTGTAAGTGTTAATAATTATTATAATTCCAACGGGATATTATTGTAATTGCATATATCTGCCTAAAATTAATAAATATAATTTTTAGACACCGCCAATTCGATTATAATATAACGGTGACGCTACTACAAGGTTGTGTCGTGGGAATAACTGTCAGTGTCATAGGGATCAAGGTTCGCCGAGCTGATTATAATGCAATCTATACAAATAAATAAAATTGGAGTGTCTGTTTGTAATATTAAAATAACCGCTTTCTACTACATGCATATGAATGTATATACGGTACACATACCAAAATATATATTTTTAAATTTTTTGTCTGTCTGTCTGTCTGTCTGTCTGTCTGTCTGTCTGTCTGTCTGTTTGTTTTGGCTAATCTCTGGAACGGCTGGACCGATTTGGACGGGACTTTCACTGGCAGATAGCTTATGTAATAAGGAGTAACTTAGGCTAAAAAAAAATGCCGAAAACAAAAAAAAAAACTGATTTTTTTTATTAAGTACATTCCACGCGGACGAAGTCGCGGGCACAGCTAGTTTTATATAAAATCTGCGGTAGCCTAGTGGTATGGGTAATGGACTTCTGAGACGAGGTCTCGGGTTCGATCCCAGGTTTACCATGGCACACACTAATGACTTTTCGATGCTTTTCGAAGTTATATGTGTATTTATCGCAGGTTTATAAGTGCCCGGTTAATGGCAATAGGCTCGCCACATTGGGACCTAAACATAAACTGGCGAAATATGGGTGCCAGCACCTCTGCCTACCCCTTCGGGGAATACAGGCGTGAGTTTATGTTATGTTATGTTATTGCAATTTTGCAATGATAATTGACACGTATTCATATCTTTATGGCGAACAGTTTCCTTTCATTTTTATTTTACCAATAAAATCTATCATGCTGTTTTTTATGTCTGTCATTAGGGAGTTGTAAAGTAATAAATATCAATTTAGTTTGTAAGGAAGGAGAGTGGGCATTTATTAAATAAAACACTTCTTGTACATTTTCACACATTTTTTTTGAACATTACCGATTTAACCTAACCTAACTTTTCCTTCTATTGACTTCTGTGAATGTGATATACTTATTGTTTTATTTGTTTCAAAAATATATGGACTGCAAATTATAAATACTTACTGGTTTTATTTTGTCACCCAGACTACACCACCGACTTTCACTACAATACAATACACTTTTCAGTATAAATCTATTACATCAATCTTTTGTGAAATATTTTTTCTTTTCATTACATTTCAATAAACAAAAATGGAAATTGAGAAATTGCACTTAGTTTTTCCATGAATAGCAACTTTTCAAATACTAATATACAACACTAGCTTTTGCCCACGGCTCCGCCCGTGTGGATGTCGGTTATCGTGACAACATAGCCTATGTCCTTTCTCAAGGTCTAATCTACCCTTATACCAAATTTCGTCAAAATCGGTTCAGTGGTTGAAGCGTGAAAGCGTAATATACAGACAGACAGACAGATAGACAGACAGACAGAGTTACTTTCGCATTTATAATATTAAGTATGGATAACAGCTATACGGACCATTTAATAAAAAAACCTCTTTACTGCATCAAAATAAAATTCAATAAAGAATGGTATGGGTAATGGACTGCTGAGACGAGGTCTCGGGTTCGATCCCAGGTTTACCATGGCACACACCAATGACTTTTCGATGCTTTTCGAAGTTATGTGTGTATTAAAACTGTAATTACAATATTTGAAACACCACAAGCTGAATACAATCTTTTTCAGGGTTCCGTACCTCAAGGGGGAAAACGGAACCTTTATAGGATCACTTTGTTGTCTTGACTTGATACCTCCACGCATTCCTGAGAAAAAGTATGCCACATACTCAGTTCTACAACGTCTTGAAACTATGAAAAAATCAAGTGAACTTCTAAGTCAACGCAATCAAAATATAATAGGTCTTTATCTATGAAATTGCCGTAATGGAGTACTTTTCAAATAAATTCAGCCATTTCAAATAAAAATAGTTTTCATCCCTTCTATTCGAAAAATTTCACTTTATTGTCACGGCAGCGGGGAGCAAAATAGCTCTTTTCTGTTTAGAGCCAAGCAGCGGGCCGGCAAAGTGATTTGAATTTGGAACATTAACATTCATAGAAATCGAACGCAAATTGCACGGATTACTGGCTGGTATGTGCTGGCTGCATAGCGCGGGGTGACCTGTGCTAACTAAAAAAAAAACAAAGAGCGTCAATTACCTCTCTGTTCTTGTAATTAGTACATTACCTATTTAAGTTGTATTTTGCAAAATAATATGAGTTCTACGTCGAGTTATAGAAGTGACAATGCATTAACTCCTGAAACAATTAGATATTATAGAAGCTAACAATGCCGTAAACAACTTGTTACCCACGAAATCTAGGGAGAACTATTTTCTCATAGAACGGGGATGAAAAGTAGAGTGTATAACTCGGGAGCAAATTATTTTTCCCTCGGGCGGTGTACTTTGAATCCCTCGCTGCGCTCAGGATTCTACGTTAGAATCCCTCGCTACGCTCGGGATTATATTCTAGAATCCTTCGCTTTGCTCTTGATTCAAAGTAGAGCCCTCGCCGTAAAAATACTACTTTGCTCCCTTGTTATACAATCTACTATTTTGTTTGGCTAAGAATTCTAATTTCAAATTAATTTAATTTAAAAAAAATAGAATTCTTTTCCAAAAGTTGTCATTTGTTTATTGATTGGTGTTACATTTTCATCGAATTTCAATCTTTTTCGTCATCATGGATACGTTAAAAATTCAAGTAATGGAATATGAACCGTCGTGGTAGCAACGCGGCTTCCGTTCTTTATGTAACTTAAGTTACGGAACCATCGATGCTCGAGCCGACTCGTATTTGGCCGGCTTTTTATTCAACGACCTCGGTACAATAAAATTATAAGTAGATACGGTTTATTTATTTATCATAGGTCTATACTTCCCGTGGGCGATATCGTATCATCAATGGTCCACATAATAAACACGATACGATAATCCGACGAATAATAAGATATAGGTATTAGAAGTGCATAATAAAATTAACTCCGGTATACCAGCATACATACTTGCTTCAGACAGTTCTGTATTGTGAGTTGAAATGACGCGTAAAGTTATATATATACGCGTACTGTTAGTGATATCATGGTGGTTAATACTTGCATATGCGTCTACCTGTACTAGATACACGTTTGAAGAGGATTTTGACGAATTATTTTCATGGTCGCCTGTCTGTGGAAATGATCCGTATCCGTGGCATGTCGGAAGTTTCGAAGATTTCAAACCTTCCAGTCCCTTTCACGAGCGCAGTACTCATTTTATATATGCACTACCAGAAGTCAGCTGTGTGAGATCTTTTACGTTTCCTATGAATGAAGGTGGAATCGTTGAAGTGAATATGTATATAGAGAATCCTACTCTTGACGATTTTGTACAGGTTATAGCGTACAATGACTTACAGTTTGTAGGTTCTGCTCAACGCAATGGAGCTAATTATCCAGGTGGTTGGTACACAATGAGGTTCACGACATCTGGCTCGGAACAGTTCTTGGGTCATGTAAGTATTCTTTACATATTACAATTTATATTAGTTAAATCATACCAAATAATTATTGTCTATATGTTTTACATGTCTTTTCATATTAGTTAAAAAAGAAAGAAAAATATGTAAAGCAAAATGAGATTTTTTTTTTTGACCTTGGGGGCAATCCTTCATGGATGTTATACCCTCGGAAGGATGTCCCAGGGCCCCAAACAGACCCACGGCTTCAATGCGGCCTCGTCTAGGGGGTGGTTCGGGTGCTATCCCGCGTCTATGGGGGGTTTTCGGAGATATATGTTCAAAAACCGCAAAGAAAGAACAAAACAACTTAACATTCTAATAATGTTCTCTTTCAGTACCGAGAAAGTTGATAGGTGCTTTGTTTTTCCAAACATAAAATAGAATAACGGTGTCCAATTTATTGGATTTATCTACTAAAGTATCTGTAATCAACTGAATTGAAATAGTTAAAACTAGTCTTAGCTGGGGAGGTCCAAAATTCTTTTAAAAAAATATCCAAGCAAAGGTATGTCTTGTTCTATACAATATGTTACGCTACAGACACAGAGAGCACTCGGATTTATCACGCAACTAGTAGACCATACCATGCATTAAATGTAATAGTTCATGTTGTTTATGAAGCAATCGACGTTTTACATAGATTTCGTTTTTTTAGTTAACAAGTAAATAGGTCCTTGAAGACGAAGTAATTTTTTTTTCTTTTGTTTCAGCTTGTCTTTATCGGTGTGTCTACTCAGAACTCAACGGTCTTGATGGATTCGTTCCGTTATTTACCGCCGGGAATGATCGAAAGTGATTGCAAAATATATGAATTAGACCAAACAACCACCGAAAGTACCACTGAAAGTACTGAAAGACCTCCGGAAAACCCTTCTGAATGTCCTCCTAGAAAGGCTATTGAGCTAGAAATCAAAACAACACTTACTATTAATTTTGTATAGTTATTATAAGACTTATTTTGCTGAGTCAATACAATTATTATTTAACATTATAATGGATTCTATAGTGATCTATGTTGTATGATTTTGTTATTTTGGCTGAATGAAGACATGAGAAAATAATCCGTGTAAATCTGAAGCCCTAGTTCCAGAAAATAGCTCAGTTGTGAATGGACTCTCACAACGACATAAGAATCTGCCAGTAGAAAACATCCCGAGGAGGGCCAGACCGTAAGGGATGGCTCTGGGTCAGCCGGGGTGCGAGGAATATGTCGAAGACAACCTCACCTCCGGCCTAGCACCATGACCCACAGTCGGCGTGCGGTTGTACTCGGTTCGAGTCCGACATAAC
Organism: Eilema sororculum; assembly: GCA_914829495.1. Classification (NCBI taxonomy): domain Eukaryota; kingdom Metazoa; phylum Arthropoda; class Insecta; order Lepidoptera; family Erebidae; genus Eilema; species Eilema sororculum. The sequence goes on along the minus strand of OU618552.1, from coordinate 17,960,068 downwards.
CTCCCCTCCGGCTCCGGCAGGGGAGGTATCCGAGGGGATTTCCGCACGACAAAAAAAAAGCCAGCTAGAAAACAATCTGTTAAAAAAAAAAGAATTTCCGTCTGAGGGTTTCACTTTTTCCATTCCTAATCAATCTGAATAGTTCACATTCTACATACATACATACCTATAAACACGAATTTATCTACATTTTACCAGTCACTGTTTTCGGTCCCACATAGTAGGAGGTGAGCCTATTGCCATATTCCGGGCACTATTGGTCTATATTTGAGGCTGAGTCTGGGCCGCATATTATCTCTGTTCTATGTTAAACAGCCCTATCTGAAAGTCCTCCTGAAAAGTCCTCCTTAGTCGCCTTGTATGTACGACACCGTATGGGAAGAGATGAGGTGGCCCAAATTCTACGGTGCCGGGAACTACGTGAATTGAAATTTCATTAAATATTAAATAATATTTGTTTTCATGTTTATTTGAAAGTTCTAAGAAGCCTAAAATAAAGAAGAGCACAAAAAACAATATCACTATTCAGAAAAATAAACTTTTGAATTTAGTAATCCTATCCAGTTTATTTTTATCTACACTAATATTATAAAGAGGAAAGATTTGTACCTATTTTTGTATGTTTGTAATGAATAGGCTCAAAAAGTACTGTGCCGATTTAAAAAATTATTTCACCAATAGAATGCTACATTCTTCCAATTTGACATAGGTTACATTTCATTTTGAAAAAAAATTAGGGATCCTTGGTAAAATTTGAACAATGTAACCGAAGGTGTAGAAAAATGAGTCTTAAAATGTCTTTCGTCGAATGCGCTGCCGAAACTATAAATAATTGTCTACCCCGTGCGAAGCCGGGACGGACTGCTAGTTCTTTATAAGGTTTAGAGACTAGGGCCCGCATTTTAGAAAAGTACTCAGTTCTGAATCTCGATTTATCTGAGGAGGATCGAAGTTGCAGATAACGGGAAGTGCAATGTAGCCCTTCAGCGGAACTGGAAAGAATATATTATTATATGTTTGTATATAAATTATTGTATTAGTTAATATTTAAGTAAATGTATATATTTATTTTTATATGTATGTTATGTAAATTAGGTGTATATAAATTGTGAAAGTACGCCAAAACAACTATCATTCAATTTCTTCAACCATGCCTAATGACCATCCAAAGGATGCCTGGTAAAAATCGTTTAAAGGGATAAGGCCACCCCTGTTCTGATTCCGTAGTAATTTATTTTTGCGTTCTGTTTTTTCATGGTGTAGTCGTACAATAAACTATAAATAAATAAAATTAAAAAATAAGTTTACGAACACAAAATTAACTTTGTTTTTTTTATACCTACTAGAATAGTCGGACACCGATGTTTGAATGAATTTTACAGCATTAAGTATGCTATCTATACAAATCGAATATATAGGGAAAAAGAATCTTCTCGGGCGGGACTCAAACCCGCGATCTTTCCCTTACAGCGGGAATGCCTTGACCAATTCGGCTACCGAGACACGCCCGATGTGATTCAAATTTTCCTTCCCGTCTTTAAGGCGACGATGGAGTCATCTATCTATATTCTTACGAGTTTGTAAGAATATTGGTAGATCGGAACCAATGAATGAGGTTACAATCCTTCCGTCATTTTACATACATACATACATACAAACAAAACGTCGCCTTAAAGACGCTTTTAATCATAATTGGTTACGGCTATCCGATATCAAAAAATGCATTCCAAAATTACAGAGAATGAACAGAAACCAAACTATTCGTCGAGAAGACACGAACTCACGAGGCTCATGATTACGTTAAGATAAGTAAGGGAAGGTTCATATCTGACGGAACATGCGTCGCGTATTATCGGTCGCGTAACGCCAGAACAGACAAATGTATAGAAAAACACTTGACCGTTCACACTCGACGCACTAACGTAGCATCGGTTGAGTGTGAACGGTCAAGTGTTTTTCTATACATTTGTCTGTTCTGGCGTTACGCGACCGATAAAACGCGACGCATGTTCCGTCAGATATGAACCTTCCCTAAAACTTAGCCATATTATGAGTTATTACTTTATTTAACATGACCCCGTAACATGAGCGTATTGAAAAAATTGGACGGCCTGTGAAAAATATCTGAAATCTTTTCTACGGCTCACCTACCATCATACGCTACGCTACTACACGACGCCTGACAAAGAGGTCCTATTAATTTCATACAAATCTTAGAAGCAATACTCAGTGCCACTAGCGTATTCGTTAAACTAACCTAACCTAACCTAACACCAAAACAAGCTAAATAATTTGTTTTTTTTTTAATACAATAACCGCGGTACAATTGAATTATAAATATAGATTATTATTTATTTATCGTAGGTCCTTCCTGTGGTCGATATCGTATTATCAATGTTCCATATAATAAACACGATACGATAATACAATGAATTATATGATAAGAGGTATTAGAAGCGCATCATAAAATTAACTCGCTTATACTAGCATACATACTTGCTTCAGACAGTTCGGTATTGTGAGTTAAAATGACGCGTAAAGTTATTTTGCTGTTAGTGATATCATGGTGGTCAGTGCTTGCATATGCGTCTACCTGTACTAGATATACGTTTGAAAAGAATTTTGACGACTTATTTTCAGGGTCGAGTATCTGTGGAACTATTAGTAGTCCGTGGCATGTCGGAAGTTTTGAAGATTTCAAACCTTCCAGTCTCTTTCACGAGCGCAGTACTCAGTTTATATATGCACTACCAGAAGTCAGCTGTTCGAAATCTTTCACGTTTCCTATGAATGCAGGTGGAATTGTTGAAGTGAATATCTATATAGAGAATGCTACTCGTGACGATTTTGTTCAGGTTATAGGGTTCAATGAATTACAAGCGTGGGTAGGTTCTGCTCAACGCAATGGAGCTAATTATCCAGGCGGTTGGTACACTATGAGGTTCACGGTATCTGGCTCAGAAAGGTTCCTTGGTCATGTAAGTATTCTTTAGGTACATATAAATATTTCAAAATCTATATTATTACAATATACTTCTCATCAGAAAAACCCAAACACTTTAGTGCTTTATGCTATCTGTCCTAATTTAACACAAAAGAGTTTTCATTCCATGAAAAAATCACTTGATTATATAGCTGGCAGTTTGGCCATTACTCAGTGGTAAGCAAAAATTCAAAACTCGAAATTAGAATTTCATTTGTTCATTTTAGAAAGAAATTAATCATTGTTTTGTGATAAATGTGTTTTTAGAGTTGGAGTACATCTCTTCTTTGGAACTAAAATTAGCGTTTATCTTGAAACTTTTTCATCTTTATTTGTTTACTGTGACTTTGGGAGGTCAGAAAATAGACTTCTTTTTTCCACAACATATTGCCCGCAGAAGCCGCCCAAGTGGTGGCATTGCTGGATACTGCACTTAGTCAGCGTGTTGTGGCTAAATGATTGCATCTAAGTCTGTCCTCTGTTCATAGAGTCTACAAACGCTATCGAACGACAGGTTTATTCACCCGCCACAACAGTCCAGCGAATGTTGTTATAAGAGACTATACTCTGATACATTTTATACTTTTTTAAACAATGCCTTTTTGGTTACTGAAAATTCAGGCTTCTAGTTTTATCCACAACGTAGTTATAGGGGTTCGAAAATGGCCTGAACTGCTTCGAGTCCGTCGAGTGGTTGAAACGTCGTGCGCGCCGACGCAACGTTCTAATAGGGCATGTCATAAAAATATACGGGAAACGACGCAGAGCCGACCTGGGATCACACAAGTGGCGCCTCACCCTTAGAGCGTACTCGAATTTATTACTCCACCAATCGACCGCAAGGTTCACTTATATGTCATAGTTGGCGTGATTTTCAGTTAACAATAAGCTGTACATCCTTGAAGACATAATAGCTGATGGATTTTTATTTCAGGTTGTCTTTATCGGTGCGTCTACACAGAATTCAACTGTCTTAGTGGATTCGTTCCGGTATATACCGCCAGGAATATCCGAAAGTGATTGCGAATTATATGACTTAATGGACACAACCACCGAAAGTACCACAGAAAATACCACTGAAGGTACTGAAAGACCTCCAGAAATCCCTCCTGAGTGTCCTCCCAAAAAGATTATTGAGATAGAGATCAAAATGTCAGTTACCATTAATTTTATATAGTTAATAAAGGTCTGTTGCAAATATTAATAAGCATTTTATTTATATGGTATGATCTTATTAAGGCTTTGGCTGTGACGTAACGAGTAAGTGCCGCTACTTCAAGGCACTTCCCACCCCCTGCAGCAGCGGCAGCAGTACTGACCTGGGGCCGAGGTAAAGGATACCGGCTTTGGACCAGAATATCATCGATTGAGCAATAGGCCGGTGAACTGCGGAATGGAAGGCAATTGGGGCAACCACCATTCTGAGCGCCTTTATATGGAGGACAGATATCAAATGTGTGTTGTGATGTTTGTTTGAAAGTTCTAAAAGAAATACAAACATTAAAGTCTAACACACAAAACTAAATCACTAGTTAGAAAACACTATGTTGGGTAATTCTGAACGAAAATCATTGCAATAAGCAATTTTTCACTTGAATTTTAAATTTATTAAGTGGCGTCTATCAGATCCATTTTAGGCATTTTATTAAACAATTTTATACAATTGCCTACAAACGAATTACCAACCTTATGAAGCCTGAGTTTTGGCACTGCAAGTTTATTTTCGTTTCTAGTATTATAATTGTGTTGGTCAGAGTTTTTTTTGAAAGATCTAGATTCTTGCGTACATATAAGATATCATAAATGTATTGGGAAGCAACTCTTAAAATATTTTAATTTCCTTGAAAACTTATCTCAGCGAGTCACGGGGTCCGAGGCCATAGATTGCTCGTATCGCGCGTTTCTGTAATATAAAAATAGTCTCAATATCGGCAGCTTAGCCCCACAGCATCAGACCATATGACATAACGATATGAAAGTAGCTAAAATAAACTAATCGTTTCCTCATCAGTTAGTGTCCTTATTTTTCTAACCGCATGCAGGTATAATCTTAAAGATTACAAATTAAGAGTCCGTACTACCTCAAATGACATAGAATAAACGTGTATAATATCAAAAGTTCTAAAGCATGGACTTTTTAATTCATTTGTGGTAAAGTTGAGGATATATACTAATGTTTATGTGTGGCAAAAACATGATTACGTAAAATTTTCTTGATAGAAAACCATTGCAAAGTTACCTCTAAACCGTACAAATAAAACGATATTATGGATTAATTACGCAAAATAGGATCACTAAACTTACACAATAATTGCAGTTTAGTGGTTAAGAGACATTATGTGTTTCAAATTTTACAAATATACATTGGTTTCTGCGTAACTAGCAAATATCTAAATTTTTACTCAAGCGATACCATTAAACTTAGAACCGCCCTGCCGCCCGGCCTCCTCCTCAGTGTTGCTTCGGCTATCATACGGGGAGCTTGTGTCGCACGCGCTCTGCGCAGACGATTACGATAGACGATACGAAAGTATTCAAGTACCTATCTTTTGGCAGGCGAAATGGGTAATAAAGTAAACTGAAAGAGGAAAAGTGTATGTTGGCGTAAAAAAACATTAAAACATATGTATTATGTAGGCAGCCTCTGTGGCGTGGTGGTAGTGCACGCGACTGCCACGCAAGAGGCGCGGGTTCGATTCCCGCTCAGTGCAAATATTTGTATGCATGAATATGGCTATTTGCATTGATCTGGGTGTTTCTATGTATAATATGTATGTATTGATGATGATTCCGTGATGGTGGTATCCGTGGGGATTTTTCGCACGATAAAAAAAAATGGCGTCAGTGAACGCGACTGCTACGCAGGAGGCGCGGTTTCGATCCCCGCTCAGTGCAAATATTTGTATGCATGAATATGTCTATTTGCATTGGTCTGAGTGTTTCTATGTATAATATTTATGTACATACAAAAAAGTATCTAAGTATGTTTATCCGCATTCTAGATTCCATAACACAAGCTAATTAAGCTTACCATGGGTCTAGATAGCGCTGTGTAGAATGTTGTGGAATATTTATTTATTTATTATTATAGTAAGTATCTAATCTACCTACCTAAGTAGCTTATACTGTACATAACAATTTGCAATAGGTACTATATTAGTAGAAAGTAATAAATAGGTCAGTAAAAACCTACCTATTTCAAAAATTTGGATTGAAATAGGCATACCTGCCTATGTATCGACAAAAATAATCTTGCAGTAGCAGCCCAAGTCTTTCAGGCAGGTCCTGCCTACTACATGTCGCTCACTGCGACGACGCGACGGACGACGCGGTTGGGCGACTCAGAGCTGAAAGTCGAAGTGTTGTAACTCCAACTTCTGTAGGTTAGGTTAGAACCGTGACCCCAACGCATGAGCCGAACGAGCGTAGCGAGCGTGCCGCAGCAGCGGACGGCGAAGTGCCAGATCGGGTTATGATAGGAACGAGACCGTCGGGTCAGGTTAGGAAGAGGGTTACGTTCGGAACAAATTTTTGAAGCTTCTACCTAACCCGCGACCGGGTCAAGTTTTCGGGTCAGTTTCGGAATAAACGGAATATTTCTGTAAATACATGAGTACCTACCAACCCGAATGATCATAATATAAATATAGCAGTAGTTAGGTACTACTACCATACGTATTCCTATATTTATTATAGACAGTACGTAATTATGAATTTCCATTCATCTATTTCTATTGAAGGGTCATCGCCCTCTGTGGGCTCAGCAATCTAGCCACATTACTGGCCGTCAGATTCTCTGCCCATACGGGGGCCCCGTATAGGGCCATACTTCGCACGATCCCCAGGTACAGTCTCCTGCAGGGAGCGTTGGGTCTCCTGATGTTGGGCATCAGCCGCGCGAGTGTGGCTGATGCCCCCCTCAGTTTTGGGACCAAACTTCGGAAGTGATGTCCGAAGTTCCACCGGCCATCGAGCCCCAGATACTTCATCGAGGGCTCGATGCCGATGCTGACACCCCCTATCTGTAGGCTGGATCCCGCAGGTGGCTCCATCCGAGGTCCGTGGAAGCACCGAGCCTCGGACTTGTGAAGAGCGACCTCGAGACCCAGCCGCCGTGTCTGACCCACGACTTGAGCAACCCCTGCCGTGGCCTTTAGTGCTGCGTCTCGGTGCGCTGCTCCCCGCGCCGTAATTATGGTGTCATGCGAACCGGACGTCGGAGGTCGCAGAACGACCTCCGTCCTCTATGAGCGCTGGCCTGAGGGTGACCGGTGGAGCCGCCTGTCACCCTAGCAGAAGCAGGCCGCGGCGGCGGCGCAAGGTGCGCCTCCCCGTAACCGGGGCTAGATGGGGACACTGTGGTCCCCCCAACCCGAAGGAGGCCATCTCGAAAGGGATGGTCGTCCTGGGTCTGCCGGGGTGCGAGAGATATGCTTTTGGCAATCTCACCTCCGGCAACCAAGGACTTGGGACGGCGTGCGTTTTAGTTCGAGTTCGACATAACCACCTCCACCGGCTCCGTGGGGATTTATCGCACGATAAAAAAAACGAGGATGTCATCGGCGGAACACGTTACGCTGACCCCTCTGAGCAACGTACCACGCAGCACCCAATCGTAGCCGATGTTCCTCACCCTCCGTAACTACGGGCACGTCGTTCTTCACCACCTCCCCTAGGTGCCGTCTTCTTAGGGGCGGAGGCCTTGGCTTGGGACCAGTAGCACCACTGGGTGCAGCCGTCGTCGATAGACGCGACGATGGGTGCCGCCAGCGGTGGGCGGTATGCCCGGTCCTCGAGGACGCCAAGGCGTCGCTCGATGACCTCCAGCAGCTGGACCACCATTGGTGTCACCTTAGATGGAGCACGGAGAGCGGGGGTTTTCACACCCCGAGCCTCCCCGGCCCCCTGGACCAGCTGCGTCAGCTGACCGATCTCCTCCCGCATCAGCCGTTGCTGCTTGTGGGAGTCAGCAATCTCCGTCTCCAGGCTCGCAACCCGAGCCCGGAGTTTCTCCTCCTCACTGGAGACGCTCCTTTCCAGGAGCTCCTCCAGCGCTTTGGCGGCACCTTTTATCGCGTCCGCCACGACCCTCTTCTTTCCCGTAATATTTTTCTGGCCTTTTGGCGGCAGAAATGCGGGAAAGAGCCGCCAGGATGTTCTGCACCGCCGGCACCTCCGTGACCTCCCTTGGTAGCGGGGACACAATCGCTGGCGGCTCTGCTACTCTCTCTTTCGCTCTGTAGAGGTCGGCTTTCGTCCTCTACCCGCGCCTAGCCGTCTAGCGTAGCCTTACTAGGAAGGTCCTACTCGCTGTTCGATGATTCAGACCCACGATGAACATGGGCGGGTGTCGCCATGGCTAGTCACCGAATGGGTGTCCATTCGATCACCAGTCACAGCTAGGGATTCCCCAGACGGAGTCCGGGTACCCTCATGGGTAGATTTATCCGTTATCGTTTCCATAACCATATTTTATTTTACGGTTAATGTCCACCGACATTGAGGTGGAAGTAGAGAGGTTGTATGTGAGGATAGGAAAGGTGGGAGTGAGTGAGTGACGCCCTAGGCACTGAGTTCCCCCCAGTGATGCATCCCATTGCCAGGCGTGGGGTTCGGGGTGATTTTTTATAGAGGTTTTCTTCCTCGCAACTCCTAAGAGCTACCATGCCCCTCTGTTGCCAGACGGCGGTACGGCTCGGCCGATCGATGGTCCCCATGGGACCGTGTATTTCACCACTGATCGCTCAGTGGCAAAGTACTCGTCGCCCTTAAAGTTCTCCGCTAGGCTTAGCAGAGCGCGTGCGGAGAACTCGAAACCGACCATAAAGGCCCCCCTCCTTGGTGGACTATTCTGCCGTATTACGGAGAAAAGGCTTAACCAACATTTTTTTCAAAATTGAGTTATATACATATTCGGAATCAGGAGAAAAAGGTGCATCTACCCAATTTTTTGTGTAATTTTATCTCTAGAATCTACGGAAATACATTAAGCCCGAAAGGCACATCTAACGGCTAAATTGTTATTGAATAAATTGAAAAGGCTTATTTGACACCGATTAAGAAGAAACAACATAAATACGTACTTATGTCTTGAAAGTGTTATAAAGAGAAGTCACAAGTGACCAGTTGTGCCTTTTCTTTAAGACGCCACTAAGGAAGCTAAGGAATGTGGGGGTGTCCTTGCGCTCATCATTGCGCCAATGTTTTCAATTCAAGGTAAACGCAAGCTGATTTATTCGTAAGCAATGTTGTTTCTTTCATTGTAAAATCTTAAATTAAGTTATGATTATGTAATCAGATGTTTTTGCTTAGATAATCATAACTTTTCAAATTCGTTCTGATAACTCAAATAGGTAAACATATAACAGTAGTATGAACAGAGGGTAGGCTAATTAACTTGCCAAAAAAATGATAATATTTTAAATCATGTCATCCAATTTTTGGAAAATGGAGTAATATTTTCAACCTACCCTCTACGCACGACGCACACCCTTGTAAAGTGCCTACCCGCGCGCGCTTACGACGTATATTATAATTAAACAGTCACTAAAGCTACAGACTCTAGTTTTTATGCCGGATATCTGAAGTTGTGTTTCTAAATCTATTTGAACGAAATGGACGAAAAGTCTTATTATATTAAAAAATTATAACTCAAAGAAATAAACAATTATTGACAATGGAGTTGTTTAGCATTTTAATTAGTTTATTTTTAAATTCATGTTTGCTTTGAATTATTCAGGTGCCGTACCTAATGGGTAAAAATGGGACTATATTACTAAGATTCGCTATCTGTCTTTCACCAGGTTTTGGTATTATTACATGAACCGTTATAGCTAGATAATTGAACTGAAACACTTCGTGCGTGAGTCCGGCCCCGTAGAATTAGATTTTGTTCCAAAATCAGAGATAATACGGTGGTTTAAAAAGTGTAACGTCAAATTTATCACTTTATTTGAAATAAAGTGTTTTGATTACCAACTTTTTGTTATTTGTTCAATGTTCATAATTAAAAAGTAAGTGAAAAAGTCAATCATTTTAAAAGTAACAATTTTATGTAAAATTTGCACTCTTTTAAACTCGAAATGAACCTATATGATTACGTTACAAAGACATAATTACATAAATTATGTGTCCTTTCATTTTAATATTGAATTGTTTTTAAAAAGAAAAGACTTATCTGGTTAGTTGTGCCTTTAAAACGATAAAAAGATATTTTATTTGAAATTATTAAGATGAAAGGGAAAATTGGGATTATCTGTATAAAAAAATAATAAATAAATATATTCCTATACATGGTTGGATAGGTATTTCGATTGTGTACCTCAATTAATAACTTGTTTCTCCCAATAATACACAAAGGATTATTTTTGCTAAAAAAACCTTGAAAAAAAAAGATTATCTTACATTTTTGTTTTTGTTAGTTATGCCTTTTTACAATAAGGCGGCAGTATTGGCCACCAAGGTACCTTCAGGTGAGAGAGCAGTGCCCAGCAGTGAGACATTGAAAGGGCTGCTATTATTATATTATACTAGCTGCTGCCCGTAGCTTCGCCCGCGTGAAGTTTTGTTCCCGTTCCCGCAACCCATGGGAACCTTAACCCGGAATAAAAAGCAACCTATGTGTTATTCCAGGTTCTAATCTACCCTTGTATAAAATTTCAGCCAGATCCATTTAGTAGTTTTTGCGTGAAAGAGTAACAAACATCCATACATACAGCGATACATACTCACAAACTTTCGCATTTATAATATTAATAGGATAAGTATAAATATATTATAAGTTTTATGTAAATTATCATTACAATATGCACACTTTTCTCAAAAGTTTGTTTATTGCCATAACTTTCTTGATGTCTAATTACTAGCTACTTTACCCTATCGATTGATACACGCGTGAACTTGGCGGCCGAGCCTCGCGTCGGCCGGCCCGGGGTCATCGCGGGAGTGAGATAGATGCATCTGCGCGCGAGTAGTACCGGCGCGAGAGCGTTGTTGAGGCGCGCGGGGGTAAAATTTGAATTCGAGCTGGAGTAGTACGGACCCTTAAGTTGTTAGACAAGGCCTGAGGGGCCGTAACACTAAAGAGTCCGACTTGAGCGTCCACGAAAGACACACCACGTGGTGGTATCGGTGTACGAGCCAAGCGTGCACTGATCACACAAGATATTTGGGCCCAAATAAACATAAAACGCACTTACGTGGAAGTACCCGATGAACGGAGTCTTCAAGTCGAAGAGGAAGGCCGATTGGCCTTACCGAAATGCGCAGGTATTGGCGCGCATGGGAGTCGCCCTTGGCGTCGTAGGGGTCATAGGCCAAGAGACCCCTACATAGCGGTCACCTGAACCGCCAGCCTAAGGGCAACCCCAATCTTGTTCGCCATGAGGATGATGCTGCCAAATAATCCCGCCGAAATCCTCGGCACCGACGACATGTAACACGGTGTCAATGGCACTTTTCATTCACCGTCGTCCCCAGCACCCGATCTCAAGTTGTCAAGTGAGTTTTTTTTTCTCTCAGCGCGTTCCGTTTCTCCTTGGCGCGCGTACATGGATACTCGTCTTTTAAGTCTTGTTAAAGTTGACATCTGCAGTGGAAAAATTAATACATAATAAAATATTAATAACTACGTGTGCATAAAAGACTTCCAGAGGTAAATAAAGCGTAACTCATGTTCAGAAAAATGAGTAACAAGCAATTTGAACGCGGCAGACGACAACACATGTAAACGCACAGAACACAAAACTAAAAGGGTGCTTTTATAATAATCATGAAATTTTATCGCTTTTATATTTTTATCGAGTGTTTCACAGGCCTACCCCTACGATAAAGCGTGTATATTATAGTTTATTATAATAGTAGTAGTATACTACAATATTTACCCTCTCAGAGAAGAAGGATAGCCCGCTATCCTGACATTCCTGACACAGCCGGATAAACCGGTAAAAAAAAACTTTTTAAACCGTTGAAAAGTTTTTTTTTATTCCCCACAACTAGACTAAAACTATAATTTTTACTAAAACCTAAAACTGGGCCGGCTCAGGTGAAGGGGTTCAGAAAAACGGTCGAAGATATGATGAGTATCATCTGGGAGTAGACTCCATCTTCGTTCCCTTGCGGTTGCCGGAGCGATCCGTTCGCATCGGATGCGGTGGACAATGGAGCATTGTACGTGCCATTGACACATGTACAGCGGTTGTCGGTGCCGAAGATGCCGGTGCTGATGATGTTATTTACTTGGGAATCCTAAGGGGGTGACCATGGACTTAACAAGAGGCCCTTGAACTAATAGCCCTAACTAACCTAACTAATAGCTAGCTACCGAGAGTTCTAGCCGAAGTAGCCAATAAATACCAACCTCGTAAGTATTACACCTTACTGTCGCATTACATCTCATTTCTTTTATTTTCCTATAAAGCTGTTTGAAAGGGAGGGACGTCATCTGACCTCCCAACCCGACAAACAGTCTTTTTTTCATTCTTTTTTTCATACGCGACAGTTGGCAGTTCTTATTAATAGGTTTATTTTTATTCTCTATTAGGGTTATAGGCTGAGGGTCCTGTTCTATCAAATTCAGTTCCGAATCTCGATTTATTCGAGGGCAGATTGCATAGACAATTGTAAATCTGTCTTTACAATATGTCCTCAATCTAGAGGGACCGATAAATCGAGATTCTGGACCGAATATCGTTCTAGAATACGGGACATAAAATATTCTATTATTGAGCATGAATAAGAAACTGTGTAAAAGGAACCAAATATTTGTAAGTACGTAATGAGAGCGCATAAAATCTGTTATTTTTTCATTATTTTATATCTAAGCAGTGATACTCCTGCAATCATCCAATTTTTTTCTTATAAGGACACGTCAATTTTACTTCACCTCGCATGATGGGAAGCTAAAGGCAAAGTCCCGGGAAGAAAGTCACCATCGTAAAATGTACCAACAGTGGTGGCACTCAACTTGACGCCCTCATCAGATGCCTTTTCACGCCCGCTTATAGGACCCGTTGCTGTAGGAAGAAGGAAACACGTGAGCTGGCAGAGAGTTCCAGGTCTTAATGGTGCGGCATAGGAATGATTCACCGAACCGCTTGGTTCCATCCATAAAAAAAAAGAAATAAAAGTTTTTATTTTTCAACTCATACATTGTTATAACTTCCATATATTGAGACTACAAAAGTAGCTTAACAAATTCTAATTTATTGAACACTGTGGCCCCTAAACCTTACATAAAATTGTGAAAAAAATTTAAATCTCTGAATATGTAAATATGTAAATCATTTAAAAATAGTTATCGAATACACCTATTGAAAAAGCAACAAAAGAAAGGATAAACTCACACTGGGGGTGCACGCTAGTAAACATAGTGACGATTGGCGAGGGAGTAGTTCGGCTGCTGTGGATAACGCCATCCCAAAGATGGGGTGACGTCTCGGTCCCGGGTCATCCTCTTTTACTGCGCGACCGCATGTTAGCCTCGTACATAATTACTCCTTATATGTCCTATAACCTATAACACACACTACACTTTTAATCACCCCCATATAATGGGTCTTATAACACGAGCTACACTTATATTCACACTGTATTTCGTCCTTCACTCGCCATCGCCTAAGGCAGTAGCACTAACACGAGCGAACTGCATGCATTGCTGTGGTTAGTTTAGAAAATAAACAAGAAATTACTCTAATTATGTAACAATCATGAGATTACATCAACTTGTCAACTCGTAATGTAATAAGATGTCTGACGCGAGCTAGGTAACTTATGCAATATGCGGGCGGTGACAGCGTCGGGGCAGTGGGCATATGCGCGGGAGTTATGTATAACTTTTAACTACAAACAAAGTATAACCTACTACTAACTTCGTATAATAATATCGTACGATACAATGTTACATCCATAGAATTGCTCCTTTTTAATTCCACTTTGCCCTGACGGTGTGAACCGCTGTTGAGTTTTTTACTAAATACTTATAAATGAACATATCAAAGAACTTAATAATAATGAACAAAATGTAAATATATTGTACCTACCCACCTGTGTACCAATCAACAGCGAAAGCGACGTAAACGTGGGTAGCAGTAGTCCTTTACGCTCGTTCCGTTCGTGGGAGTTTTGTTTTTGCAAGCGCGTTCAAAACTCCTTCCGACTTGACTTTATACTATAATTACTTAGTTATAAACTATACTGTACCTATATAATGGTGCGTGGCGTCAGCGCTACCTAGTGGCCCCATCTGAAAACCAGCGCTGTGCATACTCAATGAAAGGTGTGCGCAGCATTTAATGCTGAGATGGGGCCCTATTTGGGTTCGCATAGTGTGGAATGTTGCACCCGTAGCTTAATTTAATATACCTACTAATAAAACTGTTATACTTACCTACCTATTTATACTTAACATGTCCACTGTGTAGAACTTAAATAAAATATTTTTCTTTCTTCTTTCTTTCTTTCTAAATTAAAGAATCTGGGAATCATAACACTACATTTACTATAGACAGATGCATTCCACTACAAGAAAGATTTGTAAAATATTGTAGTGTAAATCAACTTATGGCGTTGACTGTACATTAATTTGAAAAGAGGATAACAATATTACATTAAGAGCCCGTACCACTCCAGCTCGAATTCAAATTTTACCCCCGCGCGCCTCAACAACGCTCTCGCGCCGGTACTACTCGCGCGCAGATGCAGCTATCTCACTCCCGCGATGACCCCGGGCCGGCCGACGCGAGGCTCGGCCGCCAAGTTCACGCGTGTATCAATCGATAGGGTAAAGTAGCTAGTAATTAGACATCAAGAAAGTTATGGCAATAAACAAACTTTTGAGAAAAGTGTGCATATTGTAATGATAATTTACATAAAACTTATAATATATTTATACTTATCCTATTAATATTATAAATGCGAAAGTTTGTGAGAATGTATCGCTGTATGTATGGATGTTTGTTACTCTTTCACGCAAAAACTACTAAATGGATCTGGCTGAAATTTTATACAGGGGTAGATTAGAACCTGGAATAACACATAGGTTGCTTTTTATTCCGGGTTAAGGTTCCCATGGGTTGCGGGAACGGGAACAAAACTTCACGCGGGCGAAGCTACGGGCAGCAGCTAGTATAATATAATAATAGCAGCCCTTTCAATGTCTCACTGCTGGGCACTGCTCTCTCACCTGAAGGTACCTTGGTGGCCAATAGTCCACCAAGGAGGGGGGGCCTTTATGGTCGGTTTCGAGTTCTCCGCACGCGCTCTGCTAAGCAGAGCGTACCTAGCGGAGAACTTTAAGGGCGACGAGTACTTTGCCACTGAGCGATCAGTGGTGAAATACACGGTCCCATGGGGACCATCGATCGGCCGAGCCGTACCGCCGTCTGGGAACTCAGTGCCTAGGGCGTCACTCACTCACTCCCACCTTTCCTATCCTCACATACAACCTCTCTACTTCCACCTCAATGTCGGTGGACATTAACCGTAAAACAAAATATGGTTATGGAAACGATAACGGATAAATCTACCCATGAGGGTACCCGGACTCCGTCTGGGGAATCCCTAGCTGTGACTGGTGATCGAATGGACACCCATTCGGTGACTAGCCATGGCGACACCCGCCCAGGTTCATCTTGGGTCTGAATCATCGAACAGCGAGGAGGACCTTCCTAGTAAGGCTACGCTAGACGGCTAGGCGCGGGTAGAAGACGAAAGCCGACCTCTACAGAGCGAAAGAGAGAGTAGCAGAGCCGCCAGCGATTGTGTCCCCGCTACCAAGGGAGGTCACGGAGGTGCCGGCGGTGCAGAACATCCTGGCGGCTCTTTCCCGCATTTCTGGCGCCGTAAAAGGCCAGAAAAATATTACGGGAAAGAAGAGGGTCGTGGCGGACGCGATAAAACTTGCTGACTCCCACAAGCAGCAACGGCTGATGCGGGAGGAGATCGGTCAGCTGACGCAGCTGGTCCAGGGGACCGGGGAGGCTCGGGGTGTGAAAACCCCCGCTCTCCGTGCTCCATCTAAGGTGACACCAACGGTGGTCCAGCTGCTGGAGGTCATCGAGCGACGCTTCGGCGTCCTCGAGGACCGGGCATACCGCCCACCGCTGGCGGCACCCGCCGTCGCGTCTTGAGCGACGACGGCTGCACCCAGTGGTGCTCCTGGTCCCAAGCCAAGGCCTCCGCCCCTAAGAAGACGGCACCTAGGGGAGGTGGTGGAGAACGACGTGCCCGTAGTTACGGAGGGTGAGGAACATCGGCTACGATTGGGTGCTGCGTGGTACGTTGCTCAGAGGGGTCAGCGTAACGTGTTCCGCCGATGACACCCTCGTTTTTTTTTATCGTGCGATAAATCCCCACGGAGCCGGTGGAGGTGGTTATGTCGAACTCGAACTAAAGCGCACGCCGTCCCAAGTCCTTGGTTGCCGGAGATGAGATTGCCAAAAGCATATCTCTCGCACCCCGGCAGACCCAGGAGGACCATCCCTTTCGAGATGGCCCCCTTCGGGTTGGGGGGACCACAGTGTCCCCATCTAGCCCCGGTTACGGGGAGGCGCACCTTGCACCGCCGCCGCGGCCTGCTTCTGCTAGGGTGACAGGCGGCTCCACCGGTCACCCTCAGGCCAGCGCTCATAGAGGACGGAGGTCGTTCTGCGACCTCCGACGTCCGGTTCGCATGACACCATCATTACGGCGCGGGGAGCAGCGCACCGAGACGCAGCACTAAAGGCCACGGCAGGGGTTGCTCAAGTCGTGGGTCAGACACGGCGGCTGGGTCTCGAGGTCGCTCTTCACAAGTCCGAGGCTCGGTGCTTCCACGGACCTCGGATGGAGCCACCTGCGGGATCCAGCCTACAGATAGGGGGTGTCAGCATCGGCATCGAGCCCTCGATGAAGTATCTGGGGCTCGATGGCCGGTGGAACTTCGGACATCACTTCCGAAGTTTGGTCCCAAAACTGAGGGGGGCATCAGCCGCAAGGCAACATCAGGAGACCCAACGCTCCCTGCAGGAGACTGTACCTGGGGATCGTGCGAAGTATAGCCCTATACGGGGCCCCCGTATGGGCAGAGAATCTGACGGCCAGTAATGTGGCTAGATTACTGAGCCCACAGAGGGCGATGACCCTTCAATAGAAACAGATGAATGGAAATTCATAATTACGTACTGTCTATAATAAATATAGGAATACGTATGGTAGTAGTACCTAACTACTGCTATATTTATATTATGATCATTCGGGTTGGTAGGTACTCATGTATTTACAGAAATATTCCGTTTATTCCGAAACTGACCCGAAAACTTGACCCGGTCGCGGGTTAGGTAGAAACTTTAAAAATTTGTTCCGAACGTAACCCTCTTCCTAACCTGACCCGACGGTCTCGTTCCTATCATAACCCGATCTGGCACTTCGCCGTCCGCTGCTGCGGCACGCTCGCTACGCTCGCTCGGCTCATGCGTTGGGGTCACAGTTCTAACCTAACCTACAGAAGTTGGAGTTACCGCACTTCGAATTTCGGCTCTGAGTCGCCCAACCGCGTCGTCCGTCGCGTCGTCGCAGTGAGCGACCTGTAGTAGGCAGGACCTGCCTGAAAGACTTGGACTGCTACTGCAAGATTATTTTGGTCGATACATAGGCAGGTATGCCTATTTCAATCCAAATTTTTGAAATAGGTAGGTTTTTACTGACCTATTTATTACTTTCTACTAATATAGTACCTATTGCAAATTCTTATGCACAGTATAAGCTACTTAGGTAGGTAGATTAGATACTTACTACATATAACAGAAACTCACACCTGTATTCCCCGAAAGGGTAGGCAGAGGTGCTAGCACCCACATTTCGCCAGTTTATGTTTAGGTCCCAATGTAATAGGTGGCGAGCCTATTGCCATTAACCGGGCACTTATAAACCTGCGATAAATACACACATAACTTCGAAAAGCATCGAAAAGTCATTGGTGTGTGCCATGGTAAACCTGGGATCGAACCCGAGACCTCGTCTCAGCAGTCCATTACCCATACCACTAGGCTACCACTTACTTACTAGGCTTACTATAATAATAAATAAATAAATATACCACAACATTCTACACAGCGCTATCTAGACCCATGGTAAGCTTAATTAGCTTGTGTTATGGAATCTAGAATGCGGATAAACATACTTAGATACTTTTTTGTATGTACATAAATATTATACATAGAAACACTCAGACCAATGCAAATAGCCATATTCATGCATACAAATATTTGCACTGAGCGGGGATCGAACCCGCGCCTCCTGCGTAGCAGTCGCGTTCACTAACGCCATTTTTTTTTATCGTGCGAAAAATCCCCACGGATACCACCATCACGGAATCATCATCAATACATACATATTATACATAGAAACACCCAGATCAATGCAAATAGCCATATTCATTCATACAAATATTTGCACTGAGCGGGAATCGAACCCGCGCCTCTTGCGTGGCAGTCGCGTGCACTACCACCACGCCACAGAGGCTGTCTACATAATACATCATTCATATGTTTTAATGTTTTTTTACGCCAACATACACTTTTCCTCTTTCAGTTTACTTTATTACCCATTTCGCCTGTCAAAAGATAGGTACTTGAATACTTTCGTATCATCTATTGTAATCGTCTGCGCAGAGCGCGTGCGACACAAGTTCCCCGTATGATAGCCGAAGCAACACTGAGGAGGAGGCCGGGCGGCAGGGCGGTTCTAAGTTTAATGGTATCGCTTGAGTAAAAATTTAGATATTTGCTAGTTACGCAGAAACCAATGTATATTTGTAAAATTTGAAACACATAATGTCTCATAACCACTAAACTGCAATTATTGTGTAAGTTTAGTGATCCTATTTTGCGTAATTAATCCATAATATCGTTTTATTTGTACGGTTTAGAGGTAACTTTGCAATGGTTTTCTATCAAGAAAATTTTCCGAAATCGTGTTTTTGCCACACATAAACATTAGTATATATCCTCAACTTTACCACAAATGAATTAAAAAGTCCATGCTTTAGAACTTTTGATATTATACACGTTTATGCTATGTCATTTGAGGTAGTATGGACTCTTAAGTGTATATTAATAAGAGATATAAAATACATTCAACTGCTCTGTATGTACATTATTGTGTGTGTGTGTGTGTGTTTATGTGTGTGTGTTTGTGTGGGCGTCTAAGAAAGTCTTACTAACATTATTTCAATATCATTGTAAGTCAATAATCTTAGCCATTCTGTTAGGGCCACTTTACAGTCGTACAGCAACATGGGATAGATGTGTAGCTCAGAGTTAACTTTATTGTAAATATGGGTGGAGTGAGTGGTATACTGACGCCTGGCGAAATCGGTGCGAACCCTGGGAGAGAAAGCCACACGGCCCTTGCGTCTTTTATCAACTATACAGGAATTATAGGTCAGTGTTTTATGTAGGCTTAGGGTAATGTTGAGAAAGTAAAGTTTCCTGACCGTTAGCAGATTACTTTCTCTGTAGAGATCCTCAGTAGCATACCTATAGGGTTTGAAAAGCATCACCTTAATTAGTGACCTCTGGGCTCTTTCCAGGTCCAAGAATTTCGTTTTTGTGGCACCTCCCCATACCGATATGCAGTATGTTATCACCGACTGAGCCAATGCAAGATAAATTTGGTTTAATACCGGCGGCTGCATTACGTGACGCAAAGTTTTGAATATATATAAGTTTTCTAACTCTAATCCTAATGCATTCAAGGTGAGGATGCCATGACAGACTCTGGTCAACCGTAACTCCAAGGTACTTTACAGTTGTCACTTTTTGTATGCTCTGGCAGTCACAGGTTGAACTCGACACATTGTCACACTCATGCATAAGGACCCTAAAATCTGGACCCGGCTGTGATCTGATATTTGGAGTGAAGCAGATGTAGTATGTTTTAGAAACATTAAGGGTTAAAAGATTTTCATTCAGCCAGCCAGCTATTTCTTTCAGACCACGTTGAGCGATCGGTTGCACGTCGCTCCATAATTCACCCGAGTAAACAACCGCAGTGTCATCCGCATAAGAGAAAATACGGCCACCGCTACTCCCAATATTACATAGTTCGTTTATGTATATTAGGAACAGCGTTGGACCGAGCACGCTTCCCTGGGGGACGCCGTAAGTTACCTTTTCTTCGGAACTCCTCTGATTACCGACTTTTACTTGTTGATATCGTTTATCAAGATAATCTTTGAAAAGTGAGAGCGCAATCCCCCTTATTCCAATGCTTTCAAGCCGCTGCAGAAGGATGGGGACGGAAACGGTGTCAAATGCTTTTCTAAGGTCTAAGAACACTGTCATACATTTCTTGCTGTTATCCACTTTGGTTGCAATCTCTTTAGCCAGTGCAATGATAGCGTCTTGTGTAGATAAACCTTTCCTGAAACCATATTGTGAGTCTGATAAGATATTGTATTTACTTAAATACTTTATGAGCCTACTATTTAATAATTTTTCTAATATTTTTGAAATGCATGGTAGAACTGATATGGGTCGATAATAATTGACATCGTTCACGTCCCCGCCCTTGTGCACCGGAGTGACCACAGAACGCTTCAAAGCAATAGGAAATTTTCCACTATTGAAGCATAAGTTAGCCAACTGACTAATAGCCGGCACAGAAAAGTCCCTAGAAATCTTCAGAAATTTTACAGGTATGCCATCCCAGCCAGGTGAGCTTCAGAATCAAGACACATCAGTATGGCATCCACTTCTTTAGGATCGGTCGCTAGTAGAACAAAAGATGTTAGATTTGGGTGGCGATTAGCAGTTTTATTGGGAGTGAAATTACTTATTTTATTGAGTTTTTGAGTAATGTCGTCGGCCAAGGTCTTGCCTATGCCAATAAAGAACTGATTGACACGATTTAGAGAATCAAGGGGATGCGGGGTGATGTTTAATAGACACATGTTGGAGCTTTTAGGGGTTTTAAAATGGGTAATTTCATTTATAGTAAGCCAGAGGTTTTTAGGGTGTTTTATTGATTTATTTATCTGATCTTTATGGTATTGCCTTTTCAGTCTTTTGATTAAATTTACACAGAAATTACGATAGCGTCTAAATGTAATTTTTAATATTAAATTGTGTGGATCATTTTTTAGTTGAAGTTGCATTTTATTGCGAAGTCTGATACAACGTAAAGCTCCTACAGATATCCAGGGCTTTAAAGTTTTTTTGTTACCAGAGATTGGTTTAGATTCAGTGTTTTGAAGTAAAGCCGTCTTCATCACGTTTATCAATTTATCTGCTAGAATATTGGGATCATAACACGTGAATAAAAATGTTATATCCATATCTAATAGGCTTCTATATGCGCCATCGAAATCGATAATAGATCTGTATCTGTTAAGGTTAGATGGGGTCTTAAGCTTGTGTGTTAAGTTTAGTAATACCATAGCGTGGTCGGTAATAGATGTATTTAGAACGACAACCAGGGCAGAAAATACTTGTTTATTAATTTTGAGGATAAAATGGTCGAGGCAGTTTTGGTCCCTCGTTGGCAGACAGTGACCTGGAAGGAGCCCATGCACCGCTAGTATATTTAAGTAGTTTAATCTATTTTTACGTTCGTCAGACTTTTCTTTTGGCGTTATTATAAGATTAATATTTATATCACCCGCAATAATTATATTGCTGTGTGTTTTAATAGTTTCTAGGTGTAGGTTCAGGGAGTCTATAAAACTATCAGCGTGGATTTTTGAAGGGGAACGGTATATGCCTATAATAATAATATTAGATATAAAAATTATTAAGGCTGAGGCGTCTGTGATATTAATTTCAGTTACTCGAGCAAGTTGAATATTTTTAATATAAGCTACCACACCGTCATTTTGGTTAAGCTGCCTGGTCGTGTAGTAATAAGTATAATTTTGTAAATTAGGTATCGGTTTGTCATAATCAAGCCTACACTCAGTTAAGATTAAAACATCGGCTTCGTACTTCAATTGAGATAGGTTTAACTCTAAGTCTCCAATGTTTCCATATATGCTTCTAATATTTTGCGTAAGCACTGTGAAGTTGTTGCGACATGTTTGTTTATTAATACAGAGTTCCCAATCTCAGTGCTGTCCAATTCTCATAACGTATTACGTTCACTATCCATTATCATTTAGTTTAAATATTAAGTATTGCTGCATAAAAAGAACTATCGTGCTAAGTAGATTTGGAGTATAGCTTTTACATGCATATATATAAATGAAAAAGAATAGGAACTCTGTAGATATGTGTTTATAATGTGAGTATAAGTGCATATGTGTGAGAGATTGTATCGTATGTGTGTAAAGGTGATGTTTTATATAAAATGTGTAAGTAGTGTTGAATGTTACATTATACCTGAGCTTTGAATGCATAGTTTTAGATGTTTTAATATTAACTACAAAATAGCCCTTTATATATTTCATCGTTGTGTAATTATAAATAAATTGAATGTCATTGGATACAATGGCTACTATCAATACTAATACACGTGACGTTAAATAGTTAGACACAAAATAATACATTAATACAGCTAGTCAGACTGATATCCTGTTGCAAGTTATGTACCTGTGATTCACTCTTGATAAGGATAACCTTCGAGTGCTCATCTTTCTTCACAAAGACTCGCCCAAATGCAGTCCAGCAGAATTTATATTGCTTCTTGTTTGCTAAATCACGGGCCAGGAAAAACAGTCGGGCTCCCTTAGCCGTCAATTGTTCAGATATAAATATGGGAGTATCCTCATTCGTGGTATATCCGAGTTGTTTTGCTTGCAACTTAGACTTATTTTTTATATTATATGCCTTTGCCTTCTGCAGTAGATCAACTTTTTGTAGGGACGAGCCCAGTTCGACTATAATCGGGGGGTTTTTTACCTCTTTCTTCCTACCCTGTACTCTGTAAATGTCCTTAATGTCGCTCGGAACCATTTCCAACTGTATAGTTTTTGCAAGACATTGTACCATATTAATTAAGTCAAATCTAGTTTCTTGAGGTTTCTTTGGAACATTTTTTATTTCTACACAAGATTTACGTGCGTGTCTTTGTTGTTCCTCCAATTTCTCCTCCAACAGGAGTATGTATTCGCGATCTTTTTTAGTCTGTATCTCGAGGGAATCTATCTTTTTACGAAACTCGTCCTGCTGGCTGGACAGATTTGCGATAGCTATTTCAATATTGCTGTTTGTTTGCTGTATATCTTTCAGATTTTCGGTAATTGTCTTGAGTTCCTTTTTTTGTGTAGACATGAGAACAAATCGAAGAGAAGAGAATAAATCTTTTATCTCTTCCTTAAATTTTGAAAATTCCGTGGGTAAATCCTCCTCTCTCATATATAATCTAATGACGTGTATCCTTTATCAAAATAGTTTGAGCCGTTGAGTAATTACGAATGGATATAGATAAATGCACCTATTGATATCAAACGCATCAGAATGATCATCATATTTGGGTTTTGAGGCCCCACCGAGACTCGAAGCCTCGGATGCAACCAGGAAACATGCCAAGATGATTATTTCATAGTCGAAAACGTTTCTTTTGTTCTTAGTCAATAGGGTATTAAATATACATACAGTTGAGTATAAATGATTACATTCGTTTGCAACTATAATTACAATATTTGGAACATCAAATTAAGTTGATTAAAAAAAATAGTACGGATTTATCATTTATCACGGGCACTTCCCGTGACCGATATCATATCATCAGTGATCCATTTGACATGTTAATATAATCCAATGAATTAAGCGATAGAGGTATCATCATCATTCACATAAAGACGTTAGTCCTGATTGCATCCGAGGCCACGGTGCCCTCGGAGCTCAGGGTCCGCCTTCCGGCTCTTCCTGCTTCACTTCGCACGATCTTGGGCGTCCAAGGTAGTAAGACCGTTTTCACGCATGTCACCCTCCACGACGCCAAGCCAGCACTTCTTGGGCCTACCCCTTCTACCTGGACCGGGTGGGGGCGCCATTGCCAGGTATTTGTTACCCACGTAGCTGGGTGGTTTCCGCAAGACGTGGCCGTACCAGCGGAGGCGGCTCTCTTGCATTTTATCTGCGATGTCACGGACATGAAGGCTGCCGCGGATGCGAGAGTTCCTCACGCGATCTTTACGGGTGACTCCATACATCCACCGCAGCATTTTCATCTCCGTGACACGTAGCATGTGCTTGTGTCGCTCCAACAGCGGCCACGCCTCACAGCCGTGTAAGAGGACAGGTCTAATGATCGTTTTATAGACCTGCCCCTTCAGCCTAACTGACATTTTAGTATTGCAAGTCACGCCAGTCATTTCCCGTCACTTAGCCCACGCGGCGGCAATAGGTGCCTTGACGTCGTAGTCGATGTCACCAGAAACGTGAAGTACAGATCCCAGGTACTTAACCTGATCCGTGCGCTCGACCAAGTCATCGCCTATGCGAACGGGTGTGGGATCTGTTGAGTTTAACGCCAAGTACTCTGTCTTCGCCACATTTAGCTTCAGACCGCCGTTCTCAAGCACCTCCTTCCACACTTTCACACGTCGCACCAATCTGTTCCTGTCTGCATCCATCAGCGCAATGTCATCAGCATACATAAGCAACCATAGAGGCTGCTCATGTGAGTATCTGATACTGTCCGACAAAACGTCTAATACCAAGCTGAATAGGTAGGGACTAAGTACGGATCCTTGGTGTACCCCGACGGTGATGGGGAAGGTTTTTGTGTCGCCAACAGCGGTACCACGGAACCGGAATCTTGGTACTTGTCTCGGATGGTGTCGATGTAAGCCTCTGGGATTCCTTTGGATCGCAGTGCCCACCAGATCATCGCGCGAGACACACAGTCGAAGGCCTTCTGCATGTCTAGGAATAGACAGTACAGGGGCGTGTTCCTCGCCCTGTATCTCTCCGCGACGATCCTTAGGGCGAACGCCGGATCCATACTCCCGTGTCCGGGGCGGAACCCATACTGACACTCCGAGAGGGTACTCTCCTGTCGGATCCGAGAATCGATTATTCGCTCGTAAAGCTTCATGGTGTGGGACATTATCTTTATACCTCGGTAACTACCACACTCCTGCACCGATCCCTTACCCTTGAAGACTGGCGTAATAACACTCAGCCTCCACTGGTTTGGGATTTTACCGGTGAGGAGGACACGGTTATAAAGATTAGTGAGGATGCCCATACCACGGGCACCCATTGCCTTGTAAGCCTCGATGGGGACTTCGTCGGGTCCGACAGCTTTCCGGTTCTTCATGTGACGAATGGCAGTCTGAACTTCAGCAGGCGTTATCGGTGGCACTAGTCCTTGATTTGGAGGGAGGTCTGGTGGCTGCACCTCTTTTCCGGAGTTGGTTCCAGAACGAGATCTTTTCGGCTTCGCCACACCCAGACTGTGGAGCGTAGGTACTTATCAGGTGGGTTACAATCCCATCGACAAGCACCCTCACAACTATAAGTCGGGCGCTATGGCGTTTCACCTCCAAGACGTCATCCTGAAGCTCCCGGGAGAGCATCACGCCCACCCCGGTCTGCCCATCAGGAGCACCTGTGTACATCAGCTGGTAGCCGTCCCCAATGAGCTTGGAGTTACAACTGCACTCACACCGAGTCTCCTGCAGGAACGCCACGGCTACCCTCCGCCTGGAAAGTATGGCGGCCAACTCCCTCGCGCGACCAGTTAACGTGACGATGTTCCACGTTGCGAAGCGGAGTTTACGGGGATCGCGATTTTGGCCTATGTTCTTTAGCCGTACCCGGCTCAGGCACGGTAGCCCTCGTCCAATTGTCACAAGAGGCGGGCGACACTCCTGCGCGCCGTTTTGCGGCGGCGCCCTATCCCTCGCGCGATCCCTTACATTGCCTATCATTTTTTGATTTGGCTGAGTTTTGGGCTTTCCGGGGGTGACTGCCGTCTGACCCCCCAACCCTGAAAGGAAAGCCAGCGCCAGAGCCTCGTCCGTTTTATAGTAGGTGCACCGGCTTGCAGTTGAGGTTGGCTTGGGTCCCGAAGATCTTGGTGGGACCCCAAAGCACCCAACGGGATTATTCATTTATCACAGGCACATTCCGTGACCGGTATCATATCATCAGTGATCCATTTAATATGATAATATAATCCAATGCATTAAGCGATAGAGGTATAAGAAGCGTAATTATAGAGATCTCGGGTATACTAGCATACATACTTGCTTCAGACAGTTCTGTATTGTGAGTTGAAATGATCCGTAAAGTTATTTTACTGTTAGTGATATCATGGTGGTCAGTGCTTGCATATGCGTCTACCTGTATTAGATATACGGTTGAAGAGGATTTTGACGACTTCTTTTCATGGTCGCCTGTCTGTGGAGGTGATCCGAATCCGTGGTATGTCGGAAGTTTTGAAGATTTCAAATCTGTCGAGCCCTTTCATGAGCGCAGTACTCATTTTATATATGTGCCACTAACCCCATATTTATTCAGCTGTTCGGCATCTTTCACGTTTGCCATGCATGCAGGTGGGATTGTTGAAGTGAATTTCTATATTAAGAATAGTTCTTATGACGACGTTGTTCACGTTATAGCGATCAATGAATTACAAGAGTGGGTACATTCAGAGTATCGTATTGGGGGTAATTATCCAGGCGGTTGGTACAGCATGAGGTTCACTGTATCTGGCTCCGAACAGTTCATGGGGCGTGTAAGTATTCTTTACATCTAAATATTTCAAAACCTATATTATTATAATATAGGTTTTGAGATATTTAGATAATTGTTTTGTAGTGTTAATTGAACATTCGAGGGCAAAAGCTAAGGTTATTATAAGATTAATATATTCTGAACATATTTTTTTTTTAAATCTCGTCACTTTGTTTGTCCATAATGGATGCAAATTATAATTTTTAATATATTTAGGATGTATATTATGTTACAGTACAAAATAGATAGGTTTATGTTTTTACAAACACAGAATACAATATACTGGATTATCCATTTTTTTTTATCTGGAATTAACTGGATTTAAATAGCTAGAGCTTGTCTAAGCCTAAATGACGCAACTCACCGGCTCCATAATGCGCACAAGCAAATTGATCACGATTGTTTTCGGATTTGTAGACAGAATGCGTAAGCGAAGACTCAAAGCGTACTTGAATTTATCACGCCACTAGTCGATAGCAAGGTTCACATGTTATATTGCAGGCCTGGGGGTGACGGGTGGAGCCGCCTGTCACCCCAGCAGAAGCAGGCCACGGCGGCGGCGCGCTGAATAGCGCGCCTCCCCATTCCGGCGGCGAGTCGGGGACACCTTTGTCCCCACTCCTGAGGAGGGCCAGACCGTAAGGGATGGCCCTGGGTCAGCCGGGGTGCGAGGGATATGTCGATGACAACCTCACCTCCGGCCTAGCACCACGACCCACAGTCGGTGTGCGGTTTTAGTCGGTTCGAGTCCGACATAACCTCACCTTCCGGCTCCGGTAGGGGAGGTATCCGAGGGGACTTCCGCACGAAAAAAAAAAGCTTCACATGTTATATTGGCGCGCCTTTTCTGTTAAGAAGCTGTACGTTTTTAAAGACATAGGTAAGAACTCAAAGTTTTTCTGTTTCAGCTTGTCATTATCGGTGCGATTACTAAGAATTCAACGATATTAGTGGATTCGTTCCGGTATATACCACCGGGGATGCCTGAAAGTGATTGCGAATTATATGAATTAATAGAAACAACCACCGAAAATACAACCAAGAACACTAGTGAAAGTACCACTGAAGGTACCACTGAAGGTACCACTGAAGGTACTGAAAGACCTCCTGAATCCACACCAGGCAGTCCTCCGGAATGTCTTCCTCGAAAGACTATTAAGATTGAGATCCAAACAACCATTACTATTGATATTGTATAGTTAATAAAAGACTTTGCTGGGTTACTAAAATTATTATTTATATAGTGATCTTTGTTGTATGATTTTGTTATTTAAGCTGATTTAAGGTATGAAAAATAACCATCTAAAGCCCGTGTTCCCGAACAACGTTTAATTGTGAATTGAACCTCACAATGTCACCGTTGTTTTTCTTCCAACAGCAACGAAAGACTACATAAGGTCCATATTTAACCTGAATCTCGATTCATCGATATAAATGTCGATCGAAATAGTATTTTAGGTGATCAGGAATTCTTATTTTAGATAAGAACTGTCACCAAGAATACAATTTGTCTTCAGATCTAGTTATAAATCGAGGTTAAGGATGAATGTGGACTTTATCACAATCAGTTCAATGGTTTAGAGGTGAAAGCGTAACAGACTGACATACAGATAGAGTTACTTTCGCATTTATAATGTACTAGCTTTTGCCCGCGGCTCCGCCCGCGTGGATGTCGGTTCCCAGCAATTATTCGAATTTTTCTCTACGTAAACTCCTTCCCTGGACTTCCACGAATAAATCAAGACCAAAATTAGTCAAATCGTTAAAGGCCTTGTTGAGTTATAACATTACAACGGAAAGTGGCATTGATGTCTATATATATAGACTAGCTTTTGCCCGCGGCTCCGCCCGCGTGGATGTCGGTTCCCAGCAATTATTCGAATTTTTCTCTACGTAAACTCCTTCCCTGGACTTCCACGAATAATTCAAGACCAAAATTAGTCAAATCGTTAAAGGCCTTGTTGAGTTATAACATTACAACGGAAAGTGGCATTGATGTCTATATATATAGACTAGCTTTTGCCCGCGGCTCCGCCCGCGTGAATGTTTGTTATCGCGACCAAAAATAGCATATGTTCTTTCTTATGGTTCAATCTACTTATATACCAAATTTCATTAAAATAGGTTCAGTGTTTGTGGCGTGAAAGCATAACATACACACAGACCGACACACCGACAGACAGACAGAGAGAGTTACTTTCGTATTCATAATATTAGTATGGATTATGGATTACCATGTTTACCGGAAAGTTCTAAACAGCCTAATATTAAGACCAAAACGCACGAAACTATACTTTTTTAATTCTGAACGAAAATCCATAAATCACCGACGGGTTTGTTTGAGAGGTAATCCGATGAATTCCGAGCGTGTCAAGCGGCCGGATGTAGGTGGCGCCAGCGGGCGTGACGTCACCAACACTTCCGGTGGCGCACCAAAACCTTCCACGTATTTTGTTAGCATATTTTGAAACAGTTTTACCGCTAAAAATAAACTTCTGAATCCAGATTATTAGAATCTAAAAATTTACCAATTCTTATAACGCCGACAATATGTGGTCAGATTTATGGTTCTATTTGGTGTATTTTTATTCTCTATTAGTTTAAGAGACTCAAGCCCGTATTTTAGAATATTCAGTTCTGAATCTCGCTTTATCTAAAAAATTCTAAGCACGTAATTAGAGCGCTTAAAATCTGTTATTTTTTTCAGTATTTTTAAATCTAAGTAATTATTTTTATATCTAGTGACGTCATCATTTATCGAAATTGGTTGAGCCCTTGAGCCATTACTTATGGATATTAGGTACATTATATTTATTGATATCAAACACATCATAATTATCATCAACACCAAGACCTATGACGAAGTCTCGGACGCAGCCAGGATCCACGCCAAGATTATTACGTCATAGGTGAAACAAATAACCTTTCTTTTGTTCTTAGCCTCAGTAGGGTAATAAACCTACAGTTAAAATATACAATGCACTGCGTTTTCACAAAAAAATATTTATTCCAGGCAACCTTAGAATAGCTGAAAATAGTAGAAAAGAAAATACGAACAATACTTATTCGATATTTTCTAAAGTTTACGCGAACGTCACTCATTGAAATAAAACCACTTTTTACGGATTCTATCGCGATATATTTGTTATTATTTACTTTTTAAACCATCGTTTTGGCTGCTTTGCAGCAGCCATGATCGCGATGTGACTCATGATGGTAGTTGTCACATAGTTTGAAGTATAAGTTATCTCAAAATACCCGAATCATGGGGAATTATTGGTGAACCTATTTACGCAGAATGAGCTCACTGTGTTGTTAAGTCTTGCTGGATTTTGCTTCTTACTGGGTTTGATTAAGTGGATGACTGGGTCCCAAGCTGGTGGTACGTTCCATCCATCCTCTCTATTAAAATTTGGGTGTTTTTTAATTTCAATAGCCTCGCCGATCATTCTAGGAATATATCGATGTTCTTTGGCGAGTATCTGTGGTTTATCAAACCTTATATCAGGTAATGGTTGGTGTCTTTTTGCGTGTGTTCACATACAACTGACTTTGTTGAGCGTTGGTGTTTTATGTCAGCTGTGTGTTCTTTGACCCGAGTGCCAATGCTTCGCTTGGTTTGACCAATATATGAGAGCCCACAGTCACAGTCTATTTTGTAGACACCTGCATCTTGTAGAGGTAGTTGGCACTTGACAGATGGTAAAAATTTACTTATCTTCATTGGCGGCTTGTAGTATGTGTTGATTGAAGCTCGGTTCAAGATGTAGCCAATCTTGTCAGTGACCCCTCGTACATACGGTAGTACAGCAGGCAGCAGACATATTGAAGCTCAGAGCTTCAACATGTCAAGCAAGTACTGCAAGACAATAAGCTCAAACTATCGCGCCTGAGTCACAGATCCCGAGAAAAATTACACGGCACGGTTGAACGCCAGCCTGCTGTACTACCGTATGTACGACGGGTCACTGACAAGATTGGCTACATCTTGAAGCGAGCTTCAATCAACACATACTACAAGCCACTTTTTGAGGTTCTTAAGGAATAGATTGCTTTACATTGCAAGCTCAAGTTGAACATAAACCTTATTTACTTAATTGAATGAGCTCTGAAACTACGAAATAAATCAAATTACCTATAAAGTAATTCACCAAATTGATGGTTAATACATTTGATGTATTGTTAGTACCCCGTTCCAATGTTATGTGTTCCTGTCTGCATAATGTGGACCATAGTTTACACGGCTAATGCATTAACACTATAAAGTTGCTACAGTGCAAAGATAACACATGTGGAATGTTTGCGGACCAAACCAATAATATTTGATAAATGATCACCCCTTATACAGGGTATTTTGAGAAAATGCAGCTGAGTTTTCCATAAAAGATATTTACATAATTTATTTAACAGAACTGCTCTATGTGATACTACTTAACAGAATTATTAAGCGAGGGTTGAATGGGCAACACGGTAGGCGTCAACCTAGACATACGTATGTATCGCAGACATTATAAAGAAAGGATATGTCAAGAGTATCCAAACCGGCGAGCTAGTATGGAAACAATTATGAAAGTAGAAGAAGTGAAAGATCTATTGAAGGAATTTTTACAGCATTAAGTATGCCCCTGTAAGGGAAAGACTGCGGGTTCGAGTCCCGCCCGAGAAGATTCTTTTTCCCTATGTATTTGATTTGTATAGTTAGCATACTTAATGCTGTAAAAATTCCTTAAATTATTTAGGCGGAGTTATCAAAAATCAATGTTTAAAAATGATTGTAACAACATTCATTGATTCCGATAGTTCGTAAGAAAATCGGTAGATGACGCCACGTCGCCACGTCACGTCAAGATGGAAAATTTGAATCATATCGGGCGTGTCTCGGTAACCGAATTGGTCAGGCTTCCCCCTGTAAGGGAAAGACTGCGGGTTCGAGTCCCGCCCGAGAAGATTCTTTTTCCCTATGTATTCGATTTGAAAGATCTATGCCAGGATTGTAGCAAGTGGTAACCTGTAGTTCTGCCTATCCGGCTGGAAAAAGGCGTAACTGTATGTATGTGATACTAGCATACTTTTCGTCGCATATGCACATTTTCGTATGGATATTGTAAAGTTTCGTGAAAATTTGTTTAAAAGGCGATCCATCAGTTGGGCCGTAAGTTTTTCTGTGTGAGCGAAAACTTAAAGTTTGTGACTCTTACAAGCTTAAGTTTAGGCGTAAATTTAGGTTAATGGTTTCAGAATGTTAATTCAATCACACATTTTTATTACTAGGATAATACGATTGACACAAAATAAGACAATTAAGACTGAAACTCTAACAAACAGAACTAGACACAAGAACAACACAGGTACACAACAAAACTTCTCAGATAGCTACTGTTTAAAAAAAATACATATTTATACCGTTTGTTGGTCCAATTAACTAGACTACCGTATAGAATTACAATGCAATGTGACGTCTCTTGTACAAACTTTATTAAGAATTTCAACTAGACTGTGCACTTGATTATGAAATAAATTCAATTAACCCTATGACTTTTTCACCCTATGACTTGGTCACCCCATGACTTGGTTACCCCATGACTTGGTCACCCCAGAACTTGAGCACTTGACGTTTCGGTCAGGCTCAGTGTAAGTAATATAACAATACCGAATGAATGGCGAAAATAGTTTTTTTTTCATTGATTGATATTTGACAGTATATTAATTATTAAATGCCTATGAATGCTGAATATGATTACTCAATTAAAGATTGCTTAAAAGACAAAACTAATGTCCTATTTAAATAAAGACCCTCATTCACGTAACTGTTTGAAAGTTTATTGTTGGAAATCACGCCACAATATTTCTGCAAATGTTCTTAGAGATATTTTTCTAAATACCACAATAACATAATCAGCGTACACTCCTAACGTTATAGAAAACAAGTAAAGTAAGATAAGAGCTGCAAATGACAGCTGTCTCCTACCGCTCGCGAGATACGAAACAAAGATTGACAACAACAGACCCGGCAATATAAATTAAGACGTAATTTTTTGGTTTCCCGCTGATAACACACCAAGGCATCATTCTAAGAGACATTAAGTTTCAAACGCAGTCGTGACGTGAGAAGACGGAGAATTACAATTGGTTAACATAGAAGAGAAAAATTATGTAAGACTAGACCAACTTAAATGTGTCGACTTTTACGAACGCTCGTGATTATGAAAACGTTTGTCACTCAGAATAAGGGGACAGAATGATATCAGTTTTAACGTCAGTCAAGAAATATCTGGTGCTTTTGAGAATTTGTTATTAGAATGATAAATAAGTTGAGTTGAAAGTGAGGAGAATGAGGTTGATAATGCGTTTAAAATCATGATTTGTTTAGAAATTTTAAATGAAAAAGAAATGTTTTTTAAATAAAGATTTCAATTTCGATTGTGATATCAGAGAAATTATCGGAATTTGAATTTTGACGGATACCACCCCAACGGAGCCGGTGGAGGTGGTTATGTCGGACTCGAACCGACTAAAACGCACGCCGTCTTGGGTCCTTGGTTGTCGGAGGTGAGATTGCCAAAAGCATATCTCTCGCACCCCGGCAGACCCAGGACCATCTCTTTCGAGATGGCCCCCTTCGGGTTGTGGGGACCACAGTGTCCCCATCTAGCCCCGGTTACGGGGAGGCGCACTTTGCGCCGCCGCCGCGGCCTGCTTCTGCTAGGGTGACAGGCAGCTGCACCGGTCACCCTCAGGCCACCGTCCTATCCATTAGTTGCCTTTTACGATACCCACAAGAAGAGATGGGGTGGTTCTATTCTATTCTAGGCTTTTTGTCTGCAAATACAGCCAACTAAAAATCAATTTGGCAGTGGAATATACATACACATTCGCCTCTGATTTTGGTTACGCAAATACCAACACAATGTTTGATGTCTACCTGCGACAAAGGCATTCAAGCCCAATAAGTATGCGAATACGTGGGGTATTCGCATACTTATTGAGCACAACGATAATTTCTTTGTACTTTTCATAAAATGTAAAATAAACATCACAAAAGCAAACACAATTTTCCATTAAAAGAAACTGTCTCCATATTTTTAAAGGGCGACCGCTCGGACCCTCACAAAATTGCATTATCCTATCCGTGATCCGATCAGTAGCCTTCTCAAGTGGCGTTAAATATTTTCGATTACCATTATTCCCGAGAACTTTGTATAGTTGTTGCTTTATAAATATGAAAATCAACAGGCCCTTCTTATAAAGTACGCAAAAAGAACCACACCAAGATATTTAGCTGAGCCAACCTCACCTGCTGACTGATGTATCAACTTACCGACCAAAATATTGCCGAAGAAAGTCACTCCCATAAAAGCTTTTAGGCTGCCTTTAAATTACATACGGTGAAGTGGTGGGTTTTTGCGCCACTCCTAACAAATGTCCTTGTGGCACCGAGTGGCGCTTCTAAAATTTGTATGAAAATTTAGGAGTGGTACGACAACGCGCTCTTCTTGCGCCTAATTTGAAGGCAGCCTGAGCCTTTTTTTTCGCGCAGAAATCCCATCGGATACCTCCTCCGCCAGAGCCGGAAGGGGTGGTTATATCGGACTCGTACCAAATAAAACCGCACACCGACTGAGGGTCGTGGTGCTAGGCCGGAGGTGAGGTTGTCTTCGACATATACCTTGCACCCCGGCTGACCCAAGGCCATCCCTAACGGTCTGCTAGTTCTTGGGAGGGGGGACAACGGTGTTCCCGACTCGCCCCCGGAATGGGGAGACGCGCTCATCAGCGCGCCGTCGCCGTGAGGCAGCCTAACCCAAATCAATTAGAAATCAAGGAGTAAACCAACCTCAGGCTCCGAGATGTCGTGGATACGACCAGAAACTAAGGTAAGATAATGATAATGGTGAAAATCAATTCCCTTTTGCTGGCTCTAAGTACCGTGCAACTCATTTCACGTGACCTCTTCACTACCACGAAGAGCTTTCAAGACACTCTTGTTTGATTTTAATTAATCAAGTTAAGCACAGGAAGGTACTTAACTTAATGAAAATCAAACAATCAAGTTATACTTATAATCACATTAGAAGGAAACTAAATAATTTTACTTTTTGATATTATAAATTAACGTAACATATATTATTTGTTTTCATATTAATTGGGGTGGACTTATTTTTGTACAGTCAACTACAAACAGATGTATCCAGTTTAATCTTCCAAAATTATGTACCCCTGCGAGTGTCACTATGAACTAACCAAAGATTGTGACAAACATGGTATCCACTGAACTTGACAATAACATGTATGCGTGTAAATCTATCCAAATACTGTGAAAGAAAATTGTATACCTTCATTTAATGTTCCAAAGAAATGTAACCATAATAAAAAGGATGTAAAAAAAGTTTCTTTGAGAATGCCATTTAAAAATAAATTCATTATATTGCACATTTATAGAGTTTGACTTATCTGTTTGATACTTCATATTATCTAAAACTAGCTTTTGCCTGCGACTTCGTCTCCTGGTTCTGAGCTACATCTCCGCCAACTAACACGACTTATATACCTATTCGATGATATCTAATATATAAAATTCTCGTGTCACAGTTTTCGTTGCCATACTCCTCCGAAACGGCTTGACCGATTTTGATGAAATTTTTTGTGCTTATCCGGTATCTATGAGAATCGGCCAACATCTATTTTTCATCCCCCTAAATGGTGCAGTGGGAACGGGATCTGACGCCACGGGTGCAGGGAAAAATTGGCGGTACGAAGTTCGCCGGGACAGCTAGTATATTATATATATTCGCGATACTTATTATTAAAATAAGGGCAGTATAATTTAATAATTATACTATATTTATTATATTAAACAGTTATTGCAGTTTTTTGTCATTTTAAGTGTAAGTTCATTATTAATAAAAATAAATGATAACAGTCTTTTTTTTCTTTTATCAGTCATCCAATACATAATAAAATATGTTATGTAGATATGAATAATGTTTTGCCATCGGTTTCATTCGGAAAAGTTCGTATTTATCATACTTGCTTTCTATTCTAAATGTGTAATATTATGAATTTATTTTTAAATGGCATTCTCAAAGAAACTTTTTTGTTTT
Organism: Eilema sororculum; assembly: GCA_914829495.1. NCBI lineage: Eukaryota > Metazoa > Arthropoda > Insecta > Lepidoptera > Erebidae > Eilema > Eilema sororculum. The sequence goes on along the minus strand of OU618552.1, from coordinate 17,924,324 downwards.
CGCTAGCACTTCGAAATTCATACATCCTTTTTATTATGGTTACATTTCTTTGGAACATTAAACGTATACAATTTTCTTTCACAGTATTTGGGTAGATATTTAATTAAGAATGTAAGTGTACATATCACAGGAAATGTAGTGGGATACATAATTATTGCGCTTTACACGCATACATGTTATTGTCAAGTTCAGTGGTTACCATGTTTGTCACAATCTTTGGTTAGTTCATAGTGGCACTCGCAGGGGTACATAATTTTGGAAGATTAAATTGGATACATCTCTTTGTAGTTGACTGTACTATGGCAGTGCACTTTTCGGTAGTGTAGCACCAGCGGCAGTGACTGTGCTTGAGCTCCTGGGTTAGAATCCAATATACTACAAATCTAAATATTTTTCTTAGTTTACGTGGTCCATTCCGCTATGCGTCAAGTTTTCCTAAACTTGACGCATAGCGGAATGGACATTAATATTATTATGATTTAACAGTGCTATCTAAAACTGAGCATAATTCGCAGATCGTAATGTGGATTCAAGACTTTTGCAACCTATAACAATCGCACATACGACTTCTGACATAACAATCGAACGCTCAACCGCTCCACCACGCGTGTTATCTGAAATAAAATTACGTACATCTAATAATAGATGTGAGCAAAGATGGGCCCGGAGGTAAACAGTGTTGCTACAAGGAATATTCCATTGAGGGTCAGTCATTTAACGCAATTTGTTTGGACGAAGTATTCACGCCCCGGGCGATGGAAGATGAACCCACTAGTGCATGTGATGGTCCAAAATGTAAGTGGTAGCTGTAAGGTATGTTGGAGATTTATGTAGTATATTTATAATTACTTAAGAAATATACTTTTTAACGCAGGTCATGTTTAATTTTCACATCCCTGTGCCAGTTAACAATAGTAAAAATTCGAGTGAATATAGAAGCGACAGTGAAAAATTCACTACACAGCAGTAAGTAACAATCTTTAAGGACTTATTAACATAAATGAGCGGAACATTTTAATTTCTGCATACAATTGACGACCTTATCGCACTAAAACGTCTCATACATCCGACTATAGGATGGAGAAAATATAAAAGAACAGATTAGGGGCAGTTTGGTAAAATGCTCACTCTTTATCTGTAGAAGATTTCTAATGCCTATGTACTAATAAATAAACTACATTGTTTCAGTACCTACGACGTCACAAAATGGCCTTCTCTCTCGCCTTGCAGCCTCCTATTAAGCTTTTCCAACCCTGAAATTAAATCGCCCGTGTGATTTACATTTTAATATGGCGAGAGACTCACCTGTACTAAAACAGGATTTATGGTATTGACATAACGACATTAGCTGCCCATCTGATCGTAAATCTCGAATCCCTCAAACTTTATAGGATAGTATTGGGTTGATGAAGTAATAAGGCGGAAAATTTCAAAGACTTAGGCCCGTACTCTAGAACAACGCTCAGTTGTTAATCGACTCTCATAATGATATTAGAACTGTCATCTAGAGAACAATCTCTGGTCAGTCATCAAGTATTGTTCTGGAAAGTTGTTAGTAAGTAACAATGGTGCTAAATTAGCTGTGTATAACTACATACCAGGGGAGGAGTTCTATGCCAGGGAGCCTCCAATATTTGAGGAGATGAGTGGGCGTAGGGACCGAATTCTAGGGTCAGCAGGTCAATCACGGAAAGTCTTTAAGTTTTTTTTATTCAAACTCTTTGCATTAATGATTGTGCAAAGGCAGAAGTAATGCCATGGGCATTTTCTGCCAGTCAACCTTATGGTAATGCAGAGATATTTATGTCAAGGGCAGGTGCACGAAGACTGGTTGATGAGAGTTTTACCTAGTTTGGTTTGACATAATGTTGTTAAAACAGCTATATATATCTACCGTGTGTACTTTTTATTAGTAAGGGCCGATTTATCATCATGGCCAGTAATACCTCTGGTATTTTAGCATTTGGAAAATATTCACCATAAGTTCATTAACATTTTTAAGAAGGATAAAGAAAATGTAATTGAACACGTTTTAATTTTATCTAGCATTGTTACGAGGAAAACGTGCTTTAATGCTCCCCTGGATGGAAACAAAATTAAAAAAAGATTTATTTTAGTTGAGATAACATGCCATTTATTTCTTGTTGTTTTTAATTTGCCGATATCTCCGGGCGACTTAATTTTTGTAATGAGTTTTTTTTTATACTTCGACATGAAAAGTTTCTTTATAGATATACGTTGGAAAGTTTTATAATATATCTAAGTACATACCTACATTCGTTCTTAAAAGCTATTGATAAGATTTTTTAGCTATAGGTAGGTACATCCAGCTAGTACGACCCATTAGTGAGACCACTGGGTAAAAAAATCTACCAGTGGAGTAACGGAGAAATAATATTAGTAAATTTATTTAGGCTCATATATATACATAGATACATCAGCATGCAAGGTATTTGGTCAATTAGATCCAGTCGTGACAAAAACTAAGTGGCAACTCCAATAATAATTCTATTTGAACTACCTCCAAACAATGTCACATCATACAAGCTCTGCGCAGTTGGTAAGCTCAAAATTTGATTCATGCTCTCACCTTAATAGCAGGAACATATTAAGAGCCTGGCCACAATAGGGTGAAACCAATGACCACAGCCGTGGTCAAGCAAGAATTAATCACCAAATTCAGTTAGCCGTCATCAATAGTATAAAAGTGCTAAAATTAGTTTTACAATGAAAACATATAAAAAACACTGAAAGCTACTTCTCATAATAAAAAAGGATGTTCAAAATTGTATCTCAAACTAACAAATGTCAAAAAAAGTATTTTAAGTAACACAAAGGAGATAGAAAACGATGGGCCCAAATGTAATAAGTTGAGATATGATCTAAAAAATTAGTCATATTTTTTTATCTTAGAATATGAAAAATCACCTCAATTCTCAATCTGGAAGCGGAGAAATATGAGAAAATAGTTTTCGTGAGATTATCGATTGAGTAATCGATTACACTAAAACATTTGCAGTAAATAATTAACTCAAAGTAATTACATGCACTATATATACTTACATGCAATATAGTGCATATAATTACAGTCATATTATTAAATCAAATATCAATTAATTACTGAAAAACCAATATTAACGATTATCGATTTCATATCGATTCAAATCTCTCTTATATTTGTAGTCTATGTCACTGACATGACAGCTGATGAACATTGACACTAGACAGTTGCTGACTGTTTTTGTTTGCTCACTCGTTTCGTGTTTTCCGATGATTTTATTATTGGGAATAATTATAATGGGCGTCGAACTAATTTTGAAGCTATCACCGTACATGATGATAACCTTAACGATTTTCCACAGCTCTCCGATAGTGAACTAATATTGATTTCTTTAGGAACATACCAAATCAAGCAGGCACGTTCCTACTACGGTGAACATGTAAGAGGAAATGATGGTTTTAATATAGAAGTGTGCAGGGAGGTCAGCAGTAGCCTTCTTCGAGAGCTATCGGCTGCCAATTCCTCCTGGTTATCCCTCCCTTAATTTTTAATCCCGACATATAAGTCGAAAAACTTATTTTATTTATATTTAAGTCGACCGCTCTCGTAGAGGAAAGGAGGCTATAGTAATGCATTACTGCAATTGTATTGTAGGGAAACGAACTGTAGGCTGTTGCGCTCATATAATGTGCATTATATGGTACCTTAGCTGGGCTAGGTACCAAGACCATATAGTACCACCTGCACAATTTCTAGACGAGATTTTAATCATAATAGAAGGCGAATAAAACTCTATATTAAATGATTTTTTATTTTTTTAGACATCCTTTCCCTATCTCCTTACCTGTTACCTACCTATCGCTTGAAGTCGTTGACATTCATTCATATGATTCGCAAACATTTTCTAGTAAATATAATAACTATTAGTGCAAAAGAACACATTTTGCACTTCAGGAATCAACTGTTAGCATCGATATATAATGTACTACGTAGAATATATGTCAATGACTGTTAGTTAAAGATTCTAACATAACCTCACTTTTACATAATCTCTTATATCTCTGTTCTCAGATTGACAAAATCCGCAGAATTTTCAGTGAAAGTTTGATAATATATAAGCTATTAATTGACACCACTTTCATCTTCTTACAACTAGGCCCAAGATTGTATGTAATCATTTCAGTCTCCTTTTAAGGAAGCAAATTGACATTTTAATCGTTTTCGAAATTTGGAATATTGACATTGTATTGAGACTGAATTTTAAAAAGATTTTTTTCGAGAAAGGAGTTAAGTTCATTAATTTTATGTTACTTGTACTCGTTTATGTTATTATTTTATGATAGAGCTAAGGTTAAACATATATATTCAGTACTAAAATTATTAGTAGATCGATCAATACCAGAGCTTCACCAAAACATATTCACATTGCGTTTTATAACCGAAATAGATGACAAAAACAAATCACTACAAACCAAATTAGGACCTGTAAATCGTTCGCAAAAAAATGTACGCAAACCGAAAGCAATTCCTTTGAAATATGATAAGACATTACGTGGTCCGGACTGAGGCACTATATAAACTAGGTGCCATTACCACAATGAGAGTTTAAGTCTGCACAGAGTGCGTCAGAATAGAACGACTGTCGTCAGAAAGGCAAACACCTACCCACCTCAGAGACCGCATTATTCATGAACCTATTTATTTGTATTGCTTACTTATGTTGTTTTCGTCTCGGGGTTTTGTGGAATATGTTTTTACATAATTAGTATTCTATCATAATGAATATCTGCGGTAGCCTAGTGGTATGGGTAATGGACTGCTGAGAAGAGGTCTCGGGTTCGATCCCAGGTTCACCATGGCACACACCAATGACTTTTCGATGCTTTTCGAAGTTATGTGTGTATTTATCGCAGGTTTATAAGTGCCCGGTTAACGGCAATAGGCTCGCCACCTATTACATTGGGACCTAAACATGAACTGACGAAATGTGGGTGCTAGCACCTCTGCCTACCCCTTCGGGGAATACAGGCGTGAGTTTATGTTATGTTATGTAGTATTGACATGGGTCTGGTTTCAATGAATTACTTGTGTTTTTTAAAGATTCTTCTTCATCCTTGCGTTAATCTCGGCCCTCGATTCCACTAAAGTGTCCACGATTCCATTGTTGTACCACAACCACTGTAAAAAACGATATTAAATTTTGGACTTTATTTAGATACTGCTAAGGTCCAAAATTAAGTGAAAATAACTTTTAAACTCTCGCGTTCCATGATATACAATAATAATAACAGGAATTAACGCAATCATGGTATAGGTACATACGTACCTTGGATTCGACGTTTCGACCAGGTTACACCGGCCGTGGTCACAAGCTGACCTGTGACCACGGTACGTATGTACGTATGTACCTATACCATGATCGCGTTAATTTCCGTTATTATTATTGTGTAAGTGAAAATAGTTACTAAATTATGAACTTTAACCGTAACGGCTTAAAGCTTAAAGTCTAAATTTAATGCCGTTTTTTTGCAGTGCCTGTGGTATGACTGTAAAAAACCACAGGCACTGCAAAAAACGCAAAAGCTTTAGTAGAATGATTGATTGATTGATTGATTTATTTCAAAGAATATGGTACATCGAGGTCTTTAAGTTATTACAGGTGGTCATACATATTCTACCATAATAGGTGTAGAAATATTAAGTTTTACAAGAATAGTATAAAGTTTTACAATAATAATACAAGTAATAATGTCAAATACAACTTATGTCACGCATGCAATTTAATTATTATTTCATTAGTCAATTATTTATTTTACATCAGTCAATATAATATCATTTACATTAAATTTGCTATCCATATATTCCCTTACCGAATAAAAACATTTATCTAATAAAAAATTGAACATGTTGATTTTAAATTTTGTGCTAGGTAGCGCTCTCACATCAACTGGTAGTTTATTGTATATCTTAATAGTCATACAGTATGCATTTGAGGAATATAGATGTAGCCTTTGTTGGGGGACTAAAATTTTATATGGATCTCTACTATTTGTCTTTCCTAATATTTTGTCATGTAGCGGAAACATTTGCGGATATTTTTTCACAAATAGACACATTTCATAAATATAGAGGCAAGGAAGTGGCAAAATTTTAAGTTCTTTGAAAATTGGTTTGCAGTGTTCTCGGAATCGAGGTGTTGGTCGCATTCAAAGCTTTTACCTGAGCTTTAGCTTTAGCCTGCTGCAGTCGTAACTACTTGTTTGAATGTATTTCGATATTATTTGTAAAGAGACTGCCACTGATATCGATGTATCGCACTTAGAACCAGTCGTTGATTTTTTTAGGGCTCAACTATCAGTAGGTAATGGTCTAACTTTTTTTCAAGCACATCAAAGGTGTATATGTACTATACCATGATCGCGTTTATTCCTGTTATAATTAGTGGGTAATGATGTTCGTATGTCAACCGGGATAGATGGCTTTCTTATTCATGTATACAAATATTTGTATTGACGGGAATCGAATCTGCACAATACATCTATCTATGTCCATTCGTAATCAATCAACGGCCCAAAGTATTTTGATAAATGATACACGTCATTAGATTATTGTTAATGGTCCAGTATCTTCTTCTTGGGGTGCCATCTTCTTTATGAAGGTCGGCGACCATTAGGGCAATTTGGATCTTTGACACAGCAGCCCTGAAGACAGAACGGGTGCTCTTATTGTACCACTGGCGCAAGTTCTTCAGCCATGATATTCTTCGTCTGCCAAAACTACGTTTACCTTGTATTGATTGCCCGAGTATCACTGTTTAGAAACCTATAAAATACTGAGAAAATCAAACATTAATAAATAATAATCATTTATTAAATTAAAAGAATATTTTTACCATATAGAAGTACTATGTAAGAAAGTTTCTTCATTTTCATATGCACTTTACATGCTCAGAAAATCAGCTAGTCAAGCAGCCGTTCTGACGGCATATCATGGGTATGTTGCTCCTCTCTTGAGATATGGTATCATGTTCTGGGGCAATTCTACCGACAACGAAGCGGCATTTGTGGCACAAAAGAGGTGTGTTAGGTCTATATGCCATTTAAAACCGACAGACAGTTGTAAACCTTACTTCTCACAGTTAAAGGTATTAACACTACCATGTATGTATATTCTGGAGGTGTTACTATTTGTTCATAAAAATATGCATCTATTCAGAAGATTAAATAGTAAAAGAAAAAATTTAACTTTATGCATACCGTCAAACAAGACTGCCTTAATGAATACTAGTTTTATGTGTATGGCTCCACGTATTTATAATAAATTGCCAAGAAGAATAATGGAGATTGCAAAATTAAGTGTATTTAAAAGAGAAATTAAGAATATTTTACTGACCAAATGTTATTACACGATAAATGACTATTTAAATGACAAAAAATTTGATGTGAAGTAGGTAAATTAACATTCTATACCTTTAACATTGATTAACTTTGACATTATTTACTTCTACATTATTGTATAGCTCTAACTTTGACATTATAAATTATGGTTATTTGTTAATTTGTAACTGACTAATTTAATGTTAGATATATATTGCAAGAAGGCGATTATTATGTTGTTTATGTTGAGCACGAAAACACTGACATGTACATTTTGAACAAGACATATTTTTTCACTTACTTTTAATATCTAATCTTTAAATCATAATTTTAAATAATAAATGTTAAATTTCTGTCATTATTGTCATAGTATGTGACATTATTGCATGCCAAGCTGGCTGAAATATGGTGGAACCCAATTGTATTTCCTGTAACATCTTTGTATACCCGTATATCGCAATAAAATATATTTGAATTTGAATTTGAATTTGAATTAAACAAATGAGTACGAACAGCGTTATTACACTATCATATTACAGATCAGCCCCTCTAGATAAATGGCAACGCAATATTCCGCCAAATCCTATACATTTGTCATTTTATTCCACACCGGCCAGCGAATTGCGACTTGTCTAGAGAGGCAGAGTACAGAAAATATTCTAAGGTGAAACATAAGCACCTGTACTAATAGTATTAAAACATTGTATCACAGATTATAATTATGCGCTCCTAAAGTCTCTCCGAGACTTTGCCTTTGGCTTAACATCAGGCGAGGTGAAATCAAATTGACATGTCTTAGATAAAAAAAATAAATTAAGGGTCCGTACTACCTCAAATGACATAGCATAAACGTGTATAAGGGTGAATTTCAACATCTATGAATTTTTAGATAATTTTGGTGATTTTTTTTATTTCTAGGTATTTAGGTAATCTCTTTCAATATTTAGCTAGAAATACATATTTTATGCCTATTATGTTTGAATAGTCTAATTAGCCCTGGGAATTACTTGTATATTTTATACACCTGAATTTTCAATACACCGAAATTTGTGTCTAACACCAAAATTGCATATCAACTTATTTTTATTTTTTATTTATTATTACTTATACTATTTCTTTGTTTTTTTTCTAGAATTTGGCACTTAATAGTTACATATAACCCTTAATTTTTACCCTTTTATCACCAACTTCATTTTTATATGGCAAAACCACTTTAGTTGTTAGTAGTATCAGTATAAAAGCAAAATATTTGATTGTTCTATCTATCCTTGCTTCTAGCAAGGATTATATTTTACTATAATGGCGCCAATATTATCGACGAACTTATTCAAGATTGCTGGGAAAAGATTTAGGCAGTTATTCTCAAAGTGGGAGAGGTGGTATTCGGTATGCCTAAGGGTGGACGGAAGATATGCCATGGACACTTGGTAGTGGCAAGACAAGTTGGTACTGTGATGTCTATTTCTGAACTTACAAGAGTCCTTCAACTAAGTTTCTCACGCGGTGAGCTGATGGGCATTGCGGTTCAAAAGGGTTCCAGAGGTTTACACCATCCGAGACATGTACCACGATTCTGATTCCGTTGTTCGAACCACTGTTGGCAATATGAGAATCTTCCTTATCACTGTCTCTGTGATCTGTGATCGGTCCTTAGTCCATTCCCAATCAGCGTGGTATTTTGGTCGGATAGCATCAGACAATCACTCCATAACTGCCCATGTATGCTGTTAATATCGGTGGTGGACGCCGATAGGTTGGTGCAACATGTGAGGATGTGGATGTAGGAGCTTGAGGATGGTAGAGGTCAGAAGCCTTCTGTGGAGAAGATTGAGTACCTTTTACACGATAGCAAAGTGCTAGCTGCTGGAGCAACATAAGCAGGAGTTGCGTGTCAACTACATCTTCGACTTCATCGCTTTGTTGCGTGGAGTCACGTGCAAAAGATTGCATGAGGCACTCTTGCATCCACGGTAGCTTTCATGTAAGTGAGAAAGCAGAGGAAGAAAAGCCAAATGATGTTGACAGTGGAGAGGAGGGAAGAAGGGTGGGCAGGTTTTAACGGCGTAGGCTTAGTAGTAAAGAGTGAGGCCGCCTTTCACGCCAGTAGAAGCAGGTGACGGAAAGAGCGCACGATGCTCCACCACACCGGCCTGTCCCTACTGCGGCATCAGCTGACTTCACCCAACTACTCGCGCGTCTTTTGTATGGGTAGTTCATATGCTAATGGTTAATCTGAGAGAAAATTAGGAAAGCTTCCGAACAACCCTCAACAGCCAACAACCTCTTTCCCACCTAGGGAGAGAGGCGGTGCTTTCTCCATTGCCCAGGGTATACCACGTAGAGGTCACCTGACCTAGTAGCCCGTCGGACTACGTAGGAGCTTAATCAAATAACTATGAAAACAAATTTTGGTGTAAATATACAATTTTGATGATTAGTAAAACCCCACCAAATTCACCAAAATTGCTCCACCAAAATTAGTTTCACGTCTAAAAAAAATATTTATAAAAATACTATTTAGAATATAGTGGTTACATTACCAAAATTTAATACACATACTGAACCTGTACACTATACTTAAATATTAAAATATACAATGAGAATAAACCGTTTTAAATAATCAACACAAAAATTACAATATTTTTGTCCGAGGCTTATGAAGCGACCTACTTACGTGTTTGGCAGAAAAATAAAACGGGACTGGGGACAACTGGCACTGGTGCTCATTAACACCCAACTGAACGTTTCCAATGATGATAGTGTCGTCCTTATAGGTACTTTTAATACGACTCCTTCGATGATTTTATAAATCCCACCAAAATTTTACATTTGCCGCGGACGCATCTTATAAATTATTTTTAAGATAAAGTATAGTACTAAATACTACGAATGACAGTATCGAAGATAGCTAAAATTATGCCGAATCGAATTATTATTAAGTATACTCAGTAAACTAATGAAGTTTTGATTAAACTGTGATCATTCCCAAGAAAACAGGTTGTGGACGCGCCACCAAGCTTAGAATTTAGGTGAAAAGACATTTTTTACACACTCACAAAAATAGTTTCAATAATATAATTAATACGTGCATATAGAGAAAAACGATATCTTTCTTACAAAAAATAATCATTACTATATGTTAACTTTAAGGTATGATTTTCAGTCACGCCGCGAAAATTTTACGTTTGAGAAATTCACCCATAATATCAAAAGTTCTAAAGCATGGACTTTTTAATTCATTTGTGGTAAAGTTGAGGATATATACTAATGTTTATGTGTGGCAAAAACACGATTACGTAAAATTTTCTTGATAGAAAACCATTGCAAAGTTACCTCTAAACCGTACAAATAAAACGATATTATGGATTAATTACGCAAAATAGGATCACTTAACTTACACAATAAATTGCAGTTTAGTGGTTAAGAGACATTATGTGTTTCAAATTTTACAAATATACATTGGTTTCTGCGTAACGAGCAAATATCTAAATTTTTACTCAAGCGATACCATTAAACTTAGAACCGCCCTGCCGCCCGGCCTCCTCCTCAGTGTTGCTTCGGCTATCATACGGGGAACTTGTGTCGCACGCGCTCTGCGCAGACGATTACGATAGACGATACGAAAGTATTCAAGTACCTATCTTTTGACAGGCGAAATGGGTAATAAAGTAAACTGAAAGAGGAAAAGTGTATGTTGGCGTAAAAAAATATTAAAACATATGAATGATGTATTATGTAGACAGCCTCTGTGGCGTGGTGGTAGTGCACGCGACTGCCACGCAAGAGGCGCGGGTTCGATTCCCGCTCAGTGCAAATATTTGTATGCATGAATATGGCTATTTGCATTGATCTGGGTGTTTCTATGTATAATATGTATGTATTGATGATGATTCCGTGATGGTGGTATCCGTGGGGATTTTACGCACGATAAAAAAAATAGCGTTAGTGAACGCGACTGCTACGCAGGAGGCGCGGTTTCGATCCCCGCTCAGTGCAAATATTTGTATGCATGAATATGGCTATTTGCATTGGTCTGAGTGTTTCTATGTATAATATTTATGTACATACAAAAAAGTATCTAAGTATGTTTATCCGCATTCAGATTCCATAACACAAGCTAATTAAGCTTACCATGGGTCTAGATAGCGCTGTGTAGAATGTTGTGGAATATTTATTTATTTATTATTATAGTAAGTATCTAATCAACCTACCTAAGTAGCTTATACTGTACATAACAATTTGCAATAGGTACTATATTAGTAGAAAGTAATAAATAGGTCAGTAAAAACCTACCTATTTCAAAAATTTGGATTGAAATAGGCATACCTGCCTATGTATCGACAAAAATAATCTTGCAGTAGCAGCCCAAGTATTTCAGGCAGGTCCTGGCTACTACAGGTCGCTCACTGCGACGACGCGACGGATGACGCGGTTGGGCGACTCAGAGCCGAAAGTCGAAGTGCGGTAACTCCAACTTCTGTAGGTTAGGTTAGAACTGTGACCCCAACGCATGAGCCGAGCGAGCGTAGCGAGCGTGCCGCAGCAGCGGACGGCGAAGTGCCAGATCGGGTTATGATAGGAACGAGACCGTCGGGTCAGGTTAGGAAGAGGGTTACGTTCGGAACAAATTTTTAAAGTTTCTACCTAACCCGCGACCGGGTCAAGTTTTCGGGTCAGTTTCGGAATAAACGGAATATTTCTGTAAATACATGAGTACCTACCAACCCGAATGATCATAATATAAATATAGCAGTAGTTAGGTACTACTACCATACGTATTCCTATATTTATTAAAGACAGTACGTAATTATGAATTTCCATTCATCTGTTTCTATTGAAGGGTCATCGCCCTCTGTGGGCTCAACAATCTAGCCACATTACTGGCTGTCAGATTCTCTGCCCATACGGGGGCCCCGTATAGGGCCATACTTCGCACGATCCCCAGGTACAGTCTCCTGCAGGGAGCGTTGGGTCTCCTGATGTTGGGCATCAGCCGCGCGAGTGCGGCTGATGCCCCCCTCAGTTTTGGGACCAAACTTCGGAAGTGATGTCCGAAGTTCCACCGGCCATCGAGCCCCAGATACTTCATCGAGGGCTCGATGCCGATGCTGACACCCCCTATCTGTAGGCTGGATCCCGCAGGTGGCTCCATCCGAGGTCCGTGGAAGCACCGAGCCTCGGACTTGTGAAGAGCGACCTCGAGACCCAGCCGCCGTGTCTGACCCACGACTTGAGCAACCCCTGCCGTGGCCTTTAGTGCTGCGTCTCGGTGCGCTGCTCCCCGCGCCGTAATGATGGTGTCATGCGAACCGGACGTCGGAGGTCGCAGAACGACCTCCGTCCTCTATGAGCGCTGGCCTTAGGGTGACCGGTGGAGCCGCCTGTCACCCTAGCAGAAGCAGGCCGCGGCGGCGGCGCAAGGTGCGCCTCCCCGTAACCGGGGCTAGATGGGGACACTGTGGTCCCCCCAACTCGAAGGGGGCCATCTCGAAAGGAATGGTCCTCCTGGGTCTGCCGGGGTGCGAGAGATATACTTTTGGCAATCTCACCTCCGGCAACCAAGGACTTGGGACGGCGTGCGTTTTAGTTCGAGTTCGACATAACCACCTCCACCGGCTCCGTGGGGATTTATCGCACGATAAAAAAAAACGAGGGTGTCATCGGCGGAACACGTTACGCTGACCCCTCTGAGCAACGTACCACGCAGCATCCAATCGTAGCCGATGTTCCTCACCCTCCGTAACTACGGGCACGTCGTTCTCCACCACCTCCCCTAGGTGCCGTCTTCTTAGGGGCGGAGGCCTTGGCTTGGGACCAGGAGCACCACTGGGTGCAGCCGTCGTTGCTCAAGACCTGACGACGGGTGCCGCCAGCGGTGGGCGGTATGCCCGGTCCTCGGACGCCGAGGCGTCGCTCGATGACCTCCAGCAGCTGGACCACCGTTGGTGTCACCTTAGATGGAGCACGGAGAGCGGGGGTTTTCACACCCCGAGCCTCCCCGGTGGGTACAAGGAGGCCAAGAGGGCCCTCCATACGGCCATCAAGCGGTCCAAAAAGTTGGGCCGCGAGGAGCTGATAGAGACTCTGGAGCGCAACCCGTGGGGGCGCCCGTACCTTATGGTAAGGGGCAAATTACGCGCTAAGGCGCCCCCACTGACCCAGAGTCTCCAGCCGGAGCAGCTGGAGGTGGTCCTGGACTCCTTGTTTCCATCAAGAGCGGAGGAACACATTCCTCCGCGCATGGCTCCGTCTCAGGCGCCCAGCGCGGAAGGCAGTCAGAACAACGTGCCCGTAGTCACGGAGGGTGAGCTAGGGGCGGCTGTACTGCGGCTTAAATCCCGCAGAAACACCGCCCCTGGACCCGACGGCATTCCAGGCTGAGCGTGGGTCCTGGCTCTTGAGGAGCTTGGGCCTCGACTTCTAGGGCTCTTTAGCGCATGCCTCGAAAAAGGCCAGTTTCCCAAGGTCTGGAAGACAGGAAAACTGGTCTTGATCCGAAAGGCGGGGCGGCCGGCAAATTCTCCATCAGGGTACCGGCCGATCGTGTTGCTTGACGAGGTGTGCAAGCTCTTTGAGCGCATTATTGCACAACGCCTCGTCAGGCATCTCACACGCGTGGGGCCTGATCTGGCGGATAGCCAGTTTGGCTTCCGTCAGGGGCGCTCCACGGTGGATGCGATCATGCGCATTAGAGGCCTGACGGAGGAAGCAGTCTCACAGGGTGAGGTGATAGTGGCGGTGTCTCTTGACATCGCCAACGCCTTCAACACCTTGCCCTGGAGCTGCGTTAGGGAGGCGCTTATCTACCATGGAGTGCCTCCCTACCTCCGTCGAATTGTCGGGGCCTATCTCTCCGAGAGGGCCATTACTTACCCGAGTTGGCTAGGGCCGGGTCGGCGGGATGTGTCGTGCGTAGTGATGCGCCGTTCCCGGGATCGTTTCCTACGTTCCCTAATTCCCAGGAACGCTCCCGGGCACGTTGGGAATGACTGGGAACATTGACTTAAATAGTTGTATATATTTTTGTAAATAACTTTTGCACTATGTGCAAAAGCAAGTACACCTTTATACATAGGCATAATTCAATTAAGTCGTTGCTTTGAGAACTTTCCCGATAATCTCTGGGAATATTCCCATATTCCCTGGGAATATCCCTATATTCCCTGGGAAAATTCCTTTGCTCCCGGGATCGATGGGCACGTTCCAAGGTTTTTAGTAAGAAATTATTTGAATTAAAACTAAGTATTTATTCATTATTTTAATTAAAAAAAACTTTGATTTATATAATTTTACACTTTTTTTAAACGGCACATCATTTTCTTCTTTCAGATATGATAACAAAACTTAAAAAAGAATCACCACACAGTTTAATGTGGTAGCAAAATTCCACATTTTTTTTGAATAGGTAATAATAATAATCATGGCTTATGATTAAATGTACCTATATAAAGTATTTACGAGTATATAAATAGCCTGTCTTATAGATTAACAATTTTAATACTTATAATTAAATACATTGTTTTTAATAATACATGTCATCTAAACGCTAAATGCAAATACATTGTCAAAGTTAATCAATTAACCCGCTCCTCACCGTACCAGGGGCAAAGGTGCCCATGACGCTAGCGGCATTACCCCGCTGGATAGCAACGGACAACCTTTAACCCAGGTACGAGGCGGAGCGAGAGTCACCGGTTTTATCCCTCAACCTGCGTCCCAATTCGCTCACTAGATTTTTGGCATCAGCACCCCAACTACCCATCGTCTCGACTGCAAACGGTGCGAAAATATACCGTTCAGCTAAGGCCGCATATTCGCCGCGTTTCTTTTCCGCCGCGTCTTCAGCAGCAGCTGCTGGAAACAAGACGGTACGGCTCAGGTGGCTGGAGGCAACCGTGCTGACGCAGGTGGCATCCCACAAAAGACATTTGCCATTCCTCCACGGCACCAGAGTCATACCGTCCGGTCGTTTGCCTTTGGATCTACTGAGGCCTGGTGGCTCCAGTAGGCACGGGATATCCGCTGATACAAATGCTCTCCGCAGTATGTCGTTGAGAGCATGGTGGCGCGGAAACCTACCCGCGCTTCTACGACAACTCAGTGCGTGCTGGCCGTCATCCCCCACCATGGAGCCGCAGGTGCATCTATGGGTTACACACACCTTGCAACCCAGGCGGAGGGCCACCGCCACCCGCAAAGAATTGTCGTCCAGCAAAGTGCCCATGTGAGGCGAAGGCAGCGCGCGCAGCCATGCTCCCGATTCTGGCTGTGATACCGCCCTAAGTCTCGCCAGATTGGCTCCCGCTGCACCCTCAACCAACCGCTCCCTAAGTTCTTCAACCATACTCTCGTCCCAAGCGCGCTGGGCATGGGTAGTGACAGGACTTGACACCGCTGAACTGCGGGCAAGCCACTCTGTCTCGGCGCCGGCTGCATATGGCACGGACACCTTGCCACCATTATTATTGAGGATTACAGTGACAAGGTCCGCCGCCCCATGCGCCGACGCCAGGAAAGCCGACAACCCCACATCCCACGCGCGTCGCACCCCGATACCTCCGTGACGAATGGGGAGAGTCGCCTGTGTCCACTGGTTTTCGTTGTGCGATATATTGAGGTTCCGAGCGCTCGGTCCATAAAGGATGTTGTAAATATTGTTCGCAATAATGTCATATCTTATCTTACCGTTTTAAAATAAATACGTTATTTATGGCTTGGGGACAGCCTAGCGATAAGTAACGAATTTATTATTACGTGTATATTATATTCTTGTATTATTAGTAGTTAAATATTAATTCAAATATAAAATATTTCTTTTTTATGAAAATATAACAACGAAAAATATTGTATTACAAATATTTAGAATATCCTTTTGTTGGCATTTGTACTGTCCGCTATTTTGATATGTTAATATAATTTCCTAAAAAAAAATTGGCTAAACGAACGTTCGCTGGAGCAGCTACTAATATAATAAAATAGAAGGAACAATTTAAATGTCCATTTCCCACTATGTGGGAACGTTCCCGGGAATACCGGAATATTCCCTGGAACTTTTCCACTGGAAATATTTCCGAGAAAGGGAATTTGGGAACGGCGCATCACTAGTCGTGCGGTGTTCCGCAGGGATCGGTATTAGGGCCACTCCTGTGGAACATCGGTTACGATTGGGTGCTGCGTGGTCCGTTGCTCAGGGGGGTGAACGTAACGTGTTACGCCGACGACACCCTCGTTACGGCGCGGGGAGCAACGCACCGAGACGCAGCACTAAAGGCCACGGCAGGGGTTGCTCAAGTCGTGGGTCGGATACGGCGGCTGGGTCTCGAGGTCACCCTTCACAAGTCCGAGGCTCTGTGCTTCCACGGACCTCGGATGGGGCCACCTGCGGGATCCAGCCTACAGGTAGGGGGCGTGAGCATCGGCATCGAGCCCTCGATGAAGTATCTGGGGCTCGTACTCGATGGCCGGTGGAACTTCGGACATCACTTCCGAAGTTTGGTCCCAAAACTGAGGGGGGTGTCAGCTGCACTCGCACGGCTGATGCCCAACATCAGGGGACCCAACGCTCCCTGCAGGAGACTGTACCTGGGGATCGTGCGAAGTATGGCCCTATACGGGGCCCCCGTATGGGCGGAGACCCTGACGGCCAGTAATGTGGCTAGATTGCTGAGCCCACAGAGGGCGATGGCCGTCAGGGTGATAAGGGGATACCGCACGATCTCAGGTGAGGCGGCATGTCTCTTAGCCGGGACCCCTCCATGGGACCTGGAAGCGAGAGCCCTTGCGTCTCTATTTAAATGGCGCAAGGAGGCGCTAGAGCGGGGCCAATGGCCTGCGTCTCGAGAAATCGAGGCCCAGCGGTCCCAGCTCCACCAGGAAACCGTGGAGACATGGAAGGTGCGACTTGAGCAACCAAAGGGGGGATTCGCCACAATCGCGGCCGTCAGACCGGTCATGGACGAGTGGCTGGAGAGGAGACATGGTGCTCTCTCCTACCGGTTGTCACAGATGCTTACCGGGCACGGTAGCTTCGGTAGGTATCTGTGGCGAAGACACCGGGAAACCACGGCCGGTTGTCAGCACTGCGGGGACCGCAGCGATGACACAGCGCTCCACACGCTGGTGGAGTGCACGGCGTGGGCGCAACAGCGCCAGGTCCTCGTGGTGGGTTTGGGCGTGGACACTCTCTCGCTCGAGACCATGGTGGGAGCCATGGTCTCCAGCGGGAGTAAGTGGGACTGCGCCGCCTCTTTCTGCGAGCAGGTCATGCTAGTGAAGGAGGCGGCGGGGCGGGAGCGGGAGAGAACTCTCCCACCCGAGTTCCGCAGTCGGCGGCTTGGACGCCGCCGACGTGTCTTCGCCGAAGACCATCGGCCTCCATGACCGGGGGCCTGAGGACGGTGAGTTGGCTGCTCATCGTCCTTACAGAAGCAGGCCCATGACGGCAGCATGACGTGACGGACTCACGCACGCCTCCCCCCTCCTATGAAGCGGGATGATACCCGAAAACCCCCCATAGACGCGGGATAGCACCTGAACCACCCCCTAGACGAGTTGGTTGTTGGGAGCCCTGGGACATCCTTCCAAGGGCTTACCCGGGGCTCCCAACTATAGGCTGCTGGGCGATACCGTGGGGGTTTTAGTCGGTAGGAGTCCGGCATAACATCCATGAAGGATTTCCCCCACGGTCAAAAAAAAAAAAAAAAGCTGCTGCCCGTAGCTTCGCCCGCGTGAAGTTTTGTTCCCGTTCCTGCAACCCATGGGAACCTTAACCCGGAATAAAAAGCAACTTATGTGTTATTCCAGGTTCTAATTTACCCCTGTATAAAATTTCAGCCAGATCCATTTAGTAGTTTTTGCGTGAAAGAGTAACAAACATCCATACATACAGCGATACATACTCACAAACTTTCGCATTTATAATATTAATAGGATAAGTAAGAAATATATTATAAGTTTTATGTAAATTATCATTACAATATGCACACTTTTCTCAAAAGTTTGTTTATTGCCATAACTTTCTTGATGTCTAAATTACTAGCTACTTTACCCTATCGATTGATAACGCGTGAACTTGGCGGCCGAGCCTCGCGTCGGCCGGCCCGGGGTCATCGCGGGAGTGAGATAGATGCATCTGCGCGCGAGTAGTACCGGCGCGAGTGCGTTGTTGAGGCGCGCGGGGGTAAAATTTCAATTCGAGCTGGAGTGGTACGGACTCTTAAGTGCTTAGAGCTTTTTACTTCTAGTTTATTTGTTTTACACAAGATCAATGATATAGAAATATAATATATTTAATTTCAATATTCCACAACATTCTACACAACGCTATCTAGACTGGGTAAACTTTTATAGCTTGTTTTATGGAATCTAGAATGCGGCTAAACATGATATTTTAAAACCTAGAGAATAAAAATACACCTTTCATCTAGAATTACCCGAATATTTTTTGGTTGGCTCATTTATCCACTCCAAACTCCATCCTAATATCAAAACTTCAATTTTTTTTGGTTGGCTTCGGTTTATTTTTTAAGACACAACTTGCGTGCGTGTATAGGGTGCTATTTTTTGTCACTGTGTGAGTCGATTCACAAGATCGGTATTCAACACGGGCTTTAAATGGTTATTTTCTCATGAGTTAGCCCAAATAACAAAATCATACAAAACGATATAAAATCGAAAAATGCCATCTCGCTCAACTCGCGTGTGTCAAACAAGCGTTTGACACATGCGAGTTGATGAATGACGCAATCATACAGCATAGATCACTATAAATCCAAATTCTAAATAATTATTGTAGTAGCCCAGCAAAATAAGTCCTTTAATTATACAATATTAATAGTAATTGACATTTTGATCCCGATCTCAATAACATTTTTAGAAGGGCATTCAGCAGGTCTTTCAATAATTTCAGTGGTACCTTCAGTGATAATTACAGTGGTACTTTCATTGGTGCTATCAGTGGTACTTTCAGTGGTACTATCAGTGGTACTATCAGTGGTACTATCAGTGGTATTATCAGTGGTACTATCAGTGGTACTATCAGTAGTACTATCAATACGAGTAGTACTTTCATTAGCTGTACTTTCAGTGGCACTTCCGGTTGTTGTTTCTATTAATTCATATAATTCGCAATTACTTTCAGACATCTCCGGCGGTATATACCGGAATGAATCCACTAAGACCGTTGAATTATGAGTAGACACGCCGATAAAGACAAGCTGAAAAAAAGATGCGTTATTATGTCTTTGCGGCCGCTCATTCTTCACATTTTAAGTCTGATCAAGACTTTTCAAATAAAAGACTAAATCATAATCCATTCCGTAGTTTTTGCATCCATCGCGGACAAAATAAGCGACATATATTAAAAAAAAAACATATTTTTGCTTTCCGAATCGATAAATCTAACACTGTGCTAGTTCTTTTTAACACAACAGCAATTATGTAATAATATCGATTTCAATATATTTAGATTAAAAGAATACTTACATGCCCCATGAACTGTTCAGGGCCAGATACAGTGAATCTCATGGTGTACCAACCGCCTGGATATGTAGCTCCAGTGCGTTGTTCAGCACCTACCCACAGTGCGTCATTGTACGCTACAACCTGAATAAAATCGTCACGAGTAGGATTCTCTATATATATATTAACTTCAACGATTCCACCTGCATTCATAGGAAACGTGAAAGATTTCGCACAGCTGACTTCTGGTAGCGCATATACAAAATGAGTACTGCGCTCGTGAAAGGGACTGGAAGGCTTGAAATCTGCAAAACTTCCGATACGCCATGGATACGGATTCGGTCCGCAGACAGGCGACCACGAAAATAAGTCGTCAAAATCCTTTTCAAACGTATATCTAGTACAGGTAGACGCATATGCAAGCACTGACCACCATGATATCACTAACAGTAAAATAACTTTACTTATCATTTCAACTCACAATACAGAACTGTCTGAAGCAATAATGTTAGTAGTATACGCGAGTTAATTTTGTTCTAATATTATCTCTATCATTCTGATTCATCGGATTATAGTATCGTGTTATGTGGATCATTGATGATACGATATCAGTCACGGGAAGTACCTATGATAAATAAATAATCCATAGTTATAATTAAATTGTACCTAGGCGATTGAATAAAAAATCATTTATTCGGCTTGTTTCGATATGTCATACGGAATTATAGTTTTACCCATTTCTATGTTATGTTTTATTATCTTTGGGTATAGCTGTTATCTTTATAAACAAATCAACAATTTTTGGTTCAATATAAGTGTTTTATTCAATAAACTCCCATCTCCTTGTTTATAAACTAAATTGATATCTGTTACGCGTTGCAACTCCATACATATACTTGCATCGAAATGTTGATTATAATGTGGATCTTTCCGGGCTTGCTGATGGATAAACTCGTGTGGCCAACAATATTACAAATAAAATTACGATATTTGTCGTTACAATGATTACTTATTGTAATTTATTGTATTTTATTACATAGGTAGGTGAAGATCATAATTTGAATTTGGTGTAAAGCCATTTTGAACCTTAATAACTTTCGAATAAAGTTTTAAATGCATTTCTGCTCAGTTGTGACCACGTTATGTTAAAAAATAATCATAAAATTTTTATCAATTAATAAATACCGGTCTTTTTCTGTTCTTTAAGTTATTAATTAATAGATTCGGGGCATATCCACATTGCATGGAATCAGTGTAAGTAGCTAAATAAATAAGTTTACCCAATTCCGAACTATGCTAATGACATAAAAACAGCATAATAAGTTTTAAAATAGAAAGTATGAACTGTTAGTCATCAAAATATAAAGGTAAAAAAAAAGTTGATAGTATCTCATTGGTAGATGACACATCCTAGGATAACTATTGCGTCTTCAGCTTTTAATAATCTTCATACTTGACTTACTCGTTCGTTTCTATGATTTTCTATTAAAGAAGTATGGCAGAATCCTTCAATAAGCCTTCAATAACACTGTAAAATAACGCTGAAGAGACATAAAAAGTAACTGCAACACAATAACTAAACAAATAAGACTTGAACGATGTAAATTGTCCTTAAGTTTCAATAATATCTTCAAATTCCAGAACAAGTCGTATAAAGAGAAGTAAAGGGCTAAATGAAATGAATGAAGACCCTTAAAAATTCAACAGTACCCAACGAAAGACCGAAAAACGTCTCGCAGTAACAAACGATTCTGGAGCGGTTACAAATAATCCAAACGTAACCAAAGATTATTTTAAATCGACGCTAAGAAAAGTTACTGTAATAAAAATTGTTTTATCTCGTTTAATACGTCGGCCAGAGAATTAATGGCTATCCAAGTTTCTTCCTAGACATAAAAACGCACAGACACAACTTTGTCTCTTTAATAATTTATTGCGGGCTCCCTAAGCCTTGTCCTTTTTTTACTCTCCGCTTCTAATTGTTACATGAAATGGAACGGAACTTTTTATTTCCTTCTCTGTAGGTGACATTTAAGGTACTGCACTGCAATTCACTAAGCGAGCACAACGATGCAAGTCGCAACGTTGTGCTCGATAGAGATTGTCATTGGTCGGATTGTATCACGTCACTGGCGATCGACCAATGACAATCTCTATCGAGCACAACGTTGCGACTCGCATCGTTGTGCTTGCTTAGTGAATTGCACAGCTGCTAGCAAGATAAATGAAGACCTTTTGGTGTCAAGGTTTTCACTTTTAATTGGTTTGTTTGTACGGTTTAATCTGAGCGCCCTTACAGAAGAAGTAAAAGAGTCGGCTTGGCCTATTTAAATTTCAAACTCTGGTGCCTCGAATTAAAAGTTCACGGAATAAATGAGTATCAGGATCCGTTTGAGAAAGAAATTTAATTGTATTTTGTCAGGGAGCCATTCGTTTTTATCTTCGTTTAATTATTTTTGATATAATTGGTCAAAGATTTCGAATAAAATTTATTTCAATTCCCAATTTTTAAATCTTAAGTGACACTTAAAATCATTTAGTTATATTTTAATTAGGTTCTCTATTACTAAATAGAGTAATTAGTATCGATATTTGACCAATAAGAAACAATATTACGAATAAAGTAACGGAAATGTTATCTGAAGTCTGATTTAAGATTCATTTTACTTCATCCTCGTCATACTTCACAGTTTTGGCTACAACATTGTATACCTGCTGTTTTTGGCAAATACCCTCAAAATTCGTTTAAAGTTTAGACCGTGTAAAAACTTCGAACAACGTTGCAACGTATAATAAATGATGTTAAATAAAAACTAATAAGGCGAAGCCCAATATAGACTCAGTTAGATTCAAAATATAAGTTTACAATGAGAGCTAGGTGTACGTGAAAGCGAGGATATGAGTCTGAAAGCGATTAGCGTTAAAATAAATAACACGCAAAACGCTATTAGTTCGTGAGAATCCGTACTAATCGTAGTATAATTAATCGCCAAAAATCATAGTCTAATGTCAAAAATTTTGTGGATGTGCACAGTGGAGAAGGAATACTTAATCATATTCTGTCCTCC
Organism: Eilema sororculum; assembly: GCA_914829495.1. Lineage (NCBI taxonomy): Eukaryota > Metazoa > Arthropoda > Insecta > Lepidoptera > Erebidae > Eilema > Eilema sororculum. The sequence continues at coordinate 17,901,420 of OU618552.1, read as the reverse complement.
GTGATGTGCACTAACTGGCTTACCAATAAAAGGGCTGAATGACGAATGACGCGAGCACGTGGTTCTGTGATAAGTTTAATACAATCTGTGACTGTGTGATGTATGTGTAGAGCGTACCACGTAATGTCTCTGCCGTTGCCCGCGCTTACCACCAACGAGACCAAAATAAATGCAAAAAAAAACTGAGTATATTGTAATGAATTTTGCTCATTCCCAGCTGTACCACTGATTGATTAGTACCAGTAATGGTAAAGCGGGGAAAGAGGGATATATTCGTGGTCTAACAGTAATTTTCGTTTTCTTTTCTTTCTCTAGTAGTCTAGTAGAACACACTGTCAAAGTTTTAATCATTTGAAGCCTTAGGAAGTCCACCTGAGAATAACATCTATTAACCATCCGCTTCAGCTTGTACTCACCTTTCTATTCATTTTATAAACTACTCGGAGTTTATAGAAACAATTCCCAACTAAAATTTGTTGAATCTAATATTAAACGTACCGTGGAAAATATTCGTGTTTATTTATTGCTCAACAGACTTTAGATTGGTCTTTTGTGTTAACAAAGTTCTTTGCTATGGAAAGAAACAAAAGAACAATTGTACTGTGTTCTGGCAATGCTTGCTTGTTTTGTAGTTTATTCATTTTAGAGTTATAGGTTACCAGTTGTTACCACGGAACATAGAAAAAGAGGTTAACTATTGGTAAACTTTTACATACATACATAATTATATATTGTTACGAATATGACGTGACATGACACCGAATTAGAAAATAATTTCGAACTCATTGTCAAATAAAAAAAAAAAATAGCAGCTGTGGCTGAACGGCTTAGACTACGGCCTGCCGATACCTATGGTCAGGGTTTCAAATCCTGCTATACGATGTGGTTTTTGTATAGTTTTTTCTAATCTTAATATATATAAATCTCGTGTCACAATGTTTGTCCTCAATGGACTCCTAAACCACTTAACCGATTATATTAAAATTCGCACACCATGTGCAGTTCGATCCAACTTGTGAGATAGGATAGCTTACATCTTAATTTAGCGATAAGTGACATCCACGCGGGCGGAGCCGCGGGCAACAGCTAGTTTATCTATATACCTAAATCTTTATTTGGTAAGGATAACCGAAGATTCTATATATAAACTCTTCTAATTATTTGCAGAATATTCTAGAGAAATAATAAAATGAGAAACTAAATTAATATCGAAAAGACGATCGAAATTAGGGGTATATAAGGGGCCAGAGCGGTGAAAGGACAGTTAAGTTTGAGTGTTCAGAGTGAACAGAAGAAGAAGAAAAAAGGAAGAAAAGTAAAAAAACAGTGAAGTGCAAGTAAAAGTGCAGTAAACTGCTAGTGCAACGCGCGGTACAGTCACGCTGTGAGTGTCGTGTTCAAGTAATAATAATAATAAAATAAATGTTTATTTTCAGTCAGTTCAGTGACATACGTAGAGTACAAAAAAATTATTAGCTGCCTGATCTACATCATTACAAGTAAATTTACATTCTAACTTAACGTCTATTTTACATTTATGCGTCTTACTACTTATATTTTAAACAGATTATACAATGAGGTTAGATATAAATCAATTTCATAAAACTGGGACCAGCCTGATCTAGGTTTATGTCAAACCTGTGTTTCAGACCTTCTCAGTTCTTATTTACATATCATAGTACTAATTAATGTTAATTTTAATATAATACAATTAGTCTATACTAGATACAATTATCTTACAGTCAACATTTTACTTAACAATCTCCAACAACTCTTCCGTGTCATCGTAAAAGATTTGGTTATTGGGGTGTGTAAATAAAGCGGTCTCACATACGAAGTTGTTTACTACCAATCCTGTTACCCGTCTCCCGTTACAATATAATCACGCCTCTATCCCCGAAAGGTTAGGCAGAGGTGAGTTAACACCCACATTTCCCCAATCATTGGATTCGGTCCCACGGAATAGGGGTGAGCCTATTGCCGGTCGCCGCATTCCGGGTACTATTGTTGACTCAAGCCATGCATCTGAGGCTAAGTCTGTGCTAAATTCTACTCTACCGAGAAACAAGTGGCAAACTATTATTAGTAAAAATATTATCAACTAGCCTACGCCCGCGGCTCTGCCCGCGAGAATGTCGGTTTTCACGACTTTTGCTCATATCTCTGGTTCAACTCAACCAATCTCGATCTAATGAACGTACCAAACGTACAAACGGACCAAGATCTTTTTAACGTTATAACTGCATTAAACGCCCATCAGTAGTTATTGCGTTCATTGCCAATAAACAGACCAACAAATAAAAATAAAGTTTTTGTTCCGTATCGTATTTGTGTAGGTTTAGGGTGAATCGTAAGAATATGATCAATATTTCATGCAAACAGAGCCGTGGATAACAGGCAGTTATATTATAATGACAGTTGCTGAAATATGAAGACCACAAGTCACTTACTGCAGGATAGAAACGTGACCTTAGTAGAAAATTGGGGAGCAAAATAACATATCGCCTAATATACAGGGGAGCACGCACTCACGCGAACAATATTGTTAGCTATGGTACAGTCACCCACAGAAGCTCCTTTTGTATTGCTATTCCTCTGTGCACTTCCGGGTTTGCTGGAAGAAAACTCAACCTTGAGTTAAGCTCGCCTTTGTACATAATTTATCACTTATTTTGTAAAAATACCAAGTGTACAATAAAGAATAAATAAAAAAAATAAAAAAATAAGCTTAACACCTTTTAAGTTATCAATAAAAAGCAAAGCATGAAAATATATTAAACTTGTATTGACCCTTGATGGAGCCACTGCAACAAGATTTTAATAACCGCCTTTTCAGTCATTCAAATTACTTACCTTATTTGTAAATCGTACCAACAAAAAGTGTTTTTATTAGAAAAAGATGGTTTGGGATCAGTTGAGATTATCAGACTACACAAAAATGGGACCAATTAAGAATAAAATATAAATTAGGTGCCGAGGCATCAATTAAGAATTTTCGAATTCGGTACAACTTTCGTGGGATCAATACGGAACATCCCTATTGAAGACTTGAAGACAAAAATATTTGGAAGTACGTATTTTTTTTATTGATTTATTTCATCGCAATTTGTTTCGTATTGACTTTTAAGTATTTAGCTTTTGGTGTTGATTGTACATTATTATACAGAACGTTACTCCACAAAATTGTAGTTTGATGTTGCATATATTTTCATGATTACAATATTGTATAATATCGCTACTATCATAGTTTATTCAGAAGTAAATGAAGTGTAGGTGAATACAAAATTGATAAAATGGAAGGACTGAAACGTACTGTAAAGTACATTATTACCTACTACGTAAAATTAATATGAAACATATTTTTTAAGGGATTTTGGCGTCGACAGTGTCGGGTGCTCGATGATGATAATTGTAAGCACTCCATACATTTGTAAAAATAAATTTATCATTTATGTCTTTGTACCGCGTCAGCCTATTGCCGTCAAAGAGACTTGGGACCTTGGCAGTAGACAAGTTATCGACTAATCCATACTAATATTATAAATGCGAAAGTAACTCTGTCTGTCTGTCTGTCGGTATGTTACACTTTCACGCCTAAAGCACTGAACCGATTTTAATGAAATTTGGTATAGGGGTAGACCTGACCATGAGAAAGGACATAGGCTATGTTTGGTCGCGATAACCGACATCCACGCGGGCGGAGCCGCGGGCAAAAGCTAGTATTGTGAATGTGAAAAAAAATTCGAAATACATCGGGAAAAAGAAGAACTCAAGTGGGACTTGAACCCACGACCTTTCCCTTACAATCACTTCAAATTTCCCTTCTCTTTATATCCGTCTCTAAGCGCGACGGTTCTTTTTTCCAATTGCAGTTTGAATTTGAAAGTTAGCATTATAAATGCTATAAAAATTTCATTGAAATGTGAAAGAAAGTTTGGCTATCTGTTAATTAAAGTCTGTAATTCTGTACATTCAAAATATATTCCAAACATTCTAGCTGCCAACCCTCCATAGTTTTACAATAACTAAGTTGAACAAATTAATCTCGACTCGGTCACGTGTTACATTGTAGTTCACTAACAGGTTGGACCTTCATCAAACTGACGGAACAGAGCACTTGTCAGCCAACACTCGCCTCTCAGTAAGGCCGCGAAGGGACTTTAATATCATAATAACATACATAACATAAACTCACGCCTGTATTCCCCGAAGGGGTAGGCAGAGGTGCTAGCACCCACATTTCACCAGTTGTTTGTGTTATGTTTAGGTCCCAATGTATGTTATAGGTGGCGAGCCTATTGCCATTAACCGGGCACTTATAAACCTGCGATAAATACACACATAACTTCGAAAAGCATCGAAAAGTCATTCGTGTGTGCCATGGTAAACCTTGGATCGAACCCGAGGCCTCGTCTCAGCAGTCCATTATCCATACCATTAGGCTACCGCAGATATCATAATATCATAACATAAATTTAAATAATGAAATAAACATAGGTACTACTTTCTTTTTTTCGCTTAGTCCACTCTCGACCCCTTGACCCCCATCGTGCGGAAATGCCCTCGGATACCCCCCTGCAGGAGCTGGAAGGGGAGGTTATGTTGGACTCGAACCGACTAAAACCACACGCCGACTGTGGCTCGTGGTGCTAGGCCGGAGGTGAGGTTTTTTTTTTTTTTTTTTTTTTTTTATCGTGCGATAAATCCCCACGGATACCACCCCCACAGAGCCGGTGGAGGTGGTTATGTCGGACTCGAACCGACTAAAACGCACGCCATCTTGGGTCCTTGGTTGCCGGAGGTGAGATTGCCAAAAGCATATCTCTCGCACCCCGACAGACCCAGGACCATCTCTTTCGAGATGGCCCCCTTCGGGTTGTGGGGACCAAAATGTCCCCATCTAGCCCCGGTTACGGGGAGGCGCACTTTGCGCCGCCGCCGCGGCCTGCTTCTGCTAGGGTGACAGGCGGCTCCACCGGTCACCCCCAGGCCAGCGCTCATGGAGGACGGAGGTCGTTCTGCGACCTCCGACGTCCGGTTCGCCTTCGCTCTGCACGGGCTTCCCGGGCCCGGAGTCTGGTCCGGACCCGACCGGCCGCCTCCTTCTCGAGCATTACTTGCTCGCAGAAGGAGGCGGCCGCACCCCAAGCGTTTGCGCATCGTACCATCGCTGTGAGCAATGTGAGGCCGGAGGTGAGGTTGTCATCGACATATCCCTCGCACCGCGGCTGACCCAGGGGCACCCCGGCTGACTACTAGCTTAACTAGCTTGTGTTATGGATTCTAGTATACGGATAAACAACCTGCTTAAGATATATTTTATATACCTACCTATATACAGCTCGTTGTAGAGACATATAATTATATTCATGCATAGAAATATAAGTATTGTGCGGGGATTGAACCTGTGATGTTTGACTTAGCATTTGAACGTTATACCGCTACGTAGATATGTTTTGAGGTTCTAAAAGGGGTGGTATTTAAACGCAAATCAAATAAAATACTTTTTTTTATCAAATAATAATCCAAATTTCCATCAAAATTACTGATTGCACAGCAGAATACTAAACTCAAAAGTATTAGAAAACACACTACAATTTATTTTCGTAACGTAAGGCTGTTTATCTTAATGCGAAGCAGTTTTATTAATTCACTACTAATGCTGCTAATGCACAACAAAATAATCCAAATTCACATCAAAAATGCTGATTGAGCACCAACAAACTATATACTTGCTTATAAAAAAAATAACCACGAAAACTAAGGCGGCTAGTCTTCTAACCTAACCAATCCATTTCGGAGTTGTGAGGTGATCATTCTGAACTTAATTACTTAGTATACATGCTAGTCGGATAGATATTTTACTTTAACAATGAGTATCTTCTACATGCGCACTAGTTAATTTGCTGTGCTGTGCTTATTTTTGATAAACATTTATAATTTTTATACTTAAATAAATTTATTTGTATCGCATTACGAGGGTCAAACTGAAAGTTCTTAGAAAATCAAAAACTGATTACATCAGCCAGTTATTAGTTTTATTATATCTTTTCAAAATATTGTCCATTCACGTCAATACACCGCTGCATGCGATGGAACCACTGGGAAAAGCACTTTGCCCACTCGTCCTTAGGGGTCTCTTCAATGGCATCGCGATACGCAGCCACCGCTTCTTCAGCATTCATAAACCGCTTTCCTTTAAGTTTTTCTTTAATTTTAGGAAATAAATAAAAATCACAAGGCGCGAGGTCCGGGCTATACGGCGGGTGACCCAGTAATTCAACGTTTGATGTCGCCAAATAGTCGATCGTTCGCTTGGCGGTGTGCGACGAGGCGTTGTCGTGGTGAAGGAGGATCCTACTGCGAGGTCGTTTCTCTCGAACTTTTTCCAAGACAAGTGGCAAACAATTGGTAGTGTACCATTCTGCAGAAACTGTTTTTTGATAAGAGGATCACACACAATTGTTGCGAAATGACCTATCCTTCCAAAGAACGAGGCCACCATTTTTTTTCCCGCACTTCGATCTCTCTTCACTTTAGTTGGCAACTCCTCGAAAGGAAACACCCACTGAGCAGATTGTTTTTTGGTTTCAGGATCATAACAGTAAATCCAGCTTTCGTCACCTGTTAGTATGTCGAACACAGCATTAGAGTCACCTCCGTTAAATCTTTCAATCATTTTACGGCACCAATCCACACGATGGAGTTTTTGAGCCTCAGTCAAATTATGAGGTATCCACCGGGCGCAAAGCTTCCTGACCGCTAAATGTTCGTGGAGGATTTTGTGCACTTGACTCATACCGATGCCTAAGCTTGTCCGAATCTGCTGATAGGTCACTCTTTTGTCAGTCTCTATCATACGCCGCACAACACAGATGTTATTTTCAGTCGTCGCCGTAGAAGGCCGTCCCTCACGTAAATCATCAGTGAGATTAGTGCGACCACGTTTAAACTCATTAAACCAGTTGTAAACAGTCGCACGAGATGGGGCTTCATCGTGAAAGGCCAATCGTAGTCTATCATAACTTTCTTGTTGACTTAAATGACATCGAAAGTCATAAAAAATCATTGCACGAAAATTTTCTCGTGTTAAATTCATGTTAACGTGACACAGACAATTTTCAATTTGCCGCCAAATCGTAAAACAAATGATAAATGAATGAAATATATACAGTTGACTCTCGTTAATTCAAACCTGCGATAATTCGAACCTCTCTATAATTCAAAGTGATCACGAGTTCCCTACAAAATCTCTTTATATTTCGAACTAAATCAATACATTTTCATACACTTGGTAATTCGAACGAAAAAATCATTGCTATATAACAAAACGACGCGTTAATTCGAACTTATCGGCGTCCAACACTCGACAATTCAAAGTTGCAGAGAGAAAGAGGCGGAAAGATTGTAAGTACATTTTGCGACAAGTTCAAACTTGTATCAACGTACTCGAGCCTTTGTTTTTGTTTTGATTAGTATGTACACGAATGTACCTCTAAACTTTTGTCATTGTTATAGAATAGCAGTTAATAAATAATAATTGATCAACACTTAATAATTCGAAGTTTTATTTATTTTCTCTCACAAATTTCGAACCATTTGATATTTCAAACACTCGATAATTCGTAATATTTTAAGAGTCCCTCGAGTTTCGAATTAACGAGAGTCGACTGTACTCAGTAATATTGGCAAAGAGTTCTATTTTCAAATTTTAGAATTATTTTTTTATTATATTGTTTATAAGTGGGCAGTTCTAAGAACTTTCAGTTTGACCTCGTATGAGGATAAAAGTAATGTCATGCTGATGTATATTTTATCTTTTTCTGCAGTACTAGTTTTGTTAAACATTCAGTTTATTTGTAGTAAAGTAATTTATTTGATTTAAAAAATCATATAGATGATAAAAAAATATATTGATATGTGATTATTTATTTGATGTGCAATTAATTATATTCCTTCTAAAAGTTAGTCATCAACATCCTCTGTGGAGTGGCGGTAGTGAACGCGAGTGCCGCGCTGGAGGCGCGGGTTCGATCCCCGCTCAGTGCATATATTTGTATGCATGAATATGGCTATTTGCATTGGTCTTGGTGTTTCTATGTATAATATGTAAGTATTTACAAAAAAAGTATTGTATGTTTATCCGTATTCTAGATTCCATAACACAAGCTAGTTAAGCTTACCATGGGTCTAGATACCGTTGTGTGGAATGTTGTGGAATATTTATTTATTGAATAACACACTTGTACTTTTCCACTGAGTTTATTTTATTTCTAAACCTGACCGGTTTCGCCTTACGGCATTCTCAAAGGTTTACATTGATGTTTTTCAAAAACATATATATTTTTCAATACCTATGTGTAGCAGATTCCACCAAGCGCCATCAATCTCTAGTATAAACAGAATATTTATTTATTTTAAAACTTCTCCTGCTGATAGCCTCTAAGGCTGAAGCTTGAGGTCCACTTACTCTTTCTCCTCTTTTCGGTGCGGATTATTTCGACTTTTATAGGAGCAACTGCCACCTGACCTCTTAATCCCAAGAAGAAAACTTGTGCAAGAGCCCTATCCGTTAATCAGTAGGTATACCAAGCAGGTATCTTACAGGTGTGGTTATCATGGACCCCATATAACCTGGTATGACTCCCAAATACATAATATATTACGTACTTATTAAAATAGCCGAAAACAGGGATTTTAACATCATATCTTTTGACAGAAATTATCTTAACAAATTATGTGTTTTGAATTTCTAAAAGTTAAAGTAAGTTAAAGAATTTGTGATCTGGCTTAATAAAGAAACAATTGAATTAAAAAGTAAAAGTAGCCTGAAGAAGTTAAGGAAGACAGAATTATTATTAATTACATCACAGCGAAGTTAGCAAGTGTCCGAGACTACCTCCGTTTGGTAAGTGTTTAAAGTTGAAAGAATATTTCGTTATCGTACTGCGGACTGCCTGTCCTACTAATTTTTTTTTTCTAATAAAGTAGTTTATACTGTATTTATATTACGATCTAGCCTTGTTGGTCAATTAGTAAACAAATTTCACCTAAATTACTACGTAAACATTACCCTAAGAATTCGTCCATTGAAACTTACTTAGTTTACTAATATTATACATGAATTTTTTATTTGGAGATGTTTGGATGTTTCGTTTTTTTTCTTATAAAGGACACGTCAATTTGACTTCACTTCGCCTGATGGTAAGCTGAAAGCAAGGTCTCGGAAAGTCTCACCATCGTAAACATGTACCATGTTAACAGTGGTGGCACTCAACTTGACGGCCTCATCAGATGCCGTTTCACGCCCCGCTTAAAGGACCCGGGACTGTAGGAAGAAGGAAACACGTGAGCTGGCAGGGAGTTCCAGGTCTTAATGGTGCGGCATAGGAATGAGTCACTGAAACGCTTGGTTCTAGCTGGTATACTCTGCACCGAATATGGATGGCATCTTAGCCCTGCACGAGACTTTATTTGCTTAACATCAGGCGAGGTAAAGTCAAATTGACGTGTCCTATATAAAAAAAAAGTTATATACCGCCTAGACTCTGCCTCAGATGCATGGCTCTGTCGCTCGACCTAACAAGGCAATAGGCATACCCCCTATTACGTTGGACCGAATACAATCATTGGTGAAATATGGGTGTTAACTCACCTTTGCCTAACCCTCTGGCGATAGAGGCGTGAGTATATGTATGCACTTTTCTAAGAGAGTTCTGACTATACCAAAACCACTTGTATGTTATTTAACCTACCGATATAAGATTGTGTTAGGAATTCAGTGGTTCTTATGGACATATAATAATCCATACTACCATACTTCATATTATAAATGCGGAAGTAACTCTGTCTGTCTGTCTGTCTGTATGTTAAATCACGCCTAAAGTACTGAACCAATTTTGATGAAATTTGGCATAAGGGTGGATTAGACCTTGAGAAAGGACAAGGGCTATGTTTGGTCCCGATAACCGACTTCCACGCGGTCGGAGCCGCGGGCAAAAGCCAGTCTAACTTAAATTCTATGCAAAAAATCTTACACTAATATCACATTATATTTTCACAACCTTCACAATCGAGGCCAAATTAGTACTAATAAAAGCTTTATTTAGGAAAGCATGTTATCTCTGTAAAGGGCTCTAGAGACAGTACTTAGCATAATGAAGATCTAGAGTATTCTGTTTATGTCGTAAAAAAGATATGGTTGGCGTCAAGGGCCACTCATTTCTATACTCGCCTTTACCCGTGATTTTGCCCGCGTGGACGTCGGTTATCGCGACCAAACACAACCTATGTCCTATCTCAAGGTCTAATCTTCCCCTATTCCAAATTTCATCACAATCGGTTAAGTGGTTTAGACGTGAAAGACCATTGTAGACCGCGTGAGACTTTACCATTTTCTACGACGCCAAACTAGCACTTCTTGGTTCTAAACTGATTATGTACTCATTGAAAATTATTGAATGCTAAAAGCTCAGCTAACCAATGCGAATTTTAATCGGTTGACCTTTAAACACATTACTTAACTAGTTAGTTGAAGAGGTAGTTGATTGAAAAGTACTTGACGTTAGTATTGACGGTATGAATGGATATATTGAATAGGTAAGTACCTTGTAAGTACTGATTTTAAAAAGATTTTATCCGATAAATTCTAGCCAACAGTTTGCGAATGGCAGATTGTCACTAATGATTGCAATTGACAAATTAATGTGACATAATGTGACTTGTATTACAGTTAGATTTATGATTCTAAAATACTTCTATGCTCACGCTCATCATGTTGTATTGTTAGTAACACTTGACTGAAACATTCAACGTGGGTCTAAGATCTTGAGACCCTGTGAATACCACGCCTGTTATTCTGTACAATCAGCAACAGATGAATTTTGACTAATAAGTACTCAAAATTATCATACCTTGACATTCGTCCCCTTCATGTTGATTGATAGTTCTGATATTTGATGTACAGCCAGCATCAGAAAGATACATTGATGATGACACGAGATTATTTCTCGCAGTTAGGGCAAATAGAGGTTTTGTGGACGCTAGCTATAATGAATCTGTTTCATATAGCTGACTGGTTTGTTTTAAGGGTGTGGGATCAAAATACCAAGCGGACATACACTCACGCCCGTACATCATCAAAGGGGTGAGCAGAGGTGTACTAACATCTACATTTCGCCAACTATGATTTTGAGTCCCACGTTATAGGCGGTTAGCGTATTGCCTTCAAGCGGATTGTACTCGTATGTTTACTGTCGCATGGAAAACAGCCCTATCCCTAAGTCACCTTCTATGACACCCATAGAAAGAGACGGAGTGGCCTTATTCCACTCCACCGGGAACCAACACGGTCTATATATTGACACTAATCTCAACGCACGTGGGTTGGCAATGTGTGTGTCGCTGTGGCACTCTTTCGCAGTGACGAAAATTCGACAGTGCGTACATCAATATGGCGCACGCACCCATCTTTCGCACCCATTTCCGTATTTTCGCGGTAACGTTCATCGCGTTTTTTAACTTTGAAATTCAGTGGGATAATCGGGCGGATTTATTGGCAACAGCTAGAACCCTAATAATTGGCCGGCAGTAACACTAATTATACTCAAAGCTATACAACAATGACATCAGTTATTCCTCCATTTGCGGGCAACCTCGGGGCAACATAACTTTTTGGCAACTGTAATCGCATCATAGCACGCAGTTAAACAAACTTTTTGTATAATTAAACATTAAATAACGGGAAAAATAACGTTGGTGCTAATTAAAGTAGAGAATGGACGAATAAAAAATATTAATGGGCGTTCAAAATTTACTTTACGATCTCATAAAGAATCCAGGACGACACCCCACATTATGAGTGTTGTGTATTTTATGGTATATATATTATGTGAGGGAGTATGGGGTTCTATTAATATCTTCGAGGTCAAACCACCCTCAACTGCTCAATCTTATACGGACGGAGACAGAATTTCCTTTCGAGGTTATCCAACAGCCTAAGCTGCATTTGTGGCCATAATTACTGAAATAAGATATAATTAAAAAGAGGAAAATGGACTTTGGACCTCGAGCTGAATAAAAGCTACAAATGCAACCGGAATCACTGCTAAGATGATGTTATTATGTTAGACATTTGTGATGTATGCTTCATATGTCACGATATATCATATCTATGCCGGACCATCAAGCTGAGTGCCACCATTGTTAACATGGTACTTACATGTTTACGATGATGACCCTTTTGCCCAGACTTTGCCTATAACTTACCATCACGCGAGGTGAAGTATTTAATTTATTGGTCTGTTACATAATACTTAAGGGGCTTAAGTTTTTAAAATTTTAGTAATGCTTATTCGTCGAGAAAAATACGATTTCAGAAGATATTATTTTGTGAGAAGCACTTAGTGTTGTTTAAAGGTTTTGTGGAGGAACGTGGTGTGATGTTCCTCCAACACAAAGGGAGGATCCTCCGACCAGGCAAGGTGACGTGTCCTTTTATTAAAAAAAAACAAGGTGCGACTACTGTTTGACAACCTCTAGATTCCTCTAGAGCTTGCTTACGAGAAGAGAACAATTTATAAAAAAAGAAATAAACAAAAAAAAACAAATGATTAAAAAATAAAAAACCCGACTGCCACTGAAAAGATCAAAATAAGTTTGATAGCAGGCGGTACCCATTTGCCAATCATAAGCGGAAAGAAAATTAATGGGTACCCCCAGCAGAGGCAGGCCACGGCGGCGGCGCGCCATTTTGAATTTCTAGAAATTTTAATGTACCTGGTGTCACTCACACAATCACTACGAATCAAATGACACCTCACATGTCCAAATCCGTCAAGCCGTTCAGGCTGAAGGCCGTGCTAAATAAATGGATATACATACATACATACATAAATACATACATACATACATAGTCTCGAAAAACATTACCCTCCTTCCTTCGGCAGTCAGGTAATGAAACTCAACCCTTAATCAGCAGGTGCACCGACTCGCTGGTCAAATTGGATTGGACCCCAATAATCTTAATCTTAAAATCTTTTATGCACCATTAATAAATTTTACTTGCGATTCTTCATCGAACATACTCTTGTAAACTTATGGTACTTTCAATTTCACCGTTATTATGAGAAGCCACAGTTTAGACACAACAAAGTTTTAGGTATAACTAAGTAATAAGAGACGGGGCGCTAGTTAAGACATAATAAAGTTTTGCTAAAGTATTGCTCGGTACACGACTTGAAGTAATTTTAGCCAGGTAAATTTAATTAAATTTAGCATCGTCGTCTAGTGTTCAGAATAGCCGTAGCATTGTGGGTGTTCTAAATAATAGTGCAAAGTGCAAATGTCACAGAACTCCAGGCCCTCGATTGTACTAAAGCTGAACCACAGTCAGCGCAAAAAATGACATTAAATTTTAGACTTTATTTCTATACGTCAAGTCTAAAATGAACAGAACGAAGTTTCATTACACTTTTTCATTCACTCCGCAAAAAGTCATTTAATTTTGAACTTTATACTCATCGCTTTAAAGACTATTATTTAATGCCGTTTTTTGCAGTCGCTGAGGCACGACTATGGTTTGGCTTTAGTAGAATTGAGACCCAGGTATCTGAATGCTTACCACGATGACGTGTGTATAATAAAGGAGAAATTTTGGATAGATGGGTATATATTTTTGTAACTTAATCATGTCAGAGTAGCTGAATGAGATGAGCAAGTAGATTTTTTACCTCAATAATAGATTCCTATAGGCCAGTACCTATTACACGTGGGTGGAACCATGGACAACGGCTAGTAACTATAAAATACAGGCCTCCAGTATCTAAATGAATTCAACTCCAATCTAACCCATAATAAACAGTGGAGATATGGCGGGTTTGGCTAAGCTATATAGATAATATCCTCATCGTAACAGCATTTTTCCTACTTGCATTCAAAGCTTCCACTTTTCTTTCTCTTCGTTTGATTCATCAGAAATTTCACTGCAACTGCTGTCTACCCTCCAAGCCTCTTGAGGAACCTTGTGTCAGACAGAGTTTCATTTATCAATCAGAATGTTATTTACTTTTCTACCCTGACTTATTACCTTATCTTAGTATTGTCCCATATACCCCTACACTATTCAAAACGACTTCTACATAAAACTGAAATAGTCCAAACACAAATTAAGCCATTACTAAATTTTTTATTAGTGCGTAGGTACTTAAACGATTAAGTACCCGTACTCCTAACAAAGTTAAAACTTTCATAGCCCATAAGCATTCAAATATAGCGGACAGGCCTTCTTTACGATTGGGAAGGGTTAAGCTATAAACTTAACACTGTATGTGACCTAAATGAATAAAACTGGAGAAGTAGCAGATCTGGCAGTACAAAAAACCCAATATAAGTTCACCGTGGATAGTACAGAAATCAATTAGAGACTTATTGCTCAGGAGACGCTGGAGAATGGACTTCTGTAAACATTTAAGGGTTAAATTAGGTTACACTTTTTAGTACTGAGATACTATTCAAAAATATATGTCAAGAAGCAATCATCATCCACATAAAGACATTAGTCCTGATTGCATCGGAGGCCACGGTGCCCTCGGAGCTCAGGGTGCAAGAAGCAATGTGTTCACTTTTTAAGTAAGAAAAAAAAACAAAATTAAAACAAGCAATGTACATCTTAAAAGAGCGCTGAATAAAAAAATCTTATCTTCTTCATTTTCCTGTCCCTTTTCTTAACATAGCATAGCATAACATAAACTCACGCCTGTATTCCCCGAAGGGGTAGGCTAAGGTGCTAGCACCCACATTTCGCCAGTTTATGTTTAGGTCCCAATGTAATAGGTGGCGACCCTATTGCCATTAACCGGGCACTTATAAACCTGAGATAAATACACAGATAACTTCGAAAAGCATCGAAAAGTAGAAGCCACAGTTTAGACACAACAAAGTTTTAGGTATAACTAAGTAATAAGAGACGGGGCGCTAGTTAAGACATAATAAAGTTTTGCTAAAGTATTGCTCGGTACACGACTTGAAGTAATTTTAGCCAGGTAAATTTAATTAAATTTAGCATCGCCGTCTAGTCTTCAGAATAGCCGTAGCATTGTGGGTGTTCTAAATAATAGTGCAAAGTGCAAATGTCACAGAACTCCAGGCCCTCGATTCTACTAAAGCTGAACCACTGTGGTGCCAAAGTCAGAGCAAAAAATACATTAAATTTTAGACTTTATTTCTATACGTCAAGTCTAAAATGAAATGAAAGAAGTTTCAGTACAGTTTTCCATTCCGCAAAAAGTCATTTAATTTTGAACTTTAAGCTCATCGCTTTAAAGTCTATTATTTAATGCCGTTTGCAGTCGCTGCGGCACGACTATGGTTTGGCTTTAGAAGAATCGAGGTCCAGGTATCTGAATGCTCACCACCAGGATGTGCTCATAATTGTGTATAATAATAAACGAGAAATTTTGGTTAGATGGGTGGATATTTTTGTAACTTAATCACGTCAGAGTAACTGAACTAATAATTTCAATAATTTTCAATGATTTCAATAATTTATATCTAACAAAAATGAGTAGGTACAGCGTTATCACATTAACAATATTACAGAACAGATGAAATATTCTAAGGTGATACATTGGCACCTGTACCAATGTAATAAAACATTGCACCAGCCTTCCAACATGTACGATATCATATTCCAAATTATAGTGATAATATTATAAGTTAGGTTACATAATCAGGTACGGTTTAATTTAATTAAAAATGACTATTTCATTTTTAATTAAATTATATAAAATTCATGCAGTAATTTGGAGATGACGAAGTATATTTTTTACCTCAAGAATAGATTCCTATAGGTCACTACTTATTACAGCAATACCTATTACACGTGGGTGGAACCACGAACAACGGCTAGTAACTATAAAATTAAGGCCTCCAGTATCTCTAAATATAAATTCAACTCCAATCTAACCCATAATAAAGAATGGAGATATGCGGCTTAGGTTACGCTATGTAGGTAATATCCTCATCGTAACAGCATTTTTCCTACTTGCATTCAAAGCTTCCACTTTGAAAAATTGGGATTCAGTCTCCTTTTCTCTCTCTTTGTTTGATTCATCAGAATTTTCACTGCAACTGCTGTCTACCTTCTAAGCCCCTTGAGGAAGCTTGCGTCAGACAGAGTTTCATTCATCCATTAGATAGTGTTATTTACCTTTCTACCCTAACTTATTACCTTATCTTAGTAGTATCCCATATACCCCTACCCTATTCAAAACGACTTTAACATAAAAATGAAATAGTCCAAATACAAATTAAGCCATTACTAAATTTTTTATTAGTGCGTAGGTACTTAAACGATTAAGTACCCGTACTCCTAACAAAGTTAAAACTTTCACAGCCCATAAGCATTCAAATATAGCGGACAGGCCTTCTTTACGATTGGGAAGGGTTAAGCTATAAACTTAACACTGTATGTGACCTAAATGAATAAAACTGAGCTGTAGCTGTAGCTGAGAAAAGTAGCTGATCTGGCAGTACAAAAAACCCAATATAAGTTCAGCGTGGATAGTTCAGGAACCAATTAGAGACTTATTGCTCAGGAGACGCTGGAGAATGGACTTCTGTAAACATTAAAGGGTTAAATATGGTTACACTTTTTAGTACTGAGATACTATTCAAAAATATATGTCAAGAAGCAATCATCATCCACATAAAGACATTAGTCCTGATTGCATCCGAGGCCACGGTGCCCTCGGAGCTCAGGGTCCAAGCAACAATGTGTTCACTTTATAAGTAAGAAAAAAAATCAAAATTAAAACAAGCAATGTACATCTTAAAAGAGCGCTGAATAAAAAATCTTGTCTTCTTCATTTTCCTGCTCCTCTTCTTAACATAACATAAACTCACGCCTGTATTCCCCGAAGGGGTAGGCTGAGGTGCTAGCACCCACATTTCGCCAGTTTATGTTTAGGTCCCAATGTAATAGGTGGCGAGCCTATTGCCATTAACCGGGCACTTATAAACCTGAGATAAATACGCAGATAACTTCGAAAAGCATCGAAAAGTCATTGGTGTGTGCCATGGTAAACCTGGGATCGAACCCGAAACCTCGTCTCAGCAGTCAATGGACTGCTGAGACGAGGTTTCGGGAGGATCGGGTAATGACCCATACCACTAGACTACCGCAGATTTTCCTCTTCTTTCTTAAGGTCCAAATATTTCAAGGCAACGGTAACCGCTTACCAAAAAATATAGTACTAAAAACCAATCAAATCATATAAAACGACTTTGATCGAAATGATTGGGTAAATAAAATTAATTAATAAATATAATAAATAGGTGCTTCAATTTGTGTACCGTGTCATGATAGCGGGCAACGTCAGGCGGTGCAAGTCGCAGCAACTTCCTGCCTTGCTGACGTCAAGTCTCATAAGCCTGGACAACGACCAACTAACCAACTTACACCGTATATCATCCAGAAATAAAAGGGAGAAGCTCCTTTAATTCGGAGAGTTTCTCTTAGCGAATTTATATTTTCGGTGAAAACTATTTTAAATAAATTATGTACTACGGTAATAAGAAGGGAGGAATAATTTTAGTATTTCTATTTATTAAGTAAAGGATAAGTTACATAACTGTTTGAGAAATGAATGTTTGATATTTTGTCAAAATCTTGACAGCTTGCAATATATTGTTTATAGAATGCGAATAAATATATTTGGAATTTATTACTTTTACCTGATAAGTATTCATGTATAAAAATGAAATATGTTCTTGGTACCAGAGGGCTGGTTTATTCCTTGCGCAAAGGATTGGCATTGCCATTCAACGTGGCAATGCCGCCAGCCTTCTGGCCACCCTCCCGGTTGACGTCGATGGGGAGGAATTCTTTGACGTCTGAACCTACAGTTTTGCACATACCTTGCAGTGGCGAAGTGTCCATATAACCCGATTCCTACCGGCTTACCTTTGCAAAAACCCCTAAGCATTGTTTATTAATAAATTATAAATCAATGAAACCACACTATTCACTACACAAAAATATAAAACAAAAAGTATTTTGTTACGTAAATCGCAATTATAATAATTATTTACATACATTACATATTACACATATTTCTCATAACGCCATCTATATAGTTCTCAATTAAGGAAGGAAATCTCTTGTATGATTCTGTCTGAACGCGCGCGAATGTAAGCCCGCCGCCAAAATCGGAATCCTCAACTCATCTTTAGTACGCAGTCGCACGCACACATGCGCAATTTTTCTTAGTAGTGCTCGTAGAAATATACAATCGACATAAGCCGCTGCTTAACGAGTTATGACAGAGAGAGAATATACGATAAGAATTTGCGAGAGCGAGAGAGCAGTAATGTGAAGTTTGTTTTGTTTACATACACTGAAGTTTAGGCGAATGAGCGATGTATTCAAATGCTCACCACAATTTTGACATTCATTTTTGATTTCATAATTATTATGTTATAAATAAGTTAGAATTCGCTTTTTTGTGTAAAGTAGTTATTACTAAGTATAATTTGTGCTTGTGTTGTGTAGTGTATTGACTGTTGTGCATTGATTGACATTATACTGTCGTAGTATCTACGTAATATTTTGGTAAGTAGTCGTTGTATTATATGCATTTGTAGTGTATTTTGCTGTTATAATGGCTGCGTTAATAGCATTAGATTGTTGTCTGACTGATTATTTGTTGTGTGAGAAAACATCTTTCTCGAAATTAAATTATGAAAATAAGAAACATGTAGTTCAGTTAGGCCGAGCCCGCCCCCGGTCATGAATATAGAATATAAACGGCGCGATGGATTTACGAAACATTTTCATCATATATCTCATTACGATAAATATAAGTGGCTCACAGGCAGTTGTAAATTAAATAGAATGTATTGTTTTATTCTCAGATTAGACATAAACAATTTATCGAATTCATCAAAAAAACATGTTCAAACTGAGAAACATCCGTAGTTGTATAGTTTTACATGAGTTCGGGACAACTAGAATCGAAACATTTTTCACGAATACCTATGAAGTACATAATCGAAAAGTAGATCGTAATAGAAATCTAATGAAACGGTTTATAGATATCTACAGTAATTTTTTTAGGTAAACAAGAGTTAGCTTTTCGCGGTCACGATGAAAGTTCAGGTTCTGATAACCGCGGGAATTATATCGAAACCTTATTATATTTAAGTAAATACGATTCAGTAATGGACTCACAATTAGAACAATGTTCTTCAATGCAAAATCCCGTATTTTCTGGTCTTTCTAGCGACATTCAAAACGATTTAATACATAGCGTTGCATCCGTTTTAAGAGATCGTATTAGATTAGAGATAGATAAAGCTCAATTTGTATCGGTTATGATTGACGAAACACCTGACGTAAGCCATAGGGAGCAACTAACTGTAATATTTATATATTTAACTGAAACTGGCATTGAAGAACGATTTCTAGGATTTTACGACGTTAGTGGTAGTCGAACTGCTTAAGTCTTATTTTTTTAAAGCCACTTTCATTACACTTGAAAGACACTGTTATAATAATCATCAGTGCTTACACGTATAGTAAATGTGGGTTGAAATTTCCTCAACCATTTGGACCTAAGCCTCGAGCCATTCAGTCACAGCTTTTGAAAGGAGTACCTACACATTACAATCGGCCATGGTAAGGTTTTTTCTTACGTTCGGCTTCCCTTTTAAAAAAATCCACCCTTCGCCACTGATACCTTGTTTTATATTTTTGTTCTTGGTTAATTAATTAATAGCTTTTCTAATGTGTCGGACATTAGACTAATAACTTGGAAGGTAGGAATAGTTAGTAAGTTTAAATATAGAACAACCTTTGTATCTACAAGTAATAACTACATTCTAGTACGACTGAACGATGAATGTAGTATATGAATAAAACCTTTCTGGTTTTTGTTACACTTATAGTGCTATGAAATTGTAAACCTTTTGATATAAAATAAAAAAAAGTTCTATTATCGAACACTTTGACCAAAGTAGCATTACGTAACTAGGAAAGGGATATACACAAAGTGCATATAAAATCAAAGGGTTATTGAGCGGAAAAAGTGCATCTTTATCGACAGCCTCAGTAGCGCGGTAGTGCACGCGACTGTCACGCAAGAGGCGCGGGTTCGATCCCCGCTCAGTGCAAATATTTGTATGCATGAATATGGCTATTTGCATTGGTCTGGGTGTTTCTATGTATATTATTTATGTATTTACAAAAAAAGTATATAAGTATGTTTATCCGCATTCTAGATTTCATAACACAAGCTATAAAAGCTTACCATGGGTCTAGATAGCGTTGTGTACAACATTGTTGATTGTTTATTGAAGTACGTATTCGTCGATTTCACTCATCTGTATAGGACCTTATTAATGTCACTGTCCGGTATTTTTGTAAAGAAAAGAATCCACTCAATCCATCCTCCATCTGAAAAGTAAGCGATCCGTTAAGCCGTTTTTAAAAGTCGTAAATAAACTTCTTATCTCATCCCAAGTCACATCGATCACCTTGGATGTCAGTTATTTTCAAATGTATCGTCCCACTCGACTATCCGAATCAATCATAGCCATGTTTTTATTAAAATACGTCACATATTGAACACAAATATCTTCTTTATGAGATTCTGGTTGTGTGTTACAACGTCTTGCCTTGTTTTTGGGGTTATGTAAAGAAACCCTTATAAAATCACTTCACTGTCGCAATGAATGAAATAAGCACAAAAGCAGTACCTTATAGGCCTTGCCATAAAGCAGTACCTATACCTTGGGTAGGTTTGGCAGGTTTGTTAGATTGTTAATGAGAACGATGAGTATATGAAGTGAAGTAACAAGCTAAATGTAAGAACCTGCTTAATTAAATTTAGGTACGTGGTGGTACTGTACGCGACTTTAAATTTCAGAGGGAATCGAGAACAAAATGTCTACAACACATTTATACAATTCTAGCTTTTGCCCGCGACTACGCTCGTGTGGATGCCGGTTTTCGTGACCAAACATAGCCTCTGCCCTTTCTCATGGTCCAATCTACCCCTATACAAAATTTCTTCAAAATCAGTTCAGTAGTTTAGGCGTGAAAGCGCAATATACAGACAGACAGACAGACAGAGTTACTTTCGGGGGGAATCGATTCGGGGAGAATCGATAAAAAGGGAAAACAAGAATAACCTGATGTTTGAACCAAGTACACAGTTTAACAGATAAACACGTGATATTCAAAGTAAACTCAGCATTATTGTACCACGATCCGTCGTAGACACCTGATAGTTGTACCACCTGTCAGGTTAAAGTAAAATTTACCGTTTTACACACGCGAATGGCTGCAAACAGTTGGAGACAGTTTGTTTGTAACTGTGATGAAGTCACGTAAAGGACGCCCGACTTTTATTACATCCATCATGTTTCGGTTTGGTGCATTAAGCCGTTTTTTCACGGGCCATTGTGTAACTTAATATTGTAACGGGTTTATATTTTTAGGTCACGTTTTTCTGTTATGGCTAAAGTATTTAATGTGGCGTTTGTTTATGTACTTTCAGTTTATGATGCGTGTTTTAGATTAAACATAGGTATACTTAGTAATTTTATTTTGATCGTTGAATAGATGGTTAAAATATTAACTTTCAAAAAAGCTTTTAAATTGGCTTCCTTCAAAGAAGTTACTTAGTTAGTTGCACGAAAAGTAAATCTCATTGGAACGTATACATTGAATAGGAACAAACAAATAATAAAGATACATTAATTATATATCAGAAGATTAATGACACATAATAGTATGACACGTGGAACAAATGATTACTAACTCTACTCTACCCTACTCTACTGGTTTGCTCGACGCTCGATAGATGGCGTTGACCTCAAATTAGATGTCGCTGTGGTTTCGTTCACATGAACCACATATTATTGTACATTGTTGCATCAACGCTCAATAGATGGCGTTGATGTCAAGTTAGATGGCACTATGTTTACGTTACCAATCATTGTATAAAAGGATCAATGTAAACCAATGTATTGTGAGCAATATTATTACACTCAAGCACAGCTGAAGTTTGCGTTTCATTGTTTCCAACCTTCATCACACCCCGAGATAAATAGTGTTGTTCCACCGCTATCATCGGCGCAAGGCTGGTGATTGTCCAAGTATATAAGACAAAATGCGAGTGGGTAGGTCGGTTGCGTGAATGGTTTAATGACTATTGAATGTGTTGTATATATAGCCTGTAATCATATAAACACAATATCATTCTTAGAACCTTCACTCCCGTATTGAAATTAATCAGAAGTAGCTAAATTTGTTGGAAAAAGAAATATAACGCCAGGTCAACAGTGCCTGCAAATGGTAAGCATGTATAAAATAATATTGAAGACGTAAGAAATATACTAAATGCATTTCCCACTTTTGAAAGAGAGAGATAAGAAATAAACTATGTGCTAATCAAAAAAGAAACACCAAGGATACAAATATTTTGTATTCTATTTATATTTCAGTGAAAATAACTCTAGTAAAAAAAGAAGTTACCGTACCTACCCATTTAATCTGCTACAGAGTTACAATGTCGAATAATAAAGCTATGGAAGTACACAGTAAATAAGTTACATTTGTACAAAAAGAAATAGGTAACGTAAAACAAAATAACGAATTAAAGTTCTAGCAGAACTAACGTCCGAACTTTCTCAAATTTAATGAAACAAAGGATTCTCTCTCGTCCAGTGAATTATTATCGAATAAAATACTGGCGACAGGGAAAAAGTTACAGCCCCTAAAGGAGCTAAGGGATAGCTCTGGACTGTGCGTCACACGAGATTTTATTACACGAAACACAAAAGAGAGTCGCCATCACGCCATCCTTGTGGGACATAAACAAACGGAAAAATTGCACGCCTGAGAAAAATGGCATAAATCGTGAGAGGGATCGTTCTTAGTATTGTCACGCTCTTTTCTGCATGTTTGATATATTTTTAGGGCTTGAATAGTCAGCCTTAAGTAACTCGTTTAGTAACGGTTGTCGTATAAACTCATTTAACTTGTTGTAACACAAAAATGTCTGACTATTTTTACCCGACTGCCGAAGGAAGGAATGAATATTTTAGTACTCACGTATAAATTACACATAATCATATCTATTATGTATGACAGTGGAGGTGAGCGCTGATGCATCACAAACAAGGGGGCCACGCTAAACCTACATCTAATAGTTCATTCGCCACTCCACAGCAAATCACCTTGCGAAGGCAAACCGGACGTCGGAGGTCGCAGAACGACCTCTGTCCTGTGTCCGTACTCTAGATGGGGACACTATGGTCCCCACAACCTAAAGGGGGCCATCTCGAAAGAGATGGTCCTGGGTCTGCCGGGGTGCGAGAGATATGCTTTCGCCAATCTCACCTCCGGCAACCAAAGACCCATTAAGACGCCGTGCGTTTTAGTCGGTTCGAGACCGACTTAACCACCTCCACCGGCTCCGTGGGGGTGGTAACCGTGGTAATTTTTCGCATTTCACCTTCTCTCTCTCTAACTTAAGAGCTACGCTCTTGTCGGTGGAGTAATCGCCACTTTTCTCTCTGCTCCACCAATCCTTTCACCTCCTGATACGATGTGACTTGTATCTTTGCCTGTATAAATGTTCCTCTTGGCCTACTTCTTCCTCACTTTCCAACTACTTTCCCCTCTTTAATGTTTTTAAGAACATTAGGAACCTTAGGAACCAACATTAGGAAAACATAACATATTTAGAGATAAACACTCAATGTTTGCGTTACTATGTTTTGGGAATATGTGCTGGCAAACTTTTAGCGTTTATAAAATTACGAAGGTCTGGCCTTTAAGGGATTTTAATCATAATAAATATCATCTTAAACATCACATTATAATATTAATAAGAAGTAGGAAATAGTCAGTGACGTACGAATATTAACATGCCCCTTATTCTGTAAAATTGTGGGCGTAGCAACCGCCTCTGCCTTTTGGGGAAGTAAGGCGTGGGTGTATGAGAAATGAATTGGTTCTCTAAGTTAAATAATGGCGATGGTATAACAGATAAGTTGTTGGACTTAATCAAAACGCTGCGGTTTTCTACCACCCACCTACTATAATCAACGTTATATTCAACTAGTTTTTCCTCGCGGTTTTGCTGGCGTGGATGTTGGTTATCGTAACCAAACATACCCTATGTCCTTTCACAGAGTCTAATCTACTCCTATACCAAATTTCATTGAAATCCGTTCAGTGGTTTAGGCGTGAAAGCGTAACATATAGACAAGAGTTACATTCGCATTTATAATATTAGCATATTATCTATTCTGTGATATTAGTATGAATTCTATTTATATTGGAGTAATGAAGCACATTGGGAGAGGCCTGTATCCAACAGTAGATTGGCATATGCTGATTGATAGATTTATATCCATTATGAGTACGTGTGGGGTTTATGGTGTCCCGTAGAGGTTTAGGCCAATCTTACCCACTAGCCGGTATACCTGGTGATAAATGGACGAAGCATTTTTTATTCAATACCCTATTTACAAGAGCATTATTACTAGGCGTTCTATTATTATTAGGCTTCTAGCCTAATACCCTTATCTCTTCCCATGGGTGTCATAGAAGGCAATTAATGAATAAGGCTATTATCTATGCGGCAGTAAACATGCGTATGAGAAAATAACCACTTCACGGCAATAAGCTCGCCCCTGTTACATGAAACCGATTTTTTAACACGTGGTAATATAAATCGTGGTAAATAATAATAATAATTAATGGCAAGTTGTTCTTGTCGCCTATGAATGTACACACGTTCTGCCGACCTTACTTTCTCAGTGTCAATGCGTGTTAAGACACCTCTACCTTCTAATTCAAGGATTTACGGGCGTTAATGGCGGTTGTAATTAGACTTAAACTGTGGAATGAACTGTCGCCAGTGGTATTTCCGAACCAATACAACCTTTAAACCTTCAAGAAAAGAAAAGTACTCTCTTTTGAAAGTAAATCAACGCACTTGTGACTCATCTGGTATTGCGGGTGTCCATGGGCGGCGGTGATCGCTTACCATCAGGCGCACCGTCTGCTCGTTTGACTCCCTATTCCATAAAAAAAGACTTTCATCATAATTTAACAATTTACAACAGTTTATAAAATGACTGTACCATTTTATTAACATCAATCACTAGCAAAAATTCACATAAAGTATCAAGAAAAGTAGCAAGTTGAATTTCAAATTTTTTGTTCCTTTTTGTTCTCCGAGAATGGAAATTACGAGATCTGTTGAATCGGGATTTACGGAACAATGATTACATTTAAAAGGCATTTTACAATGCATGCCGCAAGCTAAAGCCGTTTCAATGGCACGTTTATCCCTGCCAGGGGGAAATCTATTTCACCTGCACCTAATAATGATATGACAGGGGAGAGACTTGGCTTACTTATTGCTTATCTATTGAAAAATACTTAAGCCCTTATTATGATGATGAAAAAACGGGCTAGATAGAGTAATATGTATAGAAATAAATCAATTTTTACCCGACTGCCGAAGAAAGGAGGGTAATGTTTCTCAAGAAAGAAAGAAAATTCGTTAATTATACACTTAAACTGTGTGTTATTTAATTCGTCGTGATTGTGTGAGTGACACCAAAATTTTTAGAAAATCAAAGTGGTGGATTTTTGACGCCAAAACGTATATCGTCAAAAATATTTTTGACTCAAACTTATTGAGTAGTGTATCAAAATGAAGGAAATTAGGAGATTACAAAAAGATATACAAGTCATATCATAACTAAAAATTATAAAATAAAACAAATGAATAAATTAAATAAAAAATAAAAAAACCCGACTGCGACTGAAAAGATCGAAATAAGTTTGATAGCAGGCGGTACCCATTTGCCAATCATAAACCGAAAGAAAATTAATGAATACCGCCTGCTATGAAACTTATTAGGCAGTTTTATTTAAACTAATTTTATCGCAATTTCTTTGATGCTTTTTTATTACTTTGGTGGGAAGATAAGTGGCTAAAGGAAGTGGGCAACACCAGGGGTGTCATACTCCCTAACCCTGTGGAGATTGAGAATGGGATTTGAAGAGTCATGACAGGCTTTTATAGTAACATATATTTGGTCCTTAAACGAATTCCTAAGTAGTCTACTCCATCAGTTATCTCTTAGCTCAATACAAAATGTTTAGCAAATATGTATTCCCTTACCTACCCTTAACAAATATAAATTCTTTTCATATTATATTCTTATAAGAAATATTACATTACCTGTATATATTTTGACATGACGCACCTTCAGTACTTCCTTCATCACTGTAAAATTCAATTGATTTTAATGCGATCCTTTACGTATACTCGCGTCAAAAATTCAATTCCAAATTAATTTAATATTCTCTTTCTTTGAGATAAAAATACACGTTATACTCAAAGTATTAGTGTTTATCTCCGTAATGATGGCGTAAGTAAATATTTTCACGACAAATTCAATTTAACGTGCCGTCTGTTATGCGTCGTCGTCAATTTGACGAGCGCGAGGAGTCTGCGTCGATGGCGTCGCTGCCAATCGCTCACTTTGAGGGGCGTGACGAATACAGGCTCGAAAAAATACTGTTTGATATTAGATAGGTATGATCGTATCAAGATTAAAAGTACAGTCGAGGATAAAAGTTGCTTTCAACTATTAAACTTATTGAAAAAAAAAATGTATATTAGGGTGAGTATGAGCTTCAGGGCCAAGTTAACGTTACCTGCGAGCTGGTATATCTACCTACTAATTGATGAACGAAGCTTTGGTGCACGCTTCCCTCACAAGGTAGGGAGGTCGTATGGCAGTCGCTCCATACATAAAAGTTATTAATGCCAATATAAACGAAGCAGGTGTACGCTAACTTGGACTATATTAAGCTACTTCTGAGCGTGACTGTACATACTACCGTTAAACATAACGAAATTGATCAGTTTTGTCATTTAATCTCCCGTATAGCGATAAGATGACATTGATCACGATGCTTTTAAAGAATGTTAATGTATTATGTATATGTTTATTCGCTTTCTAATGAATAGTGTTGTGTATTTTTTCCTGTAATATTTAGTTTGAATATTTATGTGTTTGGACACAACCCATCCGGCCATCTTGGAACAAACGTGGGTCGGGGAGTGACGTGACGGATAACTGTTACCATACGATTCAATTACATCAGGAAAACTGAATTGCGCAGATGGAGGCTTGTACCCGCGACCTTTCCCTTACAGGGGGAAATGCTCTTAAGAGAAAGGTTTTTTTTTATGGAATAGGGAGGCAAACGAGCAGACAGATCACCTGATGGTAAGCGATCACCGCCGCCCATGGACACCCGCTATACTAGAGGAGTCACTTTTCTTGAAGATTTGAAGGTCGCGTGTTCATCAAATTGTATAGTTAGCATACCGAATGCTTAAAAAATCATTTAATAGTTACCATAATGCATTAAAATTATTACAAAGTATTTATATTACAATACCACAAATATTACAAAGTGTCTTACTCAATATTAAAATTATTATTTATTATTACACATATATACCGTTACCCTGGTAGATGAGAGTAGCGGTACGATATGTAAGTGCATTCGTCTCTCTATCGGGGAGAGAGGATTTGAACCCCAGCTTAACGTGCAACGGCCTAACGTGCTCACCGAGGTACGGAAGAGTTTCACTGTGTTAAGAGGGTCACTCAACCTAAGAATAACCATGTTTGTATTAAATAATTCGGTTACTGCTTAGCCATGAGCTCTTAGTTATTTTTTTATTAGGTCGTCAAATTTACTACACTACTCATGGTAAGCTGAGGTGGAGTAAGTAATAGCCACCGTTACAGATGGTGTCCCTAGAATGTAGGTACCTTACGTTTAATTTTAAATCTATCGTGTAGCTGTATACACCTAAAAACATTATTAATAGCAACGTTCCAGAATATTCGAGCGTTACTTGATTATACATACATCCTGTTTACTTTCTAAGTAAGCGAGAAAAAGAAAAGTTGCTGAAGCGTATTTACGTCTAAAAGAATGTCAAACTTGTTGGAAATCTTGAAGGCGCCTCGGGACTTTCAGTACTTAGTGCTCTGATGTAAGTCCTGTGTGCGTTCAACCGTGTGTTAGCACCTACACTGACATAACTTCTATGGACAACGAGAAAATATCGCCTGTCTAGTTATGTCTGCCTGGTAGATGGGTACTTAGAGTTTCTTGTAAAAGAAATAACTATAGTTTTATACGGTAAAATGGTCGGTAAATAGTTTTGCTTTGGTACTTTTTACCATCGGATGGGAAGCGGATACCTTGGCCTAATCACGGTGTATAATAGACGTGTTAAACATCGGGGGAGTCAAACTCGCGATGCTGAACCAAATTTTTTTCAACAAGCTTATATTAGCTTCACTTGTAACTATGTATGTAAGAAAATCTTGGAACCTTAATTTAACTCACATCCCTGTCTTTGATTAGGATGAAATTTTGCACACGCTCTGATTTCTGATGACAATACATGACCAGCTAAGAAACGTCATTACGAATCCAATATGGCGGCCTCCCCAAGATGGCGGACTGGCTGTTTCAAATCCACCTCCATGATATGGGTATTAAATGAAAGGGTTAAAAGCGTGTATTTCGTTTTTTTTTCGGTTAGGTTATATTTTTTATCCAAATTGATCAGTAGGTAGATCATCATCATCTGAACCCTAATCCAAAGAGTACACTCTGGAGATATTCTAGTTTATTTCCCTTCCTCCTCTCCTTATGGATTGATTTATTTTGACTTTCACTTTTGTTGCGACCTTACTTTTGCTATGACATTACTTTCGTTTTAGTATGTCATTAATTCTCTGATGGTTCATGATTTGCATAATATAAGTTTCGCCTACAATCTTTTTTTTTTGTGCGGATATCCCCTCGGTTTACCCCCCCCCCCCCCGCCGCAGCCGGAAGGGGAGGTTATGTCGGACTCAAACCGACTAAAACCGCACGCCGACTGTGGGTCGTGGTGCTAGGCCGGAGGTGAGGTTGTCTCGCACCCCGGCTGACTCCTCGGGAAGGGGGACAACGGTGTCCCCGACTCGCCCGCGGAATGGGGAGGTGCACTATTTTCAGCGCGCCGCCGCCGTGGCCTGCTTCTGCTGGGTTGACAGGCAGCTCTACCCATCACCCCTAGGTTTCACCTACTATCAAACTTGTTGCGACCTTTTTAGTACATTATCCAGCATTGGGGATGTGGGTGTTAATACTCATCTGCCTTTCTATTTAGAGATTAACAAGCGTGAATATAATTATGTACGTACCCACCATTTAAAATTCCAACAGCTTCGCTAAAATATTTAAATTAAACGAACTAGAGAAACAAAAATTATACGCCGCTTTGAGTTTCAACCCCAAAGTCAACGACATTACCATAACTACTAATTTGTACCAATTACCTTCGTACTCATACGTAATACTAAGTACAAATAGTTCATCTCACAGTTTGAATTCTATTACGAAGCCCCCAGAAACCTGACTTCAGCAGTAACATCTTACGCAAATTTAATATCTGTCTGTCTGTAGAATTAAGCAGCATTCATATTCAAATAATTTCTTGGCTTTCCTTCAGACGTAGGTATCAGTAAAAGGTATCAATTTAGCACATCTGCATGAGTTCTCATAGTTCAGTAATAGTGGCTTGAATTCAGAAGGTATTCGTTTTTTAAAAGAGACTGGTGGTATTTTTTTATGAGGGAGATTTTTTTTTATGCCGCTCGTTGGGCAAGGAGTAATCATATCGTAGTAACCAGTGGTAGTCTGGCGATAAGCTATGCATATAAATTTTAATAGGAAGCAGTTTATATCTAGGACTAGATTTAGAAACAATGTTCAACAACGTGAGTGTATTACAGCATATTAATATTCGTAGATCTTATAATTATATAATTCTTCCGTAGGTGTATTTTTCCCTTAGCTTCTTCTAAATGGCTGTAGCATTTTTTATGAAATTCTGTATGTATATTTCAATGGGATCCTGGATGATTTGAAAATACAATTGTACTCGATAAATGGCTGTCGATAAAATAATATCTTCTTCTTCATCTTAGAATTAATCCCAGTCACATCCGAAGTTTTCAGCTTGGAGTCTGGGGTCTGCTTTACCAGTCTTACTGGGCTAAACTTCAATATTTTCTGTGAAGCGATTGCCATGTGACCTCTACAACCCACAGTTGATATCAAAGCATTGCAGCTAAATCAGCTGTTGGACTTTTGAGGGCTCCAACTACACGTAACGGCTGTCATAGATGTTCGTATGGCAACCGGAACCTACGGCGACGGCTTAACTTGCTCTCCGAGGCACGACCAGACCAATGCAAACACCCATATTCATGCATATAAATATTTGAATTGAGCGGGGATCGAACCCGCGCCTCCTGCGTAGCGGCCGCGTTCACTACCGCCACGCCACGGAGGCTGTCGGTGTAATGTACTGTATTACCAAGCAGGATGACATCTGCCGAGTCTGCAAGTTTATAATATTACTAGCTGTCGCCCGCGGCTCCGCCCGCGTGGATGTCACTTATCGCTAAATTAAGATTTAAACTATCCTATCTCGCAAGTTGGATCGAACTGCACATGGTGTGCGAATTTTATTATAATCGGTTAAGTGGTTTAGGAGTCCATTGAGGACAAACATTGTGACACGAGATTTATATATATTAAGATGCATAGATTTTTCATATAATTTTCTGACAGATCAGGCCACATCATTCCTTCATTCTAAGCCTTGATAGAAAATTGAGGTAATCTGAATTTTCATTTCTTTTACAAATTACCTAATTTTAACGAAATAACAACGCAATTGCTTCACATTATCAATGATGGATGTGTTTGTATAATAAATGTAAGTAAAGAAAATAAGATTCAACAAGAAGTTTTTGCTGGAATAAAAATCTCGTATTACAGTACCCGGTTTTTGGGGCGCGTGGTCAGGAACATCCACGCAGTAAATCTCAAGGAAGCAGCGCCTCACTCGCAAGGGGAGACGCTGCTGGGGGTGACGGGTGAAGCCGCCTGTCACCCCAGCAGAAGCAGGCCACGGTGACGGCGCGCTGAGAAGCGCGCCTCCCCATTCCGGGGGCGAGTCGGGGACACCGTTGTCCCCCCTCCCGAGGAGGGCTAGACCGTAAGGGATGGCCCTGGGTCAGCCGGGGTGCGAGGGATATGTCGATGACAACCTCACCTCTGGCCTAGCATCACGACCCACAGTCGGCGTGCGGTTTTAGTTGGTTCGAGTCCGACATAACCTCCCCTTCCGGCTCCGGCAGGGGGGTAACCGAGGGGATTTCCGCACGGAAAAAAAAAAAAAGGGGAGACGCTGCTGGCATTTGCTTGGAGGTTTTTCTCGTGTCCTTCTGACTAGCAGATGGTACAATGGGGAGCATACAAAGAGGTCCTGTTATTCTAAGGACCGGTTCTTATCAACCCTCCTCTTCTTTCCGGGTTTTGATGAAGATATAGTGACTTCTTAAAACCGTAGATTGTGTTAATGGGTAACCTTACAACCTAGTAAAATAGATACCCAGCGTTCAGGTTGGTGCATGGTGCATGGTCAAGAGTGAGAGTCCTGTTAACTTCAGTTCGCTGCAGTTTTGTAGAGCGTTATCTCTTTCGCACATCAGTCCGACAGTTTCGTTATGAAGGTATCAGATTATCAGTTGTCAGTTCCTACTAAAGTTTCGGAAACACGGAGTACTGTACTTATTGAATTACAGCCGTAGTTATAGATGAACCACTTAAAACCAGGGCAAATTCTTAATACACAGACATTAATAACGATTCGGCCGACCATCCGTTCAGAAACAAGTCTTCACGATGTTTGACTGATGCGTTTTAATTCGTGCAGAAATTACGCCGCTTTGTAAGCCTGCGCCTTAATCATTAACCTTTTTAGTCTGACCCCGAGATAGAGGTAGGGAGATTGATGACGTAGTTTGTGTTGATGGACCTTTTCATTTAGGCCAGTTGCTTCGGACGGCGGTGCTTAGCTTCAACAAATATGTTGAGGAATTAATCAGGTTATACTTCCTTACTTCCTTATAGATATTTTTTCTTCTCTTTGATGAAAGGATCTAGTGGATTTTATTTTTAACTAGCTTTTGCCCGCGGCTCCACCCGCGTGGATTTGGGTTATCGCGACCAAACATAGCCTATGTCCTTTCTCAAGGTCTAATCTACCCCTATTCCAAATTTCATCAAAATCGGTTCAGTGGTTTAGGCATGAAAGCGTAACATACAGACAGACAGACAGACAGACAGTTACTTTCACATTTATAATATTAGTATGGAAGTATGGATATAGACAACACCAGAAGTGTGGTTTGAAGTTGCATAATATTTATATGGAAGAAAAACTAATACCTAAGTAGGTAACTGTCTTAAGAGTCGGCAATTATAGGTCTTATTAAATACTAGCTTTTGCCCGCGGCACCACCCGCGTGGATGTCGTTTATCGCGACCAACATAGCCTATGTCCTTTCTCATGATCTAATCTACCCCTATACCAAATTTGATCAAAATCGGTTCAGGGGACAGACAGACAGAGTTACTTTCGCATTTATAAT
Organism: Eilema sororculum; assembly: GCA_914829495.1. Lineage (NCBI taxonomy): Eukaryota > Metazoa > Arthropoda > Insecta > Lepidoptera > Erebidae > Eilema > Eilema sororculum. The sequence goes on along the minus strand of OU618552.1, from coordinate 17,868,801 downwards.
ATTAGTATGGATTCCTATGAATTTAGAAGTTTCCATTCGATTCTATACCATCACAAATGGGCTAGAACGTTTAGGTAAGCCTTATTCTTTTAAAATTAGAAATCTTTTTAAAATTTTAGAGTGTGAGAGAAGAGTGTTTGATTAGTGATATTGCACATTTTGAGCGAATTGCACGAGTAAATTTTTCATATGATGAAAATAAAATTAGGTTTCAATGAATTTTTAAAACAAATCGATTTAGAAAGGATAATTTTTATGATTGGTCCAGGCGGTATTTGAACCCGCGATACTTTTCTAGTAGTGATAATGCTTTTGACCACTAAGCTACCAGATACACGCCCGAACTAATCCAAATCTTTTCCCTCTTTAAATATCCGTCTTTGAGGCAACGGCGGCAATTACTCCACCGTCGTCTGAAGTTTTATGTACTAAGTGTAAAAATATAATTTCGACTAATTAATCATTCATATTTAAGTCATCTTCAGAATAACAAACTGTGACGTCACACTGATCCTTTGTCTCACAATATTTCAGAATTTTACCAAAACACTTATTATGTATGCACGTAACGCCCGCCCTATCATCCCTTACGACACGAACAGACGACACCACCCACACGCGACAAAAACACGTATTAATAATAAAAAAATATATATCCAAGTCAAATCTTCTTATCTAGAATTGAAAATCATTCGTCGGATCGACGAAGATCCTACGTTGCAAGGGGAAGCTGAGATCCGATTTTAACTAAATTGAGTTTTATAAGATTTTCTACCTCAAGTTGGAATGAGACCTTACAATATTGGCTGATATTGGGCTTTGGTTGTAATATGTTTCTTACTTTCTCGTTTCATTCTAGGAGAATGGATATAAAAGTATTATTGAAGTGGATATACTGTGATCTCGAATTTTCTGATCATAAATGAATGGGATGTGCGAGTGGTAATCATGTTTGAAGAAGTGGAAGGTTTAAACCTCGTTTAAACCATGTGCATGTAATTTCGTGAGGGTTAATTTCAATGTGGATGATTCATTAATAATTTAGCTGATGTAGTTAAAAATATTATCTATCACCATCTTCACAGTAGTCCCAGTTACAACTTGAATGACCTTTGGGGTCTGGGGCCCGCCTATAAGTTAAATAAATAATTTTGTAACCTGGTACGATGACCTTTGTAGTTTTGGCGTAGCGGTTGAGCATGTAGAGAACGCGAGTGCGATGCCCATTCAGTAACAATATTTTTGTGTAGTAATATGTATATTTGCATTGTTTGGGTGTTTGTTTTTTATGCAAAAAACCCCTGAAATAAGCTACGCGTGCTAAAGTATGCTTACTATGGAGCTGGATAGCGCTGTGTAAATTTCCTGAAATATTTATTTCTTAGGTAAACTGATAATATCATTTGAATGAATTTTTTATAGCATTTATTATGCTAACTGTTAAGTTCGAAAAACATTGGAAAAAATGAAATGCTCAAGTGAGACTCGAACTCACGACCTTTCGCTTCATATTACATAGATTTCTTTGCCCTATTTCGGAAAGAAATTCCTATTCGTGTTAACATTGCACAGTAACTTGTTGTGAAGATAACAAATTACTACACGTATTCAGGATAATTTCTTGTTTTCCTCCGAAATTGATATGATTTACTATTAATTTAAGATTATTACTATTTTATAGCATGTATTAAGTTAACTGTTTAAGTTCGAAATACATCGGGAAAAAGAAGCGCTCAAGTGGGACTTGAACCCACGACCTTTCCTTTACAGGGGGAATGCTCTTCCAACAGAGCTTTTGAGCCACACCTGAATCACTTCAAATTTCCCTACTCTTTATATCCGTCTTTAAGGTTTGCTTTACTATCATCATCAAATATGCGAACCACTATATTAACCAAGACCTATCCAATTACACGGAAGGTTGTATGATTCTTAGTGGTCACATCCTCCACCACAAGCCTTATATAATGTCTCTCCTATCAGTGCATCAAACTACATGAACAATATGAACATATAACTAGGGTAGCTACCATGACACATCCGAAACTTCGGACCCAAACGAAACACGAATGAAAGACGCAGCATTTAGCTGTATACAGTTTAGATACCATAAAGTCACTGCGGTTGTCATGTGTCTTCGGAATCAATTTCGAGAAAAATGTGTTCCCGGGAACCGCCTGTCCGAAATTTCGATCCGAAACTACGGATGTTTCCTGGTAGTCCTCCAGTAGTCCATCTGCATTCAGTAATCCCGGCTTAATAAGCTAGCAAATAATACAAATTACCTACTGTTGAGCGTCGGTAGCTGTAACACAAATTGCCTTCAATACATGCACCTGATGCTTTGTTTAATTACTACATGTAATCTGTTAATTGATTTAATTATAGTATTGTTTTTGTTATGTTTATACAAAGAGGAAAGCAGTTGGTTTATAACAGGAGTTTCTTTTGAAACCTTAATAAAAATATATCTTCAAGATCTCCATTCAAAAACTTCTACCAAAGGATTCAGTATAATTTACTCTATATTCTAAGCTTACTTTGTCTTATTATCGCCTTTACATTATTAACTTACTATACACTGACCGTAATCGCTGTACAGTGTTCTCGGTATGCGCAGCGTGGCGGAGGACGAAGAAACGAGAGAACATAAATCAAGAGCGAGTGAGACCCTACCGTGAGCGTTAGCGGCGACAACAGATCAAATCTGACGATCGATTGGTCGATACTCTCGGTCTCGTCGAGCACTACCCACTGTGTGGTACAGCGATTACGGTTGGTCTATAGTACATAGGATTTCACTAAGAAGAAATTGAAAAGCAAACAAATGAAACTAAGTTCCACCTAAATATTTCAGATCAGATAACCTTTCATTTGAGTCAAAATGACATTTATGCTCCATCTGTAGATTCCAATACAGGACTGACCACAGATACGGGTTTAAGCAATTTTTTTGCTGACATTGGTTTAAAAAACCTTATTTAATTTTTTTCTAAATCTAATTGGCATTTTTAGTAAATCCTATTACTTATTTACTTAAGTAAATCCAATTAGTATTATCATTATAAGATATTTCTTTTTCTAATTCCTTACACTACACTTGGGCAACCTTTTACCGTGTCCTTAAATGGAATCCTTAACAGACGAGGGGTTAATCGAAAACTTAACATAGCATGCATACAAAATAAATGTACAGTCAGAATAATTATCACGCCATAAGATCTTTTCGAGTACTTTTCTAGTAAAGATCGATCTGGTGCTGACAGAACAAAAAAAATAAGCTACAGCAAAAAGTAATTTATGAGTTAATCTTAGAAGTCCATTTCGAGCAACCATCCCAGACCTAACGTGTTAATAAAATTACTCCAACTAACTTTAAATATTTCATCTGAGCTCGTCTAATAATAAAAAGTTAAAACAACGTCCTCACGGGCAAATAAAAAGTCTACAAAACGGGCTTACAGCTTCAGAATCTGGCATTCCACTTTTGGCTTCTAAATTACTTTCGAACTAAGCTGCGAGCCCTAAAAGGTTTATGCTTCTCTAATAGTTTAATATAATTACGAGGTAGTTACGTGCCATGCTTAAAATTTAAAAGACTTATGAATAATAAATATCGCCAGTCTATAAAATATTCAGTTTTAACTGACGTTAATGACCATTCGGCCAGTACGTGTATACTAAGGTTAATTACGTAAGCCTTCGCCTAACGGCGCATTGTTGTGGCTCTCATCGCATCCTCAAATAACTACTTAATGAGATATATGTGTATAGGCTTTATATGGTACTACACATGGCTCGTTAAGTTAGCGAACTTGGCGGGTTATTTTGCAGTTACATTTTACTGTAGAAAATTCCTATGTTGTACAAACTAGTGGCCCTGCCCACGTGGATTTCTCACCCTGTTCTTGCTGTACATACGTTTTGTATTTTTTTAATTTTTTTCTCGTATGCAAATTTCGTACAAACAAAAACACAATAAAAAACCCGACTACAGAAAAATCACGCTCTAAAAGTAACAAACAAGAAAATATCAAGGATAGCCGTGGTCGTATGCCACTTTTTCCTAGAATTTATTGTTTTGTTAGAGTAAGTGGCATACGACCACGGCTATCCTTTTGGCTTCGCCGTAGTCGGGTAAAAAAGAATTATCCACATTGGAGCAGTCGTCCGCAAGTTATACGCGTATATTTCAGTGATTCATTATATAGATTTAAACGATAACTTAGGAACAGTAGACCATGTGTCCATGTACAATATGTACGTACACTTTATTATAAACGTAGTCATTGTTTAAATTTCTAACTATCGAATAAAGAAAAACATATCAATATCTATATAACCATATAAGTGCATACAATACATTATCTATTCATTAAAAAATGCAAAAAAAAATCTCTTTAATATGTAAATGTTTAAACTTTGGGGTGTATGAAAATCTAATCGACGTAACCAACACGTAATAAAATTCCGTAACCTAAATTGATTTTTATTGTATTGCAAGGTCCCTTGACAGATTTGCATGAGGGGCAATAATATTAGGCAAAGTAACGCGCTGAATGCTGATAGAGGGTGGCAAAGTGGTTTATAATTAAATTGCAACCTAATTTTCTTTACAGACGACTTGTTTTTGTACTAATCAATGTGTGGAGGGTGATTTTTATATCTGTATTTTATTTAAAACATGGCCGACGTTTATAATACAAAAATGGATTCAATCTTCAAAACACCTAAATGGTGTTACGAATTATTAGAATATAATTTCTCTCTAGTAAAAGGATTACTTTTACCTCGAGTCGTGTTAAACTTTAAGTTTCTTACTAGAAAACCTAACAGAAAATTATTTGAAGGAATTTTATAGCATTAAGTATGCTAACTATACCCGTCCCGCCCGAGAAGATTCTTTTTCCCTATGTATTCGATTTGTATAGTTAGCATACTTAATGCTATAAAAATTCCTTCAATTGTTTGGGCGCAGTTATCAAAAATCAATGTTTAAAAATGATTGTAACATCATTCATTGATTCCGATAGTTCGTAAGAAAATCGGTAGATGACGCCACGTCTGAGATGGGAAATTTGAATCATATCGGGCGTGTCTCGGTTGCCGAATTGGTCAGGCATTCCCCCTGTAAGGGAAAGACTGCGGGTTCGAGTCCCGCCCGAGAAGATTCTTTTTCCCTATGTATTCGAGAAAATTATTTGCTTGACCAGACTTAAAAAATAATGTTGATGATTTGATGATGATGATTTTGTTTTAAATAATTTTACGCGTATTTTTGAAGACATCCTCAAATTGATTCGAGTGTTTCTATGCAAAATATGTTTATATTCACACATAAAAATATAATGTGGTCATTTTAGAATCCATAGTACACCATATATTTTAATACTTTGTGGAGTTCTAGATGACACTGTCTAATAACCCCTAAATTTTAAGAAACTCTAGTGTAAAATTTTTATTTATTTATGTGCTATTATTTACTTGCCAAACTTGTTGGTCGTATGTGCAAAACTGTACTTGTTTCTCTGTTATTAAATTTTCGCGATAGCGCTGTCGGTTCTCGCTGGCCTATTAAAGAAGAATTGTTGGCAGTCGGGCTGAATTTATTTCCAGGTGTTTATAGACTGAAGATCCCTGAAGATTGCTTTTAATTAAATTTGAATGTGTGCCTATTGTTACGTGGGGCTGGTAAAACCGTGTGGGGAGGTTTTTACTCGAGTTTTGACGAAGGACTGTAAGCGAAGTTTGTAAAGGTCATGCATAAGTAATATATGGGGTTTTGTATTTTGATTGTTTCGGTGAATTAGGTGTAAGTCAAGTCCAATTATGGCGTCTATTTTGAAGTTCAGTCGATGTTTCATTTGGGTAGAAACGTATAGACATTAATCATACAGAAATATGTTCGTACAGTAATATTGTTGCAAATGAAGGGACTCATAGGGATAGGGTTTTTTTAATTGGTTCAGGCCGGATGTAAAGTTGTGCTGTGGTTTCGATAGTTCCTAAGTGTTTCAGTAAATGGCTCCACTGTCGCCCTAAAGACGGATATATTACATAAAGAAAAAATATGTTGAAAAAAAATATATTTAACCAAAATTACTAATATTCCCTCTAAACCCTCCAACAAAGCCCTCAAACTAAAACTAAAAAAAATAAATAAGCTAAATTGCTTGTGCTAGGAGTGGATTCACGTCGGTAGTGTAATTGCCAGGATTCGAACCCGGGACCTCTAGATCGTAAGGTCGACCGCTTAACCACTAAGCTACTACTATTACTAAGATTCAGGCGAGGTTCGGCAGCTCAGTGATCAGAACAGTCTCCCTGTAAAAGAAAGATCGCGGATTTGAATCCCACCTGGACCAATTTTTTTTATCCTATCTTAATCGATTTGAATAGTTAGCTAAATGCTTTAAAAACATAATACAGATTTTGTATCTAAAAGGTTAATACTTGCCTGGAGTTCAAATCTTGAATAACACATGACTCTTTGGAGTTCACTGCTGCATTAATTACACCAGATGGGCATTCAGTTTTACCATATCAACCATCTTGATGTCTAAGTCTCCACCACCACCTTACCTTCTGACATAGTTCACCATTCCAACATTAATCCCAATTGCAACCAAAACTTGTACTTGGAACGAGAACCACTCTCCAGTACTTTCTCTTCCTGATGAGATTTATCTTGGCTTTCCGAAAGAAATAAAAAAAACAAGGCTCCAGAACTTTTATTATTGACTGTACATCTCACAAACCTTGATCGTCTCGGGGCTTCTAAACACATCACATAGTATCTTGCAATATTGATGCAGGTTATTTGTGAATCGTGTATTAAAATAGCCAAAAGTTACGACAGCTTCATTTAGTTTTACGTGTCCTAACTTTCGGTCGGATAAATCAAGCGTGTCCTGGGATACAGTTTGACTGTAATTCACTTTGTTGTTAGCGTTGGTGGCGGGTAAACGTGTCAATGACAACACCCTTCTGTTTACGATATTCTAGATTTTAATATGGAAGTAGGTCAGAAGTACGGTAATACGACGAGAACAAACATTGGAAAAAATTAAAATAAAAATGGTTGAAAAATCATTCATTATTTCCAACAGTTCGTAAGAATGTTGGCAGATGGCTGCACCGTCGCCCTTATAGACGGATATAAAGAGAAGGAAAATTTGGAATTATTCAAGTGTGGCTCAATAGCTCAGTTGGAAGAGCAGTCCCCCTGTAAGGGAAAGGTCGTGTGTTCGAGTCTCACTAGAGCATTTCATTTTTTCCAATGTTTTTCGAACTTAAAAGTTAGCATAATAAATGCTATAATAAATTCATTCAAAGAGAACATAGTTATTCTGTGTCAGAAGATGTGTATGTTCTATGAATGTTTCTTTTTTTGTATGAAATACACTCGTCGTCAGAAAGATCTTGACGATAAAATATTTAAGTATATTACAATATACATTTAAGTATAAACGTATATTTAAGTATATTATCATATTTGCCGTTTGTAGTATCATAATTACTCCGTACTAGATCGATACTTCGAGCACCTACCTAGACAAATCTCTGCATCACCCTAAGCTTGACTGGTAGAAAATGCCTACGGTATTAAGTCCGCCTTTGTACACATATTTTATATTTGTGCATAAAGAATAAATAAATAAATAAAAGTCTCTAAATGATCTTGACACCAAGGTATTAAGAGCAAGTAAAGTTTTTATTGATTTAAATTGGATTGAATACATAGGGAAAAAGAATCTTCTCGGGCGGGACTCGAACCCGCAGTCTTTCCCTTACAGGGGGAATGCCTGATCAATTCGGATACCGAGACACGCCCGATATGATTCAAATTTCCCATCTTATACGTCTTTAAGGCGACGTGGCGTCATCTACCGATTTTCTTACGAACTATCGGAATCAATGAATGATGTTACAATCATTTTTAAACATTGATTATTGATAACTGCGCCCAAACAATTGAAGGAATTTTTACTGCATTAAGTATGCTAACTATACAAATCGAATACATAGGGAAAAAGAATCTTCTCGGGCGGGACTCGAACCCGCAGTCTTTCCCTTACAGGGGGAATGCCTGACCAATTCGGCTATCGAGACACGCCCGTTTCCCTATGTATTCGATTTTTATAGTTAGCATACTTAATGCTGTAAAAATTCCTTAAATTGGATTGTTGTCCGTGTGTACTAAATATCAAAAGAATCAGTCAACAGGAAAGGGTAAAACAAAGCATTAAGATCATTTTGAGGACTTTGTGCGACAAGATTAATCTTATGCTGACTGTACAATTGGCTCATAAATAACTGGTAACCGACGACGGTTAGAACATTGGTCCCATAAAAACATCTGTGGCATTTATTACGGGCATGTGGAGCCTAAAATAAATACAAAAATAAATAAATATTCCACAATATTCTACACAACGCTATGCTTACCATGGGTCTAGCCCATGGTAAGCATAGCTTAACTAGCCTGTGTTATGGAATCTAGAATGTGGATAAACATTCTTAGACACTTTTTTTGTAAATACATACAACCAAACGCAAGCACTTTTGCAAACACCCAGACCAATGCAAATAGCCATATTCATGCACACAAATATTTGCACTGAGCGGGGATCGAACCTTAACATAGGCTGACAAAAAATTATTTATGAATGGATTCACATTTGCACTGTTTAGGTGTCTATGTATGTTTTATTTTTAATATTTAAAATGAAAATGACCTCAAAATCCGCAGCATGTACTGGCTGATCGGACGCAAATCCCAATTAACGGACAATAGCAAAATGATCGTCTATAAAAGTATCATCAAACCGATATGGACCTACGGAATTCAGCTATGGGGTTCTGCCAGCCACAGTAACATAGAAATACTGGAGAGATTCCAGAACAAAACTATCCGCAATATGCTAAATGTATCACCTCATGTAAGCAATAAACTCATGTACCTGGATATCAAGCTGAATACAGTGAAGCAGGAAATTGAATCCTATAGCAGGAAATATCAGACAAGACTAGACAACCATAAAAACGCCCTTGCCTCCCAATTACATGGCACTGGTAGCCTCAGCTTCTCCAGACTGAAGAGACATGGCATCCCGAACCTTGCGATAAGATTCGCTAACCCTTAAAATTGAGAGATAGGTCACTGGACACATCTCTCCAATCAAAACCATATTCGGATTGTATCAGACATCGGATTGGATTATTGTTATTGAAACAGATTGCCAAGAAGCAGACTAGAAAAAGAAAAAGAAAAAAAAATATTTAAAAAGTATATAATATACAAATTGCGGCTAGCTCACTCAGTGTCTTCTTCATCTTTGCGTTAATCCGCATCAGAAGCTTACACCTCGGAGTCTGCAGTTCGCTTTACCAGTCTAACTGGGGATAGCTGAACTTTTGACACTCTGTGTGCTATGGTATTCTAAATCAATAGTACGTACAATGCTTTGTTTGGGGTAGCAAATTGTATATCACAATATATGATTTGAGATTGACATGGTCATTAACATTACCTACAATTTCAAAACCCGTGCGAGTCGATTCAGTGAGTGTTGTATGTCAAAAACGCGATCGAGTACAGTGCGAGAACGCGGACAGTGGTAGGGACGACGCGCGTCATAAACGAGTGCGGAAGAGGGTAGACAGATACGGTCTGCCCAATAACAACTAGCTCGGCGGTCGTCAGTACACCGTGATCATGGCGCTTGAAACAGCGCCGAAATATCGGTTACCAAATACAAATTATAAACATGGTAAATATCCCGGTGAGTGTTATACTATTAATTGTATATCACAGTTTTTCATTAATAACATTGCAAATAAATTTTCCAATACTGAATTACGTAATGCCTTCATATATGAATCAAATTTGTATTCCCCTATTATTAAGTGCCTTATACATAAACCGACCGCGATCGTCAAATATAAATGGGCTACCATCAAATAAATTGGGCCCTTAAGCATTGTTATTGCATTTCATTTAACTGAAACGTTGGTAGCGCATAACACCTGGGCCCTGTGTAATTAACACTTAATGTAAACAATGTACATATAGCTAGCTGTTGCCCGCGGCTTTGCTCGTGTTGGAATTCGGATTCCTTAGCCACAATCCATGAAAATCTATTGCAGATGTTATATGTTATCCACACTATCATCTAGCTTTGAACCAAATTTCAACCGGATTCGTTCAGTAGTTTAAGCATCCACAACAAACTTTCGTATTTAGGTATAATATTAGGTTTTCCTGGGCCTTAATAATAATCAACGTCCCTGGTAAGGTATGCACGTAATAAATACTACCAAAGAAATTGAATTTAGACGAGGCTTAGGTATAGGGTTACTATAAGATTTTTACTAAACTTTTTAGTTAGGTAATTTATTATCTTGTTAGTATTATCCATTTAGAAACAAACCAAATTTTTAACAGGTTCAATCGCGATTTATCTACTGTTATTTGCTTTTAGTCCGACGTTTCTTTCAATAACAAATAAATATCACGAAAGAATCCGTTAAAAAGTGGTTATTTCAATTAGTGATATTCGCATAAACTTAAGAAAGTATAATTTAGAAACAATTTAAAAAGCATATTAAATTTTATTGTAATGAGAATAAAACTAAAAATTCCCTGATTCCCCGATTAAAAAAGGATTGCTCCTAGAAAAGAGTACACAAGTTCAAATTCTGCTCTGAGTAGTGACATTCTACAATTTAAATTTACAATAAGTTAGCAAACTAAATAGTTCAAAATTAGTTCACTCAGTTTATACATTTACATCCCCTACTACGAATTATTCATCTTGAATAACTACCCAGTCCGCGTTTAAATAACAGCGCTAAAAACATAATCCCGCATTGCCCCAAAAAATCCCATTTTCCCCAACCAGTTCACGTACTACTTTAGCCTAGCCAATTCACTGCAACACTATAAATCGTTAGCCAATACATATTCGTTTTAAACTGTAGTGTAATGTCGAGGACACGTAGAAAACTTACACTCGAAGTATGGTAATAAAACAAGCTTGTCTCTAATATTGCCCCATTACGTTCGCCGGGTTAATTTATGCCGTTGCTAAGTCATAGGGAAAAAGAATCTTCTCGGGCGGGACTCGAACCCGCAGTCTTTCCCTTACAGGGGGATGCCTGATCAATTCGGATACCGAGACACGCCCAATATGATTCAAATTTCCCATCTTATACGTCTTTAAGGCGACGTGGCGTCATCTACCGATTTTCTTACGAACTATCGGAATCAATGAATGATGTTACAATCATTTTTAAACATTGATTATTGATAACTGCGTCCAAACAATTGAAGGAATTTTTACAGCATTAAGTATGCTAACTATACAAATCGAATACATAGGGAAAAAGAATCTTCTCGGGCGGGACTCGAACCCGCAGTCTTTCCCTTACAGGGGGAATGCCTGACCAATTCGGCTACCGAGACACGCCCGTTTCCCTATGTATTCGATTTGTATAGTTAGCATACTTAATGCTGTAAAAATTCCTTAAATTGGATTGTTGTCCGAACTTAAGGTGTGTACTAAATATCAAAAGAATCAGTCTACAGGAAAAGGTATAAAAAACCCCCGTCACAAAAACACCAAAAAGTTGAAAATAAATGAATAAATTTTAGTTCAATGGTTGCCATGTCGGGGGACCGTAACTGGTTAAGTACTCCTTTATATCGTAAGGTCCCCCGACATGGCAACCGTTGAACTAAAATTTATTCATTTATTTTCAACTTTTTGGTGTTTTTGTGACGGGGGTTTTTTATACCTTTTCCTGTAGACTGATTCTTTTAATTTAACTTTAATTTAATTTTTATTTTATACTTTTTAAATTAATCTACTAGTCAAGCTCTTTCATTTGATACCCATATTGAGAGAATTATAAAGAAATTTGTATTCCAACATGTTGTGGCGGCGGCCATCTTGGACCGATTTTTTTCAAACATAACTATGAACACTCCCGACTAATATACCTTTCAAACAAAAAAAACTAAATCCAATTCAAAATTCAAAACTTCATCCGTTTGGGCGCTACGATGCCACAGACACACACACACACACACACACACACACACACAGACACGTCAAACTTATAACACCCCGTCGTTTTTGCGTCGGGGGTTAAAAACAAAGCATTAAGATCATTTTGAGGACTTTGTGCGACAAGATTAATCTGATGCTGACTGTACGGCTCGTAAATAACTGGTAACCGACGACGGTTAGAACATTGGTCCCATAAAAACATCTGTGGCATTTATTACGGGCTTGTGGAGCCTTAAGCATAGCTTAACTAGCCTGTGTTATGGAATCTAGAATGTGGATAAACATTCTTAGATACTTTTTTTGTAAATACATACATAGTATGCATAGAAACACCCAGATTCAAATACCCATATTCATGCATACAAATATTTGCACTGAGCGGGGATCGAACCTTAACATAGGCTGACAAAAATGTATTTATGAATGGATTCCCATTTGCACTGTTTAAGTGTCTATGTATGTTTTATTTTTAATATTTAAAATGAAAATGACCTCAAAATCCGCACCATGTACTGGCTGATCGGACGCAAATCCCAATTAACGGACAATAGCAAAATGATCGTCTATAAAAGTATCATCAAACTGATATGGACCTACGGAATTCAGCTATGGGGTTCTGCCAGCCACACTAACATAGAAATACTGGAGAGATTCCAGAACAAAACTATCCGCAATATGCTAAATGTATCACCTCATGTAAGCAATAAATTCATGTACCTGGATATCAAGCTGAATACAGTGAAGCAGGAAATTGAATCCTATAGCAGGAAATATCAGACAAGACTAGACAACCATAAAAACGCCCTTGCCTCCCAATTACATGGCACTGGTAGCCTCAGCTTCTCCAGACTGAAGAAACATGGCATCCCGAACCTTGCGATAAGATTCGCTAACCCTTAAAATTGAGAGATAGGTCACTGGACACATCTCTCCAATCAAAACCATATTCGGATTGTATCAAACATCGGATTGGATTATTGTTATTGAAACAGATTGCCAAGAAGCAGACTAGAAAAAGAAAAAGAAAAAAAAAATATTTAAAAAGTATATAATATACAAATTGCGGCTAGCTAACTCAGTGTCTTCTTCATCTTTGCGTTAATCCGCATCAGAAGCTTACACCTCGGAGTCTGCAGTTCGCTTTACCAGTCTAACTGGGGATAGCTGAACTTTTGACACTCCGTGTGCTATGGTATTCTAAATCAATAGTACGTACAATGCTTTGTTTGCGGTAGCAAATTGTATATCACAATATATGATTTGAGATTGACATGGTCATTAACATTACCTACAATTTCAAAACCCGTGCGAGTCGATTCAGTGAGTGTTGTATGTCAAAAACGCGATCGAGTACAGTGCGAGAACACGGACAGTGGTAGGGACGACGCGCGTCATAAACGAGTGCGGAAGAGGGTAGACAGATACGGTCTGCCCAGTAACAACTAGCTCGGCGGTCGTCAGTACACCGTGATCATGGCGCTTGAAACAGCGCCGAAATATCGGTTACCAAATACAAATTATAAACATGGTAAATATCCCGGTGAGTGTTATACTATTAATTGTATATCACAGTTTTTCATTAATAACATTGCAAATAAATTTTCCAATACCGAATTACGTATTGCCTTCATATATGAATCAAATTTGTATTCCCCTATTATTAAGTGCCTTATACATAAACCGACCGCGATCGTCAAATATAAATGGGCTACCATCAAATAAATTGGGCCCTTAAGCATTGTTATTGCATTTCATTTAACTGAAACGTTGGTAGCGCATAACACCTGGGCCCTGTGTAATTAACACTTAATGTAAACAATGTACACATAGCTAGCTGTTGCCCGCGGCTTTGCTCGTGTTGGAATTCGGATTCCTTAGCCACAATCCATGAAAATCTATTGCAGATGTTATATGTTATCCACACTATCATCTAGCTTTGAACCAAATTTCAACCGAATTCGTTCAGTAGTTTAAGCATCCACAACAAACTTTCGTATTTAGGTATAATATTAGGTTTTCCTGGGCCTTAATAATAATCAACGTCCCTGGTAAGGTATGCACGTAATAAATACTACCAAAGAAATTGAATTTAGACGAGGCTTAGGTATAGGGTTACTATAAGATTTTTACTAAACTTTTTAGTTAGGTAATTTATTATCTTGTTAGTATTATCCATTTAGAAACAAACCAAATTTTTAACAGGTTCAATCGCGATTTATCTACTGTTATTTGCTTTTAGTCCGACGTTTCTTTCAATAACAAATAAATATCACGAAAGAATCCGTTAAAAAGTGGTTATTTCAATTAGTGATATTCGCATAAACTTAAGAAAGTATAATTTAGAAACAATTTAAAAAGCATATTAAATTTTATTGTAATGAGAATAAAACTAAAAATTCCCTGATACCCCGATTAAAAAAGGATTGCTCCTAGAAAAGAGTACACAAGTTCAAATTCTGCTCTGAGTAGTGACATTCTACAATTTAAATTTACAATAAGTTAGCAAACTAAATAGTTCAAAATTAGTTCACTCAGTTTATACATTTACATCCCCTACTACGAATTATTCATCTTGAATAACTACCCAGTCCGCGTTTAAATAACAGCGCTAAAAACATAATCCCGCATTGCCCCAAAAAATCCCATTTTCCCCAAGCAGTTCACGTACTACTTTAGCCTAGCCAATACACTGCAACACTATAAATCGTTAGCCAATACATATTCGTTTTAAACTGTAGTGTAATGTCGAGGACACGTAGAAAACTTACACTCAAAGTATGGTAATAAAACAAGCTTGTCTCTAATATTGCCCCATTACGTTCGCCGGGTTAATTTATGCCGTTGCTAAGTCATAAGGTAGGACAAGGCAGTTGGTTCAATATAGATTTACTGGATAAGGCAAGTTTAAAATGGTGTTTTTTTTTAAATTCGATCTATTGAATTGAATTACTTGTACTGTTCTACCATATATATTTTTTATAAAGGACACGTCAATTTAACTTCACCTCGCCTGATGTTAAGCTAAAGGCAAAGTCTCGGAAAGAGGGTCACCATCATATACATGTACCTACTATGTTAACAGTGGTGGCACTCAGCTTGACGGCCTCATCAGATGCCTTTTCACGCCCCGCTTAAAGGACCCGGGACTGTAGGAAGAAGGAAACACGTGAAATGGCACGGTATTTTCTACCTCATATAACCGGTATCATGAAATAAAGTTGTATCGTCTATGAGTATTATTTACTGTGTAAGCAAAACCTAACCGGTTTCGTGTCACGGCATTTTCCAAGGTTTTTATGACAGTATCAGTTGTTGTGGTTGAAACTTTTGAAAATACTTTGAGGCGAAACCGCTTAGTTTTGTCTTGGTATTTTGACTATTTTATTTTGTCTTTGTGTATTTATATTGGTCTCACTGCCATGGTTTTCCAAGAGACCATGTAGAGTGGAAAAAATCCGGAAAACGGACCCCGGAAACCAAAGTGAAAGACTTGGATGCGATTGGGATTAACGCAAAGATAATGTTAATGTCTTTATGTATTATGAAGTAGCTTAGTGTTTATGTAGCCAGCCTTACGATCATGACAATGACCCTACCAACGTGTACCCAAAATAAGCAATTCAGCTGGAGAGGTTAGGGGAGAATATGAGGTCCACTGCACCATCCAGATGTTCAATAACAGTGTTCAAAGACTTGCCAACGAGAAGAGAAACTTGACGATTTATTATCATACTGGTTTCTAAAAGTTTTATCTTAAACGCTAGGCGGTGTTAGCTAACGCATGCACGTTACACATTTTAGTTTTAATTGCTCCAGTTTCAAATTCCCATACTTTTTCTCACATAACGCTTTTCTGAAGTTGGAAAACTTGTAGATAAGTTGCGAGTTGCAAGTTGCCACCCTACGTTGTTACTTTTTGTTTAATTCTATATCATTCTTGTCTTATTGTATTTTATGTTGTTAAGGTATAGAGTGATTAAAAATTGTTGTTTATATGTTAATGTCTTTATGTATTATGAAGTAGCTTAGTGTTTATGTAGCCAGCCTTACGATCATGACAATGACCCTACCAACGTGTACCCAAAATAAGCAATTTAGCTGGAGAGGTTAGGGGAGAATATGAGGTCCACTGCACCATCCAGATGTTCAATAACAGTGTTCAAAGACTTGCCAACGAGAAGAGAAACTTGACGATTTATTATCATACTGGTTTCTAAAAGTTTTATCTTAAACGCTAGGCGGTGTTAGCTAACGCATGCACGTTACACATTTTAGTTTTAATTGCTCCAGTTTCAAATTCCCATACTTTTTCTCACATAACGCTTTTCTGAAGTTGGAAAACTTGTAGATAAGTTGCGAGTTGCAAGTTGCCACCCTACGTTGTTACTTTTTGTTTAATTCTATATCATTCTTGTCTTATTGTATTTTATGTTGTTAAGGTATAGAGTGATTTAAAATTGTTGTTTATATGTTAATGTCTTTATGTATTATGAAGTAGCTTAGTGTTTATGTAGCCAGCCTTACGATCATGACAATGACCCTACCAACGTGTACCCAAAATAAGCAATTTAGCTGGAGAGGTTAGGGGAGAATATGAGGTCCACTGCACCATCCAGATGTTCAATAACAGTGTTCAAAGACTTGCCAACGAGAAGAGAAACTTGACGATTTATTATCATACTGGTTTCTAAAAGTTTTATCTTAAACGCTAGGCGGTGTTAGCTAACGCATGCACGTTACACATTTTAGTTTTAATTGCTCCAGTTTCAAATTCCCATACTTTTTCTCACATAACGCTTTTCTGAAGTTGGAAAACTTGTAGATAAGTTGCGAGTTGCAAGTTGCCACCCTACGTTGTTACTTTTTGTTTAATTCTATATCATTCTTGTCTTATTGTATTTTATGTTGTTAAGGTATAGAGTGATTAAAAATTGTTGTTTATATGTTAATGTCTTTATGTATTATGAAGTAGCTTAGTGTTTATGTAGCCAGCCTTACGATCATGACAATGACCCTACCAACGTGTACCCAAAATAAGCAATTTAGCTGGAGAGGTTAGGGGAGAATATGAGGTCCACTGCACCATCCAGATGTTCAATAACAGTGTTCAAAGACTTGCCAACGAGAAGAGAAACTTGACGATTTATTATCATACTGGTTTCTAAAAGTTTTATCTTAAACGCTAGGCGGTGTTAGCTAACGCATGCACGTTACACATTTTAGTTTTAATTGCTCCAGTTTCAAATTCCCATACTTTTTCTCACATAACGCTTTTCTGAAGTTGGAAAACTTGTAGATAAGTTGCGAGTTGCAAGTTGCCACCCTACGTTGTTACTTTTTGTTTAATTCTATATCATTCTTGTCTTATTGTATTTTATGTTGTTAAGGTATAGAGTGATTAAAAATTGTTGTTTATATGTTAATGTCTTTATGTATTATGAAGTAGCTTAGTGTTTATATAGCCAGCCTTACGATCATGACAATGACCCTACCAACGTGTACCCAAAATAAGCAATTTAGCTGGAGAGGTTAGGGGAGAATATGAGGTCCACTGCACCATCCAGATGTTCTATAACAGTGTTCAAAGACTTGCCAACGAGAAGAGAAACTTGACGATTTATTATCATACTGGTTTCTAAAAGTTTTATCTTAAACGCTAGGCGGTGTTAGCTAACGCATGCACGTTACACATTTTAGTTTTAATCGCTCCAGTTTCAAATTCCCATACTTTTTCTCACATAACGCTTTTCTGAAGTTGGAAAACTTGTAGATAAGTTGCGAGTTGCAAGTTGCCACCCTACGTTGTTACTTTTTGTTTAATTCTATATCATTCTTGTCTTATTGTATTTTATGGTGTTAAGGTATAGAGTGATTAAAAATTGTTGTTTATATGTTAATGTCTTTATGTATTATGAAGTAGCTTAGTGTTTATGTAGCCAGCCTTACGATCATGACAATGACCCTACCAACGTGTACCCAAAATAAGCAATTTAGCTGGAGAGGTTAGGGGAGAATATGAGGTCCACTGCACCATCCAGATGTTCAATAACAGTGTTCAAAGACTTGCCAACGAGAAGAGAAACTTGACGATTTATTATCATACTGGTTTCTAAAAGTTTTATCTTAAACGCTAGGCGGTGTTAGCTAACGCATGCACGTTACACATTTTAGTTTTAATCGCTCCAGTTTCAAATTCCCATACTTTTTCTCACATAACGCTTTACTGAAGTTGGAAAACTTGTAGATAAGTTGCGAGTTGCGAGTTGCCACCCTACGTTGTTACTTTTGTTTAATTCTATATCATTCTTGTCTTATTGTATTTTATGTTGTTAAGGTATAGAGTGATTAAAAATTGTTGTTTATACTGAAATGAGTATATTTTGAGATAACAGAATATATTTGATTAATTCATTTCATTAATAATTTACATTGTGTTTGAACAATCTAAACTTATTTGGCAATTCGAAAAAAATACTACTTTCAAGGCATGCACACATTATTATATTGCAGCAAAATAAAATTACAGTAAAAGTATAATATCTGAAGTCTTGAAAGTTTAACGACCAATATTAGAATCCAGGGTCTAATCACGATCCATGTAGACAGATAAATATTTAGAAATAATAAAACAAAATATAACTCATATATAAATAACATAACATATAATGTGTCGTTTAGGTGCATACAGATTATCTTAGAGGATGGTCACATCGGTCACATCAGTGACGCAGTATCCATAATCCATGTAGCTTATTTCATTAACAGTTTGGTACTACACAATATACACATAATTATAACTAACATACAAACAACCCACAGACGAACTATAAAATCAAGCTGCAATTAAAAGACTATTCATAATTATTACCTTATCTCCCAAGTGACATAAGACAGACAGTTAAGATAATTATGACGGCACCATTCAAACTTAACAAACAGTCACTTGTGTTCGTACGTGTCTCACCCCCTAGCCGAAAGCAAACTTTGACATGACAGTTACCCCAGACGTGATTGCCGCGAACATTTCAACGTATGTAAATTCACAGCTAACAATCAGAAATACTTCAAAATTACGTTAGTAATTCCCCTCACTTGAACATTCAATTATATTTAAGTAAGAAAATTAACGGGCTTCGTATACCTATGAATGTACTGTAATAAATCTGTGCGTGATGTCTTTAAGCTGACTTTGTATGTAATTGCAAGTTAAAGTTGTTTTATTAACTTTAGGGGGAAATCAAGAATGGGGCAAATCGTGACTAACACGAGTCTTTAGAGTTTTCAGTAACTTATAATAGCTTTAAGTATGGTGTGTGGGGCCCTGACAAGATATTCGGTGTCCTAACCAACCTCACAAGCAATTCTATTTATTTATATAATTCTATTATACAAATTATTATCCTTATTCAAAAATATCTTAATGAATAACGTCATAGGAATTCAACGTCACTTCTTTATACCGTCAGAAAATTAAACGTTCTAAAAGTAATGCATGTATTTGAGCTATTCTGTGCAGGTAGAGAGGTCCAGGGAAATACCCTGTCATTTGGGTCCCAATATTCGTTTTCAAAGAAAAGTACTTGCAAGTTTGATTATCACACACACACACATGTTACCATTTAACGTTTTAATCATAATTATCGATAATGACCACGTACCTAATTGACTTGTAATTATTTTGATTGACCGTGAAGTCTAAGTATTCCACACTATAATTAAATCGGTTTCAGAACAACTTAACCTTAATTAAATTATTTAAAAATCAATCGTCTTCTGAGTTTCAGTTAGTATATCATATTGATCGTAAGATACTTGATTATGTGGATGAGCTATTGTCCACCAAGTAAAATACATAATTAAATCTACAACAACAGAATCAATCAACTACAGAATCAACACAGTGGGTGGCATTATCGCTTTAAGCGATTTCTACCAGGCAACCATTAGATGGTTATTATAGTTCTAGGATTGAGTGGTCTTTCTACGTTATTTTGTTAAAGTTATTTGTAAACAAACACATTATTAACAACAAATAACTTACTGTTGCTACAATAGTAGGGTGATCAACCACCCTAGACAAGTAGCAAAGTCCTTAATAGAATAGAAAAATTAATGTACAATTGATACATATTTTGACACTTATAACAGTTGCAAACTTAAATCAATTTCATACATAGATCATTCCGTTCCGGCAAGATCGTTAGATCGCGTAGTTCGATTGAACGCACGAGGGGGATTTGAAAATCATAATTCTTCGATTCGATCTTCGATCAGTCTAACTGTGAGCTGTCATTATTTATAGGTGCGCACTGTTCGATCAATCGAACGAACAGTATTTTTAAATCCTAATCGTTCGATCGATCAGTCTTACTACGAGATGTCATTATTTGTCTATTCCCCTTGCTAAGGGGGATGGAAATTGCTGCGTAAGCCTAATCCACACCAGAATTTCATATAGTGTTAAAAGCATGTAGAAAACAAAGTTAACGTGACAGTATAAAAGAAAACTATGAAGATAACGAGGCCTTTGACTTAGCGCTGGTCTTTGCCGCCTCTTACAACTTTTATCTTGTTAAGCTAACTGGAGACAAAAGTTGTGTGACAACTAATACGACTGCAGTGCTCTGATTTGAAACTCTGGCAGTTCTCAGTTCTGCCTATTTGATTTTCTAAACACTTTGAACGATTTTTTATAATTTGAATGAATTTTTTATAGCATTTATTATGCTAACTTTTAAGTTCGAAAAACATCGGATAAAATTAAATGCTCAAGTGAGACTTGTATTCACGACCTTTCCCTTACAGAGGGAATGCTCTTCCAACTGAGCTATTGAGCCACACCTGAATCATTTCAAATTCTCCTTCTCTTTATATATATTCATACGAACTGTTGGAAACAATGAATGATTTTTCAAACATTTTTAAACATAAAATTTTGATGACTCCATGATGATTTATAGCATTTATTATTTCGTCCGATGTTTTTCGATTTTTTATCACTTATTTACCACGATTTTGTTGATATATCGAGACATATATCTTGAACCTAAATTTTGCTTATAATGTGCTATTTACGCGCGTGCTTAGTTCACGTTTCTCGGGCGTCCTTTGAAGATAGCGCGTGGTGCTATCGCGGTGGTGAACGAGCTCAAATTTACCAAGCAAAGATTATTGTAAAACCATCTGCGGTTATCATTTGTCTCACGATTTAGGTTCAAAATTATATGTACCGAGGTACACTAATGTTTAATGTTTACTCAAAGGACTTGTATTTTAAAATTTGTAGTACAAATATGTTTGAAAAAGAAATAATTTGTAAGACTTTGATAAAATTTTAATACCTTAATTATTTTTATCTTGTTTATGTTTCATTTTAATGTTCTTGATTACACCATTTACTACACCATTTCATTAATTAATTTTGTCGATAAGAACACGAGTAATGCGTTAGAAGCCTAAGCGAAAACATGAGAAAAATGAAAATTTATAGAATTAAAAAATAAACATACGGGCTACAATGGACCATCAAAATAAATGAAGATATCTCAAGTTATATTGTTCAAGAAACTGCTATTTGATTATGAAACTATTGCTGTTAATAATCTTGAAAATAACTGCAGCCTTAGTTACAAAAACAAAATGTCCTTGTCCAGAGGTGATTGATCCAGTTTGCGGCACCAACGGAGTTATATACAAAAACGAAGTATGTATGAAATGCCATAATGTGACACTTGAAGCGCAAGACATAGATCAGTGTACAGGCACAGAAATGTATCACGATCTACAGGAGCCGTATTTAACTGAGTCAACAGAAGTGAGTGTCCGAGAAGAACAATATAGCAATGAATTTCCTGATTACACTGATTACTTACAATATAATGAGTAATAATAAGTAAGAGAGAGAGAGAATATTTAAATAGCGTATTTAGTGGTGAACTTTATTACTCTTGGGTAATATTATGTAG
Organism: Eilema sororculum; assembly: GCA_914829495.1. Taxonomy (NCBI): domain Eukaryota; kingdom Metazoa; phylum Arthropoda; class Insecta; order Lepidoptera; family Erebidae; genus Eilema; species Eilema sororculum. The sequence goes on along the minus strand of OU618552.1, from coordinate 17,846,762 downwards.
AACTTATTAAACCCTGCCAACTCACGTGTTTACTTCTTCCTACATCCTTTGAGCGAGGCGGGAAAAGGCATATGATGAGGCCGTCAAGCTGAGTGCCACAACTGTTAACATGGTACATGTTTACGATGGTGACTCTTTTTCCGAAACTTTGCCTTTAGACTTCACCTCGTTTGATGGTATCAAACGAGGTGAAGTCAAATTGACGTGTTCTTTATAAAAAAAACCTTTCGTTGTTAGTTATGCTATATATATTTAAATCTAAAAGTATATCATTATATTCCACGGGCCTGGCGGGGATAGGTGGAGCCGCCTGTCTCTCTCTTCATCTTAGCGTTAATTCTAGTCGTATTCGTAGCTTTTAGCTTGGAGTCTGGGGTCTGTTTTACCAGTCCAACTGCGAATTTGGATAAACTTCGATATTTTCTGTGAAACGATTGCCATCTGACCTCCACAACCCAAAGGCGATATCGAAGCATTGCAGTTAGATCAGTTGTTGGATTTTTGACTACCATAGATGTTCATATGGGAACCGGGACTGACAGCTTAACATGCTTTCCGAAGCACGACAAGACCAATGCAAATACCCATATTCATGTATACAAATACTTGCATTGAGCGGGGATCGAATCCCCGCTTCCTGCGTAGCGGCCGCGTTCACTACCGCTACGCCACGGAGGCTGTGGAGCCGCCTATCACCCTAGTAGAAGCAAGCAGGCGTGATGGATGCAATCTCACCCTCGGAAATTACGGAGTGCGATTTTAGTCGATTCTAGTGCAATATAACTACCCCCGCCGGCTACAGAGAGGTATCCAATGGGATTTGTGCAGTATAAGAAAATAAGTTAAAAACTCTAAACAAATATTAATGTTTTTTCCTAAGAAAACAATAAAATTATGGGTAGTACTTTCTTGAAACTGTTCTTTTTTTCAAATAATTTATTCTCTCAGTTCGAGAGCGATTAAACTTCATATCGCTGATTCATTTCCGTTACAGAAATACTCGTTCTGTAGCCTGACAACTGGACACGACTGTAAACTGGAGCCCCTGCTCTCATGCTGCGTCACATGACGTCATGTGCTTGTGACGTTGCTACTCGGCAGCGACGCTCGACACGTGTCACCCCCGTGGCGACCGTCTCTGTGCACGTTATTGCGAAGTTCGTTTTCTCATATAACTGATTTTTATCTTATTTTGATTCATGGTATTTTACAGTACCATACTTAATACGGAACCTTCATTATTTTCTGAGCCTTTTTCCAAACTCAGGGTTGGTCACGGAAGGACCGAATGTTTCCTCCATGGGGTCGGTTTTCTAGTCTTACTGTGGCTGAATTTTGATATTTTCTGTGAAGCGAATGCCATCTGATCTCCACAAATAATTAGCGATATCGAAGTTTAGTTACACTAGTCGGACTAGCCGTAATGACACCGAGGTCGATGACTTAACGTGCTCTCCGAAGTACACAGACCACTGCAAATTGACGTATTCATGTCTACAAATACTTGCATTAAGCGGGAATCGCGTAGCAGTCGATTTCACTACAACGCCAAAGAAGGGCAAATAAAACGAAGCTAGTAAAAAATCGATTCGCTTATTTGTCAGTTTATAGTAGTGAAGGCATGGAGAAGGCAATGATATCATATTCTATCCTCCGTGTAGTGAAGGTCTCAATTGAAATTAATATCAAATACTCAGGTTTGCAAGGGACGTATATTAACATCGTGTTACAATATCCAACATCATTACCAAATTCTCCCTCAAATTATATTGTATTTGGTCTCGGTAATAACGTTATTCATAAATGTTATAAAGGTATTATATTAATTTCCTTGCATTTGATATCAATTTCAATATTGAATACATAGTGTAGATGTGTTAATTTCTGCTTACTATCATAGGAAGCGATGGAGTCATGATTTTTTAACATGCTTTTATGTATTAGCCTTCACTTGTAACTATCTATTGTAGAAAATCTTGGAATGTTAATTCGACCCATTTTCCGGTCTTCGATTATGATGAAATTTCGCACACGCTCTGAGTTCTGATGACAATACATGACCAGCTAAGAAACGTCATTACAAATCAAATATGGCGGCCTCCCCAAGATGGCGGACTGGCTGTTTGAAATCCACCCCCATGATATGGGTACTGAATGAAAAGGTTTGCTGTCACGAATTCGTAAATTCGGACGTCCAAGATGGCGGTTTTGTAATTTTAAGTGCGTGCTAAGAGTGTGTTTTTGCTCGATAGTGTACACTGTAAATGTACATATTCGTCTAAACTATCTGTTACTTACTCGAATTACTGAACGAATAAATTAATCAACTTTACAATATTCTAATTACTTGAAGTCACATTGTTTTTAAGAAAAAGGTCCTAGGATATTTGCTCGAAAAAAAGCTCTATTTCTCAATTCGCTAGTTCATTATAGACTGATGATCGATAGCAAAAGCGTCTGGAATATTAATTTAAATAAATATAATTCCGTTCACCCGAAAAAAAACCACCAAAAAGATCTTTTTATGATGAGGTATAATGTATTATACCTATACATCATAAAAAGTTTTTTTTTTAATTAAATAACATTATTATGTTTTTAAATATGCATGAAATAGCTAAGTACATTTTAATTTATGTTCGTTAATGTGTCATAATAAAAATAACTGGCTGTTAAACTGCGCTGTAATAGTAGGTACTTAGGTAGGAGTACTTCAAATAGTACACTGAAATATTATACCTAGTTATTGTGGTTCGCGTTTACTACACTATGATCTTAAATTAAATTGGCATTTATGACATACCTTGACGACTGTCACGTACGTCAAATCCCATACGTTAACGACTGTCATATACAACAAAATACGTGTCAAACCGATACATTCACCATTCTATGCTACAATACGCTGGCCAACTAATTACCACTAGGGGGCAGATAAATAAATAAATCACCTCCGCAATAATTCCACAACATTCTACACAACGCTATTTAGACCCATGGTAAGCTTAACTAACTGGAATCTAGAATGCGGATAAACATACTTCAATAATTTTTTTGTTGTAAATACATACATATTGTACATAGAAACACCCAGACCAATGCAAATACCTATATTCATGCATACAAATATTTGCACTGAGCGGGTATCGAACCCGCGCCTCCTGCGTAGCAGTCGTGTGCACTACAGACTGCCACGCCACAGAGGCTGTCAAGATACCGCTAAACCGATATAGATCGGTACTACGCCGTTAAATATTTCCGTACTCAACGTCCCCTCTGCTTTAGACGACTGATAATGATGATGAAGAGTGACTCATACTCCAGGAAATGGCATAGATTACCATCTAATTTTGTATTATGAATTCTTAGTTGGGGCTACACACATTTGCGAATTTACGATCGATATCTGGAACCTATTATGGCGGGGATATCGGGGAACATCTTAAACGTTTTCACAATCTTTCAAATCCATACTATCACTATCATTATCACTATACTATCCTTACTAATATTAGAAATGCGAAAGTAATCTGTCTGTATGGTACGCTTTCACGCCAAAAACACTGAATCGATTTTGATGAAATTTGGTACAGGGGTACATTAGACCATGAGAAAGGACATAGGCTATCTTTGGTCGCGATAACCAACATCCACGCGGGCGGAGCCGCGGGCAAAAGTTAGTATAGTATAAAGCAAAGTCGCTTTCCGCGTCTCTATGTCCCTATATATGCTTATATCTTCAAAACTACGATGCGGTTTCTTTTAATAGATAGAGTAATTCAAGAGGAAGGTAGAGAGTGCAGCAGGAACGGGATCAGATGCCACGCGGGTGGAAAAAATTGGCGGAATGAAGTTTGCCGGGTTAGCCTGTAATATTATAAATGCGAAAGTTACTCTCTCTCTCTGTCTTTCTGTCCCGCTTTCACACCTAAACCACTGAACCGATTCTGATGAAATTTGGTATAGTGGTAGTTTGGATCTTGAGCAGGGATATGGGCTATGGTTGGTCGTGATAACCAACATTCAGGCGGGTGGAGCCGCGGGCAAAACCTAGTCAATAATATTAGCAGGATGAAGCAGTGGAAATAAGTGAAACAAGTTATTTATTAATGTATCTATAAAGAGTTTTCGTTATTTTCAAAGGACAAGACTAATGTTGCGTTTAATATTTGATGAAAGGTTAAGCTTAAGAGGTTTGTAAATTGATTTCAATTTTACTTTTATCACTGAGTCTATGGTTAATAAGAGATTTACCCTCACAAATGTGTTTATTTCAAGTAAAAGCTGAAGAGTTAATTTGCTTGGTTGAACACGCTAAGCTCAGAAGGTACTAGTTCGGCCCAATTATAAAATAAAAAATGGTCGAATTTAAAAATTATATTTGTATTGAATAGATTTTATTTGAAGAAGGTTAAAGCTATAAATCATCTCGCTTATACTTAAGCGAGCAGTAATAACTATACATATATTACATACATACATATACTCACGCCTGTAATCCCCGAAGGGGTAGGCAGAGGTGTATTAACACCTACATTTCACCAACTATGATCTTCGCTCCCACGTAACAGGGGGCGAGCCGTCAAGTGGACACTTAGTCCGTATTCGTATTATACATAGCTAATCAGTATTATTATGAAATACTAGCTTTTACCCGCGGCTCCGTCCGCGGGATGTCGGTTATCGCAACAAAACATAGCCTATGTCCTTTCTCAAGGTCTAATCTACCCCTATACCAAATTTCATCAAGATTGGTTCAGTGGTTAAGGCGTGAAAGCGTAACATACAGACAGACAGAGTTACTTTCGCATTTATAATATTAGTATGGATTTAATAACTATCTTAAATTTTAATAGCGAAATGGGTGTCAATGGAGGCGCTCATGGTGCGCTCACTGCCCAGTAAACGACCAGTGGGTCAGTTGCCATTTAGACGGGTGAGCGCTTAGTGGTATTTCATCGAGCACTATATACCTACCTTACTTCAAAAAGTGAGTTGGTAATATTCAGTCCCGACTGTCAAGTCAAGACTACGCGGGCAGATTTCAGAGATTTTACTTTCATTTAATCCATACTAATATTATAAATGCGACAGTAACTCTGTCTGTCTGTCCGTCTGTCTGTCTGTCTGTCTGTATGTTACGCTTTCACGCCTCAACCACTGTACCGATTTTGATGAAATTTGGTATAGGGGTAGATTAGACCATGAGAAAGGACATAGGCTATGTTTGGTCGCGATAACCGACATCTACGCGGGCAGAGCCGCGGGCAAAAGGTAGTTTACCATATTTGTTAGACAGATTTGATCCTTATGATTACCACTATCGATTGAAGTCATAAAAATACAGGATGTGATTTTTTCGGGTTTTAGTCGGTTCGATTACCGGGTGTGTCAAGTATGTTTTCAGAAATCTTTGAATGTAGTTTTTTTTCTTTTTAAAAATATAGGAATGTTTCCTTTCAGTGAAGTTTTCTATCCCCAGTATTTTGAGTACCTACTTCCCGTTCAGGGGCCATGAAAATCTTCCACCCTGTATGTATGAGAAAATATTGAAATTAACGAGTATTGTAAACAAGGTAACGCTAATAAATAATCGTGGTGATCTGAAACGGATGTTGTAAATTGTTCCAGCAATCCTGGCTTTAGATAAATCAAGTTCTATGTAATCTTGGCGTTGTGGCCACGAAATAAGCAGTAATATGTTTATATCAAGTGCTACAACACTTGATATAAACATATAGAATAATATAAATTACAGATAAAATAATTACGAAACAGGTTGTTCTATATAAAAAGCGATTACCGTCTGACTTCCACAACCCAAAGGCGATATCGAAACATTGCAGCTAGACCAGTTGTTGCACTTTTGAGGGCTCCAGCTACCCGTAACGACTGGTATAGATGTTTGTATGGCAACCGGGACGTCGTCGGTGCTCTCCGAGGTACGACCAGACCAATACAAATACCTATATTTATAAATACAAATATTTGCATTGAGCGGGGATCGAACCTGCGCCTCCTGCGTAGTGGCTGCGTTTACTATCGCTACGCCACGGAGGCTGTCCGACGAACGAACGACATAATATCTACTTGAACCAAAATATTAAATTCTACACTTTGGAGCCCGGGTTCGTCTTGCTGCTTCTCGTAATTGGTTTATCTTGCGGCTGCCATCTGACCCCGTAACCGCGAGGGGAAAGCCTAGGCCAGAGTCTCGGCCGTCACTGGGTTGCAGAAATTTTGGCCTGGGTCCCAGAAATCTTGTTATGGCCATACTCGTACATCTACGTTTGTGTGTATGTATCATTAGGATGAATGGATAAATGGATGGATTATAATAACAAGTTGTCGGTGGAAAAAAAGTGAACTTGTAACATAACATGTAACTTTTTATTTGTCCCTTTACGGCGGTTCCCAATAACATACTGACAGTTAAAGATGGATCGCATCTACGGATAAAGTGCTCGGCTGTTTAAATTCAAAACATAGTAACTCCTATTTCACACGAAATTTGGAAAACAAAATTATACCGCGATGCGCTTCCCGCAAAAAAATCACTTACAATGTTTTGAATTTAAACAGCCGATACGTCAAATTTGACTGTTGCGATCTATCTTTAACTGTAAGTATGTTATTGGGAACGGCCGTTAGTCTACATTCGATGATCCCACAGTAGTCAACATTAAGTTTAAATTCTACTGTGACGCGTTTAATAGGAAACGTTTCTGTTCATGTCTTGTCGACGATATTCGTTTTTTTTGTGTAAGTTCTTGGTTTTTATGGCCACACAATGAGGATATATACGTGGAATCGATTCTTTTGCCCGTTGATCCGGAAGCAAGGGATCAGCTGTATTTTGTTTAACATCTCAACCTTAAGCCATGAGGTAGTATTCCTTTCCTTTTAGTTTTACTTACGATATATTTATATGGGTATAATATTTTTTGCTCGGATGTCCTTGACTATTGAAAACGACCGTACTAAGGAAAAAGAGGGGCTGATATGTTTCTTTGTTCGTTATTATGGGATAAGACCTAAATTCCACAGAGATTTAGACAGAATACTGTTTTCAATATAGTCAGTAAGAAGGAAAAAAAGGAAGAAATATTATGAGATACACATAAAAGGAAAACTGAAGACCCAATTTATGAAATGAGCACTTTAGTAATTTTATCATGGACAGGCATATACTTTGCAGGCATGTTGAGAGGCTGGCTTAGAATATGCCAGGGCTGGTGTCCGGTATTGATCTTCAACCGAGCCCACTATGCAGTAGTAGATACTTGTGGCGCAGAGAATAAAAGTGATAAGTCGGGTACTTCGTTGATTCACACCACAAGCTGTTCGCACCACAGTGTGAATCGCACAAGGCCCCTTTTTAAATTCGTCGTTTCGGACCAGTGCGTGGTGTGAATCGACGAATGTCTATTTTGTACTTCGTCGATTCGCACCACGGTTCCAAAATCAGATGTGATCTTTTTGACTGAGTAAAGTGAACCATTATCATTCATTTAAAAAACTAGAACGTCTCATGGTACTGACGGGTAGAAAACAGTTGATCCGGAAGCAAGGGATCAGCTGTATTTTGTTTAACATCCCAACCTTAAGCCATGAGGTAGTATTCCTTTCCTTTTAGTTTTACTTACGATATATTTATATGGGTATAATATTTTTTGCTCGGATGTCCTTGACTATTGAAAACGACCGTACTACGGAAAAAGAGGGGCTGATATGTTTCTTTGTTCGTTATTATGGGATAAAACCTAAATTCCACAGAGATTTAGACAGAATACTGTTTTCAATATAGTCAGTAAGAAGGAAGAAAAGGAAGAAATATTATGAGATACACATAAAAGGAAAACTGAAGACCCAATTTATGAAATGAGCACTTTAGTAATTTTATCATGGACAGGCATATACTTTGCAGGCATGTTGAGAGGCTGGCTTAGAATATGCCAGGGCTGGTGTCCGGTATTGATCTTCAACCGAGCCCACTATGCAGTAGTAGATACTTGTGGCGCAGAGAATAAAAGTGATAAGTCGGGTACTTCGTTGATTCACACCACAAGCTGTTCGTACCACGGTGTGAATCGCACAAGGCCCCTTTTTAAATTCGTCGTTTCGGACCAGTGCGTGGTGTGAATCGACGAATGTCTATTTTGTACTTCGTCGATTCGCACCACGGTTCCAAAATCAGATGTGATCTTTTTGACTGAGTAAAGTGAACAATTATCATTCATTTAAAAAACTAGAACGTCTCATGGTACTGACGGGTAGAAAACAGTTATTGAAACGGGTTCGTACCTGAGGGCCCCAGTTCCTGAGGCACCCGTTCCGGGGGACCCGATTTATTTATTTATTTTAAATGAAATGAACATGTTTACACTAGTCGATACTTGTTACTAGGGTTGGGACGCAACTCATAAAAGAGTGCCCTTTCTCCTTTAAGCATTTTGTGCTCGACTGTAAAGTAATAATTAAATGTCGCTAGTCCAAACCGATTAAGTCAAAACGATAACATCTGATTTTGGAACCGTGGTGCGAAACGACGAAGTACAAAATAGACATTCGTCGATTCACACCACTGGTCCGAAACGACGAATTCAAAAAAGGGCTTTGTGCGATTTACACCGTGGTGCGAACAGGTTGTGGTGTGAATCGACGAAGTACCCGATAAGTCAAAAGTACTTAACTTTTTTTTCAGGTAATTTGTCAGAATCATTTTGCATTTAAAGCTTTTGTTATACCTAAATGTTATTAGTATCTGCTCTTATTTTCCCATGTTCCGCAACATCCATCCCCATCCTATTTCGTACCATTAATAAAAATAACATCTCAATTCCTGCAACCATTCATCCATACATCACACAATAATGCAAACATCGAACAGCTCGGTTGCTTCACTTATTGGTGTTACCCGCTATAATCCGGTAAAATATGCAAGGAGCCTCGGGAGGCGTTGTTAGTATGAGATTTGCATAATGGCCAATCAGTCGACAGGCGACGATTCACAGCAGCGTTGATGGTATTCCCATAAAGTCTCGCTACGCAATATTGACGATGACATATGGTGAGACATGGTGTTGCATTAATGTGTTAAAAGATTTTGATGCTTCTTGTTAAGTTGCTTGTTTCTTTAAAATTGATTATCACTATATAGTTTAAAACTACGTAACAGATTTTGATGCGGTTTTTTTTGTTTTTTTTTTAGGTATCAAGTTGCAATTTATATAAAATAATTAGGTTTGGTCAGATTTCTAAGTCACTGCACCCTGTGTGCACTAGCTCGATGCATTAGATCGGGTTTATTTGGGATTTGCACTTTTAGAGTAACACACACTTTGACAAAATATACTTCGTTGATTTAATAAGTTTATTTAAGTACAAATTATACTTAGTCATCTTGAATGTAATCTAATGAGGGGACCGAGAGTCCGGCTTCTCTCCATTCCGGGGGCGAGTCGGGGACACCGTTGTCCCCCTCCCGAGGTGGGCCAGACTGTAAGGAAGGCCCTGGGTCTGCCGGAGTAAGAAGGATATGTCGAAGACAACCTCACCTCCGGCCTAACACTACGACCCTCAGTTGGCATGCGGTTTTAGTCGGTTCGAGTCCGACATAACCTCCCATTCCGGCTCCGGCGGAGGAGTCTAATGATGAATGCATAATATTAGAAGCGAATATAGCTCACTCGGAACTCATAGGTTTTCTAAAAAAACTGTTCTTTGTAGGCCGTTTTCCTATTTATTTGTTCCTTTTTCCTCCAATTTACTTCTGATTAAATTTGTTGCGGGCTCTAAGACTACTTGCCTTTTCCGTAGGTCACCACTGTTCGGCTGATCCTCGTGTAGTGGAGGTGTCGATTGGATTATTCCGTATGTACCAGAAATGCGTAGATGGATTTGTTAAGTGTCTTAATTCCTGAGAAGTTAATTCATTTAGCGATGTTCATTTGAAGTCAACCTTTATTTCAAGACTAGGTATTACTATATTTATCCCCGAACAAAGTTAGAACAAGCTGTTTGCAAAAACCCTTCTAAATAGTTGGTTAAAAATATATATTGATCAAGCTATTGTGGTACTGTAATACCATTTTTATTTGAATATCTAACTAACTCATCTTGTACATCAACACCACCACTTAGTGGATGCAATAAGTATAAAATAGAAATAACCTTTCCACAACTGCAAAAAATTTGTTAAAACAATTCTATCATTCTTATCTAAATCTTCTGATAAATCCATTTATACAGTTTTAAAATTCATGAAAACTAAATTGTATATCGAAATTTAAAAGCTTAACTTTAACTAAGTTAGTATATTCACAAAATGTCAACTTAGCAAGTTACAAGTGAATGGCAGACAGTAAACTCGTTTCAATTTGCTCCACGGCTCTTAACTCAATGTACGGCGTTACCAAGCGTTTTGCCGGTAAAGATCCCCATCGATAAATCTGGCCACTTTTCCCTAAGTTTGTTACAGAGGTGGGAGAAATTCGTCGCAACTTTGAAACCGCCATTTTTCATTGTTACTTTACAACACGTTCAGTTGGCGCACTTACTTTTTGTTTTGTCCAATTTTATTGTGGTGATAACTCGCTTTTTTGTGAATTTATTGTTCGGAATTTTTGTAATCTCCTGTGTTTATATTTATAGCTGATAAACTTGGATCGCGAAGATTTTATTCAAAGGAAACATAAAACAAAGGAGGGGAGTCATTATGGTTATCTCAAAATTTATCATTATAGCCCATAAACTGCTTTACTCGAGCCTTCTATGGCTATGGTTTTGCTATAATAAACGTTTTGTTGATTATGACGATATACTGTGACTCCATTTTATGCTCCTCAAAAGGAATTTGCCAGCAATCATAAAAAGATATATACAGTATTATTAACATTATCATATTTGCTTGTGTCTGTGTCTTCGGGACCCATTCAATCTCACGTGTTTATTCACGGGTGAGGGTATTTCTCTCGAAGTTAAGAGGTGAGAACGCAGTTACTCCCATAAACACTATATAAGCCAAACCAAGAGGTCCTCGCTTGACGGCAATAGGCTCGCCTCCTATTATGTGGGACTGAAAATCATAGTTGGCGACACGTAGGTGTCTATACCTACACCTCTGCCTACCTCTTCAGGTATTTACAGGCGTGAGTATATGGATGAAAGGTAAAAGGAGACTACCCTTTTTCTTCAGTACTCTCCTCAAATGAAACCAGGAACAACACTGATAATGATATTAGCAAGTATTCACAATATCTCTTTAAAACATAATGTTGAGAAATCTACGCTTCTCTCTCCTAACAAGATTCCAGGTACGTAATTTGTGGGCAATAAAAGCTAACGTAGTATTAAGGTTGATGGCACTTGTATGATCAAACTAAAGGATTAAATTGTAAACTTGGATTAAACTAATGTAAATGAATCTTCTTCCTGCTACTAGTGACATTTCAATAAATATTTCGCTTTTGGATTTCATTGCTGCATCATTTTAACTAATTGTAACTCTCTACGGGTTACCTGATAGTATTATATTATATAATACTATTAGGTAACCCGACAACCAGGCATTGTTCAAAGGTATATAATTATTAACCCTTTGAACAATGGCTGGTTGCATACCATAAAAAGGGATGTGACTAGTACTGACACAAACGAAGTGACAACTTGCAATCCCTTGGCGTAGAAGTCAGGAGAGCTAACCCCAAATAAACTGGGATAATAGATAGTACGAAGAAGAAGACTGATACGACGAAAAGAGCTAAATACTTTCACAGTTCAGATATTATAGATTCATCTTTAGTGCTACCAAATGGTAATGTACATAGCCAGGGGATTAAAAGGCCTCTAATACTAACGTTCCATGAAAAACTGATCTATATAGGTATCAGAAAAAAACTACTACAATATAAAAATACCAATCAATCAATTTGCTACGAGTATATTGCCTTGTAAACCATAAGTTCTTCTAACCCTTTCGCGAGCATTGGCAAAATATTTGCCTATCCTTTTAAACTTTGAAACAAAATAATAAAGCACCTAAAACTGCTATTGTGCAAACTACCCTACCTATACCTACACTATGATCTTAGCAAAAGGTGATTATCTATAAAATTAATGTAGGGGCAAGTGCTGTACCTATGAACGGCTGTACCTGTGGACACCATAGATTCCGACGAAGATGGCAACTCTAAAATTATAATTTGAACGCTACCATAACGTTTAGTCTATGGTTGATAAATTTAACGTGTCTCCATTTTGGATTTCCGTGTGGTTGTTGGTGTACCCGCTTTTAAAGTTTTTTGCCCAAAAAGTAAGTTTTTACATTTTATTACAAGTAGTCTCTCATCTAAACTCGTGGCAATAATGGTTTAATTGTGTATGGAATATAATTTGTACCATTTACTGCTTTGTAAACGCTTTTATTCGTGCTCTAATCGTCAATTTGAAAATAAATTAAATTAGTTTTATGTTTCGTGTTTGAAAATGTACCTGTGGACAAATACAAGTTTGTACCTGTAGACTGTCCATAGGTACAAACTTAGGTGTGTACCTATAGACGTTTGTGTTCAACTGTGAATTTATTGATATTCTGTTTTTTTGTTTTAGTGCCTCGCAGTAAAACGGGTATCAGAAGATAAAGCATATGTCCTGATACCCTCACAGAAGCTGTTAAAGAAGCTAGGTGTGGAACTTCTTTAAGAAAAGTCGCCGAAAAGTTTAAAATTCCTAAATCTACCATTTTTAAATACTTAAAACTTCACCAAAATAAGGATTTAAGTAAACAGAATATTAATGTACTCAGGAACGATGTCAGAAGAGTGTTTGATACAGAAGAGGAGCATTTGCTATATAATTACCTAAAAAAAGCTGCATTTTTACACATGGGCTTAAGTTCCAAACAATGCCGACAACTTGCGTTTGAATACGCTCTTGCCAACCCAAAAATTAATGTGCCTGCAAGTTGGAAAAAAGATAACATGGCAGGAATCGGGTGGCTCCGGAATTTTCGCCTACGTTTTCCAAGTTTATCTCTTCGCAAACCTGAACCCACCAGCTTAGCCAGAGCTACTAGTTTTAATAGGGCGAATGTAACCGATTTCTTTAACAATTTAGAATCGGCTTTGACACGTTACAAATTTCCACCGGGATCTATTTATAACGTTGATGAAACTGGCTTATCAACTGTCCATAAACCAGGGAAAGTATTAGCCCCCAAAACTATTCGCCAGTTAGGTAAAATTACTTCAGGAGAACGTGGAGTGAATGTTACTATGATAGGGTGTATTAACGCAGTTGGAAACGCGGTCCCCCCGGTTTTCATTTTTCCACGGGTTTTCTACAAGGATCACATGCTGAAAGGAGCCCCACCAGGATCAGTAGGTTTGGCAAATCAATCAGGATGGTCAACAGAACCAATATTTCGAAAGTTTTTGGCACATTTCATAAAAGTCGTGAAACCAACAAGAGACAATCCCATACTATTAATCATGGACAACCATGAGACTCATATTTCCATAAATATAATTGAAATAGCCAGGGAAAATGGCGTAATATTATTAACACTTCCTCCCCATACATCCAATATATTACAACCATTAGATAGAACTGTTTTTGGTCCTTTTAAAACGCAGTATAGTCAAGCCGCCGACAGGTGGATGGTCAATCATCCTGGTACACCGATTACAATTTACGAAGTTGCTGAAATTGCAGGCGAGGCATACGGAGTCTCCTTTACACCACGTAATATAATAAAAGGATTCGAGGTTTCGGGCATATGCCCATACAACCGGCAAATTTTCAAAGACGAAGACTTCCTGTCTTCATATGTGACTGATCGTCCAGATCCAAGCAACACAGGAAATCCTTCTGGAAATCAAGCAGATAATTTAGATTCACAACAGCTAACTGAAGATACATCGTTTCGCCAAATCTGTCTGGATAATGTGGATAACTTGCCAGGGAATTCAGTCTTAGAAAGCACCGAAAACCAGGTTACGTCGGAAGAAAATCACGTTCAGAATTACGGCAATACTGTCGATCCTTTGTTACGGACTCCTTTGAAGTGCACACCTAAATTAATAACACCTGAAACTGTGCGACCATTTGGGAAAGCTGGTCCACGAAAAGGCACTAAGCGCGGTAAAAAGCCTGGGAAAACTAGAATCCTAACAGATACGCCAGAAAAAGATGAGATTTTAAATGAAGCAGTAAAAAGAGCTGAAAGGAAAACAATAGTGAACTAGAAGACAGGCTACAAAAAAAACTTTTTGAAGACTGTCACAGACGAACCCGATACCTCTAAAAGACATAGGGGAAAGGCGTACAAAATGACATACTAGTTATAAAATTGGTCATAAAATCTTTATTTATTAATAATTTTTAACAATTGTCATAGAATAATATTCTTAGGGTCGTTACCTACTTAAAATTCAATCATTCAATCAGCTTAAAACCAAAGCAAAAGCATTATGCATTATTTAAAAAAAGTCGAAAAAATCCGTTTTGTCCACCCTTGGTGGGTAAAATGACATACGTCGGGTGGGCTAAATGGCATACTAAATTTGTACTGTAAATCAGTCCGTTACTTGCAGAGTTCACATATAAAACTCTTTGTCTTCTTGGGAACATCTACACACGATGGATGAGCCCATCTTATACAGCTCAAGCATTGTAGCCAAACCTCTCTTGGTCTAGATCTGGAGTAGAGGTCATTGCAATAAATTGAAGGACAGTCTTCATCATCATTTTTGGCTTGAGTGTAGGTTTGTAAGGAAGAGAAATTATTTTCACTGTCCGAGCTAAAATCCAAAACTTTTGTAATTTTCTTTTTTTTTATTCGGTATAGGCGGAGGAGTGGATTTGGTTTTAACCTCTTCAATATTAGGCGTTGAAGTGCCAGTGCTGTCGAACTACTTTCTTCAACCTGAGATGGACCTGCTGCCGTTAAATCTTCTTCGGGCTCTACCTGATTTTGTTCCATGGGGATATTTGCTGTCTCAGCCGGCTCAAAAAAATTATCATAAAATAGGTGGGTCAAACGACATAGTATGTCATTTTACCCGAATAACGGGTATGCTGTTTTGTCCACCTAATAACCTCAAACATTAAACGAGAATGACTAAAAACGTATCAAAACTTTTGACATTTCTATGTATCCTCGTAAATAATTAGTAAAGTAGTAAATAAGAGACATTAACTAAAAACTGATTAACGTAAAAAAATACTTACTTTATCGAACAAATAAAAACACCCGCGTAAAACTCGTCACCGCAAAAATCAAACAGACCAGCATGCACCTCAAACGACTACTCGGGTGCCACTGGCTGCTCCACAGGTTGCGACACGTTGTTAAACGGATACCTACATGTACTTCTGACAACTGTTTAGTTCTTGGTTTCGGAGTAAAGCAAGTATGTCATTTCACCCACCTGTGTCATTTTGTACGCCTTTCCCCTATAACATCACTTTCATCTAGTAAGCTTTCAGAGCGTGGTCCTTCGGGCATAGCTCCTAGTGATGTTAAAAATAAAAAGATTAAAATAATTCAAAACGAGAAATTGTCATTTATCATGTGTGTAAAGTGTAAAACTTATGCAACAGATGCAAACCAAATGCTGAAGTGTAGTTTTTGTGATCACAACTATCACATTAAGTGCATTCCGAAGTCACACAAAGAACATTTTGATTCAGACGAGGATGATGAAAGTTTCGTTTGTGTGTCATGTTTCGTTATAAAAGATGATAGCGACAGTGATGATTCGGCTCAAAATTTATATTTAGAGACCCTTAAAGCGTACAAATAAGTTTAAGAAAGTATTATAGTATACTATAAAGTTTAATTTTATTGATTTTAGAGTTATATTTTTGTTATTTATTTTATAATATCGAAACTGATGTAACCCGTCCTTAGGAACAGCACCGTCCATAGGTACATTTTTGCTGTCCAAAGGTACAATTAAGCATTGTACCTGTGGACAAAAAGGTAGTTTTAAAAAAAGTTGATTATCTCTATAAGATTATGTGATATCAAGACTGGAATTTTTGATTATGAAAGACTGATTATCATAGAAGATGTGTAAATTATTTACCCAAAAAAAAAACTTTCACCAATTTAAAAAAAAAAATTGTTTTATTTCTAATTCCGGAAAATGTCCACATGTTCAGCACATGCCCCTATTGATTGAAGAAATGAATCTTATAATATGACACAATAAAATGCTTCCTACACCAAAAGTAAATACAACTCCCATGGCAGCATAAATGCAAATGTTCGCGAACAACTTGATAAGACCGGTAGGCAATGTAAGTAAAACTGCCACTATGAATAATTACTGGTCAGTGTGAATGATTTACATGCACAGTGCAGTGAAACAAATACACTCACGTGCATTGAAAATGTGGTAATTTTATTACACTCTTGTATAATGCGATATTATTAAGTACCATGAAATGGCATGATATTCAATATCATTAATATTGTTGAGATCGAAAATGGCTGTGGAAACGCTCACTCGTGTTAAAATAAATAAAATTTTAGTGAATGATTTTTATGATTTTACCCGTTTGTCAGGAAAAGAATGGCATCGATTTAAGACCACTACTTAACTAGCAACAATGCTCTCCGCCGTTCCCAATAACATATTGACAGTTAAAGATAGATCGCATCTACGGATAAAGTGCTCGGCTGTTTATATTCAAAACATAGTAACTCCTATTTCACACCAATTTCGGAAAGTAAAATTATACCGCGATGCGCTTTCCCGCAAAAAATCAGTTACCATGTATTGAATTTAAACAGCCGATACGTCAAATTTGACTGTTGCGATCTATGTTTAACTGTATGTTATTGGGAACGGCCGTAGTAGCTATCATATACATGTATGTGGCATTACAAAAATCACACTATGTTTATATAGATAAGTGTCACTGATCCGAAACGACGATTTCAGAAAGGGGCCTTATGCGATTCACACCGTGGTGCAAATTTAAGATCCAAGAGTAACTCACTTATCTAATTTCTGCGTCCCATTCCACATTCAAAATAAAAAAATCACTTTATCCAGGAAACCTGGTACAATTTTTGTTCTAAACATTCATAACTATGATGCAATCAAGTTTACTCGATCGTGTTAAGGTTGATTTAGACTAGACCAAACGAACATAGAACTAGTATTAGAACAAGATAATCTTTCTTAATATTTTATTGTAAACAAAACCTTGTTTTTAAGCAAGAAAAAAGAGCGAGTGTTCTGTCACTGTTTTTTACACTAACAGAATTTGATGGAGAGCAGATAGAATGAGCATTTGCTCGTTTCATGTAAATCAACCTCATACCTACGTATGTTAGAAAAATCATTTAACACAATAACAGTTAACTGTCTCTCGTTTCGACTGCCCCCTTTATTAATCCCTTTGCATAAACCTTGGCAAAGGGTTTCTACTGTCCCATAGAAAAAGCAAAGCTCCAAGTTTTAGTTGAGAGTTCGCATACTGACTGCAGTTAAACTTAAGTGCAACATCCCGCCAAGACTAAAGGAAATACAATGTAGTAACAGACACATCGCACTATAAAAGAGAATAATTGGCTTGCAAAGGTAATTATGCTGGTTGAATTAGCTCTTATAAAAATTAGAGTTGAAAATTCAAGTATCTTTGTTTAGAGGTTTTAGTGAATCGTATTTGAGTGGCTCACCTTATTTCTTACGGAAGTGACTGTTGTATGACGTCTAATCCCTGAATGGGAAGTCCGCTAGAGCCTCGTTCGTTAATCAGTAAGTAGGTGTACCAACTCACAGATGAGGTTGGCCTGGCTTCAAAAAAGGCATCAGAAAGGGGCCCCTGGAGTTGCAAATGTCCATAAGTCACGGAACCACTTCTTACTGGCCCCCAATTCTACTAAAGCTAACCACTGTGATGCCGCAGTCACTGCAAAGAATGACATTATATTTTAGACTTTATTTCTATACGTCTAAAGTTCGAAATGAAATGAAAACCATTTTATCACACTTTTTCAATTACTCTGCAAAAAGTCATTTAATTGTGAACTTTAATAGCATCGGTTTAAAGTCTATTATTTAATGCCGTTTTTTGCAGTGGCTATCGAGGCCCTGGTCGTCTGCTTGTCTGCCACCTTTTCCTTTTTTTTTCTTGCGGAAATCCCCTCGGATACCTCCCCCGCCGGAGTCGGAAGGGGAGGTTATGTCGGACCCAAACCGACTAAAACCGCACGGCTGCTGAGGGTCGTGGTGCTAGGCCGGAGGTGAGGTTGTTTTCGACATATCCCCGGCACTCCGACTGACCTAGGGCCATCCCTTACGATCTGGCCCTCCCCGGGAGGGGGGACAACGGTGTCCCGAGCTTGTCTGCCACCAAGTACAATAAAAGATCTTGTTGGATACTGTTGAGAGCGAACCACTGTGCTCTAAGCGTTACTGCCTTATACTACAGTCAAATCAACTTCTTCATCCAACCACTCATCTTACTGCAATGCTTCAATATCATCAATGGGTTGTGGTGATCAGATGGTCG
The DNA here is from genome assembly GCA_914829495.1 of Eilema sororculum. Classification (NCBI taxonomy): domain Eukaryota; kingdom Metazoa; phylum Arthropoda; class Insecta; order Lepidoptera; family Erebidae; genus Eilema; species Eilema sororculum. The sequence continues at coordinate 17,828,231 of OU618552.1, read as the reverse complement.
CTTCACGGAAAATTTAGAACCGAACCAGCAGTTAGACCGGCGGATCCCAGACTCCGAGATGACAGCTTTGGATGCGACTGGGATTAAAGCTAGGAGATTTTTTAACGTGCGAAAAATACCCACGGGTTCTACCCCCACCGAACCGGTGGAGGTGGTTATGTCGGACTCGAACCGACTAAAACGCACGCCGCCGTCTGGGGTCTCTGGTTGCCGGAGGTGACATTGCCGAAAGCATATCTCTCGCACCCCGGCAGACCCAGGACCATCTCTTTCGACATGGCCCCTTCGGATTGTAGGGACCTTAGTGTCCCCATCTAACCCCGGGTACGGGAAAGCGCACTTTGTGCCGCTGCCGCGGCCTCTTTCTGCTAGGGTGACCAGTGGCTCCACCGGTCACCCCCAGGGCAGCGCTCATGGAGGACGGAGGTAGTTCTGCGACCTCCGACGTCCAGTTCGCCTTCGCTCTTCGCGGGCTTCCCGATCCGACCCGACCGGCAGCCTCCTTCTCGAGCATTACTTGCTCGCAGAAGGAGGCGGCCGCACCCCAAGCGTTCGCGCATCGTACCATCGCTGAGAGCAAAGTGGCGAGTGTGAGGACTCCCACCCCCAGAGCCGCCACTAGGACCCGCCTCGGTATGTCCCACGCCGGGCACTCGGTAAGCGTATGCAGCTCTGTGTAAGCTAGGATGAAGTCAAGTTACCTACGAAACTACATTCAAAATCACTCAAGAAAGTGATATCTGTCCCTAAGCGCACAAGATATAAGTTCTTATTTTGGAATATAATAATACTTTCCATGGTGTAATATCGCTAAAATGTTTGTGTTTCCCGAGGGTTTATTTCAATTGATAATGCATGAAAGGGTTTGTATATTTCTCGGGCTTAAATGTTTTTATCTCTAATGGCGAAGGGTGCTTATAACAATATTCTTGTCCGCTTCCGGTTTCTAATTTATTATTAAACGGTACTCATATTATTTAAAATATTTTTACCTTAAAATTGCAAATTTGGGATTAAATATACCTATGTTCCTTATTATAATTAGATGAATCATAAGTATCTTCCATGGAATTCACAACTTCTTTTTTATCCCCGCCGCTAATTAAAATTGTTATGAAAATCGTTTGGACTTATTGTGAAAGGGATTTATTGAATTTTGAAAAAAAAAAGTCACATTTCACTCCTAATTTTATTGATCTTGAAATGGTTAATCCTAAGTCACATGAATCGCGGAATTTCATTTGATAACAAACCAAAGAAATCTTATTAATAAAATAATTAACCCAATGTAAATTAAAAAAGTAAAAGATGTCGTAATTACAGAAATTTTTGATAGGCCTGCACCATGCTATATCTATAAAACCTAACGGAAATTAAATTTATTCGATCGTGTTATACGTACGTTTGAAAAATCATTATCAACATCACATCTTCGGATTTAGGTCAGGTGAAAAATAAATAAATAAAACAAGTAAAAAGTGGTCAAATAAAAAAAGACTAAAGTATTTTAGGTACATTTTTTATCCAAACAAATACACTTGCATGTTGCTCGATCTTATTATTAATATTCATGTGCTAATGTGATCAGTATAAGTGAATTACGTAATGATGAAAAAATATGGGCACATCCAATATTATTACCTGATCATTTGTTTAATGACGATAAGATGTAATCTCAATGACATTATGTACTATCATTAATCATTTGTTCACTATATTCTACCACACAGAAAATTCATCGCATTTAATTTAATTAACAACCAATAAGCTAGTTAAGGTCCCAGTTTTATGAAATTGATTTATATCTAACCTCCTTGTATAATCTGATTAAAATGTTAGTAGTAAAATGAATAAATATAAAATAGACGTTAAGTTAGAATGTAAATTTGCTTGTAACGATGTAGATCTTTTTTTTCCGTGCGGAAATCCCCTCGGATACCTCGCCTGCCGGAGCCGGAAGGGGATGTTATGTCGGACTCGAACCGACTTAAACCGCACGCCGACTGTGGTTCGTGGTGCTAGGCCGGAAGTGAGGTTGGCATCGATATATCCCTCGCACCCCGGCTGACCCAGGGCCATCCCTTACGGTCTGGCCCTCCTCGGGAGGGGGGACAACGGTGTACCCGACTCGCCCCCGGCATGGGGAGGCGCGCTTTTAAGCGCGGGCTGCGCGATCCGCGAGTCTCTCTCGTTCGCGCCGCCTCTCCCGTTCCGCCGTCTTCTTCACGACCATTACCTGCTCGCTGAAGGAGACGCCGGCCACCCACGCGTCCGCGTAGCGGACCATTGCTGTGAGCGGGTGGCGAGTGTGAGAACTCTCACTCCCAGGGCCGCCTCGGTGTAATGATGTAGATCAGGCAGCTAATTATTTTGTACTCTACGTAATGTAATGTAACTGAACTGATTGAAAATAAACATTTATTTATTATATTTATTTTTTATTATAGAGATTAATACATTTCGATTTAAATTGGAATTACATTTGAATAAAGTAAAGCCAACGAAGCGAGAGAAAAAAGGTAAACAAAGTTTTAGCGGTTCCAAACATTTTTATTTCAAAATTATTAAGTATCATTTCAAGCGCATTCCAGACTGGAATGAAATTGCTCATAAGATGGCGGATCTGACAGTTTAGAATCGCGGCCATTGTCACGTACGTGTGACATGTGCGGCGAGGACCGAGAAAATAATCGCTAGTTATCGCAAGGTAACTCAGTAATGGTCGCTCACGATTCCGCCTGTGTAAATGTCGTTTATTGCTACTTATGGTCATATGTCTCTGATTTAACCAATTGCAATGCAATGTACGAGTACACCAGATCAATTATCTTTCTATTAAAAACACTGCATCACAATTCGTTCAGTTGACTTTGCATCCATCCATTTGGTTCAGAATCGTTAGAATATCATCGAAATACCAAAATCACTTCAATGTGCATGTTCATTTAATTCACGATTTTATAATAGCAGGCTTATAGATATTATTATTATTATTCAATATTTCATGTTTGATTTACATCTCAACTATCGTGAAACATTTTAAAATTGTTGAAAACTGATAAAGTGGTCGAAGAGCGCAGAACTTTTCGCGCTGCGATATCTTTTTTTCTTTTTTTTTTTGACATTATTGTAAATAGCAATTAGATAGCAATTAACTGCATGGTTTATGATACTGGTTATTAATATAGTAGTAATAGAGGTTGGAGGAGAGTAAGAAGTCATCTGTGAGGTAGATCTAACTTGCTGTAAAGACACTGGGGTAGACGACGGGCCAATGATAAATTAATTTTATTTTACGTCTATAGGTCATTTACCCCATAAAAGCAATCGTTTATTTATGTCCATTAACAAATCTTACCGAGAAATAAATGAAAAACAACCCGGTCAAGTCAGATTTTCGTGTCATTAAGTACCTATTTTCGTATTACCATAATTATTATATATATATTAGGCCATATTTTCAAAAGTGCTGCCTGGAGAAATGCACATATGAGTCTGGTGACATACGGACAAACAGTGATACAAACAAATAGAGAGTGGGCTAGAGATGTGAGGAAAGAGAGAGGCGATGCGAGGCCAATGGAGAGGCGAGTAGAGAGTCGAGCAGAAAGTCTAGTAGAGTCAAATATAGAGGCAAGTAGAGAGTCGAGGACAGAGGCGGGTTTAATTTTCAACAGTGTCGGCTACTACGCGATATTTACACGGTCGGAGCCGCAGGCAACAGTCCTAATACAAGCACTTCTTGCCTTCAATCAGAAACCAATGCTATTGCTGTATTTATGTTACCGAATAAAGAATAAAGAAATAATTTAAAACAGAAAGATACAGTTTGCAGTAGTCAGTGGAGTATTAGCAATAAGGTTCCATTTTAATCCTTTGGCACAGAATAGATAATAGTACTAGCGTACAGAATGGAAGCTCCCACCCCCGCGCAGATTTCATTTCCTCACCCCGCATGTTCGAATCAGAGGTACGATTAAAGGCACATAATACAAGGGATGTGCCTTTCAAAGGTGCATAGTACGATACGTCGAGGAGAAGAGTGAGAAGATCGGCTTACTTCGATTTTGTAAAGCTTCTTCTCTATCGCACAACCCACAGTTTTATTTAACCCTAAATGCATGATTTTTATTTAAATAATTACCGCAGCCCGTGTACCGGTTTAGTCGGGGATTAAATTCGTTAAAAGTCCTACAAAACTGATTGCAGTGTGAGTCGTGAATTTAGAGATGATCAAGTCGGAGTGCATTACCAATTACCCTTCGTTTACACCAAAAAATACAATAAGAAAGTCAAAAGACAATTATTTATCTTAACATACGCTGCATTTCGGACATTCACTGTAACATATTGACTGGATGCAAAAGGCGGAGGTTCGGGAGAAATAGCGCACATTGGGAGACTACATGTTCATGAATCAGAAAATTTAAAAAAATGAAAATTTAAAAAAATAGAAAATATTACCTATTTCTGTCTGTTTCTGGGTCTGTGTGTGTCTATTTCTGGGATAATATATCTTATGTGCAGATGTAGATTTTAATGAATTCTAAAATAGATAAATTATAACACAATATCACAATTCAATCTTACTATTTGTCATTGAAATCACAAACATGTAGGCACAATAATGGTTTTTGCAAAAATATTTTGATGGGTGAGTGTTTAGTGAATTATTGGGCTTAGCTTCTGCCAGCGACTTCGCCCGCTTTGATTGTATAAAGTCAACGTCAAAAATCATTTATTATATATACCTATACCATTAAAACGGATTTTACAAAACGTAGAAAAGTTGCAACATACATACGTTCATTTGACATTGGATATTTAACTCCTTGATGTAAACAAGGAGCCAAATGTCCCCCGACACGGCGACTCTTGGCTCAACATATTACGAAGTATTTTTATCAAAGTTGCAGGGCTAACCAACAAGACGTATTTCTACTTTATGTAGGTTTTTTTTTTTAATTTTATGAAGCACCCACATTGGAAGAAAATATAATTCAAATAGTGCGCGAATAATGAAAATTCATTAAAAATTATAATATATAGTTCCGTTTCGTTAACATTTATAAATAAATACCTACTGCAATTCCACGTCAGTAAATGAGTGTGCATTGAAGGGTTATATTACCCGTCAATAAAGTACGACATTATCTGTAATACATTTGTGCCATAATAAATACGAAACTTTATAGACGTGAGTTTTGCAAGGTAGTTAAAACCGTTTGTATCAATAAAAAATTTAAATAAAAATATGGTTTTAGAATGTAGCACATTATCCCACAGTCAAGAAGGGTTTTGTTTTTCGCGTGCAACTTGTGTGTATGCATGTATATAGGTATGTTTGTAGTATTCCTTATTACCATATTATCTTCAGAACCATTTTACGGATTTCAATTATTGATGTTTGAATGAATTTTTTATAGCATTTATTATGCTAACTTTTAAGTTGAGAAACCATCGGAAAAATCCACCGTAAGACGGATATAGAAAGAAAGAAGGAAAATTTGAAATGATTCTGGTGTGGCTCAACAGCTCAGTTGGAAGAGCTTTCCCCCTGTAAGGGAAAGGTCGTGAGTCTCACTTGAGCGTTTCATCTATTCCGATGTTTTTCGAATTATTGATGTCTCAAATTAAAGGTATTCATCACACAAGTTATTTTCATCCATGCAATAATAATAAAAAAAAATGTACCTAAGAACGTACATAAAATGTGAAAATAAAATTATAAAAAAAATAAAATCCCGACTGCGCTGCGGTTGAAAATGATGGTACATTCCTATTGACTATAGGAATGTACATGTAAATACCTCTTATGAACTGAATGAAAAAAAATGACTACCGCCTGCTATCAAAATTGTTTCACTCGGCAGTTGTGTTTTTATTTTTTTATTATTAAATTTATATGAAACTTTTGAATTATGATTCTATAGCAGAAAATGTAATTGTTTTAAGTACCAGATGTCAAACTTTTCAGAAGAGCCGAAAATCTTTTAAAAAATCTAAAAAAAATCATTACTCATTAACTATAAATCGCAGGTAGATGATGGAATTATTCTTATCCTTCAAATGGAATTATCAAATAATTGCTAAAGTTGTTATTAACAGGATATTGGGCACATATAGCAATTCCGTTTTTATTTTCGGAACGTAAAAATGTCATAGGCTGTGAACAGGTGTATGGGGAGACCTAACATCGATGGTTTTACGTTATTAATTACAAGAAACAGAATATTAAATGCTATCAGTTTATGAGGTAGAAAAAGAAGTCCAGACGAGACTATTGCATGCTTACGGCAAATGGACAGGGGTAATGGTCTTAAAAGTGATAACGCGACGTAAGTATTTTTTTAAGATATCGAAATGAGACCCACATTATTTGACGCAGTATTTTTTTTCTGATTCTAATGGTATTTTAAACCCATTTTGGCTACTAAGAGAAATTACGTTTTCTGCCATCGAATTACAACATTGTATATATTTTTTAGTGTATAGTGAATAGTGCCCCTGATATAACATATCATAGGCTATGTGTTATCCCAGAAATAGGATTGTGGGTCATAAGATCAGATCTCAGTCCGATGAAAATTTTATGCATCTGAAGTCGCGAGCAATAGTTAGTCTTTCATGGACACAATCGGTTTTAGCTACTCTATAAAGATATCGTTGTAGTAGTGTTTTGTTATCGGTGCTGATTCTGTGGTTTGAGGGGACTAAAATGTATCGCCATCAATTTTTTTTTCGAAACGAAGACAAAGATAGAATACGTTTGTAACAACAGGATTGGCACCGTTGTCGGATGTGACGTAAGTCATGACATTAAGGGATAGAGCGAGAAAAATCATGCTAGCTCGCTCAAATATTGGTTACAATTTCAAATAATACCAACCCTAACATTTTGAAGTCTCCCACACATCAACACTACCGTGCATGTGCACGATCTATGAATGTAGTAATTACAATTCAAATTTTTCATACATTTTGTCGTGAGCTTCCGACGTGTGCCTTTGGGTAAGGTACCCTAAAAGAAGTACCATAAGTCATACAAATAGTGCAGACATGGGTTATTCCTACGCTAAATATCTTCTCGCATAATACCTAGAGAGCGAGAAATTAAATGCTATAACGAGCTTGCAGTGTAAAGAATTCACCGAGGGAACTTAATCTCATTCCGTCCGGGTGCTTTACAAGAAATATATCATACGTACCGTAGACAGAATACTATTTCTAGAAACACTTAAATAGGAAGCGTTATTTCTGCTACAATGAATATTTTACTATGCTAAAAATCATTTGTATAGTCAGCGACAAAGTAATTTACCACTTCTATTAAATCCATACTAATATTATAAATGCGAAAGTAACTCTGTCTGTCTGTCTGTATGTCTGTCTGTATGTTACACTTTCACGCCTAAACCACTGAACCGATTTTGATGAAATTTGGTAATAGTAGATTTAGGCTATGCTTGGCCGCGATAACCGACATCCACGCGGGCGGAGCCGCGGGCAAAAGCTAGTATTATAATAATTCTATTAAATCAGCCTCTGTGGCGTGGCGGTAGTGAACTACCACGCAGGAGGTGCGGGTTCGATCCCCGCTCAGTGCAAATATTTGTATACATGAATATGGCTATTTGCTTTGGTCTGGGTGTTTCTATGTATAAAATGTATGTATTTACGAAAAAAAGTACCTGAGTATTTTATCCGCATTCTAGATTCCATAACACAAGCTAGTTAAGCTTACCATGGGTAACGCTACCTACAGCGTTGTGTAGAATGTTGTGGAATATTTATAAATAGTAGTATAATTTACTTTCGCCATGTACCTACAGTTGCTGCGCCTGTCAGTAGGATCGTTTGTAAAATTTGTAAGTATTAAGAACCTTTTCTCATTGATTGTACACATAGCCAGAGATAAGTATGTATTATATAGGGTGTCTCAGTAGTAGTGCACAACGGCGTGCGATTTTTTCTTTGAGGTTTGTGTTATATCGGGTTTGCGCGTAGAAACCCGAAACTATTCCTGATCTCAAATCGGAAATCCAACGCGTCATCGGTGAGATACAGCCACATATCTGTATAAGTCATGAAAAATTTCATGAAAATGCCGGATATTTTATTCCATACTTAATTGGAACATGTCTTCTTTAAAATATAATTAAAAAATCACAATTCAGTCATAAAATACTTGTTTTTATTTTAAAATGAAAAAGTGCACTCTTACTGAGACACCCTATATAATACATACTTATCTCTGGCTATGTGTACAATCAATGAGAAAAGGTTCTTAATACTTACAAATTTTACAAACGATCCTACTGACAGGCGCAGCAACTGTAGGTACATGGCGAAAGTAAATTATACTACTATTTATAAATATTCCACAACATTCTACACAACGCTGTAGGTAGCGTTACCCATGGTAAGCTTAACTAGCTTGTGTTATGGAATCTAGAATGCGGATAAAATACTCAGGTACTTTTTTTCGTAAATACATACATTTTATACATAGAAACACCCAGACCAAAGCAAATAGCCATATTCATGTATACAAATATTTGCACTGAGCGGGGATCGAACCCGCACCTCCTGCGTGGTAGTTCACTACCGCCACGCCACAGAGGCTGATTTAATAGAATTATTATAATACTAGCTTTTGCCCGCGGCTCCGCCCGCGTGGATGTCGGTTATCGCGGCCAAGCATAGCCTAAATCTACTATTACCAAATTTCATCAAAATCGGTTCAGTGGTTTAGGCGTGAAAGTGTAACATACAGACAGACATACAGACAGACAGACAGAGTTACTTTCGCATTTATAATATTAGTATGGATTTAATAGAAGTGGTAAATTACTTTGTCGCTGACTATACAAATGATTTTTAGCATAGTAAAATATTCATTGTAGCAGAAATAACGCTTCCTATTTAAGTGTTTCTAGAAATAGTATTCTGTCTACGGTACGTATGATATATTTCTTGTAAAGCACCCGGACGGAATGAGATTAAGTTCCCTCGGTGAATTCTTTACACTGCAAGCTCGTTATAGCATTTAATTTCTCGCTCTCTAGGTATTATGCGAGAAGATATTTAGCGTAGGAATAACCCATGTCTGCACTATTTGTATGACTTATGGTACTTCTTTTAGGGTACCTTACCCAAAGGCACACGTCGGAAGCTCACGACAAAATGTATGAAAAATTTGAATTGTAATTACTACATTCATAGATCGTGCACATGCACGGTAGTGTTGATGTGTGGGAGACTTCAAAATGTTAGGGTTGGTATTATTTGAAATTGTAACCAATATTTGAGCGAGCTAGCATGATTTTTCTCGCTCTATCCCTTAATGTCATGACTTACGTCACATCCGACAACGGTGCCAATCCTGTTGTTACAAACGTATTCTATCTTTGTCTTCGTTTCGAAAAAAAAATTGATGGCGATACATTTTAGTCCCCTCAAACCACAGAATCAGCACCGATAACAAAACACTACTACAACGATATCTTTATAGAGTAGCTAAAACCGATTGTGTCCATGAAAGACTAACTATTGCTCGCGACTTCAGATGCATAAAATTTTCATCGGACTGAGATCTGATCTTATGACCCACAATCCTATTTCTGGGATAACACATAGCCTATGATATGTTATATCAGGGGCACTATTCACTATACACTAAAAAATATATACAATGTTGTAATTCGATGGCAGAAAACGTAATTTCTCTTAGTAGCCAAAATGGGTTTAAAATACCATTAGAATCAGAAAAAAAATACTGCGTCAAATAATGTGGGTCTCATTTCGATATCTTAAAAAAATACTTACGTCGCGTTATCACTTTTAAGACCATTACCCCTGTCCATTTGCCGTAAGCATGCAATAGTCTCGTCTGGACTTCTTTTTCTACCTCATAAACTGATAGCATTTAATATTCTGTTTCTTGTAATTAATAACGTAAAACCATCGATGTTAGGTCTCCCCATACACCTGTTCACAGCCTATGACATTTTTACGTTCCGAAAATAAAAACGGAATTGCTATATGTGCCCAATATCCTGTTAATAACAACTTTAGCAATTATTTGATAATTCCATTTGAAGGATAAGAATAATTCCATCATCTACCTGCGATTTATAGTTAATGAGTAATGATATTTTTTAGATTTTTTAAAAGATTTTCGGCTCTTCTGAAAAGTTTGACATCTGGTACTTAAAACAATTACATTTTCTGCTATAGAATCATAATTCAAAAGTTTCATATAAATTTAATAATAAAAAAATAAAAACACAACTGCCGAGTGAAACAATTTTGATAGCAGGCGGTAGTCATTTTTTTTCATTCAGTTCATAAGAGGTATTTACATGTACATTCCTATAGTCAATAGGAATGTACCATCATTTTCAACCGCAGCGCAGTCGGGATTTTATTTTTTTTTATAATTTTATTTTCACATTTTATGTACGTTCTTAGGTACATTTTTTTTTATTATTATTGCATGGATGAAAATAACTTGTGTGATGAATACCTTTAATTTGAGACATCAATAATTCGAAAAACATTGGAATAGATGAAACGCTCAAGTGAGACTCACGACCTTTCCCTTACAGGGGGAAAGCTCTTCCAACTGAGCTGTTGAGCCACACCAGAATCATTTCAAATTTTCCTTCTTTCTTTCTATATCCGTCTTACGGTGGATTTTTCCGATGGTTTCTGAACTTAAAAGTTAGCATAATAAATGCTATAAAAAATTCATTCAAACATCAATAATTGAAATCCGTAAAATGGTTCTGAAGATAATATGGTAATAAGGAATACTACAAACATACCTATATACATGCATACACACAAGTTGCACGCGAAAAACAAAACCCTTCTTGACTGTGGGATAATGTGCTACATTCTAAAACCATATTTTTATTTAAATTTTTTATTGATACAAACGGTTTTAACTACCTTGCAAAACTCACGTCTATAAAGTTTCGTATTTATTATGGCACAAATGTATTACAGATAATGTCGTACTTTATTGACGGGTAATATAACCCTTCAATGCACACTCATTTACTGACGTGGAATTGCAGTAGGTATTTATTTATAAATGTTAACGAAACGGAACTATATATTATAATTTTTAATGAATTTTCATTATTCGCGCACTATTTGAATTATATTTTCTTCCAATGTGGGTGCTTCATAAAATTAAAAAAAAAAACCTACATAAAGTAGAAATACGTCTTGTTGGTTAGCCCTGCAACTTTGATAAAAATACTTCGTAATATGTTGAGCCAAGAGTCGCCGTGTCGGGGGACATTTGGCTCCTTGTTTACATCAAGGAGTTAAATATCCAATGTCAAATGAACGTATGTATGTTGCAACTTTTCTACGTTTTGTAAAATCCGTTTTAATGGTATAGGTATATATAATAAATGATTTTTGACGTTGACTTTATACAATCAAAGCGGGCGAAGTCGCTGGCAGAAGCTAAGCCCAATAATTCACTAAACACTCACCCATCAAAATATTTTTGCAAAAACCATTATTGTGCCTACATGTTTGTGATTTCAATGACAAATAGTAAGATTGAATTGTGATATTGTGTTATAATTTATCTATTTTAGAATTCATTAAAATCTACATCTGCACATAAGATATATTATCCCAGAAATAGACACACACAGACCCAGAAACAGACAGAAATAGGTAATATTTTCTATTTTTTTAAATTTTCATTTTTTTAAATTTTCTGATTCATGAACATGTAGTCTCCCAATGTGCGCTATTTCTCCCGAACCTCCGCCTTTTGCATCCAGTCAATATGTTACAGTGAATGTCCGAAATGCAGCGTATGTTAAGATAAATAATTGTCTTTTGACTTTCTTATTGTATTTTTTGGTGTAAACGAAGGGTAATTGGTAATGCACTCCGACTTGATCATCTCTAAATTCACGACTCACACTGCAATCAGTTTTGTAGGACTTTTAACGAATTTAATCCCCGACTAAACCGGTACACGGGCTGCGGTAATTATTTAAATAAAAATCATGCATTTAGGGTTAAATAAAACTGTGGGTTGTGCGATAGAGAAGAAGCTTTACAAAATCGAAGTAAGCCGATCTTCTCACTCTTCTCCTCGACGTATCGTACTATGCACCTTTGAAAGGCACATCCCTTGTATTATGTGCCTTTAATCGTACCTCTGATTCGAACATGCGGGGTGAGGAAATGAAATCTGCGCGGGGGTGGGAGCTTCCATTCTGTACGCTAGTACTATTATCTATTCTGTGCCAAAGGATTAAAATGGAACCTTATTGCTAATACTCCACTGACTACTGCAAACTGTATCTTTCTGTTTTAAATTATTTCTTTATTCTTTATTCGGTAACATAAATACAGCAATAGCATTGGTTTCTGATTGAAGGCAAGAAGTGCTTGTATTAGGACTGTTGCCTGCGGCTCCGACCGTGTAAATATCGCGTAGTAGCCGACACTGTTGAAAATTAAACCCGCCTCTGTCCTCGACTCTCTACTTGCCTCTATATTTGACTCTACTAGACTTTCTGCTCGACTCTCTACTCGCCTCTCTATTGGCCTCGCATCGCCTCTCTCTTTCCTCACATCTCTAGCCCACTCTCTATTTGTTTGTATCACTGTTTGTCCGTATGTCACCAGACTCATATGTGCATTTCTCCAGGCAGCACTTTTGAAAATATGGCCTAATATATATATAATAATTATGGTAATACGAAAATAGGTACTTAATGACACGAAAATACTTGTTTTTATTTTAAAATGAAAAAGTGCACTCTTACTGAGACACCCTATACTTTTGGATACGCCTTTGAACTTGATATAATATATTTTGTAAGTAACAAGAAAAGTTGTAAATTCGTCTTTTTTTACTCTTCAACAATAGGACTGTCACAAACCGCAGTAGTATTCAAGATATTAAATTCAAATTAAACCAAACTCAAGTCGCGTACATTTACAAAGGTTTTCACCTTTTCGACGCTGTCCAAGTTTCTGTTATTTGAATTGTAAAACATGGTCCATTTAAATTTAAAACGAGAATTGATGTGCCGTTGAGGCTTACGGGTTAAGCGATGGCTTTTAAAAAGAACGTTTAAATGTATAGCTTTTTATATTTTTGATTTCTAAACGAAATTGACCAAATCAATTTTGAGTTTTTGATGCTTCGATTTAATGCAAATCCTTTTAAAACCGATATTGAAATGAAACACAATATTCAATCCAATCTTGAGGTAGATCACTGTATCGCTCAATTTCTTACTTAACAATTTTAAAAGCACGCTGCAATCTCAAAAACTACACTAGACTTGCGCAATCACACGAAAGGTTACAAAAGTTAAGCTAACCGTAGTCTTATTTTAAATATATCCCACTTAAGATTTGCCACACTTTAAAAATAGGTGGTACAGTGAAAAAAGAAATATTGTAGTCCTATGCCACGGCTGATTTATGTAAATTTCAATATACATTTGCACTTGCGTGATAATTATTCTATTTTCAAAATTCCAAGGCAGCAGAGTAATTAGAAGATCACTAGACTAAGAAGTTTATTTTTAAACGTAAAGCGTAGATAGTTCACGAGCGTTGTCATTATGTGACAAATATTCTTTTTCCTTCCGAAAGCACTTCTGCGCTCCGCATCAGGCACAATCAGCATAACTCAACAAAGAAACGAAACGGTTTTGGGGTGAGTCCTCACTGATAGATAAGAAGAACGTAATTTTAAAATAGTATACTTACTTAAAACGTCTAGGTTGTACGCAACGGGAACTGGGAGCCTATAATGTTGTAGCTTCTTTTCGTTGGAGGTATTCAGGCTACTATTAATTGCCACACTGGTCAAATTTTTTGGGTTTTGTCTCGAGTATGCCTTCTCTTGGGTCATTTCAACCTTCGCAGAATAATGACCAGACACAGCAAGTCTATGTCTGTGTCTATAGATCCGTTAATTATTTAGTATTTTTCTAGATATCATATTATTATAATTTCTGTGTTCATCTGGGTCGCACGCTCTTTCTCCTGCGGCCGCGGCCGAAGACGCGGCCACAAAAAAACGTGCAAAGTACATGGCCCTTGACCCCAATATATCGTGGTACCTGTCGCGTTCGAGACCATAGCCAGTTAGGGCATAGAAGTGAAAAAACTGGTGGCTGACATAGGTCAGCGATTAAGAGAAAAGGCTGGTGACTCCCGCTCCGGATCGTACCTGGTGCAAAGGCTAGCTATTGCGATCCAACGCGGAAATGCGGCCAGTGTTCTGGGCTCCTTTGCACCAGACACGACCCGGGGTGGGTTATTTACGTGACAAAAGCTTGGCTGGCTACTTGACTACTATTATTATAATTTTAGGATAAATTAATGTTATGTAACTAATTAAACACTTACCTACATATACAGGCATATAAATGAAGCAATACATACATAAGTTTAATAAGCATGTACACATAATAAATATTTACTTATTTCTGTATTATTTTAAAAGTTAAACTTAAAACTAACTTCGTAATAAACTAAAATATTTTCAACAAAAGGTTGGCGGCATTGCCCTGTGTTGCCCTGTGTTGCCCTGTGTTGCCCTGTGGGATGGCAATGCCAATCCGTTGCACAAAAAATAGACCTTTGGTCTCACAAAGTATTTACCAGTCGCTTTACAAATGATAAAAATCATGACTACATGATCATGTTGATGAAAACCTGCGTTGAAGTGGATAAATACAATCACAAGTCTTCAAGAGTAAACAGTCTCTGCAAATTTGATTGGTAATTAGCCTAGATTGAAATCCACTGGTGGACAGAAACCTGTCCTAATATTTGCCATTGTTCATCTACTTATGAATAAAAAAAGTATATAATTATGTTTACCCGCATTCTAGATTCCATAACACAAGCTATAATAGCTTACCATGGGTCTAGATAGCGTTGTGTAGAATGTTGTGGAATATTTATTTATTTATTTATGAATCTATTTTCAAAGAACAACCTAATTTTGTAATAAAAAAGAAGAATTACATTATCACTAGGACCACTCCTCAGCCAGTTTGTCACCTTCTGTCGCGGCACGCTAATAAAAAACACATTTCCTTTCGCGATCCATATCTCACGGTAGGCAGTATTGATGTTTACCTTAGCCCGTTACTTTTCATTGCTTTTTACAAGTAACAAAAAATAATGAGCTGTCAAAAAGTTCCACTTTCACCGCATTCACTTGAACTACACGTTAATAAGTACGGAAGGAATAGTTTCAAGGACTTTCAAGGTTACTTGTAGTGTTTGTAGGCTATGCTATATAATAGAAGGAAATAATAGCTTATTTTTGATGAATGATAGTACTATTGTATGATTTTGAACATAATTTTCATTGATACTGTAGATGGTTAGCGTTAAGAATGCAGTGAGTCATCCAGTGCTTAGGGTGTATTTACAGAGGTGTTAAAATTGAAACTAATTATATTTTAAAGAATTAAGTTTAATGTTAGTCCATGCCCACCCAACTGGGGAAAAGGCATGACTTTATATATTTAAGTTTAATAAATTTATAAAAATACACTTGTGAAGCTTAAAATCTAAATTTAGTTATAAATATCATATTTTAATCACTATCACTAGTATACTTGTTAGTATTTATAAATAAATAAATAAATAATATTTCCCAACATTCTACACACAGCGCTTTCTAGACCCATGGTAAGCATAGCTTGACTAGCTTGTGTTATGGAATCTAGAATGCGGATAAACATACTTAAATACATTTTTTTTTTGTAAATACATACATATTATACATAAAAGAATTTTCTGCAACGAGTTCCATGACATCATGACGTCATGGAATTCGCTGCAGAAAATTATCACATGGTATTTTCTTCTTGTAAGACATGTTCGCAGCCTTTCTTTCGTCGATCAGCGTCTACTAACCTAAGTGCGTCATAAATATTTTCTTTGAAGTTAGATATATCTTAAAAGTGGTATTGTTGGCACTAATATAATATTTTTAATTGGGCCCACACCAACTCAGTTCACAGTGGTACGGAGGTAAACGGCCAATTTCAATGCCGCTACTTATAGCCATTTCATCGTTTTGGGACTTGGAGCCAATTGGGACGCAGGTTGAGGGATAAAACCGGTGACTCTCGCTCCACCTAGTACCTGGGGCAAAGGTTGTCCGTTGCTATCCAGCGAGGTAAGGCCGCTGGCATCATGGGCACCTTTGCCCCTGGTGCGGTGAGGAGCGGGTTAATTGATAAACTTTGACAATGTATTTACATTTAGCGTTTAAGATGATATGTAATATGTAAAATCTAATTAAATATACTTATACTGTTTGTGTATTAATAGTTTCATCGTTTAAATATTTATCATATTGTGGGCGATTTCGGTGGCTTCATTTAACAACTCTTTTTTTAAATAACTCATGTCCATGAGTATTCCTTTGCTTTTTAGTCAGTCTATTATTTGCTGTTTGTTCCAAGTGGTTGTCGATATTTTCTCGAGTTTGACATAAAAACAGTTAACACAAATGACAGGATACAATCGTTACGTTGGAAGCATTGTCTTCATATGGTCCTGTGCACTTGTAATTTGAAAAAAAATGATTGCTTAGGGGGCGGGGCTAGGCCGACAGACAATGATGACTCACTGCAGTCTTAACGCGAAGGAACTACAGATATAAAAAAACCGACTATTTCAACTGAAGACCGTCTTTCAGGTCCGCTACTAATAACCATAAAACAACAAAAATCGCTAAACTAAAAATATTTCGACATTCACTCTAATATACTCATATTTTAAACAATCTATATTGTTCTGCCTTATTTTTTTTTTTTTTGATATATCTAGTTCACCCAAATCGATTCAAACTTCACCAAAGCCAATCAAAAATTCGACGGAACACGTCAAACATTTTGAAAAAAGAAAACGTGTTCCCCGAGAGTGTTGCGAGCGCAAAAATAAAATAATTGAATCGGGAAGGGGTCGCACCAGCCACAGCGTCGCGCGTTGATTGGCCGATATTCAAATTGGGAACTAACGAGATATCGTACGGCGTATGCGCTGATGACGTTTCACGGTGCGGCTAATATATTTCCTATAGCCTAAGGGCCCCTGTTAGAGGTAATGGACCGAGGAATGGAGGGAGTGACTGAAGATTTTCCGACACTTTGGTTGGCACAGCCGTTAGGTATAAATTTATTTTTTTATTATTTATTTTCATTTGCAGTCTCATTGGAATGGGAGAAAATATTATATTGGTATGATGGAAAATGGCTGTTTGTCGTTTTGGGTAACTTCGTTGCGTTTTCATTTGTGAAAATTTGTGATTTATGGTAAAATATCGGCAAGTGAATAAAATCGAAAAATCATAACCCTCCTTTTGGCTTCGCCGTAGTCGGGAAAAATAGTTAGCTTGCATATATTTTCATACACATAGTCTTAGAATAGTATATTTAAATAATTTAGAACTTTTGAAAAGCATTTTGAACATTGAAATTCAGCGGGATAGTCAATGTACAGTTACTAGCATATTTCGTGACCCCTGTGACGTCACAAAATGTAAATACTCTATATGCACAGGGCGTGCTTTTTTAACTCGGAACTCGGAGAGCTCCAAATCAATCAAATCATAAAATATTCGACAGGACAAGGTTTGTATTGAACAAAATTTAGGTATTGGTAACTATAACTGTATTGAAGCGAAGCCAAAGGACGCAATCTAGTGACATAAACTAAACGTCAACAATCCCATACAAACGTTAACACTGTCATGAAAAAGAAAAACTTTCAACACATTTTATATATCGGTATTAAATCCATGAATTTGATGGCCCCATAAACTAGAATGTTACCCACAAGATGAGGTCCTATGAAAACAGACCGTATGTTTGTTCGTGTTACGAGCGGATTATCATTGCTATACGTATTGTAGTTTTATTATTATCGTTATATTATGGGATCAATGGACAAGGGTTATGTTGTTATGTAAATCGTATATAAATTGCATTTGCGAATGCCTTTAACACGTTATAAGAATGGATCTTGGGAGGGCCTATCAACTATGTTTAGGGTGCCGTGGTGACTTTATGGACAATTCGGATACACCGGGAAAAATGAAATGCTCAAGTGGGACTTGAACCTGACTTGAACACACGACCATTCCCTTACAGGGGGAAAGGTCGTGGGTTAGCTGTCGAGCCACACCTGAATCACTTCAAATTTCCCTTCTCTTTATATCCGTATCTAAGGGTGACCGTGGAGCCATCTACCAACTTTCTTACGAACTGTTGGAACCAATTTTTCAACCATTTTTAAACATTGAAAACTGTGAAGCCTGTTCATTGGACACGCTTCACAGTTCCTTAGATAGAAGGTATTGCACAGTCAGAGATGTTCAATTAACATATACTAATTATTACAATACTTAACTTAAGGTTAGTTAAGGAATGACTACAAAACTAACCGTTATTTTTTATACCACGAAGGTGACAAGCACACGTTCGCCTAATCTGAAGCTTTTACTGCGAACTATGAACTTATACAATACCAGAGGAATTATACCACTTCTGAGGAAAAGGCCTCATAGACGACATTATACCCTAGTATCTAAAGGCCCGAGACAGCATGCGGTTTTAGTCGATTCAAGTCCGACATAACCGCCTCCGCTATCCAGTCGGTGGGGGGTAGTAGGATAGATGACTCTTTTGTCCGAACTTAACCTCTTTTCTTGGGCCATTGTGTGTATCGGTTGGAGGTGTCTCAAACTCAAACTCAAACTCAAGGTATTTATTCAAAATTGTGTCGCACTACTACAGCTTTTTGACGTCAAATTCTGCTTAAAACTAAGTTTACCACCGCTTCCTAGGCACCAGTGGAGAAGAAACGGCGCAACAAACTCCACTGTAGCATTTTCTGGACGTCAATTTACAAAAAAAGTAACCCAACAAGCAAATTAGTCATATAAGGTTGAGTTTATTCAGCTATTCGGTGATATAAAAGTCGAGTAAGTGTGAATTATTCAGCACGTGTCGTATAAAAGCATCTTATATAGCATTTTAGTTATTCAGCATTTCGGTCACATAATGATGCTGAGTAAACGTTTACTCTGCATACTTATATGACTAAAGTGTCGTATAAGATTTGCTGTATAAGTCGCTAGTATACGACGCTTATGTCACTATTTCGTCGAGTAAAAGCACATTATATAGCTTTCTTGTGACACAGTCGAATAAAAGCTACATCGTTGCTTTTATACTGCTATTATGTTGTATAAGTTGCATTCATACGACTATTACAAGCCTAGTGCCAAGTGTCGTATAATTGCTTGTACTGCTCAATTGTCACTTGTCTTAGTTTTCTTGTGTACAGTAAGTGGTTGATTGAATAAATAAATAAACAAAAGATCTTTTTTAGAAAACTTTTTAGGAAGGTCTAAGGAACCCTAAAATATAATCAGCGTGGTATCATGGCGCACTGCTAATTTGCTGTATAAGTAGCTATTATACCACCTGTAAATGAATATTGATATAAAAAATATTTGTTATTATATTCATATTACTAAGAATTAAAGGGGGGCGTTAAATATTTATGATAAAACCTAGTATATTTCATCAGAAAACTTACCTTCGCAATACTTTGCAAACCTATGCGTGAGTTTACGAACCTACATTTGGTGCAACCTACAAATTAACATGTCTGCTAAATAAATTGTACTTATAATTTTTTATAATTTTTAAAACACAACACGACGCACTTGCTTAATTTAACAAACAAACGTAACATAAAAGTCATATAAGTTACAGTTATAGCGCAACTTAAGCTTGTAACGGTCACTCCGTTACCTTTGTACGATGTCTATGTGACTGAATTGCTGAATAAAATGGGCCCAAATCGCGTTGTATAAACGTTTTCATTACGTTTATACGACTTCTATTAGGAGCCAAAATGCTGAATAATTTACGTTGCCGCGACTACTACACGACATATTTTTGCTAGTTGGGAAGTTCTTAAGACTAAAATTAATATGGACGAATGTACATATGTCTCGTGTCAAGATAATTAAAGTATATAAAAAAAAACTTATAATAAAATAATTAACCTAAGTTAACAAAAATAAATAAAAAAAGAAGTTCGCGTTCCTATTTAAACATTATGCCGTAGTTACAGCAATTTAGGAGGGGCCTGCACCATGCTCAAGCCAGACATTTTTGTCTTTAAGGTAATCATCTGTCCTATAGTATGCTTTTTTACATAAGGTGGTCTTCACAAAGGTTTTAAATTTATTGTCAGGCATACCAAGGACTGATTCAGGCAATTTATTATAAAAACGTATACTATCCCCCCTAAAAGAATCACTAACTCTGCAAAGCCGATAGCATGGAAGGAGCAGTTTATTTTTATTGCGCAGATTTCTGTCTGTAATGTCACTTACTTTTGTAAAATTAGATATATTTTTTCTGACATACATTATCTATCTATCTATCTATATTTCTCTCTATCTATCTATATTTTCGAGTATATATTGGGAAGGTACAGTTAAAATATTAATATCTTTAAATCGTTCCTTAAGAGAATCTCTCTTACCTAAACAGTAAATGGCACGAACTGCCCTTTTTTGTAATATAAAGATAGTTTCTAAGTCTGCGGCATTCCCCCAAAGTAGCATTCCATAGGAAATCAAGCTATGAAAGTAACTAAAGTACACCAGCCTAGCAGTATCTACGTCAGTCAACTGCCTGATCCGTCTGACAGCAAAAGCAGCAGAGCTGAGTTTATTGGCCAAAGCAGTGATATGGTGATCCCATTGCAATTTCGAATCTATTATGATTCCCAGAAAAGTAGTGCTATTTACAAATTCTAACCTTTGCGCCCCCAGCACGATATCAACCTGAGCTTGCCTCACATTAGGCAGTGTAAACTTAATGCATTTGGTTTTTTCTGTATTCAACAATAGGTTGTTTGCAGAAAACCAATTTGAAATTACGTTTAAGATATTATTTACATTATTCGCATCTGTACTATTACGATCTACTTTGAATATTAGCGATGTATCATCTGCAAACAGTACTATTCCGGCGTGTGCCTCGATCATATAAGGTAGGTCATTGACATAAACCAAAAAGAGAAAAGGGTTTGACCCATTTGACTTAACGTTATTTACATCAACAGTCTGCAGCCTATCTGTTAAGTAAGATTCTAATAGTTCTATGGATTTGTTGCCAAAACCGTACCGACGTAACTTGAGCAAAAGTGTCTGATGGTCAACGCAATCAAATGCTTTAGATAGATCACAGAATACCCCAATAGCGTCCTGTGATCCCTCCCAAGCGTCGTAGATTAGGTTAACTAGGCTAACTCCCGCATCAGTGGTAGATTTTCCACCAGTAAAGCCATATTGTTGGCTATGGAAAAGATTGTTGGTATTGAAGTATAGTTGAATTTGATTGAGCATCACTTTCTCAAACACCTTACTCAGAGCCGGCAAAATAGAGATGGGGCGATAGTTTCCAAGTTCTGATTTAGATCCCTTCTTAAATAATGATATAATTTTACTGTGTTTCATTAAGGTAGGAAACGTGCCTTCATCTACACATTCATTAAATATTAGTGCTAAATCAGGTGCAATGATAATAATTACATGACTAATTAAACTAACTGACATGCCCCAGTAATCTTTAGACATTTTGATTTTGAGATTTTTAAATGCTTTTAATATGTCATTAGGATCAATATGTTGGAAGTTAAATTTAGAAGAACTAATATTACTCTCAACTAGGGCAACAGCACTGTGAGCGCTTGAATTAATAGAGGAAGTGAGTTGAACTGGAATATCGGTGAAATAGTCTTCAAAAGCATTTACGACATCTTTTGGGGAGGTTATATCCTTGTTTCCTACTTTAATTTTAGGAACACTATCCCTCAATTTACATCTACCAGACTCTTTGTGAATAACTTTCCAAGTTTCTTTCATTTTGTTAGGAGCCTCAATTATCTTTCTTTTAATGTGAATGGCCTTTGCTTGTCTACATACCTTTTTGAATAACTTTAAGTAATTTTTAACATATTCAGTGAAACTATTGTCGAATCTGTACTGTTTTTGGGCGTATAAATCAAATAGCGTTCGTCTACTTTTATATATGCCTACAGTAGCCCATTCACAGAATTTAGATTTCGTACTAAGTTTTTGAATTTTTTGTTTAAATGTGTGTGAAAAGGCGCCTGTTAATTTATTAAATAAACTATTATAATGAACCTCAGGATTATTACCTAAGTAAGCTATTGAATTGAGCTTATTCTCTAACAAGTCTTTGAATTCTTTAATCTTATTAAAAGTTCTGGGCCTACACATAATTTTCTCTTTAGGTCTACTATTATTACCTATAGGAAAGGATACTATTTGACCCCGGTGATCTGAGGGCAACTTACTAATTACAGACTTATTTGAGTATACACAATCACTAAAAAAAATATCTAGACAACTGCCAGTCTCAGCAGTGATTCTGGTTGGTTCACAGAAAATATTTTCAAGATTATAGCTCTTGAACATGTTTAAAAATTGAGTACTTCTCTTACAATGTTCCAAGATGTTTACATTGAAGTCACCGCATACAATTATATTCTTATTATTACTTGATGCTATCCCAAGAACTTTGTCCATGAACCCAATTAAAGTTCCAAAGTCACTCCTTGGTGGACTGTATACGCATACTACTACACAATTATCAAGCTCGGCACAGGCCACCTCAGCACAGCGCTCAACAGAAAGTCTAACAATGTCAATCCGCTCTTTACTGCGGAGACCATTTCTTATTAAGACCATGGAGCCACCTCTTTCAGCAGACTTCCTGCTAAAGCAACTTACAATTGTATAATTATCTATACTGAACATCATCTCAGTCTCCTTTAGCCAGTGCTCAGTTAAACACATAATATCTACATTTAATTCCTGTAGGAATAACTCAACTACTAATTCTTTGCCAGGAAGGCCTTGCAAGTTTTGATGAACTATCTTTAGCTCTGGCATTCCTGTTGTCTGATTATTTAGTTTAAATCAGTACAACTATCTGGTAAACATACAGAATTACTACTACAAATACCTGGCAAATCTGTATGTATTGGGTCGTTCACTTGTTTACAATGTAAACTCGTCCAAAAGTTAATATTATTTGCCACCAATGTAGCAATTTTATGTTCGTCATATTTTGTAAGATGAATATTATCTTTGGTCTTAAAACAATAACTACTAATAAAATTATTAGTGTCAATAAATATAAAAGTGTCACTATGACGACAAGTCAAGGTATGAATAAAATTATTCATGTAATGTATATTTCTATTGTAACATGCAGACTGGCACGACACATATGGAAATGCACATAATATTATTTTAAATACTTTTAATTTACTCAGTATTAATTTGTCGTTGGGGATGTTCACTTAAAGGATGGCGCGTTACCACTCGAGCTGAACCGTTTGGTGTTTGGTTAAAGAACTCCTCTCCTCATGGCTTCATGAGAATATTAGTACGATTGACACATCAACTAAACGACTATGAACGGTAACTTATTTAGTTTTATTAGACCTCTAAATTGACGACATTGCTTCGTTCTAAAGAAACTTTATTGGCACATAAAAACCGCTACATAAATTCCGCCATTAAACTGGGAGACTCACTTTAAATTAACCAGAAAAGTAACTGACACGGCCATTCTGTAACCAACAATGTTTTGGAAAGAATGCCCTTGGCTCTCTTGATTCAGACATTTTTTTTGTTTCATGGGAAACTTTTGTTTTCGACTAACTGACTTTTAATTTTATCTTTTGAAGCCTGATAGTCAATTTATACATCACTAACTTCTGCCCCTGGCTCCACCTGCGTGGATGTTGATTATAGTGACCAAACATTGTGGCATTCTTAAGCTCTAATCTATCTCTGTATCGAATTTCATCAAAGTTTGTTCCATGGTTAACGCGTTAGAGCGTAATAGACAGCCATCTAGAGTTACTTTCGCATTTGTGATATTAATATGAATATATAGCACGGTACAATATTCCACTGAATAAATTGGCTACTGAAAAAGAGCTTACAAGGACCTTAGGCTTCCCTCTTTCATTAGATTTTGCCTTTACCGCTATTTTGGGAGCAACAGCCGTCTGACCTTCCAACCACGAGCTAAGCCATATAAACCAAACCCAGAGGAGGAGAAGGAATAAACGGACTCTGGCCTCTCAAGTATAAACCTCAGATGCAACCAGGAACGATGATAAACTTCTTGGATAAAGTTATAAGCTACATAACATCACGAAAATACGAGAAGAGAACCTTTGAGAATGCCGTGAGGCGAAACAGTTAAAAAATAAAATATAGTGAAAAAATACAAAGTGTCTTACTCAATATGTGTAGCAGATTCCACCAAGTGCTATCAATCAACAGTAAAAAGTGATTCCTCTGGTGTTGGTTCCATCAGGTTATCCGTCTGCTCGTAACATAACATAAACTCACGCCTGTATTCCCCGAAGGGGTAGGCAGAGGTGCTAGCACCCACATTTCGCCAGTTTATGTTTAGGTCCCAATGTAATAGGTGGCGAGCCTATTGCCATTAACCGGGCACTTATAAACCTGCGATAAATACACACATAACTTCGAAAAGCATCATAAAGTCATTGGTGTGTGCCATGGTAAACCTGGGATAGAACCCGAGACCTCGTCTCAGCAGTCCATTACCCACACCACTAGGCTGCCGCAGATTCTGCCGTCTGCTCGTATGCCTACATATTCCATAAAAAAAGGAAGTTGAGAAAGACGAAAGCGTTTCAGAGCCAAGTATGGTGAGTGAAACCGCAGGGCACAAATAAAAGGTAAGTTCGATTTAATGAAGTGCTAATGTAAACAGCGACCTCTTTAAATTGACAGTTTTATATTTACGCCCGCTACTTTTTATGAGGCGTACTATCGAGGTTTTATTATAGTTTAGGGCTTTGTAAATTGTGAAAGCGGCTTCAGCGTTTAGGTATAGAGTAGTATATTGGAACACATGAATCTGGTTCTTGGTTAAGTTTTCAAGGCTTCTACTTCGGAGTTCGGTTATCCATTTTCTCCTTTTCTTCTTTTTTATTTGGTTTGCAAAACGGGACGTTTTATGGCAGTGACTTTGTCTGACTTATCAATCCAAAGGAGCCTATGCTTGTCCATTAATGATATGCTGATTTGTAGGTGAAGTTGATTTGCCATAATAGTTTTGTTGCGACCCCATACACCTTAGTAGCCATATTTTAGTAATCTTTTATAAGATTTATAAGTATAACATTTTAAATTGTAATATGATAGTAAGTACCAAAAAAAACGTCCATGAAATGTAATCATAAAAAATACTCAAGGGCTCAGAAATTCTAGATTTTATTTAAATCTTATTAGTGAAAAGTTTTAAAGCGTTATTAATTTTTTGAGCACTTTGCGCACAAAAGTTTTTTGTTCATTGAAATATTTTAAAACATAATTAATATGATTTGTTCATCATAATAAATATGTTGTGTACTAACAGAATGAGGTGTTTTTTGTAAAAGTTTAAAACGAATTTTGATACATAGATAGACAAAAGCTTCAGAAAAAAAATGTTTGGTTGCGATAGCTAAGATATACGTGAACGAAGCCATGGTCTACAACCAGTCTTCTGTAAAACTAGTATTGAGAACAACTGTATCCAGTAAAAACGATAGTGGCAGATCAAAATCCATTTTAACCACGATAAGCTCATGTGCGGGCACATTGGAATAATCCAATGATTCAAAGGCAATTGATAACGAAACCATGTGCAAATAAAGTTGAGTTATAGTTTCACCAATCTTAAACATTTGGATATAAGCAGAGTTGACTGTTTGGAGCAATCTATTGCTTGTAATACGTCTTACAGATTTAAATGCGTTTGTGGTTTTATGAAGCGCAATTGTTGTGTCTTGAAGGACTTTTGTATGCTCACATATTTTTAGGGTTTCGTATGTAAAGACTAAAAACGGGAACCTACTACTAAGAATCTACTATCCGTCAGGCTGTCTGTGACCTGTATCTCGTAAACTGTGTTAGCTATACATCTGCAAATTTCATAATTTCAAATCACGGATGCTTTATGTACGAATACCCTTTGTGACTCATATTTGGCCGGTTGTTATAAAGCTCCAATGATATAATCTTGAGCGACTTCGAATGATTACATGCTAGGAAAGGAAGATAAAAAGTAGAATTTTTCCATGAGATTTGCAATCAATTACTGAATTGAGCCTCTGAATGTAAACTTTTTCCACTAAAAGTTAGCAAACGCTTGAAAATTTCATTCGTATTTTCCTATCAATTCAACTAAACCCTCCAATGCTCGAGTGTAACTCTTCAATCGCCACTTATACCGATTGAAACGTACAAACAGTACTACAGTCACTTCCGATTCGCTTACTAATTGAATATAACCCAAGGGAGATATAACTCGCAGTGTAAACAAATCTGTGACGAATATTTCCGTCCTGGGAGCCAGTTGTTTTACTTAAACAGCAATGTATGTACGTCGGGGAATAAAAATGGTTGAAAATGCCGGTATTTTTTCGCAGTGTATGCCTGGGGCTGGAGTCGCTGATTTCCAGTTGCGAAAAGTTAGCAATTTCTGTTATGTTAGCGTAGGAGTTCAAAGATTGTCAAGGTAATTGGGAAGTGGCTAATTTGGTTATCTTTTCTTGGAATTTTAGTTTGTATTTGAGTAGAGGTGCTGTGTTGGTTCACGGTAAAGTAGAATAGGCTGATGGCTCATATTTGGCATACTGTAAGCATGCCGATACGGATGCTTTTACTCGCAGCGATCTCACTCTCACTTGAAGTGCGTGCTCGACTCTAATAAGAGGTTTCAGGCGACTGGGACCACTACATAACTGAGACCGTGGTGTCACTTGCCTGATTAGTTTTTATTTATTTTATTTCGTCAGGCGAGTCGGACCACTCGTAATTTTAACTACAAATCCATTGTTTACCTACTACGAACTAATGTTATGGATATCGGATGGTGCAATAGCGCCCTCGCAAGACCTATGTCGGATACAGCTCAAGACATGTATTTGTTGTATCATGAATTTCAAACGTCTGTATAATCTATTCATATAAAATGACTTATACTATATATAAAATGGCTATGATGGAGCGACATAGTCATATTGTGGCTAAGCTCCTTAAATAAAGATTAAAAAAAAAAAAAAAAAAAAGTACCAAATTTTGTGTAGTTAGCAGAAAAAGTGTTACAAATAAAACAAAGTTTTTCATTAGTTAAAAAAAATAATTTACTTTTTTGTACTACTGAAAAGTATAACACTTTTAATTATGAAATTCTTAGGTAGCAGAGCACTGACAAGAAAGGGCTACAAGGTTGAAATTGCCGGTACAAAATATTTAGTGATAGTTATATGATGATGGAAAATTAATATAGAAAAAATAAAAAAACCTAATTATAATCCTTCTTATTCAGCATTTTATTGCATCTCTTTATAACAAAAACCGAAACACAGAACGTTCATCTTGCGTACATATACGCTTTAGTTTTACGAGCGCGTTTAGGGGTTAAGTGCAAAATGGGATGTAGATAGGGTTTGCAAATACTTTTGCGATGTTTTGAGGGTTATTTGGTGACGTTAACAACCCTCGGTCGTTGTCGCCTCGTCGCGTGTAATGATATACTTGGTTACGTTACAAACGAGATTTTATGGGGATATTTTTGTATCATACATCATCCATGTGGTTTCCGGCAGAGAAGAATTTGGGCCACTAAGTGTCGTACAAGACAACTAAGAAATAACGCTGTTTAACATTAGGTAGATATACACAGCCCAGGCTCAGACTCAGATATAGGCTCGAGTCAAAAATTGTGCCCGGAATATTATGGCAATAGGCTCACCCCCTATTACCTGGGACCGACTACAATTATTAGTAAAACGTGGGTGTTAATTGACCTCTGCCTAGCTCTCAGGGGATAAAGGCGCAATTATATATGTATATACATATTGTACATCATTCAATGGTTAATTTTGAATCGTTAAAAATATGTTGATATGAT
Organism: Eilema sororculum; assembly: GCA_914829495.1. Lineage (NCBI taxonomy): Eukaryota > Metazoa > Arthropoda > Insecta > Lepidoptera > Erebidae > Eilema > Eilema sororculum. Next base: position 17,800,134 of record OU618552.1, on the reverse strand, counting down.
ATCTCTTAACCGCATGTCATCAAATTATTTATAGTCCGGGGTTATTTTATAGCTAAGTGCGAGAAATACGCTTAGACAATCTTACCACCTGGCATCCCAAACCGAGGCGGCGAGCGTTTTTAATCGGATCCAGACCAATATAAACGCCCCTACCTCTGTATCCATGCGGAATGTGCGTGTAATGTTCCAAAAACCCCTCACAAATAAAACGATAACACAAAAGAATAAAAACCTTATTCAAATTCAGGATACGAACTACAGTATAAAACTAATAACCATTTCGTAGAAGTGTCGTAGAACTTCGTAGATGATTCGTAGCACGCTCATGTTTCGTAGCCAATAAAGATGGTACGGGATTTCGAGGTAGAATCCATAAAACTGAATAACTTGTACATATTAATGCGAGAACATAATAATGTTCAGTTTTGTGTTTAGACTATTAAATATTTGGACCACATATATGAGTACTGAATTTTATTATTAGTGAATAATTAACATATATACATAAAATCACACCTTTATCCCTGGAAGTGCAGGCAGAGGTGAATTAACCTCTAGATTTCATCAATCATTGTGAATAATTAAATCTGCTTGTGAATTGAATCGCTATGACCCTGAATGACGATCCAATGATTTTATTTAACACAAAAAATGCTCAATGCGCCTAATGAGGATTTCTGGTCAATAATATTATAAAGTATTTTATATGATTGAAAGTAATTCGATATTTCAAATACTTTAGCGTATCAGCTGATAAAATTTTAAAGAAACATGTCCTCTAGAATCGATTATCGGATCAATATCCGATTCAACATTAACTGGTAATACCATACTTTTCTTGTCTCATAATAAATTACTACAGAAACTACGGCCAAACTGTGAATACCTATTATTAAAACTTATTTGTCTAACTTTGCGACAGCTATAGCGATCATCCTATTGCGATAAGACTATGTCAAGTTAAAGTTTATACTTGGGTGAAGGCTAGGTAAGATGTACCTCGGGACATATGTCATGGCCGCTTGGTACCCGGCAGAGAAGAATTTGGGCCACACCATTCCCATGCCGTGTCGTACAAGGTGACTAAGGGATAGGGCTATTTAACATCAGACAGATATATACAGCCCAGACTCAGCCTCAGATATAGGCTCGAGTCAACAATTGTGTCCAGAATATTATGGCAATAGGCTCGGGGGTGAGCCTATTGCCATAATATTACATGGGAAGGACTAGAATTATTGGTGAAATATGGGTGTTAATTCTCTTTTCACTAACCCTCTGGAGATGAAGGCGTGATTATATGTATGTATGTATCTTGGACTCAAAATGTATTCAAAACTCTTTTTTTGGGTGTCTTTTGAGGATAACACGTGATTTTACGGCTGTGGATGAGCTCAAAATAAACAAAGCTTATATTATTGCAAATCAATCCGCGCGCGCCAGGGCCTCGTTCATATCACGACTTAGGGCCTAGATTTGATAGATGGCCAGCGGTTTCTAATAAAGTACGTTAAAAATGATTTCATCTCATAGACCAAACAAAAAATAAATAAAAAAGAACATAACAACTTAGTGACAATAGACAACGCATTTTTTAAAAGTTGTATTAACTGAAATTACTAATATTCTCGCCAACCCAGTTAACCTAAATTGCTTGTAAGTATTACGAGTGGGTTCACGTCAATAGTTTAAAGGCGATTAGACCAAAGACCTCTTAATTGACACGTTACCGAAAACTACCAACACTATTATCTCTATAAATTAAACGTTCCATAACAAATCACTTCCATTCAAATATATCGTATTTTGATAATATTAGATTCTACTCAACATTATTCAACAGAGCAGATCTAACCGAAATAATTCAAAAGCAATACAGTGCAAAACCGAGAACTGGTAACAAGTGAACATGTTTATTCATACCCAACTGTACAGCACTCCGTACTTGGACGTACCAGAACTTTAAAACCGCGTACTTGAAGTTCCCAAGTTGGGAAAACAAATAAGGCATTTGAATTTCCCAGCCCACTTTCAATTGAATACTAGCCTTGCAGTTGTGAACTCACCGGTGCTTCGCAGTCGTATTTTAAAAAGCTATTAAAGTAAGCTATTGAAAATTTTGTTCTATTCTTGATAATTGACTGTCTTATGAAGGAAATTGGTTTTACTGTAATGTTTTGAAATAGATTTTTGGTTGTGGAGGGCAATTCATGAAAAATATCGACATTTTGCCAAATTATGAGTTAGATTGGTTAAGTACCCCAGAATTTGGGATGAAAGCTTCGGATGCAACTGGGATTAACGCTAAGATGAAGAAGAAGCTGCAAAAATCCGTAGATAACACTACTTGTGTTAAATGAAGTGACGCCACACGCTATCATGCACTGGTGATGGCGAACCAGAACTGCAGTCAATTACTCAATTTCACCTACGGGTATACACTTATAGGTGAAATTGAGTAATTGACTGTAGTTCTGGTTACTCAATTTCACCTACGGGTATACACTTATATGGTCCGCTGCGCGGACGCGTGGGCGGCCGGCGTCTCCTTCAGCGAGCAGGTAATGGTCGTGAAGGAGACGGCGGAGCGGGAGAGGCGGCGCGAGCGAGAAAGACTCGCGGATCGCGCCGCCCGCGCGCGCAGGCAACTCGGGCGTCGGAGGGCACTGACTGACCTCCGTCCCCCATGAGCGCGGGCCTGGGGGTGACGGGTGGAGCCGCCTGTCACCCCAGCAGAAGCAGGCCACGGCGGCGGCGCGCTAAATAGCGCGCCTCCCCATTCCGGGGGTGAGTTGGGGACACCGTTGTCCCCCCTCCTGGGATGGCCCTGGGTCAGCCGGGGTGCGAGGGATATGTCTTTGACAACCTCACCTCCGGCCTAGCACCAAGACCCACAGTCGGCGTGCGGTTTTAGTCGGTTCGAGTCCGACATAACCTCCCCTTCCGGCTCCGGCAGGGGGGGTATCCGAGGGGATTTCCGCACGAAAAAAAAAAAAAAAAAAAAAAAAAAAAAAAAAAAAAAAAAAAAAAAGGTATACACTTATAATAAATAATACATGATAGCTTCTGTGGCGTGGCAATAGTGAACGCTACTGCTACGCAGGAGGCTCAGGTTCAATCCCTGCTCAGTGCAAATATTTGTATGCATGAATATGGCTATTTGCATTGGTCTGGGTGTTTCTATATAGACGCGTGGGCGGCCGGCGTCTCTTTTAGCGAGCAGGTAATGGTCGTGAAGGAGACGGAGGCGTCGGAGGGCACTGACTGACCTTCGTCCCCCATGAGCGCGGGCCTGGGGTGATGGGTGGAGCCGCCTGTCACCCCAGCAGAAGCAGGCCACGGCGGCGGTGCGCTGAAAAGCGCGCCTCCCTATTCGGGGGCGAGTCGCGGGCACCGTTGTGCCCCCTCCCGAGGAGGGCCAGACTGTAAGGGATGGCCCTGGGTCAGCCGGGGTGCGAGGGATATGTCGATGACAACCTCACCTCCAGCCTAGCACCATGACCCACTGTCAGCGTGCGGTTTTAGTCGGTTCGAGGACATAACCTCCCCTTCCGGCTGCGGCAGGGGAGGTATCCGAGAGGATTTCCGCACGAAAAATAAAAAAGGGTGTTTCTATATATAATCTGAATGTATTTACAAAAAAGGTATCTTAGTAGGTATGTTTATCTGCATTCTAGACAAGCTACTTAAGCTTACCATAGGTCTGGATAGCGTTGTGTAGAATGTTGTGGAATATTTCTTTATTATTTATTAACACTAAATAACTTGTTGCTTGTTTCTTTTCATTAACCTCCGTTAAAAGTATAGTTGAAATTTCATAAAATTATTTGACTTAGAACAATTTTGGCCTGTTTCCCATCTTGCTATGATCCTTAGCAGCTGAGAAGCGGAACGAATATTAAATAGTACATACATAAACTCACGCCTGTATTCCCCGAAGGGGTAGGCAGAGGTGCTGGCACCCACATTTCGCCAGTTTATGTTTAAGTCCCAATGTAATAGGTGGCGAGCCTATTGCCATTAACCGGGCACTTATAAACCTGCGATAAATACACACATAACTTCGAAAAGCATCGAAAAGTCATTGGTGTGTGCCATGGTAAACCTGGGATCGAACCCGAGGCTTCGTCTCAGCAGTCCATTACTCATACCACTAGGCTACCGCAGATTATATTAAATTTCAGTATCAGTATCAAAAAATAGATAATATTAAATATCAATTACATAAATCGAGCCCTACACAATTCAACAACTTAACCAACAATATTAGATCAAGAACTTCAAACGGGATATCTTGAGCGTACGACGATCATTAATTGAAACGCGTCTAAGTGGCATTGTTAACCCTATAATACGTTAAGCTAAATGAGACTATAATGGGTGAACTTGACAATAGAAATATCTCAATAGAATTATAATGAATGGTTATATAGAGCTACGTTGGTAAGAAATCCCCTTGAATAAGGCACCTACGTCTTGAATGGAGAGATTTCATAGATCCGGTCGACTTGTATTGTTGGTTTGAATAGAAGTCATTATCGAAAGATATCCACTTCTGGAGTTTTGTTTGAATACAATTTTGCGCTCATCTCTGGATTATTATGCATTTAATTTGTGCTATTAAGGATTGGAGTTGGAGAATTTATTTTAATTTTGGATAATTTATGTTGGAACGAAATTTTTTCGTAATGTTTATCGGTTGGTGACATAATATATGAAAATGAATTAGTGGTGGAATGGTTGGGAATTGTGGATGAGATTACGGTTTTGATTTCTAGGTCGTGACCGCCCGTTTTGATACTAGGGTTTCTCTCAAGCAATTTTCAGTATACAGGTTATTACCACGCTGGGGTCCAATTCAGTAGAATTATGTTTTTAAAACATATTTACAAAACGATTACATCAGGAATGAATTACTCAGGTGGGGCTTGAACCTACGATCTTTCTCTTAGAGGGGGAATGATCTTCTAACTGTGCTGCTGAGCCACACCTGAATCAAATCAAATTTCCCTTCTCTATATATCCGTCTTGAAACGAATGCTCCGCCCAAATATTTGAATGAAATCTTGAAGCATTTTGTTATGCTAATTATACAATTCTATTACAACAGGAAAAATGGCGCCCCACCTGAACAATTGATTTTTCCTGTTGTAATCGAATTCTATGTAATAAAATTTCATTCAAATGATAACAAAACTTAAAAAAAAACTAAATTAAAATGAACAATCCAATCCAAAGGTTTTTTTTAAGTGTTCATACGTAATATCGAAATCTTTTTACGTGTTTCTTTTTTCTGATTGATCTAAATATTTATACCAATATGAAATCACACGAAACGTTAAGTTACTAAATCTATATAGTATGGCATACTGTTGACTCTGAGATGTTTTTGCACTCTACTTAATTGGAACTCTCGAAAGGTTACAGAAGAAGAGAACCAGTGCGCCAGAGATTACTCTTGTGTCTTTGGCAGTATTTTACTGCCTCTACGATGACAATTAGTCAGTTTCAACAATTATTGACAGCCTCTGTGGCGTGGCGGTAGTGAACGCGACTGCTAAGCAGGTGGCGCGGGTTCGATCCCCGCTCAATGCAAATATTTATACGCATGAATATGCGTTGGTCTGGGTGTTTCTATGTATAATATGTATGTATTTACAAAAAAGGGTATCTAAGTATGTTTATCCGCATTCTAGAAACCATAACACAAGCTAGTTAAGCTTACCATAGGTAATTCCACTTTGCCCCACCAAGCGTCCCCACTGGTGGGGCAAAGTGGAATGTGAAAAAAGTGTATGTCCAGTTTTCCCCACCGGTGGGGAATTTATACCCATTTAAAATTCCTGATGCAATCATCCCCACTAGGGTTGGTAACTTTGAATGAGAGAGGTGTTTTCAATAAAAAAAATATTATTATTGTAGCGTTGTGTAGAATGTTGTGGAATATTTTTATTTTATTTTTATAATCTACCAAATCAAAGCTGTACCCTTATACATACACAGCATTCTTTAAATTACTAAGAGCTGCACACAACACATGTTAGTACCTTTACAGGATAGTAAAGATAAAGACTAAGTCTAGCTTTAGTGTTACTTTTTATGTGGCACGTCGCAATCTTAATTAGAAAAGTCGAACGAAATAACTACATAGCTGCAATAATGGCTACTTTTGTTTAGACATGTTCCATAACTATTTTTACCAACTTTTTAAAAGGATTAATTTTTTATTCGATTTATAACTTTAAAATTCGAAATAGGTACATCGGAAAAAATGAAGCGCTCAAGTGCCCTCACCACCGTTGCCCTAAAATATGGATATAAAGAGAAGCGAAATTTGAAGTGATTCAGGTGTGGCTCAATAGCTCAGTTGGATTGGAAGACCATTCCCCCTGTAAGGGAAAGGTCGTGGGTGCAAGTCCCACTTGAGCACTTCATTTTTCCCGATGTATTTCGAATTTTTAAAAGGAGCTAAGAAATTTATCAGAATGTCATCATCATCATTCTCTGAACCTTCTCGTAAACTCAACTTTTTCCAAGAGACGGTCCATGAGATGGTCTTCTGACCTCCACAACCAATTGGCGATATCGAAGTTCTATAGTTAGACTAGGCGGACTTTTGAGATCTAATATCATCATCATCAGCTTACTTACTTTGTATCTGGTTGCATCCAAAGCTTTCACTTTGGGTCCGCTTTTTTTTCATAAAGGACACGTCAATTTGACTTCACCTCGCCTGATGGTAAGCTAAAGGCAAAGTTTCGGAAAGAGGTTCACCATCGTAAACATGTACCATGTTAACAGTGGTGGCACTCAGCTTGACGGCCTCATCAGATGCTTTTTCACGCCCTGCTTATGGAACCCGGGACTGTAGGAAGCAGGAAACACGTGAGCTGGCAGAGAGTTCCAGGTTTTAATGGTGCGGCATAGGAATGAGTCACTGAAACGCTTGGTTCTAGCTTACTTCTTCTTCTCCTTTTTGTTTGACTTATACTGCTATTATGGGAGTGACTGTTTCAGATTATTAATGGTGAGAGGAATGCTAGTGCCAGAGTTTCATCTGTTTTTTTTAAAAAAGCTTCATCTGTATATCAGGAGTTGTACTGCAGTAGGTCAGGATGACTTGGGTCCCTAAAGATCATATTTGACACACCATACACCTCTATAAACCCGGTTTAAATAAAAAAAACTAATCAATATATATTTCAGTATAACCCAATTAATCGTATGTTTCAATTAATCCAAAGCTTCAATTCTAACCCTATTTCAATCAACAAAACCCAACTTTTTGTATGTTCTCTCATGTTTTCACGCACAAAATTGACAGCTTGTTGTTCGATGTTGATGAGTGGCGGGATATAGAAATAAATAAAGTAAACCGGTACGCTTCGACCTCGTGGAAATAATTTATGGCTCGTATATAACCAGCAGTGAGAGGAAGGTTAGTAGAAGGGAGTGGGACAGTACCTACTGTCTCTTTTCTCTGGCCATAAATAGGTGTGGTGAAAGATATAAACCTACTTCTTATAATGATGCTAATTTTGTTGCTATGGAAACTTAGCAAAACTAATTTAGCATGGCGCGGTCGGGACGATGACATGAATTGCACCAGGAATTTTAAATGGGTATAAATTTCCCCACCAGTGGGGAAAACTGGACAGACATTTTTTTCACATTCTACTTTGCCCCACTAGTGGGGGCACTTGGTGGGGCAAAGTGGAAGTACTCAATTAATGGAATGCATTGTAGCATTCCGCCAACTATGATTTTTAGTCTCACGTGGTGCGAGCTGTTATGTGGTGCAGACAAAACTAGTCTTTTCAAAACTGTATTTATTTAAAATAAGGAAATAGTACAATTACAACTAGACTATTATTGATTATAACTAGACTTAAATTGATTATAATTAGATTTAGTAATTAGAAGATGTAGATACAGCGAATGTAGGAAATAGAATGTGTCGGGAGAGCCAGGATTTGGATATTTATGGGACCCGAATCAGAGTGGGGATGTATACATGTTTGCGTTAGTGGGGTACAGGTTAAAGGTCTATGCAATAGGAACAAAATGGAGTATCAAGATAAAGTACGTTAAGTTTTAACACTTATGGATAAGGAACGACTAAGATAAAGAACCGATAAATTATGTTAACTTATTATGATGATGGTTGAGTAACAATTGAGATAAAGAACTAATAAAGTATGCTAAGTTATTATGCTTATCAGTAAGTGACAAATAAGACAAAGTGTGTTAAGATAATTTATGCTTATAGATACGAGTATGTAACAGTTAAGATAATAAACTATGGATATGCAACAATGAAGTATATTTAGGTATGCATATATAACAGAGCCTATTACCGTCAAGTGGGCACTTAGTCAAGGGTTGTATGTTTACTGTCAGACGAAGAACAGTCATATCCCTTAGTCGCCTTCTACGACGCCCACAGGAAGAGATGGAGTAGCCCTATTCTAGTCCACCGGGATCTTAATCACCTACATAAGACAGCCTCCTTGGCACGGCGGTAGTGAAAGCGACAGCTACGCAGGAGTCGCGGGTTCGATTCCCGCTTAGTGCAAATATTTGTATGCATGAATATGGCTATTTGCATTGGTCTGGGTGTTTATATGTATCTAAGTATGTTTATCCGCATTCTAGATTCCGTATCACAAGCTAGTTAAGCTATGTTTAGCATGGGTCTAGATAGCGTTGTGTGGAATGTTGTGGAATATTTATTTATTTATTTATTATTTGAAATAGTTTTTAGTTGCATGCATTCTTGCAATAGGTTTTTCTTATCACTCATGTTATACTGACGATGATACAAAATGTTAACCATCATAATCATCATGCAGACGCATTTTCCTAATTGCATTCGAGGTCAATATGCCTTCGGAGCTCAGGGCCACCTTCCGGCTCTTCCTCCCCACTTCGCACGATCTTAGGCGTCCATGGTAGTGAGTTCATTGGCACGTATATCACACTAAACACTTGACGCCACTACTTTTTTTAAATGCATTAATTAATGCAATATTATATAGCATTTATTATGCTAACTTTCAAATTCAAATACATCGGGAAAAATGAAATGCTCAAGAAACTTGGTAACTGGCTCCACCGTCGCCCTGAAAGACGGATATAAAGAGAAGGGAAATTTGAAGTCATTCCAATGTGGCTCAATAGCTCATTTGGAATGGAAGAGCATTCCCCCTTACAGTCCCACTTGAGCATTTAAGTTTTTCCGATGTATTCGAATTTGGAAGTTAGCATAATAAATGCCATAATAAACTCATTCAAGTATTAATATTATTAACTATTTAGATAACATATCTAAATGAAGACTGTGTACCTAAAGAAAATATAGGAGTACTAAACATTTCTTAGAAGGATATCTAAACTAAGTACTTGAGTAATTATAACAAAATATCATCTCAGAGTTTGCTATTCAAAGAGCGTCCCTCACAAATCGCGAAACCCTTAATTGCTGGTGTAATTTAATATTTTTGTACAGTTATTAAGCGACCCTCGACTAACGCCATCTGCCGGCGCGACTGATGACTTAATAATTGTTTTTCCGAGGAACACCACTTGAATATATTATTATATTAAATTGTATGCATGTTTATTAATTTTAAGCAAGGGTACAAAAGTTATTATTAATTGTTTGCCGGTCTGGGTATTATATGCACTCAAATTTTGCTCACATTTATAATAAGACATACATACACACATATAATCACACATATAATCACACATATAATCACACCTATAAATCCAGCGTAGAAGCGTCGGTAGCTTATTGGTTAATGATCGAAAGGTCCCGGGTTCGACTCCTGGCCCTTACGCCACCGACGGCACCGAAGTGAACCCACTCTTAACACAAGCAGTTTAGCTTAGCTGGAGGGGTTAAAGGGAATATTCGTAATTTCGATTCTAATATTCTTAAAAAAAAAACAAATTTCACACATATTTTTTTTTTATTTAGCGTAAACCTATTAATGTCTAGCGTGCACTTAGTCATGGGTTTTATGTTTACTGTCGGATAGAGAACAACCAGTCTAGTTTCTCTTATCACTAACTGATGCCTGCTGCTTCACCCGCATGGAATTTTGAACCCATTCCAGCAACCCATTGGAATCTATCCCTTGGATAAAAATATGCCTGTTATTCCGGACTAGAAGGTCGTTAGAGCGTGATTAAATAACAAACATCTTCACGGATTTTGACATCTATACTATTATTTAATTGTAAATTGGAAATGTTTATTCACGATGGACGCAAGAACTACTGAAGGGATTATGCCGCATTTTTTTTGTCAAAAGGTCTTGATCAGACTTAAAATCTTACATTGCACGTTGGCTTGATTGCAATCGGTTGAGTATTGAGTAGCACCGGAGATAAGAGATCCACGCGAGCGGAACCGAGGGCAGAAAGCTAATTTTATAACATTAGTAGGATTCTATTGTTTGTATACTTATCATCACCATTCTCCGAGCAAGAGAATGGTGATGATAAACACGTGATATAAGAACGTTTGCGTTGATCCCGCCCTGTACGTATAAGAAGACCCGTTACTGTCGACTTCCTATCCAGAACAACACGTCCTGGTCTGCGGTGCCATCCACAAACGTTGGAATCCATACCATCTCGCACTAAACGGTATTAGGGCTCTTTCCTCTGCCTCACGATAAGGAGCTGGAATGATCTGCCCGCATACGTGTTTCCCTCCTCTTACAGTCCCGGGTCCGTCAAGTTAGGGGCCACCATTTTACGTCCAATAGCACCGAGAATAGTGGTCTGTATCTTCTGGACTGCACGTCAGCTTTATTGCCTAGCAGGGTGCAATCAATTGACGCACCAAATATAAAAAAAGACTAGTGAAGGGTGAGTATTTTCAAAAGAAAGCCAGTGAAGAAAATCTTACCCTTTAAAACGAGCATAGTATGTATGAAATTCTGGGCATCCTAGTCCACAACGGCTTCCGGCTGAGTAAGCCAACAAAAATATACCTTTGTCACTACTGTAGTCCTATTACAGAAGACCAGTTTTCCCTGCGCCGAAGTTTTTCCCTTTTGGATCGTAGGCGGGTGAACTAAGTAAATATAATTGGGGAGCATGATAGGTGGGAATAGGTTATGTTTAAATAATTGAATAAACTTTCCTACCTTAGCGTGTTTGTTTAGGATGAGGTGATAACTAAACGTATTTTGTAGCTATTTTTGGCTTTTACGTGAGTAATACGATTTACGGTTTAGTACGGGAAAATCTATTAATACGAAAAAATACAATTAGTTATAGTGTCTGCTTGTAGCGTTAATAAGCTTTTTAATATGCTTACGTATGTTTGTATGATATCTATACATATGAAATTACTTTTCCGACTGACTGACTGACAGACTGATTCATCAACGCAGAGCCTCAATCGCTAGACCTACAAACTTGAAATCTTTGACAGCAGATGCATTTTATGATGTGAGCCTCTACTAACAAAGGATGTTTGGAAATTGTGCTACTAAAGGAGTAAAATAAGGGATGGAAGTTTGTATGAAAGTCCGTTATTTTCAGAGCTAGATGCACTTTATTTCATACACCTATGTCTTTTAAGTAATAAGTGTATCAGCGTTTTTCAAAATTTAACTACTAAAGGGTCTTACTAGTCTATAATAAAAACACAATTTTTAATGTTTTTGTATATTTTCGGTCTGTTTGTTCCTATTTTAACGGGACTTTTAGTTAAAAGTTGCCTAAGTTGCGCTACAACTGCTGTTTACAACACAACTTAAGCAACATTTATTTTAGTTTTTTTATGCAAAACTCAGTAAAAGGATTTTATAAAATAAGAGTTCCTCACAAATAAAATAAATCCCTGTTTGAAATTCACGTGGACTAAGTCACTGGTACAACTATATTATTATGTATTTATGTATACTTTTGTGGTGATGACTGGATACGTAAGGTTTATGAAACCTTCTAAATTAAACTACAGTTTAAGTGAATTCTATTGCTACTGGAAAGGTATTTGCTTTTCAAAACTAAACTTAAGTCTAGATCTCTGTAAATCTATACTAAGATAATATTATAAAGAGGAAAGATTTCTACGATTAAGATAAGATATTATAAGATTTGTAAATATGTAACGAATAACCTCACAAAGTACTGGACCGATTTTAAAAATGCTATTGGAAATATAAATATATATAATAGGCTATATATTATATCATTACGCTACTATCAGCGATGAACAGTATCAGAATTCCACGCGGGTGGAGCCGCAAGCAACAGCTAGTGCCTAGTAAAATAACATCAAGTAAATCGCGGTATTATAGCTATAGTTTAATGTTATACCTAATACTCGCTAAAATATTGATCACGTAAAGCTGAGACCCACCATTGTCACAGTATTGGTGTTTGTAATCTTCCCCTAGAGGGCCAGACCGTATGGGATGGCCCTGGGTCAACCGGGGTGCGAGGGATATATCGAAGCACCACGACACTCAGATGGCGTGTGGTTTCAGTCGGTTCGAGTCCGACATAACGTCCCCTTCCGGCCCTGCTGGGGAGGTATCCGTGGGGATTTCTGAAAAGAAAAGTTGTTTGTAATCTTTCCTGATATTTTGCCTATACTTTATAAACAGGTGAATTGAATTCATTGCTCGTGTCGTAATTGACGTGTGAAAAAAAAAGAACTTCCGAACATTATGTAACTCCATACCATATAAATAAATTTGAACCCTTTGGCGGTTCCCAAACATTACACCAGAGTTCAAACAATTGATTAATTCCACCTAATAAAATCCAAAATGGTAAGAAAAACTGTTTTCTTGTCTCATATTAGAAGCACCATAATTCTCTTGCTCATAGATTGCGAACACGTTCTCAAGGCTCATAAGATCCTGTTATAGCTATAAAAGAGATCAGGTATGACGTCACGAGCAGTTGAACACAACCGTTTACCCCCGCACTATTTACCGGGAAAATGTTTCGGGAAAGTAGAAAAGTGGGACGTTCAAAAAGTTAGCGTAATGAAATCAGGAAGTGCTTCACAGAACCACTGTCGCCTGATACAAATTTTATTAGTAAAGTGATCTGAGAATTGATTAAAGCATCGAGTAAAATAAATTGAACTATAAACTTTTTACTTATCTTTGTAAACTTATAAAAAAGATAGTGACGACACGTGCAGGGCTAAGATGCCAGCCATATACGGTGCAGAGTATATCTGCTAGAACCAAGCGCACGACTTAGACCTGGAACTCCCTGCCAGCTCACGTGTTTCCTTCTTCCTACAGTCCCGGGTCCTTTAAGCGGGGCGTGAAAAGGCATCTAATGAGGCCGTCAAGCTGAGTGCCACCACTGCTAACATGGTACATGTTTGCGATGGTGACCCTCTCTCCGAGACTTTGCCTTTAGCTTAACATCAGGCGAGTTGAAGTCAAATTGACGTGTCCTAGATAAAAAAAAAGTACTTGTATTGAAACGATTGAAATTCTCTCTTAATTTAATTCAGGACCAGATTAAGCTCAGTTATATTATAACTTACCACATATACTTTTCGATGCCTAATGTTGCTGAAGAATGAGTAAAGAAATACCACTATAAGATGCAGCTACGGCAGCATTAACGTGTAGAGACTAAAACACAATCACCTCTAAGCACCAAAATACGGTACTTGTAAAAAGAACACCAGTGTAAGGAACAAATTGTTATTGATAAATCAGCAATATGAGGTGAGACTGCGTTTACTACAACATGTACCACAATGCAGTGTCACCCAGCCACATTGTCGTCTAACGGCAGACCGCACGTGGCTATCTGTAATTACGTTGTAAGCATACCTACAGTCACGCCTATTTCCTTATGAGGGAAGTAAAAACTACATGTTCAACAGGAACAAGAAACCAAATAAAACCACATGTAATTTTTTTTACAAGGTAACTCCAAACAACATAATAATCATGCTTTCAACTCGACATTCACAAACCTCTTTTGTTCATGTAGTTATAGCAACAAAGTTCTAATAGAACCGCAGTCGTAATATGCAATTAAGGCATTTCAATGGTTTCGCGGGACTGCATCGGGAGAAAGTTGTGAATTCTACGGGTTGGTACTACAATACATTGCAGCGCATACCGGTAACTTGCGCTGCTCATGTACAACTATTTAGTTATGTTTTGTGAGGTTGGTAGACTGGTTGGCGAGTTCTTTATTTGAATAAGATGAGTATGAGCCTGCTGTTTTGTTGTTCTTATTATGATTGGTTTACGAGTAGGTACAATCTATCTATCAATAAATTAGCCTAAAGGACATAGTCCTCTTACAACTCGTGCTCGTTTTTGCATTGCTCACGATCTTTTGCCTTTCGTATTCAGTCTATTTCTCAGTCTTTTTCAGGTCGTCAGTTCACCTGGCTAGAGTACATCCCACCTTCCGTTTGCCTTCTCGCGGTTTCTACTCTAGGACTTGTTTGCTTGAGTAGACACAGGTTAAGGTCAAAATAAAAGAGGCTCTAGTAGGGAACACATATTTTATATACATGTATTTTACAAGAAGTTATAAGTATGCTTATCCGCATTTAGAGCCCATGTTGTAGGCTTGTTTAGTTTTGATGTAGAAGGTACTGTATAGCACATCCAGAATTATTTATTAATCACTGTTGTGGATAGCTCCGCTCACGTGGAACTTTAATCCCGGTCTCACATCATACACACAACATATAGGACCCTAATTCAGTCATAAAGAGTAGCGGGTTACTGTTAATCTGGACTTAAATATATACCTGTAACTTTCCGCCAGATATGTTCAGTTGTTTGAGCGTGATTGAGTTACGGACATTCAGACAACACATGCACAGTCTTACACATTATACAATAGTAGCTTGACTTGATCTGCTTCCTTTTTGGATACCATAGTCCGTAACCTAGTGGTTCTTCGAGCTAGTGTATTGTTGTGACCATAAAGTACTTTATAACTCAAATCCTCCAACTTACTCGCTAAATAAATGAAGAGCAGCATTGTAGAACTTTATTAAAGTACAAATCTATTAGATGAGTTTAAAACCAATTTTTCTATAAGGCCTAATTCTGCTAAAAGTACATCGATACAAACCAATTAGTTATTCAAGACAATTGACGTTACACACAATACGTTTGGGCGGCGAGTGGACTAAGAAAGGGCGCCAAGTTCCGCGCATGCGCCCACCAAAAGCTCTCTGTTAGAGCTCTAGTCACACGGAATCAGTCTTCGCGGAGGCGTCATAGAGACCGGACGTCACTCGAATCCTCGAAAATTACATTTCGCGAGTGTAAGACTTACAATGATCGGAAATTTCGGGGTCGTGAATCGCGTTTTAGTTAGCTAGTAACGTGCGATGCGCGGCTTGCGCGATGTTAGCGTACGTAGTCGTGCTACTGACAGTGCTGGACTTTTGTGTACCATTGTACCATCATCAATTTGCTGTGTATGTTCCCGGTGGGTTGGAAGAAGCCCACGAGTTGGCGTATAGACATGGGTTCATTAATCACGGAGAGGTAAGTGTGGATGGGATGGCACGGCGACGTGATCTGTCTTCCTCGATCTTTTTTGTTTCATTTGTGTGAGTACTTCTCGGAGTTGTAGAAAGAAAAAGTTAGGGAATCGGAATATATGTTATTAATGAATTTGTTAGAGTGGGATACGGTTGGTGATTTCTGTTGGATAAAATAACTATTTGTGATTCGACGTTTAAGTTTTGTAAGATTATCACACTAGATTAAAATAAAAATACTTTGAAAAATTATTTTATTCTGTCAATATTGTGTGTCAGTAAATCCCCAGCTTTAGGCATAAACGTATTTGCTTGTAAAGGAAGTGAAGTCACAGCACTTTTATATTCGAGTCAGCAGTTATCCTTCCGCAATACAATTTCATGTAAGACTGACTGACGATACGATAAACATAATATCTTTCCTCACAGAATATATCAGCAAAAATATATTTACGTATTTGCTATTTCAATTCTGGATCAGTACTACCAGTAAATTCTTTGAAATATATAAGTTATTCAATTGGTTACACATAAATCAACTCTGTGAACCAATTCACTACACAATAATGTTCACCGAATTGGAATTCGAAAAACAATTTGGGATATCCGAAAGTAGAAACCTCTCCATGTAAATAATGTTGGGATTTTAAACCTTCAAAGCTAAACGAATCGCTTTTGTACCAAAATTAATTATTCAACCGGGCCTCATCAATGCATAAAAGGAATATGCTATTCCCATGTAACTAGATGTTTGATTTTACAGTAACAATAGGAATTTCATTGCTATCATCTTTTTTTTTCGATAAACCAACCACGTGTTTCGTAACCTCAAGGACGTTTTTGTTTCTATGTTTAGGACCCTGTACCCTCTTTCTCTTAGATTATGGTAAGATATACTTGGTGAAGAGTATAGGTCTGACTCTCACCATTTGAATTATAAGAGCTAGGTGGTCGTAACCACTAGTAAAGCTAATTCACTAGTGGTTGATTTTGAAGACAACATGGATGATAGTAAATTTTATTTATTTTTCGATAAAACATTACTTCGGTTTTGTTATTTCTCATCTGTTATATAATGCATCTATTAAATTATTTAAATTATAGTAGGTACGTTACATAATAATTCTGAAAACTATTTATTAGTTCGCATTTTATTAAACATAACAAACTTTCTTGTTCGAATGTTTCTTTTCAACGAATACGAAACGAAAAAAGCAATGGAAAGTACAAGCATACATACTTTAAAAGTGTGTAAAACTGATAAAAGAGATTGTTTGTATCGTAACACCAAAAATTAGATAAACAGTAAGGGTCTTACACTTAATTAATCACATAAAAATGTACCCTTCTTCATGCATAGATACATAATATCAATGTATTTGTCCGTTGGTCCTCTATACGAAAATTATTGCGTTACTTTTGCTTTCGTATTTCTCTATCCTCTTCTGTTTGAATTATTAAAAGTTTTAATTTATTTTTTTGTTGTAAACTGTAAAGAGTTACTTTTGGCTATTGTGGTTGATAATAATTTACGTGATAGTAGTAGTCATCCCAAATTCCATTTGTGCAGAAGTCAGCAACATTTTATTCGTATCTATAAACTTTATGATAGCAATTAACAACCAAATAAAGATCCCAGACGACCAAATATTGTAGACTAATATTGAATTTGCAAAAAGGGATTTAATGCGGGTAAACAGTAACCCTAGCAAAATAATAACATTATTACTTCGATTTATTTCATCTACATTCTCTTATATTATCTTTTCATCAAGTAAAAACCATTCTTTCGCAAGATTAGGTGAAATAAACATGTCATTAAACAGAAATCATGATATCACAGAAATATTCCTGACTCACCGTTAGATAAGCATAATGAATATGCTACGATTCACGAAACTTCCTTAAGTAAGCTAAACATTGAAATCGTTGAACGGCAAATTACTGTGAACAAAATAGCCGAATTCTGAACTCATTCAGAACAAATTGAATACTTTACAGTGTTTGTCTCGTTGTTTCTGAATTCAAAATTCTTATTTTTAATCGTGTTTGATATTATATTTATACATTTATGTTACTTTATCCAAACTATGTGTAGATAAAAGGTTAAGTTGGTTTGTATACGCTTTAAAAGTTTTAAAAGTTGTGCACTGATTGAGCTTACTATATTACGATTAAGCCCGCTTCAAATATCATTTTATAATTATTTTTTTTGGAATGTTTATTCTCAAAAAACCCATTACCTTCTACTTCAAACATTTAGTAAATAATTAATATTATGTTTATCAGTGAATCAGATGTCTAGAAATTCGAAATATTTTTGATTATTTTAACGACTATTTAATACTAGTTTAAAAAGAATCTTGTAACTTATTCCTATAAAAATCCTAAATCCATTTATTAAATGTGTTCAAATTTCTAAAATATTTGGGAAAATTCTCGTACACAAGCCTTACATTCCCGGTGGGAATCTAGCATCTGGCAAACCTAGTCTCGCTCCTTTGGTAATTCAAACATGACTCCGTTACTTGCGAGGTCACCTGTTGGGTACATCACTAGTGTGCATAATAAATTGGTAACAAGATGGTTAACCTTGAGTTCTATGCAGATAATTTTTGAAATTGGAAATATAAACGGGATTTTTTTGTATTTTGTATTTTCCTTCTTCTTATTTATCTTATACCTTTAAATGAGCAATTCTTGTATATATATAAATGGAATCGCGGAATCGGCTGCATCGATTTTCATGAAATTTTGTATACAGGGAGTTTTGGGGGTGATAAATCGATCTAGATAGGGTTCATTTTTAGAAAATTTATAAAAAAAATTTCGAGCAAAGCTCGGTCAAACCAGATATTTTTTATTATGCATTGAAGTACGTAGTAGCTATTATAATGTTAAATATTAAAGAAGATCATCATTATTTCTTTGCTTAATATTTTTCGGGGTTTTCTACTTTTGTATGTAAAATTGAAACATAGGTAGAAAACCCTGAAAAATATTAATAATATACTAACCCTATTTCAAAGAACTACATTTAGCTTCTTTTTCTGTACCTTTATTATAACTATGTAGATGTATTAAAAGAAAAGTTTCTTCAAATTATTGCAGACATGATTAAATATTGAATTTAATAATTAAATTCCTACTCAAAGTGTTAGTGCTTTGAATCAAGAGAATCAAATGTTTTACTAAAGTAATGTTCTAAGTTGATTCCATATTATCTTATTTGCTTTTGACATTAGAAATTAATAAAGCACTCAAAGAAATCGCAAATGAAATGTCATTGCTTTACGACACTAAATTATATTTCATAGCAAATTGGTAATTTCATTCGTGAAATTGAAAAATTAATTTCAGAGTTCACATTTACTCCCAGATCTTTTCATACCTTTTTTACTATAAGTATATATTTTCTAGTAATCGAATTACTAGTACCTACATTTTCGTGTTAACTACTTCAGCTAAGCTAAATTACTTATTAAAATCGTGGGTTAACGTCGGAATTGTAACGACCAGGATCTGAACCTGGGACCTCTCGATCTTATGATCAATTCCTTGGCTGCTAAGCTACCGACGCTATTATTATAACTTATGTTTTTACATGCCTATTCAATCCCATGGCATTTTGCTGTATTTACATGTTATAACGGAGGCCACGGTTCGATTCCTGGTTCAAACAAAGTATGTAACAAAAAGTCTCTAACAATAGACAATAGTAAATTGCGAATAATAGGGTCCAACTTACTGCAAGTTTTAATACTTGCACACAAGAATTGTTATTTTCAATATTTTGATATCACGAAAGGCTTTTAATTACATTTTGCACACAAAAATTGTTACTAAGACTTTAGAGACATCAAAATCTTTTCACAGAAGCACTACAAAGTTGAGTCAATTTTAAGCTTTGTTCATTTAATGAACAGGATTAGGTTTATGCCTATTATTAAAGTAAACGCTTATACTTTTCAACAATACTCTATCTTTTAATCTTACTGGCTTCGCTTCACGGCATTTTCAGAGCCGAAAAAAAGGATGCCGGGTAGTAAAACTGATAAGGTTCAATAATAAAGTAGTGTGGAAAAGTTCATCTGTTTACTTCAGTTAAATATGTGTGGCAAGTTCCACCAAGTGACATTGATCAGCAGTATAAATGTAGTCCTTTAAACGGGGCGTGAAAAGGCATCTAATGAGGCCGTCAAGCTGAGTGCCACCACTGTTAACATGGTACATGTTTCCGATGGTGAACCTCTTTCCGAGACTTTGCCTTTGCTTAACATCAGGCGAGGTGAAGTCAAATTGACGTGTCCTAAATAAAAAAATAAATAAAAAAAGTCATACCTTTTTATCAAGGTGCAAACAGCAACATGTCTTAATCACTAACATTACATGCCCTTTGGTAATGTAAATTGGTATTTTTGTTGTATCCATACTAATATTTCCATACTAATATTATAAATGTGACAGTGACTGTCTGTCTGTCTGTACCTATGTTACGTTTTCACGCCTAAACTACTGAACTTATTTTAATGAAATTTGGTATAGGGGTAGATTAGACCATGAGAAAGGACATAGGCTATGCTTGGTGCGATAAACGACGTCCACGCGGGCGGAGCCGCGAGCAAAAGCTAGTAGTTAAATATTTTACTTTGCTTTTTGTTTTCAATTTATTCAGATGCCATTTATTTTACCACTATCTCACGAATAGCCGAATTATAATTCGTTTGTTGTAACGTTGATTAAAAAAAAACATTATCCAACATTTTTCCTTTTTGCGTTCCTGCAGAAGAAAAACACGACGCTAAAGAAAATTAACTAACGAAACCGTTCTAATTAATGAGATAATAAGCTTTCACTATATTTAGCTTATTAAATATGTTTTTGTCCCATGAGTTCAGTTGCAAAATTTTCCGTTGCAATCAGAAAAGGCCTTGGTTTCTAACGAAAATGGGAAAATGTTATTTATTTAATTTATCATTTTAGGAAAACTTACAGCTAAAAGATAACATTAGGTAAATTCATAAAACATAGTGAAGGCTATTACAAGTTTTCACCGATAGTAATTTTGTAAAAAGTGTTATATTCATATTCGTCGTTGTTCGGAGTCCTACTATCCTATTCAACTAATATTATAATTAATGTGAAAGTTCTTAAAGATTAGGTTTTTATTCAATCACGATAAAATGGTTGAACCATTTTACCGTGATGAAATTTGGAAAAGGGATATATTACATTCTGTAATACACACACACTTTGTCCTGGGAATAGGTAAATATATATTATACTAGCTGTCCCGGCGAACTTCGTACCACCAATTTTTTCCCGCCCCGCGATCCGCGTCAGCTCCCGTTCCCGCTGCACCATTTAGAGGGATGAAAAATAGATGTTGGCGGATTCTCATAGATACCGGATAAGCACAAAAAATTTCATCAAAATCGGTCAAGCCGTTTCGGAGGAGTATGGCAACGAAAACTGTGACACGAGAATTTTATATATTAGATTATATATACATAAATACATACAATAATAAATAAATATTCCACAACATTCAACACAACGCTATCTAGACCCATGGTAAGCTTAACTAGCTCGTGTTATGAAATCTAGAATGCGGATAAACATACCTAGAAACCATTTTTTGTAAATATATACGTATTATACATCGAGAAAATTAAACACTCAGACCAATGCAAATAGCATATTCATGTATACAAATATTTGCACTGAGCGGGGATCGAACCCGCGCCTCCTGCGTGGTAGTCGCGTTCACTACGCCACGCCACAGAGGCTGCCAAGGTTCCTAGATGCCCATGGATTGTGGAAACGGAATCAAAAATCCAAACGAGCGAATAGGTATTTATTGTTTGAAAAAATACCGACATAAGACGCAATCATCAAATCTTTAGACACTTAGGAACATAAAGATATCAATACTCATCCCGAAAATACAAGAGCTGAATTCGAAGGAGGATGAAAGATAATCGCTTCTTGTGACAATCAATTGTTGCTAGGGCAGCTAAAAAAATTGGAATTAATGAGGGGATTAATTCAACAATTTATATTTGAGGTCACAATACGTTTTGATAAAGGAAATGGTTCGTAGCGGTATTTTTAAGTCGCCGGAAATTAATATTTCCGAGAATCTTGGCTTAATACTGCAACATTTTTAGAGAGAAATTAATATTTTTTCGAGTACTTTGTGTAAGGTTTTTCCGCATGAGTGATGTGAATACTAAATTTCAGTTTATTTTGTAATGCCCAGGCTTGGAAATTAAGTCTACAGTTAGGTCCCTGTTTTTTGCAACATTTAAATGAGTTTGGCTTAAAAGCTTAATGTGTACTTTTTAATTAACAGTATTTTGCATTAAAAAATAAATCTAAATATACTCACTAGTGGATCTGACGGGTTTGAATATAATTAATTTTGAAGATCTTAGACAAAAACACGGGCTACATTTAAAAATAATAGGCTAAAAGTGGATTGGGTGCTGTGATACAGGCATAGGCATATATAATAAATAACGAAATATATTTAAAGATGACAAACACCTCGTGGTTCTCGGTGGAGCAGGATTTAGTCCACCCCATCTCTTCCCATGGTGTCGTACAAGGCGACTAAGGGATAGGGCTGTTTAACATCAGACAGATATATTATATAGGCCAGGATCAGCCTCGGATGCACGGCTTGAGTCAACAATAGTTCCCGGAACGCGGCAATAGGCTCACCCCCTATTACGTTGGCGAATCCAATGATTGGGGAAATGAGGGTGTTAATTCACCACTGCCTAACCCTTTGGGGATAAAGGCGTGATTGTATGTGTGTGTGTGTGTGTGTCAAATCTACAAATCGCAGTTAGCTTCCTTGAGTTCAGAACGTTTCTATTACTTTTTTACACTATACTTAAATACAATCTCCCTCAAAAGTGCAAAACATTAACAAATGTACATGATCTTTCCATTGCCCGCGGCTCCGCCCGCGTGGATGTCGTGGAGTCTATGTCCTTTCTCATGGTCTAATCTACCCCAATACCAAATTTCATCAAAATCGGTTAAGTGGTTGAGGCGTGAAAGCGTAACATACAGACAGACAGACAGACAGAGTTACTTTCGCATTTATAATATTAGTATGGATTTAGGTATATTTGTAATCTTCAGTGGACATTTTTTTTTAAATTTTATAATTTATTTAAAGTTTTAGATTCGAAATTGAAATAAAGTTCTAGAGCTGAGGTGCTCAACATCTTAGAAGGTGTTAAACTGATACTGATAGCAACTGTACTTCAAAGAAAATAACGGTATAAAAGTAATACATTCACATTACTTTTATTTACTTAACTTGCACATGCACTACAAGATACGTATCTGAAAAGCAACTTCGACTTTAAGTTCCAAACTTAAATGTGATTTTAATCTACTATTACTTCTGGTTAAAACTCTTTAGATTCGGTTTAGTGAGGTGTATCGTAGTGTGTTTTAACCAAGTAAAAATAACTTTTAGATACACAAGGAAATACCTACCTATATTAACATTTTGAAACCAATATTGTATTTTACTAATGCGCTCACTGTTCGGCTAGGTACGCTCACTGTTCGGTAAATGATCAGCAGCAGCAGGCTTACCATGAAGCCTTAAAACAAGTCAATAATTGAACGGCTGTCATTTACTGAATGCATAAATAAATTTGTAATCTCATATAAATATATAGGATTACAAAGTTACATTTTCAGTTAGTAATATGACAGCAGTTCAATTATTTGATGCGTTTATGGTACGGGCCCTGAAGTTTAAATAATCTTGACGCGTATTCCATTTGGGTGGATGACTGCTTAGTTGCACTTCATCTGAGCGCTTCCCTGCTTCGGAGGGCAGCCGGGATAGACTAAAAGTCCGTCCTGGCTGAGGAGTCATCAGTTTAAAGCGGACATCTATATTGGCGACCTGAAGAACCATGTCAGTGGTATGCCACTAATCACAATCACAACTCAGGCTGGAAGATCAGCATCCGCATCCTACTAAAGCGGACCCAGAATTCTAAGATCTCCTTTTAAGATTACCTTTTACTGGGTACATAGTTTTAAAACCAAATTCCTCCAACCCGTGTTGAAGTATAGCATCCAACCCTAAAGTTTAGTATATTACAAAGGATGCTATGATACTACAGTATGTAACTACAATGTTTGTATGTAAAACTTTCTCTAGAACTCTTGAAAGGTTATAAAAAGTTTTTAACAGGATCGGTGTCAGTGAATATGTAGGGGTTTACTTATTTTGTACGGGTCCAGGTCAAACATGGCCTGGAGTATTTTTTTAAGTTGACTTCATACATACTGCTGTGTTTCTTTATCACTGGCGTAGAAAATCATATTGTCGTGTGGCAGTAGGTACTGCATTTGACTGCTACTCTAGAAGGTGCGGGTTCGATCCCGCTGTTTGTGAACATTTGTATACATGAATATTATGTCAGTTTTCATTGATTTTGGCGTTTCTATTTACAAGAAAAGTATACACCTAAGTAAATTTTAAAACGTAAACATAAGCGTAGACGCATGCTTAAAGTAAAAGTAAAGTTGGCAAATTAAAATTTGTGTTAATATATTTTATTTTGAGTTGCTTTACCATCCATGTAGCAGCAGTATATAGAGATCGACTACAACGCCAATATGTGCTGGTTTGAATCTCAAATAGTGCAAAATTTGGATGCTTCATTAATAATAGTTATTTGAAAAAATATGGGTAGTCATAATCATTCTAATGACTTCCCAGTTTTTTTACAACTAGTATTTCCGGTAACCCCAAGCTAAGCTAAATCGCTTGTATTAGTCATGGGTTTACAGCAGTAATCTAATGGTTATAAAACGAACCCGGGAGCTCTCGAACGTAAGGCCACCTCTATAACCGCTAAGCACTTGGAGTACCACACTATGGTTCACTTTACACCCAGACGTAAGCTATTGACTTTCAAACGTTCGAAACATTAATTAAATTATGATAAAAAGCTACCTCAATCACATAAATAACAAGCAGGAAACGGCATCGTAACATCCTTTTATTCTATGCATACAGTATACAGATACACGCACATAAATGCTAAGCGTCCACCTACCCGCACCGCACGCAACGCATTATTAAGCTTTGTATAGAAAGTAGAACAAGTGCGTCCACTTACCCGCATCGTACGGATCCACGGAGGACAGAATTTTCCTTCTCCATGTACGGATCGCATCTAAATATATATAACTCAAAGGTGACTGACATAGTGATCTATCAACGCACAATGATAAACGGATCGGGCTGATATTTGGCATGCAGGTAGATGTTATGACGTAGGCTTTCGCTAAGAAAGGATTTTTGGAAATTTCTGCTACCATAGGTATATACATAAGGGATGGAAGTTTGTATGAAAGTCCGTCATTTTCAGAGCTAGATGCACTAAATTTCTAAAACCTGTGTGTTTTAAGAAATAATAGAACACGTGTATCAGCGTTTTTCAAAATTTAACTACTAAGAGGATAAAATAGGTGATAAGCCGGAGCCGGAGCAGCGGTGTCTTCTATACAAGACCCAAATTCGTTCCTGCGTGGAATACTGCTCACATCTCTGGGACGGCTCCGCAAAGTACTTATTAGATGCTCTCGACAGGTTGCAGCGACGTGCGGTCCACATTATTGGGGATCCTGAGGTCACGAACACCCTCGAGCCTTTGCAGATGCGTAGAGATGTTGCGTCTTTGGCAGTTTTCTACCGTCTCTACCATGGTGAATGTTCTGACGAGCTCTTCCAATTAGTCCCACCCTCCCCTTTCCTTCACAGGACGACACGTGCAGGGCTAAGATGTCACCCATTTACGGTGCAGAGTATACCTGCTAGAACCAAGCGTTTCAGTGATTCATTCCTATGCCGCACCACTAAGACCTGGAATTCCCTGCCAGCTTACGTGTTTCCTTCTTCCTACAGTCCCGGGTCCTTTAAGCGGGGCGTGAAAAGGCATCTAATGAGGCCGTCAAGCTGAGTGCCACCACTGTTAACATGGTAAATGTTTACGATGGTGACCCTCTTTCCGAGACTTTGCCTTTAGCTTAACATCAGGCGAGGTAAAGTCAAATTGACGTGTCCTGTATAAAAAAAAAAAAAAAAACTTTTGTATGGAAAATTCGTCATTTTCAAAGTTAGAAGCATGAAACTTCGTACACCTACGTCTTTTGAGAAATGTTTTGTCGCGATAACCGACATCCACGCGGGTGAAACCGCGAGCAAAAGCTAGTTTTTATATACAAAGCATAATAATGCGTTGTGTGCAGTGTGCGTAAGAGGACGCTAGGCGTAATAGTCAGTACATACGAGTATATAGTTACATAAAATATTTATATGTCAGGGGTTAAAAATTAATTCTTTATATAAAAATACCTAAAAGGTGATGACGTTAATATGAAGCTCACGTTCGAGTGTAAATTTATTATCAAATTCGCTAAGCAACACTATAGATACAAACTAGGGCACACTAATTCTCTCTTCCAAGACTATTAACTTTACGAATGTCAACTTTGTTACAATACAACAGAGTCGTATTTCAACTGTATAAGATAATTATATTTTTACTACTTCTAAATGAGGGAAGCAGTATATTCTTATCTCCTTGTTCTCTAAGGTATTACTAAGTTTGTAGAAAGCTTTGTTACTAAGACAATGTAGGTTACGCCTTTTTTAGTGATGTGACGTGAATATCGTATCTATAACGAAATTATATACCAAAGTTTTTGATGCTACAATGACGGTTATCAACACATTTCTAACTGCATTAAAAGTGTCGGTAGCTTGTGGTTAAGGGGCCGGGCTTTTGATTGTGAGGTCCTGGCTTCAAATTTTTTTTTACACCATCAACGTAAACCCACTCCTAACTCAATACATTTAGCTTAGCTGGAGAAGATAGAGAGATTAATGATATTTTTGGTTATTAATATTGAAAACAAAATAAGAATACGGCTTATAATATATAGCTTAGTCAAAGTAGTTATTTTGGCCGACTATAAATTACATAGAACTTTAAATTAAATTAAAATACTTAATTATCAAATAAAATATTAAAAGTCTCCGTTTATTAAAGTCTATTAAGTCGGCTTTTCCATTATCTCCTTTTATGGTAAATTTAATCTTAAAATAATGAAGATAGCAAGTTGTATATCGAGTCTGAAGGAACGCTCCCGAAGGCCCTTAGTAATACTCCAGGTACGCAATATATTGGCATATAAAAAGTGGATTTGATAAAAATACTTTTTGATTTTTTTTTAATCGTTTATTTTATCTGTCGTGTTAGTAAAGCTAAATGAAACGACAATTTCATAAAATAAACATCACTACAGAAAAGCACGCGCTTGGTGCTATTTTTTTTTCTTGACCAAATGATGAAATGATGACTGACCAAATCTGACGATGATAACCAGAACTTCAAATACAGACCGCTATCCAGTGGAGCTGCGGGCATAGGCAAGTCATTCAATATTCTTCGATAGTGTCAGCTAACAATACATGACTCTATTCAGAAACGACCTCGTTAATACAGATAACGTTTCAAAATCAGTATCTAATTTCAAGCTTGACTAAACTTACAGTTAACAGTTTCTCATACTTGTCCCTTCACTAGTTCCCTTGTGACTCAACGCTATCTTAAAACCCGCAAAAGAGTTTAATTATGTAGACAAGGTAAGGTAAGTCCTACATGGCAAATAAAACCTGAAATTTGGTACATATTTATAAGACACGCAGCACTGTTTTATCGCCGTCGAAACGAACAAGGAATACTAAACACTTTATACAGGTACCCAAAAAATAATGAATTTTCGGAGTTAGGTTTAACTTTTACATTGAAATTGAATTAGTAAGTAATTGTTTGATTTTATTAGGTGAATTTTGTCAAGGACTTTTTGAGTTTCTATAGAGTTTGTGAAGTCCCTGTTAATAAAAGTGACTAGGTATTTGGCTACCTTTATTTCAGGTGGGCGTATATTCTTTTGTTAGAATTAAGGTTTACGCTTTTAAATGTAAGAAAAAATATTTTTTCTGGTACTTTATTCTACTTTTTTTTCACTATTTCTAGCCATGTGCTTGTATCTGGTGTATTTATTGTATAGGTACATAACTGTAGAGTGCTAATAATGAGATGTCGAGGGGTAGGCCCAAGAAGTGCTGGCTTGGTGTCGTGGAGGGAGACATGCGTGCAAACAGTCTCACTACTTTGGACGCCCAAGATCATGCGAAGTGGAGGAGGAGGAGCCGGAAGGTGGACCCTAAGCTCCGAGGGCACCGTGGGCTCGGATGCAATCCGGACTAACGTCTTTATGTGGATGATGAGGCTAACAATGAGATGCGAAAATGATAAATAGAATGTATTTTAGGTAGACATTTTATGACAGACTTCACTCGGATACATTATCTCCAGTCACTTTTGCGCAAATTTAGTTTAAAAGCCAGTAGCACTGAATGACCGATTTAGTCAGATGGTAGTTGCTCTCACAAAAGTCACATAAGCCCAATGTTGGGGCTTCGAGTTGGTATAATAAAACCCCAGTTTCTTCTTTACTTGTTTAATGTCCACAATAAAAAGGTTTTTGGGAGCAGAGGGCTCGTACATAGATCGCAAGTCGTCGGTAAAAGGTATTAATTAATATAAGGGCGGTACATAACAAAAAATAAGTAATAACGCCTAACAGAAATCTAGGAGCACCATGTTACGGCTCCTCAACGTGCCCGCAGTAGCAGGCGTAAACATCCTCCCCCCGTTGAAACCTCCCAAGGTTTCAACCCTCCATGAAGTCTTCTTCGGTGGGTAGTGGACAGATGCGAACCAGTGGTCGCCGAACGGTTCCTCGGACTGTCTTGACGTCGGCGACACGTGATATCCCGTCGGGACCAGGAAACAGTTTCGTTATTCGTCCAAGTCTCCAACATAAGGGTGGTACATCATCTTCTTGCAACAAGACCATGTCTCCAATTTTGGTAGTTGCCTTATTGGTCTTCCATTTGCGACGATGTTGTAACTCGGCTATATATTCTCGTTGCCATCGCAGCCAAAAATGTTGTAGTATTTGCTGTAGACGAGCATACCGCTGCAAGCTACTTGGATTGCAATCTTGAAATGCAGGCGATGGCAGGGCGGTGAGAGCTCGACCAATCAGAAAGTGCCCAGGAGTGAGGCAATGTAGATCGTCAGGAGAGGTGGATAAAGGATAGAGAGGTCTGCTATTTAAAATAGCCTCAACTTGTGCAAAAAGAGTTAAAATCTCTTCAAAAGTTAAATGAGAAGTTCCCATAACGCGTTTGATATGAAACTTTGCTGAACGCACACCAGCCTCAAAAATGCCGCCAAAGTGAGGAGCGTAAGTTGGCGAAAAATGAAATTTGATGCCTTCCGAACATGCAAAGTCAGATAAATGATTACAAGAATTTTTAAAAAAATCGTTAATTTCTTTAGCTCCTGCAACAAAATTGCGTCCGTTGTCGCAAAATACCTCCATTGGCCTGCCTCTACGTGACACAAACCTACGGAACGTCATAATGAAAGCATCTTTAGATAGATCGCTAACTGCTTCTAAATGTAAAATCTTATATCTTAAACATATGAATAAACAAAGATAGCATTTGATTATGGAGGCACCACGACCTCGTTTACTTACAATAAAAAAGGGACCAGCAAAATCCATTCCCACTGCTTGAAATGGAAAGCTTGGTGTGACACGTTGTGAAGGTAGATTTCCCATTATTGGGTTAAGTGTTTTACCTTGCAACCGTCTACATCTACAACAATTGCGAAACGTGCGTCTCGCCAAATGCCTACCGTTTACAGGCCAAACATATTCTCTAACAATAGCAAGTAACAACTGCGGACCAGCATGTAGTCCACGCTTGTGTTCGTATTCAAATATTAATCTGGTAAGGTGATGAGATGCGTGCAAAAGAATGGGGTGTTTTTTATTATAATTGAAATCTGATAGCTCTAATCTACCACCAACTCTTATTACTTTATCATCATCTAGAAATGGTGTCAATGATAAAATGTTTGACTTAGGGCTCAATGCCTTCTTACTATTTAATAAATTGTATTCGTTTGAGAATGATTCTTGTTGGGACAAACGACACAAATGAAGAAATGAATTATTTAATTCCTCAACAGTTAGGTTACCAGTGTGTTTATTATTTTTATTTTTTAAATTATTTATGTATCTTAAAACATAAGCCAAAGATCGTTTTATTCTAATTAAGTTAGAATACCTTGTAAATACAATTATAGGATCATTATTAGTTGCAGTATTACATGTAAGAATAGAATTAGGTTTAGTTTCAGGTAAGTCCTTGGTACTAATTTTCTTTGATAAAATAGGCCAAGTGTCTTCAGGCTCCATGAGGAATGGAGGACCTGACCACCATAGATTAGTTCTGCCTATCTGATCGGGACTAATTCCTCTAGATATGAGATCTGCAGGATTAACAGATGTGGGAACATAACGCCACGATGACGAGTCTGTCAATTCCGATATCTCGGCAACTCTGTTTGACACAAAGGTTTTTAAATTCTGAGAATTAGCATGAAGCCAACCCAGTACAACTGAAGAATCGCACCAGTGTACTTCATACAGTATTTTACATCGCAATGAATCCCTGACTGCTTTACATAACCTTGCAGCAAGTAAAGCAGCACATAATTCTAGTCGGGGAATAGTTGTACTCTTAATTGGAGCAACTTTAGATTTAGAACAGAGCAACTTGACTGTAACTACGTTCCCTACATGTACAGAGCGCAAATAGATGCATGCTCCGTATGCTTCTTGGGATGCGTCACTGAATGAATGTAGTTCAATGGCTATAGGCTCATCGCAAAGCACACGTCTTGAAATTTCTAATGTTAGAAGAGATGGTAAGGCAGTATTGAATCTTATCCAATCTCTTTGAATTTCATGTGGAACCGGAGAGTCCCAAGTTAAACTTAGCCGCCATAGTTGCTGCAATAAAATTTTCATTTTTATCACGCATGGGCTAATTAATCCTAGGGGATCAAAAATTTTAAATATAGAAGAGAGCATAGATCTCTTAGTTAAAACATTAGAACTAGAATCAAGTGGAAGTTTAATAGGAAAATGTAATTTGTCAGTGGATGGGTTCCATCCTAGACCCAAGGTACTGGTAGACTCGCTAACCATAAGATTGTCGTCTTGGTGGTCTGATGAATCAAATAAAGATGGCATATTAGTTTTAAATTTACGAAGGTTAAAGCACCCTTGCTTCAGTGCATTAGTGACTGATTGGTGAATATAGCGTAGTGAATCTTCACTTTCAGAACCAGTGATAAGATCGTCTACTAGAAAGTCATGCTGTATTATATTTTTAATCGTAGGATCCGTTGTTTCTTCACCGATCTGCCATAGGCAACGTGTACTCAAATAACTGGAACTTGCCATTCCGTAAGTTACAGTATTCAGTTCGTACGTTTTGATAGGCATGGACTCATCTTCTCTCCACAATAAAAGTT
Source organism: Eilema sororculum (assembly GCA_914829495.1). Lineage (NCBI taxonomy): Eukaryota > Metazoa > Arthropoda > Insecta > Lepidoptera > Erebidae > Eilema > Eilema sororculum. The sequence goes on along the minus strand of OU618552.1, from coordinate 17,769,096 downwards.
GAAGTCTACGATCTTCCTCATGGACACGAATTTGACGGTACATCTTTTCGATGTCACCCGTGAGGAGATACTTATGCTGACGTGCCCTTATTAATATGGAGAAAAGCGAATCCTGCATGTTGGGACCAACTAGAAGGATATCGTTGACAGATAGACCTGATGACGTAGGAGCCGAGCCATCGAACACGACTCTAATTTTCGTAGACTCACTACTGTCTTTAAATACAGCATGGTGACAAAGAAAATATGACGTATCAGAAATAGATAAGTTGGATTCTGAAAGGTGACCCAAGTTTGCGTACTCACGCATAAACTGGATATATTGGGACTTGACTTGAGGTTGTTTGCGAAATCTTTTCTCTAAATTTAATAATCGTTTCTTAGCTAATGAATAGGATTCACCAAGACAATCGGGTGTATCCTTTAGAGGTAGACCAACTGAGAATCTACCGGTCTCGAGGCGGAAGGTGTGAGATAAAAAATGTTGCTCGCATGCCTTCTCGCTTTGGCTTAAATTAGGTTTCGTTTGAGGAATATCCTCTAAGTCCCAGAACTTACTGAGCTCATTGTGAATGTAGTCGTCAGATGATGTGTATGACATCATTGACTGATTGCAACGTATATTAGTATTATGTAATTGATTGTTTGTAGGGAAATTCATACTGATAGGACCAGAAATCAACCAACCGAATTGAGAGCTTCTTAATATAGGTAGCTTAGGACCGAGAGAGAGTTGGTCTCGGCCAAGAAGATCCCAAAAAAGATCGGCACCAATTAGGACATCAACAGGTGCTGGCTGGTGAAAGTTAGGGTCTGCTAAAAATATGTCGTTTTGAATGTTTAGTTGTTTGATATTAATTGGTATTTTAGGTATATCACCAGTTAACGCTGATAAGACTAGAAAGGTTGACGTAACGTTGAAATGCTTCATCAAAGATCTCAATTGCATTACGCACAGTTCTGTAGCCTGATTAGATATCTTGTTTCCTATGCCAATGATGTTGACATTAAAATTATTAGAAATAGGTTCTAAACCTAACTTAGTTCTAAGAGATTGAGTTATAAATGATGACTGACTACCGCAATCCAAAAGGGCTCGAACCTTCTCCCTCTGATTTGTTTTAGGATTACAAACTTCAATATAGGCAGTAGACAGTAAAACTTGTGTAACAGTTTGCTTAGAAAAATTTACAACAGTACCATCGCCACCGTTTTCATTTGGCGGGGTAATAATATTGGAAACATCGTTGCTGGTAGCTGGCCTATGTATAAGGCTATTATGTTTGGCGTTGCATATACGACACGGACCCATACGACAGTATCGCACATTGTGGCCCACTCTTAGACAGTTAAGGCATAATTTTAATCTGTTTACATCCTTAATTCGATCATCTACACTCTTGGCCACAAATTTGGGACAGTCGTAAATGCGATGACTACCTTTACAAACTACACATGAAATAGTAAAAATAGAATTATTATCAAGATTAGTAGCGTAGGACTGATTATGTTTACTATTAGAAATTATATGCTTTGATTGAGATTGTGACTTCGGTTTAGTATGTAAATCACAACGATTTATAGACTGTAGAATCTCAGCACGGTGAATAAGAAAGCTAAAGAAATCTTGCAAATTGGGAATATCTTTCAACGTGCCACGGAACTCCGCCCATTTCTCACGAGTGACACTATCAAGCTTAGGACTCATTATGTGAATAATTAAAAAATCCCACTCGTCAGTAGATTGACCGAGTGTTGATATAGCGCGTAAGTTTTTAGTTATATGGTCAACAAAAAACCTTAATGATTTTTCAGACTCGCTATTCATTTGTCGTATGTTTAATATTGAGTCTAAATGATGACTCATCAGTTGACGCTTATTGTCGTATCGGTCACATAATAATGTCCAAGCAGTGGTATAGTTAGCACTTGATACCACCAAGTTAGCGATAACGCGTGCTGCATCGGCCGCCAGGTACGAATTTAGGTAGCGGAATTTATGAATAGGAGCGATGCGGTCATTGTTGTGCACAATAGATAAGAAAGAATCACGAAATTCAAGCCAATGGAAGTAAGATCCATCAAACTTTGGTACTTCAAGAAGAGGTAATTTATAGTCTAAATTATAACGTTCATTGTTGCACTGAGCTGTAGACAACTGGGTTGAATTTAAGTCTTTATAGTTGCTTTCCTCACTTTGATTCGAGTTATGTTTTTTAATAATATTTTGAGCAATTGCAATATTAGTTATAAATGACTGCTCAATAATATCACGCTCATCAATCTCGTTAGGTAAATTATCAGGATTTGCAACTTCTATCCGACTTTGCAATTCGTCAAATCGGTCATAGATTGATTGAAATTTATGTGTCTTTATTGTTAATTCATCCATCTCAATATCAGAAAATGTTTCCTTTGTAGTAATATTTGATAAAAAGTTCTTGAATTTTGTAATTTGACCTTTCATAGAACTTCGTTTTACTAAAAGATCCTGTAAATTTTGTGGAAGCTTTGAACAAGCACCATTTGCATCATCTGTGCCAGTCATAGTGATAGTGAGATAGTAAACAACAAAACAAGTAACAAGCAATAAATGCTTAGTAAGTTGAATGTTTTTATAAATATAGTAAAATTTAGCTCACGTTCCTCGCCCGGCGAACCTGAGTGCGGCCCTGTGTGCTCTCAGCAAGTCTGTAACCGGCCGCCGTCAATTGTATCAAACTGACGCGCTCGTAGTTGGTAGGTACGGGCTGGAATGTTCGGCAAAAAAACTTGTTATATTTGCTTAAATGACAAGATGATGACCTTACCGGGATTATTGATTATTAAAGTAGAATGTAATAGTGCTAGAAGGACTTCTTTGTTAATGTAATAATGTTATAATTGTAAGAATTTAGAAAAAATACCTATAATCTTTGTGGGTAGGTACCTTTACAGAAATAGGCAGTATAATTATCATAAATTTTGTGTATTATGGACACAGAGACACAAGTAAAGGTATTAGGATATAGATAAATAGGTTTAGGAATATTTTGTAAATACTTAGAATAATGGGAATTCACAAGGAAGGAACACTTAGCTGCATTGGCCGATGCTGCGGTACGATGCTGTTTGCTGATCATTGACCGGCTGTGGCTGCAATGGCTGGTACACCTCCAGGGAAGTCAGTAATAATAGCTTCTTTTGACGAATGTTGGCTGCGGCGCAATAGCTAGACCGTCAGGGTATCGTCCCAATGTTCGTTCTTAGATAATTGTATTTCGTCGAAAACTGCAAGTTTTGTCCACGGTCGCCAGATGTTGGGGCTTCGAGTTGGTATAATAAAACCCCAGTTTCTTCTTTACTTGTTTAATGTCCACAATAAAAAGGTTTTTGGGAGCAGAGGGCTCGTACATAGATCGCAAGTCGTCGGTAAAAGGTATTAATTAATATAAGGGCGGTACATAACAAAAAATAAGTAATAACGCCTAACAGAAATCTAGGAGCACCATGTTACGGCTCCTCAACGTGCCCGCAGTAGCAGGCGTAAACACCCAATCCAAAGGAGAAGCAAGAGCAACACATGTTCCTAGATGAAAAACTAATCAAGAACACAGAGTACAACCCACCTGAGGGTAAGCGGTTACCGTGGCCACTCTACATTCACAACTCTATTGTCACCCGCGTGTTGGCACGCTCTGGCACTTTCACAGGCCAAACAAAAAGAGTCTGTCCATTCGTACAGGGAAAGTACCGCTATATGAACAGTTTTCCACCAAAGTTCACTTCACTGCACTAAAATCTTTACTCTCGAATTCCTCGGTAAAGATCAAACTAAGCTTTTAAACTCAGAAGGCATATTCTCTCGACGCATTTTTCTTTTTTTAACACCGTGATGTCTAATTTAAAAAAAAAAGTCATACGTTACTTATCATTGATTATTTTGCACAAGCAACTCAGTAACCTAACTAATGCAATATATTATGATAATACGCTTTTATCAGCTTTGTATTTTTGTAAGTATCTGAATTTTAAACTAAATTTTGGAGCACTTCAAAACGTTGGATTAATATAATTCATGTTTTTTTTTTTTTATGGATTAGGGAGGCAAACGAGCAGACGGATCGCCTGATGGTAAGCGATTACCGCCGCCCATCGACACCCGCAACACCAGAGGAGTCACAAGTGCGTTGCCTTCCTTTTAAAATTTTAAAAGAGAGTACGCTCTTTTCTTGAAGGTTTGAAGGTCGCAATGTACACTTATCAAAGCCCAATGACCATACTATAGAAAAAAAAACATACAATTAAAAATAACTATGTTTTATTTATTGACTAGTTTTTGCCCAAACATAGCGTATATCCATAGTCAGGTCTTAATCTACCTTTTTTTTTTTTTTTTTTTTTTTTTTTTTCGTGCGGAAATCCCCACGGATACCCCCCCTGCCGGAGCCGGAAGGGGAGGTTATGTCGGACTCGAACCGACTAAAACCGCACGCCGACTGTGGGTCTTGGTGCTAGGCCGGAGGTGAGGTTGTCAAAGACATATCCCTCGCACCCCGGCTGACCCAGGGCCATCCCTTACGGTCTGGCCCTCCTCAGGAGGGGGGACAACGGTGTCCCCAACTCGCCCCCGGAATGGGGAGGCGCGCTATTCAGCGCGCCGCCGCCGTGGCCTGCTTCTGCTGGGGTGACAGGCGGCTCCACCCGTCACCCCCAGGCCCGCGCTCATGGGGGACGGAGGTCAGTCAGTGCCCTCCGACGCCCGAGTTGCCTGCGCGCGCGGGCGGCGCGATCCGCGAGTCTTTCTCGCTCGCGCCGCCTCTCCCGCTCCGCCGTCTCCTTCACGACCATTACCTGCTCGCTGAAGGAGACGCCGGCCGCCCACGCGTCCGCGCAGCGGACCATTGCTGTGAGCAGGGTGGCGAGGGTGAGAACTCTCACTCCCAGGGCCGCCACTAGCTCCCGCCTCGGTTCGGCCCATGCCGGGCACTCGGTGAGCGTGTGCAGCCCCGTGTCCTCGCTCGCGTCGCAGTGATGGCACTCGGACGTTGGCTCCTTTTCGATCCGACACAGATATCTCCCGAAGCACCCGTGCCCGGTGATAATCTGCGTCAGTCGATACGAGAGGCTGCCATGTGGCCTCTCGAGCCATTCCCCCATGATGGGCCTTACCGCCTCTATGACGGCATGCCCTGCGCGTCGTTGCTCAAGTCGTCGCTCCCACTCCGCCACCATGATCCCGTGGAGCCGGGACCTCTCGGCCCGAATGTCTTCGGGCTCGGGATCGTATCCCCGCTCCCGCGCCTCCTTACGGAACCGATACAGTGCCGCAAGGGATCTCGCTTCCAGGATCCACGGTGGCGATCCGGCTAGGAGACTCGCCGCTTCAAAGGATATCGTGCGGTACCCCCTAATGGCCCTGCAGGCCATCGTCTGCTGCGGTGCATGCAGCAGTTGCACGAACCTGGCCTGCAGGGCGTCCGCCCACACGGGGCACCCGTACAGGGCCATGGACCGCACGACACCCGCGTAGAGTCTCCTGCAGGAGTCCTCTGGGCCCCTCAAGTTGGGCAGCAGCCGCATTAGCGCGTTAGCTGACACCAACAGTTTGGGGCGCAGACTTCGGAAGTGCTCTCCGAAGTCCCACCGACCATCGAGTACGAGCCCCAGGTATTTCAACCGGGGCTTGATGTCGATGGGAGTACCTCCTACTGTCAAGCTGGATCCCGGGGGTGGCCCGCGCCGAGGACCATGAAAGAACAGGGCCTCGGATTTGTGCAGAGCCACCTCGAGACCCAGCCGCCGGATCCGATCCACGACTTGAGCAACAGCGGTCGTGGCCCTCTGGGTCGCCTCGCGGTGTGTAGCGCCACTCACCGTCACTAGCGTGTCGTCCGCGTAGCACGTGACGGTGGCCCCGAACGCGAGCTCACCGCGAAGCACCCAGTCGTATCCGATGTTCCACAGGAGCGGCCCCAGGACCGATCCCTGTGGGACACCGCACGACATCTCACGCCTACCGACGCCGGTCGCACTTGGGTAGATGACGGCCCTCTCCGTCAGGTACGCCCCGACTATGCGGCGGAGGTAGAGAGGCACATCGTGGTACACGAGCGCCTCCCTGATGCAACTCCAGGGCAAGGTGTTAAACGCGTTGGAGATGTCCAAAGACACCGCCAACATCACCTCGCCCCGGGCAACCGCATCCTCCGCCAGAGTCCTCACGCGCATGATGGCATCCACAGTGGAACGCCACCGGCGGAAGCCGTACTGCGTGTCCGCTAGGTCCGGCCCTACTCTAGAGAGGTGCTCGACGAGGCGCTTGGCAATCACTCTTTCGAAGAGCTTGCCCACCTCGTCGAGCAACACTATGGGCCGGTACCCGGACGGCTCGTCCGCCGGGCGTCCGTCCTTGCGGATGAGGACCAGTTTCCCCGTCTTCCACATCTTCGGAAACTGGCCCCGCTCCAAGCATGCGCTGAGGAACCCTCGCAGTCGGGGTTCGAGACCGTCTTCTCCTAGAGCTAGGACCCACGCACGGCCTGGAATGCCGTCGGGTCCTGGGGCGGTGTTCTTCTTGGCTCTAAGCCGTCGCACCGCCAGCTCTAGTTCTACCCAAGTGACCTCGGGCACGTCGTCGTCAATAACCAGCCCGGGCGCATCAGGCGACCGAGGTGGCGGAGTCATCTGCGGCGGAACGTGTTCCGCCCGCGCCGGGAACAGGGATGCCACCACTCCTCCAAGCAGAGCCGGCTCGAGAACCTGGGTCAGGGGAGGGGCCCGGGGGCGCAGCTTTCCTCTTACCAAGCGGTAAGGCCGCCCCCATGGGTCCCGCTCCAGTGTCTCCAGCAGCTCCCTATAGGAAGCTGCCTTGGACCGCTTGATCTCCGCTCGGAGGGCATTCCTGGCCTCCCTGTATCCCTCTTGCAACTCCGCCACTAGGGGATCTGTGTCTGCGGGGCGGCTACGCCTCCTACGGAGCCTGGCCCACCGGCGGTGCGCGATCACGCAGGCTTGACGCAGCCTCGCGATCTCCGCAGTCCACCAGTAGACCCGGCGCCTCGGACTATAGGCTGGAGCCCTAGACATACCCGCATCGCAGACAACAGTCATGGCCTCCCGGAACCACGCCGCCTCGTCATCAATGTCGTCAGGCCTGTCCGGCACCATGGCCCAGGCCTGCACGGAGGCGGCTTCCAGGAGAGCATCCCTATTCAGTCCCCTAAGCACACAGCGCGGCTCGCGTGGGGCCGGTGTGACCGGCGCATCACTCTCGGGAGGGGAGACATCAAACCGAACGTATCGGTGATCCGACAGTGTCTCCACCTCCACGATAACACGCCAGTCCCGCACACGTTGCGACAGCGAAGCGCTCGCGAATGAGAGATCAACGATCGAACTCGCCCCGCGCTCCGCCACCCAGAACGTGGCTTCGGCCCCGCGATTCTGGAGAACCAGACCGAGAGTAGCGGCCCAGCTCTCCAGAGCCCTACCTCGCGGGTTCGTGTGCCGGGACCCCCAAGCCTCAGACCAGGCATTGAAGTCCCCAAGCACAAGAACCGGGCGAGGGTGACAGGCATTGACGACGTCGGTCAGCCGCTCCAGCGACTGCCGATACTGCCCTATGCGTCGGTGTGATGCCGGCGTGAAGTAGACGGCCACGACCGCAATCTCCCCCACACGCGCCGCTACGATGCCATGCTCCCTTGCGATCACCACAAAGGGAGGGGCACCCGCAGCGGCGTTACGCACCAGTGCCGCCGATCCATCCAGGTCGACCACCCAGGCAGGCCCGGGGGGGCGGTGGGTGTACGGATCGGCGACAGCGGCGACGTGTATGGACCACTGTGCCATGCTCTGGAGCAGAAGTGCCTGAGCATCGACACCGTGGCCCACGTTCGCCTGCAGGATGCGGAGCTGGGGATCCATTATGGAACCATCTCCGCATCCCGCTGCGAACAGTTTGCGGAACGCCCGCCTCGTGGCTTCGGCTCCCCTCCGGTGCAGGCCTTACTACCAACCCGATGGTCGGCCGGTTTGCCCCCCGCTGCACACCTGAAACAGTGCAGCGGAGCCTCGCAACCACCGGCCCTATGACCGGGTTGGCCACAGCGGAAGCACCGGTCACCGACCGTCACCTCCGCCGTGCACTGCACCCCAACGTGCCCGACCGCCAGGCACCTAAAGCACCTGGCCGGTCGAGCCTGCAGGAGCTGAGCCCGCACCCCAACAACGCCGTCCACCACGAGGACCCGCCGATCGGCAGCCTTTTGAGCTGCTGCGATGGGGCAGCCGACAACTGCCGCCCCCTGTCCGCGACGGCCGTAGCGAATCGCTCCGACCTTAACCGCCTCCAGGGGGCAGCCCCCGGCCTCCGCCACGGTGGCCCGAATCTCTTCGGCCGTGATGGAGTCGTCCAGGCCCGAAATACGCAGTTCTTCGCACTTTGTGGGCCTGGACACCCGGACGTCGGCTGCGTCCAGCGTCTCCCTTAGCTGAGCCGCTATGGCATCAGCCTGGGGAGCGCTGGAAGCGCCAGGGACCTGTATGAGGCGGGCACCCGTCCGGGTCTCCGTGACTCGGAGGGGCTTCGCCAGCTTAAGAGACCTCATATCTATGAGGCCTCTGGCCCGCCTCACCAGGTCAGGGTATTGCACGCCCCTCTCCGCAGCCTCCGGCGTCATCGTCAAGACGACAGCCGTGGTGCGGGGGACGCGCAGCCTTCCCGGCGCTCCCTTCGCTGCAGCCTCGGCCTTCCTGGCCTTTTTGGCTGCTTTCCGCTTGGCGTTCCGCCTTCTGCGCGTTTCGCCAGCCACCTCCCAACCCCCTGCAGGGGCGGAGCTCGTGGAGGCAACCGGAGCCGGAGCCGAAGCCGAAGTCGGGGCTGGTGCCGGGGCTGAGGTTGGGGCTGGGGCAGAGGACGTCTTCCCCTTGCCCTTCCCCTTTCCCTTGCCCTTGGGCTGGGCGCGCTGCGCATCCCCAGGGCCCTCGACTCCAACGGCAACAGCGAAAGCGGCCGGAGCCACAGGCGCAGCGGATGGTCTGCTGGCCGACTCCTGCGGGGTCCCGGCCGCTGCTGGGCGACCTCTTTTAACGGCCCCTGCATACCCTGCAGGCGGCGCCAGAGGCGGACGGCGGATGGAGTCCATGATGGCCTCCAATCCGCGCTTTGTTCGCTCCTCGTGCGCCGCCTGCCGCGCCTCCTGCGCCGCCTGCGCTGCCTCCAGCCGCCTTTCCATGGCGGCCAGAGCCGCCACGACGGCCGCCAGCGGGTCCGCGGGCTGGGCCGGCATCAGCACCGGTGACTGTGGCCGGACAGGCGCCGGCGGTGGCGACTCCGGCCGCACCAGTGCCTCCAGGCGCAGCGGCGACCTCGACCGCACCGGCGAACGCTCCGGCGAAGCCGGCCGAGCCGATGGCTTCGGCGCTGCCGGCTGCGCAACCGGTTTCCGCCGCGCCGACCGCGTGACGCGCCCCTCCGGCAGCCCGGCAACGACCTTCTGGAGATCGGCAAAGTCGGCTGCCATTTTGCCCATCTCCTTTCTGTATTCGGCCGCCTGTCGCTCCGAGGCCTCGATGAGCTCGACCTGCCGTCTGCCTAGCTGAGCCCGCTCGTTCCTCGAGTCAGCCAGCTCCGCTCTGAGCAGGCCGAACTCCTCGACAAGGCGCGTCGTCGCCCGTCTCAGCCGGACTTCCTCCGGCCCCATAGACCCAGCACGGGTCCCTATCACGTCCTCCAGGGTCTGCAGTACCTCCCTAGACGTAGGGTCGGTACGCGGCATGGGCGTGGGCGCCGCCGAGGTGGAGGGACTCGGCAGCGCCACAGCATCTCTCAGGGCCGGGGCCCGAGAGGAGGGCGTTTGGGGGATGGGCCTCTTGCCACCCCGCGTCTTCCCCCGGCCGACCATCGCGACCTTGGGCGGGGGGGAATCTTCACTGCCCTGGTTGTTCTCCTCGTTGGAGGACGAGTCGGTCAAGGTGACGGCGTCCGACTCAGTCCTCGGTGGAGGAGGAACCTTCCTACCACCGTTCCTCCTCCGTGCAGATTTTCGGGTCTGCAGACCCACCGGGCTGTTCGCCCTGCTCTTCTCGGTGGCGGTGTCGAAATTTTCCGACACCGCCGCAGTTGGTGACGCGACCTCCGCGTCGTGGCGCTGCGCGACCTCCGCGCAGTCTGTTTCACTAGGTAGGGGGGGGTTTTTATGGTTAGCAGATTTCATAAATGTTCCCATGTGGCAGACTTACCTGTTTATAGACTTCATTATTTAATAGTAAAAAACAATTAACGCTAGACAAAAGTCGGAACGCAGTCATATCGTATCGTACGGTATAAAGGCTGCATTGATCCTCGGTCGGCGAGTGAACAATAGCCTACGTCACAGCCACCGGCCGTCGGGCGCCGCGTACCTGAGATAGACAGTCTACCGCTAATACTGAGCGCTTGCGCATCTAGCTACCTATTTCTATTTAATCTCGTAATAATATATGCTAACTTGTTTTCGTACTTCGCCTATCTATCTGCTTGTGCTTGTGAACTCTTCTGTGACTTTCTTTCCTTCTTTCTGACTGTAAGGTGTAATGTGTTTCATCATAATAATATAAACTCAGTGAAACCGTGTGTTGTTCATTTTTATTTGCTGCCTACACCCAGCCTTTACACAACAACCACATTGGTGACCCCCGACATTGGACACCTTCTTGAAGAACACCTACACGGATCATCCAGAAGAAAGGTACTTACGATAGTCTAACCTCACAATATTATAAATGTCGGTACCAGGCGATGCATCTACTTCTAGTAAACAAGCCAAAGATGGCGACAAGACAATTACACCATACGATTTATGTCGTGTCGGAGTCCGATTGCCCCCGTTTTGGCCGGAAGAACCTGCCGTGTGGTTTGCTCAGATTGAAGGCAGCTTCGCCCTATCGAAAATTAAGGAAGACGAGACCAAATATTATTATGTCACTAGTCACCTGGAACATCGATACGCGGCTGAAGTCAAAGATATCCTGGTCAATCCACCTGCAAATAACAAGTACGAAACTCTGAAAGCGGAATTAATCAAGAGGTTATCAGCGAGTAGAGAAAAAGAGGTGACTCAACTTTTAATGCACGAGGAGCTTGGAGACAGGCGACCATCGCAGTTTCTGCGTCATCTGCGTCACTTGGCTGGAAAAAATATCCCGGACGACTTTATACGTACAATTTGGACCAGTCGCCTACCAACCAGCCTGCAGACTGTTATTGCGTCTCAACCAACTTCTACTTTAGAAGCCCTCTCAGATCTGGCAGATAAGGTGCATGATATGGTGCCTTCAACACCCCAAGTTGCATCTGCTGACACTGTTCCTGGTTCACTGCTGGAGAAGCTCTCCCGAGAAATTGCAGTACTCAGCCGCCAAGTCAAACATCTATCGATGGACAAATCGGGAAGATCACGCTCAAGACAACCTGGTGGTCATCGTGACAAGAGTCGAACCCGTTCTAACTCAAGTTACCGCAAGTTCCCGAACTGCTTTTATCACCACAAATATGGGGACAAAGCGCGCACCTGCATCAAACCCTGCGATTATCAGACGGGAAAAGCCAGCGGCAGTCGCTAATGGCGACAAGTGATTGCCTCAAATCTTCAGGTCGCCTATTCGTATCGGACCGCAAAACGAAAACCCAGTTCTTGGTCGACACCGGCAGCGACCTCTGTGTTTTCCCTCACACGGCCACGAAATCCAGACGACCAAGAACTTCTTACGAACTCTTCGCGGCTAATGGTTCATCTATTGCCACTTTCGGGTTCTTACAACTTGAACTCAACCTCGGCCTTCGACGAGCTTTCTCATGGCGTTTCATCGTAGCTGATGTCAGCAAGGCTATTATTGGCGCCGACTTTCTGTCACATTACGGCTTGATTGTCGATTGTCGGAACCGCCGCCTCATTGACAACAACACTTCGTTGTCGACAACTGCAGCGCCAGCTTCATCATCAGACGCCATCTCCTCCGTCAAAACGACTGTTGGTCAGTCGAAGTACATGGAACTTCTTCGAGGATTCCCAGAGGTTACTCGACCCCCAGGTACTCATCGTGTAATAAATCACAGTACAGTCCACTATATACGGACCACACCTGGGCCTCCTGTGCATGGCACACCAAGACGACTATCACCGGAGAAGTTGAAGATCGCCAAACAAGAGTTTAATGATATGATAAAAGCTGGAATAGCTAGACCATCGGAGAGCCCATGGTCGTCACCTCTGCATCTAGTCCCTAAAAAAGATGACGGCTGGCGACCATGCGGTGACTACCGTGCACTGAACGCACGCACAATACCGGACAGGTATCCAATCCGCCACATCCAGGACTTCACGCAAAACATCTCAGACTGCAAAATTTTCTCAAAAATTGACCTGGTTAAAGCATTCAACCAAATCCCGGTGAATCCTGAGGATATCCCGAAGACTGCCATCTGTACTCCATTCGGAATGTATGAGTTCCCGTACATGAATTTCGGGCTCAGAAATGCAGGTCAGACGTTCCAGCGCTTCGTGGATGAGATGACTAGGAACCTGGAATTCTGCTACAGTTACCTGGATGATTTTTTGATATTTTCTCCGGACCAAGCAAGCCATTACCAGCACTTACAAATGCTATTTACTCGACTGAAGGAGTTTGGCATGGTTATAAACCCATCCAAGTGCGTGTTCGGAGCAGAAGAAGTCACTTTCCTGGGTTGCACAGTATCATCGGCTGGCATCAAACCTATGGGGAGTAAAGTTGAAGCGATTAGGCAATACCCCATCCCGAAAAATGTCAAGGAGCTAAGAAGATTTTTGGGGATGATAAATTTTTATCGCCGATTTGTCAAAGATGCTGCTAAGTCACAAGCTCTGCTCCATGACCTACTTACTGGAACAGTCAAAGGCTCTCATCCTGTAACACTTGCAGGTGATACACTGACTGCCTTTGAAGCCTGCAAACAAAGTTTATGCGACGCTACACTGCTCGCTCATCCAAATATGAACGCAAAATTAGCCTTGGTCACTGACGCTTCTGATACTACAATTGGCGCGGTACTGCAGCAATATGTTAACGAAGAATGGCAACCTCTGGCTTTCTTCAGTCGCAAACTAAATCCAGCCCAAAAAAAGTATTCTCCATACGACCGAGAGTTGTTGGCCATATATGAGGCCATAAAGCATTTTCGACATCTAGTCGAGGCACGCCATTTCACTGTTTATACGGACCATAAACCGATCTGTTTCGCATTTCAACAAAGAAAAGACAAATGCTCACCTCGACAATTTCGTCATCTTGATTTTATATCGCAATTCACCACAGACCTGCAACATATATCTGGGAAAGACAATGTAGTAGCAGATGCACTCTCAAGAATAGAGGAGCTGGTACAACCCGTTGACCTGGAAAAAGTAGCATTGTCACAGATTTCTGACAAAGAGCTGAAGCAAATCGTAGAAGGCCATACCTCACTTAAACTGGTCAAAATAATAATACCTGGAATACGGACGGAGTTATACTGTGACACTTCAAAGCAGACACCTCGCCCGTATGTACCTGTTGAATTCAGACTACGCGTATTCAACAGCCTGCACTCACTCAGTCATCCAGGCATCAATGCTACGACAAAATTAATTACGGATCGCTATGTTTGGCCCAGCATCAATAAAGACTGTCGCGAGTGGGCAAAGTCATGTCACGCTTGTCAGTCAACCAAAATCACGCGGCATGTCACACCATCGTTTGGCTCTTTTGAACTGCCAAGTGCCAGATTCCAACACATTCATATCGACTTGGTTGGCCCACTACCACCATCGGATGGCTTTCGATATTGCCTTACAGCAGTTGATCGATTCACCAGATGGCCTGAGGCAATACCACTGACAGATATCTCCGCTGAAACAGTTGCCAAAGCGTTCATCAGTAGCTGGATCGCCAGATATGGATGCCCTGTTGAAGTAATTACAGACCGCGGAAAACAGTTTGAATCAGCTTTGATGAAACAGCTTGCTGAACTAGCTGGATTTCAACGCAACAGGACAACTGCTTATCATCCTGCAAGTAACGGTATGGTGGAACGGATGCACAGACAATTAAAAACGGCAATAAAATGTCACGGAAGCCAAAATTGGACAGAAAGCTTACCTTTGGTCCTGCTCGGAATGAGAGTTGCTTTCAAACCAGATATTCAAGCATCACCTGCCGAGCTTGTATATGGTGAGACGCTGAGATTACCTGGTGATTTCCTGCAATCCTGTAGAACAACCCAAACTACGGACATAACTGACTTTATCGCCCGACTTCGCTCCACGATGAATAACATCAGACCTCAGCCGGCGTCTAGACACTGTGGGAGAAATATATTTATCTTCAAAGACTTACCTCTCGCAACTCACGTTTACGTCAGAGATGACAGCGTTAAGGGACCTCTGCAGCCAGCATATTCTGGACCTCATAAGATCCTGCAAAGAGGTGACAAAGTCTATAAGTTACTAATAAAGGGAAAGGAACAGACAGTAACTATAGAACGACTGAAACCAGCGTATTCACTTACCTCTGATGCTCAAACCACGAAGACTGATTCAATAGTACCTGAAAACATGCAGGAAAATGTAAAACTTACCTTAACTAAAACACGTTCTGGAAGGAAGGTCCAATTTCCAGATTACTATCGCCCGTCCTAGGCGGTCTCTGGGGGGGAGAACTGTGGCAGACTTACCTGTTTATAGACTTCATTATTTAATAGTAAAAAACAATTAACGCTAGACAAAAGTCGGAACGCAGTCATATCGTATCGTACGGTATAAAGGCTGCATTGATCCTCGGTCGGCGAGTGAACAATAGCCTACGTCACAGCCACCGGCCGTCGGGCGCCGCGTACCTGAGATAGACAGTCTACCGCTAATACTGAGCGCTTGCGCATCTAGCTACCTATTTCTATTTAATCTCGTAATAATATATGCTAACTTGTTTTCGTACTTCGCCTATCTATCTGCTTGTGCTTGTGAACTCTTCTGTGACTTTCTTTCCTTCTTTCTGACTGTAAGGTGTAATGTGTTTCATCATAATAATATAAACTCAGTGAAACCGTGTGTTGTTCATTTTTATTTGCTGCCTACACCCAGCCTTTACACAACAACCACACCCACGAGCATGAGACGAAAGGTTACACTTCCCGGGTGACGCTCTTTCCGAGAAGCGGGGTACATACTGTGGAGGTCCCCTGGTGTCCACAGGTTTTAAACGACTTCGCTGTCGGGTTTTTAAGACTTTTCCTTGTCGCGGGCCGGCCAATTAAGGCAAGCCCCGCGGCCTCCAGGATACCGGCGTACCGAGTGTGGCTAGCACTCAGATCGTTGTCGATATCTAGGAGGTTACGCGACGCGGGGGAGCAGCCAACTCTCCCAACACCGACGGTGGCACGAGTGCCTGTCAGCCCCTGCGCGAGCAGTGGGCCGACCCGTCCCTGGATCTCGCGGAACCCTTGCCTCTCCCCTGTCCCCTCTGAGAGCAGAGGGATACTGGGAGTGACTAGCGGGAACCGGATCTCTCTCCGCGGGCCTTGAAGCCCCGCCACACCACGACCCCGTCTGGGTCGGCTAGCCCTCAAAAGGGCTGTTTGAATGGAAGGAATCCTACGGATCCCTTCCCGCGGGCCTTGCAGGCCCGCCATACCACGACCCCCTCTGGGTCAGCTAGCCCTCAAAAGGGCTGTTTGAACGGAAGGAATCCTACGGATCCCTTCCCGCGGGCCTTGCAGGCCCGCCATACCACGACCCCCTCTGGGTCAGCTAGCCCTCAAAAGGGCTGTTTTAATAGAAGGAATCCTACGGATCCCTTCCCGCGGGCCTTGCAGGCCCGCCATCCCACGACCTCCTCGTGCAATGAGGTCGGCCGTTGGGTTATTCGTCAACGGTCAACAGAGCTCCTAAGGTGGGAGTCTGTTAGCCGTTGTCCAGGATGCACCAGCCCCTCCGCTTCCGCTCCCCAGGACCGCAGTCCAAAGGGGGAAGAAACGGAAAGGCCAACGTGGAGGTTACCCAACCCGCACCCCGGTCTTAATCTACCTCTATACCAAATTTCATCAAATCGGTTCAGTGGTTTAGGCGTTAAGCGTCATACAGACAGACAGACATACAGACAGCCAGAGTTACTTTCGAATTTGTAATGTTAGTATGGTTTCAACCCGTGACTAGGTCACGTCAAATAATTCATCTAGTATTTTTAATACAAAAATAGAAGTATTGAGTAATGGTTTACTAACTTAGTGTACTAGCTTAGTATAAAGATTAAAGATGAATGATATAACTTATATCATATTATTATCAACTCCACAACTCCATCTAACCCCATTCCATTACAAATATATATATTCGTCCAGAAAAACGTAGACATTCTCGGGCGAGGAAGTTTGTTCGTCGCTAACTTTCAAAGTAGAAGCTCTTTCGGTTAGAAGTTTCGCTACTACTTATATATTTGGTTAAATGCAAATGTATAACGTTGAATCGGATTAATAAATATAACATAAATCTATTTAGAGGTGTTACCGCCTGTTATCGAAGCTTTATGGCGTGGCGGTAGAGAACGCGACTGCTACGCAAGAGGCGCGGGTTCGATCCCCGCTCAGTGCAAATTTTTGTATGCATGAATATGGCTATTTGCATTGGTCTGGGTGTTTCTATGTATAATATGTATGTATTTACAAAAAAAAGTATATTTGTATGTTTATCCGCATTCTAGATTCCATAACACAAGTTATAAAAGCTTACCATGGGTCTAGATAGCGTTGTGTAGAATGTTGTCGAATATTTATATTTAAACGAATATTAGAAAGTAGATAATGGCAGTTGAAAAAGTAAAGTTGCAAGCACCATCGACGGTTCAAAGGGAAAAGAAATCAAAATCCAAAACTATGACCTAAAAGTACATACATACATATAATCACGTCTGTTAATCCCCAAAGGGGTAGGCAGAGGTGTATTAGCACCCACGTTTCGCAATTTATGATTTTCGGCCTCACAACGTATTAGGTAGAGAGCCTATTGCCGTCTAGCGGGCTCTTTGTCTTGGGCTGTACTTTTATTGTCAGATGGAGAACAGCCCTTTCCCTTAGTCGCCATTTGTGACACGCACAGAAAGAGTTTGTGGTCCTATTTTACTCCACGGGGAACCAACAAGGCTATAACATAAAAGTTTTATTGAAAAGCGATTTTCTTATTACTATAAACCATAATTTACATTCATATACAGAGTCCTTGTCTCCTGAACTAAGGTGTTAATCTTTATCTAAGGAGACAGTTCTATCCCACATTTTTTTTAAATAGAATATTAGCAATCGAAATTACTAATGTTCCCGCTAACCCCTCCAACTAAGCTGAATTGCTTGTGCTAGGAGTGGGCTCACGTCGATAGGGTAATGACCAGGATCGAACCCGGGACCTCTCAATCGTAAGGCCGACTCCTTAACCACTAAGCTACCAACATTACATGTTACACAATGTACTTCAGAATTAATAATAATCTATCAACACACTAATTAATTACAGTATTATAACTATACAAACAATACATTCTAAACAAAAATATATACTACTGCCGTACTAGTAGAACTCACAGTACCGTGGGAAACTGACATACCTAAACTTGACCAACGAGCTAACCAAAAATGGCTATGTGGTTTGGTTCGGATTGCCAAGAGCTTCAGTAAGCTCTTTACTCAAACGAATATCTAAAACGGCGTTGATAGGATCTTACCAAATTTGGATAGGTAGAGGGGGAACACGACTGACGGTGGAGGTGTGCGCTGATGCATCACAAGGTGGTCACCCTAAACCTACACCTGGGTCGCAAGTCCCAGACGCCGTCACAGTGTTCCTCTCTGTACCACACCATGGACCCGGCGACCGCACGGTGAATCCATGGAATGCTAAGAACCGGATCTCTACCGGGCGTAAGGGGAACGCTCCCGAAGCCGTAAACCCCTAGTAGTATTCCAGGCATACACATTGGCATAAAAATAAATTTCGATTTATTTATTTAAAAAAAAAAATTATTTTGCATTATTTACTCTCCATCTTGTTAGTAAAGCTAAATGAAACGATAATTTCATACCCATTTTAATCCTCCACTATCTCTTACTAAATCCCATAATAAAAGTATTTAAAGTTAAGTCAGTTGATTAAAATTTTAGAGAAAACTTCTCCCATTAATAGTTACCTATTATTCTCACTGGTGTTCACGACTGTGGGTCTAAAAAGCTTTACCTGTTCTCCGAGAATAATAAATTAATAACATTAGAGAATAGTACCCAAGTGAGTTAGCTACTGCAATTTTGTATGAATGTGTTAGAATCATGTTAAAATATGGAGTGGCCAGCGATCAGGTGAGGTGTAGCTTGATGTATTATAGTGTATTTATATTACTATAAAGAATATTTTAAAGGATTTGTAAATAAGAAACTACTTTATACAATATTTTTTATAAGTAGGTAGATGAAAATCATTCGATGCAATGCGACGTCTCAAATGTTATAAAAAGACGATGTCAGATGTCATTCGGACGGTCTATCCCGAGCCGTCGAAGTGTGAGGTACGATATACCTCTGTTATATTTATAATGTTATAATAATATGTACTTACAGGGTTATAAAAGTGAATGTAGTGAATGTAGTAATAACTACTGTTATAGTGAATAATATAATAGTGGATTGGTATTTAATAAGTAATTGAATTAGCAATTATAATTAAATACCCTCTTTGGGTGTTCTAAATATTGTGTAACTAAAATATACTTGTAAAGTAACCGACTCAAAGTATTACTTGATGTATTTGCGATAATCCTTGGGGATAATAAACTATCATAATGTCTGTAAAAGTATGGCTATACCAATGATTATAACGGCTGGTTCGATACCAGTGTGGTATCTAAGTTTTATGTACTACCTATGTATCGTAGTGTCGGCTATTAGTCTGTTTAACTGATATACCAGATGATTGAATATCATTATACCATATTAGTGACTGTGCAAGTATTGTCATACTGATAATTATGAGAAGTGGTTCGACTCCAATGTGGTTTCTATGTGATAAGTATCTGTGTTATAATTTTAGCTATTATAGTGTTGTACCTGGTCTGCAACCAGAGTTGCCTTATATTGTAATATTTGGCTATAATTATGAGAAGTGGTTCGACTCCAATGTGGTTCCTATGTGATAAGTATCTGTGTTATAGTTTTAGCTATTATACTGTTGTAACTGGTCTGCAACCAGGGTTGTCTTATATTGTAATATTTGGCTACGAGCCTGGTGTAACATGAAGTAAAATATTAATTATGTTGTGGTTAGAAGGCAGACAGGTTTTCTTGTCAGTTCTTTCCTGTCTACAACAGCTTTTGGAACTGACGTAGTATAACAGAATAAAAGAGTGATAAAACAGAATTGTATTTATTGTTTAATTTCCTTGGTTCAAATACATAATTACAAATGGCATCCTGTTTATGGGTATATATAGTAAGTTATAGGCTTATATATATATGGTCACCTCTAATTTTACCCCCCTTAAATCTAACATCAGAAGTGGGATACGCAAAAACCGTATTCTAATACATATTGTACAAGTTTCAGATTGTATCTGTATCTGGGAGGCTTGCCAAAAGCCTTCTGTAATATTTGCTACCCACTGGAGCAATGACTGACGGCTCAGCTATCTGCAAGGCAGTGAAATCCAGCATCAATTTGCAGCGGTACTGCGAAGCAGTGTATTTCCAAACCATCAACAAAAAAAGTGCACAAAAACGGTATTGTAGCTTTTGTGATTTATAAGGTTCAAGTTGGATAGTGTAACTTCTTGATAGTTCTAATTGCAAACCACCCGGGCTGATCACTAACGAATTATTTTAAAATTTCTGGCTATTATCATTGATGTAATACTGGATTTCATATTTAATGAAAAAAAAGTAATGGTCAAACGTTTTATTTTCTTGAACAAAATATGTGGCTTGACTAATACTTAAAGCAAAGTTAATCTTTTTGGTGATCTGAAATGGTTTGATCAGATTAAGTGGTGTTAATATTTTGTATTCTAAAATAGTTTTTTTCGGTACCTGACAAGTAACCTATTAAGATATATCAGGTTGGCCGAACAGTTACTTATTTATGATTACTGTGTAAAGTAGATTTTATTTGTTCGGAGAATTACTAAAAGGGTATGTATACACATACACCGTGATAAAAAGATTGAAAGACATTCTTAATTTATTTGGATTCATCTCTTTACAATTTAAGTTCATGATACTGATACTCATTAATGTGTGATGGTTACCAGGACTTTAAAATACGACCCATTTTTTTTTTATTTAGTTGGACACATTCTAAAGTTAAAAGTCATGTAAAGCCAATAAAGTTAAGTCATGTAAAGCCAATAAAGTTAAAAGTCATGTAAAGCCAATAAAGTTAATAAAGTTAAAAGTCATGTAAAGCCAATAAAGTTAAAAGTCATGTAAAGCCAATAAAGTTAAAAGTCATGTAAAGCCAATAAAGTTAAAAGTCATGTAAAGCCAATAAAGTTAAAAGTCATGTAAAGTCAATAAAGTTAAAAGTCATGTAAAGCCAATAAAGTTAAAAGTCATGTAAAGCCAATAAAGTTAAAAGTCATGTAAAGCCAATAAAGTTAAAAGTCATGTAAAGCCAATAAAGTTAAAAGTCATGTAAAGCCAATAAAGTTAAAAGTCATGTAAAGCCAATAAAGTTAAAAGTCATGTAAAGCCAATAAAGTTAAAAGTCATGTAAAGCCAATAAAGTTAAAAGTCATGTAAAGCCAATAAAGTTAAAAGTCATGTAAAGCCAATAAAGTTAAAAGTCATGTAAAGCCAATAAAGTTAAAAGTCATGTAAAGCCAATAAAGTTAAAAGTCATGTAAAGCCAATAAATTTAAAAGTCGTGTAAAGCCAATAAAGTCAAAAGTCGTGTAAAGCCAATAAAGTCAAAAGTCGTGTAAAGCCAATAAAGTCAAAAGTCGTGTAAAGCCAATAAAGTCAAAAGTCGTGTAAAGGTAATAAGGTTAAAAGTCGTGTAAAGCCAATAAAGTCTAAAGTCGTGTAAAGCCAATAAAGTCAAAAGTTGTGTAAAGCCAATAAAGTCAAAAGTCGTGTAAAGGTAATAAGGTTAAAAGTACAGTCGGTTCAATATTAAAGTTAAAAGTACAATAGATTCATATAAAAGTACCGTAGATTCAATATTAAAGATAAGTGCCGTCGATTCAATATTAAAGATAAAAGTGCCGTCGATTCAATAAGAAAATAAAAGTAAGGTCGATTTAATATTAAAGTAAATGTACAGTCAGTTCAATATTAAAGTAAATGTACAGTCGATTTATTATTAAAGTAAAAGTACAGTCGATTTATTATTAAAGTAAAAGTACAGTCGATTTATTATTAAAATAAAAGTACAGTCGATTTATTATTAAAGTAAAAGTACAGTCGATTTATTATTAAAGTAAAAGTACAGTCGATTTATTATTAAAGTAAAAGTACAGTCCATTCAATAATAAAGTAAATATAATAATAAAGTAAAAGTACAGTACAGTACAGTGAGTGATTGCCAAATAAATTTCTTTCTTTCTTTCTTTCTTTCTTTCTATTTATTATTAAAGTAAAAGTACAGTCCATTCAATAATAAAGTAAAAGTACAATCGGTTCAATATTAAAGTAAATGTACAGACGATTCAATATTAAAGTAAATGTACAGTCGGTTCAATATTTAGGTAAATGTACAGTCGGTTCAATATTAGAGTAAAAGTACAGTCGATTCAATATTAGAGTAAAAGTACAATAGACTTAATATTAAAGCAAATGTACAGTCGGTTCAATATTAAAGTAAAAGTACAGTCGGTCCAATATTAAAGTTAAATTCAAATTCTAACAAAATTGTTTATTCTGCTTGTAAAACGCCAATATAAAAAATAAATATTAAATACTATTTAGCAAATGGACCACTGGTTTGAAACGTGGAGTACAGTGGATGCAATAGTAAAGTTTATTCAAACTAAGCTACAATAATAAAGTAAATTACAATCAAAGTAAAGTCAAGTACAGTTAAAACGAACAAAATTCGAATAAAAAACAAAGTCAATAGCATTTACACTACGTATGTACAATGTACCTTAAGGACTACAATAGATATTATTTTATTATGGATTTACTAAACACTTTGAGATCAAAGTATAGTTCAGAATGGCCGTGGTGGATTAAAAACATTGCTATTTGTGTTACTATATATATAGTGTTATTGGCTTTTGGCATTAGTGGTGGTTGTAAGTAAAAAACAAAAGGGACGAGACTATGATGTCTCGGGTAAAAGGTGAGACTATGATGTCTCGGGTAAAAGGAGAGACTATGATGTCTCGGGTAAAAGGTGAGATTATGATGTCTCGGGTAAAAGGAGAGACTATGATGTCTCGGGTAAAAGGTGAGACTATGATATCTCGGGTAAAAGGCGAGACGGTTTTGTCTCATGGGGAAAAAAGGCGGGGCGGTTATATCTCAGTTGAAAAACAAGACTTATACCTCGTGTAAAATAAGAGACTTTATCTCGGGTATACAACTGTTATAATCAAATGCCGTGATACATAATTAATTTAATGGTAAATTTATAGATGGTGTTTGAAATGATAAAGTTTAGATTATTCCGTTAGATTCGGAGGTAATCAATATTCGTAGATAACTGAACAATAACAAGACATTTTAAAAAAGTTCAGATTATTCCGTTGGATTCGGAGGTAATCAATATTCTTGGATAACCAAACAATAACAAAAGACATTTTATAAAAGTTCACATTAGTCCGTTGGATTCGGAGGTAATTAATGTTCTTAGATAACTGAATAATAACAGAAGATAATATATACATATATTTTACACACATTTTATAAAATGTTTTTTGCCCTTCTACTATGCTAAGATTTCATAAAGATCGAAGACTAAATAATGTTTAAATCTTAAGTTTGAGACAAAGTACCAAAATGTTGTTGAATATCTATATTTTTTGGTGTTGACTATTCTTTTTGGGGTAATTTTGATACTAAGGAAGTGTTTTTTCTTTAATGTATAAATTCTGTTTTGCAAAAAGTGATGTAAAAGAAATATAATTATAATGACTAAGTTTAAGTATGTAATATGTGATCGCAATTTGCAATAAAATTCGTTGTATATACTTCGAGAGCGAAGTAATTGTCAGTATGGCCGTGTTAGAATCATGTTAAAATATGGAGTGGCCAGCGATCAGGTGAGGTGTAGCTTGATGTATTATAGTGTATTTATATTACTATAAAGAATATTTTAAAGGATTTGTAAATAAGAAACTACTTTATACAATATTTTTTATAAGTAGGTAGATGAAAATCATTCGATGCAATGCGACGTCTCAAATGTTATAAAAAGACGATGTCAGATGTCATTCGGACGGTCTATCCCGAGCCGTCGAAGTGTGAGGTACGATATACCTCTGTTATATTTATAATGTTATAATAATATGTACTTACAGGGTTATAAAAGTGAATGTAGTGAATGTAGTAATAACTACTGTTATAGTGAATAATATAATAGTGGATTGGTATTTAATAAGTAATTGAATTAGCAATTATAATTAAATACCCTCTTTGGGTGTTCTAAATATTGTGTAACTAAAATATACTTGTAAAGTAACCGACTCAAAGTATTACTTGATGTATTTGCGATAATCCTTGGGGATAATAAACTATCATAATGTCTGTAAAAGTATGGCTATACCAATGATTATAACGGCTGGTTCGATACCAGTGTGGTATCTAAGTTTTATGTACTACCTATGTATCGTAGTGTCGGCTATTAGTCTGTTTAACTGATATACCAGATGATTGAATATCATTATACCATATTAGTGACTGTGCAAGTATTGTCATACTGATAATTATGAGAAGTGGTTCGACTCCAATGTGGTTTCTATGTGATAAGTATCTGTGTTATAATTTTAGCTATTATAGTGTTGTACCTGGTCTGCAACCAGAGTTGCCTTATATTGTAATATTTGGCTATAATTATGAGAAGTGGTTCGACTCCAATGTGGTTCCTATGTGATAAGTATCTGTGTTATAGTTTTAGCTATTATACTGTTGTAACTGGTCTGCAACCAGGGTTGTCTTATATTGTAATATTTGGCTACGAGCCTGGTGTAACATGAAGTAAAATATTAATTATGTTGTGGTTAGAAGGCAGACAGGTTTTCTTGTCAGTTCTTTCCTGTCTACAACAGCTTTTGGAACTGACGTAGTATAACAGAATAAAAGAGTGATAAAACAGAATTGTATTTATTGTTTAATTTCCTTGGTTCAAATACATAATTACAAATGGCATCCTGTTTATGGGTATATATAGTAAGTTATAGGCTTATATATATATGGTCACCTCTAATTTTACCCCCCTTAAATCTAACAAATGCAACTACCGCACGACGGGTTTTAGTTAAGCAGTCCTTCGTATATTAACTATTGCAGTTAGATAGATCCTACTAATATTATCTATAATTAAAGTTATCAATGTTACTGTTATAGTAGGTATCTAAAATGTAAAGGTATAATATATTGTTTATACTGTAGATTGATGGCGCTTGGTGGAATCTGCTACACATATTGAATAACACACTTGTACTGGTGTGTGGAAAAGGTTTGTGGAAAAGTACAAGTGTGTTATTCAATATGTATAATATATTGTGTTGATATGTTAATATATGATAATATATTGTGGAATTATTGCCAAGCGAAATAAAAAATATTTTCTTCCTTTCTTTCTTTTTCTTTCTAACACCCAGACCAATGCACTGAGCGGGGATCGAACCCGCGTGCCTCCTGCGTAGCAGTCGAACGTTCTATCGCTACGCCACAGAGGCCGTCATCTATTGCATGTGCTGATACTTGTAATAGAATTACAATACAATACAAACAAATAAAATACAATACAAAACAAGAAATACAATAGAGAGAATATTGAGTGCGAAGGTAGTACTTGCCTTGTAAAACAAGCCAATTAGCGTTAAAAAGACGGGGTTTTAAGTGGACTTGAATATTACTGATATTGAACTATATTGCAATCACGTATCGAACCTTACCTATACATATTATACAGTATTGTACAAAACCACAATGATCCGATGTACAGACATGACCACTTCACAGTGCTTTACAAATACACATAAGTATTAAATAGATTACACTGTCCACTGTCACCGAACTCCCAAGCAACTACAATATGGGGTTTTTCAAGAAGGGCATTAGAAGGTTTCTTCAGGGTAGGCAGCACGAGTGTAACGCCCCTGGTGTTGCATACGTCCATAGGCCGGTAACCACTTTTTATCAGGTGGGCCGTGTGCTTGTCTGCCACCTAAGTAGTATAAAAAACTCCTAAAAAGCAAGACACGATATCTCTATAAAATTCTGTAATGCTTTAGCGTATCTATAAGTGGTATTAACTCTGCTACGATGACCCATTCGCATACCGCACATAGTAGAAATGGTATTTCTTCCATTCCTATATAAGTTTGTAATAAAATGTTCCATTAGAACTGGCGATATGAGAAGGATATTATACATAAGTGGATGACGGTCAAGATTAATTTTTCAAAGGGTAAATGGAATGGCGTTTGTTGTCATCAACGCAATCTTATGGCGCCTACTATGTTAGAATAAAAACAAGTCATACACGCATAAGTATACAATAATATACAGGATGATTTTTTCAGCTCTGACATTAAAACTACGACCAGTAGTTAAACTTGTTGTAATTACTAGACGTAAAAGTATCAAAATGAATTGGCCTCGTGGATTTTTGGAATAAAAACTGTGGTGTTATCATTGCTATAAAAATTTGTTTAAAATTTGAAAGCTTTCATCATCATTCTCTAAGCTATTTTTAACCCAGCTGGTGTCAATTTTTCAGTAATTACGAAGCAGCAGATCTTTGATATTTTTCGTAAAGTGACTGATACTTGAAACCCACTGCCGATATCGATGTTTTGTAGATATACCAGTTGTTGAACTTTTTAAGATTTCAATAAGTAGTTAGTTGGAGTACTTGAAGCCTCCGTTGGCGTCCGTAATGACTGCCATAGATGTTTGTAAGGAAACTGTGACCAAAATCTTAACGTTCGGAGTCATGTGAATTTCTTATAGATAACTATAAAAGTCATTGTGAAAACATTATCATTACCTAACATTGTTATTTGATACACCGTTTCATCCGATCAAAAAAGCTTCACAAAAAATATCGCGCTCAATAAAAGCACTAAAACTTCGATTTATCAATCACCAACCAATCTCATCTACTGCCATCAAAAATAAAATGGCGAAAAGAAAAGAAAAAAGAGTTTATCACGCACTAAAGGGACGACAAACAAAGCCGAAATAAATTATCGCGAGACTTTCCGTTGGGATCATGCTGTATAACAATCCATCAATTAGCTGCCCATCAAACGTCGAGGACCGATGTCCTTTTGTATATACATAGTTGTTTATATTATTTGTAGCGACAAATTGTAAATGAAATGAAATTTAACGTCCGAATGAGCTGTATTTGTATTTTTATTTGCTTTTGTAATGGAGTTTGTTTTGATATACAGTTAAATTACTATATTTTTTAAACTGTTTATACTGGAGATTGATGGCGCTTGGTGGAATCTGCTACACATATTGAATAATGTTTCTCAAAGGTTTACATTGATGTTTTCAATGTAAACCTTTAAGAATGCCTTAAGGCGAAACCGGTCAGGTTTAGAAATAAAATAAACTCAGTGGAAAAGTACGAGTGAGTTATTCAATATATATTTTTTTATTTTAGTAATTGGTGTATTTATTTCTTACCTAATCTAAGTCCGCAGCTCCGCCCACGTGGATGTAGGTTAACGCGATTTTTATCTCCGGTTCTACTTATCCAACTACGATCAAACAAATATAAGATTTTATGTCTAGGTGAGACATAGTAAAGAGGATCAATCTTAAAGAGAATAAAACTACTAGGCCGATTTCAAAATAATTTTCACTATTAGAATGCTATATTTCCCTTGTATCATAGGCTACATAACTTGGCTGACATGCTTAATACGAAACAAAAGTCTAATTAACAAAATATAAAAGAATAAATATGTCATATTTCTTTATTTCATGGGAATTTCCACCGCTTTGACGTTTAAAAAAAAACCTGATTTGCATTAACAGTCAAGCTATTTCTAACATTGCCTCAAACAAATCACGAAAGCTTAGTATGAATGTTTAATGGAAAATCGTTTTTAAAACCATTAAGAATTACTTGGAAAACTATGCTAGATTAGGTAATCAATTTAAATTATTTTTGTACTGTATGCCGTCAGCAAGGCTACAAATTTTCTTGATTAAGCCTTCTTCTTCGAAGTCGCAGTTTTCACGCCGAAGTCCAGGGTTCAGTTTTTCCAGACCAGCTGTGGGTTTGGCTGAACTTCGATATTTCCCGAGAAAAGACTGCCATCTAACCTCAACTATCTATTGGCGATATCGAAGTATTGCACTCTCCAACTAACCTTCTTCTTCTGTCGAGTCGCTGGCATGTCAAGTCCAATCTACTTACTACTACTACAAATCAACTACCTTTAAAGACTGCCATATGAATATCTCGTAGGTCAACCAACGGTTTTTTCTTTTTTTTTTATCGTGCGAAAAATCCCCACGGATACCACCTCCACGGAGCCGGTGGAGGCGGTTATGTCGGACTCGAACCGACTAAAACGCACGCCGTCTTGGGTCCTTGGCTGCCGGAGGTGAGATTGCCAAAAGCATATCTCTCGCACCCCGGCAGACCCAGGACCATCTCTTTCGAGATGGCCCCCTTCGGGTTGTGGGGACCAAAATGTCCCCATCTAGCCCCGGTTACGGGGAGGCGCACTTTGCGCCGCCGCCGCGGCCTGCTTCTGCTAGGGTGACAGGCGGCTCCACCGGTCACCCCCAGGCCAGCGCTCATGGAGGACGGAGGTCGTTCTGCGACCTCCGACGTCCGGTTCGCCTTCGCTCTGCACGGGCTTCCCGGGCCAGGAGTCTGGTCCGGACCCTACCGGCCGCCTCCTTCTCGAGCATTACTTGCTCGCAGAAGGAGGCGGCCGCACCCCAAGCGTTTGCGCATCGTACCATCGCTGTGAGCAATGTGACGAGTGTGAGGACTCCCACCCCTAGAGCCGCCACTAGGACCCGCCTCGGCGTGTCCCACGCCGGGCACTCGGTCAGCGTGTGCAGCTCTGTGTCCTCGCTTGCATCACAGTGATGGCACTCGGACGTTGGCTCCTTCCGGATCCGACACAGGTAACTCCCGAAACACCCGTGTCCGGTAATCACCTGCGTCAGCCGGTACGAGAGGCTGCCGTGTGGCCTCTCTAGCCAAAATGCAAATAGACCTATAGATAGAGCCGGAATTGAACCTTGCATTGCTTAGCAGTCTTGTTCAGTATCACCACGCCATAGAGGCTGTCCGGTTAAATAAACAACATTATTACTAAAATATAAGTTGTTCATAGTTGACCTTGAAGAAAAAGCAGCGAGCAAAGTCATTATGTTTTGATAAAAAAGGGCCCCAAGTCAATGGGGTTGCATGAAAACTTTCGTAATGGCACAAGAAGCTCGTGAGTTGTGTTACGAAAGAAACAAATGAATGGCCTTTATCCTTGCTTATTGCGGCAAAAAAAAGTTACCTTCTTGGGTTCCGTGCACAAATCGTAAACGAAACTTTAAGACTCCACTGTCCATCTGTCTATTGGTGATCAGCAGTTACCAGGCTGTATCTCATAAGCCGTGATAGTTAGAGACTAGAAATTTTCACAGATGATATATGTCTACTATATGTCTATAACTACAGAAAAAAACGCAATGGTACGGAGACTTAAATCTTTTTTTTTTTATTTTCTGCCGAAGTTCTTCAGTGTGAACTGTTCCGGTTGATCCAGCCACTGGTGGGAATTTACAGAAACTGGGGTACCCAAAAATTTTGTCATCATCGACTAGGGATGGGAGATCAGTGCTGTGGTTCTCACGAATACCCGTAATAACTTATACACGTAGACTTACAGTGCGAGTGCCGGGTCCGTCGTGTGGCAGAGAGAGAAACCCGAGCAGACCCCGAGACTTGTGGCTCGGGTTGTAGTTTTAAGGGGCCCCTTTGTGACTTAAGTCAACACTCACTTCCACTGCTCGCGCTCCCCCCGCCATCGCCACTCCACTCCACTGATGCGTAGAGATGTTGCGTCTTTGGCAGTTTTCTACCGTCTCTACCATGGTGAATGTTCTGACGAGCTCTTCCAATTAGTCCCACCCTCCCCTTTCCTTCACAGGACGACACGTGCAGGGCTAAGATGTCATCCATTTACGGTGCAGAGTATACCTGCTAGAACCAAGCGTTTCAGTGATTCATTCCTATGCCGCACCACTAAGACCTGGAATTCCCTGCCAGCTCACGTGTTTCCTTCTTCCTACAGTCCCGGGTCCTTTAAGCGGGGCGTGAAAAGGCATCTAATGAGGCCGTCAAGCTGAGTGCCACCACAGTTAACATGGTAAATGTTAACGATGGTGACCCTCTTTCCGAGACTTTGCCTTTAGCTTAACATCAGGCGAGGTGAAGTCAAATTGACGTGTCCGATATAAAAAAAAAAAAAAAAAAACCAATCACACTGAGATATTATAATACTTCACGCGGCCCGCCTTCGACTCGCAAACATCAAAACAATTCAGGCACCGTTACTTTATAATACAAACCAATATATATAGGTAGTATTTTTATAGTCCTAGTTCGTTTCTAGTTCCCCATAACAGCGTTGTCTTGAAGAGTTTTGACGCACGTGGGTACCCCTACGCATCTAAAACGTCAAAACTCTTCAAGTACGTGCATGAATATGATTTAAAACCCAATTCCTCGTGTTAAGACTATTTGTAAGCCCAAGTACATGCAAATTGGTTTCAATGTTCAATCAAGGCATAGGTCACACGACACGATTTTCTTTGCAGCTTATTTGAGCGGTCACATAAATACCTCGAAAGAAAATACAATTGGTACAAAACCAGTTCTTTCTAAAAATTCGTTGTAACAGCACTGTATTTCCCAAATTCATTATGAAGCACGCTCATTTGTTCGAAATGGGGAAAGAATGTAAATCATTAAGGGAAAAATGAGCGACCTCGGAACGTTTTCCGCTTACGCATCGAATCGTAGTTACTCCCGGTGAGTAATAGATGGCGCTCTAAGTTGTGAGCTTGCAAAGTACTCCTTATTTTTCAAGTGTTCTATTTTTATTTGAGTAAATAGGCGTTTATTTCAAGGAAACCAAGGTAAGGTTGAAAAGATTACATGCATAAATTCACGCTAGTAAATCCCCGAAGGAGTTGGTAGAAGTATAAAGACAGTATCAGATCGATCTTGGCTAGTACATATTATCTTGATAGTAAGGCTATCTTGAGCCTTACTATATACTTGACATTAAATTTTAGACTTTATTTCTATAAAACTAAAGTTAAAAATTAAATGAAAACACTTTCATTACACTTTTTTAATTACTCAGCTAAAAGTAATTTCAGCATGGCTTTAAAGTCGACGGCGACGACGGTGGCACTACTATGGTTTGGCTTAAGCAGAATCGAGGCCCTGGTGGCGACTTCAAATGCACGGTGGTGTTGACGAGTGACAATAAGTACTCAAAAAGTCAAGATTGAACTGATGCTGACTGTACTAACACCCACTTTTTGCCAACTGTAATTTTCAGTCCCTCTTTGTTAAGGACTTTGTTAGAACAGCCCTATCCTTTATTCGTCTATGACGCCCCCGGGAAGGTAAAGGAAAATGTGGAAGGAAATAATAGAATGGAAAGAGATTGAAAAGATTACGGTAACCTAATGTGTCGGGCAATGAATTGAACATGTAATAAAGACGAAGAAAATCTAAGCGTCCCTTAATACTCAATTTACATGAAATAGGAGCATAAAGAAATTAGGCAAATTGTACAAATTAGTAAGAATTGTAGTAATTTGTATAATTCGAGATAACAGTAATGTTTTCATAAAATGGTAAATTTTGTATGACATTTGGTACTTATGGAAGTAAAAAATAACGAAGAATAAGGGCGAGAATTAACTATGAACTACTACACTACATAATTAATGGACCACATAATAAAATTATATTCATAAATTCACTATTCTTTTTTTTTATTTTACGTGTCACGTTTTTTTTTTTATTTCTTTACTTTATTCTAAAGCCCATAACACACTATAAAATAATGCTATTACTTTCTTAGATAGATCTTCTGATATACTCGTA
This sequence comes from Eilema sororculum, assembly GCA_914829495.1. Lineage (NCBI taxonomy): Eukaryota > Metazoa > Arthropoda > Insecta > Lepidoptera > Erebidae > Eilema > Eilema sororculum. The sequence continues at coordinate 17,737,759 of OU618552.1, read as the reverse complement.
ATACAAATGTTTTAAAAATGTCACTGTTACCTCATCAAAACTGGAATTAGAATTAATAAATTAAATTCAAATCTCGGGATTTCACTTCCGTGTTATTACTCTGTATTTTGTTATGTTCAATCTAATTTATGTTAATTTTGTCTCTAATGATGAAGATGATGATAATAATATATGTTGTGGAACTTATTATTATTTTAACTTCAAAATCATATGTATTCCCTTCAAATTCATTTTGTGTGTCAAGGTATCGCATTCTTTGTTTTGAAGTAATCGTCAAAATTTTATTGTAAAAATTAAATAATGTATTTTTATTGCATTTTTTATAACCATTTTCTAGATAGTATAAGATCTCCACCAAATTTTAAAATATTTCTTTTTGGTGAATGGCGTTTCATAACACCGTAGGAATCGTCCCAAAGGTCCCAGTCCATATGTCATGGCGTGAGTGAAACCATTATTTAAAACGTGCTAACTGACCTATTGTACAGTCAGCATCAGAAAAATGTTGACGAGTAGAGTACTCAAAATAATCTTAAAACCAAAATTTCAATATTATATTGATAATTAGAGTACTCAAAAAGTTGTAAGCATCCAGAGTAGTCAAACTATCTTAACAATCGGTCTTCCAGAAACATGGAAGTAAGCAGAGTGTTCATTTTCATATACACAATCACGCTACTCAATGGTATCTAGTCAAACAAAGTGTTCAAAATATCTGGACAATGTCATTTAATCGCATTTTGCATCCCTTTTTTACTTATGTAGCCATCCTTTACACATGATGATGGGATGATGTGAGATAGGTATATAAGTTAGAACAGGATAGAAAATTTGTCAAATTAATGACAATTTCTTTTGTATTTTTTATAGTTCCCAGTTGTAAGCCATAAACGTTACTATCCCCTTGCATTGGTGAGAAAAGAGTATGAATACGTAAGAAATAAATACTCGTATGATGTGTAAATTACTTGAAACCTACATAAGTAGATATAAGTCCACGCGGACTAAGTCTCAGGCACAGCTAGTATTAATATAAATCATAGTATGGAATAGGTTTTCGTATTTCTAAATTTTTCTGTCACTTGAATAATTATTAAAAATAAAAAACACGACTGTTCCTGAAAAGACCGAAATAAGTTTGATAACAGGCGGAACTAGGCGGAACCCATTGATTAACATTGGATTTATGAATTACAAATGGGTACCTCCACCTGCTTTTTTTGGTCCTTTTTATGTATTTTATACCTTATTTAATTTAAAAAAGTAACAAAATCCATTAGATATACCGCCAAAAATTCACGGTTTAGTATCGATTTATATTTCATGTACTCTTATATACCTTTATTTGTGACCACTTTCATCGAAATCTTTTCAGCCTTAAGGTCTCTATTCGGGTAAAAAGTAAAAACAAAATAGGTTTAACTTTAATAACTATTTCACAGAGAAAGAAAAAGAGAAAGAAGGCGAAAATTGCGGTTTATGACGTATTAAAAAAAACTTCTATTATAAATTATAATCTAATTATAAAAAAAAACACTCTATTATAATATGTTTGTTAAATAGTTTCGTATCTAATTGTACCTATTTTCAAAGAGTAGACATTTTGCGTCTATGTCATGTCGATGTAGTCATAATGCGTATTAGAGAATACGAGAAGTGGATTTTTGAGTACATAGGTGTATCTTGCGTTGCAGGACCCTTTATTTTTTACGTAAGTATTCATACTCTTTTCTCACAAATTCAAGTGGATAGTATATGGCTTAAGCAACTGGCAACAAAAAAAAATACAAAAGAAATTGTCATTAATTTGACAGATTTTCTAACCTTTTCTAACTTATACATCTATCTCACATTATCCCATCATTATGTGTAAAGGATGGCTACATAAGTAAAAAAGGGATGCAAAATGCGATTAAATGACATTGTCCAGATATTTTGAACGCTTTGTTTGACTAGATACCATTGAGTAGCGTGATTGTGTATATGAAAATGAACACTCTGCTTACTTACATGTTTCTGGAAGACCGATTGTTAAGATAGTTTGACTATTCTGGATGGTAACAACTTTTTGAGTACTCTAATTATCAATATAATATTGAAATTTTGGTTTTAAGATTATTTTGAGTACTCTACTCGTCAACATTTTTCTGATGCTGACGTACAAATTTTAATTTCAAACAGCATTTCGTTGCTTGCCAATATAAAAAGTACACGATATTAGGTTAATGGGCTACAAAATGAAAGGTATCAACAAAAATGAAAATTTAATACGCAATTAAGTCACGGGCAAGACTCTTTTTCTTCCACGACCCCTGGGGATGCTTCAAAGACCGGTCTTAAATATAATCTATTTCATTTTATAAGAAAATCGATGTCTAAAGTCATATTCTGAAGTAATAGTTGAAGGCATACAGGTTTCAATATATTTGATTAATCGAATAAGTTCTTGAACACTTCTCAACTATGAATATGTATGTCATAATTGAAGAATACTGTTGTAAACATAGCACACGAGTTGTTTGATTTAAAATACAACTTTTGTCAAGATTTTTTTTGGTAGTAGTGAAAATGGTTGGAAAATGTAGAAGTTTGCTCGTGTTATTTTTGACCGGAGATACAGACATGATTCCTTCTGTGAGGTTGTTGTGGAAAAAAGGTGCTAGCAAGGTTTATTGTTCACAAAACTGTTGGTTATATTAGTAGTAGTATATCGTGTTATTGTATACCAAGTAGAATAAGTACAGTACAAACAATTGCGCGAGTTATAGAAACTCTTTATTGCACAGCAAATAAAGGATATAGGAAGAAATATGGAATTGTACAATGTACATTGAAGTTATTTGTACAATGGGCAGTATACCGCAGTCTGCGATTCCTTTCAGACAATCTTTGTTTATACTATATTGCAAAACAATGGACAATTTATAGTGTACGTTGAATGTATTACACTTAACATAAGTACAAGAATAACTTTCAGGATTTCAACTAACTTCCTTAGAAAGTTTATTTCTATTGGAAATACTTTAAGACTTATAGAACGAAAAGCCTTAAATGTAAACCTTTTAGAATGCCGTAAGGCGAAACCGGTCAGGTACAATAAAATAAATACTGTGGAAAATGTATGTGTAAAAACCTTTAGGACTTATAATTCATTTTCCACCTCTCTCATTACACTCTTTCGCTATGTTAGTGGTTTGACTGAAACTTTTGAAATTGTATGCCTTGGCAAGGCAATGGTAACTGCTTACCATAGGATAATAAACATCTCATGAAAAGCAGAAGAAGGAAGAAGTAACTCATTATACTTACTACAAACCTGGCATACACCTTTCAAAACCATAGTAGAAAGAATAGAGAGAGATGGATAGCTATATATCTCAACAATCCAACAGTATAGAAATATATCACACAGATGTAAATATACAAAATACATGGACCGTTTTCCCTTTTTTAGGCGTCAACCATGTTCACCGCTCGCAAATTATACATGCCTGACCTTTTTGGAGGCCATCGCCGATAAGGCTTTTAAAGCATCGCTCCTGGCATTTTGATTTCCGACCGCCCTGTAACACTTTTTTGACAATTTACATCCATTTATTGTACATGAACATGTATAAATTTTAGTGATATTATAAATATGAAAGTTTCTGAGGATTTTAGGATGCTTCTGACTCCATGAAGGTCAAAAAACTTGGCGGATCTGGCTGAAGTTTGTTATAGCTATAGAGTAGTCTAAAATAAAACAAAAGCTACTTTTTAACCGACTGTGCCAGCGAGGGTAATGTGTTACGCGCGTATGTATGTATATATGTATGTAGTTTTCTTTGTTCCCCTCTACAGGCCTAACGGCTGGGTGGATTTTAATGAGTGCAGTTTCAAATGAAAGGTATTCATCTCCTGAGTGCCATCGGGTCCATAAAATGTCAATACACAGTGGATTTTAGGTGCTATTAATTAATTTTAGTAGCCATTAATTTTTATCCGGTTATGACTGGCAAATGGGTACCGCCTGCTACCAAGCTTGTTTCGACCTTTTATACAGCAATCCGATTTTTTTTTTTATAATTGGGTTTCAGAAATGGGATCAGAATTTCATATGGGTGGAGCCACGGGTTATGCTGATTAAATTGACTGAGAAGACACCAGCAATAAACTCAGTGGGCTAACTGGTGGCGTTAATTTAATCCTAATTAAAATGTTTTATTTGTGTATTCTTGATTTATCATGCTGCTTCCATTTGTTCCATTTTGATTTCTGACAAACATTACTATATACCATCAACATACTCCAGTTTAAAGAAGGGTTTTATATGAGGATTACTGATAGGAATTATTTCCCCAAGGACCAAGTTAATGGATATATTTACTACCTACGCCCAAGGGCTTCAAACATTACGGGATTTCACCTTCCTGATATAATATTATCAACCCCTGAGTATGTACGTCATGTCCCTGATTTAAGTGTTGGTGGCCCACTCATCTCAAAGGGATCGCACCTTAGTTTTAAAACCCTTTTAATGGATAAAACGTATGTCTAATGAAATATAAAAGGTTTCATAGTCATTACAGATCACTTTACTAAACGCGTGATATATATAGAATCCTTTACACTAATCCTTTTACAATTTTCCCCCAACCCCAAAATCAATTAAACAACAAAAGAGAACATCTAGGGTACGGAAGGGTACAGTTTCAATGGAAATTTTCTGAAATAGATATTAATTAAAGGCATAAATGAATGAAAAATATTCATTGAATGCGAGAATGTGATGACAATAGGCTTGCGAAGTGGGTTGGAACAAAAGCAATGGATAATTGGAATCCTGATGCCTTCATTATTTCGATGCATGCTCTCCAGGGACGTATTTCAACCTTTGCTTTAATCGCAGGTCGTTTTAAAACTGGGGTTTCTTCAAACTGAATAATTAACGACTGAGACGTTACTTAAATGGATTTGGGGAACAATTTAGCACATTATTTGTAAGGTTTCTGGCGCGAGGCTTTTCATAAGTAATAGGATCTTTAGATTTTATTTTCTCTTAAGACGGTAAGGAAATATGAAGTCGTTAATCGGAGTATTCGTGCAGAAATATTTGTTGCTTGTTTAGAAATATCGTGTAATATAATGCGCCAAGAAGGATTAGCTCATCAAAATAATATGGAGAAAGATAATAGCATAGCTGGACTGATAATTAATTTGTAATCATCATCATCTTGAATCAATATAATATACTAGCTTTTGCCAGCGGCTCCGCCCGTGTGGATGTCGGTTAGCCAAACATAGCCTGCATATCCTTTCTCTATTCTATCCCTATACCAAATTTCAAAATCGGTTCAGTGATTTAACCGTGAAAGCGTAACATACAGACAGTCAGAGTTACTTTCACATTTATAATATTAGTATGGATATGGATTTTAGTATGGATTTATTTATAGCAATCTAAACACATAGTATCGTACCTATATAACTTGGGATGTAAATAACCATTTAATTTTTGCCTGGTATTTGTAATATTTGGATTCAACGATGGTTTTGAGTATCCTCTACAGCTAAGGGTCGTGATTCCACTTGATCCACCAAACTGTTTATATTTTCTTGTTATTTTATTCTATAGCTACTCTTGTACTAAGGGTTTCGCCTATTACTTGGTAGACTTTATAAACGTATAATTAATTATCTTGAGTTAATAAAACCTGAGTGTTTTCAACGCCAGGGTTATACACAATGAAAGTAGGTACCTCTGATGTATTTAATTTGTCAATATTTGTTTATAATAATAATGAATATGTATTTTTTATTTTGGTATGAATTATTTTCTATTGCCTATCATTATTTTATATTAATCCGAAAACTACTGGCACAGGACTCATAAAATTTTGCTTAATGAAATACATACATGCATACATACCTAAGAGTAAGCAAAGGTGACTTAACGCCCACATTTTACCAATGATTGTATTTGGTCCCACGTAATAGTGGGTGAAATACAATCATATTCCGGGCACTATTATTTACTTGAGATTGGAGCCATGCATTTGGGGCTAAGGCTGGGCTGTACATATCTTTCTGATGTTAAACAGTCCTATCCCTTAGTCGCCTTGTATGACACCGCATAGGAGGAGATGGGCTGGCCCAAATTCTATTCTGCCGGGAACCACGTGGCTTGAAATAAGATTCATGTTTGATTAAACCTTGAAATCTACCCAAGATTTTTTCTGCCTGCTTTGAAAGGACCCTTAGGCCACAATTTGTGAAAAACTGTACAGTCAATTAAAATACGTATTGTATTATTGTGTAGACTAACTATTCAAAACCAGCTTTAACAAAAATAATTAATTCCAATTCAGTAAACTCCATTCCACTCCGTTAATCTAGCACTAATGGAATCACAACAACACAAGCTCTTACTTTCATAAGTCAACAACTATTTTTCAACTAAAAAGCTTCAAAGAGCTATCTATCCACACTCGAGTGCGTTTACTTAATCGTAATGCATACGCCTTGCTTGCTGCCATTTATTAAGCTATTAAACAACTATTAAGATTAAGTGAGCTTGCCAGTATTTTATACTACAGAAAACCTGTTGCTTAGATAATTTTTCTTGGTTTAAATTTTATCTTTCTTTAGCAGATATAAATTAAATTTATATAAATTTAAAGTAGCTATGTTCTCTGAAATTTTACCCCCTGTGCTTGATTCTATGAGCGCTTGCATAATCATCCCCAAAGAATGGGTTATGAAATGTAAGTGTTTTTTTTTAAATAGAAGTGGTAGTTCTATATACAAATAGCGAGTTTGTAAAATATACGAGTGTGCCGAAATATCTCTTCACTTTCCTTCAATTTCCTTTCGGTCCAATCGGGTTGTTCCGCACATTTTAAAAAGTTGAAACCATGGTCCGCAGACCTGTTTTTACGTGAGTATCATGTCTATTAACCCGTTCAAACAAAGACAGTCCAAAGACAATCAGTTCTTAAATTGGCAAAAATAATTTATTAAAATAAATCTTACTTTAATTTAAATAAATATGGTTTTCAATAAATATTATAAAAAAGACAATGGTTTTTATTGGAGAGTGATTAAATCATAAGCAATTACTGTAAAACATATGAAATTTAAATTGGTGTGGCAAGCTTTTGAATGCGAAAGTAATTGCTTTGGTTTGACGCATATTTTATTATTTATCCATTTCAGTGGCAACATACTACAAAGCGTATCTCTCTCTGGAACTTAAGAGCTACGCTCTTGTCGGTGGAGTAATCGCCACTCTTCTCTCTGCTCCGCCAATCCTTTCACCTCCTGATACGATGTGACTTGTATCTTTTCCTTTATCTGTGCCATAAATGTTCCTCTTGGCCTACCTCTTCCTCTCTTTCCTTCTACCTTCCCCTCTATGATGTTTCTTATGAACAAGTCATGTCTTATCAGGTGGCCAATCATCTTTCCTCTTCGGTTCTCGATTATTCTCAATAAAGACCTTCCCTCTTGCACCCTATTTAGTACTCTTTCGTTCGTCATCTTTTCTGTCCAGCTTATTCCCTCCATCCTTCTCCAGCACCACATTTCGAACGCTTCCAGCCTGTCTCTGTCCCCCTTTGTCATTATCCATGTCTCACATCCATAGAGTGCAATGCTCCAAACATAAGTTTTTATGAATCTTTTCCTTATCAATAATGAATTATTTTTTGTCTTGAGTAAATGCTTCTTGTTGTTGAATGCTTGCTTAGCTATTGCAATTCTGGCCACTATATCCTGTGCACACCGTGAGTCACTGTTCAAAATACTACCGAGATACCTAAAACTATCCACTTGCTCTAAGTTGTTGTTATTTAGTACAATAGGTCTCTGTATCGATGGATGTTTTGAAGTTATAATGGTTTTAGTTTTCCTACTGTTAATTTTTAGTCGGTATTTTAGAAAAACATTGCCCACCGTGCTCATCAGGTCCTGTAACTCATTGCCGCTTTCTGCTAGAGCAGCAATGTCATCTGCAAATCTAATAAATTTAATACTTTCCCCATTGAATTTAACCCCCCCACTAGAACTCTCTTTAATTTCTTTAATAGCATTCTCTATGAATATGTTGAAAATAAGTGGTGATAGAGGACATCCCTGTCTTACGCCCTGGCGGATTCTTGCTGTTGCCCTTTCTCCATTAACTTCAATCAATGTTTCCTGTTCCCTGTATAGTTCCATAATGATCCTTCTATCTCTATAGTCTACCCCCGCCTCCTGAAGTGCCTTCATCATGAGCTTCCAGTCCACTTTGTCGAATGCCTTCTCCAGGTCAATAAATGCTATATGTATATCCAATCCCAATTCCATCCTTCTGTCCACAATTAGTATCAATGCCAGTATAGCCTCTCTTGTACCTTTCTTTTGTCTAAAGCCATACTGATCATGTCCTACTACTTCTTCCACTTTGGTTCTTAGCCTGTTTTGCATTATTTTTAGTAGTATTTTTGGGACCTGGGAAATGAGGCTTAAGGTGCGGTGTTCCTCACATTTGAGTGTATTTAATTTTTTAGGCAGTGTGACAGTTTTGCTCACTTTAAAATCGTTTGGCACTTTTCCTTCAGCGTACATGCATTGAGTCATTTGGAACAATTCATCATGCATTGATGGACAAACGGCACATTTTATTAGTTCAATTGGTATCCCATCTGTTCCCGTCGCCTTCCCGTTCTTTATACTGTTCAGAGCTATATCAAACTCTCTTCTCAAAATAGGTGGTCCCAGTTCATTCTTATCTATCTCACTTTCCCTCTCCATATCTTCCTCCGTCATTCCTTCCCCCTCATAAAGCTTCTCAATATACCTCCTCCATCGTTCCACGATATCTCTATCAAAGCGTATGTATAAAAAAAAATATAAAGTTTATTTTTACAATTATTGTAAGCACCTTTACGCATCAAGCTCAAAAAATAAAAATCCTCTTTTCAAAGGGTTATCTATTTTGGTGGTTAAGGCGAATCAGGGTTCCTAATATATCCTTTCTTGGGCATATTGAATAACTCGGTCATATAGGCCGACATGAAGAAATACAGGTTTTATTTGGTTTGAGTCTGACATACACATCATCTTTAACTCCGGTAAAACTCGAAGGGGAACGTAAAAAAGGGTCGACTAGTGATATTCACAATGTACGGCAGTAAATTGCTAATAATACAATTTTCATATTCTCTTGTGACGTAATCAACGTACACTTAACTCAGTTTAAAATTATATAACGTTCGTCATGAAAATTTAATATACATGGAACTGAAAAGCATAATAACGGGCCCTTTGAGACCTTTTAAAAGCCTTCCATATTAAACTATAAACCCATTATTGCTTGGGGCTTTATGAATATAGACGTCATGAATAAAAGACGCAAAGTAAATATCACGGATAGGTCTTTCAACATCAAATAGATCAATGGATTTTACTATGTATTTATCGTTGTGACATAGTCAGAATTTTTCTTTCTTTTAACTTTTATATGGCTAGCCTCTGGCACAGAATATGTAATTTAACCGTTATTTACTCCCTCTATGGCCCTTGATTGCCAATGACCCTCGTATGAATAACCCATTTAATTTAATTTTGGACCTGACGTCTATGTTACGTCATTGACGCCACGGGTCTAATACGTCAGCTGGTAGGAGAAGCTTACCAGAGAGCTTAGATTTCTCCAATCATTTCTCCATGATAGGACTTACTACGGTGATTACGCCCTGTGTTTACTCGACGCGTTCCTTTCCCTCCTTCATGAGTATCTGAAAGAGCTGAGATCGTTATCATAAATATATCATTTTCATATACCTATAGAATATTTTGTATTCTTTTGGAAGTTATCCATACTAATATTATAAATGTGAAAGTAACTCTGCCTGTCTTAAATTTAGTTAAGGGTTGAGAAAGGACATAGGCTATGTTTGGTCTCGTGAAGGAGACGGCGGTCGTGAAGGAGACGGCGGTCGTGAAGAAGACGGCGGAGCAGGAGAGGCGGCGCGATCGAGAAAGACTCGCGGATCGCGCCGCCCGCGCGCGCAGGCAACTCGGGCGTCGGAGGGCACTGACTGACCTCCGTCCCCCATGAGCGCGGGCCTGAAGGTGACGGGTGGAGCCACCTGTCACCCCAGCAGAAGCAGGCCACGGCAGCAGCGCGCTGAATAGCGCGCCTCCCCATTCCGGGGGCGAGTTGGGGACACTGTTGTCCTCCCTTCTGAGGAGGGCCAGACCGTAAGGGATGGCCCTGGGTCAGCCGGGGTGCGAGGGATATGTCTATGACAACCTCACCTCCGGCCTAGCACCAAGACCCACAGTCGGCGTGCGGTTTTAGTCGGTTCGAGTCCGACATAACCTCCCCTTCGGCTCCGGCAGGGGGGGGGTATCCGAGGGGATTTCCGCACGAAAAAAAAAAAAAAAGGCTATGTTTGGTCGCGATAACCGACATCCACGCGGGCGGAGACGCGGGCAAGAGCTAGTAATATTATATGTAGATTATTATAATGTTATTTAGCGTGCTCTAATAAAATTATACACAGATGAACGAACAATGCCTTTTTAAATTCCAATCCAAATTACTTTTTCAAATTGATTTATATTAACGAATATCTCATTATATCCCACTAATTGACATCAGAACCTGCATAAATCCCATAAACAGACATCCCATTAATGTCAACACTAAAGTATTAACTCCTCGATGTCAGATACGTTCCCGTTCAAATCCCCGGGGCTATCCTGGATCTCATGATAAGCACTGATCCAATTAATTGCTCGTCTAGATTACTGACAATTAGAACTCATTAGTCGGATTCAATCAAGACTGTTTTGCATAAACTACTACTTGGAATTTCTAATGGAAAACGTTCTTGCTACTTTTTTCTGAACGATAACGCTGCTTTGTGCAACGAAGTAAACACGTAAAATCTATACTAATTTAATAAAGCTGTAGAGTTTGTTTGTTCATCAAATCCGGCAGATTTCCATATATTATTTGAAAATTAATAAATTACGGGTTCAATCGAGTGACATCAAAATATAAAATAGTGAAAAATAGTGATAAACTTCTTTTTTTTTTACTTCTCGATGAACTGGCAGAATCATCTAGGCAATGATCTGAAATAAATTGCACTTTTATCATATATATATATATATATATATATACACAACATTGTACCTATAACTAGTTGTGTATAGAGTTCAAAATAATAAATGTCACTCTCAATATTGCACCTACTTATTTATCTCTGCACCACCTTTGGTTGACTGGTAGAGAATGCCTACGGCATTAAGTCCGCCTTCGTACTTGTGCATAAAGTTGAATAAATAAATAAAATAAATAAATAAAAAATAAAGTTTAAAACTAAAACCCGACTACCGATAAAAAGTAACAAACAAGAAAATATCAAGGATAGCCGTGGTCGTATGCCACTTTTCCCTAGAATGTATTGTTTTGTTAGAGTAAGTGGCATACGACCACGGCTATCCTTGATATTTTCTTGTTTCTTACTTTTTATCGGTAGTCGGGTTTTAGTTTTAAACTTTATTTTTTATTTAAATTATTTTGTGGCGAGGTAAAGCTAATAATTGATACATATTTGAAATGTGCTAGTTAAGCCCTTTCATTTGATACCAAACATGGCATATTTATCTCAAATTTATTTTTTAACACAGCACCTTATGCGCGCTAGAGGGCGCCTCACAAGATTGAGTGACACGTCATGTAGCCTATAACCATCGGACGATAAAGCCGCTTGTAACGATACCTCATTTGCCCAGTTCTAATAAGTAGTTGAGGAGGTATGAGGGAACAAATGAACATACATACATACATACATACATACATAGCCTGTCAAAATCATAACCCTCCTTTTGGCTTCGCCGTAGTCGGGTAATAAACGAGTACCACGGGCAAAGCCTGAGCGGGTCAGCTATTATCTATAAACTGCTAGTGTACAATACAATAACAGAACTCATTCTGAGATGTAATTTACAATACGTGGAATATCGATAACAAAATAAAGGTGCTTAAAATTAACTATTAACATTTGTAATGTAATAGGTGTAAATAAAACGGATAAAGAGCCACAAAGTGCTTGACCTCATTTCCAGATCGTTCTAAAATGGCCTCCATTTACACCATTACGTAAAATGCCTATGCCAAAAATGTTGTTTGCACCAAAATACGGAGGGTGAAAATTCTGTACTTTTAATAGGTTAAAATAACACGGTATTGCTCATGTTAGTTAGAGACCCTTTAGAAAATGAAATTGGTGAGAATTTTCCGAAATAAATATCTCAGTATTGTTCAGTAAAAGTACGTTAAGTTTACTACAAGGTTAAAAACATAAAAACCTCTCTATTTTGAAAGTTAATAATATTAAAAGAGGCTATATAAACCACATCCTGAGATGGAGTAGGAAAGTGGACTCCGAACTCCTTATATTTTGGAGCGCGGCGTTTGCTTTTGATATAAGCAGAACTAACAATGTTATGATGTGACGAGTTTGAGATTATATCTCCATGCGATTTTGGCTTCAAATGTTGCATTTTCTTTAAAAAAACTATTTTTCGAATTTCCCTTCTATTTTTATTCGTCTTCCTTACGCACTATCGGAACCAATGAATGATTTTCTAAACATTTTTAAACATTGATTTTTGATAACTCCGCCTAAATATTTGAATAAATTTTATACCTAGTATATGATAGTAGGGAAATTTGAATCACGTCGAGTGTCTCGGTAGTCTAGTTGGTCAAAGCATTCCCCCTGTAAGGGAAAGATCGCGGGGTCGAGTCCCACCCGAGAAGATTCATTTCTCCCTACGTAGGTATTTGATTTATATAGGTAGTTAATGCTATAAAATTCATTAAAAAACTAATTTAATGTATTCTATAGTGATTTATTTGGTGTTATTTACAATAATTTTGACGATTCGCTTGCTTTCCAGCAGCCCTCATTACTAGGAGACCATATGTGGTGGTTGTCCTAAAGTTTTAAGTGTAAGTTATCTCAAAGTACCGAACTGTGTAGAATTCTTGGTGATATTACTAGGTATATGAGTGAACAGTGTTGCAAAATTTAGTTGCATCATGCTTCGTCGGTTAGCCTAATCATATTTTACTGGATCCCTAACTGTGGGCATAGAACTTATTAAAAAATTGATTTGTGTGTATGATATTCGAGGAAACGTACTAAGTTTTTCTATTGTATAATTATTCAGTAGTAGCTGTAATATAATACAACCTAAGAGCTATGGACTGGCGTGAATGTGTAAAAATAGTACAGGATCTTTATATGTACACAAACAAACAACACTTCTTGATGTATTCCTTCTACTAGCGGTGCAACTTTACTATTTTTTTACTGCTAAAGTTCAGTACGATCGTAAAAGTTTCGCATTTTGTCAACACGGTGAATTTGTTAGTTTTTAGCTTACGGGCTTCAATGTAAGTCTCTGGTTTGGAAATTCCAAGGGCAATTTACTGGTGACGTGTTTACATGACGGAATAGAGTATATATCTAACGTTTATACATGTATTCTCTACTTAGAATAGAAAGAAATTCATATAAAATTGGTTACAATGTAGTATAACAACAAAAACATAGGCTCTCATCATAACTCTGAGGGTGCATATAGAAGCGAAAACTTGACAAATATTATATAAATACGTAATTTATATGTAGAAGTAATTTATATGTCACAAGATTGTGACAATTCCCATGTTATCATGGGAATTGTCACAGTCCTGTGACAATGGGTGTCTGTAACAGTGTTGCGATTTCAATTAATTGTCCCGTCTCACAAAATGTTCTAAGAAAAAGTGCCTAAAGAGATTATCACTTCAAAAACTAAGACAAATATTATGTACTTATATCGTCATTCTGATAAATCTACCTCAATTTAAGATTCATACCTAGGCATCTCAATTTCGAGCTGAAATGTTGATCTGACATCCGAAAAATTATAACATGTAATACAACAACTTTGTGATGGACGTTATGTTTACAGGCTATAATAAATATTTAATCTTCAATTATATTTTTTGTTTATCTGCGCTCCTAAATTTACAAGAGGAGAGAAACAACATTCATTAAAACATTTCCTCGTTTTTGTTTCTGAATTTAAAAATACATACGACAGAATTAATTAATATTTTGCTGAAAGAACATAATTACATATTTATTTCTCGCTTTAATTTGATTACAAGGAAATAATCAAATTATTTTTGGGTGGATTTCACATATAAATGGAAGCCAAGCTTTCCTCAATATAATGATGTTTTTGCCAAACCGTAAAGATTAGGAATTCGGTAACAGCACACATGTTTTCTTCTGTATATAATCTATCAGGGTCTAAAAAAGCAAATAGTCATGATGAGGTCACCAAGTTGAGGGCCAGCTTTGCTGATCTGTGATAGTTACTTTATTGCCCAAGATTTTCCGTTCTAATTTATCATTAGGCAAAGTGAAGGCATACTGACGATGTTTTCATTACAAAATATGGACTTATATGGATTTATGACATAACATGACATAAACTCACTGTATTCCCCGAAGGGGTAGGCAGAGGTGCTAGCACCCACATTTCGCCAGTTTATGTTTAGGTCCCAATGGCACTTATAAACCTGCGATAAATACACACATAACTTCGAAAGCATCGAAAAGTCATTGGTGTGTGCTAAACTTGGGATCGAACCCGAAACCCCGTCTCAGCAGTCCATTACCCATACCACTAGGCTACCGCAGATATCCATGGATTTATATGGACTTATACGTATGTACTTATATGGACTCATATGAACTTATCTGGACTTATATGGACTTGCTTCACTCACAACTGTGAAAAATCTCACTAAAAGTTAAAATTATTTAGCTTATGTCTGCAGTTTCGTTCACGTGGAATATAAGTCTGGCAAATAAGTATATACCTTTACATATTCCCTATCATGTAAAGGTGCTTACTTATTTTTATATTCATGTGTACATGCTATCACATTGCGGCTCATAGGCCACTCATATTACTTGCTGCAATGCTGGCATATTAGGTATATCTTCCATTTCAATTTTCATAATTGTATCCATAAATACTCGCCGGTTGCAAGTACTCTTGACCTGACGTTTTCTTAGAACCTCATCGATCTGATCGATATTGTATTTTTATGTATGACTCTTACCAGGTTAAAAAGTCTCCTTCAATTTATAAAACTACTAGCTTTTGCCCGCGGCTCCGCCCGCGTGGATGTCGGTTATCACGACCAAACATAGCCTATGTCCTTCCTCAAGGTCTAAACTATCCCTATACCAAATTCCATCAAAATCGGTTCAGTGGTTTAGGCGTGAAAGCGTAACATACAGACAGACAGACAGAGTTACTTTCGCATTTATAATATTAGTATGGAAGTATGGATTGCATAAACCTTATTATTAGATCTAACCTTTTAGCGTCGTAATCACTACATGGTATAAAGCAAAGTCGCTTATTTCTCTATGTATGCTTATATCTTCAAAACTACGCTACAGATTTTGATGTGGTTTCTTTTAATAGCTAGAGTAATTCAAGAAGAAGGTTTTTATGTATAATACATGCTTAATATAGTAGAGGGTGCAGCGGGAACGGAATCGGACGCCACGTGGGCCGTAAAAAAATGGCGGTACGAAGTTCGCTAGGTCCGATAGTAAAATATAATACTTAATCCTTTTTCATGTGCCTATGAGTTTAAGCCAGTTAAACATAATATATATTGTCTTGATTGACTAACAAAATATACAAAATTCTCACATATTAGAATATCAGTAGGATTCAGAGCTGATGAGACTGTCGGAGGATTAAGCCACGAGACCGATGTGGCAGTCATATCTCGTGACAAATGAACATTTATCGTTCTGTATAATGACGTGTTATGTCTACGACGATTGCTACGGATGGCTACGGCCTACGACGTAGCAGTTTTAATTACTTCGTTGCTGTATTGGCACAGAATAGAAAGATAATCTGTAGTGGTATCATATATTCTGTGAAACCTGGTAATAAAAATCAATCATTATATTCGCGTCAGTAGCTTAGTGGTTTAGGAGTCGGCCCTAGGGTCGGTCCCAGGTTCAAATCCTGGCCATTACACTGCCGACGTGAACCCACGCCTAGCACAAGCAATTTAGCTTAGTCGGAACGGTTAGAGGGAATAGTAACTACGGTTCTAATATTCTATAAAAAAGAAATTGTTAGTAATTTGCTTATTACATAACATAACATAAACTCACGCCTGTATTCCCCGAATTATGTTAAGAAGTTAATTCAATGAACTAATCATATTTTGAAAGTTAATGAAGATGATATTGTGATGTTTGTTATTCAACAACCCTGAAACGGTTGAACCTGACTGAAATTTGGTACAGGAATAGGTTATAATCTGGAATAACATAGCATCTGCTATTTATCTCTTGAATAGACTTCCATCAATTATGGGAACTGGATCAGCTAGGGAACTTATAATGTATTAAGAGCATCCATTTAATCTTACTACTATAATGTACTAGCTTTTTCCCGCGGCTCCGCCCGCGTGGATGTTGGTTCCCGGCACATACTCAATTTTTTCTCACCTTTTATACCTTTCCTAGACCTCCACAAACATTTCAAGACCAAGATAAGATAAATCCGTTCAGCCGTTCTCGAGTTATAACATTACAACGAAAAGTGGCATTGATTTTTATATATATAGATTTATGATGTAGTTTATTTTTTTTAAAGCCAGCCCTATTTTTGGTACCTATAAATTCCCATGAATTATATGCGAGGATCAGAATTACACACAGATGAAGCCTCAAGCATACATGTAAAAAATAAAAGAAAATAATTTCAAAAATAGCACTAAATACTGCAAAATAACATAGTACCAGTACCTATAAAATTGTAATGCCACAAAGTGTAAATTAATGGCACTGTACCACTATCGAGTTCCACCAGCCGCAATATTAAAGTTAAAGAGTTATATTAGCTTACATTACTGGGTCAGTGAGGGTGTTATTATGTCCGTTTATAATACTCAAGTCAACCGGCTGCGTGCGCCGTTAAACTCGCTTTATAGTCTTAATGGTGTGCGTACACTTATTATCGGTATCATGAAACTTTACTGGCGCATTGAGGTTATGTTTGTATATATTTTTGGCTTCCACTACGATGGTTAGCGTCACAGTAAATTATGACTTGAATAGTTGAACAGACTAGAACGCACGCCATCTGTAATAGTCATAGTCATTTATTTTCAATGTTGAACAATAAAATTGTTTCTTATTGACGTCAATTTTAAAAAACTTCGGTACCCTAGTGGTATGGGTAATGGACTGCTGGGACGAGGTCTCGGGTTCGATCCCAGGTTTACCATGGCACACACCAATGACTTTTCGATGCTTCTCGAAGTTATGTGTGTATTTATCGCAGGTTTATAAGTGTCCGGTTAATGGCAATAGGCTCGCCACCTATTACATTGGGACCTAAACATAAACTGGCGAAATGTGGGTGCTAGCACCTCTGCCTACCCCTTCGGGGAATACAGGCGTGAGTTTATGTTATGTTGTGTTAATCTAAGTTTACCACCGTTTCCAAGGCGCTGGTGGAGAAGGAACGGCGCAACCAACTCCACTGCGGCATTTTTAGACGTAAATTTACAATAGTTATTTTCTTAAAGCTAAATGTGGACGAATTAGCATTTCGCGTCTGGATGAACAATACATCACAACAAGTATATAAAACACTTTATAATGAAGAATTAAACCAAAGTTACATAATGTAACAAATAAGTCACGTAACTAATACTGTACCATACTGTTATTATAGCATTTTACGAGGGGCCTGCACCATGCTCAAGCCAGACATTTTTATCTTTCAAGTGTGTCGTACGTTGCTGGAGGTGAGATTAGCTAAGATACTCATCACCCCCAAGCTCGCGCTCATCAACGGAACGGAGGTCCGGGTAGCCTCCATTCGTCAAGGGCTGTGCGGTGGACGAATCTCCTCCGTTCCCACTCTACCGGTTCCTTCACAAGCATTACTTGCTTGTAAAAGGACGCGGCACCGACGGCGTATCCGCACAGCGCACCATTCGCCGTGAGCAAGGCAACGAGCGAAAGATCTCTCACTCCTAGGGCTGCCACTAGCTCCCAGCTTGTCGTCTCATACGCGTTCTCGAGCAGTGTGAGGTAGAGATGGCTCTCAAGCAACTACTGTGAAACCGGAATTTACTTTATACTTCTGGCCGATCATAATAAATTATCACGGGCCATATACATGTCGAGGGACCGTCGTCAGCGGGCTGGAGTTGGCTCGCGGGCCGTAGTTTGCCCATCCCTGTTCTAGAATGAAAATAAACATACTTATATAGATTTTATATACTAATAGTTAGCAGCATAGCAGTCGTGAACTCGG
Organism: Eilema sororculum; assembly: GCA_914829495.1. Lineage (NCBI taxonomy): Eukaryota > Metazoa > Arthropoda > Insecta > Lepidoptera > Erebidae > Eilema > Eilema sororculum. The sequence goes on along the minus strand of OU618552.1, from coordinate 17,719,348 downwards.
ATGTAGGAATCGAGAGATCCCACCTTTGAATCCTGAACATCACACTACTGATGCAAATATTAGTGATTTTGGTTCCTGTACTGTTTTAAAAACTAGTTTTGAAATAGTTCATAAATAGATGTTTGTAAGACTTAAAATTCACTGTAGGGAAAAAAACAACATACTGACAAATTTTATATTTAATCACGGTCCTCAGATAAATTGAGATTCAGAACTGAATACCATTCTACATAGAATACGGGCCGAGTACTAGGCTAACAGTAATATGCTTTTGTAGGTTAGTTTAAGATGTTATTTCTTATTGCTAACGTATAATTTACACAATATTTCTTCTTTTGCAGATTGGGAACCTGAAGAACTACTTTCTTCTATCACATCCACACATCAGCAAGAGATCAGTTAACGCCAGTAGTGAACATTTTAATAGACTGAAAAATGACCCACAGGTAAGAGAGCTGTATCAAACTATTTCTAATACATACATACATTTTATGCTCAACTTCCTCTGTCAAAGGTTGGCAAGGACGATAGCTTGCAATCTGCTTTTGTTCTTATATAATTTACGAGTTTTTGAGACCACTAAAACTACCTATAAACAAACAGTAAATCGCTATAATAATGTACCCTATGATAAATTAACTTAGAATATACAATAATTTATTAGCGTTCTGCGACTTATAATCTATCTATTTTATTTCTATGCCTATCTACTTGATATTTTTTTATGAAATAAAACCAAACTTATCGTTCATGATTGTCAAGGTTCGTATTTCAAAAAAATTCAAAAATCGTGTAATTCTTGGAATTAGAAAATGCTCTACAACACTCAAATAATTTTGTTTTTTTTTTCGTTCTAGTACCTAAATATCGACTTAGTGACAATTTATCGGTAATGTTAAGCTGACGTAAGATAGACTGCTAACAAATTCATAGTCTTCTTTAACGCTTTTTTAAAAAGGTAATGCAAAAGGGGGTGAATTTATGTAAAATTGTCCGGTAAAATTTTCAGCTATTGTCTTTTAAGTGCAATTACTGGACTGTAACCATTTTAAGAATAAACAAAACCATTTTTTTTTACTATTGTTACGCTAGCACTATTATCTAATCTGTGCTATTGATCACTATTGATAACGGCGTTATCATGGAGCGCGAGAGTTTAACGGCCGTTCCCAATAATATACTTACAGTTAAAGATAGATCGCAACAGTCAAATTTGACGTATCGGCTGTTTAAATTCAAAACTTGGTAACTGATTTTTTTGCGGGAAAGCGCATCGCGGTTTAATTTTATTTTCTGAAATTGGTGTAAAATAGGAGTTACTATGTTTTGAATTTAAACAACCGAGCACTTTATCCCTAGACGATCCTCCTTTATCCCGTGATCTATCTTTAACTGTCAGTTAGTTAATGGGAACGGCGGTAAAAGTTAGTATATCTATCCATGTCGACGTGCGCAGTGTCCACGTCTCATAATAATGCCTAATTTATCACTTGGTGTATAAAACACACATACATATTTTACATAGGTACAATGATTTCATTAACAAGCCAAATACAAAATTCACAATATAAACTGGTGTATTGCGTTTCCCAAACAACAAAAAAGCCTATTAACCCATCAAAAGTATATCTATAATCTAAGTAATGGTGGTGCAAACGGCACTTCGTCTATTTTGAACCAAATTACTGCGATTTGCTTTTCGAAATAACCTCAATACGTTCCACAAAGAACGTGATTTTATAATGACCACTAGGCTTACTGTTACGGCATATTTACCATGTATGTTTGTTGTTGAGTTTCCAATATTTCCCTACTGTTGCAATCGTCATGTTCATTGTAATTGTCTTGCAATTAGTAATAGTATAACTAGTTTTTTTTCGTGCGGAAATCCCCACGGATACCTGCCCGCCCGGAGCCGGAGGGGCAGGTTCTATCGGACTCGAACCGACTAAAACCGCACACCGACTGAGGGTCCTGGTGCTAGGCCGGAGATGAGGTTGTCTTCGACATATCCCTCGCACCCCGGCTGAGCCAGGGCCATCCTTTACGGTCTGGCCCTCCTTGGGAATAATTGTGTCGTTTCAGCTGACCATATCAGATTATCTGTACAAATAAATAAAATTATTGTTTGGAATGTTTTCGATCTTCGATTTCAAAGTCTTTTCGATCGCCTGGGCGATAGCAACAGGAGATACAAGGGGAATACCCCGACAAAGAAACCCTGTCACGGTTTTCCCAAGTGAGTACAATACGGGGTTCTGCAAGCTTCTTCATTATTTTTCATCATCGGTCCTTGGTATCGTACTCCATGAAATTTTGCACCCTAGCAAAATAGCAAAATTTCACATTAATCCGACAGTTGGAAGTGCTTCAAAATCGAGTTCAAAGATTCCTTTTATGAACCATCTTAATAAAGGCGTGAGAAAAGAAAAATCAACTTATATATACCACATTATGAGCGTTCTTCTTACCTTATATGTATGTATTAAACAGGAAACTTAATTCAATATTAACTTCAGAATACACGCTACCCAGCATATATTGAAGGGATATTTTTTGCAAAATTAATTTCACCGTCATAGCAACCAGCTAATAAAGAACTCTCCACTTACCTTAATAAAGTTGGTTTGGATAAAAAAAAGAATAAAATTAACTAAGTTTTATTAAATTTATATGAATTTGTTGAAGTGGATCACTTTCTCTGAGACCTAAAGTGTAATTAAAAAGTTAATTAACATTAGAGTTTTGCAAAAATTAAAAAGTAGCGCGAATACTTGTCGATTGTTATTAACTAAAGTATTAGGCAAGTTATTACGAGTATTAACTTACCGTTGCCCGTGACTTCGTCTACCAATTTATGTTAAATGCGTATATTTCGTACTAATATTTACGAAACGCTGATTGTTACGCTTTCGGGTTTGACTTAGTTTAGCTTTTATGGGATTGATTGTCATCTAAACTCTGAAAGTCAGTGACATAAACTGCTAAACAGATTTACAGCCTAAAAATTGAATATAAAACTTCAATGTCTTAATAATTAGTGACCTTGGCCGGACGCTAAGTAGGAATATGGAGCACGAAATCCAAAGTACAAGCTTTAGACATAAATAGAAATAACAATGCAATGATGATGATGACGAATGAAAATTATATCTATAAAACTGTGTGAGAAAAAATTAAACAAAGTTCAGTTGGTTTTAAGTATAGTTTAGAAAAAAATATTACGAGTATATAGGAGTTAGACGTATTTTACAGCATATAAGTTAAGTTTTTAGAGAATTGAGAGTTGAAATTAATAGCGTGGCTTACGTCGTTTGCTGGTATCTGTGCAATTTATACACTGGATTAAAATGATTAGTTAGATTTTTTTTTATATAGGACACGTCAATTTGACTTCACCTCGCCTGATGTTAAGCAAAGGCAAAGTCTCGGAAAGAGGGTCACCATCGGAAACCTGTACCATGTTAACAGTGGTTCAAAATCAAGCCAAGATTAGCAGTTCCTATTACAATAATTTGATAAATCTAGTAAGGAATAAAAACTCTGCAAGAACTTGCCTGGTTTCTGTGACATCACATTTACATATAAATTAAATTTCGCTAGTAGTCTAGGGATATATGAAATAGCCATTATTTTCTTGTCCGCAGTGTTTTACTAATTTTTAGCCTATTCTTGGGTATTTTGACCCGACTATCAAGAAGAGATATGTATTACATATCTTGTATGTATGTTTGTAATATTCTTTAGTACCTCATATCTTCTAAACCACTACGCCGATTTCAATGATTGACATCTCAAATGAAAAGTATTCTACTCCCAAAATGTTCTTGGGTACATAAAATGTACATAAAATGAGAATAAAAAGCTATATCGTGAACTTTTGCGCCAAAATGTATGTTGTCAAAATAATATTTTTGCTCAAACTTATCAAGAAGGGTTTCAAAATGAAGGCGATTGAAAGACGGTTACAAAAATATATTATATATCATAGCTAGAAAGTCTACGAAAAATAAAAGATTGAAAATAAAAAACCCGACTGATAACTGAAAATATTGAAACAAGTTCAATAGCATGCGGTATTCATTTGCAAATTATAAACCGCATAGAAAATAATGGGTACCGCCTGCTATGAAACTTGTTTCAATATTTTCAGTTATCAGGTAGGGTAGGCAGCACGTGTAACACTGCCAGGGTTGCATACGTCCATAGGCCACGATAACCACTTTCCATCATGTGGGCCGTGTGCTTGTCTGCCACGTAAGTGGTATAAAAAAATATCAGTTGGGTTTTTTAATTTTAATGTTTTTTTTTATACAGCACATGTGACTTCAGCTCGCCTGATGTTAAGCTAAAGGCAAAGTCTCGGAAAGAGGGTCACCATCGTAAACATTTACCATGTTTACAGTGGTGGCACTCAGCTTGACGGCCTCATTAGATGCCTTTTCTCACCCCGCTTAAAGGACCCGGGACTGTAGGAAGAAGGAAACACGTGAGCTGGCAGAGAGTTCCAGGTCTTAGTGGTGCGGCATAGGAATGAGTCAAAGAAGTATAGGTGATGGTAATTACCAGTATTCGTGCCAATCCTTCCAGCTAAGCTAATTTGCTTCTGTTAAGAGAGGCTTCGATATGACTCGATTTGAAACCAGCAATCATTCGCTCGCAAATACAATTCCGCCATATTTTCATCTAAATTAGTGTAAAATATATGTTTATAATGAAAAATATTCTCTTAAATCTTTTAGCTATTTATACACATAATTATATATTCCGATTACTGTATTGAAATTGGTTCAGCGTCCCGATAATTACATACATAAGTAGAACGTAGACTAATTAAGTCGTTAATAATTAGTACATACATGTCAAGGTCCATTTTAATGGCGGATCAACGCACATGAAAATGAGCACTATTCAAACATCATTTAACGGTATAAGCTATTAGATATTCAGTTGATAAAGTTATTTTAAGAAATGAAACTAGTTTATGCTCGGTTTGTGAATACGATGAATTTATTTGTGTATAAGTTAACATGATAGGAGAAGTCAATCACAGAGAATATACACTGAATATAAAGATATAAAATGAAATGGTCTTATATTTTTAACAAAACTCAATCACGGAAACTTGTACAAGTCCTTTTGTAAAGTAATTATGACTTAATAAATCTTAATTAGTCACAGTATGTCCCAGTCTTAATTAACACTGTGACACATATGTCACACTTTTAATTAGTCAAAAGTACCTTTGACTAAAAACTAAAACAGATCATACACTAATTATGTTAGAAAAACATTAGTTGATTTATGATGTTAAGGCCATAGGATGTTAAATAATAGGTAAGAAGCAACTTCAGTAGTGGACTGTATTAATTTAAATAATAATATAATAATAAGTTCTAAACAATGCACCCCGACCGACAATATAGTGCGCGCGCGTCCATGCGTGTTGCTGCGCGGCCGAGCCGGTTAGAGATACGACCCGCGCTAGAGATACGACCCTCACTCCTAGTGATGGCCGTTGTGTGTCATAGACAAATGATTTGGACTACAATTTTGACAATATCCCTGTGGTAACGGAGAGAGAATACAAGTATCACCAGCCCATCGCATCCTAAGGGTGTCAGAACAGGTGACTAACGGAAAGATATGCAGAATAAGAAGAAAAGAAAAGTCAATATAAAACCCTATAACTACCACCCGCCTGGCCATCGTGAGAACAGTAGGCCAAAGCCTTCCAACATGGGGGTGGCCTATGTCCAGTAGTAGACTGCGGTAGGGTCTGATTAGTTAGGGACTAATTCATAATGTGTCACAGTCTTAAGTTAAAAGTACTTTGACTAAAAAATTTGAACAGATCATAAGTAATTTTGTGTGAAAATCATTAGTTAATAGTGATTTTGACTAATCAGTAATGTTAACTAAGGCACGCTCTTAGTCAATTAGGCACCTTTACTTGGCTTCTATGATAGCCACAGGACGAGTTAGAGTGGCTCTATTCTACTCCACCGCTCTAAATATCCATACTAATATTATAAACGCGAAAGTAACTCTGTCTGTCTGTCTATCTGTCTGTATGTTACGCTTTCACGCCTAAACCACTGAACCGATTTTGATGAAATTTGGTATAAGGGTAGATTAGACCATGAGAAAGGACATGGGCAATGTTTGGTCCCGATAACCGACATTCACGCGGGCGGAGCCGCGGGAAAAAGCTAGTATTTGTATAAATGCAGAATTTATTTATTACGAAGGTAGTAGTTTGATTCGCTAAGCGGGCAAATGAAGCGAACTTCAGGGTCACTACGCGTCCCAACATGGATACATTGGGTTAGAAGGGTAAAACTCGAACGAGTTAATCAAAATTTCAGTCTAAAGTATTTTCAACTAATAGAGTTGCTTTTTGTTACTTTTGACTGAAATATAAGGCAAGATATATTTGGTTGAAATAAATAATTAGTCAGGAATCAACCAAATAATGAAGATAAACAGAACTAATGAAGTAATACACTTGGCCCAAGAAATGCTGGCTTGGCGTCATGGAGGGTGACATGCGTGCAAACGGTCTCACTACCTTGGACGCCCAAGATCGTGCGAAGTGGAGGAGGAAGAGTCGGAAGGCGGACCCTGAGCTCCGAGGGCACCCTGGCCTCGGATACAATCAGGACTAACGTTTTTATGTGGATGATGATCAATGAAGTGTATGACTAAAGTCAATATTAGTCAAAGTAAAATTGACCAGCATCTGCGGTCAAAAGTATACTTATTTGCTTGTAATAATATTGAAAAGCTAGCAATGCACATTTGACTGAAAACTAAAGCGTCTATAGCTTAGTGGTTATAGAACCAGTGTTGCTGACCGTAATAATACCGATGTAAATTGTGAACTCACTCCTAAAATTTCTTGCTACACAAACAAGCTGCAAATTTGTTTACCAAAACAAATTACATCCGTATTAGATTGACAACGGTCTCCCATAAAATTATTCATCAGGATAATCCTTAAACTTATCGGATTGAATATCGTGACTTCGAGGCTCGCTTAATAATTAATTCAGTGGCGTATTGACGTAGGGTTTTGTCTCAGAGGGTTGGCCAGTTAGTTAATCTTGAGGAATTTCAATGGGACTCGAGTTTCTCAAGTCGTCCATCTAAGTTTCCTTCCCGATGACTTCTCAGAATAGGCCTGTTGGAGTAGAGGGATCGTTATACCAGAAATTTTACAGGTTAATTTATTAAATTATGTAATATTCATGCCTATTATGTTCGGACCGTGGGGACTTTCGCTGAGTGGAATGGGACATTTTGTGCTATGAAAATTGTGCTTCCAATTACTTCTGTGTAGTGACGTAATACATGGTACCTCTTTTCGTTATTATGATTACATTTTTTTAGGATATCGAAGGCTTAATAATACAGTTGAGTCACAGTGTAGACCATAGTGGATTTGAACTCTGTATGAGATAATTTGGTTCCGTATCAGAATATCTAAAATCATTTTAACTATTTTCAATACAACTACGGTCAAAAAAACTACTATTTAAAACACCTAATGATCGTTTCACATATTTTTGTAATAACTACTGGTCGAAACAAATAATGAACGATTCACCTACGGTTTATTCAACTATTATTAATTGTGCTAAGGTTGATTGAACTATGTATGAAATACCTAATAGTCGATTCGCCTACGGTTTATTAATACTACCACTTTGTGACAGAAATTTACATTGTTGCAAAACCGACTTCACGTAGTCTTGTCTGCCCTACCCCTAGAGTGTAATTTAAGCCCGCGAAGGCGCGGAGGGGCGAGGCGGCCCGCGAGCTGGGGAGCAGGTGGTTCTAACGATCTTACAATAGTGATCGTCAGATCTATCTGCGACGATAAGGTCGCGTGGGACCGCCGGAGCCCCGCAGTGCCGGAGCCGTGACAGAAGCCATGCTTACTGCATAATTGCTTGCATGCTGCATGCCTGCTTGCATGCTTGGCTTCTGTCACGGCTCCGGCGCTGCGGGGCTCCGGCGGTCACACGCGACCTTATCGTCGCAGATAGATCTGACGATCACTACCGCAGCTTCGGCTTGCTGGCCGGCTGGGCCGGCCAGCCTCAGCCGCGGCAGTGCTCGTTAGAACCACCTGCTCCTCAGCTCGCGGGCCGCCTCGCCCCTCCGCGCCTTCGCGGGCTTAAATTACACTCTAGGGGTAGGGCAGACAAGACTACGTGAAGTCGGTTTTGCAACAATGTAAATTTCTGTCACATAATTTTAGTGTTAATATTGTGCCTGAAATAATAACAGTACATTTTTATTTTATTTATTTGATACACTTTTACTCCTCCCCTTTGCGTTTTTAATAATTTCACAATGTTTTCAGCCATAATTACAATGTTAATCACAACTTGTACTCAGCTTAACCATAGACTAAGTAATAGTAGATCCTACGTTTGTCATAAAATGAAATTGTAACTACCCACCACTTTAGAATTAATCCTGCGCGTAGTATAAATAAAACGTAGGCGAATCGACCATTAGGTATTTCAAACATAGTCAACATGTACAATATCTTAAAAGAACATTATATTAAATGAATATTATATTAATCGTCCGTTAGTTCAAATAATTTTAGTTTATTCAAAATTATGTGTATTAACCAGTAGTCGAGTCGACCACTATGCGTTATGACAATATGTGAATCAACCGTAGTTGTCTTGAAAATAGTTAAAGTGACTTTAGATATTGTGATACGGAACCGATAATTTATCCATGTTGCGTTATTAGTACTGTAGACATGTGATGGAAATTAAAGAATGTTTTGACAAACAATAAATATCGAAACAATAAAATATAAGTAGCATAAAAGTAGCATTCTATTATTGTCAAAAAGACTAAAAAACTATAGAAAAGTATCAATGTAATCTTATACGCTAACTAATTGCTAACGAGAGCTCAGTGGGCACTATAAAAAAAAAGTATAAATTGATTTGAAAGACTTTTAATTACTTACTTGATCTCAAAGATCCAATTACTTGTGTGCCTTGCACAATACGAGTATTTAAAACCGTAAAGACTGTTCTCATTTTAAAAACGAGCAACGTGATTTTTAAAACAAAGATGTGTTGAAATCTTTTGTAGTTTTTTAGCTGATTTTTTACGATAACGTTGAATAAACATATTAAGGGTTACACAGTCAGTTAAATTCATCAATATCCAATTGCGATATAGGTATGAATCGTATTTTGGACATCAGTATAATTTGTTTGTGATAAAATCTCGAAGATCACAATATTTTATTGAGAACTATATTCTATTGAGCTCTATATAATTTTAACTTTCTAATCCTAATATTAGAACAATAAAGACGAATATAAAGAGTAGGGAAATTTGAAGTGATTCAAGTGTGGCTCAATAGCTCAGTTGGAAGAGCATTCCCCCTGTAAGGGAAAGGTCGTGACACTATCACTAAACTAAAAATATAACTAAACAAATCACGATAGATCCTATAAAAATAGTTTTATTTCATGTCTAACATTCATGTAAACTTCCAAAAATATCGAGCCCCTATAGTTATATTTAACTTAAGTTATAATATGTATTCCCATAAGAATAGACAAAGATAATAAAGTGACATTACTCGCTTCGCATCCATCTTGCAGTGCGTTTTATTTCCTTCATTGTGTGCCCTCTCTCGCCCAAGGAAATGGCCTATTTAGCGCATAAACGTCCGTTCTTGTAAGGCGTCAAATCCTCACAAATCTTTCTGCATTCGCCTCATAATTTCCTTAAGACAGTCTTGAATTCTTTATACTTTCTACGTGATGAAACTATGTTATGTTAGTTTTATAAGAATTGCAAATTAAATCAGTGGTGCTGTAACATTTTTGAAGAACAGACTTTAAAAGAAGAAATACAACAATTCTAGGTAAAGGCGTTAAAATTTTCTAGTTTTCTTGGTAACCATCTAAATGAAGTTATAAACTTTCTGTCGGTATAATGGAATGTACAAACACTGTAGAGAGAAGGCAAGTGCACAACCACTGACCTATATATACCCTGTACACTTGTACACTAAACATGATCACGAAATTCTACGTCAAATCGGAAAATTGACTTCGTCTTAAAATGGTATGTTACACACGTGAAAAATCACAATAGATCATGACTATTACAGTTTCTTGTCATATCTTTATCCATACTAATATTATAAATGCGAAAGTAACTCTATCTGTCTGTCTGTATGTTACGCTTTCACGTCCAAACCACTTAACCGATTTTGATGAAATTTGGTATAGGGGTAGCTTAGACCATGAAAAAGGGCTATCTTTGGTCGCTATAACCGACATCCACGCGGGCGGAGCCGCGGGCAAAAGCTAGTTTTTAATATACAGTCCGTCAATTGACGACAATCGCTAGATGGCAAAGACACGAAGCTAAAACAAAGTCCAGGATGATAAGGACCACCATTCCAGATGTTATCAACCCCAAAACGGTAGTCCTTTGACAGTTACTTAGGTTAGGAAGTTAGCAGGAAAGCTTATTAGGGAATCGAAGCATTAACTAAACCTGAACTAATTTTGACAGGTAAGATGGGTGATGCAGCAGAGAGAGCTGCGACGTACCAAGAGGGACCATCAATGGAAGCCGCGTCACGTGATGCGGCAATCCAGTGCGCCGGCTTTCCCGGATCCATTGTTCAAAGAACAGTGGTACTTGGTAAGAAATAAATCATTACTAATACTACTTACTAGCCAATAATTGAGTGTAAAGAGGCCCTAATATACCCTCAGTGTTAGCTCGATACACCTGCTGATTAATGGATAAGGCTCTGACGCTGAGTTTTCCTTTCGAAATTAGATAGGTCAAGAATATTATTTTTTTACCCTTTCATTGCTGTTTATCCTCTATCCCCAAAAGTTTGCTGGAAGAAGCTGGCCTTTGTATATCAAAATATTTAAAGTATGCTTGTTACTGCATATTTTTTATGTGTATAATAAAGAATTAAGAATTAGTTTTGTATCGCGTAGGATTCTCCTAAGAAAATCGAAATTGGCTTGTCATAAAGTACTTTCTATTGTCCTTTTATGGCACACAATGAAAAATCAAAACTCATATTACTTCAAAGGCTCTTGTGAATAAAAACTAAACTTGTGGACAAAACGTACATACAAAATTATATTATGTACACAAGTACTGCTAAAAGATAAAATAATTTAAATCATATAACATCTTTGAATACGAATAAGACCAAAAACATTACAATAATTTAAATGTTATTATATCACAATCGTGCAATAATATTATGAGTAAAAATTAGGCGCTTTAAATTCAGAACGAGTATCAAAATATTCAGAATATTTCACTGGCAGCTGTAAAATGTGAAATTATTTTAAACGACGAATGTTGTCGGCGAACTTTCAGTGAACAAAGGCAGACTCTCATTTGTACTAAAATATGCCATGCGAAGAATAGTAGGTATATTACTAATTCAGTGGTTTTGTTCCCTACAGTGTAGTGTAAAATAATGTGTACACTTTGACCGTATACTGTAGAGACATAGTATTTCAACAAAATGCATCGTAAAAATTGGGTTGAAATACGCGTTAAGTGTGAGTAAGCTATTCAATATTGTTCTGTAAACTGTCAAAGTGTAGGTACATGTCATTGCATTTTTGTATATGTTAAGTTATACCAAAGTAGTATATTTTTTTAACACTGTTGAAAAAAGCGTGATGCCACTATGCTGTATCTGCAAGAAACCAGAAATTTCCAGAAGGTCAATAACATAAAACCGCATGCTTCCCCGCATTTCTGATTCACAATTTCCTATGCTTAGGAAATTATAATCCAATATTATAATACATTTTTAAGGCACAGCGCCTTCGTGGCGCTCAAGTATCTATTACACGCACGCGACTAAAGCTTGCATTACGTATTCAGCGCACGGAGGGAAGTGGAAGTCCACTCCAGTTTATTTCTTGCTCACTACTTTTAGATTATAAGTGAAGTGTTATTTTCAGAATGGAGGCGCTGCAGATGGCTTAGACATGAACGTCGGGTACGCGTGGAGGAAAGGATATACAGGAAAAGGAGTAGTTATCACTATATTAGACGATGGAATTCAACCCAATCATCCAGATTTAATACAAAATTATGTAAATATTTTTTAACTTCATACTTATATCTTTTCTATATTTCATTTATCAATGCTGCCATAACCTGTCAAATAAAAAGCCGATTTTGAACCAATGATTCCTCTTTAGCGGCCGTGTATTACGTAAGTGAAATGTATTGAACGAGAAAACCGATATTGTAGGACCCTGCAGCATCAACGGACATAAATGGGAACGATACGGACCCGACACCGCAGGACAATGGTGACAATAAACACGGCACCCGGTGCGCGGGTGAGGTGGCTGCGGTCGCCTACAATAAGTACTGCGGCGTCGGCATAGCTTACAATGCTAGCATTGGAGGCGTTCGAATGCTCGATGGTCTTGTTAACGACGCAGTGGAAGCTCAAGCTCTCGGATTTAACACACATCACATAGATATTTATAGTGCCTCTTGGGGACCCGAGGATGACGGAAAAACAGTTGACGGTCCCGGTCCTTTGGCTAGAAGGTATTGTCTAATTTCTAATGCGTACGTTTAGAGAAATAGTTACAGTTACATGTGAGCTCATTAAAATGTGCTTTGTTTCAGGGCATTCATAAACGGGGTAACGAACGGAAGAGGGGGAAAAGGGTCTATTTTTATATGGGCGTCGGGTAATGGTGGCAGGCATACAGATTCCTGCAATTGTGATGGATATGCGAATAGCATATTTACTATTTCTATTTCTAGTGCCACGCAAGCTGGTTTTAAGCCGTGGTATTTAGAAGAATGCTCGTCGACTATTGCGTCGACTTATAGCTCTGGGACACCGGGTAGAGACAAAAGCGTCGCTACCGTAGATATGGATATTCAACTTAGGCCTGACCATATTTGTACAGTAGATCATACAGGTACTTCGGCTTCTGCGCCTTTAGCTGCAGGAATATGTGCATTAGCACTTGAAGCAAATCCATTATTAACGTGGAGGGATATGCAACACTTAGTCGTGATGACATCGCGGTCACAGCCGCTTGATAAAGAAGATGGATGGATCGTAAATGGAGTAAAAAGAAAAGTAAGCCATAAGTTTGGCTACGGACTAATGGACGCCGCTCAGATGGTAACATTAGCCGAACAATGGACAAACGTACCGCCGCAGCATATTTGTAAGTCACAAGAAATAAATGAGGACAAGTCTATTGAAACATCTTTCGGGTATACGATATCAGTGCACATGGACGTGAATGGGTGCAGCGGAACAATGAATGAGGTCAGATTCTTGGAACACGTTCAATGTAAGATTTCACTTAGCTTTTTCCCGCGAGGAAATTTACGCATATTACTTACATCACCAATGGGAACTACTTCTACTCTTTTATTCGAACGGACGCATGACGCAACTAGTTCTAGCTTCGACGATTGGCCATTTTTAAGTGTTCATTTTTGGGGAGAAAGTGCAGAAGGACGTTGGACCCTTCAAATAATAAATGCCGGTAATATTCACGTCACTCAACCGGGCATATTGAAAAAGTGGCAATTAATATTCTACGGTACGGCCACGAATCCGATTCGGCTGCGAAATAAAGGCTATTTTAGTACAAACAGTGTTTACCAGGAGGAGAAAGCTTACCATATTAATGATGTTTACGACGCCTCGGAATACTCACAATTCCTCAATGAAATCGAACTTGGAATTTCTGATAGACGCAATTACCCCAAAAACATTCCTTCCGCTCAACGCAAAAATGTTTTGGCAGATGCCAATGATAAACAAGTACAAAGACTGTGCGACCCGGAATGTGATTCACAAGGTTGTTATGGGAAGGGGCCAACTCAGTGTGTCGCTTGCAAACATTACCGTTTGGATAATTCATGTGTTTCGAGATGTCCTCCAAGGAGTTTCGTCAATCAGGGTGGCGTTTGTTGGCCATGTCATGAGTCATGCGAGACTTGTGCGGGAGCTGGACAAGACTCTTGTCTCACGTGTGCTCCAGCGCACTTATTAGTTGATGACCTTGCCGTATGTTTACAACAGTGCCCGGATGGATACTATGAGGATCCCGATGCAAATGCTTGTTTTCCATGTGCAGAACATTGTGAAACATGTTCAGAAAAGGCAGATATGTGTTCCTCGTGTGCTCACAACTATGTACTATTTAATGGATCTTGTTTAGCTGCATGTCCACCTGGAACGCACCAAATGAATGATTTTGGTTGCATGCCATGCCATGAAACGTGTGAATCTTGCCATGGTCCGAGTGTAAATGAATGTGTATCATGTCGCATTGGAAACTACGCATTCAAAAATCGTTGCTTACCTAAATGTACTCCAAGGTATTACGCCGATACTCAAAGACGAGAATGTTTGCCGTAAGTATTATTGTTATGATAATTTATCTTTACATTCCATTCTGCGATGAAACAGAGCTCGTCAATCTTAGAAGCGCTCGGAATCTCAAACATTTGCTTTGAACTGTAAATTGTTGGCGCATTTAATTGTCGCCTTTAAGTTTAATTCCGTTTAAAGAACAATATTCGTTGTTGTTTTAGGTGTCCAATTGGCTGTTCAATTTGCACGTGTGCCATTTGTTCTGTTTGCCAAGAGAAATGGATTCTCACTAAAAGCGGAACTTGTCTTCCTGATGGCAATGACAAATGCGATAGCAGTGAGTAATCGTCAGTAAACAATGATGCTTTTACTTTGTTTTCGTGGGCTTAACGTAACTTTTTTTATAGATGAGTATTTCGAAGGTGGGAGGTGTAAAAATTGCCACTCGACTTGTGAGAAATGTAGCGGCTCGAATGAGTGGGACTGTTTGTCTTGTTCGAGTCCTTTGTTGCTACAAGGATCGAGGTAACAGTCTTTTAGATATCTGTTTATTTTTATTTACTGTTTCGGTATTTTCTGAAAAGAAAATATTTGTTTCAGGTGTGTAGCAGAGTGTGGACATGGCTTTTATCAGACAGCCGGACGATGTTCTCCATGTCCTCATACTTGTACCAGTTGTGTATCAAGATTGAACTGTACCGCTTGTGCAGGAGCTTTACGGTTACAATCAGGCACATGTAGAGCGACATGCGCTCCTGGGTACTACCCTGACGAAGGAATGTGCTCGAAGTGTTACTTATCATGTGAGACATGCACAGGGCCTAGAAGAGATCAATGTGCCTCGTGTCCCCCTGACTGGAGGCTAGCAGCAGGGGAGTGCCGACCTGAATGTCCACAAAACTTCTTTCCATGGCAGGACAGTTGTCGTCGCTGCCATCACTATTGCCAAGACTGCCATGGCGCAGGACCTCAGCGGTGTACATCTTGTCCTCCGCATTTTTCTTTAGAGAATGGTTTGTGCGTGGAGTGCCTTAGTTCCCAGTACTACGAGCTACGGACAAGGACTTGTCGTCCTTGTCATGACTCTTGCAGGTCTTGCTCGGGACCTGGGCCTACTAGTTGTGTGACGTGTGCTCACCCACTACGTTTAGATAGGTGAGTCAGTAATTTTGACCTCAGAAATAATTACATTTCTTATAAAATAAAACGATACCGATTAATTCTACCATTAATAAGGTTATTACAGAAACTATTAGACAAATATTGTTCTTACAGAAACTATTACACATATGGACAAATGTGGTATTAGAAAAGTTCTTCACTTTTGCCTCAGCTCAGGGAACCCTTCTTTACTACATATTATAATGTTCTAGCTAAAACACTATTGTCAGAATCATACTGAGAGATTTCTTATAACAAACTAAAATCTAAGACTCTAATTTAAGACTCGGGTAGTTTCTTACTAAAGCTTCAGGGCAACGAGTGTGTTGTCATTTCAAAGGCAACAACAAAATAAAGTACCTATCTATAAAATGATCAAATGCTTCCTCTAAGATTTCAAAAACATAACTGCGTCATTGCTCTTCTGTGTATGTATTGATATTTTTATTTGCAGAATGAACCATAAATGTTTACCATGCTGCACGGAGAGCATGGTATCTACGTATTTAAATAGTAATCAAACTTCAGATTGCTGCCATTGCGATAAAGATATAGGTAAGCTGTATGGTATATATTTTTTTTCATATGAAGTTTCATTTACGAAATTTTAAAAGTATGAGTTAAAAAAAATATTTCTGTCATACTTATTTTCAAAAAAAAAATCTTAGACAAAAAATCTCTCAAAATCTTTGCTAATATTTAGTTATAAAATATATATGAAAATTCTATAATAATAATATAAATATTTACATAAAAAGGCGTCTGTGTTGTTCAATGATCAACGGAACCAGCACCAATTGTTTTGTTTTTCTTTGGTTTTCCTTCCTTCTTTTCAGTAAACACTAAAGAGTGAAATATGACAAAATTCCATAAGTGTATGTATCATGTTATCAATTA
Organism: Eilema sororculum; assembly: GCA_914829495.1. Taxonomy (NCBI): domain Eukaryota; kingdom Metazoa; phylum Arthropoda; class Insecta; order Lepidoptera; family Erebidae; genus Eilema; species Eilema sororculum. The sequence goes on along the minus strand of OU618552.1, from coordinate 17,702,874 downwards.
TTGATAACTGATAACTATTGTAATCAGGATATAGGTTTTATTTGCAGTAATTGCCATCAGAATTAATACATATTAGTCACAATAAAAACAAACCGTTTGCCATTCTGAATATCATAAAATTAACACTTTAAATCGGTTCAAAGTCACTGAAATTTTATTATCATAGTGCACATAACGATAGCATATTTTTAAACTGATGTATAAATCTTTATAGCTGTTCAATTTAAATCACGCAGTACAAAAAAGAGATTTAAATGAATCGGAATCGAATGGACTTTGATAAAAATATACTGTTTTTGTAGCTTTAAATTTATGTACGTACTTTTTTTCAAATAAATAAATACAGGTCATACAAACTTACCAAATTAATTAAAGGGTGTGTGTTTATTATCTCTTTCTTTTTTCCAAAAATCAACTAAAACTATTAACTACCATAGGATATTGACAACCACTAAAGGCATTCACACACTTACTTCAGTTTACAGTACATAAAACATCAATATTATTGTTACCATTATAATAATATAGACTTGTGTAGTAAATAATAATATATAATATATGTCGAAGCCACAGCTCAGAAGGGTCAGATCCGAAACGTACTATTTGAACTAAATCAGGATGATAATCAGATGCGAGGGTATTTCGAAAATCAATGCGAGCTATTGTCCAGTTCAAAATACTATGTTATCATACTAACTCAGTTACACGAAATCACAAAGGATGCTTACAATATCTTAGGATTTAAACTAGACTTAGAATAAATCTCAAACCGATGGAACGCAGTAATGTTTGCTCGTCTCTTGACCGACCACTTCGCACCGTGTCCCGTTACAAACTGAGCCTCTGTCGGCTCGGACCGCCAGCGAAGCCATTCCCATCAAAATGTCATTGTCAACTCAGCTAAATACACTCAAGTAATAACCAATGTTGCCCCATTCAAAATCACTAAATTAAAACAATTATTATTTGGCATTTGTATCACTCAGTTAATTATGCGCTCCGATATCTATGTATATGATATCCGTCGGCTTGTTACACAATAATAATAATATTGGCTTTGATTGTGTCATTGTCACTTGACCCATACTTATTCATGGAAAATGACATTCATTGACAGAGAGGTACTTTGATTAATGAAATATTTTGTTATATAAAATATTTAAAATTTAATACAATGGAAATCGCTGGTACAGTCGCCCTCATATCTGCGAAATAATAATTGCATGTTACTTTTTCGCGTTAATGATTGAATACATTTCAGTGAAATTCGAAATAAATATTCATGAATAGTTGTCACTCTACGTTGTTCATTACCAACATGATATGATTCATTTGTTTCGAGTAACCAATATTTCGTCACTGTTCGGTGTACTGGCGATGCATCACTGGAAAAAATATATAGACTGCATATATGATTGATTCCAATATAGAACGGCACAAAAAGCGTAGAACAAAAAATGAATATTTCATATTTTTTATTTCAACGAAATTCATTCAGCCGTTATCATTCCTAGTTTTTACGTTTCTGAGGATCATTAAAAGGAGTATGTAATTTTTTTACGTGGTAAAAATTGTTCGTAACAAATATACCTACCAGCGAATTGAGAATATCATCTTCTTTATATCTAATGCTACCTTGCCGTCTACCTTGCCGTCTACTGGGCTGTTACCGCCATAATTATTTAATTTAATATTTTATTAAAAATAACATTAGAACCAAAGTTACTAATATTCCGTGTAACCCCTCTATCTAAGCTAAATTGCTTGTGCTAGGAGTGGGTTCACGTCAGTAGGGTAAAGGCCAGGATTAGAACCTGGGACCTCTCGATCGTAAGGTCGACTCCTAAACCACTAAGCTACCGATTCCATATATTCCACATTTGGCGGTAATTCGTAGCTATACACAGGCGTTATTGAAATTATGGCGGTAATGACTGGCATATTACGGTAGTGTAGTCGTAGAATAAGAACCAATTACTTAATGAATGTATATTTTAGGTGGGTGTCAAAATGGCTCCTCAGCAGGAAAGAGACGCATCGCTGAGAATATTCGGACGCACATAACACCTTCGTTCTTCGTCGACGAAACGAAGGAGACAGTACATATGCTCGACCGTAATTTGGTTGCTGTCACCAGTATAGGGGGTGTTCTATTGGTGATAGCTGCTTTGATCATCATTATTAAGGTAACTATAGCTTATTTTATATCAAGTAAGAAGTCGATTAAGATAGGAGAAATTGAATCGGTTCAGGTAGATCTTTCTCTTACAAATAAATAAAATATTCCACAACATTCCACACAACGCAATCTAGACCCATGGTAAGCATAGCTTAACTAGCTTGTATTGTGAAAATTAGAATGCTGATATACATACTTACACTTACAATACATTAAATACATACTACATACATACATAGAAACGCCCAGACCAATGCAAATAGCCATATTCATGCGAATAAATATTTCCACTAAGCGGGGATCGAACCCGTACCTCCACGCGTGAACTATCGCCACGCCACAGAGGCCACCACGCTACTGGCTGCTACAGGCTCTAACCACTGAGCTACTGAGCCATGCCTGAATCCATCCATTTTTTTATTATGTATTCGTGAATCCATTTTTTTTCGATCTTATTCGATTTGAATAGTTAGCATATCTACTAAGTGCTTGAAAACGTCGTTCAAGTACAGTTAATATCATAATAATGAAGTATATTATAGAGTAATTAATTACCGTACCGGCATGTGGGTATTTGTAATATTAACTAAATAGATAGTATAAGTAGCAGCAATGACGGACTGTTGTTTCTATCTACCCTGGAGGGCTGCCGGGGTGCGATAGATATGCTTTTGGCAATCTCACCTCCGGCAACTAAGGACCCAAGACGGCGTGCGTTTTGGTCGGTTCGAGTCCGACATAACTACCTCCACCGGCTCTGTGGGGGTGGTATCCGTGGGGATTTATCGCTCGATAAAAAAAAATTTACCCTGGAGGGCAGAGGCGTGAGTATATTATGTATAGGTACTTAAACATATACTTGATAGGTAATTATATTAATTTAATTATAAAAAATCACCACATTTTGGGAAAGAAATTGTGAGGCTTCCGGCGACTGGGACCGCGGTCCAAGTTGATGGTGGTCCCAGTCGCCGGAAGCCTCGAAATCGTTACTGGTATACTAAATTTTATGACTAACCACCTGTAAACATGTTAAATATCGTAGTTTTTAGGAATTAGAACATAAAGATAAACATAAAACAAAAAGTATAAGTGCTCTCAATATTTGTAACAATTAATTCCACCAAGTGCCATCAATAAACAGTATAAATAGCATACTTATAATTATATGTTCAAAGTTTAAAATGTTTCAATAGATTCTTCCAATATCCTCTGAATATAACCTTAGAAGATGATACTATAAAGGGGAAATTTAATATATCCACATGAGCTGGCTATAAAGTTAAAGCGATACTTAAGGTCATAGCACATTATACAAGTCTAGTATCAATATCACTATAACCTAGTGACTCTAGTACTCCTCATCTAAACTTATGGATGAACCAAACGATTTCGCGACATAGCTAAAGTTAAAACTACGTTTGTAACTGTCAAATACTGTGTTATCACAAATTAATCATAGAGCATTTTGCACGTTTATTATAGAGACGGTGGTGGCCTTCTATAGTTCACGAAATTATTGGTCTTACTATAATTATTAAATAGCATATGGCGAAGTGTTACTCGCAAACTGCGAGTTTACACCACACGTAACCTACCTATGGTTATTGCAATAGCAGCCCCCAAAAAATAAAATAAAGCTTGCTGTGTGATTTATTAAATAAGTACTTTATTTAAAAATTGTGTTTATATAAAACACAATTTCTATTTTCATGGCACTCACTATTTAATTAGTAGGTATAAATAATATTATAAAATTTGTTATAAAAACGTTTATAATAAATATATAGGCGTATTTATCAAGGAAGTAAGCGAAGGAATAAAGTATAAATACAACTTCCCGTAATTAGTAGGTTTAGTTAAGCGATAAACTGTACTAATCACAGTTAATAATTTTCTTTTTCGTGAAACACCAATTTGGGCTATAATTACAGTGTTATTAAAATATAACTTACTTCCTTTTTATACCACGTATTTCTTGTTCTGTTGATATAATAACTACAGCATATTATAGAAATGAGGATCAATTTACATGTAACACTACTTTATTTTACCAAAACACACGGAATCAAGGTATGATTAAATTTTTCAATAGAAATCATAACGTGATTTCAGAGTCAATTTTTTTAATAAAAATGGGTTCAAAATTCGATATCCCAAAACCATAAATGATATTCTCGTAACACTTTTTTCAAAATTGAACTTTGTTGACAGTCAGGAGATTGGGATTAGATCGAGACTGAATTTTGAATAGATTCTTATTACGAGAACTTGCCCTCTGATGATAAATCGTTACAATGGACTAAAATACATGCCTGCAACAAAGGGCACCTCCTCCCGTCATATGGTGTCACCCCGCTTGTTGATAATGCTGGCTGGACGATTATATTCCAAATGGGAATGATGGATTTTACTTTTTCAACTTTAAGTACCCAAGTTTACTATCCAGCGAGGTGCTGTCAGAATGACAGATCAAACGTAGAAAATGATGTGATTTAAGCTGTTCCCTATTATTTTGGCGACACCAAAATAGTAAATCTACAACCAAATTATTCTAGTAACAGATTTAATATTTTGGTAGCAATCCCTATGTAGTCTCGAGCGACAATTTCGTGAAATATTACAAGCAATCCTATGAGAAGAGTATGGAGGGAAAAAAACTAAATTTAAAAAGAGAATGTCAATTTAACCGACCAATTCTTTCACAGTTCAAATCAAGAAAATACAAATATCGAACGTTGTATCCCCGAGCATCGTACTCACAGTTGACCACAATCGACGAAGATTTGATCGCCCTCACACCATCAACTGCTCTGAAGGCCAACACTGAACAAATACTAACTAAAAGTGAACTCGAAGAACCAACATAGCAATATGAACCTTAACGTCAATATAATTAGAGTAATTTTACACTGCAGACTGATATATAGAGGTTTCAATATACAATTCATGTAAATAGTTGGGGTAACAGCTATTTAATAACTATCATGTTTTCCGAAGTGATTTATACGTTTCATTTTTCGTTGAAAAATAAACGTTATTTTAGTAACTATTGGTCTAGATTAAAACTATTTCTCTAAGAAATACATTGTTTTAACATTTTTTAATTTTAAAATTTCTGAACGGTAAATTGGCGATATTACACATAATATTATATGAAATAGTTAAAATTTATTTGACATTATGTTAAATCTAAAAAACTTTTTTTGTCTAATGAATTTATAATGAAATTATGTATACAAATAAATGTTAATGATTGATTTATATACATAGTCAAAGTTGTATCATTATACATTTACAAATCTTAATGTTAATCTGTTCGCAAACATACAATTCGTTTGGATTGTAAAAGTACACATTTCAGTAAATTTTTATTTAAATAATTAACGCCATATTTTTATTTAATTGAGAAGCAATTGTTGGTAGTAATTTGATTACTTAAAAGATACTTGAAGTATGTAGTATCGTACACAATTAGCGAGCTCTGCTGTCAGTCAACGGACTGAGAGCGTCAGAAATGTTTCACATACTTTACTCCTGTAAGTACAGTCAGCATCATAAAGGTGTTGATGAACAAGGTGCTCAAAATGATCTTAATTCCTTGGTTTTCCCCCCTTCCCGTTGAGCAATTGTTGTAATATTTGGCACACACCTTTTCTCTCCTCTTTCCGGAGACTTTGCCTTTTATGTATCATCAGGCGAGGTAAAGTCAAATTGATGTCCTATTGAAGTGTCGTTACTACGATTCTAACATACTTACACTACTTACATACACTACACTATATATAAAAAAAACAATAATACAATTTCAATCAATAAAACAGTTTGATTTGCTCTTAATACCTTAGTTTAAAGATCATTTTGACTTTTGTAAGTCAAGATATTTCTGACGCTGACTGTACCTGCGCGACCTGCTTTTATTTAACATCACAAATAAATAGTGTGCCTCTTCTGATAAGTTTTTCATACATTAAGTCTCTTTTGATAGTATATATTTAGTATAATAAAAAGCGCGTATTTAACCAATTCCATCCAGCAGTAAAAATACAGCCCAAAGTGTCTGCTTGACGGCAATAGGCTCACCCCAATTATACGGGAACGAAAATCATAGTTAGCGAAATTTGGGTCTTCTACCTGTCGCTTTGGGGATTCATAAGCGTGAGTAAATAAAATAAATAATTAAATATTCCACAACATTTTACGCAACGCTATCTAGACCCATGGTAAGCTTTTATAGCTTGTGTTATGGAATCTAGAATGCGGATAAACATACTTATATACTTTTTTTTAATAAATACATACATATTATACATAGAAACACCCAGACCAATGCAAATAGCCATATTCATGCATACAAATATTTGCACTGAGCGGGAATCGAACCCGCGCCTCCTGCGTGGCAGTCGCGTGCACTACCACCACGCCACAGAGGCTGTCAGTGAGTATACGTATATAATATAAAAGTAAATTAAATGTAATATATCTTTAATAACTACCAACAATTTGTTTCAAGTAAATAAAGGCAATGTTTGCCTGGAGCGGTAAAAAGTGAGATGGTGATTTTATGCGTGCCTCGGAATAGGTTCAAGATTTATTAGCAACTGTTATTTACACTCTCTCACTGCATATATTAACACTTTAGTCAAATCTCAGTATAATAATTTCATTACATTAACTAAATGTTTCTGCTATTTATGTAATCAAAACCCAAAAGATCGATATTCCATTGCATTATTTTAATAAAATTCCGTGGTCGTTTACAAAAAGAAATATATCTTGGAAGGATTTATTTTATTGCCTTTAGATGTGAATCGGTTTCATCCCACTGCGTCCGTCGAACAACAAAAGTAAAATACGGGCAAAGCTACGAGTAAAAGATCACTGAAGTGCTACGAAACCGTAGCGTGTATGATGCTACGACGTAGCGTATACTACGAAATATCAGTATACATTTTTGTTTTCTGATATTAACAGGTCTGATATTTGATACTTAACTACATGTATACAAATATATAAGTAAATAAATGAATGTTTTTATGTAATCAGTAGATTTTTGGTGCGTGTATCACCAAGGTATCATTATTAGGGTCACGTAAATGAACAGTTCTCAATATCGCTGGTTTAATTGTCCAAGCAATGTAATGTCGATATAAAAACGGACCAGTATATATTTTTAGGGGACCCAATACACCGCTTGATGTTACGCTATCGTTGTTTTCATAATAAAGTTAACATATCTAATGTTTGTTTGTTTGTTTGAATGTTGTTTCCGAGTCTGTACTGTGTAAATACGATTCAATTATTACTGTAATAGAAGTTGAACGATGTAAATAAATGTGTAAATAATTGAAAAGTGTAAATATATCGATGGTTTTTATGACGGATAAATTTATATTTGGTGTTTTATTTTTACATTCTTGGATATTCCTTAAACTTACAGTCAGTGACAAAAATATTCATTCTTTTTGTTCATCTTAGCGTTAATCCCAGTGGCATCCGAAGCTTACAGCCTGAAGTCTGGGGTTCCCTTGACAAAAATCCATACTAATATTATAAATTCGAAAGTAACTCTGTCTGTTTGTCTGTCTGTCTGTCTGTCTGTATGTTACGCTTTCACACCTAAACCGCTGAACCGATTTTGATGAAATATGATGTAGGGATAGGTTAGACCTTGAGAAAGGACATAGGCTATGTTTGGTCGCGATAACCGACATCCACGTGGGCGGAGCCGCGGGCAAAAGCTATTATAAATTATATTATTATTATTACAAAAATTACGTCAATAGTTAATTAAAAAAACAAAAATTTCTTTTTTTGTGCATTTACTTCGTTTGTAACCATTGTCACTGACTGTACCTACTTATTAGATCCGTGAACGTGATTCTTTCACCATATTGGCTGTATATGTATATAAAAAAAATAAACAGAATTTGACAGGTCAGCAATAGGTGACGAATAAACTAAAGATAGCGAAGCAAGAGAAAAATGTAAACAAAGTTTCTGCGGTTCCAAACATTTTTATTTGAAAATGATTACGTATCACTTCAAGCACAATCCCTACATGAATAAAATTGCTCATAAGATTGCGGATCTGACAGTAGAAGCGCAGTGCTGACAGCTTTCCTGTACTACGAAACACGCAACGACAGCAGGCTGTCGCTCGGCCACTGTCGCGTACGTGTGCGACAAGAACAGAGAAAATAATCGCTAGTTATCGCAACGTAACTCAGTAATGGTCGCTTTGTTTACCTGTTTTCTCTAGTCTCGTTGGCTTTACTTTACGCAGTGGTGAAGCATTCGACTGCTAACTCTTAGGTAACGGGTTCGATTCCCACTCAGTGTAAAAACAGATATAGCTGCTAAAATGGCTACACAAAATTACGTATGAAATTTATCCTCTCGCTTCAGTTTTTCGTCGAATATTCTAGATTAAATTCCCACATGAAACAACTGTGTCAGTACTCAAAGTCAACCGCTGTCGTGAATTATACAACTGGAAGTTAGCTCCCTTATCTTCCCGGCGATTCTAAGTTTATCTACTCTCCTAATTGTTAGTGAAATGTTAGTTTTGATAGTTATTTTCATTTTCTCATTTTAGCGAAGTACCTATACTTATTTCGGTTATGTAAACATAAAGGATCTTGATAGTTGATTGATAGAAACTCATTTTTTTTAATAAAGGTAACGTCAATTTGACTTCATCTCGCCTGATGTTAAGCTAAAGGCAAAGTCTCAGAAAGAGGGATGCCTTTTCACGCCCCGCTTAAAGGTCCCGTGACTGTAGGTAGAAGGAAACAAGTGAGCTGGCTGGGAGTTCCAAGTCTTAGTGGTGCGGCATAAGAATGAGTTATGTTATTATTGCCGTGTTGGTTAGAAAATCCTTGGAACCCTGACTGACTTTGAACAATGTCAATGATGTCTCTACTCCACATGGGAGGGTAACATTCATATTACTGCGATACGATGCGATACGATGCGCTATTACCTTGGACTTGCTTGTTACTTCTGCTGAGGTAACAGTTACCCAACTCATTTAACAAACCCACCACTCTCATGTTGATTAAAATGTATAGTTTATAAGTGTCATCATCATCATCTACATAAAGACGTTAGTCCTGATTGCATCCGAGGTCACGGTGCCCTCGGAGCTCAGGATCCGCCTTCCGGCTCTTCCTCCTCCACTTTGCACGATCTTGGGCGTCCAAGGTAGTGAGACCGTATAGTTTATAAGTGTAAGTAGTGGTTATACATCACTAATTTGGCGTGCTGTGTGTGAAAAAGGCGTAAGTATGTATAACAAAATTCATTCCGTGTAATGATCTTCTAGCTGTGTTTTTCTAAGCACCTACAATATCGCGCTCTTCGAGAAGGGCATCAAAAAGTTCTTACAGGGTCAGCAGCACGAGTGTGATGCCTCTGGTGTTGCACACATGTACAGGGCGTGGTTACCACTTCCATCAGGTAGACCAGGTGCACAGACACTTCAGTGGTATAAAAAAATACAGCTTACAGATTACTGAGGTAGTTTCCTTAACTCATTTAATACCAAGGCCCATATAGCTATTGCTAAGGCCATATAAATCTCCACGGCGTCGCGTACTTGACATTGAATGTGCTAACCATTAAAGCAATGCAGTAAGTGAAATTAAATTTTTAATACGCACATTAAAAAGTTTGAGATAATTTACGAGGAATAAACTTGAGTACGTAAGATATTAGTGAAGAGTTAGACGATGACTTAAGTCGTTATAGTTATTATATTAAATCGAGAAGTTGCCTGGGTGTACTGAAAACTCTTTCAATATGGTTTGAGAAAACTTTTTTGGGTCCCGACCCGTACCACCTACTGGAATTTCCCACTGGTGGGTGAAGGGGTAATTCACGATGACGACCCACCTTACAAGTGTGTACCGAATTTGTCTGTGTGTTGCTTTTACGTCTAAACAGCATAGCTGAACTAACTAACTTTAACTGAACCGATTTTAATGAATTTGTATCAGCGAATTACATGTTTATGAAAGTACACGTCAATTTAACTTTACCTCGCCTGATGGTACGCTAAAAATAATCTCTCGGAAAGATATAGTCATTCAAACAGACTGTTTCAAACAATTGGGACAAATTTTCACGACTTTTTAAACAGCTACGCACTAAAAAAATGGCGAGACACTTTTGTACACATTCTGGTACAGTAAATACTATGCTTAGAAGTCTAGACAGCGCTATAATATCTCCTAACATATTTCTCTTACATAGATATGATTATTCAGACTAGTAGCACAGTCACGTTATTTTATTTCACTGTACAAATATTACTTGTAAATATTCTACGATATGTTCAGACGTCTGTCAATAACTTATCACATATACTGAGTAACGCTAAATATGTAATGGTTACTGATGTCAAGGTCAATCGAGGTCGTAACTATGGAACTGTCTGTAACCTTAGAATTAACGGTTATAACGCTGTTCATAACAAATGTGATGAAATTATAATATATGATAGGCAAAAGCCGTAATAGTTAAAATGGTAAGTTACCGTCTCTCGCTCGAGACAACATGGTGCGAGCCAGTGTCTTCAGCGGCAGTAAGTGGAACTGAGCCGCCTCTTTCAACGAGCAGGTCATGCACGTGAAAGTGGCCGGCGGGGCGGGAGCGGGAGAGATCTCTCCCACCCGAGTTCCGCAGTCGGTGGCTTGGGCGCCGCCGACATGTGTTCGCCGAAAACCATCGGCCCCCATGACCGGGGGCCTGAGGACGGTGAGTTGGCTGCTCACCGTCCTTACAGAAGCAGGCCCATGGCGGTAGCGTGACGTGAGGGATTCACGCACGCCCTCCCTAAGAAGCGGGATGACACCCGAACCACCCCCTAGGCGAGGCCGCAGTTGTAGCCGTGGCTCTGTTGGCAGTCCTGGGGCATCCTTAAGTGGGCTTACCCGGGGCTCCCAAGCGTAGGCTGTTGGGCGCTTCCGTGAGGATTTTTAGTCGGTAGGAGTCCGTCATAGCATACATGAAGGATTTTCCCGGTTAAAAAAATGGTAAGTTACCGTTGAGAGATTTACATTTACATGGTTTCGATGGAAGCGTAACTCGAACATACACCTTCCCATAGAAAAGTAAATTCTTATTTATTATAACCAAAATATAACAAACTTCAATTTTGTAGCTTAAAATCTAAAACTGTTGTACAATTGGTTGCCCCTATCACGATTTGCGATCTCTGGCAACCATTGGATGGAATAAACAGCTACATTTCGCAAGCCATAATTTATTTATACCATTTACCGGCCACATTTCTACATAACATACTTTTAATTCCCGTAATCAGTTACTGTGGATTGCGTGACCAGGATCACTATTCAACGAAGGTATAGCTGTGGGATCTGAACAAGAGATTGATAAACATCTGTCGAAACCGGCGAGTTAAATATGAAACAAACTTACTCGAATGTGAACCAAAAAAGTTTTGTTTTTCAAAAGGAACCCGACGGACCCCTGCCATGCTTAGACCCCAACCTGCAGGTAAAGGATTCAATAACAGAGATCGAATTCACCAAACAGAAGGTGCAAAAGGCAATTAAGGAAATAAAAACTGATTCCTCACCTGGTCCTGATGAAATCCCAGCTATACTGTTACAAAAATGTGTTATTGCTGACACCCTTGCGGAGTTGATGCAGGCTTAATATGACACAGGAATACTACCTGAACTATGGAAAACAGCGACTGTAACACCAATCTTTAAAAAAGGAGATAAGCTAGAACCTGCGAACTACAGACCTATTAGCCTGACGAGCGTAATATGTAAGGTGATGGAAAAAGTCATAGTTAAGCACATCCGGGATTTTCTATCTCAGAACAAGGTAATAAGCGACCATCAGCACGGTTTTTGCCCACGTCGCTCTACGGTATCCAACCTGTTATCTTGCCTGGACTCCTGGACAGAGAGCTATAATGACAGCAACCCCGTTGACGTCATTTATCTTGATTACGAGAAAGCATTCGACAAAGTTCCAACTGCCCGTCTTTTGCAAAAGCTGGATTGTGTAGGAATTCGCGGCAAACTTCTAAAATGGATTGAAGCATTCCTGCGCCAAAGAACTTTCTGTGTTAGAGTTGGAGATACGTTATCCAAGCAAAGACTAATCAACAGCGGTGTGCCCCAGGGATCTGTGCTGGGTCCTGTGCTCTACATTATATTCTCTTTTGACTTACCACGCTGTCTCGAATCACACGTAAGCATATTTGCAGACGACACGAAGATCTTTGCAAACCCCCTAGTTGATTTTGATCGCCTGCAATCAGATCTAAATAAGGTAGCAAACTGGTCTAAGGAATGGCTTATAAATCTAAATGCTGAAAAGTGCACCGTCCTCCACATAGGCCACAAAAACCCTAAGAAGAAATACTATCTACACAATGTTGAGCTAAAAGAGGTCAAAACACAAACAGACTTAGGAATCAAAATCACTGAGGATCTCTAATGGGCAGATCACATTGAGAGCATTGTGAAGAGAGCCAACAGCTTTGTATACCTCATAAGGAAAGCGTTTGGTATGTTGACTCCACATATGGTTTTAAAAATTCATAAAACCTATGTCAGGCCCTTGTTGGAGTATGCGTTCCAGGTGTGGAGCCCGTATTTTGCGAAGGATATAGACCTACTGGAAAAAGTGCAACGCAAATTTACTAAGCTGCCCAAACAACTGAAAAACTTGTCTTATGAGGAGAGATTAACTAAACTGAAACTTACTACCCTTAAAGAACGCAGAGAGCCTGGGGACTTAATAGAAACATTTAAAATCCTGAACGGCCACTATGACTTACAGACATTTGACAAAATATTTCTACCCACACAAAACCCACATTTAAGGGGCCACAATTTCAAACTTTCCAAGACGAGAGCAAATAACAACCCAAGAAAGCACTTTTTGAGCAACAGGGTGGTGGAGGCTTGGAACAAATTGCCAGAAGATGTTGTTAATGCTAAATCCACAAACCAATTTAAAAACAAACTTGACAAACTTACAACTGATAAAAAACCAACAATGGATAACTGGATACAGGCAACTAACAGTTGTCTCAACTGCCTGCCTGCTAATGCATAATAATAATAATAATAATAATATGTTAGTTATTCACAATTTCTATGCATCCGCTATTACGTTATATTTCGACTGCCATTGGACCCCCCAACTCTGTGATAAAAGCCTGCATCAGAGCCTTGTCCATCTGTCAGCAGGTGTACCTACTTATAGGTAAGGTTCGATAAGACCTCGAACCTAAACCATATTCATATAAATATGTCTGAAATAACTTTGTCTGTTTCGCTTTCACGCCTAAACCACTGAACCGATTATGATGAAACTTGACATAAAAATAGATAAGACCTATAGAAAGGACATAGACTATCTGATCACGACAACAGACATTCAGGCAAGCGGAGCCGTGGGCTACAGTTAGTTGAGTGTATCATGGCAAAATAAATTACTGAAGTGTTAAACGAGCGAGGATAGTTGCTATTTGCTACATTTAATAGCTTTATCATTTTATAGAACGGCAACACTTTTCTTTTGCGCAATATCCATACTTAATCCATACTTCCATACTAATATTATAAATGCGAAAGTAACTCTGTCTGTATGTTACGTTTTCACGCCTTAACCACTGAACCGATTTTGATGAAATTTGGTATAGGGGTAGATTAGACCTTGAGAAAGGACATAGACTATGTTTTGTCGCGATAATCGACATCCACGCGGGCGGAGCCACGGGCAAAAGCTAGTATCCATGTCCATCCATACTAATATTATAAATGCGAAAGTAACTCTGTCTGTCTGTCTGTCTGTCTTTCTGTCTGTCTGTCTGTCTGTATGTTACGCTTTCACGCCTAAAGTACTGAACCGATTTTGATGAAATTTGGTATAGGGGTAGAGTAGACTTTGAGGAAGGACATAGGCTATATTTGGTCGCGATAACCGACATCCACGCGGGCGGAGCCGCGGGCAAAAGCTAGTACTATATATATAATATTATAAATGCGAAAGTAACTCTGTCTGTCTGTCTGTCTGTCTGTCTGTCTGTCTGTATGTTACGCTTTCACGCCTAAACCACTGAACCGATTTTGATGAAATTTGGTATAGGGGCAGATTAGACCTTGAGAAAGGACATAGGCTATGTTTTGTTGCGATAACCGACATCCACGCGGGCGGAGCCGCGGGCAAAAGCTAGTATTATTATAAATGCGAAAGTAACTCTGTCTGTCTGTATGTTACGCTTTCACGCCTAAACCATTGAACTGATTTTGATGAAATTTGGTATAGGGATAGGTTAGACCTTGAGAAAGGACATAGGCTATGTTTGGTCGCGATAACCGACATCCACGCGGGCGGAGCCACGGGCAAAGGCTAGTAGGATATAATTCTTTACCAGAACACGCATTTCTTTCTTCCTATAGTCCCGGGTCCTATTAGCGGGGCGTCAAAACGCATCTGATGTGGCCTCCATGTAACATTATTGATATCCGTAATGGTGACCCACTCTCCCGAGACTTTGTTTTCAGGTTACCACCAGGCGAGGTGAAGTGATATTGACGAGGATCAAATAAAAAAATACCTTAAGACTGAAGCTGAACCTAATATTAGACAGTGATTTGCGATCCAACAGAGAGTGAAATGAAATAAACATATAAGGCTACATTAGCAACCGAAATTCGACCATGACGTGGCGATATTACTTGCGAGTAAGAAGAGTGATTACGATACAATATAGACCCTAAATATTTAGTAGAACTCTTGAACTAGTCATGCAATCAAGAACTTTCTGATATAATATATATACGTTTCAATTTCAGTGAAAGATTGATTTGATCGTTCTTGTTATTATATCTCTCTATATATAGTAAACTAGCTTTTCTTCCACTTTAAGTTCGGAACGGAAAAATTATAGGACACACTGCTTCTGTTCCTGCGACGCAGATAAAATTCCTTATAGTTTTGTGAGCCTGGTATATCATGCAAGTGTATCAGAGTCACAGAAACAAATAAAACTAAAAAATGCACTATACGAGAATTGAGTTGTAAACAAAGGGTAAAGTAATACTATTATAGTAGAGTATAAAATTTAAATACTGAGCATAGACAATTCGTAAATATACATATTAAACTAGAATTTGCTCCCATAGACAACTCCAAAAAGGATTTAATACGATAGGAAAAATCACTTCTCTCAGTAGACAAAAAATTATCCTAGCGTTCAGTGAAATCATTCAGTTTCATATCCAAAATAAGAAGAGACTCTTCGATTGCAAAGTCGTAAAGTTTGAGTCGCATTGGATCACCATAAACTTCTTAGAATGGTTAATTTTAAGAAGACTTCAAACGAAGTGGTCTCATTAATTTTAACTCTGTATAGCTTTGATCACACGTACAGTCAGCGTCATAAATAACTTGACGACGAAGTTCCAGAATGATCTAAACTCTCGTATTAAAAGCAAATAAAACTGTTTTATTGGTTTATATGGTATTATTGTCCGAAGTAAAAATGTGTACGAAATCTCTGAACAATCGGTCAACTGGAAAAGGTAAAAAAACGAAATTAAGATCATTTTGAGCACTTTGTTCGTCAATATCTTTTTGATGCTGACTGTACCTAGTGGAACAGCGAGACAGTGCTTTCGGCCGAGTGCGATGTATCTACAAAGTACTCGGCGCTATGTTCACATATACCGAGCATCGGCCGAGTGCACTGCCTTACCACTCCACTCGGTTGTGTGATCAAGGCATAACAGACAACAAACATCTGATGAATATTTATTAGCAGACAATACTAAATTTCTTCTTTCTTCTTTATAATAATCTCTCAGTACACCAAACTGCCCTAAATCTCTTTGTCTTTGAGTCTTACTCCATCCTATGGTTACCTGTAAATATTCCACAACATTCCACACAACGCTATCTAGACCCATGGTAAGCATAGCTTAACTAGCTTGTGTTATGGAATCTAGAATGCGGATAAACATACTTAGATACTTTTTTTTTGTAAATACATACATACTATACATAGAAACACCCAGAACAATGCAAATAGCCATATTTATGCATACAAATATTTGCACTGAGCGGGAATCGAACCCGCGCCTATTGCGTAGCAGTCGCGTTCACTACCGCCACGCCACGAGATTGCCTCAGAGCGATAAGGCCGACAATTGTGTACCACATAAATTGTACCTTTTATTTATTGTCAATTATCCTTGGTGAACAATAAATATTTTTTTATTTATTATAATAAATTTCTATACTAATTATGTAAATGCAAAAACTACTCAGTCTGTCTGTACCTGTCTGTGACACTAAACCGCTGAACAGATTTTGATAGATATGTACAGGAGTACATCAGTACTTGAGAAAGGACATAGGCTTATGTTTGTGTATCCACGCGGGTGGAACCACGGGCAACTGCAAGTCATCTATAAGTACGTCTATCCATCCAAACTTCCGTTTTTAAATAGTAATAAAGTTAACAGTTAGTGTTGGTGATATAAAAATGACACTATTAGTGGCGCGACACTAAAAATGGATTACGTTCGTTTATAAAGATAGTACGTATCTATGATACACACGAGCAAGTTGTTCGTTAAACTTTTCTAGTGCTGTCGTAAATTATTTATCGAACTTTAATTTCTAGTACTGGTAACCGAAATAACAAGTATTCCCGATAATCCCTGGAGTTATGTATGTGAATTTCTGTTTTTTTTTGCATAGTAATATTGTGTAATTTTTAGTAATTTTGATGGCACAAATTTGACACTTATTTCGACCGGGTTGGTACCACCGTGCACAAGTGCGAAAAACCCTCCATAGTAATCCAATCTCGGTTGGATTGCGTTCAGGGATCAGCAAGTGCATAGCCGGGCCGAGGTGATGGTAGTCGCAGCACTAGTGGGACCGGTGGGTTTTGGCGTAGTCTAGTGAGGTGTGACGCGGGGCGCCGCGCCGGGCAGGGAGACCCGTAGAAACGGTGGTGCCGCTGGCCGCCCGCGGCATAGTACAGGGGCCCAACTGGGACTAACCACCCTGGGAGGCTGCCCCACCAGGTCACGCATAATCCCGATATGGCTCGTCGTGCCGGTTGGCGAGCGGACGGGAGCCCGGCGACCATATTCGGGAGGGTACGGGGGCCCTTCCGTTCGGCGCGTCGGCTCTCGTCACGCCTCACATTCATAGATGAAACCAATCTCCCATGTTTTGTCACGCGGTGCTGCGGCGACAATCACCTCTTTTTCACGCCTTCCCTTACCCTTCACCTCATGGCAGCGCACAAAACAAAAATTGTTGAAACAGCGGCTAGGGACTCTCCCACAAAAACTCTATTTGAGGTGGAGTCCACGAACATCTGTGGGCTCCATAAGAACCTCAACGCCGTCCACCAACACCTGGAGACGGCGAAACCAGCTATGCTGTTTCTAACGGAGACACAAATACGCCGCCCTGACGACACGACCTACCTGCTTTACCCCGGCTATGTTATCGAGGAAAATTTCCGAGCAAAAGCCGGGGTGTGCGTGTTTGTTAGGGCGGATATTTGTTGTCGCCGTTAGAAACAGCATAGCTGGTTTCGCCGTCTCCAGGTGTTGGTGGACGGCGTTGAGGTTGTTGAACATAAACAGTCTGCGTACCGCGCCTGGGTGCGGGCGCGCGCCACACGCGATCCCAACGTGGGTCACTTCAAGGCGGCGTACAACAGAGCCACAAAGGTCTGCAAGAGGGCATGCGTCAGGGCGGATGCCCAGCGCATAGCGCGGCTGGGCCAAGAGCTAGTGGCGCATCCCACGGGTAGCCGTGGCTACTGGCAACTGGCCAAAGCCGTGCAAGCCAACTTCTGCCAGCCCTCGCTGCCCCCGCTGAGCAATCCCGATGGATCTCTGGCCCATGAGCCGCAAGAGAAAGCAAATTTGCTGGTCAATCTCTTCGCGGCCAACTCCCGAGTCGATGATTGTGGTATGCAACCACGGACAATGCCCACTGGTGACCACGCAATGCCTGATATATGTATCAGGCAACGCGATGTCCGTGCAGTACTGCAATCACTCGATGTCCGGAAAGCCAGTGGTCCTGATGGTATTCCAGCGGTTGTACTTAAAAAATGTGCAGCGGAGTTATCTCCTATGCTAACGCGGCTGTACCGACTGTCCTACAGTTCGGGTACAGTGCCTTCGGCTTGGAAGGAGGCGAATGTCCAGCCGATCCCCAAGAAGGGGGATCGCTCGGACCCAGCCAACTATCGACCCATAGCCGTCACCTCAGTGCTGTGCAAGGTGTTCGAGCACATAATTAACACACAGCTCATGCGCCACCTAGAGGATCACTCCTTGCTTAGTGACCGGCAATACGGTTTCAGACCGAAACGGTCAACGGGTGATCTTCTGGCGTACATGACCCACCTTTGGGGTGAGGCTATGGAGAAGCACGGTGAGTCACTGGCAATTAGTCTTGACATCGCCAAAGCTTTCGATAGGGTATGGCACAAATCGCTTCTTTCCAAGCTACCAGCCTTCGGCCTGCCTCCTAGACTGTGTAACTGGGTTGCAAGCTTCCTGCAGGGGCGCCGTATTCTCGTCCTTTGTGATGGACGAGCTTCGGAGTTCTTGCAGGTAAATGCTGGCGTGCCGCAGGGTTCCGTTTTATCTCCCACTCTCTTTCTTCTGCATATCAATGACATGCTCTGTAACGGAAACATTCACTGCTATGCAGACGACAGCACCTTAAAAGGCAGCTTCTTGTCACAGAGCTGGACCGGATCCTGGACCACATCTCTCAATGGGGCGCTAGGAACCTGGTCGAGTTCAATGCCAAGAAGACCCAGGCATGTGCGTTTACAGCTAAGGTATCTCCTTTCCTTCCCCTTCCCACTCTTCAGAGCACACCACTGCCACTGCAGGATCACCTCACTATCCTCGGTATGGATGTTGGCTGCAAACTGAATAACAAAAACTATATCGAGAGTATCATCAAATCAGCCTCGCGTAAACTCGGAGTCCTGAACAGAGTGAGACGTTTTTTCACGCCGGAGCAGCGGTGTCTTCTATACAAGACCCAAATTCGTTCCTGCGTGGAATACTGCTCACATCTCTGGGACGGCTCCGCAAAGTACTTATTAGATGCTCTCGACAGGTTGCAGCGACGTGCGGTCCGCATTATTGGGGATCCTGAGGTCACGAACACCCTCGAGCCTTTGCAGATGCGTAGAGATGTTGCGTCTTTGGCAGTTTTCTACCGTCTCTACCATGGTGAATGTTCTGACGAGCTCTTCCAATTAGTCCCACCCTCCCCTTTCCTTCACAGGACGACACGTGCAGGGCTAAGATGTCATCCATTTACGGTGCAGAGTATACCTGCTAGAACCAAGCGTTTCAGTGATTCATTCCTATGCCGCACCACTAAGACCTGGAATTCCCTGCCAGCTCACGTGTTTCCTTCTTCCTACAGTCCCGGGTCCTTTAAGCGGGGCGTGAAAAGGCATCTAATGAGGCCGTCAAGCTGAGTGCCACCACTGTTAACATGGTAAATGTTTACGATGGTGATCCTCTTTCCGAGACTTTACCTTTAGCTTAACATCAGGCGAGGTGAAGTCAAATTGACGTGTCCTATATAAAAAAAAAAAATAAAAAAAAAATAACTATTGTCAAAGTCTTTCACTTTGATGCGTTTCATTATTTTTGTTGTTTTTCTGTGTAGGAATTTTATCCATTACACTGCCAATGTATGTGAACCCACTCCTAACACAACAATTGCTGGTGATATGAGTTAAATAGCTTGTGTATCGATGATAGGTATTAGGTATAAAATTATTATGTAGATAAACAATACATTTATTTTTTTATTTATTTAATTATCAGAATACATACAATTAATTTAAACTTAATGTATCGGTAAAGCTACTGGAGCTCGTGTGCGATACGTAATGGTTCTAAGTACAGTAGGTATATAGATATTGCACATTTTAAATTGGTAAGTAGGTATAGGGAAAAAAGAAAAAAAAATACATGCAATCATAAACAACACTTCTACACAATCTACTGCAATCAGAGTCGTACTTTCTGAAAATTAAAGTTGATAAGTCGTATCGATTTAATTCAAATTTTTTTATGCCTACAAAGCGTACTTTCACATCTTTTCATCTTTTCACTTTTCACGTTCTTAATCTATACAAATAAATAAAATTGGAGTGTCTGTTTGTAATATTAAAATAACCGCTTTCTACTACATGCATATGAATGTATGTACGGTACACATACCAAAATATATATTTTTAAATTTTTTGTCTGTCTGTCTGTCTGTCTGTCTGTCTGTTTGTTTTGGCTAATCTCTGGAACGGCTGGACCGATTTGGACGGGACTTTCACTGGCAGATAGCTTATGTAATAAGGAGTAACTTAGGCTAAAAAAAAAAATGCCAAAAACAAAAAAAAAATGCACGCGGACGAAGTCGCGGGCACAGCTAGTCGATCATAATATTTAAAACCGCAAGAAAATAATTTAGACACATAAAATAATAAAATACAACCCGCAAATGGAATATGATATAGGTATTTACAAGAAAAATCACTTCCAAACTTCTAATATCTGATTTAAGTCTATCAATCTTCATTGCCGTGTGTCAGAAAAAGCTGCTAACTCCAGAGATAAACTGTTTCGCATCAGAAATACATCTCCTGGAAGAAAATAAATGCGTTGTGAAAATAAGCCTTTATTTCCATAGCCAGCACAATGTGTTAAACGGCTGCTTCAACTGAATGGGCTGAGAAAATCTAGAATTAGATTTAGCGAGTTCTATCCTTTTGTGAGAAGTTTTAAGTAATGGAATATACTCAATGTTATATCCGTAGAGCATTGGAAACTAGAAACGGAACATTTTTCTGGAAACGTTTTGCATTACAACTTTTTGTTTTTTTGTTTAAATTCGGAATCTAGTGATTTGTTTTTACTGACTCCATATCTATACTAATATTATAAATGCGAAAGTAACTCTGTCTGTCTGTTTGTCTATCTGCCTGTATGTCTGTATGTTACGCTTTCACACCTAAACGACTGAACGGATTTTGATGAAATCTGGCATAAGGGTAGATTAAACCATGAGAAAGGACTTAGAAGGGTAGATTAAACCATGAGAAAGGACTTAGGCTATGTTTGGTCGCGATAACCGACATCCACGCGGGCGGAGCCGCGGGCAAAAGCTTGTGCAGTATAAAGACTGTACATAATTTATTTATTCTGGGGTTTTAAAATACAATTACATACATATACTCTTACTTGTAAATTCCCGAAGGGGTAGGCAGTAACGACCATATTTTGCCAACTATGATGTTCAGTCCCACGTAATAGGGTTTGAGCCTATTACCGTAAAGCGGGCACTTAGTCATGGGTTGTATGTTTACTGTCGGATGGAGAACAGTCATATCCCTTAGTCGCCTTTTATGACACCCACAGGGAGAGCTGGTGTAGCCCTATTTTACTCCACCGGGGACCAACACAGCAAATATAATTACGTCACTATTGTTGAGTATCCTTCTACCGTCTCTACCATGGTGAATGTTATGATGAGCTCTTCCAATTAGTCCCACCCTCTCCTTCCCTTCACAGGACGATACGTGCAGGGCTAAGATGCCATCCATATACGGTGCAGAGTATACCTGCTAGAACCAAGCGTTTCAGTGACTCATTCCTATGCCGCACGACTAAGACCTGGAACTCCCTGCCAGCTCACGTGTTTCCTTCTTCCTACAGTCCCGGGTCCTTTAAGCGGGGCGTGAAAAGGCATCTAATGAGGCCGTCAAGCTGAGTGCCACCACTGTTAACATGGTACATGTTTGCGATGGTGACCCTCTCTCAGAGACTTTGCCTCTAGCTTAACATCAGGCGAGGTGAAGTCAAATTGACGTGTCCTAGATAAAAAAAAATAGAATGAATCCTTTACAATAGTGAACTAAAGCTTAATATTATACAAAAATATTCTATCTATGATATAAAATTGAATCGCTAAATGTGTTGATAAGCGCATAACTCAACAACGCCTGGACCGTTTTGGCCAATTCTTTTTTTAAAAATGTTCGTAGAAGTTTAAGAATGGTTTTTACGGCGAGAAAAATTTGAATGATTGCCGGGAACTGACATCCATGCGGGTGGAACCGCGGGCAGAAGCAAGTTTTATATAAATTATAATGTCAATTTACGAAGTCTTTATATTGATATAAACCTGACATCTGTCTGCGGACTAAAAGCTTTTGTAGGTACGTTCACAATACGTCATAGTATATAAAGCCGATATTTAGACATCTTGTTATTAAAGTCACATTCATTGATGTTAATTACATCGATAAATTCACATGAATAACTAAATATCTTAAGTACCTGAACTATGTTGAATTGATTGTGTGTTTATGCTATTATAATACATTATTAATACAGCCCAAAATAGGAAGAAGTTAACAGTATATATAAACTGTTGCAGTGTGACCTACACACCAAACTCTCTGTTATGTATCATAGATCAGCCGAACACTGCCTCTTAAGATACAGGGGTAACCCTAGTTTAAGAGTTAGGGTTAACCATAATAGTAACTAAGTACCTTTCTTGTAATATGCTTACATCACACTATCTCCTTATTGTGAAATAAACATTTATTTATTTATTTAGTATATTCAATGTTTAGAACGTGTATTGACAACGTAGTCCATTGAATTATCCGTCATTTATGGGCTTTATTTTTATCAAATGATTTCGCAGTGTTTTTTATTGGGTTTGGTTAAGTGAATAACTGGACCTCGAGCTTGAATACATAGGGAAAAATAAAACTTCTCCGGCGGGAGTCGAACCCGCGACCTTTCCCTTAAAGGGGGAATGCCTTGACCAACTCGGCTAAATTTCCCTTCTATTTTTATCCGTCTTCTAAGGTGACGGTGGAGTCATCTACCGGTATTCTTACGAACTATCGGAACCAATGACTGATGTTACAATCATTTTTAAACATTGATTTTTGATAACTCCGCCCAAATACTTGAATGTATTTTACAGCATTAAGTATGCTAACTATACAAATCGAATACATAGGGAAAAATTAAACTTTTCGGGCGGGACTCGAACCCGCGATCTTTCCGTTACAGGGAGAATGCCTTGACCAACTCGACTGATGGGCTGATGGTAAATTTCAAATATCTTCATTATTAGAATTACTAGATTAATTTGACTTCAATAGCATAATAATTCAAGCTAGGTACAGTCAACGCCATAAGTTGATTAACACTAAAATATTTTACAAATCTTTTTATAATGGAATGCATCTGTCTATAGTAAATTTAGTGTTATGATTCCCAGAAGACAAACTTAATTTACATATTCAATGTTTTTATTTCACAATTTTATGTAAGGTTTAGGGGCCACAGTGTTCAATAAATTAGAATTTGTTAAGCTACTTTTGTAGTTTACTGTACCTATTGATGTTCTTTATATTGTGGCAATATAATATTGCTTTTGTGAGTATACGTCAAAAGTTATTACATTTAATTTATTTTATATCGACCATTTCAAGATTCTATATTAATTGCTTTTCTTTCTGATCTGATTCCTTCGTATCTGTAATATCTTCGAAATACATCGAGAAAAATGAAGCGCTCAAGTGGGACTTGAACCCACGACCTTTCCCTTACAGGGGGAATGCTCTTCCAACTGAGCTATTGAGCCACACCTGAATCACTTCAAATTTCCCTTCTCTTTATATCTACCTTTAAGGACGACGGTGGAGCCATCTACCAAGTTTGTTACCAACTGTTGGAACCAATTAATGATTTTTCAACTAATTTTAACATTGCTTTTTGATCTGTAATAAATTGGCATAAATTTAGATTACCTGTGGATCTGGTAATCAGTCACATACACACATAATTCAAAATTCAAAATTCAATAATAATTTATTTTGTATAGACTATTAAATCGGAACTTACAAAACGTCAACATAAAGTAAATATTAAATACTAACTTATACTAGTAAATGGACCACACCGGTTCGAAACGCGGCACACAACATAAAGCCATGAGTAACACTTGTTGTATTTTTGTTTTTTATAAACACCGTCTATCATCGATTTTAATACAGAGATAGGAATTATTTTTGTATTGAGACAGTCCGCTCCTTTGATTTTCTTTCAAGGTACTATTACTGAACCAAGCGATTACAATGTCCGTATCGAAAAGAAAAAAAAAGGAAACAAATGAAACCTTGGAGTGATTTATTCTACGCAACCGCTAAATTAACCACAGAAATGTTATTTCTTTTTATAAATTCAATACTCGGACTTTGTTTTTGTTGGACAAAGGGACTGGGATAAATGTGGATAACTGGGAACTGGGAAAGCTACAAAGATATTTGTCGGTGGACGAAAAGGCCTTGTAATTCAAATTATATTTGTCGGTAATTTGTTAGCTGAGTGCAACTGTCTGAGAAAGGTTTATTTTAATATTTTATTATCTTTGCAAAGGTTTGTGGGAAGTTTCAGTTACTTAATGAATTCATTTTGTTATATAATTTGTTTAAGTATTTCGAAATATTATTTTAGTTATCTTGGAATTTTACTTTGACAGCGATTTTTTTATACCTCTAAGGCAGCTGACAAGCGCACGGCGCACCTGACGGAAAGTGATTACCGTGGCCTATAGGTAGAACTCTATGTTTTTTTTCTCAAAAATTAACGTATCCTAAGTCACAACTTATAATTTCAGCTATCTACAGTCAAAATCCCGTCAAACGCTAACGAGCTTTGGTTATGAATGGGACTTTGGAGCCTAAAGTCCGCTCTTATTGTTTGGTTGTGAATTAAGAGTAGCGACTTCTGACCTCCTAATCCCGACAGGAAAAATTGCACTAGAGCCTCGTACATCAATGACTGATATACTAGCTTGCAAGTAAAATAAGATTGGTTCTCCAATGTGGGGCCGCATGTACAGTCGACAAAGGAGATAAGGTTCCACTTTTTCATATAAAGTTGTATGTCAAGGTGGAACCATATCTCCTTTGTTGACCGTACACGATAAATGTATAAATACATATTTAAGGTTGCTATTATTATATTGGTTCTTGTGAATATATGATACGAACAGATTGCAGCAAACCAGTTCATCTTCATCTACCAGACTCCTCACCCCATCCTATAAGTTACGACTTATATAAGTAACAAGTGTAGTATGAAAATGTTAACAAGGTTAAGGGCTGACAATGATCTTCAGTATTTCAAGTGTTAACATACCGCCACAAGTGCAAACGACCTTCTTAATGATGTTGTATTTAACGGTGTTGCAATTCAACTAAGTGGTGAGGTGAAAAATTTTGGTATATGGATGGATAGGACACTATCCTGGGGCCCCTTAAATACGTGAAGTCAGCCGCAAATTGTTTGCTTTTGCGGGTTCCATGCGTAGACTGCGAAACTTTCTACCAACAGCCACTAAAATTGCACTTGCAGAATATATACTAGCTTGCAAGTAAAATAAGATTGGTTCTCCAATGTGGGGCCGCATGTACAGTCGACAAAGGAGATAAGGTTCCACTTTTTCATATAAAGTTGTATGTCAAGGTGGAACCATATCTCCTTTGTTGACCGTACACGATAAATGTATAAATACATATTTAAGGTTGCTATTATTATATTGGTTCTTGTGAATATATGATACGAACAGATTGCAGCAAACCAGTTCATCTTCATCTACCAGACTCCTCACCCCATCCTATAAGTTACGACTTATATAAGTAACAAGTGTAGTATGAAAATGTTAACAAGGTTAAGGGCTGACAATGATCTTCAGTATTTCAAGTGTTAACATACCGCCACAAGTGCAAACGACCTTCTTAATCTGAATGAAATGTTTCCCCATCTAAAAATGTTTGATTAGTCCTTACGTACTCACACAAGACGCATCGATCCTAAACTTGTCAGATTTTTTTTTACCACAAGGGTAGGACACGTTGTCTATTGCGGTCTTCTGAGTACGTTGTCAAATTCTACTGAAAACAGCAATAACCTTTTGGTCAAGTACTTATTTGAACCTGGAACCTAACAATCACACGTAAATACAAATGTATTTTTGGGACCAAAATGTGGATGTGAGCTAAAATCAAAATGGCGGGATTTTTGGTCGATACGCGTACGTATTGTACCAAGATGTTCGAGGCCAAATCAACCTCACCTGCAAACTGTTGATCCTCGTGGTTTTGGCTAATAAGGGGTGACTACCATCTGAATTTCTAGCTGCTATAAGAAAGTCTTTGACAGATTTTCGTGTAGGTAATGTTAGTTTGAGCTCCAAAGCGCTCTCAATGGCTTCCTAAAAACACGCAAAACAAGCAAACAAGCATGAAACAAGCATGAAAGTCCTAGAAAAACTCATACATAATCAGCTAGGCAGATACCTTACCCAAAACAGCCTTCTAAATCCGTATCAGTTAGGTTTTAGACCTGGACACAGCACGGTTAGCGCACTGATAAAAGTCACCGACGATATCAGGTTTGGTATGGAGAATGGAAATCTTACAGTACTATCACTTCTTGATTTCAGTAACGCGTTCAATACTGTGGATTTCCATATCCTGCTCGGCATTTTACGCTCTATTAACATATCTCCAACAGTGATTGATTGGTTTCATAGTTACCTGTTCGGGCGCCGGCAGCGTGTACGTGTTGAAGATTCCTTCTCTTCGTGGTGTAGTACAACTGCCGGTGTGCCGCAGGGTGGCGTGCTATCTCCTTTAGTTTTCTCAATTTTTAAACGTCCGCCTACCCCTTCGGGGAATACAGTATAAGTATAATATAAATTCCATCTCTAAGTTATTACGTTCTTCCTATCACCTTTACGCAGATGATCTTCAAATCTACACACAAGCCTCTGTGCAAGAATTACCTACAGCTATCTGTACCATAAATGCCGATCTGACGCAAGTATGTGAGTGGAGTAAACAGTATGGGCTCGAAGTGAACCCCTTTAAGACTCAGGCTATTATTGTGGACAGCTCCGGGATGTTGAATCGTATAGACTGGTTGCAATTAACAGATGTTGTATTTAACGGTGTTGCAATTCAACTAAGTGGTGAGGTGAAAAATTTTGGTATATGGATGGATAGGACACTATCCTGGGGCCCCTTAAATACGTGAAGTCAGCCGCAAATTGTTTGCTTTTGCGGGTTCCATGCGTAGACTGCGAAACTTTCTACCAACAGCCACTAAAATTGCACTTGCAGAATCACTTCTTCTTCCACAACTTGACTATGCTGATGCCAGCTATCTTGATCTCACTGAGGAGCAACTTGATAAGCTTGAGCGCCTTCAAAATTTCTGTATCAGGTTTATATTTGGTCTTCGTAAATATGATCACGTATCACAATTCCGCAACTTGCTCAAGTGGCTCCCAATTCGACTTCGACGGAATGCTCATATTCTTTCCATACTTTACAGTATTCTCTTCAATCCCCGTACTCCTATTTACTTAAAAAAACGTTTTGTGTTCCTCAATGACACACATTCGAGATCCTTGAGGTCGTCAGTAACATTACAACTGTCCACGCCCGCTTATTCCACAATATTTTATGACAAGTCCTTTACTGTCCAGGCCGTAAGGTTGTGGAATGCGCTGCCTGTATCCGTCAGACGTGCACAATCCCTGGCCATTTTCAAAAAAATGATAAAAGAACACTATCTGGTTTCTTAGTTACCTTATCATGTGTTTTTGAGTGCGTGTGTGCTCGCTTTAAATATAGGTAGATATTTATCTTATTTAATGAATATATGCGTGTATCTAATGTAGGTATGTATGTATGTGTATGTGTGTGTGTGTGTGTGTGTGTGTGTGTGTGTGTGTGTGTGTGTGTGTGTGTGTGTGTGTGTGTGTGTGTGTGTGTGTGTGTGTGTGTGTGTGTGTGTGTGCAGTGTGCAATGTATTTATGTGTATATGTGTTTATGACCACATTAATAACTACCCATGGTTATTACTGTTAATGTTGATATCTTATAGATCTATAAGATATCAATAGTTTCATGAAGCAAGGTACAGTCAATGTACTGATCCCAACTTAAAAGAAATAAGTTTTATGATCAATTAGCTCTTCTTTTTAGATACAAAATGACACACGATCTCTCGTACATTCAACCCATTTTTAATACATAAACATTTAATCTGCTCCCATGCCTAAAATATAACGTTTCCGTATAAATTTAAAAGGACGGGATTACGTAAAAATTCCAAAATTATATAATTAAGTTCGTTAAATTAAAGCTGGTCTAGTTAAAAAGGGCCAGTTTAAATCAAGTAATTTCCTTCAAACCAATTTGGTTGAATGTCGTCACCTTTTTAAATAAAGTTATGTAGTTAGAGTCAATCATATTTATAAGTAGTTCAGCTATGCTTCTTTCAGTGTTATTAGGCAGATTTTGAAAGCAAAATATGTTTTATGTGTAAATAATATAAATCCAGATATATCCAAGTCAAGCTGAATTTCTACGGTGTCATTGTTGGCCCGCAGTCAGAATAACCTCACTTTGTCAGAGGAAATTATGCATCTTTCACAGTATAGTTTTTTCCTATTTTACAGTAATTTCTTCTTCTTTCTCCTTGATAATAATACCTAGATACCTTTGATGCTCCGTGCACTTAAAGACTCTCACTTAATTCTTGAAATTCGAATTCTCCTGTTTAACAGAATTTTATTTTACATGTACAGAGAATTTAGCTTAATCCGTTTATTTGGATTCCAGATTTGATCATTAAACAAAGAAATAAAGAGCAACCAACTTTAGAATTCTGCCTTTAACTTACAGTAACTAGATCACAGCTTGACAAATGAAAATCTTCGTAATGCAATCCTGTGAAGTTTCTTGTCAGTGTAAAAACTGTAGAGGATAAAATAGGAGCTTTATTCTAATTTTCTTACATAATTACAAAACTGACAAAACGTTCAGTTTTTCTGCAGACTTTGACTTCGCTTGTCAAAGTCTGTGGAGTTGCTGGGTACTTCGTATATACTAAGCGTCTTCAGGTAACTACTGGATATGGGTATCTCCCAATTTGCACAACAGTCCCCAATCTGCCACCTTGCTTATCCAGTATGTATATCTGCAGTATGTGTTGTTCTGTTGAAGTGACTTCACCACGTCGTAGGAGCAATGTTGCTATTATTTCAAAATTATCTACTACTTCGAATTCAATTTTTCTTACGCGCTTGAATACTGATTATTTCTGTCTCCTCTGCAAATATTCAGTATTTATCAGTATAATAGTGAGAAGGAATTACATTTGAAATTAGATTAATTACGATAGCGTTTGTAAAACTTTTGGGCATGAACTATTTTCCTGATAACATCGTTTTGTAGAAAATATATTAAGTTGATATGATATGACGATATGGCCTATTTTGCTAATAAGACACTGTATTAACCGCAGCCAGCTGACTTGGAGTGGCGTTGACGGCACTTTTATTGTTATCGCTAGGATATTAAAAAAATATACGACGCTCACACTTTATGTCTGAAAATGTCGTGAATATCGCTGAATAAAGAAGGTAGCAATCATCGAATGGTAATCCATTGAAAATTGATTTATAGATTACGGGTATCATACCATACCAGAACTCCAGAATTTTACCTAGTATTTACCATATTTGCAACTGTAAGAAGCTATTTACTGACTTAATCACTTACAGCACTCTACTATATTGCAAAATAGATTTGATAGTGAAACAGAAAAATATTGAGCAAACCGTGTTCATAAAAACCATTTTATTTCAGTTATAAAGTGAGCTTATAGGCACACTCTTACATCTGACTAAAATTTTAAAATTCACTCCCTCCAAATTTCAAAGAATGGTTATTTCTTTCAAGGCAAAATCTTTTACTTAGAGCGCCTTTATCTCTAAAACCTCAAGTTTCTCTATAAAAAATGTAAAAGCATCTTACAGGAGAGAAAAATAAAAGGAAATATTTCTAACCGAGACCGCCTGCTTCCCGATTCTTGAATTATTGATTTGCTTTGTTTGAAAAATGCGTTAAGTCCAATCTTAGCTGACCCTTTCAGCGGTATTAAACTGTGCTTTGCTTACAATAGTAAGAGGTCAAGTTAACTGTTTCTAAGCAATCGTCAATTGTGTAAGGGTTTTAAAGGTTGACCATGATAACAAAGATTCTGAAAGTATTCCTTGAAAAATTACACGGTGTTTTATTTTTGAAGAATATCTTAAATATGAATCAAATAATACTACGTTACTAAATTTAAAAATAACAAACAAAAACATGATCAGTAGGTATGCACGTAACTTTTTCTGTTTAAGACAATAATAGAATTTGAATGAAATCAGAAGTCATGAGGAATGCAGAAGATATCGCATTCGTAATAGATAGATTATTTCACAAATCGAATCAGATATAATAAGCTCGACCAAGGCATCAAGGTACACATGCTGATAGAGAGAAGCAATTCTGGCGCAGGTTCAAAAATCAAAATGATCGAAATAAAGAACTTATAGGTAAGCGAGTGAATTCGATATTACATAATATAATCGAGATGCACTCGGGCGCTCAGATGGCTGTTAGAAATGACGTATTTAATATGGAGCTCCATATTAATGACTTATTATCATCGTAAATGTTAAACGAATTCTGTAGTTAAGTACTTACAAAGATTTTAAAATGTTAAACTATGGCTAAATAAAACTAAAACGCACCGAAAACAGAAGGATAACGAAAATAGAAAAAAGAAAGATTAAAAATCATGAAAACAAACATCGAGCAATAATTTGTCTCGGTGACAAATACCGGGCGAGGGCGTCCAATAAATACGGGTTCCTAAGCATTGTTTCCAGATTTCTCTCATTAATCATTTTTATGTCTGTAATTAATATAAAGATTCTGCCGACAATAGGGCCCTGAAGTTATTATCTTTTTGAGAAAACTTTCCGATGGATAATCCCGACTCTCTCTAATATAAAACGTTTAATTCATTACCTTTTTGTTACAAAGTCGGATAAAATTACCTTATTTTGCTCTTATTTTAAATTTATGTGAGAATTTTGAATAAGAGAACGAGTCATTGATCTCATTCGTAAGAGTGAATGATATAACGCAGTGAATGAGTAACGAATAAACATAATGATGACACGATAAACCTCTGTGTTTATATTTCTCTGAGTGTAACAAATGAATTAAATAACATTAGTTTCACAAATATTTGCACTGAGTGGCATTAATAGCACGCTGTATACCTACCGCCTGTGTTTTATGTAGCCTTTATGTTTCAAGTAATTATATATCATAATAATATCTAATCCTATTACTATTGCTTTATATTATGGAGAGTCATCAGATAACCAATTATATTATCGATATCAAGTTTACCGACAAATTACATTTGGATCTAAGCTAATTGGGTAATCAGCTTACTCTCAAACAATGTCCTGCTAAAGGTATATCATTATTCACGCTAGTGTATCTTCAAACGGGTAGGCAGAGGTGTGTTAACACCTTCATTTTAATACCTATGTTATAAGTCTGGTGTAATATTAAACAAGTGTAATGTCGAATACATAGGGGAAAAGAATCTTCTCGAGCGGGACTTCCCGATGTATTCGATTTGTATAGTTAACATACTTAATGCTGTAAAGTTCATTCAAGCGTATTGTCATCATCATGTCAATTAATTTTCTAAATAAACTAAACTTATAATAATTTCTGTCTGATCAAGTATGGCCATATACCTAATCAACAAACAAAAGGAGATTTTATATCTAACCAGGTATCTTAATTCAGTCATCGCAAAGTGACAATTGTATATATCTGCATTTGTCTGTACTTGAATCAGAGTATGTGTATGAGTATTTCTATTTTTGTAATATCTAGGTGCTCGTACTGGACACTTCACGGCTGCCTTTGTAGTAGGAGCACCAGGACATAGGTGTCCCGGTGCTCCTACCAGTAGGATATTAGTAGTAGCACGTAGTAGGATCACAAAGAAGCACACAAGAAATGAAACCATAGATTTTAAGCAATGTAAGCATACAACACTTACATAGAATAAACATACAATATCCACATACGCATGTTTCTCTTCGGAGTGGGTAAAGATTTTATGCCAAGTCATTCATTAACCTTCACTCCAACAATGAATCCTTTAAAACTTTTCAATAGAACTGTTGTAAAAATATTATAATAGCCTCATTAAAAATTTAGTTAACCTAAAAGTTGGAAAACTTTAAGTTTGGTTTAAATTTTAATGGGACTTTTGAGAAACTACCACTGTTCTAAAGTACAAAACTTTTTGAGTGTGTTCGAATGAACATATTCAGTGGCATCTAGTGGAGTCAACGTGACCTTCTACAGAAGTAGTGATTCTGTATCGCACAATAGAAAGGTTATCAAAATAATATATAAAGGGTGGAAGATTTTCATGCCCCCCCTGGACGGGTAGTACTCGAAATACTGGAGAGAATTTCACTCACAGGAAACATTCCTTTAAAAGAAATTAAACTGCATTCAAAGATTTTTCAAAAATTCGCTTGACACACCTGGTAATCGAACCGTCTAAAACTCAAAAAAAAAAACACATAAATAATGAATGAAAATGAATATCAAATAGGGTCGAACCACTTTGGCTTTGTACTTGGGTTACTTGGTTAAAAATGAAAAAAAAAAGTCAACAAATCGCTGCAATTTTCTTTTTTATTCCATTCTGTTCTGAAGGTTGTTAATTCACATGAATTTGCACTGTTTATGTAACCTCTTAAAATAATTTAAGGTAATTTATGAGATTGATGAGCCATTGACACGAAGAAAAAGAAGAATGTAACCTACAATACTATAAATTATTACCGTCTTACTAATAAAAATTTGATACTGATATTGTTCACTATAGGTACTATCTAATAAAACGTAAACGCGGCTGCTACGCAAGAGGTGCGGGTTCGATTCCCGCTCAATGCAAATATTTGTAAGCATGAATAAGGGCCTTTGCATTGGTCTGGTCGCGCCTCCTAGAGCACGTTAAGCAGTTGGTCCTGGTTGCCATACGAACATCTGGCAGTCGTTACGGTTAGTTGAAGCCATCAAAAGTCCAACGACTGGTCTAGCTGCTATGTTTCGATATCGCCTTCGGGTTGTGTAGGTCAGCTGGCAATCGCTTCCCAGAAAATATCGAAGTTTAGCCAAATCGGTTATACTAGTAAAGCGGATCCCAGACTCCAAGCTGAAAGCTTCGTAGCTGAAATTAAATTAAGCTAAGATGAAGAAGAAGAAGAGGTACTATCTAATAAAAGAACTTATATATCTTATTCAAATATGAACGTTAATATTAATTTTGGTGTATGTGGCTCCAAGTTCGATCAATTTTTGCAGTTTAAATACTATTAAAATCCTAAATTTCAATGACATAGAATTCAATTAATTTTGTCACAGTCTCTTTGGCATGACCTTTCAATATAGACACAAACTGCTAGATAGACAAATTAACTATAAAGCCTGCAATAATTCTCCCAGTCTCTAAGTATTTTCGAACATTAGCTAAAAGGTTGAAACGTAATGGGCGACCAAAAAAGGTTTTTAAATCGTGATTTACAAAATGTCAATAAAGAATTTCTTTTATCATGGCTATTTGTATTTAGTCTGGAGTAAAAGGTTTTTTATATAACTAAGGTGACGAAGGTGAGTGGCTGCTGGCACCTCTTGAGTAATGATGACTTCATTTTCGTGACCATCTTCTTAGCATTGATGGCATCACTTCGGAGTTCGCTTATTTAAGACGTTATTCATGGATATTATTTGATATTGTGAGAGCGATTAACCCTGAAAGCAAAACCCGTGTTAAAGCCTCGTCAATCAATTGTACAGTCAGCATTAGATCGATCTTTCTCAATTTTTTTTTTAATAGACAACTCCCGCACTAAGGAACAAGCCCTGTATCGCGGGGGACTTTACAAACATACAACTAACGGACACAAAGTACACCCAGACTCAGAATAGCTATTTGTGACATACATTTTTGTCCTGTGTGGGGATCGAACCCATAACCTCGTGCACAGCCAGCGCATACTACGCCCACTGAGCCACGGAGGCAGTCAATGATCTTATTGCCTTATTTCCCCCTTCCTATATCATTCTGATATTTGGTACAAACCTTTAGTTCGCATAATAAGACAATTTAAATCAATAACGACTTTCAAGATCCAGGTGTAGTCCGCATCAGATGACGCTGACTGTACCTATCAGTTTGCGGATGACGTTGTCATCGCCATCCACATTAAGATGTCAATTCTGATTGCAACCGAGGCCATGGTGCTCAGGCTTCGCCTTCCGGCTCTTCCTCCTCCATTTCACACGATCTTGGGAGTCCATGGTAGTGAGACCATTTGCACGCATGTCACCCTTTACGACGTTAAGCCAAGATTTCTTGGGCCTACCCCTTCTACCTACGGCTTGCGAGTCACGTACTCTGATGGTAAAATGACGATACTCTTTAAAAAAGAGTACATGATTAAAAAAATAAAACAAATTGTATCAAAGTACGTAATTCATGCGTATGAGCATTCAAGCTTATCACGTTGTCCTCCATAAAGACTTCAGCGTAAAAAAGTTTATCAAAATTTCATAGTCGATAATAAAAACCAGCCATTATACAGGTTGGTATATTTTTGCACATATTATTTTACCTGTTGCTACCGTCATAAAATACGGATATAAAGTTCGGAGGCGTATGAAGTCATACGTTCAGAACCAGATAGGGCAACACTGTAGACACGCTTATGTTTAAGAGAGCTCATATTTTTTCAGCAATGTTGACATAATCACCTGATTTCGTACAATTTCATTTGTTTTATTTTTTCTCTTGTATTACTCACATTTTACATTTTGATTAAACTAAGTGTTTTTGTGCTAAATGTATTCTTTGATTCATGCACAGATGATAAATTTTGTCTCTAAAAGTTTCGAATTTAGCGAATAGTAAACACATATTGCAATAATGCACCTACTAATTTGTCTCGCACCACCTTTGGTCGACTTGTAGAGAATGCCTACGGCATTAAGTCCGCCTGTGTACATGTGTGCATAAAGTTCAATAAATAAATAAATATTCAGTATCAGAACTTAGCACATAAAATCCATTGTCAAAAGAATCTTAAACGGTTATACAAAATGTGAGGAACCAACGAACCCAACCGAAGCCCACCTTTCACAAACTTTAACCCTCAATGACGTGAGTCTAAACTTTTAATCATAATAGCGAAACCGCATACAAGAAGCACTGAGGTCGATAGTGACTGTAATTCCCGAAGCCCAGTGGGTTGGAAAATTGAGAAGTGGATTAGGCAAATCACTTTTCATTCCGTCCTATGCCCGACGAAGTTTGCCCTTTTAAATTTTATTATCTGTGAGGCACGATGTCTACCGATACAGCTCCACTGTAAACGGTGAGCGGAACATTAAATTTGAATAATAAATATTAATATTGTAATTTTTCAGGGAACCTCGGATTTTAGGCGAATGGAATTATAATGCCGTGTTGGTGGTGTAGAATAGGACCACCCCAGCTCTTCCTGTGGGTGTCGTAAAAGGCGACTAAGGGATAGGGCTGTTCTCCATCCGACAGTACACATATAGCCCAAGACGATTGCCCCTATTACGTCATGGCACCGAAAATCATAATTGGTAAAACGTGGGTGAGCAGTATACCTCTGCCTACACCTTCGGGGATTTACAGACGTGAGTATAGAGATACCTTTGGAAAATGAACATTTTTCTAAAATGTGAAAAGTTAGTACGTGTATTTATTTCACTGTTACTTAATATAAATATACGAAATATATTACAGATACTTAAGATTGGAGATTGACATCTTCATTCGCATCGAGTGTTTACCCGTGGTCCCGTTGGGTCGACCCATTACCGGGACCACGGGTAATTTTATTTACCCGTGGTTCCATGGCATTAGGGATTTCTGCCTGAACTTCTGGTTGTATCGATAGAAAATTATAGGCACTGGGTCAAGCATTAACTTGAGGCGATAGTAAAATACTTGCTGGGATATATTCCGGCGAGCGTTTTACTATAGATATAGGTCCTAAAACTTTATATTTGTACAAAAACCTATTATTCTTGGTTAGGAGGTACGTTATCCTTTTGAATTTTACTCTTAACAAAATTTTCTAATATTATTTTCTTTATTATTATGTCCATATAATTAGAAGTATTCACATATTAATACTAGTTTATTTCAATCCAAAGATAGCTTATAAATTTCTTAGTGACTAAGTCTAATAGGCTAAGTAATAGCACTTCACCGGTCTTTTCATTACAATATTGCGTAAGTACCCCAATTAATTTAGAAGTCTCCAATGTTAAGTGTTTCAGAACCCACGCTCTCCGCTTTCACTAGTGCTTCACCCAAACTTAAGTGAAAATGAATTTCATCGCGATCGAGCGGCTGTACCAACTTACGAGCCAATAAAGAGTTTATTCGTCACAAATTCCACAAATTTCTATTTCAATATTTGATATAACAAATTGGTCGGCATTGTTAAATATTTCTTAGAATTGAATTCTCTGTTTGACGGTTACAATAAAATTAATAGTGAACGTAGCTCAAGTGGCAATGGGCTGGCCACATCTGTCGAAGGACCGATGGCCGTTGGAGCAGACGAGTCCTAGAGTGGAGACCGCGAGAAGGCAAACGCAAGGTAGTACACCCCCTAGCCAGATAGACTGACGACCTGTAAACATTGGGCGTACATTGGGAGAGGCCTATGTCCAGCAGTGGACTACAGTGGGCTTGATTGATTGATTGAACGTACCTACATTGCAAATTAGTTCTTGTAGGATTACTAAGCGTATTTTTAGTTCCATACGTAAGGTTAACCAACGACGCCCTGTTACTAAGATTCCGTATATTAGTGGGGTTGTACTCGTATCCGATAACCAGGTTATGATTGGGAGCCTCAAATATTTGAGGAGACAAGTGCACAGAGGGTACGAATTTTAGGGGACCAGTCGGTTCGTACCCAGCAATAATAAAACTATGACGATTGCCTTCCCCAAGAGGAAAGCCTTTTATATACCACTTAGGTGGCAGACAAGCACGCGGCGCAACTGATGGAAAGTGGTTACCGTGGCCTATAGACGTGTGCAACAGAGAGTCACCCTCTTGCTGCCAACCGTATATGAACAGAAAGTTTCTGTGCCGTCAAGGCAAAAAATAATCAGGAAAATCAACGAGTTTTTCTGATAACGAGCTTCCCACTGACAGCACAAAAACTCGCCAGTGAGCTCTGACTACCCTACTTACCACTGGGAACACAACACGAGGTTATTATGACCGCGGTAGTCTGTAGGGTGGAGTTACTTCCTCAGTCAATTGGGACGGAAATACCGTCGGGCGTCGCGTGTCCTACCTCCGTTTAATATATAAGCATGTGCCAGAATTCTTACCTTTTATAGATTGAATAACTTATCAACAACAATAATCGAATAGCTAATAAGATTGACTTTGGCTGCGATCATTTTAAACCCTAACTCCCTTATACCAAAAACCAGCTACCCAATACAATTTTTACTTTCAAAATTCTAGTGTTATTCTGTAAAAATCTAGTTAAGAGATATCATCTACTATAGCGAATGTAACAGCTGCTTGTAGACGGTTTATTACATTTTAACACTATCTCTGAAGCAATAACTGGGAAACTTATCTAAGCGGTACATCCCGTGCCACTTCGCACCATCCGGACTTCTAGTGCCTTCAGGCCTTTAAGGTTGTAAAAAGTTGTACAACACTTTTTAGATTGTATAAAAATATATTCGCTTCTCCAAGAGCTTAGAGACCTAAAACTTTAGTCGTGTTTGAACTAGATTTTATTAACTAGAACTAGAATTAACTAGAAATCATATAAAATTATAAAAGACTAGCTTTTGCCCGCGTCTCTGCCCGCGTGGATGTTTGGTCGCGATAACCGACATCCACGCGACGCTGCGCATGCAAAATCCGCTATGTTTAAAAACCTAATTTTTTCAGGAGATACAAAAAACTGATTATTTGATAAGCCACTTATGATATTTAAAAAGTGAGTACACAGAAAATTCAAGTTTGTATTGATTTAACGAATTATAATTATTTTCCGCTTCTTACTAAGATAATGGAGATGACAGATTTTTTTTTTTTAGATTTTTGGCACATAGCTGTTTATTTATGTGCCTTATATACCTCTAAGTGAAGTTTTACTACATAGCGGATTTCGTCTTCTATAAAACTATTAATTAATTTGCGATAAATAAGACACATAGCGTATTTAACATACCATTTTGGAAATAATAAAATAGGTTTTTATAGTAGGGTACTTAATCATTTAAGTAATCCTACTTATTTCGTCCATTCTATCAATTGAACTGAAAAAAAAAACCAATAATCTCCACTGAAGAACGTAAAACAAAAAAAATATCTCTAAATATATAATTCAAGTAACCCGGTCAGCTCCTCCGTGTCCTCCTCACCGGTAAAATCCCAAACCAGTGGAGGCTGAGTGTTATTACGCTAGTCTTCAAGGGCAAGGGATCGGTGCAGGAGTGTGGTAGTTACCGAGGTTTTTTTTTTTCGTGCGATAAATCCCCACGGATACCACCCCCACGGAGCCGGTGGAGGTGGTTATGTCGGACTCGAACCGACTAAAACACACGCCGTCTTGGGTCCTTGGTTGCCGGAGGTGAGATTGCCAAAAGCATGTCTCTCGCACCCCGACAGACCCAGGACCATCTCTTTCGAGATGGCCCCCTTCGGGTTGTGGGGACCACAAAATCCCCATCTAGCCCCGGTTACGGGGAGGCGCACTTTGCGCCGCCGCCACGGCCTGCTTCTGCTAGGGTTACAGGCGCTCATGGAGGATGGAGGTCGTTCTGCGACCTCCGATGTCCGGTTCGCCTTCGCTCTGCGCGGGCTTCCCGGGCCCGAAGTCTGGTCCGGACCCGACCAGCCGCCTCCTTCTCGAGCATTACTTGCTCGCAGAAGGAGGCGGCCGCACCCCAAGCGTTTTCGCATCGTACCATCGCTGTGAGCAATGTGACGAGTGTGAGGACTCCCTTCCCCAGAGCCGTCACTAGGACCCGCCTCGGCGTGTCCCACGCCGGGCACTCGGTCAGCGTGTGCAGCTCTGTGTCCTCACTCGCATCACAGTGATGGCACTCGAACGTTGGCTCCTTCCGGATCCGACATAGGTAACTCCCGAAACACCCGTGTCCGGTAATCACCTGCGTCAGCCGGTACGAGAGGCTGCCGTATGGCATCTCTAGCCACTCCTCCATGATGGGTCTTACCGCCGCTATTACGGCGTGCCCTAGTTACCGAGGTATAAAGATAATGTCCCACACGCGCGGATAATCGATTCCCGGATCCGACAGGAGAGTACCCTCTCGGAGTGTCAGTATGGGTTCGCCCGGGGTTCGCCCTAAGGATCGTGGCGGAGAGATACAGGACGAGGAACACGCCCCTGTACTGTCTATTTCTAGACATGCAGAAGGCCTTCGACTGTGTGCCTCGCGCGATGATCTGGTGGGCACTGCGGTCCAAAGGAGTCCCAGAGGCGTACATCGACACCATCCGAGGCATGTACCAAGATTCCGGTTCCGTGGTTCGGACCGCTGTTGGCGACACGAAAACCTTCCCCATCACCGTCGGGGTACACCAAGGATCCGTACTCAGTCCCTACCTGTTCAGCTTGGTATTGGACGTTTTGTCGGACAGCATCAGAGACTCACATGAGCAGCCTCCATGGTTGTTTATGTATGCTGACGATATTGCGCTGATGGACGCAGACAGGAACAGATCGGTGCGACGTGTGAAAGTGTGGAAGGAGGCGCTTGAGAACGGTGGTCTGAAGCTAAATGTTGCGAAGATAGAATACTTGGCGTTAAACTCAACAGATCCCACACTCGTTCATATATTATAGGCGATGACTTGGTCAAGCGCACGGATCAGGTTAAGTACCTGGGATCTTTACTTCACGTATCCGGTGACATCGACTACAACGTCAAGGCACGTATTGCCACCGCGTGGGCTAAGTGGCGGGCAATGACTGGCGTCACTTGCGATGCTAAAATGCCAATTACGCTGAAGGGGCAGGTCTATAAAACGATCATTAGACCTGTCCTCTTACACGGCTGTGAGGCGTGGCCGCTGCTGTTGACACAAGCAGATGCTGCGTGTCACGGAGATGAAAATGCTGCGGTGGATGTGTGGAGTCACGCGTAAAGATCGCGTGAGGAACTCTCGCATCCGCGGCAGCCTTCATGTCCGTGACATCGCAGATAAAATGCAAGAGAGCCGCCTCCGCT
Organism: Eilema sororculum; assembly: GCA_914829495.1. Taxonomy (NCBI): domain Eukaryota; kingdom Metazoa; phylum Arthropoda; class Insecta; order Lepidoptera; family Erebidae; genus Eilema; species Eilema sororculum. The sequence continues at coordinate 17,662,311 of OU618552.1, read as the reverse complement.
GATGCGGCCACATCTTGCGAAAACCGCCCAGCTACGTGGGTAACAAATGCCTGGCAATGGAGCCCCCACCGGGTCCAGGTAGAAGGGGTAGGCCCAAAAAGTGCTTGCTTGGCGTCGTGGAAGGTGACGTGCGTGAAAACGGTCTCACTATCTGGGACGCCCAAGATCGTGCGAAGTGGAGGAGAAAGAGCCGGAAGGCGGACCCTGAGCTCCGAGGGCCCCGTGGCCTCGGATGCAATCAAGACGAACGTCTCTATGTGGATGATGATGATGATGATGGGGTGATCTTCAGTATTAGAAGCTTCTTTGAATAATCCTGTTTCAGGATTCAATAGTAAATTGCACATAGCAGCGGTAGAAATTGGCCTTGCTCCAATGTTGCAGTTCGATGTAGTGTTATTAAAGGCAGATGTTGTCGCTACAGGCGAAAAATCACTGTCTATTCTGATCTTCAGAATAAACAACAGTAGGATCAACGGCCATTGGCACAATTTGAGTAGCACGGAGTCCTTCTAATTCAGATAATAATGTTGAATCATGTTCCACCAATACTTCATCAGGACATGGAAAAATGTTCATTGTAACATTAGATTCTTGAGCATTATCTAAATATGTGAACGCTGCTTCAGGAGTGTTTAAGGCATCTGGACAGCATAAAGATACCGCCAATATTTGCGGATACATTTTACGTACAACTTGTTTACTCGTATAAAAAAACGCTATGTGGTGATGGTAGGCGCAAAGCCGCGAACCTAGCTCAGGAGTAAATTTAGTCTATGTGCTTGATATCCACATATAGGAATTTGCGTTGCTAAATTTGAACCAAAATTACATAGCTGATAATGTTATCTCTTAAACCAACAGAAATATCACAAAACGGGTTTTACAGGTAGAAGCGCATATAAAAATTGATCAAAATGGCATTAAAAACAGAAATGTAAAAAAAGTCACATAGCGGATTTAGAATGCGCATCGTCGCATAGTCTATATGTTAGCTAACTCCATGCCAAATTTTATTAAAATCGCTCCAGCCGTTTAGACGTGAAAAGTAACAAATATCCATCTATCCATCCATACTTACAAACGTTTATACTATTAGTGGGATTAGAGAAATCAAAATTAAAACCAAAATGGTGCTACATTTCAGAATTTGTTTAGATTCTGATTTCATCGAAATACTTATAGATTATATTATTCTTCTTTTAGAATGTGACTTTCATATTCACTAACTTAAAAGCTGCATATTTGTAAGAAGTACCAGGGCCACAAAAATTTTAAGGAAATTTGTCAAGGTCGCAGAAGCAGTGTGTCCAAAATCTTTCTATTCCGGACTTTACGCGGGCGAAGTTGCGGGCAAAAGTTAGTAAATAATAATTCCACATAAAATCACGATACCTATATTTTAATTTATCGATGTTTTTAATAGACGTTTTATCATAGTCGATTTTTTATTTTTTTATGAAATCACTTAAAAGCTTAAACTTCGTTTATTAACTGAGTTAAGGACAGTTCACATCCTTAAAACACGTACACAACAGTCATCACCTGTAAAGGTATCGAATCAAACTAGCACGAGCCTAAACTTTTACACGTGCAAAACAGAAAGGAAGAAACAAAAATATTTTTTTTATAAGCACACTAATATTTTTGGATCTCTTAATTTTCCATTCACACACAGTACACAAGGAATAAAATCACTAGTCTGACTCCATCAATTTTAATCCGATTTGTGGTTTTATAAATTTAGAGCAGATTTCGAGTGGAACCAAATTAATTTAATATAATCTGCGACTACTGAGTGCCAACTCCCAACTACTATCTACTAAATTGTTCAAATATTATTACCCGTATTTCCGTATATCCTTCATTCCGCTGTCACCAATAATTCCATCAATTTAAATTCCTGGTTTAAACTAGAGAGGAACGGATTTTGGTGTTTTCGGTATACGAGCATTTTAGCTTTCACTATCCATACTAATATTATAAATGCGAAAGTAACGTGTTACAGTTTTACGCCTAAACCACTGAATTGATTTTCACGAAATTTGTTTCATAGATAGATGAGACCTAAAGAAAGGACTTAGGCAATGTTCGGCCCCGATAACCCACATCCTCATGGACGGAATCATGGGCAACAGCCAGTAAATTATAATATTCCAAATTTTATAAATGCGAAAGTTTGTGTATGTGTTTAGATGTAATAATAGGGTATAAATTGGATAAACATAATATGTGATACTTTATAGAAGGTTCCCATGGGTTGTTGGAACGGGATCAGCAATCCATACGGGTAGATCCGAAGGAAACTATTAATATTTCTTATGTTCGATATGCGGGTAGATCATATTGAAAGCATATTCATAAATTATTATTTGAAAGACCCAATGATAGTTATCTGATTGACCCGGAATATCCTTTTTGTAGGTACTTTGAAGTCTATATGATATAATATATTATAGAGGAAGAAAATGAAAGCCACGTTGATGCCGTGGCTTAAATTCAACTTTTTTTTCCATGTCGAGAAAAGAAAAAAAAATATGATGACGTTGTACTTGCAAAGGGTTTTGCATCACAGCAGAAACAAACTACAAATATTCATCTTTTTGATTTATTCTCGAAGTTGTAACTACTATCGGAATTTTTCACACCTGAAGACACATTGCATAAGAAATATTATGACATCACATTAAAACTTTAACCCTTCAAGGGACGAAAAGTAACCGATCAGTCCAACAAAAACGAACCCGGAACTAAGTGTCATACATAACATAAATACGCGACACTACATGTATACTATCTGACACAACAGAGAGATCCCATGCAAATTAGGTAGGTTCCTATTTATTTTCGAATAACATCGTCGGAGTATAGCGGTTTGACAAGGGTCGAATGTATCACACGAGTGTCCCATATTTCCACACTTTTTTTTTTCTGGCCAGCCGACAGCCGTGCACGCATAATGCTGACCTCCATATATTACGAACACATCGTTTTGTAATGAACCACCAAAATTGGCAAGGGATGATTTATAACAACGCACTTGGTGTTAAGAGTGCGAATGGATTTTTTTAATGGTTATGGACGTACTTGATGGAATTTAGATTTTATTCCCTTTTTAAATGTCGGTTTTGCGATTATATTTTTTTTAATCTTCGCAAAACTAGGTATCTAAAAATATAATGGAATGCGTATATGAAGATTAGGCAAAGAATGGAATGATTGAATGAACACTAAGACGTCATCTGTCTGGAATATGGAGAATCACATGTGGCGCCGACCACTAATAATTGGGACAAGATGATGATAATGTCCTATTGTAACTCATAAAACTTATAACTTCAACATTTACTATTAAAATTTCAATTTCTGTACTACGTTTTGTACCTCACTAATTCCCAGAGCTGGGTACTGTCATGACTCTAACGTAAAATATCTTCAAGTTCAACTGCTAGCCTAAAACTTTACAACGTCTACTATGCATAAACCATGTCCACCATTAACAAAATGATGCTCTGAAAGTTTAATATATTTGCAGGGATGTTGTAAAATAAATTTAATATTACATTAATGCTTACGGAAGTAATGCAGCCAAGCAGGTTATGGCAAGTCATCAGAGAAAGTGTTAAAATTTACAGTAACATGGTGAATTTCAGGGAATGATATGTCTTATAATTAATATCATATGATATTGCCACCTCAGCTCTTTGAAGATAGTCTCTCTCGGCAAGGGATTCAATTACGTTTCAATTCACGTGTTTTCTTCTTCCTACAGTCCCGGGTCCTTTCAGCGGGGCGTGAAAAGGCATCTGATGAGGCCGTCAAGCTGAGTGCCACCACTTTTAACATGGTACATGTTTACGATAGTGACCCTCTTTTCAAGACTTTGCCTTTAGCTTAACATCAGGCGAGGTGAAGTCAAATTGACGTGTCCTTTATAAAAAAAACAGGGAGTCACCTCAGGGTTTAATTTTTTTTGTCAGCTTTGGTCAACCATTTGCTTGTCTTTTCTCAATAACTGCATCGGAGTCTATATCAATGTAATGTATCAGGATTTATTTTATCTAACACTCTATTCTTTCTCATATCAATCAAACTTCTATTAATGAACCAACTATAGCATAGACATTCGTCAGCCAAACAGTACTTCTCCATCCCATCTCGAATCAAACTGTTTAATAATCTTTTTCCTTGCTATACTTGCTATATCATGGCCGTCATTCTTCACCAACACATGTATATCACTTCTTCTACAACTCCGAATTCTTTTTAATGTTCTGCTGGTTTCAAACACACACAATCATATTCCTATTTATACCTCACTAGCTGGCCCAGCGAACTTCAAAATGCCATTTTTTTCCACCCGCGTGGCGTCCGATCCCATTCCAGCTGCACCCTCTACTATATCAAGCATGTATTATACATATAAACATTCTTCTTGAATTACACTATCTATTAAAAGATTCAAAATCTGTAGAGTAGTTTTGAGGATATAAGCATACATAGGGACGGACAGACGCGAACAGCGACTTTGTACTGTACTGTTACTTGATACACTAGTCCGAATTCATCATCTTCATGGAGATGTATTTTCCTGAATGGGCGTCCATGGTAGTGAGAGCTTTCCCACATATGTCACCCTCATGACGTAAAGCCAGGAATTTTGGGCCTGCCCCTTCTACCTTGATCCAGTGGGGGCGCCACCGCTGAGTATTTGCTAGCCACGTAGCCTGACGGTTGCCGCAAGATGTAGCCACTCTGGTGCGAATTATAGGCTGCATACCTATAACTTAAGCTATTCGAACTAGGATTCACAATTTTATCATTCACCTCATCCATACTAATATTGTAAATGCGAAAGTATCTCTGTCTATCTGTCTGTCTGTTACGCTTTCACATAAATTTCTAAACTGATTTTGAAGAAATTTAGTATAGCAGTGGATTAGACCTTGAGAAAGGACATAGGCAATGTTTGGTTGTGATAACCGACATCCACGCAGGCGGAGCCGAGGGCAACAGCTAGTCTACATATAAAATATAATGGAGACCCTGGCCTAGCATTCATTGAACTTTACTAGCTGTCCTTCAAGTGGGGTGAAGTCATCTTAATGAGACATAAAAATATGAACAATGAATAATCAACCGAATGGCATTCAAATGATCGCTCCATAGCAGTCTCTTGAGATAAAACATTATCTGTAAAACATTCCTCTTTATATTTGTAAAGAATCTTGACCTATTTACCAGATTGCTTTTTGAGGTTCGTTTCCAAGAATATCTTACTAAACTTGTGTTTTTGAAATATAGGATATCAATTGCCAAAATTTCATCTCATCAATACTGAGCAACTCTGCTGAGGTTACAAACTTGAAATTTCAGACATATTTTAGGAAAAAGAAAAAAAAAACATTGAAGACAACACATCTTAATATAGCCAATAGTTTAATTACATTATGCACGCTAAAATATGGCTACCTTCTCAGCAAATATGCTGTTTTTTATATTGTACGAGCTTTTGCCCGTGACTTCTTCCACGTTAAGTTCGGAATAGAAAGGTTTAGGACACACTGCTCCTGCGACCCAGATAAAGTTCCTTAAAATTTCTGTGAGCCTGGTACTTCATGCAAATGTACCAGGGTTACAGAAATACTGATCCCGTGATCGCCACCACAGCAAACTATATCTTATGTTTGTTTGATTGCAATGAAACAAACAAGGTTTTAAGTCTGATCAAGATCTTTCTAAAAAAACCGCATCAAAATCCATTCAGTTATTTTTGTGTCCATCGCGAACAAACATTTCCAATGGCGAGGTGAAGTCAAATTGACGTGTCATGTGTAAAAAATAAAAATAAAAAAAAATTACAATTATATAATAGTATAGATAGATAGATAGATGTATCACATAATTTAGATAACAAATATTCTAGCTAGAACAATAAAAAGTTATAGGTAACCGACATTCTGGCAGTTTGTTATTACTACTATTTTGCACGATATACTTTAGAGCTTACTGTTTCAGTTTCATAAACTCTACAACCACATAAGCAGTAAAAATAATAAGCATTTTAGGCAAATAGACCTAAGCTATAAAAGAAAATCGTTAAATAAAGAAAGATGCCTGTCAACTGACTATGTCTCCAAAACATCCATTAAATAGTTTCTCAAAGCAATAACAATAAATAGTGTTATTAAGATAAAAAAGGCAAGCGATGAACTAAATCGACAGTATATTACGCAAAAACCGCTTGTAGTGTCGTGTTGAGCCACAATAAGCGTGGCCATGGGTCGTAAACATTTGGTATAGACGCAATAAAGATATTAGTGGCGGCACTTCGGCCAGCGCAAACGGCCGTGTGTGTTCAAATATTTTTATGTATGTAATGAAAGAAACATTTTATTCAAATAAAATTGCCAGGAAGGAACGCAACGAAAAGCCTTTAAATACAAATATTGCGTCCGAAAACGCGCTTGCGTCTTTTTATCACTAGAAATAAATTATGAAATGGGGCAAGGGTTATATGTCCTTGCTATATAGCAAAGTGGATATATCTAAATAATTTTATGTGTGTATATAGCGCATAACGTATTTTACTACTGAAATAGTTTATGAAATACGATCGTAGCACCGAAAGTATTTTACCAACATTCCGATTATGACTGGGGTGCTCCTATTAACCTAATTTATGAAAATACTATAATTTGTTTGAAGTACGTAGGCAATAGAAAATAAGATAGAGAACAACGAGGTTTTTCTTTTGTGTGCAGGCTTGTAACCGATAAGGCATAGTTTATAAAAAATAATTGAAGTTACGATACGATACGATATCTTCAAGATTTAGTAGTAATATCGTATTAAAGGAATTATCGAAATTACTAGTACTTATTCGATAAAACGCCACGCAAAATTTCATATGTTAAGAGTGCATTAGTGCTGCTAGTGTAGCCGCCAGGATTTGAACCCGAGTTTAAAATAAGAGTGAGTAATGACGCATTGAAGGTACACCAGCAAACAATCATGAAAGATTCCCCCAAAACCTCAGAATGTGCAATTCTGAAACTAAGTTACATCTGAAACATACAAAAAATAAAATTGCCTTCTTATTTTATCAATCAGAAATCATAAACAAACATAACAATGCTAATGATTCGTGAGGTCGATGAAAACAAATACGAAAATATTAATAATCATCAGATTGTTAGTTGCAGAACTTTAAAAGCTGCCTTTTGACTGAACGAAATGAATGATCCTTTCCATTCCAACCCGCACTTTCACAAAACAATAGACCCCATCAAGTATAACGATGGTCTTAAACAAAACAAGCCATTTCTCACCAAGGTTTCGTCTGTTCTGACGGAATTGTGTCCTGATTTATCTAACGTTTCATGTCAAATTAATAACTCCAGAAGTGAGTTGCAATAATATTTTATGTTTATTAAGAGAGAAATAACTATTGTTGGTAACATCAAAACAAATTACTAACCGTACGCAAGATTGGAGTATTGTAAGCGTTATCGTTAGTACTTCATTTCACGAAGTTTTTATTTTATATGCCGTTATTATATGTCTTTTAGTTGGTAGTTGATAGATAATAAATGATTAAATAGCAGAACAGAACTACAGTCACCTTAGTTTACGATCGTCTACAATACCACAATCACTTGAATTTCTTGAAGAGTTATTATAGTCCCTAGGAAAAACAAAATAGTTATTCAGAATTTACGAATCCCACGGACTCTAAATATCAACTTCATTTTCTTTAATAATTATAGGTGCACTCAATCAAATTTTCAGTTTTCAAGTTAAAAATAAAAGTTGAGGAGCTGCAGAACATTAAATACATTTGAAATACATCGAGAAAAAGAAGCGCACAAGTGGGAGTCATCAAAAATCAATGTTTAAAAATGGTTGAAAAATCATTCATTAGTTCCAACAGTTCGTAAGAAAGTTGGTAGATGGCTCCAACGTCGCCCGTAAAGACGGATACAAGGAGAAGGGATATTTGAAGTGATTCAGGTGTGGCACAATAGCTCAGTGGGAAGAGCATTCCCCCTGTAAGGTAAAGGTCGTGGATTCATGTTCCACTTAAGCGCTTCTTTTTCCCGATGTATTTCGAATTTAAAAAGTTAGCTTATTAAATGCTATAAATATTTCATTCATATTGTTAATACATTCTGCAAGCACTCCATGGAGCCGTCCTGGAGCTATCACAGTTTTTTTATACTACTAGGTCACGAAGCTAACAGTCGACCCGCCATGTCAGTCTGCGGTTACCTCATCCTATAAACGCTTGGAACACCAATGTGCATGCATGCAAAGTGGTTTAACCACAGTTTTCTCTAGGCGGCAGATTATTATTGTTTCTCATACATTTCTGCACAAATAAACATTTTGTGGTTCGTGATAATGCTTCGTGCTGCAATGCCTTCACAAGATCGAAATAGTTAAGTATCAGTATAATCGCAGTTATGGTAAACGACTATTTAGCCAAGTCATCATCATACTGAATGGATAGTAAAATATACTCTGATATATTTTTGAATATATCGTCATGATGATTAACTTTGAATTTCAATAGGCGTAATTCTAATTTCAAAAATATGAGTGGCGCTGATAACTTTGAACGTCAAACAAATGATTGATCGTCTTTTGATGTCATCAAATGATTGAACATCATTTGATTTTTTGTATTTTGATCTGTATTGAAAAAACAGTTTTTGATTACAAATTTAGTTAGGCTTAAAAAAGAAGAATGAGAGCTTGATAAACTATAGGTACCCACTGAATTAAAAAATAGTAACCTAATGAAAAATATAGTTTTTTTTACTTTTTAATTTTTAGACAAATTTTAATAAAAAAATCATCATACACAATAATATTTATATATAACTAGCTGTCCCGGCGAACTTCGTACCGCCAATTTTTTCCCGCCTCGCGATCGGCGTCAGATCCCGTTCCCGCTGCACCATTTAGGGGTATGAAAAATAGATGTTGGCCGATTCTCAGACCTACCCAATATGCACACAAAATTTCATCAAAATCGGTCAAGCCGTTTCGGAGGAGTATGGCAACGAAAACTGTGACACGAGAATTTTATATATTAGATAACAGAACGCGTTTGCTACAACACAAGCTTAAATAAATTACTATCATTCAAATGACTTATTGTTTCTTGCTTCGTCACAGCATTTTCTTTCTTCGTTTCTTAAATAACGTAATGGTAAAGTTTGCGAATATTAATATACATTAGTTAACAATGAATAATGTAAACAATTTCTATTTTATGCTAATCACTTTGGCCTGAGCACTGATCCAATACTGCATAATACATAAAGCTTTCATGTTAAATAATTAAACTTCTGCCAAAGAGAATAAATTTATAATAAACTTAGTAAAACATATCAATCACATCTCTACGCCATAGATTTGGCATGACTCGACGCATGGGGGCAAGATTCGGACAATGCAAGGACATTCATTTTGGAGGTCAACCCCTCTGACTTCTGACGGAGATTAATGGAACAGCACGTTTCAAACTCCTTACCAATAAATACTAAACAGAAAAAATCTAAAACAACGTTTCTCATTCATTGCTAGCTATGTATGGGTGGACGTGAGAAAGATAAATATAAACACGCAATGTATGAAATGCAAGTTAAATCATCTTTTCATGTTATGTTTTTAAAAGGGGTTCTGAGATCTCAGGGGAATTTCACGTGTTACGCGGAAAATATGTGGTGTATTGATTGAAAATCGCTGTTAGCTACCTACGCGATTGAAAAAAAAAGGTTTGACGGACGGTAACAGGGTCTCTGGAGTGGAAAGGATCGTGATTTCACGCATTCCATGCTATTGAGCGAACGGAAACGATACAATTGTGGTGATGGACGATAATATTATTTGGTGCTGAAATTTCTTTGTTCTTTTGATATTATTCTTTTAGAGACACGTCTGTATCTTTTACGAGAATTCATTCAACTGCTTTTAAAACGTGGTTCTTATAGGAAATACCAATTTATCTTTACTGGATTAAATTGTTTTTTTTTCCTATGCAGGAAACGTCAATTTGACTTCACCTCGCCTGATGTTAAGCTAAAGGCAATGTCTCGGAAAGAAGGTCACCATCGTAAACATGTACCATGTTAACAGTAGTGGTACTCAGCTTGACGGCCTCATCAGATGCCTTTTCACACTCCGCTTAAAGGACCCGAGACTGTAGGAAGAAGGAAACACGTGAGCTGGCAGAGAGTTCCAGGTCTTAGTGATGAGGTATAGGAATGAGTCACTGAAATGCTTGGATCTAGCAGGTATACTGTGCACCGTATACGGACGGACGTTCATTTTGGATATCAGAATCCCAAGTCAATACAAATATACAAACTTATTAAAATATATTATTCCTCACTGAATGAAATTGCAGTCATTCCACTGATCCGTGTTGTTTTGACAGAATTGATGATCATAACCTGTATATTGGTTTTGCAGCTAAATGCTATGGCAGGATCAACCCTCCCACCTATAAACATTTATCTATCAGCCCACTGAATCAGAGTCAATGGAGTGCTTTTTATGAGAACAGATTATATCTATTCTGTAAGAGTTGCTGTACTTACTAAAGTTATTGTTCCTCTTATTCTGAGTGATAAAGATTTCGGAAAAGCCAACTCATTTAATTTGGTTAAGTTTTACGCTTCCCTCTTCTACGTTAGCCGATTTTAATCTACCATCTTCTCATTCTCATCATTTTATAAAATAAAATTGATGACAAAATATTGCACATAATTTACGCACCTTCCACAATTGACTCAAGTTCACAGTGATATTTGAATTGAGAACCATTGGTTAATCGTTCGATTCTGAAGCAATTCAAGTAAAACTTCTAGTGAAAAAGATTTCTGTGCAAACCAAAGTGATCTTTATAAGGTTGTTAGAAGGGTAGCTATTTACTTAAATGTTGTATTCGAAAGACACTAAACTAATATCTGAGATATTTAGCCTATACCACTTACTAAAATGTTTGGAAAAAAAACTCGCACTATTAATTAGGTTTTACAAACATGTTCTATAAAGAATAATGTTTCTCACAACAAATTGAAAGTAAAATGTCGTAGTAACTTATTGAATATATCGATGCGTAAGTATTATAAAAGAAGCCTTACAAACTCTTCGACGTAAACATCAACCTAATAACACTCGCTAAGCTTACTTTACCCAGAAATTACGAGCCATAACTTTATTTAATATAAAATGTAAACACATCTTTTCATAACATTTTAATAAAACATTTTACGATTTAAAATCCCGCTTAAAGAGCAATTATTATTTTTTATCACACCTTATTACTTATTAAGCAGTTATTAAAAGCTGTCAATTTTGTTTGCTTTGCCCAAAAATATTCATTAAAAAGATTTAAACTACCGCTTAAATCTTCATTGCTCCTTAACGCTTGCAGCGGACAAGTGAATTTATCAGAAGCTTGGAGGGTCCTCAGCCGTTCGTATAAAAGACGAAACCCTTTGGTTTAGTTTAGAACAATGGTGGCGCCCAACAATGGCACAACAGGCACTTCATTGTACTACCGACATCTTGTGATACAAGGATCTTCAGTGACTTACAAAACTGTTCTTTATACTGTTGACTTTACAACAGTGTGCTTAATGGAGTGCATTATGAATCTACTTGTAGCGATATCATTAAAAATTTTAGACGGTTTTGATACTTCAAACTTATACTTGAAACTATGTGACAACTACCATCATGAGTCACACCGCCGTCATGGCTGCTACAAAGGAGCAGTAAAGGCGCCATTTTAATAAAATAAGAAGAAGAAGGAGCAGTAGTAAATAATAAAAGTAAATAATAACAAATATATTGCAATAGAATCCGTAAAAAGTGTTTTTATTTCAATGAGTGACATTCGTGTAAACTTTAGAAAATATCATGTAGAACAGTACGGACTGCAAACTGCAAAAATAAGAAAATATCAAGTATAAATCGGTAATAGTAATTTCTACAGCTACAAATTACTAGATGGTGTGTGGCGTTCTTTCATACAAATTTAATTGCATATTGTGTAAGAACTTCTGCAGTTTACTTAATGTAAACAGAATTTGCTACAAGCAGTACCTTCCAATTTTCAATTTGGCTAGGTTACTCGGGGTTGATGATGTAGTCTAGTGTGCAGCCTGATCCAAACATCACGTAATAGAAAGTTCAAGTTGTAAAGTGCTAACGTATTGATTAATGTGTAAATGTCTAAACAGTTGAAGTTTAAATTAACGGTATCGAATGTGACAAGATAAACAGGCACACGTGAATACAAAGGAACAATACAAAGTTATGACAAATTCTTCTTCTAAAACAAAGCCCAGTTGACTTTTACGAGTAAAGCAAATACTTGTAAGGTATGAGCATCCAAATATAATTAAAAAACTTTCTCGCTTGTTATTAAATGCTTCACATGCTTGGATTATGAAAAAAGTTCCCTGTATCGTTCAGTATGTTAAAACTTTTTAAAAGGATCGGTTATATCAACGGAAGTTTGACAAAGTCAAGTTCTGTGCTTTATTGTGATTGCTCTTGATACTTCTAAGGCGGTCCCGGCGCATTGCGGTTCACAATCAAAACTTACTCAAAGAGAATAAAACTTATAACAATATGCACTGGTTGCTTTCGCTTGAAGCGTAAACTGAATTTTGTCGTTATTTTTAAACGGTGCTATCCAATTCTATTTAATTTGTTTTACGCTTTCAAGGTGGCTGTATTTTGGGGAAAAAACCTGACTAATGGGGTGATTTAGGATATACAGCATATTCTGCCATTTGTGGCGTGCAAATATTAAACTTCTTTTACTTGCAAGAATTACAGATTCTTACATGCATTTGTAAATAATAATTGCTGAAGTTAATATAATATAATAATGTTTATCATGCTAAAGAATGAAAACGATATTCATGATTGTGTTAAGGTAGGTACCTGAACCTTGGAACCTCTCAGCCTCGGAGGGATTTTGCCTCACTGTGTGTTTTCTACCGCCTATATAATGGTTTGTGCTCAGATGAATTATTTGACATGATGCCCACAGCTACATTCTATCATCGCACCGCTCGCCATAGACAGGGAATTCATCCCCACACATTGCATCCGAATACGGTGCGCACCGTGAGGTATGAAAGGAACTTCATCCCACGTACACTCAAGCTGTGGAATGAACTCCCTGCCATGGTTTTCCCAAGCGACTACAATATGGGGTTCTTCAAGAGGAGCATTAGAAGGTTTCTTCAGGGTAGGCAGCGCGAGTGTAACGCCCCTGGTGTTGCATACGTCCATAGGCTGCGGTAACCACTTTCCATCAGGTGGGCCGTGTGCTTGTCTGCGACCTAAGTGGTATAAAAAATAAGGTACTTATGGTTCATTTAAAGGTAGCTTTCAACTATAGAGGATGTTTGTAGCAGGCGGGACGTAAAACTTTTTGTGTTCGCTCATCCATGTTATATACTAGACCGCACAGATTTTACTTATAACAGCCTGTATGATAATCTACTTAATATTCGGCCGTTGTTCTGTCACAGGCAGCTAGGGTATAAAATTAATTATTATATATACTGAATACCTGAATGAATTTTTGTACCATTTATTATACCAACTTTAAAATTGGAATACATCGGGAAAAATGAAATATTCAAGTGGGATTTGAACCCACGACTTTTCCCTTACAGGGGGAATGCTCTTCCATATGGGCTATTGAGCCAAAGGTCGTGGGTTCAAGTCCCACTTGAGCATTTCCGTTTTCCCGATGTATACTGAGTACCTACATAAAATATATATATGTAAAAAATATGTGATTTGAAATTTGTAAGCATATCATATATAGGTTTTATTAACAACTGCCTTTCAAAAGATTGCCTGGGAAATGTTGGTACTTGGTAATTACCCTACTATCTAGAACTTTTTTAATCATTTTTTAATCGTTATTGACCCTTGCATCAGTTAAGGTATATATAAAGAAACCGTGTATAGATGATACTTATTGTTGTATTCTAATCCCGTTCCTGCAGCCTATGGGGAACTATTCCAAGAATAAAAGCAACTTATTCCGGTCCACTTCCACTTTCCTTGTACCTAACTTCAGCCAAATTCATTTAGCCGCTTGAGTACCAAACATCCAAATATCTTTAAAAACTTTCACATTTAATAACATTTGTATGACTAGTATGGGTATATGTTATCATTTTGAAACAGCAATTCAATTCAGGAACTAAATATAATTTCAACACCAAAATTTCATCATAGCACATCCCATATAATGATCGTTGAAATTATTTCCCAATGCAATTTTCGGTAAAATGTCACCTCATTTAATGCAATACATTAAGACTGACAAAATATAGCTATTGGAGTATTGTAACGAATACAAATTGAATGAATACAATTGATTCGTTGATTTTTTTAAATGAGTGGAATTGTGTCCTCATTCTGCTGTTTCATTTAACATTTTACTGAATTGATGGTCGGTGATTAATTAGTTTTACTGAAAGCTCCAACGCATGTGGTTTTGATTGTTGCTTGATCGAATTATTTTGAACTTGATACTATAAATATAAAGTATATTAATAGATGTAGTTATTATACAGGACACAGACCTGGGATAACTTTATGTGCAATTAGTAAATAAAACAAGCATATTATTAGTAAAAAGTTGAACTATAAGTTAAACTATAATAGTGTTAATTTGCATTGTTAATGTTATTTATTGTTTGAATACTTTTATTGGTTACATGTCGTGTGGTAGATTATAATATAACTACATAGTTGTACTATCATTAAAGTACTAGGTACAATCACAACTCATCTTCCGCGGCTTAAAATTACATAAATACATTATTATTGTTTACTTCTACTTTCAAATCGACGGCGCCTCATCTCTCAGATTCTATGTTCTCAGTGTGCCGCCACCTGGATTGCGTTCTCGGAGACGCTCATAAGTTCCTCCGCTGTACAAGTGCATGGGCATGCAACACACGTTAGCAGGTGGGACATGGTCTGTGGAGTAACACCCAACTCGCACAGAGAAACCCTACCTTTGCTTCGACCTGATTTAAACTAAATGTTCAGACAACAGGAATGCCTGAGCTTAAGATAGCTCATCAAAACATACAAGGCCTTCCCGGCAAGGAATTAATAGTAGAATTATTCCTAGAGGAATTAAATGTGGATGTTTTGTGTTTGACTGAACATTGGCTCAAGGAGAGTGAGATGATGCTTAGCATAAACAATTACAATATTGTAAGTTGCTTAAATAGAAAGTCTGCTATTAGAGGTGGCTCCATGGTCCTTATCAAAAATGGTCTCCGCAGTAAAGAGCGGGTTGACATTGTTAGACTTTCTGTTGAGCGCTGCGCTGAGGTGGCCTGTGCCGAGCTTGATAGTTGTATAGTAGTCTGCGTATACAGTCCACCCAACAGTGATTTTCGAGCTATTATTAGGGTCATGGATCAAGTTCTGGGGATTGCATCTAGTAGTAGGAAAAATCTTATTGTGTGCGGTGACTTTAATGTAAACATCTTACAACAGTCTAGGGAAAGTACTCAATTTCTAAACATGTTCAGAAGTTATAATCTTGAGAATATTTTCTGTGAGCCGACTAGAAACACTGCTACGAGTGCTAAATGCTTGGATAATTTTTTTAGTGATAGTGGATACTTAAGCAAGTCTCTAATTAGTAAGTTGCCCTCAGATCACCAGGGTCAAATAGTATCCTTTTCCAAGGGTATTAATAGTCAACCTAAGGAGAAAATTATGTGTAGGCCATTTAATTATGTGTAGACCTCTAGTAAAATTAAAAAGTTCAAAGATGTGTTAGAGGATAAACTTGATTCTTTAGCTTATTTGGGTAATAATCCTGAGGCTCATTATAATAGTCTATTTACTATATTATCTGATGCTTTTTCCAACACATTCAAACAAAAATGTAAAAAGCATAATACTAAATCTAGATTCTGTGAATGGGCTACTGTAGGCATATATAAAAGTAGACGAACTCTATTTGATTTATACGCCCAAAAACAGTACAGATTTGATAATAATTTCATTGAATATGTTAAAAAATACTCCAAAATTTTCAAAAAAGTGTGTAGACAAGCGAAGGCCATTCATATTAAAAGGAAAATAATTGAGGCCCCTAATAAAATGAAGGAAACTTGGAAAGTCTTTCACAAAGAGTCGGGTAAATGTAAAATGAGGGATAGTATTACTAAAATTAAATTGGAAAATAAGGATTTAACCTCTCCGAAAGATATTGTAAATGCGTTTGAAGACATTTTTACCAACATTCCATTTAAAATCACTTCTCCAATCAATTCTTGCGCCCGCAGTGCTGTGGCTCTTCTTGAGAGTAATATTAGTTCTTCTTCTAAATTTAACTTCAAACATATTGATCCCAGTGACATCTTAAAAGTTTTCAAGCAACTTAAAATGAAAAAGTCTGAAGATTACTGGGGCATGTCAGTCAGTTTAATTAGTCATGTAATTGATATCATGGCACCTGATTTGGCACTCATATTTAATGAATGTGTTGATAACGGTACATTTCCTAATTTAATGAAACATGGTAAACTAATACCATTATTTAAGAAGGGATCCAAGTCAGAACTTGGTTACTATCGCCCCATTTCTATTTTGCCAGTTCTGAGTAAGGTGTTTGAGAGAGTGATGCTCAATCAGATGCAACTGTACTTCAAGACCAACAATCTTTTCCACAGCCAACAATATGGCTTTACTGGCGGGAAATCTTCCACCGATGCGGGAGTGGCCCTAGTTAGCCTAATTTACGACGCCTGGGAGGGATCGCAGGATGCCATTGGGGTATTCTGTGATCTTTCCAAAGCATTTGATTGTGTTGACCATCAAACACTCTTACTCAAGCTACGTCGATATGGTTTTGATAAGAAATCAATAGCACTATTAGAGTCGTACTTAACGGATAGGCTTCAGACTGTTACTGTGAATAACGTAAAGTCAAATGGGTCAAATGTCAAAATAGGTGTACCCCAAGGATCAATCCTAGGACCCTTTCTATTCCTGGTATATGTCAATGACTTGCCTTATATGGTCGAGGCACAAGCTGGCATAGTACTGTTTGCAGATGATACATCGTTAATTTTCAAAGCAAATAGGTATAGTACAGATGCAAATAATGTTAATAATATTCTGAATGCCATGTCAAATTGGTTTTCTGCAAACCACCTATTGTTGAATGCAGAAAAGACCAAATGTATGAAGTTTACACTACCTAATGTGAGGCAAATAGACGTTGATGTTGTGCTGGGGGGGAAGGGGTTAGAATTCGTAAATACCACTACCTTTCTAGGAATTACAATAGATTTTAAATAACAATGGGGTGACCATATCACTATTCTGGCCAATAAACTTAGCTCTGCTGCTTATGCTGTGAGACGGATTAGGCAGTTGACTGATGTAGCTACTGCTAGGCTCGTATACTTTAGTTACTTCCATAGCTTGATGTCCTACGGAATACTACTTTGGGGAAATGCAGCAGATTTAGAAACTATATATATATTGCAAAAGAGGGCAGTTCGTGCCATTTATTGCTTAGGCAAGAGAGACTCCCTCAGGGAAAGATTTAAGGATATTGATATTTTAACTGTAGCTTCCCAATATGTATTTGAAAACATAATGTATGTCAGGAAAAATATATCTCATTACACAAAAGTAAGTGACATTACAGACAGAAATCTGCGTAACAAACATAGACTTCTACTTCCATGTTATCGGCTTAGCAGGGTTAGTGATTCTTTTAAGGGGGATGGTATACGTTTTTATAACAAACTGCCAGAATCGATCCTTGGTATGCCTGACGATAAATTCAAAACCTTTGTAAAAACCACCTTATCCAAGAAGGCATACTATAGGATAGATGATTACATGAAAGATAAAAATGTCTGGCTTGAGCATGGTGCAGGCCCCTCGTAAATTGCTATAATTACAACATGGTACTGTATTAGTTACGTGACTTATTTGTTACATTATGTAACTTTGTTTTAATTCTTAGTTATAAAGAGTTTTATATACTTGTTGACATTTAGCTTTAAGAAAATAAATATTGTAAATTGACGTCCAAAAAATGCCGCAGTGGAGTTTGTTGCGCCGTTTCTTCTCCACCAGCGCCTTGGAAGCGGTGGTAAACTTAGATTAAGTAGAATTAAAATTGACGTCAATAAGAAACAATTTTATTGTTCTATATTGAAAAATAAATGACTATGACTATGACTATGACCGACCTGAGTTCGAAGTCTGTTTAGGGACTTCCACCTGATCTAGGAGAGGTCATGCCCCAGGGGCAGTCTCTCTGACAGCGGGACGAAAGGGGTTTGTGACGAGCTTTGCGCTCTCAATACTTGTTTACTATTGCCATATATTTCACTTGTGACGGTACAGCGCCTAGCCAAAGCTGAGTAATTTTCGTTTTTCCGTATTCGACATGAAACTATGTCGAAGGTGCCAGCCCCCGCCTATTGGCGGGAGATATTAGTGCCCCTCCGACCGCACTGATATTGTGAAATTCATCCAGAGACAGTAATTTCTCCACTGGCTTCTGCCTTTCAATAAATACAGAGAATGTAACAACGAACGAATACGCTGATGTCAGTTACTTGTTTCACATATATTCAATCGTACGTATAAATTCGGTTTACAAGTTACTATACTTCACTGACCGGTTCCCGTACCGCAGGAGTTGTAATTCCTGATCTTCCATCTGACATATCTGGTTGCACCGACCTCTGTGCTTGAGGGAGCTGCACTTCGACGCTAGGTCCCCCGTGGGAATCGAACCTCACCCGGCCATAGTTATCCCAGACGGTTGTAATGACATTATACGACAAATAGGTTGCGGTCTCGGTACGATAACTTGTTCCTAATCTATAAGCACGATGTTCCTCATACGCCATCATCATGTAAAGCCGCCATCGTATCACAGATTACAGGGGAGATGAGCATTAACGACTGGAGGCTATCCTATTGAAGGTATCCTCGGTCTCTGCTATGACAAGTCTCTGGTCTGCCGCTTGACTCATTACATGTGACGCTCTCACAGCCATCCCGTTTACGGTACCACGTAACATACATCAACGGACACGCGACTCAACATATCAAGAGATTAATTATTAACTTACTCATATAAATTACTCAGCCCGGGATAGGAATACACATACAATATATAAATAGCACAAAACTATGTGACACAAAGTATAACAGTAATAATAGATAGTATGAAATCAACTCACCACGTCTGTAGTCTTAATAATGTCACACTTGTAACTTACTCAAGTCTTCCGCGCCTAACTCCCGTATTCCACACCAACTCGTCAACCGCCCTGGTCTCTTGTCTAAACCCGAATGTCTCGATCCCGTGCTATCGCGAGTCAACCTCACTATCCTGCCTTTTAAGTTCTCGGCCCCTTTTTTTCCTAGTCGATCGTTTTTATGCGCGCTAGCCGTTCCAAGTATCGCTCTCATCATAAATAACCCCGAATTCCTCGCACTTAGGGACATTGTTTCAATAGGTTTGACCCATAGGCCATTATTTGTAGTGTTTTATGATTTGCACATGTCTGGCTTTACATTTGTATAGCAAAACCATGTCCTTTTCTTGCAAAGAATAAGTGTCTATCTCATTTGGGGAATTTATTACAAGCAACGATGGCACCAGACGACTGTAAGTGGACGACTGCTAATAAATAACGAATCACTAATGCATTGCAGATGTACCTATTACAGTTTATTAATTCCTTATTGTTAAGTAACCAGTGTACTATCACACACTGTACCAAATTTCATACGAAACGTGCGGTAAAATCTATTATAAATAAGAAAGTTGAAAGTATTCCATAGCGCTACATCCATTTCCAATATTACTTCAATATACAAAATATATTCACAAAATGGTAAATATATTAAACCACTTCATTTTCAATTCTTGCTTGTTATTACTATCACAAGAATATTTTGAATATGGCTGGCAGTAGAACGAAAACAGCAGCGCTATCCTGGCATTAAGCCAACGATGTAAATGTGGATAAAGTGATTCTACCCCAAAACACTAAGGAACTTAAACTACAGCAGGGTAAGTGACATTAGCTGGATTCTCCGCTAGAGGTGCGGCAGCGAAAAAATGGTAAAAATTGTCAAAAGTTAGATTAAATAAGTTCGCAACTCGACAGCGACTGTTAAATGGTTTCATTTGAAATTTCTACTAGAATTTAGTACGTTTCGCTTATGATGTAAATAGTTTGACTGTCTTTGGTATCTTTTTGTAAGACAGTGTACTATTTACTATTCATCAGGTGTAATGGGGTATATTTGGAGAGGTATATTTGCAGTCCAACAGTGGAAAATACTGCAAATAAATGTGAGAAACAGACAAAACGATGCTGTAACATAATATGAATTTTGTCACATTTTGCATATTATTTGAATGGCAAATTGGCATTGTATTATGTCATATGCCACCACTGTTAACAAGGTAAATGTTTACGATGGTGACCCTCTTTCCGTGACTTTGCCTTTAGCTTGACATAAGGCAAGGTGAAGTCAAATTGACGTGTCCATTAGTGATGTGATAATAAGGGTAATACATCGAATCATTTCATGAAAACATTAAAAATTCGCTGACCAGCTTTACTCAAACTGATAATATAAGACTTTTTTAATACTAGAAAAGTCTATACCATTTTTAGACCATCACATTCGAAATTCCCACTTAAAATGGTGAGCAGCAATCTTTAGTAAAGAGCTTCCTTGGCCATTATCCTATGCCATTTGTTTTTAAATTGTGTATTATATTTAGTTTTGTTTACAATATTGTGTACCTACAATGTGGAATAAAAACGATTTTTCTTTCATCCTTTCTTTCAGATTGATTAGTGGGGCTACTGCCCTACTTCTCACAAAGTTCCGTTTAACAAAATTATTTCGACCTCACTAGACAAATATCCCAATGAAATGAAAACAAAAATAAAATTACTGGAGCCATTTTTTCCAATTCCACTCAGTAAACCGGCGGTCAGTCGCGGTACTCCGGGGAAATCTGCTTGTGTTGATTCAATAGAATTTTTTTATATTGCATTCACATACTTCGGTAAGTGTAAATAATAACTACCTATATTTATAATACATGTAATACAAAACAGACCGATCGAGAGCTAAGGAAGCAGAAGGTTTTGTACATTTCTTATAATATTTATTGATCTTTTTATGAATAGTAAAAGACATTAATGATTAATTTCAATTCAAAATTTCAAATCAATCTTTTGTAATTAGTGAAATTACAAGTTACGAAAGACAGTTTCTGAATATAGCATTCAAAGCTTTCTGTCTGGAAGTGTGCCTTATCGTATTTTGTATTATGTGATTTGGCATGTTCAGTTTTTTTTTTACAAAACAAAATAAAATGTATTCGTTGCTTAATAGAAGGAAGAGTACTTTTGAAGTAATAGACATGGTACTGGCACCTGTTAATGGTAACTCAAGACTAGGCTTCTAATTTATTCTACTTCAACGCAAGTTTACGTTTGAAGGGATATCTCCTCGAACGCAAACTATATGAACTCTGTCATACACTGTGATACACTTTTGATATTGCAATATTACTGAGACAGTATTATTTACCCCATATTTAATATAAGATCATTAGTATTTGTATTTTCTCATATTATTATGCTTCTTACACACTTCGCGAACTTAATAAACTGACAGGTTCAAGATGAAAGTTCGCAAACTCACGAGTCTTCGCAGTAATTATTTTTAATTAATTAACCTTTAAATATGCTTGGTTATATGATGTGTGTATATTTAATGTACATATACGTGGATGTATATATGTTTACGTGTATGTTTTGGTGTATTTATGTTGTACTAGCTTGTGCCCGCGGCTCCGTCCGCGTGGATGTCGGTTATCAGAACCAAACATAGTCTGTGTCCTTTCTCAAGGTCTAGTCTACCCTTATACTAAATTTCATCAAAATAGGTTGTGGTTTAGCCGTGAAAGCGTAACATACAGACAGACAGAGTTACTTTCGTATTTATAATATTAAGTATGGATTACAGTGTATACATAGTTCGATTACTGAACATTTAATGTTAAGAAATAGAACGTTACTAAATTATTTATGTTACAAACATGACAACGAAAATAACACAAAGAAATATATAATTATCGCGATAGAACCCATTAGAGTGGTTTTATTGCAGTGAATGATATTCCCGTAAACATAACAAAAGTTATATACGTCGGTAGCTTAGTGGTTAAGGAGTCGACGTTACGATCAAGAGGTCCCAGGTTCGAATTCTGGCCACTATACTACCGACGTGAACCCACTAGGTAGGTACTTGCACAAGCAATTTAGCTCACTTGGACGGGTTAGAGAAGGTGGGTTGTACTGTTCAATACTATATTACAATATCAAATCGGAGTTTAATCGATTTTCCTTTCTCTCCTCCAAAACTCATTAGCTGTCAGTTACTGTTGATACAGTATTTGGTCTAGCGTCCAGACTATGGACAAACTATTTGCTCCCCAATGTTTCAGAGGTTGCCTCTTCCCTCCTCAACGTTGAATGATAGTTCAATCTACACTCTTAGACATTGCGACATTCTTACAATCTACCTTAATTAATTTTCAAATTAGTTTTACTCAAGCGCACCAAACTAAATTACTATATGTCCTGAAACACATTCACTATTACGAGTATATAAGCGAGAATGTGATACATAACTATGTAAAGATATATTACATATTAAGGTACGTATGAACATAGGATGAAGTTAACAATGAGAATTCTTCAATTAATTATAGCAAGGCGGAGTCTTGAAGTAAATAATGGCGCAAATCTGTGTGTTATGCCTCAGGGTGCTGACTGGATAAAACCTGCTGTTTGCCTCTCTCCGCCATCTTAGAACATACGGCACTGAAGATTGTACAATAAAGATACGAAACAATTAATAGCACTTAGCAATGCGTTTACAATGTGAAATATGTGGCTAAAGATTGAGGTGTATTGCTAAAGTGTATTTTTATTTAACTATAGGTTTTTACCTGACTGCCGAATGAAGGAGGGTAATTTAAATATTAGACACATCAATATGAAGGCGTTTTAAGGCAGAAAGGGTAAGCAAAATAGGTACTTATAATATAATTACTAACTGATTTTGGAGCAATTCGACCAAATACCTTTGCTATGGACTTGATTTTTTACTTTTAGTACACACTATTTTACGGAATATGCGATATACAGTTAGCATCAGAAAGATGCTGACGAATACAGTGCTCAAAATGATCTTGATTTTTTTTTACCTCCTTCCAGTTTGTTCTAATATTTGATACGAGAGTTTTAAGATAATTTTTAGACTTCGTCGTTAAGATATTTCTGATATATCTGGTACCTCCTCCATAATACAATATAGACTCCCAAGAAGTTACTACTTAAGTATGATGACAAAAGTCTTTAGAATGTACAGAAGCACGATGTACCTGTGGGCGGCCGGCGTCTCCTTCTGCGAGCAAGTAATGCTCAAGAAGGAGACGGCGCGGCATGGGAGCGGTGCGGCGGCGTAAGCGAGACAGACTCGGGCGTCAGAGAGCACAGACTGACCCCCGTCCCTCATGAGCGCGGGCCTATTGGTGACGGGTGGAGCCGCCTGTCACTCCAGCAGAAGCAGGCCACTGCGGTGGCGCGCGCAGGCGTGCCTCCCGAGTTGGGCGAGTTGGGGACACCGTTATCACCCCTCCCGAGGAGGGCCAGACGGTTACGGATGGTCCTGGGTCAGCCGGGGAGCAAGGGATATGTAGACAACCTCACCTTCGGCCAAGCACGACAACCCACAGACGGCACGGATTTTAGTCGCTTCGAGTCGAGGGATCCGAGAACATTTCCGCACGAAAAAAAATACGATATACCACACTTTTTACCCGGCAGCAGCAAAGATGCCATCTTTTTAATTCTCGCACCAATTTTTTTGCGTAGTGAAACTTTGTATTGTTATTGTTAGTGTTGTGTTTATATTGCAGCAGTACTTACATGTCCTGCTGCCCTCCCTAGTCATGTTATATATGTTGATTGTCGTATCTGTGTCGTGTTGACTTAGTCGTGATGTGACCCTATTGGATATTACGTTACTCTGTAAACTGCATACCACGCTTCGATTAGCTCCAGTAAAGGCCTTCTAGAGTAATTAAGTTATAAAAGAAATGTTAGGTCTATAAAATATTTAAATTTTTATTGTGCTCTGACGTGTTCAGTGATTTATACCATTAGACCTAAAACTTATCGTAAAACGTAAAGTAACCATAAACAGACAAGTTCAAAGCTTTTATATACTACTGCTAAGATAGGGATCAAGAATATAGCCCACCTGGTGCTCTATATGCTCGTGGTTAAGTGGTGACCGCGTGAGTTAGACATTGGACATTGAAGGTTAAGAAATATTTATCAGATTAGCCTTGGACAGTACGTGAAGCCGTTGATCCCAATCCTGCGAAGCTTTCGGTCCTGATCACGTTAAGGCGTCGGTCCCGATTACAGGCACTCATTATAAATAGCTGAAACCCTAAAAAGTCGAACTACCTTTTCTAACTACAAAACTTCGGTGTCTTCGATAGTGTACCGAAGTGTGTTTTGATCATATCGATACTATAATGCCCATGGTTAAAACCTGGGAACTCGGAATCTCGGCGACGGCGCGCTGAGAAGCGCGCCTCTCCATTCCGGGGGCGAGTCGGGGACACCGTTGTCCCCCCTCCCGAGGAGGGCTAAACCATAAGTGATGGCCCTGGGTCCGCCGGGGTGCGAGGGATATGTCGATGACAACCTCACCTCCGGCCTAGCACCACGACCCATAGTCGGCGTGCGGTTTTAGTCGGTTCGAGTCCGACATAACCTCCCCTTCCGGCTCCAGCAGGGGGGTATCCGAGGGGATTTCCGCACGGAAAAAAAAAGGGATCCCGCAATCTTATGGCCACATATTACACAAAGTAATTTAATGTGCTTGATTTCAAAAATATTTCATACTAGCGGGCAAAACTCATGGCTCCGCCCGATGATGTCGGTTATCGCGACCAAATGTGTTAATCCAGGGTGTCAGCTACCTCCATACCAAATTTTGCTGATATCACTACAGCCGTTTAGACGTAAAAGAGTAACAAAAATATCCATCCATCCATCTACATTTATGAACTTTCGCGTTTTTAATAACATAACATAACATAAACTCACGCCCGTATTCCCCGAAGGGGTAGGCAGAGGTGCTAGCACCCACGTTTCGCCAGTTTATGTTTAGGTCCCAATGTAATAAGGTGGCGAGCCTATTGCCATTAACCGGGCACTTATAAACCAGCGATAAATACACACATAACTTCGAAAAGCATCGAAAAGTCATTGGGTAAATCTGGGATCGAACCCGAGACCTCGTCTCAGCAGTCCATTACCCATACCACTAGGCTACCGCGGTTTTTAATATTAGTAGGATGTTCGCTTTCTTTGTCGTCTGTATGTATCACATTAAACTTGCGTATGTATTTAATTCTAGTTATAATGAGAAACGAAGCTGAAAATTGCTTAAGCAAACTTAATAGTTAACGTACGAGTAATGATTTCGACGAAGCGTATAATAGTACGCCGATCATAATCTCGCTAGAATATTTTATTAGAAAGCTGTTCTCATACTAAAATTGTATACCTTATAATGTTAAACGTCTTTAACAACTCCATTGATGTAATAATTATTAAATTCATATGTAATTTGAAGTAATATTAATATTGGCCTCTATATGTACTTTAACCTTCTCTATAAAGCTTTAATGGAAGAAAACGTAATATTTCTACAAGGCTTTTCTTTGTAATGTAGGTACTGTTTTTTTATTAACGTCTATCCAATCTACGTGTAGGACTAAAAATATATGAAAACCCGTAATATTAAAAGTAATAATCTATTTAATAATAATCAGTTTTTAAGCACCTGAGATAGAGTTGTAAAAAAAATTGTAAATTAGTTATGATAAGTTTTGTGTATTCATACATTTATGTATGAATACACAAAACTAGTATTCATACATACATACATAATTAGTGCATGTCTTAATAAAAAATAATTTTTCTTTCTTCTTTATTTCTTTCTAATAAATAAAATGAATGGAAAGATAATGGAAAAGAAATGGGAATATTGTACCAATAGAATTCAATTTTTTTCACCTTACTTTTATAATGTAATTTTAAAATTGATTCATACTGACTTCCAATCAAGTCACAAAATAATATACACACAACATAATATAAATAGTTGGCTTAGCGATATAAAACACATATTAATAGTGGTTGAAATTAAAAGGTTTTTCTGTAACGAGTAGGTTCAACTGTAATTGCCTTGAATAATATTGTTTAAATGTCGTGTACATCACTATTCCATATACATAATTGTTACATCAAAGATCAAATTGGATAGCTGTAGTTTATCGCCATGAACGGCAATCATAGAGTTTTAATACTAGTAATAGGTATAAAGTAACGTTAAGAATACTTCATACATACATACGTCATGCCTATTTATTCTCCTCAGGGTTTGCAGAGAAACCAGCTTGCCACTTGCTTCTATACATACCTTCACGAACTCCCTGTACTATTAAACCTTTCAAACAAGCTTCGAGTAGTTTTGACCTATCCTTTTTTCAATACCATACCAACTTGGCCTGTGTATGTATCATGAGGTCTCCCACAGCTGGCCCGGCTAGTTGGCCCTGCTGCTTGGTCCTGGCCACTCACCCGTACCGTACATACTTGATATGTCATTCGCTCCGTACTTATTCGTTCTACGTGCCCATACCACCTTAGAATCTCGTTTTCAATAGGTATTCGTTGGCACAGTTTGTTTAGAGACTCTGTGCTTGGTAGCTTTTACTATTTGATTCTTATTTCAATATACCAAAATAGTGACAAATATGGCATAGGATGGGATTCTGTAAATTGGTTTCTAATTGACAGCCTCGATGGCGTGGCGGTAGTGCACACGACTGCCACGCAGAGGGGCGCGGGTTCGATTGCCGCTCAGTGCATATTTGTATGCATGAATATGGCTATTTGCATTGGTCTGGGTGTTTTCATGTATAATATGTATGTATTTACCAAAAAAAGTATATAAGTATGTTTATCCGCATTCTAGATTCCATAACACAAGCTATAAAAGCTTACCATGGGTCTAGATAGCGTTGTGTAGAATGTTGTGGAATATTTATTTATTACTAGCTTTTGCCCACGGCTTCCGCCCGCGTGGATGTCGGTTATCGCAACCAAACATAGCCTATGTCCTTTCTTATGGTCTAATCTACCCCAATACCAAATTTCATCGAAATCGGTTCAGTGGTTTAGGCGCGACAGCGTAACATACAGACAGACAGACAGACAGACAGAGTTACTTTCGCATTTATAATATTAGTATGGATTTATTTATATGGTGCCACATCTTAATGTTGTATCACAATCAAGACCAAAAATATAGTCTAGAAATTCACAGTGGACGTGATACTATACATTTGAATGAAGTAGGTAGAAGGTAGGCAGTTAATTATTCATAAGAAAGATAAATGCTGGTACAGATACTAAAGAAATACTCATAATAGTTTATATGGTGACGTGAGTTCTGTTCTTGAGAGTGTATACAAACCATTTGAATTCATTCAAGCGAATTGTACACTGCTAGCACCAGTTATTACTCGGGAAATCTCATCTTATTCTTAATTGTTATTATACGGTCGTGTTATGTCTACAGACTTACATTAATACAAAAAGGACCGTCTGTTTTAAATGACAAAGTTGAAAATCTTTTGGTGTAACAGTCATCGTGAAAGAGATGCCTATTGTAACGAATTTGAAAACATAATCGTGAATGCGGTCAGACAGAAAATATTAAACTTTTGCAAATCAAGGTGAGTTACGCGAAATACAGTTTTCAATTTTCTTTAAAGATTACAGCGGATTACATTACATTAGAAGTCATCTGCTGTCGTCATTCAAAGATTTCAATTCCTAATAACTGTCTGAATGAAACGAGATGTTTCAGAGACAGGGAATGAGGTAGTTGAATTCCCGGTTAGGCATAGCAATATTAGGGTTTTCTGGTAGGTATTTCTCTGTTGCTATATATACTATAGTGCTCGGTTGAAGTCCATAGGCATAACGTAGGATGAAAAACTTACTTCATAAGAGTATGACAATATTACAGTAATAATTATAGACTGATGGTTATTTAAGCCTATTCGGGCCTTCACGCGATAACAATTTTTTTTACTTACTTTAGCCGACGTGCACCCGTGTTAATATGGTAATAGGCATAAATAACTATGAGTTTACATCGCGATAGCTTAAAAATAAAATTATAGACTGTTTCTAAACTAACCATGTTTTAGCTGTAAAAATTGAGATTTCAATAGATAAAATCATCATCTATTGTGCTATAATATCATATTAAACCAAACGATTAACTAACGAATAACATTCTCATTACAAGTAACTTAGATTAATCTACTTCAATCATAAAATAGATAATAGTACTCTAGCAACAAAACTTCAAAACAAATCAAATTATAGAAGTAATAAATCAGTTTGATCCATTTGCCGTCAAATTACGATAGATACTTGCCCCGTTTGACAATTTATAGCGTAGCCAAGTTTCGTCAAAGTATATTTGACCAAAGTCGTACAAGTATTTACATCGGTTTGGAGAACATCAAATAGTTCGCACTTGAACGGTTGACTTCGAGAATTTCTTGTCGTACAGATAAATTAAAAGTTTGAAGGGGTTAACTTATAAAGTTAGGATCGATGATAGTGTGCCAAACTTATTTTTATTATTAATAATATAATTTAATATTTTTTTTTAATATAGGACACGTCAATTTGAATTATTCACCTCGCCTGATGTTAAGCAAAGGCAAAGTCTCGGAAAGAGGGTCACCATCGTAAACATGTACCATGTTGACAGTGGTGGCACTCAGCTTGATGGCCTCATTATATGCCTTTTCACGCCCCGCTTAAAGGACCCGGGACTGTAAGAAGAAGAAAACACGTGAGCTGGCAGGGAGTTCCAGGTCTTAGTGGTACGGCATAGGAATGAGTCACTGAAACGCTTGGTTCTAGCAGGTATACTCTGCACCATATATGGATGGCATCTTAACCCTGCACGTGTCGTCCTTTGTAGGAAAGGAGGGGGTGGGACTAATTGGAAGAGCTCGTCAGAACATTCACCATGGTAGAGACGACGACGCAACATCTCTACGCATCTGCAAAGGCGAGTGTGTTCGTGACCTCAGGATTCCCTATAATGTGGACGGCACGTCGCTGCAACCTGTCGAGAGCATCTAGTAAGTACTTAGCGGAGCCGTCCAGAGATGTGAACTGTATTCCATGCAGGAACGAATTTGGGTCTTGTATAGAAGACACCATTGCTCCGGCGTGAAAAAACGTCTCACTCTGTTCAGGACTCCGAGTTTACGGGAGGCTGATTTGATGATACTCTCGATATAGTTTTTGTAATTCAGTTTGCAGCAAACATCCATACCGAGGTTATTGAGGTGATCCTGCAGTGGCAGTGGTGTGCTCTGAAGAGTGGGAAGGGGAAGGAAAGGAGATACCTTTGCTGTACTGTGCTACCCAGTGCTATCTAGATTAAACAGAGTGTAGCATAATGTTACTTTTTGAATGCTGAAAAACAAGCTTTTGCTTTTACTTTCCATAACTATTAAACGGGCCAGTAAAAATATTACTAATAATAAAAAACCCGACTGATAACTGAAAGTATTGAAACAAGTTGATTGATTATTATGTAAGTAGGTACTATGTAAATAAATCTTACACCAGATGTACATTATACAACTGTGACTTAATTATTATTTTGCAAGTCTAAAGTGTCGTATCAATAAACGACGAGAAACTGCACCTTTTCATTTCTAGCTAAATATTTATTTAATATTAACCTAATACTCATAATTTATTCCTCCCCGCAGTTTTTGCCCAAGCTTTTAGGGCAGTAAATTGAGTCGAAAGTTTTACTCACTTAATATATTTACAAACAACTTAATCAAGATTTAAGTGAGATATTCCTGTCGTGTTTATACCTAAAGATGAAAAAAAAAACATTTTTTTTTTATCTAAATTATGACGCTTCTAAGGTTTCCAGATAGACGGACTTCTACTCGTAATTGTATCCATACTTTGAAGCTCAAATACTCCCTTTGTAGAGAATTACCTAACGGCTTGCGGAAATATTGGAGAATTTGAACGCTGTCTTTGTCAGTAAGAGAGCCTCACTTTGTCATTCGAAGCTGAAAGTGCAGTAAATACATAAGTAGTTTTACCCTGTAGTGTACTCCAATTAATTACGCTGTAAACGTCGATTTTTGCTTCCTAGTATTAGAAAGGATAACACTCTAAACAAAAATGGAAGATTGTCTTATTACCATAGTATAAAAATCGTTGTGAGCACCCTGACTGTTAGATAAATACTCGTATACAAACTATACTACACAATGTCTTCAACTCAAATCAAAAATAAATCCTTGTTGGGTACCATTATGCCTTCAGTAGTTATGCTTCAATTTAAGAATAACTACAATAGACTGAAAAAATATATTTTGCTCGAAAACCAGTCGGCGTGCGGTTTTAGTCGGTTCGAGTCCGACATAACCTCCCCTTCCGGCTCCGGCAGGGGGGGTATCCGAGGGGATTTCCGCACGGAAAAAAAAAGATAATATGAAAAACGGTTCAAATAAAAGTTGTAGACCTTGTTATTAGTACCTACAATTTTTGTTTTCAACTTTTTTCGATAGGAGGTTTAGTTTCGCTGCAAATCGTGGAACACCCTTTTTCACAAAATAAAAATGAATGCCATATCAGCCCCGTACTTACTTCATAGCAAGATTTTTTATTTTTCTCAGTGTTTTGACCATATTTTATTCACTTTCATCTCTAACAGGTCTCCTGTAATAATAAATTCCTATTTTCGTAATTTATCACGTTAACTGCATTGGCGTATAAAGGCTAATAGAGAAACAGTCGTAACAAGGAATACAGTAATATCCATATACGCCAAAATCATTGTTATTGTATCTAAATAATGTTCAACCCTATAACATTAACATCAATAAAGAAGACATCTAAGCAAAGAGTTGTATAAAAATTGATAGGATACTACACACGCGACTATCAGTACCAAATAATCTAAGTTAGCTATCAAAATTCAACTCTATTCATATGTGTTATGGTCCATAATTCTGTGTGAGGTAGTTTCCAAATATACTTAGGTACGTAAATAAAATGTGTCAGAGCGAGCCGTGTTCGCTAGTAAGGTTTAATAACGTCGGTTTAATCTCACGAACTTCAATATACGAGATAGTATATACATATATATACAGGATGATTTAGTACTAAGGTTTTTTGAAATGAGAATTAGGTTTCCGTTGCGGTCGATTTCTGTAATATCGTATTATGTTATTTAAGCACATGAGACGAGATACCGCACAAAGATTTTTAGCACGACGTTGTCTAGGTCCTACCTAGGAAAGAGCTTTTAATATTAAAACTAAAATGAACATAGTCAATTTTTATTTATACACGAGTAAAATTTTCTTTGTATATATATCTACATATTTCACATGTACGCACCCAGATCAGACATTATTCATGCATACAAATAATTTCACTGAGCGGGTATCAAATTTTAAATTTCTATTTGGGTATTAAAATTCTGAAATAATGATGTGATGAAAACATATTTTTCAAACGAATGACATTTAAATTCCACCATTTCATGCTTCAGAGAATACAGCAGTGAAGAAAAATCTGTTAAGTTAATTATTTACATATTTGCCGTAAGTTTACTTGAATATTTTATGGTTTGCAAGAGGTAGCAACCTCTTGCAAACCATAAAATATTCAAGTTTTACTTTTACTATACTTTTTTTAATAAAGCATATTAGCAACCGAAATTAGTAATATTCCCGCTAACCCCTCCAACTAAGCTAGATTGCTTGTGCTAGGAGTGGGTTCACGTTGGTATTGTAATGGCCAGGACCGAACCCGAAACCTCTCAATCGTAAGGCCGACTCCTTAACCACTAAGCTACCGACGCTTCATGTTGTGATCATGACTGCCGAAAACTAATCAAATGTCTAGAATTCCACTAATATTATAAACGAAAAAAGTTTGTGAAATTATTTGGATATTTGGATGTTTGTATCTATCATCTTTGCCTCTGGGTTATTGTATTCTGGATGACAGTTCTAATGTCACTGTGTGAATCGATTAACAAACGAGAGTTGTTCTAGAACACGGGCTTAGTTGTAGAGAAATTGTATACAGGGATACTTTATAGTTTGGATAAAAAAATAGGCTACTTTTCCCTGGAATACATTCCAATGGGTTACGGGAACAGGTTGAGAATTCATGCATATAGACTGTGTTTTATTCCAGGATTCGATTTCTGTGGATTTCATTCATTCATTAATTCTTACAGGCGGAGCAACGGACAGCAAAGTACATACATACATACATAAAATCACGCCTGTTTCCCATAGGGGTAGGCAGAGATCACGGATAGAAGGAGGAAAGACATAGTGGCTCATTCCACCAGAGTTCGCACAGAATTTGCTGCACGACAATACCAAACTCAATCGTCTTATATATATAACAAATTAAATGGTAAACTATGTATATATCCTATGCTCCTATACGAATGCAGGAACACTCTGACTGAATGGCTAAGGGCCCAGTCATATGGTGAGGTTGAATTTATCCTCGTAAGACTTAGCTAGGTGGACTGGGGCCTGGCGTACATAGGAATACTAATATCAGAATGGCGCGCATACCCACATACACACACACACACACATACACACACACACACACACACACACACACACACATCCCACACACGCACACACACACACCACACACCACACACCAAACACACACACACACACACACACACATACACACACACACACACACACACGCACACACACACACACACACACACACACACACACACCTAATACCTATACTAAGATACACTCACTCATAGGAATAGCTTGTGAATTTTCTAAGATTAACACTTCATGACCATTTATTGTATTATTGTATTTATGTAATTATTGTTTATCAAATTATTAGCATTTATTAGCTTAAGTTTAGCATGTACTTAGTTTAAGCCTTGATATATTTGAAATTTAATGTAGAATGTAAGACCAGATGCGAGACAGCTCCAACACACGTATCTACATAACTTAATGGGGCTGCCTCAGATTTATACATGTAAAAATTACTGGAGAAATGAAATAAATTACTTACTACTACTACTACGGTTCTCCATTTGCTACGATCTTGACATACTACTCTTACATACATTCTTCATGCATGCTCGTCGGTTTAGGGTACTCCTGACCTGCCCCTTTTTTAACACATCCCTAATTTGGTCCAGGTAATGTATGTGTGCCTAGGTCTTCCCCTTCCGATGGTACCATCCACACTCGCCTCATACACCTGTTTCGTTAGTCTTCTTTCATTCAGTCTCTCAACATGTCCGAACCATCTTAAAGACAGACAAGACAGCAAAGTAACCAATAATAATTAATACAAATAGCAACCAATAAATTACACTCATATTATAATTGGTGAACAATTGCTTTCCATTCGTTGAGTTGAGAGGCTCAGCAGAATCGAGCCAAGATTCATAACCTCATGGGGGCGCATTAGCGAATTAATCTTCTCAATTACACAGTAGTACGCAAAAAGAGCTCTTCGATGCCACCACTCGCCAATTATATCTGCCAAATAGCCGCAAATTGGCCATTTGTGTGGAATAATACCTTCCAGTTTTGTGGTGTAATGAATATTTTTAACCGACTCCAAAAAGTGGGAGAAGTTGTATTTAATCCGTACGTGATGTGTTATATTTTAATGCGCGCAAATTTTATTAACTTAGTTATTTTTACTTATGTCATCAATATTTTCTGGTCAGTCCTAAGCTGGAGGGTTATTCTTAATACATTGATATTCCCCATGCCTCTGTTAAGCCATTGGTTACTAGAAGAACATCTTTGGTATCGAATATCAAGGCATTCCCAGGTAAGGGAAAGATTGCAGGTTCGAGTCCCACCCGAGAAGATTCTTTTTCCCGATGTATTCGATTTGTATAGTTAGCATACTTAATGCTATAAAATTCATCTATTTTTGGTATCGTTATTGGCAGTTAGAGACTTTAAAATTCCAACAACATGGTTTAAATACAGAACCCCGAAACTGGCCTTAGGTTGTCGCTATTCACCCACTTCATAGTCGACCCCAAGAATCCTGATCCCCACTGAAGCGTGTCTTTGGCGCTGATGTATAATAATTCTGCGTCGTTAGCACCTGAACACACTGTTAAATTTATTCCCGTGGAAGACAATATAATCGGTTCAATGAACTGACTAATATGACTAATTACAGTAGTTTTGACAATGAGTTAGTCTGTTAGTGATCAGTTAATTAGATTATTAGATGAAGGTGACCCTCGTTTAATTTTCAATATAATAACTATGTTAAGTGTTTTATCTTGAACTGAAAATCAATGTAATAATGATATGTACCATTCAGGAATTTTAACGATAAACAGTTTGAAATCCTACTGAAATTGGTCAGTTTACTATTTTAATATCAAACAGAGCTGTTTGAATTACCAAATACTCATAAATAAAATGTCATGACGACATTAGACAGTATAATACAAACGAATAACGATGAATGCAAAACTTGTGCCTTGAAGAGGAGAATTTTCCCATACACCCAAAGATGTATTTATATTAATCTCTCTCTTACAATAATGCTATAGAAAGATTATACTAACTAAATTAATAGTAATAACCAATATAATTACCATTCTTTTGAACAAAAAAGAACAAAGACGTTTTGATGAAAATGACTACTGCTA
Organism: Eilema sororculum; assembly: GCA_914829495.1. Taxonomy (NCBI): domain Eukaryota; kingdom Metazoa; phylum Arthropoda; class Insecta; order Lepidoptera; family Erebidae; genus Eilema; species Eilema sororculum. Next base: position 17,627,286 of record OU618552.1, on the reverse strand, counting down.
ATACTCCTTTTCGTATAGCCGTCGTAAGGAAAAGAGGCATCTGAATGCTTCACGTGGGTGTTATGAGAGGCGTGTAATAGGATCAGCATAAGCGTAAAGATTATTAAGATCCTTTTCCTCATTAATATGTACTCGTCTCATGAAAAGAAGGATCTGTATTATACATAGAGATGTTACCTTTATAAAAGGATTTGACTTCTGATGGTACGCTGAAGGCAAAGTTTCGGAAAGAGAGTCACCATTATAAACATGTACCATGTTAACAATAGTGGCACTCAGCTCGACGGCCCCATTAGATGCCTTTTCACGCCCCGCTTAAAGGATCCGGTATCTCTAAGTCGCCTTCTACGATACCCACAAAAAGAGATGAGGTGACACTATTTTATTTTATTTTATCATTTTAGGAAAACTTACAGCTAAAAGATAACAATAGGTAAATTCATATAACAAAGTGAGGGCCATTTACAAGTTTTCACTGATATAAATTTGGTATAAAGTTTTTAAAAGATTTTACGGCAACACAATTCTACGGACGGTTTACATTAATTTGTTACATTCAGAATGATGTTCACCTTTAGAATTGCTAACCATTGCCATCTAGCAATAGTAAGCAACCCCAAAAGTGAATTCCCAATCCATAAAGTAGTGATCGCATAATACTTTCTTTACTTTAGAGATACCAGTAAAAAATAAGTCTATATCAACATCCCGACATGCCACATTGTATGCACGGCAGGCTCGCAGTAGATAGGAATTTTGCCTATAGGTGGTTCTTGCCATAGGAATGTGCAGCAAGTTTGGCTTGCGTAAAAACAATGGAGGCGCGTAAAAGCCTACCTTGTTTACCAGCTCCGGTAGATCTACTGATCCATTACAAATCGACATTAGGAAGGTTAAATCCGCTATCCTACGACGCTCAAACAGAGGTAAAAATGTGAAACTTCTTACAGCGAGTATAATAATCGGGCAGATAACAGTTAGATCGGAATTGTATGTACCTTAAAAATTTCCGTTGTATACTTTCAAGACGCTCATTATAAGTGTTATAAATCGGGTTCCACACTTTTGAAGCATATTCAAGGATACTACGAACAAAAGAGCAATACAAAATTTTTATAGTTTTAATACTATTGAAATCGGCCGAGATTCTTAGAATAAAACCCAGTGCTTTCGTGGCTTTGCTAATGGTGTTATTAATATGTAAGTCAAAGAGAAGTTTACAGTCAAAAGTAACACCTAGATCTTTGACAGAGTTAACCCTAGTTAAAGGAATATCGCGAAGAGTGTAAATACAATCAATAGGCTGTGGTTTACGCGTAAAAGTGCAAGTGTAGCACTTGGACACATTTAAGTCGAGCTTGTTCACTACGCAATAATTCTGAAATTGGTCCAGATCCTCCTGCAGCACAAGAGCATCTGCGAGAGTGCTTATCTGCTTCATGATTTTCATGTCGTCAGCGTACAGCAATATTTTGGACGACTGAAAACAACATGCTACGTCGTTGATAAAAATATTGAACAAGAGTGGTCCTAGAAGCGATCCCTGGGGCACACCCGAAGGGATGCGCATTGCTCTCCATGAATAACCATTTAGCACTACAGTCTGGCACCTATTCTCCACGTACGACGTAAACCATCTGAAGAGGTTACCCCGAATACCCATAGCCGACATTTTACCCATAAGTATGCTGTGATCTATTTTATCAAAACATTTGCAGTAGTCCGTGTATATAACATCTACCTGGGATCTTCGTGACATGGCATCGGATAAAAAATCACTACATAGTATAAGGTTTGTAGCAGTCGACCGACCTTTTAAGAAACCATGCTGGTGTTCGCTGAAGTTAAGTTTTAGAGCCGAGTACACCTGTTTGTAAATAATTTTTTCCAGGACTTTGGCGAACACACACAGCTTAGAAATTGGCCTGTAATTTTCTACAGCAGCTCTTGATCCTTTTTTTAAAATAGGTGTTATATATGCGGACTTCCAGATAGCGGGAACTACTCCAGCGGTGAGAGAGTACTGGAATAGAATTGAGAGTGGTACAGTGAGACTTACTGCGCAGTTAACAATGAAAGCAGGAGGTATGTTGTCTGGACCTGAGGATTTTTTCAGGTCTACCTGCTTCAATAGTCTACCGACCTCCTCTCTGTCCACCTTAATGGACCCAATATCCGCGCTCCCACAGCCAGCGCTCCCGCAGCCCGGAAGTGTTGAGCCGTTACTGTTAGTGCTTGGTTCCAAAAAGTAAGAGTAAAAATAGTCACTAAACATGTTGCATATGACATCGCCGTCGCCAGAAGAATGCTGTCCATACTGTAGAACAGATGGATAGCAGTTGGAGTGCTTTTTTGATTTTACATAAGCCCAAAAAGCGCGAGGGTTACGATTTATGTTGGATTCAATCTTAGAGATGTAAGTTTTGAAGGACTCCTTTTCAAAGTCTTTTACTCGTTGTCTCAGGCTAACGAAAGAGTTGTAATCCGAAAGGTTCCCATATTTTTTGAATTTTGAATGATATTTTCCCTTTTCCTTTATTATCTTAATCAATGAAAAATTATACCAGACCGGATATTTTGAATTTATGGTAACAGTTTTAGATGGTATATGAGTATTACGTAAGTCATTGAGAACACCATAAAAATATGCCACAGCATCTTCCAAGGTCCTACTGTTCAGTTCGTACTCCCAGTTCTTAGAATTCAGCTCGTGCTTTATGGCATCATAATCACCCTTATTATACATGTACTGTATATAAGGACGAGTTGGTAAGCTGTGTAAGTGAACAAACTCGACTGAAATGCAGAGTGATCTGTGATGGCAATCTTCGCGTACAAGGGGAAGATCACAATGAGTAACGAAAACTTCATTGTTCGATAGAACAAGATCCAGCAACCTGTCGTTATCATTATGGTAGCTATTGTATTGCAATAAGTTACAAACGTTCAAGCTATCGATAAAATTAATTTGAACGTCACCCTGCAGGTTACTTGGACTGAGGGAAGCGGTGTCACTCGATGCACACCACTTTATGTTCGGCTGGTTAAAGTCACCTAATATTAAAAATATGTCAGCAGGTTGGTTAAGGACAATATCAACTAGGTTATTAGTAAAATTACTCAACTGCGCCGCTAATGTATGCCCTAAGTTTTCGTTACATATATATACAACACAGATATGTAATTTGTAAGAAACTTTCGGCTTCTTGTGACTTACGGTAAGGGTAATCCACAGGTCCTCGGCAGACGAGCACCATTCACTTCTAACATTAGCCACTAGTTCCCTTTTAACGGCTATTAAAACACCTCCCCCCAGTTCCTGATTAGTTAAAGCATAGTTACGATCGCGTCTCCACACAAGATATCGATCGTCAAAAAGTTCCGAATTGGATATCCCGTCGATCAACCACGTTTCCGCGATGCAAATCACATCATAGCCACTAATGCACACATTTCTGTAGAAAGCACTGGTTTTAGTTCGTAGACCCCGAATATTCTGATAGAAAATGCTAAGAGGCGCCATCACGAGTGTTATAGAAGAAATAAGGACAAAAATAACAAATATGTGTAAGGTAGGTACATTCAAAGCGCTATTCTACTTATGGTACATTAGATCAAACGCCAGTAAAGTTTATTCTTAGAATAACAGGCAATATCAGCCACATATTGGCTGTTTATTCTAGGAATAAACTTTATTCGCGTTTGGTCAAACCGGCCCTTAACTGAGAACCAACAGGGTGGATAAACATACTTATATCCTCTTTTATGCAGAGACATAATGATATAATTATGTATGTAATACCTACAAAGAAACACGCAAAGACAAAATAGAATGGCTGAAAAGATTAAATAATAGTACGGAACAACAGTTTTTGTTCCTGGAATAGATTCCCACGGGTTGCAGGAACGTTGTCAGAATTCCATGTAGGTGAGCATTGGCTGGTTTATTAACAATAGTTAATTCACTTCAATGGAAATTATAAAGTCTGGTTTCTGCGTAGTGTAAATGTATATTCAATTTTCATTTTAGTTAGTTAATCATCGAAGTTGATCAAAAAACGTTAATGTATAAATTTATTTTTCTGAAAATGTGTACCAAGAATTCACTCACTGAGGAAGGACATTATTTTTGCAATAAAATTCACTTTATTTTTATTTTATTTTTATTGAAGGATATGGTCAGGGCTAACTGTTTTTACGAAGCAATTTATATGTTTATATAAATATAATGGACCTTAACAACCCTCTTTACACAGATATTTTCATTAGAGCGATACTTTTAAGGCTTCTGTAGGTACCTCAAAAGAGAAAAACTCAAAACTATTTTTGTTGCCCATATGCCAGTCTGTCGGTCTTTGAGTCTGTCTATCTACAAGTTGCCTGTCAAGGCCTTTTGCTCAGGAATACATGGATATAATAATTATCTTAATGCCTTGCAAAGAACAGTGGTTGATTTAATTTTGAATCCCTTTACATCTGGCGGTATAGAAAGTTTATTTATCCAGAGATTAAATACAAAGTTTCTTAAATATGAAACTAAGACTCAAAATTGGTCAGTTTGGAGGGATAGGTTGCAATTAGTAACAAATAATTTTTATGTCTTGCGGTTGTCAAAACATCAAACTGATAAATTTTATATAAACACTCGCAATGAAATCAAATCTACAGGCAAGGGTCTTGTATCACAAATACAGAGAAAATGCCGGATGTCGTAAATATATAAAACATTATTTCAATTGATACTAAAACACTTGCTGGGATAATAACCATGTTTATTATAATTCTGGAGGATCCGATCCGGGGACGAGCACATCCGTGATCATGGCGTTTGAAACAGCGCCGAAATATCGGATCCTCCAGAATTATATCAAACATAGTAAATATCCCGGCGAGTGTTTTACTATCAATGAAAGTGACCATGTCAATCTCAAATTATACATTATTTCAATTACTTAATTTCAGCCTACTATAGCCTATGACTCAAAGGCCTCTACCATAACACCAAATCCTTTACCTTCAGCGTCGGCGATGTCCAACTTATCAGACCTACGGTAGATATGGCCAACCCCGTATCACTTCAGTTTGCTACGTGTTCGTAACTCCAGTTTGCTTAAGTTGCGTTAAGTTTATCCCTTATTTAAACGAGTCCAAATCGCACTTTACCGATTTTCTGATATTAAGAATAAATATTTCACTACCTACTACTTTGAACTATTAGACTTAGACAAACCTTTGATGTCGATAAAATCATGAATTTATTTAGTATTTATTTTGGGTTTGTGCTAAATTTATATTTTTCTTTTACGAAAAAAGGGTAACATCTATGCTATTTTATAGACCCTTTTAGTATTGAGGTGGTTCAGTAATTCCAAGGACCAATATTTAATATATTATTCGGCTTTTAGCAGAATATTAAATATTAATAACGTAATATTTGAGTTATAAACCTGGTATATATAAACCCAGATGTTGTTAATCACTAGAATTACTTCGACGATGTTTAGTTTGCCACTAAATTAGCATATCTATAATGTAAAATTCAGAATATAAGCTTCAAGTAACTAAGTTATAACCTCATTAAATTTATAACATGAAGACTGTACATGACTTAATAACAGCCAAGAATCTTACAAGTTATGTTTTCACTGTTAGTTTTGCACGTGAAATATCTTTACTTGATACTGAGCAAACTTTCCAGGCCCACAATAACCTATTCCCGAGATAAAAAGTAGCTTTAATTAATAGCAGTTATACCCGCTACAGTACTTGCCAAAACAATCAACACTTTCAATTCAAGTATGGTTAGAAAATTCAATATAATCTTGGCACTCTAAAACTAGAGTAGAATTTGGGCTAGCAGAGATGGCGTCCCATGTGGTGTCGGTGGTGGATAGGGCTGTTTAACAATAGATATAGATATATATTCAGATGGATAGTTCGAGTCAACAACAGTGACCAGAATGCGGCAATAGGCTCACCTAATTATGTGGGACCGAATATAATTATTGGTGAAATGTGTGTGTCCGGGGATAAAGGTGATTATTATAATAATAATAATAATAATGAAACTTTATTTCGGAACAATGTCCATATAGGTAACTGTTAGTAATACAATACACTTAAAAGCTATGTTAGTAACAGTGTGCATTTGATCATAGGTATGTCGCTAGCTAAATTAAATTAAATATAAAATAACAATTAAAATCAAACTTAACACACAATTAAATAAAATAAAATATTCATCAAATTCCTAACTTAAATCAATTATATGAGTCAAAATTAAAATAATGTCATCAGAATAAATTAAGATTGATTACACTGTCCCAAATAATAAAATTAAAATCAGAGTTTAAACAGTGAAAATTATGAATTAATTACCTATATAATTAAATTAATGTTCAACTAATAAAATTAAAATAAATAAAAATAAAATTACTATTAAATTGATTAAAAATATGAAATTGATGAAATTACTTTACAATATGCAGCCTACAGCAGTGATTCATATATACACAATCCAATCTGTCTGCAATCATGTGTAAGACCACATTATTACTTGCCCTGACGCGGCGCAAAAGCGATGCGGCTCGCTTACGCATTATGGTGTAAAAACAGTCTACTCGCGCCGCCGCAAACATGCCCGATGCACTACAGCGCCAGGGCAGGCCCATTAATTTCCTAAAGGCATTATTGTATTGTACACGGAGAGCTCCATACGATGCTTGCTTATAATCCGCCCACAAGCTACACGTATAAAAGGACGTACAAAATGCTCTGAAGAGCGTTACCTTTACCGGTATTGTACAGCGCTTAAATCGGTGGGCTATCATATTCGCTCGCACCGCCAGAGCCCTCCGTTCCCTTGCGATGTCCGCATTGTCGTTAAGGTCAGAGGTGACAATATGTCCTAAGTATTTAAATTGCGTAACTCGTTCAAGCGGAACGCCTTGTAATTGTATGGCTGGTACCTCTGGACATTTCCCACCCCCACCCTCAAAGACCATGTACATGCTCTTTTTTACATTATAGATCAATCCATGTTGACAAGCATACTGCTCACATGTAGCCAGCATAGACCTAATACCACTGACCGACGCGCTCAGCAAGACCATATCATCTGCGTAACTCAGATTATTTACACTAACGCCATCGATATGGCAACCAATGTGCTGCCTGCTGAGCGCCTCGATCAGTGCATTAATGTATAGATTGAAAAGGGAAGGAGACGTTAGCCCTCCTTGTCTAACACCACACTTCAAACTATACGGCTCTGACAGCACGCCCGCCCATCTTACCTGGTTAACCTGACTTCCATACCAGTACCTAAAAATGCTAATAAGTTCCACGGGTAAGCCCAAGTCTTTGAGCTTTCCCCATAGCACATCATAGGAGACCAAGTCAAAAGCTCTAGACATATCAAGAAAACATGCGTAGACGGGTGTATTTCTCGAAGTGTAGTACTTGACGGTATGCTTGAGACACAGCACCGCGGTTTCAGTGGATAACCCAGCACGAAAACCAAACTGGTTGTCATGCAGCTGTATATGTTTATTTAGTTGTGTCTCAAGCAGCCCGTCCAGCACCTTTGCAACTACGGATGCTAGGGAAATAGGTCTATAATTTCCCTTGTCAGACAGGTCAGCCGTCTTGCTCTTTACTATAGGGATCACAATAGTTCTCATCAGGTCAGTGGGCAAGTAAGAATGAGTCACGCATAAATTAAACAATAGGGACAGCACTCTAGGTAAGTGTGGGCCGGCGTGCTGAAGATGCTCAATACTGAGCCCGTCATGACCCGGTGACTTACCCCTGGATGTAGACCTGATCACATTGGCCACATCTTTGGCTGAAAAATATACCGTTGGGCTAGAACGGAGGTCCATACCAAGCAACTCCAGTGGATCCATTACTGGAGGGTTTACCGGCTCAACAAAGAAGTGTTGCCGAAAAAGGTCAGCTATCTGCTTAGAACCTGCGACACCGTCGACAGTCACAGGCAGGCCAGGCCGTACGTTTAGTTTTTGTGTATTTTTCCAAAAGCCTTTAAAATCATGACTCGTATATTTAGATGCTAGTATATCCATCTTTATTTGCTCCTCGTGATTTTGACACCACTTAAGTTTAGACTTAAAGATGGATCTACTTTTACGCATCTCTTCGTATGCTTCACCATTTTGGGGCTTGCCATGCTCCATCCATACATTAAACATCTGCCTGGCCCACCTGTGTGCGGCACTGACGTGTCTGTTCCACCCCGGCACATGAACTCTTTTCTTATGGTTGGAGATGACCGCACTACACATTGCGGAGTCACTAAGCGCACAGACAATGTCACAATACAATTTATCTATAATGGCTACATGAGCAATGTCCTGACAAAAACCATCACAACAACCGGTTACCTCTTTAGGAAAATCTATAATTTTTAACCTTTTATTACACTCTGCATAATATTTTTCTACTTGTTCTTTAGTTCTGTCCCCCCATGTCACCTTATTGCGAGACAATAAAATGTTGTCAATGGTTTTGGGCACTACTAAACTAAAATTACACTCCACTATCAGAGGATAGTGATCAGACCACTGAACATCGTTTTTTACATATATATTTGACACGGAACTAAGCGCAGACTGCGTTACAATACAATGGTCCAACCAGCTTCTAGTGCCACATGATTCGCTTATAAAAGTATAAGTATCACTAGTTAACCCTAACTTTTCTAAATCTATGCAAATCCATTTTTCTTCCTCACAGAAGTTCAAAAGTTCTTTCATAAATAATGTACCGGGATGTGCATTCAAATCACCGATCACATAAACAGATTCTACATTATATTCATTAACTACAGCACTCACCGTACCGAGGCAGTCCATAAAATCCGGCAGATTACCCAACTCGTTAACGGGCATATATACGGTAATCACTAAAATTGTTCTATTATTATTCACTATTTTAATAGCACATACCCGAGGGTTACCGCACTGTATGACTGACACATTTGGGAATAGATCCTTTCTCCATAGCACAGCTACTCCTCCATACGGTCTCCCACGAATTATTTCCACCGGGTCCATGGCCGACGTTCCGGTGGCACCAAAGCGGTCGTCAATGGTCCCCAAATACGGCAATTCTCCTTCTTGTAGCCACGTTTCTTGTAGACAGACAATAGGTGACAGTTTACACAGGTCCGTAACGCACTTTATCGACCTTTTCACACCTTTACAATTAAACGATGATATATTAAACTGCTGTAACTCCATGATGATTATTAGTATCAGAGCCGTACTTAGAATTAATTGCCTGCAGATTATAACATCGCGCATATTAACATGGCTAGATATAGTTTAGAAGAGATTGGCAGAGGTCTCGAAACTATATCGAGCTTGTCACCAAAATAATAAACCAATAAAATATAAAGACCGCCATTTGTACTGTCACTTTTACATTGTTATTCTCTGTACTTCTTTTTACATGGTGTACAATAAAGTGTATTGTATTGTATTGTATTGTAATGTATAATAATTAATCTGCCGCCAAAACATTTTTGTAGCTGAAATAGTATTTTGATAAAAAATCCTATTCTCACCCTTAACATGTGAAACAAATATGATTAATCTTAGATTAAAGAATGTTGGATAAGGGCGATTAATAAACGTACAGTTACCGTGTTTTTATATATATTCATATTAATAAATATACCAATTTGCTGACAGCCAACATTTAACAGCATTCGATCACGCTCCCGACAGTTTCGTGGAAACCGTACTCAAATGGGCCTTCATTAATTAGAGCGGAAAAGCCGAATTTAAATTAATAGACTGTCGAACACTGCCGATATCTGTCTTGTCTAATAATTTCACGATGACTACATTAGCAAGACGATATCATATCTATTTTATTTTCTAAGCGCTAATGCAATCACTATGATCTTAAAAAAATTAATAGGTTTTTGTAGTCCAGTATTATTCTATAAATCTTTGAGTTATTCTTAGTTGTATCTGTGATCGAAAACCAGGAGTCCACTTACGCTTTCTCCTTACTCCTTTTGAATTTAATAAACAATATTGTTTTTTTATGTACTTAAATGCGAGTCCCTTTGCGCCAGCGGACGGTTATAGGACCAACTGATATCTGACTTTCCAACAGAAGGTGTGCCCACTTGCAGACGAGGTCTGCTTGTCACCGTAAACTTCGGTGGGGCTGCTACATTTCAATCAAATTCTACAAAATAGGCACAGAATTATCACGTGAATACTCAACTAATTTTATTGAAAACAATTTCATGCACGAATGATACTTGACTGTGCTGGCTATTGACTGTCGAGAGGGTCAAATTAATTATGAATTGATAAAATTCAATTCGTCAATTCAAATAAACATTCTTTGTAAAGGTGAGAAGCGATGGTAAAATATTCAGATCAAAAGCCATTTAGAATTGTATAATTAATTCATCTCAATCAACCAGTGATCGGGGCAAAAGGCATTTTGTTCCAGGATTAGCGAGCAGGATCTGTGCGGCGTTTGTAGGAACGTATCAATTATGAGCTTAAAGTACTCCGTTTTAAGCTAATTCTCTTTCAAAGAAGGATCTTTTCACAATTTTAAGCAAGGATTCAAATAAAAGCAACTTAGAAAAGGATTTAGAATTCGAATCCTTTAGGACTTAAGTGAGTTTATTATCCAGTATAAGTACTTTATTTAGCTGAAGCAATGATAAGAATACACGTAAATAAGCAGAATGAAGTTCAAGAATTAAACTCCTTAACCACTTAACTTTAAATCAACTATTCCTATTACTGTATAATATAAATTAACATGTCTGTCGGTTCGGCATCGATTACTATTTATATTATAGTCTAGTAACTCGAGTGTGACCATTCTAACTGCGATGCAAAATTATTGATTTGAATAGTTGGTAGCTAGTAGTTCCTCTTTATATTGATGGATGGGCTTATCCATTGTAGGTGTATCTTGGCATAAAAGATTGAGAATTCTTACAGAACAGGTTCTGTAACAAACGGTAAAGCTATAATTAGGGTTGCGAGGCCGACGATTCGCTCAATATGCATAAAAGTTACGAAAACCATAAAAGGAAGTTAGTAGAACGAATCCTGGCTCCAAAGTGTGAGCTTCGAATGCACTTGAAATTGGCATCAAGAACATGGTACAATAATTTATGTTATTTTATCTGCATTGGGTCCATGCCTGTCCAAAGATAGGATAAAGAACGAAAAATAACTTACAAAGCATTTTAAAGAAAAAGAGTTTACCACTGACAAACGACTTCGCGAAGTCATACCCGTTATGAATAGGATATGTCCTATTGTATTCCAAAAAAAACTGAACATGAAAACAAAAGTTTGCGACAAATATGTCGACAGCGGTTCAAAGCCAAACACTGGGAACTTTTATTGGTTTTATTCCAACTATACAAGTTTTCTGTTTCACATATCTATTGGGCCAACCAACTATTGGAGGAGTTGAATTGTGTACAGTAAATAGCTTGTTTTACTCGAAAACATCGAATTTTCTCCAGTGTTTTATTGGATTTCATGTTATAACAAGTTTGTAAAGAAATTTTCTTCGTTCTGGGTACCGCTTGCGTACTGCCAAATCCTTTTCAAAGGGTAATAAATATGATTTTACTTGCAGTCTTCTTTAGTAACTGAATGTTGTTAAGATAGTTTGAGTGCTACTAATTGCTTAATATTGTATCACTCCTGTGGGTATATTCATCAGAGCGCTTGGAAAAGGGTATGAAATTCGGTAAAGGATGAGTACTGGTAACCTACTACCATTAGGTAGGAGAGTGGTGATATAGTACATATCTTACAGAAGTATAAACACTCATTTTATCATAATCTTGTTTGTGGCTTAGTGGAAACTAAATAGATTAACACATTGAAAAGTACCTTAACTCTGACCCCTCGGTGATATAAAAAATTATAATATGAAAAGACATTTCGGGTAATTTGTCACTTTCATTGCTTTGATACCCACCCTCACCATTTACTTGCCCTACCCCTGGTTCTGGTTCATTTAGGCTCAGAAAAATGTATTTTTCTTTGTAATCTTATCCTGTTCCTCTATTATCATCTCTCACATCATTTATCCATCTTTCTTCGGTCCTTCATCTTCCCCTCTTCCGTCAATATTCATACTTATCATTCTTTTTTAACCAAATACCCATACCAAGCTAAACGACGTCTTTTCATTTTTTTATGTCACCGCAGTTACTTTCATCCTTCTGCTTACAAATTTATTCCTTATCTGGTCCATTATTGTTGTTATGCACATTCACCTTAATAATCTCATCTCCGCTACATGCAACCGACTTTCATTCATCTTCTTAACAGCATAAAATTCCGATCCATAAAATAGGACGGGCGTTATCATTTTTAAGTTTCCAGGATTTTTACCTTCCAATTTAAGGATATTCCGGTTCACAGTGCCTTATTTAACACCCGTCCTTGTATTCTGAATCTATTTATGTAATGAGATAAAACGTTTAGTGAACCAACCAGTCCTTTCCTTCTACTGACACCTCTAGCACGTATACAAACATTTGTGGTATACGCCAAGCGCTAATGAACCCAGTGAATTTGATCACAACATAAATTTAGAAAAAATCTAAGATGCATCATTTAACCAAAATTACTTTAAGAAAATTTTCCAAACAAAAAGTAACAAATATTTTGAAACAAAATCAGTTATTCAGTTTGGCCGTTAAACATTGCACGATTTCTTTTAAACGAAATCTCAAGTTCCGATCAAAGTGATATATTGCAGAACCATAGATTTATTACGGAACCCTCATCACAAAAGGAGAGTGTATTTATCTCTCTCTCCCACAGAAAGTTAGGAAACTTGCAAGATGAATATAATGAAAGTCGACCCTTTAATTTGAGTTGGATGGCGGAACTTTTGTAAATAGACACAAAGGGTTTTCCCTATCACACACACACACATACACAATATAGATGTATTGTGTTATTTACAATCTTTATGTATTGATTGAATTTCATTTTGTAGATTGATTACATAACCGTATTGACTTAACTTGAAATTATTACTAGTTTTTAACGATACAATTCTGTTCGAAATCTAGACCAAATATATCCATAGCCTCATGACTATGGACATACTACTAATGGGCAACCATTAGACAAAAAGTCTCGTCTCTTATTATATGAGACTTTTAGTACAATTATACTTATAATAACTGGCACTAGTGAACTTTAAATGAAATACAAACGTGATTATAAACTTACTAAAATGAAAACACTGTTATAAAATATTAAAAAAGAACTAAAATGTTACTATGAATTTTATCAGGCTCTAGAGATCAAGAATCACCTAAGTATTTCAGAATAATGCTTCAGAATTCTTTGAAACAACCAATTGAAAATAAATACCAAAAAGAATATCCAATTTGCAACTTCCATCACTTAGCTTACACGTAGTAATCTCTCGTAATTTTCTAAGGATTTATTAAGGATTAAATATTCCAATTATCTTTCGTTACTTTATCTTGATGCTTCTTTGTCTTGAGATGATATTATTATTTACTAACGAAATATGTACCGAAATTATGAATTTACAAATTAAATCTTCATTGATATATATTTGTATCTTTTTTGTTACAATTTCCTTCGTACGAAATATCTTGTTTTTCATCTTTATTTTCTCCGCAATCTATTAGAACTATATTTGTTATAAATGTTCTAAAGTGGCAATATAATAGAGGACTTTGTTTTTGTTATTTTTTTTATAATTCCTTTTCGTCGATGGTTCTAGAAACGAATACAGAAAAACTCTTCCTATGTTGGACCGGAACACTATAACACGATAGTTATTGTACACGAGAAACCTTACAATATTATTAACTAGAAATATTTATTGTTTTGGAGAATAATGTTCATTATTCTCTGCTTTATTATCAATATCCAAAGACTTGTTGTGAAAAATTGCATCGACTATCTTTGACAATATCGCGGACCACAAGGCTGATGATTTATAGTTTACCGCGGGAAATATAAAACAAGTCTGTGCCGACTCTTCAAAGATCTGAGGAGCTGGGATAAATGATTAATGATCGGAGATGTCCGCACTTTGCTCCAGATTGTTAGCTACGGTATGGTCTCTAGCAATTTGTCTTATAGGCAAATGTCCAAGAGATTTTTTTTAATTCTTTTTTGTGGTATGACTTTTATGGACACTGTATTCTTCTTCTATAGTGGCGATGGCGCCTCGGCCCTCAAATTATCTTCTCCCAGTGTGCTGCCACCTGTATGGCGTTCCCGGAGGTGCACATAAGGTCCTGCGGTTTACATTGTGTATGGGCATTTAGCACATGTTAACATAATGGGCCATTGTTTGTGGAGTAACTCCACATTCACATCGCAGGTCCTTTATTTAAATTAATAGATTCGATTTAGATAGAAAAAGTGAATGCTCGGGAACTTTGAGTCCCTTTTTGAGGTACAACTCTGACCACTGAACTACGAAACCATGCCTTGAGCATTCAAAATTCTCCTACACAACCATCTTGGGACAACGGTTGAAGCCATCTACCGATAAACATACGAACTATCGGACGCAACGAAGGAACATGCTTTAGAGCATTCACTTTTTCCTATTTAACATCGATTGTTCCATCGATTTGAACTATTAGCATTCCAATTGCTTTAATTTTAGTAAATCTTAAATTTAATATAAACTTTACCTAGATTTTGAAATAGGTAAGAAGGGTCATTTTTCGTGATGTATTCGATAGGTAAAAAGGTTTAAAGAAAATAAACAGACTATTACCAAACTACAATATTTTTAACTTTATTTCAGTTCTCTTCCTAAATAGACCTCTTTCAAGGGAATTTCGTTGCGACTCTCGACTAATTTCATCCAAAAAAACCTTTTCCCTTTTTGACGACAGGATTAAAATTGTTTGAATGTTTCATATTCTTTTATTTTACCTACATCGCGCATCGGTTACATGTCCCATTGAGAAAACCTTAGATTTCATGAATTTTGTAATATGTTTTTCTAAAATTAGATTTTTAATGACATTGTTCATTTGAATGAATTTTTTTATAGCATTTATTATGCTAACTTTTTAAGTTCGATGCATCGGGAAAAAGAAGCGCTCAGGTGAGACTTGAACCCACGACCTTTCCCTTACAGGAGGAATGCTCTTCCAACTGAGCTCTTGAGCCGCACCTGAATCACTGCGAATTTCCCTTCTCTTTATATCTGTCTTATTTTTCTATATGTTTTACTATATTTATATTCTACTATTAATTTAATTTACTATTACTGTTAAATACAAATTATAAACAAACTCGAGGACGAAAAACTGAAAAGCCAACCCTGAGCCCCCAGTTCCCTTGGCCTCGGGTGCAATCAGGTAAAATACGCTTCCATAATGATGGTGATAAATAAAATAATAACATAACCGGCTCAAATAATTTTGAAACTACCTAACAAACTCTGCCTAACAAACATTCTGTTGTTGAACATAATTTATGTGATATCCTGACTAATAGACACGTTAGTGCGGTTCAAGACTTTTTTAATTTACAATACAGAGCATTCCAAAACCATTGGGAACTTCGGGGTCAGTCGGCAGCCACCCAACATGTTAGCCACCACATTTGTCTCAATCGAACATTGGTCCGTCCTCAACTCGTGTTACACTGTTACTTTCAAAGTATTTATTACTATGAATTAGTTGTGGTAAAATGGTTTAACTGATTGACAAACCATCGTTTTAGATGGTGGGTAAAATCGATGCAAATTGTTTAACACCTTTCTTTTAACACTTAATTGACCAATGGAAAAGATATTAGTTGCAAAAATCATCTATGTCCAGATTCTACCGCAGTACCTGAATAGATACAAATTTTTTATCAAGGGAGTGAGTAAAAAAAAAAAACTTTGTAGAACAGAAACTAAAGTATTGGATAGAAAAATGTTTTTTTTTTCTGGAATTAAATTTAAATGAGAATTGATAAAAGAAAGGCAGAATCGGCGTTTTCATCGATTAAACTGGGTAAAATGAATATACATTATACAAATATCTGACCATAGTTGCTGAGATCCCAACTTGCAACAATTTATATTATTCTACAAATACGCCAAAAATAACCATCAAGTTTATCATGACAATGCCTTATAGTTATATGAAAGAAATCTCACAGCTCAATACATTTTCTTATAGAAAGGAGTATTAACCTCTAAATATAAGTCCTACTTGACATAATAGAAGCATTCAATTTCTTATAATAAGAGTAGTAAAGTTTCACTTTTGTTGAAAATATGTGAAAAGGCTCTAAAGATGTAGTGGTATTATTATGACAACCGTCGAAGCTGTATAAGTACCTATCCTTTGCTTCACAACAGTATTGAGTAACTCGAAAGTATAAAAGGCATTGTTAAAACTTTTAAATTGGAACCCTTGTGTCTTGTTATCCTTATTTCTGTATAAGATATTGGAAATAATTGTGTACTTGTTTGGGTTGCTATTGTTATAATAAAACTTAATGAAAGTCAAGGCATCACGCACAAGGACTCACTCCCTTGATGAAATTTTGGTATCTGTTTAGACTTTCTAGTCTAGGCTATGCTTTGATAACTTATATCATGATAAAATTATTTTAATAATTAGTAAATCCCTAGGCACACATAGTTATTGGTTGAAAGTTAACTGTCAGATGGAGAACTGCCATATCCTTTAGTTGCCTTCGACGCAAGCCTTTAGTTGCCTTCTACTTCTTTTTTACGCAAGTGCATAAAGGTATTTTATTCAGTCAAGAGTCGTCTTTCAAAATCTTATTTTCCATTTTCAACAGGTCTTGATACCATGAGACTGGTGCTTGAAAAGAAAATGAAACATCTACCAAATGCACATGAAGTAAAATTTTTAAGTTTTAATTTTTAGTCGCCCTTAAAGACGGATATAAAGAGAAGGGAAATTTGAAGTGATTCAGGTGTGACTCAATAGCTCAGTTGGAAGAGCATTCCCCCTGTAAGGGAAAAGTCGTGGGTTCATGTCCCACTTGAGTTCTTCTTTTTCCCGATGTATTTCGAACCAAATTTTTGGTTTGAGTAAAATCGCCAGTACATCGACACACATATCAAATCAAAAGCTACCCAAACCTATTGTCTATAATCAAATAATCCTGTACACGGATATTAGGGTACGTAAGATAAGGTACCGATAAAGGTACTTAAACTCAGGATAATTATGATAAGCTGCGAGAAAATTTGATATTGAAAACGTCCGGACTACGGTAATCGTACCGTTTATTACCGTATTAAATATAAAAAACAACATTAAATTTGTTTAAGTTTTAATATAATTATCTTTTGTTTGTATACCTATACTTAGTCTGGCCATAAATACTGTTACAATTAAAAATAAACAAAATATAACATTTGAATTTGGAATCTGTCATTTTCATATGATTGTTCATTGTGTTTTCTCATTTTGGCACTAATACATTGTAAAATATTTTGCGATACCTATTAAAATGTAGTGGAGTAATTAAGAGAACCGAATTGCTGTGATTGCATTACACAAAGTAGGTATGGAGCCAAATGCAATTATTAAAACTCTCAATACACTTGGTATTAGTAAAATGTTTTTGTACCTGGCTATTAATAGGTAAAATAAGACTTCCTCTGTTTCAGACAGAAACACGCCGTCCACGTAGTGTTCGTTCGAAAAAGGTGGTCAAAGCAGCAAGAGAAAGAATTCGATGAAATCCTGTCTGAAAGCAAAAGATTTTAGCATTTATAGCACCTAAAACCATGTAACGTATTTTAAAAGATGACTTGCAGCCTGTGAAAAACGTACTGGTCATTTCTTAATTGAAAATAGAATAGGGTGGTATAATCGAAACAACTACTGTAGCGGTACGCAAAGGGAGCTCACAGAAAAAAAAATTACGGATGAGAAAACTTTTACAATGGAGCAAAATTTAATAAACAAAATGATCGTATTTGTGCCCAAAGCTCTTTTTTTATTTTTTATCGTGCGAAAAGTTCCCACGGATACCAACTCCCCGGAGCCGGTGGAGGTGGTAATGTCGGACTGGAACCGACTAAAACGCACGCCGTCTTTGGGTCTTTGTACTTTGGTTGCCCAAAGCTCTAAGGAAGCTTCCCAATTAGTCGACAGAGTGCAACCTGGGCATTATCCGACTTCAGTGATGGTTTGGTGGGGCATTAGCTATGAAGGAGTGACTGAGCCACCTTTGTGAAAAAGTTATCAAAACATCGGCACATGTGTATCAAGATACTATTCTTGAGAAGATAGTGAAGCCCCTTAACAACACTATGTTTAATAACCAAGAATGGTCCTTCAAGCAAGACTTAGCGCCGGGTCATAAACTCAGTCTACGCAGTCTTTGTTGGAAACGAATGTTTCGAACGTCACCAGAGCTGAAGACTGGCCGTCTAGTCCTGAATTAAATCCGCTGGATTATGATTTATGGTCAGTTTTAGAGAGTATAGCTTATTCTAAATGCCATGAGTCCCTGAAACAATCCATACGATTTGCAGTGAAGAATTTACCCATGGAAAGAGCGCGTGCTTCTAATGCTAACTGGCCTCAATATTTGAAGAATTGTATTGCAGCCAATGGAGACCACTTCGAATAAGCTTTTTATATTTTAAATTGTTTTATATTTATGTATTAAACTAACACACTGTAAAAGTAATAAAAGTTATTACTAGTATTTGTGGCAAGACTAGGTATATCCAAGCATATTAAAATTGATATTGGGAGACTTATTCTATAGTAGTAACAGTTTTCTGGATGTTTTATTACAATCTCGTTGTATCGACTGTCACTGGTATTCGCGATATTAGAAACTTGTTTTTTTCGCGCGCGAAGAGTGTAATAAAAGTCTACTAATATCTTTAGATCTACATTTTGTGTTATTATTAAACTGAATGCGTCTGCTTGATGAGCAAATATTTGAATGAAATACTTTTTGTCTTCTTTATCCTCCCCTCTCTTTATCTTCTTGTCTTTTTTATAAAATTCAGTTGCATCCGAAGATTGCACTTTGAAGCCACGGGATCCTGTCTCCTGCTCATCCATTTCATTATTTGGTTTATTTTACCATCTCCTTCTTATGTCGTGATCATGGTGTCTCTAATTACGTTTTGCCAGTGTGCTGCTTCCTATATAGCCGTCTAACCCTGAAGGATTAGATGACAGGTCCCTAGAAGACCACCAGTTGGCTTGGACCTCGAAGATTAGCTGAGCCCCATACGCCCTGCATATACGAATACAGTTTAATATATAATAGCAAGATCTATGTGAACTGTATAATTTGGAATAAATTAGATTTAAAACAGACAACCCACACCTAATATTTACAAATAACTACATCCCACTTTTTTAGACTTTATTAAAATGTTCCAGCACAAGATTAAAAGCATCAACGAATGTGATGTATTGCAGCCGCCATATTTATTAATTCCGAACGTCAAGAGTCCATTAATTAAAAACACTACGAGCCAGTAAAGTCAGTAATGAAATATTGTCTATAAACTGTATACGAAATGAAAAACAAATTTGCGCGAATTAATTTAAATTTATGGCCGAATTAAGATTACTATTAATCTAAGTTTAAATATCAAAATATTAAACGGTCCTATTTCGGAAAGGTACGTTCCGCTCGTAGGTAATGGATACTATTATAGAGTAAATGTTTATAGCTATACTGCTATGTACCGATTTTTGAGTTTCGAATTATGATTTTAAATTCCGAAGTTTTAAGCCCTGGCTGTTAAGTTTTTAGGCATTGGACAAATTATGTAGATTATGCCAATTTAACTGTTAAGTAGGTTATGTTAAAGTTTGAAGATGGCTAAGCTTTCTAAGAACATCAACAAATAGAAAATCAATAGTTACAAGTCCAATATTTCAATGTAGTTATATATTTTGGAAAAAACTAATGATAAAAATTTGCAAACGGACCTTGAGCTCCAAAATAAGAATTTTGGAAGTGGATGACATTTATAACATTGTATCTTTGTACTAATGTATCCAATTTACAGTGTTAAAAATACAATTTTTATTTCAGAATATTGAACTTTGAAAAAAAAACCGTTTTGCGATGTGTCCTTGACTTTTTGCTCCCTACTTGTTTTACCTTCATACTTCTAAAGCCAGTGCTGCCAAAACATCCGTTTACGTCCAAAGGACCCATATAAATGACGCAGTGATATATGAACTCGCTTTATTTTGGGAAAACAGGGTCTATGACGTCAGATAGCTGGTAGTAAGAGAGTCTGATTATTAAAATAGCTGTTTTTGTGAAACGTGTATATCGCTGGAGCTCGTTGTACTCTGACCAGTATTTTTTGAATCTTTTGCGTGAAATATGCTATTTTGTGATTATGATTTGATCGTGGGCGTACAGACAGTTTAATGGAGACATTTTTGTCCATGATGTTATTATATTACTTACAAGAGATATAAGTTACAGGATATTTTCTTTATTACATATTAGTCTCCCTTCCGTCATGATGAAATATAAAGGGCTTTTTACCATTTTATGGACAGTAGCGATTTTATCAGAACAACATTTTTGGACGAATAAAGAAGAAGAAGAGGACGACTTTAATGATATATTTTTAAAAAGAAGTGGCCACGTTGATTTGATTTGATATACCACATTAAATATTACAACCGTAATTATATAGTTATCCGTAGAAATATTTCCTTGAAGGTGAGGTTTCGAAAAATGGTGTTACATTATTTCGCACAATGCCCAAGAAACATTCACTCGTCAATTTTCTTCAAACTACCTCCTGTATAATATAAAAAGGTACATTACCTTTTACAGTTATTATACTTATTACAGTAAAATAGGTCGTTTTAGTAAAGTATAATAAGGTGTACAAATGGCGTTTCCAAGCCCTAAAACTGTGTTTTTCCTAATAACTAGTAGTTAGAAAAAAATATTTTCTTTTGTGCAGAAAACACTAGTAAAATATACTATTTAAAACAGTATTACGTAATAGTTCTATCCCATTAATAATTATTAAAGTCTTTACTTTACGAACACCAAAATTTGACAAAGGTCCGCTTCATACAACCCAATTGGCATAATTAAAGTTATGACAACTCTATGTTGTTACTACCCGCGGAGTTTCTCGTGGCATAAAACTTGATATATTGCTCGATAAACACCCCTGATAGAACTATCTAATATCACAGAACATATTAATACGTAATATGGAAAATTATTTGTTGTGTTAGGAATGTTTGTATGAGTAAGTAAATTAGTTCGTAAAATACTCTGAAACTCCACGTTTCTAATAATATAAACCTAGTATTAAGTAAGCTATAAGCGTATTTAGGTGTACATATTTATAACTTGGCTTATTTAGGTGAAATTGGAGGGTATGAAGAGCTAGAATTGTTAGGTTTAGTTAGTAGTTTAATTGATGTTTGTCCTTAGATAGTGGAATATCTGAAACTATGTGAACGATGGCCCTTCGATGGAAGGCTTGATGGACAGGGGGTGACGGGTGGAGCCGCCTGTCACCCTTGCAGAAGCAGGCCGCGGCGGCAGCGCAAAGTGCGCCTCCCCCTACTCGGGGCTAGATGGGGACACCGAGGTCCCCACAACCCGAAAGGGACCATCTCAACAGAGATGGTGCTGGGTCTGCAGGGGTGCGAGAGATATGCTTTCGGCAATCTCACCTTCGGCAACCAAGGACCCAAGACGGCGTGCATTTTAGTCGGTTCGAGTCTGACATAACACCGGCTCCAGCAAACTTCATTGTCAAGGTAAGCAATACTTGTTTCTCTTGAAAAGTAAAAGACATAAGATTTACTTATTTTTCATCTGCCAAACATTTGCACTAAAATTATTGATATAATCATTGAAAATTTTATCTCTAAACAAAGTTAGTGTTTCTGTATGTATACCTAATGTATTTACCAACCCTAAGACTACATCATTCGCTTTCTTCCCTCAATAATCTTCAACAATGTAAGAGGTTCACACCTTGTTTTCTTTTGATCCTCACATATCGTAAGTGTAGTCACACTGTAGTACCTACACTCACACACAGAATGTAAAGTTTATTTCGAGTACGTACGAATGAATATTTCCTTCGTCTACAACCAAATTCGATAGCTGTGCGCACCTGTACCCCTTTTACAAATAACAAATAAGGAACTATTGAGAAGGTTGAAGATATAGGAATGCTTAAGTTCGTGAAAGAGGGTTGGCGTATCTGCTCAAGTCGTTAGGAGGGTTCCGTCTTCAAAAGGTGAGGAATTGTGTAAAAGTCAATCTAGTGACGTCAAAAAGTTTGAAAGTGATAAAAAGAGGAATGCAGTTTGAGAATTATACGCAAAGCTTTTGTCAAAGAATGTTTAATTACCGCTGAAAACTTAAATGAACAATTATTGGAGAAATCTATTTTCTTCCAATTAGTCAAAATTTCGTAACATAAATTTTGAACATTTTATTGTTGTTATGATTTTATAGATCAGTTTTAACATTCTTTAGAAAACTCTTACAAAAAAGTCAAATCAAATGACTCATTAGATTACATTCATTTAAATTCTTTCAGCGACTTAGTTTTTTCAAGTGGACATATAGATATACATACATACGTACAACTCAAACACATAACCTTTCTTTTTACATCGCCGCAGTTGAGCAATAAGCAATTCTCTGCTCTGCAATGTATCACACGATATTATGAATACGATATGCTTTTCTCTGTGAACGTATCAATTTCGTTCATTTTATGTCTTGTCACGTCGAATGCGACACTATCCCTTGTTAGTGGAACTATATTTTCTTTTATAAACACTGTTTGCATTTCATCTTCCATCGTATTCTTCGATATGTTTATTTTAAACTAGATACAGTTTATGACGTTACTTGTACGCTTTATACAATCTTTTGTGTTGTGATATTAGTATAATGACGTAGTTACTAACACTTTATTATGTTAGGGATAGGCAGATTTTTCTTTTATTTCACTTCCAATATTCTTGCTACATGCTTTTCGTTTCTTTTATTTTCATGATTGTTTTCATACCCAATATACATATTCCATATTCTTCCATATTCTTTCCAGATGCAGAACCTCCTGACTTGGCCAACTTACTGTACTCGTATTAAATATTAGAATTTATAAAGATAAAATACGATACTTAGCAATACCTACATTAATTCAATTCCGAATTTTCGGAATATACAAACCATTCCGTTTAGTTAAACCCTTATTTTGATTTGATATAATGATATGAATTACTATCCTTTAATATTTTATAAAATAACTAGCTTTTGTACTAGTTGTAACTAGCGTGGATGTCGGTTATCGCGCCCAAACATAGCCCATGTCCTTTCTCAAGGTCTAACCTATCCCTATACCAAATTTCATCAAAATCGGTTCAATGGTTTAGGCGTGAAAGCGTAACATACAGACAGACAGACAGAAAGACAGACAGACAGAGTTACTTTCGCATTTATAATATTAGTATGGATTCAAAAATAGATGATGCAGGTGTCAACATTGAGAGATAACAAATCTGATGGGTCAACTAAAGAGAATGGAACATAAAATTGAATCTCAGCAGTTTCGCGTGGACTGTGTAAACATTAGCTAAGGCCTGATCCAATAAGATTGTATACTTTGAAGGGACTTGACATAGCACTAGAAAATATACAGAAGCGACATTGTCCATACGTCATATTTAATTAGTTCCCCTAAAGATCATTTTAAATAGCACTCATCCAATGAAAGACGTAATTGTTAAGAAGTTGAAATTGCTTTTAGACGTCAAAGTTTCACAGATTTTCTATCAAAAAAAAAGCACTGTCAGAATAATTGGCCCAATAAAGAGACGCCATAAAAGTTTATGTTGAGTGGCAGTATGCTACATTTTGTGCGTTTTGTAGGAAATTTCGGCATTGAACGAAATAACGATGAGAATTCCAGCTGTCTTGATCAGTTTCTGGTAGATTAGTTACCAGAAATTTCCTCTAAGAAAGAGAATAGGTCTAAACTCCATCCAGAAAGATAAATTTTACAGATATATTTGTTATTTCACTTAAGAGGTAGATGGTAGCTATTGAAATGGTATTATATGGTTATATTAATAATATTAGTAGAGATATAAATAAATAAACTAGGTCTTTGAGTCAGATTTAGCCATAAAATACTAACACATTGAATGCTGTAATTTTTGTTACCAAAAATGCCTCTTCCACAGATACCCACATCTTGGCAAGCAACGCACTGTTTGTTTTAAACTAGCTCATACAAAATTACCCTTACGGGCTATGTAATCTTCTCAGACAGCGGTTAATATGAATACCAAACCTGCTGTAAAGTCAGGGTTTGACAAACTCTTGGCCCAACTTTTGGCGTGTTTGTTTTGTACTTCGCGCAGTTGGCACAAACTTTTGCGAATTGAATCTCAATAGAGTTTAACATTCTATTATTGATCAATCTGTGGATATAGCTTTGTTTAAAAGGCCGCCTACTAACTTTAACTTTATTACGTATTGTAGGAATTTTTTTGACTTAATTTGTAAAATAAAATCAATACCCTGTAGCTAACTTCAAAAGAGAATCATCATCTTCATCATCTTTAAATATATTTGAAAGTAATTTTTATAGCATTTATTATGCTAACTTTTTAAGTTCGAAGTACATCAAAGAAAAAGAAGCGCTCAAGTGGGACTTGAAGCCACGACCTTTCCCTTACAGGGGGAATGCTCTTCCAACTGAACTATTGAGACACACCTGAATCACTTCAAATTTCCCTTCTCTTTATATCCGCCTTTAAGGGCGACAGTGGAGCCATCTACCAACTTTCTTACGAACTGTTAGAACCAATGATGATTTTTCAACCATTTTTAAACATTGATTTTTGATGACTCCCAAATATTTGAATGAAATTTTGATAGCATTTATTATGTCCACCCTTAAAGACGGATATAAAGAGAAAGGAAATTTGAAGTGATTCAGGTGTGGCACAATAGCTCAGTTGGGGCTCGAGTCCCACTTGAGAGCTTTTTTTCCCGATGTACTTCGTTTTTTTTTTTTTAATTGTTATCTATTGGACAATCAAAGTAATATTGCCGTGTTGGCTCCCGGTGGAGAAGAATAGGGCCACCCCATCTCTTTCTGTAGGTGTTATAGAAGGCAACTATTTGATAGGGCAGTTCTTCATCCGACAGTAAACTGGACTAAGTACCAGCTTGACATGTACTTGGAACTGAAAATGATGTGGGCGAAATGTGGAAGGGTATTTGTATGTAGGTGTGTAATTAATATAGCTCCAATATGATTCCATTGTAGTTTCAATGGTAGACTTAGGTTGAATATACATCCATACTAATATTATAAATGCGAAAGTAACTCTGTCTGTCTGTCTGTCTGTCTGCCTGTCTGTATGTTACGCTTTCACGCCTAAACCACTGAACCGATTTTCATGCAATTTGGTATAGGGGGAGATTAGACCATGAGAAAGGACATAGGCAATGTTTGAGCCGCGGGCAAAAGCTAGTATTAAATAAAAACAACAATCACATACTACAGAAAACACAGATATTTAAAATTCATCTACTTCGTGGCTTAGGAACGCAATTGCTTCCAAATATCCAAACAAGCAAGTAGTGCCGGGTAAGTCTCCTAAAAAAAAATGGCACCATGGCATTTTATTTAAAAAAAGATGGGTACATATATCATATAGTAGTGTGACGATACCACATTTACCTAGCGCCATCTAGCGACAGCAAATCGAACTACTAAGTCACTACGAATTCTGCATCGCGAAAGTGAAGTTCTCGCGCTGGTACAATACACATACAACATCCCAACGACTATCGTATCGGGCCGCGGCCCGCCAGGCGTGATCAACTTGCCTGGTCGGAGGATCCTCCCTTTGTGTTGGAGGAACATCACACCTCGTTCCTCCACAGTAGTAAAATCTTCTATTAGTATTACAACAAATGTAACGCCACGAAAAATCTATCGAAATATTTACCAGCAATAATCCAGAAACAAGAGTACAACTGAAATAAAATACGCCACGGACCCGTGGGTAAGTATCACTGCTTGTAACTCAAGATGCGGCCGTAACAAAGACATCAGCGCAGCCATTGTATACCATAAATCCATCAAACACCATGAATGTGACATATCACGTCCGAGTCGACGCGCATTGCGACTGGCTGTCGACTTTACGATGGGCCGTGGTTCGTAAAACTTGTGGGTGCAAGGTTGAGGAAAAGGCGTATATGAAAAACACTAACCCGAGGAGAGGTTTGTCTATGGCATACTTCAAAGTGCAATTTATTATCCATCCATTCATATACTCACGTCTGTAAATCGCCGAAGGGGTAGGCAGAGGTGTACTAGCACCCACGTTTCGCCAATAATGATTTTCGGTCTCATGACGTAATAGGGAGCGAACCTATTGCCATCTAGCGGGCCCTTTGTCCTGGGCTTTATGTTTACTGTTGGATCGAGAACAGCCCTATCCCTTAGTCGCCTTTTACGAGACCCATAGGAAGAGCTGGGGTGGTCTTATTCTACTCCACCGGGACCAACACAGCAATTAATTAGTTTTCAAATAATGTATGGTAATCCGTCGGATTTGGTGATATTTATGATTACCGCTCTGTTTCCTTGAGAATTAGCGTGATGATTAATGAAGGACAATTTTAAAGGACTATTCAGTACGAAAAAAAAGAATTCAAAGCAAAAGTTTTTGAAGCAAAAAACAAACTTTTCAGTTGTTTAATTAAGTATAGATTAACTCTTGCTAGTGATCTAGCTTTGTGGCTTACTAATATTTTAATTTTGCATAGGTTTTCATGAAATAAAAGGGCAGTTTCGCAATTTAAAAGAACATTTTTAACTGGTTGAACTATCACAGTAGTTACAGCCAATGAAAACTCCAAGAGAACTGTAGCGGAAAGTTCATTCGTCTCTGTCACAATATGCAGGAGTAATGCGGGAGTTAGATCGAGTTGACTAAATATGGAGTTGTTTTGTTGTGTACGTTTGCACTACTAGCAGCAATGATATGCCTTAAAAAAGATGCCACGTGACCAAATCGTCATGTTGCCATAACGACTTAGAAGAGAATGCAGATATTCGCCATTTAAACTTTAAATAATTGCATGGTAAATATCCTGAGTATTTAAAAAAAATTGTGATGTTTAGTAAAATATCGCAAAATGTTAAATTTTGTACCACATCGGTCTATCGCATGTTTGTATGGCTCTCCAAATATCTAAGTTACGACCGCACCAACAGCGCTCCTATTGTACCAGGCAACTAGCACGACATACAAGTTATTCTGGTATTGGCAACATTACGGCAATGATTATGAAAATAAAATTGAAAATGAAAGGCGAGGTGAAGTCAAGTTGACGTGCCCTCTATACCTAAGTATATAAAAAAAAGTACAGTTGTGTCAGCAAAACTCATCAAATTTTCGAATCGTTGCCTAGGAATTTTTTTGACTTTTTTTCTTTTTTCCTCATTGCATTTAAATCATCAAATTTTATTTACACATTAGGATAAGAAAATCCAATCTCAGGTCTACAAGTAAAGGTACAATAATTTATTAATCTGGTTTCAAATCTGGCATTGTATGATTCCCTGAAAGCTTTCACTTCGAATAACTTCGACCAGAAACCTTACCTATTAACTTCTTTGACAATAATGCTTAGCTACATCAATCGCTTAACTCTAGTATACCCAATATAATTACAATTCAGCTTTTCATTTATTAAAGTACCATATTTACCCGACACCTAGCAAAATTACATCAGTCGAGTATTTCAAAGGTTCAATCAGAAATTTGAATAAATAAAAAACGTATACTAAATCTGACGAGCGAATAAAACGAAACAGTAACGACATTATTGGAGGAGTGAGGGGATAGTGCAAACATTTCCTAGGAAATTAACATGGGATTGATCAGATTTCCGGGACAAACGGAGCGCGAAGTCCATCGGAATGCCAATCAGAGGGTCGTTCTCTTTACCCCCAGCCCATATGTAATTTGCTGTTTGAATGCACGCAATAATAAACGGGGTACCTTTGGTGCGCTTCGTAATTACTAAGCCTCGGTGTTGGTAATTGACGGAAGTCGAAATCTGAAAGATTGGGATCTAATTTGTGTGAAAGTGGTGACGTTAACTTCTAAATTGCCTTCCTAATATTCATTGCATATATTAGCTTGCCGTCCAATGTATTTGTTAAGACACCACTTTTGATACCTCTAGCATAGCCGAACATTACAAGTATCAACAACATCTGACGTTACAAGTATTGATAGGATTAAGATGATTAGGTAGTAGGTATCAGATGCGTCATTTGATTAATAAATTGCAATCAAACATCAACATCATCTTTATGACAGCGTTGTACCCTGATTGCATCGGAACCCCCACCTGGGGTCCTTCTTCCGGCTTATCCTCCGTCTCTTTTCAACGCACGGTTTTAGCCATCACTGGCTATGAGGCCTTTGCAACCAGTCTTATAACCAACTAGCTTTTGCCAGCGACTTCGTCCGCGTTAAGGTCGGAATAGAAAGGTTTAGAACACACTGCTCCAGCTACCCACATAAAGTTCCTTAAAATTTCTGTGAGCCTGGTACTTCATGCAAATGTGCCAGGGTAACAGAAACACTGAAAACGTTCATATGAGAAAAAGAAAAGGGCTGTTTTTAGGGTTTATTCGTATTTTTCTCTGAATCCTTGAACTTCAACGAACATTTAAAACAGCCAAATTGGTCCAGGCGTTGTTGAGTTATGCTTAAGCGCTTACCAACACATTTAGCGATTCATTTCTATATTATAGACTAGCTTTTGCCCGCGGCTCCGCCCGCGTGGATGTCGGTTGTTGCTACCAAACATAGCCTATGTCCTTTCTCATGGTCTAATCTACCCCTATACCAAGTTTCATCGCATTTATAATATTAGTAGGATGTCAACACAACAATCTAAATGCATAAAATTGCATACATGAAACAGTTTTATTACGCGCAGAACCCTGCTGAGAGATAGTCAAATAATAACCGTCTTCTCCTGACACAAACATTATGGGATACTGTAGTGGATCATAGGACCGATGTAGCTCAGAAACTCTCTTGAGCTGTCCGTCTCTCCCGTGTAAGACTATATCCCTGGGACCTTTGTCTTCATCGACTAAGAGAACGGCTACCTCGTTTACAGTAGGAGCATTATATCTGCCTCTGTGTGCTGTCTGTGGAGTGCGATCTGAATGAATAATTAACTTTAAATTATCTGAGGAGTTGAATTCTAAATTTTGTTTAAAACTTTGTATATACGCGTTATGATTATTCAGAACGGTCTGTAATTCGCGAATTAAATCCATTTTTAAGGTTGGTGCGATGCTTGATCGCAGCGATAACTGGTCTGCATCCGAAATAAAATAAATTTGTAAGAACTGTGGGTTTTGGCCTGATAGTGGTAAAAGGCTACCAATGAGATGATACACCTATCCTTCAATTTTAAAAGTGGGCATAAAATGACCTTCCCTGATTTCTTTAGCCCCAAAAGAAGTCATTTGAAAAAGACTATTGTATTTACGTGTATTTGTTAAAAAATGACCAGATAATGGATGGTTATTAGTTAAAAGATTTTTTATTATTTGTGGCGGCTCCTGAAGGTTAGGAAGACAAACTTTACCTGAAGCACAGCACATACCATTAGGTTCGTCCGCCCATTTCTTGGCAGAGCAGTTAGAGCAGATCTTATTCATGACTCCGATTTGGACGGACGCCTGTTGTGCATAATCAACCTGCGGATCATATCTGAAAGCCAGTCTGTTGCTGTTAGCTAAACTTCGATTGCGAACTCTATTTGTGGACAACTGCTGTCTCGCTGCAAACGCTCGACATTCGACTCGCTTTCGCGCAACTGAGTGGTCCTAATATTTTGTTCAAGAAGACGTTGGGAACGCTCCAGCCTCGACTCTTGAGCGCGTAGCTCGGAGGTTCTCAGACTTTGTTCGGCAAGGCGTTGCGAACGCTCGACACTTGACTCTCGCTCGCGTAAGTCAGATGTCCTTACATTGTCTTCATGAAGACGTTGGGAACGCTCCAGCTTCGACTCTCGTGCACGTAACTCAGAGGTTCTCAGATTTTGTTGTGCAAGGCGTTGCGAACGTTCGACACTCGACTCTCGTGCGCGAGCCTGAGAGTTTCTCTGATGTTGTTCAGCAAGGCGTTGTGAACGTTCAGGTGAAGATTCTCCCATACGACGTATTCTTGCTGCCCGTGCTTGAGAACTATGGTTAGAAAGTTGGGACCTGGCTCTCTTAGGCATTTTCAAATGTTTAAGAATCGGGTTCGATCCCAGGTTTACCATGGCACACACCAATGACTTGTCGATGCTTTTCGAAGTTATGTGTGTATTTATCGCAGGTTTATAAGTGCCCGGTTAATGGCAATAGGCTCGCCACCTATTACATTGGGACCTAAACATAAACTGGCGAAATGTGGGTGCTAGCACCTCTGCCTACCCCTTCGGGGAATACAGGCGTGAGTTTATGTTATGTTATGTAATGTAAGAAAATGTTAATAGCCTGTAATATTCTAGCTCTGAAAAGAACTGTTGTTTAAAAGAACTGTTGGGTAGCCCTGAAAAGAACTGTTGATTAGCTCTGAGAAGAACTGTTGTTTAGCTCTGAGAATAACTTTTGCGTAGGTGTAGTTTTAAGAATGAAGTCTAATAAAAATCGAACGAAAATGATTAGACTTCGCGCACGACCGCTGCGTAGGGAGCCGACTGCTGCGCGACTGAGCCGCGCGGGTACCTTACTCATAGACCTAAACTCCCCTCACGCACGCGCACCCCCGCCTTGGTGACGCTCACTTCGCAACGCAGAAATAGTAATAAGTATTTTAATTTCGCCATAACTTCAAAACCAAACGTCCAATTTTAATCTTTTAAATACCAAATATTATCTACATAAACTGTACTTAGTGATGAAATAATTTATTTTGATAAGGATTAATAGCATGAGTAAAATAAATGCGTTTAAATGTAGTCCAAAAAAAAAAATAAGATTTTTAAATAAAAAAATGGTTGTTGTGCCTCACTCGACATAGATAGGTATAGTGTGTCGCGGACTTTTATGTATATATTTATAAGATCTCCAATTAATTAGAACATTTTATGGTTCTATCTTTTATAGTTTAGGCAGCGTACGCAAAATAAGTAACTTTTCTGGTTGATTTTTTACACCATGTGTCCGAAAAACCCAAATATTTTACGGATCCCTATTTTTTTCCAAAATAAAATTTAGCCTATGTTACTCGTGGATAATGTAGCTTTCGAATGGTGAAAGAATTTTTAAAAACGGTCCAGTAGTTTTTGAGCCTATTCATTACAACCAAACAGACAAACAAACAAAGTTTTCCTCTTTATAATATTAGTGTAGATAAGGAAATGTAACATAAAAAGTTGAAAGCGTGATTTGAATTTTTGCATTGTTAACGATGACAAACAAACGGCACAATAGGACAGTCCCTCCTGACGTAATAATACCATTACTAACTTAAAGCTTAATGAAAAAGGACATAATTTCTGTTTATAACACCAACATTAACAGCAGTCCAGCAATAAAGTTGAGCTCTCACAAGGCACGTTCCCGTCGTCAAATTGTACTTACATAGTTAATTGTACAACATTTCCTTCGCACACAAAAACTTCACCACAACATGAAACTAGGAATAGTACCCTACGGGGAGACACCGACATTTTACAACTTCGGTCAACATAAAGTATACACTCACCACTCGAGGTGGTAGTCAGGGACTCGCTAAGCGGTTTTTGATGTCGTTCGCCCGCAAAGGCGTCGTAAACGCGTGTGTTTGGGCCTCTGAATATGGCCCTGTCGCGGACCAAAATGTTTTTGTGTTCTCATTCGGGAGGTAGTTGATGTTTGCTTCGAAACAAATGAAGTTGCAACGGTCTCCTAAGTGGAATGTAAAGGAAATACAACGCGGCCAAGTTACAGCTCTCATGACAAGTTTAGAAGGAAAATTTGTATGTTAAGTGTCCCATTTCGAACTTAAATGGAAAACTAAATTATATTTCTGATGTTCCGGAACTGGGGACAGACTTTGCGAGTTCTCGGATTAAGATTAATGCGGTCGTGGATAGCCTATATTATTGTGGAAGTTTCACTTGTGTTATGTTGAAATTATTAGTTGAGATGGCTATAATAATTTAGGTAGAGTAATGAATGTGAGCTGAGAAGCTCTTGGATAAGTGTTACCGAGTAGGTAACATGACAAGATAAGACAACATTAGCCAAGTAGGGCTTAGGATGGGTTGTTTTGAGACCTCTCCGCGCTTCATAGGAAGACCATGACTCGTCGGCCCCGGTTGCCATACGAACATCTATGGCAGTCATTATGGGTGGTTGGAGCCCTAACAAGACCAGCAACTTATGTAACTACATCACAGAGGTATTAGGTATTTTTTAAAGTTTCAAAACTGATACTGTAACCTACTTTTACCCAGATTTAAAATGCGCCGATCTGAGAGCTTTCCCTCCTAAAAAAGTCAAATTAACGTCACGTTTAAATTAAAAGAACTTGGCAACTTTCAAGGCTTGAAAATTGTTGGTGCTGCCTCGCGCTAACAAGATCTTCATATTTTAACGCTCTAAGTTTAAAATGTTCGCTTATTAAATAGTTATAATGTACCTATATTAAATTTTGAAATAGTGTATCTTGCAACTTGATATTGTGAAAGTTTTTGAGGGTGGTGTGTGTAGACATTTGTTAGTATTTTACGCAAAAATGGCAAAATGAATCGGATGGTCGTAGAGATGGATTAGGGTTATAAATATATAGATACAATATCGATACGTTATAGATACAACATCATAACAAAATGAAATATTACCTGGTATTTTTACCCGATTGCGCGAAAAAAATACCGACTGCGTGACGCAAAGTAGTTCCTTTGAAGCACTATACAGACCAAACGCCAGAGCCGATTTTTATGATTCACCCGTAAATGGAGTCCTCTTAGTCCGGCAAATGTCACTAAAGACATGGATGATAATGAGAATTCAATTGCGACGCCATAATGTGAAAATGAAAAAAAATAAAGTCAACAAACTATTCCTAGTGGGGTATCGTTGAACAGGTATTTAACAATCATTTTTATTATTTTCTCAACATTTTTTGATTCGACTGACCGTTTAGGATCTATATCGATTTGAAGTTGCTTTTCCATTCTCACATATAGGTTTTTCTTAATTCTATTGTGATTTCATATTGACGCTGATAGGAAATTCAGTCTGGTAAATAGCTAACTAGGTACTAATAATTAAAAAGAATTTAATTATTACTTTAATTTAAAAAAAACATAAAACCCGACTGCGTAAAAATTTTTTGAAATAAAATAAATTAAAAGCAAAAACCCAACTGATGCTGAAAAGATCAGTCGTTACCCATAAATTTTTATCGGGTTTATGATTTACAAATGGGTACCGCCTGCTATCAAACGTGTTTCAATATTTTCAGTATCAGTTGGGTTTTTTGTTTTCAATAAAAATACATTTTTTACGCTGTTGCGTTTTTAATTTTTTTATTCCAGAACGCACAAATTCCGTTTAGCTTGGCTACATAAGGCTTGAAGGTACAAGCCTTATGTTGTATCATAGAATACCAATAATTTTTCAAGGTCAACCCTTCCACGACTCATAACTGCAAATACTAAATTTATAGACGATCATGTTTCATGAAACTACAAAAGCTTGAAGCCAATTTCAGCCCCGTCAGAAGGAATATGTAGATGGATCGCGGTAAACGATTTTCGATTATATCATGCGGGTGCCCGTATCACACGTCTTTCAGAGGAAGATAGATTGCGCAGTCGACGCTTATCTATACCCACTTTGACGTCCAGGCCTTTTAAAATGTGCCCACATTTAAACAGTTTTTCGTGTTTTCAAAGCTGAGAAATGAAACTGTCATATCATTTTGCTTGATTGATAGCGACCGTGGGAGTATTGGCCTGTTTTACAGCGGTCAAAAGTTTTACCGTATTGTATTAGTATATATGACAGCCTCTGTGGCAGTACGCAGGAGGCGCGGGTTCGATCCCCGCTCAGTCCAAATATTTGTATGCATGAATATGTATATTTGCATTGGTCTGGATGTTTCTATGTATAATATGTATGTATTTACAAAAAAAAGTATATAAGTATGTTTATCCGTATTCTAGATTCCATAACACAGGCTAGTTAATCTATGCTCACCATGGGTCTAGATGGCGTTGTGTGGAATGTAAAATATCTATATTTTCTGACTGCAGTCATCATCTTCCTAGCGATTTCCTGGTCGCATCGTGGACTTTTAAAAGAGCGACTACCGTATAACCTTTCAACCCTGAGAGGGAAGCCTGCGTCAGATCCTTCTCTGTTGTTAAGTAGGTGTACCAACGCTGAGGGTAACTTGGGCCTCAAAGGTATTGTTGTAATAGCGTAGGTGGTTGATGGGTACCAGGACTAAAAGTATTGTCTAGACCTACATTTTTTAATCTCTACCTATTTTTTAACCCCCGACGCAAAAACGACGGGGTGTTATAAGTTTGATTATTCAGATACATTCAGCTGTAATGGCTTGATAAAGTAACAAACATCCCTCCATTAATCTTAATTTTCATTTCTAATAATAGTATATTGAATTTAAATATTTAAGTAAGCTTCTGTTAAAAAGTAACGCATTTAAAATTAAAATTTAATACATACTTCACCGTTTTCAGTTCATAATTGCCTTTAACAGAAATTCCTTTCAGCACATTAAAATTCTAAACAACAAAATTAACTTCAATTTATTTTTATTAAACATTGTACACTTAAAAACTCAAACAAATTGGAATTCCAACTCCCTTCAACTTCCAAATGATGAATATTTGATTTTTTTAATAAATCTCATTGCTTTAATTCAGTTATGAGTGAAAGAACGGAGTAATCGAATTATTCAAATTGGCCCGTTGAAGTCGTCAAATTAAAACATTGATTTAATTTGTCCACCCTCAAGAACAACTTTGACGGAATGTCTAATTTCTAAACAATTTGTCGAAAAATAAAGTCGGATTCTCGTTTGTATTATCAGTACTTTAGTCATTACCATCCCAACAGCAATAATATCGGTTCCATAGCTAGCATTTTTTAACTCTCGTGCCTTTTCTGTTAATCAGGTTTATTTTGGCATTTTTATATAAAGAATATTAGAACCGAAGTAACTAATATTTCATCTAACCCCTCCAACTAAGCTAAATTGCTTGTGCTAGGAGTGGGTTCACGTCGGTAGTGTAATGGCCAGGATTCGAACCCGGGACCTCTCGATCGTAAGGTCGACTCCTTAACCATTAAGCTACCGACGCACTGTATGCGACCGCACAAACCGATGCGGGAGTAACATCTGACAAATGAAACTAAAACGCCTGTACCAGAGCCTTGTCTGTACATCAGCAAGTATAATGGGTGATAATGTTGAAGATCTTGGTGAAGTCACAAGGTATCAATATCAGACTACCATATTGGAATTCCTCTCAGTAAGCAAGTATTTACGGGGGACAGTCAGCGTTAGAAATATTTTGACTACAAAGTCTCAAAATGATCTTAAAACTAAGGTATTAAGAGCAAATCAAATAAAATTGTTTTATTGATTTAAATTGTATTATTGTCCGAACTAAAGTAGTGTGTACCAAATATCACAACAATCCGTCAACAGAAAGGGGGAAAATCGAGGAATTCCGAACCAATACGACCTTCAAACCTTCAAGAAAAGAGCATAACTCTCTTTTAAAAGGAAGGCAATGCACTTGTAACTCTTCTGGTATTGCAGGTGTCCATGGGCGGCGGTGAACGCTTACCATCAGGCGATCCGTCTGCTCGTTTGCCTCCCTATTCCCTGAAAATTAAGATCATTTTGAGATCATGATGTTCATCAGATGATCTTTCTGATGCTGACTTGAAAAACGTGATGAAATTTATGTTTTTGTGTACTACAAAATTAGTTAGGTAAGTTTGTTTTTTTTATCAATCTTTTTTTTTATTTTGGAACATTAAACAATTATTTCTAAACTAAAAGTAAGGTAAAGTAACTAATTTTTTTTTAGTTAAAAAACCTTTTTTTTTTATTTATTATAAAATAAATTAAGCATAAAATGATCTTTACTTACATTTTAAATTATGTTTTACTAGCAGCCCGTCCCGGCTTTGCACGGGGTAGACAATTATTTATAGTTTCGGCAGCGCATTCGACGAAAGACATTTTAAGACTCATTTTTCTACACCTTCGGTTACATTGTTCAAATTTTACCAAGGATCCCTATTATTTTTTTTTTAAAATGAAATGTAGCCTATGTCAAATTGGAAGAATGTAGCATTCTATTGGTAAAAGAATTTTTTAAATCGGCCCAGTACTTTTTGAGCCTATTCATTACAAACATACAAACATACAAAAATAGGTACAAATCTTTCCTCTTTATAATATTAGTGTAGATGAAGTAATATGAATTTTGACAAAATTCATACAACTTGTTCTTTCTTTCAAGTCC
This sequence comes from Eilema sororculum, assembly GCA_914829495.1. Classification (NCBI taxonomy): domain Eukaryota; kingdom Metazoa; phylum Arthropoda; class Insecta; order Lepidoptera; family Erebidae; genus Eilema; species Eilema sororculum. The sequence goes on along the minus strand of OU618552.1, from coordinate 17,590,660 downwards.
CGAAACTAATCCTCTGGACAAATAAATATTCAGTATTTCGTGCCCAAACTACTTTCAACTAACACCAAGAAAGTAGATATGAAATATACTATCTGTATACTATCTGTAGGTATATACATGTATAAGACTTTCGTTAGTCTGAGTGACGTAGATTGATGACACGACAGAATTGACTGCTCCTGGGAAATTAACAGGCGGGACAAAAACACTTACGTATCTTATATTATGTAGGAGTAATATACTACACAGTATGTTCTACTTTTTCATCATATAAATGCCTCTAAAATATTGGTACCTACCAATCCATATTTTATTTTAGGACTAAGTGATTTTTTATTTGGACTTTTTGCAGACTTGTTTGAAACATTTGACAGGTTTCAGTCCTTATACATATTTAATAACTTGTTTCAAAATACATAAATCTGAAACTATATTTCAGAATAGTAATTTGGATATGATTTACGTTGTTTTTGGTTTTGACTTTTGGAGTTCGTTAACAATGTTCTTTTACTGCTAAAGATGATTGCTCGAGTATTGAAATGTCAACCAATCACAGGGTGGTTGACATTTTAACGATATAAAAACTTTTTCTTCCAACTATGCTTTAATTTCATCACAATCACACTAAAAACTCAGTACAAAGCGAGTCTTTAATGCTTTAGAGCAATAAAAATGTATGAAATTTCATTATTGCACAGTTTATTTCTTAATCGCACCAAAAGGTGCTAATCTCAATGGATTAGTTGTATTCAGCCAGTTCAATAATATTTTTTATTTTTTACGTACGTATTATTCGTTTCTATCCTACTTGTTCCAAATTTAAAAATGATTTAAAAATGAAAGTAATTTAAAAGAGTGATTTGGCGGGAACTTTGTTAATTTTGCTTGACAATATTTTAACTGTTTGATATGAGTTTCTTTTATCTACTATTCCTATAGGTAATAGTTGAAAGAAAAGCAGATTATGCACCTCGCCTTAAGTAAATTATATTGCCCTCGTGCCTGTTAGATTAGAGCCCTCGCTAACGCTCGGGCTCTAAATCAGGCACTCAGTGCAATAATAAATTACCTTGTGCTCTATGCAATAATCTACTATTAAAGAACAGTTTAGTTTTAAGTGTGCGATTCTTAGAATTTCAAGCACAAAAAAGAATCGCATACTAGGCAAGTATTTCTGCTCTTAATATGCAATGATCGCGTATGTTATAAGTCTTTATAGCGTCTATCATAGGAATACCCTATAACAAGCAATCGTAGAAAGTTTCTCAAAGTATCGTGATGAACATGCTTTAACATTGACATAGAATTACATGTTTAAGGTCGAAAGTTTTTTACGATATCCTTATTTGTACGATACGAGGGTGATTTGGTTCCTTTTGTATAGGACTCGTTATAAAGGTGTGTTTAGGGTAGTGAGCAGTTGTTGATAGTGTTATGTAACAATTTATGTTGTTATGTTTAGTTATGTTATTCATTGTAGTACCTAAACGAATATTAAAACATTTTGATAATGTTGTATAGTAAGTTAGTAATAAATATTCCCAATGCTTCGTATAGCTTTACGATTCTGATCCTTATGGAATAATTTCCTATGCCTCTCGGGGCGCGGTAACTGGAGAACTTTACACGAGCGCAGTGGAACTGCACGCAAATAATCTAGCAGAAATATTCATAAACGTTATGTTAATACACATAATGATAATACACTTGAACTTTTTCCACGGTATTTATTATATTGAACCCGACCAGTTTCGCATTACGGCATTCTCAAAGGTAAACCTTTTACTATTATCAATCTATAGTGCGTCAAGAAAGTCGTGAAATTAATGTTGGAGGAACTAAAATTTTTCCTTGTACTTGCAACACTCAATAACTGCCAAACTGACTAATCAGATGTCAATACCAAGGTTCGTCGAAGATGTTTCGTATATTATTTACGTGTATTTAATTACTGTTCATAGGATAACAGTTTTGAGTGTAAAAATGAATTGATATGTGAATAATAGTTGTGCGAAACGTGTAGTATTCAAAGTATTTCAGGGATATAGTATGAAACACGGCAGAAGTTCAAGCCGGCAAGCTGCTTTCCGACTTTGACGATTTTGATGGCCAAAATGCTAAACTAACCAGTACGTACATATACTTTAATGTTAAACAAGGTATGGAAAGTGTAATCTATTAAAAATTATATAATTTAAGTGAATATTTTGTGTTTCAAAGCATTGTTTCCATTTATTGTGGATATGTCAATATCCTACGATTATAACAAATCATAGTGCATCACATTGACGTTTTTGAACATTCTTGATCTAGGTAATTTGTATTAACCACTTAGGCCCAAACTAATAAAAAAATACTCGAGGTATGAATACAGCTGTATTTATCCAGGACGTTTATATTTGTTTCAGATTTTCAAAAGTACTTTTCAAGACATATCATTTCAGTATGATGATATTGCCAGTGAGTCGGAAACTATCGAAGATAAAATAATTACTCATGGATTTTCAAGCAGCATTTCAGGTGTTCAATACTCATACCAATAAACTATTCTTATAAAAGATTATTGTTTTAACTTTGTAATACTATATATATCGTGAAAATTTCGACTGTCAAGCCATCACGGTTCATGACAGACCTTAGTGAAAGGGTCCCGTTTTTTTTCTTTGGGTGTGCTTTGAGTAAGGTATTGCTCAGGATATGTATCTTGGACCTAAAATGTGGTCAGCAGCGGTGGAAGAGCTCAAAGTCACCAAGCATAGATTATTACAAAACAATTGTCGTTTGTCTCGCAATTTATTAGGTGCAAGACACGTGTCCCGAGGTATAACCTAAAAAAGTCCGACACGTCGTGTCCTCGTACTTGGGGTCCTCAACTAATTACCGAGGGAGGTGTTAGGTTAAAGAAATAAGGCATTTCCCTCGCACCCCAGTAACCTTTGGCGATATACGGTTTTAAGTTGGCCCTCTTTGGTGTGGGAAGCATGGGGTCCTCATCTAACCTCTATGTCCTCTGCTAGTCACAGGGACCCGTAGCGAGCCTATAGGTAGCCCTATAGGCTCGCTACGGGTCCCTGTGACTAGGGACTCCCACTGCGGCCCTTAATTTAATGGAGAATGTGTGGGTTGTTTGTGAATGTAGAACTATCTACCGCACGGATTAGACGATGACGTGACGACGGACGTGCAGTGTGTGATCTAGTCAGTCTGTGATCACGGCCGGTTAATCTGGTGGAAACTTCAAGCAATTCAACCGTACCATAATCGTGTTAATTTCTGTTAACATTATTTTCGGTTCCATATATTAGTAATACCTAAATAAAAGTCTGCGGTAGGTAATGGACTGCTGAGATGAGGTCTCGGGTTCGATCCCAGGTTTACCATGGCACACACCAATGACTTTTCGATGCTTTTCGAAGTAATGTGTGTATTTATCGCAGGTTTATAAGTGCCCGGTTATTGGCAATAGGCTCGCCACCAATTACATTGGGACCTAAACATAAACTGGCGAAATGTGGGTGCTAGCACCTCTGCCTACCCCTTCGGGGAAAACAGGCGTGAGTTTATGTTATATGCATATATGATGTACATAAAAGTAAAAAAAAAATTACTGCCGTGATTCATTTTTCACTTTCATTTATTTATTATCTTTAGAGGTATGTACTATATTTAACTTTATACCATAAAAAAACAACAGATCAAGACTGTTCAGTTGTAGTATGACAGGGATACCAGATTAAGCGCAGCAGCGCCACCCTCAATTTTCACGACTTTCTTGACGGGCTATATCTAGGGTAATCTAAATGGAAACCTTTGAGAATGCCGTAAGGCGCAACCGTTTGGGTTCAATTTATTAAATAATGTGGAAAAAGTACAAGTGTGTTATCAATTTGTTTAACAATGGATTCCACCAAGTGCCATCAATCAACAGTACATATAAATGGTTATGTTAATATTTAATTTTTATTTAACGTTTATCTCAATACAAACCATATTTTTTATTTATTTATTTATTATATACTTTATTGTACGCCAATTAAAATAACTAAATAAATATTCCACAACATTCTACACAACGCTATCTAGACCCGTGGTAAGCTTTTATAGCTTGTGTTATGGAATCTAGAATGCGGATAAACATACTCATATACTTTTTTTTTGTAAATACATACATATTATACATAGAAATACCCAGAGCAATGCAAATAGCCATATTCATGCATACAAATATTTGCACTGAGCGGGAATCGAACCCGCGCCTCCTGCGTGGCAGTCGCGTGCACTACCGCCACGCCACGGAGGCTATTGCTATTACATTATTAATAGTATGGGAATTAGGAATGGAGGAATATGACTAGTTCAGAAAGTTTTTTTATATCACTATGATGACAGACAAGCACACGGCACACACACCTGATGGAAAGTGGTTACCGTGGCCTACGGACATGTGCAACAGAGAGTCCATAAAATATCTCACAAATACCTTTCCTCTTCAACCTCTAAATAACTCGCACCTAACTCTCATCAGATCCAGTTATTCTATACGGCAGTCATTTAAACCCACATTCTGATGAAGATGATTACACATCCCTAAATCTGTGCTGTCGCATAAATAAAGTACGGGGCGAAAAAAATTACGCGTAACGTGCGTTTATAAGGAAGCCTAATTCTGCACCAACCGCAACAAGTTAACAAAGATTTATTAGCCGTAACGATCCTTGTAAAATACTAGCATAAATCACTAACACGCTTCATGAAGCCCGCTTTGAAACTAGAATCGTTGCAAGTTATTTTCAGTGAGAAAGAAAAAGTTTGAAGTCAAATTTCGAATGAAATTTTTGGTACTGGCCGGTTTAAAAAAGTTATCTATATTTCTTTTTCTTCTAATTTTCAAAGTAATAACTGTTCAATATCATTTTGGACATCGACAACCTCTTAAGGCGTAGCGGTAGTGAAAGCAACCGCTAAGCAGGACACCCGGGTTTGATACCCGCTCAGTAGTAAGCATTGTGTATTGATATAGTATTATGTCTAGCAGCGCATTTCCAGACGCCGCGCGTGTTTCCACTGAGAATTTAAATTCAATTTCCTTCCTAATAAAACTTCACTTTACACAAAAAAACACCTCCACAAAGTTGAAAATAAATGAATTAATTTTAATTCAACGGTTGCCATGTCGGGGGACCTTAACTGGTTAAGTAATCCTTTGTATTGTAAGGTCCCCCGACATGGCAACCGTTAAATTAAAATTTATTCATTTATTTTCAACTTTTTGGAGGTGTTTTTTGTGACGGGGGTTTTTTAAATTTTTAATTTAATTTTTATTTTATACTTTTTAAATTGATCTACTAGTCAAGCTCTTTCATTTGATACCCATATTGAGGGAATTATAAAGAAATACGTCTTCCAACATGTTGTGGCGGTGGCCATCTTGGACCGATTTTTTCCAAAAATGGCTAAGAACACTCCCGACTAATATACCTTTCAAATAAAAAAACCTACATCCAAATCGGTTCATCCGTTTGGGTGCTACGATGCCACAGACAGACACACACACACACACACACAGACACGTCAAACTTATAACACCCCGTCGTTTTTGCGTCGGGGGTTAAAAAATGTAACCTAAGACCTCATAATATAGACAGCTCAGTCGTCTTAAATCCTCAAGGCAGTCTCAATATACATTTTCGTGATGAAAACTATTACCAGTTATAAATTTTCAAATCAAATCGTAGTAATATTCTGTGTACTGAATAATTCAATATTGACTTTTGAACAGAACAGATTTAATAATTTGTCGTCAACGCCGAGTAGATTTGTATATTAATAAAGCAATTTCTGTTATTGATTGAAACTTCAGAGAGATTCTTGTTGTAGTTTTTATTGAAATATTTTTGTTTCTATTTATATATCATTCGTGTAGTGACGGAGAAAGTATACAAGTATATCACCATCCCATTTCATCTGAAGGGTGTCGTAAGAGGCGTCTGACGGAAAAAAATGCAGATAATATCATTGCGAGAGCGTGGAAACTGTAGACCAAAGCCTCCCAGTGTTGGGAGAGGCCTATGATCAGCAGGACTGCGACGGGCTATTTGATTGAATTGAATTATGCTGATATTATAAAGCTGAAGAGTTTGTTTGTTTGATTGAACGTTTTAATCTAAAGAATAACTGGTTCGAACAGAAAAAATCTTTTGTGTTGAATAGTCCGTTTACCAAGGAAGGTAATCCATACTAATATTATAAATACTGTCTGTCTGTCTTTCCGTTTGTATGTTACTGTTGCTTCGATAGCTGTTCTGGGCGTTGGCGTTAAATCCAAACACAGGAGCTGGTTTACAGTATAAAATATTTTTAATAAGGTACAATAAGATTTTTGGGAGAACACATCCGTACAATTTTGAGGTTTTAAGGAAAGAGAGCGTTTGTGTTGCTAGCACAAAAAAAAGTTAAGATTAAAATTTAAAAACTAAATAAAAAAGTGTTGCTATCCGCAACAGGGGTGGTTCGTTGTTTCGTCCTATAAAGATTCGGCCCAATAGGACGAATCACAGAAATTAAAAATAATTAAAATTAGCGTTCACTGATTCGTCCCATTGATTTTTTTTCTTCATTTTATACAAAATTTGTATGAAGTAGTAACGTCAGCAAGGAAAATGCTTAAAATACTATTGCAGAGGGGTAATAAGATTAGTATTATTTGAAAGAAGACTGGTGTCGCAATTTCAAAGTGCGATATAAGTCTTCTGTGTTGTAATACACCATAATGTTTATATATATTCTTATAAGTATCAATGTAGATCAACAGACGATACTTGGGCTATCAAATTTAAATTTTAAAATTATTATAATATTAGGTCGGCAGTGCACGTGTGACTCCCCTGGTGTTATACACGTACATAGGCCACGGTAAACACTTTCCATCGTGTATAATTTCAATAAAGATTCTTCCCATCCGTCGCGGGGGTATTAAGGTAGAACGCGCGCGGAATGTGCCCAGCTGACTGGCAGTGACCTCCACACCATAAGGCTCATATCGAAGCATTTCAGCTAGGCCAGTTGTTGCTTCCAAATACCCTTAACGACCGTCATATATGTTCGTATGGCTACCGGGACCGTCAGCTTAACGGGCTCTCTGAGGCACGAACAGATCAATGCAAGTATCCCTATTCATGCATACAAATATTTGCACTAAGCGAGGATCGAACCCGCGCCACCTGCGTAGCGGCTGCGTTCACCACCGCTACGCCACGGAGGATCTTGCTACTCAAATGGATCATTGTACGCGTCGATACGGGGCGAGAGGGACTTTGTAGCGCTAGCGCTTGCAGCGTGAGGACATGTCAAAGTTTATTTGGGGTGGTCACGACACCCCGCGAGCGCTCGTGTTATACTTTCGCGGAGGTTATTTTATCAGCAAGGTACCTGATTTCAATTATTTTATAAAAGTAAATTATTTTATTGTGCATTTACTATAATAAACATATATTGATGTATTTATAAGCATATATTTAATAGCTTTTATTTTCACAAACTTTTATTTAGGTACCTTTTTGTGTTCGTATCTAACATTTTTTTCTCAAACTTTTTGTTTTCAAATGTGTTGGGACGAAGAAGTTATATCTGATAATGAAGACGATGTTGCAATGGATAGTGATGCCAGCTTGGATGAAGATTTTTAGTGGACACGGCCGACCAAATGTGTGGCAACTACAGTACTTGTTTAAATGATATGTTCATGTTGGCCATTATGATTTTTCTTTCATATACTGGATACTTCTGGCATCAATGGCAATGTTATCTACAGTTGGAATATGGCGCAATCGCAATGTAACAATAAAAGGCCTTTGAAATCATTGAGTTTGAGCATGCTTCAAGGTCACCTTGGAAAAATATCTTTTTAACCAGGGTTACTGAACTCAAGAGGATGTTGAATGCTCCTGGACCGAGCAGGAAAGGAATGTCACCAACAAATAGCAGCGCTGTATAGTTTGTCCACGCTCTAAAGAGTATAAAACCTCGAGTCACTGCATTTTTTGCAAACAAACCATATGTCAAAAGCACATGAAGTTAATAGTTATTGTAGCGAGACATAAGAATTTTTATTTAATTTTGTTATGTAATAATTGTATTTACATTTTTAATAAGAAAGTTTATGTTAAAAAAGAAGAAGTTTTTGTTTTTTTGGTTCTTCGAGGAGAAATGCCAATATTATGAATGAAAAGCCTGATCATTATAATGTCTTGTAGATCAGTAAATAAAGTTGGTTATAAAATGTAGCTTTTTTATTTACATACGTTATACAACACACAATAATAAAATGCTAGTGTAATTCCATTAACTGCTATTATATATACATAAATCCACTTTGAGTATGTGGGGTGGCCACAAAACCCTGCGAGTGCTCACGAGGCTAAAAACCGCGCGAGTGATCGAGGGTTAACAGCAAATCAAACTGTTTTATAGATTCAAATTATATTATCTTCCAAACTAATAATGTCTACCAAATATCTGAACAATCGGTCAACAGGAAGAGGGGAAAATCAAGGCTTTAAGATCATTTTAAGTAATTTGACCACGGGTGCCGTATCGCACAAAGTAAGTGGAAGAAAAAGAAAAATTATCGCGTGAAGTCCCGAATAGGCATAAATAACCATGAGTTTACACCGCGATAGCTTAAAAATAAAACTATGTATGCAACCTATGCACCGGGTACGCCACGATTGTATGTCTATACTGGAAATGGCTGTTTCAGTAAGTATCTGCATCGTATAAGCCGATAGCCGATAGGTACCCGAGTGCCACCACTGCCGGGGCTGCTCCACAGAAACGTCGCTTCACACGCTGGTAGGACGTCCATAGAAGATAGAGCTGTGCCACGTCCTCCAAGTAGCCCTTAAAGTGGAAAGCCCCACGCTGCAAACCCTGGTACTGGCAATGGTCGGCAGCGTGATTGTGTGAAATGCCGCCGTTTTCTTTTGTGTGGTGGTGAATATCGCAAAACTATCTCCATCCTCGATGAGCTAGGACCTGGGAGTTATAATTGGGCTTCTTATATTCGTACGCGCCTCTCTATAGGAGATGTACAGTAACCTGCAAAAATGCATGGATAGCTTAAGATCGATAATCCTATGAACTGTCAAACCCCAGTTTATAAAAAAGAAACTAGATGGCGCCAGTGGTTTTACTAGCTATGAGCGTATTTAGAGAGCGACATTAATACGGTTGTTATTATTATGCTAACTACCGTTTCATTCTTAATAGTAATATTGTATACCTACCTCCGCAAATATATTTGTCATCTTAATAAAAAAGTAGATAGGTTTATTTTGGACCAGTGTATTATATTCGTAACTTGCGGCGGTAGTGCATGCAACTACAAAAATCTAGCAGTATTCTATTTCAACGCAATAATCATGTGCAATGTTAGCCAATAGATGTGGATGTGTCTATGCGATATATCGTGAAACCAAGTTTTAGAGTTTCGAGTTCGAACCCTGCCGAGAGCATTCTCTTTTTGTAATAATATTATGTTGATTCATTTGTGTTTGTATAAATTAATGTAATGAAAATATTGATAATATACAAAAAGAAGTAAAAATGTTGTTTCGTATATTTATTAAACTACTTTGATAGTTTTTTTTTCACATTTGAAAGATAGCGCGGCGCCATCTAGTTAGATTTTATGAACTATTTTTTTTCGTCAACAGATGGCGTTGAATACCGGCGCAAACGATTTAGTATTTGTAATGTCCATGCATTTTTGCAGCTCGCTGTACATTTCGATTCCCAACAACACCTCGAGGTTAGTCACTAAGGTCGGCCAGGGTGTCTGGGATATCCTTAACAGAACGTATTAGATTCTCCAGCCACAGCGACGGAACAACATGCGGTTATAGTCGGTGTGAGTGTGACATATCCACCTAACTACCAGGTTTCCGTGAGTTCCGTTCACAAATATATTTATCTTGAAGACTATTGTAGCACAGTCAGCATCACATCGATCTTGACGAACAAAGTAGGTACTCAAAATGATCTTAAAGCCCTGATTTTCCCCTCTTCCTGTTGACCGATTGTTCAGATATTTGGAAAACATCATTAGTTTGGAAGATAATATAATTTGAATCAATAAAACAGTTTGATTTTCTTTTAACTGACACTGACTGTACATCTTTTCAGTAAAATCATCGAATCATCACAATAGTTCCTTTATCTCTCATGAATGAAAGGAAGTAATTTCCAAAAAGTCTTCAAAAGTAAATGGTACATTAATGGATTGCTACTACGTCGACCATCGACCTATCCCACCATGGAACCGCAGGTGCATCTATGGGGTTCACACACTTTGCAGCTTAGGTGTAGGGCAACGGCCACCCGGAGAGATTTGCCATTCAGTAAAGTGCCCAAGTGAGGCGAAGGCAGCGCGTGCAATCATGCTCCTGATACCGGCTGTGACACTGTCCGTAGTGTTTTTTTTTTTATCGTGCGATAAATCCCCACGGATACCACCCCCACGGAGCCGGTGGAGGTGGTTATGTCGGACTCGAACCGACTAAAACGCACGCCATCTTGGGTCCTTGGTTGCCGGAGGTGAGATTGCCAAAAGCATATCTCTCGCACCCCGGCAGACCCAGGACCATCTCTTTCGAGATGGCCCCCTTCGGGTTGTGGGGACCACAGGGTCCCCATCTAGCCCCGGTTACGGGGAGGCGCACTTGGCGCCGCCGCCGCGGCCTGCTTCTGCTAGGGTGACAGGCGGCTCCACCGGTCACCCCCAGGCCAGCGCTCATGGAGGACGGAGGTCGTTCTGCGACCTCCGACGTCCGGTCTGCCTTCGCTTTGCGCGGGCTTCCCGGGCCCGAAGTCTAGTCCGGACTCAACCAGCCGCTTCCTTCTCGAGCATTACTTGCTCGCAGAAGGAGGCGGCCGCACCCCAAGCGTTCGCGCATCGTACCATCGCTGTGAGCAATGTGGAGAGTGTGAGAACTCCCACCCCCAGAGCCGCCACTAGGACCCGCCTCGGCGTGTCCCACGCCGGGCACTAGGTAAGCGTGTGCAGCTCTGTGTCCTCGCTCGCATCACAGTGATAGCACTCGGACATTGGCTCCTTCCGGATCCGACACAGGTAACTCCCGAAACACCCGTGTCCGGTAATCACCTGCGTCAGCCGGTACGAGAGGCTGCCGTGTGGCCTCCCTCCATGATGGGTCTTACCGCCGCTATTACGGCGTGCCCTACGCTTGGTCGCCCAAGTCGTAGCTCCCATTCCGCTACCATGTCCCTGTGGAGCTGAGACCTCACGGCCCGAATTTCTTCGGGCTCGGGTTCCCGTCCCTGCTCCCGCGCCTCCTTTCGGTACAAATATAGCATCGAAAGGGCCCTCGCATCCAGGTTCCACGGCAGGGATCCGGCAAGGAGACTCGCCGCCTCCAGGGATATCGTGCGGTTACCATTGCACGCTGCGGACCATGCAGCAGACGTGCATTATGGACCTTCAGGGTGTCCGCCCATATTGGGCACCCATATAGGGCCATGGACCGCACGACTCCCGCGTAGAGTCTCCTACAGGAGTCATCCGGCCCCCTCATGTTGGGCAGCAGCCGCCCCAGAGCGGCAGCTGTGTCCTTTAATTTGGGGGCCAGTCTTCGGAGATGCTCCCCGAAGTTCCACCGGCCGTCGAGCACGAGCCCCAGATATTTCATCTGGGGCTTGATGCCGATGGAAATGTCTCCCACTATGAGGCTGGAAGCCTCCGGTGGCACGCGCCGAGGCCCATGAAAGAACATGGCCTCGGTTTTATGCAGAGCCACCTCGAGACCCAGCCGCCGGATCCGCTCCACGACTTGGGCAACCGCGGTCGTGACCGTGGTATGTAGCCCCGCACGCCGTCACCAGCGTGTCGTCCGCATAACACGTGACGGCGGACTGTCCGTAGTGTTGCCAAATCTGCGCCCGTTGCACTCTTCACCTACTAATCTCTACAGCTGTCCGCAATGCTTTCATCCTGCGAGCAAACCACGATGACTCAACATCGAATGCAAAGGGCACGGTCACCTTACCACCATTATTGAGGAGAAAATCCTCGCTTTGTGCAAATATTTGTATGCATGAATATGGATACTTGCATTGGTCTGTTCGCGCCTCAGAGAGCACGTTAAGCTGACGATCCCGGTAGCCATACGAACATATATGACGGTCGTTAAGGGTATTTGGAAGCAACAACTGGCCTAGCTATGAGCCTTATGGTGTGGAGGTCTCTGCCAGTCAGCTGGGCACATTCCGCGCGCGTTCTACCTTAATACCCCCGCGACGGATGGGAAGAATCTTTATTGAAATTATACACGATGGAAAGTGGTTACCGTGGCCTATGTACGTGTATAACACCAGGGGAGTCACACGTGCACTGCCGACCTAATATTATAATAATTTTAAAATTTAAATTTGATAGCCCAAGTATCGTCTGTTGATCTACATTGATACTTATAAGAATATATATAAACATTATTGTGTATTACAACACAGAAGACTTATATCGCACTTTGAAATTGCGACACCAGTCTTCTTTCAAATAATACTAATCTTATTACCCCTCCGCAATATTATTTTAAGCATTTTCCTTGCTGACGTTACTACTTCATACAAATTTTGTATAAAATGAAGAAAAAAAATCAATGGGACGAATCAGTGAACGATAATTTTAATTATTTTTAATTTCTGTGATTCGTCCCATTGGGCCGAATCTTTATAGGACGAAACAACGAACTACCCCGCAACAGGTACACTTTCACGCCTAAATTGATTTTGCTGAAATTTAGTAGAAGGGTAGATTAGACTTTGAGAAAGGACATAGGCTATGTTTGGTCGCGATAACCGGTATCCACGCGGGCGGAGCCGTGTGCAAAAGCTAGTAAGTACGGGAACGGAACAGTAATCCTTAATGTCAACAAATCCGGCAGATTACACATTATTTGAAAATTAATAAATTGTGGGCATATAGTGGTGACACCATGTTTCAAAGTATGCCACAGGCGAAGCCGGGGCAGGGTTTAGTATATTATCTAATATATAAAATTCTCGTGTCACCGTTTTCGTTGCCATACTCCTCCGAAACGGCTTGACCGATTTTGATGAAATTTTGTGAGCATATTGAGTACTGTAGGTCTGAGAATCGGTCAACATCAATCTGATGATCTGATCTGACGCCACGAATGTAGGAAAAAATTGGCGGTACGAAGTTCGCCGGGACAGCTAGTATTATTATAGATTTTCGTTGAAATGATTTTAAGTGTAAATTCTTCCAATTTTAAAATTCAATTTCAGTTTGATCTGAAGTCTCATCCAATATGGCTGATCGCATCAGTATTCATTGACGGGTGCGTAAGAAACCTATTAAAATTACTTCAGCTGTAATGCTTTGACAAAAACTGGGTATTAGCATATCGCGTTTGAGTTGAAACATGCAAATAGACTAATGTCTGTCTTACCATGAGTACGAATGACTGGGTATAGTAAAAATTAAATTGAAGTTAGAAGTTAGTAGAAATATAATGGATCTATCCATTTAGGTCATAAAAGTTTACGATAGGTTGAATCCATATTCATACTAATTCTATATGACATGCTAATATTATAAATGCGAAAGTAACTCTGTCGGTCTGTTACGCTTTCACGCCTAAACAACTAAACTGATTTTGATGAATTTTGGTACAGGGGTAGATTAGTCCACGGCGGGCCATACGGGCGAAGCTGTGGGCAAAAGCTAGTCAAGGTTTTATTTCAAGTCGCAGCGATATCGTCAGCATATATTTTATTATAATAAATTAATAGAAAATATTATTTCATAGTTATATCAACTTCATAACTAAATGATATTTTCTGAAATTTACGCGAATACACGGAATAATTAATTGAAGAAGCTGAAAATGTCGCGGGTTAAAAGGAAATAATAATATAATGGAAATAATAGAATCCGTTCTAGAAGTGGTTTTATTTCAATACATAATTAAATACTTAACTGTAGGTAACTATTGTACGTAATGTGACCAAGGAAGGCCCATAGTATGAGTAGGCATGGCCTTAATCGACGCTTCGCTTTGCCTCCCGTAAATATTCGAACACGGGCGGCCTAAAAAGTATACGGCAAATATTTGTTTTCAATATTCAAACGACATGTTTAATCTAGAGAATGAAGAACGCGTGTGTACTTTCTTTGGAATATATTGGTAAACAAAAATGTAATGTTTGTGTCTTTACATGTAGTAATGTGTTTACTCGGAGATGAAACGTAGATGATTGCCAATGTAATGTGTTTTAGGTATTTGTAAATCAAAATTAAAACTTTATAACTCTCTTATATAAAGCTTATTATCAGTAAGCCAAAGGCAAAGTCTCGGAAAGAGGGTCACCATCGTAAACAAGTACCATGTTAACAGTGGTGGCACTCAGCTTGACGGCCTCATCAGATGCCTATTCACGCCCCGCTTAAACGACCCGGGACTGTAGCAAGAAGGAAACACGTGAGCTTGCAGGGAGTTCCAGGTCTTAATGGTGCGGCATAGGAATGAGTCACTAATTCGTCGGAATATACTACGATAATTCGTCGGAATATACTCCTTCTAAATGTGTGTAATAGATGCTTTTCAGTTTTGTTATCAGATGTTACGTTATCGATATTTGATTCTGTTTAATTACACTTAGATGCTCAAAGGATCATAGATCTGTAGGTATATACAGACTTCTACAGCCCACTATACATTTGTAATAGCAGTAGGGTATTAACCTGTAGTTAAAATAAATTGTCTAACCGAGCTTATTAAATTGAGAATGTTAAAAGAGCGGTAAATTGCGTTGGTTCTTATTTTATAGTTTTTATGCATTTTTAATCATCCACCCAACCTATAAACTTATCGTTTTGACGTATTGTAAAAAGTAAATAATATGACTAGTCATATGTTTTCATACTGTTACAAATATTACATGAATTACACTTAGGCGAATTGTCATATATAAATATATTATGCACCAGCACCTCTGCCTACCCCTTCGGGGAATACAGGCGTGAGTTTATGTTATGTTTATGTTAAATATATTATGCTGTATGCGGATTTCTAAAGTCTCCTGTACATACCTACCTAATAGGAGTGCGCATTGTCTTACATAACTTTGCAACTCCTATCATCCGAGGTCTAAAAATGTTTCTCATACCATTTAAAATTATAATGATCGTTATTCATAAAAATATTAAAACTGAATATTAAAAAACATAATTATTTAAATTCAAATATCACAAATTATACACTTAGTTTTTATTAATATTTGTTCATATTAATGATCGAAACTCATAATCATTCGATTATAATATAACTACAATATTCATAAAACGAGATGCTACTAGACAAGTAGGTTAGGTTAGAACCACAACAACGCCCAAGCCGAGCGAGCGAAGCGGGCCTGCAGTGGCACCGGCCGGCGCAGCGCCAGAAATTGATTTTTGTTAGAAAAGTAGACTGAATTTATGCAAAAAGATTTTTTGTTGAAGTATGTTCGTAGTAACAACATTATTAATTAAAGCAATATGCTATAGAGTGTTATGAAGAAAAGACATCTGAAAAAAAAAAGTTATGGATTTAAACTGGTTCTTGGTAAAAAAAAATATAATCACCAACTGTTATGAGTTCCGATGATATTAATAAAAATGTATGAATAAAAAAGTATGAAAAATAAAATTATGAAGAGTGATGATTATGAACACAAATCGGTAGTAAGGAAAAGAATAGGATTATAAATTTTATGCGAGCCAATATGGACCCACCTAATAGCAATCATAGTATGGTCTATAGCTATTTATTTGACAACTCAAACTGTTTTATTGATTTAAATCATACAAGGTGCTAGAGACAAAATAAACTAAAGAAAATAAAGATATTAATAAAATATTTACATACATAATGCGTCGTGGAATTCCTCCGCATCGTCACCGACCGGTAACGTACCCAGAAGGCTGGCTGCATTGCCACGTTGAATGGCAATGCTTAACCTCTGTGCAAGGTAATAACCAGCTTTCTGGTCACGTGTGGCGTCGATCAGCCGCTTTGCTAGATCTTTGTAAAGAAAACGGGCACTTGGGCCCCATGTCCCCAACGTTTCAACCCCAAACGGCTCAAAAACATAATCACAAACATAATTACAGTATTTGCGCCGTTTGAGGTTTTCCGCAGATGCAGCAGCAGCGCCGGCACAGCCTGCTGTGCTTGGAAGATGTGAAGGCGCAAGGGTGTCGACACACGTTGCGTCCCACACCAAAGGCCTACCCATCTTCCAAGGTAGCAACGACATACCATCCGGTCTCTTGCCATCGTCACGCACCAGCCCATTTGACAACTAATATAAAATTAAAAGTTCCGTTGGTCAAGCTTAAAAAAAGTTGTTTTTTTTTTGTTTGGAAGATGATTTTCATTTAAACATACGGCACTCGTAGAAATAACAAAAACATAAACATTAATAAATGTAATAGCTTCAATCCACAATAGATACTATTTACATTTAAACATTACTTATGTTTTATGAAATAACGAGCCTATTTCTGGGTGATGTTAACGAAGTGAAGCCAGGATTTAACGACTGTTTTTAATGATGTGACTTTCTCATATTACTCATTAAAACTACGAAATATCTCTATATAGAGATTTTACATGAAACTGCGGCTAAAGAGGAAAAAAATAACTATTTTAGTAATAATGACTGAGTTCGGGACTTCACGCGGTCATTTTTGAAAAACTTACTTTGAATTATCAATCTATTAATGAATTAGTTGTCCGTAAATTATTAGACTGGCTTGGGTCCTTAAGATATTTGTGGAGTCCTAAAAACACACACTTAAAAAATATATGTAGGTACTTGAAGTTGCCATTTTGAGCCTTATGTTCAAGTACTTAGGAAGTTGCTTTTGATTGTATGTTAGACTTATTTCGATGACTTTCATTTATCTTTTCAACCCTAAGTGGAATACCTGTGCATTGTCCGTTGATCAGCAGGTTTATAAAGGCACGTTGGGAGAGTAATGAAAAGTCTGACTACTGAATAATAACTGTCCTACACTGAACACACTTATTATATACTACTAGCTTTTGCCTGCGGCTCCGCAGTAACTCTGTCTCTCTGTCTGTCCGTCTGTACTTTTACGCTTAAACGACTGAACGGATTTTGAAGAAATTTGGTATAGGGGTAGATTAGACCATGAGAAAGGACATAGGCTATGTTTGGTCGCGATAACCGACATCCACGTGGGCGGACAAAAGCTAGTCTAATATAAATGTTTAACTTCACACTATAGGTGTACATACCTCCTAGCAGGCAAGCAATATATGGAGTTTATAGCCTAACTTAGGCCCTTCATAAACACATTTGATCCATACCATATACGAAAAATCATCAATATGAGGTATATACTAAACCATTACAATGATGACAATTTGGTTTCATTATACCATTGTATACGAGATTTTCATTGTAATCACGGCGTATACTTCACTTTGTATTACCGAGGGAACAAAGAGAACATAGGAAGCAAAGTACTTCAGACGTTATGTGATGTTTGAACGTTTCGTCATTATGTTTGAACCTGTTCTGATACAAACAACGTCAGCAGAAAAAAGATCAAAACTGGTCAAGTGCGGATGTCACGTAGGTCTTTTTTCTTCTTTTACATGCGGTACCTACTTCGGGCTGGTGAGGTGCATGTGCCGCACTCAAAATGACTAAAACCATGGTCTACGTGGCCATAGAGAGGCATCTGTAGGGCCCCAGAGAAGACAATAATAGTCGTAAGACTGTTGGTAGATGGCTGCACCGTCGCCCTTATAGACGCATATAAAGAGAGGGAAAATTTAGAATGATTCAAGGGAAAGGTCGTGAGTTCGAGTCTCACTTGAGCATTTCATTTTTTCCAATGTTTTTCAAATTTTTAAATAATAAAATGCTACTTATAAAAAAAAAACACTCAGTCATAACAATATCAAAATTCTTTGAACTACCCAATTCAGTTGAGTCTGATGCGGCCGAACTTTGATATTTAACAGTCACTACAATAATCGAGTCTGGTTCATATTCTAGAATAGTATTAAGTTCTGAATGTCGATTTTTTTATTTGATTCGACTGATTGTAAATATAATCTGTCAATCTTTCAATCTGTCAAACCTGTCAATCTGTCTATACAATCTATCCTCAGATAAATCGATATTCAGAAGTTAGTACCATTCTAGAATACTGACCTAAAACTTTCATATTTCAATCATAATTTTTGTTCAGTATCTCTTGTAAAGTCAGTATCAAAAAGATGTTGACGAACAGAGTACTCAAAAAGATCTTAATTTAGATTTTTGACCCCCTTCCAATTGACCGATTGTACTGATATTTGGTACACACTTCTAGCTCGATATAAATCAATAAAACAGTTTGATTTATTTATTTATTAATTTAATACAGTACAAGCTAACAGTGAAAAACACCAAAGCGCTTATAATGTTATGCTAATTCTTACTTACTTAATACAGCTAACTTAATCTACTACAATAAAATAAGCCACTCATATGTACACCTCATGAGGGTGCGTTCAGATACGTCAAGATGTTTCTCGTCATTTGATGTATATTGTCAGAGAACACATCAACATCAGGATACGATTTTAGCATCCCATTTATTCTTAATACGAGAGCTTCCATATCATTTTGAAACTTTGTTGTCAAGATATTTATGACGCTAACTGTAACATGGGTATAGGTGAATGAATACAGAACAAAAATGGCAACTATCCCATCAAAGAGATAACGTATACGACTGGTCACCGGTGTCCACTACGCAGAAGCCTAATTGAATTTTTCATTCAAGCCATACGTTGTTTTAACTTTATTAAATGCCATATTGTATGGCCCGTCATCATGTCAGTAGCAAAAATTGTACCAAAGGGGACATATTTCGTATGCTACTGTACAGAATTGAAACCTTTGCGTTTTTAATAAAAATTTCATACTACAGGAAAACTACCACCTTTATTTCAGTAAACTTTTTTGTAGGTGATATGCAAAGAAAAGGTGAAATCTATTCGTACATGTATTTTGACTACATGCATACATAACCTAGAAATGCATAAAATACATTTTGTGCGATTTTCTTTATAGTGATATTCATTTCATATTCATTTACCGACGAGCATGCATGAAGAATGTAATGAGAGTGAATGCTGTGAATGAAGCGAGAGTAGGATGTCAGGATCGTAGCAAATGGAGTCCGTGATCTCTGTCTACCCCTATGGGAAACAGGCGTGATTTTATGTATGTATGTATGATATTCATTCTGACATTTTTATTGGTATAAAATATATATATATATATAGTCAACTCTAAAAAAGGTTCTAAGAGCCCTTTATGTTCGCTTCTCATTACAAGCACAATTTATTAAAAGCTCAATTTAATAATCGTATCAATCAATTAAACGTCAGTGTGACAATGACAAGGTTTGTTCGTAATAGGTACAAAAATATTTTATTCTCAATAATGGAGGACTATTTTTTTTTTTTAAGAATATTAGAACCGAAGTTACTAATATTCCCTCTAACCCCTCCAACTAAGCTAAATTGCTTGTGCTAGGAGTGGGTTCACATCGGTAGTGTAATGGCCAGGATCGAACCCGGGACCTCTCGATCGTAAGGCCGACTCCTTAACCACTAAGCTACCGACGACGCTTATAAATGTTGCCCGCGACGTCACCCGCATGGAACTTCCATCCAGTTCACGTAACCTATGGGAATCCGTTCCCAGGATGAATAGACATTATTCCAGACTGTAATCTATTCCTATATCAAACTTCAGCCAAATCCGTTCAGCCGTTAAGCAGAAATATGCAAAGATCTTTACAAACTTTCACATTCACTATATTAGTAGGATATTAAGATAGTAGTCATAGTAGGAATAGTAGGCTGACGTAAACACTAAACCCAAAGAAATAACTCAAAGGCGATTAAAAAAATAAATGTCCCATAAATTGTTATTACCATAAAAGGTAACTAACGACAGGTCAGCACCCTATCTCGCCCGCCATAGGATTCATTCAATACTTATTTATGTAAAATCTACGTGACAACAATAAGTTACGATATCGGCGGCGATATAACGCGACACGAATATTTTATTTAAAATTATAACTTAATAACCATTATGTAATGTTGGCGGCAATTCAAATGATTAAATGAAAATTATGGCTCAACGGATTGGAAATAATGATTGGTGTAAATAATAGTGAAATAATTAATAAACATTTTGTGCAGAATAATAAAATTATCTACAATGATGGGCTGTTAATAGTGTCGTGTTAGTCTTTTTTTTATTTTTCAAATTTAGAATTAATTTATTTCAAGTAACTGAGAGTCAATCATTACATATTTAAACTTATATGCTACTTTAGTAACAATGACATCAATGCAATCCAATATCGTTTTTACAAATGCACACAAAATACAAATGTCATTTTCTAATTAATTTGCATTACACATTACATTATACAGCATTACAATGTATGAGTAAGTAACAAATTCAACATTTGTCCATATCTTGAATACGCACTTAAAACACACTTTGCATAGTATAAGTACGTATTAAAAAAAAAAACAAATTCAAACTATCACGGTCACCATTAAATTATGTAAAGAGATATCGGAACAGCGTCGAAATATCGGAACAGCGCCGAAATATCGGAAACTCCATATAACACAATAAATATCTCGAAGGGCAAAAATTCCTGTACATTTCGTAAATAATGGAATGAGTGATTATATTATAAATCAATAAATCATTTATGTCAGGCATTTAACATTCCATAATATCTTAATACATTATTGCCAATAGTCTGGAATTTTCAGTTTTGAAATGATAAACTTTAATTACCTATGAAATGTGAAGGAATATAAATTTAACTGGAATGCGTTGTGGTAACGGTAATGCGTATAGAAAAATAAATTGTGTAAATACTAATATTATTATGAGTGAGTAAATAATAAGCGTGACTATAATATAATCTGAGGAGGGCCAGGAGTATAAAGTTTGTAGACCATAGGCCATTACATAACTTTTTAAAGGAAATCGAGTTCCTTGATTTGGAGTTTGTGATCTGTAACATTGCAATTTGCATGGACAGGATGTAATCACAAGAACTACAATCAATCGCGTTCCTATTTCTGCTCTGTGCAAGGTGGACTAGGTTAGGTTAGATGTTCTTACTAACTGGAACAACACAAAATATTTGCAGACAAAATACTGTCTTTTATATTGACGTACTTACAATAAGCTTTATGCGTGTCTTGAAGCTATATTTTTTTGGGTCTACATAGCACCCTATCTTTGAATATCAGAATAAAATTTACTTAAAGTTCGTTCGCGTTAAGAATGCAGTGAATCATAAATTGTCCGTCGGCCTAGCCCCATTCCCTAGCCAAACAAATCTTTTCAAATTACAAGGTCAAGTTCACAGTGTCCAGTTGAAGACATTGCTTTGAACGCAACGGTTGTATCCTGTCATTTGTGTTACGATTTAAATTCTTAACGCGAATTCACCGCATTCTTTACGCGAACGATCTATAGTCACCATTTACAGATTCATTAATTGTTTTTCAACTTTCACACTTCCAAAAAACAGGAGAAGTCCCCTTGTCTCTCAATGTTTATCCATCAGATAAAAATGTAAGCTTATAAACGTTTGCCAAATAAAACGAAACGAATTTCTATTTAGACAACTTCGTTTTAAGATTTTAAACACAGATAGTTGAATAAAAAATACATACCAATTACGGCGAGCGAGCTTTAGCGATAAAAGAGCAAAAACGGGACCATTGTGGGATGCTCTCATTATCCTAAACCGAGATATGACTTGACTGATGTCAGCCTGTGGAACAATTTGTCGACTACCCGCCACTTAACGAGGCTTAGGATTAAGCAAATTGGTTAACATTGTAGCGGTTGAGAGGCTGCATTTCCACTTCTTTTATGCCGCGGTTTGGAATTTGTTTTTCTTATGTAAAACCGACTGTTTCGTGCTTAACTGCTGGGTATCTTGATGGACGGAGTCTTTAGTACGATTAAAATGGCAATATAATCGTAATCTTATAGGATGGGTCACAGATTAAAAGTTAATAAATATTTTTATTTAGTCATTATCCTTATAGCCATTTCCCACTTTCGTCATAAGTTTACATTGGTGTCCTTGCTTTCCCGGGAGCGACTGTTGACTGACTTTGACAGAAAATTTTACTCCCTGGAGATTCCTTCGTTATCTAGTAATTGCAGCAACTTGCACAGCAAGGATTAGCCATCGCTATTCAGAGTGACAATCCAGTCAGACTGCTAGGAACATTGCCCTGGCTTTGGTGAGGAGTAGGGTTATTGATTCGGTAATTGATTAGATTTGCATTATTTGTTCTAATTAAGTGATTAGGTAAATAAATCGTCAATTGTAAGTACTGCGTTTGATTATTTATAGTTAATTAATTAGTTGAAACACCAGCAGGCACATAATATTCTATGTAATTTAATAAATAAATCAATTGCAATTCTAACACAGCTCCATGCCCATTTACTAGTTGACTTTTTGTAAGTGCCGTTTTAATGGTCTATACAGAATAGACTTTGACTTTACATATACACCGTAAGAACATAATGAGCGTCTTCGAGAATGCAATTCAAGTAGCAGCACACTGGGAACATAAAATCTAAGAGTAGTAGCGCCATCAATTTGACAGAAGAAGAAGATTCTAATACAATTTTGTTAGTCTAGAATATTACACAAGTACTATACTAGTGGTTATCGAACAGGATCTATCTTAAATTGTTATTACCAACAAGTGTTCTAGACTTTAGTTTATCTCTATTGGAATATGAATTATTGCTTTATTGTTAGAATGTGCTATACATTCCATGTAATTGAAGTTTGTTGATAATTAATATTGTTTTTTTATTACAATTCTTGTTTCGAGGTCATACCGCTCTTACCTAGAAAGAAAGAAAATATGTTTTATTTAGAAAACACACCTCTTACGTCTTATGATTTACATTTATTATCAAGGGCTAGTTAGTTGTGGAGGCCAATTTTATTTTTTATTTTTTTATAAAGAATATGAGAACCGAAGTTACTAATATTCCCTCTTACCCCTCCAACTAAGCTAAATTGCTTGTGCTAGGAGTGGGTTCACGTCGGTAGTGTAATGTCCAGGATCGAACCCGGGACCTCTCGATTGTAAGGCCGTCTCCTTAACCACTAAGCTACCGACGCCTCCAAATGGCAGTCGCTTCACAGAAAAATAGAAGTTCAGCTAAACTTATGATATAAAAGCTTCGGCTGCGACCGGAACTAGGATGTGTATCAAGGAAGTCATCACAATCAAAATATTAATATCAAGGAAGTTAAATAACATTCAACATTTACATTTATTGAAATACTTTATTCAGTATAATAAACACCGCGGTAGCCTAGTGGTATGGGTAATGGACTGCTGAGACGAGGTCTCGGGTTCGATCCTAGGTTTACCATGGTACACACCAATGACTTTTCGATGCTTTTCGAAGTTATGTGTGTATTTATCGCAGGTTTATAAGTGCCCGGTTAATGGCAATAGGCTCGCCACCTATTACATTGGGACCTAAACATAAACTGGCAAAACGTGGGTGCTAGCACCTCTGCCTACCCCTTCGGGGAATACGGGCGTGAGTTTATGTTATGTTTATGTTATGTTACTTTAGTCAGTCCATGCCTTTTCAAACGAGGCAATTAAAAAATGATACCTGATTTATTTTCAAAAGAAGCACAAAATTTAACTCTCTACTATTTTATTTGACACGCCTATCAAAGCAAATAATGTCACACCGAGTGAACATCATTTTATTGGTTAAACTTCTGTCGGAATTCCGTTCGTGATAGCTTTTACCGATTAATTTTATATTGTTGTTTGTCAATTTGTGGCTACAACATACATATTGGTTTAGGTAATGGTTTTTATCCATCAATTCCCTATTTTGTCCAGAATGAATTTGCACATAATAAAGATACTCATACTACCAAACAACAATGTAACCCAGTAGCTTTTCAAAGTTATGTTTCTAATGATCATTTTATGATAATCTTGTTTTATATGGTTCAATAATGAA
This sequence comes from Eilema sororculum, assembly GCA_914829495.1. Classification (NCBI taxonomy): domain Eukaryota; kingdom Metazoa; phylum Arthropoda; class Insecta; order Lepidoptera; family Erebidae; genus Eilema; species Eilema sororculum. Next base: position 17,566,471 of record OU618552.1, on the reverse strand, counting down.
AGCACTAAAGTTAAAAGTGAAATAACAATGACGGAACATAAGCAACTGAAACTATTTCAATGACTATCTTCGATCAGCTAGCTATGAAACCTCCACATCCTGGCCTATCTTGCCTATCTTTCGAACGACAACCGGCCTCAGCTTAAAATGATTGATGATCTCAAAATGATCAGAATATCACCAAAGTGCTTGAGTTATTTTCAGGGAGACGCTCATGTCAAATCAGTCAACTCTAAAAAAGGTTCTAAGAGCCCTTTATGTACACTTCTCATTACAAGCTCAATTTAATAATCGTATCAATCCATTAAACGTCAGTCTGAAAATGACAAGGTTTGTTCGTAATAGGTACAAAAATATTTTATTCTCAACTAGCTTTTGCCTGGGAAGTCGGTTCCCAGCAATTATTCGATTTTTTCTCGCCGTAAAAACCATCCTTGAACTTCAACAAACATTTAAAAAAAGAATTGGCCAAATTGTTCTAGGCGTTGTTGAGTTATGCGTTTACCAACACATTTAGCGATTCGATTTTATATTATAGATAACTATTATAAACTGTTTGAAAGTATTTGAGAGATTTTTCCAAATAAAGATTTTATGCATATTAACTTTTTAAGATTAACAGCCTTTTCTCGCAGGTCTGCTATGCGAAATGTGGATCCCATTTTAGCGACCCGTAGGAACCTATTTTTGAGATAAGAAGTACCTGCTGAGTGAGTCCTACACCAGGTTACTCTGACTAACGTCAACCAGTTCTTTTTTAGAACAAGTTCGAAACACAAAGTTATGAAGTACTAGCTTTTGCCCGCGGCTCCGCTCGCGTGGATGTCGGTTAACCTATCCCTATACCAAATTTCATCAAAATCGGCGGTTAAGGCGTGAAAGCGTAACATACAGACAGACAGACAGAGTTACTTTCGCATTTATAATATTAGATTGGAATAAAATCTCTTGCTTACACTCTTCATCGTTTACGCGGGGAGCTTTACAACGTGTCAAAAGTGAAACCACCCTAAATAACTTCTAATATACTTTGATTGACACCGACTTCAACATAAAAGTCTAACCCGTATTCTAATCTATAAAATTCAAGATCTAAACGATTTATTTTGCACTTTTCAATGCCTTTTCATTCCTTCTCATCGCACTTGTCTCAATTTTTGCATTGAACGAATACATTTTTATGTAAATTCACAGATCAGTTACAATACGCAACGTATGCCAATTGACTTTTATTAAAATAGTTTGGCAATGTATTCCTATTAGCAGTATCGCATCAGTGGAAACGTAATTGCAAAATTCATAAACTATTAATTTGCTCGTTAATTTCGCGTTCTGTTTGTTATGTGGAATGGATTTTATGAAGCAGCCAATTCATTCTGTATTACATAAATATTTGATTGGTTTCAATCCGATATAAAAATTACAAAATATTTTATTCATGTAGGTTATTGAAGTCAGACGTTACATTTGAATTTTGTATTATATTTGCTTGAGCCCATTGGCAATTTTAATTTTGTATGTCGGAGCTTCGAGTGTTTGCAATTATTAAAAAGCTTTTAGTGTTAGGCCTTGGTGTACCAAGATAGAATCGTTAACAGGTCACACTTTTTTTAATTCACCAATCACCATTACCACAAAAGTGCACCGAATTCTGAAGCATCCTGAATAAATGCTTTTTCTTTCTTTCTTTCATTGCTGTAAAATGCTCTTTACATGTCTCAACATGTACCTATTTATCTATTCTGTGACTTAAATAAAATTATTTAATGTAATTTCTACAAGGTTCATCTTTGCCTTTACTTGTTCACTTAGGTAGGTATATACATAATATACACATAATATTATTTTATTCTCTAAAGCAAATAAATTGTTATTTTTTTAATAAAAGGACACGTTAATTTGACTTCAACTCGCCTGATGGTAAGCTATAGCCATTATAAACATGTACCATGTTAACAATGGCGGCACTCAGCTTGCCGGTCTCATCAGATGCCTTTTCACACCCCGCTATCCAAAAGAATTCTATAAAGGTACCATAGTATGAACACTAAATAGTACTAAAACACTGATTTTTAATTAACTTCAGTGCATACTTCTACATTTTTGGTAAAGCAAGTTCAAACTTCAAGCAAACTAAAACTACGATACAAAATAAAATAATTTCTGCAACCCGCAGTTTGCACGGCCATGTTGTTTCAAAAATATTACATAATAATAATGTAGAACCAACTAGTAGTGTATGGTACCTAAGTGCCTCTTCGCACGGTCGTGGGGCGTGAGCGTGAATACCAATTCTATAAGAGCATGCTCACACATTCTGAGACTGGTTGTATGACGCGTTTTATTGCAAACACGAAGAGTTTCTTACTTTTTATAAATTCTATGCATGCAATTTATGGATACCTATCAATTCGGGCTATCTGTATTTGTTGGATATTTAAAGTGTACTGATTTTTCGTATCAATGGTAGTCGCCTGGCCTATGAGAAAAATGGATGAGCAGAGGGTCCACATTGTCGAGATGAAAATATTGTCACTTCAATGGATAGAATTAGTAATGAGTATATCCGTGGTACGTTTAAAGTTGCACCGATACAAGATAAACTACGCAAAAACCGCCTGCGTTGGTAGGGGCACGAGATGAGACGGGATGATGACCTCATGACCAAGAAAGTGTTGACCATGGGGGAGGGGAAAAGAGGCCGAGGACGACCACCGATGACTTGGCTACAAACTTTGAAGAGGGATATGACTAGTACTAACAAAAATATAACCCTCCTTCCTTCGGCAGTCGGGTAATAAAGAAAGACACAACCCACAACCGCACGGTATTTAAAATGGATAGGAAGAAGAAGAAAGGTAGTCGTTTTAATAAAAGTAAAAATTACTGAAAGACTTGTTTATGGTAAGAAATGTAATATCAAACGTACAGTCAGTGACAAAAATCGCTACTCATCAATAAGTTTTTCAAAATGATCGTTATCAACCACACGCCAATCTCGGTTGCATCGAGTTAGCGCATTTTTTTCTCGAGGAGAAAGTTGTAAAAAAATAATTTTTAAGTTTGCGGAAATGGGATCTTGATTTCACGCGGGTCGAACTGCAGGCAAAAGCTAATATTTTTATTCTGTTCCTTACATTTCCTCTAATTCATTATATTATCAAAGTAAGACAGCCCCTGTGGCGTGGCGGTCGTGAACACGACTGTTACGGAGGAGGCGCGGGTTCGATTCCCGCTCAGTGTAAATATTTTTATGCAGGAATATGACTATTGGCATTGGTTTGGGTGTTTCTATATATAATATGTATGTATTTACAGAAAAAAAGTATCTAAGTAAGTTTATCCGCATTCTAGATTCCATAACACTAGCTAGTTAAGTTTACCATGGGTCTTTGGGGCATTTCTACCAATATAATAAAATCAGTAATGCCCGTTATTGCACCATATCTCGCATTCATATTTAATCAATGTATAGATGATAAACAGTTTCCTACTCTCATGAAGTATAGTAAAATCATACCGTTATTCAAAACAGGGGACAAAAGTGATCCATCAAATTTTCGGCCCATCTCCATACTCCCAGCCCTTAGTAAAATCTTTGAAAAAATTATATTTAATCAACTGCTTTCACATTTTACGCATAACAAGCTACTTCATGATAAACAGTTTGGTTTCACTAAAGGTAGAAATACGACAGATGCAGGAATTGAACTCGTTAAACATATATTTGATGCATGGGAAAAAAAGCAGGATGCCATCGGTATCTTCTGTGATCTATCAAAAGCTTTTGATTGTGTTGATCATGAGACTTTGTTAATAAAATTAGGTCATTATGGTGTTTCGAACGGCTCACTTGGCTTGCTTAAGTCTTACCTCACTGGCAGAGTACAAAAAGTTAACATCAATGGCACCAATTCATCTGGAGCCCCTTTAGTCATGGGAGTACCCCAGGGCTCGATATTAGGACCCCTTTTGTTCTTGATATATGTTAATGATCTTCCTTACTTCAGTAAAGATCTTTGTGAAATAGTATTATTTGCTGATGACACATCATTAATTTTTAAACGTGATAGACAAACAGAAGTACTTGACGATGAAAATAATACCCTTTCTAAAATTTTGCATTGGTTTACAAGTAACAACTTGCTGCTCAATGCTAAGAAAACAAAATGTGTAAAGTTTACTATGCCTAATGTAAAACAGGTTGATACTAGTATTACAATGAACGATGAATCTGTTCAAATAGTTGATACCACAGTTTTTCTTGGAATAACTATAGATAATAAACTGCAATGGGGTTCTCATATCACAGCCTTAGCAGGAAGACTTAGCTCAGCTGCCTATGCGGTTAGAAAAATGAGGTCATTAACTGATGAGGAAACGGCACGATTAGTTTATTTTAGCTACTTTCATAGCGTTATGTCGTATGGTCTGATGCTGTGGGGCTCAGCTGCCGATATTGAGACTATTTTCATATTACAGAAACGCGCGATATGGCCTCGGACCCCGTGACTCGCTGAGAGAAGTTTTTAAGGAAATTAATATTTTAACAGTTGCTTCCCAATACATTTATGATAATATCTTATATGTACGCAAGAATCTAGATCTCTTCAAAAAAAACTCTGACCAACACAATTATAATACCAGAAACAAAAATAAACTTGCAGTGCCAAAACTCAGGCTTCATAAGGTTGGTAATTCGTTTGTAGGCAATTGTATAAAATTGTTTAATAAAATGCCTCAGGATCTGATAGACATGCCACTTTATAAATTTAAAATTCAAGTGAAAAATTGCTTAATAAAAAAAGGTTACTATAAATTAGACGAATATTTAAATGATAAAGATGCATGGTCATCCTAATCTCATCTCTTGCTCGCACTGTAAAAAATTGCTATAAATAAAACCATATTTAAAATAAAAAAAAAAGAAGGATAATCGAGTTCACTGAGTTTCTTGCTGGTCTCTTCTCAGTAGAACCACCTACCGAACCAGCGAAAGAATCATTTTCTAATGATTTATTTTATTTATTTTTTCTGTGATTGACATTACCTACTTGTAAAATTCTGACGTTCATATGTGCTCTTTATGTGCCTAAACTGAATAAATGAAATTGATTCTTTGATTCTTTGATTCTTTGATTCTTTGATTCTTTGATTCTAGATAGCGTTCTGTAGAATACTTATTCTATTGAAATTCAAAATAGTCAAGATACTTTTGTAGCTGACCGTTCATACATACATACCTTTATAGCGTGTCCCCTTTGACAAGAGAGAATGCAAAATTACCAAAAGTTAGTTAAATGAAATTCTTTGATCATCGACATTAATTCTAAAACCATTTTAATTAAAGCGACATTCCTATATCGCAGGTGACTTTGATAAGGATCCAATTTTTGGTCATTATGATTCCATGTGAACGCCCGTTGAGTTTATAAAACGTTTTGGGGTTTCCCCTTGCTGTTGTAAACGTTTCAACGGTATTTATGAAATATATCTGGCGTCCTTTTGTAATAAATTAATTAGGGAAAAATACGCTTAATTTTTTTATCAAAGTGAGACTTTTAATAAATTTAATATGAATTGATATCTTTTGTTACAAAAATTGCGTTATGTTGTAACTTAAAAAATTCTTTAAAATACTCGTGGATTCATTTTTATACCACTGAAGTGGAAAGAAAGAAAAAAAGTGCTTCCAAAGAGCGCTGTTTTGAAGCACTTTCTGTCTCATTTCTGTATTTAGACCCAAAGTAAGCATGGCTTACTTAGCTTGTGTTATGTCATAATAACACATAGAGACAAACATACTCAAATCTATTTTGTATTTTTGTAGTAAATAAGTACGTATTATACCTAGAATGCAAATATACCTTTTTTATAAAGGACATGTCAATTTGACTTCACCTCGCCTGATGGTAAGCTAAAGGCAAAGTCTCGGAAAGAAGGTCACCATCGCAAATAATATAGTGGCATTCAGGTTGAAGGCCTCATCAGATGCCTTTTCACGCCCCGCTTAAAGGACTCGGGACGCAGGTACTATTCTTGCATACAAATATTTGCACTGAGCGGGAATCGAACTCGGCCTTCTACATAACAGTAGAACGAATAATAGAATAGAAAGGTTCTTTTATTTTTAGTTTATAATCAAAATGAGTTTTGAAATTTTTCAAATCATCCTTTTAATTTTAATGATCTGTTTCTGAATGTAATTTTGACACAAAAGTTTTTTTTTTTCTTATAATTTTTTCGCAAATTTTAACATCCGAATTTCGCTTGACAATTCTGTTTTATTGTATATTATAATTTCTGATTATAAGACTTTGGATCTTTGGGGACTACCAATGTCAGGGCTCGTGATGTTTTCCATTAAGGTGGTGACATGTAGCCTTAGTACGCCTCCGTATGTGTCCCGAAGGAAAAGTGGCCCAATATTATGAGATGTAGTGGATCAAATCAAATTATTTTTTTTACACGATGTGCACTAAATACCTACGTATAGCAAGTATAAAATTTTAAGACATTTTTTATGTAAAATTATAATAATGTAAGATAAAATATAATGTAAATGTTTTATAGAAAATGTCAAATTACATTGGTATATTAAATACAGTGTTTAGCTTTGAAGTTATTCATGACTGGAAATTGTTTAATTATTTCGATAAAAATATACTAGTATTCAATATTTATATTTAACCATGCTGCTAACAGTTAAAAATCATGCTCACCTCACCTAGAGTATATAATACTAGTAGATAGTAGAGTAGATAATATTATTCTGTGCCTATGGGGAGGAATTCTACGATGCCTAAAGTTACAGTCTCTTCCACCCGTTTCTTTCCTCATTTTTGTATAATGTTGTGCATTTAGTTAGCATATATTGTTATTTTCTGTGCCTAGAGTTAAGTATATCCTTTTTTATGAACAGAAAATTTCAACTGTATAAAGTCAAATATGTAATGTTCTCTTTTTGATATTTTCTGAAGTTTACGCGAATGTCACTCATTGAAATAAAACCACTTTTTACGGATTCTATCGCGATATATTTGTTAATATTAATATATCGCGATAGAATCCGTAAAAAGTGGTTTTATTTCAATGTTCTCTTTTGATAGTAAATAAATTTAAAAAAAAGAAACTAGTAGATATCTTACTGATGGTAAGTTATAATAATGTTGTCAAAACGTTTAAACATACTATGATAGCCACCATTGCTGGAGTCGTCTCCTATATTTTAGAGAGCAGTTAATCCTCTTGGCAAGCGGTCAAGAAAAGGTAACATAAAAGAGTACGAGGTTTGATACTTTTTCAACTGAACAGTGTTCAATTGTTAAAAAATACAGTTAAAATGCCTTACTATGTCAACAGTTCTTAACTTGCACCATACCTCAATCACGCAACGTTGGTATCTCTCAACGAAGTTAGTCTTAATAAATTGTATTATTTTTCTTTTTTAATGAAAGTCTTGGATGAATGACGCATGCATGCTTGTTTAAATTCAACTCATACTGGCTTTGGTGCGTAGTTTGAATTTGAATCTACACGACTTGAGGGAGAGACTGCTATGAAAAATCTTGCAATTTGCAGATTTTTTTATAATAAATATACACGAGGAACACTGAAAAAATTACAATGACTATCTGTTATAATAAATTATTTGGGCAAATTGGTTATATCTGCGGTAGCCTAGTGGTAATGGACTGCTGAGACGAGGTCTCGGGTTCGATCCCAGGTTTACCATGGCACACACCAATGACTTTTCGATGCTTTTCGAAGTCATGTGTGTATTTACCGCAGGTTTATACGTGCCCGGTTAATGGCAATAGGCTCGCCACCTCATTGGGAACCTAAACATAAACTGGCGAAATGTGGGTGCTAGCACCTCTACCTACCCCTTCGGGGAATACAGGCGTGAGTTTATGTATGGTATGTATTTTGGCAAAAACACGCTTTAATTTTTGGTTTTCACAAGTGACTAGCAGCTTACTGTACTTCGTTTACTTATACTACGTACTTTGTAGCTCAGGACCTGACTACTTAGGTGTTTTCTCCTCTTTCAAGGTATTTTCTGTAGCATTTTAGACAAAAATATCACTAATTACATGGGATTATAGGTTTCCATACTAATTACATTAAGATTCTATCCACATTTTCGTTAACAGCTCTAAGGCTATAAAAGTTTTTTTAAGTAGTGTACTTGGCAGTCTACCCATATTTTAAGATTTTACATACATATATTCATATACTCACGCCTGTAAATAGCCGAAGGAGTAGCTAGAGGTATATTAACCCACATTTCGCCAACTATGATTTTCGGCCTATTGCCGTCAAGCGGACTTAGTCATGGGCTGTATGCTTACTATCGGATGGAAAACAGGTCTATCCCTTAATCTTCTACGATACCGGGCACCAACACGGCAAATTTTACTTGGGAGATTTTCAAGGACTCACAACTAGCGTATAACATAAATTTGTAATTAGTTTTCACATGCCATTCTATGAATTTATTTGAAAAAAAAAACCTAATTTTAGTTAGAGGCACTATTAGACTCGATGTTCGATTTTATCTAGACCAAACGCTCTGACGTGAAAATGCCATCTTTATTCTTTGAAATATAAGTGAAACTTATTCAGCAAGTAATATTATGTGCTCATTCTTACACCAGGCCGAATTCAAGTTTTCTAATAGTCAAACTTGGTCCCCACAAGCCTACTGAACTAAAAGAATATCGATATTAATACCATTTTCGTTTGCTTTTATCTAGTTTTGTACAGTCGTCAACGAAACTATTTTAAAGTTAGATTGAGTTAGCCAAAGTGTTCTCTCGCAAGTGTTTTGTATGGTTTTTGAAATCGCCTTCTGTGTCGCCATCATGTTTTGGGGAAATTCAACCCGAAGTTCGCGTTGTTATGCTATTATTTATCTTCTACAAGTACTTTTTGTTTTGCTTGTTTACTCTGGAAGAATGGAGAGCTTGTAACCCTTTACATAATGTATTATATTTCAAAGGTATAATCTTCTAAACTTGTATATAACAGATTAGTCATCATCCTCATCATCCTTCTGCCCTTATCCCAAGTTTATTTGGGGTCGGCGCAACATGTGTGTTTCTTTCATTCTTATCTGGTTGCAGTCATTTCAACTCACGACCTTTCCCTTACAGGGGGACTGCTGCCTGTAAGGGAAAGGTCGTGAGTTCGAGTCTCACTTGAGCATTTCATTTTTTCCAATGCTTTTCGAACTTAAAAGTTAGCATAATAAATGCTATAAAAAAATCATTCAAATTCCCTTCTTTTTTAACCATGTCATCTTTCACACAGTCCATCCACCTCCTTTTAGGTCTTCCTCTATTTAACTGATTAGTAAATCTATAAATCAGTCATTTTTCTCTTTTCAGTGTCTATTTATTGTTTCTTAAAGTGTGTTTAACTTCTTTGCTAAAATTTTATTTATTGACGATAATAGTTCTTTCATAAGCTCTAGTCCAAGTTTATATCAAGATGGGTTAAAAAAGTTTAGTCGTGAAAGTGTAAGAGCCAGAGAGTAACTGAAAATCTTGTATACCTGAAAAATAATATTTTGGTATGAATCACTGGTTAACTCTAACATTGTATCCATCATTTGTTTAATACTATAGTTCGTTAATTTTTATGTTCATTAACTTGCTTATTAATTCATTCTTTCTTTGCGATAAGCACGAGCATTATCGACTCATTATGCCATTGTTAGTGAAACATCGTAACGTATAGTTTACTTGTGTTAGATGTTGATTAGTTTGAAAATGATTCGTTTTTAACTAAAATATGTTTTGAACTCAATGAATATCTGGCAAGAAAATTTCTTCTTCTCTCGTGTCAAAGATATACTTTTTTACAACATCAAATTATTCGGGAATAAAATTCTGCCATTCCGACAGCGCTGTCAGTGGTTTTATCAAAATAATCTTTAGTGCAGAAAGAAAACTTAAAATGAATGAAATAAAAATATATAGAAATAATGACTTATCGATACAAGCATTAAAATTTTGTATAATGTGTGCTCTAAGTATATTTATTGTATACGATCTAAGAACAATTATAATATATTCTGAAGCTATATCTATACCTGGTAGTATAAAATTATCTCGAGTCACTAATGTGCTTAGAGACCCTAACTTAAAATACATTTTGTTATGGACAGACCCATCTACAGTGCCATTTAATAGTTTTGGTATAGGTCAAACTAATTTTTTAAAGTACCGTTGCCCTGTAAATAATTGTTACATCACATCAGATAGAAAATACATGAACTATTTAACAGATTTCCATGCAATTGTATTTCATGGTCCCGAACTAAGTAGTCCTGATATTATTCTACCTGATATCAGGATGCCTCATCAAAAATATGTGTTTGCCAGCATCGAATCACCTGCCTACTATTCTATACTAGATGAAAAATATGACAACTTCTTTAATTGGACTTGGACATACAAACTGAATTCAGATCTGTACTTTGGATATATTGTAATTAAAAACAAATCTGGTGAAGTAATTGGTCCAAAAGAAAATATGCACTGGATCAAGGCTGACGAAATGAAACCTATAAAAGACACCCTAAAACAGGAATTGAGGCATAAGAAAAGGTTAGCTGCTTGGTTTGTGTCTAACTGTGAAACGTTAAGTAAAAGAGAGAAATATGTGAAGGCAATGCGTCGTGAATTAAGAAAATACAATAAAAGTCATTTAGCTGTAGACATAGTTGGAGGATGTAAGAAAAATAAATGTCCTAAAACTCACGATAAGCGATGTAAACTTGTAATAAATAGAGCCTATTACTTCTATTTATCCTTCGAAAATTCATTTTCTGATGACTACGTCACTGAAAAACTATTAACTGCTTTACAAAATAATGCTGTTCCTGTAGTATTTGGAGGTGCTAACTATACCAGGTAATTTGTTCATTGTAATTTGCAAAGATTCAAAATTATAATAATATTGTAAAAACCAAGGGACGGCAATAATAGGCTCGGCCCCTTTTTTTATCGTGCGCAAAATCCGGTGGAGGCGGTTATGTCGGACTCGAACCGACTAAAACGCACGCCGTCTTGGGTCCTTGGTTGCCGGAGGTGAGATTGCCGAAAGCATATCTCTCGCACCCCGGCAGACCCAGGACCATCTCTGTCGAGATGGTCCCCTTCAGGTTGTAGGCTCGCCCCCTACTACGTCGTGGGACCTAAAATCATAATTGGAGACACGTGGTTGCTAATACACCGCTGCCGACACCTTCGAGGATTTACAGACGTGAATATATGGAACGATGGATGGAAGAGCAAATGCAATTTGCATGCTTTTGACAGGGGGATACTGCATTAAAATATTATTTCTTAAGAGGAGTGGAGATTTTATTTTAGTTTAAAGACTTAAACTATCGGTTGCCCATGACTCCACACGCGTGAACATAAATTGTTCTAGTCCAGGGATGAATAATAGCCCTGTACTAAATTTTAGCCAGGTGTGTTCAACCATTTGAGCATGATTGAGTAACAAAATGTGGTTTACAAATTTACACATGTATACTAATAGCTAATGCCCGCGGCTCCGCCGAAAAGATAAGCTTCCTGCCTCGGCTAACAGGGAGAACTAACAAAAACAAGTTATAAGAGTTGATGATAGTTATATACAGGGTGTATTTTTGAAACGGGGCAGTAAGGGCAAGTACCTTAACCGTTGCAGTTACAGCAAAACGTTCTTAAAAGACCTTCCCTAAATATACGGAAATATGATAAATCAACTCGAAACTCATAGGTCAGATAAAATTTTGAACTTTTTTAAATAAAAAAAAATCATTTAAACATTTAAGAATTTGGTTTATGAAATAAATGGCTCAAAATGATTTCCATTTTCACGAATACATAAATCTATCCTTTTTTGCACTGAACGAATGGCGGCTAATAATGTCCTGGGATGAATATTACGTAAAATGGTCATTAATGCATCCTTGAGCTCTTGAACACTGGCGTACGTCGTCTTATACACCTCGTTTTTCACGAAGCCCCATAAAAAAAAATCAAGTGGTGTTAGATCGGGGCTACGAGGTGGCCACTGTGTTGGACCATGTGTAACTATCCACTGTGTACCGAATAGGCGGCTCAAATTGGAACGTGAAAGGTGACTGTTATGTGGCGGAGCACCATCTTGTTGAAAATGAACTTTTCGCAATTCCGACAGGGGCCATTCGTCCATCTCGTTTTCAAGATGGTGTAAAATGACTTCATTATACATGCAGAATTCAGTTTCCCTTCATAAAATTCCACCATTATGACTCGATTGGATATTATACCACACCAACAGTTGAATGAGAAGCAAACCTGATTATGACTTGCCGTAACTCTTAGTGGATTTTCTTTGGACCAATAGTGGTGATTTTTTCTGTTGTACATACCGTTATTGGAAAAATTCGTTTCGTCTGACCACAGTATGTAATTTAAAAATTCATGATCTCTGCTTATTATTCCTCTTAGCCATCTGCAAAAAGTAAGCCTTCGAACATCATCACCCGGATGTAACACTTGAACTATGCGCCCATATCGATAGCAATTTTAGCCGTATTTCTTCCATATCTTTATCACAAGGGAGTGGGATACACCTACTTCAAGGGCAACTTGCCTGGACGATACCTCTGGATATGCTTCGACATAAGTCAGAACCGCAATCTCCGTGTCCATGTCCACACGAGGCTGCCGCTTTCTTTTGAAAGAACCCTGCAATTCCAGGTTTTTCAAAAGATTTGTAATAACTTTTCTTGTTGGCACATGCCGCAACGGATACTTATTGCGGTACCACACTAATGCAGCTCCCGCATTTCTATTATTGACAAAATACGCTTCTAATAAGTCAATTTTTTCACGATTAGAAGACATTTTAGCGAAAATCCTTAATTAATAACTCATACGAAGTTTCTCAGCTGAAACTAAGTATAACACAAAGATTTTCGAATCAAATTCGAAATTTGAGGGTAAAAATTCTTTTTATTTACTTTACAGTCAATTCTACCCACTTCCTGGCCATAAAGAAAAGTTAGACCATCGTAGAAATTTGTTTCTGTTGCCGAAATGTATGGGAAACGTTTTTGGCGATTTCTGTCTTTCCTAGTACTGAAAGCTAAAATGGTCTAATAGAGTTTTTTGATCCCCATATGAAATAGAATCGATTGGCATAAAAAAATATTTTTGGGCTTTTTGCATTTTTTTTTGCCAACTGTAAGTTTTTTACAAAATCTGTGAATGCAGTTCAAATATGTCAAAAAGTTAGGGAAGGTCTTCTAAGAACGTTTTGCTGTAACTGCAACGGTTAAGGTACTTGCCCTTACTGCCCCGTTTCAAAAATATACCCTGTATAACTCTTTCTACAATTGTACACTTCAATTTAAATCCATTCTTAATATTATAAATGCGAAAGTAACTCTGTCTGTCTGTCTGTATGTAACGCTTTCACGCCTAAACCACTGTACCGATTTAGATAAGACCATGAGAAAGAACATAGGCTATGTTTGGTCGCGATAACCGACATCCACGCGGGCGGAGCCGCGCGCAAAAGCTAGTATTCTATAATATAAATCTCAGGAAGTGAGTTTTGAGAGGTAGGCTCCGCGTGGATGTCACTTATCGCTAAATTAAGATGTAAGCTATACTATTTTCAAGTTGGACCAAACTGTACACGGTGTGCAAATTTGATTAAAATCGGTTAAGTAGTTTAGGAGTCCATCGGAGACAAACAACGTGACACGTAATTTATATATATTAAGATAAAGATAAGATTATAATCTTAATAATACTATCTAGTAATGAAATAAAATCTTCAACTGCAGATTTATGCCAGATGGAGCTTACCTGGATGCAAGAAAATTCAGCCCTGAAGCGTTAGTGCAGCGGATGGTGGAAATTATAGACAATCTTGGAAGTTACCACAATTTTTTCAGATGGAAGAACTATTATTCTTACCATGACTTATTGCAAGATCCAGAAACAAATTACTTGTGTAAATTTTGCAGTAAGATTAACGAGCAAACATCTAAATTAAGTTATTATACAGCATTTCGAGAATGGTGGAATAACCCCATACAAAATGATTATGAATTTCCGACATAATATAATTTTTCATTTGTATTTATTGCAAATTGATGATAAATATAAATTATGTTGGCAAAAGTATATTTCCCTATGTAAAATACCAAAAAAACAATGTTAATAAAAAATTAAAACTGACTTCAAAATATCGAAATTAGAAATAACTGAATTGATAGAGAGAAATATAAAGATTTCTGTTAACGACTGCTAACAGATCAAAAATCTCTGAATACAGTTATTCTAAGGTATTTATTAGGTACCCTTTGTTTTTGAAGACAGTTCTACTTTTTCAATAACCTACCTTTCCCTGCCTCTTTTCAATATATAATCATTAGTTTCGGGTTTCGACTCCTCGGGCTGCTTGGCAGACATTCAGGCTACACGATTGGTAAAAAAAATTGTATCAAAAATTCTAAGAAATCTATTTAAATCTCATAGTTCGACGAGTATGCATAGTCAAGTTATTAATACTATTAATAATACTATAGGAGCATGCACATTTCAACTCATAGCTATAGACATTAAAAACAAAGGATGAAATCTGTTCTGTTAGTGCCTCCATGCGGGTTATGTTCACTATTATAGAGCAGGCATAGATAAGCGCTTCCAAACCCTCACGGCGTAATCGCTGAGGGATCGACTACACGTCGGGCCCTAAGCGAGGATTATTTTGTACAGAATTATCCAGATAATGTAGCCTATTCTGTTATCACATAAAAATAATATAGGGTAGTTATTTTTTACTCGTGGCTAAGTGGAGTTAACATATGTGAGGTTAGCAGTCAGTTTCTAAAATAGGAAACTATTCAAAATACAGTGATGTCCCCGTGCCTGGCAGGTATTCCATGGATGGTAATATCTTTCAGCAATGAGCTAGTGCAGATGAGATTACTATTATCGTCACGTTGAATGTATTATTAAATAATAAACATAACATAAACATAAATAAACTCACGCCTGTATTCCCCGAAGGGGTAGGCAGAGGTACCCACATTTCGTCAGTTTATGTTTAGGTCCTAATGTAATATGTGGCGAGCCTATTGCCATTAACCGGGCACTTATAAACCTGCGATAAATACACACATAATTTCGAAAAGCATCGAAAAGTCATTGGTGTGCCATGGTAATATTGTTTGTGATAATGATTAACCGTAATAAATATTATACCGGTTACTAAATATTGTTTTGGCTATGAAAGATTATATTGGTTAGCAAACATTATACCGATTAGTTAGTATTATTGGATGATAAATAGGTATTACACTGGTTAATGTAGTGGTTAATTTCAATGTAACTGTTAAAATAACTAGCATGAAGATCTCACTAATCACATTAACTGTTAATGTTACGACATTTAGGCTGAGTTGCACATCTTACTTTAATATTAACAGTGCTGTTAAAGTACCAGTCAGGTACAAAATAGGTTCCACCGTTTCACATCAGTTAAAATGATGTCAATACTTGACGCTAACCGTAACCGACGTAACGTTAAATTGGTTGAATTCTTTTCAAAAAGAAGGTGACTATTCTAAGTATAAAACGAACGAGTTTGATTTTATATCTCAACTGATTGACATAAGAAATGACAGCTAACGTGTAGTATTACTACAGTCAAAAGAATACCCATAAGGAATTTGACGTAAATAATGTCTCATTTGACTTGCAATTTTAACCGAGCTACTAAATACACTGATGCAACACCTTTAGCAGAAACCGTTAAGAGTCATTGTTACTGGTAAACCTCTTACTTTACCAGGTAGTATGGTGCAACTAAGCCTTACACTAACTATTAATAACATAATAAATCAATGAATGATTGTAACATCATTCATTGATTCCGATAGTTTGTAAGAAAATCGGTAGATGACTCCACTGTCGCCTTAAAAGACGTATAACATGGGACATTTGAATCACATCGGACGTGTCTAGGTAGCCGAATTGGTCAAGGCATTCCCCCTGTAAGGGGAAGACTGCGGGTTCGAGTACCGCCCGAGATGATTCTTCTTTTTCCCTATGTATTCGATTTGTATAGTTAGCATACTTAATGCTGTAAAAATTCATTCAAACATAGAATAAAACAAAAATACCAGGGCCTTTGAAACATCACGTGAGATTAAACCGTCGCAGTGAAAGCGAACTAACAATTTTATAAAGTTACTGTTTTAAGACCACAAATATTTAGCTTGTGCGGTTCGATCGTTCCCTTGGTACAGTGGGTTTCATGCATAATGCAAACTTTCAATTGTCTAGTGCGGTACAGCGCTCGCGTTTAAAATTCATTCTGTACGCTACCTTGGGTACACTGAGGGGCTAGTCTTTATCGTTTCTTATGTACGTTTAACTAAACTGTATTGTATTACAAATGTGTTATTTAAATGTGATCTTTTTTTGTAAAAGTTGCTTTTGATACAAGATGTCTTTTCAATTTAAGAGAGTGGGACTGTGAAGATCTCAACAGTATTCTTGTTCTTTTTTCATACATAAAGACACAACCTTCATCAAAATAAAAAACCAACGAAAAAAATGTCATATTAAGGAGTTGATAAAATCACTGTTTATATAAGTTGAATGAAAAGTGTAGTATGATGTAGATACTGCAATTGTTACAGTGATAGTATCTCTATAAGTTAGAAATTGAGCCTGTGAACAAATTATCCACTTTCTTTCTACACTAATTTGCTAAAAGCTTGGCAAAGAAACCATAACACTACCTAAAAGGATGGGCAGAAGTTCAATAACCTTTATATTTCAGTAATTGCCTGACAACCGGACAGATTTTTAGGGCTTGAATATTTGAAACTGCATCTTTTTCCATAAACTAATCTGACTCTTTACCCACTGTGCCACTGTGATTGCTATCTCGTCTAGATGTCTTCATACATCTTGAATCTAATCTGAATACTTAATCCTTCGGTCTTCTTCATCATCAGGGCAGTATTACACTTTATAAGTAGTCGCATAAACGGTCGTTTTCAAAGAGTCAAGGAATCACAGAATCAAAGAATAGATTTCATTTATTCAGTGTAGGCACATAAAGAGCACATAATAACGTCAGAAAGTTTTGCAATAATGTCAGGTATCACAGAATGTGAAGTGATCCCCAAGCATAAGCGTACTAATAATATTCCCGTTTAAGTACAATAAAGTTTAAAAAACCAGTAGTTTAAAAAATTAGGAAAACTTAAACTAAAATTGAAATTTCAAATTCTAATAATTTAAAATGCTATCAACTATGAGTGACTAACTATTAAACTCTCGAGTTCTATGATATGCAATAGTGATAACGGGAATTAACGTAATCATATTATACGTACATTACATACCTTTGATTTGTCTGACATTTCGACCAGGTTACACCAGCCTTGGTCACAGGCTGACTGCCTCAGTGGTTACCTTTATTATGTGTATATTCCCGTTAATATATCGCGTTCATTACCGTTATCACTATTGTATAACTATGAGTGATTCTGAAGGTTTAATAAACTCACGAAAGGTTAGGTGGTTTTGTTTCAATCATATCGAATTCATATTTTCTACCTTTTTTCCCTAATCAAATTGAAATAACACATTTCAACGAAGTTTTAATGTATAGGGTTCATGACCCGAAATTTGTTTCAATAAATTTTCCTTTCAAACTTAAAGATTCACATGATATTTTCTAAAGTTTACGCGAATGTCACTCATTGAAATAAAACCTTTTTACGGATTCTATCGCGATATATTTGTTATTATTACTTTTTAACCCGACGTTTCGGCTGCTTTGCAGCAGCCATTTTCGCGGTGTGACTCACGATGGTAGTTGTCACATAGTTTGAAGTAAAAGTTATCTCAAAATACCCGAATCATGGTGAATTATTGGGGGTCAAAGAACACATAGCTGACATAAAACACCAACGCTCAACAAAGTCAGCTGTATGTGAACACGCGCAAAAAGGCACCAACCATAACCTATGGTTTGATAAACCACAGATACTCGCCAAAGAACATCGATATATTCCTAGAATGATCCGCGAGGCTATCGAAATTAAAAAACACCCAAATTTTAATAGAGAGGATGGATGGAACGTACCACCAGCTTGGGACCCAGTCATCCACTTAATCAAACCCAGTAAGCAGCAAAATCCAGCAAGACTTAACAACACAGTGAGCTCATTCTGCGTAAATATTAACACCAATAATTCACCATGATTCGGGTATTTTGAGATAACTTATACTTCAAACTATGTGACAACTACCATCGTGAGTCACACCGCGAAAATGGCTGCTGCAAAGCAGCCGAAACGTCGGGTTAAAAAGTAATAATAGAGAGATCCGGTTCTTAGCATTCCATGGATTCACCGTGCGGTCGCCGGGTCCATGGCGTGGTACAGAGAGGAACACTGTGACGTTGCCTGGGACTTGCGACCCAGGTGTAGGTTAAGGGTGGCCACCTTGTGATGCATCAGCGCTCACCTCCACCGTCAGTCGTGTTCCCCCCTCTACCTATCCAAATTTGGTAAGATCCTATCAACGCCGTTTTAGATATTCGTTTGAGTAAAGAGCTTACTGAAGCTCTTGGCAATCCGAGGTCTTTAAATAAGTTATACAGGGATTTAGCTGGAATTCCCCTTGCTCCTACTTCCACGGCGTAGAGTTTAACCACATAGCCATTTTTGGTTAACTCGTTGGTCAGGTCAAAGTATTTGTTTATTTTTATAGCGTGGTCTTTAGGTATGTTAGTTTCCCACGGTACTGTGAGTTCTACTAGTACTGCACGCTTTTGCTGTTTTGAAAATAGGAATATATCGGGTCTGGATGACGAGGCACAAACATCCTCCGGTATTTTATAGTGTTTCTCATACGAATCTGCGAGTAATGTCCAGTCAGCGGCTGCTATCAAAATTGAGTACGGCTTTGATTTGTCTTTTTTGAGCAGCCTTCCTTTACAAACGCGTCGTCATTTCTTTGGTTTGTGGTTAAACCCTTTTTCGCTCTAGCTACCGCCAAACTTACCGCCTCACGTACGATTTCTAATACCTTATCATGTCGGCGCGAGTAATGACCCCGGTCTAATAGCGTCCTACAACCCACCAGTAGGTGCCTAGCAGTACCAATTACTTCACCACATGAGTTACATGTTTTATCTGTGGCTTTTCCCCATCTGACAAGATTGCTTTGGTCGGGGAGGGTCAACTGGAATGCATTGAGATAGAATTTAAGGAGAGCCGGTGACCAGTCGTATATTAAGGTACGCCATTTTAAGGCTATGGGAAATATATCGCGATAGAATCCGTAAAAAGTGGTTTTATTTCAATTAAAGATTCACTACAAAAACTTAAATTATACGTTCTTAAGCTGGCAATTTTGTAAATTGCTTTTCTGAGAGGTATCTAGAACAACAACCAATTTCCCAAATAGCCCCACTTAAGATCCTAACATTAAAAATATATTTTAAAATTAATAAAAATGCGCTGCAAAACCGAACGAGTTGAAAAGCTATTTGTTTCATGACCCCGCCTGAAGTTTTGAGGGCTTTGCAAATAGACCGGGTACACCCGCCCACTGTGGAAGCAAACTTGGATTATTAAAGGCAAAGATAGGAACACTTAAGGGATATTGTTTTATTTTAATGGGGTATAGCACTTTCAGCTATAAAAATATAGGTCAGATTGGTAAACTTATGAAATGGTACTTCGATATAAGTTGTGAGAAAATTTTGCCACGGACCTTGAATTCAAATCGCAATTATCGCTAGGTATTGATTGTAGTAATCATTTGTATATAGCTTGTGCCAAAATACTCATCGTCCAAGCCTATAAATTTTTTAAATAAAAGGACATGCCAATTTGACATCACTTCTCCTGATGGTGTACACACAGCTACAAGTAAAGTCTCTATCTTCTTCTTCTTTGGCGATGGCGCTTCGGCGCATTGGCGTTCTCGGAGGCGCACATAAGGTCCTGCGGTGTACATGTCTATGGGCATTTAGCACATGTCAACAGATGGCCCATTGTCTGTGGAGTAACTCCACATTCACATCGCAGGTTCGCTCCCTCCGAGAACCCCCATCTGGCTCGGCATTCCTTGCTTCGGCCAACCCGAGTCCGGAGTTTGTTTAAAGACTTCCATCTGGTCCAGGGCAGATCATGTCCAGGCGGGAGTTCCTCCGAAAGCGGGACGAAAGGTGTTGGTAGTGGACCCTGTGCTCTCCAGTGTTCGGTTCTGGCTTGAGAGGGGTCACCGACAATTGGGCCAACACACGCCCAGAAACTCCTGCGGCGTTTCAGCCTTAGTGGCACTTGAGGGTGACCTTATTATAAACATGTACTATGTTAACAATGATGGCACTCAGCTTGACCGCCTATTATCAGATGCTTTTTCAGGACCCGGGACTGTAGTAAGAAGAAAACACTGGAAGAAAAAAAAATACAACATGAGTATACATACAGCCCGTGACAGCCCGCTTGGCGGCAATAGGCTCCCTTGCCCCCTGTTGCGGCTGAAAATCATAGTTCGTGAAATGTGGGTTTTAAAAACAGCTCTGCTTACCACTTTGGGGATTTACAGACGTCAGTACATGTAGGCATGTATGTACAGTCAGCTTCAAAAGCAATCTTGATGAAGAAATTGCTTAAAATGATCTTAATTCCTTGGTTTTCCCCCCTTCCTGTTGACAGATTGTTTTGTTATTTAGTACACACCTTAAGTTCGAAATAAAATACAATTTGAATCAATAAAACTGTTTGATTTGCTCTTAATACAATAGTTTCAAGATCATTTTGAGACTTTCTAGTCAAGATATTTTTGACGCCGACTGTCCATTAAGGGAAAATGTATAAAAAGTTAAGCCGGCGGAAAGAAAACTTATCTCGATCTAGTTTGTCATGCACCATGCGACCCTTTGGGAAGCTGCCAGGAATCGGGTTATATGGACCTCGCCGTCCAATCAATTAATTTAAGTGCATTGATGAGAATTTCGTTTGTTAATTCAATTTATTCAATTCAAGTTAATTGTCTAGAATTAAATGTTTTTCTTTCTTTCTTTGTTTCTTTCATTTAGTTTAAATCAATTCAAACCTATAAATCGAAACATTTAAACAGACACCTGTGCTGTTAGAATTAAATTACATAGTGTTTAATAATATTCATATTCTGCCCCTCTGTTGAGAAATAGGTTTAAAATTACAGGTATTTTATTCAAAAGTTTAATGCAAATATCTAGTTTATTCTGATTGAGGAGGGCTAGACCGTAAGGGATGGCCCTGGGTCAGCCAGGGTGCGAGGGATATGTCGATGACAACCTCACCTCCGGCCTAGCACCACGACCCATAGTCGGCGTGCGGTTTTAGTCGGTTCGAGTCCGACATAACCTCCCCTTCCGGCTCCGGCAGGGGCGGTATCTGAGAGGATTTCCCCACGAAAAAAAAAAGTTTATTCTGATTATTCGTTGATATCAGTTCAAAGTTATTTAACTGAGTTGAATATGTATATTTTTTAAGAAATCAATAGATATCGAGTCTTGTTAGGTTCTAAACAATTTATCAGGTCTCATAAAGGTTGTTGTTAGAGATATTATTATGACAACTGAGAATCACAAATATCAGATAAATGCCGAGATCAAATTTAATAAACTTACAAAATGTGAGTAAAATTAAATAATAGGGAATTCAGAGAAAATAACCTACAGAGACAATACTCTTTATTTCTTTCTATCTTTCTTTATGTAAATACCTTTTTCCACGAAGAATAGGTACCTATTATTTTTTACACATCAGCTTAATTCTCTAGAAACTAGGTTACTTGCAAACTATTTCTTCTTCTAGGGCACAATATTCTCGCAAATAAATGTCTTTTTTTTTAAATATACGGTAATATTTGATCCAACTGAAAATATATTAAATAAACATCTAGTATATTCAAACACAAAAATATGTGTGAGATTTATTTCCATTTTTGAACATTTTGTTATTTTAACAATGGTCAACTAAATTTGGTATTGTAAAATGAAACATAACTAAAATTCTATATGAAAAATGTTATAGTAGCACTTAAAAATATATTTAAAACTATGTATATTCGCGGCATGTTTGTTATAGCTTTAGATATTTTATGGAACGTGGACACGTTAGGTAGGGCTAGTCCATAACCTAAAAGTCGGGCACCGGGCCATGGAGCGAGCTATGCTTGGAGTTTCTTTGAAGGATAGAATTCGAAATGGGGTCATCCGACATAGAACCAAAGTTACCGACATAGCGCTTGAGTTCGCAGAATAAACAAGCTCAAGTGGCTATGGGCTGGCCACATCTTTCGAAGGACCGATGGCCGTTGGAGCAGACGAGTTCTAGAATGGAGACCGAAAGAAGGCAAACGCAAGGTAGGACACCCCCTAACCAGATGGACTGACAACCTGAAAAAGGTGGTTGGGATAGACTGGATGCTTAAGGCGGAGGATCGGATGAAATAGCGCACATTGAGAGAGGCCTATGTCCAGCAGTGGACTGCGGTGGGCTAATTGATTGTTTGATTGATTTTATTGAATTTACCCTGGTTGTTCCATAGTTCAACTTTGGAACAAAATTGCAATACCAAAATCGGGAAAATGGAGTGAATGGAACAATTATCAGAATGGAATTCGACATAGAATTTATTTATCTACGTTTAAGGTACATTCTTCGAGAATGTAAACTTTTGTTTAAGTTTTATGCGTGGCAATGGTTTCACTGTCTGCGATGCTGAAGATCGTGTAAAATAGAGAAAAGAAGCCGATGAACTCTGAGCTTCGAGGTGCAATCTACGGATACCTGATCTTGCAGACTCTGAGAATCTTCATTTTGAAAATGCTATTTAAGTATAAAAGATTCTGAGCTGTGGCTAACACTATCTGAAGTCTTGTCACGTTTTTGTGACGATGCAGCGATGTACGTATTCTGTGACGAAACGTCAACATTATGCATGTTGCGTTAAGTCACCGTTCTGGATTAGAATTCTAAGAAAATATAAATCCTTGGGAGGGTAGGCAAAGGTATAATATTAACACTTTTATTTCACCAATTATGATTTTCGGTCCTACATAATAGAGGGCGAGTTATGCCAGTCAAACGGGAACTGACAGCCTCTGTGGCGTCGCGGTAGTGAATGCGATTGCCACGCAGGAGGCGCGGGTTTGATTCCTGCTCAGCGCAAATATTTATACCTATGCATGATGCATGAATACGGCTATTTGCATTCTATCTTCTATCTAAGTATGTTTTACCGAATTCTAGATTCCACAACACAAGCTAGTTGCATTGGTCTGGGTGTTTATATGTATAATATGTATGTATTTACAAAAAAAAAGTATATAAGTATGTTTATCCGCATTCTAGATTCCATAACACAAGCTATAAAAGCTTACCATGAGTCTAGAGAGCGTTGTGTAGAATTGTGGAGAATTTATTTATTTATTTAAGCTTACTATGGGTCTAATACCATGGATCTAAATAATAAATAAATATTCTACGACATTCTACGCAGCGTTATCTAGTAGCGTTGCGTAGAATGTCGTAGAATATTTATTTATTATTTATTATTATTTACTACCTTGGAATGTGTTTGAATTTGAAACTAATTCGAATAGTGACAGTATCTATGTCACAGTTAGTGCAGTGTAATTCTAAAAATAGACGCTTCTGTTAATATTTAACCGGTGTCTAGAGAATAACTTCCAAAGCACTTAATCCAGGTGTGTGCAAAAGTATTTTTACACTCCATTAAGAGAATCTGTCGCCACGGCTCGTTGCAAGCCATTAAGTTCGTATTCACAACGCATTGTACGAGTTGATAGTACGGTACATTTAGTACTTGGAAAGTAATGCGTACTTAAACATATATATTATGCAGATAAACTTTCAATGTTACCATTAAAAATGTTAAAACAATAATCGAAGTATTCCCAAAGATAGCATTATACAACATAGTTGTATTGTTGGGAATGGAACGAGAAATAGAAATTCTGGACTATGCGTGTGTTAACGATATTGTCTGCAATATTGTTACTAAGTCATTTATGTATGTAAGAGATACTCGATAATATGTGTTATTAAAAAGTATGGAATCACAGACCTCAATCCGTAATCTCTCCTACCAACGAAAACAAACTCACCAGTTATCGAACGAAAATAATTCATATTCTACCCTAAAATGTATTACTCCCACTCCAATCTGAAAGTGTAGAATCAATTACCCAAACAGTATCAGTGAGAAAGTTCCATTGATCAAAGCCACACAGTCGATAACCTGTCAAAACACCCTTTAAAACATTCACCCTAACGTTCACCATTATTTTACTACCACGAGGCTAAAATATCAGCTCTATAGCCAATGAAAACAGTTTTTTTCGCACATTGACAATACACCATAAAATCGCTTTAGGGACCGTTTTACCCATCACCGTAAAAGTGTTAAGCCACTTTTACAAATTGATACGTCTATTTCGACCCTTAAGCCGTTGTAATAAGAACTTGAACTCATGAAAGCCAAACTTATACACAGTTGAAATTTATACAGAAGGCCAATTGTAGTTCTAAAACAAGTAGACATAAAATACAAACTTTACGTATCTTGGTTGAAGGGAATTGAATACAAGGTGACTAAGAGACACCATAATAAAGTCTTATTTTGAATTCCCTAAAGATTCTCACGTACAATGGCACAAGAAGAGAGGCTGAGTGCGGAAAAAAAGAGTCCACTATCCTTCCCTAAAGACTCGCTATCGAAAAGTAAGAAGTACTGGTTACGTTGAATAGGTCACGTCAGGTCCTTAGTAAGACGTAAGGAGAAAAAGCTGAAAGGCGGTCCCTTGTATTAGAGACTGCGCCTGAGACTAAACGCTGAGACGATGAAGATGATATTGAGGTAATTTTGCATGTTCTCGGGTGAACAGGGATCAACCAACATCCTTGAGGCCCAAGCCAACCTTACTTGCAAGTAGATGCACCTGTTTAACAAAGAAAGAGGCTCTGATTAGGAAGTTGAATCACAGTCAGTCCTTGAAAAGCCGACATACCAATCAAATACAAGGTTTATTTGACCTCCGGTCCAAAGTGCATACTTTGAACACAACTGAGAAATCGATGAAGAGTGTTTCTTTTGCGAATCAAATGCTTCAGCGGTCATTTTTTAAGTTTTTGAGTAGGTAGGGTAGGTAGGGCATGATACTTACGTTTACGCGAATTGCACTCATTGAAAAAACTTTTTAACTGATTCTATCGCTTATAAGGATTTTATTGCTTCTTAGGATTCTATCGCTTTTAAATATAATTTGTTAAGTATGCAATTAAGTGTTTCTGATAGTAATTAAACTCCTACGATTACTTAATCATTCGGACCAAAGTTTTGAACTTCAAGTTACTTCTTCACTAGTGAGGGAGCCTGTTAACTTTTCGGAACATCATTACACAAAGTTGGATACTGTAATTTGGATTTGTTATTCAAAGGCTAGTGAAGTAAAACTAATATTTTTGCGTTCAGAATCATTAATTTATAATGACCTAGGTACGTTTTTTTAATTTATTATCTCTAATGTACCGATACGACTATTTTACAAGTATATTAATAGATAAATTCGATCGACTTCAAAATTGCCAATTGGTTGTGGAGGGCAGATAGTAGTCGTTTCCCAGAAAAATCTCAAAGTACAGCTGCATCAGTTAGACTGGAAAGCAGACCCATATTGAGTTGGGTAAAAGCTCGGAGTATGATGACAGATTTTTAATCTTTGTTATACAAAACATCTTAGGCTGAGGTCCCACTTGAGCGTTGCGTTGCGTTGAGCAGGGTAATTCTTAGAAATTTAAAGGAATTACTCTCATTGTTATAATTTTATTTGATTACAAATTTCCAAGAATGACCCTCATCGACGCAACGCAACGCAGCGCAACGCACAAGTGTGGCCTCAGTCTTACTCATTGCAAATCATATAAATCAAACAGATGTTTCAGTATTCCTATATACACGTCTTAATCCTGTATTTCTGAAACACTCCACTCACATTACGCCACCCATATTTAAGCCCCACGTACCTAGTAGGGCTGTTTCCGTACACAGTGCACGTTTCCAAACAAACATTCTAATTATATTTAATTGAGGTAATTAAGTTTTCCTGGTATCTCCAATTTGATTCCCGTGTTGTGTAGTGTTTGGATTTTCGATACCTACGTAGGTATAGGATATTTTACAGTAGCTACATGGAGTATGGTGAAATTGTGCGATTAACAATGTATTTTCTTACTAGAACTCCCTTTTTTACCGTGGGGGTAAATCCTTCATGGATGTTATGCCGGACTCCTACCAACTAAAAATCCCAACGGTAACGCCCAGCAGCCTATGCTTGGGAGCCCCGGGTAAGCCCTCGGAGGATGTCCCAGAACTCCCATCAGACCTACGGCTACAATGCGGCCTCGTCTAGCGGGTGGTTCGGGTGCAATCCCGCGTCTATGGGGGGTTTTCGGGTTTTATCCCGCTTCTTAGGAGATCCCTTATGAGAATGCGGGGTCCCTATGCTGTCCATTTTATGCTCTATCTCCTTCACTAAAGTTGATCTGAATGAAGCCACTGATAGCACAATTGAGGGGGTGCGGGTTGGGTAACCTCCACGTTGGCCTTTCCGTTTCTTCTCCCTTTGGACTGCGGTCCTGGGGAGCGGAAGCGGAGGGGCTGGTGCATCCTGGACAACGGCTAACAGACTCCCACCTTAGGAGTTCTGTTGGCCGTTGACGAATAACCCAACGGCCGACCTCATTGTACGAGGAGGTCGTGGGATGGCGGGCCTGCAAGGCCCGCGGGAAGGGATCCGTAGGATCCCTTCTATTCAAACAGCCCTTTTGAGGGCTAGCTGACCCAGAGGGGGTCGTGGGATGGCGGGCCTGCAAGGCCCGCGGGAAGGGATCCGTAGGATTCCTTCCATTCAAACAGCCCTTTTGAGGGCTAGCTGACCCAGAGGGGGTCGTGGTATGGCGGGCCTGCAAGGCCCGCGGGGAGGGATCCGCAGGATTCCTTCCATCTAAACAGCCCTTTTGAGGGCTAGCCGACCCAGAGGGGGTCGTGGTGTGGCGGGGCTTCAAGGCCCGCGGAGAGAGATCCGGTTCCCGCTAGTCGCTCCCAGTATCCCTCTGCTCTCAGAGGGGACAGGGGAGAGGCAAGGGTTCCGCGAGATCCAGGGACGGGTTGGCCCACTGCTCGCGCAGGGGCTGACAGGCACTCGTGCCACCGTCGGTGTTGGGAGAGTTGGCTGCTCCCCCGCGTCGCGTAACCTCCTAGATATCGGCAACGATCTGAGTGCTAGCCACACTCGGTACGCCGGTATCCTGGAGGCCGCGGGGCTTGCCTTAATTGGCCGGCCCGCGACAAGGAAAAGTCTCTAAAACCCGACAGCGAAGTCGTTTAAAACCTGTGGACACCAGGGGACCTCCACAGTATCTACCCCGCTTTTCGGAATGAGCGTCACCCGGAAAGTGTAGTATAGTTCGTCTCATGCTCGTGGGAATCTTATGGAAACTTTAAATCAACATAAAACCCCCCCTTTACCAAGCGAAACAGTCTGCGCGGAGGTCGCGCAGCGCCATGACGCGGAGGTCGCGTCCAAGAACGTCGCGGCGGCGACGGATAAATTTGACACCGCCACAGAGAGGAGCAGGGCCAACAGCCCGGTGGGTCTGCAGACCCGGAAATCTGCACGGAGGAGGAACGGCGATAGGAAAGTTCCTCCTCCACGGAGGGCTGAGACGGATACGGCGGTCACAGTGACCGATTCGTCCTCCACCGACGGCAGCGGGAGCGAAAATTCCCCCACGCCCAAGGCTGCTATGATCGGCAGGGGAAAAACGCGGGGTGGCAAGAGAGCCACCCCTCAAACGCCCTCCTCACGGGTCCCGGCCCTGAGGGACGTTCAAGTGCCGCCGAGTCCCTCCACCTCGGCGGCGCCAATGCCTCGTACCGACCCTACTTCTAGGGAGGTACTAGAGGCTCTGGAGATAGTGATAGGGGCCCGTGCCGGGTCCCTGGGGCCGGACGAGGTCCGGCTGCGACAGGCGACGACGCGCCTCGTCGATGAGTTTGGCCTGCTGAGAGCGGAGCTGGCTGAGTCGCGCAACGATCGGGCTCAACTAGGCAGGCGGCAGGTCGAGCTCATCGAGAGCTCTGAGCGGCAGGCGGCAGAGTACCGCAAGGAGATGGCCAAGATGGCGGCCGAATTTGCGGACCTGCAGAAGGTCGTCGCCGAGCTGCCGGAGGGGCGCGTCACGCGGTCGGCGCGGCGGAAGCCAGTCGCGCAGCCGGTGGGGCCAAAGCCGCCGGTTCGGCCGGCATCCCCGGTGCGGTCGGTGTCGCCGGTGCGGTCGAGGTCGCCGCTGCGGCTGGAGTCGCCACCGTCATCGCCTGTCCGACCGCAGCCGCCGGTGCTGATGCCGACCCAGCCCGCGGACCCGCTGGCGGCCGTCGTGGCGGCTCTGGCCGCCATGGAAAGGCGGCTGGAGGCAGCGCAAGCGGCGCAGGAAGCGCGGCAGGCGGCGCATGAGGAGCGGACAAAGTGTGGATTGGAGGCCATTATGGACTCCATCCGCCGTCCGCCCCTGGCGCCTCCTGCAGGATATGCCGGGGCCGTAAAAAGAGGTCGCCCAGCAGCGGCCCTGACCACGCAGGAGCCGGCCAGCAGACCATCCGCTGCGCCTGTGGCTCCGGCCGCTTCTACTGTCGCCGTCGGAGTCGAGGGCCCTGGGGTTGCGCAGCGTGCCCAGCCCAGGGGCAAGGGAAAGGGGAAGGGCAAGGGGAAGACGTCCTCTGCCCCAGCCCCAACCCCAGCCCCGGCACCGGCCTCGGCTTCGGCTACAGCTCCGGCTCCAGCTGCCTCCACGAGCTCCTCCCCGGCAGGTGGTTGGGAGGTAGCCGGCGAATCACGCAAAAGGCGGAACGCCAAGCGAAAAGCAGCCAAAAAGGCCAAGAAGGCCGAGGCTGCCGCGAAGGGAGCGCCGGGAAGGCTGCGCGTCCCCCGCACCACGGCTGTCGTCTTGACGATGACGCCGGAGGCCGCGGAGAGGGGCGTGCAATACCCCGACCTGGTGAGGCGGGCCAGAGGCCTCATAGATATGAGGTCTCTTAAGCTGGCGAAGCCCCTCCGAGTCACGGAGACTCGGACGGGGGCCCGCCTCATCCAGGTCCCTGGCGCTTCCAGCGGTCCCCAGGCTGATGCCATAGCGGCTCAGCTAAGGGAGACGCTGGACGCAGCCGACGTCCGGGTGTCCAGGCCCATCAAGTGCGCAGAACTGCGCATTTCGGGCTTGGACGACTCCATCACGGCCGAAGAAATTCGGGCCACCGTGGCGGAGGCCGGGGGCTGCCCCCTGGAGGCGGTTAAGGTCGGAGCAATACGCTACGGCCGTCGCGGACAGGGGGCGGCAGTTGTCGGCTGCCCCATCGCGGCAGCTCAAAAGGCTGCTGATCGGCGGGTCCTCGTGGTGGACGGCGTTGTTGGGGTGCGGGCACAGCTCCTGCAGGCTCGACCGGCCAGGTGCTTTAGGTGCCTGTCGGTCGGGCACGTGGGGGTGCAGTGCACGGCGGAGGTGACGGTCGGCGACCGCTGCTTCCGCTGTGGCCAGCCCGGTCACAGGGCCGGTGGTTGCGAGGCTCCGCTGCACTGTTTTAGGTGTGCAGCGGGGGGCAAACCGGCCGACCATCGGGTTGGCAGCAAGGCCTGCACCGGAGGGGAGCCGAAGCCACGAGGCGGGCGTTCCGCCGATAGTTCGCAGCGGGATGCGGAGATGGTTCCATAATGGATCCCCAACTCCGCATCCTGCAGGCGAACGTGGGCCACGGTGTCGATGCTCAGGCTCTTCTGCTCCAGAGCATGGCACAGTGGTCCATACACGTCGCCGCTGTCGCCGATCCGTACACCCACCGGCCCCCCGGGCCTGCCTGGGTGGTCGACCTGGATGGGTCGGCGGCACTGGTGCGTAACGCCGCTGCGGGTGCCCCTCCCTTTGTGGTGATCGCAAGGGAGCATGGCATCGTAGCGGCGCGTGTGGGGGAGATTGCGGTCGTGGCCGTCTACTTCACGCCGGCATCACACCGACGCATAGGGCAGTATCGGCAGTCGCTGGAGCGGCTGACCGACGTCGTCAATGCCTGTCACCCTCGCCCGGTTCTTGTGCTTGGGGACTTCAATGCCTGGTCTGAGGCTTGGGGGTCCCGGCACACGAACCCGCGAGGTAGGGCTCTGGAGAGCTGGGCCGCTACTCTCGGTCTGGTTCTCCAGAATCGCGGGGCCGAAGCCACGTTCTGGGTGGCGGAGCGCGGGGCGAGTTCGATCGTTGATCTCTCATTCGCGAGCGCTTCGCTGTCGCAACGTGTGCGGGACTGGCGTGTTGTCGGGGAGGTGGAGACACTGTCGGATCACCGATACGTTCGGTTTGATGTCTCCCCCCCCGAGAGTGATGCGCCGGTCACACCGGCCCCACGCGAGCCGCGCTGGGTGCTTAGGGGACTGAATAGGGATGCTCTCCTGGAAGCCGCCTCCGTGCAGGCCTGGGCCATGGTGCCGGACAGGCCTGACGACATCGATGACGAGGCGGCGTGGTTCCGGGAGGCCATGACTGTTGTCTGCGATGCGGGTATGTCTAGGGCTCCAGCCTATAGTCCGAGGCGCCGGGTCTACTGGTGGACTGCGGAGATCGCGAGGCTGCGTCAAGCCTGCGTGATCGCGCACCGCCGGTGGGCCAGGCTCCGTAGGAGGCGTAGCCGCCCCGCAGACACAGATCCCCTAGTGGCGGAGTTGCAAGAGGGATACAGGGAAGCCAGGAATGCCCTCCGAGCGGAGATCAAGCGGTCCAAGGCAGCTTCCTATAGGGAGCTGCTGGAGACACTGGAGCGGGACCCATGGGGGCGGCCTTACCGCTTGGTAAGAGGAAAGCTGCGCCCCCGGGCCCCTCCCCTGACCCAGGTTCTCGAGCCGGCTCTGCTTGGAGGAGTGGTGGCATCCCTGTTCCCGGCGCGGGCGGAACACGTTCCGCCGCAGATGACTCCGCCACCTCGGTCGCCTGATGCGCCCGGCGTGGTTATTGACGACGACGTGCCCGAGGTCACTTGGGTAGAACTAGAGCTGGCGGTGCGACGGCTTAGAGCCAAGAAGAACACCGCCCCGGGACCCGACGGCATTCCAGGCCGTGCGTGGGTCCTAGCTCTAGGAGAAGACGGTCTCGAACCCCGACTGCGAGGGTTCCTCAGCGCATGCTTGGAGCGGGGCCAGTTTCCGAAGATGTGGAAGACGGGGAAACTGGTCCTCATCCGCAAGGACGGACGCCCGGCGGACGAGCCGTCCGGGTACCGGCCCATAGTGTTGCTCGACGAGGTGGGCAAGCTCTTCGAAAGAGTGATTGCCAAGCGCCTCGTCGAGCACCTCTCTAGAGTGGGGCCGGACCTAGCGGACACGCAGTACGGCTTCCGCCGGTGGCGTTCCACTGTGGATGCCATCATGCGCGTGAGGACTCTGGCGGAGGATGCAGTTGCCCGGGGCGAGGTGATGTTGGCGGTGTCCTTGGACATCTCCAACGCGTTCAACACCTTGCCCTGGAGTTGCATCAGGGAGGCGCTCGTGTACCACGATGTGCCTCTCTACCTCCGCCGCATAGTCGGGGCGTACCTGACGGAGAGGGCCGTCATCTACCCAAGTGCGACCGGCGTCGGTAGGCGTGAGATGTCGTGCGGTGTCCCACAGGGATCGGTCCTGGGGCCGCTCCTGTGGAACATCGGATACGACTGGGTGCTTCGCGGTGAGCTCGCGTTCGGTGCCACCGTCACGTGCTACGCGGACGACACGCTAGTGACGGTGAGTGGCGCTACACACCGCGAGGCGACCCAGAGGGCCACGACCGCTGTTGCTCAAGTCGTGGATCGGATCCGGCGGCTGGGTCTCGAGGTGGCTCTGCACAAATCCGAGGCCTTGTTCTTTCATGGTCCTCGGCGCAGGCCACCCCCGGGATCCAGCTTGACAGTAGGAGGTACTCCCATCGACATCAAGCCCCGGTTGAAATACCTGGGGCTCGTACTCGATGGTCGGTGGGACTTCGGAGAGCATTTCCGAAGTCTGCGCCCCAAACTGTTGGTGTCAGCTAACGGGCTGATGCGGCTGCTGCCCAACCTGAGGGGCCCAGAGGACTCCTGCAGGAGACTCTACGCGGGTGTCGTGCGGTCCATGGCCCTGTACGGGTGCCCCGTGTGGGCGGACGCCCTGCGGGCCAGGTTCGTGCAACTGCTGCATGCGCCGCAGCAGACGATGGCCTGCAGGGCCATTAGGGGGTACCGCACGATATCCTTTGAAGCGGCGAGTCTCCTAGCCGGATCGCCACCGTGGATCCTGGAAGCGAGATCCCTTGCGGCACTGTATCGGTTCCGTAAGGAGGCGCGGGGGCGGGGATACGATCCCGAGCCCGAAGACATTCGGGCCGAGAGGTCCCGGCTCCACGGGATCATGGTGGCGGAGTGGGAGCGACGACTTGAGCAACGACGCGCAGGGCATGCCGTCATAGAGGCGGTACGGCCCATCATGGGGGAATGGCTCGAGAGGCCACATGGCAGCCTCTCGTATCGACTGACGCAGATTATCACCGGGCACGGGTGCTTCGGGAGATATCTGTGTCGGATCGAAAAGGAGCCAACGTCCGAGTGCCATCACTGCGACGCGAGCGAGGACACGGGGCTGCACACGCTCACCGAGTGCCCGGCATGGGCTGAACCGAGGCGGGAGCTAGTGGCGGCCCTGGGAGTGAGAGTTCTCACCCTCGCCACCCTGCTCACAGCAATGGTCCGCTGCGCGGACGCGTGGGCGGCCGGCGTCTCCTTCAGCGAGCAGGTAATGGTCGTGAAGGAGACGGCGGAGCGGGAGAGGCGGCGCGAGCGAGAAAGACTCGCGGATCGCGCCGCCCGCGCGCGCAGGCAACTCGGGCGTCGGAGGGCACTGACTGACCTCCGTCCCCCATGAGCGCGGGCCTGGGGGTGACGGGTGGAGCCGCCTGTCACCCCAGCAGAAGCAGGCCACGGCGGCGGCGCGCTGAACAGCGCGCCTCCCCATTCCGGGGGCGAGTTGGGGACACCGTTGTCCCCCCTCCTGAGGAGGGCCAGACCGTAAGGGATGGCCCTGGGTCAGCCGGGGTGCGAGGGATATGTCTTTGACAACCTCACCTCCGGCCTAGCACCAAGACCCACAGTCGGCGTGCGGTTTTAGTCGGTTCGAGTCCGACATAACCTCCCCTTCCGGTTCCGGCAGGGGGGGTATCCGAGGGGATTTCCGCACGAAAAAAAAAAAAAAAAAAAGATAGCACAATTGAGATGGCAGAATTTTCTTCCCAATAATTCAAGCTAAAGTGAAAACAAAATTTCAGACAGAAAAAGAAAAAGAATATCGTTATTATTTGGAGCGAAGTGTAAATAAATATTTCTGGTTGATAACAAACTGGCCTTTTATCATCATCATTATAGTCATCTTTAGTGTTGGCCTTTATTTTGATGTAGTCCAGTTTAGCACCTTAGAAAAGAGTACGTAGCCTAGTTCACGAAGAGCTATTTCTATTTCTTTACGGCTTACTATTCGAGGAGCTTTGCGATCGAGACATTCCGGGTTCAAATCCCGGCGATGACCGACTCTTAGCTTAGCTAGACGGGTTAAAAGTAAAACACTAATAATCTTTTGTATTAAAAAAAGAAAAAACATACTGCATGAAATTGGAGATATCAGTATATCAACAGATGAAGTAGTCTTATATCATACATTTGAAAAAAAAAACAAGAAATGAAATTTGAGAGTATTCAATACACCGACTTTTACTATATCGGATATTCAACTCGAACCTCTGTCTATACCGATACTGTGGTAGTTTCTGATACATCGTATGTAAATTTTAGCCTCAGAAATAGACAGACAACTCGATATTCTCTTGAATAGCAATTTTTGCGGCAATAACAATCGTGGAACATAAGTGGGCCGGGCCCGACCCTTCTCATATCTTTATTGATATCTGTTACATTCCAATGCTATGAAGATATTGTAAATGTTATGTAGAACGCTTCCGATATACGCTGGAACTGATGTTTCATTGCTTTGATAACAGTATTAATAATAGGTTACGAGATATATTAATATTGGTGAATATTGAATTTCTTTCGGATGATATTCGCACTGGTGATTAATAAATGATAAAATATTCCACAAAATTCTACACAACGCTATCTATGGAAAGCTTTTATAGCTTGTGTTATGGAATGCTGATTGAAACGAACTGATCTGAGTGAGTTCGCTTATCAATAGTATTATAATAAATAATAAATTTCAATGAAAGACTGCTGGTTCCAATGGTGCCGAAAACAGAACTATATTGACATAACAAAACAAGAAACACAAATCTATATTCAAAAATACAAAAGAAAAATAAAAACTTAAACTAAAAAGGAGGTGCGTCGCGCACATTTCTCCCCTCTGGAAGTAAAACTAACTTTTTCAAAGGTCTGCGCAGCACACCCGCCGAAGTATTGACATCCGCAACTCTCACTACTCTATCATGGCCTGGAAAAGTAGCTGTAATTCGTCCTCTTGGCCACATGCCCCTTGGCAGATTTCCGTCGGCTACTAAAACCAAATCGCCCACTTCCATATTTGGAACCTCACCCCGTCCAGTTCGTGGGATAAGGGTCGGTAAATATTCTTTTAGCCAACGCTTCCAGAAGTGGTCCGCTAGTCTGACTGCTTTACGCCAACTGCTTCTGGAAACTAGATCAGAATCGGAGAGCGTGGCTGGTATGGGTCGTCCGGATGAAGCCGCCAATATAAAATGACTGGGTGTTAGTGCCTCTTCAGAACAAGGGTCTACGGCCACATGTGTTAATGGTCGGGAATTCACCAGCGCTTCTGCCTCTGCCAATAAGGTACGGAGAACTTCCACTGTTGGAGCGCGTTCTGAAAGTGTTATTCGTAGAGCCGTCTTGATACTCCTGACCAGCCGCTCCCAGGCTCCACCCATAAAGGGAGCTGAGGGTGGGATGAAACTCCAACTGATCCTTTCATTTGCAGCATATTGCGATACGCCATCCCCATATAGGGCACGGAGCTCCCTGCTAGCGCCAACGAATGCAGTACAATTATCTGACCAAACTTCTGATGGAGTTCCTTGACGCGCCACAAAGCGGCGGAGACTCATTAGAGCCGAATCCGTCGATAAATTGTCGACTATTTCAAGATGAACGGCGCGGACAACCAGGCAGGTATAT
Source organism: Eilema sororculum (assembly GCA_914829495.1). Classification (NCBI taxonomy): domain Eukaryota; kingdom Metazoa; phylum Arthropoda; class Insecta; order Lepidoptera; family Erebidae; genus Eilema; species Eilema sororculum. The sequence goes on along the minus strand of OU618552.1, from coordinate 17,531,108 downwards.
AGCGCTACATACCTCTTTTCCCGTCTCCGACCAATGGACACTTGAATAGGGCCGAAATAATCAAGGCCTGTAAATGTAAAAGGGCGCTTGTGGTGACTCAGGCGAGCTTCAGGAAGGTTTCCCATTGGTGGTTGGAATCTTTCAGCTCTGTGTATTTTGCATATTTGGCAATTGAAGGAAACTGAGCGGACGACGTTACGTAGGCCGGGTATGTAGAACTGCTGGCGGAGCTCGTTGACAACCGTCTCGGTATTAGCATGAGCTGCTTTCCTGTGGTAGTGGCTCACAAATAACTTAACGGCAGGGTGCTTACCATCGAGGACAATGGGATTTTTCATAGTTTCGGGTATTCCAGAGGCTGCGGATATACCTCCAGAGAGGCGAAGCAAACCAACTTCGTCGATCAGTAATGAAAGATTGAAAAGGCGACTATGGCGAGTTACAGGCAGGGGAGGGTGACTATTAAGACACCGTAACTCATCGAAGAAGGCGTCTGCTTGAGACTGGCGAAAAATATGCACCTCTGCTAGGCGCATGTCGACCGCTGAGACATGGGATCTTGGAAGCGGAAAACTGAGAAAACTTGATGGCTGAAATGAGAAGGAACAAATCCCCCCCTCAATTCGTACTTAATGATCTATATGAAGCCCCCTACGAGCTAAAGAATGAATCCTAAGGTTAGTTAAGTAATAATGAGCTCTACTGGTGGCTCGTACCAATCTCAACCACGAGCTAAAACGTTTGGGATCCGCTGAGACTGGCATAGCTCTAACACTACTAGTAATGAGGTGAACGGGAACGAGTGGGACCACAGTTCTAATCTCTTCGCCCAAATATTTTGAATAGCAGGGCTCACTGGCCCAATTTGTGGATAATAAAAAACTCGGACCACAAATCCAGCGCGATTCTGAGGTTAAACGATTATGATTAATGCGCGTCGCATCATTCGCTACATTTAAGTTACTAGGAACCCATCGCCACTCACTAATACTTGTTGCTTCCAGTATCTCACCAAGTCTATGAGATACAAAAGGTTTAAAAGAGCGTGCATCGCTTCGCAACCAGCCAAGCACGGTCATTGAATCGCACCAGAAAATACGTCGCACAGGTTTGAAATTGTGCGTTTCGCAAATTGTGGTAGCGAGGCGCGCAGCAATCAATGCAGCCTGAAGTTCTAAACGAGGTATGGACACAGGTTTTAATGGGGCTACACGAACTTTTCTACAAATGAGTGATAACTTCACATCACCATTTTGGAAAATGAATCTCCAATAAGCGACTGCAGAAAATGCTGATGCGCTAGCATCACAAAATATGTGAAGTTCAAGACTTTCTACTTGACGTTCGTCCGGACAATAGCAGCGTGGTATTTGTAAATGAGAAACGCTAAGTAAATCCTCAAACCAAAGCTTCCAAGCTGCAATGTCATTTGGAGATAGTTCTTCATCCCAATCAAGACCCTTGCGCCACGCGTTCTGATACATAATGCGACCCGTTACTATAACAGGCGCAAGAATGCCGAGTGGGTCAAAGACTCGCATAAGATGACCTAAAACCTCACGCTTGGTGAACTTTTCCGGCAGACTGCGTGTTTTTGAACTAATATTGAAACCGATGCAATCGGCCACAGGCTGCCAAATAAGACCAAGCGTTCGTACCAATGTGGGCAGGTGACCCAAATTAACATCCATGGTGGTTTCCGGTGCAACAGGCGCCTCCAATAATGACTCCTTCGGTAATAACGATAGTGCGGAGTAATTGTTGGAGGTCCAGCCACGCATGTTAAAACCAGCATGTTGATGGACAGTGTGGATGTCAGCGGCAAGTTTGGCCGCCTCATTCACGCTATCCAGGCTAATAATACAGTCATCCATGTAATGGTTGACAATAATGGCCCGAGCAGCATCCGGATAGCGTTCCTGATACTCGGTTGCATTTTTATTTTTAATATATATGGCTGTAAACGGACTAGATGCCGCACCGAAAATCAAGGATGACATACGGTAAATACACAAAGGTTGATCCGGACTATCGCGCCATATGAATCTTTGTGCATCACGATCTTCCTCCCGAATTTTGATTTGAGGAAACATCTCTCGAATGTCCGCGGTCAAACCAATTTTTCCCTCTCGGAAACGAAACAAAATACCTAACAAAGGTTGAAGTAAGTCTGCTCCCGGGAGTAATAAAGAATTTAGTGAAACGCCCTGAGATTTATTCGGTTTGTTTGGATTAACAATGCCAAAATGGGGTAAGTACCATGTAGGTGCATGAGGTACATCCGTGCACAACTCAGCATAACCCTTCTTAATCATATCCTGAATGTTATCACGATACCGCTCTGCATACACAGGATCTTTTTTCATCTTCTTTTCTAAGCTCAAAAACCTAGATAATGCAAGTTTGTAACTATCAGGAACTACCAAATTGTCAGATTTCCAAATGAGACCAACTTCAAAACGGCCACTGGGTAGACGCCGCGTCGTGCGATCGAGCGTTTGAACTGCATACTCGTCCTCAGCGTTGCGGACTTCACGTTTCACGATTCCTATCGACTCCAGTTTATACTGCTCTTTAATAAGAAATTCTAAGGTACAACGAGCACTTTCCTCTGACTTAGACTCTCGCAATGTAGTATGATGAATAATATCAACCGGAGTCGTTGAGCTGCAACCGAAACCAAACAATACCCAACCTAGAGCAGTGGTTATGACTTGCTGCCCTTACGCGTCACTCTAGGCACTGTGAGATGCCAATTATCAATACCAACAATAATCATAGGTTTGACATCGTCATAGCAAAATTCATTAGCAATATCTGAAAGATACGAATATTTCGTTACGCTATCCCTATTCACCGACTGTTGGGAAACCCCTAAACCTGTAATAGACCGCGCTCTACGAATAAGGTAAGTTTCTTTTGCGTGACGGCCTTTAATATTAAAGTCAACATATTGAACACTGGATTCCTTACTTAAGCCACCAACGCAGTCTAAATGAATGTGCCCTTCGGGGCCTTTGATGCCGAGTTTAGACGAAATCTCAGCATCTATAAATGTGGCTGTTGACCCATCATCTAACAATGCGTAAGTTTCTACACTGCCAGACGGGCCGGAAACAGTCACAGCCACAATCTTCAAAAGAGGCCGTTGGCACACTTTCTGTATAGGCTGGCCTACTGAAAGAGACGAGGCATGCGAAAGAATTTCTTTCGACTCCGAGACAGATGCAGGCGTTGAGCTCGAGGAAGGTGCGTCACGTAATGTTGATGACGTAGTGCTGGTTGACGACAGTGCAGGCTCGTCGTCCAACCCTACATGCGCCGTGGCTGCGTGTTCATAGTTCGGATTATGCAATAGTTTGTGATGACGGAACGTGCAACCATGTACGTCACACAATAATTGAGCAGAGCAGAGAATTAATCTATGCCAACCTACTTTCAAACATCTATGACAAATTCGTTTCTTTTTTATCAATTTCCAAATAATAAATTTCAATGAAAGACTGCTGGTTCCAATGGTGCCGAAAACAGAACTATATTGACATAACAAAACAAGAAACACAAATCTATATTCAAAAATACAAAAGAAAAATAAAAACTTAAACTAAAAAGGAGGTGCGTCGCGCACATTTATAAACATACTTAGGTATATATTTTTTTGTAAATACATACATATTATACATAGAAATACCCAGACCAATGCAAATAGCCATATTCATGCATACAAATATTTGCACTGAGCGGGGATCGAACCTGCGCCTCCTGCGTGGCAGTCACGTGCCTAATTGTTGAAGTCTGTATCAGATTGATCTTGATTATCAAAATACTCTTATTACCTTGTTACTAAAATCATTAGCTTCACGCCCTTTGAATTTTCTTCATGGTCCTTTTGAAAATACATGAATGTGACGACGAAGAATATGGAAATTAAATTTGTTCAGTTTGTTCTACGTTTTTTACTCTAAGTGGCAGTGCAGCCACTTTAAACTTGCAGGTAATAAGCAATATGTTGCCTTCAAGAAGCGACATTTTCTTAAATCTTTGACACAAACATGTTTCGCCTTTGCGTGAGACATTCTCAAGATGACAGTAAATGAGCATTATATGCAAGTTTCACTGCATGCCGTATAATTTTATTCTTAAGTAGTGGTATGAAAGAATGAAAAAAAAAACATTTAAGGGGTGCGCATTGTCTTATATAACTTTTCAACTCCTATCATCGTAGGTCCGAAAATGTTTCTCATACCAATACCAAATTATAATGATCGTTATTCATAAAATGTGAGCCAATATGGACCTATACCGACATGCACAATGACGAACATAAACTGAATTTACTTCGATCACTTGTTGATCATCAATGATCGAAATCAATAAACAGATGGAGATCCTATTATATCGCTATCAGTAACTCAAGCTCTTCATACTTGCATATTATCAAGGTTTATTGTGATTAGTCCAAAAGTTAAGATCACTATTCTTGAACAATACTCAGTCTTGAGTGGTTATTTATGAACTCTTAGTTGATATACAAGTTCTAAAATCTAATCTGAATTTAAAACCTTGTCTCAAGTTAAGATTTATGAATGAGTATCGTTCTAGAATACGGAACTTAATCTTCAAAAAACAAAAACCAACAGTTCACTTCGCACTAATAACCATCATCCTATTACAAATTTCCTGAGCTCCTTTAATAATAAAAAATGTAATATAATGTTATGCTAAATATACTTAATTTCATCCTCTTCCGTAACTTCAATTACTTTTTCTGAGTGCCTTTCTGAGGAAGTTAGCGATCTTATGAGTATAATGTTAAGCAAATTTCTGTTGTATGTCGTTCACTGTTTTCGCCATTTTCTCATGTGATACGTAAATGTGATGCTTTAGAACGCTCCAATGTTAACAAAGTTACTTTAGTACAGTTACTGTCAAGATGAATTTACAAAAAGGGATAAGCACAACTGTATCGAGAAGCTACTTCGTGGAATTTAATATTGTTTTTCAAAATATGAACTTAACTTTACAAATTCTCGAAAAGGTAGGTACATTATATTATGAGTGTGCACATCATCTGTGGACGAGACTTTCAGTTTAGTTCTCGGGTTTAGCATAGTTTTATCTGGAAGTTTCCAGTCCTGTAGCCACAGGATTCTAAGAACTAGAAGTTTGTTTTTTGTTTTTTAGGTTCAGGTTTCAGGCTTTAATTATTAAAAGACAATATCTGAGTGGTAATGTCAGAACTTTGTCTTCTTCTTCATTTTAGCGTTAATCCCAGTCGCTGGGGTTCGCTTACCAGTCTAACCATGGATTTGGTTAAGCTTCGATATTTTCTGTAAAGCGATTGTCATCTGACCTCCACAACCCAAAGGCGATATCGAAGCATTGCAGCTAGACCAGTTGTTGGACTTTTGAGGGCTCCAACTACCAGTAACGACTGTCATAGATGTTCGTACGGCAACCGAGACCGATGGCCTCTCGGAGGCACGACCAGAACAATTCAAATACTTATATTCATGCTTACAAATACCTGCATTGAACGGGGATCAAATCCGCGCCTCCTGCACCGCGCACGTTCAGGCTACACCACGGAGGCTGCCAGCTTTGTATATCGTATAATCGTATTTATGTAAAACTTTAACTAGAGCATATTATTCACGACCCACAAAAAATCCTTGTCAAGAAAAGTTGAGGCGTCCTATCATTGATATTAGGAGATATTAGGAGATATGTTGCACTGAGCTTCAAAACGTGGATAGAAAAGTATGAACACTTACACGAAATACATTCTACTTCTACAGCATTATTTTAACGAATATTAATGGACGTCAAATAAACCACAATCATATAAAACGCACTTTGAATATTACAATGTTTTCGCTAAAAACCAAGTGGTCTAGGTTTTATTCTTTTCGCAAGCGGCTAATTGTCCATTTGCGGGCATTCGGGCGTGCTTCACGAAAAACAGAGAAAGTCAGTCGCCATTTTAATTCAATTCTTTCGAACAAAGCTGCTGTTGCATTTTCCATTGTACCCTCCTCGTTTTGTTGGCGAAAAGTGCAAATGTCTATGAAACAAAAAATGGTATAAAAATATCTTAATTTCCTATCCTTTCACAACGTCAGATGGCTCGAAGATAACACCGTAAAAAGGTAGGTACATTGGGTAAAATTAAACCCTTTCAACATAAACCTTGTTTGTACCATTTCAGGGTTGAATTAAAAAGATAAGGTACACGGTTAACACGAAGAGGCAAGTGTAAACGTTTTAAGTTTGTTTAAGTATTTTTTGCGAGCTTAAAAAGCTGAGATATCATCGTCTTGTTTAGCTATTTATTTCTTCGTTATGTTGACCAAAATCGTTTCAAACTTCTAATATATAATATCATGTAGTTATATCTTAGTAAATATATCACATTAGTATATCTAATAGTGCACTGCCTCGCAATGGGCACGATCCGATTGCTACTCAGTGCAAATATTTGTATACATGAATACTTCAAGTCTATGTGATGCAAATAGGTCTGGGTGTTTTCTTGTTTTCCATTCATTTTTCGGAAAGCATGTTAAGCCATCGGTCCCATTCGTCATACGAACATCTACGGCAGTCCTTATGGGTAATTTGACTTGGAGAAGTTCGATTAACTATAGAATTTCGATAGCATGTAACATGACAGTCACTTCAAGAAAAATATAGAAGTTTTACAACAATATTAAACCGAAGTTACTAATATTCCCCCTAACCCCTCCAACTAAGCTAAATTGCTAGTACTAGGAGTGGATTCATGTCGGTAGTGTAATGGCCAGGATTGGAACCAGGGACCTCTCGATCGTAAGGCCGACTCCTTAACCACTAAGCCGCAACTGAGTTGGGGAAACGATCTGCGATTGATGATAGATATATATTAGTTCATACCTACAAGAAAACCTCTAAATAATATGGAAAACCATAATCCAATCAGTTTCACAGTAGGTACCCCTGGAAGAATACGAAAACGCAATCGCAAATAGCGACTTTGTTATACTCCGTAAAGAAACTCTTCAAATACACGACAGAATATGCTCCACTTAATTTATATAAACTTGCTCACTGTCAAAGCCCTCACAAAACTTGTCGAGATTCTTTACCCAACTTTGCTGGAACGCAATCTGGTCGGCAACTGTCGTTTAGAATTCAACCCGAGTCCAATACTATTCCGTTATTAATTAAAGATGGTACAAAGTTCGTAGATTCCTCACACAATTCGGCCCACCCTGGTTTATGCTTGCCCGGAATGTAATTGGAATTGTTCCGCTCCGTAGGTCAGAATGTGGCCAATTTAAGATTGGGATAAGGACAACCTTGGACAGTTCAACTGTTTAAGTTACTTCAAACATGTTGCTAAGTTGAAAAATTAATTGGTGTTAGTTTCTGTTTGTTTTGACAGGGGAAATCTGTTTCGGAGCGATCACGTAAAATTCAAATTTATCAAAGTTATGAACGTTCTTTGGAAGTTTTGCTGTATTTATAATTGTTTTAGAATGTTCTTACACAGTAATTCTTGAAATTCGAGCTTTCTATTGTTGACTATATTTCAGGGTATGGGGCCATCAAGATCTTGGGGAGCAAGCTAACTTCTCATGTTCTTTTTTTATAAAGGATAAGTCAATTTGACTTTACCTCGCCTGATGTTAAGCTAAAGGCAAAGTCTCGAAAAGAGGGTCACCATCGTAAACATGTACCATGTTAACTATAGTGGTGGCACTCAGCTTGACGGCCTCATCTGATGCCTTTTCACACCCCGCGTAAAGGACTCGGGACTGTTGGAAGAAGGAAACACGTGAGCTGGCAGGGAGTTCCAGGTCTTAAGTCAGTGCACCTGCTTATTAATGGTTGAGGCTATTTTGACATATTAACATAATTCGATTATCACGCCATCACATTATCAATAAATAGCCTTTCATAGTGGTAGGACGTGTAAATAGTCCTGACCAAGTGGTGTGTTTGCACACAGAGCGTTTAAGCTCCTATGACCAGCAGTTAGGTAGTAATGAAAAGAAAATACACATGTGACCGCTTCTATGAATGAAAACGTAAGAGAATCGGCACTGACCTGTGTTCCACCTCGTGAGGATTCAGCTGCAGACAGGCGTGGTTCCTGGCACGTGTTGGTGGGTAGGTATATTTCGACCGGCCGGTGACTTTCTTGAATTTGTCGTTTTCTTCCGATACACTTCACTTATACTGACTTGAGAATGTGGCCAAAGGAACTTATAGAATTACACAGAGAAAGAAACGAGGAGTTGAATTAATCAAACTTCCGTTTTATGCGTTAGCGGAGTCAAAAAAGGACATCTTTCGATGCTGGGTGCGGGTTAGTGACTGATTATAAAATGCGAGCGGGTAGATGATCCGCCGTGGTGCTTGAGAGTCTCGCTCGTAGAAACTTCGTTCTCAAAATATAGTTCGAACAGATCCATTCACAGCGCCATTCATTGGCCTCCTCCAACACTAAGTGGTCAACAAATGAGCGCCAATATTCAAACATTATTCGATACATAGAAGCGGTTTATTAAATTACAAAATTGAAATACAATTAAATTATGTGGGAAATAATTAAGAAAGTACAGCGCTCCACCATGCACCCGGCTTTGGAACGTCGCAAGACGTTACGAAACAAACAAGCGAACACTGGCTGATTAGAGCCCATAGTGAATTTGTATAACATAATAATACACATAGCCAAAATAACAACTTAGACTAACAATATTCTATCTAAAGTATGTTTAAAGTTTGAGTTAAAAATTAAAGTTTAAGATTCTATTTAGCGTTGTAAGTTATTGCGTTGGGACAGGATACAATTTGTTTACAGCGAGTTTGTAAGTACCAGAACGCGTTTTATATTTTATGATAGACATGAGGAGTCCAGGTCCAGTATGACAATTGACAACGTGAAAATGCTGAATTATTAGATCAACAACGTGATCGCGTTTAGAGAGAAGGACAGGATGTAATCCTGATACAGAATGAGGTTCGATCTTAAATTTAAATCGTGCGAATTTTAAAACGTATGTAATGATACGTAGTAGTTTCTGCCAAGAAGAAACACGTTGTGCTAATGTACATAACAATGGCGACTCTGTGTGTTTTGATGTCACACTCAACACATTTGCCTTATGCTCAGGTAAGTCAGAACAGTTGGCGGGAGAGAATGACTTAATAGGCCATTTATCAGGGGGGCCGCGGATCCATGCTGGACCGTTCCACCACAAATCATAAGCCAAAAGTTGCGAGGGGAGCATACCGCGTGATAGACAATCACTCGGATTAATGTCTCCGGCGACGTGATAAAAATGTTTAGCGTTCAAGTTTTCTTGACACTGAGCGACCCGGTTGCTAACAAAAATCGACCACCGATGTGGTGACGAGTGAACCCATGATAAGGCAATCGTGGAATCAGAAAAGGCGTAAATGTCAGTAACGGGAATGCGTAATGCATACGAATCACGTACAGTTCTTATTAACTTTGACATAAGCAAAATAGCACATAACTCTAAGCGAGCAAGCGTAGTAATCTTTGTCGGAGTGACCTTTGATTTCGCACACAAAATGCGAGTTTGAATGCCAGATGGGTAGGTACAATGTGCATAAATAACACATCCCATGCCATTCAGGCTGGCATCACAAAATGCGACAAGACGTAATTCGCAATCAACTTCGACACCTATATGTCGCGGAATTTTTAATGTGTCAAGCAATTTTAATTCTTGAACGAGAGCGGAAAAGCGTGAGCGTATATGCTCTGGAGCAGGGTCATCCCAATCACTCTTACTAAGCCAAAGTTCCTTGAACCTGAATAAGATGCGCAGGTACGAGTATTTACGATGGTCAACAGGTACGCCAATACGTAAATAATGTTGTTTTATGTCAGCGTTCATTGCGATAGGAAATAGCCTAAAATTTAATAATAATAAAAACAGGTCTGCCTGTAAATTGGGACCAATATGTAAAATATCATTGAGCGAACGACAAGTGTGGGTTTTAGCGCTCGCGTCTAACACAATACGCGGCATCGGTTCGTCATGTCGAACCACTGCGCGATGTGGTATATAATAACCATCCATAGACAAATTAGAGTCATCAACGAGACCAAGACAACCGTTATCCAAACAATCCCGAATAACCTTATTGTAATTTTCGCGTACGGTTGGTGATTGACGAAGTTTACGCTCGAGCGACAAAAACCGGCGGTGAGCGACGCCGCGCGAGTTCCCTAGTTCAGAGGGATCCTTGCAGAACGGCAGCGCAACAGAATAACGACCTACGTCATCGCGAGTCACAGTAGATGTGAAAATATTCTCGCACTCGGTTTCTTCTGGAGACAATAGGCGTTTCACAGGAACTTCCTCAAGTTCCCAAAAATTTTGCACTAAGTCATTTAGTGCTAGCGCAGAAAAGGATGCGGTTGTAGGCACAACAACTTTACGTGGGTAATCACCCATAAGTACATACCCAAACGCGGTTGATAGTACACAAGGGGCACTGGGGCCACACTCGACTCTATTTCCTAAGTAGATATACGGGAAGAGCTGTGCACCTAATATTATATCAATGTTTCCTGGAATGTTCCAGCTTAAGTCAGCAAGCGGTAAATCGCGAAGATTTAACTCGCTATCACACTTAATTAATTGCGAGGGCAATTGATCCGTAAGGCTATTCATAACTAACGCATGTATGGTATACTTATGATCTGCATAAATACGAGATTCAATGTCCAAATACACATAGCCTATTATCGTGTGCGAAGTGGAGCCAACACCTTTGACAACAGAATTACTCATTGGTATTATTGGTAAATTTAATAAACGACAACAGGGGCCAACCACAACCTCTTAAAGCAGTATTATTTCAATCTTACTTCGTGTTTTGGTACCATGACCTCTTAAAGCAATATTACAATAATGTTGTTTAAATTAGCAGTTTTGGGACGTCACCCATAGTTTTCGTTCTTTTTGTTCGTTCAGCGTCAAATATGACATCCTTTATAAAGTCAATAGTTAGGTACAAAACACGATTGAAAAAACAATATTCGAGGAGTTTATCAGCTTCTAAAAGCTATGTTAATATTGCTTATTCACGAAATCGTCATAGAATGCAGTCGCGATAAAAATGAGACCCGTTCCATTACCTATATGAAATTGGTTCAATAAGCGAAAGAGACTCCCACAGAGTGATGAATAGAGTCCACACTGTTGAAAATCCCTATCTACAGAGTTCTCTGTAAAGACTAAGGTAAGCCCATATTTATATTGAATTAAGTACACGCTAATGTATTGTAATGTGTGATTGACCACCATTAGTTTCGTAAATATATCATGTTCTTAACATAGTTGTTTTTTTTTCTAGGTGTTCATTGCATTACCATTTTATAGGCAACTGATGCGAGAGCCATAGGATAAGCTGAGTGAACAACCACGCACCAATAATAACATGCTTGATGGCTATTCAAGAGTTCAACGGTTGCTCGAAAGGCCGCATTAAGATCCAGTTATAATAATAACTATTTTACAAATATAATTGCTTTTATAAATTATTCCATGTTATACCTACTAAATAAATAATATGGTGTCTTTATTAATCGAATAACCATCTTTGTACGCTTGCTTCCACCATCACACTTGCCGCGTTTCCAAGCTGGATTGTGATGGCCAGCCTCAGCACCAAGGACGATCCGGAGCGAGAGTCTATTGTAATGATGTCGATGAGGTGATTACCGCTCAGTGTAAATATCTATCAAGCTACGAGTATCAAGCATTATTTAATTAGAATTCGAGCTATTAGAGCGGGTGGCGCGGAGATCTAGATAATAGAAGCCAACTAAAAGACAAAATTATGTGCAGTGTGCATGTTACAAAAATGTACTCTTTGTTGTGACAAAACCTTTTTTTTATAGTGTTTAAAATCCCCACGGATTCCACTCCCACGGAGCCGATGGAGGCGGTTATATCGGACTCGAACCGACCAAAACGCACGCCGTCTTGGCTCCTTGGTTGCCAGAGGTGAGATTGCCAAAAGCATATCTCTCGCACCCCGGCAGACCCAGGACCATTTCTTCCGAGAGAGTTAGTCCACTTTGTTCAACTGTTTGTTCAACACAACTCGAAGGGCATCTCGGAAGATGCCCTTCGAGTTGTGGGGACCCTAGTGTCCCCATCTAGCCCCGGGTACGGGGAGGGCACTTTGCGCCTTTGGGCACTTTGTTGTGACAGAGCATCAGTGCGCATCAAGTGACATCGGTTCGGTTCTTATAGCAACGATCTTATTATAATAACAACATAGCTGCGCGCCTTGGCTTCGCCCCGGTGCTATGAATTACCTATATACTTTTAGATACAAATCTTTCACACAAACCTTGTCCTAAGAATACCTACCTACCTACTGAATAGGTACAACCAAAATAAATAGGTAGGTAATGAAAATCTGTCCCATTGTGGAATGCACTAAAAAGCTCTATCTAACCTTGGGACTCGAGAGCCTTGAATGTCGTCAATTTCAAAAGCAGTATTCCTAATTTGGGTGCCACTCCGTGCAACGTCATACGTATCGCACTCGAGTCGGTGCTATCGATGTGCTGAAATAAAACTTGCCTCGCACCCCTTGCATCTGTTATAATTGTATGATGTGATCATTAATGCCCAGACAATTAAAAACATATAAAATTATTACGGCTTTATATTTGCGGTAGAAAATAAAATTTTACATAAGTAGGTAGGTACCTACAATACAAAATTCACGATTGTTATGAAGACATTGAATATGAATGAATTGAATTTTGTTCTTAAGTTTGCATGCTTGTCACAAAGAGGGTTCAAAACAACACTCCTCCTGCGTTTACTTAGGTTTAGATGTTGAGGCATTTGAAGATTCTTTGTATCGCATACTAATTATTCCACGTTTTATAATAAAGAAGTGCTTTCTCAGGTTTTAATTTGCTACTTAGGATAGCATTTTCACATAGCTTCAATGCCACTTGGTTATCACTGAAAATCATTCACATTCATCAAACACTGCTGTCATGTCTTTCAGCAGTAGCCTTAGATGGAGAGCTCTTTCACAGCTTCGGATAGCGACATAATAATATTATATTCTTCATTCAGCATAAGCAGTTGACATAGTAGATGCTCGTTGCTTCGGACTCCCAGCTTACAAGTTACAACCCCGCTCTGCTACCACTTTAAATAGTACATATAAAATATAAATAGATAATATTTGCATGATTTGATCATAAATGCCCAGGCAATTTAAACTATAAAATTATTAATGGCTTTACAAGGCTTTACATATTATTTGCGGTGTAGGTGTAAAATAAAATGTCATAATAAAATTATTTTAATGTCAGATGATAGATAGTTTTCTTTTTTTTTCTTTCAATATTCTGCCAGTTACATAAAAGAGTATTTATATCAAAAACGTTTTACAAATTACGTGAATGTTGCTCCGTTTGTGTGAGAAAGAGATGGCGCTACACAGTATGACAGAACGTACAGCGATCTCTCTTTTCCTTGTTTGCAGGCTTGTTGCAGGCACAAAAATAACCTTACTCAAATTCGTACCATGAGCGTACAATTATGTTTTATTTTATTCCTGCTTATTGACGGAAATGAATGAACTATTTAGAAAGAGTTATGTATTCCTTGCAATAATTCATTCGCATTAGGGCTGTACTTCGGAGACAAAAAAAAACCGGAGCACCTCTGGAGATTTTTGCGAACAACCGGTTATCTTTCTCAAAAACTCCGGAGATTTTATATAGAGTTAAATAACGCCTTTTTTCATGAACACTATTTTACTATATATTTTTGATTATATGATTAGATTCCATAGCGATACGATTTTATAGAAGTATATGACGTATAGATGTTCGTGCATTTATTAAAAAGTAGGTAATATATACATATAATCACGCCTATATCCCCGGAGTGTTAGGCAGAGGCGAATTAACATCAACTCCCACATTTCATCAATCATTGCATTCGGTCGGTCCACCTGTTGCCGTATTCCGGGCACAAAGTCGGTAATAAGTTGATTTCATTGGTGTACAAATTGGACGTTTTCATAATGTTTTAATAAGAGGATTATGATAATAATAGTAATACAATGTCTCAAATGGGTAGGTACTTAAAAAAAATACGAAACTGACTAAATATACTTCCGCGTAATCGAAGAATGTCCGGAGGCTTTTCAAAGATTTATTAAACCTCGAGAAAAATCACCGGTTAGTGAAATCTTCCCTGGAGTCAAACCCTACGCCTAATGTCAGTGATTTCTTTTTTAGAAGACCATAGAGTTTTTTTTATTCAAAAAGGATTTTTAAAAAGAAGTTTTTGCTTTGAAGTTAAATACTTGTAATTTTTAGAATTGTATTTTTTTGCTTAATATCTAAGCAATTTCTATGCATTCTTCTTTGCATATTTATACTTGTAATTATAGGCGTTTCCCGGGATGCGAGTCTTCTCAATGGGCACCATGCTAGCTAAAAACCAAGTTATAATAGTCAGCTTGACCATTTCTTGTTTAAGTTAATGTATATAAATACGGTTTACTTGCTTTTTGGGTTACGAAAATGATTTTTTGAGCAGTATTTTGCAAAACAATAATAAAAAAGTTGCTACCTAGCAACTTTTTTAAAACGGCTAAATTTGACATAAAAACAATAATGTTAAATACAATACTGCTCTAAAATCTCGTCATGGTACGAATTGAATGAACTAAAATTAATTTGACGTCACAAAAGCACTAAGCAGGAATACATGACATGCACAATGTACGGTTGTGGTACGAATATAAGCAAGATTACTTCAAGCTTGACACAAAACTCTCCTGCAATAAGACTGTTTTGTAAACGGTTGTGGTAGGCCCCCAGGACAATGTTATTAAGTTATTCTGTGAGCCATTATCAATTAGACATCTGACTACAGATTTATTTCCAGTGCTACCTTTAGGGCGAGCATACACCTGAGCGGTTGCCAAGAGAATATCACCCTTATGGCTAGAGGCATACGAATGCACAGTGCTTGAAGCGAGCGGTGACTCAGGAATGGGACTAATATTGTCGCACTGGGGCGGCGAGAAAGGGACAGCACTCGTCGCATGCGAGTGCGAATTATTAACATTATCAAAATGCAATAATTTATGATGTTTTTTCTGACAGAAACAAACTGACGTACTTTTACATCGCGGGAGATTATGTAATGTGCTTAGACAATTCACGCAACCACGCTTAGATTTAATAAACTCATATCTAGCCTTTGCATTTTGCATATTTTTAAACTGAGCGCAGTTATACAGGTGTCGGTGGTCGCCGCCGCCACATAAACAACATGACGCGTCAACTGCGGCGGGCGCATTCGACTTATTATTAATCGGCACACTGACAACAAACGACTTAGAATTACGCTGTACACGCCTATCATTAGACTGTGGCGTCCCAGCAGTGGACGACTTCGCATATGACGAAGACCGCGGGTTTGACCGTTCAATCATCTTAGCATAATCTTGTACAAAGTCGATCAGCTGTTGCGTCGTAGGTATATCGACACCTCGAACAGAAAGTTCGAAGGCTTGGATGGTTAGCGTGTCCATTTTCCTCAAGGCACATTGTAGAAACATGAAGTCCTTTAAATCATTTATACCTAACTCTTTAAGCGCGGCGATAGAGGAGGAATATATACCTATAAATGAATCAAGTGAGTTCACACTAGGTGAACAATTCTTTAAGTCTAATATATTATTAAGATAATATGAACCTAATGAGCGTTTATCTTGGTATTTCTTGACCAAGGCGTCCCACACTATACTGTAGGTCTCACTTGACGGAACAATACCGGCAGTGAACTTTAATGCGTCTTTGGTTAATTTTGAGAATAGGTATTGCACACGTTGCGAATCAGACAATTGTGTGTTTGAATGAATATTGGCCTTAAAGGACTGATAAAATGTATTCCAGTTTTCAGGGCGTCCGTCAAAACTCGGAATAACAAGCATTTCCAATTTCACTACAGACGCGCTTGAATTACTCGGCCCGTGTGATGCGACCTCCTTGACCTTGAGCGTAGATAATTTATTTCTAATGCGTTTTATTCTCGAATACAATTCATCGAATGAGTCAAGGCAAGAATAGTCGGGCTCCACAGGGGGTTCTAATGATAAATTTAAGCTATTTATTTGATCTACAATCGACTCGAACTTATCGCGAACGACATCGATGTTCTCGGTCTCAGACAGAAAATCTTCATTCGCTCGCGTCGTTATGTCAAAACACACAACTGATTTCGACGATTTATACCAACGATTAATGCGTGCAAACAATAATTCCTTTTTTTGATTCAACAGAATAAGCTTCGTCTCGAGATCTGACGACATGTTTGCAAATTAACGATAGGTAGGACCTACCTATTGAAATATAACAAGAAGATTATCTGTAAGGTACCTACTATAATATAATAGTAATTCAACACAGACAGTTTAGATATACCTACTTTTTATTGAAAATTGTACTACGGCTTATTATATAATAGCGCAAGTAGCACAGCGGAGCGGGAATGTTACTATGTACTTACGTACCTAGATAGGTACCTACCTACAAAGTTACGCGTATGTGAATAGAATGATGATTATTTACCAATTAATACGTAAATCACCAACTATTATAAATATCTACCAATTATTACGTAGATTTAGCGTTTTAAATGCAGAATTTACCAAATAATTTACGTAAATCTGTTAGCGAAAGAAAGTAATGAAACTAAGATGGCGGAAAGAATTCACCAAAATTACGTGAATCTTTTAATTAAATGAATAGGAAAGAAATATTATTCACCAATAATTACGTGAATATGTTATTTACTGGCCTATCCGACTCGTAAGGACCATAAATTGTGGTAGGACGTGTAAAATAGTCCTACCAAGTGGTGTGTTTGCACACAGAGCGTTTAAGCTCCTATGACCAGCAGTTAGGTAGTAATGAAAAGAAAATACACATGTGACCGCTTCTATGAATGAAAACGTAAGAGAATCGGCACTGACCTGTGTTCCACCTCGTGAGGATTCAGCTGCAGACAGGCGTGGTTCCTGGCACGTGTTGGTGGGTAGGTATATTTCGACCGGCCGGTGACTTTCTTGAATTTGTCGTTTTCTTCCGATACACTTCACTTATACTGACTTGAGAATGTGGCCAAAGGAACTTATAGAATTACACAGAAAAAGAAACGAGGAGTTGAATTAATCAAACTTCCGTTTTATGCGTTAGCGGAGTCAAAAAAGGACATCTTTCGATGCTGGGTGCGGGTTAGTGACTGATTATAAAATGCGAGCGGGTAGATGATCCGCCGTGGTGCTTGAGAGTCTCGCTCGTAGAAACTTCGTTCTCAAAATATAGTTCGAACAGATCCATTCACAGCGCCATTCATTGGCCTCCTCCAACACTAAGTGGTCAACAAATGAGCGCCAATATTCAAACATTATTCGATACATAGAAGCGGTTTATTAAATTACAAAATTGAAATACAATTAAATTATGTGGGAAATAATTAAGAAAGTACAGCGCTCCACCACATAGATTGATTGACTTGTTGGCACTATCTACATATCTTACGTGTTAATTGATAATATTTCAAAACATTGACGCAAAACCATCCAATAGATGTCACATATGATACCAGTTAGTACTTAATAGATATAACAAGACAGTCGATCAATCTTCAGAATAGTCATTTAGCACCAAATCTTGCAACGCTCGATAAAGCAACAACATAATTGATTTGTAAATCACAACCAGTACATTAAGATTAATAGCCTATGTAAATGTTACTAAATCAATTGATCGCACACAGATCTAATATCCTGGATAAATTAATTTGGCTAATTCAGTTGACGTTATTTCAAGAATTCAAGGACGTATAGCAATAAACTGAAGTCTGCAGCGATTCCAACCTTGTACCCTCTTGAAGAATAAAATTTAATTTTCTTGTGATTTTTGGTTTCGGTCTACGATACGGTAACAATATACTTTAGTCACATTAAACACAGTATTCAGTGATTTTCATTTGAAACTATGACACAAAATATCACAATTTTCTTAAAGAAAGGTTGGTCCCAATATTGAACCTTGAAGAACACCACCATATAAGATGGCACCTACAACATTTATATGACTGTATTATGTGATAATAAAATTTTTATATCCAAATAATTTTGTAAATTGAATACAAAATACTTTAGGCTATACACTATAATACATTAATAGCAAACACGCTAAAAATTTATGTCTACTTTTGGTCGTGAAACGTAATAATTTTCTTTTCACCCCTTGAATGCTTACTCGATAATTATTCACACATACATAAATCTAACGTCCGACAGAGTTTGCCGAACTGCGTAATGGCATTTCTTAAAAAATATGTGAACTCATGAATAAATTGAGGTGTTGAGCGCGTAATATTGAGCAAAAGGTAAGAAAGAGGTAGGTAAATAAATAATTTCCCCAATGCCACTGGCATAAGCTATTTATTTGGGAAATTGAATGAAGTGGTTGTACCCGCGAAATAATTTATCAACAAAATGTGTTGCATTATATCATTTGGGTAAAAAACTGTGTCGTTTGTACGTTTCAGTTTTAATTAAAGTATATTAGTCCTGGGTACATTACAGCTATTTTAAGAAACGGGGCTGTCACAGCCATAGAGTTTCAAAGATTTTAGAAGATTTTAGAAGTTAGATTTAAATTATAGAAGAGATGGTTACTATATATGTATATGCTTTTTATATTTTGAAATAGAAAATACACCGCTTTTTTAAGGTATATCTCTACTTATTACAATTTGGCTTAGAGATCCCTGTTTCCTTTGATTATTTCAATCTAATTTCGTTAGTTGGATTGTTGATTTATATTATTACTAGCTTTTGCCCGCGGCTCCGCCCGCGTGGATGTCGGTTATCGCGACCAAACATAGCCTATGTCCTTTCTCATGGTCTAACTTACCCCTATACCAAATTTCATCAAAATCGGTTCAGTGGTTTAGGCGTGAAAGCGTAACATACAGACAGACAGACAGACAGAGTTACTTTCGCATTTATAATATTAGTACGGATATCAAGTAATCATAATACAACTACAACGATTTTTCTCATGGAACAAGATATCTACAACAAAACTTAACCAAGATTTGTCTGCAAAGGAAATAGAAAAGTTGTAAAAACGTGAATTAAATACAAACAAACTTGCCAAGGGACGTCTAGACTTCAGACTCTGCTGACATTCGTCCTGGCAGGCCGTCGTTTGTTCTGCACGCTTCAACAACAATTCATTTGGTTTTTGTTCAGTTTGTTGTTCACGGTGAACTGACAACGAAACGAATGCACAAATCTTTGCTTAGAATATATTGCTTTTGAGTGCCGTTAGCGAAGCGAGAACTAAGCGTAGATTTGTGAATTGTTTTCTCTGGCTTTGATAAATTAACAAGCTGTTAGGTAATTAGTTGAAAACTATGGTAATAAAATCTTTACTACTAACAATGCATTAAATGTGTTGGGCTGTTGTTTTTAAATGTGTTCACCAACTAATATTAAATCAAATCACATTTTCTGCAGATAATAATAATAAATAATAAATAATCCACAACATTCCACACAACGCTATCTAGACCCATGGTAAGCATAGCTTAACTAGCTTGTGTTATGGAATCTAGAATGCGGATAAACATACTTAAATACTTTTTTTTTTTTTGTAAATACATACATACTATACATAGAAACACCCAGACCAATGCAAATAGCCATATTCATGCATACAAATATTTGCACTGAGTGGGAATCGAACCCGCGCCTCCTGCGTAGCAGTCGCGTTCACTACCGCCACGCCACGGAAAGTTAATTGTAAGTTCGAAAAACATTGGAAAAAATGAAATGCTCAAGTGAGACTCGAACTCACGACCTTTCGCTTACAGGGCGACTGCTCTGCCAACTGAGCCATTGAGCACCACTTGAATCATTCCAAATTTTCCTTCTCTTTATATCCGTCTATAAGGGCGACGGTGCAGCCATCTATTAACATTCTTACGAACTGTTGGAAACAATGAATGATTTTTCAATCATTTTTAAACATTGAATTTTGATGACTGCGCCCAACAGTTAGCATAATAAATGCTATAAAAAATTCATTAAAAAAAAAATAAAGTTAATTGTAACTTCATACCTAAGCTCCGTTAATTTTTGTTTTGTAAACATATCTGTGTACTACCCACTTTGTCAAAAACGTAATGTAAAATATCAATTGTAAATCCGTTAATTTGTGTAAAGACTTGTAATATTGACACAAGCTTTATTAGTTTAATACTACTATACTGTTATTATGTCCGTGTACGAGTTTGTAATTTGGTAAATAAATAAAAAAAATATTGTCTTATTAATGAATGAATGAGAGGACTTGAATTTATCACTGACGGTAACTTGGCCGGGATTGGATTACATTTGTGAATGTGATCAAGTTAATGCGAAAATGTAAAGGTTTATGCGCTTGCAGGTTGGGTTTGCTTCTTTAATCTTTTTCACACTTTTTGAGTCATCCCCACTGAACGACTGTTACACTAATCTGTCCTTACACACATGGTATATAGGTAAGGGCTTTTACAAATCGCCAGTGTGATGACACCCTAATGTATGACTGGCAACTGACAAGCTCTATGCTATCGTATCAAGTTACGCCTTGCTTATGTAACTTCAATATTGGATTTGGAAAACTTTCATCTAGACTTTTCCATTATACTTGGAAAGAAAAACCAATCTCGATTATAGGATCAGTAGGTACTTATTATGCTTTATAAGTATCAAAATTGGAAGCACATATTTTTATGATTACGTAAAATGAAGATAATTTGAAAAATGTGTTAGGCACTAATATCAAAATTGCCCAGAGCGACGTTGAAACAATTTTATTGCCAATGTTACTGACAACCAAGAATCTATTTGATGATTTATTTTTACTTTTAATTGGGTTAGGTCGACTACAGTAGTAGTCACTTGTAAAGCTATATTGTACATTTATTAGTGTATAACGTGAATTGAAGAAATACATAAATTTATTAGCTGGTAATTGTGACTTCTCTGGTATTGCGGGTGTCCATTGGAGGGTGATCGCTTACCATCAGGCGATCCGCATGCTCGTTATCCTCCATATTCCGTAAAAAAAATAGGAAACCATTGTTGTATAACACAAAAGAAAATGTTTAGAAATACAGATGGAAAACGAAATAAGCAGAAAGCAATACAATATAACAGAAAGTATAAGCAAAAATTGATAATTTAGACCAGTAAAAGTCACACACATTTTCTGATGTAAAACTCACAATTATTATTAACAAAAAGATTGTTAAAATAAAGTACACATACGAAAGTATTACAAGAATAACATAATCATAATACTAAACTTAATAAAAAATACTATACTTTGTGCCAAATGATGTGAGATTAAAGTTTGTTAACCGGTTAATTAGGGAAAAAAATAATCTTCTCGGGCGGGATTCGAACCCGCAGTCTTTCCCTTACAGGGGAATGCCGTGACCAATTCGGCTACCGAGACACGCCCGATGTGATTCAAATTTCCCATCTTATACGTCTTTCAGGCGACGGTGGAGTCATCTACCGATTTTCTAAAACTACTATTTATAATACAATATTTACTGCAAACTTTATTCTTATTCGATCTGCCACGGCCTATAGTAATGAAATAAAAACTGACGTCTGCTTTAGGTCGAAATGACGAACTGAAATAAATTAAAAACAAAGATTTCTCAGAATACATAAATAATTTATTAGTTGAGGTCGCCTTCTAATAAAATGTGGGTACGCACCTACGTCACAAATTGTCCTCCTAAGTGCTTTAAGTCTGACCAGACTAGTAAATAAATAATTCCATACTTAATCCGTCTTTCGCAAGAAAATTGCTTTTAGGGAACCTTTTTATGCCTGCACTAATTACTTTGGAGACACTTCGTAATGGTGTTCACTCACTGCGGTGTAATGTTGAACATAATTCACACTGTAACGTGTAACGTTATCGTCGTTTTTAAGTTCTGAAGTTTGTTTAGAACTCCTGGAGCTGAGTATTATTCATTTATGTCATTTAAGTTCTCACAACAATCATGTCTGTATTTTATAAAATTAAATATTATGTCATGCTTGTAGACTACATTTTCTGGCAGTTAAGAAGAATGAAGACTGTCTAAAAACTTACTATGTGAAAGTGTTATTAGAACACTGTATATAATTATCCGTATAAAGTAGTATATGCTATACTTATTTTACAGCTTGACTTACAATAAAAAGTCTACCGTAAATATATTCTTAGCGATAAGAAGTACAATTATACTGGGTGATTTTATATTCGTTTCGGATAAAAAGAATTTGGGCACAATATCGATAGCACAATCACTGAAAAAACTTTTTTTACAACTACCATACATTATTATTCCCTTCACCTGAACGTTATTCCCATACATTGTTAAAAAAAATTGCCAAATTAATACTTCCATGATTTTGTTATAGAAGCTGTGTACACAATCTTTTCATCCGAAACGGTTATTAAATCACGGTGTATAAATAGGAATGAAACATTTACTTCTCTTTGAAACTTATGAAAAAATAAAATGCAGCTCTTGTATTTAAAAGGAGAATCTGCTGCATTTTATTTGTTACTCTATTAAAACTTTAACTGTCATTGTCTCGAATCTTTTAATATAATTTAATTCTTTAAAATTCTGTTCTAGTCAGTGAATACCCTTAACGTAAGCCAGTAATCAAGAAAGCTTTGGTTTCCTTGGGATTGTTAGTTCCCCAATCAATCGTTGTTAATAATAAAATAAGGCTTTCGAATATATTGCTATTTGAACAGAATCATTATTAAATGCATTTGATATTTTAGTACACACTACAAGTGCTAAAATGGCAGCAGAATATTGATTGAGATATCGAACTTATGACCAAGAAATTAGAGCTCAAGCCTAACCCAAAATGTAATTGTAAATTAAACCAATTTTAACTATTTTTTCACTATGATTTAACTCTTTGAGCTAACGTAATATTTGAATATCCCGACTTGAAGGACATCAATCACAATCACAATCCTTGCACCGCTGAGATAATATCGGAAGACCCATTTATAATCCATACTAATATTATAAATGCGAAAGTAACTCTGTCTGTCTGTCTGTCTGTATGTTACGCTTTCACGCCTAAACCACTGAACCGAATTTGATGAAATTTGGTATAGGGGTAGATTAGACCATTAGAAAAGACATAGGCTATGTTTGGTCGCGATAACCGACATCCACGCGGGCGGAGCCGCGGGCAAAAGCTAGTGTTACATAATTCATCGCACGTGAGTTCGACTCAAATTTGGGTGGCTTGTCATATAATAAAGGCAATGCTTAGATGTCTCCATATCTATCAACGCACAACGACCTTACATACAAAGACTAGTCCAATCTAATTCAACAGCAACAGTATATTATCACTTACATCAATCACTATTACAATGAAATCCAATTTCAACTTACAATCAGACCATTCATTAAGGAGATAATTGAAAGGAGATTTGACATGTCTTCCAAAGCCACTGTCCCTGGGTCAAATAAGTAATTAAGTTTAGGCCTGGCCCATGGGAAGGGATGTTTTACCATTATATGTACTTAACTAGCCTTCCATGCCGGCCCGCCCGCGCTTGTTGGTTAGCGTGAATTTTGCTCAAATTTCCGGACCTACTCAGTTAATTGCGATCACAGTCTGATCCAGATGTTTGATACATCTGGATCAGACTGTGATGTGACTGTGAGGAGAGCAGTGGAGTCTTAGTAATAACGTTTCATTTTGCTTTTTGTATATGAAAAATCGTAAATGGATCTTCCGATATTATCTCAGCGGTGCAAGGATTGTGATTGTGATTGATGTCCTTAAAGTCGGGATATTCAAATATTACGTTAGCTCAAAGAGTTAAATCACAATGTAAAAAATAGTTTAAAATACCGCATCAAAATGTAAAATGTACTTGATCGATACTTCGAGCACCTACCCAGGTAATCTCTGCATCACCCTAAGGTTGACTGGTGGAACAAGGTTGAACGGCATTAAGTCCGCCATTGTACACATATTTTATGTTTGTGCTTATAAAATAAATGAATTAAAATGTAGTTTTTGCATTCATCGCAGATAAAGAGATGAGAATAAAAAAAATATCTTCATGTCCATTATCAGGTTGATAACATAGGTATCCCATAGGTATAACATAGTTTCTTTCTAAATATCTCTAATGTACAGACAAGTTCACTTTACAATTTTATTATAATAATAGACTTATACTAGGCTGCCTGTAGTGCCAATTAACTCACAGTCTATATAATAGAGTAAGTTAATTGGCACTAACAGGTTTCACTTTCAATTAATTTAATTAGGTATTGATCAGTGCAAATATAGCTATTTGTACAATATTTGAAGTTCTGTTATTAAAATAAGATTATTAATGGCAAAACTTTTTCCCAAAGAAGGTTTTCTAAATACATATAACTTAAAGGTGACTGATTGACTGACTGACTGACGTAGTGATTTCTCAACGCACAGCCCAAACCACTGGACAGATCGGGCTGAAATTTGGCAGGCAGGTAGATGTTAGGATGTAGGCATCTGCTAAGAAAGGATTTTTGGAAATTCTGTTACTAAAGGGGGAAGGAAGTTTGTATGAAAGTCCGTCATTTTCAGAGCTAGATGCACTAAATTTCATAAACTTGTACCTTTTAAGAAATAAATGAACATGTTGAATTGAATAACTTACGGCATTCTCAAACTGTGAACCTTTGAGAATGCCGTAAGGCGAAACCGGTCAGGTCTAGAAATAAAATTAGTGGAAAAGTACAAGTGTGTTATTCAATATGTGTAGCAGATTCCACCAAGCGCCATCAATCTCCAGTATAAACAAATGAACATGTGTATCAGCGTTTTTTCATAATTTTACTACTCAGAAGGTTAAATAGGTGTTAAACTTTTGTATTGAAAGTTCATCATTTTCAAAGTTAGAAGCATGAAACTTCGTACACCTACGTCTTTTGAGAAATGTGTTGTCGCGATAACCGACATCTACGCGGGCGAAGCCGTCGGCACAAGCTAGTCTAGTATAAATTCTAATTACTAATAATATATGAGTTGGTAAATTTATTTAATAATACTGAAAATCTGTAAACCGTAATCGGTAGTCAGTACAGGAATAAATAGGTAACATAGAATACTGTGAGAACTAAGATGAAGAATAATTAAAGTAAAAGGGGGTCTGAGCGAATTTCTGACTTCCTCGAAGAAACAAAGCCGCGTGTTTTTATGGACATTTGAGACTTAACTCGGCTAGTTATACGCTCACCTGAAAGATAAGGGTAACGAAACTAAATAGGTACATAACATAGTCTATCAGAAAACAATTTTGAAGAACAAACAAAATAAATAATAATAGAATAATCTTTTCTGTGAAAGAAAATAACAAAGCAAGAAAACAAGAAAAATATTAAGCAAGATTCCTAGATGTTTACGTCAGTAGATGCCCTGGGGGCTACCGCGAATTTCAGCGTTCGTTACACAAAGATAGACAAGCAAAAGGTACAATAGGGGTGACACAAAAATAATGTCATCCGTACTAATTGTTCTGAGACCAAGGGACTGGACGCCGACGGAGCGGGAAATTGTATTAGGCTCGCTATAATGGCGGCCGACTATAGCGATATTATTTACTGGACGAAATATTTCTGTTACTATGTATAATACAAGTATTACATAGAACACCGATGTGCACATACACACGCAGCACATACACACACGCGCCCACGCACATGCACACACGCACACATACACACTCACACACACACACACACACACACACACACACACACACACACACACACACACACACGCAAACACACACATAGACACTTACACATACACACGTTTCATGATTATGTCATGACAATTTCCTAAATGCTATGATTTTTTCAGAATGTTTCGGCTGCTGTTACCTGAGATTAATTCCTTTTATACGGGTTTTATAGTAGGTCACTCAAAAATCTGGAGGGCTTAGTTCTTCTTCGTTCTATTTTACTTTTATATACTTTTCCGTCTTCCTTCCTTTCTGTAGATGACAATGTACAAGTACACCTCTGCAAGCACTCATAAAGGGCAGACTAATCTCCGTCCCCAATAAGCGTGGCCTGCTTCTGCTGGGGTGACAGGCGGTTCCACCTGTCACCCCAGCAGAAGCAGGCCACGGTGGCGGTGCACTGAGTAGCGCGCCTTCACACTCCGGGGGTGAGTGGGGGACACCATAGTCCCCCCTCCCGAGGAGGGCTAGACCGTAAGGGATGGCCCTGGGTCAACCGGGGTGCCAGGGATATGTCGAAGACACCTAGCACTGCGACCCTCAGTTGGCGTGTGGTTTTAGTCTGTTCGAGTCCGACATAACCTTCCCTTCCGGCTCCGGCGGATGAGGCACCCGTGGGGACTTCCGCACGAAGAAAAAAAGGTTTCAAGCTAGGTATGGGTCGATCGGAGTGCAAAAGATATTATTGGCTATCTCACCTCTGAAGACCAGTGTCAACGGGTCCTTATAACCCGATTCCTGTCGGATTATTCTACCAACAGAATCGTAGTAGAATTTCATAGAAAATTACAATAAGTGGGAACATTTTCTTCTAGCCGGCTTACCTTTTAAAAGATTCCACGCTTTACCACTGCTGAAGACCCAAGATGGCGTACGATTTTAATTGGTTCGAGTCGGGCATAATCACCCCCGTATCTGAGGGGATTTTCGCACTATAAATAAGACTAAGTTAGTTAGCCATAGTAGTTAATTCTCAAGTTTATTGCAAATTAGTATTGTATAAGAATATGAATCATATTATTGTAGTGAGACGTTAGGACTGAGCGATGAGCTTATAAAATATCACTACAATATTAAATCTTCCTTCGATAACTTCAAGACATCTGAAATCTTTCGACTGTTAAGCAAAACTTCGCTATTTGTGACTGCTAATTGCTATGAATGATTGTCTGACGAATCAATCGAAGGTTCAGCGGCGCATGAATTGAGTTTAAGAATAAACAACTCTGAATAACTTCACAAATCAAGTTACAAATAGAAATTACTTAGTGAATTTCAATCGTTACCTTTAAAATGTTAGAACCTTTTTGATTATCCTACGCCTACTAATATTGTAAATGTGAAAGTTTCTATAGATGTTTCTATTTTTGGATGTTGGAATGTTTAATAAACACTAGCTTTTGCCCGCGGTTCCGCCCGCGCGGATGTCAGTTATCGCGAGCAAACATAGCCTATGTCATTTCTCATTGTCAAATCTAGCCATGTACCAAATTTCATCAAAATCGGTTCAGTGGTTTTGGCGAGAAACCGTAACATATAGACAGACAGATAGAGTTACTTTCGCATTTATAATATTAGTATGGATTCACGCTCTAACGGCTGAACGGAACTGGCAGTAATTTGGTACATGGATAGATAATAGTTAAGATTAACACATAGGCTATTTTTTATCCCGGGAATAAGTTCCCACGGTTAACGGGAACGAGATTAGAATTTCACGCGAAGAATCCGTGCTCATCAGTTAGTTCACAATATCAATCAATCAATTAGCCTATCGCAGTCATAGACTGGACTGGACATAGGTCTCTCCCAATGTTAGGAAGCTTTTTGCCTACTGTTTCCGCGGTGTCCAGACGGGTTGGTACCGGGTTTTATTTCGAATTTTCCTTTTGTCGCAGTGATATTGTCTGCATATTTTTCAGTTAGTCACCTCGTACGACAACCCTCAGATGAGATGGGGTATCGATACTTGTATTATATCTCCGTCACCACACTTTACAGTAATGAATAAATTTCATTCAGATATGTGGGTGGAGTAATTAAAAATCAATGTTTAAAAATGATT
The DNA here is from genome assembly GCA_914829495.1 of Eilema sororculum. NCBI lineage: Eukaryota > Metazoa > Arthropoda > Insecta > Lepidoptera > Erebidae > Eilema > Eilema sororculum. Next base: position 17,503,104 of record OU618552.1, on the reverse strand, counting down.
GAAAATCATTCATTGGTTCCAACAGCTCGTAAGAGTGTTGGTAGATGACTCCACCGTTACCTTAAGGACGGATATTATATAAAAAGGTAATTTGAATCGGTTCAGGTGTGGCTCAGTAGCTCAGGACAGTGAGAACAAGGTCGTGGGTTCAAGCCCCACCTGAGCAATAATTTTTCCTGATGTTATCGGAATTAATAAATATTCAAAATTTGTTCTAGAATTTTCTGATAATATAGGATGTTCTACAAATGAATTTTCAATAGTTTTATTTTCGAAGCTCTTATTGTTTTTGCTTGGATCTGTGCCAAATGGACCCACTATTCGTTTGAGGATTGATGTCTTAATGTTGAAGAAAAATTAGAGGGAATCATGTTTACGTTCTTACAATCGTGAAATACACTTTCAAGGCTCTCAGAGCGTAAACAGGGGGAAGCAACTGTTTTTGATAATCCTACTTGAATAAGTACAGTCAGCAATGGAGAGAAGTATGATGGACCGTTTCCTATAGAGTTGTATGTGAAGGTGTGTCTATCTGCTTTGCTGACTGAACCTGGCCAAAAAAAATTAAACACTAAAATAAGATTATACCGATGTATACGCCACTATGGCCATCAGTCTTGACGCTGTAGCGGTAAAGCGTTTAACTGCTACGCAAGGACAGGGTTTTATGTATTATATGTGTGTATTTAAAAAAGCATCTAAGTACGAGTCTAAATAACGCTGTATAAAATGTATTAGAATATAATTATTATATTCATAAATACACACATACATGAACGTGTACTAATCCCCGAAGACGTAGACAAAGGTCGATTAACACCCACATTTCGCCAACAACAACAATGAGACTGCCTCTGTGGCGTGGTGGTAGTGAACGCGACTGCCACGCAGGACGCGCGGTTTCGATCCCCGCTCAGTGCAAATATTTGTATGCATGAATATGGCTCTTTGCATTGGTCTGGGTGTTTGTATATGTATAATATGTACGTATTGACAAAAAAAAGTATCTAAGTATGTTTATCCGCCTTCTAGATTCGATAATACAAGCTAGTTAAGCTTACCATGGGTCTAGATAGCATTGTTTTTTTTTGTTTTTTTGTTAGACTGGACACGTTAATTTTCCTTCACCTCGCCTGATGTTAAGCTAAAGGCAAAATCTCAGAAAGAGAGTAACCATCGTAAACATGTACCATGTTAACAGTGGCGGCACTTAGATTGTGTAGAATGTTGTGGATTAATTAAAAGAAATTAAATTTAAAAACTATGATTTTTGCCCTCACGTAAGTAATAGGGGGCAAGCCTCTTGCCGTCAAACAGGCAATTAGTCATGGGTTATTGTTTACTGTCAGATGGAGAAGATGAATTTATTTATTACTAGCTTGTGCCCGCGGCTCCGCCCGCGTGGATGTCGGTTATCGCGACCAAACATAGCCTATGTCCTTTCTCATGGTCTAATCTATCCCAATACCAAATTTCATCAAAATCGGTTCAGTGGTCTAGGCGTGAAAGCGTAACATACAGACAGACAGACAGAGTTACTTTCGCATTTATAATATTAGTATGGATGAACCTCCCTCATGACGAATCTGGCAAACAGCGAACAAAGATATTCTAGCTACCAATTCTAAGAATTAATGTAACCAAGGAAAATAATATCGCTATACAAAAACGTACGATATAAGGGATATGAATTACAACGATATTAAATTCTTTTTTTATACATTTAATAATCATTCTATTTGTTTTGTAATACTGTGCTTTATAAACATCCTATAAAGATACGTGTTTGAAGACTTATATAATACAATTTCATGCCTTTTCTTATTGGGGTGGGCAGACAAAAGCGTTGGTAGCTTAATGGCTTACGGTTGATAGGGATAGGGTATGAATCCTGGCCATTACACTACCGACGTGAACCCATTCATAACACAAAAAAAATCGCTTAGCTGGAGAGGTTTAGAGGGAATATTAGTAATTTCGATTTTAATATTCTTAAAAAAAAAACAGAAACCTTCAGAACGTACCTTCTACATTCTGTACAATCAGCATCAGATCGATCTCGACGAACAAAGAACCCAAAATGATCTTAATGCTATGATTTTTCCTCCTTTCTGTTGACTAATTGTTCCGATATTTGGTGCATACCTTCAGTTCAGACTATGATACAATTTAAATCAATAAAACAGTTTGATTTGCTTAGTAAGATAATTTAAGATTATTTTGTAGTCAATTTAATTCTGATGCTGACTGTACTTATAATTTTTTTATTTGACATATACAGGGTGGGAGGTTTTCATTCCCCCTGGAGGGGATGTACTCGAAATACCGAAGATAAAGAATTTCACTCACAGGAAACTTTCCTTTATATATACAAATAAATAAAATTGGAGTGTCTGTTTGTAATATTAAAATAACCTCTTTCTACTACATGCATATGAATGTATATACGGTACACATTTGTCTGTCTGTCTGTCTGTCTGTTTGTTTTGGCTAATCTCTGGAACGGCTGGACCGATTTGGACGGGACTTTCACTGGCAGATAGCTTATGTAATAAGGAGTAACTAAGGCTAAAAAAAATGCCAAAAACAAAAAAAATACTGATTTTTTTTATTAAGTACATTCCACGCGGACGAAGTCGCGGGCACAGCTAGTATTTAAATATAAACAAAACTGCATTCAAAGATTTTAAAAACTCGCTTACACATCCAGTAATAGAACCAACTAAAACCCGAAAAAATTACATCGCGTATTTTTATGGCTTCAATTGATACTGGCAACCATAAGGATCAAATCTCTCTAACACATATGGCAGATTAAATGAAAGGAAATCCCTGAAATCTAAACTTATATATCTCCAGTATTTCGAGTTCTTCCCGTCCAGGGAAAAGGGGAAAAGTGGACTCTAGCCTACCTAGACTCTCGATATGAAGCCTCGGATGAGAGTGAGACTAGTGCAATGAGGATGATACACTACCCTAGGTACTCAAATCCATAAATTCTAAACAAATATCCCTCTGTAAAACACAAAGTACAAAATCAAATAGTGACCCTTTTACCGAGACTTTGCCTTTAGCTTAACATCAGGCGAGATGAAGTCCAATTAACGTGTCCTTTATAAAAAAAAGTAAAAAAAAACCATAAATATTAATTGAAAATTTCTATCACATACAATTGTATTGGAACAATAACTGGTAATTGAAAATGTTTGTTATATAAATAGAGACATTCAAAAATATTTTAGTTTTATATTTATGTTGGTTGTTCGAGGTTTAGAATAACAGTTACCAGTTATACTCGGACTTGTTAAAAATATATCGTTCTGTTACGAACTATGGAACATTTAAATAAATTGTATTCAAAGTTATACAACATGCACAACGTCGAATAATATTTTAACAATGCTGGAATACGTTTGTGTGAAATTCGTTTGGCATAAATTTTGGATTTTATTCCTAAAATAATTTAATTGTTTATGTTGCAATTTGGAAGCAAGTGTAGTAAAAATACTAGTATTGACTGTAAACAGTTATCGTGCATAAATAAAATAAAAGTTTAGTATAGTATACCATATTATTTATTTAGTAATAGGTGAAGGTCACAGCTTTACCTATGTGTAATTTTGATCCTGGTTTTGCAAGCTATGGGAATGTATTCCTGAGATAAAATTTACTATATTATATAGCTACATTGACACTACTTTATTATTAAATAGAAATGTAGGATGTTTATAAAATAATTAACGGTGAAGACACCAATCACTCGTCAGACATACTTCCAGTATAATCTCAACGGTTTAATTTAATGGGTAATATTCGTGTTAACTTCCTACAATATCATATTCGCTATCTACTCACACACAACACACAAACAACTCAATAAAAAAATACAACTAAATAAATATTCTACAACATTCTACACAGCGCTATCTAGACCCATGGTAAGCTTAACTTAGCTTAGCGCTTAGCTTAACTAGCTTGTGTTATGGAATCTAGAATGCGGATAAACATACTCAGATACTTATTTTGTAAATACATACATAGTATACATAAAAACACCTAGACAAATGCAACTAGCCATAATCATGCAACAAATATTTGCATTAAACGGGGATCGAACCCGCGCCTCCTGTGTAGCAGTCGCGTGCACTTCCGCCACGCCACGGAAGTTTTGCACTGACAATTCTCTTTATGATCCACAAAGATTTTATAAAAAGTTATTTTATTTTACTGCATAAGTGGTAAAGCAAAAGTGTCACAATAAGAAAGCATACACTAATTTCATTATACAGTAAACACTAACACGACAAGGCATGACAAACCTAAACTGCCTTTACTATGAAAAGCCTAGTACAAACTGCCCGTTAACCCTTTTCGTTAGTTGCCTCTTAAGCCTAACTACATTCGAATATGAGATTGTAAGCCCTGGATATTTCGTATGACATGACATGGACAATAGACAGTCTGGAATGTGCTTGGATAGTAAGTGCTACGAAAATTCGTAGCGCTTTGCTACGAGGTATGAGCTACGAATAGTTAGGGAAAGTCTACGGTAAACGCTACACAACATTATTCATGAGTTGTAACATTTTTCTTACATTTTCATTTTGTTTTATTTTTATGTGACTTAAAAAATATAAATACTAGTAGAAATTAATAAATTTAATGCTGAGATTTCCTGCAGATTACTGAAGAAATTACAAGTACGTCATTTTTCAACCGCTCCTTTATCATATTAATAAAGCAGAAACTTTGACTAAGGAACTTTGTTTGGACTAGTTAGAAGATAAACATACTAAAACTCCTGACCCCCTCCGTGGTGAGCCCGAGGGGGGAGGGCACAAAGAAGGTTTTTTTGTTTTTTTGCTTACTTTTCGAAAACGGTGCTTTGTACGAAATTGTGTTGCACAACACAATAAAAGTTAATTAAATTTTCTACAACTTTGTCTCTTACACTTTCTATCTATCTCCAATCATTGCCTAGCTATGAGCTTCTAAAGGTGTTGAAGGTGAATCGTGGGTTCAACTCCCATCTTGGACGTTCAAATTTTTCCATTTAAAATCGGTAGTGATACGCTAATTGCTTGTTAATTTCATAAAATCCATACTAATATTATAAATGCGAAAGTAACTCTATCTGTCTGTCCGTATGTTACGCTTTCACGCCCCAACCACTGAACCAATTTTGATGAAATTTGGTACCTTGAGAAAGGACATCATCCTTTGGGCGGAGCCACGGGCAAAAGCTAGTTTGTTATATTTCTTAAATTTTATTAATATATTTCTCTTATGAAATTCAAAATGGCGCTAATACAGCTAACATTAGACCTTAATATTTCTATCTATTTTCTCTTGGCAACATTTAAAGTTCACACAAATGACAATTTACGATAAGGTTACAAAAATCTTAAGGCAGCGATCCGCAGTGTTTGTTTACTAAAATTAAGTAGGGCCTAAGTAACCAACGAAAACTGGTTAAAGCTGTTCCTAACCAAACAGTACGGAAAAGAAAATGGTCGTTCGCGGAATTATAAAGGGAGTGTACACCGCTCAGAATCAAATAAACCCAAAAGGTAACTAATAAATGTAGCTTTTATAAAGAGGCTACTATGAATTGAGCATCAGAAACTTCGGGTTAATAGGAAGACTTACCGTCGTTCCCAATAACATACTGACAGTTAGATCGCATCTACGGATAAAGTGCTCGGCTGTTTAAATTCAAAACATAGTAACTCCTATATCACACCACTTTCGGAAAATAAAATTATACCGCGATGCGCTTTCCCGCAAAAAATCAGTTACCATATTTTAAATTTAAACAGCCGATACCTCAAATTTGACTGTTGCGATCTATCTTTAACTGTAAGTATGTTATTGGGAACGGCCGTTAGCAACATTGCCGTGGTGTGGCGGTAGTGAACGCGGCTGCTACGCTGGAGGCGCCTGTTCAATCCGCGCTCAGTGCAAGTATTTGTATGCTTATAATATGACTATTTGCATTGGTCTGGTCGTGCCTCGGAGAGCACGTTAAGTTGTCGCTCCCGGTTGCCATACGTATGGCGGTCGTTACAGAGGAATTGGGTGAAATGGCTCCACATAGAAGGGCTGATCAACCGTCCGTTCAAACAGTGTCCCCACTGGCAGTAGAGTAGTAGGTGACATCTTATCCGTAAAATTTTTCATTCTCGGAGGAAATGTCACCCTTCTTAAATTGCTTCTCAAATAATGCGAACGAAAAATAATGCTACGTCTTACGTTCGTTTCGTTAGTATTCATCATCATTATCACCCTCATACCGATTTCCTAGTTGCATCCGAAAGGAGATGGAAAATGGTGGGCCCAAATGTAATAAGTTGATAATATTATGATCTAAAAAATTTGCCATATTTTTGTATCTTAGAATATGAAAAATCACCTCAATTCTCAATCTGGATGCGGAGAAATATGAGAAAATAGTTTTCGTGAGATTATCAATTGAGTAATCGATTACACTAAAACATTTACAGTAAATAATTAACTCAAACTAATTAAATGCACTATATATACTTACATGCAATATAGTGCATATAATTACAGTCATATTATTAAATCAAATATCAATTAATTACTGAAAAACCAATATTAATGATTATCGATTTCATATCGATTCAGATCTGCCTTATTTTTTTTTTTGTCTATGTCACTGACATGACAGCTGACTAACATTGACACTAGACAGACAGTTGCTGCCTGTTTTTGTTTGCTCACTCGTTTCGTGTTTTCCGATGCGTTTTGAGTGCTTTCCCGACTATTCGTCATTTTCTTCGACAACTGCTTTGTATTTTGCGGATTCTGACCCTGCCTACCTTGTACGACACCGAAGATCGCTCACACGTTTTACTTGGAATTGTTATTTTGGATTTTACCGCCGGCTTGTGGATTGGATATTATTGAAACTATGGATCGCTGTGTGAATTGTGGGATATCCACTGCTCACTGCAATACACTGGGCAGACGGCCCTTACACGATGATACAATTATATCAGTGATTCGGCAATGGCTTGCACCTCAGTCTGTAAGTAAATATAACCTCATCTAACCAGCTACCATCCTGGCAGGTTTGAAATGTAAAATATGTTTAATAGAAGGCGAATAAAACTCTATATTAAATGATTTTTTATTTTATTTTAGACATCCTTTCCCGATCTCCTTACCTGTTACCTACCTATCGCTTGAAGTTGTTGACGTTCATTCATATGATTTTTCAAACATTTTCTAGTAAATATAATAACTTTAAGTGCAAAAGAACACATTTTGCACTTCAGGAATCAGCTGTTAGGTAAAGATTGTAACATAACCTCACTTTTACATAATCTCTTATATCTCTGTTCTCAGATTGACAAAATCCGCAGAATTTTCAGTTTAAGGTTGATAATATATAAGCTATTAATTGACACCACTTTCATCTTCTTACAAATAGGCCCAAGATTGTATGTAATCATTTCAGTCTCCTTTACATTTTGGACCTAAAATTCACGTTTTGTTTTTGATTCAGATACAGCAGACACAGCAACATACCAGATGTTGCCTTTTCTGGGAGTAATTCTGACCTCTTAACCCTGAGTGCATTACGTGCGCCAGAAATATAAATAGGTACACCAACTAGCAGTTACGTATTGATTGATTGATTGTAGGTTAAAGTTCAAAATACCTCGGGCTAGAGAAGTGCTCAAGTGGGACTTGAACCCACGACCTTTCCCTTACAGGAGGAATGCTCTTCCGACTGAGCTATTGAGCCACACCTGAATCACTTCAAATTTTATGAATTCAAAAATATCAAAGGTTAGCATAATAAATGCTATAAAATTTTCCTTCAACTGTAGATTAACGGTTTCGGTTTTTTTAAAAGATGTATTACTTTAGACTTGTGGTGGAGGAAGAATGCGTCACGTCTTCAGGCCCGAGAATTTGGTTTATAACTTCGAAAGTATATTTCATAGTAGGCCTCTTAGCTACATTTCTTTTTCGCGCATCGAAACGAGCAAAACTGTTGGTGTTCTACCTGCTTTTTGTGGAAGGCTTTTTTGTGGAACAATATGCGAAATATGTAGATTTTTAGATTGCATGTTGGGACTCAAAATGCAATTTCGTTTTTATGCTATTTTTGAAGTTAGGTCATCTAAGCGGAGTAAACGAGTTGCGAAGAGTATTATTTTTTATTAATGATAGTTTATGCGTTTTTTTACATTTTGTATACGTTTGCGAAATGAAGAAAAAACTATTCTGGATCCTTTAAGCGCGTTTATGAAAAATGTATAAAATACTAGCTTTTGCCGGCGGCTTCGCCCGCGTGGATGTCGATTATTGCGACCAAACATAGCCTATGTCTTTTCTCAAGGTCTAATCTACCCTTATACCAAATTTTATCAACATCGGTTTAGTGGTTTAGGCGTGAAAGCGTAACATACAGACGTCGCCGTCGTGACCGTAAAATAATTTTAGGGACAAGATTTGTAATGGTGGCTATTATTCTTTGGACTGCACTTCTTTAATTCTTTGACTGTAAGCTGTGCTTACGATCAGGTGGAATACAGTCATACAATTTGATGATCTAAATTTATAGATACTTTAAACGGATATAGAACCATGTTGTTATTAATTATCATCCTCAAACCTAATATCAACTGAATTAGGGTGGACTTTCGGTTTTTTTGTGAAGTGACTGCGATCTGACCTCTGATGTTATCAAAGGTTTGTTGCCCGACTTTTAGGACTCCTAACGAATGCAACAAAATAATATTTGTATGGCAACTAGGCATCACTAATGAAACTTCAATATTTTAAAAGAAACTTAGAACGTGTATCTTCTACTTGAATGAATTAAACAGCATTAAGTATGCTAACTATACAAATCGAATACCTACACAGGGAAAAATTAAACTTCTCGAGTGGGACTCGAACCCAAACTCGAAAGTTAAAGATCGCGGGAAAAATTCATTCAAGTATTTGAGCGGAGTTATCAAAAATTAATGTTTAAAAATGATTGTAACATTGTTCACGCATCACACGCGTGAACGAGCAGTGGCGCGGCGGGGGGAGCGGGAGGAAAGGACAGCTGATCGAGTCGGCGGCCGGCGGCCGCGCCGGCCGCGAGACAACACTCGCCTACAGCATCGGCTAGCGACACACGTACAGTGCTAATTATAATATTGTAACCGATCTATAATTATTAATATAATAGTACATTTCAACCGAGTCATATTTTATTTAAATCTTCAACATTTGGCGACCGTGATCAAAATCGAATATTATTCTGGTCAATTGCGAGCCCGTCTTCACTGCAAGCTGAAGAGATAGGACGGAATTGCTGCTTATGCTGCCTTCTACCCTGGTGGAGTGAAGAACTTTGCTGAGGACCGAGCTGGACGTCTGGATGGGTACTAAAGGGAAGTAGGCCTGCATTCCTATCCATTTTTTTCCGTCTTCAAATCTGTGTGCAGCTTGCCGCTCCGATAGCGTTATATAGTAGCATTTCGTGTGCACGTAACTACTATCTATTTAAATATACGCTTCGGCTATTGCGAGAGCTTGCCTATTTCCTACCCACTATACTATATATAAAGTATTTCTTCTCTAGTTGCATATTTCAAAGCGGAAATCCATTTAATACAATATTGCCTAGTCATTTACGTTAGCGACATTTTCCATCCAACCCACATTAGTTTTTTATAAATTTTATTATTAACTGTTGCTCATTTTATGCAAATTGCAGATAAAGGTTACTGCCTCACGTCGCGGCTTGCTATTTTCGCTGAGCCCAGATATTGAGTTGTGGCTGACGAGCCCAACGAGCACTTGAGGGCCGACTGCGGAAGGGCGGCTGGATCGAAGATAGAGGAAACCGTTATAACTGGTTTGATCATTTCATTTCTTGTCTAATTCATTGTTCAATTTGTTACCTTTAATTGGCTATGGAAGGAAGAGACATTCTGAAGGATCTTATTAAAAAGCGTAGCATTATAAAGGGCAGATTAACAAAGTTTAAAGATTATGTAAATGTTTTAACGCAGGTAGGCGCGAATAAAATAACTAGTATACAAGTGAAAGAACTGTCGTTACGAGTTGACAAATTTCAAGAATTGTTATCCGAGTTCAACGAACTTCAATCGAACTTAGAATTGCTCTCTTCAAATGAGGATGAACAGTTAACAGAGCGGGAATTTGTTGAGTCACAATTTTTTTCTATTCTTTCCATAGCTAAAGAATTGATTGAATGTGCTAACTTAGAGAAAAGATCAGTAAATGGTGACAGTACCTATAGCCAGCGTTCACATTCCATGAATTCTATAAAATTACCTACAATAAATTTACCAAAGTTTGATGGCAATTACTTAAAGTGGTTGGAATATAGGGATACTTTTGATTCCCTTATTAATAAAAATGATTCGATTCCACTAATTAATAAGTATCATTATCTCAGATCAAGCTTGGAAAATAGTGCTGCTGTCGTTATAAGATCAATTGAGTTTACCGCTGATAACTATAAGGATGCCTGGAAAATTTTATGTGACCGTTATAACAGCAAAAATATTTTAATAAATAATCACCTTAAGTCGTTATTAAATATAGATCCTATTGTGAAGGAATCATTTAAAGCATTGCGTTATTTAATTGATCACATATCAAAAAACTTGAGTTCTTTGCACACTTTGGGGCGTCCTACCGAACAGTGGGATGATTTATTAATATTTATAGTCTCAGCAAGGTTGGATCCCGCCACTAGTATGAAATGGGAGGAACATAAAAATAGTTTATCGGATTTACCGACACTCGATAATTTTTTCTCATTTTTACGCAGCCGAGCGGACATCTTGGAAACTACCCACTATAACAGATATGATAAAAATGAACATAATAAATCGAACTCTCAAAGTAATAAATCGGTGAAATCTTTCTTGGCTGCTTCGGATTTGGATGCGGAAAGGAAGGATCATAAATATCCATGCGTAATTTGTAATCAAAATCATTTAGTTTATAAATGTTCGAAGTTCAAGGAAATGAACTATGATGATAGGATTCGCGAAGTAAATAAGTTAAAACTATGCACAAAATGCTTACGTAGTGGGCATAATAGTCATCAGTGTCGTTTAAAAGGTTCATGCCAGATATGTAAAGGCAAACACAACACTTTGATTCATAAAATTGACACTAATACCTGCGAAGAGCAAAGCGCACATAGTCCACCGGTCACATTGTCGGCTACAACGATGACTCATACGTTGTTGTGTACGGCACAGGTGGAAATCGTTAACGAGTCAAACAATAGGAAGGTAATGGCCCGAGCACTGTTAGATACTGGAAGTCAATCGTCATTTTTAACAGATGTTTTGAGGGACAAATTAGGGTTCAATAAAAGCTCTAGTGAAACCTTCCAGGTTTGTGGACTTAATGATATTAAAACTAACATTTTAGGAAAGTGTATTGTAAAAATTAATTCTCATTCCAGTACCTATAGTACTCGGGTCTCCTGTTTGTTGGTGCCAACAATAACAGGTATTTTACCCAGCGTTGAAATAGATGTCCGAGAATTAGATATCCCGGGCGGCATACAACTCGCGGATCCAAAGTTTTACCAGCCTTCCAATATAGATATATTGTTGGGGGCTGACATATTTTGGAATATTATTGGGAAAAATCAAATTAAGCTAGGGTCTAATAAGCCCACTTTACAAGAGTCAAAGTTAGGATGGTTGATAGCCGGCCCAGTCGGTATCAGTCATTCCAAGTCTAAGGTCTATTGTTATTTCAATCATTTTTCCAATCTTGATAATTCTCTTAAGAAATTTTGGGAGATTGAAGAACTACCTGCAGAGACCAAAACATATTCATTACAGGAACAGTTTTGCGAAAATGACTTTATAGAAAACACTAGCCGCTTACCTGATGGTCGGTTTAGTGTCCGTATGCCTTTAAAAGAACCCGAAACTAGTCTCGGTGATTCGTATTATCTAGCTAAGAAACGTTTTTTGAATTTAGAATCAAAATTAAATAAGGATCCAAACCTTAAGGAGTCATACACTAAATTTATAAATGAATATAAAGAGTTGGGTCATTTGAGTGAAGTAAATCGTCCAGAGTTTGGTAACTACCTTCCACATCACTGTGTAATTCGCGAGAATAGTGAAACGACGAAGTTGAGGGTGGTATTCGACGCCTCAGCCAAGACTTCTTCTGGTAAGTCATTAAATGACATACAGGCTGTAGGTCCAGTTGTTCAGTCAGACTTATTTTCAATTTTGTTACGCTTTCGCGGGCATAGGTTTGTTATCTTAGGAGACATTGAGAAAATGTACCGACAAACGGCCTTACATACTTCTCAACGTCACCTTCAGTTAATTCTGTGGAGGGATTCATCTCTTACGGAACCCGATAACAATAATAATTTAAAGGTTTTACAATTAAATACAGTAACATATGGATTGGCCAGCGCTCCATTTCTAAGTACCAGATGTTTATTACAATTAGCTAAAGAATGCAACGACGACACGATCGCGAACATTATTAGAAGTGATTTTTACGTGGATGATTTGAATACGGGAGCGGAAAGTGAAAGTGAATTGCGGCACATATACTTGAATATTAAGAAAATTCTAGATTCAGCATGCTTTCCGTTGAGAAAGATTCGTACTAACTGTCTACAGGCATTCGCTGTTGAAGATTCTATGTTCGACCCGGTACATTTAACAAAAGAATCCAGTGTGCTAGGGTTGAATTATTCTCCAAAAATAGACGTTATTGAGTTTCCCTCAAAGATCGAAACACCACCGCAAATCATTACAAAAAGGGTCGTAATAGCTACTATTTGTAAAATATTTGATCCATTAGGATTAATTTGTGCATGCATTATCAAAGCTAAAATCTTCTTGCAACAGTTATGGGTTATCAAGTTAAATTGGGAGGAACCTATACCACAATCCCTATTAAAACAATGGTCAAAATTTATTTCTAATTTACACTTCATTTCTAATATTAAAATTAACAGATATGTTCTTTGCAATTTCCCTATATCCATAGAATTACATTGCTTTGTCGATGCGTCGCAGAAAGCGTATGCGTCATGTGTGTACTTACGATCAATAAATGACAAAAATGAGGTTACTGTAAGACTTTTGTGCGCAAAGGCAAGGGTTGCGCCTTTAAAGCCAATGACTATACCAAAATTAGAATTACTAGGTTGTTTGCTAGGGGCTAAATTATGTAATAAAATTCTACAGTCATTGCGATTTAATATTAGTTATAAAACCATTTGGACCGATTCAACAGTGGTTTTAGGATGGTTGAAAACAGATGTTAGAAATCTTAAAATGTTTGTCTGCAACAGGGTTAATGAAATTAATGAGTTAACGAATGGGTTTGAACACCGACATGTACCTACAAACATGAACCCAGCTGACTTGGCCTCAAGGGGGGTTGAACCCCAAGATCTAGCATCTTGTTCCTTGTGGTGGGAAGGTCCTTCTTTCCTAAAGAAGGAACGTTTAGAATGGCCACATAATTCCATTGTAGCTCAAAGATTACCAGAGTTGAGAGTACATTCGTTATTATCTGCAGCAAACAATCCTGCCGACGATACTTTATTGATAGATTTTAATAAGCATTCCAATTTCAAGAAGTTAGGTAGAATATTTGCATATGTTCTACGTTTTGTTAATAACTGTAATAAGAATAAACAAAAGTATTCAGGCCCTATCAATTCAGATGAAATAAATAATTCAATTATGGTCTTAATTAAATTTAGTCAATTACAATCATTTTCTTTCGAAATTGGGTTACTCAAACTAGGAAAAACATTACCACGGAAAAATAAATTATTACAATTAACTCCATTTATAGATTCCAATGACATTGTTCGCGTAGGTGGTCGTTTAGAAAACTCCAATTATCATTTCGATAAGAAACACCCTATAATATTAGATTCAAAACATCATTTAACCAAGATAATAATGATACGTGAACATATACGTTTGTTTCACGCAGGTCAACAGCTACTGTTAGCGTCAATGCGTGATAAGTACTGGCCTATTGGAGGGAGGTGCCTAGCGCGCCAAGTAGTTAGACAGTGTATTGTTTGCGTTCGATTGCGAGCGAATACCTTACAACCAATAATGGGTCACTTGCCGGAAGCGCGTACTAATGCTTGTTTCCCTTTCTACTCGTGTGGAGTTGACTTTGCTGGACCTTTCATGATAAGCAATCGTAAAGGTCGTGGTAACCGAATTAGTAAATGTTATCTATGTTTATTTGTATGCCTTAGCACAAAGGCGATTCACTTAGAACTTGTAAGTGACCTGAGTACTCAAGCTTTTATTTTATGTTTAAGACGATTCATATCACGCAGGGGTAAATGTCATGAGATCTTTTGCGACAACGGTAGGAATTTCGTAGGTGCCAACAATGAATTAGGTAAGCTGCTTCGATCCAGCCGTCAGTCTGTCAGTGATTATGCCACTTCTGAAGGTATCAAATTTGTATTCAGCCCCGCTTATTCTCCCCACTTCGGTGGAATCTTTGAGGCTGGAATTAAATCAGCTAAGTTTCATTTGAAACGTGTAGCTGGAAATGCTGCTTTGACGTTTGAGGAGCTAGCAACGCTGTTTACACAGATTGAAGCTATTCTAAATTCACGCCCGCTGACTCCTCTCTCGTCCAATTGTACTGATCCTTCTCCTTTGACTCCAGGCCACTTCCTAATTGGGAGACCAATAATGTCTGTACCGACGAAACCCATCACTGCTACTAGACCCAACAGACACGAGCTCCTAGAGAAGATAAGGCAGCACTTCTGGGAGAGATGGCGCCGGGAGTACGTCTCTGAGCTGCAGCAGCGCACCAAGTGGCGCACTGGAGAGCAAGGGCTCACCTGCGGGGACGTGGTTATCCTGAAGGAGGACAACGTACCGCCATTACAATGGCGGCTGGGGCGCGTGTCTCGCCTCTATCCAGGGGCCGACGGCATCAGCAGGGTGGCTGACGTCACTACCCCAAGGGGCACTATACGAAGGGCGGTCAACAGGCTATGTCTTTTGCCAACTTCTCAGTCTAAAGATGATAACGAAGCGGAGCGGGCTGAATCCAGTCTCCCCACCTCGTCTACTTGTTGAAAGCTATGGCTTTCAACGCGCCGGAGGATGTTCACGCATCACACGCGTGAACGAGCAGTGGCGCGGCGGGGGGAGCGGGAGGAAAGGACAGCTGATCGAGTCGGCGGCCGGCGGCCGCGCCGGCCGCGAGACAACACTCGCCTACAGCATCGGCTAGCGACACACGTACAGTGCTAATTATAATATTGTAACCGATCTATAATTATTAATATAATAGTACATTTCAACCGAGTCATATTTTATTTAAATCTTCAACATTTGGCGACCGTGATCAAAATCGAATACATTTCTTTTTCGCGCATCGAAACGAGCAAAACTGTTGGTGTTCTACCTGCTTTTTGTGGAAGGCTTTTTTGTGGAACAATATGCGAAATATGTAGATTTTTAGATTGCATGTTGGGACTCAAAATGCAATTTCGTTTTTATGCTATTTTTGAAGTTAGGTCATCTAAGCGGAGTAAACGAGTTGCGAAGAGTATTATTTTTTATTAATGATAGTTTATGCGTTTTTTTACATTTTGTATACGTTTGCGAAATGAAGAAAAAACTATTCTGGATCCTTTAAGCGCGTTTATGAAAAATGTATAAAATACTAGCTTTTGCCGGCGGCTTCGCCCGCGTGGATGTCGATTATTGCGACCAAACATAGCCTATGTCTTTTCTCAAGGTCTAATCTACCCTTATACCAAATTTTATCAACATCGGTTTAGTGGTTTAGGCGTGAAAGCGTAACATACAGACGTCGCCGTCGTGACCGTAAAATAATTTTAGGGACAAGATTTGTAATGGTGGCTATTATTCTTTGGACTGCACTTCTTTAATTCTTTGACTGTAAGCTGTGCTTACGATCAGGTGGAATACAGTCATACAATTTGATGATCTAAATTTATAGATACTTTAAACGGATATAGAACCATGTTGTTATTAATTATCATCCTCAAACCTAATATCAACTGAATTAGGGTGGACTTTCGGTTTTTTTGTGAAGTGACTGCGATCTGACCTCTGATGTTATCAAAGGTTTGTTGCCCGACTTTTAGGACTCCTAACGAATGCAACAAAATAATATTTGTATGGCAACTAGGCATCACTAATGAAACTTCAATATTTTAAAAGAAACTTAGAACGTGTATCTTCTACTTGAATGAATTAAACAGCATTAAGTATGCTAACTATACAAATCGAATACCTACACAGGGAAAAATTAAACTTCTCGAGTGGGACTCGAACCCAAACTCGAAAGTTAAAGATCGCGGGAAAAATTCATTCAAGTATTTGAGCGGAGTTATCAAAAATTAATGTTTAAAAATGATTGTAACATCATTCTTTGGTTCCGATAGTTCGTAAAAATATCGGTAGATGACTCCACCTTCGCCTTAACGACGGATAAAAATAGAAGGGAAATTGGGCGGGTCTCGGTAGCCGAATTGGTCAAGACATTCTTCCTGTAAGGGAAAGATCGCGGGTTCGAATCCCGCCCAAGAAGTTTAATTTTTCCCTATGTATTCGATTGTGTATCTTCTAATATGACAAACGATTCACTTTACACAATTTCCTTAAGAATCACACAATATCAATGTCGTTACACAAACAGCTATACGTTTAAATATATTTCTCTGTAAAAATAAATACAGATTCTGTTTACCTTGGCCTCGCGTAACGTATGGGCTGTTTATCTTGGCGCACACATTTAAGAGCCATTGGGGAGTCACTGGTTAGAGTTGTACGAAGCAGGTCTACCATCAAAATGTCACTGCGTGTGTAAAGGATTTGAGTTGTGTAAAGACTTTTGGGTTTAGGTAAATTTAGCTGTGACGTCAATTGCCTGTGTAGTAATATTTATTTTCTATTACTGTAGGTTATTCTTTTGTATTACATACAGATTTCTGCACAGAAATGGCGATTAGTGAAATAAAAATTACTATGTTAACCAATTTAGATCCGTACCGTCTACTCACGCTACGACTGCGGTTGAAACTCATTATCACGTCGTACTCCTATAGATTAATTATAATATCAGGATACTAGTATTTGCCCGTGGCTCCGCCCGCGTGGATGTCGGTTATCGCGACCAAACATAGCCTATGTCCTTTCTCAAGGTCTAACCTATCCCTATACCAAATTTCATCAAAATCAGTTCAGTGGTTTAGGCGTGTAAGCGTAACATACAGACAGACAGACAGACAGAGTTACTTTCGCATTTATAATATTAGTATGGATTATACGTACGTATTGTCAGCATCAAGGCGATCGTGAATTCGCAAAATGAACTTAAAACCAAGGTATTAAGATCAAGTGAAAATATTTTATTGAATGAATTTCTTAAAGCATCAAGTATAATATACAACCCGCAAAACATCAGAAGAGTGAATCGCTCGGGCGGAATTCGAACCCGCAATCTTTCCCTTACAGGCGGAATGCCTTCACCAACTAGGCTACCGAGACACACCCGATGTGATTCAAATTTCCCTTCTATATCCGTCTTTTAAAGGTGACAGTGAAGTCATCTATGGATGTCCTTACGAAGTATCGGAACCAGTTGAATAATCATCCAGACTAAAGATATGTACCAAATATAAGAACAATAATACAACAGGATGGGAAATACATACCAAGGTATCATGAAAGTTTTGAGTACTTTGCTGGTCCAAATTGATCTGGTGTGAATGAATAAATGAATTTAGTTTCATCAGAAGACAAGCCCCTGTGGATTCTAAAGCTATTATCAGACACATTTATTTAAATAGTTAGCAATAACCTTTAAGGGCCTACTGTCAAGGGAGGACCAAACTCGTTTTCGAGTTAACAGTGCATTGTATTTGATGATATTTTCTGGAATATACAAAATACATACAATTATAAATTGACAGCCTCTGTGGCGTGGCAGTAGTGCAGAAGGCGCGGGTTCGATCCCCACTCAGTGCAAATATTTGTATGCATGAATATGGCTATTTGCATTGGTCTGGGTGTTTCTATGTACAATATGTATGAATTTAGAAAAAAAAAGTATATAAATATATTTATCCGCATTCTTAATTCCATAACACAAGCTCTAAAAGCTTACCATGGATCTAGATAGCGTTGTGTAGAATGTTGTGGAATATTTGTTTAAGTAATTTATAATGGTAGTTACATATTCTGTACAGTAATGGTATGATGGGATATAAACTCGTAAAGTAAATTGTATATAAAGTAGTTGATGAAACTTATAAATTACTAGCTGATAACGTCAGTCGCGCCCATGTATAGATTTTGATTCCGTTCCCGGTACCCATAGAAACTTACTCCCAGGATATAAAAGCATATGTGTTATTTCAGCCAAATTCATCGAGCCTTTGAAGCGTAATTGAATAACAAACACCCAAACATTTTCGTAAACTTTCACATTTGTAATATTAGTAGCATTTATTGTTAATTCCTTTATGCGATGAGTAGTAACCTACCTCCAGAAGGAAAGTACAACTAATAATGAATAAACTAAATTTTCTCACATGTTGCAATCTCTCAAGGAGCAATGCGAAGACGTGAAAATGCAACGGGACGTGAGATCTAAGAATCTTGTACTAAGAGACAGTCCATGTAGAATAAGCTTTTATAATTTTCGCAATTATAAACGTACAAATACAACATGCTTTTGAAAAAAAAATGTTAGAAGAAAAATACTTTTTATAATTAATTGTTTTAATTAATTATCTCTGAGACCAAACCACCAATCAAAATCAATAAGTATATCTCGGGTTTTAAAATGCAAAATTCGGATGTAATGTAACTAGACAATCGCTATGCGGTTGATGAAGATGATATCAAGGCAGGCTGCAAACTGCTATGTACGATCATCATAACAAGTGGTAATTAATTAACCATTCCAAAAACTTTAAACCCACACAAACCAATCCGCACCTATTTAAATAGATAGTGGCAATATATCACTCTAAGTGACGTTTAGTCAAAAAGCTGGATCTAATACGTGATTAACCCTTCAGCCGCTCGCGTGGGTCGCGGCGATTTCACATGAATGGCGTAGGGTTAACCCGAGATACAGGCTCGGGACGTTATCAAACCACGCCTGTATAAAAGACACTGATGTCTTTACTTCCTAATAAATTTAACGGAAATTTAGGATTATTTCCGTGTCGTGTTATGTTAGTGTATGTAACCCTTGTCGTTCATACTGTTTACAATAAATGAACAGTTTATTATACACAGTGCAAGCGTAGCTAACTAAGTTAAATAATTATGTTGTAAAATGCTGATAAACATTTTTTTATATAAGTATGTAATGTGGATTTGCATTCACCTCGTCTCCTTAGTCTCAGAAAAGAGTGCATATATTATCTGAAATGGTAATTAATGAAATGGTAATAAAAAAACAACAGACATTTCAAAAACATACTTATTACAAATAACACACAAACCGTTACCAATAAACATATACACGCATGCAATTGCCGCTCCCGGTAGAGTAGAATAGGATCACCTCAGCTCTTCCTGTGGGTGACGTAAAAGGCGACTAAGGGATAGAGCTGTTCTCCATCTAACTGTAACCATTCAGCCCAAGTCAAAGAGCCCACTAGACGGCAATAGGCTCGCCCCCTATTACGTCGGGGGACCGAAAATCATAATTGGCGAAAGGTGGGTGCCAGTACACCTCAGCCCACCCCTTTGGGGATTTATAGACATGAGTATATGTATGTATGTACATGCATACAAATATTTAAACCGAGTGAGAATCCACTTAGCAATAAAATGCTTTACGATAAAATATCTCAGTACTACCGTTCCATTTATAAAATAACTAGCTTTTGTCCGCGGCTCCGCCCGCGTGGATGTCGGTTATCGTGATCAAACATAGCCAATGTCCTTTCTCATGGTCTAATCTACCCCTATACCAAATTTCATCAAAATCGGTTCAGTGGTTGAGGCGTGAAAGCGTAACATACAAACAGACAGACAGAGTTACTTTAGCATTTATAATATTAGTATGGATGTTAAAATAATGTTAATGACAATAGACATAGCCTAAAATATCAAAAAAACCTATAATATACGTACAAAGAAAAAAATGATTGATTTTGCTTTTACGCAGCTAAGCAGAAAACCTCATTACAACTTGATCAGACAACGTCTGCCTTCGAAAAAATAATAGCAGTTCGCCTGTATTATACAAGACGAGTCTTATAAATCCCTTGGACCATAATAATCTATTACGTGTGCTTATATAGGCGAGATTGTCATTTTATTTTTTTTAGGAGACTGCTATAATGACTAGTAATATATCTAATATACTCGTATTAAGATCACTCATAATACATTGTGGGTCGAAAGGGGAAAAACCATAACTCTCACTATATACAAATAAGAGCCGGTTCGACCAAACGCGAGTAAAGTTTATTGACTTAATAATTAACAGCCAATGTGTGGATGACATTTGGCTGTTTATTCTACAAATAAGCTTTACTTGCGATTGGTCGAATGTAACATAAGTCAGTTAACTTGCCATTCGCTGAACAAAACTGATTTTGACCCTTCAAATTACCGTCTATTTTCTATGTTAATAATACCCTTTTTTCGTGCAGAAATTCCCTCGGTTATCCAAGGAAATTTCTGCATGAAACTGAACTGCACTGCCCCTGTTGAACTCAAACCGACTAATACCGCATGTCGTACCGGGTCTTCAAATGCGAATGTGTAACATGCCTACGACCAAGGTTGAAACTTCGGTTTTAAGTTGAACCGTACCAATACTTAATTATAAAGAATCTTATCGGGCCACTCACTATTATTCTGATTGAAAATCCACTGATTGAAACTTAACTGATTGAAACTCAACTGATTGAAAATCAACTGATTGAAAATCAAAAATATGAAGTGATTCCTAACCTTAGTGGAAGAACAAGAGATCCAACATAGACTTTCATCTAGGGCTGAATCTCAGATACAACGACGTAGTCAGTGTTGTCTCCAGCAATTAGTGTAAACACCGTCGACCTACAACCGTGAGGGTACTTCACTCTGTGCTGCTTCACTGAAGCTATGTTCACTGTTACACGATATAGCGGATTTATAAGCGCTATATACAGGGTGTATTTTTGAAAC
This sequence comes from Eilema sororculum, assembly GCA_914829495.1. Taxonomy (NCBI): domain Eukaryota; kingdom Metazoa; phylum Arthropoda; class Insecta; order Lepidoptera; family Erebidae; genus Eilema; species Eilema sororculum. The sequence goes on along the minus strand of OU618552.1, from coordinate 17,481,871 downwards.
GGGGCAGTAAAGGCAGGTACATAAACCGTCGTAGTTACAGCTAAATGTTCTTAGGAGACCTTCCCCATCTTCTTAAGTATATTTTGAACTGCATTCACAGATTTTGGAAAAATTGTACAGACAGCTAGAAAAATGCTAAAAGTTCAAAAAAATTTGTTGGTACTAATTCATGTGGGGATCAAAAATATCTATGGGACCATTTTAATTTTGAGTACTAGGAAAGACAGAAATCCCCAAAAACGTTTTCCATACATTTCAGCAACAAAATTAAATTTGTACAATGATAAAACTTCTTGTTTTGAATAGGAAGTGGGTAGAATTGGCTGAAAAGTAAATAAAAATAGTTTTTACCTACAAATTTCAAGTTTGATGCGAATATCTTTTGTCATAAATAAATTATGTAATATACACTGTAAGCAAGTAAAATAGTGTGTTTATCAGTAACAGTTAGGTCTGTGTGAATGTAAGACGAAGTTTCAAAGTTCAAAGTTATTAAAAGTTTCAAAGCCATAAATTTTACTCATAACTAGTTGAAAAACAGTCCTAGTAATGTAACAAAGTTGAATTTAAACAGAATAGTGAATAATAGTCTTCGTCATTATAAAGTTCATAGTACTATTTTATTTTTGTTCTAGAATTTATTCAGTGTACCGTGTATTTTGTATTATCTTAGATAATTTATTTTCTTACTGAATACTGCTATGTTGACAGAAAGGTAGCAAATGCAGCTCTAAATAAAAATAATCTCTCATTGATAACATAAAAAGATTGTCAGCTTTCCTAAGAAACTACCGCGATTGTTTTATCTATTTAGCTCTTTCACTAATTTAACTAGAAGCGTAAAGGTCATATAAACATTTTTTAAAGTTTACTTGTAACCGCAATTACTAGTCTTCGTAATAAAATCTTCAATTAATTCGATTAATGGTCGTAGCACACATATCAACTCGTAAACGGAACGTAAACGTATCAACTCTTGCATTTCAGTATTCTTTGTATGAAACTCCCTACTACAAAGCACACTTATCGGAATCGTAACGTAATTGCCTCGCCTCGAGACAAGCTTACGAACCGCAGGACGGTGCGTAGACGACTTACCGTACCCGCGCTTACGTCTCACCGTACGCTATCCTTCGACTTTCCGTTTCCTCCACTTCACGTTCGAATACTGACCCGCGCGGCAACCCACCTAGCCGTCAACCAGCGGCCGGTGAGCCGTAGCCGAGTAGACTCGGAGCTGCTGGTCGGTTGGTAACGCGCTTACGTTAGGTTGACGCTTGGTTGACGGCGAGGCTATCCGGTGAGGATCCCTTTCCGAGTTCATATGTGTGCTTTAATCAGGAAATTTTTATAGTATAACAAATGCTATAAAATTTCATTCAAATCTTCAGTTAAGCTTAATAACTTGTATTAGGAGGGGGCTCACGTCAGACGTGTAGCCAGCCCTCGAGGCCGGGACATCGCAACGGAGACTGGCTCTTTAAATCACTAAACTACTGACAAGTAACCACAATGAATGACAACTTCGAAATCGCTATTTTCTACAATGTGTCCTCTTCCTAAGCACTCGTCAGTAAATGCAGGAGAACTTGCACGGCACGCTTGTTGGTCTACAAATACGCCTACCAAAATAACGCGCATTTAAATTTTAAAACAATATTTTTTGAATTGTAATGGAGTTTTCGGTTCCTGTTTGGACAGTTTGAATGATTTTGACGGCTCTAGTGAAATAAGTTAATTGAAAAAAATATTTTTCTAAAACACAGTTTTGTATGGTTACGTATGATTATACCGAAATTCAAAATCCCATAGGTCAAAATCTCGAATTTCAAAATCCTGAATGTACAAAATATGGAAGTTCAAAATTACGAGGTTCTGAATCCCGAAAGTTCAAAATGCCGAATTCAAAATCCCGAACATTAGATTTTGAATCTTTACCTTTTTTACGTGCGTAAATCCCCTTGGATACCTCCCCCGCCGGAGCCGGAAAGTTATGTCGGACTCGAATCGAGTAAAACAGCACTCCGCCTGAGGGTCGTGGTGCTAGGCTGGAGGTGTGGTTGTCTTCGACATATCCCTCGCAACTCGGCTGACCCAGGGCCATCCCTTGCGGTGTAGAGGGCTACAGGAGGGGGGACAACGGTGTCCCCGACTCGCCCCCGGAATACTGATGGTAGGTGTGCTGGTTTAATTTTTCTAATTATCTTTTACAACGGAGGTAGTTTTTTTTTTCATATAGCTCCTATATCTCAATGTATAATCACAAGTAACCTAAAACGAAGAGTATGGCAGCGGTCGTGTACCTTCCTCTTCTAACCTATACGTTTCGATGTTGAGGTACACAATGTCCACCCCACGCAATCTGACGTGGATAAATTAGGTTAGAATTTGTTTTTTTTTTCATAACTACCAAACAAAACCACCCAAAAATATTTTGTACTTTCGATATTTTGAACTTTCGGGATTTTGAATATCGGCCTTTCGTAAATCGGTATTATGAGTTTCGGGATTGTGATATGAAGAAAAGTTTTTAAACTAAACTAAAAATGTTAGTTTGAATGACAAGACACTGAACTTAGTAAACCTTAAATAGATCATCAAGCGTTCTAATTTTTTGAGTACATGACATACTGCTATTTCGAGTATATATGTGAAGTTTATATCGAGGTTTTATGTTTTCTTATCATATACGCAATGTATTTCTTTACTTATACAAGGAGCCTAGCTATTAACTATTCACAAATATGAGTTTGTAATTAATATTTCAAAGCTGTCCTAATTTTAATCCCCCACTCCCTCTACGTAGCATAGATAAAATTAAATAAATAGGTACCATTTTTAATGATGCAGACGGTCTTACGTCGTCTTATAATTCAAAAAATAGATAAAAGATAATATCCAAGCAGCGGTTGCGATGAAAGAAGAAAGAAAATTATGAAAGACATGTCTAAGAAGACTTGTCAGGTGACAGCAACAAGCTTGGAAGCTAGTAGTCTTTTATAACATGGCGGGCTAAAGATTGTGCGTTGTATGAGAGTGTACCTTTGTTATAAACCATTTATTTCTCCTCTTTTATTAATATCTTTTATTTATTATTATTTTTTCAATAATCATATAATTAATAACTTTTCCCGCGGCTCCGCCGGCGTGAATATTGGTTATCGCGCCAAACATAGTCTATGTACTTCCTCAAGGTCTTATCTACCCCTATATCAAATTTTATCATCATAATCGGTTCAGTGGTTTGGGCGTGAAAGCGTAACATACAGACAGACAGACAAGGTTACTTTCGCATTTATAATATTAGTATGGACGTAACAACTTAAGACAGAAGGTCCTTTAAGTAGGGATTGAATAAATCAATAACCGACTTGGTATCATTGTAATACTTAATATTCATTTATCTCACAAGTTTTAATGGCAGAACAGCTGTGTTGTGCTTGTGAGACTTGGTTTTTTGACAAGTATAGTTGTTTTTATGGGATCGTTTTTTCATGACGGTGAATAAGTAATAAGAGATAAATTAAAAGCGGAATTATAATTTAAGTCTATACTTAACTTATAATTCTAAAAACGTTTGAATGAAGTTTACAGCAATAAGTATGCTAACACGAAAAATGAAGGGAAATAAATGATGTAAGGGAAAGATAGCGGGTTCGAGCCCGCCCGAGAAGTTTCATTTTTCCCTATTTATTCGATTTGTATAGTTAGCATATTAATGCTGTAAAATTCATTTAAGTATTTGGGCGGTGATATCAAAAATCTATGTTTAAAAATGTTTGTAACATCATTCATTGGTTCCGATAGTTCGTAAGAATATCGGTAGATGACTCCATCGTCGCCTTAAAGACGGATTAAAATAGAAGGGAAATTTGAATCAAATCGAGCGTGTCTCGGTAGCCGAGTTGGTCAAGGCATTCTCCCTGTAAGGGAAATATCGCGGGTTGGAGTCCCGCTCTAGAAGTTTCATTTTTCCCTATGTATTCTGAAAACGTTATGTCTAAACCCTTACAATAAATGAATAAATAGGTATAGTAAAACATGTGCTGGCTATTTGCCAATAGCGAGTTCTGCTAGAATAATGGGTTACCAGAAATATTTATTTCAGTCACAGATTATTGTGATACTCGTAAAAAATATAATATTAACAAGTTCATATCCGAATACTGGTAATTATCATGTAATGGTTACATAATATTAAAAATTATAAGTCTGGTTAACATAACATTAAAAGTATAATATTCCAGGAACGGAAGTGTTATGACCAAAATGCCTTTTAATTAAATTATAATTCATAAAATTATGAATTTCTCTGTAGGCATTGTATGCAACATCATTAAAAGTAATTACCGTTTTTTTAAGTAAGTACCGTTAATTTTAAATATTATTTTTATATATATGGGAACTTGAAATTGTTTGAGGTTGTTAACAGTGAAAATATTGATCAAAGATGGTGGATTTAATCTAACTATTAACGAAAAGAAAAGAGCTTTGAAAATACATAAGCCTACATTTCAGTGGAAATAGTCCATGCTAAGTTTTCTTGTTGAGTGTATCACAGACTCCTACCCCATTTTTGTATTAACTGAAGTAAATAGCTAGAAAATTGAATTCACAAATAAATACAAAGTCCTTGTCTTAAATACTCACATACCAACACTACACTTACGCATACTAAAATTAAATTATGAAATAAATTAGGTGCTTCAAGTGGTCCCGCTACTTTAACAGACACTATCTACTCTAGGATATCAAGTGACTGTCAACTTGCATATTGCTAGTTAAGAACGAGATAATAAGCACAGAAGTTAATTCTCTACAGATAATTCTAGACTTTTTATAAAATAGCATCATTCTAGATTTCTTCATAATAAAATCCATACTAATATTATAAATGCGAAAGTAACTCTGTCTGTCTGTCTGTCTGTCTGTCTTTCTGTCTGTCTGTCTGTATGTTACGCTTTAACGCCTGAACCACTGAACCGATTTTGATGAAATTTGGTATAAGGGTAGTTTAGACCTTGAGGAAGGACATAGGCTATGTTTGGTCGCGATAACCGATATCCACGCGGGCGGAGCCGCGGGCAAAAGCTAGTTTAATATAAAGTCAGTAATATCGTTTGACGAAGTTTCCAAAGACTTGTAAATTAAGTCTTTTCACCCATTAATTAATTGGGTATGAACTAAATACTGTATAACTGCTAGGCAAGAGCTAAGAGCTTCAAATTTAACGCGTATTTATGCTAATATAATACTGATTTTGATACTATTTCGAACTCGCTTTGTCTTTTTAAATTCAACGCTAAGTACTTTCGAATAAGTTTTATTTAAATTTCATTGTTTGGATTTGATTTTGATACTATTCCTAAGCCGCTCTAAAATGTTTTAGATAAGTTTAATATAAACATTGTTTGAATAAGATTGTTTTGTGAAGATTGTTTTGTGGAGTCTGTTGTTCTCCTATTCAAAATCATAGTAAATTTTAGTCATTTTCAGTCATTGAACTACACTTTGCAGAAAGAAATAATTAAATACTAGTGGCCAGCGTTCCGCCTTCACTCGAAAACGCGAAAAAAAAATTCAAATACCATATCCGAAGAGGGTTAAAATGCGTGTTGAAATGCGAGCTTGCTTTTGGTTTTTGAAGCAGACACAATCATGTTTATGTAATTATGTAGATATATATATTATACAGATAATAACTACTACCCCACATAATATATTGGGAACTTGTTCCTTCCGATGAACTTTAGGAATATACAAAAAAAATTGATGAATCAATAGCTGTTCTCGATTTTGCGCTTAGCATCTATTTTTATTTAAGACTAGCTTTTGTGCGAATGTCGGTTATCGCGATAAAACATTTCTCAAAAGACGTAGGTGGACGAAGTTTCATGCTTCTAACTTTGAAAATGACGAAGTTGCCATATGTTTATCACTTATTTCACCCTCTTTGTCGTTAAATATTCAAAAACGCTGATACACGTGTTCATTTATTTCTTACTAGCTTTTGCCCGCGGCTCCGCCCGCGTGGATGTCGGTTATCGCGACCAAATATAGCCTATGTCCTTTCTCAAAGTCTAATCTACCCCTATACCAAATTTCATCAAAATCGTTTCAGTGGTTGAGGCATGAAAGCGTAACATACAGACAGACAGACAGACAGACAGACAGACAGACAGACAGACAGACAGACAGAGTTACTTTCGCATTTATAATATTAGTATGGATATGGATAGTATGGATAAGACACAGGTTTATGAAATTTAGTGCATCTAGCTCTGAAAATTACGACTTTCATACAAACTTTCATCCCTTTTACCCTTTTAGCAGCAGAATTTCCAAAAAACATTTTCCAAAACAAAAAAGCTAATTAATTCAAACATAATTACCCCACCTGAGCTTACCCAATATACCTACAGTTGTTAAACACACCCTATTGTTCCGCTCCACAAACACTATCGCACCTTTATTTGGTTAGGCGACGACTAACATTTGTAGTATTCTTCATACACCACAAAGAAGCAGGTGTGTATGGACCTTGAACAAATACTTGAACAAAACCGACCCGCAAAGGGAACGATAGAAACATTGTACATGTTTTGATAGCAAACAAAAGCGTTTATGACCACCCTAATAAGGGTTGCTTCTCACTAAACCGCATCAAGTTATGTTGGTGTATGTCATATTTTTTTGGTTGAAAAAATTTTATCATATTTCTGAAAATATGTTTTTTTTTGGCTTGGTAGGACCGTTCGAGCTAGCCTAACCTACCATAAGCAAGCCCATGTAGGCATTGTTTTCTGGGCTAACCTCTCAATAGAGAAATAATTTGATCCCCATCATTTGATGAAGGCCGACTCCTTAACCACTAAGCTACCGAAGCTCAAATAAGCGTCGGTAGCTTAGTGGCCTAGTGGCTAGTTGGCCTTACGATCGAGAGGTCCCAGGTTCGATACTGGCCATTACACTACCGGCGTGAACCCACGCACAAGCATTTTAGCTTAGTTGGAGGGGTTAGAGGGAATATTAGTAACTTCGGTTCCAATATTCTTTATAAAAAAAGAAACTATTATGAACCTAGGTGTAACCAAATTCAGTCGTGATTTTAGGAATATTCTTTCTCGGAAATATTTGGATCCCCGTACTATAATATTATGCCTGACGTGAGAGACACTTTGTGGTTTTATTAAATATGAACCCAACATACCCTACTCACCTCACCGTTACTTTAATTGAAGTGAACACTGATGAAATTTTCACAAGCAATAGAATGGTTTGATCAGTGACATAATATTTAATAAATAGCATTATCGTATTTCAGGTGTGGTTCTATCTTGGTAGTTAAATGGTGTAATATCTGAAGTAGTGACAAATGAGAATAGTTCTAGAAACTTGTAACATGTACACTAAATAAATGACTCTTTTTATTGCTTTTAATCGTTCCTGATCGCGGAGGGGTTCCACAAATAATAGCAGTTTTACCATTATTACGACTTATTATGATATATGTGTGTATAGAAAGAAAGTAACACTAACATAAATAACACAACACAAGTGAAATAGCCATACTGATAATTTCTACCTAATAGAAGCTTCACCTTTATGCACACTTTAATAACCGAGGAGTTCTCTTGTAAATGGTAGGTATTATTCTCCGTAGAAGTTCAAGTCATGTTTTCTTCTAAAAGATGGTTATGTGTATATATATAGATACTAGATACTAATATTATATATGCGAAAGTAACTCTGTCAGTGTGTGTGTCTTTCGCGTCTAAACCACTGAACCAATTTTGATGAAATTTGGTATAGGGGTAGATTAGACCTTCAGAAAGGACATAGGCTATTTTTTGTCGCGATATAAAAGCTAGTTATTAATATGCCGTGGCAAGGAGAGTGCGTAGTTTAGGAGAGCGACTGCCTTATGATCCCCCTAAACCCAAAAGAAAAGTGAGCGTAAGAATTTTAGCCATCAATCAGCAAAGATTTGCAGGTAAGGTTGTTTTGAGCCCTGAAGTTCTTGGTGAAGTCAGTCAAGTGTAATATATTCCACTGTACTCTAAGACATGACTTAACTATTTGATGATCACAAGAACGATAAATACAAACTCACGCAGTGAAGTGAGTTCACACCCTAAGTTTTGGTTCATGGTGTACGTATTTGCTTAGGTTCTTAATATTGTATTTTATTAGGAAAATAAGTAATCAGTTAAGCAGCTTACGTTTATTAAGTTATGGTCCTTATTACGTAGGACTAACTATGCCCGGCGATTTTATCTGCCTAACTCGTTTCTCTTCCAGTACGCGGTCCACGATTTTCTGAATGTTTTCTTGATTGTTTGAATTCAGCGGTCAGGGAAAAAAAAAAAAAAATACATTATTTTATTATTATTTTTAAGCATTCTTGTATGTAATCCTTTGTGTGTTATTATTTCGAAAATGTGCGCTGTTTTTCTAAATAAAACATATTTTCTTTCTTTCTTCTTTCTTTCTTTCTATATCCCTAGAATTTTATTGTAGGTTTCTCTAAGAACCAAGCTAACAAATGCAAGAATGCTTTGGAGACTCAGGCGTATAAAATAGCCGTACGCGGTGCGGGTTGAGAATTATTACGATTATGATGTATCAATACAATTCATGAAAGCGGGACAATCCTGTAGAATCAATCGGGGCTATGCAACAATAGGTAGTTATATATTTAAAAGAGAGAGAATAAAAGATAACTTACCGCGCGCTTCTTTTTTTTTAAACGTGGGGGAAAATCCTTCATGGATGTTATGCCGGACTTCTACCGACTAAAAACCCCCACGATAACGCCCAGAAGCCTATGGATGGGAGCCCCGGGTAAGCCCTCGGAAGGATGTCCCAGGACTCCCGTCAGACCTACGGCTACAATTGCGGCCTCGTCTCGGGGGTGGTTCGGGTGCTATCCCGCGTCTATGGGGGGGATTTCGGGTGCTATCCCGCTTCTTAGGGGGGGGGGGGGGGCGTGCGTGAATCCCTCACGTCACGCTGCCGTCATGGGCCTGCTTCTGTAAAGACGGTGAGCAGCCAACTCACCGTCCTCAGGCCCCCGGTCATGGAGGCCGATGGTCTTCGGCGAAGACACGTCGGCGGTGCCCAAGCCGCCGACTGCGGAACTCGGGTGGGAGAGTTTTCTCCCGCTCTCGCCCCGCCGCCTCTTTTACGAGCATGACCTGCTCACAGAAAGAGGCGGCGCAGTCCCACTTACTCCCGCTGGAGACCATGGCTCGCACCATGGTCTCGAGCGAGAGGGTGCCCACGCCCAGACCCACCACGAGGACCTGGCGCTGTTGCGCCCACGCCATGCACTCCACCAGCGTGTGGAGCGCTGTGTCATCGCTGCGGTCCTCGCAGTGCTGACACTCGGCCGTGGTTTCCCGGTGTCTTCGCCACAGATACCTACCGAAGCTACCATGCCCGGTAAGTATCTGTGACAACCGGTACGAGAGAGCACCGTGTCTCCTCTCCAGCCACTCGTCCATGACCGGTCTGACGGCCGCAATTGTGGCGAATCCCCCCTTTGAACTTACCGCGCGCTGCGTTCTTGACAGTTGGATGCTGGTGGCCGACAACTGCTCTAGGTGTCAGGATACGTACGTTTTCACTAGCAGCAATTGCTTGTGTGCAGTGAGCTGCTAAGACTTTTAACACACTTATGAAGATCTAGGTCACAGAACACTACCTAACGGTCAGAACGACACAGCGAGCTCTCGTATAGACAGTACGAGGAGTAGCACACGCGGCGCACGGCCAATCTACCCACATACCATGTCTTCACAGGTACTCGTACCCCCAGTTCACAACAATTTGTCCAGCTAAACTACGGATAGTTTGGCTGTGGCGGGCCACAGCAGGCTTTTTATAATCATAATTACTATAGGATTATAGGAAGTTCTAAAGTTTATTGTGTAGAGAAACCCTGGTAGTCAAATAATCATAATGTAAATATTTCCGTTTATTTTTGTGTAAGTTTAAGTATTGCTTTTAATTTATTATGTTATATTGTATTTGATAGAAAATAATTTTGGAGAATACTGTAAATAATATACTTAGTATATTTCCTTTACATGAACTTTGCAATCTTGAGGGTAGAATTAAATGCAGTTAGCATATACTCTGGCTTGTGCTTGCAATTTCTCAACGAGGCTTAGTAATTAAGGTCCTTACTAGAGACGATGCCTTAGAGCGAATGGGTGGAGTCTACGAACGTAATAATCGCAGCCCCGCACCACCCCGCACTCATGTCACTAAAGTGATTATAATATAAAAATATGGGAAAAGATGTCGATAAAAAGGGTACAGAGTGGACACATCATATTCTGCCTAACTTCACGTACCTAACTGATTTGGTATTGTTTTGACATCGATGTTGATTGATTCTTGATTCTTTATTATAGCTAAGGTCGGCGGCTCCGCTCGTATGGATGTCTGTTATCGCGACTTTGGTTTTATCTCTGGTACCATTCTACCAAAACCTTTTAAATAAAAATACCATATCAAAATCCGTGTACTAAGTAGCGTTTGTGTCCATTGTGAACAAACAGACAAATTCAATTTCAAAAGGTTCAAATTCTATAGCGTAGCGGTAGAGCATTCAGAGATTGTGGGTTTAATGTCCACTTAGCACTTATATTCATATTACATGAATCTTAGATTATTAATAATCTAAGTCATGAATATATATTTCCATTGGTTAGGGTGTTTATTGCATAGATACATTGAGGTAGGTGAATATGAAAGCTATAAGTACGCTATAGGCATAACAATTCACACCATTACACATTCTCACAATGCCATCGTTAGCTACGTAAGCCCAAAAAATGTGTTTATCTAAATGACATCACATTAAAACCTCTTATATATACCCGGCAAACTTCATTTCACCTTAAAAATTAGAATTTACCTCCATTGGCTGTATTAAGTTGTCCTAATTATTTTGAGAACAGAAAGCATTACGACAGGGACTCCATACGCCCACGGAGATCCTGACACCAATTGGACATAACAACGTCTTTCGGGTCAGATATTTCATATAATGGTTAAGTATTCTTAAATGTTTCTATTTTCCACGCAAATTTTTTACTTTTTCTTTCATAAAAACCTTCACAAGACAATAACAAACACAACAAAAAAGAAAAAAGCGAAATTGGTCCAGCCTCAGCCAGTCCAGCCAAAAATGAATCCCTATTGGGAAATAGGGATTAATTTTTATATTATATAGATTGTATTGTACATATAAACCTACTTCTTGAATGATACTATCTATTAAAGAAAAGCGCTTCAAAATCCGTCGCGTAATTTTAAAAATCTAAGCATACATAGAGACAGACAGTCAGCGGGAAGTGAATTATTTTATACTAGAGATTATATGTAGTGATCATGGTTTTATAATATTATATATTTATATATGTAGCTATAGGTATGTATAGTATTCTAATATACATATATTATTATACAGACGTAGTTTGTGACGTTATATAGGTTGATTTCTGGATCTACAGAACCAATTCTAAGAATTATTTCACCAATAGAAACCCACACTATTTATCAGTGTCATAGGTTTTATATCATTACACTACGAGTGAGGATCACCATCCGGAACGGCATCCAAAATCTACGTGGCTGGAGCCGTGAGCAACAGCTGATAACATATAAAGTGTGTGAATAAAATAATCAACACAATATTTTCATGTATTTCTTGAGAGTTTAAAGCTTTAGCTTTTTTACAGAATTTACTTTCGGCGTCTCATAGAAGTGTCTTATCTGTCCACTTATGCATTAGTCTTGAATTGTGTTGCTGTCAAAGCTGCGAAAACGTGAAGCACAACCTCCCCGTCCAACAGCCATCACGGCACTGCCGCCCGGCCCCCGCATAGGCACCCGCTAAGCCAAACTCTCGAGAACGTAACAAAAACGTGGCCTGTGACTTCAAAAGTCAATGTATTGAACGGAAAAATGTACCACTTATACTCCAGATCTTTGTCTTTCTTTTAGTTAAAAAATTACGTAAAAATTCTTTTTCGTTTAGAAGTAGTTGCCAGTTTTCTTTTGAGGGACCTTTTTGCTTTGGGAATGATTTTCATATAGTAATTATAAAGTGAGAATAACTAAAAATGTACCAAATGTAGACAAGAAACCAACAAATAAAACAGTGTAAACAGTTTTCAAATACGTCCACAAATAAAAAAGGAGTTGGTCTCTAAACATACGCCTGAAAACCAGATTTATCATTTTTATTCCTCTTAAGAATTCCTGCATTCTTGAAATTCAAAATAGAGGTTGTTCAAGATGACTGGCAGTGTTTCACAGACTTAAGAAGATACTCTATTTCTATATTATTAAACACAGGATTTAATTTTTTTTAAGATGCATTTGAGGTACAGTCAGCGTTAGAAGTATCTTGACCACAAAGTCTCAATATTAACTTAATACCAGATATTAAGAGCAAATCAAACTGTATGACTAAATAGAATCAATTTTCAAAATGTGTACCAAATATCAGAGCAACCAATCAACAGAAAATAGGGAAGCCAAGGTATTAAGATCATTTTGAGTTCTTTATTCATCAAGATTGATGCTTAAGATGATGATTAAGTAACATTTCATTTTCAAAATACTATATATAATTTCTGAAGCCTTATAAATTAGTCGAAAAGTTACGTCAAGCAGCACCCACTTACGAATACGACTCTGCTATGCAGATAATAGGTACGATATGCTTACAATGAATGTATCGAGTACGAGCCTCCCTAACCAGCACTTAAGCGTAATAAAAAAATATAAAGTTCCCACCTGGTAGCCCCCATTCACATAATTCCCGGAGTTCTTAACTCGCGAAGCTTAAAATACTATCGTAAAGTGACTCGCACGAAACCACTCCAGCTTTAAAGGGTCATGACATAGTCGGGAAATAAAAAGTGAGGGTAAAATTATAACTGGGACGGCTTTTTGCTTAAGTGGAACGAGACTTTGTATTATGTACGGATTCAAAGAGTTCTAAATAGGCAAAAAGTACAATGGTTTTACACAACGAACTGTAATTTATTATCTTTTGGCGAAAGAGGTCAATGAGTTCGGGTTTAAAATGTACTGAGGTTTTCTCTAAGAAGAGTATCATTACAAATTGAGAGAAGCATCTAAAGCGTGTAAAGTCGATCTTGACGAACAAAGTACTAAAAAATCTTAATGCCTTGATTTTCCCCTACCTGTGGACTTATTGTTTTGAAACTATGTACATATAAGTACCTTTAATTTAGACAATAATACAATAAAAATCAATAACACAGTTTGATTTGCTCTTAATATCTGTTAAGTTTATTTTGAAACTTTGCAGACGTGATCTTTCTGGTGCTGACTGTACCTTCAAGTCCGATGTCCTGTAAGTGTACTAGCTTGTAGGTTATATTGATGGATTGATGATCCAGAAGATTTTAGTGGCACCCATATACACCCTTATCAGTTTCAGGCTGTTGTAGAGACCCCTTAACACCGTCACAACTCTTTTTTAAATACTTAACTCAGGGCACAATTATCGAGTCTCTAGTATAATTTCATTTTCAGTGTTTCAAAGCTTCTGATAATGTTGTATGGTCGAAATAATGGTTCATAACTCAGGCTGTAGATCACACTAAGTTGGTCGTAAACTGCACGTTTCAGTGACCCATTAGGTACGCCGATACTGTTTCAGGCAATAGACTTGAGATTTACGTAGTTCTCACTACTGTACAGGCTACTTGAGGTAACTTGGATGCCTTTTACCTTCAGTAATTAAAAAATAAAGAAGCAGGATCAAAAGTTCTAAAGGCAACAAAAACCCTTCTACCATAATTGTAGTTATTGTGTTTTGATTGATTGTGAAAGTCTACACCAGATGCTCGTCTGTTGCTTAACAGGTGTACCAACTACCAGGTATGATTAGTTTGGGCCCCAAATATGTCGTTAGAGCCCCAAATATGTTGTTAGGGCCCCAAATATGTTGTTAGGGCCCTGTACATCATACATACTATAATTTCAAAATATCTCAAATGTGTGTCTATAAATAGAACGCGCGCCGGTGGCGTTTGAGTTCGATGACTTTACCGTTGTTTTACATAACATATAACATTTAAAATGTCGTGACCCACGTTACTGGGGCTCTTGAATGCAAACACGCGCATTACGAGGCGTGATCTCATACAAAGTCCAGGAAATATCCTTACAAACCTACGAACAGCTCCAATAGCCCAAATAAATGTAATCGTGTGGTCTGCACAATAATCATTTGAATACGAATGTACTGATTTTCTAGGGAAAACGTTTACACTGTTGGCCATGTTGTATAGAACCAGCTGTAAAATTTGAATATCTATTTTGACATTTCTTTTTTCCTCCTTTTTGTGTTTTGGGTTTTATACAATACGTTCAAAAGTGTCATAAATAACTACAACAATAATACACGGCTACTAAATATTTTCGTTTTGAGTTTCTTTAGTCCTATATTTTGTAATATGAGTTGTAATAGTCTCGCCTCATAATTATTATGTACTTATTGTACTGTAAATTCAATCTTTATTATAATTAGTGCGTCGGTAGCTTAGTGGTTAAGGAGTCGGCCTTGCGATCAAAAGGTCCCGGGTTCGATCCTGGCCATTACACTACCGACGTGTACCCACTCCTAGCACAAGCAATTTAGCTTAGTTGGAGGGTTTAGCGAGAATATTAGTAACTTCGGTTCTAATATTATTTTTAAAAGAAAAAGAAAAGAAAAAAAAAAGAATGAATAATGAAATTTTTATTTCATTTTTTGCACTATTAGCACAGTAGTAGGTGTGACAGTAGACTCGTATAGATGTTTCCCTTAATATATTCAATACATATATTGCAATTTAATAATCATAATAACTGGTAAATATTATCTAATTTCAATTTCAAAAACAATACAGGGTGCGGATTGTGGAAACTTTACGTCTGATACTAGGAAAAAACCGTCGTTAATCTTCAAAGGAATTACTCAGGACTTTATACCATTAGCCAGTAGACATTTCCACAACACGCAATAATAGAAAGAATAATACGGATTATCAGTTTATCTGGCCTTCAGTGTAGAGATACCTGCCTCTCGATAGGTGGTATCGCCTTTTCCACGGCTGCCTATAATAATAACCGACTTTTACGGCTATCTCACCTATTTCTTCAGTACACGTTCGCCTTTTTCTTTGTTTACAAATGGCTACGAGTTACAATGAGATCGTAATATTATTTTATTATTTTACTTATGTATGCGCTCTGGTGTAGTATTAAGTTTATTACGGAAAGCCTTCTGTTACTTGAGTGGTGCGATTTATTTCGTTTTTATTCGCTTGTAACGATATACCTACAAACGTATTTTATTTAAGACTAGCTGTGCCCGCGACTTCGTCCGCGTGGAATGTACTTAATAAAAAAAATAAGTTTTTTTTTAGCCTAAGTTACTCCTTATTACATAAGCTATCTGCCAGTGAAAGTCCCGTCCAAATCGGTCCAGCCGTTCCAGAGATTAGCCAAAACAAACAGACAGACAAAAAAATTAAAAATATATATTTTGGTATATGTGTACCGTATATACATTCATATGCATGTAGTAGAAAGCGGTTATTTTAATATTACAAACAGACACTCCAATTTTATTTAAAACTAGCTGTGCCCGCGACTTCGTCCGCGTGGAATTATTTTTTATAATTTTTCTAAAATAAAAGTAGCCTAAGTTACTCCTTATTACATAAGCTATCTGCCAGTGAAAGTCCCGTCCAAATCGGTCCAGCCGTTCCAGAGATTAGCCAAAACAAACAGACAGACAAAAAAATTAAAAATATATATTTTGGTATGTGTACCGTATATACATTCATATGCATATAGTAGAAAGCGGTTATTTTAATATTACAAACAGACACTCCAATTTTATTTATTTGTATGTATAGAAAAATATATATTTTGGTATGTGTACCGTATATACATTCATATGCATGTAGTAGAAAGCGGTTATTTTAATATTACAAACAGACACTCCAATTTTATTTATTTGTATGTATGTATAGATAGAGAAAAAAAAAAGAAAAACGATTTTTATACACACACACACAGGTTTTCCTGCGTGGAATATTGTTCTCCCATTCAGGATGGCCCCGCATAACACCTTCCAGACGCTTTTGGATAGATTATAGCATTGTAGCATTGCAGGTACATAAGGATAGAACTTTAATGCAGTTTTATATTGCTACTACCATAGCTAGTATTACGATGAGTTCTCATAACTATTTTTATACTATCTTTACCAAGAACAATATGAGCAAGGCTCAAGTGTTCTGATGTTGCAAATAATTCAAATCATCATCGCACTGCTCAACTGCACAAGGAATTCATACTCACACATCGACTAGAAACGGAGTGCATCGTGCGATATGAAGGAAACTTCATCCCATACACGCTTACGCTGTGGAATGAACTCCCTTCTGTTACTTTCCCAAGCAACTCCACTATGGGCTTCTTCAAAAAGACATTAGAAGGTTTCTTCAGGGTTAGCAGCACGAATGTAACGTCACTGGTATTGCATACATCCATCGGCCACGGTAACCACTTTCCATCATGTGGCCCGTGTGCTTGTCTGCCACTTAGATGGTTTATATAAGACTCCAGGGGTTAGAGGAGTGATAGGTAGAATAGCAAGCTACTTAATTTCATTGTAGCGTAATTGCTTTTAATAACTAAAGTTGATTCTATAGAATTATCAACTTTATCAAAAGCGTTGCTAAAATCAATTTAGATGAAAGCCCGACGTCCATCCTTTTGTCAAAGGCTAGCGATACACCAAATGAGATTGATTCCTATTTTGGGATGTTATGATAATATTAAAACGGGTTGGATATTTTTAAAAACAGCCGCGGTATCTATTTTTTTATATGTAACTAGCTTTTGCCCGCGGCTCCGCTCACGTGGATGTCGGTTCCCGGCAATTATTCGAATTTTTCTCAACGTACAAACCTTCCCTGGACTTTCACAAATAATTCAAGACCAAAATTAGCCAAATCGGTTCGTGCGTTCTGGAGTTATAGCGTCAGGAAGGAAAACCCGACTTATTTTTATATAGTAGATTAATTTGACTTCACCTCGCCTGATGGTAAGCTGAAGGCAAAGTCTCAGGAAAGAGGATACTTAAAACGTTACAATGGTGGTAGAGAAACTTGAAGGCCTCATGAGAGACTTTTTCACTCCCCACTTGAAGGACTAGGGACGGAACAAGAAGAAAGCTCATGAGCCTAAATATTAAACATTGTTTGTTTATTTATTTAGGAAAATCGAATTCAAAGCATTTAGGTAAAAGTATACATAAAGAATGAAAGAAAGAAAAATATTTTATTTTCGTTCCTCACAGTGTGCATCTCACTAAAGTACAAATAATTATTACAATTATTTATGTTTATTGTACAAATAGTTATTACAAATACTATATCCAGACACTATGCGAACCTGCTGAAGAATCTGCGGTAGCCTAGTGGTATGGGTAATGGACTGCTGAGACGAGGTCTCGGGTCCGATACCAGGTTTACCATTGCACACACCAATGACTTTTCGATGCTTTTCGAAGTTATGTGTTTATTTATCGCAGGTTTATAAGTACCCGTTAATGGCAATAGGCTCGCCACCTATTACATTGGGACCTAAACATAAACTGGCGAAACGTGGGTGCTAGCACCTCTGCCTACCCCTTCGGGGAATACAGGCGTGAGCTTATGTTATGTTTATGTTTATGCGAACCCAAATAGGGCCCCATCTCAGCATTGAATGCTGCACACACCCGTGGGTTCAGTATGCACAGCGCTGGTTTTCAGATGGGGCCACTAGGTAGCGCTGACGCCACGCATCTTTTCATAGGTACAGTGCATTGGATTCTTTAACTAAGTACGAAACTAATTATTCTATGGTAGGTATAAATTCACACACTTTTACTTAATAGAAAGTTTCATTCAAGTCGACATGTCTTAACACCCTTTTAATGAAGGCACTACGATTTCGAAAAATGAATGTTGTGTGAGGTCAAAATATCATTGTAAGATGCAAAGATCGAAAAAAAAAACATATTCCTCAAAAATAATATCCAATTTATGTCATGGATACATCAAAATCCCTTTAATGACACCAATGACACTGAATTCCGTGTTCGTTTACGTTAAAGAGTTTGATGTACTCCAGTATGATTTATGAACTTTGTGACATGTTGGCACTCCATCAGGGCAATTGCTTCATGCTAATGTTCTTGCTAACCTTATATCAGCCGACAGAGGAACATATTGTATGTATAGGTATCTAAGCATGTTTATCCGCATTCTAGATTCCATAACACAAGCTACTTAAGCTATGCTTGCCATACGTCTAGATAGCGTTGTGTAGAATGTTGTGTAATATTATTATTTATTTATTGTTATTTATAATAATAAAGAAATCAAAATTGATTCACAATGGTACAATACTATTCCTTGAAAATAAAGGTACAGTCAGCATCACATTAATTTTGACGTACAAAGTTCTCAAAATTATCTTAGTGTCATGGATTTCCCTCCTTCCTTTTGACCAATTATTCTAATTTTTGGCATACATTTTTATTTCATACAAAAATACAATTTAAATCAATAAAACATTTTGATTTGCACTTAATATGTTAGTTTTAAGATCATTTTGAGACTTTGTAGTCAAAATATTACTGACGCTGACTGTATCTACTGCCATAGAAGTGCACAGACTGCTATAGAGTTGAGCTATGATAGATACAATGTATTACAATAATATTCATTGTCAATATATGAGCGTGTGTATGAATACATCATTATGTAGTGGCCCTGCGTTGGACATAACAGTTAATTAAGTACCATTGAAAGCGGTCTTCATTATCCGACGAAATATTGAGTTACATCAGTCACTGGATATTGTGCACAATATGATATCAGTTATGATGAATTAAGCTATTTAATTGAACCAAAAACCACATATTATCATTATAAGTTTATTTATACACGTAATTATAATATCAGGCGGTTTTGGACTTTTTAATAATGTGCTAGATTTTATTATTAAGTCAAATAAATAAACTTATAAGAACTTTAAAGTTATTTTCAATTAATGATTTTGTGAAATATATTAAAATAAATATAGTAATAATACATGTCCTTAGCAATCGATTTGTATTAATAAAGTTATTAAATTTGGATGGAGAAGAAGAAGTAAAAGCCCGAAAGCAGACCTCGGTCTCTGAGATGAAGGCCTCGGATACGACCGAAACTAACGCAAAGATGATAATGAATTATATGTTTCAATTGATGAAAACAAAAACATACACAAATATGAGCTAAAACCGTGAAGCAGTAGTGAAGAGGTACTAAAATGAATTACAGCATTGTACGATTACTGGAAAAGAATTACACACCCGCTTAGGCAATAATCAAGAGAACTACTGATTACATAAATGTCCTCTTATCCAACAATATATCAATTTATCTTTTTAGCAAAGACGAAACTTAAATCTATTTAACCTACCAGGGTCGCAGATTCCAAGAGAGCTTGATTCTTAATACGTTTCGCCCAAGTTCGACTACATAGCAGGTACTGTAGCCGACCTTGAGTTATTTACGCAGCGTTTCACGTTTCTAATTTATTATTAAAAACGTGGGTTTCAAGTGCTGTTTTGTATGTAATTGTACTCGGAGGAATAGGTTGGCAAGTAGACTTTGTTTGTACTCAATATTTAAAGTTTCATGTGTTGCAGCAAATGAGTGCCCAATTTATGCGTTTGATACTGACTGTGCCAGAAAGGCTATTATAAAATCCAAGAATATTTACTTGAAGCTTAGAAATGAGCTGTTCAGTCAGCTCAGCTACTCAAGCAAAGCACTGTATCTAGGCCATAAGTATTAGGTTAAGTAAATATTTGCAAATAGACCAAAAAATGCTGAGTTTCTTGCTGGAGTCTTTTCAGGTCTGGGCCGCGTTTCGAACCGGTGGTCCATTTGCTAAACTAGTATTTAATATTTATTATATATGTGCGTTTTGTAAGTTCCGACTTAATGTTCTATGCAGAATGAATGATTTTTGACTTTGCCTTTGATATACACTAGCTATTCGTACTGGTCTCTCCATGGATATTCATAAATAACAGTCAACCATATACACGAACTGCTGTACAGTCTACAGAGTAGGTATCTCTAGGTCGTGACTGGTGAAAGCGCCTGTCATCCCAGCCGAAGCAGCGCGCCTGCTCATATCCGGGAGTAAGATGAGAATATTCCTCACACCCGAGGGGGGAGGGCATCTTGAATCAGCCGGGTACGAGGGCTATGCTACTGGCTATCTGGTCTCCGGCAACTGAAGACCCAAGAGCCAACTCCGATTATTTAGGCATCTCTAAGCGGGCGTGGAGGCGAAGAATGTGCTTTAATTTAAAAAAATCCAATCGATTTTATCTCTACCCCTCTAAACGAGTGGTAATTCGCTGGCCAGCGTTTGAAAATAACGAATATATGCGATTTGACGTTTATGACATGATAATTTACATTCGTTAACGCATGTCAATGGATTTATCCGATAGCGTATTGCCACTCATCTAGAGGGGCTGTTAAATTTTACTTTCAGGTGCTTCTTCTGTTTTCATAATGAACCGCAATCGAAACTGACTATTTACATTCTTCCGAAGATTAACTTTGGAGTAATACATTCAAGGGAATTTAGTTCTAGCTGACTTAGGCTCCATTGATCATAAGAACGATTTTGGCAAACACATAGATGAGTGAACTTTCGTTCGCAATATGCTTTTCGTAAACTAGTATGAAATTATACCTTGCAGTCGAATCATATCATTGATATTGTAGTTATTATAGGTAATCTTTTGAAATGACATTAAATAAATCTATATATAATATATAATAAATAATCCTTTGCACTTATAATATTTCAACAAAATTATTTGTTAAAAAATAAAAAGCAAAATAAATATCATGCGCCGTAAATATAAAAGTTGAGTGAAAGTATTAGTTTTTTCAACATTTCTATTTATTTTCAGCTGCGATTGGAGATGAAAGGCTTTCAATGAATGACTCGTATATTGCGTTGTGGGAGAATTAAGTTAGAAGTTATTATTTTCACCCGCCATTTACGTTTCTTTTTTTGAAATCGCATTATTGTCTAGCACACTTATACTCTTATTGGATTATTACATATATTTTTCTTTTTATTGTAGACCATTTCAAGAAAGTTTTTAGAAATAAAATATTGGTTTTTGATATTTTAGTTTATATTGTTATTCACTACTTACATCATTTTAATTGGTTAGTTCTGATTTCCAGTGAAGTAGATCTTTTCTCATAAGTGTTGTATTATTTTCCCAGAAGCTATGGAATTCATTTCATTAATGGTTCCGGTGTTTCTGTAAATCTATGCTTTATTTGATCTAGATGGCACACCATCATTAAGGCATCTGCTTAATATTTTATCATTTCCTTACTAAGCAGTCCATCCCCTTAATCCTATCCGACATCATTGGATTATGGGCTGGGCACTATTCATGAAGCACAGGTAGCCTCAGTTTTTAAAGTTAAGTAGTTTTCGTTCTGGCGATGTTCCAGCACCGTAATAACCACATTACAAATAAGTGTCTCTCCGTAGATCGCATCTCGTACGTTGTAATTCTACAGAATTCAGTTTTGGCAAGCAAAATGAATAATGTGAGACGATGTATGCGGCTAATGCTAAGAGCATTTTATGCGCATGAGTTATTTCCGCGTAGATTATAGTTAATGGGTTTGTGTTGGGAAATGCGTTCAATTAAATGGCTTTTTCACGAAGTAAATTCTGTTTGGTTAATGTACTGTACCGAGTTTGTCATTCAATCATGAAATTTTTGGATAAAATATTTTGTGTGGTTATGATGATAAACAAATATGGAACCCAGTGTTAGTAAGCGGTTACTGTCGCTTTCATCATTTGAAATACTTTGAGCAATTAGTTACGTCAATCACCAAAGAGAAAAGAAATTGACAGAAATATTAGATGAAGTAAAATATTTGTGACTAACACTTGATTTTCTTTCCGGAGTCTTCTCTCTTTCTTTGATTTTTGACGTTGTAAGTGTCATTTTAACCCTAGAAGACTAACCTTCCTCAGTAGTCCTAATTGACTAACCATTCGTCGATTCGATGAACATATTTTGAGGCTTGGGTATTGTGTCCAATAATATATATATTCGTACTATTTTATTACGGGAATACATAAACAAAGTAGTATTTTAGTAAATAAAACAATAAAATTTATATTTTTGATACAAATATATTTATTTTTATACTTTATTGTAAGGCACTAGTTTTTGAGATCAGGAGAGACACACTTATAGAAATATATTTAAAATATAAAAAAATAACATAAAATAGTCCTTTTTTCTTTGGCATGAAACATAATCAACGTCTTATCAATCATAAAAAAAATATAAATCTATTATTTTGAAGCGCATTTTATACAAAAATCAACTTTATGTTCACCACAGACAGCTGTGTTACAATTCGAACAGTATGATTTTGTCATGCGCCTTTTTTTATAATTACAAAGACCACAAACTTTTCTCTTTCTAGTATTTGAAGTCTCGACTAGTTGAAGGTCACTGCTGGTTGATGACTGCCCTTGATCTTCACTTTGACCTGGGTGGGTCCCCTGGCAACATGCACGATATTTATTCCAGCTACCCTGCTTGAAACACGCCCTTTACTCGTAGCCCATACATGATGGACCAACTACGTATATTTCTTTGTGAGAAGGTCAAAATGCTAGAATTAGTACCTGAGCTTTGTGCCGATTCTGTTGCATCGTCTCGCGAAGTAGATGAAGAATGGGCTTCAACATCTTCGTGATCGGAAGGGTCGTCTTGAGTGTCACTTTCTACCTCATGTACCTCCATAAGATCTTCGGTTTCGCTATCATTTATTTCATCTTCTGCACCGAGGTCTTCCTCGCCCAACAATAAACGCATAATCCAGTCATCAGACAGTAATTGTTCAGAAGCCATGGTAAAAACTGTAAAAATGTATAAACACCGTCTGTAAAAAAAGTAACACAAAGGCTAACCATACGTCGAAAGTACGACTATTTTCGTAATATCCCAAAAACTGAAGTACTTACCTGCCTGGCGATGTCGCCTACGGAGAGAGCGCGTTGAACACTGAGTTGACAAGGAATACCACGACAATTGGCGCGCGCGCCAAAAAGAAAAAGCAATATTTCAATCGCGTGCACGTCGATTCGACGAAGGTTAGTCTTCTAGGGTTAACAGTCTATACAGGACAAAAAATATTTTTCACTAATGAAGAGGCCAGTATGATAATTCATGTAAAACCAACAAAAGAAGTGAAAGACATAAGGAGAGGATCGTTGCGAACGGAAAGGTGACACTTCTGCCTACCTCAGTGGAAAAGAGGCCTGATTAACATACATATAATCACGCCTTTATGCCCGGAGGGTTAGGCAGAGGTGAATTAACGCCCACATTTCACCAATCAATGTATTCAGTCCCACGTAATAAGGGGAGAGCCTATTGCGGTATTCAGGGCACTATTGTTGACTCGAGTGCATCTGAGGCTGAGCCTGGGCTGTATATATGTGTCTGATGTCAAACAGCCCTATCCCTTAGTCGCCTTGTACGACACCACATGGGAAGAAATGGGGTGGCCCAAATCCTACTCTGCCGGGAACCATGCGGCACCAAACTGACTAATAATATTATACTTATAAGTCCGCAAATTTAGAGCGTAGAATTCAGTTAGTCATATCGTGCATCAATCAAGCAAGCAATCAGTGCAAATATTTGTATGCATGAATATGGCTATTTGCATTGGTGTGGGTGTTTCTATGTATAATATGTACGTATTTACAAAAAAAAAAAGTATCTATGTATTTTTATCCGCTTTCTAGATTCCATAACACAAGCTAGTTAAGCTATGCTTACCATGGGTCTAGATAGCGTTGTGTAGAATGTTGTGGAATATTTTATTTTTTATTTATTTATTTTTATTATAAAATCATTCCTCCAGTAGATTGTTGCTTGTTGATAACAGGGAGTAACCACATAGCTTGGTGTTTAAAAACAAGTAAGTACAAAGTTATAATTACATAACTACGGTTAGACTGTTAACCAATTGACCTACTTCTGTCACGAACGGCTTGACGATTTGCAGTTTATGGTTTGACCCTATTTCAATACTAAAACGGTTCACGTTATGTACCTATATACTATTAGCTATTTGCCAAAATAACGCGTAAAGTGCAGTTACATAAGTTTGAAAATCGAAGCCGTATCTGACAGTAAAAAAAATTTTTTTTTTTCACAATTCATATTTTGATTTCGTTTTTGTCAGTATTTCGGTCAAATCAAATGAAATATTATAGTATACCGTTGTAAACTAGATAAAAAATAATACTCTAATTATACGTTTTAATTACATAACTACTTAAAATGAGCAAATATTATATGGCTGTATCGAAATTAAACAAATTGATACTTTTGATTGAAAATAGACCATTTTAAGTATAAATTACCACATTTCATTTACCTTCGCTTTAAAAAAAAAGAGGGACTGCAATATGTGGGGTCATATTGCAGTCGCTCTTTTTTACCTCAAGTGGAAGCCTACGATAGTGTCTCGCCCATAAATTAGGTACTTATGGTAGAGGCCCATACGTTTGTATGGCAACCCTGTTAAACATTTAGGTTAAACAAGGTTGCCATACAATCACACTTTTTTTATACCACTTAGGTGGCAGACAAGCATATGGCCCACCCGTTGAAAAGTAGTTACCGAGGCATATGGATGTATGCAAAGCTAGGGGCATTACACTCGTGTTGACAACTCTGAAGAAATCTTCTAATACCCTTCTTGTAGAACATGGAGTTCTTCATATTGTAGTCGCTTGGCAAAACCAAAGCGGGGAGTTCATTCTACAGATTAGGCGTGCGTGGGATGAAGTTCCTTCCATACTGCATGGTGCGCACCGTTTTCAGTTGAATGTGTGAGGATGAATTCCCTGCCTATGGCGAGCGATGCGATAATAGAATGTAGCTTTGCTATGTCAAATTCAAAAATTTAACTGCAAACAAAATATTGTAATCACTTCTTTCCTGATTTCTCAATAGATTAGTCGAGCGATGTATGCCAGGATACATTATCGAATACATAGGGAAAAAGAATCTTCTCTGGCGGGACTCGAACCCGCGATCTTTCCCTAACAGAGAGAATGCCTTGACCAATTCGTCTACCGAGACACGCCCGATGTGATTCAAATTTCCTACCCTTTCTTAAAAAAAACAGGATACATAATATTCTCAGCCTACGCCATTGTTGTACCATATCTCTCTTAATTTAGTTTTTATCCACAAATAAAATTTAAATTACTATTTTATTAATTCTAAGAAATACTGTACATTTTTCTCTGTTTTCAAAACTTTACTTGTGTAGCCTTTATACAGAACTACTAACTAGATTTAGACAGATTATGCGGAGCTTAGTCAATTTGAACTTTGGCCCACTTTACTGTAGTTACGCGAATACTAGTTCTTTTATTGTAAAACTCCGAACACCTTATTCTTTTTTGTGAAAATATGCTTTATGAGAGTTAAACTATTAATCCTTGTAACTAAAATTTTGCACTGTTTTCTAATTAACAAATTACAATATTTTATACTCCAATATATCGTGGTACCGGTCGCGTTTGAGACCATGGGCAGTTGGGGCATAGAAGCGAAAAAACTGGTGGCTGACATAGGTCAGCGATTAAGAGAAAAGACTGGTGACTCCCGCTCCGGATCGTACCTGGTGCAAAGGCTAGCTATTGCGATCCAACGCGGAAATGCGGCCAGTGTTCTGGGCTCCTTTGCACCAGACACGACCCGGGGTGGGTTATTTACGTGACAAAAGCATGGCTGGCTACTTGACTACTATTATTATAATTTTACGATAAATTAATGTTATTTAACTATTAAATTTTTATTATAGACTTCTCCCAGCTTTGAAAAGACAGGTTACACTAGAGAATCGTCCATTAATCAGAAGTTTTTTTTTTATGGAATAGGGAGGCAAACGAGCAGACGGATCGCCTGATCGATCACCGCCGCCCATGGACACCCGCAACACCAGAGGAGTCACAAGTGCGTTGCCTTCCTTTCAAAAGAGAGTACGCTCTTTTCTTGAAGGTTTGGAGGTCGTATTGGTTCGGAAACACCGCTGGTGACAGTTCATTCCACAGTTTAGATGCGCGAGGCAGGAAGTTCTAGTAATATGTCTGGAAAATCAATAGGTGAACCAACTAGTACTTTATAAAACAGCTGGAAGCTTTGCCTCTTTTTCTTATAATCTTTTCATTTTCTGTTTTGCCTTCCTTGTTGTCCCTTGTTTTGTCTGTTCCCGTACCCGCTTAGAAATCTATACAAGCTATATGTCTGTCTGTAACATTAGTGGTTTAAAAAATGAAAATAAAGTATTCTAAAACGGATATTCACCTAACAGAATTTCAAAACAACAAACTGTATGCCACCGGCATTGTGGAACTGTCTATCTAAAAATCTGAAGCGGCTGTCATTTTATATTTTTTAACAAACAACATGTACCAGAAAAACATCACAGAACTCTCATGTCAGAGGTATCCATTTCAGGTTTTTTCATAAAATCATGATTAATTCGAACAAAATTGGATTGCGCTATGAAAAAGTTAGGAGGCATAGAAGTGAGAGGCTTTGAAACGCGCGATTACTTGAAAGTATACTCATAACTTGGTTAGGTACCTACTTAAATGAAGGTAAACAATCTTGATATATTTTTATACAAACACAATAATCATCACTATCATTATCACTACATAGTATAAAACAAAGTCACTGTCACCGTCTGTCCGTCCCTGTGTATGCTTAAATGTTTAAGATTACGCAACGGATTTTGAAGTGTTTTTTTTATAGATAGAGTGATTCAAAAGGAAGGTTTATATGTATAATACATGCTTAATATAGTAGAGAGTGCAGCGGGAACGGGATCTAACGCCACGCGGGCTGAAAAAAATGGCGGTACGAAGTTCGTCGAGTCAGCTAGTAAAACAATAAAGTACTGCTTAAACTATTGGTTTGATTTAGGTTTTCAGTCGCGTTTTATATAAGGCTTAGCTTTAAAAAACGGAGTAAGTATAGTATACTAGCTGATGCCCCCGGCTTCACCCGTGAGGAACTTGATTCCAGGCTTATTGGACGATTCGCACAAATTGAACTCGCACGAAACGTGCGAATCGACTACTTTAAATATATATTATTTTTCTGTAGGCGATTTGCACGAAGTTAATTTATTGGCGTGCGGATCGACACCTCCAAAATTATGTAGTAGGCGATTGGCACACATTTTATTTTAAGGAATAAAAAACATAAAGTACAGTCACTGAAATAAAACTAAATCAACTAAATAATCGAAGTTAACAGATTATATTTACTTGAAAGTGAGAAAAATGTGCATTAAATAAGCAATAGTTATTACTTAAAATGTGGAATATCTATGTTTACAATAAGAGCAAGACAGTAATATTTGCCTGCATCTATATTAGTAATGTCATCTTCCAAGACGACAAACCAGTGCTTCTTGGGTCTACCCCACCCCATACTGAGTGGAGGGCGGTCGGAGGAGAAAACATGGCCAGACATTTGATACCCAGTATGTCAAACCGGTTGCCACGTGGCTTGGTTGCACCAGCAAAAGCGACTCTCTTGCATTCATCTGAGATGTTCATAAAGGCTACCATGGATACAGGAGTTCTGTACAAAATCTACACACACATGGAAAATGTCTTACATAATACACAACCGGTATTGAATATACAATTTATAACTATATTCCAAAGGAAATGAGGTACCTCATTACTCGGAAACATTACGGCTTGCCACACAATATCCGGTACTAGCGAATACGTCGCGTGTTATTTACAACATACCTATTAAATTACACGAACTATTGAGAGTTATAGTTACATTTTATAAAGCTAAGAAAATTGCAAATTCTTCAGTATATTCTTCACTAAGATTATAGTACATACAATACTCTAGGCCCACACCCATTCGCATAGGCGATGGCTTGGTCGAGCGCACGGATCAGGTTAAGTACCTGGGATCTGTATTTCATGTTTTTGGTGACATCGACTACGACGTCAAGCATTGGCACCGCGTGGGCTAAGTGGCGGGAAATGACTGGCGTCACTTGCGATTCTAAAATGCCAGTTAGGCTGAAGGGGCAGGTCTATAAAACGATCATTAGACCTGTCCTCTTACACAGCTGTGAGGCTTGGCCGCTGTTGGAGCGACACAAGCAGATGCTGCGTGTCACGGAGATGAAAATGCTGCGGTGGATGTGTGGAGTCACGCGTGAGGAACTCTCGCATCCGCGGTAGCCTTCATGTCCGTGATATCGCAGATAAAATGCAAGTGCTGGCTTGGCGTCGTGGAGGGTGACATGCGTGAAAACGGTCTCACTTCCTTGGACGCCCAAGATCGTGCGAAGTGGAGGAGGAAGAGTCGGAAGGCGGACCCTGAGCTCCGAGGGCACCGTGGCCTCGGATGCAATCAGGAATCTCTATGTGGATGATGATGATGATGATGAAAATACAGCGGCCGCATCTAGCTCACATTTAGGTAAATGATCTGTGGGTTAAGCTAACTTGCCGTGGTTGTCATTTGGATGGGTGACCGCTCAACAGTTTTTGTTTATGTATTTACAAAAAAGTGTATTGAATATGTTTGCTCTGCTTCTGGAACCCATGATAACATCGAATTATGGTTAGTTTATTTCTTTATTTTTTTTTAATTTATTTAGGTATTGTTGAGTTTTTGATACGAAGAATGTTCGACTGGTGGAATCATTTTTTTTTACTAAAATCGGCTTGGATGGTAACAATTCAGTACTGCACAAGTTCTACCTACCAATTTAAATTTAGAACAAAAAAAGTTATATTGTATCATAAATTTACCGCCATCATAATGTATCATCCCCCCCTAGTTGCCTAATCTTATAACGATCAACGATCAGTATCTTATCGACATTCAAATGTGGAATGACCATGCCATGGTTTTCCCAAATGACTAACAGTGTGGAATAAAAGGGTATAACAATGTTCAAAAGATTATATACATACCGCGCATGTGCCATTCTTGGGCTCAGGGTCCCTCGAGCAGTATGAAAAAGATTATCATGATGCGAGAGAATGTTGGATGGTGTCATGAGGCTCAGAATGCTCAAATTGGAGGTGCAAAATCCCCCGCACTCTACGGTAAAGGGGCGATAAAATAAATAGAAATAGGACTTCAGGTGGCGACCGCTTTTGAGCATATTTTTGTATTTTCTCTTTGAGTGAATAAATTCAATTTCAAATCAACCTTAGTAAAACATTGGAAAAAATGAAATGCTCAAGTGAGACTCGAACTCACGACCTTTCCCTTACAGGGGGACTGCTCTTCCAACTGAGCTATTGAGCGACACTTGAATCATTCCAAATTTTCCTTCTCTTTATATCCGTCTATAAGGGCGACGGTGCAGCCATCTACCAACATTCTTACGAACTGTTGGAAACAATGAATGATTTTTCAAACATTTTTAAACATTGAATTTTGATGACTGTGCCCAAATATTTGAATGAATTTTTTATAGCATTTATTATGCAAACTTTTAAGTTCGAAAAACATTGGAAAAAAATGAAATGCTCAAGTGAGACTCGAACTCATGACCTTTCCCTTACAGGGGGACTGCTCTTCCAACTGAGCTATTGAGCGACACTTGAATCAATTTCCATTTTCAATGTTTTACGAACTTAAAAGTTAGCATAATAAATGCTATAAAAAATTCATTCAAACCTTAGTAAAATTAAAACTTATATACTTATTACCCTTACTCTCTTATATTTTGTTTTTTAGTTCGTAATGCTCAAACAGTTGAACAGATCTGGATCAAATTTAGTATAGGGATACTTTATAGTCTGGAATAACGCATAGCTAACGAATATCAATATTATTTCATGGACAGCAATCGCACTTTATACGAATAAAAATGTAGGTATATTTCCTTGTTTAAGGCAGTCAGTTATATAAATATCGAAACTGAGCCGCATTACAGTTAGACTTTAAGGCCATCCCCAACCCGATTTGGGCCTTTGCAGAAGCATAGAGATATTGCGTTTTTGGCAGTATTCTACCGTCTCTACCAAGGTGAATGTTCTGATGAGCTCTTCCAATTACTCCCACCCTCTCCATTCCTTCACAGGACGACACGTGTAGGGCTAAGATGCCATCCGTATACGGTGCAGAGTATACCTGCATAACCAAGCGTTTCAGTAACTCATTCCTATGCCGCACCACTAAGATCTGGAACTCCCCGCCAGCTCACGTGTTTCCTTGTTCCTGCAGATCCGGGTCCTTTAAGCGGGGCGTGAAAAGGCATCTGATGAGGCAGTCAAGTCAAGCTGAGTGCCGCCACTGTTAACACCAATGTTTAAGATTGGGAGCCTCTTTCCGAGACTTTGCCTTTAGCTTAACATCAGGCGAGGTGAAGTCAAATTGACGTGTAGTTTACAAATAAAAAATTCAGAGAATGTTGAATGATCCTTGTTCGCATATTTTGTGGCCCAACATTGAAATAACGATAAATCTGATCAAGTTATGCAGACACCTCAGAATTATGGCTTCTTTCATCAGCATTATCACGCCACTGATTACTTCTTATAGAAATATGACGAGATATCTATCCGCATTAGATCCTTTATGAGACAGAAATCCGTTCAATGAATCAAATCCGTCACTCATTTGCAAAGAGGCGGTTTCATTTACAAGATGATTCGATATAAGAAAAAACCTTTCATATTATACCTATACTTTTGCCTTTAATGTTATAGTACTATTATTTATTCCGTGACTAGGAGGTATCTATGAACATTATAAAGCCATGAAATTTTGGAATTCTTATCAACGCAAGTATTTGTATTAAAAGCAGTATAGGATCTTCTAAGCGGAGTGTAAAAAATAAATTCATCGAGGGAGTCAAATTGAAGATCACTATTTATTCTTAGACTCAGCGTTCACAATGATGGAGTTCTTTAGAATTTTTGTATATTCCACGACATTCCACACAACGCTATATAAACCCATGGTAAGCATAGCTTAACTAGCTGGTGTTATGGAATCTAGAATGTGGATAAACATACTTAGATATTTTTATTTGTGTTTTTTTTTTTGTATATTTTTTATTTGTATATTTATGATCAACGCTTGAAGTGCCTTAGCCTCACATCACTTGAAAACCGTAGGCAGAGAGGAAGTCTCATCGAAACCTACAAAATACTGAACGACCATTATGATATCAATACCATCCAAGACATGTATAGCCTCAATGAAAACTATCACCTGAGAGGACACCCCCTAAAGCTATGTACAATGAGATCCAGACTCGAACCCCGGAAACACTTTCTACCTAACCGTGTTGTTAGAGAGTGGAACAGACTACCGGAAGACGTTGTTTTGACGCCCAGTGTGAATGCTTTTAAAAACAAACTCGACAAAATCTCATATCACCCGACACACACGCATCAGCTCAATAGCTGTTAGTGTGTTTTACATAAATAATAATAATACATGCATACTATACATAGAAACACCCAGACCAATGCAAATAGCCATATTCATACATACAAGTATTTGCAATGCCTCCTGCGTAGCAGTCGCGTTGACTACCGCCACGCCACGGAGGCTGTCAAATGGTTTGGCCAAGCCTTAAAAGCTTATCAATGAGGTAAAGTCATATTTATCTGTTCTACATTATAATACAGTTACATCATCCTTATATGTATGGTCTATGTCCAGTTGTGGACTGCGGTGGGCTAATTGATAATGATGATGATGATGATACGTATAGTATATCTGGCGAAGAAAGTAAATTGAACAGTGACAAGGTAACAAATGGTAACCTTGTACCAAAAAACTAATGAATTCCTTGATTTCGTATCATAAAATGTTATAGAATTGCCTCAACTTTATGACAGGTTCCTAGCTCCGTAAATCCAAATTTTTGACGAATCGGTCTTATATTTTTCCCTCGAAAGAACGATGAATTTCTACCACATACTTTACCACATAAGAAAACAGTTTTTAGGGTTGCGTGTAATATTTTAAAATATAAAGAGTATTTTTACTTTTACTGATACTTTGCGTTTGATTGGTTGGATTATTAAAACCGCTGTGTACAAAATACTATAGCAAGGAAGTATAAGGAAGTATACTTCAAGTATTCATACAACTAACTGAGATAGACCCAAACATCTCAGACATTACCTACTCCAGGGCACTGACTGACCTCCGTCCCCCATGAGCGCGGGCCTGGGGGTGACGGGTGGAGCCGCCTGTCACCCCAGCAGAAGCAGGCCCACGGCGGCGGCGCGCTAAATAGCGCGCCTCCCCATGCCGGGGACGAGTTGGGGACACCGTTGTCCCCCCTCCTGAGCAGGCCCAGACCGTAAGGGATGGCCCTGGGTCAGCCGAGGTGCGAGGGATATATGTCTATGACAACCACACCTCCGGCCTAGCATCAAGACCCACAGTCGGCGTGCGGTTTTAGTCGGTTCGAGTCCGACATAACCTCCCCTTCCGGCTCCGGCAGGGGGGTATCCGAGGGGATTTCCGCACGAAAAAAAAAAAAAAAGACATTACCTACTCCTTCGCGGAGTTCAATCGTAATTTTGAATCGTGAGTCCCTAAAAGTAAATAGAATGGGGTCTATACACCACATGCAGTAGAGTTAGGAGCAAAAACGGGGGCTGGGCTGACCCCATCCCATCCTATTATAGACAGCAACGTTCAAAATTACGATTGAAGAGACTAATAACTACACGGTGTTCAGACACGGCCCTTTAAGGTCGGAGGAGAGGGCATCCTCTGTCAAAATAGTTTCATTAAACAGCCCTTGACCACCGCTTAAATTAATTGGCGGACTCATTCATAGTTTAAGATGGGTAACTTCGTACGGTTTAGTTGAGTTTTAGACGCTATTGATGTAATTTCGATAATGTGTAGCGAACAAATACACTTGAAAAGTTATATAATGTTATAACATATATGCGAAAGTAAGTCTGTCCGTCTGTACGTCTGTCTGTATGTTACACTTTCACGCCTAAACAACAGAACCGTATTTGATGAAATTTGGTATAGATATCGTATAGGTTTGGGTTAGATTAGACCTTGAGAAAAGACATAGGTTATGTTTGGTCGCGAAAAGGAGGGAAATTGGGGTTAAAAAATTGTATGAAAATTTGTCATTTTTAAAGTTAGAAGCATGAAACTTTGTACACCTATGTCTTTTGAGAAATGTTTTGTCGCGATAGCCGACATCCACGCGGGCGAAGCCGCGGGCAAAAACTAGTGTTATAATAAGTAAGAAAAACCCTAATTTACAAAATATTAATGGAATGGCATGAGATAAAATAACAGGTAAAGAAGTTAAATTAGGTACCATTTAAAAAAATCCGTACAACGCAATAATGACTTAGGCGTGATAATAAATACATAATTATATTATTAGTAAGTACAGTAAGCTTCAGAGAAAAGGAACCCCCCTTGATAATGACATGAAAGCATTGAAGTTTTTTGAAGCATTACGTATATAGCATGTTGGTCTAGTGGTTATGACCGACGCGTGACGCTTTGAGGATACGGTAAGCGGGGGTTCAAATCCTCGGACCCAAAGTTCTTTTTTTATCATATATGTAATTATTTTTTTATTCTCTTAACCATTTTTGTTAATTATTATTTAAGGAATCAAATTTTATAGTAGGTATGAGGTTTGTAAGAAAAGATAGGCTTGTTGCATAAACAATATTAATTTATTTCTCGAATTACATTTCTAGGACTACATGGAGGCCATTTCCTGGTTGAGTATACAGTTTTTCTAGCTGAGTTAAATTAGGGTTACTTATTTTTTGATTTCACCTGACCTAAATTTATTGACAAAACAATACCCTAAGTGAAGTATAAAATGTTTAATATTAGATAATTCTAGAAACATGACTACAATATTTATTTAAAGTTGCCAACATTATTTTTTTTACACTCTGAATAATCTTCGAATATAAAAGAATGGTTATAAAATGAAATGTTATTTGTGCCTGTGAATCACAAAGAAAGAACCAACATGCTAAACTATAACGGTATAGCAATATACATCTTCCTCTTTGATCACATTTTCTGATAAGTAACCCTTTTAACACAACATTAGAAAAATATGTGAGGTCAGATGGTGCATCGTTAACACATTAGAAGATTACTAAACTTGTAAACAAGAGTAATGGAATATTAATAATATACTATTATTATTATGAATGTTAGGACACTTTATACACAGCGTCATCTAGCCCAAAATAGCACCTTAATGTGATAACTGATAAGGGTACTAGACGGCTGATATAATATTTAGGTATTTTAGATATTTTTTTAGATAAATTACACCCAGACACATAACAAATAATCGTGTTCATCACACAAAGATTTGTCCTGCATTAATAACGGAGAGGATGGCCCTCACTGTCTACTATCACTTCTCGAAGACGACTTTTCATCCCCGAAACCATATTAAAACATGCGGCATTATTTCGCATTAGTTCCCAAGTTCTGTTTACCATCTGACCCCATAAGTTTTTTAAAGGATTAAGATCCGGGCTTTTAGCCGGCCACTCAAACACCGTTATATCTTCTTGTGCATTTAGCCAGTCTTGCACAATTCGGAACCGATGCACTGAAGAGTTATCCTGAACCAGGTAAATTTGTCCTTCTGGATATGCGACCCGCACAGAAGGCAGCATTACGTCTTTGAACATTTCTAGGTATCGCTCACTGTTCATGCGGCCACCTATTTCCACTAGCTCGCCTGGGCCCATTGAAGACATCCATGCCCAGTAACCTAAAATAATAAACCTTTTCAAATCTGTTGCAATATGTAAAACAATGCCAGCAGCAATAATAATTAAAATATATATATAATACCTATATATTATATACATATACATATATATATAAACATATATTATATACATATATACATACATATATATACATTATATATATATATATATATATATATATATATATAATGTAATATTATAATAAAATAAATCGTAATATTATTTATTTGTTAGAGAATATAATCATTTACTTACCTAATGTTAACCGCAGCATTTTTCGTCGGTAAATATAACAATAACGAGTGGCAAAATTACTCGGTTGGTGCGATGATCGTCAGTAAGTTGAATCTTTCTGGCTGACTTATAATTATGGATGTTCGCAGCGTGTAGATGTCGTCGAACAGTGCTCAGCGACACTCCAAAAGTCTCAGCACATCCTTCACAGCTTCCACAATATCACGGTGCCGCTCTGATTCATGAGTATAAGCAACTGGGCGAGTTCCTTGGCGTTCACATTAATATCACTCGTCGCTTGATACCTTCGCACCCATCTACGCACTGTATTTCTCTGTAATGAAAATTATAATAAATAAAAGAAACTCCAAAAAACTAACTTGTAAACGAAAATATAACATGATTGATTAAGCAATATAAATAGGTATATAACATAGGTATTTTTATCGTAACTCTTACCGTTATGCCCATATCTCGTGCTATTTTCTTTATGCTTTGTTCTTGCTCCCAGAGAACAACAATTTTAGCTTTCATAAATGTTGTTAATCGAATCATACTTTCAAGTTACTCAAAAAACTGATCAAAAACTTAATAAATTGAATAATATTACGAGGAGGATTAATACAGCAATGCAAATTACTACGAATTATAAAGTTACCTTCAATCACAGTTTAGTAAATAAGGCAAAGAAGTATTCTAATTGCAACTTTAGAGCGCTGTAACAGATATTATAATACTATAGCCGCAGATAAGTTTTTGGAGTAAAACATGACGGTAGGTGCAACAAGCGTAATCTATTGAACTAAAAAAGAAGTCTATATAAAATTCAACCTTATCTTTTAGTAAATTAAGTAATTATTATTGTTACATATGGTGGAAGTTGAAATTTAAACCTTATGGTCTAGAAAATTACACCGTAATTAACTTTGTTCGATAAAAAGAGTAATGTTATTCATAATTTCGTCATTATTATTAAGTAACAGATAGCCTAGTGGTATAAGGCACGGTCAAAGTGATCGGCTGGCGCTGGGGATGCGGGTTCGTATCCTCAAGCGGCAGTGGCATCTTTTTGTGAATATATTGTATCATGGTATACAATAATTGAGCCGAAAGACGAAAAATATCAGAAAATTACAAATATTAACATGCAAATAAAAGGCAGATGAAGCTGCTCGCTCGTTCGCAGCTCTGCGACGATCGCATCACGTGACGTCATTCGTGAGTCATGTGACGCGGCCGGCGCAGGCGGCGATATTCTTTAAGTATTGAGGGGGTCTGTTTTCTCTGACGCTGGCTGTACCTACGTGTGGGTGAAGCAGAAATTTGACCGATTTCGAAGATAATTCTATGCAAACTATCTATAATATTTTGGTTATTCTGTCACAGAATGCATTAATGCACCAAGGCAAGGGAATCAGCGAACAAAGTACACATATAAACCTCTTTCTCTTTCACTTAGGTACACATTGCGGTATATGCACCAACGCAAGAGCATCGCGCTTTAAATCTCGCTATAACCTGCGAAAACTGTTATTAATTACTATACGTTAGATTAAGTCCCAGGCAAATATCCACTCAAATTTCAAACCTATTTCTTATGGGATAGAGTGTAAATCTCATTACCACGTATTTTCACAGTACTAGAATGTACACTATTCAAGCTTTCCACATGCCACGTTTGCAGGTAAATTTAATGTTTAACAACAGTCTTGGACATTTTCTGTTATATTCTTTAACAATGTTGCAGGAATATTTTGTAATATAGTAAGAACTAGACTGATGCTATTAGTATATTCCTTCCTACAGTCCCGGGTCCTTTAAGCGGGGCGTGAAAAGGCATCTAATGAGGCCGTCAAGCTTAGTGCCACCACTGTTAACATGGTACATGTTTCCGATGGTGACCCTCTTTCCGAGACTTTGCCTTTGCTTAACATCAGGCGAGGTGAAGTCAAATTGACGTGTCCTATATAAAAAAAAATAAGTCTAAATAATACTTTCTATCGTCAAGCTCACTAGCGTTTATAGTGCTTCGAATGACTTACTTGACTTGACTTAAGGTCCTTTGGCCCAAATCTGGGGCAGAGGGCGTCCACAGTGAGTTTCCATCCCATATGGTCTTGAGCTTCGTAGTGTTTCGAATAGACTTTGATAATACTTCTACCAATGACGGCAATACAAAGGCTAGCATCACCTCCCCCTCCCGAGGAGGGCAAGATCGTAAGGGATGGCCCTGGGTCAGCCGGGGTGCGAGGGATATGTCGATGACAACCTCACCTCCGGTCTAGCACCACGACCCACAGTCGGCGTGCGGTTTTAGTCGGTTCGAGTCTGACATAACCTCCCCTACCGGCTCCGGCAGGGGAGGTATCCGAGGGGATGTCCGCACGGAAAAAAAAACATGACCTCGATAAGCTTTATTTCATGAAATCACTTCACTGTGATATTTTATTCATACAAATGATTCGCGATTCAGATAAAATTATAACATTTAAGTTTTACTCACCGTTCTCCCTCATACGGTTCCCGTTTCTACAACGTACAGAAATCTTTTCCCAAGATATATATAACCAACCCATGTGCAAATCCAGGCCATTAATTATCTCTATGCCAAGTTTTACTCAGATCTATTCATTCTTGGGCTATTAAGTAACAACCATCCATTCATCTATACAAACTTTCACATTTGGTTAATTACCAATAATTTTATTGATTCTGATTTAATGATAAATTAGTAGAATAATTATTAAGATGTCTAATAGAAATCAAAACAATTAAAGATCTACAAAATTCAAAAGGTTGGTTCGTTATTTACGACGACTTAAAAATATATTGAAGTGAACTGTCACCTGTCACCAACTCCCATGTCAGTTTCTTTTATCGTGGGTTCTCTTGCCCTAAACCTAAACGGAGCGTAAAAACTCAGAATAACTATGGTTAGATATGTAGTATTACCTTGATAAAAGGCTCATGGAACGTCGCTTGCAGCTGTCAGTTTGACAACCGGCAATCGATTTTTATAGAAATAGAATTAGAATAAATTATTCTGCTACTTATATTGTATGACATATCCAAAGCGAGGTTTATGAAATAAAGTAATAAACCTTTATGGCTGCTGAAAAACAACCAAAAAATCGTGAATATTAGTAAGTAAAGGCATAATAGTTAGTGATGGCATTGGCAAATAATAAAATAACAAATTGAATCAAAATAAAACCCATTAAATTAACAGTGATACTTCTTGTTATTTATGCACATTCGGGACTTCACACGATAAAAAATTTCGGGTGCGATGCTGCACCAGTGGTCAAGACTTGATTCAGTCAAGTCGGGACCACGGGTGCAAAATTCTTTATCGCGTGAAGTCCTGAACGGGCATCAATAACAATGAGTTTACACCGCGATAGCTTAAAAATAACAATAGTGATACTTGTCAGGCACCCAAATGATTTGATAGATTCACTTTATTACTTGATATACATCTAACTTTAGAACATATTATCAAGACAAACTCAGTTCTAAAATGTTCAACGTTAGGGAGCTACCGGGTCAGTGCACACTGTTGTTTCCCATTTCATTTCATCCCAGTAGAGGGCAGTGCCGACCACACCTAATTAATTTACGTACAAGTCACGGTAGAAACACTCAGCTGATGAGATTCTACAGATCAGTGCTGTCCCTTTGAAAGCTTGAAGGTCAAGGTCAATGTTTACCGGTTTATTTTGTTAATTCAACTGTTTATTCATTAATGTGTTGACGGTTTTAATATTAATGGAATGTTCTAAAAGTTTAGGAAATTGATTGAAAATTTTTGATGTTTCTAATTTCAACCCATAAATTTGTTTTGAGTTTCAACCCAGAGGTTATTGTATTTTCTACATAGGTTGCATGTTTCTCATGATAGCGTGGCAAGGTGAAGGGTATACAGAAAATATTGGCAGTGTCATTGGTAGAAAGTAATTTCTGTTAATTATGTACATACTTAACACGTGTGATGTTAGTGAACATTTTCTTTCATACATACATACAATCACGCCTTTTTCCTAGCGGGGTAGATAGACCAAGAAATTTTCTTATTTATAGTCATTTATAGTCATTTATTTTTCAATATAGAACAATAAAATTGTTTCTTATTGACGTCAATTTTAATTCTACTTAATATAAGTTTACCACCCTACTCCTATTGAAGAAAAAAACAAGCAAAATATTACTAGATGTAATATAAGCGTTGGTAGCTCAGAGGTTAAGACTCGGCTGTACGATCTAAAGTTCCCGGTTTCGAATCTTGGCCTTTACACTGTTCACGCCTGAACCCACTCCTAACACAAACAATTAGTGGGAATATTAGTATTTTCGTTTACCAATATTTTTTATTTAAAAAAATAATATTTCTTTGAATTCTAGAAAAGTTTTAGAAAATGTACATACCTGAAACTATATCCACACTTAAGTTATTCACATTCCACTTCCTCCTATAGATTGTAGTACCGTACGTAGTATCGTAGTAAGAATTAAATTATATTATCTTTGGTAGTACTAAATCAGTCGAAGAGTTTAAGTATTCACCACTGTCGCAGTAGCGAGCACTACGACAATTTATAGTCTCGATTTACGGTACATCAAGGCTCTAATATACGACAAGTTATAACATACCAGGCTCTCTAAACAAGTGCAATTCATTTGAATAAATTGTTTTATAGCATTTATTATGCTAACTTTAAAGTTCGAAAAAAACAAGTGAGACTTGAACTCACGACCTTTCCCTTACAGGGGGATTCATTTTTTCCGATGTTTTTCGAAGTGGCAGTTCATTTAGAACAGAATATCGGTCTGCTTCCCAATGCGACGCATGGTGCATGACAAACTAGATCAAAGTAAATCTTTTTTCCATAGGCATCCCTTTTCGAAATTTTCACCCTTGGCCTCTGGAGAATATAATAATCAATACACGTATTTTAACGTTTATGACAGTCATAAATATGTTTCAATTCCATAGATATAGATAGATAGATAGATAGATAATTCTTTATTATACATCAACATTATTACGGATAGTAGTACAAGGATACAGTTACAGTTAAATGCACAATGGGCGGCCTTATCACTAAAAGTGATTTCTTCCAGGCAACCTTAGGATGGACAGGATTGAAAAGTATGTAATATAAGTGAGTGTTGATGTAGTTTCTTAAACATATAAAATATACCTAACATATAAAAGAGTGTGATACATGAGAAAAATACGTACATAGTATACCCTAACACACACATACATAATTATAAGAAATAAATAAAATGTGAATGTGAGGAGTTTTCTATGGCTACGCTATAGTGGCTATAGAGAGATAATGATTATTTACCATTGTTTTAAAGATATTTATGGATTGTGCCTCTCTAATCTTTACTGGCAATGCATTCCATAGGCCAATGGCCTTCACAGTAAAGGATTTGCTGTAATAATCAGTAGAGTGCGCTGGCAACCCCAGTGTCAAGTTCCTAGACGGCCTCAAGGATCTTGCATGTGTGTCATGGAGAAATTTAAAAGGTTCTTTGAGATAGGTAGGAGTAACTGGATTGAAGAGAACATTATATAATAATGCCAAAATATATACCAGGGTGCAGCTTACCAATACCCGATAGTTTGTAATAATTTGACAAAAGTCTCTCATGAACCTACGTACACTCTACTAATTACTATTCTGTGACATTCTGCGCAGCGTGAACTAGACTCAAAGTAAGAACAGCTTTACTAACTTGTATTATGGATTCTAGAATATGGATAAATCGTATTTGGCTACATTTTCACTGTAAATATGTACCTACTTTGTATTGTAAGTAGAAACATTCAAACCAAATTCATTCAAATAAATATTTGCACTGAGTGGGAATCGTATCCGCATTCTCCGACAAATGACAAATGCTCTACAGCTATGTTATAGAAGTTATGACGATATAATGATTACAAATTTCTCATTTAGAATTTCCTTTTAGATATAAATAAGTCCCCAGAAAACCATTTAGTCATAATGATGTGAAGGAATCCGGGTAGAATGACTAAACGAATTTTTCTACTTTATTTATAACAATCCATGTTCATGGTTTTTATTTGGTAACCGATATTTCGGCGCCATGATCATGGTGTACTTCGTGTACACCGTGTACATCGTGATCATGGCGCTAGAAACAGCGCCGAAATATCGGTTACCAAATGAAATCAATGAACATGGTAAATATCTAGGTGAGTGTTACACTATTAATGTTAATGACCATGTCAATCTCAATCATACAATTCCATAATTTGAGAGCATTTTTTTATATTTAGGGCACGTCAATTTGACTTCCCCTCGCCTGATGGTAAGCCGAAGGCAAACTTTCAGGAAAGAGGGTCACCATCACAAACACGTACTAAGTATGTTAAAAATTATTTTCTTAGCCTAACGGTTTCATCAGATGCTTTTATACGGCCCCCTTGAAGGACCCGGGACTGTAGTAGTATTTCCAAGAGTTGCATTTTTACATCAAAAGGAGTTATTATTTCCACACATATATGTCTAAAATTGATTGAAAATTAAATCAACCACATTAATATGCGCCTACCTCATACTAGCTCTGCACCACCCTATGGTAGACTGGCAGAGAATGCCTAAAGCATTAAGTCCGCCTATGTGTTGCATAACCTGTAAATAAAATAATATACTTCCAGGTCAAGTCTTTTCCCCCGTACGTGCACAAAGCAACACACACGCACGTATTAAAATTTCAGCAATATTTTGATAAAGACGAAGAAGGAACCCTTTTTTCTTTAACATTTATCCCCAAGACGTTAAGACTGACCCACAAACCGAGCTGTAACTTAACTATGAGGTTATAAGTTATGTAGGGTGAGTGAGCGGCAGGGTACTATGTAGCTATTGGGCTGGTTTAAGTGTCAAGCTTATAGCGATCTTGTTAACTGTTAAGAAATTATTAATAACAGTCGAAAATTTATATATACGCTAGATACTACCTATAATACCTGCTAGAACCAAGCGTTTCAGTGACTCATTCCTATGCCACACTACCAGCTTACGTATTTCCTTCTTCCTACTGCAGTCCCCGGTCCTTTAAGCGGGGCGTGAAAAGGCATCTAATGAGGCCGTCAAGCTGAGTGCCGCCACTGTTAACATGGTACATGCTTACGATGGCGACCCTCTTTCCGAGACTTTGCCAAAGCTTAACATCAGGCGAGGTGAAGTCAAATTGACGTGTCCTGTATAAAAAAATATTGACAACCTCTGTGGCGTGGTGGTAGTGAATGCGAGTGCTACGCAGGAGGCGCGGTTGCGATACCCGCTCAATGCAAATATTCGTATGCATGAATATGGGTATTTGCATTGACCTGGTCGTGCCTCGGAGAGCACGTTAAGCTGTCGGTACCGGTTGCCATACAAACATCTATGGAAGTCGTTACGGGTAGTTGAAGCCCTCAATAGCCCAACAACTGGTTTAGCTGCAATGCTTCGATATTTCCTTTGAGTTGTGGAGGTCAAATAGCAGTCGCTTCACAGAGAATATCGAAGTTTAGCCAAATTTGTAGTTACACCGGTAATGTGGACCCCAGACTCCAAGTTGAAAAGCTTCGGATGCGACTGGGATTAACAGTATGAAAAGAAATGTTGGGAGAGGTGCAGCAGTGAACTGCAATAGGCTAAGATGTCATTAGTAAAATCTATAACAGAAAACATGTAGTATATACCAATTGAATTAAGTATTTATTTTAGTTCTTAGTGACTGTGAGTGAGGCAGCTTGTGAGATCTGATGAACTTAGTGGTTGTCATACCTAC
The DNA here is from genome assembly GCA_914829495.1 of Eilema sororculum. Taxonomy (NCBI): domain Eukaryota; kingdom Metazoa; phylum Arthropoda; class Insecta; order Lepidoptera; family Erebidae; genus Eilema; species Eilema sororculum. The sequence goes on along the minus strand of OU618552.1, from coordinate 17,438,800 downwards.
TTAATTTTTAAGTTATATATCAGTAATAGTTTGATCAACTATTGGTGCAATTTTTTTAAATTTAGAACCCGAACCATTTTCGATGAAGTGATTTTTAAACCCCGACGCAAAAACGACGGGGTGTTATAAGTTTGACGTGTTTGTGTGTGTTTGGATTTAGTTTTTTTCGTTTGAAAGGTATATTAGTCGGGAGTGTTCTTAGCTATGTTTGAAAAAATCAGTCCAAGATGGCCGCCGCCACAACCTGTCTGAATACATATTTCTTCATAACTCCCTCAATATGGGTATCAAATGAAAGAGCTTGACTAGTAGATCAATATAAAAAGTAAATTAAAAATTTAAAAATACCCCGTCACAAAAAAAAACCTCCACAAAATTTGAAAATAAATGAATAAATTTTGATTCAACGGTTGCCATGTCGGGGGACCTTGAATTGTTCCGATAATATAACGGAATGCTTAGCCAGTTAGGGTCCCCCGACATGGCAACCGTTGAATGAATTCATTTATTTTCAAATTTTGTGGAGGTGTTTTTTGTGACGGGGGTTTTTAAATTTTTAATTTAATTTTTTTACAACTCAAGAAACGACAAACGAAGGAACTAGGTATTAAAAGGTCACTTTCGACAACGAGGTCTGGTCAATCAAGTATTCAGAATATACTTTTTCAAAACCGCTCCCGCTTCCTCCTATCACTTACTTTGTCCATCGTCCACGTCCCAGCAGACAGGCCTGTGAGTCTACCAACTGCACAGCGGTTAATTAAATTCTATCCACTGCCCGCGTTGTATAAAACCATGCCGAATACACAGCCTTAATAATATTAACGTATTTCGTAATAACTTGTTTCTCTCAGGCGTATTTTATTCTGTTCCTTCACAAAATATTTAAAAAATTAAACAAGTGCACCATTTCTTCGTGTTTTCGTTTCTCATTTTAAGACAGTTTTCTTTAATATTAACTCAAACAGATGCTTTACCGACTGGAGTGGGAAGAAAGTATTAAGTAAGCACTTTTGTAAAGTAGATCTTGACTATTTTTATTACCTACACATCTAGCGTCTAACGATAGCGGAATATTTGATCTAAATTGAAGCTTCCTTTTCTTCGTGTCCCACAGTGGCACGTCCCATACATAAAAATAAAAAAATCAACAGAAAGGGAGGTAGATTTAAAATATAGGTAATTTAACATAGATAAATACCCTCTACAAATAACATTAAATAATGGATATAACCCTCCTGGTTAATGAGTTATCACTCAGTGTACTTTGTCGTGTAAATATCTTGCCATTCGCTACATTAATAAGTGCATCTAACAACTAATAATTACGAAGTTCTTATTGTAAGCTGTATTGTTTTAAGTTTTGAATTTTACTATGGAGGACGTAACTGATCGTTAGTAATATACAATAATTTAATATCAAGATTTAGAAGTTCGTAAAAGACGATGTTAACTTAGATACTTATTAAAACGATTTTTTCTACTTTGACGAGAGTTTAAAAAAATACATCATAAACCCTTTCTGTAAATGTTATTATTTTGGGTTCAGGTACTTGTCTACTGTTACTTGACAGTAATTATTTCCGCGGATACTGGCAGACCTGACAATTATTTGCATTTTTTAGGATCAAGTCAACCTATCAAAAATAAAGACCTTTTGGAAACTTGGCTTCTGAGTCCTAAAAAAGAAATAAAAGTTTTAGTGGCGAATAAAATACAGGAACTATTGCATATAAACAAATGTCCAGACAATATTCGCTAAAAAATATTGATACTATCAGAATTTTATTCTTTGAGAATTGGTTGTAAATGGAAAGCAAGTTCTCGGAAACGTGAAGTATTTCTAAAGAGAAATGATGCGTGACTACAAAAGAACTTGTTACTTCCTAAAGACGTAAAATCTTATTTATCTTCAATAGCTATACCATGTGTCCCAAGTACCAGCAGGGGTAGGCCTCAAAAACAATTTGAAGAGTGTAGTAGAAAAGTAAAAAGACTTCGTGTTTTTGAATGTTGATATTCCTAAGCCAGGTTATGGTACAACAAACGATGGTAATACCACTCGAACTTTTTTTAGTAATGCCAACTTATCATCAAAAATAACAGGGGTTAATGAAAATTTAATAAATAATTTGAAAATAATTTTGAGAGTGATTGCTAGTGGAGAAAGAATAACTATGGAAAATTTCAAAATTCTAATTAATAATACAAAACAACTTTATCTAGAAAATTATGAGTGGTATTATATACCAAGTAGCATGCATAAACTATTGATTCATGGTCCAGATATAATATCATCTTTTGATTTGGCAATAGGAATCTTGTCTAAAGAAGCTTTAGAAGCAAGACAAAGAATTTCGGAAAAATCGCCTTTCTCATACGAGAAAATCATCACGATTAAATAGTAACAAAGATTTAATTAATGTTATGCTCATTACATCTGATCCCTTCATATCTACCCTTAGGAAAATCAATAGACATAAATTTACGCATAAAAACTTAGATATACTTAAGTGAATATCTGCATTTGTCAGAATCTGAAGGAGCCTCTTTTAATTTCCCTGCCCAGTTAAATCTCAGCAACACTGAAAGTGAAGAATCTCAGGAGATAAACTTTGAATACACTACGTTTCTCAGGAGGAATAATGTTAAATAATTTTCGTTCTTTTTTTATGTTCTTTATATTTATAAATAATGTGTTATTCTACTTTTTATATAAAGATAGTTTAATATTGTGTCTGTTATAAATTTACAAGTCATTACTTTTTCAATATTTGTTGAGTTATTAATTTCGCCCTTTTCTCCATACAATCGTCCCACTGTGTGTCCGTGGCAACAATTTAAAACACCTAGAACATAGTGCAGCCATAATATGGTCCCCGCATGAAGAGAAGTACTAACAGCGTGATGTTGGAGCATGTCAAAAATAAAGTCACACGTCACTTGTACTGTAAACTGTACGGGGTCTACCCATTCTACCCGCTAATTTACCCTACAGTCTTTACAATCAGCTCAGGGTGCTGCGGGACTTTATGCTCGCTGAATACTTAGTGAAGGTTCTGCGTGGAGTTGCCCACAACCCCGGAGTGCTGTGTCACCTGAGCCTCGCCGTGCCCGACCGGTACGTTTGGAGGCGGCGACGCCCGCAGCTGCTGGCCGTACCTGTAGCCAGGACCGATTTACTGGCGAAAGCTCCTCTTATGCGTTGTATCCGGGTCATAAATGTGGTTCACCAGCAGATCGATATCTTCTCGTGCAGTAGGAGTGAATTCGCAAAGGTTCTTCTTTATATAATTGCCTACAAAGGTTAAATTTCTATAATTTTTGTTAGTAATTTACCATTTATTTTTCTGTATGTTTGTTATTGGATGTTAATTTTATATATTACAAATAGTTTAGCTACGCTATCGCATTAGGTGACAACAACCTGTAATGATAGTGTGAGGTTTGTATGAATAAATCTATATACATAAAAATCAATTGCTGTTCGTTAGTCTCGCTAAAACTCGAAAACGGCTGAACGGATTTATCTTATCTTGGTCTTGAAATGTTCGTGGAGGTCTAGAGAAGGTTTAAAAGGTGAGAAAAATTCGGATAATTGCCGGGAACCGACATCCACGCGGGCGGAGCCGCGGGCAAAAGCTAGTAAATAAAATAAAATACTCAGATGCGCCCAGCCCAAAACTCGGCGACTTTGAACACACCTTGCGTCGCTTCATTTAGGTTGGCAATTGCAAAAGGCAACTAATAGTAGAATATTGACTTTTTACTAGACTAACCGATTCTTGGGCTAAGACGTGATTACATGTATCTATTATTGGTTCAAATCTATATCGACCTAGAACTTGCCCTTGCTTGAAGGACAGTGGCGCTGCAATAGGGCTGCAATAGAGGACTTTTCTGTACAAAGATAGAAATCAGTTCGTATAATATAAAATAACGCTATTCCTACTCCATTTAGCAGCAAAACAAGCAATGAACTAGCTATGTAGGTAAAATCCAATTTTACTTCACAGTAATACTGGTCTGTAGGAAGTCCGGCCGCCGACACCAGTTCCGACAATGCTAATTCCTAGCCAAAGTATTGACCTGAATGTTAGTACAAACGTTGTTACTTATACAGTGTTAATATAACATTATACGGTTCAACAATAATAGTTAGAACTGCACTTTTAAGTATATAGAGCTGTGCATTGCGGTTTTTATATATTTTTTTTATTTACCATTATGAAGAGGCCAAAATTTTATTTTACGTGAATCGACTGCCATTTTGTTCTCCACAATTTGAATTGAAGTTATATCCTAATTTGATCAGGGTATTGAACTTTTCAAGGCTCCAGCTATCCGCCAAGAATGCCACAGAAGCTCGAATGGCAACCAAGTTCAACGGCTAAAAGTGCTTTCCCAGGCTAGAGGGGTTTCAATATGTTAAGAAAGGTCACCCACCATAAGCTCGTTTTGCTTAATTTTGATATATGTTGACGAGAATTTAAAGCATTTTGAAATTTTAATATTACTGGATTACATGAATAATTCGATTCATGAAATCCAGTAATTGAATCGCGCTCACTGTCATGTCATATCCTTTACAATTCAAAACCGACGGTCGTAGGTATATATCAGTGATATGTCTATCGCTAATAATAGCAGGCGTTAATTGAATCCAGCCACTGAGTGCTCACAATCAAATCAACATGCGTGTGTACCTACTGAAAAGCTATAAAGCTATTTACACGTCACTGCGGAATAGTAACTGCTTTTGTGATCTGACTGTGGGGAAGCCAAATAACACCAATCAATATCTTCATTTACCTATATTCATTCGCAACTAGTAAAAGACAGAACTGATTTTGATATGACGATTATAAAAATTAAAATGATGCCAAATGCCAGTATATTTCCGAAAGGGTAAATTTGGGCTCCATAGATCTTGGTACACAGAAAAGTATCATTGGGCCGCGAGCGAGGACACGGGATGGCACACGCTCACCGAGTGTCCGGCATAGGAGCTGGTGGTGGCCTTGAGAGTGAGAGTTCTCACACTCGCCACACTGCTCACGGCGATGGTGGGCTGCCGGCGTCTCCTTCTGCAAGCAAGTAATGCTCGAGAAGGAGACGGCAAAATGGAAGCGGCGGCGTGAGCGAGACAGACTCGCTGACCGCGCTGCCCGCGTGCTTAGGTAACTAGGGCGTCGGAGGGCACAGACGGACCTACGTCCCCCATGACCACGGGCCTGGTTGTAACGGGTGTTGCCGCCTGTTGTCCCAACAGAAGCAGGCCACGGTGGTGGCGTGCGTAAGCGCACCTACCCATTCCGGGGGCGAGTCGGGGATACCGTTGTCCCCTCTCCCGAGGAGGGCCAGACCGTAAGGGATGGCCCTGTGTCTACCGGGGTGCCAGGAATACTTAAGTCGAAGACTACCTCACCTCCGGCCTAGCACTACGACCCACAGTCGGCGTGTGGTTTTGTTGGTTAGACTCCAACCTCTGGCTCCGGCGGGGGAAGTATCCGAGGGGAAAAAAGGTACACCGAAAAGTGTAAAAGTACTCCTATATTTCATAAACATTTTTTTGACAATTTTAAAGAACGATTGTGTGATGAAAATTAAAAAGAGGTTAATTTTATCAAGAAACTAGCTTTAACCCGCGATTTTGTCCGCGTTAACTTTGGAATAGAAAGAGCACACTGCTCCCGCACCCGCGACCCAGATAAAGTCCTCAAAGTTTCTGTGAGCCTGGCACTTCATGCAAATGTACCAGAAATAATGATACCATGACCGCAACCATGAACTTATATCCGGGATAAAATAAAGGTCGAACTGGATAAAAAGTATCTTATATCCGTCTCCTGGTACTAAACTACATCCCCACCAATTTTCAGCCAAATCGGTACATAAGCATAAAAAGGCTATGAACTCCACCAAAACTATTTCCAAGTTAACTTCACTTACTAGCTTTGTATCGACTTACGAGTCTTCAAAGTCGCTCCCACAAGGTACTCGTATATTTTCTTTAACAAACTAGTCAAATCTTTAAACAAACACACACAGACTTCGAGATGAAAACCTCTGATGTAACCAGGATCAACGCTAAGATGACTTTGATGATGTTAACAACAACAATCTCAGGTAGTCAATAAACAACATGTAATAATTGATAAACAAACGTAGGACAAAGTAAACAAATTAGAAATTCATGTTTCAGTTTAGTTCTAAACTCCCAAGTTTCACACTTAAGTGAGAGATTATTGTAGTAGGTATGTATGTTACAACTGACGTCTAACAAGTAATTATTAATATATTACGTTGGTATTATAATATAACGTTACCAAGAACAGGATCGGTGTTAGCCCGTAATCCACCTACATGTGGTTGGATGGACTGGTTGTACCACGGATAATATTTTTTTGCCCGTGGTCCATCCAATAAAAGTGAGTTTTTTTTTACACCTGAATAATGATGTATTAATATGTACATACAAACTATTATATGATGTAAGGCAATGTGTGTAAGGTAACATGTCAGAGGATTAACTTTCTTTTTTAGATACCAAGGGGATCAGTGTAAAGTTAAATTCAAGTTTGTGGGGTTGCGTTAATTTACCATGTTTGCTAGAGAAATTTCATCCTTATGATTAACCCTATCGGTTAATGACATAAAATATAGTTGTTATTTTTTCGGATTTCTGTCGGTTCGATTACCGGGTTTGACAAGCGATTTTTCGGAAATCTTTGAATGCAGTTTTGGTTATTTTTAAAAACAATATACTTTAAATAAAACAGCGGTAGAGGGATTGATTGCTTTGTGTGTGTGTGTGTGTGTGTGAAATGAATGAAATGAAATGAAATGAAATAAATTTTTATTTACATACATTAACACTGTTGTTTACATTTAACTTCTGCCAAACTGTAAAACAGTTTGTTGGCAGAATGAAGCTCCCTGTTTCTATCCTTCTCTATTGTGTGTGTGTGTGTGTGTGTTTGTAAATGTCGAAACCGTCAAGTTAGTGAGTTCAGTAGGTGTAAGTGGGCACGCAGACCAGAATAGATTTCGCAGATAATTTAAAATGTCACAAAAGCCCGGGGTCCATCATTCTTCTCTTGGACAATTTTCGGCTTTTACAAGAGTGTCTGCCGTCTGAAGAATGCGCCATGCCTTATTCGTATAAGAGCAGTAACACCACTAGCAGACAAGTTTGCCGTAGTGGGACCCCATACATAGCAAATAAATATTCCACAATATGGAAAAAACTGTACCAGGACGTGAACTTAATTAATATGAGCACAATTATTAAGCAATTCAGTCGAGATAGAGGCCGCTATAGAATGAGGTAAACAAAATCTTCGTTTTAAATCTGGCACTGGCAGCAGCAGTAATTAAATCGTGCAACGGTGGGTGACCATCATTTCTTATACGGGAGACGGATAAAATCTTCGAAAAAATCTGACCTGTTAATTCTTTTACACAAAATTAAAGGCCGATGCTCAAATTAGTCGCAGCAACACGCCTGTGTTTTTTTTATTTAAAAAAGTAGGACGTGGGACGCTATTTTATGTGCGGAAATCCCCAAAGATAACCTCCCGCCTAAGTCAGCGGGTTATGTCAGAATCGAACTTACCAAAACTCAGCTATTTCGGGTCATCAGTTGCCGGGGTGACGTAGCGGGAATCTTGATAAAAAGATGAGAAGAGAGTTAATAGAACATGGATAAAAACAAATGAAGTACTTACCAAAACCTGCCAGTATGAAAATATTGGAATTAACATAACATAACATGTTTATGTTATGTCACGCCTATATTCCCCGAAGGGGTAGTTAGAGGTGCAAGCACCCACATTTCGCCAGTTTATGTTTAGGTCCCAATGTAATAGGTGGCGAGCCTATTGCCATTAACCGGTCACTTATAAACCTGCGATAAATACACACATAACTTTGAAAAGTATCGAAAAGTCATTGGTGTGTGCCATGGTAAACCTGGGATCGAACCCGAGACCTCGTCTCAGCAGTCTATTACCCATACCACTAGGCTACCGCAGATACCGCAGATTGGACTTAAGGGAATTAAAAAGGCTCCAAGAATTAACGATAAGTTTCATAATATCTATATAATATAATTTACACGACAAACATATTGTGCTTGCGACTTTTCTGTTGAACTCCATGCGTAGTTAAACAGATGGAAATAATCCATACTAGTATTATAAATGCGAAAGTAGCTCTGTCTGTCTGTCTATCTGTCTGTATGTTACGCTTTCACGCCTAAACCACTGAACCGATTTTGATGAAATTTGGTATAGGGGTAGATTAGACCATGAGAAAGGACATAGGCTATGTTAGGCCGCGGGCAAAAGCTAGTAACAAATAAATAACAATCTTTTGATAAGATTTTCGTACCGCCCGCACCCCGTCCGAAAGATAAGTTCAATCATGGTCACCCCAACCCCGGTCTCTAGACGGTACGTAAGCAAATTACCTTCATTTGTGTAATTGAACAGTTGATGTTTTTGATCATTACGGTTGATTTTAGATTGAAACTTGAAAACTTCTAGTTTGAATGTACATGCAATAGAGGTGAAGTCAATTTAATAAGTAATATAAACAACAGCTTGTTGTATTTACTTATCAGTGATCCATAAGAACATAATATTCGTTTTAACCTGTTCAAAACGTCAGGCAATCCAATATGTCTATACCTCCATGATTGCGTTCATTCCCGTTAACATTGTACATTACTTATATACACATACATATAAACACGCCTTTATCTCTGGAGGGTTAGACAGAGATGAATTATCACCCACATTTCATTCATTGTATTCGGTCCCACGTAATAGGGGGTGAGCCTATGGCCGTTTTCCGGGCACTATTATTGACTCAAGCCATCTGAAGCTGAATCTGGGCTGTATATATCTGTCTGTTGCTAAACAGCTCTTTGTACATTATTACTATAAAATAAACCAACCATTATTAACATTAGGCATAGTTTACACTTGCATGGCTTCACCAAAATAGCCGGTGTCCACTTATTTGTAAACTGGTACACTTGTTGGTTGACTTACAAGGCTTTGGCGTACGTTTCCCTCATGGATTTTATACGTCATACGGCAGTTATTCTCAGAACAGCTGCACAAGGCAGTTTGATGGAACTGGAAACAACGATGAGAAGATAATTATGATACTTATGCTTAACAGTACAGTAAACATATCTTTCCGTAATTTGATTTTACTAACTTTAGATAAACAAATCACTCTAACATCTAACGAACACAAAGTAACTATATGAACCAATATTGTTGCAGTAGCGTTTCAATTATAAATTAATATACACCGTCGAGATAATATCAACTCAGTCATCATTAGTATGATTGCAATTGGACGATGCATTGCGTCCACTCGGTGTGTCGCATGATCAGCCAGGAGCTAAATAAACATGCCATTATCTAAATGTAATAGAATTTGTGCCGAATGCCATTTCAGTTTACATTAATTACTACGGTAAAGTGAATTTACAGTGCGACTTCATTAGAGAGAGAGATAGTCGGTTGATTGACTTACATCAATTAGGTCGTATTGCAAAATGTTTACACTTTCAAGTACCAGATCAGGTCATGATGATGTTGAAAATTATGCTGGTTTGCCAGATTATAATGAGAATGATGAGTACAAAAAGTATCAAGTATAAAAATGTGAAAAAAAATAAAACTAAGTAACTTGTGCTTCAGTATTAATGTTTCTCTTTCGAGGAGAATCGATAACAAATCATTTTTGGGGGAATCGGTAAAAGGGGAACTGGGAGTAAGCCAGATACCTAGTTTATATACACAGGGATAAATGCTATGGGATAGGCAGGATATGCGTTGCAAACGCATTGCGAACCGGTTAATATCTAATATCAAAACGGAACCTCTAGTATCAAAAAGGGGTCAAAACGGAACCCTATTACTAAGACTCGGCTCTCCGTCTGTCTGTCTGTAACCTGACTATATCTTGTGAACCGATGACAGTTCTTTCTATAGCTAACTAGACAGTTTAAATGTTCACAGATTATGTATTTTTATGGCTGCTTCTTCTTCATCTTAATGTTAATTCTGAAGAGGCCGTCAAGCTGAGTGCCATCACTGTTAACATAGTACATGTTCACGATGGTAACCCTCTTTCCGAGCCTTTAGCTTACCATCAGGGGAGATAAAGTTAAATTGACGTGTCTTTTATTGAAAAAAAAAAAAACAAAACTAGACATACCTGATTCAAAATCTAGATTAAAGATCACTTTAGAGCGAAGGGTTAGACGACATTGAATCGACAAAGATAGCCGAAAAGATATTTGACGTGAATGTATCCTTAAGAGCTACGTAGTCACAGAGATAAGAGTTAACGATTTATGTGAACCTCGTTTATCATCTAATAGCTGTTCATATACTTATAAAGCTATGAAAGTAATAGGTACAGTCAACATCAGAGGTACTCAAAATGATCTTAATGCCTTATTTTTCCCCACTTCCTTTTGACTGATTGTTCTGATATTGACTTTAATTCGGACAATAATATAATTTAAATCAATAACACAGTGGGCTGGCAACATTTTGCACAATGGGATGGCATTGCCTTCCAACGGGGCAAGGATTTTTTCGACGTTTGAACCCCCTTTATCAACCTCTCTTTTATACTATTTGAAATATTAGCATTTATTAACATAATTTAGTTTTAATTTAATATAAAAAAGCCCTTGTAATTAAAAAGAAATAACACATTTTAATTTGCTGTTAATACGAGAGTTATTAGATCATTTTGAGACTTTATTGTCAAGATATTTCTGACGCTGACGACAGTACCGTCAACAAACGAGGGCGATGACTTGTTAAGTGAGAAAAGTAAGAAGTCACATAACGGACAAGTTTCTACAGATCCACTTGTAATTTTGTTAAGTGTTTTGATTCGTTTATTGCTCTTTTATTTTCGGCGGAAACGTCTTGGAGCTTTGATAAGTAAAAGGGATATTTAAAAGTGGTGAAAGAGATTATTCTGGTCCAATTTTTTTGGTAAATTCATCTGATAAAGACTGTAATATTAGACGTCTGAAAAGACCATTATAACTTCGATAGTTTAGTAATGTGTACTATATTCTTCTTATTGTTTTCAGTAAGTTTCTGAAAAATAGCGAGGTAGCTTATTACTAGATAATAATCGATTGGTATATGGGGACCTAAGTCAACCTCATCTGTACATCTACTGTTTAACGAATGAAGACTGCGTCCTGACTTCAGATCCTAAGTCATTCAGTAGTCCAGAAAACCCTAGATAACGCCTTAATGTATGTAACTTTTTTTATACGTGTTGATTTAAACATTTTTGAGCCGCAAAAAGAGTTACATATTTGCATGATTTTTTTACATAATGATAGTTTATGAGTCCCAAAGTGACGTAAGCTTTTTATCCCGAAAAAGTAATGATTCCGGTGGGGACGAAACCCGATTTTACGTGGATGGACCCTGATAGTAGTAAAAGTTAAAAAAATATATAGAAAGAATACTTTTACTTTACACCAAAACTCTTATAGTTAAAATGGAGAACTAAATGTAACCTAATGAGTAAGGGTTAAATGAGGCCCTCCAATACTCTGGGGGTCAAAGAAACCTTACTTGCAAGCCAAAACACCCACAGATTGACAGCCAATGCTCTGGCATGGGCTAAGGTCCCATGACTTTTTAAAGAGAAAACAGGCCTGAATTTTGTTGTGGAAGTCCGAACGCAACCGGGAATCATGCCATGATTATGAAGATAAAGAGATATAAAGATTTAAAACTTAATTTATCTAAGTACATTTCTCCGCATTCCAAAACAAATCAAGCTCAAATCTAATCAAGTAAACCATCAAATGAATTGCAATGTAAAGACTTCTAAATTTATTTTTCTCGTATAGCTTCAAAGTTTACATGCTTTTAAAATAAAAATGAAAACCCGATATGAACCGCAAAAAGAAAAACTTCGTTTGTGGGGTGCCGAATAAACCAAAACCTTTGAGCACCTGTTGCTTTCACGTTTTACTTTTAGTGTGTGGCTGGCCTAAGTCAGATTTGAACAGACATTTTTGTACACAACGTGTGTGTTTCTTCAAAGAACAAGGGTTTTAATTAGTTTTGTGAGGTGACTTGAAAGCAAGTACACAAGTCACATTATTTAAGGAACTGTTAGAGAAGATATTTGTAGTACAAATATATTATTAGCTATTATATTTTTTAAATCACCACAGTAAGCACAAAAACGGCATTAAATAATAGACTTTATTGAGATGTAGTTAAAGTTCAAAAACAAATGACATTTTGCAGAGTGAATGAAAAAATGCTATGAATTTTCTTTCATGTCATTTTGGACTTTAGACGCATAGAAATAAAGTCTAAAATTTAATGTCACTTTTTACGCTGACTGTGGCACCACAATGGTTTAGCTTTAGTAGAATCGAGGGCCTGGGGCGTTACACTCCTATTGTCAACCCTAAAGAAACCTTCTTGAAGAACCGCATTTTAGTCTGTCTGTTTAAAGTATAGGAAGACATTTAACATTAATTTGATACTATAGAGCATAACATAACATAACATAATATCACGCCTGTATTCCCCGAAGGGGTAGGCAGAGGTGCTAGCACCTACATTTCGCCAGTTTATGTTTAGGTCCCCATGTAATAGGTGGCGAGCCTATTGCCATTAACCGGGCACTTATAAACCTGCGATAAATACACACATAACTTCGAAAAGTCATTGGTGTGTGCCATGGTAAGCCTGGGATCAAACCCGAGACCTCGTCTCAGCAGTCCATTACCCATACCACTAGGCTACCGTAGATTTAGAGCTCATCCTATAAAGTACTAAGACTATTATAAATCGTACTATTTATACTGTTGATTTATTGCACTTGGTGGAATTCATTGTTACACATATTAAGAACACCTGTACTTTTCCACAGTGTATAATATTTTGAACCAGACCGGTTTTGCCTTACGGCACCTTTGAACCCTTGAGAATGCCGTAAGGCGAAACCGGTCAAGTTCAATATAATAAATACTGTGGAAAAGTACAAGTGTTCTCAATATGTATATTATAAATCGCATAAATTGAATATCGATAGTTTTCTTCAGTTTTATATAATCTGTTAGGTAACAAACCTGACAATAGTGATGAAAAAAAATACCATCTGAATAATGATTTAAATGAACAAAATAACAAAATGTTACATTTTGCTAGTCTTAATACGAGTTGATTGTTAATCTTAGATATCATCTGTGGTCACTTAGTTTGGTAGCAGACATTAAGAGTGCTCGTAAGTCGTTAAAGATGTTTATTGGTTGTACGTGCCTTTCTTTGTCCTAGTTTTGAGTATAATGTGCTTGGGATACGTGCTGTACAATAAAGTTCTCTATGATGTAGTTACTTTAGAATGTTGTGACCGTTTTAATGCAGGTTTTAAAGGGTTATTCTCGTTTTATATGGGTTTATAGATTGGAGTTATAGGTGATAGGGCTATACTTTTATGAGAATGATTACTTATAACTTTGTTGTAGTGTGGAAACTGTGCATACTGACGGGATTTGAGCGCATGACTAGTTCATTTCTAGGTGGAAGACTCTGATATTAGCATTGTTTATGTTCTGTTCTGAGGCCTTCACCTCAAAGCTCAGGGTTGGTTTATCCCTTTCCAAAGCAAAAAGAGAACCTCTTGTTTAGTTTATACAGCTTGCATGAGAGCAACCACTGGCTGACCTTCAAAAACAAAAAGAAAGCCTGTGTAAAGGCCCGTCCGTTGATCAGCAGGTTGACATGTCCCCCTTTTTGTTCGTTCTAAACTCGATTTTACAGATAAATAGTTCAGTACTTCACCATGATTTTGTGTAAACCATAAACTACTCAGGTTGTTGCACTTGCAATATATTTTATAACAAAGATTTGCAGGAAGAAATAACAGTCTGTGACAGCCCATCCATGGTAGAACTAACTTTCATGCATTATTTGATATCAATCTTATGACCATTATCTTTTAGTTTCCAATGAAAATCGTGATATAAACAGCTGCATCAAATTCACACGTAAACTAGAACTGTAAAGTTGTAGGACAATTCAATCAATCCCCAACACACTGGAATGGGCATGAAACGCGATGCCCTGATGTATTCCCGCCATCAACGTGATCAATCAATGTCCTCTATTAATTATAGCCCGTCAAGAAAGTCGTGAAAATTGAGGGTGGCGCTGCTGCGCTTGAACTGGTATCCCTGTCACACTACAACTGCACAGTCTTGATCTGTTGTTTTTTCATGGTATAAAGTTAATTATAGTACATACCTTTATAGATATTAAATAAATGAAAGTGAAAAATGTATCACGGCAGTAATTTTTTTGTTTACTTTTATTTAGGTATTATTCATAGATTATTATATATACTAGAGAGTATTATTAGGTAATATATGGAACCGAAAATAATGTTAACAGAAATTAACACGATTATGGTATAGGTATAGACATACGGTTGAATTGCTTGAAGTTTCAACCAGATTAACCAGCCGTGATCACATACCGACTAGATCACACACTGTACACCCGCCGTCACGTCGTCTAATCTGTGCGGTAGATAGTTCTACATTCACCCACAACTCACACATTCTCCATTAAATACTCGTTTCACCATATTCTTTGACCGCGCCGAGAAGTAAGGTTGCATGTTTCATATCACTGGACTCCATATTGCTGATAATGTAATTAAGGGCCGCAGTAGGAGTCCCTAGTCTCGCTACGGGTCCCTGTCACTAGCAGAGGACATAGAGGTTAGATGAGGACTCCATGCTTCCCACATCCAAGAGGGCCATCTTAAAACCGTATATCGCCAAAGGTTACTGGCGTGCGAGGGAAATGCCTTATTTCTTTAACCTAACACCTCCCTCGGTAATTAGTTGAGTATAAGACCCCAAGTACGAGGACACGACGTGTCGGACTTTTTTAGGTTATACCTCGGGACACGTGTCTTCTACCTAATAAATTGCGAACTATGCTTGGTGACTTTGAGCTCGTCCACCGCTGCTGGCCATATTTTAGGTCCAGGTTACATATACTGAGCAATACCTTACTCAAAGCACACCCAAAGAAAAAAAACGGGACCCTATCACTAAGGTCTGTCATGAACCGTGATAGCTAGACAGTCGAAATTTTCACGATATTTATATAGTATTAAAAAATTAAAACAATAATCTTTTATAAGAATAGTTTATTGGTATGAGTATTGAACACCTGAAATGCTGCTTGAAACTCCATAAGTAATTAATTTATCTTCGATAGTTTCCGACTCACTGGCAATATCATCATCCTGAAATGATATGTCTTGAAATGTACCTACTTTTGAAAATCTGAAACAAATACAAAAGTCCTGTATAAACACAGCTGTATTTATACCCCGAGTATTTTTTAATTTGTTTGGGCCTACGTGGTTAATACAAATTACTTAGATCAAGAATGTTCAAAAACGTCAAAGTGATGCACTATGATTTGTTATAATCGTAGGATAATGACATAACCACTTCAAATGAAAACAATGCTTTGAAACACAAAATATTCACTTAAATTATATAATTATTATTAGATTACACTTCCCACACCTTGTTTAACATTAAAGTATATGTACGTACTGGTTAATTTAGCATTTTGACCATCAAAATCGTCAAAGTCGGAAAGCAGCTTGCCGGCTTGAACTTCTGCCGTGTTTCATACTATATCCCTGAAATACTTTGAATACGACACGTTTCGCACAACTATTATTCACATATCAATTCATTTTTACACTCAAAACTGTGATCCGATGAACAGTAATTAAATACACGTAAATAATATACGAAACATCTTCGACGTAGCCAGACGTATAAAGGAATTGACAACTGATCACTCAGTTTGGCAGTTATCGAGTGTTGCAAGTAAAAGGAAAAAAAATAGTTCCTCCAACATTAATTTCACGACTTTCTTGACGCACTATACCTATATCTAATGTGGGACACGATAGCTTTTGTTTTGATGTATTTGGACTAGTTTTGTTCTACAAGTCAATATTTCTGTCGCTGACTGCACAATGTACCTACATACGTGCCTAGACCAGAGACTGTATAGACATCGCAAAATGCTCTGCAAAAAATCAGCGTGAAAAACGCTTTTGTGTGAGTAAGCTATAGTCTTATAATAATAATAGGTGTTCTTTAACCTTTAACCATGGACGTGTGGTCTCACAGGCCACTTGCTGTTTGTGATTTACGTGTCCCGCTGATTCTTTGAGCTTTGCTTTTAGTGGAAAACGACCAATCAAAAATAAATTTACATCGATAGAGGTATGTTTCGTTGGTAATATCGTTCTATATTTTGAAAGCGGTCTGTGAGACCGCACGTCCACGTTTGTATAATAAATTAAGCTGAAGTTTAGGTTCTGATATGCCATCCTGAAAGTAAAAAAAATAAGAAACTATAGTTTTGAAACGTAAGAGATCTACATTTGTGTAACAAAAATTTGACGTATATAGTTAAAGGTTAAACTGTTAATGTGTGCATGCCATGGCATCCAAAGACGTATCTCAAAACTGAAAGTCATTCATGAAAATGAAATAGAAATGGCCATTCGAAGGGTTTCTAAAAAACTTGAAACACTAAGTTATAAAATATGTGAATGTGCAGGCATAAAACCTTGCATTCAAGCAATTATACCACTTGAGCCAGTGCTTAACCACCCTATGTACGTACTTGCACACAATAATTACTTATCGCCCGCAGGGACTTAGACGGCCCGATACTTAGTAGATTTCAGTAGGGAGGAATGTTGAAAGCCGCTCGGCATGCTAGCTCGCCACTTAAGTATTTTATTCAAGTAAATTTCTTCATTTATTTTCCAATGAGCGTAGGTCTAAGTGTCAACTAATGTATCCCGAGCCCGAAGACATTCGGGCCGAGAGGTCCCGGCTCCACGGGATCATGGTGGCGGAGTGGGGGCGACGACTTGAGCAACGACGCGCAGGGCATGCCGTCATAGAGGCGGTAAGGCCCATCATGGGGGAATGGCTCGAGAGGCCACATGGCAGCCTCTCGTATCGACTGACGCAGATTATCACCGGGCACGGGTGCTTCGGGAGATATCTGTGTCGGATCGAAAAGGAGCCAACGTCCGAGTGCTATCACTGCGACGCGAGCGAGGACACGGGGCTGCACACGCTCACCGAGTGCCCGGCATGGGCCAGACCGAGGCGGGAGCTAGTGACGGCCCTGGGAGTGAGAGTTCTCACCCTCGCCACCCTGCTCACAGCAATGGTCCGCTGCGCGGACGCGTGGGCGGCCGGCGTCTCCTTCAGCGAGCAGGTAATGGTCGTGAAGGAGACGGCGGAGCGGGAGAGGCGGCGCGAGCGAGAAAGACTCGCGGATCGCGCCGCCCGCGCGCGCTGGCAACTCGGGCGTCGGAGGGCACTGACTGACCTCCGTCCCCCATGAGCGCGGGCCTGGGGGTGACGGGTGGAGCCGCCTGTCACCCCAGCAGAAGCAGGCCACGGCGGCGGCGCGCTAAATAGCGCGCCTCCCCATTCCGGGGACGAGTTGGGGATACCGTTGTCCCCCCTCCTGAGGAGGGCCAGACCGTAAGGAATGGCCCTGGGTCAGCCGGGGTGCGAGGGATATGTCTATAACAACCTCACCTCCGGCCTAGCACCAAGACCCACAGTCGGCGTGCGGTTTTAGTCGGTTCGAGTCCGACATAACCTCCCCTTCCGGCTCCGGCAGGGGGGGTATCCGAGGGGATTTCCGCACGAAAAAAAAAAAAAAAAAGTGTCAACTAATGTATTTTATTATTTATTATTGAACAGACTAATCAACAATTGGGTAGTATCATATAGTTAAAATAAATTATCCAACCGAGCTCATTAAATTAAGAATGGTGAAAGAGCGGTTAAAATTGCGTTGGTTCTTAATTTTATGACGTCACTAAATCTTTTTTCATACAAGTTAACTTATAACTTATCGACATGGTTTTGACGTTTAGTAAAAAGTAATTAATTTGACTAGTCAGTGGTATTCTACTGACTAGTCAAATTAAAGTACAAAATAGTGTTATCATATCACTATTACAGGTCTCCACATCTAAGTATATTGACACTTAAAATCTTTCCTCTACAATTCAGATGACAGATAAAAGAGGGTTCGATTTTTACTTGACGTATCATTCTGTAAAATTTTGGCGTCTCCCATTATTTTAATACCAAACATAGGTAATAAAATCTTGCTCTTAAAACTTAGATCGAGAATAAGTACTAACTAGACTGAAATAAACTATACCAAATTTCATTGCCTACAAAAAAGTAAAATACTAAGATATTAAAATATGTTTATTACAGTTTCTCAGAATATCTCCAGCTGAGCTTCTTTATATCTCGCGTTTCCATTAATTCTATTTTTAGTATGACCGAATTTCATTGTGAGAAAATAATCGTACATCTTTACTCAAGATGTCCAATAACAAAATACCAAGAAGTAAAAATACAGGGTGTAAGAAATTTTTATATGAAGTAGTGCGAGCTAAAAGCATTTACTTGTTCACCAATTGATTGGTTGGTGGGGATCGACATCGCACTATCCACGCGACGACGTGTGCCCTGACATAACTGACACTTGCACACACGCTGCTATGGATTTTGGCTAAAAATCCTCGTTCTAAAAGCAAACGTAGATAGCCTTTCAACAAAAGGATGAATTGAAACCGTTATGTGTTTTACTCATTTTTATAGTGCCAGAAATGAGTGAACATTTATATAGTTTTAAATTAAGCATATTACAATCTTCATTAGCAATTATAAAATTACCTAATTTTTACTTATTACTTTAGTATTTACACTTTTACCGAAGTTGTATTTAAGTACATAATAAGAAGACGGCATATTATTATCCCTTTTCTCATCACTCTTACACAATTGTATAATTGTATGGTATATTAATTTTGTATTGACTCTTTTCTGTACTCTTAAATACTATTTAGTTCATGTGGATAATGGTTCCTGAAAAGCAACCTTTCTTTTACATAGTAAGAAGGTGGTATCCTTTTTTCATCTACTAAATTATTTACTATAAAAGACCGTTAGCTAAATAAAAAAAGAAGTGACGCAATTTTTTACACACTTATTATTTTATTGCAACTCAAGTTAAGTAACTTAAGAAACATAGAATAACATGATAAACTATCTCAAGTATTCAGTAATACCGAGCTGAGCTGAACAAGTTAAACAAAAGAGCAACACCTCAACTAAAGCACCTGACAAACAAATATTAATATCACTCCTTCTGGAACTTTCTCAAGCATCTGTCGCCTCGGGATGGTTTCATGCATAATGCAAACGGCTGATTGTGCCACATAGGGCCCAAGAGTTCTTTGCGAAAACATTCATCCTGTATTTGCTCGGGTGCGTCTTGTCGCCTGTATTTTCTTTATAACACGTTTTATAACGTCTTCCTAAAGTCTATTGTTTTGAACCAGAATAACTTACTCTTTGAAAGAGGTGCCATTACTTGTGGTAGCAAAACAAACGTCACTGGACAGAACTGACTGGTTTTCTGCTTGACAGATTTATAACAATGGAAAATGCAACTGAAAGCCCCTTTTACTTCAGAAAAGGTGAGTGCTATTTTTCTTGGAACTATTACAATACACCAGTATCTGTCGAACGTTGCTGACTTGCAATTGTGTTTTATAATACTTAAAAGATCGTAAAAGGTAGTAAATATAGGAAGAAGTTCTTCCTATATCTATGACACTACTCACAGAACGGAGTCATAGACTGCATAAAGGAGGTGTTGCCGAAGAAAGCTTGGTGGTTGGGCTGGTTCTTTTATCTTTTATTTATTTTTTCTTTTTACTACTACTGTATTATATACGACTACTGTATTTTTTTTTAAATTCTAGTACTATTTTAGTTATATCTTTTAAATTTGTGCAAAATTTAGGTAATAAGGTGTGTTTTTCAACGGTTCAGATGTCCTCTAGGGGCCAATTGAAAACCAGCGCTGGGTACGTCGTGCCCAGCATTATGCTGAACTGGTTTCCTTTCTTGGTGCAACACAAATGTGCCCAATGTAAGGAATAAATAACACTGTTTAGATTTAAGTATGTTTGTGTTGCATTAACAATAAAATGTATTTTCTTTCTTTCTTTCTTTTCTAAATACGTTTGGCGTAACTGACTGATCTTACTTTGTCTAGTTTAACAGATAGCCCAATCTGTTTCCTCAGAGCCCTGTTTCTACGTTTCCTGCTTCAGCCTCAGCCAGCTAACCTATATGTGATCATTGTTACAAATCATAGCAATTTGAAAAAGTTTGGTTACGACAGGTTCAAAGTTGGTGACACTTAAATGGATTTTTCAAAACTATTCTCAAAAAAATTACTTCCATGGAAGAACACATTCGAAAAATTCGATTTATTTTGTGTAAAACATGGTATTCGATGAGCAGTTTCATTTTCACACCCTTAATTAGACGGCCGTTAGCGTGTTGTAAAAAGAAACTGAGCGAGCCAGGTGATGAAACATTTTGTGATAGGGCGTCAACGGCATAGCTAGGTTGAAAGTTTCAGGGTTCAGTTTCATTACTTCAGCCATAAAGCAGTTTGACAAATTGCCACAGAAAAACTTTTCGACGCACGATCACCGATACCCCCAAACGTAACAAACGAGATCCAATTAAACAAAAATCTCCACTGCACTACGTTCCAATGAGCACGCATCGTGAATACAAAATCAGACAATCTCTCATTTTGTTGTTACAAATCGAGGGATAAATCATAGGATAAGGCAAAAACTGAAACCGACTGAACGTGACTAATTCACTAACATGGAAAAGCTTTCACTAAACAACTATTGGATGTGCATAAGTGTATCGGATATATAATATTTTACGACACTCCCCTTGGGGCGCGTTATGAGGCTACACATCAAAATATAGAAAATCAACATCTGCTCGCATCGTGATAGTTTTTATATCGATGACGTAGTTATAGCTTAAGTGCCATTTCATGAACTGTTACTGCGTTCAGTAATTTGGTTCGATGTCAGCATATTTAATAAAGAGAGCTCCGAAGTAAAATGATTTTGATTGTTTTTTTAACTCTGAGGTGACAGCTTCAGATGCGACCAGGAATAACGCCCTAGCGTTTTCATCCTAATGTAGATTGTTTATTACTAAAATATCGTGTGAATTTGGATTTGAACTGTTGGAAAATTCTAAACTTGAATTTCAATGTTGCTTGGGCTACAGGCAGATGGGAAATCAACGAGGTATACCTCATTTTAGACATTATCATCTATAGACTTCTTGATTTCAAAATATCAGGCAACATTTTAGGATTTTTATACGTAACCAAAACGAGGTTATATACGTATACATCAAAGGTCTTTGATGTCGGTGAGTAAAAATGTGATTTCGCGTTCATTTTACGTTCGCACACCTGACCGAAGTAAAAAAAAATATCGAGAGGCGTGCGTAAATACAAAAGTTGAAATATAGTAAGACCACAATATCGCTTCTATTGTGTGCTTTGATATGAAATTTTATTGAATAAGCATCTTTTATGAATTCTAATATCGGCTATTGAAAAAATAGAGAATGTAGACGTAAATGCGAAACTGGGGATTTGAAATGGAATTAATTGAATGTGATATGACTTTACAAATAAAAAAATATTGTTACCCTGACATAAAATAAATTGTTTTACGTATTGTGTTTAAATAATATTTTAAAGTTATGATGAAGAAACATCCAGATCTTTATTTTTTCTTTGGTGTGACCGGGGCCTCGACTCTGCTTAAGCCAAACCATTGTGATGCCACCGCCATTGCAAAAAACGGCATTAAATAATAGACTTTAAAGCGATACCGTTAAAGTTCAAAATTAAATGACTTTTCGCAGAGTAATTGAAAAAGTGTAATAAAATTGTTTACATTTCATTTTGAACTTTTGGTGTATAGAAATAAAGTCTAAAATTTAATCTAATTTTTGCAGTGGCACCTAAATTATTTCGCTTTAGTAGAATCGAGGGCCAGGTTGTCAGATTTTTAGGATTATAAAAACCCGTAACGATTGCCAGTGAAGTTATATAACCAGAACCGGCAGAATAACGTGCACTCCGAGGCACGGAACACAAACATAGATTAATAGTATGGAATAGTACGTTGGCTACTTCTTGGAATCCTGAACGCTATCAGTATCTCACACAGCAGCAGTATCAATTAGTAGCCAAGTAAGAACAAAAGGTGGATGTTAAACATGATTCTACAGCAATGGAATTAAGAGGATGACAAGTATATTTTACTAGCTTTTGCCCGCGGCTCCGCCCGCGTGGATGTCGGTTATCGCGACCAAACATAGCCTATGTCCATTTTCAAGGTCTAATCTACCCCTATACCAAATTCCATCAAAATCGGTTCAGTGGTTTAGGCGTGAAAGCGTAACATACAGACAGACAGACAGACAGTTACTTTCGCATTTATAATACTAGCTTTTGCCCCCGGCTCCGCCCGCGTGGATGTCGGTTATCGCGATCAAACATATTCTATGTCCTTTCTCATGGTCTAACCTACCCCTATACCAAATTTCATCAAATTCGGTTGAATGGTTTAGGCGTGAAAGCGTAACATACAGACAGACAGACAGACATAGTTACTTTCACATTTATAATATTAGTATGGATACGGATTTACCTCTTTGTGTTATTGTAGAACACGAGTGAATTCTAGGATTCAGAGAACTGTATCCAATATCAAAGCTGTATTCCATGTATCTCGAAGTCCATTCGTAAGCGCTTTGTAGCAAACAACACATAAGTGACACAACACATACTTTTGTTTTTCACTCCTTTTATTAAACTATGATAATTGAACATTTTAAAACTCGAAACAGTAAACACTTACCGTCAAAGAATTTACCGAGTGGATTCAATAATTCTCAACTTGGAACAAAGGAACGAACCAACTTTCTCTCGGTGGAACACTCAACTCCAAAAGTGAAAAGACAAACTTAAGGTGCACCGAGCTGATGTCAGACGCCGTTATAAATAATACCAACTTTGATAACTCGAAAGGAACTCGAAAACTACAAACTCTAATCTTGTTTATGTCATTGAAGTTCTAAACAATTCTAGGTTGTGAAGTAGACTGAAACCGCTCAAATAGGTATCAGAGCAATAGCTAAAAACATTTTTTTTTTTATATAGGATACGTCAATTTGACTTCACGTCTCCTGATGTTAAGCAAAGGCAAAGTCACTAGCACTATCGTAAACATGTACCATGTTAACAGTGGTGGCACTCAGCTTGACGGCCTCATTAGATGCCTTTTTACGCCCCGATTAAAGAACCCGGGACTGTAGGAAGAAGGAAACACGTGAGCTGGCAGGGAGTTCCAGGTCTTAATGGTGCAGCATAGGAATGAGTCGCTGAAACGTTGGTTCCAGCAGGTATACTCTGCACCGTATATGGATGGCATCTTAGCCCTGCACGTGTCGTCCTGTGTAGGAAAGGGGAGGGTGGGACTAATTGGAAGAGCTCGTCAGAACGTTCACCATGGTAGAGACGGTAGAATACTGCCAAAGATGCATCGGTTCGTTGTTGGGACTTATTTGTCAGCTCGCCACTCGATAACTCGCCACTCAGTGTCGAGTTGCCCCGAATTATTTTAATTTATTAACATATATTTGGACGAATAAAATATAACACATACAATTTATCAAAAAATAACTTATAACAAACTGTGTGTCTTGCCTTTATAGTATTCGATACAATCTTCACATGACCCTATTTTTAACCCCCGACGCAAAACGGGGGTTTGTCGTGTCTGTGTATATGTCTGTCTGTGGAATCGTAGCACCTAAACGGATTAACCAATTTGGATTTAGTTCTTTTTGTTTTTTCATTAGTCGGGAGTGTTCTTAGAGAAGTTTGAAAAAAATCGGTCCAAGATGGCCGCCGCCATTACATGTCGGAATATATATTTATGAAGAAATAATAATAATATGGCTATCAAATGAAAGAACTTGACTAGTAGATCGATTTAAAAAGAATAAACTAAAAATTAAAAAAAACCCCCGTCACAAAAATACACCTCCAAAAAGTGGCAAATAAATGGAGTTTGCCTTTATTTCGATATACTTTATTTGATATGATTCAACGGTTTCCATGTCGGGGGATCTAATATAACGGAGTGCTTAACCAGTCAGGTTCCCCCGACATGGCAACCATCGGATCAAAATATTATTAGGTATATCAAAAGTTAAAAGGCAAACTCCATTTATTTTCAACTTTTTGGAGCAGTTTTTTGTGACGGGAGCTTTTTAAATTTTTTATTTAAAATTTATCAAAATGGTTTCTGCAGGACAAACATCATTACACATCTAGAGAAACAGAAGTAAAACATCGGTAAATAAGTGGCAGGTATAAAGAAGATCTTACGATCAAGAGCACAATTAATTTAGTTTTGCTGGAGTGGTTAGTAGTGATAATAAGCGCTCTACTTCCGATCACATTAACCGTGCTTCAAATAAAATAGAATATCAATTTGAAAAATATGTAATTTCATTCTTCAATAAAGCTAGTTATGTACGTGGGGTGTAAACACAAACACAGCTGATATAGATTAATATAAGATTGATGGTTAAACTGTAGGTCACGTACTTATGAATTAAAGACTTTTGAGGAACCTAAGAATACAGACAGAGTTCACTACACAGTAGCTATTAAATTGCCTATTATTAAGCACCAAGTAGTAACCAGCACCTCCTAGTACGGTGTTGCCACGCAACTTCTACATTAGCGCACAAAATATGTCAAAATTTAATCGTGCAAAGTTGCCACCCTCTAATTCTTAGTTTGCTGATTATTATAAATCCATAAAGGTTGTCGAAAGTCGATTCTAGTTACTGTAAAAACTATTGTATATTCTGATGAACTAAATTGTACCTTTTTTATGTACGGATTCCCGTCAGCGAGGGTGGTTAAGTCAAACTTGAATCGACTAAAACCGCACGCCGTCTTAGGTGTCATATGCTGCGGTGTAAGGTATCTCAATAAGGAAATTCTCTCGCGCCCTGGCTGACCCTGGGCCATCTACGAAAAGACCTTTGAGAAGACCCCTCGGATTTTATAAAGACCATTAGCAACCGGAATTTCGAATATTCCCTCTTACTAAGCTAAATTGCTTGTGCTAGAAGTAGGTTTACGTGGGTAGTGTAAAGGCCGGGATTCGAATCTGGGACCTCCCAATCGTAAGGCCGACTCCCTAACCACTAAGCTACTGACGCCTCCATGATCCATAACTGTATTTATATTAACTGTATTTGACAGCCTCTGTGGCGTGGTGGTAGTGCACGCGACTGCCACGCAGGAGGCGCGGGTTCGATTCCCGCTCAGTGCAAATATTTGTATGCATGAATATGGCTATTTGCACTGGTCTGGGTGTTTCTATGTATAATATGTATGTATTTACAAAAAAAAAAGTATATAAGTATGATATTTTCTGAAGTTTACGCGAATGTCACTCATTGAAATAAAACCATAATAAATCCAAAAAATAAATCCGTAAAAAGTGGTTATATAAGTATGTTTATCCGCATTCTAGATTCCATAACACAAGCTATAAAAGCTTACCATGGGTCTAGATAGCGTTGTGTAGAATGTTGTGGAATATTTATTTATTTATTTATGTCATTAGTTATGATATCATAGTAGAAACTTTGAGTAATGACTTCTATGCAAACAAAAAAATGGTATCACCAAAGACCACTTTTGGCCAGCAACAATGCGCAACTATTTGTAGTTATCATACTGATAGTGTTACAAAAAAGGCGCGATATGCTTATAAGCACTCGAAACAGGTGGGCATGAAAACTTTAATGACTAGGTAAAGCTCGTGAAGTATGTAAAAAAGGTCTTAATAGACAGACAGACGGACAGTGAAATGATCCTATAAGGTATTTAAAATATCATGGTCACGATCACAGAATTAAAGAGTAGTCACAATCATTATTATAATAGAAATATCGGGATATTTACCATGATAAATTGTTTCGAGTTTCTTATATTTCCGCGCTGTTATGCGCACGGTTATATCACGGAGGAACTTCCTCCATGATCATGGCGCCATGATCCTCTAAGGATTACGTTTTTTTTTCCTTTTAAGGTACGGAATCCTAAATTAGGGCTGATAGCTCTACCTACCCCAGAGGCAAATACGCATTAATTCATAACCGTGAATTCTAATCAAAACAAAATACCTGTGTTTAAGCACCCTTCATTGTCATCACCTAAAACGTCTACCGCCGCTGTCAACAATTTCAAAAATAATAACTCTTTGAAGGTGATAATGACGGTTATTTTCAGAGGCAATTTTAAGAACCATTCACAAGTACTTGGCTTACTCATTGGTAATACCTGCTCCATCAATCACTGGGTTATCGATTAATTCCCCTTGTACGAACAAAGCGGTACCTTCGATGCTATTCTTCATTTTCGTTCAATAGTTTATGATGGTACTAGACCATTAGTTTTGAATAGGTTAATTGAAATATTTTAGTGTTCGTCATAATTTTTATTTATAAGATTTGATGAAGGAAATGAATGCGCCCGCGTGGATGTTGATTACCGCGACCAAACATAGCCTATGTGTGTAGGGTCTCAGCTAACTTCGTCCAAATTTTATTAAAATCGCTCCAGCCGTTTAGACGTCAAAAAGTAACAAACATGCATCCATACTAACCTACAAACTTTTACGTTTATGATATTAGTAGGAAATATGAAACTGAAACAGTTCTCTCTCTCTCTTTTATTTTTATTAAATGCTCTTCAAGATGACTCTACTGGCTTGATGGTAAGCTTACTTAGAATGAAGGCATTGATATTGGTACTAACAAAGCTAACATTACATTATTCTTCTCTTGACATTGAGGGCCAACCTAACCACAATTGTAAATTGGTACTGTTTATTGACAAGTGTGGTCCTGGCGCAAGTTTGAGCAGTTTGAGGTTCGAGCTAGAGACATCTTGCATACATACATATATTCACGCCTGTAACTCCATCCCCGAAGGGGTAGGCAGCAGCGTATTAACACCCACACTTCGCCAGCACTGATTTTTGGTTCCACGTAATAGGGGACTGGACCGTCAAACGGACACTTAGCCATGGGCTATTCGTTTACTATCGGATGAAGAACAGCCCTATTCCTCAGTCGCCTTCTACGACACCCATAAGAAGAGATGGGGTGGCTCTATGCTGCTCTAGCGGGAACCAACCCGGCCAGAGACAACCTTTTTTGTTTTTTATACCACTTAGGTGCCAGACAAGCCCACGGCCCACCTGATGGAAAGTGGTTATTGCGGCCTATGGACGTATGCAACACCAGGGGCGTTACACTCGTGCTGCCTACCCTGAAGAAACCTTCTAATGCCCCTCTTACTACTCGATATTTAATGCGAATACTCAGGTTAGCGGAATTACTATCAGTTAGATATATTAGGTGTGACATTATTAATACGTCATATATTAGGTACGAATTTGGACATTACTATCCAATTATTAGGTGTGAATTGGGACAATATTAATAGGGCATTGATTGCGGTACCTTGTGTTTACTTGATATGTCAATCGAAATGTATCGTAATCGTAATCATGGTTTACGTTTTCTCATATATACGAGTATGTACATACGTAATATATATATACGCCTGAAAATCCCTGTAGAGGTAGACAGAGGTGTATTAACACCCACACTTCTCTCGTACGTTATAGGGGACGAGCATATTGCCTTAAGTGGACATTGTGTCATGGGCTGTATGTTCACTGTCATATGGATTACACCCATATCCCTTTAATGTGTATGGGCAACTGAAGACATGTTTGGCGTAATATGGGTGTAAATAGGTTATCCTAATTCTGTCTAATCCCTCGAGATCAAAGAAGCACAATAATAATCTCAGTTACTTTCACAGATAAATTTGTACTTACTTGGATGGACTGGTGTATGTATTTTTTATGATGGTTAAGGTGGATAGCTTCACGAATCTGGATGAAAATTCCAAATCAATCTCTGTATTTTATTTCAGCCAGATCCATTTAGTCGTTCGAGCGTTACAGTAACAGACTAGCAAAACATCTAGACATATATTATTCACAATCTTACACATTCCTACAGTCCCGGGTCCTTTAAGCGGGGCGTGAAAAGGCATCTAATGAGGCCGTCAAGCTGAGTGCCACCACTGTTAACATGGTAAATGTTTACGATGGTGACCCTCTTTCCGAGACTTTGCCTTTAGCTTAACATCAGGCGAGGTGAAGTCAAATTGACGTGTCCTATATAAAAAAAAAAAAAAAATATAATATTTGTAGGATTAGTGAAATAATATAGGATATTCAACGATGACGCAAAATGTCCGCAAAGAGTTACAGCTGCGTAAGAAATGCCAAGTGCCTTCAATTTATTTAAGAGCTAGGAAATCGATACCATGTCAAAGGCTTTGGCCAGGTCACAGACGTCACATTGAAATCCTAAGGTTTGGTTACCTTTGCGCAGTTTCAGTGTGACGTAATCAGACTAATGGTGAAATTCGGTTCTATATTCAAATGACTGGGATGCTCCTTCTTTTTTTTTTTCTTAGATGGCAACATATCAACCCAATTTAGGAGACAATCTTGCCAGTGTCGAGTTGGAAATTTCCCGATTAAAAATATTATGTTTCATTTAGTTGATGATGAAGATAATGAGAAGATGACAGTGATGATGATGATGATAATGATGAATGATGATTGCTGCCTCAGTAAAGTTGTGGGGACTTTACTAGAAGCTCTCTCGGGAGAATTGGCGCCAATCACCCAAAGTCACAATTCACTGTAATATTTTTCTCAGTTCCATGGTAATATGCCACGTTCCTGCACTTGAGTGCGTTGTCCAAGGCGTTATGTCTAAAATTCCACGATTTTCATACATCAAATCCTGTATTCACATCAATTTCGGAAAATAAAATAATACCGCGATGCACCTACCACCATCGAATTGGCGCCAAAAACTCCACAGGGATGCTCATTGCTCAGGGATGAAAATTATCAGTTCTTTTTTAAATTAGAATTGGGTATTTGACAGTCTAATCATATTAGTTACATTTTACTAAACATCAAAACGGTAAGATGTAAGGAAACTTGTAAAAATAAACAATATAGTGACGTCATAATTTTTAAGTGTTAAATAATTTACTATTATAGGTATTTGCGTATTTTTTATAATAAAGTGTTAGAATTTGAATTATTTACAAATAAAAATAATATATGCGGTAGGTAGATAGATGATATTGTTCATTATTGATTCATTATTAACTACACCATTGCATTCAATTAAATTTGGTAAATCGTTTCAAATGGAAACTGTTTGCTACAAACATGTATAACAAAACAAATCCCGAACGGAATAATGAACGAAATAAAATTGGAAATTTTTTCTCCGCAAGTATGACAGTAATATATTTTATGTATAGACTTTTTTCTCTTCAGCTGTCTGTGTATCATTAGGTAAGCCTTATAATGAGAAACAGAGAAAGGATCGCTGATTGACAGAGATTAATGACTTGTCATTTATTTCCTACCCACTCCTATTTATCCTTAATTCACTATCTTTAAGCTCATTCCCGTTAAAGACTGGAATGGAAATTTCCGAGTAGTGAGTGTTGGTATGGCTCCATATTATGAAGCCCAGGAGGTCA
Organism: Eilema sororculum; assembly: GCA_914829495.1. Classification (NCBI taxonomy): domain Eukaryota; kingdom Metazoa; phylum Arthropoda; class Insecta; order Lepidoptera; family Erebidae; genus Eilema; species Eilema sororculum. Next base: position 17,409,020 of record OU618552.1, on the reverse strand, counting down.
AGTCAACAAAAACAGTAATAGATGAGGCTCTAACGCAGGTATACCTCTCGAAGGATGGGGAGTCAAACGGTCGAAGGATGTAATAATACTCCCGTAAAAGCTAAGGTAAGCCAAATGAAGAGAAGGAAGCAGGCCAAAATAAATAAAACCGTTTAAAACCAAAATACCAGTAAACTGAGATTTCTTCCTTCGATTTTCAAATTGAAAAAATAGAACACATTTTAAACATTTTCACCATGAGCTTTGTTTGCCCGAGACGATCTATCAAAGCAATAGGTGCGCGGAATACCGGGGGCTGTCATTAATAACCGCGCCAAGTAATGGACCAGAAACTTTCTACGCACGTTTTTCATTAAATTCTCAGTAGGGTAGAGCGAATTTATAAAATCAATGGGGCCGAGCAATAGAAATTAAGCTGTGAAATATGGACTCGATAGCAGATTCGTTGATGGCAGACCTTTGCATCGTTATTAGATTAAAAGTTTTGGGAATGGCTTTGTTTAACGGGTCCCTATTAAAACTGTGTAATATGTAATTGAATTGGTTGTTTTTGAAACGAATATCATCGGACCGGGATAATAGATTTCAAATTATAAATAACTAGTTCTTGCCCATGAATTTTGATGCTTTCAGCGCTAATAGTAGCGTGATGATAACAATTATATAGCCTATGTTGCCCCCGGTCCCACAGAAACCTACTGTAGGGATAAAAAGAAGCCTGTTTGTTATTGTACTATAATCAAAATTTAAGGCTAATTCGTTCAGAGAGATATGAAAACTAATAATGTGGGTAAGTACAACTTTAAAGTGTAGTTGAATTCAAAACGGCACAACCTATTTTGCAAGTCTGTTGTTTAGGTAACTACCTACTACTATATACTTGGACCTAAACCAATCAATCAATCAATTAGCTGTTTATACTGTTGATTGATAGTACTTGGTGGAATCTGCTACACACATATTGAGTAAGACACTTTGTACTTTTCCACTATATTTTATTTTTCACCTGACTGTTTCAAAGGTATGATGATATAAAGTTATTGCTTCTAAGATCTAGACCAATCAATAGCCTTCTGCAGTCCACTGTTGGACATAGCCCTCTCCTAATGTAAAAGATTTCTGCATCATTAATACATATAATCTTCCCAGACTGGTATAACAAGATACGATAACGCTTATGTGACGCCCACTCAACACACCAGAACTAGAATTTGAACCTATAAATCTTTATCCCATTTCACTCAGCTAAAACCAAACGGATCGCTACAACGTGTAACTGTGAACAAATCGATCGCCATCGTAAATAAATAATCTTGCAACAGAGTATCAATTCCCCGAAGCGCTTGGTACAAAACAGTGCTTCATTAAATATTCCTAGACACCACTAGACCTAATTAACTGACGTCATAGATATTTCCATCTCAAATTAAATTATCTCCGATGCAACCCAGATTGATGCAAGCTTAGCGACTTTTTTAAATGAAGTGATACGTCATAGTTTTTATGTTCTTCTTTTCTCTCAGTTATATTGCTACAAGATTTTATTAATATAATATAAATAAACATTCTACACAATGCTATTGGACTTATGGTTAGTATAGCTTCACTAATTTGTGTTTTGGAATCTAGAATGCGGATAAACATAAATTACTTTGATACTTTTTTGTCAATACATCATAGACACACCCAGATCGATGCAAATATCATTATTATCATATTCAATTAACATATTCATTATTTATGCATTCAAATATTTGCACTGAGTAGGAATTGAATGCGAACGTAGTAGTCGACATGCATTTGCAAGGGTGGCCGAAGTGGTAACTTATACCAATTGTTTCGGCTTCGGCTTCTACTTATTTTATAAAATAGTATAGCTATCCATCCTACTAATATAAATGTGAAAATAGCCATGTAGCAAAATACGGAAAGTTTGTTTAAACAAAAACTAAAACATATCGACTGCCCACACAAAATTGAACCCCAAATAACATGGATAGGTAAATATTATTTTCAGTGAAGTTAAAACAAACCGGGTTTTGATGAAACTGATTTAATGAACCAATGAATGGATGTTCATTCGTTCGTGAATGTAACGTTCGGCATCACATACACTTCATTAATTCTTTTATCGTTCAGTATAGTGACCACTTTTCAGTAAAAGATCGATCTATGCTTTTGTGCATCAAACATATTTCAATTTAGCCAGCTTTTGTGAAATCGGATTATTTTTTTTTTCTTTTATTCAAGCATTAACTGGGATGTAATCAAGATAGGATTTGACAAAAAAATAATTCCTAGTAGCAATTTTCTATCGGAATTCGTTCACTGGCAGTATAAATTCAGATAGGTTAGGTATTCGGTTCGTTGGATTAGTGACGAAATTGTAGTACATTTAATTCTAAATAACTTGGTAGTTACCATTTACGTGTAAAATTAAAAATAAACGAATTATTCATTAAATAAAATTTAACCTTAAATTCAAGATGGCGGAGAACCGAATATCACGCAAATCTAAATGAAGACTGCCAGTGACTTTCGACAAAAATTTTCGAAAGAAAATTGCTAATAGGATTTTTTCTAGGTTCACTCCTTAATTAACCTATTTCTCTTGTACTGAAACGTAATGGATTTTCAAATGTCATTTTAAGCTTTACAATCTTTTACCTTATACGTAACAAGACTAAAATAATTGATGTACATATTATTTCTTCATCAGGCATCATAGCTTTACTCTAGAAACGAATGCTAGTGGAATCTTGGTAGATCACCATCGTGTTTGATGACACGTTCACACGTTGGTATTAATATAGCTCTATTTTTCTCTTATAATTACTATAAACGTTACATTCGTTTTCGTGAAAATCGCCTGGATCGAAGAGAAATCTAATAAAATCGTTATACTCCACACCATCATTATGCCAATTAATATTTTTTAAGATTAAAAAAAAATGGTTTCACTGACTAAAAAAGAATCAAAAAAGTCGTCTATAAGACCGTTACGTTAAATTCCACGGTAATACCACGATCCTACAAATCAATATTTTGCAAAAGTCTATAAAACAACTTTTGTTTCACTGACAAAAATCACGGCTAAACTTTCTCAAAAGTAATCAACACGCTGTTAGTACCGACTCACACGATACACCGCGTAATCAAGTCAGACAAAAAGGTGCACATTAAGTAAATGTTTTATGCCATGACGTGACCTAAATACGAACTCCTAATGTCCAAATAAGTACGAACTCGGAATTAGTTGAAAACTTCCAACTAAGCATGCGTTTTATTATCCAACTTACTTGTATTTATCGTGGCTTTTGTTGGAGCGTGAGGCTCTAAAGGTTGTTATCAAAATGCGTTTAGGACACGGGTAATTATGTCCGTCGGTTGGTGAATATACTTTGCGTTATATGTTATCTACGTGTACTTGCTTACTAATTATTTAGATTAGATTATCTTCTTCTAGAATATGTGATATGACGATATTTTACTTTTTAAATTGACCTATAAAAGGAAGGCCAAATATCTTATTTTCGTAAAATATCTAATAAGATTCATGCTAGGATCTTGAAAATAAAATCTTTATAACAAAGTCCTTTTCAATGGTTTCTTCGTAAACAGGTGAGCGAGGAACTTACAAGAGCACGCGAGTTAGCACCTTTACTTTTAAAAATGATAATTCACACAAAGAAATTGCCGTATCAGTATTGAGACCATGTCGGTCTCAATACTGATACGGCAATTTCTTTGATCCAAAATTCTTATCCTTACGAATCTTTATGCATCCATATTTAGGTATACGTCATTATTATGAAATTAGTAAACCTATATTATTTTTTAAATTACCGTAAAAATAACATAAAAAACGACAAATTATAGTTTTAATTCGTGGATGACGCATTGGTTTAATTGTTCATTAACGCCCAGTTTGTGGTGTGGCCACATGAGGTCACGCGTTCCGTTCCGTTTATGGCTATTCATTACTAGTAGGGTTTGGTAAACATAGGGATCACTCCCTAGGTGCAAGTCCTTTTAAAAATTATGGTGGCGATGATACAATTAGGTACATGTGTTATTCATTAGGTAGACATATAAATTATGTTTAGGCAAATTAAAGCAAGCATGATAAAGGGGGTACAGTCACGCTCAAATAATATCGTTGTCCTCAATATACCAACGATGTTTCACATTGAATTGCATAAAAAAATATTGCTTGTTGAATAACACACTAGTACCTACTTTTCCACTGAGTTTCAGTGGAAAAGTACAAGTGTGTGTGTGTAGCAGATTCCACCAAGTGCTATCAATCTCCAGTAACAAATATTGCTTGAGTATTTCTGTTATTTTCAGACTAAAAATTATAAATTTACAATCATTGAGGAGATCTGGTTCTCAGCATTCCATGGATTCACCGTGCGGTCGCCGGGTCCATGGCGTGGTACAGAGAGGAACACTGTAACGGCGCCTGGGACTTGTGACCCAGATGTAGGTTTAGGGTGGCCACCTTTTGATATATCAGCGCTCACCTCGCCGTTTTAGATATTCGTTTGAGTAAAGAGCTTACTGAAGCTCTTGGCAATCCGATTTATTATTTTATTTAAAGCTACGAATGATTGGTAAATCAAAAGGCGTCCAACCCTTCGTTAAGCCTACTCTCGACCCCCAGTTTAGGACACGTTTGCTCCAGCAGCCTTTGGTCTTTTTCCAGATGTGACCACCTCACTGTTGCTTATTTTGCAAACTATACCAATAAGTTTAGTTCTTATCATTAATCAAGAATCTTCATTAACTTTGACATGACTTTCGTCATGTTACTGCAGTATCTCTGTACTAAAGCATTTACATTATCTTACCATACGTAACAGGCATCTTGGCGCCTTCAGGGTTGAAGGCTATCTCGTAAAACCGTGGCATGCGAGACGACACAGCAGTCGCCCCGGGCGATCACGTTGCGTCTACAATGTCCGCAAAGGAAATAACTTGAGACTGTAGAATTACAAAATTACATTTTGTAAGCGTGTTTTCGTTATGTATACTATTATTTCTGGGTGTTTATCTGCAGGGTTTCGGGTTGGTTTCATTAGTTTGATTAGAGTTTAATATGATGTGTACAATAATGTTAACGGGAATTAACGCGATCAAGGTATAGGTACATAGGTACATACCTTTGATTTGCCTGTCAGCCTGTGAGCACGGCTTTAGTAGAATCGGGGGCCAGGTGGTGTAACCTGGCCCTCGATTCTGGCTGGTGTACTGAAGTGGCTTAGCTGTGGTACCGCAGTCATGGCAAGAAATGACATTACATTTTAGACTATATGTCTATAGTCTTAAAGTTCAAAATGAAATGAAAACAGTTTCAAAACCAATAACCATGAATTTATTATTGCATACTCACTAACAGTTATCAGAAAAGCTCTTATTAAAAGTATTTTCATCTATAATTAAAAAAGAAGGTATATAATGAATAACAGTTGTGTTTGTAATTCCTGTAATTATGATTTCTTTGTAAATTTTGGTCTTATCATCATCATCATCCTTGCTTGGGGCAATAGATGTCTTGTTTGAACCAAATACCCCACCTCAACGGTAATATATTTTCGCCACACCTCAAAGGGAATGGCCTGATCCATATTATTACTAATCCATACTTAATATTATAAATGCGAAAGTAACTCTGTCTGTCGGTCTGTCTGTCTGTTACGCTTTCACGCCTCAACCACTGAACCGATTTTGATGAAATTTGGTATAGGGGTAGATTAGACAATGAGAAAGGACATAGGCTATGTTTGGTCACGATAACCGACATCCACGCGGGCGTAGCCGCGGGCAAAAGCTAGTTAGATTATAATTATGATTTCGAAATCAAAACAAAGTTATTCACCCTAATAGAAATCATACTTCTAGATCTTTAACAACCAACCTATCTACCTACTCTACTTTGAAAAGTAAAATAAGTAATTAAAATAAGTCTGGATCTTAATTATCTTTACTTTATACCCAAGATTTGTTTTTAAACTTCACCTTCTTATTACTTCTTTTAAGGTAAATATGACGTCTACATAAACGGAGTTAATTGAAAGTTAAATCAAGAAATATGAAATGATCTAAAACTTATATTAGTTTAAACTTTCTGTCACGTTTATTGTGTACTAACATAATAACTTATCGGTGTTGTGACATTTCATCGGAAGAGTGTCGGCTCGACGGAAATATACGCTGATGATATCACTACGAAACTCGAAATATAACCCTGTAACAAGTAGTCTGGCCAGCGTGGAAACAGTAGGGCAAAGCCTCCCAATTTTTTTAAAGAATATTAGAACCGTAATCCATACTAATATTATAAATGCGAAAGTAACTCTGTCTGTCTGTCTGTTTGTCTGTCCATGTATGTATGTATGTATTTGATTAGACCATGAGGAAGGCCATAGACTATGTTTGGTCGCGATAACCGACATCCATGCGGGCGGAGCCACGGGCAAAAGCTAGTTACTAATATTCTCTTGCTTGTGCTAGAAGTGGGTTCACGTCAGTAGTGTAATGTCCAGGATTCGAACTCGGGACCTGTCGATCGTAAGGTCGACTCCTTAACCATTAAACTACCAACGCGATATTGGGTAACGCCTATGTCTGGCTGGTACAGTTTTGGTCTAAACAACCTAACTACGGATGGGTTGTGTTCAGGGCTCAAAAACTACTCAGCCAAAAATGAAAAGGCAGTGCAGAGATGAGGTGAGCCAGGCAGATGTCAAGTGAAGAAAATAAGTGTCCAGCTAAATAAATTAGGTATAATTTTTGGATGCATTCCTCTATTCCTGAACAGTGAACCAGCAACAAATACTGCAATTCTCTAGTTTTTATAGGCATAAGGCATAAGCGGTAACGATTTTGTAATACAATCAGTTACAAAATGGCCAAAAGTATGATTTTGAAGCTGATCGGAAGACAACTGCAGACGCATGTAGCAGATATATTACATACATTACTTATTAAACTTCGGTTTGGATAAAGGGGAGCATCGAGAAACCGCAATGAATAACGCGTATCTGCTGAGTATCAAAGCTTTACGCAAGTTTTTAAAATTGAATACTGGAATTTCTTTTCAATTAAATACTTGTTTACTACATATGTAATATCATTGTTACTACATATATTATTGACTTGAGAACTCCTTGTACTTGTATTCGTCTAGTAATATCCTGCATAATTTCCAGCTTAGTTACTTCTTTCTCGACAGATCGCTATTTTTCTCATAGATTTAGACAAATGCCTTTGCGAGAAAATGTTGAAATATACGATTCACTACCAGCAGCACCAGCCTTCAGCCTCAAAGTTTCATCTGCCAAAGACTCGGCACAGGATCATACGATCTTGATGGCATTTTGTATTAAAATACTGAGCAGTTTTTCTTTGCGTGCAAAACATTAATTTCACATCGAGCAACGTCACCAGATTTCTTTTAAGAACATTTTGCTAGTCTACCTCTTGTCACTTGCACCAAATGACCAGTAATTGGATCGTGGCACCGGCCACAGTTAAAGCCAGCATTAATTGCAGGAACCAAGCCAAGATTGGGCTCGAATCACCGGCCGTGCGGCCACAGTAATTAAACTATGTACTAATTACGCTTTAAACAGATAAACTGTTTTTATTGTACCCTAGCTATTGTCCACAGTCGGGCCCAAAACGGAATGTAAGCGGTGGAATTATATTGTGTGTGTAGCTTGTTCAAACACATACTTCTGTTACGCTAGTACTATTATATATTATCTATTCCTTGGTTCTGTATTCTTTGTTGCATCGAATTTCGGTCTGTTATGTCGGAATAATTTTACTAAAATATAAACCTTACTTACACTCCATTAGTTTAGGTACTTACTTAACTAAAGGGTGTGGTGAGCGGAGCTCCCGCATTAGCCTTCGTGGTTATTTTTATTTTTATAACCATCCAGAATTACATGACCAGAAATTCGTTTTATTTTTCGTTTATTATACACTTTCACTACACACTGAACAAAAGAAAATATTAAAAGAAAAAACAAAATAAAAAAACTGACAAAATAATCGACTAAATAAATGACCGGTATATTGAAAATTGACGATTTGAAATACATTTTTGCCTTATTTTATTTTGCGTAAAATGTGTTATTCCAAGTGAAACATTTGAATGAATAAAAATTGGTAAAATGCTAGTTGGTAAATAAGTTATTGTTTTAACGTTCAATATCCAAACATAACGTTTGCGGTACAGTTATTTGTGAAGAGATTTTTTGCAAAGTAATAATTTGGCCAATGAAATTATGCGAAACATTTTCTGGTAGTGACAAATCTGGCAATTTCTTTTTGGTCAAACAAGGGTAACCCCAAAATTGTTTATGTTTTGTTAAATACCGAAAGAGGTAATAAATGTAATACATAGGAAAAAATGCATCTTCTTGGGCGGGACTCAAACCCGCGATCTTTCCTTTAAGGAAAAGTTCGCGGGTTCGAGTCCCGCCCGAGAAGATTAATTTTTCCCTATGTATCCGATTTGTAAAGTTAGCATACGTAACGCTATAAAATGCTGGGATGTATGTTATTCATTCACATTCATGTGGCTGAACGAATCGTACTGAAGTTATACAAGACGTTTTATTCCTCAAATAGGTTCTAATTGGTTGACAGCCTCTGCGGCGCGTGGGGTTTGATCACCGCGCATTCCAAATAGTTGTATGCATGATTATGGGTATTTGCATTGGCCTGGTCGTGCCTCGAAGAGCACGCTAAGCCGTCGGTCGCAGTTGCCATACGAACATCTATGGAAGTCGTTACGGATAGTTTGAGCCCTCAATCTGAAGTTAGACTGGTAAAGCAGACCGCAGACTCCAAGTTGAAAAGCTTTGGATGCTACTGGGATTAACGCTAGGATAAAGAAGAAGCAATTCCACACGGATGTAGCTCTGCAGCTGTGTACAGAAAACTACGTAATAATAGTACTACGCTGCAGGCAACAGATATTCACTTAGTTAATTAATAGTAACCAGACTCGGTACTAAAGAAAATTCTCCAGAGCTCCACGAATACCAGTCTGTAATCTCAGATTCTTTAATGTGACATAGATGTAAACTATACCCAACGATACCCAAGGATTTAATTCGAGATATGAACATAATTCACTACTCACTAGGCTGTAGAATGCATCGCGAAATTTTACGCCCGGTTGCTTTCTACCCTCGGCTTTGATGCTATGTTCTTCAACGACGTATTATTTTAGCATTTATATTAAGTATGACCAGCTCTTACCCGCGGCTCTGCCCGCGTGGATGTCGTGGTTTAGGCGTTAAATCGTAACATATAGACAGACAGACAGACAGACAGAGTTACTTTCGCGTTTATAATATTAGTAGGGAAGTAGGGATTATTAGATGTACCCCGCGTGGAATTTTGATACGGTTCCTGCAATTAGGTAGTTTATTAAAGTTATAAAAAACACAACCCAAGTGTTATTGCAGACTTCAGTTATTTATGTATGCCTGTAAGGATCAAATTTCAACCAGATCCGTTTAGCCGTTTGAGCCGTTTGACAAATCTTCGAACTTTCACATTAACAATATTAGTAAGATTATTAGTACAAAATGTTAATGTTATATCGTCTCCGTTATTTGCTAATGCGGTAGCCTAGTGGTATGGGTAATGGACTGCTGAGACGAGGTCTCGGGTTTGATCCCAGGTTTACCATGGCACACACGAATGACTTTTCGATGCTTTTCGAACGCACTTATAAACCTGCGATTAATACACACATAGTATTTATCACAGGTTTATAAGTGCCCGGTTAATGGCAATAGGCTCGCTACCTATTACATTGGGACCTAAACATAAAATGACAAAATGTGGGTGCTGGCACCTCTGCCTACCTCTTCGGGGAATACAGGCGTGAGTTTATGTTATGTCATGTTATGTATTTGCTAACGTAATACTACTTAGGTTATATTTTTATTAAGTTTAACTAAATATTTTATCTCAATATATCGGATAGTACGTGATCTATACGCAATAGCCTCAGGTCTTGTATACGACGCTCGGAGCTTGTACGCGAATCTCAAACTTACCCTCGATATGTGAGCTTGAGTTCAACGAACTTTTATATTTTAGATTCTGCATTTTTGAGATTGATACTCCAATAAAGTATTTTTATTATTTTTTAGTGACGTCCGGAAACTGTCAGCTGATTCATCCGCGTTTTTTTTCATGTAACATTTGACATTGACATTTTAATTCACATTGTTATCGGTTACTCAAAGCAAATACACAACACGGTAAATATCCAGTGAGTGTTATACTTTTTACGGCTTCTATCGCGATATTATTGTTATTGTTTACTTTTAAACCCAGTTAATCAAACCCAGTAAGCAGCAAAATCCAGATACAGTGAGCTCTTTCTGAGTAAATAGTAACACCAATAATTACCATGATTCGGGTATTTTGAGGTAACTGACTTCTTCACTTTCAAACTTCAAACTATGTGACAACTACTACCATGAGTCACACCGCGATCATGGATGTTGAAAAGCAGCCGAAACGTCGGTTTAAAATGTAAATAATTACAAATACAAGGTGATTATCGGGAAAGAATCCGTAAAAAGTGGCTTTATTTCAATGGGTGACATTCGCGTAAACTTTAGAAAATATCGAGTGTTATACTATAAATCAGGAATTTATTTTGTAAAAATAAAACATTTAAAATTCATCTTTGAGTGAAACCCATTTCACATGTAGGTAGTTGTTATTTACAAAAGCTATCAAAGCCCGACTGCCGAAGGAAGTTGGGTAATGTTTTTTATTGTAATAATAAAATAATAATAATATTTTATTTATTTTCACAAAAACTTTACACAATACAGTACGAGTATATGGTTACAATTTTAGCAATGTTCACAATTTTATGTAGAACCCTGCTATCTACACTAGGATAGTCCTGTTACATAGATAGCAGTGATCGGTCATTATATTTGGCACATAATTAATTTGTATTATAGCGAGACTCTCGTGTGCATTGGAGTGATTGTAATCATGTATGTGTGTGTGTGTGTGTGTGTGTGTGTGTGTGTGTGTGTGTGTGTGTGTGTGTGTGTGTGTGTGTGTGTGTGTACGGTATTGGCTTTTGTTAGGTTGGTACATGTACAAGATGGTGTTGGGTTAGTGCATGAATGAGCTATGATATTAAATGATTCCGGAGGCTGACTTATGTGTCGTATTGAGAATGGTATGTATGCCGTTTTCGTAAGATTTAGTGATAGTAGATTACATGTTAGCCATTTCATTACCTTAGTGAGGGCAGATTCAGCGTTTGCTTTTACAGCTTCCCAGGTTGGGCCGTGGACAACGATTGCGGTATCGTCAGCGTATGCATAAAGTTTCGCTTTTGGAAGAACCAGTTTACAAAGGTCATTCACATAAATTTGAAATAGGGTAGGAGTGAGTATGCCGCCTTGTGGAACTCCGTACGTTGTTGTATATTCATCGCTGAGATAGGAATCAATCTTTACAATTTGTTTTCGATTTTTAAGATAGTCCTTAAAAATGTTTAGTGCAACTCCTCGCACACCTAATCGCTCCAGTTTATCTATAAGTAAGGGAACAGACACCGTGTCGAACGCCTTGGAGAGGTCCAGGAATATTCCTAAACATTTAACATTGCGGTCCAAGTTTTGGGCAACAAATTGTGTCAACTCCAAGACGGCATCTTCTGTGGAAACACCTGGTTTGAATCCATATTGGTTGGAAGCTATGATATTAAAACTATTTAAGTATGACCTCAGGCGTCTATTTAGTATAGTCTCCAGAATTTTGGAGAGACAGGGAAGCACTGATATCGGCCTGTAGTTATTGACATAGTCTCTGTTCCCTCCCTTACAGATTGGATGGACTATGGCCTTTTTAAAATTATCCGGAAATACACCAGATTCCAAGCAGTTGTTGAATATGTGACAGAGTGGTGGGACTAGAGTGCCACAGTTTTGCTTTATGACTAAGGCCGGTATCCCATCCCAGCCAGTTGCACAGTCTGATCGTAATTGTAGAATGCAGGATTCCACTTCTCCTTCGTCGATCGCTAATAAAGCTAATGAGTTGAGGGATGACTGCGGAGTATTAGTTTGCTTGTTTTCATTTGTAGGATGAGTGTCAGTTTTAGATATTATATGTGCTGCCATATTCTGCCCTATATTACTAAAATAGTGGCCAACCCTATTTATAGACGTCTTGCAATTTCCCTCTATGGTTAGTAGGTCAGTTGGGCTAATTATTGCTTTTTTAGTGTTGGTAATTTCTTTGATTACTCTCCAAAGTGCGCGAGGATTCCGTTTTGCCTTTTCGAGCTGACTCTTTTCATGAGCATGCTTAAGCCTCCGTAACAAGATGTTGCAGAAATTACGGTAGCGGGTATAGGTAACCTTTAGTATGATATTGTCAGGAGACTTTCTGGCTTTGATATGCATCCTGTCTCGGTTCCTGATACATTTTAGGAGTCCGGGGGTCATCCATGGTTTGAGTGTTCTACGCCTATTTGCAATATTAATTTGTTTAGTATTCTCAGCTATTATTGTGGAAATTCTCTTGATAAATAAATTTGTGGATGTGTTGACATCCGAGATTGAGAAGATATCGCCAAAGTCAGTTTTTTCCAATTGTAATTTGATAGCTTCATAATTTATTTTTTGGATCAAATTTTTAGCTATATGTGTGGTTTTAAGTTTAGAAATCGCTAGTATTACTACTTTATGGTCTGTGATGGAGACATCCAGAACCATTGTAGTGTTCGCTTGAACTGTCTTTAACAGAATGTGGTCGTAGCATTTGTCCCCCCTAGTTGGTAAAAGGTGTGTTGGCATAAGTCCATGTGATGCGTTCAGAATTAGGTATTTAAGACCGTATTCATCCCTTTTGGATGGTTTCAAGTCGATATTTAGATCGCCCACAAGAACAATATTTGAATAATTTGTTAGTTCTGTATATACGTTATTTAGACTCGATAAAAAGTTGTAATAATTTTGTTTATATTTGTATGATGGGGATCGATACACCGATACCACCGCCAGCTTATTATCCATCTCGCATACGAGACAGCTACCGTCGGTAAAGTTCTGCTCTCTTATTACAACTCGCATCCCTATCTTATATAAGATTATGATTCCATCATTTTGGTTTAAATTACGTTCAGTGGCCTGTGACTGGTAACCTTCCATAGTGGGGAAGTTATGAACTTTGGTCATCCAGCATTCAGTCAATCAGCAGTCCTTCCCGGCAGGCGATATACGTCTCGAAAATCTGACGCAGAAATATTAAATCCCACGACCTTACCAATATTGTGGACTATCTGTTGTAGACTCGAGCTGGTCTCTGCATCTTCATAGGGTATATTTCTCACCTCGATACTCGATGATCGCGATTTAACTTGTAGGTCATTGATTTTCCTTTCCAGACTTTCAATATACCTTCCTTGTTGCTGTCGTTCCCTCTTAAGCTCTTCTATTTCCCTTCGCAGGTCTTCAAAGTTGCTATTTATAAAGGATATAGATTGCACAATTTCGGCATTTGACTTACATATCTCTGCGTTAACCTTTTTTATTTGTGTATTCTGCGCCTTGATTTCCTTAACTTCAGAGACTAAGTTTAGTAGGGTGTCTTGTAGCTCTTGCATATCGAAGCATTGTTCGTTCTGCGGTGAGGTATCCTGGCGGCGCTTACTCCTTTTATTGTTTGCACTATCGGTCTTTAATAAGGCGGCATTAGTATCCGTACTCTGAGTGGCCTTGATTTACAGTATTTCTCGGAGCGCTTTGTTTTTTGGGTGGTGTTCGCTGAGCGTAGGACATGATTCAGCGTTAATAAATCAACAAGTATGCAATCGTTAACGTTGTGCGGCAGTATTTAATATTTGTTTATTATGTTCAACCGGCCGTAGTCAGCTAGTGTAGTGGTGCATTCCGTTCTATAATTAGATTGTACAGATAAATTTCGTAGCGGATACCAATATTAAAGATGCACGTCGTTAGCGTAGCCTGCAGTCAACTCGTCGTAGGCACTCGTAGCGGCCCGTAGTAGACAATTATGTACTTAGAAGCGCTGACCAGGTGTAGCGTACCAGACTGTTATTTTGAAGTGAGTTGCTATGTGCGCGTTGGCGCGTTGGTTACGCACCCGAGTCACAGCTGTCACCACCACCACTGATCTCGCGTTCAAATCCCAGCCGGTCACAGTTCACTTTTCGTGGTTTATTTATAGTGTCAGTTGTGAGACTATTTGTATCCCGCTCTAAGACCGCCCAGTGGGCGTAGTTGACAGGTAAAAATGGCACTGGAGTGACAAGGAATCGCAATTCACTAATTACAGCCAATCACAGAATTTAGAGAAATAATTTGCAAGGACGATCGACACACGTCCACTCGCTTACACTGTCACTGACCGACCGATCAATATTAGTAATAGCTTTGTCAAATAAAAAAATATATATTTATGATAAGTTTGGTCATTTGTATACAGACAAAAAATACAAATTAAGCGCACAATGAACAAACATAAAATGACACAGAGAAGTGGAACACTACCTTTGAACAATTTTATACTGCAAGTATAAATAAATTGAAATAAAATCATTTTAAACGGAGTGACGTGACATAACATAACATAAACATAACATAAACTCACGCCTGTATTCCCCGAAGGGATAGGCAGAGGTGCTAGCACCCTCAATTCGCCAGTTTATGTTTAGGTCCCAATGTTATAGGTGGCGAGCCTATTGCCATTAACCGGGCATTTATAAACCTGCGATAAATACACACATAACTTCGATAAGCATCGAAAAGTCATTTGTGTGTGCCATGGTAAACCTGGGATCGAACCCGAGACCTCGTCTCAGCAGTCCATTACCCATACCACTAGGCTACAGCAGATTTTCAAATTATTTTATCGTTTAAATTAATATTATCCCGCTTGCCATACGATCATCTATGATAGTCGTTACGAGTAGTTGGAACCCTCAAAAGTCTTACTAGTCTAACTAGAGAATTTCAATTTACCTTCGCTCTTCGCTTTACCAGTCTAAAGGTGGATTTGGTTGAACTTCGATACTTTCCGTGAAGCAACTGCCATGTGACGTCTACAACCTAAAGGCGATATCGAAGCATTGCATGTAGACCAGTTGTTGGACTGTTTAGGGCTCCAAATACCCGTTACGACTGCCATAGATACAATGGCAACCGGGACCGACGGCTTAACGTGCTCACCTAGACACCAAAACAAATGAACAAATTCATGCACACAAATATCTGCATTTTGCGGGGATCGTACCTGCACCTCCTGCGTTTACTTCCACTACGCCATAAAGGCTGGCTGCCGACAATATCAAGTATAATAAATGCGAAACCGACCCAACCCTTTGTTCCGTAAGTCCAAGTCTAGCTCAGATTTCAAGAAAGAGAAATCTCAAACATAAATAACCAATGACGTTTGAAGACTTATCCTTGCTCTTATTTATGTACTTATATTGTTTCCCCTTATTTTGTCTCGTTATTTTTGTACGTTCCCTTTTTTATCGTTAGATTTCAAAGGGTTGGGTATAAAAGTCCCCATTACCAGCGGCTTATGTGTCGTGTGTGAGCATGCAGTATTCTGGAAATATTTTTCGACAAGAAATATTGTGATGTATTTTTTTGCAATAGTAATATTATAACAGTAATAACGTATATATATATATAAGTTTATCAAGTTTAATAAAATATGGTAGCCCCATTTGTAGTTTTAAAAATTAGAGTAGTTACATAATTAATAAAAATTAAGATGTTAAAGTTATATAAGAAAACATGCCTGTATAAAAGTGTCTCTTTAATTTATTTTAAATTTTCAACACAATTTCAAACAAATTTCTAACGATTATTTTGACCTTAATAAAATTCGTATTTTCGCTTGTTTGTCTCAGTAGTAGGTAGTATTAAAATATGACTTGATTTCTATACCATCTGACTGAAATTAATACTGGGCTTGCTAAAGCCCTAAAAGGCTCAAGCCAATCCTTATCAAGGACTATGTTATATTAAACTATACCTAGGACCCATCTCAGAATTTTATATTGACATTGATCCTCAAAGAATTCATATTCAAGGTTAAAAAGGCACCGAGGAAGGTTGCCAAGATGCCTAAAAACCCCCAAAAAAATACTTTACATGGATATACAAGATTCCTCGACGCCAATATGGCGGCATAAAATGTGGTTTTAGTAGGAGTCTGACATACCAACCTCACTTTTAGCACCTAAAGTGAAGCCTGAGGGAGCTTCGCACTTCAAAAAATTATAAAGTAACTTCACCTTTCAGATATTTTTTACTAACAAGGTATCAGATTAGTATTTAATAAAATGTGGGGCGGATACGGATTTTTTTATGTGGGGCAAAACTTCGTGAGGCGAACGCGGAACAAATCGTATTTAATTGCTGCTACAAATGTTACTTTAAAAAAAAATTACCCATAGCAAAGTAAGAAATAAACTATAAAAGCAGTTCGAAATATTTTTTTTTTTTTTTTTTTTATATTTGGTCCGTCAATTGACTGCACTCCGCTAGATGGCAACAAAGCTGAAGTGCAGCCCAGAAGATACAGACCACCATTCCCGGTGCCATTGGACGTAAAATGGTGGTCCCTAACTTGACGGCCTTGATAGATGCCTTTTCACGCCCCGCTTGAAGAACCCGGGACTGTAAGAAGAGGGAAACACGTATGCGGGCAGAGCATTCCAGCTCTTTATCGTGCGGCAGAGGAAAGAGCCCCCAAACCGTTTAGTGCGAGATGGTATGGATTCCACCGTGTGTGGATGGCACCGCAGACCAGCACGTGTTGTTCTGGATAGGAAGGGAGAGGGTGGGATCAGTTGAAATAACTCCTCAGAACACTCGCCGTGGTAGAGGCGGTAGAAGACGGCCAGAGAGGCAACGTCTCTACGCAACTGCAGAGGTTCCAA
This sequence comes from Eilema sororculum, assembly GCA_914829495.1. Classification (NCBI taxonomy): domain Eukaryota; kingdom Metazoa; phylum Arthropoda; class Insecta; order Lepidoptera; family Erebidae; genus Eilema; species Eilema sororculum. Next base: position 17,392,027 of record OU618552.1, on the reverse strand, counting down.
GGTGTTGGTAACCTCAGGATCACCTATGATACGAACTGCACGTCGCTGCATTCTGTCAAGAGCGTCTAACAGGTATTGCGCGGAACCATCCCAGAGATGAGAACAGTATTCCACACAAGAGCGAATCTGTGTCTTGTACAGAAGACACCGCTGCTCCGGCGTGAAGAACCGCTTCGCCCTGTTCAAGATCCCGAGTTTGCGCGACGCTGTTTTGATGACGCTCTCGATGTAATTCTTGTTGTTCAGGTTGCAGCGAACATCCATTCCGAGCATGTCAATGTGATCCTGTAGAGCCAGCGGTGTATTCTGGAGAGTAGCCGGTCATTCGGTTCGAGGGACTGTAGTTCCTGGCTGGTCATTGGCTCATTCGCGAGTATTTCGCGCGGCGCGGGACTGTGGTCCCTTTGGCGTGATCTCGTGGCACGCTCGTGGAACGCTCGTGGAAATATATTTATTTCTTTTCAACAAGTGAACTAGTATCGATTTTTGTCATTCTAATCGATTAAATACACATCACTTCGGCCTAAAAAAAACGATACACTGTACTCTATGGTCGACTCCATTAAAAAACAGATAAAAAAGTAGTTGATGTTTACGTGTTGTGTGATTGTTTACATTAGTGTCGTGTTCGCGCCGAAAATAAAAGTTATATGTGATTGTGATGTGTTATTTTGCAATAAAAATATGTTTAAAGTGGTTATTATAACATTTACAACATAATTAAAGCGTGTGATAAAAGTTTTTAACCCTAATGGTAAGTGTGTGTCTATTTTTATGTGATGTTTTTTCTTTACGTAAGTGGTAATAACCTACAATATATCACATTTTTATTTGTAAAAGAAAAACTTATCGTACAAGCAACCAGGCTTGCTTTTTACATTTTATTTTACAATATTACACTAGCTTTCAGGTAGTAATCATATTTTTAGATTACATAGGACGATAAAATTCTAATAAATTCTATAATATGTGGCCTACAAATTGTTCACCGCCAAACGAAAGTCTCGTCATAATCATAGGTCTGTAAATAAATATTTTTGTACTATTCATATGTTTTTATTTTATTTTATCGTATGGAGTAAGAGTCTGTAGACTATTTAAAATTATAATATACATAGCTTATCGATTTACTTTTGTAAATAAACACACCTAAAGTGCCAACAGTTTCGTTTTCAACTATGTTCAATGTTTACAGTAGCATACAATAAATCAAAACACGATTGTAAACACGATTCTTACACGAGTAGAAAGAATGACTCATAACCTTTCAAACAAATAACACTTGAGCTTCGTATCCCACTTGATAAAGTCGTCAGAATGTTTTTTGTTATCGCCCCGGCTCGGGTTACGCGCGGCGACGATAAATGACGTCACGCCGAGCAGCCACGAGCAACGAAGCATATAGGTACCTACACGACTAATAGCGCCTGACCTGTCACCAACCGGGTAGGGAGAGGAAGGAAGGGGGAGGTCTTGGCTGTGAACGCGCACGCTTGTGTTTTTTTGGCATTGAACTCGACCAGATTCTCTGATCCCCATTGGGAGATGCACGTCAGGACACGGTCGAGCTCAACGACAAGCCGCTGTCTATTTGCGTCAGTGTCAGCCCGCTTGGCCGCGGGGTGCCCGAAGTATCGCCCATGTAAAGTGCTATCATCTGCATAGCAATGGATACTGCCTACTGCTAGCATATCATTTATATGCAGAAGAAAGAGAGTGGGCGATAAAACGGACCCCTGGGGCACGCCAGCATTAACCTGCATGAACTCTGAGGCCCGGCCGTCACAGAGAACTCGGATACTACGCTCATGCAGGAAGCTGGCAACCCAGTCGCACAGTCGAACAGGCAGACCATAGGCCGAAAGCTTGGAAAGTAGCGAACTGTGCCAGACTCTATCAAAGGCTTTGGCGATATCAAGACTGATAGCCAATGATTCGCCATGCCTGTCCATAGCCTCACCCCAGAGGTGAGTGACGTAAGCCAAAAGATCACCCGTTGACCGTTTCGGTCTGAACCCGTACTGTCGGTCATTAATTAGGGAGTGATCTTCTAGGTAACGCATGAGCTGTGCGTTAATGATATGCTCAAACACTTTACAGAGGACTGAGGTGACAGCTATGGGTCGGTAGTTCGCCGGGTCCGAGCGATCCCCCTTTTTGGGGACCGGCTGTATGTTCGCCTCCTTCCAAGCCCGCGGCACTACTCCCGAAGCATACGACAATCGGTACATTCGCGTGAGCGCCGGCGTCAACTCCGCTGCGCATTTTTTCAGGACTACCGGCGGAATACCATCGGGGCCACTGGCTTTCCGGATGTCGAGTGATTGCAGGGTTTTGCGGACGTCGCAGTGCCTGATACGGATATCAGGCATTGAGTGACCGCAACTTGGCAATGTGGGCGCCTGCACACTACAGTTGTCAACCCGGGAATTAGCCGCGAAGAGGTCTACCAGCATATCCGCTTGCTCCTGCGGCTCATGGGCCAGTGATCCGTCTGGGCATCGCAGCGGGGGCAACGAGGGCTGGCAAAAGTTAGCTTGTACGGCTTTGGCCAGTCGCCAGTATCCACGACTACCCGCAGGGTGCGACATGAGTTGCTCGCCAAGCCGTGCCACGCGCTGGGCATCCGCTCTGATGTAAGCCCTTTTGCAGTCCTTGGTGGCTCTGTTATACGCCGCCTTGAGATGGCCCTCACTTGGATAGCGCATTGCATGTGCCCTGGTCCAAGCGCGGTACGCCAACTGTTTTTGCTGAACAGCAGCAGCGCACTCACGACCGAACCAGGGTCGAGTTCTGCGGGCACTGGTGACCTCAGTGTATGGAATATAATACTCCATGCCCAAACTGATTTCACCAGCGATGGCATAAACTTTGAGGTCTCCTCGCAAAATAGCACAATGGCACAATGAGCATTAATCACGCTAGTTTGAATCGCGTGGAAACTTTACCAGCTATCTGCAGCGTGAGGTTCATGCCGTATTCTACTCATTATAATATGCTTTTACGTAATATCGAAAAATGTTCCATTTTTTAATTTTTATGCTACTGTATAATGCCGTTCACGAAAAGTTTATTGTTATGGCATCACATTTTATGTCATCTAAGAAAGTTGTTGTCACTATCATCATCATCATCATCATCATCATAATCATCACTACATAGTATAGAGCAAAGTCGCTTTCCGCGTCTGTCCGTCCCTATGTAGGTATCTTTAAAACTACGCTACAGATTTCGGTTTGCGGTTTCTTTTAATAAATAGAGTAATAGTTTAAAAAAATTGGCGGTACGAAGTTCCTCGGGTCAGCTAGTGATACATAAGTGTCAAAAATTGAGATCGAGAAGACCGCGAGGGGTTGTAGATATAAACCCCTAAATGTATGGGCCCCCAAGTCTTTCGGGGCCTAAACCGCAATTCAGTACTCCTACTAATTGATGAACGAGGTTTTAGTGTACACCTCCACTTTCGAGGTAGGGTGGTCATACTGTTGCTCCTATAAAATGACTGTCAACAGTCATTCTTGAATGATTGTTTATTTTTTAGTAATAGTGAACAGCTGATTATCTGCAAAGTCCACCGATACAAAAACCTTCCCAACTATTCGGAACAATACCACTATAGTATAGTATGGTAGTATCTCAACATTCTCAGTATAAATGTGTACGCTTTATACTGAACAATGAAACTGCACCAAGAAGTATATTAAAACTTCACGTAAACTTAAAGTTCTGAACTAGGTGTGATGATATTTTACGCTGGATGCAGCGATATCTTTTGCATATGACACGTAATCGCTTAGCTTGGAATACTGATCTCACCTTTACGATGGCTTTACACGTGATATAGATAATTCAATAATGATAACGGGAAATAACGCGATCATGGTATAGGTACATAATGTACATATATACCTTTGATTTGCCTGATGTTTCAACCAGGTTTCATCGGCCGTGGTCACAGGCTAGGGTGCAGGTAGTCAGCCTGTGACAAAACGAGTTAGTACAGTCAGCATCAGAAAGTTATTGACGAACAAAGTACTCAAAATGATCTTAATTTCGTTTTTTTACCCACATTCAGTTGACTGATTGATCTAATATTTGGTAGGCCTTTTGTCTGGTCAGTAATGCCATTTAAATCAATAAAATTAAAAATTTAAAAAACCCCCGTCACAAAAAACACCTCCAAAAAGTTGAAAATAAATGAATACATTTTAATTCAACGGTTGTCATGTCGGGGGACCTTAACTGGTTGAGTACTTCTTTATATTGTAAGGTCCCCCGACATGGCAACCGTTGAATTAAAATGTATTCATTTATTTTCAACTTTTTGGAGGTGTTTTTTGTGACGGGGGTTTTTTAAATTTTTAATTTAATTTTTATTTTATACTTTTTAAATTGATCTATTTTTTTCAAACATAGCTAAGAACACTCCCGACTAATATGCCTTTCAAACAAAAAAAACTAAATCCAAATCGGTTCATCCGTTTGGGTGCTACGATGCCACAGACAGACAGACACACACACACACACACAGACACGTCAAACTTATAACACCCCGTCGTTTTTGCGTCGGGGGTTAAAAACAGTATGATTTGCTCTAAATACGAAAGTTTTAAGATCATTTTTATCAAGATATTTTCTAACGCTGACTGTACAATTTAAAAAATCAATTAGAAAAAGTTGACAGTTCCAACGCAATAAAACTGATAGACGCTATACAAACTACCAGTATTTAGTTACACTCAAACTCATAGAACTTAACTCTCTAGACAGTAACCTGAAGTTTTCAGAACATCTAACAACTTAGCAAAGGAACTTTAGAATCTTTTCCAGACTGTTTACAAGGCACAACTTTGGTTTACACCTTCATACTCAAGCTGCGAACTTTGCACCCATTAATTGCTATATTATCACGTAGGTTCAAAGCAGAAGTGATGCTAGTAAAAGCCTTATCGTGTATCAAAAGTTGCCTTGTCGTTGAAACTTGGTTCCAGGTGGAACTTCCCTCAGAAACTCTTATGAGTACCTACTTGGAATTTAAAATCAAATGTTCTAATGGATTTGTGAAGTCTAGCACGATTTTAAATTCTTTCCTATCTTATAGTTTAGGAAGAAGTTGCATATTAAAGTATAACACAAGTTTCCCTTACAAAGAACTGAAAAAAATTAGCACCACAATTTGGGGAACCGGACAAGATTCAGTCACACTAAGTGACAGATGTCACACCCCCTTTCCGGTGAAGGGTGCGGACGCCACGGTTCTCACACCCTAGGGGGACATCTCAAAAATCGTGGATGGCTCAGGGTCAGCCGGGGTATATCTCTATTATTGGGTAACCTCCGGTAGGTAATTGAGATACGAAACAACGATGTGCTGTTTCAGTCGGTTCGAGTCCAACATAACCGCATCCGCTGTTAACTTTATTCCAATATTGGTGATTCTAAGTTAGCCATTATCTACGGATCAGTGCATGTATACTAGATAAGAATGTTAACGTAAGACATTCTTGGTGTATAGCGCGATGATATTTGAAGGAAACACTTTTCTTGAAATGGTATTATTCGAGATAGGAATAGTCCGAATACTATTCATATATACTCGTGATATTTGAATCTGGTGCTGGTCTCTGAATGAAACCAATAGACATATACAGGATTTGTTCAAGGTGAATTATTGTCAATATGCAAAACCATTTTGCCGAGCGTGCGTATAGCAGAAAACGCAGTTAAGGTTTTATGGTATTTGTCACTACACCCTACTCTTACACGCGCAAATTGTCCCAAAAGCCTAAATTTATGCCTTGTTTAGTACTCTAACCATATATATAATATACTACCTTTTGCCCGCGGCTCCCCCCGCGTGGATGTCAGTTTTCGCGATCGAACATAACCTATTTCCTTTCCCTTTGAGAAAGGAAATAGGTTATGTATGTATCTAATCTAATTTCACCAAGATCGGTTCAGTGGTTTAAGACAGACATACAGAGTTACTTTCGCATTTATAATGGTAAGTATGGATTCGTGACTCTGTAACAGTCATCAGGCTTTAAAAGAATTGGATTGCAAAAGAAATTCATGACAAGACTATAAAAGATCATACATACCTACACATATACATGATAATATACTCACGCCTGTAAATCTCCGAAGGGGCAGGCAGAGGTGTATTAACACCCATATTTCGCCATCTGTAATTTTCGGTTCCATGTAACAGGGGGTGAGCCTATTGCAGCCAAACGGGCACTTAGTCATAGGCTGTATATGTTTACTGTTGAATGGAGAACAGCCTTATCCCTAAGTTGCCCTCTAGACACCCACAGGAAGGAATGGGGTAACCCTATTCTGCTCCATCGAGAACCAACACGGCTCCCAAGATAACATGATTATATTTTTATTTCATATCTTTCCTGGTCTGGTATTTATCTGCCGTAGCCTAGTGGTATGGGTATATTGATACTAACTCACTTGGGCCAGTATGTCTGATAAATCTTTTGGTCTCAGAATTCTATACTGGAACGCAGACGGCGTTCATCATAAGCAGCGGGAGCTTACAAATTTGGTAGGTGAGTTGAATATTGACGTAATTGCCATATGCGAAACACTCTTAACTAACCGTCTCCAACTGCATATACGGGGTTTTACTTGCTACCGTCAAGATAAACACTCCGGTGGCAAGGGTCGAGGTGTAGCGATCCTAATCAGAGCAGACCTCGTCCACTCACTCATACCTATCCCATCCACGACGAATATTGAAGCCATCGGTGTCTCCCTGAATATACACGGGAATAAAAATGTTATATTAATATCAGCATACCAATCTCCTAACAAGCCACTACTTACCCGGGACCTAAGTCTACTAATGGGAACTGGCCACCAAGTGGTAGTCATGGGTGACTTTAATGCCAAACACCCTTATTGGTCACCTGAACCACGAAACTCCCACGGTTTAATCTTGTATGACCACATGCTTGACAGCGACTTTCTTGTTCATAGTCCGCAAGATCCAACCCTAATTCATTATCGAGCAGACTTATCATCAAGTAATCCGGACCTACTACTCACCAAGAACTTTAACTTCTTAGATGCTATAATCACAATACCCGCATTATCTTCTAACCACTTCCCAGTTTTTGTAAATCTCACAGCTGAAATCTCCCGTAAACCGATTGTTAAATTCAACTATGGCAAAGCAGACTGGACCAAGTTTCGTCAACTCTTAAATAAAAATATCCATCTTTCATCGCCTATCTATCATAATACCAATGAAATAGATTCTGCGATAAATGATCTACAAGACACCATCTTATTTGCTAGAAACGAGTGTGTACCAACATCCAAAGCTGAGCCTTGGCGTCCCAACACTATTCCCCGGCGCGTCAAACGTCTTATTCAACAAAAAAACCGCCTCCGACGATACGCTGCTGTTGAGACGGAGACCAACATACGCAAGCACATAAAGCTTTTGATAAACAAATTACAGACTAAGATCAACTTTGCATTGAAATTATATTTTGACAACGTCTGGAATAAAAAATTAAAAACAGTTGATAATCCCAGTGCCGACCTATGGCGACTCGTTAAAAGTTTGAAATCTAACACTGGTCCCACTATTCCAGCCCTAAAAACTAACGATAGCACGCTTACAAAAAACCAGCAAGATCAGTGCAATACTCTCGCAGACTCCTTCCTGAACAATATGCTATTGACACATAATTGGTCTAGCGACGAACACGCTGCTGTCGACTGTTCTCTAACTGCTCTAGTTAACCATCCACCCGATAAAATTACTCAGTATATCGTTCGCCCATCTGAAATTAGAAGACACATCTCGAAACTTAAAATTCGCAAAGCATCTGGTCCTGATGAAATTTCTAACCTACTAATAAAGAACATACCCCAAAAGGGCCTAGTCAATCTCACTAAAATCTTTAACGCCTGTCTTGTGCACAATTACTTCCCAACCATTTGGAAAACAGCCAAGGTAATTCCCATACATAAACCGGGTAAAGATGCTTCTGAGCCTACTTCTTATCGCCCGATAAGCCTACTTCCTTGCCTTGGTAAAGTCTTTGAAAAAATAATTTATTCCAGACTAGCCCGTGCTACCGAGAACATGCTCCCTGACGAACAATTTGGTTTCCGTAGTGGCCACTCAACTGTACAACAACTGGCCAGGGTTGCTGAGGCTGTGTCCCATAACTTGAACCTTCATAATTCAACTGGAATGTTCTTATTGGACATTGAAAAGGCATTTGACACAGTCTGGCATGAAGCCCTGTTGCATAAACTAATCATGGTGAATACGCCCATGTCACTTGTCAAAATAATACGATCATATCTCTCTGAGCGTTCATTTCAGGTATATATCGGTGACTTCTCGTCCTCGCCTAAAACAGTTCCCGCTGGAGTACCCCAAGGCTCAATTCTTGGCCCCTACCTGTTCTTAATATTCCTTCACGATATTCCTACGCAAACACGCACTAGCTTAGCTTGCTTTGCTGATGATACAGCCTCTTATACATCATCAAATGACGTTGACCTAATAATCAGCAGACTCCAACTATCAATAGAATCACTCTTCTCATATTTTAATAAATGGAAACTAAAGATAAATGCCTCAAAAACCGAGGCGATCCTATTTACTAGGGAACGCGATCTTCCCGAACGAAAAATTCAGATTGATGGCTTCAGCATTCCATGGAGCAAATCTGTCAAATATTTAGGCCTTATACTAGATAGCAAAATGAACTGGACAGAAAACACGTCCAAACTCTGCCTAAAAGGAGTCAAAGCTTTGAACGCACTGAGCCCGATATTAAATAGACGGTCGTGTCTAAGTAGTTCTACCAAACTACGCATTTATTGCACCTTAGTCCGGCCCTGTCTCACGTACTCATGTCCTGTGTGGAGTAGCACGTGTGTCACAAACATTAATAAACTTCAAATAATTCAAAATAAAGCGGTCAAATACTCCCTTAATACCCGTCCATACACTAATCTTAAAAAACTACACGATAAAATTGGTCTTCCCAGTCTTAATTCCTACATTTACAAATTATCCAAAACATTTTATTTATATAATAACCCTAGGTCTAAAAACAAACTAATTAACACTATCTGCAGAACACGTAAATGTAATTTATCGTATATCGATAAATACAAACGTTACAAATTACCACATCACTTTTTCTTAGCTGAGGAATAGATATGTTGTTGTTTATTTGCGCATGGGCGCTTGTTGCCGCCCGGAGACGCGCGTAGGATACTCGCCCGTATTCCGTTACATTTATGGCATGGTATGGCGAGCGCGCGGCTGGCCGAGACGGCGCGCTCGACCGCACGGACACCGCTGCAACTTTGTAAGTTCTATTGCTTATTAACTACCCCCTACGTTGGTAAATATAACTTTTTCCATAATTACTTTATAAATTGTAGTGCCAAAAAACTAAGCTTACAGTGAATTGAATCTATGTTATGTACCTACAAAGTGTGTACCAAAGGATATAATAGTAGTTACGTATCAGTTTTATCTATATTCTCCAGAAAAATGTTTTTCAAAAGGACTTTGTAACCTGTAAAACGTATGTATATAACTTATTACTATAAATTAATAGGATGTTAATCCACACTATTACTTTGTATTCCTAAGTTCTGTCAATAAAGATATTTTAAAAACAAAACAAACAGTGGTATGGGTAATGGACTGCTGAGACGAGGTCTCGGGTTCGATGGTTTACCATGGCACACACCAATGACTTTTCGATGCTTTTCGAAGTTATGTGTGTATTTATCGCAGGTTTATAAGTGCCCGGTTAATGGCTATAGGCTCGCCACCTATTACATTGGGACTTAAATATAAACTGGCGAAATGTGGGTGCTAGCACCTCTGCCTACCCCTTCGGGGAATATAGGCGTGGGCTTATGTTTCATGTATATGTTTCTGTTATTTAAAATTGGTGGTTATCATCTTTAAAACTCAATTTGATGAAACCTGTATCAGCATCTAGCATTGGTAATTTAGCTAATAATGTACAGTGAAATACAGTACGAGTACTCATGATTCGAAAGGTACCTACAGTAATGCCCGACACGGGTGAATGAAATACAAAATGATGTGAACGGAATGTTACGGTTCATTGGTTTATTTTTACAGCCAGCATTAAAGTGACCCAATTCAAATAAAAAGTTACTTTTTCGAATTCGTATTTTTAGTGTAACGTTCATAAAGAATTGAAAGTAAAATATCGATTCGATTATCCAATTACGATTACAACAAGTAACATTCGATTTATTTTAGTTCTGTATACTTGATATTTAAATGCGGTATACGGGACGTCCTTTATATTCAATAACAGTTCTATTCACTGAGAATATTTCAGCGCAAAAAGACGGCCCGCTGGGTTTCTTGCCTTAGCTTTCGTTGCGTTTTGAACCGGTCGGTGGTCCATTTGCTAAACTAGTCTTAAATATTTTTTTTTACCGTTTTAATGGCCTATGACTATACGATATTTATATTTTTTGACTTTGACTTAGAAGATGCTTTAGACAGCATTGAGTGACCTGTGTCTAGTCAAGAACACAATATAGGTTTATGTAAGAAGCGTATTACGAAAAGTAACCTATGCCACAGCTCGAGTAATGCTTAGTAAAGAAACTTTCATTTTAATCACAGTTATATAAAGTTCAATATGACCTTTCTCCTTTAGAAGTATTTTCTTAACGTCAAGTATAAAAAACTATTCCACCAAAATATAGCACGAAGGAATTTCTATCACCCGGTTTAACTTCGATTCGCAAAATTAGGAACAAACAAGTCGAGCAAACAAGATACTTGGATCCGTTGCATTCGAAATGCAAAACACAAACTTGGGCAGTACTAGTTTTAATTGATTCAATACCATTAGCTTTCGGGTGATTGCATTACATGGACGCCGGCTAATGACCCGTGCAATTGAGTGCCAATTATGGAGTCAACTAATGTGGTGTGGTCGAGATAACACGATCAGGTGGCGAGTAGGTGACTTATTTGTATTTTAACGAATATATACAAAAGTTAGGTAAGTATCTGTGAACATGGAATTTCTAATATTTCAATATTTTATATAGATATTATTATATTCTTCCGTAGATCTATGGATCTCCAAAAAATATAAATAAATTTGGTTATTTTTACATATCACATCTTCAAAAGTATTTGAATATTGGCCTTTTAAAAACCTTTTTACAAAAATTTGCAAACTAAATTTACTAAGATACGAATAGCTTTGAGATCCAAAATTATATCATTATGTAATTTGTTACCCATAGTAATATACAACCAACCTTCAAAACTATACCCACCTACAGGTAGGAAGGTATATATATTATGAAGAATTCCTCCGACTTATCCGGACATGGGCTTATACCCACTAAGGCTTACCCCGAGCAGCTTACCAATGGCTTTCACGGGGATATGAAATTGATGTTACAGACTCAAAAACTCCATTCGCAAAAAATGGAGGATTTTTTATTATTGTAGTTATGTGAGTTTTTATTTAGAGTTGATTTCACTAAAAAATATTTTCACATCTCCAGCACGAAATGTAAACATTTGCTGCATCAATATTTGCAGTTAAATCGAATTTTACAGAGAGTATGACTAAAGGTGATCAAATTTCGAACACCGCTTCTGGGAATTACATACGGTGGGCATCGAAAAAAAATTCGACAACGGAAAACGGTTCAGAAATTCAGACTGTATTTTATATGTATTATGTAACTACTTTAAATACTGCACTGTTTGTATTTTATTTTTTACCTATAACACTTTTTTCTATAATCAAAATGAAAACTTGTATAATTCGCAAGAGTATTTCGGCACGAACGAAGTAATTCGGCAGAGAACTAAAGTTATCGACATAGCTCAACGAATTAGCAAGCTGAAGTGGCAGTGGGCTGGCCATATCTGCCGTAGGACCGATAACCGTTGGGGTAAACGAGTCCTTGAGTGGAGACCGCGAACCGGCAAACGTAGTGTGGGGCGCCCTGCGACTAGATGGAGCGACGATATACGCAGAGTGGCTGGTGGAGAGTGGAGGAGGACAGCCGAAGACCGGGCTAAGTGGCGTGTCATGAGAGAGGCCTATGTCCAGCAGTCGACTGCCGCGGGCTGATGATGATGATAATTCGCACGAGAGTATTTTTCGTTTTGTTCTTCTGAATCACTCAATACAAACAGTAGTTGTTTAAAGTCAACAGTTTGGTCACTTCATGAACAAATAAATTTCATTAAGTTTTCCCAAATAAACAATATTTTAGCTATCCCGACAATATTTTCTGTGTTTAGGCACACCCAGAATACTTTAAGTAATTTAATGCGTGTGAAAGAATTTTTTATAGCATTTATTATGCTAACTTTTAGATTCGAAATACATCGGTAAAAATGAAGAGCTCAAGTGGGTTTTGAACCCATGACCTGTCTCTTACAGGGGAATGCTCTTCCAACTGAGCTATTGAGGCACACCTGAATCACTTCAAATTTCCCTTCTCTTTGTATCCGTCTTTAAGGGCGACGGTGGAGCCATCTCTCAACTTTCTTACGATATATCATGTTGGAACCAATGAATGATTTTTCAACCATTTTTAAACATTGATTTTTGATGACTCCACCCAGATATTTGAATGAAATTTTTATAGCATTTATTATGCTAACTTGAGCAGGTGACATTAGCTTCGGCCTCGAAGATGTTAATTGGATCCCGTACACCCCAATATAGCTCAGTATAGAAAGTCTAATGTATTATTATCTTGAATGCAGCAGTTAATTAAATAAAGATTTTCTACCAAACAATCTTAATTATAAGACCAGGATTGCATTGTAGTATGTACCCAGTTTGTCGCTTGGAGGAATGTCTGAATTAAACGGGCTGCACACAACCGGAAACTCCGGACGGATTCGAAATCCGATTTCCACAAGGTTGCACTATGGATTTATTATGTGAGCCCACCACACATCCGTTCAAACTTCGTTGGCTTACGCTTGGAATGTACCATTAGTTTCAATTTCTTGACATACTGTATTTTACCTACCAATATCTTGACCAAAAGTAAAGCCAACGAGACGAGATAATAAAGGTAAACAAAGCGTCCATTACTGAGTCACGTTGCGATAACTAGCGATTATTTTCTCTGTTCTTGACGTACATGTCACACGTACGGACTATGGCCGAGCGACATCTGTCGTTGCGTGTTTCGCAGTACAGGAAAACTAAACTGTCAGCACAGCGGTTCTAAACTGTCACATCCGCCATCTTATGAGCAATTTCATTCCTGTCTGGAATGCGCTTGAAGTTATAAATGTTTGGAACCGCTGAAATTTTGTTTACCTTTTTTCTCTCGCTTCGTTGGCTTTACTTTAAACAACTGCTATGATTTGAATACCAAAGTGTGTGTATTGAATACACAAGATTCCTGAATGGTTTCAAAACATTATACTATAGGTCGAGACCTCTAATGCTTTGAAATCATTCCGGAATCTGGTATATGGTGTTGCTGTCGGTATTTGCCCTGTTTATGACAGGCAGGACGATGTCTGCTCAATTATAATAAAGATATTTAGATGCGTGTTAATCACTCACACTGCAACGCCAGAACGGAGCTCGTATTATTAAAAATGTATCTTTTCATCAGTACAGCCAGACTTTCTGACATAAAAATTAGAATAAAATTCAAAGCAGTTTGGATAAACATTCATCCATATTATGTTCAGTACTCTACTTAGCGTGAATCTTATCAATAAAAATAATTGCAATTAAATCAATCTGAACTACCTTTAACTCAATGAATTTTACTGACCGAAATCCGCCCTAAGGCTACCTACTTCACCCTTTTCAGGTAGAATCGTAAAACACAAAAGTATGTAATTAAGGTCAAAAACACTCACAGTGGTACTTATTTGGGTGCGTAAGGAACACGCTCGATTACATCCCTGGCCTATCGAGTTGATTAAATCAGTGCATGTTAGATGGTAGTCCAACATTATAGCTAATTCGCATAATTTTCTCTGGTCTAATCAAGCAAGTGCTCTGAAGTGGTGCGCTTATTAGCGAGCGTCTTGATTATGGATCTGTTTTCTTGGTTTATACAGACCGGCGTTTTTGCTCTTTTGACTGCAAGCTGATTAAATTAGCTAATGAATTGAGTGCTGTTTAAACAGTTGTTTCTTCAAGTTTGCTGTTAGTCAGTACTTTTCAGAATTCTTTATTATAAGTGACACTATGGAATGGTGCAATACTGTGTTTAATTTTTTCGAAATTAGCGAGTTAAATTTCTGGTTGGAAATGTTGGTTTTTGCAAAACAAATGATAATAAATAAATAAATAATAAATATTCCGCAACATTCTACACAACGCCATCTAGACCCATGGTAAGCTTTTTATAGCTTGTGTTAAGGAATCTAGAATGCGGATAAACATACTTATATACTTTTTTTTTTGTAAATACATACATATTATACATAGAAACACCCAGACCAATGCAAATAGCCATATTCCTGCATACAAATATTTGCACTGAGCGGGAATCGAACCCGCGCCTGCTGCGTGGCAGTCGCGTGCACTACCGCCACGCCACAGAGGCTGTCAATGATGAAGCTTGAGGATTGATAGGTGACAGATAAGCACACGGTCTATCTGAAGGAAAGCGGTCATCGTTGCTTAAAAGGAGTTTTCATTAAATTGGACCCCTTTGAGCGATTTTCGCTATTCATCACAGTTTCAGATTTGACCATCCACACCTAGTAGAAAAATTTACCCCACACAATATTGAAGATTGTTTGTTTGTTCGTATTTATGGGCTGCCATCTGGTTAAATCATCGCTTACCAGTATCTACTTCATACAATCTGTACGGAACCTTCTAACAAGCAAACCCTCGCACTTCTGCTTTCGATTTTTATGTAAATTTTATTAGACTTGTGGTTTAGTAGCAAAATTAGATTGCGTAGGGTTACGCCCTTGTAAAATTGGCAATATATTGGTACTCGGAGTTCATTAGAATCGGCCAATATTGTCTAAAAGGGTTTACCTTTTTCTCAAAGAAAATTAGATTCGGTTGAGGTGGCATGCGATCGAATTTTAGAAACTGGAAATAATTTAAGTATTTTATGTTTTAAATTAAAATTATATTGGTCAAATGGGATTGAAAAGATAGACTCTTTCTTTAATAAAAGCTAGCTACTTAATAACATTATTTCAAATAATTTATATAGATGCTTGTGTCTGGCAATGGCGCCTCTGGTAGGATGGATAGGCCCAAGAAGTCCTGGCTTGATGTGGTGGATGGTCACCATGCCCAAGAGCCTGCGAAGTAAAGGCGAAAAAACTGGAAGGTGGACCCTTTTCTTATGGTGCGCTAGACCGCCGGAGCTGGAGGGGCAGGTTATGTCGGACCCGAACCGATTATAACGCACGCCCTCTGTGTCGTTGTGCTAGGCCAAAGGTAAGGTTTGGGAAGGCGGACACTGCAATCCGAGTTCACCTCGACTTCGGATGCAATCAGGAAAATACGTCTCCATGATGATGATGATGAATTATAATGATGCTAACTGTAAGAAAGTATCGCTTGCATTTTTAGTGCATCAGTTCGTAGTTTAAAAAAACGAAGTAGGTTTATTAAATTATCATAGCAGTAAATGTATTTTTTTCAATAAATCACCTGCTTATACATTATACATACCTTCTGTGATGCAACCATTACAATACCAATTTCCTTGAACGTTCTCTAAGGGAAACTCGAGCTCTTTATTTATAGATTTGCATGTTTTTATATAACAAAATGGTTTTTACATGAGCAACCTGGCCCCACAGCGCTATGGTATAACATTACATCGTGAAAAATGTACTGCGTACCGGTATACTGAGGAATAATAAAGTATAATTCCGGTAGGACTATCCCATGGAGAAGGAAATCATATTCTGTCCTCCGTGGACTATCCCAAATCCATGTATATTTTTGGATAAATAGATTTAAATATGTGCATATTGGAATGTATCGTTAGCATTTTTTACTAAGCTAACTATACAATTTGATTACGTCAGGAAAAATGAATTATTCAGGTGAGGCTTGAACCCACGAATTTCCCTTAAAGGTGTAGCTCAGTAGTTCAGTTGGAAGAGCATTTCCTGTAATAGAAAGGTCGTCGGTTCAAGCAATTCATGTTTCCTGATGTAATCGATTTGCCATTGGATTGGCTTGGATAGATACTATTACTAAACACATCAACACGGTCTAGGGATATTTCATACTCAATTAAATAACTCAAAAAGTACTGGCCGCATTGGAATCTTTTATACACCGATTTGTTTGTAATTTATCTCAGACTAACGCCAAATTCAAATTTTTGAAAATTCTTTTGTTTCGGTGGCATAAAAATGTCTTGATGTGTAGGAGAGGAAATTTTCATTTGTGCGAAATTTAGAAAACAATACGAATTACGTTTAGCTACAGTTTTTTTTTTTAATTTTTAAACGAAAGATAAAGTTAAAATTGAGGTATTGTAGCCATGCAACGCCAACATTTGACGAGGGCGGAGATGTTACGAGCTGTGGGAATGCTGGAAGCTGGGTCTGTTCAGCGTAATGTTGCTGAGGCCATAGGGACCCACCAAAATGTAATTTCAAGATTGTGGACACGCTATCGTGTCACAGGTGAAGTAGCGGAGAGGCACCGGGGGCCAAGTCGCATCACTACCCCCAGACAAGACCGATTTTTGCAAATTACTGCGCGAGCTCAACCAAATGCAACGGCGACTCAATTGGTCCAAAGGCTGCGAGTGGAACACCAAGTGCTTGTGAGTGACCAAACTGTAAGAAGGCGACTGCATGAAAGCAATCTACGCTCTCGTAGACCACTCCGGGTCCCACCTTTACGGAGAGGCAATCGTGGACGACGATTAGAATGGGTTCGGAACCACGTGGACTGGGGCCGTGAGCAATGGTCCAATGTGCTGTTCACGGATGAATCCAGGTTCGGCTTCCATCCAGATTCACGAAGGACGCGTGTTTGGCGAGTTTCTGGACGATGGAGCCGTCTTCAGAACCCTCAGGAAGTTCACCCATTCCAAGGAGGAACAATTATGGTTTGGGCAGGAATTCGTCTTGGAGGACGGACGGATCTCGTTTGGGTGCGGGGCAATATGACGGCAGAACGATACGTCCAACAGGTGCTGGGGCTCGTAATCTTGCCCCACAGAACACAAATGGGGCAAGATTTCCTGCTCATGCACGACAATGCCCGGGCACACACGGCGAGAAGGGTAGCAGCTTGGTTACATACACACAATGTTAGGGCCTTAGACTGGCCTGCTCAATCGCCAGATCTAAATCCCATTGAGCATGCGTGGGATATGCTGCAAAGAAGAGCTCTGAAGGAAGTTCCTGAAAATCTGGCTACAGAAGATCAACTTTTTGCGCACCTCAGAAGGACATGGGACAATATTCCGCAGCAAGACATTGACAACCTTGTTCTGAGCATGCCGAATCGTTGCCGATGTGTTATGAACATCATGGGCGCTTTCTCAGACTACTAACTTCAAGTTTATAAACACAAATTAAATGATTTTTTCTATTTTTTCAGTTTTTACTCATAAATTAAAAGTTAATTCATATACGGTTTCCGTCTATGCTTCATTTTTTTTCCATAAAATCCTGAAATTTTAATCGAAGTACCTTAACCA
This sequence comes from Eilema sororculum, assembly GCA_914829495.1. Taxonomy (NCBI): domain Eukaryota; kingdom Metazoa; phylum Arthropoda; class Insecta; order Lepidoptera; family Erebidae; genus Eilema; species Eilema sororculum. The sequence continues at coordinate 17,374,318 of OU618552.1, read as the reverse complement.
TTATTAAAAAATGGTAGAATATTAAATAACGTATCTTTTAAATATATACATGTCATATAAATAATTAAAACATTGATAGTAATTCGCTTTTTTTAAATATCCCTAGACCGTGTTGATGTGTGTACTTCTGCCAGTGGGAATGCTGTTTGACAGGATGGGGGATCAGATCAGCTCTTCTATGTGGGCCATTTAATTGACTTAAATTGTAACCGATTGTTAGGTTTTATCTTGGACTTTGTATAAAAACCCTTAGATTTTATAGAAATTCAAAGCAAAAAATCATTCATTGTGTAACTTACGAGTAAAAAAGGTTAAAATACTATTCCGTCTGACAAGTGGCGCTGCAATCATTTTGGATATTTTTTCACATGGGAATCTGGGACGGATTAAGTTTATATTTATAATGATAACCTCTGTGGCGTGGCGCATAAGACTGTAGATACGTCAGGTAATGTGGATTCGATTACTGTTCAGTGCGAATATTATTACACATAATATACAATTGAATATTATCCTATAGTTAAAATAAATTATTTAACCGAGCTTATTAAATTAAGAATGGTAAAAGAGCGATAAAAATTGCATAGATTCTTATTCTATAGTTTTTATTTATTTTCAATCATCCACCCGACCTATAATAGTAACTGATTTGACTATTAAATTTTATCACGTCACTAAATCTTTTTTCATACAAGTTATCTTATAACTTATCGTTTTGACGTTTAATAAAACGTAATTAATTTGGGTTAGTACAGTACTAGAAAGTCAAGGTATCAGAATAGTTGACTCTTCAGTAGAGTACCGAATTGCCAATAAAAAAAGAACAACAAAATCAGATAACAACTGACTGACTTTGACAAATAGAGAACCCCATCCTTTCTTGAAATCGTGAGTTGTGAGAGCACTAGTTTCGGTGGCCTGTCTCGAACCTAATCTAGTATACAGCCGAGCGACGTGACATAACTTGTAAGCTTTGCCTAAGTTTAGGTATAAGGGGTGAAACGTGAAACAAAACTACTTACTAAGTAGAATTCTGAAAGGAAAAGTTACAGCACATATTGAGACGTACATATTATTATTACATCATTATCATCATTATCTTCATTATCTTCACGTGGTTCTGAGTTGGATAGGCTTTGATTTCGGAGCTCAGCCCCTCTAAACAATTTGCAATGCGCTGATTTGACGTAGACAGTCATCAGCGAATGTCATATACCTATTTAAACCATTCGTTATTCTATTCTAAAGTTTAGGGCTGGTCAGCTTGCTTCTTCTTCCCTGTTAGATGATCTGGCAACTCCGAGAGGAATATGTAACCAGCTGGTAACGTTGGCTTAGGTCTCGTATGCCTACAGGGTGTAGGTGTAAACTAATACTACTTAACGTACTTAAGTATTATGGTCTCTCATGCAGAAAGAGCGCGGGACGGCTTTCACGGCACGTGTACATTAATGACATAATCCGTCGGGCTCTTATCACCGCCGGCATTCCAGCCGTATTAGAACCTACTGGTATGGTGCGCGACGATGGCAAAAGGCCAGATGGAATGTTATTGGTGCTTTTGAAGATGGGAAGGCATTTGGTGTGGGATGCAACATGTGCTGACACCCTTGCACCTTCCCATCTTTCAGGGTCTACGGACTGTGCCTGCGCTGCTGCTACTTCGGTAGAGACCCTCAAACGGCAAATATAGTAATTTAAGTGGTAGTTACATATTTGAGCCGTTTGGAGTCGAAATTTTGGTCTCATGGGGTCCAAGTGTGCGTCTATTATTCAAAGAAATCTCAAAACGTTTAATAGGCGCTACCCGTGACCAGATGGCTGGTTTATTCCTTGCGCAAAGGATTGCCATTCAATGTGGCAATGCCGTCAGCCTTCTAGCACCCCCCAGTTGACGTCGATGAGAAGGAATTCTTTGGCGCCTGATCCTGCAGGTCTGCATATATTATGTTTTATTTTGAATTTTTATATAAAACAATTAATGTTATTATCATCCCACCTAGTAGGATACCGTATCCTACTCAATATTATATAGTGAGACTTTGTGAAACCGTTTTGAGCGTGAATCTGGCTGAAATATGTTACGAGAACAGATTATACTTTGGAATACGTAGGCGACTTTTTATCCCGGGAATAGGTTCCTAACGATAGCAGAAATGGACTCAAAATAGGGAGGAGCCGAGGGCATTAGCTAGTAACATAATAAAGATAAATTATTAATTCTAACAGGGTATAAAACCTGCCCGTTTGTATACAATAATAATTATTGTTAAAGTTATGGAGTCTGTTGTCGACTAACCAACGTGGACGGTAATATTAATTTTAAGTAGCACCCGTTGTTATTTGCAAGCTGAATATTACTGGCAATTGTACAGTGTGAATTATTACTGGGTAAATACAGCTTAATGTGCGACTGAGTTTAGATGGAATAAGAACATTCGGGTCCTTTACAGTTCCGCCAGTTTATGTCACATGAATTATTATATCTTAAATGTAATAAAATATTGTAATGTTAAATGCTGCTTTTGAATTATTTACTGACGTGGTGTTTTGGAGCGAATATTTCAAAAGCAGCATCTAACAACAAAACAAGATTTCATGTAAGTTTCGATGAAAGTTGATGGAAGCAGCGAGCAGAAAAAAATACCAGAAAACTGTATACATATATTCTTGTTTTACAAATCATTATCATCTTCATTACCTACATAGTATAAAGCAAAGTCGTTTAATCTGTCTGTCTCTATGTATGCTTATATGTTTAAAACTACGCTACGGATTTTGATACGGTGTTTTTTGATAGCGGCAACGCAATCCACTGCCACGCGGGCGGGAAAACATTGCCGGTACGAAGTTCGCCAGGTCCCCTTCGGCCGCGTATATAACCAGAGTTTGGTATCCAGTATCCTAAGAAGAAAAAATGATCCTCATAGGATACCAATATCAAAGTAATACATAATTACTTGTCATTACCTGTGGCATCGTGTACTATTATTTATTTGCGTATCAATGCAGAGTGTGTTGATTTGATAGATATATTCACAAATTCAAAACTATTACTAACTATAATATTGTGCACATAACTTTTATGGCTTCCATTTGAGCCTAAATGTCCGTTGTCATCGCTATAAACAGACTCAGATACTCATAGCATAAATTTACTCTATAAAATGCCATGCTCAGAAGTGAACAAAGCCAGACAAAAATAAAAATAGAATATTTAGACAAGCTTTGTTCTTGGGTGAGTGACCATGGACTGACAGCTCATAATGGACCAAAAAATCTAGATGCAAGGACAAATGGCCTGATCCATTAAGTGTCTGGTTAGATGAGTTTGCTGTAAATGTATTGTTCAATGTGCCTGGGTTGCGCCGGTTCGGGATTGCTTTTTTAAGTTAATGTGAGTTGCAATCATTAGTGTCTGTTACCTCTAACTTAGCACTTATATAGTAACTAGGTACTGCTCCGCCCGCGTGGATGTCGGTTATCGCGACCAAACATAGCCTATGTCCTTTCTTATGGTCTAATCTACCCCTATACCAAATTTCATTAAAATCAGACAGACAAATAGACAGAAAGAGTTACTTTCGTATTTATAATATTAGTATGGATTATTGTTATGCTGACAACATACGTGTCAGTCCGTATTAAGTCCTTAGTCAAAGAATCAAAGAATCAATTTCATTTATTCAATTTAGGCACATAAAGAGCACATATGAACGTCAGAATTGTACAATGTCAGTCATATTAAAAATAAATAAAATAAATCATTGGAAAATGACTCTTTCGCTGGTTCGGTAGATTGGTTCTACTGAGAAGATACCAGCAAGAAACTCAGTGAACTCGATTATCCTTCTTTTTTAATATGGTTTTATTTATAACAAGTTTATACTGTGCGAGCAAGAGATGAGATTAGGATGTCCATGGATCTTTATCATTTAATTTATGTGAAGCCCATCATGTTCCTTTATTCGATTATTAATTGACCTATCCTGGCTTTGTATGGGGTTTAAGTCATAAAAAGTCCTATAATCAGATTGCAGCACCATCTATAAGATTCAATCGTAAGTATCAACCATCCATACTCAAACAAACACAAGAAATGTACATGCTTTGGCCACTTACACTTTGTAACTGTCGTTGAACATTTGATATTTGGAACAAAATGTCTCCTGCCTAGGTGGAACACTACAAGACATTTTACGGTTTCAAAATACTCTTAGAGGCATTATAAGTACAAATATCCAGGTTGCAAAATAAAAAGGTTTTCTATCCAAACACCACATCGTTTACTTTCCCGGCTCATCATATAATTAATTCACAAAAGTTGAATTCAAGTATTTTTAAAACCATTTCATCAAAACGGTTGAGTAAAATAATTTTCATCCATAACTAATTCAGACTTGCATAAAAGGGTTTCTTTCAAACATAAATAAATAAATTCAAGCAAGTAAAACAGGCTGAGTGCAGCTTTTTGGTTTTTATAATTTTATATTGTTTTCAATAACTTTGCTTTTCGTTTTTGTATTTTTTTTTTTTTTTTTTTTTTTTATCGTGCGTATAATATAATCCTGCACAATAATATTTATATAAAAACATGGTTATTATAAAGTAGTTCAGTTTAAAGTTATGACAAGAAGTACTGATATGCGAATAAAGGGTATTTCTATGTACACTATGACAAGATTTATTGTATAATAATAACATAATAATAAATTTATTGTATCAAATAGACATGTACATTGAGGTATCATATACAGCAACGTGAAGACATAACCTAAACACATATTGATTCTCTGAACCCCACAATAGGATACCCTGTGTCGTGGAGTTCAGTCTCTTCCCAGTAAGTTACATCACACTTGTATAACACTTTCACAAGAATATTCACACAACTCAGTCCATGATATAGGCGGAACTATTATCATGGTCCTAAATTGCGAATTATAAAAGCTCCTGGCGCGTGCGGATTTATTTTATACATATTAATCTACAATGGGCTATTTGACTAATTTTATTTTACTTTCGAAATATGACCACTGTCTTATAATATAATGAACTGTAAAAGTAAAATTTTCGTACGACAAATAGTTTTCAAGATATTTGATTTTGAAAAATTCATTGTGTCGCGCCGCCCGAAAACGCTCCATACAAAATCGTATGAAATTGTGACGTCACGCTTCGGTAGCGCGTAGTGCAAATGTATGGTGTGCAAGAAAATATCGCATTTATCTCGGTCTACGTTGCGTTTACACCTATGTTGTTCATAATAAAAGTAATTTACAAAATTTAATGAGGAATCTAAAAGTTATATATTTGAATTGAATTTGATTCTTTATATTTTGACTTTTTTGAATTTCAACTAATGAAAAGTCATAGTTTCAGTTTAGATATGCAATATTTTATTTTGCAAGGCATATTTTTTCAGAAGAAGCTATCATATTAAGCAGTATTGGGAAGAATCGACGACTTAGTCAAATACCCTATTGGTGAATTTCAGATCGTCTAACACTGCAGCACCCCGTGCTGTCTTTAAAATGCATTCAAGAACGTATACTGCGCGTGTAGAGCATATATTGAGCACATTTTTAGCTCCAAGGTATATGCTGAACCATTCTGCAGAGACGTTTGTGATAGTAAATGCATTATTTGTCAATCGGCGCAAAGTGCGCCTCCCCGTAACCGGGGCTAGATGGGGGGTCCCCACAACCCGAAGGGGGCCATCTGGAAAGAGATGGTCCTGGGTCTGCCGGGGTGCGAGAGATATGCTTTTGGCAATCTCACCTCCGGCAACCAAGGACCCAAGACGGCGTGCGTTTTAGTCGGTTCGAGTCCGACATAACCACCTCCACCGGCTCCGTGGGGATTTATCGCACGATAAAAAAAATGCATTATTTTGTGTCTGCGTTGGAGTCCGTGAATCCTGGCACCATAGAAACCGGACGTTACATACAATGTTGCTTATCATTCCTTTTTCCGTGGAGAAACGGTTTCGAAACCATACCGACACACCTACAGTTCATTATTAATCATACTTTGAACAATTCAATACTACTTGTTGCTTGAAGCATTCGTGCGAATATTTTATCGGAAATCTCAAGACAATTTCTAGGAAAATGGTTGTAAGACAGTGCTTACGTAGTATCCCTTACTCGTGTACCTACAATATGATTTTGAAATCATTGTGATAAAATGCACTGTCTCAATAAATATTTTGTTAACTTCGTATTTGATAATCGATCATCGGAGCTGAAGAAGGTAACATAAAAAATTTTAATACTGTAGGATTAAACTTTTTGTACCTACTGTATGTAATGCCAATAGTTGCTTCCCTAAAATTTTCAAATTATTCGAAAGCCTCTGTGGCGTGGTGGTAATGAACGCAAATGCTACTCATGAGGCTCGGGTTCGATCCCTGTGCCGTGCAAATATTTGTATGCATGAATATGACTATTTGCGTTGGTCGGGGTGTTTCTATAAATATTATGTATTTATTTTATCTAAGTATATTTATCCGCATCCTAGATTCCATAACACAAGTTCATAAGCTAGTTAAGCTTACCATGGGTCTAGATAGCGTTATGTAGAATATTGTGGAATATTTATTTATTTACTGTTGACTGTTGGCACTTGATGGTTTAAGTCCCACTTAAGCATTTCGTTTTTGATGTTTTACGAATTTTAACGTTAGCATAATAAATGCCATAAAAAAACATTCAAATCATAAGATCATTTTTTACTCAAATTCTAACTTTTTTTAGTATAACCATAATCATAAGTATTTCTAAATAGTAAATACACCTACCATTAAACACAACCAAGTTCTTCTTATCAATTTAACTAAATAATCGCGTCGCGGAACATCGTAGAAACTATTCGTGCGCTACTGACAGTCCCAATATTCCCTATACTCAGTGTACCGTTATTATAACGAAAGGAAATTAAATCACAGCGACTGGGGCGAAGAATTTCAATATTGAAGTGATAAAAACTATAAGAAACTTGAACAGCTACCGAAGCCATGCTTGCTTTAATTAATATTATTTGTTTCTTCGTCAGTTCGAAGTTATAATATTATTTCTTAGTAGGATGTTTTTGTTTATGAACAATATTATCGAAGATAAATGCAAAATATGTGAATCTATACATGGTAGCGCGATAGCTCTAAATCCCTTCGATAGCAAAATGAACGATGTCATCAGCTACGAAGTATCGGATTAGATTCTGGGATGGTTCGTGCACTCACCTGGGGCTGCTTGCTCGCGTAGACGGCGCCCCCAGTAACTCGGGTAAGGGCCCACCGCCGAGATTTCTCTCACGATAAGTCTACAGTTCTGGTATCACTCGCGAACCGCGATATCACGTCACCACTTCGAACAGCGGGAAAGCGAAAGAGCAGGAGAAGTCGATGGTTCTATGACTTCTAAAAATGTGGAATAGAAAATGTTGACTCTTTTCAACACAGCGGTAGTTTGGAAAGTGTTCGTATAGAACACGCGTCACAGAAACGTCACATGGCGCGACTTGTAAGTAACGTCGTACCGTACACGAACCAATTAAATTGCGGTATTGGATTGGTTAGGATCATGGAGAAGGAAATTACTTAATCACATTCTTTCCTCCGAGGGTAGGTTAATGGTTGACATCATAAAAATATCAATAACTTCCGTTTCATATAGAATGGCGTTACCAATACAATTAATGCAAAGTATGTACACAGGTTAAATTTCTGTATTGCTTTCAGAATATGATTTAAGTCGGGTAAAAGGGACAATCTTGCTAACTTTTTAAATATGTAGATAAGTTGGTGAAGATGTTTTGATGTTTGTTATTTTACTGGACCCAGGAATAGGTTTCCCATGTGTACCGAGAAGAAGACCAACATTCTACACGGGTACAGCGGCTATCAATTATTATAGAATTAGGGAGCCTATGACTTGGGCTTTCCGTAAACATAATCTCTACAATATATTTTTTTTTTAACCCCCGACGCAAAAACGACGGGGTGTTATAAGTTTGACGTGTCTGTGTGAGTGTGTGTGTGTGTGTGTGTTTGTGTGTGTGTGTGTGTGTGTGTGTGTGTGTGTGTGTGTGTGTGTGTGTCTGTGTGGTATCGTAGCACCCAAACGGATGAACCGATTTGGATTTAGTTTTTTTTGTTTGAAAGGTATATGAGTCGGGAGTGTTCTTAGCTATGTTTGAAAAAAATTGGTCCAAGATGGCCGCCACCACAACATGTTGGAATACAAATTTCGTTATAATTCCCTCAATATGGGTATCAAATGAAAGAGCTTGACTAGTAGATCAATTTAAAAAGTATAAAATAAAAATTAAATTAAAAATTTAAAAAACCCCCGTCACAAAAAACACTAAAAAGTTGAAAATAAATGAATAAATTTTAATTCAACGGTTGCCATGTCGGGGGACCTTACGATATAAAGGAGTACTTAACCAGTTACGGTCTCCCGACATGGCAACCGTTGAATTAAAATTTATTCATTTATTTTCAACTTTTTAGTGTTTTTTGTGACGGGGGTTTTTTAAATTTTTAATTTAATTTTTTTTACAGAATAAATGTTATGAATTTCCTGCATAAAAGTGAAAATGAAGACTGATCTACAACACAATAGTATGGAGCAAAAAGAAGTTTAGCGGCGACTCCCGACTCCAATAATAACAATACGAACTTTCAGCTCAGCTACACTGTACTCAGTCTGTGTATCACCACACAATGCGAGCAGTCATAACCAAAGAGATCATTCCAAAATTACTATTCTAGTTTTCTAGTTGTCTAGTTTACCACTAAGCAGTTCTGCAATATGAACAATGCTGATTTATGTGAGACAAGAACCATTTTGAGAACTGTATTTATGATTGCGTTATATTTTTGGACCGCGAGTAATGTAATGACGTATGATACTTAAGTATATTAAATTTCAGTTAAAATAGCTCATGAGAAAAGGGCCCGTTTAACCGACGGTCACAATTCGTGAAATACGCTAAATATAAATGCATCTGTCCACCCCATAGGGGATGTAAAGGTGTGAATATATGTACGTAACCTATAATATGAATAATTAAAAAGAAAAAGAATTGCTAACTAACGTTAAAACTGGATTGAAAGAAAACAAAATAAATAAATAAAAAAGAATTATCTAATAAAATTATCAAGAGAAGCTCAGAGTTCCAATTAACAAAACCAGAATTTATGGAATTCCGCCAGAATTTTATATGATAAAGATTATTATTTTATAATAATCCATTCGGTTATATTTTAGCACATACTTGGGTGCTAAAATATAACCGTATAGATCGAAAAACATTGGAAAAAATGAAATGCTCAAGTGAGACTCGAACTCACGACCTTTCGCTTACAGGGCGACTGTAACAGTTAAGCAACTTAACAGTTAACTTAACAGTTAGCATAATAAATGCTATAAAAAATTCATTCAAATAACCGTATAGATTTAAGATCATAATTTAATAACAACAGAGAAATACATCTATAATCTTCCTTAGATAGAAGAGAAATCTGTACCTGCTCCTTGTTAGTAACAGGAGTATTAAAACGTATCTGACGATGGTGACACCTTCTTGGCCCGCAATTTCTCTACACCGATCCTCTGTACTTGGGTATAACATCGTCTTTACACTCATATTACCTCCTCGGGCTTGGAAGCTTCTTACGATAGGATTCTGAGATGTATTCGCAAGAACCATCTTGTTATTTTGTAAAATAGATACTGTATTCTGCATGACCTTTTGTCAAACATATTTGACTTTATTTCAATGGAGTACAAAAATGGTAGGTTATGTTTTTAACTCGCACGTTAGTTAATGAATAAATGTTACCATACAATTTAGAATCAAAATCATAACTCTTCTTTGGCTTCGCCGTAGTCTTGTAAAAAATAAATGATACAATTGTAGGATGCTTTATTTAATGAAATGTATTTAAATCACAAGCGAAAGACAGCTTGTAAAGACTATTACTGAATTTTGTAATGTTCTGAGATAGAAATTACATTTTTTTCCCTTTTTAGCCGAAAATAAAGTTAGAACTTAGGCAAGACCATAGTTTTTCTGTGACTTAGTAATTGTTAGAGGTTGGTCCTTCGGCAAATGTGTGAAATCTAAAATACTTGCCCCTGAGGCATCTTTTCATAAGTCTTCCGATTTAAGATCATGATTACTACAGTCATAAAGACCACAGAAATACAGGCAGAAAATCCTACTAATATTATGAACGTCCAAGTTTGTTACTTAAAGACCTTTTACACAAATTTCAATCACCTTTATTGCACTTAGTTCTAAAGATTTCTCTACCTTTGTAACAGGAATGCTCAAGAATAAAAAGTCCTATATTTTGTCTAGAACTATATTTCATAAGCTCATAGGCTTCACCAGTTCTTGAGTTGACCTGAATTTCAATGGGAAAGCTTTTCAATTTTGTATAGCTTCTACTTTATTGACGTTGATTGCTTACACATTTTTTTCATGAAGGTATTTCAAAAGTAGTTTTTAACTACTTCCTTTATGGGGTGCGGCCACCTCCTTCTGCGAGCAAGTAATGCTCGAGAAGGAGGCGGCCGGTCGGGTCCGGACTAGACTCCGGGCCCGGGAAGCCCGCGCAGAGCGAAGGCGAACCGGACGTCGGAGGTCGCAGAACGACCTCCGTCCTCCATGAGCGCTGGCCTGGGGGTGACCAGTGGAGCCACCTGTCACCCTAGCAGAAGCAGGCCGTGGCGGCGGCGCAGAAATGTGCCTCCCCGTAACCGGGGCTAGATGGGGACACTGTGGTCCCCACAACCCGAAGGGGGCCATCTCGAAAGAGATGGTCCTGGGTCTGCCGGGGTGCGAGCGATATGCTTTTGGCAATCTCACCTCCGGCAACCAAGGATCCAAGACGGCGTGTGTTTTAGTCGGTTCGAGTCCGACATAACCACCTCCACCGGCTCCGTGGGGGTTGTCTCCGTGGGGATTTATCGCACGATAAAAAAAAACTACTTCCTTTAAGTTAATTACAAGACATAAGGTGTCAGATGCTTAATTCTATGTAAAAACTCCTATTACCAACTAAACCCTTCTATTTCGAACCAAGCATCAGCACTAGCAACATGGAGAAGGAGATGATAGCGGAGTTGTTGCAAGGCAATCGAGTCTTGAACTTACTTAATCACAGAAGGGAAGAAATAAGATTGATTGATTTATCAATCTCTTTACCACATCAATAACAGTCCATCGTAACAAAGTATAGCAAGTTATCAAGCGATAAAATGAATAATAAAAATTTAAAAAACCCCCGTCACAAAAAACACTTCCAAAAAGTTTAAAATAAATGAATAAATTTTAATTCAACGGTTGCCATGTCGGGGGACCTTAACTGGTTAAATACTCCTTTATATCGTAAGGTCCCCCGACATGGCAACCGTTGAATTAAAATTTATTCATTTATTTTAAACTTTTTGGAAGTGTTTTTTGTGACGGGGGTTTTTTAAATTTTTAATTTAATTTTTATTTTATACTTTTTAAATTGATCTACTCGTCAAGCTCTTTCATTTGATACCCATATTGAGGGAATTATAAAGAAATACGTATTCCAACATGTTGTGGTGGCGGCCATCTTGGACCGATTTTTTTCAAACATGGCTAAGAACACTCCCGACTAATATACCTTTCAAACAAAAAAAACTAAATCCAAATCGGTTCATCCGTTTGGGTGCTACGATGCCACAGACAGACACACACACACACACACACACACACACACAGACACGTTAAACTTATAACACCCCGTCGTTTTTGCGTCGGGGGTTAAAAATAGCTTCCCCACAACTCATATATATTTTATGCGTTTCAAGCAACTGCTGACCACTCCGTTGTTCTATGCCTCGTTTACTTCATGTTCATAGAAAAGTAGTTATTTCGTTAAAATAATTTTGTTTTAGAAGTAAATAATGTGTAGGCATAAGTAGGCTTATCTTTGAATGGTTCTTACAATTATTTATTTTTCAATTCGAAAGTTCGGCTGAATGAATAAATATTAGATATTTTAGAACAGTCTATATGGTTGCTTGTATTATGGATTCTCGAATGCACATTTGAGACGCATATTATTATAAAAATAGTACATAGGTACTTACATGTATGTACCTTTCGCTATATTATGTACTTATTTCTTATTGCTGTTTACTATTATTTAATAATCATTGTCTTGTTTATATGTGGAAATTTTTAAGTGGCCTTCTCTTACTATTAACTTATCTATGTATGCACCTGTATTAGCTGTAAGTTTTCCGAAAAGAAATAATTAAATAAATAAATAAAAATAAATAAACATGTTATGCATAGGAACATCCCGGTTAATACAAATCCGTACACATTAATGTATTTGACCTTGTACACTTGTGTAGAAGAATCTTACGCAGAACTAACCAACCTGATCGATACTGAGTTTGGGAGAATTTTTACCTCAAAAACATTATCGGTTGGCGGCCGCCCTGTATTCAGTGACTGGGCAACATCGGGGATTTATAGGAGCAGGAGGAGATTGTATGAGCTGTATTCTGAAAAGTCATACAATTTCAACCCTGCTTTTCAGAACTATGTTAAAAATTACTCAAAAGTATTTAAGCGAGCCTGTTCCTTTGCGAAATCAAACTTCATTAGGAAGAAAATAACCAATTCTGTTAATAAAATTAAGACTACTTGGAATATAATAAATTCCGAATGTGGGAAATCTTCATCAACTGTAAGAGATTTCCATTTAAAAATAGAAGATCTCCATGTCACGGAGGATTTGGAGGTTGCGACAGCTATAGCTTCCACTACAACCAAAACTCTTCAGTCGTCTTCCATTTCCGCTGAGGCATTGCTTGTAGAATCAACAAACAGGTGTCAGAACACGTTCGTATTCACGGTTGTTAATAGCAAGGACATCGTTAAAGCGTTTAAATAAAACAATTGATGTTAAAAAGACCGCGGATCTATGGGGATTATCAGTCAAAACTGTGGCAAGTATAATTGATGTCATTGCTCCCCATCTAGCAACTGTGTTTAATGACTGTGTCAACAGTGGTATATTTCCTGATTTAATGAAATATAGCAAAGTCATACCTTTGTTCAAGGCCGGCAGTGCCACAGATCCTTCGAATTTCCGACCCGTTTCTGTGTTGCCAACCTTGAGTAAAGTATTGAGAAACTAATTCTAGGACAGTTGCTGACCCATTTTGGTGAAAACAAATTGTTTCATGATAAACAGTTTGGGTTTACTAAGGGACGTTCGACTACTGATGCTGGTGTAGAACTGTTAAATTGTATTTACGAAGCCTGAGAGGATAAGCATGATGCTCTTGGTGTCTTCTGTGATCTATCCAAGGCCTTCGATTGCGTTCACCATGACACATTAATCAGGAAATTAGAACATTACGGAATAAGGAACAAGGCTCTCGAGCTTCTGGCTTCATATTTGAACAATAGAATTCAGAGGGTCGATGTTAACGGTACATGTTCAGCAGGATCTGTGGTTTCGTTGGGCGTTCCGCAGGGTTCGATACTTGGACCATTTTTATTTCTAATTTACATAAATGACCTTCCCTACTATGTAAGGGACAATAATAGTATTATTTTATTTGCTGACGATACTTCGTTAATTTTCAAAATTAAAAGGCAACACGATAATTATGACGAAGTGAATGGTGCAATCAAAAGAGTGGTCCATTGGTTTAATATAAATAATCTTTGCCTTAATGAGAATAAAACTAAATGTATTAAATTTACTCTGCCTAATGTTGCACAGGTAGAAACCAATGTACAACTCAATGGACAATTGTTGAGCCTTGCAGAATCGACAGTGTTCTTAGGTTTGAGTATTGACGCTAAACTTCAGTGGGGTTCACATATAGAAAAAATAGCTAGTAGATTAAGCTCAGCTTCCTATGCTGTAAAAAAGATTAGGACTTTAACAGATGTGGATACGGCTAGAATAGTTTATTTCAGCTATTTTCATAGTATTATGAGCTACGGAATTCTCCTTTGGGGTAATTCTGCAGATTTAAACACGATATTTGTCTTGCAAAAGCGGGCTGTGCGAGCTATTTATAATTTGGGCCCAAGAGTCTCCCTCCGAGATAAGTTTAAAGAGATGAATATTCTAACCGTAGTGTCACAATACATTTTCGAAAACTTAATGTATGTCAAGAAAAATATTGCAAAATTTCCAAGACTTTGTGACAGGCACAATATAAATACTAGAAATAAAAGCAATCTTGTAGTTTGTCATAGCAGACTCCATAAAATAAGTAATTCTTTCCAGGGCAACTGTATTCGCTTTTTTAACAAGCTTCCTAATGAAATCAGAGATTTACCTGTTAATAAATTTAAAAATACAGTAAAGAGCAAACTGTGCCAGAAAGGCTATTATAAAATCCAAGAATATTTAAATGATAAACAAGCTTGGAAATGAGCTGTTCGCTCTGCTGTGCTACTCAAGCAAAACATTGTATCTAGACCATAAGTTTTAGGCTAAGTAAATGTTTTGTAAATAGACCAAAAAAAAAAAAGCCCGCTGAGTTTCTTGCCGGAGTCTTCTCAGGTCTGTCCATTTACTAGTATTAGTTAGTATTTAATATTTACTTTATGTTGACGTTTTGTAAGTGCCGATTTAATGGTCTATGCAAAATAAATTATTTTTGAATTTGAATTTTGAATTTGAATTTGAATATTTGTTCTGAGCAGTAAACGAACCGAACAAAATCAAAAATACTTTTTCTGCATAGACCATTAAAAACTAAACTATTGCCACAGTATAGATAACAGCTACTGTGTAGCAAATAGACCACGAACCACTCACATTAATGCAAAATTTATTATTGTGGGCGTGAAACCCAAGCGACACTCTGTGGAATAAGCTCTGCGCTTCAACTGCACTGCCCAGCAACAAATGGTAACTTACATACATACATATAATCACACCTTTATCCCCGGACGGTTAGGCAGAGGTGAATTAACATCCTCGATTTACATTTCAACATTATTATAGTCAGGGGCACTAGGGGGTGAGCCTATTGCCATTATTCCAGGCACTGTTGTCATAGTCATAGTCATTTATTTTTCAATATAGAACAATAAAATTGTTTTTTATTGATGTCAATTTTAATTCTACTTAATCTAAGTTTACCACCCCGCTTCCAAGGCGCTGGTGGAGAAGAAACGGCACAACAAACGTTGTTGTTGACTCCAGCCTAAATCTGAGGCTGAGTTTGGGCTGTATATATCTTTCTGATGTTAAAAAAGCCCTACCCCTTAGTCGCCTTGTACGATACCGCATGCGAAAAGATGGGTGACCCAAATTCTTCTCTGCCGGGAAATGGCAACAAATGACTAGAAGACTATAGGCTGTGCCAGATCGATTGAGAATAAAGTTTGCAATAAAGATTATATTTATAAGTAGTGATTTTTGTGTTACCTAAATAAAGATGCAGGGGGGTGCCACGTGGCACTGCAGTCGTTTTCGCTACAGTGTGAATAATGTTTACAACCCCTAAGTAACCTAACCGGTCCAAACTGGTCGCAAGGTCAATTCGGTCAACAACACACGAGGTATTATTTTTTTTTTTATGAATACCTATTAGAACCGAAGTTACTAATATTCCGTCTAACCCCTCCAACTAAGCTAAATTGCGTGTGCTAGGAGTGGGTTCACGTCGGTAGTGTAATGGCCAGGATCGAACCCGGGACCTCTCGATCGTAAGGCCGACTTCTTAACCACTAAGCTACAGACGCTTATTACTTTAATTTGTTAGTTTTCTTCTGGGTGTTATTTCTGCCGTCGACAATTTATGCGTGTGAATATTTTGCATTTATGTTCGTAAAATGTACAAACTTAAATCCAAATGTGATGATAATTATTATAAACTGTAACGCAGTGGTAGTTACCTCAAATTATTTGAGGTTTCATTATTGAGCGCATTAAAGTAACCACACGAAAGCAAATATCCAATTTGTTTGATGGTCGTGGCTCACCACAATAGTGATTGATCAGCTGGGTTAAATAATATATTGACGATGATTGACAAAAATGTCATTTCGACTTCTCCGGTACCGAGTAGGTATAGTTTTGTTTCGGGGGCGATTTCTGTGTCGGGTTTATTTCGATGTAAAAATCCATATCCATACTAATATTATAAATGCGAAAGTAACTCTGTCTGTCTGTCTGTATGTTACGCTTTCACGCCTCAACCACTGAACCGATTTTGACGAAATTTGGTATAGGAGTAGATTAGACCATGAGAAAGGACATAGGCTATGTTTGGTCGCGATAACCGACATCCACGCGGGCGGAGCCGCGGGCAAAAGCTAGTTATTATTATAAATTTGAAAGTAACTCTGTCTGCCTGTATGTTACGCTTTCACGCCTAAACCACTGAACCGATTTTGATGAAATTTGCTATAGGGCTAGATTAGACCATGAGAAAGGACATAGGCTATGTTTAGTCGCGATAACCGACCTCAACGCGGGCGGAGCCGCGGGCAAAAGCTAGTGGTATATAAATTAGTGTTCAGCAACTTTTGAGAGCGACTGTATAACATTCAGTGTCTAATATATGATATTACCTTCTTATTTGAAAGAGTTTCTGCGGATAAGTACAGTCATCAGCGGTATTGGCTTAACCTGTGGGCTTAACATATTCCTATTCATATACCTACCACTTTAGGCAAAAAATACTTAAAGATGTTAGAATGACATTTTATAGCATTATTATGCTAACTATAACAGTAGGATTACATCAGGAAAAATGAATAATTTAGGTGGGTCTTGAACCCACGATCTTTCCCTTACAGGGGAAATGCTTCTCCAGCTAAGCTACTGAGCCACAACTGAATCAATTGGTTCTAACAGTTCGTAAGAGTGTTGGTAGATGACTCCACCGTCGCCTCAAAAACAGATTTATTAGAGAAGGGAAATTTTAATTGATTCAGGCTCAGTAGCTCAGTTGGAACAGCATTGAACCAAGTCCCACCCGAGTAATTTATTTTTCCTGATGTAATCGAATTAAAGATGATAATTGGGTCTTCTGAAGATTACAAAAATAATACTTAAGGGGCCAGATCGTGAAAATCACCGAAAAGAGTGTTACGATCTTTCATATTTAACCTATTTAGATATGATTGATATCAATGATAATTTGCATATATTACATTCAAAGACCAAAAAATATGGTATGCTTATATTAAACTCTTAAAACCTAATAGTTGTTATACAACAAACCCACAAAATTGAGAAAATATGCAAAAACATGCCTTCGTATTTTTCAGATTTAATCCAATGAACCAACACGAATTGATAAAAAGAAACACTTTTTGAACACTGAAGGAACCAATAAATATTGCATGTACTTTTACAAACAAAGACTTCCTCTTTTAAAGCCCTAAAATCTAGATATGTTTTACATAAATTTCTCCATACAGGCTACGTGAAACAGGCTCCAGTCTTTGAGTAAATTCATACCGAAAATGAGTGATTTTAGCAATGAACCGGTATCTATTGGAAAGTCAAGACTTCTTGATAGGGAAGAAAACACTTATTTGATGATACATCTAGTAATCAATCTAAAAAATCACTTCAAATTTACTAAAACACGCGTAAAATAGTGTCTTTTTTCTGCCATATTTTTTCTCATAGCCCGTCAGTCGCCCACGGGCCTTCGAAGCAGGAGTACGTCTCTTTGGCGCGTGATGACAGTTCATGCATACACAAATAGGCCTACCAAGAAATATGTGAAATGAAAAATGGCGCCACCGTCTTCATTAATCAATTGGACGGCAATAAAATAGTATGCATTTGACAGTGACAACCGTAGTTCCGATTTTAGCCATTTCACATATTCGTTGGTACATTTATAGCATAATGTTTCAGATTTTGAGATACTTGCTTTAAGGTTTGAACTGTAAAGTTGGGGATATACCTAGTTAAAATATTTTTTGTAGAAACAATATTTTTAGGTTCTGTTGTAATGAAATTATAATTAGATACTAACTTCATGGTCTATTTGATATGGTTGTAAAGTAACTGTTTCCGTACATATTAGTATGTACGGAAACAGCTACTTTACAAGATACATATATACTTACCTACCAACGAAATTTTTTTTATAACTAGTTATAAAAAAAAATCGTTGGGTTATATTATATTAAAGATACTGACTGATTTATATGTAGCGGCATCACCAGAGTCGCAGGAGTCGCGGGTATCAGCTAGTGCGACCACCAGTAGACCTGGTGCACTGGATTAGAAGCCTTATGCATCGCAATGTCGCAGACACGGGTAATAACCTAAAGAAACCACTACACCTCATAGCCTAATCGACAAGCCTGTCTGACGTAGGGGCCTAGGCCTTTACGGTGGTTTCTTACGGGCCTTTTAGTACACAACCTCTCCCGGTCGGCTTTTCAGCTTGGTCTGAGAAACCGGTGGACGCATGGGTCGGTGACAGCAGCGACATTTATTTTGTTTTGGAGTCACATGTGAAGATCGCATCCTCGGCAGCCTTCGTGTCCGTGTCATAGCAAATAAAACGCAAGAGAGCCGCCATCGTTGGTACGACCACGTCAATCTGCGTCTGATCGATAAGGAGCGAGCGTCCGAGTGCCATCACTGCGACGCGATCGACGTCACGGGACTGCACACGCTCACCGAGTGTACAGCGAGGCGGGAGCTCGAGGCGGCCCTGGGAGTGAGAGTTCTCATCCTCGCTACCCTGCTCACGGCGATGGTCCGCTGTGCGGACACGTGGGTGGCCAGTGTCTCCTTCTGCGTCCTCCTTTTTTTCTTTCTAATGGTCGTGAAGCAGAAGGCTTGAGCGAGAGAGACTCGCAGATCACACAGCCTGCGTGCGCAGGCAACTCGGGCGTCGGAGGGCACAGACTGACCTCCGCCCCTCATGCGCGCGGGCCTGGGGGTGACGGGTAGAGCCGCCTGTCACCCCAGCAGAAGCAGGCCACGGCGGCGGCGTGCTAAGTAGCGCGTCTCCCCACTCTGGGGTGAGTCCTGGACACCGTTGTCCCTCCTCCCGAAGAGGACCAGTCGGTTCGAGTCCGACATAACCTCCCCTCCCGGTTCCAGCCGGGTAGGAAATGTAGGAAGAAGAGCTGCAAGACGAACCCTGAAACTGTGCAATTGGGTTGCTAGGTGCCTGCAGGAGCGCCGTATTCGTGTCCTCTGTGATATTTCCTATTATATAGAAAGAGAGTGGGTAATATTATATATGATATTACCCACTCTCTTTCTTCAGCTTTCACTGCTATGCAGATAATAGCATCTTACACGAGAGTTATCACGGAAATCCTGCGGCTACACAGTCTGATATCGATGAAAAAGTGTAGATTCTTGTCACTGAGATTGACCGGATCCTGGACCATATTTTGCAATGGGGCTCTGAGAACTTGGTGGAGTTCAATGCTAAGAAAACGCAGGCACAGCAAAGGTATTTTCTTTTCTTCCACCATTCCATTCTTCAGAGCACACCACTACCACTAAACGACAATCTGATCGGCATCTAGTAAGGTCGTCAAACTGAGTGCCACCATTGTTAACTAAGTACGTGTTTGTAATGGTGGCCCTTTCTTGAGACTTTGCCTTTATCTTACCGTCAGGCGACGAGAAGTCAAATTGTCGTGCCCGGCCCCCATACATTTAGATTAATATGCGCGCTCTATACATAAAATCTAAACTATAAGTGATCTTCGGTTTCTCGTACTTTGATATTTCGTACAGTTTTTGAACTTCGGAATTTTGTAATTCGGGATTTAAAATCGTTATTTTTGTATGTAACCGGTAGGTATGGTCTGTCTACGCGGTGGGCATTTTAATTTTATGAGTATTTTCAGTATCCTCAGATATCAACAATTAGGTGTAGGTATGTCCCCAGCCTTATTTTGTTCGAAATCTCATAATCTCTGTAAAAAGTTTAATATGCTATGTATGACACTGAAACAAAAGACATGCCAATGACGTCACGTAAGATAATATGACAGGGATGAATGTATAAGAAGAAAAGAGATACGAAATGTAATTGACAGACGTAATTCGTCACAATAAATCACATTACTCAAAAATTCACTCTAACCACAAGGCTTAAAGTAGTTTTTTCATCATTGGTAAGACAATTTTCACCATTATTTTGACTGGTAAAGAGCATCTAGCAGCCCACTGTGCATCTCGGTGATGTGTGCGTGCACGGCTGCGTCTGTATTTTGACAGATTTTGAGACGTGCGCTCCGCGGACTCCGTCCTTACAGTCCGTCAAATCTAAGAAGTACCGTTTGACAGTTCTGACAATTGAATG
The DNA here is from genome assembly GCA_914829495.1 of Eilema sororculum. Lineage (NCBI taxonomy): Eukaryota > Metazoa > Arthropoda > Insecta > Lepidoptera > Erebidae > Eilema > Eilema sororculum. The sequence goes on along the minus strand of OU618552.1, from coordinate 17,353,976 downwards.
ATAGGGATGGGATGAAAAAATCGATTACTATAATATCCGAACTTTAAGAGATCGATTACTATAATATCCGAATTTTAAGAAATCAATTGTTATAATTAAATAAAAGAAATGTTTAGGATATTTTTTTATTCACTACTAGTACTAGTATCGTCGTCTTCGTCATCATCGTCATTTAAATTAATGACCATTTGATTGTCCATTACATTATCAAAGTGTACGTCTCTTTCGAAGTCGTCCATTATTATTTTCTTTGTTTTTTGTACTACTTTACTCCAATCTTCCTGTGTAACTTGGGCACATGCTTCCTTTAATAAACCTTCCATTTTCTTGACACTGAAGGGTGGTTTTGTGTTGTGTCTTGCTGCATAACCTGTAAAACAATAATGTAACTATTTGATAGCAGACGAAAACCATTGTTTAAATTATAAATGTTAGAAGTACTCGTGTTATTATTATAATATTATAAAATATTACCTTTAACTTGGGCCCAAATCAGTTCAATGGCATTATATTGGCAATGGTACGGAGGAAGTCGTATGACTTTGTGCCCGTGCTCTTCGGCCAATTGGTCAATTACATATGTCGGTTTTGGTGGTTTATGCAATTTCACTAACTGTAATAATTCAGCTTTTAATAGTGACATGTCGGCATCCACTCCTTTTCTTTGCAGCCATGCCACCAAATCTGCTTTCTTATTGGCTGACGTAGGTGCTTTATCAATTTGCACAGAGTGGTATGGGGCATTATCCATTATAATTGTGCTGTTAGGAGGGATATTCTGTAATAAATTTAAGAACCACTCTCGGAACCTTACTGCGTCCATTTCTTCATGATACTCTTTAGTGCTTTTGGATTGGAAAGCTAATAAAGAGTTTTCCACGAAGCCTGTAGACGCTGACCCAGCATGGCATATTATGAGGCGTCCACCTTTTCCTATCGGCACCTTCGAGCACGAAGCTTCAGAATCATCAGTCCATGTTTTCGGCACAGAATGGTTGGAATTTAGCCAAGTTTCGTCCAAAAATATTACATTATCCCAGTTTATAATTTGTTTAACTTCGCGCAGGAATGTTAGTCGCTGCATAATTATGTCATGTCGCTCCATAACAATTTTTCGTTTGTCAACTTTTTTGTATCTGAAGCCAATTCCTGTTATTACCGTTCTCAACGACTCTATGCTTCCCTTATACAGCCCGGCATCTTTTAAAGTTGCACATAACTTTGCCAATGTTGGAAATTCGCCTCTTGTAAAATACCCGTATATATGGTTTCTAATAGCATGACTATCGAATTCATCGATGCCTGTCACAGGTTTATTTCTTTTTCGTTTTTTCGGTGTGTGAAGTACGTTACTGTCACTCCCCGAAGGCCCATATTTTTCACTTAATATTTTGCCAACGGTGCGGCTACCAATACCGAGAGCTTCACCGACGCGATCCCGAACTTGTGTAACTGGCAGTAGAAGTCCACCATTTTGAGATTCACGCTCAAAATACTCGTGTAATTTCACCACCAATTCACGAGCCTGGCTGTTCAAAGTACGTCCTCTTTTCGACATTATTAATAAACACTTGCTTAGTTCGGAGTCCAGTATAAATATTGCCAAGGTAAACGGATAAAGAATGATCAGTCCAGAAAAGTAATAGCTAAGTCACAAATTGTAAAACACAAACGAGAAAGCAAGTACGCGCACAGTCAGCTTCCAAGATGGCGAGAGACTGCTGACGCCGAACCGACCGAGCGGACCGCGTGCGCTTGTAGTTGGCAGTGTTGCCAGAAAAAAAAATTGTAGAGACTTGGACACCTGCGATTTTGCCTATTGACCTAAAAATAATTAAATTAATTTATTTTAGGGTATCTGTGTATTCAGTGCATTATGCGGTCGCGCAGTAACGTCGTTAATTTATAACATCAGGCAACAACATTTTTGTGAATGGGTTCTACATACCTTATTTTTATTAGTTTTAGACGTAGAAATAAGACTTAGAAGAAAAAATTGTAATTGTAAAATCAATGGATGTGCTTGTTAAAAATTTGTTTATTTCTCTGTAATATGCAAACCCATACTATCATACACAAAAATAAATGTAAAAAACACTATCCCTGACTCCATTTACTATTTCGACAGCGTTAGCGCGAGAAACCCCGACTTATTTGGGCGCGAAAATCAAAAATCGACAAATCGCTTTCGACAACTTTTTAAAGAAGCAAATATATTTGATTTATAAATACGTATTTTTGGTGAATGGGTTTTATCTCATATTTTACGATTACATAACTATTTAGTTATGTAATCGTAATATGTGAGATAAATCCCATTCACATGAAAAAATATTTGTTTGGTTGTCAAGTGTAATTTGTAAATAATACATTCGATTTTTCGTATATGTAAACGATTTTTTTGCATACAAGTGTATCCGAAGAGTCGCAACACTACGTGCAGTGACCTAACTACGTAACTTTGTAATGAGGTCAAGAATATAACTATTAGAAATTATTTACTGTATAAATATGTGTTATTTTGCTTTGTTTGAAAGTTTTCAATTACATTTAGATATTAAGAATTGTACATTTTTAGATACAATAATGAAATCTTTCTAAATTCATGGTTTTATGAAAAAGGTTATCGAAACTGAATAATGTACGTATGAACAAAGTTGTTTCGGTTTGAAAAATATGAAACGTCAAACGGTACCTCTTAGATTTGATGGACTGTAAGTACTGAATATTCAAAGAAAAATAGAGATCGCATATAAATTTTGTATTCAAAATTAAATATCTGCGGGCGACTGTACAACCATCAGAAGGTACTAAATCTTGTCTCTGTGGTATAACACAATATTACTCGAAAGATTTTCTACGATTACGTTCCACTCTCCTTATTTTTTCACAAATCCAAAACTGCTATAAGCAAAGTAATATAGCCGTTCTTATTTGATTCGCAGAACGAGCCTCTCCACCAATCAAACGAAAATAAAATTACTCATAAATCTCAAATTAATTTCGTACCACAAACAGGTAGAATAAAATATTTCAATGTTGGCAATAAAAATAAGTACCAACCTTCAGGAGAGGTACCTTTTGAGAATTAAAGTGCTCGGTGTTCCTTTATTTTATTTAGGTTTAAGTCCTTGAAGCGCGTTGCGTCGGTCGAATACTAACGAGCTATGAAATATTAAACTGTTCAACAATTTAGCAACATAGTTTTGGTACCAATAAATAGTATATTTTCTCTTCATTTAATTGTTTTATATTTATATACCTATGTTTTTAGAATATATACATGACGACAAGGAGTGTCCGACTGAATTTCGAAATTCAAAATAGCGATGAACGGTAGTTCGAAATCTCGGGAATGCTGAAAGCATGAATAGCTGATTATTTCTCAGCCTCAGTAGTGGGTGTAACTATATATCAATAAATACCTACATACATAATTATACTTAGAAATGTCCAGACCAATGCAACTTGGGTCAGCCGGGGTGCGAGGGATATGTCGATGACAACCTCACCTCCGGCCTAGCACCACAACCCACAGTCGCAGTCGGCGTGCGGTTTTAGTCGGTTCGAGTCCGACATAACCTCCCCTTCCGGCTCCGGAAGGGGGGGGTATCCGAGGGGATTTCCGCACGGAAAAAAAAAAGACCAATGCAACTAGTCATATTCATGCATATAAATATTTTCACTAAGTGAGAATCGAACCCGCACCACCTAATAACAGTCGAACCTTCTACCGCTACGCCACAGAGGCCGTCGAAATTATGACTATGTCTATGTAGGTAGTAAAAATAATTTTCAAAAACTTAGGGCCGTATTCCAGAACGATACTCACTACTTAGTCATGAATCTCGATTTTCATTTACAGATTGTCGCTGTCAATCTGTCGTCAGTACTAGTTAGAAACACTAGGCCCGTATTCTAGAATGACACTCAGCCTGAATCTCGATTTGTTTGAGGATAGATTGTATAGGCAATTATGTCAAATCTATCAATTTGTCTATACAATCTGTCATCAGAGAAATTGTGATTCAGGCTGAATGTCATTCTAAAATACAGGCCTTAGATTCAGTATAAGTTCTTAAAATGCGTTTAATAATATAATATTTTCTCTAATGGTCATCACTCAAAATGATTATAACTTTTAAGTACCTAAATAAATCTATCTTATTATTACTTCTGAATTATACTCTAAATCCAGTGAATGGTGTAATTAATACTATAATTCAATTAAATATCCCTTCGTTTTGCCAACCCATTTCAGCGAGGCTAAGTGCACTTTTTATATCCTTATCGTAATTTATTGTAATATGATAAAACGAAATAATGGCGCCAAAGAAAATTAAAATATAAGCGAAGTTATTCTAAACATATATTTTTTGTGCTCTCATTTAAATATACTTCATCATCCAACTTCTGACTCCAAAGGGTCATATTTGGATGGTCCCCAGGTTTAATTTATTATTATTTCTCATTGGTTTTGTTAACTTCTACAACAGCTCGGCAGTAGCTGTTGTAGAAGAGGCCAATCAGAGGTCAATCTGAAAACCGAATGCGCCATTGTAGAAATTATCGTATGAAATTTTCCCTTGCGAAACTCAGACGAATTAACTGTTATTAAATCAGCTGTCGCTTGCAGTTCTGACCGCATGGAATGTGACCGTGTTTCCTTCTTCCCACAGTCCCAGGTCCCTTAAATGGGGCGTGAAAAGCATCTGATTAGGCCGTAATGCTGAGGGTCAGTATTGCAACATGGGGCCTGTATTGGAGAACCTTTTTCCTGAAACTGCCTTCAGTTTACCTTCTAGGCATATCATTGTCATTTATAAAAAAAATCCCGCAACTGTGTTTTACGGATAAAAAGTAGCCTATGTGTTATTCCAACCAATATATAAGTATCTGTGTACCCATTATTAAGTAACAAACATCGTCATAAACATTCACATTTATAGGACTACAGGCAACTATTAGGTAATGTATGCTAGGTATAGGATAGAATAATGTGCCTAGTTATTTACTTTTAGAAAACATGTAACTATTGCTTGTTTTTTGAACTAAAATCACAGTGAATCTATCTCGTTATTGCTCTGAATTATAGCACGTAACCCGCAAACGACGTAAAGCAGTTTATCTCGCCATCCATCTATTTGAGCGTGGCTAAGCACAGTTTTATATCTCTATCAGAGTTTATTGTGTTGAGAATGTTGTGATGTGGGTGAGTAATGAGGAAGAAGGAAAGTTTGCTAGAAACTATGCTAGACTATCAGTATACATTGTAAAAATGTTCTTTAAAGTAAACAGCTGTGTGTCCTACAATTTGAAATTTTCCTATTCTTTTTAAATCCTGTCAGTATTCACCTCACCGAAGCTAACAATGGTGCGATGAGGTATAACGGATTTAAATTAACAAAACCTGCACTATAGTTCGTCACATCCGCTTTGTTGCCTGAGGCATCTGGTAGGTATGCTCTGGAAGAACTATCCCAGCTAACTAGATCAGGTTTGGCTACCAGCGCAAGTTTCTTTTTCGTAGCAAAGTCTCGGAAAGAGGGTCATCATCGTAAACATGTAGCATGCTAACAGTGGTAGCACTCAGCTTGACGGCCTCACCAGATGCCCCGCCCCGCTTAAAGGACCCAGAACTGTAGGAAGAAGGAAACACGTGAGCTGACAGGGATTTCCAGGTCTTAATGGTGTGACATAGGAATGAGTCACTGAAATGCTAGGTTAGCCCTGAACGTGTTGTACTGTGAAGGCAAGGAGAGTGGTACCATTTTATCTATTGTACTAAAATAATGTGTTGAGACATTTCAAGTCACCAATTAGAGTTAGAAACCATTGGTAATGCAGAAAGTTTAATGTCCCTTGATAGCATTCAACTCGCGCGCCTACTGTAGATATATTTTCTATTTCTTCCATCCGAAAAATGTAATCGTCAGACATTTTATTACTAGAACATTTGAACGATTTCGGAGTGAGTATCAGTAACCTTTGCGTGTCTATCGTAGAAGCACCAGTTGTTCAATAATTCATTACTCCATAGAACAACGCAACCTTTTCGACTATTCCTTACGTACGCTTTCAATAACGTTGTTTTTTGTACCACTTTGTAGAACATGCGATCGGTTTTGTGATTGAATATTGTTTTATGGAAGATGTTTTCTTTAAGAAAGAGAGAGGTGCTTATTATACTATGAATATAGTAAGTACCTTGTAAAAGTGAATCCATACTAATATTATAAATGCGAAAGTAACTCTGTCTGTCTGTCTGTATGTTACACTTTCACGTCTAAACCACTGAACCGATTTTGATGAAATTTGGTATAGGGGTAGATTAGACCATGAGAAAGGACATATAGTGCGTCAAGAAAGTCGTGAAATTAATGTTGGAGGAACTAAAAATTTTCCTTGTACTTGCAACACTCGATAACTGCCAAACTGAGTAATCAGTTGTCAATTTCTTGCTACGTCGGATATGTTTCGTATATTATTTACGTGTATTTAATTACTGTTCAACGGATAACAGTTTTGAGTGTAAAAATGAATTGATATGGGAATAATAGTTGTGCGAAACGTGTCGTGTTCAAAGTATTTCAGGGATATAGTATGAAACACGGCAGAAGTTCAAGCCGGCAAGCTGCTTTCCGACTTTGACGATTTTGATGGCCAAAATGCTAAATTAACTAGTACGTACATATACTTTAATGTTAAACAAGGTATGGGCAGTGTAATCTATTGAAAATTATATAATTTACGTGAATATTTTGTGTTTCAAAACATTGTTTTCATTTGTTGTGATTATGTCATTAACCTACGATTATAACAAATCATGTACTATCACTTTGACGTTTTTGAACAATCTTGATCTAGGTAGTTTGTATTAAGCGCTCAGGCCCAGACTAATAAAAAATACACTGGGTATAAGTACAGCTATATTTATCCAGTACGTTTTTATTTGATTCAGATTTTGATAAGTACATTTCAAGACATATCATTTCAGTATGATGATATTTCCAGTGAGTCGTAAACTATCGAAGATAAATTAATTACACATGGAGTTTCAAACAGCATTTCAGGTGTTCAATACTCATACCAATAAAATATTATTATAAAAGATAATTGTTTTAATTTTTTATTACTTTATATCGTGAAAATTTCGACTGTCTAGCTATTACAGTTCATGGCAGACCTTAGTGATAGGGTCCCGTTTTTTTTCTTTGGGTGTTAAAGAAATAAGGCATTTCCCTCGAACCCCAGTAACCTTTGGCGATATACGGTTTTAAGATGGCTCTCTTGGGTGTGGGAAGCATGAGGTACTCACCTCTATGTCCTCTGCTAGTCACAGGGACCCGTAGCGAGCCTATAGGGCTACTCCCACTGCGGCCCTTAATTACAGTAAGGGTTAGCGTCTCCCTTTTGCTGAGGAAGAGAGATCAGAGAAGCATTGCCGTCGCCGTTGTACAGGTTGCACCGAATGGGGGTTTCTGATCACGCGCGCCAAATTTAACATAATATCTATGCTCCTAAATCGTTACGCTGTAAGTTTTATTAGGCTTCAAGTTCATGTTGACACATGTAAATCAGGTGGACCGCGTGCTTATCTGCCACCTAAGTGGTTTAAAAAAATTATACAAGGAATGAATACTTGAGGAATTAATAATTTTCCTTGTATGTATTGACAACACTCTACGACTTCCAAACCAAATCACTCGTTGATTTCGATGTATGACTATGTATTCAGCCAATTCCTTTACCAATTCGGTAAAAGGTACATTTTTTTACACAGTGAAGAAAGAAGTACCTACACTAAAAAAACTTCAGGCAATTGTAAAGTTGTATACTTAATACCTTAATAAGTGAAAAAAAAAGTACTGTGACATTTTTTACCTTTATTTATTAATTATCATAATGAAATATGCACTGCTGTATACCATAAAAAACAACAGATCAAGACTGTTCAGTTGTAGTGTGACAGGGATACCAGATTAAGCGCAGCAGCGCCACCCTCAATTTTCACGACTTTCTTGACGGGCTATAGGCATGTTTGGTTGCGATAACCGATATCCACGCGGGCGGAGCCGCGATTAAAAGCTAGTAATTTAATATTTGAAAAACTTACATACATACATTCATATACTCACGCCTGTGATTCCTAGAAGGGGTAGGCAGCGATGCCTTAACACACACATTTCACCATTATGAAATTTCACCATTCGCCAATTGGAAAAACTTGATAGGAAAGAAATATTCAGACTTATGTGTTATCGATCCAAAATGCCATATGATATACGATATACGGATTGAAAATTTTAACAACTTGAGCCTAACCACAGAATTTCAACATAGTGTTTTATAATAGTTCGGGACTTCACGCAATAAAACTTTAGAAAACCTACTTTTACCGATGTTTCGGGTGCGTTACAGCAGCACCCGTACTCACGACTTGACTGATACGATTTTAACATTTCTAGTGATAATCTATTTCAATAGTAATATTTCTACCCAAAACAAAACAAAATACAATTATAGAATAATAAAAGATTAGATTATAGAATTCAACAATTGATCTTTTTGTTCTTTTATGGGTGGTCCCAGTCGCCGGAAGAAAAATATTGAATTTAAATGAGTCCGGCAACTAGAACCGCGGTTCAAGTTGATGGCGGTCCCAGTCGCCGGAATCTTCAAACATGTAGGTACTTTACTTACTTTCGTAATTACAATGTGCAGGTTCAAACATTGTTTTATAAAAAAAAACATATGTAGGTACGGTATATAGGTACCTACTTAGGTGAATGAACATTGTAACAGTTCGTTACCAGCGCACCAGCTGCTCACTACACAGAATTGGACCAGACAAATATAACTAATTGTATCACCAAACGGAGCAATATAAAAATATTACTAACTTTATTGGCCGAACATAGTCACGCGCGGCGCGAATAAAAAAGTCGAATACCAAAATTTCGCACCGTACTGGGACATTATTCTGCTTGACGATCAGTTTTATGACTGTATTCTAAAGACGCTCAAGCATAAGTATATACTCAGATCGCCTAGTCATTTATTAAGTAGAAAAACATTACTTATAGTAGGGCACGCCTAAAAGTTTTGAAGTTTTGAGTTTTGTTCAAGAATGAGACTCAATTTAGGCGATTGAGGATCGCAATATCTCCCTCCACACAAGCATAGTAATACAATCTGTCCTCGGCAATGGTTATAAATCCAGATTCATGACTGGGTATTATTCAGTATCGTTCTGGAAGTTGCAGTCGGAATGTGAGAAGACAGTAGATTTTAATTGGATAACATAAAAGACAGAACTAGCGTGAAACTAAACCAACTTAAACGAGTTTGCTTATATGAACGCTTGTAGTTATGTTACGGTTGGTCAAGTCGAATAATTATTCGGGCGAAGCGTAAAAATCGCCGTGTTTCGACAGCTTTGACAGCAAATAATAGAATTTCCTATTGAACCATTCTCGCGGACTATCGCTAGGAATGCCTTCCTATATTTGAACAAACCGCGAATATGAACAAAGAATGAACCGTGAAATTTCTGGTTGTTTATAAAGCTTTTGAACTCCATTTTATTTATAAAGGCACCTAGTTAACTATATGATTTAAAATATTCTGGTGAAGCATAAATTGGCTAATATTATTGGCTTAAATGATTTTTTATAGATTTTATTATGCTAACTTTTAAGTTCGAAAAACATCGGAAAAAATGAAATGCTCAAGTGAGACTTGAACTCACGACCTTTCCCTTACAGGGAGATGCTCTTCCAACTGAGCTATTGAGCTACACCTGCATCATTTCAAATTTTTCCTTCTCTTTATATCCGTCTTTAAGGGCGACGGTGGTCCAACACTTCGTAAGAATGTTGGTAGATGGCTCCACCAAATTATTGGCTTATATCAAAAGAAGCTATTTTTAACCTACCACAATTTTCATCACAATTTAATTCTGGTTGCATTCAATACTAATTTGCACTTTGGAGCCTGGCCCTGGCGCCCTCTATCCTACTTTTTATGTGTAGGTATTTTTACATGTCTATCCGTAAATAATCTATTAAGGTTATGTAGATTTTACGGATAGACATTAAAAATACCCACATTTCACCAGTTAGTTTCAATCCCGTAATGTGAAAGTTGATATCATCGGACACTTTTATACTAGGTACTATAATAAACAGTCTTAAAAAAATTCATAACGTATTCATAACTTCAAAATCTCCCCTTGAAGTTTCGCTAACCCCACAAATACACAAGTATTACGTTAGTGAAAAAAATATAAAAATTGACGATCACACATGGACTGAAAACAGAAGAGGATGTTTTGAAATCCGTCAAAACCCCCAATTTATTTTACAAAAAATGCAAACAAATACACCTATTCAAAACTCGGAAAAAATGTACCGAAAACACCGGCTTCATCCAACCCCATTTACGTGATATATCGCAAACGAGGCTAATAAATAAAACGCGAATCAAAACAAACATACAAGGGATCAGCGTGTCTCGCTAACACTGATTGATTGAAGATAAATTCGTATAAAAACACAAGGACAGTATCAAAGCGAGTGCTCAGTGAGGCGTGTTGCCTGTCTATCGGCCTATCAGATACATCCGTAACACAGATGTTCAGGCAGCAGGTCATTTACAGTAAACTAAGAAGGTAATAGATAAATTCATAGTAATACTAGCTGTCCCGGCGAACTTCGTACCGCCAATTTTTTAGATCCCGTTCCCGATGCACCATTTAGGGGGATGAAAAATAGATGTTGGCCGATTCTCAGACCTACTCAATATGCTCACAAAATTTCATGAGAATCGGTCAAGCCGTTTCGGAGGAGTATGGCAACGAAAACTGTGACACGAGAATTTTATATATTAGACTAGCTGTCCCGGCGAACTTCGTACCGCCAATTTTTCCCGCCCTCGTGGCGTAAGATCCCGTTCCCGCTGCACCATTTAGGGGGATGAAAAATAGATGTTGGCCGATTCTCAGACCTACTCAATATGCTCACAAAATTTCATCAAAATCGGTCAAGCCGTTTCGGAGGAGTATGGCAACGAAAACTGTGACACGAGAATTTTATATATTAGACTACTATATTAGACTAGCTGTCCCGGCGAACTTCGTACCGCCAATTTTTCCCTGCACCCGTGGCGTCAGATCCCGTTCCCGCTGCACCATTTAGGGGGATGAAAAATAGATGTTGGCCGATTCTCATAGATACCGGATAAGCACAAAAAAATTTATCAAAATCGGTCAAGCCGTTTCGGAGGAGTATGGCAACGAAAACTGTGACACGAGAATTTTATATATTAGATTACAAAAAATGCGAAAGTAACTCTGTCACTCTCTCTGTCTTTCACGCCAAACTTTTTTTATAAGGACACGTCAATTGGTACTTCATCTCGCCCGATGGTAAGCTAAAGGCTAAAGTTTCGGAAAGAGGGTCACCATCTTACGATGTGCCATGTTAACAAAAGCTTGACGGCCTCATCAAATGCCTTTTCACGCCCGCTTAAAGGACCCGGGACGGAAGAAGGAAACACATGAGCTCGCAGGAGGTAGAACACGATGGTATTCCCACCCCAATTGAGCAGTCCGACTGGAGAAAAAGGTACCTCTGCCCTACGTGTTGTGTTCCCGACGACGGTGAGTAAGAGCTCACTGGAGAGTCTTTATTCTGTCAGTGGGAAGACCAAAGGCTTGTCCTGCTTTGTCTTCTGCACTGACGGCACAGAAACTTTCTTATATGGTCAGCAGCACGAGTGTGACACCAAAGGTGTTTCACACGTCCACAGGCCACGGTAACCACTTTCCACCAGGTGGGCCGTGTGCTTATCTGCCACCTAAGTTGTATAAAAAAGATGTAGTGGGGCGTCTGTTTCCGCTTAGGTGTACTAGCCGACCTTATGTGGGTAGTGCACCGCCAGGTACAGGCGGCCTGCAACTCTCGCCAGTGGCTCCAAGAAGCTGCAGTGCTTGCAGCGGCCACATCCCGGTAAACCGCGTCGGCTCGCGGGCTAAACCTGGTCGAGGGGGATCTTTTCTGCTTTGGTAGAAAGGTCTTTTGCGGACGCCTCCCGCATAAAAGCACAGAGTCTGTCTCGGCGCAGAAGGCAACCCACGCTGATAAGCAATGGATCTAGGCGGATGCTGCGAGACAGCAAGGCATTGTGAAAGGCCGAGGGCGACGATAGAGGTCTAGAGCAATCGTCGGCCAGACACTGCATCCGTCCCTTCTCCAGTCGTAGCGGTTCTCCGTTCCACTGGATCAAGGAGGGTAAGGACGAGAGAGTGCGTCTGTGTTTGCGCGTACACTTGTGCACTGAAATATATCCTGCGCACTTGACCGCTTCCGAAAAATGGACTCCGAAGACGTCAAGTCCTGTGGCGATGGGCAGAAGTAGAGAGGTCCGGTTTGATGCAAGCCGGGTTTTGTCTGATGCCTGCACGCAGGCGGCTCCGGGGGTGTGAGTACACGCCGTGGTCGTTTTTGCACTGCAATGGGGTGACAGTGTGAGCTCGGCAGCACCCGGGGTGACAAAGCAGCCCTTTTCAGGGAGGCACTGCTTTCCCCGCTCAGCCGGGGGAGGGGCTAGAAAAGGTGCCCTAAAAAAAAAAAAATGCTCATCCCTCCCAAAGGGGAGGGTAGTAACCACGGCTGCCTCCGCATCTATGAATTCGTGGTCGACGTCGCAAAGAAAATAATAAAAATATTAAAACATCTACTATGACATTCGGCGCATGGAACGTGCGAACACTTCTAGACCGCGACTCTAATGCTTGTCCTGAGCGAAAAACTGCCATCTTATCCAGGGAACTTTGTCGCTTTAATGTAGATGTAGCTGCACTAAGCGAAACACATCTTGCTGATGAAGGTGAACTGGTAGAGCACGGCGGTGGATATACTTTCTTCTGGAAAGGTACCGCTGCCTCAGAGCCGAGACGGTCAGGTGTCGGATTCGCGATCAAAATTCAACTTGTGAAGTGTCTAGACGAATATCCTGTCCACATATCTGACCGCGTGACCACTTTGCGCCTTCACTTGCATAATGACAACTATCTTAATGTCATCAGTATTTATGCACCAACGTTGGATAAATCTGATGACATTAAAGATCAGTTCTACGAGGAGTTGACTCAATGCCTCGATAGCATTCGTCCCAAAGAACAGATACTTCTACTGGGGGACTTCAATGCCAGAGTCGGTCGAGATTATGACGCTTGGCCCAGGGTCTTGGGTAAGCATGGGATTGGGAATATGAATAGCAATGGCCAACTGCTGCTCAGCCTATGTGCGCAATTTGAACTAGCGATCACAAACACAATGTTTAGACACCCCGCTAAGCACAAAACCACATGGATGCACCCAAGGTCCAAACACTGGCATCTTATCGACTATGCAATTGTTCGGCAAAATAACGTTTCCCAAGTCCAAGATACGCGCGTCATGCGCGGTGCGCACTGTTGGACAGATCATAGACTTGTTATCATTAAGCTATGCCTTCGTTTGTTCCCGCCTCGGAGATCGAAACGTATAAAACCCGCGTCCCTGGACGTGGAGAAGCTCAAAAACGAAGAGGTGCGAAATAACTATGTTTCAGGCTTAGCAAGTACCCTACCGCGTGATCAAACAGGGGACATTGAAGCTGACTGGAAGACTCTGTCTACTCATGTTTTAGATACAGCTGCGAATATCTTAGGTCGAAAAGTCCGGAGAAATGAAGACTGGTACGATGAGAATGACAGAGTATTGACAGAAGCTATATCGGATCACCGCAAATTATTACGCGAAAACGGTGGAAAGCGAACTAGCGGAAACGCTGCCGTTGACATCAAGCAAAGTGAACAAGCTCTACGAAAACTATCTCGGGAAACAAAAGACAACTGGTGGCAGAAAAAAGCTGAGTCCATACAGTTTCTCGCAGACACGAACCAGCTTGGTGAGTTTTATAGTGAGGTTAGAAACCTGCTGGGAAGTACTATCCGAGCAAAGGTGCCCCTTAAGTCACTTGATGGTGAGCATCTTATTAAAACTAAGGATAATGTGTTAAATAGGTGGGCAGAACACTTCAACAATCTGCTCAATGTAGATCGATCAGCTGATTTGCAACACATTAGCCTGATACCTCAACTCCCATTTGCTGATGAATTAGACGAGCCACTCAAGCTGGACGAAGTGGTCGTTGCCATCAAACAGCAGCAAAACAAGCGTGCGGTGGGTATTGACCTAATACCGGGAGAACTACTTAAGTGCGCCGGGAAGGAGTTGTACTCGTCCTTATATGAACTTTTTGTTCGCATGTGGGATGAAGAACGGGTCCCAAATGACTTCAAAGTCTCACGCATCAGCGCCCTCTACAAGAACAAGGGTGACCGTTCGGACTGCAACTCCTACCGCGGTATTTCGCTTCTATCTGTCCCGGGAAAAGTCTTTGCCAGAATACTATTAAACCGCCTTAGGACACTTTCTGAACAACTACTGCCGGAGACCCAGTTTGGCTTCCGACCTGACCGGGGAACCTGTGAAGCCATATTCTCTCTGCGTCAACTACAGGAAAAAAGTAGAGAACAAGGTCGTAAGTTGTACCTTTGCTTCGTTGACCTCGAGAAGGCCTTTGACAGTGTTCCCCGTGAAGCCCTATGGCTTGTACTTAAGAGAATGGGTTGCACAGAGAAATTTGTAAAGCTTCTCAGGCTACTGCATGATGACATGGAGTGTTGTGTGACAGTGGAAGGAGAGCAGTCGAGTTTCTTTCCCGTCACCTGTGGGGTAAAACAAGGCTGTGTACTCGCACCCACACTCTTTGCTTTATACTTCGCTGTTGTGGTCAGGGAGGTTTTACAGAATTCTCTTGAAGGTGTACGCATCCGCTTTCGCACAGACGGCAAACTGTTTAATCTCGCTAGATTTAAGGCAAATACCAAAGTGTCATACGACATGATCAGTGAGATTATGTACGCTGACGATCTTTGCTTCTTGGCAGAATCCCCGGAGGGCCTGCAAAGGCTGATGTCTGACCTGCACCAATCTTGTTGCAAGTATGGCCTTAAGATCAGTGTTAAAAAGACGGAAGTGATATCCTTGGATACTAATGGTCGTGAAACACTATCCGTAAAGATTGGTGACGACGTGCTGAAGCAGGTTGACAGGTTTAGATACCTAGGGAGCACTGTAACAGCTAAGTGCGACTTGGACTCAGAGATAAGCAGTAGGATAAGTGCTGCCGCGACAGCTTTCGGCAAACTCAACCCCAAGGTCTTCTGCTCTCATGATCTGAAACTGACAACGAAAGTGTCCGTATACATGGCCATTGTGCTGCCAAATCTACTCTATTCCGCTGAGACGTGGTGCTTGTACCGACACCATATTCGTACACTAGACCGATTCCACCTGAAATGTCTGAGAAGTATTATGAAGATAAGTTGGTCTGACCGTGTACGTAACACTGAAGTGCTGCGACGAGCCAATGTTGGTGGCATTGAAGCTTACCTGATGCGGCGACAACTTCGGTGGTGTGGACACGTGTCGCGGATGGCGGAGCATCGAGTGGCGAAACGTGTCTTTTACTCAGAGCTCAAGGAGGGCAAGCGAAAGCAGGGCGGTCAACTCCTCAGATACAAAGACGTTCTGAAAAGACATTTAAAAAGATGCGAGATAGAGCCCTCGAAATGGGAGGATCTGGCAGCACAGCGACAAGAATGGCGACATATGGTCAAAACAAAAACTGACAATTTCGAGAAGCGTCGCATACTGGAGCTAGACGCTAAGCGTGACGAACTTAAAGCCCGACCACCAGCGGCCATAACTTATAATTATATCAACGGTGTTCTTTCATGCTCGCACTGTGCGCGAAAATTCACCGCAAAAATTGGCTACGTAAGCCACATAAGGGCGCATGAACGCCGAAACTTAACGTAGGAGTCGACAGCGGTCGCCATGACCGAAAACGGTCGGAGGAGATTATTATTATTATATAAAAAAGATTAGGTCAGTCGCGGGCATCAGCCAGTTATTTCCAAGTATGCAAAAAATTAGGGAGATACTAAATGCAGCTATGAACATGAGAACATGTTAAACCGATTCACCGATTAGAATAGTTTTAACGACATTACTACCAATAACCTCTCAAAATATATTTAAAATATTGTAATGTCCCACGATAATATTTTGTTTAAAAACGTTAAGTAACGTGACTGCGGGGCCCCATCCCAGTCCATGCCACACTTGCTCTCTGTGACATCTTTACCCACTGTGCCCTTCCATCTATACCATCGCAGACCTGTGTAGGGCAACAGACAATGCTGTGGCCGTAGCCAGGTATTGGACCGACATAATTCAATAGATTTTATGAGCCATTGACACGAAAAAGATGAAGTAACTCTACTTACTGTAAGAAACATCATATTTCTATTTAATAAAAGCATTATTTTATATCGATGTTCGACGTATCTGGACCAGACACTTTCGCTATATAATGTTATACAAATTTTAGAATCTGTTTACAGTTTGAGCAAACTGCTACCTGTAGGATCGAAAGGCTAAATGTTCGGTATGTTAAAGTATGTTATGACACGAAACTTACAAACTCCGCTTTGAAATTGAATAGTTTCCTGTGGAACATGAGAACAGGATCACCACTCAAAAATGTTTTATTCAAATTCTCTGGAACTTTGAAAGTTTCGCAACTTCATCGATATTTACTATTAGAACACTAAGGCCCGTATTCCAGAACAACGCACAGTTGTGAATCGACTCTCAAAATGAAATTAGAACTCTAGTCTTGTCATCGCAAACACAGTCTGCCCTCAGATCTAGTTAGAAACTGAGATTCAGGACTGAGTCTTCATCCTAACATTTATCCCAGTCGGTTCCGCAGTTAATAATGTATTGAATGCTACCGAAGTTTCAAAGATGCGTCAGTCACGCAACAAGAAAGTTCATTGAACTACGACGGAGGCTAATCTTCAAGTAATCACGTTTATACGCTTCGTTTATGCCACATTTGTTTCATCTCACGTATTATTCATCCCTTCGAGTCATCGTTTCTCAAATTGGTTTGAGTGACCCCTGTTTTTAACCCCCGACGCAAAAACGACGGGGTGTTATAAGTTTGACGTGTCTGTGTGTGTGTGTGTGTGTGTGTGTGTGTGTGTGTGTGTCTGTGGCATCGTAGCGCCCAAACGGATGAACCGATTTGGATTTAGTTTTTTTTGTTTGAAAGGTATATTAGTCGGGAGTGTTCTTAGCTATGTTTGAAAAAAATCGGTCCAAGATGGCCGCCACCACAACATGTTGGAATACATATTTCTTTATAATTCCTTCAATATGGGTATCAAATGAAAGAGCTTGACTAGTAGATCAATTTAAAAAGCATAAAATAAAAATTAAATTAAAAATTTAAAAAACCCCCGTCACAAAAACACCAAAAAGTTGAAAATAAATGAATAAAATTTTAATTCAACGGTTGCCATGTCGGGGGACCTTACGATATAAAGGAGTACTTAACCAGTTACGGTCCCCCGACATGGCAACCGTTGAATTAAAATTTTATTCATTTATTTTCAACTTTTTGGTGTTTTTGTGACGGGGGTTTTTTAAATTTTTAATTTATTTATATTACCGTAAAAGATATGATATTATTATCTAAAGTGAAACTACAGATTAAAGTTATGTATGTCATACGGTATTATTTTGGCAACCTTTTTTAACTACTTGGATGAAAAGTCTTTAGAGGTTTTTGAATTCAGACGATGTAGACGTCTTCTAATGAACACATTAAAACATCGAGTGAAACTTGATAGCCTCGATATTGATCAACTTATTGAAGACATAAAATAAACGTATGTAATAATAAATCAGTGATTTAATCACTCGATAAATGCCAATAAATTAACGGTGATGGAAGAGTCCACACACGTATTGCGTTCATCCTTTGCGTCATCGATTTTTATGTATTGTATCATTAGCATCATTACCATTTTTAGCGGGCGGATATTGAGCTGCGATCTAGAGGGAGAGGGATGGTGTTGTGTTGTGTCCCCCCAGTTCGCAGCCTTGGTGAAGAGTGTAAATTTCAAAACGGAAGCGAGTAGAAAATAGTCCTTACCTAGATATAGTTTCTCGAATTTAAACAATTCTCCCATATTTTTGAAGGGAAACCTATAGCAATTGAAACGTATAGGGACCTCTCGCCACAGATGCACAATGCTTGTGACAAATTCGTGGTAGGGGCATAGGGGACTACCTTGATCTCCATGTTGAGAAACGCTGTGTATGCTTGTATAAATGACGCCTGAGGAAAATCTCGTTACAGTGAAGGCGTTTCTTAAGGAAGATGTGTTTCAACTTATTTTCGTGCGTAATGCGTAAATTCTGCGGAAATACAATAAGAAAGATTAATGTGTTTATTATCTTATGGATAGAACTTTACATACGTAATAGAGATATACGAAGATGTATGGGAGGAACTTTGAATGATTGTACGTTTTCAGTTTGTTTTTTTTTTTATCAAAGTTTCAAAGGTTCTTATTTTATAGCTTTTTAATCATTCACTCTATCCTAACATACTTAACGAGCTTAACCTTCTGGTATTAATCCTTTTTAGCAAGCCCGGGTAACATATTCTTCAAAAATTGTTTGATGTGTTAATGAACTTTACGTCATCGAATTACGAAACAGTGATCAAAGATCAAATCAATTATTATTAAACAGATAGCTATTTCACAATTTTATTAATTAAGCGTCATAAAATATTCCTCTTAAAAAACTTTCCGGAAAAACAGCAGTGACACAAAAAGGTTCAATTTTTTAACGAAATTAATTCATCGAGTTCGACAACTCGCTTTTTTCAGCTTTTTAATAACTTTTTTTAATTAGTTGACTCTCAAAGAGTTTCCTTTATGAGGAGGTTGGGTAGTCCGCTTTAAATATTGTTCTTGTATTCATTAAACTGTGTTGAAAGAGTTGTTGACCTTTAATTTGGTCCTTACTTGAGTTTTAAAAATGTCGGACGCTCATATTTGCTAAACATGGTGACAAAAATGTACGGGTTGTGTTATTTACATAGGTACATGAATCAACCTTTGATCCCTACGAACCTCTATAATATAGGTTAACATATTAACGCCTTGCTCCTTCTGGTGTATGTAGTGACAATGGGCCACCATGTAGTACAGTATTTAGAGGCTTAGTACATATATTATTGATTAATACACCAAGTATCACCACCCCAGCTCATCCGAATTGTGTCGTAAGAGGTGTGTAACGGAAAAATACGCAGACGATATCGCTGGGAGATAAGGAAATCTTTAAATAAAAACTTTTACCAACCCATCTGGCCAGTGTGGAAACAGTAGGGCAAAGCCTTCTAACATTGGCAAAGGCCTATGTCCCATAGTGGACTGCTGAAGGCTAATTAATTGATTGACACTGTTAAACCTATTTACATCCAACACTTGCATTTTGGAGACCATTTTACTTCTGTTGTTTCTGACAGGATCGGTAAAAATGGCGCACATTGGGAGAGGCCTATGTCCAGCAGTGGACTGCGTTGGGCTAATTGATTGATTGATTACTTGTCTTCAGGTATTATTGACTTTTACCAGACGACTACCGTCTACCTCGTTAGCCTCGTCAGATAATTATCAACTGGCAACGGATTTCGGAGATCTTGATGGTCCCATAAACACCCCTTGATTACGATAACTATTCTATTTCTTGCTTTTAAATGTCTTCTTTCTTTGTAGCGATTTCAAATTAAATGTGACAAGTGGTCCAATTGACTCATACTAATAGACACATTGGGTCATTAGGCCACGCGATGCGAAACAACCAATTCAAAATGAACTCTTGGGGCAATTCAAACCGCGGTTCGAATCACTTGCGGCGTGGAACGACCCACGAACCCAAAACATTGACATGATTTTTAGATCCCGCCTTTTATTTGACAGTTCTACAACTTGACTTCAAATGTTATTCGGACTTATATGTGTCACATTGTGACCCACATGATTAAATAATGCCATCCCCTTCGGTGAACCGTTCAACCAAATCAAAGGACCGCAGTTGTAATTCATTGAGTAAAGTGGGATAGACATCCGTTCAATAGTTTATATATAGACTAGCCGACCCGGCGAACATCGTACCGTCAATTTTTATCCACCCGCGTGGCGTCAGATCCCATTCCCGCTGCACCCTCTACTATATTAAGCATGTATTATACATATATACCTTCCTCTTGATTCACTCTATCTATTAAAAAATCGCATCGAAATCCTTTGCGTAGTTTTAAAGATCTAAGCATATATAGGGACAGACAGACGCGGTTTAGTGACTTCAATTGACCATTGTTTATCTAATTATGTACTTATAGCATGATATTTGCCTGTTTTGAATGCTTCCGCTTTCATTTTCGTCTATGTCAGGCGAAAATAAAGGCGGAGGCACGGACTACAGCTAGTCAATAATAAGAAATGGTTGTAGTTAATCAAATAAATTGTGAAAATTACCTGAAGCATGATCGTGCAATTTTCAATGATATTATATATATTATGTTGTCTACCGGCCTTTATATACAAAAGTTAAATTAAGGAGTAAAAATATGTTCAGATTATATACATGTTTTGTAATCCTTTTTATAAAATTAAGACTATTAAAAAAGCAAAGTAAGGTATTTATTAAATATAAGTACCCCTTAGGCTAACAGTACAATTATTAGTTTAGTGTATATTTATTTACGTTGAACCACATAACAAGCCATCCACAATATGCGCTTATAAATATAAGATAACACATTCAGACCCTATTAGACTCAACACTTTATTTCCAACCGTTTCATTATATGATAAAAAACGCCGTACTAATCCAGTTAAACACGATTTTTATAAGTTCACAGCATTAATACCGGGTATTTGTATAGTGCTTATGAAACTACGGCCGACTTCGCCAGGGGGTAATTTCTGGCGCTATAAAAGGGAGAGTGGGGTAAATGCGGGGTATTATTTTTGTTTTTCGTACTTAATAACAGTTCTACGATAAATGTAGCTTGGGGCGTAATATTCTCGAAGTATTCGCTACATGTATGCATGGTTATCGCTAGTTATAAAGTTCTTTACTTTGAATGTAATATATTTTTATCTACCTACCTACTATATTCTCTATAATTTTGCTCTTTAATTTTGATGTGGATTCTTAGGCCCGTATTCTAGAATGACACTCAGCCTGAGTCGCAATTTATCTGAGGACAAATTGTGTAGGCAATAATTATGGTAACTATCAATCTGTCTATAAAATCTGTCCTCAGATAAATCGCGATTCAGGTTGAGTGTCATTCTAGAAGTCTCCAATGATTTATTTTATTTATTTTTTCTGTGATTGACATTACTTGTAAAAATTCTGACGTTCATATGTGCTCTTTATGTGCCTAAACTGAATAAATGAAATTGATTTTTTGATTGATTCTTTGATTCAGAATAAGGGCCTTAAGACAGTTTAACTTTCCATGGGGCTTCGCTTACTCAGTATATTTGTGGATTAACATCATTATTTGGTGTTGATCATATGCTCGGAAGAAACAGTAGTAGAATGTGAATTAATACCAATAGATATCAATCGACTGCACCTTCCTAGATGTTAAGAAACCTTCAAGAAAAGAGCGTACCTACTTGTCACTCCTCTGGTGACAACCGCAAGGTGTCTATAGGCGGCGGTGATCGCTTACCATCAGGCGATCCGTCTACTCGTTTGCCTCCATATTCCATAAAAAAAAGGAATCTCTACTTGACCCTAAAAGGACAGTTCCGCAAGCATTCCAATTCTTTATCATGCGATAAAAAAAGGAAGTACCGCCACATTTACAACTAATAAAAACCCTATTCCAGACTTAAATCCCTGTCCGAATATTAGCAGGATCCGTTCAGCTATTTGTTCGTTATTGTAACATACATCCAAACATCTTCAATGAACTCAAAAGTATAACTGAAAATTGGTAAAAATAGAAAAGAAATTAACATCCACAACATAAAACACCCTGTAAAGCAACAAAATAAAAAGAAATACCACTACTAGGGGAAAAGATAACGAGAGTGGCTCCTTATATACGACTGTTAGCGCGACTTGCGTTTATCTACACGAACGTCACCTAGCCAAGCTTTACCGCAGTGATAATGGTCACAGTGGCCTATTTATTAGCCTGTGCAACCACAGAAAAATAAGTGAATTTTTCATCCAACTCCTACACCGTGTGTTTATGAAGGTGTTTGGATGTATTGTTACAATCACGCACAAATAGCTGAACGAATGTTGCTAATATTTGGACTGGGATTTAATTCTGGAATAGGTTCTCATGTGTTGCATTAGTTACGTGCAGTGCAGGAAAGGGAACAGAAATCCGCGGGGGTACAGTCGCGGGCAAGGCTATATGTAAAAAAATTAAGCTTAGCAATCCTACTAATATTATAAATGCGAAACTTTGAGAGTTTAAATGGATGTATGTGTGGATGGATGTTTGTTACTCTTCCACGTAAAAACTACTGAATGAATTTTAATGAAACTTAACAATGATATAGCTCATACATCAGAATAATACATAGGCTACTACTCAAGCATATGATCACGCTACTACTCAAGGGAACGGAGCAGTGATCATTAATATCAACAAATTCGGCTGGCATCGGGATGCACGCAGAAGTGACAGTGTGGTTATTTCTGTTGCTGTTTAGATAACTATATCATTGTATAAAAGGGTTCAGCGGGAATGGGATCGGACGCCAGGCGGGTGGAAAATAATTGGCAGTATGAAGTTCGCCGAGTCAACTAGTTTAACATATAACAATCCATACTAATATTATCTTTGCGTTACGCTTTCACGTCTACGTAAACCACTGAACCGATTTTCATGAAAATTGGTTTAAGGGTAGATTAGACCTAGAGAGAGAACAAAGACTATATTTATTATATGATAATCGACCTACACGGGGCGAAATCACCATCAAAAGTTAGAATGTTAATGAATTAGAAAAATATATTCATTCTGTTTATGGAATCTTAATATTTTTTAGCAATCTCTACCGGGGTAACTTTTTTTGCTGTTTAAATTTCGTGTCGAAACATTTATCGAACAATTGAAGGAATTTTTAATATTTTTATAGCATTAAGTATGCTAACTATACAAATCGAATACATAGGGAAAAAGAATCTTCTCGGGCGGGACTCGAACCCGCAGTCTTACCCTTACAGGGGGAATGCCTGACCAATTCGGCTACCGAGACACGCCCGATATGATTCAAATTTCCCATCTCATACGTCTTTGAGGCGACGTGGCGTCATCTACCGATTTTTTTACGAACTATCGGAATCAATGAATGATGTTACAATCATTTTTAAACATTGATTCTTTTTCCCTATGTATTCGATTTATCGAACAGTCGCTAAGATTAACAATGCCATCGCTTACAGAATAAATACCCCTTGGCGAGCATGTTTTCCATTCGCGTAGAACCAAGTTCCGTACAGTGATATATTCCAACGTTTATTGCACTCGGAACGGATGACATTAAAAACCGCTTAGTGTGGAACCTACGACGAAATACCCGCAATTTTGGTGGCCACTTAAAAATATAGAAAACATACATACATTGTAAATTTGTACCTTTGTTTTGTGTTGTTTTCTGTGAGTTCCTCTTTACTATTTTTCTGCTCAGAATGTTCACACAAATTCTAGACAGACAGCAGCCCCATATATTTTTTCGATTGGATGACCTGCCATTTCATTTAATAAGAATGTCGTCAATTTGATGATGTCAATAGGTTTTCGAAAATGAATTGTGACACTACGGTTAGAATATTTATCTCTATAAACTTATCTCGGAGGGAGACTCTTAGGCCCAAATTAAAAATAGCTCGCACAGCTCGTTTTTGCAAGACAAATATTGCGTTTAAATCTGCGGAGTTACCCTAAAGGAAAATTCCGTAGCTCAAAATACTATGAAAATACTCGTACCAAAAGGTTGGAGTGAAGGAAACCCCACCTATATGGGCGAAGCACCTTCACAACTAGACCCTGCTAAGGATCAAACTATACTAAAGAAACATCTAAGTGAGCGTTCGCCGTTTCATCTACCTCAGTGGGTAAAGCCAGAACACTGACTCATAACACCTCATTCCGTTTTCTATGGAACATGATGATTGATGCCGTGGTTGATTTATCACTATCGAAACTGAGCTGTATTTTGTATAGCTTAGTTTAAATAATCATATTTTGTACCATCACATTATTTCAATATCGTTGTGTTCATAGTGTACCCAAAACTGTACCAATCCCGATATGTGAAATTCGATCATAATTACTAGAAGGGCTTCCATCGTTGATATTAGATATTCACACATCTACCAAGTCTCACATCGACCTCGCTTTATCCATGGTGACCTCACTATTTTACTTGAATTTAAGTAACAGAAAATTCAACCGTGATTTGTTCGGCATCTGGCTCTCAATAAGAACGTCAGCAAAACTTATAACGTTTGCAAAAGACTGTAATTTTTCAAAATATTGAAACTTAAATAACTATCTACTAGATTATCTCTTCTCCTTTATTTTTCGGTTCATTCTTGTATTTAAAACTCGGTTAATAATCGCTCACCGATCCCTCGACTTTGTAGGGTTGTCCATAGTTGATTTCTACGGAAATCTAAATTTACAATTTTGACAATTTAAATTTTCTTAGGAATCATTCGTGTATAGAAAGTGAATTATGGTCACAATTTTATTAGATTTTTCATTCATTTAACTGTGATTTTGTAAAAGTTAACTGTGATTTAAGTGATAACTTTCATTCATTTAACTGTGATTTTGTAAAAGTTAACTGTGATTTAAGTGATAACTTTATGAGTGCCACTTGGTGTTAGTAATGTGTCATGTGTGTGTGTTTTTTCGAGACTATGTATGTATGTATGTATGTATGTATGTATGTATGTATGTATGTATGTATGTATGTATGTATGTATGTATGTATATCCATTTATTTGGCACGGCCTACAGCCTGAACGGCTTGACGGATTTGGTCATGTGAGGTGTAATTTCATTCGCTGTGATTGTGCGAGTGGAGTGACACCAGGTATATCAAAATTTCGAAAAAATCATAATGGCGTATTTTTGGTGCCAAAACGTATGTGGTCAATAATATTTTTGACTCAAACTCAAACAAAATGAAGGAAATTAGAAGGAGATTACGTAAAGATATACATATCATATCATAACTAAAAAGTATAAAATAAAACAAATGATTAAAAAATAAAAAACCCGACTGCCTCTGAAAAGATTGAAATAAGTTTGTTAGCAGGCGGTACCCATTAATTTTCTTTCGGTTTCTGATTGGCAAATGGGTACCGCCTGCTATCAAACTTATTTCGATCTTTTCAGAGGCAGTCGGGTTTTTTTATTTTTTTATTACATTAATATTTATTTTTATTCAAAGAAGCGGACCACTCGGAGATTCCGAGAAAAAGCTTCAGATGACAAGAGATGATGAGCAGAGACTAATGCAAGAGTGATGATGATTTACTTCGTTTAACGTATTAGATACTCGGATAAGAATTTTTATTCCGTGAATAAAATTCACATTTTGGTGCACAGGATTTAGTTCACATTTTGTTCTGTAAGTATTTAGTCAATTATAATAAACCTATGATGCTAACTATGAATACCTCTATTTAAGCATTTTCCATAGATAGATACCTAAGCAATTTTTTTTACCCCAAGCTGGTGGATAGGCACTTTTTAATTCCGCTCCTATTTCAGCCAGTTCCAGTTTAATATATATTTTAGGTATAATAAAACAATGTAATAACCGTACATCATTTTCTCCCCTTTTTTACACGCGCGAAGAAAATGCACGCGATTTTACTTGTTTACTGTTCTAAGGCTGTGTTCACATTACGTGGGCAATTTGTAAGTAGAAACATTTTTAATTTACCGTGCCAATTCTTCACTTCTTAAACGTCTTGTCTTCGATATTACTCACCACTTTCTCTCTAAACCATTTTTGTATGCATGAATAATATGAAAAATTCTGTTTGTCTGGGTATTTTTAGGTACGATGGTGAAAATATATTATGTCGCTACAACATCGTCATTTGAAAATAGTATTGTAAATATCTGCGGTAGCCTAGTGGGTAATGAACTGCTGAGACGAGGGCTCGGGTTCGATCCCAGGTTTACCATGGCACTCACTAATGACTTTCCGATGCTTTTCGAAGTTATGTGTGTATTTATCGCAGGTTTATAAGTGCCCGATTAATGGCAATAGGCTCGCCACCTATTACATTGGAACCCAAAAATAAACTGGCGAAATGTGGGTGCTAGCACCTCTGTCTACCCCTTCGGGGAATATAGACGTGAGTTTATGTTATGTTATGTTATTATAAACATACCCTAAGCTGGCATTATAAAGAGGACCGCTAACATCTGCAGCTAGTTTTAAAAAAAACGAGAAGGTTCGTACAACAACGATGCGGAAATTCAGCTGAATTATGAGCCTAAGTTATGTTGCTTTAACTAGCGGAAAAGATATAGTGTATATTTCAAAACTTTTGGATTCATTAATAACTACCCCCGCTTCCTATGTGGTGTAGCGGTAGTGAAGTGTAGGAAGTGCGGGTTCGATACCCACTTGGTGCAAATATTAGCATGCATGAAATAAATAGACGAACCTCTAAAAGATTGAGTAGATACGAAAGACATTTATACCAGTCAAGAACAATGTGGAGAAGCAGTCGATTGCCTACTTGGAAGATGGGCAGGCCTTTGATGTAGGACGTCAACTTGTGTCGACACCCTGGCACCTTCCCATCTTCCAAGTACGATGGACTGTGCATGCGCTACTGCTGCATCAGCGGAGACTCTCAAACGGCGCAAATATACTAATTTAACTGGTAATTACATTTTTGAGCCGTTTGGAGTCGAAACGTTGGGTCCGTGGGATCCAAGTGCGCGCGCGCTTTTCAAAGATATAGCGAAGCTTCTAATTGACTCTTCGGGTGACCATAGGGGACCAATTCTTTGAGCGGGGTAAAGGTCAGCCTTTACCTCGCTCAAAGAATTGCTATCGCTATTTAGCGGTGTAATGCCCGCCAACCTTTTGGGCACGGTACCGCCGTACCGGTACCACGGTTACGTTCCCCCTCCCCCTTTTTTTCTTATTTTTGTATATATTGCATAGTTAGTATTTTAGTTAGCATAGTATAGTATATTGTATATTTGCTGTGCTTTTGTATTATGAAATTGACAAATAAATTACAATTGCAGTCAAGAACAAATGCTACCTAATACAAAGGCATACCATAACTTAGAAACCGCAACTCAGATCCAACTGCGTCTACAAATACATCAATAAATCGTTACATAATATATTTTTTTTCACAGGAAGTAAGCACCTACCTACTACTGGCTCTAACTGTGATGTTGGCACCCTTTGCTGTTTCACAGACGCATAAATCTTTATGTTGGCACTGTATTTTTCCTCAATGCTAAAAGTACATCGATATCATAGGCAGCAAGTTATAGCTTTTTACAAAATTTGATTTTAATGAGGTTTTAGAAAAGAGCTGTTTTTTATAAAATGCCTGTGCCGAAGTAATTTCGTTGAGTATGTTCGAAACTAGCGCTCGTGACTTCGCCCAAGTGAAATTAGGATCCTGTGTCCTTTTTTTCGTGCAGAAATCCCCTCGAACAGTTGTAGTAGGTACTGAGGGTCGTGGTGCTAAGCCGGAGGTGAGGTTGTCTTCGACATATCCCTCGCACCCCGGCTGACCCACGGCCATCCCTAGATTATTATCTATCCCTGTACCAAGTTTCAGCTATACAACCGTCAGAGCGTGATTGATTTTCAAACATATACTTAACCATCCAAACTCGTCCAAGTATGCTCTACTCTGCCAAATTGTTTGTCTTTTAGTGTTTAGTCTTTTTTGTCTTTTTCGTATTTTTTTGTCTTTTTAGTATTTTTTAATTATTTTAGTCTTTTGAGTCTTTTTAGTCTTTTGAGTTTTATTAGTCTTTTTAGTCTTTTTTGGTCTTTTTAGTCTTTTTAGCCTTTTGAGTCTTTTTAGTCTTTTGAGTTTTATTAGTCTTTAGTCCCTCCCCTTTTAATAATTACGTTTACATAAGTATTTAATCAGTTCTAATGTTTTAACAGAGTTAAACTAATACCATACGATATCGAACAAATGCCAATAGATTTTCAGTGTTGCTAAATATATTTCTTTTATGTTTTGTCAAAGTTGGTAAAGCTATGGTTCAATGAACGGCGGCGATCCCTAATAAATTTCTTTAAATGGAGGTCCTAAAATAACATAGAAAGACTGATGGTAGGCGTTCACAATTAAAATGGTCGCATGATCAGCCATTTCGACTTTTATTTGCTTAACTGACATTTTTGCAGGGAATAAAATATTTAAATGAACCTATGTCTCTTCCATCTTTTTCATTTTTCTTTTAAATCTTTTACTATCCTCAACTCAGTTGGTATTGGTTCTTCAGCCAAAGGTTTCTCTGGCCTCTTGACTCTGACTTCAGTAAAAACACCATTTATTGAACTTTTTAGGACTCAAACTACTCATAACGCCTGGACCGGCTTAACTTGCTCTGCTATGAACGGAGGGGTCTCAATGGCTAAGAGACAGGCAGAGGACAGGTAGACGAATCGTGTGCTCGGAATTTATGAGGGCAGTACCTAAAGTCACAAAATTTTACCATAAAATTACACTCAAATACTAGACTACATGCACCTCACGTAAATATACGAGGATGACTGCTGTTTAATCACCTACCGCTATGTGTTAGAATAAACACGAGCAATGACAAGCTTAATACCTACTTTAGGCCACGAGACACGCGGTATTTTTATAAATATTGCAGATAGCAATCATTTGGAGGCCGGAGTGCCGGCGGTGCACTCAAAAGCACGCCTCCCCATTCCGGGTGCGAGTCGGGAACACCATTGTCCCCCCTCCCGAGGAGGGCCAGACCGTAAAGGATGGCCCTGGGTTTGCCGGGATTCGAGGGAAATGTCGAAGACAATCTCACCTCCGGCCTAGCACCACGACCCCCATGCGGTTTTAGGCGGTTCAAGTTCGACATAAACTCCCCCTGGCTCCGGCGGGGGAGGTATCCATGGGGATTTCTGCAGTAAAAAAAAACAAAAACAAGGAGGCCGGAGTGCGCTCCTTCAATTAATTTGTTTTGGTTTATAGAAGCGAATAGTTATCATCAAACCTCAGAACCCCGAAAGGAAAAAATGTACAAAAGCCTTCCGTGCTTGCGCCACAAAATGCTTGCCATGGCCCTAATATACACTTTTAACCAATAATAATTTGATCTATCACAATTATTATTTACCTACTATTACCGTGTGCCCATAAAATAATCCGCTTCTTAATAAAAACATTGTGTTGTGTCACATAGCATTCAATGCCTTTCCTGTGGAGCGATCCGCGCAATCCTGTTTTTCGTTTCCCATTTTGTATTATGTATTGGGCATAAAATAATCCGCCCCTCTCGTCGCTTATTTAAGAGCCCATGTGTAGCTGTGGTTCACAGCAGTTCCAGTCGAACGCTCCCATGACAGAGGTCTCAAAATTACTACGCACTTAACGTAAGTTACGCAAAATTGAGTTTTAGCTCTGACTTAGCACCAAGCTTTAGGTTCGGTTATGGAACATTGCCAACTTGATAAATAAAGGTGTTTTATGGATGTGTCCTCTTGTGTTGAAACCGTCTAGTTTGAATTGTGGCTTTGAATTATTCTAAAGTTTGTAAATGATCTACGACGGGAATGACTAATTGATAATGTTGAAAGAATTGCAAATCTAAGGATATAATTATGTGTTTATTTATTTCACTCCATTATTATTTTTTTGCGATCACTCTCTGTAGTTGTGGTATCAGACTTTTCATTAGTTTGTTTATAGATTGACAGTAATTTCTTATCGATTGAAATTCCTTCTGTACACGGATATCTATCTGTGGTTCTGTAGATATACTTACGTATAATTTTGTCTTTTGTGTATTGATGTGTCGGTCAGACTCGGCCCCACATAAAGAGGGGTCAGTCTGCTGTCGTGAGTCAATGTCATGGGCTGCATGTTTACTATCAGATGGAAAAGCGCCTTATCCCATCCCATAGTCACCTACTTTTACGACACCAAAAAGAAGAAATATGGTGGCCCTGTTCTACTCCACCTGGAACCAACTCTACAAATGACGAAAATAGGCTGGCAAATTTTATATTAGCTGTCAAATAAGCATAATTAAGTATCGGTTATTTAATTCATGAGGTACTTTATCAAAACATTGCCCTCCAAACGGCAAGAGCACAAGAAATTTGACAAATAAAAGTCACAAGCAAGCTGCGAAAAATAAGTTTTTTCTGAACTCCGACTCCAATGTTTTTAATAAATGTTTATTTTTCACAGAGTGGAGGCGTAAACAAAAAATATTGCTATAGGTCTGTCAGACAAATCACGAAGTTTTAATTGAATATTAGTCAGTAGATTGTTTGTCGACAGGTACTTTCTTTAAAGATCCTGTCTGAAGGCATACTTAGTAACTTATACAGATTGGAGTTACGCAGCCAAAAATATAGGAAGAAGTACTGCCATGCAACATTCTACTTGTTAGATAGGTAGATTGTTAGATAACGCTTTGAAAATCCATAGTTGCAAATTGAAGTTTCAATAGTTTGTACTGTTCGGGTCTTCACGCGATATATAATGGAAAAACTTACTTTTGCCGACGACGTTTCGGGTGCGTTACAGCACCCGTGGTCACGGCTTGAAGTTTCAATGGCATTCAGTTCCCTGAAACACATTCCCAAAAGCGTAGATATCCGAAGAATCGGTAAATAATACTTGTAAGAAAACCAAAGTGTCTTCATAGTAATGACTGCAATGCCACATCTTTCGTTCGTGTTTATTGCCGTCCGAATTCCGAAGATTCGTATGTTTCATAGTAGCCTCCAGTCTGTAAGAAGTAATTAAATTTCAAGCGTGAAAGTTCTAGACGCTTATAAAGTCTACTTTGAGTAAACCCTGAAATACTTTCTGGGAAATAATTATGAACTTTTTAGGGAGCAAAAACAGGAATGAAAAAAGTGCTTTTATAAAACCTTTTCTTTTTTCATTATTAATAAGATGGAAAGTTTTACTTATCCACATTGTAAATAATTTGTAAATGAAAGTCTTCAAGACCGAATTTCAACTTTTTGAAGTTTGTAATTTAAATTTTTGATTCATATTTGTAAGCTAAAGACAAGAAGGCCTGCAAGTCGATACACACCCACTGGTTGACAGAGTTCCCTAGCGCAATTTTTCCCTTTGGGGTTGGGAAGTCAGATGGCAATTTTTAATAAAAAAAATTGTGATATGGTTACCGACTCTGCGAATGGTTAACTGTGAAAAGTGAAAATGTACGAACTCTTAGACATTCACAAATAGAAAGAGCAGTGCCTCTTATTTCTTAGCTTCTCAATATTATTTTTTAGGGTTTCGTACTAAAAAAAGACAAAGAGTAAAAATAGAATAAGTACTATTATTGAAACTCCAATGTCCATCTGCCTGTCGGTCACCAGACTTTAAACTTTAAAATTCGAATAAGTACATCGGGAAAAATGAAATACCCAGTAGGATTTGAACCCACGACCTTTCCCTGACTGCATCTTATTAACCGTGATATCAATGACAACAAACACTAACAAGAGATAAATATTCCACAATATTCTACACAACGCTATTTAGACCCATGGTAAGCTTTTATAGCTTGTGGGAATCTAGAATGCGAATAAACATACTTAAATACTTTTTTTTTTGTAAATACATTCATAATATACATAGAAACACCCAGACCAATGCAAATAGCCATATTCATGCATACAAATATTTGCACTGAGCGGGGATCGAACCCGCGCCTCCTGCGTGGCAGTCACGTGCACTACCGCCACGCACAGAGGCGGAAGTATTTGTGCTCGTGTCCGACTCGCACTTGGCCAGTATTTAAGTCACTATGTACCTATAAGTAGGTATGTATTCAAATTCTACGTAGCGGGGATTTACCACCCAGAAAGTAGCTTATCGTACAACGCAACTTTAAGTAAACAGGGGAAATTTACTTAACCGAAACCTTAAACCTTCTGTATGCGAAGGGTTAAAACAATGTCTAAACTTGCATTATTTATGTGTCTTATCTCGATCCTGCATTCGCTGTTATATAGTCATTACTGCTATTGAATCTACATGGTAAAATTAATAAGTTTTGTACCTAACAAATAGGAAAATATAAAACTACTGGACTGATTTTAATACATTCACAGTTTCAAGTAAGAGTGAGTACCAGTTTTTAAGTCACTATGTACCTATAAGTAGGTATGTATTCAAATTCTACGTAGCGGGGATTTCCACCCAGAAAGTAGCTTATCGTACAACGCAACTTTAAGTAAACAGCGGAAATTTACTTAACCGACTCTGTATGCGAAGGGTTAAAACAATGTCTAAACTTGCATTATTTATGTGTCTTATCTCGATCCTGCATTCACTGTTATATAGTCATCACTGCTAATGAGTCTACATATTTAGTGGTAAAATTAATAAGTTTTGTACCTAACAAATAGGAAAATATAAAACTACTGGACTGATTTTAATACTTTCACAGTTTCAAGTAAGAGTGAGTACCTAATATGAGTTGCTTTTTATTTCAATAATCTGCTAGAATAATATAAGTGTTTCAAAAATGCATCGGGTGCTAATGGCCTGGCCAATAACACCCGAATTGTGGTGTCGCGGTCACTTCAAAAAATGACATTAATTTTTAGACTTTATTTCTATGAGCCTAAAGTCCAAAATGGAATTAAAACAGTTTCATCACACTTTTGCAAATACTCTGCAAAAATACATTTAATTTTGGACTTTAACTGCATCGCTTTATAGTCTATTATTTAATGCCGTTTTTTGCAGTAGCGGTGGCACCACAATAGTTTGGCTTTAGCAGAATCGAGGCCCTGTTGACCAACCTCCTTTACAAAACATGACAGAGTGACTAACTTTTACTCATGGAATCTTCCCCGTAGAATTTTGATCCCATTTCCGCAACCCATAGGGCCTATTCACGATATAAAAATAGCCTACTTGTGTTATTCCGGACTGTAGTGTACCACTGTACCTACCAAATTGCAGCCTTTAGGGCGTGATCGGGAAAAATCATCCGAACATCTTCACCAAACTTTCACACTTCTAAGTATTCTTAGTTATGTCCTTGATGTTATAATTTGACACTTCAAATGAACAAGAGTAAGATTGTCTGGTTAGAGATGCAGCTTTGTGCACCTGGTGTGTAATCTACTTTCATCTTTATGTGAAAACATATAGCGCAAATGTTAGCTCGTCATGAGGTGGTTTACCTCTGGAACAATGCTAAGGTACTAAAGCCAGGTATTCACTGGCTACATTCGCATATATTATAATCCATACTAATATTTTAAATGCGAAAGTAGCTCTGTCTGTCTGTCTGTCTGTATGTTACGCTTTCACGGCTAAACCACTGAACCGATTTTGATGAAATTTGGTATAGGGGTAGATTAAACCTTGAGAAAGGCTGTAGGCTATGTTTGGTCGCGAAAACCGACATCCACGCGAGCGGAGCCGCGGGCAAAAGCTAGTTTAAAATAAATTTTAATTAAATGCATTCAACCACAGTCACTTCATCTGATGAAAAACGTCGATTATATGGTGATAGTTCACGCAACAATACCTTAGCTTTTTAGTATCTTAGCATTGTGCCAGAGGTAAGCCAGACGTATGCCAATCTTGCGTACGATTAATCGTATGATGAATCCGCTTACCTTCTGTGTTCTCTGCTCTATAGCTATATTATGTGCTCTATATTGTTATTGTATAGAACAAGACATAAGCTCGCTCGTGCGTTCTGTCAAATTATGACTACTTGACCAACAAATCCGAAAACAATCGTCGTCAATTGCTTGTGTGGGTAATGGAGGTGGTTATAGTGTGCGTCACCCATATTATAGAATGCGTCATTTGATCTAAACCCAAATGACGCACCCTATAATAAGTCTAGTTACTCTAGTGTACCTTCATATATGCAAGATAGGTAGGTAGTTTGCCACTTTAGTATCATAATTTTTACTACTGAAATAACATGTTTTTATTGCGTACAACTGGCTAATTATAGCACAATACTACAATTGCGTCTGTGTAGTATTTTGTTCAATGATCGAGTGCCGAGACATTGACATCTGGCTTATCTTCTCTCGATAAGCGTACCTATGTCAGAGTGTTGACACTTGCGTCATCAACACACCCCCGACATACGTATGACACTGTTATCTTTTAGTGTTTCTATCCAATGGCTTGCTATCCAATACACATTATTCGCGATTTTAAATCCCTGAAGGAGTAGGCTGAGGTCCAAGTGTACCTACCTATTATCGCTCCCAATTCACCAACTATAATTTGTGGTCGCACGTTATTGGAGGCAAGAAATTGCCGTCAATTGTACATTTTATCATGGACTGTAAGTTTACTGTTGGATGGAGAACAGCCCTATTCCTTAGTCACAATATACGACACCCGCAGGAAGAATAAAAAAAAAATAGAATATTCCGCGCTGAACGACACATTCCCCCTTTTTTCCCTAGAATAGGTTCCCATAGATTAAGGGAACGAGACCAGAATTCTACGTGGTCGGAGCCACAGACAACAACTAGTCATTAATAAAGATTATGACAACAATGGCCCGAGGATTGGCCCCTGAGGAACGCTTGCGTAACACGATTGAAGCACGTGACTCCAAGTACTGCGTAGCAACTGCGTGTTTCTTAGTTTTTGCTTCTATAAAAAAATTATCTGTTACTACGCAACATAATAATAATTCGAATAAAACATGTAGGTATTTTTACAGGAACGCCAATCGTGCGAAGTCTTCTAAACTTCTGTCTGCGTCAGGTCAATACATACAGCACTTACAGAAAAAAAGTTAGGTATCCTAAAACCACTAATGGTCAGATCTTATTTTGCCATTTCTTACATGCTAAATAGTGATGCATCTTTATGTTTTTTTATACCTTCAAGGAATCGTGGCGTAGTGTCTAGAATTAACATAGGTCCTACCTACAATACAGAATATCACTGATACGGGCACGGGCGGCGGCGTGCGGTAAAAACTTTGGTTGCAGATAACAAATTATCTATAAGCACCTACCTAGCTACGACCTTTTGGCTGACTGTGGCATCTGCGGTGTAGCAGCAGGTTGTTCGATTGCTACTTCGGAAGTTGTGGTGATTTTTGCGCAGTGCATTTATTGGTATGCATCAATCAATCTATCTATTAGGGCCTATTGCAATGCACTGCTGGACATAATGTGTCCCAATGTGCGCAATTGCTCCCAATCCACCGCCTTCCGCTTCCAGTTTAGTACTTAGTGGGTGAGGTGAACCCTTTTCAGGTCATCTTACTGGTCGTCTATATCTACGTAATTTGGTAAAATAAAAAAAATGCAATTAGGTGAATATACACTGGAGGTATCTACTGATCAGATCAGATCAATTAGTGCAGTCCACTGCAGGATATAGGCCTCTCCCAATGTACGCCATTTCACCCGAATGGGAATTGAAACCACGACTTTTGCTTCTGACTTAACAGTTGATTTTTCATGTAGAAATCCCACGCAGGTATATACCTAATGACAGGCCAGCGGTAGGTACTCGAACCGCATAAATGTACACTGCAACGTCTTAATAGACCTGTGACGTTCCTTTTTTACCCGACTGCGGCGAAGCCAAAAGGAGGGTTATGATTTTGACAGGCTATGTATGTATGTATGTTCATTTGTTCCCTCATAGCTCCTCAACTACTTATTAGAACTGGACAAATGAGGTATCGTTGCAAGCGGCTTTATCGTATCATAGTTATAGGCTATATAATGTGTCACTTAATCTTGTGTGGCGCCCTCTAGCGCTCATAAGGTACTGTGATAAAAAATAAATTTGAGATAAATATGCCGTGTTTGGTATCAAATGAAAGGGCTTAGTAAGCACATTTCAAATATGTATAAGTTATTAGCTTTACCTTGCCCCAAAATAATATAAATAAAAAATAAAGTTTAAAACTAAAACCCGACTACCGAAAAATCACGCTCTAAAAGTAACAAACAAGAAAATATCAAGGATAGCCGTGGTCGTATGCCACTTACATATCTGACAAAACGATATACCTATAATATTCTAGGGAAAAGTGGTATACGACCACGGCTATCCTTGATATTTTCTTGTTTGTTACTTTTAGAGCGTGATTTTTCGGTAGTCGGGTTTTAGTTTTAAACTTTATTTTTTATTAAATATGATGATGAGATTAATTTTTTACTACACCTCTCTAAGGGGCATTTTTTGATCTATCTCGTAGGGTTCAGCCAACCTTTGCAATTCGGTTTTTATAGCAGTCGGTTCGAGACCGCACAACCCCTCTTGACATGAGCGAGTTCGGATTACGACTCGCTCTTAGGCGATTTTCGGATACCTGTGCCCACAACTTACTCCCACGCCTGGATCCGCGCCTAATCACAGTTGCCGTTGGTGGTAGCGTACTCTCTACCCTAGAGAAGAGGCGTTGCTGACCCCGTTACCCAAGGTGCACCGCGTGGAGGTTTCCGATCAAGTATCCCAGTATTCCCAGTAATCAAATGCTGCATAATAAAAGTATATATCTAAATGCAATCAGTATTCTATTATTTGATTATATGAAGAAAATGCCGAACATAGAATTACTTAGTTTTATAAAATAAATTTTATAAAAATGCGTACCTCTACTAATATTTAGCCATTAAAAAACAACCCACAGTTTGCATTTACTCGATCAAAGTGCTAAACTAATATCAAATAGAAGTAGATTAACCTTAAAAGAAAAATAGAAAACGATCCTTGTTGAGGCAAAAACTAAACGTGGCTTAATGTCATTTATTGTGCCATCGATCCGTCAAAAATGTCAAATCAAAAACAGGTGGTTTACGCGTACTCTCGTTTGTTTAAAGAGGCTCGTATTTCACAAAATATTGTATTTAATTTCATTTTTGTTAGTCATTATTGTTATCGTGTAGTAAGGTAATACGATTACGATAGTTTTTCGTGCTACTGATACCTAATTTTTTTGATAATAGTCGAATATACTTATATAAATAAACAATAAGCAATAAAGTGTACAAAATAAAACACTGAAACTAAATTATACCAACATACATTAATACTCTTCTCTCATACAACATCAAAGTAACTCAAATGACTAGTAATTAATTCAATATTTTAGGTTGCGACGAATTAAAAAAAAACACTGCCATGCTCTCTGCGAAGTTTTGATTGATACGGTGCAATCTAATCAGTGCAACAGTGCCTACTAATAAAAAGTGGCCGATATGCAATTTTCATTACAAAAGGCCATTACGTTTTCTCTTTACCAATAGAAACGTTGTGTACACGTGGTCTTATTGAAAGAAATATCACCAGATTCACCAGTTTAAGAAAAAAAAAAGCAATTCAGATGTGAGTGAACCATTTTATTACTTTTCTGATATTTTATTTATTTATTTCGCAATAGGATTACATTATAATTTCAATATTTTATCTTAGATCTATGTATATTAATATTAAAACTCACAACAAAAAGTTAATGAAGTCCATAAATATGTGAATTAGAATTATTTTTTATTATGAAGAAGGGAATTAGGTTTATCTTTCATTAGTAAACAAGGAAGTGTGAATCCATTCTTCTAAAATTGTTTATTCAACACAATATTCATTCAATGACATATTTCATCAATTGAGACATCCATACATTGTGTGGAATTGTTCCTAATAGGTATTAATCATACACAGGTACTTAATATTGGTATGTATGTATTTTGTTTAATACTTTTATTATTAAGCATTAAGCTGAAGAAATAATAGATCATTGACCTCATGAAATGAAATGTCTTTCAGTTTTCTATACTCACAGCTAGATTCTTTATACAAATTCATAACATGTGAGAATTCTGTATTAAAAAAAGTAAAAACAATAAGTGCTATAAGTAAATGACCTCTTAAACTGTCATGAAGTTGTTTCATGTAATTATTGCCCGCTTCCGTTTTGTTTGTGTCCAATATTATCAGTCATTCCGAACCAGTTTACACCTAATATTAAGAGATTTATTGAACTTTTGAACTTTACAAGCTTCCGTTACAACTGTAAGTAACCGGTTCAAGTTAGATATTAACGAACACACTGAATGTTATTATTAGTTATCACTAACAGTAGGTTACTTATAATTTTGTGCCGTGCTGACTGACTGACCTGTATGTGTCAACAGCGGGCGATGAGACGAATCCTCCCTCTCAAAGAATTCAGTGTCCTACTGACATCTACAATGAGAAGCTATTCATATATAGATTCTTTGCGCTCCGCCAGGTAAAAATGATAAAAAAATTGTGTTGTGGCTTTTGATCTCACCATTTATTAAACTTCAGATTTGTTACCTTACATTTGTGTTCTAGAATAATCCTATGTTTCATTGTGTGGGCTCTGTAGTATCTTACATTATTGACTTCAATTGTGTTTGGATTTTTCATAACAAACTGCAAAATGCTTTCCATTATTCATTATCACTATCACAAACTATGAATATATACTAATATAGTATATTGCACATTAAAAAAATGATAAAAATGGTTTAGTGGATGTTTAGATTTTGTAAACTTATTACAGTCTATTGATTATAAGACTATAAAATTTTTCAATGATATTCAAAAATATACACACAGACAATATACAGCATGTGTTTTATATAAATTATT
Source organism: Eilema sororculum (assembly GCA_914829495.1). Lineage (NCBI taxonomy): Eukaryota > Metazoa > Arthropoda > Insecta > Lepidoptera > Erebidae > Eilema > Eilema sororculum. The sequence continues at coordinate 17,315,076 of OU618552.1, read as the reverse complement.
ATCCACAGTACAATGGCCCGAGTGCTCAACGGTAAAGCTCTTGCAACAGAAATTCAGAATGAATTAAAAGAAAAAATTGCCAGCTGGGTAAGCCTCGGTCATAAGGCACCCAGCGTCCGTTGCATCTTAGTTGGTGAGGACCCTGCAAGTCAAACGTATGTCAGCCATAAAATATTAGCAGCAAAGAATATTGGAATAGATGCTGAGGTTATACGTCATGATATCAATATTTCTGAGGAACAGTTGATATGTGAAATCGAGAAACTCAACCAGGATAGTAATGTTGATGGTATTCTAGTACAGTTACCGATACCAGAAAACATGAATGAAAGAAAAGTGTGCTGTGCGGTTACTCCCGAGAAAGATGTGGATGGCTTTCATGTCACTAATATTGGAAAGCTGTGTGTTGATCTGCCAACTTTAGTTCCAGCCACAGCTTTGGGTGTCATAGAGATGTTAAGAAGGCAGGTAGTTTCAAATGTTTAGTAGCATAATGAACGAAATTGTGAAGTATAGGTTTAGTTCAATAATAATAAGTATACTTTAGTATTTAGTAAATCGGATATAGCCCTTTGTTTGCTGAGGTATGACAAGCATGGGATATGTTTTAGGCAATTTTACACTGCAGTTTAGATCCAAGACAGTAAGCGATTTTAGTCTGTTCGAGTCTGACACAACCGCCTGGTGAGGGGAGATATCCAAAAGGATATTCTTTATTTCTTTATGGGATATTCTTTATCAATCATGACTGATGAGTCATGGATGACATAAAAAGTAGGTGTAATAATTTCAAAATTTTTAGATTCAAAATCGAAACCTTTGGCCGTAATGCTGTGGTAGTTAGCCGCTCAAAGAACGTAGGCATGCCAATTGCCATGATTTTGCACAGTGACAATAGACATGAAAACAAATTAGGTATGGATGCAACTGTCACCATTTGCCACCGCTATACACCCAAGGAGCAATTAACAGCGTTTTGCCAGAATGCCGACATCATCATCTCTGCTACAGGTTTGTCTTACTTTTTTTTTTTCAATAGGTTCAAAAGGGTAATTGAATATGAATTTGAATGGGGACTTTTAGGTAGCAATCATATACTAAAATTATGGGATTTAAATTTTGAAATGATTTAAACTTTCAGTTCAAGTAGTACAGATACACTTATTTAACCCTGAGTAAATAAGCATAGGCGTTTCTAACAGGCTAGTCTTGTGTCATTGACATGACTATTCGGGATTAATGAGTGAAATAATTGTGAATATATTGAGAGCCTGAACCGAAAAAATATCTGAGTCTTGTAAACGCAAGAGAAGTCAAGGTCTGGACTTCTGGAAAATCACAGTAAACTAGTTCTTTCCATCAAAATATATTTGAAAACTTTGTGTTTAGGAATACCAAACCTAATCCAAGCGAACATGGTGAAATCTGGTGCAACTGTCATTGATGTGGGTATTACGAAGGTCACAGATGCGAATGGCAAGATGAAGATGGTTGGAGATGTCGATTATGATGGTAAGTATCTTAAACCTAATATTGGAGGCGCAGCATAACGTGGAGGGTTTATCAATCCAAATCATCTTTACTAAACAGTACCGTAGGAACAATCAGGGTTAAGCAACAACAGGTACACGGGCAAAATAAGAGCACTTACGGCACGCTGCTTCCTTGATAACTTAGATGCTGGTTGTAGCCAACTTCTCCTGGTGTCAGGTTATGTACGTGATCCCTTAGTAGTTATTACTGGAACGCGGCGTTCCGCTAAGACTTTCAAATGTTACGAAGACCAAAGCGAGACTGGATTGTTCTAGAGGTGGCGAACGCGGCACAGCCAATCTCCCGTAATCGACATACCCACATACCAAAAATCATGGGTACCTATGATTTTTTGCACATTACAATTTCAGCAAGATGTACGAGTATGACACAACACCACAACAATTAATGATACTTCATGGTTTAGTCCGTCGCTTTCACCTCTGTGTCTTAAGTCCGATTGTTCCTCCCTCTTTAGGTTTGGAAACCTGAGATGGTGCGCACAGTTAGGTATGAAATGGGGCTTCATTCGGTGAACGACGGCGGCGCGCTGAAAAGCGCGCCTCCCCATTCCGGGGGCGAGTCGGGGACACCGTTGTCCCCCCTCCCGAGGAGGGCCAAACCGTAAGGGATGGCTCTGGGTCAGCCGGGGTGCGAGGGATATGTCGATGACAACCTCACCTCCGGCCTAGCACCACGGCCCACAGTCGGCGTGCGGTTTTAGTCGGTTCGAGTCCGACATAACCTCCCCTTCCGGCTCCGGTAGGGGAAGTATCCGAGGGGATTTCCGCACGAAAAATAAAAAAAAAAAGCTGCGGAATGATCTCCCAAAAATGCTGTGGTTTTTCCAAGCATCCACAATATCGGTTTCTTCAAGGGCATTTGAAGGTTTTTACAGGGTCGGCAGCACGAACTTACATATCCTATGACAGTGTAGGTAAGTACTTGCTGTGACTTCTCAATGATGGTACTATTTTTTTCTTCACGCAGCTGTAAGCAAAGTCGCTGGAGCAATCACACCGGTACCAGGAGGCGTCGGTCCAATGACTGTTGCTATGCTCATGCAGAATACCTTCCAAGCGGCCAAAGGCCTCCGTGATAATTCCTTGAAGTTGAAAGCTTCAGAGTAGCCAGAATATTGTGCATATAATGCCAAAATATAAAGTCTTGACAGCGAAGTATTCTAAAAGTATTATCTCTAGTATAGTAATAATAATTCTCTCTAATAAAATGTTAAATAATATTAAAATACAGCCAAAATTCCACTAATGATCAAAAGATGTTCAAAATCTCGATCTATCTTAATCTCTCAAATGTCAAAAACTTCATTCTTGTAAAATAAATAATTTTGTAGAAAGAACAGTTACGTTAGTTTGATCGTATTTAACGTTTGGGAGGTTGAGAGTAGATCGAGACAGAATTTTGAATATCTTTTTATTACTTAGAAGAATTAGCCTTCAGTAATGACTTTCATTTATATCGGATATAATATCGATAAATAAAATCTTTTTTTGTTATTTCAGAGGCCCAACTAAATTCATGGTTTGACTATTTTGGCACCTATTTAGAGGTATTATTGTTGTTAAAAATTATTTGTTTTGATAGATATGGTTGAATCTCAATAAATATAATATAGAATGATGTGGTAGAAATCCTGTCCGATCTGTGAAGGTGATTTGGGCATCGATATTTAGTTGGAATTAAATAATTTTTAAGTAAATCATACTTAGATATAAGGAATTATGATGAAAATTACCTCGAATTTTAAAGTTATAAACACAATAAAGTGATATCGATGCGCACAGTTTTCTTATTTATGACTATTTTTAGAAACCAATGCCCCCTTTCGACTCGGACAGGATTATTATTACAAATTGTATATTATTAAAATTAAATCAAATTGTGCCTTAGCATCAATTGAAACTTTCTAAGCCCACAATGTACAAAGTAATACCGCTACCGCGTGTACCGCGCACGTGCGACAACTATATCTCGCTCGCTTTCAGCTAATGCTCTTTCTCTTTCTTTACCACATCCCCCGCCACACCATCTTAAAAGCGTTTTATTAAGCCGGGCTATTAACGATCGGGAAACACCCTAAACTTAGACTTGTACCCTTGATCATTTTAAGGATTTTTCCATCTGGTCTGAACTGGTTAATAATGAAGGAAGATGCATTAATGGGTAACGACTATTAAGTATTTATATTATAAAAAAAAAAACAAATGGGGTAGGGGATAAATAGTGAATACACTAGATAAATGAGTTAACGAATTTTGATGACTGTCTCTACTTGCATTGCGTAACTTTGCATTTGTGTGATAGTTAAAAAGTTGCGCATTACACAAAAGTGTAATACATTCCTCTATAAAATTTTAAGACTGTTATTTATGAGTGTAACGTATTAAAGACATTGTTTGATATTTAACTCTATGAATAAACGAAATTTAGCCGCATGCATTTTCTAATTACTTTTATATATACTGCGATAAGACAAAATGTGATAACTATCTTAGTGTGTTGTATATAGAGTTTAATATCGAATGATCTTTCATTTCGATGAATACTTAATTGCATTATGACAATGGCATAAATGTACAAATGTAAGAGAAAAATACCCAGATTTACTACTTACAAACAAGTGCATTATAGTAGTTTTATTATCTTACTCTAGTTTTAAGAAATGGCTATAAAAATATACATCCTAAAGGATTTTTGTTTTAGTTGTTGCTATTTTTAAAATACAATTATATTATTATACTAGAGTGTTTTATTCAGAACCTAAGGGACACACTAAAGAAGCATTTACTGCGCACATAGCAAATTGCCAAGAAAATATGAATGTCAAGAGAAGCATTTCACTACGTAAATGTTGGGGGTAAATGTAGGTGCTGCTTTGGTGTGTGGCCTCCCTAATAAGTCCATGCTATTTTCCTAATATTAATAATACAATCACCGGGTGCTTCAAATCACTCGACTCAAACCTCGAAGTCCATCAACTAATCGTAAGCGATATTCCACGGTAGCGGCCCCAACAATGAACCCTGTGGAACACCTCTCTACATGTCTAATTAAACAAACCCTCCTCTGGCTCCAACTGGAAATGAAGGTGTCATTTCTAGTTTAATTTTAGTCAAGTTCGTGCTTATATGAGAATCGAGTTTCTCCAGTACTGCTGATTTATCGTTGTCGATCGACATTGCAAGCCTACACGCCTCATACGTTGGAACTGCCCCAGACCTTGGTGGGGTCATACACACCCTTCATTCATTGTACTATTTCACCTAATCGGTCACAATCAGCGCTATCATTATGTATACCAATTAATCAGGTAGTAATACATTATACCCAATAAACTTACCTCGAAGAGTGGTGAATGAATGCGTGTCGTGTAATTATTTCCAATATCAGTTTTTTGTGTAATGAATGACAATGACATGGCTAATAAAATTATATTCTCAGTCAGTTTGAACTAGTTCTCACCTAATAATAACTACAGATTTATTGAACTTCTTAACCTTCGAAGTTTACATTTTAAAACGTGAGCAACTAGTTTAATTTGGATATACACAAATACTCTGAATGATTTAGTTACTTATCTTTGCTGAACTATCTCGAGTCAAGTTGACCTAACGACTTGTAGCGTATATATACGCGATGAGACGAGTCTGTCATCAGTCATCACAGTGAACAGTGTTCCACAAACATATTAGGACTAACATCCATAACTTGTAAAAACATTTTTAATATCCGTAATCGAAAATGAGAAGCCACACCTACATTGATTCTTTGGGCTCGGCCAGGTAAATTTATTGGACATGATTTGTTTTATTTTTGTCAATAATTAAAACTAACTAACTAATGTTAAAGTATATATTTTTTATCAAATATTTCAGTGAAATATATCATACTGATTTACCTAGGAATCATTTTCTAAATCAATATTTAATTCACAGCTTAATGGCCCGAATCCTCAATGGAAAGGCTCTTGCAGCTGAAATCCAAAGGGAGTTGAAAGAAAAGATCGCCGACTGGGTAAGCCTTGGTAACAGGGCACCTAGCATTCGTTGCATCTTGGTTGGCGATGACCCTGCAAGCCATACTTATGTCAATAAGAAAATCTTAGCCGCAAGAAATGTTGGAATCGACGCTGAAGTAATACGTCATGATATTGACATTTCTGAAGAGCAGCAAATAGCTTTAATTGAAGATCTGAATGAAGACGATTACGTTGACGGCATTTTGATACAATTACCATTGCCCGAAAGTATGAATGAGAGAAAAGTGTGCTGTGCAGTAGCTCCTGAGAAAGATGTTGATGGGTTTCATGTCACTAATATTGGCCAGCTGTGTGTCGATATGTCAACCCTTGTTCCTGCTACAGCTCTGGCGGTTGTTGAGATGCTGAAGAGGTAGGATTTCTAACTTCTTATTTTACAATCTATCAAATGAAATATTTTTAATTAAAATGCTAATTAAATAAATGATATTAACGAAACAACGTGAAAAAGATAGTTTAACAGGTCTAAAGCGTCTCTCTGCGCTTTTGCAGTTGCGTAAAATTTAAAATTTGTTGCAAAGTTGTTGCAAAAATACTTTTGAAGAATATTTTTTCTGTTACAAAAACATCACGATTTTACCTTAAAATTTTTGTACCTAATTTATAAGAATCCTAACTAGCAACTTAAAATATGTCGTTCATTATTTCGTCCTTTAAATTTCTCCAAAGAACAAAAATCAAATGTGTAAAATTTAATATTTTTTTAGGTTCAAAATTGACACCATGGGACGCAATGCGGTGGTAATTGGACGCTCGAAGAATGTAGGCATGCCGATCGCCATGATGATGCACAGTGACAATAGACACGAGAACAGACTAGGAATGGACGCAACTGTGACCATTTGCCATCGTCACACGCCTAGAGACAAATTGGCCTTCTTTTGTCAGAATGCTGACATCATCATAAGTGCTACAGGTTGGTGTTTTAATTGATTGTGTATTTTATTTTTGTGACTGAGTTTCAGTTAGCTTTTCATGTCGTTCTTTTAAGTCGAATTCAATTTACTACTGTGGTAATCAATAACTTTTTTTTTGGAATTCGTTACTTTTTCGTTTGACTTCAAATTACTACTTTAACTTTAAATTCTTAAAACTATTATTCATTTATATTTTTTCTTTTTAGGACTGCCAAACTTAATCCGGGCAGATATGGTGAAACCTGGTGCGACTGTCATTGATGTTGGTATCACAAAGGTCACAGATGCAAATGGAAAATCAAGGCTAGTTGGCGATGTCGATTATGACGGTAAGTTTGCTATATTCATTTTGAACCTATTGGAAATATGTATTCCAACACCTTTTTATTCCTATATACCTTATGTTTAACGTTTCGACAAGTTTTATGGTAGTTTTTTTGTCCATAACATTTTATTATCTCAGTCCTTTCGATATCCTCTTCTGATAATGGGACTTTTTGTCACCTTCAATTGCAATTTTCTTTTTTAAAACCTTATTTTTTTAATCGAAACCTTTTTTTTTTCTAACAGAGGTGAGCAAAGTTGCTGGAGCTATTACGCCTGTGCCCGGTGGCGTCGGCCCAATGACTGTTGCTATGCTCATGCAGAACACCTTCCAAGCGGCCAGATATCTTCGAGACAAGTCTTCTAAATTAAAAAATGTACATTAAACATTATTTACTATTTTGTAGGAATATTTTGTAGGAAATATTGGTTTGTAAGGCTCCTTAAGTATTAAATTAGATAGATAGTAAATTGTAAATGGTAAGATTGTTATTTCTTAATAAATTATTATAACACAAGTGTTCTCATATAATCCTCGATTTAAGGCTGTGATTGTGAGTAATACATAGATAATTATGTTCGATATTGAACTCTGTGTCCAAGCAACAGAATGCAATATAGCTTGTAAGCTTTTAATGAATGTCTGCAACGATAAAAATACGACGTAAAATTGTGACGTATATCTTCAGTTCTTGTAAACAGAGTTTAATTTAATGTTGTAAAGCTTTCTGTAACGATTGTATATAAAATAGACGTAAGTGTAATATTAGGAACAATCTATTTTCAGCTTTATTGTAATACCGATAAGGTAGATAATAATGTCAGCTAATTTATTTTCTGTTTTGAAGTATAACTCAATAGATATCTTGTAAAGGAATTGATACGTGTAATTTAGTATAAGTAATATTTCATTATGTTTTAGTAATTTTTTGATACAGATCACTTTGTAAATACACCCGTTATATACTTATACTTGTATTTTACTTAAAAGATTGTTAAGAATAGAAGATAAGATACACCTTTATCCTTTTTTAAAGAAATTTTTGGTGAACTTTTTGTCCCTTTGCCAGCACAAGTAGGTATGTGCAAATTGTAAGCATATGATGAATTAATCATCTTAGGCGGGATTCGAATCCGCGATCTTTCTCTTACAGGGGAATGGTCTTCGCCGAAGACCGTCGGCCTCCATGACCGGGGGCCTGAAGACGGTGAGTCGGCTGCTCATCGTCCTTACAGAAGCAGGCCCATGACGGCCGCGTGACGTGACGGACTCCCGCACGTCCACCCTCCCCCTAACAAGCGGGATGATACCTGAAAACCCCCCATAGACGCGGGATAGCACCCGAACCACCCCCTAGACGAGGCCGCATTGTAGCCGTGGGTCTGTTGGGAGCGCTGGGACATCCTTCCGAGGGCTTACCCGGGGCTCCCAACTATAGGCTGCTGGGCGTTACCGTGGGGGTTTTTAGTCGGTAGGAGTCCGGCATAACATCCATGAAGGATTTTCCCCCACGATTTAAAAAAAAACGGGAATGGCCTGTCCTTAGTATATGATGCATTTTTAGGGTTCCGTAGGTACCTCAAGCAAGAGGCAAAAACGTACCTTACCCTTATCGGATAACTTCGTTGTCTGTCTGTCTGACCTCTGTCTTTCAAGTCAAGACATTTTTCTCAGGAAAGCGTGGAGGTATCAAGTTGAAATTCATACCACTTACTCAGATACCTAACGTCTTCAAGCTGCGCAAAAATTAAACTTCTAAATCAACACAATCAAAATATATTGTGGTTGTAGCTGTGTGTGTTATAACTTATTTTTTCCTTCAAATCAAATCATCATCATCCACATAAAGACGTTAGTCCTGATTGCATCCGAGGCCACGGTGCCCGCGGAGCTCAGGGTCCGCCTTCCAGCTCTTCCTCCTCCACTTCGCACGATCTTGGGCGTCCAAGGTAGTGAGACCGTTTTCACGCATGTCACCCTCCACGACGCCAAGCCAGCACTTCTTGGGCCTACCCCTTCTGGACTCTGGGGGGGCATTTCTTTCAAATCAAAATCTAGAAGTAAAAACTTTTTGATTGACTTCCAAATATTTAATCTGCCTTCTATTTGACTGTGTTAGCTGTAAGTTTTCTGTGTACCTACAAGTAAATAAATAAAAAATAAAAATAAAAATTAAGTGACAGAACCCTCGGCGCGCGAGTCTTTTTTCTTTTTTATAACGTTTTATGCGTTAATTTTATCATGTACCACAGATTTCATATCACTTTGTAACAATTTTGGTAAATCTTCAAAAACTGACGCAATAACCATCTGAACACACTTAACGCTTTCGCCCTATATGAGGGGCCTCTTTGCAGTGACGAGGGGTCTTTCCCTATAACCCGATTCTTGTCGGCTTCCCAACGGGTCGCATGGTGTATGATAAACCGAGGGGATTTCTGCACGAAAAAAAAACAGGTGTACCTATGATAAACTAGATCGGCCTAAATTATTTTTTCCATCGGTTTCCCTTTTCAAAAACTTCACCTTTTGCCACTGCCTCTTCATATAGGGTGGAGACCATACCATTGAATGATTACAGGAAATAAAGTGATTCACCGGGAACCCCAGCTTAATGAAAATATTAATTAAGTAGGTACAACCAGGGGCAAATTTCCCATAAAGCCGATTAGGCCTAGGGTGGCCAAGTAGTAGGGGCTGCTAACGTTTTTATTATTTGATGTTTCTTTCTTTTTACGACACAATTCGATAAAAGTTGGCAGGAAAATAAATTCATTGTTAAAGGAGGAATGTTCTTAGTTCATCAAAATCTCTTACCTAGTTCTAGAACCCATAATACAAGCTATATTTACTTAAAAGAATTTTACAGTATTAAGTATGCTAACTATACGAATTTAATAGAGACCTAGGGATAATTAAACTTCTCGGGCGGGACTCGAATCCGCGATCTTTCCCTTACAGGAGGAATGCCTGGACCAACTCGGCTACCGAGATACGCCCGATGTGGTTTCCATCCGTCTCGTCCGTTCCAGTCCCGCCTGAGAAGTTTCATTTTTCCCTATGTGCCTATTCGATTTATATTTACACCCACTAAAGTCTAACTCTACCTCTAATTCGACCTATAACTCTAAAGGGTGCTTATTATGTTAGTTTAGGTACCTATCTGTACCTACATTGGAGATATTAAAAAGAAACTTTAGTAAGTATCTAAGTACCTAATGATACGGAACATAAAATACCTACTTTATTTTTTAAAAGTTTTGTCAGTTTGTCTATTAACTCGCCATGGACGCAAAAACTAGTGAAGAGATTTTAAGACTTGGTCAGACTTGAAATATGTTTGATTGCGATTAAACAAACGCATTGCGGTTGAGTAGAACCAGCTTTATGGTATGTACCTACCTACGGCCAAAACATACATTAGTGGTGATAAACACGAACGGAGCCGCGGGAATAGTCTAGTCTTTAATATTTTATTACGTGCGAACTCGAGACAAGGCCCACTTGACCCCCCTGGGCTTGGATACATCGTTATCTGTTTATCTCGTGCGTCAATAAAGTCCATGACGCAAGCTACCACATGTATTGTCTTATATACTATACTAGATAACTACATACCTATAATTACGCCTGTTATTCAAGAAGTGTTAGGCATTGATCATCCTCCTTGTGTTATCTCGTTCGCATATGAAGCCTTCCCTATTCTGCGATCCGCGTTTTCCAGTGTAACTAAGACAGCTAAACTTCTATATTTTACCGTTTTACGTGAAGCCACTGCTACTGACTTCAAGAATTCATTGACTTAGATTAGTTAGGCTAGGGTTAGGCACTTTAAGGTAAGGTATGCCAAACAAGGAGAAGTTAGAAGAATTATTTATAAAGGTATGCGATATTTTTTACCATGTCATGTAGGTATTGTTTCGAGTTTCCGATAATTTCGGCGCTGTTGGAAGCACCACGATCACGGAGGAACTGGAACTGCAAAAAAACTTTTCGCCGTTTACTGCCAATTGGCAGTATTGATACAGTTCTTCCGTGATCATGGTGCTTGCACCAGGGCCGAAATATCGGAACCTCGAAACAATATAACATGGTAAATAGTATAATAGTTTAAATATCTATACATACACACAATTCCTAAAACGTAGATGCCTATTTAAATATACCATTCGTACTAAAATACTACCACCTTAAAAATCCATTACCTATCAAAATTTAATCAAAGCAGCTACCGAGGGCTTGGGAGGTGTAGGCATATAACACAAAATTCGGTTAGGTAGAATACCACAAACCGTTGTAATGTACGAGTGAGAGTGAAATGTGCCGTGGTCTCGTATATTTCGGAAGACGCGAATTAATATTAACATCCGCCTCGTGTTAATATATAAAGGTGAGTTGTGTTCATGGCGTCTTGGTGGGTTCTTAATGTGGGTAACTTTGAGAAAGATTGGTTAGACTATTATAGTAGTGTCTACCTATTGTCTGTTGGCGGGTGCCATTCTTGAGAATTTCCTAAACTGTCTCTATAAGTTTTTATTAAAAATCCTGCTCTGAAAATTGCCGATACAAACAAAAAATAAATTTTCCAAATCGATCGAGTATTTCTCGATATTCGAGACACAAGTCATTTACAAGCTGGTACATCTGTTGATTAAGGGACAAAGACTTCAACGCACCTACTTTTTGAGGTTGAGGTCAGATGGCAGTTACCCTTGTAAAAGTCAAGACAAAGCACATCAAGAAGAGACAACTAAGAAGAGCTTCATAGTGCAAGCTTTAAACGCGACTGGAATTGGTGCTAGGAAATCGAGATTAGGTCCACTATATAACTTAATTGATCCATTAACACTTAGTACGGTACGCATGACGACTTAAATACTATATACTGGGTGATTCTATAAACGTTTCGGATAAAAAGAGTTAGGCACAGTTTTGATACAAAATCATCTGTAATTATTAATTTGGCGAAAGAAAAAATCATTTTTGATAATGTATGGAAATAATGTTCAGGTGAAACAATTATAAAATCACCCAGTATATTAAACACCTTTTTATATTCATTACTTAGTTCTAGTTAGTAATGAAAATACCTAGACGATAAAACAGTATCACTTAATATCGCACTATAAGTTCTCCGTTTCGTGGTTGTGGTTAACGCTCCGTAATCAGAACTGAATTACTCGCGGTTGCACAGTGACTATGACTCGTTTAAATTACGACAGAAACATTAAAATGAAGGAAAATGCAAGGCAAGGCATTCCCCCTGTAAGGGAAAAATCGCGGGTTCGAGTCCCGCCCGAGAAAATTATTTTCCCTGTTTAATCGAAATACAAAATTATCGCTAAGGTTCAAATTCGCACGTAATAATAGTTAAGTATGATATATCACTGATAATATCGCTGCTTCTTCAGCAAAAAAAGTTTACTTCAGGGTCGGCAGCACGCGTGTAACGTCACCATGGTAACCACTTTCCATCAGGTGGGCCGTGTGCTTGTCTGCTATCTAAGTGGTATAAAAAACTAAATGTTTTTTTATAGGTTGTCCTGTTTCTATGTTGTCCTATTTGTCTATATACACATGTGAAAGTTTATCAAGATGTTTAGATATTTAGACGCATGTTCCTCTATCACGCTCAGGAGGCTGAATGAATCTGGCTGGAATTTGACACAAGAGTGAGGTACTCTTGTGTCAAATTCCAGCCATTCCAGCAATCTGGCTGGAATTTGACACAAGAGTACCCCTGTTAGTACCAAATTTAGTATAGGATAGAAGTATATTATATTATCTATGGTATAGAGCTAGCCTAAGGTAAGGGGGGGCCTTACATTCCACTTCTAGAACTACACATTCGATCTTTTCTTAGTCGTCATTGTTACACCAAAATACTATATGCCATGTAGTGCAAACAGAGTTCCGCAACAGAAATACCTACTGGTAACAGGATGTTTTATATCACTTAGGTGGCGTTATACACGGCTCATCTTCTGAAAAGTGATTACCGTAGTCTATGAACGTATGCCACACCAGGAGCGATACACTCGTGCTGCCGACTCTAGAGAAAATTTTTAATACCCTTCTTGAAGTTTGGTTGGTTGGTGCTTTTTATCTTCGTTCTTATTATCTCGTGCAAATTATTCCACGAATCCCAAAGCGTCAATACCTAGGCACGTCTTCTAAATATCTTACGTCAAATGAAGGCGTATGATAGTGTAGTGCGCGTCATTTGTTTTTGAAGCATATCTCGTGTAACGTCCGATAATACGGCCCCCTGGGGCTTTTTTAGGTATTTTTGTCTGTGACCTTTGTTACTTAGTAAATTATCATTCAAAGTATGACGTCCGGGATAAAATCTTATGCAATTTTAAACGATTTTTGGTGTAGGTAGATACTATTATTTGTCCATTGGTTACAAGCCGATTGAATTAGATCCACTTAATAACAATTATAATTTGTATGGTTATTAATTATTATTGCCAATACATTTGCATTGCCATACCTTATCTGTTGAATGTTTCCACTTGCGTTATCGCTATAGGGGGTTTCTTTATCTACTTAAAGGTTTCACTTTGACCGAGAAAACGTTAGTAGAATGATATCGATGTCATTGAACTAATATGTCTATAAAATGTTTTTTTTTAAAGAATATTAGAACCGAAGTTACAAATATTCCGTTTAACACCTCCAGCTCAGCTAAATTGCTGGTGTTAGGAGTGGGTTCACGTCGGTAGAGTAATGATCGTAAGGCCGACTCCTTAACCACTACGCTTACCAAGGCAACCGACGCTTACCGACGATTATAAAGTGATAGACTCCTTTGACTCAGGTTGATGGGATAAAACAAAGGAGAGAGTGACAGAGTTTTGGGGAGGCCTTTTCCAAATAGCGGATCAAAATTTATCAAACGAAAAAATTGACAGTTCAGCCACACACACTTTGGGACTCCACAGGAATACTGAAAATTTTCTAACAAAATTATCCTTGAAGTATCATTCATCGAATGAACGTTTTCCAGACTATAATGAATGTAAATTCAGATCTGACAAGCGTCCTGGCGTGATTTAAGTAACTGCATAAAACCCAAGACCAATCCATCCTTATGATCCCTACATTCATCCATTCAACATTGCCTTTTTTATATTTTTCTTTTGTTTGGCCGCCATATCGTGCAAGGCACGGCACGGTCCACAATAGAACCTTTGCCTAGAAGGAACCTATTCACTCAAGAATTGAAGATTATCAGGTTACAGATCCCTGGATCCGGATACTCTTTCTTCTTTTGCCTGGCCCTTTCTATTTTATTTGGCGTCGGCCCTCCGTATCATATTCCTCCAGGAAGCTCGGTCCTGGGTCCTTTCTTTGTTGGCTTGAGCTCCTTTGAGATTCTAATTTACTACCGAGTCTTCCTCGTCCTCGGGGTTTGGTCTCAATGTCAAGCACTTTCCTGGTCATATGTTCGGGTGGTCGCCTCATTACGTGTCCGTACCACCTCAGGCGGCTCTCCTGTACTTTGTCTGGGATAGGTCTCACTTTGCAGGTGCCTCTTATCTGTGTGTTCCTGACATGGTCCAGCCTAGTTACACCCCTTGCCCACCTGAGCATCTTCATCTATGCGCAGTGTAATTTCTTTTCCTGCAGCTTTGTGAGCCGGACCCGAATAGTTTATTAAAAAAAGAATATTAAGACGGTTGACAACAATTATGTTTATTTAAAAAACAAGAACCGGGTCTACAAGATAACAATAGTTACCGCGTGTGAACAATATTGCGTTAGACAATGTATTTGCGTAAAACGTATTTTTACGACGTTATCATTTAAGTTAAACAAACATTGTGCAATACTTACTAGTTATTTGTCAGTTTCTTTTGTTACATATTTTCGACAACTTAAAGTTACATTCCACTTACATACACAAATTCCACTGCTGTGATGCTTCACCCAATGTGCACCATTCTATCCTTTCGTATTCAATCCATTTCAGTCACATTTTTCAGGTCGTCAGTCCATCTGACATCCACTCTAGGACTCGTTTGCTCCAACGGTAATCGGTCCTTCGACAGGTGCTGCTAGCTCACTGTCACTTCAGCTTGCTCATTCTACGAGTAACAAGGTACTCGAACAGGCTTCCCTTTTTGTGTTCAATCCCTCTAGACAAGTGGCAATATGCTTGTAGACTAGAATATAATAGATTGGTGAATGTATGGAATTGACGTAAACATTAATCCCATACCAACTTTTATAATTCTAATTTACAATACTCCGGCCAATGAATTATCTACCACTTGTCTAGGGGGCAGGTATTAGACGGCAGTTATCTCTGTGTGCTTTTTTTATATAAGGACACGTCAATTTGACTTCACCTCGCCTGATGATAAACTAAAGGCAAAGTCTCGGAAAGAGGGTTACCATCATAAACATGTACCATGTTAACAATCGTGGCACTCAGCTTGACGGCCTCATCAGATGCCTTTTCACGTCCCGCTTAAAGGAAAGGCTTGTAAGAAGAAGGAAACACGTGAGCTGGCAGGGAGTTCCAGGTCTTAATGGTGCGGCATAGGAATGATGCACTGAACTAAAATTTGCATGCCCATTGGGTGGAATATGGAATGATCATATGACTTTCAAATGTAAACCTTACTGTACCTGTATTCGCAAATAAAATTATGATAATGATTATGAAAAACTTCTAAGTTCTAGAAGGTATATTCTACAACGTACGCGGGTGCATTATAAGCCCTGTACGTGTTGTCCTGTGAAGGAAAGGAGAGGATAGGGGTTTTGGAGGTAAGAAGAGAGACAACATAATATATTATTTCTAATAACTGACAACACGATGGACTACCAACAAGAGTTAGAAGCATTCTCAGGCCGTATTCTAGAACGACACTCAATTTGAGTCTGGACAAATTGACAGATTGTCTACACAACCTATTCTTAGATAAATAGAGATTCAGAACTGAGTACCATTCTAAAATACGAACCGCAGACTCCTAAACATAGTTTTCGTTGAATGGTCAACAACGTTGCCTATTTCAATTTATATAATATCTTATAATTAAGTCCGAAGCTAATCCCCTAGGACATTTGTGTAATTTAGACGTCTAGTTTACTTGTACAAAGTCTGTCTACGTCCAAATACAGGCTGGTTTAATCTTAGTATTATTTAGGAGTTAAATTACTCAGTAACTAAATTACGTGAGTAACTTGAAACTATGTGTTTTTTGTTTAATAAGAGCGAAAGGCCTACCAAAATAATATAAACGACTTCGTTACTATTTTATTCTAACTGGAGTTACGGGTTGCTAAAAGTTTTCAGCAATTTGAGCGTGCTCCATCGAAATATCTTCACAAACATTTATTTAGAAGAATTTAATATCCCCAGAAGATTAAAAACATATTTATACATGAATAAATTAGTAATTATAACTAATTTGTTATGTTTTGTTTTGTTTTTGTTTTTATACTTTTTTTTTTTTATTTTTTTTTTTTTTTTAATTTAGTAGTTTAAAATGAAAATTAAAAGTTCAATTGAAATACTTAAAAAAATGAGTGGTGAAATTTTTTTTTTTTAATTTTTATCAATAACTAGCTTTTGCCCGCGGCTCCGCCCGCATGGTTGTCGGTTATCGCGACCAAACATTTTTTTTTATACCACTTAGGTGGCAGACAAGCACACGGCCCACCTGATGGAAAGTGGTTACCGCGGCTATGGACGTATGCAACACCAGGGGCGTTACACTCGCGCTGCCTAACCTGAAGAAACCTTCTAATGCCCCTCTTGAAGAACCCCATATTGTAGTCGCTTGGGAAAATCATGGCAGGGAGTTCATTCCACAGCTTGAGCGTACGTGGGATGAAGTTCCTTTCATACCGCACGGTACGCACCGTATTCGGATGCAATGTGTGGGGATGAATTCCCTGTCTATAACGAGCGGTGCGATGATAGAATGTAACTGTGGGCATCATGTCAAATAATTCATCTGAGCACAAACAACACAAACAAAATTATATAGGCGGTAGAAAACACACAGTGAGGCAAAATCCCTTCTGAGGCTGAGATGTTCCACATCGCCTGCGAGTATGGGACTGTCGACGAGCCTCAACGCACGTCTTTGCACCGAGTCGAAAGGGTTAAGCTGGCGTGCGGGCGCTCCGGCAAAAAGATGACAGCATTACTCCATGTGGGGCCGAACCTGTGCCTTATAAAGAAGGAGTCGCTGCCCCGCAGTGAAGTACTGCTTCGCCCTGTTAAGAACTCCAAGTTTCTTTGTTGCCAGCTTGACCTTGTCTTCTAAATGACTGCGGTATTGGACGTCACTTTAAATGTCGACGCCTAGGATCCCGATACTCGGGGCAATGGTAAGCCGTGTGCCCAGGAATTGCGGCGCTACAATAAATGGGGTTTTCTTAGCGGTGAATACACATACTTGTGTCTTGGTGGGGTTGAACTGGACCAGGTTTAGTCGACCCCAAACGGATACTCCCAATCGGATACTGACACAAGTTGTTGGCGACTCCCCTCCACCTCGGACTGGGGGATGTTTGCACGGCCCGTGTAACATGCGTCTCCAGTACTGTCGTCCGCATAGCAATGAATGGAGTCATCCGACAGCATGTCATTAATATGCAGCAGAAACAGGGTCGGAGACAACACGGAACCTTGTGGGACACCAGCGTTTATGTACATGCGGTCCGAGCGACTGCCGTCCACGACGGCTTGGATGCTTCTGTTGGACAAAAAGCTGGAAATCCAGTTACACAGCCCCTCAGGGAGTCCATAAGATGGTAGCTTCGCAAGAAGACCTCTGTGCCATACCCGATCGAAGGCCTTCGCTATATCTAGGCTGACCGCTAGTGCCTCACCTTGGCTCTCGATGGCTTGCGCCCAACGCTTTGTATCTCACAAGAAGGTCGAGCGACGCTGGCGGAAGCCGTACTGTCGGTCGCTCAGAAGATCGTTACCCTCAAGGTATCCCAGGAGCTGTGTGTTAATGACACGCTCCATAACCTTCGAGAAAAGGGAGGTTAGAGCGATGGGCCTGTAGTTGGACGGGTCTGTCCTGTCCAACTACAACTGTCGCCTTTCTTAGGCACAGGATGCACGTATGCGGTCTTCCACGAAGCTGGAACTCGTCGAGTGGAGAATGAGAGCGCGAAGAGTCGTGTAAGAACAGGGCACAACTCTGGAGCACAGTGCTTAAGCACCATTGCCGGTATGCCATCCGGCCCACTCGACTTTCGAACATCTAGGGACTTTAGTTCTCGCCGAACCCTCCGCTGGGTGATTTTTACTTCACCCATTGAAGTTCCACACCAGGGTATACTAGGTGGTTCGGCATTCCCATCGTTCATAGTACATACATAGCCTATGTCCTTCCTCATGGTCTAATCTATCCCTATACCAAATTCCATCAAAATCGGTTCTGTGGTTTAGGCGTGAAAGCGTAACATACAGACAGACAGACAGACAGAGTTACTTTCGCATTTATAATATTAGTATGGATTATATATTTACTAGCCGTCGCACCCGGCTCCACCCACATGGATGTCGGTTACCGCAACCAAATTTAGCATAATGTCCTTCCCCAAAGCCTTTTAATATTAATATGATAAATCATTTTTAAATTCGTTAGTTTTCAGCAACTGCTGAAACGTTCATGAACTTCAAACTAGACACCCACAAAACTAAAAGTACATTATAACTAAGCCGATATATTTTAATGTGTGGTCAGACTAATTTAGTCAACCAAGTCAGAAAGGACTCACAAGCGAATTTGTGAGACCGGTTCGTCAACTAATTATGAGGGATGGCTGTAAAAGTAATTGTCGGTATGTCCCTGTAGGGGATCTTAATGAAGTAAATGTATGGCAAGGGTCTCAATTAGTATGGTTGGCAATCTACGTAATCTTATTATTCGTCAAGAGAAAGGATGTATTTCGTCTGTTTGCCGTCAGTTGGTATGTTCAATTTAGTTAATCTGGCTACATAAGAGCAAGCTGTTTGTACCTCGGGAAATATATTGTCGACTAGCTTTTGCCCGCGGCTCCGCCCGCGTGGATGTCGGTTCCCGGCAATTATTTGAATTTTTCTCTCCTTTTAAACCTTCCCTAGACCTCCACGAACATTTCAAGACCAAGATAAGATAAATCCGTTCAGCCGTTCTGGAGTTTTAGCGAGACTAACGAACAGCAATTGATTTTTATATATATAGATAGATATAAAAATGTGCTCTATATGCGCAGAACACGTTTCTTAGGTGTTTTTTGAGGGTAGCACGGGGTGCCGCAGTGTTGGATGACTTACAAAACAATCTGCGAGCCAGGACCTCGTTTGTCTGGCAACTCAGGTCCAAGTATTTGTGCTGAGGTATACGTGTTGCTCTATTTATGTACAGCCGTCGACAACACATAGCAATTTAACGTTCTGATTGATAACGCTAACATGATGAGATGGTGGCAACGTTTGAGTTCGCCTGATGTGCATGATTGTACCTAGAATAATTATTGCCTAACTATACCTACCTATATAATATAATATCTAGAATAATGAAGTCCTATTTATATGTAACTTAAGTACCTAAACTGAACGTATAAAGGGTGGAAGATTTTCATGTCCCCTGGAGAGGAAGTACTCGAAATACTGGTAATAGAGAATTTCACTCAAAGGAAACATTCCTTTATTTTTTTAAAGAAACAAAACTGCATTCAATGATTTTCGAAAACTCGCTCGAAACACCCGGTAATTGAACCGAAAAGCTCGAAAAAATACATCCTGTATTTTTAGGGCATCAATCAATAGTGGCAATAAATGAAAATCTTCCACCCTGTGTATCGAATAAAATGTTTTTCTTTATTTCTTTCACGTTTAAGTTAAACGACTTCAATGGCTATTTATTTAGCGTTTAATAACTCTGTTATTTATTCTTTTATTTAAATGTGGGTGCTAGGACCTCTGCCTACTCCTTCAGGGAATACAGGCGTGAGTTTATGTTATGTTTTTTTTTGTATTCTGATTCTTATATAACAGTAGATGAAAAAAATTATTCATGAAACCTGAAAAAATCGAACACTTAATCGACAGTCGTAGGCTCGTATTCTAGAATGACACTCAGCCTGAATCTCGATTTTTCTGAGGACAGATTCTACTAGCCATATATCAAACTATCAATCTGTCTATACAATCTGTCATCAGATAAATTGTGATTATACAACACTATTGGCGGTTCCAACCTCACACAAAGGCATAGATTTTCTTACCACTGTTATCAATAGCCCTTATAAGGTAAATACATTCTTTGATCATAAGCCTGAAATGATCCTATCACCCTACGTTCGAACAAAGCAAAGACAATATAAGTACATCTAACCCTTTCCCGCTAACAAGTTCCTGCCTACTGAATGTTTACCAAAGATAAGGGTACACAACTCATTTGATATGCACCCTTACCACGTATTAAGTGCAGTCGAGTGGCGACAATAAACTTATTAGTGCCCAACTACGCGTAAAACCGAACTGGGTTAGAGTACGATACAGCTCTTTGTGTTTTTATTGACACGGAACGTATTGAATTGAAACTTTTATATAAGTACTTACCCTATTTTTAAAGAGCCCGGGCGCATTCTATTTTCCTATTCTGAAAATGATTTTTTTCTTGAATTGATCCGGCAGGGTTAAAAATCATTCATTACATTCGCAAAACTGTATGAAATAGATTGGTTAGTTCCTATATTTTATTGGTCAGTTTTGTAATCCAAGCATCATCAATTTAGGTACCGTGATGGAACAATGTAGATTTAGATTCCGTCGTAACCACGCATGCACCATCGCTAGCCCCAGTAAGCCTGTGAGGGATTCCAAATGTACAAAAAATATAGATATTCGGAATCGGGAATATACTTAGGTATAATTTATTATTCAATCAACATATTTGGCAATACCTGACTGATCTAGGATGCGTCGGATGCAACTGCAAGCAATATTTCAATACGTGAATGCACTGCCTAATGGCTTGAAACTGAAATTTAAAACATTTCATCTTTGCCATGACCTACTATGCTAAATTGATACATTAAAATAACTCAATGACGGAAGCTGTAGATCATGTCCCACCCATTCCTTAGTATGACAAAGTTCTACGTTGCTATCTCGAACACCTTTGACTTTCGAAGCGTTAAATCAATGCTCTTCAATCCAGTTTCAATACTACAATCCAGAAAGATCTGTAGGCTTACTCTTGAAACCAATGTCAATATTAATACAAGTTCAATCCGATTCCAATCTCAATATGTGTCACTGTCAAAGTCCTACTCTCGACATCAATTTCGTCAACATTGTATTGAAATTAGAATTGTACAAGAATTAGATCCCAGTGTAATGAAGTTATTATTTTGAGTCAAAGCCAATATAATCAAACAATACAAAACACAATATTGTGCTGTCAAAATGCGTCAAGAGTACCGTTTACAACATTTGATGTTCCAATACAATATCATTTAATGCATTTAAAATTCACACAATATTGAGCCAATATGGCGCTAGTGTGGTGTTCAAGAGTACAAAACGCTCAATTCCAATGTCAATAGATTGAAATTGGTTTCAAGAGTAAGCCCGCTGGTTTGTACTCTAATTATCGCAATTAGTTTGGATTTCGAGGTTCAAATGTCAGACAAGTACACATTTAACCAAACCAATCTGGTTATTGTAGAGGCCAGCTCGGCTTACGAGCGGGATTATTAGTTCGTGTATCATATTTTATTACGAAGAAATATTTTATAATATAGTACAGAAAGTAGATTTACAATACAGGAAGTAGATTAAAGCGACGACAAGATAATATACATAGTACGGTACGGAGAAGACAGAAAATAGGACGGGAGGAAATGGTTGCCTGGCAAATATTGATTTTATTACTAAATTCCTTCACCTTCTTAATATAATGTATTTGTACCTACACATAGTCACGCTTTTCTTCAATCAAGGTAGCCAGTGATAACTGACAACTGCCAGATATTTGTTTTTTCTAAAGGACACGTCAATTTCCAACCTCACCTGATGGTAAGCTAAAGGCAAAATCTTGGAAAGAGGTACACTATTATAATCATGTACCATGTTACTGGTAACAATGGCGGCATTCAGCTTGAAGGCCTCATCAGAGGCCTTTTCGCACCTCGCTTAAAGGACCTGGGACTGAAGGAAGAAGGAAACACGTGAGCTGCCAGGGAGTTCCAGGTCTTAATGGTGCGGCATAGGAATGTTTCATCTTTATACATTCCATTTCAAGATGACCAAAACTGAAAACTAATATTGTGAAAAGGGTTCAAAGTAAAGTAGCAGATTATATCTATGACAATGAAGGGAGTGACTGAGAAGATGAAATCTGTCAGGATTATGATATGCTGCACCGACCCCAAATAATAGGGACAAGGCCAGGACAGGCAGATAATGATGACACTCCATTTCAAGGTCGAACCCTACTAATCTATACATTTATATTTTGCCTCTTATAGTACATACATACTTGATGTATACACTGAGTACTCATTTGATCTACCTATCTATATAGACAAAAGGCCAAGGGTGGTAAACCAGGTAAGTATTTAATGCACTTTATAGAATCGTTGTTTCGGTTTGGTGAACCTTCTTTAAAAAAAGGTTGTTATCGTAAGAGAAGGAAATGAAAGTAAAACAAAGTTCTTTTAAACTTTTCACTGACTCGCTCATGTCAATATTGATCTGGTTTAAAATTTTATTGAGTGAAGAGAGGAAAGTATGCAAAATAAATTATGTCGTTTTGCGGAGAGTATTTCACACAAAAGCAGTAACTTTTTTTTACGACGTAATAATTAAGTTTTAAACATGCGACCATTTGCAACCAACTATTCATACAATTTCTTTCCTTTTGGGGGTAGGCAGATAAAACAGCCTACCATTTGGTTATCAGCTACCAGTCTTTAAACACTTCACGCTTCACTTCAGTACATTCTATCATTAAAACTTTCAAATAGTTGTTTTGAGTTACGTCCATAATATAAAAGTGTACCTTTTAGATTTTTTTATCTTTTTGTATGTCCAAGATGAATTTCAACGTTGTGGATCTTGTCTGTGATGCCGAGTGAAATAAATTTAATCTCATACTTTTAAAGTTTGAAGTCAGCAAATGAGCTCGAGATGAAAGTTTATTACTTTTTATATATAGTTGCTTCAATAATTGCATTTACACTCAAAAATTATTTAGGGACCTATATAAAAATTCTATTTAATATTTTTTAAGGGATTTAACTGCCTTATTGATTATGTGACATAATTTTGTACTTACTTACGTGTATATGTAATCGAGAGGTCATGGGTACGATTCCTGGATTAAACAGTATATTTTTTATTACACCCAGTGCAGAAAGTTGACAGCTTTTCCTTAATTAAAACCTCCTTGCATCCCTGAAATAGACGTTGGTATATAAATAAATCAGCAAGTAAGGACTATACTCAAGCGAATGTAATATGAAAAAAAATTAGTTAAACAAAGTCTTTATAACGTTTCAACAAATCACAAAATTTCTTATCGTCACAAGCGAATCTAATGTAAGAAAAGTACTTTTCAAAATAAATCTCCTTTGATACAATATAGAAACAATAAAATCTGAAACCAACCAAATCCAATTCATCAACGAAACTAGATTTGAGACAAAAAATCTTACGACTGAAATTCATAAAATTCTCCTTTGAAATCATTACAACATAAACCACTTAAGTCATGAACTTGACGTCAAAAATACCTGGAAATGGTAAAAGCTTCTTTATGTTGATACCTACCTAATGCAATGGAGTTCACTCTGTCTGGAGATGTTACAGTTAAAAGGAATTTAAAATTGTGTAGTTCTGTTATTGTGAACACTGTCTGCATACATTATGACTGTATGCTCTTAGAGGGTGCAATGATCTAAAAAAATACTTTTGAGTTAGTAAATATGCGACACATCTAAATGGTATGTCTATATGGTAAATGGTTATCATGAAATACAAAATGCCGTGTTGGTTCCTCGTGGAGTAGAATAGGACCAACCCCAGCTCTTCCTGTTGGTGTCGTAAAAGGCAACTAAGGGATAGGGCTGTTCTCCAACAGGAAACATGCAGCCCGAGACGAAGGCTCGCCCCCTATTAGGTCTTGGGACGGAAAATCATGATTGGTGAAACATAGGTGCTAATACACCTCTGCTTACCTCTTCGGGGATTTACAGACGTGAATATAAATGTATTTATAAAATAACTCGCAGTTACATCAATTTCTAGTTTGATTTCAGTTTTCGAATGGATTTCTTCTGTTAAAGAAGCGTAGGTTATTCGAGCTATGGAGTATGATGAAGCCAATAGCTAGACTTTATACGCGTTAAAATTCTAAGCGTTTGCAAGCGTTTCAAATTTTGCCAGTAAAATGTGAAGATTTAGACGATGGCCATAAAACAAGCGAGTTTTGTTAGACGATTGTTATTAACAAAGCATGCTTTGTAAATACCAATCGTATAATTTAATCATATTTATCTGCCTCCATCATAGCTAGTATGCAATCAGACCTATGTTATGTGAAGCCTGTCTTCAGATCAATTCCTTTTTTAGTCTAATAGGCTACTTGACTAATTTTTTTTACTTTCGAAAAATGACCACTTTCTTATAATATAATGAACTGTAAAAGTAAAATTTTCGTACGACAAATAATTTTCAAGATATTTGATTTTGAAAAATTCTATTTGTCGCGCCGCCCGAAAACGCTCCATACAAAAACGTACGAAACTGTGACGTCACGCTTCTGTAGCGCGTAGTGCAAATGTATGGAGTGCAAGAGAATATCGCATTTATCTCGGTCTACGTTGCGTTTACACGTATATAGTTCATAATAAAAGTTATTTAAAATTTAATGAGGAATCTAAAAGTTATACATAATTGAACTGAATTTGATTGTTTATATTTTGGCTTTTTTTGGGAATTTCAACTAATGAAAAGTCATAGTTTCAGTTTAGATATGCAATATTTTATTTTGCAAGGCATACTTTTTCAGAAAAAGCTATCATATTAAGTAGAATTGGGAAGATCGACGACTTAGTCAAATAGCCTATTGTTGTGTTTACAAGTGTAAACACGTAAGTTGACATTGGTGATTTATTCTTGAACCTATCTGGAAGAAATAGCGAAGGCTCACGGAGCCAGTCGTACTTCGTTGCATGGAAATGAAATTCTGAATATCAGCATCAAATACCACGATCTAGTACCACGAAATACAAAAAATCTAAAATCAATCTCATGAATCAACAGTTGAACATACAGCATACTAAGGAAGTCCATTTAGTTTTTATAACGAATGATCTAGTAATTAACTAAAGAACTAAGAAACGCAAACGGAGAACTTAATTTTCTTAAGCTTCGAACGAAATAAAGATTTGCTTTCACTACATAATTAGTCCTTTTTGAACTAAGAGAGAATTCCAGTACTAACGAGTGAAAAGATGAAAAGAAAATAGTAGGGATTTTTTTAGTTCGTCGGTGTAAGATTGCTTACTTTGTGGACTGAATGTCTGGTCCATTCGCAGCCAAATCGCCACGTTGGCGAATTTATGCTCCGAATTACGATTTCCTTCCGCGCGGACAACGTCAAACTGATATAGTGCGATATTTTTATATTTGCAGTGTTATTTATTGCCTATTCTTATGCAGTTTTATTAATTTTGAGTCTGTACTTCTAATATTGTTGTGCGGTTTGTTTTAGGTCTATTTTTATCACTATACTAGCATGTTAACTATAGGGAATTAGATGAATAGATAGAAAATACGCTAAAAATATCAAAAATGTTATACTTGAATAATGTAACTATTCATGTTAATGACTTATGTCAATCTCAAATCATACAATGGTATTATAAACCCAGATATCTTTAAAAAATATTTCCACTCAGTTCGGTAAGATGGGCATGATAGTGGTACTCGAACCGGCAACAAGAGCTACTAAGAATAGAAAAAAACTATTTCCGACCACAATAACATTTTCTTAACTACATGTCATTTCAATACTGATTACGAATATACCAAAATGAAATCTGTACTATGTGATGTCAATAAGGTCAATAATTTCTTGAACTAGTCAGTTGGCCGGCTGCCTGCTAATTGTGTGTTCATTTGCCACACGGCCAAAATCTGTCAGCGTTGACCGGAATTGGCCACACATTATAATAATCTTTTTCTACGGAACGCCTATACAATCTGGGTGTTAGTTTTGACAACACAGGATTAGCATCCGTATGCGGTTCCACATGGAAACTTTATTTATCGTCACACTACGTTAGTCCCGATTAGAATTAAGTTTTCGATTTGGATCCCGGAGATCCGCTTTCGTACTCTTTATATGACTCAGTTTATCTTCGATGTCCTCTGACGCCCTAACCCCGACAGGAAAACCGATGCCAGAGTTTCCGTTCGGGTTTGTATTGGATGGATTTGTGACATCTACAGAAGTTCAATGTTCAATCATAGATACACGCCTATCCTATTGTTCTGGGTAGAGACTCCTATCCATAGCTAAAGGTAGGTACTGTGACTCTGATATACCCCTTTCGCTTCTTCTACTTTTATATTTTTATACAAACTTACTAGTTGCAGTTACTTTTGACTTAGTGCCTTCTGAAATCTATCTAATCCAATTTGATTGAAATTTGGTCGACCCTTGTCAAGTCGGCTATTCACCCATAAATTTAATGATCATAAATACTTATGAGTCTAAGCATTTATGACGCGCGTTCTTCGAATCGTGTACTTCAATCACTAACTCCAGACTTCATTCCATCCCAACTGATCGTAGCACAATAAGCCCTTTCAGATCAGCACGGCATATTCAAATAGTTTCACGAAGTACACTTAATATTACAATACTAAGCAGAGAACGCAATTTGCTAATATTAAAGTCGATCGATCGGAACTCGTAGCGACAATTGTAGAGGGTAACAAATGCAGGAAACTACGATGCGAAGCATTGTATCCTATTGCTGCCTCGGGATATACTACGATGGTTTTAAGATGTAGGGGGTGGCGATTCTTGTAGTTACCAAGACATTCTTATTACACAACATACCTAGTTAATATTTAACTAAAATATCGAAGTTTAGCCAAATCCGCAGTTAGAATGGTGGAAAACTAAGACTCAAAGTTGAAAGCTTCTAATGACACTGGGATTAACGCTAGTGTGAAGAAGTAAAAAATTATATTAAAATAATTTGGTTTCATTTTCAATAACTATTGTATGGTACACAATAACACTAACGGGAATTAACGCGATCATGGTATAGGTACATACATACCTTTGATTTGCCTGACGTTTCGACCAGGTTACACCGGCCGTGGTCACAGGCTGACTGGCGCAGTAGTGCACGCCCGCCGTCTTCGAGTCCGTGAGGTAGTAGGTTCTTCATCTACCCGCACATTCTCGATATTTTGTTTTCGCCATGTACCGTCACATACCACACTCACAGTGTCCCTATTCTGTAAGCAAACTGTCCGGTGTTTATCCGATTGCACAGAAAAGCACAGAAAAGCGTTAGTGTTATGTATATCATGGAACGCGAGAGTTTAAAAGTTAGTTTAACTATTGTATGGATCTCCAAAAAAATAATGATGGACTTTTTGAAAAAAAAACACGTGTCAAGCAATGGAACGTTACGTTTTTTTATAAAGGACACGTTAATTTGACTTCACTTCGCCTGATGTTAAGCTAAAGGCAATGTCTCGGAAAGAGGGTCACCATCATAAACATGGACCATGTTAACAGTGGTGGCACATCAGCTTAACGGCCTCATCAGATGACTGTAGGAAGAAGGAAACACGTGAGCTTGCGTGGAGCTCCAGGTCTTAGTGGTGTGGCATAGGAAACGTATATGAATTGTAAAAATTGTTGTATGACATTCTTTCGGTTTGAGTTCAAAATTTTGCTAAACCATGTAGCAAGTGAACACGAACAGTACCTATATAACTATGTATTCATTACTTACTTGCTCCAATAGTATATTTTTCCGATGCAACCAGCTGTTGCTGCAGTTTAACCGTTAGATAGTTCAATTCTTAATTTATTATTCTTTTTTCTTCGTGCGTAAATCTCCTCGGACACCCTTTCTGAAAGTCATTGAAACCTATGTCAGAGATAAAAAGTAGCCTACATTATCGGTTTTGCTTACGACTTACACCACCCAGTGAAAAGACGATGCCTAACAAGCATTACGAACGCAATAAGGTACCAAATACGACATTGTAAATGTTGCGATACACCACCACTATGTTGCATATACCATTTATTGTAGCTGCACTTCTGTTTCCTTCTTGTGAATTGTAAAAATGTCTCAGGTGGTAAAATCATGCTTTCTTAGTTCAAGTAAGTCTGAGAAGTTCCATTTAATGTTAACGTTACGCTGAAATATGCTGTATAAGTATAATTAGGGTGTTTGGGGTCCAAGAACTTTGCGGCCAAGTCCGGCAAGCAAGTACCTTCTGCTGATTGACAAGGTCCTGATGAAGACTTTCCTTTCAGTGCAGATCAGCCACTACGGTACAGATTGTCATTTGTCAAGCGGAGAAGGGATCCAGATGAAAGCATCCGATGCAACCATATTACTGATGAGGTGCAAGCTATAAGATGGAAACGTTTTATCGTAATCGGATTGACATGGGACGGTATACGTGCAAGCCGCATAAAATACGATCAAAAAAACGTTGATTTTTATATATTAGACCCTAACACGTGACAAACTGAATCCATTTCCGACCTACAGAAACCTACGATAAATAGCAATCTCAGGCAATAATCTATCACTGCGCCAAATTTCAACAAGATCCGTTCAGCTACACTGACGTGATAAAGTAACAAACCATCTATCCAAACCTTCGCATTTACATTATAATAGTGCCGCGATAATACGAATATAGTAGCAGCTGCCCTCGACGCGAGCGAGAACACGGGGCTGCACACGCTCACCGAGTGCCCGGCATGGGCCGGACCGAGGCGGGAGCTAGTGGCGGCCCTGGGAGTGAGAGTTCTCACCCTCGCCACCCTGCTCACAGCAATGGTCCGCTGCGCGGACTCGTGGGCGACCGGCGTCTCCTTCAGCGAGCAGGTAATGGTCGTGAAGGAGACGGCGGAGCGGGAGAGGCGGCCCGAGCGAGAAAGACTCGCGGATCGAGCCGCTCGCGCGCGCAGGCAACTCGGGCGTCGGAGGGCACTGACTGACCTCCGTCCCCCATGAGCGCGGGCCTGGGGGTGACGGGTGGAGCCGCCTGTCACCCCAGCAGAAGCAGGCCACGGCGGCGGCGCGCTGAATAGTGCGCCTCCCCATTCCGGGGGCGAGTTGGGGACACCGTTGTCCCCCCTCCTGAGGAGGGCCAGACCGTAAGGGATGGCCCTGGGTCAGCCGGGGTGCGAGGGATATGTCTTTGACAACCTCACCTCCGGCCTAGCACCAAGACCCACAGTCGGCGTGCGGTTTTAGTCGGTTAGAGTCCGACATAACCTCCCCTTCCGGCTCCGGCAGGGGGGGTATCCGAGGGGATTTCCGCACGGAAAAAAAAAAAGAAAAAAAATGTAGCAGCTGCCCTCGGCTCCGTCCACATGGATTACAGTTATTGAAAATTAATTATCCTTTCTCATTCTTTTGTCTGTGGTGTCGATCCTCATTCGAAGCAACGTTGTGATTAAACAGAAAAAAAGTTATCATTCTCGAATATTTTTAAACTTAGAATGTGTGAAGAAAACTTTGACAAAGTCAATGTAGTCAACTTGTACAAATCTCTCGCGAATATGATCGCACTGCGGTCGTAATAAATCTTCTTCAGTTAATGTCAGCGTCGTTTCATTATTTACTTTGATAGCACCACGCTATCATAAAAGTCTATCCAAGTCCATGAACCTACCAAATTGGACATTATTAGTGTGGGTGAGAATTAACAAAAAGTTAAAACATTTCCATTTCATAATTTTGAACAGAAAATATTTTAACAATCGCGGAATAGTACAGTAAACTATGAGTAACAAAAGCGAAGCAGAAAGGCGGCGAACATAACTTATCAAGTGAGACCAGAGATCCACTTACCTCTGTCCACTTAAGGCAGGTATAGAGGAAGCTAAAATGAGCGAAGTTGAAAACATTTTAAATAAATACATTTAGACACTATAACTTTTCAGTATTTCAGTGAAAGGCCAATGAGTTGTATGTTATACTATACAAAGATAAGCTGTTTATAACAAACATTGCATGGTGGTTCAGCGCAAAAAGGGGCAATTAATAAAATTAAGACCATTGTAAATAATAAAAGACAACAAATATGTAAATCGCTACCTATTGAATAAGTTACAAATTGTTTTATTTCAAATCCCCATTGAACCCAAATTACGTATAAGAAAGTTGCTTATAAAATTCAAAAGGGAATCTTTTCATTCGCTTGCAACGCCTAAACCACTAAGAAATATCATTTTACAGCATGTTATAAGGGGCTCAGCAAGAACACCTTCATACAAAAAAATACTGGTAGTTTCAGTCAGTAACCCAACAACAACGAAGCAACGAATAGAAGCTAGCAGTAATATAAGCTACAAGTGAACATAAGTGAGCATAAGCAACAGTGAAATTTTGCGCGAAATAGTTCCGATCGAAGCCGAAGTATTCTCGAGGTATTCCAACAGATCCTGTGTCGAACTTCAATCGTATTTGTTATTGATGCCTCAAGAGCGAAGCGTTGAATATATTCCTCTCTGCGCACCCACACTTGTGTACATACTCTGGATAACGAAATACCTTTGGTTCTGTGTCGTACACTAAAACCTTGGCATTAATCGCAGCTTTACGGTGCGATCCGTCTTTGAAGAGTATTAGGTTGTTTGATTTTCACTCCAAATATTTCTTGAAAGTGTAGCTTAGCTAATGTGATGTAAAGCAATGTTAAGGAATTGGTGTATAGGTGTATTTGGTCAGTAAGACAAGGAAAATAAAGGATAGATAAAAAGGTGACTGCTACTACAGCTTCACCAAAATGTCAAAATATTTAGCTCCGTCCACTTTCGTTACTGATTTTTGATTACCAGCTTGGTGACTGATTTAGTATTTTGACGATAACTTACGATATAATATTAACATTATAATAGTTTAAAAACTGAAAAACACGCTTTTAGCACGCACCAAAAATTACAACAGCCTATCCGCCATCTTGGACGTCCACCATATTAGATTTAAGTCACGCGACTATTTTTTTCGTATTCCTGACAGCAAACCCTTTCATTTGATACCCATATCATGGGGGTGGATGAGGCCGCCATATTGGATTTGTAATGACGTTTCTTAGATAGTCATGTATTGTCATCAGAACTCAGAGCGTGTGCAAAATTTCATCCTAATCAAATACCGGGAAGTGGGTCAAATGGTGGGTCAAGTGGGTGTTAATTAAATACACAATCAACTGAATGAATGGATGCAATAATTTCAGTAGGTACCTCGCAAATATCCGAAACAGCTTTTATTATATACGTAAACACCTACATATATTGAATGAAAACCTGTTAACTGTCAATTTCATTCACACATTTAATGAAACATATCTAGTAGCTAGTTCCGCTGTAACAGTGTCCTCTCCCTTACTTGCGAGGCATGTGGTAGAGAATGTGTGAAATAAATCTCTTAGTGCGGCGACTCATCCCGTTCTAGATGACAGAATCGGGCCCGAACACTCCCGACGACTTTATTATTTAAAAATGGAATTGAATTTCAAACTTATGACTTTTGCGGGTAGTATTGTTTGTGATCAGTGAAAACGTTAACGTCACGATTGTCACAACTGTCAGTTTCGAATCGTGGTCATGTGACAGTTGTATCGATGTTACTCTTTGGAAATGTACATTTTGTTTTGGTAGTGGTTTTTTGACATATTACATCTCTTAATTGGTTTAATCTTGACATTTGTACAACGGCTGTTCGAGAAGTAAACCTAGGCTAGATCCTCGACCTTTGATCAAGTGAACCGGCTGATTTTGTGTTCCAAACAGAATAGATCGCTGCTATACCTTTCTAAAGGAAATAACGAGTAGAGGCGTAATGTCAAATATTGTATTTGAAACCCACTCTGCCAATTTCTATCTAGCGTTCCTATTGGTGGGTGGTTTTCGCGCGCTTTCTTCTCAATATCATAGTGACGTGCTGTCAAAAGTGATGGGACGTTGGAGGTGATGGAACAAAATGTATTAAATGCGCTTCGATATTTTGCTTTTGTCATTATTGCCTCGGTACTGTTATCATTAAAAAAATAATATTACTGTAGATACAATGGGCTTTACAAAGTATGTCATTTTCACAAGGTCAGCGGTTGCATGCTCGTAGATACTAACCACTCTACGTACTTAATTCGTTCATTTTAATTAATAAAACAGTGATATTACGGCACTCGTCGCGAATGATAATAATTTTTAATCATCTATTTGACCACTACAGTGAAATATTTGACAATAGCATGGCATCGTGTCCTACCTTTTTTTTGTGGTCTGGCGATTCCTATGTTTCGTAGAGATATTAATCAGGACGAATTGTAATGTTTCGGTAGTAAAAATAATAAACTAGCAATTTTTCTCTTGCATTTTTTTACAAAGGACACGTCAATTTGACTTCGCCTCGTCTGATGGTAAGCTAAAGGCAAAGTCTCGGAAAGAGGGTCACCATCGTAAACATGTACGATGTTACCAGTTGTGGCACTCAGCTTGATGGCCTCATCAGATGCTTTTTCACGCCCCGCTTATAGGACCCGGGACTGTAGGTAGAAGGAAACACGTGAGCTGGCAGGGTGTTCCAGGTCTTAATGGTGCGGCATAGGATTGAGTCACTGCATCTATCTGGAAGACCTTCACTTTAGTTCGAATCCTTTTATAATATATGACATTTAATTTATTGGTAATCTTAAATTACATTTTTTTTATTTATTAAATGAATATTAATCAATGTTACTCATTAAAAATGTATTACTTAGACTACTGTCATGATGGATGACTAGTCATGTTGTTATTTCATTATGTCTCCTAATCAAACTATTGACACTTCATACCTCATGGATCAATTAATATAATATGTACTATAAGTCCGTACTTGTATAGTACATATTATATATAAGTTATTATAATTGGTACAGTTTCAAAATAACACAGCCAATCCGTGACAATCAATTATTTTCAATCAAACACTAATTGGTAATTCATCGAAACAAAAACAGGCCCAAATTATAGGCGTTACAACGGCATGTTGTATCGATTTAATCATTTCGAAGGGCAGTATCAAGTTCTGATTTTGCGTAAGCTTTGTGGCAAACTGTTTGCCTGAAAGAAAATTGTTAGAATGGTTTTGACCTAGGAATATCAATAGTAATGAAACCAAACCTTATCCAGTGGCTTCTTTTTCTTCAAAGGAATATGATCTGTTTTAAATGTTTGTATTGTCTGTTTTAAATAAATAATGGATTCGAAATACATCGGGAAAAAGAAGGTCTCAAGTGGGACTTTGACCAACGACCTTTCTCTTACAGGGGGAATGCTCATCCAACTGAGCTATTGAGTCACACCTGAAGTCAAGTCAAGTCTCACTTGAGTCCTTCTTTTTACCCGACTGCGCGACGCAAAGGAGGGTAATGTGTTTATCAGTCTATGTATGTATGTATGTATGTTTGTTTTTCTCGATGTATTTCGAATTTAAAAGTTAGAATAATAAATGCTGTAAACATTTCATTAAAATAACGGATTGATTGATTATAAATATTAAACAAAACACACACATAGTTTCCAACTAAGAGTTTTAACACATAACTAAATTAAGTGAACATCCAAGACGGTGATAGGAACCCGTCACAGATCCTTTCTGAAAGAATACCTTACCAACTGAGCTACCTGATACTATCTCGAATAGCTGAAATTCTACATAGATACATTTTAGATACATACATATGCCTGTAAGTCCTCAAAGTGGTAGGCAGAGGTGTACACACCCACGTTTCGTCAACTATGATTTTCAGTCCTACGTAATAAGGGGCGAGCCTATTGCTGTCTACCGGGCACTTTGTCCTGCACATGTTTACTGTCGGATGGAGAACTCAGCCCTTTCCATTAGTCGCCTTTCACGACACCCACAGAAAGAGAAGAGGTGGTTCTATTCTACTCCACCGGGAACCCATACGGCTTAAATCTATAATATAAAAATGAATCGCTAAATGTGTCGTTAAGCGCATAACTCAACAACTACCCACCTCACCTAAAGCGTTGGGAGCTTAGTGGTTAAGGAGTCGGCCTTACGATCGAGAGGTCCCGGGTTCGATCCTGGCCATTACACTACCGACGTGAACCCACTCCTAGCAAAAGCAATTTAGCTTAGTTGGAGGGGTTAGAGGGAATATTAGTAACTTCGGTTCTAATATTATTTTTTTTAAAAGACAAAAAAACAACGCCTGGACCAATTTGGCTAATTCTTTTTTAAATGTTCATTGAAGTTCAAGGATGGTTCTTACGGCGAGAAAAAATCGAACCATTGCCGGGAACCGACATCCACGCGGGTGGAGCCGCAGGCAAAAGCTAGTAAAAATCTAAATAAATAGATGAGACAAACGATTGGCTTACCGGATCCGTACCCTAAGGCTTTGGTGACAAAAACAAATACGGTCATTAACAACACGCATCAAATTCCATGATTATAGTCTCTATGCATATGGCACAAGGCCTATAATTATATGAAGAGTAATGAATGAAGTTAAGCGTGTTCGAGTAAATAAAGCCGCTGATTATGTGTTTGGGTGTGCTCTGAAATTATTATTTTATTACTAACTAGATGATGCCTGCGGCTTCACCCGCGAAGATTAGTTCTACTCAACCAATTACCATGAAATAAGTGGCAGATTTTAAATAAGGTTAAAACCTTCATAAAAATAGCTACATCAAGCTTAGCTCAGTAGTTTTTGCTGCATAGCGAACAAACAGGCAAACATATTATAGGAATTTAAAAAAGATTTTTGTGTTCAGAATCGTTAACATAATCTAAGCATATTTATATGAAAAATGTTAGTGAATGTTTCCAATGAACAGACGCGACTAATTAACAATTTTATATTATTACTAGCTTTTGCCGGCGGCTCCGCCCACGTGGATGTCGGTTATCGCGACCAAACATAGCCTATGTCCTTTCTCATGGTCTAATCTACCCCTATAGCAAATTTCAGCAAAATCGGTTCAGTGCTTTAGGCGTGAAAGCGTCAGCGTGTAAACGTACAGACAGACAGACAGAGTTACTTTCGCATTTATAATATTAGTATGAATGAATTAGTTCAGCATAATGCTGGCATACGATACAATACACAAGTTTATCTCCTTTAATTAGATTCATTACTACGTGTTCGCACATAGTTGATCAAAAGCTAATCCTCGTAAATTCACTATGTTTTATGTATTAGTTTGGCAACTTCTGATCAAGAACGTGACTATGTCTGTTTTTATCATCTATCGTTCTTAAAATATGTATTTCACTAGTATTTGCCTTTGGGAGAGTTTTCTAAAACTATTTGTATGTTGAAAAGTCAGAGTGGAGCAAAGAGAGAACATTAGAAAAGAAGGCCAGCTTGAAGGAACCGAAATACCCTTATTGCTTTTATTGACTTCTAACAAAAAGTAGGTATGTCAAGTTTCTTGGTAATCAATCTTGAATTTCAAATTTGGAACAGTGATTGTTCAACACAACTGTTCTTAATTTGAAATTCAAAATTCAAAATACATAATGTATGGAATTAACATACGTTGACAACTGTCATAAACGTCATAAACGTCAAAATACGAGTCAATTCCATATTTTCATCATTCTGGTTAGCTGGGGGTGGTATATTCATTAACTAAAAAGCATGTCTCTACGTTTTAATCCTACAACGTGTAAATAAACTAAACTTATAACAAAAATAAAAACAAAGTTATATTCATCTTCCACATAAAACGGTGATAAACTTCGCGGTACGAAAATACGGTGATTAAAAAACATCCACATTTTTCTCCGAATTTTCGTCGGAAAAAAATTAACTCTTTTCAGTGCCCAACCGTACCTAATGGGTAGGCCTAAAACGAGAATGATTTCTTCCGTCCAACGATGGAGTAATTTTAAAAGTACATTTCCCAGTAATTATCGTTAGCGCACAAAGTACCAAATTCGTTTTTAATACTTTCAATTCTTAATCATTTTGCATATTTTAAATATTTTACTGTGAGTTTCTCTGCCGTAAGCCAAGTTGATTATTCAAGAATATATTAGATTCTCTCTGTGCTAATTACTGTGAAACGCTGATATTGTTAGAAAATGATTTATAATCATTTTATCACACCCTCAGAGGAAAATTAGGAAATTGTTGGTCATATAGAAAAAAACCATCAGCCATGGACGCTTAAATATCGTCACGTTGCTATGGAATGAGAACTTTTTGTATTGAATACCTCTGCTTGCAATATAAAAATAAAATCTATGACCGGCTTTATATCTATCCATAAAACCGCGAAACAATAAATTTTAAAATTAGAATACAACTTTTTTAATAACATGTCAACAGTAGGTACCTACACGATTTATGAAATGAATACTATAAAAGCTTTTTAACGACAGTTATAAAACAATCTATTTAACTTGTTTTTACATCGTAAACTAAAACAATTTTTATTTTAAACTTCATTAACTATTGATGGACTTGCAGTAGCGATAATTTATATAGATAAGTTTCTGTAGTCTGCAGGAAAGGTATAGATAGATACGCATAAACAAAAATACTTTTCCTCATTTTACGACTATCCTTTGAATTTTGCGATGAGATAGATCTAATAATTTTCTAATCCCTCAACAATGCGGATATGAATGTATTAGTTATATATGGTACAGTCAGCATCAGAAAGATGTTAACGAACAAAGTGCTCAAAATGATCTTAATTTGTAAATGATTGTTCTGATATCTGGTACATACCTTCAATTCGGACAATCTACTATATAAAAATAAGTTGGGTTTTCCTTCCTGACGATATAACTACGGAACGGCTTTACCGATTTGGCTAATTTTGGTCTTGAATTATTCGTGGAAGTCCAGGAAAGGTTTTTACGGCGAGAAAAAATCGAATAATTGCCGGGAACCGACATCCACGCGGGCGGAGCCGCGGGCAAAAGCTAGTAATACCATATAAATCAATAAAACAGATTGATTTGCTCTAAATACGAGAGTTTTAAGATCATTTTCAGACTGAGTAAGTTTCAAGACGACTTATGATACTGACTGTTCATGCTAATTTATGGAAATTTCGCGAAACAGGTTGAAATTTAAAGCATACAATTTTTTTTTCTTGTGAGTAGATACTGTTTACAGTTTAATGATAATATTATAAAGCTTACCCGTAATCGTTCAACGAATTATAACTCCCACTCACCATCACGGAAATCATAACAAAGTGTTTACAAAAAAACCGATGTTAAGCGGTCCGAAATGAAAAGGCTTTTAAACGACCCTTTAATAAATAATGTGTATGTACCTACATATGTCGCAAAACAATGTAAGCACATTACCATTGTTTTCGATCACCGGGCCGGCCATATTAAAACCGGTCCGGTTGAGATATCTGACGCGTTTCCGTGTCCGGTCGGTTATTATCGCGGGCATTACAATCAGGGCTTTTGTTGGTTGATCAGGGACCTGGTGGAATGAAATTGCTTTATGTTGTTTTAAATATTTTGTTTATAAGTACTTACTTAAAATTTTTCGAGAGGTGGATTAATAAATAAATATTCCACAACATTCTACACAACTCTAACTAGACCCATGGTAATCATAGCTTAACTAGCTTGTCTTATGGAATCTAGAATGCGGATAAACATACTTAGATTCTTTTTTATTTCTAATACATACGTATTATAGTAACACCCAGACCAATGCAAATAGCCCATATTCATGAATACAAATATTTGCACTGAGTGGAAATCGAAGTCGCGCCTCCTGCGTAGCAGTCGCGATTTATTCTGAGTTATTTTTTTTTTATTTAGATTAATTTAGTGTGTATTAGCATATGTATAACAAAAACTAGTCTTTATTACATTTATTATATGGTATTAATGTTATTTAACGAATAATATTCTCTTATCCAGATCGATATATTTCGCTAATAACTACATAGATACCTCTACTCTGTACGAATAAATTCAGATTCAAGCATATTCATAATTATACCTCTAAGAAAGCTCATACATATGTATATATGAGCTCACGCCTTTAAATCCCCGAAGGGGTAGGCAGAGGTGTATTAACCTCCATATTTCGCCATATATGAGTGTCGATCCCACGAGCCCCAGCGAGCCTATTGCCGTGAAGCGGGCACTTAGTTACGGCCCGTATGTTTACTATCGGATGGAGACACCCACAGAAAGAGATGGGTTGGCCCTATTCTACTCCACCGAGAACCAACATCAACTTATAGAAAGACTTATTAATAAAAAAAACAATCCTAAGTACTAATATTATAAACGCGAAAGTTTGTGAGTATGGATAGATGTATGTATGGATGTTTGTTACTCTTTCACGTAAAAACTACTGAATGGATTTTCATGAAACTTTACAATAATAAAGCTTATACATCAGAATAACACATAGGCTATATATAACCAAGTGCACTGACTGACCTCCGTCCCCCATGAGCGCGGGCCTGGGGGTGACGGGTGGAGCCGCCTGTCACTCCAGCAGAAGCAGGCCACGGCGGCGGCGGCGCGCTGAATAGCGCGCTTCCCCATTCCGGGGGCGAGTTGGGGACACCGTTGTCCCCCCTCCTGAGGAGGGCCAGACCGTAAGGGATGGCCCTGGGTCAGCCGGGGTGCGAGGGATATGTCTATGACAACCTCACCTCCGGCCTAGCACCAAGACCCACAGTCGGCGTGTGGTTTTAGTCAGTTCGAGTCCGACATAACCTCCCCTTCCGGCTCCGGCAGGGGGGGTATCCGAGGGGATTTCCGCACGAAAAAAAAAAAAAAGGCTATATATAACCACGCTACTACTCAAGGGAACGGAGCATTGCAACGGGCAAAAGCTACGTTCAAGCTCCAAGTACCTTCACGTTCTCTCCAAATAAATATAAGTAGGTATTGGCCGTTATTACAAGATATTTGTACTATTATCTTTCAACATTAAACTCAGCACAGTGTATCTAAGAATGCAAGTTATACAATTGCAGTATACAAGCTATGGCTTGTATAGTCTTGAATACTCTACCATCCAGTAGAACATAATATTTACATCATCTACTATATAAAAATAAGTCGAGTTTTCCTTCCTGACGCTATAACTCCAGAACGCACGAACCGATTTGGCTAATTTTGGCCTTGAATTATTTGTGGAAGTCCAGGGAAGGTTTGTACGTTGAGAAAAATTCGAATAATTGCCGGGAACCGACATCCACGCGAGCGGAGCCGCGGGCAAAAGCTAGTTTTGTTTGTAATTTCAAGACTAAGTATAGCTCTGTGGGAATGTTTCTTTTATATACTCGATAGGCTCCACCCCAATTACATACAGCTGAAAATCATAGTTGACGAAATTAACAGTTATATATACGTCTACCTACCCTTTCTAAAATCAACATCTAAAATGTTTGAATATTATAATAAGTCTTTTTTATGGAATAGGGAGGCAAACGAGCTGACGGATCGCCTGATGGTAAGCAATCACCGCCGCCCATGGACACCCGTGCGTTACTTTCCTTTCAAAAGAGAATACGTTCTTTATTTGATAGTTTGAAGGTCGTGTTGGTTCGGAAATACCGCTGGGGACAATTTTTTTTTGTTTTAAAAAGAACATTAGAACCGAAGTTACTAATATTCCCTCTAAACCCTCCAGCTAAGCTACATTGCTTGTGCTAAGAGTGGGTTCACGTCGGTAGTGTAATGGAGACCTCTCGATCGCAAGGCTGACTCCTTAACCACTAAGCTACCGACGCTTTGAATGAAGTTCATTCCAGAGTTTAGTTGTGCGAGGTAGAAAGTTTCTTAAGAAACACACAGTTGTGGACCGCCAACTGTCCAGATGGTGAGTGTGTCCCGTACTTAAGAGCTAAAGCTGTATTTCTATACATATCATATCACCTGGTATCAGTCATGGTATCGGTCAGAATTTAAAACGTGATGACTAATAAACGCACAGTTGTGGACCGCCAACCGTCCAGATGGTGAGTGTGTCCCGTACTTAAGAGCTAAAGCTGTATTTCTATACATATCATGTCACCTGGTATCAGTCATGGTATCGGTCAGAACTTAAAACGTGATGACTAATAAACGCACAGTTGTGGACCGCCAACCGTCCAGGTGGTGAGTGTGTCCCGTAATTAAGAGCTAAAGCTGTATTTCTATACATATCATATCACCTGGTATCAGTCATGGTATCGGTCAGAATTTAAAACGTGATGACTAATCTAGTTCAGCAGCAGCCGAGCAGCAGTTGATCGTCGAGGTCGTATATTCGAAATCCAGCCATTTTACTACCAACGTGACCTAAACCCACTCTCAACACCTATAAATTAAACTTAACAGTACTTGTTAACGCAAAAAAAAAACCATTAACTTATGATTCTTGAATCCATTATTGGTAAATCCAATTATTTAAATATGTATCTCTTTTTACTGTTGTTATATTTTGCCATTATTTCTTAAGTGTGTGGACTGAAGTTGTATGTATAAATAAATAAATTGAATTGAAATTGAAAACCAGCACGAAAAAAATAAATAAATAGATAAACTATAGATATGTTGTCTAAAATGTCAACATACTTATTAATGATGACCAAATGGTCACCATTTCTTCCACCAATCAGTGACGCCACAGTGCGCTACCCAAAATAACGTCTTTAGTAAATTAATTGATATCAGTAATAATATTACTAAAATAAATAATAATATAATTCATATAAATTAATAACATTGATGTATTTATTATTAGGAAGCTATTTTTTATATGTAGTGTTTGCGTCATTTTTTTCATGGCGTATCTACAGTCTATACAACATAATTGCTTTCACTACCTAGTTTTCAAAAAATCACAATACTTGATCAATAAATCTCTATAGATGGTGAACTATAAACAGCCGAGGGCAACTCAATCCTAACATTAACAATCCGGTCACGCGGCCCAATCGCTGCACTCAGACAGACCAGAATAAATACTGTAGGATACTCGGGCGAATCCGAGCGGCAAAATATGATTTACAATATACTGTAATAACTAGATTGTATTGTTATTTAAACAATGTGTAGGGTATACTGTGAATTGATTTTAACTTTAACAACTCAATTAATCGAATACATAGGGAAAAAATAATCTTCTCGGGCGGGACTCGAACCCGCGATCTTTCCCTTACACGGGGAATGCCTTGGCCAAATCGGCAACTGAGACACGCCCGATGTGATTAAGGTTAAGGAGTCAACCTTACGATCGAGAGATCCCGGGTTCGATCCTGGCCATTACACTACCGACGTGAACCCACTCCTAACACAAGCAATTTAGCTTAGCTGGAGGGGTTAGAGGGAATATTAGTAAGTAATAATAATAATAATAATAAAGCCTTTTATTTACACCAAATTTAAGTTACATTCCAAATGCATTAGTGTGGTTAGTAAGTTTGATTATAATCTAGTAGTTTTAGTACTGTTAGTCTATTTTTCTTCAGATATTAAATTTGGGACCCTTTTTGGGTAAAGGCCTCCTCCAGCCCTGTCCATATATCCCTATCTTGGCTTTTTTCCATCCATTCTGTTCCTGCTATTTCTGTTATGTCGTCTTTCCATCGTTTGATTGGTTTTCCAACCCTTCTTTTCCCTGTTGGCCCTTTCCATTGAGTAGCCACTTTTGTCCATCTGTTGTCCTGGGTGCGGGCGATATGACCTGCCCATCGCCACTTTAGTTTGAGAGCCTGTGTTAATGCATCTGTAATTTTTGTTTTTTTTCTTATGATTTCACTCCTTATTTTTTGAATTTTGCGAATATTTAGGAGGCTTCTTTCTATTCCTCTTTGGCACGTTCTGATCTTCGCTTGCACCTGTTTTGTGAAAGTCCAGGTTTGGCTAGAATATGTCAAGCATGGTAGGATGCAAGTATCTGCCACTATTCTTTTGATGTTCAGGTCATAGTCCCCTTTGAAAATCTCCTTGTGAGCCCAATACTTCTTCCAAGTTATGCTTACCCGTCTTTCAATTTCCTCTATATTATTTGTTTTATAGAACGATAGTTGTTTTCCTAAGTAAATGAAGGTGTCTTCATATTCTATATTTCTTCCTTTAATCTGTATTGGCTTTTTGTATGAGTTAGTCATTATTTTTGTTTTTTTGTCATTCATTTCCAAGCCGACTTCCTCACTTCCTTTGTCCAGTGACTCTAGCATATTTTCTAAATCTCTGGGTGTCTCTGCGAGGACCACAATGTCGTCAGCAAACCTTAGATGACTTAAGTATCGATTTTGTATTTTTATGCCTTTCATTTTCCAATTCAGCTTTTGAAATATATTTTCTAGTACCATGATAAATAGTTTGGGGGACAGCGGGTCCCCTTGTCTGACTCTCCTGCCAATTTCTATCTCCTCTCCTCTCTTTTCTAATTTTACTTTGCTAGTGCTGTTGTTGTAAATGTACTTCAGAGTGTTTATATATTTCTGATTGATGCCGAGTGTACTTAATCCTGCCCAGATAGACTTGTGGTGAATACTGTCGAAGGCTTTGGAATAATCAACGAAGCCTAGATATAGTGGTCTGTTGAACTCTGAGTATTTTTCTATAATTTGTTCGAGTGTCTGTATGTAGTCTGTGGTTGAAAAACCTGAACGAAAGCCCGCCTGCTCTACCGGTTGTGCTTTGTCTATTTCTGGTGTTATTCGTCTCAATAATGTTGTTGTGAAAAGTTTAAATTAGTAAGTACGGTTCTAATATTCTTTAAAAAAAATTGTATAGGTAATTAGCATACCTAATGCTGTAAAAAATTAAATTAAAAATTTAAAAAACCCCCGTCACATAAAACACTTTCAAAAAGTTGAAAATAAATTGTGTTTGCCTTTTAACTTTTGATACCTACCTAGTAATATTTTGATTCAACGGTTGCCATGTCGGGGGACTCTAAATGTTTAAGCGCTCCGTTCTATTATCGGAACGATTCAAGGTCCCCCCGACATGGTATCAAAAGTTAAAAGGCAAACACAATTTATTTTCAACTTTTTGAAAGTGTTTTTTGTGACGGGGGTTTTTTAAATTTTTAATTTAATTTTTATTTTATACTTTTTAAATTGATCTACTAGTCAAGCTCTTTCATTTGATACCCATATTGAGGGAGTTATGAAGAAATATGTATTCCAAAATGTTGTGGCGCCGGCCATCTTGGACCGATTTTTTTCAAACATAGCTAAGAACACTCTCGAATAATATACCTTTCAAACAAAAAACTACATCCAAATCGGTTCAGCCGTTTGGGTGCTACGATGCCACAGACAGACAGACACACACACACACACACAGACACGTCAAACTTATAACACCCCGTCGTTTTTGCGTCGGGGGTTAAAAATTCATTCAAGTATTTGGGCGAAGTTACCAAAAATCAATGTTTAAAAATGATTGTAACATCATTCATTAGTTCCAATAGTTCGTAAGAACATTAGTGGATGACTCCACTGTCGCCTTAAAGACGGATAGAATAGAAGGGAAATTTGAATCACATCAGGCGTGTCTCGGCAGCCGAGTTGGTCAAGGCATTCCCCCTGTAAGGGAAAGGTCGTGGGTTCGAGTCCCGCCCGACATGATTCATTTTTCCCTATGTATTCGATTTATACATATAGTAAGCATACTTAATGCTGTAAAATTATTTCAATGTCCATAAATATACATATAGACTCGGGGTAAGTATAAGATCACCATTTTACGTTTGCGTACAACTGTGAATTCCGGGATTATGGGCTCGATTTCGGGATTGAATAACGTGTTTTTTACTTTATTACTAACTAGCTTTTGCCTGCGGCTCCGCCCGCGTGGATGTCGGTTAATGCCGTCAAACATAGCCTATGTCCTTTCTCATGGACTTATCTACCCCTATACTAAATTTCATCAAAATCGGTTCAATGGTTTAGGCGTGAAAGCATAACATACAGACAGACAGACAGACAGACAGACAGACAGAGTTACTTTCGCATTTATAATATTAGTATGGATCCATGCTTGGCAAAAAGCCTTTGTCGAGGGGGATTAAGAGGTCAAGCATCAGTCGTTCCCATAAAGCCTTCTTTTCGTTTGCGTTTGGTTTATAAACGGAAGGTAAAAGAAGGCGTAAAGCGACCCTGGGCTATGAAGTAAAAACTTCGGATGCAACAAGTAACAACGCTTAGTTCTTCATCTTAAAGTACAAATAATATATTGGCAATTTTAAACAAAAACATGATTTATATCTGTTCACTACCTACAAATAAAACAGAGCCAAGTTCAACTGAGTTACATCGCATCACACTCGGTACTTAAAATGAGATTGCATTACATATTTATAAGCCCCAACATTTTAATATCAAAAGCTTGTGAATAAAACCATACGTATTCTTTGTGCCTTCTGCAAGACGAGGCCTTTGCAGGAAATTGCTACCTGCTTTTTAAAAGAATCAGTGAATTATATACCGCAAGTTACTTGGTGGAAATCTTATAAAATACAGTTTTAATGATTCGCAATTTCCTTGAGACCACTGGTTTAGTAACTCTGTCTGTCTGTCTGTGTATGTTACGCTTTCACGCTTAAACCATTGAACGTATTTTGATGAAAATTGGTATT
This sequence comes from Eilema sororculum, assembly GCA_914829495.1. Taxonomy (NCBI): domain Eukaryota; kingdom Metazoa; phylum Arthropoda; class Insecta; order Lepidoptera; family Erebidae; genus Eilema; species Eilema sororculum. The sequence goes on along the minus strand of OU618552.1, from coordinate 17,270,374 downwards.
AGACCATGAGAAAGGACATAGGCTATGTTTAGTCGCGATAACCGATATCCACGCGGGTGGAGCTGCGGGCAAAAGCTAGTCCATACTATAATATTATAAATGCGAAAGTAACTCTGTCTGCCTGTCTGTCTTTCTGTCTGTCTGTCTGTCTGTATGTTACGCTTTCACGCCTAAACCACTGAACCGATTTTGATGAAATTTGGTATAGGGATAGGTTAGACCATGAGAAAGGACATAGGCTATGTTTGGTCGCGATAACCGACATCCACGCGGGCGGAGCCGTGGGCAAAAGCTAGTATCTTATAAAGGTAGAGAAAAGAGGTAATTTTTTTTTTCACAACATTACATAATGCTATCTAGACCCATGGTAAGCATAGCTTAACTAGCTTGTGTTATGGAATCTAGAATGCGGATAAACATACTTAGATACCTTTTTTTTGTATTTTTTTTAACTTATTTAAAATTTATATACATAGAAACACCCAGACAGAAATTAGTAGTAGTCTTAGTTACGCTTTATAATCATTGTTAAAACAAATTTATCCATAGCCCAAGAGTTTTAATTTCAATGGTTTCCTAGTAACCGTAGAGGATTCCACTATCCACATTGGCTTATTACTAATAGCCACCGCTAAGCCAGCCACCACTGGTGTTCTAGGGACAAAAATTCAAAATTGTTCCAAACCGAAAAAACTATAAAGTCTATACGTGGTCAGTGCAGTATTGTAAGTGAACCTAATAAAAGCTCAGTAAGAACAGTGACCTCGTAAATGACCTAAAGACTTAAGAACCAAGGGTCACTTCAAATACTTTCGTGACCTTTAAACCTTAGATAGTATTATTAAGATACTTGAACACAGCTCCGTTCACCAGCAATTTGTCAACCAGATAACAGGCAACGTGACCAAAATTATCTTATATAGCATTCATCTTTTTGAATAATTACGGACATTTTAGCTTTGGGAGAAAAAAGTAACAAAATGGCGATATTTCTCATTCATAATTCAGTGTGTTCCTGGCTGTGATAAGTTGTTCTGTAGACACGGAGCGTTTGGGCGCGGGTTTCATCGACATGATTATTGAGATTACTGTTCGCATAATCGCTGAATGTGTTATCGTTTAAGACATTTTAGCAACATGCGTTAGGCCCGGGTTAGTTAGGGCTGGGTCCGGGCCTGGGGAGTCCCGAGTCCGCTTAAATATGCTCTAGTTTGGTATGTTTCAGGGTAGGCAGCACGAATGTAACGCCCCTGGTGTTGCATACGTCCGTAGGCCGCGGTAACCACTTTCCATCAGGTGGCCGTACCACCTAAGTGATATATAAGAAAGTTTTGGAAGTTTTGGCTATATTGAAAGCGACTGCATTTTGACTTCGCAGCCTCAGCTGTGGGTTATGGTGAACCACTGATATAGTTGTTCAGACAACCCATTTATAAACCTCTGTCTTGACCCAACGACTATTGACAGATCAAACAGAGATCTTCCTTACTGACGAAAGAGCCCAGGATGAAGCCCTATTTCCTTTATTATAGTCGATTTAATTTAATCTAACTACAGTGATGAGTTTTTACACTCTTTTGTATAGATAGTACGCGATATTGCCCGCGGCTGCACCTGAGTTATAATGATCTTGTTCCCGCGATATACGGGAGTCAATTCTTATACCAATATTCATATAAATCCGTGTAGCCGTTTATGTGACAAACATCCATCTATAAACTCAAACTTTCTAATCTATAGTAGATATAGTAAGATAACATTTGACGTCAGAATTAGTCTAGGTACGTAATCGAAAACTCATTTCGCAGCAACGACACGTCCGCAGATTAGTTATAAAATCAAAACGAAATTCCGATTGTGTTCCCGCGTCGTATTTACAAGAACGAAGGAAGCTATGAATAAATTTCCAAGTTCGTTACCGCGAGGATCGGCTGTGAGGCTGTGACGAGATCTACCAAGTTCCAGAGCAAATTATTTTATAGACTCGCCTATCATTTCATAGATAAATAAGAGGTTATTGCTTTTTATTCACTGTGAAATAGTACGGGGAAACGGAGTGAATAAAATTCAAAGGGTGAATAATGTAGAAGGAAAGATTTTGCAGTATTTTTTAATGGAGATATGGAATAATGTGAAGCTCGTGCTCGTGGCTAATGTCTGCGTCGATATAAGAGATTTTAAGATTAAGTAACACTAGCCAGGTTTGTCTTAGTATGGGTAACCAGTTTTAACATATCGAGATCCTTGAACGCCTCGGATAGCCACTTAAAAAAACATCTGTGGCATTTTTTACGTGCGATTTGTTGTCTAAGTGCCGATGTAGGTACTAAAAAGTTCGATAACCTAGTTTTAGTAACAGAACTTCGATTTCGCCAAATGAGTTGTGGAGTTCAGATGTTAGTCTAGTCACCTCTCGAAAAATATTGAAGTTCGGTCGTTTTACAGTTACATGGAAACCGACCCCAACTGATTTGGAAAACTGTTTGGTGGATGAATGTTTAGAATCGAATATCTGGTTAAGTACTTTTTTTTTATAAAAGACACGACAATTTGACTTCACCTCACCTGATGTTAAGCTAAAGGCAAAGTCTCGGAAAGAGGGTCACCATCGTAAACAAGTACCATGTTAACAGTGGTGGCACTCACCTTGACGGCCTCATCAGATTCCTTTTCACGCCCCGCTTAAAGGACCCAGGACTGTAGGAAGAAGGAAACATGTGAGCTGGCAGGGAGTTCCAGGTTTTAGTGGTGCGGCACTTGAAATAATCCTAAAAAATTAACCCTTTAGTTTGAATGTTAACTGGATGGGGAATTTTCTCAACTCCTTTTCGCGGTACGCCATTTATTTTGTCGATATACTTAGGTATTTACGACTTACGTTCATATGAATGAAGTGAAATAAAAAAGTATTCCACCTTGGAAATATACATCAAGAGGAGAGAAAGAGAGGAAGTAATACCTACCTCTTCGCTCACTCACAACGGTTCACGGAGTACACACAATACGTGACAAGTCTCACAATTTCAAAGGCAGCACTTAACAGTTATTGGTACGAATGAAATATATAATAAAGGAAATATCACCACTCTTATAATCCTACTTAATATTGTGAATGCGAAGTTTGTGAAGATAGATGGACGAATAAATAGGTGTTTGTTGCTCTTTCACGCAATAGACCTGAAATATAATTTGGCACAGATATTTTTCTGGTCTGGAATAGCATAATATAGCATGTTAAACTGCGTGATGTTACATATTATGTACTATCCGTGACCTGCACTAATATCATAAATGCGAAAGTAACTCTATCTGTCTGTCTGTCAGTCTGCATGTTACGCTTTCACGCCTAAACCACTGAACGGATTTTGAAGAAAGGAGAATGCCAGTGTTCATTTCGTTTTTGAAAAACCTAAATAAACAGTGTATGGCTACATAAGTAACTTGATAAATCATGAAATATTTTTAAACAATCTTTTAATTCACTCAAACAAAATCGTATGTGGGGTTTAAACTTTGGTATAATTTAGTGGTGTAATCGACTATAATTGTCTTCTTACTCAAATGCACATAACATAGATAGTTTCAAATGGAGTAGGTATAATATGTATAGGTATCAGGGTTATTTATAAGTGTGTGGAACTATTACTTCTATCTTATTTAAATTAATTCCTTGTTCATCCATGTAACGACTAGCACTTTCTGGACAAAATTGATTTGACGGATTGATGGACATTTGCTTCAAAACCTAACCCTAATTTGAACAGCAAAACGAAGAATGAGAGAAAACACACAAAATAACAGAATATTTTTTATTTCCTATGAAAGTACGATATCAATCCAATTTAATATCCGAGTTTCACCGTCATACAAAATTATTTGTTATGAAACGGCGGTCCATTGAAAAGTGGGCAATCTCCTTTGGTATAAGGGTAGATTAGACCATGAGAAAGGACATAGGCTATGTTTGGTAGCGATAACCGACATCCACGCGGACGTAGCCGCGGGCAATAGCAAAAGCTAGTACTATGTATACTTGGTGTCCCTACCCCCATTTAAAGAGACGCCACTTCCCGTATGTAAGTATGATAAAACTAATACTGACAGCACATAGTAACATTCCTACACATAGTAACAACCTATCGATTTGTTCAGAAACTTGTTGTTACAAAGAAAGGCAAACTCCAATCTTCTGGTCGGAACTAAGCAAAGATCCTTCATATTCGCTCAATCCACTACATCAGCTCTAAGAGTCTATCTCGGTCGCAAAATAGACATCGTCGGTGCAGAACTTGGGATGTGGCCAATACAATCTCATTCAAAGTTTGCGTGCCGAAAACGCTCCTTTTGATTCTTCTAGCTAGAGAATATCTATAAACAAAGATGTTTTTCTGTTTTATAAATAAATAAAACAGAAAAACATCTTTACAGGTTGCGTTTCGGGCTTATATATAAGTAACATATTTTTCGGGTTCGATCCCAGGTTTACCTTGGCACACACCAATGACTTTGTTGGTTTGGTTCATAAATGCCCGGTTAATGGCAATAGGCTCGCCATTGGGACCTAAACATAAACTGGCGAAACGTGAGTGCTAGCACCTCTGCCTACCCCTTCGGGGAATATAGGCGTGAGTTTATGGTATGTTATGTTAACATATTTTACGGTAATGCTCGTCACGCAGTCTGTCTCAGTCTTAACAGTAACAATAATTGGCAGGAAACACGAACGATGGCTTTTAGGGGTTCGTCATCATCATCATCTATAGTCCGTCAAGAGCTAGGGCCACATAGAGATCTCTTGAGATTCCCATTATCAATCACCCTTAAAGTAAAAAAAACGTGATCTGTTATATAAGTCGCCGCCAATCGTTCAATAATCGTCTAGCCTGTTAACTAGTCGTTCAATTAACGACCTGAATGATACTTATTCAGCCATTTGGATCCTGAATAGATGACGTTTCATTACTTGCCTAGCCCTTTAGTCAAAAAGCTAGGCAAATTACTTCTTTTTGCGTGGTAACAAAAAAATAACCACTCTGCTCTGCTCCGGCATGATTAGCCTTCTAACCTAATCTATCCAAGTCGCATAACGCATTAACCAGCCAGTTTATTAAATGTTGTAATAAGCGTTACGGCTGAATATCATTCAGATCAACAACTACCAACAACAGAACAGCCTACGTAGTTAATTGAATGGCTAAATAAGTTAGTTGCTACACAAAAAGCCTACCATAACATTATTGTATAATGTACTTATTTCTGTCTCTTGCTTGATATCGAATAAGCCATCATGTCAAAAGCTTGAAGCTGTAAAGATTTTACGATTCTTATCATATATTTCAAAGCTCGGACTCTTGAGAATATTCTAGAATTTAAGTAAGGTGATAATAAACTGCGAGATATAAACTTTGCTTTACTGTCATGTACGTAGTAGTAGTACTCTTTCCCATCGGGTAGGCAGAAATAATACTTGTATTCCCACATGATGTGGTTCTGGTAAACACCCTACACCTTCTAGGTACTAGGGTACTGGTATTTATCCATTTATAAACTGAGTCTCGACCCGCATCGCAAGCACAGTTAAAGTTTTAATTGTTTTACAATCCAACTATACAAACTTCTTTAAAAGCCATATTAACTACAAAAGTTGACGTACCTTTGTTTACCTAGGAAGCGTCTGGTTCGTACGATAATCGTACGAATAATTTTATAATTAAAAAAAACTAATTTAACTAATTAAAAAAGAAACTAACTGCGTGCCCTGACACGGATTGATTTAGGTTAGAACTTACAAGAGATTGCGTCAATCTCTTCGTGTTACGCTACAATTAAGAAATAGTCAATAAGTAATAGTCAACGGGGCCACGCAGATGTCACCGTCGCTCGTTTGTCACTTTTTTAAGTGACATTATTTTAATCACTATGATCATCACTATCTATCACTATCATCACTATCACTATCATCACTATCACAATCAATCACTACATAGTTTAAAGTAAAGTTGCTTTCCACGTCTGTCTGTCCTTATAGGCATGCTTAGAAACTATGCAAAGGATTTCGATGCGGATTTTTTAAATAGATAGAGTGAATGGAGAGGAAGGTTTATATTTATAATACATTTTTAATATAGTAATGGGTGCAGCGGGAATGGGATCTGACGCCACGCGGGTGGTATAAATTGGCGGTACGAAGTTCGCCGTGCCAGCTAGTGACCTATAAGATTGTATTATCGTACGAATAATTGTCTTTTTTTCGTTCGATTGTCGTATGAATAGCAATAGCCTTTATTATATAATATAATATTATAATAAATCCATACTAATATTATAAATGCGAAAGTAACTCTGTCTGTCTGTCTGTCTGTACGTCTGTCTGTCTGTCTGTCTGTCTGTCTGTCTGTATGTTACGCTTTCACGCCTAAACCACTGAACCGATTTTGATGAAATTTGGTATAGGGGTAGATTAGACCATGAGAAAGGACGTAGGCTATTTTTGGTCGCGATAGCCGACATCCACGCGGGCGGAGCCGCGGGCAAAATCTAGTGAAATAATAATTGTGTGTTGAGAGTAGATAGCCTCGACCGCCTTCACTTACTCGCTTACGACAAAACTATCAGAGCTACTCAATCACTGCGCTGTTGACCGGCTCGTTTTGCAAGCTAAATTCGTTTCTCGGTCATCGCTAACAGTGGGGCTGGTGCAAAATTTATTTCGTTCTTTACGTTGACATGCAGAATACTTTTAAATTTAAATATTAAAAGTAAAATCGAGGTTATATCTTCTAGATTAAACAATACTGAGCTAAGTATGAAAACCCACTTTTCTTTTCCTCTTGAATTCAAAGGAGATGGAAAATGGTGGGCCCAAATGTAATAAGTTGAGATATGATCTAAAAAATTAGTCATATTTTTCTATCTTAGAATATGAAAAATCACCTCAATTCTCAATCTGGATGCGGTGAAATATGAGAAAATAGTTTTCGTGAGATTATCAATTGAGTAATCGATTACACTAAAATATTATATTTGCTGTAAATAATTAACTCAAAGTAATTAAATGCACTATATATACTTACATGCATTATAGTGCATATTATTACAGTCATATTATTAAATCAAATATCAATTAATTACTGAAAAACCAATATTAAAGATTATCGATTTCATATCGATTCAAATCTCTCTTATATTTGTAGTCTATGTCACTGACATGGCAGCTGACTAACATTGAAACTTCACACTAGACAGTTGCTGACTGTTTTTGTTTGCTCATCGTTTCGTGTTTTCCGATGCGTTTTGAGTGCTTTCCCGATTATTCGTCATTTTTTACGACAACTGCTGTGTGTGTGTAGGAATGCTCAACGCCAACATATCCACAGCTCCGTGGGACCCAGCTCGTGTTTGGAAGTTCCTAAGGTCATTGGGAGTCGGTAAGTCTCGGCAAAACGCTATTTCTAATAACATAGATATTAATTCTCTTAACCAACACTTCTCGGCTCCGTCCACTTTTGACGCTGCTACCAAAGTTGAAACAATGAATCATCTTTCTTCACTTGCCACTCCCGACTGCTCTCCATTCTTCTTCACTCAATTTACTGGTTGTGATGTTAGAAGAGGCATAGTGTCGATCACGTCCAACGCTGTGGGAACTGACTGTGTCGGCCGTAATATGATCCTACCTTTTATTGACGAAATTCTCCCTATAATCTGTCACATCTTCAACTTCTCAATCACGAGCAGTACCTTTCCAAGTACATGGAAAGATGCCCAAATTACACCTATCCCTAAGAAGAATAACCCTTCCTCCTTTTCAGAGTATCGACCTATATCTATCCTATCCTTTCTCTCCAAAGTGCTCGATCGACTGGTTCACTCTCAGCTAATTGGTTTTCTGTCTAAAAATTCACTCCTAAATCCTTTCCAGTCTGGGTTTCGTCCTGGCCACAGCACCACAACAACCTTGATTCGGAAGACATCAGATCGGGTATGGAGAATGGTGAGTTAACTGTTTTAGCTCTCTTGGACTTCTCCAACGCCTTTAATAACGTTGATTTTGACGTTCTACTCGGCATAATGCGCTCTCTTGGCATATCTCCGGCAGTGATTGATTGGTTTCAAAGTTATCTGTTTGGTCGCCGGCAACGCATACGCATCGAAGAAACTGTGTCCACATGGTGCTCAATGTCTGCTGGTGTACCACAGGGTGGCGTGCTATCTCCTCTACTCTTCGCAGTTTTCATAAACTCAATCACTAAACATCTTACTTCTTCCTACCACCTATACGCAGATGATCTGCAGATTTATACTAGGGCCACCCAGGATAAACTGAGGGATGCTGTTGACATTATAAACGAAGATATGGGCAAGATATGCCATTGGAGTAAATCATATGATCTGAGGGTGAACCCAAGTAAGACTCAAGCTATAGTCATTGGCAGCCCTTACGCTGTCTCAAGAATAGACTGGTCGCTTCTCCCTTTAATCTCCTGTGATGGTACTAATGTGAATTATAGTGACAGAGTCAAAAATCTAGGCATCTACATTGACAGTAGTCTTTCTTGGGGCCCTCAACTTCAGGAGGTTAGCCGCAGAATGTTTGCCACAGCGGGGTCCCTGCGTAGGCTTCGCAGTCTGCTGCCAATCACCACGAAAACTGCGCTAGCGCAATCTCTTTTTCTTCCCACCCTTGATTATGCTGACGCCAGCTATCCAGATCTTACCGAAGACCAACTAAATAAACTTAAGAGACTCCAGAATCTCAGTATACGGTTCATATTTGGGCTTCGCAAATATGACCACATTTCCGAATATCGTGCAAAACTCAAGTGGTTACCCATACGCCTTCGCCGAAATGTTCATATTCTTTCACTTCTTTACAACATTCTTTTTCATCCTCTCACTCCAGTCTACTTAAAGGAACGCTTCAACTTTCTATGCGACACTCATTCAAGGACTTTGAGATCATCAGGAAATCTGCAACTGAAAATGCCAAGACACTCCACAATGTTCATGGACAAATCCTTCACTGTCCAAGCTGTTCGATTGTGGAATGCCTTACCGGTCACTATAAGACGTGCGCAATCACTGCCAGTCTTTAAAAAAATGGTTACGGCCCACTATTTGCAAGAAAAATAGTGTCTGAATGTGTCTATATTAGAACTGTGTCCCATAGTATGTATCCTCTACGTATATATATTATTATGTATAAGAACTATATAAATTTGTAACTCTTTGTAAGTATTTACTGTTATTTATATTACCAATGTCTTCTGAAATATTATTAGTATGTATTCTATATTCTATAATATACCTACATATAAGTACTCCTAATATTTACATATCTAATAATTCTTCTAAAAAAAAATCATTATAATAATCTCTCAGTACACCAAACTGCCCCTAATCTCTCTGTCTGAGTCTTACTCCATCCTATGGTTGCCTGTAAGAGATTGCCTCAGAGCGATAAGGCCGCCAATTGTGTACCACATAAATTGTACCTTTTATTTATTGTAAATATCCTTGGTGAACAATAAAGAATTTTTTATTTTATTATTATTTTACGGATTCTGACCCTGCCTACCTTGTACGACCCTTGCTTTCACCTTGGACACCGAAGGTCGCTCACACGTTTTACTTGGCATTGTTATTTTGCATTTTACCGCCAGCTTGTGGATTGGATATTATTGAAACTATGGATCGCTGTGTGAATTGTGTTATATCCACTGGTCACTGCAATACACTGGGCCGACGGCCCTTACACGATGAAACAATTCTGTCAGTGATTCGGCAATGGCTTGCACCTCAGTCTGTAAGTAAATACCTGTAACCTCATCTAACCAGCTACCATCCTGGCAGGTTTAAAATGTAAAATGTGTTTAATAGAAGGTGAATAAAACACTATATTCAATGATTTTTTATTTTATTTTAGACATCCTTTCCCTATCTCCTTACCTGTTACCTACCTATCGCTTGAAGTCGTTGACGTTCATTCATATGATTTTTCAAACATTTTCTAGTAAATATAATAACTATTAGTGCAAAAGAACACATTTTGCACTTCAGGAATCAGCTGTTAGATAAAGATTGTAACATAACCTCACTTTTACATAATCTCTTATATCTCTGTTCTCAGATTGACAAAATCCGCAGAATTTTCAGTGAAAGGTTGATAATATATAAGCTATTAATTGACACCACTTTCATCTTCTTACAACTAGGCCCAAGATTGTATGTAATCATTTCAGTCTCCAATTCATCATTTGGATAATTTAGAACATTTTGCAGCAATTTAGGTAGCAAAGTTGTTTTCAAATTTACATTTTGGGGCTTTACTATGCAAGAAACTTACAATTTCATCTCATAAACGAAAGAAAATGCTGCTATTTAGACTAACAGTTCAGTTTGCTAGACTGGATTTGTTATGGCTATTGTGGCTGTTTATAGGGCACTTGTAATGTTTTTTTGTCCTCAAATATTTACTTACCCTATAAGATACCTATTATAAATATTTATATTTGTGATATCATTAAAAAAATGTTTTATTAATGAAAATTTAAAGCATGCTTAGTTGCTTTTATGTATTTTTAGCTATCATTCTATAGGTATGCTTTAAATAATTAATAAAACATTTTTTTAATCAAATCGATTAAGCTAGAGAAAATTGAATCGGTTCAGGGATTCGAACCCGCGATCTTTCCCTTACAGGCAAATGCTCTGATCACTGCACCACCGAACCGTGAAGCCATCCAGATTTGAATGACTTTTTATGTTATTAACCTGAAAATCCATACTTCCATACTAATATTATAAATGCAAAAATAACTCTGTCTGTCTGTCTGTCTGTCTGTCTGTCTGTATGTTACGCTTTCACGCCTAAATCACTGAACCGATTTTGATGGAATTTGGTATAAGGGTAGATTAGACTTTAAGAAAGGACATAGGCTATGTTTGGTCGCGATAGCCGACATCCACGCGGGCGGAGCCGCGGGCAAAATCTATTAATTAATAAACACACTTCTTTAGTTAAAGTTCTTCTTTAGTTGGGGTGAATACTAGTCACATCGGTTAATAGTTTTATTCATTACCTAATATTTCCAAAAAAATATAAACCAAAATTATATTTACAACTAGCTTTTGCCCGCAGCTCCGCCCGCGTAGATGTCGATTATCGCGTCTATAGATAGCCTATGTCCTTTCTCAAGGTCTAATCTACCCCTATACTAAATTGCATCAAAATCAGTTTAGTGGTATAGGCGTGAAAGTGTAACATACAGACAGACTGACAGACAGACAGATAGACAGACAGAGTTACTTTCGCATTTATAATATTAAATTATGGAAGTATGGATATGGATTAATTATAATAAATAGCTTTATACACGCCTTCCGTTTAATTTAAACATAGTAAGTATTTAAATATATGGAGTACATGAGCACTGGTTTCCCATAAAACTGTGCCTCCAACAAAATTGAGAAACAGCTTGCATTCATTGCGGCATTTAAAACTTTAACTCGTTTTCAGTTTCGTTAATGGTTATACCTCAGTTTAACAGCTGTAATTTTGTTCGTAATTCGGTCGTGCCTTAACTACAAGAACTGACATGGCTCGCTTGCCACATAATTGCGGGTCGGAACTCGCTGCCATTTTAAACACCATTCTACGGGTACTTAGATAAAATAAAAACAACTAATAACACTATGGTGAAATCATAATAGAGTACAGTAAAAAAACGTATATGTTTATAAAAACTGGCGAATCTCAACATTCAAAACGGGACTTTCCAGTAAAGCTAAGCTACCTGGAGAAGTTTTATTCCTACTAAATTACTAATTGTTTTCATTTCATTTTGGACTTTCGTCTTATAGAAATAAAGTCTAAAATTTAATGTCATTGTTTGCAGTAAACCACTGTAGTGCCACACTACAGTGGTTTACCTTTAGTAGAATCGAGGGCCAGAACCGATAGCTTAGCATGCTCTTTCTTTTATCTTGCTAATAACATTTGAACGTAATAAGATTATGAGCTTGAATTTTATCGATATGACAATAAAAAGCAATATCATAATCTTCATCAATTCTATTGTTTTAAGAGGGAATGTGTCATGGTATGCCCATTCAAATTTCATACAATCTAACAGTGAAATTTAGACTACGACAATGCAACTGTATATATAATGGTGCCATGTGTACACTTCAACACGTTAACGCAGCTATTAAGTGCACCAGAAACTACCCAATAACTTCTAGTTTATGCCCTCCATCCAATGGTTGTGTGTAAAATATTGCCAAGTGTGATAGGGCAGCCCACTGTCGGTAAACAAGGTGGTTTCTCCTGGAGCTCAAAACACTGGAGATGGAGAATTTAACTCAAAGGAAACATTCCTTTATTTTTTTAAAGAAACAAAACTGCATTCAAAGATTTTTAAAAACTCACTTGACGCACCCAGTAATGGAACCGACTAAAAGCCGAAAATTAAGTCGATTAAAACATCCTGTATTTTTATGGCTTCAACCGATAGTCTAGTTTCAATAGATTAAGGATCAAATTTCTCTAGCTAACATGGAAAATGATATTTTCTAAAGTTTACGCGAATGTCACTCATTGAAATAAAACCACTTTTTACGGATTCTATCCCGATATATTTGTTATTATTAACTTATATTAACAACACATTCTGCGTAAACAGGAACACTAATAATTCACCATGATTCGGGTATTTTGAGAGAACTTATACTTCAAACTATGTGACAACTACCACCATGAGTCACACCGCGACCATGGCTGCTGCAAAGCAGCCGAAACGTCGTCGGTTTAAAAAGTAAGTAATAACAAATATATCGCGATAGAATCCGTAAAAAGTGTTTTTATATCAATAACATGGTAAACTAAATGAAAGGAAATCCTTGAAATCTAAGCTAAACTTCTCCTCCAGGCATGAAAATCTTTTTTTTTTATAAAGTGACGCGTCAATTTGACTTCACCTCGCCTGATAGTAAGCTAAAGGCAAAGTCTCGGAAAGAGGGTCACCATCGTAGGCATGTACCATGTTAACAATGGTGGCACTTAGCTCGGCCTCATCAGATGCCTTTTCACGCCCCACTTAATGGACCCAAGACTGTAGGAAGGAGGAAACATGCCACCTTTCTTGTTTTTCCATGTCAAATGTTCATACCTAAAAATATTCTTTCATTTGTATGCTTTACCTAGAATTGATTGTGTTGGTTCTGGGTGGAGTAGAATAGGGCCACTCCATCTCCTCTGGATTTACGAGCCACTTTGTTTACTGTTAGATGGAGAACAGCCCTATCCCTTGAGTTACCTTTAACGACACACACAGGAAGAGCTGGGGTGGTCCCATTATACTCCAACGGAAACCAATACGACAATGTAACGCTTGTAAGTATACATATTTTAAGATTTATCCTTATCCCAGTATATTTTTCTCTCCGCTCTTAACAAAATATTGGTACGCAGCAGTCGGTACTCAAATAAACAGAATAATTCAAAGCATAAATCAATTTTCCGCTCTAATTAAAGCAAGACATAACAAAGGAAAGCTTTTAAAGGAGAAGAAAATAATTCTATTCGTTTTCCGTTCCTGATAAATTCATTCGTAACTTAGCCTCCTATTTTGATGATTCCGATTTCGGTACCGATATTAATACCTATTATGTAGAATAATAATTTAGAAGGAAAGTATGGTGCTATTATATATTTCGATCAGGTTCCTATCGTTTATAAAGAGGAATCTTAAATTTCTAGGTGATAGAGAGTCCATAGGAGACTAAAAAATCTCTTCAAAGTCTATGGCAAGACAGTCCAGTTTTCCTATTGACGGGTTCACCGTCTTTGTATTCTTGCGGAGTTCAGAATATGATCAAGTGCAGACCATAGCTTATTAAGCCGAAACCCTGGCTGGTAACTGTTAAGAACAGTATAGCTCTTCTTCTTCACTTCAAGAAATTCCTATGCCACACCACTAAGACCTGAAATTCCCTGCCATCCTGCATGTTTCCTTCTTCCTACAGTCCCGGGTCCTTTAAGCGGGGCGTGAAAAGGCATCTGATGAGGCCGTCAAGCTGAGTGCCACTACGGTTAATATGGTACAGCCCTCTTTCCGAGACTTTGCCTTTACCTTAACATCAGGCGAGGTGAAGTCAAATAGACGTGACCTTTATTAAATGAAAAGAAGAAGAAGAAGAAACTGTAAAAGTACCTAATACAGAGTAAAAAAAGGCTCGCTGCCCAGCATCTTTGGCAGTGACTAGGAACGATAGCTGCTCGGAATTGCTGTGTATAAAATATAAAATTCAACATCCTTCTTCATCATAAGATACCTTGATGGTGACCGGCTGGGAATTTTGTCACTCTGTTAAAAGACCAAAGAAAGTGAATCCCTTATATCTCAGGTAGGCTTTAAAAAGGCTCCTATATATCCAGCATAAACACAACCATATACTCTACTGATAAGGCTCACAGGTTGTTAAAATGCGAATAAACAAACTTTTCTTTTTAGAAGTACCTACATAGAAACATTATCGTTGAATAAATAAGTGGTAATAGCGAAGACAATTCGTATCTGGCTAGGGGTCCTAACGTAGCGTCAATGTATGGCACCCTATCGAGAAATACGATTCCACTGTTATTATTTATACGAGTAGAGGGAATAACGGTCCAGATATCTTTATAGTTGTGTGCGTTGGATAGTATTTATGTGCGAAATATTTGTTCTCTGATACTATAGTTTGTTCGCGTTAAGAATGCAGTGAATGAAAAACTGTCCGCCCCTAACCAAACAAATCTTTTCAAATTACAAGGTCAAGTTCACAGTGTCCAGTTGAAGACATTGCTTCGAACGCAACGGTTGTATCCTGTCATTTGTGTTACTGATATGAACTATATTTGGTATTTTTTATCCCGCAATTGTTCGCAGGTCTTTCTAATCGAGTGTGGTATGTGTTAGGGCTGTCTCAAGATATTTGAATAAAAGCCTGTTCATGTAATAAATTCATTTTGAAAGGTTTCATTAATAAAAATAGTGCTTCATTTCGGAACTTTTTTATAGTAAATTATTATTTAAATGATAGTGAAGTAAATGTAATCATCCTTTGTGAAATAAATGACATACAAATCTTTCAATCAATTAGATTATTGCAATCCACTGCGGGGCATAGGTCTCTCCCAATATACGCCATTGCTAAAGTAAATAAATAAATTAATAAACCTCTTGTTGCGTCTAAATAATAGTAAATGGTGCCAAAATATTTTTGGATAGCACTGCCATTTACTAGACGATCCTCAAATTTGCTTCTAGAAAAAAAAATGTCATAAGTTCTCATAAATGTTTTATATTTTATAACAATGTTTTTCATAATGACAAGCTAAACTACAAACGAGCCGCGAGTTTTATTCTTTGTTCCTTTTATCTGAGTAAATGAACAACTTTATTAAATACAAACAAACTTAGCGAAATGATATTTTTCTTGTCTACAAAGCACTTAAGTACTCAGCAGGGTTCCGATGAAAAATGCGTTTGAAACACCCGCGGCTAATGCGGGTTCCGGTGATGATCGTGGCCATATGCCCGCGAACTGTTGTTAGAAGAAAACTTTTAACATTTTTATTTTATTATTAACATCTTAACATAAATGATTTAAAACTACCCTAGTGAATATGTAGGAACTTACTCCATCCACCTATCTGAAAATACGCTCAAAAACAAAGAACTATTTACAGTAGTGAGCTGATTCGTCAGAGATTTTTAAGAAGTGTGGCTCATTGCTATAGTCCCAGTGTAAGTTTCGTGTGCATTCAATACTTGCGCTTTCGAATGCAGGTACTGATAGGTGATAGGGAACTACCCATGTCCAATATCCTCGCATATATGACACTAGAATATAAGATATCCCTATAAAACTCTTCAAAATTTAAATGGGTGTTTTGCAGGTACAACACTTATGCGAATGAAATTTGCCACATAGCTAGCACGAAAGTTGCTTTTTATTTAAGGAATAGATGCAGGCAAAACCGCAAAAAGAAAGAAAAACAAAATTTATTTATAACAAGGTAAGTATGTTAGATACGTAATAATTTACAAAGTACGTTTGAATTAAAAAACATATCCTCGTCGAGCACAAATCACAAGTAGCACTTTCTGGAATTAAAGTGTGGACCTTGGGACACGAGAAGTCCATTACAATGGACCTTCCGTTGCACTTGTTACACTAATGGGCCCTCTATGTGTTAGTGAGGGCGTGTGTCACGCTGGGGCTCTTAAACGTCTTACTAAGTTGGTGTGAGGTTTTCACTTAGTACTTTTTTTATAGCACGCAACAAAAACATAATTTGCAAAATGAATAGTATAGTATGGTATAGTATATCTTTATTGTGCACACCAAGGATATAAACATGCGTTATTTGGTCGTACATCGTGGGTATTAACAATAGGCGGCCTTATAACCTAATGGCAATCTCTTACAGGCAACCTTTGGATGGAGAAAAGTGTTCGAGTCTATCTTTGGGCAGTTTAGTGTACAAAGTCATGAATCCTTTGTGTTTCAAAAAGTTGAAGCAAAAAATAAGTAGTGTGTAAGTACAAATATCTTCACAAATAACCTTCACATACATACATAGACTCACGCCTGTAATCCCTGAAGGGGTAGTAGGCAGAGGTGTATTAATACCCACATTTCGCCAACTATGATCTTCCCACGTAATAGGGGGTGAGCCTATTGCCATCAAGCGTATGTTTGCTGTCGGATGGAGAACAGTCCTATCCCTTAGTCCCCTTATCCCACGGGAAGATATGGGGTGGTCTTATTCTACTCCACCGGAAACCAACCTTCATAGTTTCGACAATACTTCGTTCGCAAGTACATTCGTAAAAAATGACATAACCCAATAGCAACATCTACTGACGCAAAGCAAACTAAGAATCTCTGAAATGGATTTTAAATCACGTCGGGCTCAATAAATTTTTGAATTTTGAAGCACACACTAGGCAACTTTGCATTTTATATGCATATAGATAAATAATAAATCAATAATAAAAGAAAAAAAAAGGCTTAGCCTTTCTTTTTACTTTCCATTTCCGACTCTTGAAACAATCACAGCTTAAAACAGTTATTATACCTACAAAAGTGTAAATTCTGATAAATGAGCAAATAAAACAAATCTGCGGTAGCCTAGTGGTATGGGTAATGGACTGCTGAGACGAGGACTCGGGTTCGATCCCAGGTTTACCATGGCACACACATATGAATTTTCGATGCTTTTCGAAGTCATGTCACCGTCCCCGGAGAATAAAATGATAACTGCAAAAACACAACTTTTCAGGAAAAATAAAAAAACATGTTTTCAACGATTACTCCGGAATTACTGGGAATAGGTACGTGATAGTTAGGTTTTCTAAAACGTATTTTTTTCTTCATTTGAATCGTTTTAGTTGAATTTGCCTAACACCTTTGAATGAACCGTTGAATTTGCCATAAATAAAGAATAAAAAGTTAGTGTAAATGAATCATCATCAAAGTTGTATAATGTGAATTAGCATTTTATTCTCCGTTCAGCGTGATCAGAAAGAAATATGATACTCGTTACTTATCATTTTTTTCTACGAGTTTTTGGGATAGGAGTGATGATGATAATACTTTAACATCATTTTATTCTCATAAATGCTGCATCGAACGTCATAAATCGTCGATCCGAACTTCTTGAGTCGTTAGACAAACGTCTTTATACGAAACGAGTGGACGGTTTTGAACGAGAATAAAATCATAACATGCATTTATCATATTAAGTTTTAAGTTTTTTTACCAGAATATAATGATATTACTATTTGTCAATATAGCAAGTGAGGATACGTTTATGGTAATATTATATTATTCTTTTATTCCCGTTCTTTTAGGCCTGTCATAATATTCTTCAAATACTATTGTCATTTTTTGCAACTCTGTAAATAACGGTAAAAAAATTACGATAAAAATTAAGTAGATGTATTAAAACTCAAAGATCTCAAAAATGACATAACATTAAAATCAAGATAATGGTAGTTATCATTTTATTCCCCGGGGACGGCGAAGTGTGTATTTATCGCAGGTTTATAAGTGCCCGGTTAATGGCAATAGGCTCGCCACCTATTACGTTGGGACCTAAACATAAACTGTCGAAACGTGGGTGCTAGCAGCACCTCTGCCTACCCCTTCGGGGAATATAGGCGTGAGTTTATGATGATGATGATGATTAAATTACCCTCCTTCCTTCGGCAGTCGGGTAAAATATATATAAATCGAAAGAAAATTAATGGACACCGCCTGCTGTCAAACATAATTCGATCTTTTCAGTGGCAGTCGGGTTTTTTTTATTTTTTAATCATTTGTTTTATTTTATAATTTTTAGTTATATATATCTTTTTGTAATCTCTCTTCTAATTTCCTTCATTTTGATACCCTACTCGATAAGATTGAGTCAAAATTATTTTTGACAACATACGTTTTGGTGCCAAAAAACCACTATTTTTATTTTATAGAAATTTTAATGTACCTGGTGTCACTCACACAATAACGACGAATCAAATGACACCTCACATGTCCAAATCCGTCAAGCCGTTAAGGCTGTAGGCCGTGCCAAATAAATGGACACACATACATAGGGAGAAGGAGAGGCCTATGTTCAGCAGTGGACTATGTGTGGCTGATATGATGATGATGATGATGACATACATAGTCTCGAAAAACATTACCCTCCTTCCTTCGGTAGTCGGGTAAAAGCAAACACTTCGTTCGTGGTATTCGGGTAACTTACGCCTACAACAAAATGGGTTCTCTCTCATCAACTGTTTCACTCCAAAAATTTCGAAGGTGTTACGGATTATGTCAATATTTTCTAAAAACAATGCTTTAGACTGTTAGTCGTGCCAACCCTTTTAACTTATAAATACGTGAAAAAATGTTATTATTTTTTTGTATAAAATTCATGTCTCTCCACTTAACTCTGATGACAAAGTCACATAAATATTTTAACATTCTAAGAGCTCCATTCAGGCGTTACAACAAAAACAAACGGATTTTTTTCCACTGCTGGAGCAATTAAGTTAAATATAGCCTATACATGTATTTAGCAGCCCCAGTGGCCGCAAGACTAATGTATATAGGCCTCAAGGGAAGCTTTAGCTCCAATAAGTATGAAGGGATGTTATTAAGGCCATGCAATTTGGCCCATATTGGTGTTATATTTGGGTATATGGTAGTTGTTTGGTTAGGAATATGAATATATTCACAACATTTTACTGAATATTGGCAACAATAATACTGTAGGTTGTTTGTCGCCACACAATAAAGTGAACCCATTGCTATATTCACAGTAGTTCTTTGCCGTATTCTGTACAATTGTAAGACTTTTCTTCCCATTCATTTTGTACACAGCAAGTAGACTTCTAGTAACTCAACCAAATGATAAACAGATAAAGAAATATTCTACAAACGGTCTCTACCGTTTAGGTCAATTGACGGACCAAATATGAAAAAAAAAAGGTTCAGAATAGCCAATTCCTAAAATGACCAGACGTTGCAAAACGTCCATATCCCAGAAAGTTCATGTCCCAAAATGTCCAATTCCCAGATTATCCAAATGCCAAAATGTCCAATTCCCAGATCAATAAACAGATAATCTCACTACTATGGACGCCCAACATCATGTGAAGAGGAGGAGGAAGAGCTGGAAGGCAGATCCTGAGCTCCGAGGGCACCCTGGTCTGGGAAGCAATCAGGATAAGACATCTTCATGAAGATGATGATTCTACACAACACTATCTAGACTAGACTAGAGTAAGCATAGCATAGCTTAACAACTTTATGTTATGGTACCTGGAATGCGGGTTTAGACAGTCCTGAGAAAACTAATAACAGGCAGATGGATCAAGTAGTTATTTTTATACAGGTAGTGTTATTATAATGTGTCTGACGTTATGAATCCATACTAATCCATACTAATATTATAAATGCGAAAGTAACTCTGTCTGTCTGTCTGTCTGTCCGTCTGTCTGTCTGTCTGTATGTTACGCTTTAATGGCTAAACCACTGAACCGATTTTGATGAAATTTGGTATAGGGGTAGATTAGACCTTGACGAAGGACATAGGCTATGTTTGGTCGCGATAACCGACATCTACGCGGGCGGTGCCGCGGGCAAAAGCTAGTAATATTATAAATGCCAAAGTAACTGTCTGTCTGTCTGTTTGTCTGTCTGTATATAACGCTTTCACGCCCACACCACTGAACCGATTTTGATGAAATTTGTTATAGGGGTAGATTAGACCATGAGAAAGGACATAGGCTATGTTTGGTCGCGATAACCGACATCCTCGCGGGCTGAGCCGCGGGCAAAAGCTAGTGATTTAATAAAAAATAAGTTTAATAAATCGCACTACATGAAGTCCCAGCCCGAGGTAATATTAACACCTCAGCTATGTTTTTCAGCGACACGTAACAAGCCTAATTACCGTTAATTTGCCCAGAAATGTTGCTTTAATAATATAACCTGACCACACAACCCAAGTGTTAGTTAGACCCTGTACACCAAACTTAGAAAGTAGAAGTACTAATAGGTTCTACAACTTTTACTAAATCTGTTTAGCTAACTGTTTTAGTTTGGGCATAAACTTGTGTCTTTATGCCACTCTGTCCTTACATTTTATTATGGCTTGGTCAACAGAGAGAAGAGTTTGTAAATACTTCATTGCAGTTTGAGACTGAAAACTCATTAGTTTTCGCTGATTGTTAAAGTTGAATAAATGGTATTGGTAGCAGTTTTGTTATTACAACGTTGCATTGTTCGTCTGGTATAAAATTTGCTTGTGTGTTTGAGTATTATAGTGTACTAGCTTTTGCCCGCGGCTGCGCCCGCGTTGGTGTTGATTATCGCGATCAAACATAGCCTATGTCCTTTCTCATGGTCTAATCTACCCCTATACCAAATTTCATCATAATCGGTTCAGTGGTTTAGGCATGAAAGCTTAATATACATACAGACAGATATTAGTATGGATATATAGTGTAGTATTATATAATTTCGTTCAATTCATCTGCATTTTAGACATATAGAGGAAGGAAAACCCGGCCTATAATACTCTCAGAAACGATTGTCACTTAAGTAAGGTAAACTGAGGAGTATTTTTTTTTTTTTTTTTTTATCGTGCGAAAAATCCCCACGGATACCACCCCCAGGGAGCCGGTGGAGGCGGTTATGTCGGACTCGAACCGACTAAAACGCACGCCGTCATGGGTCCTTGGTTGCCGGAGGTGAGATTGCCAAAAGCATATCTCTCGCACCCCGGCAGACCCAGGACCATCTCTATCGAGATGGCCCCCTTCGGGTTGTGGGGACCACAGTGTCCCCATCTAGCCCCGGTTACGGGGAGGCGCATTTTGCACCGCCGCCGCGGCCTGCTTCTGCTAGGGTGACAGGCGGCTCCACCGGTCACCCCCAGGCCAGCGCTCATGGAGGACGGAGGTCGTTCTGCGACCTCCGACGTCCGGTTCGTCTTCGCTCTGCGCGGGCTTCCCGGGCCCGGAGTCTGGTCCGGACCCGACCGGCCGCCTCCTTCTCGAGCATTACTTGCTCGCAGAAAGAGACAGCCGCACCCCAAGCGTTCGCGCATCGAACTGAGGAGTATTGTTACACCCTGACTTTAGTCAAAATATCATTATTCTTTGAGCCTTTTTCTAACTCAGTTGGGGTCAACTTTCCAGTCTACCTGAACCGTTTGAACTTCGATATTTTTCGTGAAGCGACTGCCATCTGACCATCACAACCAAATAGCAATAATGAGGTTCTATAGTTACTAGTGACTAGTTGAAAGATAACATACGAAATTTAAATAACGTGGAACAACCGAAGTGAGGATCTCCGATATTTCTTACAAAATGCAGCCAATTGCCTCCATAAGTAAATATTAATACGACAATGGCTTTTCCCGTATCTAGGGGGACCAATAGCCTCACGTAGCCTCACTAAGATCCTGTTAAACTCAAAATTATGCAACCATGTTATTCAAAATGATATATATTCTCGACACGCAAGACTCGATTCGCAGTAATAGCTCAGGTTACATTATTCTGATGCCCCAGTTCTGAAATTTCAGTGGCACTGAAGTACTAATAAGGTCAGGAATACAATGTTCGCTTGTGTAGCGAGTAACGATAGTGGAATTTACAGCAAACATGATGACGTCACTGGCATTTCTGTTCAATGCCAAAAGTTTTCACTATACAGCATGTTGATACAACTACTTAGTCTTTATATTTTGATTTTGTGAGTCTTATAAGCGTTGATGAGGCTCATGTCAACGGCTTCATGAATCATGTCGAAAACTGCTTCATCCATATCCATACTCAATAATATAAATGCGAAAGTAACTCTGTCTGTCTGTCTGTATGTTACGCTTTCACGCCTAAACTACTGAACCGATTTTGATGGAATTTGGTATAGGGGTAGATTAGACCATGAGAAAGGACATAGGCTATGTTTGATTGCGATAACCAACATCCACGCGGGCGGAGCTGCGGGCACAAGCTAGTTCTTCATAGTCGTGAACGTGGGTTTCTTGACGTGACTCACTAGGTTGGATATGGTGATCATAGAAATTTGTCTCCTACGCCTAAGCCTTTTCTGGGGAGCGGTTTACTCAAAGTATCAAAGTAATTAAGCTATAATTCATGTCATTAGCCTAGTACAGACAGAACTTCCACAACTTCTACAACTCTAAGATGTGCAGGTTTTGGTTTACTTACAAAGTTATCGTAAATTAGATGTCAAATACATGCTAATATGGGTATAAACTTGCATAACTAATTATTGGGTATTGATTAATTAATTGTTAAATAGACCGGTTACCAAAGCAAGCAAAAATGTGTAGTTGTAAAATTGTTTTTGTAGTGGCATAATTTGTTTTGGTAGCCATGTTGGTTCCCGGTGTCGTAGAATAGGGCCACCCCAATCTCTTTCTATGGGTGTCGTAAAAGGCGACCAAGGGATAAGGCTGTTTTCCATCTGACTGTCAACATACAGCCCACTACTAAGTGCCCATTTGCCGGTAAGAGGCTCGCTCCATATTACATGGAGTCGAAAATCATAATTAGTGAAACATAATAATCAATGAAAAGTGTGCCTTTAATCAAGACATGAAACCATACAAGGAGCAGCATCTGGAATGCCACTTATCTATGGACTTCCTTTCAGCTTATCCTCGGATGGGGTGCAGTCAAATTGACAGATCATGATTAAATCATGAGATCACTGCGCTGTTCGCGTGGAGTAAGATTACATACGATTAGATGGATGAAATAATCAAATACCGAGGTACAGTGTTTAAGAGATTATAGTTACAAAAATTAAAAAATAATTTATTGATAACATGGTTGCTACAAAAATCTTCAGTAAGGACATGGGATCGAAAACCATAACCTTAAAATTGTCGGTTATTACTCCATCCCTCCACACCTTGTCGGAGATATACACACGAGAGTATAATTATAATATATTCCGTAGAAAATCGGTTCAGAAGAACATTACGCAATCTCTTCAATGCCTGTCCGTCCATCTGTCTGTTACAGGTATTTTTTCCCAGGCTGACGTGGGAAAGCTAATGTCTGGCAATAGGTACGTACTGTAGTGAGTGATGGCCCCCACAGAATTCGTTTCTTTTTCAGGGGGTCAGTTTCGGAAACCGTTTTTTTTTTATTTTACGCTGTCATGTGTATGTTCAGGGCCTCGATTCTGCTAAAGCCAAACCACAGTGGTGCCACAGCCGCTGCAAGGACGGCATTAAATGACTTTAAAGCTAAACCACAGTGGTGCCACAGCCGCTGCAAAGACGGCATTAAATGACTTGTGGTTAAAGTTCAAAATTAAATGACTTTTGTAGAGTAATTGAAAAAAATGTAATGAATCTGTTTTCATTTCATTTTGAACTTTAGTTATGTAGAAATAAAGTCTTAAATTTAATATCATTTTTTGCAGTAACTGTGGCATCATAGTGGTTTAGCTTTTGTAGAATCTAGGGCCAGATTAATGTTCGATTTTCAATTTCCACAAAATCTTTTTTTGAACAATTGTTTTAACAATTCTAGATAACCCGCTCACGTCGGGAACCTGGGACAAGTCATGTATGTTTAGAATGACGTGCGGCGGTAAAATTATCTAGGGCTTTTTTTTTTTTTTTTTTTTTTTTTGACCGTGGGGGAAATCCTTCATGGATGTTATGCCGGACTCCTACCGACTAAAACCCCCACGGTATCGCCCAGCAGCCTATAGTTGGGAGCCCCGGGTAAGCCCTCGGAAGGATGTCCCAGGGCTCCCAACAGACCCACGGCTTTAATGCGGCCTCGTCTAGGGGGTGGTTCGGGTGCTATCCCGCGTCTATGGGGGGTTTTCGGGTATCATCCCGCTTCATAGGAGGGGGGAGGCGTGCGTGAGTCCGTCACGTCACGCTGCCGTCATGGGCCTGCTTCTGTAAGGACGATGAGCAGCCAACTCATCGTCCTCAGGCTCCCGGTCATGGAGGTCGATGGTCTTCGGCGAAGACACGCCGGCGGCGCCCAAGCCGCCGACTGCGGAACTCGGATGGGAGAGTTCTCTCCCGCTCCCGCCCCGCCGCCTCCTTCACGAGCATGACCTGCTCGCAGAAAGAGGCGGCGCTGTCCCACTTACTCCCGCTGGAGACCATGGCTCCCACCATGGTCTCGAGCGAGAGAGTGTCCACGCCCAAGCCCACTACGAGGACCTGGCGCTGTTGCGCCCACGCCGTGCACTCCACCAGCGTGTGGAGCGCTGTGTCATCGCTGCGGTCCCCGCAGTGCTGACAACCGGCCGTGGTTTCCCGGTGTCTTCGCCACAGGTACCTACCGAAGCTACCGTGACCGGTAAGCATCTGTGACAACCGGTAGGAGAGAGCACCATGTCTCCTCTCCAGCCACTCGTCCATGACCGGTCTGACGGCCGCGATTGTGGCGAATCCCCCCTTTGGTTGCTCAAGTCGCACCTTCCATGTCTCCACGGTTTCCTGGTGAAGCTGGGACCGCTGGGCCTCGATTTCTCGAGACGCAGGCCATTGGCCCCGCTCCAGCGCCTCCTTGCGCCATTTAAACAGAGACGCAAGGGCTCTCGCTTCCAAGTCCCATGGAGGGGTCCCGGCTAGGAGACATGCCGCCTCACCTGAGATCGTGCGGTATCCCCTTATCATCCTGACGGCCATCGCCCTCTGTGGGCTCAGCAATCTAGCCACATTACTGGCCGTCAGGGTCTCCGCCCATACGGGGGCCCCGTATAGGGCCATACTTCGCACGATCCCCAGGTACAGTCTCCTGCAGGGAGCGTTGGGTCCCCTGATGTTGGGCATCAGCCGTGCGAGTGCAGCTGACACCCCCCTCAGTTTTGGGACCAAACTTCGGAAGTGATGTCCGAAGTTCCACCGGCCATCGAGTACGAGCCCCAGATACTTCATCGAGGACTCGATGCCGATGCTGACGCCCCCTACCTGTAGGCTGGATCCCGCAGGTGGCCCCATCCGAGGTCCGTGGAAGCATAGAGCCTCGGACTTGTGAAGGGCGACCTCGAGACCCAGCCGCCGTATCCGACCCACGACTTGAGCAACCCCTGCCGTGGCCTTTAGTGCTGCGTCTCGGTGCGTTGCTCCCCGCGCCGTAACGAGGGTGTCGTCGGCGTAACATGTTACGTCCACCCGCCTGAGCAACGGACCACGCAGCACCCAATCGTAACCGATGTTCCACAGGAGTGGCCCTAATACCGATCCCTGTGGAACACCGCACGACACATCCCGCCGACCCGGCCCTAGCCAACTCGGGTAAGTAATGGCCCTCTCGGAGAGATAGGCCCCGACAATTCGACGGAGGTAGGGAGGCACTCCATGGTAGATAAGCGCCTCCCTAACGCAGCTCCAGGGCAAGGTGTTGAAGGCGTTGGCGATGTCAAGAGACACCGCCACTATCACCTCACCCTGTGAGACTGCTTCCTCCGTCAGGCCTCTAATGCGCATGATCGCATCCACCGTGGAGCTTTTTGCGCTTTGGAAAAATCTATCTCACAGGTTATTTCATATATTATATAAAGAGAGATAACTTTTAATCACGTACCGACAAACAAAATAATACGAACGAATGGATGGGTGATTGTTACTCAATTATGCCCGAATGACTACTTTTAATCCCAGAAATAGGTTTCTATGGTTCCCAAGAAAGTGACCAGTATTTCTCACTGGCGGAGCATTGCAAGCCAGCAATGTTAAAAAATCAGAACCATGATTTCTAAAATCTCATACTTTAAGTACAGTAAGTAAAACATAATAGTTAAAATAAAGCCTAGCTATTTAATATCCTTCTAAAATTGGAAGCCGAAACTGTTTTGAGAGTAGGTGTTAGCAACTACCCCGGGTCCCGGAAAAATCCCAGGAATCTTATACGAGCAGATTCCGCTACGTTTGATCCATGCTGGAGCGGGCCAAATCCGGCTACACCGGGAAAAATTGTCGTTCTAAAACAACTCTGAAATGTGGGCCAATATAAATACGAAAATGTATTTTGGCTTAAGATATTTTTACTTATGGTACAAATAGTATAAATATGTCAGTTTTTTTGATAACTAATAAGAAAGGATAGAAAAATTGGCAGAGTGAAACTCGTGAACTGACGCGGGCTCTATTTTTTTAATTCATCAAACCTAATGTTTTGCAAATTGATTGTATTAAAGAAAAAAAGAAAGGAAGAAAGAAAGAAAGAAAAAAAGAAAAAGGAAAGAATCTACAAATTTTATCTAAAAAGAAAATTTTCGCAGTCAGTCGGGAATCTATTATCCCTTAACTAAATAAAAATATAGACAGTGGTTATAACATTAATGTAAGTACTAGATTAGAATTGAAATACTGGTGTTGTACGAACTAGTATTTTTTTTTATTTTAACTTAAGCAAATACTATGTTCTGCTAACTTTTTATAATTATCCTTGTATTATATGTCTACTATTATAAGTGAGGAGTTATAATATAAACATAACATAAACTCACCCCTGTATTCCCCGAAGGGGTAGGCAGAGGTGCTAGCACCCACTTATTATTTAAACCTGTATAATTAGCTGTATGTCTTCCATGATTCAAAATAAAACAAATGAATAAGTCAACTAAAAATTAGAACTGCATAGCTTAATTCGTACTCGTCTCGTTCATAAACTGTGTACATTTAGAGCAGACGACTGCAGAAAAGTGTAAGGCGCTTGCAAAATATTCCAGAATTTTGCTCCACGTTACATTCATTATTTCTGACAATATTGGAATTTTTGACCAGTATCTTTGGTAAAGTGAAGCTATCTATCAATTTAAATTTAAAAATGGAATTGGGCCGGTTGAAGCAGAATATCACACATTTTGAACGTTGATTATGTAAGTTTTAATAAATATTTTCTTTATTTCTTTCCAAATCCGGGATTGAAAGAAGACGAAGCATGAAATGCAATAAAATTGAAAAAATAATTCACGAGATTAATGTCTCGCATAAACTAGAATTTAATGATCGCCAGCTGAAATGGAGAACATTCTTTTGGAACATTAAATCGAGTTGAAAGTATGTTAAGAAATGTGAAAATAATGTTTACTGTTGTGGTATAGTATTTTTAGGTATTTGAACTATCGTCGTCACTATCATTGGTATTCGAATCAACGCGTTATTTACTATTGTGTTCGGAATACATCGGGAAAAAGAAGAACTCAAGTGGGACATGAACCCACGACCTTTCCCCTGACAGGGGGAATGCTCTTCCAACTGAGCTATTGAGTCGCACCTGAATCACTTCAAAAGTTAGCATAATAAATGCTATAAAAATTTCATTCAAATACTATTGTGTTGTTTTGAATGTCCAGTAGGTATTTCAGCACTGTTACGAGGATCATGATAACAGAGGAACCGAAGTACTGGAGGTTAAAAGGTGAACGAGTTTAAAAGTAAATTTAATGATCTACCCTCTTTTGTAAACGTCTCTGAATATTCCAGTTCATAATAGAGATAGAATATAAGAGAATACTTTCTGTGCAATCACAAGTAGTCTCCATAGCGTGAGGATAATTAGTTATCATTGTCGGGTCTCATTAAATGACTATGCCATGGCCATCATATAGCTATCGTAAAAACAGTGGTTTTCGAATACTTTGCTTACTTTATTTATGAGATGAAGTCTTAATATAGATGAAATATGAATCAGAGAGAATCAATGATATTTTTATGACCTATTCCCAAAAATATAGCCTATACTTATTCTGGACTATAATTTATCCCTGTACCAAATATCAACCGGATAGAATCAAAAACATCTTTACAAACTTTCATATATTATTACTAGGATAAGTCAAGCTATAAATTAATTATAAACCCCAATAAAGACATTTAAACTTGCCACTCTACAGGATTAGCTGGATAAGTAACTCAAAACTCGACAGGTACAATTCCGTTCATTTAAATAGCGACCCGTCCGAAAGGGCTAATGTACAGTCGAATGAATTCATTAAAATGAATCGCGAACAGGAAATAACAGCAAAATATCTTGAACATAATAACTTCCTAAATAAAATATAATCTACATTTCTAATCCTCAAGTTTCAGAGTGACAGTTTGGCTGACGAGGGCTCGCTCTATACGCGTCGAGTGACATTTCTATTAGGAGGCAATTTTCATTCGAGAATAATTCGTGAAGTTTTTCAACGATTGTCGAGTTTAAACCAAGTTTTTTACTTTGATAATGACTTGTAAGATTGGTGCGGATTTGTGTACGTATTAGGTTCATTTTTTTATACCACTTAGGTGGCAAACAAGCACTTTTGGAAAGTGGTTATGTGAATAACCCCAAATTGCAGTCGGTGTAGTCCACTTAGAGCATCCAGCTGAATAGCACCTGAACGAATAGCACCAAGTTTTGTCCATGAAGAGCACCTATCAAAATTGTTGGCAGGTGTTATTCGTGGATATTAATTTATTTTTACAACGTTGTCCACGAAGAGCACCTTCGAGTTAGCGGGCTAGTGCTGGGACGTATAGGTTGCATGCTGACTCCTATTGTAGTGACCCTATATTACAACATGAATGGTGTTTCGGTTAGAACAACCACAGCATGAAGTTCCTTTGGTTGCATGAAAGAGCTCCTATATGGTACAATTGGAAGCAGCTAGATTTCCTAGCGATGGTCATCCCCCAACTACTTAAAGTTTAGGTAGATTTATATGAATTCGGAGTAGGAAAATTATTCTACCAAGATATTTAGTACCCGAGTCTACATCACCCACTAGTTCATGCACCTATTGAATGAAAAGCTCGGATAACGATGCCCTTTTCGGGGGGCGTCTGACGTCACAATGGCTCTCACAATGTCTGTACATTGTCATCAGCATCAGAAAGATGTTGACGTACAATATACTCAAAATTATCATTTTTGATAATTGACTAAATTATCTTAATACATAAAACAAGCGGGACCCAGGCTCTTAGGTAACAGCCTCAAATGCAACTAGAATTATTTTCAAAGAATAAGGTTGAACTGCATGAAATGGAAATTGAACATACCGCCTGGCCTACTAAAGAGCTAAAAAAGTTCGTTCCTGGACTTTTCCAGGAACGAACTTTTTTATGCCAGCCTTTTTCTGATCACCAGGTGACCTGTACACGAGTTTTATAATCTTTAAAATGCTATAAATGGCTAATAACAATGCCTTTATCACTACACTGAGAAAATCGATCACGCTCCTATTGTAAGGCTTGATAACCGAATTGATCCTTCAATCGCCGAGGTCACTGTTACGTCACGGATCCCGGCTGATGTATTGAGGCATATCATCTTTCTTCAATCCATCAACTAACTCAAGGCAACGTTGAAACATTCTTGAATAGCACCAGGGGACGATATCATCCGTTCTAAAAAGCTTTCTTTACGATTCTGTCTTCGGCTTTTATTCTAGAGAATTATATTTTAGACGAGCAGAGACATTCTGAAAGATTTTATGCGAGGATATGAAAATTTTAGTGTAAGTGGAAAGAGCTTGCGAGGCGGCACTGTGCACATTACACATTTATATGATATCATTCGATGTATCGAATAGACTTATAAGACAAAATAAATATTTTATTTGTAGTTATAAAATGGGATGGCTGATGCTGAAATACTAAATAACGACAGTTTGATGGCTTATCGGGAAGATGCCATGTTGCCAATATAAATAAGTTTCAGAACAGAATGTCGTCACACAGTTGATACATATTGTTATAACCTTTCTGGTTAAAGATTCACATTATTTTGTACGAAAATGACTGAAACTCAAAGCGAACTAAAAATTTACTTCCTAATTAGATCCTATTGACTACCTATTGGCTGTCGTTTCAGTCGAATACTATTGGTGAGGACATTGTAGGCCCCCCATCAGGCATTCAACAAAAATACCATAGTGGATCTTACGCATCGGAACGCCAATGCAAGCTATTGCATACCTATGAATGATTCGGTGAGCACTCAGCACGGATGATCGGTTGCGATGTTTCTAAGTATATAAAAAAAAAACCACTGAAACACACATTTGACCAGAGTCACAACCTGAGAAAACTAACTAAGAATCAGAAGTCGATGAACACAATTCCCTCTGAGCGAAGCTGCGTTCAGTACCTAGCGTATAGTAAAATAAAAATTGAGCTGTAATTCCAATTAATTTGTGATTAGCATAGTGCACTATTAACTGTTACATGCTTCAAGTGTAATTACAATAATTAAATTTAACAACATGCACAAGAAACGTGACGGTTTCGATAACGCAATTAACACACTATGATTAGAAGTACAGTCGCCTTCAATTGATATATAAGTAATTATTTTGTAATCTTCAGAGTACTCGCGTTAGCCGCATGGTTCTCTTCCAAAGCGGTGTCTTAAAAGGCGACTAAAGAATAGGGCTGTTTAACATCAGATATTTATATACAGCCCGGACTCAGCCTCAAATGCATGGCTCGAGTTAACAATAGTGCCCGGAATACAGTCATAGGCTCACCCCCTATTACGTGGGACCAAATAAAATGGTGAAATATGGGTGTTAAGTCAGTACCCGACGGCATTCCAGGCCGTGCGTGGGTCCTAGCTCTAGGAGAAGACGGTCTCGAACCCCGACTGCGAGGGTTCCTCAGCGCATGCTTGGAGCGGGGCCAGTTTCCGAAGATGTGGAAGACGGGGAAACTGGTCCTCATCCGCAAGGACGGACGCCCGGCGGACGAGCCGTCCGGGTACCGGCCCATAGTGTTGCTCGACGAGGTGGGCAAGCTCTTCGAAAGAGTGATTGCCGAGCGCCTCGTCGAGCACCTCTCTAGAGTGGGGCCGGACCTAGCGGACACGCAGTACGGCTTCCGCCGGTGGCGTTCCACTGTGGATGCCATCATGCGCGTGAGGACTCTGGCGGAGGATGCGGTTGCCCGGGGCGAGATGATGTTGGCGGTGTCCTTGGACATCTCCAACGCGTTCAACGCCTTGCCCTGGAGTTGCATCAGGGAGGCGCTCGTGTACCACGATGTGCCTCTCTATCTCCGCCGAATAGTCGGGGCGTACCTGACGGAGAGGGCCGTCATCTATCCAAGTGCGACCGGCGTCGGTAGGCGTGAGATTTCGTGCGGTGTCCCACAGGGATCGGTCCTGGGGCCGCTCCTGTGGAACATCGGATACGACTGGGTGCTTCGCGGTGAGCTCGCGTTCGGGGCCACCGTCACGTGCTACGCGGACGACACGCTAGTGACGGTGAGGGGCGCTACACACCGCGAGGCGACCCAGAGGGCCACAACCGCTGTTGCTCAAGTCGTGGATCGGATCCGGCGGCTGGGTCTCGAGGTGGCTCTGCACAAATCCGAGGCCTTGTTCTTTCATGGTCCTCGGCGCGGGCCACCCCCGGGATCCAGCTTGACAGTGGGAGGTACTCCCGTCGACATCAAGCCCCGGTTGAAATACCTGGGGCTCGTACTCGACGGTCGGTGGGACTTCGGAGAGCACTTCCGAAGTCTGCGCCCCAAACTGTTGGTGTCAGCTAACGCGCTGATGCGGCTGCTGCCCAACTTGAGGGGTTCAGAGGACTCCTGCAGGAGACTCTACGCGGGTGTCGTGCGGTCCATGGCCCTGTACGGGTGCCCCGTGTGGGCGGACGCCCTGCAGGCCAGGTTCGTGCAACTGCTGCATGCGCCGCAGCAGACGATGGCCTGCAGGGCCATTAGGGGGTACCGCACGACATCCTTTGAAGCGGCGAGTCTCCTAGCCGGATCGCCACCGTGGATCCTGGAAGCGAGATCCCTTGCGGCACTGTATCGGTTCCGTAAGGAGGCGCGGGAGCGGGGATACGATCCCGAGCCCGAAGACATTCGGGCCGAGAGGTCCCGGCTCCACGGGATCATGGTGGCGGAGTGGGAGCGACGACTTGAGCAACGACGCGCAGGGCATGCCGTCATAGAGGCGGTAAGGCCCATCATGGGGGAATGGCTCGAGAGGCCACATGGCAGCATCTCGTATCTACTGACGCAGATTATCACCGGGCACAGATGCTTCGGGAGATATCTGTGTCGGATCGAAAAGGAGCCAACGTCCGAGTGCCATCACTACGACGCGAGCGAGGACACGGGGCTGCACACGCTCACCGAGTGTCCGGCATGGGCCGGACCGAGGCGGGAGCTAGTGGCGGCCCTGGGAGTGAGAGTTCTCACCCTCGCCACCCTGCTCACAGCAATGGTCCGGACGCGTGGGCGGCCGGCGTCTCCTTCAGCGAACAGGTAATGGTCGTGAAGGAGACGGCGGAGCGGGAGAGGTGGCGCGAGCGAGAAGGACTCGCGGATCGCGCACGGCGGCGGCGCGCTGGATTGCGCGCCTCCCCATTCCGGGGGCGAGTTGGGGACACCGTTGTCCCCTCTCCTGAAGAGGGCCAGACCGTAAGGGATGGCCCTGGGTCAGCCGGGGTGCGAGGGATATGTCTATGACAACCTCACCTCCGGCCTAGCACCAAGACCCACAGTCAGCGTGCGGTTTTAGTCGGTTCGAGTCCGACATAACCTCCCCTTCCGGCTCCGGCAGGGGGGTATCCGAGGGGATTTCCGCACGGAAAAAAAAGGGGTGTTAAGTCAGTCTTTGTCACCTCTGCTTCACCTTCTGGGGATGGAGGCGTGATTGTATCTATGTACAGAGTACCAAATTTTACACTTTTAAAATTTTGTTATTTTTTTATTGACTGTCAGGTCAATACAGATTATACTCTTCGTCTGATGCAAAGCTAATGGAAATGTTTCTGGAATGAGGGTCGCCATTAGCGGCACCAATAATGGCCTTAACTTGATAGGGACTGGGACTGTAGGAAGAAGGTAACACACGAACTGCTAAAGAATTCCAAGCTTTGATGGAAATATTTTATGTAAATTAGTAGATCTTGGTGGTCGCTAACTTGGAATGTGTTAAGATAATATTGTCAATAACTGTACCTTTTACTTCTTTACTTCTTTATCCTTCTACTTCTTTATCCTTCTACTTCTTTATTACTTCTTCAGCGTCATAAATATCTTGACGACGACGTACATCGACAGTCGAACACGCTCTATGAAGACTTAATTTAGCGAGAAAACGATAAAATTAAACAACAAAATCGCTAAGAATCTAAAGTTGGGATGATTGAAAATTTCATAAGCCTGTGTCTCTTAAGAAATAAATTAACATGAAAATTACTAAGAGGCTAAAACAGGTGATAAACGTTTGTATGGAAAGTTCGTTATTTTCAAAGTTGGAAGCATGAAACTTCGTACACATACGTCTTTTGAGAAATGTTTTGTCGCGATAACCGACATCTACGCGGGCGAAGCCGCGGACTTAAGCTAGTCATCATTTAAAACGTGCCGAGAAGAGACAGACAGAAATTGTTGAAGCCATATTTGATGCGAAAAATAGAAATTATAGACTTTGAGCTGTATATGTAATATTTTTTTTTTTATTTATTTATCAAATAGCATTACATAGTAGGTACATTATGATAAGACCCATAAAACCCGTATCGGTTTATCTTGGATGTGAGTGTACATATATTATCATCAATTACAATGCTTGCATACAATTTATATAAAACAATAATAACTAGGTACATACATATCAATAAAAACATATAAAAGTTTCACCAATGACATTAAATAGTCAGTGCAGAGTAGGTAGGTGCGCAAGTCTTTTGAATGTAAACCGGTTTTTGTTTACGCTTATACATTCGCTAAGAGCCTAGACGCGCTAGAGGTACAGCATGATTCACAATTCGTACTAGCAGTACTAGCACAGATAGTATAAATTATAATAGATACATTGTAGGTATATGTATTTCAATATACCTACAACTACAATACTATTTATTACTAGGTATTACTATTTATTATTATATTTATTTAAATTTTATTTATAATATAATAGGTAGGTACTTATGAGATTTATAATATTTTATTTAAAAATAAAGATGAATTGTATTACATATTAAATTTTATTATTATTATTTTATTTTATTTACTTAATAAATTATAATTATTTTGGTCTGGGTTCAAGTTAGATTATTGTTTAATTTTAGTTAGGTATATGTTTTTTACTATTCGTTGTATGTTGTGGGAATTTATTTTATTTCTGGTTTCTAGCGGTATTTCGTTTATTAGTCTAGGTACTAGGTAGTCCGTAGTTCGCGTGCCGTAGTAGTTGTTTGCTGTTTTAGTAATTAACCTTTTGTTTACTATTTGGCGTGTGGTTATGGGGTGTTCTATCAAATTGTTATTGTATTTAAAATAATTTTCTATCGTAAGCGTCATTCTTACCTTATCGTAGACAGGTATTATTTTACAATATTCAAATAGTTTTTCATCCTCATATTTAAGTTGGATACGCACATGTTTTGGTACAATAGATTGTAGCAGACGAAGTTGTAGGGAGTATATTTTTTGTAGGTATGACGAAAATGTGCGGCCGTAACTACTGAGCCCATATAATACAATACTCTCCGCTAGGGCTGTGTACATATCGAGCAAGGTATGGAAGGGTATTTTATATTTAAGGATGGAGAATTTTGCCAGAATGGCGCGAAGCTTGTCACACACATTGTCAATATGAGCAGACCAATTGAATCTATTGTCTATTGTTACTCCTAGGTATGTAATTTGAGATACTTGGCTAATGCATTCACAGTTGCATCGGATTTTTCGACCATGCAAACAGTCGTGATCATGGGCAACCAGTCGGATATCAACATCCGTATCCCTTTTATTAAATACAATATTACCTACTTTCGTGACATTCTACCAGACTACGGCATGCAGTAAAAAAATTCGAATAGGCACATCTGGAAAAATTAAATGCTCAAGTGGGACTTGAATCCACGACCTTTCCTTTCCAGGGGGAATGCTCCACCAACTGAGCTATTGAGTCACACCTGAATCACTTCAAATTTCCCTTCTCTTTATATCCGTCTTTAAGGGCGACGGTGGAGCCATCTAACAACTTTCTTACGAACTGTTGGATTGGTATTCGAATATTAAAGTTAGCATAAAAAATTAATTCAAATGAAATCAGAAAAGTTATGAATGATGTGGCATGGTAATGTTATGTATGTTCTCCTGTAACTCCTATGATACTGAACTGATTGTAGCGAATGAGAAACCAATCAATTCATTATCATGCTCTTGCAATCAAATATTTTTTTACGAATAACCTCAATATAACAGACTGATGTTAGACCCAAAAATGTGTGCCCAAAATCCATACTAATCCATACTAATATTAAAAATGCGAAAGTAACTCTGTCTGTCTGTCTGTATGTTACGCTTTCACGCCTAAACCACTGTACCGATTTTCATGAAATTTGATATAGGGGTAGATTAGACCATACGAAAGGACATTGGCTATGTTAGGTCGCGATAACCGACATCCACGCGGGTGGAGCCGCGGGAAAAAGCTAATGTTTATATAAATCACGTTATATTATCATATTTTATCGTAAATGTACAGTTTATACTTATTACCAACGACACTGCTGAATTAAATATTATAGGAAAATTTACAGACACACGAAACCATATTATAACGTAATCACATATGACTTTCTCCTACCTGATAGGAATAATCCAATATCACTGAATCGCGTTAAAATTAACTTTATTACATATATTTATGTTCATTTACTTGAGGAAAAGTTGAAGCTACATACAAATTAAAAAAGAAGTAGGTTGCTGGCTATGTCAGCAGCAAATTTTGCTTTAGTGTGTGCACCCCTGACTCGTATAGCCCCAGCAACAATCCTAGAAGTTACCATACCTACATATACACACAAAGGGTAGGCAGAGGTGCAATAACACCCACATTTCACCAAATATAATCTTCGGTCCTACGTAATAAGGGGCGAGCCTATTCCCATAAGGCGGGCACTTAGTCATGGGTTGTATGTTTGTACTGTCTTAGAGAACAGCTCTTCAAGTTGAAATACTTCGGATGCGACTGGGATTAAAGAAGGGAACAGCCCTGTCCCTTAGTCTGCGACATCCACAGGAAGAGATATGGTGGCTCTATTCTACTTTTCTGCGCAGTTGGATAAACACCGGAGAGTTTACTTACCAGAATAGGGACACTTTCAGTGTGGTATGTGACGGTACATGACAAAAACAAAATATCGGGAATGTGCGGATAGATGTATACGGTGCAGAGTATACCTACTAGAACCAAGCGTTTCAGTGACCTATGCCTACGCCGCACCACTAAGACCTGGAACTCCCTGCCAGCTCATAAGTTTCCTTCTTCGTACAGTCCCGGGTCCTTTAAGCGGGGCGTGAAAAGGCATCTAATGAGGCCGTCAAGCTGAGTGCCACCACTGTTAACGTGGTAAATGTTTACGATGGTAACCCTCTTTCCGAGACTTTGCCTTTAGCTTAACATCAGGCGAGGTGAAGTCAAATTGACGTGTCCAATATAAAAAATAACCAACTACCTCACGGACTCGAAAAGGGCGGGCGTGCACTACTGAGCCAGTCAGCCTCTGACCACGGCCGGTGTAACCTGGTCGAAACGTCAGGTAAATCAAAGGTACGTACCTATACATTATCCATTCTGTGTCTATACCACGATCGCGTTAATTCCCGTTATTATTGTATATCATGGAACGCGAGAGTTTAAAAGTTAGTCTATTCTACTTCACGAAGAACCAAACCCGGTTGATAAAAGTAAACACTTGTGATGTAAATCACTATACTAATTGGAAAAATATTCCCGTCCAGTTTACAGTATAAAAAAGTGGAATTATTGAACTGAATCATCACGGGAAACTTCGATTGACTGAATGATTGACTAATTGCATAGTTTGCCGTGTCAGTAATTTTGTTTCTGTTTGTAATGGCTATATCTTGAACAATGTTTGTTTGTTTGAAAATTATGCTTATTTAAATTATTAGGAACATTGTCCTATGGGAACGTCGTAATTCTCCTTCAATCTCTTCTACGACTCGAAGAAGAAGCTAGAAGAAGAATTATTATTATCAAGTACTAGCTATCCCGACAAACTTCGTTTCGCCTTAGAAATTAGAATCAATTTGCTGTATCAAATTCTCCTAATTATTTTGTGAACGGAAAGCATTTCGATTAGGGCCCCATA
Source organism: Eilema sororculum (assembly GCA_914829495.1). Classification (NCBI taxonomy): domain Eukaryota; kingdom Metazoa; phylum Arthropoda; class Insecta; order Lepidoptera; family Erebidae; genus Eilema; species Eilema sororculum. Next base: position 17,232,676 of record OU618552.1, on the reverse strand, counting down.
CGCCCACGGAGCTCCAGACACTAATAGGTCACCGGGGCCCATACTTACTCCTACGGAGCCTATATACCTATGGGACCCATACAACCATATACCTCTACGCTCAAGGGCGTTCATACTACCATAAACCATCAATGTTTCGACAGTAAAAAAATAGCCACCATAAATATTTTCGCGGCCCAAGCAACGGGCATTTTGTTAATCCAGAAGAATGTCTACTAATCACCCTCTGACGATATTTGCATGCATTATGTCAATTCTATATCAAACGTCAGATAACATAGAAGAATATCATACAGCAGTATTAGACTAATAAACACATTTTTTTCCAATTCGTATTCCAAATTCAAAATTTAGACATGGCGTATGTCGAATCTGCTATTTTTTATATAGTGGTTATGTATTCTTAAATTTTCTAATTTACCGAGTAATTTTCTTTATTTTTTCTTTCATAAGAACCTTCTCGTAACAATAAAGAACACAACCAAAAAAAGAATTAGCGAAATCAGTCCAGCCGTTCACGCGTGATGGCGTGACCAAGGGAAATAGGAACTCATTTTTATATATATAGATCACTTAATGGCAATAGGCTCGCCACCTATTACATTGGGACCTAAACATAAACTGGCGAAATGTGGGTGCTAGCACCTCTGCCTACCCCTTCGGGGAATATGGCGTGAGTTTATGTTATGTATGTTAAGAATCACTTCGGCTTCTTGTTAAATTCTATCAGTCCCGAACTGGGCCACAGCGTACGTTGCCCTACGCAGATCTTCGTTATTGTATAGTAAAAGAAAAATTGACCACATTTCGGACATGCAGAGAGTGTGGAAGAAAGAATATTAGTGAAATAGATTTATAAGGTGGTCAGAATTCGTCACGGTGACCTTAAACTGAAACTTAATAAACTGTCTTGAAATTCGCATCGAAATTAATCAGAAGTCAAATTAGCAATTTATTTAATAAAATTTGGTATGACTTAATAAATTTCAAAACGGTATGAGTTTTAGCAGTATGAACACGGAACAACCCAATAAATCTACGTATATAATATTACACAAACTTTCTGAATTATACCTACCAACATGAATCAAACGAGAGTTCGTTGATCTATTTAATAAAATCAACTTGCTCGCACCACTCATGCCATAATTTGAAAATGAAGGAGAGGAATAATGGGAAAATTATGCCTAATAAATCTACACGGAACGTTGAAATTAAGTTTATATAGGAGATTAGGACAGTCAATTTTGTTCGAGAGAATTTTCAAGAGGAACGTGCCAAGGTAACACGGTGTTATCGTTTCACGGACGATGGGTTACCTGATGAGTAGGTAATCTTGGATTAGTTTTATTCTTAACCTTATTAATATTATAAATGCGAAAATTAGTCTATATGGTTTTCAGTCCATTACGCTTTCTCGGTCCAAACACTGAACGAATTTTTATGAAAACAGTAGTTGAAGTTTGAGCGTTTTCTTTGAATGAATTTTTAATAGCATTTACTATACTAACTTTACATAACATAAAATACATAACATAAACTCACGCCTATATTCCCCGAAGGGGTAGGCAGAGGTGCTAGCATCCACATTTCGCCAGTTTAACATTAAAGTTCGAAAAACATCGGAAAAAATGAAATGCTCAAGTCAGACTTGAACTCACGACCTTTCCCTTACACGTTTTCTACAAGGATTTTTACAACATGCTTTGTTTCGTCTTTTTTTTTATACCACTTAGGTGGCGGGCAAGCATACGGCCCACCTGATGGAAAGTGTTAAGTGTACCGCGGCTAACGCGGGCCACTTAAAATTCGTCAGCGGGTCATTCCTGGCCCGCGGGCTTGGGTTCGGGCAGCCTTGATGTCGATGAATCCTCATATAAAACAATCGTTAACCTTTATCTCACTTTTATCACAGAATAGATAATAGTACTCTTATATTATTCTGTGATGTAGCTGCAATGTACAGTGAGTTCATTATTCTGCAGAGATACGAGCCTTTTCAACTACGTCCGTGATTTATTCGATGCTACTGTGAAATACATAACTACTGTTATCTTTATACCTCATGAAAGTACTATGTCGGGCAGAACAGATGTGAGTTATGACGCATAAATGAATGGAACAATTCTATTTATTATATTAGTATGTAGTTTTTCATATAGTTGATACATGTATTAAATTATTGGAACTATGCTATTGAGTACAATAAGATAGAGGCCTTCCTTGACTCATGCAATATAATAAAAAAGGAACAGTTTGGCTTTAGAAAGGCCAGCTCCACAACTATAGCCGGTTTCAATCTAACTAAAAATATCACCGAAAGTCTCAATAATAAATTAAAAGTAGCCTGTCTTTTTCTCGACATGACGAAGGCTTTTGACTACGTCTGTCACAAAACACTGCTTTCCAAGTTGTCAAACTACGGAATACGAGGCAATGCTTTGGAATGGATCAAAAGTTACTTGGACGGCCGGGAACAGTGTGTTGAAATCACTAGAACCGACACAAAAATGCAACAAACATTTAGGTCTAGTTATAAACAAAACAATTGTGGCACTCCACAAGGTAGTATTCTAGCTCCTCTCTTGTTTTTACTGTATATAAACGATCTCCCGAACGCAATCAAACACGAAACCATACTATTCGCGGATGACACCACAATAATTATTAGAAACCAGAATAGGAACAACTTAGAAAATGACATAAACGTTGCTCTAGAAGATGCCGTTAACTGGCTAAACAATAATAATCTAAAAATCAATATGCTGAAAACTAATGTTATTGAATTCCAAACATATACAGCAAATTTGACTCCGCTCGATATCAGGTATAAAGGGAATCAGATAAACTCTGTCCATGATTGCATATTTTTAGGTATCACAATAGATAAATATTGTAAATGGCAACCCCACATCGACAAATTAATAAATAAAATAGACCGCTTTATTTATGCTTTAAAAAAGATAAAGGAGACAGTAAATGTAAAAGCAGCTCTTGCAGCATACCATGGATATGTGTCATCCATATTGAGATATGGGTTGATTATTTGGGGCAACTCCACAGCGGTCGATGAAGCCTTTAAGGCACAAAAAAAATGTATCAGAGCAATAAGTGGAGCTGGTCCCATGGACAGCTGCAAACCACTTTTTGCTAAACATAAAACTCTACCATTGCCTTGTATGTACATATTAGAAATAAGTATTTATGTTAAAAAGAATTCTGACATGTTTGAAAAATTTAATTCTACATCCAGACATCATCTCAAATTTAAACTCCCGTCCATAAGATTACAATTATTTAAGAGTAATGCATATTGTATGGCAATTCTAATATATAACACTGGTCAACAAAATACAACTTTATAAAATTTTCCTAAAATATTGATGTCAGTTTTAATGTATTTTGATGTGGTCATTTCATAAATCGTAAATTTTTTTTCTTGGCAGTTCTAGTTTTTGAGATATTTTAACTTTTCACATTTATTTACTTTAAGAGGGTTTCATACATTCACATTCATATTTTTATAAGTTTTACTTATCATATGTTAGTATTAAGGACTAGTGCTACGAAGAGGAGACGTTCTATGAACGATCCAAATAGTTTTGTGTTATTTGTGGTGAATATACCTTCACATTCAACTGTTATGAAAGAAGAATATGCAAGTATTTCTCTAGTACTGGAAAAACTGAAGTATGGAGATCATAACTGGATTATTTGCGTAGATTTGAAAATGGTGAATTTCCTTTTAGAGCAACAAGCAGGTTATACGAAATATCCATGTTTCATGTTTGTGGGACAGCCGCGATAAAAAGAACCACTGGTCTCAAAAAGTGTGGCCATTGAGAGAGACACTAGTTGTTGGTAAGCAAAATGTAATAACTCCACCTTTAGTGAATCGAGATCGAATTATATTGCCACCGCTTCATATTAAACTCGGCATTATGAAACAATTTATTAAGGCCCTTAACAAAGATGGTGAATGTTTGCTGACGTATCAAACAAATTTCCAGAGCTAAGTGCAGAAAAGTTAAAAGCAGGTATTTTTGATGGTCCACAGATTAGACGGTTGATCAAAGATCCAAATTTTGTCAATTCTATGAATGAGCTCGAAAACAGAACATAGAAATCATTTGTTTTGATAATTCAAAATTTTCTTGGCAATCATAAATCAAAAAACTATTTACAACTAGTACCGGACATGTTGTCAAATTTGAGAGATCTTGGGTGTAAACATGAGCATTAAAGTACATTATTTACATTCTCATTTGGATCGATTTCCTGAAAATCTTGGAGACTTTAGTGAAGAGCAGGGTGAAAGATTTCACCAAGATATACGAGTAATGGAAGAACGATATCAAGGAAGATGGGACACCCATATGATGGCAGAGTACTGCTGGAATCTTTGTCGGGATCTTGAGCTGGCGTCTCATTTAAGAAAGTCCTATAAGAGACAATTTTGTACACATTGAAATCAATTCTGTAAAATAAAGTGGTTAAAAAAATATTTTTTCGTGAAAATTTAAAACCTATGTGTAATTTAAAAACAAGAGCTGCTAGAAAAAGTCTAGTGCTGTTTTCGTAATCAGCACCCTTAATTTAATCAAAAACGTTTAAGAAAAGTCTGGAAAATTTTTCGGTGTTGACCAGTGTAATCATCTGCCAAAATCACTACAAGAATTACCCTTAAGAAAATTCAAAAAACAATTATTTGAATTCTTAATTAATAAAATGTACTACAGTGTAAGAGAATTTCTGGATGACAAAATACCAAAAATAATAAATTGAATATTCATGAATTTATTTAGTATTTATGACATTACAAATATATTTTATTGACATGATTATTAGTAATAACAATAACTTACATGGAATGAATATAATTGATATAATTAATAGACTGATAATTTGATATAACTAATTGACTTAATATGTATAATAAGACTTAATATTTGCACGCTCCATGGAGCAGAATATGCTGTACCTACTAGTTCTAAGACAATCTCTGTAACCATATTCGAAGCAAATAAATGATTGAATTGAATTGAATTGAATTGAGCTACAATATAATTTTGTTTCCATTGCGGTGGCGGTATAAATGATACCAGTTTCCTCAGAATATTATCATTAGGTTCGGACATTATGATAGAGGGATTTTCTGGAAAGTATATCTTTTAAATGATGAATTACAAACCCACATATACACTCAGAAATTCACTCTGCGTTTTATATTCTAGGAAGCTTCTTCAGAAGTAAAAGTATTGTGGACTACAACTGGTGATATGACACCATCTTCAAATCAAAGTTTAGGAGGGACTTGCTGTAACCCGCACATTCCCTCTCCTGAAGTTTTGTACCCATTGCCAGTAACTGTGTGAACCTTTTCCCGAGACAAAAAGTAGTTAGTAGACATGTAATTCTAGACTATAATCTATCCATGTACCAAATTTCAGATCCGTGCAGCTGTTGGAGCGTGATTGAGTAACAAACACCCAAACAAACAAAAAACAACCAACCAAACATCTTCACAAACTTTTACATTCTACTAATATTATAAACGCGAAAGTTTCTATGTACGAGTATGGATAGATGGATGTGTTACTCTTAAACGGCTGGAGCGATATTCATAAAACTTGGTCTGAACTTATCTGATACCCTGGATTATGTTTGGTCGCGATAACTGACATCCACGCAGGCGGAGCCGCGGGTAAAAACTAGTTAACGACATTAGTAGGAAGTAGGATTAACCTATACTTTTTTTTATATAGGACACGTCAATTTGACTTCACCTCGCCTGATGTTAAGCTAAAGGCAAAGTCTCGGAAAGAGGGTCACCATCGGAAACATGTACCATGTTAATAGTGGTGGCACTCAGCTTGACGGCCTCGTTAGATGCCTTTTCACGCCACGCTTAAAGGACCCGGGACTGTAGGAAGAAGGAAACACGTGAGCTGGCAGGGGAGTTCCAGGTCTTAATGGTGCGGTCTTAATATTCAAATCTTAATTTTCTTCCCGCCATTTTACTAGCTTCCTAATACTAGGTTTGATCTGCATCACACTCAGAAGTGTTTAACCGTACTCTCAGAAAAATAGAACATTCAATTTTATTGTTATTAAAGCACTAAATGGAGTCAGCTATATAAGATTTTACTCAAGTCACATAAAACGGGCGAGTCAATAAGCTTCAATCGTAAAATTTCGTTCTAGTGTATGCGGCACTCAGATTTTTAATCAAGAACATGTAGAGATATTTGAACACATCACGTCATTCATTGCTGTTTATCTTTGGAGAACAGAAACGCATTTTATATTTTGTCAGAAACACACTTTATATTTTGTTATTTCGTACTTTGTGAGTAGCGTGTTTGCAGTCTGAATACTTTCGTACTAAAGTTTCCTAACTTTAGTTACTTACCAGTTTCAAATGTTAACTGACTATATGATGCAAAACTTTACACCTTCAACACTCACAAGCCTCTGTGGTGTGGCGGTAGTGCACGCGACTGCCACCCAGGAGGCGTGGATTCGATCCCCGCTCAGTGCAAATATGTGTATGCACGAATATGGCTATTTGCATTGGTGTGGGTGTTTCTATGTAGGTATAATATGTATATTTACAAAATAAAAGTATCTAAGTATGTTTATCCGCATTCTAGATTCCATAACACAAGCAAATAAGCTTACCATGGGTCTAGATAGCTTTGTGTAGAATGTTGTGGAAAAAAATTTTTCAAATTGCTATGTTTTGGCCAGAAAATGTGAGTTTGCGATCAGCGTTTGGTCCGATAAACTGGATTCGGTTCTATGAAGATATTTACACGATGTCAGTGCTAGGTTCCCTGTGCCACTGCATGCATACAAATGCACCACGAACCGATTCCGGATTCGTAGGTAGGTATAGTAAACGTTTGGTGAAAATGCCACTACAGAAGCACAGCGTACTTGCGGCTAGCCGTGTGGTTACCTTTTATATAGACCTCACCTGCATTCACTCTGTGGTGCGGCGGTAGTGAACGCGACTGCCACGCAGGAGGCGCGGTTTCCTTCCCCGCTCAGTGCAAATATTTGTATGTATGAATATGGCTATTTGCATTGGTCTGGGTGTTTCTATGTATAATATGTATGTATTTACCAAAAAAAGTATCGAAGTATGTTTATCTGCATTCTAGATTCCAGAACATAAGCTAGTTATGCTTACCATGGGTCTAGATAGCGTTGTGTCTTCTCGGGCGGGACTCGAACCCGCAGTCTTTCCCTTACAGGGGGAATGCCTGACCAATTCGGCTACCGAGACACGCCCGATATGATTCAAATTTCCCATCTTATACGTCATTAAGGCGACGTGGCGTCATCTACCGATTTTCTTACGAACTATCGGAATCAATGAATGATGTTACAATCATTTTTAAACATTGATTTTTGATAACTGCCCCCAAACAATTGAAGGAACAGCCTTAAGTATGCTAACTATACAAATCGAATACATCATATCGGGCGTGTCTCGGTAGCCGAATTGGTCAGGCATTCCCCCTGTAAGGGAAAGACTGCGGGTTCGAGTCCCGCCCGAGAAGATTCTTTTTCCCTATGTATTCGATTTGTATAGTTAGCATACTTAATGCTGTAAAAAAAAAAATCCTTCAAATGTTGTGGAATATTATTTTAAGTAATACTCGTAACTACGGAAACATGTAACTAAATTGTAATGTCACTTAACTATCTCGAGTAATTTCACATATCTTCGATGTCCCGAGGACATTATCATTTGAACATTCAGAGAGCAAGTAAATTAAAACATCGTTTGCTACAGTACATACTTACATTTGTTGGCAGAAATGTGTTGATAAAATGAAGATAAAAGATTCATATTTAAAATCTAAACCTGTCTCGTGGCGTGAAAGATTACACCCAAACAAACCTAGGCAGATATAGGTTGTGGTACAAGTGATAAGCTGTAGAGTGCGATGATAGAATGGTGTGTTTTTACGACAGTTTTCACTTTTCGATGAATCAGATGGATATCACTCATGTGGCGTGGTGGTAGTGAACGCGACTGTTACGCAGGAGGCGTGGTTCGATCCCCGCTCAGTGCAAATATTTGTATGCATGAATATGGCTATTTGCATTAGTCTGGGTGTTTCTATGTATAATATGTAAGTATTTACATAAAAAGTATCTAAGTATGTTTATTCGCATTCTAGATTCCATAACACAAGCTTACACGCTTACCATTGGGCTAGATAGCGTTGTGTAGAATGTGGTGGAATTGTGATTTATCATAACACGACAATGACTAAAATATTTTTTTTTTATTTAAAAATTACCTTCTTTCCAGACTAGTACGGATTGGCCGTGATTATAAATATCCTCATTATAAATGTCCATGAATTGACATTAATTACAGTGTTAATGATAGCCAACCTTAAAACATCTCTATATACACCTCGGTACACCTCCATACATCCCTCTATATATAAAAAATTGCGTATGAAAAATGAAATGTAACGTAAATTAAATTGAGTAACATTATTTGCAAAAACATAAACAGAACTCGTTACAACATACATAACACAGAAACCATCTTTATTCTATCAAAACCATTGACTTAATGGCATCCCTACTTCGCCAGAAAATATCAAAAGAATAGATTCTATAGACACAAAAAAGACTTCTCTGTCGTTATCAATCACTTGAAAAAATCCACCCGTCACCTCTTCCACCTTGCACCAATTTAACGCCCGAAGAGAAGAGAAACTGTTCAATTCAGAGAACACATGTGCTTGTCAAACTGAATATGATGGATGATCCTGTCCGCCATTAACCCCCCTCGTGCCTCCCCCCTACTTCAGATAGGACGAGAATGCGGCTGGCACTTCCTGGCTGAGAAAATTGACTACGTGTCAAGTGTATAAGTTTTTTTTAAACAAGACATACATTTTTGAATAAACAGCTGTAAGTGTTCGATTATTTTTATTATTATTAACCTAAATTATGACGTGTCTGCTGTGTGTCTGTCTGTGGCATCGTAACACTGAAACGGGTGAACCGACATTTTTATTGTTATTAATAATACGGTTTTTTAACATTTTCTTTTATTATTAGCATATCGACTGTTTTATTTTATATACGAAAAGAGGAAACATTCAAATCAACGTAAATACCCACATCAATTTTTTCATACACATAAAATTTTAGCACTGAGCGGCAATCAAACCTATAATCCGTGACGTAGGAGTCAATCGCCTCGCTAAATAGGTTGTCACCCGGTGCTTAAATTATTTAAATTTATAATATCTACAGTGATAACGAGAAATCATCTAACGAAAATTATTATTCTGCAGTAAATACACAAACTACATTGACACGTATATCTTGTACATAACATTATAAAACATAATTAAATACATATATAAACATAATTATAATTCCCGTCTAATTTATATTAGCATATACATCACTCCCGAAATAATAACTTTAGTAGGAACATAATAAAGTTCAATATTCTAATACAGGGGAAAAACCACGACGTATAAATCAGGCATATCAAAGGCAGTAAAACCTCACCTGTACATAATTGCTCAAACATCACATGCGTCGTCAATAATGTTTCACAAATATAATATCGTCATAGCGACCTCAAAATGTTTACTTGAGAATTTCACGACTTTATGCGAACAATTCGTAGGCTGCGAACACAATTTCGAGTTTCGAATAATATTCGAATAAATTTGTGTGATTTGAATTTTGAACTGAAACTTAACTCGTTACTGTAATGCTTTGAGTAGTGATGTCATCGTCATTACTAATTCAGTCGTAGTGGTGATTCCGTTCATCTGTATGTTTTTGTTAACTTAAGCTCAAATTTTGAGAAAATGATACATGTGTGATGTTATCGCACTACGCTACTAAAATTATATAAAAAAAATATTTTGTGAAAAAATTGGTGTTTTTTTTTCTTGACACTCAGACAGTGGAACAAAATTTGGTATAGAGATAGATCATAGTCTAAAAAAAGCCTCAAATGCATGGCTCGACTCAATAATAGTTACCGGAATTACGACAATAGGCTCACTCCCTATTACGTGGCACTAAATACACGCCTGCCTAACCCTCCAAGGATAAATGCGTGATTATATGTATGTATGTATCATAAGAACGAATAATAAATCAACCAATCACTCTAACTGTATCGCTCTTCGATAGAAAGAGTGAAGTGCGAAAGAAATTGGCTAGAATTAATTCGCAAGTAAAATGAGCTTCCATAAACTCGAAAGGAACTGAAGGTCAAAGGCAACCCAACACGATGGGGCAATTTGTTCTGTGCGCCTCTTAACAGGCGGCAGCAAGGCTGAACGTACGAAAATTGAGAAATTTATGGGAAACGGGAGATATTTATGGTAGCGAAACTGTTACATGGAAACTATTACGACACGCGCGGTAACGTGATGGAGCACTAGTTTTTAAATTGCTTCAACTCCGATACACTACTATATCATGTCAAAATTCATGAACTTAAAAATATATGGATTCACTGTCATGTATTTGAATGTAATTGTCAAGCATTTAGTATGCTAACTATTCAATTTTGGACGGCTCCGGGCAGGGTGGCTCAGTGGTCAGAGTATTACCCTTTTAAGGGAAAGATCGCGGGTTCGAGTCCACCTCAGCTGATTCACTTTAATTAATCGATCTTTGAAATTGCCTATTTATTTATTTAAGTTAATCTTATCCTACTTCACAGTTGAATGATTATAGCTGAATTCGGTACATTCAGCATCAGAAAGATGTTGAAGAACACCCGGGTCCTTTAAGCGGGGCGTGAAATGGCATCTAATGAGGCCGTCAAGCTGAGTGCCACCACTGTTAACATGGTACATGATTACGATGGTGACCCTCTTACCGAGACTTTACCTTTGCTTAACATCAGGCGAGGTGAATTCAATTTGACGTGTCCTATATATAAAAATAGTAATGTCTATGCTATCATAGCGAGAATCTCAAATTGTAGTACCGCTATTATCACAGCGAGATCTTCACAAACATGTCAATATTGCCGCAGGGAGAACTCCCCAGTGTGTAAGCAGCGTTATTCAAAACGCTCTTATTAAAAGGTGTTGCGTTCATAATTCGACTAATGTATGGAACGCGAAATAACGGCGACGTTTGAAACAGTGAAAATGCATTAATTTAACAGAAATGCGGCCATAAAGCCTAGCGGGTTATTAGAACCTTTTGAAGTATACGCACAACAGATGTTTATTGTACAATTTTCATCTCTCGAGTGCCTGCTTTGATCTGGTGTATGTAATTAATTCTAAAAACCACGCATTAAGTATATATTTAATTATTAAAATGTTTTCGTATGATTCTGTTTGGTGCATATGGTAAAACTAATTTTAAATATACCAGAAGTAATTATAAACCCTGTCTGATCGGAAATGGGTTCAAAGGTTACGTATGAAAATAAACGTAGGTATTATTGGAATTTAAAATGTCATTTCCTAGTACATATTATTTTTTTGATTTAATTATTAAAAAAATGTATTCGACATATTTTAATTACCAACCATAAAATCTCAGAATCTCAGCGCCTAAGTTTGCTCTTGAATATTGCCATTGGCAGCGCTTCTATTATATCCATTCCACCCCAAATAGAGAAAGATATGAGTACCTATGTGTAAATAAATCATGGCTTTTCGCGTCCCTATGTCCATAAATATGCGAAGGCGAACCGGACGTTGAAGGTCGCAGAACGACCTCCGTCCTCCATGAGCGCTGGCCTGGGGGTGACCGCCTGTCACCCTAGCAGAAGCAGGCCGCGGCGGCGGCGCAAATGCGCCTCCCCGTACCCGGGGCTAGATGGGGACGCTGTGGTCCCCACAACCCGAAGGGGGTGGGTCTGCCGGGGTGCGAGAGATATGCTTTCGGCAATTTCACCTCCGGCAACCAAGGACCCAATACGGCGTGCGTTTTAGCCGGTTCGAGTCCAACATAACCGTCTCCAACGTCTCCGTGGGGGTGGTATCCGTGGGGCGGAGTGGGAGCGACGACTTGAGCAGGGCATACCGTCATAGAGGCGGTAAGGCCCATCATGGGGGAATGGCTCGAGAGGCCACATGGCAGCCTCTCGTATCGACTGACGCAGATTATCACCGGGCACGGGTGCTTCGGGCGATATCTGTGTCGGATCGAAAAGGAGCCAACGTCCGAGTGCCATCACTGCGACGCGAGCGAGGACACAGGGCTGCACACTCTCACCGAGTGTCCGGCATGGGCCGGACCGAGGCGGGAGCTAGTGGCGACCCTGGGAGTGAAAGTTCTCACCCTCGCCACCCTGCTCACAGCAATGGTCCGCTGCGCGGACGCGTGGGCGGCCGGCGTCTCCTTCAGCGAGCAGGTAATGGTCGTAAAGGAGACGGCGGAACGGGAGAGGCGGCGCGAGCGAGAGAGACTCGCGGATCGCGCCGCCCGCGCGCGCAGTCAACTTGGGCGTCGGAGGGCACTGACTGACCTCCGTCCCCATGAGCACGGGCCTGGGGGTGACGGGTGGACCCTGAAGCGCGCCTCCCCATTCCGGGGGCGGGTTGGGGACACCGTTGTCCCCCCTCCTGAGCAGGGCCAGACCGTAAGGGATGGCCCTGGGTCAGCCGGGGTGCGAGGGATACTTCGATGACCACCTCACCTCCGGCCTAGCACCAAGACCCACAGTCGGCGTGCGGTTTTAGTCGGTTCGAGTCCGACATAACCTCCCCTTCCGGCTCCGGCAGGGGGGGTATCCGAGGGGATTTCCAAACGAAAAAAAAAAAAAGTTATTCGTGGGGATTTTGCGCACTATAAAAAAATGTTCTTAAATATGCTTATATCTTCAAAACTAGGTACGCTACTGATTTTGATGCGGTTTCCTTTAATAGATAGAGTAATTCAAGAAGAAGGTATATATGTTTAATATAATATATGCTTAATGTAGTAGAGGGTGCAGCGGGAACGGAATCAGACGCCACGCGGGCGGTAAAAAATTGGCGGTACGGAGTTCGCATGGTCGGCTAGTATAAAGATAAACTGTTCGTGGGATAGCGTATGTCCACTGTTCCTGCCATCGGATTCTGTTTCCAAGAACTAAACTTGATTATGTGTAATCCGGCTAGGCTGTGTTCACCCTAAACAAATTTTTATTTTGCGTCGTAGCCTATACGTAGAACTGTCTACGCTTTCGTAGCATGAATGTGCTACAACGATCGCTACAACAAACAAATTCTCAATCCCTAGTCCGCATCACCGCTGCCATCAAGACTCACAATACAGGTGAAAATTCGTAGCACACGACACAAATTTAGGCGTAGAAACATTCATTCTTATCACGTAACACCGATTTTCAAGTGTCTCTCGTCTTCACAAATTCTTTCATTCAGATTTGGGCTGCGCTTTTTAGGTTACAGAAAATCTCTTATTGTGTGCGAAATTATTTACTCGCTTAATATAGTTGGATTGCGCATTCGGCTCACGTAATAGAAGAATGGGTGGTTCTTGTGACGTGTAGTGGCAGGTGTAGTGTGCACTTTGACGTACCTATTTTTAAGGCCTCTTCCGTTCTCTACCCATAAAACTCGACCAAAAACAAAACACAAGCATTTTTTTCCAATCTCTAGCCACAGGTCCTTCCATATTCTACCCACGAAAATAAATTTCATTATTTTTTCCTTATTCTACCCAAAACATATTTCGATCTCAACCCTCTGTCATTTACCATCAACTTATAACTATATAGGTACAGACAGAAAATAACTTCGGTTAATAGAAAACTTCAACATATAAAATATTAGCTATTGCCCGCAAGGAATAATTATTATTATTTTAGCTTGTGGGTACAGTTTTGTGGGTACAATGTGGAAAAATGAGTGCATTTTTAATACTTGCTTTTACCCGCGGCTCCGCCCACCTGGATGTCGGTTATCGCGACTTAACATAGCCTTTGTCCTTTCTCATGGTCTAATCAACCCCTGTAACAAATTTCATCGAAATCCGTTCAGTGGTTTGAAATTATCGTGAAAGCGTAACATACAGAGAGACAGACAGAGTCACTTTCGCATTTATAATATTAGTATGGATCCACTAAAATCTAATTTTACTATAGAGTTATGAAGGACGTGGAAAGTAGGTGGCAGTGCTTTTTTTTAGGGAGGGGATCTGATTCCTACCAACACGTAGGGTCCCAACAAGTCATTCCTTTCTAAGGTACCCAGATTTCCCCTACTAACGTAAGAGACCGTGCGGTTTTAGTCGGATCAAATCCGAGCCACCTCGTTGTTAGCTCAAGATTAAGCGCAAATTAATTATTTCTTCTGCAAATAAACTTTTACTACATGAAACTTTATTTTGTTTTTTTTATACTGGACACGTCAATTTGACTTCACCTCGCCTGATGTTAAGCTAAAGGCAAAGTCTCGGAAGGAGGGTCACCATCGAAAATATTTACCATGTTAACAGTGGTGGCACTCAGCTTAACGGCCTCATTAGATACCTTTTCACGCCTCGCTTAAACGTCAAAATCGTTCGTGTACGCAATATGAGTAAAGGGATTCAACGTTTTCTCATCACCAACTAGTACCTAAATGTACAGATAAAAAACCTGTGAGGGAAAGGTCGGGAGTTCAAGTCTCACTTGAGCGTTTCATTTTATCCGATGTTTTTCGAACTTTAAAGTTAGCATTAAAAATGTTATAAAAAATTCAGTCAAATATTCGGCCGGAGTCATTAAAATTCGATGTTTAAAAATGGTTGAAAAATCATTAATTTGAATGAATTTTTTATAGCATTTATTATGCTAACTGTTAAGTTCGAAAAACATTGGAAAAAATGAAATGCTCAAGTGAGACTCGAACTCACGACCTTTCGCTTACAGGGCGACTGCTCTGCCAACTGAGCTATTGAGCACCACTTGAATCATTCCAAATTTTCCTTCTCTTTATATCCGTCTATAAGGGCGACGGTGCAGCCATCTACCAACATTCTTACGAACTGTTGGAAACAATGAATGATTTTTCAACCATTTTTAAACATTGAATTTTGATGACTGCGCCCAAATATTTGAATGAATTTTTTATAGCATTTATTATGCTAACTGTTAAGTTCGAAAAACATTGGAAAAAATGAAATGCTCAAGTGAGACTCGAACTCACGACCTTTCGCTTACAGGGCAACTGCTCTGCCAACTGAGCTATTGAGCACCACTTGAATCATTCCAAATTTTCCTTCTCTTTATATCCGTCTATAAGGGCGACGGTGCAGCCATCTACCAACATTCTTACGAACTGTTGGAAACAATGAATGATTTTTGAACCATTTTTAAACATTGAATTTTGATGACTGCGCCCAAATATTTGAATGAATTTTTTATAGCATTTATTATGCTAACTGTTAAGTTCGAAAAACATTGGAAAAAATGAAATGCTCAAGTGAGACTCGAACTCACGACCTTTCGCTTACAGGGCGACTGCTCTGCCAACTGAGCTATTGAGCACCACTTGAATCATTCCAAATTTTCCTTCTCTTTATATCCGTCTATAAGGGCGACGGTGCAGCCATCTACCAACATTCTTACGAACTGTTGGAAACAATGAATGATTTTTCAACCATTTTTAAACATTGAATTTTGATGACTGCGCCCAAATATTTGAATGAATTTTTTATAGCATTTATTATGCTAAATGTTAAGTTCGAAAAACATTGGAAAAAATGAAATGCTCAAGTGAGACTCGAACTCACGACCTTTCGCTTACAGGGTGACTGCTCTGCCAACTGAGCTATTGAGCACCACTTGAATCATTCCAAATTTTCCTTCTCTTTATATCCGTCTATAAGGGCGACGGTGCAGCCATCTACCAACATTCTTACGAACTGTTGGAAACAATGAATGATTTTTCAACCATTTTTAAACATTGAATTTTGATGACTGCCCCCAATATTTTTGAATGAATTTTTGGAAAATGACTGTTAAGTTCGAAAAACATTGGAAAAAATGAAATGCTCAAGTGAGACTCGAACTCACGACCTTTCGCTTACAGGGCGACTGCTCTGCCAACTGAGCTTTTCCAAATTCTTTTCTTTATATCCGTCTATAAAGCTCAGTTGGCAGAGCAGTCGCCCGGTAAGCGAAAGGTCGTGAGTTCGAGTCTCACTTGAGCATTTCATTTTTTCCAATGTTTTTCGAAATCATTAATTGTTCAACAGTTCGTAAGAATGTTGGTAGATGGCACCACCGACGCCCTTAAAGACGGATTAAAGGGAAGGAATATTTGAAATGAATCAGGTGTGGCTCAATAGCTCAGTTGGAAGAGCATTCCCCCTGTAAGGAAAAGGTCGTGAGTTCAAGTCTCACTTGAGCATTTCATTTTTTCCGATGGTTTTCGAACTTCAGAGTTAGCATTAAAAATGCTATAAAAAATTCAGTCGAATTCCCAATAAACAAAATTAGCCCAAATTCCAATTTTTACAACAATTCCAATTAAATAAACCTTAAATTTGAAAAAGTATGTATCAATTTGGGCAAATTGAATTCGCAAAAGGTTCAAACAACTTTATCCATTAAGGATTACCAAATGGATACAAATTCACAAATCTGAATCTATTTATTCATAAGACGAATCGGCTTTTAAACAACTTTGTTGGTGATAGCACTTCAATATTGCAAACAAATTTGCCAAATTGAGAGGAAAATAAAATAACGAAATGCCTCCTATATTGTTGGAGCACATTGGGTTATTGGCTTTAAAATATAAATGGTGGAGCACTTGCTGTTGAAGCAATACTAGACACATGATATGATATTGTCTGTAAAATATAGTGCTTACATAACATCCATAGCTCCGCTCCGTTTTGTTATTTTCTTGTTTACTTTACCCTCTTCCTGAAGGATGAAACCTATTTCAATTTTTAGTTTAATTTTTTTGTAAATCCCCAAAGGGGTAGGCAGAGGTGTATTAGCACCCACATTGCACCAATTATGATTTTCGGACCCATGACGTAATTAGGGGCGAGCCTATTACCGTCTTGCGAACCCTTTCTCTTGGGCTGTATGTTTACTGCCGGATGAAGAACAGCCCTATCCCTTAGTCGCCTTTTACGACACCCACAGTTTTTTTTTTTCGATATAGTGCAATATACTTAGTTACATCTTATTGGCCCCAACTTTAGTTTACCTATGTTTACCACCGCTTCCTAGCTGCGAGTGCAGAGAGAAATCTATCCAATAGTTTACTTATGATTTTATGCATTAACCACCAGGTATACCACCAAAGTGAACTCACTCCTTAAATACAAGCAACTTGGCTTAGCTGGAATACATCGTTCCACGCGACAGCAGTTCCACACTCACCATCTGGACGGTTGGCGGTCGACAACTGTGCGTTTATAGAGAAACTTTTTGCCACGCACAACTAAACTGTCGCCAGTGGTATTTCCGAACCAATACGACCTTCAAACCTGCAAGAAAAGAGCGTACTCTCTTTTGAAAGAAACGCATTTGTGACTACGCTGGTGTCCATGGGTGGCGGTGATCGCTAACCATCAGGCGATCCATCTGCTCGTTTGCCTCTTTATTCCCTCAAAAATACTAGCTAGCATACTAGTAATTTCGGATACCTACAAATTTTTTTAAAGTTACTTTTATCCTTTTCTTACTCAAACACTAGATTCAGTAAACGCATTCTTTCACGTCATATGCAATACTTCCTTTACCAAAACTTTCCGTCGAACGTTCTTCAAAAACGTTCGTGTAGTAAGCAGAGGATATAAACTTGTTATTGGGCGACGTGTTACTTAATAACATCGGCATGATTTATTAAGTGGTACACGCGAACATCCGGGAGACTGATGCTGAGCTGTAATCGCTCCTGGGTTGCTTCGGTAAACTTTCTATGAAATTGTATCGAATGCCTCAGGAGACTCAGACGTGTAGTCACTGGATGTGATTCTTTCTTCGATATAATCGTTGTCCGTAAGTTGGACATGAACGGAAAGAAATGTGATACATGAAAAATGTAGCTGGAATCTGCTGGAGTGACGTTAAGGAAGTAAATGGGGAACAACGGAGTATTGGGTGTCCAAAAGGTCTCCAAGTCAAAGTAAGATCATAAATAGTTTATTCTGTATGGACCACCAAAACAGAGCTTACTAAACGTCAAAATAAAAATACTTTTTAGCAAATGGACCACCGGAGACTCCGGGTATAAACTTAGCGGACTTTTATTTTCTACAAATAGCTATAGTTTCTAACCCCATTTGCTAGTCAGTGCACCAGCTAAACAATGGAGTGTCTTGGCACAAGTTTTCTTCAAGGAGTTGGATGTTAAACAGCAGTAACTCCCGGACACCAACACATTAATAACAAGCAATAAACAAACCTAGAGCTCCAAAGTGAAAACTTTGGATGCATCTGAGAATTCATTAATCTTTTTCAATCAAAAATGAGGCTTTAAAGATCTTGGACGGCCTCATATACCCTCCTAAATAATATAATAGAGGTAAACTGATAGACAAGTCAAACATCCGATCAATAGGTCAACAATAGTTGAAGCTGTGTTACTAAAATAGTTGTGAACTTAGATTCTCATCTCGGTTAACTATGTTTAGTTTAGCGTCTTGGCTTCATAAGTTCCACACTGCGGTATACGAGTCTTGGCGGATAATCCTGCATGATGAAATACTTCGGCTAATATGTATAAATAAGCAGTGAGAGCCAAGTGGTCTAACCATAAAGCTAATGATGGTGGCTTATGTTTAATTCTCGGTCACACTTCTCCTCGTTTGGCAGTTTATCACTTGAAACTGTACTGATATCAGTCAGATTCAACCATGCTGATTTATGTCCGTATCCTGTAACGATCTCATCATCTCATCAATCTGAAATTTAAACTAGTTGAAGACAGATGGTATTCTAGAACTAAACTTGATTGGAGATTTGATGAACACTGAGATGATTTACATTTAACACGGAGCCCTCAAAAGAAATACAGGCCTCAGAGTAGTATCTATTAACAATAAAACACGAAAAAATGTAGCTGTTAGCCAATAAGCACCTCCGTATAGTTCATAACATTAATCACCGCCAATCAACGCTCTTAAAGGAATGGCCATTCTCGACTCACCTAAGTCCGATTTGTGCTCGAATCTCGAATGATTGCGAAAATCTGCCTGGGCCTCGATTCTACTGAAGCAAAACTATTGTCAAACCACAGAGATTGCAAAAAGCGGCATTGAAGTTTAGACTTTATTTTTATACACTTAGGTTCAAAATTAAATGACAAAAGTTTCAGTACACTCTTTTACTCACTCTGCTAACAGTTATTTAATATTGAACTTTAAATGCATCGCTTTAAAGTCAATAATGTATTACCGCTTTTTGCAATCTCTATGGTTTGACTATAGTTTTGCTTTAGTAGAATCGAGGCCCTGGTCTTTAGCAATCGTCTTAAAATGTTTGATCGATATGGTTGTACAAAAATTAAATATCACAAAATTTCGTTGCGACATCGACTGTTGAAATGTTTTAAAATATTAGTGCTAAAATCTTTTTTTATCATGATGACTATAAACCATAAAGCCCATCTTGTAGTTATTTTTTCATTCCTATGAACTAGTAATCAGATTTTTTTCTAGATGAAATGCCATGAATCCTTTACCCCATTACTCCAACATCATCTGTTCATAATGAGAAAGAATACATACACTTTCGTATTTATTCTGCTAGTTAAAACTATATACGAACTATAAATAAAGACTGAAATATAACCAAAAATATTCGTATCCTAAGAAAACTTGAAAAGAAATTGCACACTATTCCATATATCGTAAGCATCCAAAGGCAAATTTATTCCAAGTCGACATGTACATTTATCTATATCGCTACATAGATCTAATGTTGGTACATGATTACAGGGTATATCTCGCGGCTCACGATATCCGTATTGGCTTTATATACATTTTAGGCAATTCAATCTCAAAGCGCGGATATAGGGCTGTAGTGCGATTGGAATAACAGCGATTTGTCAGTTACATATTCATAAACATAAAAAGATAGAAGAATAACGTATCGGAAATAGGATCGCGTGTGTTTAAGATAGGTTAAAGCGTATTGTTTTCCTTATTTGTAGTTGTCTTTAAACCTAATACCTTAAACAGGTACTTGATAACTTCGAAAACTCTGCCTAGGCAGAAATTTTAAATTATTTTATGGATAAATGAAGCCTTCATATTATTTTGATTCTCAGTTTGGTTCTCGAAGAATTGAATGTCTTAATAGACTTTTTGTTTAGCTAAGTTTGAGCTGAATAAGCCTACAGATTACTATGAGCTGACAATGGACTGACAGTAAAATAATAATTGTTATTTGAATGAACTTTTATAACATTTATTATGCTAACTACAAAATTCGAATACATCGGAAAAAATGAAATGCTCAAGTGGGACTTGAACCCGCGACCTTTCCCTTACAGGGGGAATGCTCTTCCAACTGAGTTATTGAGCCGCACCTGAATCACTTCATATTTTCCTTCTTTTTATATACGTCTTTAAGGGCGACGGTGGAGACTTTCTTGCGAACTGGAACCAATGAATGATTGTTCAACTATTGTTATTCTTTACACTGTAGCAAGTTTTACAAGCCTGTATAAATACCAAACCATTCGGTTTTTCTATCATCAGTGTGCTAGCAGTGGTGTGCAGTAGCATGACGAATTTACTTCAAAATCACCTCCGCTCTCAGTCGCACCTAGACTTTATATTGAAAAGAGATTGAACCATGAAAAAAGCAGATAAAATGAATCTTATGTTAAAACAACTTCTGTATAGTATATTTCCAGAAGCACTTCTTGTCCTTTTCCATAGCCGTTATACGCTTCGTAACTCTAAGATGTTCAGAGGGGATTTAGCCTTGATTCTGTAGTAGGTATTAGTGCTCCTTTACGGGTGAATTTCCCGGGACCAAGAATTGCGTGGCATCGATGAAATCGGTACTAAAAATCATAGTTATAATGCTCTAACATTTTTTGCTAGATAGGTGAAATAGTGATCTATGTGGGGCACTAAATATTCTATTAAATAGGATTATAGGTACTCCAAAAAAAAACAAAATACACCGAAATCTTTCATTGCCGTGTTTGTCCACACGTCACCTACTGTGTCGTGATACCTCATTGATAAAAATCTATTGGTTATTTTTATTAATACCTATTTTTAGTTGATACGTGAATAGTTAAAGTATTGTCAGGAAATACATTTATTCAAATATTTAAACAATACAACGAATGGTTAAAAAAAATACATTTGTCCCAGAACTGCCTGTCATCGCCGTGTTCTAAACATATTTTAGAATATTGTCTTATCTAACGACTTGCGTCCTCCCTTATATGCGCTAAACGTTGCATATTGGTGCCGCCTAAGTGCTCGACGCGGAAGAACGTACACACGTACCTGCGTTTTGGCACCATAGATGTAAGTATACCATTTTTATGTTACTGGACATTTTTTCTTTCATCGCCGTGGATAGGTATAACTTTCTATTTTAATAAGTTATCCTCTTGATTAAACATTGAATAGAACGCCATTTCTCTTGTTTATTTTTGTGAAGTGATTAATACTTCGAATAATTATTAGATTTTTTGTTATCTTATATTTTTGTCTTGTTTTTCATTGCCGTGCTTTCATTGCCGTAGTTTCCGTGGTCAAAATTTGCTATGGCAATGAAAAAAAAAACACGGCAGTTATAAAAAAATCATTGCCATGCATTGTAAAACGATTTAGTTTCATTGCTGTAGCCTGATGTTTCATTTCCGTGACTTATGTTTTCATCGCCATAGTATGATTAGGCATTACATTATAGGTAGCACCAAATACTGACATTAGAGGATTCGAAAACTTTCTGCAATACGATGAAAGATTTGATGAGTTTTTTACTGTACAATCAATTATAAATAGTTTGATTTTAATAATGGTTTGTTTATTTTGTCAAGACTATGAAGAAGACCCATAACCGATGTGGGTAGTGACTATTTTATCTTTAGATTTTATAAAAATAGTTTTGGTTTCGCTTCACATTAAATATTGATGCGTAAATTTAAAACTTGTGGTGTACTATGTATGTTGTTTGCATTTACTTTTGCATAATTAACAAAAGTATACCATATTATTTGTTTTATTCATATTAGTGTATTGTTAATTTCTTTTTTGTGTGAAAGAATTTAAATAAATGATTGGACAATTCTTTGATTCTATTATATTTGTTTAATTGTACCTACTCCTTTTGCAGATTCTTAACGTAGTATTTATTGTATGTAAGTAGGTATATAAAGTATTATGTTTTATATGGATTTTCATTTCTGTGATTGATTCTTTCATTCCCTTGTTATAATTCTTTCATTGCCATGGACGCTTGTTTCATTGCCGTACACACATGTTTCATCGCCGTGGCATGTAATTTTTAATCTTGTATATCTCGTTAGTCTTTTTAGTTATCTGCTAGATATTAAGCGAGAATACATATAATATCAAAACCTTTAATTAACGCGATTTTTTTTTATTATAACACTTAAGGTAAAAAAATCCACGGAAATGAAGATTTTAACGGACCTGTTGAAATTCACCCTTACGCTTACGACAGATACCGTGGAAGGATATTTTATAGTATATTAATAATAGACATGCTTATTGCGGGCAAATATGTATTAAAACCATTTTGAAAGTGAAAAGTGTGTGACAGTTTATAAGTATCGCGACAAGTAGAATCATGGATCTCTGCCTACCCCATTAGGAACGTTTAGTCCACTCTCGACCCCTCGACCCCCAATAAATAATGTGTCCATTGGACCCCTAACCATAAGAGATGTGACTGTATATGAATTAAGTTTTTTTATTCTACAGAACACTTTTTAAGGAACTAAGACTGAAATATTACAAAAATATTTGTAGCAATTTTGTTCACACCTAATCAAATTGACAACATTAATTTTAAAATCAATTTTAATTTTGTAACCGTAAAGATTAAACGTCTCTTTAACTGACCTACACATATCATTTATTTCAAATAAAGTTTACCTGACCGGGACTCCGTTCCTTCCTGCAAATTTTGTTTCCTTAGCTAAAAATATATCACTTCTTATAAGGTCCTGCCTGTCGAGAAGTTTCACTCATTCACACGTCAATCAAATATAATAATTATATAAATAAAATAATTAAAAAAACGTATACAGTATTCCAGTAATCTTCACCATATTCTAGATTGTCTTTGTCAGCTCTTCAGGCGCATCTAGTTAGACTGTACCCACGTGAAGTTCAATCAGTAAAGAATTAAAGTTTGCCTCTCGTTCTTACTTCAATAACTTTTGTACCTTACATACTTTGTGAGTGAGGAGTTAGTGCGTTGTTCTGATTAACTTGGAGCTACTGGCGATTATAAGTTTCGGATATTAATTAATTAATGTTTACCTTCGAGGACGCCTGTACTCCGGGAGCTAACTAGTTTAAAAGCTTTAATAGAGTACTGAGTTCGATGAGGTTTCTAAGAAGAAGATTTTAGAATGCTACTCAGATCTAAATGTCGATTTATCTGAGGACAGATTAACTGATTGATTTTATATACAATCTGTACAGTATCTGTACAATGGAGTGTAGTACGATACTTGTGTTCTTAGCTATCTACTCCTGAAAACTAACAAGTAAGTTTCAATGACCGGACTTTAGACTAAAAGTGCTAAACTGTTTCAACTTTTCCACTTTCATTCAAAGATTCAAGTATCGGGAAACTCATTGAGGAAGTAATTATTTTCGATCTTGTTCATATAGGTATACAATGATATACTTAGAATAAAACGTTAAAATTGTGGAGAAAGGCTGGAAAGAAGAGAAAATACAGTTAGGTATTTACAAGCTTGGGATTACTTGACAAAGAAACTTATAATGATTATTTTAAAATGATATGCTTAGGTGAACACGTATATTTAAAACAAAGCAAGAAAGCCGAGATTAACCTTGAAGAATGTACAATGTATATTGGTGAAAAAATGAACATTAAAAAAATTAACTGCTTTTTTAATTAAAAACAGCCTTTTACACTGTGATCTATTTTGCTGTGAGCATAATAGGCCGAGCGTGCCCGTGTTTTGTACAAGCCCACTAAAACGCACCTCGTCCTAAATGGATCACGAAATTAGGGTTTGTGCATACTAGCGCCAATGCTTTAGGTAAAATTGACAGGTGCCAACTCGCGGACTTCGGCAAGTTTGATAGCCGCGAGTTGATGAATGATCCACTCCAATCGAATGGACTATATTGGTGTTCTTTCCTTCTTTGCACTAAGGACGACGGTTATTGTTTTAAAAAAATACGATAGTGTAGGTGTATTTTAAATGTTCACTTATTTATGTTATAGCATCGACTTTGTGTGTGTAATAAAATAAATGCAAGCAAGAGATAATAAGGCCGCTACGTTTTTATTCGTTTTGAAATAATAAGTAAAAAAGGCTTTTTAGGAGGGACTGCCGCCTAACCATCTCCTCGTCCATTATCGACAGTTATAACACCAGCTAACAAGAGATATTGGCCTATATCCCCAAAATGTTAAAAGTATCCCATAAACCCTAAAACTACATAAAAAAACTCTTCCAGGTATATAAAAAGGCCGCTATCCCACCAGCAAAACAGTCACAAAACATAGGCACGTGCTGTAATCCTAAGTGGATCACCGGCTTACAAGGCCGCTCACTGAAAAATAAATTGCACCATAGATGAATGAGAGTGGTGGGAATTGCATGGTAAATATTTGAAGCTCCATCGCTAGTACTACGTACTATGTTATGTATACAGTCGGCAAAGGAGATATGTATACACCTATACAACTTTATATGTAAAGGTGTATACATACCTATCTCCTTTGTCGACAGTAAGTTTCCGAATCTTGGTTTTTGTAAAAGACCTAAGGGTAGGTAAAACTAAAAAATAACTGTTTATACTATTGATTGATGGCACATAGTGGAATCTGCTACACATATTGAGTAAGACACTTTGAACTTTACCACTATAGGAAGCTAAAGGCTTTGTTAAGGAGATTGGACAGAGGCTCACCGAGGCGACTGGTGACTCTCGTTCCGGATCGTTCCTGGTGCAAAGGCTGGCCATCGCTATCCAGCGTGGCAACGCAGCAAGTCTGATGGGCACTTTTGCACCGGGAACGATCAGGGGCGGGTTGTTTGATTAGCACAGGTTAACTGTGTTATCTTATTTTGTTTTGACTCAATGTATACTTTTATATTTAAATAAATGACGTTTTAATAAAAAATAGTGGCGATTTATTTTTTAGTATTGAGTAAGACACTTTGTACTTTTCCACTTAATTTTATTTTTCACCTGACCGGTTTCGCCACACGGCACTCTCAAAGGTATCATACCTAAGCTTTAGGATAATTGACAGTGTTTGAATTGATTGTATAGGGGTCTCAATAAGAGTGCACTTTTTAATTTTAAAATTAAAGTAAGTATTTTATGACAGAGTTGTGATATTTTTATTGCATTTTAAAGAAGACATGTTCCGATTAAGTATGGAATAAAATATCCGTGACAGCCTCCGTGGCGTGGTGGTAGTGCACGCGACTGCTACGCAGGAGGCGCGGGTTCGATTCCCGCTCAGTGCAAATATTTGTATGCATGAATATGGCTATTTGCATTGGTCTGGGTGTTTCTATGTATAGTATGTATGTATTTAAAAAAAAAAAAGTATCTAAGTATATTTATCCGCATTCTAGATTCCATAACACAAGCTAGTTAAGCTATGCTTACCATGGGTCTAGATAGCGTTGTGTGGAATGTTGTGGAATATTTATATTTATCCGGCATTTTCATGAAATTTTCCATGACTTTTCCACAGAAATGTGGCTGTATCTCACAGATGACGCGTTGGATTTTCGATTTGCGCTCAGGAATTATTTCGGGTTTATTCGCACAAACCCGAGATTTCACAAAACCCCGAAGAAAAAAATTGCACGGCGTTAAATCGCACGATCTTGGTGGCCAGTTGACATCAGAATTTCGTGAAATAATGTGTTCTGGAAATCGTTGCTGCAATAAATCGATTGTTTTGTAATGAGTTTTGTAATGAGTTTTTACAATTGTAACGGGTTGTTCTTTCGAAAAGCGCTCCATTTTTAATAATCGGAATAAACTGAGGTGACAACTGTAAAATTTCAGAGTTACAACTTGCATGAAAAAAAAAATTCCAATTTTAAAAAGTGCACTCTTACTGGGACACCCTTTAGCTTCAACAGCTTAATAAGTAGCTCCACTTTTTTGGGGAAAAGCGATGAAGGTGCGTGTCCAAACTGTAAACAAAGTAGACCAGATGTTTAGGGTCGACACAAACATGATAGATTCTTCGATACTTTGACTATCAAAACCTCGTTGTCTCAATATATCAATGGTTCTCTCACTTACTCCTTTACTTTGCACATCCATCTTTATTTAACCTTTTTTATGGAATAGGAAGGCATACGAGCAGACGGATCGCCTGATGGTAAGGGATCACCGCCGCCTATGGACACCCGCAACACCACGTTGCCTTCCTTTTAAAAGAGAGTAAGCTCTTTTCTTGAAGGTTTGAAAATTTCTACTTCTGAACCTCGAAATACTTAACAAAGCTTAAAATTCCACATGCCATAGCTTTATTTCATCACATTTAACAGGAAGTTGTATGCAGAGCGGTGGCGTCGTAACTCGTAATCAAAGAGAACGGACCAGCACCGTAATCCCTTGGAATTTAATTCAAATTAGTGCTGTACCACTTTTCAAGACTCTCCTATCTCAGCACGAGACGTCCTCTCTGAAATTCGCCCTCTTAGTCACTTGTTATTTGAGCGATTAACGAAAAATGTTTTATTTTTTCCGGGATCGTAAATTATATAAGGATAAAATGGAAGATGGTGAAATTGGATAAAATAATTTTCGTCTTTGCTGGCATTGAGATTGGTAATGTAATATAGGTCTGGGATGTAGGAAATATGAATATTCATTTTTATGTTGCTTTGTAAGTACAAGATATAATCGGTATAATAATTGACCGAGCGAGGAAACCGTCTTCGGAAGTGGCTGAATTTGCTACGCGTACAGTCAGCATCAGAAAGATGTTGATGAACTAAACGCTCAAAATGTTGACGGATTTTTCTATATTTAGTGTATAATTTAAATTCGGACAATAATACAATATAATCTATATATATATATATATATAAATCAATGCCACTTTTAGTTGTAATGTTATAACTCAACAACGCCTTTACCGATTTGGCTAATTTTGGTCTTGAATTATTCGTTTCAACGGCTTATTCCGAACCTGACCCGAAAATCTGACCCGGTTGCGGGTTAGGTTAGGAACTGGAAAAATAATGTGATATTTGTTCCGAACGTAACCCTCTTCCTAACCTGACCCAACATCTCATTTGCAATTGCGCAGATTTCTGTTATTTTTAAAAGCCGAAGTGTGGTGATTCCAACTTCTGTAGGTTAGGTTAGGTTGGAACTGTGACCCCAACGCACGAGCCGAGCGAGCGAAGCGAGCGTGCCGCGGCAGCGGCCAGCAAAGTACCAGATCGGGTTATGATAGGAATGAGACCGTCGGGTCAGGCTAGGAAGAGGGTTACGTTCGGAACAATTTTTTAAAGTTTCTAACCTAACCCGCGACCGGGTCAAGTTTTCGGGTCAGGTTCGGAATAAACGGTGGAAGTCCAGGGAAGGTTTGTACGTAGAGAAAAATTCGAATAATGGCCGGGAACCGACATCCATGTGGGCGGAGCCGCGGGCAAAAGCTAGTTCAATATAAAAATTTAAAAAACCTCCGTCACAAAACCCTCAAAAACGGTGAAAATAAATGGAGTTTGCCTTTTAACTTTTGATACTTAGGTATACCTATAAAAATAATAAAAATTGTTTATTGACTCAGAAAAATTAATACAAAAGTAAATGTTTTAGACTAAGGCGTATCAATATTTGCGCAAGAGGTACTCTAACTGTCTCACAAACTAGGCTTAAGCCTGTGTGTTGAGAGACAGTGCTCTATCTATGTCGATCACTCATTGTCACTATTTTGTGAAACATGTAGGTACTATGCTTACTTACTATATTTTACAGGTAAGATATAAACAATTATTATGCACTCCACCAATATAACACAAAACTGAGTGTGTGTGTGTGCGTGTGTGTGTATTTGTGTGTGTGTGTTTGTGTGTGTGTGCGTGTGAGTGTGTGTGTGTGTGTGTGTGTGTGTGTGTGTGTGCGAGTGCGTGTGTGTGTGTATGTGTGCTTTTAATATGCCTATTCTATAAATTTTAATAGAGTTTCAGTACCTTCATAGTCAAGTTTGAGAAGCTAAGCAGTTACTGCCTGTTTAACTTTGATTTTATTCATTTGGACTAGTAATATTTTGATTCAACGGTTGCCATGTCGAGGGACCCTAACACACCCCGTCGTTTTTGCGTCGGGGGTTAAAAGCAGTGATTTGCTTTTAATACCTTAGTTCTAGAGACTTGTAATGAAAATAATTCTGACGGTGACTGTTATAATGCTTTTTCTTTTCTTTATGAAATTAAACTACATAACGAGACAGCTCGAAGTATAAAATTCATTCTTAGATCTCATCTCAGTATGCAATACTATTGTTCAATAATATGCCAAACCTTAACTTTTCTACCAGGTACCTTAATGGTATAAAAAGTTGTAGTGACTTCTTATATTATTTGTTAGCAAATTGTGATTCCTCATGCCGTTGTATTAGAAGTACAGTCACGTACTACGTGTTTCTAGAGAAATTTCCTTTCGCTGATGCTCAAATTGTGGAATGACCTCCTTTGGGTTTTATAAAAGGTCATGAAAAGTTTTTTGGCATTATCGACAACACGTGAGTTACACATGAATAGCTTCTAAACATCATTTTTGAACTAATTTATTGAAGTATAGTGACAAAAGTGATTTAACGTTTTAAAGCCTTTTGGAGCCAAGCTACCCGCAACTGTTCGAAACTCTAGTTCAGGTTTTTCTCTCGGAATTGGGTGATCAGATGGCAGTTGTCTCCATATAAGCAGTATAAAACAAACAAAAAGGTGAGAAAGGAGTCAGCGGACTGCAAAATCAGAGGTCGAGTTTCCAATGTAATCGGGAACAACACTAATGTAATGATGATGATGATTAAAAGAAGTTATAGGATCTGCAGCTCCATATTACAGATGTTCCAAAGGTATACATTGACTTGACCAACGAGTTAACCAAAAATGGCTATGTGGTTAAACTCTACGCCGTAGAAGTAGGAGTAAGGGGAATTCTAACCAAATCCCTGTATAACTTGTTTAAAGACCTCGGATTGCCAAGAGCTTCAGTAAGCTCTTTACTCAAACGAATATCTAAAACGGCGTTGATAGGATCTTACCAAATTTGGATAGGTAGAGGGGAGAACACGACTGACGGTGGAGGTGAGCGCTGATGCATCACAAGGTGGCCACCCTAAACCTACATCTGGGTCGCAAGTCCCAGGTTCCGTCACAGTGTTCCTCTCTGTACTACGCCATAGACCCGGCGACCGCAAGGTGAATCCATGGAATGCTGAGAAACGGATCTCTATATGTGCCTGTGGAACATTTTGTTCATCGGAACAATGCAAGTGACATAATATTAAAACCGCGCCGTATGAATCAAAATGAGATGCTAAATTATTTTTCTCGGCGGGTACATGTGTGCCTGTCAAACCAAATATGATGGATGTACCGCCGAACGGTAGGTACAAGTACAGAGATGGATCAGGGCGGAGTGGTAACCATACTATAATAAATCAGTACGTAAATAAAATGTAGGGATCCATTTATTCTTAGCTGATACTGCATTATTACCGAAAGTGTGTGATTTGTTTTAAAAAATATACACCAAAACCTCTCCAGCTAAACTGAATCCATACTAATATTATAAATACGAAAGTAACTCTGTCTGTCTGTCTGTTTGTCTGTCTGTTTGTCTGTCTGTCTGTATATTACGCTTTCACGCCTAAACCACTGAACCGATTTTGATGAAATGTGGTATAGGGGTAGATTAGACCATGAAAAAGGACATATGTTTGGTCGCGATAACCGACATCCAAAAGCTAGTTGGTTATATTAGAAGAAGGTGTTTCTTCCTGTTAGGGTAATGGCCAGGATTAAAACCCGTAAACCACAAAGCTGTCAATTTAATTAACAACCCTCTATTCATAGCTGTTACTTAATATCTAACGCGGATAAATGGCTTCTGATATTTCAACTATAATCCATTACCTGACGCACACCAGCTCGTAAAGTATTACGTGAATCGCGTTTAAAACATCGACAGTGTGGCCGGATTAGCGGGGGACAGCGTTCAAGAAATTAATTCTATTTTAATAGATATTACCGCTAAAACTTACTCGAAAATGTATTAGCGGTAATTGCTATTGAATTTTGAGCTAATCCGGCCCTGTGCGGTACGAGCGAGAGCTTTCGGTAACCGAGGGATGAACCGCTCATGTCGTGTCTACAGTTTCGTAACCAGATATGTGTTTGCTCGACTAGTTATTACGTATAGAAAGCCTTTGTTTAACTTACTGTCTCTCTGATCGATGTTATAGCCACAACTTAAGATGAAATCGGAGATTAGTACCTACTGTTGAAGTTTCAGGACACAATATCAAGAACTATGAACTGAAAGGTCAGATTGTAAAAGTTTTATTGGTATTGTATTGGGTGAAATGGATTTGAGACTTCTTAGTATAAATACCTACTAAGGAACCTCAAAAAAATAGGATACTTGCTGATGTCCGCGCCTTCAGCAAGTGGATGACGGTTCGCAACCTAAAGTGTAAAAGAAAAGTGTAAAAAACATGAAAATTGTTCAAGCCGTTTCGCAATTAGATTACAAATAATGTGACATGAGAATTTTATTACACAATATAGTTTTTTATAAAATTAACGCTTGTAGAATATGTAGGTACCTTGTAGAATAATTATTTATTGGCATTATTGTTTAATTGTGTTTTGATCACAGTGAATCAGGTTTGCGAGCCATACGCCATCGCACACAATACGAATATACAATCGTATAACGAATCCATACTAACATTATAAATGCGAAGTAACTTTGTCAACTGTCTCTGTCTGTCTGTCTGTTACGCTTTCACGCCTAAACCACAATCGATTTTGATGAAATCTGGTATAGAAGTAGATTAGACCATGAGAAAGGACATAGGCTATGTTTGGTTGCGATAACCGACATCCACGCGGGCGGAGCCGCGGGCAAAAGCTAGTATTAAATACAACACACAAAGGAGCCGAAAAGAAATGAACAAAATGTTACACAAACAGCACAGCAACTAATGGTCCCGTAAGCGAAGCGTTCTATCTGCGCGTCCATCCGTATCAAGACATCGGAAAAGCTGTGCAGCTTTCTATTTTGAGTTTGCAGTTTCGTAAACATTTTCAAGTCACAATTTTTTTACAAAACTCAGTTTGTTTCCGTTCTTAAAATAACTTCAGAAGATAGATATCAGAATTGACATTATACCTAACTTTTGTTGAGTCTGACAGGTCTTGGTTATTCGAAATCCTCTTAAGCAGGTTCTTAAAGGGTCGATAGCACGAATGTGACGCCCCAGGTATAGCACACAACCATATTCCATTGTAACCACAGACCCGCCCGGTTGAGCTGTAGGCTTATCTGCCGGAAAGTGGTATGAAAGAAAACTTATGCCTTAAAAATTCTTAAAACCTTAAAAGAATTTCAAGTATTTAATATGTGTTAGTAGCTTAGTTCATCAGAATATTTTCCATAGAAAGGGGTTGATAGAAGTTCAAGTCGCATCCTGCATGTTAACATTATCAATTATTTTTCAATAACCATTAAAATTTTCATTCATTTTTATACTCATAATATCTGTTCACGATCCCATTGACGTTTTCACCAAGTGAATGTCACTTCGTCTAGAGGTCCAGTACTTTGCAGGACTAATAACAAATAATAACATTTGGGTAACCTCCTTTTCACGTTTGAACAGACTACTGAATAAGTCAGATAATTGAAGTTAAACTAAATTTACCTTCAAACTATGAATAACGTTGACTAAACTTGGTTACCTGAATTTTGTTTCTGCTCACAATATACATAGAACATTCAATATGGTATGCAGTAATAGTAAGTATGGTTTAACTATGTAACTTTAATATGGATTTAAGAACACGGATAAAAATACATACTTAAATATAAGGTCACACGTATTAGTGCATTTACATATTAAGGTTTTTACGCTTAGGTAACCAAGTCTAATACATAAATGATGATCATACATAAATACATCCAGACCAAACAAAAAATATGTATGGTATACAGTATCACCACTTACCTACTACTAAAATATCTAAATTATTTACGAATATAATAAAAGTAAACTACTCTCTGATTCGAATAGAAGAATAAAAAATCCGTAATCATCGTAAAATATTATGCTAAAATGGCTGACACACAACTCTATGTCCAAAAAAATTACGCAAAATGTCACTTATCTTCCTTGGGCATAGTCAGCGTCAGAAATATAATCTTTTAAAGAAAAGTCCGACTTCAACTAATCTAAATAAAACCAGCCCATTGGGACAGGGGTGTAACTTTATGTGGTACCTACTGTAAATTCAAAACTATGAAGATTTTGACGCAATTTCGATCGTTTTGTGACGACTTCGAAGACAATAAAAACGCCTAGGTGTTTTAAAGTCCTGTTGATCCATTCTTAAGGTGGATGTTGACCAATAAATGTTCTCGGGGCTCAAGTCAAATTTACCCACAGCTACTGACGACTCTGGAGTGTCGGCGAGATTAGGAGAGTTGGTCCAAAATGAGAATGGAATCATACTAGAATAATTCCTCAAGACAACCTTAGTGATGTTTACTGTTGGACAAACGAGGCGTAAGCTTCCCTCTCTGTAAAACGACAGTTGCTTCCATAAAAACATATAATACGTAATACCAAAAAGCCGTCAGTGTACCTAATATAAAAGCGTTACCTATTTATAAAATGATTTACAAACGCTGCCGATGTGATGCTTCAATATAAATCTGATTAGTCTCACGTACGTGAAGTTTATCACATGTTAATGAGAACACCGTTGCCATAAATAGGCACTTTATTGCGATATTCCTTTACGGAATATCGACCTCTGTATACCTGTTTATGTTATAATAGGTACTTTTATTAATTACATGCTAGCTGTTGCTCGCAGCTTCATCCGTGTGGTTTACTGTAGTAGTTGTATCACTGAGCCCTTTTGCTAGGGAAGCCCCAGAGGGGCACATGGAACGTATAAGCCTCCCCTATAAGGCCGCTCTCGTATCGGCAATGTCTCCCTTGTGTGAGACAGGGGCAGCCGTCTCCTTTGCCCAGGGGGACCAAGTACAGGGTGCGAGAGATAATTATGCTTTTGGCAATCGCACCTCCGGCAACCAAGGACCCAAGACGGCGTGCGTTTTGGTCGGTTCGAGTCCGATATAACCGCCTCCACCGGCTCCGTGGGGGTGGTATCCGTGGGAATTTTTCACACGATAAAAAAAAGAGTAACAGTACGTAATATATTATAACTTGTATGTTCCACTTACAATTTATGTACAAATACATGTAAATTTCCGAGTAAAGATCAAGCGCTTACCCACATCAGTTATTTTCAACGAAGACTAAATATATCAACTTAATTATACATTTTGTATATAATTAATAGAAGGCACGCACTTCGGGGCGGCTCTTTAATAAAATCCATTGTGCTATATAATTAGGAGACACATTCATTATTTTAATTACCTGTCAACAGAGCCACAGTACCTCCGTTATTAGACGACGCAGTAGGGTTATTATACTACTGTGCTAGCAAACAAGTACTAGGCCTTATTGAAAACTTTTTAGCTTGTAGTCATTAAAATGCTACACGGAATCAAAGGCAAAGGCAAAGTCTGTGGCGTGGCGGTAGTGCACGCGACTGCCATACAGGAGGCCCGGGTTCGATCCCCGCTCAGTGCAAATATTTGTATGCATAAATACCAATATGGTCCGTGAAACCACGGACGAGGCTCCGGAGCAGGCATTACACTCAGGGTTAGGAGGTCAGCCACGTTTGCTCCCGGAAAAGTCAATATATCAATCAAAAACAATATTTGGACTTCCGGTTCCAAAGTGCATACTTTTGAAGCTGCCACAAAATCACTTTCAGGATATAGATGATTGAAAACCTTCACCAAGAGTCTCTCCAAACCAAATATCAGAGAAGTATTATATTATGTATAATGACGCAGCAATGTACTCGTATGTACAGTTATGAGAGTGAATATCATTATTATATATTTGCTTAATCCCCAAGCTAAACCAGTCGTATTATATGAAAATATAATGTCGGAATTCGGCTTTACTAAATGTATATGTGATGTAACGCGAAGGGAAATAGTCAAAGGTAAATTGGTGATATCATGTTTGGATCACATATATGTTAGGGCACCTTTGGCACTAATTGACTCTGCGGTCATTAAACATAAAATATCCGACCATTATTACATCTCCGCAGCGATACAATGGAAGCGCGTCCCGGTAAGCGATCACGCGGCCGCCACTAGCTCCAACAATATTGAGTCCCCACCACCCGGGCCAGAGCCCGCGTCTGTACAACGGCAACGACGCGTTCTTAATAATAGATTAGTTAGAAAAATGTTACTATCAACAAACTTCGATAATTTATTAAATATTCAATGTCCAATTGAGTTGTATGACGCTTTATCAGGTATCTTTAGTAATATATACAAGGAATGCTACATAACTAAAACTATTAAGATAAATCAGAGTGGTAGACATAATAAATGTTGGATAAGTGAAAACTTGAAGCAGATGATTCTAGAAAGAGATAAACTGTACGAATTGTGGTGTAATGATCCCAAAAATATGATAAAGAGGTTAAATTATACTAAATACAGAAATAAATGTAGCAAGGCTGTTTTTAAATGTAATGTTGAATACGATAAACAAAGTATATTAGACTGTAATAAAAATATTAAGAAAATATGGTCGAAAATAAATGATTTACTGGGTAAAAATGTACAATCGTTAGATAATATAATACTTACAAATATGGCCCATCATGGTAGTGCGAAAGAAATTTGTGATAAGTTTGTAACCAGTTTTTCGAGTGAAATTGACCAGATAAAACACATATGTACGGATAAATGGTTACAGAGAGATTGTTATGTTATAAAACCTAACGTTTGTATGAGATGGCAACCAGTGAGTAGTGATGATGTGAAGCGTGTGATTAAATCTATGAATAAAAAGAAGTCGCCAGGAAGTGATCAGGTGCGGATGTCTGATTTGAAATTAATTACCGACAAAATCAGCCCAGTCATTGCTCAATTAGTAAACCTATCGGTCAGTCAACATAAATTTCCCAAGAAATTGAAAGAAGCCATAATTCGCCCAATCCATAAAAAAGGAGATCGAAAGGATTTTTCCAACTACAGGCCTATATCTATATTATCCAGTATCGACAAAATTATAGAAAAATGTATAGTAAATCAACTAGGATCTTATTTAGAAAAAAATGAAATAATAAATAAATGTCAACACGGTTTCCAGAAGGGAAAAAACACTAATAAATTGCTATCTAAATTTACAGATGAAGTTAACACTTATTTACATGAAAAAAAGTTTGTTGTTGCAATATTTTACGATTACAAAAAAGCTTTTGATACGTTGGAAAAAGACACCCTTTTGAATGGAATGGACGAGTGTGGTGTGGGGCAGCCGCTTAATGAATGGTTTCGCGACTATCTGACATCACGCACATACCGTGTGAGTATTGGCGGTGCGCTCAGTGAGACTGCCGAGGTGCAGTGGGGGGTGGCTCAGGGGTCCGGGTGCGGACCGACCTGCTACCTGCTGCATGTAAACAGCTTAAGTGGTGTACTCAAACACTGCTCGGCATACATGTTTGCAGATGACCTGTGTACCCTGCGCGCCGGCACTGATCTCGATGAGACATATCACCTAGTGCAGCGGGACATAGATGCGGTGGTAAAATGGTCCCATGATAATGGAATCATACTGAATGCAAACAAAACTAAGCTTTTGGTTATTCACTCGCCATACTTGCGTCCTGCTGACTCGTCCTCACATCTGTATACGCATAGCTTCTCATGTTTTCACAATGATCTAAATGGTTGTCAGTGTAAACCTATTGAAAGAGTGAACTGTGTAACCTACCTTGGTGTTAGAATAGACGAAAGCTTCTCCTGGTCTTGCCATATTGATTATTTATGTAATAAGTTAAGAACGATTCTAAGTCAATTCTATCACCTAAGTTTTAAAGTACCAAGGGAAACATTAAAATGTTTGTATTTTGCACTAGTGCAGTCTATTTTGGACTACGCTCTAGATAGTTATGGTCTGACGTATCCAACTTATATTAACAGATTGGAGGCACTGCAGATTCGATTTCTGAAACTGATAGTAACTGAAAAAACAAAGGCCAAGTGTAAAGGTGACTATTCTGGATTGTTTAGTATATGTAAAATACTTCCAGTAAGTGTGCAACATAAATATTTATTAGCTATAAATAACACAAATACTCAGGATTATACTTTAATCAACCATAATATTGGTACTCGTTCTATGTCTTCAGGCAAATTTGAAGTACCAAAAGTGAATAATTATTTTGGAGATAGAACATTAAAAAAACGTATACCGTACTTATTAAATAGTTTGCCGGAGGACATAAGACGGGAACAAAATAAAAATAGGTTTAAAAGTAACATCAAAAAGTACTTATTTACAACAATTGTAAAGTAATCTCTTAGATTAGATCAAATGTAAAAAGAAAAAAAAAAAAAATTAAGTTGAGACTCACCCGATCCTGCAGACAAACTGTGTAAACAGTTTTGCAGGACTATTACTATTTTGTAACATAATTGTGATGTGTAATAAAAAAAAAAAAAAAAAAAAAAAAAAAATATATACATTTAGATGGAAAACAGTGAATGCTCAGATGGGACTTAAACCTGAGACCAGTCCCTTATTTCTACTCTGACTACTGAGCACTGAGCTCTTGAGTATTCCAAATTCTCCTATACAGCCTATACAATCGCGAGGTGACGATCACACGGTAAATCGATTTAAACAGTTAACATACTAATTGATTTAAAATTTCATTAGATCATTACCATGACTTGTTTCTCGCTCGCTTCTGAAATAGGAAGTAAACATAAGTTCAACTTTGTACTACTGTATCAACCTACACTGTGTCGCCAAGGGCTCGTGAAACATCGGGGAAATTGAACATGTTTAAACAATATCGCTCCAGTAAATCTTACAAATTTTAATGAATTTTGTAAACGACTTAATCACTGACATAAACAGAAAATTGTTAATTTTACTCGAACGGTTATTAATTATTAAAATGATTGCTTATTTAAGGTTTGCGGTACTACATGTTGTTAATTACAATAATTATTAAAATGTCAATGAAAGGCAAGGGAAGGGAGTTTGTACACGACATATTTTAATAATGTTGTTGGGTTTAATAATTTTTTATGGCCCGATTTTAATATTTTAAGCAGGAAAAAATTACTTCGACTGATATAAAATATTAATTTGTGGAGTCTTAATACAATTTCGGACCGTTTTAGAAGATCTTCCAGTTTTTGAGGACATTTACTGATAAATTTTATATACTTACATATTAAGAATATGAAATAAACAATCCGCCTAGACCTTAGGGCTGGTCCATATTGTACGTGAAACATTACTATTTTTATGCTGCTATGATAGCTAAAAGTACATTCCACCTGTACTCTTACTACGCTAGAAGTTGCACTTCAGCAAAAACAGAAAATAATACTAATTTACGCGTCTGTCCGTCCCTATGTATGCTTATATCTTCAAAACTACACTATAGATTTTGAAGCGGTTTCTTTTATTTTTAATAGATAGTCATTCAAGAAGAAGGTTTATATGTATATATGGATCGGACGCCACGCGGGCGGAAAAAGTATTGGTCTGAAGTTCGCCAGGTCAGCTAGTACATTATATTAAGCTTTCCTTATATAAAATCGGATAAAACTTGACCTGCTACAGCACACAAAACGTTTTTATGCCAAAGAAATGCACGGTTCCTGTAAGATAGTTATTTAGCATAATTCTGTAATTCCCTCTTCACATTACCGTTCCGATTATACTATCATCTGGTCGCGATGCGATTCAACGTTTGCTGAGAAGGCTATATCCGCTTTATACTTTGCGAAAGTCGATTGATGCAAAGGATTTTAGAGTCAAATAGATGAAATGGTCATCAGATTACATAGACATGATATCTTCGTCTACACGGGACCTTCTTATGCTTTCTAATACTGTTAACAAAAACTATAGTCCTTTTTTACTCTTTAAAAGCGTCTTCTCAAGAAGTACTACGCTATATTAATAGTATTACACTCACCGGGATATTTACCATGTTTATATTTTGTATTTGGTAACCGATATTTCGGCGCTGTTTCAAG
The DNA here is from genome assembly GCA_914829495.1 of Eilema sororculum. Taxonomy (NCBI): domain Eukaryota; kingdom Metazoa; phylum Arthropoda; class Insecta; order Lepidoptera; family Erebidae; genus Eilema; species Eilema sororculum. The sequence goes on along the minus strand of OU618552.1, from coordinate 17,194,090 downwards.
CGCCATGATCACGGTGTACACCAAAAAAACACATAAAAACATGGTAAATATCCCGGTGAGTGTAATACTATTAATGTTAATGACCATGTCAATCTCAAATCATATACTACGCTATAATTATTGCATGATTAATTTCATTACATAAACATTATTTACATCATGAATAAATCCCACAGCAGGAATTTTCTCCTTACGTGAGCACTCCTCAACAATTATTAGCAGAGACAAAATAATTGGTTTTATTTTAACTTTCATAATTGTTTATCGATTTAATTTTGACTTTAAGAATGGTCATCTCGTGAGAATATTCTTCAACGGTTAGCACAGATTATCCAAACAAACCTTGACTTTCTACTGAGTGTATCAAGGTAGGAGGTAATGGCAATAGTTTGCAACTTTTTTGGCAGAAAAATACCTCCAAAATCAAAATCCATTGACAGTCTGCTGGACTCGTTAGGCAAAACTAAAGTTCAACCCGAAATAAATGGCGCATAAAAGATACGGTCATCTTAAGAAAGACGTTACATTAACGATTTCTACACTATAATACTTTTTCTTAGTTATGAAGCTCTCTAGTTAAATGCGTTGACAATATTTTGTGAATCACGCGGTATTTTATCAACGTACGATGACTTTTTTATGGATTATCAAAGCTATTATGTGTGCTAATTATTGTTACCTATTTGCAAAAGATTTCCCTGAGTAGGTATAATAAGTAATAATAATCATAACATGTTATCAACTCAAACATTTATTTAACCTAGCAACTGCCATATAAAGAAACAAATAGGGAATTTAAGGTAGAAAAAATGTTCATAAAAAGAAGAAGGTCGCAGTTATTGAATATATAGTGTATCTTCAAGAAACCAACATCTTCATCGCTTTGGCCTCGGCTTCATCCAAAGCTAGAAGTTTGGAGCTCGGTGTCCGCTCTTTATTTTTTTAAATCTGCCTCTCGGGCAAAAACTTAAAAGTAGAGGGATTACAAGACCCTCTTATAACCTGACATATTTTCCAGTAAGGCGGGTTTCATTCAGATTAAATCCAAGGGTTTCTTGATACATGGAAAGCTTTGTAAACCCCACTTTTCCCAAAAGGAAAACTAGAGAGATATGGATGAATGGTATCGACGTCCCTTATGGCTATGTCGGATACGAACCAATTAAAGGTGAGGACATAAGGCCCCAGTTAACCCAGGGCCATCTCTCTTTGTAAATGATAATCTAGCAACCCAACCAATCAAGCAACCTTCTTTCATTTAAACATCACAAAATTTTACAAAAACTAATAAGGAAGATGGTGAAGTGAGTGAGAATGCGGTGGCAGTTGTTGTCTAGCAACTGAAATAAACACGGTACATTCCTTAATTTATTCACATTGAAGTTACAAAGTACAATCGCCTTATGGCCGGCCATCACCGCAGATGGCTACAATAGTATGGCGGAGTCAACCTGCACTACCGTCGGTTTAATTGGAGTTGAGTTACACCCTCCCAGATAACCCCTCGCTTGCCAACTAATTAGTAGAGGATGAATTTATCATGTTTAAGAAATTTTACCTCCTTAAATATGATTTATTACGAATAAAGGGTTTATGGGACAATAGATTGTGCTTATAAAGGCAGTGGGAGTGCTGTTCTAAGAAATTCTAATTGTGTTTGATGTTTTTCTTAGGCTCAAAAATTTAGGTAAGAATAATTGTAAATGAAATAATTCTTGAAGACAATTATGAGCAGTTATTATGATATATTATAATACAATAGTAGATTATTCCTGTGGCTTTACCTGCGTTGATGTTGGTGTATAATTTTTGGGCATTTAATTTTTTTTTTTTTTTTTTATACCACTTAGGTGGCAGACAAGCACACGGCCCACCTGATGGAAAGTGGTTACCGTGGCCTATGGACGTATGCAACACCAGGGGCGTTACACTCGCGCTGCCTACCCTGAAGAAACCTTCTAATGCCCCTCTTGAAGAACCCCATATTGTAGTCGCTTGGGAAAACCGTGGCAGGGAGTTCATTCCACAGCTTGAGCGTACGTGGGATGAAGTTCCTTTCATACCGCACGGTGCGTACCGTATTCGGATGCAATGTGTGGGGATGAATTCCCTGTCTATGGCGAGCGGTGCGATGATAGAATGTAGCTGTGGGCATCATGTCAAATAATTCATCTGACGCACGGTGCGTACCGTATTCGGATGCAATGTGTGGGGATGAATTCCCTGTCTATGGCGAGCGGTGCGATGATAGAATGTAGCTGTGGGCATCATGTCAAATAATTCATCTGAGCACAAACCATTATATAGGCGGTAGAAAACACACAGTGAGGCAAAGTCCCTCCTGAGGCTGAGAGGTTCCACATCGCCTGCGAGTATGGGACTGTCGACGAGCCTCAACGCACGTCTTTGCACCGAGTCGAAAGGGTTAAGCTGGCGTGCGGGCGCCCCGGCAAAAAGATGACAGCAGTACTCCATGTGGGGTCGAACCTGTGCCTTATAAAGAAGGAGTCGCTGCCCCGCAGTGAAGTACTGCTTCGCCCTGTTAAGAACTCCAAGTTTCTTTGATGCCAGCTTAACCTTGTCCTCTAAATGACTGCGGTACTGGACGTCACTTGAAATGTCGACGCCTAGGATCCCGATACTCGGGGCAATGGTAAGCCGTGTGCCCAGGAATTGCGGCGCTACAATAAATGGGGTTTTCTTAGCGGTGAATACACATACTTGTGTCTTGGTGGGGTTGAACTGGACCAGGTTTAGTCGACCCCAATCGGATACTCCCGAGAGAGTAGTCTCGATTTCTGACACAAGTTGTTCGCGACTCCCCTCCACCTCGGACTGGGGGATGTTTGCACGGCCCGTGTAACATGCGTCTCCAGTACTGTCGTCCGCATAGCAATGAATGGAGTCGTCCGACAGCATGTCATTGATATGCAGCAGAAACAGGGTTGGAGACAACACGGAACCTTGTGGGACACCAGCGTTTATGTCCATGCGGTCCGAGCGACTGCCGTCCACGACGGCTTGGATGCTTCTGTTGGACAAAAAGCTGGAAATCCAATTACACAGCCCCTCAGGGAGTCCATAAGATGGTAGCTTCGCAAGAAGACCTCTGTGCCATACCCGATCGAAGGCCTTCGCTATATCTAGGCTGACCGCTAGTGCCTCACCTTGGCTCTCGATGGCTTGCGCCCAACGGTTTATGAGATATACAAGAAGGTCACCGGTCGAGCGACGCTGGCGGAAGCCGTACTGTCGGTCGCTCAGTAGATCGTTACCCTCAAGGTATCCCAGGAGCTGTGTATTAATAACACGCTCCATAACCTTCGAGAGAAGGGAGGTGATAGCGATGGGCCTGTAGTTGGACGGGTCTGTCCTGCCGCCTTTCTTAGGCACAGGATGCACATATGCGGTCTTCCACGAAGCCGGAACTCGTCCAGCGGAGAATGAGAGCGCGAAGAGTCGTGTAAGAACAGGGCACAACTCTGGAGCACAGTGCTTAAGCACCATTGCCGGTATGCCGTCCGGCCCACTCGACTTTCGAACATCTAGGGACTTAAGTTCTCGCCGAACCCTCCGCTGGGTGATTTTTACTTCACCCATTGAAGTTCCACACCAGGGTATACTAGGTGGTTCGGCATTCCCATCGTTCATAGTCGAGTTTGACGCAAAGAGGTTACCTAAAAGATCGGCTTTTTCCTTGGCGCCATGGGCCAGACTACCGTCGGGTTTTAATAGCGGCGGAAGTCAGGAATGGACGAAGTTTCCCTCGGCAGCTTTGGCGAGCGACCAAAATGCACGACTACCGGATGGGAACCGCGCAAGCCGCTCACCAATTCTGCCGATGAACTCAAACTTAGCCCTGGCCGTTGCCTTCTTACTGGACCTCGAGGCAGCATTCAATTTCCGCTTCACTTCACCGATGTTCAGATCCTTATTGGCGAGGGCCGTGGTCCAATCCTTATAGGCAGATAGTTTGCGAGTTCTCGCTTCTCTGCAGGACCTATTAAACCACGGACGCTTGCTCGCTCCTGTCGCGATCCAGCGGTTGGGGATATAGCACTCCATGCCCGCTAGGATCGCGTCAGCGACTGCTGTTGCACAGGAGTCTGGTTCGTCTGAAGTGAAGCAAAGCTGCCTCCACGGGTACGACGCGAAGAATTCCCGCAGTCCGTCCCAGTCTGCTGACCTGTAGTGCCAGACATGCCGCCACTGAGGTGGCCGCGGTGGTTCAGGTCGCATAAGAGTCACTTTTGCCCGGACGAGGCTGTGGTCCGAAGTACCAAGTGCAATCATGCAAATAATAATTTGCAATCTTTCAAACATCCCACAGCAGTTTTTAAGTCTTTTCGAACAACTAAATTATATTTTCATAGCAGTTTAAATGGTCAATTGTTTAACAAATATTCCGCACTAAAGTAAAAAAGTAAAATAGAAGGTTGTGGCCTCCGCCTTGCGCTGCAAATCTATAACCTAACCTAAACCCAATGTAAGTTTTTGCCCAACTTGAGATTTCACATAATTGCAGTAGGTATAGAGCCATACCACCCTGTCTAGCAACAAGCCTGCAATTTCACGGTCACGGTGTTCTCCACTTACGGGGCAGTCCACATAACACATTATACATCTCAGGGGAATACCCGTACAGAAGGTAAGTTTGAGTTTCAGTACTAACGAGGTTTGCAGTTAGTCGGAGTAATCTCAAGAGTGTTACTGTAATCTGCTTCCGTCCTTGAACAACAGTGAATGTTAAAAATATGTAACTACTTAGCTTTAAATGTATTTGTGCAGCAGCAAGACCTACTAGCTAGAACGGACTTAGGTTGATCATTGAGACCTCTGCATGCTTAGGAGTTTAAACCAACACCGCTGGTTTAACAGCTAATTGCTGTGTGAGGTCTCTAGCACAGGTTTTATTCTCGTGGTAGGAAGTTTGATAGAAGTTGCTCCCTTAAGAGCCAAGAAAATCACATTGAAAACACAGGCTCCGGAACATAAGCTTTGAATTCCAAGATTAGCGCTTGGACAGAGAAGTTATATACGAAAGAACCGTTTTCTTTTGAACAATTTTCTTTCTTTCTTTTAAGCAAAGCTGAAATAGTAAATTTAACATTCCTCTAAATAATATCACAGTACATATTGAGAACAATGAAAACACTCGTATTTTTCCACAGTATTTTATATTGAACCTGACCGGTTTCGCCTTACGGCATTCTCAAAGGTTTACATTTACCAAAGGATTTGGATGTTCTTATTTCTAAAAACTGATCAGGTTCAAAATAATAAAAAAAAAACCAGTGGAAAATTCCAAGTGTTCCCAATATGTGCAACAATGAATTCCACCAAGTGCTATCAATCAACAGTATAAATAGTACCTATAAATAATATTGAAATAAAGCTGTTTTCATTTCTCTAATACTTTATATTCAAGTACTACTAAACCCCAAAATAAAATACATTTTTGTTCAAAACACCTAACTCCTAGGTGTAACCTGCCGTAAAATTGGGTTCGTTTTACAAAGAAGCCATATTTGAAAGTAAATTGAGGTAGGTGTTTCGGCGTCGACGCCGGGTCCGTTGTGAATGCGATGACGTCACTGGGCACGCCGGGTGCACATCGGCCAGAATGTTATCGCTTAACACTCGACGGGCGATGAGTAGACACTTTGTTAAATCAGCTTTTTTTACCACTTAGGTGGCAGACAAGCACACGTCCCAACTTATCGGAAAGCGGTTACCGTGGACGTGTGCGATATTAGCGGCAGACCCTGTAGGAAACTTCTAATGCCCTTCTTGTGGCATACCAATTTTTTTTTATGGAATAAAGAGGCAAACGAATAGATGGATCGCCTGATGGTAAGCGGACACCCTCAACAATAGAGGAGTCACAAGTGCGTTGCCTTCCTTTTAAAAGAGAGTACGCTCTTATCTTGAAGGTTTGAAGGTCGTATTGGTTCGGAAATACCGCTGGTGACAGTATATTCTAGTTGGAGCTGTAAGTTTGAAAGCTAATCACCTTTTTTCACGACTGTCATACTTTTTTTTTTTTTTTTTTTTTTTTTTCGTGCGGAAATCCCCTCGGATACCCCCCCTGCCGGAGCCGGAAGGGGAGGTTATGTCGGACTCGAACCGACTAAAACCGCACGCCGACTGTGGGTCTTGGTGCTAGGCCGGAGGTGAGGTTGTCAAAGACATATCCCTCGCACCCCGGCTGACCCAGGGCCATCCCTTACGGTCTGGCCCTCCTCAGGAGGGGGGACAACGGTGTCCCCAACTCGCCCCCGGAATGGGGAGGCGCGCTATTTAGCGCGCCGCCGCCGTGGCCTGCTTCTGCTGGGGTGACAGGCGGCTCCACCCGTCACCCCCAGGCCCGCGCTCATGGGGGACGGAGGTCAATCAGTGCCCTCCGACGCCCGAGTTGCCTGCGCGCGCGGGCGGCGCGATCCGCGAGTCTTTCTCGCTCGCGCCGCCTCTCCCGCTCCGCCGTCTCCTTCACGACCATTACCTGCTCGCTGAAGGAGACGCCGGCCGCCCACGCGTCCGCGCAGCGGACCATTGCTGTGAGCAGGGTGGCGAGGGTGAGAACTCTCACTCCCAGGGCCGCCACTAGCTCCCGCCTCGGTTCGGCCCACGCCGGGCACTCGGTGAGCGTGTGCAGCCCCGTGTCCTCGCTCGCGTCGCAGTGATGGCACTCGGACGTTGGCTCCTTTTCGATCCGACACAGATATCTCCCGAAGCACCCGTGCCCGGTGATGATCTGCGTCAGTCGATACGAGAGGCTGCCATGTGGCCTCTCGAGCCATTCCCCCATGATGGGCCTTACCGCCTCTATGACGGCATGCCCTGCGCGTCGTTGCTCAAGTCGTCGCTCCCACTCCGCCACCATGATCCCGTGGAGCCGGGACCTCTCGGCCCGAATGTCTTCGGGCTCGGGATCGTATCCCCGCTCCCGCGCCTCCTTACGGAACCGATACAGTGCCGCAAGGGATCTCGCTTCCAGGATCCACGGTGGCGATCCGGCTAGGAGACTCGCCGCTTCAAAGGATATCGTGCGGTACCCCCTAATGGCCCTGCAGGCCATCGTCTGCTGCGGCGCATGCAGCAGTTGCACGAACCTGGCCTGCAGGGCGTCCGCCCACACGGGGCACCCGTACAGGGCCATGGACCGCACGACACCCGCGTAGAGTCTCCTGCAGGAGTCCTCTGGGCCCCTCAAGTTGGGCAGCAGCCGCATCAGCGCGTTAGCTGACACCAACAGTTTGGGGCGCAGACTTCGGAAGTGCTCTCCGAAGTCCCACCGACCGTCGAGTACGAGCCCCAGGTATTTCAACCGGGGCTTGATGTCGATGGGAGTACCTCCTACTGTCAAGCTGGATCCCGGGGGTGGCCCGCGCCGAGGACCATGAAAGAACAAGGCCTCGGATTTGTGCAGGGCCACCTCGAGACCCAGCCGCCGGATCCGATCCACGACTTGAGCAACAGCGGTCGTGGCCCTCTGGGTCGCCTCGCGGTGTGTAGCGCCACTCACCGTCACTAGCGTGTCGTCCGCGTAGCACGTGACGGTGGCACCGAACGCGAGCTCACCGCGAAGCACCCAGTCGTATCCGATGTTCCACAGGAGCGGTCCCAGGACCGATCCCTGTGGGACACCGCACGACATCTCACGCCTGCCGACGCCTGTCGCACTTGGGTAGATGACGGCCCTCTCCGTCAGGTACGCCCCGACTATGCAGCGGAGGTAGAGAGGCACATCGTGGTACACGAGCGCCTCCCTGATGCAACTCCAGGGCAAGGTGTTGAACGCGTTGGAGATGTCCAAGGACACCGCCAACATCACCTCGCCCCGGGCAACCGCATCCTCCGCCAGAGTCCTCACGCGCATGATGGCATCCACAGTGGAACGCCACCGGCGGAAGCCGTACTGAGTGTCCGCTAGGTCCGGCCCCACTCTAGAGAGGTGCTCGACGAGGCGCTTGGCAATCACTCTTTCGAAGAGCTTGCCCACCTCGTCGAGCAACACTATGGGCCGGTACCCGGACGGCTCGTCCGCCGGGCGTCCGTCCTTGCGGATGAGGACCAGTTTCCCCGTCTTCCACATCTTCGGAAACTGGCCCCGCTCCAAGCATGCGCTGAGGAACCCTCGCAGTCGGGGTTCGAGACCGTCTTCTCCTAGAGCTAGGACCCACGCACGGCCTGGAATGCCGTCGGGTCCCGGGGCGGTGTTCTTCTTGGCTCTAAGCCGTCGCACCGCCAGCTCTAGTTCTACCCAAGTGACCTCGGGCACGTCGTCGTCAATAACCACGCCGGGCGCATCAGGCGACCGAGGTGGCGGAGTCATCTGCGGCGGAACGTGTTCCGCCCGCGCCGGGAACAGGGATGCCACCACTCCTCCAAGCAGAGCCGGCTCGAGAACCTGGGTCAGGGGAGGGGCCCGGGGGCGCAGCTTTCCTCTTACCAAGCGGTAAGGCCGCCCCCATGGGTCCCGCTCCAGTGTCTCCAGCAGCTCCCTATAGGAAGCTGCCTTGGACCGCTTGATCTCCGCTCGGAGGGCATTCCTGGCCTCCCTGTATCCCTCTTGCAACTCCGCCACTAGGGGATCTGTGTCTGCGGGGCGGCTACGCCTCCTACGGAGCCTGGCCCACCGGCGGTGCGCGATCACGCAGGCTTGACGCAGCCTCGCGATCTCCGCAGTCCACCAGTAGACCCGGCGCCTCGGACTATAGGCTGGAGCCCTAGACATACCCGCATCGCAGACAACAGTCATGGCCTCCCGGAACCACGCCGCCTCGTCATCAATGTCGTCAGGCCTGTCCGGCACCATGGCCCAGGCCTGCACGGAGGCGGCTTCCAGGAGAGCATCCCTATTCAGTCCCCTAAGCACCCAGCGCGGCTCGCGTGGGGCCGGTGTGACCGGCGCATCACTCTCGGGAGGGGAGACATCAAACCGAACGTATCGGTGATCCGACAGTGTCTCCACCTCCACGACAACACGCCAGTCCCGCACACGTTGCGACAGCGAAGCGCTCGCGAATGAGAGATCAACGATCGAACTCGCCCCGCGCTCCGCCACCCAGAACGTGGCTTCGGCCCCGCGATTCTGGAGAACCAGACAGAGAGTAGCGGCCCAGCTCTCCAGAGCCCTACCTCGCGGGTTCGTGTGCCGGGACCCCCAAGCCTCAGACCAGGCATTGAAGTCCCCAAGCACAAGAACCGGGCGAGGGTGACAGGCATTGACGACGTCGGTCAGCCGCTCCAGTGACTGCCGATACTGCCCTATGCGTCGGTGTGATGCCGGCGTGAAGTAGACGGCCACGACCGCAATCTCCCCCACACGCGCCGCTACGATGCCATGCTCCCTTGCGATCACCACAAAGGGAGGGGCACCCGCAGCGGCGTTACGCACCAGTGCCGCCGATCCATCCAGGTCGACCACCCAGGCAGGCCCGGGGGGCCGGTGGGTGTACGGATCGGCGACAGCGGCGACGTGTATGGACCACTGTGCCATGCTCTGGAGCAGAAGAGCCTGAGCATCGACACCCACGTGTCCACGTTCGCCTGCAGGATGCGGAGCTGGGGATCCATTATGGAACCATCTCCGCATCCCGCTGCGAACAGTTTGCGGAACGCCCGCCTCGTGGCTTCGGCTCCCCTCCGGTGCAGGCCTTACTGCCAACCCGATGGTCGGCCGGTTTGCCCCCCGCTGCACACCTGAAACAGTGCAGCGGAGCCTCGCAACCACCGGCCCTATGACCGGGTTGGCCACAGCGGAAGCACCGGTCACCGACCGTCACCTCCGCCGTGCACTGCACCCCCACGTGCCCGACCGCCAGGCACCTAAAGCATCTGGCCGGTCGAGCCTGCAGGAGCTGAGCCCGCACCCCAACAACGCCGTCCACCACGAGGACCCGCCGATCGGCAGCCTTTTGAGCTGCTGCGATGGGGCAGCCGACAACTGCCGCCCCCTGTCCGCGACGGCCGTAGCGAATCGCTCCGACCTTAACCGCCTCCAGGGGGCAGCCCCCGGCCTCCGCCACGGTGGCCCGAATCTCTTCGGCCGTGATGGAGTCGTCCAGGCCCGAAATATGCAGTTCTGCGCACTTTGTGGGCCTGGACACCCGGACGTCGGCTGCGTCCAGCGTCTCCCTTGGCTGAGCCGCTATGGCATCAGCCTGGGGAGCGCTGGAAGCGCCAGGGACCTGTATGAGGCGGGCACCCGTCCGGGTCTCCGTGACTCGGAGGGGCTTCGCCAGATTAAGAGACCTCATATCTATGAGGCCTCTGGCCCGCCTCACCAGATCCGGGTATTGCACACCCCTCTCCGCAGCCTCCGGCGTCAACGTCAGGACGACGGCCGTTGTGCGGGGGATGCGCAACCTTCCCGGCGCTCCCTTCGCAGCAGCCTCAGCCTTTCTGGCCTTTTTGGCTGCCTTTCTTTTGGCGTTCCGCTTTCTCCTCGACTCACCGACTACCTCCCAGCCCCCCGCCGGTGCGGAGCTTGTGGAGGCGATCGGGGCCGGAGCCGAGGTTGAGGCTTGAGCCAGGGCTGGGGCTGGGGCTGGGGCAGAGGACGTCTTCCCCTTGCCCTTCCCCTTTCCCTTGCCCTTGGGCTGAGCACCCTGCGCAGCAGTAGTGGCAGCGGCAGCGGCCGGAGCAGATGGCACAGCCGGTGCGCTGCTGGCCGACTCCTGTGGGGTCCGCGTCGCTATTGGGCGACCCCTTTTGACTGCTCCGGCATACCCCGTAGGCGACGCCAGGGGCGGACGGCGGATAGACTCCATGATGGACTCCAATCCGCGCTTTGTCCGCTCCTCGTGCGCCGCCTGCCGCGCCTCCTGCGCCGCCTCCAGCCGCCTTTCCATGGCGGCCAGAGCCGCTACGACTGCCGCCAATGGGTCCGTAGGCTGCACCGGCATCGGCACCGGCGGCTGCGGTCGGACAGGCGGTGACGGTGGCAATTCCGGCTGCACCGGTGCCTCCAGCCGCAGCGGCGACCTCGATCGCACGGGCGACCGCACCGGCGACCGCACCGGTGAAGCCAGCCGAGCCGACGACTTCGGCTCTGCCGGCTGCGCGACCGTCTTCCGCCGCGCCGACCGCGTGACGCGCCCCTCCGGTAGCCCGGCGACGACCTTCTGCAGGTCCGCAAACTCGGCCGCCATCTTGGCCATCTCTTTGCGGTACTCTGCCGCCTGCCGCTCTGAGCTCTCGATGAGCTCGATCTGCCTTCTCCCTAGCTGAGCCCGCTCATCGCGCGACGCAGCCAGCTCCGATCTCAGCAGGCCGAACTCCTCGACAAGGCGCGTCGTCGCCCGTCGCAGCCGGACTTCTTCCGGCCCCATAGACCTAGCACGGGTCCCTATAACTTCCTCCAGAGCCTGCAGCACCTCCCTAGACGTAGGGTCGGTACGGGGCATGGGCGTAGGCGCCGCCGAGGTGGAGGGACTCGGCGGCGCTACAGCATCTCTCAGGGCCGGGGCCCGAGAGGAGGGCGTTTGGGGGATGGCCCTCTTGCCACCCCGCGTCTTCCCCCGACCGACCATCGCAACCTTGGGCGGGGGGGAATCTTCGCTGCCCTGGTTGTTGTCCTCGTTGGAGGACGAGCCGGTCACAGTAACGGCCGCGTCCGACTCAGTCCTCCGTGGAGGAGGAGCAGCCTTCTTGCCGCCGTTCCTCCTCCGTGCAGATTTACGGGTCTGCAGACCCACCGGGCTGTTCGCCCTGCTCTTCTCGGTGGCGGTGTCGAAGTTTTCCGACACCGCCGCAGTTGGTGACGCGACCTCCGCGTCGTGGCGCTGCGCGACCTCCGCGCAGTCTGTTTCACTCGGTAAAAGGGGGGGGTTTTTATCTATTAAGTTTGCCATAGTGTTCCCACGAGTAGAGACGAACTATACTACACTTCCCGGGTGACGCTCATTCCGAAAAGCGGGGTAGATACTGTGGAGGTCCCCTGGTGTCCACAGGTTTTAAACGACTTCGCTGTCGGGTTTTAGAGACTTTTCCTTGTCGCGGGCCGGCCAATTAAGGCAAGCCCCGCGGCCTCCAGGATACCGGCGTACTGAGTGTGGCTAGCACTCAGATCGTTGTCGATATCTAGGAGGTTACGCGACGCGGGGGAGCAGCCAACTCTCCCAACACCGACGGTGGCACGAGTGCCTGTCAGCCCCTGCGCGAGCAGTGGGCCAACCCGTCCCTGGATCTCGCGGAACCCTTGCCTCTCCCCTGTCCCCTCTGAGAGCAGAGGGATACTGGGAGCGACTAGCGGGAACCAGATCTCTCTCCGCGGGCCTTGAAGCCCCGCCACACCACGACCCCCTCTGGGTCGACTAGCCCTCAAAAGGGCTGTTTGAATGGAAGGAATCCTACGGATCCCTTCCCGCGGGCCTTGCAGGCCCGCCATACCACGACCCCCTCTGGGTCAGCTAGCCCTGAAAAGGGCTGTTTGAATAGAAGGGATCCTACGGATCCCTTCCCGCGGGCCTTGCAGGCCCGCCATCCCACGACCTCCTCGTACAATGAGGTCGGCCGTTGGGTTATTCGTCAACGGCCAACAGAACTCCCAAGGTGGGAGTCTGTTAGCCGTTGTCCAGGATGCACCAGCCCCTCCGCTTCCGCTCCCCACGACTGTCATACTGAATTTCGAAGTTCAAAATAGCAATGAACTGTAGCCCTAAAGTACCAAAACGCGACTCACGGTAGTGCGAAAGTGCAACACATCGATAATCATAATTTCGAATGTTTTCCACTGCGAAGCACGGTAGTGCGAAAGTATTCCACATCGATTCACACATAGTCGAATGTATACCAGCGCGATGCACGTTAGTGCGAAAGTCTAGTAAATGCAAAGGCATGCCACATAGTTAGGTTATTTATAATTAAATGCAACAAAATGTAATTGGGGTACAATAAATATTTTTTTATTATATTCTAAATGTACGTACCTAATTTCTTTAGAAATCGTTCTAGATACGCACTAAATGAACTAAAAATGTATCTGAAGTTCTTATTTTGTAGCCTTCGAGTTAGCATAAAATAGGATGTGTGACTATGTGGCTGCCTTCGCATTTACTAGACTTTCGCCACACGTCGGAAGCTCTATACAAAATGTATGAAAAATTCAAATTGTAATTACAACATTCATAGATCGTGCACATGCACGGTAGTGTTGATGTGTGAGAGACTTCAAAATGATAGGGTTGGCATTATTTGAAATTGTAAGCATTATTTGAGCGAGCTAGTATGATTTTTCTCACTCTATCCCTTAATGTCATGACTTCCGTCACATCCGACAACGGTGCCAATCCTGATGTTACAAACGTATTCCATCTTTGTCTTCAATTCTGAAAAAAAATTGATGGCCATACATTTTAGTCCCCTCAAACCACAGAATCAGCACCAATAACAAAACACTTCTACAACATCCGACTTTGATATCTTCATAGAGTAGTTAAAACCGATCGTTTGTGAAAGACTAATTATTTCTCCAGACTTCAGCTGCACAAAATTCTGATCGAAATGAGATCACCAGGCGGATTAGCTATCTTTCGCGTTGTTCTTCGTGTGACCTTCACTGTCTCCAAAGCCATCGGTGTCTTATTCTAATTTTGGTATTACATATCACATTGAGTGAAACTGGCGTAACGGTGCTTACGAATGTTACGTAACCATAGCTTAGTACCTATATTTTTTATCAGCAATTGATGCCAATTCTGTGTTGTCAAAACGAACTAAAATACGCTAAAAATCTCTAAAATGGTATTGGACACCCAGACTGTATAGACGTTTCGTAAAAAAAGATTTTAGACACACAGTTTCGATAGTAAAATCGCTAGGTAGGCATGTTGCGTGGGACGCGAACCGACTACAAGGACTAGTAAGAACAGAAAAACGATTTTCGACCTTAATTACATATCATTTCGCATAAATAGATGCCGCAGATCACGAATATACGAATAAATACTCAGTTTTATGTGATATCAATAAGGTCGAAAATTGCTTGCACTAGTCGGCCGGCCGACTAATTGAGTATTCGTTTGCCTCACGGCCATGTACTGTCCGGCCAAAATTTGTCTGCGCTGACCGGAATCGGCCACACACTATAATAATCTTTCTCTACGAAAAGACTATGCAATCTGGGTGTATAATAAATTTTAGAGATTTTGTGTATTTTAGTTAGTTTAAACACAACAGAATTAGCATCAGTATACGACTAAATTAAGCGTTTAATTTTACCAGATTTTAGACAATATTTCATTTTACGCGGCTTATAACGGCCATGACATGTGAAATGAGAGGCAAAGTTTATAAGGGGTCAAATTTCATTCTTCTTTCAATATTGTGAAACAAAACAGTCGAATCAAATGGCGATATTTTTGTTTTCCTGCAATGAGATAAGAATTTGCGTGTGGGTAAGAATAAGTGTAGAAAAAAATGATATTATAAATACAAGTATACATTCAACTTACGCGCGAAATACTAAATCTTTTAATTTAATTTAAAAAAAAAACAGTATTATTATGTGTTGATAACGAAAAATACACCTAAAAGACTTATATCGATATACCAATTGGTTTCCAAGATATGGACTTTTACAATGGCTTCGCGGCGACCGGCTCGCGCTTAATGTGTGTAACGTATTTTTATGTAGGCCAGTCAACTTTGGTTGGCGCTGCCTTACGTTTCATCAGAAATCTTAGGAAGTACTGGTTTGATTTCAAAAATTCTTCTTGTTTTGAATATCCTGTTTATAGAGGAAGGTTATAGGCCAATAACGTGAAAATGAAGAGTATAGCCTATAGCCTTCCACGAAAACTGTCAAGCCTACATAAAAATACGTCACACGCATCTAGTGTGAGCCGGTCTGGGACTTTGAATGCCTGCAAAATCATAACCACTTGGTATTTTTAAATGAAAAAAAAAAAACAAGTGTATAAATATAAAATATAAATATATATATAAAGGCTTTAATGTTACAAATTTTCAAGTGATTTTGTACACCTAGTAACATTCTCCAATCTATTTAATTGATACAAATGGTTTTAACTACTCTATACCTTGCAAAACTCACGTCCATGAAGTATCGTATTTCATTTGGCACAAATGTACTACAGATAAAGTCATACTTTATTGACGGGTAATATAACCCTTGAATACCGATTTACTGATGTAGAATTATTGCAGTAGGTATTTATTTATACATGTTAACGAAACGAAACTATATATTATTACATATATTATTCTTTATATTTTAAAATAAATTTTCATTGTTGGCGCGCCATTTGAATAAAATTTTCTTCCAATGTGGGTTTAATAAAGTGCAAACTATTTGACTCACAGTATAGACAAATAGAACTGACGTAAAAAAGCAACTCATCAATGCGACGTCTGTTACCTCAACTGTCCGGACGATCAAAGATTTTCTTAATACACCTTATACCAATATATTTTGTGAAATAATCTAGACGTAGATTCAGTACCTAATCGAGATGGTGTATTATTGTTCTGTGTTTGGATGTATCTCTTCATCAAAAAATAATAAAAATAGGCGCTTTTTTCATTTTCCTAAGGACGAAATACGGTTATTTTATTTTTAATTATTTTACACGAAAAATGATTACCCATTTACTAGCTTATATTATATTATTACCTAGGCTACACTTATGATATATATTATGGAAAACATGAGTAGTATGTTCATACATGTAATACCTCGTGCTACGTGGGACCTACGCCCGTAGGCAAAACGTGGTTTTAAGGCGAACTCCATTTATTTTTAACTTTTTGGACGTGTTTTTTGTGACGGGGGTTTTTTACATTTTTAATTTTATTTATAGCACATGCGATATGTATTATCCCAGAAATAGATTTACAATAATATTTTATAATACTCGTATTTTCTATTTTGTATATTTTCATCAACAGTACGTGTATGTGCACGACGTATGTATGTCGTAATTACAATCCCATTGTTTCATAAATTTTTCCGAGAGCTTCGAAGTTGTGAAACAGGCCTCTCCCAATGTGCGTTATTTCTCCCAATCCTCTGCCTTCCGCATCCAGTCAGTATGTTACAGTGAATGTTCGAAATGAACTTATATTTAAGACAAATAAATTGTCTTTTGACTAGTTGTGTCTTCAACAAGTCTACAATTTGTAATGCGCTGGTAATGCGCTTCGACATGTTCATCTCTCAATTAAGTATTGTACGACTCGCACTTGACTTGCACTGCAATCACTTTTGTATTTTTATTACCGAATTTAATCCCGGACGAAGCCGGCACACGAAGTGCTGTTACTTATTTATATAAAAATCATACATTTCAGGGTTAAATCAAACTGTGGGTTGTGCGATAGAGAGGAAGCTTTACAAAATAGAAGTAAGCCGATCTTCTCACTCTCCTCCGCGACGTATCTTACTAGGCACCTTTGAAAGGCACATCCCTTGTATTATGTGCCTTTAATCGTACCTCTGATTCGAACGTGCGGGGTGAGGAACTGAAATCTGCGCGGGGGTGGGAGCTTCCATTCTGTACGCTAGTACTATTATCTATTCTGTGCTTTCGCACTAACGTGCATCGCGCTGGGATACATTTGACTATGTGTGAATCGATGTGGAATATTTTCGCACTCGGTAGTAGCACGGTTGCTTCGCGGTGGAAAACATTCGAAAATAAGATTATCGATGTGTTGCACTTTCGCACTACCGTGAGTCGCGTTTTGGGTACTTTAGGGCTACAGTTCATAGCTATTTTGAACTTCGAAATTCAGTATGACTTCACATTTTAGTTAGTCTTTTCCATATATTTATTAGTCTAATGGTACATTCGACCAAATGCAAGTAAAGTTTATCAGTCATATATTGGCTGTTTTTTCTAGGAATAAACTTAACTCACATTTGGTTGAAATGGCCCTAAGATTTGTTAGTCTAAAGTAAAGTCAACGAAGCAAGAGAAAAGAGATAAACAAAGTTTCTGCGGTTCCAAACATTTATATTTGAAAACTAGCTGTGCCCGCGACTTCGTCCGCGTGGAATGTACTTAATAAAAAAAATCAGTTTATTTTTTTTTGTTTTTGGCATTTTTTTTTTAGCCTAAGTTACTCCTTATTACATAAGCTATCTGCCAGTGAAAGTCCCGTCCAAATCGGTCCAGCCGTTCCAGAGATTAGCCAAAACAAACAGACAGACAGACAGACAGACAGACAGACAGACAGACAAAAAATTTAAAAATATATATTTTGGTATGTGTACCGTATATACATTCATATGCATGTAGTAGAAAGCGGTTATTTTAATATTACAAACAGACACTCCAATTTTATTTATTTGTATAGATAATTACGTATCACTTCAAGAGCATTCCAGACAGGACTAAAATTGCTCATAAGATAGCGCATCTGACAGTTTAGAACCACTGTGCTGACAGCTTTCCTGTACTGCGAAACACGCAACGACAGGTGTCGCTCAGCCATTATCGCGTACGTGTGACGGGTGCGATAAGGACAGAGAAAATAATCGCTAGTTATGGCAACGTAACTCAGTAATGGTCGCTTTGTTTACCTTTTTTCTCTAGTCTCGTTGGATTTACTTTAGTCGGGTTTAGTCTAACCAGATATGACTTAACAAGCTGTTACCCGTGGCTCTATATGATACATAACCAAATTGTATACTCATTCGGTGTCCAGTGCCCACTCTCGTTCTACCATGATTTTATTTACCTTGGCTTTTACAGAAACGAAGGCATCTTAACGCTCAAGCCCGAGAGGAAAGATTACGCCAGAGCCTCATCAATCAAGCAATAGGTACTAGATTAGTGGTGAGGTTGGTTTAGGCCCCGAAAATCTTATTAGGAACGAGTAACAAGACTGCAAAAAGAGCAAAATATAAAACCAAATTAATGTACTAACTTTTTAAGTTCCATGATATACAATAATAATAACGGGAATTGACGCGATCATGGTATAGGTACATACGTAGGTACCTTTGATTTGCCTGACTTTTCGACCAGGTTACACCAGCCATGGTCACAGGCTGACTGAATTATGTATTATACTCGAGTATTTCTCGCAATATACCTACACAGACTAGTACTCTAACAAAACTGCTCTGAAATTAATTTAGATTTTCGTTGCTTAGTTCCGAACAAGAGGACATTGGCATACGGCAAACAGTAATAAATTCATAATCGAACATTATATACGCTATAGTTCCGAGAAACAGAAATATAATAATGTAGATACTCAATAATTCAACATTTCCACACACACAGTTCCTCGAAATCATTATGTTGGATTATTGAGTACAACATATATTTCTGTTTGACGACAAAACAAATTTTAATTGACTGAAAATTAAGCTAGAAACTCTTATGAGAATATCTAGTTTATATGATAACTTCACCACAATTTTGTTTTGTCAAATTAGGAACTGTCTATCCCAAAGTTGCCTGGAAGAAATCACTTCCAGTCATAAGGTCACCTTTTTTTTTTTCGTGCGGAAATCCCCTCGGGTACCCCCCCTGCCGGAGCCGGAAGGGGAGGTTATGTCGGACTCGAACCGACTATAACCGCACCCCGACTGTGGGTCTTGGTGCTAGGCCGGAGGTGAGGTTGTCATCGACATATCCCTCGCACCCCGGCTGACCCAGGGCCATCCCTTACGGTCTGGCCCTCCTCAGGAGGGGGACAACGGTGTCCCCAACTCGCCCCCGGAATGGGTAGGCGCGCTTCTCAGCGCGCCGCCGCCATGGCCTGCTTCTGCTGGGGTGACAGGCGGCTCCACCCGTCACCACCAGGCCCGCGCTCATGGGGGACGGAGGTCAGTCAGTGCCCTAGTCATAAGGCCCCCATTGTACCTTGAAATAAACACCTGCTACCTACCTACTATACAGGGTGTATTTTTGAAACGGGGCAGTAAGGGCAAATACCTTTACCGTTGCAGTTACAGCAAAACGTTCTTAAAAGACCTTCCCTAACTTTTTGGGACATTTTGAACTGCATTCACAGATTTTGTAAAAAACTTAGCGAAAAAAATGCAAAAAGTTCAAATTTTTTTTTATGTCAGTCGATTATATTTCATGTGGGGATCAAAAAACTCTATGGGACCATTTTAACTTTCAGTACTAGAAAAGACAGAAATCGCCAAAAACGTTTCCCATACATTTCGTACGGAAATATGATAAATCAACTCGAAACTCATGGGTCAGGTAAAATTTTGAACTTTTTAAATAAAAAAAATCATTTAAACATTTAAGAAATTGGTTTATGAAATAAATTGCTCAAAATGATTTCCATATTCACGAATACATAAGTCTATCCTTTTTTGCACTGAACGAATGGCGGCTAATCGTTTCCCATACATTTCCGTACGAAATGTATGGGAAACGTTTTTGGCGATTTCTGTCTTTTCTAGTACTGAAAGCTAAAATGGTCCCATAGAGTTTTTTGATCCCCACATGAAATAGAATCGATTGGCATAAAAAAAAATTGAACTTTTTGCATTTCTTTCGCTAACTGTAAGTTTTTTACAAAATCTGTGAATGCAGTTCAAAATGTCCCAAAAAGTTAGGGAAGGTCTTTTAAGAACGTTTTGCTGTAACTGCAACGGTTAAGGTACTTGCCCTTACTGCCCCGTTTCAAAAATACACCCTGTATATCTCTACTGTAAATCTAATGGTGTAAAATAAAGGGTTATATCTATCTGTCCTATGGACACATAATAGGCACGATGTATTACAATATAATTGAATTTCAGATAAGTTTTCAGCTGTAAAGTTTATGTTCAAAAAGTTCTAACGGAAAATAAAGCCTATTTGATTAATGAGGACTTAGTGACTAAATTCATGGAATTCCGTCATAAAACACTACTTGTAACTAAACAATTCATACTTTTCCAAGAAAATTAAGCTAAACTAAGAGCTAAATACATAATACTATTCCTAACCATTGTCCCCATCGGAATTTGCTTTCAGTAATAAGTCGAGCATTGTGCTTCTTGAATAGCTTTAAGTTTTATATCAAGTTAGTTAGTGTACATACGTAAAATACATGTTAGGAATAAATATATATATTAAAGAACCAAAGGGGGGATTCGCCACAATTGCGGCCGTCAGACCGGTCATGGACGAGTGGCTGGAGAGGAGACACGGTGCTCTCTCCTACCGGTTGTCACAGATGCTTACCGGGCATGGTAGCTTTGGTAGGTATCTGTGGCGAAGACACCGGGAAACCACGGCACAGTGCTCCACACGCTGGTGGAGTGCACGGCGTGGGCGCAACAGCGCCAGGTCCTCGTGGTGGGTCTGGGCGTGGGCACCCTCTCGCTCGAGACCATGGTGCGAGCGATGGTCTCCAGCGGGAGTAAGTGGGACGGCGCCGCCTCTTTCTGCGAGCAGGTCATGCTCGTGAAGGAGGCGGCAGGGCGGGATCGGGAGAGAACTCTCCCACTCGAGTTCAGCAGTCGGCGGCTTGGGCGCCGCCGACGTGTCTTCGCCGAAGACCATCGGCCTCCATGACCGGGGGCCTGAGGACGGTGAGTTGGCTGCTCACCGTCTCTACAGAAGCAGGCCCATGACGGCAGCGTGACGTGAGGGATTTACGCACGCCCCCCTCCCCCCCCCCCCCCCCTTAGAAGCGGGATAACACCCGAAAACCCCCCCATAGACGCGGGATAGCACCCGAACCACCCCCAAGACGAGGCCGCAATTGTAGCCGTAGGTCTGATGGGAGTCCTGGGACATCCCTCCGAGGGCTTACCCGGGGCTCCCATCCATAGGCTTCTGGGCATTACCGTGGGGGTTTTTAGTCGGTAGGAGTCCGGCATAACATCCATGAAGGATTTTCCCCCACGGTATAAAAAAAAAGAAAATACCTAGATATTTTTCGTAATGGAAATATTTAGATCATATTAGCACCGTTGTTTTACTTATAAAAGTATTTAGAGCTCACATAAACTGAACCAAACCACAGTAAAAATAACCCGTTTCACTATTTCAGATACGAGTATATCATACCTACAGTTTTATGTAAAAAAAAATTAACTTAAAACTATAAGTTTATTCAGAAAATTCAGAAAACTGAAATAAAAAATAAATTGTTATTCACATGTTCACACTAGCATTTTCCCGCGGCTCCGCCCGCGTGGATGTCCGTTATCGCGACCAAACGTTGCCTATGTCCTTTCTCATGCTCCAATCTACCCCTATACCAAATTAGGCATGAAAGCGTAACATACAGACAGACAGAGTTACTTTCCCATTTATAATATTAAGTATGGAAGTATGGATGGTAATTGTAAACAAAGTTAATGAATGGTCTGACCCTCTCAGAGTTGGGAGATCAGATGGCCATCGCACCCATAGAAGCCGTTTAAGTCAAATCAAGAGGAGAACGAACCCTGAGCTCCGAAGTTAAAGATAAAGAAAAATCATAATGAAAATGTAATAAATAATTTGGAGGAACTTTGCCTATAGCACAAGCAATTGTAAACAATAGCAAGTACTGCCTGTGCCTAAAGAAAAAAAAAATCACATTTTTAACAATAAACCACCATGCATATAGTCCAATGGAATTGCAACACAAAAAAGAAAACAGACGAGCAATGTCGGTGCAGAAATTCAATTGAAAGTGCCGCTGCGCTCCATCAATATTGATAATTAATACGATCCCTGTTATTTCAATTTATCCGAGTTCCATTCGTCTCCGAACTCAATAATATCACCCGTTTTAACATACATTTGATCAACCGTCTCATTAACATATAGATGGGGTCCCGAAAAATTCTCTATCCAAATTGTACCTTCCCTTTTTGTCCCTTCAGGCTCTCGCCGAAGATAAATTAAGGGCTTTTTTGTTGGTCCTGTGACCACTGGGGCGGATTCGAGACATTCATTTGGGTTCTGTATACATTACACGAAGGTATTGAAGATTCCGAGTAGCTCAGGTTAATTATTTCGTTGGAAACTTGATTAGCCTGTGTAAGGGTCCCACTTTTTGTTTCGCGGTTTGAGTACCTTTGTACTTTTTGTTAATTAAACTTTTGTTTTACAATGGCCTTGTTTTATTAAATGTTCTCGTTTAATGTGTACCTACCTTTAATTTATTAGCATTGTTAATGAGAGACCTAATATTTCACAGACTTAAATATTCAGAGATTCCTCGCTATCTTTTGTGAATGAAGTGGGTAGTTCAGAATAAAACGTAGTTACATAATTAAGTGTTTTCTATTGTTCTTTTCACTCCCGACGCTGATGTGGTCTATTCTTGGAAATGAAAATGCTTAGTATTCTTTGCTAAGAATAGTATATTATAATGGACTACCTGATGCTTGTGGATAGGCCTGCGTGGATGTCGATTATCAGGAGTTTTGTCTGTGGTTTTGTTCATATTTCGGTTTCACTCAACCAATTAGAGTGACCAAAACATTTAAAAAAAATGCCTTTCAATCTGCATGAAACTCCGTTCAGTAGGTACTTTTTACATCCATTGCAAACATAATAATAATTTAATTTAATAAGTTTTAAACGAAAAGATAGAAAAATATGTACCTAAAACTAATTGTGACCAAAAAAAGAGACATCCACCCACTTAGTTATACTATTAGTTATACGATATAACAAAATGGACTGAAAAAGTCCAAATAGTTATACTGCTTAGTATAACTACGTGGATTCGATTAATTTGGGTTGTTTTAGTCCAGAAAGTTATACTGCTTAGTATAACTACATGGATTCGATTAATTTGGGTTGTTTTAGTCCAGAAAGTTATACTGCTTAGTATAACTACATGGATTCGATTAATTTGGGTTGTTTTAGTCCAGAAAGTTATACTGCTTAGTATAACTACATGGATTCGATTAATTTGGGTTGTTTTAGTCCAAATAGTTATACTGCTTAGTATAACTACATGGATTCGATTAATTTGGGTTGTTTTAGTCCAGAAAGTTATACTGCTTAGTATAACTACAAGGATTCAATTAATTTGGGTTGTTTTAGTCCAAATAGTTATACTGGATCTGATAAATTTTGATCGGATTCATCCATTTAGTTATATTCGTAAATAAACAATCACTTTATAATATTAATGGGCATTTTATGTTCCAACACATTTGTAATTAAAGAAAAAGTGTATTTATGGGCTGAAGGAGATAATGGTGGGCAGTGTTGCCGTTATAAAAACTATTATTATTTATTTTAATAACTTTAATTGTCGGAAATATTTATTTAACATTTTATTTTGTTACATTTCTGTGTATGTGCTGCAGCTGCGAGAAATAAATGCATTTTCTTTCTTCTTTTCTTTCTCCTAAATAGTGAGTAAAATGCTATCGCACTGTTTCTAGAAAAGTGTCTATTGTGATATTACCGTTAACTAATTGCATTTGTGCGTCCATTATCATCATGTCGTTGACTAAACTGCTTTCTTTTCGATTTTTTTTACTTTCCCCAATATCGATAATAACATCTTCGGCATCTTCCAGGATCGCTTTCAAAAATTGCATAATTGAAAACAAAATCCAAGCCAAGTAAAAAAAAATCAAAAAAACCAAGCATGCAATACCAGGAAATATGTAAGTTTCCTGGTTTTGTATGCTTGGTTTAAGTTCATATGCCATGCTTCAACTTGGTTAGTACTGCGATGCCTCTCTCCAAACATACACCACGATTTTATGAATTCATCACTCTTGAGCCAGTAATTTTAGCATGGCATATGAACTTAAAGCAAGCATTCAGAGCCAGGATATGCAATTTTGAGAGCTATTCTGGAAGATACCAAACATCTTATTATCCATATCGGGCAAAGAAAAGAGAACCGAAAAGAAAGCAGTTTAGTCAACGACATGGTGATAATAGACGCACAAATGCAATTAGTTAACGGAAAGAAGGAAAATGAATTTATTTCTCGCAGCTGCAGCACATACACAGAAATGTAACAAAATAAAATGTTAAATAAATAATTCTAACATAACATAAACTCACGCCTGTATTCCCCGAAGGGGTAGGCAGAGGTGCTAGCACCCACATGTCGCCAGTTTATGTTTAGGTCCCAATGTAATAGGTGGCGAGCCTATTGCCATTAACCGGGCACTTATAACCTGCGATAAATACACACATAGCTTCGAAAAGCATTGAAAAGTCATTGGTGTGTGCCATCGTAAACCCGGGATCGAACCCGAGACCTCGTCTCAGCAGTCCATCACCCATACCACTAGGCTACCGCTGTCTATCAATTAAAGTTAATAAGTTAATAGTTTTTATAACGGCAACACTGCCCACCACTATCTCCTTCAGCCCATAAATACACATTGGAACATAAAATGCCCATTAATATTATAAAGTGATTGTTTATTTACGAATATAACTAAATGGATGAATCCGATCAAAATTTATCGGATCCAGTATAACTATTTGGACTAAAACAGCCCAAATTAATCGAATCCATGTAGTTATACTAAGCAGTATAACTTTCTGGACTAAAACAACCCAAATTAATCGAATCCATGTAGTTATACTAAGCAGTATAACTTTCTGGACTAAAACAACCCAAATTAATCGAATCCATGTAGTTATACTAAGCAGTATAACTTTCTGGACTAAAACAACCCAAATTAATCGAATCCATGTAGTTATACTAAGCAGTATAACTATTTGGACTAAAACAATCCAAATTAATCGAATCCATGTAGTTATACTAAGCAGTATAACTATTTGGACTAAAACAATCCAAATTAATCGAATCCATGTAGTTATATTATGCAGTATAACTATTTGGACTAAAACAACCCAAATTAATCAAATCCACGTAGTTATACTAAGCAGTATAACTATTTGGACTTTTTCAGTCCATTTTGTTATATCGTAT
Source organism: Eilema sororculum (assembly GCA_914829495.1). Taxonomy (NCBI): domain Eukaryota; kingdom Metazoa; phylum Arthropoda; class Insecta; order Lepidoptera; family Erebidae; genus Eilema; species Eilema sororculum. The sequence continues at coordinate 17,169,241 of OU618552.1, read as the reverse complement.
AACTAATAGTATAACTAAGTGGATAAACCCACATCCACCATGGTTCAACGGGCAACTAATTAAGTTAGTAAGGGAGAAGAACAAGTTATTGCACAGATTTAGAGTTTATAGAAATCCATTGGATGAAATATCCCTACGAATTTTAAACACAAGATGTAAAAAGTTGGCAACTACATGCTATAATAACTATGTTACTAAAGTAGAAGATAATATTAAAAAAAACCCAAAATATTTTTTCAGTTATTTAAAAGACAAACGTAGTAACACAGTTCAAATACCTCAAACTATGAACTTGGATGGCACAATTCAATCTGATGGTCCAGGCATATGCAATTTATTTGCATCTTACTTCTCTTCGACGTTTGCTGATATGTCTGATCTGAGTACTTCGTCTATTGGAACCGGTTTTGACATTAATAGTATTGGGGAAATATATGTTACGCTTAGTAATGTTACAAAATATTTAAAAGGACTTGACATACACAAAGGAGCGGGACCAGATGAAATATCTCCATATTTCATTTCGAGGTGCGCTCTGTCTCTAAGTTTGCCGCTGTTTCTAATTATAAATAAGTCTTTAACAACAGGTATTTTCCCCACTATGTGGAAAACTGCTAAAGTAGTTCCAATTTATAAGAGTGGCAACAAAGAAAACGTTAGCAATTACAGAGCAATTTCAATTTTATCTGTTTTTGCAAAGTCTTTTGAAGCTTTAATTTACCCCTACCTGAAGAGTCATACTACCCAGGTATTCGTTGATGAGCAGCACGGCTTTATTAAATCACGATCTACTTGTACAAATTTGGTAGCTTATCATAATGAACTTGTAAATGCAGTAGACGCAGGTATTCAGGTGGTAGCAGTCTATATGGATCTTACTAAGGCATTCGATAAGGTTTGCCATAAAATTTTACTTGAAAAGCTTTATGCATACGGTGTATGCGGTTCTCTACTGAAGTGGTTCCAATCCTATTTGTCCGGCAGAACGCAGTACGTTGTGGTCAAAGGCTTCAAATCCGTATCATACAAAGCAAGCTCTGGTGTCCCCCAAGGCTCCCATCTGGGCCCCTGGTTATTTAATTTGTTCATAAATGATATAGTGTCTTGCGTCGGGCATAGTAGCGCTTACCTATTCGCGGATGACCTAAAGTTGTGTAAAACCATAGCACACCCGTCAGATTGCGATCTACTTCAAATGGACATTGATGCTATAGTAAACTGGTGTGTTGTTAACAAAATGTCCTTGAATACAAGTAAATGCTATACTATAACATTCACGCGCAATCTAAATTTAATTCATTTTCAATATCAGCTTAGTGGGGCAACGATACAGGAACGGAAAGAGCTGAGGGATTTAGGCGTCCTTTTCGACTCTAAATTAACTTTCTTGTCACACATAGACAACATCATAAAGAAAGCGTCTAAAATGCTGGGTTTCATCATAAGAAACGGTAGACTATTTCGTAAACCGGCCACGAAAATAATTATTTATAATGCTCTCGTACGGAGTCAACTTGAGTATTGCTGTGTTGTTTGGTCACCTCAATACGTTGTGCATCAACTCAGAATAGAACGTATCCAAAAGAGATTCCTCCGACACCTAGCTTTCTCTTGCGGGTTGCATAGGGTGCTACCTTCTTCTATCGATAAAATGAGACACTTTGAAATGGATAGCCTATCAGTACGGCGACAATTACATGACATGATATTCCTTTATAAGGTGGTTAGAAGTGAATTCGACTGCTCGATGCTTTTGAATTCGTTCAGTTTTAAGGTACCGCGTCGAGTGCCCCGACGCGCCCTTGTGAACGTGGGATTGTTGCATCAGCCGTTGGCTCGAACTAATTTAAAACAACATTCAGCCATATCACGTTTGTCCAAGACATACAATGCAATGTGTGGGGAGGTGGATATACTTGCCGATACACTACCACTCTTCAGAAGGGTTGTTGTTGAGTTGCTTAGGATTAGTATTAGGAATTAAATTAATTCAGCTCATATTATATACTGTTTAGTATACAAATCTGAATGCAAAGGTGAAACCTGGTAAAATGTTTATTTTGCCAGGTTTTACTTTTGTATTCAGTACTGTTTTTTCAAAACCGGTGTTACCATTTGCATGCTGTGACACCTTAAAATGTTGTGCATTAAACTGAATGTTATGGTAGCATATTTTAGATGTAAGTACTAATGTAACAACTACTGGTTGTCCAAATAAATAAAATAAAAAATAAATAAATTATAGGTTATTCCACAACATTCTACACAACGCTATCTATATCCTATACTATCGATATCTATACCTAGCTTGTGTTATGGAATCTGGAATGCGGATAAACATACTTAGATACTTTTGATACATATTATACATAGAAACACCCAGACCAATGCAAATACCCATATTCATGCATACAAATATTTGCACTGAGCGGAGATTGAATCCGGCGCGTCCTGCGTAGCAGTTGCGATTACCATCGCAATGCCACAGAGGCTGTCTGATCTTTAAATTTCAAAGTACAAGCCTAGTGGTATGGGTAATGGACTGCTGGGACGAGGTCTCGGGTTCGATCCCAGGTTTACCATGGCACACACCAAAGACTTTTCGATGCATTTCGAAGTTATGTGTGTATTTATCGCAGGTTTATAAGTGCCCGGTTAATGGCAATAGGCTCGCCACCTATTACATTGGGACCTAAACATAAACTGGCGAAATGTGGGTGCTAGCACCTCTGCCTCTGCCAGTTTATGTTATGTTATGTTATGTTATGTAAAAATTAATATATATCTATGTAAAAGCTATAGGATATGTTATTCATCAACAGATGGTAATATTTTACGGCTGTTGTTGTTCAAGAATTATAAATTTCAAAGTTCCCATTGGCAGTGTGTTGGTTATGACAATGTTTTTCTCAGCACTTTGTAGTAAACAAAAACAGGGTGAAGTCGAGTCGAGCTGTTGTTTACTCTGGAGCTGCTAGAACTTGCAGGTAGAACTTGTGAACTTTAAGGTTGTATACATAGGTATTGGTGCATTTTAAACAGTTTAGATTTAATGCACTACAATATAGTGGGTATACAGTGTGGATGATTAGACAAACGTTTGTCATTGTTATTATTGTTGGCATTGTAATAGTGTCATCAGCATTCTCCAAGTGATTTCCCGGTTGCGTTCATAGAGCCCAGGGTCTCGGAGTCCGTAGTCATACTATATATACATATAGCCGTATTATTTTTGCTGGTTGCACTTCTACATTGTATACATGCTACCTGCTTGTCCTATTGTAAATCTGTTAAGTGTACAATAAAGAATTATCTATCTACATATCTACGCCGATTTTAATGATTTATGTTCACGCCTAGTATCACCTAGAAAGCAAATTTTTTGTTATGTCCGACCGACGAAAACCACCGTCTCGACTCTCAACCACCGAATTGGAAGGTTACCCAAATAAGGCATTTCCTCACCGCACCCAGCAGTATACAGCTGGTATAGTGAGCATCAGATCGATCTTGACAAATATAGTACTGAAAATAATCATAATGTCTTAATTTTCCCCCTCCCTGTTGATCGATGGTTCCGATTATTTGATACATACCTTCAGTTCGGACAATAATACAATTTAAATCAATAAAACAGTTTGATTTTGTGACCTTGACTGTACAGTGTAGGTACCTTTGGCCAAAATAAATTCATCAAATATTTGTGTTACGTCACCAAATCTGATTTATTCAACACGATTATTAAACAGCTACACATAACATTGTATCGACGTTGTAAAATATCACCTCACCCCAGTCGGTTCTCTCGAACACCTAACTCTCACCGACATTGATATATGATAACCAACAGTTTTTGTTCCAAACCTTTTTTCCCGCTTATGTATGTAAATAAATTCAATAACTTGGTCCCCTGGACACAGGCTTGTCAGACGACGCTTCGTGGGGCCGATAATTTAATTTATGGCAGTATATAGATGCGACGTATCCCGCAGGATGGAGACAAGTCCTGGGGTTTTATTCTGTATGCCGAAGAATAAATAAAATAATAAAAGTGAGCGTGAGTATCTTGTGAGAAAGGCTAGATAGATATTATTTACATATTTTTATTACGACTACAATAAAGAAGGAGATGTACAATGACTTTCACAAGTAGTTTAATAGATTCCAAGTTATCGATCACTATAGTTCTACTATTTCATTTTCATGCATACTATATAATATTATAAATGCGAGAGTAACTCTGTCTGTCTGTCTGTCTGTCTGTCTGTATGTTACGCTTTCACGCCTAAACCACTGAACCGATTTCGATGAAATTTGGTATAGGGGTAGATTAGACCATGAGAAAGGACATAGGCTATGTTTGGTCGCGATAACCGATATGCACGCGGGTGGAGCCGCGGGCAAACGCTAGTAAAAAATAAGCACGAGAGTGAGATAAAAATTTGGCAAAAACTGACTTCCATAGTGTTACACACGTCCATAGGCCATTGAAACTGGCTTCCATCAGGTGGGTTGGGTGCTTGTCTGCCACCTAAGTGGTATAACAATCTTTTCTTTATAGATGCCTTCTCTATAATTTGAAGTTTTTAGCCCCAGACGGTAGTGTCCGCTTTAATGAATCAGTCACCCAGTCAGGACCAAAAGTGACAAAAGTGACCACGGATTAATTAATGAATTCGATTTTATACATAATTTTGTTTGTAAATAGTACGGCTGTACAGTTTACATCATAAACCCATACTAATATTATAAATGCGAAAGTAACTCTGTCTGTCTGTCTGTCTGCCTGTCTGTATGTTACGCTTTCACGCCTAAACCACTGAACTGATTTTAATGATTGTCAGTCAGTTTGATATAGGGATAGATTAGACCATGAGAAAGGACACAGGCTATGTTTGGTCGCGATAGCCGACATCCACGTGGGCGGAGCCGCGGGCAAAAGCTAGTTTCCTATAATATAGCATGTTATCTTTCTGGTTAATAAAGATATGTAAAGAAAATACATTAAAATGAAATTGCTTAATTTATTTTCTAAGCAATTTCTCTGCATTCAATCGGTTCGATTTGACATAAGTCTAAGTTGTAACGTTGTTAATTCCGTTTCGGAACAAGTAGCGACACCTATCCGATTTTGTAGGGAAGTGAAATTGATTTTCTTGTCCTTCCGACACTAGATGGCGGTTTAATATATTTATCGAGTAATAATCTAATATATAATCTGTGCATAGACCTTTCTAGGACATCTGTTATGACTTCCTGTCAAGGATTCATTCTATGGGAACAAAAATCATACGCGAGTGTGATCTAATAGAATTTTCTAGCACCTTCCATTCCAGTGTCGTCTAATGCAAATTGCTAGATTGTAAAGAGGATTTCCGTTTGTGTGTTTGCTGGAATATTCGATAATAGTTAATATAAATACGGGTGCTTCGGCTGTCACAGAAAACCTTTGAAGAAACTCCTGACGTTCGTACTTGTGAAGACTGTCGCTCTGTGTATATAATAATTTACTTTACGAAACTCTGAGCAAATCGTTGTGAAGTTCGCCCAGTAATTCTGGGTCCAATTGTACCGCCAAGACCTACCTTGAGTCGCTGAGAGCTGTTGCGAACCCTGTGTGGAGATTTCCACCTTTGGCGTAACCTTGGCGTGGCGATATTGGCTTTGGTGCACCCGGTGTGAGCAGCCTGCGGTTCACCACGCAGCCCGACCCTGCACTGCCTCAGGCGGGAGACCAGGTCATGTGCAATATTCTTTAATATTTAAGACTTGTATTTGCCAAAGCTAGTGATCGTTGAGAGTGAGCTCAGAAGAGCCGTACATGCTGTGTACTTCTAGTTGGAACTTTTGTTGACTTCTTTTTTTGCTTGTGTGATTATATGAACTAACTGTGATATCTCTGTATAATTTATTGTGTATATATCTTGGCCAAATATATGTATGGACTTAGGTGTTGGTGTTTCATTGAAGGCGTTCCCACAACGGCACACACCTCTGTTTAGGAAAGGCGCCCTGGGAAAAGAGTTTCGGGAGTCTCCCCGCTGGGTGAGCCGGTGAGGTGACCTTTCCACCCAAAAAGGTTACAAATTGGCGACCAACGTAAGAGGCTTTCTAAAACCTTTGTAGACCTAAGCTCTTGTGCTACTTTGTGTGCATTCGTGGGAGCCTTCAATGAGCACAAAAGTCCACCTCGTCTGAGACTTTCCAGGACGTTAAATTGGTTGTGTTAGGCAGCTGGCACGTAATTTACCCTCTTTTGTGTTTTTCAGCCATCAACACCTTCTCGGCAAGAAAATACACATACTAAATTCAAAATTATATTAGCTGCATACTTTTGGTAAGTTATTTTCGGCATACCCACTTTTTTTTCTTTTTTTCTTTTTTTTCCGATCCTTCTCCTTAATTTGTGTTCCTTGTAACTTTAGTTAGCCCTTCCGGAGTTAGAATCTATACATACATATATTTGGCGACAATTGAGCAAGTGTAAGTAATTACATAAGGAAATTCGATATTCCTATGTTATTGTAATTTTTTAGAAGGCGGTTATAATACCTACCTTACAATTTTAATTCTATAACTGTGTTTTGTAAAACCATACAACGCAAAACTAGTTGGTAAAATATCTATGTTCATATATTGTGATTTTGTACTATTCCATAGTAGGTCATAGTATCTTTACTACCACTTAGGTGGCAAACAAGCACTTTAGTGTTATAACTTCATACAATTTGTTAAGTTATCTGATAGTGAATCTTGTGAATCTTTAACCTTTCTTAGTTGAACTTTGTACTCATTCTCAGTTTAAGTATAACTAGAAAGGAGTATATTGTGAATATTTTCTATTCAGTACAAATATATGTTTACTGTTTTTTGTTGAACTTAGTTTATGAAACTTTCTCTTTGTACTTAAGTAACTTTTAACTTAATTATAATATGGCACAAATGCAGAAGTATATTAATTACTTGAGGAAAGATGAACTTTGTAACGAGCTTTCTTATATGGGCATTACAGCGGATCCAGAGGCTGCGGTCGTCGGTCTGCGTGGTGAACTGCGAACGGCGCACCGGCTCGTCCGGAGGGGTAGCATCAAGGCCAATATCGCAACGCCCACTGTCGCTTCCGCTGAGCTTTCGATCTGTGAGCCCAAAGTCCTCGAGTTGGAGGAATTAATCTCTTCAGGTGATTTTGTTTCTAATAAGAATGTTCGCACTAGGGCTGCTGTAAGAGCAAATTATCTCCTAACTAGGTTGGCTCGTTGTGGCTTAGACTGTCCGGAACTCATAGGAATTCGCAATAGGCTTGTTAAGATAGTGTCTGTATCTGAACCCGACAGTGACTCGGAATCTGAAGGGTCAGATAACAATGATGACCCCGTGAACCGTGACCAGATAGGTTATACTTCACCTGCATTGAGAAAGGATTGCTCGATACGCAATAGTTCACATGACCTTAATCCTGCTAGTGACAATATAGTTTATAGGGAACGCCCTATCAATTTGAACTCTTTTAATTTAAGATATGATGGCTCTTCTTGTGTGCGCGTCTTCATTGAGAGATTGGAGGAACTTAGAACTGCCCGGGAGGTCAGTAAGTCTAAGGTTCTTCTGGCGTTTTCTGATCTGTTAGACGGACCCGCTTTGTTTTGGTTCCGCACTAACAAAGCCAACTTTACCTCATATGAGGATTTAATCAAGGAGCTTCGGGAAACTTTTGACATACCCGACTACGACTACCGTCTAGCACTGAGCAGGAGGCACCAGAATCAAGAAGACCTAAAACATTCAGCTTCAAAATCTTAACAACTAAGTACGGTCTAACATCATTAAACCGTTTAGAAAACAGGACCTTATCAGAAGAGGACTCAGATACGGAGTTAATTTCAAATTTCCTAATAAGGCCCTGGCCTACGCGTTTTTTGACTTGGAAGAACATTGGTTACTATGTGGACAAACATGGCCTGCGAACAGACCCGGGTAAAGTTGAGGTCATACTCAACTATCCCACACCTTCCAATTCTAAGGAGGTGAAAAGGTTCCTAGGGATGGCCGGTTGGTATCGTCGCTTTGTTAATAACTTCTCGAAAATTAGTAAACCTTTGTGCAAACTAACCTCTAAGAATGTAACCTTTGCGTGGAGCCCTGAAGCTGAGGAGGCCTTCAACCTTCTCAAATCAGCTTTGGTCTCTGCTCCTATTTTAAAAATGCCTGACTTTACTTTACCTTTCCGAATTCTCAGTGACGCGTCTGCTTTCTCAGTTGCTGCTGTGCTGACCCAAACGCATGATGGATTAGAACATCCGATCGCGTATTGCAGTCGGTCTCTAAACAAGAACGAGGTGAACTACAGCACTACCGAGAGAGAGCTTCTGGCCGTGATCTTTGCTTTGGAGCAATTTAGACAGTACGTTGAGGGACAGAAATGCACTATAGTTACAGACCATGCCTCACTACTGTGGTTCCATAAGTTAAAGAACCCTACTGGCCGCTTAGCGCGTTGGAGCCTGAGGCTGAGTCAATTTGATTTCGATATAGAGCATCGTAAAGGCAAGGATCATGTCGTGCCGGACGCTCTGTCTCGAATAAAAATTGATTCCCTCGATACAAGCTCCACTAAGGATCCCTGGTATATCCACACCATGAACTGTGTGCGAAAAAACCCTAGGCATTACCCTAATTTTGACATTCGGGACAACTTACTGTATAGATTTTCGAAAAATAAGTATTCTTTGACCTCAGATTTCGATTGGAAACTAGTGGTACCTCAGGAGGATAGACTAACTCTCCTCGCCAAGTACCATGACGACACGCTTAGTGCCCATGGTGGTGTTTGGAAGACACATAAACGGTTGGCGCTAAACTATTACTGGCCCAGGATGTACGAGAGTGTCAAAAGTTATGTCGGGAATTGCGAGACATGTAAGCAGTACAAACCCGTGAACACTTCTCGTCCCGGCTTAATGGGCAACCCAAAGCGTGTGTCGAAGCCATTCGAAGCCATCTCGTGTGATTTACTTGGTCCCTTTCCTACCTCTGGTAATAGAAACGTTCATTTGATTATGGTCTCGGACTATTTCAGCAAATATACCATGTTGTGCCCTATTAGGGTCGCCACAGGCGCTGCAGTTGCGAGATTCATAGAAAAGAACGTGTTCCTAGTCCATGGAGTATGTAAAACCATTTATATGGATAATGGTCCTCAGTTTGTTAGCAAGCAATTTAAAGATCTGTTGATCAAATATAATGTACCGAACGTTTATTATAACCCTAGGTATCATGCCCAAACTAACCAGGCTGAACGAGCTATTCGCAATGTGGTTCAAGCTATCTCCTGTTATGTGAAGTCACAACATAAGAGATGGGACGAACACCTGGTGGAATTACAGTGTGCACTGAACACTGCTGTTAGTGAAGCCACTCGTTTCACCCCCTACTTTTTGGTGCATGGTAGGGAATTCATTGGAGATGGGGTTTTGTATAGACAATCAGACATCGCTTGCCATCCTAATGCGGTCTCTATTGATGATCCCTCGGCCTTTGGAGACAAACTGAAAGGAATACAACGCATTTACGATCAGGTGAAGAAACATTTGAATGTTGCTCACCGACGTAATGAGAAGTATTATAATTTCAGGAAGAGGCATGTAGAGCTCAAGGTAGGACAGATTGTTTATAAGCGTACATTCTATTTGTCTAACAAGGAAAAGAATTTTACTTCTAAATTAGCCCCTAAGTTTATGAAGTGTATAGTGACCGCTAAACGCTCCCCTTTGGTTTATTGTTTGTCGGACTTGAACGGTAAGGACCTGGGAGTCTACCATATTAAGGACATCCTGAAGTATAGTGGAGAGGAGCAACCTAAGGTGTCTGTTCGGTCAGCCATCAGTCCCGTTTCGATCCCTTAGTACTCTAGTATGTCTTTTGTTTAAACTTTTGCTACACTGAGATATAAACTGTAGTTTTAGATTTTTTTTTTTGTTTATAGACGACTGTGTCCTGAAAAATGGACATCGTCCCTCTGATGCCGTATCGAGTTCTCCTTTCTCACCAGCGCCTCAACACTCTGGATCTGCCATCAAGTGTTGAGGCATTGCGATATCTAGAGCAGGCGAATAGATGTAGTTAGCTTGGTTATTGTCTCACGACTTTTTCACCTTATATAAAGGTACTTAAACATGCTGTGATAGATTCATTGTCTTTCAAGATAGCGTGGTGAAAAGTCCGATTGTTTGCAACTGAGTGCTGTCCCATGAGGTTGTATCACCTTGCATTTTATTTTCTCACTGAGTCTTTGCTCGTTCTCTTTGTTGGGACCTTTCTTGCGTATTAGGCCCGCAAGAAATACTCTAAGGGGGGGGTGGTGTAACGTTGTTAATTCCGTTTCGGAACAAGTAGCGACACCTATCCGATTTTGTAGGGAAGTGAAATTGATTTTCTTGTCCTTCCGACACTAGATGGCGGTTTAATATATTTATCGAGTAATAATCTAATATATAATCTGTGCATAGACCTTTCTAGGACATCTGTTATGACTTCCTGTCAAGGATTCATTCTATGGGAACAAAAATCATACGCGAGTGTGATCTAATAGAATTTTCTAGCACCTTCCATTCCAGTGTCGTCTAATGCAAATTGCTAGATTGTAAAGAGGATTTCCGTTTGTGTGTTTGCTGGAATATTCGATAATAGTTAATATAAATACGGGTGCTTCGGCTGTCACAGAAAACCTTTGAAGAAACTCCTGACGTTCGTACTTGTGAAGACTGTCGCTCTGTGTATATAATAATTTACTTTACGAAACTCTGAGCAAATCGTTGTGAAGTTCGCCCAGTAATTCTGGGTCCAATTGTACCGCCAAGACCTACCTTGAGTCGCTGAGAGCTGTTGCGAACCCTGTGTGGAGATTTCCACCTTTGGCGTAACCTTGGCGTGGCGATATTGGCTTTGGTGCACCCGGTGTGAGCAGCCTGCGGTTCACCACGCAGCCCGACCCTGCACTGCCTCAGGCGGGAGACCAGGTCATGTGCAATATTCTTTAATATTTAAGACTTGTATTTGCCAAAGCTAGTGATCGTTGAGAGTGAGCTCAGAAGAGCCGTACATGCTGTGTACTTCTAGTTGGAACTTTTGTTGACTTCTTTTTTTGCTTGTGTGATTATATGAACTAACTGTGATATCTCTGTATAATTTATTGTGTATATATCTTGGCCAAATATATGTATGGACTTAGGTGTTGGTGTTTCATTGAAGGCGTTCCCACAACGGCACACACCTCTGTTTAGGAAAGGCGCCCTGGGAAAAGAGTTTCGGGAGTCTCCCCGCTGGGTGAGCCGGTGAGGTGACCTTTCCACCCAAAAAGGTTACAAAGTGGGATACTTAATGGTCAGGGATCACGACATACTATTTCATATGAGGCACTAAACGAGGTCAATGACCACCATAAGCTGTAATTTACTTACAGGAGCAGGGCGGGAGTGTACTCCAGTAATTTATTTAGCCCGAAGTAGTATTAATGGAATGGGTTTAGGTAATGTCAATGTCGATATTACTATACACACAGTACCTGCATTATGGTACGTTATTTGATTAGGACTGCCTTGGTAGTTCAGTTATTTGTGAGTTGGTATGGTATGGTATAACGGGCTGTTATCCGCAACTCCACGACAAGGCGCGGTTTTTGCGTGAAGGTGGGCATTCTATTCGATCCACCCCAGCAGGCTATTCACACTGCTGGTGATCTCCCGGAGCGTACCTGTGTTTCCGAAGTACTTAGCCCTGTATGTGGCGGTTAGGACAGTGTAGGAGCACGTGTGCCGCAGTTTCATCCTCGTTCATGCAGGCTCTGCAGAGAGGGTGATACCTAAAACCAAGAAGGAACCATGCCCCGTGATGGCAGCCGTAGCCGTGCGTAGTTGCCGTTTGTTCAGTTGTCGAAGACGCCTGGTCAGTCTGTTATCAAGCACAGGGAGTACCTCTCTGGCCTGTCTGCATACTTCCAGGTTTATCCAGTCTCTGTTGTGTTGATCTATCGTTCGTTTGTTCACTATGGTTCGTAGGTATGCAAAGGGGTTCGGTATTTTGGGTTCAGGTCCCATTGCAACCATGTCTGATCCTCTCCTGGCAAGCTCGTCCGTGGCATCATTACCACGCATTTGTGAGTTTAACTTCTGTTTATAAGGTAATGGGTTCGATTTTCGGGTTCGACAAAGTGTTATTGTTTTTGAGGATTTTTATTAAGTGTGATACCCTCATGGAATAGAAGGTCCTTATTGGTTGTGTCGGAGTTTTTTTTTTAAATATATTAAAATCTTTATTAGGAACAAAAGTAATAATGGATACATAGACAAAATTGGTTCGATGATGACTGCAAATTATACACTGAGGCGCAGTCATCAACGCCACCATCCTTATAAGATGATGCATTGTTCCGTCCGAGTTACAAAACAATAAGCAATTATAAAATTCAGTAATAGAATAAAATAAAAATTCAATAATAAAAAATGCAATATAAAAAGTCAACAATAAAATTCGAGGGCATGCAATTGATTGTGGGTGAATTTCTATGTATGTTGAGTGTGTATATGTGTGTGTGTGTGTGTGTTTGTGTGTGTGTTAGGATGCACAGTTCAACCAAGACAGTTAAACCGACTGATAGAATCCTGCCTTTTTGGAGGACAGTAGGCTCTTATTTACTTGTCTGTCCCGTAAATAAAGTGATGTATGGCCCATTCTGACCGTAAAGCATTTTTAACCCCCGACGCAAAAACGACGGGGTGTTATAAGTTTGACGTGTCTGTGTGTGTGTGTGTGTCTGTCTGTGGCATCGTAGCGCCCAAACGGATGAACCGATTTGGATTTAGTTTTTTTTGTTTGAAAGGTATATTAGTCGGGAGTGTTCTTAGCTATGTTTGAAAAAAATCGGTCCAAGATGGCCGCCGCCACAACATGTCCGAATACATATTTCTTCATAATTCCCTCAATATGGGTATCAAATGAAAGAGCTTGACTAGTAGATCAATTTAAAAGGTATAAAATAAAAATTAAATTAAAAATTTAAAAAACCCCCGTCACAAAAAACACTTCCAAAAAGTTGAAAATAAATTAATAAATTTTGATTCAACGGTTGCCATGTCGGGGGACCTTGAATTGTTCCAATAATATAACGGAAAGCTTAACCAGTTAGGGTCCCCGACATGGCAACCGTTGAATCAAAATTTATTAATTTATTTTCAACTTTTTGGAAGTGTTTTTTGTGACGGGGGTTTTTAAATTTTTAATTTATTATAGTACTTAGTTTACTTCCTCGCAGTATTAAGGCCCGTATTCTATGACAGTTGATGACATAATCTGATGACAGTTAGTAGTTGTTGTAATTGTTTGACATATGGCCTGTACAATCTGTCTTCAGACAAATCGGGATTCAAGCTGAGTGTCATTCTGGAATATGGGCCTAAGAGGGTTCTACCTAATTCGTTTGTGGTAGGAACAGTAGTCCAAACCTTTCCAACATTGGTCGAGGCCTATGTCCAACCTAAAGCCAAGTGGCAGCTTTAGTCGTGGCGTTCTATTCAATCTAAAAAATACAATATTACTTAATCTATAGAGCCCTAAGTATTGTTCCATATATTGCTAGAGTCCTGAAATAATAATTTATAATAAAGACTACCTACTTTCCCTTTTTTAACAAGCTTAACAATACGCAAGCAAACGAATACAAGACGGACCGCAAGACAGCTTAGTGATTATCTTACTCCAAATCCCACCAAACTTAAAAAAATAAACAACTACCACTACGCGTATAAATAGCGCCTTAAACAATTTACTAGACAAAATTAAACCGACGCGAATACTTTAATATATCGTTTATTTTAGCATCAACTTAAACCCGGGTAATAAGTATGCTTGCAAAATAAACTACTAAATTCAGAGCTGTGTTGCCAGAGCGAACCTTTTCAAGGCGGAAGTGTAAAAGCTCTACATTTAATTTTATATTTTTGAGCAGTTGCCCGTGGCTCCGCCCGCGTTGATGTCGGTTATCGTGACCAAACATACCTTATGTCCTTTCCCAAGGTCTAATATATATCTGTATCAAATTTCATCTGAATCGGTTCAGTAGTATAGGCATAACAGCGTAACAGGCCAACACTCTGTCTGTTACTTTCGCATTTATTATATTAATTATGGAAGTATGGATATTAGTATAAATTCTATGTATTTGGGGTTCACGCCAAGACTTTTGGGACCAAACCAACCTTACCTGCTAGCTGGTGCACCTGCTGACTGACGGACGAAGCTCTGGTACATGCTTTCCCCTAGGAATAGGGATTTGAGACGGCATTCGCTGCCATAAAACCTGTTTAACTCAAACACAAAGGAGTAAGCTGATATCGGGGTCTTTATGCCTCAGACGCAAGCGGGACTAACGCCAAGATGATTATAACATATATGGTATACCTGTTTGACATTGTATACACAGACACAACGTTTTTTACATTTGTAAGTTACTCTTGGCCTGGCCTCTCTTCAAAACTTTCTCGTTCTGATTAAAATACAACCTGGTCTACATTGACTATAGGCCGTGATAGATCGATTGAGGATAAAGTTTACAGTAAAAATCGTGTACCTATAGTAGTAATTTTTGTGTAAGAAAAATAAAGGTTCACGCGGGTGCAACGTGGCGCTGCAGTCGGTTTTGCTACAGTGTGAAAAATGTTTACAATCCCTAAGTAACCGGTCCAAACTGATCACTAACGGCCGTTCCCAATATCATACTTACAGTTAAAGATAGATCGCAACAGTCAAATTTGACGTATCGGCTGTTTAAATTCAAAACATGGTAACTGATTTTTTTGCGGGAAAGCGCATCGCGGTATAATTTTATTGTCCGAAATTGGTGTGAAATAGGAGTTACTATGTTTTGAATTTATACAGCCGAGCACTTTATCCGTAGATACGATCTATATTTAACTGTCAGTATGGTATTGGGAACAGCGGAAAGTCAACTAAGTCAACGAACTTTATTCTCAATCCATTTGGCACCAGGTATAGAGTGCCCTTTCATCCTCGCCTTAAAGATGTTACATTCATCCTCAATTCGTATCTAAACCCCCTAAGCATCCCATTGTCTATCTTAGTCACTACATCCACACCACAGCATTAGTCCTATGTAAGTTTAATATCATCACAACACAATTGCAACAAACCAACAACTCGCGAGTATAATTCACGGTTAGTTTTAATCAGTCGTTAGCCGACTCCCCTAGGCATCGTTAACAAATGGGGACTACCACCACTCCGCTACAACGCAATCCAGATGCTTTTAATAGCTTTTTAACCAAATTACTGGCAAAACTTCATACAACATTTTGTGAAATTGAAATGTTTATTATTATATACTACGTACTTATAAAACTTGAAGAATTTGGTTACAAGAAAATGTGCAGAAGTTAAAACTTCGTAAATAGCGACGCAAGTCAAGCACGCTAATAGTTATGTTCGGTGAAACTTGCTCCAACGAAATATTAAATGTGTTTTTCTTCCTCTGGGCGCGTCTTTATGCGTTAACTCGAATCAATTCAGAATTGCTTGGTTTTACTCTTGATGATTATGGTCTGGAGTTTCTTAATTAAATTTTACTGATATTTTTCTACCACAGCGATACAATCTGCTACGGAACCTCAGATACTCTTAATTTGAACATTAACCTAGCCTTGTGTCCTGACTAAACGTAAAACTGATAAGTGAACTACAAATCAGGTGGTGTGTTGAGCTTGATTGCTTTGAGATAACTTTTAATCAAAGATCACTGATTTGTTATGTCGCTACGGTTTTATTTTAAGTTAAATAAAAGATATTTCTAGGCAACTATTGACATGAGCCAAGCCCATTCTGAAGAAACTACTTTCAGATTTAACGTATATATTGTTAGGTAGGTTATACATTGCCAATTTCTTACGATATTTCATTTTCGGTTCCTTACTTTGTCCGTAACATAAAAGTAACATAATCAATGGTTACTTGGTTGAAACCCAAACGTGACGGCTCTGCTGTACTCGTAGGACATTGCGCACGTTGCAATTTATTGTATACGTGTGGGGTTTCCTTTCTGCCAATATTTTCCTTTCCTTTGTGAAAAAATCCGTACCATACTTGATTGTTTGCTAACGTCACTATTTGATACCCGCGGAAATGACTTCCTATTTATAAGGTGACATTTTTATGTATTAAGAAATAGATATTACTTACATTGTTTACATTTTCTAATGCCTGAAGGTACTA
Source organism: Eilema sororculum (assembly GCA_914829495.1). Lineage (NCBI taxonomy): Eukaryota > Metazoa > Arthropoda > Insecta > Lepidoptera > Erebidae > Eilema > Eilema sororculum. The sequence continues at coordinate 17,152,966 of OU618552.1, read as the reverse complement.
TGCGAAGGAATCATCGGTGTGTCTTGTGACTCAAGCATTTGTTTCACGCAGAGCATGCGATTACCAAATCCAATGGTGGCAATCGCATGATTTTAACACTTGACTGAAATTCAAATAATATTTTTTCATTTAGATCACAAGGTAACTTTTTTGAACATCATGTAGGTATAACAGTTCCGAATGTCATGAGTACCTAGATTTTAGAGACAAACTGAAGTTAATCTACTGGTATCTTTTACCAACGCCGTTCCCAATAACATATTTACAATTAAAGACAGATCGCATCTACGGATAAAGTGCTTGGCTGTTTAAATTCGAAACATAGTAACTCCTATTTCACACCAATTTCGGAAAATAAAATTACACCGCGATACGCTTTCCCGCAAAAAAAAATCAGTTACCATGTTTTGAATTTAAACAGCCGATACGTCAAATTTGACTGTTGCGATCTATCTTTAACTGTAAGTATTTTATTGGGAACAGCCGTTTTGAATAATGGATTTTCATAGTCCACCATAAACGTTGTTAACGCTTTACTTATGAAGGTTTTGTGAAGAAAATACCTAATTCCACTTTCATACATTTTAACAAACAAAGGGAGGACATTATTACTGCGGTTTATTACTTTTTCTTCGGACAAAATTCCCTGACTTAGTTAGGTGTTTTAATGGTGCATTACCTGGCTTAGAGAATTTCTTCAAAATAACTACGTATTTTTTCTCTTGCTAACGTCATTTTACGTGCAAATTAGCTGCGGTTGAGGTTAGTATCACAATTATGATTTTAAAAATAAACTGTTGCTCGACGTGTCTCATCCAATTCCCGTAAACTGCATTTCTTATAATATTTATAGGTAAGTAGAAGAATAGGGATTTGTATAGTTAGCATACTTAATGCTGTAAAATTTCCTTCAATTGTTTGGGCGCAGTTATCAAAAATCAATGTTTAAAAATGATTGTAACATCATTCATTGATTCCGATAGTTCGAAAGAAAATCGGTAGATGACGCCACGTCGCCTTAAAGACGTATAAGATGGGAAATTTGAATCATATCGGGCGTGTCTCGGTAGCCGAATTGGTCAGGCATTCCCCCTGTAAGGGAAAGACTGCGGGTTCGAGTCCCGCCCGAGAAGATTCTTTTTCCCTATGTATTTGATAGGGATACTTTATTTTATTTTGGCATAGGTATACCAATTTTATTTTCCGCAATAAAAAAAGTTGTTCAAAAAAACCGCGAACACGTGCCTCATTCAGCAAAACTAAGATATTTTTAAATTTGGAACACAATCTTTAAAAAAAATGTATTCATAAATCGAATCGAATTATAGATATGCGATCATAGATATAGAACTTAGTATTCGATAATATGGATAGCAAGGGTAACTTTGTCCACTCATGCCTATTAAGATAAATATCCACCAAATCCTATTATAAGCACGCACGTATAGCCATCTGCTTTCTGCAAATCTGTAGTCTAAATGTTAATGCGTGGACCACGGGACAATACTATGCAAATAACATCCCTTGATATTGGCGCAGTAATGTATGCGAGTTCGGATATCACGGAGGCTGCCCGAACTAATACTTGCGATACCTGAGCCGCGCCTATGTCGGCCAATGTATTGATACGTGTAGTAAGGGTGGTTTTCTTTTACTGGGAAATTTCTATTGTTTTGTGTGATACTTGCGGTGAATTTGTAGAATGTCGTGTTGTCCTTAAGATTATAGGAATGATGATTGTTGCACCTGCTTTGTATTGAAACTTAAATTGAACTATGGAAGTGACCTATGGCAAAATATTGATGGAATCAACAATTCTTATGAGCAGTATACCTTCTTCAATATTACTGACGGTTTCAATTAAGTTTAGGCAATATAAAATCGTTACTGTGAAGTGAAGACGATGGATGATTACCTGTCTAAATTAAAAAGCTTGTTAATTCATGGTAGTTGCTCCAGAATGCGGAAAGATTTCTTTTGCAGTATAGCTCCACAGATTTAGATACATCCATGTTAAAGAATAAGTCTTTGCAGTTCGAAGGGGTGTGACGAAAGGTGATTAAAAATAAGCAAGACATTTTATTGTTGACACAGAACTCCTTTTTATTACAAATATTTAATTGCACATAAGAACATTTCATACAAAAATAGATTCTTAATTAAAAAGATTCCCACTAAAACAAACTAGAAAACCGCAATACAAATTAATAGATAATTACATAAATAGATATTTAGAAAATTTTGATTAACATCCAACATTAACATAGTGGAAATGCATAATATTTCTAACTCTCCAGATGTCAAGAGTTTACACACAACAGAAATTTGGCTAAACAGTTATAAAAAAAAACGTAATAAATTATTTTCAAGTGAATAATATAATTGACCAAAACTTCAAGTCAAAGCAAATCGTGATATTTATTTAAATACCATTAAGATTTATTGACAATATTTATTTGTTAACAATTCAACAATCTATCTAACATTTATATACAATTGTGATGGTATATGGTAACATTTCATCTTTGACTTCAAGTATTTCCCCGCACGACACACTCCGTGCGTTTTATATGTATCTACGGTAATATATCACATTATATTTATCAACGTACCAGTTAATATAAAACATGTAAATTTGCGACTTTATACATTCGAGACATTTTGAAATTTGTGACAATTTTATTTAAATATAAAAATCTAATCTAAAAATATATCTAAATCGGCAGAAATAAATGAATGATTATCTTTACTAATTACAATAATTATTATAACCTAAGAAGCTTTACTACTTAAAGATAATGTTAAAATTATGACAAGTCAAAATGTATTTTAGGACTATATAAAATTGCCTAATAGAATCAATATTTTATACTACTATTTTAGTCGACTTGAACGGTTGGAAGTAAAAATTGTACAATTTTTAAAACGCTATGGTAACTTTCGGCCTATGTACTAACCTACGATTAAACAATATAATTACTATAACGCCATTACTGAGAGAGCCCCACAGATCATATTATAACATATTGTGGCATGAATTATGGCTTTTCATTGTCATTTTAGAGCTGTGTTCGCACACCAGATGACCTTAACCCGCTGTGTGTACGCAGCTTTATGGAAACATGTTTGCTGATTTAAATTATTTTATCTCCAGAACAGGCATAAAAATAATTATCATTTTGTCATATTATTACGCCACTTCAAGCAGAATACGTATAATGTAAATTACATCAGTACCAGGTATGTGGTAGGGACGGCCATTGTGTAATCTAGGTAAATTATAGAGTGGCTAACATCAAAGGCAAGTTTGATTAAGTGAAGTGCGCACTAGTGAGGGAGGCTACAGCAAACACGCTACCACTAAATAAGGACCTGATACTCGATACGTTCTCGGAACTGGTGCGAATCGATAATATTAATTATAACTTTAATGAATCGCCTATCAATTAGATATCTAATATCGGATGGAACTTTCCGCACAGTTCCGTGTTGTAGAATCGAAACTTCGGTTCGATAAAACTGAAGTGATTGAGTTAATCGTTTATATTCGATATAATGTTCGATATTATTTTTGTGACTAAGTTTGAGAGATTGTTTTATAGTCCAAGTGTCATCATGTAACGTGCGGCGAATGCGTTACAAGAACTATTTGTTCAACTTACAATTTTAAAACTAGCTATATTACATACATAATACATAGTCATTTTAAATATAAGACTTTAGTACTTCGACTGGTGATGCGATTTAAATAATATCGACCATGATACAGATAAATTATAGTAGTCCAACCAAATGATGTCACCGAAGAAATTAACCTTAAAAATTAAAAACCTATATAACTCACGTCAATATGAATTATCATTAACTACGTATTTGTTTCAATTGCTAATCTAAGTTGGATTATTCTTTTTCGGTATCATGGTCGAGGTACAAAGTTTGAAGCATCTACGGCTTATCTGACAACGGCTTTTGCGTCGCCGGCGATGGTAACTGCGAACTAAAGTCATATTGTAGATATTTTTATTATAAACCAAAATGCGGACGTTTTATCGGTCGATGGAGATGTACAGTAAATAAATAACTAACAGAAGTGTATCGTATTAACTATATCGATAAAATATCCGCGTTTTGGTTCGATAAATATGCGTTTAAAACCTACGATAATGTGTGCTATAACAACCAACACGATTGTAATGGTCCTCTTCTAATCACAATGAAGAAATAAACAGTAGTTCAACTTTCGAACGTCGATGTAAGTTGACTTGCTGGTTATCTTTCCCACGCATCGATAATCGAAAAAAAAAATACAAATTTCTGTAGGTAGCTAGGAAGTTGTGACCGTACATCACCTAATGACTTACTTTACCACTACCGAGACTGATATTAGACTATTGTTACACGATCGAGCAAATATCAATAAAAATATCAGATAATTCAAAATAAATAGCAGTAGTGATGTGCAGCGAGTGTTTTATTACTCGAAGTTTAATTTACAAACGATAAAGGAGTTAAGTAACACTTACCTCCTTTGCAGTTTGTACCTTTTAGTTATGTTCGACAAATTCAAATACAGTAATGACTAAATTGTGAACAGAATTTAAGTCAATCGCGTAACTATAGCTCACTACTGAATGACACACATTAGTCACTTACGTCTACGATCACAGCGCGCGCTATGTGGAATGTTCGAGGAGCTGGTCTCTCTCCGTCTCTCTCTCACTCACAGAGTAGGTTATTCGCGAGGGTAGGACGGTGACATCGTCGTCTGTGCAGGACAACGGGGAGTACACGACGCCTCGGGCGCGCGTTTTCTTAGGCTTCTCCCGAGGGCTGCGTGCCTGGTGATAAATACAAGGATTAAATACAAAATAATAAAATATTAAAAAGGACCTATAAACTAAATTAATGTTTAATAAAAAAAATAAGTTAAAATAATAATTCTTAATTTTATTTTCATTTGATAACTAACTAATGCATGATTGCATCACAGTATGCGTGAGCAGGCGTGTGTGTGCGCACGTGCATGCGGATGTACCTACGTCAGATTGTATGCCCTGAACAGAGTCTTTTCAATAGGTGATTTGCCATCTTGACATTGCTCCAGTATTAACGAGGTATTATGGCATTGCATGGCCATAAGACCTTAAGATAGTATTTATTGTTTCTGTCCGACTTCAGATCTCGAAGTAATTAATTAATAATAAAAAAAGAACGTAAACCAATACGTAAACGCAAAGCAATAGTCTATTAAAATTATCTGGACTAAATTGTTAGCCTAAGCCTAGACCCATAAAGTTAAGGGAATTATTTCCACACCGCTAAAACATATTCGAGAATCCTCCACAACAACATCATCCAAAGCCCTGGAAACGTTTTATTTTTAGATATAAACCACAACAAGCTTGATGTTTAGTCATTTTATTATTCCTACGATAGTAAAACATTTATTTATGTGGCATGAAACCGTGTCATTTGTTATGTCGTTCGGCAGGATGAGAATGTCGATACGAAAAGTATAATGAGAACATACGTAGTAAAGACAAAATGTTTATGTACAGAGAATGTCATATACTTTATCAAACAAGGCGTTATGGGGAAAACATGATGGCTGACTATCTATGACACATAATAATAAGATGTTTTATCGATCATGTTTTATTTGTGTTGGCAACACTGGATTAATGTTGCCATGTGATTTGAGTTTATGACGGTTATGAAGTTTATTGTTTATTTGGTTGCCAGCGAGCATACGCATGTTGTCTATGTTCCTTTTTTAAATAAAAAAATACTATTATTTTATATTTGTCTTAGAGTACTTTTTAAGATCAAGTTGTTATTTATGAAAATGTAGAAAATAAAAACCGGCTTCCAAAGACTGAAAATGTCACACGTTTTATTCTATCATAGAATAGAATTTGCTATTCAACTTCAAATGAAAAGCCCTCCAGGTCTAGTCTAGACTAATAAAGATTAATCATTACTAGCTTATGTCCATAATTTCCTAAAAACAAACAAAGAGTGCACAAATAATACAGACATGATAGCGTCAAAGAATTTAATTAAAATTGTTCAACGATTTTTGCTAAAATGTTTGATATGAAAAGATAAAAGCTGTATTAAAAAGTAAGCTATCAGGTTCTAAATTAATCTCATACGGCGGGCCCCGGCTTTCAATACTTCTGATCATAGATAAGCCACAATTTCATTACTGGACGCATTCATCGCACCGTGTGTGGCAGTCAATATTTTTACTTGCTTTATTTTTAGTATGAGCGACTAATTACTTTTTAGGAGACCTAGTTTTGGGCCAAGATATAGGAATACATGAAAAAATCCTCTATTTTAGATGAGATTCATTTATAAAGTCTCGAAGGCATTAAAATTTTGGGTAAGACAATAAAACTTGGTTATAAGTTATTGGATATTGGGTTTCTTTCTTTCAAAAGTCAAGTTCTTCAAAAACTGTATTGAGTTGAAAAATTGCGTACAAACGATGAATGATTTACCTGGTTTTACTATTTCTTTTGTGACGACAAGGTAGATTCAGATTCTAAATAAAGTTTAGAATTTAATTTTAATCCAATTTTCAATTCTCTACCCACCATGTGTGTAAGGGCATTGAGTTTCTCCTTTTCAGTTCATATATGCGGCATTGTGTTATAAAAGGAGGTAATGGGATTTCCAACCCTTACCTCACTATCTAACTTGCTTAAAATACCTCATTAGATTTTAATACGATAGTTAACCCTTTTGACCGACACTAATTTGTGTCCAGGACGCTTTGGTAACAACTTGGGACGGGTCGCAGCGACCTGTCCAGTTTGACTCGTCTTATTTGTGATAAGGGAGTAAGTAAATAGGTTACAACGTAACCATTGTTTGGGTGTAATATCTATTGCATATTTGGAAATCAATGGATTATGCCGTAATTTTAGATGTTGTTTATTTTAAATAGCCAGTGAACGAACTAAGTTCCACAGATTTAGGATTAATTAACTAATTTGGAGAGGCCTGTGTCCAGCAGTGTACTGCGGTGGTAGTCCACCGCAGTACACTGCTTTGCATTGATTGATTGATTGAACTTGAATCAATTAATTCATATGTATATTAAAAAAAATTAGCTATACAAGATGTTATTGAATTTTGCTTCAGCACATTTGCCATTGTAATGGCATGCAAACATTAGTTTAAACAAAAGTCAATAGTAGAATAAAATAATGTATAATAATAATAATAAGAAATATTCCACAACATTCTACACAACGCTATCATGGTAAGCTTAACTAGCTTGTGTTATGGAATCTAGATTGCATACTTAAATACTTTTTTTTTGTAAATACATATATATTACACATACAAATACCCAGACTAATGCAAATAACCATATTCATGCATACAAATATTTGCACTGAGCGGGGGTTCGAACTCCGCCTCCTGCGTGGCAGTCGAGGCTGTCATTGAAATTGGAAATAGGCTTGTCCGTGACATTGCAGACACGTTTGTTATAGTAAACGCGTGTGTATCTGTGTCTGCCTCCGTGAAACCTCACACCGTGGAAGCCCGGCGTTACTCGAACTCGCATTCCACGAAGATCAACTTCTGTATGTATTCTGTGAGTCTACCGACACTGCGGTCTGCGGTAGCCTAGTGGTATGGGTAATGGACTGCTGAGACGAGGTCTCGGGTTCGATCCCAGATTTACCATGGCACACACCAATGACTTTTCGATGCTTTTCGAAGTTATGTGTGTATTTATCGCAGGTTTATAAGTGCCCGGTTAATGGCAATATGCTCGCCACCTATTTTTTTTTTTTTACATTCTACACAACGCTATCTAGACCCATGGTAAGCATAGCTTAACTAGCTTGTGTTATGGGAATCTAGAATGCTGATAAACATAGTTAATTTTTTTTTTTGTAAATACAAACATATTATATATAAAAACACGCAGACCAATGCAAATAGCCATATTCATGCATACAAATATTTGCACTGAGCGGGAATCGAACCCGCGCCCCCTGCGTGGCAGTCGCGTTCACACTGCCACCAAGCCACGGAGGCATACATTGGGACCTAAATATACTGGCGAAATGTGGGTGCTAGCACTTCTGCCTACCCCTCCAGGGAATACAGGCGTGAGTTTGCTATGTTATGTTACCGACACTCACCTGTAGCACGGTGAGCACGGCCACGAAGAGCGCGATGGCGGCGGCGCACACGCCGAGCGTGACGGCGGCCGCGCTGGGCCCGCCCGGCGCCGGCGCCGCGTGGTACGCGCTCCACTCCGCGATACGCCGCTTGCCCGCCACCACTGAGTTTATACACTCACCTGGGTTGAACGACTAGAGTTTAGATAATGGTCTTATGTGTTTTTTTTATCGTGCGAAAAATCCCCCACGAAATCAAATGGATCGAAACCCACGAAAACACGAAATCAAGTGAAATCCCCCACGGAGCCGGTGGAGGTGGTTATGTCGGCCTCGAACCGACTAAAACGCACGCCGTCTTGGGTCTTTGGTTGCCGGAGGTGAGATTGCCGAAAGCATATCTCTCACACCCCGGCAGACCCAGGACCATCTCTTTCGAGATGGTTCCCTTCGGGTTGTGAGGACCTTAGTGTCCCATCAAGCCCCGGAGATAATAGTTTTATGTTGAAACTAGGGTGATATTGATATGACACTGTTAGTTAAAATATTGCTTAAGCTAAAATCTCATAATGGTAAGGATATCCTCTATCGCTCAGGTTAGTTAGTAACACAAGTCACATGTATCATAGGTGCATTTTGTGTTGTTGTTGTGTGTACACAAATATCACACGTCCACAGAACTATACTTACTTTTTTTTTATACTGGACACGTCAATTTGACTTCACCTCGCCTGATGTTAAGCTAAAGGCAAAGTCTCGGACACGCTAAGCACAGAGACACACTGCACACAAACACGCGCACACACACGAACACGAACACATACACCCATTACACACTTACACGTCGATTCATTCGATTAACCGCCGTTCCCAATAACATACTGACAGTTAAAGATAGATCGCATCTACGGATATAGTGCTCGGCTGTTTAAATTCAAAACATAGTAACTCCTATTTCACACCAATTTCGGAAAATAAAATTATACCGCGATGCGCTTTCCCACAAAAAAATCAATTACTATGTTTTGAATTTAAACAGCCGATACGTCAAATTTGACTATTGCGATCTATCTATAACTGTAAGTATGTTATTGGGAACGGCCGTAAATCAAACTGAATTTTGTATCTAACACAAGTTTCTCAAGTGTTTAGTTGGGTACATGCTTTGTATTTAATGGTTTCGTCGATCATTGCAAAACTACTTACAACCTCCAAAAAATCGCACTCACGCTATATAATATTAGCGTAGACTTATAAATCATACCAGATTCTGGGTGACAGTGGCAGCATTCATTCTCTGATGTGGTGTTGGTTGCGCCGCGATCGGGGCAACATGGCACGCATTGGTTGTTTAACCTGAGAACAAATAATAAATCATTCATCATTACATCATTATTCAGAAGTTATTTAACACTTTTTATAGATAATTATCTAACATAACATAACATAAACTCACGCCTATAATCCCCGAAGGTAGGCAGAGGTGCTAGCACCCACATTTCACCACTTTATGTTTGGGTCCCAATGTAATAGGTGGTGAGCCTATTGCCATTAACCGGGCACTTATAAACCTGCGATAAATACACACATAACTTCGAAAAGCATCAAAAAGTCATTGGTGTGTGCCATGGTAAACCTGGGATCGAACCCGAGACCTCGTTTCAGCAGTCCATTACCCATACAACTAGACTACCGAATTATCTGAGCTTTAATTATGTCTAAGATATTTGTATGGTCAGACGTACCGTTTGGCTGTAAATCGCGTAAAACCCGTTGTAGTGACGTTTAACTTTTAATAAAAAAAAATCCAGGCAACGGATTTATGAGGAGTTTTTAGAGTTCTATAATGATGGTGCTCTAAACAATCCTACCAATTTTCAGCCGGGTGCGAATTATTTTAACCCTGGATGTTTACATTGACCGGGATAGAGAGCATCTGAGGGTTATGTATTATCCCGATATATCTAACAATAATGATAGTGACTATGATAGTTTCAATACCTATAAAGTGTACACATATCTCCTTTGTCGATTGTGCCTAATATTTGTGCATATTACCGTACAGAATTTCGTAACAGAAAAAATCCAATAACACTTTGTCTGATGCGAGGAGTGACAGTCAATTTCAATAAAAACAAAATCCCTAGTCAAAGCACTCTGTCGTATTTCAATATTTATACGAGTTTTCACCCAATACCCGGCAATATTTCCTGCAATATGCGCTGCAATGCAAGATAACTTTATGATCTTTTTGTATCGAGAAAATATTCTCTTGTATTTTGAAACTCTCCACATTTGTAGTATAGCTTAGTGTCCTGACATTTGTTTTATGTTTATGAAACAACATTGGTTGTGGAAATATTCAAATCAAAATATGCTAGATGCAGCCTTATCCAGAGTAGTAACGTTAAATTAACATTCTCATCCTATATACTCACTATAACTACACTAATTAGTAGAGTTCGTCGATCAGTTTATGCACTTTTATAGACTGTGTGTACTAGATATCGTTATTTTCTCCGTGCAGATTCAACATCTGCATAAAAGAAAGCAGTCAAATGAATTCTTAAAACGTATGTTTCTGACTCACATTTTCATTATTAAGATGGGTTGAAAACTCCTAGTTTACAGCTCTTCAGGCCCTTCAGAGCATTCCTTGTCGCACTTCTCCACGTATGTCACTTGAGAACGACCCTTCAATCACCAAGCACTCTTCACGAGTGTTAAAACCGTCCGTTCATGTTTCAGGTTTTTTGGAGACACGTAAGGAAAAGTTTCGATTCGAATAGAAACAAAAATACACTTATAGTAGGAATATGAAATACATCTGCATAATAGATAGAAAAAGTGGTAGGTTTGGACCAGGAAAATACCATCTATCGTAGTGGAAATAAAATGACTATCAAGTAATTTAATAAATAAATATTCTACAACATTCTACACAACGCTATCTAGACCCATGGTAAGCTTAACCAGCTTATGTTATGGAATCTAGAATGAGGATAACACACTTAGATACTTTTTTTTGCAAATACATTCATATTATACATAGAAACACCCAGACCAATGCAAATAGCCATATTCATGCATACAAATACTTGCACTGAGCAGTCGTGTTCGCTACCGCCACGCCACAGAAGCCCCTTAAAATATTCACGATTATTTCAATACACCAGTTATTAGGACCACTCTTAACTTACACCGCTTGACTTGTCGTATATAAACATTAATTGCACAAAGCAAAAATAGTTCTAATACTACAGAATAAACAGAACATTTTGCTTTCAACGTGTTTTCAAACTAATTACCGCGTGTCTGAAAACTTGTACCTTCGTTTAATCTACTCGTTTATTTAGACTAGAACGGATGTCTGCGGTTAGAATAGTCAGTTTAACGCCCAACATAATATGTGGTAGACTGCGAGTTGTACACACACTGGTTGCATTGCTTTTTCAGTGTTTAGCCACACAAGTAAATTCTTCAGATATATCTTTAGATGCGTTCAGCTATTTCTGGAGGTGATTAAGGAGAAATTCTTTAGGGTGGGTACAAAGCAGCGCGTTCCATATGCATTTCGCCAGGCGTATTGTTTGGCCTCTCCGTAATAGAAATAAAAGAGGATATAGCTGTTGCCATCGTGGAGGCGTTGTCAGTCTTCACTGCTTTCTAACATTTTACTCGGCACGAAAATCAAAACCACCTTCATACACATAAGTTCAAATTTATGCCACAGCATTACCGACCAAATTTTTTATCTTCCCAAAATACAAGTGTAAAGTTTATTGGGCACTCGAGTGCCGCTTGTCTCGCTACGATTCCACTTGGAAGGCTTCTGAAATTCATACATTGCCTTGGAAGTTATACAGCAAAGTTATAGGCCACCTGTCGAGCTCTAAGCGGCTGCGCTGCCAAGTACCAAACGTGTGAGTCCAACACTTCGTATCGTGTTCATTGTTCGTTCAATTGTAAGCTCGCTTTAAGTTCGCGCCGTAATGGTTTTAAAAGTGCCGTACCTAAAATACGCGTACAAAGTTGAAATTAATATCAAATACTCCTAAAAAACTGCAGCTAGACTGAAACCCAGAAAGGTTTGGATGCGACTAGAATTACCTAACGTTAGGATAAAGAAGACTCCGAAAATGCCTAAAATAATTAAATCCCAAGATGTCCAGTTGATGTTACATAGGACCATCTGGTGACATTTGACTGTACCATCTATATGTACAATCTCCTTTGGTATAGGCATACCAAAGGAGATTGTACATTTGGTATAGGTATACCAAAGGAGATGGTACATTCAAAAATGTCGTATTGATTTCGATTTATTTTGCGATTGAAGTCGACAGGTTTGTCTTGGTCACCGTTACCGTACAACCTGTACGTACAGGTTGTACATATTATGTATGACGAATTCATGGATTACAAGATTTGAGTATACTCAATTGTTTTTTTTAACGGTGATCAAGGCAAGCCTGTTGATCTTCAATCGCAAAAAAGCGAATTCAAAACTCCCTGTAGTTTGTTATACGTCAGTTACCAATATAACTCACCTGTCTAATCTCAGCGGTCTGGAACAAGTAGTACAACTAAACCGCCCCGGTCCCGAGCATGTTCGACAAGTCGCATCACAGCTCTTACACCTTGCGCTACTGCCTTCGTAGTACTGCGAGCCGAGACACTCCATACAAACGCCACCGTCTAGCATGAAGCGGGGCGGGCATGATTTGCAGTGCAGAGGCCCTGAGCCGTCGCATTCTCGGCAGTAGTGATGGCAGTGTCGACAGCCGCCAAGACTTTGGTAGAAACCTAAGGATAGAGAAACATTTTTTGGTTGAAGTCAATACATAAATATAAAGTCACTTAAGTTTCCTATTGGGGTATTATTTCTACTTGCTATGATCCTGGCAGGCATTTCTACATTCGAAATGTACGCTAGTGACCTTGACTTAACCTTTCTTTAATACATGACCAATCTGATTAATACAAGGTGATTTTATAGTCGTTTCCGAAAAAAAGAATTTCGATAGCAAAATCATCTGGGAGTATTAATTTGGTGAAAGAAAAAATTTTTTTTATACCCTCATACATTTTTCCTTTCATAACATAACATAACATAAACTCACGCCTATATTCCCCGAAGGGGTAGGCAGAGGTGCTAGCACCCACATTTCGCCAGTTTATGTTTAGGTCCCAATGTAATAGGTGGCGAGTCTATTGCCATTAACCGGGCACTTATAAACCTGCGATAAATACACACATAACTTCGAAAAGCATCGAAAAGTCATTGGTGTGTGCCATGGTAAACCTGGGATCGAACCCGAAACCTCGTCTCAGCAGTCCATTACCCATACCACTAGGCTACCGCAGATCTTAATTTTTCCTTTCACCTGAACATTATTCCCATACATTATCAAAAAATAAATCTTTCACCAAATTAATACTCCCAGATGATTTGCTATCGAAATTGTGTCCAAATTCTTTTTTTCGGAAACGACTTTAGAATCACCTTGTATTTGTATGCCTAGGACGAATCTCATCGGGATGTCGATTCACCCTCGCCTCATATATCAGTTCCGTCAATCAACTTCTGACCATCCTCTTTGAAAATAATATTGCTAATTTTATGTGGACAACAAATTATGGTGTATATTCTAAAATATGAAACAAATACTTGTATGCATGAATATGGGTATTTGCTTTATTCTGGGTGTTTCTATGTATAATATGTATGTATTCACAAAAAAAATCCGCATTCTAAATTCCATAACACAAGCTAGTTAAGCTTACCATGGATCTATATATCTTTGTGTATAATGTTATTGAAAAAAAAAACTAAATTTTAGACCGTACGCTTTGGATAGATCAGCGTCATTCGGTTGATTCATTGAATCCTTATTTTGTTAGGATTATTTGGTCTTTTCTCTATCGTTTTAGTATCCCTAGACCTATACACCAATTTTTCCCAGATCAATGTCCAATAAATATTATATGTTTTAAGGATTACGCGGACTCCAACGCAGGCTTCGCCATTCCCACGCCAAGCTGCCCATTTATTTATCTATATCATAATCCGCTTTGTTTGCTCCCGAAACATCTCCATTAATTTAATCTATTGTGTTCCGTATCGACCGCTAATCATTCGGTTAACCCAGGATAAACACATATTTATTACGTAATATCCCCTTCAACAATAGCTTGCAGGGACTAGCTTGAACCTTTGGCTATTGTTAGATTGAGAGTAATGAGGAAATCATTGATTATATTATCTTTCTATCTACATCTATTATAATATTCATGGTTTGGGTGTTGGGGTTGAAACAAAGTAGTATTACATTGTGGAACAAAGACTGTTTCTTCAGAAGTCACTCGTGAGAAAGTACCTACTATTATAATTTATGAGCTTCTAATAAGATTTAAAAGGAGCTTAAGTTACAGGCTTTCCTTTTTTTTTTATCGTGCGCAAAATTTCGCTAGGATACCACACCCACGGAGCCGGTGGAGGCGGTTATGTCGGACTCGAACCTAATAAAACGGAGGTGAGATTGCCGAAAGCATATCTCTCGCACCCCGGCAGACCCAGGACCATCATTTGAGATGGTCCCCTTCGGGTTACAGGTTTTTTGATTAGAAAAAAGATGGGTTATGATGTTCTAAAATTGAAAAGCAGCATTGAACGTCTTAACCTTAGGATATGGTTGTCAATGAAGTAAGCAGAGATCACATTTCCACTTCATATGAACCTAATACACACCTACTTCTTCTCTTTTACCTTTCATAATGTTTGAATAGAAGATATGGAGAATCTGAGTGATGGACTAGCTACTTCAATGAATCAATCGACTGCTGGAAGGTCTCTCCCAATGTTGAGAGGCTTTGGCCTACCGTTTCCACGCTGGCCAGACGAGTTGGTACATTTTATTTTAAGTTTTCCTTCTCTAACTGGCTACTTACTTCGCATGACATAAACATTGCCTACGTAAAACATTAACTATACTCACCTTGCGGACACTCTGGATGGCACTCGCCTGCTGCGAGTCTCCAACCTTCAGGACAGGAGGCACACTGGTCCCTTCGCGGCCCGATGCATGTGCTGCAAGACAGATAGCACTTCGAACAAGTGCCCCGGTCAGCATAGTATCTGCGTAGATGAAAATAACGGTCAATAAATCAATGTTACCTAATATACTACCTACCTATACTACCTAAAAAAATACTAAACAATTTCTAAGGTTCGCCACCAAGCGCAATTTATGTATGTCCTTTGGTATTTTATATCATATTATGAAGAATATAAGTAAATCCTATTAATATCATAAACGAGAAAGTTTGTAAGTACGAATGGATGGATGTTTGTTAATCTTTCACGTCTAAACTGCTGGAGCGATTTTAATAAAATATGGCATGGAGTTAGCTGACACCTTAGATTAACACATGCTATGTTTGGTCGCGATAACCGACGTCCACGCGGGCGGAGCCGCGGGCAAAAGCTAGTTAAACATAAACGTTGCCGCTATTACTGTAATGATATTGACGCAGACCTAATTTTGAATTCATTCGTCTACTCTAAACTAAACTTCATCTACTCTAACCAACAACCCAACAAAAGTGGGTGAGATTGAGTGAGATAAAGCATTTTGAACTTAAATCAAAGGTCAAAGAAGAAAGTTCTTTGACCTTTTATTTAACAACTGAAACGACTCGCTAGGTAACCGTATTTTATTGCACAAAGTGGCCACAAATTAAACTTCTACATGTTATACAACTTTGACAACAAGTAGGTATTAGGTATAGCTACGTTTTAGACGAAAAGTAATGTTTATATTTTTTGGAAATTGACTAATGAATTTTACTTTAACTTTTGTTTTCGAGTACCTATACCTACATTGTTTTGAGCTCTAAAATGTCCTAATTAGTAACTAATAACTCTCAGGCTTCTACTATTCGTATAAGTAGAAGCCGGAAAACCCCCGAGTAAGACAGAAAATTACACAGAGCAAAATTATTGTGGAAAAATATTCTATGAAAAAGAACGTCAGCAGTTCGTAATAAAGTTTCACGGTTTACATACAAAACGTTTAAAGTTACTTGCGAAGTTTTTATTACTGCACTGACCTAAATAATGGCATGAAAACGTTTACAAAATAAAGCATTAAGAATTGTCAGGTTTTGTTTATGTAGGAAAATAAAATGTGGGGAACTAATTTTATTTTTATTTTTTATTTATTTAAGAATATTAGAACCGGATATTACTAACATTCCCTCTAACCCCTCCAACTAATAAGCTAAATTGCTTATACTAGGAGTGGGTTTACGTCGGTAGTTTAATGGCCAGGATTCGAATTAGACTTTTAAGGTAGGTACCCACCTACTATTATAACCGTACTCCCGAATAACGCTCGGTTGTGAATCGGCTCATACATTACATTAGAACCGCCATCTAATACAATCTTTCCTCAGATTTAACTATAAATCGAGATTCAGGACTGATTATCGTTCAGGAATTTGAGCCTAAAACTATGAGACAGTCTGATAAATGTCACCTTGAGTCTAGTAAACGTTCATAGGCTACAGACAGACTACTAGGTATCATGTGCAATTTAATCGTAAATAAGGTCGCAAAAAAGGTAGGTAGTACAGAATGGTAGTAGGAAAAGGCATATAATATGTCTCTTATGTTCGGCGAAGGTTCTAAGTTGGAGGTGATTTAGAAAGGTTATCTTTGATTTGACCCTTTTAAAACGACCCTCAAACAAAAGAGTCGCTTTGTCGCATGAAACTTTGAATAAAGCATTCAAGCTTCCAACCCAGGCTTAAAATTTAAAGTCAGAATCCCATTAGGTCTTCAGGGAAAACTGCGGCGGTGACCTTTTTATTTTTTGTGCAAATATAACTCAGTCAACAGACAATAGCGGGGTTAACTATTGTCATACGTAAAATTCTGTTAGCTATGTTTTAGAAATTTAATCTATTCATAAACTCTATATTTTCTCATTCATTTCTTGCTGAAAATTACTTTGAATTCGTTTTTTCTTTAATCTTAAAACATCGTTTGCAACAAGCTATGTCAGGCCCTGCCTGACATGACACGTATAAAAAGTACAACAGTGGACCTTTTTATAATTACGCGTGGCCTATTATAAATTACCCTGTACGTTATAGATTGAAATGTGCATAAGGTAAACTCAGAAGACTTTCGTTTCGCACAAGATGAACAAGAGACGAGCAGTATTATACAACATATGTTTTGAGTGCAAATGTCCACTCATTCGGACTTACTCAAACCCGAACTGGTATCGCGCATAGATTATCTGCGTTTCGTGAGACAGGTAACAAAGTCTTTTTCGGACTTATTCATACCTATATCTTAAACTCATTATAATTCCAACACAGTACGAATCGATCTTGACCGCAAAATGGCCGAGAATTCATCAAAAAAATAAATAAAAAGAAGTAAGGCTCTGATTGAAGTGAAACGTACTGTAGATGGGAATGAAAGTCGAACAAAAACATATTTGAGGAAAACGGCTAAAATAACTCTTAGAAACATTTATTAGAGCGCATTGTTAAGGAGAGCGCTGAGTGAAAATTATGCGTAGTGGCGGCATTGCTTTTTGTGCTTCTAAAAATATTGATATTTACGACTATCTTAGCAGGAGTTTTATTGACTCTCTAAATAAATTGGCATCATTGATGTTACGAGGGTTTTGCTTTTGGTAAATAGACGATAGGCTAATTAGCAACACGTCTATCAATATATCCAATAAACTATTCATCTATTTTCAGATTACTTTTTTCATAAAAGATTTTCTAATTAGAGTCAGAAAATCTGGGCGAGCAAAAATATCCATACCACAGGTTTATCAGTAACAATCATAGAATAATTGAACAAAAAAAGATATTTAATGTTATTTATAAGCTATCGCGGTTTTAACTCATTGTTATTTATGCCTGTTCGGGACTTCACGCGATAAAAATGTTCACTTACTTTTTGCCGACGTTTCGGGTGCGATGCTGCACCCGTAGTCACGGTCAAGTCGTAACAAAGATATTTAATTTGATAAATCACACTAATTCCAAATCACCTGTATCTTTCATTTTCCGAGCCTTTTCCCAACTCACTTGGAGTCGGCTTCCCAGTCTAGCAGTGATGCGATTGGCGATTGAACTTCGATATTTTTCGTGAAACGCCAGCTGGCATCCACAACCAATTGGCCATGTGGCGGTCTAAACCAACCTGTATATGACGTTAAACATACCCATCAGCACAGGACGTCCGACAAGCTCCGGACTGCAGGCGTAGAGAGCCTCCGCATAGCGTGCAGTTCAACCGCGACACGCACTCCGAGCAACCGTGCATGCAGCGCGCGCAGCGACCCGCCTCCGGGTAGTAGCCTCTGCTGCACTCCGACACGCATCTACAGAAACGTACACATCATTGAATAATAGTACACCCTGTAACTATGTGGGACATACGAAGATTTTTACGGCTCACTGACCAACCTCACCTACGTCGGTACATCTGCTGATTATCGGACGAAGCTCTATGGCAAGATTTCGTCTCAGGGTTAAAGGGGAAGTTTTATTTATATTAGGTATTATTTATGTAAGGTAGTGTGTGTAATTATTTTTTTTTTTTTTGTACGACGACTCACAATAGCACAGGTATAAACCTTCGTGGTTTTTTGTTGCTATTATTGACCTGTTATAGTGTATCTGTTGTTTTGTTTTGATAATAAATAAAAAAAAAAAAAAAAAAAGCCAATGTTAGCTAAATCAAGACAAAAAGTAGAAGAGCAGATCTCGAGCTCCCAAGTACACACTTTGCATGCATCGGGACTAATGCTGATGATGATATATTAAAGTTGAAAGAGGGAAATCGTCAAACCTATGGGACAAGTACCTACTCATAAATATTGCACATTAGTATCACACATCAATGTGATCTATCATTTTGACTCATCTAAGTGACTTATAGACGCGACTTACTAATATGACTCATCAATCAACTAAGTAACTTATAAGTGTGATTGATAGACTTCATAATCTAATTTAAATCTAGAATTTGATCATGCATCGATATACCTACATAAGCACGATTGAATGAGGTTCAAAATTACTAACACTGTTTTGGACGAACGAAAACATATCGCAAAAAGAAGCGCTTAGTAGAATCATTTTTACACCGCTGAAAATATTACCATTGACCTTCCTCATGGTTCTATACATGTGCATGGAAAAGCGGACTGTTAAGGTTACCGTGTGAAAATTAAATAGAATAATGTAGAGTACTTTAGCGTGAACCCCCGGAGGAAAAATAAGTTCCATTTATAATAATAATTCAGTTACATTGGGGCTAATGACCAGTGTAACTGAGTTTGACGCTTGGCTTAGTCGAGAGTTGATGTGAGTTAATGGAATATCATACGAGAAATAAAATATTTGGGACATATATCTTGGACCTAAAATGTGCTCAAAATTTGCTCTATACTCCCAGTACGCGTTTCTTGGGTGTCTTTTGAGGATAGCATAAGCATAGATTATTAAAAACAACCGCGCGCGCCATGGCCTTTTTTATCTCGCGATTCAGGACCAAGATACGAATCCCGACTAGTGGTCGTTCATTACACTCACTTGTAGTTCTCTAGGAAATTGGGGCTCGGGCAAGTCAGACAAGCATCATCATTATCCCCATAACAGGAGTCACAGGCATCGTTACATCTTTTACATTTCTGTCCCTCGGAGAATTCGCTCGAACTGCACTTGTCGGTGCCAACACGCACACATTTGCCCTTTTTATTCAGTTCCCAGTTATCTTCACACGTGAGGCAGAACGCACTCGTACACGTTGCACAACCAACCGGACACCTAAAAGAAATAAGACATTTCAGTACATTTCAATGAACTTCTGGTAAATATAAACATTGTTTATTAGAAAAATACAAACCTCATGCATTCTTTCCTCTTTTTGTCAGGATAATATCCAGACGGACATGATGAGACACATCGTCCGTCTAGCGAATAGGTCGAAGGGTGACAAGTCACGCACTGCGCTTCTCCGGGTCCTTCACAAGTGTCGCAAGATTCGTGGCATTTCGCGCACATATAATCTTCAGTTTCATAGTGTGAGGCTGGGCATGAAGCTAGACACGTTCCATCTTGAAGTACTAAGTGGTGCTCACAAGATGTACAGCCATCTGCTCGCTCAGAACATGTGGCACAATGCGCAGCACATGGCCGACAGACAGAAGACTCACTATCCTCCCAGTAACCATCTGGACATTGTTGAAGACACACTGCTAAATCGGCAACTAACAGGTGAGCTGGCGCGCACGTTAAGCAGGAGTCTTGTCCTGGTCCGACACAAGTTTCACAAGACTCATGACAAGGCCAGCATACGCCACCTTTGTTAGCGTAACTTCTTGGCGGACATCGAGAAACGCAAGCATCATCTAAGCGGCAGTTTTTACAAGCTATACATTGAGTGGGTCCTTTTCCATAGCATCCTTGGGAATCGCATTCGGGATCACAGTCGTGCATGACGCGTTTATCATTACTATCAGCGAGGACATTTTCCCCATGCGGAGAAGGGACATTATGTCCGTCGAGACGAGCTACCGCCTTTTCCGGGTCTGAACCCGCGGCGAATAAATTAGGAAAGTTCTGGTAATTGGCAAACGCGTCAGTGTTGTAAAAAGAATCCCCGATAGTTTCATAGCCGTCCGCAGCAGTGGGGAATGCAAATGGTGGTGCTGCTTGCGACGGTCTTTTTGATTTTAGTCTTACAGGATCAACAGCGGTACCATAAAAGATCAGTTGCCATTTCTTTAAAATACCAGGTTGATTGACGTGCCTGTTGCCACCGTTAACTATCTGTAACGTCCACCTGCCTTCAGCGTGTTCACCCCAGAAATGGACACTGAGGAAAGGCCAATCATCAAAATTAGAGCTAACCACATCACGTGGCCTCTCGAACAACAACGTTGATACAGTTCCCATTGGTGACGTCAATAGTATACGTAAATTACCCCTAGGGAAGAATCTTAAGGAGATTTTACATTGAACATGTTCCAGATAACGCACTTCATTAACTGTTGAACTGCAACCGTTCACATCCATGTGCGTGGACAGTGTGTAACCAAATGTCGATTCTATTTGCTTATCTTCATTGATTTCTTGTGACTTACAAATATGTTGGGGTGGGACAGTTACCCATTGCTCTGCTAAACTAACCATTTCTGAGGCATCCATAAGACCATAACCAAATTTGTGGCTAACTTTCCTTTTGACACCATTTACGATCCACCCTCCCTCTTTTTCTAGAGGCTGTGGGCGGGATGTCATTACGACTAAGTATTGCATATCTCTCCAAGTTAAATTCGGGTTTGCTTCTAGCGCTAAGGCGCAAATACCAGCAGCTAGAGGGGCTGAGGCTGACGTTCCTGTATGTTCTACTGTACAAATGTGATCTGAACGTAATCTGCCATCCATGTCGACGGTAGCTACGCTTTTATCGTGTCCTGGTGTTCCTGAACTGTAAGTAGTGGCTAATGTAGATGAACATTCTTCTAGATACCATGGTTTGTATCCACCTTGTGTTGCACTAGAGATAGATAATGTAAATATACTGTTCGTGTAACCATCACAGTTGCATGAGTCTGTATGTCTTCCACCGTTTCCTGATGCCCACACGAAAATAGATCCTTTACCACGACGTCCACTGGTAACGCCGTAAATGAAAGCTCTAAAAATAAATTAATATTTTAGACTATAATTTGAAGAACCGTTATATTTGTTGAAAATTAGTAAATATGTTACCTCCTGGCCAATGGTCCTGGACCATCAACAGTTTTGCCATCATCTTCAGGTCCCCAAGACGCGCTGTAGATGTCGATATGATCAGGGTTTAGGCCCAAGGCTCTGGCTTCGACAGCGTCATTGACAACTCCGTCTAACATTCTCACGCCTCCAATGCTAGCATTATAAGCAATACCAACACCACAATACTGATTGTATGCGACTGCAGCGACCTCTCCTGCACATCTTGTCCCATGTTTATTGTCTCCGTTGTCTTGAGGCATAGGATCGTCATCATTACCGTTGATATCTGTTGACGCGTTGGGGTCCTGGAACAAAATAATATTGAACAAAATGTTTTCAACCGGTGAAATTGTGGGAGACTTTGAAAACATATTTATATTTATTATAGTAAGTTCTATTTCTAATAACGGTAGTAGCCACACAATATTTAATACTATAATAAAGTATTTGTATCATAATAAAACGTATATTGAAACTGTAATTCCATTACACCAGCAATGGAATTTCTATAAAATATACAAGGTAATTTGCAAGTCGTTGCAAAAATTAATATTTATGTAAAAGTTAAGTTGTTAATGTTCAATTTCGATTCGTTGAATTTCAACAACAAATTCCAAAAATTCAATCCACTCCGTCAAGCAATAGTAACCGGTAATTAAATTCAAGAAATGTCACACAACTCACTGAATATCACGATTGTGATCTCAATAAAATTCCGAATATATTTTATCTAAAGATGGTTGCCTGCTGGAATATAGCTCTACCAAACACTCAATCCTATACAGGTGAGAATATAAAAAGATAAGATGAACAAGCGTGCTATGAAAATTATACTATGACAGACGAATTTATGACGGCGGTATTACGTTACATATGAAAATAAATGTTAATTTTGCTCGTAGGGAAATTGAACACCGACATAGAATTATGGGGTGATGTTTTTATATCGCAGGCTTTAAACAGGAGTCAAGCAAAAGATTCCTGT
Source organism: Eilema sororculum (assembly GCA_914829495.1). NCBI lineage: Eukaryota > Metazoa > Arthropoda > Insecta > Lepidoptera > Erebidae > Eilema > Eilema sororculum. The sequence goes on along the minus strand of OU618552.1, from coordinate 17,130,016 downwards.
AAAGTATTTTTTGGTTGGAAAAGAAGGTAGATAGATAGCTGATACTTTATTGTACACGATTAGATTAACAGTGGAGACAGGTAGCATGTATACAGTTAAATGTACAATGGGCGGCCTTATTGCTTGAAACGATTTCTGTCAGTCAACCTTGTGATGGACAGATGGATCCATACTAATATTTTAAATGCGAAAGTAACTCTGTCTGTCTGTATGTTACGCTTTCACGCCTAAACCACTGAACCGATTTTAATGAAATTTGGTATAAGGGTAGATTAGACCTTGAGAAAGACGTAGGCTATGTTTGGTCGCGATAACCGACATCCACGCGGGCGGAGTTGCAGGCAAAAGCTAGTATTCTATATTATGTGCAATGGGCGGCCTTATCGCTTGAAGCAATTTCTTCCAGGCAACCTTGGGATGGGATGGACAGTTGGACAGGAAGACAAAGGTATCTCCGTAAAATCTTGTAGGGCCCCTATACACTACAGTTGCTACAGGTATTCTTACAATAGTACACTATATGTCATCTTTCTTCAACTTGCGTAGTTCTAATATACCCGAGTCAATGTCTATCAAGTCCAATGGTTTAAGGAGAATTTTAATGGTTTTTTTTTTTATGCGGGTAGTTTATCTTTAGTGCTACGCATTCACAACAGTTGTTAGTGGAACACTGATCGCATTACCGGTCTGTATTAACGACTCTTAGGCACGCTTTAATCTAAATAGAGATATTACAGCTCTGCGGCATTTCGCTATGATTAAGACTAAGTATATAATAGTAAAATAACTGATATGGATATAGCAACTATGAATGGGAAAAATAAAAGATGTTTGGATGTTTGTTACTCAATCTCAAATGGCTGAACGTATCTGGCTGAAATTTCTTATCAAGATAGATTATAGCCTTGAATAAGACATTTTTATTCCTAGAATAGGTTCAAATGGGTTACGGGACCAAGATCAGAACTATAAGTGATTGGTACCATTTCTTAAAAATCCCGTAACCTGAATTGCAAGTCTTGTAATACGTAAGTAGTAATTCATAAAACTAATTTTCAATAATCTTTCAAGACAATCTACGCTATTCCGTCGTGATCATAGCGAAACATGCCCATAAAGTAGTTCTAAATTCGAACATACATTTCATATAATTGTGCGCTTCGACATTCGCGTAATGTTACGTTTTAGGCGCGATACACGTCGCGATTTTCGCAATTTCAAATGAAATACGGCTAAATAAAATATACAACTTTTTCATCGCTCTTTTTCCTCGTGTAATGGCTTCAAGTTATTGTTTATGTTCGTGTGTGAGCCTTTCAACAAAACGGTATCATAAAAATCTGACTAGCTCTGTTTTGAATGAGGTATTACAGTATGTAATACGTAAGAGAGATTAGAGTAATATGGTTAGAAAGAAAGTATGAATGACATCTGTTCCATACTGTAAAGCGTTTTTAAGCTGTTATAATAAAGGTAGGCTTAAGAAAAGATGGATGGATTGCAAGCAAAGGACTGACTAAGAATAATAATAAAAAATAATCCACAATATTCTACACAACGCTGTCTAGACCCATGGTAACCTTAACTAGCTTCTGTTATGGAATCTAGAATGCGAATAAACATACTTAGTAGTGAACGCAACTGCCACGCAGGAGGCGCGGGTTCGATTCCCGCTCAATGTAAATATTTGTATGCCTGAATATGGCTATTTGCATTGGTCTGGGTGTTTCTATGTATAATATGTATGTATTTACAAAAAAAAAGTATCTAAGTATGTTTATCCGCGTTCTAGATTCCATAACACAAGCTAGTTAAGCTATGCTTACCATGGATCTAGATAGCGTTGTGTGGAATGTTGTGAAATATTTATTTATTTATTTATTATTTATTTATTATACTTAAATACTTTTTTTTGTAAATACGTACATATTATATCTACATATGCAAAAAGCCATATTCATGCAAATAAATATTTGCACTGAGCGAGGATCGAACCCGCGCCTCCTGCGTGGGCAGTCGCGTTCACTACCGCCACGCCACAGAGGTGTCAATGTTTTTTTTTTTATTTTAGACATTTTAATATGATTTCACCTCTCTCTCTGGCAGAAGGAAAGAAAGAATAGCTTGGATGGGTAGGGACCCGATCAAAATTTTCGGGATCCAAGCCAACCTCACTTGCTAACCGATGCACCTAACGAAAGAAGCACTTTCGGGGTTCAAAAGTTAGGCAGCCCAATTATTATTTTTCAGAATTTTTCTCGACGAACCGGAATTACTAATATTTCCTCTAACCTAACCCCTCCAACTAAGCTAAATTGCTTGTGCTAGGAGTGGGTTCACGTCATTAGTGTAATGGTCATTCGAACCCGGGACCTCTCGATCGTAAGGCCGACTCCTTAACCACTAAGCTACCGACGTTTCAAATATCACGTAAATATCAAAATTAACCAGACCAGTGATACAAATAATTGTAATAGGAAAGGTAGTAAGTATTGCGTACAAACGAGTATTGAAAGAATTCCAGTATCCGCTCAGAATGTATAGAACCAGCTGCATACATAATTCATAGAATGTAATTTACACGTGTGTGGAGCCAGTATTTGCTTCCTTTACGTATAGTTTCAGTTGGCTGGCCTCAATATCGGCTGGATATCGGAAACTAGTGGTACAGGGATTAAAAATGGGTAGTTATTGTGACAGTTTTACGACACAGCAACGAGTGAACGCAGACAAGTTAGTAAAGTTCATATTTACTACAGCGGGTTAGGATTTTAGATTTTTTTTATACAGGAAATATTAATATAATTTCAACTAGCCTGATGGAAAGCTGACGGTCTCAGAAAAGAGGGCCACCATTGCAGACACTGTTGGTGTCTTACAATGAGGGCTCTCAGTTATCAAGCTCAGCCATCGGCCTTATTAGGTGCTTTTTGGCACCTCACTTAAAATTTAGTGGCTAGAAAGTTAGCCTTACGATGAAAGGTAACAGGTTCGAATTCTAATCCTTATACTATCGATGTAAACCCAAGCGATATAACTTGGAAAATACTATTAATTTCTTCAACTATTATTATTCCTTAAGTATAAGTATAAGTAATCTTTATTTATGCATCTCTGTAAGGATAATATTTGGTCACTATCGAAAATCTAACTAAAAATCTCTTGCATATCTTCGTACTTGACAACCAAGGCTGGCGTTTTAATTATAAATGTAGGCACTTACTATAATGATAATGAATTTGAATATTATAAATAAATAGGTACTTACATAGTTCTGCAACAAATCCGGGTGGTTGGTCTGTATGCCGTCATCCAGGATGGACACTACGATCCCTTTGCCAGTGTAGCCTTTCTGCCACGCCGGCGAAACGTTCATGTCTAGGCCATCCTTTGCACCACCATTCTGTAGAAAACAATAATTTTAGAACAAAACTATCTATATTGTCTAAGAACACCTATCAAATTCTTGGATATACCAGCTGAGGTGGACCAAAGAAAAGGTGCAACCTTAGCCGGGAAGAGAACGTGACATGGATCTTGTCCTGAAAGGAAGAGAACTGAGGAAATGTTGTCTGACAGAAGGAATGGTAAAAATTGACACTGCGAAGCAGCAATAAGGGTAGGTTGGGGCCCCACCAAGATCTGCAACTTTACCTGCAAGCCAGTAGACTTGTTGATCGATGGACGAGGTTCTGGTAGACGCTTTCCCTTTGCTGGTACGAATATGTCGAGAGGTCAGACGACAGTTAAAATACATACATACATATACTTACTTATGTCTGTAAATCCCCGAAGGAGAAGGCAGAGGTATATTATCACCTACGTTTCGCCAATTAAGATTTTCGGTCCCACGACGTAAAAGGGGGCGAGCCTATTGCGTCTAGCATGCCTCTGTCCTGGGCTGTATGTTTACTGTCGGATGAAGAACAACCCTATCCCTTAGTCGCCTTTTACGACACCCACAGGAAGAACTGGAGTGGTCCTATTTCACTCCACCTAGAACCAACAAAAGTAGGAGTAGGAGTAGGAGACCGAAACCCGTTCGTTCCAAAGCGTTATCTGAGATGCGACTAGGACTGAAATTTAGAGTTGTTATATTCTTAATATTCTAGAATCAACTACATCACGTTATGTAGAATTTGTGAATGAAAGATGTAGGAGTATATTAACGTACCAGGTACCACTGCTCCTTGAACAGAGGGTCAGGGAAGAACGACCCGGAACTCAAGGCGCGATAATGCGGGCGGTGAGTCTGCAAGCGTCTCGACAGCTGAGAAAACGACGCTCGTTCGTATGGCGAGTAGTCGCGTTTCACTCGCCGCTTCTCGCGTTGTTGCTCAAACCATCGGACCTGAAACAAGTAAAAGGGTTGAGTGTCAAGTTATAAAGGTCCACATGTGTGAACAGTAAGTGGATACAGGTACTGGACGTCGCTGATATAATGAACACAAAAGGACGTAACAAGATTTCTCGTCCGTAAAATTGTTGCCATTTGATATTTTCTCCTAAGAGTACTGTTAGTGGAAGACAGCGCCAGAAAAACATAAGTAATATGTACTAGTGTGTTACTAGGTATTACGGGGTTAATAGGGCTGTTAATACTCCTGTCAGCCCTCTGAAATTTAGCATGAAATAAAAAAAATGCTGTATCATACGTCTCCCGGGGTGTATAATAATGACTGCAAACTTTGCAACTCTACACTCAGAATACGATAGTTTACACTTTAGAAGAAAAAACAACTTCCTTCCCAACTCTTTCCATGAACAGTGAGAACATTTACCCCGCAATCGGGCGAAGACGGCACGTGACTTTTCGGGCTAAACGCTACCGAAAGAAATCTTAAGAAACTTACGGTACGAGTAGTTAAGTGATACGGTTTTCGTTCGAGTTTCCTGCAGGCCCGAAGTTTCGGATTTACGGTTAGGGTTTTATGCTGATACATAAAGCTTATAATACTTGTATCGAACAATATTTTTTAATTGCAAATAGAGTGTCGAAATTTACATACATACAGATGCTCACGCCTATTTCTCTCCAGGATAGGCAGATCAGAGAATAGAGAGAAATCATGAGAGTAAAAATAAGAGTGGCAACGTAAGAATGCCACCTTTAGCACTGATAATGTTCATAGATGCCGGTAACCACTTCTCGTCATTGGGCCGTGAAGATTTAGTAAAATAAGGAGTGTCACTTATCTTTGCCTCCTAACGGCGAAAACTATTAGCACGCTATAAAGATGTAATTACAGCGCTCTTAAACTCGTCTGGATGAACGCCAAGCAAAGAAACAAAGACTCCGGTGCTGGCCTGACTTGCGATAACATTTTAATTGTGTTTCTAACTCTTGGAACAGGAGCCAGATTTGGTCATGTGTATCTTATCTTTCAAGCTATTAAAGGAATCATATGTGGGTGTTAAAAACGGCAACTGACAAATGATACGAAAAAGTTCAATTTAAATTTAAAGTTTGGACAGTCATTTGGGAAACATGAATATTACAAAGAAAAATCTGTCTGCTTATCCACACCTTCTAGAACCAATATTATAAGCTATGCTTAGTTTGCATCTAGATTGAGCTATGTCCAAGAATTTACTACTTTACTACTGTATACGGCCAAAACTATAACCAAAACGAGATTCAAATTCTTAAAAATATATATATAAAATTGTACAATTTTCCTCGTCATGACCACAAAATTGTAAAGAATGCGGACGCATTAATAATATTGTGTAATTGGAACAGTGTAAATAGATAAAACAAACAAGGAATTAGACGATGTCCTTTATTACGTCGTGTGGGTGTTGGTCACCGGTGAGTTTTGCACTCGGCAATACAATATACAGACCACAGGTTTATGTATGTAAAGGTGTACCGGCGTAGGGTTTTGTTCATGGCATATACTCGCAACAAAAACTATTAACAACTAACAATGGTTATTTCTTAGAAAATTATGGGGCACCTGGTTGCCCGGGCAACACATACACACATAAAGAAACACTATTCGGTACATCGGGTGTGTTTTCGCCAAAAGGATTCCGTTTTCGTTTGCAGCCGAACCCTGTTTTCAGTAGCCAAGAACCACTGTCTACACGCTGGTTAGGCTCAGATGCAGAATGTCCACTTCTCAAAATGTCCACTGGTCGCAAAAGGTCTCTTTCGCAGAATGTACCTTTCGCAAAAAGTCCTTTTCGTAGAAGATACTAGTGGAAGTTGTAAATCTAAATGCTTTTAACATAACTTTTCACTCAAATGAATACAGGCATTTAAAGTTGCGTTCATTTTTATTTCATTAAAGACCGCAGTCCAAGCATACGAAACGACACAATTCATCCGGAGAAAGTATATAAAAAAAACGAATTAAAGAACCTCCTAGTTGTAGATTGTATTGCCTTAGCTGCGGTAGTGTAATTTCATTAGCACTGTCGTGAGTGCAAACGGAAAGGGTGTTCATAAGCTACGTAATAGTTTCACAGAGAATGGAAATATTTACACAAGCAAAAGGAGCAAAAAAGTTACCTTCATTTTTGCTCTTTTTGCTTGACTATAAATATAGCAAAAAGTAAATTAATGTCTGGACTAAATTCTGAGAAAACGTTTAAGATAATTTTAGTAAGCTGTTTTCGTAATTAGGCATAATAACCATCATATATGTGGCATATTTTAAACAAAAACACAACACAGAATTTAGGATAATAACGTTACTGGTTTAAAAAATGTTACAATTAAGCCCGTTTTAATTGCTAATTGTTATGACATTTTAAATTCTTATTTATTAAGCTATTCGAGCGAAAAACAACAGCAAAATGTTTACGCACACAATTGAAATTGTACAAAAAGCATAACGTGGTTTGTGGCGGACGCTGAGGGGAGCGTGGGGCGAGACGTCACACGTATTTTATTGGAGCGGTCGCCACAGCATATGAACGACTGAGGAGCAAAACACTGACTATTTGTCGGAACACCGTGCACCGCAGCGCTAGATAATTTAATAAAACCCCGTTGCTTCTTATAATCTAAGCACACAAAAAAGAAAGCATACGTTTTCACACGCCACACAGTCTGGAAACTATTGACCTGTCTGCTCATATTAGATAGAATTACTTTGATAGAAGAGACAAATATTTTTTTCAATTCCATTTAGAAAAATATTCTTAAGATAAAAGTAGTGCCACCTCGAATCTTACAAAAAGAAAAAGTTTTCTTCTATATACATTAAATAAAGTTTTTTTTACCTTTACATCAACACGTTAGAATAATAGGGGGCACGTATGAGGCATGGGAACTTCTATTCGTCGGGTAAACATTATTTTTTATTCAGCTGACGTTGAAATCAGTTTTTGCTTCATACAAACATTCGTGCCTCACATATTGTTTTTTTGCGCGTACATTCAGCTGAACAAATAGCAGATGTCGCGCAATCCAAACATAGTTATCCTTCGACTTGGGAGTAACAAAAAGTCGACACTAGCACCAAACGTACCGAATGAGGTTTAATAAAGCTCCTTTGTAGTAGCACACCACGTAATAGGGTCCTAAACTAATAGACTGAGGGGTCTATTACGGACGCCGCCGCAAGTCTACGGCACAGGGAGGTTTAAACTGACTGGTTCTAACATGAAATGTACATCCGAAACTTCGGACTTACACGAAAAACCTAGCATTTTACCATGAAATTATTTCGGATATATTTCAGTAGTATTTAGGTTTTCTGCACCCCACTAGATGGCAATAAAGCTGACGAGCAGTCCAGAGGATGTAGACCACCATTCTCGGTGCTATTGGACGTAAAATGGTGGTCCCTAACTTGACGGCCTTGATAGATGAACGAATGTCATAATATGCTATATTATAGTAGCGGAATAAATACGATTCATGGTACCATTTATCCGAAACTTCGGTCCGCAGCTTCAAATACAAGTTTTATGGTAGGCCTGCAGATTCATGACCAAAAGAAACGCGGTTCATCTACAGGCTGACCCTTTTTTTTAAACGAAACCTTATTTACAAACCGAGTGTATCTGTTTTCGAGCCCAATTAAAAATCTTTTTTGTAGTTTATCATAATGATGTAGACCCTTAATTAAAGGGCTTATTGTTGTAATAATTTAAACGGAAGCGAGCGCGGTGTAACACAAAGGTAAGGTAATTCAGTTAGGAGACTATTGTTTTATTCTGAACGGAAAAAAATATCAATTACTGGCTTTTTTTAAATAACTTTGCCGCTGGGCTACATCCTAAACATTACAGAAATTTCAATAAACAGTATTGACGCGAGGCATCAGCACCAACGTATGCCAATATATACGTTATGTTGAAGCTGATAAATGAAAATAGTGACAACACAAGTTACCTCATACCATAACTTCAAATACGTAGTTTGTCTCTATGCTGTAAAGTCATGACTTACGGGGTCCTTGTCAACTTTAAATGCAAAGTCATACACACTTACTGATTGTCTATCAAGGCTCTGGCCTATCCTATCAAGGTTAGGTAATAAGAAAGCAGTCACTTCAATAAAATCCATAATATCCTAATACGCGTTCACGCCTAAACCACTGAACCGATTTTGATGAAATTTGGTATAGGGGTAGACTTGATCATGAGAAAGGACATAAGCTATGTTTGGTCGCGATAACCGACATCCACGCGGGCGGAGCCGCGGGTAAAAGCTAGTCTAAAATAAACCCAATCAAGATGAAATAAAAACGAACCCCCGGCTTCAAAAACCATGCTTTGGATGCAACTGGGATCACGCTGTAATGGTGATGAATTTATATTCAGTTTTTATACCAGTATTTATGGATAGTAAAAAGCTTTTGAAAACAACTGACATGGCTGCTAAATCTCGTCGTTAGCAGTGGATCGTCAACAAAATTTTACACAAACAAATCCACTATCTCTGGTGAAACGCTAAATGAACATTTGATGTCAGAAAACATTACTGACTTCACAAATATGTTTTTACAAATGACAAATCGATTTCCATAGACCTAAATAATTATTTGGATATAGCTTAGAACAAATTGCAAATGTAAAGATGTTAAGATAGATAAATAACTCGAAAGCAGCGGAAGAAGTGAATCTTCTCGGGCTGGACTTGAACCCGCGATAGACGTTGATGCCTTGACCAACTATGCTAGTGAGACACGCCCGATGTAATTCAAATTTTCTTAAGGTGTATTGTTAGCATACTTAATGCTTAAAAAATAATTCAGATAAATAGCTCTTTATTGTATAAAAATTTCTAATTTCAACAAATCCCTTCCTTTTTTAGAGGTCTGCTAAAGGAACTTCCACTGAATTTTTCCAAAAAGTCATGTTTCCAATAAAGAACCAATCATGTTCCAATAAAGCAAGACTGTCCACACAGGGATTAACCAACTATAGTGATATGCGAGATTGTACTATGTTGGTGTTGGTCTCATCAACATGAGAAAGGCCGGACGAGGGGTCTGGCACGCCCCACAGTTTTATTAGTCCACAGTCCCCCGCCCAAGTGGGCCCAAACTCGCCCTGTTACAGCCACAAAGACACAAAACCGTCACGGTACGTTGGCAAACGAAAGTTTTGTTCGTAATAAATCTGACCACTGATACAAATAAACCGGACCTAATAATATCTCGCAAATCTCGCTTAACTCGTACAAATGGTCACGTATTCGTAACATGTGAGTTAATATTGAAGTGCTGGCTTTGTTGCTTTGTAAAGGCTCTTGGGTTTGTTGATATTGAACAAAGATTATTTTCTATTGAAGCAAGTTTTTGTATGGCTCTGGTAGAAAGCAGGAGCATTGTTCACTTGACAATAAGGGATCACTATGGCTTATGGACGCTTGCAAGACCAGAATTCGCACTTGGACGATACTGTAGGTGCGGAAAAATGTGAAAATATGGAGGAAGGAACGGAATACCTGCATGTTACTAGGAACCATATCAAACACAGCCGAAAACAAAAACAATCGGAATAATACACTAATTAACGCCTAATAAAGAGCAATAAAGTCGCGAAACCAAAACGCAAACGACATCATTTATGACGAAATTTGCTTCGTGTGACTATTGCCTAAAATGTAAATGACATGTGGGTACAATTTCAACAGATTCACTGGCAAAACATATAGAGGCTTATAACAATATAAGCCATTCGACGGAATGATGTCATTTCTCCCAGAAAAAAAAAGGTTAAAAGGGCCATTACCGAAGAGAAATCTCGTTATTATTGCAGCTCGTTCAACGGAAGCTAAATATGATACTGAAAATGATGCTCAGCTCGCGTGTTTACGTTATACTCCTATGTTTAGTACTTCCATCAAATTGCGTATTGAAATCTTTACATGTCTCGTTTTCAGAATACGAAGGTATCCATATCCACCAAATGTGGATGCCGTTTAGAATGCGAGCGGTACATGCATAGGAATTGTGCAGATTTAGCTTCTTATGAAGATCTCAATGGCAAAATCCACTTTACATTTTTATTCAACGTCACATTGGTGGCCGTCAGACGGTGAGACTCTTGTTTACCATTTCAAGATATTACAAGGCAATGGCTTCTACGTGGAATACTTCTGCATATTGCATTACATTTGCTTAAAGGGAAACCTTATATATATATAAAAATCAATGTGTTTTGGAATGGAAAGAGCGCTAATAGAAAAAGATTACCGTGGCTTATGACCGTTCATCCAAATGCAATAAAACTTTTTTATAGCTTGCACTTACGTATAGGTAGCGCTGTTATCAACCTATAGACTGCTACCGTGTGAAGTCAAGACGGGTTGGTTCGTTTTCAGTACATTAAAATGGTAGACAATCAGTACAGGCAATTCGCCTCGCCCAGTCACATCGCGAACTCGTCACTGTCCTAATCACACAAAAATTTAGTCTCAAAATTTATGAAAACGATTTATAAAATCACAACAAACTGGAGACGTTTCATGTATTCTTTTTTTTTCTAGTACAATTTAACATTCTTCAACGAAAACTTTTCATATTTTTACAAAAGATATTTCAGTCAGATATTATTTTTCATCTTGTCTAATATCGCATTTTCAAGAGAAGCTGTCACCTGAGCTATACAAAAGCGTTAGCATTATTAGAAGTTACGTATTATAATAAACAGGGAGCGCGACATGCAAGCCTTGCATTATTTGACAATTCGACTTGTACGCTTGTCACACTTGTCAACTCGTCAAAAACACGTGACGTCATTGGGGAGGTAATTTTTACTTATTACTTTTCTGCTATTTTCTAGGAATATTTTAAATGGGTTTTAGATAGAATAAAGGTTAGAGATGTTTTAAATGCCTTGGTATTGAGTGCAAAAAATATAGAAATGACAATCCTAAAGCCGCGTCCGCACGCTTGCCGCTTGCCGCAAACTCCAAACCTCTACAAACGTTTGGCTTGATTTGACAGGCCACCACACGCTTGCGAGTGCTTGCGAGTGAGACATTGTGTTCTGAAGAAGCAAGCATGACGGACGTTGAGATTGCGGCAATATAATTTGGCTGAAGTTATTTTTATTATAAATACAAGTATTTTCGTGAAAGGAAACGAAAAATAAAAAAAATCTTCCTAAAGGTAACCATAAGAATTTCCTTCTTACTTTTCAGTTCGTTAACTGGCTTATTAAATACTAGCTTTTGCCCGCGGCTCCGCCCGCGTGGATATCGGTTATCGCGACCAAACATAGCCTATGTCCTTTCTTATGATCTAATCTACCTCTATACCAAATTTCATCAAAATCGGTGCAGTGGTTTAGGCGTGAAAGCGTAACATACAGACAGACAGGCAGACAGACAGACAGACAGACAGACAGAGTTACTTTCGCATTTATAATATTAGTATGGATATGGATATTAGTATGGATTGCACTAAGGCGACACCATGCATCAGCTACTTTTTTTGTCCTTGTGATCAGTATTTCCCGGGTCCCAAATGCATGGTTCTGCCTGGTAACATTCCAGGAAGTTCAAAATGTTTTCATTTGACCATTTGACCAGTCACTCATATTTGTACTCAAGACGACCCATGCGTCTGTACGCCGCCAGTACACAATCGAGACTGAGTGTACGCAAACGTGTGGACGAGTCGCAAGCGCTTGCGGCAAATTCCTTTGATTTGTGACAAAAAAACCGACACTTGGCGGATCGGCAACAAGCGCTTGCAAACCTACACAAACCAAATCAAACGCCTTATCCACACGTTTGAATTTGTGACGGCTTGTTTAGGTTTGGCAAGCGTGCGGACGCGGTTTTAGATTATCGGTGAATTCAATATCAGCACATCCTTTAACGTTAAGAATCAAATTTAGGATCAAATAGACCATCATTTTACTTTTGGCGTATATATTTTATTAATCTATATATATAAAAATCAATGCCACTTTTCGTTGTAATATTATAATTAAACAACGATTTTACCGATTTGGCTAATTTTGGTCTTGAATTATTCGTGGAAGTCTAGGGAAGGTTTGTACGTAGAGAAAAATTCGAATAATTGCAGGGAACCGACATCCACGCGGGCGGAGCCGCGGGCAAAAACTAGTAACATATATATACTAGCTGTTGCCCGCGGCTCCGCACGCGTGAATTTCACTTATCGCTAAATTAAGATGTAAGGTATCTTATCTTTCAAGTTGGATCAAACTGTACACGGTGTGCAAATTTGATTAAAATCGGTTAAGTAGTTTAGGAGTTCATCGCGGACAAACAACGGGACACGTAATTTATGTATATTAAGATTATAGAACATTCAACCTTGTTAAAAATATAATCAGCACGTCGTTCAAAACTTCTCGCAGTCGTAGTCGGTTAAAAATGGCTACAAAGTCCTCTTCAGTGGGTGGCGTACGTTCCTCTGTTCAACAGCGGATAGCATTAGTATTCTCGCGTCGTGCCCTTAAGGATAACCCCAGTTACGTGTAAAGTCGTGGCGCACGATAGGGTAAAAGCCGGATAGTTGCGCCACTTTTCAAAAAAGCTATATAATAAAGAAATATGTGCTTAATAAGAATATTTCAACATGTATATCAAATTATAGGTCTTTGAACTACTATAGAAGCCAATTGTAAAGAACCTAATTATTATAGTTTTTGAGTAAAACCTGTTTTATTTGACCTCTTAAAGAAAGGATAGTTGCCTACTCTAGCGGATAGTTGCCTAGCGTAAATAATACCTCAGAGGATACTTGCCTCATGCGGGGATAGACGCCTCACAATGATTTTTGAAGAAAAACAAATTGATATCGATTTACTCAACCAGTCTTTATTATTTATTGCAATCTTTTATTAAGTACTAATCAACGTTATACAAAATATTAAACCATTAAACTATAAAATATAACAAAAATAGCCTCTAAATCAATATTTAATAGGCCACGGTAACCACTTTCCATCAGGTCTGCTACGTAAGTGGTATAAAAATAATAATAATAATAAAGAATCTGAAAAAGTACCGACATGGGTGGGCCTAGCACCCACGATCTGAATACTTATTGTATTCCAGCTAAGTTATACCTAGTATTCACAATGAGTAAAAAAACAAAACGAAAATATTTGCTTTTGTTCGTTAAAGAAGTTAAAGTTGCGGATAGTTGCCCCCAGAGCAACTATCCGCACAAGTTTCTAGGGCAACTATCCTTTTAGATACGGATACTTGCCCTTTTAATTTGCGAAATAAATAATAATTATTTTACAATAATATGTAGTAAACTTTCCAATTTAAAGCCTAATGCACGCAAAGAAATAACAGGTGGATTGAAACCACAATTAGTAATAAAAATATTCTACAGAAATAACTTAACAATATAATATCGACGCCTGTCGAAGATTCACCGCGGAAGATTTTCGCTCGCACGAGTGAAACGCGTGAGTCTATGGTGATGGTTGACGTGGCACTGAGGTCTGTGGGAGGGGTACTTATAACTATAGTAAAGCGCTAATTCCACTTAAATCCGTAACATAGTGTATTCGAAACCGTGGCAAGTATCCCACTGGCGCAACTATCCGGCTTTTACCCTATGTAAAAATATCACATAGGTATATGAGCATATAGCTACTATGATATAGAGTAGGTTAGGTACGGTATATTGAGTACGAAAATGTACACAAAATTTGATGAAAACTGGTTCTCCTCTATACAAGGAGTTCATGCATATGTAAAGGTCGTCATACGTCAGCGTCAAAAGTACATGATCACCCGCCGCATTGCACAGAATAAGAAATCTAGATTAACATTTATAATTTTATTTGAATCAACCTGTACTCTAAGGAATCAACAATAACAATAATTAAATTAGAACTCAATCTAGTAATTGAACTTTAATAGATGGCTTCTTCATTAAGACTTTTAAAACCCCAACTAAACTGGGAAAAGGCTTAATCTGTCGGAAGAAGGGTGTAGAATCATGTTTTAGTCTTATATTCTTCGGTATTATACCTGAATGAATTTTACAGCATTAAGTATGCTAACTATACAAATCGAATACACAGGGAAAAAGACCTATCTACAACACGTCAGGGTAGAATGTGGAATGAACTTTTGCAGGAGGTAGAATAAGGAATAATTATTATTATTTTAGCTTGTGGGTACAGTTTTGTGGGTACAATGTGGAAGCACTCGAATCTTCTCGGGCTTGTTTTTCCTACGTATTTAGATTCTTTTTCCCTATGTATTCGATTAATATACCTGATAAAAGAAAGCTGAAACATGACTTATAACATCAATATGTTTTTAGCAAACGAAAATCATACACCATATTGGAATAGTCTGCTGTCTATGAATAGTTTGCTAGACCATTTCAGCTCAACATTTGGGAATTTGATTTGGTGGACTAGATTTCATTTGGTCGATTCAAACTAGTGAGTTTAGAAATGCTTCCAAGCGATACGTTTGAAATTAAATACCGCAGAGTGGTGGAACGCAGGATACGCGAAAGTGGGAATATTGAGATGAATGTGTGGCGTGCAAAAAATGAATAAAATAAAGGAATTAAAAAGTTTGAGATTCTTTGGAAGTGGTACCAGTGACGTAAAACTTGTTTAGCGAGCGCCTTTCGTGGAATAGATTTGCGTTCGGATGAAATTGAGTAGTTTCCTTATGTTTTGATACTTTTTTTGCTTTCCATGTCCCACTAAAAGACCGTATCCTTGACATTAATTGTTCATATAAAAATGGTGTCATTTAAGCGGTCCCCAAAATAATATGCTTGTTAGCAAAAAGGAAGATTGCGAGACCTAAACTGATCTGAAGTTGGTGTACAATAAAGAGTTGTCTGTTTATCTTATGTCGTGTCATATTATGCAAACGATAAATCGATATATTTCATCAACGCGATATCTATCATTTTGGTTCCCATATATAAATACTATCTACTACATAGAAAATACATTAAACAAGTTATAACCTCATAAAAAAAATGCCAATAAGTATTAACATACAAAACTCACACGAGAGATTAAAGTGACGCATTATCTATTTCAGTTTTCAATTACAATATGGTTGAATACATAGGGAAAAAGAAGAATCATCTCGGGCGGGCCTCGAACCCGCAGTCTCCCTATGTGGTTCCCTATGTATTAAATTTGTATAGTTAGCATACTTAATGCTGTAAAAATTCATTCAATACAATATGGTTGTTCACAAACTGTATCAAGGGCAAGGCAAGAAGATAATATATAACATTGTACTACTACTGTACGCCTCAGAGCGAGGGCGAAAATAGTTTGAAAATCACCCAGAAAATAATAAATACCTACTACAGTTTACAGTCTACAGTTTAAACAATTTGACTTGTACTTTACGTACCTTAAACTTTATTCTGTGATAAAAGTTATAATAATCTTTATCACAGAATAGATAATAGTCCTTTAATCTCAAAAATTCAAGTCTCAAAATAACATACATAATTCGCGGAAAGCAAGCGTTGCATATAATGTGTGGGGGCAGCGAGTATTCGAACACTTACTGAAGAAGTCTACGATAGGGGAAAACTGAAGGGAGAAAAGTTTTACACTTATGTAATAATCGTTTGCGAGTCTTTTAAGTTATCGACTAACTTCTAAAGGGCTTGACTATTATGTTTACACAATAGGATATTTGTTTTCTCGAAACTGTGGTTTGAGTTCATCTTTCTGCCCTTATCCCATATTTATTTGGGGCGCAATATGTGTGTTTTTCCATTCAGGAACCATTTCAATATTCACTGCCCCTCTGATCAATTCATCTTTTACACGGTCCGGGATATCTTCTCTACGGTTTACTCTTTCATTGTTATCAGCACATCCACACTATCATTAAGTTTTCTCTTAACATATTCAACTAAATTCATCTTGTTAAAATCGCAGTAACTTTTTTCTTACCTTTTTTTACCGTTTTGTTCAAAATTTGTGTCCAGATTGTGTATCTGAATGCATTACCTACATAGGTACCAAAAATTCATTCAATTCAAAAATTCTGTACATAGACGAACACGTCCACTTTATTCTTGACATCAATTTGTTACAACATTTTTGTCTTCTTCATCCAGGTTGCACCCAAAGCTTCAACTTTGGAGCCTGGGGTCCACTCTCGAGCACCTCCTTTCCATAACTTTATTTTACAAAATTTTATATGAATAAAATTAATGTCTGTCAGTAAATGACACCACAGTGAATATTTACCTTATCTCATTTTTTTTTCACAGTTATTCACACTACATTACACACGTTGTACACTACCTATGAAAAATTGGCCAAATGACGCCCCACTATGTTTATACTCCTCTATATACCTTTAATTAATACGAGTATACACACATTTATCTACAGCATAAAAGTAGTAAACAAAATAAATCAGCTTGAAGACCACATCTAAAAAAGGTCAAAAGGTTGATTCGATCCCAATAGGTTCAGGGTTCGCCACCTTATTTCAAGTAACCCCTACGCTGCTAATACCGTCACTAGGAAAAAAAATGGCGGAGAAAATAGAGCTCTTTTTGTTTTGCGTTATTAGGAAGCGTTATCAGGAAAAAGGAACTTGTCGGTCGGAAGGTCAGCTCTCCCTATCAACGTAAGGCTCGTCACACACTGCCTTTAAAAAGTACTTCTCGATTACACTATTCCAGAAAACACACCTTTTTAGAAGCATTAACGTAGCTCACCTTGTATTATAAATTACGCGTAATTGAATTTCAAGACATAAACTTACAACACTGCAGCGAATGATGTATTGTACTGAACAAAGACATTCATTTTTCTAAACATACTTTACATTTTCTATTCAGCATATATAGAGTTTAATTTTATACGAGTGAAAAATGCTCAAGTCAGTTGCAGAGCGAGCGCGAAACGAAAAGGCGGCACATGCCTCAAGAATATTTCGTCCAAGACGTTCGTGAACACAGCTTGCATATTCTCGGAGCGCTGAAGGCAGCGTGCTCCCGACACTATAATAGTAATAAATGTCACATTCGCTGGATGACGTTAAGAACAGAATTTCAAGAAGCCAGTCTGCCTGCTACATAGGACAATGCCGCGAGGACGGCTATGAGCTCCCGTGTTTAAAAAAAAACACAAAAATCAGTGGAGCGTGCCGTCTTGCGACTAATGTAGATTGCTGATATTCGGCCTCTTTGCTTTGTCACGCACTACGGGGCTACATCAAAGAAAAAAGCCTATAATCCGAATGGGACTAAGTAATAAGTTTTTGATGCGTTATCTCCGCAATCCACTAGTTTATCTGTTACTCTGAGGATTTTCTGGGTCAATACTGCTACGGGAAACTTTTGCTGAACGAAATATACAGTTGCAGATAAAGATATTGGTAGTAAATTGTCGCTTATTGGAGATATCTCAAATATTTGAACAGACTAGGCAAAGAAAAACATATCTTTTGATCAGATATAATGTGGTTCCTCAAAAAGCAAACAAGGCTTGTATCATTCGCGCACTATCCAAGCACCTATGCATATGTACTACAAGCGACTGTAATAAAATGTAAATTTTAATCTAGTATTCCTCACGTAGGAGTTAGTCTGAATAAAAATTACTACTTTATATCAAATACAGAATATGATTACAACGATCAGCCTGGCAAAGAAAAGCAAAGGAAAGGAATGGAAACACGAGCTATAACTAGATCTCTACCGCTTTAATTTCACTGGAGGAATTAATTAATGAATGAGTCTAAAAGAAAACATGAAACGCAATTTCGGATACCTCTTACACAAAGGATTTTATGTTTAAATTAACATTAAAGGTATTAAAGCGCAAACAAAGAGATTGTAATAAATACATGAATTTAACTCCATTATAACTAATTTTATGATCAGAATAAAATTAATCATAACGATTTGGCTGAATACGTCAACAAGTTTTTATAGAATCCAACATTACATGATACTTATAGGAATACGACTAAAGTCTAAACCCTTGTTCTATTCAACGATAAAAAGCTGAGAAAAACACACTCATCTCTCACAAAGCAAACCATAAAAATGTTACGACGTCCGCACTTCACGTTGTCGTCACATAAGAAATTGTACCTATTACGAATCGTCTTTATAATCTGAATATTTTATATACACTCATACATAACATAAGCGTACACAAAATTGGATTTGGAGTGATGCATATAGAAATAGGGTGGAATTACCGAAACGCGGAAACACATTGTGTGAGTGGAACAAGATAAAGTGACGGGAACGCAGCAGGCGCGTTGGATGACAAAAAGATTAAGTGAGGTCGCGGATTAGCAGAAGGGTTGGGCGGCGAACTTTCGACAATACCACTACACACGGATACTCGCCATCTTGCGCACCCCCGCCACTCACGCACTATTATGCTTGTGAAATATTTACTACGCGGACACGAGCATGAATACAGTGAGACGGATTTTTCGGTTATATTTCGTAGCCCTGTTTACTGCAAGCGTGTCAATTGAATTATTAAAAGTTACAATAGATCTACAAAAACTTGAAATATAAAGGAATACCTAAGACAAAGAAATGTGGGTGCTAGCACCTCTGCCTACCCCTTCGGGGAATATAGGCGTGAGTTTATGTATGTATGTATGTATATAAGACAAAGAATAATAAGAAAATAGATAACTTAATTAGCAAGAGCTATACAAGAGTAAAGCAACCTATAGAAATCATCAAGTCTCAAGTGAATTGGTTCCACCTGGGCAGGCGTATTTCTTCGTACATCACATCATGTGTGACTTATCAGCAAGCATAAACAAACGTGAGCCTATCAATGTTCAGAACAAGTCGCCAGTACCATCCATGATGGGTAAAGTTTTGTTAAATGAAATTGCGGGTTCATGCACATTCAAATAGCTTCAACTTTTGCTTCCTAGATTTAGTGGTACAATCGGCACCCAGATCAATCTTAACAAGCAAAATACTTAAAATTATCTAAATACCATGGTATTCCTTCTATTGATCACTGATCATGCTGACTGTACAAAAAATAACATGATTTCTACAGAGAGAGTGAAAATGAAATGCACAAAGAAGAGGTTATAAAATTTTCCAGTGTAAAAGCATCCTGCTTTTACGCGCCGGATATGTGCTTGATTAGTTTAGGATATATTATGCTGCATGTCAACACATACATGGTGGATAGATAGTACCTGATATTTATAGAACACCCATTGGAAATCATAAAATCGTTTTTAGTCACAGATAGTTGCAAATTGCAAGTTCGATTTTCTTGGTATTTGTCGTCAGCACCTTGCATAGGTAGTAAATAACTTGTAGAAATGATATTCTAAGGTAAAATGATTTCACCTGCATCAGAATTTCACTAGTGATATCAAGCGCTACGCTTGCTTTTAACGACAGAAATGGTTTCTGCATTGCTGTATGGAGATTTCAAAGCAGGTTCAAGTTTTACAAGAACATTTTTAAATTTTACCCATTTATTACGTACTTGATGTGAGCGAGAGTACTTTTATTCAGTTTTTGTACTTCCAAGTAGAAAAAACTTAACTATACAATAATAACGTAGCCTTTATTTGATGATAATTGCATGTAAGGCACTTGTAGGAATGAAAGAAAAGTCTAAATTTTTCGCAATATTCAAAAATCATTATGGCCTTTATTATGACATTCAGCCTCCTGGATAAGTAATAATTCGTTGTTGACAGTGGTCAACGTATTCATCATTCTATTTTGCAATATCTGACCAATAAATTGCGACTTTTCAGGGGAGCTGGTTTCACATCAATAGCTTCCATGCTAATGAAGAAAACTTAAGTGGGGGCAAGATCAGAAATTCTAAATTCTTAATTCAAATTCAACTTGAGCTTCAATAGACATTAAGTATTCCAAACGCTACTTGGCTAGTTTCTTAAGATTGTCTTAATGGGTTAGTAAGTAACGGTAGTAATCTTCAATCAAGTGTTCAACTCTTACCTCTGGTTCATCATTTAATTTGAGATGGTGCTTGTGACTCGGCTCCGTAGATCTCTTGTGGATATCGTGATGTGACAGTAAGTAGAAATTCTTTAATGAACCAATCTGAAACAATTAAGAATACAAATAGTTATTTTAGATTCAGTTTTGCATAAAATCGATATATTTCGAGGCGTATATTTTGTTAGGCTACGGATTTAGCATCATAAGTTTTGCGTAGGTAAAATTATTGATGTTGTTAGCTTAGAACTATACAAAATTAAAAATCAGGATGGGTACTTGAAATATTTACTATTATTAAATTACAATGATGGTTTCAATCTGCGGTAGCCTAGTGGTATGGGTAATGGACTACTGAGACGAGGTCTCGGGTTCGATCCCAGGTTTACCATGGCACACACCAATGACTTTTCGATGCTTTTCGAAATTATGTGTGTATTTATCGCAGGTTTATCCGTTTATAAGTGCCCGGTTAATGGCAATAGGCTCGCCACCTATTACATTGGGACCTAAAACATAAACTGGCGAAATTTGGGTGCTAGCACCTCTGCCTACCCCTTCGGGGAATATAGGCGTGAGTATGTATGTATGTATGTATGGTTATCAATGAAATATAACATGTGTAGCACAAATGAACAATAACTTGAACTATAATATAAATAAAGGAGAGCATAAAATGTAAATAAAATATCTTACATTTAGTTAACGTAATGAGAATTTCGCTAATTTAGTATAATTTAGAAATTATACTAACTAGGGCTGTACAAATATTACAAAACAAAAAAAGGCCGCTTTTCACTATCTCAAAATAATCTCTTTTATTCGCGGAGGGTAGTATTTTCGTACCAATTTCGTACACGGCAAGTCTACATTCGCGCTAAACGACATTTATGCGAGGGCTGTTCGAATTTCGAAACGACCTAGCCCAACTATCCGAGCCTTATCGCGACTTTATTTCCTACACAACAATCAAGAGCCCTTGAAGGCTTTTGCTGTATGAAACATTAGCCTAGTAATTTATTCCTATTGCTTTTCTGAATTAGTACCTTTTTCGGCTGTACTATTTTCGGTAAATATTTTACTGACTCTAATAAATCGGGAGCACGCGATGGGTTCCGCCTCAGAAGGGCGTTAAA
Organism: Eilema sororculum; assembly: GCA_914829495.1. Taxonomy (NCBI): domain Eukaryota; kingdom Metazoa; phylum Arthropoda; class Insecta; order Lepidoptera; family Erebidae; genus Eilema; species Eilema sororculum. The sequence goes on along the minus strand of OU618552.1, from coordinate 17,108,484 downwards.
ACAGCAATAGCCTTGATAAGCTATTGTTACAGTTTAATATCGAGCACTTTTACGAGTTATTATCATAGGAAGCATATTTTTTGCGTGCTTCCCTAAAATTATATCTGAAGTTTAATATTCTTGTTCATCGCAAATTTTGTAGCTACATAATATCACAAAACTCATATTAATAAGTATCGTATTGGTTATAGCATCGTACATGCTAGCGAAAGATTAGATACCTAGTGTTGCCCATTACTAGGCTGTCCTAGTAATTAGTCTTTGGTTCAAGTTCATTTAGGTGGAAGGTACGTCATACATTTAACAAGCACTTTACCGATTTCTTTTGTTGTTCTCTCTCATCCTCTTTTGTTCCAAGCCTTCCTAGGTCACGGCAACACTGTGATAATGCGGGGCCATATTGCATGTACCCGTGGTAACCAATCTTTTATTATTTTCTCCCTTAAGGCAAATTTCAGTAAATAAAATAATTGCGAATGATCCATACTAATATTATAAATGCGAAAGTAACTCTGTCTGTCTGTATGTTACGCTTTCACGCCTAAACTACTGAACTGATTTTATTTTTAGATCTTGTGAAGGGATATAGGCTATGTTTGGTCGCGATAACCGACATCCACGAGGGCGGAGCCGCGGGCAAAAGCTAGTATTTAAATAAACTGAGTCATCACTTACTCATTGAATTGCAATCATTTATTTCTTTTAATTTGTTACATTTGTGATATAAAATTTATTACAAAAGCACATTAAATTATAGCCAAACCCAAGATCAAGAATCGTTTTATGTTACCCAAGTTAATAAGGTACAAAACTAAGACGAAATTATCAAATTATTTAGGTTCAAATTGTATTCTGTGGTTCACACTACGCGTAAGCAGGTACATTAATAAACTTACTTCAAAGAGAAAAGGTCGAGAAAATTAATTTGATGGCAGCCTTTTTGAGAGTCTTATAGGCAGCTGTTAAAGTTGGGGGTGCGTGTTCATTAATAAACAAATTGGTTAGGGATCTAATGGGTTGTTTATACACAATCAATCTTCTTACTGTAGGAGTAGCAGTAGGACTGTATTAAATAAAGAAAATACACAATATCAAGCAGTGTCATACACCTTCAGATACCGGGGTGTAAGGTTCATAAGGTATTTTTGTCGCACTCGGGCTGAGCCAGGGCTATAGAAACTACAGTGTCCCCTTATTCCCCGCCCCTCATGTGCGCGCATCGTGCCTTTCTGCACCTATATAATATGTAACTTTTAAACTATCGCGGCGTTTACTCATAGCGTCTAAAACTGACATAGTGAGTGTGGTGTGTCGCCAGCCTTACATTCAATATGAAAGTAATGGAGGGTAGGCGCACAAAAAATGTTTCCTGCACACCGTGCGACGCTAGCAGGCCAGTCAAGTCGTGACCACGGGTGCTGCAACGCACCCGAAACGTCGGCAAAAGTAAGTTTATAAAAAATATATCGCGTGAAGTCTCGAAAATTATAACCTATATAATATGTCATCGTTTTTCTTGAGTTTTTTAATCATCCCAGTTTTAATTCATTCATTGACATTGTATTTTTTGACAATAAATTGCAGAATGGTCCGTACCTATACCATACATACTCGTAATATCTATAAATTTAAATTCAATGAAATTACGCGAACATAATAAACCTGAGACGACGTCACACATAAAATCTTACCCCAGATATTTAGATTCAGGTCAAATTCACCCCGGTTGACAGTCTTTGACCGAAATAGAAGTGGGATTAAATTATTTGGCGGCTCACGTACCTCTATTTTACGAGGTCGGGAGCTTTAACGTTCGACTATTAACTAACATTCAGCCCTAACGCACCTTAAAGGGCTCTAATCAGACAAATAGTCAGTGGGTGTGCCCTTATATTGTGCAATTAGCTTCAACTTTCTGTTATATCGAAGATTAGATAGGTACCTACTAGTATAAAAGAGTGCTTTAATGTAGATACGTGAATTATATTTTTTTTATATAAAGAATATTAGAACCAAAGTTACTAATATTCCCTCTAACCGGAGGGGTTAGAGGGAATATAACTAAGCTAAATTGATTGTGCTAGGAGTGGGTTCACGTCGGTAGTGTAATTGTCAGGATTCGAACCCGGGACCTCTCGATCGTAAGACCGACTCCTTAACCACTAAGCTACCGACGCTTATAAATTAAAAGAACCGATAGGTATAAAGTGTACCCTGTTGGGAAAGAGCCGTGACTGTAAGTATATCATCATCATCATCCTTGCGTTAGTCCCGGTCGCATCTGAGGCCTCCATTTCGGAGTTTGGGTTCTGCGTTTTCCAGTCCAACCGCGAGGCGGCTGAACTTGGTATTTTCCGTGAAGCGGCCAGGAGTCATCTGATTCTCATAACCAAATGGTGATATCGAAGTACTGTAGTTAGACCAGACGTCGGTCTTTTTAAAGGGTTCCAACTACCCGTAACGACTGTCACAGATGTTCATATAGGAACCGGTACCGACGGTTTAACGAGGCACGGAGGGGAATGGTTACTCATCAAGGCCGATTTGGCTAGCGTTAACTTTATAATGTGCTAACCTACTCCGTGGTAGTCACGAGCTACTCTATCTGTAGGTATGATATATGTATATGAAAATAATATATACCTTGTTAAAATGGCTTAAAAACAATTTTATATTTCACTAGCTTTTGCCTGCGACTTCGGCCGCGTTCTTTCGGAATAGAATGGTATAGGACACATTGTTCCCATTCCCGCGACCCAGATAAAGTTCCTTAAAGTTTCTGTGAGCCTGGTACTTCATGCAAATGTACCAGGATGATCTCGTGACCATGATCCGTAGGAACCTATACCCGGAATAAAATAAAGGTCAAACGGGATGAAAAGTATCCTATGTCCGTCTCCTGGTTCTAAGCTACATCTCCAACAATCTTTAGCCAAATCGATATAGCTGTTCTTGAGTTATAAATAGTGTAACTAACAAGATTTTATTTTATATATATAGATTAGCTCATGATTTTGGGATTCTTGGCAATACGGTATCATTATTTTTGTCAGTAATAAATAGCACAGCAAATATTTTTTCGTGTTCATACAAACAGGATCTACACAACAAATACCTAAGGGAGACATTCACTATCATTAATTCCAAGTTACAACCTCAATCATGAAGCACTAGAAACATCCCAAGAGGCCTGCAACCATTATCCTTAACCGCAACGAAACAAAAAGTCACGGCTGGCAACACAGACATAACAATTAATCTTGGAGTGTATGTCCAGTGTTGCCGCACCCGAAAGCGCCAGAGCGAACGTTACATTCATTCATGATGTAGATAATTTTGTTGTAATACGTTTAATTTGATTGAGGAAACAGAAACAGGTTTTAGGTATCATCTTCAAATCAGACTCATTCACAGTCTAAATTCAAAGCGAAAAAAACTCAAGTTCAACAGCCTCTGTGGCGTGGCGGTAGTGCACGCGACTGCCACGCAAGAGGCGCGGGTTCGATTCCCGCTCAGTGCAAATATTTGTATGCATGAATATGACTATTTGCATTGGTCTGGGTGTTCCTATGTATAATATGTATATATTTACCAAAAAAAAGTATCTAAGTATGTTTATCCGCATTCTAGATTCCATAACACAAGCTAATTAAGCTTACCATGGGTCTAGATAGCGTTGTGTAGAATGTTGTGGAATATTTAATCGACATACAAGTGACTATATGAGGTTCTTCAAGAAAGGTAAATAATAAATAAACAAATATTCCACAAAATTCTTCACAACGCTATCTAGATCCATGGTAAGCTTAACTAGCTTAGTTTATATAGATACTTTTTTGTAAATACATACATGCTATACATAGAAGCACCCAGACCAATGCAAACCCTTCGGCCGTCTACGAAACCAGAGCTACGTAACTAGTTACTAACTAAACATAATTCGTCCTTGTACGATACCAGTTACGTACACACACGTTTTTTTACTTCAACGAAACTTGGTATCTAGTTCGTAACCAGTTACAGTGTAAGAAATCCTTCGGCCGCCTACAAAACCGGAGCTTACTTTTTCCTGTATGAGGTCTAGATAGAATTTGCCTTTAATGAGGTTTGAACGAGTTACGTCGGAAGAATCAAAAAGTCCCCTTTCATAACTTACTTCAAGTTTCCTGCTACGAAACCAAGTTTCGTTGAAGTAAAAAAAACGTGTGTATACGTAACTGGTATTGTACAAGGAGGAATTATGTTTAGTTAGTAACTAGTTACGTAGCTCTGGTTTCGTAGACGGCCGAAGAGAATGCAAATACAGATATTTGCAGTGAGCGGGGATCGAATCCGCGCCTCCTGCGTAGTAGTCGCGTTCACTACCACCACGCCACAAAGGCTGTCAGGTGTGATGCCACTGGTGTTGCATACGTCCAGAAGTTACGATAACCACTACGCTTATGTGATATAAAAAGCATATGTTTTAAATCGTTCAGAATTTGTAAGATAAATTACTTTTTGCTATACAACACAGTTATCAAAAAACGTCTGCCTACTACCAACAACAGACTACTATTTTTTTTTTTTTTTGTTCAAATCTAGCGCCTTCGACCCAAGTCGAAGCCTATCTAATCTTACATTATTGTAGCCTTCTAATTTCGAACTTAACCCTCTCAGGGTTCATGTATTAAACTAACTAAGTATTCTATCCTATTATGTTTCTCGCTTTCATTCCGTCCTCTAGTAACATTCAATTTCTCACTTTTATACCTCTCGTACATTCACGCTAAACCTTTCATACTTGGAAATTTGGGGAGGGAGGGGGGATGCTTTAATCTTATATTTTATTTATAATTTGAGTGCACTTTTACAATATTTCTTAAAATTCCTAAATTGCTCTTACATAATTGCTTGTATTTCCGTTTATTATGTTTATACTACACTTATTATTTACTTCATTATAAAACTACTCTCTAGACAGTATTTCCGGACAATTTATCCTTCTTGTGGATACTTTTACAAGTATCCATCCGAGGAACTTACACTCTGTTTCTTGCTAATACTATCTTTGTAACCTTCTCCCAATACTCCAGAAAGTAGTCTCGATATTCTTTTGAGATTAGTAGCGGTAAATTTTGGATGGTAATGGCCAAATCGGTTTTTTGCTCTAACTCGTGTCGATCCCTAGCGTGGATCGGGCAGTGAACCACGAGGTGGACGACCGTCTCGTCGACGCCCGGCTCACAGGCGCACGATGGGTCCCCCTTACACTTGAAACGATACAAGTATTCGGAGAACCCACCGTGCCCCGTTAGGAGCAACAGACTACTATTGCTACTAATGCAGTGTATCTAAATACGTGTATAATATAATATTTTCTAGTGAACATAAAACATTTAACTAGCAACATTTAGGTACGCCAGGATTTTTCATGTGGAAAACTAAAGCTCTATTACGTTTATTGGGCCATAACTATGACTATAAAGCCCTCGTTTCAGACGCGTGCCGTTAATGCACTATTTTTTTTATTTCACTGATGAATTTACAACGAATTAAAGAATAATAAAAGTAAATTACCTCTGTCCGTAAAATACTTGTAAGTTAAATGGATTTGTGGTTTTATGGTTCTACCACTGCAATTTGCGTTAATTCATAAATATAAATATGATTTACCTCTGTCATTATGGTTTTAAACCATATATATTGTGAATATTTTTACAGAGGAAAGCTGGTGTTCTTTTTTTTTATGCAGGGCACGTCAATTTGACTTCACCTCGCCTGATGTTAAGCTAAAGGCAAAGTCTCGGAAAGAGGGTCACCATCGTAAACATTTACCATGTTAACCGTGGTGGCACTCAGCTTGACGGCCTCATTAGATGCCTTTTCACGCCCCGCTTAAAGGACCCGGGACTGTAGGAAGAAGGAAACACGTGAGCTGGCAGGCAATTCCAGGTCTTAGTGGTGCGGCATAGGAATGAATCACTGAAACGCTTGGTTCTAGCAGATAGATATAGTTAGCATAGTTAATGTTATAAAATTCATTCAATTATTTGGGCGGAGTTATCAAAAATCTATGTTTAAAAATGATTATAAAATCATTAATTGGTTCCGATAGCTCGTAAGAGCATCGGTGGATGACTCCACCGTCGCCTTAAAAGACAGATAAAAATAGAAAGGAAATATGAATCACATTGAGCGTGTCTCGGTAGCCTAGTTGGTTAAGGCATTCCCCCTGTAAGGGAAAGATCGCGGGTTCGAGTCCCGCCCGAGAAGATCCATTTTACCCTATGTATTAAATTTGTAATGCTATAATATCCATTCAAATACCTAATACTAGTTACTAAATCTAACATCAAACGTACAATACAAACAACGGAAAGGAAAACAAAATTACAGAATAAATATTTCCGATGTCACTACCGGGAATTTAATATTACAAGATTGAAGAAACACCTATGCAAAATTAGCTCTATCTCTTGCAAGAGAAAAATTCGCTGAAATGTATTTCCGCCGCCCGACTGAACCGACAAGGAAAACGTGTGGAAAATAAATGGTATTGATGATACGAAATATGAGGACATAAATTCTTATTGAACTGAATATACCGGCAGGATTCCGATATCTGCAGCAAATGTGCGAAACACGAACTCCCGGTTACCTTTTCACATTCCATTGCGTTTTCAGTTGGTACTTTAATAATGCTAGGTGCAGATATTACGCATTGAACTGGGAAGTTAGTATGAGTATTAAGCGTTGCATAGTTTCTTGGTACATGTCGAAGCTAGTTAAGGATGGAATATGTAGAGGTACCAAATGTTAAGAGGAAGCGTATGGTGGAAGTTTTGGACAATTTCCACATAGTTCCTCGTGAGTTTCCTCTATACTACAGTCGAATGTAAATTAGACTAGTACCCCTATACTTACATAAGTATAAAAAGTAGCTAAAAATTTATATATATGCTAGACAATTTTTAGAATACATTACTACTAGGTATCAAAAAAGTAGCAAAATTTGATAAACAAGGCTCTACCAAAATATACACCACAACAATAATTTCTTACACAATTTAAAAGTACAATGTTTCTTGCAAATAAACACATTCCAGTTAATTTCCATAAAAAATTGCACCTCCATTATAAAAACAAGATGTAGCTTAATCTTGGGCAACAGTTCGCTCTTAAAAAGTAAAAAGTCTATTTAATCATAACTGGAAGTTTTTGTTAACAGGGAAAACGAGTATTACTTTTAATTGCACCCAAAATACAACCTTAACAGAACTGTAGACTTTAAATTAATGCAGTGACAGTTAGCAGAAGACGATGTTTATTCGCTATTCGATATTCATCTCTCCTCCGACTCCATCCTTCATATCTGGAGTATCGAAGTGTTATTATACGACTTTACATCATGCTTGGTAACACAGCGCTATAACGTCCAGTTATAGATTGAGCTCGAGACAAAATTTTATGTTAAGCACACAAGATAACACAGCTTTACGATTCATATTCAAACGTTTATTACCAAGAAGTTCGCTATATGTAATATAGTAGGTAACCTTTGTTGCTATTTTATGTACGTATCTAATGTTTATATTATAAAATTATGCGCTATATGGTTTGCCAACATGAATTACAGTAAGTGCCAGCATGCATATGGGGTTGGCAAAGACCACATGTTCCTATTACAATTCTGACGTACACCTAACGCTTCTTTTACTTACATAAATTTAAAGAAAGAATAAAAAATACGAGTATTTATCGGTGTAAATCTGTCACAAACTATATAATATGACAATATGGTTACTTTTACAAACTTTATAATATGACAATATGGTTACTTTTACAAACTTTATAATATGACAATATGGTTACTTTTACAAACTTTATAATATGACAATATGGTTACTTTTACAAACTATATAATATGACATTATGGTTACTTTTAGCAACACGAACGGGTTGCTCGGAAATGTGCCACTCCATCACCTAATAAAAACTTAAAATTGCATTATAACAGAAAGAAATTCTTATATCACAAGACAATCAACCCCTAGTTTATACCTTTTTAAAACAGTACTCTTTGCAAACTTCCCTTCTGTAAATAGAAACGCGAAAGTAATAAGGTGTTACAAGCACTCATAGGTATCTTCTTCTTAACTGACTACAGCCAGGTAGTCCCAAACGACGAAAATTTGGCTTGTGTCGTAGTGTAACATAAATGGTATTCCCCTATTAAATACACGAACACACAGGTCAATCGTAAACACGGAGGACAGAATATGATTAAGTATCATTTCCTTCTCCATGATCGTAAAGCATTCCCCACGACTAAGCATTCCGTACACCTAAAAGAACTCATCCAATCGTATTAAAACCCTTTAAATATAACATAGTTTCTGCAGTTTACCTGTAAAATTCAAGATCATATATTCGTGCCGGCTACACGCGGCGGGCGCGGGCCTGGCCGCCGCACACCGCAGTCAGGTCTATTTTTCACATCGCCCACAATTTATGTACCTCGTTTGAAAACGCCGCAGCGAATGTATGATGGCAAGATTAACTTATTATCTGCTTAAAACTGTTGTTGCGCTGTTATCCGTTTTGTGCTAAAGCGACGTTAAAGTTTGATAACAGTTAAGCCCCCTCGTAGCGTTTTACTATGGAGATTGTTCGAAATTTGCAAGATGGAATACAGCCAGGAACTATTTAGCTGCCAATGGAAACTTGCTCCGGACAAAAAATATTCGCCAAGAGAAAGTTTGTCGCTGTTCGTCGAAGTGATTTCTTTCTTGTATCTGAGATACATCTTAACAGGGCAATCGCGTTGTTACTAATCTAACCAATGGAGTATTTTACATACATAGGTACACTAAATCCAGATATCCCCAAAGTGGTAAGCAGGGACGTAATATAAGGTAAGGTTACTAGAGTTTCTTAGATATTGAGATGGAAAGGTCAGAAGGAATATAACTTTTATGGAAGGATTTGGGAGTATAAGCAATCAGGCATGTCTGGGTCACGTACCTGTAATTCAAACTGGCTTGCTGCAGGGATGGATTTCCCATAAGGCCAACTAAGCCCGGGTCTAGGGCAGCAAAGATATTTGGGCCGGCTAATGTTTTTATTATTCGATGTTTCTTACTTTTTTATGACCACCACCTGAAAGAATTCCTATAGGAATTCTATAGAAAAGGAATTCGCGCTCATTTGTCTCAGTAAATGTTGAGCTGAGAAGGGGGTATTAATTGTAACATACTACATGGACTGATTGGCTGGCTGATGGAATAGCAATCTTGGTCTGAAATTGCTGAAAAATCGAAGGCCTTTAAAGAATAATTTTAATTATGAACTTTTTATAGATTAGTAATTGCCATGTGACGCAGTTATTAAAAAGTTAAACCCAACAGCTGGCACAAAATAAAACGGCCATAAAAATAATTGCACAGTTTAAAACTTGAATAAAGACTAATTAAATTCGTTGCGACCAATAGCCAATAAACTGGAACAATATCAAGTGGGCAGTTCTCAGGCTGAGCACCCTTCGACGGAGGTTGTAATCAAAATTAGAAATTAATATCGACAGTATTGAGCTGAAATTTTGGTCCTTTGAACTTCGGTTCGAGTGCTTAAAGGGCCAGTGTATTTATCGTCAATCATTCGTTAAGAAATTAACCGTTCGAACATTAAGTTGCGAGATTCAATTTCGTAGTAAATTATTTATTGAAGTGATTGCATCTGAATGTTAGTTACTTAATTAACAAAATCTAAAATTACTCTTTCGATTATACAACCATTGCCATTTAATTATGTGCTATGAAATGTATGACTATTGATTAGATTTAATATTGTTACTTGTGTGTATGTAACCGACTTTCAATACCAGGTAGCAAACGAGTACACGGTCATCTGATAATATGCAAATAAATTGATCTTTAAACAGTTACAATGTGTCATTTCAGCCGCCATGGTAACCGTGTTTCCGCCTTCCCTAATAGAGAGATGTAGCGAAAGACTGAGCAAAATGAAGACTGAGCAAAATTAAGAAAAAAGTACGAATGTGGCCGCGGACTCCGGACTCAAAGATCAAAGCAACGGAGTCTTCTAGAGCGTTTTTATCTAGATATCCATATGAGTAGTTAGCTAGTGTGGCCACGCTTACTATGTGAGTCTGCACGTGCCTTTACCAGCAAACCCATGTATGTATTGACATACAGGGATACAAAACCATCGAGTCTTACTACCAGTGATGAAGAGATCCGTTCAAAGAGTGTGGGAAAAGGCACGATACCGAACCACTAGCTCCGATTTGAAAGCTTTGGGTGTACCTAACCGCGATTACCGCTACGATGGTGATGATAATGATGAGTAAATTAGCAGTATTTAATGCTTATACAGGCTTGATTCACATTTTATTTCCTCGCCAAGGCCTGTAATAAAACAAAGATACTTAACAGCGTAATCCTAACTTTTTATCACTCATTTAAACTTTTGATCGTAAATATGTCGGCGAAGTAAAGTGTATATAGTGTTGCTACCCATCAGTCAGCTGGTGGGCTGAGGGAGGGGCTCTTCTTAAAACTTTTAATTAATTGTCGAAGTTCCAGGATGAGCTCGAAGGGGCATTCGCATTACATTCCAAGAATTCCAAGTCACTGAGCATAACTCAAATTGTTCGCTACCAAAACAACACGATGAAACTTTATAGCACTTTGATGTTTGATTTATATTATTTAAAGAAATATTATTTCAATTAAAATAATGGAATACACGATTCGTTCTACTTAAGAATTGAGTAAAGTTAAAATTGGCGGAATGTTTCTAGGTTATAATAAATATTCCGAAAATATTTCAAAGGAAAGTTTCAAAGCTCACTTTTCATGCGCCTCACTGCTTCACAAACCGAATTCAAATTGATGACTGATATAAATATAATCTTTTCACGAATATTAAAATATTGCTAGCCAGTTTTAATTTAACTCGTCGCTAAGATCTACAGGTAGTTATAATAAGGTAATTAGTTCTCGAAAAGTATTTACGCTGAAATAAAGTATGCATTAATTAACATTCGCCGTAATATTGATAGGAATAAGACTTCTACGGAATATTGATTAAAGATATATCATCATCTGCTTGGCCTCGTCCAAATTATTGAGGGCGGTACATATCTCCCATACTTTTTTGTCTAATGTCCTCTATCTCATCAGTTAGTTCCGTCCTAGTCTTATCATTTCGTTTTGCACGCAATTCATCCATCTTTTATTTAGTTTACCTGTACCTGAAGCCCTTTCTAAACTTTGAATCTTTTAAACAATTTAGGTACTCTCATCTGAACTGATATTATAGAATAACTTTGTATGTATTTACAAAAAAAAAGTATCTAAGTATGTTTATCCACATTCTAGATAAATAACACAAGCTAGTTAAGCTTCCCATGGGTCTAGATAGCGTTGTGTAGAATGTTGTAAAATAAAAAAAAAATGGCAAGAACATTTCGATCCTTATAAAGTTAATTCCTATACTACAATTTGTGTACTGGCTGAAGATGTCAACCAGACTTAACACGGTTTGACGACCCTAACCCAAATTACTTTCTAGGTCACCAAACTCCATAAGCCATTTAAAGCCATGACGAATTTTCAAACGAAACTAGACACAAGAGTGAAGTGGGCACAATATATCCTTCTTAACGTCTAATCCGACACACGTAGTACTGAAGGGACGACCACCGGAAATTATTACTCGCTCGCGTTACAAATTATCCGGCCCTCCGTGGACTGTGTGATGTAACTTGGTTACACGAACTCGCGACCGTTAATTTACAGCGCACCCAACAAATTAATATCTCTGATTTGGACCCTTGTCAGCGGGGGCCAACGACGGAGACCCTTCCCGTGTTTGGGGCTTGCCGCAAGGTGGAAGAGCTATGCGGCACGGAATTATAGTATCGATGATTGGTGCAAGTCACGGACACATAGTAGTGGCATCTTTAAGTCAAACTTTTTCCAAACAACCGCAATATAGGGGTTCTTCAAGAAGAGAAAGAAGCATTCCTTTAGACAATACTTAGATTACTCCGTCTTTCTTCTTTGGTCTTTCAATTTTATAGTGATAGGCACTGTCTGCCAGCCAAAATATTATGTCAACATAAGATAATGTGTAGAATAGTATACTCGCACATTATCAATGAGAATGACGATAATTTATAATTTATTGTTATCGATACTATAAAACTAAAATATTTTTTATCATGGTCATACAGTTAACACTTTTAAGAACGTCATGATTCACGATCCGCGGCCAAATAGTCATTATGGATATACAAATACTTGCACTCCAACTCGAAACTGCGACCTCATGTCGGCTCTACACGTTGGCGCACACAGTGGCGAAGGCTTTGGCTAACATACCCTCTCCTGAACTCCGGACATTTCGCCACTGATCGCCACAAAGCCCCGGTCTACACGTTTGCTAACAGACATTGGCAACGTGTAAAGCGGCCATCACTTATTATGGCAGCAAACGTTTAGCCCCGCCTCAGATGACCACACTAGCTCTCGTTCACGGCACTCCGCCAATTGTCACATTGACACCATACCATCCGTAAACATATATATATGACATACGTGCCTGCGCAAACACGTGAGAGCAAATGCGGAGTTCGGTACTGTTCTATAAGTTTTAAAACCTACCACTCGCACGCGGCTCGTAACAGCTACTGCGAGTGTGGTCATGTGAGGCGAGCCTAAAAGAGCCATATTACATGTTTGCTAGTCTAAAACACATATTGCCGCTGTCGTCTATAGCATGCACCGTCATTTTACATCTGCTACGCGACGCATTCGTAAAGTGCGAGTGACGACATATTAATCTCTACTGGGATGTTCTAGCTTTAATATTTAGCCAGTGACGTATGGCATACCCTGGCTTGTTCAAGACAAATATCAGGGAATTGAGAGTAATAACACCACTATTACCGAGCTCCGGGTCTTTGAATACTCAAGCAATTCTAAGTATTCTACGTCACGAAGGAACGGTGCCGTTTTAGATTTTCACTCGTATGTTTATATAATGAAGGTGCAAAATGGTTTGGATATGAAAAACGGAAGAAGATATGAATATTGTAAGTATATGACGTAGGTAGCTACATAATAAGACCTAAATGTAGCACGATTTATTATTAGTCACAGACTTTCATTTTTTAATATCCACGATGATATGGCAAAAAGAGATACATGTGCCAATAAAACGTGATTTAACAGTTTTTTGAACTCTATTAATAAAAATCAAACAAATCTCATGAAAAACTTAGAGATATTTTGCTGATTATTATAGTTTTGAAAGATCTTTTTATAAATGCAAAAGCAGCTGCTTACATTTTATTAATCTGAATAATAGACTCACTTAAAATTTACAGAGTAAATACCAATAAGAAAATTCAAGCCATATTGATAGGCATCGGTGGTTCAGTGGTAGAATGCTCGCCTGCCACGCGGGCGGCCCGGGTTCGATTCCCGGCCGATGCAATTCTTTTTGTTGTATTCTATTTTAAAGGATCATGATACTTATTTCATTCAATAAATAAAACTACCACAGCAATGGACTAAATATTCATAGAATACACGACGATACATATTTCATAGAATATCTAATATACAACACATTCAAACACGTACGGAGCAGCGAGCTAGGCGAAGAGCTAGACTCGCCTCCAAAATATTCATTGAAGCAAGTATAATTTAGTTTGGAAAACGGAATTTCGGAGATTTAAGACATAAATTATTTAAAAGCCAGTACAACAAACTGAAAATTAGCCTTAACGTTATAAAGTGCTGCTTAATTTGAATTTAATCCTAAGAAAAACTGTTGCCTTAAGGTTATTAATAACTTATACCTTAGCTGTATGTTCAGTTAAGTAAGTGACAATGTTATGTCAAGCATTGTACTGGAAATGAAATGAGATACAATAGTACACAGTACATTAGAAAATAGTCCATGAACTTTGTCCAAATAGATTTAAATACTTCCAGTCAACAATATTACTCTCCATCTAGCACAATCGAGAGACAATATAAAAATCCTGTAACATTTTCTCTAGCTCTTAGACTATATGAATTGCTATTCAAGTTGCACATTTACTTATTGGTGCAGGTGAGTGACGCAACAAGCAAGAAAAATTGTCTCCGTAACAACTATGTATGCAATTTTCTAGTTTTCATGTTGCATTTTGCGACAGCAGCTGTCCAATAAAGAAAAAAGTTTCAAATAAGATCTGTCTAGGTTTACGAGGAAACTTGTTCTGTCCTGTTTAAATAAAGTATGGCAGGTATGCACTATAAAATTCCTGCTTCTTTTTTGAATAAATAAAATCATATGATTGAAGGAATTTTTACAGCATTAAGTATGCTAACTATACAAATCAGCCTCCGTGGCGTGGTGGTAGTGGGCGCGACTGCTACGCGGGAGGCGCGGGTTCGATTCCCGCTCAGTGCAAATATTTGTATGCATGAGTATGGCTATTTGCATTGGTCTGGGTGTTTCTATGTATAATATGTATGTATTTACAAAGTATCTATGTATTTTTATCCGCATTCTAGATTCCATAACACAAGCTAGTTAAGCTATGCTTACCATGGGTCTAGATAGCGTTGTGTAGAATGTTGTGGAATATTTATTTAAAAAAAATCGAATACATAGGGAAAAAGAATCTTCTCGGGCGGGACTCGAACCCGCAGTCTTTCCCTTACAGGGGGAATGCCTGACCAATTCGGCTACCGAGACACGCCCGATATGATTCAAATTTCCCATCTTATACGTCTTTAAAGCGACGTGGCGTCATCTACCGATTTTCTTACGAACTATCGGAATCAATGAATGATGTTACAATCATTTTTAAACATTGATTGTTGATAACTGCGCCCAAACAATTGAAGGAATTTTTACAGCATTAAGTATGCTAACTATACGAATCGATGAGACAAATCATATGCCTGGATTTTATTTATTAATACTAGCAGCTCGGAATACCTACCGGTGTCGAACGAAAATAACTTTATGAAAAAATCCAATTACACAATTGTAGCGCAATCGAATATTCGATTCATAATAACGATTGAACCTTTCAATACTGGACGAATTTTTAGCAGACATTCTTTACATACCTACGAGCTTTACACCACATACTAACTATTAAAACTGACTAAACAAGAGGTAATGTAAGTAAAATGTACATAATATTCATACTTTATAGATGTCAATCTCGTTAAAACCGACGATGCAAGCGAGTGAGTGGCTTAGCAAAATGTTGAATAAGTGAATGCAATTCATCCAATGAGTAGGTTGTACCAGGCGAGCAGTAATTAGTTGAAAGCAATGTGGTCTACACGGCGAATAACTCAACAGTACTCACGAATTCGGTGAATGAAGACAGTCGGGCATGAATGCTCTTCTAACTAAAGTACGCGACATCAACTTACTCGTAATATCACTGAATAATCTCTCTCTCATGATTTGTTTTTATCAGAAGGAAAATGGCTTATGTACCTAGTAGTTAAATTCGTGGATGTTCTATCACTTGGATCATCGCAAAGAAATAGTCTTTGACGTTCATATAGGAGTTACTTCTTCTTTTTGTTTTAATACTACCTATTACGATCTTCGATCCCTATTACGTGCAATTGAAAATAATAGTTGGCGAAATTTAGGTGATATTACACCTCTGCTAATAGTTTGGGGTTATAGAAGATTTAATATATGTATGCCTTTAAGAAGTTCGGCAAAAATGTTCTAACGTTTCTATTTCACAGGAAGATATACCTACTCATACAGTTCAAGTTCATCCATACTAATATTATAAATGCGAAAGTAACTCTGTCTGTCTGTCTGTATGTTATGCTTTCACGCCTAAACCACTGAACCGTTTTTGATGAAATTTGGTATAGGGGTAGATTAGACCATGAGAAAGGACATAGGTTATGTTTGGTCGCGATAACCGACATCCACGCGGGCGGAGCCACGGGCAAAAGCTAGTTTTAAAATAAATCCATTGAACGTGAAGATTGACTGTTTCTAAATTAACATCTGCATCTACAGTGACAACGCAACAGGTATAGCTTGTGAGAAAAAAAACTTAACAATTAAACTCACGGCCATTATATTTCAATTGAATTCAATCATTTTCAATGGCCAGTAATTAATTAGTGCTTTTTGTTTCAGCAAATAAGTTGTTGCAACTATACAATATTCGTGAGGAAATTCTACGTTTTAATTTACCATTTAATTAAAGTGGTAAATTCGTGGTACCGTTACTTTAATGTCCACTTGGACGGGTGTAATAGTAGTATATAGTATAGAGAACAATAGGTCATTTCAAATTCAAATTGGCAGCTCATGGGTAAATTTATGCATAACCTTTAAAATTATTAAAAAAATATACATTAAAAAGTAACTACACAATAGTAATAGTTAAAAAATAAATTGCACAATCAAATGATATAAATAATAGTGAAAGAGCTGTAAAAGTTATGTTTGTATTTACTGTATAACTGTATAATTTTAATTACCAACAAGACATTAGGTATAATATTATTCATGCATACAAAAAATATTTGTATTGAGCTGGAGTCGAACTCGGACCTCCGGTGTAGCAATCGAATGCTCTGTAATAGAGCATTGCTGTAAGAGGCAACTCCATAAAGGTTGTTATTGAAGATTTGGAAGAAATTATTTGCATCCATCCATATACTCACGTATGAAAATCTCCGAAGTTCTAGGATTTTGCCAATTATGATTTTCGGTGCCACGACGTATAAGAGGGCGAGCCTATTGCCATCCAGTGGGCCCTTTGTCTTGGGCTGTATGTTTACTGTCGGATGAGAACAGCCCTATCCTTTACTCGCCTTTTACGACACCTACAGGAAGAGCTAGGGTGGTCTTATCACTCCTCCACCGGGAACCAACACGGCTAGAAATTATTTCATAATTCGTTATTATAAAATTATATCCTCATATTAGGTATAATTTTTATTACACGGGGCTGCACACGCTCACCGAGTGTCCGGCATGGGCCGGACCGAGGCGGGAGCTAGTGGCGGCCCTGGGAGTGAGAGTTCTCACCCTCGCCACCCTGCTCACAGCAATGGTCAGCTGCGCGGACGCGTGGGCGGCCGGCGTCTCCTTCAGCGAGCAGGTAATGGTCGTGAAGGAGACGGCGGAGCGGGAGAGGCGGCGCGAGCGAGAAAGACTCGCGGATCGCGCCGCCCGCGCGCGCAGGCAACTCGGGCGTCGGAGGGCACTGACTGACCTCCGTCCCCCATGAGCGCGGGCCTGGGGGTGACGGGTGGAGCCGCCTGTCACCCCAGCAGAAGCAGGCCACGGCGGCGGCCTCCCCATTCCGGGGGCGAGTTGGGGACACCGTTGTCCCCCCTCCTGAGGAGGGCCAGACCGTAAGGGTTGGCCCTGGGTCAGCCGGGGTGCGAGGGATATGTCTATAACAACCTCACCTCCGGCCTAGCACCAAGACCCACAGTCGGCGTGCGGTTTTAGTCGGTTCGAGTCCGACATAACCTCCCCTTCCGGCTCCGGCAGGGGGGGTATCCGAGGGGATTTCCGCACGAAAAAAAAAAAAAAAAGGTATAATTTTATTATAACAAAGTATAACTTCATAGTCTTGGTATCTAATACAAGTTTTTACACAACTGACCGTTTTGACGATTACCCGTAATATAAGAACTAAATTGAAATGACAAGCAATTTTTTTTCCGTTTATTCAATATGTAAGGTATTACATTTGCATTAAATATTTTAAGTACCAGTAAACCGAAAGGGTTTGTATCAGCACCCATTTACATTCTTTCACTTAACTACTAATAATGCTTCTAATTCACAAAATACTTATCTACCTTCTACCCTGGAGGGAAATACGTGCAAACGCATGTATTTATCTATTATAGTTCCAGAATCATTCACTATGCTATTGACGTTGACACAATGCTTAAAATTGCAGACGATAACTAAAAAAGTATCTACATTACTATTGAAAACCCAGTAGGTGCCTACCTGAGATTGTTACCAAGTCCTACGTCTTATTAGTATTCATCCTGAGATATGAAATCTAGACTTCGAATTGAAACGTGCTGAACCAGGCCACTGAATAAAGAAGAGAAATATGCATCAAAGATTAGGTAAGAACGTGAATGTAATATCGCTGAACCAATATATTGATATTATGATACTTATTGATATTATGATATTGATGAACTGATATTAATGCGATGGATGATCTGGTGTTCAATTATTGATGTTATTATATCAGCTGACAAATTACGTGATTGTAATTAGAGCCAATTCTCTTTGAGGCTTTGACAGTGTCATACATGAGGGATTATTGCGTAATAGGTTCCTGTGGCACTTTGGAGCGAGCGCGACTATTGTGCAAGTTGTATTGGGTTCGAGTCCAGTATTCTAGAATGACATTCAGCCTGAATCACGATTTCTCTGATGACAGATTGTATAGACATAATGATAGATTTGACATATCGCCAATACAATCTGTTATCAGACAAACCGAGATTCAGGCTGAGTGTCATTCTAGAATACGGGCCTAAGTGTCATTGTTACGAAAGTTTTAGACCAGTACAGAGTCAGGAAAAGTTAATGGCAAAAGAGACTCGCCTATTACGGGTGACTCAAAACATATTTCAATTACGTAATGTGGATGTTAATACCTCTTTGTTTGCAGGTCTACAGCAACCTGGCCTGATGAAGTATACATTTACCTGAAACATTTTATTCAGATTTCTACTTGGAGTCTGGTGAAGTGGTGACAATTAAGTACATCACAGATACTGGTATCAGTCGCTAGAAAGAACACGGTACAAATTAAGTACGTGTTTTATTTCCAGCATAGCGAAAAAACATCACTTCAGCTCAAAATTCGAATTCGAACAGTAAATCCCCTTAAATTTTATCTCTTCCAAAATATTCCAGTGAACCGGAAGTAAAGTCATTCTATTCCTCAATTGCTCAATGCAAAACAAAGGGCTAAGGCGCCATCTGTAACTCACAACTCAATAAAAATCGAGCTCCGTCCGAATTACCACGGTAGAAGTCGGTAGTAGGTCGTTCTGCGATGAATACATTACAAATGTGCGCATGTATGACGCATCGCCCGATATCGGAAACCGCTCTCGTTCCCGACAACGCTTTATTTCCGATATCTGAACTCGTTCAATGCTCACTTCAATATGATGGACGTGATACCTCCAGTTTTCAATGGAATGCGCCCAGCTAACAAACTAGTTCAAACGTTGCGCGCTCTTGTAAATTTAATACTTTTTTCATAAATAACACGTGTCCATTTCAAAAAGCAAACACAAAAGCAGACAGCAATTTCAAAAGCCTTTGTGCCATTTATGAAAAACTGAAGTATCAAATCATATTGCTCAATTTATTTACATCGTAAAATATTACACTACTTTTAAAATAGATAGATTGAGAAAGAACGTCGCCTACAAAGCTGCTGGCGTTAAATTACAAAGTACAGAAATGTCCTTATCGAGAGAATAAATAAACGAGTATTGAATAGCTAAGACAAGGACCAAGTTCTGGATGCTCAAAGGAAAAAGAAGTGAAAAATTACAGACTGTTACTATATAATAGTAACGGGATATCGGTATGAGATTGGAGAAAAGTAATGTGGCTTATCCCACGAAGCGTCGTGGAAGCCGCGTGTCAATAAATAAAACGTATATCAGGATTTCAGTGTTTGCTCTATCTACAAGCGATGGCGCGTGTGTGATATTGACTGTAGATTATATCTTTTCTGATTTGAAATGTTATCTAAATAATGAATAATGATCATTGATCAAGACAAATTTTCTAACTGTGGAACGCCAAATATTGGTCTAGTATGCTAATAAGTAAAGTATGCTGAACAGACAGTCATACACCATACCTATCAATCCAATCATTCCTTAGCACGTTGATGGATCGTTCATCATTAGATTCATGAATGAATAATTCAAATTAGTGAAATGAGCATCTCAAAATGATCCCCACTGAAAATAACGAAGTACCTCTATTCTAGGAGCTGACGGCTATTTGAAGGGATGATTGAGCCAATTCAGGTGAAAGGCGAAGTGACAAAAGTAGGGCGGGCCGGCTCCCTGTGAATACATCGTAGAACTGCACGGCCTAGGCTCACAACATCATTTACTTTTTAGTAGCAAAGAGGCCGTGAGTGAGACGATTTCAAAGGCAACCCTCGCGAGAAGAGCTCTTGGCATTAGTCGGCGTTGCGATGAATAACTGAAGCTATGAGGACTGGCAACAGTCAAAAGACGAGCGAATTTTGTGCCTAGATTTTTTATGATATCTTTTTCAAAATTATGCTATATTCCAGAACAATTTTGGAGGAGAAAGACTTCGTTAAAATTCATAAATAGACAGAAAATCAAATAAGTTATTATTAGTTTAACGTTCTCAATGTCAACTTTTGGAACTTACCACGTTACAATTATAAATATCTAAATATCTATTGTCAAAGCACATTTTAAAGTTATTTTAAAAGAAATTTTAAACTAAAAACTATAGCTAACTACTAAAAATTATTAGTTGGGTTATCAATGGTTTTGGCATAATAAAACAAACTACCAATAACGTGGACCTGTGAAATGAAGGGCTGAGGACTTCAAATATCCACTTTCCACCTCAGAACAGGTGTGGCATGCTGCTGGGAAAATTCGTGATACTGTACAACTGAGGCGAAACACGCTTGTAACGAAATCCGATAGTATTGGATACAAACAGAAATAAAAGAGAACGCTACTCTCGTTTTATACATGAAATCGCTTTTTTGTTCCGAGATCGGTGATACCCAAGTTTTTGCTGAAACCCAAACCTGAGGCTGAAATGTTACTTTATTTCGCAACTTCAGCCTTATTTAAATATAACGGAATATTTATAGCACCTACGAAACCAATTTTCCTTTACCGTGATTCGGCTTTGAGTTAACGCATATCATGTCTGATGTATGTATTTCGAAATTCGGCTGTACATCTAAAAAATGTTTATCTGATCAACTATAAATTCGAAATAATGCGAAGGATTCATTGTAATATTGAAGATCGTATGATGTATGACAACTTTTAATAGTATATTATTATATCTTGCTATGAGAAGGTAATTGTCGAGGAGGTTAGAAGGGGCTATCATGGTATACAAGGACACCCCTTGTATAACACGATAGCCCCTTCTAACAAAAAAAAACAAAAGGGACTGTACAGTATCATAATCCTAAAATGTCTACAGACGTGGTCACTACATAAAAGTGAGGCCTTCTAGCTCGTAATAAATGTCAATATAATCGTAAAACCTGCCGCGTTTGTATTCAAAACCGACTCTCATAAGTACGGTTCGATTTGCATAATTACCTAGTTATTCACAACTAAACACATATTTTGACGTGCAAACAGAATATGCTGCGTCCGTTATTCGTTGTTTAGCGATAAAATACACGACCAATCATTTATCCCGGTTTACATTACCTTGATTATATGTAAATGATTACCAATTTAAATGTGTATCTGCATTCATTGAGGATGCAGTGTTAGAATGATTGCCTAAAACACTGGCTAATCAATATTTATTAATTAATTTTTTATGTGTAAAAAGTATAAGTTAGGTTAAAGGTGCAGTAAAATTATGCTGCTTCCATCACAGCGGGAGTGCCACTGTGGAGAAATGAAATGATCACCTTGCTAGATTGGAGCATCCTACCTTTGTGCCTTAGGAACATCATAATTTATTCCTCAATAAGTGTATTAAAAATTAATAACGGATAAAACCACAAAGTGCAAAAAATTATAAAACAAAAAATAATTTAAAAACCTATTCAATAATAGAACTTTGTCAAACTTTGCGTTTTTGATAGGACGATGAAATATGCACAATTTTGCAGCGATTCCTCCAAAGTTTAGTCCTCTGTACAAAGAGCTATTTTTTCCAGTGTTGTGGTCAAAAGATTTTCACGCAGTTTCCTCTCTGATCTCATCGTTAAACCGCAGGCTATAAAGCGGGACTCGGACGCAAAGTGCATCGTACCACCGCCGCGCCGCTCTTTATTTCTATTAGCGCTGAACGTACTATGGTACATAATAGCGCGATCACCATTCATCATCCGCCTTTCATGTGGTTTAAAGGGCTTTGTTAGGAGAATATCAATTTTATGTTAACCGGGATTAGTGACACCCTCGGTCCGGGAGTGTTTTGGAGTATTAGTATTCAGTGTTTCAGTGTAGAATAGTTCTTCAGTTTTGAATGAGTGGTAGATTTAGTATCACTTCTCATCCTGGAGTACCAAAGATAAAGATTAGGTATGTTACTTAACATTTGTAACTACACTACTTTTCCTGCAAGCTTGCACTTTGGAACACATCCATACTTAATATTATACCTAAATACGAAAGTAACGCTGTCTGTCTGTCTGTATGTAACGCTTTCACGCCTAAACCACTGAACCGATTTTGATGAAATTTGGTATAAGGGTAGATTAGACCTTGAGAAAGGACATAGGCTAAGTTTGGCCGCGATAACCGACATCCACGCGGCGGAACCGCGGGCAAAAGCTAGTGTTCTATATACTTTTCTGCACTTCCATTAATGGTTTATCATGGTTTTTAAAGAAACGACTTCTATCATACCCCCAATTCCGCAAGGATAGCCTGTGTCACAGCATTATATGTTAAACACTGTTATTGCACTGGTTAAGAGGTGACGCTAATTTGGGTCTCATAGATCTTCTTAGGGGGAAGGAAAATCAAACTAAATTAAAAAGAGACACCGCACAATGTTTAAAAACAAGTTAGCTCTTTTGAGGGCGAATTTTCAAACTGTAACTTTAGAGCTATTACCAGATAATCTTCAGGCTTTATAGCGAGGGCATTAGCCGACATTCTTCTGCGAGCCGCGACAATATCGCCGCAAATTGCACCGAAACGTATACACTACTTGTTTTAACGGTGCGCCACTTCAGTTAATAAGTTTTAAGCCCGGGCTGAAAGTAGTTCAGTGGAAAAAGTAGGCGTAGCGCATGGTTTAACTAAATGCAGTGCAGTTTTGTATGCTCTTAGTACTATTATGTAGTGTACACGGTACATTAACATCAAAATGATTTTTTAAGGGATTACAATATTACAGTACCTGCTAGTTGCGAGCCGGCATCCCTGCTAATTGACAGATACTTGATTTTCATTGATTGACAGCCACCACTTCATTTTACTAGAGTCAATCTCTAGCAACCGTCTTCATGAAACCTTGTAGTGTATTTTTTAAGGAATATTAGAACCGAAATTACTAATATTCACTCTAACCCCTCCAACTAAGCTAAATTGCTTGTGCTAGAAGTCATAGTCTATGTTTCTATGTATAATATGTATGTATTTACAAAAAAAAATGTATTTAAGTATGTTTATCCGCGTTCTAGATTCCATAACACAAGCTAGTTAAGCTATGCTTACCATGGGTCTAGATAGCGTTGTCTAGAATGTTGGGAAATATTTATTTATTTATTTATAGTCATTTATTTTTCAATATAGAACAATAATTTTTTTTCTTATGGACGTCAATTTTTATTCTGCTTAAGAGGAATAAAAATGATAAATCTGGTTTTCAGGCGTATGTTTAAAGACCAACTTCTTTTTTATTTGTGGACGTATTTGAAAACTGTTTACACTGTTTTATTTGTTGGTTTCTTGTCTACATTTGGTACATTTTTAGTTGTTCTCACTTTATACTTACTATATGAAAATCATTCCCAAAGCAAAAAGGTCACTCAAAAAAAAACTGGCAACTACTTCTAAACGGAAAATAATTTTTACGTAATTTTTTAACTAAAAGAAAGACAAAGATCTGGAGTATAAGTGGTACATTTTTTCGTTCAATACATTGACTTTTGAAGTCACTGGCCACGTTTTTGTTACGTTCCCGAGAGTTTGGCTTAGCGGGTGCCTATGCGGGGGCCGGGCGGCAGTGCCGTGATGGCTGTTGTACGGGGAGGTTGTGCTTCACGTTTTCGCAGCTTTGACAGCAACACAATTCGGGACTAATGCATAAGTAGACAGATAAGACACTTCTATGAGACGCCGAAAGTAAATTCGGTAAAAGAGCTAAAGCTTTAAACTCTCAATAAATACATGAAAATGTTGTGTTGATTATTTTATTCACACACTTTATTTGTTATCAGCTGTTGCCCACGGCTCCAGTCCAGCCACGTAGATTTTGGATGCCGTTCCGGATGGTGTTCCTTACTCGTAGTGTAATAATATAAAACCTATGACACTGATAAATAGTGTGGGTTTGTATTGGTGAAATAATTCTTAGAATTGGTTCTGTAGATCCAGAGATTAACCTATATAACGTTACAAACTACGTCTGTATAATAATATATGTAGGATATTAGAATACTATACATACCTATAACTACATATATAAATATATAAAATTATAAAAACATGATCACTACATAATTATAATCACTAGTATAAAATAATTCACATCCCGCTGTCTGTTTGTCTCTATGTATGCTTAGATCTTTAAAATTACGCGACGGATTTTGAAGCGGTTTTCTTTAATAGATAGTATCATTCAAGAAGTAGGTTTATATGTACAATACAATCTATATAATATAAAAATTAATCCCTATTTCCTAATAGGGATTCATTTTTGGCTGGACTGGCTGAGGCTGGACCAATTTCACTTTTTTCTTTTTTGGTTGTGTTTGTTATTGTCTGGAGAAGGTTTTTATGAAAGAAAAAGTAAAAAATATGCGCGGAAAATAGAAACATTTAAGAATACTTAACCATTATGTAAAATATCTGACCCGAAAGACGTTGTTATGTCCTGGTGTCAGGATCTCCGTGGGCGTATGGAGTCCCTGTCGTAATGCTTTCTGTTCTCAAAATAATTAGGACAACTTAATACAGCCAATTGAGGTAAATTCTAATTTTTAAGACAAAATGAAGTTTGCCGGGTCAGTTAGTGCATAATATAAGAGGTTTGAATCTGATGTCATTTTAGATAAACACATTTTTTGGGCTTACGTTGCAAACGATGGCACTGTGAGAATGTGTAATGTGTGTGAATGCCTATGCCTATAGCATACTTATAGCTTTCATATTCACCTACCTCAATGTATCTATGCAATAAACACCCTAAGCAATGGAAATATATATTCATGTCTTACATTAATAATAATCTAAGATTCATGTAATTATGAATATAAGTGCTGAGTGGGTATCAAACCCACAGTCTCTGAATGCTCTACCGCTACGCCATAGAATTTGAACCTTTTGAAATTGAATTTGTCTGTTTGTTCACAATGGACACAAACGCTACTTAGTACACGGAATTTGATATGGTATTTTTATTTAAAAGGTTTTGGTTTTTGGTAGAATGGTACCAGAGATAAAACCAAAGTCGCGATAATAGACATCCATACAGGCGGAGCCACCGACCTTAGCTATAATAAAGAATCAATCAACATCGATGTCAAAAAAATACCAAATCAGTTAGGTACGTGAAGTTAGGCAGAATATGATGTGTCCACTCTGTACCTTTTTACCGACATCTTTTCCCATATTTTTATATTATAATCACTTTAGTGACATGTGTGCGGGGTGGTGCGGGGCTGCGATTATTACGTTCGTAGACTCCACCCATTCGCTCTACTCCCCGTAACCGGGGCTAGACTCCCCGTAACCGGGGCTAGATGGGGACATTTTGGTCCCCACAACCCGAAGGGGGCCATCTCGAAAGAGATGGTCCTGGGTCTGTCGGGGTGCGAGAGATATGCTTTTGGCAATCTCACCTCCGGCAACCAAGGACCCAAGATGGCGTGCGTTTTAGTCGGTTCGAGTCCGACATAATCACCTCCACCGGCTCTGTGGAGGTGGTATCCGTGGGGATTTATCGCACGATAAAAAAAAAAAAAAAAAAAAAAAACCCATTCGCTCTAAGGCATCGTCTCTAGTAAGGACCTTAATCTAAGTTTACCACCGCTTCCAAGGCGCTGGTGGAGAAGAAACGGCGCAACAAACGGCGAAGTGGGTTCACGTCGGTAATGGCCAGGATTCGAACCCGGGACCTCTCGATCGTAACGCCGCCGTCGACACCTTAACCATTAAGCTATATTCCCTTACGTTCATGCAAATCGGAACGTGAGATTAGTCTACATTAAAAGTAATCCATAAGTAAAGGCGTACAAATAGGAACTTTGGACTGTGAACGATGATGACAATGATATATTGCATTCGACTTAAATTGTCGGCAGGCTCGTTTATAAATCTAACGTACACATTTCAAGTTTATTTAAAAATATTTGCTTGAACACCCAGCCTGACATATTTAAATGTTGGGAATAGGTACTACCTACTGTTGTGTATTTCACGATATTATGCTTGATACTGTAGTAGTTGTATTGAGCACATTGATTATTATAAATATATCTCCATTTTATACAAATCTATATGCTCCTTCACCTCCACCCAAATAAAAAAACTAAGAATCTAAGAATTAATTTTATATATTCAGTTTAGGCACATATGGATGTCAAAAGTTTACAATTATGTCAAGAAATATCCATACGACATAGGCTACGTTTGGTCGCGATAGCCAACATTCACGCGGGCGGAGATATGGAATATATACAAAATGATTCTTGTGAAGTCTTGTTACAATTTTAATGAGTTTAATTTGGTTTGCATACTTAAATTCATAATAATAAATTAGACACGGTACAGGCGATTACAGGGCTATCCCCTGAAAGCGACTTCTGTATTTTTTTTGTAATAAAATATTTGAAAACTGCATAGGGTTATCTTGTATTACGTCCCCTATAGCTTTGAAAAATTTCTGATTATTTTTTGACATCAAAATAGTAACCACATAGAGATAACTTCATGTAATTAAACTTTATATTTTAGTCCACAGAGCTTCGTTTTTAAACCAAAAGGGATGTTTGTATGTCACACAATTTTATTTAAATTTTATGCTAAAAGAGGGATTTTGGACTAAACTTTTTCGACGGTTGGTGAAATTAGTGAAATATTTTGTTGGGGCACCGTCGGGCACAGGCGAACGTAATTATATGATACGGTAGGGAAAACTGTAAATAAAAGTTTTTATAACTTCAATATATGTTTTTACATTAATATTGGCGAATGATGTTTCAAATTGAGTGCGTGATCGTGAGTGCTCATAAACTTGTTCGAAATTCATTATATTTTAAATAGCTACTCTCGATTTGAGAGTAGAAAACCGAGTGGAAAACCTGCACCAAAAGCCACATCTGATAAATAGCAGGTGTATAACGGCTAGTAGGTAGAGTTAGATTGAGTCCCAAAAACTTTAGTGTGATCGAAAATTTAGCCAACGATTTGGCTATAAAAATCGTAATAGGTCCAGCCAAATGAAAATAATAGTAGGTACAGCACACACTTCAACAACCGCATTCAAATATAAACAACACGTCTGATATAATGCCAATAATTATTTAACGAAAGCATTCCAGCAAAAGCCAACAGAACACGAACCCATGGCATCGAATGCAATGCATATTAATTAATTAACACACAACAAACAAAACGGAACGTACGTGTGTCTACCCACACACTCAAGAGCAGAGTGGCATTATGTTTGCACTCCGCACCAGCTTGCCATATTCATTTATTTACATTATGCACTGGCAACACTTTGCAGAAACTCCATTCCACCAGTTAACAGCCGGTACTTACTAAAATTAAAACGATAACGTTACCGCATAACGGCAACACCGATATTCTAAATCGTAATACCGGAATTAAACTAGTACTATGCAATTTGAAATGAAACCATTTTGAACGGATTGTTTCACAATTTATTTCATGTTATTTTAATATTTACAATGAACCCTTCAGTTGCTTTTCAGCAGTGCTCCTCTTTACCATGGTGGCTGAAAAACAAGCGAAACGTCGTGTTCATTATAATTCGTTAACACCAAATAAATCGTGATAGAATTCAGTAACCTTCAGACAATATAAGTAAGTAATATAGATATGTACGAGTAATATCAAAATAATTCACGCGTCAATTTAGAGGTCGATTTTATTGGGTTCGACATATTGTTGGTATGCAAAGTACGGAACGCCAATTCCGGTACGATAGCCTAAATTGCCTAATATATTAAATGTAATAATAGTCATTAATGTCATTACTTATACAATTTATGGCACTTATTAAATTCAGTTATTGGCACTAGTACAAGTATTTAAAGCTAAGCGTTTTACAATTGCCGGTGAAAAATGTTCACCATTATCATCATACTGATAGGAACCCGGGGTTCGATGTCCTCATGAAATGAATTCTGTGGATCTCCTACCCTTTCTCTGGCCTTGGCTTATTTTGTCTTGCCGTCTGACCGCCCCAACACCGGGTGGCAACTGCACAAGAGCCTCGTCCGTTTAGCAGGCCTGTCGGTTGGTAGTATGACCCCTAAAGATCTTATTAGGTCCACCTAAAATCCAAAAACCGTAAACTCTTTTGACGCATTTTTAACTGCGTATGTTTAGCCATATACTAAGTAGCTAAATGCATAAAAGGTGCGCTTCAGTTAACTATGACGTCATATTTTTGAAATCAAACTGATCCATCCCGATTTCACACGGGATAATTTCGTTAAAGTCTATGTCCTTCGCTTAAGTGCAATCAAGACGTCGGCAAAGTGTTATCGCAATCGGATAACGTTAGATATCTATGGCAACGTAAATAAAATAAAACAAACAAATATTAATCCCTCCCATAACTGCCTAGAACTTAATGACAGCTATATAGGAAGGAAGGAGTTGCTTAAAGAAGTTCCCAGCAGCCCCCAAATTGTGACTAGTAGCAGATCTTTTTAGAGTGTAAAATTGTACTTACATACATATATACTCACATCTGTAAATCTCCGAAGGGGTAGGCAGACGTATATTAACACCCGCGTGTCGCCAACTATGATTTTCTGTTCCCCGTAATAGGAGGCGAGCCTATTGTCGTCGGGCGGGCACTTTCTCTTGGGCTGTATGTTTACTGTCGGATGAAGTACAGCCCTATCCCTGAGTCGCCTTTTACGACACCCACAGGAAGAGATGGGGAACACGGCAAATTGTAGTTTGAAAAAACGCTACTCTTAGGTTTAGTTTTGTTAAAGAGGGTTTGTTTATATATACCTAATATCGCAAAATATAAAACAAACCCTATGAGATATAAAATAAAGGACAGAATTCTACTAATCTGTTGGAACTTATATCTGCAATTAAATAAAGTCTGTGAAGCTCGGGAATCCCTACTAACCACAGGATTTGTGTAATGGTTTATCGTGCTTTATGTCTTGAAATAGTTACATATATATACGATAAACAACGTAGTAGGGCATCTCATACACAGAACTAACAAATAAAAACTACCGGTCAAGAAATTTACCTTTCTGATATTGATTGACATTTCCAGCTATCGCCAATTTGAAATCCACACGGTTAAAAAAAAAAGGAATTGTCAATGATAGCTCCAGGAAAAACACAAAATAATCACATTTTTATTACGTACATACATAGATACAATCACGCACTTATGCCTGGAAGGTTAGGCAGAGGTGACCAAATATGTGTGTCACCTATATTATACATGTCACCAATCATTGTATTCGATCCCAAGTAAGAGGGGGTGAGCCTAATTCCGGGCACTATTGTTTACTCGAGCCATGCATCTGAGGCTGAGTCTAGGCTGTATATATCTGTTGATGTTAAACAGCCCTATCCCGTAGTCGCATTATACTACACCGCATGGGAAGAAATGGGGTGGCCCAAATTCTATTCTGCTGGGAACCACGCGGTTTTTACCACATCTTTATTATCATGCAAAAATACTTTATACATTCTTCCGAATTTGCTACACCTAAACACTTGGACCTACTAACAATCACTGTATTTCTACAATCCCGGACTCTTTAAGCGTAAAGACCTATCTCTCAGGGCCGTCACACTGACAACCACCATTTTACCATTCTTGGCAACTACGAGTATAACAGTAACCACCTTAGATTGTTTATACTTCACTTACAGCTTATCATGAGGGGGAAGTTATACTGACCTGCAACAAAAGAAAATAAATCATGAAAAACTGTACGAACAAGTTAACACACCGAAACGAAAGCTAACGCTACCCTTCCCTAACGAAACCTCAATCAAAGTTTTTTGTAAAAGTTCAGGAAACTTACACAATAGGCCAAATAATTCAATAAATCTACATTGGTGACGTACAACGTCAAACAACAGCATTTAATACCACAATAATTAAACGTTCGAAAACAAAACGCAAACAACGTATCACGTATCGCATTTTATCGTTTCAATCGCATGTAAACCGCTTATTAAATTTTCAATAAACTCCCTCATTTGCATAGGGTTGGGAGTCAACACGCGTCATTCGCAGAACGAGAGCCGATGTCCCCGATTGGCCGCCCGCCAATAGCCCATAAGGCTGTCAGAATTCAATCAAAACGCTCCCAGAGAGGTACGCAAGGCATTTACATATTTGTTAATCTATTTTTTCTCGAGTTTAAAATAAATCGCCAGTCCTATGTTCAGCAAACGAAAACCAGGAATTTGAATGGATTTAAAATGTTTTGGTTCAAAAGGGGAAATAGAATAGAATAGAATAGAATAGAACGTTACTCTTTATTGCACACCAAAGATAGAACATATACAGAGGATACTTAAATGAAAGAAAGTTGTACAATGGGCGGCCTTGGTGAAATGATTAAGATAGGTTTTTTTTATCGATCCAGACGGGATTCGAACCCGCGATCTCTATCTTACAGGGAGAATACCTATTTCCAATATTTAATCAATTTGAATAGTTAGCATATTAAATGCTTTAAACATTCATTCACAAAATTTTGTGAAGTCAATTTACAATATTGAGTATTTATAAGAACCTCACAGAGCGTTACTGATGTTATAATTAGGTAAATCTCACGTCACTTACTAACTAAATTCTAGAAATGTTTATCAAGTTGTGAAATTGGACCCGGCACAACCGCAAACACGCTAATTCAATATCTACCTCGACGCTATCGCTATTTCCACCGGGCTCCCTCAATAGCGCCAGTGCTGCAGTGTGGTCATCTACAATCCGGAGATCGATTCCCGGAAGCTTGTTAAGATTTGATAAACAGAATATTATTTCGATGTCAACTCAAACTAGGTAACGTCGATTTGTAAGTGTTGGTGTTGATTTTGTTATTGCAAAAGCTTGATGAAACGAGGTAATCCTAATTAAAATATATCATTATCCCCATCTGGGCTTCGTCAGAAAAATACGTACTGAAACATGTAGTTCTGGCAAAATGCATAAAAAAATTGTGTCAAAAAAATTGCAGTGGTACAAACGAGTACAAAAATTCAGAACATTATTATGTTTGCTAATATTATCAGCTGAAAAGTGCGTTTGTACATCTTTTCCTATAGAAAAATATATATCTCCGAATATTGCGTAACCGGGGGAACACAGCAAAACATAATAACATGTTATTTCTCCAGTCAAACAACCTCGCGCATAATAGAAACGCGCACACGTGAGCGACTCGAACACATCACTACACGTTAACATTCGCAAATATTTCCAAGTCTTGACACGTGTTTATAATAAAAACATCATCCCCTAGTCTGAGGGCGTCAGAAAAAATACGCGATAAGTTCCCTACATCGGGTACTATTCTTCACAATATACATAGAATGAGTACAATAAATATAATAACAGGGGTGAATCGCAGGTGTGTCGAAGAACCGGTCCGCGGCCGAAGGAAGGCGTGAAAAACTCATTCGTAAACAACAAAATGAGAACCGATGTTATAACTCAGGCAGAGGGGGAGCGTCAGGTGCTGAGTTGAGATAAAGTACTGACGTTATGCTCTATCCTGTGATTTAGATATGACCTTCTCAACGCAATCTGCATTAGTAACACCACGGGGTGGCCTCGCCCCCTGCCTCTATTTTATTGGAACTTAACACCTGCGTGATATGAAAAGAGAATGTTTTATATTCTTGTCGTATCGTGCAGACAGTGCCTATTATTTCTATTATTATAGTAAGAAAGTAAACTGAAGTAAGTGCTGAAGAAATTTACGCGTGACAAAAAGTACTAAGCGAAAAGTCTGTGATATGTGAAAAGTTATAGCATAGCTTATCTAAGATAAATAATAAGTCTGAGACAAGAAGACATCCAATATGAAGTCTGCTTTTCTATCTATGTGACTCTACCCGCATTTCTTTGGAACAATTGCATCAATTTGGATAACATTTGTTTGCTTTATTTATTATCATCTGGAGGAGGCGGGTATAAAAAAATTAAAAAGAATCTTGATATTAGAGTTCCAGACAGAGGGAATCGCTACCAGACATATTTTTTAAACACCAGTTCCGTCATTACTCGAACTCAAATCGAATTTGTAATACTGGGACTCAAATATTTGCATCGATATGCAAATAGCACATCTCTAGTATTAGATATGTATGGATGTCACATAAGCCACTTGGACCGTAACACGTTCGATAGCCCGGAGCTGATAACCCGATGCAGTGCGCCGGGTAAGAGCCGGGCCATGAATCATAGCAGCATTACCGATACAGAACTATGGGCTGTTACGAACGTAATTGTTATTATGCTAATTTTGAATGATATACGTAGTATATGTTTCTATTGAATCTGATATTACTAGAATAAGAATACATTATCTTGTATTGAAAATCTGGCTTTGACCATATTGACGCCCGCGAGTTGATGAATGACCCATTTGTATATAGTTTAAGATACCTAATATAGTGTATTTAAAATTGTTTAGATACTGTAGATATCCTTTAGACTGGGTTTTACTAGACCTGTTGTTGACCTATATGGTTTGGTGGTAGCGTAAGTATGTACCTACTTGACTACTAAGTCGAAGGTCACCGGTTTGATTGCCGCTCAGTCACATAGGTCTTAATTTACTGGTATTTATAAGAAAAGTTTAAATCCTGAAGCAAAACGGAGTTTATTACCTGGCCATTACACTACCGACGTGAACCCACTCCTAACACAAGCAATTTAGCTTAGTTGGAGGGGTTAAAGGGAATATTAGTAACTACGGTTATAATATTCTTTTTAAAAAAGAAAAAAAAATGTACTAACAACTTTCTAGAAAGAACTAGACATAATAACACGTCCATTAAAAAGTTTTTCGAAAAAATGTCATACTATAAACCATCCATTCCTAGTTTTATGGACTAGCTTTCAGAATAAAAATATACTGCATTGTCCAAGAGCGTGAAGACAGTACTTACCTACCTACATAAGTTTTTAAAAGTTCAAAGGAACTCTCAGCAATTGTATTTTAAAGGTCCGTTACGTCGCTAAGTCCAGTAGGCCTACCACGAAAAAGATATACCATGGTTGTGGTTCGAAATTTCGGACAGGAAAAAACTTTCTCATCTAACAAAAGTGACATCTAGTTCGGCCTAAATCCTATTGAAAGAAACCTGATGTAACTTCATGGTGCGGAAATGCTATTTTTCATTTGCGGTTCGACGTATTATTTTTTATTAAAGAAAGGATAGGTTCCACCAATACATCCATTCATTCATTTCATCGGCTAGTAAATGATTTTGTGGTTTACGAAGAGACACGTTTACCTAGAAGGAACCTATTCACTCGAAACTTGAAGATTCTCAGGCTGCAAAAACACAGAACTCGCGACGAAGTATCGCTTCTCGCTACTTGTGCGGGTTCGTTCGGATGTTCGTTTCGTGGTAACCCCCAGTTATCCACTTCTAGCAAGCATTGAGCAATAAGGTAAACTTTTAAAAGCGATTTTCTCGGTCTGAGTGAGATTACTTTCACATCGGCGACGCCCGCACACCCTGTGTGGTGCGTTGTGTCGCACCGAACTAAGTTTTAATGGTGGACGGTGCTTGTCGGTTTGCGAAGTTACGTGGTTTTGAAGCGCAGAAATGCGGGCATTTTACTGAGATCCCCTTACCGTTTTATTATTTAAATGATGTTATTAAATTGTGTTGCTTTGCCCTCAGGAGTTTTGAAACGATAATTTTGTGCAATTTACACTGTTGTAGGTTGTGGACGATGTCCCATGCGTATTTTGTTAATCCATAGTAATGGATAATAATCACAAAACACAATTTGTCATACCCTGGCATACTTACCTACTGAATATTTTCTCATTTCTTTCCACTTTCTCTGTGCTTCGTAGATTATGAATCAAAATGAATAAGTCATTTTAATAATTTTATTTTCGAATCACCCGCATTCTATCACACTTTGCACTTCTAACTATCAAACAATCCCACCTCTGAACGCTTTTTGTTTTATCAGTAGTATTACTTGCGCTTTGCTAGTTTCCAAGTAGAAAGAGTAAAAATTGAGAAAATTCAGTTCTTATAAATAGTCTATAAAACTTAAAAAAACGTCAGCAATGTCTTTGCTGCGGAAGTTTATATTTGAGTGACTTTTGAACTGTTTGCCAGAACGAGCTCATATTTACACATTATTTCTGTTTGCTCGAGAAATGGTTCGTAGCTATGAAGCTCAATGGTACGAATATTCTTTGTTAGCATACTTCTTCTACTCTTTGGTATTTTTATGAGAAAAGACTTCATGACAATACCGTTTCATTGAAAATAATTTGTAGTCAAGTGATGTTTTTTAACAATACTTGTGTGAAAAAGTTAAAAACTAGTATTCTTTATGAAAGCCACTTACGAAACCGAAACGGGATAAAGAAAATAAAACAAAAAGAAATAAACCTACTTAAAATACTCACTAAACTGGCCACCCCGATTGAAAACGCGTCCTGACTTCCTGAGAAGACAAGAAACTCAAGGGGTTTAATCGGTCTATTTAAAAACAGTTATATCTATCTATACAGATATCTCTAGGTAAATATATTTTTGGAACAGTATTGACTGTTCCAAAAATATATTTACCTAGAGATATCTGATATTTTCAGTACATTTAGATTACCCACAAAATCAAAAAAATCCGATAGTTGACAGATTCCGCAGTCCAAAAGCCGAAATCCACACAAGTCCGAAGGTACATTATCTTAATGGCGACGACATCGAACACAAATTATGTATTCGTGGGTACAATCGGGCCAAATGAGAGGCCAATCAGCCGCCACCCATGCACATGTAAATGGCACATTGACAGACGTGACGGCAAACGGAATCGATAATTTGCGCACATGCCCAATATTGGAACATACAATATGTTTGTTATGTGCGCATTTGTATTGGTTTATCCTTTTAATGATGCGTTAAGTAAACAAAGCTTTGGAGCGATACCTATGGGATGATAGGGTTGTCTTAGTATTGTGCTTCACCCGGAATCACACGGCATAAAAACTAGGATTGAGAAAAAAATGATGGTTAAAATAACCATAATTTTTTCTCAATCTTCTTTGACATGTAGGTCGATATTTAAGCACAACAGAGGAATAAATAAAAAAAGCTTTGAATTACATATGCATTATTACCCGACTACGGCGAAGCCAAAAAGAGGGTTATGATTTTGACAGGCTATGTATGTATGTATGTATGTATGTATGTATGTATGTATGTTCATTTGTTCCCTCATAGCTCCTCAACTACTAATTAGATCTGGACAAATGAGGTATCGTTACAAGCGGCTTGATCGCCCGATGGTTATAGGCTATATGCCGTGTCACTCTATCTTGTGTGGCGCCCTCTAGCGCTCATAAGGTACGGTGTTAAAAAAATAATTTGAGATAAATATGCCGTGTTTGGTGTCAAATTAAAGGGCTTAATAAGCACATTTCAAATATGTATAAATTATTAGCTTTACCTTCCCGCAAAATAATATAAATAAAAAATAAAGTTTAAAACTAAAACCCGACTACCGAAAAATCACGCTCTAAAAGTAACAAACAAGAAAATATCAAGGATAGCCGTGGTCGTATGCCACTTACTCTGACAAAACAATATATTCTAGGGAAAAGTGGCATACGACCACGGCTATCCTTGATATTTTCTTGTTTGTTACTTTTAGAGCGTGATTTTTCGGTAGTCGGGTTTTAGTTTTAAACTTTATTTTTTATTTTATAAACTAGATAGGTATGTATGTAGATAGTATGTACTGTATGTAGATAGGTATGTACCTAATTCTATAATTCTATGTTTGTTTCGAAGACGCAAAATTTAAAGATATCTTTAAATTTTCATCACTTATTATCCAGCTCTTCAAATTTTATTAATATCTACATTAAATTTCATCATCTAACGAACTAAGCCTTGTTGAAATAATTAATTTGAGAAACATAATTTGAAAATAAATCTACTTTAAATATTTAAGGGTTATCTAAAGATAATAATTTATTAGAAAAAAAAATAATGAAACAATTTGTAGGCCAAGAAAATAAAGTTTTCTTACTCAAGTCCACATGAATTCATATCACTTGTAATGCGAACGACAATAGTTGTCGCAGCTGTCACTTAGCAATATGAATACATACAAAGACGGCACCCTATTCACTGAAAATAAATCATACTTACTCTACACGTTTGTTGCAAAAAATTGCGCATTATATTCCCTATGATCTGCGGTAGTCTAGTGGTATGGGTAATGGACTGCTGAGACGAGGTCTCGGGTTCGATCCCAGGTTTACCATGGTACAAACCAATGACTTTTCGATGTTTTCGAAGTTATGTGTGTATTTATCGCAGGTTTATAAGTGCCAGATTAATGGCAATAGGCTCGCTACCTATTACATTGGGACCTAAACATAAACTGGCGAAATGTGGGTGCTAGCACCTCTGCCTACCACTTCGGGGAATACAGGCGTGAGTTTATGTTATATATATATATATATATATATATATATATATATATATGATTATTATGTATACTATAAGACTGGCTGTGCAGAATAAAAAAAAAATATCGCGAAAGACCACTTATACATTAGCATATTATGGAGTCGGCTTTACGATCGAGAGGTCACTACCGACGTGAACCCACTCCTAGTCCAAGCAATTTAGCTCAGTTGGAGAGGTTAGCGGGAATACAAATACAAATATAAGGATAGTAGTATGATGTTAAATTAACTACTCACGATTATAACGTCCTCATAGGAGTTGATGAGCTGTTAAATTTACAATTTTTTTTAATCGCACAGGTAATTTCAGAGTTTGTTTCAATGCGCTACGTTCAAACAAAAGTCATAACGCATATTTCTTTGCTATTTTTGTAAAGTAATACTCTAAAGTGAACAAATTCTTATGTTCAGATATGTGCACGAGTTAAAGTCGAACTTCCACAATAGAAAACGTCGCCATTCTCTTAACTCGAGATGTTCCTTAGCGCGAGCAAACCACAATGATACCAGTTTCCTTGTAAACTGAACAACTTTACTTGTAATAAATACACCAAGTTTTTCTTTCATTCACATAAAAGTGATATTTTGCTTCATACGAAGAACTTAAGTTAAACAAATGTGTTCTTGCGTTCTGTTTGCATTAACTTGGAGCATGAACAACATTCAAGCCCTTTTATGGGAAAACATTGAATATTTTCTTAGGCTTATAAAGTTTTAATAGAATAACAAAGAAATAATGGTAACAACATAATTTTCTGTTTGTGGAGTCAAACGCCATATCGTCTAAGACACTCGTTCGAATATATGGCTGGATTTTCTGACAGGGATTTCTTTTGACATGAAGATGTTTCCTTTTCCTTTATTCAAATAAATATATTTTTGTATGCTAATGTAATTATCAAAGTAAATAGGAGTTTTATGTAATAGATACGTTTCACATACTGAGATTGTTAAGATTCATAAATCATTACTTACTTGTTTATATTACAAACTAGCTTTTGCTCGCGGCTCCGCCCGCGTGGATGTCGGTTACCGGTAAAAATGATTAAATTACTAAAATGGCTATTAAAAAATAAGGGTTGATCGTAGAAGGGTGAAAATTGAGCATTGTATGTATTTTTGTATGTTGTATCATAAAAAAATAGAAATTAAAAATTTTGTCTAAAAAATAAAAATAAAAATTTAGGTGTGGACTACCCCTAACATTTAGGGGGATGAAAAATAGATGTGGGCCGATTCTCAGACCTACTCAATATGCTCACAAAATTTCATCAAAATCGGTCAAGCCGTTTCGGAGGAGTATGGCAACAAAAACTGTGACACGAGAATTTTATATATTAGATAGATATATATAGGAAAAGTTAACATTGCACTCCAACATACAGGCATCAGCCTAGTTTGGGGGCTGTATGGTAACTTTCGAAAATTGTATTAAAATGAAATAAATAAATAAAAAACAAAATAAACATTATATACTTAATAAATTCAAAAATTTCATTAAATATATAATTGCTTTTAATAACCTACTTTGGCAATCGGTTTGTATTGTTTTTACTATTTTTAAGACAAAAGATAAGATTAATTGTTTTATCTCTTATTTACCAGTGTTATCAGTACAAAGATTATAATTAAGCACAGATATAATTTGATAAAAAATTTAATCAAAATTACATAATTGTAATGAAAATAATTTGATTGGATATATGACTGACGATCTGAAAAAGATTGCCGTAATCGACTGGATGTGGAAGGCGGAGGATCGACAGTAATGGCGTACATTGGGACTATGTCCAATAGTGGACTGTAAGAGGCTAACTGATTGATTGACTAAGATTAAATGGTCGGGTGGTATGGTGTACACTGTGTACAGTGAGACAGACCTAATTATTTTCTATAGTAGGTATACTTGTGGCACACTGTTATGACTTCTCCTCGTCCGATGGTAAGCTGAAGGCATGTTCAGTAGAGGTCATCAGGAGGTTAATTGATTAAGTTATTGAGTGTTATTTTTATATCTACACTTTATATAGCCTTAATCTCCTCGTCCACGTACTTAAACTGGTAAGACAGTTCATCGTAAAACCTCGTTAATATCTAAAGTTAAGTGACGTCACTTCGAAGTCGTAACAAAAATAATGTCGTTCCTCAACAGTAAGCTTTCGTTCAATTAATAGACATTTATTCTTCTACGGGTAGGACCTTAGGACTTGGAATGGAATTAAAGAACATTAATATGCATAGAAATGGTAGTTACTTGCCTTGGGGCTGTATTTATTAAAGGACGTACAGACTTGAGACATAAGTATCTACTGCGTAACGTAGGCGCCGCCGACCAGTTTCTTTATTAAACTATCTACCTGGAGCTTCTGGCAAAGGTTTTCAAGTAGGTATATAGACATATAATTGTCGACAAAATTAAAAAAACGTTGTGTTCAGACGAAACTGCCAAAGAAACCACAGAAAATACACGTCTCATTTTTAGGGTTCCCTACCTCAAAAGGAAAAAAACGGAACCTTTTTAGGATCACTTTGTTATCTGTCTGTCTGTCAAGACCTTTTTCACAGGAATGCATGGAGATATCAAGTTGATTTATACCACATATACTATATCTATAACGCCTTAAAACTGTGCAAAAATAAACTTCTATGTCAATACAATGAAAATATTATTGCTGTTTATGTAGCTTACGTTACGGAACTCTCGGTGCGCGAAACCGACTCGCACTTGGCAAAGAACCATCTTTACGATTGTAAGCTTACGCTGTTAGCACAATAAAAAGTCTGCGTTTGATGTATGTAGATGAAAATTAACAATCCAACAAAAAAAAGCAGAACCTTCCAAGATTTTCTCACAATGACAGAGGTAGATCCTGGAGAATTTAAGCAGTAGTGTATAGGTACATTGTTATCTTTATCTACCTTGAAGGTAAAAGACTTTATGTATGTATGTACCTATGCTACCTCAATGGTATAAAAAGAGTGGGACACCGCCTCTGTCCGTGACCCAGCACGTAGTAAGACGATAAGACGAAGATGAATTATTCAGCGAACAAACAGACTGCAACGATTGCTATGAAATTCTCGATTCATTACCGACGCGTCGACTCATTCAAATTCCGAAGAAGTGTTGTAATTATTCAACAGTGGAGTGAGGCACATAATGTAAGTTTTAATGAAAGAAAGTACAGGTCCATTACGGATGGAATATTCATTTCCTTGCGAGTGGCAGCCCTGCCCCCGCGCGAATAATAATGATATCCAGTTATTGTTATGGCTTCTATGTAAGCTGAATTAATTCTACGAGCACAATTTGCTACATGGGTCGGCACCACTGTGACGTTTAAGTTATAATACTTAATGAGCGCCCGGCCATTGCGACGGAAGCAATGTATTCAGATAGAGTTCACTTTTGCTTAAATTAAACTCGCTAGATAAATTCATTACATTACACGTCGGTTTCAGTACACGCTTTTGATCCAAATTAGTAGGTTATGTTTTGTCGGATTCGCTGGTGGAGTGACAAATTCCTAGCCCTGTAATAAGTACCTAATAGACCCTCTATTATGTGGAACTAAAAACATAGCATTTAATTAATCTAGGTATATCTGCAAAAGTGTTATTTGCACACATGTGGCATCTATCCCCGTAAATACCAAACTTCTCGTTGATATTATATAAACAGGTCCAGGTGTTTTCTTTATTCGGATGAGCGCATCGAACAAATCCTCCGGTATTAATATCGGTTTAGAAATGGCCACACAAGTCACATATGGGATGATGCATTTCGTTCTCACTACGATACGACGTCGTTATGTGGACGAAAGTCGAACGTGACATTTGCATATTGACATTTCATTTGACATTTGAAACGATATGGATTTGTCTACATATGGAGTAAAAAAATAAAGGACAGTGGCCTTTAACATGACTTAAAGGTTCATTTGTTTTGTTGATTTCGTTTTTATTTTTATACATTCACACATCCATAGACCACGGCTTCGTAAAGGTGCGCCATTACTTGTCACCTAAGTGATATAAAAATATAGTTTAATCTTACATGTGAAAGTATAAATAAATGGAGGTTAAATATTCTAAATAAAAAAACTACACGTTTTATTTAAGTAGAGTAACCCGTAAATCAGGGAAAGTGGTTCTAGAACTGTATAACCCGTTTACTTTAAGTTTGGATCTGGCGTTGATGACGTCAAGACCAAATTTAACTTTGTATTATTGGGTTGTATTATACTAAAATTTTATCAGTTATATTTTTGGAGCCGATCATAAATTTTGTTTCCAATTACCACCAGTGAACCTTGACAATACGCAAATACAATTATTGAAATAATTTTTTAACCCTAACTTCAGTTCATAAATTTAATTTTTTAACTGTACCAAAAAAAATACAGGCAATACATTTTAATAAAATATAAAATTTACAGACAAATATTTTTAAAGATTTCAATGAATTGACAAAATAACAACGTCAAATAATGAATACAGTTTAATACTATGGTTGCTTGAATACATTCCCAGAATCGACATTAAATAGTATATTGAAACTGAGAAATGT
The DNA here is from genome assembly GCA_914829495.1 of Eilema sororculum. Classification (NCBI taxonomy): domain Eukaryota; kingdom Metazoa; phylum Arthropoda; class Insecta; order Lepidoptera; family Erebidae; genus Eilema; species Eilema sororculum. The sequence continues at coordinate 17,066,980 of OU618552.1, read as the reverse complement.
GCGAACAATGCAACAGCTGCATTATGAGGTTTCCATGAATTAAAATAAAACGAAAATACAATGCGAAAATAAATTCTAAACGGAGGTTGATAGCAAAATGAAAGTGTGTTGTTATTTGCGCAATCTTTCCACATGACGAGGTGGCCGAGTGGTTAAGGCGTTGGACTGCTAATCCAATGTGCTCTGCACGCGTGGGTTCGAATCCCATCCTCGTCGAAATTTTTATATTGATTATTTTATGGTCAAAACATTGTTTTTTATTATTGATATTTTATAAGAGAAACCTTACCTAAATATTTCTAAATCAGATAGTAAAAAAAAAACAATATGGTATCATTACTAATTGTCTGTGGCTTATGAAAATTATGAGTACTTTTTGTCCCGATTTGAGTTGAACACTGCAATAAGAAACTGTAACAAAGCGGATATTCTTTTTAAATTAGATTACTAAATTATCCCGGATACAAAAGAGATTGAGATTTGAGGCCAGGTTTCTTAAATTTTGCTTTCAAACCAGAAAAATAAAATGTTCTAATAAAAATTCAAGACTGTCTCTAGCGTGAATTGAGTGAACATCCCCGCATATAATCCGCTTTGTTCCAAATTAGATAAATTATACCACAAAAAGATTCCCACAAAAGAGGGCCGCCGAATGGGATGGCAATAAACATTGCGAATGTCAAATTCAGTCGGAATGCTAAATCGACACGTCTTAGACAGCGCGTCCCTGTTTGGGATATAATACGGTGAGGGACAACGACTTTCAATGCATTACTTACAAAAATATTTTTTATCTTGGATATTTTCTTGTACTATATCGTTCTTATGTGGTTTGGTAGCTGAATTGTGGTTCTACTTCGTATTCCTTTAAAGTAAATGATAAAAACAGAGACAATAATACCAAGATATTGAACTGGCTTTCATATTAAAATCCTTAAAGATTTAATCAACTATAGTAGTAGAGAATTTTCTTTTCAAACTTTAACGATTTCAATAATTTTTTATGAACTTGGCTTGAATTTGCTTGAAATTATGAGTTTTATCATAGCTCAAATATTATTGCAGTAACTTACCATTAAGTGGATTATTTTTTTTTAAACAACCTGCAAACAAGTTCTGGCACAAAACTTCAAATAAACGAAGAGAGTTTTTCTGTACGAGGTTTTACGTATAATGTTTAGAATTAATATCTCTTCACTCTAACATTTACTAAGACCCTACCCACACGTATTCCCCAGAATCACACAAACATAACCCAATTATTCTAAAGCCGGTTAGACAGAAGAAGCACAAGAAAGGTAAAGGAACAAAATAAATAAAACACCGAGATTTAATAACGTAAGACGTCACATGTCAGGGTGAGGCGGGGTGGGTGGCAGCACAGTCGCGTCTCTAGTGGCCACGGATTGGCGACGGCTAGGAAATGGCTTTGTTTCCTCCCGCCGAGCCACAGGCGCGCGTCCATCCGCCGGGAAATAAAATAAATGAATATCACATTATAAGACACCCGGGTAGGGGAACATTGAAAATAAAAATAACCTCAAATGCTACAGACACCGCTGTTTAAAAGCCTTGTCTCAAGAAATTAGATCCAGGTGAATTTCGCCTGTTTGGTGGCGTGACATAATGAGTTGTGTCATTTTACAAAAATCCGTTTTACAATTGTAAATGCGAAACGCTTTTCGTGACTAATAAGGCTTAACGTTATGATATTTACTGAAAATATTCTGTATTAAATGAAAAAACTATGGCTTTAATTTAAATAACGTTAACTAACTTTAAAATATAAATTTTCACCATGTTGTAATCTATTCCGGGAAACTATTTTCGAACTAGATAGCGTGCTGGAACATTAAAGTATAGACATGAAACAACTTTGTATTTTACATATTTCATAGCATAATTATAACTGCAAAACTAATACAAACAACGATGAAAGTTTTGTCTGTTTATCATTAATTTTTAGTTTCAGAGAAAAAGCAGCCGTTGTGTTTACCTTAATAGTGTTACTTAACTGATAGGTTTTAATTTAGTGAGGCGCATGTCTGTAATGTACACATTGGTTAATTGATGTAGACATAATAAATACTGGCTGGTTACATCAAAACATTAGTCACAACAAGAACGCCTGCTTTTAATCACATATCAATAATACGGTGCGCGGTGTATCGGTCGCTTGCACGGTTCGAAAGAGAATCAATATCTACGTATTTAATTGATACCCGTAGAAAAAATACCAACTCGCTTATTTCCCACGCGGCTTGTTATATGCGATACCTTATACAATCCCAAATGAACACTTCAAGCCAAACATATCAATACTGGATGTTCTGTGAATATTCAGTGGCGATAGGGCTGTGGCTTATGAAAATTATGACGTATAACGTTTTTGTCCCGATTTAAGTTGAACACTGCATAAGAAACTGTTCGCAGGCGTTGCCATATTTAAAAAGTGTCCAGAGCCGATTTTGCAAAATAATGAATAAAATATTATACAGGATATGCAGGTACCTAGCTCAGTTCTGTCAACTGCCCGTAGGTACACCTAATTCTAGACAGCCTGCTGGCAATCGCCTTGTAGAAAATGGAGTGACAATTAGAATTCTGAAATCCAATGCTGTTATTGAGGGAATCTACATAAACGGTCCCATTTGAAAATCATCATTTTATTTATTTCTTTAATGCTATGAGATTGCGTCCTGTGTTAAAGACTACCTACTGCAAGGCGCTCCAATCATTCTATTATAAATTACGTTTATGGTTAGGAGAACAGGTCCAGGGTGTTTTTTTTTATGTTATCCAGTCAGAGCACCCAGCCAAATAGCACGTACGTAAATAACCTAGGTGATGAAGAGAACCTATTATAATTTCTGGATACAAGAAACATGTAAAAAAAACTTTTATGTTGAATTATAGAAAACTAGCTTTTGCCCGCGGCTCCGCCCGCGTGGATGTCGGTTATCGCGACCAAACATAGTCTATGTCCTTTCTCAAGGTCTAATCTACCCCTATACCAAATTTCATAAAAATCGGTTCAGTGGTTTTGTCGTGAAAGCGTAACATACAGACAGACAGACAGACAGAAAGACAGACAGACAGACAGACAGAGTTACTTTCGCATTTATAATATTAGTATGGATATATGCGGCAGTGCAGCCCTACGATGGATACACATTCAACCAATCCGTAGTGCGTCCAATGTAAATAGCAAACACCAGTAAAAATACAGGACTGCTGGAATAACGAATGCAAAGCGTAGCGCGGATGAGTGCAACCTCTCAATACATTGATTATCGGGAAGCTGTGTTTACCTCGGGGAACAGAAAACATATCAAAAATCAACGATTCAATATTACCATCTGTATTCAGATTTTGCTTTGAAATACGCGAAAGTTTAGTTTATTTCAGTTCTTTTACGGAAATGTATACCTTGTTTACAGCTTCATAGCTTTCTATTGCTAAGTAATTGCACTACTACGAAAAATATTACTATGGCACATAATATCATCCTAGTGTTGCCGAACCTGCGATAAATACACACATAACTTCGAAAAGCATCGAAAAGTCTTTGGTGTGTGTGTGTGTCATTCATCGCAGGTTTATAAGTGCCCGGTTAATGGCAATAGGCTCGCCACCTATTACATTGGGACCTAAACATAAACTGGCGAAATGTGGGTGCTAGCACCTCTGCCTACCCCTTCGGGGAATACAGGCGTGAGTTTATGTTATGTTATGTTGCCGAAATAAGTTGTAAGTACACCCGAGTTACGACTTACGATTAAGAGGTCTATAGTTTTTTAGAAATGATGCCAAAAATTAGATAATAACATCAAAAACACTTTTAATTATTTAATTCAAGTGAAGTCCCGAACAGAAGCTTGTATAACTTTAATAGCAACAATAAAACCATATCGAGCTTTAAAATCGCTCCAGTATCATCGAAAATAATCAAATTCTGTGCAAAACATGCACATGGAACGCTCCGAAGCATTCTTCAATATTACACGCGCCCCAACAAAATTAGCTTACTATTAATATATGAATATTTAACAGTTCCGCCAGTTTAATTTCATTATCGGTAGGGTAAATTAAATTTTATAGATCAGTGTTAAATGTGGAATATTTACAGGTACCTGTGTCAAACGGCTCGGTCACGGAAGCAACAAATATGGCAGAACACACGATTTCGTTGGTTTGCTTTATTAAATTGACGTACTATTTATAGAAAATTGATGGAACCCAATTATTGCTGGTTGCTATTAGGACAATGGATGGACTGTAATGTGTTGATTTAGTTCATTATACAATGATTTGGCGATTATTAAAATGGTTTTTTTTTCTTTTATGTTAATAGCTCCTAGAAACCCACTGTCATCATGACCATGACGCTTTTATTATTTTAGAGTTTAATAACAAAAATCGTTTGTAAAGAATTTGATCAATTTGAAGTACCAACCAAACAAAAAAATGCAATCACTTCTCAGAACTTATCCTCCGTAGCATTTTTTATTTACGGCCGTTCCTAATAAAAAAAAATATCTACTGTCAGTTTCGGGATACTAAAGATAGAAAACGTCATCAATCTCTAAGTTTAGTGTCCCAATGTTTCTACCATTGATCGGTAATCCTACTATCTGCTGATTGTAGGGCCTGTCCCATGAAACAGACAGCGATTTGTAATTACTCGTATAATATTGGGGCAGCAGTCACAGATACTTCAAACTTAAAACAGCAGGCAGTGCGAGTGTAACGCCCGTGGTGTTGCATACGTCCATAGGCCGCGGTAACCACTTTCCATCCGGTGGGCCGTGTGCTTGTCTGCCACCTAAGTGGTATAAAAAAAACCTGTTTATCTGGCGGTGCGATCTACATTTCACTGTAGATATGTTATTGGGAACGGCAATTAGGCACCTAAACTGCAGCTATAACCATTACTTTCGGTTTTATTATATCCTTTGTTCAGCAACTTTTGACGGTGTATACCACGTCCAGTTTGATTTTGTCACACACCTTGATTACAGGTTTGTAGACAATGTGGAGTTATTTTGCTGTCATCATATAACGAGGAATGGCGTTCGTTTGAAATACTAATGATAGGAATTTAGACACGCAAAAGGTCATGCCACCCCACGATGGAGGAACTTCACGCAACCTTCAGGTCAGCTAGTTGGTAACCCGCCCTATGCTTCAGCCTTCACAACTTGCCCACATTTCTGGATATATGATTAAATGTGTGATAATTTATGATATATTTCAGATAGTGCCAAATTGTATACATACTATTGAAAAATATATGTTGGATGAATTAGTTCTGTGTAGGTAGACGAGTAGTATAAAAAAGTACTGTATATTATTTAAATCCACATAGTTATAAGCCTGAGTCGAAAGTAAACGCAGTTGGCTAGTCAATTCCGTAAGGGTGTTTCGTCAACCATGTACATCATATGCCTTATTGGACAAGTTTGTGAATACTAATAAATAATAATTATTATAATAGGTCACGACCTTCCGTTATCAAGTCTATGTACAAATAATGCGTTTCTTATAAACCTTGGTATAAACACTTTGGTCTTGGTTTTTCAATCCGAAATTATGAATATGGCAAACATTAGTAAAATTCATCCCTCAGATTACTGACTTATTATGATAAGAAACTAGGAGTCATTACGATGTCGATATTATGAACATTGACTTGAGACTTATGAACCTCGAGTATAGTTTCGATTAACCATGTTGGTGTTAAAACCGTAAAAGCTAGCGACAGCATAGCTCGTAACAGCTATGCTATGTAATTTTAGACAGAAATTAGTCAACGTACGACGAATAGGTCTTCAACTCTACAAGCCGAGTAGGCCTCACTTATAGTAGGGTAGAAGTGATGGAGAAGACATACAAATATTCGTGTGTGTGTGGGACTGTTACGTGTTGCTCCTCTGTTAAGCCTTGGTCAAATCAACGCGTTCAACTCGCGTCTGCGGTAGCCTTCTCCGTCAGTTGCTTTGTTCAAGTTCGTACAAAACAACTGATCGCCACCGCGCACGATACCACTGACGCGAGCTGAACGCGTTGATTTGGCCAAGGCTTTAATCATAATAATTATTTTCCATTTTAAATTCAGTATAATAATTTATGTAAGCATCTGTTTCTAGACAACAAAAGTTCGCGGAAAAAGACGACCATTGAATTGAAGGAAAACCCGATGTAAACGCGTTAAGGGGCAAAGATCTCGAGAAATTCTTTACATAATATTTACTCATTTGTAATACAGCTATGAGTACTAATCACGACATCCACAAAAGTTGAACCCTCGCTCTCACGTTTCATCAGGCCCGTTATCCACTCGACAAAGGAGGTCAAAGGAAAATTAGGTCAATTTAATTCCCGTTAAACCTGAAGGAATGCCTTACGAGCTTGATGCACGTATTTAACCTTCCCGCTTGTGTTCGCTGGATTTAAAAGCATAAGGCTCTGTTTACACAAGAAGCGATTAAGGTTCTTGCTACACTGTTTTGAACTATAAAACAACGTACGGATATACAATATTTCTGCAACCAAACCTTAGATCGATCAGTAGAATTTCACGATTGAAGATGGAATCAAAAACAACAAACCAAATGATATTGAGAAGCATATTTTTCTGTCTCCATATGGTGAGGACGTCAGTTCGATCAATTAAGGTGCTATTGGTTTCTAGATATATTATTATCTTTCCAAAGGCTTGTCCTGCTTTGTCTTCTGCACTGATGGCACAGAAACTTTCTAAGCCTTCAGGATCGGCAGCACGAGTGTGACTCCCCTGGTGTAGGCCACGGTAACCACTTTTCATAAGGGGGACCCTGTGCTTGTCTGCCACATAAGTGTTATAAAATCATACTTTATCTTTATTATACATAGCTCAAAATTAGTGGCAATCGTTATAGGTAGATGGAGCCCGAAAAAGTCCGACTAGTCTAACTAAATGACTTCGATACCACCAATTGGTTATGGAGGTCATAGGTATGGCAGTCGCTTCACAAAAAATATCGAAATTCAGCTGCATCATAGTTGGAGTGGAAAGCCAATCACAACTGAGCAGTGAAAAGACTTAGAATGAAAATTACCTAGCTTAAATTAGTGTGTACCTTCTACAAAACTTGGGGTATGTTTTTTTTTTATTTATGTATAGGTATCTGGAGGATAGGTATAAAAAACATACAGCAACAAAAAGTTTTCGATCTAATTTGATAAACAAGCGCATCGACGTTCCTTCGCCAAACCACAGTCATAGAACACATTTCATTAGAATTCGTTCTACTGTGGCCACTATAACTCTATTCCAACAGGTTCTATAATAAACGGTACTTTTTCCCGCCAAAGGATATCGCGAGCCCAATACCGGCCCCCACAACAGAAGGGCCACCTAATTCAATTAGCCTCTAGTTTTGTTGGTAACCGATCGACTCCACTCGTCGGACTATTAAAAAGGTGCGTTGTTTTGACGTTTTGGCCGAATAGTAAATTGAATCGTTGGTCAGAATATTAACGGGTTTTGTCGAACATGTTTCAGTTATGAGTGATTGCCTTTTTACTTTTGCTTGTTCAGGAGTAGGAAATTTCGGATTAAGAACTATTGTGAAACTACCGTAAAGCCAGATGAAATATTGCATTTCTTCAGTGTCTCATCTTGATACAGAATAGGTGACGAGTGTCATTAGCGTAAGGTTTAATATTTTTTTATTTACGAGTATTTATCCGAGTTTAAAAAGAGGGTTTCTAAAATCAGCGATAATCTTTACCACGTTGTAAGATTTCAATGATTCTTGTATTTTTTGGACAGGGGATGGATGTTTCATAAAATCGGCCAAGGCGTTAATTTTGACCGATGTCATGAGAAAAAATTATGATAAAAATCATAAATCTGGACAAGGGATGTTTTATAAAATCGGTCAAGTTGTTAATTTTGACCGATGTCATGAGAAAATAATGATGATAAAATCATAAATATCTTAAATTTACAAACGCATTTGAGTAGGTGATTACTATTTACAATTAGCTAGACTGGGATTAAAAATTGCTATTGAAATTTTATTTTATTTTATTTTGCTTTTTTCCTTCCTCCTTCCCTTTTACTTTTACGACTTTAGACTAAGCGATTGTGCGTAGTCTAGTCTAGTAGTATCTTAGAAGTCATTGGAAAATTTTAGGAAACTATATTTAAGGAACCTCTCCCCACGCGGGCAAAGCTGCAGGCAACGGCCAGTTATTAAGCATGTTAAGGAATATGATTTAACAATATGTCCAGCGTAATGATACTATGACGTAAGCACCAACAGTGTCTGTCATTCACTGACCCGCAAACAAATTGAATTAATCAACATGTGCCCGCATAAACACAATGGGTGTTAAAATAGTAAATCCGCACAGTCAACTTAAAATAAAGATGAAATTATTCAAATAGAAAATTAATTGAACAAAAGCCGAACCGAGGTTTGCTAAAAGCATTGTATTGTTCCATTGAACCTAAAGTTTTAATAACGAATTTTGTTTAGCCTGTTAACTGCTTTGAATGAAAATGATAGGTATATTGCCAAACTTTGTTTATTTGCTATTAGGTATTATATTCTGGGTTTTATGATTCAAATTAGTCGAACAAAAGTTGATAAAAAATTCTGATACATGTAAGTAAATTTTATCAACAGATATACGTACCTACCTATTTTTAAACGAATAATATGTTTTCTCTTATGGATACCCGTGCCCGACTTTGTCAATTTTTTTTCTATCCGTTCTGCCATATTTGCGTGAAAGAGTAACGCCATCATTCTAGGAAACAGTTTTAAATACGTGGTTTATAATATCTACTAAGATACATGACATTTTAATGAAAATATTTAATTGGAAGTATTTCATAATATCGCCCCTAAGGGTTCGAAAAAGTTAGTTCAAAAACAATTCTGATATTAATTTCTAACGAAGGTCTGTTATTGTCATCGGACTGTCCGAATATTAACCATATTCGTGGTGATACCCCGCGGTCCCCGTCCTACAGGAAAGGTCGAGCCTTCCTTCCGTTCCATCCCGGGACCGCCTTTATTATGACTTTATTACGCACAATGAAAATCATATTTACCAAGATAGAAGAACTCGTAATAAACACATGCGCGTGAAGTATGGCAGGCACGCCGTTCTTGTGCATGAAATTTTTAGATAGTCCCGTCTCTGTCTATCACACGAGCAATCGCAAAAGTCCTCCTTTTATTACGTGCACAAAGAATCTCAAAAGTGTACGCCGTGTGGTGCCGTGTCGCGCCGCGTCTTGACACATTCCTGCATTATGTAATTCAGCTGAGAGCTGTGCGCATTTTTCATAGCGAGATTTCAAGTGTACGCTGCGCACACCTGTCAGTGTTCCATTTTGAGAAAGGAATATTACATTACGTCTTTCAAAGAGCAGGTGAGGCTCTGGCACAACGGCACATCGGCCCGGCACGTTGTCAAAGCGTCGATTGTGATGACACAACATCGTTCCAGTAGCGTGATGGTAGACACAGATAATGTAAGATAATAGAACCTCGTGTGTGCATACCATGGACCGTGACGTTGCGTCAATTACGTCGTGGTTTTATAAAAATGCCTCTAATTGCTACGTGATTTATAACCTAAATATTGTGCCTATGCGATTTCTCTTTCACCAAGTTGCATAAGCAAATAATTTGCTCATTGTTGGCGGTAGCTGAACAAATAACAAAAACATATGAAATAATGTAGAAAACGTTTTGAGAGCAGTTAGCATAGCCTGTGGACTTTTGCATCTCCTAAATCATAGAAAGAATATAAGAAGCTCCTACATTTAGTACAGGAATTTATTTTAATCCCATAGTTTCTATCGTCTAAGAATTTCCACAGCAGATATGAGTTAAGGGCGATCTTTCTTAGGTATCGTCGAAGTATATTTAGACACCTAGTAGTATTTGCAGGACGGGAAAGTCACAAAATTTACACTGACGCCAGCGGGGTAACACCATGAACGACAAATAAAATGAATTTAGCTATCTATATCTAAGCATATAGAAAGACAGACATACATACATTTGTCATTATATTCTAAGTCATACACACACAGCATGAATGTCATTACAACACGTTACATTCAAAAGTCAAACAAACTCGAAACAGTATTTGCGGTGGCAGCATTGATCGCGCAAGTTCACCACTACATAAATAACTTGTGCCCACATTAGGCCAAGTTTGAGCGCAATTAGTGAGCATAATTAATAACTTCATAGCTTCACACTTTACTGCGCCAAGTAATAAACCACTCACGTTAGGCTGTTAATAATGAATAACTTGCTTGTAGTTTTTGAACAGCCTCATTTTAAAAGCAGTACTGAGATAATATATTTTTGCTATGTGCAACACAAAAGTTAACAATACAAATTAAACTGTTATGCTATGATGTGATACGGTTAACAGCTCTGATACCGTATAGGTGGGTTCTTTTGAAATTTGAATTTGAAAATTATAATTATACTAGCTTTTGCCCGCGGCAACGCCCGCGTGGATGTCGGTTATCGCGACCAAACATAGCCTATGTCCTTTCTCATGGTCTAATGTACCCCTATACCAAATTTCATCAAAATCGGTTCAGTGTTTAGGCGTGAAAGCGTGACATACAGACAGACAGACAGACATAGTTACTTTCGCATTTATAATATTAGTATGTATTGGAATTTGGATGACACATACCAATGTACACTGACACACGTCACAGGATGTAAGGGGCAGTAAAGCAATGAGTCCATTTCTAAGTTAAAAATGATTTAATAAAAATATAAATCGACGGAATGGGTAATGGATTGCTGAGACGAGGTCTCGGGTTCGATCGCAGGTTTACCATGGCACACACCAATGTGTTTTCGATGCTTTTCGAAGTTATGTGTGTATTTATCGCAGGTTTATAAGTGCCCGGTTAATGGCAACAGGCACCACCTATTACATTGGGACCTAAACATAAACTGGCGAAATGTGGGTGCAAGCGCCTCTGCCTACCCCTTCGGGGAAAACAGGCGTGTGTTTATGTTATGTTATGTATATAAATCGGCCTCTCTAGACAAGCGGCAATTCGCTAGCCGGTGTATCGTGAAATCCATACTAATATTATAAATGCGAAAGTAACTCTGTCTGTCTGTCTGTCTGTATGTTACGCTTTCACGCCTAAACCACTGAACCGATTTTGATGAAATTTGGTATTTGGTGTTTTGTCGCGATAACAGACATCCACGCGGGCGGAGCCGCGGGCAAAAGCTAGTAGAATAATAAATGTATGGGATTTGACGTATTGACAGTTGTCAAAGAATGTCATATACGTTAAATTCCATACAAGCATTTGAAACGAACAAATTTGCAATGGAACGCTCTACAAAACTGTAGCAAGCTGATCTTAGCTGGAATCTCTCTTCTTCCTAATGTGTTAAATCAAAAGCCATGAATTGTATGTAAACTAATTCTACAATCACATTTACCTACAGCTAAGATAAGGACGTGAATACATAAACGATTGGGATCACATCCCAGGAGTAACACAGTATCTAAGTTGCCAGGCAAGCACCAATCTAAGTCAATTTCATCCAACACCGAAGTTATAATTTGCTAACCAAGACACAAGACTCAACAGTTATGAAAGCAGAACTTGCTGGCTCGGCAGGAGCCACACAACTTAAATAGGTTATTAAATTCATGCTTTCTACGTGTAGACAACGAAACTATAGTGTTATGATAAGGTACAGTTACGTGAACTAGTTTTCTCCTTAGGTTTTCTGCACATAGTTATTTACTATTTATTATGATTTGTGTAGGAGCGTATTCGACCACCGCCTCAGATATCATGGGTTCTATTCCTGCTGAGTCAAAATATTATTATGCCTGAATGTGTACTTGTATTTTCTATGCAAAAAACTCACTTTAAATTGCATGAAAAGTATAATGACAGTAGAAGATCGTAAATAGTGTAAGGATAGAAGTGGTGGGCTGTTGTTTCTCTCAACCCCGGAGATAAAAAGGCGTGAATAGTCATATGTACATCGATATAATTGCACATTGGAAATGTTTATACGCGATGGGCATAAGTCTAAAATTAGCAGCCAAAATTGTAGCAGCCAAAATCAATACAAGTAACAGCAATATGAAAATGATAATGGGGAATCATATCATATAATCTCGTCTTTACTCTCGTCACCCACATGATGGTGATACTTCTGCAAATTGTCTGAGACCTTCTTGTAATGGGAATATGTACCTATTTGGCTGCTATAATTTTGTTGCCAATCTTGGACTGTTACAATTTAGGATGCCAAGTTCAGACTAATGCGATTTCTTTTTATCGTGCGAAAAGTCCCCACGGATACCACCCCCACGGAGCCGGTGGAGGTGGTTATGTCGGACTCGAACCGACTAAAACGCACGCCATCTTGGGTCTTTGGTTGCCGGAGGTGAGATTGCCGAAAGCACATCTCTCGCACCCCGGCAGACCCAGAACAATCTCTTTCGAGATGCACCCTTTGGATTGTGGAGACCAGCCTCATGCGATTGGCGCAAAAATATTGAACGGATTTTGATGCTACCTTGGTCAGAATTAAAATCTTACGTTTGTTTGTTTGCAATCAGTTGGGTAGAACCGGAGAAAAGAGATCCACGCGGGCGGAGCCGCAGGCGACAGGCTAGTTTTAATAATATATCAAACTAGCTTTTTCCCGCGGCTCCGCTCACGTAGCTGTCGGTTATCGCGACCAAACATAGCCCATGTCCTTTTTCATGGTCTAATCTACCCCCTATAATTCTTCAAAATCGGTTCAGTGGTTTAGGCGTGAAAACGTAACATACAGACAGAGTCACTTTCGCATTTATAATATTTGTATGGATTTAACACAATACAAAAACAAAAACGTATCAAGAGAGTTCCGTTAAACTTATTATAGGGATAGAATATTATCTTCCTACGCTCGTACTCATAGACAATAGTCACCTCATATCGCAGGATGTAATCGCAGTGAGGAGTTATGAGATACACAGGTGAGACGTTATAGCCCGTGCTCTCCATATAATCCTTTAATCGCCTCTTACTACCCTCGCGGCAAATGATGGGGTAGTCTTCACTGCTGACATACGGCTTAGTATATTATTAGTGCTCGCTACCTGCTCAAGATATTACTCGTGGATGTTTATAATCTAAGTATATCTATTTATTAGTAATATTGTTACCTTTTTCTTAAGGTATGTAATGAACACTAGTCGCCCAGTTGATCGACCCCATGGCCGCCTGGCCCCATGGTGGGTCTTACCGCCGCTACTACGGCGTGCCCAGCCTATGTCCCGCAGTGGACCGCAATAGGCTAGGCTAGTTGATTGATTGATAATATTTTTAAGATTTTACGGAACTAAATACAAAGTGTTACTGGTAAAAGTTATTTTTATAAAGGACTCGTCCATTTGACTTCACCTCGCCTGATTTTAAGCTAAAGGCAAAGTCTCGGAAAGAAGGTCACCATCGTAAACATGTACAGTAAGCTTCAGAGAAAAGGAACCCCCCTTGAGGATAAAACCATTATCAAGGGGGGTTCCTTTTCTCTGAAGCTTACTGTACCATGTTGACAGTCGTTGCACTCAGCTTGACGGCCTCAACAGATGCCTTGTATGGAATTTTACTCCAGTAAATCTTAGGATATACGCCTGAGTCACGATAAGTATTAAAAAGCTAGTTCAATACCTACCAAAATCAATTTATTCCAAAGGATAGTCAGAAAAAAATATCCTTCTATATTTTCTTTGTTGTTTTATTCCAGAACAGTAACTACCTACTCAATAAATTTAACAAGGAAAGACTATAGAAGATAGAACTCACGATTCATTCCATCGAATAAGTACAAAGTGTGAACACTATTGAATACTTATAAATCGAATGGGAAGAATGGGCCTCCTTAGAGAGCCATCAACGGGTACTACGTGACGCGAAACGCAAACTTAACGTAAACGCGCGGGGTTCTGTTGTGGTTTGTGGATTGTAGGTTGTGCCGCAAGTTATAGGCGAAGAGCATACTCGTAAACCGTCTAACTCTACGGCGCTTTTTATAAGTCACTGAACACATCTTGTTGTGATGTATTGTTTATCCAGACGCGAAATGTACATTTGTCCACATTTAAGAAAATATTGTAAACTGACGTCTAAAAATGCCGCAGTGGAGTTTGTTGCCCCGTTTCTTCTCCACCAGCGCCTTGGAAGCGGTGGTAAACTTAGATTAAGTAGAATTAAAATTGACGTCAACAAGAAACAATTTTATAGTTCAAAATTGAAAGCGATTTCCATACTGCGTCTAAAATTTCCACTTTTGGGTACGAGATCGACTTATTGTTTGTTTTTGGCTCTGCAGGAGCAACTGCTTTCTGTCGCCGAATCCTGATATAAAAAACCTGTTCCAGAGTCTTGCCTGTTGCTAAGTAGGTGGCACCTACTTGTGGTATTGGATTTCATAGGTAGGTACTCAATTAAAAATTAAAAATAGCTCAGTAATAGTATGAAACTATGAAATCTGAAGTCATCAATGAAATATCGATTCAATAAGAAAAACCTAACAATGCATATTTTTTTTATTTAAAAATAACTAACTATGAATTTCCGTCAAATTCCAAAACTCAAACATAATTAACAATTCAAGGTGAGTTTTTGTAGTATAATGAAAACATTGGCAACCAAAATATTTACTGAAGTAACGTCTACACTACCTATACAAATACCACACGTAACACATACATATTCGGGAAATTCCCTTGACATTACAACACACACAAAAGGAAACAATATTTCGATGATAAACGGAACACTTTCCGCAATAATTCGATCAAAACCCCCTTAATCATTCCTTAACTTATGACGTGGGCGCGCGTGTTCCGAAGTATTCCAACTACGTAACTAAATTACATGTTAGGCAAGAATTGCGTTAGTGTTGGATGACACATTACGGCACAGTGTCACGGTTCGGGACTCTGTGTTATCGATGTAGGTACAACAACACAGGGTAAGGGTGCTCGTGGGTCGATTTGGTGGAGTACGTCAAACACAGGCGGTTCGGGACGTCTCGCGGATAGAGGGAGTGTTTGGCGACACTTACACTCGACAATGACAGCACACTGGAGTGTTTGAACACACCAGCCCGGACCTAGTTCGCACACACACTCATGTGACTAAGATTCACATCGTGTCAATAAGATTGTTTTTACTGTGTAAGTTTCAATAATTTCATGTGTTGACCTTCGAGTAATAGAGAGACCGTTTCCGTAGTAATATAATAATACATGAAGAAGCTGAATAAATACTTGGGAGATTTATGGGTGTTGTTATTAGAAAAATATAATGGAACTAGCGACTAAATTTCCAGTGCTTTGAGTGCTAATAGCCACTGGTATGCTGGTAACCGCTTACCATCTTGATATGCTTAGCATATATATGTATATACAGTATGTAAAATAACGTTAGAAATAACAATATACTCGATACAATCCCGCAGGTATCACGTGAAATGGAAGTTAAGCTGTTAATGCCGCCCGTCACACGTGCACCTATATTTGAATTTCTAAATTAAATGCTAACACTGTGTCCGTGATTGAAACTAGACTGGCAATAGCAACAGTTATTGGAAAACACTGATAATAAAATATTCATAATTCCCAAACGACGTCAAATTGTGGGATCGAATTGACATTTACAATTTGATTTTGGAAGTAGAGTGAAAAGGTTCCTTTTAGATAAGCGTATATCTTTTATTTCGTGCGGAAATCGCCACGGAGACCTCTCCTGCCGGAGCCGGAAGGGGAGGTTATGTCGAACTCGAGCCGACTAAAACCGCACGCCGGCTGAGGGTCGTGGTGCTTGGCCGGAAGTGAGGTTGTCTTCGACATATCCCTCGCACCCCGGCAGACCCAGGTCCATCCCTTCCAGTCTGACCCTCCTCGGGATAAGTACCTGCTTGCCAACCCCTAAGAGGTAGAACATTAAAACGTGGTTAGATAATGACTTCTATGTCTAGAACAAAAATTGTTCACGGTTCCTGGCCCCTGCCTCAATCGCACGCTTGCGAGATAATCATTATTGCGGCCCACAAACGATAACTGCATCTTAACTTTATATTGCGTGACTATAGCGCTCACAAATTGACCAACGTAAAAAGGGTAGGGAATGAAAACTATTATTTTCACATCATGAACACTTTTTGCGATCCAAATTAAAGTTTCTACAGAGCTTTTCCCTCGCTAACGACGTGTTCGAGTTGGGAGACAAGAAACGCTTTGTGACTGCGAGTAAATTAGCTATCTAGCTACAAATCTTTTTGCCTGTTGCCGGTGAATTAGCTGGCCGACCCTGTTTTGGGATTACAGAGGCCCTTGTTTTGTTCACCGGGTGATACAAAGGGTTACGTGGTGCGCCACACGAACTCACATGAACGCTACTAGTTTTTACCGCAGTGAAAACTACTAGATTAGTTATATCAATAGAGGGTCAAAATGTCACGGGTTTGTACTATCTATACCTACAATGGTAATAATAAAAAGTAAATAATATTTTTTCTAAAAAATATTTTCCATTTTCCGTTTATTATGTAAATATGTATTTATCGCAGGTTTATAAGTGCCCGGTTAGTGGCAATAGGCTCGCCACCTATTACATTGGGACCCAAACATAAACTGGCGAAATGTGGGTGCTAGCACCTCTGCCTACCCCTTCGGGGAATACAGGCGTGAGTTTATGTTATGTTATGTTATTTGCTTTAATCTTCAGTCCTCGTAGGTAAACTTTTCTGTTTGGACGTACTTTTTCTGTACAATTTATTTGACAAATATTGAAATATGTGCAACACACATAAATAATACTAAAAGAAATTTAAAACTAGAAACTAAGTACTGAAATAAATTAAAATAAATAAAATATTTACAACATAATGCGTCATGGAATTCCTTCGCATCGTCACTGACCGGTAACATACCCAGAAGGCTGGCTGCATTGCCACGTTGTATGGCAAATGGCGCAAAAATGTTGTACAATAAGAAAACTATATTTGGGAATCTATAAACTGAATATATTCCATGTATTTAGACAAAAACAACCTGGTATTTCAAAGCATTTTATTTTTGAGACCGTTTTCAGAACAATGGGTCAAAACGAACAAAGATATAAAATATTTTTATAAAGTACTTTAAAAATGTTAATTACTTTTTAATCACTGCATACCGACGGAGTGTAGAAACATCAGTACATACTTTATAAATATTGATGTTCTGTAATGAGAAATACACATTTCTTGAAAAAACATATTCCTTAGATAATATCGCGTAGTAACAGTAACTGTGGTTGCCGCCGTCAAATTATTAATTCATGCTACACAAAATTGAAAGCACTAGTCTTACCGTTCATCCATTCCCAAGACGTGCCGCGTATGTGCGTATCTCTTTATGTTCCACGTAGTGAAGTCAAACAGTCGATAATGCGACAGGAAATGTTTCAAATGTGTTTCATGGAACACTCCCTGGTTATTCCCAGCTGAGTCGGGAACGGAGCACTCAACCTGCTCTGCGATACGTTTCCCGGTTTCGAATTCAATTCCATTCGTTCCGATCATCGGTTCGCATTGGAGATAAAAATCTAATTTGGGAAAACGTTCGCGTCAACAGTTTTTGGACAGCGTATGACATTTGAGATCGGTCGGCGCGATCGCAACGATGAAACGCTCGAAGATTGAAATGAGTATGGACATTGAAATGGGTATACGGAAAGTTAGTAAAGTGTACGGACGTCAGTCATAAAAGTTACACTGTGCCGTTTATGTTGCACAAGACGTGAATGAATACTTTAAACCTCGACCGAGTTATTCGCTACACAGCGTAGAAGTAAAACAAACAGCTCTTCCTGCAATACATTGCAGAATAAGTTTTTAGAACGAAAGTATGCACAGAGGATTACGGACTTGCAATAAGAACTTCACTAAAAAGTTTCTAGTTTCAGTAAGCCGTAGTTTAACTTTAAAGGTCCTTTTCGCTATAAATCACAAACGGCTTTATCAGATTTTCCCCCTGATATCTTAGTTGTAATATATTGATGGATATAAATGATGTAATTGTGGCGTTTTGGTTATGTTTTGATAATACTCCTCCGAACTATTAATCAAACCGGCCTTGTCGTTTCAGTTGTTAACCTTTTAACACTTCGTTGAGGAAAATAAAAAGGAATTTTGAAACCTATAACCATCTGATGCTCAATGAATTTAGGATTAACCCTAACTTAAATACGGAAAAGGAAAACCTTTTTTTATAGGGCTCTCGTCTACGAGGTAGACCCATGCAATGAATAAGAATCATATTATCAATCTAGACACATTCGTTCATATGCTGTATTCAAACTGTATTACGGATACGTCACATTAAACAAGCAGTTTCCAGAGAAAATTTTAATCTACTAATATTATACAGAATGTCTCAATTAATAGCTTATAAATAATACTCGATAAGCGAGTAAATTATGTAATAATATGTTATACAAATCCGATAGAAAAATAGACAAACAGAAGTTTCCTCTTTATAATATTAGTATGATTAACGACATCGTTTATCAGCTCTCAGACATAATACGACAAGAGGAAAAGGAAACGTAAAAGAGAAAATATATCACTAATAGCATATTTACTGTATCGCACGAAGAAATATTATAACAAAATAACAATTAATTAATATCAATACGACGATTATTCATTGGTGCGACATAATTATGCTGTAATTGGGACATCAAAACGTACGGTCTTGTATTCAACGAAGCGATATTATCCAATATAATTAATGAGACTAAATAATGTTATGATGTGAAATATGTCAAGATATTTCTGTACCACCCATGAGTAAATAAGGACGCATTTTGTTTTGCGAAATTACGAAAAATATATGTAGCTCGTATACATTTTCTTTTTTTCATTTTGTCCTTAGACAACTGTAGCACTAAATTATCCATTTTCGTGGGGACTTGTTATAAATATACGCAAAGTGTTACTAGACTTAGACCATTGTATTCATTGAGTGTGGTAAATCTGTGTGGGAAGTCTATATCAACGTAGATTTGTCTAATGTTATGAATTTCTATGAACTCACTGTAACATCTAATTTTGAGCCTAACATATTTGCCATCTATATTAGTACTAGCTGTCCTGGCGAACTTCGTACAGCCAATTTATTCCCGCCCCGCGATCCGCGTCAGATCCCGTTCCCGCTGCACCATTTAGGGGGATGAAAAATAGATGTTGGCCGATTCTCATAGATACCGGATAAGCACAAAAAATTTCATCAAAATCGGTCAAGCCGTTTCGGAGGAGTATGGCAACGAAAACTGTGACACGAGAATTTTATATATTAGATATATTTGTTAGGACTATGATAGATGCAATTATGTAAACTGTATTATAGAGACTTAGCCAAACATTGTATCTGTACCTTAAATTATCTCCTAAAATAAAACGCCTAACACAAGAATTTGCCGATAGTATATCTCTAAGACACCCATTTATTACAAGCATTATTTGAACCATTTATCTCTCCGTACCTGGCTAATTTCACCTAGTCCTTTGTCACTAGACACTTTACCTGGCGAAATATAACGTCTGCTTAATTGGAGCCCGCACTGGCTGATAATCCAGGACCGGAGGGGAAATAAAAAGGTGTTTAACATTAAACCAGCATCCCGACAAGGTCATAAATAAAACCCAACTCAATTTGGGAAAACACGGCATTACCTTGTACTATGTACAATCGAGGTGGACTAACCTAACCCGTCTCATAACGGGAGGGGGCGTGTACCCAGTAGGGGACTGTGTATTTTTATTTACTATATACTTTTTTTTATGATTTTTTTATAGCATTTATTATGCTAACTTTTAAGTTCGAAAAACATTGGAAAAAATGAAATGCTCAAGTGAGACTCGAACTCACGACCTTTCCCTTACAGGGGGACTGCTCTTCCAACTGAGCTATTGAGCCACACTTGAATCATTCCAAATTTTCCTTCTCTTTATATCCGTCTATAAGGGCGACGGTGCAGCCATCTACCAACATTCTTACGACCTGTTACTTATACGAATTCTGATATGATTTTCAGTGTTATATTATTACTGCATTAATTAAGAACGTATACGATTACTATGGGATAGTAACATTTAAGAGTTGTATAAACTATGAGAAAGATAATGGCTGGAAATGTTGAGGTGACTACCAGCAGAGAAATGTACAGTCCACATGTAGAACCAACCCCAAATGAATAATAGGACATGAAGATGTTGACGCGAGAAAGGATTATCTGTTCGCGGCATAGTGTCTAATATCCCTCATAGTAAAACAACAACAAGGGAGATAGTTTGAAACAAAAAGCTGGGTGGAAGGTAAACTCAACCTCACAGACTTAGTTGCAGCCATTAATCACCGGAGAAAACTTAATTGGACGTCTACCGGACAGACAGTCACGCGAACAACTTGGATATAGTTACGGCTACGTAAACTTAAGTATCTTAACTAAAGTGTATACAAGGGGGATTTGTTAGTGGATTGTAATTTGACTTAATTAACCGACAGTATTAATAATGATGTTTAACAATTCATAAAAGTAACTGTGCCACATGGCTGCACACGGCATACGCCTACAAACCATTTATTACAGTAATGTAGTTTAGAAAATAAGTTTTTGATGGAAATAAAGTAATGTATTGTATTGTACCTAAAAATTGATTGGAAAATGCGGATTCCGGACTCCAAAGTTTTGTATGCGTCCGGGATTAACGCAAGGACGATGAGTATTACAAAATCCGTTCGGTAGTTTGGACGATCTAAGCTCACATAGGGACAAAAAGCGAAAAGCAGTTTTGTATTATATTATGCAAAGACAAGCTCTTGACAGTTGTATGTTGTCCCATTGCAACATGAGGCTAAAATTAGCAGCCAAAATTGTAACAGCCAAAAATAAATACAAGTAGCAATGATATGAAAATGATGATGGTGAAACTTCTGTAAATTGTCTGAGACTTTCATGAAATGGGAATATGTGTTTGGTTGTTATAATTTTTTTGTCAATCTTGGCTGCCGATTTTGACAGCTACAATTTTGGCTACCAATGTCAGCCTTATCATTGTAAAATTTCTTAAAAAAAAATCCCAGAACCCGACTACAGTCCTACCTTCTGAATTCAAATGTGAACCTAGAAACAGTTCAGTGACAAAAATAGGAGAAAGGAAGGAAGGAGAAAGGAGATACAGCTCCTTTTTTTATACCACTTAGGTGGCAGACAACACACGGCCCACCATACATTTTTTAATGTAAATGTGTGACCGTATCTCCTTTGTCAACTGTACATAAAAAAGGTTGTTTCTGAACTTGATTGTCAAGGTGAAGGTGCTTTGCCCTATCACACAAGAATATCCTCCCACTTAGAATCGACCTCGGTAATTAGTACCTATACCGTATTCGTACAGTTCGGACCTAAAGCAATTAGAGTTTGGTCTCTTGCCTAAAATTATGTAAGAACTTTGGAATTACAGTTTGGACTTAGACTTTGGTATATACGGTGACACTGTAATCGCTTGACAGCGGCCACCCTGTTAATTTAAGTAGCTATATCCTATAACTATCTAACGCCTACTAATCATTCACCCAAAAATTTACTAAGCTGAATAGAAAATCCGCAGTGCGATTGGCTAATAACAATAACAATTTTATTGTCCTTATTGTACACCCGGGATATAACAATATAACACATAATGTTAAAGTAAATACAATCGGCGGCCTTATCGCTCTGCGGCAATCTCTTCCAGGCAACCATAGGATGGATGGATAACTTTAATATGTGATTATTTACTTATTTTTTTTACTTTTACTGTTTAATTAATTATTATTAGTAATTATTATGCCGAAATATTATTCTAATGCGTCATGAAATTCCTCCGCATCGCATGCCTTTTGGCAGCATTGCCACGATATATGGCAATGCTTTATCTCAGACCTAAAAAGAGGCCAGCCTTGTGGTCTTATTAAATTCACTGCAAAAAAAAATCTGCTGAAAATTACGGATAAGGACTGTTTTATGTGATGTGTTTAGGCATAACATACTATAAAGAGTTCCTAAAGTAATGACGTTCAAGGGTAGGTTCTTCTCAAACAACATTAAATTAATAAGTAAATTAATAGTAAAACACTCGCAAGGATATTTACCATGTTTCTTATGGTTTTTGAGGTTACCGCTGCATCCGTGATCATGGCGCTTGAAAGAGTTGCGAAATATCGGAGAACTATAAGATGGTAAATATCCCAGCGAGTGTTTTACTATCAATGTGAATGACCATGTCAATCTCAAATCATACGATAAGTAAATTATATAATTTCAGGTGCATTTTTTTGTATGATAAGCCTAATTAATAAGGGCGCATACAGAGTAATTTGAATCTTCTTCATCTACTCGTGACGACTGCTTCGTAAGGCAACCGGGATGCAGAGCAATTTGAATAAATATAATATATTAATTTGAATGAATATTTTATAGAATTTATTATGCTAACTTTTTAAGTTCGAAATACATCGGGAAAAAGAAGCGCCCTTACAGCGGAATGCTCTTCCAACTGAGCTATTGAGCCACACCTGAATCACTTCAAATTTCCCTTCTCTTTATATCCGTCTTTAAGGGCCACGGTGGATATATTAATTAAATAATATTCAACAACATAGACCTCTGAAAATATTTATTTTACTCTTGGTGGTGTATTAAGTATATAACAATTTCAGCTTCGCTTAATTAACTGTGTAGCAATATTTAAAAATATTTAACAATATTGAAACATTCGAATTGTACATATTATTTCTTTTATAATTGTTTTAATATAACGGTTCTATAAACAACTTTGAGGTTGTTTGGATAATAGCCGTAATGGGCTCTATTTAAAACCAATTTTATAAATTGCTACGTATCATATTCAACACAATGTTTGCTTTTTCAATGTATGTTTTTGATATTATTTATTTTCGAAAAACATTGGAAAAAATGAAATGCTCAAGTGAGACTCGAACTCACGACCTTTCCCTTACAGGGGGATTGCTCTGCAACTGAGCTATTGAGCACCACTTGAATCATTCCAAATTTTCCTTCTCTTTATATCCGTCTATAAGGGCGACGGTGCAGCCATCTACCAACATTCTTACGAACTGTTGGAAACAATGAATGATTATTCAACCATTTTTAAACATTTAATTTTGATGACTGCGCCCAAATATTTGAATGAATTTTTTATAGCATTTATTATGCTAACTTTTAACTTAAACTTAAACGTTAGCTTAAACTTAAAAGTTAGCATAATAAATGCTATAAAAAATTCATTCAAATTATTTATTTTGTTTTAAATTATTAATTATGTCTCCGTATGTGCGGCAAAGAATTTCATCATACAAATTCGTTTTAAGTATTATTACCTTTTTCGATCTCTTGATAGATAGGTACATGTTTGGTACATGGTGACCCTCTTTTCGAGACTTTGCATTTGTTTAACATCAGGCGAGGTTAAGTCAAATTGACGTGTCCTATATGAAAAAAAAAAAAGTAATAATTCAAAGTATAAAATAATACTAATATCCCACTGGTAAACAGCTCCATTGTTACATACAATGTTTTGTAGTTTCTAGTAGTTACGTTCTTAGAACATTGTATTCACTAAGAAAATAAAATAGTTGGGCTATATATTTCAAATTAAGGTTTCTTATTATTCTAAAACTTGAAGAAATACTTTAGCCCTAATGGATTGCTGGAGAGAAAATACTTGATGAACACAATCTAACTTTAATTGTAATGGATTTCTTTTGGCAACGTAACAAGTCCAATGTCATCCACACCGCTCTTTGTTAGAATAAAAGAAACCTTCCAAATTCGAAACTTAACTGCTTTCTAATTGGTTACAGTTGGCAATGAGACATAATAGTTAGGTGGTAATATTTCACTCTACTCACTAATATTAGTAGGTATGTACTTTTACATACGTATTATTATGTATGAGAAAGTTGGTGAGTGGTGGGTGTATATCTGATCTAAGTACCTATTACTTTTTAAAACGGATTTCAATTAATGTCAAAATGGAAAAGTTTAATCTTGGAATAGTTAAATTAAAAAATGAATATATCGTTAAAATTATTTCCGAGATATACAAATACCTACAAGAATTGGCCTAATAAGAATAGGTATTATTCGAATAATAAGTCTATCATCAAGAATGAATTTTCACAGCTACACAAACATGCTTGTTCTTTACTATCTAACAAAACCAATAAATATTCAGAAAAAAAGTAAAGGCGGTGACTGACCTGTCCGTGGTTGACGAAACCGTGCCTCCGCGCGATATCGTCCACGTGGTTGGGTCCCGCCGGCACGTGCACGGCGAACTCGTTGTGGTACACCGGCTCCGGGAGCCCCGCGCACACGTGCAGCGTCGCCAGCAGCGCTAGCGCGCGCCATGACACCACCATGACAATGATTCGACAACACACAATCACAACCGCATCTGCGACTCACGCAACAATACGCAACACTCGTTTAACTATTAACAGTGCTTGACATAAGGACGCGCACACACTTGACACCAGCACGCTCGCACTAGAACTTAACGGAGTGCGTCTTAAATGTTGACTCGTGCGAACACTGTGGCATCCCACCTTGTATTACCTGGAACAAAAATAACTGTGTTATATTTAAATATGAATACAAAATAATAATTAAAAATATATATTCTGTATATTTTTTTAATAGAAGCATTTGCAACTAATATATCCGCCATATCGAACTTTTTATATTCCCATTGATACTCGCGCAAAAAATACATTTATATTTACGAGGCAACGCAGAATGGAACATACATACATACAGGACTAATAAATAAATAATCTTCCTTTTATGGCTTCGCCGCGGTCGAGTAATAACACATTAATATAGCATAACCTAATTAAAGGTTCTGTAATTGTAACATGTACTACTCTCGAACACAAAGGGTGCTTGAAAGATATTAAATTTTAATAAAGTGTAAGTCCCGCGGCGGCGGCCTCGCTCTTTATTTAGCATTATTTTTTGCGTTCGAACGAACTCCATAAATATAAAGGCGAATTTAGGGTGCGATAAACATATTTGGCGGAGCGCGGGCGAAACCACGGCAAATCACGCACCAGATAAAACGCAATAAGCGGACGCACAAACGGGAACAAGTTAAAAAAATCCGTGGGAAATCCCGAGATAATCCAGATAAGCCACGCGGGCAAAGTATGAAAAGCCTGACCGTGAATATATCAAAAATATTTATGAAATTTTATTTGGAAATTTATCTGACGTCCGCTTCGAGTGAAAGTAAAACCTTTGAACGGAATTCTTTGTGTCCTCCGCCGGTTTTGCTTTGTGAGCTTGTCTTTTTATTTTATAGCTATCTTTTTGAATAAATTAGAGGTCAGACGAGAGATAGAATCAAGGCCAGTGTGACGTCACATTACGTGAGTTACATTAAACACGGTAACAATTACGCCTTTCCAACGGCCTTGAGACTGCAATAAAATGTGACAGCTATAAAAACTTTTTTCGCAATCTAAAGCGAAATATGCTTTTGACATTGTTGAGTGGGGCAATACGTTTTTAACCACCCATTCTATCAAGAGTACCTAATACAGAAATGCCGGAAGAGGCTGTTAAAAACTTTGCATGTCATATAATTTTATTGTATTGCGTAGTAGTTTAGTTTACAACAGTTCTGTAAGACATTTTGATTTTGAAATGAAGAACATATTGAATTACGGTTTTTATGACCATTACTAACTGCGTCGAGTGTTGCAGGTTAGAATCCAACATGTAAAATATTTAGTCTGAGGCCCGTATTCTAGAATGACACACAGTCCTGAATATCTATTTATTTGAGGACAGATTGCTAGATTTGACAGATTGTCTATACAATCTGTCCCCAGCTAAATCGATATTTAGGAGTACCATTTTAGAAAAAGGGCCTGAAACCACAGAATAGATAAGGCTGAAACTGAGGGATTGTCGATTATGAAATCTTTCTTTATACAAATATTTTCTAAATTATAGGGTCTCTCCTACTTGCTGATGTAGACAGGCGCTCTCTGAGCATGGCCTCTATTAGGCATTTGTTCCAATAACAAGTAGAGTTCATCAAGATGATAACCCACATTCCAATCAAATAAAAATTAAACTTCAACAGCAGTAAGTACACAGTCGTGGGTAGTACTCTAGAATTAAAATAAATAAATTATTGTAGATTCAAACTTTACAGGGGACACAGCCACCTGATCGAAATATGAAACAAAGATTTTACAGATTATTAAATAATAAGATATTGGAATTATCGAGGTTACTATAATAAGCTTCCATCTCGACTGTTGAAAAAGATATATTATGCTCGCCGCAGCGCGGGAGCTGTAAAAGTTTATTCAAAATTTGTTTAATATTTATGTTCAAATATTTTATATCACTTTTCTGATCCTTCATAATGGCAATGTGAGTGACATTTCCATTATGAAGGCTCATCAGGATGGCGCTTTCCATCAGGCGGGATTACGGTTGTTCCGTTTTCACACTAACCGTCATTTACCCCTTACATGATTTGATTTAAAAAAAAACAACTTCCTTAGTCTGAAAGTTTCATTAAAATTTACAATTTATTATAGGTACGTCATGAAATTTCCATTATGTTGAATTATTTGTGCATACCTGGGTATACAGTATGGCCGTATCTCATTATTTAAACATACGTCAGCAATGTAATGAAAATTGTTGACTCCGACATGTAAACCTATGGATCCAAATGAATGATGGATTCGGAAATATTTTTAATACTATTCACGCCAACGACCTCTCATGTAGAGCGAGAGGAAATTTTAAAAATATGTACATATTTGAATATTTAGAAAGAATGCTAAGGCAATATTAAATTCGAAGAAGCACTATAGGTACATTACAAAGGAAATCGATATAAGCAAACTTACATTACTTCATACACCTTTCACTTGGAGGAAATATCAAACCATATGCGCACCATTTATATATGTATATTGGAATATTTATGAGTTTTCAAGAAAAATACTACTGAAGATGCTATCGACAAGTTTACGACGATATTCCCTAGCAGGATATTAGAATTCGCATATCACGTCTCACAAGGTAACCGAAATTTCACTCACAGCCTTGTTATATCTCACTTGAGGAGTTATTATAGCCAAGATTTCATATGTAGTTCAAAGGAAATCTTCGGCTTGATTCCCGACCTGCTTTTACAACACACTTGTGGAACAATTCTGTTGCGCTAAATTAAATATTAAAATACAAGTAACGACTTACGTAAAGAAACTTAAATAAAATATACGAGCGGAGCTTAGAATACACGCAACAAAGTTAGCCCATTTGAGCTAAGATTCTGTACCTTTGCTCCAAGATTTAGATTAGGGGCGAAATGTACACATTTTGTTAACTTTAGCAGTTTCACAACTAATTTACAAAAATACATAAACTAATTTCAGATTTATAAATTAAATATTCACATTTTAACATTTTGGTCTAATTCACTTTTTGACATTTAACTGCCACAGATTAAAATGTATAATCTAAAGTACAGATTAGGGTTGGAATCTTTTAAATTTAGGTTCGTAATCTGGCAAACATATCAACACGGCAACGTTGGGTGGGTATTAAGTTGTATTTTTATCGCGTCATGCTTTCGCCCTTCGGGATAATATTTAAGAGGTCTAAAGGGTCGTTCGAATTAATTTGGAGCCATAGCTTGGCTAATTCTATTAGGCTTCGTAATCGGTACATTGCGGACACGGAGGAGCCGTGATATTTACGACTTAATAACGTACCGGCGTATTTATCCTGATAATATATTTGTTCGACAATTTGTTCCAGGATCTAACTTTGTAATAGTTTAGATAAGGTGGAAGTTACTCGCATAAATTATGAGAGTTTTGCTTCTAACACGAAACTACTGGTTTAAATGGTCCGTGTTCTGTGAAGTTCTTTGAGACGATGGCCACGGAGGATTTCTTAGAGCAGTGCGATAGTAAGAAAATCTGAAACAAGAATATTTTATTCATTCCACGAAAACCCAATCTTCGACTGTTTTGAGTAAAAGAATAAAATTTACCAACATTGAGTCTCTTCAAAAGACCCAAAATTAATTTTGCTTTAGAAACAAAGATTAGTTCTAGTACATGCAAATGATATTCAATCTCAGCCACCGCTAACGTACATCAAAGTCTAAGACAATATCATATTCAATCCAGCTATACGAAACTCCTTCAGCAAGCATATTGAAAATACGTCGCGAGACTTTATTAACCTGACAAGTGAAGTGGCACATTCATAATAAGCTGTGTCGATGGATTCCTCCGAGCGCTAAATCTCGCAACCGAACACCTCAATAATTAGACGGTTATTCGCAGCAGTCAAGCATCGCGGCATGAATAAAACATCGTTTGCGAAACACAAGTGCTATTATTATGTCCAATCTAATTTGAGCCACCTCCCCCTTTCTTTTGAAGACGAAGTGAAACGTGTGAAGGGAAGGGGAGGTAATATTGATAGGTCAAGCAAATCTGGCTTTGATTTACTGGGCCATCGAGTGCACGGGCCAAACCAAACAAGCTCGGGGCAAATAAACGGTGACGTGGCTAACATAGACCACTATTACCGATAACGGGATTAATGTTAATGCATTGCTTGTTTGTATTGTACACTAATCTACGTAATCTTTAATATACTGATAGTAATTCATATTTGTGTTATTATCATGTGATTATATGACTGCCGCTCATAAGTCGTTAATCTTACTTAAGTACTCGTATTTGTTACTCAATCGCGATAGAACGACTGAACGGATAGGTCTAAAAGCCAGGAATAGAATGCCGTGGAACGCGAAAATGGGATCAGTACTTTACTTAAGACACGTTATCTGAGTTACATACTTAGGCAAAATTTTAAATCAATCACACATCGCGAATTGAAATTGTATAACGGACACTGAGACAGTTAATCCATGTAGTAGTTTCATCTGTGAATCTGTGTTCCAGAAATTTTAACATTTTGGGAATTCAACATTTTGGGAATTCAACATTTTGGAACTTCAACATTATATGGATTTTCGAACCGTGGTGTGAAACGACGAAGTACAAAATAGACATTCGTCGATTCACACCACTGCGGTCCGAAACGACGAATTCAAAAAGGGGCCTTGTGCGATTCAAACCGTGGTGCGAACAGCTTGTGGTGTGAATCAACGAAGTACCCGATTCAACATCAGTCATCAAAACAACTCTATGTTACTGTAACATTTGCCATCTAACTTACATAATAGCTAAATTGCGGCTCAATCAAACACTAGGAAATTAATCACATTAAATATTTAAGATTTTATTAGATATAGATTTATTAGACTCGGTGATATTTGTGGGAGTATATCAGAAAGTTTAAGTTTATTTTTTAATTTTTTATACATAGTAGGTACATTCATATACTAACGTGAAAGATAAAATATTCAAACAAGTACTCTCAGCATAAAAACCTTGTTCCTTTTAAAACAATAAGAATTATTAAGTCTGCTTATTATGCTGTGGCACGCGGCACGGCACGCCCGGTCGGTACGTGCGGTCGGCGTAGCACAATATGCTCTACGGAGTACTACGAAGTGCTACGCTCGATTAACGCTACAGACTTCGGTCTACAACATTTGGAAGCTCTACGAAACTTTGAATCCAACTTTAAAAGCTATATCTTCAGTTATTTGATATAGAATTTAGTGTTCAAAGAATGGTGATTTTAGTGTGTATTACGGAACACCGAGCAACAGCCCGTTTATTATATTATTAAGTGTTAACAAAAAAAGTATTAAATTGTATTTTTTACTAGATTTTTCCCGTTGCTCCGCCCGGTTGGATGTCGGTTATCGCGACCAAACATAGCCTATGTCCTTTCTCAAGGTCTAGTCTACCCTTATACCAAATTTCATCAAAATCGGTTCAGTGGTTTAGGCGTGAAAGCGTAACATACAGACAGACAGACAGACAGACAGGTATGGAAGTATGGATTTTCTCACTTTAACACAAGCGTACTTACTATGACTCCATATAACTTAACAGGCAGTTCGAGTATGAATGTGCGGAGCTAGATGACCTAGGTGGTAGGTAGACGGCACGCACGTGACCCAATTGTTGGCAAACACGATATTCGCTCGACAGGAGTAGGTACCCCGTTTATGGGCCATTAACACCGGATACAATACGGCCTTCAAACGTGGATCAAACGTAACTTCAGACATTTGTACATTTTATTTAGAACTGTACATATTAAATAGCTTGCCTGTAGACATAAGGAGAGAAAATAGAACAAACTTGTTTAAAATTCAATTAAAAAACCACCTAATCGACTCACTGCCATAACGTGACACCAGAAATGTATACTCACGCACCTATTTAAACTCCATAAGCCATAAGTAAATATTGTCCCTAAGCCATAAGTAAATACCTAAATATTTTCCTGATCCCACAGTCAAACCGTTTGTACGGTTTTGTGGGACAATGTATTAGTTCATAAGATGTATATGTACTTACTGTAAATAAATAATAATAAAAAAAAAATGTTGAGAACTGAAGCCAATCCATATTTCTAAAGTTTTTTCTAAAAAATATTTTACAAGGACAAATAAATATAAGTATTCTACAACATTCTACACAACGGTATCTAGACCCATGGTAAGCTTTTATAGCTTGTGTTATGGAATCTAGAATGCGGATAAACATATTTATTTATATACTTTTTTGTAAATACATACATATTATACATAGAAACACTTAGACCAATGCAAATAGCCATATTCATGCATACAAATATTTGCACTAAGCAGGGATCGAACCCGCGCCTCCCGCGTGGCAGTCGCGTTGACTACCGCATGCCACAATGCCATTTAATTCTGGAAGATTGACATTCGTAGTTACATTTTACTCAAGGAGTATTATGCCGCATTCCTAAACGGGTAGTACAGGTACATAAAATGCCCACATTTCGTCAGTCACATACAAAGGGTCAAGGATTGAACAGACACCTGTTCCGGTAAGCTCCTACTGACTTGTAGCCAAGGTTCTATAGTAGTGGAAGGAAGTTATCCCATGCAGCTGGAGGATTACCTCAATAGACCTTGCATATACATATTTCCAAATATATAATATTGTGCTCTATACGCGGAGTACATGTTTCTTGGATGTATTTTGAAAATAGCACGAGCTGCTACTGCGGTGGACAATCTCAAGTTCACCAAGTATAGATTATTACAAAACTATCTATGAGACAGGGCTTTTTATATCTTGTGGTCTTGTGGTCCAAGATATATGGTTCGAGCTATACCATTTATGGCTAGCCTGAGCAAATGAGCATCAGACGTATTGTATATTTTATCTCTTTCTAGCATTAATATTTATCTATCTATACAATTATATAATTGTAAATTGGAAATGTTTGTTCGCGATGGACGCAAAAACTACTGAACGGATTTGGATGCGGGTTTTTTTATTAGAAAGGTCTTGATCAGACTTAAAATCTTATGTTTGTTTGATTGCAATCAAACAAAGTTAGATATCGTTTCCTGTGGGTCGCGTTCACGGGTTCAGTATTTCTGTGACCCTGGTACATTGGCATGAAGTACCAGGCTCACAGAAATCTTGAGGAACTTAATCTGGGTCGAGGGAACAGGAACAGTATGTCCTAAACCTTTCTATTTCGAATTAAACGCAGACGAAATCGCGGGTAAAGCTAGTAGTTAAATATTTATAATAGAAACACAATGTTTTATGCACCAATAATAGTCGTGCCTATGGTAATTATACTTAGCTAAGACAAAACATACAATTTATGTACACCGACGTAATTATGCAAATAAGAAATTAATTAATGGTACAAGGTAGGAATATAAAATAATGGATTGTTGTGGGAAAGGGCAAATAATTAGCAAAATGGTCGCTTTTTCAATTGATTCTGAACGTTTGTACTATATAGGTAACGGTATCAACGGTTAAACGTGCGCTCTGAAGCACGGAGAAGTCTAAATTTGAAGAATGGTCATCCATTGTAAAACTGACAAGAAGGCCAATTTTCCTAATAAAAATCTATTGTAAAGTCAGTCTCGGCGTGTCACAATCATCTATACAAATAAATAAAATTGGAGTGTCTGTTTGTAATATTAAAATAACCGCTTTCTACTACATGCATATGAATGTATATACGGTACACATACCAAAATATATATTTTTAAATTTTTTGTCTGTCTGTCTGTCTGTTTGTTTTGGCTAATCTCTGGAACGGCTGGACCGATTTGGACGAGACTTTCAGTGGCAGATAGCTTATGCAATAAGGAGTAACTTAGGCTAAAAAAAAATGCCAAAAACAAAAAAAAATAAACTGATTTTTTTTATTAAGTACATTCCACGCGGACGAAGTCGCGGGCACAGCTAGTACATACATAAAATCACGCCTGTTTCCCATAGGGGTAGGCAAAGATCACGGATCTCCATTTACTACGATCCCGACATACTACTCTCGCTTCATTCACTCTCATTACATTCTTCATGTATGCTCGTCGGTTTAGGGTACTCTTGACCTGCCACTTTTCTAAAACTAATGTTGAATTGAAGACAATTTTCAAGAAAGAACATTAATATTAGAATATTAAAATAGTTTGTGATTTGATCAAGACTGAATTTTGAATAGATTTTTACTAGGACAAATTAGCCTCCTAGTAGTATTGCTTAACCTTGCAATGTGTTAACTTACTTAGTTATACTTTAAGGAACGTATTTTGGACGTAAATCGAGACAAACGTGGCCCTAGCGCACGCGGATTGTTTCGTAATAATCTATGCTTGGTGAATTTGAGCTCGTCCACCGCAACAGCACCCCATGCTATCCTCAAAAGACATCCTAGAAGCGTGTACTGCGTGTATAGAGCACATTTTAGGCCCAAGATATCGATGGGTAGGTACTACGCATATGGGCAAAACTAACATTTGACATTTTAACTTTTTTATGGTAAACGCATCTTAAAGATATAATTCATCATGTAAACTAATAATAAATAACATTTCTGCATGGAAGCACCATTTTTAACGAAGTACAACGGCCTATGTGACATGAATTTAGACGTATAAGGGCTTTTTTTCCGTGCGGAAATCCTCTCGGAGTGCCGGAGATGGAAGGGGAGGTTATGTCAGACTCGAACCGACAAAACCGCACGCCGACTGTGGGTCGTGGTGCTAGGCCGGAGGTGAGGTTGTCTTCGACATATCCCTCTCACCCTGGCTGACCCAGGGCTATCCCTTACGGTCTGGCCCTCCGCGGGAGGGGGGACAACGGTGTCCTCAACTCGCCCCCGGAATGGGGAGGCGTGTTGTACAGCGCGCCGCCGCTGTAAAACACGCCGCTAATTATACAATATAATAAACAAGAATAAGAAACTGACGTATAAGGGCTAAAGAGTAGTTTGAGTCTTTACGCGGAATATTTCCGGGCGTTTTTTCTTAAGTTTGGGCCAATCAGACAGTTTGACTTAGCCATAAGCCTTTCAACTTTACGTTCTTTTGTAGGTAGTATCCACAAGTGACAACTAAGTATAATATGTACTACACTCTCCAGCCTACTTACTTAATTACTACTATACCAGTATACACCGCCTCATAAAACTAATCGCTACAAGCATTAACTACTTAATTACCGGATTACTACCAGTATTACGTATTTTCTAATTCATTATTGAACGTAGGTTGGTAATTACTAGTTACCATGGTTGTAAAGATTGGTTAATGATTTATTAATATTCCTGAACGAGTAAAAGTTAAAGCTGTAAACGTTAGTTTGCTATGCGTCGTACCTACGTAGTAGTTGTTTGCTGGATACCTACAAAAAGTTCAACTTTCATGAACTGAAATAATAATTCCTACTGGTTAAACTTTATTATTGTTTCTGATCATAATACTTTTTTATTTTATACTGGTTTCCGCAACCTATAGGAATCTATTCCAGTGAATTAAGTAACCCTGTGTGATTTCAGACTCTAGGTGTACGGTCCTCACAACTTGGGTTCTATAAACAGTTCAGTATCACAGAAGTAATTTTAACTGACTATATTGATAGATAGGATATGATACACGACAGCTGCTGCTGTACGCGGGGTTCGTCGATAGTTGACGACGCGCCCCTACCTTAAAAAACATAAACATAAACTCACGTCTGTATTCCCCGAAGGGGTAGGCAGAGGTGCTAGCACCCACATTTCGACAGTTTATGTTTAGGGCCCAATGTAATAAGGTAAATGGCATAAATAATGAAAAGTAAATATAAAAGTTGAGTAATGTACTAGGCTCGTACACTAGGTACTGTTTCAACTAGATACGTTTTACGATTTGAGTGAGATTAAGGTAGCACACATCAAACCAACTTCACAAACTTACACATTTATTATATTAAGTAGATTAACTTTTTTTAAATACTATTACATAGAAACAGCTACAGCAATGCATTGCACATAATATTTTTTACCGCGATAAACTATTGATGACAATCTGACGTCAATAATAGCTTCCTCCATCAGAAAATCACCTGTAGAATATATATAAGAAAGTCATACAGTCTCTTGATAGTACATATCTACGTACATAACTTAGCATGTCGCATAGAACTGTCGATATCAGGTAGGCTTTATACACCAGTGCACATTGTAAGAGCGCGATCTGCCGGCCACTTGCACGAGTGTGGAGTGGAAGCCCTTAAGGCGGCCACAATAGAGGCTCTTCACTGGGGCCCGTACCTCACTTGTAGTATATCTCGCACGGTAATACCGATCATTGAGGTGAGTTCGATATTAAATTTATAAGGTATTGTGTTTCTCAGCTTAGTTTAGAGGGTTGAGCAAGTATTATATTGAAATTTAGTTAGTAGTAGGTATTCTGGAAAATTTACGAGAATATTATTTATCACAGAAATGGAACTTATTTTAAGGGAATACTTATTAAAGTATAATAAATCAAGATAAAAGACGTTAAAGATTTTTTTATGGAATAGGGAGGCAACCGAGCAGACGGATCGCTTGATGGTAAGCGATCACCGCCGCCCACGGACACCCCGCAACACCAGAGGAGTCACAAGTGCGTTGCCTTCCTTTTAAAATAGAGTACGCTCTTTTCTTGAAGGTCGTATTGGTGAGCTAGGGGCGGCTGTTATGGTGTGGTACAACCTTAATGTTAAGGTCCTTACCTGAGACGATGCTTTAGAGCGAATGGGTGGAGTCTACGAACGTAATAATCGCAGCCCCGCACCACCCCGCACACATGTCACTAAAGTGATTATAATATAAAAATTTGGGAAAAGATATCGGTAAAAAGGGTACAGAGTGGACACATATTCTGCCTAACTTCACGTACCTAACTGATTTGGTATTTTTTTGACATCGATGTTGATTGATTCTTGATTCTTTATTATAGCTAAGGTCGGCGGCTCCGCTCGCGTGTTTGGTTTTATCTCTGGTACTGTTCTACCAAAACCTTTTAAATAAAAATACCGTATCAAAATGCGTGTGCCAAGTAGCGTTTGTGTCCATCGTGAACAAACAGATAAATTCAATTTCAAAAGGTTCAAATTCCATGGCGTAGCGGTGGAGCATTCAGAGATCGTGGGTTTGATGCCCACTCAGCACTTATATTTTTATACATGAATCTTACATGAATACATATATTACCATTGGTTAGGTTATTTATTGCATAGATACGTCGAGGAAGGTGAACATGAAAGCTATAAGTATGCTATAGGCATAACAATTCACACGTCATATTACACATTCTCACAGTGCCATCGTTTGCAGTGTAAGCCCAAAAAATGTGTTTATTTAAGACATCACATTTTTATATTGATTGTATTGTACACATAAATCTACATCTTGAATGATACTATTTATTAAAGAAAACTGCTTCAAAATCCGTTGCGTAGTTTTGAAGATCTAAGCATATACATAGAGACAGACAGATAGCGGGAAGTGAATTATTTTATACTAGTGATGAAATGTGTAGTGATCATGTTTTTATAATATTTTACTATGTAGTTAAAGGTATGTATAGTATTCTAATATACATAAATATATTATTATACAGAGGTAGTTTGTGATGTTATAGAGGTTAATTCAAGATAGTATAGATAGATAGAAGTTCATAAAAAGAACCAATTCTAAGAATTATTTCACCAATAGAAACCCACACTATTTATCAGTGTCATAGGTTTTATATCATTACACTATGAGTGAGGATCACCAGCCGGAACGGCATCCAAAATCTACGTGGCTGGAGCCGTGGGCAACAGTTGGTAACAAATAAAGTGTGTGAATAAAATAATCAACACAACATTTTCATGTCTTTCTTGAGAGTTCAAAGCTTAGCTTTTTTACCGAATTTATTTTCGGCGTCTCAAAGAAGTGTCTTATCTGTTCACTTGTGCATTAATCTCGAATTGTGTTGCTGTCAAAGCTGCGAAAACATGAAGCACAACCTCCCCGTCCAACAGCCATCACGGCACTGCCGCCCGGCCCCCGCATAGGCACCCGCTAAGCCAAACTCTCGAGAACGTAACAAAAACGTGGCCTGTGACTTCAAAAGTCAATGTATTGAACGGAAAAATGTACCACTTATACTCCAGATCTTTGTCTTTCTTTTAGT
Source organism: Eilema sororculum (assembly GCA_914829495.1). NCBI lineage: Eukaryota > Metazoa > Arthropoda > Insecta > Lepidoptera > Erebidae > Eilema > Eilema sororculum. The sequence continues at coordinate 17,030,168 of OU618552.1, read as the reverse complement.
AAAAAAATTACGTAAAAATTCTTTTCTGTTTAGAAGTAGTTGCCAGTTTTCTTTTGAGTCACCTTTTTGCTTTGGGAATGATTTTCATATAGTAATTATAAAGTAAGAAAAACTAAAAATGTACCAAATGTAGACAAGAAACTAACAAATAAAACAGTGTAAACAGTTTTCAAATACGTCCACAAATAAAAAAGGAGTTGATCTCTAAAGATAAGCCTAAAAACAGATTTATCATTTTTATTCCTCTTAAGTATGTGTGTCTTAAACACTATAGTTGTAAGTTCCTAGTATAAGTACTTGTTGGTGACACCTTATTACATAGAAATAAACGGGATTTCACAAGTGATGGACGTCTTTAATTCGACTCCCTAACGACAACATCATACTGTACTGCGGCTTAAATCCCGCAAAAACACCGCCCCTGGACCCGACGGCATTCCAGGCCGAGCATGGGTCCTGGCTCTCAAGAACTTGGGCCTCGACTTATAGGGCTCTTTAGCGCATGCCTCGAAAAAGGCCAGTTCCCCAAGGTCTGGAAGACAGGGAAACTGGTCTTAATCCGAAAGGCGGGGCGGCCGGCAAATTCCCCATCAGGGTACCGGCCGATCGTGTTGCTCGACGAGGTGTGCAAGCTTTTTGAGCGCATTATTGCACAACGCCTCGTCAAGCATCTCATACGCGTGGGGCCGCTTAAGCGACTGGATCGGGAGGTCCTCCTGGAGGCCGCCATCGTACAGGCCTGGGCCTCTGCGCCGGACAGGCCTGTTGACATAGACGATGAGGCGGCGTGGTTCCGGGAGGCCATGACACGTGTCTGCGACGCGGCTATGCCTAGGGCTCCGCCCTATAATCCGAGGCGTCAGGTCTACTGGTGGTCAGCGGACATCGCGAGGCTGCGACAGGCCTCCGTGATCGCTTTCCGCCGGTGGACCAGATTCCGAAGGAGGCGTAGCCGCCCCGCAGATACGGAGCCCCGAGAGGCGGAGCTTCATGCGGGGTACAGGGAGGCCAGAAAGGCCCTCCGAGTGGCGATAAGGCAGTCGAAGGCTGCAGCTCGTAAGGAGCTGCTGGAGACGCTGGAGCGGGACCCATGGGGGCGGCCTTACCTTATGGTAAGGGGCAAGCTGCGCCCCCGGGCCCCACCGTTAACCCGGTGTCTCCAGCCGGAGCTGCTCGGAGGAGTCGTTGGCTCCCTGTTCCCAGCGCGGGCGGTGGAACATATTCCACCGCAGATGACTCCGCCACCTAGGTCGCCTATGGCACCCAGCGTGGATGACGACGACGTGCCCGAGGTCACTTGGGTAGAGCTAGAGCTGGCGGTGCTAAGGCTTAAGGCCAAGAACACCGCCCCGGGACCCGACGGCATTCCAGGCCGAGCGTGGGTCCTAGCTCTAGGCGAAGAAGACGCTCTCGAGCCCCGACTGAGAGGGTTTCTCAGCGCATGTTTGGAGCGAGGCCAGTTTCCGAAGTTGTGGAAGACGGGGAAACTGGTCCTCATCCGAAAGGCGGGACGCCCGGCGGACTCACCGTCCGCCTACAGGCCGATAGTGTTGCTCGACGAGGTGTGCAAGCTTTTTGAAAGAGTGATTGCAAAGCGCCTCGTCGAGCACCTATCCAGAGTGGGGCCTGACCTGGCGGATGGCCAGTATGGCTTCCGCCGGAGGCGCTCCACCGTGGATGCCATCATGCGCGTGGGGACTCTGGTGAAGGACGCCGTCGCTCGGGGCGAGGTGGTGCTGGCGGTGTCACTGGACATCGCCAACGCGTTTAACACCCTGCCCTGGAGCTGCATTAGGGAGGCGCTCGTGTATCACGAGGTGCCTCTCTACCTTCGCCGCATAGTCGGGGCGTATCTGTCGGAGAGAGCAGTCGTCTACCCAAGTGCGACCGGGCTCGGTCGGCGAGAGATGTCGTGCGGTGTTCCGCAGGGATCGGTCCTGGGACCGCTACTGTGGAACATCGGTTACGACTGGGTGCTTCGCGGTGAGTTCGCGGACGGTGCCGGCGTCACTTGTTATGCGGACGACACGCTGGTGACGGCGTGCGGAGCTACATACCGCGAAGCGACCCTGAAGGCCACGACCGCGGTTGCCCAAGTCGTGGAGCGGATTCGGCGGCTGGGTCTCGAGGTGGCTCTGCATAAAACCGAGGCCATGTTCTTTCATGGACCTCGGCGCGTGCCACCGGAGGATTCCAGCCTCATAGTGGGAGACATTTCTATCGGCATCAAGGCCCAGATGAAATATCTGGGGCTCGTGCTTGACGGCCGGTGGAACTTCGGGGAGCATCTCCGAAGACTGGCCCCCAAATTGAAGGACACAGCTGCCGCTTTGGGGCGGCTGCTGCCCAACATGAGGGGGCCGGATGACTCCTGCAGGAGACTCTATGCGGGAGTCGTGCGGTCCATGGCCCTATATGGGTGCCCAATATGGGCGGACACCCTGACGGTTCACAATGCGCGTCTGCTGCGTGGACCGCAGCGTGCAATGGCCAGCAGGGCCATTAGGGGGTACCGCACGATATCCTTCGAGGCGGCGAGTCTCCTTGCCGGATCCCTACCGTGGAACCTGGATGCGAGAGCCCTTTCGATGCTATATCGGTATCGTAAGGAGGCGCGGGAGCAGGGACGGGAACCCGAGCCCGAAGAAATTCGGGCCGTGAGGTCTCAGCTCCACAGGGACATGGTAGCGGAATGGGAGCTACGACTTGGGCGACCAAGCGCAGGGCACGCCGTTATAGCGGCGGTAAGACCCATCATGGAGGAATGGCTAGAGAGGCCACACGGCAGCCTCTCGTACCGGCTGACGCAGGTGATTACCGGACACGGGTGTTTCGGGAGTTACCTGTGTCGGATCCGGAAGGAGCCAACGTCCGAGTGCCATCACTGTGATGCGAGCGAGGACACAGAGCTGCACACGCTGACCGAGTGCCCGGCGTGGGATACGCCGAGGCGGGTCCTAGTGGCGGCTCTAGGGGTGGGAGTCCTCACACTCGTCACATTGCTCACAGCGATGGTACGATGCGCAAACGCTTGGGGTGCGGCCGCCTCCTTCTGCGAGCAAGTAATGCTCGAGAAGGAGGCGGCCGGTCGGGTCCGGACCAGACTCCGGGCCCGGGAAGCCCGTGCAGAGCGAAGGCGAACCGGACGTCGGAGGTCGCGGAACGACCTCCGTCCTCCATGAGCGCTGGCCTGGGGGTGACTGGTGGAGCCGCCTGTCACCCTAGCAGAAGCAGGCCGCGGCGGCGGCGCAAAGTGCGCCTCCCCGTAACCGGGGCTAGATGGGGACATTTTGGTCCCCACAACCCGAAGGGGGCCATCTCGAAAGAGATGGTCCTGGGTCTGTCGGGGTGCGAGAGATATGCTTTTGGCAATCTCACCTCCGGCAACCAGGGACCCAAGATGGCGTGCGTTTTAGTCGGTTCGAGTCCGACATAATCACCTCCACCGGCTCTGTGGAGGTGGTATCCGTGGGGATTTATCGCACGATAAAAAAAAAAAAAAAAAAAAAAAAAATACGCGTGGGGCCTGATCTGTCGGATAGTCAGTTTGGCTTCCGTCAGGGGCGCTCCACCGTAGACGCGATCATGCGCATTAGAGGCCTGACGGAGGAAGCAGTCTCACAGGGTGAGGTGGTGGTGGCGGTGTCTCTTGACATCGCCAACGCCTTCAACACCCTGCCCTGGAGTTGCATTAGGGAGGCGCTTATCTACCATGGAGTGCCTCCCTACCTCCGTCGAAATGTCGGGGCCTATCTCTCAGAGAGGGCCATTACTTACCCGAGTTGGCTAGGGCCGGGTCGGCGGGATGTGTCGTGCGGTGTTCCACAGGGATCGGTATTAGGGCCACTCCTGTGGAACATCGGCTACGATTGGGTGCTGCGTGGTCCGTTGCTCAGAGGGGTCACCGTAACGTGTTACGCCGATGACACCCTCGTTATGGCGCGGGGAGTAACGCACCGAGACGCAGCACTAAAGGCCACGGCAGGGGTTGCTCAAGTCGTGGGTCGGATACGGCGGCTAGGTCTCGAGGTCGCCCTTCACAAGTCCGAGGCTCTGTGCTTCCACGGACCTCGGATGGGGCCACCTGCGGGATCCAGTCTACAGGTAGGGGGCGTCAGCATCGGCATCGAGCCCTCGATGAAGTATCTGGGGCTCGTACTCGATGGCCGGTGGAACTTCGGACATCACTTCCGAAGTTTGGTCCCAAAACTGAGGGGGGCGTCAGCCGCACTCGCGCGGCTGATGCCCAATCTCAGAGGACCCAACGCCCCCTGCAGGAGACTGTACCTGGGGATCGTGCGAAGTATGGCCCTATACGGGGCCCCCGTATGGGCAGAGAACCTGACGGCCAGTAATGTGGCTAGATTGCTGAGCCCACAGAGGGCGATGGCCGTCAGGGTGATAAGGGGATACCGCACGATCTCAGGTGAGGCGGCATGCCTCCTAGCCGGGACCCCTCCATGGGACCTGGAAGCGAGAGCCCTTGCGTCTCTATTTATATGGCGCAAGGAGGCGCTGGAGCGGGGCCAATGGCCTGCGGCTCGAGAAATCGAAGCCCAGCAGTCCCAGCTCTACCAGGAAACCGTGGAGACATGGAAGGTGCGACTTGAGCAACCAAAGGGGGGATTCGCCACAATTGCGGCCGTCAGACCGGTCATGGACGAGTAGCTGGAGAGGAGACACGGTGCTCTCTCCTACCGGTTGTCACAGATACTTACCGGGCAACCACGGCCGAGTGTCAGCACTGCGAGGACCGCAGCGACGACACAGCGCTCCACACGCTGGTCCATGACGGCAGCGTGACGTGAGGGATTCACGCACGCCCCCCCCCCCCCCCCCCCTCCCCCTAAGAAGCGGGATAACACCCGAAAACCCCCCCATAGACGCGGGATAGCACCCGAACCACCCCCAAGGCGAGGCCGCAATTGTAGCCGTAGGTCTGATGGGAGTCCTGGGACATCCTTCCGAGGGCTTACCCGGGGCTTCCATCCATAGGCTTCTGGGCGTTACCGTGGGGGTTTTTAGTCGGTAGGAGTCCGGCATAACATCCATGAAGGATTTTCCCCCACGGTTAGATAAAAAAAAAAAAAAAAGGTCGTATTGGTTTATTTATTAGTCGTTATAATTTAGTTTTGTTTAGACAAAGTTACCTGCTGCATAGGCCAAGGTAACCACTTCCTATCAGGCTATCAGGCAGGTAGCTACCTACATTCAAGGATAATTGGATTAGAAAAAATTAGTTCATTTTGCAGTAATTGGACACTGCGAAATGATTGTTTTTTCTTTGTGGAACTCTTCAGTGTTGCTGAAGAGTTCCTTTACACTACAAGTGTGATATGTCACAATCTGTCACGGTAAATGTAACAAATGTAGTGTCAGCAACACTGAAGAACGAACTATTTTTTTCTAATCCAATTATTTACTAATATTAGGTATTTGCTTTTTCTGACGATGTACAAGACTGAGTTTACAATTTTATTGTAAAATGTTTTGTGACATCGCAAACATATCATTATTTTTAAATATATTTCTTCTAAAACATTTATGAATCTACATTATTATGGAAAAACAAACAATTCATGCAAATTATCTACAAACGTATGTTCCCAATGTGGTTTTTGTGCCATAATTACCAACGCATGCGTTTTCAATAACCTTCCTATTGTGTGTAAAACAGAAATTATTACTAGAATTAATTGCTCAATTCATGAAACCGTGTTTTATGATCAATACCGTGTTTTATGGTTACAATGGGGTGCATTTAATTACACATAAACACACGCAACATAATACACATGCCAATGGTTTAATGGATTAACTTAAACCTTAGCGTTTTCATGGTGACTTGGATTCGCCGGACCTCAGACTCCGTGGTGGAACTCTCGTCACCACGGAGTCCGGGATCCGCCGACTTCTTCACCGCCATTTGGTTTGGTTTAAATTGCTTTTATGGAAGGAACTGTCGACTGACCTCCTAACACAGAGAGAGAGGCTTGCGCCATATCTTCATCCGTTAGCAGGCAGGTATACTGCAAGCCGTCTACAGGCAGGCATGCAAGTAATGTTGGCTCCTAAGATTTTGGTCGAAATTCTAATTCGAAAAACCAACAAGCAAACTGAAAATTGTTAATGAAATTTCTTTTTAATTATTTTTTTTATACATACTTATACTCACGTCTGTAAATCCCCGAAGGGGTGAGCAGGGGTGTATTAACATCCACGTTTCGCCAACTATGATTCGGTCGGACGTAATAGGGAGTGAAACTTGGCACCACAGTATGTTTTTGAGTTTAGTTCAAGGAATTATTATTAGAGAACAAAGAGCAAACTTGACAAAGAAGTATTTTAAAGGATTCGATCGCGATTTATTTCGTGTTGTTGGATTATTTATACTAATCCCAAAATCCCAACGCGATAAAATTCATGAAAATATCTTTATAATGTACAATATTTAACCCCCGACGCAAAAACGACGGGGTGTTATAAGTTTGACGTGTCTGTGTGTGTGTGTGTGTGTGTGTGTGTGTGTGTCTGTCTGTGGCATCGTAGCGCCCAAACGGATGAACCGATTTGGATTTAGTTTTTTTTGTTTGAAAGGTATATTAGTCGGGAGTGTTCTTAGCTATGTTTGAAAAAAATCGGTCCAAGATGGCCGCCGCCACAACATGTTGGAATACAAATTTCTTTATAATTCCCTCAATATGGGTATCAAATGAAAGAGCTTGACTAGTAGATCAATTTAAAAAGTATAAAATAAAAATTAAATTAAAAATTTAAAAAACCCCCGTCACAAAAAACACCAAAAAGTTGAAAATAAATGAATACATTTTAATTCAACGGTTGCCATGTCGGGGGACCTTACGATATAAAGGAGTACTTAACCAGTTACGGTCCCCCGACATGGCAACCGTTGAATTAAAATGTATTCATTTATTTTCAACTTTTTGGTGTTTTTTGTGATTACGTAACTATCCGACAATACAAATCAAACTATGTACAATTTTTTTTAAACCAATTAAGTGTGTTACGATTTTTTGTGTTTCCATTTATTACATTTGATATCATAGTGTTATAGGCAAATAGAAAATAAATACTGTTTTCATTTCAAAACGTAACACAGTGCCGTTGTTGGCAAACATACGAATATAAATTTAAGTGTCGATGTAACGTGTCAGTTTTGCGTATGAGTAATATATTGCCTAGGTTGTGAACCCATCACGATTTAACTGGTAAAATGACGACCTACTTACATGATTTATAGCTGGGGTTCTTCAAAAAAATCATCGATAAATAATATTTTTTCACGACGTTGTATTATTATTTATTATATCATATCACTCTTATGAGTGGATTTCAACAAAATACCTCTATATATCTGCAAGCCGAAATACCTGCTTTTAAACGGGCAAGGCTCTGATATAACTTCCTTCTCGGGGTTGGGGCTCAGACCAGGCGGACCTCGCGCTACTATTTGCTAACTTTGAGTACAATAGGGGTTAGCTCTCAAATGATGACGATGATGGTTAAATAAACGACCACCTTAAATATATCGCTGCACAACTCATAATTGATACATGAAACAACAAACAAAAAAATAAAAAATCGATACACTTTCCAATTTTGAACTAACCATCAGTTTGCATGTCCAACATTGTCAATTCAATACCTAATAAATCAACAAAGTCGGATATTAGTTCACCGAGTACCCAATAATCAAACACTAAAACCTTTGGAGGAATAAACACGAAGGAAAAGTAAACAAGTAAGTTTAAAAGGTAAATAACCGCGTTATACGTCCAATTCAATAGATATCGCCCGATTGTTTGAACAACTTCCAATTTGAATTTTTCAAATCGGTATTTCATATTTGTTGGAGTAAAATCACAATGTTTTATTCTGCTACCGTTCGTGGCCTAAATATGTACAAAATGTGTAGTAGAATATTGGCTTTTACGAACAGTTCCGTCTACTGAGATAACAATTACTTTCGTGTTAACGTTTTGAAATGTTCTTTTTAACTGTAACTAACCAGACTTATACGCAATCTTAACACTTATCATGTGGTGTAAATACTACTATTAATATAAGCCTCCGTGGCGAGGCGGTAGTGAACACGACTGCCAAGCAGGAAGCGCGGGTTCGATTTCCGCTCAGTGCAAATATTTGTATATATGAATATGACTATTTGCATTGGTCTGGGTGTTTCTATGTACAGTAGGGTTTTGCTCCGCTGTACCCCTGGTTTATGCCACTGGTTAGAACGGGTAAAATTGGTATGCTCAGGGGTACAGTGGAGAAAATATGTATGACCCAACATTGCCTACCTGAGTTCTTCTCTTAAGGTGTATTTACAAAAAAAAAGTATCTATGTATGTTTATCCGCATTCTAGATTCCATAACACAAGCTAGTTAAGCTATGCTTACAACGGGACTAAATAGCGTTGTATAGAATGTTGATAAATATTTATATTTACTTATTTATTTAATAAATATTATTAATTAATACACACACATACGTGATTATGTTGAAGTAGGCGAATTTGTTGATTTTTAGTGACTGCTGTAAGGATCAGTGCCGTATTTAAATCTATTTAATATAAGATCATTACTTGAAAGATATAGGTATACCTAAGTGTTGAATCCATCGGCTGTTCTGTTAACGAATGCATAATTATGTAGTATAAACAGACTACATATAACGGCAAGAAGGATACAAAATGACTCGAAGAAAATGTGAAACCGTGAAAAGCTTAACAACTTTACCTACAACAGAACTACTGTTCGAAATTGGTATCCAAAGAAAAAAACCAGCGATGCAGACAAAAAATAAATACAGTCTGGACATTTTTTTAAACGGCCAGTGTAAAAATACAACGTAGACGTGATCTTCTCACAAATTGCACCGATTACAGTGTAATGCCCGCGCGTCGCTCTAATTCGTCTCCGGGGCAGACTCGATATAAGCACCCCGCCTGACAAAATACCTGTCAGATAATGTTTGAGCGCTGTAAAAAGAACAGATTCCATTTAAAAGACTAATATTTCAGTAGCAGTACGAGAGTAAACTGTTGAACAAAATTATTTTTGTATTGAATGGTCTTCTACGTTATGGATGCTAGCAAATTCTATAGGATACAATTTTTTAAAGGTTACATATTTGAAATCCACAATATTTGTAACCATTTATAGAATACCTTTTCAAATGTAAATATTCTTGATTTTCACGTCGATCTCAATCCCATCACATCTGATTTTGTTAATAACCTTCTCAAGGGAGCCGTCTCAACAAAAAAAAACTCTTTGAAATCGCAAAAACATTGTAAATCATTATAGCTTAACATTCCTTAAAAATAAATCCGAGGAATTCGGAGCCTCCTTATATTTATAAGTCGATTAAAAAAAAGTTTTTGGACTCCCGCTATTAAACATTAATGTAGATATTTTTTCTTAGGTACCTACCTACTTACTCTGTATAAACTTTCTCGCCATAAGAGAAAATTAACATTTAACGTTCTTCATGTAATTAACCCATAATTTTCATAAACTATTCCAAAATTGATTTGCTTATGTATTTAAAATAGCGCATGTAATAGACGGGCCGACGCCGCACGCCATCATAAATCCATAATAACTTCGTTTGACTAAAACTTTGCTACTGCATAATTTATTTTATAAGAAAAATAAATGGATTTAAAAAGAATATCATTATCTAACTCTAAGGGGAGGCGGCGCCAGGCAATGGCGCCCCATTTAACATTTAATTCGCCGTTACTAACTTAACCTTCTTTTCTTTATGAGTTTCTTTTCTTTTAAGATTATTTGTTTTTTGATATTTTTAATGTTACATAATTGAAAAGGTTAAATTAACGACTAAAAATAGTACAAACCTAAAAGATTATTATGAATTTTCACATCGATTATTTACATTATTAAGTTAAATCGTACTGATTCTTCATATTCATATTTTAATAGAGCAAACAGGCACATTACTTGATCTGGAAGTTCGGAAATGTAATAATATACTTAAATGAAATTAAAACAGACCCCTGAAAAGTCATTGGAAGAGCAGACTATCCATCTGATCCTATAAATTAAGTTATGAAACCTAAAAAATACATTGTTTTCTCTGTCTCATATTTAATTAGCAGAACAATTTTCATCAAAATAATAATTAGAATACTCCGTAAACGTATAGAACGTAAACCCAGGCCCCTAAATATACAAAGTAACATTATTATACGTACGTTGCAAATAGTAGCTTATTACTATGTATTGTTTAATGCTTAGACTGTCATCCGAACTTAATTGGTTATGAATTAATAATCAGAAATGAATACATACTACGAACTAAATTAGATGGCTACGTGATATTAGCTCTTATATCTGGAGGAAAGGCGCCCAATATCGTCAAGTCACGTACACATAGATTTAGTAAATATAGTCTAACTAGGTGTCATCCGTGATTTCGATCGCATTAATATCGACGCCTCTGTGGCGTGGCGGTAGTGCACGCGACTGCCACACAGGAGGCGCGGGTTCGATTCCCGCTCAGTGCAAATATTTGTATGCATGAATATGGCTATTTGCATTGGTCTGGGTGTTTCTATGTATAATATGTATGTATTTATAAAAAAAAAAGTATATAAGTATGTTTATCCGCATTCTAGATTCCATAACACAAGCTAGGTAAGCTTACCATGGGTCTAGATAGCGTTGTGTAGAATGTTGTAAAAAAAAAAAAAAAAAAAAAAAAAAAAAAAAAAAAAAAAAAAAAAAAAAAAAAATTCACGTTACATGTTTTCCTTAGTGAAGTATATGTCTATACAATAATAATAACGCGATTAATTAGGATTTAACCATGATCGCGTTAATTCCCGTTATTATTATTGTATATCTTGGAACGCGACAGTTTAAAAGTAAGTACCTAAGTATATATCTTACTGCAATGTACCTTTGGATTTTGGAGGTCAGATGGAAATCGCTTCACCGAAAATATCGCAGTACAGCTAAATCCGCAGTTAGACTGGTGAAGCAGACCCTTAGAAAAGTATTATAGTAATGGAAATACCGTCATAGATGTTCAATGTTTCCGATAGAATTGGTAATAGTAGCACTTACCTAGATAAAATGGTCAGGTCGATGTATTCATGCATAGTTTGGCACGGAGAGCAAGCAACCAGCTAACAAGATCAAAGGCAGCACAGAGGCTGCGACACGTATTACATGACGTGATAGACGTCGAAATGTGGCTGCGTGCACTTACCGCTCTATTCGAATCAAATGCTCTGACAGTATGCAGGCAACCGTATGCTTTTGAATAGTGACTTGGGCTTAGCTGCAATAGGTAGTAATAAAAACAATGCAATTTTGGGTGTATGGATTATATTGAGTGCAATTTGGAAATTATTAAGAAACTTTGTTGCGTTTCAATACCGATATAAGTACGAGTATGTATCTACATTCAATATTCATTAAAAAAATCGTAAGCTGCCTGTTATCAGATGCGGCTTTTATACTTTTAAAACATTTTCTAGATCTCTAAGAGCTGCATAAGCGTCGTCGGATAAAATATGTGTCCAGAATATATGCGGAGAAATGAGAGTGTTTCTCTGCGCAAAATCCTTTTTCTTTACTTCGGTTAAGGAAAATCAGGACAGCTCTTGGTGAATGGAACTGTATAACAGTGGTTATCTCTATCAAATGAACATTATTTAAAATATTTGAGATTATTCCTTCGCTTTTTCGAATATACTTTAGAATAAAATTATAAATGTAAAACATTAGTGTGAAAATGCGGCAGTAAGTATTCCCCAACATTGAAACATAAAGTGTGTCCGGGACCAATTCTTGTCGGAAGTTCTCTCGTCCGCTCGTGTATCGGTTCACTTTGTGTAATGTATGCAAAGCGAGCTAATAAAACGCGAGTCGCCCCGGTGGCGCAGTAAATTCGAGAATAGTTGACATTTATCCAAAGTTACATCCGTTACAATAACAGTCGCAGTTACGATATCCGAGCGCGCTCCGCCGTCCATTTGTTCTAGTTCCGGAGGCTGTGCACTGCAGCCCGCTCACTCTAATGTAATGGAAAACTTTACACAAACACGTTCCGAAGCTCCCGCGGATTAGACATATGAATCGCGCGTCTGAGCTTCGCTGCGCTTGCAGTCGCACCCCTTAAAATATTATTATAATTCACTACAACTTTGTTGAGTATATCTTGGCTATACACAAAAGATGTTTATTCAAGCTCACTTGTGAATTTTCTAGACGTGTTAAATTCAAGTCATGTATAAGGTATTCTCTGTAAGATAGACACCACAGTGAGCTATCAACTTAATGCTTAATGCTGCTAGGTAGCGCTTTGGGAGAAGCCAGCATTTCAACAGATCAACGCTATTCGCTTGACATGTGCCTATTATATAACATCAAAGGATACCATGCTATTGAAATCGGATTCAAGCTTCTATATACGTATTACCAAACTGCTGTATACAGGTACAATTAGACGTATATTGCTGTGTGGTTTTTATTTTCATTCTAAAATATATTTGCCAATAAAGGTGTTAAAGCCGGTATATGGTAGGAATCTGACTGGTTTTTTAGATTACTAGTAATAGGCATGGCTCGCAACTTTTAGTATTTTCCAATAACAATAAATGTTTATGTTATGAAGTAGTATTTCATTAATGTTCTTGTTATATAGTGGTGGATTAACGGCGTATCGGTGTACTACACTTAAAAAAGTCTTAACCTTCGTGTACTGTAGTAGCAGCTAATATATTATGCATTAGTTAATCTATAAAAAAACAGGCAGGGCTTGTACCGTATACGACTTTTGTCATGAAAAGCTGCTTTATATACGAATGTGAGTAACGGTTGGTACTGTCCGAAGGAAATGAGAAAGTTATCGGTATCTAAATCCTCGCTCAGGGGACTGTTGAGCGTTTTCCTAATAGATATAAAATCCGGGGCTTCGTGTAATTCAATTTCGGTGTGCGGAATTGTACGTAATGGTGCAGGAACTGGAGCGATTTATGTGTGAACACGTTGACCGTGAGATGAGATCTGACGAGTGCGGGCTGGCCGTCGTCGTATCGTCATCGTGTCGTCGTGTGTCGTCGTCACGTCTGCGGTCAGTTGCGGCCGCTAGATTCTGCTAATATTTACAACACTAAGCGCCATATATCATACCCATACGTGTCTAAACCACATTTTGGGTGAACGTGCATAAATTTAATACATCCCGTCTGATCCAGAGGCTTCACTGGCGAAAGTATAGTATTACGACCGCCCGTTACACCATTACCGCAATAAGATTATATTACACAAACGCCCCATATTTATATTATATTCGAGGGAATATTTACTATAGACACACTACGATAAAGCGACGAAGCATAGTTTATTGCGAATAATTTTAGAAGAGCGTGGGTTTGGTTTGGCGTGACCACCAAGCCAACCTCACCTGCAAAACTCAGGTTTCCCTTCGAGACAGGGACAATGAAAGTCTGTGTTACATTTTATATTAAGTAGGTATATACCTACTACTCTTTCTAACATAATAAGTGAAATAAATGAGTGCTTCCATTCTGTACCCACAAGCTAAAAGAATAATAAATATTGCATCTTCTACGTCCTGCAAAATTTCTTTCCAAATTCTACCCTGACGTATTGTAGCTAGGCAAAAATTACATTACATAAAGTTCTGCGAGGTTGTATAGTAACTATATTTATAATATCTAAATGTAGTTGCTTTTAATCACACATGCCACCTAATGAAATGAAATGAAGTCTTGAAATAAAAACAAGCAAATTCGAAAAAGGTCTTTGTGAAAGTAACAGAGGACTCTAACAATATGCATCGCCAAATACTGCTGTTTCGGAAATAAATGATAACTAGACAATAATCTGGTTGCAATCAGCATCTTCGTCCTGTGAAATATATGACTTAGCCAGATACAACACGTACGACAGGAAGTTTCCATTGAAAGCGTAAATTAAATGTGTGCTGAAATTGTCCAAATCTATCTAAATTAATCATTATCAAATTTCAGCATAAATTGGGTCAAGATATAATGTGAGCCAATAAACCGTGTGGTTATATGATCAGAGGTTGGAGCCATAGGTCATATCCTTAATATTAATGTTATCTGCAGTAATAAACTATTCAGGGATGTCCGCTTCCAAACGATGTTGTACCTAATCATCGGACAAAACGTATGGGGTTAGAACTGTAGTTGTGGTCAAATACAATCATCATCATAGGGACGTATTTTGCTGATTGTATACGAGGTCGAGATAAAATCAGAGCTCAGGGTCCGCCGTCCAGCTAGTGGTCAATTACAATAAATAGGTACAATCAGCGTCATAAATATCTTGACAACGAAGTCTCAAAATTATATTAAACTCTCGTATTAAGAGCAAATCAAACTGTTTTAATGATTTATATGGTAATATTCAGCAAATTAAAGGCGTGTACCAAATATCAGAACAATCAGTTAACTGGAAGGGGGTAAAAAACTAAATAAAGACCATTTTGAACACTTTGTTCGTCAATATCTTTCTGATGCTGATTGTACATGCTTCCTAATTCTTGAGCAATACATTGGTATAGAAGCCTAGTCCCGAGAACTGAATTGGGTTGATTTTCACTGACTTAATCCAGCCGAGATCACTGTCAGAGCATGAGATATCATATAAAAGTTTACTGTGGTTGAAGTCTTAATACACAAAACCAAAATCTAACAGCTAATAAACAGTTCAGTAAAAGTTCATTGTTTATCCTCTCTAAAGTAATTTGAATTCGGTAGCGAACTTTTGTTTCCCTTTTTTAATCGCACACTTTGACTGAGTAAAGGCGATTTTAAGTACAGCCCACGGCTGCGATTCAGACGAACTTTCGGTCGAAACTTCTGTGCCTAGCAGAAAAAAATATGATCTCATAAAGTTTGGGAGGAATTAATTTAAACGGTTCCTCTCCATTTTGGTGGGAAATAGAAGCAGCATTTTCCACTTTATGAATGTATTTAGTGCAAAACCGCACGGAAAACTCGATATCTTTTCATGAAAATATAGTGGATCCTGTGTGGTTTGGTTTAATTTATCCCACAGGAGCTATGACTTTCTAGGTTAAAAACAACCTATGTCACTCTCGGGTTCATAAACTCTGCCCAAAAATCACGTTTGTATAAAAGAGAAAAAATAGCAAATATGTTTTCATAATGACAACATAAGTAACTACGTTCTATTTCAAGTAAAATTTTAAAAAGTTAATTAACTACGCAGAAACAGC
The DNA here is from genome assembly GCA_914829495.1 of Eilema sororculum. NCBI lineage: Eukaryota > Metazoa > Arthropoda > Insecta > Lepidoptera > Erebidae > Eilema > Eilema sororculum. The sequence continues at coordinate 17,014,876 of OU618552.1, read as the reverse complement.
AACGGGTTAAATATTATGTTGTAAAAGAAGTTTAATGCCAGTGTTACGTGTGGCGATCTTTTTCTATTTTGTTGGTACTTAGCTAGCGCGGCGGGCAGTCGGCGTCGTATGTCACAAAGAGAAAAGTATTTCTCATTTGCTGGAGAGGGGAAAAACAACGAAAATACCGCACGTCCCAGCCTCAATCTCCTCTGGCTCGAAGACAAAGGAATATTATTTCAATTAAGACCTACTAAACTAACGCAAAGTCTACCGAGCCGTTTTTTGGGATTCGTTCGTATTGTTTAATTGCCGTGAATTGAGAACAGATTCTATTTTCCGTCTACAATTTTATTTTTTATTAAAAGAAGTATGTTTGTGAGCTTGCCGTCGTCGCCTTCGTCGTTGAGATAAGTCAATTATTCTTCATGGATAGAGACTATTTCAAAGAAATTTTATATAACCGATTTTCTTTGTGGTGCATGACTCTATAATCCCAGAGGTAACACTGCAAGAGAACTTTAGGAGCCTGTTTAAAGATATTACATGTCTAATAGTTTTGCTTATTGTATTGATGGAACAAATCTTTAAATAGCTTAGTATAAAGCCTATGTTATGTTGAGCTATTACTGTAACCCATTTTAGAACACCAGGAGACGGAAGCCCGATACGGTAACGTAACCCAATCGTCCTTTGCCTCGCGAACAATAATAGTCAAAGCAAACAATATCCTTAGCCAGGTCTAGTAAGAACAGTAGCTCTGTCTCAGGCGGAAAATATGACCGCAAAATGACCATCAAGACGAAAAATTCCACGTTTTATAATAATCGGTTTCACTCCAACATGCCTATCTTGTCGTGCATTCAACAAGGTCGCACTCGCGATGTTTTCTACGAATAAATCAAATTTCATTATGAGTTGCAAACTTAGAAAACAAAGATTACGCTAAAGTATTTTTCATCTACCAGCCAGAGTACCCGAGGGTCTTTCCGCACATAAAAATGTGTATCAGCTTGCAGGTGAGGTGCGGACTTGGGCCCGAACTTGGTGGAGTAACCTAACAAACTCCTTGCTACTACTGAGAACTTCCTGAACGACCCGGAAATCCATGCTAATATTATAAATGCGAAAGTAACTCTGTCTGTCTGTCTGTATGTTACGCTTTCACGCCTAAACCACTGAACCGATTTTGATGAAATTTGGTATAGGGGTAGATTAGACCTTGAGAAAGGACATAGGCTATGTTTGGTCGCGATAACCGACATCCCCGCGGGCGGAGCCGTGGGCAAAAGCTAGTTGAGTATAAAGTGCATACAGACGAGTTCAAATTAATGCTTTGTCGCTAACGAGGCAGCTAAGATAAAGATGCATATGAGAATAGATTAATTAATCTGTGGAATGAACTCCCTGCTCTTTCCAAGCGACTACAATATGGGGTTCTTCTTCTAAGGTTTACAGGATCGCGCACCGCGAGTGTAATGCCTCTGGTGTTACATACGTCTACAGGCAACGGTAATTACTTTCTATCAGGTGGGTCGTGTGCTTGTCTGCCACCTAAGTAGTATAAAAAATATATATTAAAATATGGTAACATAGTTGAAGAGTCCCAGAATATACGTCATAACTTCTAGTTTTAAAATAAACCTTCTACAGCACACTTACTTCGGTAGCGTACATAACATTGTAATGGTTGGTGGAACAAACATGAAAGCGTCATATTTCTACACCAAAGTTCGTACAATACGCAGAAACAGCAGTAGTACATGTTCAATTAGCCGTTGAAACGCAGACGGCAAATTAAAGACGCATTATATATTATAAACAATCTCTTATGAACGTTGGCAACACAGAAAAGTTTTATTTTATAAAGAACATGTCAATTTGACTTCACTTCGCCTGATGGTAAGCTAAAGGCAAAGTCTCGGAAAGAGGGTCACCATCATAAACATATACCATGCTAACAGTGGTGGCACTCAGCTTGACGGCCTCATCAGATGCCATTTCACGTCCCGCTTAAAGGACCCGGGCCTCTCCATTTCATAGTAAAACAGAATTAATAAGAAATTATTATCATCATCTTTGTTCATCAACGTTGTTCTCGGTTTGCATCCAAGACTATCATCTCGGAGCTTGGCTTTCACTTACTGCTTCTCCTTATTTTGATATTATACTGGTTATTGTAAAAACGACTGCCGTATGGCCACTCGACCCCGAGAAGGTGCACTTTATCTTTTTGTTAAACAGTACTTTTACTTTCGAGGATCCAAAGAGATTAGGGAGTGGCATGACATGATACCTACAGGGACTCAGTAAATTATTTTAAAATTAAGTATTTAAAAATCTTTTGTTTGTAAACGGCCTTGATATAATCTACTTGAAGATTAAATACCAAAAATAATTTAATCATAGTTTAATTGCCGAGGAAGAAAGAATTAACAATTAAAATAGATAAAAACCAGTTGCTGACTTACTGTATTCATTTCCGCAACGACATAACAAGGTTCGCGTCGTATCGGTTAGTCGTTGTCAGAATATAACTCAAACTAGCTGAATATCAAGTGAAAACTTGGTAGGATTGTGACACCCAGCACAATATTATATACCACGTAGTTCTAAGTTCCACCGGCGCGGAACGTTAATCCCAAATGTAGCTTTTATGAACACTAGCGTCGCTACGAGAGACTAATATTTTAAGATAAGTCCCGGATATTAAAACGTTTTAATTTTAAAAAGCTGTATCTCGGATACTGTCTGCAATCTTTTTGGACACTTTGTTGGGTATTGTTCATATGCCGCGAATACTGTCAGACTAGAGTTTTCGATTTTTTTGAATACCGTCAATACTTAGCAAAGGCATAGTTCACGAACTAGACTCGTTAAGTTGGAGTCTACATGTCAATCAAAATTTCAATTGCCTTGGTATCCCATCATCATATTCAGAAGCCACCACATCGGAAGTACGTTATTTGAAATAAAAAAACATTTTCAAAATCGATTCACTAATGACGCAGAAGTCGAGGGACATGCATATCGATGAATTCTAGTTTCACGTCAAACATTATAAAAACTCTTAGTAGTTTTTTAAAGTCGGTTAAAAAGGAATAAGTTTGCATGGAATAGGATGACAAATGGAAATGTTGAAGTTTTTGTCAACTTTGACAAAACATGAGCACAACTGCAAATTCTCTCTGCAATTTGACTTTCTTCTTACGTACTAATAAAAAATACCTTCCGTTTAACAGAGTGGACCTTTACAGAAGATTAATTTAACGTAAATTTGTCTCTGTCGGCGCTTGTTTGGAGTCGCCCTATTATAAGAGACATCTCTCGGCTGATTAAGAGAAGTTGGGACATTCCGCGCCACTTGCAATATTAGCGGCTCAGAGCACCGCACCCGAATATACCACCTACTTTTCAGAGGGAGTTTGTATTCATACTTGTTTTACTTACGTAATGATACCAGGTTTGAAAGGAGTGACATTTTGAGTTAAAGTGACTTTGGATGTGTTCTAGAAGTTTTAGAATGTAACTGTTTTGTTCCTCAAACCACTATATTTTAAGGCTTAAAGTGTCGTCTTGTAATCTAGAGGCCGCCAGTTCAAACCTTGGTTAAAAAGATCCGGTGTAAAATTACGTAGACATGCGTACAATAATTAATTTTAAAACGGGAATTGAGGAGCGCGGTCCCGTTCCCGAAAGCCCCCCGACCCACAGAACTAGAAACTTTTAAACCCATAAGTGTTCAATGCGTTTAAAACAGTTTTTGCTTCTAAATGAATAATTAACGCGGAAAGAAGATCTAACAGTGTATGAATAAAAAATAGAACTACTAATAAAATATTCTCTTCTATCGAACTCTGGAATCATTCGAACATCGAAATTGCTGATAACTTTTCCAACATCAACATCGAACTCGAACATAATGAGCCGGAGAAAATTGCACATTGCGCTCAACTCACACTGGCGTTCTCTTTCAGCGCTAATGAGTTGAACACATCAGCTATTACGAACTGTTCAGTTCAAACATACGCAATGAAAACTTGTGTAGTATGAACACTGTGAACATCAATGTATTCGGTTCTAACTGTTCTTGCTGTACCTGCGATTATCTTTGTAGTCCAATTACATTGGAAACTCTAATGGGTTAGTATTGATTCTGCAGATATTGCAGGAAAGTATTGTTACAATAAAATTTTGAAATACTATCTAACTAAGAGAGAACTTCTGTATCTACCATTACCGTATAGGGATGAATTATATATAACTAATTTGTTGTCTGCAGCTAAAACTGAGTGGAATACTGATCGCAACACAGGAACTATTGCTATTATACTATAATTCAGACCCTTTCAATCGTGATATCAAACAGTCAGTAAGTCATTTAGACATTTGATTATACCCACCTTTTGAAGAACGTGCAACTAACCCGTGCAAAGTCGAGGCGATGCACTAGTTTAGCTACGAATCAATAGTAAGCAATACTAAGCATTTACATTACACTGGACAACTATACAAGATATAAATAAACCCACTACTCAAACAGAATGGCGCCATTAACCCCCATAACCCATAGAAACAGCAATAGATCGAGCGCACAAATCATATAGACCGCACATCCTAGCCAACACAACAAAGTACAAAACTGTAAGGTTGCCAGTACTTAGTAGGTGCTCGTTCTGCTAAACCCCAGATATTACTCACAGCGAATTCCCTGAAGCCGCCGCCGGCGCAACAGCGCCGACTCAGTATTAATTAAAAATAACCACAAACTTTCCGTTCCATACTAATGGAATGAATGCTGTCCACTGCCAACTTTTCGAACAAACACAACCTCATATTGTGCAAAACAAAAGGAAATGTAGTGAACGTTTGTGTTCCGAATGCTGTTCAATGTTTATGTTTACTAGAATATCGATTAGAGTATTTGTATTTATAGAGTATTTGTATTATTAGTTAGTCTACCAGTATGGTGTAGTGGTTCGTTCGACTGCCGAGTCAAATGGTCCAATTCCAGCTCAGTGCAATTTTTTTTTTATTTTATGATTTTCATGACTCGTCTCAGCCGGGGTCAATCACATTTTTATCTTAATTTTATCAAAAATAAGGAAAGTTATAGGTATTTAACAACTACCTACTTGTATCGATTTCCTTCTTCTCATAACTAGAAGATAGTTAACTTGTCCGTATGAAACAGATAAACCGAAGCAGCAATATGGAAATACCAACGAGGAATGTGGGAAGTATGTAAAAAGTAGCCATTACATAATGAATGAGTGTTGAGCGAAACTTCTTACTTTAAAACAAGCAGACAGTGGATCACTTTGTTAAGATCGTTAACTTCTACACGAAACAGAGAAACCGAAACGGCAATATAGACATACCAACGAGGACTGTGGTATGTAAAAAGTAGCCAGCACACACTGAATAATAGACTACAGGCCCATGTTGAAAAAATGATGGGCCATTTGAACCACCAGGTGACCTATCTAGAACGATATAAGAGCATAAAATAATAAGATTCAGCTCTATGCCGTCACTTGTAAGCTGTCCAACTGAGTGCAGGGAAGAATTCGAAAGTACAGGTAGAGTGGGTACATTTTGGTCACATATTTTTGTACGGCAATCTTACCACCGATAGATTCATGTAAAATAATAAGAAAACGCACAGTGCCGTAAAAAAATGGTGCGCCACAAAGTCGGAATTTCTTTTTATTTTCCGACAATTACCAGGGTAAATTTGGTCATTTTATTTTGTACGGCATTTGTGTCATACTATTTCAATACTGATTCTTATCCATTATTCCGCAACGCCGTACAAAAATCATGCGACAAGGGGGAAAAATCGAGGGTTGCAATCCCCTCTCTTTCCATAGTCCAGGGGGTGATTTGACACAACATGAAATAAATTTATTTTGAAAGTATTTTATGCATAGATAATATTTTTTCATATGCCGTACATTTTCGTTGGTCCAAAGGGGAAAAAAGAAATAAAAAAGAAAAATCAAGAAGAAAAACTCCATATAACGGAACCGGATGAGGAATCAGGCGAAGAAGATGATGACGACATAGGTAAATAAATAAATTAATCTTTACATCTTTAATTTGTACGTAAGACTTTGATTTTGACGAATACATATTTATGTTTCAGAAAATAATAGAGAAGATAATTCGGACGTCGATGAAGACGGTGATTCCGATAACAACTCAGCAACTGATACCGATACTGAATAATTTGAAGAAAATCCATATTCGAAAAACATTGGAAAAAATGAAATGCTCAAGTGAGACTCGAACTCACGACCTTTCCCTTACAGGGGGACTGCTCTGCCAACTGAGCTATTGAGCACCACTTGAATCATTCCAAATTTTCCTTCTCTTTATATCCGTCTATAAGGGCGACGGTAACTTAAAAGTTAGCATAATAAATGCTATAAAAAAATCATTCAAAAAAAAAAGAAAAAAAGAAGATCCATATTTTTTATTATCATCATTAAATTTATCAATTTTTTCTAAAAAATGACCATTTGTTTTATTATTATCATTCAATATATCGATTTTTTCTAAAAAATGATTGTTTTATTTATTCACATCATTACAATGAAACAAATCAATTATATGTATGTATCAATAATGTTTGAAGTATATATTAAATCAAAAAGTATATAAAACTGTTGATACTGGGATTGACAGTTTCAATTCTTGGACATAATATACACACCGTTTCAGTTCAGTTAGACGTCATAGTGATTTTATCATATTATTATCAATTATTGTTCTCTTCAAAAAATGTTAATGCCGTACTTTATCAGATGGCCATAAAATACCCTTAAAACTGTAGCGTCACTTTCATCAGCCTAAAAGATATGGTCTGCATAAAAATGTACGGCATCATTTTTTCCTAATTTATCTATGTTAATACTATTTAAAACAAGGGATAAATCGTAGAAAACTGCTATATTTCATTTATCTATGATATTTAAATTTTTACAATAATTAGCAAAATTGCAGTTTTTGTATTTCTCTATAATTTTTTTTACAACGGTTTCTTTTGAACGGCAATACTATATAACAATTGTATTTTACAATATAATGTTAAAAAAAAAGTTCCCGTACAGGATCAAATGATTTTACAGCTCTATAAATCAAGGATACAATGAAATTAAGATAATTATTGATATACAGTCAAATGAACAATCATTTTTTGACGGCATTATTTTTAATAGTACTTTTGAGTGCTAGATAATGTTTTATAACCAAAGCCGTACTTTTTCAAATCACCCCCTGGACTACGGAAAGAGAGGAGATTGCAACCCTCGATTTTTTCCCCTTGTCGCATGATTTTTGTACGGCGTTGCGGAATAATGGATAAGAATCAGTATTGAAATAGTATGACACAAATGCCGTACAAAATAAAATGACCAAATTTACCCTGGTAATTGTCGGAAAATAAAAATAAATTCCGACTTTGTGGCGCACCATTTTTTTACGGCACCGTGCGTTTTCTTACTATTTTACATGAATCTATCGGTGGTAAGATTGCCGTACAAAAATATGTGACCAAAATGTACCCACTCTACCTGTACTTTCGAATTCTTCACTGCACTCAGTTGGACAGCTTACAAGTGACGGCATAGAGCTGAATCTTATTATTTTATGCTCTTATATCGTTCTAGATAGGTCACCTGGTGGTTCAAATGGCCCATCATTTTTTCAACATGGGCCTGTAGTCTATAAGTGTTGAGCAAAACCTCCAACTTTAAATCAGAATGTTGGCGTATATTCTCTAAGCAAACTTTTAATTGCGGCTCCCTGGTTATACTGTTCATGTCGGTGCGAAAATTCGTGTTAGAGTTTGATGAATTTTCGGAAAACGTTCGTACTAACGGTGTTCGACACTGAGTAACACTAATAAACATTGTTAATGCAATTCCTGGATTCTATTAAATAGAAATGCAAATATAACCACAAATAAACACCGTACCCAGAGCTATATAGACTATATTTTTAGATGGTAAATATAAGTTTTGTTAATGAATTACATAGTAATTTAATCTGACATTGTGCCTTTTCGACGTTTTACGAGTATGACGATCTGCCGATAAATTAATCCATGGCATTGTGCGATTATGACATTTAGCTTTTTTGACGTTTTGAAATTTTTGACATTTTGCGTACATGACATTCTGCTCCGGAGGCATATTTTTGAGCTGTTTTGGGTCAATATTTCAAGACTTTAGATTGTCCAAAGGCCTGCGTGCCGTCAATTAGCCTCTGTCTTGTCTGTTCATCTATTATCACCTTATTCCAATTTAAATCGAGAAACCATTCACATAAAGCAATAAGCTAGCTGAAGTTTAAGAAAAAAAACATTCAATATTAAGGTGCCTTTCATAGAACCGTGTCGATGGGTCGAGAAATTCGTGAGATAGTGACAAAAAGGTTGTAGTTGAGAAGGATTATTTATTACAAGCATATGGTAGATATAATTCAGTGAAAAGGGTACAAAACGTATGGAACAGAGACAAGAGGATGGGTACAAGACTTGGCAAGGCCGCCTTGGTGTTATATTACCTACTTTGAATATGTCATCTCAATAAAGTATATTGTAGTAGAACAGAGATAAAACTTTACAGTGGTGAAATAAACTTTATTGTGGTTAAACGTGTATGTCTCTTATTTGGAAAATTTTAATTACACAAATTCTCGGTAGGCATTGAAATGGGCAGGCATTTTAAATTAAATTGATTTACTTATGCACGATATATATATTGTATTGATGTTCACTAAAAACAAACCAATTTATCAGTCTAATGAACTCTTGCATTTTCACTGCGGTTGAAAGATGAATGATTATTTACTTTGTTGGTACAATAATTAAAAGTTGATTTGATCAATGATAATAACCGCACCGCGACCAAGTTAAACTGAGCAAGTTTATTACATATTATTTATTAAATATTATTTGAGTAAAACGTGAGGGTACAGTTTAGTATAAGTAATTCCTTTTTTTTCTCCTGCTGCAGTAAGAATAGACGAGATTTTACCAATGTCACTTATTTGAAACAGTTTGAGGAACACGTGCCGCGCGGACGAGGGTGTCGCGTGGCCCGATCTGCAGTACCCAAGCCTTATAAGCCGGAGACCACAATATGGATGGAGCTGATGGAAAAGAGCTCTGCACTGGGCCGCAGTATAAGTACCAAAAGGTTAAAAGTCATTCTTCGCAAAATACATAACAGTATCTAACATTCAACTATCTCATAATACATTTATTGATACAATTATACGACATTTAGATTGAATACAATATGGCCAGTAAAATCTGTAACTATGTCACATGTCACATTATGTATGCAGGCTGATAACAATGAAATGTCTGGAGATGGCACACAGCCGGCTGCGAGCGAGTGGTTAATAACAGTGGCGAGTACTATACATTGTTAATACGATCGTTATGCCTTGATCACAGCTACCGAGTAGAGTTGCGAGACAGCACACTCGGCCGAGTGAGATGTACGTGCGAAGTACCTACTCGGCGCTATGTTCACACGTACATCGCACTCGGCCGATTCTACTGTCTTGTCACTCCTCCACTCGGGGTGTGTGATCAAGGCATTAGTTTTCGATATTAGGGCATTGCAAATTATTGTCGAGTTTTAATTAATCGATTACACACGTGGAAACTATTATCCTGTCAGTTATTTGATGTGAAGTGGTAATAACAATAATATTCTATTTAAAATCGACCTACTCTTTAGGTGTTATATGAATATTTGAAAGTATATGTTTATGAGCATCCTATATCTTGCAGCTAATATAAATATGCAAGCATTTAGGATGGATGGATATTTGGTATCATTCAACCAATACTTTTTGTTTCGTAACAATCTGGCTATATTTATATTTCACTCATTTTCCATTCGTCCCTAAAAGCAACTGTTAACGTACAGTGGCTACTGGTACTCCACATTCATTGGCGTTTTCATACTTTTCTATTTATTACTGAAGTAATATTTTAAAAGTATAATCGTTAGTTACGGGATGAGAAAATCACTGGTTTTATTAAGCATTTCTGTCTTTAAAATCCTAGACGGGACCACGATATTAATTTTTCCTTTAAAAATTAAGGTTCCTCTAGCTAGAAGGTACGAGTAATTACAGTGACTTCACATAATCGTAATATTAAATGGCTAGGCCATTCTCAACTTGAACCTTGTATAATGAGTGTTACGAACTTCGGACACCACTGTAATTTTATTTAATTTTTTTCTGTTACAAATTAGTCAATTCAATTAGTAACTATAGCGAAATAATTTGCCATAAAATTAGATTTGTGCTCAAATTTCGTGACGCGTTTTTTTTATTTTATTTCATGCGACAAATGCTTCTCTCGAGCGTGACCAACACTGCCGTCAGATGCTGCAGTTGTGGTTGTTAATGCCTATGAAGTATATAATATTTTACATTTCTATCATCTAATTATGTTCTTCTTTAAAACCTTCAGAAATCTTTAATTTAAAATATTAAACTTTCCATATATGATGTCATTAGATTGTTATTAGTATACACATAAACCTAGCAATTGTGTAGCAAAATTCTATCTACGAGTATTTGAATTGTTACTATATTAATTTACATTCTGAATCTTCAACTGGCTAAAATCTGAGTGTTATAATATGACTTTACATCACAAAATCACACATTCAGTCACTAATAGAATCTTGAAATTCGAATATGTACCTGCATCTGTAATCGAATGAGAATTTAATGTTCCACAACTGGACGTCGGATATTTGGTTACAATTTAAGTATGAAACGCTCATCGCAACGATATTCCATATGTGCATGGGATTCAATGCGACCAATTACGCATGACACATAGGCATAAAAGGAAATATCATGAGTCGATTTGCACGGCAATGTAACGCTGGAGATGGCGCGGGTCACAGCAAGCCGGTCAACTCACTGAGAGAGCAATGTATTCTGCGTCCACACAAGCACTGAAGTAGTGCAGTCAGTGACATATGAGTATTGCAATTTCCGAACGCGAATCGTTAGTTGGCACAGAGCGAGATAGCCGAGTAGAAGGACTGACTGGAGGAATGATTTACGGACCATTTGTGCATCCGATGCTCGCTTTGTTCGAACTAAGGTTCGGTTCAATTAAAAAGTGTCAATGGATGTTGACTCGACGTTAGGCCTTTGTTTCGTGTTGGTCTCTGTTTGTGGAATAACTAGTACGATTTGTTCATTTCCTTTTGTCTGAGGGAGCGCCCATCATAGCACTATTGCAAAGGAAAACTTTTGTCGATTGTCCTGCATATTTGATATCACTCACATAGCTTTGTTGTATGCAGCGAATTGTACTTTTGTTCTGTATGACGAATACGTACCTGTAACAGCAAAATAAGAAATTAAGTGTCTGGGTCAGCGTAGTCAACAAAGTAACAACTATAAATTGATACTGTCTGAAGTTAATGCGAAGATCACTCATTGAAATAAAACCATTTCGATCAAGACTATGAAATAAAAACACTCCGAAGAAATAATTGGTTGTATTTCAATAACAAGAACAATAAAACCTAAAAATGTACCTACACTTCAATTGAAGATGCAATTCGTCCATCGAAAAGTGAAATTGTAACTTTAGATAAGAATCTAAAAGACTTTAGCTAAGACTAACAATGTAATACATTTATTAGGGTCTGAAATTAGACATGGTGACAAGTCAATTACGTGATTGTGATCGCCCGACGCTCACTTCGTTTCCATGTCGAAATAAAGTCGCGATAACGTCTCAATAAGCGCCTCGCAACATCTTCTGAGAGCTGTAATTACATTGTTTGTTGCAAAAATTTGAAATAAACGTGTGAGCGAATATTATTACGCATTGTTGTCTTGCCAACTCTATAGGGAACTTCCACATCACGTCTATTTGGGACCATCCGAGCGTAAAGGTTTCATATTCGACATTATATTTCTTTTATAAGAGTCTCATATGTAATAATACTCGGGACAAAAATTCCCCAAGGTTCATTCGGGGGTGTAATATCGTACACCTAAAGCTGGTCGATGACGATATTATATCCTAAGACTTCGTACATGCCTTTTGGCATTTTACTACAGATAACTGCATTTACAGCAATGAGGCAGATAATTCTACTTCTAAAGATCTTCTATTACATTCCAAACCCCCTGGATCCCAGAAATACTGACGGAATAGAGACCAAAGATAGTTCTTGCAATAGGCAATTTCAAAGGTAAGGTCTGCTGGTTATATTAACGTAATAAACGCACAAGGGCTCGGTAAGCTCATTTACTAATTTTCATCTAGTTTAACGTCGTCGGTACGTTGCGAGCGAAACCCTGTAATACAAGTACGATAATAGGCTTATTCTAAACTTACATTGACGTTATTGTAACAAGCTACACATTGCCTAGAGCTACATCGTTATGATAAACAACAAAATACACTCTACTTTCATGGTAGGTATCTGATATTCTCGACAGAAAACCAAACGTCATTGTGTTAATGAAACGTTTGGAAAGTAAAGAAAAAGCTGTACATAAGCGAATAATAGCAAAATACTGCACGATAAGAAAAACTCGGAGCAGAGAACGTTCGTCGCCCAACATTAATTACTGTAGCGCCCACAAAAGGAAGTTGGTTCGTCAAAGACCAACTTGTGCGAGTACTGGCCGAAGCAAGTTTCAACATCGGGGGACCCACACTTTTTCCCGTTGCCGCCTTCCGCGGCCCCAGTAGTAATACCTGTGTTATAATCCCACTTACATCTGGCACAAAAACTGTAGTTTATTTAGCGCTTTGTTCAAACGATGGCCATAGTTGAGAACTACCGTTTCCAGAACAATGCGAAAGTTTTCTCCAAAGTTGAGATTGTAAACGATCGCAAATTAAGTGTAAATGAAGACTGCCAGACGGAGCGTTGATTATTCATTTAGATGCAGTTCATTATTCAATACGTTCGTTTTATCAAGTATTTAGTCGTCTTTAAATTTCAATATAATATGTCTCACGTGAACAAAACCCTAGACCAAAGCATTAAATTGAATTGTATTGGCTTATGTTAGAAATTAACTATTTAAAACTAACAACTCTGTTTAATTGAACTTGAATGTAGCTATTTTCAGTGGTGAAAACCGGCCTATTCTTGTTCCAGTTAAAACACACCACTCAAATAACTTACTAAGAAGAGAAAAAAAAGTCAGTAAGGAAAAAGCATGACACAATCTTTCCTCTATAATTAACTTAATGTAGTACGACGGAGCGCCGAGATGTGAGGGACAGTGCCAAATATCTCTTTTAATCCAATAACAGTACCCCTCTAAGGAGTCGTTATCTGGCGAGACATTCCCCAAAATCAGCTTTTCATTAATTGCTAGACAGCTTTATCTTGCGCCTTACGAACTCCGTCACTGACCCTAATGTAACATTGACGTTGATCCGACGCCAGATTAATTTATTAGCCAGTGCCCAAATGGCCGGCTCGAGTGGAAATTGACTTAGTTATTAATGTCATATTTTCCTCGACAGATGTCCAGAATACGGCGGGGATTTATCTACTATTATAACTACGGTGGACATTCATTGGGTTAAGCTAATATAAACTTCGATTGCTTTACCTTTAAAATTTGATTATGAAATTACACTCGGCGGATGTTCATGTTCAATTAATTTTGTGACTTTTGAGGGCATTGAAAAGTCCTTACCAGTACAACGATAGTAGCATTTTAGAGGATAGGTAAGTTGCTGCTATTATCAAAGGAAAAAATTGTTGGATTGACGTATAATGCATGAATGGATTTATGTATCGATGGACTGAGGGATGGATGGGTTGGCGATGATAGGGTAAAATCACACTTGAACGAATCTGGGTGAAATTTTAAACATAACATAACATAAACTCACGCCTATATTCCCCGAAGGGGTAGGCAGAGGTGCTAGCACCCACATTTCGCCAGTTTATGTTTTAGGTCCCAATGTAATAGGTGGCGAGCCTATTGCCATTAATATAGATTAGATTATAGACTGAAAAATCACATAGGCTACTTATTAGCCCGAAAATAAGTCCATGTAAAACGCCGATAAAGTTTCAATCCATACTAATATTATAAATGCGAAAGTAACTCTGTCTGTCTGTCTGTCTAGGGGTAGATAAAGTACCATGAGAAAGGACATAGGCTATATTTGCTCTCGATAACAGACATCCACGCGGCCGGAGCCGCGGGCAACAGCTAGTATTCTAAATGTGCGGAACCATAGGCGGTAACTAGTTATTAAATATTTATAAAAACAATATTTACACAACACATACTGACACTGACATCAAAGAGAATTCCTACAATCGCATTAAATATATAAACATCAAGACTTGACAGACGTTCCCATGAAACTGCGGAGATTCTTACCCGTTTGCCAATAAAATAAACTCGATACTGGATCCATTGACCTCTCCACAAAGGTCGTGGAATAAAAAAATCAGCGCTAAACTGTTTACGGGGACGTGATCGAATGTAATCTCGAGCGGCGCTGTACCATTTCCGGCCAATTACGTGACTTAGTGACTTCGGACTACAGAATACTACCCCTACTAAAGTACCCCGTGGATGTGGACCGGCTCTTTGATTCACGAATCAAGGTTAATTGTTACGTTTTGTCGTGGTCGTCGTGTTTCTATGGGTACCGATATCGTAGCTATGCTAAGTAATTTATCAGCTATGCTACTCAAGCAAAACATTGTATCTAGACCATAAGTTTTAGGCTAAGTAAATGCTTTATAAATAGACCAAAAAAAAATGCCCGCTGAGTTTCTTGCCGGAGTCTTCTCAGGTCTGGGGCCGCGTTTCGAACCGGTGGTCCATTTGCTAGTATTAGTTAGTATTTAATATTTACTTTATGTTGACGTTTTGTAAGTTCCGATTTAATGGTCTATGCAGAATAAACTATTTTTGATTTTGATTTTTGATTTTGTAGCGTTATAATGATTTGGCAAAAGAAATATCGACTTAAGAAACTGAGTATGCCTAGAAGAAAATGGAAAAATTGAGAGTTGATGATTTTCTTTTGGATTTTAATGACAGATCTTAGTCAAAAATATATGGTCACATTTGAAGTGACACCTTTCCAACGATCGCGATACATGTGTTAAACAAAGAAATAAAAAAACATTAATGAAATCTTGCACCCTTTTTCGCCGATTAAACTGAGTATAATGACATTGTTAATAGCTAGAGCTGTTCTGGGAGCGACTATCGTCTAACCTCCTAACCATGTGAGAAATGCCTGCATCAGAGAGTGTTCCTGGAAAGACTAGCTTGGGCCCATAGAGGTAGGGCTCTGTACACATAATATCCTTTTTCCTTCTCTTCTCTATACACATAATATCCTTTTAAGATCATGTAGGTACCTCTAACTCTAACCGATATCATAAACCAACTTTTGAGTTCCCAACAGTCGGGTGAAGTTAAATAAGCAGACACGAATGTATAAATTTAATTATACTACGCCATTAAACCTCAAACACAGAACAGTGTTTCGTCGCGCACAATGTCGTGGAGACGCACAACAAACTGTGTATTCAAAACAAGAGTGGAGTCATGAATCAAGCCACAGCGAGCGCTCGCATGTAGTGTTTATGAGTGCAGTTGATGTCTCCCCGTGGCATAAATTCTCACGGATTGTGCCAAATACAACGTGACCCCCATAATTCTCGTTTGGGGCTAGTTTCAGAGTTAGTCCAAACGTATAGCGTGAAATAGAGGGACTTAGCGTTAACACTTTCCTTGTTATGCCATTCGGATTAATGTATTCGGATGAATATGTAATGAGGAACATACCACTTAGGTGACAGACAAGCACAAGGACCTCCTGATGTAAAGTAGTTCCCGTGGCCCATGGACGTGTGCAACACCACATGACTCACACTTGTGCTGCCGACCCTGTTAGAACAGAGAGTTTCTGTGCCGTCAGTGCAGGCCTTCATTTTCAATTATTTATTTTATATCGAATGGAAAGTAACTAAACGAATCCGTAAGTACAGTAGTCTGAAAGAGTATTTATTTATATCTAAGTAAGACCGATTCAATGACATCAATTCAAATTACGAAGGATCTCCAGTACCTAATATTGTGACACGCCGTCAAATAGGTACAGGCCACCTGTAGAGAAAATGGCATAGAGCCGGCTTGAAACGTGCCAAAGTACAAAGCGTACGTACCTTTTTAGCGAGACTGAGACTAAAAATTCGTGAGTATTTCCTTGCGCGACAACAAAGACGCCGCAAAAATGCGAAGAATGAAACCTTCTACCTCCTGACGTTGAAACCCATCCTCTCTAGCTGTTCGTACCCAAATTATGTTGGCATTTATAATTTTGTCTGCGAACGTGTTACTAGCAAATTTTGACATTCAAAGTACATTATTAGCTGTAAACAACAAGTATGAAATTTGAAATGTACGGTGCGTGAAAAATTTCAAATATTTCATTTCAATTTTATTCATAGCAAATATAACATGAAACAAACATGTATGAAATTGGAATGATATTGCAGTAAAATGTTGTTTATGACACATGTTAGGTTACACTAAAACAGCGAAAAGGCAAAAAGTTTCAGGTTTACACTCGTGGTTTAGGATTTCGTGTACGGTGCATGAGAAGAATGTTTGTTCCTTTCAGGTGCTAAGTTTTAATGAGATAAGTTTAAGGTGAAACTAGCCGGCAACTTTTAATTATGGCTTCTAACCGCTAGGGCATCACTGTTAAGGCACTTTTGAACTTTAATAATGATGATATGCTAGAAATGGAAACTCGGGCAAAACATTTAACTGTATACAAAAAGACTACATATACACTTTATAACCAATACATTACGGGTTGGGTAGGGTACAAGTTATATAAAGCTCGTACATGACGATACAAAAAATTCGATGTTGTATAGAGGACATGGTCAAAGTTATTGCTCATATTTCGCTTTTCAACATTCGTGCCTTATCATCGTTGGTCTATACAAGAAACGAACTTCATAATTTATCCATGACGTATGAATATAACCAGTCAATTGAATCGATAAACCGGGATAGGCGAGGCAAGATTAATGATCGTCAATATGAAATTAGTTTATTGGTATTAGTTTGTTCACGGGGGACTCGAGTGAATAACAAATTAATCTAACTAAGAATTATGTTCCGATGGAAATCTTACTGTGTGTTCGTTCGGACTAATTAAAATTCTACATACATATATATACTCACGCCTGTAATCCTCGAAGGAGTAGGCAGAACACCCACATTTCACCAACTTTGATCTGCGGTCCCACGTAATAGGGGGCGAGCCTATTGCCGTCAATCGGACACATAGTCATTCTCTTTATTATATTTATGTATATTTAGCGTGTTAACTATATTTTGTTATTGAACTGGACATAATATTTTCCAGATCCCAGACGGTCAATTGACGTGAAAGAAGAACGTAAATAAAACACTATTGACCGTCGAATTTAAAATGGTATGTTATGTATTTGAAGCACAATATACATTGGACATAATGCTTAGAGAAAGTAAAGAGAAATGGACTAAGTTAGTAACGGAATGGTATCCAAGAGATAGTAAAAGAAATAGAGGCAGGCAATCCAAAAGATGTGAAGATGACATCAAGAAGATAACTGGTCCGGTATGGACCCGTCTAGGGAGAGACAGGAACGCATGGCAATCTTTAGGGGAACCCTTTGTCGACAGACAAGCTGTTTCACACAAACATCCAGTTGCTGATCATTCAAATTCAAGCTAAAATTGATTAAATTAAATTAAGTATTAGTTTTAGTAAGTACTCGCAGGCATGTACTAATTTCAAGGAAAGAAACAGCAATAAAGGCTATTTTATTTTATATTTTTTATTTATTAACATAACATAAACTCACGCCTATATTCCCCGAAGGGGTAGGCAGAGGTGCTAGCACCCACATTTCGCCAGTTTATGTTTAGGTCCCGATGTAATAGGTGGCAAGCCTATTGCCATTAACCGGGCACTTAAGTATAAACCTGCGATAAATACACACATAACTTCGAAAAGCATCGAAAAGTCATTGGTGTAGTATAGTCTCAGCAGTCTATTACCCATACCACTAGGCTACCGCAGATTCTCTCAGCAGTCTATTACCCATTTTATTTATTAGACATTAGAATACGGTAGCCTAGTGGTATGGGTAATGGACTGCTGAGACGAGGTCTCGGGTTCGAGCCCAGGTTTACCATGGCACACACCAATGACTTTTCGATGCTTTTCGAAGTTATGTGTGTATTTATCGTAGGTTTATAAGTGCCCGGTTAATGACAATAGGCTCGCCACCTGTTACATTGGGACCTAAACATAAACTGGCGAAATGTGGGTACTAGCACCTCTGCCTACCCCTTCGGGGAATACAGGCGCGAGTTTATGTTATGTTAGAATAAAAAAATAACAATTTGTAAATCTAGAATAATATAGTAACAACACTTTTCATTAGGTAGTAGGTTTTTTTTTTCCTACAACAAACTTTGTTTTCGTAAATTCACGTCATCATGAGTTTGACTCTGCGGTTCGGTATGGTTCGGTAAAAAGTACCATCCAAATGTAATATCAGTTGGTGAGAAAACTTATTGTCACTTTATACGGTTTATATCGTGCCAATAAGTCTGTAAGTAAAATGGCAATGTCATAAAGACAGACGGACAAGACCGTATTAGGGTTCTCTTTTTACTAGGCAACCCTAAAAAGGAGTATAATCGTATAAATCTTTGTGTAAAAGAACTATTGCTCAAACGGCAACAAAGGAAACTCGCTATAAAAGAGAGCTTTTTAATATTGGAATCAGCATAAAGGATTGACATCAAACATATACCATGCGCGAGAATAAACAATGCTATTTGTTTTCGTCTTATCATCTCCAGAATATTGTGAGGCAAACTTATGCATTGCTTGCTGTAACTACTTTTTTCCCCAAACATTTTTGACTAAATCCGTCTCTGAAGATAGACTATTTGTTTTACGTATTAGTAATGCAGCAATTCGCATTAACTTGTTAATTATTAAAGGATTTGATCAGTAGGTATGGACCGTTCTATGATATTTTAAGGGCGTATTTTTTTAAATTACTAATAATCTTCTTTCTTCAGGATAGGCAGCACGAGTATAACGTCCCAGGTGTTGCATACGTCCAAAGGCCGCGGTAACCACTTTCCATCAGGCGGGCCGTGTGCTTATCTGCCACCTAAGTGGTATAAAAGAAACTCGTAAAAGTACAATGCATCAGCCCCTGGATTCGCAATCCATTAATGCACTTTTATATTGATGAGCACAACATAATTACTACGCTTATTTCTTCAAACAATTCTTCTTTTTTCGTGCATATATCACCACACCCCCACGGATACCCTTCTCTGGCCGTCAGGGGCGGTTATGTCGGACTCGAACCGACTAAAACCGCACGCTGTCTTGTGTCTCAGCTGCCGGAATATAAGATTGCCATAGGGCATTTCCCTCGCACACAAGGCTATCTCCGGTTTCGTGACAGCCCCCTCGAGTGTGGGCAACACGGTGTCCCTTGTCTCTAGGGTGAAAGTAGTCTCCACCAGTCCCTTACAGGCCTGCGCTCATGGAGGTCAGAATTTGTAAATGTTTGTTGTTCACTGAACAGTTAATTCTCTTTTTTGGTGCTGGCACAGTCGGATAAAAAGAGATTGCTACAGAATTACAAACTAAAATACAACAAAATATCGACTCAACTGTTTGAAGTTTCTAGTTGTACCCCGCATGCAATGACAATAGAAGCATTACAGTTGAAGCAAAGTATAGTTTTAGTTCCGAAACTGTACTTTATAAACATGTTACGGACACGGGCGCACTGCGGAACATGAAAAACAATTTACAAGCGCATTTGGTCTAAATAATAAGTAGGTACTCCTAAACATAACCGACAAACCTGTAACTTTATCTAGTTAGTTGTGGCAAATATAATTCGAGTTGGTCAAAGGAAATGAGAACCTTTATTACCCGACTACGGCGAAGCCATAAGGAGGGTTATGATTTTGACAGGCTGTGTATGTATGTTCATTTGTTCCCTCATAGCTCCTCAACTACTAATTAGAACTTGACAAATGAGGTATCGTTACAAGCGGCTTGATCGTCCGATGGTTATAGGCTATATGACGTGTGACTCAATAAACTCAAACTCAAACTCAAGGTATTTATTCAAAATTGTGTAGCACTACTACAGCTTTTTGACGTCAATCTTGTGAGGCGCCCTCTAGCGCTCATAAGGTTAAGTCACTATGTTAAAAAATAAATTTGAGATAAATATGCCGTGTTTGGTATCAAATGAAAGGGCTTCATTAGCACATTTCAAACATGTATGAATTATTAGCTTTCACTGGCCTCGAAATAATGCAAATAAAAAATAAGTTTAAAACTAAAACCCGACTACCGAAAAGCGTGATTTTTCTGTAGTCGGGTTTTAGTTTTAAACTTATTTATGAATATTGGGAAGTAATCGGGCTATGTTATATTAATTTAAAATATTTAGTATGTTTGATCATAATCGGTTGACTAGAATCGAAGATATGATCACCAAACGCAGCGATAGCCAATCTATATGATTGAACCCATGAGAGTCAATCATAATGGCAGTAGTTAGTGATACTATTTTTATACCATTAAGATTGAAGGGTCATTAATCAACTCGCGTGCATCGAACTCGCGGACGTCAGCGAGTTGGCACCTTTAAATATTTTTTGATTATTTTCTTAGATTGACTACTCCGCATCAAAAGCTTCAAAAAAAATCATTTTCATTGTAAAATCTGAATAGAAGAAATAATCAATTTAAGTCTTTGACCAATACAACATTGATTGAAAACTTTAAAGACGCTGTTTATATTCGAGACGATTTATTTCGCCGTTGAATATAGATGCGATTCACATATATTGAAGCATCCATTGTTCGGATAGATGTTGAAAGTTATCAGTACATCTGCATACAATAGAAGCCAAATTATAATAGCTATCCGTCATAATATTTTTGCCAGCCGAGCACATTGCATGTTAGGTACAATGATTATTTTAGGCTGAGCTAAATAGAATTTCGTACTAATAAGAATAAGCACTAATTCATATTGAAATTCCTTTTTAACTGAAATACACCAAGACTTCCATACAATCATACAAGTAAATAGATTACAGGACTTGAAGTATAAATAATGTAAGTACCATCGGGATTATTCATAAGCCTGTAGCCTGAAGAAAATACTTATTTTAGTAGGTAGCAAAACATCCATGATTTATATGCCAAAAATTGTACGTATCACCGAGTAAGAAAGAAATCCGTGAAATACCCATGAAATTATTGAACTTAAAAACATTACCTTCGCTGGGGCAGTTGGGTAAAAAGCAGCCATTATTTTATGTTCTTTTTAATAATTAATAAATTCGAAACCATATCTGTGTTCAATAACTTAGCATACGTACTAGTTCTAAGCCTAAACCTCATGTTTAGTTAATATTTACTATTCTAAATAATCAATACAGCTTATTACCAGTTATAAAATAACTTTATATTTGTATTCCAGAACTAAATCCTAAGCTCCACATCACATAAACCAGCGCAGACCTAATCAAACAAACCGAATACACACCCAAACCGTTTCGACACAGGGAGTGACTTACAAACGCGACTAGCCATGAAGTATGAAATACAGGTTATCGCGAAACAAACATATGTAATGGCGCACAACCAAACCACTGAACGAAATTCAACGTCAGTTGGTTACGTCAAACGCAGCGTGCCATCAATTCTCATTGGAGCCTTCACTGATAAATGCATGTAAACAATAGTAGGTTTAAAGCTTCTGCATACAATCAAATTTAAGATAACTACCTCACTAACTTGATTTGAAAACTAAACGATCGACCAAATATAATTTGAAAGTCCGTTAAGTTGAATAAAAATGGAACCACGTAGCGACAACGTTGTTTCTTTTTCTTTATTTCTTTATATAATTGTCAGTGTCATGATGTGAATCCAAGATTCTAGACGTACGAGTACATTTAAAAAACTGTTCAGACATACAATAGTTACAATTAAATAAAGAAACTCATATAAGCTCACACATACAACCTCGTACACAAGATATGAAAACATTACAATCCTTTTTTGGGTAGTTGTGTAATAAATGTAATTTGCAATTCTTGCTGAAAAATAAATGTTTGAATTTCTAAAGTCACAACTTATGACAGACATTCAACATTAGCGTTTCCGTTCATAATTGCGAGCTTCAAATGTTTTATAACGATTTCGATACGAGAAAGTTTTATGAAAAGCTATTTCTGAGACGACAGGAGAACAACAAAATCGAGACGGTTAGTCGAGAAGTGTGCGTAAGAAATACGTTTATTTTTCGCTCAGATTACAGTCCATCATCATCGTAGCATAATGTCCCGGTTGTAACTTGTAACTGAAGCTTTCACCACATTGACCAGCATCCCTCTCCAAGATCGCAGGATGCGTGAGTATTTAGACAGTTCTTGTTTGCTGTGCTTGACCACTTTGCTTTGCCCCTCGACTGCTTATAGGAAGAAATGTTTTCCAACTTATTTACAGTAAAGCAACCTCTATGTGTATGTCTATTCATATTTTATCTTCATCTAAGGTTCATTATGAAGGGACTGCATCTGAAAGGACTGTTTTAGTTTTTGAATGGATGTACTCTTATTAAATTGCGTGGGGGTTCTTTAAAAAAAAATCCAAATTAATTTGAACGACTGAAAACAAAATGTACTGTAATGTAATAACTACAATTCGCCTCCAGTTTTACTTATTTTATTTACTTTCATTTCTATGTTATTCAAAACTTTCACTGTAATCGTCTGGCTGCTCAGCTGGAGACAACTCAGCCATCTGCAACCATTAACTGCATTAGCATTTCAATTTCATTTTGGAAAACTTAAACTGCACCACCAACGGACATCTTGACTTTGTACTTACTGGTACTAATACTTATTACTATTTATTTTTACCATGATTGTTTTTGCGTAACAGTTCAAATAGTTATAGAGGGTCAATGAAAAAATATTTTTGTCCACAATGCAACGTAACGCAATATACGCTAAACCATATCGAATATGGTTCAAATATAAATAAACTAGTTCGAAGGAATAAAAGCATTACGCAATCGTGAGTTACACGTGCTGATGTTATGAACGTGAATTAATACGTAACATTGGCAACGATGCACACGTGCTTGTGGTTGGTTCAGCTCGCTTGAGTAAGCGCGAATTTGTAGTACAAGGTGGTCACATTCACGTATTATTGGAAATCAGCTTTCAATTTCACACGACATTTTTTCTCATATCAAAACGAATACAAGAAAAAGATGGGTAGTTTATCACTCTATTAAAGTATCAGATGAGACGTCATATCTCGTAAATCGGATGCGCTTTCCAATATGGAGAGGAGAGCTCCTTCAGTAGGACGGGCTCCTTCTGAGACGTCATATATCTCGTAACTCGGATTCAATTTTCAACAGTCGCTTTCCTTTTCGCTACGCTACTGAAATTTTCTACAATGCGTCTAATAAGATTAGTAACGGTCTCAATTAAGCTTTTCAAGGTCTTTTTTCTACAGATTAATTTATCTATAAGAAAGTTGCTGAAGAGACGATTCACCCTCATCTGTCATATCAAATTCAAGTGTTAAGTATATATACAATTTGGTAACAAGTACAATAAGCTGAATTCACGTATACGTTGTCACGCGAGGTGGCGTGTCATACCCGTCACATTAATGAACATGTAATTACTTCTACTCGCGTGCTCGTGAAGGATCAGGGCTGTCAAAAAATACACGCGTAAGTTCTTGCCTCTTTATGGCAGTAAGTGATTATAATTCTTAATTTGAATGGGTAACTACCTATATATCATTTCTTGTTTATCTGGCACCCTACTGGAAGTAATCTTTGTTGTTATATAGGAATACTCAGTAGCTGCCTCCCAAAGTAACAAGTGCATCTATCAGTATCACCTATGAAGTATAAAACGGGGCCTTCAGTAGGTATATACAGTAGAAGAGTATTCAAATACACAAGTAATGAAACAAACACAGTGAGTTATCAAAATTAAATAAATATAAATTAAGTAAGACTATGAAAAGTTAAGAATCCCGAGGGAAATTACATTTCAGAGCAAAGTTATTGACTTTTTAGTTCGTTTCACCTGCAAACTTTTATAATATAGTACTGTTGAAGTACAATTAGAGAAAATGAAATAACCGTTGTGTTTAATCCACAAATGACCAGCCCGTGGGAATTATAATCATAAAAATATATCTTCGTCAAATTATACTAGACTTGGGAGAAGTTGATCTGTTCACTCATACATGGATACATACTTAACTGAAGAAAATCGCAGTAAATATAAAGGAGTGATATCAGTATAAAATTTATTTAGCCGCGGGCAAAAGCTAGTTTTGCCCGCGGCTCCGCCCGCGTGGATGTCGGTTATCGCGAGCAAACATAGCCACGCGGGCGGAGCCGCGGGCAAAAGCTGGTAGTAATTATATGCAAGGGTCGTGCTGATTTGAAGAGCTTGTATCGCATAAGTTCTTTCTCTGTTTTCCGTTCACGCTACAAGCTTCTCATATCTTTTAGGTATAGCTTTTCATTTTATATCTTAAGTAGATTATACTGTTCACATTAGCATATCGATTGATGGAACTACCAACTAGAGAGATGATAAATTATGTGCGCACATCCATACTTCCATATCCATACTAATATTATAAATGCGAAAGTAACTCTGTCTGTCTGTCTGTATGTTACGCTTTCACTCTTAAACCACTGAACCGATTTTGATGAAATTTGGTATAAGGGTAGATTAAACCTTGAAAAAACTTTAAAAAAAAAAAAAAAAAAAAAAAAAAAAAGGACATAGGCTATGTTTGGTCGCGATAACCGACATCCACGCGGGCGCAGCCGCGGGCAAAAGCTAGTTACAAATAAAACATTTGAATACACAGTGACAACCCTATCAATTTCTATCGTTCGCGATACAGGATGTATTAATTTAATAGTGTCATACATATGTTGAAGTAGGCAGTATACAAACGCAGCGACTAATTAACATAACAAGTGAGAGTAATTGGTTTGGATGTCGCCGTCTCGCGGTTCAAAGTCACGCACCAAATTAGTGCAGATTGCCACTTCAATAGGGCTACCTAACATATATTTTTTCAAGTTTTTATTTTGAACTTTTTTTTTAGGTTGATGGGTCCGTGCCTGGGAGAGCACGTTAATCCATCAGTTCTGGTTGACGGAATACAGAATTGTCAATAGTCACAGACATTTTTATTTTTAATGCCGTTTAGGTTGTACACGATCCACCTGTTGGAAAGTGGTTACCAGTTTCCCATAACATTTGCATTTGGATGTGTGCAACACTACAGGCGTCACACTCGTGCTGCCTACCTTCTAAGAATAATGCCTTGTGTCGTGTCGTGTTGTGTCGTCATACTTCAGAGCGTCTGAAGAAGAAGTACAGGAGGAATTTCTTTCACCTTTTCATAAGGAATGCAACCATATAGGTCAAGGCTTACCAACATGAAGACAAAAAAATGCTATATTTTTTCATTGACAACCCTACACATATCTGACTCGTACGTGATTCTCGAATCTGTTTCAAAGAATAAGCATTATATAATCGTGACTTGATTAAAACACGCATCGGAATGACGGACGTGACAGGTAAACGAATCATTACGATCGAGCTCAAACTGCCAAATGAAGGCATTTCCGCACGACCAACAGCGACGATTAAAAATTGCTGCTGTTAGAGTTTACACACATCTGTATAAGCTTACGAAGATTAAACGAGTTTATGTTGAATGGATTTGAGGAAGACACAATTTTTTTTCAAGAATAAGTCTTGCTAGCTCGTGTTCTTTACTTTTAACCAGAAACCGATATTATAACATAACATAAACTCACACCTATATTCCCCGAAGAGGTAGGCAGAGGTGCTAGCACCCACATTTAGCCAGTTTATGTTTAGGTCCCAATGTAACAGGTGGCGAGCCAATTGCCATTAACCGAGCACTTATAAACCTGCGATAAACACACACATAACTTTGAAAAGCATCGAAAAGTCATTGGTGTGTTCCATGGTAAACCTGGGATCGAACCCGAGACCTCGTCTCAGCAGTCCATTACCCATACCACTAGGCTACCGCAAATTGCTCCGCAGAAAAACCGATATTACAGCAATGAAATATTTATATTCACACGCCAAAGTGTTCCTATTCAATAATTGACACAAGTTCTTTAGCGAACCCTATCGCCAACTCAAACGATTTCGTAGACTGTATCTAGAGCTGCTTTCCAATAGAACTGAGGGAAGCAAACTCACTAAATACGTTATAAAGTCATTCTTAAGTGCAAACAATTATTAATCAATCATTCCAACTTATCTCATAGTTATATAACTGTAGTTTGTGTGACTTGCTTAATAGAATATTCAACTACTGTTTGCTAAAGTTCTCATCGACAAATAAGGAATATTAAGGAATTATATAACAATCCAGAATCGGTAGCTTAATGGTTAAGGAGTCGGCCCTAAAATCAAAAGGTCCTGGATTCGAATCTTGGCCATTACACTAATGAGGTGAACCCACTGCTAACACAAGCAATTTAGCTTAGCAGGAGGGGTTAGAGGGAATATTAGTAACTACGGTTCTAATATTCTTAAAAAAAAAAATAGTAATTTCGGTTCTAATATTTTTCAAAAAAAAAGATCTTTTATTATTGTAGTGTATTCAAAGTTCACAGTATGTATACCAAAGTGACTTGTAGTGCCCAATTGTTTCTCCGCGCCCTAGTCAGTTCTAATTCACTGCGTAGCATTATTTTTTTCTTACTGCTCGGTTCCCAAGGGTCGTGGCGTGATGTTATATAACCTTTAACCTGAAAAACTGGGCTGTCAAATGCAAAAAGATTTTTCAAATGGCAAAATGTTGTAGATTTGCTTGAGCAAATTAATATACTCGGCTTTATTCTGGATTTAAAGACAGTGTATTGACAATTACAATAAGGAATTTTTTGAAAATATTAGGTACCTAAATAATATGTATGCATATTAGCTGAATATGTTAGCTTGGCAATAATAATAGTGGAACTTTAGCTAGGCCCTGCCAAAAACCTTGATAGGTGCTCTTCGTGGACATGACTAGGTTCTATTGAGTTGGGTGCTCTAAGTGGACTACACCCTATAACAGTGTAGGTAGTGATATAATAGAACCTTCGATTACGGGGCGCATGGTGATAATTATTGACATTTCCCACTGGAATTTGATTTTACAATAGGCCTAAATTAATTCACTTGTCCATAGTATCGGTATTTCCATGAACCACAGCTCTGCTTTCAAACGTACGTTCCCCGTGAAACTGTCTGTACACTGCAGTCGACACACGCTGACAGCATACGATAAATTTCCCGAAACCCTACTGCCGGTCAATATACAGTGTTAGAAGTAAACACCCTCAATACATGCAACTGAGATTAGACGATGCCAACCTCAGCCACGATCGGATTGGTTTCCGAGCGTATGCGAATTTCGCGCTCTGTGTGAGAAGGCACGCAATACAAGTGACGTAATGTCAGTGTAACGTGTTTCCTTCTTCTTCCAGTCCTGGGTCCTTTAAGCGGGGCGTGAAAAGGCTTCTGATGAGGCCGTCAAGCTGAGTGCCACCACTGTTAACATGGTACATGTTTACGATGGTGACCCTCTTTCCGAGAATTTGCCTTTAGCTTACCATCAGGCGAGGTGAAGTCAAATTGACGTGCCCTTTATAAAAAAAAAGTTGTACAGAATTTGCCAAGTTGCTCATATAACATAAGAGTCTGAAGAAACGTTGTTCATTATCTTACCTCAGGAAGATAAGTGTTCTTTCGATTCGCAAAAAGGAATGCTCATCTTTGCTTCCTAGATATGATACATACATATAAAAAAATAAAAGTGACTAACCGGTATGAAAGAGTAACCGTAATAGAACAGTTTGGTGATCTTTACACATATGCGATCTATATATTTGCTTTTGTATGGTTATGTGCACCAAAATACAACACTGCCACTTTTCACACAATACAAAATGAAAACGAACATAAACTGTCAAATTCTATCAAATTTATTGCCCAACAAATATGATCTTTAAATACGCCAGTTCATTGGTATTGAAAAGCCCCAAAAGCAGGCCAACAGTTGTACGTATTGGATTAATTCGGAACCTCGTCAAGCCCGCTTGTCACGTCGCATCAGATTACGTAGTGTTATTGGCTATCCGATAGTGCACGTCTATATCATGTGCGTATTTGTTTTAGTGTACAATATTCATGTGCTAGCATTGATTAGCTCAAGAATATGTCGTGTCACTCGGGCATAATAGTCTTACACGTGATTCGCTGAGTCTGCTACATGCGTATAACAAGATATCGCGCTTCTATGCCTAAGTAGGGTGTAGTAGAAATCCCTCAGACATACATGTACTTATCTATTAGATAGTCCCTTAATGTTCCGACTATAAAGCTTTGTAAGGAAGTCCTGTACTATCAAAGGAACTAACCTTGCTAAGCCATCATAATGACCTACTACCTTTATAGGATTGTGTAAGATAAGCAACTTAAAACCAATACAATCAAACGTCTTAAGTTTGTCTATTATGTTTATTTGTTTATCTTCCGTGTGTTTAAGAATAAGTGCTGTTGGAGATAACCTCAATTATTATTTGTCTAACTAACCGAAAAGTTAACCATCATAATAGGTCATTTGTCTGGTGTCCTAGACTCCAATGCCAAAACTATATCTAAAGCCCGTATTCCGGAACGATACTCAGATCTAAATCTCGATTTATAACTAGCACTAAGCACAGATTGTCATTTACAGTCTGTCAATGAAAATCCAAATTCAGGGCTAAGTCTCGTTCTAGGAATACAGGTGTAAGATTTCGTTTATTGATAATGTCCTCGCCAAGCCAGCTTATATTATTAATCAGTTCATATAAATTCTTCGATTGTATCTCTCTTGTACCATATAATGATATATATTATTATTTCGTACACCTTATCTGATTAATAATAGCTTTTAATAACAGGTGTTATGTGTAACCTTCAAGTTAGAACGTAATACAAAGGTTAGTGAAGTGGCAGAGGCTACTCGAGTACAAGGGTACCATCTTTCGTACGGAAACCCTCCCGCTCCTTAGAAGAGTACCTAACGTTAAGAGTTACCGGGTGAAGTAGAATTCTACCCAACACGTACGTTTCAGTGACTCATTCAAATTCAAATTCAAATTCAAAAATATTTTATTTTGCATAGGCCATTAAATCGGGACTTACAAAACGTCAACATAAAGTAAATATTAAATACTAACTATTACTAGTAAATGGACCACCGGTTCAAAACGCGGCCCAGACCTGAGAAGACTCCGGCAAGAAACTCAGCGGGCTTTGTTTTTTTTTTTGGTCTATTTACAAAACATTTACTTAGCCTTCCTATGCCGCACCATTAAGACCTGGAACTCCCTGCCAGCTCACGTGTTTCCTTCTTCCTACAGTCCCGGGTCCTTTAAGCGGGGCGTGAAAAGGCATCTAATGAGACCGTCAAGCTGAATGCCACCACTATTAACATGGTAAATGTTTCCGATGGTGACCCTCTTTCCGAGACTTTGCCTTTGCTTAACATCAGGCGAGGTGAAGTCAAATTGACGAGTCCTATATAAAAAAACGTACTTACCTAGTCACAACCTAGTCTACTAACCGCCGTTCCCAATAACATACTTACAGTTAAAGATAGATCGCATCTACGGATAAAGTGCTCGGCTGTTTAAATTCAAAACATAGTAACTCCTATTTCACACCAATTTCGGAAAATAAAATTATACCGCGATGCGCTTTCTGGCAAAAAACTCAGTTACCATGTTTTGAATTTAAACAGCCGAATTGTCAAATTTGACTGTTGCGATCTATCTTTAACTGTAAGTATGTTATTGGGAATAGCCGTAAGGCGTTGTCACAATCGAACTGACCAAAACCACACAATTTTTCCAGATCTATGCCTTGATACCCAACAAAGTAAGGCGTTACGTTGCAATCGAACTGATTAGAGTGGTTCTAATTTAACGATCGATATCTCCAATCTAGGTCTACGGTGATTATACTCTGTACCTCATCCCTCATCCCCCAATGGTGGGCCAGATATAGAGTCCGAAACTAGCAGCCAAGATTAGCAATCAAACTTTAGCAACCAAACACAATATTCCTATTATAAGAAGGTATAAGACAATTTATAGAAGTGCCACCATCATCATTTCCATACTGCTACGTGTACATTACCAAATTTGGATAGGCAGAGGGGGGAACACGACTGACGGTGGAGGTGAGCGCTGATGCATCACAAGGTGGCCACCCTAAACCTACACCTGGGTCGCAAGTCCCAGGCGCCGTCACAGTGTTCCTCTCTGTACCACGCCGTGGACCCGGCGACCGCACGGTGAATCGACGGTGTGCTGTGAACCGGATCTCAATAAAGTTTGTGCTACTTGTATTGATTTTGGCTGCTACAATTTTGGCCGCCTGTTTCAGCCTCATGCCTGATGGTACTCAACAATACTCCTATATCAAGCTCCTCACCTCCTCCCACCTAACGTGTATCTAGTTAATTATAGAACTTTGATACTGCTGGTGAGTTAAGGAAGTTCGATGTCAGTTCGTAGTTAGACTGAAGATCTTAACTTGAACTGACATCGAAATTTGAAATAATGCTTGTTATGATTCAATAATAGGGTGACAGGGTTCAATTCACTTTTGCAGTCCTACGGCATGGTTATCTGGTCTGGTCTGAAATCTAACTTCGCATATGAAAGTGAAATTGGCGTTCTACGAAGTGTTACTGCAAACCAAAATTAGTTATCGATAAATCCGTTGCTGTCAATAGCACCAAAATGCCAGTTGAAGTTATTCCCAGGGGCACAGAATACCCGAAGGCGGCCTCGAAAGAGATGGTCGTGGGTCTGCCGGGGTGCGAGAGATATGCTTTCGGCAATCTCACCACCGGCAACCAATGACTCAAGACGGCGTGCGTTTTAGTCGGTTCGAGTCTGAAATAACCACCTTCACCAGCTCCGTGGGGATTATTCGAACGATAAAAAAGGGGCACGCAATAAAATATTGAAAGATCGTAATTTCTGAAGCTCCTTAAATAAATACTGCGCAAAGGTGCAGTTTACCCTTCTTAAGTAAGCCATTCGTACTTGACCGATTCATCTAGACTTCCACATTTTTTGTATCGGTATCTACTATTAACTATTGCAAAACCAGACTCAAGGTAAACATAGCAAAAACTACGTGTACCGAGTACTTACATATTTATTAGCAAGGATTATAGCACGGTTCGTGGCATAATCATTTATGGTAATATTTTAGTAACAGGTACTTTATGTTTCCTCTTAAATTATTGAAATTGTTTACACTGTACGTTCACAGTATTTGAACATTAATTAAATAAATATTTAACAACATTCTACACAACGCTATCTAGACCCATGGTAAGCATAGCTTAACTAGCTTGTGTTACGGAATCTAGAATCTAGAATTGCCAAGAGCTTCAGTAAGCTCTTTACTCAAACGAATATCTAAAACGGCGTTGATAGGATCTTACCAAATTAGGATAGGTAGAGGGGGGAACACGACTGACGGTGGAGGTGAGCGCTGATGCATCACAAGGTGGCCACCCTAAACCTACATCTGGGTCGCAAGTCCCAGGCGCCGTCACAGTGTTCCTCTCTGTACCACGCCATGGACCCGGCGACCGCACGGTGAATCCATGGAATGCTAAGAACCGGATCTCTTAATTAGATACTTTTTTATAAACACATACATATTATACATAGAAACACCCAGCCCAATGCAAATAGCCATGTTCATGCATACAAATATTTGCACTGAGCGGGAATCGAACCCGCGCCTCCTGCGTAGCAGTCGCGTTCACTACCGCCACGCCACAGAGACTGTCGAACATTGTGTTTATAAAATACAACATACAATTTATCATAACAATTTTACATAACTGCCTACTATCCGCATTTATTCCTTCTGATCACTTTGTTATTGTTATTTTCTTAAATTATTTGGCTCCAGGTGATACCCTACTTCTAAACTTAAATGAATACTTCAACGTTTATTATAATTGAAAGTCAACAAAGATCCAATGTATCTATCACTCTTGGAACAAAGAGAAACTACTTCAATTAGAACGAGAACAAGATACTTCATTTATCTAATACCAGCTTCGCCTGAGGCTCCTCACCGACGTCTGCATAACTCCAAAAGAAGGTAAATGACCGACAGCTAATAGGATTGGCTAGGCTACAAGAATGGCTTTGGTTTCAAAGGATAATAATGAACTTGGATTATTTTTCTTCTGATTCATGTTTAACAACAAGGCGATTATTTAAAAATAATGATGTCTAGGGATTTGTTATTGGATACCAGTGCGGCCAGACAAGGTTACGACTTTTAAGATCTATTTTAAAGTCAGTAATGAATGCTGTCCAACACAAAGAATGTAATCAAATCCCTTAGAGAGTTTCGCATTTTCATTGTTTCAAAACGCCTACTCTATTAATGATATATTAGAATGAAGTCTGGTTGAACTCTTTATTTGCAAATGTTAAAAAAAAATTAAACGTATTTCATAAATAGTGTAGCGCACTTTTTTTTAAGTTTTTAAAAATGTTTTCCCATAAGTACACATACATCCATACTAATAATATAAATGCAAAAGTAACTCTGTCTGTCTGTTTGTATGTTACGCCTTCACGCCTAAAACACTGGACCGATTTTGATATAAATTGGTATAGGGGTAGATTAGACCATGAGAAAGGACTTAGGCTATGTTTGGTAACCGAAATCCACGCGGGCGGAGCCGCGGGCAAAAGCTAGTATTACATAATCCAAATTACTATGGCACAATAGTCCGGAATTACAAAAATAAACAACCGCATCGTACCAGCTCCCTAGACGCAGAAAGCGAAGCTGGGTATCTGAATAAATAGGAATGCACGAACGTCTCACGCGTTGCATGTTATTACAGGGCTCTGAGCTCACTGGTTATGCTCTGATGTATGAGGGTTTGAATATGTATGGACAAGCAATCGCAACGGGGATCTCGCTAGTTCCAGATTGGCTCCAGTTTTGCTCATAAGCCTACGTTTATGGCAAATAGATTCTGTCTCATTTTCTGCACTGCTCACGATTGTAATACTTACTTTTAAACAGTCTTATTATTGTAATTACTAAGGTAAGACTTATTAATATGCAGGCGAGATCTTTAGCTACACATATAACATAGTAGACAGTAACTAGTCCACTTAGAGCACCCAGCTAAATAGCACCTAGCCATGTACACGAAGACCACCTATCAAGATTTTTGGGCACGTGCTATTCGTGGATACTAATTTATTTTATATGGGAACGGCACGGGTAAACATTCCTTCTTGGACATTAGCTTTAACCGATTTAATTTAAAAGGATAAGAGCATAATAATTGTTTCAAAGAACAAGACAAGGCCCTTTGGCTGTACTTGCTGTTGTTTAACCTTAACCATAGGGTTTAGGCTGCTACAATAGCATATTCAGAATATATCTAATCAGGAAGCCACCAGAAATGTATGATAATATTATTAGAAACGTATGCACAGAACTACAAGCGCTGGAAATAATGACATAGCACATTACAATAAACAATGAGCGACACGACCTCGATGGCGGCACGCCGTTGTCGTTGAACAAGCCATTTTAATTATAATTGCTCCCTGACGTGACTGCACCAGACACGACCAGGATACGTACCGAGCGATAATAGCATCGAAAACAATAGCCACAAGTAATTCAGGACCTATACCACGAATTCCTGATAGATGTAGTTAACTATAGTTACTCCTACAGGATCGTGGTTAATATTCATCCGGACAAAAAACACCAGAGTACAGAAATTGAATTTATTTTATACCACAAGCATAGTTATATGGATAAGGATGTGCTAGTTTATGGCGGCGGCCTTATTTCTGCGGGGTTGATAAACTGTAGGAGCTTTATTGAGCCACTTATTCGGTATACCATTTCCACGCTGTACACCAAAAATTAATGATAAATATCAAGATCGTCCTGTTGCAGCTTTCACTCTGTCGTGACAGCGTTCAAAGACCTTAAGTTAAGCTTCATTTTCTCTAGCAAAAGTTCGATAAAAATGGAAGATCTAACCACCCAATTGCCCACCACATACGACCTGAAAAGTCATCAAGAGATACTCAGAATAGCCTTTATACCTCGAGAGCCATTTATCTCATGTAATAATTACCTAACAGTTTTAAATATAGAGAATAAATAAAATTCTAACGTTCAAGGAAATCAATATAATAAATTATTTATGTGCTCTAAATTCGGTTTGGGTGCACGTTTAATCTAATTTATTAATTAAAATCCGCAACTATGATATAGGAAATAAGAAACCTGTCAGTTGACTGCTATTAATCACTGCAAAAGAAACCCGTCCGATCACTGCTTCGGCCGTCAAATACTCGTAACTAAGCAACAGGAAACAGAGATTTCTACAATCGATAAAAAATATGCAAAGTATTGCTTACTATAATAGTAGCCGCTTCAAACTTGTGGTAGGATCAGTTTTTACTAACACAAGTTTTAATTATTGGTAAATTATATGATAGTATTTAATACACAAATAATAATTTACTGACGATAATTGAGTTGAAACAATTTCGAAGTCGATATACACGACATACAACATGTGAACAAGTTTAAGAAATTAATAAACATATTATATTTTATTTAAATACATAATGCATTGGGTAAATCTTTTTGACCCCCGACGCAAAGAGAGGGGTGTTATAAGTTTGACGTGTCTGTCTGTTCAGTTTTTATTGTATAAAAGGTGACTTATGTAAAAGTGTTCTTAGGCATGTGTGATGAAAATCGGTTGAGCTGTTTAAAAGTTATGGGGATTAAAGTGAGGATGAGGAGTGTCGGGGGCTTGTTAAATTTTTAATATGTTATTTGGTCATGTATTATTTTCGCACATGACCTAAAAATAACTGCTATTATATTCCAGTTGATGAATGGTACTGGTTCTACTGTTACAAAAGCTTACCTAACTGAACTAGTGTGACAAGACTAGAATGTATTCCAATCTCGTTTTGTTGTTCCGCATTCTTCCTACGAAATTTTACCTCGTACAAAAAGTCCAAGTGTTATGCTTACTTTACCACGAAATCCATTTAATTTTTATTATTTTATTCCTGTTTATTATTTTATGTTAGTCACCGTATCTGCAACTAGGAGTTCACATAACATACGTTTTACTATCATCTTCTTCAATATCAATAAATGATTACGTCAAGTTTTATGTTCATAGGCAGGTGTGTTAATGCGATAACTTTCCATATAAATATGTGTTTGACCAAATAATAAATCAATTTACTACCCTGACAGACCTATACCACGTTGCTAGATTAACTTGAAAATAATCAAAAATTTAACAGGTGCCAACTCGCCCGCGCACGTCACTTTGACGTGCGCGAGCTGGTGTATGACCCTTCTATCCCTGTAGAATCTGGATGAATTATAGAAGTTTTTCGTATAGGTAGTGCCACTATAATTAAGTAACGACTTTCTTCCCTCAGTTACGCAAAAATCGCAATACCAATGAGGAAATCAAATTAGGTCAAAATAATAACTAGGTCAGAGTATACTTAACAAATCAGGAGCGAACTAAATGAGAAATAATAATTAACATTGAAACATGTTTAGAAGTACTAAACGCAAATGCATTCGGGAGTTACCTGTGTCGGATCCGGAAGGAGCCAACGTCCGAGTGCCATCACTGTGATGCGAGCGAGGACACAGAGCTGCACACGCTGACCGAGTGCCCGGCGTGGGACACGCCGAGGCGGGTCCTAGTGGCGGCTCTGGGGGTGGGAGTCCTCACACTCGCCACGTTGCTCACAGCGATGGTACGATGCGCGAACGCTTGGGGTGCGGCCGCCTCCTTCTGCGAGCAAGTAATGCTCGAGAAGGAGGCGGCCGGTCGGGTCCGGACCAGACTCCGGGCCCGGGAAGCCCGCGCAGAGCGAAGACGAACCGGACGTCGGAGGTCGCAGAACGACCTCCGTCCTCCATGAGCGCTGGCCTGGGGGTGACCGGTGGAGCCGCCTGTCACCCTAGCAGAAGCAGGCCGCGGCGGCAGCGCAAAATGCGCCTCCCCGTAACCGGGGCTAGATGGGGACACTGTGGTCCCCACAACCCGAAGGGGGCCATCTCGATAGAGATGGTCCTGGGTCTGCCGGGGTGCGAGAGATATGCTTTTGGCAATCTCACCTCCGGCAACCAAGGACCCAAGACGGCGTGCGTTTTAGTCGGTTCGAGTCCGACATAACCGCCTCCACCGGCTCCGTGGGGGTGGTATCCGTGGGGATTTTTCGCACGATAAAAAAAAAAAAAAAAAAAACGCAAATGCATTACCATTGAGTGCAGATAGTATCTAGTTAACGACAGTCATAAAGTATTTTTCGCGTGCACGACCCAAATAACAGGAATAATGCGTAGTTACGCATTAATGAATATTCAACAAGGCCAATAATAAATGTAAATTACATCCGCAGTGACAGCGAAATATATCTAATTTCAAAGGTAATTTAAGATCCTACAGTAAATTAACTTGATGTTCACATTTGAATATGGAAATTCGAAGGAATAGTGCTGATGCGCCACTCGACAGAACGTTACGAAGAAATGTACTTTCGGGAACTTATTATAACAATATTTGAAATGTTATTTCGACTGTTCTAAGTTTTTGTTTATCTTAATTTGAGAGGCTGTATAATCACAGTTCAACTTTTGACAGACTATAAATTTTTTACATTTACTTTCCCTCATTATGGTTTTCGCTTTCGTTTTGATATTAGATAACTTTGTGAACTATATGACTTAGAAAAAAGTATGTTTAAATTAATTATCTAAAGAACAGTAATGTGAAGTTATATGGGAGGGCAAGGTAACTGTAGCGATGTCCTAGTTTAAGAAGGACGCATCGACATATTAGTGAATTTTCTTATCTAAATATTTAAACAACTTCATAAGGTTTTTTTAACCCCAAATCCATCTTTATATTAACATATAAATATTGTTTGGTGCTTTTTTTTCCGGTCGCGCAATTTGTATTACCATCTCAAACTTTACGTGTATGCTGACAATCCTATAACCCAATTACAGGCGGTCCTCTTGCATTGTCTAATAATATAATAATTGTATCATGCATATATAATCTGCGGTAGCCTAGTGGTATGGGTAATGGACTGCTGAGACGAGGTCTCGGGTTCGATCCCAGGTTTACCATGGCACACACCAATGACTTTTCGATGCTTTTCGAAGTTATGTGTGTATTTATCGCAGGTTTATAAGTGCCCGGTTAATGGCAATAGGCTCGCCACCTATTACATTGGGACCTAAACATAAACTGGCGAAATGTGGGTGCTAGCACCTCTGCCTACCCCTTCGGGGAATACAGGCGTGAGTTTATGTTATGTTATGTTATATATAACCTTCGCATGAATGAGCGGAAAAGCAGTGACGAACATTGATATTTATACCGCTATCGTTTTGCTGGACACAATTATTCACACTCCCAACACTGCGCTTAACCGTCCACAGTATTCCTTAACCACGAATTCCGATTACAGAGACGAGAAAATCCCTCTAATACTGTTAATGTCTGTCTAAACCAGCTCCGGGATGGTGAGACAGTGGAAAAATTCATCCAGGCAGACCAGTAATCAGTCAAGTTTTAGCTCCGTATTACTGTAATGGGACGCCTAAAGCGAACGACGCTTTGTCTCCGTATACACCGCTTTAGGAAGGAGGTCCCGAAGTGAGCGTTTGTAACCTAAGTAATGTACGATGTCGAGTGAAATCGCTTCCATACCATATAATGTAATATAGTTTTGGCTTATGTAAATAGACGTTCATGCGGGAGATGCGCTGCCGACAATATAACATGTTAGATTTGAAGTAGAATTTAGTAGAACGCTTGTACGTTATCCAGTTAGTTTATTTGTGTGTTTCTTCTAATTTTTATTTATCGGTGAGGTTTAATAAGCTACTGTAAGCTCAAATTATATGCAAACCTCATAGTGCGTAGTGTTTTGTGCTGGACCAGTGGGAAATTGTCATTCTTATGTCTAGTAGGTATTGACTCGGATGACAGTTAGTCCCATGCTTGCACCTGGCGCAATCAGCAGGTCTTTATCTCTCAGGCAAATAAGGATAAAAATTACTTAATTTTACAATGCGTCTTGTACGGTAAAGATCAACTTCCCTAGCCGAAAGACCCTACCTTCTCAACATTCATTTAATTTATGTTATAAAAGAGTTTGTCGGCCCTGTTCAGAGGCCACTAACAATATTATACTCTTGTGGCTTGCGAGGGAGACAATACCGAAAACAAAATTAAAAAAATACTAGTAACTTATAAGAGATACCTACTACTACCCCAACTATCAAAAACGAATAAAATCCGCTTTTAAAAATCGCTTATTTCGTAGCCTCACGCTAATGTTTGCGTCCGCGCTTTTTGCTATCAGATAATTCAACGCTATTTTACGACGCACTTTTTCGTGTTCCAGCAATCACCAGAACGGGGTTCTCACGCGATGTGATCTTATCAGGAACCGCTTTAAATGTTCCTACCAGTATTTGTAAACATTGGGCCCGCTGTAAGAAGCCATGCGACCAGGAAAGAATTTCCTCCGTACGGAAAACTGCAAAAAAGATGGGAAGCTCCGAGTATTATAGCCACCGGTAACTGTATTATATTATAATAAAAGTTAGGTAATATTAAAAAAAATTGTTCATGCTTTTAATGATTTTGTGTTTTTTTTTTGTTTTTTTTTTTTTACTAATTAGCATAGGCTGGCAGGAAATAAAAACTTCAATTAGACTTAACATTTGAATTAGAAATAATTATATTCATGTTAATACAGTTTACATTACCATATCAACTTATAAATTAAGAAAAATAAATCTACAAATAATATAAGTCTACCGAGCCCTACAGCGACATACGCGTAATATTACTGCACAAAACCTTATTTCAACGCGTAATGGAACAGATTTACTCGCGGAAAACTATAGAAGGTGGTATTTTGTTCAGATAACGAGGGATTTGTACAGCTTTGTCATCAATATTTGCTGGTAGAATAAAACTTACTGTGTATAATGAATTCTAAGAAATAGCTGTCGCGTAATGACTCCGCTTACCTGCAACAAAAAAAGAAAAATTCATCATAACATAACATAACATAAACTCACGCCTATATTCCCCGAAGGGGTAGGCAGAGGTGCTAGCACCCACATTTCGCCAGTTTATGTTTAGGTCCCAATGTAATAGGTGGCGAGCCTATTGCCATTAACCGAGCACTTATAAACCTGCGATAAATACACACATAACTTCGAAAAGCATGGTAAACCTGGTATCGAACCCGAGACCTCGTCTCAGCAGTCCATTACCCATACCACTAGGCTACCGCAGATAATAACTTAGTAATAAATAAAACAGAATTTATCATTCCTAAATAAAACAGGACGACTGTATAAAGTTTTATGTTTCACGTATAGTATCGTAACTAGAACTTTAATGTAAAATTAGTCTAATATTAGTTACATACAGTAATGTCGAAAACGTTGATATAAAACGCCTTAGGAAGAATACGATGACGCGATACATAAAAAATATTTCATGCTTAATTTGCTAATGCGTAAACATATGATCCTTATTCAAAAACATTCATACTTAGTCAAATGCAGTAACAATACTATACCTGGATTATTCCATCCTGTCCTACCCGTAGTTCGATAATCAAACTGTTGTTGACTAACAGTTCGATCACCGAAGCCAGTCTAACAGTTAGGACGAAAAAATGCCGAATAGTCCGGTCGTCGGAGTTAGTCTGACAGTTTGTAATTTTTTTGTCCTAACAGTTCGATCACCGAAGCGCCGAAGCCAGTCTAACAGTTTGGACAAAAATTGTCCTAACAGTTCGATTATCGAACTACCTATTGGTAGGACAGGATGGAATAAACGCTATACCTAAGCAGTGGGTACTTTATTTAGGCCATACCATGTAGGCAATGGCCTTATAACTAAATAAAAAACAGATTTTGTTTCAATCAATCAATCAGCGCTGGACATAGGCATCGCCCAATGTGCCCATATCTGCCGATCCTCCGTCTTCCGCATCCAGTCTTTGTTTATCTAATATAAAAAATACTAGGATTTAAAACAGTACTTAGTTCAATTTAATAGCATATAGTTTACGTGTCTATTTTCTTCATTTTTTATTAATAGTAACGTGAATCGCACACATCAAAAGCACCTTTAAACGACTTACGTCATTTATTTTTGCCTGGAGGCTACAGGAAGTTGTCTTTATTTGGCATGTTTACGCTGTGTACGCTATTTATCTTAGAATAAGAATATGTTAATATTTTTCTGAACATAAATCATACTTTCATACACGTATTAATACAAAGCGAAGACTAAGTAGCGGAGAAAAATACAATGCTGTGTGAATACAAGTACAGTCAGCATCATAAATACCTTGACGACGAAGTCTCAAAATGATCTTAAAACTCTCATAATAAGAACAAATCCAACTGTTTTATTTATTTATATAGTGTTATTGTCCGAACCAAAGATGTGTACCAAATATCAGAACAATCGGTCAACTGCAAGGGGGTAAAAAAACAAATTAAGGCCATTTTGAGTACTTTGTTCGTCAACATCTTTCTGATGCTGACTTTACAGTCAACGACAAAACTAGTTAAACACATTCTACGAGTAATTTATGGAAACACTATAGCTATTGAAACTTTCATAAAATTATAAACATAGTATGTAAAAAGGTTAAAACGAGATAAACGTGATAGACGCTAGTGCGTTCGACTGTTACATTGGAGGTGGCGGGACCTGTTAATTTTTTTTATGGAATAGGGGGCAAGCGAGCAGACGGATCGCGTGATGGTAAGCAATCACCGCCGCCCATGGACACCCGCAACACCAGAGGAGTCACAACAAACACTTACTGCAAATAGTCCAATAAGTTATAACCATGTTATATTTGTTGAAAATAAATTAATTTAGTTGAACTGAATTGAATTTGTGTCTAGATACAGATGTGTAGTTTATCCCAGAATATTTAGTTATTTATTTACTTAGTCTTGCGAATATTACTAAACTAATTCAGGCATGATTGTAAAGTACATTAGCAATGCAATCGAAAAAAGATTGGTCACGTGACTGGACACAAAACGAAAACCTCTACGGTAATATCAGCAAAAAAATACGCTGAACCAATTACCGAAAAAGCCGTTACGTATGCAGGCAGTAGGCAGTGAGCAGGGAGCAGGGAGTATCGGTGTATGATCACGGCGGCCAGTGACAATAACCGCGGCTGGACGGACACGTGTCAACCCTCGTCTGCCTAATATTCAGGGTACAATCCACTCGGGGCGGCCCTCTCGTTGATACATAAGCTGATATAGGGATATTGTTGTTAATAACTGTCTGCTAAGATGAAGGCTGTATTACCGCTAGTTTAATTTAGATTAATGAAGACGACTGTCAATTAATGTTTAACTATGAATGTTAGTTCGCTGTAATTTGTTTGATTTGATTGAAAGTGAATGTTGAAATTGTTTTCAATATTCATGGCAGCATATCCTTGAAGGGATAGGCAGAGTTGAATCAATAAGCACATTTCGTCAACTGTGTTTACCAATTGTCTATATCTTACGAAATTTCGTGCTGCTAATGAAAATGTCACAAAAGAGAATCTAATAGCATTTTACACGACACAGAAATCGAACTTTTGAATGTAAGACATATTATGATTGCATTCTTTTTTAATTTTTTAATTTTAATTTTAATTTAATAATGTTAAATTTATGGCGTCTAGGTATTTTGTTTTTGTTACTTTTTGCAATCAGTCTGCTTTTATACAATGTGGATAGCTGTAATTGGTCATTGTTTTAGTAATTATTTACTGGTTTAAACTTTTGTAAACGACTGTTGTTATCCCAAATAAAAAAATAAAAAATTGCAAAACAATGATTGTCTTTTATGAATCAGTAACATTATAGACACTATTTTTATTAGTATTACCATATAATGCCTAGTTGGGATTACTATAATATAATACCGTTATTGAACAAATAAATTCAACTAGACAAGCAATGAATAAAATTACCGTAAGCAGAATTCAACTTGAATTATAGTGGCATAAAATAATATTATACGTTAAATCATACTGATAGACAATAAAATATAAATTTATTGTTAGATATACACAGAATAACCCAACTCAGAAGATACTTAATTACGTAGAAAGTTATTAGCATACCTCTCTACTTTAAACTACAACGTAAAGATAATTTTAGAGTTCATAAAACGTTCTCAAGTAGCGATCTCCATAACGAGCAATACAAAGTGCCATACTCCATATAGTACCTCGGGATACATATTTTGGACTAAAGACAAATTTTGAAGAAACGAGGCCCTGATGCGCGCGGCTTGTTTAGTAATAACCTATGCTTGGTATTGCTGGCTTGGCATTTCAGCTTGTCCGCCACCATATCACCCTTTTTTTGTTTTAGTGCAGAAATCCCCTCGGATACCTCCCCCGCCGGAGCCGGAAGGGGAGGTTATGTCGGACTCGAACCGACTTAAACCGCACGCCGACTGTGGGTCGTGGTGCTAGACCGGAGGTGAGGTTGTCTTCGACATATCCCTCGCACCCCGACTGACCCAAGGCCATCCCTTGCGGTCTGCCTGGGGACAATGGCGTCCCCGACTCGCCCCCGGAATGGGAAGGCACGCTTCTCAGCGCACCGCCGACCACAGTACCTCATGCTATCCTCAAAATACACACACCTAAGAAACGAGTACCTACTTTCCGTATGGAGCACATTGTTAGCACATTTTAGGTCCAAGATATATGTCCCGAGGCCTACCAAAACAACATCTCGTTCCGGATGGCCACTTGAGGCTAAACTCTCCATCGGTCATCATCCTTGTACAGCTATTTCCGATACTGTTGCCCTCGTTCAATATATTGCTGATATACATGCTGTAATGTCCATCATTTGTATGGAAAGCCGGATACTGGCCGTCCACCGTTCAATACATATTACTAATCTGTACTCGGGATTCGTATTCATGAAAATATTTTTCGTGTTTTTGCTCGAATGTAAATATAAATGTATATTATGCTATGGGTCGCAATGTCGTAACCGATTTGAATAGAGAATATCATTTTTGGTTCACTTACCAAAAATTGTGTTGTCGTACATAATAATATAATAGTGAAAATACTCGTAGTCACATAATAATGAATCTAGGTACGTGGAATGATTATCATTGGCGTAATAATTTTGGTATGTCTCTCTATTAATTGGTATGGCTCTCAAGTTTTAGGACTTTCAAGATAATTTGAGAATACCGAGTATACTTGTTGGAGAATTCTGTACCGAATGTCTTCTCAGCTAATACTTTACATTCCAAGTATAGTTTTGCGGCGGAGTATCCACTCGAGGCATAAGTAAGGAGAAGTTTAGAAAATATATTAGATATTCCTGGTACTTTTAAAGTTCTAGCTCCGATACGATCGAACAAAAAATACAATTCTCAGTTCATACAAAGTCACGCTCAAGTTCCAGTGTCACCATAAAACCTAGAAAGGATCCACAAAGATGTATCTAGCGGTGAAGCTGCACTTTAAAAGTACTAAAGGCAGGAAGCAAAGTACTTCTCTTTTTACACTACTCGAATGAAAGCGTTATTATGTGAAAAATTGTATGTGTTCATTGGATAAGAAAGTCCATTTTCCTTTAGTTTTGATGAAAGATAATCAACAAAGGCTGTAAGATCGATAGTCAGCGTACCACCTATCATTATGCCTTGCAGTAATGGGCATCCATCGCGATACTCATGCCATTACGAGTCTAACACACTATTAATCATATACTGGGTGTCACACACGCTCAGTATTACTTCCATACATACTCATTTGTTGTGGAATCCATTAAAGCGTGTGACATATGAGCACACACACGTGCGTAGCGTACATGTATGCTACATGTAAATCAGCACACACTGATGCAAAGTAAGCCTAGACCCTAATTAGTGACAAGACTCTGTTAATAAACGCTCATGTTCCGGATTGGGAGATCGGACCTTTGGGCCGACTGATCCTACATATTGTAACCAACCGCACTAATTGTACACGATGGCACGTTGACCTCGAACA
This sequence comes from Eilema sororculum, assembly GCA_914829495.1. Taxonomy (NCBI): domain Eukaryota; kingdom Metazoa; phylum Arthropoda; class Insecta; order Lepidoptera; family Erebidae; genus Eilema; species Eilema sororculum. Next base: position 16,970,435 of record OU618552.1, on the reverse strand, counting down.
GATAGTATGCAAATGAATAACTGGAGACCAGCAGTATAATATTAGAAAGGGCACATAATTAAAAGGTATCTAAATTGCTTCTTCATCTGTCAGTAATAAGATAAATGCTATATTGGAACAAAGTGCCTTTATTTACGGTCTATTATTTAGTAGACTGTTGTGGAATCCATATTCATTTCCTTATTCAAAAATATTGTTTAAAAATCGTTGAAAAAACTTTTATTGGTTCCAACAGTTCGTAAGAGTGTTGGTACTCCACCGTCGTCGCCTTAAAAACGGATAATAGAGAAGGGAAATTTTAATTGATTCAGGTTTGGCTTCCCCCTGTAAGGGAAAGGTCGTGGGTTCAAGCCCCACCTGAGCAATTAATTTTTCCTGATGTAATCGAAGTTTATATTTTTCAAAACTTTCCACCTCAAACTAAACAAAAACCTCTTTATAAGGCACTGCACCAATTTTATGAAAATAAGGCAATGCAATTCCACATGCAGAGTGTCTTCATAGATCATTTACTAAACTGTGCGCCTGTGGAATACGTTTACGAGGAACATTAAAATGTAAGTATGTGAAATTGAACTTTACTGCCGTATACCAGCTATCCTAGCTAGCGGCCCACTGGGCTTTTGTGCAACCAGGCCGATCAAATGCAGTAAAGTGAAAACACATCACGTCAGAAGTTCGTAACTTCGTATTCACTGGAGTTCTAAGTTGCAGTGAAGTAGGCTAGAATCTTTTATGTTATCCTATTGTTTGTCCAGATTTTGAGTGTAGGTCTTAAGAATCGTTTTAGACGATAAACGTATATCACTTGGAATCTGACAGAATCAGTCCAATTTATATTTATCATTCTTAAAAGAGTGTTTTGAAGAAAGACCCGTCGTCGCGTCGTCGATATGATTTCTATGCTAAAATTTAATAGTAAAAATACATTAAATGCATGCTGAGATTTTTCTCCATACTTGTACGAGCTCGGTTATTATAGTTCGTTCAACTTCAACCTAAATAGCTCGGTACGAGGGGATTTAATCACGGTCGCGAGCATTGGTAGTGTTTCATAAAATTCAACGTTCAGTTGGTTTCGCTTATGATGCGCTATCCTATGAACCGATTGCTATTGGATTTTTAATATACTCGGATGAAGCTTTTAGTTTTACGCTATTTATCTTTAAATTAAATACTTACTTATGTCTGATAACACCTTAGTATACTTGTAATTTATAGACAAAATCATTTAATAACAAAAAACATGGCTGGCACGTTGCACAGTTTCAATAATTTAGACTATAGATAGATAGTAGGTACATTCTAAAAGTGTTAGTTACATCTGAAATAATGCTTGAGAAAATAGTAAAGAAACTACACATTCAGAAAAAATACAAGGTGGTAAATTGCTTGAAAAAAGTAGCTAGGCCAGACTGGATGCGGTAGTCTGAGGATCGATCGGGTTAACTGGCCAAATGGCGTACATTGGGAGAGGCCTATGTCCAGCAGTGGACTGGGGTGGGCCAGTTGTGTCATCAAGTTGGCCTATGGCGCCCACATCAAATTGATTGATTGATTGAAATTAATTACAATTTAGACGTTCTTTTGAATTTATTAAAGAATAAGACTACAGTTAAAATCATTTGCATTGTTGGGATTTCACTCTATCCGTATGTCCCCAGAGCTTCTTGGAAATTTTATAGCAAGAAATTATGAAATAAAGAAAGAATTTATTTATTCCTAAACCTTGGTAGATTTTGCAAGATTTTGCACATGCTGATTCACAAACAAGGCTCTAGCGTAGGCTTTCCTCTCTGAGTTGGGAGGCCAGCAGTCAGTCGCTTCCAAAAAAGCTAACTAACCAATCAAAACCAAAAAGCGGACCTCAGATTTCGAAGTAGAAACTTTAGACACAACTATTAAATTGCTATATAGATGATGAGTTATTTCAAAAGGTTTATTGTTTCGTTGTGTTGGCCATTCCTGACGATAAATCAATCGCGTCTATCTGTCACGTTTTCAATTATTATATTCAAAGTAGCTCGAGTTAAGACTGCTGTGTTCACCTGTACTCCATCAGCGAACCGTTACTTCGTCGTTGAGGGCATTGTTACGTTTTACATCTACAATAAAAGTCAGAAATATATATTTTAATCCGCCTTGCGAATTGAATCCTGTAACGTATTATACCAGTCATATTTAGACAATTCGACTGCTAAGTCAGAGGTCGAAGGTTCGATTCCTGTTCATCGTTTAATAAGCCTTTTCTAAATGTTTTTGTTCCCAGTGTAGTACAATTTATTTAATCTGAGTTAAAAACTAAAGTTAAGTTCACAAAAATATTGCTTTTAAAATTGACTGCTTATTTTCTTGGTAACCTATCAACCCTATCAAACAAGCATTATTATTTATCTAACAAAAATACTACCGCCGAATAATCTTGATCATAATGAACATGTTAGGTTTTCCTATTCCGTGACCAGCGTAATTACCTTCTACACATGAAAAAGAAATAAGTTCTCCTACAAGGATAGTCCATTTCAACGTAACGAATATATGGCAATTTAAAAAATACTCGAACACAGATTACTGAAACAATATAAATGATTCGTAGAAACAGTTCAGACTCCTGAAACCATAACGAAACCATTAGCGGAGATTATTCAAAATCCACTTATTTAACATCTAACCTCAATGATTGTCGTTCCACATACAAGTCCAAATGGATTAACATTAAGGCCGTATGAAAGGTCGTAATGACGGAACATATTAGATTGTCTGAATTAAGTAGAACGTGTCTCCAAATGTTTGAGGTGATTACTTTAAAGGCCCCTGTTAGCAGGCGGGATCACGAAATCCGCAGACATTAGGACCAAACTGACAAGATCCGGCTTCCTTATTTAATATAAGCAATGACCGTTTCCTTACTGGTGTACGATGCGAAGATTCCAAGTAATTTCAGAGAGCATTAAGACATTAAGGAACACATTGACAGCGTTTGTGTTCAAGTTCTCGGTTACTGACGAAGTACAAGGGCCTCTCTATCTCTTCCCGTGGGTGTTGTACAAGGCCACTGAGATATGGCACTGATTTCCATTCGGCAATAACGATAAAGCCTATGAAAAAGTTGATGTTCTCTACTAAGTGAGATCGAAACAAATGTGGAGAAGTATAGTTGTAAATTAATCTTTGCCTACCCTCAGACAGATAGCGTATGCATTAATATATATTCTCAGATAAAAATTCTATAATACACATATGTAGTAAAGTGTGCATTTTCAGGAAAAAATATTTATAAGACCGCTTGAAAAAGCTTCCAATAAGAAATTAAAGACAGAATAACTTTTGTAAACCCAAATCTACACCCATGGGCGGCCAACCTGATGGAAAATGCTTGCCGTGACAACAGCAGGCGCATCACACTCAGCTGTACAATCTGTCTAGATAAATTATTATCTACCCTACACTCCATTTTATAGCTTAGTATCCTAAAACAAGTTTATTTTTTGAAACAAATAATGTGAGAACAATGTGAGTTAGGTATTTATTACCAAGGGATACTCGCAGTCTCCTCACACCATCTGTTTTTATTTTCTATCCAGAGTGTTTGATATCGACGTTCAGTACTAATCTAGAAAAATCTCGGTAAGTAATCCATCATCCGGCCGTCAGCAGAAACAAAACGTCACTCTGACACGTGTCGCAGTTTGCACTGTACGAAACAAACACACGAAGAGCAAAAACGAACCGACACGACGCGATTAAATATGATGGACGACCGATGGTAAATAACGAAACGACCTAACCGTTCCACTAACGATGCCGATACCGGCCATCACATGTTTCATGCGTCCAATTTTTCTCAACAGATAAACGTTCAAAATTATGTTCTCTGTAACAACATTTTATAAGAGAAGAATCATTCAGTTGTATCAATTTCTTTGTGACAGGTACGTAAAAGCACCAATCGAAATAAACAGCGATAGAAAAGATCGAATAAACAAAAAAAAGCGACGGGAATTGTCGTGACTGTATCACAATAGCGAAAAGGAAAAAAAAAGGGTCTTAGGAATGGAAGAAAAACATAAAGTTGGAAACATCACGGAGAATATTTTTCTTCTCAACATTAAACTTCTTAATGAGGTTGGTAAAATAATTGCTGTAACACTAGGAAGGTACGTGGAATGGGTAGCATTAATTAAAAACAGCACCGCAGTCGAGGGGCTGCGGTCAGACGAAAATGTAACGTAAATAATAACACAAGGGCAACAGAGAGTAGAATGTATAAAACGTAAAAGGGCGGACGCTACTAAAACTTTTGGATCTCCCTTTCATAACTTTTTTGAGAAACCTTTTTTCGTACCATTATTTTATTATGCCTCATTTGACTAAAAGAAAGTCCGGACGAGCCGTCCGTGTTATATGTTGGTCCCTTCATTTAAAATATGTATGTGCATACGCCACACCACACCCAAATAACCCTAAAGTTGAGTTTGTGTCTACAAAGTGGATTGATTCACACAAATTGAATTCTGCACGAGGTCATTTACATAATACCAATTTATGTGACTCCGATCGTTTGTGTGTGTTTCGGGTAGTTGTTGTTATACTAATCGGTACCTATCATTTTTGGGTTTGTTGGGATCATAGCACTCAATAAATTTACGTGGGTCGTATTTAAAAATATGTCAATTAGAAATGACGATCCATTCGGAATTTGCTCACCCTGTATTCTTATAACTTACACGATGCCTTTGTAAAGAGGTGTACAAACTGTATTATGGTGAACTAACAATTTCTATTTTCTGTGAATAAAATAATTGAACTTTTTAACTATGAAACAAAATAGGCAATACAACGGCACTGTTTTTTCCTTCTGTAATGGCCACTGAGTATCACTCGTTCTAGTATAGGTACCTACTTCCGTTGGCCTAAAAAGATACATTTGTGTTCAAATTAGTGTTAGCAAAGATGAATGGGAAAAAAACACACGTCGCACAGACTTGAAATAAATATGAGATAATGGTAGGCAGCAGATGACGATTAGCGTTAAGAATAAAAGTAACTGTACTGTAAAATGCAAATGGAAAACATCTGAAAAGAGTGATTTCGTATTAACGATAACTCCATTAATGCAAGATCACTTCTTTCAGGTAAGAAAATATCATTAGACACGATACTCTCAGCGATGGGTCATTAAACCTTAGAAGTTAGAATGTATTCAAAATTGCCAGCATTCATTCTAGAACCAGAAAATACTTCCAATTTCAAATGTTTGCAATCGAATCAGACAGTCTGTAATCGAAGTACTCGAAGCAGATAGTTGGTAAGCGCATCGTTTTTTCTCGCGGTTTCTAAGATCCCTTATCTCAATCACTTCTGTTCGGGGTGAACAACCTCGGGCCGTCGTCTTGAGCTTTTAGTTAAGATAAAAGTAACAGGCGTCGCTGTAAGCAGCACGGTACGGCTGTATCCATCAAGTTTAGTCTCGCATTACGGTAACGAGCGCTGCGGGGCAGCCTTTGTTACGATCTTGGCTTTGGCACTAGATATTGTTTGCTGTTATATTGTTATTGTCACGTTTGTTATAGTAAACCAGGCGGCTTTTTAATGACAAGACCAGTCATGGGTGATCAACCGATCTACTTTTACAAACCAACTATTTTCTTTTTGAATTTTTTTACGTCATTGCATTACCTATTAAAAGTGTGTATAATTTACACATTTTTTTAATAAATTGAAATTACTACAAATCTTCTTCGTATGCAATATTCTTATAAGATGATCTGAAGCTTTCGCTGCAGGAATAAGTAATTATACCTAAATATTACTTATACGAAATTTAAACAAATAGGTAGGCGACGAACTTATTAATTGAATGGCATGTTTGCAGACAGGGTGCTGCTGGAAATAGTAAATACTGAAAAACAAACAACCTTTGTCGACCGACCACCTGAGAAATCGAACTTAAAACTACACGATTGCAGGGAAATGCAATATCCACTTGACTAACAAAGCAAATCTCCGTAAAACTTGAGATTGGCTGCGCACCAGCGACTCAACTTCTCAAAACGCGGTGAGCAATTTGCCTCCCCAAAAATAATACCTACATCTCCTGTAACGTACTAATAATATAAATCCTAAATACTCTTTTATATGGTAATGTTACGAGTTCAAAGCTTTTTCCAAATAACCTGACATTATACACCCAGTTTGCACAGTTTACATTTTGTTTTGTCGCCTCTCTATGATTACACGAATTTATGTACTTTTTCGTGTACATTTACATTTAAATGCCTACGTACCACGTTTTGTATTTACAAACGCTGTTCGTTTTTATAGTTATTCTGTGAAAGTCGTTAACGATGCGGCAATGTTAAAAAACGTAGGTATAAACGATAATTACCACCACAATGTTAGGCTAACCAAAATTAGACCTAACAAAAGTTCAACTAGTCTGCAACAGTTTAATGTATCGCGGCGATAAATACTCCGAGTTAATTACATCAACCTGCAGACACAAATAACAAGCCATTAGTGTTCGTACTTTACACCGATATTTGTGAACAGTCGCGACTAAAACTAAAGTGGAGCAGCAGACAAATGTCAGTCCAGTTGTCAGTACTTGACGTTGATACTATATCTGTAAAATCCATACTAATATTATAAATGCGAAGGTAACTCTATCTGTATGTTACGCTTTCACTATAAACCGATTTTGATTAAATTTAGTGTAGTGGTAGATTATATAAATAGAGAAGATTTTGAGAAATGACATGGGCTATGTTTGGTCGCGATATCCGACATCTACAAAAGATAGTATTCTTTATAAATATAATTGGCTTTTATATGTTTGTTTGTAGTGAAGTTTTTTTTTATAAACAACACCTCGAATTGACTTCACCTCGCCGGATGTTAAGCTAATGGCAAAGTCTCGGAAAGAGGGTCACCATCGTAAACATGTAACATATCGTAGTAGGGCTGAATTTCATGGTTCTAACAAAAAAAAGCTTCCACACGGTCAGCTTTTCCGGGTAGAACTGCCGCCTCATCTCCCAATCCTGACAAGAAAGTCTTCGCCGGAGTCTCGTCGTTATTTAGCAGGTGCACCCAACTTGCCAGTGAAACTGAGCCTTCAAGGATGTTGATAGGGCTCTGTAACCGGACAAGATATATTAGACTAGCTATTACCCGCGGCTCTGCGATAACCGACATCCACACATGTCGGTTATCACGAGCAAATATAGCCTGATGTCCTTTCTCAAGGTTTAATCTGTTTATGGCAACATAAGTGTATTAAATATTAGTATAGTAAAATCCGTACTTAATATTATAAATGCGAAAGTAACTCTGTCAATATGTCTGTCTGTCTCTATGTTACGCTTTCACGCCTGAACCACTGAACCGATTTTGATGAAATTTGGTATAGGGGTAGATTAGACCATGAGAAAGGACATAGGTTATGTTTGGTCGCGATAACCGACATACACGGGGGCGGAGCCGCGGGCAAAAGCTAGTTATTTAATAAATACAATTAATAGTGCCTTTTTTTTTTTTTTTTTCGTGCGGAAATCCCCTCGGATACCCCCCCTGCCGGAGCCGGAAGGGGAGGTTATGTCGGACTCGAACCAACTAAAACCGCACGCCGACTGTGGGTCTTGGTGCTAGGCCGGAGGTGAGGTTGTCAAAGACATATCCCTCGCACCCCGGCTGACCCAGGGCCATCCCTTACGGTCTGGCCCTCCTCAGGAAGAATTAATAGTGCCAGTGAATTTGTTTAATTACGAGTATACAGTCCACTCCTATTCCAACATAATCTATCCCTATACTTACCAAATTTCATCAAAACCCGTTTAGTAGCTTAGGCGTGAAAGCGTAGTAGACAGAATTACTTTCGCATTTATAACATTAAGTATGAATATCATAACCTACCATCATGCTTCTTGGTACATTAAAATCCTCTAACATTACTGATATCTCAGAAGTGGTGGCTCAACGCGTCTGTCAATTCTGGGAATAGATACGATATCTAGTTCAAAGAAAACTATTTATAACATTCACTAGAAATTATATTACTCTATATTAGCATTTCATTATGTGTAGGTACTTGTCAGAAAAGATATTCAACTAAAGGATATTAAGACTTAACGAGATTGACAGTTATGATACACAAGATTCGTACCAGAAGGGGAACCAAGAACCATATATATCCCGTAGTCAGTTCGTCTGTCGAATGTACCATTCGACCAAACGCGACTAAAGTTTATTCCTAGAATAAACAGTTAATATCAGCCACATATTGGCTGTTTATTCTAGGAATAAACTTTACTCGCGTTTGGTCGAACCGGCCCTATATCGCATAAATCGCAGCCACTAGACATTGACAGACTGTCGCTATTACGATAAATAACCAAAAGGAAATATTGTTCCTGCACCGTATCTACTTATCGTGATCTGACTTTCACATCAATGTTATAACTTACAGTATGCTTATAGCGACTCTCATATAATTCTTATAAAAGTATTTTAAAAGGACAAATACTATGTTATATTATCTTATACGATAATATGAAACCCTACACGTTCCAATCTGACTTGCATTTGACCGATTTCTTTACTATTAAGGTGACAAATACGCATCCCGTCAGACTAATAATACGCAGTGTATAATAAAGCTAGTAACAATAATTCATGCAATAGTGAAGCAATTCATTCCCACCGAGGTACTCTAACTAGTTAAATAAACAATGGTATTTTGCGTTCAGTACATGTAACGCCATCTATCATCTGCCCACAAAACTAATCTAAATTAACCGACTATTGCTCTTGTTTATATTAAATTTAGGGCAATGTGGTACAATTTTGATTAATACGGACAAATTCACATTTTAGGGCTCCTAGGGGGCAAATAAAGGAAGCATACGCCGACGGCTACGGAACCAACATCGAACAATTTCGGAAGCTCGTTAACAACTTTGTTGCCCACACTAAGTTACACTCGCCCCTTTTTTACGGTAACATAAGTGTGTGAACATAGCCGATATACATAACACCACCGAATAAGGAATAGAAGGGACTGAACTTTTTGATGATCTATCCGTACCTTATAAAAGTTCTCCATTTTGTTTTATTTAGCTGCTACTTAGACTCCACCCGCGTGAAATACCTACTGGTTTTTTATGGAATAGGGTAGCAAACGAGCAGGCGGATCGCCTGATGGTAAGCGATCACCGCCGCTCATGTCGCCTACTCACACGTACAGTCGAAAAAATAATAAATATTTCCCAACATTCTACACAACGCCATCTAGACATGCTTACCATGGGGTAAGCATAAATTAACTAGCTTGTGTTATGGAATCTAGAATGCGGCTAAACATACTTAGATATTTTTTTTGTAAATACATACATATTATACATAGAAACACCCATATTCATGCACACAAATATTTGAACTGTGCGGGGATCGAACTACTATGCTACAGAAGCTGTCAGACGAAAAAGTGCGACCGTATCTCTCTTGAAGGCTGTATGTCTTCCTGTGATTAGAAGGCACATGTGCCTAAGCTCTAAGCAAATGTACTATCGACTACAGTGGCAGAAAGATGGCGTGAAGAAATTTGTCAAAAGGGAAGTCGGTGGAAAAAATACTTCGAACTAGTTTATCATGCACCATGCGACCCTTTGCGAAGTCGACAGGAATATGGTTATATAGGGATCCGTAGCTAGTGATTGCCTATAATATCTAAACCCAATTTCATCCAAACCCATCCAGCTGTTCTAGCATGATTTAGTAAGAAACCGTGAGAAGGATATCAGGAATACTGATAATGAGCTAAACCTCTCACTTTTAAATAAATCAGTAAGAAAACATGATTAGTTAACCTCGACTGCATGTCCTAAGTAACTCTACAGCGGTCGATTTATAAAGCTCGTAAGAGTGGATCCTACTAACGGCGTGCGGGGATCAGGATTAATAATTGCCGCAAATATTTCGCTTCTAGAGGGCTTTAGAGCAAACAAAGAAAGGTCTTTAGGAACTGACGACATTCGCAATGATGGAACTGTTTTCAAAGGAAATAGTTCCTTTTACGATATTACTGTTGTCAGAAGTTCTAGAAAAGCTTAACACTTTGTTAGCGGATCTATCGGCCACTCAATATTTTTGTATTAGTGAGGTGATGTTTGCTTGTATTGTGTGTATGTTTTGATGTTTTATCTGAAATAAGGAGGCACATCACCTTATCAGCTTGACCAGATCATTATACCCATGTTGAGTTTATAAACTATACATTTTATTGAATTAGAACTCAAATTACGTATTATTTTATCATATCTCATTGTAAAATAACGTTGGTCAGTTTCGCTCGTAAGCGCTTAACCAAGAACATCCGCTATGTAATCCGCTAAGTAATATCTCTAATATGGTTCCATCCCAAGGACATAATGCTATCATAAATAATACGGAATCCTCATGGAAAATAGGGATTCTCAAGTTCCGACGTAACACGTTCTTAAGTTTATCATTCTTTTATAAAACTGTAAAGCGAAACCTTTTAAGTCGTTCACCATCATTACCTTCATAAAAAACCTAAATAATAGCATCCACTCCTTTCAAAACTTATAAAAAAAATCAGCTAGCTTCAGATATTTATAAAATATTTACTTGGCTGAGTATTTTTTACTTAAATATTGTTCACGCAAAGTATTTTGAAGGCATTAGATATTCAAATGGAATAAATGGAACATTCATTTCTTCACAAAAAGCTCCACTTGAAGGCAACAGCAAAAGGGTACAAGTGGATAAACGAAGACCCTACATTTATTGAAGTTTACCCATGCATAATAAAGCCTATAAAGTCTATTGGCACTTCTTCGACGCAGTAAATAGTAAAGGGGACGAACGTAAGTGAATCATTGGTGTGGTTTGAAAAATAAGGTCCCGACGATCGACAGATAAAATTGCTTTAGCCAGATCGAGTAAAACGAATGGGCGAATTGAAAAAATGAGGTGATTCACGATTGTCAGGGAAGTGCTATTGCGAAATTTAAATGGAAAATTGCTATTTTGGGTTCGGTATAAATTGTAACTTTTAACGTCTATAGACTGCTCTAATTGGATATCTCGATAAGTCTACCTAGTTGAAAATGAATCAGGTATTGATAGAGTTACTTTTTTAGAATTGGTATGTTGAACTTTATGTAATAGAATAATAAGTCAAGTATAATGTATCTATCAGCAAAGTTTGCATATCTGATGAAAAACGCTGATTCGCCTAACTGCTTTATATGCCATAAAATTGAAGATGTGTGCAACAATTGTTAATAGATTGTGAAAAATCGCAGTTTAGCATTCGACATCAATACCATCGTAGAATCAGAAACACCTACCTGCGTGGAACATTGTTTTTAAATATTTTACATTGAAACGTTTTCAAACTATAAGTGTTGTGATTTTCTCAATATTTGATAGCAAACGTGCCTGGTACACTCAGAATATTTATTTTATATCACGACTATGATCGTATTCATGCTTTATTCTGACTCTCAAACATATTTTAAATTATAAAAAAATATTCAGGTGAAAATTAAAATGGTTTGAACGAGGCTTACCTCAAGAATTCATTTGTAAAATCGTATTTTCAAACAATTTGAACGTTAAATTATATTTTCAAACAATTTAAATGTTAAATTGTATTTTCAAATACTTCAAATTTTAAATTTTACTATCTACTATTGATAACAGAACGTAAGTGGCAGGCTTATTGGTCACAGTGACTCTATTTTGTAATATTTAATGATAATTGCTCCCAGAGTACATTTTTGTTTCTAGCACTGTGTCTCAATATAGTGAGTGATTTTTTACCATGATCATTACGGTTAAGAATATCAGCCGGTTTCAAAATTGATTTAATTTGAATATTACGCCTAATGCCTGTGCATCGTCCTTTCACTTTCAAACAACATTCCTGAGAGATTTCAGCCGCAGTCACAATAATCTAATGTCATTTGTTACGACAGTTTAGAATGTAGATAATAATATTTAAGTACATATTATTATATTGGTCAGTCTTGAAAGTCAGATGAAAAGCTGAAGACTTAGGAATGAAGACCACCGTGGAACGTTTAATGGACGTCCTCTCTAGTCTACTTCTCAAAGGGAAACGCAACCTTACAGCCGGTGTTGTGATACTACTCATGGCCACCTAAGGTCATTCAGTGCACTTTGAGATCATCAGCGAAGTTGTGCAAATGCTTGTATAAATTATTTCCTACTAATATTAGAAACGCAATAGTGTGCGGATGGATGTTTGTTACTCTTTCACGTCTAAACGGCTGGAGCATGGATTGACACCCTGGATTAACACATAGGCTATGTTTGGTCGCGATAACCGACATCCACGCGGGCGGAACCGCGGACAAAAGCTAGTTATTAATATAACCGTTACTATTTTTAAAAGGCAATTTCATAAAAGAAAAGGTCACCCCAGAGAGCTAATTCTCGTAGAACTCTCGAGAATTGGCCTTCAGGTTTTACAGTAAAACAAAATTAGAAATTTTATTATATTGCGATATAGATTTCGCTTTTGTCATTCAGCGCTTTATACATATTTACGATTACGACAATAATAACTCAGTAATTGTTCATTAAAAAGAACATTGAACTTTATCTGAGTAGGCGTTAGAATCACTTTATCGCTGACAAAAGCATTAAATCGTTATCCGATATTTTGTAACAAATGGTAAATTTCATTTTCAACTTTTATCGATAGTAAACTTATTCTATTTCAATAAGACGCTTATTCCAAACATAAAATTAATAATAATTGGCCCCTTAATTGCTCCTAACTAAAGTTTAGGACTTAATCGGGCATTTTATAATAATGATTTTCAATTATTAGGACTACATTTATAATGTACCTAGTCAAATAATTTGAAGTTTAGAGATAATTTTTATTATTTTTACATTGCTCACTGATTTAAATATTTGTTGTTCCCATACAAATTTAATATTTTTCTGCTGATGAGATTCATAAAAAAATCATCAATCTTAATTTACAAAGTCATTTGCACAATTTTTCTTACTGTACACAAGGAGTGTTACGTTGCGCGAGGGGTAGACACATCCGAGGTTTTAACCAAAGATTGGCATAAAAGTTACTAAAATGAACATTCTCCAAAGACAACATTTCGTCACAACATACCTACGACATATCTCCGTCGATCAGTTCAACCAAAGCCATAACGGCCAATTAGCAATAATCCGAACAATTCTATCAATTCTAATCGAATCTTAAGCTTCAACAGCTAATAATCCATTCGAGGAGCACTGTTCACCGAGCCGGACGCTCAACAAAGGCTCTTAATACCGTAACAGGCAGGTGGGACCTAAATTTAGTCCAGGCATCCAATGTCCATTGCTTAGTACACGGTCGGTCCATTACTGCTATATGTGCATCATGAACTAATTAGGACACCAGCTGGGACAATACAGTGAGCACTGGCATGTATTTATACCGTAGTGCGGTTACAAATCTGCGTTTTCCTGGTAGATAGGTATAAGCTCGTTTTTTCGTAAGCTACCGAATGTGTGAGCGCCTTTTTAACACCCGACGCAAAGAGAGGGGTGTTAGAAGTTTCAAGTGTCTGTCTGTGGCATCATGGCTCCCTAACGGTTGAAGCGATTTCAATTTAGCTTCTTTTGTATTAAAGGTGACTCATGAGCGAGTGTTCTAAGGAATATTTGTAGAAAATCGGTTGAGCCGTTTTAAAGTAGTGATGGAAAGTCTCGGGGATTTTAAATTTTTAATTTATGTTATACAAACGAACATTTCTTACGTCATACATCACACATTATTTATTTGTAACGTTTTATTTGTAAAGTTAAATAGCCTGTGGTAGACGTGAGTTTCCGTTGAACCCCCAACATCCGAATTGCAAGTACCTTTTAAACTCTCACGTTCCATGGTATACAATTATGATAACGGGAAATAATAATGATACGGCACTCGTTAAAGTTCCAGCACGTAACTCGGTACTAACAAAATTTCGTAAAAGTAATAATTTTGTTTGTACTGTACTAATGTAAGATCGTCAGGGGTAATTTTTTAATTTGTAAAATACCTACATACCTTTTCTTACAGAATAGATGATTCATCATTACGAAAGTTGTCATACGTAGCAGTGCTTATGACGTGTTATACGATGATGTTTGATGACCAAAACGGTCGTGAAACGCTAATCTGTAAGCGGCCTAACCAACACTGATTGACTATTTTATTATGTAACATCATATCTCGCATTCTCACGTAATTTACGTGGCAGTTGATGAGTGTGAGTTTCTGACGTGAAAAACTGGTCGTGACTTCACGTATTTCTTGTTTATTGTTTAGTGTTTCTTGTTTATATCTTCTATGGAGTCAACGTAAATGCAACAAATGTCTGCAGTACCTACCGTTATTGCTCTTTTATTCACCTAGGTCCTATTTCACTGCCATTCTTTAATTTTTCGGGATTAATGGCTATAGGTTTTAATAAAATCACATGGGGCTACTAGCCTACCGTACTTTTATTTTAAGGTTCTTTTATATTTTGACTGAAGCAAACAAGCATAATTATGATTCATCTGACAGTAAACTGATAACACCAGAAGTCTACCTCTCATATATTCACCTAAAATAGGAAGGGTGATTCATCAGAATCACCCTTCCGTTTGTTAAAACGGCTTTTTTATAAAGGACAAGTCAATTTGACTTCACCTCGCCTGATGGTAAGCTAAAGGCCAAGTCTCAGAAAGTGGGTCACCATCGTAAACATGTACCAACTACCATGTTAACAGTGGTGGCTCTCAGCTTGACGGCCTCATCAGATGACTTTTAAAGGACCCGGGACTGTAGGAAGAAGGAAACACGTGAGCCTCCTGGCAGGGAGTTCCAGGTCTTAAAGGTGCGGCATAGGAATGAGTCACTGCTAGTTAAAATTAAAACTTATGATGAATCGGTCATTACGTGTAAAGCATACTCTACCTCCTACAGACGATACCACCTTCAAAACACACATGAGTAAAACTCCAAATTAGTTAAAAGTTTATTGCATGTTACGGCTTACTGTATACATTCAATACCGTCGAGTCAAATGATTCAGTACTTCAATTGCTTGTCGCACGATGAACGACTGGGCACGTACCCACTGGACCCTCAAAATTCGACCTCATCTATAAATATGATCCACTGGACCTCCATGTTAGAATTGGACCCTCAATCTTGGATTTCATTTTTACATTAGTGTCCACTAGACCCTCTGTCAAACATCGAGTTCCATTCGACCTTATTTGTACTTCTTAACTATCACTACTACTATCTTCATTTGAAAAAGTTAAAATACAATCACGCATGGTAACTTATAACGTTTTTTTCGTGCGGAAATCCCCTCTGCCGGAGCCGGAAAGAGAGGTCATGTCGGGTTCGCACCGACTAAAACCGCACGCCGACTGTGGGTCGTGGTGCTAGGCCGGAGGTGAGGTTCCCCACGGACACCACCCCCACGAGCCGGTGGAGGTGGTTATGTCGGACTCGAACCGACTAAAACGCAAGCCGTCTTGGGTCCTTGGTTGCCGGAGGTGAGATTGCCAAAAGCTATCTCTCGCACCCCGGCAGACCCAGGACCATCTCTTTCGAGATGGCCCCCTTCGGGTTGTGGGGACCACAGGGTTCCCATCTAGCCCCTCGGTTACGGGGAGGCGCACTTTGCACCGCCGCCGCGGCCTGCTTCTGCTAAGGTGACAGGCGGCTCCACCGGTCACCCCCAGTCCAGCGCTCATGGAGGACGGAGGTCGTTCTGCGACTTCCGACGTCCGGTTCGCCTTCGCTCTGCGCAGGCTTCCCGTGCCCGGAGTCTAGTCCGGACCCGACCGGTCGCCTCCTTCTCGAGCATTACTTGCTCGCAGAAGGAGGGGGCCGCACCCCAAGCCACTCCTCCATGATGGGTCTTACCGCCGCTATTACGGCGTGCCCTGCGCTTGGTCGCCCAAGTCGTAGCTCCCATTCCGCTACCATGTCCCTGTGGAGATGAGACCTCACGGCCCGAATTTCTTCGGGCTCGGGTTCCCGTCCCTGCCCCCGCGCCTCCTTTCGGTACCGATATAGCATCGAAAGGGCTCTCGCATCCAGGTTCCACGGTAGGGATCCGGCAAGGAGACTCGCCGCCTTCAGGGATATCGTGCGGTACCCCCTGATGGCCCTGCTGGCCATTGCACGCTGCGGACCATGCAGCAGACGTGCATTATGGACCGTCAGGGTCTCCGCCCATATTGGGCACCCATATAGGGTCATGGACCGCACGACTCCCGCGTAGAGTCAGGTGAGGTCGTCATCGACATATCCCTCGCACCCCGGCTGACCCAGGGCCATCCCTTACGGTCTAGCCCTCCTCGGGAGGGGGGACAACGGTGTCCCCGACCCGCCCCCGGAATGGGGAGGCGCGCTTCTCAGCGCGCCGTCGCCGTGGCCTGCTTCTGCTGGAGTGACAGGCGGCTCCACCCGTCACACCCAGGCCCGCGCTCATGGGTTCGGAGGTCAGTCAGTGCCCTTCGACGCCCGAGGTGCCTGCGAGCGCGGGCGACGCGATTCGCGAGTCTCGCTCGCTCGCACCGCCTCTCCCGTTCCGCCGTCTCCTTCACGACCATTACCTGCTCGCTGAAGGAGACGCCGGCCGCCCACGCGTGAGCAGGGTGGCGAGGGTGAGAACTCTCACTCCCAGAGCCGCCACTAGCTCCCGCCTCAGTCCGGCCCATGCCGGACACTCGGTGAGCGTGTGCAGCTCTGTGTCCTCGCTCGCGTCGCAATGATGGCACTCGGACGTTGGCTCCTTTTTGATCCGACGTAGATGCCGCCCGAAGCACCCGTGCCTGGTGATAATCTGCGTCAATCGATACGAGAGGCTGCCATGTGGTCTCTCTAGCCATTCCCTCATGATGGGCCTTACCGCCTCTATGACGACATGCCCTGCACGTGGTTGCTCAAAAGGGATCTCGCTTCTAGGATCCACGGTGGCGATCCGGCTAGGAGACTCGCCGCTTCAAAGGATATCGTGCGGTAGCCTCTAATTGCCCTGGAGGCCATCCTCTGCTGCGGCGCACGCAACAGGGGCATGAACCTGGTCTCCAGGGTGTCCGCCCACACGGGGCACCCGTATAGGGCCATGGACCGCACGATACCCGCGTAGAGTCTCCTGCAGGAGTCCTCCGGGCCCCTCAAGTTGGGCAGCAGCCGCACCAGCGCGTTAGCTGACACCAACAGTTTGGAGCGCAGACTTCGGAAGTGCTCTCCGAAGTCCCACCGACCGTGGGGTACGAGCCCCAGGTATTTCAACTGGGGCTTGATGTCGATGGGAGTACCTCAAACTGTCAGGCTGGATCCCGGGGGTGGCCCGCGCCGAGGGCCTTGAAAGAACAAGGCCTCGGATTTGTGCAGAGCCACCTCGAGACCCAGCCGCCGGATCCGATCCACGACTTGAGCAACAGCGGTCGTGGCCCTCTAAGTCGCCTCGCGGTGTGTAGCGCCACTCACCGTCACTAGCGTGTCGTCCCGCGTAGCACGTGACGGTGGCACCGAACGCGAGCTCACCGCGAAGCACCCAATCTTGTCCGATGTTCCACAGGAGCGGCCTCAGGACCGATCCCTGTGGGACACCGCACGACATCTCACGCCTACCGACACCGGTCGCACTTGGGTAGATGACGGCTCTCTCCGTCAGGTACGCCCCGACTATGCGGCGGAGATAGAGACGCACATCGTGGTACACGAGCGCCTCCCTGATGCAACTCCAGGGCAAGGTGTTGAACGCGTTGGACATGTCCAAGGATACTGCCAACATCATCTCGCCCCGGGCGACTGCATCCTCCGCCAGAGTCCTCACGCGCATGATGGCATCCACAGTGAAACGCCACTGGTGGAAGCCGTACTGCGTGTCCGCTAAGTCCGGTCTCACTCTAGAGAGGTGCTCGACGAGGCGCTTGGCAATGACTCTTTCGAAGAGCTTGCCCACCTCGTCGAGCAACACTATGGGCCGGTACCCAAACGGCTCGTCCGCCGGGCGTCCGTTTTTGCGGATGGGGACCAGTTTCCCCGTCTTCTACATCTTCGGAAACTGGCCCCGCTCCAAGCATGCGCTGAAGAACCCTCGCAGTCGGGGTTCGAGACCGTATTCCCCTAGAGCTAGAACCCACGCACGGCCTGGAATGCCGTCGGGTCCCGCGGCGGAGTTCTTCTTGGCTCTAAGCCCTCGCACCGCCAGCTCTAATACTACCCAAATGACCTCGGGCACGTCGCCGTCAATAACCACACCGGGCGCAACAGGCGACCGAGGTGGCGGGGTCATCTGCGGCGGAATTATTGGACTTCCGATTAACAATTTTCTACGTAACTGTACCTTTTCTTGTTAAAATAATACCGAACAAATAACAAATGAACACATATTTTTCCGAGGTCTAATAGCCACTAACAAAGGAGGTCCAGTGGAGTATTTTTATTTGATTTAATTTTGAAGGTCCAGTAGGCACTTAAAAAGAGGTCGAATGGGCACATTAATTATTATATTTTCAAGGAGGTCCAGTGGGACCTAAAAGTGAGGGTCCAGTGGGTACTTTTGTGAGAGGGTAGAATCTTGGAGGTCGAGTGGGTACGTAGCCGAACGACTGGGATGTTCTACACACACGTACTTGCCTCTGCCTACAGTCCCGAATACTTCAAACACGATGAATAAAGTAACCTTCGAGTCGAGTTTGTCAAAGAAAGACTAGGTAATATTTCAGAATTTCATTGTAACTTACCATTAGACCGGGTGTCATCAAATGACGGAAGAAATTAATACATTTAGAACTAGTTACTATCAAGAGCAAGCTTTGAATATTCATAGTATGTAGGTATTAGGACATACATTTTATGATAAAACAATGACAAAATGAAACTAACAACGTTCCGTTTCACATAACACAATCATTTCAGGTTTGCTAAAATTGAAGTCCTAACAAAATTGTAACTTTTATAAAATTAAATTAGTACCTAGCTACGTGCTGGAACTTCAACAAGTGCCGTAGTTGAAAGGTGATATTCGTGCTCAATTTAGTTGCTAGTTGCTACACAAATAAATTGTATCGGATGTAAATGTTTTATTATCCCTTAAAACTACACAGTTTCGAATAAAAATTGTGTCACAGGTCAACTGGTAAATACAAAAACAAAGTATTATTTGAGATGAACGTGATCATTTACATTAGTAAAACACTCGCCAAATAAATAGTAAAATAGGTACTCGATAAAATAAAAAAACATGGCGGATATTTACTGTTTTATTTTTATTTTATCGAGTATTTTGCGGCGAGTGTTATACTATTAATAGAAAAACAAAGTTTGTACGTACCTTTATAATTTTTTAAACAAACTCATTCATTTTACACAAGGTACGTACAAAATTTCGTGAAATACGTAAAATTTCATTACATAAGTAGGCCACATTGTTAGTAGGATACGATTATCACAGAAAATAGTAGACAAGAACATGTGACACATATCGACACTCCTCGTAATGGAGTGGAGTAACACATTTTTAAGGCTGCTCGCGGAGACAACGACAAAGATTCTAGCAGCAGGTCAACGGATTTCGTAGAGCACAGGATCATCAATCAAGTTTAGTCTCGCATTAACGTAATGACCGTCGGCCCTGGCGGATGTCGCCTTATTTTCCCTTTTTTTTTTCAGAGCTCCCTCCGAGGCAATTTCGTACACGATACTTTAGCACGGACGTTTCCGCTCTGATGGAAATCTACGAAGGATAAACCACAAGTAATATTTTTTTTAGAAATCTAACCTTTTCGACACGGCTATCAATCTTCGTGCTATCTGAAAATGTTTCGAGTTAATTTATTTCCTTAGACACATTTAACAGGTACTCTTTGTTGAGTTTAAATAGATTAAGATAAATAAAGCTCGAGTAATGAAGGTAAGCTTCACAAACAGTTGTTCGAGTCTTCCACTAAGACTCGGGCGAGTGTTTAATTAAACAGGACAGCAACGGTTTTACACAACAATACGTGATAGTTTGCTTTGTAACGATAGATTACAAGAGATAAATTCGGACTTTGTCGTTTGTAGGTAGATACAGACACCGACAAAACTGCTTGGTACAAAAATCTTAAAATCGCCTTTTACATTAATAACAGTATTTGATGTTTGAGTATTATACTAATCCTCTGTTCTTACAGAGTTGATATACTTCATTTTTCGAAAATGAAAGATTTACGCGCTAACTACATGAATAAATCAGAATTTGCTACGCTACTATATTGTCGTTAACTGTACAAAGGAAACTCTCGTATATACGGAAGCCAACCCTTTAAATCAATAAATAGTTGACGCGTGAAAATCATGGCCCGTGATTTCGTATCGTACGAACGTTGTACATCCCAAGGAAGGTCAGGAAGATTCCACAAAATTCCTTCACGGAATTCAAATTCCGCTCATGCTAACATGTAATAAGCGTAGTTATAGCAATCACGCTCAAAAGGTGGTTACGTCAAACTTCTAAATCAAAATTAGGAACCTCATCAAAGGCAAAATTTGTAATAAGTAGTGCTTGCTTCGTTGACTTAGTAAACTAGGTATTTTACATATGGATGAACGTCTTTTAATAAAACACATACACAAACTTGTATTTTAGTTATTCTACGAAAGGAAACTTTCACTATACGTTTCATATCTTGTCCACACCAATAATATCATTTGTCTTAAACTATCATCTTTAATAAGAAAGAAACGTATCAAACTACGATTCCATACCGTAATAGGCACGTAACTACCGAATTTGACGATACATTCCACTCACGCACCGTTTCGCTCTCTAGTTTGATCTATGCATTGAAGGATAGGTAATACAATTTGCACCAAATTCGATTAAGGCGCCTCGAAGCCGCAACTGAGTGCGAGCGAACCGCTCTTCCAGTGGCCCAGGTAAGCTTTATCTCTCGTGGGCCACAGACCATTTTCACGAGCTACAAGAAATTTCTACCGGGAATTGTATAATTTACTGCTATATTATAAATTAGGTTGACCCAGTCCCGAGGCATACTTTAAACCGAGTACCAGGAGCGTTGTTTGCAATTTGTAAATTTTAACTTAAGTTAAGACTACTAAAGCGGGTTTGCATAACTATATAACAGTGTAATATAATGGTGAGTACATACAATATTATTAATGATGTTACGTACGACTATGATTAATAAATTGTTATGTTGTAATGAAAATTGGAGTAGGGGTGGCAGACGACCCTTATTGTTATGACGACAAAGATAAATACGTCGCAAGCATTACCTGAAGAGGATCTTAAGCTCTTGGGAACGCGAAGACACTGCCAGTATTGTCTAGGTGAATACACGTTGTATAATAAATAATCCTCATTGTAATGCCAATGAGTAGCGTAAATTAGTTTACCTTCATACAAACTAAATTGGATTGTGTGGCATGGCTTGACAGGTTTGGATTTTAGGTCTATGTATGCAGGACAAACAGTATCAAACATGACCACAATTTGTAATTA
Organism: Eilema sororculum; assembly: GCA_914829495.1. NCBI lineage: Eukaryota > Metazoa > Arthropoda > Insecta > Lepidoptera > Erebidae > Eilema > Eilema sororculum. Next base: position 16,948,863 of record OU618552.1, on the reverse strand, counting down.
CGGTAGGCGCGAGCTAACAAACAAGCAGTGGCCGCAATACATTATACCAATAATTATGGATTAGCCGACTAAAACAACTCTAATGTACGCCGGCCATATTAAGGGCGGTATCAAATCATGAATCAAACCTGTCGCGTTTCGGATTATGTAGTGTGATTTTATTCAGAAAATGTTTTGGGAGATAACTCACGGCGTCAAAAATGTTGCCCGACATTCGCGATAGTACGAAATATATTGTATATGAAAGGTATTATAAATCCATAAATAAAAAATCGTTTACGTAAATGACGCACGTTCACTGTTCAGCTGCAAACACACTGTAACGTTATCCATCGCACAAAAACACACCGAATCGCGAATAAAAAAGCAAACCGCGTGCGTTGTCACACAATGTACCTATTATTTATTCGCAATCTGCCATACGTCATATTGCAGATATACCGGGAAAGTGTCACACACACATAAGAACACAACACTGGAATCCTCGTTTTGCTGTCCGGTGACACATTTCCCAAAAACCGGAACAAGACCAGTCAGGCACAGTTATGCAATCGACAAAATCATAAAACTCAGTTTAAACGTAATATCGATACAGTACTTCGTAGGAACAAAAACCAACACCCGCGTATGGGGAGACATTTTGTAATATTTGAATGTGAACACAGCCTTAAAAGGCATTAAGTGAAGGTGACCATGTTTGTAATCTTATCTACCTAGCTTTGTTTACCTTTACACACTATATTATGTCTGTATTTTGCCACACGTCCTAATTAAGCTTTATATATGTTACCGACACTAAGCTCAGGACAACACCGAAAGAATGAAAAATCGGCAATAAATCAACGGTATTCTTGTAATACGATTTTAGACATCGTGATTGTTTTTGATATTTGGGAGATTGATGTTAGATCAAGACTAAATTTTGAACAGACTTTAATTCCGAGAATTGTCCCTCAGAGTTGAGTAGGCCTTTCCAGTTTCTAATACCGTATACGGTCCGCTATTACTATGCACATAACTATTTAGGTAATCTGATATTCCCTACAATAATACATACAAGATCCATTATTTTCTATACTACAAAAATGACTACCGACAAACCAAGCATACCGCACGCCTGATGGTCAGCAGTTACTCTCGTTTATAAACGTTTACAACACAAGGGATATCACTCGCGTGTAGCCATATAAAATAACCTTGTTCTACTTTACGCTTGTGAATCTTTCCTTCAATATTAACAACACATTCAAACAATATTTCTGCATCCATACTATCCATACTAATATTATAAATGCGAAAGTAACTCTGTCTGTACGTTTGTCTGCATGTTACACACTCACGCCTAAACCACAGAACTTTCAACTTTCAACTATTTGATGAAATTTGGTATAAGGGTAGATTAGACCTTGAGAAAGGACATAGGCTATGTTTGGTTACGAAAAACGAGCGGGCAAAAGCTAGTACCTTATAAACTAATAGATATATGAGGAGGAGACCTATCGAGATGCTCGTAAGACCTACAAAAAAGCAATTTATGGACAGTCGTAAAAGAGCGGACCCTGGGCATCAAAGTGCAAACTTTACTCAACAAGCATTGACCGCATGATGACCTTGCTTATAATGGTAAAAAACCATAAAAAACCTATTAATTTAAATTAATAGGTATGAATATTAATAAAAATTTAATCATTTGTTTTATTTTATAGCCTATAGTTATGCTATGACATGTATATATTTTTGTAATCTCCTACTAATTTCCTTCATTTGGATACCCTACTCGATAAGTTTGAGTCAAAAATATTTTTGACAACAAACGTTTTGGTGCCAAAAATCCGCCATTTAGATTTTCTCAAAATTTTAATATACCTGGTGTTACTCACACAATCTCGGCGAATCAAATGACACCTCACATGTCGAAATCCGTCTAGCCGTTCAGGCTGTAAGCCGTTCCAAATAAATGGACATACATACATACACAGTCTCGAAAAACATTACCCTCCTTCCTTCGGCAGTGGGGTAAAAATAGAAAAATAAATAAAATATTCTAGGACATACTGTACCGCGCCAATAATATATGTTTTAAATTGCGGATAAACATTTTTTTTTTTCTTTTCCAAATATTATACAGAAACACCTAGGCCAGACAGAATGCCTGTTGTACTCATACCTAGAAATATGGGCTTATTTCATCCTGTCCTACTAGTAATTCGATTATCGAACACTGTTAGGACAATTTTTGTCCAAACTGTTAGACTGACTCCGATGATCGAATGCACTGAGTGGCAACCGAACGCACGATTCTAACATAGCAGTAGTTCTACCACCACGCCACATAAGTCCATTCAAACTATATCCAGAACCCACAATGTTACATAGTGGTTTTATCAAAGTGTTGGCTGCCTTTATTGCGGCAGTCAGGTACAGCTGTTATTCCTCTAACAGAGTGCGCTTGATTTAGTACAAGGACTTGCGAACAACGTAATGTCCTCGCATTGTCGGTGCGCTAATTCAGATGGATTTATAGTATTTATACCAGTGGAGCGTAGCCGAGTGCAGCGAACCGTTAGCGTTAATGTCTTGTGTTAATAAAAACGCACCACCATACATCGGTCTCTCGAGCCTGAAATATTCATGCCGCTTAGGTTTAACGGCCTGACGCATGATATACGGCATGTAATCTGGAACATATTCGACAGTAAAAAATAAATTCTATTTTTTATAATTCATAGGTTTATATTCTAAAAAGATGAAAAATGTGTCCGTTTTGGTGCAAGCTTTATACGATTGTGATTCATGACGATTGGAAAGTTTAATTGTGTTCAAAACAATCGGTCAATAATATTACATACATGCATGTAGTAGGTACTAAATTGCTTTTTTATAAAAAGCGATACAGATAGCCTTACACAACATAGGTATCAATGGCGCTTTATTGGGCATAAAGCGTATGCATTATTCAGAAGGCTGGATGAATTTCGCAAGCTACGGGTGGAGTTTAATTTCACTCGTAATTCACCCATGACCAACGCGAGATAGCCATTGGAAATACAAATTCATTTTTTTGCCTTAAATAATATAAATATTAAGGCACTACGTGTAATTGGCTATGCTATGATAATCCATATATACGTGGTAAAATATAGTTTCACAAAATATATTACATAATACACCTGAATGCTTTCTGTAGACCTTCGGTACTTAACGCAAATATCAATTGAATTTTAATATGAGAACAGGTACCACTAGACAGCATAATACAGAATCGGTCTAAACACTAGGTGTTTAACTTTCATATAAACACATCGAATTAGCTTAAGTTGCCAATCTTAACGCGGACGGTTGCGTAATGGTTCTTAACAACCGGGCTGATTAACGAATACGATCCTCAGCCGCGCACTTACACAACATGCATCCCCAACTAATTCACAAGTGTTATTGCCTTCAAACACTGCCTGTTGTGTTAACGCCTCGTTTTGGCACAATTACATTGATGTTTACAGAGCTAATGGGGTACGTCTCTTTACGCATGCCTTTTCTGAACCACGCCAACTTAATTCAAGCCAACTCATTATTTTATTAGAACCAAATAAAAACCATTCAACTAACTAGGGTTTACCAAACCAATAACTTTCCCAATAACAAACAGCTGAGCAATAAAATACGTAGGTGCTAAATCTGTCGGTACTCGGGCCTCCTGTTTCTCTTTATACAACTGTGTGATGTCAAGTTACATAAACCGAGAAAATAAAACCTTAAATTAAAAATCCAAGAGTTATCCGTTGTTGCACAACACAAGCAGCGAAAGAGAAATGCATCCGTTCTAATTGCATTTCTCGAAGAAAAATGGCGTACATTTCTTTGTCGAGGTGCCATTGAGAGCGCAAGATCGCGGGCGGGGGTGGTCCAATTGACATTGAGCGATTGAAGCCGCCCGCGCCGGTCGGGCGCTTGTCCGAGCGTGAATTATAGACTGGAGACTGGCATGTTTTAGACAGCTTCCTCCACACACAAGCAACTACACATGACATAGGGAGAATATATTTCCAGCCGACGACCAACTTCACTCAGAGCAACTGCCAGCTGTGCACAATTCGAGATCAAATAAAAATATGTCCAGTATGGATAGACCTTTTGATCCCAATACACATGAGTGATTTGTAGATCAGTTGGCGGATGATTTCAATTAAGTAGGTGTCTCATTTGTCAGACAAGGAATGAGACACGTTTGAAACTGAATCCAGACGACCCATCTCAACACAATGAAGGTAACATTCAAAAGGGGCGACCTCTCTAACAAGGTGTCAGCTACCTGACACTATTGTGCGATATCCTGCTTTGAAGGACGAATATTCACGTCTCAATAAATGGAATGTAATAGACATATACCTAAGGCTAGCTGCTCAAAAGGTCCCAACCTAAGGGATTATTATTTATTCAATCGTAGTAAGTATTGTGAATTGTAAGATTGTACGCTATTATCTGGCTGGAATATCCTGGAGTATTTGAATGTTACACACACTTTGTGCCTATTTTAATTGGTCGTATAAGATAGATATACCATTATGGCTGTTCATCTCACCCTTTATATTTATAACTTATTAGTGAAATGTCTCAATCTAATTGATCGCGACACTCACGCCATCAAAAATCGTGGTAGAAGCTAAACTACCACTTAACCAAAGAACATTCGTTGGTCTAATATTTACAAGCTCTGTAGCAGTAAACGATAGCTTGAATATGAATCGAGCAACGCCATCTATTTCCGAACGACCGCACCAATTTGGATAATATATTTTTTGTTGTGTTCCTTATCATCAGGTTTGTTCCAGAGTTCCATGCGGGTGAAACCGCAGCCTACAGCTAGTACATTATGGACAATCATTTGAAAGATTTTTTAAATTAGTCGAATAGACTATTGCCATAGAAACAAGGTCACACATGGTCGGAGAAACTTTTTCAGACTTCAGCCTCAAAAGACTTAGCTAACTGTTTATTTCTGAGAACTTTCTAGTGAAAATAATAGTATTGACATGTGCTATGCAGTAATCATAGTTGTCATTAGAATGAAAGAAGTTACTTATTGTACTCATTAGTTACGACCTAGAATTCCAAAGCTATATGTGACGCTATTAGTAATTGTAATTCCTATGAACTCCGCGAAATAAATTATTTATGGTCTTCAGGCTTTTAAAGTACAAGAAATATAACATTTCGTTGTTCATTTGAAAGTTATGAAGTGAAATGAAAATGAACAAATGAAAACTGTGCAAGCAAAATTACACGCAAGGCATTAGTTAGCCTTTCTATAGACGAAACGGCAACCTTTGCGCCCTCGAGCGTCTCTGAATGTATAATTAGAATTTAAATGCTCAAACTATTTGTATTTAAACTTGCGTGGAGGCACAAGTTAGATCGTGACCCGTCTCAAATGCCAACAATGTATTGCAAAGTCCTCGCGTACAATAAATTTGATAGCTTATAGTTTCGAACGAACGGCGTTCCCAACATTTCAACTTTATTGACATTTAGTTACGCAACACTCAATAAAAGGTTGCTAATGCCTCGTAGAAACATTGGAGCTTATGTAATACAGTATTAAATTTGACGATCGTGAGTATATACTAATATAGTAATTTTACTTTACTTACAGGCACCTCTTACGCCGCTGGAAGGTGTCAAGTGGTAATCACGGGCTGGAAAGTAGGTACAAAGTAGTACATAGTCTAATACGCAGCCTACGTTCAAACACTTGCTGAAAAAAGCATAAAGTTTGACGTTCATAAGTAGTTTTATTGTGACCTAAGTGATGTTTTTGTACGTTAACGTTTTTGTTTTACACACTATTGATGTTTTCGCTAGGTGACAGAGCTGCATTAGGATTGCTTTTAAATTTTTCAGAAAATATTAGATAGATATACTCAAAAACCGTAACCTTATCTAAATAGAATTTTTCATTAAAATCATTAGAGCTAGCGATACGAGAGATTTTTGTTCCTGATGTACAATAAAATGTACAATAATTGCACGTTTAATAGTATAAGACATTATAGTTTGTAAGTTAAAACTTAGCCAAAAAAGGACAAAGTACCTACAAACTTTAACATTCAGAAAATCAATTAAGAATTTTATCTCCTTTTAAAGTAGCATAAAAAATTCCATTCGCAATAATTATTGTGAAAGTTTATTACTCTTATACCGAAATTGACTGTTTTTTCGTTTGTGATTGTAAGTAATCGTACAATGTTGAAATAATTGTGCCGATAATTTTGCGTAATAAATTTATACGAACAAGGAACAGTTTATTCATTATAGACTTGTACCATATAAGATGTCAACAGCACCACCGACCATGGTAAGAGTCCTCTCTTACCATGGTCGGTGGTGCTGTTGACATCTTAAGAAATGCTGGTATGGTGTCGCAAGGGGTGACAAGCGTGCCAATGGACTCACTATCATGGATGCTCATTAAGAAAAACATCCAACAATAAACCGAATTCCGAAGTTCGAGGTACAATTCAAATCGAATTTTGTGATCGGTCCAGGCGGGATTTGAACCGCGATCCTTCTCTTACAGGTAGAAAGCTTTTGACCACTAAGCTTCCAAACCCACGTCCGAACTAATCCAAATCCTTCCTCTCTTTATATATCAGTCTTTGAGGCAAGGGTGGAGTAATCTACCGATTCTCTTACGAGCTATGTTGTCGGAACCAATGAATGATTTTTCAATCATTTTTAGACATTGACTTTTGACTACTACGCCCAAATATTTGAATGATTTTGTAAGTTTTTAAGAATTAATTAGCATAGGTACTAAATGCTGAAAAATTCATTCAAATATTCGAGGTACTAGTTTGGGATGCATCCGGGAAAACATGCAAATATGATGATAATAAGACGTGATCAGTAGAATTTGGCGTTATGACGTCGAGATACTAGCTATAGTTATGTCTTTTCCTTATCCAGTGACAATAACAACTCTAATAACTCGGTAAGTCACTTTTCACCAAATATTCCTCAATGCGGAATCAACCATAAAGGAAGTCGATATGTTTGTCATTTAAACCCACATGTCTGTAATCCCATCCGTATTACTACTACAACCTACGGCTGCGCGTAACAAGAAAATTATAAACAAAATTGTTTCGCGGTACCTTTAGACCAAACTACAATGCACCGAACCAAAACAATCTGCATTGTTTGGTTCATATTATTGTAGAGCTGACAAGATACAAATACGTGAATTCTTTTTATACACACGAGAGACGGTACGCGCTTTCTGACCACAAAATATGAACGTAGAAGTTTGTAGTCGACTGCTCTGGTTGGTCGAATGTTCTGGTGAGAAAAGTTGTCTGATGTATTTCTATGTGCCATACTGAAATGTGCGGTCGGACGTGTCGCTAGTTATGGAAGGTATTTCATAGAAACCAGTAAGTAGTATCGCGACGAAATGTCGTCTTCTACTGATTTTTGTGGTCGCGTCGACCAAACTCTCAAATGTTTTGACCAAATCTGTCACACACAATATTGACGTATGAGTGGTCCGTTGGTAACAAAGGAATTTCAACACGATGATGACGATGACGGTTACTAGCCAATCGTGTTGCAAATTCAATCAATCAATAAATTTGATTATAGCAATTTACTGCTGAGATAGGCCTCTCCCAATGTTGGGAGGCTTTGGCCTACTGTTACAAGGAAACAGTAGGCCAGTAGGTAGGTAGGCAGTAGGTAGGTAGGGTTGGTACAGGGTTTTATTTCGAGTTTTCCTTCTCTCGCAGTGATATCATCTGAGTATTTTCCGTTAGTCGCCTCTTACAACACTTATGAAATTATATTGAACTTATTCACAGCATTGTGGTGTAAAAGCAATAGCTACGGGGCACTTCCACTTCCGTATTCCTGACCAATTACATGGTTAAGGAAAGTATTGAAACTATTTCATAATAACTCACTCACGCCTCACAGACACCTTCTAAACTATTTTAAGATATTACAAGATTGGCAAAACGTGAATGTATCTGCTGTAGGTAAGCGTCCATGGACCGTAGTCACCGTTTACGATGAGATGAATATGTATGTAACCGTTCTGGTTCCAAATAATGTTACCACAGAATATTAATCGCTTACATGTTAGAGACAAGAGAGAATTTAGTTCGGTCCTTCTTGGTTGAAGACAGGTTGGTATTAGAAAGTGTAATCACTTTGTTAGGACAATAAAGAACTCATAAAGAAACCTGTGTAACAAAGCGCTTTTTATTACTATTGAATAAGTATGAGGGTTAAAAACACGTATTTGTTCTGAACTGATGAACTCAAAAGTTAACCATTTAGCCAATAAGCTATTTAAAAACCTTCGAAAAAGTGGTCCAAACTACACGTCCTAGTTTCCACGACACGGTCTATATCGCAATTCGATAGCTATAATTGGGTACAAAAACGAGACGTCGGAAACAAACGGTAATAATGTGGACAAGTTAAAAGATAACACTAAGAGGCCTTTATAGTATAGTGAAAGTGAACGGCCAACCAGATTCGGTCGCACTCTCGATTTCGCACGAGTCGAGGTCTCGTGCCAGCTATTAAGGCAGTGCGTGTTTCTTGTTTAGCAATATGACGTATACATAAATAAAAAAAGCGAAGGTATTCGTTCTTAAAGAGCGTGTGATTACGCTTACACAAAAATGCTCATTATTAATGGGACCAATGTCAATATTGATTGATTCGGCGGTAACAATTTAATTAGATTCTTGTCAGCTTTTATTATGTGGAAAACGTGCCTAGGGATTTAACATTTGACTTAAACTCACACTTAGAAGAGGAAGTTTTTATTAGTAAACAGTATAAAGGAACTTTCCTATTTAGAATATAAATTACCCTTAATCAATTATAACATTGATCGTGTATTTTTTGAAAAAGTTACGTAAGGTACGTGGGAAACTGAACTTTCTTTTTTATGGAGTCGGTTCAGAATGAGAAGTGAATACTTACTTCTTATTTATTTATAGTGCTTACTTCCGTCGTCGAGGGTGATTGTCCATAGGTGATAAATGCAAGTGTGTCCAGGTGAAGCGGAAGCAAATCAATTAGCACTGCACAGCACTGACGACCACAACAAAATTATCGACACAATACAATTTGCTTTTCACATTTCTACACGGTTGTTTCATTAAAGAAATATAAGACTTACCGTAACCGGTTTAGTATAAAAATTCCTATTTTATTAACACAAGTTATGAAAATCGTATTTAAAGATATTATAAAAGCGGACACCAAAAAAAAAATCAAGGACGATTATATGTAATTATAAATTGTCCATACAATATTAATGTTGTAATTACAAAATTTATCAAGACCGTAGTAAACCAAGTAATCATTCGGCATCAACGCGCGAGGATTTAATGGAGTTAACACGTCCAGGGGAATATAAAGCCTTGTGACGTCACTGAGTCAGCGCGGGCTTTACTTACGGTCACAGCGAGTACTGGCCAAATGTAAATTGTGTCACGTAAAGTGAAATTATGCAACACTTTATGTCAACACGTATAGCCGTATAACCAACGGATTCCGCTACAGTCACATTATGGTAATTTTTGCTTGCGCATCGATATGAGATCGGAACTCGTGCATTTGTGCATGTACGTTTTTAGCTACCTAACAAGTTTGTTAGCGAATAATGTTATTTCTAGAACGATGTTTACAACTTTGTAGTATTTTATTATTATTTCTTGAATAAAAACTTTTGATCAACAAGATATCATCAAGTACATAATAATAGGATGTTTGTGAGAAGAGAACTTAGAAATAGTAGGTACTATTTTTATAAAAGGATACGTCAATTTGACTTCACCTTGCCTGATGGCTAAAGCTAAAGCCAAGGCTCGAAAAGCGGGTCACCATTACAAACATGTACCTACCACGCTAACAATGGTGGCACTCAACTTGATAACCTCATCAGATGCTTATTCACGCCCCGCTTAAGGACCCGGGACTGTAGGAAGAAGGAAACATGTGAGCTGGTAGGGAGTTAGAGGTCACCCAAATGCTTGATTTTTGATGGAATATATTGCATCGTATGCGGGTGACATCTAAGCCTTGCACATGGTTCACACGGCAATAATGCATTATCGTCTCTATATGACTTCAGCCCTTAATGGCGCACCACGACCCACAGTCGGCGTGCGGTTTTAGTCGGTTCGAGTCCGACATAACCTCCCCTTCCGGCTCCGGAAGTGGGGGGGGGGGGGTATCCGAGGGGATTTCAGCACGAAAAAAAAAAGCCCGTAATGGCGTGGATCTAAAGGCCATCTCTTCCCGTAGGTATCGCACAAAGTGCCAAAGTGATAGAGGTGAACTTTTCCGACGGTTGAAGTAAAGGGCTACAAAAAATGCTCGATTAAAGAAATTAACGGGCAAAAAGTAAATCATACCAAAATAGCAAATGGAAATATGTGGTCTCTGCCTACCCCAAAGAAAAAAGTGTGAATTCAGAATCAAAGCAATCACACAAATAATTGTACCAGGACCCGAACCCACAAATTCTCGACGCAATGGCATTTCGCGAAACAGTCATTTAAAACGATAATGCCATTAGCCATCCGCCATCACCATTCGGAACTTTCACATATCCATAAAAAGTGAAAACTTTTATGACCGCATGTTTCATAATGGTAGGTATATTATTCGATTTTTTTTTTAGTTTTCATGCTAAGTAAAGACAAATACTTTTTTAAAAGAATAATCGACTTACACTGGTATTCCCACTAACCAGTCGAGCTAAGTTGCATTCTTGTGTTAGGAGTGGGTTCTCGTCGGTAATCACCAGGATTTGAATTTTTCACCGACTTGTACTATAAGAGTAATAATATTTTGTCCCTATTTTTCCAAGGCTGTAGTTCAATTGAATCAATCGTATAAGGTGACCATCTACAATATATACCCTTACATTTGAACAATAAAAGTAGAGCTAATGCAATAGGGAAACAATAACAGAAAAGCAATTCGATTGAAGCCACAGAGGCGCTCGTGGCGTTCCTTCAGACTCTCGAATGTCGAGGTAGAGGCGACTTTTTCCGCAGAGTCAATTGACTTTCTATTTTATTGTGTTGGCGCTAACGCGACATTGATGGCGGCACTTATTGCACTTCAAGCGACTTTTTGTTCGAGCCCGATGCCCGGCGGAATTGGCCGCAACTTCCTCAGGCGAAATTGAACGCCGATCTGCGCTAACAACTCAAAGGTCTAATATATAATAATACTTTACGGGTAGTATTCGATTTGTAGGGTGACGTTGTATACGTACCTGAAACAATAAAAATAAATTTAAGTTAAGTAGTGAAAGATTTGTTTGAAGTTTGATGTGTGAATTATTATTCGTAATCCAGAACTACATTTATTTAGCTACTTATAAGAGGAAAAGGTATTCAAATATGTTGTTCAAAAGCATACTAGCTGAAACATTTACGAGTATATTTCACTTTATTGGCAATCATCATAACGATCTTATTGAAATGAGATCGATCTACACGCGAGCGTTTGAGATTGAATGTAAATAAACCAAAACAAATCATCATAAAATATACGCGTTCCACATTCAAATAATAAGAAACAATTAAAACTTAAAACACATTGGCTACGTAATAAAAGATTTAAAGTACCTAATTAAACAAAGACCTTATCCCCACAGAAAAATGGATTTTGTAAAGCTCACTTAAACCTTGGGAAGCTTGTCTGGGACCCTTAATAGCTAGGGGACCGCCCATGCACCCACTCTGGTGGATATGGGACGTGGCGTTCGACAGATGATACGTTTAATCGAAAAACAAACAGAGCATAAATATTGTCGTGCTCGTGTTTGACAAGCATCGTCAAAAAGCTTACGTCGGAGCTGGTAGAAAAAATATACTGCGAATGAGTATTGCGCACAAATAATAATTAAAGAACATGTATCATGTATGGTATTCGATGTTGTTTTGTTTTAAACAGTACTTCTTTTTCTTCAGCTAACTGTGGGTGCCTTTTAGTTTTGTTATCAGAGGTTCAGGGGAAATTCAGGGTCTTAAAGAATTAGATCTTAAACTGTCCACGGACTTTTGCAACCTACACTGTATACATATAACATGTGAATATGACAGTTCAATGAATATAGCTCAATAAGAAAAGTCCTGGCGTATAACGGGTGTTTACTTGGCATTTTAACACAAGAAGTAACGCCTAACAAAATTAATTCTCAAACTTACGCGAATACTACACATCGAAATAAAACAAACTTTAAGGGATTCTATCATGATTTATTTAGCAATAACAAAATATGTAACATCACAAATAAATTGCGACAGAATCCGCTATAAATAGTTATATTTCAATATTTCGCTTAGAAGATTTCACAAGGATAATGTCTGAGGGAGTACGTCGCACTCAAGTTTATAACAGAAGAGACGAAACTACGGACTTGAAGACCTTTAATCATAATTTAATCTAATATGATTTCTTAAAATGTATCTAGTCCAAATGCAAGGTTCCTAATGATTATCTTGGGTTTGTATAACTAAACGAATCTAACCACTCGCAGCCATAAAAGTACTTTTTTTATGAAATTATCTAATAACTAAGCTAATTAACAATGAAAAGGTATTGTAAAATCATTATTCACTTTAAATTCATTTATCACATTTGAACGTCACATCAAATTGTTTATCATAATTAAAACGTAACTATATTGAGCCGAGAGAATAACTCCGGAGTGAAGTCGTGTGCGCCATATTAGGTTTGCGTGCTGGAAAAGCATAACAGAGAAAAATGGGAGATCGAAATAGAATAGATCAATGTGAGGATAAGTCCTTTTCTATGGAGAAAACGAATAATATGTTTAAGTAGATGAGGTGGTGGTAATCTTTGTGGAGTGCGCGAACTCGCTACTCAAGATACGTTATGTTTAGTTTCATCGTCTTTGTTCTAACAAGTTTAAGACTCGAGTGCTTGCTAAAAATTGTGAAACAAAAAGTAAATGTTTGAAGCAACAATCAATGGTTTTGTGTTGGCATTTCACCCTAGTCACCCACGATACGTAGGATCATCGCTAAGAAGGCTGATGATCTAGTCCTTCTCCGACATATATATAGTATTAGATACCAGCTAATATTACTTTTATGAAACATTTGATGCGTCCTTCAGAATTTTTATATAACTACATACATTATACGAATTGTTGCCTTTATGTCGAGTCTGGGAGTCTTTCTCTCGTTCTCGTTCTCCAAAGTATTACTATTTTACGCTTCCTATTACCGTCATGTCGAGTTTGATAAACAGGTACAATCAGGGTATAAATTAAAAGCCAATCTATACAAAAATGAACCCCTATTTTGCTTGGTCACGAGATGGCGCCTGAACGGCTGGACCGATTTTAATTATTTTTTGTTGTGTTCGTTATTGTTAGAAGAAGGTTTACTTCCTTTCTCGCTGCTCTCCTTCCATGGTAGTTGAGACAACAGCCCGCCATTTGCTTCTCGCCAGGGCACAGGGGTACCGAGGACAGAAGAGCAACTAGATTGGAGAAAGGATACAGCACCGAATTCATAGTACATCTGGCAACGGCCGATATAAGCATGCCAACCTCAATATTTTTAACGTTTATACAAAAATATTATAACTAATATCCACTTAGATCAAGGGCTCGGCCCAAAAGGAATAAAACAATCTCACGTATATTGGCATTGTCTGTTATTGATCTAGCTCTAAATGAAAATTGGCTGAAATCTGTAAAAAAATGGAAAGTGGACGCTGCTTTTGTTTTCAGCGCACTCCATTAATATTCACTGAAATTACTTTCTCGTGGCGAGACAATAGGCTGCCTACTGCCTAAATTCGCGGTTCACTAGTGGCTTCATTTAAAAAGACTTTTTTTTTTTTATATATATATTTGGTCCGTCAATTGACTGCACCCCGCTAGATGGCAACAAAGCTGAAGTGCAGTCCAGAAGATACAGACCACCATTCCCGGTGCCATTGGACGTAAAATGGTGGTCCCTAACTTGACGGCCTTGATAGATGCCTTTTCACGCCCCGCTTGAAGAACCCGGTACTGTAAGAGGAGGGAAACACGTATGCGGGCAGAGCATTCCAGCTCTTTATCGTGCGGCAGAGGAAAGAGCCCCCAAACCGTTTAGTGCGAGATGGTATGGATAGGAAGGGATATACACTCAGCATTGTTACTAAAGTGAAGCCAACGAAGCGAGAGAAAAAAGGTAAACTTGGGTTGTACCCAAGACGCGCTAGACGGCAATATAGGTTTCGCCCCCTATTATGCCGTGGGACCGAAAATCATAATTGGCAAATGTGGGTGCTAATATACCTCTGCCTACCCCTTCAGGGATTTACAGACGTGAGTATATAGATGGATGAATTTTTGTTACACAACTTACTATACCTCTTCTACACTACTACTACTATAAAACTATAAATCTAATAATAATAACAACCAACTACAATTTTTTTTTATTATTTCATTTTGTTTTGGTTTTAATTTGGTTCTTTTTCCTCAATTTAAATTACTTTTGTATTTTATTTAATTTAGATTATGACGCGTTTCAATTTAATTTATAATTTTATTTAATTTTAATTTCATTTTATTTTCTTTTTATTGTAATTTAAATTATGACACAAATTAGTTGAATACTAACACTAGTTCTAAGATATTGTTACTAACCAGATATGAATCGTGTGATTTGAGATAAATAAATAAATAAAAAGGGTACAACTATACTAAGTAAACAGATCAATAGCTTACAGTAACCAAGGAAAATCCACCTTAACTAAGTACTATTATTACATCTCTTAGTGGTTACAATGCGATAACAGCCCGTACCCTATTTCCTCCTAATATACTAAACGTACCTAACAACATTCACGAATTACCATCAAGTTGTGACGTCACGTTAGATCGCAGGGACTCCATATCAAAGTTTGCAACAGCGTTATAATTAATGCCATTGAATTATTGTGTGTCACAAACTTCGCTAACGATATCACAGGTGGAGATAATACGTTAATTATGAGCTCTCGCATGTACCGCACAATAACGTGGATTAGTTATTGATGAACGATAACATGGCTTAACCCCTTTGGTGACAGCCCGGGTTCGATTCCCGTTCAGTGCAAATATTTGTATGCATAAATATGTATATGTAGCAGCAAACTAGCTTAATCAGCTATACAATTAATCGCCTAGGTTGTTAATTAAACGGCGCCGTTCAATTTGGGGCCTGAATAATATTCGTTTAGGATCTTTATTATATGTTAAAACATTATTATTGTAATATAGGAAATTTTAATACCGATAGTTGGTTCATAACAGGAATGAGAAGTCTATATACCACGCGGGCGGAACCGCGAGCACCCTCTAGTATTCTATAACTAAAGCTGACTTTGAATATAAAATGTATCCAATTAGTTTATGTACAAAATCAACGCGGACTTTATTGAATGTTTACATTTGTTTTAACGAACGTCTCCAATCATAAATGTAAATTTTTACACAGTCGCAAATATGTATTCAATTGGATTGTTTATTCATCAATTGGTTTATTTTATACATCGCCAATGATGCCCAATTAAGTTTTTCACAGGTCTGATTGGCTAGTTTCGATTGCAATCAACACACCGAGTGTAGGTAACAATGTTAGCACAGTACATATGAATCAAAAGTCAATCAATTAGTCTATTGCAGTGCAGTCCACTGTTGGACGAGTTCATGAGGCTGAAACTGGCAGAGTGGCAACTAAATTGTTAACTAAAAATACGGTTTATTTAAGAATTTCAGCTCTCGATTTCAGCTGCTATGCAATTTAAATAGTTGCCAATTTCGGCTCCCAATCCCGCGATCTTTCCCTTACAGGTATATTATATATGCTAACTAGCGAACTAAGCGAAGTTATTAAAAATCAATGTTTACAAATTATTGTTCCGATAGTTCGCAATAATATCGGTAGATGACTCCACCGTCGCCTTAAATACGGATAAAAATAGGAGGGAAATTTGAATCACATCGGGCGTGTCTCGGTAGCCGAGTTGGCCAAGGCATTCCCTCTGTAACGGAAAGATCGCGAGTTCGAGTCCCGCCCTAGAAGTTTCATTTTGATTGATATAGATACACATATATGATTTGTATAGATAACATACTTAATGCTATAAAATTCATTCAAATTTAACTGCCTATTTCGGTTCCCGATTTTAGCTGCTATACAATTTAGTTGCCATTTTTATTCCCGATTTCGGCTGCTACAATTTTGTCTGCCAGTTTCAGCCTCACGTAAGAGTTGTAGAGTTTTCATCATCATCTTATTGCTGCTCTTGGCTGAGGCTCCCATCCGAGGAGTGCATCCGATATCAAATCCGCTCACGCGTTTCCTTCTTCGAAATCTTTTATTTCGGTTTTATGTAGGGGACTGTCATCCGTTTTCATATGGAAATCAGTCTGTTAATTAGTAGATAGATCAACTGGCTTACATGTGATGTGGGCTAGGTCACCGAAACAGAAACAAGAGACCACCTTAATATCCCTTATTCCAATATCTCATTTAGCTAGAATATTCTGGAAATTTATAATCTCTAGCGAACGCATACGTTTATTTCAGTTCTATAGCTATATAATTCTCTTGCATCAAATATTTCCGTACATTATCGCAAATACGATAAAAACTATTTCCACGTACTACATCAACAATTTCATTGAGAGTTACCGAGTGAATAAAGGAATTTAATGAATGAGTGAAGCTTATTTACAAGCATCGCGTTGGCAAGCGACAACGTCTTTGAATTAAAGTATGTCAATGACGATTAATTCGCTGGCTAGATACCAATTTCTTTTTACTTTCAAGGAGGTATAATACGTAAGTAGGTTTTTTTTTCGTCAACTTAAAAAAGGGTGCTGCCTAAGTAGGTGTATTAGGAAAATGCTTAGTTAAAAGTATTATTATTGTCGTAAGTTTACGTAAACGGATATTATCGCGATCCATCCCTGCGGCCAAATATCAGGATTAATATCCATGCTCTTATCCACGAATAGCACCTGCCAAAAATCTTGACAGATGCTCTTCGTGGACAGGGCTACGTGCTATTCGCACAAGTGCTATTCAGCTGGGTGCTCTTAGAGGTCTACTCCTAAAATAATACACAGTGAATCGATCTAGAATTCATTTAAATAGTTTTACTTCGATAATAAATTCGATTGCGTACATTTTTTTTCAAAATCACTGCCTCGACCAAATGACGTTTATGTTTAAACGCACTACAACTAATTAAATAGAGATTATTATTAATTTGGCAAGATAGAGCAAGTGTATTAACACCCTTATTTCAACGGAACCTTTTAACAAGATCCCGTGCAGCACAGTGTGACTAAGAATTTCCTGCCGGAAATTATTTACAGTGCTGTAAGCTATTTTATGAATAGAAGGTATATACGCGTACCTTGATACATGATTGTGAAAAAAATATATATCTTGATTTACAATGACCACTGGCCACTAGCAAATCATTATTTACTGAGTCGCTGACAAGGTTAAACGCTCACTACCTAATTAAACATTTGCTATGTTTGTATCCGGCTTCATAAGTTTTCATAACCAATAGTCCATAATCGCACTCAATATAGCGTCACCGAGATTATTAAGATAATATAATGTTTATTGTCTCAAGAAAATCAATGAAATACATGGGTTGTAGCCCTAGATCACACATTAGGATTCCCTGTGTTGTGAGATACTTTTTTTTTTTTTTTTTTTGGGAAATCCCCTCGGATACCTCCCCTGCCGGAGCCGGAAGTTGTGAGATACTAGTCTCTTTCATTCCTTTAAAAATTACATTGCACAGAAGAGGCATTTATTATGACTACATCGTGTATGGTGTGAATTATCTACAAATTTAGGGTAAGCAGCGCGAGTGTAACGCCCCTGGTGTTGCATACGTCCATAGGCCGCGGTAACCACTTTCCATCAGGTGGGCCGTGTGCTTGTCTGCCACCTAAGTGGTATAAAAAAAAACAAAGGCAAAGTAGCCGAAAGGCAGTCAAAAATGGACGATTATGTAAACCGAATTCTAAAAAAGGAGGAGGTTTTCAATTCGAATGTTTTTTTATTTATTATATTTTACGCCTTAACCCTTATAACCATTATCTCTTCTGTATAATTGAAGCCTATCACAAAATTCTACTTTGTTTTAATGCAGCTTGTATACTAGAAAACATCTGCCGGGCCCGCTACTAATCATATCAGCAACAGACAAGAAGACATGCAAACATTACAAACATTAGTTACCTAATGTCGTAGCGACCCTCGCGGGTCGTGTATCAACAGTAGTTCATGAACATCAAATTGGATTAAGACCGCAATCTAACTAGTCCGAACTCTGATCACAAGTTACTGCGACCGGGGGACGTGCGTTCGAATCAAGTTTGCGTTTCGTCGCACATATTGCAAGAACTAATAGACAAATTGCTTCGTAAAGGTTCCAAAGTCAGTGGGTTACCAAAACGTTGTGTATTCACAAAATTTTGTACTAGTACTATCCTCGCAATATATCATTAGTAGGTATAGTGTATGTAGATGCATACGTAATACCCAGAGCTACACCTCTTTCCCATTTGGGTAGGCAGACAGAACATCTTTCTACTTACCTATTACATTCCTGGCATAGGTACGTCTTTTGCTTCTGTTTTTACTTTCATCACGATTTCCACCTCGCCTGATGTTAAGACGCCCCGCTTAAAGGACCCGGGACTGTAGGAAGAAGGAAACACGTGAGCTGGTAGGGAGTTCCAGGATTTAATGGTGCGGCATAAGGAATGAGTCACTGAAACGCTTGATTCTAGCTGGTATACTCAGCACCGTATATGGATGGCATCTTAGCCCTGCACGTGTCGTCTTGTGTAGGGAAGGAGAGGGTGGGACTAATTGGAAGAGCTTGTCAGAACATTCACCATGGTAGAGACAGTAGAATACTGCCAAAGACGCAACATCTCTACGCATCTGCAAAGGCTCGAGGGTGTTCGTGACCTCAGGATTTACCCACAATAGCCAAAATAAAACATATTTATGCCTTGTATTATTATGATAACCATAAATAAAGTACTCAAAACTACGAGTATATTACTTTTTTTGTTGATACTTAATAATTTTACTTGTATTTAAATTAAAATAAATTCGATTTATTCGATTCATTTTTCTATAGTTGATTGGGCTGTATTCTTGCAAGACGCTCCACTACGATAAGTGGGCAGGGTTCGTCTATGTGCTACAATAATTTTTAGAGGTATTTGGTACGTAAATAAATACGGTACTTCATAGACGACATCTATCATAATTATCATCCTAAATTAGACAGCGTATATGAAACACAAACCGTAACGTCATTTATTTTCTACAAAGAACAACCCAATGACAGTTATTAGCCAAATACCACCAAATACATTGCTAATTATGTTAAATATCTTTCATCACATCATTATGACACACGTAAGATATTCTTCATTGGCGTAATCCGCTCCTAAAATAGAAAGTACATGTTGTGCGGTACTGTTGTTTAGTACAGGATAAAGAGAGATATGGTACAGGATCCGGGCGCAGATCCAGGCTCTCGTGCCAATTCATGAGTCAAAATCTTACACCGACGAAGTTGTCGCTTCGTTTAACCGAAACGGTATAACTTCTTTCGTATGTATACCGTTATGTCAACTTTTGGGTTTTGTTTTTAGTTAGAGTAAATTATATGCACTAAAAACATATTTTACTACGGTTTAACATTAGACAGACATCTACATACAGCCCAGACTCAGCCTCAGATATCAAAAATAGTGCCCAGAATATATGGCAATAGATTCACCCCCTATAACTAGGGACCGATTACAATTATTGGTGAAATGTGGGTGTTAATTCACCTCTGCCTAACCCTCCGGGGATAAAGGCTTGATTATATGTATGTATGTAAAAATATATTAACTGAGCAAAACAGATTTATTTTACGTACTAAGGGAAGGTAGATTCACATAAAATATCGAAGTTCAACTGTATCACGGTTAGACTGGAAAACCAACCCTGACTGATTTGGGAAGAGGCTCACTGAATAATGATGATGAGGGTAGCTAGTGACAATAGATCACCGACGTATTTCCACTTGGTATGAACCTGGCGTACCTACAACTTTCGCTTCTTCTACGCAATCAGCAACCTTCACAAGGTAGTTAATTTATGCCTACTTTGGGTCTAAATTCTAGATAGCGTTTGTCTAAAAGTCCAACAATATGGTAGATACTCTATTTTGACCTATGCCTTTATTAGTTAGTCGTTATTTAATCGAGCACAAAGTCACGAGATAAGCATTTTCAATGTCTTATTAATTAGAAGCTTCATTAATGCCACTGCATTGCGCGCAATTTTACGTACTGTGTTCTTAAGACGCGGTCGTATTCAACAATTGGTGTCACAGAATTTAAAATTGCATAACTTGTCTTATTACGATAAGACGGATGAACGTAATCTGATAACACTATCTACGTTTTAATACCTACAGTTCTACTTTTAATAATTTTTGAATAAAAATAATACTCATTACTGAAAATATAGAGAACTCGGACGTTTAATTTTGGAAGTGGGCGTTGGGTTTTTTGTTTTTTAAATTAAATTATAATAACTAGGTTAAGTTTTGCGGCACTATATTTTTAATTATCTCTTTATCTATGCTTCGGTACCATTGACGTTGAATATATGCATATAGTTGTGTCATCATCCTTGTCATCATCACGGTCTATTTCCCGTGTTCGAATAATTAAACTTTTTGTTGATAGATTATGAGATTATATTATGAGAGATTATGAGGTCGACCGCGCCTTATTATAACTAGCTGAACCGGCCCGGCTTGGCCCGTGCCATCTTTTGTAATCTCTTATCACCGCTTTGAACCCGTAATTTTTAGTCTTTAATTTATGTATAGCAATCTACCGGATTTGTTGACTACTTTGATTACTGCTCCGATCCCTTAAGAAGTAGCGTGATGATATATAGCTTAAAACCTCTGTCAATAAACGAAATATTTAACACAAAAATATTTTTTCAATTCGAATCAGGAGTTCCTGAGATTAGCGCATTCAAAGTACCAAACTCTTCAGTTTGATAATATAATTATAAGTATAGATTTAATTATACAAAATTATTCTTTTGAAATAATTTTACGTTATTCATTTTAACATACAACTGATGCTTCCTTCTGTTCCAAACGCGATCTTTTCGTGTGATTCAGCATTTTCACTACAGCATTATCTTTTTATACGACAGACAGTTCCTTTTGACTTGCAACTTACTAGTAAACATTTGCCTTCAAGCAAATTGTTTAACACTTTAGCGGAACAAAATATATATTTAAAAAACTTTGGCAACAGTTACATCACAGTACCATCGAAGTACTAAATTAAATAGCATTTCTAAATAAGTGAACGCAAGTCTGCACTTAACATTCTAATGTTACGAAACGATAATTCTAAATATGTACTGTAATAATATATCTAGTGTACTAAAACCTAATCCGGTCAGGCCCAGGTTTAGTTTCACGAATAATCATTATGTAAGTAGGTAGGAAATAAGAGTGTCGTTGAAATGTAAGCACTAAGTAGGAACTACTGCTGATGCGTTTAGTACAATCGACGACAAAGTGTCTACACACAATGCGGTTTTATATTCAATACTTCAATACTAATATTATAAATGCGAAAGTAACTCTGTCTGTCTGTCTGTATGTTACGCTTTCACGCCTAAGCCACTGAACGGATTTTGTTCAAATTTGGCATAGGGGTAGATTAGACCATGAGAAAGGACATAGGCTATGTTTGGTCGCGATACAGACACGATATAGACATCCACGCGGGCGGAGTCGCGGGCAAAAGCTAGTATTCAATATGGCGATCAAGTTCAGCTGATTTAACAGATTGTTGTAGTCTTGTATCGAGCAGGATTGATTTGTGACAGTCACAGTCAATCGTAACCGTCACAGTCAAATCGACACCAATAAATTGATACAACAGATTAAATATGAAATTGCATCTGATATTATAGGCATGTGTATTTTACAGAATAATGGCAAAGTTCTAGTGTATGTTGTATAGGTAAATATTAGAAATGGTAATGAACGTTGTGTTTTTTCTTTTTTCTTTTATACTAGAATATTTATTGATTTAATAAATTCAGCAGCATCCACTCAAGAATCAAACAATGGAGCGAAGAATATGAGTAAATAACAACTCAAGCAAAATATAAGTGAATTATATAACAAATTACTAATCCATTTGGCAAAGTAAATTCGGCCTAGCAATACTGAGAGTATAATACCCACTCACGCGATCGAAACTTAAAGCAAATTGTATTTTAACAGATTATGAAGTTTGTCGGAGCGCCGATGGCAAGGAGATTACCAGTTCGATAAAGTAAACACACGCAAAGGGAACGAACTGGCAAGGTACAAGGGTAACATCACCAAGTGATTTTGTTATCGATTGTACTCGCACTTCTAAAGTGAAACGAAAGTAGGTCGCGTATCTTAAATTTCTAATTACTTAATGACAGGGTCGGTGGCGCAGGAGCAGCTATGTGTAGTCTCAGGTTCGACTCTCCAATACAGCAAAGTCTCTTGGGCCTTTTCTGTTAGGAAACAGTTACAGTACGGAGTCTACAGTAAGTAGGCAACTGTAACATTAGGATGTTTAACTTAAGATTGAGAACTAGTGTTGAGACGACATCTTCATGATTGAGATTGCTTATGAAAGCTGATACCTCCTTCCAATCAAACAGCTCGTTTGCTTACCTAATTGTGACCATAAACAATGCGCAGTGGCTCAATTAGTAAGAGCATTCCCCTGTAAGGGGAAGGTCGCGGGTTCAAGCCTCGCCTGTGCGATTCATTTGTCCTAAATTATAAACAATAAGGCAAAATCTTGACAAGATTCAGTACAAAGCAAATAAGACCGAGTACGAAGTATTAAAACATAAAGCAAACAGTAGGTCACGTGCATTAATCCGTAGGGAAACTTATCAACGGGAAAAATAAACCACTCAGAAGCAATAACTAACTAGCTGCAGATAAGGGGCATAGCCAGGGCTATTAACAACATAGCACAATTAAGTAACGTATTGTAATACCGTTGTGCAAGCTGCAAGCTAGGCGCCTAACAATTCCATACAATGAATCACTGCAGTTGTCACATTCAGCAAGTCCGTAAGCATGTGAATGGCACTATTAGCGATGAGAACGTTTAATGACGGACCAGACTGACGACGCCACTCAATCAGGGCCCCGTAATTGGGAGTTGGGACTTGGCACAGAGCGCCTTTTACGAGCAAATCGTTCAGGGACCGGCGGCTGTTCCGGGTATACTATCTATCGATTTTCCCGTGTAATCGCAGTTTGATATGACGTCAAATGACGTTTAGTATAACATACGGGTATATACCGAGGTGAGGTACTCTAAAACGAAATTGAATAGATACATGTAACAACATCTAATTTGACATGCCTATGTTAACATTATGCTAATATTAGTATGTAGTTGTGGAAATGCTAGGCTTATTTAGATAATAGCTTGTTGGCCGATTATTTAAATGTCGTTTTCTAAATTCTTTGTTTCGTTTAGTTGCAAAATAGAAATTTGGATGTGGTTTTGACGAACTACGGCAAAACTTTCGATTGACTGCGTAGTTCAGTCGTCAACGTGTAATTACATAATTATTCACGATCTTATTCACAATCCTGTATGACGTATTGGTAGTGTTTGACTGCGATATCAGGGGGTTCGGTTTCAACTTGGTGTTAATATTTGAATGCATGAATCTATTTGCGGCTATGTATAAATAGTATCTACGTTCACAAGCATTCTAGAACCTTCTTTTACAAGTTATGGGCAGTTTGGTTCTGGATAGCGCTGTCTTAGGTATATAAAAAATAATCTACGACAAACATTCGCAACTATAAAATAAAACCCATTTCGTTTTCGTTGATAAAGTGAGCATAACTGCACTGTAGTCTTGCAGTTAAATTGCCATTACAAAGTTTTTATTAGTACTTATTACACTGTAACTTGAATTTTATAGAGTCATTGTAATCTCTATAATTAAAAATAATGATGGTCGTTACCAGATGTAACAAATTTACAAAGTTGTTATTATAATTTAATGTTCGGGAACGTACCTGAGTTAATTTTGAATGGACTTCGCTCGCCGTTGCGCGTGTGCCGTCTGGTCCGAGCCTAGGTCCGACCACTATTTCATCACGAGCCAAATACAAGGTCTGCCTAATACAGTATTCCATTGCAAATAAACATATACCAACATAATTAATATATAAACAGCTTGCCGCACCCTACATCTGTCTGCACGCTGAGCTACAGAATTTTAAAGTACGCAACTAAAGTCCCATTGTATCCTTTGATCTTTAATATTCATCACTAATCAAAGAATATTTCTAGGAACATAACATAAACATAACATAAACTCACGCCTATATTCCCCGAAGTGGTAGGCAGAGGTGCTAGCATCCACATTTCGCCAGTTTATGTTTAGGTCCCTATGTAATAGGTGGCGAGCCTATTGCCATTAACCGGGCACTTATAAACCTGCGATAAATACACACATAACTTCGAAAAGCATCGAAAAGTCATTGGTGTGTGCCATGGTAAACCTGGGATCGAACCCGAGACCTCGTCTAAGCAGTCCATTACCCATACCACTAGGCTACAGCTAGGCTTTCTACTACTATTTCTAGGAATTATGAACAAAAAAGGATTACGGAAATTTTAAAGATCTCATTCTCTTAAAAAAGTTTTAACGTGTGATTTAGAATAATTTACCTTTTTCTCCGCGAGACACTTTGAAATGAGAGTTCAACGAGAACTCATAATAGAATGATACATCACCAGAAATTGTGAAATTAACAAGTCACTAATATTTTAACCGACTAAAATGTGCACATCAAGAAATATGATGTCCCTTGAAACATTATAGGTTACAGTGGTGAAGGGTTCATATATCACGATCCAAAATGGCTTCCACTTCGATAATGGATCAGTTATAGCTGATAAACAGAAGTCACGCCGTGTCACATTCACTTTTTAAATATGATATGCCTAGCCTACATCACTGTTAGGTATCATTATATCTGGCATCTGGTTTTCATAAGCGTTACTTTATAACCTAGATACATAAAATATTTCAGAATCAAGTATTTCAATCTAGGCATAATCGATCGTAATTGGATGGAAGATTGCTATAACAAGATGAAAAATATCACGTTATGTTTCTAGGTTGATGAACATCCAACGCAAAACGCCAAGTAAAATACAAAAGTTTGGAACATGCTGAATAACAATGGATTTCGCTGGGATACTGAATGAATAGCCTACATACGAATATTTCTTGCTCCAAGTTTTATTTTTGCTTTCGGGAGAATTTTGTCGATGATATGATATCAGCTTTTTGACTTGGAAAATGTACAAAAAAACTGGAGTGACACGGAAAAACTGGAGTGAGATTCACAAGATATTATACTTTGACTTTGCAAATTTAAAATATTGAGGGTCAAATTCTAGAACCCAAAGTAAGTGAAGAACTAGGCAGATCTTTAAGTAGATACTTTTGTTTACATAGATAATATGTAGATTAAAATAGCAATAAAATAGGAACCAGAGTAACTACAATACTTCTACTTCTTCACCAAGCCGATATTCTACCGCAAAGCCTGACATTGTTCGGAAAATATTTTGTTCTGAATTTTAACTTTTCCGGAAAGTTTCGCAGAAAAGAAACATAATAACTATTGTAGTCATTGTGGCATTAGAAGTCATTATATTATTGGTTTCTAACACAATATACTACTGTATTGTAATGTATGCAGAATTGTTGACGACTTAGCCGTAACAATCAAGTCATTTACATGATGTTACGTTTCACCTTGACACGTATAGATATTGTCAAGTCTAAAATATTCTTAATGTTTGGCACGCACTTGCCATAACCTCGCGGGGACAGTTGACATTTGTCATAACCACCAGTAATGACCGGGTACCATTAGATCCCGAGGGCGAGTCGGGTACACCGTTGTCCCTCCTACCAAGGAGGGCCAGACCGTAAGGGATGGCCCTGGGTCAGGGGGGGGTGCGAGGGATATGTCGAAGACAACCTCCGGCCTAGCACCACGACCGTCAGTCGGCGTGCGAAAAAAAAGCCATTAGATCATCCTAGTGACTGTTGGCTTACTTTGCACCAACTTCTTCTTATGTAAAACTAATATTTTGATATGGAACAAAGCAAAACAACTTCTACTTTTCACTAATTCTATCAAGCCAACTCATGCCATTATAAAAAAAATAACTGTTGAATTATTTTGAGTTTTACAGTGGACACGCGCGTGCCTAGTTGGAGAAGAACCCTTATTTACAAATATGCAATGCATTCATTAAAAATTCAAATGAAAACCTGGTATACCTTATCTCAAGTCCAAAATCTTTATATTATGTTATTATTGTTAAGTGTTCGGTAAACCATAAAAAATATTTTCATAATAACCACTGCACCCGATATCCAATCTTGAATATACCCATGCCAAAGAATAGACATCCGACGACACGAACAAAATCAATCTCCATACATTTCACTGTTGAGTGGATGGTAAAAAGGAATAAGAGCGAACAGCTCCTGACAATGACATCGCACTGTGTAATTGCTCCATGGTACAGCGCATTGTCATAATACAATTGGCGTATATTGCCAATACATTTTCCTTGAGAGTTGACTCATTAATATCTTGCAGTCGGACGGCTTCATGCGGTCTACTGCATTAAAGAACTCTTTGGAGCATCTTTTCCTGCAATATCAAATGGAGTATTTGATCTCAATGGATACGTCAGTAGATCATAAGTCAGGTTTTCTAAAATATGAATATATGCTGTATGTTATAGGTTACGGTAATCACTTTACATCAAGTGGGCTGTGTGCTTGTCTACCAATTAAGTGGTATAAAAAATTTAAGTGAATGTTGACACAAAAATTTGATGTTATGTGAACTCTGCTTAATGACACTTCAAGGAATCACGTTTACTTTAATGATTTTAATGTAAAGCCTTGTTGTGGTCCCATATATATGAGACATTTTTGCTCTCCGCCTGTAGTAGAGCCCTTCACTTTATCCAGTTCTCTTCATGGAATAGTAATAAAGTACATTATACAAGGCGTTGCAGGCAATTGCCATGTAGACCAACGGAATCAACGCGAGGACCACTAACTGCCATGCGCCAACATTTTAGTGTACTGATCCACAGTGACCACATCATGAGAAGAAGTTGGTGCTATAGTTTTGCTTCACAGTGTATACAGAAGCGTACATATAAGCAGTGTTAGCACCGTTTTACAAAATAACATACACTTACACGTACATTCAACATTTACCAACCTAACATTAATCTAAGATTTAATATGCATTTCTGTATCCAAATGCAAGTGACGTATGCATTACCTTTGACTAGGTACTCAAACACCAATCTCACTCTAAACACATATGTACAAGTCTGTGATAACAAGAATAATTAATTAACACACTGTGCGCGTACTCCTAAAACGGTTAACCCAATTGGAACCAAAATTAACAAGCTTCACTGAGATTACCGAATGTGATATTCATGGACTATTCAGAGAATGAATGAATAAATAAAATAAATTAGCGAATCCTGAGATCTGGTGTTGGTACTAATGAGAATCATCTTGGTAAATAAATTTTGAGTACTTAGAACAGTTTATTATTAAGTATCAAGAATGTAGAGACCGCATATATTTATTATATGAATCAGTCCAAACAAGAGCATGAAAGAATAAAACTCACTATAGTCATTAAAGGATAAGAATGTTTTACTAACAAAATAATTTCTACAGTATCTATCAATGTATTTTGAATTTTTTAAAGTTAGCATAATAAATGCTATAAAAATTTCATTCAAATCTATACGTGTGTGAAAAGTTATATCCTTTGTCCATTTCACTCTATTTCAGTTATTTTTGAAGGTAGTTTGTTCACCTGAGGAGGGAAACTCTTGCTTTCGGTTCAATTCACGTCTACCGTCTTCACTCTACGACTTTATTGCTCCAACGGCTTTCGGTTCTACTCTTTGGTAGGTTCAACTAGAACGTTCTGTCAAAAAAATTATATTCATGTGAAATTAGACTCATGAACAGAGCACGAAAAGAATATATAAAACATAAACAAATTCACAAGATGACGTACAAAATTAGCAAATTCAGTTATGAAGAAGTCGGCTACGTTTCGTCGCGTGCATACGAAAGTGCATCCATTGTAATTCAACACAGCACAATAAAGTTGCAGACTTGGAGAGTGAATAACGGTTGTGCTGGAGCTGAGAACTGCCATTGACACTCTAAACAAGTTGCGACACACTCCTGTAAACTTGTGGAGTTATTCAAGCGAGCACAACTTGAATGAGACAATAAGTAACTAGCTAATTGTTTGAGAGTTGAAGGAGGTGCAACTTCGCGATTGAAAGTGCCATGTGGGATTTGGGCACGAAGCATTTAAAGTACAATCAGCAATAAGCTCGTCGAGCCAAAGTAAAATATGGGATGTGAAGTAGAGATTTTGTAGCTTAGATATCATTGTAAGATTCAAATTGGTTCTCAAATACACAACACGAAGTATAGTATTTTCAATGTATGCAACATCACCATGCATCACACCTCCTTCCCATAGGCAAAAAAATGTTTCCACTTGCTACGAATCTAGCAAATAATTATACATCTTTCGTTGTAGCACTTAATTGCCTTATATCTGAAAACGCAAATAAGAAACAAAGACCAGTAAGAATAATACTTAGTTAAGGAATAATAATATACGCATTGCGATTCACAGTTAAAATATCATCTCACGTTTCATGCTAACCTCGGTCTTGATTTCTCTTTCAGTAACACTGCTTCCACTGAACATTTGAGAGAATGAAGTTAGGCATATTCATATATACCCAACTTTATTATATTTCACGTTCAGATGTTGCGAAAAGAAATATTCCTCACAATACGAATGCGTGAGAACGGTGAACAAAAGACCATTACATTATCTAATGTCGCGGCATAAGCGAAATGCGTACGATAAAGTGCTATTGGTCCTACTGGAATGTGTATTTCTGAAAGCTACGACTTATATTACAATCATTTTGCTGTATCATATTAACAGTTTAATATTACTGGAAATTCCTTGAAGAGATATCTTGGTAGTCCAATTCTGTAGACTAAAAATAAAACTGACTAGACAAACGGACAATGGGCGCCTTCCGAGCATTCTCTGAGTCTTGCCGAGTGACGTTGACAAACGACGCCTCAGTGGTCGAGACACTTGGACAGGTGATCCGACGCGAACTGTCCATTCATTGTCCTCTTAGATATTTGGTTTGAACGAAACTGGGGTGCTCCGACCACTCAGCCTCTTAGAAAATCTTTTATTTATGAATCGCAAATATCATGAATATTTACAATTAATTTAATCTGATTAAGAATTTCACGACTCCCTAATTTAATCTTAAATAAGAGATTCAAATAAATGCTTTTCCATCTTCAAAGTGCAGACAAGTAATGATAGTAATTAATCAAGTTGTTATTAACACCGGATGGAGGGTCTGCTTTTGGTATTATCATTAATAACAATAAAATACCATGATCGGTCGACATACTTCAATGTACCGAAAAAGCTCTGATTTTCTTGTGAAAAACACATAAAAAATAATACAAGAAATTTTCGGTTTTCTCTACAATGCAATCTCGTGCAGATTTGCAGACGATCGCATTTCGACAGTATTTATATAACAGCCACACGCGAGGAGAAAGCAAACCTGACTCGCCTCGTGATCAGATTTTCTATAACATCAACTCAATAAGCACTTGTCTAGGGTTTTATATGAAAGAGGGAGACGTAATCCTTGGCTTCATCGGTAGCTGATTAGAATGCCAAATGGCAAAATATTAAAATACTCTACACAATATTGACTTTAAAATGGTCATTTGTATACATGTACCTAAACATATTATATCTTCAGACACATGTAACCCCAGTAAAAATACATCATTTTAACACTTCTTGATATGGGGTATGGTTCGCTTTAACAATTTCGTTTATTACGACAATCGTACCGGGGTTGGCCCGAAGTCACTTCAAATCTCCCTGTCTCAAACGCCAAATATTACAGATAAAACAGTCGGACAAATCTCAAACTGAGGGGTAACTTTTTCATTTAGCATTACTTATAAATGATGATGAATAACTGAAAATAGCTTTCACTACTTGGAAATCTGTAAATTTTGGATTCATTCATATTCTAAGGACCTCAGAAATAACTCGAAATATATTATTTCTTATCAGTCACTAAGGAGTTTGGGGAGTAGAACATGCGTGAAGTAGTCGACACGGGCCGCGAAACTTCGCCACATTACTCGATAATTGATAAAGTTTAACACATTGGGTGTGAGCACGAGCACATATCGGTAAAACTAGTGCTGCTACGTAGCCGCAGGAGCCACGTTTGACTTCCGCCCGAGTTAAACGAGGTTAATGGCTCGCACTATGATTGCTGATTACACACTGGAATTATAAATTGCTCAGCTCAGTCCTGTGACCGTGAACTGTGTTGTTAGCTGTGTGCCTCCACCGTAAGATATTAACAAGTTTCGGGGAGGTATTATAATTTCATAATGCTAAATATTATGTAGACATGTGCGTGTACGTATCTATGTTACAATAATGAGCTATTGTAGACACGTAATAATTTTCGAATGAATGTTGTTACTCAGTAAAATGGTGTTAATTAAGTTTTATTAAATAATTTGCAGATGACATGTTTAGCTAGCCGAGAATGCACCTGTGGCCTATACATGTGTACGATTCTTCCATCTTTCGATTCTGATATAACCACATCCTTCTGCCCTCGAGGAAATCCGTTATAAAATATATTGGTGATATAATATTAAGTAGTATATGTTATTTTAAATTTGAGAAAGCAAATTTCTTCCCAAAATGTATAATATTATTTAGATAACAATTGCAAATTTAAAGTTTAAACCAATAATAGCTAAAAAATTACATACACCTGGGGTCCCCATGTGTATGTAATTCTTTTTCGCAATTATTATGAATATTAGAAGATAAGTCGACTTTTGGGAAGAGAACTAGTGAATCACAAATTGCTACTTACGTGAAATACTTTACATAGTTACCAATCCACAAAAGTTGTGCGTTGTGCTGTTATTTATTTAGTAACTTTATTTATTTAGTGCTATCATTAATCTATTAGTCAATTCTGACACGATCATTTTATATTGATAGTGAGGTATCAGATGAAAACAATTTGTAAGTATAAAAATAACCCTGAGTTTATTTTGATATCAGTATAAACAATTTTTGTAAGATCAATGAATAAACGAAATAACAAGTTACAAAAGTTGCAATAAACTTCTAAAACCAATATTATAAGCTGTGGTCAAGATGAACCTGTGTAATATATTTTCTAGTATTTATTTTCATCTTCCACGTCCATAAATTGCAAAACAAGTCTCGCATTATTACTGAATGAAGGCGCAGCCAAAGCTAGTCGAACATTAAGAGTCCGTACCACTCCAGCTCGAATTCAAATTTTACCCCCGCGCGCTTCATCAACGCTCACGCGCCGGCACTGCTCGCGCGCAGATGCAGCTATCTCACTCCCGCGATGACCCCGTGTTCACGTTCAGAGTTCACGCGTGTATCAATCGATAGGGTAAAGTAGCTAGTAATTAGACATCAAGAAAGTTATGGTAATAAACAAACTTTTGAGAAAAGTGTGCATATTGTAATGATAATTTACATAAAACTTATAATATATTTATACTTATCCTATTAATATTATAAATGCGAAAGTTTGTGAGTATGTATCGCTGTATGTATGGATGTTTGTTACTCTTTCACGCAAAAACTGCTAAATGGATCTGGCTGAAATTTGATACAGGGGTAGATTAGAACCTGGAATAACACATAGGTTGCTTTTTATTCCGGGTTAAGGTTCCCATGGGTTGCGGGAACGGGAACAAACCTCCACGCGGGCGAAGCTACGGACAGCAGCTAGTATAATATAATAATAGCAGCCCTTTCAATGTCTCACTGCTGGGAACTGCTCTCTCACCTGAAGGTACATAAAATACTCCACCACGCGAACCCAATGCATATTGGTAGAGGTGCTGGGTAGGAAAACCTCCGCGTGGTGCACCCTGGTAATGTGGGCGACGGCGTGGGCTTCACGCGAGGCGCACGTCGTCGCCCATGGCCAATAGTCCACCAAGGAGGGGGGGCCTTTATGGTCGGTTTCGAGTTCTCCGCACGCGCTCTGCTAAGCCTAGCGGAGAACTCTAAGGGCGACGAGTACTTTGCCACTGAACGATCAGTGGTGAAATACAAGGTCCCATGGGGACCAATTCCGGACCATCGATCGGCCGAGCCGTACCGCCGTCTGGCAACAGAAGGGCATGGTAGCTCTTAGGAGTTGCGAGGAAGAAAACCTCTATAAAAATCACCCCGAACCCCACGCCTGGCAATGGGATGCATCACTGGGGGGAACTCAGTGCCTAGGGCGTCAGCGTCACTCACTCACTCCCACCTTTCCCATCCTCACATACACTCCCAACCTCTCTACTTCCACCTCAATGTCGGTGGACATTAACCGTAAAACAAAATATGGCTTTTTTTTTTATCGTGCGATAAATCTCCACGGATACCACCCCCACAGAGCCAGTGGAGGTGGTTATGTCGGACTCGAACCGACTAAAACGCACGCCATCTTGGGTCCTTGGTTGCCGGAGGTGAGATTGCCAAAAGCATATCTCTCGCACCCCGACAGACCCAGGACCATCTCTTTCGAGATGGCCCCCTTCGGATTGTGGGGACCAAAATGTCCCCATCTAGCCCCGGTTACGGGGAGGCGCACTTTGCGTCGCCGCCGCGGCCTGCTTCTGCTAGGGTGACAGGCGGCTCCACCGGTCACCCCCAGGCCAGCGCTCATGGAGGACGGAGGTCGTTCTGCGACCTCCGACGTCCGGTTCGCCTTCGCTCTGCACGGGCTTCCCGGGCCCGGAGTCTGCTCCGG
This sequence comes from Eilema sororculum, assembly GCA_914829495.1. Taxonomy (NCBI): domain Eukaryota; kingdom Metazoa; phylum Arthropoda; class Insecta; order Lepidoptera; family Erebidae; genus Eilema; species Eilema sororculum. The sequence continues at coordinate 16,915,673 of OU618552.1, read as the reverse complement.
ACCCGACCGGCCGCCTCCTTCTCGAGCATTACTTGCTCGCAGAAGGAGGCGGCCGCACCCCAAGCGTTTGCGCATCGTACCATCGCTCTGAGCAATGTGACGAGTATGAGGACTCCCACCCCTAGAGCCGCCACTAGGACCCGCCTCGGCGTGTCCCACGCCGGGCACTCGGTCAGCGTGTGCAGCTCTGTGTCCTCGCTCGCATCACAGTGATGGCACTCGGACGTTGGCTCCTTCCAGATCCGACACAGGTAACTCCCGAAACACCCGTGTCCGGTAATCACCTGCGTCAGCTGGTACGAGAGGCTGCCGTGTGGCCTCTCTAGCCATTCCTCCATGATGGGTCTTACCGCCGCTATTACGGCGTGCCCTGCGCTTGGTCGCCCAAGTCGTAGCTCCCATTCCGCTACCATTAGCGGTGGCACGCACCGAGGCCCATGAAAGAACATGGGCCTCGGTTTTATGCAGAGCCACCTCGAGACCCAGCCGCCGAATCCGCTCCACGACTTGGGCAACCGCGGTCGTGGCCTTCAGGGTCGCTTCGCGGTATGTAGCCCCGCACGCCGTCACCAGCGTGTCGTCCGCATAACACGTGACGGCGGCACCGTCCGCGAGCTCACCGCGAAGCACCCAGTATTACCGATGTTCCACAGTAGCGGTCCCAGGACCGATCCCTGCGGAACACCGCATGACATCTCTCGCCGACCGAGCCCGGTCGCACTTGGGTAGACGACTGAACAAAATATGGCTATGGAAACGATAACGGATAAATCTACCCATGAGGGTACCCGGACTCCGTCTGGGGAATCCCTAGCTGTGACTGGTGATCGAATGGACACCCATTCGGTGACTAGCCATGGCGACCTTCCTAGTAAGGCTACGCTAGACGGCTAGGCGCGAGTAGAGGTCGAAAGCCGACCTCTACACAGCGAAAGAGAGAGTAGCAGAGCCGCCAGCGATTGTGTCTCCGCTACTAAAGGAGGACACGGAGGTGCCGGCGGTGCAGAACATCCTGGCGGCTCTTTCCCGCATTTCTGGCGCCGTAAAAGGCCAGAAAATTACGGGAAAGAAGAGGGTCGTGGCGAACGCGATAAAAGGTGCCGCCAAAGCGCTGGGGGAGCTCCTGGAAAGGAGGGTCTCCAGCGAGGAGGTGAAACTCCGGGCTCGGGTTGCGAGCCTGGAGACGGAGATTGCTGACTCCCACAAGCAGCAACGGCTGATGCGGGAGGAGATCGGTCAGCTGACGCAGCTGGTCCAGGGGGCCGGGGAGGCTCGGGGTGTGAACACCCCCGCTCCCCGTGCTCCATCTAAGGTGACACCAACGGTGGTCCAGTTGCTGGAGGTCATCGAGCGACGCCTCGGCGTCCTCGAGGACCGGGCATACCGCCCACCGCTGGCGGCACCCGTCGTCGCGTCATGAGCGACGACGGCTGCACCCTGTGGTGCTCCTGGTCCCAAGCCAAGGCCTTCGCCCCTAAGAAGACGGCACCTAGGGGAGGTGGTGGAGAACGACGTGCCCATAGTTACGGAGGGTGAGGAACATCGGCTACGATTGGGTGATGCGTGGTCCGTTGCTCAGTGGGGTCAGCGTAACGTGTTCCGCCGATGACACCCTCGTTTTTTATTATCGTGCGATAAATCCCCACGGAGCCGGTGGAGGTGGTTATGTCGAACTCGAACCGACTAAAACGCACGCCGTCCCAAGTCCTTGGTTGCCGGAGGTGAGATTGCCAAAAGCATATCTCTCGCACCCCGGCAGACCCAGGACCATCCCTTTCGAGATGGCCCCCTTCGGGTTGGGGGGACCACAGTGTCCCCATCTAGCCCCGGTTACGGGGAGGCGCACTTTGCGCCGCCGCCGCGGCCTGCTTCTGCTAGGGTGACAGGCGGCTCCACCGGTCACCCTCAGGCCAGCGCTCATAGAGGACGGAGGTCGTTCTGCGACCTCCGACGTCCGGTTCGCATTACACCATCATTACGGCGCGGGGAGCAGCGCACCGAGACGCAGCACTAAAGGCCACGGCAGGGGTTGCTCAAGTCGTGGGTCAGACACGGCGGCTGCACCTGCGGGATCCAGCCTACAGGTAAGGGGCGTCAGCAGCGGCATCGAGCCCACGATGAAGTATCTGGGGCTCGATGGCCGGTGGAACTTCGGACATCACCTCCGAAGTTTGGTCCCAAAACTGAGGGGGTATTATCATCAACATCAGGGGACCCAACGCTCCCTGCAGGAGACTGTAGATCGTGACCTGGGGATCGTGCGAAGTATGGCCATATACGGCGCCCCCGTATGGGCAGCAAATCTGACGGCCAGTAATGTGGCTAGATAGCTGAGCCCACTGAGGGCGATGACCCTACAATAGAAACAGATGAATGGAAATTCATAATTATTACGTATTGTCTATAATAAATATAGGAATATGTATGGTAGTAGTACCTAACTACTGCTATATTTATATTATGATCATTCGGGTTGGTAAGTACTCATGTATTTACAGAAATATTCCGTTTATTCCGAACCTGACCCGAAAACTAGACCCGGTCGCGGGTTAGGTAGAAACTTTAAAAATTTGTTCCGAACGTAACCCTCTTCCTAACCTGACCCGACGGTCTCGTTCCTATCATAACCCGATCTGGCACTTCGCCGGCCGCTGCCTGCTGCGGCACGCTCGCTACGCTCGCTCGGCTCATGCGTTGGGGTCACAGTTCTATCCTAACCTAACCTACAGAAGTTAGAGTTACCGCACTTCGACTTTCGGCTCTGAGTCGCCCAACCGCGTCGTCCGTCGCGTCGTCACAGTCTGCCTGTAGTAGGCAGGACCTGCCTGAAAGACTTGGGCGGCAGGACCTGGCTGAAAGATTATTTTTGTCGATACACAGGCAGGTATGCCTATGTCAATCCAAAATTTTGAAATAGGTAGCTAGGTATTTTACTGACCTATTTATTACTTTCTACTAATATAGTACCTATTGCAAATTGTTATGTACAGTATAAGCTACTTAGGTAGGTAGATTAGATACTTACTATAATCCATACTAATATTATAAATGCGAAAGTAACTCTGTCTGTCTGTCTGTCTGTCTGTCTGTCTGTCTGTATGTTACGCTTTCACGCCTCAACCACTGAACCGATTTTGATGAACTTTGGTATAGGGGTAGATTAGTCATTGAGAAAGGACATAGGCTATGTTTGGTCGCGATAACCGACATCCACGCGGGCGGAGCCGCGGGCAAAAGCTAGTAATAAATAAATAAATATTCCACAACATTCTACACAGCGCTATCTAGACCCATGGTAAGCTTAATTAGCTTGTGTTATGGAATCTAGAATGCGGATAAACATACGTATATATTTTTTTTGTAAATATATACATATTATACATAGAAACACCCAGTTCATTGCAAATAGCCATATTCATGCATACAAATATTTGCACTGAGCGGGAATCGAACCCGCGCCTCTTGCGTGGCAGTCGCGTGCACTACCACCACGCCACAGAGGCTGTCTACATAAGACATCATTCATATGTTTTAATGTTTTTTTACGCCAACATACAATTTTCCTCTTTCGGTTTACTTTATTAACCCATTTCGCCTGTCAAAAGGTAGGTACTTGAATACTTTCGTATCGTCTATCGTAATCGTCTGCGCAGAGCGCGTGCGACACAAGCTCCCCGTATGATAGCCGAAGCAACACTGAGGAGGAGGCCGGGCGGCAGGGCGGTTCTAAGTTTAATGGTATCGCTTGAGTAAAAATTTAGATATTTGCTAGTTACGCAGAAACCAATGTATATTTGTAAAATTTGAAACACATAATGTCTCTTAACCACTAAACTGCACTTATTGTGTAAGTTTAGTGATCCTATTTTGCGTAATTAATCCATAATATCGTTTTATTTGTACGGTTTAGAGGTAACTTTGCAATGGTTTTCTATCAAGAAAATTTTACGGAATCGTGTTTTTGCCACACATAAACATTAGTATTTATCCTCAACTTTACCACACATGAATTAAAAAGTCCATGCTTTAGAACTTTTGATATTATACACGTTTATGCTATGTCATTTGAGGTAGTACGGACTCTTAAGTTAAATGTTACTTCTAGCTCACAAACGGATGTGCGATGTGAATTACGATTGACACAATGACCTCTTGCGTGTCATGAAGAAACAACGCCATTTTGTTTGCGAGGTGAAGGGTAAAGCGGCAGTTTTTTTTCTAATCTTAAACATTTTAACGGATAATGAACAGTTGTTAACCCAGTTGCGTAATTGCAAGTGAATATTCTGAGAAAATTATACCGCCTTGTCAATGACGAGTGTTTTGTCTCAATATAAAGTAGCTATCCACTCATTTCATTGTCATTTGTTCGTAATATTTACGTTAGATCACTGATATATTCATTAAAAACAAATATCATTAAAATCCAATGACATATGAATACATTTTGACACATTAAAAGTCACCGTCTTTCTGTAGCCAACTTACTTGAGTTGCCGTTGTCATGACAACAATCTTGTTAGCAATATTAGCGCCCTAATAGCACAGAATAGATAAGGACAGAAGTTGCACTCCTTTGATGTTGACGAAAGCCGCCGTTATAATAACCTACAAAATTTCGTAGGTATCGCCCTTTGTTCCGAACAAACTACGCCGCCAACTTGAGTGTTAGGGTTGTCATTTTGTCAATGAAAATAAAATAATCCAATATAATGTGAATTACTAATTAGTTTTAAACCCCGACACAAAAAAGTTGGTGTATTATAATAATAATAATTTACAAATCATACACCGAATTAAAATCAATGGGTACCTACTTACCGCAAGCTATCAAACTGGTTGCGATCTTTTCATCAACAGTCGGGTTTATATTGTTTTTAATAATTTATTTAATTAGTTCAAACTGTTCAAAGTATAGTGATCGCCATCAAAAGTACTGTCCCTAGCTTGAAGGCTTCGACAGATGTTTATTGACGCCCGAATGTTTTTCTTATAATATGATTGTATAATGTAAGTAGTGCAACCAAATAACATGAATACAAACTTAGCAAAACGATAATATCTACATTATGAGAAAGTGCACCCACTTTTGTAACCCATCTATATAAAGTAGTAGTTAGTGTAACAAAATAACATGAAATTATACCTAATTTACCGCATTTTGTAACAGTACCGTGTTCAGTTTTGATTTTAAGTAGTTCACCGATATCAGAATACTATACTATCTATAAGTAGGTACTATCATAGATAAGTAGGTAGGTAGACACAGTGTATTTTACGTTAATTGACTTATGACACCGACTGTACTTACAAGTAATATTATAATTAATAAAATAAGTAGCCACAAAAATAACAGCGCGACCACTACTGTACATAGGTACTTATATAACAATTTTTCGTTCTCTCTATCTCGTGGTATGTAAGTATCTATGTCACAGGTTCACTACGATTAGGTATTTTATAATGCGAAGATGTCAGGTAATGTAAAAAACAACTTCGAGTTCTATAATGTATTTTGACATTCGTCCACGCAACAGTGATTATTACTGCGATTCATTATTTTATTTTTCTAGTAGGTACCTAACCTAGTGTACCTACACACATAAAAAATGGTAATTACTGATCTCAAAAGATCGGTCACGATATTGTTTAGGTATACCTACGCAAGTCGCGTCACTCGTGCGCTCGCAAGCGCGGGCCGGCCCCGACTGCGCTAGCAGCCTGCGGGTGAGGCGCGCGGTAGGTACTTATCTCGGCAGTTCGGGCGAGTGACGGACGCCTGCTAATAGGTACTTTGTATTTTCATAAATATTACATTATTTCGTGAATTTACGACCTTGTGATAATTTAGCCTATGTGTTAATCCAACTAACTCCATGCCAAATTTCTTTAAAATCCATTCAGTAGATTTTACGTGAAAGAGTACTACGACAAATATCCATCCATCCACACTTACAAACTTTCACGTTTACAATAATAGTATAATTACTTTTACAATATATTTTGAACATTTCTATACAAATATCTACATCAGTGGTACACATATGTACATATATGCACACAGACGTACCTACACAAAGTGCATGTAGTCACAACGACCTTGAAAACGTTGCGTGATGGTTGCGCTCTAGTTAGCAACTGTACAAGTCGTGTCGTCGCCGTCACGTGGTCAGTTCTCAATTGCATATGCCCTGACGTGACAACACTACCTAAACATACACACACATTCATTCCTACGCATACAACACGAACACTTGTAACTGACTGCATAAAATTACGCGTGTCTTGGTAACTTACATGACGGATGCTGCACTTTGTGGTAACAGTTAGCTTCTGGAAATAAAGTTTTAAAACTGGAGTCAAAAGGTCGTTGATTTATTCTTGCAAACTAAGTTCGTACTGTTCTCGGACTATCAAGAGTGTCACAAGATGGAAAAAGAATTGTGAATTGTTTGTTAGGTTGTGGTTTTACAACGCAAGAGATCATTCTTTAGGATCATCTCTATAAGAACAGGTTCATAATGAAGATGTTATTATTGACAATCGCTGATAAAATCTGCAATCACATTTACACAGATTACTGTGATAGATCTCGGTGGCGTAGTTCCTCGGCCAAATGGTTATTCGGTTTCGTAGTAAAAAAATCTCGAATTCATCAGTCATCGAAATGATCAGCAAACATCCGGCACGCATTTCAATGCTTCTTTTTACCTATTTTACGATTAGAATAGAACCTTCACGGACATAAACTAACTACACAAAGTTCCAATTGCAATCAAACGAATACATTGAGGAAAAACATACAAAGAAACATTCATTTTTGATGATAATAATCTATAATTAAGTGCTAGACTAGTGGCAGCGTTCTTAATGACTGTAACGAGTGGCCATGAGTTTCCTGTACCATATAACCTGTACCGATAAACATATAACGTAGGTATGCTCTTTTAATTACCTTGCTCTTTCAAACAGACTTCTCAATTCGAAGAGCTTTTAATTTAAATAAACGTTTCCTTAAAAAAATATTTCGTAATAAAGCAACAAGGAATCCAAACCCTCGTATGCTAAAGAATCTATTCCTTTAATTGTATTATTTTGGCGAGATGCCAGCATCTCATTTAACTGCGATTTCTGAAGCTAAAATGAACTACGCGCCATTTAACGTATAACATCTTGGTTAAGGTTTTATATGATATTTTTTTTACTTTTACTGACTGTTACTTTGTTATTAATTCAATGCAGTCTTAACATTACTAAGAATTATTCTGTACAAACTGATATATTTTTATTAGGATACAAACTGGTACAAGAAATACTACAAACGACTGCACAGTCCAAAAAGCACAAACTTGTGGGTGAATAATTATTATTCAATGAGTGTCAAGAGCAAAGTAAGAGCCTTGAAATCTTCGATTTCAACAGTTTCCAACCGCGTAGAGTGAGGCCGAAATGGTTTTTGTAAACTAACCATTTTGTCTCGTGTAATAATGAGTTTGTTTAAGAGTCCACAATATGCAATTACCGAAGAGAAGAAAAGTCCTTATGTATTCACCTTTTGTAATGATGTTCAAATAAATTAAATCGGCTTGGCAGAATATTGGTTCCATTGTTTTCTATAAACTAGGTTTTCACAATGCTCGAAGAGGTAAAATATTTAGAATATTAAAATCACCACAGTACAATAAACCACACAAGTCCTATTATCATGGTGGGTTTTTTATAGCACGATTGAGTTTGTATTGATAATATTATAATAGGACAGCAAAAAAACACAAATTATAAAATCATGGATTCAAGTTCATTGGCATTCTATCCGCTTATTATTTGACCATGTAGTGCCAAATGTATGCATAGAGATCGAAAAAGCGTATAAGCTATCAATCACGCACACGTACGAGCTGATGATGTGCTGCTGTATGCTGTTTGTTTAGTTTTAGATATGAGTGCCTATGCACCTATCTCATTCTCAATACGCCGCAGTTTCGGAGAGGAGGTCAAAGGCAATCAAAGATTAAATACTACTATCTAAACTTCCTACGTACGTACGTGAAGTAATCTTAAATAGTAAACGCATTTCATTAATTATAAACTATTCTGTATAATGATGAAACTATGTTTTACAAATAATTGTATTCGACATTTTCAACATTGAGCAATTAATCGAATATGTAGGTAGCAAAAATATGTTTAATGCATCGCTCAAATTAATTCGTCACGACAGTGATAAAAGAAGGGAAGTGGACCCTGAGCTCCGAGATGACGACTTCAAATTCAATCTGAATTCAAGGCTGATAAGGTCATCCATTCTGCCCTCTTACTCTTGTATTTTTTAGATGCAATCGTGCTTAGCACTCCGTGTAAGTCGAAGAAAACTTAATACTCAAAAATAACGTGTTTAATAAGTTAATGTTACAATATCCTATCCTATTTTTATTTGGTATTCCTACTAGAGATCCGGTTCTTAGCATTCCATGGATTCACCGTGCGGTCGCCGGGTCCATGGCGTGGTACAGAGAGGAACACTGTGACGGCGCCTGGGACTTGCGACCCAGGTGTAGGTTTAGGGTGGCCACTTTGTGATGCATCAGCGCTCACCTCCACCGTCAGTCGTGTTCCCCCCTCTACCTATCCAAATTTGGTAAGATCCTATCAACGCCGTTTTAGATATTCGTTTGAGTAAAGAGCTTACTGAAGCTCTTGGCAATCCGAGGTCTTTAAATAAGTTATACAGGGATTTAGCTGGAATTCCCCTTGCTCCTACTTCCACGGCGTAGAGTTTAACCACATAGCCATTTTTGGTTAACTCGTTGGTCAGGTCAGGTTGTAATTTCATTTCATTACGTAAAAAAGATCTAACAGAAGAATATATTATGCCGAACTAATTTTCACCTACTACTATTTTCGTCACTCAAAAGCAACTTGATCTGCATTTATGAACAATTGAATTACTTTTAAAGACCATATAAGACTGTGTTTACGGATTCAAAGCCACAAAGCCATGCCGGTTGTGCAATGCATGACTTCGTGATATGAAAGTAGAAAATATTTTAAGTGCACAGAGAAAGTGTTGTTAAATTTATGCCTCACATAACTTAATTGACTCATACTCGGCGCCGTACTTATGCCCGATAATATCAAAAGGCAGGACCCTAAATAATGTAATGTAATACTTACCTCCTTTTAATATTATCATTGTGGACCCAAAAGCGAGTGAATTAATACCACCAATGTAAAGTCAAAAGGACTTAAGTATCAGAAATCAAGTATAATAAATGTTGCTATCCACAACACAACAACATTCTACACAACGCTATCTAGACCCATGGTAAGCTATTATAGCGTGTGTTATGGAATCTAGAATGCGGATAAACATACTTATATACTTTTTTTTTGTAAATACATACATATTATGCATAGAAACACCCAGACCAATGCAAATAGCCATATTCATGCATACAAATATTTGCACTAAGCGGGAATCGAACCCGCGCCTCCTGCGTGGCAGTCGCGTACACTACCGCCACGCCACAGAGGCTGTCATTGTCATATAGCATAATAATACAAGAAAGATTACAAGTGGCAGGTTTCTAATGGTGTGCTAATGACACCGAATTATAATAACTATAACAGAAGAAAAAAATATCAATAATAATATTTAAGAAGTATTGCAAAACATGTAAAACAATTTTTATACGTTAGTTAAGTTCTACATTCATTTCCACATACATAATCTCGAAACATTTATAGATTTTTAGAGGATTTTTTTATTTGGACCAATGACTCAATATACTACCTATCTTCAATCTAGTTTTAATTGCAACTGTCTCAGTTTACAACAGATATCACTAAAGGTTATATTCTACATAATTTAGATTGACAAATAAATCCTTGCTTACTTAATAGATGCAGGAATATGTGTTTGTAATATTTGCAACACTGTATAGCGCAAGATTGACAATCAAACAAAAAGCTGGTGGCGTAAGGAAACTTCTTCACATAATGAATAGGTAAGTATTGGCAGCTTCTTTAGCACGACTGCCTCTCATATCGTTGAAATTAATTTTCATTTGATTGATTGATATTGTAGAATGTAGAATATGAACTTAGTTGGAAATATATCTCGAGTGCAATAAAGCAAACGTTTAGATACAACAAGCCAGTCTGCACGGTTCATCATTGTGACCACGATGAGTGTTATTCAAGGACACTTTTCTAGTAAATTAATCATCGAAAATATGTAACACGTGCAGGGCTAAGATGTCATCCATATACTATGCAGAGTATACCTGCTATAACCAAGCGTTCCAGTGACTCATTCCTATGCCGCACCACTAAGACCTGTAACTCCCTGCCAGCTCACATGTGTCCTTCTTGCTACAATCCCGGGTCCTTTAAGCGGGGCGTGAAAAGGCATCTCATGAGGCCGTCAAGCTGAGTGCCACCACTGTTAACATGGTACATGTTTACGATGAGGACCTTTTTTCAGAGACTTTGCCTTTGCTTAACATCGGGCGAGGTGAAGACAAATTGAGGTGTCCTATATAAAAAAAGCATTTAACCTATTTTTCATAGAAACACGTAAATGGATGTATTTTTAGAATTCTTAATTGAGTCACTCCTGTACGGCGAAATCGCCATAAAATCTAACAAAAACATTGGTAATTTTTAAGCGCATTATCCATTCTGTTTCCTTATTATGTCTGCACTTTTGTGATTCTTATCTTGCTGACGCTAAAAATGGACCATCACGATGATCCAAGCAACGATTCCGGTAGCATTCAGACCTATACTCCGTCCATTATATTATTGTATTTTAGACAGCTCACTGACAGTGGTCGGTATAACTTTGTTCTAGCGTCAACACCTGAAAATTCTAACAATAATTAGGCGCCAATACGTCATTTTTCATTGACAACGTCACGTCAGCCAGAAAGCAATTTTAGGGATGTAGTTAGTCTATCGACTGTGTTTTTATTATAATAACTTGAAAATGTCACAATCGATATCGACTACATAAAATAATTCTTCTAAAAATATTACATAACTGGCGGTTTTTAACCGATTTCTAAACAACAATTCGGATGTCTATAATTTTTTATATTTGTATGATTTTTACGGAAAAATGATTTTTGTAACTCCGTCATATGTAGATGGATGGTCAAAATTCTTTTTTGATTGAAAGAGGTATATTCCAAAATGGTCCCATTTAAATTGCATAAAGATCTGATGATGGGTTTCAGAGACAGACCACGGAACTCTTCAATAAATACCAGGAAATCAGCATGTTGGAATATTCTTCTAGAAGTCAGTTGTTTTGTTTTGGAGATTAGCGTGTGCGTTTTGGCCCACAATCGTTTTATAATACATTTGTAAATTGTAGGTATAGACACGAAATATCTAGTGCTTTATTATTATGTACAGAAAGATAATAGATTATAATTCCACATGAAATTATATATTTATCATAATATTTTCATTTATCGATTAATTATTTTTTTAATCGAAGTTTTTAACTTTGTCGATATTTAAAATTTTCTTGCAATCACTACTTCCATCTGTCTAAAATACAATAATATGATAGACGGGGTATAGTTCCTACTTTGGAGTAACCAAACTAAAATGATCAATCAATCAATTACGATTGATTGATCAATTTAGTTTCGAATATCCCTATGTATTCGAATTGTATAGTTAGCATACTTAATGCTGTAAAATTCGTTCAATCGATTTACTTTGTTTGGGTTCTCCTAATAATTTCTTGTAAAAGAGAGAAGGACCACGGGTGCAAATCCCGCCTAGACCGATCAAAATTTTCTTAATCAAACAAATACATTTATTATTAATTTCTTTAAATACTTTACACACCACCACAATTAAATAAAGAAAGCGTTTATTTCATCGAAGGTCAACGCTATTATTCTCGTATTGCGCAATGACCTTCAGCCGACGAGTATTATGGCGGATACGGAAAAGGAAAGTCGTGACATTATCATCTATCCTACCCTCAGGGCGCTATTTTGTTTGGAAACGAGTTTTAATCACAGTCGTAACGTGAGTCACTCGTTCATTTGAATTGCCTAAAACAGAAACGCCAAGCTGGGTTTATAGGAACCCCACTAAGATCTTTTTTACTAGGAACGTTTACGCAGGAAGAAATGTATGTATGTACATTCCGCGATCGGGGAAACCGCACGGGTATGTGGGACTCTCACCACACTAAAGCATGTGCTACACGGTTGGCAACATTGGTTGGCAACAAAGGTTTACAACAGTGTAGATGGTTGTTTCCAACCAAATTTCGTTTGACCTTCCAACACCCTTGGCAGCGAGGCTTGCGTTGGCAACCACGGGTAGAAGCGTTGGTTTACAACTTGCTGGCAACCGTGTAGCCGCTTGTTGGAAACCTCGCGAACGACAGTCGCATTGCAGCGGCGCGGAGCGCAGGCAGACGTACGCGACGACGACGCTCTCAAAATGGCACGAGAAGAAAAAGAAAGAGCAGTAATTACAGAACTTCTCGAGCTATATAGAGACTTGCCCTGCCCTTGGGACTTAACTTGCGAGTCGTACAAAGACTCGCGCGGGTTTGATCCCCGCTCAGTGCAAATATTTGTATGCATGAATATTGCGAATTGCATTGGTCTGGGTGTTTCTATGTATAATATGTATGTATTTACAAAAAAAAGTATATAAGTATGTTTATCCGCATTCTAGATTCCATAACACCAGCTATAAAAGCTTACTATGGGCCTAGATAGCGTTGTGTATAATGTTGTGGAATATTATTTATTTATTATAAAAGAAAAAAATCTCTTTGTTCTTTAGATAGGTAAATATACGGTGCGAGCGTAGAGACGTCCTACTCACGCAACGTTTCATCCAACACTGATGGTTTCCAACATGTTGTAAACCGTGTAGCCGGCAAAGCGCAAATCTGGTTTTTCTGTTGCCAACCGCGGTTGGCAACCGTGTAGCACATGCTTAAGGCCGCGTCCTGGACGACGGCGGGCGGAGCGGGCGGTGCGGGCGGTGTGCGCGGTGTCCTTCGCCACGCCGCGCCGCCCGCACCGCTGTCATTGAGAACAGCTTCACACAAATGTACGACTTTGATAAAGACGCGGGTGTCGTCGCCCGCGCCGCCCGCTCCAGCCGCCGTCGGCCAGGACGCGGCCTAAAACAACCTGGCGTGTACCTTACACCGACTTAGTGAGTGAATCGTCGGAACCACTGTTTTTGACGGACGGATGGATGTTGTTGACGGATAACTACCACTGGTCCGCAAAAGGGAGATTTTTGAGACCCCAAGCAAATCTCATCTCAAGCAATTCTTTTTACCATTTACATATTTTTACGTAGACTCAAACCTTATCATATTTAAACTATTTCATTAAATGCCTAATTATAAATCTTGATAGTTGGTAGAAAATTGATTGATTGGGAAGAGATTAATACTTCCTAAATATATTTACAAAGTCTAGTTACATATTTACAAAAATATTTGAATCTTCATAATACAGAATTAACTTTTTATACCGAAATATTATGTAAACGTTACAAAATAAATAAACAAAATTAATATCTACGTGAATTAAAACAATCTCCTCAATTTTGTGTAGTGGTCTTTTGTAATAATAAACAATAAACGTAGGTGCGCGCGCGCATGCCTCAAGTGTGCAATTAAATAATTAACTACAGATGCAATATTTAATAACCGCGATTTTCTAGGCATCGAATTTGTGAAGACTTTTTAGGGACCGAATCATTGTAACCTCACTCAGTATAATAACGTTTTAGATTGTCCGGATCATACCTTCGGAGGATTACTTACACTAATACGAAGACAAACGAAACATAAGTAACATGGTGACCCTACAAAACTAGATGAAACTTGCCGTGTAGAGTGCAGCTCTATTGGCGATATTAATTTACTAACATAGCAGGCCAACAATGCACTGGCTACTGGCAAAATTCCAACGATCGCCGCCTCCAGCCCGACCGACCGACCGAAGTTTCACCAAATTCCACCGGAATATATCCGGATGTTTGATAAGAAACAGGGTCTTTCCACATGCCAGTTAACTTTGATATAAACGGGATATCAGAATGCCAATATGTTCAACGATAGAAAAATAAAGAGGGTTCTAAGAATCGAAGGATCTTGGAAATATGCTTTGATTTTTTTCGCTCCTGCCGCAAATATTTAACATGAAATTGAAAAAAATATCATCATAATTTGGTGACTTATATGAAGTTACACAAACCCATATAAAAATATAATTGAAATAATTACAATTTCAAGATATAGAGAGCGACGAAAGTGACGAAAAAAGCTCTTTGTACAGAAGCAAGTTCCGGCCATTAGCAGCTCCAGCTTGCCATCGCATCGCATTCACTTTCTTTCGATTACTTTAAAACAAATAAGTAGGAAATAACGTCACATATATACAGGTAAAACCGGTTTCGTTCAGCAAACACGCCAAGACAGAGTTTACTCGGACTTATAGCTTGGACAACAATTTGGCGAACATTTCATAATCTGTGTCAGAATGCGCAACGATGCAGCTCAACCAATTTGCAATTTATATTAAGTTGAATATGGCTAGAGTGGTCTCAAGGAAAACCTTGAAAATTATATTTTGTCAGCATTATTCAATGGCCGTATTACACGCATACTAAACCTAAATAGCGAGACAAACAAAGACAAGATTGTCTTGTAATAATAATTTATGCCTGGTGAATTTGAGCTCGTCCACCGCCCTAGCACCTCGTCTTTTTTTATCGTGCGAAAAATCCCCACGGATACCACCTCCATGGAGCCGGGGAGGTGGTTATGTCGGACTCGACCCGACTAAAACGCACGCCGTCTTGGGTCTTTGGTTGCCGGAGGTGAGATTGTCGAAAGCATATCTCTCGCACCCCGGCAGACCCAGGACCTTCTCTTTCGAGATGGCCCCCTTCGGGTTGTGGGGACCATAGTGCCCCATCTAGCCCCGGGTACGGGGAGGCGCACATTGCGCCGCCACCGCGGCCTGCTTCTGCTAGGGTAACAGGCGGCTCCACCAATCACCCCCATGCCAGCGCTCATGGAGGACGGTGGTGGTTCTGCGACCTCCGACGTCCGGTTCGCCTTCGCTCTTCGCGGGCTTCCCGGGCCCTGAGTCTAGTCCGGACCCGACCGACGCCTCCTTCTCGAACATTACTTGCCAGCAGAAGGAGGCGGCCGCACCCCAGCCGTAGCACCCCGTGCATTTCTCAAAAGACATCCAAGAAACTTATACTGCGCGTACAGAGCACATTTTAGGACCAAGATATATATCCCAAGCAATAGCATGGTTAGATATTTTTATTCTCGGCAGTCCTTCAAGTTTAAACTGTAGAATACTACATCATAATGAAGCAATTCGCGTAACACGTATACACGAAACCGTGACCTTTACGGCATGTGCCACATTCACTGCCTCTTTAATGTTACTTATATAACACAAGCCATAAAACTTCAATGTTACTTTGTAAATGAACTTCACCATTGTTGTACTTATAATTGCTTATGATACCTTGGTAACGTGATCATGTCTCTGCAGGTGAATAGTAAATAGTAAGCTTTTGATTAACTACAGAACCGCTGCAGTTTGTGCAGGTATTGAAGGAAAAAAATACTAAGAAAGCGAAGTAAAAGAGAATACCAGGAAAAAGAAAGTTGGGGAGTTAAAGCCTCCGGCACTCTCGTAGACAGACATTAGAATAGGAGTTCTCCTAGACACGTTGCTACTTCAATTTTAAGTGTGATAGCAGTATTTCCTCAGTTGAATTAGCTTGCTTCGACCGGGAAAACCATGGGTTTGATTTAGATATATGATAGGTTTATTTGCCAGAAAAACCGTACCGTAACGCACGTAGACAAGGTTAAATTTTGGGTAGATTACGTACAGATCATAATTTATGTATAGAAAATCCCCATAAAGAACAAGAATGCTAATTTGCTTTCAAAAAATCAAGATAGAGAAAGGTCGTAAGGTATGTCGAAAAATGTGAAACTTTTAAAGCACGTTCAGCGACAAGGATTGCGACGCGAGTTCCAATATCAATTTAAAGTGCGAACATGTCATCAGACTTCGCTGGCCACGAGCCAAGTGCCAAAGAGAATTAACTCAGGGATAAGGACATGAAATCAATTTCCTGATTCACCTAACGCCGTTTATCGAATACATAGGGAAAAAGAATCTTCTCGGGCGGGACTTTTTCCCTATGTATTCGATTTGTATAGTTAGCATAGTTAATGCTGTAAAGTTCATTCAATAACGCCGTTTACTTATTTGCGCCGTTTCGCAGTTCAATCATTGGTGAAATCTCCTCTATTTCACCAATGACGGGGCTGCGACCAAGACGAACTAAACTGTGTTATGTTATGGCGTTTTAACGGATTATACCAGAAATCACCACCGACAAATCCCCACCAGTGGGGATTGTAATTTTTTCCAGTAATCCCCACTAGTTACATAAACTCAGACTAGTGGGAATTTACGTTTAATTGTGTAAAACGTAAGAACGTTGAAAGTTAAGTATATTTAAGGGGTCCTCTTTTACCAGTGTAACTGCGGATGTGGTTTTAAGATATTTTCTATAAAGCGACTGCCACCTGACCTCCACAACTCAAAAGCGATATCGAAGCATTGTAGGTAAACTAGTTGTTGGACTTTTGAGGGTTCGAACTACTCGTATTATTATTTACTAGCTAACCCGGCGAACTTCGGACCGCCAATATTTTTCCGCCAGCGTGGTGTCTGATCCCGTTCCCGCTGCCCCCTCTACTATATTGAACGTGTATAATACATATAGACCTTCCTCCTATATATACATATAGACCTTCCTCTTGAATTACTCTATCTGCTTAAAAAACCGATTTAAAATCCGTTGCGTAGTTTTAAAGATTTAAGCATACATGGAACGGACAGACAGCGACAGCGACTTTATTTTATACTATGTAGTGAAGCGGATTTCCGCTAGTAAATATCCAGCTGGTAATATTATAGTCTTGTTACTCTCGTCAGCTCTTACATTAATTACGCACTTTATTTTTAAAAATGCAAGTAAATGTAAATTATGATGTGAGTGTGACGAATTTATGCGGTTTAATTACGTGCGCTCGATTATTTTGTTACACTGGACTGGTTGTTACTACTCAAAATGTTTACCACGTTTTGATCTGTATGTATGAGTATGCATCACGTCTCGTTCCTTCATCGGCATTATGTAGCTAAGTCTGTACTTTCTGATGTCATGGTGTATAAATTATTGTTTATCTATTTATGTAACTACGGTCAATTATCCATACTAATATTATAAATGCGAAAGTAACTCTGTCTGTCTGTCTGTCTGTATGTTACGCTTTCACGCCTAAACCGCTGAACCGATTTTGATGAAATTTGGTACATGGGTAGATTAGACCTTGAGAAAGGACATAGGCTATGTTTGGTCGCGATAACCAAGATCCACGCGGGCGGAGTCGCGGGCAAAAGCTAGTAATGTATAATGTAACAACTTTAGGATGCTACCAACTTGCTTGCTTTGGCTGGACTTCGATATTTTCTGTGGAGCGACTGCCATCTGACGTCCACAACCCAAAGACGATATCGAAGCAATGCAGTTAGACCAGTTGTTGGACTTTCGAGGGCTCCAATTGCCCGTAACGACTGCCATAGATGTTCGTATAGCAACCGGGACCGACGGCTTAACGTGCTCTCCGAGGCACGACCAGATCAATGCAAATACCCATATTCATGCACACAAATAACTACACTGAGCGGGGATCGAACCCGCGCCTCTTGCGTAGCGGCCGCGTTCACTACCGCTACGCCACGGAGGCTGTCAGAATGTGTGAGGCTGTGTTTAGAATGCTACCTATACCCATAAAAACTGAACACAATAGACCCACAGACCAGCTTCTCTATTCATTTTTGAGTGGGTTCAAGTCAATTATAAAGGTTATTTTTTAATGCTATTTAACTTTACTAGGTCAAGAGTATGTACGATAACAATCATAATTGAATATAGCTCCGTCCTTCTACCATGAATGTCCGAAACAAGAACGCTTTGGCCCGTCATGGTTCATGGTAAGCTCTTTATCAATAAATCAGATCAGCAAATGATATGTCAAGTATTTTGTTTAAATCTGTATTTATTTTGTGCTTTTGATCCAGTAAGGACATGTCAACCCCATGGTACCTTAATTCATAGTGGATACAGTCTTACAATAATTGCTACAGTCTATGTAGGTAGGGGTACATTTATTGCGATAAGTCAAGTTAATTTGAATTTAACTATAACAACAATTTACCATTAATACCTACAATAATAGCTATAATCTCTAATATAAAAATGAATCGCTAAATGTGTTGGTAAGCGCATAACTCAACAACGCCTGGAGCAATTTGGCAATTTTTTTTTTAAATGTTCGTTGCAGTTCAAGAATGATTTTTACGGCGAGTAAAATTCGAATAATTGCCCGGAACCGACATCCACGCGGGCGGAGCCGCGGGCAAAAGCTAGTTAATTATAACTATTATTGTAGGTATTAATGGTAATATTTTACTACATTGTTAAATTGGAAAGTATCTGTAAAACAATGTATGATTTGAAATAAATGAATTTGCTGTTAAATTCCCTTTTCATACTATTGTTTATTTTCAATTTATAACATAATTTATTCCACCATTGTAGTACTTTGTTTAACTTGAGTCTTCTTTAATCAAAATTATTATCTACGTCACCTGAACCTGTCCAAGTAAAAAGCTGTCAGCGTAATGAATCCTTATCTATTGTTTGAAAAGTTTTTAAACACGAACAATCCATTATTGCAATTTACCTGATGAGGTAAAGCCGTTGGTTTCCAAGACACGACATCCCCCTCCAATACTATCAGCGGCGTGATGAATGGACGTTTAATTAGACTCGTTATATTTTGTCATAAAACTGTCGACTTTATGAAGTATACTGTCGTATCAGAGATAGTATCTTTCCATCGTACAGACAGCTTAAAAATTACTGAATATATTTCAACTTAAAGAGTCCTTCAAATATTAAACAGTGAATCCTCATGATGTTCTCGACGGTGAGTAGGGTAGCCAGAACTCACTGGAGAGTTTTTGTGCTGGCAATGGAAAGACCACAGTCATGTCCTGCTTTGTCTTCTGCACTGACGGCACAGAAACTTTCTGTTCTCACAGGTTCGGCAGCACGAGTGTAGCTCTACTTGAGTTGCACACGTGCATAGGCCAAGGTAACCACTTCCAAGCAGGTGGGCCGTGTGTTTGTCTGTCACCGAAGTTGTATAAAAAGTGATCTTTGGATATTAGTTATTCAATCACGCTTGAATGGCTGACGCAAGTAGTATAGAATAAACAAAAATCTCAAGAACCAACCCTGCACTAGAGTTCACCGGTTTTAGGAAGTTTTACAGGTCGCCTTAGGCTCTGAGGATGTCCATCCCATACACCCAATGCATGCTCTACTTATCACAAAAGTGAACGTAACACGTGAATAAAGCACGAAACAAAATTTACAACGTTGCCCGCGTCCTAATTCGTTGTGCATTCTAGAGACAACACAAGCTCCCACCACTCGCAATTTAGCGAATTACTGAATTTTACCTCCAACTCATTATCCTGATGATCAAGCAAGATTGGTGTTGAGGAAAATTACTTCCGAATCGCCACACGCAAATCGAGCAACGATCACGCAAGCATTTAATAACATGCTTAACTCGAACCTCAAAGGTACCTTTTTTTTTTTTTTTTTTTTTTTTCGTGCGGAAATCCCCTCGGATACCCCCCCTGCCGGAACCGGAAGGGGAGGTTATGTCGGACTCGAACCGACTAAAACCGCACGCCGACTGTGGGTCTTGGTGCTAGGCCGGAGGTGAGGTTGTCAAAGACATATCCCTCGCACCCCGGCTGACCCAGGGCCATCCCTTACGGTCTGGCCCTCCTCAGGAGGGGGGACAACGGTGTCCCCAACTCGCCCCCGGAATGGGGAGGCGCGCTATTCAGCGCGCCGCCGCCGTGGCCTGCTTCTGCTGGGGTGACAGGCGGCTCCACCCGTCACCCCCAGGCCCGCGCTCATGGGGGACGGAGGTCAGTCAGTGCCCTCCGACGCCCGAGTTGCCTGCGCGCGCGGGCGGCGCGATCCGCGAGTCTTTCTCGCTCGCGCCGCCTCTCCCGCTCCGCCGTCTCCTTCACGACCATTACCTGCTCGCTGAAGGAGACGCCGGCCGCCCACGCGTCCGCGCAGCGGACCATTGCTGTGAGCAGGGTGGCGAGGGTGAGAACTCTCACTCCCAGGGCCGCCACTAGCTCCCGCCTCGGTTCAGCCCATGCCGGGCACTCGGTGAGCGTGTGCAGCCCCGTGTCCTCGCTCGCGTCGCAGTGATGGCACTCGGACGTTAGATCGAACCTCAAAGGTACCTATAGCGATTAATGCGTGTCTAAGTTATAACACGTGTTAAAGAACATACTAGTGTAAGTGTGTAAGTGGTTTACTGCACCGTATATCAAGTAATACATTTTTAGTGCTTGATTACAGCTGTTATGTGACTGAGTGGCGTATCGGTTTAATTGATCGCCTCGCTAACTGCCACCGTGTCGAGTGTTGTGGGTTCTGGAGACAGAGTAATTGTTTTAGTTTTGACTGAGTGTACTTTAATTGCATGTTTATGGAAGCGGGATACTGAGAAACTTAGTCTAGAGGTGTCTTTTTCAAATGACAATGTAAACACACCTGACGAAAATTACTTGACTTGAATTAAGAATCTATAATCACGTATTATTATACCTTAAACCTTTGCAAGTTTAAAATTTGGTTTTTATATATTAGAAGAAAGAAATTGTCTCAACACAAACATAATAACCACTTCGTACTTATACGTATGTCGAAACTAAGTAGGTACATACATCGACGCGTGACAATCCCTTCGATTTAGAGCCTTAGGAGGTGAGGAGCAAACAATATAATATCCGTAATTCAATAATCACACAAGAGTTTTAGATTAATGTCCTCCTTTTAACAACATCAAAGTGACAGGTCACGATATTGATATCAAAATCTTTTCTTTATTTGAGCAACGGGCAACGATAATGAGGTGTACTTCGTGGGCTAGACTAGATGCTATTCGCGCAGGTGCTATTCTGCTGGGTGTTCTTAGTGAACTGCAACACCGCTGTTGATGCAAATTCAATTTCCGGTTCAAGAGGACATTTTACTAGGTTTTTCTGTTAGAAATATAATCTAGTAATACCTGTCCTTATTCAGAGTTCCTAGAAGTTTGGAAATTAACACAAGGAGCGACTCCTTGTGAGAAGAAGTGGGATAAATGCGAAAAATTTTGGACTGCATTGTAATACAGCATCAGCATTTGATTCACGAGAGCATAATTCGCTAAACTAGACTTGTACAACGGAGCGGGGGAACATTCAGTAGCCATTTGGAGTCGCAATATCTGTTCCCCCAGGCACGGAACCGGCCTCAATTGTTTAAACGGCGAAGTTCCTAGATACAAGCGCAACGAGAAAGTTCAACACGGCTGATAGCCCATGCCCGTTTCGCTTAATGTTCCTTCTGCCTCGAGTGCACTCCTTGCGCAATTACAACCAACACACATTCAATTAATTATTGCCGACATTACACATAACATTATAGTGCTAATCCAACCGGATTTATCCGGTTATGACTGTAATTCACTTGTGTTGCATCAATATATTCATGCGAAATATAAATAAAGGCGTCGCTTCTGTGTTGCGAACTTTCTTTTTTCGAATGTTTCTGTAATATAGGTATAATGTAATGTTATATAAGTAACAGTTGCCTACGATAGTCGTCATGTAGGTAGTTTCTGAACGACCTAACTTATTGAGGTTATAGGTATTAATTTTGATATATAGAAACCAATAACAAAAAAATAATAAATACCTAACATAATTATTGATAAGCTCCAATATTTATTTATGAAGGTCTAGCAGTTCATTCAACTACAGTAATAGAATAGATTTTTTATTGATTTATACGAATTTTTTTATTTATACATTTTGATTTTGTTAGGTATAGTTAACAGGCAGAAATATAACATTGCTATTGCAATATTGACATATACCTACCTAAACGTCAATTTGCAACGTCACGACTTCAATAGAAATCTAAAAATCTGCAACAAAATTGAAAAGCAGAATACTATAATATGACCCTTCAGACAGAACCAACTACTTTAATTACTTTTGCCATCATTAAGTTTATCCATTTTTTTAGTTTACACATTATCTTCTGACTTATTTTGGTCATAAGATGTGCTTTCATGGATAATATACTTGTCATTCGTTCAATACTCATTCACTGCACATCACCTAAATATACCTTTTTGCAAATTACAATCTCTTTCAAGTCTCACTGTTCACATAATATGTAATTATTTGCATTACACTTCCTATCTATTGATCTTACACCGAACTTAACTTTGTAGTGCGTTTGTTAGTGCCATAATTTACCTAACTGACACTAACCACAAGAAACTGAACAGACTGACACCATTGAATAAGATTTATTACATTTTTATGTACTCGAAGCTAGTCTTCCTGACTAGCTCGGGAGTAATCGATAAACTATTTATACGACAAGAAAACATCTGCGATGATTTAAATCGCAATAGCTGTTTACGCATCCGGCGTTTTTTGGATCATGTCCAAGCTATTACAGTGGAATAAACTCATGATACAAAAGATACATTTGTTCTAACCTATCTTGCAATCTTATTTTTAACAATAGAATCGCCCGAACTTGGATGTACTTCCACCAAACAGAGGATCCTAGCCAACCCACTTACTTGCTTCATATTGACAATATACTTAATTATGTGTGAAATTTATCTCTTGACTTCCACGCCGTACCTACCTACTTTGTATGATGATAGTAAAACATTAAGTAATTTCTCATTTGAAAGAGAGAAAACCTTAAAAGCTGTCACCAAAAATAGTAAGCTCGAAATAAAACGCAAGTGAAACCGTAGTTGCTGCTATTCATTTATATAGGTACGAGTTTATCTGCTCAGCGGAAAAGCAAGAACAAATAAGTACTTACCTACATATTAATCAAGTTATTATAATATACAATAGGTACAATAGCTGAGTGCCAAGTCCATGAGGAAAAACAATACTTAGAAACTAGCAACTAATTTATTTATGATTCAGTAGTTATCAATGAGTTACGGTCGAATCACATACGGAGAAAACAGTTGACGAACTTACATTAATTATAATTACTATCAATGCAGTAAACAATGGCATTATTCTAAGTGTCAGATAGTTGCGAGCGATGCACCATGTCCTAGAGCACGACGCACGTCAATGTAAACAAAGGGTACGTCCAAACAACATGGCGCATAATCGACACTAGTTACAATTGCACTAACTTGCTGCTGCAACCTCTTAAACGATTATAAGCCCTAACTGCGTTCAGTAAGAGTCAATACTCGTGCAGTAGAAGATTATGTCGATATAGCTCGGTGAATGGAGCGCAGAACGGCGTCGGCTACATGCTTCCGACGGCCGTCACGGCTGGCGAAGACGTTGATATCGGCGACACGTTGCAAGAGCGAACTGCTAGCTTATCTCTCGCTGCCGTCGCCTATAAACTTAACATAATCTCTTAAGAAGACGCCGATAATGTCGCATACTCAATTAGCTAAGAATTTGTTCATTAAACACTGTTTATCTCACCCCTTGTCATTTTCGCAGATACGGAGTTAGACACATAAATCACAGCTGACAAACATCGAAACTTTGATACTTCATCAAACATTACAATTACCGTCGTATTTCCCAAATATTCGGTGGATTCCAATTTACATGTTAAAGTGCCAATTGTTGGTAATTTTACTAACGAATCCAATTTCATGAAATTGCGTTTTCAAATTGATAAAGTTAGTAGTAAAGGTTCAAAAACATTTCGTTTAAAGAAAGAAAATACGTCTTGTATGGCGAAAATGTGCGAACAAGAACCTGACTTCTCGAGAAGAAATAGAAGAGAGAGAGAGAGAGAGAAAAAAGAGAGAATTAACATCATAAAACAAATAGCTATAAACGTGTGAGCAGTGATTGAAGTTATGGACAAAATCTTTCTTTTAATGGTTTTAACGTGATTGTTTGAGGAACAAATCCAATACATAGGTATAAATAGAAAAGAGCTTAGGAAAAGTATTTCACCTTGAAAATTGAGTGGAGTTTATATTTTAACACTTTTCTTTAACTTCATATTTTATGTAATGAAACCTTTGACAAAACCATGTATTGTCTCTAAATTGCAGTAAGAAACACAAGATCTAGCATCCAAGAAAGGAAAACCAATATTTTGGATAGAGAAGAAATAGGAAGTAGGCTTCAATGTATCTCCTCAATGCTCCAATCCCTCTCATTTTTGTTACCCTTCCTTCTTCTGCTTTTCTAATTCATGTACAAAATCACTGGTGCCGAATATTTTCGTAATTCACCATATCGCAATCGTCGTTTTGCCAGACACAAATCACACCCAAGAACTACCATTGCTTTTCAAGTTTAAGGAAACATTCTTAATTAGAACTACCTGTTTGCAATACTTTATCAAATCAGTCAGTTGCACATGCAGCTGACGGACAATACAATGGCGTCGCAGGACGGAGTACATCCGATGCGGTGCTAAACTCACGTTTCCGGTCAGTTCCGCAATTGACAAAGTGGATTATATAAACACGATTCATGGTGTATGCTTACTTCATCAAAAGCTTAAATAAACCATTAAATTGTTACTGAAACGTACGTAAATAAGTTATAAATAAACAGCATCCGTATGCTTGTGGTCGAAACACTTGAAGCATTTTCACCCAAGTGTTCATAAATACTATTGGAAGCAGTATGTGTAGCTGCAATCGCGTTACGGTATTGTTTCACAAAATTTTCCTGTGAAAAGCCAGGACGGACAGAATAGTATGTGAAGGGTAAAAGCGACATTTGACAAGGAAATCACTATACGGTCAAGTGTTTATGATGTCCTTTCGGGTATTTTTTTAAAATCTTCGATGGCGGTTTTTTTGTTTGTTTTTTTACTTCATTTTTCTGCAATGATGATACTCAATTATACAAAAAGTACTTCAGCAGATTGACGAACGAAGCTCTGAGACTGACATACCTCAGTTAAGGGGGTCAGAAGGCAGTTAAAATGAACCAAATTATGAAGAAAAATACGAGAGGTTATCCAAAGTGCAGGAATGACTGTCTCCGTGGCGCAGTGGTAGTTTAACGCGGCCTTTACGCAGGAGGCGCGGGTTCGATCCCCGCTCAGTGCAACTATTTGTATGCATAAATATGGGTATTCGCATTGGTCTGGTCGTGCCTCGGAGAACATGTTAAGCCGTCAGTCCCGGTTGCCATACGAACATATTTGGCACTCGTTACGGGTAGTTGGAGCCCTTAAATATCGCCTTTGGAATGTGGAGATCAGATGACAGTCACTCTACAGAAAATATCGAATTCCAGCCAAATCCGCAGTTAGACTGGTTAAAGCGGAACCCATACTGAAAGCATCGGATGCCATTGGGATTAACGCTAAGAGGAAGAAGAGAATCCAAAGTGCAGAAATACGATGCAACCGGGATTGGCGTTCAAATGAAGAAGATACTTAACCGGATATCTCATTGCTACAACGTTCACAAAGCCATTTTCCTCCGTTATTTTCTCATACAATCAATCAGTGCTAATCACTTCGATAAAAACAAGAGTCGTCTTAACTGAGCGGAGGTTGCATCGTAGTACAAACCTTTGCACCATCTTCTGTGACACAATGATTGTTTGTACCGCGATTGTGTCATGATTCACACGGCTCATTTCTCATCTAATAGATGTATAAACATAGTCTAACCCATCGACCTTATTTACATTGACAATACATTCGGAGAGCGACGACCTCGCGTGATGGAGTAAAAAAAGTCAGCGCCTCACCGCGCGATTTGGAGGAAATTGTTGACGTACCTGTAACAAAGCAATATTATTATATTACAAACGATGTATTGTATAATTCTCATAGAGTTACGGGGTTATTGAAATGTGCCTAAACTTTTTTTTTACTTTTTGTGGGTACCCACTAGTAACCTGGGTCAGGCAGGCGTCCGTCACTCGCCCAAACTACGGCGATAACTACCTACCGTGCGCCTCACCCGCAGGCTGCTAGCGCAGTCGGGGCCGGCCCGCGCTTGCGAGCGCACGCGTGACGCGACTTGCGTAGGTATACCTAAACAATGTTGTGGCCGATCTTGTGAGATCAGTAGTTACCATTGTTTATGTATGCAGGTACACTAGGTTAGCCACCTAATATGGAAATAAAATAATGAATCGCAGTAATCATTACTGTTGCGGGGACGAATGTCAAAATACATTAAAGAATTCGAAGTTGTCTTTTTTTACATTAACAACAGAGTGTGAACCATAAGATTTTACTATAAACGCAGAATAGATCTTGTTCAATTAGTAACAAAACCATTAGGTACTGGTCGCCACTTTACATCTTCGCATTATAAAAAACCTACCAAATTGTAGTGAACCTGTGACATAGATACCTACAATGAGAATAGAGAGAACTAAAAATTGTTCTGCACCTACTTATTTTGAAACGAGTAGGTACCTATGTAATTATGTCGTGGTCGTGGTCGGGCTGTTATTTTTGTGGCTACCTAGTTTATTTAATTATAATATTACTTGTTGTACAGTCAGCGTCAAAAGTCAAATAATGTACACACAGAGCTTGTTTTAAGTGATAATATACCTACAAATATATACCTATTATTATTATAATACACCGTCTTTTTAGTGTCGGGGTTTAAAAATAAATAGTAATTCACATTTTATTTTCATTGACTAAATGACAACCCTAACAATCAAGTTGGCGGCGTTGTTTGTTCCGAACAAAGGGCGATACCTACAAAATTTTGTAGGTTATTATAACGGCGGCTTTCTTCAACATCAAAGGAGTGCAACTTCTGTCCTTATCTATTCTGTGCCTGGGTTCACATCGGGCCAGTATTTGAAACCGGGTCCTCTCCATGGTAATGCCTCCTCTTTAACCACTACGCTACCAATTTTTGTAAGCTACTTCTTCTTTTTTTATCGTGTTGAACCTCTTGTCAGTGTGACACACATATACATTTGTGACCGTCATACGTTCCGCCATAATAGCAATATAAGCTTATCTTATTGCAGAAATTTAAAATTCAAATTTGAATGTTGCGTCGTGTAAAAATGCAATAATATTGTGAAATAAAGATGAATTATATATGAAACAGATAAGCATTTGTATTTATTTTATTTATTTATTCTATAATGTACACATAAATACTATTACCATTTATACATTATAATGAGATGTAATGTACAAAGGCGAGCTTAATTCATCACTTTTTCAACTTGAAAATGTATAAGATTTAATGAGATAGTTAAAGGTATTTTTATATTTACAACTTCACGAGCAAATTCAAGTTCAAGAAAAATAATGTTATGAATTTATGAGATGACATCAAATCAAATGTTATCTTCAATTACATAATTCAGTTCCGTCATCGGAAGCAATCTCATAAATTTTATCACATCGTTAACTAACCGAGAGAATCTATGATGGATTAGTGTGGACTACTTTCAATATTAACTAATTAGTATTTACATCTATCTTTTTATTTTGTTAGTTCTTATTTAGAGGGTACGTAAATCCATACTAATATTATAAATGCGAAAGGAACTCTGTCTGAATGTCTGTCTGTCTGTACGTATGTATGTTACGCTTTCACGCCTAAACCACTGAATCGACTTTGATGAAATTTAGTATAGTGGTAGAATAGACCTTGAAAAAGGACATAGGCTATGTTTCGTTGCGATAATCGACATTGACAGGAGTCGCGAACAACAGTAGTAAGAAATGACGGAAGGGCCGTGAACCTAGATCTTCAGTGCGCAAATCAACCCAAACACTATTGGTGTTCGTGGTTACAAAAGGCGTCAATAGAGTATTAAATATTCATCTAACTAAACCTACTACCGGTTATTGAATGTTTACGTTACGAGTACGCATGTAAAATTAATAATAAAAAAGACATTGCCGCGCACACTTAAAAATCCACCGTGATACTAATAGGCTATTTGACTAATTTTTTTTACTTTCGAAAAATGACCACTTTCTTATAATATAATGAACTGTAAAAGTAAAATTTTCGTACGACAAATAGTTTTCAAGATGTTCGATTTTGAAAAATTCAATTTATCGCGCCGCCCGAAAACGCTCCATACTCCATACAAAATCGCACGGAATTGTGACGTCACGCTTCGGTAACGTGTAGTGCAAATGTATGGAGTGCAAGAGAATATCGCATTTATCTCGGTCTATGTTGCGTTTACACGTATATAGTTCATAATAAAAGTTATTTATAATTTAATGAGGAATCTAAAAAGTCACATATTTGAATTGAATTTGATTGTTTATATTTTGACTTTTTTTGGCAATTTCAACAAATGAAAAGTCATAGTTTCAGTTTAGATATGCAATATTTTATTTTGCTAAGCATATTTTTTCAGAACAAGCTAACATATTAGACAGTATTGGGAAGAATCGCCGACTTAGTCAAATAGCCCATTGTCAGCAATTTCTATTTTAATACAAGTAACTTTTTAAGTAAGTACTAATTACGCTATTATCATTTATGAGCCTTCTTTCCATTAAAAGAAGGTCTCGGACATTTTACAAAAGTTTCACCGTCATGATTTTCATATTTCTGCTACGTGTATTGGCTACTACTATTTTGACTGCCAATTGCCGCCTCATTTATCATTTTCACATTAACTGGGCCTAATCGCGCCAATTATGCCTCAACTATACTTACGAGATAAAATCGCGAGGAAGTAAGTAAAACCTAATTTGTATGGATACTAATGTTGCCAAATTGTCACACAACACGCCAATTTGTCACATAAAACAAAATCATGATCGGTCATCATTTTCAACAGAGGAGTAAATAATTCAGTAATGTGTCGAGAACCATGTTGATCATATGACACACCCGATTTGTATGTTCCCATACAAATGGGGTGACGAACTCAAATTCTAGCAGCTGTCATGTTCTAGAACTCAACTGAACCAGACAAATGCATTCCGAGTGATATACAAAACATACGTAGATGTGTGTTCAAATTACAAACGGTTTAACATTCTCTTTTCTGACTTCCTCCACAGAGCAATGACCTAATCGTACGTTACAAACCATTTAAGGAGTACAAAAACAACAAGACTACACTTCTAATACCTTAAATAAATAATATCTTCCAAACTCAGAAAATACGTCAAGGTAAGCGGGTATGTAAACTAAACCTATGTTACAACGAACTCTCCTAGCAATGTGTGGGAGGTATATTATATTAATAACATGGTCACATACCTTGTTTGCAAAAATCTTAATGTTGACAAGCCATTACTCACAGCAAAAAGATCTAATCTAAGTCTAATCTACGATCAGGGGTCCAAATCGGACATTTTAAAAAGGACTTTAAACATTTGAAGAAGAATTTTAAACTTTTGACTAATGTATCAAAATTAATTTGTCTGTGTGCATTCAATATTTGTAAAGAACATTATTAGAATGACAATAATTAGTATGGGATTTGACAACATGTCCCTCGATGACAACCTCACCTCCGGCCTAGCACCGCGACCCACAGTCAGCGTGCGGTTTTAGTCGGTTCGAGTCCGACATAACCTCCCCTTCCGGATCCGGTATCCGAAGGGATCCGCGCACGAAAAAAAAAGTATATGATTTGACGTTTATGACAGTCGTTAACGAATGTCAAATACGTCAAATCCCATACATTCGTCATTCTATTCTACGATACCATCAATACAATAGGCCGGCCACATAATTTTCACTTGTCTAAGGGAAGGTTCATATCTGACGGAACATGCGTCGCGTATTATCGGTCGCGTAACGCCAGAACAGACAAATGTATAGAAAAACACTTGACCGTTCACACTCAACCGATGCTACGTTAGTGCGTCGAGTCGATCGGGGCAGATCATTCACAAATGACATGCCATGCTTACTTAAGTACTATAATATATACGGAAAGGTAAACAGCAAAGGAAACATCATAAAACGCAAGAGTTCAAAAGTAAAATGGTTAATATTCTAATTAAAACAATTCCACCTCCAGAGACTTGTTTACATATATTTTACAAAGGACAAGGTACTTTCTAGGGACCCCTAAATCTGTTACATAATAATGAACAAGATGACACCCGCATTTAAGTGGTATTCATGTAAATATGTCGAAATAGACTACTCTCGCACAGTCATGACATTAACGATGTTCCCGCTTAGGACGACGTGAGATGACGGGGAGTAACCCTACATGCTCACTATAAAATACATAGAAAGAAAGAAAGAAAGAAAGAAGAACATCTACCAAATGTTTATCGTACGAACAACGACTAGTGCGCATGCTTCTACAACTGCACAATAACAATTTCCAGCTATTAATAGAAATATCCGTCCATCGGTTTTTTTCAGCGTGGCATCTTTCACAGCACATCTGGCTTCAAAACTCCTCTGCTCTAATTACTTCAAATTCTATTCAAATTTTTCGGTAAGATTTAGGCTCAAAGAAGTGTACTTAATGCATTTCATGGACTAATATAGCGTTGTACGTTCCGTCCCATGAAAATCCCATACATTTTTCATCTGCTGACGCCATTCGCGAGCTGATGCCCTTCACAGTAGATGGATATTATAGTATGAGTAATAAATCAATGTTTCCAATTTTCTTAGATAAAATGTCTCAACGTATGTAAAATAAAATAAAAAAGATTGACAAGAACACCAGCATTTTAACATTACTTTAGAATAGAAATAAATTACAAGATGAGAAAATAAAATACACTGAGCTCTGTGGAAAGTGCCGCATCCGATCCACTTTATAGGTCATTTCATTTATTCCATTCACTTATTTCCGTCGAAGGGATCTCCTGTTACGATCGAATGGGTTTCACAAATAAACCTAATTCTGTCAGAACAATACGGTGTTTCTTTTCAATTTAACAAATTAAATAGATAGGCTATAGGAAGACGTGCAATAATTTGCGAAACTGATGGCTATGCGACAAAATTAGTGTATCTGAAATTTTATAAGTGTACCTAGCTAAATTGGTGACATCTGAAATTTAGGATTTTATGCTGTTAGTATATCATGCACAAATTCATCAAGTTTTAGACGGCATTATTTTAAACTCAGAATTCAAAGTTAACTAACTCAGAACTTAAAGAAATTATGGAAAAAAACAGTTCGTAAAAATATTATGTCCTTTCGAACCAACAACTTTTGTTCTAGGTATATATCGAGCTTGCAATTATGTTTTCAAGATATCTGAAATTACCTTTAGTTATAGCTCTAAAACTTTACAATCACACCTGTCACTAAATATAAAGTAAAATGAATGTAGATATTGTTCTTATTTAATCTGTGATATTGTCATCCGCAATCTGGATGACACATTCCCATTTTCACAACGGTATCACAGTTTAGAACTTTAGAAGATGTTTGTATTCGACCTCCAAAAAGCAATCAAGCAAATCATTGCAATTTTGATTCCTATGCTAGTTTCATAAAGTTTATTTGTAAATAATTAATTGACATCATCTTGAATTAAACTAAACGAAGTTCAACATGATCACTTCTCTCTGATTCTACAAAGTGATTTTAAACTGTCAGTTACATAATATTATAGGAAATTACTAGTTTCCAGTGAATTAACCTCGTGCTCTACAATGTAAGAGATTTTGATTACAGTCCTCATTAACGAGAGCCGGCTGCTATTATGTAACCTGTCGGTAAAATATAAAAAATGTGACTGAATTTTATCTTCATAAAACTGTAGGTTTGGTAGTAAAATTCTTATTATCTTATATAAGCTATCGAAACACCAAGCATAATCACAAACTTTCATTACAATTTTACACGGATGGGCACTATGCACATTGGGAATAAGAACAGCAATATCTCCTGACTTTTACGGGTTTTAAGCTATCACCAAAGGTGAGTGTTTATATCAGGTTACCCGAAAAGAATTTGCCAAATTGTTCACTTCCCAAAAATGTTTGGCATAATTTAATTTGCCAAATTATTACTTAACATAAAATCTCTTCACAAATAATTGTACCGCAAACTTTGTTTGGGTAGTGAACGTTTAAGCAATAACTTGTTTGCCAACTAGTACTTTTATCAATTTTTATTTAGTCAAACGTTTCACTTGAAAAAAAACACATTTTACGCAAAATAAAATAAGGCAAATATGTATTTCATATCGTCAATTTTCAATGTACTTACCATTTCTATTCAGTCAATTATTTAGTCCACGTCTTTTCAAGTATTTCTGGATGGGTTTAAAAGTAAAAGTTCAAATCGGGGCGCGCAGTATTCATTTGGAACCGTTTCGGAGGAGGTCATAATGATATTATGCTTGATAATATACGCCAAACAAAAATTTGACGATATGAAAAACTGCGTACTGAATAAAATGTCTTCAAATGTATTGGCGTAGTACAATTTTGGCAAGTTTTTGGCAAAACGGTCAAAAAACTTGCCAAAATTGTACTACGCCAATTTGGTTTATATCAAACATCATTACGTTACGTAACTTTGTATGTGACTCGAGCAAAATGCAAGATCAAAATGTTCAAATTGCTCGGTTAATTAGTCACCGATACACAAACGGAGTAATGAATCATTCGCCACTCAATTAACGCTAATTTGGGTTTTGTCACACTCAAGCGTGTTCATTATATTTGCATAAACGTTCGCCCCCAACCACTCAAAATAATATTTCAACTAGTCAGAACACACTTGAGATAATTTACACGAGTTGTGTTATGAATTACTTAACAGACTCCTTTCAATTTCACATTTGGTGTTGTTTTATTAAACTTTAAGAAGTTCGAGTAAAATAAAGCTGAATTTAAGCCATACTTCGCAAACAATATTCGAAGTTTAATAAAATACAAAAGTACCCAAAGCATAAAGAGTATGCCGAGAATGTGAAAACTTTGTACCCAGCTTAAAAACAACATTAGTACGTAAGTAAATTGCTAACGTCAATCTCCGCGAGTTTGCTTCGGCATAGGCCGCTACTTATCGTCTTTACAACCAATGATGTTTTATCACAAATAGGTAGACACGGTACTTGAAAACAGTCACTCGAAACAAATATAATAATTAGTCTACCTCAACGCAAGTATAAGTGTAACAAAACATGCACCAATCTGTGAATGCGTACCAGAATAAAGTATTTACATCATGGGATATGGAAAAAATATATCTACCACATTTTTAAGATCCTTGCATACAGAACATATTATAAACAGCTTATTTTGGTAACAACAAACGAGTGTTCGTTAGCAACTGCAGTACTTTTCACGTCTATCGCTTAAATTATAACCGAGCCTAACTGTATCCACAATTTTCATGCCTTTGATACAGTGTTACGATTTCTTTCTAGATGTAGTTACGTCACACGCGAAACCACACATTTGGTTTTTCTATTCACCACGGATAGGGTCCAACCACACAATACTTGGTACGACGTAACTATTAAACTTAAAAGTGTCGTAGTTAAATTTGTATGCAGGGATGATACATCCACGTCATAAAATAGCTCTCTCGTTGCATTGTAAACATTACTTCGAGAGCGAGAGGTTGTTTTATTGTATGAAGTTCAAGAAAGCATTTGGGAGACGTAGACGACAATTCTACTTTACGTTTGTATAAATTGTATTGCTACTTAGTTTAAATTAACCATTTTTAAACTACCCACCCAAAGAGTCGTTAGAGGAAATTGTACCTTAGTATTGCCCCGGTAACATTTGAGACTTCCTAGTTTCTACTCCGGGGCTCGGGTCTGCTTACTCCTTCTTCTCCTTTTGATTTGGTTTTATGACTATTACTGCTGACTGACTCGCTACTGGCGTCGGTAGCTTTGTGGTTAAGGAGTCGGCCTAACGATCGAGAGGGCCCGGGTTCGTGAACGTGAACCCACTCCTAACACAAGCAATTTAACTTAGTTAGAGGGAATATTAGTAACTTCATTCTTTTAATATATTCTTGTAAAAAAAAAAAAGCCTATACCAGTAACTCATCTATCAATCAGCAGGTGCACCGGTTATAAGGCCTCGAAGGTTTTGGTGCATCCCTCTCTACTACCATCTTAACAAATAGCGCAATCAAATAAGAAATGGAGCGGAGTTATTTGTTAGTATCACAAAAGAAAAAAATGAGTTTAGATGGCGGAATTGGAAATGAAAGCGTTGAGGCAAATAATCTCCACTATTGTTCCCAAGCGATCATAATGAGCTGTACTACAGACACTTTTGTAGTGGAAACTGCTCTCTTTGTGGTGTGCAAACTGCTAGCCTAATTTTATTGTAAGGTGTGTTCTAGTATTCGAAAGTTACGAAATAATTGTCGTTGTCGTGATGTTTATGTCTGTTTTAACGAGACAGCTATCACTTTTAGGTTAGAATATTGACTACTGTTAGTATAGTGAATTTTTAACGAGGTAAGTTTTTTGGTACTTTACTGTTGGGTTGTCCTATTCCACGAGACGAAGCTGCAAGAATACGTTTGTAACGTATAAAGTTCTTCACCAAAATACATGATCTCAATGTATGGATTCAATTGAGACTCATTGATATTTCCAGAGCATCTCCTAGTCTGACTTCTTACTATATCAAGTACTTTTGAATACAGTCGATTATAAAAATATGACAAATTTGGTGTAATTTAAATTCATAACAAGACTGCGTTTAAACAAGTGCATCAAACACAAAGTCACACGTTGCATAAGAACCCGGCAGCTCGTAACACGCTGGTATCGACCACGGAAAAACTCGTCCCGTCGTGACGGCTCCGCACGTGACCAGCCTGGCAACGACGCCGGAGCTAGCTGCCCAGCGACATCACAAACTGCCTAACTGGCTGACTTTAATGAAGTTTGACTCGGCACTGCACCGCGCTGTACACTGTAGTTTGACAACATTAAAGTTTCACCTTGAATTCAAAAGGTTCGTTGGTTTTAATTTCATTACACGTTTTGAACTTGTACCTCGTTTATTAATAAGGAAACATGATTATTTAATTAATTTTGTGGCTGTCGAGAATCTTGCATCACTACCACATAGGAGCGATTGAATATGTTTAATATTTTCATTATAGAGATCGCAAACAAATTCCAATGTTTATAAATATTGCATACCTACTGCAACATACACTATCTTATGCAAGATCAATCACTTAAGACATCTCAGAAGAGATTTAAATCACAGATTGAACTTTCACATCTCTGATTTTAGAATCTGTCCTATTTCAGCTAGAAAATTATGAGCAAAGTTCCCACAATATACAATATTCCAGGCTACATTGAACTTTACAGTGTAGAAAAAGCCGCATGAGCACAACACACGTTCATGATACACTTTAAACCAAAACTTGATACATAAATATCTGATTGGCACATGTCGCGTATCCAACATGACACTTACGTAATGTACTTGACGTAATTACATAATTGAGATATTTTTGTAAAAATATTTAAGGGTATAAAGAGGAGGACTCAAGTATTTCGAACTTTAAAAGATTAAACAGGGAAATTAATCCACTTATTAACATAAAATTAAGATTACATCAACACGCGAGACTCGGATTTCGCAGAAGAGCATACAAGGATGTTTACCGATTGTTTATCGTGAACTCCAACTACTCCAGGATAATAAATGGATAATAGCTAAGTTTGTTCCGTTCAATTTCACCCAAGTGCAATACCCTCCTTACACAGAACTTTTAAAAGGAACTTTGAGACGTGCTGTCTTTGCGTTTGAACCACGGTTCTAAATCTCTTTCAGATACGATATTAATTCACAACACTTTACGGTTGAAATAAACGCTCAGCGTTTTACATTAAGTGACATTTTTTGTTCACTCTCATAAATATGTAAGAAGTAAAGTTGTCGACTCGCCGCTTGCAGTCCACCGTCCGCTGTACGACGTTGCCGCTCCCCGCTCCTGTTTTTCTTATACAATTTACAACCGTTAAACTGGCAAACAAAATGCCGGGCGCTTATTTGCACGGCGATGCCGAAAGGAAGTCCGACCCGACTGATGGTGCCCTAGCTGAGGAAATAAAACATAAATCACCAAATTTACGACAAGCATCTCAAACGTTATTATTATTTAAAAAAGAAAACAGGTTCTACAAACAAGTTGGATTCGCACCTCGAAAGGTTCCCCTAATAGGCAATTTGGGAAATTAAGCTTTGTTTACGGAACGAACGTTGGAAACTTTTAATTCGAAAAATAACAAGACTGTACTGAAACAACAGATGGTAAGTAACCCATGTTGTCTTCTGCTCGCATTATGCCAATAAGCTAATTAAGTACCAAAACACAAAAACCGGTAGTGGAGGCGGAACTAAGAAGGTTTCCACATTAATGTTGACCTAGCAACTTAGGAGTTGTGTAATCCGACAATTTGCCGTTCCTAACTCGCAAACACAACAAAACAAAGCGAACATATTCCCGGAGCTGAAAGGAAGTTCACTCGAAAAGGCAACTAGCTGCGGGGAAACCTTATATTGTTGAATTTATGATATGTTTCTACCCTGCGTTCCAGTTTCTGGGGTCATTCCATGCAGTATCTCTACGATATTTTGTTGAAAATAATAACGATACACATGCGGCCGGATCAGAACACATCGGGACCTGTCGCTGGTGCAATTTCATATCACATAAATAAGTCCTCATTCAATACCTATATTAACTTTTGCGATTATAGGTCAATAACTTCAAGTTGTGAGCTATTTGGCTCCGAGCAGCAATGAACCGGGACAGAGTGTCCCTGATAAGTGTTTATGAGCCAATTAGTGGCAAACGAAATGAGGCCTATCGAACTCTGCGTAAACTTGATAATGGTTAAGACACGCACACGCTCTTACGAACATTTCAAAAGCATACAACTTAATTTTTAATCTAGCCTCGTTCCATTACGTGATTAACTACTCGCATCGATTACGCTCAAAATTAACCTCCATTAAAGATGACCGTGAACACTGATTACAGAGAGAATTAGAAGCAGTGAGAATAGTCGAAACAAATCGCCACAGCCAATTGATACAGCTCGTTTATAAAGACCGGCTTTCTATTTTGACAACCGAGAGTGAAAATGATTAAATTAATGTGTGTGCTACATACGCAAAGAGTCCACGTGTCCACGTAGGTAAACTGAATTGTACAATCCTTAAAAATATTCAAAAAACTGACGCTTCGATTAGTTTAATAAAACATGTTCTGTGGCTAGCTTTGAATTAAATCAAGCAATACAGAGCATGTAAGATCGACGGCAAATTGCTAACAATACCAATCGCATTACACAAAACGTAATCCAACATAGATAGATTCGAATTGTGTAAACGTTGACTATCTAGATCTCGGCGTATTCTCGGTCCTCTGATTGCAACTTGTTAACTAGGCAAGTTGCTTAGGTTACTTGTCATCCATTTACCGTGCTCTATACTTGACGGATACAGTTACGACCTAGTTAAGAATAGTAACTTAGACACACAGACATCTATATCCGATACGTATTCTAGTCTTACTCAAAGTCAAAGGCAACTTGAAACTTATCTCTAACAACTATGACAGTTGGAACTACAGAACTATATAAAGTTATCCCCTAACTATGAGAAGGGGAGGGTCTTACCCTTGATTGTATTATTAGTATTAAATAACTATAAAATTATTAGTAAAGCTAAAGTTACAGCACTTTAGTATGTGAAGAAATATATTGCGTAGATGTAAATCAAAGTCGAGATTAATCTATATCCAATCGAAATTGGTGATTAAGATAGTATCTTCAGTATCATGACAAGAACACTCATAAAAGAAGAGGACTGTACAATAATACACGTGTAGCTCACATTTGAATAAAAGCTCACTATGGTTACAAACAAGTCGAATAAAGACTCAATTATTCCGAGTCCTGGAGCGGCAAGCCGCGAGTACAGAGTCGTGTAATCATTAGCATTAAGTACGTTTTCATGGCAACTAAGGTTAGTTGAATCAAAGCAGACATTCAAATTAGATTACCCCTAAATACTCCACATGGCAAATGTACGAGGGGCGGGTTTAGGTACTAACTTAGCCTTATGTCAACCAACAAGATGATTTACCTTTCATGATGCACCTACTTTGTTGTTCTCTGCACTAACTATAACGTTGATTGGAAAGAATGCCTATAGCATAAAATTCGCCTACATTGTGTGCATGAAGCTTAAATAAATAAAAATGCATCGTTTCGGCACTTTTTAGTCTGTCTTAAAGGAGTAAAGATAAACTTTACAGAAAGCAAATTTACAATCAGACTTAAACCCTTCGTGAAACAAAAACATAACTAAGCGAGTGGAGATCTCATCTTGTATAATAGACGAGCTGCGCTGTCTGCATTAAACAGCGATCCTTTGTAAGAGCAGTATTTATTTACAAATAACTTCGGTTAAGTTTCTTTCACTGCAGTCTTTTCATTGTGTTCGTGCAAGATCTCAGTTTACAAGTTAACTCGGCCGTACAACGTTGTACACTATTAAAAGAACCGTTCATCTTCTTAATACTGATCCTCTTATCTCATGAATTTTATCAACTCATCATAACAATATAATAGGCGTTTCAGTTCCATGCTTGAATTAAGTTTTACGGAAAAAGACGAGGAGATAAGGCAGATATTTAATATTGTTCTTAGATCAAAAGAAGGTCGCATTTAGCATGCAACGACCTCCGTGACAAACCTCCAAATTGCGGCTTTAGCATAGTTTAGAGTAGAGTAGTTAGTTCCGTGAGATAATTGCTACGTACATCATCGGCAAACCGAAAATAAACAGACAACTGTAATATATTGCTTCCTGAGTAGATATACAACGTACAATGGTGTTTCGTACAATATAGTTGTAATATTTAATAATGATTTGAGAAGAGAGGAGAGAGGGAAAAAAATGAGCCTGATTAAACGGTATCCCGTTCAATCAAAGTGCTCTATAGAACTGCGATCGCAAAGAGAGCACGAGCCTCTTTCGTATTGACGTATTGTTGGGAATCTATAATAAGATATAAAATAAGTAACTATCGATAGTCAAAATTGAAGAATCATCAAAAGCGTATTCAACAACATATACGGCAGACAGTAATCAATTAGGTAATTCATTAACCTCAAACATTTCGAGAAAGAAAAAAGTGGCGATCACACAAATAACTTTTATTGGGCAATTGGCCACGAAGTTAAGTCATCAGAAAACGCCATAAATCGAGGAGGGAAACGTAGACGGACAGTGATTACCGCATGTGGTCAGACTATCACCGAGACAATAAAATTGTAATGTCAGCATAAGGTGCTCAATGATAATCCCACAAGATCCCATAATATACATCCCTTAATACCATTAGTTAGAGAATATAGACGTAGTATAAAAAGAAGGTACAGTATAGACCAACACACAGTGTATATCGTGAAAATTTGCTAATTAAATGTGTAATGTTGAAAATGTTGAAATGAGATTATGTTTTTAAATATAACTTTTATAAGTCACATTTTATAGATATTCTATAGTTTTAGCTGCTACAAGTTAGTTGCCAATTTCAGCTGCCGATTTTGGTGACTACAATTCTTTTCAGCCAATTTCAGCTTCACAGTTCCCTTGAGAAATAAATTGAAGTCAAACAATCTTAACATGCAGAGTTTAACCTGTGGACGCGTGTGTTTACAAATATTAAAGTAAAACAAAAGTTAATAAACAAATAAATGATAATGGCCGACGTCCACAATATTTAGTTCAATCGTGCTGCAAAATAACTTAACCTTAAGCTGATTATGTGCATAAAATCCATGAATAAATTTATGGATAGTTGAGCTGGCTCCTTATATTGCAATAAAACTCGAGAACGTCTAACTAGGAACGACTTTAAGTGGTTAATTTTGAATGAATGCTCGTTCCTGTTAGAAGATATCGCGTTCGCTAGGTATCTATTACCTCGGGACCGTGAATATTAAATATTCAAGGTTCTTTCTGATAATAGTCTACCACCACTCCCCTAGCTATATAGCCCGCGACTCTCGCTGTTTCTGTGACCTACGGGAAATAATTCTCGGGATAAAATGCAGTTTGTGTTATTCGATAATACCTATAAACTATTTCTCAACCAAATTTCACCCACACCCATGCAGCTACTTGCGTTATGTCGAGGACAACCTCACCTCCGGCCTAGCACCACGACCCTCAGTCGGCGTGCGGTTTCAGTCGTTTCGAGTCCGACATAAAAGTCCCCATCCGGCTCCGGCGGGGGATGTATCCGAGGGGATTTCCGCACGAAAAAAAAGCAGCAATTTGCGCCTTTGA
The DNA here is from genome assembly GCA_914829495.1 of Eilema sororculum. Classification (NCBI taxonomy): domain Eukaryota; kingdom Metazoa; phylum Arthropoda; class Insecta; order Lepidoptera; family Erebidae; genus Eilema; species Eilema sororculum. Next base: position 16,875,151 of record OU618552.1, on the reverse strand, counting down.
GTAAAAAACATCATTCACCAATAACACATACACCTATAAAGAATCCTTCTATAATAGGATTCTTTACAAACACGATAGTATAAATGTGCAGAATACGGCTAATACTATGACTACAATTTTTGTACGGAGGCCTATCAGTGCGATGCGAGTACAGTAGTTCAAGGTTGGTAAATCAGGACAGAGCAGACGATGCTGATTAATCCTATGTCATTCCTGATAACAGTATAGAACTATTCGTGTTGATAATCATGTAGCTAGGTAGGTTAAGCGTAGTTGTAAAGTTATTTTATTTACATTGTAGAATACCTAAGTTAGTTTGCTCTTGAGTTTAAAATACTGTATAAGTTTTTTTCTTACTGAGCTATTCATTATTCATGTGACTCTTTTTGGAGGCTACTGTACGTTCTTTTCTCAGAAGCTAAGACATAGTCCAATTCTAATCTAGTTTGTTGGTGTTTCGTTAGATTTTGGAACTAATTAATTTAATGCATGAGAGTAGCCTCGAAGATACTCCTCGAGCCGTTAAATAGCGTATCTTTTCCTATTTCAACGACAAGGCCTTCCACAGATATTGCTTTTCTACTCCATCCATACATTTGAGAATTACACACGGCCATGAGCGTCTTTACAAATTATAATTTATCAATGTTAGTTACCTATTGAAATCTGTTCTATTTATTATTGTTACAAAGAAGTATGCAAAGAAATGCCTACAATACAATACGTAACTAATATGACTTCAATGCATTTTGGATATTGGCGGAACGATTCACGAAATTGAAGAATAAAGTGGAAACAAAATGGATTTGAACTGCACCTGAAAAATGCAACAAATATTGGGTGTATTCTTCGAGGAAATCTTTCCCATTGGTATCCAAACATCTATAGCTACACAGAGTTGTTGTTACGTTAAGGGTAATAGCTAATGGCTCTTCGATACATAATAAAATTGTGAAAATATATTATCTCGTTTCACAATTCAATCGCTATAATATTCTAAGTGAGTGGCTGACAAGGTTAAACGTTCACTACCTCTAAAAAAAATTAACTGTTTTTATATCCGTCTTCAATAAAGTAAGTTATATTCAAAATTGACTAATACGAAACGAGTTTGCATACGAAGCGGATAGTTTTATTTTATAAAAGTATCGACTTCCATTATAAGTAGATAAGTATAGCAGGTAAACCTAAGTACCTACCTACCCAATTACCTAGTACAGTACAAAAAAAAGTGGAGAACTACAGAGGCTATATTTTACTTCATGATGATTTTAAAATACCTATAGCACGGAGGACAGAATATGATTAAGTAACGGTGATGCCCCATTGATATTTCTCCTAATAAAAACGCGCGCCGAATGCGGGTGGGCAGAGAGACGCGCGGGGTGTCAAAAGTCGAAGGACTTCATAGGTATAACGTTACTACCGAAAGAGTCCATTTTACGTTTGGATGGCACGCGACTCGATTGCCTTGCAACAACTCCGCTATCATTTCCTACTCCATGACCTATAGGCTATACTGCCGCTAGGTCAATTAGCGTTAACCCTTTTGTAACATAAATGCAAGAGTGCTAAAGCAGACAGGGTGACATAAATAATTATGACAACAAATAGGTTTGACGGCTGATAGCGTCACCATGACGCCGAACCAGTCAGTTTATAGTCAAAGTTGAACTATACAAGTGCAGTGGAACGGAAAGTTCGAGGTTCTTTTACGTAATGCGGCCCACATAACGCATTTTCGCGCTCATTCATTACATTACGTCCCGGCCGACCGTAAAACTGACCTCTTGCGAATTGTCTTATGTCGAGTTATAGGCAAATTGCGAAGAAAAAACGTACTTGTTCTTTATAGGTAGTCTACATTTATGCTTCGAAACTCTATTGAAGGTTATACAGTCACAGATAAATAATATAGTTCTGCTTAATTCAACTGGCTATTCAACAGGTAAGTCTATTTATAGTATATTAAATTAATATTGCGAGAGCGATAGCTAAATTTCAATTTATTTCACGATAAACTTTACACAACAGACTTAATTAAATTCACATGATTATCTTAAAAATAATGGGAATATTACAGGAAAATTACATTACGTACAAACAACAACATAATTAAATGAATAGGTAGGTAAATAGGTTAGTTATTTTATCAATCAGGGCGGAAGTAGGTACCCACCTATTGCTTGCGTTCAGAGCATAATCCTACTATTATTAAAAACGCGAAGTTTGTAACAATGGATGAATGGATGTTTGTTACTCTTTCAAGTCTAAACGGCTGGAGAGATTTTAATAAAATTTGTTATGTTGTTAGCTGACCCCCTAAATTAACACATAGGCTATGTTTTGTCGCGATAACCGACATCCGCGCGGGCCGAGCCGCGTGCAAAACCTAGTACTAAAGGGTAGCAGCCGTTTTACAAAGCTTTTAAGATATCTTAAGTTCTTTATTTATTTTATAAAATAAATAAAGAATTGATACATAGATAAATACTATTATTTTAATTATTACGATAAAGTTTTTATGTCGGAAAATAATTAAAAATGATAATCAAATCAGTAATAATGGCATTCAAGGTCATTTGCAAAAAATACGTGGATTATTTTAAATTAATAAAATTAAAAATAAGCAATTAAAAATCTTCATCTAAAAAGAAATACCCATTTTCATGGTGCTGCAGCACCATCTTTGTTTCTACTGAATAATCACACGAGGTGGACCTGTGTGTGGTACACCTATCATGTGCTTGTACTTTGTAATGATTGTACTTTGGGCCACACTGCAGAAGGAAGAGGAATGTATCTATACACATCAAAACACGATCGCATGCCAACTGGTTACATTCAGGACTTGGGCACCAGCCATGTTCTTCTCGGACTTTCCCGTATAATTATCTTTCGGTGGAATAACCTAAAAAATATATCATCTGGTACAAACTAGGCACCGTTAACGTTTTTTACTTACCTATCTATTTAAGAAATACAGCATCGTTAAGTGATGAAATACTAAGTACATTTCGCTTGCCATTCCGAGAGGGATTAGCGAAAATAATAGCAAGATTTCGAGCCTTTGTACCCTCATTATTAACGAGAAATCAGGCCGCGTTCATTTCCCGAACAATACATTGCTAGATATACCTAGTACCATTGTTCGTACCTAGGCTGCCTACATGGTATACGTACTTCGCAACATATTACGTTCATTGTATCTCTCTGTGCTAATAAATTGGTTTAGAAGGTAAAGAATACGACTCCAGCTATGCATAACATCGCAATTAATAGGAAATATTAGTACCCATTGCCCGGGGTCTGCTCTCCTCCGCTGTCTCCTTGTGGTGTGGCTTATCTTGGATTTTATAGAAACGACTGCCCCCGACATTTGTATGGAAAGCCAACGCCGAAGTCTCGGCCGTCAATCATCAGGCGTAATTCGAAATGGGGTCAAAAAAGAGAGCAAGATAGTTCGTGGCAATCATGTACCGACGCGGTTCTCCATTGTAGAGAAGCAAGAGGCTAGAGGCGACAGCTCGCCATTTCCTTCTCCCGTCATCATACACAGACATCTTCACTTCCTCTATATAGCTGTCAGTAAATCTTAGACAATCTCTATCTCATATTGATATCTGCCTATTTTTCAAAAGATCTTGAAAAACAAACAACGATGTGATTATCCTCACAAGCAAGTTTTTATTGCAATAAATCAGTAACAACGTATTTTTTTAAGTTAGCCGTAAAACCCGATGCTAACACGGGTCCCCAAATGGCAATACAATGTGAACGTTCGTTGATAATTCGAGAGATAAACCGTTACGAAAACATCATTAGGCGTGGGGTTTTACAATAACGAAAGAAAAAACCATGAGTTTTCTTTTATGTAAAACCTATACAAAGAATGTTATCGCAATTTCGGAAAAAAAGAAATATAGAACGAAGTTTCGAACTTGAAGTGTTTGTAAACAGACATGCTCAACAAACCGCAAAATTGTCGTACCAGATAGATTTTTAACGCGGTCAAAGACAGCTAAAGGTTAGGTCAGTCGCGCTTGTCGCTTTAAAAAGACGGGCTTCGACGCGCTTCAGAAAAAACCCGACTGAAAAAAAACAATCAAAATTTCTTTTTGTGAATTTCTATTCTTCAAATTGAGACCTGGTGTTCTAAAAAAAACGTACTGAGCTAGACATACTTTGACCATTTCAATTATTTTAGACCATCTCATGGATTATCTGATCTCATTCTGAGCGTTGACTGAAATATTTTGAAATTAGTTGAATGAAAGAACCATAGATTATCCTACATAACAGACTATGTAAAAAAAGCTTTCCTGACTAAAATAAACTAACAAATCATCAATTATCAAATTTCTCTCCTAAATTGCAGTGATACCTGTTGAAGTGCAATTGAGATTTTGATTATTATGTTGTTATAGTAAGTACTACATACTTTGATGTTGAAACCAAAACAACCTATTGTATCAAGCATCCCTATGAGAAAAAAAAAGAAAGGATTACTTCCAACTAAGTACTCAATTAATCTATCACCAAATTACAATCTTGAATGATCACCAAATTATTTAGAACTATAATCCTTATAAGCTCCAGTTTAAGGGCCATAATTGTATGTGTGTGCGGATAGATTTTGCTGTAGTGTTTTGTTTTTACACACATAGCTTCATGTTTTGATTAGCATGTGAACAGTTGAATAGTAGCTCATAGAACACTGAACACATTGTTATATTGATGTGAAATTCACAGCATCAATTTGAATCAAATTAATTTATCTCATTGGCATTTATTATTTGTATGTAGGTACTAACATAAAATTATAAAGAGAATAATATCTGGCACAGAATAAAATTAAATTTAATAGTGTAATAAAATATTTTATGCATACTTAATGGATTCATTTGTTACTTAATACCAATTAACTTTAATTATTTTTTTACTTTGTCATTGTTAAATAAATTTTAACAATAGGTAGATATTATACATTCATTGGCACATATCCTATAAAGTAGGCATTTATTGGGAGATTAAATACAAGGTTTTTTTTTAAATATTAAATTAAAACTAACTTTGTAAACTAAAATATTTGCTATATCCTATTGGATTTATTCAACATAAAGTACTTACCTGCCTAAAAATTGTATTATAATTGAAAAACATGCAACCCTGAATGATAATAGTGGCAATTTATTTAAATGAACTTTTATTTTAACACTTAAATTTTGTCTCCAACTACAAAGTGGATGTAATTACAGATTATTTTATTTTCAATAGCAGTTGATATTTAAATAATGAGTAAGGTGGCATTGAACTACCAAGTCTGTATAACTTTTAAGTAATAAGTACTGAATATTCCAAGCAACCCAGGGTCAAGTAAAACAATGATAATTAGATATGTTACATTACCCTCTGACTTTATTATCAATCAGTGTCCAACTACAAATACCTATTTATAAGAAAATGAAGAATAAAAAAAAATGTGTACAGGTTTTTTATATATCCATAAACTTGAATAATTAAATGTGTATATTCTTAAATTAATAAATAATAAAATATATTGAAATAAAATCTGAGTATGGTATAATTTTGACTACTAGTATTTCTTATTGGAGCTCATGAATACTGGATTAAATATTTTTGAATTAATATATTAATTAGGTGTTATGTGTAAAGCAGTAGAGCCGGATTCTGTTACTCTGCAGTTACTTCCTTGATATATCAAGAACAAACAACTTTCGCTGCGGCCACCGGCTGCGCGCGCGCTTGCCCGCCTTTACCAGCTGGCGCATGCGTACTCCTTAATAATAAATCACTCAAATATAATTATTACAAGCACATAAATGTCTATTACAGCACCATTATGCAAGCCTGGGACCACCAGACCTCAGTCAGGCATGGAAACCAGTCCCAAGTTACTGCTCATGGCACATTCCACGTAACTAAAAATTGTCTGTTTACGAGTATAGTGTACGTGAATTAAAGAGGAAATACTCACCGATATGTTTATCGCTCCAAATCCCAAACAATATAAAAACTGTCACTCACACGTTACAACACAAAACACAGACTATTCACCTCTTGACATCTGACATTGTACATAAAAACATAAAATAATACCACTTATATATTTCACCATTAAGACGCAGGGATAAAGTGTTATCATAAAAACAATAAGATATAACAAAAGTTGAGCAAAACGATCGCAAAATAACGATACAAAACGTAAACAGCTACCTACTTTGACAGAAACATCCAAGAAACTGACACTTCTACAGTTGCCAACTCCAAAACCACTTTCGCCTTCAAAATCAAGTGCATGCTACCAACATTCAGACATGAACGATGTACAAAAAAAAATCGTATAGGTACAGTTTAAGTATTCCAAAAAGAATCTTATATTTATAAGAATTTAAATTTCACAGGTTTAAACAAAGTAATAACAAGTAACCTGTTATGTTTTTTATTTTTATTTAATGAACTAGGGAATGAATCTAGGCAATAAAATTAACTTCATTAGCTTTTATGGACTCAATATTCTATATCAAGACAGAATGACAGACAGTTTTATGTTCCAGATTTATCAGTTAATTATAACAATCCCTAGCTAAGTGTGAGGTGAACTTTTTGACAATGCCATTCACCATTTCCAAACTCCATAGTACCATTGCTTGTCTAACTTCTTTGTGGCGTCTGTTGGCGTCTGAGGAGGTCAATGTAGCTTATAAGAGAGATAAGGTTGAATGAGGTCCGAAATATGTTGCATCTAGTCACACTTCTGGTATTGTAGATAAATTGCAGTTCTTGGACAAACCTTCATATTTCTTTACACTTAAGAAATAATAAGTAACTTCTTCCATTTCTGTTATGCTTTGTAACCCATATCTTTTGCAGCAGTAGGCAAAATTGATACCTACGAACTTTTAAGTAAATCCTTTTAGTAACTTAGCTGTATCTAGTCAAATTATTGGGTCACTCTTCACCTTGTTTATTTAAATAAACTCAAATGAATTGAGCCAATAGAGGTTAAAGTTAGACCCTTCCTATCTTTTATTGATTATAGTTTGAATTTTACTATTACTGTAGACACAAATAAGATAAACTTGCAACACCGAAACAGCTGTCATTTTCGTCGTCATCAGTAATCTGTCAACTTGGTTGATTGTTATCTCTATTTTCGTGCTAAAAATATATATTTAGACCTGAGAAACACTTTCCTTTGTGATTACAGTGCTTAGCAAAATATAAAGTGGCGTGAATTACTACATAATTATGTCGAAATTCGAAGATAATCCGTTTAGTGACCCAACCATAGACAACCCATTCGCAGTATGTGGCCCTATAAGTGATACGAAATTATATGTTTTCAAAGATGTGATTATAATAAATTGGTTAATTCTAGGATCCTGCGGTACAGCAGGTCGCCAGAAGTACAAACAATGCAACACGCGGCCTCGATGATTACAATCCTTTTGAAGGACAACAAAATGCGAATCAAACTGCGGTAAAAAGTTCTTATTAGTCATTTGATGGTATTTTTGTAGGTGTACATACGTCGAACAACGGTATCTTCGATAGATATCGTTATACCGGAACGAACTTGTTATAATTGATAATAGCTTTTTCTCTGCTTTCATCACCGTTAATTATCATTTGTCATGATCATTTCTCTTTCCTAGTCAATATCTAGACCTAGACTATGACTACATTTCATGTGTAGCGCCAATTAAATGTTTTAACTACATATTATATTCTCAGTAGAACCACCCTGCCGAACTAGCGAAAGAATCATTTTCAAATGATTTATTTTAATTACTCTTGATATTTGCGACACTAATTGTATAATGTTGACATTCATATGTGCTCTTTATGTGCCTGAACTGCATATTTAAATGACATTGATTCTTTGATTATATACTATTTATACTCTTGATTGATGGCACTTTGTGGAAATAATACTTTATAGTTATTCCATCCCTTTTGGTTATACTATTGCAAACCCCATGGTATATCACATTTTCGGAATATATTTAAGAAACCATCCTTGATAAATAAATGGTTTAAAAGGCGAAAATGCACAGATATAACCAAACTGTAAAAACACAAAGCCATTGATGTTCTTAGGGTTATTACTTACTATTATGAGTCATTACTTTTATGTACTAACACTTCATGTACTAATTTATTGTAAAGAAAATCATTCGAATTTATGGTGTATGATAGTTGGCATCCGAAGTCAACCTCACCTGCTGGCCGGGTCACCAACTAATAAAAGATAAGGCCGAGGGTTGGGAGAGCAAATGGTGGTCGCTAACATAAACACCAACAGATTCTGGGCTCCAAATTCCTACTGTTTCAAAATTGAACAAGGGTCTAAAAAAGTGAATCCTACACATAGACCAGCTACTCAATTCTTACTACTTAATTTGAGATCCGGTTCTTAGCATTCCATGGATTCACCGTGCGGTCACCGGATCCATGGCGTGGTACAGAGAGGAACACTGTGCCGGCGCCTGGGACTTAGGACCCTGGTGTAGGTTTAGGATGGCCACCTTGTGATGCATCAGCGCTCACCTCCACCGTCAGTCGTGTTCCCCCCTCTACCTATCCAAATTTGGTAAGATCCTATCAACGCCGTTTCAGATATTTGTTTGAGTAAAAAGCTTACTGAAGCTCTTGGCAATCCGAGGTCTTTAAATAAGTTATACAGGGATTTAGCTGGAATTCCCCTTGCTCCCACTTCTACGGCATAGAGTTTAACCACATAGCCATTTTTGGTTAACTCGTTGGTCAAGTCAAAGTATTTGTTTATTTTTATAGATTTTTATTCAAGTAAGTTGAAGTACGAAGCTTTCGTCAATTGCAGTTTAATCACATCAAAGCCTCTTTTATATTCTTTTTATAAACGGTTTTTTTTTTTAAAAACAAACATCTTCATTTTTTCAGCAACAGCCACCCCAGCCATCTCAACCAGCGATCATGCAAGCGGTATCACCACCAGTCAGTGGCCAGTACACCCGGACTGCACAGCCAGCAGCACAGAATCAACCACCACAAAATTTCACCACTGCTGACTTTCAGGTAAACATCCATTTATACAAGACCATTGGACACTTTCAGTCACAACAGACCTCTTATTCGAATTTGGAGGTCACAAGATACTGTTCCAATTTAAAAAAAACATGTTGAGGAACTGTCATCCTCAATATATTTTTTTTTTTTTAATTTTAACAGTATTGACAAAACATCGGAAAAAAAGGAATGCTCAAGTGAGACTTGAATTCACGACCTTACAAGGGGAATGCTCTTCCAACTAAGCTATTGAGCCACACCTGAATCATTTCAAATTTTCCTTCTCTTTATATCCGTCTTTAAGGGCGACGGCTCATTTGAGCATTTCATTTTTTCGATGTTTTTCGAACTTAAAAGTTAGCAATAAATGCTATAAAAAAATCATTCAAATTGGAACAGTATCTTGTTAACATTTTAGTTTTTTTTTAACCCCCGACGCAAAAACGACGGGGTGTTATAAGTTTAACGTGTCTGTGTGTGTGTGTGTGTGTGTGTGTGTGTGTGTCTGTCTGTGGCATCGTAGCACCCAAACAGATGAACCGATTTGGATGTAGTTTTTTTTGTTTGAAAGATATATTAGTCGGGAGTGTTCTTAGCTATGTTTGGAAAAAATCGGTCCAAGATGGCGGCCGCCACAACATATCGGAATACGAATTTCTTCATAACTCCCTCAATATGGGTATCAAATGAAAGAGCTTGACTAGTAGATCACTTTAAAAAGTATAAAATAAAAATTTAATTAAAAATTTAAAAAACCCCCGTCACAAAAACACTTCCAAAAAGTTGAAAATAAATAGAGTTTGCCTTTTAACTTTAACGGTTGCCATGTCGGGGGACCTTGAATTGTTCCGATAATATAACGGAGTGCTTAACCAATTAGGGCCCCCCGACATGGCAACCGTTAAAGTTAAAAGGCAAACTCTATTTATTTTCAACTTTTTGGAAGTGTTTTTGTGACGGGGGTTTTTTTTATAGAAGAATTCAACTGAAATTACTAATATTTCCTCTAACCCCTCGAGCCAAGCTTTGGTATGGTTTAGTTTAATATTGGGTAAACCAATGCAAGCCTATGTGTCAATCAAAGTGATAAATAAATACATTTTCTGATTATTCCATTACACAACAATTTTTCTTTGATGCAGACAATCTAAAATGTGACGTATGAAAAAGATACGGTTTATCTTGCTTAATTTGGGTTTGGATATACAAAGATAAAAGTTCTTTAACATTACTAGATATAATAAACATGTTTTTTATATATGTGGTTATCTTTGCACTAATGTGATTAGGCCCCATGCTACATACTAAGGTGACAAGGAAGCATACAGTTCACCTACTTGGTATAGATGTAGTATCTCCTTTTTGTGCAAAGAACAATATTTTATTCTGCCAAAATTTGCTATTAGGAATATATTATTACTTTTATGTATTTATTTCTATGTAGGTATTTTCACTTTCAAAGTTTTTTTTTTGTGGGCGAATCCACAAGATTCTGAATCAACAGTTTTTCATTCTGGTAACCAAGTTTTTGGCAATAAATTAGAAATTTCCCTTTCAGAACTTGTATTATCTCAATCTGTTTACAATGCATTGCTCTAATACCACTAGACCTTTATGAAAGGCTGTCACGAGGTCCCAGGTTGCAATCCTGGTCATTACACAGCCAAAGTAAACCCACTCCAATACAAGCTTGCCTGGTTAAATAAAAAAAAAACAATTTACGCAACTAGTTCTGAATTATGTAAAAATATATTTTAAATAACAAGTAGTTGCTAAATAAAAATAAAAATTCCGATTTCAAAATACAATTGCTAATGTAGTCAAATAAAATATTACAACTAAATTGAGCCATGTCAGGTATAATCATTTTTGTATTCCAATAATCAAATGAAAATGATTCACTATAGTAGCCCACCAAAATACTCTGTCTTCTACATCTTCTGTTGAACCAACGGCATGTCATTTAATATTTTCTACTTTTGTTGCACAATGTGCAGCCACCCAGATTTTGGCTTCTTGAGATATTTATCTCCCATGTTCATCTTCATCCATTCCTCTCCTATACAACGTGATTTTATAGTCGTTGGAAAATAAGAATCTGGGCATTGTTTCGATAGCAAAATCCTCTGGATTTTACCTGAATATTATTCCTTTTACCTGAACATTATTCCCATACATTATAAAAAAAGAAATCCACAATGTGTTAAACATGTTTATCCACATTACAATCTGAAATAATTCGGGTCTAGTTAGAGCTGTCTCTCCTAGAATGTGATACATTATTATTAGAATATTTATGTATGTTAATAGGTTAAGTTTAATATGTTAATAATAATATGTAGCAACACGTTTTAATACTCACTTGTCTAGAATTCAGCAACTATTGCAAGAATACATTATCATAACATTCATGGTAATATTGGCAAGTTTACATACAATAATGAAATCTTGGGTTCGATTCCCAGTTCGTGCAATTCGTCTTGGCCACTAATCCTCAGGCGTTCCTCTAAGGTTTGGTTTAGTCTCTGTGGCGTGGTGGTAGTGAACGCGGCTGCTACGCAGGAGGCGCGGGTTCGATTCCCGCTCATTGCAAATATTTATATGCATGAATATGGCTATTTGCATTGGTCTGGGTGTTTTTATGTATAATATGTATGTATTTACAAAAAAATATATATAAGTATGTTTATCCGTATTCTAGATTCCATAACACAAGCTATAAAAGCTTACCATGGCCGCATGGGTCTAGATAGCGTTGTGTAGATTGCAGTGGAATATTTATTTATAAAAAAATAAGGTCGGGCAATATAAAGTAAGAAAAGTTCCAAGATGATAGTCTTGGATGCAAGGAAATAAGAACAGACTTGCCTACCTAATCCGGTATAGACATTTAGATCTCTTCATTTCTCTTCAACCAATGAAATCGCTGTAAAAAGGTGTTTATTCCCAATACGTCATGTTGTAGACATAATATCTCTGACTTCATTGGTCAAAGAGATATGGCTATTCCGCCATGCCGAGGCTGCAGTAGTAGTATTAGTACCCGGAAGTTAGAAGGGGACACCATGGTCCCCACATCCGGAGTACGCCATCATCGATCGATGCGAGAGATGCACTCCGGTAATCTCACCTCCGGCAAACGAAGACCCATAAACGGCGTCGTCGTTTTAGTCGGTTCGAGTCCAACATAACCACCGCAAAAAATGTAGTAGTATGTGTTTTTGCATGTCGACTAATCTGCACTTTGCTTTTTTTTAATCGCACAAAAGGAGCTGAAGGTAAACATATATTTGAATACGTATGCTATTATTAGTGAGTCACAGAATTATCATAGTTATCACTGGTTATCTATATAGCTTTAGATTAACTATCCAAGTTTTATGGTAGATACACACATCACGCATAACTAATTAATGTGAAGATATGAAATGTATGTTGCTTATGAAGACTGAAGAGCCCCACTGAAGTCTCCAGGGCCTAAGACAAAGTTATCTGCATGCGGTACATCTGTGCCCTAAGCATATCGAGAGAAGGAAGCATTGCGATTGGCAGGTTTCACACACACACACACAAGTTCACATTAGGCAGGCGGCCAATCGCAATGTTCCGTTCTGTCGATACATAATACGCTACGAATTCGAATATTTTTCGTGTTATGGGCACTACCCGCACTACTGATTGACGAATGAAATTCACGACTTTACTCGCAGAGTTGTCATCGCAGACGTCAGTCACTTCTATAAGAACCATATATACCTATATACTACATAATGATGTACCTAACATAACTACCTACCATATGTTCGACACTAAGATGATGATTACTAAAAAAACAATATTTATTATTTTACATACTCATCGTTTCTATCATTGATGATATCCTTTGTGTATTTTCTATCAGTATAGAATATTATACTACGTATGCTTATAATATATTTAAAAGTTACTCATAGATGTCCAACACGATACACTGATACTCTACCACATTAACTAAATTGGATTACATCCACTAAAATGTAACAACACGACCTCCAAATGTTATCTTACTTACATATTAAACTTGTCATGTCAAATAGATTTGCTTACACTACTATGGTGTTAATATAATGAAATACACACAATTATCTGTTCTAAAATAGTACTGACCAAACTTGTTTAACTACACTGAGTTGATACACACCTACACATTCTTAAATTAAAATTGCACATGTAGGTGTAATGCCATCCGTTGTAGATTGTACTGTGAATTCACTCTAGTGTTGTGTCAAAACTGTTCTAAATATGAATGTGAATGAACTACAGAAGAGACAAGAAGAGTTGGAGCGTAAAGCTGAGGAATTAGCGCGAAGAGAGGCGGAACTCCGCGCCGGGTCTGCGGGCAGGCGGAATAACTGGCCGCCTTTGCCTTCGTTTTGCCCCATACAACCTTGCTTCTACCAAGACATCAATGTTGATATACCGCTTGAGTTCCAGAGAATTGTTCGGCACCTGTACCACTTGTGGTTGTGTGAGTCTTTTATTATTAATATTTCTTTAAAAAAAAAGTAAGTAGCTAATTCATCTATAGATATAAAATTACTTGTCCCGACTGACTGACGCAGAGCCTAAACCGCTAGACCTACAAACTTGAAATTTTGACAGTAGATGCATTTTATGATGTAAGCATCCACTAAGAAAGGATTTTTAGAAATTCTGCTACTAAAGGGGTAAAATAAGGGATAGAAGTTTGTATGAAAGTCCGTCATTTTCAGAGCTTGATGCACTAAATTTCATAAACCTGTGTCTTTTAAGACATAAATGAACACGTGTTCATCAGCGTTTTTCAAAATTTAACTACTAAGACTCATCACAAATCAACGCACAGCCCAAACCACTGGACGGATCGGGCTGAAATTTGGGATGCAGGTAGATGTATGACGTAGGCATCCGCTAAGAAAGGGTTAATTCTACCACCAAGGGGATAAAATAGAGGATGAAAGTTTGTATGAAACTTTGTCAATTTTAAACCGATCGGGCTGAGACTTTGCATGCATAAAGCTACTATGCCTATAACCGACATCCACGCGGGCGGAGCCGCGGGTATTAGCTAGTAGGTGATAAACGTTTAGGGTAAAACCGTTAGAGATGGCCGTAGTTTTTTTGTAGCTTGATAAAATGAAAAATATTTATATTATAATTAAATCTTTATTCTCTAAATAATGGTACATAATTAGTCTTCGCAAAATCAACATTAGATAAACTTTTTATTATGAAAATGAAACATAAAATTTACCTTAAAAGAAAAACGTAGTTGGCCATCACACCCGGCATATCCGGGGGAGTTGGCCTTATTAGTACGGGATAGATGGCCAGTGCTAGACTTGCCTCTTCCCTTTTCTTTTCCACTAATTTTTACGAGGTTTTGCTAGTCCTGTCTCATCCATATTAAATATGCAGCTTGCTTTTGACATTAAATCATTTTCTATCAAAACGTTTTCTAGCAAACCGAAGTAAGCATTCACTTCAGCCCGGTTCATGCCTTGACATCTAGCCATTGAAACTCCTTCTGATTTTCTTAAAACTGTCGGAATTTCGTTTAAAAACCTCTGTAGCCAGCCATAGCCGGCTTTCTGCTCTGATTTATTAAATGTATGACTTAAATTTAGCTGTTTCGTAAATGTGAGGTCCTCACTGTATCTGTAATAGTTAAAGGGAAAACTTTGTCTTGCATCATTTTAATATGACTAGATAAATTTTTTTCATTTTCATTGCCCAGATAGATGTAGGTCCCATTGGTCCTTTTTTATCATTATTAGTTTTATACCGTCTTTCGAGTGTTTTTCGAGATTTTTTATAGATGATAGAGGCTTTGTATAACGAAATTTCCCCATTTTTTATGCTGGTCATGGCGGCTTTCAGTGAATCCTCGCTCCAGTTGCCACGAGTGAAATAGCCTTTCTTACGTACTTATTTGGCATATTATGTAACAAACAAACATACCATTAAATATATATAAAAAAAGAACAACTAATAAGGCCATCTTAGCCCGACTTCATATGGCTATCTCTCCTTTTTGTATGGGAGAGATGGCCATACGGAATAATAAAGTAACAATAAACAAATTGAATGCCATTTTGAGGTTAGAACGAACACCTGTTGATGCAAAATACAAAATTCGCACAAAAGTATAAGTTTCTAATCAAAATATATGAATTTCGAGTCAAAACATGAACCTAATATAAAATTTTAGCGACACTATGTATTTTAAAATATGATTTACTTACTTTTTCAATTATTTTTACGCAAACTTTTGATCGCCTGCGGCTCTCGAGCATTGTACGCAGCGAACTGAGTGCAACACAACACCATCTAGTGACTATTACTGAAAAATATTTCGATTGGCCATCTCTCCCGTACGGCCATCCCTAACGGTTTTACCCTATATGGAAAATTTGTCATTTAGGTCCCTATTAAATATGGAATAGGAAATTTTCTTGGAAGAAGCCCGGATGGGCAGCTAGTCTATATACATGTCAATATACGTGCAACAGTTGACTGTAATTAAATAGGCTATTGATTGATTGATCGATACATGTCAAGTCAATTACAGACGCATGTATATAGGAATGTTTTGGTAATTGCATACTTTTAAATGCAGTTTTTTTACGATAAATAATAAAATTCTATCTTAATTACGCAATTATATGACAACTCATTGTCAACAATACGGATTAAATCTAAAATTATGCTAAGCATATATTAACTCTTTGTTTATTATGTTCCTGCTATTTAAAAAATTAAAATGTATTTTCCTAATATTTGCAACCAAAACCCACCTGTCACCTCTGTGTCACACAACAATTTTAAATACGCTCTGACTATTCAGTATAAAATAAAGTGACGTCATCCCCAAACAACATCATAGATAAGAGAGCCTTATGCATAAACATAATAACTGACTCGAATATCAACAATTTTACAGGTTTGAGAACAAGCTTTTTAAGAACAGGGTGTACTTATAAATTTGCTGAATGTAATTTATACGATAAAAGGCCAATATCGAGCCAAAAAAAGTATTTTTTTTTTGTATATTTTCCTACTTAGCAACTATATCACGATAGAGATGATGACCTGTTCTGCTGCGTGGTAGTAAAGGGTTCAACTTCCAAGGTTATATGGCTCGAATTCAATTCCAGCCCGCTTCCTAATATTGATTAGGATTCCGCTCAAAAAGACCTAGCACTTCACACGGACGAAGTCGCAATTGAAGACCAATATTCTTTAAAAATATTATTTTTTTCTTTTCCAGTCCACGCACTAGTGCTAGCCCTCAACATCATCGGCGCCATGTCCCTAATGTTCGTCGGCGAAGGCTTCACGATATTCGGCCTCTCCATACTGTACTTCATCTTGCTGACGCCGTTTAGCTTCGTGTGCTGGTACAGGCCTATCTACAAGGCCTTCAGGAGTGACTCCTCGTTCAACTTTATGGTGTTCTTCTTCATTTTCCTGTTCCAAACGATCATAACGCTCGTACAGTCGATTGGATTCAGCGGTGGAGGCTCTTGGTGAGTTTTATTTATAGAAAAATATCTATCCATACTTCCATCTATAATTATAAATGCGAAAGTAGATAACTCTTATCAGTCTGTGTTACGCTTTCAGGCCTAAATCAGTAAACCGATTTTTATGAAATTGGATATAAGGGTAGATTAGGCATTGAGAAAAGACGTAGGATATGTTTAAATAAAAATAAAATAAAACTATAAAAGAATTTGAATGAATTTTTTATAGCATTTATTATGCTAACTTTTAAGTTCGAAAAACATTGGAAGAAATGATCGCCCTTATAGACGGATATAAAGAGAAGGAAAATTTGGAATGATTCAAGTGGTGCTCAATAGCTCAGTTGGCAGAGCAGTCCCCCTGTAAGGGAAAGGTCGTGAGTTCGAGTCTCACTTGAGCATTTCATTTTTTCCAATGTTTTTCGAACTATAAAAGAATACACGTGTTGATGATACATAAAGAGATTATGCTTTTTCTCTTAAGTTGTCTGCCCCTAAGCGGTCCCTAGGGAGATAAGGAATGGCCCTAGGTCTGCTGGGGTCGGGGTGCGAGAGATATGTCGAAGACAACCTCACTTCCGGCCTAGCACCACGACCCTCAGTCACAGCGTGCGGTTTTAATCGGTTCGAGTCAGACATAACCTCCCCATCGGGCTCCGGTGGGGGAGGTATCCGTGGGGATTACTTCGCAAAAAAAAAAAAATCCCCGCGGTATTAAAAAAAAGTTGCAAAATAAAGTGAGCAAGGGGCTAGCCGGTTCTACTGGCGTGAGCCTGTGAGTGACAAGTAAGACCGCTTGTCACCCCAACAGAAGCAGGCCTGTTCTTAATAAGAATATTGGGGTGGATCCCGCTATTAGTAAATCATCATTTACTATGTATGTATCAAAAAGCTTGCTAGCTAAAAACCTTATAACGTTCGAATATCATTCTTATAAGCACCTTCTTGAATGTGGCGTAATTTGGGTGATCTGAGTGCATAAAAAATTAATCGATATTTATACTTCGACATTAACAAAGGAAAGTTTCTATAAAAAGTGGCTATATTATCTTGAACATATTAAGATAAGATAATGCAGTACCTTTTGTAGTTTCTATAATACGGTGACATTTTATATTATTGTTATCTTGTTTCTTCGATGAAGGTAAATAAAAGCTAAACCTAGTTTTACTTAGCTATAATAATAGATAATCATAACAAAACAAGATTTAATTTCCATTTGATAGGAAAATATAATGAAAATATCAGGCGAATCGTAGACAGCTTGACTGATAATTACGCAGATTAGAAGGAAAGTTTTAATCAAATTAAAACAATTTTAAAAAAGCTAGTACAAAAAAAGATAAACTTATTTTGTACTAGTTTTTGCCCCTTCGCTTCGGCCGCGTATGTAACCAGAGTTTGGTAACTAGTATCCTAAGAAGAAAAAATATCCTCATAGGATAACAGTATCCAAGTAATAGGATTTTTTCCTTCGGTAACATTGACTTTCAGACCAAGAAAATTCTGATAAATGATGAAAAGCGAAGTAGTTTAAGTTGAACACGAGGGTTAAAAAAGGCATGTTGCGAGGTACGTTTTTCTTGCAGTTTTCAAACAATCATCATAGATTACAAGAAAAAAAATAAACTGAGTACAAAGAAATCGACCTAGAAATTGATAACACAATAACTCAACTAAACTTGAACAAAATATCTGTTGGTCAGTGTTTAGAAGTAATTGCACCTTATTCTTTTAGGTTATAAATATAATAAACAGTTAATAAAATTCGAAAAACATTGGAAAAAACGAAATGCTTGAGCATTTTCGAAAAATATAAAGAGAAGGAAAATTTGGAATGATTCATGTAGTGCTCAATAGCTCAGTTGGCAGAGCAGTCCCCCTGTAAGGGAAAGGTCGTGAGTTCGAGTCTCACTTGAGCATTTCATTTGAGATTCATGTGTATATTGATGTTTTGCAGCGGACTGATCACCAGCATCGGCGTGTTCAAGGTGAACATTGCAGTGGGCATCATCACATTGATGGTCACCATAGGATTCATCACTTGCGTCGTAGCAGACATCCTGTTAATCGCAAAGGTAAGTACTATTGATGTACTCTTGAGATAAGTATTATCGCGTATGTATTTATAATAAAAAAACATTCTGGGTAAAAAAGTTCTTCCGAGTCAGAGGTACGATCGAACTTGTAAAAATATGGCGAATGTATGAACAAGGACTTAATAATGAATTAGTTTAGTTACCAAGTAGGTTAATACGTTATAAGGTTAAGCAAAGTAAGCCAGGCTATTCTTAGACGATTGGCAGGCACACTGCAACGCTCGACGCGGCGTCGTTCGTCGACGCGCGTGGACGCGAGAGAGCTAGTATAGTCCGAGAGATATTAGAATTTTTTTGGTAGGTAGGTGTGTGAAGTAATCTAAAATTTTGAGAAAAGTAAAGTAAAGCCATCAGACCATTAGCTCGATAGCCCAGACTATATTAAGAACGCTAGAGATGAAAAGAAAATGATTAGAAGTGCAAGCTATTTTCGACTTATTGACATGACATAGTAACTAAATTTTTTTCTTATATTCATATTTCGCGTTAATAGATGATCAGCGTCATCTATTAACGCGAAAAGAGACGTAACTAAGGAAATTCCATTTAGGTTGAAAGTCGCTTGCAGTCTCTGCGTGTTCCGATAACGAGGCAAAACAGTGGTGTCGGCTCCAATACCCGATATTGGGCATCGATATTTGACTTCCTCCGATCTCGGATGTCGGGTATTGGATATCGGACGTCAGTTGATGTGAAAGCGCTCTAAATTTGCCGTTAAATAGTCATGTTGCATTGCAATAATATTAATTTAAAATTCGTCTCAAATACCTACACAGAAATTTCTAACAGCTCTCGGACTAAAAATCCCTCGAAAAACACGCGCGTGATGGCAGATTTCAGTGTGCCATACCTCGCGTTTTCTGCTTGTACGCGCGTATTCTGCGGCAACGCGCGTGATTGCGTTGTCAGTGTGTGGGACCCCGCGTTTTTCTATACAAAATGAGCTCCGTAGAGGCGACGAGCGCGACGCCGCGTCGACGCAACAACGTCGCGCGTCGCAGTGTGCCAATCGCCTTAGGGACCATTAGCGCTTCGGCCACGTACGAAGAAGAAGAATAATATTTCTTCTTTCAAAACTCGGTTCAATAGAACAATAACGCTTCTTCTTTCGAAACCCTTAAGAAAATCTCTTTTGATGAAGGCAAAGAAAACAATTTCAATTTAAAATCAATGTAAATTATATATCCAAATGTGTATGATTTCACGTCGAATAAGTATAATATTAAGAGAAAAGTAGAAAAAAAAAATTGTACAAAGCCGAAAATAATATTATGAAAGGTTGGTTGTTTACTTTACCTTCATCGAAAAAGATTTTGTTAAGAATTTCGAAAGAAGAAATGTTATTCTTCTATCGAAAGGAGTTTCGAAAAAAGATATATTATTCTTCTTCCGAAACTGGTTTCGTATGTGGCCGAAGCGTTCCTAACAAATCGATTTCTCTTCGTGCCTTATAGAGCTCGTTAGCCGTTGGTCCCGGTTGCAATTCGAGGATCTGAGGCATTCGTTACGGGTAGTTGCAGTTCGAAAAAGTTTGACAAACTGGGTTTAACTCTAGTACTCCGATGTCGCCTCCGACATCTCCTCCGATATTCGGAAGACAAATGGCAGTCAGAGCCGAAGTCAGCGGTTGTGGATTTCAGACTCCAACCGACCAAAAGGCTGTCTGGAGACATCAGTTGCCGGGGGTGAGGTAGCCTCTGGCATATCCCTCACACACCCCGGCCCCTACTCAGGGCCATGAAAGGCCCCTTCGGATGTGGGACTGCCGCGATACTTTGCGGGAGTTTTCCCCAAAAAAAATCATGCTTGGGCCTGCTCTCATAGAGAATGAAGGTCTGTCAACGAGCTCCATCGCCCGTGTCCTCTTCTGTCGCTGTATGGAAAATATCGAAATTCGGTTTTTATAATTCTGATGGAAAGCCTCAACTGCGTTGGGAGATAGTTCTAAGGATGAGTAGGCATTGAGTTAATCGTGTGTTTGCGTCCCCCAGGTGCACCGCATCTACCGTTCTACGGGCGCTTCCATGGCGAAGGCGCAGGCGGAGTTCACGACGGAGATCCTGCGCAACCAGCATGTACAGACCGCCGCCTCCAGCGCCGCCGCCGCCGCCGTCAACCAGCAGATCGCCAATGCCAACCGCTACTAGCGTGAGTAGCCCAGCAGCCCCCTTTTTTTTTTTTTTCATGCGGATACCCCCTCGGATACCCCCCCTGCCAGAACCGGAAGGGGAGGTTATGTCACGCCGACTCTGGGTCTTGGTGCTAGGCCGGAGGTGAGGTTGTTATAGACATATCCCTCGCACCCCGGCTGACCCAGGGCCATCCCTTACGGTCTGGCCCTCCTCAGGAGGGGGGACAACGGTGTCCCCAACTCGCCCCCGGAATGGGGAGGCGCGCTATTGAGCGCGCCGCCGCCGTGGCCCAGTAGCCCCCTGTATACACTACTAGCTTTTGCCCGCGGCTCCGCCCGCGTGGATTACGGTTATCGCGACCAAGCAAGGTTGGCACAAATAAATATCATAATCCAATATCGCTGTCAATGTAGATACGGATTACGTTTGCATCTAATACCTGTCGTAAACATTAGTTACTAGCTTTTGCCCGTGGTCCGCCCGCGTGGATCTCGGTTATCGTGATCAAACATAGCCTATGTCTTTTCTCATAGTCTAATCTACGTCTATACCAAATTTCATCAAAATCGGTTCAGTGGTTTAGGTGTGAAAGCGTAACATACAGACAGACATACAGACAGAGTTTTTTTCGCACTTATAATATTAGTATGGATACAGTACAGTTCACGACGGAGATCCTGCGCAACCAGTACTGAGAGGCTATCGTGACTCCGCCTATAGTGACCTAACGCTTACTATTCAGTAATTAGTGTTACGAGAACAACTCAAAATTAATTCGGATATTATGACTCAACCATGCCGCTTCATTATGATGTCTGGTTAAATTTACCAACCTTAATACCTTTATAGTAAATATAAGTAAATATAGTTTGTGTCTGTAACGGTAATCCTCTTTCCTGAGACTGCCTTCAGCTTACCATCAGGAGAGGTGAAGTCATCTTGACGTGTCCAGTAAAATCCATACTAATATTATAAATGTGAAAGTAACTCTGTCTGTCTGTCTGTATGTTACGCTTTCACTTTCACGCCTAGACCGCTGAACCGATTTTGATGAAATTTAGTATATGGGTAGATTAGACCATGAGAAAGGACATAGGCTATGTTTGGTCGCGATAACCGACATCCACCCGGGCGGAGCCGCGGGCAAAAGCTAGTAATATATAAAGTTTACTGTGTTTAGTATTCATATTGTACTGTTTGTTAATATATTTCTGCAGATTGCACTGTTTCGAAATAGGTACATCGGGAAAAAGAAGCGCTGAAGTGGGACTTGAACCCACGACCTTTCCCTTACACACCTGTATCACTTTGAAGTGATTCAGGTGTGGCTCAATAGCTCAGTTGGAAGCGCCTTCCTCTCTGTAAGGGAAAGGTCGTGGGTTCAAGTCCCACTTGTGCACTTCTTTTTCGCGATGTATTTCAAATTTAAAAATTATCAACAAAAAAAAATTAAAAAAATATTATTCTATTTGTACTGTTTGTTAATTTATTTCTTCAGATTGTACTGTTTGTTAATGTATTTCTTGTTTATTTCAGGTGTGAACGCACTGACTAATGGATCGCTCTGATTGTGCACATCGGGGATATACGCAGTATTAAGGCTTTCTTATATTACATGTTTTTCTCTGACACACGTTTGATCGAGTGATATCGTTGTATATCTCGTTTCTCTACCTCGAGTATGATCAAATAAGTTAACTTGAGGAAAATGTTCTTATTTCACATAATGGCGATTATTTATCAATTACTGTACATAGAAAGTGTTTAATGTGACGCTTGATAATTTTATCAATTATTGATTATAATCAGAGGCCTACCATCATCTCTTATTATTTCAATCTTACTTTACTTTCTTAGTGTGGGTCATTCAGCTGTTGTCGTCCGTCGATATTTGTGTACTGTAACACAAGTATAAAATCTAACAAATTAAACAAATACTTAAATATATTCTGAGTATCCTGACGGACGCTGACGGTAAAATTTACACTATCTTCCTAGTATGACCCTTTCTCATTTTCTAATTCACCATTTGAAAATCACAAAATAAGATTAAAATAATACTGCTCGGTATGGTATGGTAACCCCTAGTAATATACACTGGTTGAACAAAAAAGGGTACATGTTACAGTTGAAGACAGAAAAATCACTCCTGTAAAGTTTACATTTTATTTGAGACTATTTCTCTTTGAAAAGAGAATATCATTTGCACGTTTTGATTTTCAATCGTTGAATTTTAATAAAATAATTTGCTCCGTCAAGTGACATCAATAAGTCGCCCCGTTTCAATGACTTTACATTTTGGTGTGTACTCAGATGTTGGAGATAAGTATCAATTTAACGGCCAAAAGTCATAATGGCTGTGTATGAAATGTAGTTTAACAATTATTACAATATTAATTGATATAAATTTGGCGTTAAAATGTATAGTGCAACTAAAAATAGAGTTATTGTAATACAAAACTTAAAGCTTTTACTTAAAATAACGATTCGTTTTTATGAGTCATTTGTTTTGTTAATGCCTATTTTTATATTTTATATCTTAATTTGTATTTAAGTAGTGTTCACCTCTATTCTTCGTAGCACTGTACTTATCAAACAGCATTTCGGTATTTTAATATCACTATATTTATAAAATTAAAATTATGGAACGCCACGATTTAGTTTATTGCTAGCTATAATGATTATTTTAAATCGACATGAGCTTACAAACGCTTTAAGATTTACGTACCTACTAAAATTGTGGAGTCTTCATTCATTTCTAACACTGAATAAGCAGGGTTTAGTTGTTGATTTACATGGTCGAAAGGTTTTTATTTAACATTTGCTTGTTTCGTTTAACACAAAACGTACTGTAATAGTATATCGTAATATAGAATGTGACACTTGACCTAGTAGAATGACCACACTTCTAGTTCTGGTATTATTTGCGATGTAGAAATTTTATTGAATTTTATCTATTATTACTCTCCTGTGTAGACATTCCAAAAAATGTAAATATCTTTTAATGAATTAAATTTGAATACTAACTGTGTAATAATATTGAATTTGAATACCATTTCTATTATATAAACATTAAAATCACGTAATGTTGCTAATAAATGTATGTATTTGGACCATTTACATAATCGAGTAGAATTTCCATGAGTGTGATTCCCTCTTGCCCTGCGTTGAGACTACTTATTAGATGCACAAGACTTCAATTTTAGTATTTATCGTTGTATAAATATAATAGTGTAAGTTTATAAACGTTTAAGCATATTTATTAACTAGTCTTTGGAAACTGACTAAACAGATGTTCGCTTACGAAATTGTATCTAACTAAACCAATCTAAAGTTGTAGTCCCGCCAGGCGTCGCGTCAGGCGCACTACCGTATATTATTATGATATAATAATCTGGGCCTAGCATAATGTAAATTATTTACCAGACCGTCCTTACCCCAGATAAAACGGTAAGCGAAGGCGTGTAGATTTATCTAAATGTTTAAACTGTTTTGTAACGATTAAGTCATGTTATAAACTTATAATTAATAATAATAAATATAGTTTCAGAAAATAATCCTTTATTTATTCCTAAATACTAACCCTTTGAACCTTTTTGTCCACCCCATCTCTTCCCATGCGGTGTTGTACAAGGCGACTTAGAGATAGGGCTGTTTAACATCAGACAAATATGTATACTATGTACTCCAGATTCAGCCTCAGATGCACGGCTTGAGTCAACCATAGTGCCCGGAATGCGGCAAATAGGCTCACCCCCTGTAACGTGGGACCGAATCCAATGATTGGTGAAATGTGGGTGTTAATTCACCTCTGCCTAACCCTCTGGGGATAAATGCGTGATTGTATGTTGAGCCTTTTTTAAACTACGAAGTGAATGAACTTCGATATTTTCAGTGAAGCGACTGCAAATAACTCCCACAACCCACTGGCGATATGGAAGTTCTGTAGTTAAGACTAGTTGTTGGAATTTTTAGGGCTCTACCGTGACGACTGCCATAGATATCCGTCTGCGTATGCACCGACCGATGGTATAAAGTGCTCCCCGAGGATGCCGAACTCGTGGTCACACCAGTTACCCGCAGTCCACGCGAGCACAGCTATTAGTATAATCATAACTAAAAAGATGTGAGGAGTACATAAACAACATGTTCTTGTAAAATTACTTTTATTATTTACAGGATAAACTAAATTAAAGTTGTCACAATTATTCATTCTATATTCAACTGATTTACTTATAAGGTCTAAAGAAACAAGAAATAAGTACTCAATCTCCTAACAAGTGTTTTCCGTTCTGTACCATTTATAACCATATTGACCATATTATATGCATACCATCCTGGACAAGTTGGTTGTCAATGTGTAATATATACCACATTTTAGTTTTAGGTAATAAATCCATTAAAAGGTTGAACAGAAAACCTATTAATCCTAACATCAAAAAGCCTTGATACACAACCAGTGTAAATTATTTTGTATGCACATTTATAAAACAGAATATTATGGCCTTTCAGGCAATGATAGAACAATTTAATGCCTATATTTGCTATTAGACTATTACGAAAGTTAATTTTGAAAGCTATTGCGAAAGTTTGTATGTATTTCAAAGTGTTTATTCATATGAATAAAAAGAAACTTTATATGAATGATAGAGAGAAATGAACTTTGATGCACAAATAAGAAAAATCGTATTTAGGTACTGAGATGTAATAAAGAAAATAAATATTTGTCTACTACGCCACAAGTTGTTCATTTGCTGGGAAGAAAACCTTTTTAACACAGGAAACCTCCTGTACTTGTCATAATTCACATCAAAATATCACTGAATCAATACCAAATGTTGATTTGACGACATAATGTATTTGAAGCTATTTCGTGTAATGCAATTACACCGGTTACCCACGTAGAGACGCGCGTTTGGACCCCAAGGCCTGAATGAGCACTTAAACAAAGTTTTTCTGGTCAGAATAGGTAAAGACCTATATGTTTCGACATCTTAGCATTATGTTTGGGGCGCATTGGCGTGTGCATGAGCTCCGAGCCTCGCAGGGTCCTGGCTAGGGTAATGTAGCGCCAGCGGTGCAGGCGGCGGCGGTACAGGCCCCACAGACCCGATGGGATCCACGTGTCCGATAGGACCCACAGGCTCAATGGGACCAACGGGGCCTAGCGGACCCACAGGGCCTACGGGACCCACGGGGCCTACAGGACCCACACCTCCGCCCCACGGAGCCCAGCCTGGACCTCCATAGTGGTGAAGGTTAAAGAAGTCGTTGGGACGATTCGGTGGTGGTGGCATCTGTAAAAAAAATTGAAAGTAAATTTTCTGACTCCATGTTTTTGTTTTTTTTTTACCCACGACGGAACGGAGACGGTATATGCGTTTGGGGTGAGAGGATGTTTGTGTGTTTGTTTGTGCAAATCCATATTGCCATTTTCTCCCAAACTATCAATCTTTGATGCAGGCTGTTACGGTGACAACCTACTAGGGGGCGCTGCAGTAAACATTTTTTGAATTATTTTTTATACGTCGTGGGTTTCTCAATTTTTTTTAATTTTATTACTTGTTTATTATGCAACTATGAATGTTAAAACATACCTGAGGTGGGAATGGATGCAAGTAAGCAGGCGGAGGTGGTAAAGTGCCCGGGAGGCCAGGTACCGGCTCCAATGACGGCATCGTTTCATTTTTATCGTTGGGACCCTGGCGACCTGTACAGAAAGTTATACCAAGTAAGACAATTGCAATTATTCTAAGTTGGATAAACCAAATATAACTCAAAGCTCTCTCTCTATATTCTTATGCTTCAATCACCACAATCTTGGCTATGGTTGGGGTTATCTTAAGGCCATTCCTGAATGTTCTCACAAAGTTGTAGCGTGTTTCGTAGCACAGGAAAGCTGTCAGCAGAGCAGTTCTAAACTGTCCGATCCGCCATCTTATGAGCAATTTTATTCCTGTCTGGAATGCGCTTGAAATGATACGTAATAATTTTCATTTCTTTACCTTTTTTCTCTCTCTTTGTTGGCTTTACTTTAATTATTTCTTCAGCATGGTACAAAGTGTACAAACCTTGTGACTTGCCCCACTTAATGGTGAGTCTCTTGCCTCCTATGACCAGCCTATTGAAAGTCTTCTCTGCAGCATGTTCTGCTGCACTCCTGGTAGTATACTGTACAAAGGCACATTGAGCTCTAGGAACTAATGTCAAGGACCTGGAAATAGAAGCAAATCCAAATCAGTTTGGCAGTTATAGATCTTATACTAATATTAAAAGAAAGAAAGAAAGAAAATATTTTTATTCTATACACACATAAAAATGTTGCAGTGCAGAATAATGGTCGCCTTTTAGCGTAAATACTGTCCGTATGGTAGTGCTGGCAGACAGTGCTGGCACTGGTTTTCAGAGGGGGCCGAGAGATATTATAAATGCGAAAGTAACTTTGTTTGTCTGTCTGTTATGCTGTCACACCTAAACCACTGAACCAATTTTGATTAAAAATTGATATAGGAGTAGATAAGACCTTGAGAAAGGACATCTAGGCTAAGTTTGGTTGTGATTACCGACATCCATGCGGGTGGAGCCGCAGGTAATATAGTGCAAGTGTGTAATATACCACAGCCCGCACTAAGAAACATATTCATCTTTCATAATACTTAAATTTTACTGGTATCTTTGTTTCTTTGCTTTTTATACTACCTTCAGCTACACTACATCACTTGTGCTGGCTAAAATTGTCATGCTGGTTGTGTAATGGCCAGAATACGTACCCACAACCTGTCAGCAAAGCCCACTCCTTAAGTACTAATCCACAAATTCTGAAAAAAAAATTTGAAACATACCTTATTTCACCATATTGATAAAAGTGACCTCTCAATTCGTCCTCAGAGATATTATCAGGTAGGTTGCCTATGTACAGGGTGGTAACTGTCTTATCTTCAGGCGGAGGCAATGCGGGCATAGCAGCAGCACGTCGCATGAGCTTCTCAGCCACGGGATCATTCACTCCGTAGTATCTGGGTAACAAAAAAGACAAATATACTTCTAACAATAAATTAGCCTATTATAGTGTACTTCAGCTCTTTCCCAATGTGCACCATAGCACCCAGTCCTTTTACCTGATGGTGGTCATTGTTATAGCAATGGTATTCAAAGTTTGCACTTCGGAGCACAAGGTCGGTATATTATTTTGACTTCATCACAGGACCATATTCACTAGAAACAATATTCATGTGGACAAACAATATTTTGTGAATATTCCACAATATTTAATAATAATAATACTAAAGGACTCTTTATTGTTCACCAATTCAATATACAACAAATGGATTTTGTTTAGGTACAGGTTATGTGGTAGACAATTGGCGGCCTTATCGCACTGAGGCAATCTCTTACAGGCAACCATAGGATGGAGAAGGATACATATGAAGAGATTTGGGGCAGTTGGTGTACATAGATATTAAATATTATAGTGTAGATGATTAGATAAATGTGATGAGTACCTAGAGAAAGATATATTACATAATAAAACATACATACTAATAATATTTCGGTAGAATTTGTTTATAATGAACAGTAAATAGTAGACTTAAATATTATTATTCACATACTATGGGTCACAGTAGATATATAGTTTGGTAAGACAGAGAGGAAGGGTAAAAATAAGTATAATGTTAAAATGAACACTATTCCTCCTGCAAATAGTGAGCCGTAACTAATTTTTTGAAAACTGGCAGTTATTGTGCACGTCTTATAGTGATAGGTAAGGCATTCCACAATCGGACCGCTTGAACGGTGAAAGATTTATCCATGAACATTGTGGAGTGTCTAGGCATTTTCAGTTTCAAATTCACTGACGATCTCAAGGTCCTTGAGTGAGTGTCGCAGAGAAAGTTGAAGCGTTCTTTTTTTTTTTTTTTTTTTTTTTTTTATACTGGACACGTTAATTTGACTTCACCTCGCCTGATGTTAAGCTAAAGGCAAAGTCTCGGAAAGAGGGTCACCATCGTAAACATTTACCATGTTAACAGTGGTGGCACTCAGCTTGACGGCCTCATTAGATGCCTTTTCACGCCCCGCTTAAAGGACCCAGGACTGTAGGAAGAAGGAAACACGTGAACTGGCAGGGAATTCCAGGCCTTAGTGGTGCGGCATAGGAATGAATCACTGAAACGCTTGGTTCTAGCAGGTATACTCTGCACCGTAAATGGATGACATCTTAGCCCTGCACGTGTCGTCCTGTGAAGGAAAGGGGAGGGTGGGACTAATTGGAAGAGCTCGTCAGAACATTCACCATGGTAGAGACGGTAGAAAACTGCCAAAGACGCAACATCTCTACGCATCTGCAAAGGCTCGAGGGTGTTCGTGACCTCAGGATCCCCAATAATGCGGACCGCACGTCGCTGCAACCTGTCGAGAGCATCTAATAAGTACTTTGCGGAGCCGTCCCAGAGATGTGAGCAGTATTCCACGCAGGAACGAATTTGGGTCTTATATAGAAGACACCGCTGCTCCGGCGTGAAAAAACGTCTCACTCTGTTCAGGACTCCGAGTTTACGCGAGGCTGATTTGATGATACTCTCGATATAGTTTTTGTTATTCAGTTTGCAGCGAACATCCATACCGAGGATAGTGAGGTGATCCTGCAGTGGCAGTGGTGTGCTCTGAAGAGTGGGAAGGGGAAGGAAAGGAGATACCTTTGCTGTAAACGCACATGCCTGGGTCTTCTTGGCATTGAACTCGACCAGGTTTCTAGCGCCCCATTGAGAAATGTGGTCCAGGATCCGGTCCAGGTCAGTGACAAGAAGCTGCCTTTTTTCCGCGATATCAGACTGCTTGGCCGCAGGATGTGCGTAATAACTCCCGTGTAAGGTGCTGTCGTCTGCATAGCAGTGAATGTTTCCGTTACAGAGCATGTCATTGATATGCAGAAGAAAGAGAGTGGGAGATAAGACGGAACCCTGCGGCACGCCAGCATTTACCTGCAAGAACTCCGAAGCTCGTCCATCACAAAGGACGCGAATACGGCGCCCCTGCAGGAAGCTTGCAACCCAGTTACACAGTCTAGGAGGCAGGCCGAAGGCTGGTAGCTTGGAAAGAAGCGATTTGTGCCATACCCTATCGAAAGCTTTGGCGATGTCAAGACTAATTGCCAGTGACTCACCGTGCTTCTCCATAGCCTCACCCCAAAGGTGGGTCATGTACGCCAGAAGATCACCCGTTGACCGTTTCGGTCTGAAACCGTATTGCCGGTCACTAAGCAAGGAGTGATCCTCTAGGTGGCGCATGAGCTGTGTGTTAATTATGTGCTCGAACACCTTGCACAGCACCGAGGTGACGGCTATGGGTCGATAGTTGGCTGGGTATATTGGAGTGAGAGGATGAAACAGAATGTTATAGAGAAGGGAAAGAATATGAACATTTCGGCGAAGGCGTATAGGTAACCACTTGAGTTTTACACGATATTCGGAGATGTGGTCATATTTGCGAAGCCCAAATATGAACCGTATACTGAGGTTCTGGAGTCTCTCAAGTTTATTTAGTTGGTCTTCGGTGAGATTTGTATAGCTGGCATTAGCATAATCAAGGGTGGGAAGAAAAAGAGATTGCGCTAGCGCAGTTTTCGTGGTAATGGGCAGTAAACTTCGTAGCCTACACAGGGACCCCGCTGTGCAAACATTCTGCGGCTCACCTCCTGGAGTTGAGGGCCCCAAGAAAGACTACTATCCATGTAGATACCAAGATTTTTGATTTTGTCACTATACTGCACCTTGGTACCGTCACAGGTGATTAGGGGGAGGAGCGACCAGTCTGTTCTTGAGATAGCGTGTGTGCTGCCAATGACTATAGACTGTCTTATTTGGATTTAGCCTCAGACCAAATGACTTACTCCAATCGCATATCTTTTCCATGTCTTTGTTAATAGTGTCGACGGCATCCGTCAGTTTATCCTGGGTAGCCCTTGTATAAATTTGCAGATCATCTGCATATAGGTGGTAGGAAGAAGTAAGATGTATAGTGATTGAGTTTATGAAAACTGCGAAGAGTAAAGGAGGTAGCACGCCACCCTGTGGTACACTAGCAGACATTTGGCACCATGTGGAGACAGTGTCTTCGATGCGGATGCGCTGCCGGCGACCAAACAGGTAACTTTGAAACCAATCAATCACTGCTGGAGATATGCCAAGAGAGCGCATTATGCCGAGTAGAACGTCAAAATCAACATTATTAAAGGCACAATATTCCACAAAATGCTACCTAGACCCATGGTAAGCTTTTATAGCTTGTGTTATGGAATCTAGAATGCAGATAAACATAAAAAGATAGATATACATAGAAACACCCAGACCATTGCAAATAACCATATTCATGCATACAAATATTTGCACTGAGCGGGGATCAAACCAGCGCCTCGTGCGTGGAAGTTGCGTGCACTACCGCTACGCCACAGAGGCTGTCTATGTTTTCATAACATCATATTATACATAACATAAACTCACGCCTATATTCCCCAAAGGGGTAGGCAGAGGTGCTAGCACCCAAATTTCACCAGTTTATGTTTTAGGTCCCAATGTAATAGGTGGCGAGCCTATTACCATACATAAATACACACATAACTTCGAAAAGCATCGAAAAGTCATTGGTGTGTGCCATGGTAAACCTGGGATCGAACCTGAGACCTCATCTCAGCAGTCCATTACCCATACCACTAGGCTACCGCATTCATAACATCATATTCACAAAATATCATATTCTTATAAGGCTAGATAACCGACTATAGACATAAACATACCTGTCTTTAATATTTTGATCAGCTAATGGATCATCAGGATCAGTTGGTTTCTCGTGGCGATACGGGCATTCCTCACCACGTCTACACTCTCCCTTCACCCAAAATGAACAGACATGTGGTCTATTTCTCTTATAGTATGGCGCAGTTCTAGCTAAGCGTAACAACAAGTCTGATGCACCTTTAGACTTTAATGCCGAGTTGCTAGGCTGTGTTGAGTCAAACTTAGACATCTGGCTATCCAAGTTTTGGATATAATATTCCTTATTTACTTCATTACGTGGTAAGTCATCTTGTATTTTAAGCGCAGCATCTCTTACTTGAATAGGTAAACCATATTCAAGATCTAAAAGACAAGTCTGACATACATTCTTAAGCTTAGAACATGTCTGGCAAATCTCCGTCTTCTTGAAACGCATCCGTGCGCCTGGACACCAGCGAAATACAGTGAATGGTCTGGCACATATTTTGCATTCCTTCCCATATTTTTCTTTAGTCTGTAAAAAGCATATTCAAAATAACGTCAAAAGTATTTTTATTATCACTAAAAAAAGAAATTTTTATCATACAGTAGATGTTCTAAAAAGCCAGCTAAAAATATTTACCATACGAATGTAGGGGTTATCTCCAAGACATGTTTGACACAAAATTGGAAAATCCTGTGGAAAAAAGGAGGTGTGTTAGAATACTGTACATTTAATAGACATAAAAATTACATGCAATATGATAATAACTTACCGAATCTTCCCAATTTTGACGATTGTAAGTATTTGTTGACTTAGACACAGCCATAACGACTAAAGAAACATTAACTTAACTTCTCTAAATTATAACAGGACACAGGCACCTAAAACTAATTATATGTTGTTTGTAACGTGCTCTCTTATAAATATACCCTAATGAACGTTAATTACAATACGTGTTAAAAATTGTAAAATAGGGGAAAACGTAAAAAATAATGAAATGTGATGCGTCGCGGAGCTGTGACGTAGACCATAGACTATAGAGAGAGAAAAAGCGAACGTCGCCGTCGTGCGAACATAGACTGCCATAGACCACAGCACAGAGTAAGTAATATGACCACAGACTACCAAATTTATCCATATATACCAGAAAATATCGATGGAATAAAATCTTATGGACTAGGAGCCCGTGAACGCCAGACTTTCATGATTTTATAAAAGTTGAAAGTTTGTCAGCGCATGTTCCTAAGACAAATAAGAACGATGGCCAATGGAGAATATAAATAAAATAAATAAAGATAAATTTATTCATTTAGAAAAAATGCACTTTTACATTGTGAATACCTCGTTTGCCATGACGTGTAGCCATGCCAGGGACGATGGCACTGAGGTCGGCTCGGTGTTTACCAGTTTGGCAGTTACTAGGTGTGCAAAATCACTAGAAAGTTTGTAACATTAAAGCGTTTATATATAATAAATACACTTGTATTTGTACATACATTAAATCACGCCTGTTTCACACTTGTTTTTGTTTCATTAAAAAATACCCAGTTGTAATAATTTAACAGGCATTCAAAGTTCTCAAATATATCGGGTGTAATGGAATTGTATCTGGTTTGAGGACTATATTATTAATGATTATTCCAGTGTTAATGACATTCAGAGTGTAAATTCCAATTATGGGTGTAATTATTATATGACATGATTAATTGTATCACTATTTCTTATATTGTATTATTTTTATTGAAACTTTATTATTGCATGCGTAAATGACACAAAAATTGACATTAAAAATTTTCAAACGGTATAAAATATTACAATTCTCAAATATTATACCTATGTGACATTAGTCCATTATTAAATAACTAACGTTGCATGCAGAGAATCTGCGTAACATGTCGGACTTTGATTAATTAAATTGACACCATTGTAACATACCGTGTTTCGAGCAATAGGTAAATGATTTCTTTCTTTCTTTCGAGTCCTGGACCGGCTCGCGCTAGATACGCGTGATGTATTTTTATATAGGCTTGACAGTTTTAGTTGGCGCTGCCTTACGTTTCACCAGAAATCTCAGGAACTACTGGTCGCGACGATCGCGAATAGTGATAATTTTTCTAATGACAACTCAGAAACTCTTTGTGTCATCTCGACCGTGAGTAATGATTTTTTATGACTGGCAACTCATAATTTTTTGTCGCTAAAGTATAATGTCAAAACTAAGTTTAAACTAAGTCGACTGTGTAAGTCGACTGTGAATTTTTTTATTTGTTATTATTTCAAGTCAAGTTTGTGTGCGGGATCAACATCTATTTAAAGCCAAGTACCAACCTAAGTAGCTAAGTATCTAAGTACCAACCTAAGTAGCTAAGGAGCTAAGTATCTAAGTACCTACCTAAGTAGCTAAGTATTCTGAGATTTGAGTGGTTCAAGCGTCATTTAGCCAGGGTCTGCTTTGAGTTCACTTGGAACTCGCATGGAATTTGGGTTGGGAGCTGTGGAGGGCGATGGCTCCTCACAGGTTGTGCTCGTTGGAGGCAACCATTGTAGGTTCGCTACATGAGATAGGAACCTTATTAATCCAGCCGGAAGAACCCATGGTGGCATGGGTTCACTTTGTTGGAGCTGTGTCATAACTGGTTGGTGTTTTATGGCTAATTGTTTCGTCCTCCAGACGTTCGGTGAATGACGTCCAGATCAGGTGCGTTGTGGTTCGCCATGACGTGTAGCCATGCCAGGGACGATGACACTGAGGTCGGCTCGGTGTCATCGTATCATAATTTGCAACAGGCGGGTGGAACCCAGGAAATCCTCAGGTATAAAGGTTTAATATTCATAATCCAATTACCTGTCTCGGGCATTACTTGGATAATAAGTAGATACAAAATCCCGACACTACTGGTTTGATTTTAAAAATTCTTCTTGTTTTGAATGGCCTGTTTATAGAGGAAAGTTACATGCCAATAACTTGAAAATGAAGAATATAGCCTTCCACGATAAACGGGCTATTCAAAATAAAAATATTTTTTGGAATCAGAACAGTAGTTCCCGTGATTTCTAGTAAAACGTAAGGCAACGCCAATTAAAGTTGACTGACCTGCATAAAAATACGTCACACGCATCAAGCACGAGCCGGTTGTCTATTAAAAGTGTGAAAAAAATCTATTTGCATCAAATTATAGGCTGTGATTTTTAGGTATTTACCTTCACAATAGTATGTATTAGAAATCGCTTCATTCACATACATACATTTTATCATAGTGGTAGCCCCTTGCCAGATACCCTTGAATGTTCATGAAAGTATAATGTTACAGTATGAAAGCTGATTTTATACATCATATCCCAAAATTCAAGGACAAGCTCGCACCACTCCTACATTATTTTAAAAATACTGCTGTTAAAGTATCTAATTTAAAAAGAAACTAGGGTTTTTTTCTCTCGAGTAAATATGAGCAGGTAGGTAAGACAACGATGACTCTCGAGGCAGTGAAGGTCACAAGGTGGACAACGCAAAAGATAGCCAATACACCTGCTGGTCTACCTACTGGTGCTAGTTTGCCCTTAAATTTCGGGCTACGATGTATAAAAATCAGCTTTCATACTATTTCATTACACTTTCATTAACATTCAAGACTCAAGAGTGACTGGCAAGTGGTTACCAGTAGTATGATACAGTGTATATGAATGAGGTGATTTCTACTATTATTGTGAAGGTAAATTCTTAAGAATTACACCATATAATTTGACGTAAATATATTTATTAAGCCTTTAGTACCGTTTATCTGCCTAAGCCGCTACTACCCAACCTTCATAATTGGCCATTGTTCTTACCAGTGTAGGAACTGGGAGCATGCGCTGATAAAGTTTCCGCTTCTATAAAATGACGTAAGTCTGGCGCTCACGGGCTCTAAGTCTATTACCTCTCGTCCAGACAATGCTGCCAATAAATGCTCCAACAAATTAAAAAAAATACTCCAACAAAATGTTGCCACACACGCACACGCATACGCAATACGTACTGGTATTTTGTCAATAATACCAGTACTGTTATACTGGTCAATAACAGGTCAAATGATTGATGAAAAGGAAAAGGAAAAAGGAAAAAGGAAATAGGAGAGTACATTGAGGCATTAAATAGTCTAGTGGACTCATGTCATAGCAATGAAGCAAGATTCAATTCACTAGAAAATCTGTATAGGCAAGGATTTGAAGACTGTGACAAATCCTTGCCATGCTTCATCCCCCCTGTCGATGACATCATACCGGCTACCTCAGGCTGTACCAGTACTCTGGACTCTGTTTATGATTCTCCTGTCAACACTGAGCCGCCTAGTAATATAATGGTGTTTTCTGACAGTGTGGGTCGTAACATGGGCTCAATGTTTAATCATCATTTAAATAACTGTTTTCATTACTGCCTGCCCAATGCAACTTACACTAAAATAATAGATAAAATTGTACTTTCCAAGTAAAATAGTAGTTCCACTATTGTATTGCTGGTAGGTGAAAGTAGCAGAGTAGGCAATAAAGAATTAATGTACTGTATAGACAGTCTAAGTAAATTAAATGTCTTTAAAATAATATTATGTGCATTCCCATATGTGTCTAGCCAGTCTTCATGTCATTTAAACAGAAACATACATTACATGAATAATTTTATTCATACCATGACATGTCGTCATAGTGACAAATTTATATTTTTTGACACTAATAATTTTATTAGTAATTATTGTTTTAAGACGAAAGATAGTATCTATCTTACAAAGTTTGACAAATATAAAATTGCTACATTAATAGCAAATAATATTAAGTTTTGGAGAAGTTTACATTGTAAACAAACAAATAACCCAATATCTACAGTTTTACCAGGTACTTGCTCTGGTAATCTTATATGTCTAACTACTAATACGACTGATTTAAACTAAATGTTCAGACAACAGGAATGCCTGAGCTTAAGATAGCTCATCAAAACATACAAGGCCTTCCCGGCAAGGAATTAATAGTAGAATTATTCCTAGAGGAATTAAATGTGGATGTTTTGTGTTTGACTGAACATTGGCTCAAGGAGAGTGAGATGATGTTTAGTATAAACAATTACAATATTGTAAGTTGCTTAAACAGAAAGTCTGCTATTAGAGGTGGCTCCATGGTCCTTATAAAAAATGGTCTCCGCAGTAAAGAGCGGGTTGACATTGTTAGACTTTCTGTTGAGCGCTGCGCTGAGGTGGCCTGTGCCGAGCTTGATAGTTGTATAGTAGTCTGCGTATACAGTCCACCCAACAGTGATTTTCGAGCTTTTATTAGGGTCATGGATCAAGTTCTGGGGATTGCATCAAGTAGTAGGAAAAATCTTATTGTGTGCGGTGACTTTAATGTAAACATCTTACAACAGTCTAGGGAAAGTACTCAATTTCTAAACATGTTCAGAAGTTACAATCTTGAGAATATTTTCTGTGAGCCGACTAGAAACACTGCTACGAGTGCCAAATGCTTGGATAATTTTTTTAGTGATAGTGGATACTTAAGCAAGTCTCTAATTAGTAAGTTGCCCTCAGATCACCAGGGTCAAATAGTATCCTTTTCCAAGGGTATTAATAATCAACCTAAGGAGAAAATTATGTGTAGGCCCATAACCTCAAGTAAAATTAAAAAGTTCAAAGATGTGTTAGAGGATAAACTTGATTCTTTAGCTTATTTGGGTAATAATCCTGAGGCTCATTATAATAGTCTATTTACTACATTATCTGATGCTTTTTCCAACACATTCAAACAAAAATGTAAAAAGCATAATACTAAATCTAGATTCTGTGAATGGGCTACTGTAGGCATATATAAAAGTAGACGAACACTATTTGATCTATACGCCCAAAAACAGTACAGATTTGATAATGATTTCATTGAATATATTAAGAATTACTCCAAAATTTTCAAAAAAGTGTGTCGACAAGCGAAGGCCATTCATATTAAAAGGAAAATAATTGAGGCCCCTAATAAAATGAAGGAAACTTGGAAAGTCATTCACAAAGAGTCGGGTAAATGTAAAATGAGGGATAGTATTACTAAAATTAAATTGGAAAATAAGGATTTAACCTCTCCGAAAGATATTGTAAATGCGTTTGAAGACTTTTTTACCAACATTCCATTTAAAATCACTTCTTCAATCAATTCTTGCGCCCGCAGTGCTGTGGCTCTTCTTGAGAGTAATATTAGTTCTTCTTCTAAATTTAACTTCAAACATATTGATCCCAGTGACATCTTAAAAGTTTTCAAGCAACTTAAAATGAAAAAGTCTGAAGATTACTGGGGCATGTCAGTCAGTTTAATTAGTCATGTAATTGATATCATGGCACCTGATTTGGCACTCATATTTAATGAATGTGTTGATAACGGTACATTTCCTAATTTAATGAAACATGGTAAACTAATACCATTATTTAAGAAGGGATCCAAGTCAGAACTTGGAAACTATCGCCCCATTTCTATTTTGCCAGTTCTGAGTAAGGTGTTTGAGAGAGTGATGCTCAATCAGATGCAACTGTACTTCAAGACCAACAATCTTTTCCACAGCCAACAATATGGCTTTACTGGCGGGAAATCTACCACCGATGCGGGAGTGGCCCTAGTTAGCCTAATTTACGACGCCTGGGAGGGATCGCAGGATGCCATTGGAGTATTCTGTGATCTTTCCAAAGCATTTGATTGTGTTGACCATCAAACACTCTTACTCAAGCTACGTCGATATGGTTTTGATAGGAAATCAATAGCACTATTAGAGTCGTACTTAACGGATAGGCTTCAGACTGTTACTTTTAATAACGTAAAGTCAAATGGGTCAAATGTCAAAATAGGTGTACCCCAAGGATCAATCCTAGGACCCTTTCTGTTCCTGGTATATGTCAATGACTTGCCTTATATGGTCGAGGCACAAGCTGGCATAGTACTGTTTGCAGATGATACATCGTTAATATTCAAAGCAAATAGGTATAGTACAGATGCAAATAATGTTAATAATATTCTGAATGCCATGTCAAATTGGTTTTCTGCAAACAACCTATTGTTGAATGCAGAAAAGACCAAATGTATGAAGTTTACACTACCCAATGTGAGGCAAATAGACGTTGATGTTGTGCTGGGGGGGAAGGGGTTAGAATTCGTAAACACCACTACCTTTCTAGGAATTACAATAGATTCTAAATTACAATGGGGTGACCATATCACTATTCTGGCCAATAAACTTAGCTCTGCTGCTTATGCTGTGAGACGGATTAGGCAGTTGACTGATGTAGCTACTGCTAGGCTCGTATACTTTAGTTACTTTCATAGCTTGATGTCCTATGGAATACTACTTTGGGGAAATGCAGCAGATTTAGAAACTATATTTATATTGCAAAAGAGGGCAGTTCGTGCCATTTATTGCTTAGGCAAGAGAGACTCCCTCAGGGAAAGATTTAAGGATATTGACATTTTAACTGTAGCTTCCCAATATGTATTTGAAAACATAATGTATGTCAGGAAAAATATATCTCATTACACAAAAGTAAGTGACATTACAGACAGAAATCTGCGTAACAAACATAGACTTTTACTTCCATGTTATCGGCTTAGCAGGGTTAGTGATTCTTTTAAGGGGGATGGTATACGTTTTTATAACAAACTGCCAGAATCGATCCTTGGTATGCCTGACGATAAATTCAAAACCTTTGTAAAAACCACCTTATCCAAAAAGGCATACTATAGGATAGATGATTACTTGAAAGATAAAAATGTCTGGCTTGAGCATGGTGCAGGCCCCTCGTAAATTGCTATAATTACAGCATTACTACTGTATTAGTTACGTGACTTATTTGTTACATTATGTAACTTTGTTTTAATTCTTAATTATAAAGAGTTTTATATACTTGTTGACATTTAGATTTAAGAAAATAAATATGTAAATTGACGTCCAAAAAATGCCGCAGTGGAGTTTGTTGCGCCGTTTCTTCTCCACCAGCGCCTTGGAAGCGGTGGTAAACTTAGATTAAGTAGAATTAAAATTGACGTCAATAAGAAACAATTTTATTGTTCTATATTGAAAAATAAATGACTATGACTATGACTATGACTATGACTATGGAAAGTGGTCATCGTTCTTTAAATATTGGAGAAAATATCGATAGTCGAAATTCAATCACCAGAACACTAGCGATTTCATTTGACGTTGATTTGAATAATCACCTCCCCAGCCATAGACTTAGAATCACTTCGAATACACTACTTAACGAATTGTCACTTGTCTAGGGGGGCAGGTGCTACTTCAAGAGAACTCACAATGGCGATTGGCGTGAATCCTGTTTTGATTTTATGAATGTATTCTTCATTCATACATAGCTCAGCTTCAAATCTGTTGCCATTATTATCATAGGCCGGCATTAGGTATAGTTATTTATGTACTTGCAAATAACTCTACCTATTCCAACCTATGATTTTTTATTATGCTCTACACCTAGACAGTTGTAGGTATCTGCGGAGACGTACACGACGACACCTACGTGTAGAGGCTCTGCTCATTTGTTGTAGGTATTTAAAGTCCACAGATACATCCGGCACTCATCCGTAGTTGACCATTTTTGTGGCACAGATCGAAGGGTTTCAACGCGGACGACTGCGATGTGTTCACACGTCTAACGACGCATCAGGGTTCATCGGGAAGATGTCGGTATAGAAACATTCAAAACGCTGCACTCAACTTTTCTTCGTCCATGATTCATGTGACGCCGCGCCGCTGGTAAGGCAGTAAATACGTCTTATGTTGTGTCGCTATGACAATACGCGCGCGGTGGCGTCTATATCGCGCTGCTCGCAAATATTTGGGCGGAGTCATCAAAATTCAATGTTTAAAAAGGTTGAAAAATCATTCATTGTTTTCAACAGTAAGAATGTTGGTAGATGGCTCCACCGTCGCCCTTATAGACGGATATAAAGAGAAGGAAAATTTGAAATGATTCAGGTGTGGCTCAATAGCTCAGTTGGAAGAGCATTCCCCCTGTAAGGGAAAGGTCGTGAGTTCAAGTCTCACTTGAGCGTTTCATTTTTTTCCGATGTTTTTCGAAAAAGAAGTACTTACCTATGTTTATCCGCATTCTAGATTCCATAACACAAGCTATAAAAGCTTATAGCGTTCTGTAGAATGTTGTGGAATATGTATTTATTTATTTATATTTAACTAACACTTAAAAACTGCGCGAGCAAACTACAGTGTGGTTATAGTAGTCAGTGGGTGGGCGTCAACGCTTAGTTTATACCTTTCACAGATCTCTTTGAATTGAATTGAATTTTTGGCTTAATGGCGTTCTCAGACATTCATCCAGAATTCCGCCAATGTCCATGTATAGAGAAATAAACGAAGGAGTTTGAATGATCGGTACTGAAGAATATGATCGGTGACTTTAGCAGTGATCCTAGCAGAGGTAATCTAAACAAATAGAGACGGCACGAATAAATATATAGATAATTATAATTAACAATAAAATAAATACCAACTTATAGGTTTAACATTAACTGGCAGGTATTGTAGAATACAAAGAGAAAAATCCTCTCCAAAATTTAAAATTGCAATTGATTAGTTATTATAGATCCAGCTAAAAAAAATTGAAAGGGGGAGAAGGCCAGGGAGAGGAGGTATCTCATACAGACAGGTAGAGGGATATGAGGGGCTAGAATGTCATACAAAGAACCCTGCAAATTTGGGCAAGTAAAAAAAAGATGATCAAGCGTTCCTTCCTCCAAACCACACTCACAAATCGAACTATCCTTAATCCACAATTTGCCCAAGTGAACGGGTGTGGTAGCATGGTTTAACCTAAGACGGCAGATCGTAGAGGTAGTAAATAGCTCTGTCAAGACCACAATACTTAAGCTCACCATTCACTACACGCATCGCGAGCCGAGCCTCGAGCCGCACCCGTCCGCGGACAAATCTCTCATCACCCACACACTACGCGAGCCCTCCAGTCGCTCATGAACTTTCAACCAAACTTCAACCCCATGGTACCCCTTTAAGCCATATACCTATTTATGTAAACCCGTTACTAATTAATTTTCAAATAAGTAATAGAATAGGAATCTGTCGAATTCGGTGACATTTATGCTTACTACTCCGCTCCCTTGAGCAGTAGCGAGTTGATTATAGCCTAACATTCATCGATAGACGTACTATTCAATAAAAAAATATTTTTCAATTCGAATCCTACTGATTCCTGAGGATAGTGTGTTCAAATAAACATTTAGTAACAATAAGCTTTATAATATTAGATGAACTGACACTATTATGTTTTTCTTTAAATAACTGAATAAATTGTACATTAAACTGCATACATTCTACCTATATACTTGTCCTACTGTATATATCTTGGTGTACAATAAAGAATTACCTATATATCTGTAGGGACGGAATACGTACAACAGCCAGCAGCGCGCGGGACCCCGCAAACACGTCTGCACGCGGCGGACAATTTCCATCAATGCGACACACCAGTGTTGCCAGTGGAATATTGTCAAATGTTACACAGGACTGCTTAAAAAGTTACATTTTCGGGGTAAAAGTTACGTTACCTTATTTCACGAGGAAAACTTCAATACAAAGGTTATTATGGCACTTAACTACACTTACCGCTAGTTGACACTTTTTTCAAGTAGGTCTTATGTGCTTACTGACGTTATAGTAGACCCAAAATAAAAAATTACTATATTTTTTGAGACATAGAATACTTCAAAAATTATTTTAAAATATGTTTTTGTTAAGGTGACGAAAACGCTGTCCGCATGATGATCTGTTGATTATCCGTGCTGTGATGTCATACAATTTGTAAACAGAGTAAATGTCATCCGCATGACATTTACTTCACTACATTCGACGGGTGTCATGCAGATGTCACTTAATGGTTGACCGCATTTTTGGAACATATCAAATAAAAAAACATACATTTTTTTAATGGAATTTATACAACCATATGATAGTTTTATTAGTTGTATTCGATATATATTGGTTTGTACGACAAATAATAGAAGACAAACGAGAAGTACTCTTAAAATTCGATATGAGTCAAGTAGCCTATTGTTGGTGTTTTTTATGTATACCACTGATGGCACCATAGGTAGCAAGTATAAATAACTACTGATTCTGCAAAAAAACATACGAAAACAATAAAACGAATTATGTATGAATAATATACCTAATAACTAATTCAGAAATTGAACTACAAACTTTAAGGAGAAACTTACTTTGTTAATCAATCTTAAAAAGTCATCGTCATAAATATTTATCGATTTTGTTTCCCATTTCAATACCAAACAATATTTTGATTTGGATCACAGTTGAAACATTGACAGTTCACTGAGACTTAGATAATTGACTCTACGGACAAAGTAATAAAGTATTTATTTAAGTACCTACCTACTGGATTTATAGTTACTCACGAGTAAGCGGCAATTTTTTTGTCAATGGCTCTTTTTTTAAGATTTTATGATTTTATGGTCTACCTACCATTGAGGTAGACCTTTATGTCAAGTCTTATTTTGTAGTATATTACTTTTGCTAAAATGATTGTTGATGATGATG
Source organism: Eilema sororculum (assembly GCA_914829495.1). Classification (NCBI taxonomy): domain Eukaryota; kingdom Metazoa; phylum Arthropoda; class Insecta; order Lepidoptera; family Erebidae; genus Eilema; species Eilema sororculum. The sequence goes on along the minus strand of OU618552.1, from coordinate 16,831,956 downwards.
ATGATGTTGATGATAATGAATGGAATGATTGCTACCTCAGTAAAGTTGTGAGGACTTTACTAAAAGCTTACTAGGTAGAGTTGCAATTAACGCGAAGAGTCACAATTCACGGTAATATGCTAATTATCTACACGTATATGCGTTGTCTTTCAACTTTAGTAGTAAGAACAGTAATTCAATTACCGGTGTTACAGTAACACGGGTAATAAAGGCATTATATTAATAATAATAATTATTATTTTCTACCACCCTAGTGAATGAAAATGAAAGAACGATTTGAAAATATTATATTACTAGCTTTTGCCCGCGGCTCCGCCCGCGTGGATGTCGGTTATCGCGACCAAACATAGCCTATGTCCTTCCTCATAGTCTAATCTACCCGTATACCAAATTTCATCAAAATCGGTTCAGTGGTTTTGGCGTGAAAGCGTAACATACAGACAGACAGACAGACAGACAGAGTTACTTTCGCATTTATAATATTAGTATGGATTCTTTGATTGATAGTTGTTCGAACAGAAGTAAACTTTATTACTGGGAAAAAAAGTTAAAAGTTGTTTGAAGCTCTTCTTTTCCATACAAGCGATTTCTCTAATACCAAGGTTGGTATCCATACTAATATTATAAATGCGAAAGTAACTCTGTCTGTCTGTCTGTCTGTCTTTCTGTCTGTCTGTCTGTCTGTATGTTACGCTTTCACGCCTGAACCACTGAACCGATTTTCATGAAATTTGGTATAGGGATAGGTTAGACCTTGAGAAAGGACATAGGCTATGTTTGGTCGCGATAACCAACTTCCACGCGGGCGGAGCCGTGGGCAAAAGCTAGTTACTTATAAATCACTGGTGATACGGATAGCGTAGTTAGTAGAATAATATTGACCACAGACTACAGAACACTAATTATTCTGACTGATATTGACCCGAACCAATACTGCAAAAGTTACAATAAAGTTACATTTTGAGTCATGTTACGGAGATGTTACCGAAGGGGGTCAAAAGTTACGTAAATTGTAACAAAAGTTACAATCTGGCAACGCTGCGACACACCCGCAGAAGCCGCCGCTTTTTACGTGTGTCATTTATGTACCCGCGACTCAAGCGCCACACGGCAGAATTTGTAACTATATTGTATATAATAGCTTTTAGGATTTCTTATGTAAATAAATAACCTCTTCTGATTGGTGTAGCATACTTTATAAGCTCGATGAATTAATATCGGGTTAACGATAAATTTGGCAATATAACTAGCCCCATTTTCTGAATAAATACAGTTCCTCTTCGCTCTGTCTTTTCTTCCTTGGCTACGGTAACCCTCCGGTCCAAGTAGTCAGAGCACCCTAGCGACGGTACAAAGGTTCAGCAGTGAACCTGGCCGGTCTAGGGGCATCAGCCAGCTGGCACAGATATTAGGGCAGTACCTACCTCACGGGTCAGTGACCCCACTAACAGCTGACCCCAAATCAGCTGGGCTGAAACTCGGTCAGTAGTCAGCTGAGCCATAGTCCGGTTAGGCGGAGGCCATAGACCGACATATCTATCTAAATACCTGTCATAACTCTTTTTGATCATCAAAAGACATGTTATTATTGTACGTAGTACCTGCGCGTACGAGAGCGCGATGGCGAATGACGAATGACGAAGTTCGCCGACAAATCCGCGGTCACCCACACACGTGGCTGCGGCTCGAGCCGCTCGAGGCTCGTGGCTCGGGGCGGCGAGCCTCGAACCGCACCGCGAGCCGCGAGCCGTACCGAGGATCACCCCATAAACACAGAGATTTGTCCGTGAACTTGTCGCCAGCGACAAATCCGGCGGATTGGTATGTCGATGAATGCCGGGCTTTAAAGAGCACAGATCTCTTTGATTGAATTGAATCACAAACTGACAGAGTGACAGCTATGACATGAAAAATTTCCATGTGGCTACACTACTGTCATCATCCATCCGCTGATTTCTTTCTAGAGAGATGTTGATTTTATTGTGAAAAATGGTGTTATCGAAATGGTTTCTGGGTTGAATGGAATAAATGTGAGCCATGAAAGGAAGAGTTTATTGCAATTAATATCTTGACAAGTTGATACAATGACTTGAAGATGAAGAACGGCTGTAATGAAAATTTGGAGGCTAAAGTTGCCGAGCGAGCTGAACGTGCCAAAAAACTCTATCGGTAAAGAATATAGATTGATTTGTTGTTACATGCTTTTGAAAATTTAAAGTAACACATTCTCAAGACATAATAACCTTGTATTTTTGCTTTATATTCAAAGAATTAATTAGATGCTAAGGTCAAAGGTGAAACGTAATATAAACTGACAGTCTACATGTTTTGTTTGCTAACAGTAAAAGCTACTTACAAAGTGCGTAATTTGCATAGCTAGTTAATTCTAGGCGTTGTTTTTCATTTTCAGGTATGTTAGCGATGTAGCAAGGCGTATTGGCGAAATGACCACAGCAAGTCGGTCCATCCACGATCTATTCTCGACTCAGCTCGAGGTTCAGCGACAAAAGCTTCGTGATAATTGTGAGAAATTAGTATTTCTCGATCCAGCTACTTATGGCAAAAAAACTCTTGAGTTGCTCTGGAGAAAAGTATATTATGACACTGTGACAGCAGCCAAGAAGTTCAAAGAAACAGACAATGAAAACGATAGTTATTTATTAACTCATATTGTTTGTGGTATTGGCAATTTCCATCACTTCATTTCTAGGTTGGAAACAGACATAAAAGTACCATCGAAAAAGCTAGACTACACACATTCACACAAAGATGAGGAGTTTTGTGAAATCTCTGAGGCACCAACTGAAGAAGAAATTCAATTTAGCCGTGTAGCTTTACATTCATGTCTAATATACCTCGGAGACTTATGTCGTTATCAGGTGGAAATATTTCATGATTTTGATCCATCAATTGCAGCCCGTTACTATCTTCAGGCTGCCCATGTTGATATGGCTTCAGGAATGCCCTACAATCAACTTGGAAATTTATATCTGGACAGGAACTACAACTTGGACTCAGTATGCTACTATATACAATGTTTAAGTTGCACAACACCATTTGATGGTGCCATTGGTAATCTTACAAAAATATTTGAGAAGAATGGTCAATGCTTTGATCCAAACAATCATCCTGAAACATTGACTCAAGCAGAACATATACAAAATACAATATCAGACTTTCTGGCTCTGATAGAAATATGGTACCTGGGGAAGAATGATACTAACATACCACAGAGATGTGGTACTATTGCTCAGGAGCTAAAAGTGGCAATGGATTTTGTCAAAACACCCTTACCAGCATTAGATAAAAATTATAATGAATATACACAGGCTGTTGAAGAAGAAGACTCCAATCCATCTTGCTTGAATGCAAATCTTGTACATAAAATAGTGCTCATTTGTTTATTTACAATGACAAAGATAACTGAAACTGATGAAGTGAAAGCCTTTGCTTGTAAAGCTTTTACATTAGCCTTGTTGTCACAACTACTTCAAAAGCTATTGCAACAATTACAATCCCTTGGTCTTAAAAATCCAGCTAGTAAATATAAACCAAAACACTATATTCAGCAATTAGCTACACTCAATACAAACACAGAACAAGATCAAAACGAAAAAGAGCCTTCCGTAGATGAAACAGTTAAAAATAATGGTACTGAAAATAGCCAAGAGAATGACACACAACTATTAAAAGAAAATATATCTGAAGAAAATAATGAAATACCACAAAATGGTGACATTAAAACAAGTGGCAAAAAAGCTATAACTAAACGTCGACGACGGCGGCGTCTTGCATCCTCAGGCAGTTCCGATTTATCAGATGATGATACAGATAGTGGTGAGACAGAAACCTTCGAATCATGTTATGATGAAGAAGATTTCTCTGGGTCAAGTCAAAGTCAGTCAGATGACATGGATCCTAGTGACGAGTCCTGTTATGAACCTTCGGACAATGAAGATGGCATTGAACTAAACAATATTGATGATACAGCAGATGTAAAACAAGTAGAGAAAGATAAGATACCAAATGGTGATGTAAATGCAAAGGTACTGGACAAAGATGACTCAAATTCTCATACTGAAATGAACAATGTGTTAGACGTACAGGGTCTACAAAATTTCTTGCTTGGTGACAATTTCCTACCAAGTATCAAATTACTTCAGGATTGGGCTCTTAACGAAAAAGATTTAATTCTGTCTTGTGGGGACAGTGGGGAATCACTCTTTCAATGTGTAGTAGACTTACTCAATATATTATCATTTTATTTTAATCCCAGGAGTAATGAAGCTAATGATTGTCAAGTTTTGGAATATTGTAGAAACACTGCAAAAAAATTGAAATTGGAATATAAAACTATACCTCTACCTGAAGATATTAATTTACGAGGCACTAACATCTGTAAATTTGACAAAGATGCTGCTGAATGGCAAGTTTTAGATAGATATAATCTGTGTCTCTATGATGAAAATGTAATACGAATTCTGAATTTTGTTGACTTTGGAAACCACATTGCAAAGATAATACCTCGCATAAAATACAACAGATCACTCAAGGTTTTTTATTTGAAGAAAACTCCTCCACCTAAAGTTAATATAAAAATCAACCACAAGAGAAGCAGAGAATGGCACAATTCGAAGAAACCTCATGTAAGTGCATGTACCTTATAGAAATGTCGAAACTTTGAATTTACTTATTTTACTAATCTATTTATGTGTTGTTTGCAGGCTGACTCAAATGAAGGTGGATTATTACGACGTCTAGGCCGACTATGGCTCACATCACAAGTGCGTGAGTTGGAACGCACTGGTCAGGCTCCTGTCCCAGCACTTCTTGCTCTTGACACTGCAACACTACACAAACACTTGCGTAGAGTCAAGCAACTATTACGCGCCCGACATTTTATACTACTTATTCCTTCTGTTGGTAAGTATGATCAGATAATGCTATCGAATTCTTTTGAAGTTCTTATAGTAACATAAACTAAACAAAAACTTATTTTTAGTTCTACAAGAGCTGGATAACTTAAAACGGGAGGAAAGTTCAGCCCGCGACGCAATCCGCTGGCTAGAAGTTCAACTACGCAGTGGCTCGCGTTTCTTACGCGCTCAGAGACCTGGTCAATCTAAACCATTACCATTGTTGAAGTACCCTCGAAAAGCGCCTCCACATATTCACAACTTTATTCAAATATTGGAATTCTGTAATCATCTTATTGCTGAAGATAAGCAAATCCAGGGAGGAAATGGTGATCCTGACAGCTCACTGCAAGGCAAATCTACGCCATTGTTGATATTGCTGGTTGGGAATGAACGGGTCAGTGATGAAGAGCAGTACAAAGAATTCAGTGTAACTGGTGCTGCGCATGCTGCTGGAATTTCTGTGGAGTTTTTCGGAGACTTTTATACCAAATGGCGTCAAAGTATCCACAAGAATGGCAAAAAGAGATGAACACAACATCACAGACTTCAGGACTCGACTGCAGCAAACAGACGGACAAAGATGGTCAACGGTTTCAGTATAAAGAATTGAAACCACTCTTTGAGAGAGTCGGAATGGCATATTTGCGTGCTTACTAAAGCTGAGCTCAATGCAAAATGTAATAAAACAAATATCGTAATTGATATTTGTTTTCGCGGGGATTTTAAACTAATGGTGGGTACTTTACCTAGCTGTTATAAGTTTAGATAATATCATTTTTCACATTTCATTTGGTAATTTTTTTTTTCGTACCTAATCATTACATTTGAAGAACTAGCTACATATTCATCAATTTTCAAAACATTCATTATTCATGCATGAACTTCACTGTTCTTATTTTTCACCTAAAGCTTGTTTATCATCCATTTTAATCAATAGTTGACTTTCATTACATTTTCTTTTATTTGTGTGCAAAAATAATTGGTTCTTTATTGATTACGTTTCTCATTGGAATAAAAATGTTATCACTATAACAACATGTATTATTTCTGTCCTGAATCTCAACAGATGGTGTTAGTCATAAATATAATTATTAAAAACATCAATAGCATCATAAAGTAGCTCGAGAATTTATCACTACAACTCTACAACCCTTTTTTTTTTTCTCGTTCGGTAATGCCCTCGGATACCCCCCTTCCGGAGCCGGAAGGGGAGGTTATGTCGGACTGGAACCGACTAAAACCGCAAGCCGACTGTGGGTCGTGGTGTTATACTCTACAACCCACACACGTTTTGCTTGGGTGCAATGTAAACTTCTAACTTTATTATATCGTGAATATTCGTGAAAAACGTGATTACTCAGGTACTTTTAGTAATTTTTTCGATTCGTTTATAACATCTAAACAAAATATTCGATTACATTTATAATTATAGGTAGCTTATCTTATAATCTTAATACCACCTACATAGATATTTGGGACATACCGTATGTTGCAAATATCAGAACAGTCAATACAAAGGGCGAAAAAGTAAAGCATTTAGCTCATTTTGAGTCCTACTTTGTTAGTCAAGACTAGACCGAACTGATGCTTACTATACCTACCTTGTACCTACATTAATCATAATCATCTCTGTGGTATAATCTCGCAAACGCTTTTGTGGGTTGGTAATGATGATTTATTAGTAATTAGACCATGGAAACAATAACTATTGGCACTATTGGGGATGCAAAAGCCAGAGAATGAAAAGGTATTCGATACATCGTTTAGATATTCGGGTACAAGACAATTTCGACTGCAAGAAAGTAAACCTGATTATTGACGCACGAAGCTGTGACGTAGGAAGGCTTCGGTCCATGAGGCTAAGACATGAAATAACCCAAGAAAGGGCGGAACCAAGAAGGTATCGAGTTGTTATTATGAGACAGCCTCTGTGGCGTGGCGGCAGTAAACGCGGCTGCTACGCAAGAGGAGCGGGTTCGATTTCCGCTCAGTGCAAATATTTGTATATATGAATGACTATTTGCATTGGTCTGGGTGTTTCTTTGTATAATATGTATGTATTTACAAAAAAAAAGTATCTAAGTATGTTTATCCGCATTCTAGATTCCATAACACAAGCTAGTTAAGCTTACCATGGGTCTTATAGCGTTGTGAAGAATGTTGTAGAATATTTATTTATTTGAGCATGAGCATGACTTATTATATTATAGCAGTTAAGTATAACTGGGTAAAATGTCTATTTAGTAAAGAAAAGAAACAATCAGTTAATTGTACACTATTTATTATTATTTAAAATGATCCTAAAATACGAGATAAATAAAAAAATAAGTTATGTAACAAATATAATGTACAGGATCAAACTAAGCCAAAACGAGCACTAAAATAATTTAATAAAATTTTATATAATTTTAAAGGCACCCCCAAGGTATATCAACCTGTGACATCACAAGACGGAGACCGAAATTTCATAATTATCTAAATCAGTGATGTTTTAATTACAAATGGGTATCGTTAAAATTATGCAAAAATGCTACCAAGCAGACGAGGGATGATTTGTTAAACTTAACATAAAATGGTGCACAAACATGATAACTTTATACAACCACTACCAATTTTCTTGGTGTTGGTTGTTATCTAATATTATTTAATGTAGAAGACTTGATATTACAACTATATATATATTATTACTATACTAATAATATAGCCTCTCTGGATCCTTCCTGGATCAATGGAGGTTACTCAAAAACAAGTTCATTATCTTACAAAATAATGAATTAATACAATAATGTACAAAATATACATTACTTTTAACAATCTTTCAACAGTCTTATAACTTTATATATCTATACAGTATTGCACTTAAAACTCAAGTGTAGAGTAATGTGAAGATATCATCAATACATAAAACTTTATGAGATTATTTCTAACTTATTCTATGCAACGTCGTAAATAAAAGAATGCCATATCTATTATGCTGCCAGAGTATATACACAGGCAGATACAATGAGATGTATAAATGCCAAGCTTTATAGTTTATTTACAGTCACTATGTTCACAACACCTTGCCCACTAGCAACCCACCAGCTGTATAAGCTGTTGCACTGTCGAGCGGTCCAATAAACACAAGTCAAAATCAAATGTTTGTGTTGTAACTTCATATCGACCTGTTTCGGCAATTAGATTCACTACCCTCTCTAAATCTTCATTGTTTTTAATTTTCATAATACGTTGTTGTAAGTCGCGCAATTGTACCATGTAATCAGGAGAAAGGTCACCAGGTTCTGCATCTTCTCCAAGACTACTAGATACTCCGTTATCTTGGACTTTAGTTTCAGCAGATGTCGAGCCACTGCTTTCACCACGTTCTGTGTCATTAAATACAGGCGGACCTACACTAGTTTCTGTAGTTTTTGCTGATTTTCTAGGTTCTAAATTTTCTATACTATCCCTTTCTTCTTCAGCTGCTTTTCGTTTGCGCCGCTTTTCCTCTCTTTTAGCAGATTTATCCTTATGCTTTTTTGATTTCTCTTTGTGTGGTGGCGGGGGCTCTGCTATGGGCTCCGGTTCTGGCTCTGGTTCAGGATCTATTTCAGGATCAGGGTCAATCTCTGGCTCAGGTTCTGGTGAAGGCTCATGTTTGATAGGTTCTGGAGATGGATTTTCAATTTTGACTTTGGTATCTTCATCATCCCCAATAATGGAACCTTCTGAATCTGAATGACTACTGTTTGCAGTTTCATTACCAATATGTGAAGTTTTGGCTAAACCACTTTTTGAACTACACTGGGACGCTGTATCTATTGAAATAGGTGATGCTGGTTCAGGCATAGGACGCTCTTTTTGTATGGGCGTTTCTCTATGCTCCATAACTTCAATTTTTTCTGGTGGTATATCCCTAACTTTATCATGTTTGTGTTTCTTTTCCCTACTTGACTCCTTGTGTTTGTCTTTAGATTCATCTCTTTTCTTATCTTTCTTTTTGTGTTTGTGTTTTCTGGGATCGGATTTGTCTTTCTGTTTGTGGTTTTCAGGCCGATCTTCACTTTCTGTGGGAGGAGTTTTTCTAAGATTTTCCATTGAGAATTTATTAATGCTCTTTTCTGGTTTCATGGGTTTGTTTTTTACCGTTGGTGAATCCTTTGAAGGTTCTCTCTCTTTCAGAATATCCCTGCTTTTAGGTATATCTTTAACTACTTCTTTAGTTGGTTCTTTGGGTGATTCTTTCAATTTGTGGCTTTCTTTTTTGTGTTCCTTTTTCTCCTTCCGTTCTTTGTCCTTGACATGACTTTTTTTGTCCTTTTTCTTTTTCTCTTTCATTTCCTTTTCTATTTTCACTTCAGGGACTTTTTCCTCAAGTTTAGTTTTCTTTTGATCCATGCTATCAGAATTATGCTTAGATTGCTTGTATTCTTCTTTAATGCTAGAGACACTACTGGAATGTGGTGGACTAGGTGGTCTTCTGAGTGGACTTCCAGCACGTTGCTTTTTACTGACCTCTGGTGAGAGAGGCCTTTCATTGGGTCTTTTATTAGATTTCTCTTTTGACTTTTCTTGTTCTTTGTGAATTTTATTTTTTTCGGATCTTCCTTTATCTTTTTCTTCTTTAATCTTTATCTTATCTGATTTGATTTCTTTGTGCTCATGTTTTGGTTTCTTATCTGAACTAGACCTGTCCTTCTCTTTTTTTTCTATTTTAATGGGAGGTGCAACCTTTTCATTCTTTTTAGGATCTGGAGATACCTTTGGTGGTTTTTGAATAGGAGGTCCAAATAAATTCTCAAAACTACTTGTTCTGTGTGGCACTTCATCCTTGTGCTCTTTTGATTTGTGTTTTTTAATATTATCTGATGACAGTTTAGGCTTGCTAACAAGCTGCTGCTTTTCTTCTGTGAATGAATCTCTACTTCTACTTTCCTGGTCTGGGTTGGTATAATATGCTTCATTACTAACGGGTATTCCACCACCCTTGAAAAGCTTTTTCCTGAAGTCATCATTGGGGTTTTGAAAAATGTAACGATCCCTCAGCAATCCACTTTGTTGCAAAGTGAAGTCATAGGAGAACTGAATTTTCTTAGGTTCATCTTTATTTTTCAGATATATCTCAATAGGAAAATTGAAACCTGCATATCCAGATTCCTTTACAGAAAATGGTGGCTCCTTCACAACTGTAAAATAAAAGAAAATTATTAATATGCATGTATTTAAGAAATGTATTTATTTATCAGAATTATAATCAAGACTCTAATGAGTTATAATAAAGTAAATTAAAATAAAGACATTGTAAATAACAACATTACGAAATTGGATACTTCGACTTACAAAAATAAACATATTGTTCAACCACAAGCATATGACCTAAATAAATAATAACAAAGTAAATGATTACCTCTTCTTGGCTTTTTAAACGTCGTATGTAAATGAAAGACAACTTTTTCTACAAAGTGGCTAATTTCAGCTCCTTCCGCGCCGCGAAGGAAAACTTCCCAGTCGTGGGTAAATCCTTCCGGCGTTTGTTTGGATCTTAGAGACGCTACGTGCCCTATTTCGAAACTCACTTTTATCGCAGAAGACATTCTGAATCTGTAACAAAAATAGTATTTATAAAATATAACTAAGTTCACTGTACTATGTACTGCGCGAAAAAATAACATGCAGTAAAAACATCACTTCCAAATGTATTTGCTTACTTACATGAGCCACTACTGCCTGATACTATAGTAAAAACATATCGAGTGCAATTTAATATCTTAACAAATCACTTATTTGATAGATTTATCAAAAATCCAAAATAATCTTTTAGCGCCCTTGTTATTTTGGTCCGCCATATTATTCTTGTACGAACGAAGTTGATCATAGACTATCATAGATCATAACATATCTCATAGACTACAGCACAACTCCTTTTTCAAACAATTTATGGATTTGCTTTTTCTGTGAACTACCAAATAAGTAAAAGTAGGTACTTTGGTAAAGAATATACTAAACTTGTAAACTCTAGGAAATATTGCATAGATGCAACTGCACCGTTTTGAATGGCTTGTCATGCAAAGTTGCTTAATAGTGCAGATTTGCACTGTTATCCCAAGCAACTGCAGAATACAACTAATAAATCTTGATTTTCTTTCTTACGACAAAATTATCCAGTCTGAGCGAAAATAAGACAAATGATTTCGAGTAATTATAAGTCTATGGCTGACAGCTAGACCTAAAGGTCTAAGCTATCAGGTCATAAAATCCCAAAAAAAGACAAGACAGCTGACAGTGACCATAGATTTTGTGACAGTGACAACTAAAGATAACCTACAAAACAAATTTCTTTCTATGCCTACATAAATTCTGCAGAAAATTTGCATTCAGTACATATACTTTATTGACTTGTTTTATTAGGTACCTTAAAATAATCTTAGGAAAGGCTTTTAGCATAGGTTAAAAACTATAAGAAATAGATATGTCAGGCATTTTGTCAGCAATCTTTCAACCTCTCAAGTAAGTATTTATTGTCGAATATTTATCTAAACAAGCCATCGAAGTTGTTGTATCTTGTTATATCAATGTTGTTTATTTTTATATTACAGAGCCGTAAGACAAAGTGTGCAGGCTTCTCTTATCACAAGTAATAGTTTGGTAGTACCAGAGTGCTTTTCCCTATCCTCAATTCGAACTAAAGTTCGCTGCTATTTCCCTCGGCCAAATGAAGTAAGAAGAGTCCGCAGACACGGTTGGGAGACCAGAATGTCTACTCCGAATGGCCGTAAAATTATCATGAGAAGATTACTAAAAGGAAGACATGTTTTAACACACTAAGAAATATATAGTACTTACTTACCTATATTGTAATTATGTTGATGAAGTGGTGTAGTGTTGTCTTAGAAATTAAATATAAAATAAAATAAAAAAGCCAAAAACTAATGATTTATTTATGAGCTTCATTTATTAACAGTTTACTCATTAAACTACACATTTCACTTAATAACTAAATTAGGTATAAAATAACAAAATCTATGCATTTCTATGATCTGGAAATTTTTACTGTGTGCATTACCATGATTTTAGTTGGGAACTCTCTTTTGGTTACTTATAGTACCTATATAGTTATTATAGTAACCCACAGCTATGGAAATTTAATAAAAACCACTTGTTCTATGCAATTTAATAACTTTTCAAAACCCTTAATAGATCAACAACACATTTATAAATTACACTTACATGTTAAAATTTCATAGGTACCAGACTAATTGAAAAGATATTTTGGTTGTGAGTGAACAGAGTCATCCGAATTTGTTGGAGACTTGGCTGGTTTAAGGAGGTTGGATATTTCAGAAACAACCAAAGTGGTTAGTTTGATGATTGCCAAGTGTGCTGCTAATTGTAACACTAATGCTCCAAAGCCCTTGTACAAGCCGGACACACCCTCCTTAGCAATGGTACTGTTGTAACAGTCCATGAATCCTTCATATCCAGTTAGTATAGGTATCACAGATGTACCGGTATCTAGGTTGTCTATTATTGTCCTAGTTCCCTGCAAAAAAGTAAAAGAAATTAGTAAGATACAAAATTCCCTTCTTTTCCAATGACACCACCAAATCATAATGAGTGGTGTCATGGGGAATCACCGGGTCATTCATCAACTCGCGGGCAATAAACTTGCGGGAAACCGCGGGTTGGCATTTTTGAATTTTATTTTATTTTGCTGTCGTCAACTCGCGTGAATATTAAAGTACAGTCAGAAAAATGGATCGAAACCAAAAATTTAATGTAAGACCAACTTTTACGCTCGCGCATGTATGCACCCGCATTGGTTAAAGTAACTGTTTACTTTTTTATATTAATTTATCTTAGATTTCGATATAGACATGCAAAATGAGGTAACGGGGAGACGGCCAATGATGCTTAAAACATGCTATTTGTTATGGTTATGGCAACGATGTCATATGAATGAAACATCGTCTTCTTCTTGTGGTGATTAAATTTTATTGTAGGATAAGACAAAGTACATTTTAAGCTAATGAAAAATAAGCTTAAATATTGATAAGACCAAAATAGGATAAAACTAGGGGTAAAAGTAATAGTGCAGTTAATTTTTTATACATTTAAGATTTCGTCTAGTCCTAGTAGAGAGCCCTGTTTGAGGCGCATATATTGGATGGCGGTGACAAAGCCTTCTACTCACACATCCGACGTAGCACCAGCACCCGGATGAGCATTCCACAAGCTATGAGAAATATTAATGGAGACCTTGTCACAGATCCAAGTGGTATAGCAGAGGTGCTTGCAGAGGAATTCCAGAAAGCTTATTCAGCTGAACCGGTCCTACACCAATTACCTAAAATAACTGGGATTAAGCGGGTGGAACACAGCTTGAGCGATATTGATTTCACACTTGAGGATGTGGAAAAAGCAATAAAAGGTCTACATGCACACTCTTCAGCAGGCCCAGATCAGCTACCAGGATGTGTCTTCAAAAACTGCGTACATATACTAGCGCCCATCTTAACACACTTAATGAATACATCATTTGCGGCGGGATGCTTGCCACAGGACTGGAAACATGCCATAGTGACCCCAGTGTTCAAGAGGGGAGACAAACTACAGCCTGGTAATTTTCGCCCCATCAGCCTCACCAGTATTGTAGTGAAGATGATGGAAACAATTATTTCGCACAGCTTGACCGGGTTTTTGAGCAGAGAGGGCATTATCTCAACCAAACAACACGGATTTGTTAGAGGTAGGTCAACAGTCACTAATCTGCTGACATGTGTACAGGACTGGACAAAGGAACTCGATGGCCGCAACCCAATAGATGTCATTTACCTGGACTTCGAGCGTGCATTCGACAAGGTTCCACATCAACGACTTCTCAACAAACTGGAGCATTGTGGGATACGTGGAGCTCTACTCAAATGGATAAGGAACTACTTGGAGGGTAGAACATTCCAAGTGCGTGTCGGTGGCGCCCTTTCCAAGCATAGACCCGTTGCGAGTGGCGTACCCCAGGGCTCAGTGCTTGCCCCCCACTTGTTTGGAATATACATAACAGACTTAATCGAGGTGATTGAGTGCCGGTCTGCCTTCTTTGCTGATGATGGTAAGTTCTTTGCCAACCCACTTATACACTCAGGACAGCTGCAGGATGACTTAGATCGTATCCAAAATTGGACTAAAGATTGGATTATCAAATTAAATGCATCTAAGTGCAATGTTCTGCATTTAGGGGGCAACAATCCAAGGGCTACATATAGTCTTGAGGGAAACATCCTAACTCCAGTCAACCTCCAAAAAGATCTGGGAGTGACTGTGGCTCCTGATTTGAAGTGGGCAGAACATATCTCCAATATTGTAAAAAGGGCTAACTCTTTTACATATGTTGTTCGAAAGTCCTTTCAAAGCATAACCATCGAAGTTTTCAGGAGAATATTTAAGACCTATATTAGGCCACTCTTGGAATATGGCTTCCAGATCTGGAGCCCATACCTTCACAAGGACATCAATCTGCTGGAGAGTGTCCAGAGGAAAGCCACGAAGATACCACCGGCTCTACGACGCATGTCCTATGAACAGAGACTACGTGCACTGAAACTGAGCACTCTCGAGCAGAGACGACTTCGAGGTGATCTGATAGAGGTATACAAGATCATAAATGCGCACTATAATCTGCCAGATATCCAGAACATTCTTCTCAGGAGGGACAGCATACGGCCATCCCGCGGACACGGCCTTCGATTGACGCGGGCCTCTGCTGATACACTGGTTGCCCATCACTTCTTCAGTAATAGAGTGGTCCATAATTGGAACTTGCTGCCGGAGGACGTTGTTTCTGCCACCTCAATAAACTCATTTAAAAATCGACTTGATAACTGGCTACGACTAGACAATTCAGTGCTTAAAAAAATGACGGACAATTAAATAAAAATAAAAAATCTATAGACTATTATATTTTATCACTAGAAGTGAACACAACAGCTTGTAGCTGCTTGTTCATAATTATATAAATAAATAAATAAATAAATAAAATGTGGAAGTTTTTTGTGTTTTTATGTATTGTGGAGATAAGTTCATATTTTTATATCACAGTGGCAGACAGACAAGCGTAGGGCCTTTTTTTACCGTACGAAAAATCCCCACGGAGCCGGTGGAGGCGGTTATGTCGGACTCGAACCGACCAAAACGCACGACGTCTTGGGTCCTTGGTTGTCGGAGGTGAGATTGCCGAAAGCATATCTCTCGCACCCAGGCAGACCCGAAGGGGGCCATCTCGAATGAGATGGTCTTCCCTTCGGGTTGTGGGGACCTTAGTGTCCCCATCTAGCCCCGGGTACGGGGAGGCGCACGTTGCGCCACTGCCGCGGCCTGCTTCTCCTAGGGTGACAGGCGGCTCCACCGGTCACCCCCAGGCCAGCGCTCATGGAGGACGAAAATCGTTATGCGACCTCCGACGTCCGGTTCGTCTTCGCTCTTCGCGGGCTTCCCGGGCCCGGAGTCTAGTCTGGACCCGACCGACCGCCTCCTTCTCGAGCATTACTTGCTCGCAGAAGGAAGCGGCCGCACCCCAAGCGTTCGAACATCGTAGCATCGCTGTGAGCAATGTGCCGAGTGTGAGGACTCCCACCCCCAGAGCTGCCACTAGGACCCGCCTCGGCGTGTCCCACGTCGGGCACTCGGTCAGCGTGTGCAGCTCTGTGTCCTCGCTCGCATCACAGTGATGGCACTCGGACGTTGGCTCCTTCCGGATCCGATACAGGTAACTCCGTTAATCACCTGCGTCAGCCGGTAGGAGAAGCTGCCGTGTGGCCTCTCTAGCCATTCCTCTATGATGGGTCTTATCGCCGATATTACGGCATGCCCTGCGCTTGGTCGCCCAAGTCGTAGCTCCCAATCAGCTACCATATCCCGGTGGAGCTAGGCCCTGCCTGAATTTCTTCAGGCTCGAGTTCCCGTCCCTGCTCCCGCGCCTCCTTTCGATACCGATATAGCATCGAAAGGGATCTCGCATCCAGGTTCCACGGTAGGGATCCGGCAAGGAGACTCGCCGCCTCCAAGAATATCGTGCGGTACCCCCTAATGGCCCTGCTGGCCATTGCACGCTGCACCCACCCAGCAGACGCGCATTGTAGACTGTCAGGGTCTCTGCCCATATCGGGCACCCATATAGCGCCATGGACCGCACGACTCCCGCATAGAGTCTCCTGTAGGAGTCATCCGGCCCCCTCATGTTGGGCAGCAGCCGCCCCTAAGCGGCAGCTGTGTTCTTCAATTTGGGGGCCAGTCGTCGGAAATGTTCCCCGAAGTTCTCCCGGCCGTCGAGCACGAGCCCCAGGTATTGCATTTGGGGCTTGATGCCGATAGAAATGTCTCCCTCTATGAGGCTGGAATCCTCCGGTGGCATGCTCCGAAGCCCATGAAAGAACATGGCCTCGGTTTTATGCAGAGCCACCTCGAGACCCAGCCGCCGGATCCGCTCCACGACTTGGGCAACCGCGGTCGTGGCCTTCAGGGTCACTACGCGGTATGAAGCCCCGCACGCCATCACCAGCGTGTCGTCCGCATAACACGTGACGGCGGCACCGTCCCAGGACCGATCCCTGCGGAACACCGCACGACATCTCTCGCCGACCGAGCCCGGTCGAAGCGCAGGGCCTACCTGATAGAACATGTATATAATTATTTTACATTTTGCTTAGTTATAATACTTATACAAATAAATAAAATTGGAGTGTCTGTTTATAACGTTAAAATAATAACTTTTTAACTGGAAGCGTAAAGCCGACAGACGGATAGACAGAGTTACTTTCGGATTCATAATACCTATAAATCACTACGGATACAAGATACTATAAAAAATAGCTTTTTTGGAAATTTTGTCAATCTGTTGGTCTGATATTCTATTTGTTTGCTAAGTAAAGTGACTTAGTCGATTTTGAGAGGATTTTTATTATTATTAGTTGAAAGGTAATTCTCGTAACAAAAATCTGCTCAAAATCTAATCCCGATCTAATCCCCCAAATGTCTACAATGATATACTCGTTACACACTTTTCAAGATCGAACGTTGACTGTAATGTTATTATATTGAACTAACATTTGAAAATGTGCAAATCGATCAAAAAATGGTACCTACTCTGCAAAACTTTGTAACTGATCTATTAATTATTCTAATCGACTACATAATAATTAAAGATGGATTTTTCTGATTCGAACGTGCGGGGTGAGGAAATGAAATCTGCGCGGGGGTGTGAGCTTCCATTCTGTACGCTAGTACTATTACCTATTCTGTGATATTACTTTGATCCTTTTTCGTAGTATGTCCATACCACGACAGTCACTCGCTTTTCTTTTTTCATTCCTTGATACCACTTACAAACTTCTTCTATTAAACTATTTCTATAACATATCCTAAAATATCTTATAAAGTACCTACATTTTAAATAGGTACCAAACTATTTTAAATTTATTACAAAGTTTTCGTAACTGACTGTACACAAATACGTCAATTTTGACAATCGCGCGAGTTGACGACAGGAAAATAATCAAAAATTGAAAGTTGCCAACTCGCGGTTTCCCGCAAGTTTATTGCCCGCGAGTTGATGAATGACTCGAATCACCTATACCCCCCAGTGGTGTCATTGGAAAAGCAGGGATGACATCATTTGGTGGTGTCATTGGGAAAGAACGCAAAATTCGTGGCTGACATACTTGATTCCTAACTCGGCTCAAGATTAAACTAAAAGTAACCACATAAGTGACAGACCTGCACCTTTCCTTCAGCTTCGTAAATATAATCTAAGCCAATAGTATTGTCAATAATGTGCATAATACAATACAATAATCATTTGTCTAATAAATAAGATATTTATTTATCAGTAGGTATTTTGAAAGAAGAATAGTATTGCATGTTCAAAGTGCCTATTAACATGCACTAGTAGTGCCAAATCCAAATATTTCCTTTCCAAATCAATATGAATAATTAGCATACTAAGTACTTTAGAAATTTCATTCAAATCTTTGGGTGGAGTATTTCAAAAACAATGTTGTAATGGTTAAAAAAGATTGAAAAATCATTAATTGGTTCTGATAGCATAGCTCGTAAGAGTGTCCGTAGATGGCTCCACCGTCGCCTCCAAGACGGATTTAATAAGGAAAGGAAAAATTTGGATTAGTTCGGGCTTGGTTTGGTGGCTTAGTGGTCAAAGCTTTCTCCGTGTAAACAAGGATTGTGGGTACAAATCCTGCCTGGACCACTAATTTTTTCTTTCCTTTCCAAATTCATTTGGATGATGATTATATCAGTTGATACAAAGTGGTTTTTCATATTCACCTGTATATGAAGCCTATGAATGATAGTTTCAACTGGGAAGAATAAAATCTCCATAGAAATAAAAGCAAATATGTTTGCTTTGAGGCTGATGTCCTCTAGCAGAGGGTTACGTGAACTTTTGCTGTAGTTCATATTGTATGATTCACTGAGTTCATGTTTGTGCCTTTGTTGGAAACGAAGAACTTTTTCTGTTATTTTCTTCAGAGTTATACTGGAAAAGAAATAAATTTTGTAACTGATCGCAATTCAAAACTATATAGTTTTTTCATGTTATGTATTCTATACATACTGCGTAAGATATTTAGTGATGCCTAGAGCAACTGTCGGCATTACTATGGCCCATATTGGAAGCATTCTGCCTCTGCTAGGAGTGCCCCACTCCAAAATTCGCATGAATCCTTCTCTGAACACATCAAATAAGGCTGGTTTATCACTTGCAATATCACTCTGCACTGTTTCTACTAAACTAGCCGAGTAGAATGGTGTGATTATTGCTAAGCTGACACTGCAAAAAATGAATAAACCTGTAATTGCAAAGTAAATAAAGAATGAGAAAGTAGATTACCATATTATTTCTGTATAGTTCTCACCATTTTACTGTAACATGTTGTACAAACTGCAAAACAGAATTACATTTTCCAATTTCCCTAAAAAAGATAGTATAAATGTTAATACATTAATATTACAGACAGTATGAAAATTTTATATGTGATCAATGTTTAAGAGAAAATTGTGTATCAAGCAAAAACTCAAAGGGATATTACAAGATATCTTTGAGTCATAATTTAAAAGTATAACTCTTTATAGTATTTGCATTATGTAAATGTATAACTACTTTATATCTTGGGTTACACAATGACATTTTGCGAAAGTGACGTTCTACGTCAAGACCATTATTAGCTGAAGTTATTCTTTACTTCGAAATTTATGTGGACCCACTGCTTCTACTACTTCTACTGCCAGAGGGACACCCGTTTGACCAGATGGGTGATCAGCTCTTCTATGGAGCCAATTTACCTAATATAATAACTGCCATACATGTTCATATGGCAACTCGGACTGACAGCTTAACATGCTCTCCGAGGTACAACCAGACCAATGCAAATACTCATATTCGCGTGATCAAATATTTTCACTGAGCGCCCGCCTTCACTACCACCACGCCATGGAGGCTGTCGAACCCACTGCTAACACAAGCCATTAAAAATTAACTGGAAGATTTATAGGAATACTGGTACTCTTTAAAAAAATCGTAGCTATCCCCACCCTATATACTAGTGAAAAGAAAAGAATGGTTTACCAATATACTACTTCAACTCACTTAGGCCATCCAGTGCCTTTAGCCACAATATCCTCAACAGCTAAATTAAGGCCTTTAACTATGCAAGTTGAACCAATGCCCTTCCATAAAGTCGTGACATCCTGTCGCCTGTGCAGTCTAGCCACCACAGGCAACATCGTGTATGGTACTATGTGATAGTTTTTTAATCCATTGTGGACCTAGAAATAAAAAAGGGTTAAGTTTTTTTTTGTGATTAAAAATAAGGTTACCGCCGAAGAAGAAGAAAAAATATCTACTCTATCAGGCTGATCAATGTGAATACCTTCTGATATCAGGGAAAAACCAACATCTAGATGGCCATCCGAGTAAATGGCGGAATAACCATACACCCAATCCGGCAACTGGTTGGAAGAGGCTATAGCAAGCCTTGGGGCCCAAATAGCCCCAAAAAGGTCTAGAGATGAGAGTACGAAAAAAAAAACGTGGACGCAAGATTGAAAGACATACTACCCCAGGAAGGTACCGGCCAAGCTGGAGAATCCTTCCCTGAGCAAAACTCGGGCTGCGCAGTACATCGAGTCATACAAAGGAACATGATAACCCGCGCACCGCACAAACATCAACAACCTGAAGCCCACCTACATGGCAAAGACAGCTAAATGGACCTAATCCGAAAAGGAAAAAGCCATCAAACAGCCCACCGCACATAGTCAGTCCAAAAACAAGACCATCACAAAACTCTAATAATATTTCTAATAGATATGCTGGACTGCCCATAGACCTAACTGATGATCCACCGGAACCTCCCGAAAGCTTAACGAAGAAAACAAATAAACCACCTCCAATAATCCTGTATGGTATAGACGACCTATCAAAACTGACGCAACTAATTGAAAACTCCTTACCAAGTGTGTGCTACAAGTATAAAATAATTAATAGAGACCAATTAAGAATAATATCGCAGACCAGCGATGACTATAAAAATGTAATAGACCTAATTCGAAAGAATGGACTCATTGGCCATACCTTTACCCAAAAGGACAAAAGGTGTCTTAGGCTAGTGATAAAAAATCTGCACCACTCTACTCCAAAAACAGAAATCATAGAAGCAATAGAAAAAACAGGGAACAGTGTGAGAGGTGAAGTCATATGTGCAATTTCTAGAAGAAATAAGAAACCACTTAATATGTTCTTTGTAAACATAGAACCTGGCCCAAATAACCCTAAGGCAAAAAGCATAGACGTTATCTATCACACAAAAGTCAAGATAGAGGACCCTCGGAGAACAAACGAAATTCCTCAATGCACAAGATGCCAGCATGGTATGGACATACGAAAAATAATTGTATGCGCCCATATCGATGTGTCAAATGTGCAGAGGGACATAGAACAGTGGACTGGACAAAGACAAACAGAACAAAAGAAAGACAGAAATACACCAGCTACATGCACACTGTGCCTGGGAGATCACCCTGCTAACTACAAGGGCTGCCAAGTGTACAAGGAAATTCATGCTAGAAAATTGACACAACTGCCACATCAAATCGCACCAACTAGTTCGCAAGTGAAAAACAACAACAAAGGATTTATCTTAAAACAAGACGAATTTCCAAAACTAAAAGAAACCAGGAATACAAAACCCCTCCACACAAATAATTCAGACACACTGAATAATACTGAGTACTGGAAAAAAAAAACAAACTGAAGCCAAACCCCTAGAGAACTCAAAATCTCAGCCAACAAATTTGTTTGAACAATTATGTGTTCAGCAAACAGAACGAATAGACATTCTAATCCAACAAATAGGTACTTTATGTATTTATTTACATAAATGGCTATCTCCTAACAGGCAAGTGGTCGAATTGTTCATACGCAATAATAAAATAGATATTCTCCTAATATCTGAATCACACATGACGGACTTGAGAGTGATCTTTATTAGAGGATACAACATATACTACACTAATCACCCAGATGGAACATCACATGCTGGAACTGCCATCATAGTAATGAGCAATATCAGACATCACAAGCTCCCTCATTTCCAACAACCATACCTCCAAGCCACAGTTATATCTATAGAGGACGGGCTGGGCACGCTTAACATAGCCACAGTATATTGCCCACCACGTCATCAAATTAACAAACAGATGTACAGTAATTTCTTGCTTAGGTGACAGATGTCGCTGGAGGATATTGGAACTCCAAAAATACCTTCTGGGGTTCCCGACTAACTACGACAAAAGGCAGAGAACTAAAAAAGTAATAGATGCAAATTCGCTCAATGTCCTGTCAACGGGTGAACCAACAAATTGGCCCTCTGATTGGCTAACAGAACACCGGACCTCATTGATTTTTTTGTTACCAAGGGGATATCAGATCTCTATACAAAAGTAGAGTCTACCTTAGATGGTTCTTCAGATCACATTCCAGTTATATGCACACTAAGTACCACAGTCATCTCTAGAGAGCCGCGTGAGACCCTCTACAACTGTAGGAAGGACTGGAACGCTTTTGGAAAATATATAGACATATAAAGACATACTAATCTGCACATATCACTTAAGACAGAAGAAGATGTAGAGAATACAGCTTGGTATGCCACCAACTTAATCCAAACCGCTGCCTGGCGGTCTACCCCGCAAATGACATATAGGCCCAAGCCCCAGAACTATACACTGGAAATAAGACAGCTGATAACTTCAAAAAGAAGGCTAAGACGCCAATGGCATTCTAGCAGAAATGCATATGACAAAAGAGCACTCAACAGAGCACAAAAGGAACTAAAGCAGTTGCTCAAAGAAAATGAAAATGCCACCCTGCAAGACAAACTAAAAACCCTATCGCCTTCCACAACAAACAAGCACTCTCTCTGGAAAATGACCAAATCATTTAAAAGGCCAATAGAACACATCCCTTCCTTACGACAGCCGAATGGTAATTGGACAAGAACACCTGCTGACAAAGCAGAATTATTTGCACAATACCTAAAAGAAGTGTTTAAACCAAATGAACCTAGTGTTGCTCACCCAGAAAATGAATTTGACGAAATCCTTAATAGTGATCAGCAGATGTCACTACCTATACAATTGTGCACACCGGTGGAAGTGAAGGAAGCTATCAAATGCCTGAAAGATAAAAAAGCACCAGGGTTTGACTTGATAACATCGGAAAAAAAAAGGGATTGGTTCTATTAACGGTACTCTTCAACGCAGTAATGAGACTGCAGTATTTCCCCCTCATATGGAAAATGTCATCGATAAATATGGTTGTCAAACCGGGGAAGCCACCTGCTGAAGTATCTTCGTATCGACCAATAAGCCTATTGCCTCTACTATCAAAGTTGTTTGAAAGGTTGCTACTCCAACGAATTCCACCTATACTAGAAGAGCGATGCACAATTCCAGACCACCAATTCGGCTGCAGAATATGCCTTGGAACAACAGAACAAATTCACAGAGTTGCACACACAATCCGTTAATCCTTAGAACGAAAGGAGTACTGTTCAGCGGCCTTTCTGGACGTCCAGCAGGCGTTTGATCGCGTCTGGCATAAAGGCCTATTATGTAAATTAAAAATATGCCTCCCACAACCTGTATACATGCTTATCAGGTCTTACCTTCAGCACAGGCACTTCCAGGTTAAATCTGGAGAGTCCCTTTCTTCTTTCTACCAAATTGAGGCTGGAGTACCCCAGGGATCTGTACTGGGCCCAGTTTTGTACAATATCTACACACTTCCGATCTGCCCATCTCTGAGCAAGTTGTCACAGCAACCTATGCAGATGACACAGCTATCCTATCCTGCGACAAAGATCCTGTGATAGCTTCACGAAAACTACAAGACCACATAAATAGAATAGAACTATGGCTGAAAAAGTGGAGAATCAAGGCTAGTGCCACAAAATCAGTACACATCACCTTCACACTCAAAAGAGGTGATTGCCCTCCCGTAACAATGGAAGGTAATACCTTACCACATCAAAGCACAGTAAAATACCTGGGTATGCATTTAGATAGACGGCTAACCTGGCATGAACATATAAGAACGAAAAGACAGCAAGCAAATATAAAACTTCGAGATCTGCACTGGGCCATAGGGAGACAGTCATCGCTCAGCCTTGAAAATAAACTCCTGATCTACAAATGTATTATAAAACCCGTGTGGACGTATGGTATAGAGCTCTGGGGTTCAGCTAGCCATTCAAATGTTGAAATCTTGCAAAGATTCCAGAACAAGACACTAAAGATACTAGTCAGCGCGCCTTGGTTCACGAGGAATATAGAAATACATAAATACCTCCAAGTCGCTACCGTAAAGGAGGAAATTCAACAGCGATCTGACGCCTATAAGCTCAGGCTACGGCGACATAAAAACAAACTAGCCAGAATTTTGTTGGATACTAAACACAACGAAATTAGATTGAAAAGAAACCTAATTGCAAGAATTTAAAATAAACCTCAAAAACAAAAAGTTTAATTGATGAGATGACACATCATAGGATGTGAATAAACTCAAAATGCCAAAGTACGATCATCTAATCTGATAAAAGCTGTAAGGCTGATGGCAGATAGAAGGAAAAAGAAAGAAAAAAAAAAAAGGTTTAAATAAAAGTGCTAATAAAAACCATACCTGACATTGTCTTCTTAAGACAATAAATGGATGGCTTAACAAGTTTTCTGTTATCAAACTCGCTACACTAATAGCTGTTGTCACATATGCATTGTTGTCTGAAATATAACCAGAGAAATGATTTTTTTAAATTCAATTTTCATGGTCTTTTCTACAGTATTTTAACATGAGAATAGAATGAAAAAAAGTGCTCATACCTTCTTCTGGAACGTCGTCCATTACCAGAGGAGGACCCTGAAATTCTTCAGTTACAGGAGTATGATAACCATAGATTTGCTGATAGCGAGTATCATATAAATCATTTGTTTCTCTATTAGGATCTAGTCCAAAAGGCCTGTTATATCCAGAATATTCACCAAATCCAGCCATTTTCACCCACTTAGTACATTATTTTCAGCTGAAATTGCAGATAAAAATAAAATAGTGCTAACAAAAAAAAAAAATATTACACTAAAATCGAAAAACGTTCGTGTTAGATGATGACATGATACGAAAATGTTTCCATATACTGATTACAAATTATATGCTAATTACAATGAAAGTTTACCCAGTCATAATATAGAAATGTATAATGATAAAAAAATCAACAAAGAAAATACCTTTCCTTATTTCCTTCGAATAGTACATGTATAAAATAAAATAGACATAACAAATGTCAAATTTTCTAGTAAGAATTTTTGACAAATTATTTCTGGATGAAGTAGGACCTACTAAACGGAAACGATTATTCTAGGCGCAAGGATTTTTCTGTAGGGGGTTCCGTGAGAACTCTAATTTTCATCTAAATTGATAATCTCATTAGTTATGAACCGACGAACAGTATAGACATAATAATTTGTAATATAATGTATATGAAAGGTAAAGAAATATGAATTTATAAATGTGTATCCGAAACTCAGACCTTGACATTTCTTGTTTGACATTTTAATGATTTGATCATTTGACAGACGTACGCAACGCAAACGCAAAGCGGAGCAAAACAGCTCAAGACGCATGATCAAAAAGATTTTATACGAGTGAATATCGATTATAAAATAGGACAAAAGTTCTTCAACAACAATGCGTCTTACATTTTTAAATGGATTTGATTGAATTGATGAATTCATTATGTTAGGAAAATTTGTATTGTGTTTATCAACGTTACAACTTTACAGTAATTATTTTGTTAAATGATAGTTTAGTGAATAATAGTAGATATGTGTGTGAAGCTAGTGCCCTGGATGTTCTGTGTGGCATTAATTGCAGATGTAAGTGCTCAGGAGCAGTGCACAGACTTGCGTGGTCAATTGATATCCCATGGCCATCATTACGTACCTGGGCCAGATACTTGTACTCTCTGCGTTTGTGACAATGGATTACCGAAAGTGTGCAAAGCGGTGTTATGCTCTCCTCCTCAGGTAATTGTTGCTTAGGCTTGCTTCAGAAAACTCCTTTAATTTCTGTTATAAATTAATGTTACTCAGTATGTAATTTGCACAACTATTTATTTTATTAAAAATGAGATAAATTTTTTTTTCACAACTTTTAATCTTAAAACTTAGATATATTTTATTATTGTTTAAATGGTAAGTGTAAACCACTTGATAAAGTAAATAGTTGAACATAATTTTCACTATTACCAGTCAGCAGGTATTAACAGTAATGGCTAGTTAGATGTATAAATACAAATAACATATTCATGAAGTTCAGTGCAATGCAAATTAATCCATTCATCATGATAAAACTACTTGCTTAGCATTATGTTAATGCAACTTTGAAAATGGAATTTGTAACTGAAATAATAAATCATAAATGTAGATTATAAAAGGAGATTTGTTAATATACCTATGACCTTCAAGAACAGTGTATCTGTATAGTATTTTTTTTCCAATTTTATCAAATTTATTTTTTATAAGTTCAACCTTACATACAAGTTTACATATTTGTGCTCATCTATACTGAATAGGTACATGGTGAAGCTGTATGCTATTTGATTGGTAGCAGGTATCTGCCAGGGTTCCAGGTGATGAAAGATAATAATTTCTGACTAGGTAGCCACTATCAATGATAATATTGTGTGATCAGATTTATCAGTTTATAAAGTAAGTATGATTTTTTATAAAATAAAACAAAAATGTCTACTTGTAATGTTTTTATTGGCTTTATGTCATAGGGAATTTAATTTGTCTGTCTGTTTGTCATAGCTAGTCTCTGAAATGGCTGGGCCGATTTTCATGGGCTTTCTACTGGCAGATAATTGATATTAGGAAAACATATAAGCGCAAAAAGAATTAAATCCTGAGGCCACCCAGAAAAAGTTTTAACTAGTGACAAATATTTCCAAGGCTTACTACAGATGTTCGAAGGAACTTGGGTTTGTGTGATGAAAGTCCCTATAGCATGATTCTCAAGAATTCCTTGTTTCTTTGTTGAATGAGCCACCAACAAAATCTTTTGTTTGTAGAAGTAGCTTGCGTTAGGTGTAGAACTTAGCAAGGTACTTCTATCAATGGTCAAGAAGAATGAAGAGTCAAAGGTGGAGCTATGAGATGAGATGAGATGAAAATGTTCGAAAATTCGCAATCGAAAGTAGAAAGTTCTTAAAATCTAAGGGTTGCCGCACACGGGCCGTCGCGCCGCGATGCACCAGTAGCTCGAAGTGGCCACAAAAGGGATTGAAGCGCGCGATCACTTGTGACCGGTGGTTGACGCTTGTAGTGGGAAATCGTCACTTTTTTTACCCGTGCGCGCAGTCAATGTCATGATAGAATCTGATGTTAAAGGTTTAGGGCAGGGAATCGCGTGAGTGGCGTGTGTCGGTGTTCTATGTCGGCGTTTAGTGGCCGGTGCAGGCCACAATAAGCGAGTAGCGACGATTTGTAAGGTGTGGCATGGCAGGTACTGGCGTCTATATAAAATGTACGAAAACTACAAGAAATATGTCGGTGTCGGCATTTTGTGCTTGTGGCCGGTGTCCTGTGTCGGGCGACACTAAATGATACTATTAACATGTTCTATTCAATCAATCAATTAGCCTACCGCAGTCTACTTATGGACATAGGCCTCTTCCAATGTGTGCCATTTCACCCGATCCTCCGCCTCCCGCATCCAGTCTGTCCCAGCCACCTTTTTCAGGTCGTCAGTCCATCTGGCTAGGGAGTGTCCTTCCGTTTGCGTTCTCGCGGTCTCCACTCTAGGACTCGTCTGCTCCAACGACCATCGGTTCTTCGAGAGACGTGGCCAGCCCATGGCCACTTGAGCCACCATAAGCTAGCTTATTCTGCGAGCTATGTCGGTAACTTTGGTTCTATGTCGGATGACCTCATTCCGAATTCTATCCTTCAAAGAAACTCCAACCATAGCTCGCTCTATAGCCCGCTCCGCGACTTTTAGGTTATGGATTAGCCCTACTGTCAGTGTCCACGTTTCGGAACCGTTTATACCCCGCCCAGTCCAATTCAGAGTCTGGGTCAGCCGGGGTGCGAGGGTGCGAGGGATATGTCGATGCCAACCTCACCTCCGGCCTAGCACCACGACCCTCAGTCGGCGTGTGGTTTTAGTCGGTTCGAGTCCGGCATAACCTCCCCTTCCGGCTGCGGCAAGGGGGGTATCCGAGGGGATTTCCGCACGAAAAAAAAGTCCAATTCAGAGTCATGAGGACGTCCTCCAGTGCGTTGGTGAATATTTTATAATAAATATTTTACACATCGCTATCTAGAACCATGGTAAGCTTAACTAGCTTGTGTTATGGAATCTAGAATGCGGATATTTTTTTTTGTAAATACATACATTGTTATACATAGAAACACCAGGACCAATGCAAATAGCCATACATACAAATATTTGCACTGAGCGGGGATCGAACCCGCGCCTTCTGCGTAGCAAGCTTTTTCGTAGTCAACAAACGCCGTACACAGCGGCTGAGTCTTTTGCATTCTGCCGAATAGTATGGATGTGGTCCACGGTGCTATAGCCTTTTCGAAACCCGGCTTGCTCCGGTGGCTGGAAGTCGTCGAGTTTACCCGCAAGGCCATTTTGTTAACTCTCGAGAACAGCTTGTAGACATGGGCCTTTAGTTCTTCAGCAGCTTGTAATGGCGCGTGAGAGGGGCTCTGTGGTCGTCATCGCTGTGTCCCGTCGGGTTACTCATTCGTGATGCATGCAGCTGCCCATAGAATAGGCTATTTGACTATATTTTTTTTTACTTTTGGATAATGACCACATTCTTATAATAAAATGAACTGTAAAAGTAAAATTTTCGCGCCGCCCGAAAACGCTCCATACAAAATCGTACGAAACTGTGACGTCACGCTTCTGTAGCGCGTAGTGCAAATGTATGGAGTGCAAGAGAATATCGCATTTATCTCGGTCTACGTTGCGTTTACACGTATATAGTGCGTAATAAAAGTTATTTAAAATTTAATGAGGAATCTAAAAATTTATATATTTGAATTGGATTTGATTGTTTATATTTTGACTTTTTTTGGGAATTTCAACGTATGAAAAGTCATAGTTTCAGTTTAGATATGTAATATTTTATTTTGCAAGGCATATTTTTTCAGAACAAGCTATCATATTAAGCAGTATTGGGAAGAATCGACGACTTAGTCAAATACCCTATTTCTTGATTTCTTCGAGAATGCGGCTGAGATGGAGTGGTGATACTTGTATTCTTTTATTTTATTTTTTATTTTAAAACTTTATGCACAAAATAATGTACAAAGGCGGACTTAATGCCGTAGGCATTTTCTACCAGTCAACCTTTGGGTGATGCAGAGATTTGTCAAGGTAGGTGCTCGAAGTATTATCTAGTAGGTACTTATACGGTATAAATAATAAACATACAAACAGTAAATATAAATATACTTAAATAAGTTGGTAAATATATATATACATATAATATATACGTACAATATATAAATAAAATACATATCGCTATACATAATACAACATCTATACATATATACATACTTATACGGAAAATTCTTATAAATATTATTCTGCCTATGGTTCATTATAATCATTATAGATCAACCGAACTTTCTTTTTGAAGACTAACCGATTTGGGGACATCCTAACTTCTAGAGGAAGCGCATTCCAGAGGAGAATTGATTGAACAGAGAAAGAAGAGTGCACAAGGCTTGAAGTGTGAGTGGGACAGTGAAGAAGAAGATTGCTAGACGAGCGTAGATTTTTATTATGGTGCGAACCAAGAAGGTGGAGTTGGGATTTTAAGTAAGCCGGTGCATTGGGAGAATTTAATAGCGTATAGACCAGACTGACAGCTCGTAGACTGCGTCGCCGTCGGATGGGTAGCCAACCCAGCTCCGCACGATAATCCGAAACATGGTCATACTTCTTAAGATTGTAGACGAATCGAATGCAATTGTTGAGAAGTCGGTCAAGTTTATTGAGCAGATCTGCATTCAGGTCGAAATAGCACACATCACCATAGTCGAAAAGAGGAAAGATTAAAGTTTGCATAAGCATTGTCTTGGTTTTAGGTGGAAGAAAATTTTTAAGGCGGTAGAGAGCCCTTAGTGTCCCAGTTACCCTCTGGCAGACATTAGTGACTTGCACCCGCCAACTCAGGGTTGAGTCGAGGTGCAAGCCTAGATTCTTAACGCTAAGTGTGACAGGAATGACTTTTCCGTTAAAGATAATCAGTGGTATGCTCAGGTCCTTCAACTTTCTCATCATGTGACTGCTGCCTATTATAATACTCTGACATTTGTCAGGATTGACGGTCAGCCCAAACCTGTCACACCAGCTACGTATAAAATCCAAGTCTGTGTTTACTTTATCAATAGCCTCTGAGATATTATCCACAGGGGCTTGACTATACAACTGTAGGTCATCAGCATACAAGTGATACGCACATTGAAGTTCAGAGGTAATGAAGTTAATAAATATTGAGAAAAGAAGAGGAGAAAGTATACCGCCTTGAGGGACCCCAGAGTCAAGATGGCACCAGCTCGATGACATCTCGTCGGCACAAACTGACTGGTGACGCCCCCGAAGATATGACGAGAACCAATCCAGATCATCAGACGAGATTTTGATATGTTGAAGGATGGACAAAAGAATGTCATGGTTGACACAGTTAAATGCGTTGGAAAAATCAACTAAGACCATTACCGTAACCATAGTTTTCTCCATACCATCCCTGATGTCACCCGTTACCTTAAGGAGTGCAGAGGTAGTGCTGTGTCCTAACCTGAATCCGGATTGTAGAGGACTTAGTATGTCATTGCGATGTATAAAATTTGACAACTGCTTATACACACATGCCTCCAGCACTTTAGATAGAAAGGGAAGGATAGAGATCGGACGAAAGTGTTTAGGAAGGGAGGGGTTAGGAATCTTGGGAAGGGGGCGGACAAATGCTTTCTTCCACAACGTGGGGAATTGTCCGTGATCTAGGGAAAAGTTCATAATATGTGAGATAGCAGGAAGAAGATGGTCCAGGATAGAGGTAATCATTCGACGGTGAACATTGTCGCAGCCCACTGCCTTCGATTTGATGGAGAAAATGATTTTTTGAATCTCGTCCGACGTAACTGGAGAAAACTGAAAGGGAGTATAACTGGGACTGGTCAGACCGGCTATGAAGTCTACCGTTTGACGCTTGGTTAGGCCATCAATTACAGGAGAGGTAGAGAAATGACGATTAATGGCATCTAACTCAATTGTCTTGGGTAGCTCCAGCTGCCTTGATTTACCGATGCCCATTGTCCCAAGAAACTTCCAGACATCGGCTGGTGATGAGCAATTTATATTATCAAAGATATGTCGGCGTTTAGCATTACGTATCACCTGGTTACACCGATTCCTAGCAGTTTTATAAGTGTCCCAATTCATATTCGATCGATTTTTTTTAAATTTAAGAAATGCCCGGTCTCTGCTTTTCATAGCCATCCGGACCTCACTTGTAAGCCATGGCGCCGGGGGATACTTTAATTTCACCCTCCTAACAGGGGCATGTATGTCAAAGAGGCTATTTAACGTTTTGTTGAAGAACAGAACTTTATCGTCCACCGTGGTAGCCTCAGTTAAAGGTGCCCAGTTTATCTTGGCAGCATCAGCATTCAATCTGTTTTCATCCATGCGCCCAAAACAACGCCTATGCACCACTTTAGGTTTGAGTTTAGGAGTTTTAAGAAAATAAGAAACATAAATTAGATCGTGATGATTTCATGTGGTGTGGTACCCCATGTTCTATTAATATTGATTAATTATATTTACCAGGACTGCCGTTCCTTCCGGGTGGGTAACACATGTTGCGAGTTCATCTGTCTCGATGACGTCGTCAAGCCGGTGGAGGGCGGTGAGGCCAATGTGCGCATGGCGGCCGGCGGCGCTCTGGTCGTCGTGCTATTGACCATCGCTCTCGTGGTGTACAGAGTCAGGAAACAGAAAAGACGGAGACCGCCCCATACTGATGATCAGAGAAGCTTAACGAGCATTGGGTAAGCAACTCTCGTTTTATACCTAGATATCTTGGACTTTTGATTGTATTTGAAGCTAAAGAGACTTTTGACGGGACTTTCACTCGCAGCTAACTGTTATAAGGATTAACTCAGATCACTTAATTTAGAAAACTGGGTTGTATAAGGGGTTTTCGCGTAAAATATTAAACGCAAAACAAGTTCGCACGACCAGGTCATTAACAGCTAGTTCTAATTGATCCCCGGGCAAATTACGCCGATATTCGGTTTCAATAAAAATAATGTTAGATTGCATCTTTATCACCTCTGGCACCGTTGGCACTGTCCTAGTTGGGTTGTGATAATTACTGTTAACCTGCGCATGCGCTTCTTTGCTGACAGTCGTTGCAAAAAACGCATGTCCTGCGACGATTACTATTGAAACTCTGGAATCGGTCAGTAGATTGTAATCCAAAGCAATAAAAAACTAATAAATAAAATGTGTTTAACATTTAGTTACTACTTGTACCGGATGTCGCAAATTGCTCTATAGTCGGTTTAGTGTGCCCCGGCGTCCTTGTGACAAATGAATGGGTGTCGCGCAGAATTTAATAATACTTGCAATAGCATTATGTCACATTTAAAGACCCTGGGAATATTTCCTATGTCGCGGACAACTACACACAGACATACATACTTAACTCGCACCGACTACTGTACCCGAGTAGAGATTATTTTGCCCCACGACTTTAGATTTAAAAAGCCGGCCAAGTGCGAGTCAGACTCGCGCACCGAGGGTTTCCTTAAGTTACACAAACCAAATATATTTTGGTTGCGTTGATTTAAAAGTTTGATTTTTGCACAGCTTCAAATCATTATAGATCTGAGTATGTGGTATAAATTTCAACTTGATACCTCCACGCATAACAAGATTGATTTGAAATTTAATAATGAGTAAGGATGACCCAGGACACAACCCTGTATTTGTGCAAACCTTGTCCTGTCATTATGAAGATAATAAAAATCATTTAAAACTAAAAACTGGTACAAAAATAAAATTCGATAAATCGATCAACCCGTTCTTATGTGATGTGCTGACGAACATTTGTGGCAATTGATTGTTATTTATATAGATATTCGTTTCTGGCAGTTTTCATTAACAACATGCTGTACGAGTAAGTACGTATTCGCATTTAGTGGAACTTGGTTTTATCGCAAAATAAATAGATTCAGAAGGCCAGCCTTAATTTTAGTTACCTCTATTGTAGTGCCAAGGCTGACGACTACACTATTTAGTGATATTTTTTGCAATTTCCGTATATATGTTTAATATGATTAATAATATAAAATAAAATAGGTATGTAAAGCTTGACATGTACTTTGTGAAAGAGACAAAACTTCGTAAAGTAAGTCTCACTGTCTCCCTCATTCCCGTAACGTGCCAAGCCAAATCAAACACGGAGTACAGTAAACCTCTATGCCACTGTTATCGATGGTGTTGAATGAAGACGACTTATGTACATATTTATTTAGTGTTGGTATCCTTTGATAAAGTTCCTGTACCTAACTATCTACTTATCGGTCAGGAGACTCGCAAAGGTAAAGAAAATTAAAAAAAAAACGATACTATCGCGGCAGCCATCTTTCCTGGAGCCAGTGGAGGTGGTTATGTCGGACTCGAACCGACTAAAACGCATGCCGTCTTGGGTCCTTGGTTGCAGGAGGTGAGATTGCCAAAAGCATATCTCTCGCACCCCGGCAGACCCAGGGCCATCTCTTTCGAGATGTCCCCTTCGGGTTGTGGGTACCACAGTGTCCCCATCTAGCCCCGGTTACAGGGAGGCGCACTTTGCGCCGCCGCCGCGGCCTACTTCTGCTAGGCTCCACCAGTCACCCCCAGGCCAGCGCTCATGGAGGACGGAGGTTCCTGGAGGCCTATCATGAAACATCCGCAATTTCGGGTTGAAGTTGCGGGTAATCAGTTCCATGGAGCAAATTTATCCCAAAATCAGGTCAACAGACGGCACATTGAAGTTAATTTGGCCCTTATATCACTAACTTTAAGACGGTTTTTTGTTTAATTACGGTTAAGTGCAGTGGCACGTACCTGTCGCTGTTGTAACAACAAGGTTGTTTATAGCCCGCTTATTGTTTGGGACACAATAATGCCGGTCACGATCAACAATAGAACGCATAGTGTTAGACAATTGTATTGTATCTATTGATATTATTATTTCCGTACCTAAATATTTGTACTAGTTATGTAACCCTACCAAAATCAATCGTGCAGTAATCTCCTTGTTTGAAGCCGATTCATAAAATAGGTTAAGGTTTAGCCCAGTGGTGGGCTAAAAAACTAAAAACTTATAAAACTTTCTTAATGGGGGCCAGAAAGTTGAAAAAAATTTCAGAGGAGGGGCCATAAAAGAATTATATTTCGTCGCTTCATTCGAAGATATATAATTCTTTACCATGTAGTACCCCCTACTTGCTAGGCAACGACGCACGATTTTAGAGAAAAAATAAATATTTTTTGAATAACGAGTACTTTTCTTGACTTCCCGTATCCCCGACCCGTATTACTCCGCCATATTGATATTTGTTGTCATTCCTTTTTCGTGCGTGGCAACGTTAGCACGCCGCCACCGCCACTTCTTAAAAATCAAAAATAGTGATAGTAACGACCGTATTATGTGTTTTAAATAGAAAATTGAAGAATATAGAAGAAAATTAACAAAGAAAACGACGTCGTGTTATAGATCAATGTGAGTAGATAACATTTTAGCTACCTACCGACGTAAAACTATTTACGTGAATTAATATTTTTATTTAGTCGGAACATGCAGTTAGCACATATTGCACGGGACATTATATTGGATCTAAAATGTACAAAAAATGTATTTTATACGCGCACTACACTTTTTACGTTTCTCGGGGGTCCTTTAAAGTAGTTGGTTATGATGCTACTACGTTGGATGATTGAGTTCCACCAAGCATAGAATAATACAAATAATTGGCGCGCGCTTCGGCCTCGTTTATCCTCCGATTTAGATCCAAGATACGTGCCTCGAGATATACCTGTAATATTTTTTTTTATTATTTGCCTACCTACCTTGATAAATTATATATACATATAATCACGCCTTTGTCCCTGAAGGGTTAGACAGAGGTCAATTAACACACACATTTCACCAATCTTTGTATTCGGTCCCACGTAATGGGGGGTGAGCCTATTGCCGTATTCCAGGCACTGTTATGGACTAGAGCCATATACCTTAGAATGAATCTGGGCTGTATATATCTGTCTGATGTTATATCGGTTGATTATATCTTAGTTAATTTCGAACAAATCAAAATATGTACTAAGTATGTGCAATCTAAAATAGATACGCCACACATCCACGTCAACGTCATCAAATTTATATCGGGGTTAACTGCGAGTTAACAACGATCACGGAATTAACTGCTAGTTAATTACGTACAAATCAAAATATTAAGTATATGCAATATAAAATGAATAAGACACATCGACGTTAACGTCATCAAATCGGGGTTAACTGCGAGTTAACAACGATCACGGAATTAACTGCGAGTTAATGACGTGCAAATCAAAATACTTAGTATGTGCAATCTAAAATAGATAAGACACATCGACGTTAACGTCATCAAATCGGGGTTAACTGCGAGTTAACAACGATCACGGAATTAACTGCGAGTTAATGACGTGCAAATCAAAATACTAAGTATGTGCAATCTAAAATAGATAAGACACATCGACGTTTACGTCACCAAATCGGGGTTAACTGCGAGTTAACAACGATCACGGAATTAACTGCGAGTTAATGACGTGCAAATCAAAATACTAAGTATGTGCAATCTGAAATAGATTAGACACATCGACGTTAACGTCATCAAATCGGGGTTAACTGCGAGTTAACAACGATCACGGAATTAACTGCGAGTTAATGACGTGCAAATCAAAATACTAAGTATGTGCAATCTAAAATAGATAAGACACATCGACGTTAACGTCATCAAATCGGGGTTAACTGCGAGTTAACAACGATCATGGAATTAACTGCGAGTTAATTACGTACAAATCAAAATACTAAGTATGTGCAATCTAAAATAGATAAGACACATATTGACGTTAACGTCATCAAATATATGTTTACAAAATCATATCGGTTATAATAATGTGTTATTATTGAGTGTGTGCAATCCATATTATGTTATTACGATTAGCGTCTGTAAGCATTCCTGGGGTTTAACTGCGAGTTAACACGACGGATGAGTACTCGTAGATGCTCAAAGATTAAAGCTGGGGGTTGACTGAGAGTTACTTGCGAACAAATCAAAATACTAAGTACATGCTGTCTTATACACGTACCTACATTTTTTATCATCTGCGTTGTCCTATTTCATTCATGGTGTTACCTATTAAACAAAATATCTACTTATTACTGTAGACAAATTTACTCAAAACATCATAATACAACTTTACCAGAAGGTGAAGTAGTACAGACACCATCAGATACGTTATTAGACACCCAGTCAGATACTACCTAATGTATCTGGCACAATCGCTCATAGAAAATACGCCAATAGATGCAACTGCATCTCTCGTAATCTCAGAAACTGCCCTCGCTGCGTCAGCTAATGCTGAGTCTGTACCAGCGAATGCGCAGCTTTAGGAGTATGCACCTCTGATAGCCCTGAATTTGGGCCAAGTATTCATGACAGCCTAGCTAACTTATGGTCGCCACTGCTAAAGAAGAGTATGACCAATTAAAATAAGGACAAACTCCTAAAACAACATATTTAAAGTAGGTACGTATGTACCATAACATAAAAATTCAATACTATAATTTCGGCAATAGCTGTTAACAGTACCGAACTGCTCCGAACTGCTTAAGTGACAATAAAATTGAAGCGCTCGAACATCTTAGTGATAGATTCCACGGATTCACAAAATTTTTTTTGTAGAAAAGACGGAATAATTAGTAACATCAATAGGACTTTCTCCATGTTATTTAATTAAGGTCAATAAGGCCATTGAAAAGCAAGGCCAGCATATAAAAAAGACCGTTACCACTACAAAATCTGATACTCAGTAAAATGACGAATGCCCGGTCTTTCACATCACAGGGAAACTAGTCGGGACCTCCTCGCTCCTCGTCAAACGGCGGGGGGGGGGGGGGGGGGGGGCGTGAATGATATCCCTCACCGGCTACCCAGTACCAGCAAATCACGAACACAAAACAGATGCAAACTTCAACCCAGAGTGAGACACATGCGCAAGAGTGCACTTAGGTCGCGTAATATATTTATTCTCAATGTTTGTTAGAGAGGTGACTAATAGCTCACTAATAGCTCAAGTAGGTAATATTTAACATTTTTTAGCTTCAAAACCTAATGACAGCAGTCTTTTATACTAATCTGAAATCAATTAACAAGTTGTGGAAAAATCCCATCTTCAGACTGCTTCTGTTTGCCACACAATGGTTTCATTACAACCATCGGGTTCGTCCACTCTGATCATATGATCCGTTGCAAGTCGACCTGACAAAGCGTATTTACTCTATTTACGAAGCAGATCCGAAATATATGAGATCTCTATTTCAAATACATAATTCAAATGCAATTAAAACATGTGTTTACTGCTCTACCTTAAGGTTTATCCATAGCACGAAAAGTGCTCCCTAAACTTAAGAAAAAGGTGACAGTTTATTTACGACGATAAGTGTTTTACTACCGTCACAGAATGAATATTACATAGCACTGTTTACCCGCTACCGTCACGAATTTGCAAAATTTTTAGGTTTCATTAAAATAAATCTATCCGTGTACAGATTCCGGGTTGTCTGATTTAGCTTTATGATCAATCGTATTACGTTTGGGACTACCTGAGTTTGATTTCTTTTCATACCGCGCCAATTTGAAATGAAACATTTTGATACCAAGGTTTCAAGAGTTAGACGCATTTGCCGTTTATGCATTCACAATTACCTGGAATATTTCAATCTCATCTCAGCCAGTCCCATCACCTTCACTCCAGCCTCAGCCTAGAAGCTGCGACACAATTTGTATCCCTCAGGCTTTCGTTACCAACCGAAGTCCATACCGCTAACTTTTATTTCTCATTTTCCTTTATCTCTGATAATATATTAAAAATAACATAACATAAACTCACGCCTGTATTCCCCGAAGGGAAAGGAAAATACACATTACAAGAATATAAACACCGCTAAAACTCTAGCGAAATTTTAGGGTTGCTCGTTTGGGACCCTGATAGTTAGATCGGTATGATCCCTTTTACTGGGATCTGAATATGATCCAATGATTGTAATTAAAGGCTACTGAAGGGCGCTTATAAATAAAACCCAATGTCCTAAAATTTCAACATACCTACTTGGAATCCGTAGTTTGTCTTAAATTTTGTATCTTTATGTTATTTCAGAATTATCGATTGAGAAACTTACTAAAAATTACAATTTTTTTTAAACAAATTTTTTTTTCGTTATTTGCCATGCCTTAGGGTAGATAAAACAAGAGTTATGTAATAGCTGAGTAGACATAACTAGATTCAGTGCCATAGCACACGCCTCGCCTCCACCTCGGCTACTACAACTACCGGAGTCTCCATTGACTTGACCCGTAAAGCAGCAGTAGGGGCTTCTACATCCTAAACCTTCGCAAGGTTTTATAATAGGCCATTAATCAATGACGACGAAGGGTCCCTTGCAAGAGCCGTTTGCTTAATTACTATGTGTGGTGTTATGATCATTATATTACATGATCCTAAATATTTTTCTTTTTGATGTATTAAATCTTTTAGTTGCATCAAGAACGTTATGAATGTTCTCATTTATGCCTTTATTACATAATAAATATTGCTTATAAGACAATATTTTAGTCGTTATCTTTGAACCGCAAAACTTAGATGTACCTACTCTAAACATCTACATGGTAAAGAATTATATATCTTCGAATGAAGCGACGAAATATAATAGATGATCAAACGAACTTCTGAGCGAAGTTCGATCATTATTATATGAGTCGCTTCATTCGAAGATATAATCACCCTCCCACCCTTTACTTACATTCAACAGCATCACAGATTCTGTATACCCAAATTATAAGTTTTGCTCGATCTCTAAATAGAATGACAAAAAATATCAATATGGCGGAGTAATACGGGTCGGGGATACGGGAAGTCAAGAAAAGTACTCGTTATTCAAAAAATATTTATTTTTTCTCTAAAATCGTGCGTCGTTGCCTAGCAAGTAGGGGGTACTACATGGTAAAGAATTATATATCTTCGAATGAAGCGACTCATATAATAATGATCGAACTTCGCTCAGAAGTTCGTTTGATCATCTATTATCACGAATACGGTATTGTCGGACTTGAACCGGCTAAAACGCGGTGCCTCATTTGCATTATCGAGCAGTGCGAGGTAGAGGCGGCTCTCAAGCAGCTACCAGCTACTGTGACACCGGAATCTACTTTATAAATAACTAGCTTTTGCCCGCGGCTCCGCCCGCGTGGATGTTGGTTATCGCGATCAAGCATAGCCTATGTCCTTTCTCATGGTCTAATCTATCCCTATACTAAATTTCATCAAAATCGGTTCAGTGGTTTAGGCGTTAACAGAGTTACTTTCGCGTCTATAATATGAAGTATGGAAGTATGGATTATCATGGTCCATTATATGCCAGACATGTCGAAGAACCTTCGGCGGGCCGGATTAGATGACTTCGCGGGCCGTAGTTTGTCCATTCCTGGTTTAGCTTGTTCTAGCTATTGCCCATCTCATGGCTCCACCTGCATGAAATTTTGATCCCGTTCTTTCGACCTTCCCTGGGATAGAAGTAAAAAGCGAAATTCATTGTGCCGTTAGAGCGTGATTGAATAACAAATATCTAAACATTCATACACCTACACAAACTTGCCCATTGAACATTTATATCCATGAAGGATTTTCCCCCACGGTTATAAAAAAAAAAAAAAAAAATTTAACATTTATATGGAAAGTTCGTCATTTTCAAAGTAAAAACATAAAACTTCGTACACCCACGTCTTTTGAGAAATGTTTTGTCGCGATAACCAACATTCACGCAGGCGAAGCCGCGGGCAAAAGCTTGTTTATTATATAATCATTGAGATAAACGATATATCAGTGTTTATAATTATAAGTAGGATTTAAAATTTAAGTAGGATAAGTAGGATTAATAGTGGTAGGATTTAGTAGGATTATCTGTTTTAATTTAAGAAGGTGACACATTGTTCTAGTAATAAAAAATTATTAAAAAATAAAAAACCCGACTGCCACTGAAAAGACCGAAATAAGTTTGATATCAGGCGGTACCCATTAATTTTCTTTCGGTTTATGATTGGCAAATGGGTACCGCCTGCTATCAAACTTATTTTGGTCTTTTCAGTGGCAGTCGGGTTTTTTATTTTTTAATAAATTATTTTATTTTATACTTTTTAGTTATGATATGACATTTATATCTTTTTGTAATTTACATATCGTTTATACTTGAAATAAAACTTAAATAAATAAGTAAGAAAATTAGCGAGAATGATTGTTTTGTTAAACCACTTTAAATCGTTTTATATCCTAAACTATTATTTAAAGTGAAAAATTATGAAAGGAACCTAAAGATGATTTTAAAATACCTATTCAACGACACCCCACACCCCACTTGACATAGTTCATCGACTTTTATTTTTTTTCATTTTGACAATATGGCGTCTAGTTGTCGCTGTGGTGGATTTTGATTACTGTCATGTCTTTAGTGACACTCGCAAGGTTAAGACGAATCGATTGACGTATGAATTATCCAAATCGGCCCATGCATTTGGTCTCTAGAACGCCACATAGAAACAAACATACATACATACATACATACATACATAGACTGATAAACACATTACCCTCCTTTGCGTCGCGCAGTCGGGTAAAAAGCCTAATATAGTTAGAAGTAATGTGACAAAATGCTTGTACCTAGCATTCGTCTGTCTGTACCAGTGGCGAAGAGTGAAAATTTTCAAAAGGGAAGCCGGTGTAAAAAACAATTACACTTTTTACTACAATTTTTTGATAAAAATTTTCAAACAGTTACATTCAGTTTTAGATAATGAATAGGTATATTTTTTTAGAGTATTAAATGTCTCTACCATGGCTTACCTCTTCAGAGCAAGGCGGCAGGAATCGGGTTATAGGGATCCCTCACTGAGTTGCCACTGGTCTGTACCTACATAACTACTCGCAGGCACAATAATTTTTCACTTACAGCACATCACAGCGTTTAGTAACACGCTATAAAATTAACCCACTTCTCTCAATATAAAAATAACTATCCTTAGCCTAATATTTTACCTTCATTGTTCAGTTGACTTCTAGTTCATTCGTGTGTCAAGGTTGCACCCACCATGAATCATCGACAAACTCTGCCCAAATACTGTGTAATTGTTGTAAAAAAAAAAAAACATTCTATTCGTATCGACCTATACAAAGTGAGGATTCCTTCGACCAGCATAGAAAAGCGGGCCCCATATAATTTTTGATGATAGGCTGTCTATTCCTTCATTATAAATCAGCGTCAGTAAATTTATAGCGTGATGCAGGATTCGTGGGCCTACTATGACCTGTTATTATAAGCTAGCCAGGTATCTCTCCATCCCTTTTTTCGTCCGGAACACTAACGATGGTGGAGTTACAGCTTAGAGTAGTTACAAAATATTCACCTTGCTATCTCCACAGTAGATAAAGAACAACACATATCAGGTATCAATGTCAAGCTAGCGTTTACGTTAACGACTGTTATTAGGTTCTCTAACACTGCACTCGCTGCGAAATCTCTTAGTCATTGCTGCAATATGAAGGAAGATAATTGAATAAATGCAGTAGGCTACTTAAACTTCCAAAACCAGTGTTTTTTTTTCGTGCCCCAGCCGGAGCCGGAAGCAGAGGTTATGTCGGACACGAAGCAGACTAAAACCGCACGCCGACTGTGGGTCGTCGTGCTAGGCCGGAAGTGAGGTTGTCTTCGACATATCCCTTGCACCCGGGTACCTCGGGAGGGGGGACAGCGGTGTCCCCGACTCGCCCCCGGAATGAGGAGGCGTGTCCATGCGCGCCTCCGCTGGGGTGACGTGCTCCGACGTGGCCTGCTTCTGCTGGGGTGACAGGCGGCTCCATCCGTCACACCCAGGCCCGCGCTCATGGACGTGTGTATGTGGACTGTGCTCTCCGACGCCCGAATTACCTACGCACGCGGCACGCGGGCAGCGTAGTCAGCGAGTCTGTCTCGCTCACGCCGCCGCTTCCGTTCCGCCGTCTCCTTCTCGAGCATTACTTGCTCGCAAAAGAAAACGCCACGCATCCGCGCAGCGGACCATCTCGCCGTGAGCGGTGGCGATGCGATGGTGAGAACTCTCACTCCCAGGGCTGTCACCAGCTCTCTTCTCGGTTTCTTCCACGCCGGATACTCGATGAGCGTGAGCAGCCCCGTGTCTTTATCGATCAGACGCAGATATCGCCCGAAGCACCCGTACCCGGTGACAGTCTGGGTCAGTTGATATTAGAGGCTTCCGTGTGCATTCCCCTATGATGGGTCTTACCCCCGCTATTACGGCGTGCCCTGCGCGTGGTAATATATACCAGTCAATCCTATATCACATTACGGTAAGCAAAATAAATTGTTTACGGGAATGAACGCGATCATGCTATACTATAGGCGTTCCGACAGGTTGCGCCGGCCTTAGTCACAGGCTGATTATCACTTCGAATACATTGGTGAACTGCAACTACAACCGCTTGAGTACACATTCCGGTGTGCATGTTAGCTCTACGCTTGACAGCAAATGGATTGTATCGACGCCTGTCGACGGTAAACAGCTATGGTGCAGTTAATCAACTGCAATTTTATGCTGTTTGCAGTTCAAAAACATCCTCCTATTTAGTGCGATAATCCCACCGGATAACCTCCCATCCTCGCTGCTCGGTGCGGGTGGTTATGTCGGGTTTGAATCGACCAAAACCGCATGTCGTCTTGGGTCTTCCGAAGTTTAAAATGGTCCTAAGATAAGTTGTTTCCGTTAATATATTATGCAGTGTGAATTTGATAATCTTACGTTTACAAATAGTAGTTTTGTGTAGTAGGTAAACATGTTTAATCTAATCTGACTGTGCTAATTATTATACTCAAGAAGCATGTGACTATATTTGATTAAAAATATAAGAACAAGCGTTAATGTACAAAATGATTTTTTATGTAGGCGCTGTTTAGGATAAAAGCATAATTACCTAATTAATTATCAACACGATTCACTTTTTTTAAAATCACTATTATAAGGCGAATACTGTAAACATAATCAGTAGGTATTTTCTTTTTGCATCGGTTCAGTATTAACATTTATGAATATGCAATCAATATGTAATAAACCATTATAAACACGAAGTGAATCACTGCATTCCATTTCGCATGTTTAATGTAACCAGCTCAATACGCGAATGCGTGTTAACAAGCCACAATGCTTGATTAAATGATTATACCCAGCTTACGAAGGCGTCCGCATCTTAGTTCATCTAATTGTCGTTGATTAACTGCGACTTCAGACAAACATAATGATTGATACAAGGGACACAATGGGGACGACTGCGATAGGACGCCTTCCTGATTCAGCTCTAGTCACTTATATATAGATAAGTACTTTTTAGTGGCTTAGTGTCACAATGACTAACTACACTAACTGCACCTAACCTATATGTAACCGCAACAGCGACCATATCGCTGAAGTGCAACAAGGATTAAATATAAACATAAACATAACATAACATAAACTCACGCCTGTATTCCCCGAAGGGGTAGGCAGAGGTGCTAGCACCCACATTTCGGCAGTTTATGTTTAGGTCCCAATGTAATAGGTGGCGAGAGTGTTATATTGCCATTAACCGGGCACTTATAAACCTGCGATAAATACACACGTAGGTAACTACGAAAAGCCTCGAAAAGTCATTGGTGTGTGCCATGGTAAACCTGGGATCGAAACCGAGACCTCGTCTCAGCAGTCCATTATCCATACCACTAGGCTACCGCAGATTCTATATTAGGTACCTATACTGAATGAGACTTGGAATTCGTTATAGACTTCCTACAATCTTGGATGCTTTAAGCAGGGTGTGTGTTGAAACCTAAAGCAATAAGGATATTTTTGTGACTTCCAAGCCAAAAGCAAGGTTTTTGACCCTACTTTGATGATGCTCTACATTGGAGTCTCATTAGACCATAGTTAGTGATTCAAAGTCGATCTACCATCGTTGGGAGAACAGC
This sequence comes from Eilema sororculum, assembly GCA_914829495.1. Lineage (NCBI taxonomy): Eukaryota > Metazoa > Arthropoda > Insecta > Lepidoptera > Erebidae > Eilema > Eilema sororculum. Next base: position 16,788,062 of record OU618552.1, on the reverse strand, counting down.
GGGATGTCCTGGTGTTTTCGAAACGGGAGTGCTATAATGCACTAGTTTTAGCTGCCACTGGGGTGGCACAAACATTGCGTTTCTCGAGAAACTTTCTGGCTTGCACAACTAAACTGTGGAATGAACTGTCACCAGCGGTATTTCCGAACCAATACGACCTATCCAAACCTTCAAGACGTACTCTGTTTTAAAAGGAAGGCAACGCACTTGTGACTCCTCTTGTGTCCATGGGCGGCGGTGATCGCTTATCAACACGCGATCCGTCTGCTCGTTTGCCTCCCTATTCTCTATTATATTAGAACTTAGAAGTAACACTAAGTTACTTCTAAGTTCTAATATATTCTATTTACTATGATTTGTACCTAATGAATTGTACGGATTACGTATTCAGGTATGAGCGTGCAGTCATTCTGTCTAGATCTGCCCCACATCCGTCATAAATCATGCGTGGAATTTTAATGAAATACTGATTTACTGACTTTATCTTTAAGGCTATGGATCAAGGAAGGCTGCTAGATGCGAATGTTGAGATGGCTGTATTGTGTGATGTGACAAGAATAGTTTAAAAACATTATCCTCCTTTCTTCGGCAGTCGGGTACAAATGAGTTCATTAGAAGTTTGAAAATAGCGCCATCACGGAAGAGTGACGAGGTAATTGCTGATCCTGACATGGGATGCGTAGGAATAAAAGTAGGTAACGTGGCAAAAAATGTGTTTATTATGGAATTTGACGGCTAGAATCGGAGAGGCAGACCTTAGGGAAGACGCATTGGTTGCGTGACAGATGAGGTTAGGTATAGAGATTTAATGTTGATCCTAGGACTAATGGTAAAAACTAAGATCATAATATAGGATAAGGGCAAGAAGTTGATGATATGACATTAGTAAAACTTAAAATAAATAGTGGATTGTTTAATATGCCTTATTGAATAGTGATGTTTTCCGTTTTCGCTCTTAAGTGAAGCGAGCACTAAATGTAAAAGTTTGTGAAGATGTTGGGATGTTTGTCCTTGTCAATTAATAGGTAACTTTTTATCCCCGTAATAGATTACCGTGGGCACAGAATAGATAATAGTACTGACGCTATGGGTTGTAGAAACGGGAACAGAATTCCTCGCGAGCGTAGCCGCGGGTAACAGCAAGTATTAAATAAACGTTTTGGCACTAAACCAACATACATTGCGAACATGAGTCACATAGATATTATGTTATTATTAACTTGAGTGCGGAGCCACTTATCGGATTGTAGCATCTATACTATTATATAATTGTAAAGTGGTCGTGTCTGTACATTAGAGATATTTAAAAAAAAATACTTGCATTATGTTATATGAACGATACTGAACACGAAAATATATTTTTTTCATTTCCTGTCTGTTTGTCTGTTTGTCTGTTTGTCTGTTTGTCTGTTTGTTCGCGATGGACGCAAAAACCACTGAACGGATTTTGATGCGGTTTTCTTTGTTAGAAAGGGCTTGCTCAGACTTAAAATCTTACATTTGTTTGATTGCAATCGGTTCAGTAGAACCAGAGATGTGAGCAATAATATATAATAATCTTAATTTTGCTAAGATTATAGATGTCGCTTTTTGCTTGAGATTATTCTTATGGATGAATTTTACTTTCAAACAACTATGTGAATAAATATACTTAATTTTTACATGCACAATCATGTAAAAAAATACGTATTTAATCATGTAATTAAAATTTAAAATTCTATAATTTAGTTACAAAATAACAACTAGATGGCGATAACGCGGTTTTGAACAAAGTATGGTTTCGTTCACAGCTGACGTATAATAGTCCTACGGTAAAGGCGGTTTTTGTCTGGCAAATTATGAAATTACCTAAGTTGATGTGGGTGCAGTACTGTATCTGTATATTTCGATTCGTAAAAAGCTTTTGACTTACATACTTTCATCGAACATCCTGGATAATTAGTAAAAATGTTAGCCTGTAATTTTTTTGCTCACTGCAACACACATGCACATACACACTCATGCTGCCGACCCTGAGGAAACCTTCTAATCTAATGCCCTTCTTCAAAAACCCCATATTGTTGTTGCTTGGGAAAACCAGATCAGGGAATTTATTCCACAGCTTGAGCGTGTGTTGGAGTTCCTTTCTAACCGCTTACCGCACAATGTTCACCATTTCCAGTCGAACTGTGTGAGGATGAATTTCTTGCCTATGGCGAGCGGTGTGATAATGTGTGAGATGATCCCAATGCATCTGAGCAAAAACTGTTGCAGAGTAGACAATTCGTTAGACTGTGCTAATATTATGAATACGAAAGGAACCCTGTCTGTCTGTTGCCTTTCACGCCTAAACTAATGAAATAAACAGATCTTGATGAAATTTGTTATAGAGTTGCATAAGAGCTTGGGAACGTACATGGGCTACCTTTAATACAGATTGCCATTTTTGATGAGCTCCTCATGAAAGGGTATTATAAGAAAGGATTTCGACCACATGCTGCCTAAACATGGGAGATTTTCTAGATCAATTCTCTTCCTCATTCTAACGTTTTCAACTTGGTGCCAGCGGTCCGCTTTTACCAGTTTAACTGCGGATTTGGCTAAACTTGGATATTTACTGTGAAGCGACTGCCATCTGATCTACACAACTCAAAGGAAATATCGAAGCATGGCAGCTAGACCAGTTGTTAGACTTTTGAGGGCCCCAACTACCCGTAACAACTGCCATAGATGTTTGTATGGCAACCGGGACTGACGGCTTATCGTGCTCTCCGGACATACTAAAGAATTTTATTATTCTTGCGTATGACAGAGTGGTCCTATATCCCCAAAAGTCCGGATCTGATGCTGAGAACCTTGAAAAATCAAGGGAAAACTTAAAAATAACAGGAAATCGTGCCTAGCTACACGCCTACTAAGTTATGTTAGCAATCATTTGTATAATGTCGTTTCGTTTCCAAAAAAAAAACGAATGCCCAGGCGCTATCTATCAAAATTTCAGTATAGTAAATTTTTTTATAATACAGCCCAGTAATTATATTTTACCGCACAAACATATGAATCAATATATGTTGTGTTGTTATGAAAGCCGTTGCTTCGTACAACGGCTTTCATAAGAACACAATGACCTTTATTAGTCTTACTCAACTACGTGTTTTAAGTGGCTCTAATATATATATATATAGTATATTCTCCAGTAGAGCCATACTGTGGAATATATTTCCACCTACCACCTACCAGCTACTTCTAACAGATCAGTAAATCTGTAAGTTCCGTTATTTTTCTCTTTTCAGGGTCTCTCTTTATTCTTGAAGTAGGTTTTTTTTTAATTTTTTTTTATTCCTTTTAGTATAAGTTTATAACAGATTCATCGTTCATCATTTGACTAGGTTTTTATCATCAGTTTAACAATATGATTTTCAGAATCAAAAATTCACATTAAATTATGTAAAAGCAACAGAAACATTTTGAGTATGTCCGTAATTTGAATCTGATTTTGACTCCCTGGATTATTGCCTTTCCAACAAAATAAAGATCATAAAAATCGGCTTTGCAAATTGCGACAGTAAATACAACGGTTAGTCACCTATTTTGCCCCCTCAATCGTGAAATTTAGAATACCTACCATATTTTCTGTCTGACCGATGGGTAGGATCGCCTTACCTCTCCCGCCCCGGTGACGTTGAATTTCTTCTTCGTTGTCGTCATGGCTGCGGACGCGTCGGGTAGCGCGACCTATATAAATCCACCGTTCCTATCCGTTCAGGATTACGGCTGGGACGGACGGGGTCAGCACTAGATTGTGTTCGTCCGCCCCTGGATATTTTTTATAGAGGTTTTCTTCCTTAGGAGCCACCATTCCAGTCCTGGGTTAGGCTTGCCGCTTGGCCGAACGTTGGTCTATATCAGATCGTAGTTCCTACTTCTGGACGAAGCCAAAGGCGAAGAACTCATACACCCAGTATGCCCCACCACTACACCCTCTGCAATTAGAGGGACATGTGAAGGATCTACGAGTGATTACCAGGGCTACTTGGGCTGTCAGACAGGATCTCTAGAGTCTATTAACCGTTGTGCATGGTGCACCAGCCCCTCGCTTCTACTCTTCAGGATTGAGGTTCAAAGGGGAAAAAAACGGGGAAGCCAGCGTAGAGGTTACTCGACGTCGCATTTGAGATGCGAGGCTGGAGAACCTCTACGTTGGCTTCAATACGTGGGCCTGCCACCAATAACTTATGAGACGTCTTGCGATTTTCCATAAATGTAGGTAAGTAGTGTAAGTAGAAAGGCGAGAAGACTGTAAAGTAGAGAGTCAAACACAGAATTGAGTAAAATGTCGAGAAGAGAGTGGAACACAGAGATGAATAGAGGATCAAGTATAGGGTGGAATACGGAGTCAAGTAGAGAGTTGAATAGAGAGGCGAGTAGAGATACGAATAGAAAGGTGAGTAGACAGACGAATAGAGAGGCGAGTAGAGATAAGAATAGAAAGCTGAGTAGACAGACGAATAGAGAGGCGAGTAGAGTGTCTACTCAGCGCTCAACACTCGACTCTCAGCGCTAAAATTTACAGCACTACGCAATAAGCGACATCCACGCGGGCGGAGCCGCGGGCAACAGCTAGTAACTTATATATAAACATTTTGAACGGCAGCTGTTGACAGACAAAGCCACTTGAGCACTAGCCACCCCGCAGGTTTATTGGTTCTAGGCAGAGGTTCTAGGTGTCAGTGTTTATTGGTTCTAGGCAGATATATCCGTGGTTCTAGGTGACTTCAACATTCAACACTTGCTTGCTTAAGTCCACTCTTTGTTCTAGATTGCTTACAATTTTTTCACTGGCGGGTTCTCCAGAACTGTTGAATCTTTTTTTTAATTTCACACTCAAATTCACTCCCTAAAAGACATGATAGATCTTATCGTATAAAGTATAGATTCAACGTGTGGAGCTACTGAGATAACTTGAAGGATATGACTGAATAATGGACCGAAACTATGGTTTCCGCCTGTCACTCAATCTGTACATTTATTGTCAATCTTACACAATGATGGAGACGAAACATTTATAGTTAAGGCAAGGTACAAGCACTTAGCATGCATCCTTGAAATAGCAAAGGCCTTCAAGAGGGTACAGAGGTTTTCTATATTACATATTTATGTCTTAAAAATGTTCTGCAAAGCCTTATTCTGCTTGCTGGCTAGTCCATTAATAGTAAAATATTCACTCTACTTCCACTTTGCACGGTTATTCAACCTGGCCCTCGATTCTACTAAAGCTAAACCACTGTGGTGCCGGAGTCACTGCAAAAAAATGACATTAAATTTTAGACTTTATTCTATACGCCTAAAGTTCAAAATGAAATGAAAACAGATTCATTACACCTATTCAATTACTCTGCAAAAAGTAATTTAATTTTGAACTCACTCGCTTTAAAGTCTATTATTTAATGCCGTTTTTTACAGTGACCTTGGCACCACCTGTTCTATAGCTTTAGCAGAATCGAGTCCCTGCTGGAGCAGAGTCCAAATTACTCAGTGGGCTCAAGTAACTTGGTCAGTTGTCGCGTGAAGACGATATTTAGCTGACAGGGATTTGTCCACCCGTAAATGACGTTGACATCCATTGTTAACGATGTGGTATCATTTACTTTAGTCGGAGGTATCATTAACAATTATTTATATTTATTTCAATTGATTTTATGCTAGCTTTACATGCACAGAATTTTATTTTCCTGTTTGATAAGTGAGTCTTCAGTGTGCAAATAGAATTCTTATATTACGAATTGCGAAGTCAGAATATCTACCAGAGCACATTATTACTATTTTTTATGTTAGATATTCGGTAGAGCATAAAAATAGAAGGTGGAATCATTAGATATAAAATTTTATGCACATGCCAAGAGCCCTCGATAACGTGAGTGTTAATTTTATTGTAAACAAATCTAGTGGCGCTTGTAGTTCTTGTTTAAATGAACTAGTTATATACCGACAGTCCGTTTCTATTTTCTCGTTCAATACTGTGAATTTGTATGTCTGTTATCAATCAATCCGATATCGTTGTTCATTTAGGTCAAGATTAATGCATTTATTTACATTTACAAGCAGATTCGCAAGGCAAGATTCGCCCATAAAAACTTTCAACATCTCTTTTCAACAGTTAGTAATTATAAATTACTGTTTAATTATATTGGATAGTACCTAAACTGCTATAGCTACGACTATGTATACTCGCTGGCTAAATCTAAAACCCATGGGCAATTGATGTCAAGATTTTAAGATTGAAATAAATTGTTAACGGTTTATCTAAATATATATAATTCAAAGGTGACTGACTGACTGACATAATGATCTATCAACGCACAGCCCAAACCACTGGACGGTCCGGGCTGAAATTTACGTAGGCATCCGCTAAGAAAGGATTTTTGGAAATTCTGATACTAAAGGGGTAAAATAAGGGATGGAAGTTTGTATGAAAGTCCGTCATTTTCAGAGCTAGTTGCACTAAATTTCATAAACCTGTGTCTTTTAAGAAATAAATGAACACATGTATCAGCGTTTTTCAAATTTAAGTACTAAGAGGGTATGATAGGTGATAAACTTTTGTATGGAAAGTTCGTCAAGTTAGAAGCATGAAACTTCGTACACCTACGTATTTTGAGAAATGTTTTGTCGCGATGACCGACATCCACGCGGGCGAAGCCGCGAGCAAAAGCTAGTTAAATATATATGGGTATCCCCACTGTCCGGGCAGTATAAGTACCTATTTACTTAATGGAAAAAATAGCTTGGCACATGAGCAACTTGTGGTGTTTTGAATAATACATCAAATTCAACATGTGAATGGCATGATATATTAAGTCCGACTAGTCACCACAAGTAGCAATATCTAATGTGACCTACTTAGAGAGTACCTACTGAGTGATAGTAAAACTGTTCTAGGTCTTAGCGAGGATTGATTGATGAGTAAGCTGTCGGCATTCTATACTTACAAGCTTCGCGGGACTATTAAATATATGTAACACTAGCTTTTGCCCGCGGCTCCGCCGCGTGGATATCGGTTATCGCGACCAAATATAGCGTATGTCCTTTCTCATGGTCTAATCTACCCTTATACCAAATTTCATCAAAATCGGTCCAGTGGTTTAGGCGTGAAAGCGTAACATACAGACAGACAGACAGAGTTACTTTCGCATTTATAATATTAGTATGGATTTATAGAAGCACTAGGGCTGGATTTCACCAAAGATAGGAACCGAGATCAAATCGAAAAACTGCGTTACAAAATTTTTCATACATCCATCCGTATACTCACGTCTGTAAATCCCCGAACGGGTAGGCAGAGGTGTACTAGCACCCACGTTTCACCAATTGTGATTTTCGGTCCCATGGCGTCAGGCGCGGATCCAGGGGGGGGGTCATGGGGGTCATGACCCCCCCCTGGGCAGATCGTCTTCTGATTATTTTCTTAATCTCATATAGGTAAGTTGTTCATAAATTGAACAAAGTAAATATTTCAAGAAATGGGATCAATTGCTACCAATTGTTTTTTAGCCTTTTACCATTTTTCTTGCTGACTGTACGATTTTTCCAAAATCTGTGCATGCAGTTCAGAATATCTCAAAAAGTTAGGGAAGGTCTCCAAAGAACATTTTACTGTAACTACCTACAACGGTTAAGGTACCTGCCTTTACTGCCCCGTTTCAAAAATACACCTTGTATGCATAATTATTATAAAATTGTAAATTAATCGTGTCTCTAATATTGGAGACTAATATTTAAAAAAACCGGACAAGTGCGAGTCGGACTCGCCCATGAAGGGTTCCGTAGCAGCTAGTAACCTAATATAAAAGTTCTTGTAAAAGTTCATTAATAGTAGATTGTATTACAAGGGAGCAAAGTAGTATTTTTACGGCGAGGGCGCTACTTTGAATCAAGAGCAAAGCGAAGGATTCTAGAATAGAATCCCGAGCGTAGCGAGGGATTCTAACGTAGAATCCTGAGCGCAACGAGGGATTCAAAGTACACCGCCCGAGGGAAAAATAATTAGCTCCCGAGTTATACACTCTACTTTTCATCCCCTTTCTATGAGAAAATTTATTTCTCCCGAGATTTCGGGCGTAACAAGTTTTGTACGGCGTTGTTAGCTTAATATCTAATTGTTTCAAGAGTTAATGCATTGTCACTTCCTTAACTCGAAGTAGAACTCATATTATTTTGCAAAATACAATTTAAATAGGTAATGTACTAATTACAAGAACAGAGAGGTAATTGGCGCTCTTTGTTTTTTTTTTAGTTAGCACAGGTCACCCCGAGCTATGCAGCCAACAAGTACCAGCCAGTAATCCGTACAAATTTGAGTTCGATTTCTATGAATGATAATGTTCCAAATTCAAAAAGTGCGCGGCAAAGATAATTGCGGCGCACTTATAAAGAGGATTAAAAACTCATTACTGCCCGCTAAAAGTTTCTTATAGAAAATACCACCTTTGGGTGCACATAAAGGCGAACCAAGTCGTCCTTTTCGAATAGATGGGATGAAAATGCTTTTTTGTATTAAATGAATTTTTGTATGAAATTTTGAGTTACATGAATGAAAGGCGAATATTGCGATCTATGACGTATTAAAAAAACTACTAACTAGATCTCCTTCAAACCAATTTTCGTTGGAAGTTTGCATAGCAGTGTACATCATATATTTTTTTTAGATTTATCATTCTCTTATTTTAGAAGTCAGAGGAGGGGGGACACATTTTTCCTCTTTGGAAGTGTCCAATTATTCGGTTTAGAAAAAAATTTATGTTAGAAACCTTAATAGCATTTTTGAAGACCTATCTATAGATAACCCCCACGCGAAAGGGTTTGATGAAAAAAATATTGATTTTCAGTTCTAAGTATGGGGATCCCTAAAATTTATTGCTTTTTTCTATTTTTGTGTCAAATTCTTAATGCGGTTTACAGAATACATTTACTTATCAAGTTTCAACAGAATAGGCCTTATAGTTTCGGAGAAGAGTGACTGTGACATACGAATGGACAGACAGACAGACATGACGATTCTATAAGGGTTCCGTTTTATGCCATTTGGATACGGAACCCTAAAGAGGAAGCGATTGTTTTTTTATGGAATAGGGAGGCAAACGAGCAGACGGATCGCCTAATGGTAAGCGATCACCGCCACCCATGGACATCCGCAACACCAGAGGAGTCACAAGTGCGTTGCCTTCCTTTTAAAAGAGAGTACGCTCTTTTCTTAAAGGTTGAAGGTCGTATTGGTTCGGAAATACCGATAGCGACAGTTCATTCCAGTTTAGTTGTGTGAAGAGGGTTTTTTTTTTATATTTGGTCCGTCAATTGACTGTACCCCGCTAGATGGCAATAAAGCTGGCGTCTGGCGTGCAGTCCAGAAGATACAGACCACCATTCTCGGTGCCATTGGACGTAAAATGGTGGTCCCTAACTTGGCGGCCTTGATAGATGCCTTTTCACGCCCGGGAGTGTAAGAGAAGGGAAACACGTATGCGGGCAGAGCATGCCAGCTCTTTATCGTGCGGCAGAGGACAGTTTCTCGAGAAACTCACAGTTGTGGACCGCCAGCTGTCCAGATGGTGAGTGTGGAACTGCTGTCGCGTGGACCGATGGCGGAAAGAGGCGGCGGGGGTTCAATCTGAATCAAACCGTTGGCGGTGAGCTGGAGTGAAATACTGTCCCGATCTATTGAGCACGCCAAGCTTCTTCGAGGCTAATTTAGCTTAACCCTCTAAATGACCGCGAAACTGGACTTCGCTCGATATGTCAACACCAAGTATTTCAATATCGGCTGAGACAGTTAAGGGGGTGCTCTCAAAACGAGGGAATACGACCTACGGCGGTTTTTTAGCGGTGAACGCACAAACTTGTGTCTTTGTGGGGTTGAATCGGACGAAATTAAGTCTACCCCAAATTGAAACTTTATCTAAAGAGGTTTCAAATTCAGACACAAATTTGTTTCGGCTCGCGTTTTCCCGAGAAATGTTTGCGCGGCCGGTATAGAGGGCATCGCTCGTACTGTCGTCCGCATAACAATGAATGCTGCTAATTTGCAGCATGTTATTGACCTGGAGGAGAAACAGAGTAGGCGATAGCACACAACCTTGAGGGACACCAGCATTCACAGACATACGAGTAAGAGCATTTACCGTCGACTACGACTTTTATGCTTCTGTCTGTTAAGAAGCTAGCAATCCATTCGCACAATTTCTCGGGCAGCGCATAAGAAGAAAGTTTTGATAAAAGCGCTTTGTGCCAGACCCGATCAAAGGCCTTCGCTATGTCCAAACTAACCGCTATGGCTTCTCCCTTGGTCTCGATCGCCTGTGCCCAACGATGCGTCAGGTATACTAGAAGATCACCACCTGACCAACCCCTACGGAAACCGTAGTGCAGGTCATTGAGCATTGAGTGAGGAGCTGGCAGTTGATAATGGACTCCATTATCTACGAGAAAAGGGAGGTAATGGCTCTGTAGTTGGATGGATTTGAGCGGTTGCCTTTTTGAGGTATCGGGTGGACCAGCGCTGTCTTCCATAATGTCGGGACTACACCAGAAGAGAAAGAGAGCTGGAAAAGACACGTTAAGACCGGTGCCAACTCTGGAGCGCACATCTTCAACACTATGGGAGGAATTTCATCAGGCCTGTTCGACTTATGGACATCGAGGGACGTAAGTGCTACTGTGCAATGTGTACAAGTGCACTGAGCGTTGGTGAAACCGGATATCCGGCATACAGCTCTCGCACCGCGGTATAGTGGGTGGTTCCTGTCCCTCGTCATCCAAGGTCGAGTTAGACGCGTAGAGTTTGCCCAGAAGATCGGCTTTCTCCTTTGCGTTGTGGGCCAACGAATCACTTTCCATGTGCAGAGGTGGAAAGGAAGGCTTACAGAAATTCCCTTCGATAGCTTTGGCAAGAGACCAGAATGCACGAATTCCCGAAGGTAGACCGAGGCTCTCGCCAATTCTACCGATATGCTCCGACTTCGACTTTGCTATGTCTCTTTTGAAGGACTCACTCAGTATTTTTAAATTCATGTATATTTGATAGTGATTGACACGTCCGCGTCATGTGCATTGGCCGCGATAGTTTTTTTATTAGAAAGACTTAAAATCTGCCGCATGTTTGATGGTGTTTAATTGTGCCCAAATCTTGAAACAACTCCAGCGTCGGTAGATGGCGCTGTTATAAAGAGTCCTATAGTTTCTTTACGAATGTATTCCGGGCGAAGTCAAGTCCCAGGCCGCATGTTGCTTGTACATACAATTAATAACTAATAAATACGTATTTTTCAAAATAAGTATCATTTCAAAATATGAATTACAGAACTTTACCTATACATTTTTTTTTTAATTATCGTAAGTAGGTACATGTTCCAAATGAATTCGAGTTTTGACATCGACTATGACCCCCCCCTGGCTGGAAAGCTGGATCCGCCCCTGCATGGCGTAATAGTCTTGGGCTTTATGTTTACGGATGGAGAACAGCCCTATCCCTTAATCGCCTTTTACGACACCCACAGGAAGAACTGGGGTGGTCTTATCCTACTCCACAGGGAACCAACAAAATTTTCCTTTAAGTAAATTTAATAACATTACTTCAAGTTATTTAGTAGTGGCGGATTCTTGAGGTGTGAATTATAAAAAAAGTTTAAAACTAAAACCCGACTTTTTTTTCTTCTTCTGACTTCTGCCGGACTCCTACCGACTAAAACCCCCACGGTATCGCCCAGCAGCCTATAGTTGGGAGCCCCGGGTAAGCCCTCGGAAGGATGTCCCAGGGCTCCCAACAGACCCACGGCTTCAATGCGGCCCCGTCCAGGGGTGGTTCGGATGCTATCCCGCGTCTATGGGGGGTTTTCGGGTATATATATAGAAGGGGGGGGGGGGGGACGTGCGTGAGTCCGTCACGTCACGCTGCCGTCATGGGCCTGCTTCTGTAAGGACGATGAGCAGCCAACTCACCGTCCTCAGGTCCGTGGTCATGGAGGCCGACGGTTTTCGGCGAAGACACGTCGGCGGCACCCAAGCCGCCGACTGCGGAACTCGGGTGGGAGAGTTCTCTCCCGCTCCCGCCCCGCCGCCTCTTTCACGAGCATGACCTGCTCGCAGAAAGAGGCGGCGCAGTTCCACTTACTCCCGCTGGAGACCATGGCTCCCACCATGGTCTCGAGCGAGAGAGTGTCCACGCCCAAACCCACCACGAGGACCTGGCGATGTTGCGCCCACGCCGTGCACTCCACCAGCGTGTGGAGCGCTGTGTCAGCACTGCGGCCGTGGTTTCCCGGTGTCTTCGCCACAGATACCTACCGAAGCTACCGTGCCCGGTAAGCGTCTGTGACAACCGGTAGGAGAACTAAAACCCGACTACCGAAAAATCACGCTCTAAAAAGTGACAAACAAGAAACTTGATATTTTCTTTTAGCCGTGGTCGTATGCCACTTTTCCCTGGAATATATTGTTTTGTTAGAGTAAGTGGTTCGCCGTAGTCGGGTAAAAAAAAAAGGCAAGGTTCACACCTAACTAAAGGTCAACTTCTTTACGACTGGTTTAATGTAAAAAAAATAACAATTTGCTCTATCTAATGTCAGCTAGTGTTGACTATCATATCACTATTTGCTAATAAGTTCATCAACTCTGACGACGTGGCCATCTCGAAAGAGATGGTCCTGGGTCAGCCTGGGTGCGAGAGATATGTTCCCTGCATTATCACCTCTGGCAACCAAATACCCAAAGACGTCGTTCGTTTTAGTCGGTTCGAGACATAACCACCTCCACCGGCTCCGGTTGGGGTTGGTATCCGTAGGGGTTTTTCGCACAATAAAAAAAAACTCTGACGACGTGAACAGTGCTGCGGAAGTCGGAGTGTTGGGAACCATGGCGCACTTTTAGAGAGACATAGATGTCTAGCAGCACTGCAATAGGCTAATTGATTGATGATTGATGTACATTTTCAGGTACATCAGTGGCAGTATGGGGTACATGGGCGGCACGTGCGAGACTGCGCTAGCGGCGTGGAAGCCGCCCACCAACTACTTGCCGCGTGGCGAAGCCCCACCGCCGTACGATGAGGCAGTGGCGCAGACGAGGCAGGAGAACATCAGGTATTCGCGAAATATAAAAGGAGCTGCCGCGCGCAGATTGTTTTATAATAATCTATAATTGGTGAATTTGAGATAGACCACCGCAGTAGCATTCCGTGCTATCTTCAAAATACATACAAGAAACGTGTAAGGGTAGCTACACACATAAGCGGGCCGGCATTAATCGGCAAGGCCGGGCGGTAAAATAGAATATATGTAGATGAATGTTCGGGAATCATAAGCCGCTCGGCTGCCGCATATTATCACTCGGCTTGGCAACTGCCGAATTGTGCCGATTGGCACAAGCCGGTACACCAAGGTAATTTAGTAGTTGCTTTGGGTTGGCTCTTTCATTCTGCAATACTGCCGAATGGAATGATGTGTCGACCCGAATGAACAACTCGATCGGCACTAGCCGATTGAAGTCGAACAAGTGCAGTAATTGCTTCGGGTCGGCTTTGTTGTTCGACAAAACTGCCGAACCGACAATGCCGGCCCGCTTATGTGTGTAGCTACCCTTATACAGCACATTTTTGGAGCAAGATATATGGTTCGACCTATATATGTCAATAATATTCTAGGACTTACTATCCAGTGTCATCTAGATTCAAACTAAGCAGAGTTTTGTCATAATGGGTTCTAGAATGAGGAGAAACATACTTCAGACTATTTTGAATATTTTTTGTGAATAATTACACTTTGTACATGGAAGCGTCGGTAGCTTAGTGGTTATGGAGTTGGTCGTACGATCCAGAGGTCCTGGGCTTGATTCCTGGCCATTTCACTACCGAAGTGAACCGACTCTTAACACGAGCAATTTAGTTTAGCTGGAGGGGTTAGTGGGTATAGAGCTTAAAATTTAAGGAATAAGTTGTCACCTCAGTTGCCTTCTGCATACTTTTGAAAGTAAATTATACTGCATCTGCAATTGCTCTGGTTGTATAGGGTATTTGACTAAGTCGTCGATTCTTCCCAATACTAGTTAATATGATAGCTTGTTGTGAAAAAGTACGCCTTGCAAAATAAAATATTGCATTTCTAAACTGAAACTATGACTTTTCATTAGGTACTTGAAATTCCCAAAAAAAGTCAAAATATAAACAATCAAATTCAATTCAAATATATAACTTTTTAGATTCCTCATTAAATTTTAAATAACTTTTATTATGAACTATATAAGTGTAAACGCAACGTAGACCGAGATAAATGCGATATTATCTTGCACTCCATACATTTTCACTACGCGCTACCGAAGCGTGACGTCACAATTTAGAACGATTTTGTATGGAGGGCGTAGCGACAAATTGAAATTTTCAAAATCAAATATCTTGAAAACTATTTGTCGTACGAAATTTTACTTTACAGTTCATTATATTATAAGACAGTGGTCATTTTTCGAAAGTAAAAAAAAAATAGTTAAATAGCCCATTGTAGTACGTACATAATTATAAGTGAGATAGGAGTACTATCCTCTTTCGCATCTAATAATGATTAAAATCCTCGTTCCAGGATGGCAAACGAGATGTCCTACCACCGCACGTACCCCACTACAATGGAGACACTCGCGAGACCCGACGACTCCGTGCAATGTGGGGGCCACGGCTATGTCAATATACAGCGACCTGTCACACAAGTGAGCTTTTCTATTACAGTTTACCACGTTCACGTTTGTCCATGTCTGGAAAGCGGACCCCGAAGTCGGACCCTCGAGAGTTCGGGCCCGCTTTCTGGCTTTTTCGTCTCAGGTGAGACTATTGGCACGCTTGTCATCCCCTTTTTTTTCGTGCGGAAATCTCCTCGGATACCTCCCCCGCCGGAGCCGGAAGGTGTCAGACTCGAACCAACTAAAACCGCACGCCGACTGAGGGTCGTGGTGCTAGGCTGGAGGTGAGGTTGTCTTCGAAATATCTCTCGCACCCCAGCTGACCCAGGGCCATCCCTTACGGTCTGCCCCTCTTTATATAGAATGAGGATATACAAAATTGAATCGCGAGGATCAACTATTTCTATTTTGTAGATCGCGAATACTCAGAATTGCTATAACGCGCCACTGCTGCAGCCAGTTCATCAGGTGGAGAATAGGGAGCCGGCGCCGATGCCTCACCATCCGCTTGCACCTAATAGTAAGTACATACACCCGCCGGGGGCTGACGTTGTCATCATCTATAGTTAGATAGATTTGACATACATACATACATACATATAATTACGCCTTTACTCCCGGAGGGTTAGGTAGAGGTGAATTTCATAACATAACATAATAACATAACATAAACTCACGCCTGTATTCCTCGAAGGGGTAGGTAGAGGTGCTAGCACCCACATTTCGCCAGTTTATGTTTAGGTCCCAATGTAATAGGTGGCGAGCCTATTGCCATTAACCGGGCACTTATAAACCTGCGATAAATACACACATAACTTCGAAAAGCATCGAAAAGTCATTGGTGTGTGCCATGGTAAACCTGGGATCGAACCCGAGACCTCGTCTCAGCAGTCCATTACCCATACCACTAGGCTACCGCAGATTATATTATTCGGTGCCATGTAATAGGGGGTGAACCTATTGCCGTATTCCGGGCACTATTTTGACTCGAGTCATGCATCTGAGGCTGAGCCTGGGCTATATCATATCTGTCTAATGTTTAACAGCCCTATCCCTTAGTCGCTTTGTACGACACCGCATAGGAAGAGATGGGGTGACCGAAATTCTAGTTTGCCTAATGAAACTAATTGAAATTAAGTGAAAAAAGAAAGGTAGGCCCCTGAGTGTAACGCCCCTGGTGTTGCATACGTCCATAGGCCGCGGCACCCACTTTCCACTAGGTGGGCCGTGTGCTTGTCTGCCACCTAAGTGGTATAAAAAAACACTAACAGATTTTATCGCGATTTAATTGTTATCATTTGGTTTTAGCCCGACGTTTCGGCTGCTTTTCAACACCATGGTCACTAAGAAGTAAAATAGTAGTCATTCCGCGACAATGGCTGTTGAAGAGTGATCGAGGTCGTCGGACGTCGGATTAAAAGTAAATAATACCAAAAATATCGCGATAGAATCCGTAAAGAAAGTGGTTTTATTTCACTGAGTGGTATTCATATAAACTTCAGAAAGTATCAAATGAAACTAAAATAATGAACCATTTCTAAAAGTCATTCACTAAGACAGTAATGATTAAAATGCATGGCTAAACGTCGTATCGTTGTAACAATGTGTTGCCAATTGAAAGAATTCATTCCCGTATGACTAGCTAGGTATACATTTTTAATAGATATTTTTTTTTAATGAATAAATACTTAAATAAATATTCCACAACAAGCTTAATTAGCTTGTGTTATGGAATCTAGAATGCGGATAAACATACTTAGATACTTTTTTTTCTGTAAATACATATTATACATCGAAACACCCAGACCAATGCAGATAACCATATTCATGCATACAAATATTTGCACTGAGCGGGGATCGAACCCGCGCCTCTTGCGTGGCAGTCGCGTGCACTACCACCACGCCACAGAGGCTATATATATAATTAACAGGGTAATAATGGTTATAATCTGGTTGAAGTACATATTCCAAGCATGCAAAGAATGTTTAATCATAATAATATGAAATATAGTTATGAACGCACTTCTATTATTAGAATTCTTTATATGAAATCAACTCGAGTGCACTACGCTATTTTTATTAGTAGTATGTGTTAACGCGTCAATAAATCATAGACAATGAAATAAAAAACCGTTATATAGAGAATGAATCAATATCGTTTAAAGTTTTATGGTTTGTTCGAAAACTGAAACGTGATGATGAGTGATGGATGACTGCAATCTTAAAATTGAAAGCCCACTGAGTTCGTTGCCAAAGTACTCTCAGGACAGAGCCGTGTTACGATCTGGAACTCGATTACGAATGATTTCAAAACTACAATAACTAATAGAAAACGTATCTAACTATAAGTAATTCCAAAGGTTTAATAACCTCACAGACAGACCATACGGTATATTTATTGATATACAAAATAATTGTATATCAATGGGTATACTAAAGGTTTCTCACGTGTCTTTTTGAACCCCGCGTTTTCACATTGCCATCGCTGAATCGGGCGCCCCGTCTATCGGTGTAGTTTTTTAGACGTTTTGTAAATTCAATTTTTGTGAACCGTTTTCCGTATCCATATTATATGTTAGTCTATGATAAAGATGTAAAAAACCCGACTACCGAAAAATCACGCTATAAAAAGTGACAAACAAGAAAATATCAAGGATAGCCGTGGTCGTATGCCACTTTTCCATAGAATATATTGTTTTGTTAGAGTAAGTGGCATACGACCACGGCTATCCTTGATATTTTCTTGTTTGTCACTTTTTATAGCGTGATTTTTCGGTAGTCGGGTTTTAGTTTAAACTTTATTTTTTATTTAAATTATTTTGAGGCAAGGTAAAGCTAATAATTTATACATATTTGAAATGTGCTCATTAAGCACTTTCATTTGATACCAAACACGGCATATTTATCTCAAATTTATTTTTTAACACAGTACCTTATGAGCGCTAGAGGGCGCCACACAAGATTGAGTGACACATCATATAGCCTATAACCATCGGACGATCAAGCCGCTTGTAACGATACCTCATTGGTCCAGTTCTAATAAGTACTTGAGGAGCTATGAGGGAACAAATGAACATACATACCAGTGGCGAAGGGTGGATTTTTTTAAAAGGGAAGCCGAACGTAAGAAAAACCTTACCATGGCCGATTGTAATGTGTAGGTACTCCTTTCAAAAGCTGTGACTGAATGGGTCGAGGCTTAGGTCCAAATGGTTGAGGAAATTTCAACCCACATTTACTATACGTGTAAGCACTGATGATTATTATAACAGTGTCTTTCAAGTGTAATGAAAGTGGATTTGAAAAAATAAGACTTCAGCAGTTCGACTACCACTAACGTCGTAAAATCCTAGAAATCGTTCTTCAATGCCAGTTTCAGTTAAATATATAAATATTACAGTTAGTTGCTCCCTATGGCTTACGTCAGGTGTTTCGTCAATCATAACCGATACAAATTGAGCTTTATCTATCTCTAATCTAATACGATCTCTTAAAACGGATGCAATGCTATGTATTAAATCGTTTTGAATGTCGCTAGAAAGACCAGAAAATACGGGATTTTGCATTAAAGAACATTGTTCTAATTGTGAGTCCATTACTGAATCGTATTTACTAAATATAATAAGGTTTCGATATAACTCCCGCGGTTATCAGAACCTGAACTTTCATCGTGACCGCGAAAAGCTAACTCTTGTTTACCTAAAAAAATTACTGTAGGTATCTATAAACCGTTTCATTAGATTTCTATTACGATCTACTTTTCGATTATGTACTTCATAGGTATTCGTGAAAAATGTTTCGATTCTAGTTGTCCCGAACTCGTGTAAAACTATACAACTACGGATATGTTTCTCAGTTTGAACATGTTTTTTTGATGAATTCGATAAATTGTTTATGTCACTATATCCTAAATGACTCCATATACTCTTAGAATCTGAGAATAAAACAATACATTCTATTTCATTTACAACTGCCTGTGAGCCAGTTATATTTATCGTAATGAGATATATTAAAATGTTTCGTAAATCCATCGCGCCGTTTATATTCTATATTCATGGCTCGGCCTAACTGAACTAAATGTTTCTTATTTTCATAATTTAATTTCGAGAAAGATGTTTTCTCACACAACAAATAATCAGTCAGACAACAATCTAATGCTATTAACGCAGCCATTATAACAGCAAAATACACTACAAATGCATATAATACAACGACTACTTACCAAAATATTACGTAGATACTACGACAGTATAATGTCAATCAATGCACAACAGTCAATACACTACACAACACAAGCACAAATTATACTTAGTAATAACTACTTTACACAAAAAAGCGAATTCTAACTTATTTATAACATAATAATTATTGATGAAATCAAAAATGAATGTCAAAATTGTGGTGAGCAATTGAATTTGTATTGTTTACATCGCTCATTCGCCTCAACTTCAGTGTATGTAAACAAAACAAACTTCACATTAATGCTCTCTCGCTCTCGCAAATTCTTATCGTATATTCTCTCTCTGTCATAACCCGTTGAACAGCGGCTTAATGTCGCTACATATTTCTACGAACACTACTAAGAAAAATTGCGCATGTGTGCGTGCGACTGCGTATTAAACAAGAGTTACAGATTCAGATTTTGGCAGCCGGCTTACGCGCGCGTTCAGACAGAATCATACAAGAGGTTTCCTTCCTTAATTGAGAACTAGATGGCGTTATGAGAAATATGTGTAATATGTATTGTATGTAAATAATTATTATATTGCGATTTACGTAACAGAATACTCTTTGTTTTATATTTTTGTGTAATGAATAGATGTGGTTTCATTGATTTATAATTTATTAATAGACAATGCTTAGGGGTTTTTGCAAAGGTAAGCCGGTAGGAATCGGGTTATATGGACACTTCGCCACTGATACATACATACATACATACATACATACATAGCCTGTCAAAATCATAACCCTCCTTTTGGCTTCGCCGTAGTCGGGTAATGATAAAGATGCATGGCCATCCTAATTTAATCTCATGCTTGTTATAAATAAAAGCATTTTAAAAAAAAGTAGGATAATCGAGTTCACCTAGTTTCTTGCTGGTATCTTCTCACTAGAACTAACCTACCGAACCAGCGAAAGAATAATTTTGAAATGATTTATTTTATTTATTATTCTTGACATTCCTGACAATGTAAAATTTTGACGTTCATATGTGCTCTTTATATGCCTAAACTGCCACTCACTTTGCGAATGCGGTTTAGATGAAGGAGATGTTGATCATATCTTCTTCTGTTGTCCCAACCAGCGTATCTCACTGTACGACATTCTTCCTTCACATATCCCTCGTCTTACATCCGTCAAATCTCTCCTGGCTTTAGTATATACACCCTTCGTTAAAATCCTTGCCAAGTTTATATAAATTAACGCACTAAAATTGTAGACTCTGCGGGAAGTTAAGTAACTACAAACTCGAGTCAACCGGTCACATTCTGGTCCACTTTGTCTCCTTCGTTAATAGCTCTGCTACGGGACATTGGCGAAATTGATGCTCAAAGCACAGAGCCAATCAACAAAAAAAAAATGCCTAAACTGAATCAATAAAATTGATTCTATGTTGTTCTAATTTTATGCAGTGCCAGTTTTGTTGCGTGAACATACAAAGCTGGTAGTGGGATTACAAGATAAATAATGAGTGTTGTGTATTCCAGTGGTGGGGTTCCCCAGTGCGATTCGTCTGACTGGTTCCCTAGGCGCCATCAGCAACCGCGGCCTGCTATCAGTCCTACAGCGCGAGCCCGACCACGAGCGGCCACACAATGTGCCCGGATTCTACACCAACACGCATAACATGCACACTTCACTGTGAGTACTGGACATGGGAAATATTAGCATTTGTGTAAGGTACATTAGTATATTCAAAGTTAATACATGTGGCGGGAATTGAAACCGAGTATAAAATGTACCATTTTCAGACTGAACACTGGGCTGTTCTTGTGCAAATATTTATACTATAAACATATACCGGGTGTAAGGGGAACGCTCCCGCAGCTGAAAACCCCTAGTAGTACTCCAGGTACATAACACATTGGCATAAAAATAAAATTGAATAGGACAAAAAAAAATTCTCGTTTTTTTTTCGTTATTTACTCTCCATCGCGTTAGTAAAGCTCAATGAAACGGTAATTTCATGAAAAGAACATCACTACAAAAAATTGGAGAGCAAATAAAGCAAAATGAAAAAAAAAAAATTTTTTTTTCGTCCAAGTCGATTTTATTTTTATGCCAATGTGTTATGTACCTGGAGTAGTACTAGTGGCTTTTGGATTCAGAGCGGTCCCTTTACACAAAGTATTCTATATAAAATGTCGTAATTTGTAACGTCCACTCGCACTCATCAGAAGTTTCCTCAATCAGATAACTATGAATTTCAATTATGAGGGACTTTTGAGGCACGTCTTGAAGTTCCCTCGTGTGAGTCGACGAGCTTTCGATGTTACGACTTCTCTTATACCGAGAAAGAGGTCACTCTGCTTTTCGACTTACAGTCGACACCTTTTCATGCACAGTTGTATGTAAAGGCGCAACCGTATCTTCTTTGTTGACTCTGCAGTCAGCAGCAGATCGATCTTATTGGACAAAGTGCTCAACATGATATTAATTCTTTCGTTTTTCTCTCTTCCTGTTAATGGATTGTTCTGATATTTGGTGGACACCTTTAGTTCAGATAATACTTGAATGAATTTTATAGCATTAAGTATGCTAACTAAACAAATCGAATATATAGGGAAAAATAAATCTCGGGCGGGACTCGAACCCGCAGTCTTTCCGTTACAGGGGGAATGATAATACTAGCACAGTATAACGAGATATCTTACAGTAGTTCATCGCGTTTGATGTTTGCGAAAATGCCGCCTTTTGCAGTTTTGTCAGGGTTGTCACTTCAGTTTTTATTTATAATTAATTTTTCTGTAATATTCTATATATTCGCAATCAGCGACCCCAAAAACCCCGAAAGCGACACCCATATCGATTTTGGTGAAAATTTCGTGTCCGCCATCTTGGATCGCGAAATGGATGTTATATTCGCAATCAGCGACCGCAAAAACCCGAAAGCGATACCCATATCGATTATGGTGAAAATTTCGAGTCCGCCATCTTGGATCACCAAATGGATGTTACATTCGCAATCAGCGACCCCAAAAACCCTGAAAACGATACCCATATCGATTTTTGTCAAAATTTCGTGTCCGCCATCTTGGATAGCTAAAGATAGAAAACGAAATAAAAAACAATTTTAACAAAAAAAAGTGTCATGAGTCATGAAAAAGAACAATCACGTGATAAGTGTGATTACAAATGAGACAGCCCTGAATCCTTAGTACCGAGTAAAATGTATGGGCGTACCGAGTAATACCCCGTCCCCCACCACTCCCCTGCCCCCGCACGATTGCTCTGTCTAGACGGCTTCGTTGACAGACTGTATGTAGTATGAATCGTTAGACTGGGATATTAGGTACAATTTAAATCAATAAAACAGTTTGTTTTTGCTCTTAATACCTTAGTTTTAAGGTCATTTTGAGACTTTGTAGTCAAGTTATTTCTGACGTTGACTGTACATGCTGGGGTCTACCCTTTTTGACTTCTATATTTTAGACTTCGACTCTGATATTGACATACGATATTCCAGCCACCGCACTATCCCCCGTATATCCACCGCCGTAGATACTACTCTTCTCGACACTCCGATCTCGGGGTTCAACCGCGCCGACCGCTCGCTCCACAACGAGATCCGGCGCTCGTTCCACAAGCCGAGCGACACCGCGCGGCACAACATGGCCGACACGGGCCGCAGTATGCCCAGGAACCTGAACCTGGCATCTACTAATGATATTACTAGGAATATTGATACTGCGCTCGATGATACGTAAGTATATATATTATTATAGTAATTATTGTCCGCGGTTACGTTTTTATAAGAGTACGACTTGTTTTATGTGGGGACACACACATACATAATTATGTACTCTATACATACATAGTTATGTATGTAAACATTGCTATGCTTGTGTGCGGTTGTAGATTATAAATCTATATTTATGAGACATTTCATTCAGATCTGTTGAACTGTTTTGACGTGATTCTGGCTTATCCATCTTTTGAAATAGCAGTTATAAAATTTATTTATTTTTTTGCCAAAATAAGCTTAACTAGCTTGTGTTACGGAATCTAAAATGCGGATAAATATACTTAGATACTATTTTATTTGTAAATACATATATATATATTAAACATAGAAACATAATATTCATGCATACAAATATTTGCACTGAGCGGGGATCGAATTTCATATAAACTATTTTGTTGTTCTGCCATGATTGAGTAACACGAATGTTTGTTACTGTATCAGTAGTAGTTTATTACTGAATCACGCTCACAAAGGCTACTCATCCAAACTTTCACATTTATAAAATATACTATAGATGAGGCAGTAAGTTTGTGTGTGTGTGCCAGGGGCGGTACGCGGTTCAACGGTAATACGGCGGGGTGGCGCCCGCGCACTCACAGCGACGAGCACGTGCGCGCTGATGCACCCCCTCCACCGCACCCGCACCCCGCGCCCTCCGCGCCGCCCGCGCCGCACGTACAACACGCGCACGCGCCACAAGGGCCGCACGTGTCGCACGTGTCACACGCGCCGCACGCGCCGCACGCGCCTAGTACGCTGCCGCTCACAGTGGACAAGGTATGACTGTACGCCTACACACTACGCTTTGCGAATAATGTAAATAATATTTTAAACGTCATTTCAAATTGGTTTTCTGCAAACAATCTATTGTTGAATGCAGAAAAAACCAAATGCATTATGTTTACACTGACTAATGTGAGGCAAGCTCAGGTTGATATCGTGCTGGGGGCGCAAAGGTTAGAATTTGTAAATAGCACTACTTTTCTGGGAATCACAATAGATACAGAAGATAGAGACAGAAATTGCAATGGGATGACCATACCACCACTAAGCTGGTGTACTTTAGTTACTTTCATAGCTTTTTTTTTCGTGCGAAAATCCCCTCGGATGCCTCCCCTACCGGAGTCGGAAATGGAGGTTATGTAGGACTCGAACCGACTAAAACCGCACGCCGACTGTGGGTCATGGTGCTAGGCCAGAGGTGAGGTTGTCATCGACATATCCCTCGCACCCCGGCTGACCCAGGGCCATCCCTTACGGTCTAGCCCTCCTCGGGAGGTATGACTGTAGTACGCCTACACACTCTGTGGCATTGATCACACACACCAATTAGGTATTAGCCCGGTCAATTTAGACATTTGAAGGTACATAAATTCCCACCAAGCTGAAAATGAGTAAAATTGTTCAAAACATAATTATAAACAATACCTGAAAGTTCCCCATCGTTCCCGTGTAAGGAAAAAAAAATATTCAAGGTCAAATTATCGAAATGGTTCATTTGTGGTAAGAGCGGCCGACTATGTCAATAAATTGGGAAATCACCCTGAACTTGATCTCTTTAACACAAGTCCATCCCCCTATAGTCGCTTTGTCTCTGGGAGGTGGTTTGAGTCGGTTCTTTTACTGTATCTGAAACTTCGAATTGTGACTGTACGGGCACGCACTAAATATGTATATGCGAAAACTCATAAATGGTTTTAAGTTAACCAATCAGTTGTCAGTTTAGTTATAAGATACTGTTTGTTTTCCAAATAAAATAAAATAAATAAAATAAAATAAAATAAACGGTCAAAAAAATTAGTTTTTCGCGATTTTCAGCAAAACGGTACGTTTATCATAAAAGTACTTCAGACAAAAATTTTAGATTATAAAATTATCTATAAAAAATGTCTCAACAGTTTTTTCCTACGAGTCACCGTTTCTGAGATATACCGATTCAAAAAGTTATATTATTATTCCTTCTGCTGATTATAACTGCTGATTGATAACAATTTTTATAACTTTTAGAATCGGTATATCTCAGTAACGGTGACTCGTAGGAAAAAACTGTTGAGACATTTTTTATAGATAATTTTATAATCTACAATTTTTGTCTGAAGTACTTTTATGATAAACGTACCGTTTTGCTGAAAATCGCGAAAAACTCAATTTTTGACCTTTGAACTTGAATTTTTTTTTACACGGGAATGATGGGGAACTTTCAGGTATTGTTTATAATTATGTTTTGAACAATTTTACTTATTTTCAGTTTGGTGGGAATTTATGTTCCTTCACTCTCATTTTTTGGTTTAAATTGACCGGACTATATTCTCCGGTCAGCCGGGGTGCGAGGGATATGTCGATGACAACCTCACCTCTGGCCGTTATGTCGGTTCGAGTTCGATATAACCTCCCCTTCCGGCTCCGGCAGGGGAGGTATCTGAAGGGATTTCCTCATGAAAAAAATGAGGTATTCTCCTGTAGTCTTCTTCTTCTATCGTGGCGATGTAGTTAAAATAAATTGGGTATCTACCCGAGCTCATTAAATTAAGTAATTGTAAAAGAGTAGTAAAAGTTGCGTCTGTTCTTATTTTATCGTTTTTTTTAAATCCATCCATTTTATAATAGTGAATGGTTTAACTAGTAAATTTTATGACGTCACAAATTCTTTTTTCATACAAATTACCTTATAACTTACCGCTTTGACGTTTAGTAAAAAGTAAATAATTTGACTAGTCAGTAGAATACCCAATTAGAGTAGCGAGACAGTGCACTCGGCTCATACTCTCTGCGTGGTGAAAGCGCCGAGTATTTTGCACGTTAGTACATCGCACTCGGTCGATAGGACTATTTTGCCTCCTCGGTGCCTGTGATCAAGGCGCTTTCTGTGTCATCGGTTGAGGTCTATGAACAGCATGAACATTCTCAAAGGCCATCGACCTGAACCCGCACTCGTACGAACTTCTGAGCCGCGATTAAGTTTGGTTCGAGGTATACCAATATTGTGGCGACAATGATACAATTTTGCCAACTTGATACTTTGCAGCCATCGTGCGTGTGCAGCTACGAGCAAACAAACGCGCCGGGGACCGAGGAAACGGACGATTATCGCAGCGAGTGTGAAAACTGTAAATCGGCCAGCAGTTCCAGGTATGTTCATTTTATATCATGTTATGAATGTGTTATTATCGAAAGTTTTCGCGAATATGTATTACACATTAAAATATAACTTTTTAAGGAATCACATATTGAGAACACTTGTACTTTTTCCACAGTATTTATTATATTGAACTGTCAGGCTCAATATAATAAATAACTGTGGAAAAAGTGTTCTCAATATGTGTAACAATAAATTCCACCAACTGCCATCAATCAACAGTGTAAATAGTTCTAAGGAATCGGTACTAATAATAAAAAAGCACGAAATAAATCGCGATAGATATCAATACAATACTTACTTTTCATCACTTCTATTCGAAAACTGTCGCTTTCTTCCTTTTTATGTGTGCGCAAAGTAGTTCATTTCCAATAGGAACTTTTTAGCAGACAGAAATGAGATTTGAATTTGGTAAATATATCATTCATAGAAGTCTAACTTTATTACTAACTAAATTACTGGGTGGTACGCACCACCCAGTAATTTATACAGTTTGCGTTAGACTTCTATGTCGTGGGTGGTACGCACCACCCAGTAATTTATACAGTTTGCGTTAGACTTCTATGTCGTGTCACGTACAGCAAGAAGATTTAAAAAAAAGTAGGAAAAGTGATTTGAATTTCGAACATAATATCATTTATTGGAATCGAACGCAAATTGTATGAATTACTGGTTGGTTTCCCTCGGGCGATGTACTTTGAACATCTCGCTGCGCTCAGGATTCTAGGTTAGAATCGGCAGTTTGGTATATATGGGCAGTTAGGCAATGTGTAGTGTTCCTGGCGGCAGGTGGGTGCTGGAGGAGGGCTGGCAGGCGGAGGAGGGCGAGGGCACGCAGACGCTGCAGCGCCGCGCGCCGCCGCCCGCGCAGCCGCCGCCCGCCACCGCCACCCTGCCGCAGCCCGTCACCAAGCAGGCGTGAGTAGCTATACATACGTGCCTTAAATAACCACCACCATCACCACCACCACCACCACCACCACCACCACCCCTACACCACCACCACCACCACTGCCGGAGTGCGAGAGATATGCTTTTGGCAATCTCACCTCCGGCAACCAAGGACCCAAGACGGCGTGCATTTTAGTCGGTTCGAGTCCGACATAACTACCTCCACCGGCTCCGTGGGGGTGGTATCCGTGGGGATTTATCGCACGATAAAAAATAAACCACCACTACACCATCACTTTCTCTATTTTTGTCACTACATATTCAATCATTCGCATCACTAATGAACAAAATCTATTCTAATAGTACTAAGCGTTATATTAAGATTTCTACAGAAAGTAAATGAAAGAGCACTCGTAATCGATGTTCATAAATCATATCGATTACGAGAACTCTTTTTTAACCGACTTAAAAAAAGGAGGAGGTTCTCAATTCGTCTGTGGGTATACATAATATTTTTAATTACTTAGTAATATCTAATTAAGAAAATATAATTCTTAAATGACTACAAATGTATCCTTTTCAGACGGACGGTGATGGGTCCACCATCGAACTGGGAGAACTGGTTCAACACGATCCCGGACTCCGACACCGAATCTGAGGAGGAATAGTGACGCACGCAGTGTCGATACTATCGATATCACATCGACGTTCAATCGATCGTACGATACACGAGATATTTCTGTTTATTTATAAGTTCACGTTTCAAGCGTTTAGATATTAACATCATTCCTTTTTTCAATCGATAAAGATATAAGCCAATATGTTTTTTTGAAGATGGCTTATTGATTCGATAAATATTCTAAGAATAACATTATTTCTATACATTTTTGTTTTGCTTGTAAAGCGCCAATTAATGCTTATGTTATATGTACCTAAAATGTATTATTTACATTCCGTAAATTTAATGTTTTTTTATTTGTAACTCACATCACAGCTCGGTGATAGATAAATATTATTTTATTCACATAAAATGTGTTATTGTTTTTATATTATTATTTATTCGCTACATGTTGCACTTTACCAATTTATTAATACCAAAGATTTGTTGTATTATCTATTTTGTTTTATAATCTTCAAGTTTAATTGTTTGTTGTTCGTTTATTGTAATCGAGATATTTTGTGGGGATGAAAGTCCGGCCTGAATAGACATTTGAAATTGCAAAATTCTGTACAGAACTGAATTTTAGTAGAGGTCTTGGGTACATAATTACAGAAAAAAGTCAATCCCATATGTACATAACTGGGATAGATGAGACTTTTGTCATTTTATTTATAGTTCACTCCAGAACTCCACGAATTTTCAGCTCTTAAAGACGGATATAAAGAGAAGGGAAATTTGAACTGATTCAGGTGTGGCTCAATAGCTCAGTTGGAAGAGCATTCCCCCTGTAAGGTCGTGGGTTCAAGTCCCACTTCAGCGCTTCTTTTTCCCGATGTATTTCGAATTTAAAAGTTAGCATAATAAATGCTATAAAATTTTCATTCAAATCTGTGGAAATATATTGAGTAAGAGACACTTTGTACTTTTCCACTATAATATATTATAGTGCAAAAATTAAAAGTGTCTTAAACTCAATGTGTGTAGCAGATTCACCAAGTGCTATAAATGAACAGTATAAACAGTCTGTGGAAATAATTGCAAACCTACCACTATTTTATGTCTATTTCGACTGGACTGTAAAGAATAATTTTTTATTAGTATTAAGTATCTAATAAGTAATAATTACAGTATTTTACTAATAGCAGTGTCACAAAATTTGGGCGAAATCCCTGTTCAGATTTGAATCAAAGCTCTCTAATGTGTAATAATTTAGTATATTATAGTGCCAAAATTGCGAATTTCGCTTACATCACCAAATTATTGTCATAATTCCTCAATCTTGTATGCTCATCATACAAGATTTCTTTGTTCAAGATGTCTTTGTCTTTTGTTTTCTTAGTTGCCCTTGATCTTCCGAATATTTTCCAAGGCTATGTATTAAAGAATAAGACTCCATTGTTATACCGACTAATTCTATAGTCATTTAGGAACGAAAGATTTTGGGCAGTTCTGGTAGCAAAATCGCCTTGAAATATCATTTAGGCTAGAAAAAAAAAAAAAAACAATGTATGCGAATAATCTATAGGTGAGCGGAATAATGAAATGGGTTGTATAAAAAAAAATCGTGAAATTAAATTTCCAAACGATTTTGCCAAAATTTTTCGTTCCGAAATTACTATAAAATCAGCCGATATACATTTCATGAATCCTATGTTATATAAATTATATTGACGGCTAGTATTA
Source organism: Eilema sororculum (assembly GCA_914829495.1). Taxonomy (NCBI): domain Eukaryota; kingdom Metazoa; phylum Arthropoda; class Insecta; order Lepidoptera; family Erebidae; genus Eilema; species Eilema sororculum. Next base: position 16,759,034 of record OU618552.1, on the reverse strand, counting down.
TATTTGGCGATATTAAAAAAAAACCGATGTTATTAGGGTTTTTTGCGTTTTTCGTACGTATTTTTTTTGTATTGGTCTTTTTACATTAATTGCACTGTAAGAACTTAATCCAGTAAACATCTTATTCGCCACTAATGTTTCACCAAAGAAGTAATCGTTAAGTTAAAAATGATGTTATATCATTAAAATCGTTTTAGTTGATTGATGTATAGTAAAAGCAATAATCATATCCATGTGTGCATGTGAACGAGAGGTCGAAATGACGCGTGAAGTTGTTGCGTAATTATATGTCATGTTTAACATTATCATTGGGTATCGTACTCTTTTATTATTAGGTAAGAAGAGAATTAACCTCATTCTTGAAACCTTATTCACCAAAGCATCTTTCACGACGCATTCTACAAGCGACAACTACAGTTCACTTGTAGAATGCGTCCTGCTTCAAAGGATTTTTTGTGGTTGTTATTATACATCAATAGTTTAGTATTTAAAATTTACGCTCAAAGATATTATAGTATTAAAAGAAACAGCTATGAATGGAGTTAAAGATTTATCCAAACTGATTATTTAGTTATCTATTTTTGTCGAGATAAAGTTATGAGGAGGTAAGATTATTCATATAATAATAAGGTATCCTTAGAGTAATATTTAAGTAAATTACATTTATTTCCATTTGTCTAACAGCGCCTTAAAATATTGTGTGACATTATAAAATTCCGTAGACCGTTGAAAATGAATAGTACATTTTAATAGTCTGACTTTCCAGGGTTGTAAGTATTAAATAGCATGTGTATAACTATTAGTGTTAAATTATTGGAACCATTATTATAGTTTGATCATGCTTTATGTTGACATATTCTGTTGGAAGGCTAGTAGAATGACTACCAGTTTCTAGTACATTTGTCAAGCGCATGTCATCTTAGCACACATTTTGTTGGCTACGTACATGACTACATCAAATACTGAACGCTCATTCGTTGCGCATTATCATATTCAACCAATGAGCGTATAGGATGAGTTTGACAAACGTGCGTGATGCCGGGAGAAAACTACGCTCATTGGTGGAACACGATCGCTAAACAATAGAGAACCAATAAGCGTTCAGTTTTTGGGTGTTAAGATCAGTAGAGATGCTGGGAGTGGATTTATATTTAATTGATACAGCTTGAGTTTTAGGTCGTTTAATGTTTTCTGTCGTTACGTTTCTTTTATGATCGTCAACACGTGCAGGAAATGTGATATAACGTGTCGTGACGTCGTGATGTCACGTGACGTCGTTCCACTCCTAATAGTACGCACAAGTACATATTGCCAAAGCGTTAAGAGAACTAAAAGTCTTGAAACTCACTTGTCACCCACTCTTGCTCGAAATACACTCTTATTCTATATACAAGGTGTTCTTTAAATGATTTTGCCTTTGTTCCGAGACACTTGGATTGCAAAAATACTAAAACTTTTATAATACACGGCTTTAGATTTGGTTCATCGGGGAGAAGAGTGACGATCAGCTTGCTTCGGTTCTGTGAATCACACGGCGGGGTTTGATATCTTTATAGAGTGGTTAAACTCGCATTTTTTTTATCAAATATTATAACTGGTATTCGAACACATACAGGCTTCGGTTTTAACTACTCTAGAAATTTATCAAACTGTACATTATGCGATGGAGAGAACGCTTTCTGAAATTAGTGCAAGCTGCTCCTAAAGATGCTATCACTCTTCTCGACATGCCGAATCAATATAGGTATAGTATTGTATTAAACTAAGAACAGGGAACAGTATAAACTAAAACATCGACATGAAAACACCTTGTATATTGTACGTTAAGGTACCTTGTTACGAAGCAGTACACAGAAGCATAATAAAGTAACTTTTATTTATTTAAAAACATTCGCATTCAACTATTATTACCTCATTGAAAAATGTATTCTATTCTAAATAACTCCATTGCGCGAATGAATGAAATGTTTGTGGCCTATGGTATAGTTTTGTTTACATAGGGAATATGTATATTATTTCAACCTGAGAAAGATATTCATTTAGATACTAATTAATTTCTACGGAATAATACTTTAATTGTTTCCTAAAAAGTAGTGAATGAAAAGTTTTGAAAATTGGGTGATATTTTGGTCAGATAAAATGTGACGTCAATATGCTTACTCGTTGAGTTTCACGGTGTGTGTATATGTACACAGGGTGTGTACGTATACAGTTCATACCTTCTATACGTATAAAGTTGTATGAAATGGTAACTTATATACTTTGTCGACTGTATCTACGTTTTTTTTATCATGCGATAAATCCTCACGGATACCACCCCCACGGAGCCGGTGGAGGTGGTTATGTCGGACTCGAACCGACTAAATCGCACGCCGTCTTGGGTCCTTGGTTGCCGCAGGTGAGATTGTCAAAGCATATCTCTCGCACTCCGGCAGACCCAGGACCATCTCTTTCGGGATGGCCCCTTTTGTCGACTGTATCTACGTTACCTTACAAAAGCCTTCCATTTCAATTATTTTCAACTCAATTCCCGCATATTCCCTATACACCAAGTAGCGATGTTTTGACTGCCAACAGTGCTAGTACGGAGAATGTAAGGGTGATAGTGAATTTAATTTGTATATACTGGGTGATTTTCGTATAGTTTCGGAAAAAATAATGTGGGCACAGTTAATAGCAACATCATCTGGAAGTATTAATTTGGCGAAAGAATGTTTTTTTGATAATGTATGGGATATGCAGCCTCTGTGGCGTGGCGGTAGTGCATGCGACTGCCACGCAGGAGGCGTTCGATTCCCGCTCAGTGCAAATATTTGTATGCATGAATATGGCTATTTGCATTGGTCTGGGTGTTCCTATGTATAATATGTATGTATTTACAAAAAAAAAAGTATATAAGTATGTTTATCCGCATTCTAGATTCCATAACACAAGCTATAAAAGCTTACCATGGGTCTAGATAGCGTTGTGTAGAATGTTGTGGAATATTTTTTTATTTTAATGTTCAGGTGAAAGGAAAAATGTATGGGGGATTTAAAATTTTTTTTTTTGCTTTCGCCAAGTTAATACTTCCAGATGATTTTGCTTCCGAAATTGTGCCCAAATTCTTTTTATCCAATATAAAATCACCCAGTATAACGTTAGATATGTTTTTTGTTTGTTACAATATTCTCTTGGGATAGGTTAGCGAGGAATCTCGACGCACAGCCTCGTTGTTATAATTTATTTATTAAACAATTCAAAAAATGTTAAGACTATGGTTATTGATATATACCAGAACTCCAGTGACGTCACGAATTGTACTCTATTTGCGATGTACACGTTTTTTAAATTTCGAATACTCAAGACATGACATGTAGCTCAGTTCGAAATACTTCGGGAAATATTAAATTCTCAAGTGAGACTTGAACTCACGACCTTGCCCTTACAGGGGGAATGCTCTTCAATGCTCTAGAGACGGATATAAAGGGAAGGAAATTTTGAAATGATTCAGGTGTGGCTCAATAGCTCAATTGGAAGAGCATTCCCGCTGTAAGGGAAAGGTCGTGAGTTCAAGTATCACTTGAGCATTTAATTTCGATGTTTTTCGAACTTTAAAGTTAGCATAATAAATGCGATAAAAAAATTCATTCAAATGTAGCTCAGTTGTTAAGAGTATTCCTCTGTGAGGGACTTGTCGTGGGTTCAAGTCCAGTCTTGAGTATTCACTTCTTCCAATTTAAATCAAAAGGTCTTGAAATAAAACTAAATATAATTAAGTCAACTGTTTATTAAGTCGTAAAGTTATGCCAAAGATTCACCGACATTCGACAGCGAGGTAGTGCGTCCACGAACATTCCTGTTCGTTCCAAAGTATTTGCCAATTACTGATTGAATCGAAGTATTACCTTAACAAATATATCGCAGTGTACAGTATTGTAAACATTTCCGAACCAAATACCTGTTCAAATTGAAATAAACAAGTTAATGGAAATGTGACTGTTGGTATTATTTCTTTACCTGAACTTTTTAGACATTAGTCTCCATACTGAATAGCAATGTTTGCATTGTCTGCCCGAGTTCGGCTTGCTGTAATTTTAAATTTACATATACCTATTTTGGATTAAGTTTATTATCTGTTAATAAATTTCATACATCTTTGTACAGTTTATTACAGAATGCTTACGAAGGATATCTAGATTCTAGATTCCATAACACAAGCTAGTTAAGCTATGCTTACCATGAGTCTAGATAGCGTTGTGTACAATGTTGTCAAATATTTATCATTTATTTATATCTGCAGGAAACCTGTCGCACCTACTATATTGTGCCTTGAATTTAAAATTAGAAAATCAACATTAAGAGCATATTAGTATAGGTATCAAAATGTAGATAAACTTATACAATCTACAGCTGTTTTCACTCATATTAGTGTTGAATCTTCAAACTATCCTTCAGATCATAAGATTTGTACCTTATCATTGTACATTACGAGGACTAAATTATATTACATATCTACACATTATATAGGAGACATCAAGAATAAACAGGTAGTGTAGTAAAAAACTCGCGACGCCTCTAACCGTCAGAAATGGAAGCACATCGCCAGAAGAGCTACCCTTGGAAATGACATCGACCCAACGAATACCCCACCATGTATCTCGTCAGCGCAACCACGACCACTCTGACAAGAGTGTCCGACTGAGAAGTAGTAAAAAACAATAATAGAGCTTTACGATCAAGAGGTCCCGGATTCGAATCCTGGTTATTTACACTACCGATGTGACCCCAGTCCTGCGCACCAACTACTTATATGTACGCTTTAGCTGGAAGTAGGGTTGCCAGTCTGGCCTCTCCTACGGCGAACATTAGTAATTTCGGTCACAAATTTTCTTAACAAAGTTCTTGAAGCTAGATTAACACGAGAAGTGTGTTTTAATGAACAACAATATAGTCCCAATCAGTAATGCGTTTGAAGCTTTTGTGCACGACGCCCCGTCTGGCTCAGGATCCGGGATCCAAGGCCCGCACTGCCTGTAGCCATTTTCCTGAAAGTGAAAGACACATTGAATGGTGTAACTACGAGTCCGGTATCATTGTTATTTGTTGGATACATTCGGGAAGGAAGGAATTTCGAATTTGGAACGCAGTAAATTCACATTGAATTTTGGCAGCACACACATTGAATTTTGAGACCTATCTGTATAGGCATTTCCCCGAGGAGGGCCAAACCGTAAGGGATGTGTGATGTCGATGACAACCTCACCTCCGGCCTAGCACCACTACCCTCAGTGGGCGTGCGGTTTTAGTCGATTCGAGTCCGACATAACCGGTCATTCGGCTCGAGGGACTGTAGTCCCTGGTTGGTCATTGGCTCATTCGCGAGTATTTCGCGCGGCGCGGGACTGTGGTCCCTTTGGCGTGATCTCGTGGCACGCTCGTGGAACGCTCGTGGAAATATATTTATTTCTTTTCAACAAGTGAACTAGTATCGATTTTTGTCATTCTAATCGATTAAATACACATCACTTCGGCCTAAAAAAAACGATACACTGTACTCTATGGTCGACTCCATTAAAAAACAGATAAAAAAGTAGTTGATGTTTACGTGTTGTGTGATTGTTTACATTAGTGTCGTGTTCGCGCCGAAAATAAAAGTTATATGTGATTGTGATGTGTTATTTTGCAATAAAAATATGTTTAAAGTGGTTATTATAACATTTACAACATAATTAAAGCGTGTGATAAAAGTTTTTAACCCTAATGGTAAGTGTGTGTCTATTTTTATGTGATGTTTTTTCTTTACGTAAGTGGTAATAACCTACAATATATCACATTTTTATTTGTAAAAGAAAAACTTATCGTACAAGCAACCAGGCTTGCTTTTTACATTTTATTTTACAATATTACACTAGCTTTCAGGTAGTAATCATATTTTTAGATTACATAGGACGATAAAATTCTAATAAATTCTATAATATGTGGCCTACAAATTGTTCACCGCCAAACGAAAGTCTCGTCATAGTCATAGGTCTGTAAATAAATATTTTTGTACTATTCATATGTTTTTATTTTATTTTATCGTATGGAGTAAGAGCCTGTAGACTATTTAAAATTATAATATACATAGCTTATCGATTTACTTTTGTAAATAAACACACCTAAAGTGCCAACAGTATCGTTTTCAACTATGTTCAATGTTTACAGTAGCATACAATAAATCAAAACACGATTGTAAACACGATTCTTACACGAGTAGAAAGAATGACTCATAACCTTTCAAACAAATAACACTTGAGCTTCGTATCCCACTTGATAAAGTCGTCAGAATGTTTTTTGTTATCGCCCCGGCTCGGGTTACGCGCGGCGACGATAAATGACGTCACGCCGAGCAGCCACGAGCAACGAAGCATATAGGTACCTACACGACTAATAGCGCCTGACCTGTCACCAACCGGTTATCCTGCCCTTCCGGCTCCGGCGATGTATCCGAGGGGATTTCCGTATGAAAAAAAAAAATATAGGCTTTCAACTGCCTAGCTACACGGTTCATAAGATACAGCCTGGTGACAGACTGACAGTGGAGTCTTTGTAATAGTGTCTTGTTTTTATGATACGGTACCCTAAAAATTGAATAGTCTTTATTGATGTAATGGTCTTTCGCTAAACTGACTGCACGGGTGGTAAATATCATTCATTAGCTGTGTAATAATACCTACCTTGCCGTAGTTGTGCGGGTAGCAGGGCACGTGCGGCGCGCGGTCGGGCAGCTGGCGGCGGTTGCGCCAGCACGCCAGCTTGCTGGCCGAGCCCTGCATGCTGCCCGGGACCACCTCCTCGTCCTCCACGTACTGGAACCGAACAATCGAGAGGGCCCTTACCTAGGATCTATACACCAGGTTTCCGATACGCCAGGTAAATGGATTATTCCATATAGGTACCCGGTGTATCGGCAAATTTCGTGAACAATCGTCAAAAAGTTCGCGCATGTGCACCAACTGGCTAACCAAAAAATCTTTGAGACAGGTGCGGCCACCTGTTACCCTCTCACTCTTTCCCTTTCTGAGGTTTAATGGGGGGACAGTGTTTCTCGCAACCGAAGGGAGCATCTTAAAAACGTAGGTGACTCAAAGTTCAGGGTGCGATGGAAATGCCTTACTGGGTAACTTTACACCAGGGCAATGGAGGCAAGCGGTTTTAGTCGGCCCGAGCCTGACATAATCTCCCCCGAGGTCTAGTATCCGTGGAGATTTCTAAATAAAACAGTAGGTCCTTTACTATTTTAAATTTGATACGGCATATTATGAATAGGTACTTACCACTACATTGTTTAACGGATCTGGTATGGTTTTATTTCCTTTGTGTTTACAATCGTTGAACACGGCGATTAGCAGGAGGTTGGTTTCGGGAACTATGGCAGCCACGAGCGGCCAACTGCACGGCTTCGCAGGCCTTTTCAGTATTTCTTTGGCTTTTGGTGTATCCTGTAAACATCACTCTAGTTCTAGAAGATAGGTACCTACTGGTGGCAAAATTTGTACAGTCTAAACGGGCATTGAATAAGTATTTATAGGCTGAAGAAATTTCGGTTTGTAATTTCTACTGCATTCGTTTTCATAGATGTTCACACGATGACACAAAATTGTCCGCAAACAGAAGTTTTCTATGAAATTGAACGCAGTGACCGAAATTGGCACTTGAAGACTCGTTTGGCTTCTGCCTAAGTAATACTAGCCAGGTTAGTCTTCGGATGTTCGGACCATACTTAACACTTTGAGACTCCATCGTGTCTGGAGAGCATGTTAAGCCACTGTTATCAATTCCATACGCATAAGTCCAAGGTTTAGAACTTCGATATCACCCATAGATGTGGAAGTAAAATAACAGTTGTTTCACGAGAAATATCGAAGTTCAGCCGTTTCGTAGTTAGACAGAAGCCCACCCCAACTGATGTGGGAAAAGGCTCGAAGGATAATAACTATACTGTGACCATCTACGACCTATCCTAGGAATAGTATCAATATACTCAATTACCTGTAGCAAGTATACAGGTCGCGATCTATCGCACGCCGCGTACTTTGTCCGGTTGACGAGTACGCCGTCTTCGTACAGGCGCTCGTACGCCTCGCGCTGCGAGTCGCGCCACAGACGCTTGCGACGCTTCTGTTTCTCTTTCTCAGTTTCCGCTGAGACCACCGACCCTGGGGACAAATAGGTACGACGATAACACAATACTGACTCAGAGGCAGTAAAAAAGGTCTTATATGCTCGTTACTTTAGTACTCGTTCTTACCTGTGCATAGGAGCGTTACGAAGAATACCATTTCGTGAACCATCCAAAACGCTAAGTTCACTGCTTGCCATAGTGATTTTAATATTGAAGGCACTATCTGTAATATAATAACTTTATTTAAATTATGATTGTAGGTACTTATGGTTAAAACATTGTAGAAACAGCAGAAACTTTGAGAATTCTTTGGGAAATTTTCACCATTAGTAAATTTTAATCAAAATGGAACAAGTTATTTAGATTGCATTCAAAGTATGATCAATTTAACGTGGGCCGTGTGAGTATTTTCCATCTAAGTAGTATAAAAAAAATTGAACGTACAGTGACCGCAGAAGACATCTTCATCACTTCATCTTCAGGAGCGAAGCACACCGCCTGGTAATCGTGCACCCAGTTTAGCTCGAACACACCTTCGCGGAGGAAAGCGTCCATTACAGCGGGGAACAGGGTCGAGAGATGTTCCCTCAGGGGGTCCTTGGGCGTCTCCGTGTAGTTGTTACCCTCGTGGACTATCACCCACCCGTACTCGTCTACTACCACACATGACCACACTATGCCGTCGCAACGTGGGATATTTTCATCCTCTGTCTGAAACATAAGTATTTGAAAGAATTTTTAAGCATTTAGTTTGCTAATTATTCAAATCGATTTTAAAAGTCTCCTCAAAGCCAGATATTTATAGAGAGGAAGGATTTGGATTATTTCGGGCGTGGGTCTGGTAGCTTAGTGGTCAAAATCATTCTCCCTGAAAGAGAAGAATCGCGGGTCCATTCCCGCCTGGACCGATCACAAAATGTTTCCTTTCCAAATCGACATAAATAAGTACTTATAGGTAAACACACTATAATAACAGTTCAGGAAGAAGACTTCAAAGTCGATACGACTTTTCAAATGTAACAGTGCAGCATGTAGGTAACAATACATGATCATAGTACCTATCTTTATTTTCGGCTCTACTAGTATTGTGTTGTGTGATTTCTTTTTTATTTGCTATCATTTGCTTACAACTAAGTAGGTACCTGCCTAAATAACCAAAATTTTGAAGTGAAATCTTTCAGATGTCAGCTGCCTTTTGCTGTTAGTTTTTCAAGCTCAACTAACAAAACCCTATTCAAAAATTATTGTTTAATACGAACGCAAAGTGACTTTATCATTTTGTTATTGGTTTTTATTCACGATATTTTACATGATTCATTTTGTTTCTGATATTCCACCAATCTAAATCTTACTTAAGGCTTATTACCTACCGTAGTCATGTTCATTCTTGAGCTTACCTGTATTTAATATATACGTGCCTATCTACAGTTTGAAATATCCTAGTTTTCATAATAGGTACATAAGTATCATTCGTCGATTAAGTACCTAGTCATTTGCTGATGGCAAATAATAACAATGGTTGACTTATCTGCGTAATACTTTTTATTGCGTAACTGCCTACCATTTCCGTATTGCGAACCCTTTTGTTGTAGTAATTACATATTACCTAATGGTTTTGATAAACCTTTCCATGAAATCTGATGCTATCACATAATGGAACATAAGTAACAAAGCTTGTAAAAGATTACAATTACAAGAAAAAAATACCGTTAGAATTAGTGGTGCGTGTTTTTTAATACTTCTTAAGTAGCACCATATGCGTAATAAATACTTGTTTTTAAACATATGGTAGCACGTACTACTTAGATACGTAAATAAATAAATATCCATAATGAATCATTTTAGTAGGGCATGCGTAGAGGGAAATTCGGTAGTAACTCGAGCGCGTCATATTAATATAAGGTAGGTGAGTTACTAGTATAACAAGTTTCTATTGGGAAGCTTGCAAAAAATGTCTGTATTTACTGGAACGCGATCTTACCTTATGTTTCTTTTGGAGTTAAACGAAACAGAATAACTGAAAAACATTAAATAAGACCAAAGGAATACAATATTACTTAAAATAGATGATATATCTATTTATTTATTATTATGTTATGTATACGCTTCCTCCACCACTAAAAGTGGAAACTTTAAATACCATTATTCTTTCTATCATCTAATCTACCAATTCTAATAGGTTTCCGCGACGCTCGAGTAACTCCAAATTTAGCTACGTGGCCTCCCTACCTATTTGAAGCGTTTACTATGTTCAAGTTCAAGTTAAAATAAATAAATACTTACAGGAAAATTCGTGATCGACGAGAACAGGTTCTTGAAGTGAAGTGGATGGAAATGGAAGCCAGCCACGCCAATGATGCCGTCCTTTGGCGAGCCTAGCACTCGCGCAGCGGTGTACCACTCTGAGTGGATGTCGAACTAAAAAATGAAGCAAATCTATACTATTATTTATTTGTAAATGGGAAATGTTTGTTTGCGATGAACGCAAAAACTACTGAACGAATTTTGATGCAGTTATTATTATTAGAAAGGTCTTAATCAGACTTAAAATCTTATGTAACGTAAAGTTTGTTTGATTGCAATCAAACAAACGAGGGTGCTGCCGGTCACGGCCACGGGGTCAGTATTTCTGTCACCCTGGTACAGTGGCATGAAGTACCAGGCTCACAGACATTTTAAGGAACTTTATCTGGGTCGCGGGAACAGGAGCAGTGTGTACCTTTCTATTTCGAACTTAACGCGAACGAAGTCGCTGGCAAAAGCTAGTAGTCAATAAAAATGTTTTAAGGCTGTTGTTGACCTATTGACATCTTTGACATTCAAGGCGACCTCAGCGGCTAGCTGGTATACCTGAAAATCAATAGACGAGGCTCTAGCGCAGGTTTCCTTCTACGAGTAAGGAGGTTCAAAAGAAGTCAAAAATGAAATTGAAAGCCGATCTCAGGTTCAGTTCAGGTGAAAGCGAGCCTGTATGTTATGATGTTGTAAGTTAAATAATAACATATAAATCGAATGTGTTTGCAATGTGGTCTGATACTCAATTTAAGTTTTTGGTCGTTTTATTACAAAACTAGCTGACCCAGCGAATTTTTTTTCTGTCCACGTGGCGTCCAATCCCGTTTCCGCTGTACTCTTTACTATATTAAGCATGTATTATACATATAAACATTCTCCCTGAATTACTCTATCTATTATTAAATTAAAAATTTAAAAAACCCCCGTCTCAAAAACACTTCCAAAAAGTTTAAAATAAATGGAGTTTGCCTTTTAACTTTAACGGTTGCCATGTCGGGGACCCTAATTGGTTAAACACTCCGTTATATTATCGGAACAATTCAAGGTCCCCCGACATGGCAACCGTTAAAGTTAAAAGGCAAACTCCATTTATTTTAAACTTTTTGGAAGTGTTTTTGAGACGGGGGTTTTTTAAATTTTTAATTTAATTTTTATTTTTTACTTTTTAAAGTGATCTACTAGTCAAGCTCTTTCATTTGATACCCATATTGAGGGAGTTATGAAGAAATTCGTATTCCGATATGTTGTGACGGCGGCCATCTTCGACCGATTTTTTCCAAACATAGCTAAGAACACTCCCGACTAATATACCTTTCAAACAAAAAAAACTACATCCAAATCGGTTCACCCGTTTGGGTGCTACGATGCCACAGACAGACACACACACACACAGACACGTTAAACTTATAACACCCCGTCGTTTTTGCGTCGGGGGTTAAAAAGAAACCGCATCAAAATCTGTAGCGTAGTTTTGAAGATATATATATACATACATAGGGAAGGACAGACGCGGAAAGCAATTTTGCTTTTACCTGACTAATGGTATAATACATTCGACGAAACGCGAATAAAGCTGTTTGTTCATAGAATAAACAGCTATTATTACCCACATATTGGCTTTACTTGCGTTTGGTCGAACGGAGCCTAAATGAGAGAGGGCTACAGATGGACATGCGACAATTTCCTGTAATATTCGATGTTTCGGATAACAGATAGTTATCGAAAGACGTAATCAATTTTTATGAGTTTCACTACCTTCCATTATGAGCATATAATAGATAAGATACTGTAGATGGATATCTGTATTATATCTATCAGAGTATGTAGCTGCCTAAACTAGATAATTTAGGCAACTACAAATTATTTACTGGTACATCATAAGAATTACTCTTGTTGGTTACTTTATACTTTTGAGGTAAATATGAATAAAACTTAATACTCGTAAATCATTTTGCGAATGCGATAACGGCTGGAGAAATTTGAATGAAGTTTGGCACAGGTTCTTAATAACCAAAAAATAATAATAGATAACCTAATTTTTTCTTTCTTTCTGATGCCCATGAGGACGCATAGTCTGATCGAGTCACTTTATTACAAAAACATTTGGAAGTAGCGATTTCTTTGTTTCATTGTTTATGTTTTGGATAACGAATAAAGTGGTCAACTTTGGTATACATAGCCAGCCTTTCCCAAAAGTGCCAAAAACAGTAAGAATTCGTGGAAATCTAATAGTAATTCAATCCAACAGAACTTATAGAAAGTTTATTGAACTTTGAACTCGATTGTACATTTATATAAACCGAAGTTATCAACTTGCGAAATTAAGGCCAATAAATACTTTAGGATATCAATATAGACTTCTTCATGTCTGAATTTGAATGTCTGAATTTCTTTTGTATAAAGCAGACATGTTTACAATTAAACGCATAAAGATAAAAGGATTAAGATTGTGAAGGGGCCATACTATTAATAGGAATATTATTAACATTATTGCTGGTTCATTCATGCATGTCCGTTTTATTACGTTGTGTTGTTTAATGTTTTATTATGTTGCATATTATTATGATAAAATGTCTCAGAATATTTTTTGGATATTTTGACTGCACCAGTAAACACTAGATTCTCACAATTTACTCAATGAAACTGATTAAGTAAACTGTGATAAGTTTAAATTTACTTAATTATTTTAAGAATTTTAGATTGACCTCTTCGTGATCCTAGCGTTAATCGCATCAAAGCTTTCACTTCGAAGTCTGGGCTCTACTATTTACAGTCTAACTGCAGATGAGGCTGATCTTCAATATTTTTCGTGAAGTGAGTTCCATCTGACCTCCACATTTCGAAGTTTTGCAGTTAGAACGGTTGTTGGGGTTTTCAGGACTTCAACTACCCGTAACGACTGCCATAGATGTTCGTAAGACAAACGGTCATCGTCATCATCATCTACATAAAGATGTTAATCCTGATTGCATCCGAGGCCCCGGTGCCCTCTACACTACGCATGATCTTCAGTGTCCAAGGTAGCGAGATCGTTTGCACGTATGTCACCCTCCACAACGCTAAGCCAACACTTCTTGGGCCTACACCTTCTACCTGAACCCGGTGGGGGCGCCATTGGCAGGCATTTGTTACCCACGTAGCTGGGTGGTTTCCGCAAGACGTGGCCACACCAGCGAAGGCGGCTCTCTTGCATTTTATCTGCGATGTCACGGACATGAAGGCTGCGGCGGATGCGAGAGTTCCTCACGGTAGCAAACGGTACCAACGACTTAATTTTTGATTGACTATAGAAACAGAGTACGGCTGATCTATAGCGAACCATAGGCAGAATAATATCTAATAATATTATATAAGATTTTTCTATAGGACATATTATATAATTATGTACATAATATATTGTGTAATCCGGTGTATGTATGTGTATACAGTATAAAATATTTGTGAACGTATGTATGTATGTATCTATGTATGTATGTATATATGTGTGTATATATGTATGTATATGTATGTATGTGTATATGTGGGTATATATAAGTGTATTATCATATTTGCCGTTTGTATTTTTTTAATAATTACTTCGTACTAGATCGATACTTCGAGCACCTACCTAGACAAATCTCTGCATCACCCTAAGGTTGACTAGTAGAAAATGCCTACGGAATTAAGTCCGCCTTTGTACACATATTTTATATTTGTGCAGAAAGAATAAATAAATAAATAAACATTATCTACTCACCGCTCGTGGTTGTTCCTCACCAATCCTCATAATCCTCATTGGGGATACGGGGGCATGTATGACGAGCTTCTGCGGCGAGGCGGTGGCCCTCCGGTAGTAGGGGTCTGCCGGGCCGTGCGCCCACCACGAGGCGTTGGGTGGGGGTGCGTGTGAGCTCGTGGCGTGGTACTGCTGCCAACGTGTCAGACCATTCTCTGGCAACGAAAAATAATAAAAATCCTTTATTGAACAAATAGTTTTCGAAATTTCGTAAGAATGTTGGTAGATGGCTGCACCGTCGCCCTTATAGACGGATATAAGGAGAAGGAAAATTTGGAATGATTCAAGTGGTACTCAATAGCTCAGTTGGCAGAGCAATCCCCCTGTAAGGGAAAGGTCGTGAGTTTGAGTCTCACTTGAGCATTTCATTTTTTCCAATGTTTTTCGAACTTAAAAGTTAGCATAATAAATGCTATAAAAAATTCATTCAAATAACATACATACATACAATCTCGCCTTTATCCTCGGAGGGTTAGATATAGGTGAATTAGCACCCACATTTCACCAATAATAGTATTCGGTCCCACGTAATAGGGGGTGAGCCTATTGCTGTATCCCGCGCACTATTGTTGACTCGACCCTATATCTGAGGTTGAGTCCGGCTGTATATATGTCTGATGTTAAACAGCCCTATCCCTTAGTCGCCTTGTACGTCACCGCAGGGGAGGAGATGAGGTGGTCCGAATTCTACTCTGCCGGGAACCACGCGGCTTGAACAAATATTTATTCAATACTAGCTTTTGCCCGCGGCTCTGCCCGCGTGGAGGTCGCTTATCACGACCAAACATGGCTATGAGAAAGGACATAGGCTATGTCCTTTCTCATGGTCTAATCTACCGCTATACCAAATTTCATCAAAATCGGTTCAGTGGTTTATGCGTCAAAGCGTAACATACAGGCAGACAGAGTTACTTTGGACTTAGTTACAGAGATACTTAGGACATAGCCTATGTCCTTTCTCAAGGTATAATCTACCGCTATACCAAATTTCATCAAAATCGGTTCAGTGGTTTAGGCGTGAAAGCGTAACATACAGACAGACAGAGTAACTTTCGCATTTATAATATTAGTATGGATAATGAAATTTTATGTAGGCACATAGGCGAGCTTAACTCAAAGTTGAGTTCTCTGCCAGCAAACCCGGGAGTGCACAGAGGAATTGCGAGGTAAAGGCAGTCTAGTGTACTTATATTTAACTAGCTTTTGTCCGCGGCTCCGCCCGCGTGGATGTCGGTTATCGCGACCAAACATAGCCTATGTCCTTTCTCATGGTCCAATCTACCCCTATACCAAATTTCATCAAAATTGGTTCAGTGGTTTAGGTGTGAAAGCGTAACATACAGACAGACAGACAGACAGACAGACAGACAGACAGAGTTACTTTCGCATTTATAATATTAGTATGGATATCTTCCTAAATCTTGTGTTAAGATTCTTATGTACGAAGGTATACAAAATATGAAAAAGTATACATTCACACATAACCAGTACACAGTTATATACACAGACATCATCTTCTTCTTCGCATTAATCTCAGTCGCATCCGAAGCTTTCAGTTCGGAGTCTGGGGTTAGCTTTACCAGTCAACTGCGAATTTGGCTGAAGCAGAAGTTAGTGCTACGCTACTGCTGCTACGCAAGCGTAGCGCGTAGCTCCAATAAGCGTAGCATTAAATTTAACTCTATTATTACTATTATTTCTGTGTTGTGATTTACAGCATATCAGTAATACCTACTTATGTGCGATCAATTATTGTGCTGAATGTAAATATTTAGTAGAATATAGGGATAAGCTAATGAATGAATTTTTTAACTTTCCTTATAAATGTAGCCGTTCGTTCACAAAAAGGTTTGTACGAGAATTTCATTTACGAGTTATCTTCGCTAAAAAACCAACTTAATCGGTTCAGGTAATTAACAGGTCGGCTTTAAGCTATTATTTAATCCAATTAATTGATTTTTAATCCTATTTAATGATAAACAAATATATTAATGAATCTCATGAGCAGTAACGTATATAGATGTAGATTAGACCATGAGAAAGGACATAGGCTATGTCCTTTCTCATGGTCTAATCTACCGCTATACCAAATTTCATCAAAATCGGTTCAGTGGTTTATGCGTCAAAGCGTAACATACAGGCAGACAGAGTTACTTTGGACTTAGTTACAGAGATACTTAGGACATAGCCTATGTCCTTTCTCAAGGTATAATCTACCGCTATACCAAATTTCATCAAAATCGGTTCAGTGGTTTAGGCGTGAAAGCGTAACATACAGACAGACAGAGTAACTTTCGCATTTATAATATTAGTATGGATAATGAAATTTTATGTAGGCACATAGGCGAGCTTAACTCAAAGTTGAGTTCTCTGCCAGCAAACCCGGGAGTGCACAGAGGAATTGCGAGGTAAAGGCAGTCTAGTGTACTTATATTTAACTAGCTTTTGTCCGCGGCTCCGCCCGCGTGGATGTCGGTTATCGCGACCAAACATAGCCTATGTCCTTTCTCATGGTCCAATCTACCCCTATACCAAATTTCATCAAAATTGGTTCAGTGGTTTAGGTGTGAAAGCGTAACATACAGACAGACAGACAGACAGACAGACAGACAGACAGAGTTACTTTCGCATTTATAATATTAGTATGGATATCTTCCTAAATCTTGTGTTAAGATTCTTATGTACGAAGGTATACAAAATATGAAAAAGTATACATTCACACATAACCAGTACACAGTTATATACACAGACATCATCTTCTTCTTCGCATTAATCTCAGTCGCATCCGAAGCTTTCAGTTCGGAGTCTGGGGTTAGCTTTACCAGTCAACTGCGAATTTGGCTGAAGCAGAAGTTAGTGCTACGCTACTGCTGCTACGCAAGCGTAGCGCGTAGCTCCAATAAGCGTAGCATTAAATTTAACTCTATTATTACTATTATTTCTGTGTTGTGATTTACAGCATATCAGTAATACCTACTTATGTGCGATCAATTATTGTGCTGAATGTAAATATTTAGTAGAATATAGGGATAAGCTAATGAATGAATTTTTTAACTTTCCTTATAAATGTAGCCGTTCGTTCACAAAAAGGTTTGTACGAGAATTTCATTTACGAGTTATCTTCGCTAAAAAACCAACTTAATCGGTTCAGGTAATTAACAGGTCGGCTTTAAGCTATTATTTAATCCAATTAATTGATTTTTAATCCTATTTAATGATAAACAAATATATTAATGAATCTCATGAGCAGTAACGTATGGTGAAAATCTTCGGCATTTTTTATTAGGTTAGTATACAACCACAAGTGGAAGTTTTGCAGAGGTTTATCACTAAATTGAAGATAGATGATTACTATGATATGTAATATCATTTATGCAATGTGTGAATCTGAATAACATAATGAAAGCTAAGAAAGTGCAGAAGTGAAAGACAGATGGGATAGTGATTGTATGAAGTTAAAAAAGTTGATTTTGATTGATAGATTTGCACGATCTGACAAATATATTACTAGCTGTAGCCCGCGGCTCCGCCCGCGTGGATTTCGGTTATCGCGACCAAACATAGCCTATGTCCTTCATCAAGGTCTAATCTACCTCTACACCAAGTTTCATCAAAATTGAGTGGTTTAAGCGTGAAAGCGTAACATACAGACAGACAGACATAGTTACTTTCGCATTTATAATATTAGTATGGATATTATACTCTTAGTAGGTACACATGAATCGCTATTTTTAATAAGTATTGGAATCTAAACACACGTGTACCTGTTCCACATTCTTGCATCGCGGCTAGTTCAAAGGTACTTAAAAGATACGTAAAATTGATTGTTTCCGGCTATTAGCAATTAACTACGTTCATTGATAATTAGTTTTATCGCTTGATTACACATAATTAACTCATAACTTAAAATCAATTTTTTTTTTTTTTTACACAGGACACGTCAATTTGACTTCACCTCGCCTGATGTTAAGCTAAAGGCGAAGTCTCGGAAAGAGGGTCACCATCGTAAACATTTACCATGTTAACAGTGGTGGCACTCAGCTTGACGGCCTCATTAGATGCCTTTTCACGCCCCGCTTAAAGGACCCGGGACTGTAGGAAGAAGGAAACACGTGAGCTGGCAGGGAATTCCAGGTCTTAGTGGTGCGGCATAGGAATGAATCACTGAAACGCTTGGTTCTAGCAGGTATACTCTGCACCGTAAATGGATGACATCTTAGCCCTGCACGTGTCGTCCTGTGAAGGAAAGGGGAGGGTGGGACTAATTGGAAGAGCTCGTCAGAACATTCACCATGGTAGAGACGGTAGAAAACTGCCAAAGACGCAACATCTCTGCGCATCTGCAAAGGCTCGAGGGTGTTCGTGACCTCAGGATCCCCAATAATGCGGACCGCACGTCGCTGCAACCTGTCGAGAGCATCTAATAAGTACTTTGCGGAGCCGTCCCAGAGATGTGAGCAGTATTCCACGCAGGAACGAATTTGGGTCTTGTATAGAAGACACCGCTGCTCCGGCGTGAAAAAACGTCTCACTCTGTTCAGGACTCCGAGTTTACGCGAGGCTGATTTGATGATACTCTCGATATAGTTTTTGTTGTTCAGTTTGCAGCGAACATCCATACCGAGGATAGTGAGGTGATCCTGCAGTGGCAGTGGTGTGCTCTGAAGAGTGGGAAGGGGAAGGAAAGGAGATACTTTTGCTGTAAACGCACATGCCTGGGTCTTCTTGGCATTGAACTCGACCAGGTTCCTAGCGCCCCATTGAGAAATGTGGTCCAGGATCCGGTCCAGCTCAGTGACAAGAAGCTGCCTTTTTTCCGCGATATCAGACTGCTTGGCCGCAGGATGTGCGTAATAACTCCCGTGTAAGGTGCTGTCGTCTGCATAGCAGTGAATGTTTCCGTTACAGAGCATGTCATTGATATGCAGAAGAAAGAGAGTGGGAGATAAAACGGAACCCTGCGGCACGCCAGCATTTACCTGCAAGAACTCCGAAGCTCGTCCATCACAAAGGACGCGAATACGGCGCCCCTGCAGGAAGCTTGCAACCCAGTTACACAGTCTAGGAGGCAGGCCGAAGGCTGGTAGCTTGGAAAGAAGCGATTTGTGCCATACCCTATCGAAAGCTTTGGCGATGTCAAGAATAATTGCCAGTGACTCACCGTGCTTCTCCATAGCCTCACCCCAAAGGTGGGTCATGTACGCCAGAAGATCACCCGTTGACCGTTTCGGTCTGAAACCGTATTGCCGGTCACTAAGCAAGGAGTGATCCTCTAGGTGGCGCATGAGCTGTGTGTTAATTATGTGCTCGAACACCTTGCACAGCACTGAGGTGACGGCTATGGGTCGATAGTTGGCTGGGTCCGAGCGATCCCCCTTCTTGGGGATCGGCTGGACATTCGCCTCCTTCCAAGCCGAGGGCACTGTACCCGAACTGTAGGACAGTCGGTACAGCCGCGTTAGCATAGGAGATAACTCCGCTGCACATTTTTTAAGTACAACCGCTGGAATACCATCAGGACCACTGGCTTTCCGGACATCGAGTGATTGCAGTACTGCACGGACATCGCGTTGCCTGATACGTATATCAGGCATTGCGTGGTCACCAGTGGGCATTGTCCGTGGTTGCATACCACAACCATCGACTCGGGAGTTGGCCGCGAAGAGATTGACCAGCAAATTTGCTTTCTCTTGCGGCTCATGGGCCAGAGATCCATCCGGATTGCTCAGCGGGGGCAGCGAGGGCTGGCAGAAGTTGGCTTGCACGGCTTTGGCCAGTTGCCAGTAGCCACGGCTACCCGTGGGATGCGCCACTAGCTCTTGGCCCAGCCGTGCTATGCGCTGGGCATCCGCCCTGATGCATGCCCTCTTGCAGACCTTTGTGGCTCTGTTGTACGCCGCCTTGAAGTGACCCACGTTGGGATCGCGCGTGGCGCGCGCCCGCACCCAGGCGCGGTACGCAAACTGTTTATGCTCAACAGCCTCCGCGCACTCGCGCCCGAACCACGGCCGCGCTCCGCGGACTCCGGTGACATCGGTGTATGGGATATAATATTCCATACCTAGACCGATCTCACCGGCGACGGCAGTAGCGCTCTCAGATGGGTTCTTACCCTCAAAGCAGCGTTCAACCCACGGGATGGACGCATAATACTCGCGCAATCCATCCCAGTCCGCTGACGAGTAGTGCCATAGCCGCCTCTTCCCCTGCACGGGTCGTGGGGGCGCTACAATGGGCACGGTGGAGCGGACCAGACAGTGGTCGGAGTTACCTAAAGCAGCAATCACCGAGACACTGTACTGGTCCGGGTGACTCGTCAACAGAAGGTCTAGCAGAGAGGGCTCTAGGCCGGACTCTCTTGGTATCCTCGTGACCTTGTGCACCAATTGAGTCAAGTCATGCGCCAGGGCAAATGCGTGAGTGGCTCTTCCCGCATGGTTTGTTATGGCGGAGCCCAACCAGATCTTGTGGTGGGCGTTAAAGTCCCCCAAAAACACCAATTCGGCGTTCGGAAACCGCTCCTGCGCATCATCTGCCGCCTGACTCAGGTATTCGAATAGTCGAGTTACCTCCGCATCTCCTGTATGGGAACGGTAAAGGCACACATAGATCTGACTCGTGGAGCCATGGTCTACGTGTACCCAAAGGATGGAAAAGGATGGGTCCTCTAGACAGCGCAAACGGCGACAACAAATATCCGCCCTAACAAACACGCACACCCCGGCTTTTGCTCGGAAATTTTCCTCGATAACATAGCCGGGGTAAAGCAGGTAGGTCGTGTCGTCAGGGCGGCGTATTTGTGTCTCCGTTAGAAACAGCATAGCTGGTTTCGCCGTCTCCAGGTGTTGGTGGACGGCGTTGAGGTTTTTATGGAGCCCACAGATGTTCGTGGACTCCACCTCAAATAGAGTTTTTGTGGGAGAGTCCCTAGCCGCTGTTTCAACAGATACTGTATTGTGCGCTGCCATGAGGTGAAGGGTAAGGGAAGGCGTGAAAAAGAGGTGATTGTCGCCGCAGCACCGCGTGACAAAACATGGGAGATTGGTTTTATCTATGAATGTGAGGCGTGACGAGAGCCGACGCGCCGAACGGAAGGGCCCCCGTACCCTCCCGAATATGGTCGCCGGGCTCCCGTCCGGTCGCCAACCGGCACGACGAACCATATCGGGATTATGCGCGACCTGGTGGGGCAGCCTCCCAGGGTGGTTAGTCCCAGTTGGGCCCCTGTACTATGCCGCGGGCGGCCAGCGGCACCACCGTTTCTACGGGTCTCCCTGCCCGGCGCGGCGCCCCGCGTCACACCCCACTAGACTACGCCAAAACCCACCGGTCCCACTAGTGCTGCGACTACCATCACCTCGGCCCGGCTATGCACTTGCTGATCCCTGAACGCAATCCAACCGAGATTGGATTACTATGGAGGGTTTTTCGCACTTGTGCACGGTGGTACCAACCCGGTCGAAATAAGTGTCACATTTGTGCCATCAAATTTCTACCACCTAAAAAATTTTGAATTTGAAAAATTTTTTGAAAAAATTTTTATTATTGAATGATGACGTCCTGATTGAATCCCAGACTATACAATAAGAATGCTCAGTGGTTGTAACTCAGGACTTTTCAAGAAGAGAATTTTCAGTACTCAAGACCCTTATTACTACTGTTTAGGTTACACTAAGGCTGGGATGGGAAAACTACGGCCCGCGGGCAAATTCCGGCCCGCGAAAGCATTAATTTGACCCGCCGACGGTCCTTTGACATGTATTGTATATGGCCCCTAATAATATTTTGAAGTATAAAGTAGAATCCGGTGTCATAGTAGCTGCTTGAGAGCCGCCTCGACCTCGCAATGCTCGAAAACGCGTATGAGACGCCAGGGCGGGAACTAGTGGCGGCCCTAGGAGAGAGAGGTCTTTTTTTTTTTTTTTATCGTGCGAAAAATCCCCACGGATACCACCCCCACGGAGCCGGTGGAGGCGGTTATGTCGGACTCGAACCGACTAAAACGCACGCCGTCTTGGGTCCTTGGTTGCCGGAGGTGAGATTGCCAAAAGCATATCTCTCGCACCCCGGCAGACCCAGGACCATCTCTTCCGAGATGGCCCCCTTCGGGTTGTGGGGACCACAGTGTCCCCATCTAGCCCCGGTTACGGGGAGATGCATTTGGCGCCGCCGCCGCGGCCTGCTTCTACTAGGGTGACAGGCGGCTCCACCGGTCACCCTCAGGCCAGCGCTCATGGAGGACGGAGGTCGTTCTGCGACCTCCGACGTCCGGTTCGCCTTCGCTCTGCGCGGGCTTCCCGGGCCCGAACTCTAGTCCGGATCCGACCGCCCGCCTCCTTCTCGAGCATTACTTGCTCGCAGAAGGAGACAGCCGCACCCCAAGTGTTCGCGCATCTTACCATCGCTGTGAGCAACGTGGCGAGTGTGAGGACTCCCACCCCCAGAGCCGCCACTAGGACCCGCCTCGGCGTGTCCCACGCCGGGCACTCGGTCAGCGTGTGCAGCTCTGTGTCCTCGCTCGCATCACAGTGATGGCAATCGGACGTTGGCTCCTTCCGGATCCGACACAGGTAACTCCCGAAACACCCGTGTCCGGTAATCACCTGCGTCAGCCGGTACGAGAGGCTGCCGTGTGGCTTCTCTAGCCACTCCTCCATGATGGGTCTTACCGCCGCTATTACGGCGTGCCCTGCGCTTGGTCGCCCAAGTCGTAGCTCCCATTCCGCTACCATGTCCCTGTGGAGCTGAGACCTCACGGCCCGAATTTCATCAGGCTCGGGTTCCCGTCCCTGCTCCCGCGCCTCCTTTCGATACCGATATAGCATCGAGAGGGCTCTCGCATCCAGGTTCCACGGTAGGGATCCGGCAAGGAGACTCGCCGCCTCCAGAGATATCGTGCGGTACCCCCTAATGGCCCTGTTGGCCATTGCACGCTGCGGCGCACGCAGCAGACGCGCATTGTGGACCGTCAGGGTGTCCGCCCATATTGGGCACCCATATAGGGCCATGGACCGCACGACTTCCGCGTAGAGTCTCCTGCAGGAGTCATCCGGCCCCCTCATGTTGGGCAGCAGCCGCCCCAAAGCGGCAGCTGTGTCCTTCAAATTAGGGGCCAATCTTCGGAGATGCTCCCCGAAGTTCCACCGGCCGTCAAGCACGAGCCCCAGATATTTCATCTGTGGCTTGATGCCGATGGAAATGTCTCCCACTATGAGGCTGGAATCCTCCGGTGGCACGCGCCGAGTCCCATTAAAGAACATGGCCTCGGTTTTATGCAGAGCCACCTCGAGACCCAGCCGCCGGATCCGCTCCACGACTT
The DNA here is from genome assembly GCA_914829495.1 of Eilema sororculum. Lineage (NCBI taxonomy): Eukaryota > Metazoa > Arthropoda > Insecta > Lepidoptera > Erebidae > Eilema > Eilema sororculum. The sequence goes on along the minus strand of OU618552.1, from coordinate 16,735,499 downwards.
GGGCAACCTTTAGGGTCGCTTCGCGGTATGTAGCCCCGCACGCCGTCACTAGTGTGTCGTCCGCATAACACGTGACGGCGGCACCGTCCGCGAGCTCACCGCGAAGGGAGAGAGAGGTCTCTTGTTCACAGCCTAGCTCATGGCGAATGGTGCGCTGAGCCCAGGCCAGTTATGGCCTCACATTTGTCAAGGTTCCTTCGAATGAAGGTAATCCCTTTGAACCTTGGTAGATGCGGGGGAATACCACTGATACCAGTGTATTGTTATCAAATATCTAACCTTCAATGCTGCTTTGTTGTTTTTAATACTGCAACGATACACGAGTTATTAGGTGTTAATGAAATCAAGGTGAAAATAGTATTGAACACCTACTTATGATGACGTGAATAAATCTAACAATCGAACATGCAGTTGACAAGAAAATTTACTAAATAATAACAAAACAATTAATATTTTCATTGTAATTCATCAATAAAGAATTAATCCTAGATATTTTTGTATTCTTCAAAGGACAAGGTTAACAAAATGAGAAAAAAACAAGGTTAAAACAGATAATCAAACCCCCGAAGGGCTACGCAGAGGTATTAGAACCCACATTTTGACAATTATGATTTTCGGTCCCACGATTTAATAAGGGCGAGCCTATTGTCGTCTAGCGGACCCTTTGTCTTGGGCTGTATGTTTACTGTCGCCTTTTACGACAACCAAAGGAAGAGCTGGGGTGGTACTATTCTACTCCATTGGGAACCGACATGGCTATCCATACTAATACTAGCTTTTGTCCGCGGTTCCGCCCGCGTGGATGTCGGTTCCCGGCAATTATTCGAACTTTTTTCGTCGTGAAAACCTTCCCTGGACTTCCACGAATAATTCAAGACCAAAATTAGCCAAATTCGTAGAGGCGTTCTGGAGTTATATCGTCAGGAAGGATAACCCGACTTATTTTTATATAGTAGATTATAAATGCAAAAGTAACTCTGTCTGTCTGTATGTTACGCTTTCAAGCCTAAACCACTGAACCGATTTTGATGAAATTTGGTATAGGGATAGGTCGGCGGGCAAAAAGCTAGTGTATACATATAATCATGCATTGTTAATGACTACTAACAGTTTTAGAGACAATGTAATCTGCTAATTGGCCATGCCAAGCTACTTTTATCGGTAGATACTGTCTTTTTTTGCCATGGTGTAAATTATGTTGTATCTATATAACATACTACACACAGTTCACTCTTGAAGACACGTACAATGGCCCAAAAAAAGAGGCTAAGTCCGGATAAAAGAGTCCCCTATCCTCATTCTTGAAGATAATAATTTACACCATGACGCCTAATATTTTTTTAATTCAGGAAAAAAGAAATACAAAGTAATGTTACCGCTAGCAAAGAAAGCAGTGATGGATCCCAACTCGCAAGTAGAACAATCGCGCTCGGTGCCAGGCTTCTCGTGTTCTTTCGCCCACTTGTGCGTCGCGATCACTTCCTTGCATAGATGAGCCATCAGCTCCTCATTACCTGTGAACAACCAACATTATTTAGAGGTGATTTCTGCACAAGCATACTTTTTGTCTATCTAACGGTAACCCTCTTTCCTGAGACTTTGCCTTCAGCTTACCATCAGGCGAGGTGAAGTCAAATGGACATGTCCGATATATATATTAAAATATTATATTTGTTGTGTAAATATGTATAAAACACTCTTCTTTTTTTAAAGAGATTATTAGCAACCGAAATTACTAATATTCCCTCTAACCCCTCCAACTAAACTAAATTGCTTGCGCTAGGAGTGGGTTCACGTCAGTAGTGTAATGGCCAGGATCAAACTCGGGACCTCTCGATCGTAAGGTCAACTCCTTAACCACTAAGCTACTCTCCAAAAGCAGCATAGCCGTTCTAATATTCCTAAAAAAAATATGATTCTAATTTTTAAATCTTGATATTGTGGCGACACTATAATCGGCAGACAATCGGCGAATACATCAAACACTATCTAGCGAAGATAAATGGAGTTGACAGTTATGTTGTCTGTACATTAATTACTCGTCAAATTCCCTCTGAAAGGTAAAAAGTACAGACAATCTGATCAGCACCGTGGAAATCTGTACAGTCTGCATCAGAAAGATGTTGACGACCCCTTCCATTTCACTGAGTGTTCTGATATTTGGTACATATCTTTATTTTAGACAATAATACCACATAAATCAATAAAGCAGTTTGATTTGCTCTCAGTACGAGAGTTTTAAGATCATTTTAAGAATTTGTCGTCAAGATATTTATTACGTTAACTGTACAAGATTGTACAAGACTATTTCCTCTCCATAAAAATTGAGTCACTTCATTATTCATAGTGCACTTTGTTTTATAGTATCTACTTAAAGCTTAAAGAGAGTCAAATTATTACTTAATTCAGAATTCTTTATATCACTTAAGTGACAGATAAACACAGGGGCCACCAGATGAAAAGTGGTTACTCGTGTTGCCGACTTTCACATGTTGTATGCGTAATTGTCAGCTTTTTTCTTTTTCTTGCGGGAATCCCCTCGGATACCTCCCCCGCCGGAGACGGAAGGGGAAGTTATGTCCGACTCGAACCGACTCAAACCGCACGCCGACTGAGGGTCGTGGTGCTAGGCCGGAGGTGAGGTTGTCATCGTCATATACCTCGCACCCCGGCTGACCCAGGGCCATTCCTTACGGTCTGGCCCTGCTCGGGGCGTAATTGTCAGCTGCGCAGCAACCAAAGTAGTTATAAATATCACTCCCTCGATAATGGTTACTCATTACCACTGATAATATCTCCTTAAACTATAACTATAGTTATATAAGAATAGTAGTTCAATGGGTATTATCATGTGATGGTAATCGTTGAAATACGAGTAGCAACTACTTCTTATGTAAGCAAGTGATTCAAAAGTTAAAATATTAGTTGATTAGATTAAACTATTATGGGAGTGCTTAAATAAATACACTTATGGATTACTACTAGAAAATAAAAGCCCTATGGCAGGCAGAAACGTGATTTCTGCAAGGAAATTCGAATGCATAAATAACAATCATATAATCGATAAAGACAGGATTTTATTTTTGGTCGGCCCGGGCGGGGGAAAAAACAATGATATAACTTAGGAAATCACGTCCTCTGTCATAACATGAATAATGCAAGTGAACAGTAGTCCAAGAGTAATCCATAGGACGTGACTACAAGCATCGCTCCCACTTTACAAATAGTGGAAAAAGCGTAGAGTAGGACGTCCACCCAAAGGTGGACAGACGACCTCATTAAGGCCGCGGGAATGCGTTGGATCCGAGCCGCTTCCGACCGGTCTTATTGGAGATCTAAAGGGGAGACCTATGTTCAGCAGTGGACTTCCTATCGTTGAAATGATGATGATGATGATGATAAGTATGTAAGACATTGCTATATTACTTACTATATAGAGTTAGTATAAATACAGTACTACCAGATTGTGGTAACTCATTCACCTCCGTAAAAACCCCAATGCCCAAGGTCAATGTCTATTTCCTTACGATCGAGAGGTCCCGGGTTTTAATCCTGGCCGACACTACCGACGTGAACCCACTCCTAGCACATGCAATTTAGCTTAGTTGGAGAGGAAATAGTAACTTCGGTTCTAATATTCTTTAATAAAAAACTTGGTACTTTATTACATAGGCATATGAATTTAGGAAAATGTCCATGATTAGATATACAAAAATGGGTATATGGAATTCGACCAAGCTCTTATGGTTCAAGCTAGCGTCAATTGCAAGCCGGTATACCAGGCAAAAAGCTGGGTACGTTCGGGGACATAGAAGCATTATAAATTAGTCTCTTAGAAATAGCATTATCCATTTGAAAAAAAGTGCTATCACCCTCATTTCACCAATCATTGAATTGGGTCCCTCGTAATAGGGGGTGAGCCTATTGCCGCCTTCCGGGCACTATTGTTAACTCAAGCCGTGTATCCGAGGCTGAGCTGTATATATTTGTCTGATGTTAAACAGCCATATCCCCTAGTCGCCTTGTACGACATCGCATGGGAAGACATGGGTTGGACCAAATTCTACTATTCACGCGGCAAAAAAATAATATCCTCTTAATTACAACAGAAGCCGTTGTTATCTAATAGTGACCTTGTTAACTGGCGCCTACAGGCCTAATCCATAATTTCTCCACTAGTCGAGTATTAAGTCGTTATCTCTTGTCCAGTCCTAGATAACAAGTGATAAAGTGATACTATGTTGCGGATCAATATAGGAGCTTATGTTACACGCAGTACATTCAACTTTGATAGATGAAGTGGCCAGTTTCTATTACTTTTTGTAGCTGTTGATACTTGTAGATGCTATGCGTTTCAAATAACAATACGATCGCGTTCGCCACAAAATTATATGTGTCAATTTTGAACTTGTCTGCAGGAAAGAAAAACACTTTTAAAAATTAATTTAATACATTAAGTATGCTAACTATACAAATCGAAACCCGATCCTGCAGACAAACTGTGTAAACAGTTTTGCAGGACTATTACTATTTTGTACCATAATTGTGATGTGTAATAAATAAATAAAAAAAAAAAAAAAAAAAATGAATATTCTCGGGCGTGATTTCAACCCTCAAATATTTGAATTAATTTCTAGCATTACACTTTTTTATTATATTGGGTGTACAGAGCGCTACTAACATCTTTCGGACCCAAACCAACCTCATCTCCTAGTCAGTTCACCTGCTAAATAGCGGACGAGGCTGTGACGCAGGCTTCACTTTCTGCACTGTGTGGTTAGGCGGCAATCGCTCCCAGAAAAGCCGCTATACCAATCAAAACCAAAAAGCGGCCTTCAGACTCCAAGGACGCAATTAGGAAATCGTTATGAAAATAATATAATTTAGTATTCTACTGACTAAACAAATTAGTTACTTTTCACTAAACGTCTAAATGATAAGTTTTAAGGTAAATTGTATGAAAAAAGATTTAGTGACGTCATAAAATTAAATAGTCCAATCTAAAATTAAATAGTCAAATCAGAATATTAAGAAATAGAAACAGAAATATATAAACTATAAAATAAGAACCAACGCAATTTTTACCGCTCTTTTACCATTCTTAATTTGATAAGCTCGGTTAGATAATTTATTTTAACTATAGGTTATTACCCAATTCAGCAGTTTCATAGTATGTTTAGAAGAATAAATCTGAAAACTCATGACAATTACCATCAATCGCAACATCAGACCGCACTTTACCTGTGTGGTCTGGGATTTGTGATTGCATCTCGTCGTTATACTTACCTTCTGAAAGATCCTACTTTGTATTAGTAGATTACTGAATTAGTACTAACATATATAGTTTTTCTCCAGTAAAGCGGGTTTTATAGGAGACAAATGATGTTTTAGTTTCTTCATCGCAAAGTTTGGTTCATCACTTCGACGTCTGATGAAATGGCGTACCTCCGCCTCGCGAGACTCAAAATGAGGTTCGATGTGCCGGCAATATAACCTACGGGATATATTAATTATTTTCAGTTATTGTTCTAATAATATAATCACTACATAGCATAAAACAAAGGCGCTGTCGCTGTCTGTCCGTCACTATGTATACTTAAATCTTTAAAACTACGCAACGGATTTTGAAGCGGTTTTTTTAATAGACAGAATGATTCAAGAGGTAGATTTATATGTATAATACATGCTTAATATAGTAAAAGGTGCAATGGGAACAGGATCTGACGCCACGCGGGCGGATAAAAATTGTCGGTACTAAGTTTCCTGGGTCAGTTAATAATACATAAATTCCAGGATACAAATAGTTTTGTCCCTTGTTTTGTACCTCATCATTCTAATTCTAGAGATCTCAGTGTCACACACTCGACTGTAAACAAATTGTTATATAAAATTTTCATTACTTGCTTAACACCTCAACATACTCATATTTGTACTAAATACCTAACTGGATTATTTAAGTTGTAATTATTTCGCAATAATATCAACTTCTATTTTTAAAATAAGAGACTTAATCAATACGACGACGTATGAAATATGATAATCTAAGTAAAATTTATAATTTATTATGAAGCAATTTTTCCAAATCGGTTGCTTTATCATTCAGATATGTACAACGGAAATGGTATGATAAATAGACTTCCAATACGCAATTCTAGGAAGGCTATCATTTCAGTACATGATAAGAACATACATACCAGTCTGGTTGAATAACGAAGTCAGTTTGGGATAGTGATTTCAATGCTTCCTGAGCTAATTCTTTGGTATATTTGGACCCAGGTACTTTCCGGTACCGATTATATGTAGGTATTACAACTACAGCTGTATAGTGGTTTAAAATCCGCTTCCAATGATATTCTCTGTGTTCCAAAAGGGTTCTCATACCACTTTCAAAAATATCTTTTCCATACAATGTTTTGTTTCCACTTTTCTTGTCTATTATCATCGCTTTGCGGAACTAAAAATGATAACATATACTTTGAATTAACTCCAAGAAAAGTAAGGCACGGGAAATAACCGAAAACCCCCCATAGACGCGGGATAGCACCTGAACCACCCGCTAGGTGACGCCGCAATTATAGCTGTAGGTCTGATGGGAGTCCTGGGACATCCTTCCGAGGGCTTCCCCAGGGATCCCAACCACAGGCTGTTGGGCTTTACCGTGAGGGTTTTTAGTCGGTAGGAGTCCGGCTTATCATACATGAAGGATTTTCCCTCACGGTAAAAAAAGGGGAAATAAGTTTAGTTGTACTTACCTTAATCCACTCGTCAGGGTAACGTCGAGGCGTGTGGACCTCAGCTGCTTGTTCTAGGTCCAAGAAATCTACGGTTCTGTATCCAGGCTTTAATACATCACCATCGAACTGCAAGGAAAGAAAAGATCCTATATTATGTAGGCAGTTGTTTGCATTACCATTAACCAGAGTTCAAATCCAGTACTTGGATTTGCTTTTGGGTTCCAGATAGCTAGATTTTAAAACTAAAAGTAGTCAGTAAAATTGATATGAATTTATTTAACGAAATAAATTGAAAAGCATGTCCACCCAATATAACCGAATAGGCTTCGTCTAGTGACCACAATAGCTATCCTCTACAGTATATTGGGTTCACAATATACTGTAAAGAATAGCTATTGTGGTATAACCTAATATATCCGAAAAGGCTTCGTCTGGTCAGAAATAATGGTCAGAAATAATGTACCTACCTGTATTTGGCCACTTACCGAAGGGTTCAAGTTGTCGTGTATAACAACATTCCCTCGATGATCCAATAGCATCAATGATCCACCCGCGCCCAACTGAAAAAAAAAAGGAATATTATTAACCTTTATGAACTAAGGTGGACCGGACTGCCTGAACAAAATCTACCTGTGTAGCCTATATAATGATTATTGTAGCTGACCCTTCAATTTTTATTAGAAAGGTCTTGATCAGACTTAAAATCTCATCAATCAGATTTACATAAACAACTTAAACGTAATCGGATAAGAACACTATTGAATGCAATACATTATTTATTTTATACACCTAAGCCTAAGTAAATAATGTTTGGTAAGTTGGCCATATGGCAGCTGGCCATATCGTCTCTGAATACATCAGCCTGTGACAGTGAACCTGCCTGCATTAGTCTAAACCTGATCCTTAATAGAAGGAAGTTCAAAATAAATCATATAAAATGTGGATGACGCTGTCGCTTACATAATTGCAACTTTGTCAATGTTAAGACCTTAGGTTAACAACATTATGTAACTGTTTTTTTTTCCCAAAAGAATAAAATAAATTGAGACAGTTCCGTTCTGTGAAATGTACAACTCGACACTAATATAATGTGACGTCACCTAGCTCTTCGGATTTTTTAAGAGTAAGTACGTGAGTAATGCGAGGTTAATTTGTTTGTTATCTTCTGTAGGTTACTTCCGTAGTCGATGGGCTCTGATATTACTTCGAAGGATGGACTGCTTAACCTTTATAAAGATATGGATGTAAAGGAAAGTACCCATTAATCAGATTACAACTAAAGTATGAATGAATGATCATGCTTTCCATACTTTTTAGTACACTCGGCAATGCCTAAAAGTATGCAGGCCACACTAGTAACATGCATGTGTGTGTAAATCTAACGAGTGTATTATAATATTACGTTTCTATGTGCGTGACTTACACGCTCGTACCAGCATCGTATACTTTTACCTTTTACAATATAGGGCATCATGTCTTGTTCGGGCATTTTCGTCTAAGCTCGGCTAAGCCGAATGGAACTCATCACCCGTGCGCGATTAAGTTAGCTTATTTTACTTCTGTCACATAAGTTCTCGTAGCAAAGTGTCTAAGACGGCGGATATAAATCTGCATCGTATTCGAGTGTCGCGAGATCGAATCCTTGCGCGACGAGCGACGCGACGTGCAGAACTCTTTTTGCCGTTTTTGTAATATATTTTTTTAGTAATAAGTATGGTAATATTACTAAAAAAATATTATATATATGATTTAATATTATATAATATTATAGATTATATAGTATTACTATCTAATATAAAATAACAAAGAAGGAAAATAAAACAATTTCTTTATACTTATTATAATATAAAATTTACTTATTACTAAAAAAATATATTACAAAAACGGCAAAAAGAGTTCTGCACGTCGCGTCGCTCGTCGCGCAAGGATTCAATCTCGCGACACTCGAATACGATGCAGATTTATATCCGCCGTCTTAGACACTTTGCTACGAGAACTTATGTGACAGAAGTAAAATAAGCTAACTTAATCGCGCACGGGTGATGAGCACAATAGTTGTTATTTAATGTGGGTAGGATCAATATCAATAATGTTAATAGTTTTGACTGACAATTTTACTTTAGAGTCTCAAAACAAGTTAATAACAACACGCACACATAGAAACGTAATATAATACACTCGTTAGATTTACACACACATACGTGTTACTAGTATGGCCTGCATACTTATAAGCATTGTCGTGTGTACCTTTTGCATTGGGGTCAATTAAGAATAGATTTTAGGATTAATTATAATACCTATAAAATGAAATTTTAAAGTGGGATCAATAAGGAATACGCATTTGGGGTCAATTAAGAATGGGATCAATCTTCGTGGGATCAATACGGAACAACCCGTTTTTACTACTCATTTCAATAAAGGGCAGTTCTGAAGTACTCAAAACAGGCGCGCTTGTATGAAAGGTTTCATGATAGTAAAGGAAGCACGTGAAGTATACTGGGTGATCAATCCAAATAGGGTAGTAGGGAGAAGTCAAAAACTAAGAGAGATAGCGACATCCGTTCTTAGGAACCATGGCTTCAATTTTAGCATACATCATATACATAAACTCACGCCTGTATTCCCCGAAGGGGTAGGCAGAGGTGCTAGCACCCACATTTCGCCAGTTTATGTTTAGGTCCCAATGTAATAGGTGGCGAGCCTATTGCCATTAACCGGGCACTTATAAACCTGCGATAAATACACACATAACTTCGAAAAGCATCGAATAGTCATTGGTGTGTGCCATGGTAAACCTGGAATCGAAGCCGAGACCTCGTCTCAGCAGTCCATTACCCATACCACTAGGCTACCGCAGGCTTCAATTTTAGATTTAATAATAATGACGTTCAAACTTTTTTTCAAAGTCTCATACTTAACCGGGAATCGAACCTACTCGAAAGTCTCTGTAAACAATGTTAGGTGAGTTTAGGTTATGTTAGTAGGTAGTTCCAAACAGCATAAAAACTCTCCAGTGAGCTTTGGCTACCCTGCCTACCAATTTGTGATTTTTTTTCAGTTGGTTATGTTTAAGTGGCTTTTCTGGGAGTGACTGGGGTTGTGGGAGCAGATACCTCTCTACCCTTAGAGGAAAGTATGTGTCAGACCTTCTTCTATCATTCTGCAGGCGAAAGATTTGGCGAGGCTTCGTACACCCATAACTTTTTATTATTGCTTACTAATCTTTATTTTTACTGGCTACTATCCTATATTATCTAATGAGTAACAATAATCAACACACATGTTTTTACCTGATGATAAGGTAGCCGTAGTTTCAAGTGATCGATGGGAATGTCGACGCCGGCCACACCCAGCAGGCGATTCACCGGATACTGTACGATGCAATGACAAAAACAATTCTTGTTAAAACATGATAAACTTATGTTATTAATGCAAGGCCGATCTTGCACTGATACAACAGTTTTTAAATAAATTAAAACAATTGTTTTGTAATGTGAGTCTAGGCATCTAGGCATAGACTCTTAGTTAAAGGACAGCTCTAAAAATGTATTCAATAGGCATAATAATATCTTTAGTTCAACACATCTTAGCGAGGTTTCCAGTGACATCCAAGGCTTTCAACTCGGAGCCAGGCGTCCGTTTACTCGCGCCTTCATTTTATTTTGCTTATTTACGGCATTTATGGGATTGACAGTCAACTGACCTTTCGAGAGGAAAGTTTGCGCCAAAGTCTCAAACCCAAATGTCGTGGTAGGGCTCCACACATATTTTGGTATGTAGTTATATACGTTTTGCACTTTGATCTTTAAAACCGATGACGTATAGATACATAATTCTAATCCTAAAGTGATATCTTGAATTCAAAGATTTTGGATTAGATTGGCACATTCCATTATAAGATTAAGAAAACACTTCACGTGTTATGTTGTTGAAATCATGAAGTCATTCTTTATTCGACTTTATAAATACATCAATCAATCAATCAATTAGCCCACCGCAGTCCACTGTTGGACATAGGCCTCCCCAATGTGTGCCATTTGATCCTTTAAAGAAACTCCAAGCATAGCTAGCAGCTTCATAGCCCGCTGCGCGACTTTTAGGTTATGGACAAGCCCTACCGTCAGTGTCCACGTTTCGGCACCATAAGTCATAACAGACCTTTATTTGTTTATACATAATCGTGGGGAATTAATCCCCGCATCTTGTGGATAGTCTCCAATCAGAATGATCCAGATCTCGATCCCGATCCACCAATAAATCACAACTTATGTGAGTATCGAACCTTGAATATAGCATTCATCAACAGTTGGCAAGAACAAGAATCAATTTCCGTCGACAATTAAGAATGTATGAAGGACTTCGATTATTATCTTAATTTCAAACAGTCCAACAAATATATCAATGGGCAGATCTCTTATCTCTATGACGTATTGATCAATGTAGGATAGGCCAATAGACTGATGGAAACTTCAGGTAGGTACCCGGAAACCAATTTATTTGATATGCGCATCAAGTTTGATTTATAAGAATGATTTACTTTAATGATTGCAAAACTTTATCTGTTAACTACGCCAATTTAGTATTACGTGACCAATTAGCTGTAGATTGAGTGTGCAATCATATGTAGGTACATAGAGGCGAATATTAAAGTATCGTTTTTGAATTTAGTTATGAATGAATATCATGACACCCTGCGGGGAATAATGCAATAGAGATGAGCGTCTTGTCAGCCGTGTTTGAATTCGGGGGATGTATTGTCTCTGTTCTATCTCAGTTGCATTTTTACTATTTAGCTTGGGGGCAATGTGCTGCTCATTGTCCAAGTGGAACAAGCCTGAGAAGGCAGCGTGACATGTTCCATGTGCTCTTTTATAAGGTGGAGACAAACAAGATCGCCTGCAATGCCAGGCAAGCAATGTAAAAACGTGTGCGATTTTCGTTTAAATATCAGATGGAAGAAGTAACATCATCCTAAAAGAAAGAAAAGGTATATTGCTTCTTCCGTCGCCTGTGGTGCAATTTGAAGAATGTATTCGCGTCACTGTTTCATTGTTCTAGTGAAATGTTATGATAATTTTTATATTTATATTACCGTTCTCGTGGCATTCCTTTGTTTTTCCTGTGGACAATAATACAAGATTACATTGTCATATAACCACGAAAACATTGAGTACATCGAACATAACATTTTAAGGCATAATGTTTATAATATGTTAATGATATTTATCACTTTAAGTGCACAAAACTTACCTCGTCAAGCGTTATCGTGATATTCTGAAATCAGAAAGATAATATTAATAATGAAAAAATCCTTGTGACAAAGTTATATTAATAATGCAAAAGTGTGAAGTGAGGAGTGAAAGCTGGAAAGCGGTTCCAAACTCCTTTTTTTTTTTAGTGCGGAAATCCCCTCGGATACCCCCCCTTCCGGAGCCGGAAGGGGAGGTTATATCGGACTCAAACCGACTAAAACCGCACGCCGACTGTGGGTCGTGGTGCTAGGCCGGAGGTGAGGTTGTCATCGACATATCCCTCGCACCCCGGCTGACCCAGGGCCATCCCTTACGGTCTGGCCCTCCTCAGGAGGGGGGACAACGGTGTCCCCAACTCGCCCCCGGAATGGGGAGGCGAGCTTCTGAGCGCGCCGCCGCCATGGCCTGCTTCTGCTGGGGTGACAGGCGGCTCCACCCGTCACCCCCAGGCCCGCGCTCATGGGGGACGGAGTTCAGTCAGTGGGTTCCAAACTCCTAGATAAATGTCTCGGATGTGATTGGAACGCAACACTATGATGATGTTGTTTATGATGGCGAAGATGAATGTTTATCATTATTTTTAAAAATTACTTACTTCACTAGTCGTGTGTTCAAACACTGGCACTGAGACGCTGATTTGCAATCTGTAGTTCAAGTCCTGCCCCTCGTAATAATGTCCAAACTTGTCCTACGAACAAAAGTGATAAGTTCAACATCTGCTCGGTTCTTTCTTGAGTAATGTAGGTACTAATATTTATAAATTTGAAAGTTCGTGAAGATGTCTGTTATGCAAACACGCTCCAATGGCTTAATGTATCTGGCTGAAATTTGGTACAGGGATAGATTATAATCCGTAATAAGAATAACATATAGATTTTTTATCCGAAGAATAGGTCCCTATAAGTATTGGGAAGCTTTACGCGGGCGGAGTTTATTTCACTTATGGTACATTCGACCAAACGCGAATAAAGTTTGTTGCTAGAATAAACAGGCAATGTCACCCACCTACAGGTGGTAGAAATTTGATGGCACAAATTTGACACTTATTTCGACCGGGTTGGTACCACCGTGCACAAGTGCGAAAAACCCTCCATAGTAATCCAATCTCGGTTGGATTGCGTTCAGGGATCAGCAAGTGCATAGCCGGGCCGAGGTGATGGTAGTCGCAGCACTAGTGGGACCGGTGGGTTTTGGCGTAGTCTAGTGGGGTGTGACGCGGGGCGCCGCGCCGGGCAGGGAGACCCGTAGAAACGGTGGTGCCGCTGGCCACCCGCGGCATAGTACAGGGGCCCAACTGGGACTAACCACCCTGGGAGGCTGCCCCACCAGGTCGCGCATAATCCCGATATGGCTCGTCGTGCCGGTTGGCGACCGGACGGGAGCCCGGCGACCATATTCGGGAGGGTACGGGGGCCCTTCCGTTCGGCGCGTCGGCTCTCGTCACGCCTCACATTCATAGATGAAACCAATCTCCCATGTTTTGTCACGCGGTGCTGCGGCGACAATCACCTCTTTTTCACGCCTTCCCTTACCCTTCACCTCATGGCAGCGCACAAAACAAAAATTGTTGAAACAGCGGCTAGGGACTCTCCCACAAAAACTCTATTTGAGGTGGAGTCCACGAACATCTGTGGGCTCCATAAGAACCTCAACGCCGTCACCCAGCTATGCTGTTTCTAACGGAGACACAAATACGCCGCCCTGACCACACAACCTACCTGCTTTACCCCGGCTATGTTATCGAGGAAAATTTCCGAGCAAAAGCCGGGGTGTGCGTGTTTGTTAGGGCGGATATTTGTTGTCGCCGTTTGCGCTGTCTAGAGGACCCAACCTTTTCCATCCATTGGGTACACGTAGACCATGGCTCTACGAGTCAGGTCTATGTGTGCCTTTACCGTTCCCATACAGGAGATGCAGAGATAACTCGACTATTCGAATACCTGAGTCAGGCGGCAGATGATGCGCAGGAGCGGTTTCCGAACGCCGAATTGGTGTTTTTGGGGGATTTTAACGCCCACCACAAGATCTGGTTGGGCTCCGCCATAACAAACCATGCGGGAAGAGTCACTCACGCATTTGCCCTGGCGCATGACTTGACTCAATTGGTGCACAAGGTCACGAGGATACCAAGAGAGTCCGGCCTAGAGCCCTCTCTGCTTGACCTTCTGTTGACGAGTCACCCGGACCAGTACAGTGTCTCGGTGATTGCTGCTTTAGGTAACTCCGACCACATTCTGGTCCGCTCCACCGTGCCCATTGTAGCGCCCCCACGACCCGTGCAGGGGAAGAGGTGGCTATGGCACTACTCGTCAGCGGACTGGGATTGATTGCGCGACTATTATGCGTCCATCCCGTGGGTTGAACGCTGCTTTGAGGGTAAGAACCCATCTGAGAGCGCTACTGCCGTCGCCGGTGAGATCGGTCTAGGTATGGAATACTATATCCCATACACCGATGTCACCGGAGTCCGCGGAGCGCGTCCGTGGTTCGGGCGCGAGTGCGCGGAGGCTGTTGAGCATAAACAGTTTGCGTACCGCGCCTGGGTGCGGGCGCGCGCCACGCGCGATCCCAACGTGGGTCACTTCAAGGCGGCGTACAACAGAGCCACAAAGGTCTGCAAGAGGGCATGCGTCAGGGCGGATGCCCAGTGCATAGCGCGGCTGGGCCAAGAGCTAGTGGCGCATCCCACGGGTAGCCGTGGCTACTGGCAACTGGCCAAAGCCGTGCAAGCCAACTTCTGCCAGCCCTCGCTGCCCCCGCTGAGCAATCCCGATGGATCTCTGGCCCATGAGCCGCAAGAGAAAGCAAATTTGCTGGTCAATCTCTTCGCGGCCAACTCCCGAGTCGATGATTGTGGTATGCAACCACGGACAATGCCCACTGGTGACCACGCAATGCCTGATATACGTATCAGGCAACGCGATGTCCGTGCAGTACTGCAATCACTCGATGTACGGAAAGCCAGTGGTCCTGATGGTATTCCAGCGGTTGTACTTAAAAAATGTGCAGCGGAGTTATCTCCTATGCTAACGCGGCTGTACCGACTGTCCTACAGTTCGGGTACAGTGCCTTCGGCTTGGAAGGAGGCGAATGTCCAGCCGATCCCCAAGAAGGGGGATCGCTCGGACCCAGCCAACTATCGACCCATAGCCGTCACCTCAGTGCTGTGTAAGGTGTTCGAGCACATAATTAACACACAGCTCATGCGCCACCTAGAGGATCACTCCTTGCTTAGTGACCGGCAATACGGTTTCAGACCGAAACGGTCAACGGGTGATCTTCTGGCGTACATGACCCACCTTTGGGGTGAGGCTATGGAGAAGCACGGTGAGTCACTGGCAATTAGTCTTGACATCGCCAAAGCTTTCGATAGGGTATGGCACAAATCGCTTCTTTCCAAGCTACCAGCCTTCGGCCTGCCTCCTAGACTGTGTAACTGGGTTGCAAGCTTCCTGCAGGGGCGCCGTATTCGCGTCCTTTGTGATGGACGAGCTTCGGAGTGCTTGTAGGTAATTGCTGGTGTGCCGCAGGGTTCCGTTTTATCTCCCACTCTCTTTCTTCTGCATATCAATGACATGCTCTGAGCGGTATAAGTTATGTCTGTTCATATTCTATGGTTTAATTTATTTTTATTAACCACCCAACCTGTAATTTTATACATAAAGTTAATATGTACTAAAAGTTTATGATTTTATACAAATTTTCTTATGTCCACTCTACATGTTGGCGAACACTAACAGGCTAACGCGTTGGCCATCACATCCTGCCAGCGTCGCCCCACTAGACATACAGGATTGTCACAATCCCCCGCTCTACACATTCGCCTACAGGTGGTGGTCAACGCATTCACCACT
Source organism: Eilema sororculum (assembly GCA_914829495.1). Classification (NCBI taxonomy): domain Eukaryota; kingdom Metazoa; phylum Arthropoda; class Insecta; order Lepidoptera; family Erebidae; genus Eilema; species Eilema sororculum. Next base: position 16,719,659 of record OU618552.1, on the reverse strand, counting down.
GTGTTCGCCAACGTGTAGAGCGGACATTATGACTGTTTTGATGTTTACTAAAAAGTAATTGGGTATTACGTCCTTATGGTTGTGTGACACTATCGAAGTTAGTGGACGGTAGAACCGGATATCCCCTTATCAACAGGTAAACGTGCATGTATACTTGAAAACCGATTTTTTTGTTCAAATTATTTCAATCATTTTAACGAATAGTTTAGATAAGCAATTGTTATCAAGTTATACGTATTCGATTAAAACATGTTTATCTAAAGCCATCCGCAAAAATTAATCCGATTATTTGATTTCGTTCCGGTGATCGAGACGCCAAGGACTTAAATATTATAGACTAACTGTTGCCCTCGGCTCAGCCCGCGTTTCACAGTTATGTGTTATTATAGCCTGCACATAGCACTACACTACATTTAAATTTAAAAAGCATCTCTGTACATTCAGCGTCAGTAATATCTTGACGGACGACTAAGTCTCAAAATGATCTTAAAACTCTCGTATTAAGAACAGAATATGTAACTGTTGTATTGGTTTATATGGTAGTATTGTCCAAACTAAAAGTGAGTGCCAAATATCAGAACAATCGATCAACTGGAAGGGGGTAAAAATTAAGATAATTTTGAGTACTTAGTTTGTCAACATCTTTCTGATGCTGACTGTACTTAATTTCAGTCAGATTGGTTCAGTCATTAGAGCGTAAATGAATAACAAACATAAAAATATCTTCGCAAGCGTACACGTTATGCATCTTGCAACGACTGTAGCACGCTGTAGCAGTTTTGGATAGACGGTACGCAGTCAACGCGGCGGTTGGTCTTACGCGAGATCAGGTGAAGAAATTCATCGAAGCGAGGTCTTCTGTGCTTAAGATATGTATTCTGAAGTAGAATATGTACTGTTGCGCATTTTGGTGATGATTAACCAACCGAATCAAATTATATCATTACGTCTTCGATATAAAAGTATTTGTCAAATGACTCAGTCTCTGATATATGAATAAGAATTCGATAAGGACCACCATTCTATTCGTGGAATAAATAATATCCTGTATTATGTATTCCAGAATATAATGTATCCATGTATCTATCAATGGCGAAGAGTGAAAATTTTCAAAAGACAAGCCGGTGGAAATGTCGGCTTATAAATGTAAACATCTCTACCACGGCTTTCATTTGCAGAGCAAGCCGATAGGAATCGTGTTGTAGGGACTTCTCACCACTCGTATCTATCCTACCTACCTTTCAGCCAGTTCATATTGCATATTTTTTTTTTATATAGAATATATCTTTTTTGCCGTGTTGGTTCCCGGTAGAGAAGAACAGGCCCACCCCAGCTCTTCCTGTGGGTATAGTAAAAGGCGATTAAGGGATAGAGCTGTGTATCCAATAGTAAACATACAGCCCAAGACAAAGGGACCGTTGTGGGACCGAAAATCACCATTGGCGAAACGTGGGTGCTGATATACATCTGCCTATCCCTCCGGAGATTTACCGACGTGAGTATATATATGTAATAATGTAATAATAAAAAATGTAAGTATTAAAAATTACTCACGAGTGCCTCTTGGCGCATATGATCTTTTAGAAGTCGCTCACTGCTAAGTAGCTCCTTCTTATGACGCTTCAGCTCTCTGTACCGATTTCCTTGCTCTGTATTTTCTTTACTACGCCAGTAGAACTCACTTCTCCTAGGATCCTGCAAAGTGGCAATTAAATTATTGACTTTAACTAAACTATTTTAAATGTTACTGTCATTAACTTTCGAATTTCAAATTTACTTTCAATGAATTTCGAATTCATGTAAAGTTAAAAAATGTATAAGTAGGTAGATTGTAATCGCTAGAGGATTAATTTGTTTATTATTTTAATGAATAGTTAAAAAGTTATCGTGATCAACCAATTGAAAATATGTTAAGCTACTTGCGTTGCCGAAGCGTTGACTGTAATTTAAAAATGTAGTCTTCGGCTTGTAAACTCTTAGGGTAGAGACTTTTTTGTCTGCACTTGGCCTCCTTTTTGGGCCATTGTGCGTTAGTTTACAAACGCACAATGGTAGTGTTTGAATAACGGAAGTTTTATTTCTTTGGGGGAGGCATTACTATTGTAACGTTGAAATTATAGCAGGTGTTCCTATTCATTTACGGTGCAGAGTATACCTGCTAGAACCAAGCGTTTCAGTCGACCTGGAACTCCCTGCCAGCTCACGTGTTTCCCTCTTCCTACAGTCCCGGGTCCTTTAAGCGGGGCGTGAAAAGGCATCTAATGAGGCCGTCAAGCTGAGTGCCACCACTGTTAACATGGTACATGTTTCCGATGGTGACCCTCTTTCCGAGACTTCGCCTTTAGCTTAACATCAGGCGAGGTGAAGTCAAATTGACGTGTCCTATATAAAAAAAAAAGGCGTACCTCTGCATGCGCATAAATATCGCTGAACACAGCAGGTCTGTCCTTCCTCTGCGAGACAAGCGGCCTTTCCATAGTTTGCAATATCTTGAAGACTTGCTGCGTCACGTCAAATTGTGTGATGAGCTCTGCGAAGTAACCGTCGCGGTCACAGCTCAGCCAATCGCCGTAACTCCGAGTGTTGTCACGAAGGCCATACTGGTCGTGCAGCCACAGAGTAAAGAGCCTGTAGAAGGACCAATTGAAATATAAGTAATAATTAGGAACCTTTTTTTCTTTAGGTTCCTGTACGTATTGATAGCTTCGCAGTTATGTGGCGCAAAAATGACGTCGTTGCCGTATGGTACAAAACGGGGCGAGCCTATAACAGTCTATCAGGCCCTCGATTCTACTAAAGCAAAACTATTGTCAAGCCACTGACAACAGTTATTTAATATTGAACTTTAAATGCATCGCTTTAAAGTCTATAATGTATTGCCGCTTTTTCCAATCTCAGTGGCTTGACAATAGTTTTGCTTTAGTAGAATCGAGGCCCAGGCTCTTTGTCTTGGGCTGTATGTTTACTGTTGGATGGAGAACAACCCTATCCCTTAGTCACCTTTTACGAAACCCACTGGAAGAGCTGGGGTGGTCCTATTCTACTCCACATTGGTGTGTACCAAACATCAGATCAATCAGTCAACCGGAGGGGGGCAAAATATCAACTACTAAACCTAACATTAACATGTATTGTTATCGTTTCCGCACAACACAAGTACTTAGCTAATGTGGCGAAAATATGTTGTTATCTTTAATAGAATATTGATTGATATTGCGCAAAACAATAAAGAATTTCAGTAAATTAGTACGGAACGGAAATTCATATTAATCCGATTATTTTGTGAAATTCAGGGTAATTCCTTAAACGCAGGGTACTTTGTTTTTTGTGGTGGAGGTCGCGCAATGTAGACCAAGGTTTATTTCATGATTTTGCACCTTTTCCTGGTGCAGACAGAAGCCATGGAATTGGAGATGATAACGATTTATCTCTAGTTGTTTTTTTTCTCTAGCTCTCTTTGATAGATAATCTATGACTCTAAATATTATCACTGCTATATTACGTAACAGTACCTAACTATTACGTAGTAGATACTATTGTTTATTCTTTGCTATTACTTAGCTTGTAATTCTCTAATAATAGTAGATATAATAAAAATCTATCGCTATCGGTATTTTTAACTTAATAAACTCATATCAATAACAGCTATTACATAGATTTAGTTCCGTAGTAGCCTCCGTGACGTAGCGGTAGTGAACGCGGCCGCTACGCAGGAGGCGCGGGTTCGGTCCCTGCTCAATGCAAATATTTGTATGCATGAATATTATTTGCATTACTCTGGTCGTGCCTCGGAGAGCGTTAAGCCGTCGGTCCCGGTTGCCATGCGAACATCTATCGTTACGTGTAGTTGGAGCCCTCAAATGTCTAACAACTGGTCTAGAAGAAGAAGACATAAGTTTAGTTCATTAGTACTTTGTGTTTGTGAACTAAACGTACTGAATGGCTCTTATAAATACGAATTTACGAAGAGTGCTTAGGTTATTATATCTTTGTCATTATCAGAAATCAATGTTAATGTTATTGAAAATTAACAAAATAGTTATTTCCAACTATTTTTTTTTTAGCTTAAAGATGCATTTTTGCGATAAAGTCGCTATTCTTTTGATGATAAAATAGTTTGATGTAATCCTATTAGGGCATTAAGCATGCTTTGGTACGAACACTTGTAAAAGTATGCTGATTATTATTTACTAATGGATACATGTTCAACATAATTATGCACATATCACCTTATTTACATGTACGTTTATCTTCATTTTTACCTACATATAATCACAATGCGATTACAGGATTGAAAGTGATATTGATTTACGTTGGGAAACACAATAGCAATCAATAAAACATAAACTGATTTGTGTTCACAACACATATCCGAGGTTAGGGAAATGGTAGGAATTTGAGATCATTTATGAAGTGCAATAAAAATATTCACAAAAGGAACATTACTAACTATTTTTTTCTTGAGAAAATTGCAGAGTTTCAGGGAAAACCGTTTTATTTTAATTATATTTCGGGGTTCTTTTTTAGGCGGAATACGCCAGCCCTACTCCAAACGATAGAAAATATCACTGCGGAGGTTATTGACCATCCAACCTCTTCATCTAGATATTTGTAATGCTGGTTGTGCTGGAAAACTTTGTTTAATATCTATGTCAATTTACCCATCACTCAGCATTCTCTCTCCCTTTGAGTGTGGGCATATCTGTCTAAACATTTTACACATCTTCTATTACTCCACACAAGGTACAGTTTCAGGGAAAGTTAATATAGACTTATTCTGCACCAGTATAGCAATAGATAGCCCCATTTTATTTTTAAAGGATATTAGAACCGAAGTTACTAATATTCCCCCTAATCCCTCCAACTCAGCTAAATTGCTTGTGCTAGAAGTGGGTTCACCTCGGTAGTGTAATGGCCAGGATTCGAACCCGAGACCCCTTGATCGTAAGGCCGACTCCATAACCTGACCGACGCTTCAACACACACACATGAATTTGTCCTACATTATCTTAACTTACGTTGCTAGTAGTCAGTTCAAAAAGTTTCGGCCTTATCTTACCTGATATGTCCTTCAGGGTCCAGTTCCCTCATAAGGTCGGTATAGTTGCCGTACAAACTATCAGTAAGTAGAACAATCGCCTGCTGGCAAGCGATAGGCCTATCTTTAGCCACTTTCTGCTTCTTGAGCAGTCTTACTGCATACGTAAGTACATCGTCCATTTCAGTTTCGTTATTCATCTTGTATAGCGGCATGGCTGCCATCATAGCTGCTGTATTCACATGGTTTGCCTGTGATCGTTGAGATTGATATTTGAAAATTTTGAAGATAGTTATACTTATTAAACCATACACGACGAGGACTTCTGACTGATACAGAACCTCGATAGCATCAATTGGTTGTGGGGGACAGATGGCAGTCGCATCACAGTTTTACTGGAAATCCTTACCCCAACTTTTGGAAATTCATTCCATAAAGCGTCTTCATTGATGCGCTTGTTAATAAAGACAAATCAAGGCCGTTCAAATGGATATTTTAATTATCTCGTCGAGCCTGGCAGAAAACGTCAGCATAAGGGTTATTTTTAGTTTGAATAAAGCGTTTTTGAGATTTACTAGTGAAAAATTTAATAAATTTGGGATTGGGAGTACTAATATTTGGATCTATAGATATACAACGTAATTATGATACTCAAGTTTCTCATTTTATTTCTCCGTTTACTCACCGGCACAAGTTTTTCATTGAAGCAGCTAATAGGAGACAGTACTTCGACATTGAATCTTAGCACATTGACTCTGTCATCATCAGTGAGCGCATTAAGAAGGGCTTGGGTGAACTGTGCAGCGGTCTGTTTGTTTGAAGAGTTATACATAGAACCAGATGCGTCCACGAGGATGAGGACATCGCGAGGGGCTCCGCTGGCACTCACGTACCAAGGTCGAAGGCGGCAGTCATATATGTCTGCATCGTTATCAGGAGAGAGCTTCAACTTAAACATATCATCCCATAATGCCGCTGTAAATATTAAAAATCCGTAATTTATCACTTTCTTGCCCTTTTATAACGTCAATTAGCTTTTACCCGCGACTCCGCCCGCATGGATGTCGGTTATCGCGACCAAACATAGCCTATATCCTTTCTCATGGTCTAATCTGCCCCTATACCAAATTACATCAAAATCGGTTCAGTAGTTTAGACGTGAATGCGTAACTTACAGACAGACAGAGTTACTTTCGCATTTATAATGTTAAGTATGGATGATAGTCTCTATACTATCCTTTTGTAAAGTACTGTGGAAATTTTACTATGGATTTAGAGCTGATACGAGTATGTAGGTACTTTATTGTATCCTATCATTAATATAGGTAAAGTACTTTATACACAATCTATAAGTTAAAAGTATGCACAAAAGAAAAACCTATAGCACAGAATAGATAACCTATAGAAAGATCTTTACCTGGATAATGCCTTAGAAATCCATGTGCGCTGCAAAAATATTGGAAGTCGATTGATGAATCTTCACCATAGTTCTTTTGAAATACTGGTAGTAAGCCCTCAGACCAGTATATATGTTTCAGTACCTTGGGATCTATAACAATGTGAATACACAAAAGTCTAAATAAGTGAGTATTCTCTTTAGTAAAACACTTCTTCCAAACTTTTTACAGCCTAGTGCTCGGAAAGATAGGTATTTGAACCCTGGTGCATTTAATACTACTGGGCCTCGATTCTACTAAAGCAAAACTATTGTCAAGCCACTGAGATTGGAAAAAGCGGCAATACATTATAGACTTTAAAGCGATGCATTTAAAGTTCAATATTAAATAACTGTTAGCAGAGTGAATAAAAGAGTGTAATGAAACTTTTGTCATTTAATTTTGGACCTTAGTGTATAGAAATAAAGTCTAAACTTTAATGCCGCTTTTTGCAATCTCTGTGGTTTGACAATAGTTTAGCTTTAGTAGAATCGAGGGCCTGTACTGCGAAAGTTGTAAACTTTAAATGGTAGGTATACATTAATTGAGTATTGTGTGAATTTGTAATTGGAGGTTAGGTGACGAGTCGCCCTCTTGTTCTCTTGCCTGCAGGCGAGTTGTACCCTCTTGCAAGATGCTAATAACACATTTGCCCAAATATAATTTTATTAGTGGGCCAGTTCTTTGGGTGGGTCAGTTTTCCATTTATGATATTAGTAAACACTAATTCTACTTACTGCAATCAAAGACTTCTACGGCAACATGGACACTGCTGCACTCCAGTGACACTTGAGCATCAAAGTGCTTCCGATGGTTAAGTACCACTTTTCGCACACTTCTGCAATAGAGACCTATTTCACAATCTTCTAAGTCGTCTGGGTTTACTCTCATCTTTAGTTCATTTAACTCCTAAAACATCCACATGACACTGTATAAAATATGATTTATATATTATAATCAAAATAATTGACAAGTACACATGTAACTTTATTATAAATGGCTAGCTTTTGTCAGCGGCTCCGCCCACGTGAACGGGACTTGAACCCGCAGTCTTTCCTTTACAGGGGGAATGCCTGACCAATTCGGCTACCGAGACACGCCCGACATAATTCAAATTTCCCATCTTATACGTCTTTAAGGCGACGTGGCTTTAATTTGTTTTTATTTTGTAATTAAAGTAAGGTAATTTGAACCATATCGGGCGTGTCTCGCCTCGTGTTCGAGTCCCGCCCGAGAAGATTCTTTTTCCCTATGTATTCGATTTGTATAGTTAGCATACTTAATGCTGTAAAAATTCCTTCAATCCATCAAATAGATTTTACGTGAAAGAGTAACAAACATCCATTCATACATCCATCCATACATACTCACAAACTTTCGCGTTTATAATATTAGTAGGAATAACAAAAGTACTAAGACAAATTACAACTTATACTAACAATACTGCGGTCAAAGGTGTAGGTTGGACTTGGATGAGCCTCCGATTTGGCGAGTTCTTCAGCTTTCCGCATAATTTCTTCAGCAGCGCGAGCTCGACTCGAGAGTAATTCCTCCACATCATCTGCCATCTTGTTTACAATCGCTGTTCCATTCCTTACTTCGCTTCCTATGTCGTTAAAACTTGCAGCTAGTTCACGTCTCCTCACAACTCGCTCGTCGATCTCGTAAATACCTTTACTTAACTCGTTTGCCCATTTTTGTATACTGTGTGCGGGATATTGGCATTAAAAACTAGATCTAATCTATGGTGCTTTAATTTCAAATGCTTAATTTTTGATTATTATTATTACCTACACATTGGAAATGAAGATATTGTTACGGGAGACGGGTAACGGGATTGGAAATAAACCACTTCGTATTTGAGACCGCTTTATTTTCACACCCCAACAGCCAAATCTCGAACACGACACTTCACGACGCGACTGTACCACACGATGCACTACTGCACTTTAGTCTTATTCGCGACACTCACAGCGCGACTGTACTGCAAGGTCACTGCGCTTTCACGACACTCACAGCGCGACTGCACAATTACTGCACTTTTCACTATTTTCTCACTTTTCTTCCTTTTCCCTTCTTCCTCTTCTTCTGTTCACTTTGAACTCCCAAACTTAACTATAATTTCGATCTTCATTTCGTTTCTCATTTTCATTCTTCCAGAATGTTCTGCTTATAACTAGAAGATTTTAAATATAGAATCTTCTGTTACTTTTACCAAATAAAGATTTAAATAAATTAGAAAATCACAAAAACCACATATCGTGACACCGGGATTCGATCCGTCGGCCTTTGTTTTGGCAGGCGTTGTCTAAACCGCTCAGTCACAGCTGCTATTGACAATAAGTTCGAATTTATCGTTCCGATGCTGTGACATGTAACGTCACATTTGTAACACTGCCCCCTCCTAAGACATGCTCGTCCCGAGCATCGTTAGAGCCATAATATTGGGCGAGTCTATCGATGTGAACAACTTTAGCGGAACTTCTCGGCGATTTTTGAATTCTGTAAGTAACGTCATTAATTTTTGTTATCACTTTATAAGGTCCTTCCCAACTTGGCTGCAGTTTCGGAGATAATCCTTGCTTCCGTACTGGGTTATGAAGCCACACTAGCGATCCTTCCTCAAAACATCTTAAATTTGAACTTCTGTCATATCGTGTTTTCATTCGTTCACTGGCCTGTAAATTGGCTTCTCTCATGTATCTGTGAACTTTATCCATTCGTTTCCTTAATACATCCGCATAATCTGTTATACAGCTAGGTGAGTCAGGAGGGCATCCGGTGAGGAGTTCCGCCGGTAGTCGAAGCTCTCTGCCAAAATTTGCATGGGCCGGTGTTATGCAAGTGCTTTCATGAACCGCTGTACGATACGATAACAGAAATAGCGGAAGATATTCGTCCCAGTTTCTTTGATGTGAATCGACTATCTTCGCCAAGTGCTGCTCCAGCGTTCTATTGAAACGTTCCACCATGCCATCTGACTGTGGCCGATAAGGTGTCGTTCGCGTCTTGTGTATTTTCAAAATCTTACAAACTTCCTGAAACACTTGCGATTCAAAGTTTCGTCCTTGATCACTGTGAATTTCAAGAGGTAGTCCGAATCGGCAAAAGACTTCATTCACTAGTTTAGTTGCCACTGTTATTGCTTCTTGATTTGGCACCGCGAACACCTCTGGCCACTTAGTAAAATAGTCCATCACCACCAATATGTAACGGTTGCCGTTCGTTGATACAGGAAAGGGTCCGGCCATGTCTAAAGCTATCCGTTCCCAAGGAGCTCCGACATTGTACAACTTCATACTAGCTCGACTTCGCGTCTGTGGTCCTTTAACAGATGAACATGGTTCACATTTCCTGCACCATTCTTGGACATCTTCCTTGCAATGCAACCAGTAAAAATGCTCACGTATTTTCAATAGAGTTTTTCTAGCTCCAAGATGTCCGCCGGAAACCCCATCATGAAAAGCTCTTAGTATTTCTGGAACCTTTGCCTTCGGTACAATTACTTGCAAGTGTGTACCATCTCTTGACGCACTCTCCCATTTACGACATAGTAGGCCATCTTGAAGTATCAAGCTATTCCATAGCGCCCAGTAACTCTTAGTGGAGGAACTCAATCCAGCAACTTCATTCCAACTTGGACGAGGAGAAGAATTTGTTAACCATTCTAATATTGGCTTCAAGTCGTCATCTTCTTCTTGCGATTTTCGCATGACGTCATTACTCCACCTCTCATTGAATGAATCCATTCTTATAACACGTATAGAGGTCTGTTCCTTTCCCTCTTGTCTTTCGCAATGTTTACAATCACTGTCACAAGGTCGGCGTGACAACGCATCGGCGTTTCTATGGGAACCACCGCTTCGATGTTCAATTACGAAGTCAAATTCTTGCAATTGTTCGATCCATCGTGCGACTTGTCCTTCGGGGTTCTTGAACTGTAGAAGCCACTTCAATGCCGAATGGTCCGTTCTTACTAGAAACTTCCGTCCTAATAGATATTTCTTGAAATGTTGTAACGTTTTCACTACAGCCAGGAGCTCTCTTCGCGTAACACAATAATTTCGTTCAGGTTTTGATAGCGTTTTACTGAAGTACGCTATTACAACCTCCTGATCTCCTTTTCTTTGTGACAATGTCCCACCTATGCCTGTGTTACTGGCATCTGTGTCAACAACAAACTGATTTCTTCCATCGGGATATCCCAAAATAGGGGTTTCGCAAAGCCTCTTCTTGAGATCTTCAAAGGCAGTTTCACAATCTGCATCCCATACAAAATTTCGCTTCTCCTCTGTAAGTCTATGTAGTGGCTTTGCGATGTCTGCAAAATTCTTAACGAAACGCCGATAATAAGAGCAGAGGCCCATAAAGGCTCGCACCTGAGTCTTATCCTGTGGCACCGGCCAGTCTTTTACGGCGGATACTTTCGCGGGATCTGTTTCTACTCCGCCTTCAGAGATAACATGCCCCAAATAATTGACTTGTCTTTTGAAGAAGCTGCATTTCTTTAGATTCAATTTTAAGTTTGCTCCCCTAATTTTACTCAGCACACTTTCTAACTTCATAAGGTGATCATCGAAATCTCGTCCCACAATAATGACGTCATCGAGGTATACCAGGCAAGCTTCTCCTATTAATCCTGCAAGAACTCGCTCCATCAATCTCTCGAACGTCGCTGGCGCGTTGCAAAGGCCGAAGGGCATTACCTTGAAATGCCAGAGTCCTTTACCGGTAGAAAATGCAGTCTTTTCTTTATCTTTAGGATCCATCTCCACCTGCCAGTATCCACTTTTAAGGTCCAGCTTAGTAAACCATTTCATTCCACTCAAAGTATCTAGTGTGTCATCTATTCTTGGTAAAGGATAACTGTCCTTCTTCGTAACGTCATTCAATCGGCGGTAATCGATGCAAAACCTAGTTGTACCATCCTTCTTCTTGACTAAGACAACTGGAGAACACCAAGGACTAGAAGAAGGTTCTATCACTCCATTTCCTTCCATCTCTTTAATCATATTCCCAACTTCTTCTTCCTTAGCGAATGGAATTCGTCGAGGTCGTTGGCGGATTGGCAGTGCATCGCCAGTGTTAATTTGATGTTTCACTAATCCAGTCTTCCCGATGTCCCGTTCTCCTTTAGAGAAAATGTCAGCAAAACGCCTCAACAAATTTTTAGCTTTCACTAACTGCATTGCTCCCAAACCTTCTTTACAGTCGAGAAAAACTTCAGTCAGATCTATTTTCCCTGATGAGATATTCGTCTTTTCTTGGCAACTCCTTAACCACTCCATTTCTTCAGCGACTCCAATCAGAGTGCCCCTTTTTAAGGTCTGTACGTCGCCACTCAAATTAAGCACTGGAACTAGCATGTTTTTAGACACACTGATTACCGTTCTTCTTTTACCAAATAAAGATTTAAATAAATTAGAAAATCACAAAAACCACATATCGTGACACCGGGATTCGATCCGTCGGCCTTTGTTTTGGCAGGCGTTGTCTAAACCGCTCAGTCACAGCTGCTATTGACAATAAGTTCGAATTTATCGTTCCGATGCTGTGACATGTTACGTCACATTTGTAACAATATAAACACAATAATATATCTCATTTATTACTCCAAAATATCTACACAATAATAGATCTGTGCTTTGTGAAGGTAAAGTGATTTATTAGTCAAGCCGATAAAGATATAAGAATGAGATTCTTTCTGATTATGATAATATTATGTGCATAAATTAAATCACTACATGCTTGGTAATGGTTATAATTTTGACGAATGTGGGTCACAAAAATGCATTGAAAGCAAATTCCTAGATGGTCTACGTAGGCCAGCCGCTTCTTATTTAGACAATGTGCTTTTACCTGTACGAATATTACTTTGATAGGAGACAGATAGGTACCTATAGACAATGCTTACACAAATCAGGAAATTTGGTGTTCTTTTTACGGGTTTTTTAAATAATATTGTATTTTTAAAATACTCGGACAAGTTTGTAACAATTAAGTACATACATTGATTTAACAGTCGAACACTTTACTTGATTTCCAGATATGTACCTATGTCTTAAATGGTATCTTGTAAAATCTAAAGAAAATCTTTCTCTTGCTTTTTCTTTCACTCTTCTTTATTTATCAAAACACGTGCGTAGAAAATAACTCGCTAAACTACAAAACAGGTGAATAACACTTACGTGTCCGGTGGAATCATTACAGGAGGGGTTTCTACCATCGGAGGTGTCATGGGACGAAGCTTAGGTATAACAACATTGGTAATTTTGACCGGTTTAACTTCACTTTTATTTGTAGTAACTTTTTTTGATAGAACTTCTTCATGTTCTAGAATAATTTTCTTTTTTATTTCTCCTGTGGTTGTAACATTTTTAGGTTTGGTTTTGATACAGTTTGTTAGGTGTATTAAGGTAATGAGAAATATTGGTAATAAATTCATGTTTATTTATTTGAGATTTTGATATTACGTTTGAAAGCCTGTCATAGTGGAGGCTGTGTGCGCAGTGGGCGGGCGGATCGCGCGCGTGGGGCGGACTGTGCAAGCTCTGCGCGTGAAGCGGAGGGCGACGCTCGGCTCCCGACATCCTGGCGCCGCCGCATCCTACTTGGCGCCAACTACTCATCGATGTTACTGCTAACAGCTGACCTTGATCTGTTAAACTTATTATGGAATTCTTATTTCAAACTGAAAAGTCAATGAATAAAAAACTGGAAGAACGATAGGAACATGATTAACAGGAATACGAGTATAATTAAGGTTGTTTGACTTCGGACGATTTTGGAATTCAGAAGCAGTTAAATTAGGAGTAAACCCTTCTATGGTATCAATACTCTCAGGTGCTTCATTGCATTGGCCAGAGCAAGGGAAAAGAACTGTTTTTACAATACATATCTTGTAAAGCTCTCCTTTGTTGGATTTAACAACAATGGACTATGGTAATTTATGATTAGTCTGTAGAATCATGACGCTTATTTTACCGTTGTTTAACACTGTTGCGGGCCCAAACAAGATACGTAGACCTGTCCTGTGTAACTGACTGTGGATTTTTTAATACGTCTGTGAAATAAATGTGGGCTTTAATGCTTTTTTTATAAAGGAGACGTAAATTTGCATTCATCTCGCCTGACGTTAAAATACTGGCAAAGTCACGGAAAGAGGGTCACCATCGTAAACATGTACCATGTTAACAGTGGTGGCACTCAGCTTGACGGCCTCATCAGATGCCTTTTCACGCCCCGCTTAAAGGACCCGGGACTTTAGGAAGATTATGTTGGTCGTTAATTTATATAATAATATTACTTATCAATCATTTAATTTCATAGTAAATTATTATTATCATATTACCCTGCCTCTGAATCAAGGTAGATTATCTTGAGTGTTTTCGTTGGTCAAGAATATCACATAATAACAGTTCAATGTCAAAATTTCAATGAAAATCACGGCTATCTGTCCGATATTGATATTGATTGTAGTATTTTTATGAGAAACGGCAACATCAAAGATAATGTATATAAAATCTAAGATATTATAACCATAATAGTGCTATGATTTTTAAACACAAGTAGGTCAATTGGCCGGGGAAGTACCACTATCGTCCTGCATTTGAATCTATCTTGATAATAAATATTATTGATCACCCTCTCAGTCGGAGTGGAAACCCTTTCCTTAACCCAGTTAATGATAGGTACATTAAATCAAAGAACGAGCATATTGCAGTTCACTGCTGGATATAAGACTCTCCTAATGTGTGCCATTGCTCCGGACCCTCTGCATCCAGTCTGTTCCAGCCACCTTTTTCAGGACATCAGTCCACCTGGCAAGGTGTAAAAGTTAAAGGACTAACCAATGATATTTTATGAACTATAGAAATATTGTTCACGCTCTAAAATGTAAACAAAAAAATTATGACCAAAGGACCAGCGGCCATGTTCCTGCCTGACGTATCTACAGATTATAAAACATCATTATCTGTTTATCCTGTCTGGTTTGAGTGTAAGAGGTTTCTAGCGTGAAAGATTACCTACTTTCAAATTACAAGATAATTGCGACGCGACGCTCTGAAAATGGAACAGATGGATAATTGTGATGTCAAACAATTTGTTTTAATCGTGATCGAAAGTAATAATGGTGACAATCAGATAAAATAAATAGACACATTCAAAGTTATGGAATATGTCAAACTTTCGCAGCCTTTTATCTTAATTATCTTCGGACTTATGAAAATCTGTTTTTTTTTTTAAATTTATTTATCACTAGCTTTTGCCAGCGGCTCCGCCCGCGTGGATGTCGGTTATCGCGAACAAATCTAGCCTATGTTCTTTCTCATGGTCTAATCTACCTCTATACCAAATTTCATCAAAATCGTTTCAGTGGTTAGGGCGTGAAAGCGTAACATACAGACAGACAGACAGACAGAGTTACTTTCGCATTTATAATATTAGTATGGATATTGAAGATCACCATTGCGTTTTAAAATAAATAAAAAAAACTCGTCTGTATAATTTACTGAGGAGCAAAGAAGAGCTTTCTGAAAATTTCGCCCTTCGCCACTTATAGTGGTACAGTCAGCATCATACATATCTTGACGACGAAGTCTCAAAATGATCTTAAAACTCTTATATCAAGAGCAAATCAAATACAATTTAATTAATATAAATGCTGTACTTCCCCAGCTACTAGCCTA
Source organism: Eilema sororculum (assembly GCA_914829495.1). NCBI lineage: Eukaryota > Metazoa > Arthropoda > Insecta > Lepidoptera > Erebidae > Eilema > Eilema sororculum. Next base: position 16,704,495 of record OU618552.1, on the reverse strand, counting down.
CTTGTGCTTGAAAGTAATGGCACTATTATGTTCAGCGGACTATACTAACACCAACCAGTACATATACTAGCTGAAATGTGCTATTAGGTTTTGACTATTTTTACCAACGAGTACTATTCTTCCCGGCTCTCTCCACTAGGATCCACTGTCTAGACTCTAGAGCCAGAGCTTGCATTTTTTGCTATTCAGTTTTATGTTCAATAGGTAGTTAATAAGGTTTTAGAAGTTTTGTAAATACTTTTCCTTGTCCTTCGTAACGATACGCCAATATTTGGCTCTCGATAAATCAGAAATTGTTTATTGTGTTTGAATTAAGTATACTTCGGTGTTATCAGGATTAATATTGATAATAATTTAGTCTTGAAAGTATTTGTCACAGCTAAATATTAATGACGTCCATGATCCGATTACTGGAAGCCCTTTACAGTTATCTTGTGACGAGATTAAATTAATACGATTTCCTACTTTTGTTCAGGTATATAACTTATTATTTGTATTCGATTATTGTCTGTTGGAACCTGAACATCACCATGAAAGGTTAGTTCCTAAAACATTTATATCTATGAACGACTAATTAGTGATTAATGTGCGATACAATGTTTCTTAATCAATATAAGAATAATAATATACTCTTACGTCATTGCAGGCCTTGCTTTGTTATTGTTCGTCGTATACGTTGCGTTCGCGCAGCTCACGGAAGCTGGCAAGACCTGTAAGAAAAGATCAGGAATAATCGGAGTAGATGAATGTCCACCGGAACAAGAAACTGACTGGACTATAGAATATTTAATGAGGCACGAGATCTGTAACATGTACTACCAGTGCACTCATGGTAAACCTGTAGAAAGGTATTGTTACGGCAACTTGTGGTTCAATCTCGAAACTTGGGAATGCGATTGGCCTCACAACGTGGATTGCGAAGATAGAATTATACCTACTACTACCACTTCGACAACTTCGACGACACCGTCATCGACCACCACAACTTCCACTACTACTACATCCACGACTACAACCCCTACAACTACAACCCCTACGACTACGACCCCTACGACTACAACCCCTACGACTACAACTCCTACGACTACTACCCCTACGACCACAACACCTACCACTACAACGCCTACAACTACAACCCCTACCACTACAACGCCTACAACTACAACCCCCACGACGACAACCCCTACGACTACAACCCCTACCACTACAACACCTACGACTACAACCCCTACGACTACAACCACTACAACTACCACCACTACCACCACAACACCACCGACAACTACCGGGGACATCGATTTCCTAGAAAATGGTTGTCCAGTAGACCCACATATCCACTGGCTCTTGCCCCACGAAACTGAATGCAACTTGTTCTACTATTGTGTTTGGGGACGACTAGTCGAAAGGAAGTGTCCCAGTGTGTTACATTTCAACACTAAACTGCAGGTGAGTGTTCAATGTTTATTTTTATTACAATAACGTTTTATGAAATGTAGTTTACTATTCATATACGGGTAGGCACATTATATGTAAAAAAATGTCTTGATGGATTCATCAACGCCGATATTAGGACTTACATCCTTAAAATTTGGTACTCGTTGACTTTTATGTTATAATCATCCGTGAAGGAAGGATATTAAAAAAAATTTCATCAGTAATTGAGTAAAAGCCAGGTCGCTACGTACCTAATACGTATTAAGAAAATTTGCTATCAAAGAAAATGTGACGTAAAATATTTCTGTCTCTTTCGCACCGGTTCGAGATTGAACAAGATAAAGCTTTGTTGTTACATAACTTATATGTAGGTATTTCACACTTGCATAACAACGAAGCTTTGTGAACACCTGGCGTGATTATATAACAAATATCCATTGTGCAGAATGGATCCCGGTGAAATATCCGAATGACCACAAAGATAGGTTACAGTCTGTGGCAGCATGCGACCTACTTTTTATCACGGCAATAGGTACTTGACAACGATCTCTCTGCTTGCAACCCCTAATTCACCTCCTTAGAAGAAAAGTTTTGAAAACCACTGAGTATATAAAATTTAAAAATAACGGTTGTCCAAAATCACTTTCATATTTATTAAACATAACATAACATAAACTCACGCCTGTATTCCCCGAAGGGGTAGGCACAGGTGCTAGCACCCACATTTCGCCAGTTTGTGTTTAGGTCCCAATTTAATAGGTGGCGAGCCTATTGCCATTAACCGGGCACTTATAAACCTGCGATAAATACACACATAACTTCGAAAAGCATCGAAAAGTCATTGGTGTGTGTCATGGTAAACCTGGGATCGAACCCAAGACCTCGTCTCAGCAGTCCATTACCCATATCACTAGGCCACCGCAGATCAGATATTTATTACTAAGGGAGTAATAATTAAAAAAAACTTTCCATTGATATCTATAACATACTAGCTGTCCCGGCAAACTTCGTTTCGCCTTAGAAATTAGAATCAATTAGCTGTATCAAATTCTCCTAATTAATTTGAGAAAGGAAAGCATTTCAATTCGGGCCCCATACGCCCACGGAGCTCCCGACACTAATAGGTCACCGGGGCCCATACTTACACCTACGGAGCCTATATACCTATGGGACCCATACAACCACATACCTCTACGCTCAAGGGCGTTCATACTACCATAAACCATAAATTTTTCGACCTAAATAAAAAAATAGCCACCATAAATATTTTCGCGGCCCAAGCAACCGGCAATCATTCAATTCAGAAGAATGTCTACTAATCACCCTCTGACGATATATTTGCACGCATTATGTCAATTCTATATCAAACGTCAGATAAAATAGAAGAATATCATACAGTAGTATTAGAATAATAAACACATTTTTTTTTCAATTCGTATTCCAAATTCAAAATTTAGACATGGCGTATGTCGGATCAGCTATTTTATATGGTGGTTATGTATTCTTAAATTTTCTAATTTTCCGCGCAATTTTCTTCATTTTTTCTTTCATAAGAACCTTCTCCTAACAACAACGAACACAACAAAAAAAGAATTAGCGAAATCGGTTCAGCCGTTCAGGCGTGATGTCGTGACCAAGGGAAATAAGGGTTCATTTTTATATATATAGATAAGGTATCAACTGCTAGGATTTCAAGAGCGATTTTGACTCTATATTGATGGGTTTTTTAAAAAACATTTGCAAATGAGTTTTAGACATGCATAGATATTAGTACAAATCCAAAGAGTACCTTGCTGCAGCTTAGTGAAAATGTAGTTTAGTGTAGATGTAGCTGTAAGACTTTGAATTTAAAACCACCAGGAACCATTTTGTGCCAACAGTGAATCATTGATACAAGAAGAAGAAGAAGCTTCAAATATAGAAGTAGAACACGAGTATCTGACTTTATTGACACCTATGAACAGGTTAAGCAGTTTAAACTAATTTTTTAATAATTTCTTCTTCCAGGTTTGTGACTGGCCAGTTGACGCCGGATGTACACTTCGCAGTTAACGATTACAAGATCAGCAAATTGTTAGATTAATATTTTGGGACTAAGTAAATGCAACAGTGATATAATTTAGATCGTATCTTTTTATTATTTAAGTTTATACCTAAGTACTTGAAAATTAAAACATAGTATTTAAATGTTAAAGAAATATAAGTACTTTAATATTAAGATTACATCTCCGGTTGTGATAGCAAAATATGTTGGATTAGTATCTGAGAGTTTAGTGCTTTTTACAAACGATGTATGTACCTATATGTAATTTATCTCATATGTAGGATTATTGTTACATTTATAATGCTGATGTATATTAAAGACAGAGCACTTTCATGCTATAATGTCTATCATAAGCTATAAGTCAATGTAGGTATGTCAAGGTTAACAGAAGTAAATAATTTCGAGCTGAAATCCGTTATTTAAAATGTTCTCCTTTCACCTCTCACTATGTCAGTAGAAAAAAAAAACAGTTTTCGTTCATAAATAGTACTAAAAAGTATAATATAAAATGAATAATTAAAAAGAAAAACAATAAATTCTACTGCAAAGCATCCAATTTTTTATAGCTGACGCACCTAATAATTGCAAATCATAAAGGTAAAGAAAATGAAAAGAACTTGTATGTGTTTGTATAATTTTTTATTTTTTATTTATTTATTTACACTTTATGCACGTTGAACATAGGCTGACTTAATGCCGTAGGCATTCTCTGCCAGTCTACCTTATGGTGGTGCAGAGCTATTACGAGGTAGGCGCATATTAATGTGGAAGATTTAAAGTGATGACATTTCGACCGATTTTAGATATAGATGACTTACTTATACTTACATAAACAGTACATAGACCTACATATAAAATACATCTGACTGATAAACATATAATATATAACCCATAAATATACACAAATAGAATACAACATAAATATATAAATATATATATATATACATACATAAATTAGAGTAGAAATATCATTATCATTGAGACGATGATTCTGCCAATTCCGTGGTGATCAATTGCCGTACCCTGGACTTGAACACATTACAGCTCGTGCTCTTCCTGATCTCCAGAGGAAGTGCATTCCACAGACGAACAGCCTCAACAAAGAAAGAGGAGCCTAAAAAGTTCGTTCTATGAGAAGGAAATGCGAGGAGCCGGTTGTCATTAGAACGAAGATTCCTAACATTATTGGAACTTAGAAGTTTAAAATAGGAAGTTAAGTAAGTTGGGATAGTGGGAGAGTTGAGGATATTGTAAAGAGTAGTAACTGCGCGCAACTTACGGCGAGGACGGATAGTTAACCAACTAAGCTGCGAGCGGAACGAAGACACGTGGTCATATTTACGAAGGTTAAAGATGAATCGAATGCAGTTATTGAGAAGACGGTCTAATTTATCGAGGAGGTCTGCATTCAGGTCAAAATAGCACACATCACCATAGTCTATTAGAGAAAAATTAAACTTTGGGCCAACGTAAATTTTGTCATTGTTGGTAAGAAGTTCTTTAGGCGGTACAGAACTCTCATTCTACCCGTAATTTTCGTTCGTTACCTCATATTCGTTACCTGCACACGCCAGTCAAGGTTGGAGTCAAGGTGGAGTCCCAGGTCTTTTACTGAGGAGCTGAATGGTATTGGTGTTCCGTTGTATGTAACTGGTGGTAGTGTAGTGGTATCGAATCCACTCATCAACCTACCGCTGCCCACTATAATGGCCTGACACTTCAATGTGTTTACGGCTAAACCAAATTTAGTAGACCAGTGTATTATTCCAAGTCTATAACTTTTATAACACAGCTTGGAGTCCTTTCCAGTTCAATGAATATATTTTTTAATTTTTTCAACACTCTTGCTCATAAAATGGTTATTATTTCACCGTAATTAGGCATGAAATGACACCTGTTATCAAACTGTGACTTTTTGTATTGCAATTACTCACAAGCGAGTTATAGATTCTGTTTGAAATAATTCATTGTTCGAGTTTTTTCTTAAAATTTTCGATACATACATACATTACATATATACATACTTAGGAACATACACTCACGTCTGTTAATCCCCGAAGGGGTAGGCAGAGGTGTATAAACATCCTCATTTCGCCAAATATAATTTTCGCTTCCACGTAATAGTGGGCGAGCCTATTGCCGTCAAGTTTCCAATAGTCAAGCTTCCTCACTTCATGCAATTTCGTATAATATATATATAATTTCAACTTGTACCAACGTGTAAACGAAACCATTAGATTTTTCATCAAAAACAGTTCAGTCGGTAATTATACTATACATTTAGGTAGGTAACTACTAATTGTTTCACTAAATAAACTTTTTTTAGTTGTTTTTTTTTGGTTAGTGTTTTAAGACCAAATTATGTGCAGATTCATACACTCCTTTATGTAATTTAATGAAATTGTTAATAAAATTTGCGTAAAATTTTAGCATTATGTTTGGCGCCAAAAATGGATTTGCTGATCGCACATTCGTGCAGTGTGTCCACAGACTATGCAGAAAAAATGCATTGATACCTGGACTCAATACAGCTGAAATCGAACCGTAATAAAAAAATTCGTTAAATTTTCTTTACAGTTGGCCATAGTAAACGAATTTTTTCATGAAGTATTTTTTTGACACTTTTTGCGTAATGATATTAAAGTTTGGTCTTTAATTTTTAATGTTTAAATTTCAGTATGAGGGTAGATAAAATGATTTTTAGTATTATTTTATTCACAAAAAGTGTTGAAAAACTGCGTATGATACACGTGTGTATTGTTGATTACCACCCTCGGTTATCTTAAGATCAATGGCGCCCCAGCGGTAATCACCAACTTTACACACTTGTACCATAATGTAGTATTATTTCCACCCCATACACTTAGTGCTGTTATGTTTATGTAAATATTGATTACACTATTGAATAATAATTTAATCCACAGGTATAAACCACCACATTGGCTATACCAACTTGATAAAACGCTATTTTGAACCTTATTTTTTTCCGGAGGGAATCGGCAAAAGAGCGAATCAGTAATAAGCCATAATTTGGCATCCCTAATAAATTCTTTGTCGATTTATTCAAGGTTGCCCTTGCGATTTATTGATTGTCAGAGCAAAACTGGCAAGAATTCCATTGAACTTATAGGATACAACGGTGATACGTTAGTGGTAGGTACGCGTAGATATAAATGTGAGTGGGTATTATTTTCTGATTGAGATATTGTCTCCATTTCTGCATTAGTTGAATATGTTTTCATGTTTTCATTTCTGTTTTGTATGTAACATTTCTATGATATATCATAGCGCACGTACAGCAAATAAATCCTAATTCTTCTGTGGTGTTTGGCCGAAAGAATGACTGACATTAGTTATCGGGCAGACAATAGGTATGAATGTATGGTTTGAGATTGACATGGTCATTAACGTTAATCGGTTATCGGTTACCAATTAAAAATAACAAAAAATGGTAAATATCCCGGTGAGTGTTACACTATTAATAAGTATGGAGTTTAGTTTAATGAACACCGCTTGAATTCTCTTTCATACGTAGTCCTTGAGAAAGAGCTATGAGCTAGTCTGCTATACAAACTAATGAAAACCCTTTCTCACCTTTTAAACTTCTAAAATAATCCATTCGAGTTGGGGCGAACGGTAACTATGAGCTCGCTTGGTGTGCTTATCATTCTTTTTTTTACTCCGAGAGCAATGTATCAGACACAGGAGCCTTATCCCTTTCGTCAAGTTTTATTTTAGATGCTTAGCATTTTAATGGTTTAGGATCTGAATAATAACAAAAATAGTAACATCCGAATTGAGAACCTCCTTCTTGTTTGGAAGTCGGTTAAAAATAGCATCTGTAGTGTGCAAAGGATAGGTAATGACAGATGCTATTTTTAACCTTTAGTAGCTGAGTACCTAAAACGCAACCGATGTTCTTTAGTGCAAGATTCAACAAATTGACCAAGAAAAAGCAAATCACCTCTGGTGGGACTCGAACCCGCGATCTTGCCCTTACAGCGCAACAGTTCTGAGTATGACAGACGATCGATGGATTTATTTTCATATACATCCGTCCATTCAAAAGATTGCACACATGCAAAAGTCGACGTGGATGACTATGCCTAATATTATCATCATCATCATAATGGAGTCGTATTCTCCTGATTGCATTCGAGGCCAAGATGTAATCGAAGCTCAGGGTCCACCTTCCGGCTCTTCCTCCTCCACTTCGCACGATCAGCTATACCTAATCCATTTGTTAAAAATACTGCATCTATTGCACCTTAGGACACTATCATTTAACGTCATTATACTTTGGAATATTATCCTTCTGGATACTTAAGTTAACTGAAGTTATGGTAAAAAAAGTATGTCTAAAAATGTATACAAGCAATGTAATGTAATGAGTAATGAATAATGATGATTACACTAATGAAAGTATGATATTAAAATACATAGGTACGTTTCAAGAGGGAATAGATTGGTCGGAGATCTAGGGTTTTCCTTACTAAGTAGGGCTCATTTGTAGACGTGAAGGTACGTGTGACTTTTGTTCAATTGAATAAATAGTTGAACAAATGACACTTAATTTATTGAGTTTGTTCAATTCGTTGAACAAAGTGGATTAACTCGTGCTGTTTTAGTCGGTTTGACTAACAGGTCCGATATAGTATATACCGGTCCGTTGGCTCCGGTTAGGTGAAAATGAAAAAGGTTTCCGTACGAAGGATTGCGAAAAAAACCGAAATGATAAATAATAGAATAGAATTAGTCATCAGGCAGACAATATGCATTAAGTTTTTTTTTCTTTTTAATTATTTAGTTGTTTAATACTGAATGTACCAATATGATGTAATAAGGTTAAAGCACCAATGACGGACACGTAAAGGACAAAAATCAAACTTCAATCTACAAAATTATTTATATTTATAAATGAGAAATATATGTTTTTGTATTTTACATCTGTAGGTGGTGTAAGTTATAGTGATTATACCTTTACTAAATAGATACAAATATAATCGTAGTTGAAAAACTCGTCTCGATTAACTTTAAAGTTTTCTTATTACAATTGGAAAACATAACATAGAAAATAGGGCACAGTAGGAGTGTGGAAGCGTTGCTGTACACAACTGTATTGCCAGGGACAAAGCCCTGGCGGTTTATATATCGGGCGGTTGCTTCAATGTGTGTGTCGGTGTGCGATTGAGTTAATCGGGCTTGCGCGTGAATGACGTTTGGTCAGAGATTGTTGTTTATTTCCATTAGTCTCCCTGGCTCCTATCTGAGGCATCTCGACGAGGAAACTATTCTCTGCAGTTTCATCTCCCCTCTCCCTGAAGCTTACTTGCCAGTAGCCAGCTTGCGGGTCCAAAGACAAGACAAAGTCTGATATTAGCTTTGCCTCATCTATATGTGGTATAAGATAATCCACCCAGCCTTTATCTCATCATTCTCGGGACCACCACTATCGGTGAATCCCGTGGTGAAATAGCCTTCTTCTCCCGTAGGTATATCTTCTTCGCCACAGCACACCCAATGCGGCATCCATTCACCAATCATAAACTGAAAGATTTTTTTAGTTACTTATTTAGTTACAGAAGATTAAACTTAAAATCATAGATAAGTTTGATTGCAATCGGTCTAGTAGAACCGGAGATATGACCAAACGGTCTTTTTATTTTTTTTAAAGAATTATAAGATATAAAAAACATTACCCTCCTTCCTTCGGCAGTCGGGTAAAAATAGATTATATATATATCTTTGTCACGAGTCTATCTACTTCTAATTCCCCTTATTTTTCTTGATACTTATTTTACTTTACTCGATAAATTGAACACACACTTTAGCAAAAATGCATGGTATAGTTTTTGTTAACATTTTATGTGCCCTATACCACTCGGGATATGAATACCCTTCATTCCGTTCAGGCTTATAGAGGGAAACAAAGAAAACTACAAACATACATACAAAAAAACTCTAGTCCATCCAAAGGTTGCCTGGAAGATATTGCCTATTATGGCGATAAGGCCGCCCTTTGTACAACAATTGTATAGAAAATATATTTCACTCATAAATTTTATGTAAATGGTGTACAAATAAAGTATAATTCTATTCTATTCTATTCAAAGCTGGATAAAAATTGTGTGTCCATTTTTCATTCCCAAATGCACTCTATTCGTTGGGAATAAGTGTGGAAGTCAGGCTAAGATCAGCTTACTTCGTTTTAGTAGAGTTTTCGCTAGATATTGTATTAGGTACCTCTGTGACGTACAGCTTCTTTAACCTAGCGGTAGTGAACGCGGCCGCTACGCAGGAGGCGTGGTTTTGATCCCCGCTCAGTGCGAATATTTGTAATATTTGTATGCATGAATATGGGTATTTGCATTGGTCTGGTCGTGCCTCGCAGAGCACGTTAAGCCGTCGGTCCCGGTTGCCATACGAACATATTTTTTCTGAGATACAGGATTACCTAGTTCGGGAGTCAGGGCTTATCCAACCACTGTACTTCCTTAATTGTGTATAGATAACAATACGAGTATCATAAGTGTTTGTTAAAAGGTTTAATGGAATCAATAAACGATTTTTATTTTTTTTTATTTTATTGCTGGCTTGAGCATTCATTTTCAGGAAGTTGTAATGTAACACTAAAAAAAGTCCAACAAAAGTTTGTTGGATTTTTTTGAGGCATGCATTATCGATGCTTTGCAGCTAGGCACTCTTTGGGTTGAGAAGGTCAGATGGCAGTCGCTTTACGAAAAATATCGAAGTTCAGCCAAGTCCGCAGTTAGACTGGTAAGCGGACCCTAGACTCTGAGGTGAAAATTTCGGATGTGACTGAGATTAACGCTAAGAGGAAGACGAATTTGTATTTTATTAGGGTTTCCGAATTCAATAACAAAAATTATGATACTAAGAGATCCGGTTCTTACCATTCCATGGATTCACCGTGCGGTCGCCGGGTCCATGGCGTGGTACAGAGAGGAACACTGTGACGGCGCCTGGGACTTTTTTTTTTTTTTTTTATACTGGACACGTCAATTTGACTTCACCTCGCCTGATGTTAAGCTAAAGGCAAAGTCTCGGAAAGAGGGTCACCATCGTAAACATTTACCATGTTAACAGTGGTGGCACTCAGCTTGACGGCCTCATTAGATGCCTTTTCACGCCCCGCTTAAAGGACCCGGGACTGTAGGAAGAAGGAAACACGTGAGCTGGCAGGGAATTCCAGGTCTTAGTGGTGCGACCCAGGAGTAGGTTTAGGGTGGCCACCTTGTGATGCATTAGCGCTCACCTCCACCGTCAGTCGTGTTCCCCCCTCTACCTATCCAAATTTGGTAAGATCCTATCAACGCCGTTTTAGATATTCGTTTGAGTAAAGAGCTTACTGAAGCTCTTGCTTTTTAATTAAGTTTTTAATTACTGTGAAAGTTTGTGAAGGTGTTTGGATGTTTGTTATAAATATCAATTAAAGCGTTCCTGCGATCGCTCCTGGCCATTACACTACCGACGTGAACCCACTCCTAACACAAGCAATTTAGCTTACCTGGAGGGGTTAGAGGGAATATTAGTAACTACGGTTTTACTATTCTTTAAAAAAAAAAATAAGCTCAAACATCTGAAAGGTTTCTGAAAATCATTTGACACCCTCCGTGACGTAGCGGTAGTGAACGCGGCCGCTACGCAGGAGGCGCGGGTTTGGACCGCGGATGTACCGATCAAAATTCTGTAAATTTTTTGCAGGATGATAGTACCCGTAGTATACGTGTCCGTCAGAATGGCTGGTTGCCTGCCTCATTTAGAATCGAGACAGAGATTAAATATTGCTACCTAATTGCTATTATTTGCTAGCCATTCTGACGTCAGAATGGTTGGTGACATTGTTAATCCTTATATTTTCAAAATTAATGAGGTAGCAATTATTTAATTGTAGGTAGCAAATAGTAGCAATTAGGTAGCAATATTTAATCTTTGTCTCGATTCTAAATGTGGCAGGCAACCAGCCATTCTGACGGACACTAGTATACCTCATTAATTTTCATTTATTTATTTGTTTACATTCATTACATGCATACATTTTAGGTTAGGCGAAGGTGAATTAACACCCACATTTCATTAAAAATTGTATTTGCTCCCATGTAATAGGGAGCCACATTAATTGTACCAAATATATATTACATTAGAGAAATATTTTGGCTGTGTAATTTGCACTAGATTTTGTATTCCTGACACCTAAGCTAGGACAAAGCCTGTATCTTAGGTGTTAGCTTAGTCGGTACACCCGCGGTCTAAACATTTGGATGGCGGGTGTATCTATTGTGTTGAATAACTTTTTAAAGAAGAAGTACACTAATTTCAATTGTTGGTACACTGAGGTAACATACATAACAGGTACATGGGTGCATATGAACACGAACATAGTAGGTAGTAGTTAGTATCGGTGGCGCATCAAAATATTACGAAATATTTATTGTTTCGCTGTGTAGTGATTACCTGTAATTAGTCTCACTTTTAACTTAAGATATTAAATAAATATAAGACTGTTTATACTGTAGATTGATGGCGCTTGGTGGAATCTGCTACACATATTGAATAACACACTTGTACTTTTCCACTGTCTTTAGACCGGTTTCGCCTTACGGCATTCTCAAACCTTTGAGAATGCCGTAAGGCGAAACCGGTCTAAAGACAGTGGAAAAGTACAAGTGTGTTATTCAATATAAATAAATATAAATAAATATTTTCCAACATTCTACACAACGCTATCTAGACCCATGGTAAGCATAGCTTAACTAGCTTGTGTTATGGAATCTAGAATGCGGATAAACATACTTAAATACATTTTTTTTTGTAAATACATACATATTATACATAGAAACACCCAGACCAATGCAAATAGCCATATTCATGCATACAAATATTTGCACTCTGCGTGGCAGTCGCGTTCACTACCACCACGCCACGGAGGCTGTCTTCTTCGTATTCTTTTAGGATTACTTATTTATTCATAATTACTGTCAACCAAGAACAAAAAACACTAGCATGACTTTAACAACAATGTTAACTATTGTCAACGATACCTATCAATTGGAGCTTAAAGTTTTTGAATCACTATTTTTATTTAATTTTATCTACTTTTAATTTTACCTACTTTTAATTTTACCTACTTTTAATGTTACAAAATACTATTATATTATATTAATACTATATACCTAACAGAAATAAAAATAGAATTTTTCAAAATTCGTTCTTTAAGTTTTACGTAGGCGGTATCGATTCTGTACTATTAATGAACTTAATTTTATTAGTATGTAAATACGTGTTATGTAGTAGTATGTAAAAAAGAAAGAGCCATTTTGTAAATATAGGTATATATAAAAATTCAGAGCAAATGAATAAATTGTATATAAAACGGAATAATTAGCAAAATTCGCCACCGAAACCACCCAAACTGAGCCACTAACACTGAAATTTCTAGAAAAACCTCTCCCGAATTTAAATGAATTAGTTAAATCTTATGATGATAATATAGATAAACAACAGGAAATATACCTCTTCATTGATGTATCATGATAGTGCATTTCATAATTTCATACAAAAGAGAAACTAAAAATTCGAACCACAATAACTGAAAAAAAGTTGGCCAAAATACCACCTAATGTGCATACTTACATTTTGGCGGGAAATGTTGCACAAAGGGATACCGGCAGAGTGCGCAGGCGCTCGCGCACGGCGTTAAATTCAGTGATGAGTTACGACATGATGAAATTTGACTATGATGAAACTTACCGTTTTGCTCGGATAAAATATAGGCTCGAAATTTTTCATGTTCAAATGGATCTATTCATAAATGGTCTACACACTAAGAAGCTCTGACTTTTTAAGATTATAATGTATTAACTTTTATAACCTAGAAACTTATTAACTAGTCTTGACGACTGTAAGTTACGTTAGGTAGGATTGGGACAAGCCATCAAGCGCTGAAATAGAGCATATTTTTTTTTTATACAAATAATAATATTAACTCAAATCTAACTATCGTAACTAACATTACCTTACCTGAAGTATACGCCAAAAAAACATTGTAACAAAATATTAACGTTATACTACGATTTTCACCCTGGACACTCTAAAAATGCTGTAGGGATATTCATCCGCATAACTATGTTATAAAAAAAGAAATAGTGAGATAAGCTCCGCGGTCCCTCCTAACAGAATTAATCGGTACACTAGCGGGTGTACCTATTTTATTAAATAACTTTTCATTAGAACAAGTACACTGGATTTAATTGTAGGTATAAAGTACGTGTAATTAATTTAAAAACAATGAAATAAGCTCCTCCTAACAGAATTAATCGGTACACCCGCGGTCTAAACGTTTAAATGGCGGGTGTACTTATTTTGTTAAATATTTTTATTAAAAGAGATACACTGAATTCTATTAAAGGTCTCAGTGTATCTTTTATAGAATTCAGTGTACCTACACTACAAGTAATATCCTATAGCCAAAGGTCTCCTGCAAAAAATCTGCAGAATTCAGATCGGTACACCCGCGGTCCAAACGCTAGAATATTCTATGTGTGTTCGCTCACTTCATGCTTCGTTTCTTTTGGTGTTAACGCTGAAAACGAGGTTTTGTTTACACTAAAAGATTAGAAGAAAGAATGCCCTTGTTCTAGCTATATGTCTGTTTGGTCTAAATTCACTTTAACAAGTGAATGCTTGAATGCTTACATCTATCAGCACTTTAATGGACTGGGTTTGTTGAATTGATGTAATTATGATGTAGATTTAGATCTGTTACCTAGGACCGCTCCTTAACAGGGTGCGTTTATCATTTTAGGTAGGTACAGCATTTTTTTAGTGTCTGATATTCACATCGATGTTATCTATCGATTGTATAGAATCAATCAGCTATCAATTAGCTGATATAAATCTAAGATGGCAAATAGATAAACATAGAATCTAAAAATAGTTTCAAGGTGTACTTTTTTTTTTTTTTTTTCGTGCGGAAATCCCCTCGGATACCCCCTCTGCCGGAGCCGGAAGGGGAGGTTATGTCGGACTCGAACCGACTAAAACCGCACGCCGACTGTGGGTCTTGGTGCTAGGCCGGAGGTGAGGTTGTTATAGACATATCCCTCGCACCCCGGCTGACCCAGGGCCATCCCTTACGGTCTGGCCCTCCTCAGGAGGGGGGACAACGGTGTCCCCAACTCGCCCCCGGAATGGGGAGGCGCGCTGTTTAGCTCGCCGCCACCGTGGCCTGCTTCTGCTGGGGTGACAGGCGGCTCCACCCGTCACCCCCAGGCCCGCGCTCATGGGGGACGGAGGTCAGTCAGTGCCCTCCGACGCCCGAGTTGCCTGCGCGCGCGGGCGGCGCGATCCGCGAGTCTTTCTCGCTCGCGCCGCCTCTCCCGCTCCGCCGTCTCCTTCACGACCATTACCTGCTCGCTGAAGGAGACGCCGGCCGCCCACGCGTCCGCGCAGCGGACCATTGCTGTGAGCAGGGTGGCGAGGGTGAGAACTCTCAGTTTCAAGGTGTACTAGACCTAGGTATATTAATTTATTAAAAAAATAACGTTCAGATATTCTGTATGTATCATTCAACTGCATTAAAAAGTCACGATTAATAAATAATGTTGTATGTTTACTAGCTGTTGCCCGCGGCTCCGCCCGCGTGGATGTAATGCGTGGTGTTGAACTATTATATTCTGTGGTTGAACCAAGCGATCTCATCCACCCTCTCTACTTGACTCCGTACTCGACTCTTTAGTGGCCTCTCTAATGACCTAAATTAACGTTTTGTAAGTGCCTATTTTTAATGGTCTATACAGAATAAACGATTTTTGAATTTTTGACCTCTCCATTCCTGTCTATACTCGCCTCTCTACTTGACTCCACTCATCTTTTACTTTTGTTTTTTTAATGTAATTTTTACAGCATTTATCATGCTAATTTTAAAATTCGAAATACATCGAGAAAAGAAATACTCAAGTGGTACTTGAAACCTAGACCTTTCCCTTACAGGGGGATTGCTCTTCCAATTGAGCTATTGAGTCACACCTGAATCACTTCAAATTTCACCTCTCTACTCTACTCCGTACCGTACTCGATACTACCCGCCCCTCTAACCTATTCTACTCGACTCCCTATTCCATCTCTACTCACCACTAGACTTGCCTCTGTACTTGCCTCTACACACGCCTCTATATTCGAGTCTTTGCTTAACCATATATAACTATATAACCATATATAACTATTGTAACTTTTAAACGTGAGAACACCGAAGGACGTCATACGTCTGCAAACACCGGGTGTCTACAAAGTGGATTGCAGCTGCGGTAGTTCCTACATAGGCCAAACCAAGCGTACCATTGCGGAGAGAGTCAAAGAACATATCGCAGCTGTGAAAAACCGTCAGTTCAACAAATCGGCAGTTGCAGAACACCTCGAATCGGGCACCAATCACTGGATTGAACTTCATCAACCCAAAGTCCTCTCCACTGATCGACACTACTATCCACGGATTGTACGTGAAGCTATTGAAATTAAAAAAATATAAAAATTTCAATAGGGAAGATGGATTCAAATTATCCGGGACCTGGAATCCAGTGATCAAAATAGTGAAACCGAAAAACACAGTGCCGATGCCGTCTAAAACTGACATAGTGAGTGTGGTGTGTCGCCAGCCTTACATTCAATATGAAAGTAATGGAGGGTAGGCGCACAAAAAATGTTTCCTGCACACCGCGCGACTATAATGCGAATATATCGCGTGAAGTCCCGAAAATTATAAACATATATAACTATGTCCTTCATCAATTTTTAATATGTCTACTCGTATGTAATAAAAGACATACACCCTGCAAGCGGTATCAGTACAGAACACCGAAAATTTATTGTGATTTATTTGCTACGATAGTTGAGAATGTTTGTGTTTTATTGTATAGCGATATATTGGAGGGAACGACGCTGCTTATCCCATAGCACAAGGTCTTCAGGCGCTATTTTGGAACGCAATAACTTAACCTTCAAGAAAAAAAGCCCTCAAATTGAAATGCTTAGTTACCACTACGCATATTGTGATTTTGGATAAAACTCCACACATACTACATATACACTTTCCTTGCTTACGCAGTCGGTTAAAAATAAATAAATAAATATTCCACAACATTCCACACAACGCTTTCTAAACCCGAAGGGGACCATCTCGAAAGAAATGGTCCTGGGTCTGCCGGGTGCGAGCGATATGCTTTCGGCAATCTCATCTCCGGCAACCAAGGACCCAAGACGGTGTGCGTTTTATTCGGTTCGAGTCCGACATAACCACCTCCACCGGCTCCGTGGGGGTGGTATCCGTGAGGATTTTGCGCACAATTAAAAAAAAACACAACGCTATCTAGACCCATGGTAAGCATAGCTTAACTAGCTTGTGTTATGGAATCTAGAATGCGGATAAACATACTTATATACTTTTTTTAAATACATACATACTATACATAGAAACACCCAGACCAATGCAAATAGCCATATACATGCATAGAAAAAATTGCATTTGGGATCGAACCCGCGCCTCCTGCGTGGCAGTTGCGTTCGCTACCGCCACACCACGGAGTCTGTCATGATTGCATTGATCATTACATTGTTATAATTTTGGTTTCAGACAGACATATAAATATACAATACTGTTAGTAGGTTATTATCAAAACTGAGATTAAAATTGCTCGTTGTTAGTCCTGATAATTAAATTAGAAATTGATAATATTTACACAAATTAATGTTATTTTACTATTGTTATCATGCTCATCACTCATCTTGTAGATTAAAAATCACATGTTTTCCTATTGCAGTTTTGGTATATAAATTAATCGGTTGCAATTCGAAATCACAGTCGTGCCAAGATCTCAACATGAAAGGTTAGTAGCAAAAAACAAACTATTGTCATTGTTATATATTATTATTGTTTTTTTTTTATTTTGTTATATATGTTCTTTCTTATTTAATTTCTCTTCACTATAAATGTTGTCCCAGTTGCTATACGCACATCTATGGCAGTATTTACGCAGGAGGCGCAGGTTCGATTCTTGCTCAGTGCAAATATTTGTATCCATGAATATGGTTATTTGCATAGGTCTCGGTGTTTCTATGTATAATATGTATGTATTTACAAAAAAAAAATGTATTTAAGTATGTTTATCCGCATTCTAGATTCCATAACACAAGCAAGTTAAGCTACGCTTACCATGGGTCTAGATCATAAACTTAATATATACTTATTGTCTAGATAGCGTTGTGTAGAATGTTGTGGAATTTATTTATGTAATTATTATTTATTTATGAGTAGTAGGAGCCGAAAAAAGTCCAACAACTGGTCTACTGGCAATGCTTTGATATCATCATTGGATAGTGGAACTCAGATAGCAATCGCTTCATGGAAAATA
The DNA here is from genome assembly GCA_914829495.1 of Eilema sororculum. Lineage (NCBI taxonomy): Eukaryota > Metazoa > Arthropoda > Insecta > Lepidoptera > Erebidae > Eilema > Eilema sororculum. Next base: position 16,686,591 of record OU618552.1, on the reverse strand, counting down.
TCAGTTGGACTAGTAAAGCGGGCCCAGACTCCGAGTTCAAAGCTTTGGATGTGACTAGGATTAATGTCAGGATGAATTTAATTTTTATTATACATGTCAAATACATAGGGAAAAAGAATCTTGTCGGGCGGGACTCGAACCCGCAGTCTTTCCCTTACAGGAGGAATGCCGGTCTTTAAGGCGACGGCCGACCGTCGTCGCCTTAAAGACGTATAAGATGGGAAAATTTGAATCACATCGGGCGTGTCTCGGTAGCCGAATTGGTCAAGGCATTCCCCCTGTAAGGGAAAGACTGCGGGTTCGACTCCCGCCCGACAAGATTATTTTTCCCTATGTATTTGACTTGTACAGTTAGCAAATGCTGTGAACATTCATTCAATTTATTATACATATTTACTATTTTATTAATTACGAACTGTTATTGTTTTAGCGGTGACACTCTTCTTTGTGGTTGTATATACCGCTCTTGCGGTAGCGAACCGATGTCCTGCGGACCAAAAATTTGATTGGACTATAGAATACCTCTATGAGCATGAAACATATTGCAATAAGTTTTACCATTGTACCCACGGTTACCCTATTGAGAAGTTTTGTCCTAATCGCTTAAATTTCGATGAACATCTTGGAAGATGTGATTGGACAGCGGACTGTAAGGGTAAACCTATAGCGCCTCTTCCTCCGGGGACTACCACCACTTCCGGCACCACCAGTAGTACCACACCCAGCACCACTAGCACCACCACCAGTAGTACCACACCCAGTACCACTAGCACCACCACCAGCACCACTACTAGTACCACACCCAGCACGACTAGCACCACCAGCACTACCACCACTAGTACCACTCCCAGCACAACCAGCACCACGACCACTCCGTCTTCAACTACATCCAGTTCGACAACGAGTACTCCCGGAACACCAAGTACATCAGGTCCAGTTCATCCCAATGGATGCCCTATAAATCCCCATGTTCACTGGCTGCTTCCTCACCCAACTGACTGCAACGGTTTCTACTATTGTGTTTGGGGAAGTTTGGCTCTGAGAAAGTGCCCCCGTGTACTACACTTTAACCCCGTGCTACAGGTAATCTTTTTGATTTATATTGTTACTCACTAAGTCTAAAATATAATCCGTAGGATTTAAATATGAGTCTAAGTAAAAAAGAACTTAAAAGTTGACGCTTATAGTTAGAAGAATGCGGTTCATAATTTAGTGATTTTAATTCTTAATAATTATTATACGAGTAAATAGTATAGTTATATATTTCTCTGTTAGCTGAAATATGCGAGCAAATATGTATCTTGTAATTATTAAAACCCAAAATCCGACTGATGTTGAAAATATAGAAACAATTCGGGTTTATGATTTGCAATTGGGTACCACCTGCCATCGAACTTGTTTCGACCTTTAAAACAACAGTCGGGTTCTTAGATTCTAATAATTTATTTTCTATCATAATTTTATTACGGCATCGGGTTTTTTGTTTTTGTTTTTTTTTTTTTATTATTTCGTTTGATTTTGACTTTTTAGTTATGTCCTAGCTATTTACCAGACTGGATATCCTATCAGCATCGATTAAATTGAAATTCTACTGTCTAAAACCTATATGTGAGAATAGTTGTTATATACGCAACTTTAAATCGATATAGATCGTAAACGTCAGTCGAATCGAAAGATGTTTAGAGAAGACAAAAAATATTTTTAAATAACTATTCAACGATACCCCACATAACATAGTTTGTTTACTTTAATTTTTTTCATTTTCAAAATATGGCCATAGTCGCCATATTGAATTTCACTAACGTCATGTCTTTAGTGACACTCGCCGGCCTAAGCGGAAACGATTGACGTGTGAATCATAAAATTCGGCCCAGACGTTTGGTCTGTATAGTGCTTCAAAGGAACATAAAAACATACATACATGGCTGATAAACACATTACCACTCCTTTGCGTCGGGTAAAAATGGGGTAAGATATTGTCGGAAGTTTACGCGAATATGATACATAGAAATACATTATTACAGATTTGATAAACCACAGATACTCGTATATACTTGTTAAAGTAAGACGATTAATTACCAACTGAAATTAAGAAACCTCAGGGAATATTAGTAACTTCGGTTCTAATATTCTTTAAAAAAAAAAAAATTACCATGTACTTAGGATTCAGTCATTCTACTATATAACATTCAGTCATTCAACTATATACAATACAAGATAATGTATATCCCTATAAAAATTAATTTATTCAAATATTTTATTACGAGTACAACACGATGAATTCGTGTGTGACCCTCCATGGTAAGCTTGTTGTGTAAACAGTGGAACACTAACAATTTAACATAGTTCGGTTACATTGAGATAACTTATGCATGAATCATGACTTCTTTTTTATCGTGCGCAAAATTCCCACGGATACCATTCCCGCCGGTGGAGGCGGTTATGTCGGACTCGAACCGACCAAAACGAATGCCGTCTTTGGTCCTTGGTTGCCGGAGGTGAGATTGCCGAAAGCATATCTCTCGCACCCGGCAGACCCAGGACCATCTCTTTCGAGATGGTCCCCTTCGGGTTGTGGGGACCTCGGCGTCCCAATCTAGCCCCGGGTAAGGCGAAGCGCACTTTGCGCCACCGCCGCGGCCTGCTTCTGCTAGGGTGACAGGCGGCTCCGATGCATGAATCATGACTGTTGAAAAGCAACCTATACACTGGGTTCAGATAGATCGATTCCAGTATAATGTGACAACCATTTTCGAGAACCATTATTATTATTCTTATTATTTCTTGTTTACTTCTGATACGCGATTATATAAAATCTCCAGGTGATGACGTTCAGGTTCCTTTCTGTGAACAAAACTTTTCTGTGTATGTTGACAGGCCATGCTTTATTTAATTACATCAGGTTCTGATTTTAACTCAGGCACAGCAAACAAGGTTGGTACCGTCTACTAACAGATCTGTAAATTCAATTATATTTCACAGTATATTTATTTAGATCTATATTTCACAGTGTCTGTGTGTAAAAAGTATTTGTAGTTCCAAGATCATTCTATCTTTTGTTTTACGCTATGTGATTATGTAAACCAACTCATGATTCAAATATATTTTCCAGGTATGTGACTGGCCAGCCCGCGCCGGTTGTACAGCTTAGAAGAATGGTCCAATTTTAACGCGTGTCAATAATGAATTATAATTTTCTTCGAAATTAAAATTCAAAACATATTATATAAAAATATATTATATAAAAATATATTATACAAGTTGTTACACAATTTCCTTTTTTTTTTCTTCAACATTACACATTCTTATACCACAAATCATTCGAGTCCATGAGCTTCATATTTGTATAACTAAAGTCAGCTAGATACTACTGAATGTTTTCTTACACGGTTTTATTTAACTAGGGTGGATTTTTGAGGGTTACGTTTATTAAATATGTCATAACAGTGGCGATACGACCCATCATAGAGAGCTGACTAGAGTGTCAACAAAAGTCAAAATCAAATCAAACGGGTGCAAAACGGGAGCTTCTCGCTCCAGTTACTGTGCCTGCTGCAGACACAGGCGATTTCAGAGCAATGTTGCTTCGGTACCAGCTCACGTGTCCGTCTTTCCGTCTCACTACAGACAGTCCCGGGTCCCTGATGAGACCGTCAAGACGAGTGTCACCATTTTTTTTAGTGTGCGCAAAATCCCCACGGATACCACGCCCACGGAGCCGGTGGAGGCGTTTATGTCGGACTCGAACCGACTAATGGCCATTCCCAATAACATTACTTACAGTTAAAGATAGATCGCAACAGTCAAATTTGACGTATCGGCTGTTAAAACAAGCGTAGAGGACGCATCGCGGTATAATTTTATTTTCCGAAATTGGTGCTTTTTTTTATCGTGCGATAAATCCCCACGGATACCACCCCCACGGAGCCGGTGGAAGTGGTTATGCCGGACTCGAACCGACTAAAACGCACGCCGTCTTGGGTCCTTGGTTGCCGGAGGTGAGATTGCCAAAAGCATATCTCTCGCACCCTGGCAGACCCAGGACCATCTCTTTCGAGATGGCCCCCTTCGGGTTGTGGGGACCACATTTTTGCGCCGCCGTCGCGGCCTGCTTCTGTTAGGGTGACAGGTGGCTCCACCGGTCACCCCCAGACCAGCGCTCATGAAGGACGGAGGTCGTTCTACGACCTCCGAGGTCCAGTTCGCCTTCGCTCTCCGAAATTGGTGTGAATTCGAGCGATTTCGAGTTATACAAACTAAAATGTCTGCGCGGGCTTCCCGGGCCCGGAGTCAAGTCCTGACCCGAGCGGCCACCTCCTTCTCGAGCATTACTGGCTCGCAGAAGGAGGCGGCCGCACCCCAAGCGTTCGCGCATCGCTGTGAGCAATGTGGTGAGTGTGAGGACTTCCACCCCCAGAGCCGCCACTAGGACCCGCCTCGGCGTGACCCACGCCGTGCACTCGGTCAGCATGTGCAGCTCTATGTCCTCGCTCGCATCACCGTGATGGCACTCGGACGTTGGCTCCTTCCGGATCCGACACAGGTAAATCCCGAAACACCCGTGTCCGGTAATCACCTGTGTCAGCCGGTACGAGAGGCTGCCGTGTGGCCTCTCTAGCCACTCCTCCATGATGGGTCTTACCGCCGCTGTTACGGCGTGCCTTGCGCTTGGTCGCCCAAGTCGTAGCTCCCATTCCGCTACCATGTCTCTGTTGAGCTGAAACCTCACGGCCCGAATTTCTTCGGGCTCGGGTTCCCGTCCCTGCTTCCGCGCCTCGTTTCAGGATCCACGGTAGGGATCCGACAAGGAAACTAGCTGCCTCCAAGGATATCGTGCGGTACCCCCTGATGGCCCTGCTGGCCATTGCACGCTGCGGACCATGCAGCAGACGTGCAATATGGACCGTCAGGGTCTCCGCCCGTATTGGGCACCCATTGGGCCATGGACCGCACGAGTCTCCTGCAGGAGTCATCCGGCCCCCTCATGTTGGGTAGCAGCCACCCTAAAGCGGCAGCTGTGTCCTTCAATTTGGGGGCCAGTCTTCGGAGATGCTCTCTGAAGTTCCACCGGCCATCGAGCACGAGCCCCAGATATTTCATCTGGGGCTTGATGCTGATGGAAATGTCTCCCACTATTAGGCTGTAATCCTCCGGTGGCACGCGCCGAGGCCCATGAAAGAACATGGCCTCGGTTTTATGCAGAACCACTCGAGACCCAGCCGCCGAATCCGCTCCACGACTTTGGCAACCGCGGTCGTGGCCTTCAGGGTCGCTTCGTGGTATGTAGCCCCGCACGCCGTCACCAGCGTGTCGTCTGCTTAACACGTGACGGCGGCACCACAAGCTCACCACAAAGCACCCAGTCGAAACCGATGTTCCACAGTAGCGGTCCCAGCACCGATCCCTGCGGAACACCGCACGACATCTCTCGCCGACCGAGCCCGGTCGCACTTGGGTAGACGACTGCTCTCTCCGACAGATACGCCCCGACTATGCGGCGAAGGTAGAGAGGCACTTAGTGATACACGAGCAACGAGTGTCACCATTGAAATATGTTACGTGTCTGTATAGGTGACCCTCTTTCCTGAGACTTTGCGTTCAGCTTACCATCAGGTAAGATGTAGTCAAATTATAGTGTCCTACATTAATAAAATATCAAAAGTTCCCACCGATCCGACATGTAAAAAACATTAAGTCAAAGTGTCAAAAATTGATGTTTTTTTTCTTAAAAACTAACTTTGGTATAATGTGAATGCGAATTGACGCGATCATGGTATAGGTAAATACATAACATTTATTTGCCTGACGTTTCACTGGCTTTGCATTTGCCTGCCGTTGCCTGATGGTGTCGCCTGACCAAAACGGCAGGTAAATTAAAGGTTTAGGAAATTTACCAAAATCAATGGCATAAGTCCGAATTAATTTATACTTGAATCGGACATACACCAGTGAATGTTAACATACACAGAGGAGATACGGTGAATCTTAGATTAGGTGATTTACAGGGTGTGCGAATGTTAGAAATGCCGGTGTTTCGACTTGGATAGATTAGATTAAGGTAGATTAAGGTTGATAAGGATAGAAGGCAAAGCCGCCTTAACCTAGAAGATTAAGGCGGCTTAGCACCTTATCTAATCCTAAAGCGGAGCGGAACGGAGCGGAGCGGAGCCTACGTGGTTATTTTTTTCTAACTAATATCTTTTGAACTTCGGAGTTTTGTACTTGTTGATTTTTACTTTCGGTATTTTGAACATTCAGTATTATGAGCTTCGGAATTTTGACATGTAATCATTTACAAATAGTTATTTATATTAATCGAAGTCGACGGAGCTCGTCGTTGCGGGGCTCCTACTTCTTGTTTTATATAATTTATACCATAAGATCTATCATGTCTTTTAAGGGATGAATTTGAGTGAAGCGAGGACACAGAGCTGCACACGCTCATCGAATTTCCGGCATGGGCCGGACCGAGGCGGGAGCTAGTGACGACCCTGAGAGTGAGAGTTCTCACCCTCGCCTCCCTGCTCACAGCAATGGTCCGCTGTGCGGACGCGTGGGCGGCCGGTGTCTCCTTCAGCGAGCAGGTAATGGTCGTGAAGGAGACGGCGGAACGGGAGAGGCGGCGCGAGCGAGCGAGATTCGCGAATCGCGCCGCCCACGCACGCAGGCAACTCAGGCGTCGGAGGGCACTAACTGACCTCCGTCCCCCATGAGCGCGGGCCTGGGGGTAACGGGTGGAGCCACCTATCACCCCAGCAGAAGCAGGCCACAACGACGGCGCGCTAAGAAACGCGCCTCCCCATTCCGGGGGCGAGTCGGGGACACCTCCCCTTCCGGCTTCGGCAGGGGGGGGGGGGATTCGAAGGGATATCCGCACTAAAAAAAAAAAAGTGCTAACACGCTTCGCCCGCTCCCGCGCATCATAATGTCCAAGACGTCGTGGTGTATGTTAATAGTCACCGATGAATGTCCGAAATCGACATGAAAAGGAAAAAAATTGGTGGATGTTAACAGTCAACAACACCACCAACATATTATATAGGATTGCGTTGATTCCCGGCATCCCGTCAACATTGTTGTACGTAGGTGTGATTGTAGGTGTCCTGTTTGTAAATCCCCGAAGTTGTAGGCAGAGGTTTATTAGCACCCACGTTACGCCAACTATGATTTTCGGTGCAACGACGTATTATAGGGTGAGCCTATTGCCGTCCAGCGGGCCCTTTGTCTTGGGCTGTGATGGAGAACAGCCCTATCCCTTACTCGCATTTTACGATACCCACAGGACGTCCTACCCACAGGATGGTCCTATTCTACTCCACCGACAACCAACACGACTATGGACTGCGAGAGTTTAAAAGTGAGTATTATAATGTAATAATTTTCAATTTCTGACTGACAAAAACACTACAAAAATAGAAGTTAGATGATAATCTAATAATTAAATCCTGGTTTCAACGAGAAATTATCAAAATTAAGATCATAATTGCTTGTTAAGAGTCCTGATAATTAAATAAGAATTGATAATATGTTAAGGCACAAAGTGATACTGATCTATAAATAGTTATCATGCTAATCACTCATCATAAAGATTACAAAATTATATGTTTTCCTACTGCAGTTTTGGTATATAAATTATTCGGTTGCAATTCAAATTTACAGTCGTACCAAGATCTCAACATGAAAGGTTAGTTGCAAAATACAAATTGTTATTCATATTCTGATATCGGTAGTTTAAGGGATTATTTTAAGGTGTGATTGTAAGAAAAAACTGATTAGAAAGATTCTATCGTGTTTTAATTAGTTTTAATATTTACGCAGATCCCAACTTTTTGGTTGAATTCTTTTTTATGACAATAGTATCCGTTTTTAATATTGATTTTATTATTATCTATTCCTTATAATATAACTGTTTCATAATACGAATTATATTTATTATATTATTCAATGTTTTTAGCTGTCACAGTACTTATTGTGGTTATATATACCGTCGTTGCGGGAGCGAACCGATGTCCTCCGGCCCAAAGAGATGATTGGACAATAGAATACTTATATGAACACGAAGTATATTGTAATCAGTTTTACCATTGTACCCATGGTGAACCTAGGCTGAGGATTTGCCCCAACAACTTGCTTTACAACACCACAACTACACAGTGTGAATGGCCTTTTGAGGTGGATTGTGGTAATAGAGTTATACCAGCTCCTACACCGTCCACTTCCAGCACTACCACGGTTGGGCCTCCAACATCAGTTTCCACTGGAACACCACCAGTTATAGGTGCCAATGGCTGTCCTGTAGATCCCGAAATCCACTGGCTATTACCTCACGCAACAGACTGCAACAGGTTCTACTATTGTGTTTGGGGAAGTTTGGTTGAGAGAAGGTGTCCCCGTGTACTACACTTTAACCGCGTGCTACAGGTATTTTTTATTTTACTTTTTTTTCACTCACTAACTTTCCGACTAGTGTTTCGAAATTTAAATAATCTTGTTTGATTTGACTCATTATGCAGTCTGTGTTTGAAAAATTAAAGGTTATAACAGCGGCCGCCGAGTGGCCGAGAGCCATTTTGTCTCTATTGTATGTGAATTTAAATAAATAACGATCATGTCTAATTGTGACTAGATATTTATAGTACTATGCAGTATGCCATTTCCAGGCCGTACACCCAAAAGTAAAAAAAATATGCAGTCGTATAGCCTAAGGACATTTTTTTAATTTTGTTTTGTTTATTCAGACTATCAAATATGTACATATATATGCATTTATTTATGAATAGACATATTTACTGAACAGCATTATAGGATCATTGTTTGAAAACGATTATTGCAACAAAGCGTAGGATCTGATAGTTAGCAATCCTTATATTGGAGCACTATAAAACAGCATAATTCAGAATTAATAATAATCTATCAACACACTAATTAGTTACAGTATTATTACTACAATATATGCTAAACAAAAATATACATAAACATAACATAACATAACATAAACTCACGCCTGTATTCCCCGAAGGGGTAGGCAGAGGTGCTAGCACCCACATTTCGCCAGTTTATGTTTAGGTCCCAATGTAATAGGTGGCGAGCCTATTGCCATTTACCGGGTACTTATAAACCTGCGATAAATACACACTTAACTTCGAAAAGCATCGAAAAGTCATTGGTGTGTGCCATGGTAAACCTGGGATCGAACCCGAGACCTCGTCTCAGCAGTCCATTACCCATACCACTAGGCTACCGCAATGAGAAAAAAAACAGGGGTGGAAGAGACTGTAACTTTAGGCATCGTAGAATTCCTCTCCACCGACCTCTACCGGTACCATGCCCAATAGGCTGGCGGCATTACCCCGCTGAATAGAGATAGCAATACTTTGAGCGAGGTAAAGGTCAACTAACTAAATTATCTGGGCCTTATTTAAGCACACGTACTTACGACATTTCATCTTAAATACGTACTGTTATTACAGCTGGGTACATGAGTTCAAACTTTTTAAAATCAGTTATTCGTGGCTTATTATTATTACTAAAATTTCCTTAACAGTAAGAAAAAATAATTGATTGGATAACTATTGCCCCAATCAGGTCACTCCACAGAAATTATTAGGACAGTCTTAAGCAATGTTCACCTAGATGTCACGTGTGTCAACTTTTTCACTGTAATTAATATTCAGGAGAGATAAGAAATGCCTCTATTTTTCAAATTTACCCCCCCATTTCTATTCTAGAGCACATTGATGTTATTTTTATCGATGTTATTACAAGCTAGTCTTAAAAGTACTGAGTAAGTGTTCGAAAGTTCCTGTCTCATAGGACAGGAATTGTCTTAAAAGTTGACACGCGTTTCCTGCTCACATGGCATTTTTATCCTAATAATATTTCTGTGGGTCACTCTGATTTGAGAAATATTCCCGCCTATTTCACTTTTAAAAACATTTACTCGCGAAACTAATGTGTTACTTAGCGGCATCATTAGAGATACCTTGAAAAAAAAAACTGTATTCAATATTAAATTTGAACCAGAAATCATGTTGTGCTAAATGCTCTGCTTTCTGAGTGAAATAATAACCTATCCTACGCACCAGGCAAGTTTTTACCCCGGTAGTACCTTTTACAAGAATGTCATTACGCAGTATTTGTGTGTAGGGTGATACATTCCATGATCCATGACCACTGAAAACAAAATATTTTCCTCTTTGTGCCATTGGGATGTGCCACTGATGGCACAAAGTGGAAAAAATCTTCCTTTTTGTGCAACTGTCACTAGCAATAGCATAGAACGGATGACCCATAGCGCCGTTGTCGCTTCCCTATTTGAAAAAGTATAGTTCTAAGATCCTTCTGCGTTTATTTTCCAGGTTTGTGACTGGCCAGCCCGTGCAGGATGTTAGATAAAATTACATTCGAAGAATTTATTTTCCGCATGTGTGAATAATGAACATAATTATCTTCCAAATTTAAATTAAGTATGAACTTATTATGTTAAAATAAATTATAGAAGTTGTTACATAATCTTAGTATTTTTATTGATCATCAAACATTCGTTAAAGTCATCATCAAACATCAAACATTCGTCACATTTACTAAAGTTACGAAATAATTCGATTACGCCATTTCACTAGATCCTCCGCCTTCCGCATCCAGTCTGTCCCAGTCACCTTTTTCAGGTCGTCAGTCCTACTGGCTAGGGGGTGTGCTAGCTTCCGTTTGGCTTCTCGCGGTCTTCACTCTAGGACTCGTCTGCTCGAACGACCGTTGGTCCTTCGACAGACGTGGCCAGCCCATTGCCACTGGAGCTTATTCTCCCTGCGAGCTATGTCGGTAACTTTGGTACTGTGTACATGAGCACGCGCATAACTTCCGAATGGGTGCACCAGATTAGTTTATTAGGCAGTATTCATCTTTATAAGGCAAGGTTTGTATGTACGAAAATTTGTGTGCGCTGCTTTAGCAGGGTGAAGTCATCGTGCGCAACAAGTAGGTACTCGTATGTAATAGGAAAACAAGGAAGAAATATAGGTATGTTCCAATATCAGTGAATCCAAGAGCAATACTGATACCAAAGCAATAATGTGTAGGATTTGAGTGTGTATTATCTGTTTAGGTATTCGAGAATTGATATTTAAATAGGTATCACGTCACGTGGGAACCAGCGAGCAGTAAGGTCTATTGTACACGCACGTTTTTTCGCCGTAAGAATTCACGGTGTAGCCACTGTCGTGTGTTGTATGCTCTATACAACACACGACAGTGGCTACACCGTGAGGAAACTTGTTGACAGCCACGGCGCACACGGCAACGGCCAAGTGCCGTAGCGCCACCGTATACACACAGAATAGATAATAGTACTGTATAAGCGTCCTCAGCGCTCCATACAACTCACTATCGACCACGAAGAATTAATGGTGAATTTTTACGGTGAAAAAACGTGTGTGTACACACCAACAGGTCTTACAGTTGAAATAATGCATGAAGATGAAGTAAGTATATGATTAAAAGCTTGGCTAAACCTACATTATGACGTATTTATTCATGTTAACCCAATAGACTATTATGGTTTACTAATGAAAAGCATAAAATATATAGACATAAATTACATTGGCATAACGAAATTCAGCATAATGATCACAACGTATAATATTATTAAGCATAAATATTTTGGCATAATGCTTGTTGTCATAAATACTAATAGCATAATAATAATAATGAAGCATAATTTCATAAAGTATCATCTTAGAAACGCATAATGATATAAACACATAATATTTCTACATGGTTATAAAAAAAATAACCGCTAAGGCTAATTGCCTTCTAACCTGATCTCATAATTAATAGACGAATAAACAATATGCCTTTAAAATATATGCAACTCCTTCTTATGGCAAAACATTATACTAAATGATAGTTATGCTAACATTTTCATTATGCCAAAGGAGGTGAAAACGTTATGCCAAACTATATTCTGTCTTAAATTCTTATGCCAAGAGGAGGGATCCCGACTATTATTTTTATAAGCACGGAGGAGAGAATATCCTTCTCCATTTATATAAAATTGCGCAGAGTACCTAACAATGAATTCGTGTAGAGTGTGACTGGCTCGCCAACGTTAGCAGCAAGGACTGTTTCGGACTTTTCCCTTTGCTTATTCTATAAGACCTTGCCTGCTTCCAGCTTCGTTTCATTATTCTAGCTCAACGGGCACTATAGGATTTGATTCTCTTGCGAGTGCTTAAGCGTTGGAAATATGTGTTTTGGGTCAGCTACAACCGGACAGGTTACTTCTAGGTTACTTATAGGCTAATGCTCCGCCATCGGCCACATCATCACTAACCAACAGCTGAGATATTGGCCATACGTGAGCCTTTTTACAATAAAAAATACTGCATAAAATTTCGTAAGTATATTTTAATTGCTTTGAATTAGTTAGAAGTAAGTTGGAAGTTTAAATTGGGTATTGGACAATTATAAATGCGAAAGTCTGTCTGTCTGTATGTCACGCTTTCACGCCTAAACCACTGAACCGATTTTGATGAAATTTGGTACCTATAGGGGTAGATTAGACCATGAGAAAAGACATAGGCTATGTTTGGTCGCGATAACCGACATCCACGCGGGCGGAGCCGCGGGCAAAAGCTAGTATGAAATATATTGGACATAATAGTATAGTATATTATATCTTTATTGTGCACACCAAGGATATAAACATGTGTTATTTGTTCGTACATCGTGGGTATTAACAATAGGCGGCCTTATCACCTAGTGGCAATCTCTTACAGGCTAATAATGTAGATCAGGGCTGTCCAAACTAGATGGGACCCAGGGCCAACAAAAATGACTAAATACATTAGAGGGCCGCAAAATATTTTTTTTTAATGATAATATAGGTATAATAGGTGTCATTATTTAATTATCTATGTTTTCATTAATTTGTCTTTTACAATTCTGTCACATCAACCTCAATATTAGTAGTAGCTAGACACAGTGCATGTGACGAGTGAAGTACCTGTCAATGAAGACCTGTATTTCGATTTTATAAACTTCATTGTTGAATATATGCACTTTCACAAAGGTAGGAACTGACCAATTTCGGGCCAAAAATGGGCTTTATCATCGAGCCCATTTTTGGCCCGAAATTGGTCAGTTTTGGAAAACGCTCAAAAATTCAATTCCTTTTTCTTTTCTGCCCTTGTAAAAGGGGTCTGATTGGAGATCACACAGTTCCAGTTGATAATCAATCTTCACACTCTCAACTGCGATCGTTAAGGGATTAGTGAAGAGTGTTATATAACTCTAAAAAATTTTTAAATCTGCGAAACGCTGCTTAAATTCGACGATTATTTCGTCCATGTAATTGAAGTGGTTCAAAAAATGTAATTCTTCAAAAATTTGCATCTCTAAATAATGTTCTTTACAGCTTGGCAAAAAAAAGAAAAATCATTTTGTTGAAGAGATGTTTTGAAAAATTTCAGTTTGCTTCTAAATCCATTCATCACATGTCCTTACAAGTTGGCTATATTGTGGTTTTTGCCTTGGCACTTTAAATTTAATTCGTTCAAATGTTGCGCAAGATCAGCCAGAAACGGAGGATCTTGCATTTTATTTTGTAATTCGGAGGTGCCTCATTTCTCATTGAATGAACGATTTTCTTCACTTAACTTTTTGTTGTCAGTTTTGGAAAACGCTCAAAAATTCAATTCCTTTTTCTTTTCTGCCCTTGTAAAAGGGGTCTGATTGGAGATCACACAGTTCCAGTTGATAATCAATCTTCACACTCTCAACTGCGATCGTTAAGGGATTAGTGAAGAGTGTTATATAACTCTAAAAAATTTTTAAATCTGCGAAACGCTGCTTAAATTCGACGATTATTTCGTCCATGTAATTGAAGTGGTTCAAAAAATGTAATTCTTCAAAAATTTGCATCTCTAAATAATGTTCTTTACAGCTTGGCAAAAAAAAGAAAAATCATTTTGTTGAAGAGATGTTTTGAAAAATTTCAGTTTGCTTCTAAATCCATTCATCACATGTCCTTACAAGTTGGCTATATTGTGGTTTTTGCCTTGGCACTTTAAATTTAATTCGTTCAAATGTTGCGCAAGATCAGCCAGAAACGGAGGATCTTGCATTTTATTTTGTAATTCGGAGGTGCCTCATTTCTCATTGAATGAACGATTTTCTTCACTTAACTTTTTCTTTACAGCCATGATGAGATTAAAAGCTTAATATATGTATAGTACATAAACACAAAGCGAACAACACAGTAAAAGTTATAATAATGAAAAAGTCTTTAATAACTAATAACTTGCGTAATCAAAACCATCGTCGCATTGACTAACAATGCCCAATGAACGAATTCCCCGCGTTCTCGACATACCCAAAATATTTGAATTACATCGGGATAAAAATAATTTGCTTATTAATGTATTTAAAAAAGAAGAGAAGATTCTGCGGGCCGCAACAATTGAGGCCATGGTTTGGACAGCCTTGATGTATATAATAACTAAGATACCTACTAATGTATTTCACACAAAGATAAATTCTAAATATTTTATGTTACAAAATAAAGTTGCGATTTTTTTCTCTGTTATGCACATGAAATAAAACGCGGGTGAATCAGTTGACAGATTGTATGACGTCATTAAAAAGGTACATACTGTTTGTTTTGATCAGTTTTTATTAATTTATTTGTTCCCTTCTATTCTATTATATTTTGACGTGGCCGCACCAGCGGTGGCGGCTCTCTTGCATTTTATCTGCGATGTCACGGACATGAAGGCTGCCGCGGATGCGAGAGTTCCTCACGCGATCTTTACGCGTGACTCCATACATCCACAGCAGCATTTTCATCTCCATGACACGCAGCATCTGCTTGTGTCGCTCCAACAGCGGCCACGACTTATAGCCGTGTAAAAGGACAGGTCTAATGATCGTTTTAAAGACCTGCCCCTTCAGCCTAATTGGCATTTTAGGATCACATGTGACGCCAGTCATTTCCCGCCACTTAGCCTACGCGGCGGCAATGCGTGCCTTGACGTCGTAATCGATGTCACTAGAAACGTGAAGTACAGATCCCAGGTACTTAACCTGATCCGTGCACTCGACCGAGTCATCGCCTATGCGGACGGGTGTGGGATCTGTTGAGTTTAACGCCAAGTATTTTGTCTTCGCCACATTTAGCTTTAGACCGCCGTTCTCAAGCGCCTCCTTCCACACTTTCACACGTCGCACCAATCTGTTCCTGTCTGCGTCCATCAGCGTAATGTCATCAGCATACATAAGCAACCATGGAGGCTGCTCATGTGAGTCTCTGATGCTGTCCGACAAAACCGGATATTTGAGGTTCGTATTTTCGCATATTGGCACGGGTTGTTGTCGGTGATCTTTTTCACAGTTTTAGTAAAGATTAACTATAATTCCGAATTTCCGAGTTTCCGAATTATAATTTTTGAAACATCAATGTGAACCTTTGAGAATGCCGTAAGGCGAAACCGATCAGGTCTAGAAATAAAGTCAGTGGAAAAGTACAAGTGTGTTATTCAATATGTGTAGCAGATTCCACGAAGCGCCATCAATCTCCAGTATAAACAGTATAATTTAAACGTTACAAATAATCTTCAGTCGCCGTGAGTCGCTTTTGGTCAAATATAAAATTTTACTAGTGACGTCACGCCCGAAATGTCACGTGACCGACCGTTTTTTGCGTACTTTTTAAGCTAACAAAATAAAAACGCGTTCTTTCATATTTATAATGGTTTTTCGGGTACATGATAAATTTAAGAGGTATAAAATAAAATTTTACATCTTTCAAGACACGTTTCCAAAATTTGTCAAATACCCAATACACAGCTACAAGGCTGCAGACCTGATTTGCTGATATTCATTTCAACATTACCTTCACACGTCGATCTACACAGTGACAACAAAGTGATTGTTTCGCCACGTCTTTATTTTTCTTTTTGGTACGGAACCCAAATGAAATTTGGATATCAACGAGATGTTATCATCAAAACTGAGATTATGGTGGATCCTTATAATTAAAAAAAAATCAAAAATAGAATGGTTCTAACGATAATTATGTTATCAGGACATTAACATGTCTTAAGATTAAAAATTACATATTTTCTTCTTTATCTATCGGTATATATACTGTAGGTTGCAATTCAAGATTGCACTTGTATCCAAATATCACTATGAAGGGTAAGTTACGTAAAATATAGATCCATATTTATCCTGTGATTATATTCTATCATACCCGTGCCCTTGCATCAATTAATTAGATTCGGCGCAACATGTCATTCTCTTCCTTACAGATTTTATTTCCTCAGTCACTCTGTTCCTTGCCATATCCTCTTTCACGCAGTTCTTCCATACTTTCTTGGTTCTACCTTTGCTCCTAAAGCCAAATTTAGAATCATTTTAAGTGTTATCTCTTCTATCAATAATACGTTCATACCCAATGATATTACATATAAAAAAGAGGCAGATATGTTATTAAAGTGCGCCTGGTGAAGACGCGAAAACGTCCCAATTGGGACGTATCGCATTTAGTATATGTCTGGCAAACGCCGAGTTGTCACGTATGTAAGCGCATAATAAAATTGCAACAAAAATGCCATCGTGTTTCTTAAAAAGTGTACAAATTACGATATTAAATTAATAAAACACGAAGGATCTCCTATCACATGTAAGTACATACAATATTACCGATTTTTCAGTGTATTTCATTAAAATTGGTTTAATAATATTTTTAAAATAATGGCGGCAGAGAAAAAAGACAGAAACACGTTTTGATATAAGTACGACAAGGACACAACAACACTGCCTGCATAGATTATCAGTACAGATGCGACATAGGGTAATTTTCACTTTACTGCCTAGGTACTAAAGTAATAATTGACATGTTGTTCAGTTTTATTTCTTACTAGCTGTCCCGGCGAACTTCGTACCGCCAATTTTTTCCTGCCCTCGTGGCGTCAGATCCCGTTCCCGCTGCATTATTTAGGGGGATGAAAAATAGATGTTGGCCGATTCTCATAGATACCGGATAAGCACAAAAAATTTCATCAAAATCGGTCTAGCCGTTTCGGAGGAGTATGGCAACGAAAACTGTGACATGAGAATTTTATATATTAGATTTTAAATTCAGTGACAAAATTTTTGTTTTATTTATTTGTTATCCTTTAAATAATTGTAATAACCTAACTTTTTTTTCAAGGTTTCCGACTAATGAAGTCGAAACTTCACGAGTGGATTGCAATTGTTAGGGAACAACGGAATGAGTTTGACTAGACACCTTCAAAAATCAGCAGAATTTGTAGCAATCACTTTGAAGCCACGGAGAGATATACTTCGAAATAAGGTCGAACATTGCTGAGGAAGAATATAAATAATTGACAAATATACCACTGTTCGGCTTCATTCTGCTCATAAAAATAATCCCGATATAAAAAACTTTCTAAGAGGCAGAGGCAAGAGGCATAAAAGAAATAAATTAAATTCATTTGAAGGCGTTTAATTTTTTATTATAACGTCATTGCGTCACTATGGTTTTATTTTCGAGAAGTTTCTTTATTATCTTTTTTAATTGTTATCATTTTCCGAAGTAAATAATGACGTATTATTTTTTCATCGAATTTCATTTCTTGCCTACCAAAGAAATACCCCTTCTGTTCAACAAAATCATAATCTATGCTAAAACGCCATACTAGAACGAACGAGACGATTGCAGTCCGAATCATTCCGAATTATAGCTATCTTTTTTACTCACCTGCTTATCCCATCTTTCATACTACTTTAACGCTAATTGTCAACTATTGTGCACTGACACATTGCTGGATCAGATTTGAGGAGTCAGTTACTATGAACGTAACATATCTTGTATAAAATATCATTGTTCATACCCGTCACTCTCTTTTCAATTTTTATTTACTGGTGCAACTTTCAAACTTCATCTTTCAAGTTATGCCTTATTCTGTTCGTTCTTGTCATCCATTATCACTCGATTTTTAAAATCATACATCATGTTTTATATCTCTCGAATAAATGGTCTTTTTTTTAATGCGATAGATCCCCACGGATAACACTCCCACGGAGCTGGTGAAGGCGGTTATGTCGGACTCGAACCGACCAAAACGCACGCCGCCGTCTTGGGTCCTTGGTTGCCGGAGGTGAGATTGCCAAAAGCATATCTCTCGCACACCGGCAGACCTAGGACCATATCTTTCGAGATGGTCCCCTTCGGATTGTGGGGGCCTCGGTGTCCCCATCTAGCCCCAGGTACGGGGAGGAGCACTTTGCACCGCCGCCGCGGCCTGCTTCTGCTAGGGTGACTGGCGGCTCCACCGGTCACCCCCAGGCCTGCACTCATTTAGGACGGAGCGACTAAATGGTCTAAATATTTAATTACCACATAACAACCGCTCGAGTATTTTCCCACGATTTGAAGGGAAATGGCGGTTTGCATATATATTGTCTGTGACCTGCCGTCATTTCAATCAACTTGCATCAATTTTGTGTTACAGTTATATAAAAAATAATTATTATGTGTGATGCAGGTAATTCAACATTTCTCTTTACGAAAGTGTTGTTGTTTCAGCAATTACAGTGGGCCTATTGATTGTGTACGCTACCTGTGCCCGAGCAGCCGCGCCTGCTACAAGATGTCCATCCTATGATCAATTTCCAACCATATTTCCGCACGAATACTGTAACATGTACTATTTATGTAACCACCTTAATGAACCAGAGCCGGCGACTTGTCCTGCAAACCTTTTATTCGATGCTAAAACCTCGCGCTGCGAGTGGCCTCATACTGTGAACTGTGATGGTAGAATTGTACCAAAAGAAATCAAATGTCTATTAAATCCATTCGATATAATCCCGCACGAATTTTGTAACATGTACTATATCTGTGACCTCTTTAATGAACCTGTGCCGGGAACTTGTCCTGCACAGCTTTTGTTTGATGCTGAAACCTCTCGTTGTGATTGGCCTGATAATGTGAACTGTGATTCTAGAATTGTACCAAAAGAAATCAAATGTCAATTAAATCCATTCGAGATAATTCCGCACGAATATTGTAACATGTACTATATCTGTGACCTCTTTAATGAACCTGTGCCGGGAACTTGTCCTGCACAGCTTTTGTTTGATGCTAAAACCTCTCGTTGTGATTGGCCTGATAATGTGAACTGTGATTCTAGAATTGTACCAAAAGAAATCAAATGTCTATTAAATCCATTCGAGATAATCCCGCACGAATATTGTAACAAGTACTATATCTGTGACCTCTTTAATGAACCTGTGCCGGGAACTTGTCCTGCACAGCTTTTGTTTGATACTAAAGCCTCTCGTTGTGATTGGCCTGATAATGTGAACTGTGATGGTAGAATTGTACCATCCGCTTCAAATGTGGAATAATACCTATATAATACGCTAGAAATACGTCATAGTGATGCTATGTTTACATACATTTTTTTATTGAAATAAATTAAAATAGTCTTTAATTTTTTTCTTAATTGAATTATTGTTCTTTTATTTAATTTCTGTACTCGTATGTAAATATATTATGTTTGTATGTGTGACTTTTTATCTCTGGAATGCGAGGTGGCATCAATTTCAAATTCGTATATTCGTATAATTATGTCTAGAATGTCCTGATTGAAACTGTGAAAAAAATTATTTATTTATTTAATTGTAAAGTGGTCGTGTCTGTACAGTCAACTACAAAGAGATGTATCCAATTTAATCTTACAAAATTATGTACCCTTGCGAGTGCCACTATGAACTAACCAAACATTGTGACAAACATGGTATCCACCGAACTTGAGAGTAACATGTATGCGTGTAAAGCGCAATAATTATGTATCTGGCTACATTTCCTGTGATATCACTTACAATCTTAATTAAAAATCTGTCCAAATACTGTGAAAGAAGAAGACTTGCACTATGTTATATTAACGATACTGAACACGAAAATATTTTTTTTTTCATTTCCTGTCTGTTTGTCTGTTTGTTCGCGATGGACGCAAAAACTACTGAACGGATTTTGATGCGGTTTTTTTGTTAGAAAGAGCTTGCTCAGACTTAAAATCTTACATTTGTTTCATCGCAATCAGTTGAGTTGAACCAGAGATGTCAGCAAAAATATGTCAATATTCCACAGCCAACAATATGGCTTTACTGGCAGGAAATCTACCACCGATGCGGGAGTGGCCCTAGTTATCCTAATATACGACGCTTGGGAGGGATCGCAGGATGCCATTGGGGTATTCTGTGATCTTTCCAAAGCATTTGATTGTGTTGACCATCAAATACTCTACTCAAGCTACGTCGATATGGTTTTGATAAAAAATCAATAGAACTATTAGAGTCGTACTTAACGGATAGGCTTCAGACTGTTGATGTGAATAACGTAAAGTTAAATGGGTCAAATGTCAAAATAGGTGTACCCCAACGATCAATCCTGGGACCCTTTCTGTTCCTGGTATCAATGACTTGACTTATATGGTCGAAGCACAAGCTGGCATAGTACTGTTTGCAGATTATACATCGTTAATATTCAAAGCAAATAGGTATAGTACAGATGCAAATAATGTTAATAATATTTTGAATGCCATGTCAAATTGTTTTTCTGCCAACAACCTATTGTTGAATGCAGAAAAGACCAAATGTATGAAGTTTAGTCTACCCAACGTGAGGCAAATAGACGTTGATGTCGTGCTGGGGGGGAAAGGGTAAGAATTCGTAAACACCACTACCTTTCCAGGAATTACAATAGATTCTAAATTACAATGGGCTGACCATATCACTATTCTGGCCAATAAACTTAGCTCTGCTGCTTATGCTGTGAGACGGATTAGGCAATTGACTGATGTAGCTACTGCTAGGCTCGTATACTTTAGTTACTTCCATAATTTGATGTCATGGAATACTACTTTGGGAAAATGCAGCAGATGTAGAAACTATATTTATATTGCAAAAGAGGGCAGTTCGTGCCATTTATTGTTTAGGCAAGAGAGACTCCCTCAGGGAACGATTTAAGGATATTGACATTTTAACTGTAGCTTCCCAATATGTATTTTCCCTATGTATTCGATTTGTATAGTTAGCATACTTAATGCTGTAAAAAATCCTTCAATTGTTTGGGCGCAGTTATCAAAAATCAATGTTTAAAAATGATTGTAACATCATTCATTGATTCCGATAGTTCGTAAGAAAATTGGTAGATGACGCCTCGTCGCCTTAAAGACGTATAAGATGGAAAATTTGAATCATATCGGGCGTGTCTCGGTAGCCGAATTGGTCAGGCATTCCCCCTGTAAGGGAAAGACTGCGGGTTCGTGTCCCGCCCGAGAAGATTCTTTTTCCCTATGTATTCGATTTGTATAGTTAGCATACTTAATGCTGTAAAAATTCCTTCAATTGTTTGGGCGCAGTTATCAAAAATCAATGTTTAAAAATGATTGTAACATCATTCATTGATTCCGATAGTTCGTAAGAAAATCTGTAGATGACGCCACGTCGCCTTAAAGACGTATAAGATGGGAAATTGGAATCATATCGGGCGTGTCACGGTAGCCGAATTGGTCAGGCATTCCCCCTGTAAGGGAAAGATTGCGGGTTCGAGTCCCGCCCGAGAAGATTCTTTTTCCCTATGTATTCGATTTGTATAGTTAGCATACTTAATGCTGTAAAAATTCCTTCAAACATAATGTATGTCAGGAAAAATGTATCTCATTACACAAAAGTAAGCGACATTACAGACAGAACTCTGCATAACAAACATAGACTTCTACTTTCATGTTATCGGCTTAGCAGGTTTAGTGATTCCTTTAAGGGGGATGGTATACGTTTTTATAATAAACTACCAGAATTGATCCTTGGTATGCCTGACAATAAATTCAAAACCTTTGTACAGACCACCTTATCCAAAAAAGCATACTATAGGATAGATGATTACTTGAAAGATAAAAATGTCTGGCTTGAGAATGGTTCTGGCCCCTCGTAAAATTCTATAATTACAGCATGGTACTGTATTAGTTACGTGACTTATTTGTTACATTTGGTTGGTTGGCATGGTTTAATTCTTCATTATAACGTGTTTTATATACTTGTTGTGATGTATTGTTTATCCAGACGCAAAATGTACATTCGTTCACATTTAGCTTTAAGAAAAATATCTGGTTTGACCGAGCTTTGTTCGGTATTTTTTTTTATAAATTTTCCAAAAATGAATCCTAGCTAGATCGATTTATCGCCGCCGAACCCCCCTGTGTACTAAATTTCATGAAAAGCGTTGGAGCCGTTGGAGAGAATCGGCTCCAACGATTTTCATGAAATTTAGTATTGTATATTGACGTCTAAAACATGCTGCAGCGGAGTTTGTTGCGTCGTTTCTTCTCCACCAGCGCCTTGGAAGCGGTGTTCAACAGTCATTTTGTACCTTATTTGGTAATTTAGGATAATTTTTATTTGAATTTCTCACAAAAAAAATCCTGGGCCTCAGGAGGTTAAATACAACGGTTAGTCACCTATTTTGTCCCCTTAGTAGTGAAATTTAGAAAAATGCTGATACATGTGATACAATAAATATTGTACCATATTTTTCTTTCTGACCGGGGGGTAGGACCGCCTTGCCTCTCCCGCCCCGGTGACGTTGGATTTCTTCTTGGTTGTCGTGATGGTTGCGGAATCAACCTCCGCGTCGGGTAGCGCGACCTAATATATCCACCGTTCCTATCCGTTCAGGATTACGGCCGGGACGGACGGGGTCAACAATAGATTGTGTTCGTCCGCCCCTGGGTAGTTTTTATAGAGGTTTTCTTCCTTAGGAGCACCGTTCGCGCGTTCCTGCTCTGGGTTAGGCTTGCGGTTTGGCTGAACGTTGGTCTATATCAGATCGTAGTTCCTACTTCTGGACGAAGCCAAAGGCGAAGAACTCATACACCCAGTATGCCCGTGGGGGCACACTCTCTGCAATTAGAGGGACATGTGAAGGATCTACGAGTGATTAATACCAAGGCTGCTAGGATCTCTCGAGTCTATTAACCGTTGTGCATGGTGCACCAGCCCCACGCTTCTATTCTTCAGGATCGAGGTTCAAAGGGAAAAGAAACGGGGAAGCCAAACGTAGAAGTTACCCGACTTCGCAGTAAAAAGTTGGATAACCTCTACGTTGGTTTCAATAGGTGGGCCAGGCACCAAAAAGTTATAAGACGTCTTGCGTTATTCCTTGAGTGCCCAACAAGCAAATTAGTCTTATAAGGTTGAGTTTATTCAGCTATTCGGTGATATAAAAGTCGAGTAAGTGTGAATTATTCACCACGTTTCGTATAAAAGCATCTTATATAGCATTTTAGTTATTCAGCATTTCGGTCACATAATGATGCTGAGTAAACGTTTACTCTGCATACTTATATGACTAAAGTGTCGTATAAGATTTGCTGTATAATTCGCTAGTATACGACGCTTATGTTACTATTTCGTCGAGTAAAAGCATATTATATAGCTTTCTTGTGACACAGTCGAATAAAAGCTACATCGTTGCTTTTATACTGCTATTATGTTGTAAAAGT
This sequence comes from Eilema sororculum, assembly GCA_914829495.1. Lineage (NCBI taxonomy): Eukaryota > Metazoa > Arthropoda > Insecta > Lepidoptera > Erebidae > Eilema > Eilema sororculum. The sequence continues at coordinate 16,663,018 of OU618552.1, read as the reverse complement.
TGCATTCATACGACTATTACAAGCCTAGTGCCAAGTGTCGTATAATTGCTTGTACTGCTCAATTATCACTTGTCTTAGTTTTCTTGTGTACAATAAGTGGTTGATTGAATAAATAAATAAACAAAAGATCTTTTTTAGAAAACTTTTTAGGAAGGTCTAAGGAACCCTAAAATATAATCAGCGTGGTATCATGGCGCTTATACTGCTAATTTGCTGTATAAGAAGCTATTATACCACCTGTTAGCAGTAAAAATGGTGTACAAATGAATGTTGATATAAAAAATATTTGTTATTATATTCATATTACTAAGAATTGAAGGGGGGCGTTAAATATTTATGATAAAACCTAGTATATTTCATCAGAAAACTTACCTTCGCAATACTTTGCAAACCTATGCGTGAGTTTACGAACCTACATTTGGTGCAACCTACAAATTAACATGTCTGCTAAATAAATTGTACTTATAATTTTTTATAATTTTTAAAACACAACACGACGCACTTGCTTAATTTAACAAACAAACGTAACATAAAAGTCATATAAGTTACAGTTATAGCGCAACTTAAGCTTGTAACAGTCACTCCGGTGACAATTACGTGACGATGTAACTGAAAAAGTTACCTTTATACGATGTCTATGTGACTGAATTGCTGAATAAAATGGGCCCAAATCGCGTTGTATAAACGTTTTCATTACGTTTATACGACTTCTATTAGGAGCCAAAATGCTGAATAATTTGCGTTGAATACTACACGACATATTTTTGCTAGTTGGGTGTTAAGTAGAGAGGCGATTAGACTGTCAAGTAGAGAGTCCAGCACAGAGTTGAGTAAAGTGTCAAGAAGAGACTGGAACACAGAGATGATCAGAGGATCAAGTATAGAGTCGAGTACAGAGTGGAATACGGAGTTGAATAGAGAGTCGAGTAGAGATACGAATAGCAAAGTGAGTAGAGAGACGAATAGAGAGGCGAGTATAGAGTCTACTCAGCGCTCAACACTCGACTCTCAGCGCTAAAATTTACAGCACTGCGCAATAAGCGACACCCACACGGGCGGAGTCGCGGGCAACAGCTAGTAAACTATAAAAATAAACAATAAAATAACATACACTATCTTCGAAACACATCACTTATGCCAAACTGTACACTGTACAGCTGTTTGTTTTCAGATGAACCTCAACTTATCATCATGAATGAAGTTTCCATTCTTATCTCTCTTGATTTAGAGATTATAACGCACAAATCCATACTAATATTATAAATGCGAAAGAAACTATGTCTGTCTGTCTATCTGGCTATATGTTACGCTTTCTCGCCTAAACCATCCTAAACAATTTTCATTCCTTAGAAATCATAGAATAGGGATGACGAATTTTATTTATTATCGAAAAAATACATTTTGTATGAATATAATGAACTGGTAAAGTTTATTTACGCAGTCATGTAGGTACATAGGTATCACATTATTATTGAATTAATATACAATTTATGATATGAGATTAACATCGTCATTCACATTGATAGTAAAACACTCACTGGGATATTTACTATGTACTTACCATGTAACATGGTAGGTAAATATCCCGGCGCCGCGCCGCCGCCGGCGCCGGCGAGTGTTTTACTTTGGCCAATGTGTGGCAATCGCCCGACTACGGACTAGTTTGAACGTGTTCATCATTGGTGACTATATTTACATTCCAAAGATAATAATTATAAGACTGATTAAGTACCTATAATTTTGTAACCTAAGTGATAATAAAAATAACTGAATAATCTCATCAACTCGTTGTTTCAATTTCAATTTCCTCTATAATGCAAAAAATATTAATATTTTTTATCAAATTGATGTCAAAGTAATCCTTACACTTTAGAAATGCAATCACATTTTAATGCAACCCTTGTATATTTGCAGTTTGAAGAAACCTTGGGGTTTGTTTGAGACTTAAAAAAATGTGCGGCCGTGTAGGGTATTGGTATGAGATTGATAGTCAAAGGAGAGATTGTTCTATTGGAGCAAAAACACAATGCATTATAGTTGTTAAAAAAATACCAAAAACTATCAAAATATGTGCAAAGTAGCCCCGTTTTACGGTAGCCTACTACAGTCCATTACTGGACATAGACCTCTCCCAATAAAGTGAAATATTTTTGTGACAAACAGATTGAAAGATATTTGATTTTCAAATTTCAATTTCTGAAGTCGCTCAAAATCGCTCCATACAACGTACCTACCTAAAACTGACATTACGTGTGGCTACCTAGTAAATACGCAGTGCAAATATACTCGTATGTAATGCAAGAGAATATCATATTTATTTAAGTCTACGTTGCTTTAAAATGGTAGTATGAGAGCTGATGACATTAACTCAAAGTATCATCCATCCCTGATCTGAACGTATATGTTGGTATATCATTATAGCTTTCTTCAGTTTAGGGTATGAAAACCTAAATGGTAGGTACTTCCCGTTGAGCTGGAATTGAGAAGCAGCAAGGTACCCCGCTTTTGGCCCATAAGGACCTAAATTATATAGTTTATGGTACAATACGCTTGTCGTCTATCTTTCTAACTCTGTCTGTCTGTATGTTACGCTTTCACGCCTAAACCACTGAACCGATTTTGATGAAATTTGGTATAGAGGTAGATTAGACCTTGAGAAAGGACATAGGCTATGTTTGGTCGCTATAACCGACATCCACGCGGCGGAGCCGCGGGCAAAAGCTAGTATCCATACTTTAATATTATAAATGCGAAAGTAACTCTGTCTGTCTGTCTGTCTGTCTGTATGTTACGCTTTCACGCCTCAACTACTGAACCGATTTTGATGAAATTTGGTATAGGGGTAGATTAGACCATGAGAAAGGACATAGGCTATGTTTGGTCGCGATAACCGACATCCACGCGGGTGGAGCCGCGGGCAAAAGCTAGTAATATTATAAATGTGAAAGTAACTCTGTCGTCTGTCTGTCTGTCTGTATGTTACGCTTTCACGCCTAAACCACTGAACCGATTTTGATGAAATTTGGTACAGGGGTAGATTAGACTCTGAGAAAGGACATAGGCTATGTTTGGTCACGATAACCGACATTCACGCGGGCGGAGCCGCGGGCAAAAGCTAGTTAAACATAAACTTGCAGTGCCAAAACTCAGGCTTCATAAGGTTGGTAATTCGTTTGTAGGCAATTGTATAAAATTGTTTAATAAAATTCCTCAGGATCTGATAGACATGCCACTTAATAAATTTAAAATTGAAGTGAAAAATTGCCTAATATTTATTTTTTTATTATAAATTAGACAAATACTTACAACTCGTGCGAGTTAACATGGCACCTGGCTCGGGGCTTTGCGCGGGGGAGCGGGAGGCGTGTACGCTGACGCTACTAGCGTCGCACGGCGAGAGCGGGGTCGCGCGCGGGGAAGCGGGAGGAGGGTGTCTTCGAGGCAGGTGCCATGTTAACTCGCACGAGCTATAAATGATAAAGATGCATGGTCATCCTAATCTCATGTCTAGCTCGCACTGTATAAATTTGTTTTAAATAAAACCATATTTAAAAAAAAAAGAAGGATAATCGAGTTCACTGAGTTTCTTGCTGGTATCTTCTCAGTAGAACCAACCTACCGAACCAGCGAAAGAATCATTTTCCAATGATTTATTTTACTTATTTTTTCTGTGATTGACATTATTGTAAAATTCTGACTTTCAATGTGCTCTTTATGTGCCTAAACTGAATAAATGAAATTGATCCTTTGATTCTTTGATATCATATATGCGTCACGAAATTCCTTTGTATCAACTGGCCCCTTGTGTACATCTACTATATAAAAATAAGTCGGGTTTTTCTTCCTGACGCTATAACTCCAGAACGCACGAACCGATTTGGCTAATTTTGGTCTTGAATTATTTGTGGAAGTCCAGGGAAGGTTTGTACGTTGAGAAAAACTCGAATAATTGCCGGGAACCGACATCCACGCGAGCGGAGCCGCGGGCAAAAGCTAGTTACAATACATATAGCCTGACAGCAAATTTTATCAAACTTTGATCGTATATAAACTAGAGGTAGACGGTTGGCTTTTTAGCACAGAAGCTAACTTCTGTGCTAAAAAGCCAGCCTGAGCCAGTGCTGAGAATTGGAGTCGTGTTTATTACAATTCAATAAGACTATAGTATACAAGCTCATATTATACAAGGGATATTGTATTTCATTATCGTGTAAATAGTTATTTTAATTTGACGTTGATGTACCTATATCAATCGATATGATCAGGTTTTATTTGTGATAACCTTTGCGCTACCTTGTATGCTATCCGTAGGCCGCGACTACGTCGGCTATATCTCGTACTCTGGGCCAAATTACACCTTGAGACTCAGATGTAGGTTCAGGGTGGCCACCTTGTGATGCATCAGCGCTCACCTTCACCATCAGTCGTGTTCCCCCCTCTACCTATCCGAATTTGGTTCTTACCAACGCCTATCAACGCCATTTTAGATATTCGTTTAAGTAAAGAAAGAGCTTACTAAAGTTCTTGATAATCCGAGGTCTTTAAACAAGTTATACAGGGATTTAGCTGGAATTCGCCTTGCTCCTACTTCTATGGCGTAGAGTTTAACCACATAGTCGTTTTTGGTTAGCTCGTTGGTCAAATCAAAGTACCTATTTGTTTATTTTCATAGCGTGGTACAGACCACCACCAGGTATGTTAGTTTCCCACGGTATCGGTACTGTGAGTTCTACTAGTACTGCACGCTTTTGCAGCTAAATAGCGCGCCTCCCCATTCCGGGGGCGAGTTGGGGACACCGTTGTCCCTCCCCCTTACGGTCTGGCCCTGGGTCAGCCGGGGTGCGAGGGATATGTCGATGACAACTTCACCTCCGGCCTAGCACCACGACCCACAGTCGGCGTGCGGTTTTAGTCGGTTCGAGTCCGACATAACCTCCCCTTCCGGCTCCGGCAGGGGGGTATCCGAGGGGATTTCCGCACGGGAAAAAAAAAAAAAAAGGCACAAACATCCTCCGGTATTTTGTAGTGTTTGTCATACGAATCTGCGAATAATCAGCGGCTGCTATCAAAATTGAGTACGGCTTTTGATTTGTAAGCCTTTGTGATTGAGCAGCCTTCCTTTACAAACGCGACGTCATTTCTTTGGTTTGCGGTTAAACCCTTTTTCGCTCTAGCTACCGCCTCCCGTATGATTTCTAATACCCTGTCATGTCGACGCGAGTAATGACCCCGGTCTAATAGGATCCTACAATCCACCAGTAGGTGCCTAGCTGTACTAGTTGCTTCACCACATGAGTTACTATGTTTTATCTGTGGCTTTTCCCCATCTGACAAGATTGCTTTGGTCGGTTCAACTGGAATGCATTGAATAGAATTTTATTTTAATTTTGTAGTTATTAATTTTATTATAACTGCAGTTAAATTCAAATGTAAATATTTATATGTTCATTATAATAAGAACTAGCTTTTGCCCGCGGCTCCGCCTGCATGGGTGTTGGTTCCCGGCAATTATTCGATTTTTTCTCGCCGTAAAAACCTTCCCTGGACTTCCACGAACAATTCAAGACCAAAATTAGCCAAATCGGTAAAGTCGTTCTGGAGTTATATCGTCAGGAAGGAAAACCCGAGTTATTTTTATATAGTTAGATATATAAGTACCTATATTTATTTTATACCTAATGTATTATCCGGTATGTTCGGAATTTGCAAAATTAATAGAATTTTGTTCGAAACATACATATTTATCGCTTTTAGATGCATTTTTGACACGTTTTTGTTTAGTTTAAAATTGTACTAAGTGAAGTCGATTAAAAAGGATTGACAGTGATAAATAAAGAGGGAATTCACCTTTACAGTGTTATAATGTTTATTTACTGATGAAAATACTGAAAAATATAGATGCTGACGGTAAGCGGAAAATGAAATCGTCCGAATCAACTAGATATTATCAAAACTGAGATTAGGATGACTCGTTATGAGTTCTGATAACCAAATCAAGGGTTTGATACCGTGCTACGACATAAAAAGGTATTGATTTACAGTAATTATCATAGCCGCACATCTTGTAGATTAAAAAATACATGATTTTCTACTTTATGCTCTCGGTATATAATTGTCAGTTACCTACAATACAAGACCACATTCGTACTTAGATCTCACCATGAAAGGTTAGTTATGTAAAATATAGTTCGTTATCATTTTGTGACGGAATATTCCATACTACATATTTTTACCGTGATTTAATATTTTTTATTAAGAAGTGTTATTGTTTCAGTAATAACAGTGCTCCTATTGGTTGTATATGCCGCCTTTGCGCGAGCAGACAAGCCCGACTCTAGGAATACAGTTGGTGTAGACGAATGCCCACCCGAACAAGAAACCGATTGGACAATAGAATATTTAATGAGGCATCCAGTGTGTAACATGTACTACCAGTGTACCCATGGTCACCCTGTAGCGAGATACTGTTACGGTGACTTGTGGTTCAACCTTGATACCTGGGAATGCGACTGGCCGCACAATGTGGAGTGTGGTGATCGAATAGAACCGACCACTACAACTACTACGAGAGATCCACCCACGTCAACTACAACTACGACTACAACTCCTACCACTACTACAACACCCACCACTACCACAACTCCCACCACCACCACAACCCCCACTACAACTACAACTCCTACTACCACTACAACCCCCACTACCACTACAACCCCCACCACCACTACAACCCCCACTACCACTACTACTCCCACCACAACTACAACTCCCACCACCACTACAACCCCCACCACTACCACCACTACTACCACTACAACCACCACCACCACTACTCCAACTCCCACTACCACTACCAGTACCTCCACCACATCTGGAGATATGGAATTTAGACCAAATGGATGCCCTGTAAATCCACATATCCACTGGCTCTTACCCCATGAAACTGACTGCAACTTGTTCTACTACTGTGTTTGGGGAGAATTGGCTCTAAGAAAGTGCCCTCCGGTCCTTCATTTCAACCCAAGGATACAGGTAAATTACTTTTCATTTTATTTTCATTTCTTTAGTTACATTGCACCTCTTTTCATCAGCAAATCTTACTCCAGTAAAACGACTTATGAACAATAAACAGTTACCTTTTGCCCGGAATCATGGGCAATAACTAATAAGCACACGTAGAATTCTGGTACAGTTCACGCCACTCATGGAAAATTATTCCGGGGATAAAAATAGCCCGTGTTATTCCAGACTATCCGTTCGAGTACCAAATTTCAGCCAGATCTGTTGTCCTATCGAATGTGCACATCTTCACATTTATCATAACTTTTGTAGAGCGTCAGATAAGAAATTTAAATTAGTATAGGTCTAGTAGTTTTAAGGAAAAATCGACACAAAATCATTACTTCGCTGTAAAGTCGATTGAGCTATCAGTAATTAGATAATAACCTATCACTGGAAAATAATTTGAATACGATTATAATAATCAAGCAATGCAATTTAAGCGGAAATACGTAAAGATATTTAATCCGGTAATTAATCTTACACGTCCGACTTAGTGATAATAGATAAGCTGTTTCCGATGCCACTTACAAACATCCGCGAAACAAAACGCACACTGTAATGCGTCGGCGTCAGAAATATTTTGACTACACAATCTCTAAATGCTCTTAAAACTAAGGTATTCAGAACAAATCATTTATTGATTTAAATTATATTATTGTCCGAAGTAAAAGCGCCTACCTAATATCACAACAATCCATCAACAGGAATCAAAGAATCAATCAAAGAATCAATTTCATTTATTCAGTTTAGGCACATAAAGAGCACATAAGAACGTCATAATTTTACATTGATGAATGGAATATCAAGAATAATAAATAAAATTTGTAAATCATTTGAAAATGATTCTTTCGCGTGTTCGGTATATTGGTTCTACTGAGAAGATACCAGCAAGAAACTCAGTGAACTCGATTATCTTCACTGACCAACCAGGTGGACAACTCAGGTGGTCGGTTGGGAATGAGCCCATTTTCCAGTCATTCTATGCTCAGTTTTGTCATGCGTTAGTCTAGCTCGCAATCTCCGCACATTGGGGACATAGATCCGCTTATTATTTTTGATTGATAAGTATGCCATCTTTTGCGAGAGCAACTTCCGTTTGACCCCTTAACCCCGAGAGGTAAGGCTGTGCCAAAGCCTTATCCGCTGTTATAAAGTTGAATAGGGCCTTAAGGATGTCAATAAGGCCGTCTACGCCTTAATGTCGTGTCAAAGCAGATATAATAATTTTTAAAATTTTATTTTTGGTTGTTGTTTTTTTTTGTATAAAATAGAAACAAACTAATTCATGATATATTTTCCAGGTTTGTGACTGGCCAGTCGATGCAAGATGTACACTCAGTGGAAAGGAAGTAATTGATAATGATCATTCGAACAATTTTCTGAACTGAAATCTGAATTATTATGAACAATGACCATAATATTATTATTAAAAGATGGTTTATGAACTTTTTATTTCGTATACTTAAGTTTTAAGCCCCTTACGTATTTTATATTAAATTATTACACAACTTTTTAAACGATTTAGTTTTTTTTTAATCGATACATTCGTCACTAAAAAAATCATCATACCACAGGTAGAGGAAAATCGTAAGTTCACCTTTAAAATAGGCCACTAAACCTTTGCCAACTCTTAACGTTTGCATTATAATTGATGTGATGAATCAAATCAGATCAAATAATTAAGCAGAGCCATTTAAATCACAAATAATTCTTTGGATTCTCAAGGCAGAGCGTGTATAGAAAAAAGGTTTGTCATTTTGCCTTGCGTACAAAATGTATTACATCAAATTGTTGGGCAACTTTACACGCCCCTCTCTGTACCAGATACAGAGAGGGGCGGGTTAATTGATTAGTTAAAAAAGTTGTTGTCTTTTCAATGCTTTTCGAAGTTATGTGTGTATTTATCGCAGGTTTATAAGTGCCCGGTTAATGGCAATAGGCTCACCACCTATTACATTGGGACCTAAACATAAACTGGCGAAATGTGGGTGCTAGCACCTCTGCCTACCCCTTCGGGGAATACAGGCGTGAGTTTATATATATGTATATGTTATGTTAAATGATGAATTAAATCACAATTATAGGCCTACTATACTTACCATTGGTTTTGTCTCCACTGCCAGTATGATGATATGGGAGCTAAAGATTGAGAAAAAGAGAGCAAGAGAAGTACGGGACCAATCCGTGAACTATGAAATTATATTGTAAAAACTATGAATGATATATCGGTTAAGACTATCAAACCAGGATGTCAAGTCTGATCAATCACTAAAAAGGAGCATTTATTAGCTTAGATCTGTGTTTTAATATTGTTCCATATAATCTTAATTTTTTTGTAAAATATAGTAAGTAAGTAACTGATGTTCAGTTACTGACGCCTCATTAGCTTCCTATAATAAAATTCCATCCAAATCGAACTAGCCACTTCAACCCACTTCAGTATACGGGTGAATTTCAACATCTATGAATTTTTAGCTAATTTTGGTGTTTTTTTTTATTTCTAGGTATTTAGGTAATCTCTTTCAATATTTAGCTAGAAATACATATTTTATGCCTATTATGTTTGAATAGTCTAATTAGCCCTGGGAATTACTTGTTTATTTTATACACCTGAATTTTGCATACACCGAAATTGGTGTCTAACACCAAAATTGCATATCAACTTATTTTTATTTTTTATTTATTATTACTTATACTATTTCTTTGTTTTTTTTCTAGAATTTGGCACTTAATAGTTACATATAACCCTTAATTTTTACCCTTTTATCACCAACTTCATTTTTATATGGCAAAACCACTTTAGTTGTTAGTAGTATCAGTATAAAAGTAAAACATTTAATTGTTCTATCTATCCTTGCTTCTAGCAAGGATTATATTTTACTCTAATGGCGCCAATATTATCGACGAACTTATTCAAGATTGCTGGGAAAAGATTTAGGCAGTTATTCTCAAAGTGGGAGAGGTGGTACTCGGTATACCTAAGGGTGGACGGAAGATATGCCATGGACACTTGGTAGTGGCAAGACAAGTTGGTAGTGTGATGTCTATTTCTGAACTTACAGGAGTCCTTCAACTAAGTTTCTCACGCGGTGAGCTGATGGGCATTGCGGTTCAAAAGGGTTCCAGAGGTTTACACCATCCGACACATGTACCACGATTCTGATTCCGTTGTTCGAACCGCTGTTGGCAATATGAGAATCTTCCTTATCACTGTCTCTGTGATCTGTGATCTGTCCTTAGTCCATTCCCAATCAGCGTGGTATTTTGGTCGGATAGCATCAGACAATCACTCCATAACTGCCCATGTATGCTGTTAATATCGGTGGTGGACGCCGACAGATTGGTGCAACATGTGAGGATGTGGATGTAGGAGCTTGAGGACGGTAGAGGTCAGAAGCCTTCTGTGGAGAAGATTGAGTACCTTTTACACGATAGCAAAGTGCTAGCTGCTAGAGCAACATAATATGGTACTCGGTATGCCTAAGGGTGGACGGAAGATATGCCATGGACACTTGGTAGTGGCAAGACAAGTTGGTAGTGTGATGTCTATTTCTGAACTTACAGGAGTCCTTCAACTAAGTTTCTCACGCGGTGAGCTGATGGGCATTGCGGTTCAAAAGGGTTCCAGAGGTTTACACCATCCGAGACATGTACCACGATTCTGATTCCGTTGTTCGAACCGCTGTTGGCAATATGAGAATCTTCCTTATCACTGTCTCTGTGATCTGTGATCTGTCCTTAGTCCATTCCCAATCAGCGTGGTATTTTGGTCGGATAGCATCAGACAATCACTCCATAACTGCCCATGTATGCTGTTAATATCGGTGGTGGACGCCGATAGATTGGTGCAACATGTGAGGATGTGGATGTAGGAGCTTGAGGACGGTAGAGGTCAGAAGCCTTCTGTGGAGAAGATTGAGTACCTTTTACACGATAGCAAAGTGCTAGCTGCTGGAGCAACATAAGCAGGAGTTGCGTGTCACCTACATCTTCGACTTCATCGCTTTGTTGCGTGGAGTCACGTGCAAAAGATTGCATGAAGCACTCTTGCATCCACGGTAGCTTTCATGTAAGTGAGAAAGCAGAGGAAGAAAAGCCAAATGATGTTGACAGTGGAGAGGAGGGAAGAAGGGTAGGCAGGTTTTAACGGCGTAGGCTTAGTAGTAAAGAGTGAGGCCGCCTTTCACGCCAGTAGAAGCAGGTGACGGAAAGAGCGCACGATGCTCCACCACACCGGCCTGTCCCTACTGCGGCATCAGCTGACTTCACCCAACTACTTGCCCGTCTTTTGTCTGGGTAGTTCATATGCTAATGGTTAATCTGAGAGAAAATTAGGAAAGCTTCCGAACAACCCTCAACAGCCAACAACCTCTTTCCCACCTAGGGAGAGAGGCGGTGCTTTCTCTATTGCCCAGGGTATACTACGTAGAGGTCACCTGACCTAGTAGCCCGTCGGACTACGTAGGAGCTTAATCAAATAACTATGAAAACAAATTTTGGTGTAAATATACAATTTTGATGATTAGTAAAACCCCACCAAATTCACCAAAATTGCTCCACCAAAATTAGTTTCACGTCTAAAAAAATTATTTATAAAAATACTATTTAGAATATAGTGGTTACATTACCAAAATTTAATACACATACTGAACCTGTACACTATACTTAAATTTTAAAACATACAATGAGAATAAACCGTTGTAAATAATCAACACAAAAATTACAATATTTTTGTCCGATGCTTATGAAACGACCTACTTACGTGTTTGGCAGAAAAACGAAACGGGACTGGGGACAACTGGCACTAATGCTCATTAACACCCAACTGAACGTTTCCAATGATGATAGTGTCGTCCTTATAAGTACTTTCAATACGACTCCTTCGATGATTTTATAAATCCCACCAAAATTTTACATTTGCCGCGGACGCATCTTATAAATTATTTTTAAGATAAAGTATAGTACTAAATACTACGAATGACAGTATCGAAGATAGCTAAAATAATGCCGAATCGAATTATTATTAAGTATACTCAGTAAACTAATTAAGTTTTGATTAAACTGTGATCATTCCCAAGAAAACAGGTTGTGGACGCGCCACCAAGCTTAGAATTTAGGTGAAAAGAAATTTTTTACACACTCACAAAAATAGTTTCAATAATATAATTTATACGTGCATATAGAGAAAAACGATATCTTTCTTACAAAAAATAATCATTACTATATGTTAACTTTAAGGTATGATTTTCAGTCACGCCGCGAAAATTTTACGTTTGAGAAATTCACCCATACCCAGTACAACAGAATTAAACAAAAATTACATGCTTGTTATCGGTATCCTGTGAACAAAGATCGCGGGTTCGAATCCCGCCTGGACCGATTCAATTTTTCCCATCGTAATCGATTTGAATGATTAGCATACTGAATGCTCTAAAATTTAATTCAATTCATTAGGTAAATAAAAGGTTGTTATTTTACCACTATAAACAGACACTCCAAAGGAGGACGGCCAGAGTCGGCTCTCCGCTGTGCAGCTGTTTCGTAGCAATATGAAAATGGTTATAGTCTTCTTTTATTGTGAAATAATATTAGGCACAGTATTGTAGTATCAAGCGAACTCGTATTAAATAAATATTTGGAAGTATTTAATATGATTGAGCACAATAAATGTTATATATTCGGTATCAAAAGGCAGTTAATGTTGCACACATAAAAATCTGTGGAAAAAATAAAATAAAACCACTGACTAATAAATAAAAATATAATTATCAAGATTGTCAAAGACTGTAAAACTCGTAAGTTATGATTATTTTTCATTTACTATCAAAATATTTTTTTATTTGAGACCAAAATGTATGCCTAAAAATAAAAATAAATTGAAAAATTATAAAGCGCATGGATATTCGATTTTCTTACTCTAATAACACTCGACTACTGCCATGTATTGTCATTCGCTTGACGTGTACAGCTGCTATCATCTCTCCGTATTATTTTTATTTGAATAATTTTGAATAATTCTGATACAAAATGAATTGCGATAACTTTTAAGGCAATCCTGGCTTGCTTTCGGACCCTGTATTTTCTTTAAACGTTGGCAATTCTTTGGAGACTGCACCCGCTCTGCATGAAGGCTTACCTTGAACATGGATAACCCTATGTCTACTGATAATGTGGAATTTGTATTATTTTGGTATTAAACTATTTATATTATCGGTTTATACATAGCTTCAGCTACCAAATATCAGTATTTTTATTTAAAGTCAACATGTAAAGGTTTATTTTTTAAATAGCCGCCAAAATAAAAAAACAAATGACATTACGAAAAAAAAATTCGATGGATCAAAGAGTTCCATTTATGAATTTCTCGACCAGTTTTGGGTCTAAAGAGGCCTCTTTAGAGGAATCGTATTAGGTTAATAATATGGGCACTTATACTTTAAAACTAACAGCCTCCGTGGCGTGGCGGTAGTGTATGCGACTGCCACGCAGGAGGCACGGGTTCGATTCCCGCTCAGTGCTAATATTTGTATGCATGAATATTGCTATTTGCATTGGTCTGGGTGTTTCTATGTATAATATGTATGTATTTACACAAAAAAAGGTATACAAGGTATGTTTATCCGCATTCTAGATTCCATAACACAAGCTATAAAAGCTTACCATGGGTCTAGATAGCGTTGTGTGCAATGTTGTGGAATATTTTAATTTTCGGTCACAATCAACATACTGGTTAGGAAATAGTGATGTAAGTTTAATTATATCTGGATCAAGGAAATAAAAAAGAATTTCGCGTGTATTTTTAAAGCAGAAAATTACACTGTGTTCCACAATTTTGGTACCCAAAAAACTGACTAGGTCCTATAATAGTTCACTATTAGGTATAGTTTGTCAACAGTGGATGTCTCAGGTTTCTATCACAACTAGTTTTTTTAAATACACGCTGATAACCTTTTATCATTGCCCATGCTACTAGTACCTACTATTATTTATTCTGTGCTACTAGTTTCAAGATGAATATTGAAAAAGTCAGCACCAGTGCAAAACATCACGCTACAATATATGATTTGAGATTGACATGGTCATTAACATTAATAGTATAACACTCACATACCATGCCAGACCAAACGCACTGTCTCATGCCGGATCAAGGAGCACATCAGGGCGGTCAAAAACAACGAGCCACAGAAATCGGCTATCGCTCAGCACCTGCTGGAGGAAGGGTCGAATCACTGGATTGAGCTACACAGCCCTCAGATTCTCTCGACAGAACGCCACTACATACCCAGAATGGTGAAAGAAGCAATTGAAATTAAAAAATACAAGAACTTCAACCGGGAAGATGGGTTTCAACTGTCGAGTGTCTGGCATCCAGTGATTCGAATGTTCACAAGACCTACAATTTCAAAACCCGTGCGAGTCGATTCAGTGAGTGTTGTATGTCAAAAACGCGATCGAGTACAGTGCGAGAACGCGGACAGTGGTAGGGACGACGTGCGTCATAAACGAGTGCGGAAGAGGGTAGACAGATACGGTCTGCCCAATAACAACTAGCTCGGCGGTCGTCAGTACACCGTGATCATGGCGCTTGAAACAGCGCCGAAATATCGGTTACCAAATACAAATTATAAACATGGTAAATATCCCGGTGAGTGTTATACTATTAATCACGCTACAAGTTTTGTTGCGTAGGTGGACAGTACATATATAAGTCCTAATGTGGGTATTTTCTATATTTTGATGTACTGTAACATCAAAATAAACCTATGGATTCCACAATTATATAATATATGTGTAGTATTATATCATGTTTTGCTACTCTATTGTCATGGTTCAATGGAAACAAAACACCTTTGCCATTTGCAGTACTTAAAGTCTCGCCACCTCGCACGCCAAGGAGTCGCTTCAGTAATTGGTACCCACGGATGCTTGATTGCCAGATGAAGATTTTGGAGGAAAACTAGGCATGATATTATTGAGTATCCTTCTTGAATTCTATATCTAAACCCATACCTAATAGTGAAGGTATGACTTGCCCCCTAAAAAAGTCAAACTATCTGACCCCCGGATGTGATTTGCAAATGCGTACCGCCAACCCGAGTACGGTTTTGTTCAAATCCAGTAGTATACCTGTTACAATAGACGTAGCAATAGATAGAACTTCGTTATCAACAACCAAAACGTCGGGCTCAATGTCAATAGTAAAATATTACAATTATTTTTTCACGTAAGCTTCCGAAAGTATCATTAATTAACTGTATGTCCAATATAAACTGTTATCCGTATATCATATGTAAATGCAATGCAGCAAACTGTGCCAGAAAGCCTATTATAAAATCCAAGAATATTTAAACGATAAATAAGCTTGGAAATGAACTGTTCGCTCAGCTATGCTACTCAAGCAAAACATTGTATCTAGACCATAAGTTTTAGGCTAAGTAAATGTCTTAGACCAAAAAAAATATGCCCGCTGAGTTTCTTGCCGGAGTCTTCTCAGGTCTGGGCTGCGTTTCGAACCGGTGGTACATTTACTAGTATTAGTTAGTATTTAATATTTACTTTATGTTGACGTTTTGTAAGTGCCAATTTAATGGTCTATGCAGAATAATCTTTTTTTTATTTGATTTTGATTGGATTTGTATTAATAATAAATTTTAATGGTAGTTTTATTCTAGTTATTGATAACTTAAGTAAAAGCTACGTGTATATACTGTATTTTACTTTTACGTTCAATTGCTAACTGTAGTACCTAAAAACCGTAAAATGATACAAAAAAACTAGTCTTGCATATGAACAAACAAAGAAACAAAATTTAAGTGGGTACTTTTTTTATTTAATTTGTAACGCTGTGTTATTGAAGAGGTCTTACCGCATCATCATCTGAGCTAGTGCAGTCTTAGCACATGCACTGGATGCAACCGGTGTTAGTATACCGGTTGCATCCAGTGCATGTACTAAGGCTGCGCCAGACCCTAAGCCGGAAAAAATGGTATACAGTATCGCAAGTGAGGTTGACTTGGGCCCCGAAGATCTTAGTAGCCAGTCCCATTGAAGAAATAATGCTAAAGTTACATATACGCGTTTCCTTCTTCCTCCAGTCTCGGGTCCTTTAAGCGGGGCGTGAAAGGGCATCTTATGAGGCCGTCAAGCTGAGTGCCACTATTGTTAACACGGTACATGTTTATTATGGTGACCCTCTTTCCGAGACTTTGCCTTTAGCTTACCATCAGACGAGGTGAAGTCAAATTGACGTGTCCTTTTATATAAAAAATTAAGCACCGTAGACGTGCATACTCTCAACATTGTACACTTCATCAACATTGTATTGATTATTTCATTGTACACGCCTTATAGATAGATAGCACACTTGAAGGTTCAAAACAAACATAATACTTGTATATTGCAGTATTATTTTTCATAGGCGTTGAATGAGTTAGTGTTTATGTACCACCCATACATAAATTGGACACATCACATTGGCAAGCGATGAATTGGTACACGCTCAATCATTAAAATGGAAATGACCACGTGGAGAGGTCCACTAGGAAGAACCGGTAGCTTATTGGCGAGATGAAATGCATAGGTACTAATCCGGGTGCCCCTTTTTTCGAATAACATTTTCTATCCTAATGTCGAATGGCAAAAAATGTTTAGCATAATAGTCACTTCGCATAATGGTCTTTTGGCATAATGGTCTTTACGCATAACGTATTCTTTGGCATAATTATCAATTTCACTAATTGTCTTGACCATAATAACGCATAAATGAAACAAATACGATAAATCAAAGTATGTAATGTCATTCATTATTGATTGATTGATTAATGATTAATAATAAGGAATATTTGCAATAGCTTTGGTTTAGGTTAAATAAAAGTTAGGTAGGTTAGGTTAGGTTAGAACATGACAAACAACGCACTAGCCGAGCGAGCGAAGCGAGCGTGCCGCGGTAGCGGCCAGCGAAGTGCCAGAAGCGAATCGCACTCATTGAGTTAATTATTTTTATACAAATTTACCTGCTTCTTCAGATATATTTGTTTTCCAATCAGCAAAATAAATGGATTATGTGCGTTTGAAATGTAATTAAAAGTTAAGGAGTTAAATTATGTTTAAATATCGTTATACGATAAACCATTATGCTCAATAATTTTATGGTAAAAGATGATTATGACTAAAGTAATTATGCGTGAAAATTTTATGCCGAAACAGCGTTATGCGAAAAGATGATTATGCTAAAACCAGTTATGCATTTCGAAATTAGGACTTTCCATTTTATGCAACCCAATATGGACCCGTACTAATCCATACTAATATTAAAAATGCGAAAGTAACTCTGTCTGTCTGCGCTTTCACGCCTAAATTGCTGAACCGATTTGGATGAAATTTGGTACATGGGTAGATAATACCTTAAGAAAGGACATAGGTTATGTTTGGTCGCGATAACCGACATCTATGCGGGCGGAGCCGCGGGCAAAAGCTAGTTTAAAATAATTTAAATAGCCCAATCTAGAGGGGACTGGTTAGTTTTAGGGGAGGCCTTCAACTAAAGAGGGGTTCTTGCACAATAAAAATACCTATAGGATAAAAATGTTAAATAACAACTAAACTTGGGTAGGTGCTACAGGAAATAAAATACTAACAACAATCCTTTTAAAAAAACTATTATTTCAAAGGAATGTTAAGCTTAAGTAGTAATACTTACATAGAACTTAGAAAAAGAAACTTACTTTTGCCGATGTTTCGGGTGTGTTACAGCACCTATTAAAAATCATAAATAAATAAATAAATATTCCACAACATTCTACACAACGCTATCTAGACCCATGGTAAGCTTAGCTTAACTAGCTTGTGTTATGGAATCTAGAATGCGGATAAACATACATATATACTTTTTTTTGTTGTAAATACATACATACTATACATAGAAACACCCAGACCAATGCAAATAGCCATATTCATGCATACAAATATTTGCACTGAGCGGGATTTGAACCCGCACCTCCGGCGTAGTAGTCGCGTTCACTACCACCACGCCACGGAGGCTGTCATGAGTATACGTCGCGATAGTTTAAAAATAACATTAGAAAAAGAAATATTTGTAATCTGCGTGAAATAAAAGGCTTTTTTTTAAAATTTGTTTATTACATAATGAATGGTGAACATTTTGAAAGTGATGACTAATGAAAACGTTCAGACTTTTATGTCTCCCTATCATGGAAGAGAGGTGCTGCCTTCTTTGTTTAGAGAGGCGCATTAATGGAGGTTATGGCAACCCACACCTCTAGTAGAGGCGGCACCTCTATGCGCGTGCGGTTAGTTCCACATTCTGCCGCAAGGCAGTCCGCCAGCAACCGCGCCGAACTGCACACGCAAACTCGCTCGTACCTTAGCTCGCCGGAGCCCTAACTGTAATTCGAAGTAGTTCTAACTATCAGGCTGTTTACCTGCGTAATTATTAAGACCAGTGTAATCTATCAAATAAGTGAATCAGTGCAATATACTTTATTCTCACATCACGTGTAGTATTTCATTCCCTGAGACTGACGTCCCCTATAAGGTTCCTGACCAGACATCCCGACTTAGAAAAACCTGTAGATGAGGCGGGAATCAATTGTGAATGAGAAACGGAACGCACAAATTGAATAAAACAGTTTGTACCGACTGTCACGTGTACAGTCGACGAAGAATAAAAACCGGGCAAGTGCGACTCGGACTCGGCCATAAAGGATTCCGTAGCAGCAAGTAACATAATATGATTGTTTTTATACAGGACACGTCAATTTGACTTCACCTCGCCTGATGTTAAGCTAAAGGCAAAGTCTCGGAAAGAAGGTCACCATCGTAAACATTTACCATGTTAACAGTGGTGGCACTCAGCTTGAAGGTCTCATTAGATGCCTTTTCACGGCCCGCTTAAAGGACCCGGGACTGTAGGAAGAAGGAAACACGTGAGCTGGCAGGGAGTTCCAGGTCTTAGTGGTGCGGCATAGGAATGAGTCACTGAAACGCTTGGTTCTAGCAGGTATACTCTGCACCGTAAATGGATGGCATCTTAGCCCTGCACGTGTCGTCCTGTGAAGGAAAGGGGAGGGTGGGACTAAGTGGAAGAGCTCGTCAGAACATTCACCATGGTAGAGACGGTAGAAAACTGACAAAGACGCAACATCTCTACGCATCTGCAAAGGCTCGAGGGTGTTCGTGACCTCAGGATTCCCGATAATGCGGACCGCACGTCGCTGCAATCTGTCAGGAGCATCTAGTAAGTACTTTGCGGAGCCGTCCCAGAGATGTGAGCAGTATTCGACGCAGGAACGAATTTGGGTCTTGTATAGAAGACACCGCTGCTCCGGCGTGAAAAAACGTCTCACTCTGTTCAGGACTCCGAGTTTACCCGAGGTTGATTTGATGATACTCTCGATATAGTTTTTGTTATTTAGTTTGCAACGAACAACCATACTGAGGATAGTGAGGTGATCCTTGTCTTGTAGTTCATGTTTTTTTTATTATTTTCGAGTTAATTGAATGAAAGGCGAAAATTGCGGTTTATGACGTATTAAAAAAACTACTTATCTACTAGATCTCGTTCAAACCAATTTTCGGTGGAACTTTGCATGGCAATGTACATCATATATTTTTTAGATTTATCATTCTCTTATTTTACAAGTTAGGGGGGAGGAGGCACATTTTTCCACTATGGAAGTGTCTCTCGCGCAAACTATTCAGTTTAGAAAAAAAATGTGTTAGAAAGCTCAATAGCATTTTTGAAGACATGACGAATCTATCAGGGTTACGTTTTTTGCCATTTGGCTACGGAACCCTAAAAAAATTAGATCTATCAAAGGGGCTTCAACTAGTACCTACTTTTGGATTTAGGCATTATCTCAGTGCTACGTTTAATAATAATCGAAATATATATAGAAATAATAATCTTTATTTCATAACTAATAAACTTACCTACTTTACAGAAACGTAAATAAGTTACTTAAACACAAATATTATTTTGCTTATTTCATAGAGTCCACTCTGCAGTTTGCCGTGTTCTATGTCTTCCTCGATTTTATGAACTAACTTGAAATCAATGTGTCTGTCCAAGTAACCAAAGAATATTTGCATATGTATTAAGGGTACGGGAAGATAGCTCCAGACACGACCATAAAACAATAAGCTTCTTTACATTATAAATGTATATTACATATTTTATTTTTGTATATGCAGTATAATATCAGATAATAAAACATAACCATTAATGATTAAACAATTTTTGCTATACGTATTAATAAGAATCCACAAATATCCACATTGTAGCTACACAGATACGTAAATCGCAATATAATAATTACTAAACATTTTTCATTTATACTTTCTACAATTTCGATCGCAAAATATCGTATTTGCTTCTATAACTTATAGTTTATTGCCTTAACTTAAATTCGATAATAAATCAATCGATGCCACTAAGTTTAAGGTAATGATATTTCGACGCCAGCATATTTTGCTTCTATATTTAAAAAAGGTCATTTCCCTCATCTGTACCACTGCCATCCTCAGGTTCAGAGATCACTCTATCGCCACACTCGACATTACTTTCCCAGTCACAAATTCCTTTGAAGGGATTGTAAAGTGTATTTGTTGGACATTTTACTGATACAGGTGTGCCATGAGCACATATGTAGTATTTATCACAGTTTTCATTTGCAACCAAAATATTATCAGAGTCAGCACCAGCGCAGATAGAAGGAGCTTCTTGGGGATCGCAGTTGCATGTGTCGTTGTTATTATTACTCTCATTGCTATTACTACCATTGTCGGTTGTATCATTGCCATCGTTACTGTCACCCTCACTTGCACTACTGTCATCCTCAGGTTCAGAGATCACTCTATCGCCACACTCGACATTACTTTCCCAGTCGCAAATTCCTTTATAAGGATTGTAAAGTGTATTTGTTGGACATTTCACTGATACAGGTGTGCCATGTGCACATATGTAGTATTTATCACAGTTCTCATTTGCAATCAAAATATTATCAGAGTCGGCACCAGCGCAGATAGAAGGAGCTTCTTGGGGATCGCAGTTGCATGTGTCATTGTTATTATTATTCTCATTGCTATTACTATCATTGTCGGTTGTATCATTGCCATCGTTACTGTCACCCTCACCTGCAGAACTTTCATCTTCCGGTTCAGAGATCACTCTATCGCCACACTCAACATTACTTCCCCAGTCGCAAATTCCTTTATAGGGATTGTAAAGTGTATTTGTTGGACATTTTACTGGTACAGGTGTGCCATGTGCACATATGTAGTATTTATCACAGTTCTCATTTGCGATCAAAATATTATCAGAGTCGGCACCAGCGCAGATAGAAGGAGCTTCTGCTGGATTGCAGTTGCATGTGTCGTTGTTATTATTGCCATCATTATTACTCTCATTGCTATTACTATCATTGTCGGTTGTATCATTGCCATCGTTACTGTCACCCTCACCTGCACCAATTTCATCTTCAGGTTCAGAGATCACTCTATCGCCACACTCAACATTACTGGACCAATCGCAAATTCCTTTATAGGGATTGTAAAGTGTAATTGTTGGACATTTTACTGATACAGGTGTGCCATGAGCACATATGTAGTATTTATCACAGTTTTCATTTGCAATCAAAATATTATCAGAGTCGGCACCAGCGCAGATAGAAGGAGCTTCTGCTGGATTGCAATTGCATGTGTCATTGTTATTATTATTCTCATTGCTATTACTATCATTGTCGGTTGTATCATTGCCATCGTTACTGTCACCCACACCTGCACTACTTTCATCCTCAGGTTCAGAGATCACTCTATCACCACACTCGACATTACTGGACCAATCGCATAGTCCTTTATAGGGATTGTAAAGTGTATTTGTTGGACATTTTATTGGTACAGGTGTGCCATGAGCACATATGTAGTATTTATCACAGTTCTCATGTGCGACTAGAATATCATCAGAGTCAGAATTAGAGCACGCCAACAGAGCTTCAGTAAGATGGCTGCTTTTAACCAAGGGCTCTAAGTGATTGTCGTTCAGGAGAGTTATTCTGCCCCCTTGTGCTACTGCTACAGCGCAGAGTAATGTGAAAGCTGATGCTGAAAATAATAAAACTATTTAGTAAAGATTCTTTTAGCGAAGGGCTTGAAGCTAAGTGGTAACCGATTTATTTCTCAAACTCGTTTTATGCTTGTTTAGGATGAGTGTCTAAGGCTAACAATTTCTTTGCTAATCATCGTACTTCGCTAGTCAAATTTTTAGCAGTACCTGAATTTATAATGTTATAGCTGTAATCCTGGTTTAGGATTTTATTTCTGGTCATAATTATTGTAATTAACGGTAAGCAAAAATTGGTAATTAAAAAAGGAAAAACAATGCAACATCATTAAATGACAACTTAAGAACAATTGCTCCACATCTTGTAAAAAAATAAAATGTACTAGCTGACCCTGCAAACTTCGTTTCTCCTTTCTAGAATCAAACGTCAGATAACATAGAAGAATATCATAAAGTAGTATTAGAACACATTTTTTTCGATTTCGTGTTCCAAATTCAAAATTTAGACACGGCGTATGTCGGGTCATCTATTTTATATGGTGGTTAAATATTCTTACATTTTCTAATTTTCCGCGCAATTTCATTCATTTCTTTCATAAGAAACTTCTCCTAACAATAACGAACACAACAAAAAAAGAATTAACGAAATCGGTCCAGCCGTTCAGGCGCCATTTAGTGACCTAGGGAAAATGAGTTTCCTATATCTTCGAATAGGTATTTATTTTCTTTATAAAATTAAAATGGGACCACTTTCGTCCACAGGTTATAAATAATAGGTACAATAATATAAATATCAATGGGTACAGCTAGTTTAGAAAACAGGAAAAGAATAATTACGTATAAAATTTGAAGTTTTTTTTTTCAATAATGTATGCAAATAATAATATTATAGATAATAAGTAGATATTTAAGAAGTATTATAAATTAACATCTTCCCCAATGAACATTTTTTTTTTAATTGAGTAATTATTTTTTGAGAAATACATACAAACAAGCAAGACCTCTTATCCTCTGAACCTTTTTATGTGAAGTCTTTAATACAACATTTTCTATCTTTAATAATACCTAATTATGTGCAGAAGTAAAAACAAAATCGAACGAAGAGTCACGAAGACTAGTGGCCCAGGATGGTTCTTAAATGCTAAGATTAGTAGTATTCATAACTTACTTTTCATTTTAATCGTAGCGATGTGTCTCCTTTTTCCTTAAAGGTTGTACTGTAACTGATAATATACGTGTTGACTGCACATTATTTATATATTCATCCCTGTTATTAATTTCAATGGTTATCAGATAATCAATGAGATAAGTGAAAAGGAAACAACGGTTTCCGTAGATTATCCAATAATACATGAATGACAATAGAATCAATCCAACACAGATGCCAGTATTAAAATGATAAGTTATAATCTATTTTTTTTAATTAGACATTCCTGCTACTGACACATTTGTTTGTTGTAATTTTTAATTGCCTTTTCCTTGTTTTATCTTAACATCAGTGAATAACAATATCAATTAATATGTTTTTACCATTGACACTCGAAAAAAGGCCCATGATTCATCAGAAACAGTGAATAAAACGCTCTTTTATCACTGAGTGAAAAAACAGTTGAATTCGGAACTTGCGTAAATATATGGATTAGGAATAGTTAAAAAAAACATGCAATGAGGTTGCACACTCTCTGTATAAAAACGTATTACAAACCACCAAAAAAAAACTGAACAGGCTGTATGGAATATGGCTCAGTTTTTTTTTATACAGGACACGTCAATTTGACTTCACCTCGCCTGATGTTAAGCTTAAGGCAAAGTCTCGGAAAGAGGGTCACCATCGTAAACATTTACTATGTTAACAGTGGTGGCACTCAGCTTGACGGCCTCATTAGATGCCTTTTCACGCCCCGCTTAAAGGACCCGGGACTGTAGGAAGAAGGAAACACGTGAGCTGGCAGGGAGTTCCAGGTCTTAGTGGTGCGGCATAGGAATGAGTCACTGAAACGCTTGGTTCTAGCAGGTATACTCTGCACCGTAAATGAATGGCATCTTAGCCCTGCATGTGTCGTCCTGTGAAGGAAAGGGGAGGGTGGGACTAATTCTAAATTAAGAAAAATTGATTTATAATCAGAGAGTAATTACTTTCTCGTAGTCAATGATAAAAAGTAGGTAGAGTACCTAACACGTGAAAAAAGAATTCATTTCGGCTCTTGTATTCCTTGATCCGCTCAGGTTTCTATCTAGAATCCCTCACTATAACTTTTGCCTCGAAAAGAATTAACCTTTTTTCACATAATGGGTAATCTACTGTTATTGAACCGACATCGGATATAGTAATATATGTCGCAGGTACATGATAGGATATTGTAAAAATAGTAAATAATCTGCATGATATGAAGTTGCAGCGTGGCCGTGCTACTTCAGAGGCCACATATTCATCACGAGTGCCGTACTCCCAATAAAAACCTTTGATGCAGCTGCCTTTTTTTTTTTTATAACCGTGGGGGAAAATCCTTCATGGATGTTATGCCGGACTCCTAACGACTAAAAACCCCCACGGTAACGCCCAGAAGCCTATGGATGGGAGCCCCGGATAAGCCCTCGGAAGGATATCCCAGGACTCCCATCAGACCTACGGCTACAATTGCGGCCTCGCCTTGGGGGTCGTTCGGGTGCTATCCCGCGTCTATGGGGGGGTTTTCGGGTGTTATCCCGCTTCTTAGGGGGGGGGGGGGGGCGTGCGTGAATCCCTCACGTCACGCTGCCGTCATGGGCCTGCTTCTGTAAAGACGGTGAGCAGCCAACTCACTGTCCTCAGGCCCCCCGGTCATGGAGGCCGATGGTCTTCGGCGAAGACACGTCGGCTTCGCCCAAGCCGCCGACTGCGGAACTCGGGTGGGAGAGTTTCCTCCCGCTCTCGCCCCGCCGCCTCTTTCACGAGCATGACCTGCTCACAGAAAGAGGCGGCGCAGTCCCACTTACTCCCTCTGGAGACCTTGGCTCGCACCATGGTATCGAGCGAGAGAGTGCCCACGCCCATTGATGCAGCTGCCTAACACAAACCTCCTAAAGAGTTAAATTTTTTTGTAATAAGTCAATGAAGTGAAAGTTTCTAAACTATCGATAGATTTACACATTCCAAACCAAAGCCAAATGCAAATATTTACTATATTATTTGTTTTTTCCCTTTGCAGGATTATCGCCCTGGGGGATAGTGATAATTTAAACAAATTATTGCACGGTAATCGATTTATTATCATTATATCTGGCTTATTGGCTACAATAGCTCTGTCAGTGATAATAAATCGTTAGATAGACCGACCGATTCACTTTTTGCAGATGTATTCGATTGATAGATCGATTTCAGTAGATAAAATATGCATATTTTTGAGAATTATGGCGGATACTATTCTGATTCCACAAACGAGCATATCATTGATTATGTATTATACATAACATAACATAAACTCACGCCTGTATTCTCCGAAGGGGTAGGCAGAGGTGCTAGCACCCACAGTTTGCCAGTTTATGTTTAGGTCCCAATGTAATAGGTGGCGAGTCTCTTGCCATTAACCGGGTACTTATAAACCTGCGATAAATACACACATAATTTCGAAAAGCATCGAAAAGTCATTGGTGTGTGCCATGGTAAACCTGGGATCGAACCCGAAACCTCGTCTCAGCAGTCCATTACCCATACCACTAGGCTACCGCAGATTTGATTTTATTATTATTTTTTTATTATGTATTATAACATAACTAAAATGCGTCAGTGAAGATCATGCTTACAAAAAAAAAAGCCATAAAAACAATAGGTCACAGAACAGATAATATGCCCCAGTATTGTTATATTATACCTCTAAAAGTTGTATTAAAGTTAATAATTTCGAAGTAAATTAGGACAAATAACCTCCTCCTTTTTTAAATCGGTTAAAAACGTATATTAATCAAGGTGATTCCGGGTAGTAAAGTCTATCACCTTTAGTTCGATGCCTTCAGGTCATAATGGAAATTTTGATTGATTAAGTTGAACTTATTTCGTTTCATGATAGTAATTAACCTTATTTACAACAAATTTATTGTTCTAGTGTACGGAGAATCAGACATCGACTTCATAAGATATTGATCAAGACATACCCAGAAAACAAGTTATGTGTAATTAATGACTGAAGTGCGATTACCAGCATGTCTAGCGATTGTGATTATAGATTGATGATAATTAAATAAAAACATTGATGACCTCACAAATTAAAAAGTAAATTTTATTACATACAACAATCATGCCTCTCTACCATTGGAGTAGAGAGAGACCCATGTTTCCACTTTATCTGATCCTATTTTTATCGTGCGGAAATTTCCACGTATACCTCCCCCGCCGGAGCTGGAAGGGGAGGTTATGTCAGACTCGAACCAACTAAAACCATACGCCGACTGAGGGTCGTGGTGCTAGGAGGTGAGCTTGTCTACGACATATCCCTCGCACCCTGGCTGACCCAGGTCCATCACTTACGGTCTGGCCCTCCTCGGGTATCTGATTCTATACACCGTATTTAATCCACGCTGAGAGTAACCGATGAGCATAATATCTATAAACAATAATGAAAGTAAAAAAAACTAAATGTATATTAATGTAGATTATTACTATATTAAGCCGCGTGGCTCCCGGTAGAGGAGAATTTGGTCCACTCCATCTCTTCACCATGCGGTGTCGTTCAAGGAGACTAAGGGATAGGGCTGTTTAGCAACAGACAGATATATACAGCCCAGACTCAGCCTCAGTTGCATGACTTGAGTCAACAATAGGGCTCGGAATGCGGCTTATGTGGGACCAAATCCAATGATTGATGAAATTGGTGTTAATTCACCTCTGCCAAACCCTCTGGGGATAAAACCGTGATTATATGTATGTATGTATTACCATATGACTAAACGTATAAACTATTTTCAATAGCCACTAATTGTAGGAAAGCATGCTCCCGTAAAAGTCAAGATAAACTAAGTTTTGTTAAGGAGAAGAGCGGACCCCCGACCCCAAAAGGTAATCTTTAATAGGACCGGTAGGGCTGGGCAATGACAAAGGTACAGGTTAAATTTTACGTACAAAACTAACTAGCACTAATCGTGGATTACCAGATAATATCAGACTTCAAACTGGGTTTAACCTTTTCACCTTCTTCTTCTTCTATCGTGGGGCTGACGCCTCGGCCCTCAAATGCTGCCACGTGTATGACGTTCTCGGAGGCGCACATAAGGTCCTGCGGTGTACATGTACAGTCAACTACAAAAGTAGCTTAACAAATTCTAATTTATTGAACACTGTGGCCCCTAAACCTTACATAAAATTGTGAAAAAAAAACATTGAATATGTAAATTAAGTTTGTCTTCTGGGAATCATAACTCTACATTTACAATATAAAAAAGATTTGTAAAATATTTTAGTGTTAATCAACTTATGGGACTGTACATGGGCATTTAGCACACGTCAACAGATGGGCCATTGTCGGTGGAGTAACTCCACATTCACATCCCAGGTCCGCCCCCTCCAAGAACCCCATCTGGCCCGACATTCCTTGCTTCAGCCGACCCCAGTCCGGAGTCTGTTTAATGACTTCCATCTGGTCCAAGGCAGATCATTTCCAGGCGGGAGTTCCTCCAAAAGCGGGACAATAGGGGTCGGTAGCGGACCCTTTGCTCTCCAGTGTTCCATTATGGTTTGGGAGGGGTCACCGACAATTGGGCCAATCTTTTCATGACATTTAGGTACTCTAAATAATATCCGACGTTGTAAAATTGTAATCAATGTATTATCAAACAATCTTGATTGTGATTCATGTTTTTATATTAGATATGCGTAATTATACTAATGCTTTAATGTCTTAGTCACAGAGTGCTGAAAGCATTAGTAAAATATAGTACTCTGTGACTAGACAGATTAATTGACCTAGTGACCTAGTGACCGACCGGTCGTAATTACTTACGTAAAGTAAAGCCAACGAGACGAGAGAAAAAAGGTAAACAAAGCGACCATTACTGAGTTACGTTGCGATAAGTAGCGATTATTTTCTCTGTCCTTGTCGCACTTGTCACACGTCCACGATAATGGCTGAGCGACAGCTGTCGTTACGTGTTTCGTGGTAATCGTGGTACAGGAAAGCTGTCAGCTCAGCGGTTCTAAACTGTCAGATCCGCCATCTTATGAGCAATTTTATTTCTGTCTGGAATGCGCTTGAAGTGATACTTAATAATTTTCAAATAGAAATGTTTGGAACCGCTGAAACTTTGTTTACCTTTTTTCTCTCGCTTCGTTGGCTTTACTTTAATTCGTTGTCTGGATTCGTTCTTCTGTTCAGCCACCGTCGCGTAGGCTCGTAGCGCGCTACGCCGGCTTTCGGCTTCGTAGGCGATTGATCATTTTTAAATGTAGAACTGAGATATTAATCTTCAGGTGAATATCAGTAATTAATAAGCCATAATCGGATTTCTTCTGTTATTGTTTTTAATTTGTTTATCGATATAAGTATACGTAAGTATTGGAAAATAATGTTGAATGGACCGCCAAGTTTTAACATACATTATTCTAATCTCGAACTATTGAAATTATTAAATCAGAGTGATGGTTGTAATGATCAAATCTGATCTAATGTCAGATAATGACATACGTAATCGATAATTATATCATGTTTCTTCGAATACATGTTTACTGTACAACAAAACAATTATGAAATAAAGCATTTGCTTTTAAAATATATCTTTTTATTGAGGATGATAACAACGGCCTTCGTATAACGTCTATTGATACATGCCGCCTTTTCTTGTAAGCTGTTAAGAATTCTGCTTAAGATATTACTTGACTATCAAAAACATTAACTCACACTTAACATTGACCTTATAGCCCATACAATGTAGATACATCCCAAAGGGGTAGGCAGAGGTGTACCTACGTTTCGCCAACTGTGATTTTCAGTCTCACGTAATAGGGGGAGAGCCTATTGCCGCCTAGCGGGCACATTGTCTTGGGCTATATGTTTACTATCAGATGAAGAACAACCCTATCCCTTAGTCGCCTTTTACGACAACCACAGAAAGAGATGGGGTGGTTCTATTCTACTCCACCGGCAATTAAAAAGATATTGCTATTAGCCTATTACTTATTATCACAGTATAACGAGAGATCTTACAGTAGTTCATCGCGTTTGATGTATGCGGGAATGCCGCCTTTTGCAGTTTTGTCAGGGTTATCACTTCAGTTTTTATTTAGAACTTATTTTTTTGTAATATTTTATATATGTATAACCCCTATTTGATGTCTTTGTTCTGTCAAGGAACATCAACTCACGCTAATATAAATGATTAGCTGATGCCCGCGGCTCCGCTCGCATTAATATCGGCTATTGCTACTTTTGGTTATATCTCCGGTTCTACTCAACCAATTATGATCAAGTCTGAGTTTTTGGGTTTCGGTTTCAGTTTCGGTTTCGATTTCTATTTCGATTTGAATTTGAATATTGGTTCGGGTTCGGGTTCGGGTCCGGGTCCGGGTTCGGGTTCGGGTTTGGGTTGGGGTTGGATTCGGATTCGAATTCGAGTTCGAAATTCGATGAAATTTCGTTAATCGCTGGGATTGCTAAATTGATGATATGAGTGAATTTCCCGGGACCAAGAATTGCGTCAATCAATCATAAAAAATCATAGTTATAATGCTCTAAC
The DNA here is from genome assembly GCA_914829495.1 of Eilema sororculum. Lineage (NCBI taxonomy): Eukaryota > Metazoa > Arthropoda > Insecta > Lepidoptera > Erebidae > Eilema > Eilema sororculum. The sequence continues at coordinate 16,633,176 of OU618552.1, read as the reverse complement.
ATTTTTTGCTAGTTAGGTGAAATAGTGATCTATGTGTGGCACTATATATTCTATTAAATAGGATTATAGGTACTCCAAAAAAAAACAAAATACACCGAAATCTTTCATTGCCGTGTTTGTCCACACGTCACCTATTGCGTCGTGATACCTCATTGATGAAAATCTATTGGTTATTTTTATTAATACCTATTTTTATTTGATACGTGAATAGTTAAAGTATTGTTACGAAATACATTTATTCAAATATTTAAACAATACAACGAATGGTTAAAAAAAATACATTTGACCCAGAACTACCCTTCATCGCCATGTTCTAAACATGTTTTAGAATATTGTTTTATCTAACGACTTCCGTCCTCCCTTATATGCACTAAACGTTGCATATTGGTGCCGCCTAGCTAAGTAAGCTCAACGCGGAAGAACGTACACACGTACCTGCGTTTTGGCGCCATAGAAGTAAGTATACCATTTTTATGTTACTGAACATTTTTTCTTTCATTGCCGTGGATAGGTATACCTTTCTAATTCAATAAGTTAACCTCTTGATTAAACATTCAATAGAACGACATTTCTCTTGTTTATTTTTGTGAAGTGATTAATACTTCGAATAATTATTAGATTTTTTGTTAATTTATATTTTTGTCTTGTTTTTCATTGCCGTGCTTTCATTGCCGTAGTTTCCGTGGTCAAAATTTGCTATGGCAATGAAAAAAAAACACGGCAATGCAAAAGAAATCATTGCCATGCATTGTAAAACAATTTAGTTTCATTGCTGTGGCCAGATATATCATTTCCGTGACTAATGTTTTCATCGCCATAGCATGATTAGGCATTATAAACATCATTACCTGTTATAAAGGTAGCACCGAATACTGACATTACAGGATTCGAAAACTTTCTGCAATACGATTAAAGATTTCAAGAGTTTTTTGATGCGTAAGTTAAAAAAAGGTGGTGTACTGTGTATGTTGTTTGCGCGCTGAAAAGCGCGCCTTCCCATTCCGGGGGCGAGTTGGGGACACCGTAGTCCCCCCTCCCGTGGAGGGCCAAACCGTAAGGGATGGCCCTGGGTCAGCGAGGGATATGTCGATGACAACCTTACCTCCGGCCTAGCATCACGACGCACAGTCGGCGTGCGGTTTTAGTCGGTTCGAGTCTGACATAAACTCCCCTTCCGGCTCCGGAAGGGATCCGAGGGGATTTCCGCACGAAAAAAAAAAGTATTTTGTTTGCATTTTTACACTTTTGCATTCTTAACAAAAGTATACCATATTTGTTTTATTCATATTATTGTATTGTTAATTTCTTTTTTGTGTGATAGAATTTAAATAAATGATCGGACAACTTTGATTCTATTAATATATTTTGTTTAATTGTACCTACTCCTTTTGCAGATTTTTAACCTATGAAATTTGTATAAATTTATTGTATGTAAGTAGGTATTTAAAATATTATGTTTTATATGGATTTTCATTTCTGTGGTTGATTCTTTCGTTCCCTTGGCATAATTTCTTTCATTGCCGTGAACGCTTGTTTCATTGCCGTACACGCATGTTTCATCGCCGTGGCATGTAATTTTTAATCTTGTATATCTCGTTAGTTTTTTTAGTTATCTGCTAGATATTAAGCAAGAATACTTATAGTATCAAAACCTTTAATTAACGCGATGTTTTTTATTATAACTCTTAAGGTAAAAAAATCCACGGAAATGAAGATTTTAATGGACTTGTTGAAATTCACCCATATATTAATCAGCGACCCCAAAAACCCCGAAAATGATACCCATATCGATTTTAGTGAAAATTTCGAGTCCGCCATCTTGGATCGCCAAATGGATGATATATTCGTAATCAGCTACCCCAAAAACCCTGAAAGCGATACCCATATCGATTTTGGTGAAAATTTCGAGTCCGCCATCTTGAATCGCTAAATATAGAAAACTAAAAAAGAAAAAACAATTTTACCAACCGAGTCGCGAAAAATGCGAAGAAACCCGAGGCGAGTCATGAAAAAAATTAAACACGTAATTTGTGTGATTACAAATGAGACAGCCCTGAATGCTTAGTACCGAGTAAAATATATGAGCGTACCGAGTAATACCCCGTCCCCCACCACTCCCCTCCCCCCGCACGATTGCTCTGTCTAAACGGCTTCGTTGACAGACTGTATGTAGTATGAATCGTTAGACTGTGTTATTATATTATGTCAGGTTAAAATATGTCCTGTCCGAGCAATAAGACTGCCCATGATCGGGTAGTGTTGTAATCCGGTGGTCTACTTATTAAGCGTTGGTTAGTCTAGTTCTTTTCTATTCTTTGATATTTGGTTCTATTTCAATGGTCCATGCAGAATTAATATTTTTGTACCGCCAGAAACTAGAGGTTATACTATTCTTTAAATATAAATTATTATTCAAAGAAATTTCAAAACGCTTAATAGAAACTACCTGGGGCTGGTTTATTGCTTGCGTAAAGGATTGGCATTGCCATTCAACGTGGCAATGCCGCCAGCCTTCTGGCCACCCTCCCGGTTGACGTCGATGAGGAGGAGTTCTTTGACGCCGAACCTGCAGTTTTGCACATATCTTGTTTTATATTTTATTTATAATAATATTTTTGTTCGTTTCCTATTAAAAACATAAATTTTATTGTATGATATTTCAAAATTGATTTCTTGTGTTTCCTAAATAAAGCAATTAAGATTAGCATGATGTCAAGCTTCAATCACAGACAACGTTTTATGGCATTGGATAAGAGCCTGACGTCATCATCTATGTTGAGGCTTGATAATGTACGGATTTAATTTTCTTACTAATTTTCATACAGTAAAATTTTCCATTGTTTTCCTTTTAGACCTGAATTGTATCAAAATAGTTAGCAAACTGAGAGTCAGGTTTTTTAAAAAAGTATTTTTTTTTTTAATAATAATAATAACGTTTATTTCTCACCATACATGTTATATAACAAATCTCAAATAAAATTACAGTACAAGGTAATTTAAAATTTAGTACCAATCAAAATTATGGCGGGTTGATACCTGAACTAGGAGAATCCTGTGTCTCAGGTTACCAACCCTCCACCCCTGGCCAGTCTCTAATATAATTTAAAAAAAATCGTGTGTGTGTGTGTGTGTGTGTGTGTGAGTGTGTGTGTGTGTGTGTGTGTGTATGTGTGTGTGTGTGTGTGTGTGTGTGTGTGTGTGTGTGTGTGTGTATGCGTGCGTGCGTGTGTGGGTGCGTGTGTGTGCATTATTTATATGTTCGTGTATGTTTTCACATGAGTCTTGTTTGTATTTGGGAGAGTGTTAGGCGTTTTCGGCTGCATGTGTATCGTATGTCTGGGTGTCCGCGTAGGTGCTTTGGATATGGAAGGATACAAGTTCCTAGAGATTTTTGCTTTATATTTGTAGAATTTTTTTTGATTCTTCATAAATTTTTGGGTGGGGTATTTCCTGGGCTTACGGAACATAACTTTGATAACTGCACGTTGGGCTCTTTCCAACTCTAGCAGATGAGTTGGAGCAGCTCCGCCCCAAATAGGGCAGCAGTAAGACAGAACGCATTGGCAAAGGGCATAGTATACGTTGGTTAAGAGATTGCAGTCCGCGGCTTCACGTAGGTTTTTAAAAATTGGAAGTAATTTGCGTACTCTTTTGCTGAGTGAGGATATATGCGGATTCTAGTTTAAATGACAGTCTATTATAACTCCTAGGTATTTATGGGTATCGGTTTGGGCAATGGGAACGCAGTCACAGCAGCCACTATCTTCGAGTTTGCAATGGGAAGTATGAGCTTTAATAAAAATGTTAGACATTGGACATGTTGCTTCTGTTTTTCTAAAACAAATGTATTTGGTTTTAGTTACGTTAATTGTTAGTAAATGCTCATCAAGCCAATGCACAATTCGCTTGAGGCCCATTTCCGCAGATTCTTCGACCTTTGGCCATGTTTTCCCACGACAAATTAGAACAGTATCATCTGCAAATGCCAGTACTTCCGCGTTATCTATTTGAAGTTTACACAGACTATTCACATAAGCCAAAAATAGCGTCGGACCGAGGGTACTACCCTGCGGAATTCCGTAAGTAACCGGAAAGCTGGTGCTATAAGTGTTTTCGAATTTAACCACCTGACTTCTCCCCTCCAAATAGTCTCGGAGCCACTCCAGAACGATACCTCTTATGCCCATGTGCTCTAAAGTGCGCAACAAAATTGGTATTGAGACGGTGTCGAATGCTTTTTGGAGGTCCAAAAATATGGCAATACATTTTTCACCCTTGTCTAATGCCCTTGTAACGATATCAGAGAGCCTAGCTACCGCCTCTTCAGTATTTCTACCCGAGCGAAAACCGTATTGGGTACAGGCCAGAATGTTTTTGCTTTCGAGGAATTTAATTAAACGAGTGTTAACTACTTTTTCCATAATTTTATTAATTGCACTCAGAAGTGATATAGGCCTGTAGTTAGCAACTGAATCTACGTCACCACTCTTAAACACAGGCACTACAGCTGCTTTTTTGAAAATTGCTGGAAAAGTCCCAGTTGTAAGACTAAGATTACACAGATGAGCAATCATAGTGCACAAAATCGTCCGAGAGTTTTTTAGTACGATATTCGGAATGTTGTCGATACCTGGGGCACTACTATTCTTTAGACCCATGATAATTTTATTAATCTCAATGTAGTCTGTTGGATCTAGATACATAGAACTAACGTTGCTTGACGGAATAATCTTTTCTGCTAAACTCAGTTCAGTAGTGCTATTTTTCATTAAGATGTCTGAAGCTAGTTCTCTACCAATCGAGGTAAAGTATCGATTAACCAATTTAAGTGACTCGCAAGGTGAATCTGGCACAAGATCAAGTAAGGCAGATGCTCGGGAGCGATTTTTCTTAATACTACACAATTCTTTCACAGTTTCCCAAGTCCCTTTATTATTTTTGAAATTTTTGTTGAATTTGTCCTTAAATAGTTATTTTTTAATTTTTTGGCTAATAAGTTACAAGTATTGCGATAATTAAGGTACCGCGTTTTTATTTCAGCGTTGTCCGGATTCAATTTTGTGGTACGATGAAGCTTATCCCTAGTTTTAAAACACTTAATAATACCTATTGTAATCCATGGTTTCAGTGGTCGTCGTCGATTAGCAAAAGAAGCTGTGTGTGAATTTTGGGTGATAAGCGTCTGGAGTGTATTTATAAGAATTTCCGCGGCCAAGTTCGGGTCTGTAATTTCTAGGAAGGATGTCTTTTGATTTTATAGCTTCGGTCAGAGCTGTATAATTTATTTTTGTTCAAGTTATGGTCTTGTGAAAGGTTGGTTTTGATAGAAGTGAACTATTATAGGTCAGGAACAGGGGATAATGGTCGGTGATGTCTGTTTCAAGTACAAAGCATTGATGGTCACCCTCTAGCTTGCACATAAAGTGGTCTAAGCAGGTTTGACCGTGCGTGGGGATATCAACGCCTTGATGTAAACCATGGGAACCAATGATTTCCAGATAATCTCTGACGTCATTGTTGTTGGTATCTAAGGTGTCGATGTTTATGTCTCCAGTTAGTATGATATGCCGTGATTTGGTAGTGGTTAACAATGTGTCCAAGGCATAGAGGAATACTTTAGGATATTTGAAACAGGAAGGGCGATATATACCTATTACTGTCAAGTTGCCTATTTTGGCCATCATGCAGTTAGCCTCATCTAAGTCTATTTCTTGTACAGTTGCCTTAATATTTGTGTTCAAATACATGATCACTCCATCATTCTGGTTAAAGCTACGCTTACTAAAGTACATAGAGAAACCATCAATTTGAGGGGGATTCGAGTTTTCATCACACCAACATTCTGTCAGGACGATGATATCTATATTAGTATTTAACCTTGTAATATATCCCTTTCCCTCCTTACGGTACTTAGAAGTACCTCCACATTTTTCGTCTAATAACTTAAGTACGAAATCACTTTATGTTATCTACAACTGACGATCCTTTAGAGTACCGTTTTCGTAAGCCAATCACAGCGCCTTATTTGAAATTACCGCGTGACGTTGCCGAAAAATTTGAACAGCGAGTTACAACCGGTCGAACATTTTATCACTTTCCTGTGCGGTGTAATAGAAAAAGTGTTTATAAATAGAATATCATAGGTAAGTGCTATTTTTTTTACTAATTACGTTGTTGGTATCACGGACTACATTTATAACAGCTGTTATAACGTATTATCACTTTATTTTATATGAATATTTGATAAAAACTGATGTGGACTTAAAAGTACCGTCAGGTGATATTAGTCTAAAAATTATAAGCTTTTTTATTACACATACTCGATGAAGTGGGTATTTTGTTTTATCATAAATTACTGTTTTTTTTATTTTCTAATTGTTCTGAGCTATTTTTTTATTGTTATAACCATTGAGATGGATATTACAAACAATACTGCTCTAATTGAAGCCCTGTTATTAGAAGAGATTCTGGACTGCGACGAAGAGTCTGATGCAAGTGTGTCCGATGGTGAAGTGGAAAATATTCAACTACCTTCACCAAGAGGCTTCGATGAGGTTTTTGGAAGAGCTCTAGAAAATATTTTAGCCGAAGATCCGCCATCGTCGCCTTCAAAAGAAGATGAATTGCAGTGCCCGATAAATCAGGTACCAACATCTCCAGTACTTGGATCTAGTGTTCAGACTGATCTACCGTCTGCAAATACATATTCACACAAAACTAATCAGCAATTGCTTGAGAAACTGAAAACTGAAAATACCTACGCATGTGGAACCATCCGAAGTAATAGAATAGGACTGGCCGGAAATATGCTTGCTGATTCTCTAATGAAAAGGGGCGACAGTGATCATCGATTTTCAAATTTAGACATTGGATATTGGAAATGGAAGGATAACAAAGTGGTTCATTTAGTATCTAAGTTTCATGGGAATGAAACGGCTACTGTGTCACGTAAAGAAAAAAATGGAACCAAGTCTGCCATTACATGCCCTGTAGCTGTCAAAGATAACAATAGCTATATGGGCGGCGTAGATACAGCTGATCGTTTGAGAGCCCTTTACTGTATAGATCGCAAATCTCTGATATGGTGGCACAGGTTGTTTTGGGGTCTTCTGGACATCGCATTTGTCAATTCATTTGTCCAAAAAAAAAAAAAAAAAAATTCATATGTCATTCATGGACTTATAATGGAACAGACTACCGTCAAAGATTTTCGACGCTCTGTTACTCAAGGCTTGATGATAATGAAAGATGTTAGTCAGAAAAGAAAGACTTCTACTGATAATAATACTGCGAAAGGTGGCCCTTTCAAAAGACGCAAATCTGACTACTCCACTATAAAAGACGTTCGCATGGGTAATAGAGGCATCCATGGGCCTACGTTTGTAGAAAATAGGGGAAGGTGTGAAGTTTGTAGTTTGAAAAAGATTCAGTCGAAACCTCCTAGTAAATGTTCCCATTGGCAACGTGTTTTTGTATGTAAATGAAAAGAAAAATTGTTTTGCTGAATACCACGAGGTTAATTTGTAATTAAAAACCTATCTTTTCAATTATTACTAAGTCAATATTGGATCTCATTATTTTCGTAGTTTCTATCAAAGTTCCTAACATTGTAATAACACAAAGTTCCTGACGGTACTTTTAAGTCTAGGTCTTAGAAATAGTACTTCTAGGTATAATAAAAATCTGAAATTAATCTGAGTGTTTCCTTTTACCTATCATATTATGATAATGAAGTTAAAAAGCGGAAATTCGTTAAAAATCACTACCCCGGGTGGAAAGGGATATACTAGGAAGCTGTCTAAATTTTTGTTTATACTTCTTATGTTAAATGAAATTATGTTCAATCTATTAGAGTGTTCAAATTGTTGCGCTAGATGGTTGGGTTCTGCAATTAATTTACATGGAATTGTACAACAGCTGTCAAATTCGTCAAATAATTTGTCTGTTGTCCATTAATATTTTATTAATTAATATTTCATTGTATATGTTACCGGCAAGGTGTATAATGCAAGCATTTTATACAATGCCTAGGCATTGTATAAAATACCGGGCGCGATCAAGCAATGTATAAAATATTATAAATGTAATTGTTCATTACATACTTTGTCTAAGCAATGTGTAGCCTATATAGGCATTGTATAGAATACCGGGCGCGATCAGGCAATGTATGAAATATTTTAAATATAATTAGTATTCCTTACATACTTTGCCTAGACAATGTATAAAATGCTTAGGCATTGTATGGAATGTCTACTGTTCCACCGGCAATGTGTAAAATAAATCGATTTTAATCTACATTTATCAATGTGCATCGGCCTATTTATCAAGATAGTTTTGTGGAACAACTATTTCTGGATGGTTATTAAAAAAATAACCGCGAAGGCTAATACCAAGACCATCAAATCAAATTGCGCTGTGTGGATATTGCGAACTCCAACCTTTTTTTATAACCACCATGTATGTTTTTAGATACCATTTCATACAATGCCGAGTGCTCATTATTGCTCAGTATTGTATAGAAAGCCTTGGAAAAGTATGAAATCAATAATATTTCATACTTTGCCTACACATTTTCAATGCCGATCATAAGTGCAAAAAGTAACTCTGTCTGTATTTTACGCTTACAATACGCCTAAACTACTAAACCAATCTTAATGAAACTTCACACAGCGATAGACTAACTTTTGCCAGCGGCTCCGCCCGTGTGGATGTCGGTTATCGCGACCAAACATAGCCTATGTCCTTTATGATTGTCTAATCTACCCTTATACCAAATTTCATCCAAATCGGTTCAGTGGTGTAGGCATGAAAGCGTAACATACAGACAGACAGACAGACAGAGTTACTTTCGCATTTATAATATTAGTATGGACTAGAGCAAAGAGCTTGGAAAAGAGCTTTTATCGTGAAATAAAAGGTTTAAGGGGGTCAAATAGGGGATGAAAGTTCGTTATTTTTGAAGATAGTCTGATAAAATTTGGTACCCATATACTTATATCAGAGCTTAGGGATGAACATAGGCCAGGTTTGGTTGCGATACATAACATCCACATAGTCGAAGCCGCGAGCATTGTCAATAATCACTAAATTTTCATATTCTGAAAACGACGTACATTTTGCGGAACCGAAAAATTATCGCATTAAATTATACCAAAATAGCTCAGATGGCTCAGATTGTCAATCAACCCAATAATGACTAGGCTGATAAAACTGTCATTTACATGGAACTGAGGAGCGCCTACATTTGAGAGTTTGCAAATCTTGTTTATTCTAAGTTTCATATTTTCATGTTTCTAGTAAACTATGACCTAGGAGTATTGAAGTCTAGGGTGAAGTCAAGTTTAGTATGCTTCTAGGCAAGCGTGTTCCATCCTACATCATCACTTGTATCAAGACTATTATTTGTTTAAAAAATAAAAATCTTTATAATGTAGGTTACATGTTTCATATCTTCGCACTGAAATCAACTCCAAAGCTCAGATACTTAGTCTATTTTCATTTTAACATTCAGCATTTTTTTTGCACTTTTCTGCACTTTTTAGTAGGTATAATTAAAACCTAATTAGCTTCTTTTTATCATATAAATCCTTGTTTATTTCCTATCTTACAGTATGACAGTTATTAGCGCCTTAATATTTTTGGTTAGCAAAAAGTTGATAAACATGAACATAACTTATGTTGTACTTAGCATGTTTTAGTGTTTTTATTTTGCGCACTAACCAGTGTTAAACGGTGGTTGCAACAATGGGAAATCGCTATAAGGATATAAATGGGATTCCTATTCAGAAATCAGTATTTTTCATTACCTTATATTTTTGGACTGGATTGCCAAAAATCCTGCTTTCTTGACTGTGCAATTGGGTGATCAGCTTACTAAAGGGATGTCATATTCAAGTCCTCTCTGGGGCAGAGGTCCCTTCCATCACGCAGTCTCTTTCTTCTGTAAATCAGCGACATGGTGTTCACTGTCAAATTCAAAATAGATTCAGATGATGGTACTACATTGACAGTATCAAGACTATTCTGTGGTAGCAGGCCGACATTGAAGGCCAAGAAGATACAAGCATGCTTGTGTTTATAATGGCCAAGGTTAGATATCTTAGGTATGTACAATATTTCAGTGTTAGCGAATTTCTAAAAATGACGCCATCATTATAACAAAAAGTTCATTAATATTTCAAGGTTTGTAGTAGTACTATTTAAATACTTAGTTTTTTTTCGCCTTAATGTCTGAAAAGAGCTCAACTTCAATTAGGTAAAGAATTTTTATTTTTGTAAAACAATATAATTTGGCATGGCAGCAAACTGACTAACAAGAAGACTAAGATATTGGTGTTCTTATTCTATTTACATCTGCAAATTGAATTATTATGTGGATAAGATTTATTTATTTATTTAAGTTGCATACAGGCTTCTGCATGTCCAGTTGAACCACAGTACCACAGTTCATAGAACTCTTTATGTTCAGAATATTGATGGGGTCCAGTGCAGCGCGTCTACGATGTTAACCTGATAACATTTTTACCGTGCGTAAAAGGTTACCTAGGTATATTTAAAATTTAAAAAAAAAGGTTCCGTTTGTAATATAATGTTAAGTTCAGTTCACACGTCGTTGTGTAAATATACTTCGTGTATCGGAACGTACTTGGCTACACGTCAAAGAATGGCGGCGAGCTCGGCGCGCGCGGGGCGGTGCGCGTGCGCGCGCGCTCACGTCACGCACTCGCCAGCGCCGCGCGCCGCGCCGCCAGCCGTCAGCACGCGTCCCGCACCGCGCCGCGCCTCCCATTCACCCGCCGCGCGCGCCCGTACTGATTCAGTGATAAACAAACCTTACCGGTGCCTCCTTGTAAGAAATGCTGCAAGTTTGACTTCCCGCCCGGGAACCTTGAGCTGCCTTCATGCATCTTTGTTTACGTACAAGACAGCACAAGTGAGCCTCAGTGATACTACTATGTGTGTGCGATCGTGTTGTTGCTGAGTGAGCAATCATATGACCTCGATGGCCTCTTGTTGCAGATGTCAGCCACCGCCGCACGAAAATCGGCGGTTTTATCACGATTTAGAAAATGACTGAGGGTTCCTTTTTACACCATGACAAGCCGGTAAGTGCTCAGTTAGGTGATAAATTTAATTTATTCTGAACATTTGACATTACGTTACAGTGTAAAGAAAAGCGTTCACGAAAATAAACAGTGTTACCTACACGCAGAGTCGAGAACAGCTTGTGCAATACACATATTCTTTCTGAATTAGTATCATTACGTTACGTTTGAGAGCGTTTATTGACCATGAATTCGTGGATTACCGTGGAAATTACTAATCGCCTTGTATGACAATATCTGTCCATACGAAACTGGTCTTTGACAGGTGCGTGATTCATATTCCGTACGCGAGGCGGCTTGGAATTTTGAGAATATCTACATAACACATGCCGATCGACTACCTACTTGGGAAACACATTTTTAATAATATTATTACTGTCGAGGTTTATTTTTATCTTTTCCTCTACTCCAATTATTTTTAACGATCACTTAATATTCATTAAAGTGCCGTCCATAAATAAATACTATGTAGATATGTACGTAGGATTCACGTTGCTAGAATTGTTAAGTTGCGCATCTTATGGCACACATACGAACCGACAATAATAAACGTCACATTATCCTTCTTATCGCACAGGCACTTTACAATTAATGTCTTGTAATCTGTGTTCGTATATCAAACTTTTCTGTACTTAGGATACTTATATTTGACCTTCGCGATAGCGTAATTTGTGATAGATCGGTTTGTTATTTTATCAAAAAAATCATTATTAGAGTTACGTAAAGATAATATTATATTGCGATGTTATACATTTACGTAATATGAGAACATAAATAACACAGATTTTGAGTAAAACATCCGCAATCCGCATCTATCCCACGCTAGAATGGATGCGCAAAGCGGAGGTTGGGGTGGCACCTATAACCTATAGCGCACATGGGAGGATAGGTCTACAGCAGTCCACTGCTGGACAAATGGACATACGCCTAAGTCCAACAGTGGACTCCTGTAGCTTAATTTATTGATTGAAGTAAAGGCACTTACTTAACAACATTTTATTGAACACCATGACGCAAGACATTTACGAATATGATATAGCAGTTAATAGTTATCCCTTAACAAGTACCTATTCTCCTTATACCTTGTAGACGTATTGGAGTTAAAGATTTACGACATCCTAAGAGTAAACTAACTTTTAAACTCGCGTTCCTTGATATACACTAATTATAACGGGAATTAACGCGATCATGGTATAGGTACATACCTTTGATTGGCTCTGACGTTTCGACCAGGTTACACCGGCCGTGGTCACAGGCTGACTGGCTCAGAAGTAGCTCAGACAAATCAAAGGTATGTACCTATACCATGATCGCGTTAATTCCCGTTATAATTAGTTTATATCCTAAGAGTACTTATACCATTTATATTTTAGTAGATATTGCTCAATGTCATCATTTCCTTTCCACATAATTCCCTTCTTGAGGATATTTGCAATTACACTAACTAAATCCTAATACTTCGCACCAATGTGGTATTATATGCACAGCAATTGTCTATTAGGATAGTACCTGTTTAAAAGTACCTAATTATTGTTAACTGATATAATGTTAGCCTAGTAATTCTACGCTGACAGTCCTGTACTGCCTGGTGTTTTTTCTATACACACGTTCCTGTAACCTTGTACCTCGAGGACCCTCGCTGTTCAGCCTGGCAGCATCGTTTTTATAGAAATTGGTCCTATATGAATTCAATATCACCTATGTCTACATACATACTCACGTCTGTAAATCCCCGAAGGGGTAGGCAGAGGTGTATTAGCAGTAGCACCCACGTTTCGCCAATTATGATTTTCGACCCCACGTGACGTAATAGACGGCGAGCCTATTGCCGTCTAGCGGGCCCTTTGTCTTGGGCTGTATGTTTACTGTAGGAGGGAGAACAGCCCTATTCCGTAACCGCCTTTTACGACCCCCACAGGAGGGGCGGGGCTGGTCCTATTCTACTCCACCGGGAACCAACACGACAATCCTATGTCTATTGTCTAGGAATCCGGTTTGGTTGGCCATCGCCTTCTCGGAGTATGACTTAGATGTATCTCTTGATAAAAGTACCAATGCTAGAGACTATGAATTTGTTTAAATCGTTTGAAGTGCAAGATTGTTTCTAACCCAAACTCCATACATAATTAGCAGTAAATATTGAATAACACACTTGTACTTTTCCACTGAGTTTACAAGTGTGTTATTACAAGTGTGTAAGTACAAGTGTGTTATTCAATATGTGTAGCAGATTCCACCAAGCGCCATCAATCTCCAGTATAAACAATTAGCAGTAAAATGTATTTGCTATAGTTAACTAAAACACTAGAGATGAACCTAGACCTAGATTCTTACCATTTTATATTTAAAACCAAAGGAAATCTTTCATTCCGATAAAACATAGTCATAAAGTTAAATTAATCATTATTATTGTTAATGAACCGTTCATTTCTGATAATAAATCCATGCGTTGAACCTCGGTCTTGGCGATTGCCTCTTTATAATGGACATCCTTATTAGTCAACAGTCTACTAACCTGATTTATTTTAATCAGTTATCTTGACGACCTTGAATTTGCCTGATAGAATATTGACGTCTGCTATTTTGGTCTAAAAAGATTAATGGAAGAATACCATTTTGGTACTGTTAGCATCTTATTCATTCTTGAGACCTTTAGCTGCGAGAAGATAAATGTCGAAATTGACCATGTTAAGAGGAAATAGCGAAGGAACACACACACACACGCCTCTGTGGCGTGGCGGTAGTGCACACGACTGCTACGCAGGAGGCGCGGGTTCGATCCCCGCTCAGTGCAAATATTTGTATTCATGAAAATTGCTATTTACATTGGTCTAGGTATTTCTATGTATAATATGTATGTATTTACAAAAAAAGTATCTAAGTAAGTTTATCCGCATTCTAGATTCCATAACACAAGCTAATTAATCCTACCATGGGTCTAGATACCGTTGTGTAGAATGTTGTGGAACTATAGAATTATTGTAAAGCGAATCCCGGGCGATGTGCAAGCTTTGGATATAACCGGAATTAACGCTATGGTAATGACTAGGTTCTATAAAATATGTATTTAAGTATATCTCCCAATGTGCGGCATTGTTCTCGATTCTCTACCTTCCACATCCAGTCCATCCCAGCTACCTTTTTTAGGTCAGTCCATTTGGCTAGGGGGCATCCCACTCCCGTTTGCCGTCTCGCGATCTCCGTTCTAGGACTTATTTACTGCAACAGCCATTAATACTTCGACAAATGAGCCAGCCCACTGCTACTTCACCTTGCTTATTCGGTACCTAACACAAAATTAAACTAGCTATACATATATGTCGCAGAACCAACAGAGAGGCATATCGCAATTGATTACAACAACGCCATCTATTATCGTTTGTCGGAAACGTCAAGCGGTGCGCTTGGGTATGGTCGGTACAGGGTTGGCATGTTTGACAGTTGTCAGCTGTCATTCGTTTTGACATTAGACGTATGATGTTGGAGGAACGACACTTTTGAGTGAGACGCGAGGGCGAGAGGTCGTTCTGCCAACCTGTACCGAACTTACCGCGTTTCTGAAATTTAATCCTTTTTTATCGCCTTAATCATTTAAGATTTTGTTGAATTGTTATCGGGAGTGAATAAATAGACTATTGTGATTAGTGTTGAGATTATTATTTTGGACCTACATCATGTCGGACCGGGATTCGGATGGCGAGCTACCCGCAATAGGTGAACTGACCTCGTTATCAGAAGTGGTATGTAACTCAAACGCCCCACGTGGTGAAAGTGGAAGTGCAAACCAAGAAAAGTATGACGACAATGCGCACGTGTTTAAAGGTGACACGGAGACCCAAAAATGGCGTTTTCTGCTAGACCAGCAAAATAAAAACTTTATGGCTGTCGTACAAGCAATGAAAACACCTTCTACGACTTTGGATGTTCATCTACCGGATTTTGACCCTGAAAAACGGAACGTTGACCCTCGTGCTTGGCTAGCAACAGCAGACATGTGTGTGGTTGATCCAAGTAACCATGGTGTATCGTTGATGATTGCTTTGAGCCGCGCACTTAAGGGAGAAGCTTCATCATGGCTGTCGTCCGTATCTTACCCTGGGATGAAATGGAGCGATTTTAAGGAACTGTTTATAGCCAGGTATGATTGTTCAGAGACTACTGCTTCCTTTTTAATCAATCTGCATGGAAATAAACCTAAGGAAAATGAGTGTTTGGCCGCGTATGCGGCTACCCTTATGACTACCCTCATGTCAAAATGGAACGGCCTCACCACAGAACAGATAGCTATCGCGACGGTGCTAGCTCACGTCGCAAAGCATGATACGCGAGTCCAGCGATTATCCTTTACTACGGACATTAGAACCCGAAGCGATCTACATCGGGAACTGAAGGCTGTCTCGTTTTTGAAGAGGAGTGCCCCATCCGGTGGTGATGAACGTGAAGGTCCTGACGCGAAAAGGAACCGCTCGAATTGGCCCAACACTGGACCCAAATGTTTCAACTGTGGGAGACCAGGACACAGATCGGTGCAATGCCGCCTGAGAAGAGACACGAGCACACATGAAGAGCAATCAAGATCGATGGCGTCTAGCAGTGGCAAGAGTAATAAGGCACCGGGAAGAGCTGACTGGATCACCTGTTTCAATTGTCGTGAACAGGGACACTACGCATCCAGCTGTCCTAAGAAGGATGCCAGGGAGGCACGCAGCAGCACGGCGGTCGATCCCGCCAAAGAGAAGCGGGTTGATGTGTGCCTTGTGGAAGCACCTGCTGGATTCTTACGGCATTCTGGTGAGCAATTTGATTATTATTATGACTCTGGTGCGGAATGCTCGCTTGTTAAGGAATCTGTATCCTGTAAATTTAGTGGTAAACGATTTTGTGACAATGTGACATTAACTGGTATTGGACAGACTTCTGTAAGGTCGACTGTACAAATTTTGACTACTGTTGAGATCGATGGGATTAATTTAGAAATTCTTTTTCACGTTTTACCTGACAATTTTTTGCGACATGACATCATGATTGGACGCGAAGTTTTATCGATTGGTTTAGTAGTCCAGATGTCTTCAGATAAGATAAGATTTGACAAAATACGGACAGTTCAGATATGTGACGTTATTGTTGACTGTAAATTTGACCTTGATACGATAGACACTGACATCCCCCCGGAAAGAAAAACTGAACTGTTGGACATTTTGCTATCATTCAAAAATAATTTTATTTCCGGTGTACCTACGTCCCCTGCAGACACCGAACCCATGCAAATTCGTCTTGTAGACCCTCATAAGACTGTTAACCGACGCCCTTATAGGTTGAGCCCCGAGGAGCGACAGGTTGTGCGAAGTAAAATTGATGAATTGCTTAAGGCCAATATAATTCGCTGTAGCTCATCGCCGTTTGCGAGTCCTATTCTTCTTGTCAAAAAAAGGGATGGTACAGATAGAATGTGTGTGGACTATCGCGAACTGAATGATAATACAGTACCTGACCGATTTCCCTTACCACTTATCTCTGACCAAATAGCTAGGTTGCATGGAGGTCATTTCTTTACGATTTTAGATTTGGCATCAGGATTTCACCAGATTCGCATTTCGCCTGAATCTATAGAGCGGACAGCTTTTGTGACACCCGACGGGCAATTTGAATATTTAACCATGCCGTTCGGACTTCGAAACGCCCCCTCGGTGTTCCAACGAGCTCTAATTCATGCACTTGGGGATTTGGTGAATACGTATGTCGTAGTTTATATGGATGATGTGCTCATCGTCGCAGAAAATGCTGACGACGCGCTTCAGCGACTTCAGATGGTCCTTGGAATCCTTTCAAAGAAAGGATTCTCTCTCAATTATAATAAGTGTGCTTTCCTGAAACAGAAGGTAGAGTACCTTGGGTTTGAAGTTAGTCAAGGGCAGATACGGCCTAATCCTCGCAAGATTAGTTGTCTGACTTTGTTACCGCCACCCCAGACTGTGACACAATTGCGGCAATTTATTGGTTTGGCGTCGTATTTTCGTCAGTTCATAGCTAAGTTTTCCCAGATTATGGCCCCGCTTTATGCGTTGACCTCTGGTAATGGCAGGATTAAATGGAAACCCGACTATGAGACTATAAGACAACAGGTAATTTCTATTTTAACTAGTCAGCCCGTATTGTCGATTTACGATCCAGCACTAAAGACGGAGTTGCATACGGACGCGAGTGCTATTGGATACGGAGCTGTTCTTATTCAGATAAGTGAAGGTAAGTCACATGCTGTTGCCTATTTTAGCAAACGCACAACTGCTGCAGAGGCCAAGTATCACTCATACGAGTTGGAGACTCTCGCTGTTGTCAACGCAGTAAAACATTTCCGACATTATCTGCATGGTCGCAAATTCGACGTGGTGACCGATTGCAGCTCATTGCAGTCCACTCGTAAGAAAACAGACTTAACGCCACGTGTTCACAGATGGTGGGCCTTTTTGCAAGCCTTCGACTTCGACATTGTCCATCGTAGTGGTAAGCGAATGTCTCATGCAGATTTCCTTTCAAGAAATCCATTGCCGGACGACGGAGAGGGCAATACTTTTGAGAAGGTAAATTGTAAACATGTTAATTTAGCCGAATTGAATGACAACTGGCTGATTGCGGAACAGCAGAAGGATGGAGAGCTTTCAAAACTCATATCCGACTTGAAGGATGGAAAACTTCCTCTTGATGTGGCTAAGACCTATGAGCTTCGGTCCAGTGTTTTGCATCGGAAAATTCAGCGACGTGGTAAGAATCTGTGCCTGCCAATAATTCCTAGAACGTTCCGTTGGTCCATCGTCAACAATGTGCATGAAGGTTTGCTGCATTTAGGATGGGAAAAGACCTTGGAAAAGGTCTACGAGCTCTACTGGTTCGACAAAATGACAAGGTTTGTACGAAAGTTCGTAGACAGCTGTGCTACATGTAAAATTTCTAAATCACACTCTGGCAAAGTACAGGTAGAAATGCATCCCATTCCTAAGGTAGCTATACCTTGGCACACCATACATATCGACGCTACGGGGAAACTAAGCGGCAAGAATGACCGGAAAGAATATGTGTTTGTGCTTATAGATGCCTTCACCAAGTACGTATTACTTCACCATACGCTTTCCATTGACACAGCTAAAAGTATTGAGGCTTTGAAATCTAGTGTTTCACTGTTTGGTGCACCCAACCGTGTAATCGCTGACCAAGGTAGGTGCTTTGCTAGTAGGGACTTCAAGGACTATTGTGAGTCTGTAAACATTAAGCTTCACCTAATAGCGACTGGTAGTTCGAGAGCCAACGGCCAGGTGGAGCGTGTAATGAGCACATTGAAAAACATGCTTACTGCAGTAGAAACAAGTGGTCGCTCGTGGCAGGATGCTTTACCTGAGGTGCAGCTGGCTCTCAACTGCACGATGAATCGAGTCACGCTAGCTAGCCCATTAGAACTTCTTATTGGGAAGGTTGCAAGGCCTTTAGATGTCTTATCAGTAATTGATGAGGACCCAGAAATTGATATTGAGCAGGTGAGGTTACGGGCTGTGGAGAATATGGAGAAGGGATCAGCTTACGATAAGGTACGTTTTGACTCTACCAAAGCCAAAATAAAACCATTTACTATTGGAGACTTCGTTCTTCTGCAGAACGAGGAACGAAACCAAACAAAGCTCGACCCTAAATACAAAGGGCCTTTCAAAGTGATTGAGGTACTAGAAGGAGACCGGTATGTACTTAGAGCTCTAAATTCGAATCGGACATACAAGTATGCCCACGACCGTCTTCGTAAAATGCCCGACAGTGATCGTTTTGACGACAAGGACTCGGACACCGACTCTAACCATGACTCTAGCAAAACTGATGAGACGAGACCGACTGACGATGAAGGTGTTAGAACTTAGGTGAGCGATTATAAGATTCAAATGTAGTATGCAAGTGACTCAGATTACGTACATTGCGATGTTGTTCATGGCTGTGAGCCTAAGTATTCACTTAAGGTTAGCGACCAGCATCAGCATGGCAATGTGGGTAGTCGCCACGGTGTTATGTTGAGGTCGGGTACTGGAGGAAGGTCCCGATGGATTGCCGGATGGAGGCAATGTGATGTGTTGAGATCGGGTACCGGATGGAGGTCCCGTTGGATTGCCGGATGGAGGCAATGCGATGTGTTGAAGTCGGGTACTAGATGGAGGTCCCGTTGGAATGTCGGATGAAGGCAGTGTGTGTGTGTGATGAGGCTGGATACCCGAAAAGAGTATTGCATACTGGATTTGGTCGAAATGTTTCATGAATTGGTTTGAAAATTGATGTTTATTATAGAGTGTTGCTTTCGATATTAAGATTTCCTTTATAAAACTTGATGAGAATAATGTGAATTGGAATAAAATTGTGCTGTCTGAATCGTATGACATTGTCTTTATTTCGTATTCTTTATCCTGACGGCTTGGTCAGGAAGGCCGAGCAAAGGACGTTTTACTTTCCATAACCTCTTGTTACAGATGCTTCACACGAGGACGTGTGAATTGTCAAGATGGCCGTGTCGCAGAACCAACAGAGAGGCATATCGCAATTGATTACAACAACGCCATCTATTATCGTTTGTCGGAAACGTCAAGCGGTGCGCTTGGGTATGGTCGGTACAGGGTTGGCATGTTTGACAGTTGTCAGCTGTCATTCGTTTTGACATTAGACGTATGATGTTGGAGGAACGACACTTTTGAGTGAGACGCGAGGGCGAGAGGTCGTTCTGCCAACCTGTACCGAACTTACCGCGTTTCTGAAATTTAATCCTTTTTTATCGCCTTAATCATTTAAGATTTTGTTGAATTGTTATCGGGAGTGAATAAATAGACTATTGTGATTAGTGTTGAGATTATTATTTTGGACCTACATCATGTCGGACCGGGATTCGGATGGCGAGCTACCCGCAATAGGTGAACTGACCTCGTTATATATATATTTTTTTTTTTTTCTAAAAAGAATATCACCAACCGAAATGGCTAATATTCCCTCTAACCCCGTCAACTAAGCTAATTTGCTTGTGCTAGAAGTGGGTTCACGTCGGTAGTGTAATGGCCAGGACTCGAAACACGATCGTAAGGTGACTCCTTAACCACTAAGGTCGAAAGAGATGGTCCTGGGTCTGCCGGGGTGTGAGAGATATGCTTTCGGCAATCTCACCTCCGGCAACCAAGGACCCAAGACGGCGTGCGTTTTGGTCGGTTCGAGTCCGACATAACCGCCTCCACCGGCTCCATGGGGGTGGTATCCCTGGGGATTTTGCGCACGATAAAAAAAAAGCTACGGACGCTATATGTAACCATCCAAGAGATATCTTTACTATCAGCACATTATCGAATATATATATAAAGAATCAAATTACGTTAAGAGTCACAACACACAGCGAACAGAATAAATCAATATTAATCAACTGATAAGAGAAACCGCTAACCGGTAGTACTAAATAGAAACAGGTTTTAATAGCAGCCTTCGTGTATGGCTTTATACGTTGTTGCTCGTTTGCATTCGCCTCTGGGCCTTTTGGTCCGCAGAGAATGTAGTAGTTCGCCCGTAGTAAGTCACTATTAACAAATACTTTAAATTTAATTGTTTAATTCCGTAAATGTTATTGAGTTATATATGTTAATGTTTATGACTGGTTTGATTTTAATAAAAATAAACTAACTTTTTGTTATAAAATTATCTATGTTTTTAGTTACAGTTTTTTACATTAGAATACAAACGTGAGACATACGTGGATCGAAGCCTGGGGGATCTAAGTGGACGGAGTCTTTTATGTATATTTTTCAAACTCAAACTCATTTATTGCGAAAATGGGTAATTTATAGGTAACATTCAGTAAATAAAGTGTCGATATCTAAAATAACTTTATATCTAACGCATATAAATCACCTATGAATATAAATGACTGACGTACGCAAAAATCTTCATCATCATAGCGTCGCACCACGGTTGGACCAAGGCTGTCACTTTAGAGTGCGGTCTGCTATCCAGCATTTCCTCCTCCACTTCATCTGGTCTACGAATCCCTTGCAGTGAAACCATTGTTGTATATGTCATCTTTCACGTCAACTCGCCTACATTTCTTAGGTCTAACCTTCCAGCTGGATTCAATGGAAGCAGCTCCTCCCACCTAGGCTGGTGGGCTAAACCAAGCTAGTTCGTACCAGTAAAGGTTCCTACAGTTTGTCAGTGATATCACGAACATAACGGCTACCGCAAACGCGAAGGATCCTCACGCGATTCCCTCGCGTGATTCCGCACATCCACTTCAACATATTTATTTCCTTAACACGCAGCACGTGCTTGTGGCCCTCTAGCACCGGTTTCGCTTAAAAGCCGATGAAAAGGACAGGCCTTATTGTATTTAAGTTAACTAGCATTTTGACGTCACAGTGTTAACACCAACCGTGTGGTGCCACTTGGCCCATACCGCAGAAATTTATGACCTCACGTCGCATTCGATGTCACCAGTATCGTGTGAAGTATACAACCTGATCCGTACGCTCGATCAAGTTATCACCAATGCGAATGTATGCAGAATCTGTAGAGTTCAATGCCAACTCAAGCAAATTGTGCCTATAAATAATGACAGAGACTATTTACACACTAGTAGCAGATGCCCGTGGTTCCGCCTGCGTTGATGTCGTTTATAGCGATTTTTGTGCGATAAGGCAACCACTTGTTTATGCCGCAAAACTGGTCCTACTGTATTTTTCTGAATCCGTTTTTTGTGTACATACAATAAAGACATAATATATGATTCTTATTATTTACTTACAATCAAATAATAGGACGATTTTAAGTCTAATCAAGACCTTTCTAACAAAAATCAGTCATTCTTGCGTCCATCGCAAAATATCGGACATCAATTTATAAATAAAATGGGGTTCGAATCGGTAATTTAGCCCGAGATTTTTAGATCGAAGTGGAAATATAAAAACATAGTCAAACATAAACAAAACCACATGAATATAAAATGTTTAAGGATTTTTACAACTCACAAAGGACAAGGTTAATAAAAGGAAAGGTAATGTGTTTTGTAAAGCACAATTAATTAGTTAAAAATATTTTTACTTTATAACTGATTAAGTATTTTTATGACCAAGTTTACGTTGATGACGTGTAATCGGTGTAATTAATATTTTATGTGTTAGTATATTACGTGGCATTGTTTGTGCGAATTACGTTAGTACTCTATTTAAGAGTGAGGTTATTGTATTACTAAGGTACCAAACAGACCTCTTGCCTGTGGGTAATTACCGTGGCTTATTAACACATGTGACAATACAGGAACGGAGGCAATACTTACGGAAGAGAGAATGAGAAAAAGGTTTATGGCAAGGGAATAGAAAGGGATGTAAGATCTTTAGCACTGCTGTGTTCAGCGGAGTTTGGAATTTGTCAAAGTTCACATAATTTTGTTGTACATTCTGTTTTTTAAACCACTTAAGTGACAGGCATGCACACGGCCCACATGATAGAAAGTGGTTACCGTGGCCTATGGACGTATGCAACACCAGGGGCGTTACACTCGTGCTGCAGTCCCTGAAGAAACCTTCTAATGCCCTTCTTGAAGAACCCATATTGGAGTCGCTTGGAAAAATGTTGGATGTCTGTTACACAATCACGTTCAAACGACTAAATAGATCTGGCTGAAATTTGGTACAGATACATACTCTTTTTTATACCTGGAATAAGTTTCAATGGCTTCCGGGAACAGTACTTGAAGATTAGTAATGGAGCCGCGACAGCGGGGAATTAAATAAAGAGTTTTATTCTAAAGATTAAATGAACCAGTTAAGGTACAACAGAGAGTTCTGTATAAATCTGAATTTGTTTTTTTTTATATCTGGGTCACGTCAATTTGACTTCGCCTCGCCTGATGTTAAGCTAAAGGCAAAGTCTCGGAGAGAGGGTCACCGTCGCAAACATGTACCATGTTAACAGTGCTGGCACTAATCTTTACTTGACCAGTGCATGAGAAAAAGTCTCTCTCTAATTAAAGAACAGATAAGAATCACTTTCCTAAAAGGATTCCATTATTAACCCTAAAAATGCTCGTTTTTGTAAATGCTGTAATATAAGTGACCTCTCCTTCCCCCTTCGATTTGCACGTGGCTCATAAACAAGTTTTTATCAATAGACTATTAAATATGAATGATGTCATTGCTTTTACTGGGTTGACTATTAACTGCTATGCGTTTTTGCTAGCTGCTATGTGTTAGACTATATTTTAGTAGACTCATGAAACAACAGTTTAGGTATCGCAAATATAAAATACTAGCTTTTGCCCGCGGCTCCGCCCACGTGAATGTCGGTTATCGCGACCAAACAAAGCCTATGTCCTTTCTCGTGGTCTAATCTACCCCTATACCAAATTTCATCAAAATCGGTTCAGTGGTTTAGGCGTGAAAGCGTAACATACCGACAGACAGACAGACAGACAGACAGAGTTACTTTCGCATTTATAATATTAGTATGGATAATATTAGTATGGATAACGGTCACAATCAATCAATTAGCCACAGCTGGACATAGGCCTCTCTCAATGCACGCAATTTCTGCCAATCCTCCGCTTTCCGCATCCAGTCTGTCCCAGCCACCTTTTTCAGGTCGTCAGTCCACCTGGCCAGGGGGCCTGTAACCTTCCAATTATCTTCTCGCGGTCTCCACTCAAGGACTCGTTTGCTCCAACGGCCGTCGATCCTTCGGCAGAAGTGGCCAGCCCACTGCCAACGGTCACACGTGTAAGGATAAATTTCCTGCCTGTGGCGATCGGTACGATAATAGATTGGTGCCGTGGGTATCATGTCGAACAATCCTCTGAACACAAAACATTGTATAGGGCCTATACTATAGGCGGTAAAACACACAAAAAAAAGGCAAAAATTTTCCTGAGGCCGAGAGGTTCCACACTGTGAGTATGGCATTGACTTATATAGTATCTGAGTCCCATACCAAATCCTAAATTCCAAAATTATTACCTCATCATGTTCTTAAAGAACTTTAACTCGATTTTCGCCCTTTTAACCTCTATTCAATTTTGACTAGCTTTGCAAATGAAAATCAAAGAAATCTGAGTTACAGGAGGTTGATAACATTGTAGTTGAGGACCAAGAGTCCAATCTTGTTTGATATCACATAAAAACGATAATAGGAATAAATTAATCTCATGCGTAACTATCCTATCAGTGTTGGTACATTGAGAACTACACTTTTTAATGAGAATTTCAAAAGCAATTATTAAAATCGTTGTTTGATTGTTTCTGGCCGTTTAACAATAAAAGAGACATCACTTTTGACTTACCAACAGGCGAGGAGAAGTAACTATTACACTGGATGTACGAAACCAAAAAAAAAAATGGATTCATGACCACTACAAAACAAAAAGTGGCGCATTACACAGCAACATCATACATAAAAGTTATAAAAAATAACCTAAATTAATGGTAAAGTCATGTTTTGCCACGGAGGCTGTCCAATGTTTAGCAATGGACTGCGATATGCTTGTTGAATGATTGAGTAGCATAAAGAGTATTTAGTAGCCCGTAGAGTAATTAGTAGCTTAAAGAGTAGGTACTTATAGCTCACCTTCTCACTGTATGAAAAGGTTGACACAGAGGAAGCAGGCACTGTACTGCATCACCTCTTAAGATTGCCTCGAAGTAGCTTGTAATATGGTACATCTCATTTAGGTTGTCGCTTTGTTATTTTTGAATATTTTATTATTTTTAATCTAAACGAGTAATCGGTTGAATCTTCTGTACCTTAATCGTAAATAAATTTATTGTTATCTATTTATCACAAACTTCAAAACATTAGGTTTGTCTCTCAAGATAACCTCATTATAAGTAGTGAGTGGTACGACGCGTGAATTATGTACTTATGATACTGTTTATGTGAATGTAGTAGTTCGCCCGTAGTAAGTCACTATTAACAAATACTTTAAATTTAATTGTTTAATTCCGTAAATGTTATTGAGTTTTATATGTTAATGTTTATGACTGGTTTGATTTTAATAAAAATAAACTAACTTTTTGTTATAAAATTATCTATGTTTTTAGTTACAGTTTTTTACATTAGAATACAAACGTGAGACATACGTGGATCGAAGCCTGGGGGATCTAAGTGGACGGAGTCTTTTATGTATATTTTTCAAACTCAAACTCATTTATTGCGAAAATGGGTAATTTATAGGTAACATTCAGTAAATAAAGTGTCGATATCTAAAATAACTTTATATCTAACGCATATAAATCACCTATGAATATAAATGACTGACGTACGCAAAAATCTTCATCATCATAGCGTCGCACCACGGTTGGACCAAGGCTGTCACTTTAGAGTGCGGTCTGCTATCCAGCATTTCCTCCTCCACTTCATCTGGTCTACGAATCCCTTGCAGTGAAACCATTGTTGTATATGTCATCTTTCACGTCAACTCGCCTACATTTCTTAGGTCTAATCTTCCAGCTGGATTCAATGGAAGCAGCTCCTCCCACCTAGGCTGGTGGGCTAAACCAAGCTTGTTCGTACCAGTAAAGGTTCCTACAGTTTGTCAGTGATATCACGAACATAACGGCTACCGCAAACGCGAGGGATCCTCACGCGATTCCCTCGCGTGATTCCGCACATCCACTTCAACATATTTATTTCCTTAACACGCAGCACGTGCTTGTGGCCCTCTAGCACCGGTTTCGCTTAAAAGCCGATGAAAAGGACAGGCCTTATTGTATTTAAGTTAACTAGCATTTTGACGTCACAGTGTTAACACCAACCGTGTGGTGCCACTTGGCCCATACCGCAGAAATTTATGACCTCACGTCGCATTCGATGTCACCAGTATCGTGTGAAGTATACAACCTGATCCGTACGCTCGATCAAGTTATCACCAATGCGAATGTATGCAGAATCTGTAGAGTTCAATGCCAACTCAAGCAAATTGTGCCTATAAATAATGACAGAGACTATTTACACACTAGTAGCAGATGCCCGTGGTTCCGCCTGCGTTGATGTCGTTTATAGCGATTTTTGTGCGATAAGGCAACCACTTGTATATGCCGCAAAACTGGTCCTACTGTATTTTCTGAATCTGATATTTGTGTACATACAATAAAGACATAATATATGATTCTTATTATTTACTTACAATCAAATAATAGGACGATTTTAAGTCTAATCAAGACCTTTCTAACAAAAATCAGTCATTCTTGCGTCCATCGCAAAATATCGGACATCAATTTATAAATAAAATGGGGTTCGAATCGGTAATTTAGCCCGAGATTTTTAGATCGAAGTGGAAATATAAAAACATAGTCAAACATAAACAAAACCACATGAATATAAAATGTTTAAGGATTTTTACAACTCACAAAGGACAAGGTTAATAAAAGGAAAGGTAATGTGTTTTGTAAAGCACAATTAATTAGTTAAAAATATTTTTACTTTATAACTGATTAAGTATTTTTATGACCAAGTTTACGTTGATGACGTGTAATCGGTGTAATTAATATTTTATGTGTTAGTATATTACGTGGCATTGTTTGTGCGAATTACGTTAGTACTCTATTTAAGAGTGAGGTTATTGTATTACTAAGGTACCAAACAGACCTCTTGCCTGTGGGTAATTACCGTGGCTTATTAACACATGTGACAATACAGGAACGGAGGCAATACTTACGGAAGAGAGAATGAGAAAAAGGTTTATGGCAAGGGAATAGAAAGGGATGTAAGATCTTTAGCACTGCTGTGTTCAGCGGAGTTTGGAATTTGTCAAAGTTCACATAATTTTGTTGTACATTCTGTTTTTTAAACCACTTAAGTGACAGGCATGCACACGGCCCACATGATAGAAAGTGGTTACCGTGGCCTATGGACGTATGCAACACCAGGGGCGTTACACTCGTGCTGCAGTCCCTGAAGAAACCTTCTAATGCCCTTCTTGAAGAACCCATATTGGAGTCGCTTGGAAAAATGTTGGATGTCTGTTACACAATCACGTTCAAACGACTAAATAGATCTGGCTGAAATTTGGTACAGATACATACTCTTTTTTATACCTGGAATAAGTTTCAATGGCTTCCGGGAACAGTACTTGAAGATTAGTAATGGAGCCGCGACAGCGGGGAATTAAATAAAGAGTTTTATTCTAAAGATTAAATGAACCAGTTAAGGTACAACAGAGAGTTCTGTATAAATCTGAATTTGTTTTTTTTTATATCTGGGTCACGTCAATTTGACTTCGCCTCGCCTGATGTTAAGCTAAAGGCAAAGTCTCGGAGAGAGGGTCACCGTCGCAAACATGTACCATGTTAACAGTGCTGGCACTAATCTTTACTTGACCAGTGCATGAGAAAAAGTCTCTCTCTAATTAAAGAACAGATAAGAATCACTTTCCTAAAAGGATTCCATTATTAACCCTAAAAATGCTCGTTTTTGTAAATGCTGTAATATAAGTGACCTCTCCTTCCCCCTTCGATTTGCACGTGGCTCATAAACAAGTTTTTATCAATAGACTATTAAATATGAATGATGTCATTGCTTTTACTGGGTTGACTATTAACTGCTATGCGTTTTTGCTAGCTGCTATGTGTTAGACTATATTTTAGTAGACTCATGAAACAACAGTTTAGGTATCGCAAATATAAAATACTAGCTTTTGCCCGCGGCTCCGCCCACGTGAATGTCGGTTATCGCGACCAAACAAAGCCTATGTCCTTTCTCGTGGTCTAATCTACCCCTATACCAAATTTCATCAAAATCGGTTCAGTGGTTTAGGCGTGAAAGCGTAACATACCGACAGACAGACAGACAGACAGACAGAGTTACTTTCGCATTTATAATATTAGTATGGATAATATTAGTATGGATAACGGTCACAATCAATCAATTAGCCACAGCTGGACATAGGCCTCTCTCAATGCACGCAATTTCTGCCAATCCTCCGCTTTCCGCATCCAGTCTGTCCCAGCCACCTTTTTCAGGTCGTCAGTCCACCTGGCCAGGGGGCCTGTAACCTTCCAATTATCTTCTCGCGGTCTCCACTCAAGGACTCGTTTGCTCCAACGGCCGTCGATCCTTCGGCAGAAGTGGCCAGCCCACTGCCAACGGTCACACGTGTAAGGATAAATTTCCTGCCTGTGGCGATCGGTACGATAATAGATTGGTGCCGTGGGTATCATGTCGAACAATCCTCTGAACACAAAACATTGTATAGGGCCTATACTATAGGCGGTAAAACACACAAAAAAAAGGCAAAAATTTTCCTGAGGCCGAGAGGTTCCACACTGTGAGTATGGCATTGACTTATATAGTATCTGAGTCCCATACCAAATCCTAAATTCCAAAATTATTACCTCATCATGTTCTTAAAGAACTTTAACTCGATTTTCGCCCTTTTAACCTCTATTCAATTTTGACTAGCTTTGCAAATGAAAATCAAAGAAATCTGAGTTACAGGAGGTTGATAACATTGTAGTTGAGGACCAAGAGTCCAATCTTGTTTGATATCACATAAAAACGATAATAGGAATAAATTAATCTCATGCGTAACTATCCTATCAGTGTTGGTACATTGAGAACTACACTTTTTAATGAGAATTTCAAAAGCAATTATTAAAATCGTTGTTTGATTGTTTCTGGCCGTTTAACAATAAAAGAGACATCACTTTTGACTTACCAACAGGCGAGGAGAAGTAACTATTACACTGGATGTACGAAACCAAAAAAAAAAATGGATTCATGACCACTACAAAACAAAAAGTGGCGCATTACACAGCAACATCATACATAAAAGTTATAAAAAATAACCTAAATTAATGGTAAAGTCATGTTTTGCCACGGAGGCTGTCCAATGTTTAGCAATGGACTGCGATATGCTTGTTGAATGATTGAGTAGCATAAAGAGTATTTAGTAGCCCGTAGAGTAATTAGTAGCTTAAAGAGTAGGTACTTATAGCTCACCTTCTCACTGTATGAAAAGGTTGACACAGAGGAAGCAGGCACTGTACTGCATCACCTCTTAAGATTGCCTCGAAGTAGCTTGTAATATGGTACATCTCATTTAGGTTGTCGCTTTGTTATTTTTGAATATTTTATTATTTTTAATCTAAACGAGTAATCGGTTGAATCTTCTGTACCTTAATCGTAAATAAATTTATTGTTATCTATTTATCACAAACTTCAAAACATTAGGTTTGTCTCTCAAGATAACCTCATTATAAGTAGTGAGTGGTACGACGCGTGAATTATGTACTTATGATACTGTTTATGTGAATGTAGTAGTTCGCCCGTAGTAAGTCACTATTAACAAATACTTTAAATTTAATTGTTTAATTCCGTAAATGTTATTGAGTTTTATATGTTAATGTTTATGACTGGTTTGATTTTAATAAAAATAAACTAACTTTTTGTTATAAAATTATCTATGTTTTTAGTTACAGTTTTTTACATTAGAATACAAACGTGAGACATACGTGGATCGAAGCCTGGGGGATCTAAGTGGACGGAGTCTTTTATGTATATTTTTCAAACTCAAACTCATTTATTGCGAAAATGGGTAATTTATAGGTAACATTCAGTAAATAAAGTGTCGATATCTAAAATAACTTTATATCTAACGCATATAAATCACCTATGAATATAAATGACTGACGTACGCAAAAATCTTCATCATCATAGCGTCGCACCACGGTTGGACCAAGGCTGTCACTTTAGAGTGCGGTCTGCTATCCAGCATTTCCTCCTCCACTTCATCTGGTCTACGAATCCCTTGCAGTGAAACCATTGTTGTATATGTCATCTTTCACGTCAACTCGCCTACATTTCTTAGGTCTAATCTTCCAGCTGGATTCAATGGAAGCAGCTCCTCCCACCTAGGCTGGTGGGCTAAACCAAGCTTGTTCGTACCAGTAAAGGTTCCTACAGTTTGTCAGTGATATCACGAACATAACGGCTACCGCAAACGCGAGGGATCCTCACGCGATTCCCTCGCGTGATTCCGCACATCCACTTCAACATATTTATTTCCTTAACACGCAGCACGTGCTTGTGGCCCTCTAGCACCGGTTTCGCTTAAAAGCCGATGAAAAGGACAGGCCTTATTGTATTTAAGTTAACTAGCATTTTGACGTCACAGTGTTAACACCAACCGTGTGGTGCCACTTGGCCCATACCGCAGAAATTTATGACCTCACGTCGCATTCGATGTCACCAGTATCGTGTGAAGTATACAACCTGATCCGTACGCTCGATCAAGTTATCACCAATGCGAATGTATGCAGAATCTGTAGAGTTCAATGCCAACTCAAGCAAATTGTGCCTATAAATAATGACAGAGACTATTTACACACTAGTAGCAGATGCCCGTGGTTCCGCCTGCGTTGATGTCGTTTATAGCGATTTTTGTGCGATAAGGCAACCACTTGTATATGCCGCAAAACTGGTCCTACTGTATTTTCTGAATCTGATATTTGTGTACATACAATAAAGACATAATATATGATTCTTATTATTTACTTACAATCAAATAATAGGACGATTTTAAGTCTAATCAAGACCTTTCTAACAAAAATCAGTCATTCTTGCGTCCATCGCAAAATATCGGACATCAATTTATAAATAAAATGGGGTTCGAATCGGTAATTTAGCCCGAGATTTTTAGATCGAAGTGGAAATATAAAAACATAGTCAAACATAAACAAAACCACATGAATATAAAATGTTTAAGGATTTTTACAACTCACAAAGGACAAGGTTAATAAAAGGAAAGGTAATGTGTTTTGTAAAGCACAATTAATTAGTTAAAAATATTTTTACTTTATAACTGATTAAGTATTTTTATGACCAAGTTTACGTTGATGACGTGTAATCGGTGTAATTAATATTTTATGTGTTAGTATATTACGTGGCATTGTTTGTGCGAATTACGTTAGTACTCTATTTAAGAGTGAGGTTATTGTATTACTAAGGTACCAAACAGACCTCTTGCCTGTGGGTAATTACCGTGGCTTATTAACACATGTGACAATACAGGAACGGAGGCAATACTTACGGAAGAGAGAATGAGAAAAAGGTTTATGGCAAGGGAATAGAAAGGGATGTAAGATCTTTAGCACTGCTGTGTTCAGCGGAGTTTGGAATTTGTCAAAGTTCACATAATTTTGTTGTACATTCTGTTTTTTAAACCACTTAAGTGACAGGCATGCACACGGCCCACATGATAGAAAGTGGTTACCGTGGCCTATGGACGTATGCAACACCAGGGGCGTTACACTCGTGCTGCAGTCCCTGAAGAAACCTTCTAATGCCCTTCTTGAAGAACCCATATTGGAGTCGCTTGGAAAAATGTTGGATGTCTGTTACACAATCACGTTCAAACGACTAAATAGATCTGGCTGAAATTTGGTACAGATACATACTCTTTTTTATACCTGGAATAAGTTTCAATGGCTTCCGGGAACAGTACTTGAAGATTAGTAATGGAGCCGCGACAGCGGGGAATTAAATAAAGAGTTTTATTCTAAAGATTAAATGAACCAGTTAAGGTACAACAGAGAGTTCTGTATAAATCTGAATTTGTTTTTTTTTATATCTGGGTCACGTCAATTTGACTTCGCCTCGCCTGATGTTAAGCTAAAGGCAAAGTCTCGGAGAGAGGGTCACCGTCGCAAACATGTACCATGTTAACAGTGCTGGCACTAATCTTTACTTGACCAGTGCATGAGAAAAAGTCTCTCTCTAATTAAAGAACAGATAAGAATCACTTTCCTAAAAGGATTCCATTATTAACCCTAAAAATGCTCGTTTTTGTAAATGCTGTAATATAAGTGACCTCTCCTTCCCCCTTCGATTTGCACGTGGCTCATAAACAAGTTTTTATCAATAGACTATTAAATATGAATGATGTCATTGCTTTTACTGGGTTGACTATTAACTGCTATGCGTTTTTGCTAGCTGCTATGTGTTAGACTATATTTTAGTAGACTCATGAAACAACAGTTTAGGTATCGCAAATATAAAATACTAGCTTTTGCCCGCGGCTCCGCCCACGTGAATGTCGGTTATCGCGACCAAACAAAGCCTATGTCCTTTCTCGTGGTCTAATCTACCCCTATACCAAATTTCATCAAAATCGGTTCAGTGGTTTAGGCGTGAAAGCGTAACATACCGACAGACAGACAGACAGACAGACAGAGTTACTTTCGCATTTATAATATTAGTATGGATAATATTAGTATGGATAACGGTCACAATCAATCAATTAGCCACAGCTGGACATAGGCCTCTCTCAATGCACGCAATTTCTGCCAATCCTCCGCTTTCCGCATCCAGTCTGTCCCAGCCACCTTTTTCAGGTCGTCAGTCCACCTGGCCAGGGGGCCTGTAACCTTCCAATTATCTTCTCGCGGTCTCCACTCAAGGACTCGTTTGCTCCAACGGCCGTCGATCCTTCGGCAGAAGTGGCCAGCCCACTGCCAACGGTCACACGTGTAAGGATAAATTTCCTGCCTGTGGCGATCGGTACGATAATAGATTGGTGCCGTGGGTATCATGTCGAACAATCCTCTGAACACAAAACATTGTATAGGGCCTATACTATAGGCGGTAAAACACACAAAAAAAAGGCAAAAATTTTCCTGAGGCCGAGAGGTTCCACACTGTGAGTATGGCATTGACTTATATAGTATCTGAGTCCCATACCAAATCCTAAATTCCAAAATTATTACCTCATCATGTTCTTAAAGAACTTTAACTCGATTTTCGCCCTTTTAACCTCTATTCAATTTTGACTAGCTTTGCAAATGAAAATCAAAGAAATCTGAGTTACAGGAGGTTGATAACATTGTAGTTGAGGACCAAGAGTCCAATCTTGTTTGATATCACATAAAAACGATAATAGGAATAAATTAATCTCATGCGTAACTATCCTATCAGTGTTGGTACATTGAGAACTACACTTTTTAATGAGAATTTCAAAAGCAATTATTAAAATCGTTGTTTGATTGTTTCTGGCCGTTTAACAATAAAAGAGACATCACTTTTGACTTACCAACAGGCGAGGAGAAGTAACTATTACACTGGATGTACGAAACCAAAAAAAAAAATGGATTCATGACCACTACAAAACAAAAAGTGGCGCATTACACAGCAACATCATACATAAAAGTTATAAAAAATAACCTAAATTAATGGTAAAGTCATGTTTTGCCACGGAGGCTGTCCAATGTTTAGCAATGGACTGCGATATGCTTGTTGAATGATTGAGTAGCATAAAGAGTATTTAGTAGCCCGTAGAGTAATTAGTAGCTTAAAGAGTAGGTACTTATAGCTCACCTTCTCACTGTATGAAAAGGTTGACACAGAGGAAGCAGGCACTGTACTGCATCACCTCTTAAGATTGCCTCGAAGTAGCTTGTAATATGGTACATCTCATTTAGGTTGTCGCTTTGTTATTTTTGAATATTTTATTATTTTTAATCTAAACGAGTAATCGGTTGAATCTTCTGTACCTTAATCGTAAATAAATTTATTGTTATCTATTTATCACAAACTTCAAAACATTAGGTTTGTCTCTCAAGATAACCTCATTATAAGTAGTGAGTGGTACGACGCGTGAATTATGTACTTATGATACTGTTTATGTGAATGTAGTAGTTCGCCCGTAGTAAGTCACTATTAACAAATACTTTAAATTTAATTGTTTAATTCCGTAAATGTTATTGAGTTTTATATGTTAATGTTTATGACTGGTTTGATTTTAATAAAAATAAACTAACTTTTTGTTATAAAATTATCTATGTTTTTAGTTACAGTTTTTTACATTAGAATACAAACGTGAGACATACGTGGATCGAAGCCTGGGGGATCTAAGTGGACGGAGTCTTTTATGTATATTTTTCAAACTCAAACTCATTTATTGCGAAAATGGGTAATTTATAGGTAACATTCAGTAAATAAAGTGTCGATATCTAAAATAACTTTATATCTAACGCATATAAATCACCTATGAATATAAATGACTGACGTACGCAAAAATCTTCATCATCATAGCGTCGCACCACGGTTGGACCAAGGCTGTCACTTTAGAGTGCGGTCTGCTATCCAGCATTTCCTCCTCCACTTCATCTGGTCTACGAATCCCTTGCAGTGAAACCATTGTTGTATATGTCATCTTTCACGTCAACTCGCCTACATTTCTTAGGTCTAACCTTCCAGCTGGATTCAATGGAAGCAGCTCCTCCCACCTAGGCTGGTGGGCTAAACCAAGCTAGTTCGTACCAGTAAAGGTTCCTACAGTTTGTCAGTGATATCACGAACATAACGGCTACCGCAAACGCGAAGGATCCTCACGCGATTCCCTCGCGTGATTCCGCACATCCACTTCAACATATTTATTTCCTTAACACGCAGCACGTGCTTGTGGCCCTCTAGCACCGGTTTCGCTTAAAAGCCGATGAAAAGGACAGGCCTTATTGTATTTAAGTTAACTAGCATTTTGACGTCACAGTGTTAACACCAACCGTGTGGTGCCACTTGGCCCATACCGCAGAAATTTATGACCTCACGTCGCATTCGATGTCACCAGTATCGTGTGAAGTATACAACCTGATCCGTACGCTCGATCAAGTTATCACCAATGCGAATGTATGCAGAATCTGTAGAGTTCAATGCCAACTCAAGCAAATTGTGCCTATAAATAATGACAGAGACTATTTACACACTAGTAGCAGATGCCCGTGGTTCCGCCTGCGTTGATGTCGTTTATAGCGATTTTTGTGCGATAAGGCAACCACTTGTTTATGCCGCAAAACTGGTCCTACTGTATTTTTCTGAATCCGTTTTTTGTGTACATACAATAAAGAAATAGTATAATGATTCTTATTATTTACTTACAATCAAATAATAGGACGATTTTAAGTCTAATCAAGACCTTTTTAACAAAAATCAGTCATTCTTGCGTCCATCGCAAAATATCGGACATCAATTTAAAAATAAAATGGGGTTCGAATCGGTAATTTAGCCCGAGATTTTTAGATCGAAGTGGGAATATAAAAACATAGTCAAACATAAACAAAACCACATGAATATACAATGTTTAAGGATTTTTATAACTCACAGAGGACAAGGTTAATAAAAGGAAAGGTAATGTGTTTTGTAAAGCACAATTAATTAGTTAATTATATTTTTACTTTATAACTGATTAAGTATTTTTATGACCAAGTTTACGTTGATGACGTGTAATCGGTGTAATGAATATTTTATGTGTTAGTATATTACGTGGCATTGTTTGTGCGAATTGCGTAAGTACTCTATTTAAGAGTGAGATTATTGTATTACTAAGGTACCAAACAGACCTCTTGCCTGTGGGTAATTACCGTGGCTTATTAACACATGTGACAATAGAGGAACGGACGCTATACTTACGGAAGAGAAACTGAGAAAAAGTTTTATGGCAAAGGAATAGAAAGGGATGTAAGATCTTTAGCACTGCTGTGTTCAGCGGAGTTTGGAATTTGTCAAAGTTCACATAATTTTGTTGTACATTCTGTTTTTTAAACCACTTAAGTGACAGGCAAGCACACGGCCCACATGATAGAAAGTGGTTACCGTGGCCTATGGACGTATGCAACACCAGGGGCGTTACACTCGTGCTGCAGTCCCTGAAGAAACCTTCTAATGCCCTTCTTGAAGAACCCATATTGTAGTCGCTTGCAAAAATGTTGGATGTCTGTTACACAATCACGTTCAAACGACTAAATAGATCTAGCTGAAATTTGGTACAGATACATACTCTTTTTTATACCTGGAATAAGTTTCAATGGCTTCCGGGAACAGTACTTGAAGATTAGTAATGAAGCCGCGGACAGGGTACAACAGAGGGCTCTGTATAAAACTGGATTGATGAACAGACTCAACGTGTCTGTTGGAAAACTGATAATACATACATAGTCACAGTCAGTTCACAAAATAAATATCTAACACTAATGCATCTTGTCTGTTATTACTTATCACTTCACCAGTGCGTGAGAAAAAGTATGTCTATGAAATAAACAAATAGAATTACTTTCCTAAAAGGATTCCATTATTAACCCTAAAAATGCTCGTTTTTGTAAATGCTGTAATATAAGTGACCTCTCCTTCCCCCTTCGATTTGCACGTGGCTCATAAACAAGTTTTTATCAATAGACTATTAAATATGAATGATGTCATTGCTTTTACTGGGTTGACTATTAACTGCTATGCGTTTGTGCTAGCTGCTATGTGCTCAGCTAGACTATATTTTAGTAGACTCATGAAACAACAGTTTAGGTATCACAAATATAAAATACTAGCTTTTGCCCGCGGCTCCACCCACGTGAATGTCGGTTATCGCGACCAAACAAAGCCTATGTCCTTTCTCGTGGTCTAATCTACCCCTATACCAAATTTCATCAAAATCGGTTCAGTGGTTTAGGCGTGAAAGCGTAACATACTGACAGACAGACAGAGTTACTTTCGCATTTATAATATTAGTATGGATAACGGTCACAATTAATCAATAAATCAATCAATTAGCCACAGCAGGACATAGGCCTCTCTCAATGCACGCAATTTCTGCCAATCCTCCGCTTTCCGCATCCAGTCTGTCCCAGCCACCTTTTTCAGGTCGTCAGTCCACCTGACCAGGGGGCCTGTAACCTTCCAATTATCTTCTCGCGGTCTCCACTCTAGGACTCGTTTGCTCGAACGGCCGTCGATCCTTCGGCAGATGTGGCCAGCCCACTGCCAACGGTCACAACGTGTGAGGATAAATTCCCAGACTGTCGACAATAGATTGGTGCCGTGGGTATCATGTGTCCTCTGAACATAAATCATTGTATAGGGCATATACTATAGGCGGTAAAACACACACAGCGAGGCAAAAATTTTCCTGAGGCCGAGAGGTTCCACACTGTGAGTATGGCATTGACTTATATAGTATCTGAGTCCCATACCAAATCCAAAATTCCAAAATTATTACCTCATCATGTTCTTAAAGAATAGGTCTTTAACTCGATTTTCGCCCTTTTAACCTCTATTCAATTTTGACTAGCTTTGCAAATGAAAATCCAACAAATCTGAGTTACAGGAGGTTGATAACATTGTAGTTGAGGACCAAGAGTCCAATCTTGTTTGATATCACATAAAAACGATAATAGGAATAAATTAATCTCATGCGTAACTATCCTATCAGTGCGATGTTGGTACATAGAGAACTACACTTTTTAATGAGAATTTCAAAAGCAATAATTAAAATCGTTGTTTGATTGTTTCTGGCCGTTTAATAAAAGAGACATCACTTTTGAACAATAGATGAACCCGCGCCTCCTGCGCAGCGGCCGCGTTCACTACCACTACGCCACGGAGGCTGTCAAATGTCTAGCAGTGGACTGCCATAGGCTAGTTGAATAATTGAGTAGCATAAAGAGTATTTAGTAGCCTGTAGAGTAGTTAGTAGCTTAAAGAGTAGGTACTTATAGCTCACCTTCTCACAGTATGAAAAGGTTGACACAGAGGAAGCAGGCACTGTACTGCATCACCTCTTAAGAGTGCCTCGAAGTAGGTTGTAATATGCTACATCTCATTTAGGTTGTCGCTTCGTTATTTTTGAATATTTTATTGTTTCTAATCTAAACGACTAATCGGTTGAATCTTCTGTACC
Organism: Eilema sororculum; assembly: GCA_914829495.1. Lineage (NCBI taxonomy): Eukaryota > Metazoa > Arthropoda > Insecta > Lepidoptera > Erebidae > Eilema > Eilema sororculum. Next base: position 16,595,370 of record OU618552.1, on the reverse strand, counting down.
TTAATCGTAGATAAATTTATTGTTATCTATTTATCACAAACTTCAAAACATTAGGTTTGTCTCTCAAGATAACCTCATTATAAGTAGTGAGTGGTACGACGCGTGAATTATGTACTTACGATACTGTTTATTTGTTATCACAAAATCTGACACGCGGAAACGATATTAAGCTGATAGAACATAGCGCTGATATAATAATCTGTTTAAAATATTACTGTATCTCTTCATTTCTTGAATAAGTTAAAAATATAGCAATACCTATTTATCAATAAAAACCTGCAACACATTTATGTATGTATGTCACTGAACTGCCTCTATATTTTTTAAACCCCTTACCACTTGCTACCACAGATCACGATCTGATAAATGGTTAAATCGAATATGAAGTTGGGTATATCTTTTTCTCAAGTAATTTATTATGATTTCTAAACGGAAAATGCATCGTTCATGACAGTTAAAATAGAAAACTTCACTAACTGCTTGCTTGCCCATTCACCCTAGCCTCATATATCAGCATGATTTTTAGCTTTCCCATAACCTATTTTGAATTTTACTTTGAAACTTACTGCTACATCAATGTAGGTAATAAGTATTGTTTATCGGTTCATTCAAGCATTACACAAAATAATTTCAATTCACGTGAGCTAATTCACATAGGTGCATTATCAATCAACCCACCATAACTGGACATAGGCCTCTCCCAGAAATTGCCAGACAAATATAATATAATATAATGTATCTCTGTAGACACGATTGTGACTGCAGGTAACGTCGTATTTTTGAGACGTGTGGAAACCAGGCATGCAGCCACTTTCACTGTGGTTAACGGTGAAGTGACCATGTTGGATTCGTACGTCCGACTGCGACCAAGCGGTGTTGCCGGTACTAGGGTGTAACCTTGGAATTAAATCTTAAAAAATCCTGACAGATCTTGGCTGTCTATTGACCAACAGGCCCGCGATTCTTCTAAAGCTTAACCACTATGGTACCATGGTCACTACAAAAAATGATATTAAATTTTAGACTTTATTTCTATACACTTAAGTCCAAAACAAAATGAAAAACGTTTCAATTACTCTGCAAAAAGTCATTCAATTTTGAACTTTAAGTTCATCGATTTTAAGTGTAATGTGGGTGCTAGCACCTCTGCCTACCCCTTCGGGGAATACAGGCGTGAGTTTATGTTTATGTTTATGTTATGTTATGTTATGTTGATTTTAAGTCTATTATCTAATGGCATTTTTTGTGGTGGCGGTGGCACCATTGTGGTTTGGCTCATCGAGGCCCAGATGTTCTCACCGTGAAAACTAGCGCCACTTACAGTTGCGTTATTATCTCAAGCCTGTTACATCGACGGTAATCCTTGATGTATCACGCATCTATACGGTAGCATTCTTGTCTGTGACATCGTATCCTACGCTTGTATGGCAATATTTTTGCCACTTGCCACGCTACATGCATAACAAAATACTGGCTTGATAATGTAGATGACCAAGGCTTTCCATAACCGTGCGCAGTGTTGGAAACAGAAAGCCAGAACCCCGGACTCCGATGTGAAGGCCTGGGACACAATCGGAGCACAACGCCTTTACGATGATGATGAGAGTTCACTTTATCACATCGACCAAATACAGACAGCTTGCTTGAAAGGTCAAACGACAACATCTCAGGTGATAGGAAAATACATTCGTACATATAATTACACCTTTATCCCCGGTTGGCAGAGGTGAATTAACACCCACAATTCACCAGTCATTGTAGTCGGTCCCACGTAATAGGGTGTGAGCCTATTGCCGTATTCTGGGCACTACTGTTAGCTAGAGCCTATATCTGAGGCTGAGTCTGGGCTGTCCCTTACGGGACGAGATGGGGTGGCCCCAATTCTTCTCTGCCGGGAACCATGCGGCTAGATAGGAAAATCACTATACTATAAAGTGTTTAGGATCGTTTAGGACAATTTTTCTTTGATAGTCGATGTCCTTGCTCTCTTTACCCTTCTGGCGCTTAACATCTCTCAACACATCCTCTTCGACTTGAAGTCTACGTGCGTCTAAAATTATTAAGGGGAAAGAAGATTGCTCCTACAGAGAATTCGCAATGCGAACATGTTACTTAACTACCCTACTTGTAGGTATATTTTTCATCTTTCATTACGAATTATTTTGGTGATTAGGTAAATATTATGCTAACTGCACTTTAGTACTTTATAGATTTTTTAAACGATGACAAAACCATTAGTATTACTTGTAAAACACAACCGTTTTCTGTCGCGAACTAAAGTAAACTTTATCTGTGTAATTATCTTATTATCATTGCTTAATGATAATATCTATTAATAAATTAGGCGTTTTATACTATTAAAGCCAAAATTTTACTACCTACAGATCAGTTTGTGTTATTGTAACCATTAATACGCTTTGTATCTAATGTGTTCTCCTAATTCGACTGCAGTGTTATCACCTTTAATATTATTTAAGTATTTATGTGATGGTATTTTTACATGTGTTAGTGACAATCAGAGAATATTTGGTGTGATCAAAAGTGTCCGTTTATTAAAAAAATGTCACTGAATCCTCGTTCAGCAAAAAGAACAAAAAACAGAAATTCAGTGAGTAGTAAATAAATAAGTAATAAATATTCCACAACATTCTACACAACGCTATCTAGACAGATGGTAAGCTTAACTAGCTTGTGTTATGGAATCTAGAATGCGGATAAACATACTTAGATACTTTTTTTAAATACATACCTACATATTATACATAACAACACCCAGACCAATGCAAATAGCCATATTCATCTATACAAATATCTACACTCAGCGGGGATCGAACCCGCGCCTCCTGCGTGGCAGTCGCGTTCTCTACCGCCACGCCACAGAGGCTGTAGTAGTAGTTCTCTGTACTTTCTCGTAAATAACTGATAAGATAAGGTAACTCAAGTCCATGGACACCTATGATAACAGTCATAGGTGTAATTAACCTCATTTTATGCCACTGTTTCGTAAATGAGGACGCAAAACAGAGTAAAGTAAAGCCAACGAGACGAGAGAAAAAAGGTAAACAAAGCGACCATTACTGAGTTACGTTGCGATAACTAGCGATTATATTCTCTGTCCTTGTTGCACATATCACACGTACGCGACAATGGCCGAGCGACAGCTGTCGTTGCGTGTTTCGTAGTACAGGAAAGCTGTCAGCACAGCGGTTCTAAATGGTCAGATCCGCCATCCTTTAATCATTTTCAAATAAAAAAGTTTGGAACCGCTGAAACATTGTTTACCTTTTTTCTCTCGCTTCGTTGGCTTTACTTTAGATAGATATTAAATACTCTTTAATGTCACCCACGCACGCTCAAGCTATGGAACGAACTCCCTGCCGTGGTTATCCCAAGCAACTACAATGTAGGGTTCTTTAAGAAGGGGATTAGAAGGTATCTTCAGGGTCTGCAGCACAAGTGTAACGCAACTGGTGTTACATACGTCCCTAGGCCACGGTAACCACTTTTCATCAGAAGGGGCGTGTGCTTGTCTGCCACCTATGAGGTATAAAATAAAAAAATACACCAACCAGTTGTCATTAATGATTTGGGATTTACATGGTAATTTACATTAATAGTGTAAATTAAATTAATACAAGAACTTCAACCTTGAAGATGGGTTTCAACTGTCGAATGTCTGGCATCCAGTGATTCATAAGTTCACAAGACCTACATCTTCAAAACCCGTGCGAGTCGATTCCGTGAGTGTTGTAAGTTTGTCGAAATCACGATCGAGTACAGTGCGAGAATGCGGACAGTGGTAGTGGCAACGCGCGTAAAAAACGATTGTGGAAGAGGGTAGACAGATACGGTCTGTCCAATAGAAATTAGCTCAGCGACCGTCAGTATACCGCGATCATGGCGCTTGCAACAGCGCTAAAATATTGGTTACTTTATAGTTTATACCAAAGTTATTTGTGCTTTATCCAAATTAGAAACACGATGAATATCCCGGTGAGTGTTACATTATTAACACATATAATTTACTTTGCAAATTATTTTAGACTTAAATATGCAGCAAATAAATAAATAATATTCCACAACATTCCACACAACGAAATCTAGACCCATGGTAAGCTTAACTAGCTTGTTTTATGGAATCTAGAATGCGGATAAACATACTTATTTACTTTTATTTGTAAATACATACATACATACATAGAAACACCCAGACCAATGCAAATATACATATTCATGCATACAAATATTTGCACTGAGCGGGGATCGAACCCGGGCCCCCTGCGTAGCATAATATTTTTACCAGTCCCACCTATGTCAACGGATCATGAATTGACAGAAGTGGGAGATTTTAAAAATAATGTCACTATATCAATAGCAGTGCAGTGACATAGTGACATTATTTTAGTAACTTAATACAATTGATTGAAGCTGTTTATTTATTTCACAATAAATTAGGTAGGTACGTAACCATACGAGTAATGTATACATAGCAATTTATATTCTTCTCTATTCAATGAAATTGAAGCCGCTAGTACATTATAATAATTATGTAAACGTATTATTATTTTATACTTGCTAATACATTATTATGAATAATTCTGGTATTCTTTAGACATATTATTATGAACACTTAGGTCATTATCACCATTACCATCTTACACTTTCCGGTTGTATTTCAACCTGGATCTGTTTTTTTTACATATCTTTTATGGGAGTGACTGCTGTCTGGCCTCCAATCCTCAAAGGGTAATCCTAAACCAGAGCTTCGTCCGTCAATCTGGAGGTGTAGGTATATACCGGCTGGTATGTGAGGTTGACTTGACTTTCGGGGTTACATATAACCGGGCTTGGTGGAACCCCATGCAACCTATTACTGCCTATACGTAGGGGTATCCGCACGAAAAAAGGTATTCTTTATTTAGAACTAGCTTTTGCCCGCGGCTCCGCCCGCGTGGATGTCGGTTATCGCGACAAAACATAGCCTATGTCCTTTCTCATGCTCTAATCTACCATTATACCAAATTTCAACAAAATCCCCTCGGATACCCCCCTTCCGGAGCCGGAAGGGGAGGTTATTTCAGACTCGAACCGACTAAAACCACACGCCGACTGTGGGTCGTGGTGCTAGGCTGGAGGTGAGGTTGTCATAGATATATCCCTCGCACCCCGGCTGACCCATACGGTCTGGCCCTCCTCTTACGGTCTGGCCCTCCTTTACGGTCTGGCCCTCCTTTACGGTCTGGCCCTCCTGACCATCAAAATTGGTTCAGTAGTTTAGGCGTGAAAGCGTAACATACAGACAGACAGATAGAGTTACTTTCGCATTTATAATATTAGTATGGATTTCATTAAAATCGGTTCAGTAGTTTAGGCGTGAAAGCGTAACATACAGACAGACAGACAGACAGAGTTACTTTCGGATTTATAATATTAGTACGGATGTTCTTCATTATGAAATGCTGTTTGGGTTTTTGATTGATTTGCACAACGGATCTAGGGTGTATCAAATTTCAGTATGATTAAAAATATAGTGAGCTCTATCATAAAAATGCTGTTTTGAATAACACATGGTGTTTAATGTTATAGATTGTATCATATGACACACATATCCTTGTAGTATTGATATTCCATCTGAATTAGCCGTTACAGGACTATGGTTACTATGTAAGTTAGTTATGAATTAATTGAACTTGAACGCAATTAATGAAATGAAATACGATGGATGATATTATCATGGTTTTTCGTAGCGGAGTACACACTATGGTATTCATATACCCACAGATCTTGAGTAGACCTAATAGATTTTTAATTTTATTATTAACCTACCAAACACCAATCGTTGCCCGGGTCCGCGAGTCTATTGTTTATCTATTGTTCTATTTGTTGCGTGGCTTGGCAGGTTAAGAACCCCTTGCTCAAAGTTATATTTCAGGACAAATATCTTGAACCTAAATCGCGATACAAAAACATTACCCTCCTTCCTTCGTGTAATGAGGACTTAGCGCGCGCGGATTCTTTGGAATAATAATTATATATGCTTGGTGAATTTAAGCTGGTTTACCGCCGTAGCACCCTGTAATATCCGTGTATCCTCAAAAGACATCCAAGAAACGTGTACTGCGCGTATAGAGCACATTTTGAGCACATTTTAGGTCCAAGATAGAGTTTCAGGGACTCATTCTATGCCGCAACATTAAGACCTGGAACTCCCTGCCAGCTCACGTGTTTCCTTCTTCCTACAGTCCCGGGTCCTTTAAGCGGGGCGTGAAAAGGCATCTAATGAGGCCGTCAAGCTGACTGCCACCACTGTTAACATGGTACATGTTTCCGATGGTGACCCTCATTCCGAGACTTTACCTTTGCTTAACATCAGGCGAGGTGAAGTCAAATTGACGTGTCCTATATTAAAAAAAAAGATATATGTCCCGAGCAATAAAAAGGCGAGGCTTCACAAACAACCTTATTCGTAAGTTCACACAAGATAAATTGTTCCAAATAGTTCATCATGCTTTTACTGGATGGAATTGCAAAGTGCAATGACCACAGATATTTAAATAATAAAATAATTTAAATATGATAATTACTAACGTAACGGTTGTGATTGGAGGCAACTACGAGTATAATGGATGGAGGCTTCAAACTACAACTGGCAGTTGAATTACTTTGAACCAGCCATTAATATGTAGCGTTGAACTACTGTTGATTAATTACAAAATTATTTTATGCTTGAAACATAACCAGAGGTGATTAATTTTTAGCGGTGGAGGTACAGTCGTCCTCAGATATTGTTGAACATTGACAAAACAAATAAGGTTTATGATCCCGGCAGTGTGTCTTATGCAGGCATTCTATAGAATGCCTAGGCAATGTATCCTAATATATAGAATGCCTGCTGTTTCAAATAGGTTATGGTCTATATTTGTGGATGGTTTTGAGGATATTTCTGAATGATTATAAAAAATATATCCAAGTGAAATTGCGCGGTGTAGACACTGGCGCCAAGACCTGAATATGTATAGGTTAGAAGACTAATGTGGAAGTGGAGCTCCCACATTGGCCTTCCTCGTGGTTTTTTTTAAACCACTAATAATCTTTTTTAATACCACTTCATACATTGCCTGGTGCGCACTCGGCATTTTATGAAATGCCTCGACATTGTATAGAATACCTTTTTTTTTTTTTTTTCGTGCGGTTATTCCCTCGGATACCCCCCTTCCGGAGCCGGAAGGGGAGGTTATGTCGGACTCGAACCGACTAAAACCGCACGCCGACTGTGGGTCGTGGTGCTAGGCCGGAGGGGGGACAACGGTGTCCCCAACTCGCCCCCGGAATGGGGAGGCGAGCTATTTAGCTGTGGCCTGCTTCTGCTGGGGTGATAGGCGGCTCCACTCGTCACCCCCAGGCCCACGCTCATGGGGGACGGAGGTCAGTCAGTGCCCTCCGACGCCCGAGTTGCCTGCGCGCGCGGGCGGCGCGATCCGCGAGTCTTTCTGGCTCGCGCCGCCTCTCCCGTTCCGCCGTCTCCTTCACGACCATTACCTGCTCGCTGAAGGAGACGCCGGCCGCCCACGCGTCCGCGCAGCGGACCATTGCTGTGAGCAGGGTGGCGAGGGTGAGAACTCTCACTCCCAGGGCCGCCACTAGCTCCCGCCTCGGACCGGCCCATGCCGGGCACTCGGTGAGCGTGTGCAGCCCTGTGTCCTCGCTCGCGTCGCAATGATGGCACTCAGACGTTGGCTCCTTGTCGATCCGACACAGATACCGCCCGAAACACCCGGTGATAATCTGCGTCAGTCGATACGAGAGGCTGCCATGTGGCCTCTCGAGCCATTCCCCCTTGATGGGCCTTACCGCCTCTATGACGGCATGCCCTACGCGTGGTTGCTCAAGTCGTCGCTCCCACTCCTCCACCATGATCCTGTGGAGCCGGGATCTCTCGGCCCGAATGTCTTCGGGCTCGGGATCGTATCCCCGCTCCCGCGCCTCCTTACGGAACCGATACAGTGCCGCAAGGGACCTCGCCTCCATGATCCACGGTGGCGATTCGGCTAGGAGACTCGTCGCTTCGAAGGATATCGGACATTGCATAGAATACCGGATTATATACAATGCCGGTAACATTTACATAGAATTAAATCAATGAATAACTTTTGCGTGACCAAAGGACTGGCCAATTTTTTGCACAACGGATTGGCCATCCAACGGGGCAATGTCGCCAGCCTTTTGGGCACGTTACTAGTCGACATCGATGGGGAAGATTTTTAAAGCGCCTGAACTTTTGGACCTGTTTTATATTTTATTAGTGTTGATAATGGAATTAAGTAGTGAGCTTCGGGATGTTTGTAGTAGATACATATTTCAACTGACCTTCATGACATACCACATCTAACTACAAATCAGTCTACACATACCTGTGGCTAAAACAGCTTCTATTACATAGATAGGTACAGTCAGCATTAGAAAGGTATTGAGGAAGAAAGTGCTCAAAATGATCTTAATTTCTTTTTACCCCTTTCAGAGACTGATTGTTCTGATATTTGGTTATACCTTTAGTTCAAACAATTATACCATTTAAATCAATAAAACAGTTTAATTTGCACCTAATACAAGAGTTTAAGGATCGTTTTGAGACTTCGTCGTCAAGATATACGCTGACTTTCAAACCTCTTTTATATAATATTATCGACTTTTGCATTTTTTTTCTTGTCTCAAGCTATATCCCCGAATGGCTACTTCGGCATCCCCTGAACTATTTTTCAATTATTAAAATCGAAAACCTTCTAAAATAACTCCAGATTAATTACTTATATTTTTATCCAACTACGGTGAAGCCCAAGGAGGGTTACGATTTGGACAGGCTATTTGTTACCTCATATCTCCTCAACTAGTTATTAGAACTGGACAAATGAGGTATAATTACAAGCGGCTTTATCATCCGATGGTTATAGGCTATATGACATGTCACTGAATCTCATGTGGTGCCCTCTAGCGCGCATAAAGTACTGTGTTAAAATTAAAGAGATAAATATGCCGTGTTTAGTATCAAATGAAAGGACATAATAAGTACATTTCAAATACGTATAAATTATTGTAATTATTTGCTAAAACCCGACTATTGAAAATCACGCTCTAAAAAGTATCAATCAAGAAAATATCAAGGATAGCTGTGTTCGTATGCCACTTACTTTAACAAAACAATACATTTTAGGAAAAAGTGGTAAACGACTGCGGCTCTAAACTTAATTTCGTATTGATATATTTTCATAAAACCCCTGCTTTTGCCCGCAGTGTATAAGATTGTAACAGGTCAGGTATTATTAAACCTAATGACCGAACAATACCACACTATACCTCAGAATAATCTATCGTCTTTTTTCCTCATCTATAAATAGATAGTAGCATCCAATTGCAGATATGTATACCTACCTATTTATTTTAATTATATTGAAATTACTTTTGACTGACTAATGTACCGTCCTTGAATAAATGATAACATCATCAAATTACTGTAGGTATTGTACAAACATGGGCATTTTATTTATTTTGGAATTTAATCCATCCATTAATGGACAACATGTAGTGTTTGATAGACACATCAGCTCCCCACGAGTAATTAGTAGTGTTACTGAAGAATAATTTGAAAAAAGAAACAAAGAAGCAATACAATACAAGGTATTCTTTATTTTAAATGCTATAAGGAGACAAACAAAATAGTCTGAAACGGGAGTTCAGCCAATACGGAAATCACATAACAATATGGTGAGTCTTAGCTCGTAGCGCAATAAATAAGTTCCAACAGTATTGGAACTATTTTTTTTAAATAGATCACGTCAATTTGTCTTCATGGCTGATGGTAAGCTAAAGGCAAAGTCTCGGAAAGAGGGACACCATCGTAAACATGTACCATGTTAACAGTCGTGGCACTCAGCTTGACGGCCTCATCATGTCTTTTCACGCTCCGCTTATAGGACCCGGGACTGTAGGAAGAAGGAAATACGTGAGCTGGCAGGGAGTTCTAGGTTCCAAGTTCTGCCCTAAATGGTATTTTTTCTTTAGATGTATACGTTTTATGACAATGAATAGCATCTGATCCACCAATCTCGAGAAAGCCTGCGCCAAAGCTTCGTCGTTTTATCAGCTGGTGGACAAGAGAATGGTTTGAGTCGCAAGATCTTGGGTCCCACCATACACCTGCTGTATCTATAACTAGCTTTTGCTCGCGGCTCCGCCCGTGTGGATGTCGATTATCGTGACCAAACATAGCCTATATCCTTTCTCAAGGTCTAATCTAGCCTTATACGAAATTTCATCAAAATTGGTTTTTAACTTTCGCATTCATAATATTAGTATGGATAATCTAAGTCCTAATCTGGTTTCTGCAAAAGAATCAGCGGCTGTTGTACACTTGGAAATCATTTTAGTTCCGCCTTGGAAGTATAACTATTACCAAAGCGGATTTCGATTGAAACCAAGGCCATAAAAATTGATATTAATTCTAAACCAGTCGGAGATCTCAAGCTCCTTATTATTGTGTCGAATATTGTTCACGTTGCACATTTCTATATTCGGAATAACAGACAAAACAAAGTGACAAAAACTTTATTACATGTTAATCATTATCACTACCATAGTACGAGTATAAAGCAAGGTCACTTTTCGCGTCCCTATGTCCCTATGTATGCTTATATCTTCAAAACTACGCTACAGATTTTGATGCGGTTCCTTTTAATATATAGAGTAATTCAAGAAGAAGGTTTTTATGTATAATACATTTTTTTTTTTTTTTATATAGGACACGTCAATTTGACTTCACCTCGCCTGATGTTAAGCTAAAGGCAAAGTCTCGGAAAGAGGGTCACCATCGTAAACATTTACCATGTTAACAGTGGTGGCACTCAGCTTGACGGCCTCATTAGATGCCTTTTCACGCCCCGCTTAAAGGACCCGGGACTGTAGGAAGAAGGAAACACGTTAGCTGGCAGGGAATTCCAGGTCTTAGTGGTGCGGCATAGGAATGAATCACTGAAACGCTTGGTTCTAGCAGGTATACTCTGCACCGTAAATGGATGACATCTTAGCCCTGCACGTGTCGTCCTGTGAAGGAAAGGGGAGGGTGGGACTAATTGGAAGAGCTCGTCAGAACATTCACCATGGTCTAACACATCTCTACGCATCTGCAAAGGCTCGAGGGTGTTCGTGATGCTTAATATAGTAGAGGGTGCAGCGGGAACGGAATCGGACGCCACGCGAGCGGTAAAAAATTAGCGGTACGAAGTTTGCCGGGTCCGCTAGTAAATAATATTTACTGTTAGTGCTGCGAAGGTCGATGCAGGCCCTTGTGCAGTATTGCTAATTAAATAAAAGGGTTTTGTGTGAATGTATAGAACTAAAATCCAAGCTGGTTTGTCTACTACCTACTAAGAACTACCAACACTACTGCCAATTATCATCATTATCATTATCATCATTACTGCGGTAGCCTAGTGGTATGGGTAATGGACTGCTGAGACGAGGTCTCGGGTTCGATCCCAGGTTTACCATGGCACACACCAATGACTTTTCGATGCTTTTCGAAGTTATGTGTGTATTTATCGCAGGTTTATAAGTGCCCGGTTAATGGCAATAGGCTCGCCACCTATTACATTGGGACCTAAACATAAACTGGCGAAATGTGGGTGCTAGCACCTCTGCCTACCCCTTCGGGGAATATAGGCGTGAGTTTATGTATGTATGTATGTATCATCAGTACATAGTATAAAACAAAGTCGGTTTTGTCTGTCTGTCCCTATGTATGCTTATACTAGCTGACCCGGCGAACTTATCGTACCGCCAATTATTTTCCACCCGCGTGACGTCCGATCCCGTTCCCGCTGCACCCTCTTATACAATGATATAGTTATCTAAACATCAACAGAAATAACCACCCTGTGACTTCTGAGTATATGCCGATGCCGGCCGAATTTGTTGACATGAATGATCACTGCTCTGTTCCCTTGAGTAGTAGCGTGATGATATATAGCCTATTTTATAAGCCTGATGTATAAGCTATATTATTGTAAAGTTTCATGAAAATCCATTCAGTAGTTTTCACGTGAAAGAGTAACAAACATCCATCCACACATACATCCATCCATATGAAATGAAATGAAATGAAATGAAATGAAATGAAATGAAATGAAATGAAATGAAATGAAATGAAATGAAATGAAATGAAATGAAATGAAATGAAATGAAATGAAATGAAATGAAATGAAATGAAATGAAATGAAATGAAATGAAATGAAATGAAATGAAATGAAATGAAATGAAATGAAATGAAATGAAATGAAATGAAATGAAATGAAATGAAATGAAATGAAATGAAATGAAATGAAATGAAATGAAATGAAATGAAATGAAATGAAATGAAATGAAATGAAATGAAATGAAATGAAATGAAATGAAATGAAATGAAATGAAATGAAATTTATTCGTAAGAGACACGGTGAAGATAGGATGTTACATTTTTAGTTAGTGATACAGCATATCTCGCCTTCATTAGGCATACGAATCTTGTACATAAAATATATTGTCATTCAATTAGGTACTTACATTTTAAATTAAATTTATCAAATTATTTTAAAATCATAATAAATAACATTGAATTGATATTATTAATTGTAGAAAATAAATATATTGATGTCAATAGATAAGATTATAATTAAAATGTCCAACTTTAATCAAATACATATTACCCACTAATTCCAACAGACTTTATATTCAATAATTTTGACAAGCATTTAGAACAATTAATTCATCAATTCCTCTACAATATACATTTTACTAGTAACTAATATAAATTCTTGCAAATTCTTGCAAATTGTAAAAACATTTAATTATTAACCATTGCCTTAATTTTGACCTAAACTGAGTTTTAGGCAGTTCCCTAATTACCTTAGGAATGTGGTTATAAATTTTTATAGTCATTATTAAACAATTTTTTTGGTGGAAACTTGTTCTGCACATCTCAAATTTTATTTTGGTAGGATCTCGAGATTGAAACCTGCCTGTTTCACTTACTTTAACAAACAAGTGACTATGGTTTCTCACGAACATGCCTACCTCTAATATGTAAACAGACACCAAAGTTAGCACCCCGAGTCTCTTAAAGACCTCATACGTCATACTCACAAACTTTCGCGTTTATATTTTTTTTTTAAATATTCCACAACATTATCTAGACCCATGGTTAGCTTTTATAGCTTGTGTTATGGAATCTAGAATGCGGATAAACATTCTTAAATACTTTTTTTTTTGTAAATACATACATAACATACTTAGAAACACCCAGACCAATGCAAATAGCCATATTCATGCATACAAAAAAATTAAATTAAAAATTTAAAAAACCCCCGTCAGAAAAAACACTTCAAAAAAGTTGAAAATAAATAAAGTTTGGCTTTTAACTTTCACGGTTGCCATGTCGGGGGACCCTAACTAATTCAGCACTCCGTTATATTATCTGAACAATTCAAGGTCCCCCGACATGGCAACCGTGAAAGTTAAAAGCCAAACTTTATTTATTTTCAACTTTTTTGAAGTGTTTTTTCTGACGGGGGTTTTTTAAATTTTTAATTTAATTTTTATTTTATACTTTTTAAAAGGATCTACTAGTCAAGCTCTTTCATTTTATACCCATATTGAGGGAGTTATGAAGAAATATGTATTCCAACATGTTGTAACGGCGGCCATCTTGGGTCGATTTTTTTCAAACATAGCTAAGAACACTCCCGACTAATATACCTTTCAAACAAAAAAAACTACATCCAAATCGGTTCATCCGTTTGGGAGCTACGATGCCACAGACAGACACACACACACACACACACACACACACACACACACACACACACACACACACACACACACACACACAGACACGTCAAACTTATAACACCCCGTCGTTTTTGCGTCGGGGGTTAAATAGTAGGATCTTTAAAACCCCTCTTCGCATTTTGATGCGGTTTCTTTTAATAGGTAGAGTAATTCAAAAGGAAGGTTTATATTGTTTACTAGCTTTTGCCCGCGGCTCCGCCCGCGTGGGGGTCGATTCCCGGCAATTATTCGAATTTTTCTCGCCGTAAAAACCATCCTTGAACTTCAACGAACATTTAAAAAAAAGAATTGGCCAAATTGGTCCAGGCATTGTTGAGTTATGCGCTTACCAACACATTTAGCGATTCATTTTTATATTATAAGATTACGAGATAAATATAGTACTTAGAGGGTGCAATCTGTCGCCACGCGGGCTGATAAAAATTGGCGTTATGAAGTTCACCGTGTCAGCTCAGAGTCTGGGACCCGCTTAGGACCAGACCGTAAGGGATGGCCCTGGGTCAGCCGGGGTGCGAGGGATATGTCGATGACAACCTCACCTCCGGCCTAGCACCACGACCCACAGTCGGCGTGCTGTTTTAGTCGGTTCGAGTCCGACATAACCTCCCCTTCCGGCTCCGGAAGGGGGGGTAACCGAGGGGTATTCCGCACGAAAAAAAAAAATTATAAAAGGGACCCACTTTACCAGTCTAACTGAAGATTTGGCTGAAATTCGATATTTTCTGTGAAGTGACTGCCATCTGACCTGTTCTTTCAGACTTTTGAGTGCTCTAAATACCCGTAACGATTTCAATAGATGTTCGTATGGTAACCGGACGTGCTTTAATGCATACAAATATTTGCACTGAGCGGGGATCGAACCCGGGTCTCCATAGCAGCCGCGTTGACCACCACAACGCCACGGAAGCTGTCTAATTTTGTAAAGCCGGGTCAGCTAGTTAAATATTATCTACCTCTGTGGCGTGGCGGTAGTGCACGCGACTGCCACGCAGGAGGCGCGGGTTCGATCCCCGCTCAGTGCAAATATTTGTATGCATGAATATGGCTATTTGCATTAGTCTAGGTGTTTCTATGTACAATATGTATGTATTTACAAAAAAAAAGTATCTAAGTGTGTTTATCCGCATTCTAGATTCCATGACACAAGCTAATTAAGCTTACCATGGGTCTAGATAGCGTTGTGTAAAATGTTGTGAAATATTTATTTATTACTAGCTTTTGCCCGCGGCTCCGCCCGCGTGGATGTCGGTTCCCGGCAATTATTCGAATTTTTCTCACCTTTTAAACCTTCCCTAGACCTCCACGAACATTTCAAGACCAAGATAAGATAAATCCGTTCAGCTATTCTCGAGTTTTAGCGAGACTAACGAACAGCAATTGATTTCTATATATATAGTTACTTTGTAGTCCCTAGACGACAAAATAAATACATTTTACACACAGTTAATCACTGATGTCTCCTTTATAATAGAAGGAGACCTCAGAAACTGATAAACTGTTAAAAAATTATGAAGAATAAAGATTAGGTATTATTATGAACAATAATTACCATAATATATACCTACCTTTAGAAAAGGTTTTAAAGTGGTTCTATAATTTAGAATTCATCCAGCTACTTTTAACCGATACTTCCATATCCATACTTAATATTATAAATGCGAAAGTAACTCTGTCTGTCTGTCTGTAAACCAATGAACCGAGTTTGATGAAATTTGGTATAGGGGTAGATTAAACCATGAGAAAGGAAGTAGGCTATGTTTGGTCGCGATAACCGATATCCACGCAGGCGGAGCCGCGGGCAAATGCTAGTAATATATACTTTTATTAATTAGTTGATTCTGTAATTTGGAATTTGTCCAGCTACTTTTGACCCTCACATCAAAAACTATCCTCGGTTATTGTATTTCATTTTACACTGTTCATCTTTTGTATGTAAATGACTATTGATTTGATACGCATCTCATTTCTCAACTCATAAGAAGTAGAACACATTTGGCACAGCTGCCTTCAGATAAAAAAGTGAGAATTCATTTTCAATTTGCGCATTCATTCAGTTAGCTAAAGTAAAGCCAACGAAGCGAGAGAAAAAAGGTAAACAATGTTTCCGCGGTTCGAAACTTTTTCAATTGAAAATAATTACGTATCACTTCAAACGCGTTCCAGACAGGAATGAAATTGCTCATAAGATGTCGGATCTGAAAGCTTAGAACCGCTGTGCTGACAGTTTTCCTGTACTATGGAACACGCAACGACAGCTGTCGCTCGCCCATTGTCACGTACGTGTGATATGTGCGACAAGGACAGAGAATATAATCGTTAGTTATCGCAACGTAACTGAGTAATGGTCGCTTTGTTTACCTTTTTTCTCTCGTCTCGTTGGCTTTACTTTAGATTATAACTGGCAGTCAATAACCTATTGATGGACCGGTTCATGTCGAGCCCACATTGAACTGTCCGGACACTAACATCTACGCCATTAATCAATACAAAGAAATAAAGTCTGTTATTAATAATAAAATGACAGTTTTTGTGACTTATTGCCCAAGCCAACCTCACCTGTAAGTGAGTGCACCTGTTTCACAAAGGGATACCAAAGCGGAAAGCTTTGGAAGTCAGGAGAAGTCAGAAGTCAAACCGCCTAAAACCGCACGTCGACTAAGGGTCGTAGTGCTAGGCCGGAGGTGAGGTTGTTTTTGACATATCCCTCACACCCGGTTGACCCAGGCCATCCCTTACGCCCTCCTCGAAAGCCAACATACTAAGAAACAAACTTGGACGGAACTAAAAATAGCTTTAGGATGATGATGATGACGCAATAAATTAACTTTATCAACACTATCAACAGGCCAGAGGAGACCGGGCACTAGTGTGAAGTGTGAGCTTCTCAAAACAGGTCATTCTACACCAGAAAATGGGGTAGTTAAGTTAGATAGTCAAAACCTCCAGAAGGCTGGCTATCTCTCGGTCGGAATCTGATAACAGCTAGAGTCACTGTGTGGACACCTTGGTTCTGGTGTACCTACCTGTCTCAGCGAGGTTGTTATGGGAAGTTACATACAGATAATCACGCCGTATATCCCCGGAGGGATAGGTAGAGACGTATTAACGTTTTGCCAACTATGCTTATCGGTACCACGCAATCGATTCAGGTCAAGTAGGCACTTTGGACGGATTGAGAACAGTACTAATCCTAATTCACTTTTTACGAAACTTTACATTCACCGGAAGAGATGGCGTAGCCCTATTCTAACACGGAAAACATTACCCTCGCCGGCACAGTCGGGTAAAATGGTTTACAAAGCCTTTACTTATGAACGTTAGAATGAATGTCAAACACATCGTGCGCTATTAAGGCTGGTTAATGTACTCGTGAAATTAAAGTAAATTCGCAACGTTATTGTGCAAATACTAGAGAAATAATGTTTGTATTTTGTTTACTGACCCTTGACCATAAAGATATCTTTATGCCTTAATACCAGGCTTGTTCTCAATCTCTCTTATTATAATAAACTCGTGTACTCATATTTATATACTCTACTAAGTACTGTACTAGCACAGAATAGATAATAGTACCAGATACTAGGTAATGAAACAAAAAAAAAATTTTTTTTTGTAAATAGGCCAAGGAAGCCGTCTTGTCTTGCCGGTCTTTTCAAAACAGGGGGCTACATTGTGAATAACTGTCCAGATTATACATTGGCTAAACATTTAATGATCTACAGATAAATGAATTTTGAATACTGTATAGTTGTATCCTGTGTAATTAATTATATTCATATAGTATCGCAGCCGTTTGTTTACAAAAACGTCGTTAAACTGAAGGTCCTTACTAAATGTATAAAATAAATGTTTAGCATTAGAAGTAGATGCTGACGCTTAGTAATTAAACTTGTTTTATAAATAACCACCAAATAGTTTTAGAATTTATATGATATTAGCTTTTGCCCGTGGCTCCGCCCGCGTGGCTGTCGGTTATCGCGATCATATATTGCCTATGTCCTTTCTCATGGTATAATCTACACCTATACCAAATTTCATCCAAATCCGTCCAGTGATTAAGGCGTGAAAGCGTTACATACAGACCGAGTTACTTTCGCATTTATATTAGTATGGATTAGCTTTTGCCTACGTTTCCGCCCGCGTGGATGTCGGTTACTGCGACCAAACATAGTCTATCTATTTCCTTTCTCATGGTCTATTCTACCCCTATACCGAATTTCATCAAAATCGGTTCAGTGGTTTAAGCGTGAAAGAGATATAGATAGATATAGAGATACAGACAGACAGAGTTACTTTCGGATTTTTAATATAAAGTATGGAAGTATGTCGCGATAACCGACATCCACTCGGGCGGAGCCGCGGGCAAAAGCTAGTAGGTAAAATATTGTATTGTTTTGAGTTTTCAATATTTCGACGATATATAAATACCTACTAGCTTTTGCCCGCGGCTCCGCCCGCGTGGATGTCGGTTATCGCGACAAAACATAGCCTATGTCCTTTCTCAAGGTCTAATCTACCCCTATATCAAATTTCATCAAAATCGGTTCAGTGGTTTAGGCGTGAAAGCGTAACATACAGACAGACAGACAGACAGAGTTACTTTCACATTTATAATATTAGTATGGATTAGAAGGAATTGTACCTACTGTAACTTTATATGCAAGCTGACTCAAATAAAAGGCATGGCAGAAATACTTGCAACACGCGGTCAGCTTACACCGGATGCTGAACCAACTAAATATAAATAAAACCGTCTAACGGATACTTTTTCAGCGCCTCTGTCATTATTTTCGCATTAAGTATATGAGTGTTTAAAAATATTTCGAACATAAAGTTATCGGTTTAATCTCAACACTAGTTATAATTTATTTACTGGTGGCAACACCGTTTTTCATCTCTTCCCTTTGGTGATGGCTACCTTTGTTGTCCTGGTGTCCCTAATGGTGTCCCTACCATTTTTGTACTCGTGCAAATACACACATCCCATAAATATGTAGGTATGCCTTGGGACATATATCTTGAACCTAATATTATGACGTCAAAATGTGCTCTATTACGGGTAGTTCTAATACGGGGTGTCTTTTGAGTATAGTATGTGATGCTACGCCGGTGATTCACCAAGGTAATATTATTACAAAACTATGACAGCCTGTGTGGCCTGCTGGTGGCGTGGTGGCAGTGAACGCGACTGCCACGCAGGAGGCGCGGGTTCGATATCCGCTTAGTGCAAATATTTATATACATGAATATGGCTTGCATTGGTCTGGGTGTTTCTATGTATAATATGTATGCATTTACAAAAAAAGTATCTGAGTATGTTTATCCGCATTCTAGATTCCATAACACAAGTTAACTTGCCATGAGTCTAGATAGCGTTGTGTAAAATGTTGAGGAATATTAATTTTATTATTATTATTTTTTCTGCGCCAGGGCCTGTTTTTCTGGCGACTTAGGTCCAAAATGTAGCCCTAGGTATATTGAGAAGGCATAGGGTATGTCCACTCCCTACGGCAACACAACCTGCACGGGAAATGCGTCGGTTCTTACTATAGTTTTTATTTAATTTTAATCATCCGCCCAACCTATAATAGTAACTGATTTGACTATCAAATTTTATGACGTCCGTAATCTTTGTATCTTTTTTCATACAAGTTACCTTATAACTTATCGTTTTGACGTTTAGTAAAAAGTAACTAATTTGACTATTATAGTCAGTAGAATACTGAATACCCAATTGTATAAAAAAGTCTTACTCTAATGCCTCGTATACACTACTCGCGAAGTTACTCGGCGAAGTTCTTGTTCAACTTTACCTACAGTCCGAAGTGCGACACCACACACTCGTTCAACTTCGCGAGGAGCTCATTCGCTCTAAGGTGCCGAAAGCCTACGCACGTTCGTCCTTATGATATTAATGATATTGGGTAATGGTCCCAAATAATAGGCTCTGCTTGCACAGTATCGAGGAACAACATATTTTCCTCCTGTGACGACTGTATTTTGTTCTAAATAAACACAATATGTGTCACACGCAATATTTTTTTTTTATTCCACAACATTCTACACATCGCTATCTAGACCCATGGTAAGCTTTTATAGCTTGTGTTATGGAATCTAGAATGCGGATAAACATACTTAAATTTTTTTTTTGTTAATACTTACATATTATACATAGAAACACCCAGACCAATGCAAATAGCCATATTCATGCATACAAATATTTGCACTGAGCGGGAATCGAACCCGCGCCTCCTTGCGTGGCAGTCGCGTGCACTACCACCACTGAAGTCGGCCGAGTAGTGTAGAGAGGTACTTCGTGAACGCACTTCGTGCCACTTCGGGCCCTTTGACTCGGGCGCAAAAACCGACAACAAATGGAAGTCGCCCGAGGCGCGGTAAAGTATGACGAGGTAAGCCGAAGTGCATCTCCACACTATCGTATTCGCCTAACTTCGTTCAACTTCGCGAGTAGTGTATAGGGGGTTTAAGGCTGGGTTGCACCATCTTACTTAAACATTAACAGTGCTGTTAAAGTACCGGTTAGATACAAAATAGGTTGCATCATTTGATAATGGTTAATATGACGTCAATACTTGACACTAACCGTAACCGGCCACGGTCCACCAGTTATTGTCATTGTTAACGTTAAATTGGTTAAGTATCTGTCAAAAAGGAGATGTCTATATTATAAGAAGTATAAAACGAAAGAGTTTGATTTGATATCTCAACTGTTCGACATAAGAACTGACAGCAAATGAGAGCTAACGTGTAGCATAACCAAAATAAAAAAAAAACACCAAAATCGATCTGGGAATCGGTTTCAGGGTTTTTGGGGTCGCTGATTGCGAATATATCATCCATTTGGCGATCCAAGATGGCGGACTCTAAATTTTCAGTAAAATCGATATGGGTATCGTTTTCGGGGTTTTTGGGGTCGCTAATTACGAAGATATCATCCATATACCGATCCAAGATGGCGGACTCGACATTTTCATCAAAATCTATATGGGTATAGTTTTCGGGGTGTTTGGGGTTGCTGATTACGAATATACTATTCATTTAGCGATCCGAGATGACTGGATGGATTATACATATATTCGTAATTAGCAATCCCGAAAACTTCGAAAACTATACCTTTATTGACTTTGTAGGATATTTCAAGTTCGCCATCTCTCGATGGCTAAATGGATGAAATACCTATTCGTAATCTAATTAACAATTCCAAAAACCTCGTAAACCACACCCATATTGACTTTGTTGAAAAATTCGAGTCCGCCATCTTGGATCTCTAAATGGATGATATATTCGCCATCAGTAACCCCGGAAACTTCAAAAACGATACCCATATTAACTTTTTTGGAAATTTCTCGTCCGCCATCTTGGATCGCAAATGGATGATAATATTCGTAATTAGTCACCACGAAAATCTCGAAAATGATACCCATATTGATGTTTGAATGAATTTTTTATAGCATATTGATGTTGTTGAAAATTTCACTTCCGCCATCTTTGATCGTCGTTAAAATGGTCGTCAATACCGATATCAGACAATTGCCGGCAGGCAATCGTACGATGTGGAGTCGCAAAACTGATAGCAGGGCAGGGACTGGCCGGTAGGCCAAAATCAATTTCGTGTGTGGGCGCTGTCGGCCTAAGACTGCAGACCGCCCGATACGATCTGAAACTGCAGGCGGACTGATCGTGAATGGGCTCCTTAAGAATATATCATCAATTTAGCGAACCAGGCGATTAGGGAAATTTCATCGAAAAACGAACTCGAATTCGAATCCTCCCGCCTCCCGCCTCCCGCCTCCGCCTCCCGCCTCCCGCCTCCCGCCTCCCGCCTCCCGCCCCCCGCCTCCCGCCTCCCGCCTCCCGCCTTCCGCCTACCGCCTCCCGCCTCCCTCCTCCGGCGTACCACCTCCCGCCTCCCGCCTCCCATAAAAACTTGATTTTACACCAGTTTTGAAAAATAATATAGTACCTATCGCGATGCAGCCTTCATACATTGACACCTAAAACTCACTCTTGTCAGTTAGCATTTTAAGTTTATGGTACTGACACGGTCACGGTGTCACGGGTCGAGCCGTTCACCCGTCCACACTTAGCGTACATGTACTGTAGCGATGTCACGATGTCCGGTCCGTTGTCCGTGTCACAAGTGTGGACGCACCATAAGAGTCATTGTTACTGTTAATGTTAAATTTGACGTAAAGCTCTTACTTTAGCAGGTAGTATGGTGCAACTAAGCCTTAATGTTGGCATTTTAAGGACGGAGTCCGCGGAGCGCACGACTCAAAATCTGTCAAAATACAGACGCAGCCGTGCACGCACACATCACCGAGATGCACAGTGGGCTGCTAGATGCTCTTTACCAGTCAAAATAATGGTGAAAATTGTCTTAAAAATGATGAAAAAACTAGTTTAAGCCTTGTGGTTAGAGTGCATTTTTGAGTAATGTGATTTATTGTGACGAATTACGTCTGTCAATTACATTTCGTATCTCTTTTCTTCTTATACATTCATCCCTGTCATATTATCTTACGTGACGTCATTGGCATGTCTTTTGTTTCAGTGTCATACATAGCATGTTAAATTTTTTACAGAGATTATGAGATTTCGAACAAAATAAGGCTGGGGAATACCTACACCTAATTGTTGATATCTGAGGATACTGAAAATACTCATAAAATTTAAATGCCCACCGCGTAGACAGACCATACCTACCGGTTACGTACAAAAATAACGATTTTAAATCCCGAATTACAAAATTCCGAAGTTCAAAAACTGTAGGTACGAAATATCAAAGTACGAGATACCGAAGATCACTTATAGTTTAGATTTTATGTATAGAGCGCGCATATTAATCTAAATGTACGGGGGCCGAGCACGACAATTAGACT
The DNA here is from genome assembly GCA_914829495.1 of Eilema sororculum. Lineage (NCBI taxonomy): Eukaryota > Metazoa > Arthropoda > Insecta > Lepidoptera > Erebidae > Eilema > Eilema sororculum. Next base: position 16,572,592 of record OU618552.1, on the reverse strand, counting down.
TCTCGTCGCCTGACGGTAAGATAAGGCAAAGTCTCAAGAAAGGGCCACCATTACAAACACCTACTTAGTTAACAATGGTGGCACTCAGCTTGACGACCTTACTAGATGCCGATCAGATTGTCGTTTAGTGGTAGTGGCGTGCTCTGAAGAATGGAATGGTGGAAGAAAAGGAAATACCTTTGCTGTGCCTGCGTCTTCTTAGCATTGAACTCCACCAAGTTCTCAGAGCCCCATTGTAAAATGTGGTCCAGGATCCGGTCAATCTCAGTGACAAGAAGCTACCCTTTTTCATCGATATCAGACTGTGTAGCCGCAGGATTTCCGTGATAACTCGTGTAAGGTGCTATCATCTGCATAGCAATGAAAGGTGAAGAAAGAGAGTGGGTAATATCATACATAATATTACCCACTCTCTTTCTATATAATAGGAAATATCACAGAGGACACGAATACGGCGCTCCTGCAGGCACCTAGCAACCCAATTGCACAGTTTCAGAGTTCGTCTCGCAGCTCTTCTTCCTACATTTCCTACCCGGCTGGAGCCGGGAGGGGAGGTTATGTCGGACTCGAACCGACTTAAACCGCACGTGGTGCTAGGCCGGAGGTGAGGTTGTCTTAGGCATATCCCTCACACCCCGGGAGGAGGGACAACGGTGTCCAGGACTCACGCCAGAGTGGGGAGGCGCGCTACATATCGCGCCACCGCCGTGGCCTGCTTCTGCTGGGGTGACAGGCGGCTCTACCCGTCACGCGCTCATGAGGGACGGAGGTCAGTCTGTGCCCTCCGACGCCCGAGTTGCCTGCGCACGCAGGCGGTGTGATCTGTTAGTCTCTCTCACTCACGCCGCCACTCCCGTTTCACCATCTCCTTCACGACCATTAGAAAGAAAAAAAGGAGGACGCAGAAGGAGACGATGGCCGCCCACGTGTCCGCACAGCGGACCATCGCCGTGAGTAGGGTAGCGAGGATGAGAACTCTCACTCCCAGGGCCGGACACTCGGTGAGCTCGCGTCGCAGTGATGGCACTCGGACGTTCGCTCCTTATCGATCAGCGCAGATTGACGTGATCGTACCAACGATGGCGGCTCTCTTGCATTTTATTTGCTATGTCACGGACACGAACGCTGCCAAGGATGCGATCTTCACACGTGACTCCAAAACAAAATAAATGTCGCTGCTGTCACCGTCCCATGCGTCCACCGGTTTCTCAGACCAAGCTGAAAAGCCGACCGGGAGAGGTCGGCGGCACTGGTGTACTAAAAGGACCGTAAGAAACCACCGTAAAGGCCTGGGCCCCTGCGTCAGACAGGCTTGTCGATTAGGCTATGAGGTGTAGTGGTTTCTTGAGGTTATTACCCGTGTCTGCGACATTGCGATGCATAAGGCTTCTAATCCAGTGCACCAGGTCTACTGGTGGTCGCACTAGCTGATACCCGCGACTCCTGTGACTCTAGTGATGCTGCTACATATAAATCAGTCAGTATCTTTAATATAATATAACCCAAAGATTTTTTTTTTATTTCTAATATGTACGGAAACAGCTACTTTACAATATACATACAGGGTGTATTTTTGAAACGGGGCAGTAAGGGCAAGTACCTTAACCGTTGCAGTTACAGCAAAACGTTCTTAAAAGACCTTCCCTAACTTTTTGGGACATTTTGAACTGCATTCACAGATTTTGTAAAAAACTTACAGTTAGCAAAAAAAATGCAAAAAGTTCAATTTTTTTTTTATGCCAATCGATTCTATTTTATGTGGGGATCAAAAAACTCCATGGGACCATTTTAGCTTTCAGTACTAGAAAAGACAGAAATCGCCAAAAACGTTTCCCATACATTTCGTACGGAAATATGATAAATCAACTCGAAACTCAGGTAAAATTTTGAACTTTTTTAAATAAAAAAAATCATTTAAACATTTAAGAAATTGGTTTATGAAATAAATTGCTCAAAATGATTTCCATTTTCACGAATACATAAGTCTATCCTTTTTTGCACTGAACTAATGGCGGCTAATAATGTTCTGGGATGAATATTACGTAAAATGGTCATTAATGCATCCTTGAGCTCTTGAACACTGGCGTACGTCGTCTTATACACCTCGTTTTTCACGAAGCCCCTTAAAAAAAAATCAAGTGGTGTTAGATCGGGGCTACGAGGTGGCCACTGTGTTGGACCATGTGTACCTATCCACTGTGTACCGAATAGGCGGCTCAAATTGGAACGTGAAAGGTGACTGTTATGTGGCGGAGCACCATCTTGTTGAAAATGAACTTTTCGCAATTCCGACAGGGGCCATTCGTCCATCTCGTTTTCAAGATGGTGTAAAATGACTTCATTATACATGGCAGAATTCAGTTTCCCTTCATAAAATTCCACCATTATGACTCGATTGGACATTATACCACACCAACAGTTGAATGAGAAGCGAACCTGATTATGACTTGCCGTAACTCTTAGTGGATTTTCTTTGGACCAATAGTGGTGATTTTTTCTGTTGTACATACCGTTATTGGAAAAATTCGTTTCGTCTGACCACAGTATGTAATTTAAAAATTCATGATTTTTTCCTCTTATGTAACACTTGAACTATGCGCCCATATCGATAGCACTTGTAGCCGTATTTCTTTCATATCTTTATCACAAGGGAGTGGGATACACCTACTTCAAGGGCGACTTGCCTGGACGATACCTCTGGATATGCTTCGACATAAGTCAGAACCGCAATCTCCGTGTCCATGTCCACACGAGGCTGCCGCTTTCTTTTGAAAGAACCCTGCAATTCCAGGTTTTTCAAAAGATTTGTAATAACCTTTCTTGTTGGCACATGCCGCAACGGATACTTATTGCGGTACCACACTAATGCAGCTCCCGCATTTCGATTATTGACAAATAGCTTCTAATAAGTCATTTTTTTCACGATTAGAAGACATTTTAGCGAAAATCCTTAATTAATAACTCATACGAAGTTTCTCAGCTGAAACTAAGTATAACACAGAGATTTTCGAATTAAATTCGAAATTTGAGGGTAAAAATTCTTTTTATTTACTTTACAGTCAATTCTACCCACTTCCTGGCCATAACAAAAAGTTAGACCATCGTAGAAATTTGTTTCTGTTGCCGAAATGTATGGGAAACGTTTTTGGCGATTTCTGTCTTTCCTAGTACTGAAAGCTAAAATGGTCTCATAGAGTTTTTTGATCCCCACATGAAATAGAATCGATTGGCATAAAAAAAAATTTTTGGACTTTTTGCATTTTTTTTGCCAACTGTGAGTTTTTTACAAAATCTGTGAATGCAGTTCAAAATATGTCAAAAAGTTAGGGAAGGTCTTCTAAGAACGTTTTGCTGTAACTGCAACGGTTAAGGTACTTGCCCTTACTGCCCCGTTTCAAAAATACACCCTGTATATACTTACCTATACAATCATATAAAATAGACCATGAAGTTAGTATCTAATTAAAATTTCATTACAACAGAACCTAAAATATTGTTTCTACAAAAAATATTTTGACTAGGTATATCCCCAACTTTACAGTTCAAACCTTAAAGCAAGTATCTCAAAATCTGAAATATTATGCTATAAATGTACCAACGAATATGTGAAATGGCTAAAATCGGAACTACGGTTGTCACTGTCAAATGCATACTATTTTATTGCCGTCCAATTGATTAATGAAGACGGTGGCGCCATTTTTCATTTCACATATTTCTTGGTAGGCCTATTTATGTATGCATGAACTGTCATCACGCGCCAAAGAGACGTGCTCCTGCTTCGAAGGCCCGTGGGCGACTGACGGGTGACGAGAAAAAATATGGCAGAAAAAAGACACAATTTTACGCGTTTTTCAGTAAATTTGAAGTGATTTTTTAGATTGATTACTAAATGTATCATAAAATAAGTTTTTTCTTCCCTATCAAGAAGTCTTTGACTTTCAAATAGATACCGGTTCATTGCTAAAATCACTCATTTTCGGTATGAATTTACTCAAAGACTGGAGCCTGTTTCACGTAGCCTATATGGAGAATTTACGTAAAACATATCTAGATTTTAGGGCTTTAAAAGAGGAAGTCTTTGTTTGAATGAATTTTTTATAGCATTCATTATGCTAACTGTTAAGTTCGAAAAACATTGGAAAAAATGAAATGCTCAAGTGAGACTCGAACTCACGACCTTTCGCTTACAGGGCGACTGCTCTGCCAACTGAGCTATTGAGCACCACTTGAATCATTCCAAATTTTCCTTCTCTTTATAACCGTCTATAAGGGCGACGGTGCAGCCATCTACCAACATTCTTACGAACTGTTGGAAACAATGAATGATTTTTCAACCATTTTTAAACATTGAATTTTGATGACTGCGCCCAAATATTTGAATGAATTTTTTATAGCATTCATTATGCTAACTGTTAAGTTCGAAAAACATTGGAAAAAATGAAATGCTCAAGTGAGACTCGAACTCACGACCTTTCGCTTACAGGGCGACTGCTCTGCCAACTGAGCTATTGAGCACCACTTGAATCATTCCAAATTTTCCTTCTCTTTATAACCGTCTATAAGGGCGACGGTGCAGCAGGTCTTTGTTTGTAAAGGTACATGCAATATTTATTGGTTCCTTCAGTGTTCAAAAAGTGTTTCTTTTTATCAATTCGTGTTGATTTATTGCGTTAAATCTGAAAAATACGAAAGCATGTATTTGCATTTTTTCTCAATTTTGTGGGTTTGTCGACGTTTATTATATAACAACTATTAGGTTTTAAGAGTTTAATATGAGTATACCATATTTTTTGGTCTTTGAATGTAATATATACAAATAATCATTGATATCAATCATATCTAAATGGGTTAAATATGAAAGAACGTAACACTCTTTTCGGTGATTTTCACGATCTGGCCCCTTAATTATACAGTTGTTTTTCGTTTTAGTACCTATAACCGATTTTTGGGTTCAAGTTCAATAAATTGGTGAAATGTATTGGGTGTTTAATAAACCTATATCATGTACCTAGATAGATAAATTACAAGTGGAAACGATATTAAAATAGCGTTCACATGATAAATGATAAGATTGCGTTACGTTTGTACAATAACCTATATTATTTGCAATCAGAACGAAATTCTTCCGATTAGATGAGTAAGCATTGTACCTACGCAAATATTGGATTGTGCTTATTTATTTAATGACGTAATTATATCTAGAACACATTATTGTAAGTAGGTACGTGATAGCACAGATCCATTTAAATCCTATCCGATATGGCAAAATAATATTTTATGTTTACTCAATAACGCTTAATAGATTTGCCATGTTGGTTCCCGGTGGAGTAGAACAGGAGCCTCCCCCCCCCCCTGCCCCCAGCTCTTCCAGTAGGTGTCGTAAAAGGAGACTAAGGGATAGGGCAGTTCTCCATCCAACAGTAAACATACAGCCCAAGAAAAAGGGCCAATAGGCTCACCCTCTATTATGTCGTGGAACCGAAACTCATTATTGGCGAAACGTGGGTGTTAATACACCTCTGCCTACCCCTTCGGGGATTTACAGACGTTTGTATATGGATGGATGGATGGTAATTATATCTAGAGCACATTATTGTAAATAGGTACGTGATAGCACCATTTAAATCCTATCCGAAATTGCACAAGAGTATTTGTGTTTACTCAATAACGCATTCTTGATTAGGTACGACTCACGGAATATATCAGTTTTTAACCCAATTATTATAAATGCGAAAGTAACTCTGTCTGTCTGTCTGTATGTGTTACGCTTTCACGCCTAAACCACTGAACCGATTTTGATGAAATTTGGTATAGGCGTAGATTAGACCATGAGAAAGGACATAGGCTATGTTTGGTCGCGATAACCGACAGCCAAGCGGGTGGAGCCACGGGCAAAAGCTAGTACTAGATAAATATTCCTTTGATTCACGGAAACCGTTAGTTTTCCCACACAGCTGCGGTCATAAACATGTAAAGTAACTTATACGTTTTTTTAATATCTACAACTAGCTTTTGCCCGCGGCTCCGCCCGCGTGGATGTCGGTTCCCGGCAATTATTCGAATTTTTCTCGCCGTAAAAACCTTCCCTGGACTTCCACGAATAATTCAAGACCAAAATTAGCCAAATCGGTAAAGGCGTTCTGGAGTTATATCGTCAGGAAGGAAAACCCGTCTTATTTTTATATAGTAGATGACAACTAATTAAACGACTAATTAATCGATTTGTTGCTAAACGATTTCAAAAAAGAGGAGGGTATTTAAAATAATAGTATTAAATATGTACTATTTCAAACTATATCTAATATATATCTGTTCAGCCGTTTTGGCATGAGTAAATAACATCCATTCATCTAAATTCTCCACTTAGTGAGATTCAAGAGTAGTGGTTAGATAATAGCTGTAGTGTTTATGGATTTCACTATATCGAGTAACAGTAAGGTTGTCTCGACGGAACGAGTTATTGAGAACTGTTTAAAATGCCTTGGATTCGCCACGTTGTGCAATTTACTAAACAAAGCTAAGCACAGAACGTCTGTGTAGGTCTGGCACACTTCGATAAAAATTCGAATTTGACAATATGACGTGTATGATGAGTAGTCGTTAATCCGGCTGTTAGTCCTACCTTTTTTTTTTCGGAGCCGGAAGGGGAGGTTATGTCGGACTCGAACCGACTAAAACCGCACGCCGACTGTGGGTCTTGGTGCTAGGCCGGAGGTGAGGTTGTCATAGACATATCCCTCGCATCCCGGCTGACCCAGGGCTGGCTGTTAGTCCTACCTATAAACCTACTCTCTTTCTACATACTATAATCCGGGCCCTCGATTCTACTAAAGCTAAACCACTGTGGTACCACAGTCAGCGCAAAAAATGACATTAAACTTTAGACTTTATTTCTATATCCCTAAAGTCCATAATGAATTGAAAAAAATTCAGTACACTTTTTCATTGGCTCTGCAAAAAGTCATTGAATTTTGAACTTTAACAACTTCGCTGTAAAGTCTATCATTTAATGCCGTTTTTCCGGTTTAGCTTTTGTAGAATCGAGGGCCCACAGTAAAAAAAAACCCACAGTAAAAAGAGTCAATGAGTTTTTCCTCTGTATCCGACTCTGGGAAGAGCCCGGCGTCAGCTATCCAGGCTCTCCTTCGTCTTTTACTAGGAAAGCCTGCAGCAAAACCTCGTTCGCCAGTAGTTACTTATCTATATTATACGTAGAGACATCCCATGCGGTTAGGATTATTCATACACGAAAATATTCACACTCAGCAGGAATCGAACTCGCAACCCCGTATTCATTGAAAGGCCGTCATAGGACGTCCCAGATTCTATCGTGATTTATTTGGTGTTATTTATAGGTGGCAGACAAGCACACAGACTACCTGATGACTCATCAGTGATGAGAAGTAGTTACCATCGCCTATGGACGTGGGCAATACCAGGGGCATCATACCTACTCATGCTGCCGACCGTGTAAGACCTTCTAATGCTCTTCTTTAGGAAAGGGTGATGGTGGTCCGTGTATATCTTCTGGACTGCACCTCGGCTTTCTACCATTTTTTTTTAACGTGCGGGTGGTCCCCGCGGGTACCCCTCCCACCGGTGCCGGTAGGAGGAGTTATGTCGAACTCGAACCGACCAAAGCGCACGCCGTCTGTGAATCGAATTGCAAAGCCGAAGGTGAGGTTGTTGGACATATCTTTCGCACTTCGACGGATCCAGGGCCATGCCTATTGGTCTGGCCCACCTCGGAGTCTCCAACTCCTCCCCGGGAAGGGGAGGCGTGACAGGCGGCTCCACCCCTCACCCTCAGGCCCACGCTCAGGGGGGACGGAGGTCATTCAGCGACCTCCAAGGCTCGAGTAGCCTCTGCTCGTGAATAGCGAGTACCGCGAGTCTCGTTCAGCTTTTTAACATCTAGCAGGGTGCAGTCAATTGACGGACCAAATATTAAAAAGCTTTCCCGAGTGGACGGACCAAATATTAAAAAGCTTTCCCGAGTGCCTTTGTGCAAAAATTTCAAATGATTTTAAGAAAATACCGAAAATGTAACCGGCCATTGTCTCCATCAAAGACCATAGTGCATAATCATATTGATACTTTTTAATGATGTCGCACAATGAATTGCTTGCTCATCGCTCTCTGGTACATTGAACTTTACACAATACATTATTTTATACATTGTGAAATACATATTCGCACTCATATAACAAGTGTACCTACTTTATTTTATATTGCATTATGTTATGCAAATAAAACATAATTCAATCTATTTTCAATTCTGTCACGGTCACCATAAACAACGTTTTTCTTTTTCTACTATAATTGGCGCAATATTGTACGGGTTGACAGTTTCTATAAACAAATCTTGTGATTTTATCAAAATAAAAATAATCGTTGAGCTATTTACAAGTGATATTTTTGTTGAGCAAGCTGAATAATACATAAAAGGTAGGTTGTATCTTACTATGTAATTTTATAAAAAGATAACTTTTCAAATGAAATTCAATTGCTACTTACATTGTGGTATTTAGCTTTGTATCGTCAGTATCGTCTTTAAAACTAACGGTATGCAAATTACATTATCTACACGTCGAAGGTAAATAAAACAGGAAGCTAAGTAGATACGTCTTTCTAGTTAAATAAATATTATTAAAAGATAAAATTCCGGATACCTAACCACAGAATACTGAAGTTTCAACAACTCCTCATACTAGTTTTTCCACCGAATTTTCATTTGTTGTTGTCATAAAGTTACTCTATCATTTGTTACTCTATTTTTTGGATTCTATCACAATATGTATATTTAATACTAGCTGTGCCCGCAACTTCGTCCGCGTGGAATGTACTTAATAAAAAAAAATCAGTTTTTTTTTTGTTTTTGGCATTTTTTTTAGCCTAAGTTACTCCTTATTACATAAGCTATCTGCCAGTGAAAGTCCCGTCCAAATCGGTCCAGCCGTTCCAGAGATTAGCCAAAACAAACAGACAGACAGACAGACAGACAGACAGACAAAAAATTTAAAAATATATATTTTGGTATGTGTACCGTATATACATTCATATGCATGTAGTAGAAAGCGGTTATTTTAATATTACAAACAGACACTCCAATTTTATTTATTTGTATAGATTATTTTATAATTTTACAGCAGCTTTTCAGCTTGCTGTTTTAGCTTATTAATGGTTTTGACCTAGCAAAAATCATCTAAATTGATTTTACCATTTTGATTGTTTGCTCGAATAAAGTGAAAAGTTGATACAAAAAGTTGTTATAGTCATCTAACCGATGGATGATGTATCGACAGGTCAATAATAATATTAGGATGTATGAAATACTACCTACTAATGTTTATTTGATTTATTAAATGTATATTGATTGAAGAACCTGTTAATAAAATTAAACCAGCTCTAATAAATAAGCTACGCATACAGTATAACATGAGTTATTACTTTCACTGTGTCAAAGATAATATTTTTTGACAATTGACCTACGTGGCTGCGTACTAGGACAGGAGATGTCCTAAGCTTTAGATGTCACGACACCTTCACAGCCCATCCTTTAGCGTCAAGTCCTAGCCGCAAGAGTGGGCCTAATTTAGAGCCTTGTGGAACACCTTTGCGTTACTTATTTAGAGGGTAAAGCTAAATTGGCCTCGAAGAAGCTGGGCGTACTCAATAGATCGAGACAATATTTCACTCCGGCTCACCGCCAACAACTTTATAAGGCGCAAGTACGGCCACATATGGAATACGTTCTCATCTCTGGGCAGGAGCACCTCAGTGCAAACAGTTTGCACTGAGGAACTGAACTGAGGTTGAACAGGAGAACCCTCTGGACCGCATCCAACGGAGAGCGACTCGAATCGTCAACTGCCGGGATGTTCCAAATCGGCTAGACTCTTTGGCACTGCGTAGAGATGTGGCTTCGCTTTGCATCTTCTATCGCCTATACAATGGGGAGTGCTCCGAGGAATTGTTCGGATTGATTCCCGCCGCCTCTTTTCGCCATCATTCCACGCGACAGCAGTTCTACACTCACCATTTTTACAGCTGGCGGTCCACAACTGTGCGTTTCTCGAGAAACTTTCTGCCTCGCACAACTAAACTGTGGAATGAACTGCCACCAACTATTACGACCTTCAAACCTTCAAGAAAAGAGCGTACTCTCTTTTAAAAGGAAGGCAACGCACTTGTGACTCCTCTGGTGTTGCGAGTGTCCATGGGCGGCAGTGATCGCTTACCATCAGGCGATCCGTCTGCTCGTTTGCCTCCCTAATCCATGAAAAAAAAAACTTAGATACTCGAATCAACACAGCTATCGCCAATGAAGCCCCGTATTCTTAATTTTTTTTTAAAGAAAATTAGTAACTAAAATTACTAATATTATTCCCTCTTACCCCTCCAACTGAGCTAAACTGCTTGTGTTAGTAGTGGGTTCACGTCGATAGTGTAATATCCAAGATTCGAACCCGGGACCTCTCGATCGTAAGGCCTACTCCTTTACCACTGAGCTGCCGAAGCTTGCACGCGCTTACAAGTGCACAAATTTGCCAGGCTCTATATAATATAATATCCTTGAACCGATTCATATTAAAAAAATCCTTGACGCACTAAACATGTACACACACATAACTCTTGAAAATTGTGCTTGATACATCCAGATTTACTGATATAAGTAGTTCATTTACTCACTCCTTTGTTCCTTTGGGATGAGAAAACAACCCACAATCTGCCTCTATCCTTACACACTCCACAAACTTGGTAAAAGATATTAATATTCAAAATATTCAAAAGCCTTCCCAAAGTTCGAAAACAACTTTTGAATTACTCCACTGCTGAACAAAACTCTTTGTGTTAGACCTTCAACAATACATGCTGTAAGACATGACATGCTTTTTTTTGTTTTTTCGTGTGAAAATCCCCTCGGATACCTCCCCTACCGGAGCTGGAAGGGGAGGGTTTTGTCGGACTCGAACCGACTAAAACCGCACGCTGACTGTGGGTCGTGATGCTAGGCCGGAGGTGAGGTTATCTTCGACATATCCCTCGCACCCTGGCTGACCCAGGGGTAAGACATGACAAGCAAGAATACAGGACCGTGCAAGAATACATGATTTGGAAGCAGTGAAAGTTTTAGCACGTAAATAGTCTGTTGCTATACTGTATTGTCAAAAGCATGCCAGTCTCCATTCATGGTCAAGGCCGTGTCAGTGCTAACTCGACGTAACCAAACCATCGCTGTTTTGTAACAATTCACACGCGCGACTTGAAGGCTCTTTACGTTTACACTGCTCAATTTGAATGTTAAGTAGATAGATACTAGATAGTTTCGTTCCTTCTAGTATCTTTGACTTCCTAATTAAATAAATAAATGACATCATGCACGTCGAAAAGTAATTGGAGTTTTTGTATAGTATAAAACCTTTAATAGTATTCTTTGCAGCGATAGTCGTTGCGATAAAAAAATAGTTCGAATTTTCCGTGCTACCTATTGGGCGATTACAAAAGTAAAGGCAAGTTATTGTGTAGTTTTAGTCTGTTTGACTATAAAGATACCTTACTAAGGGCTTGAAATTAGTTTACAGGAGGACTTCAAATTTTCAAATTCAAATCTTGAAATATAGTACCTAAAGTGACCAAATAGTCGAAGGGCCTTACTGTGTTTTGAAAGTTTCAACATAGTGTTTAGGTAGGTACACTGAGTGGGAATTGCACCCGCGACCTCTAACGGCACACTTTCGCTCCAAAGTCATACACGACTCAGCAACTTATAAGTTTAATATGTTTCTACCATGAGTTTCATGGTAGGAATCACGTAGATAGGTACTCTTAACTGAAAACCAAAATCGTAGCGCAGACGCCCATTGACTTAAATACCAATGGGTTATTATTGTGGCGAATATCACTAGGAATTATTTTTTATAAAATATTGTTCATATTTCTTGTGCATGCGTGCACGTAAATGCATGTACCTACATCTTTTTTTTTCGTGCGGTAATTCCCTCGGATATCATACCTCGGCCTCGAATCGACTAAAACCACACGCCGACTGAGGGTCGTAGTGCTAGGCCGGAGGTGAGGTTGTCTTCGACATATTCTTCGTACCCCGGCTGACCCAGGGCTATCCCTTGCGGTCTGGCGCTCCTCGGGGCATGTACCTATGCCTTCAAATGCATATTTGTAACGTCACAAAGCCATTTACCAAACACAAAGTTTAGAAAAAATGAGAAACATTATTCATTGATAAAAATGCACATAATCAATATTTTACACGTCATGAATTACAAAATACGAATATCAAAGTCCCATTTTCAGATCCAAACGCCATTATTGTGAAACCCGTGAGTCTTGTAGGCCGTGTCTGGTAAATCGGTCACTTCGAAATAAATTGCTGAAGAAACTCTGGACGCTAACATTTATCACGGTGAGTAAGAGATCCTCAGCCTCACTAGTTAGGACTACCAGCCATTGATAGATTTTTGTATATCAATACTGCTGGCCAATAGGTTTTAAATGTAGACATAATGTAACAGGCGCAGTATGAGACGAAGACGACCCCGCTAGATGCAATACGTCATTATTAAAGATGGACGCATTGGATAAACTCGACTCGAAGCAATTTCGTTGTAGTACTTGAGTGTCTGGTGGAAGCCTATGGATGTCCCACTGTGCTGATGTGTTCCGATTATGCACCGTGATGATTATAATATGCTACGATGATAATAGTTTAGGTACTTATATTATGCACATTCACAATTCGCTATAGAAAGTAGGTACTTTGTTATACGCAAACGCTGTATCAATTTATTGGAGTAATAAGTGAATATGATCGATGCACACAGTTTTAATATTTGACTAATGGAGCGCGCTCACACGGCCAAAAGAAAATCTTTCAGTAACTCATTCTGTGTCTCTGTCTTTCACATAGGATGAATCGCTCAAGGCTTCTCTTTCACTCAAGTTGATGATTTACTTATAAGTACAAATGAAACCTGCGAACATTTTAATTATTTATCTAAGAGAATTTGATATGAATTGCTATATATAAGCCTTATTTTACCATATAATATGACCATGTCAATCATCTATACATCTATACAAATAAATAAAATTGGAGTGTCTGTTTGTAATATTAAAATAACCGCTTTCTACTACATGCATATGAATGTATATACGGTACACATACCAAAATATATATTTTTAAATTTTTTGTCTGTCTGTCTGTCTGTCTGTCTGTCTGTCTGTCTGTCTGTCTGTTTGTTTTGGCTAATCTCTGGAACGGCTGAACCGATTTGGACGGGAGTTTCACTGGCAGATAGCTTATGTAATAAGGAGTAACTTAGGCTACTTTTATTTTAGAAAATATTTTTTTATTAAGTACATTCCACGCGGACGAAGTCGCGGGCACAGCTAGTCATACATAAATCTATGAGGTCACCGAAGATCTGAAAACGTGAAGACGCACGTTTTATTATGAAGGCTTTTCTCTTTACAGGACACCAAATTAATTGAGTATTTTAGCTTGTTCGTGTACCTATTGTCTATGAATCACGTTTAATTTAAATATTTTACTCAAATATGTGTAAATGTGTGTGTCTAAGTATGTAATTAAATATGCATAGTACTTAGGTATAATAATCATAAATATATTCGTTGATTAACATTGGCTTCCAGAGAGCCAAGTTTTCGGAGAACTGCAGTTAATATTATCTTTAATGATAATTTAGCATGATATTGTTGCACTTGAACTAAGTAATGTCACAAACTTTTTTCTCCCCGTTTATATCAAATTCGGACCATGACAAGAGGGTTTAAAAATACCAAATCAATAAGATTTAGCAGCTGTTCTCAAGTTCTCTTAAATTAAATAAGTAAAAATACCAAATAAAACATAATTCAGAAGGTTGTAGCACTAATTTATTCAAGTAATGAAATTCCGAGGTTAAACTCTCAGTATTTGGTAGATAATCTGGTACTGGTAGGTGACTAATGCTGGCCCTCAATTCTACTAAAGCTAAAACCACTATGGTGCTGCAGTCACTGCAAAAAATTACATTAAATTTTAAACTTTATTCCTATTCATCTAAAGTTCAAAATGAAATGAAACAGTGTCATTACACTTTTTACTTACTCGGTAAAAAGTCATTTAATTTTGAACTTTAACCGCCAACTGCTAACCAACAGTTCGTAAGAATGTTGGTAGATGGCTCCACCGTCGCCCTTAAAGACGGATATAAAGAGAAGGAAAATTTGGCTCAATAGCTCAGTTGGAAGAGCATTCCCCCTGTAAGGGAAAGGTCGTGAGTTCGAGTCTCACTTGAGCATTTCATTTTTTCCGATGTTTTTCGAACCGCTTTAAAGTTTATTATTTAATAGAATTAGCAGAATCGAGGCCCTGGTTACACACATAAGGAAATAAGTTGCATTAATTCATCTAAACCCACGCAAGACAGTGACAAATACCGCGTTTCTCTTTCATTATTGACTTAAATATAAATATATTACTTCAAGATATTTTATGCGTCAGATGTGTAGTGAAAGGTTAGATCTATGTTGAAAATAAACATTTACCGCCGTTCCCAATAACATATTACAGTTAAAGATAGATCGCATCTACGGATAAAGTGCTCGGCTGTTTAAATTCAAAACATAGTAACTCCTATTTCACACCAATTTCGGAGAGTAAAATTATACCGAGAGATGCGCTTTCCCGCAAAAAAATCAGTTACCATGTTTTGAATTTAAACAGCCGATACGTCAAATTTGACTGTTGCGATCTATCTTTATCTGTAAGTATGTTATTGGGAATGGCCGTTAGTCATGAAGTACTATCGACATTTGATGTATTATATTGTCATTAGGTCTTTAAAGCTATCCAAATACTGCCAAAAGTTTTGATAGGTGCCCTTCGTGGACTTTACAGGCTTGACGCTATTCGGCTGGGTGTTCTAAGCACTGCTTTAATGCAAAGACTGCAATTCAATGAATGCTGATAAGCCGGTCTTATTATTAGTCCGAGCCATCGGCAGCTTATATCAGCAGAACATTCTGTAATTAGTATACCATACATATACTACATATATGCCTACTTTTTGTTGTGTGTATTTTTTTTCTTTTGTTTCTGTATGTCGTAGGTTCATGTTTGAATAAATAAATATTTTTCTTCTTTCTTTTAAAAAATCCCGCTTCTGTAATTAGCATACCATACATATACTACATACATGCCCACGCCTGTAAATATCCGAAGTAGGCAGAGGTGTATCAAGACCCACATTTCGCCAATTTTGGTCCCACGTAATAGGAGGTGAGCCTATTGCCGTCAAGAGGACACTTAATCTTGGACTGTTTGTTAACTGTAAGAATAGTTCTTACCATTGCATACCATTTCTACACTTTTGGTCCTTCTAAGGGATTGGAGGTCGAATGCTCTATCTGTTAATTTATTTCGGCAATCTCCACACTGAAAGTATTTTGTCATAATTTTCACTAGCTGATAACTGATATTATAAGCCACTAGCTGTTGCCCGCGGCTCCGCCCGCGTGGATGTCGGTTATCGCTTAGTGTTGAGTCAACGCTATTGGGCAAATTGACAAAGTTTATTACAAACTTTCATCCCCTATTTTATCCTCTTGGGGGTAGAATTAATGATCCTTTTTTAGCGGATGCCTACGTCATAACATTTACCTGCATGCCAAATTTCAGCCCGATCCGTCCAGTGGTTTGGGCTGTGCGTTGATACATCATTATGCCAGTCAGTCAGTCAGTCACCTTTGAGTTATATATATTTAGATAACTTAGGAATATTTTAATAAAAAAGTTAGGACTCGGCACAAAACCAATAAAACGATGATATTTGGAACAAAATAAAGTCCACGTTGTGGATGACGTCGCTAGTCAAACATAAGTCGTCCATTCGTCATCGTCTTCGTTCATTACTTACTATATACTTATCTTCAAAGGACAAGGACAAAACAATAAATACCTACACGGTTTCAATTGATGCACAAAATAATCTTAACTGTTTCTGATGTCATTAATATCGGCCAGTGACGTAAAAACATATCACTCGTCTTCTGAGCCTCTCTTATACGTAGTTGCACAAAGTATATAACGAGTAGTTCAATTAACTGTAGGAGTGAAATATTTCGTCTATTGAAACGACCACTTCTAAGTTCCAAATACAATCTGCTGCCAATTGAATTAATGACCACAATGGTTTGGTTTTAGCAGAATCGAGGCCTAACGCTGGCTTATTGGACGATTCGCACGAATACGACTCCTTTAAAAATATATTATTTTTCTGTAGGTGATTCGCACGAAGTTAATTTATTGGTGTGCGAATCGACACCTCCAAAATTAAGTAGTAGGCGATTGGCACACATTTTATTTTATTTTTGTGTTTACAATAAAAATGAATCGCTAAATGTGTTGGTAAGCGCATAACTCAACAACACCTGGACTAATTTGGCCAATTCTTTTTTTAAATATTCGTTAAAGTTCCAGGATGGTTTTTACAGTGAGCAAAATTCGAATAATTGCCGGGAACCGACATCCACGCGGGCGAAGACGCGGGCGGAGACGGCTAGTTTTGATTATGAATAGCAAATAGCATCTGGTAACAGTAGACAAATAGTCATCTTTCCCAGACTGAATAACATTACATGTAGGTCAGTGTCAATTTTCGCCTAGAACAATTTAATTATAATGTTTTTGCTCAAATTGCTAACACAAACCTAACTCATAATGAATGATACAGGCGACATTCAATCTAATTAACCGTAGCATTAAACTCATATTAATTTTTTACTAGCTTTTGCCCCGCGGCTCCGCCCGCGTGGATGTCGGTTATCGCGACCAAACATAGCCTATGTCCTTTCTCAAGGTCTAATCTACCCTCATACCAAATTACATCAATATCGGTTCAGTGGTTTAGGCGTGAAAGCGTAACAGACAGACAGACAGACAGAGTTACTTTCGCATTTATAATATTAGTATGGATTTTAAAATGAGCTGTATGACGTTTGAATCAACCTTTTATAGTATACCATCAACACACTGAAGGTTTACCAAAATAAGTAAGTTTTCTATGGTTTGTATGTTTATTTAACTTAAATAAAGAAGACATAAAACTTTCTTCATGCTTAATTATGACCCCAACTTTGAGGTGATCAATGATCATGGATCTCTTAAGCCTTGGCCAAACCAACGCGATCAGTCACGGCCGTGGTAGCGTGCGCGGTGGCGGTTTTGTATAACTTGTCGAACAAAACAACTGATCGCCACCGCACACGCTACCACGGACGCGACTGATCGCGTTGGTTAGGCCAAGGCTTTACTCTGCCAAGAGTTCTTTCAACTGAGAATCAGGCAAACTAAGTTTTGAATAACTAAACACCTGACGCTGCTTGAATGAAATTTTATAGTATTTAGTATGCTAACTATTCAAATCGCTTAAGAAAAAATTGAATTGCTATAGGCTTTTACAGCGTGAAAGCTCTAACCACTGAGCCACCGAAGTACATCGAACCATGCCTGAGTCCATCCAAATATGGTTATTAAAATGGTTGTTGCGTGTGGTTATAAGCAGCTTTGTCTAACGCTCGATCGTTAAGTACCTACTCATTTACATAATTTGACTCGTTAAGAGTTTTGACTGCAATATTAGAATCATCATTCTGATTTATACGGACGATGTTCAAAATTATTCACAACTGCCTAATCTCTATATCAAAGCAGACTTCCATATAATTAATGCTGAACCCGAATGGCCCAAACCGCGGGATGAAGATTATGAAGTAGGTACCTAAATCTTAAGAAAAAATTTTTTAACAAACAATTGTTATATAACTTACTCCGACATCTTACACCTACGTTATCATAACTAATTTTTTTATCGATAACTAGCGGAACCGGCGATCTTCATTCCGTCAATTTTTTTCCGCTCGCGAGGCCTCCGTTCCCGTTCCCGCTGCACCCTCTACTATATTAAGTATGTATACGTATAAACCTTTTTCTTGAATTACTCTATAGCGTTGTTTGAATAAGCATACATAGTGACATAGGGACGACGCAGAAAGCGACTTTGCTTTAAACTAAGTAAGTAGTGATACTAGCTTAGATTATTTGACATGATGCCCACAGCTACATTCTATCATCGCACCGCTCGCCATAGGCAGGGAATTCATCCCCACACATTGCATCCTCATACGGTGCGTACCGTGCGGTATGAAAGGAACTTCATCCCACGTACGCTCAAGCTGTGGAATGAACTCCCTGCCGTGGTTTTCCCAAGCGACTACAATATGGGGTTCTTCAAGAGGGGCATTAGAAGGTTTCTTCAGGGTAGGCAGCGCGTGTGTAACGCCCCTGGTGTTGCTTACGTCCATAGGCCGCGGTAACTACTTTCCATCAGGTGGGCCGTGTGCTTGTCTGCCACCTAAGTGGTATAAAAAAAAATAGCTCTTCAATAGTGCTAGGTGCAAGAAGAAGAATAGTGCTAGGTGCTATCAAAATAAAGAAAAACGGTTTAGAAATACTTTGAGGGTGAAAAAAAGTTTTTAAAGTTTGCGTTTACCGTTAGCCGTGTTAACTTATAGTAGGTTGTGTCCCTGTTATTATAGTATAACATATTATATTTATGTGTTAATTCAGATGTGTTTTTTCTAAAATAGAACATTCGAATCCGAATCGTCCGAATCGTCGCGTCGTAAAGCAAGAAATGACATGCCGTCACGATTACTTCGTTAACCTATTTACATAAATACCTACTTAATATTTGTTCTTTTGCTGCAATGGCGCAGAGTAAAATAATATGATAGACATGAGCTCCTTGCGTTTGTCCAAAAATAATTGCCTAGATATACATATTATATATTTGCGTATTAGACGCTGAAGGCTTGTTTCTCTCGAGTAATCTCGACCAATGAAATCACAGAAAACTCTTGTCACGTTACCAAAATGACACCTTTCGTTGGTTGAAGAAATTATCGTGAAACAGAAGACCATAATATCAAGCTAGCTACAAGGGTAGCAACTTGGAGGGGGCAGCCTCAGTAGCGTAGCGGTAGTGAACGAGGCCGCTACGCACAGGAGGCGCGGGTTCGATCCCCGCTCAATGCAAAGTCATAGTAGTCATAGTCATAGTCATTTATTTTTTCAATACAGAACAATAAAATTGTTTCTTATTGACGTCAATTTTAATTCTACTTAATCTTCCAAGGCGCTGGTGGAGAAGAAACGGCGCAACAAACTCCACTGCAGCATTTTTGGACGTCAGTTTACAATATTTATTTTCTTAAAGCTAAATGTCAACAAGTATATAAAACTCTTTATAATTAAGAATTAAAACAAAGCAAATATTTGTATGTATGAATATGGGTATTTGCGTTGGTCTGGCCGTGCCTCGGAGAGCACGTTAAGCCGCCATACGAATATCTATGGCAGTCGTTACGGATATTTGGAACTCTAAAAAGTCCAACAACAGGTCTAGCTGCAATGCTTCGATATAGCCTTTGGGTTGTGAAGGTCATTTAACAGTCGCTTCACGGAAATATCGAAGTTCATTCAAATTCGCAGTTAGGCTGAAAAAAGCGCACATCAGATTCGAACTTGGAAGCTTCGGATGCGACTGGAAACACTAGGATTATGAAGAAGTGTATAGCAACGGGCATCGTGGAATATTGCAAGTATTGTAACCTCTTTATGACATCACAGGTTCTACTCTTAATTACATGTTCGAATACCCATCTCAAGAGAATAAATAAATAAATATTTCACAACATTTTACACAACGCTATCTAGACCCATGGTAAGCTTAATTAGCTTGTGTTATGGAATCTAGAATGCGGATAAACATACATAGATACTTTTTTTTTTTGTAAATACATACATACTATACATAGAAACACCCAGACCAATGCAAATATCCATATTCATGCATACAAATATTTGCACTGAGCGGGAATCGAACCCGCACCTCCTGCGTGGCAGTCGCGTTCACTACCACCACGCCACGGAGGCTGTCAACGAGAGAACCAGAGTTCGAATGGACGAGGTCCTAAAAATATTGACAAGAATCTGCTAACGTTTTAAATTCGAAATACATCGGAAAAAAGAAGTGCTCAAGTGGGACCTGAACCCACGACCTTCCCTTACAGGGGCAATGCTCTTCCAACTGAGCTATTGAGCCACACCTGAATCACTTTCCCTTCTCTATAAATCCGTCTTTAAGGGCGACGGTTTGCAAATCTGCTAACGGTTATTAGGCTTGAGCGAACCACTACTTCAGGCAATAGGTCTGATATGGAACCTACCGCGTAGTTTTAATCGGTTATTCTCTGATTACAACGTGTTTTATTGGACCTGCTATAGAGACATTATAACATTTTCCCAAAAATAACAGCCTGAATCATTTTTTCCAATGTTTTTCGAACTTAAAAGTTAGCATAATAAATGCTATAAAAAATTCATTCAAAATATTTGGGCGCAGTCATCATCAAAATTCAATGTTTAAAAATGGTTGAAAAATCATTCATTGTTTCCAACAGTTCGTAAGAATGTTGCTAGATGGCTGCACCGTCGCCCTTATAGACGGATATAAAGAGAAGGAAAATTTGGAATGATTCAAGTGTGGCTCAATAGCTCAGTTGGAAGAGCAGTCCCCCTGTAAGGGAAAGGTCGTGAGTTCGAGTCTCACTTGAGCATTTCATTTTTTCCAATGTTTTTCGAACTTTAAAGTTAGCATAATAAATGCTATAAAAATTCATTTAAAATATAACAGCCTGATTATTGTGTTCCAGATGTGCGTACGCATATGGCTAGAGGTGGGGCACGCGTGCGAGCCGCGTCGATCCGCCCTGGGCCGGGCGCTGGCGCTGGACTGGAGCGTGTGGGTGCGCGGCGTGAGCGGCTCCGACATCAGCCCCTTCGTGCACAAGGTCGTGTTCCACCTTCACCCCGCCTCAGCTTTCGTTTACCCTAAGAGAGGTAAGTTATGTTTCTTTTGCTCTCCAAAGCTAAACAATAAATATAGGTATTGAGGTAGTTAATTAGTTTGTCTGGTCTGTTCCGCACTTAGCCTCTTGATTGGGCCATTGTGCGTACTATAATATATTAAGGTATCTATACGCATAATTGAAGCGTCAGTTTGTAATAGTAACAGCCACTTAGTAAATATATATAAATCATATAATCATGCTCTTATCCCCGGAGGGTTAGGCAGATGTGAATTAACACCCAAATTTCACCAATAATTGCAGTCGGTCCCATGTAATAGGGTGTGAACCTATTGCCATAATATTCCAGGCACTATTATCTATTGATTCGGGCCTACATCTGAGGCTGAGTCTGTGCTGTAAATATCTGTCTGATGTTAAACAGCCCTATCCCTTAGTCGCCTTGTATGACACCGCATGGGAAGAGAAGGGGTGGCCCAAATTCTTCTCTGCCCGGGAACCACGCGGTTATCTACCGGGATCTGATTTAGTAAATGCGTGTGGATTTATGAATGTAGGGTCCTTAAACATGTTTTTCTACATTTGAACATCTCGGAAATGGCTGGACCGATTGTAACGGGACTTTCAGTGATTTGTTTCACGAGTTGTTCTATTCTGCATTGCAGTAGGTTCACTAACGTCTTTCAAATATGATAGGATGGTTGGTTTGTCTCTCTCTAGCTGTTTATAAACATACGTAACTTAATTAATTATATCTATAATCAAACATACGTCAACTCCACGAGTTTATCACACTTGCTTGATTATTTTGTTGTCAACCCACCGCTTTATCTCTACGACTTTGCCCTCTGGCGTATATCTGTTTTTTATGGAGCAATGCCGACTAACTACTACAAATATTGTTACAGTTCTCCAGGAGCCGCCTTACGAAATCCAAGAGTCTGGCTGCGCTTCCATCGACATACCGATACACGTGTACCTGAAATATAGCAACAGGCCAAAGAAAATACGACTGCGGTACAGTCTGCAGATCGAGAATAATAACAAGAGCAGTTCGGAGTCGCGCTGCATCTATTACGACTTCGAGAACCCGTCGGAGCAGTTGTGCAAGGCACTCATGAGTGGCGGCGGCGAGCTCGTGGCGCGCGCCGGCGCGCCCCGCCGCGGCAAGAAACTGCTCGTCGTGCTGTCCGATAGCGCCGACGAGCGCCGCGGGCCGCCCGCGCGCCGGCCCGCGCCCGCGACCCCCAAGTGCAAGTTCGTTGACCCCGTCACGTGCAAACACGGACCGAAAAAACGGACCAAATCGTACATATTCGACGAGACCTGTGCAAAGTGTGGGAACTCGATCTATGCCGACATTAAGAAACAGCTCAAATCTGTCTCCATGACTGACGACGAGATAAATTGTGTGTCGCAGTTATATTTCTCGTACTCAAACTATGAGAAATCAGCGCCCCCTTCGAATAGGTTACTGCTGCCGCCTATCTCGGATCCTATTTACATAGCGCCGGAGCTCTCGCCGGCGCTGAAGAAAGCTCTCAAGAAAGTCGAAGATGATTACAAAATGCTATGAGACGACCGCGACGTGCCTTTATCAGCAGTATCAGTGTTGTGTTGTGATAGCTAACGGTGCCATGAGAGACTCGTTGCAAAAATATTGGTAGACGAAACAAAACTGTTAATAACTTTTGTTAATTTATATAGAATTTTATAGACTAGGTACTTAAGTACTGGGATATTCGACTGTTGTACATAAGTTAAAGTAGTTAGGTACATTACCATAATCTAGTTGCTATTAAACGAATACGAAATAATGTGTGCTGTGAGTAAGATCTCAATAAATGAATACAGATATCTATTTTAAACCTGTAAGTATATTTTATGAAAATATTATTTTACGAAGATTCTTTTACTTAGTTATGTATTGAGATATTAATTTATAGTCAGGTTGTGACTTAGATAAATAATTGAAAAATGTGTTGTTTTGTGTTCTGTTACCGCACGTAATGCAGGTGCGTATTGATAATTTATAATGATCGTTATATATGATTGAGCGACAGGGTAATAAAATAATAACGTAAATAAGTAGCTATTGAATAAACGTTAGATTATGAAATATACGTAGCAACGATAATGATTCCGATATAACGAAACTAGTAACTCGTTGCTATCACGTTAATAGAAATACTGTTACTTTTATAAATTGTAATACTAGAACGAGTCGTAGATTTTACTCTATGTTGAAGATGTTATTTGACCAACAAGTTGTTGATTTGTTGATATTTAAAATAAAACTATGTTCAACGATTTATTGTTTAACCGTTACACCTATTTACTGTCTTTCTTTTATACCTATTGAAACCAGTATAATTTATATTTTGCCAGCTGTTGTTGGCCGTCCTAACACTTTTTGAAGAATCCTGGAATGCTACTGAGAATTGGCTAACAGAAAATACTCGGCCTGACGTGGGAATCGAACCCTCGAGGGGGTCGTTACGTGTGGTTCCACCTGTGTAGTTAACCTAAAGGAAATTGAGCATGGTCATCTAAACGTTCAAATGCTTCAGACATTTAACATGCTTGCAGTATCTACTGCATTTATTAGAAAGAAAGAAAGAAGAAAAGAAAGAATGATGATTTTTTCTGCTCTAAATCTATAGGAAATACTAACATACTGATAATTAGTACTAGCATTTCCTATAGATTTAGCTTATTGCATCTATTAAATCACAGCATTCAGTAGTGTGGTAGTAAAACGAATCTCAATAAGATCCGCTGCACCAGAGCTCCTCCTTCAATCAGTAGGTAAATTACAAATTCAAATTTATTCATTTGGACTATAATGAGTAATCCAAAACAGAAGGTAAATAAAATTATTGTTCACTGTTCTAGGACGCACTACACAACACTATCTACCATTCTACCTAGATCTGAAGTTAGTACCTACAGTTTAATTTTTTTGATTTTGTGTAGGTATTTATGTTCACATACACAAAAAAATTCAATAATATACAATAGGTACCTATACTAAACTATTCTAACTAAAATATTAACTGTACAATATATCTAGGCTAGGATATAAAAAAAGAAATAAAAAAGAAGGGGAAGAGACCATTATATAACTTCAGGCATCGTAGAATTCCTCCCCATCAACCTCTACCGGTACCGTGCCCAAAAGGCTGGCGGCATTACCCCTTTGAATAGCGATATCAATACTTTGAGCGAGCCAGCCCTATGGTCACGGGAGGAGTCGATTCGTCTCTTCACTATTTCTTCGAATAAGAAGAGCGCGCGCATTTGTAGGTACCTCACGAAGCCAACGTCACAGATTACCTAACAGGACGGGACACGAATAGTCCCTTTTAGGGGAAATACTTCGATCATCTGACCTCCACAGACAATTAGCGGTATCGAATTTCTGTAATAAAAGTCGGAATTATTAAGGTTCCAACTACCCGTAACGACTGCCATAACATAGATTTCGTATGAAAACCAGGACTAACAATTCAACGTGCTTTCCGAGGCATGAAAATTTCCAGATCAATGCAAATAGGTAACTACATAAAGCACAAAAATATTAGCACTGCTCGGGAATCGACACTGGTGCTAATCAGTCATTCATAAGCCCACAAGCCGTTCATGATTATTTTTATGACAGACCCATAGACTATGACCCCTTCGAAATTACCAACGTTCATGCAACTACAAGAGAAAATTACACTATTACGTTGCCCAACTTTCCTGAATTCGGTAACAACGAAAACATAAAACTTTTTATATACAAATTTCACGACTACTTTGATGGACTAATAGGACTTGACTTGTTGACTCTTTGGGAAGCAAAGATTGACTTAAAAGACCAGACACTGACTACCCGATCCTCAATTAATCCCATCTTAATGTATAACTCCCGAAATGTCAATCTATACGAGGATGTTATACCAGCAAATAGTTCCAAATTAATCCGAGTGCCGATTAACATTGCAGACGGAGACGTTTATATTCCCACTCAAACAGTTTGTAACTGTATAGTTTCTGATTGTCTCACAAAGGTCACTAACAGTCGTGGTATATTACAAATCACAAACCCGACTAGTAATGATATCATACTATCACTGGATCAAGCCGTTCAAGCAGAAATTTGCAATATTGAGTCTGTCCATACCCAATCATCAAGAGTACAAGAAGTGCTATCCCGACTTCGCACTGACCATTTGAATCAAGAAGAGTCAGCTAATTTAACCACACTTTGCTCCAAGTATGCAGACGTTTTCTACATAGATAATGAGCCATTGACATTCACCAACAAAATTAAGCATCGTATTAACACGAATGACGAAACCCCCATTTATACAAAGAGCTATCGGTATCCCTTCGTACATCGCCAAGAGGTAAAAGACCAGATAGAGAAAATGCTTTCCCAGGGTATTATTAGACCATCTGAGTCCGCGTGGAGCTCGCCCATTTGGGTAGTTCCAAAGAAAGCTGATGCTTCAGGCAAGCAAAAGTGGCGTCTCGTAATCGACTTTAGAAAACTCAACGATAAGACTATTAATGACAAATATCCAATCCCCAACATAACCGACGTACTAGACAAGTTAGGGAAGTGTCAATACTTCACTACTCTTGATTTAGCAAGTGGATTCTGGCAGGTAGAAATGGACAGCAGCGATATCCATAAAACTGCCTTTACAGTTGAGCATGGGCATTTCGAATTCCTTAGAATGCCTATGGGCCTCAAAAATGCGCCCTCTACATTCCAACGGGTAATGGACAACCTGTTACGAGGGCTGCAGAACGAGATATGCTTGGTATATCTCGACGATATCATAGTTTTCAGTACCAGCCTACAAGAACATATAATAAACCTCGAAAAGGTCTTCCAGAGACTTCGAGAGTCCAATTTTAAGATCCAAATGGACAAATCAGAATTTCTAAAATTAGAAACTGATTTCTTAGGCCACGTAGTAACTAGAGACGGTGTCAAGCCGAACCCTAACAAAATAGCTACCATAGAAAAGTATCCCCTACCAAAAACCACGAAAGAGATAAAGCAATTTTTAGGACTATTAGGTTATTACAGAAAATTTATTCCCGACTTTGCCAGACTAACAAAACCAATGACATCTTGCTTGAAAAAGAATAGTAAAATTACGTTAGATAAACCGTATGTAGACTGTTTTGAAAAATGTAAAAAATTATTGACCAATGATCCCATACTCCAATACCCCGACTTTAGTAAGGAATTTATATTGACTACTGACGCATCCAACTTTGCTCTAGGTGCCATTTTATCCCAAGGTCCCATCGGATCCGATAAGCCTATATCCTTTGCCTCCCGTACCCTAAACGAAAGCGAGATTAACTACAGCACCATTGAAAAGGAGCTCCTCGCTATAGTGTGGGCAACAAAATACTTTCGGCCCTATCTTTTTGGTAGAAAGTTCAGAATTGTTACGGACCACAAACCACTTCAGTGGATCATGAACCTTAAAGAGCCCAACTCCAGATTAACCAGATGGAGATTGAAGCTCAGTGAATACGATTTCTCTGTGACATATAAAAAAGGCAAAAACAACACAAACGCTGACGCCTTATCCCGAATTGAAATCCATAATGAGGAAATAAGCTCCGTAACCGTAAATCCGTCCGAGAAAGCACCCAGTATAGATAACTCAGCAACTGGTACTGCTCACACCAGTCAAGAAAACCCTATCCTAGAAGTCCCTATCACTGATGAACCTCTTAATAAATTCCATAAGCAGCTATGTTTAAATGTAGTTGATGTTATCACCAGACGCCCCGTGGTATCCAAGCCCTTTGAATCCCATACCAAAGTCGTAGTTCAAGTATTTTTTTTTTTTATTTTTTTTAAACTTTATGCACATAAGTTTGTACAAAGGCGGACTTAATGCCAAAGGCATTATCTAACAGTCAACCTTAGGGTGATGCAGAGATACTTTGAGGTTGGTGCAGACAGAAGATTAACTATTTAGTTTAATGTAATAATACATACAATAAACATACACACTATAATACATAATAATCCATACATATACAATTACCTACATATATACCTATTCCTATACTAAACTTATACTTTATATAAATATATATAATACATACCTATATAATATACTACTACTTACACCATATTTATATAACATAATGTTGAAATATAACATTGTACCCACTATTTTACCCACTATTGCCACTAGGGATTACTGTAGAGCTGACGTACCTTATATTTGAAAGTAGCACGGTTGTTAGCCATTCTGATTTCGAGAGGAAGCGCATTCCAGAGTCGAATAGCTTGCACGAGAAAAGAAGAATGAACTAGGCTAGAACTATGAGTAGGACAATGGAGAAGACGGTTATCAGCTGATCGTAGATTTTTGTTATGATGTGAACCAAGAAGCTGTACCTGAGATGATAAATAAGTGGGGACATGAGGGGAGCTTAAAATAGTATGTATCATCGTCACCGCCCGCAAGCTGCGTCGCTGACGTATAGACAACCATCCTAACTCTGTACGATAAACTGAGACGTGATCATATTTCCTAAGGTTGAAGGTGAATCGAATGCAATTGTTGAGAAGGCGGTCGAGTTTGTTGAGCAGATCTGCATTCAGGTCGAGGTAGCATACATCACCATAGTCCAAGACTGGGAAGATTAGGGTCTGCATGAGCATCGCCTTAGTTTTAACAGGTAGAAAGTTTTTAAGGCGATACAGACTACGCAACATCCCTGTCACCCTCTGACAGACTTTTGCAACTTGTGATTGCCAGTTCAGGGTGGAGTCGATACTCAATCCCAGGTTTTTAACAGTAGGCGTAACAGGAATAATTCGCCCATTGAAGTCTATTATTGGCAGAGTTTCTTGGTCCACCTTATTTATCATATAGTTACTGCCAATTAAGATGCCCTGGCATTTATCAGGATTGACAAAAAGGCCAAACCTGGCACACCAACTGCCAATAGACCGCAAGTCAGCGTTAACCCTGTCAACAGCCTCCGAAAGATTCTCCGCACGAGCTTGGCTGTACACCTGCAGGTCGTCGGCATACAAGTGATACGCACACTGAAGTTCAGAAGTGATAAGGTTTATGAATATTGAAAATAAAAGAGGAGAAAGAATACCGCCTTGTGGAACGCCAGAAGCGAGATCGCACCAACCAGACGTACTCTCGTCCGCGCAAACCGACTGCTGACGTCCACGAAGATATGAAAAGAACCACTCCAGCTCATCGGCGGAGATCCCAAGATGGGATAGTATTTCTAAAAGGATATCATGATTGACGCAATTAAATGCATTGGAGAAATCCACCAACACTAACACTGTGACAAGACTCTTCTCCATTCCGTCCCTGATATCCCCCGTTACTTTAAGGAGTGCGGTTGTAGTGCTGTGTCCCGATCTGAATCCGGATTGCAATGGACTCAGTATCCCGTTGGATTGCACATAATTGGACAGCTGACGATGTACACAGGCTTCCAACACCTTGGATAGGAAAGGGAGGATGGAAATAGGACGAAAATGATTAGGAAGTGAGGGATTGGAGATTTTAGGAAGTGGGCGTACATAGGCTTTACGCCACAGGTCTGGGAATTGACCAGAATCAAGCGAAAAGTTGACAATGTGTGAAATAGCGGGAAGGAGTTGGTCTATAATTGTTGTGATCATACGGCGACTGATGTTATCGCAGCCGACTGCTTTTGATTTAATTGCGAAAATCGTCTTTCTGATTTCCTCCGATGTGACTGGAGTGAATTGAAAAAGTGCGTGGTTGGGTCTGGGCAGTCCGGCTATTGAGTCAACCGTTTGACGCTTGGTTGGGCCATCAAGTATGTGAGAGGTAGAGAAATGGTGGTTAATGGCATCCAACTCAATAGTCTTCGGTAGCTCCAGCTGTCTTGATTTACCAATGCCCAGTGTCCCAAGAAACCTCCAGACATCGACAGATGTCAAGGATGAAATGTTATCGAGAATATGTCGGCGTTTAGCGTTGCGTACCACCTGATTACACCTATTCCTGGCAGTTTTATATGAGTCCCAGTTGGTTTCCGAACGATTTCTTTTGAACTTACGAAAGGCCCGGTCTCTCCCTTTCATGGCAGATCGTACCTCGTCTGATAACCAAGGTGCTGGTCTATGTTGTAGCTTGACTCTCCTGACGGGTGCATGGATATCATAGAGGCCAATAACTGTGTCGTTAAAAACTCGAACTTTGTCATTAATTGTGGTTGCCTCTGCCAAAAGCTCCCAACTGATGTTGGCAGCGTCGCTGCACAATTTGTCAACATCCATGCGCCCGAAGCATCGTCTGTACAGCACCTTGGGTTTGACTTTAGGAGGCTTGAGACTGTAGGAGATGTAGATCAGATCATGATGGGAAAATGCTGGAGCTAGATACTGACCGTGTGTTCGAACCAGTGTGGGTGAAGACGTAAGTATTAAGTCGAGCCAGGTGTCCTCCACGTCTTTGTTGTGGTGTGTGGCCTGAAGTGGTAAAACCTGAAGATTGACTGACTCGACTATGTTCAGGAGCTTTATGGCTCGTGATGACAGACTAGGGCATAGATTAGTGTTGAAGTCGCCCATGATGATGTAATGCTCGTAATCAGACCCCAAGGATTCAAAACCCAATTCGATATCGGTGAAGTACTTCACAGTTGGGGGACAATAAACAACACCCAGGAGGGCTTTGACACCCCTAACCCAGACCTCCAGAAAAAGGAACTCAGCGGTGGCCGAGTGCTCAGAAGGAGATGAGGCGACTATTTTGTAAGGGAAGTCACTACGTAGATATATCGCCACCCCTCCGCCCTCCTTGCCCGTCCTGTCATTCCTAATTAAGATAAATCCGGGCAGTGGGTAGGAAGTAGATGGTAGATAGGGTTTGAGAAAGCTCTCAGAAATCAGAACGGCATGTACGTGGGGGTCATCAAATGTTTCAACCAGGTCACTGTAATGGTAGGGCACACTTTGTGCATTTATATGACACACGTTGAATGTCTGCCCCGAACCCCTAAAAGTCTCACGGAGCCTGTCACCGAGTGTTACATTGGTGGCTGAACAAAAACTGTCGTTATCAGACAAAGAATCTGCCTCGTGGGTTGAGTAATAAGTGAAGCTATCATCATTGGTGGAGTCGTTCATAATCAAAAATATATATATATATGTATGTATGTGCAAGATAAAATACGAATAATATAACTTAGGTACTTGTATATGAGATAAATATAAATATATATAAATATAAAATCTTAAATGTTACTTACACGTGAAGCGGCGTTGTGTCTCTGCACCACCCGCCAGCCACACAACACACTATTTGTTATAAAACTATTTTTTAGAGTGAAACACAGAAATATAAAGAATAGAACATTGAGAAAAGAATACAATAAAGTTTACACAATTTCGAAAGTAACTGAACTAACATGAAATAAAAATCAAAACAAAGAATTAAAGCAAAAAAAGTGCTTCAGAACGGAACGCAACCATAATGTCAGTTGACTTAACAACTTTTGACAGCTGTCTATTATTTTTACAATACCATTTTTACATACGTCAAGCTTGGTCAATGGTCAGCCAAATCGCTAAAAACAAAGTTATACCGTCAATAAACTAAAAAGTGAAATGAAAGTTATATATTATAAATGTAGTATTAGGTAACACGAATAGAAAGATGAATGGAAGAGGTGATAATAATAATTATATGATACCTGAGTTCCGGCTAAATTTACGTGTCCCGAAGCAAACGTATGCAAAAATGGTTACTCGTTTCGGGCCATGTGCTTGATTCCGCTGGACAGAGGAGCGCCGGGAGACCTGGGATACGCCTTAGTCAGGGCCTGCAGATCCTCGTCAGTGATGATTTTGTGCCTACTGCTGTCTGGAGTGCGAACCACAACCACACCGTCCTGCGTCCAACAAGCCTTAGTGCCAAAGTGTAGCCTTGCCTTGGTGAATACAGCCTGCCTGACCCTGGTCAAGAACTCCCTGATTGATACTGATGTACCCTTTAAGGCTGTTTTGGCTCTCCAAATGGTTGATCTCACTTCTAAGCTCGAAAAACGCACTAGAACCGGTCGATGATGTTGCTTACTGGCAGCTCCTAACCTGTGACAGGCAACGATTGAGGCCGATGAAGAGTCCTTCAGAGCTAGGTTCTTACGAAGAATGTCAACAATGGTTTTCTCACAGTTTTCATCTTCCACCTCCGCAACCCCCAAAAATAAGAGTGCTTTACGCCGGTGTCTAGTCTCCATGGCGTCGATGGTCTTGGAACACTCATTGATTTGTTTGCGCAACAGACTGAGCATACTGTACACGAGCTCCCTGAAGGTCCGGAACTCTTCAGCCACTCTCGCCACGGTGTCCTTGGCCGGACCGCCACCTTGAAGCTGTGCCTCCAACTGCTCCATTCTCTTAGTAAAACACTCCTCAAGTGACTTCTGTGTAGACTCAATAGTGCTTAATTGAGACATGATGTTGTAAATGCCATTAGAGAATATGTAAACCCTAAGGTTAAGACCGCTCTATTAATTAACCCTCCGTTAGCTATGTACAGAATCATACCCATTATTCAGGACAAATTCAAAAGCTCTGCAATGAAGCTTGTCCTAACTAAAATAGAGTTAGAAAATATTAAAGAGTATCTCAAACAACAAGAGATAATTCGGCTGTACCATGATGGTAAAACAAACCACAGAGGAATCACCGAATGCTATTTGGCGTTATCGCGTAGATACTATTGGCCCAAAATGAAGGATCACATTAATAAGTACATAAACGAGTGCAGTATCTGTGGGCAGAGTAAGTACGACAGACACCCGGTTAGACCCCAGCTAAATCTTGTTCCACCCGCAAGCAAACCGTTAGAAATAGTTCACGCCGATTTATTCTCTGTACAATCAGAAAAATATATAACGTTCATTGACGTCTTTTCGAAATATGGACAGGCATACCATTTAAAAGATAGTACCGCAATTAGCGTCTTACAAGCCCTATTAACTTTTTGCACACATCATGGCCTGCCATTGACCATTATAACAGACAACGGGACCGAATTCACCAACCAACTCTTCTCTGAAATCCTCAAACTTCACAAAATCACTCACCATAAAACACTTCCGCATTCTCCAAATGACAACGGTAATATAGAGCGATTCCATTCCACTATCCTGGAACACCTGAGGATACTAAAATTACAACAAAAGAATGAACCAGTTTCGAACCTCATGCCTTACGCTATTATCGCCTACAACAGTTCCATCCATAGCCTAACTAGATGTCGACCCTATGACATACTAAAAGGACACTTCGATCCCAGAGACCCCATAGACATTGACGTGACTCAACACCTACTGCAACAGTACATACAGACTCACCGTGACCAGATGAAAGTAGTATATGACCTAGTAAATGATATATCCCTTGCTAACCGGACTGCCCTTATAGACAAACATAATAAGACGAGAGAACCTGAAATAGAATACCAACCTGAACAGCAAGTATTCATTAGAAACCCAGCAGCTAGTAGACAGAAAATTGCACCACGTTATACTCAAGATAAGGTTCTTGCTGATCTCCCAATCCATATCTATACCTCTAAGAAACGAGGACCCGTAGCTAAAGCCCGCCTTAAGCGACCAACCAAGCATACAAAATTGTTACAGGACAATACTGCTGATGACGACACTACAACTGACGCGAACACAGGAGATACGACTTGACAACTTAGATGATGGACCAGGACTTTTACCATTTAAACTGGGACCCACCAGGATGACGACTCACCACCACACCTTCCTGCAGTACATAGACTTAGATAAAATCGAACGTGAAGTATCCGAGTTGAAACGACAGCTAACTAACTTTGAAAATAGGGTTTTCAATACCACTTATCCCATATTTGAATTACAAATTAACTATCTGATTAATAAAACGACTCACATATTGGACCATTTGCAGACTCTAGAACCTACTCGAACAAAACGAGGCCTAATAGACGGGTTAGGATCAATAATTAAAAGTATAACTGGAAATTTAGATTACCAAGATGCTGTTAAGTATAATAAGGCTCTTAAAGTATTAGAAAACAACCAGAATAAAATTAGTACAGAATTGAATAACCGCGCTAGCTTGAACAATGATTGGATGAAAGAATATAGTAACACTTTAGATAAACTTATATACAACCAGAAAGAAATTAATAATACCTTACAAATGTGGTCCAGTAGAGAGGCCTATAAGGAAAGTAGTTTTCTTAAATTCGGCAAACTCACCCAGATTTTAGCAATAATTACAGAAAACGCGAATGACTTATTAAATGAAATAATTAATATAGAGAATATTTTAGCTTTTACTCGGACTACTACGACCCATCATTCTATGATTAGTTTTAAAGTTCTTAAGTTAATGATAGTTAAGTTAAAGCTAATTTACGGTACAGAACAAGTGGTAGACTTAGAGTTAAGAGACTATTATAATATAATAAAATCAGGGTCATACTTCGCTAATAAACAAATAGTAATAATTTTTAAGTTCCCTATAGTTTCGGAGAGTACTTATGATTTGTATAGACTATCCCTGGCTCCTAATAAATTCCATCAAGTCATTATTCCACCACTCCCATTCCTAGCAACTAATAGAAAAGATTTTGTCTACATAGAGGCTGAATGCCTGAAATACAACCACCAGTATCTCTGCGATGACTATACCCACCAGAAGACACAGATCAAACCTGACTGCATACATGGAATCATCCTGAACCAAACCATAGACGAAACATGCAACTATTCAACAATCCACCTAATCCAAGAGACAGTAGAACAATTAGACGACCGAAGCTACATACTATCCTTTCCTAAGGCTACGAAGGTACAACTCAACTGCGGGACAGTAACCTACAACATCCTGAATGGCAGCTTCCTTGTCAACCTCGGCCAACCTCTCAAAATCTTAAGGATAGATCAACCCATGGACATGGCATCACAGAGGACCCCAGAGCTACACTTAAAATCAATAGACTTGAAAACTTTACGCAATATTCAAGAGAGAACATCCTATCAAACTCCATTACAATTAGAAACCGTAGATTCATCCTACTACTATCATACCACTATACCTTTCTACGTTGTACTAATGGGAGCGACTACATCCATAGCAACGATACTTATCCGCCGCTACAAGATACGTAAACCTGCAGAGATAAGAACCACTCCGAGCGCCGAGAAGGAAAAGAACCAAGATGAAGTTAGAGATCATGTCTACAGTAAACCATCCCAGCCAACTATTTTCTCTCACAAGATTTGAAAATAGTTGCTGATCTGAGGGGGGAGGAGTTACATATACCTATCCCATAGCAACCATATATAAAATTGCACCTAATGGATTGCACCACGCTTACACGTGCCGCATCGTCAGCAGCCTTCATAGCGGTCGAGCCAGAGGTTACACGCGCCACACCGTCAGCAGCCCCAAGCCGGCGCCACCACGGCGACACCCGACTCAGCATTTTGATTGTATCCACGTTCTAATAAAATTATAATTATGTACTCACTTACGTTCTAGCATCGAACTATAGCACTTACCTTAATTGTAATTAGTAATAGTAATACTTGAATTAAATTAGTTTAAATTAAATTTCGTTTTTTTTAAGTCCTACGGCTGTAGTCTACGTAATTAGCTTTTGCCCGCGGCTCCGCCCGCGTGGATGTCGGTTATCGTGACCAAACATAGCCTATGTCCTTTCTCAAGGTCTAACCTATCCCTATACCAAAATTCATCAAAATCTGTTCAGTGGTTAAGGCGTTAAAGCGTAACATACAGACAGACAGACAGACAGAGTTACTTTCGCATTTATAATATTAGTATGGATATATATA
Organism: Eilema sororculum; assembly: GCA_914829495.1. Taxonomy (NCBI): domain Eukaryota; kingdom Metazoa; phylum Arthropoda; class Insecta; order Lepidoptera; family Erebidae; genus Eilema; species Eilema sororculum. Next base: position 16,537,741 of record OU618552.1, on the reverse strand, counting down.
TATATATATATATATATATATTAGGGTGTCCCTTATATGGGCGAAAAAAAATTTTTTTTGAGATATCGAAATGCATACCTCTTATTTTTTTTTAAGCTACCCAGACATACTTAAATACAAAATTTCATCTTTTTACGTCAACGTTAACCCGTGCCGACAGAACTCTGAACATTTTGAAAATTGCTGTTTTTAACCCTTTCCATTAAATAGCTAAATCAATAGAAACACAATTTTTTTTTATGAAATATTTATTAAAAGAAGATAAAATACAGATCAGGCAGGATATTTTCTTTTAAGAGTCTCTTTATTACAGTCTGGGTACAGATTTCTATGCTCCTGAACACAGCGAAGGAAAAATTGATTTTGTTCTTCCTTTGCAGTGATCAAACCATGAAAATCTAGCATAAGTTTTACAGCTCTTTCAGCCGTATCATTAACTGCCCTTAAGGAAAGCACTTTCTTTTTCACCTCTGAATAGGAAACATCTTCATCCCATGGGTCCCACGGGTCTCTGGAGGAAATCTTTAGGTATCAATTTTTAAACGGGAAAATAAATTTGTGCTCTTGACAGACACAAAATCACTTAATGATTTTCCTGCAACAATAAATAAGGTACTATTATTAACAATTTATTGAAAACAGTAAAAAAAATAGATTTATTTATTGTGTTCCTACTTACTATACAAATAATCAGACATATCTTCTTCAGATGGAATGTATCTCTTCCTAGAATCATACAATCTCTCTCTTTGGAAATTCATTACAATGTTCGATTTAGTTTGTTCATTAACTTCATTATCAAAGAGTGATAAAACGACAATTTCTTCTGACAAGTACCAAAGATGTTGACTAAACTTGCTCAGGGCTGCTTTGGAGATCAATTTGTCAACAGTTTCATATTCTTTAAGCCTCTTTAAAAAGCTCAAATCTTGGTTTGGTGCCTTCACCGCCAAACTACATCAAAGCCATGGTTTTGCATATAAAACCGCAAACAGACGTCTTGAAGTGCTAGCTTATCCTTGGCGCTAATTTTGAACTGGGATTGCAACAAACATATCTTTAAAGAGTAAATAGCTCTAGCCATCCACCTTGCTTGATGCATCGCTCCAGGAGGTCTAATTTTTTTTTTTTTCACTGTCTCCTAAGAAAATAATAGGTAGTTCAATCAGTTCCCGATAATCGTCACGTCCAATGGTTTTTTGCAGTTCTTCATTATAAAATGTCAACAAATCTTCTACTGTTTTATTACAAAAATTTCGTGTGACGATATCAGTATATGTTTCAATGGCAGCAGGATTAATAGTTTTCCAGTTGTCTCTAAACATTTTGAACAGTGGTATATCAGGGCTATTTGTGACATGGTGAATTTTCGAACACACATTTTAAAACCATCTCGTAGGGAATCCAGTAAACTGTCGATAACTACTTATCGATATAAAAAGGGCACAGACTAAAAATTTATACATTTGAAAGAAAAAATTAAGTGATTAGCTTAAGTGGATGCCGATTATTTGTATTCTCAGGTTGCAGTGTGCTTAGGGCTTTCTGTCAGACTTTCCTTGTGATAGCCGGAGTTTCGAATAATTTGCCCAGAAGGACGTAGAATCTACAAAGATTCTTTACAGTCTTTGAGTAACGATATATAGTACTCCAGGTACATAACACATTGGCATAAAAATATAATCGATTTGGAGAAAAAAAAATTTTTCGAATATTTATTTAATATTTTTGTTTTTTTTTTTTGTAAAAAATGTTTTAGTATCTATACATCAGTAATACCAGTACCATTATGCGATAGAATAATAAAAAGTCAACGGCATTTCAAAAGTCATTCACTATGTATGGAAAGTGGTCTTCGTTCTTTAAATATTTGGGAAAATATCGATAATTAAAATTCTATCACCGCATCACTAGCAATTTTATTTGACCAATCAGGTGCTACTACATCCCCACTACGTTGGAAAGCAAGATGGAGAATTGGCGTTTTCTTAATATGATTTTATGAATGAATTTCGTAGTAGCTTCACGTCTTTATATTTACTATGTCTATGTCTAAGCTTCCTGCTGACAAAAGTGACAAACATCATAATGACATTGAAGTTTCGAGTCTAATAATTATTTATTTATTCATAGCGTTGCTGGTTTTCAAGGTTCTTAACTAATTCCGCATTTCACGTAATATATGTAAACTCAACAACAGAAGATTATTTTTCTTACAACAAAAAAATAAATTGATTTTCAAGAAATTCACCTCAAGTTTGTGTTGTGCAGTGAAAATGGTTTGTGTTCCTTGTTTCATCATTCCTGTGTTGTTGTATTTATGGCATAAGTTTATCCAACCTTATGTTTTGCGGTACTGGAACCCATGGGCAGTAAAAGACGCTGATGGCAACGTTACGACTGAATTCCCTTTCAAGTGCGAAGGAGGAGTGTGCGCGTTTAGCGGGAAGAAAATAGAAAAGAAAGAAAATGAAGAATCTGAGAAAAAGGACCTTAATACTACTCCGGGAACGGAGAGAGTAAAAACTGATTGATTATTTCGATAATAGAGAAATATTAGCTATCAAAAAATTTGCCTTTTCAATACGAAAACGTCGTAAATGGATCGGAACCTTATATTATTAAAATGTTTACAAAAAATGTGATTGACAAGTATGTATCCAGCTATCGTACATTCCACATTAGGAACAGAATAGTCCTGTTAAGTTTAATACTAAAATTCTTCCTCTTAGAAAATCTTTGTCTATTGTAATGATTTTTTAATCTCACAAGTTCCTACTGTAGTTCACACATCTCTTAACTTATGCTACGTTAACAGCTGTTGTAAAGTGCACAAGTGCTTTGCAATGTAGATTGGTACTCTATATTTTAAAACCTTCTTTTCTTTGAAAAAACCAAATCACTTGTATCCTTTTGCTTTTGAATACTAAGGATATTTTTATTTGACCAAAATACCACTGAAGGTGCCTGTTGCCTGTAGTTCAACTGTGTTGACTTCAGACTATTTGCACTTAGTGATGCATTTATTGTGTTATACGTTTAGAATTTGATGATAGAAATAAAACAATATAGTAGGACTTTTATTTCAAGTATTTTATTGAGCTGTCTATAACATCAAGTAGGTTATCAATAATTATGCACCAGTCACTGAGAAGAATTGTTACACCATTGAAGTGTTTAAATGAAATGAGTAATATGATTGCATGTCTATGTAAATGTTATTATTAAAATTGTGTACTTGTATATAAACATTTAACTATTGGTGTATTCTATTAATAAAATATATGGATAATTTGATTATTTTCTTTTTGTATGCATACAAATAAGTTCTAATTATGCCAATTGAAATGGCAATCATGTTCATTCTTTTGATTTGTAATTTTAAACACTATTGAAAATCTAAAAATTGAATGTCATCAATAATATTATAGGCAGAAAGGTATTTTATTTCAAATAATGTTGACTAAAAATTTCAACTAAGTATCCAATTTTTTATACTTAGTAACTATCTTGTATTACCTATTTCAACATTTATAAGTGTCTATTAGATCGGAGAAGCTTCTTTATTTGTTTCCTTACAATTCAGATTATTTTTCATCAATAACTTGGTATTGATTTTCAAAATAATATAAAAGAGTAAGAGCACAATGACTTATTTGAAAGAGGTGCTGTTCCACTAACATATCTATTGTTACATTGTACACTATGGACCTTAAACATATATTCTCTTATCAATAATAGTCGGAATCAGTAAAATAGTATCTTTAATTAAGTATAAGAATAGGTAATGCAACATGTTTCATCATGTAATTAATTACAGCTTAGCTAAAATTCTGTTCTTACACAATCTAATGTAAGTAGAGATTTAGAACTAACGTATGAGATGACTTACTGAAATTCCAATAAACATAATCTGAAAGATTTATAAAAGAAACAAGCAAACATCTAAATCACTCAAAATACATTTGTCATTTCAGCAACTGTGGGGTCAAGTTTGGGTGTCCAGTTCAATCTTATGACCTAACTTAATAATGATCTTACACTAGAGACTATTATATAATATAATGCATTTGTGAAACAAGCTCTATCATATAGAACTCTTTGCAGCAATGATCATGCCAAATTACAAATTTTTATCATTTTTTTTTTCTTTCATATTGTCTAATACAAATAAATTGCTGCATGTTGTCTTTAACTGTTCATTCACATATATTACAATGAATTAGCTGCTTTTTTAATAAAAAAAACTAAATATTGAGAAAACATTTTCCTTGTGAACCTATGGCAAATATTGGAACAAGGAGCAAATGCATTATATTAAAATGGAACCAAACATGCAGTACAGCAGCATCCTAACATCCATCTTAGGTCAACATTTCAATAAACATTCAATTTAAAGCAAAACAACATGTCCTTGACATTCTGGCACATTCCTTACATCACTGGTTCATTTATTTTACATTCTTTAATTCTACTTCAAACACTAAGGTTGAGTTTGGTGGAATCACTGGGGGTGAACCTTTCGCTCCGTACCTGTAATTAAAAATTAGAATTGTACACAATTTTTAAAAGCATTCATTGTCTTGGCATCAATATCAGTTGCCAAGAGGTTTTCATCTCACGAGCCTAGAATCTGCTTTACACGATCAACTGCAACCCCAAAACAAATGCAGCATTTGGCTTACATCAATCAGTGGGTCCCCATTGCAGTTACATCTACAAAATTTTAATATACGTCCATATTACGTAATATACTTACGCCATTGTAGGTGGGCAGATGATCTTCCTCTTGCCTCCAACTTTCATGCCCGCAATACCAACATCCCAGCCTGAGATCACTTCCTTAGAACCCAACCTGAACTTGAAACCAGGTCCTTTCAGGCAATTGTCGAACATCTTGTTGTTTTGCTTCAAACGGCCTTCATAGTATACCTAAAGATAAATAGTCGTTAATACTAATTTTGATGTTCATATAAAAAAAATACAACAAAATAAGAATAAGGAATAATTTTTATCTTAAAATAAAAATAATTTGATATAGTAATGTAATAATTACCATGACGACTTTGCCAGGTTTGGCAGCAGGCCCATTGCCAACCTTCAGGTCCTCGATGCTGACTCCCCCAGTTAGCTGCTTCTTCTCCTTTTTCTCTGCTGCTGCGTCTGGAGCCTCTTTTTTAGCTTCTGCCTTCTTTTTCTCAGGTTTTTGTTGGCCTTCCTCCTTCTACAAAAAATAAAAAAACTTTATTTATTATTATTTAACATGATTATTTAGTTTATTAGAGCCAGAGATGGGAGGTTTTGCCTGAGGAAATTTTCGCAGGACGTGATGCACTCCTTCGACCTGGCAGGGTGGGAAGTAGCAATATGAAAATCTGGGGTCTTTGCCCAGTTGTAGTACAAAATTGGGTAGCATTACTGATATACCTTGATCACACACACTGAGTGGAGCAGTGAGACAGTGCATTTGGAGAGTGTTTGGGGTACTCGGCGCTATGTTCACACATACCATACAATCTAAAATAGCTCTAACCTTAGACTTGTCTACACCATTCACTTGGGGTTGTTTGTTTTGCTGTTGCAGCTTCTTCTTCAAGCGTCTCTTCTGTGACTTGGACAGTTTGGACATGTCAACGGCACCATCCTCCTTGCTGGTGTCAAGTGTGGTGTCAGCCTCCTCAGCTGCCACTTCCTTCTTTTTCTTTTTTGGTGCAGCTTCCTCTTCATCAGAGGCATCTTCTTCCTCCTCGGAAGCCTCTTCTTCTTCATCCTCATCGTCTTCTTCCTCATCACTGCCATAAGATAAAAATGTGTTTAGATTAAATATAAAATTATTATAATTGTAATGAAGTGTCAATAATAGCTTCTGCAGCATTAGGGTCAATCCCCATTGAAAAAGTGATGTTTTTCTCCAATAAGCTTCAAAATGGTTTGTAATATTTTGCATCATAAAACCACAGCTGGCTGATGTTCTTTCAGGGGGGATTGGCCATGGAATGCCCATGTAAATCACCTGTCATCTCCCTCAGCCGATGTGTTCACTTTGAAGGATTCATCATTGTCATCTGTGTCTATCTCTTCACCGTCCAAAAACTTTTGTAGTTGGTCTTCCTCTTCATCTGAGTCTGAACTGTCAGCAGCAGGGGCAGCGTTTTTCTTGCCTTTCTTGTCAGCCTAATACATGAAAAGTGTTAAATTACTAGTATCAAACTATTACTTAATCAATCTTTGAAGCTATAAGGTTAAAATAAAAAATTGGTGTTGGCTGGCTCCAAATGTCTTGCTGGGGCCCCATACATATAGCATTATCAGCATCAGTGTAAGATAGTTGTGCTTATGATCATGAGGTTTGAATCCTATGCCACCCACATAAACCTATTTCTTATCATCATCCTTTCATTCTGTTGAATAGAAGTCTTTCACTTCAGATTCTGTTGTTCAGTCTAACTGCGATACAATTGCAAAAGATCCTGTTCCTAACACAGCTTAGCTGTTTGCTTAGTTGGAGGGGATAGGGCCAATACTAATAATTTTGTTTATATTCTTTAAAAAGTAAAAAAAAAACTATATACCTTAGCTTTTTTGCTAGCTGAAGTATCATTACTGTTCTCCAATTTCCTCTTATTTTTGGCAGGTACAAGTGCTGGAGCCTCTTCTTCATCTGATTCAGCTTCCTCATCATCTTCATCATCCTCTATCTCATCCTCGAATTCAGGGTCCAGGTATCCAGTTAAATGGACATTACACCTGCCTGTAGTATAAATAGTACAATGTTAGTTGAGCACAATGTCATTTGAGCACAATGTCAGTAGAACACAATGTCACTTGAGCGTAATGTTCGTTGAGCACAATGACAGCTGAGAGCAATACTTGATAAGGCAAAGGAATTCTATTAATAGTGGTGTCACAGACATATCTTAAAAAATAAAGTGATCACATCCAAATTAAGACTGAATCTCCCCTAGATTGAATTAGGTCAACTAGAGCAATAGTAAATTGTCAGTTTATAAGCACAAACTATAGATTTTAAATATTATGTAGGAACGTACATGGAATATAAATCTGTACAAGGCATGAATAAATTGATCAGTCAACTTGCACAATATTTTCAAATTGTATAAAACTAAGTACAAGTATGAAAAATGATAAGCAAATATATATATATTCTATACTATAATGTATTCTCAAATTATTTATCTAAAAATTTGAATATTATTTAATATAATATACTAAATTAATGTAGAATTATAAAGTTCAGTATTCAAACTCAAAATAATACTTTATCAAGTTAATGCTCCGGCCGACGCATTAATCCCTCACACACCAGGCACTACACATAGTAGTAGGTGCGCTACTACCGGTGCGGAAGCTGGTTGTCAGAGGGTTAATAAACTTATTCACACCTTGTACGGAAATGTTTTGGTAGAAGTAGGTTTATATATATATTTTATACTAACCGTTTGTTAGAAACGATATTGAGTCTCCAGTTTTGAAATATAAATCAAGAGGTACTTGGATATTCTTGGCCTTTTGTAGTGTGCAGACTAGGAAATTTTTACCATCAACAACCACCATGACTTGACAAGGGTCATTATCACCCGTTGAGATGTCCATAGCAGCCTGTGATATGTGGAACGGCTTCTCCACCACCTGGGTGTACCGCTTGTTGGGTTCCATAATGAGTCCTGAGAAATAAAGTTTACATGTTTTCTTCAGTTCCTGTTTATATGTTTTTACATGAGTTTTTAGCATATTAGTAACCAAAATTATTAATATTCCCGCTAATTCCTCCAGCTAACGTAATTAGCTTGTGTTAGGAGTGTCTTATCATTGATAATGTAATATTTGTTAAAATGGTTACTATGATGATATGATTTGAGAAAAAGCAGCTGACCATTCTTATTAAACTGAAATAATACCACAGAAAAGTTACTCTTAATCCAGAATTATTATATTCTGGATTAAGAGTAACTTTATAATATTGCATTTACAAAAAAAAAAGTATCTAAGTATGTTTATCCACATTCTGATTCCATAACATAAGATAGTTAAGCTAACCATGGGTTTAGAGTGTTGTGTAGAATGTTGTGGAATATTTATTTTCTCAATTATAAATCTTGACAAAGTATATTGTAGTATTGATGGGGCATGAATTTTGATGAATTTTCACATTACTCAACATAGTGTAATAAGTTTTACTGAAACATGGTCAGGGCCTTGTATTTAAACACCAGATGTTTCACGAGGACAGGTGAAACATGAGGTATTATAATGAAGTTACATTTATTGACTAGTTGGCTACTACTGCATCCTCCTCATATCCACCTCATGTATCACTAAAATATAGTATTCAGCTAGACAGTGTATCAGTTTACTCCATAGAAACCCACATGTGCTAGCCTAATTTATGTTAAGTTAGGCTAGATGAGATAGTATAAAGTTATTGTAATTTAATATCTATAGTTATTCGGTACTTTCATAGATTCAATTCCATGCATTCTGCTCTTCATCCACGAAACGGCACTGAATCCAATTGCGCAGTGCCGACATGGTACGGCAGTGAAAATATTTTATTGCTGCCATTTTGTAGATTTTAGAAATAGCTTATATTCACAAGTATTGTTGGTTATCCCAGCATGCTATAAAAACGTCAACTAGGTACATTCTAAGATTCAAACACGTGGTGGTCGTGATGACCGGCTTATTACTTACCCCAAAACATTTTGTTGTATTTCTGAATACTTTTTCACAAATATATGACTGAAGCTACCAGTCCAATATAAGACTGCAGTATTATTGGCACAGGGTTGGAAAAGTCGGCTCTGATGTAAATTATCAATAATAACCGAACATGTGGAATACAACGAACGCGGCAAATTCAGGAACTCGACAGAAAAACGAAATGGAGTCTTTTCATTCAAAGTTTTTTTTTTAATCGAGGCACCTTCCTATTGGTCGGGCAAAGGACCGTGATCCAGAAATTATTCATAGACAATAAGATAAATTCTAAACTTTTTTCTGTTCCGTGTTCTAGAATAATAATTTTTTTTTGGGTTCTGCTGCGCTGTTTTCCACTGTATTAAAATACCAAAACTATTAATATAAATTGTGTTTTCATACTAGTTATGCCCATGTCCGAGATTTCATCCATGTGATGTACTTTTAAATTTTTTGTGCAGACCCCTTCAATAATTTACCATATTATACCTTTGACCTTATTAAAACCTATAAAATCAGCCCAACCACTTCGGAGCGGAGTTTCGGAGTTTTTAAAACGTTTTTAAAGTATATCATAGACAAAAAGACATTTTCTACTTTCATGACCATAGACTAGAAATATTTGTAGGCTGCGGACGGCGGACCATTGACACTATTTATTTTTTATTTTTCTTACGTCTTTTGTATCTGTCAGTGTAACATACTACAGTGTTTCAGCCATGGTAAATAAAATATTTAACGAATAATCTAGTAAAATCTGTGTAATCTTAAGGAAATGTGGTTTAAGTGCTTGATAATGTTACTTTTCGAAGGTAATACTCTATCCGGCGAAGTATATTTTTATGATAACCTCTTCTCTTCCAGGGTCGTGTAAGAACTAAAACCGTCAAGAAAGCGGCTAAGATTATCATTGAGAAATATTACACAAGGTTGACTCTTGATTTTGATACCAACAAGAGAATATGTGAGGAAATCGCCATCATTCCCACTAAACCCCTCCGCAATAAAATTGCTGGGTAAGTCTTGCTCATAGCCCATTTCCTATTTCAACTATTTAATAAACAAAACATATTAACCCTGCCTCTATTCATTAGGAACTCGTTCCAAGAAGCTTTCTTATAAAAATAATCCTGCAAAGTATAAATGCCAACCATAGAATCATCAAACAATTTAGATGTCAAAACACTGCCTCGATGGTACAGCTTACCTAGGAGAGGAAGAACTTGCTTGATAACAAATTTGATGTCAACTCCCTTGGAAACCTGGGCTCTGCCTGGTATATCAGTAGAAGTGTAATTTGCTACTGCACTTGAGGTACTGGTTGGAATGAATAGAATCCCATTTCTGTGGTCTTCATAGGACCACTTAAATCTTTTATTTTTGTATAGTTTTAAGAAATATTGAAGTGTTTATAATAATCATAGTAATACTAGAGGATATATACTTATTATATACATCAATGTCCTCTTAAGCCCAATACTGTAGTGGGTACCACACACTCTCAATGATACACAAGTTTTTAAGTTTTTGGTAAAGTTTGTGAAGACATTTATTGTTCAATCATGCTGTATTGTCTGAATAGATATGGCAAAAAATTGGTTTAGGGATAGATTATGATCTGCAGTACATAGGAATGCTGGATTAAATTCCATGCAGGCGCAGTCGCAGACAAAAGTTAGTTTATTTACTTCCATTCACACCATTAAAATTATTTTCAAACATTTAGAACAATATTCTTCCGAGTATGTTGATTTGCATATTTACATAGGTAGTAGGTGTATACTTTGGGTTTAATAGCTCTGTGTTAATATTAATTTTAAAAAATACTTGATATTTGAATAATTCACAATTATTTTCCAACATTTTAATGTCATGTAAATTTTATTTACAATCATTTGTTTTCATATAGTAATAATAAAATCTCTATACAGGTTTGCAACCCATTTGATGAGGCGTCTCAGGCACTCCCAGGTCAGAGGAATCTCCATCAAGTTGCAAGAGGAGGAGCGTGAGAGGCGTGACAACTACGTGCCCGAGGTTTCTGCCCTGGAGCATGACATCATTGAGGTTGACCCAGACACCAAGGACATGTTGAAGATGCTCGACTTCAACAACATCAATGGACTGCAACTCACACAGCCTACCACATCGGGAGGCTATGGTGGCAGACGTAATTAAGGATAATTAAATAATTCTCTAAATTGCTATTGTTTCATTTGTTAAGTATTAAAATGAAATCCTGGTTGTATGACTTCAACCAACCTATCGCAGTCAACTGCTGCACATGGCCTCTCCTAATGCGCGCCATCTCTCCCGATCCTCCTGTCATGTGCCTTCCATATCAAACAAAATTTAGGATTTGGTGCCACATTATGAACCTATTGTAGAGATGTGGTTCATTAGAAATTGTAAATGTGAATGTCTTGAAAATTATTCAAACAAATAAGCGCACCGACTTGGCGTTAGGGTTAAGAGGTCGGCAGCAGTCGCTATCATAAAAGTCATACGCAAATCTAATCACTCCAACCACTACCAATCCCATGTACTCATTAATAAGATGGGAGACTGGGACGGACACTAGAAATACAAGACCTAGAGGATCTGAAGGTGGTAAAGAAACAGGTAGGTTCGACGGGAAGCCTTGATTACCGGACGCCCCTAGCCTCAGTAAAGTAATAGGGGCATTTAATCAAATTACCTATGCAACCACATGCAGGCGACTGATCTGGTGCCTATAGATAAGACCTAATCTTCTGACCTCCGATTCTTTTCGCCGCTCCATATTTATACATACAATTTTTCTTAACGAAATATAAAGCATAAAATAATTTAACGACCTTCTAATTCTAATAAAAAGATATTAACTTCTATCGAAGGGTATAATAAGTAGTTTCTGTAGAACTGATCATTTAGAATGGAGGGAGACTCGTGAACCGCGCTGCCCGCGCGCGCAGGCAACTCGGGCGTCGGAGGGCACTGCTGACCTCCGTCCCCCATGAGCGCGGGCCTGGGGGTGACGGGTGAAGCCGCCTGTCACCCCGGCAGAAGCAGGCCAAGGCGACGGACGGGAGAAGAGAAGCGCGCCTCCCCATTTCGAGAGCGAGTCGGGGACTCCGTTTTCCCCCCTCCCGAGGAGGGCTAGACCGTAAGGGATGGCCCTGGGCCAGCCGGGGTGCGAGGGATATGTCGATGACAACCTCACCTCCGGCCTAGCACCACGACCCACAGTCGGCGTGCGGTTTTACTCGGTTCGAGTCCGACATAACCTCCCCTTCCGGCTCCGGCGGGGGGGTATCCGAGGGGATTTCCGCACGAAAAAAAAAAAAAGACATTTACTTTTTGAATTTACCTAAGTTTACCATCAGGTGATATATGGTTAAATATCTTGTTTTGGTTTAAATATTCTGAGGGCATGTTGCTTTGATACCAGACTGATGGACTAAAAAATTAAAATTTCTTTCATTTTATTTCAGTATTCAGCTCAACATTTTTAATTTTTCAAACCCTTTTGTACTCAAATCACAAATGTTAAAAGTATTTAGGTACGTGTATCCGAACACAGCCCAGATGTGTTATGTTTTTATGACATTTTGCGTACTAGCTCGATCTCACTCGCTCTCAAGCAGCTGTCCAATCTGAAATTGTGATTATATATGTCGCTCTCACTCATTCCATTCACAGGAGCTTGCTTTGCTTTGCTTGGTTCGAGTTCGACTTCGAGTAATTGAGCTTGAGGCACAGTTGCGTTTTATAGTCGTCATTTTACTGAAATATCTATGAATTAAACCGAAGTGTTGCTAATTCGATTCTTTATTTATTATGAAGAATGGAATGTTCACATTTATTAGATAACGTCAAGGTGGATGATTTCAACGTTGAGGACACGACGATCACAAAGAACTTCAACTGTTCAGGTAAATAGATAAATTTATTTATGAGCAACAGCTACAATCACTTGCAAACAAAAGATATTAGGTAAAAATCACGCATTGTATTCATTGCGGGAGGTTAGTTTCTAAAAATCAATACAGCGAACTTTAATAATCAGCTGTTCGAAGGGAACGGGTAGGGGGGCGCGGTATAGGTGACCGTGACTGACGATGTCGCATTTCTGACGCGGTGGGTTAAAATAATGTTCTAAACACATCACGGTGGGCTATTTTAGACTAGGAACTTGCCGACCACCATAGCCCCGATCGCGTTAAGCATTTGTATGTTGTGCGCATCGCGAGGCTACATTAAACGGTACTTTACGGTACACGCGGAAGGGACATTCTTTGCATTCGTGTATTAGATTTTTATTATCTCTTGGGAGTGACCTGTAGACAATCTCATAAGCAATCTTGCTAACTTAGTTCAGTCACAAAATTGGTACTTGACCAAAATAACGTTAACACACACTATCTGCATGATAAACTTTATTTTATGTACAGATAGAAACAAAATCTCTTATCACATTTCCATAACTTGATAGGTTTACTTTTTGGAAACACTGAGTGCCTGCTGAAGGTATGACAAATGATTAATTGATTTGTTCTTACCCATATCAAATGAGCAAGAACCACTTAAGATGAAATAAACAGTTTATACACCAACTAGAATGTATTCTGACTTTGATTATCAAAATTAATTTTATATTCCTACTTCCTCCTACTACAATTTAAAAATGCTACACCTAGTATTTCGGTTACTTTAAAACATACTGTATAATGCAAGTTTTGCTATTGCTATACAGCTTCAGTTGTTATTAAACAGTAGGTCTGTCTCAGTGGCACAATAGTTCAATCAGTTTTAATTCCTGAGTAGGCCTGTAATAGACCTTTCAGTCTGTTAACTTTATATTAGACAACAATAGGCTCTGCCTATTTGTGAGACTGAAAATATTTCTAGTGAGAAATGGTTACATAATACACCTATCTTCTTCTTCATCCTAGCGTTAATCCCAGTTGCATACTAAGCTTTATCAACTTAGAGTCTTTACTAATTACATAATACACCTTTTCAAAAGTATATATTGTGGATGTTAGCGTAAGTTTCTTATAGTAAGTACAGTCAATGAAAATTATATTTTATCTTCTATTTCATGTAGAATGTGCTGTAGAGGATCAGAACTGGCTATGCCTGCAATGTGGAGTAGTGAACTGTGGCCGTTATGTCAACGGCCATGCAAAGCAGCATGCAGAGTCTTCAGATCACCAGCTTTGTATGAGCTGTGATGTCTATTCTGTTTACTGGTAAATATTTCTTTATGTAAATCTAAATTACTATGTGAATGGGATGCTAATCCAATGCTTATTTTTACTTCAAGACCGGGGGTCTGCTTGCTTCTCTTTATCATAAATTGGTTCATACAACTTCTAAGGGAATGACTGTCATCGGACTTTCCAGCTCTGAGAGGGAACTCTTTGCCACCTTCTCAGTGCCCTAAGGCCTTGGCTTAGCCCCATACACTTCTATCATGCTAAAACATGTGTAATGTAAACAGTAACTAATGTGTTATGTGTGGATTAGTCATTATGACTAGTGTGGTGTTATTTTAATCTTAGAAAGTGATTCATAGCTCTGTATAGTTTTGTGTTCAACTTTGTTTTACTAAAATCTTTAGTTTCTATCGGAAATTTACAAGTTGTTGAGGTCAATATACTGTTGATGTCTTTTTTTTTGTGTAAAGTTATGACATGCTGATATAACCTCTTCCAAATTTAAAATTGTTTAGCATTAAACATGATTAAACCTTTTTGCGATGATCTCATATTAAAAAAAAGGAGGTGTCCCCCCTCCTGAGGAGGGCCAGACCGTAAGGGATGGCCGTGGGTCAGCCGGGGTGCGAGGGATATGTGTATGACAACCTCACCTCCGGCCTAGCACCAAGACCCACAGTCGGCGTGCGGTTTTAGTCGGTTCGAGTCCGACATAACCTCCCCTTCCGGCTCCGGCAGGGGGGGTATCCTAGGGGATTTCAGCACTCGTAGTCGCAGTCACTCATAGGATAATTCACCTATCTCACTCAATACATTGAATATGCATGTACCAGCACCATTCATCGGTGTGATTGTGAGTGTGTGAGTGTGAGAACTGAGAGCAAAATATAACTTCTGTCAAATAACGCGGTACCCTTTTGACATCGCGATAATATTGGGATAACATTCACGTCTCCATTCACCTCATATATACCAATAAAAGGTCATTACGCATTTCGTTATTTCTTATTTGCTTTGATTTTATAACAAAAAGATTTGTGGTCGTGGTTCTACTTTTCACTGCGGCCCCTATTAGTAACGATTAGTAATTGAAATGACGTGTTTTGAAAACGTGGTTTCAAAACGTGTGAATTCCATTATGAAGGTAAAAGTAAAAATACTTTGGTATTATCTATCAAAACACACCTCGTGAGGTTATTGACCCTTAGAATCTCTCAACACTAGTGTTCAATTTTTGTTTTTAATTTCATAAGTTTTGAAGACACATGTTTTAAAAACATAATTATCGTCGTTGTCAAACCAAAATCTGCTATGTGCATTTTTTATAATTTTAACATGATGAAAATTGCGATTGGATTTTGACAATTGCGACTGGCAAATGAACCAATCTATTGCATGAAAGGCTATGTGCTTATAAGTACTATACGACGCACTATGACATCTTATTCGAATATGCTATGTGGAGCAGCTAGAAATTATTGTCAAATAAAATCTGTGTGAAGAGAGTGCACATAGCAGATTTTGGTTTGACAACGACGTTATGCTCAACCCCAGAACAGCGGGACCTTAAATAATCCTTATTTTTTATACATTATTATTTTTGTAGCTACAAATGTGACGACTACATTTCAAATGATTTGGAGTATAAAACAATAGATAAAATAAGACAAAATATTATGCAAATACAAAGGCAGAATAATGGAGATGAAAATGGCAAGATAGAACACAGCGAAGAGAGTAAGGATGACAGTGACGCTGGCAACAGTACAGTTTCAAGTAACTCTGCAGGGAAACCATCATCTCCGAATGGTAGCATGCACCATTGCACAATGCCCGATGTTGTACCTACTAGCTCATATAGTGGGTTTCCTAATAATGCTCCAGAATGTATGGACAGTAAATCTTCAAAAAGTATTAAGGTGGGAAATGTTACTTATATTTACCTACTATAAGGTGGGAAAATTCAACATCTAAGATGAGACTTGAACTTGTATCTGTGATCTGCTTCCTATCTAGAGAAAATCCTCTGATTGACAATAGCTACCGGTTCACGTCTGCATACAGCAGGTCCCATTGTGGATGTTTTTTTTTTAAAATTTTAAGCAAGCCTTCACAAATCTGATAATGCCTTTCTGGCTGATAGAAAGAAAATGAAAAAAAAAAATTAAGCACAGGAAAATTTAGCATGCTTGCATAAAAACTTTATTCATCTATATTTCATTAAATATTACTTTTTGATTTTCACTCTCATATTCTGATATCATTTTCTCATTTCAGGTTGAGGAACCCGTGAGAAGTCTACGACCCCGCTCACGTAAACGGACTCACTCTGATGATAGTAGTTCAACAGAGAACATCTCCCAAACTCCTAGAAACAAGGAGAAGAAGGGCTCACCATGCAATGGCAAGAGTCAAAGGGATAAGAAAATTGTAGGATTAAAAAATTTAGGCAATACGTGTTTTATGAATGCGGTGCTGCAAAGTCTTAATAATATACAAGAGTTCAGCTGTTATTTTAGTCAACTACCATCTTTAGAAATGAAGACCAACGGACGTAAAGTGTATCATTCAAGGAGTTACACGAGACAAGAGATGCATAATGTGGTTATGGCGGAAGAACTAAGAAAGGTGGGTAAATACAAGTTGTGGGGTACTCTTTGAGGTTTATGAACGCGTGTGAATCCCCGAAGGGGTAGGCAGAGGTGTATTAACACCCACATTTCGCCAACTATGAGTTTCGGTCCCACGTAATAGGGGCGAGCTTATTGCCGTCAAGTGGGCACTTGACTATGGGCTGTATTTTCACTGTCGGATGGATGATTTTATTCCATAACTATAAATTGGATATCAACATCAAGGATGGAACTACGACTCGTAACTAGTCTTATTCTGGTAGGAACACTGAACAATGGAGTGTCCTGAATGCTGAAATTTTCGTCCTATTAAGACATCTTAAATAATAGGACATCATGGATTCAAATTCAAGTCCCAGCTCTTTTTCCGAATAAAATTCATAGGAAATTTAGCATACTATTTGTATTAATTTTGCATTCAATTTTGTTCCAGGTATTAATAAATATGAATAGTGGCTGTGGAACAAAAGGTGCTATATCCCCTGAATGTCTGTTTCTCGTCATTTGGAAGGTGGTGCCGAGGTTTCGTGGGTACCAGCAGCAAGATGCGCATGAATTCTTGCGTTATATGCTAGATAGGTAAGAAAATCGCCAACAAAGACGGTGATACATGTGTAAATCTTCTTCAATGTGGGGCAATTTATATTATTAAATCTTCTTCAATGTGGGCCAATTTATATTATTACATCTTCAATGTGGGGCAATTTATATTATTACATCTTCAATGTGGGGCAATTTATATTATTACATCTTCAATGTGGGGCAATTTATATTATTACATCTTCAATGTGGGCAATTATATTATTTATTTTTATTTTAGTATTTATTTTGTCTGATATTTGATTACAGATTACATACGGAATTACAGCAGTTACTACCGGCTGATCGTGAAGTAGGTTTCGTGCCGCGATCTCCACCTGCGTCCATCGTAACGGCAGTGTTTGGTGGCACTCTGCAAAGCGAAGTGAGTTATAAGAACCTATTATATTATAATCATCATCCGCAGAGCTTTATTTTGTTTTCCACCCTGAAAATATTCTTACCTACATTATTGTAATAATTATATATTTTGTACTTGTGGTCTGTGCGTCTAAGAGGAACGAGAATTGCGCGGAGGGGACAATCGCCTAGCCACGCAATCGCATCTTACGAATGGACGCGCGTATACATCGGGACATATATATTTAACCTACTTCGCAAGAGCAACGAGACTTGGCGCGGATTGATTTTTATCCGTGGTATCCTCAAAAGACAGCCCAGAAACATTAATTGCACATACTAAAAGATGAATGTCCCGATATATACCTGTGTGCGGTGACACAAGCTGAAATCATTTTACTCACCCTCTTACTGTCTTCTACAGTCGGAGTTGACCGTAGGCGGCAGCGTCTCACCGGTTCACTATCAATTTACATAAAAAAATAACCATAATGCCTCGTATACACTACTCGCGAAGTTCCTCGGCGAAGTCCTCGAGAAACTTTGCCTACATTCCGAAGTGCGACACCACACACTCGTTCAACTTCGCGAGGAGCTCATTCGCTCTAAGGTGCCGAAAGCCTGCGCACGTTCGTCCTTATGACATTAATGATATTGGGGTCCCAAATAATAGGTTCTGCTTGCACAGTTTCGAGGAACAACATATTTTCCTCCTGTGAAGACTGTATTTTGTTCATAATAAACACAATATGTGTCACACGCAATAATTATAACTATTGAGTACTGAAGTCGGCCGAGTAGTGTAGAGAGGTACTTCGTGAACGCACTTCGTGCAACTTCGGGCCCTTTGACTCGGGCGCAAAAACCGACAACAAATGGAAGTCGCCCGAGGCGAGGTAAAGTTTGACGAGGTAAGCCGAAGTGCATCTCCACACTATCGTATTCGCCTAACTTCGTTCAACTTCGCGAGTAGTGTAGAGGGGGTTTAAAATATTTTGGCATTATGGTAATTTAACTATATTATATTTTGCATAATTGTTTTATCCATAACAAATTTAGCATATTTGTCTTAAACATAAATAAAATTTGCATAATCATATTTAAGCATAAAATTTATAAGTATAAATGAGGTGGTAAAATAAAAATTAAAAAAATACGAAGGCTAGTAGAGTAGTGACCGTCCTAAAAACAGCCTTTAAAATATATGCAACTCCTTATGGCAAAACATACTAAATGGTAGCTCTGCTAACATTTGCATTATGCCAAAGGATTATTATGTCAAAAAATATGCCAAATTCATTGTGCCAAAACATTTTAGCCTTAAAATTTTATGCCAAGAGGAGGGATCCCCGTCTCACCCGCTCCCGAGGTGTATAACGTTGAGTTGCCCGATTAAGCACCCCGAAAGTTGACTAAGTGCTCTGAATTCTGTATTATTGTTAATAAAAATATGATGATATTGCAGGTCCGTTGTTTAGCGTGCGGTACGGACAGCAAAAAGTTCGATCCTTTCCTCGACCTGTCGCTGGAGCTGCCGGACGCGGGCCGCCACGACGGGCCCGTGGCTCTTAGCGACTGCCTCGCCAGCTTCGTGCAGGTGACAACATTATACATCACTTTTGTTACACCAGTAGGCATAATATGTATGTATGATTAGCGTGAAAGTAGATGATCAACCGATTTCAATAAAACAAACACTAAATGTTAAGTGAAGCCTCCCACAATCTATTTGTGAAAACCGCAACCAAATCCGTTCAGCCGATTCTGAGATTAGCGTGCACAAACTCACAGACAAACAGAGAAACAGATAAACAGAGAAACAGATAAACAGAGAAACAGATAAACAGATAAACAGATAAACAGACAAACAGACAAAAAATCCAAAAAACTTTGTTTTGGCTTCTATTACGATTACAAAGTTCCCCTATAACAGTTTTTCTCATTTCCTTTCCATGTACAGACATCGATCGTTTACAGATTTATTATTTATTATATGTATAGATTAGCGTGAAAGTAGATGATCATTTTCAGTTCAAATAAAATGCGAAATAAATCGGTAAAAAGAAGCGCTCAAGTAGAACTTGAACCCTTTTTTTTTCCTGCGGAATCCCCTCGGATACCTCCCCTCCCGGAGCCGGAAGGGGAGGTTATGTCGGACTCGAACCGACAAAAACCGCACGCCGACTGTGGATCTTGGTGCAAGGCCGGAGGTGAGGTTGTCATCGACATATCCCTCGCACCCCGGCTGACCCAGGGCCATCCCTTACGGTCTGGCCCTCCTCAGGAGTGGTAATTGAACCCACGACCTTTCCCTTACAGGGGAAATGCTCGTCCAACTGAGCTATTGAGCCACACCTGAATCATTTCAAATTTCTCTTCTTTTTATATCCGTCTTTAAGGGCGACCGCGGAGCCATCTACCAACCTTTTTACGAAACTTCTTCAGTTAAAATGTATGAATATGGTTCATCAATCAATTAGCCCACCGCAGTTCACTGCTGGACACAGGCCTCTCCCAATGTGCGCCATTTCACCCGAACCTCCGCCTTCCGCACCCAGTCTGTCCTAGCACCTTTTTCAGGTCGTCAGTCCATGTGGCTAACCTTCCGTTTGCCTTCTTGCGCTCTGCACTCTAGGACTCGTCTGCTCCAACGGCCATCGGTGCATCGACGATGAATATGGTTAACTGTATTGTAATCTAAATTTAAAAATATTTTTATAGCGCCCACTAAGTGGTTTGATTCCTAATTCTTTTGAGTCTTAATAAAAATACTTTTTATTATGACATGGGGATTAAAATTGTCAAAAACATTTTGATACTATGAAAATGTTCATCTACTTTTGACGCTGACTATACACACATTAATTGCGTCAAAAATTTTGGGTAAAATGTAAAATACATTTTACCCAAAATTTCGGGACGCTGTTTGAAGTATGATGGCCGAATAGGCCTACGTTCAATCACTATCTCACCTGTTGGTAAGTGATTATATGGTCGTTGATATTGCTAGTCTTGCTTCGACACTCTTATTAGTCTCCAGAATGTGATTGAATATTTTTATTGTATTTTCAGGTGGAAGAATTAGCCGACACGGAGCGATATTTCTGTAGCAGTTGTAAGTGTAAGCAGAAGTCTACGAAGCAGTTCTGGATACGGAGATTACCCAACGTTCTGTGCTTACATCTCAAGAGATTCCGGTGGCATAATTATTTTAGGTAAGTGAACAGGTGTGAAGCTCCATTCCATATATTATTATTGCGATTTTAAGAAAAATGTAAGTGGCCAGTTTCTGAATTAGAAGCTTAGTGGTTGGGGAGTCGGCCTTACAGTCGAGAGGTTCCGCGTTCGACTTTCTGTTTATTGACGACGAGAAGGCAATGCTGGCAATCAAGTTATTTTACCCGGAGGGGTAAATAAATACTAGTAATTATGATTAGGAATATTTAAAAAAACATGTTAGTCCAGGAGAATCAACAGAAATAAAAACCTGGCCGAGATACTTTTATACAGTGGATTCGGTTACGGTAACAGTGTCGCCAGTACATTTTTTCCTATTTAAAAAAATGCGCAACTTTAATTAAAAAAAGGAAAACTCAAGTTGACTGCGTTGGCGAATAATTTCTCAATTCAGAATTTGGCCACTTCCTATGTACCTCTAAATTGTTCCATACTCATCTACTTTGTGGCCATCCAGAGTATATTTCCCCTCACTAACTACCTGTCCTTCAGTTGAGTCTAAACTGGTTGTCTGGAAGAAATCGCAGTACGCGATAAGGCCGCCCATTGTACAACTTTCTTTCATGCATTTATCCTCTGTATATATTCTAAAGTAAAACCAACGAAACGAGAGAAAAAAGATAAACAAAGTTTCAGCGGATCCAAACATTTTTATTTGAAAATTATTACTTATCACTTCATGCGCATTCCAGATAAGAATGAAATTGCTCATAAGATGGCGGATCTGACAGTTTAGAACGACAGCTTTCCTGTACTACGACACACGTAACGACAGCTGTCGCTCGACTATTGTTGCGTACGTGTGATATGTGCGACAAGGACAGAGAAATTAATCGCTAGTTATCGCAACGTAACTCAGTAATGGTCGCTTTGTTTACCTTTTTTCTCTCGTTTCGTTGGCTTTACTTTATGTTTGGTGTGCAATAAAGATTATTCTATTGTAACCCGTACACGTGTGTACACAGGACCAAGGTGGACACGAGTATCTCATTCCCGTTGAGCGCACTGGACGTTTCGCGATTTGTACTGGGGGGAGCCGCGGGGCGAGGGCGAGCTTCCCGGCCGCCGGGACTGTATGACCTGGCCGCGGTCATCGTACACCACGGCACCGGGTATGTACATGTACACACTTTACTGAGAGCGACACTACTTTATTTTATCCTTTTTTTTCGTGTGAATATCCCCTCGGAATCCCCCCCCCCTGCCGGAGCCGGAAGGGGAGGTTATGTCGGACTAGAACCGACTGAAACCGTACGCCGACTGTGGGTCGTAGTGCTAGGCCGGAGGTGAGGTTGTCATCGACATATTCCTCGCACCCCGGCTGACCCAGGGTCATCCCTTACGGTCTGGCCCTCCTCTTTATTTTATACTAGCTGATCCGGCGAACTTCGTACCGCCAATTTTTTTTTCCACCCTCGTGGCGTCCGATCCCGTTTCCGCTGCACCCTCTTCAATATTGCAGCATGTATTATACATATATATAAACCTTCTTCTTGAATTACTCTATCTATTAAAAGAAATCGTATCAAAATCTGTAGCGTAGTTTTGAAGATATAAGCATACATAGGGACTTTGCTTTATACTATGTAGTGAAGACTGCAAGTAGGTACAATCAACGTCAGAACGATCTTGATTACGTCTCAAAATGATCTTAAAACAAAGATATTAAGACTAATATACAATAATAATAACGGGAATTAACGCGATCATGGTATAGGTACGTACTTTTGATTTGCCTGACGTTTCGAACTGGTTACACCGGCCGTGGTCACAGCTGTATATGTACCTATACCATGATCGCGTTAATTCCCGTTATTATTATTGTATATCATGGAATGCAAGATTTTAAAAGTTAGTATTAAGTGTAAATCAAACTGTTTTATTGATTTAAATGGTATTATTGTCCGACCTAAAGGTGTGTACCTAATATAACGATAATCCGTCAACAGGAATGGGTAAAAGCCAAGGAATTAAAACCATTTTGAGCACTTTGTTCATATTGCATTGGCAATGTAACATTTTCTCAAAATAATTTCCACAAATACAGCTATGATTTGAAATAAAATGCTAGAAAAATTACAGAAACTAGCATATTATGTTTTTTACATTATCTTGGTTATTAAATTACAAAATAGGAGGATGTTATACTTAAATTAAATTCTACTCTCTGAGGGTATCAGTGTGTCACCCTAGGATGTCCAAGTTGGGCCTGGGCCTGACCTAAAAAGTATTGTTTAACCTTGCAATGTGATAATTTACTCGGTTACCACTCGGACATACGAACCTCTCTTTATAATTTTAATTTATATATTTATAATTTATAAGAGATTACAAAGCAGCACGAGTGTGACGCCTTGTTGTTGTATTAGTCCATAGACCACGGCAACCGCTTCCCATCAGTTAGGCCGTGTGCGTGTCTTCCACCTAAGTGGTTAAAAACAATGTTCTATACGACTAAACTGATCAAAAACTGATATTTTTCATTTTCCAACAGTGCCGGCTCAGGTCACTACACAGCTTTCGCGATCAACGAGGACCAGTGGTTCCACTTCAACGACCAGACCGTCAGGCCTGTAGATGTAGGCGCAGTGGCCGGCTGCAAGCCTTACATCCTGTTCTACATCCGAAGAGAAACGCCCGCCCCCGACACGTGACCCTCCACGCACACCACGCCCCCTAACTTTGCGTTGTTCTTCTTCATACTAGTGTTAATCCCAGTGGTATCCGAAGCTTTCAACTTGAGTCTGGGGTCTGCTGTACCAGTCTAACTGCAGATTTGGCTGAACTTCTATATTTTCTGTGAAGCGATTGCCATCTGACCTTCATAATCCAAAGGCGATATCGGAACATTGCCTTAGACCAGTTGTTGAACTTTTTAGGGCCCCCAACTACCCGTAACAAGCCATAGATTGAAGGAATTTTTACAGCATTAAGTATGCTAACTATACAAATCGAATACATACGGAAAAAGAATCTTCTCGGGCGGGACTCGAACCCGCAGTCTTTCCCTTACAGGGGGAATGCCTGACCAATTCGGCTACCGAGACACGCCCGATATGATTCAAATTTCCCATCTTATACGTCTTTAAGGCGACGTGGCGTCATCTACCGATTTTCTTACGAACTATCGGAATCAATGAATGATGTTACAATCATTTTTAAACATTGATGTTGATAACTGCGCCCAAACAATTGAAGGAATTTTTACAGCATTAAGTATGCTAACTATACAAATCGAATCATATTTGAATCATATCGGGCGTGTCTCGGTAGCCGAATTGGTCAGGCATTCCCCCTGTAAGGGAAAGCCATAGATGTTCGTATAATAACCGGGACCGATGGCTTAACGTACACTCCGAGGCACCGTAACCTTTCATTGATATCACTTACAAACAGTACTTGCTTCAGAGTTAACGTCACAAGCCACCCGACGACTATATCTTGACGTATAAGGTATCCCACTAAAAGAGCAGCTGCTGTCAGCGGCTTTTTTACGAGGCATTTTGAATCTTATCCTATTGGTGAAAAAGGTCATAGTCATTTAAAGGTAAAGGAAGGATAAAGCGGGGCGAGAATTCTCGCGTTAATTTCTAGCAATAAATTACTGCTGGCTCTTTCAGTGGGGATTGATCCTTACTGGCGTTGAGGAACATTGTACGACGCGATCTATGCCGGCAGATTCAGGCTTCGAAATTTAACACTAGTTAAAATATAATAATGTATTACTAACTTGGTAACTTAGGTCTGGTGCCTGCTAGGAACCGTTATTGACTTAGTGCATTCAACACTACGCTGGTCACTAAAATTACAGATTTAATAAACTTAGCACTAAAAAAATAGCTAGCAGTCCTGTTAACCCCTTCAACTAAGCTAAATGCTTGGGTTCACGTCGGTAGTGTTCGCCGGTGTTCGAACCCGGGACCTCTCTATCGTAATGCCGACTTTATAACCAGTAATATACCGACCCTTATAACAAAAACTTATTAGAAATATCTTTAATTAAAAACCATTGACCTGTCCTGTGGAAATAAGATTCAATTTTGTGACTTACGTTATTGTATAATAGTGCACAGTGAAAAGTCATTTATTTCATGATTTTAATGTCATTAAAAATGTCATTTTAAATAGCAATAAGTAACGATTGGTTACTGTGACCCTGTAATAGATATACCGGGTGAATTTTGCAACTGGGCGTAGATTACCATATCGTAAATTATGAAATGGCGAAAAATGCCCGTGCCCAGAATCCGATTTTCATGACAATTAAAACGAAATCATTTTTTTTAATATTAATTTTGAGAACAAAGACAACATTATTAATATACCGTTTGATAATATCACATTACTCATTCCTTCGGATTCAGCTATCCACGCCCAGTTGAAAATATCACTCTGTATTCGCCAATGTTATAATTGGACAATATTCTAAAGTCTCAACTATTTCTTATGAATAATAACTACTAATTAATATTAATTATGAACTGTTCAAATAGATAGAAGAAGCGGTAGTAACATGGTTACGTGTATCAACAAGCAATTTTATAACAAAAACTTATTTATTTTGTCTGCATGGCATAAGGCGTACGAGAATATTGTGTGATATTTGATCGCAGTGATTATTATATAGAGTTTTGCGCATTTTAAAAGTAAATCATGTAGTTAAAATATAGCCCCACTTATATACCTTAATAAATTATACACCATGTCAGCAAAAGAAATAAGTATACAATTTTTTTTCGTATAAAGTTGTATACTTATTTAATTTGCCGTCTGTACATTTAAAAGTTCGTAATAAGCATTCCCGTGTTATAAATTGAGCAGGTCTCATACATTCTGTAAAATTAGTATTCGTACAAATATTAGCTGCCTTTTAAGAAGAAGGATTATATCTTACCTGATTATAAGGAATTTATTGAACATAGAATTAGAATATCAGTATAAATAGTAAATGAAACTAATATGAAATACCCCAGATGTATGAAGCATAAGCAAAGAGAAATAGATCTGTAATGTCTTCCATTTATCCTCCTTCAATTAATATATTTCGTAATTCTTCATTACTTACCTCATTTATTTTTTACTAGCTTCGTGTACGCCGGTTATTGCGACCAAACAAAGCATATTTGTTAATCCTGCCCTGGGTCAGCCGGGGTGCGAGGGATATGTCGATGACAACCTCACCTCCGGCCTAGCACCAAGACCCACAGTCGGCGTGCGGTTTTAGTCGGTTCGAGTCCGACATAACCCCCCCTTTCCGGCTCCGGCAGGGGGGGTATCCGAGGGGATTTCCGCACGAAAAAAAAAAGCATATTTGTTAATCCAGGGTGTCAGCTAAAATTTTATTAAAATCTCTCCAGCCGTTTAGACGTGAAAGAGTAACAAATATCCATGCATATGATATTAGTAGAATAATTATTATGGTGCAAAACATATGACCTACCGCATGTAGACTTTTTCATTTCTGTATTTTTAGCTCGGTAAAACATAGTCCTATATCTCTTAGTTTATGCTTCATAAACATATTGGGTGCCTAAATTTTTATTATGTCGACATCTTTGTCCTTCATGATAACAAGCGTATGTTAAGCAATTAATGATACATCGATGTATAGCAATAATGAAATACCCTTTTGGTGCAATTTTACTTCTAACCTCTTGTATGAAGTTTGAATATTGGTAACATTTTTTATAGTACATGCCTCATATAGTAATTTATAACGTTAACTATAATAAACGCGGGTATTATTTAAAATCTTGAATATTTAATTTCATGATTTGATGTTTTGAATTTTATGCATTTATTTGCGATTTTAAATAGTACTCGAATAATACTCAAATTGAATACTTTACGCAGTTAGTGTAAGTATATCAGTATTTACTGACACTTAAACACACACAAAAGTGCGATTTGCCATTCGTTTCTCGATATATTGTGGATGTGCCGCATGCCATACGATGCATTTCACATAAT
Source organism: Eilema sororculum (assembly GCA_914829495.1). Taxonomy (NCBI): domain Eukaryota; kingdom Metazoa; phylum Arthropoda; class Insecta; order Lepidoptera; family Erebidae; genus Eilema; species Eilema sororculum. The sequence continues at coordinate 16,511,043 of OU618552.1, read as the reverse complement.
TAGTTTACGGACCTGGGGTTTATGTATAGTCTGGATGCAAAGTCCGTGTATTGCATGATACTTTACATTCCCGCGATATCATATGGATTGTGAGTTTTTTATTCTTGGACATTCTATCATGGTAGCGCGAAATTGCTCAACCAAAACGAAATAGTAAACACTATAGATGGTTCCGGAAACGCATGTTTACGCCAGGATTATTAAATATTACTAGTAAATGAACTGAGTACCTTTTTGACAGTCACAACAATAGTTAAGTTTTACTGAATTCGAGAATGTATTCCTGAATTATTTTTTAAAAATTTGCAAAAGAAAGTGACCATTGTTTAATTTTGCGCTACTAAAATAGTGCCACATTGCGAGGCCATCGTCGCCGTCGTGTGCAAACATTGTGATGATAGTGTAATCTTGTGTATGTATATAAAACTGCTAATGACTATTTATGTCGTGAATTCTCTTTTGCGAAGTACCTTTAAATAGCAGGTTTATTTTGTGTAAGTACCTACTTCAATTACTGGAAGTTGATAGTGATTGAATTTAATAAATTCGCCAATTTAAGAAATCATGTTGTTTTATTTAATATCTACTTGATTTTACTTACAGCATTTAAGAAAATTGATTAGACGTTTAAACCACGTTTTGCGTTCTTCTATGCTACCAATAGATATGTGGAAGGATCTTGGACTCTCTGCTATAGGCTTAAATTGGTTCCAGTGAGACGGTTTCAAAAAGGGTATCGTATTTTTCATCCACAAATGATCCACTACATTAACAGTATCTGCACCATCTAAAACAGATTCTGACCTTTCTAGAACATAATCATAAACATTGGTTTCTTTTTCTCTATTTTCCTCAATCCAATTGGAATTGTCTAGTTTTTCAATAGGATCAGTTATGTAAGTCTTCCGTAATTTCGGAGTCACACGAATTGCAGGTGCGACTAATTTAATGCCATGATCGCCTCGATCTTTTTGAAAATCTTCGTTAGCAGCGTCAGCGAATTTTATCTTATTGATGGAGCTTATGTCATCTTTGCTTATTTTAATAGCATCATTTGCACTGTTCGGTTCGGTTTTTGCTGTATCTCCGTTTGCCTCGTTATAGTCTACATGTACTTCCACGTCTACTTGAACTGCAACTCCATCACTTTGTCCGTATTTGTTTACCTGGTCTCCGCGATCTTCTTTGTTTGTGTCTGTACAAACTTCCGATAAGTTTAAACATGAACCGACCCATGCATCACTTACTGTTTTATCCTTTAAAACTCGTCGACGTTCTCTCGGTGATAAACCCATCCAATTGATTACATTTGTGGATTTTTCATGTTTACGAATTGATCTTCCTCCCTCTTTAGCGCTTTCCGACATGAACCAGTTGTTAGCGTGTGTTTGGATTTTTCTACTGGTAGATTTGACGGATTTCGGTGGAGTAGATACGTTACGTTCTGATATTTCTACGACAGTAGACAGTGTTGGCACTAACGAGAGGTCAAGTCTCGGAATGTAAGTAGCAGTCGGTGAGCCTATACGACAAGGTTTATCTTTTGATTGCTCCCCGCTGCTATCTGTAGAAAAAGAAGAACTAGAACTTTCTTTATAAGGAAGTGCTCTGAAATCATCATCTGCCAATAAATGCTTATTTTTAAATGAATAAATCCAAATGGTACGTGTTTCTTGATCTAAATCAGTATCATAAGTTATAATGTCTTCTTGGTAAAAGTTATTGTTATGTTGGTCCCAGTTATTGCTTTCACCCAATAATATGTCACCTGAAGTTATTATTTCGACATCGGCATATTCTGTATCAGATATTTCAGTATCGGAATCAACAATATGCTCGTTAATTATATTGAAACTTTTCACTTGATGATTGAGCTTTAATTTTTCACCAGTGTCCGAATGATGTTTGTAAAGATTGTTCGGGATATCGCTATTATAATTATTTGGCTCTGTTAACGTGCTAGTAGCTAACGCAAATTGACTGGCGTTTTTGAAGCGTCGCCTTTCTCTTGCTTGTTTATTGATTTTGTAATCATTGTTATCTAAATGTTGCATTTCACTATTTACATAACTCCAAGCGTGTCTCCTACCGTCACGATTTAGGTCTCTAGGTGACAGTTCTTCGTTTGAAGAGTTTAATTCTATAATTTCCACAGCAGGTGGTTCATCAGGAATCCATATTGGACCAACAAAAATATTTGGAGTCACAGTATTTGTTCGCAACGATTGACGGCTAAAACCTAAAATTTAAAAGGAAATTATTGATAAGTAGGTAGGTTAAGGAGCATAGGTAAACATTAGATACGTATATTCAGTCGCTCATTACGCTACTAACTTTTCACATTTCCCATGTTGATGGGTAGGTGTCCCTATGTGTCCCTTTACACTTACACTAAGCCCACTTTCAGCAAATGTAGGTCATTTATGGAGAGGGACGGAGAATTCATTCCTATGGGAATAGGCCAGTGCCCTTATTCTTGAAAAATGTACCTACCTACTTGATTTCATAGTTAAGTAGAAAGAAGTAAGTAGCTAGGAATATTTGCAATGTACCTTGGTATTGAATCAGTGTTGGTGCAAATGTTTAGGTGCCAATATTAACAGCTGTGTTGTGCAGAATAACGATAGATCTACTTACGATTAAACCTATTACTATTACCAATATTATTGTCTTGCCGTCTCATTTTAGGCCTTCGTATCGTGTCTAAGTAGGCAGCTAGATATAACTACAACTATTAATTATTGACCTCTGCTTTCAATTCAATTATTTGGTCTATCGGCTTTGTTGTTATTATACCTGCGTAAAGTACATTTGTAGTAGTGACGAAAATGTGTCACTTTGACTTATCTATTAATTTTCAGTATGAAGGTTGAACTTTAGAGTTTCTACCTATAATAAAATTTACCTTTGTAGATGTTTGTAGACCTTTAGCCCACTAATATCTTCGGAATCCAAGCCAGCATTTTCTTAACATTGACATCGTAAATTGGTAGAAAGATGTAGTAAAAATCGAACATCTTGTCACTACAGAAAACTTTCTACAAGCGCGCAGCGCAGAGACTCTCTTGAGATGTAGCTACATTTCAAGAGAGTCTCTCTGCACAACTCATTCATTTCTTTGGCCGCTGGTAGAAAGTCCCAACGATAAACGCATTCACATGTTGGTTGGTTGATGAGGTCCCATCCTGGGAGTTCACCTCGGCTATCGATGACAAGTGCGCTAGAGCTGAAGGACCGATAAGAGCGGTGGTTAGCATAACTAGGGATCAGGAGTAAATATTTGGTTGGAACAACACAGTCTAGAGAAGAGGACTAGGGTGATAAAAATTGTAACCTCTTCAATAAAAAGTACAGTTTCCAGACATGTAGATTTAGGTCTTTAATGTCTGGAAACTGTATAAAAATCAAACTTCTAACTCATACCTACCACATGCTTAGGTATGGTAGGTATGAGGTCATGCTTGGATGCATTCCTGATAAAACGGACAGCCAGACGGAAAACCTATAAGGGTTTCGCTTTTTTCCTTTTGAGGTAGGTAGGTACGGCACCCTAAAAAATAGTGGTGATAGTGACATCACTATCACCACTATTTTTAGGGTAGTGATAGTCCGTCCACATGGACTATCACTACCCTAAAAAAAAGTGGTGGTATGGTGATCATCACTTTTTTTGGAGAGCTGCTGTCTGTCTCAGAAAATGATGACAGCCTCTATAGCGTGGCCGTAGTGCATTCGAAAGCTAGATGCACAGGGGACGTGGATTCGATTCCATCTCAGTGCATATATTTGTATGCGTAAATATGTCTATTCGCATTGATCTGTTCAACAAAATGCCCACAGTTTGACTAGAAAATGCAGACCCCGGACTCCGGGTGAGGGCGTCGGATGCGACCGGGACCAACTCAAGGATGATGATGACTAGTCAGTTTCAGAAAGATAATACACTTATCTACTTGCTTACTTCCATTCAGGTTCACTTAAATAAAGTTGCATCCGTTCTCCTGGATACGCAAGGTAAACCATTGACACGAAAATAACACTATTATGCTAGCGAAAGTAGCCTAGTGGTATGGGTAATGGACTGCTGAGACGAGGTCTCGGGTTCGATCCCAGGTTTACCATGGCGCACACCAATGACTATTCGATGCTTTTCGAAGTTAAGTGTGTATTTATCGCAGGTTTATAAGTGCCCGGTTAATGGCAATAGGCTCGCCACCTATTAAATTGGGACCTAAACATAAACTGGCGAAATGTGGATGCTAGCACCTCTGCCTACCCCTTCGGGGAATACATGCGTGAGTTTGTTATGTTATGTTATGTTAAATATTTATGTGGGAAATAAAAAAAGCAAGGTTCCTACAGTAAAACTTCAGCAGTGGTCGTCCTATGAAAGAGAAAAAAATGCTCAATTCACCTTCGTATACCGGTGTATCTTTTTTCAACCTACCACTAGTACTAAAATGAAAACACAAAGTTCTTGGTAAAATATTTTCACAAAATGATGAAAAGCATTTTAGTTGTTGCCAAAGTGGATCTTGCTACCAAGGCGGGAGTAGGCAGTACTTACACTGTTCGGTAGTGGCACTGTTGGCGAAACAAAGTGTAAATGGATTGATTGCGCCAATTCCCAGCTACAAAGGGAGACGAAATTGCATTAAAAGCTCCGTGGCACGGGCCATTTGCCAAAGCACTTACTCCATTAGCGCTCCAAATAATGTTAGTACCTACCTTAGTGCGGTGTTAGGAAATGTAGGTGCGAGAGTTTGTTAGCTACCTACCTACTACTTTATATAGGTGAATAGTTTGTGTTGTGTGCTAGAGATATTATAAGTAGGTTAAATAGATAATAAAATTTGGGAAATTTATTTATATAGTTCACAATAAATAAACACGTATTCCTTTTTATGAAACAATATTAATTATCCATACTTCCATACTAATATTATAAATGCGAAAGTAACTCTGTCTGGCTGTCTGTCTGTCTGTCTGTATGTTACGCTTTCACGGTTAAACCACTGAACCGATTTTGATGAAATTTGGTATAGGGATAGATTAGACCTTGAGAAAGGACATAGGCTATGTTTGGTCGCGATAACCGACATCCACGCGGGCGGAGCCGCGGGCAAAAGCTAATGGCCAATAAAAAAAATCATAGGGCCCAGTAAACCTGTGCTGATCAAACAACCCACCCCTGGTCGCTCCCGGTGCAAAACTGCCATCACACTTGCTGCGTTGCCACACTGGACGGCGATGGCCAGCCTTTGCACCAGGAACGATCCGGAACGAGAGTCACCGGTCGCCTCGGTGAGCCTCTGTCCAATGTCCTTAATAAAGCCTTTAGCTTCTTTGCCTTAGTTCCCCAGGGTCTCCACCGCCACCAGTATGCCAGCTTGGAGCTGCTGTACCACTTGGTACAGCAGCTCCAAGCTGGCATACTTAAGCTTTTATAGATATTGTTTTAAATGTTTCAACAATTTTATTCAGTTTAACTCGCTTATTTAGTTTCTGTGACATCAACATTCTTTTAAATTTTATCCTGGGACAAGTTGCATAGCACCAGCTAGACCCAAAATGCATACCTACCTAAGTTTAATAAGTAATTTACACATAAAAATAGACCAATGCGAATGACTTTTTGTACGTGCGGAAATCCCCTGGGATGCCTTCCCCACCGGAAGGTTATGTCGGACTCGAACCGACTAAAACCGCACGCCGTCTGTGGGTTGTCTTGCTAGGCCGAAGGTGTGGTGCGAGGGATGTGTCGAAGACAACCAATGCGAATGCGAGCTGGAATCGAATCCGTATATTTCTTACAAATGTTTTATTTGCTTATAAATGTTTCCGTACCTACGTACACAAAGTAACTGAAACAATAAGAGTACCTAGTAAGTACAAACTTTCCAAAACGCTCGTCGGCGTCTGTGTTGCGGCGGTGCGGCGTCAGAAAGCGCGCGAGTTTCACGCCTCGCACGCGCGACAAAGGTTAATTAATTAGATTACGCTGCGCTTGAGTGGCCGGGCACTCATTGCACATCGCTAATTCGCAAATTAGCCGCCGACAAAGCGGGCTTTTATTCACTCCATTACGGCTCTGGCGTGTTTTATCTCTCCATTTCACATAATTTCTAATTGATTTGGATTAATGTTTTGTCGCTTCTGAATATTGTTTAGTAATTTAATTTTGAAAGACTAAGGCACTGATATGCGCTTCAATTGTGATAGTATTTTCATATTTTAAGTTGATAGGTAGGTACTCGGCACTTACCTTTTCAATGTGAATGAAATGAATCTCAAAGTATAGAAAGTAGGTAGGTGAGTGCCCCAGGAACTTTGTTTGGCGTATTTTCCTATTGGCTATTACGGGAACGACTCTTGGTATGGACACGTACCTTCTCACTACCAGTATCTAAGTATCTACATATTAGGTCACAGTGTTTGGTCACAGTTGATTTGTGTATAGCTCTAATAAATTTTAGATTGTTTATAAGGGATTATTGACAGTAGAATAAGTTCATGAACGAGGTAGATATACTTATTGGAAGAGAAGCAAATCAAATCGCGGATTGTTGTGTAAAACGCTGAGAGTTCATCTAGGTAAAGGCAGCTGACGTTACAAAGTTGTAGTGGATTGTCTCAATATTCAAAGTAAGCAATTAGTTTCACTATAAATAACTTAATAATAACTAGGTACTCGAAACTCTCATCACGTTTCAAAATTGACATGTTTCCGCGTTTATTTCAACTAACACAACACAATAGCAAAGCTTTATGAATACATTAAATAAATTACACAAAGATATAAAACATATTTGGTGCGGAAGCGAAAATATTTTGACAAACCATCCATTAACAAACCCTGGGAAGTTGAGACCGAATCAAAATGGCGGCCTCTGTAACGTGCAATTACAATTTATTTTTGTCTATCAAAATATTTTTAATTGGTTTTAGAGTTGGAAAATACTGTAGTATATGATTAACGGGCTACAAAGCTGTATATTTGCTTAATGGAAGAGTGTTCGAGATAAAAGCTTGCGCTATCTGGGTCGGATCTCAGCGGTAATTAGAGGGGCTGCCTGCGCCGACGCCGATGGATCTTCCTTACATGCCACTTAAAACTACACCGCCTTCTTACACGACACGACATTATCTTATATACTCGTAGTAAATATAGAAATGTAACAACATGACTGACCATTTCTGTTCAGTTTATATACGAAGTTATGCGTGAACGTTATAGCAGCGTTGCCAGATTGTAACTTTTGTTACAATTTACGTAACTTTTGACCCCCTAATGTAACATCTCCGTAACATGACTCAAAATGTAAATTTATTGTAACTTTTGCCGTATTGGTTCGGGTCAATATCAGTCAGAATAATTATTGTTCTGTAGTCCGTGGTTAATATTATTCTACTAACTACGCTACCCGTATAACCAGTAATATAAGAGTAATACCAACCTTGGTATTGTTAGAGAAATCGCTAGTATGGAGATGACAAGGTTCAAACAACTTTAAACTTTTTTTCCCAGTAATAAAGTTTACTTCTGTTCGAACAACTATCAATCAAAGAATAATATATTTTCAAATCATTCTTTCATGTTCATTCACTAGTGTGGTAGAAAAAATAATAATTATTATTATATAATGTATCTACGGTGGAAGAGCCATTGTCATAATTTTAAAAGATGTTGTCTCGATTCAAATCGAAAATTTCAATCAGTAAGTAGGTACCTATTTAAAAAAGAAATTGAAGGTTAAAAAAAAGATTTTCTCGTAACGTAACTTTGATATCGTGATCGTTTTCAACATTTGATCGAGGTTAAATTAAATAAACGCAGTAGAATATTTATGTAAATTACATAAAATTATAATATTTGACACTCTGAATCTCACTTTGACGATCTGCCGTAGCCTAGTGGTATGGGTAATGGATTGCTGAGACGAGGTCTCGGGTTCGATCCCAGGTTGACTATGGCACACACCAATGACTTTTCGATGCTTTTCGAAGTTATGTGTGTATTTATCGCAGGTTTATAAGTGCCCGGTTAATGGCAATAGGCTCGCCACCTATTACATCGGGACCTAAACATAAACTGGCGAAATGTGGGTGCTAGCACCTCTGCCTACCCCTTCGGGGAATACGGGCGTGAGTTTATGTTATGTTTTGTTATGTTTATTTGACACTGGAAATTACTCACAGAGTGAGCCATAGAAAAGTTTTGGCACCAACACTGAAGAGAATGCAACGCGGTATTATTTTCCAAAATTGGTGTAAATCCGAGTTTTTATGTATAAAAGTGGTGGATTTTTAGACATAAAGTCTTGGACAGCGCACATACGTGTAGATAATTGGCATATTACAGTGAATGGTGACTCTTCGCGTTAATTCTAACTCTCCCTAGTAAGCTTTTGTAAAGTCCCCACAACTTTACTGAGGTAGCAATCATCTCATCCATCATCATCAACATCATCATCATCATCAACAATCATTTTAACCAAATTAATATGCTAAAAAATAAGACTTAACATAAAGATCTACCTGCGATTATCATAAAACCTTTAAAAAAGATGAGCCAAAGCCAAAAAAATTGCCGTCAACTCGTGAGTAGTTATAAATACAGTAGGTATTTAAATAAATACTTTATTAATTTGTCCATAGAGTCAATTATCTAAGTCTCAGTGAACAGTCAATGTTTCAACTGTGATCAAAATCAAAATATTGTTTGGTATTGAAATGGGAAACAGAATCGATAAATAGTTTATGATGATGACTTTTTTTAAATTGATCAACAAAAACAAAGTAAGTTTCTCCTTCAAGTTTGTACTTCAATTTCTGAATTATTTGTTTTTATTAGGTACTCATAAATCATTCGTTTTATTGTTTTCGTTATATATATTCTTTTGCAGAATCACCAGTCAATTATACTCGCCACCTGTGGTATATACATAAAAAAAATCAAACAATTGCTGCATTTCTTTTGAAGCTTAACGACTTAATGGGACTGAAAACATTTTAGATTAAGTGTAATAAAGTGCCTTATTAACGTTTGTATTGAAGTTTTTCTCGTAATATAAGGTCACGTAACTTTTACCCGAAAATGTAACTTTTTAAGCAGTCCTGTGTAACATTTGACAATATTCCACTGGCAACACTGCGTTATAGAGTTTATTTTACCATTTAAGTAGGTATGTAGGTAGGTTGACGTTGATCACGTACAACTTAATGATCACTTTGTACTTTTTAACTCACCACTTCGTATACAGTATAAATTTTAATAGTTCTAAGAACTCTTTGGAAAAAATACCTATAGGATATTGATATATTATCAACTTTATCTACTTTTAATTAAACTTATATACCTACTTAACTGTATGACGTTCTAGCTCTAATGTAATTAACGAAAAAGAGCGTAGAGGATTAAGTTTAGGTTCTTACTTTGCCGCGGTTTTAATGAATAAAATTCAGCTCGAAACTTTATGTAAAATAAAGTAAGTACTCATTCTTCCTTAATCTGAGAAGTGGATCTATTGCTTTTAGTGAAATTGCTCTATAAATATTCAGGAACAGGTAAAAACTTAATGATGTAGTATCGTGTGAAGTTAATTGCAAACTACATGTGCATTAACGTAGGGCCCACGACCCACGTGCCACGAATGTTTCAACGGTCAAAGTTCGCTTGCACCACGACACTTAAATTCAACTCATAATAAATGCAAAGAGCTATCATGACTTGGACTTTTACAGGTAGTTTTAGCCAACTTACGGTTGAAATTAAAAACCCTAATCTGACATCTAGAGATTTCAATTTTGTTTGTGGTAACACTGGTAACATTCTAAATTTAAATAAATAAAAACTTGAGAATAATAACAAACTTAATGCCCAGCATTCATTGCGTTGTTTTTTTTATCTTTTTTTATGTAAATAACCTTCACGGTCATGTGAACAATAACTTACTAAAGTATGATTGCAATAAAAAAAAATTATAGGAAGGGACAAAGAAACATTAAATTATACCTTGTCAACATAGTAATTTGGGGTCCAGACTAGAAAATTTAAAAATCTCCAATTACGTGCTAGGATAATACCTATGCTTGTCCTATCCTTGATCTGATTATAAAGATTTTAACTATCTACGGCGTTTGAGATACATGGACCAATGCCCATGATTATAATGGTATTTAACCAAAATATCTCATAAAACTTCATACATCCGAAATAAAACTGTGTAGGATACAAAGCTTTTCAAGTTATCAAAATACTAACTTTTGCCCGCGGCTCCGCCCTCATGGATGTCGGTTGTCGCGACCAAACATAGCCTATGTCATTTCTCAAAGTCTAATCTAACTTTACACCTAATTTCATCTAAATCGGTTCAGTGGTTTAGGCGTGAAATAGTAAAATATATATATATATATATATACAGACAGACAGACCGACAGACAGAGAGTTACTTTCGCATTTATAATACTAGTATGGACTAGTATGGATGTATCTTACAAATAGGTATGTCATAATCATAACATACTTACACAACCAGAGCATCTAAGTACAAAACACTAGTTATTACGATCACACCTAAGGCCCACCATTACAATTTATATCTGACTTCAAAGGCTATAAAGATTCAACATGGACAGGAGCGATAGAGTGGGCGTGTTTCATTTCATGTAACAAGCCCATTTGAAGTACTTAGGTACCTACCAACCTATTCCTATAGAAGTTAATATTCCTTTGAGGTTTTTCAACCTTGAACTGTGACGTAATTTGTGCATGCGTTGATAATTAAACCTTTTTCACTTCTTCTAATATACATAATACATACATATACTTACCTCGAAATCCGAGGTCCGCTTAAAAATAATGTGGCTTGTTTTTTTTTCGACTATATTGGGAATGACTTCCATCTGATTCTGTGCCAGCCTGATTCTGTGGTTAAAGCTATTAACCAGAAAATCAGGCTGGCACAATCGGGAAAACTTGTTTCTGCTCACACGAAAATTTACTGTTTAATGACAGTAAATTTGAAAAACCTACCTTGTGAGCTTGTCAGCTTTGAGAGTGTTTTGTAATATCGTGTCTTATAAAATGGTGAATACAACTAAGTTTTATTTTAAGTTCGGCTGTAGAATTCACATTAACTTTCGGATTGAAAAAAAAACGGATGAGTAGACTAGATCTGGTACCGACTTCTAAATACTTATAAACCTGATAGGAACGGTGGCTCTACGATTGTGCGCGAATAAATTGCTTCTTTTGATAATAAACCTCATGTCAGAGACGTTCTCGTCCTCAGTAGCTCCGGGTTCAACATGAACGTTTTGTTGTCCTCAGTGAGACGATACTCCGAAGTTTTCACAAAGAAAAATCAATGAAAAATCCACTTAGCGTGATGGAATTTACAAGTATATTTTTTTCTATTGAGCCTGTTAATTGAATAATCTAAGGAGAAGTTCAGATGATAAGGATACATTTCAGATGTTGAGAATCCCAAAATTGTGGTCCTTTACGGCCTTGACAGTATGAAAATTATAGTAATATTCATTTTCATAATTGTTCATGGACTAAGACCTTACTAGGAGTACATTTATTAACGTAATCTCTTTTACGTAGCAGTTGTGACAGTGGCAAGTCATACAAAAAAGTTTGCTATTAAGTAAACCTGAAGTAAAATTACGGTAAAACGGTAAACAGTTTATAGGAATAACATTTTTACTAGATACAAACTGCGGCCGTTTCACTTAGTTCCTTATCGAAAAATACAGAAAACATCGGTGTTGGTGATTGTGAGAGATCGGTATCACGCAGTGCGTGTCTCGGAGCAAAGTGGCGCAAACAGCCAAACATTAGGGAATTGTAGCGCCAGGCAGGGGTGAACTACTTCGTGGCGAAATCTAAAGCCATTAATAAATAAATAAAAATACTTTTTAAATTGTAAGTGTGAAAACAAATTTTAAGAATAAAATTCAATTAAGTAGTTATTACCCTTAGTAACAGCACAAAATGCCTACTTTTGTATTGTATCTATACTATTGGTGTGAAGCGCACGCATGCATTTATGTAATATGCAAGGACATAAGGTCACTTAACTTGGAAGAGCGAAGATAGGTTGTATTCACAGAAATATTATTACAATAGAACGGTAATGTGAGCGGGAAACGCGTGCCAACTTTTAACACAATTCCTGTCCTATGAGACAGGAACTTTCAAACGCTTACTCACTACTTTTGAGACTAGCTTTTAATAACATCATTAAAAATAACGTCAATATGCCATCCCAAAAATTAGAGAAGGTAGAGGAAAGTTTCGTATATCTTGTTATTATCATTTACCTATAGTGATAAATTAGGTGAACACCGTTATGCCTTTCTATCAATATATTATTTCTGTGCCTGTATTACTAGAATTAAACAAATTTGTCTTTTCTTTCTATAAATGACTCATTGTAAATGAGTCAGTCTTCATTGTACGAAAATCAATTACAACCATATTTGAAAAAAAAGTCTACAAACACCGCTTTAATTGATAAACCATGAGCAGCAATTATTTGTGCTTTAGTTGCTAAATTATTGAGATGTTATCTATTTCTAACAGCGTTATAAAACACTGTAACAAAAACAATCAAATGTTTACAACCTCGGAATATTTAGACGTAAATGGAAGCCATGATTTGACACTTTTGTCTACAAATGTTTTAGGAAAAATTTGATGTTGTGTTATCCAACCGCCGCCGTCTGTCGCCGGCTTCGGGCTCTAATTGACACCTTCGCACGAAATTACAAGTTAATTTCACACTTTCTATAGGTAATAGCTTATAGAGCGAATATGGAGTAGTTTTAACATGATTTCGTACTTTCATGGCGAAAGGAAATTAGCTGGAAGTGGGTGATTTTGACATAAATTGGCTAACATATGTGTTTATTTATTTGTGCCGCTATTTTTTGTCTTACCTTACTCTGGACTACTTTGTGAATAGTCTTTATTTGTTGCATTAAGGTCGAGTTGAAATAAATAATAGGCGTAAGCTTCTTATATTTTTAAACAAACCATCTTTATCTTGGTGTATCGACTCATAGAGCACTATCTTTCCTTTTCATATATTTATCGTATTTCTTTTCCTTTCATCAAGGGACACGGACATCTGTATGTTTTTAAGCATTTATGAGCCTAGTGCTTGTATATTCTCTTAGTAGTATAACGAAATTTCATATTTCACTAGTTAAAGACCAGTCTATAGGCTTTTTTTTAATTTTAGAGATATGGACCTTGACAACCTGCGCAGGGATGCCGAGGGCATCGATTGGGGTCCACTTTACAATTCCGTATGTATTGATGAGAAAGTGAGACTTTTTACGTCTGATATTATACAATTATTTGACAGACATGCTCCAGTTCGTAGGATAAGGGTGAAACACCTTCCGTCGCCTTGGCTTACGACTGAAATCAAATCCCTCATATCAAAAAAAGCGACAGCCAAGTCGAAATATAAGAGGTGTCCTACAGATATAAATCGGGATAAATATATAGCCATTAGAAATCACTGCAATAGAGTGTGTAGGAATGCCCAACGCCGATATATCCATAATTCTGTGGAAGACGGAGATCCAGCAAAAGTCTGGAAATTTCTAAGGACATTGGGAGTTGGCAAATCTCGCGAAGAGTCGGTCCCTAACAATGTAAATTTAGATTCTTTAAATCAATATTTCTCATCTTCGTCAAAATTTGATAGAATGACAAAACAAAATACATTACAGCATCTTTCATCTGTATCGACTCCCAACTGCTCCCCATTCTTCTTTAGTCAATTCACTGCTTGTGATGTCAAGAAGAGCATAATGTCAATTACGTCTAACGCGGTGGGAACTGACTGTGTCAGCCGTAATATGATCCACCCTATCATCGACGAAGTTCTTCCTGTCATCTGCCATATCTTGAATTTCTCTGTGACCATTAACGTATTTCCTATGGCTTGGAAGAATGCTCAAATAATTCCTATTCCTAAAAAGAAAAATCCTTCTCTTTCTCAGAGTATCGTCCCATTTCTATCTTGCCCTTCCTCTCTAAGGTACTCGAACGACTTGTTCACACCCAACTTACTATTTTCCTCTCTAAAAATTCGCTATTGAATCCTCTACAGTCTGGATTTCGCTCCGGTCACAGTACTACTACAACTCTGGTTCATATTACGGAAGACATCAGATCGGCTATGGAGGAAGGTGAGCTGACAGTGTTAACACTGTTAGACTTCAGTAATGCCTTTAATACCGTTGATTTCGACGTTCTACTTGGCATATTGAGCTCTCTTAACATATCTCCAACTGTGGTTGACTGGTTTCGTAGTTACCTGTTTGGTCGCCGACAGCGTGTTTGCATCAGGGATACTTCTTCTTCTTGGTGTACAGCGACTGTTGGTGTACCACAGGGCGGCGTTCTGTCTCCATTACTCTTCTCAGTTTTTATAAACTCAATCACTAACGACCTATCTTCTTCCTACCACCTCTATGCAGATGATCTTCAGATATATTCTCGGGCTCCAGCGAATCAATTAAAGGAGGCTGTCAATACTATTAACGCTGACCTTGCATCAATATGCAACTGGAGTGCTTCGTACGGACTTGAAGTTAATCCACGTAAGACACAGGTCATCGTTGTTGGTAGTTCTAGGATGATAGAGAAAGTAGATTGGTCACTCCTTCCACACGTGACTTGTAATGGAGTAAATGTTCCTTATAGTGACCAGGTTAGAAACCTGGGGATAGTTATGGACAAACACTTATCGTGGGGTCCACAGGTTCAGGAATTGAGGCGTAAGACTTTTGCTGCGGCGGGGTCCCTGCGCAGGCTCCAAAATTTCCTACCCACTGCCACTAAGACTGCTCTTGCACAAACCCTTCTTTTCCCTATCCTTGACTATGCTGATGCCAGCTATCTTGATCTCACTGAAGACCAACTTAACAAGCTTGAGAGACTCCAAAATCTTTGTATAAGATTCATATTTGGACTACGCAAATATGATCATGTTTCTGAATTTCGAAAAAAACTCAAGTGGTTACCTATACGCCTTCGCCGGAATGCTCATATTCTTTCCGTGTTGTACAATATTTTATTTAATCCCGTAACTCCCTCATACCTCAAACAACGTTTTGAGTTCCTGCACAACACGCACTCGAGGGTTTTGAGATCATCGGAGAATCTGAGATTAAAAATGCCGAGTCATTCCACCAACTTTGCCGACAAATCCTTTTCGGTTCAAGCGGCTCGGTTGTGGAATGCTCTGCCCGTAACTATTAGGCGTGCTCAGTCCTTGCCTTTATTCAAAAGACAAGTCAAAGAACACTACCTAGTCTCTCTGACAGAAGTGGAATAAATAACTTTCCTTGATAATATTATGGTAAAATGTTAGTATTTATGTGTATATTAATGTTATGATATCTATGATATTGATAGTATGTATGTTTGATGTATTTATGTATATCTACCTATACTTAGGTAGCTATTGTGTCTATCTGTTCTATATATATCTGTTATCTCTTGATTATTTATTATTACATTCTATGTACACCAAACTGCCCGAAATATTTTTGTCCTATTTTTTCTCTCCATCCTATGGTTGCCTGGAAGAGATTGCCGCAGAGCGATAAGGCCGCCAATTGTATGTACCTACCGAATTGCTATTATGTACCTATTGTAATGTTATATCCTTGGTGTACAATAAAGACAATTATTATTATTATTATTTTCTTTATTCATTTATAAATCCTATAAATTATATTTTTAAATACATATTTAAAAAAAAAAATCCATTTAAAAATATAAAAAATAGTACCCCACCGGCATCGGGTACAGGGACCAAGCTACCGGTGGTTAGGGCTCCAGAGAAAGGAACTTCCTCACGATGCGCGCCGTATCAAGGAGTACTGCCTTCTGCATCTGGCCCTTGACCCAACCATCCAACCCGAGCCTCTTTAGATGTTGGTCGAGGCTCTTTGCTATCAGTCCGTTGACTGATACGACTATCGGTACAATGATTGCTGAGTCAACATTCCACATGTCGACAACCTCGTGGGCCAAGTCCAAGTATTTAACTTGTTTATCTTTCTCAGCCTTCACGAGATTCTCGTCATGAGGAATGGTGACATCAACAATCAATGCTCGGCGTTCGGATCGGTCTATCACCACAATGTCAGGCTTGTTAGCTACAACAGTCCTATCAGTGATGATAGATCGATCCCAGTACAATGTGATATGGGTATTTTCTAGAACTGGCTCAGGAACATACCTATAGTACGGCACCTCAAATTCCACAAGGTTGTATTTCAGAGCAAGTCGCTGATGGATTATCCTGGCTACTTGATTATGTCTGTGCAAGTACTCGCCGTTAGCAAGACGAGAACAACCGGAAGTAATATGCCTGAGGGATTCACCAGGTTGGTGACACGCTCGACAAATGTCAATTGTGCCATCCCTCATTATATACTTCCGGTAGTTATTCGTCTTAATAACTTCGTCTGCAATTGCACACACAAAACCTTCAGTTTCCCCAAAAAGGTCACTGAAACGTAGCCAGGACACGGACGCCAATAGATCTACTTCGGGCCTGTGTAGGGCCCGATAGAACCTGCCATGTAGCTCCTTACTCTGCCATACCTCCCTGCGGCTGTCAGTGCCAACTATTGTAGGCCTGCGCCAGTTCTCTTTAGCCAAACCGAGCGGGGTGAGCCCGGTATCTACGTTGACTACATCACGATGCATGTCCACGTTCGACTTAAGAAAGTAGTCTCTGAGATTGCACACCTCGCGATTATGAAGGGTCTTGGCATTTAAAAAACCTCGACCCCCACATTTCCGCGGGATGTACAATCTCATGACTGACGACCGTGGGTGGTGCATTCGGAATGCAGTCAACTGAGTCCGGACTTTCCTATCGATAGTATCGAGTTCAGTCTGAGTCCACTTGAGTATGCCAAAAGAGTACATCAAGAGTGGCATGACCCAACTGTTACAGGCACGCACTTTGTTACCACCTGACAAAAGACTGTTAAGTACCTTTTTCAGGCGGCCAAAGAAACGTTCCTGTAACATTTGTTTCATGTCGACCTCATTGATGCATAACGCCTGTGACATACCCAAGTATTTATAGGTCTCAGTTACGAGGAGTGATCTTAGGTTAGTGGAATCAGAGAGTTGTATACCCTCCGATTCCACCACCCGCCCTCGTTTTACATGAATGACTGCACATTTGTCCACACCAAACGCCATTTTAATAGAATTACTGAATGTTTCAGTAATCTTCAGTAAAGTTATTAATTGAGGGTTAGTGTGGGCGAATAGCTTTAAATCATCCATGTAAAAGAGATGGGATACCATCTGACCCTCTCTTCGTAGCCTATAACCTAACCCTGAATTCACTAGTAAAGTACTAAGTGGATTCAGGGCTAAGCAGAACCAAAGGGGACTCAGACTATCCCCCTGGAAAATACCCCGCTCTATTGTTATCGGCACGCCACCACCCAAAGCCTGACGACACCCTGGATAGAAAAGAACCGTCCTCCATTGCCCCATACATGACCTTAAGAAGGTACATAGAGTTGTATTGACTTTATACAACTCCAGCACCCTCAAAAGCCACGTATGTGGCACGGAGTCAAACGCTTTCTTGTAATCTATCCAGCATGCTGTCAGATCCTTACGATTGCGGCGAGCTTGTTGGCTAATAGCCATATCAATCAGGAGGAGCTCCTTAGTACCCCGGGCCCCATTCCTACATCCATTCTGAGAGGCACACATAATAGAATTATTGTTTATATGATTGTTAATCTTAGCTCTCAGGATGGATGTAAGAAGTTTATAGACCGTTGGGAGACATGTAATCGGTCTATAATTATTGGGCTCCAGAGTACTACCAGTTTTATGGAGCAGGTGAGTAACTCCTGTCGTCATAAAAGCTGGTAGCGTCCCAGATTCTACAGCGGATTGAAATTGTGAGGCCAAAACAACATGCGAACTCCGTAGCCATTTTAGCCAGAAATTGTGCAGTCCATCCGGTCCCGGAGATTTCCAATTAGACAGCGAACGGACCGCACAATCTACATCAATGGCATCAATGTTAATTTCTTCCATTTCTGGAATGGTTTCGCATGCTCTTTTGACCTCATGCATCCAATCCCCTTCAGTGTGGCTAACGGGCACCGACCAGATGCTGCGCCAGAACGCATTTGTGACTTCAGCATCCGGCCGTCGCAGGTCATCCACACTTTCTTCTGTTCGCTCCCAGCTTCTATATACCCACCTTTGGTCTCTTTGGAACATACGGTTGACGGTATATCGATCAACTCGTTTTTTATATCTCCGAATACGGTTTGCCCATGCATAGACTTTCTGCTTCAGGAAGTCAATACGCTCTGTGACCCGAGACGTATAATCTTGGGGACTAATATCAGTTCCCGCAAACGCTCGGGTCACATAGCGCATCACCCTTGGGCGAGTATTGCCCGACCTGAAGCAGATTAGTTTACCGATGAGCACCCTTGCCTCGGTCACACGTCGTTCAATTCTGCATTGCCATGCTGGTATGGCAGACTTAGGTCGAATGGCAGGATCTTTAATGGGAAATTTAGCACCTGCCATACGACATGCCGCCACAGCAGTACAATACAGAATTGAGTGGGTGTCACCGAGGTTTTCACTATTTTCTAGATATCTAGGTAATAATGAATCAAGGGCACTCACCAGCGCTATATTACGCCTATGTATGGGCAACCGCGGGAGACGTGGCCTGACATGTACGGGCATTGATCGATATTCCCGCAAGGCACATTCCAAAGCCTCCTTAATCTCTTCATTGTACTGAATACTTACAGGAATAGGTGTGTCATCCGGTGCAACACAAGTATCATCATTTAGTTCTACTGTAGAAGCAGGAACAGGAACCGGGGCGGGGGTGACACAGATATTTCGCAAGCATTCTAGCCGTAGAGTCTCAAGTACGGTTTCATTCAACATGCGATTGCGTTGAATGACCCGCACTTGGTCCGATAGTCGTTGTGCCGATACGTTGATGGAAGGTTCAAGCGCCTGAAACAGAGGAAGCATCCGAGTACGGTACGCACTGAGGTTAGTTCCCCCCTCTGTAGCCGCAAAATATGCCCGCATGACGTTTTCGTTGATAGAATTAGTCCATCGCATGCGGTGCACATCACCACCGGTAGCGGGGGCCCCATTCGAAGCCGGAGGGCGTCGGGGTCCCAAGCAAGTCGGTGGCCGGCCTCTCCCCGGCCGACGTACAGGTGTTGGCGACGTCGGCGGAGAGAAGAACTCGTCGCTCGAGGAGGAGCTCGACGCCGCTGGTTCCACTGCTGGAGGTTGCGCGGCGGAGCTTAGCGACGAGTCCGGAGATGTTATGGGTGCACTTCCGTTTCTTTTGGCTTGTGCCCGAGTCAGCATGTTCTCAAAATTTTGTAGATTCTATTGTAATTTGTTCGATGACAGCTGTCACCACGGGACGGCATTTTTTGTATATAGTATTTAAAAGGTATTTGACTGCCAAAATCTAAAATCTATGGGTTATTTATTGAGTTAATATTTATTATTTCACTTTATTAAAGTTAAAATATTTTTTAAGAAAATTAAAATTAAATTAAAATCGGAGAATTAATAATTATTATTATTATTATTATTATGAACTAAAAAATGAATGAATCAGAAGATGATTCATCACACTAATGTTATTGGCACTAACAACTAATGGTGAGAACTTTTTTTATTTGAAGAAACATATCAATTATAAATAAAAAAAATGATACACTTTAAAACAAAAAAGTCCGACAGGGTTTTTGTTTGGCTTTTTGTTGTCTATGTGTAGAGTGTCAATTATTTCATCAGAGTTAACACGTCAGCGTCGGGCATGGCGTCGGAGCTCGCACCTTTGATGTGCAGCCTTATGTTAACTTTAAAATATTTATTATTTTAATACGGCAGATGCAGTGTCGTTTTTTAATTCTATATTAAGAATGTGCTTTCTTCTATTTGTAATGGTAAGACAAAGAAGAAAACTGTCTTCTGAAAGAGAGTTATTAGGTACTAACAAAGACTTGTATATACCTGCCTATACGATTGTTAGACAAGCTTTCCAGAACAAAGATTGTGGCAGACGTCGTCGGGGGAGGCAGGATTAGGGAGGGATACGATATCCGTCGCCATAGATTAAAATAATGTCTCCGCATCGCCAAAACTGTACGTAAAAGAAAACTAATTACTTATCTAAATCAACCTCCAATACTACGTGTTAATACCTACCTTATGTTTTCTGAAAATTTTATTTCGTTTAATTGATAATTGGCACTTTACACAACTGTACATGACTGACGATCTCTTTTTTGCTATAATCCGTGGTTATCATAGCAATGTGAAGTGGCACCAAACTTGAGGTCCAACATTGTCAAAAAATTATACCACTTTTCTGTTCTGAACAGCCGGTCTCTAAGAATAGAAGTCTTAATATCCCTGAAATATCACACACGTATTGCCAACCCTAATCCGTCGCAAGGAGCACTGGCAACCCTACTCATAATAGCATCTATTATGATAATACTCGTGAATGCTATTGCTTAAACGTAATTTAAGCAATAGCATATATTTCATAGTTGCATTACAAGTAATGTTCAATTTATTCTCCGTTTGAATTCTTTTTACGAAACTTTTAAAACTATATTACAGAGAACATTTACTACAGAAATATTAAGTGTTAACTGTGGATGGTCTGGGCTTTAATATTTTTGCACGAAACCATGTAACTTTTTCAAAATTAAAGTAGGTTACGTTACGCATTATGACATCAGCTACCTGCAACAAAAAATCTGTTTAAATTTACTCAGATTACGAGATTACGTGGTACAAACAATTTTTATTTTTATTAGAAAAGTATCAGCTACTCCTTCAGCGACTTCAGCTAAGTTGAAAAGCTTGTTTTAGAAGTGGATTCACGCTACTAATGAAACGAAAAAAATAATAATCCGGGACTTCCTGATCGTTGAGTCTTCTCAGGTCTGGGCCGCGTTTTAAACCGGTGATACATTTGCTAAACTATTCTTTGATATTTATTTATAAATTGAATTTCGAATTTAAATTTTTTAATTTTTATAAGGCCGGTTCCTTAACCATTAAGCTGCCAACGATTTTTTTATTAGTAAAATCTATTTGTGCTTCATATAGCCTGTACACATGTGTGTACTTCCGGAAATTACCGCTAGAGTGGTGCTTGGTGCATCGCCGGTCCTAAAACAAGGCCGGGCGTGATTAGAGGCCGCCGCGGCGCGCTGATTACAGACCTCCTAATGCACCGCGGACGGGTTGCCACATCATGATCTGGCTGCTCATTGCGTGGCTGCAGCTCAGTAGTGGTTATTATAGTGGCTGGTAATGTTGGTGTTTGCCACCAATGACTTCTATGTACTCTTAGCTTTTTTTATGGATCGCCTGATGGCCTGATATGCAACACCAGAGGAGTCAGAAATGCGTTGCCTTCCTTTTATAACAGAGTTCGCTCTTTTCTTAAAAGGTTTGTAGGTCGTATTGGTTCGAAAATACCACTGGTGACAGTTCATTCCACAGTTTAGTTGTGCGAGGCAGAATGTTTCTCGAGAAACGCACAGTTTGGTGGTGGGAGAGGGAGGCTAAGAGGGCCAAATTATAGAAATGTGTATGAAATGACATATTATCTATCTATGTCAACAAAAAGCGCAAAACAGGACGACGACTGGATAAATTCGGCTAATTTGACAGGTTAAATAACAATAGATAAAAAACAGAATTCCAGACAGACGACGTAATGGTTTTCAGCTAGTGTTTAATATATGATCTCCCCATGATGTACACCCCCAACTTTTGATAATTTATTTCATTACTTTTCTCTGAAATGATATCACATCGTAGACTGTTGCTACGGAATGCCTACGGTGCTACGCCAATTACGTCCAACAAAAGACACCACTGGAAAATGATTTTCGAAGGATAAAAAGATTTAGTGTATTTTCTTACATTTTTAATGAAGAATGTATTCCTTCCGTAAAACCTGTGACAAGAATGTGTTATATTTTTGTCTACATTTTTCTATTTGGAAGAAATGGCAAATTGTGATAAGATCGGTCTTTGTACAAATATTTTTTAATGTAAATATACCTATTCGTGTTTTGTTTCTATCTAAAAGTGAAAAAGCAAACCAAATACATGCATAAACTCACGCCTGTTATTCCCTGAATAGGTAGGCAGAGGTGTATTAACCCAACCAAAAAAAAGTTTACTTATAATCATGAATTCAATAACAAATGGGATAGAGAAGAATTCGAAATACTCTTAGGCAAGTACAACTCTTGTGTATGCAAATAGTGCAAAGTTGTAAATTGTGTGCAAGAAATAATATATCTTTTGCCCGTGTCAAAAGGAATGTTATTTTTTCTGCAAACTGTTTTATAATCGAATATTTTTTTTAAAATAAATATTTGACTGAATTATTTATAGCATTTTTAATGCTAACTTTAAAGTTCGAAAAACATCGGAAAAAATTAAACGCTCAAGTGAGACTTGAACTCACGACCTTTCCCTTACAGGGGGAATGCTCTTCCAACTGAGCTATTGAGCCACACCTGATTCAATTAAAATTTTCCTCCTCTTTATATCCGTCTTTAAGGGCGACGGTGGTGCCATCTACCAACATTCTTACGACTTCTTACGACGAATAAATATATTAAAAAAATTACTAAACATTTATTTTTCAGTTTACCATGCAGAGTTAACGCGAGACAAACCGATTTTCACGTAACATTTTATCAAAATAATTTCCCAACCGTCCAAGCAATAGAGGTTTTAAACTAAAACTTACATTTGAATGAAATTTACATAGCATATCTTATGCGAACTATACAATTCAAATACACTAATGTTTAAAAATGGTTGAAAAATCATTCATTGATTCCAACAGTTCATAATAATATTGGTGACTCCACCGTCGCTTTAAAGACGAATATAAAGGGAAGGGATATTTGAATTGATTCAGGTGTAGCTCAGTAGCTCAGTTGGAAGAGCATTCCTCTGTAAGAGAAAGGTCATGGATTAGACTGAGTATTTTAATTTTCCTGAAGTATTCGAATTGTAACACTTAAATTATAGTATAGTAATAGTAATAATAATAGTTCTTATGTTTATCAAGAGAAGGGTAATGTTTATTAATAATATAATATATCAATAGTCGAGCCCGTCTAACAATGCTCCTAAATCTCGGCGCAGCGTTAGTCGACAAAAGCTTTGTTAAAAACAAAACGCCAGTGCGACTAATTGAAATGGTACATTACGTCAGCGGAGTCGAATAGGGGCACTGTTCGACGCTTACAAATATAAAACAATCATTTGGACAGTTCAAAGAGTGAAGCCGTGTAACGCAATGTTGGAGTGTGGTCCAAGTCATGACATTTCGGAGTTGAAATTTATTTTTGAACATTTTTTACATCATTCATCATAAATTTCTTGACGGCGAAGTCTCAAAATGATCTTAAAACTCTAGTATTAAGAGTAAATCAAACTGTTTTATTGATTTAAATGGTATTATTGTCCGAACTAAAGGTGTGTACCTAATGTCAAAACAATCGGTCAACTGAAAGGGGGTCAAAAAACGAAATTAAGATCATTTTGAGTACTCTGTTCGTCAATATCTTTCTGATACTGACTGTACACACACAACGTGATATTGTATTGTACGGTAAATAAAAAAAAAAAGAACATTGTGAGGCGAGTAGAAGTATGAGAATACACGAATGAGTGTTGTACTGTACCCTAAAACGATTTATCTTCTATTGTAACATTCCTTATAGGTATGTACATCTTCATATATATATATATATATATATATATATATATATATATATATATATATATATATATATATATATATATATATATATATATATATATATATATATATATATATATATATATATATATATATATATATATATATATATATATATATATATATATATAATATATAAGTATATAAAGTCAACTTTTATACGGTGTTGACTGGTGACCACGGAGCTGGTGACACTTACTAGAATTTGCTACACATATTGAATAAAATACGCAAAATTATAAGGCTTTGAAAATGCTGTGAAGTGAAACCGGTAAGGTTGACCAATCAATGAGGTGAAAAAGTACAAGTGGTATATTTATGTTTTGGTATGTATTGGTCACTTACACCTTGGGCCGCAGCCTGGCTCGCGCCTCGTCATCGCGCGGCGCCTTTCAATTCACATCTCAAACGTTTGGATACTCCCACACAATGGGCTGGCCACAAAGAGGGCCCACGTTTGCCGCCTCGTTATGTAAAATCGGCCAAACAATAACCGCGGTATCGCTTTCTGTAAGAACTCAATCAAATCAAATTAACAAAGGTCCTTAACAACCGTTTTATTGAGAGCCTAGTATGACTTTTAATTGGAGCTTGATAGAGTTCTACTATAGTGGATAATTTGTTAGTGAATGTTTCGAGATGTGTTGCACAGTGTGTCGGTCTGTCAGTACGACTGTTGAGGGCACAAAAGCGCCAATCACGGTCACGCTGTCTGTTAAAACACGGACGTGGGCCAAGCCCATAATTATTTCGGATACAAACGCTAGCAAACGCAACCAGGGAGGAGGGTATGACCAAATTCAGTGACAGTCGTATAATACGTGGTGACTGTTCAAATCATTGTATTTAAAATTCCAAATAGTATGTGTATTTATATAATAGTATACACAAAAACAACAATACGATATTCACGTGAGCATGTACTCGACTACCTCGAGTAATACTTTTATATGTAGGTATGTTTAAAAACAAACCGTGAAATGTATTCACCCCAATAAAGGAAACGAACACATTCACGCGGGAGTGGGGGAGAGGTATGTATGTAAAGCTTCGTAGACACTGGTACATAATAAACATTACCACACAAACAGAGAGCCTCCGACATGGCAACGTGCCGCTCAACGTGCAGAAGGACTACTTCAATCTACGAAAAACTCTCTCTCTCACTCTTAAAATCTGAAAATTCTGTTTTGTAAAATGATAATTGTCTTTTAACACAATTTGTGTGAGAGATTTAGACCAAATTACTATTGCTCTTAGTTTTAACTGAATATTACAGTTCTTAATAAACACTAGATGCTGTCATTTGTACGCCAGATAAAGTGTACCTTGGTTCTGCGATGACTCCATTTCCAAGCAACTACAAGATGGCATTCTTCAAAAAAGGCAGTAGAAGGTACTTACAAAGTTGGCAGCATGAGTGAGTGGGACTTGCCTGGTGCTACACATGACTACAGGCCACGATTACCACTTTCTATCAGGTGGGCCATGTGTTTATCTGCCACCTAAGTGGTATAAAAACTCCTCAGTTTCTTTTACAAATAAACTGACTTCATAAGAAAATACTGATAATCGGCCGTTAAGAACTGTATCAGAGCGATAAGAAGATAAGAACTGTATCAAATGAACCATCATTACAAAATTTACAAGCGCACCCTTGCCACCTTTTTTTTTTTTTTTTTTTTTTTTAACCGTGGGGGAAAATCCTTCATGGATGTTATGCCGGACTCCTACCGACTAAAAACCCCCACGGTAACGCCCAGAAGCCTATGGATGGGAGCCCCGGGTAAGCCCTCGGAAGGATGTCCCAGGACTCCCATCAGACCTACGGCTACAATTGCGGCCTCGTCTCGGTTCGGGTGCTATCCCGCGTCTATGGGGGGGTTTTCGGGTGTTATCCCGCTTCTTGGGGGGGGGGAGGGGGGGGGCGTGCGTGAATCCCTCACGTCACGCTGCCGTCATGGGCCTGCTTCTGTAAAGACGGTGAGCAGCCAACTCACCGTCCTCAGGCCCCCGGTCATGGAGGCCGATGGTCTTCGGCGAAGACACGTCGGCGGTGCCCAAGCCGCCGACTGCGGAACTCGGGTGGGAGAGTTTTCTCCCGCTCTCGCCCCGCCGCCTCTTTCACGAGCATGACCTGCTCACAGAAAGAGGCGGTGCAGTCCCACTTACTCCCGCTGGAGACCATGGCTCGCACCATGGTCTCGAGCGAGAGGGTGCCCACGCCCAGACCCACCACGAGGACCTGGCGCTGTTGCGCCCACGCCGTGCACTCCGCCAGCGTGTGGAGCGCCGTGTCATCGCTGCGGTCCTCGCAGTGCTGACACTCGGCCGTGGTTTCCCGGTGTCTTCGCCACAGATACCTACCGAAGCTACCATGCCCGGTAAGTATCTGTGACAACCGGTAGGAGAGAGCACCGTGTCTCCTCTCCAGCCACTCGTCCATGACCGGTCTGACGGCCGCAATTGTGGCGAATCCCCCCTTTGGTTGCTCAAGTCGCACCTTCCATGTCTCCACGGTTTCTTGGTAGAGCTGGGACCGCTGGGCCTCGATTTCTCGAGACGCAGGCCATTGGCCCCGCTCCAGCGCCTCCTTGCGCCATATAAATAGAGACGCAAGGACCCTTGCCACCTTGTCAACTAATAGTTCAAATTTATTCAGGTCAAACTTTTTATTTTAAATCAATACAAAATACTCAACATGAACTACTGTAGTTTACTTGTCAAATGCACCGACCACCGAGGCACCCCGAGGCGTCGAGTGGCGCTGCATTAGCATACACCCTCCACTTTGAGCGCCGGCTAACCTAATACGACGTATGGCAGACGTGAACTGGTATACGTGTTGCCGTGCTGGGAAATTGCGAATAGCCCACGTCCTTTACGGACCAATGCCATAAACTTGTGTAACTACAGCTTTATTTGGTGTCTGCTGATGTTTCTGTTATATACCTATCGGTTAGATGCCCTTTAAGTTTGTTATTTTTATACGTAATACTGCTTCTTTCTAGGTCACTTTTGTAGTGCATGTGGGCTTAGTCTCGAGTGACTAACTCTGTCACCACATGCGATTTGACGTTTCATGAAGAATATTAGCAATAAAAGTTTTGTATTTTTATGATATGCAACAGACTTTATTACCTTGTTAAAAAAAAATTGGCGCTTCTACAATGCTTAGATATAGAATATGTGATATGGCAGGCACTCGGTTCTCTAAAATTGAACTCATATGATATCGATATGATTTTCTTCCCACTTGGCTGAGCTATAACTGTGTTAAGTTTTAATATTGATATTGATGATTGCGTAAAGAATATTTTATTTTTCTAATAACATTTTCATAGAGTATTTTCCATTCCAATTCGAATGTTGTTATAGTATGGAATAACACGCATAGATAATCGAAGTTTACTAGTATAGTAATTAGAATCCTACTAATATTATAAACGCGAAAGTTAATAGTATGGATGGATGTATGTTACTCTTTCACGTTTCAAAACAACTGAATGGATTTTCATGAAACTTTACAATAATATAGCTTACACATCAGAATAACACATAGGCTTATCAGCACGCTACTACTCAAGGGAACTGATCAATGATCACGCGGGCGGAGCCGCGGGCAAAAGATAGTAGATCATAAAATGTCAACTCAAAATACCTTGTCAGCTTTCTCGCATTATTATTAGCAACAAAAGGCATTTAAATATGGTGAAGAAAGCCTTTAAATACTTATAGCGGGGTTACGAGACATGATACTGGTCCTTAAGAAACTCATACCATACGTGTTCAACCTGGCCTGGGGTCACGCTTAAGTTCGAGTGTCTAAAAAGAATGTGAAAGCAAACACCATGTGTCGAGAGCTGACAAACAGACACAACTACGCATAGATTTAGTATTAAATAGATAAGAAGCGATATTCGAAAACGGCTGTCTCCAAGAAGAGAAACCGATTAGAACTCTTTGTGTCTCTATATCACGTTCATTGTTGTCCAAACTTCATTGTCTCCAGAAAAATGAATAAAGATTGACAATCAATAAGTATGGTTATCATTAATGTACTTACAATGGGTAACAATTGCTTTCATTCATAAACACGTGCCTTTAGTTGTGATTGTATGAATTTTCATTCATTAGGCGTGTATCATTTCGTCTAGTAATTCTTAGGTAGATATGTATATACTTAAATAATCAACTTTGCAATCGATAACTTTTTCTCCATAGCATGGTGTATGTTTTCTTCAAATCAGTTTATTTTATGAATTAAGAATACACGTTTTATGGAAACAACATTTCCATAAAAAACGTGTCTTTCATAGAATTTTCCGTTTCCGAAACTGTATCAAGATACATAAGTGAGACCTACTTTTCATACGAGCCTTTTCTTTCGGGGTTCGTAAGTCAGACAGATGTCGCGGCCGAAACACTGTATAAGCTAAACCCACGGAGGACAGAATATCATTTCCTTCTCCATGGTTAAACCAAAAGTGGAGGGTTCACCTACATCTTGAAAGCGGATCCCGGGCTCAGAGGTAAAATGTTAAAGCCACCAAAATGTAACCAGGAACCAAACGCTAAGATAATGGCATCAGATAATCTTATTCTCCGTGCGTCAAGTGTTGTTGATAGTATAAAATTGATTGGTTGAGTTGCTAGATAAATGATGCCATATCTAGAATCTCAACTGCACCATGGGTGTGGTCGAGACCAAGATATGTTGTATATACACCTACGTATACAATACATAACTTGGTCGCGACACAAATCGTTTGACACGAACCCATCTTCACTTCACTCGAGTGGTCAAGTAGTTTGCTATGCGTTTGACAATCACTGTTTTAAAAGTTACAATGGTAGACGCCAAATAATGATGACGCCATGCTCATAATGGTTAGACAAATATATTAAATTCAATTCATTTAAACTTATTCTTAAGTATTCAAGAGGTATTTAAATTCTAGACAGTAAAATAGCATTAGCATTCTAGCAATCCATACTAATATTATAAATGCGAAAGTAACTCTGTCTGTCTGTCTGTCTGTCTGTATGTTACACTTTCACGTCTAAACCACTGAACCGATTTTGATGAAATTTGGTATAGGGGTAGATTAGACCATGGGAAAGGAGCTGCGGGCAAAAGCTAGTAAAAAATAAAACCGTTAGCTTGTTTAGTGGGATTACTTGTTAAGAAATGTACCTATTGAAGTTATAAAGGTTGGTAGAGAAAAACAGTTGTGAACTTTTAGAGCTCATAGCTATGATGAATGCCCTACACACATCTATGTATATACTAGGTAAAAATTTGGCTGTAGGGAACAAAAATGTTGGAAGATATCTATCGCGAAAAACCACTACTTATTGCAACAATGCGCAGTTTACTATTACAAATTTTGTGGTCCAGTTACGCAGGGACGTTGCCGGGATCTCCTGCTACCCAACTTGCCGAATCAAAATGTAGATTTTGTAGAAACGTCAAATTTTTTTTTAAAGAATGTCACCGATATTTTGAATTAACGACATAAAAAAACATGAATCACGCAAATTAAATACACGCTTGCGTAATCCAAATACGAAATTCCAATCACAATTTTTTGCAAAGCATGCATGTTAATAAAATACGAGTCAACATATTATCTTCAAATGAATCAATACTACGAAGGGTTATTTGCGTAATTGAGCAAATTACACAGACAGATACACACACATTGTTCTATACAGAGTCAGTGTGGGCTGTGAAAGCCTCGGTTAAGTACCAGATATCATAGAGGAAGGTGTACTTGCGGTATGTTTGCGGTGGCATGAGATGTAATCTGAGATATCTCCGTGGCTGTTGTCAGTGCTCTCTTGTCTGCCACTTGAATACGCCGACACGTAACAGAAAACACACGATAAATAATACCTTTGACGACTATTTTTATATATAAAACCTGCATGTGTGTATGTCATTGAACTCCTGAATTGCTGAACTAATTTTGATGAAATTTTATTTTTGTGTTTAATTTGAATCCTGGATGGTTTACTGGACCAGGTAGCGGCTGTGACTGGGTTCTAGGGTTTTAAAATATTCTTTGACGTTTACTTAGGAGCGTACGAATACGAACTTATAACATTTTCCAAAATAAGTTGGTTTTGTGTGGTGTTATAAAGATTTTTTTATATCATTGCTTCTCGGGTCAAGCTGAATAGTTATAATCCATATTCATATTACTCGTCAAAGAAAGCAAGTAGACCTTAATTTTGGTTGGTTCGGGAAGCATTTTTGCAAAAAATAGCTCACAGAAGAAAGACACTTATGTATGTGTTTACATACGCCATTCAAATTTAAACCATCGTATCGTAAAACTGGATAATTATTACTAGCAAGTTGCATTTTTATATAATTTTACAGCAATAAACACGCTCCTAATTGTTATTTGACAGTAAGTTTCTTTGACTTTAAACCGTCCACTTAATTTAAGGTGCGAGATCATCGCTATCAACCGGGTCATTTAAAAAATAATATTTTTTTAAA
The DNA here is from genome assembly GCA_914829495.1 of Eilema sororculum. Lineage (NCBI taxonomy): Eukaryota > Metazoa > Arthropoda > Insecta > Lepidoptera > Erebidae > Eilema > Eilema sororculum. Next base: position 16,480,635 of record OU618552.1, on the reverse strand, counting down.
GTAATTTAATAAATTTAAATAAATATTCCACAGCAATCTACACAACCCATGGTAAGCATAGCCTAACTAGCTTGTGTTATGGAATCTAGAATGCGGGTAAACATACTAACATACATTTTTTTTGTAAATACATACATATTATACATAGAAACACCCAGACCAATGCAAATACCCATTTTCATGCATACAACTATTTGCACTGAGCAGGGATCGAACCCGCGCCTTCTGCGTGGCGGCCGCGTTCACTATCGCTATTACACAGAGGCGTGTCTTTACCTCAGTGCTGCTACTTAGATTGGCCTTTTATTTTGATATAAAAAACCACTATAATGACTTATGCCACCCAAGAATCAACACAGAGATCATAGATTCGATAATTTAGAGGGAAAAAAAATATCTGCCAATGCTCATTTATGATACAAAATTAGATAGTGATATATGTAGGTAGCATAGTGGTTAAATATAATAATTCATTGTTTACTTTAATGTGGTAGGTACGAGTATATCTATATGTACGCAATTCATAAAGGCACGATGATTCAAAGTATTCGATCTCATTTTAAGAGCTCATCTCATAACCGTAGCATCGACCGCTGAAGATGTTTGGCCGCGTCGCCGCCTTCCCCGCCTATTTATTTACACATGTACCCCGCTGTGTATCTAATGAGCTCGTAACTCATCGATAAATAAATACCCTGTTATACCAACTACCAGTCTTTGTGCAACTTGCGACCACAACTCAGTAATTACGATTGTGCCGGAACGCTCAAATATTTGGTCAAAACTTTCGTCCATTAATGAGCTACCGATATTGTACGCAAGAGTTTTTTGAACTATGTTTACGTAATGCAAGTGGAAAACGTGTTTCACAAAGCAATTAAGAAAAAAAGCCTTAAACTAATATAATAATGTGTTTGCTGTGTTTGCTTCTTTCGTATTTAGAAATGTTGTTTGTTATTCCGTTGTGGTTACGGTGGACTTACCTGGGACTTATAAGAATTCACCTACAATAACATCGATGGGAAAGCAAACATACTCCGAACACTGGTCTCAAAATACGAGTGGCGCGGAATATTCACCGCTAAATGTTTGCGTGTACGTAATTACGGCTTTATAAGTATATTTTAGGTAAACATTGACACAGGCATTCATAAATTGATTGCAGAATCCAGTTAAATACTTGACATAAATACTTGTATTACTTTAAATATTTACAAGTTTTCCTAACACCATGTTCGTAATAGAATTATTTTGATGAATTTATATTTTATGCAAAGTTCATTTTAATTTATATGTGGGTTTTGTAAGTTTTTTGTAAATAGCTAGTTTGGTGGGAATTGTAAACAAAGTTATTTGAACTATAGATAGCAGCTTTAACTACAATAATAGTACTGAATTAATTATCTTTGACACCTTTTTGTATACACGAACGCATTAAGCCCAAGAATCACAGAACAGGTCACACCTTAAGTGATCGATTTATAAGAGTCATCTGGACAAACTTTAGATGGGTCGCCTTTAAAAATAATCTGTTGAGGAGAGTTTGCCTTCATTGTGATGGATCCCGTGTCAACACTCCAGAGATATTCCTCGAAGTGCTTTGTACAGGTTCCGTTTCAAAACTTCACGGCTCTGGTGACCGATACGTGACATAAATTGAACAATAATAATATTAAATCACGCAGGTATGACAGAATTGAATATTTCTTCGAAGAAGCAGATATTTACATAACATAAATATTTATGTTGACACAAGTAAGTTTTAAAAATATTTATTTATGGCAAAAAGTAATCGGTTTTTAAGTTGCGGATTCGTTCTGTAACTACGATGGTTAACTGGAAGCTGCAGCTTACCCGAGTCCCAAAAGGTAATTGCAGAAACTTTGAAATTCTGTGTACATAATATTGCTATTTATATTAAAATACTTAAATGGCCGTTGATAAGTGTACAAAAAAAATTGCCATAACGAAAATTCGACGCTATTTAAGACATATATAAATTAGTTTGTAGACATCACTCTTGATTCTCTTTTAGCTAGAAGTAGATCCAAGAAACTGCTCGCAGAATAAGATGGCGTGTGTGCCAATACCATGGTCTCACTATAATGGATGCCCAAGAAAGTGTTTGACCGAAATACTGATCTCGGACTCCGAAGTGAGAACGTTTTGATTCTTTTAAAGGGTTGTCCAATAAGAGGTGTTATTTTGAATAGCCCGCTATTTCGGTAGATGTCACTTTTGAAGCTGTAATTTTTTGACATTTGACAAGTAGAAACTACGCCATTAATACAAATGCAACGATACACGCTTCAACAACGCATTGAAATTATTAAAATTCACTATAAAAATTGGTGAAAATTTGGCAGACTACGCGCCACACAACCAACGAAACCATTGATCTTTTACGGGAAAAGTTTCCGGACCGTGTTATCTCTCGAAGGGGTGATCACAATTGGCCACCGAGATCTTGTGATTTAACACCTTGCGACTTCTTCCTTTGGGGCCACGTGAAAGAGAAGGTCTACGCCAAGGGCCCAGCGTCCATTCAAGACCTCAAAGATGGAATTCGTGAGGCTTTCGAGGACATAGGGCAGCCACTTTGCGATTTGGTTATGGAAAATTTCATGAAAAGGATATGGTCCTGTATGTGTGGTCGTGGTGACGTCCGATCATTTATATTAAAAAATGGCATTTTTCTTTGAATATCAAAATAACACCTCTTATTGGAAAACCCTTTATAAGCACTTCAAAGAAAGCATGTCGAGTTGAGTTGTTGGCAGGTACAGGACTTGTATGTGTTTAAGTGGCACTTTATTCGTGCGGAAAACTCCACGAAAACCCTTACCGGCCAGCGGGGGCGGTTATGTTGGACTCGAACTGATTAAAACCCTACACCGTCTTGGATCACCGATGCCGAGGTGCCCTCATATCCTACGCCATATTTGGATGGTACATAATCCTATCCGGTCGTCATCAATACAAATTCCTTTCGAGCTCCTGCCTTTCTCTTGAACTGGATTATCTTGGCTTTCACGGTAGCTACTGCTACCTGCGAGTCCTGCAACTGAACCTCATCTGGTAGTCAATAGGTTTACTATCCAGCAGATGAGGTTGACTTACTCAGAAGATCTTATTCCCACTATGACCTACGATTTATTAAGGTTAAATTTCCTGATCACACTTTACTGTATTTTATTAATCAAATTAATCAACATAATTAACACCCATTTCGGTTTGCGTGTGTCCATTCTCGTCCGATATCACTTGGTGCTGGTGCTAAAGCAAACAATCGTCGCGTGATGGCCTCGCCCACTCGACGGCTGATAGCCGTATCGTCTATAAAAAGCCATGTTTAACAAAATAACAACGTCGCCATAGAAAACTCTGTGATATTTTAATATCGTTTTGTTGTGTTGCCTCGGTGGTCCGATGTTGTATGTCAACATTTTGATTTGATTTTTTTTGGTACGATTAGACCTGTGATTTCAACTTTAAATGCTACATACTGATTTGAAGTATATAATATACACAGAATCTGCACAGAATCAGTATATACTTAGTTCTACAGACATGTGATATCTTATTTTGATTGATACACTCGCCTTTTTGAGCTTGAGCTATTAGAAAGCATTTCATTACGTGGGACAGATTACAGGTGTCCAAAAGTGAGTGTCGATACTACATTTTCACAGACCCTTTAGCGAATATTTATGAGGATAGTACGAAAAGTTTATTTAAGTAAAGTAAGAAGATTTTATATAGATATCCCCTCAAAGAATATTAAATACTTAACCGATGTGAGGGTAAAATTTAATAATAATCAAATTAGATATAGGTACATATTAATTAGTCAAACCACCAAATAAATATCTACTAAGCTCACGAATGTATGATACAATTTTTTGGGTTAATTACTTGCGAAAGTTTCAGTAGGATCATGGAAAAGCTTGCATTTCACTAGGTTACTTCACCTAAGTACCTACAAATTGTATAGTCCTCCTTGATCCCACAAAAAAAGTCACACTCGCGAATCTTAAAACAACACGACAAGATCGATCAATTTGACAACAGCCCCTCAATTCGCCAGGCCCATCATAATCAGCATCTGTTGCCTACATCCTGTCGAGTCGCTCGCCGGTCGCGCCGCAGTCGCGCCACAATTAAATGTTCGCACCCCAATGGGTCACAATGCAAGCTCGCATCACTGCACGCCGCAGCACAATCGCTATTTTATTCACTAACATTTTTATTTTATGCGAATTCGACTCGTACACGCGATTTGTATTTGATTCGTTATTTTGTTCCGGAACCGTTGAGCCGGAAAACGCGTAACATATTTTCGTTGTTCGTATTGTGAAACATTGTAATGCTGAAGTTTTATGTGGAATAGTTTTAGAATAATTGTTAAATAGTTCTAGTGGTTTTTCTAAAAAGAAAACCAGTCTACTACTACTAATGTGTTTTATTGTTTAATTTATGAGTCCAACTCGAAGCGTCCGTATTCGAGTCGGCCTTACGATCGAGACGTCCCGAGTTCGAATCCTGGTCATTACACTAACGACGTGAACCCACTACTAACACAAGCAATTCAGATTCGGGATTTGAGGGCATATTAATAATATCAGTTAGGTACTGATAAATTCTTAAAAAAAACAGTTTGATACACATTTTCACTACTATGAACAATGCGTTGCCTAACTGCGAATATGACGCTTGTTGTATGTCAGGGAAGGGTAGGTTTGAACCCTGAAAGCACCCCCAGACTACGCCCTCTATAAATCCACCACAAGATGCTCTGATGATCCCAGAAATAATCAATCATCTTTACAGACACATCGAAATCTGAGATGTAAATATTAATTTACTAGACATTCTCAAACCAAATTACCAAGATAGATTTCTTTTGATGACATATGTACAGGTCCAATAACGGGCTGTACTCCACCTGAGTGGTGGTACTTTTCCAAATAAGAAAGAATGCATTCGTACGTGCGTGTAATAGTTTAGCTATTACCTGTGCATTTTCCTAGCATACGTTGTCTGAGGAATGAGATTGATATGGAGAAAGGAGAACTGTGGTTATCTTACCCTGGTGAGAGGTTTTTGGATACCTATAACATATCAGCAGGCAAGGTGGAAAATGAACGTAGGCATATAGCAGTTAAGGTAATGAAGACATAAGCACATTGCTAATTCTGTGTTAAACTAAGCGGACACCAGGTTTCAAGGTGATGGCTTCGTGTGCGAAATGGAACCAAGTTAAGATGATGAGAATGAGACTGAGGCATCGCTAAGGTGGAAACAAACCGTATCTCAAATATTTTTAAACAGCTACAGAGTTATAAAACAACAAATACTTAATAGCTACATGCATTTCTAAACTATAAATTCTAAAAATATATATTCTGCTCTCATTGATACTTAAAAAAACAAACACCCTTTCTTTTCAATAAGAAATCATTTCGCACCTTTATTGTATCAGTTTATAAAAGCACACATTATATTTGCTAAGCACACTGCAGCGCCGGGTCGCCGGGTGTCGTATGCCCTGATTCCGTGAAGTCCGTGAACCCTTCGGCGCGAATCCGCGGGCGGTCGCACTTCAACTGTTTGTTTTGCTGGTGTTTAAACTATGACGAGTGGCGCCCTCTACACTGTGTTTGGACTAGAATGTTGACCGGGCAATAGCAATATGATGACCGAGTGTTTGGTTTCGTGGTCAAATGATAGTGGGTGCTTCCCTGAGAGACAATATCCTGATAGATTTAGGTAAACATAAGTTATTTAGGTAAGCCAAGTCCAACAAAACGGAATAGAATCTTTACCTCAAGTATGAAAAATGTAAATTGATTTTGAAGTTATTCATGGTTCGCCTCTTAAAAAAGTTCCTTTAATTGAATAATCAAATTAATTAATAATATATTAACTTGGAGTCTAGCTATTACGTTGATATCACAAATATATTATAATTTGAATCTATTTATTATTCTAATTCACATTATATTAGTGAACCTGAAACTCTGAAATTGATGTCTAGATAAGTTGTTAAAACAGCACAAACTCCGCAAAATCTACTCTCTTCAAAATATTGTTGAAAAATAAACCCATTCACACGTATTCACAATAAAAAACTTAGCTTTTAACTTGTGTAGTGTATGAAAACATTAGCTCATTAAACATTCAGTGCAAAATACAATGTTGTCAATCAAACGACCCGTCGACGTATTTACAAAAGTATCCCGAGAGCCGTCGCACGCCGGCGGGCGCCACCCGCCGATCTCTCATTCGCCTTGCTCAGCGAATCACACACATTAACACCTATTACGAGTGCGCCCTTTGTCAAGACGCATTTCCACACAAAATACTACACTTTCCTTTTTACTGTTTATTGTTATCGGTTGTTTCGCGACGCAAACCGTCCGCGGACAATGCGTCCGCCGGCACGGTTCAATGAGCGCTTTCAAGTATCAAAAAGCGGTAATTTGCTTCATTCGTACATTGTTGACGCTAAAAGTCGGCCTTTGTCGACACTTGACGGAATTGGGAACGTTTAGATTCGGCAGCAGGCAATTCGCGGAGAGTGGACCCGTTTTATCGATGGCCGACCATCCCAGCCATTCTAGCCCGCTCTCACCTCAATGGCTCCCTAATGGAAGCTTTCAGCACTGTTTGAAAAGGTTTTTTCTCTTTTAAATAAACGTAGGTACCTCACGTATATACTAAAAGTAAGAAAATTGGTCTGTTAGATATTTGATATTTCCTAGCTAGCAGGTAGATACTTTATTTATAATATTGACTTACAGTAATTCATGATTTACAGTAGCTACCTATGTTGTAACAATCTTTGTTCAAATTTTTGTTGTAATACAATAATAGGTATCTGATTTGTTAACATATATTATATTAAATAGAAAGAAAGAAAAGAAAGAAAAAATGTTTTATTTTAAAACACAGCGCACAATTGTTACACACAAATAATTTGTAAGTTTCAAAGTTTCATGGAAAAAAATAAAGTTTCGTTATTTTGACTAAAATGATTGCACGGATGATGGTATGAGTAGGTACAGTGTTGCTTAGGTATCAGATCAGTCTACTACACCGGCGTCTAGTAAGGAATCTAAAGTAAAGTAGAAAGTAATTTGTTTGTGGCGGCTCTATATACATCGCACAATTGGCACGACCTACATAGGTAATTTTAGTCCAGTAAGTACTCTAAGGAATAAATTAAAGATTTTATCCCCAGCATACAATAAGCGGCCAAGTCATGCTGGCACGTTCGTTAGACAGAAATCCTGTAGGGGCCATTACGTGCCATTTACATGAGTTTAGCCCCCGTCCGCCCTCTCCGCTCATCGGATATGTCGATATTGAAGCAAGTTCATTAGTGGAAAGATCGTACGTATACTGGTGTTGTGATTATTAGCTGAACTGTTAAAATGATTCCATATTGGTTTAATGGATAGAAAAGCCTAATATACGGTAGCGCAGTAAGTCGAGTTTGATTCCTGTTAGGTTAGTTAGAACTACTATTATGATTTGCTATGCAGAAATTCGCTGTACCAGCGCGGTGGTCCGAAACGTGTACCTTATTATAATCCTTGTTACGTAATTAAGACCAAAATATACTCGTAGGATTAAACTCTGTAGTGATAATGAGAAGATCTCTTGACAATATAGTGATGAGCTACGAAAACCAGGACACTCGGGATTTGTAATGAGCTTTAAACTAAACACAATCGCTTCACAGCAAAGTGTCATTCTTTCAAATACCTACATGCCTGCAAAATTTAAGGAAGGACTTCTTTGTAACTATGGATTAGTACTTATGTAAATATGTACTTAGCTGCATGCTTTTGTTTCACAAAATGTTAAAGAAAAATGTCCAGTAATGAGATTTATGCTCAAGCCGACTCGGCAAAGCCACCCATTTTTGTTGCACTAAATATTGAATTTATTAGTCATGCTCCGTGGTGTCTCTGCACCTTGTGGTTTTCATTTATTTCTGAAAAAACAGTACCAACTCAAAGGAGCACATTTTTTAAAAGATCAGTGGAACCCGCTTTGAAAGAAAGGTGAACTGAGTGCTTTCCACATCGCTTTATTGCATAATCAAGTGTGCCAATAGAATATAGATAGTGGCGGAGAATGCTTTTAAAAGTAATAAAAATGTTTACAACATTAGATTATTTGAATGAATTTTTTATAGCATTTATTATGCTAACTGTTAAGTTCGAAAAACATTGGAAAAAATGAAGTGCTCAAGTGAGACTCGAACTCACGACCTTTCGCTTACAGGGCGACTGCTCTAATTTAGATTATTATTTTATTTTGGTTCCGGTCCAAAAAACTTCTTGTAGTCCCGTAGTAGTATAAAAGAATTATTAAATAGGCAATGTTAATGAATTTTAGCTCAAAATGAGTTCATAGCGTCCTGTTAGCTCAACACGAATAGCTCGTTGGACACCGGGGAGAAGCTAAGACCTAGTCAATTAAAAGAAAACTGCGTTATCATTTTATACTCGGTGAATTTAACGTTACTGCGGTAACGAAACTGCGGTAGCCTAGAGGTATGGGTAATGGACTGCTGAGGCCATGGTAAAACTGGGTTCGATCCCAGGTTTACCATGGCACACACCAATGACTTGTCGATGATTTTCAAAGTTATGTGTGTATTTATCGCAGGTTTATAAGTGCCCGGTTAATGGCAATATGCTCGCCACCTATAACATTGGGACCTAAACATAAACTGGCGAAATGTGGGTGCAAGCACCTCCGCCTACCCCTTCGAGGAATACAGGCGTGAGTTAATGTTATGTTATGTATGTATGAATTTAACGTGAAACACTCAATTTAGTTGGCTGAACCGGCGATGGGACCTATATAGATCAATCAAAACTAAATTACGGATTTTGGTTTAGTTGAACGTATTTTACGCTCTCGAAAAGCCAGTCCTAATATAGATGTTGATCCGCATACTTAGTAGGTAATTATATAAATGCCTTGTATCCCCTTCTCTTTTTCCTTCTATTCCTCTCCCTAAAACTATCTTTAGATGAAGACGAAATGTTAAGACAAGGACAAGTCCCAAAAAATCCAAAATCAACTAATGTTTCGGTCAAAGTTGATCAGTCGGTAAGTGAGAGGGTTATTGCTACGGCTACGACATCATCTGCTTCGACTACTGGCATCGGTTCTTCGGATAGCCCTGTAATTACTTCTTGTAATTTGAATACTCTTATTCAAGTTCTGTTGGCTATCGCCCTCGTGAAGGCACAGTCAAGAAAAACAGAACTCTAGTTGTGTTAAGGTCCTTGTTATCTCAAGCATCATTTGTCACTGAATCTACAGCGCAGATGTTAGGTCTTAGGAAGACTGCTGAGACGGGTTTAGTTTGTGTATTAGGAGGTGACCGGGATTCGTCTATCAAGTCAAAATCCACTGTACTGTTAAAGCTGTAGTCACGCATTGATTCCAACTTCACCATTGTGGTTAAAGCGCATGTTTTAGCTAAGTTAACATATCTTTTACCTAATGTAATTTTGCCCAATGTACAAAACTTGCCAGCATTTTTTATATTTTTAAATAGATGTTTTATATGTATTTAAAAATATAATTTATAAGTTTTAGTTAAATGAATAAAGAGAAAAAAGTACCTTTTTTACAATATGATGTTTAAAAAAAATGTTTACGTAATTTTCAAAATACAAAAAATCCTTATCACGTAACAATGAAAACAGATTAATTTTAATCACCACAGATAATAAAAATAAAAATATCGTCATAAAATTATTTGCGTAGATTTTATCTGTGGCTAATCCGGGTTTGAAGCTTAGAGTTACATACAATAGGCCAGGAATAGTCAGGAAGTCGATCATTCGTCCCTTCCTTTGAGCGTCTGTAACCTGTTTGTGTTATATCGGACAAATGCTATTGTTTCGTAGATAACATTATGATAAGAATTTGTTTTTGAAAAACAGAGGTACGCTGTGGCTGAGGTATGTCAAAATTCTTGAATAAGTTTACTTACTTACTCACTTTTTACAAAATCAACCAAGAGAGACGGCTATGAGTCACAAAATTCCCGACAGGTACCTACTGGCAAGCATCTAAAATGTTTACGATATTCAGTTACGAGTACGACCAGCTATGGCCGGACTCCTATCTCAGCTATATTTTTTTTTGCGCAGAAAATTGCCTTATAAAATCAGTATCTACAGTCAAAATATCGGTAAAATCTGCCCAGCTGTTTCGGAGATTTCCAATTGCAAACAAAGGCTCCAATTTTATTTATTTTATATAGGTACCTAAATAAATACTATTTCTTAATATATCAAGATAATACAGAGGTTCCCAAACTTTGAACTACGACACTCCGGGGCGTCCGTCGTCGCCCACACCGCTACGATATCTTAGGGGTGTTGCTAGACACTCGGATCACCTACACATGATGTAATAAAATTTGCTGTGATTCGACACGCGTCTCATCAGTAATATGATATTAATCATAATACCACTTGGTACATAATCATAGTACCCCAATAAATATTATACCAGATTATTTTGTTATTTTTAAACTATCGCGGCGTATACTCATAGTTTATAATAGTTCGGGACTTCACGCCATATATTCGTGCTGTAACGCACCCGAAACGTTGGCAAAAGTAAGTTTTCCAAAATATATCGCGTGAAGTCCCGAAGTATTATATACTATCCCATTATTTTGGTCGACATACGTCAGTCAATTCGAAGGAAATACTAAATTTTATTGTCTGCTGAAGCTCCACAGGTAGAGGAATAGTCTTTTAAATTGAAGATTGGGAACCACTGGTTTAAGTAATGACCGAGTATGAATATAAATCTACTTTGCATGGCCACTACACGCTGCGTCGATATCGGCGGTCGCTGCCAAGAGGCAAATTACTGGTTACGCTCACGTCCATTTTGATTGACAGGGAATGTCAGACACAAGCTTAATTAAATAACCAAGTAACATAAGGTATGAGCGGGGAATATAGTAGCTACTTATGCACATACAGCCTAGTGGTATGGGTAATGGACTGCTGAGACGAGGTCTCGGGTTCGATCCCAGGTTTATCATGGCACACACCAATGACTTTTCGATGCTTTTCGAAGTTATGTGTGTATTTATCGCAGGTTTATAAGTGCCCGGTTAATGGCAATAGGCTCGCCACCTATTACATTGGGACCTAAACATAAACTGGCGAAACGTGGGTGCTAGCACCTCTGCCTACCCCTGCGGGGAATACGGGCGTGAGTTTATGTTATGTTATGTTATGTTTATATGTTTACGTTAGGAAAATGTTTAGAAACTAGACAGGAAGGATATGGCTGTATTATGGTAGGTACATTCGTCCAAACGCAAGTAAAGTTTATTCCTAGAATAAACAGCCAATATCAGCCACATATTGGCTGTTTATCCTAGGAATAAACTCTACTCGCGTTTTATCGAACCGGCCTTAAGTGGTATAATGAAAGTATGATCACCACGGTTGTTCCCCGAATTGGATATAGAATTATTCGGATTTTCACGTATACGGTAGATGCCATTAGACTCAACATTCTTACGAGTGTTTTTTTTTGCAGATTACTGATTAATATCCTAATAAAAGCCACTTCAAACTATGTGACAACTACCATCATGAGTCACACCGCGATCATGGCAACTAAAAAGCAGCCGAAAAGTCGGTTTAAAATGAAATAATAACAAATAAATCGCGATAGAATCCCTGAAAAGTGGTTTTGTGTCAATGAGTTACATTCGCGTAAATTTTAGAAAATATAATATCCTAAATCTTATAAATAACATAAAATATAACATTAAAGGGGTAGGGGTAGGCAAAGGTGCTAGCACCCACATTTCGCCAGTTTATGTATAGTTCCTTATGTAATAGGTAGCGAGCCTATTGCCATTAACCGGGCACTTATAAACCTGCGATAAATACACACATTACTTCGAAAAGTATCGAAAAGTCATTGGTGTGTGCCATGGTAAACCTGGGAGCGAACCCGAGACCTCGTCTTAGCAGTCCATTACTCATACTACTAGGCTACCGCATAAATACTAATACTAATTCAAAGAGCTCAATTACTAAAGATGGATGGATGGAAGGATGTGGCTAATATCAGTTAAGAAAGAATGTAGATATCTTTCATGTCATAACTATCAACGGAACATCGATCTAAAATCACAGGAAGAAATGTGATATTGACGGAACAGAATAAGTACCTACACGAAACCAATCGTGAGAAAGCAAGAATTTCAGTGTTATCACTAGGTACATCAACTTGTTAGATTTTATCATCATAGAATGTGACACTATTGCTCACTCACTGCGGATTTACCCCTTACATCTCAAAATTAGTAATGATATCATATAGTTATCGACAATATCAATGTTGAAGTGCGTCAATTGTATCATTAGTCCATAGTTATGCTTCTTCTTCTTCTGCTATAAACATTAAACTAAATTAATCTGAAAGAACCGAAATAATACTGAAACAATTGTCACTAAGTAATTTAGTTAAGTTTTCCGGTTATTTATACTTCGATGTCAACCCGTTGGAAGTACTGATTCCGTTCTTTCGACTCACAGAGACCAATTTCCATGAAAAAGTAAGTAATTATACTATTCCGATTACTTCTATACTAGACTATCCATACTTCCATACTAATATTATAAATGCGAAAGTAACTCTGTCTGTAGTTAGTGGGGTAGATTAGACCTTGAGAAAGGACATAGGCTGTGTTTGGTCGCGATAACCGACATCCACGCGGGCGGAGCCGCGGGAAAAAGCTAGTAGTGAACATCTCCTTGCTAAATTATCAATAAAAGTAAAATAAATTATGTGGTATATAAATTGCCAACACTGTAGATATTCTCGTACCTTATCCAAATTTACACTATTGCTAGACTTCGATAATATCTATCGACAGTTACCTACATATCGTGGGACATCACTATTTCACAGGTATCCACGAGTACCGTCGATGTTTATCTTTATAATCTTTTCACTTCCTGATTTAGTTCGCAATAATTTTGAACACGACGTTCAGCTTCTTCTTAATGTTAGCCTTCTTACCCAATAAATATAGTAAAATCGATTTCTTGTTCATACAAATTAGGTTAAGTAGCTTTCGATGACAGTCGTAGTCGGTAAGGAAGCCTCTCTAATTGTACAAGTGAATTCATATCGTCTTGTATTTTACATGTTATAGGTAAGTAATGGATCTCTCGATGTAATTATCATCAAATCAACCGACCTTTAAGACGTTCGATTGCCTTGAAAATTTGCGGATGTACCTACCTATCAGGGAGTAAAGAAAGGTACAAAGTCTAGGTAAGTCTACGTAATATCGGGATAGAAAATAATAATATTAATGAAATTCATTCAAGATCTGTTAGAAGTTGGTACCAACTTTGTGTGCTGTGCCTCAACTAATAAGAAGAAATGAATTGAGATATGGCCTGTCGGGATAAGCATCGATTACTACGATATATAGGTACAACTTGATTACACCTTATCCCTTACGCCTCTTGCTTTTCTGCCTGGCTACAGTAGCTACAACCAAAGAGGCTACGGGCAATGACACTACAACAAAATTCAAGTATGAAAGTTCATTCCATTTGATTTTTTTTCACTCGATTTCTAAAAATGATCAGTCGTTGTAATTCTGACCTGACTGATAAATAATTGTTTTCATTTTCACACCTACATTCAGGTATATTTTGCTCTCAAAGAGGCTATAATGCATTTAATAGACACAGCTTTAGAAATTTTGATAACTGCTAAAGAACTAAAAGTTCACACGCGCGCTTACCTAGATTCTATGAATCATCCAAATTCTGATTACATTATCAGTTGACGGCTTTACTTAAATAGGTGCTTACAACAAACAATAAATATTACAATAGAAAAATATTAACAATGTAGCCATTGTTGTGCCTCAATAGTATCATTTAGTATTTTAGTAATCAGGTTTATAACTTTTTTATTTGCTTCAGTCACAACGTTCGATAACCTACACCTGAATGATATTTGGAATGCGTTTATTGTGTGGTTATTTAGTGTTATTTTCTTGTCTACGGTATTGATTTAAATTAAATTATCTTCACCTAATATATCCATTCAAATCTATAGTAATAAAAAATAATTTTACGGCATTTAGTACCTATGCTAATAGTTAAAATAGATTAAGAAAGAATTTGGTTTTTTAATGATCGGTCCAGGCGGTATTAGATAAGGATTGCGGGTTCAAATCTCGCCTAGACCAATCATAAAATGTTTCCTTTCTAAATCGAATTTAATAAAAAATAATTATGCTAAGCGCGTAAATCTCGAAAACGGCTAGACCGAATTAGCTATTTTCATGTTCGTTTCCATGTTCCCAAAAAAAAGTCCACATGGACTAGGAGAAGGGAACAGAATTCCACGCGGGTGAGGTTGCGTCAGCTAGTTGATAATATAAATTACGTATCCATTAACTAATTAAAAATATGAATAACGTGGAAACTTTAATATGGTAGTCATACTATAGATATTCTATCGACCTATTACAGGTTTACCTAATTAAAAGCAACAGCAACTATAAAATTTAATTAAGCACTAAGTAGTATTAGTACAGTCGACAAAGGAGATAGCTACGGGTGCACTTGAAAATAAAAATACAGGGTGTATTTTGAAACTGGGTAGTGAAGGCAGCTACCTCAACCGTTGTAGTTACAGCAAAATGTTCTTAGAAGACCTTCCTTATCTTTTTGAGATATTTTGAATTGCATTCACAGATTTTGGAAAAATCGTACAGTCAGCAAGAAAAATGCTAAAAGTCAACAACAATTTTTATTGGCTCCAATCGATCCTATTTCATGTGGGGGTCAAAATACTCTACGGGATTATTATATATATAGTCAATCTACTATTTTAGCTTTGAGTACTAAGAAAGACGGAAATCGCCAAAAATGTTCCTCATACATTTCAAAAATACACCCTGTATAAAGTTGTATGTAAATGGTAGGTACGTATGTAGGTGCAATCGTATCTACTTTGTCGACTGTACACCCGTTATGCATAGTATATTTTACGAGGATATCCAGGGCGTACCTACCTATTAAATTCAAAAATATATAAAAAATATTGTTCAAATATCTTCCTTTATTAACTACCTATTTAATTTATGGTAGCATCATACTTGGTCCCCGGCAGAGTAGAATTTGGGCCACCCTATCTCTTCCCATGCGGTGTCGTACAAGGCAACTAAGGTATAGAGCTGTTTAACATCAGACAGATATATATACAGCCCAGACTCTGCCTCAGATATAGGCTCGAGTCAACAATAGTGCCCGGAATATTATGGCAATCCTATTACATGGGATCGACTACAATTATTATTGGTGAAATGTGGATGTTAAAGGAGTGATTATATGTAAACACTAGCTGTTACCCGCGACTTCGTCCGCGTTTAGTTCGGAATAGCTCAAACTCATTATTAAACATGGTGGAAGATTTTCATCCCAACTGGAACGGAAGTACTGGAAATAATAAAATGAATTTACGCAAAGGAAACATTTGTTTATTTTAAAAAAAAAGAAATAAACTGTATTCAAATCATTTCGAAAACTCGCTTGACATCTTCCACCTTGTATTTTTAAATTAAATATTATGAAGACAGTCTTTTGAGTGACTGACTTATAAATACAGGGCTAAACTACTGAAAACTACGAAAATTGACAGACTTCTTCTATTGGCTTGGCAAATATTGCGGAAGGATTTTGAAAAATTCAACATTTTGCTGACGAAATCATTATCAAGTATGTGATGAACATTGTTATATGTGGACTTAGTAATGTTCACCAGTTTTAATGGTTTAAATATTCTTCCTTCCTCCCAAATTCTTAAAACATGCTGCCACCACTTACGAACTGAACAAATTAAAATAAGTACATCAAGTATCACACAAAATAGTTTCAAGAAAACCCGGTGCCTTGCACGCCCTGAGCAGTGAGCAGTGGTTCTCTTCTTTGCCGAGCCAATGAGTTCCAGTTTTATGATAAATTCCATCGACCACAGTCACATCGTTGTTCATTGCTTTACACACAGATAGAGAAGAGGGGCGCAGTGGGCAAGAGAGCAAATACAGCATTGACTTGGATGGGGTCATATAGCCTCATTTTGCTATTATATTCCTTGTATTGGTAAGCTTGTTTCCAGCAGATGATGTAGATACTTCCAAATTGATACTGGAGTTGATGTCCACGTGTCGGGTTTTTTTGGTCTGATGAAATTTAACGGAACTGAGTGTTTCTCTGCCCACATTCAGTCTCTTTTATATAATAGGAGCAGCGGTATCTTTTATATACCTAATACATAGGTTGGCTTCTCCTGGCGTACTGTTATCATTTCTGGGATAGATTTATATACGTATTTACTATTAGATACCTACTTATTAGACGGAATCGATAATATCGCAGCGGCGTGCGTTGGTAGTCATCAGGTCACTAACATTGTATAATGTCTGCAGTGTTGCATAAAGACGTTGTCTCTCTGGCTGTATTTTACCATTTCTACCGCACCACGGCGAGTGAAAGAGCCTATTAGGAGTCTTTCAACTAATCTCTCCTTCCTTCCGTCAGTCACATACGGTAGAAATAATGCCACCTCGAACCAAGCTGTTCGGAACTTCATTTCTTTATCAGGCGGTTAAGAACTGTATTGCTCTGCCCACACATCATGTGTTTTCTTCTTTTTAAGATCCGATTTTTTTTTTATATAGGACACGTCAATTTAACTTCACCTCGACTGATGTTAAGCTAAATGCAATTTGGAATAGCTCATCAGAACATTCACCATGGTAGAGACGGTAATACGATAGGGACAACTATCTCCCAGAATACTTAATGTGCTTCAGAGAAGGTGCAACGATTTACTTCCTCCATGAGCGCGGCTTTGATGGTGATAGCTTAGGCTACCCATCACCCTAGCCGAAGCAATCCCTGCTCTTCACGTTCAGACCGCCTATTTATGATAGGTAACCAAGGCAGGTATACTGGGGTACCTAACCCCAGAATACCCCCAATGCCCCATTCCTCTGTTAAATTTTAATCGGTTTGATTCCAATATTGCGCTTGCCCCGATGTGATGGAATCTCCGAAATGAAAAATTTTGTATAGGTAGATCTAATAATATTATATAATAAGTTCTACTATTACTGTCACACAGCCTAGTTTTATGAACTACCTATAGAATACTTAGCATAGAATTTATATTTTACTTCAAATAAAACTATAAATACAATAAAATACAACAAATACACAATAAAATAAAAAAGTTAAATAAACGTAAATAAAAAACCATAAAAAAAGAAAAATTATCTTAGATGGATTCGAACGCGACTCAACTAAGTTATAAATCCACCGCAGACGTACTGAGCCACAGTTACCATGGAATCGTAGTGTGAAATAGACGTTTACATATTATGTCATAAAAACATTCTGCCCCATTCCTTATTATAATAGCGTGATGATATTTTATGAAAGCCAGGAGTCTTTTTACCGAACCAGCTGCTTACTAATTTGTTGGATTCGAGAGAAAATCGTTCGAGAATAATGTGAATTCTATCGAGACACCTGCTGTGCCGAAGATTCTGCAGTAACCTGACCTGACTTGGCTGAGATGTAGAACTCTGGCCTCTCGAAGTTCTTCAGATTCCTATGACCGAAATAATATCTTCTTGTAAGCATTGTTGCTTCTTTATTGGTTCGATCTATTCACACAATCACAATTTTTTAGCCGTGATATGCTATTATTGACATAACTTTTTTATTTATGAACCGATTTCAATAAAACAAACACTAAATGTTAAGTGAAGCCTACCAAAATATATTAGTGAAAACCGCAACCAAATCCGTTCAGCCGATTCTGAGATTAGCGTGCACAAACTCACAGACAAACAGAGAAACAGAGAAACAGAGAAACAGAGAAACAGATAAACAGATAAACAGACAAACAGACAAAAATTCCAAAAAACGTTGATTTGGCTTCTATTACGTTTATAAAGTCCCCCTATAACAATTTTTCTCATTTCCTTTCCATGTACAGACATCGATCGTTTACAGATTTATTATATGTATAGATAACATAACATAAACTCACGCCTGTATTCCCCGAAGGGGTAGGCAGAGGTGCTAGCACCCACATTTCGCCAGTTTGTTTAGGTCCCAATGTAATAGGTGGCGAGCCTATTGCCACTAACCGGGCACTTATCAACCTGCGATAAATACAAACATAATTTCTAAAAGCATCGAAAAGTCATTGGTGTGTGCCATGGTAAACCTGGGATCGAACCCGAGACCTCGTCTCAGCAGTCCATTACCCATACCACTAGGCTACCGCAGATACTAAGAAAAAAAACTAAATTATCTTAATTCCTTCGTTTTCCTCCATTCCTGTTGACGGATTGTTCTAATATTTGATATACGACGATAATACAATTTAAATCAATAAAACAGTTTAATTTGCTCCTAATACCTTAGTTTCAAGAACATTTTGAGACATTGTAGTCAAGATATTTCTGATGCGGACTGTACGATACCCATAGGTGGTATCGTACAGTCCGCCAATGAATAAACTTACTTCATTTATATGATCCGCTTACTGCCTAATCAGTGCATTGATATCATCCTTATCGGCCATTTTTCTAAATACCCTATGCCGAAATCTGCTTAGTAGGTAGGCATACGAAGACCGTCGGACCAATTACAACCTATGACTATATTTATTAAATAGCTTTGGTTAGCAGCAAATAAATTAAATAAGTTAATTTGTGTGCTTATATTGTAAATAAAACGATGCTTTTCCGTTTTTTACTGGACTGTCATGTTTTTCGCGCGTATCTTATGTGTTTGTTTGTAATATTCTTTATTACCTTATATCTTCTGAACCACTTCACAGATTTCAATGATTAAAGTCTCAAATCAAAGGTCTTAATTCAAAGCTATATGATGAACTTTTGACCCCAAAATGTTTGTTGTCAAAAAATATTTTTACTCGAACTTATCGAGTTGGGTATAAAAATGAAGTTTATTAAAAGGAGATTCCAAAAAATATATAACACATATATCGTAACTAAAAAATATTTAAAAAAATATTCAAAATAAAAAAACCCGACATACTGAAAAGATTGAAATAAGTTTGAAAGCAGGTGGTATCCAGTTAACTTATTACAATCTTTTCTATAGGTATCAGTCGGATTTTTTTTTATCTTGAATATTTATTTTTTCTGTTACTTTAACCTAAAGTAATAGAAAAATCATCGAAGAGGTTTATTAATACCTATACCTACCTATACACATATCATGTATCTGTTCATAGCAACCATCGGCTATTAATCATCACCCAACAAATTCGGATGCAAATTTACTTTAAGTACCTATTTGTAGAATGTACTAGTAGATCCCATAAGTGTTTGCAAAACAAAGTGAAGAACCTAATAATATGAACCATATCATTAGAATTTTAGGCAACATCGCGCGTTGTTGAAATGATATTGCATCAAACTAATTGAAAGGCTGTTAACAGAAGGCAGGTACCTACTACTCTCATCATGTAGGTAGATTTTTGTTTACGATAGCACAGAACAACAAGATACTCTGCGATATAATACATATTATGATGGTAGATTGATAAATTCACAGGCTTTGATGAATACCTATCTGTTATAGTATGGAATTGACGCTGGGATCTATATTTTTGTAATTTATCAGTACCTACTGATTAATTACAATAAGTACCTGTTGGTGTATGAAATAAAATGTGTTTGTAAATTATAATTTCTATTTATTTCGAGATTTTTATAGATTATCGTTATTATTTAAATCGATTAATGTAATCTAGTAAATAAACAACAGTAGTTTACATGTCATTAACAACGAAGAGTAGACACCATCGATCACTTTACGTATTTACAATAAGAACTAGAAACTATCTACATAGCTTGGTCGTTTTCAGACTTTATCAATAAATTGTTTAATATAACAACTATCACTGTTCTACGTAATATATAGTTCATAATAGAAATAATGCTTAGCGATTTTATACATACAATAATTTACACTTTATAGATTAGTAAGAATAGAAAGAGAAATGAAAGTTTTTAGAAATAAGAAACACAGCAAAGTAAGTTACATAGAAAAGATTTCAACGAGACTAGCTCCAAATAAGTAGTAAGGAAGAACAGAACTGATAAAACAAAGACTTACGAATTATAATTTCACTAGGTAATATGTACCGACGGGGCTTAATACTGGTTATTCACATTTGATACAAACAGATCACAGTTTAGGTGTCTGGCGGACGTTGTGGGTCCGTGGGGCTGGGTGGCGTGGCGGGGACCAGCCCCGAGTGCCGCCGCAACTGTTGCAGCAGCGCGGGGTCTAGCGCCGGCCACCAGCCGCCCAGCAGCGGGTACTGCGCCGCTGGCGCGAGCGGGGCACGCACTTCTTCTTCACCACCTCGCTCCTCCTGGTCACTAGCCACCACATCTATGTCCTCTTCAGGTTCCTCCTCACAACTACTATCACGTCTTTGACGTTTTTCGGGCGCATCATCCGGCGCTAGCAGAGATGCGACATCGAACTGCCGCTTCCTCGCTTGTCCGCCACCTGGAAGCCGACCTCCACCCCAGAAAGGCAGGGGCAGCGCCGTCGGGGGCGGAGACTGCGGTGGTGGCGATGGAGAATCTTCACCGTCGTCATCGACGGCCAATCCCATATGTTTTCTCACTTTCCTCTGTGCTTTACGTCTTCTAAAGTCACCTTTCCGAAAATCCTCGATGTTGGCTGGATGTATCGCCCAGTAATGACCTTTTCCGTTCGCAGATCTACCAGCTTTAACAAAACAGTCGTTCAACGATAGATTGTGTCGTATCGAGTTACGCCATCCAGGGCCGCGGCTGCGGAAATACGGGTAGTTATCCAGGATGTGTTGGTAGATGTCGGAGAGAACTAGCTTGCGCTCCGGCGAGCTGAGGATCGCCATAGCGATGAGGCCGATGTAGCTGTGTTGGGGTTTCGGCTCCTCGGGCTGAAGAACTCGTTGCTGGAGCAGTGACATGGAGAGTGCGAGCCGGGGTCCATAAGGTGCGTAGCATGGTGCCACAGTCGGTGGGTACAGCCGGAGCCGTTCTGCAACGGCATAGTTGTACAGTTGTAAGCGGTAGTGGTCGATGGCTGCGGCTGTGACCGTAGGCGCGTCTTTCCCGAGCGGCCAGGAGCCTCCTTCGGCACCGCTGCACATGTTGCCGGGTGGAGAGCGTGGCGCGGAGTGCGGAGTCACGTCGAGCGGTGGGCGCGCGGCGGCTCGCGCCTGGGGGCGGGGAGCTCCGCGCCGGCGACCAATCACGCTGAGCCGCTAGTTGTATACGTGTTTTTGTTTAGCGACGCCCCACTCCAGTGGCTTCGCATCTCCACGCGCCCTGCCTTGAGGCTAAACGTACCGATGGCAACAACATTATTTAATACCAAGTAAAAGAGATTACTAAGTGGACAAAAAAATTCTTACCAAGTAAAAATATTTTTATATTAGGTACCTACTTAGAATTTAATTAATAAACCTAAAATATTTTTTATGGGTACTGGTAAGTGTACATACCTACCTATTACCAAGAACTTGTAAATGATGTTTTCATATATTTTATTTATTTTATATTTTTATAAATATTCTACAACATTTTACACAACGCTATCTAGACCTATAGTTTTATCGATTTGTTCCACATTGGCCCCATTTGTTCGTCCTACATTCCAAAGAATTCTTCTTTTGCCCAATATTAAATTTGATTCATGTTTCGTCCTACTTCATAGTACCAACCAAAGTATGGGTAGCAAAGCAAATTTAAATATCATTAGTGATTTAGTCAGGTGAGTCTGATGTAGACTAGAATTACCAGATTATTCAAGTCACTTATCTATTCATTTTATAATTACTTAGAATGTTAATTAGAAGTTACAAATAATAATTTAAACACCTATTAAAAAGTAAATTATCAATATCTGATACAGTCGAAAGTTTCCACGAATATTACTCATTGAAATAAAACTAATTAGAACGGAATCTTTTTTTTTTAGATGCCATGGTCGCAGGGTGACAGTCACTGTTTTATTTTTTATCATTTTATTTCAGTAGGTATATCGTATCTGGATATACTGATTTATCTGAATTCAATTTAATTCGCTTGAAAATATGGTATTATGACTTTAGTAGGTGCTTACATCATTCCTATGTCAGTAGCACATTGATAGATGGGTAGGTATTGTTGATAAACCCCCATCTTATTTTTGGATACTTCTTCATGAGTAGAGCAATTAGTTTGCAACGTTCTGCTATACCGACTAATTTAGTTTTTCCGGAGAGGAATTGATAGGTTTTTCCTGCTTTTTCCACCAAGAACAAAACTTAAGATTAAAATGCCTTCGTTAATATATCGTAACATTGAAACATTGAGTAAAAAAATGTAATTGCACATAGATCAGATCACTTGTACCCGTCAACTTCTAAGTTTTTAATTGTATTAAAAATAGAACATGAAAAATATCACTTCTAATTAGTGCAAATTTAAGGATATTTTCTGCTGACTGTACTTCGCAAAACCGTTACAAATGACAACTTCGTAGCGAGTGCTTCCCTGTTATTTCAGAGATATCACAACACGCAACAACACATTACTTCTCAGGAGGCAAGCGGGAAAGAGACGCAGATATAAAAATACACCACCCCCCAGCGTCAGATAGGGACAGAATAATGTGCAACAGTTTCACATATCGGCGTTTGAACAGATGCTACAACGTAAACGCGTACTTTGATGCAATGGAAAATATCCCTTAAATCCTAAAAAATAAAGTTCAAAACAGAATCAGATGACGAGAACTTAATTCGTTTGGGAAATAATGAATAAGCTATGAAAATAAAGAGGCTTGGAGAGCAAACGTGGCTATGAGTGCGAGTAGGGCAGCGAGCGATATTGGTGTAACGCAACGTTCCAACAATGCAGTTGCCGCCCATTTAAATACGCCATTTTGTTTACTGTCTCCACGGCTAGGCGGCTTCAGCTTTTGTATTTTATACAGAAAGCAGTGTTTTGTGGAATAAGTAAATTACAGGAAATATTTACTCGTTCGCAACGTAGACAAAAGGGGGATACGGGATGTCGATGCGACTGGCGGGCTTTTGCTAATCATCATAATATTGTATGCTGATGTTATTCGATTGGGATATTTTGTTTTATAACAGGTTGATGAAGTAATTTTTAGATTTTTGGAGGAAACTTTTGAGGTGTACAAACTTTTAGCCTACTAAGTAAGGTGCGAATCACCACCTAGAGCTAAAGCTCGTAGCTAGATTCTAGTACCTACCTACCTAGGTATATGAAGATTATAATTACAGGTGTCATCATTTTCATCATTTCAGCCATAGGAATATAAGCCATAGGAAGATGTATAGGGGAGGCCTATGTCCATTGCTGGACATAGGCCCCCGATACATCTCCAATAAGACCGGTCGGAAGCGGCTCGCATCCAGCGCGTTCCCGCCCTTAATGAGGTCGTCTGTCCACCTTGTGGGTGGACGTCCTACACGTGGCCTCCATTCGAGAACTTTTCGACTCCATCGGTCATCAGTCCTCCGTGGTATGTGCCCTGCTCACTGCCATTTCAACTTGCTAATCCACTGGGCTATGTCGGTAACCTTGGTTCTTCTACGGATCTCCTCATTTCTGATTCGATCTCGCAGAGAAACTGCGAGCATAGCCCTCTCCATAGCTCGTTGGGCTAATTACAGGTATAGTATATCTATACCTGTAATTAGCAATATTAAGGTTTTGTTGTAAGGTGTATACGGCCTAATTCGACATCATTAGGGTCTAAGCCAATCACACCTTCAAGCTGATACTCGTTTTGATTGATAGACGAGGTTCTCGTGCAAGCTTTCTTCTCGAGGTTGGGGTCGCTAGATGACTAGGTAGTCGTTCCCATAAAAGTCAAAATAAAACTGGCATATAGACTTCAGAACTTCTATGTGCAAACTCTCTGTGACGTAGCAGTAGAGCATCCGACTGCTACGCAGGGGGTGCGGGTTTGATTCCAGCTCAGTGCAAATATTTGTATGCATGAAAATTTATATTAGCATTGGTTTGGGTGTTCCTATGTATAATACTCATACATGAGTATTTACAAAAAAAGTAAGTATGTTATCCGCATTCTAGCACTAGATAACTAACACAAGATAGATAAACAACTTTGGGTCTATACCTATAGATAGCTTTGTGTAGTAATGTCGTATAATATTTATTTATTTATTTATTTGAATAAAGAACTAGATAGGTGTCTTACTAAGATCTGACACTGCCTTAAAAAAACAAAGGTTGCACATGTCGCAATCAGTTATTTAGGTCGTTGTCTAATTGTATAACTCGATCCTAATCGATTTGAAGATAATGGCGAGCGAACAATGCCTATAATAGCTAATTACTGAATGTCAGTGACCAAACGATTAAACTACCAAGTATATATTTCAAATTAGATAAGTAGGTACCTAAGCACATTTACTTAACGACTAGCGATGCCATACGGTTTAATCTGCCGTAGGTACTCAATTCTATTCTATTCCAAGTTTATGTTTGAATCAATATTTTCTTTCTTTCTTTCACTTCTCAGCATAAGAACACTCGAAGCCTTCTTTTTTCATCTTGCTCGATTCTGTGGTTTTAAATATCCTATCGGCGGATCTAGCCTAGATTGGGCTTTTTTTTCTTCTCTTTTCTTTTCTACTTCTATTTAAGTCTATTTTTATTTAACGGAAAAGAATAAGGGTTCCGCTTTAAAAATAACTTTATCTGACTCCAAACTAACGAAATCGCGGGCACTTTTAGTTATAATAAGAATATAGATATATACAAAACATATAAATAATCGAAAAGTATAGGAGTACACTGTGTAGGTACTTTCCCAACCAATACAATCAGACTACAAACAATTTATAAATTCGTTTCCCAACCGAAATATTTCCCAGTGAACAATGTACGCGGTGGATTTAATTTAAAATCCGCATCACGCGCGTGCAGTTTTAAACAAGCGATTGGCGCTGAAAACAATTGTTCGGTCAGTGTTGCCCGCATGACAAATACGAGTCTTAATTACTGTCAGCTGGACATTAAATAAAGCTATTTTTTCAGGAATATAAACTGCGTTAATTTATACTAGGTATGGTATCACTAAGCCCTTCAAATAGACTATCTATATATCTATTCGAGGCATAGACTATTTCTTGTTTCTTTCGGTCTTCCTTATTTTTAAACCAGAACTTCTGCTGCCTACCGTTGTTATAGAAACACCTTCATTTCATTCGATGCTAGAAACAATGCTAATTTGGAACCACGTTATAGAAAATATGTTGCCAGGACCTATGTCAGCAGCTCAGGTGTGTAATAAAGATATGTTCATATTAATGTAATATTAAAATGAATTGAATGAATTAAAACGCTGTTCACTCTGAACACAATCTAAAAGAAACTGCGGCGGATAACTAATGTGGTTTCAGTAAGTCATCTTGTCTCTTTTCATGTCGAGCCTGTATTCACATACAGGGTGGAAGATTTTCATGCCCCCTGAAGAGGAATATCATGGCTGAAGAACTTGCGCCAGGGGTACAATAAGAGCACCCGTTCTCTCTTCAGGGCTGCTGTGTCAAAGACCCAACTTGCCCTAATGGTCGCCGACCTTTATTAAGAAGATGGCACCCCAAGAAGAAGAAGAAGAGGAAGTACTCTAAATACTGGAGATAGCAAATTTCCCTTAAAAAGAAACAGAACTGCATTCAAAGATTTTCAAAAATTCGCTAGACACATCCGGTAATCGAACCGACTAATACCGATTTCCTTAATAATAGTTTCCTTAGAATGAAATTCTCTATTTCCAGTATTTCGAGTACTTTTCCTCCAGGGTGCATGAAAATCTTTCACCCTGTATATGAAGGTATCTGCATAAATGTTCTAAGTAGGTATTTAATTAAGTACGAACTTGTAAAAAAAATGTAATTTTGGCGGTTCCCGACCAAATCCAATATACAAAGGGTACCCCGTCACTCTCCAAAGGTACCTTTGGGAAAGGCAACTAAGTAATAAACTTCTACCTTTGCCTTGATATACAGACATTTAGGGATGTACTCAAACTAATAATAAGTATAATCTAAGAAGACTATCACCCGTAATGTCTACATTACTCCATTACGCTAGTACTATTATCTATTCTGTGATTACTCCGAGTCTTAATAAGTTGAAATTTTATATCTTCGTTAGTGTGTTTCCAGTTACTCAAATCGATTAAGTTGGGGCAAATTTTTAACATGTCAGGCGGGACTTGAAACCGGGATCTTTTTCTTACAGGAGGAATGCTCCGATCACTGAGCCACCAAGCCATATCTGAAACTATGGCTCGTAGGGGAAAGATCGCGGAAAGTCCCGCCTGAGCTGTTTAATTTTTTCTTTCGAATATATAATATAAACCGATTTGAATAGATAGCGTCGGTAGCTTAGTGGTTAAGGAGTCGGCCTTACGATCGAGAGGTCCCGGGTTCGATCCTGGCCATTACAATAACGACGTGAAACCACTCCTAGTACAAGCAATTTAGCTTAGTTGGAGGGGTTAGAGGGAATATTAGTGAATTCGGTTCTAATATTCTTTAAAAAAAAAAAAAGATAGCATAACATAACATAAACTCACGCCCGTTTTCCCCGAAGGGGTAGGCAGGGGTGCTAGCACCCACGTTCCGCCATTTTATGTTTAGGTCCCAATGTAATAGGGGGCGAGCCTATTGCCATTAACCGGGCACTTATAAACCTGCGATAGCATTGTACTAAATGCTTCAAAATTTAATTCAAACATCGGTAAAGTTTTTTATTCACCATAAAGCGTAAAAATACATAACAGATATTTATTCAGAATAACAATTTATGTAGATTGATTTATTCATACCTGAGTGTTTCATTGTTGTTGTAATTGCCGGACAAGACGGAGGCGGGCCGCCCCGCCCACCGCTCCGAAAACTCTTTGTGACTGTACTCCACAACGTCAATACATTTTTCACACTCATTGTACTTAGAACTGCTGCAGTTTATTTTGTGTTTGTATTGTTTGTTTAACTGTACTGGAGTGAGGCGTGGTTTTGTAGTTGGGGACCGGTTCAACTCATGGCTTGGAAATTTTTCTTTTTGTGAGCCGTCTCTACTTGGACAGTATTACCCCGTCCACTGCCAAGGGGTTGAAAAATGCGTGCAAAGAAGCAACAGCTATATTAAACCACTAGCTTTTGACCGCGGCTCCGCCCGCGTGGATGTCGGTTATCGCGACCAAACATAGCCTATGTCCTTTCTCAAGGTCTAATCTACCCCTATACCAAATTTCATCAAAATCGGTTCAGTGGTTAAAGCGTGAAAGCGTAACATACAGACAGACAGACAGACAGACAGAGTTACTTTCGCATTTATAATATTAGTATGGATTTTATATCTGCTACTAAGGTAGCAAACAAGCTCACGATCTGCCAGATTGTAAAGGAAATGGACAATTCGGAGAACTAAACGAAAAACGACATTTTATCACCCTAGGTCGATATTAACAAAAACTTGCAAGCCTTCAAAACTACCTACTGTTATTTTTTCTTGTGATAATTATAGGTACTTGGTATATAGGTAGGTCCCCAGATATTTACGTTAACAACACAAAAATATAGCTACTTACATTTGTGAGATGTGAAACAAGAATCAAAAGAGAACTTTATCCACGCAAAATAACTTCGCTTATTCCACCTCGTATATTGAATTAGAGACTTTGTATGGAAAACTGTTCGGAAAATATTTTGACGTCACAAAGGAGGTATTAACAGAACGACACGAAGGGGCCCGCATAATTTTAAATAAGGATCTTGGTACACTGACATCTTGTCTAAATAATCTAAGGCACGTATTCTAGAATGACACTCAGCCTGAATCGTGATTTATCTGAGCACAGATTTAATAGACAGGTTAATAGTTTGACATATTGCCTGTACAATCTGTCCTCAGATAAATCGCGATTCAGGCTGAGTGTCATTCTAAAATATGGGTCTAAGACTGAAGCTAAAGTGGGTTTCTGTTCTATCCTAGCTATAAAGAGGTTTAGATATAGGTATAGGTACCTATTTAGTTAACTAGTTACTTAAACAAGCCTACCCTGCGGTAGCCTAGTGGTATGGGTAATGGACTGCTGAGACGAGGTCTCGGGTTCGATCCCAGGCTTACCATGGCACACACCAATGACTTTTCGATGCTTTTCGAAGTAATGTGTGTATTTATCGCAGGTTTATAAGTGCCCGGTTAATGGCAATAGGCTCGCCACCTATTATATTGGGACCTAAAACATAAACTGGCGAAATGTGGGTGCTAGCACCTCTGCCTACCCCTTCGGGGAATACAGGCGTGAGTTTATGTTATGTTATGTTAAACAATTATATTGACTAATATATACTTCAATTAATCAGAAAGTTTTGAAATATATTTGTCTAACTATTGGCGAAAATTAGGTATTATCTTAAACTAATCATTAAGTAATTGCTAAGAGGATTAGACGTTCTGACAATCTAACGGCCATTATATTATATAGTTTTATCTAACAGTACATTAGAGAAATCATGCGAAATACATGACCATTATATTTATTTCTACCTATATCTGACCTCTTTCCTTATCAGCTTGTTCCTTGTAGTTTCTGTACCTTAGACTCTGCACCTGTAGACCCAATGGAGTACACTCATGTTGAGATACCCGAACATTTTTTGTTCCAACCCATCGCATGACACAAAGCCGCGCGTTTATTGTCGTGATCCTATCTAGTGTTTAAAGACCCGTAACGCGGAGGGGCCAAATAATTTTATGTAAATCGACCACCGCCGCCAACGGCTGACTTTCACGATGGCTGCTGAATTTGTTTATATCTGCCGGGAAACAACCCACGTTCTGAAACTTGACGTGTTTTTGCTGCGACGGCGACGATCGATGGAGAACGCCGAAGGAAAACTTTCTTTCGAAGAATCAAATCGTATGATAATTACGGTGAAACTTCGGAATTCCATTTTTTATGGATTCTTTGCTTTCAAATTAGATAGGTACTTGCAGTCTTTCAAAATAATGTGGAGATGTAGATTTGAATTTCGTGTAATTTATTTGAGCTTCTAAACTGTTATATGTACTTAAGCTCTTTTTTTCAATGACAATATTCGCACTAATTTCTTACTATATATCCACAAAATTAACAAACACACAAACCTACACCTTATAAATTTAGAGTTAATTTGGCAACCGACTTAAGTCTTTTTAGGACACGTCCATTTAACTTCACCTCGTCTGATGATAAGTTAAAGGCAAAGTCTCGGAAAGAGGGTCACCATTATAAACATTGTACCATGTTAACGATGTTGGCACTCAACACCCCTGGAGGAAGCTTCGAAAGAATCGATTGGTGCCAAACTTTATGGAAAGCTTCACTTATTCCATCCTGTCCTATCAGTTGTTCGATAATTGGCGATGTCAAGGTGAATTACCAGTGAACCGCTGTGTTGTCCATAGCTTCACCCCAAAGATGGGTAACATACGCCAGAAGATCACTCGTTGACCGTTTCGGTCTGAAACCATATTGACGGTTCGAACAGAATGGAAGGTCAACAATCGTTCACAAATACGTATAATTTCACTTTCAATTCCCTTCAAATAACGCTATCCAAATCTCAAATTATCGTATTTCACAAGATAAAGCGTATCACGAAACCTTAGTCATGTCTAAATCTGCAAATAAAGCCCTATCCTACCTCAGACGAGTCCCAAAGGGATTTCTTCCGAGTCCTTTTCTATATAAGTATATCTATACGTGACTAGCCACAGAGTATGAAATATCTATTGTAAGTCTGCGATAGATGTGCGGTAGGCTAGTGAATATAAGGCATGTTTTGTTGCCGTTGGTGAAGCCGTACGTATTTTGATCACAAAGCACGGAGTCACGAGTCGATGTAATACGCTTATTTGAAGATAATCCTCGTCCCCTTACAGAATGCCTCGGACGATTTGTTCGACTGCTCGGTTTACAACATGTTTCATTAATATTATGAATAGGGAATAATATTTCGCATATAGGTATTTCTGTATAATTATTACGTTAACATTCTATGGTTGCTTGGCCGATGTGTAGCTGTTCTTTTGAAAGAATGTATGACCACAGCTTATCTTTGGGGCCGAAGCCATTCTCACCTGTAATTAGTTACTCCTTAGTTTATTAACGGAGTGTCTGGCGCTAACTTTTTTCAGCCGCTCAAGCAAAAGACAAGATAAGACACATCATGAGTCGAATGCTTACGCGATTGTAACTCTGGGCATCAAAGCGCAAGCTTTGGATACGATTGGTACCTATAACTGCAGCAGTGATAAGGATGACATTTTTATGTTATATACAGACGAATCCTAAATCTTAATCAGACAGACGTTTAAGATCGGAAAGATATAACGAAGATAAGTTATCGTGCAAATAAGTACTACCTGCCTTACACTCAATATAAAATGTATCTATCTACATTTCCAAACTCAGTCTGGCACCTACACAAGTCTAAAACAATGTAAAAACCTCTACTACATACAAATAGCTTGTTGTTTTCGGGTTGCGTCTGTGTTTTTGGGAGGAGGGAAGCCAAAGTGTGGAGTCGAAGGGGGCTAATTACGACCAGCCCAAGGGGAGGTAGCGAGGGAGGAGGGGCGATGTTTGACCCCCGTCTGCGTCTATCTGTACTACTGTAAATCTGTAAGGAGCTTTCAGCTGTATTTATAGGCTTATGAAATACATCTGTTTCAAAGATTAGGTACTGATGTTGGCGTAGATAATATTTTAGTTTTGTTTCGATATGGTTTAAATGATAGTACTTATGACGTGCTATGCGTCATAGGCAAAGTACACTATAACTAGGAAATAATATTATATAAACAACACGTATCAATAAACAATAATGTCAGCACTAAACTTATATGAGTAAAACCCCACTCTAAATCTCAGTAAAATCATGTAGAATAATTAGTATATAAGAGTGTGTAAATAGTAAATAAATTAATCTTGTTCCAACTGGTAAAACATCTTTTACTCTCTCCGCAACATTGGTGACCCCGACGTGATTTCCTAGTGCTGATATAATTGCAGGCCAACTGCAGCCCTGAAAAGGTTTTCAGCAGCAAACCTAGGAACTATCACAGATCACTGTGGAGCTATATTTGGGAAAATTCACCCAACAGCCCACCAGCTTACCGACCACCACCATCAGCGAAATAGCACATTTCAGTTGGCTTCCCACAAGCGGGTCTAACCAGCTGAAATTTCAAGAGGCTAAACGCAATCATGGCACCGATAATTCCAGCCGGAACACCGTCAAAAAACCCCGGCTCATCAGCTGAATCAATCAGCGACAACCAGGTGGTGGCTGCAATTAGCATTACGGAGAAAATACCATCGTTTTGGACAGATTCACCGCGCTTATGGTTCGCGCAATTCGAGGCCATCGTAGCCTCCCAAAAACAAGGTGACGAATATAAATATAATATCGTCATCGCAAAATTACCAAAAGAGGTCATACATCAGGTTAGCGACATCCTGACGTCACCGCCAAACGCAGACAAGTACCTTAAAATCAAGGAAAGATTAATTGCGTGCTATGAGGAAAGCGAACAACGACGCTTCCACAAATTGCTATCGGAGATGGACCTAGGTGACTCAACACCATCACAGCTGTTGAGAAAAATGAAAGAAGCCAGCTGCGACAAAATGACCGAAGATACCATCAGATTATTATGGTTCAGACAGCTTCCGGTATCAATCACCTCCATATTGGCAGTCTCCGAAGACCTCGACCTCACAAAATTATGCGAAATGGCGGACCGAATTTATGAAAATATGCGCTATAAAACCAAAACAAACAACTCGTCACAGGAATCCGCTGACTTAATAACAATGCTGACGTCACAAATTGCAGCTATGCGAGTTGAAATAAACGAGCTCCGCATTATGAGTAATCGCCGACCGATGCAACGCAGCAAATTCCGAGCAAGGTCGCAATCACGCTCACGGTCACGTACACGGCTATGTTATTATCACAGACGATTCAAAACAAAAGCATATAAATGCGATCAGCCGTGCTCGTGGATAAATAAAACCGATAAAAATTCGGGAAACGAGAACTAGCGCAGAACACGACGGGACTCTGTGCCATACAACCCGCCAACCGTCTAACTATAACCGACTCAAACAGTGGTTATAGGTTTTTAGTAGACACGGGAGCAAATATTTCTGTATTACAAAACGCACAGGGTAAGAAAAACGCGAGCAACTACAAACTGTATGCCGCAAACGGGTCAATTATTGAAACTTATGGCGAAAGCACATTAACGCTAAATCTGGGGTTACGCAGACCTTTTACTTGGACGTTCGTAATCGCCGATGTAAAAATGCCTATCTTAGGAGCTGATTTCCTAGAGCACCACAGATTATTAGTGGATCTATACGGCAAAAGGCTGATCGACCAAGAAACAAAATTAACGACGCCTGCGAAAATTGCAAGAGAAACACACATGCCTTCAATTAGATCCATCGACGCGAAATTACCCGAACATATAAAGCGCCTGTTAGAGAAATACGTAAACGTCACTAGACCAAGACCATTTAAAAAACCCACAGAGCATGGAATACAGCATCACATCATAACAAAAGGTCCTCCAGTTTATGCCCGCGCGCGCCCACTACCACCCGACAAATATAAGGCAGCAAAAAAGGAATTCCAAGAGCTAATAAACCTAGGAATATTAGAACCTTCCAGTAGTCCTTGGGCATCGCCTCTCCACATGGTAAAGAAAAAGAATGGGGAATGGAGACCGTGCGGAGACTACCGCGCGTTAAATAAAATAACAGTTCCCGACAGATATCCCTTGCCAAGACTGTTAGACTTTACATACATCGCAAGTGGAAAAACAATATTCAGCAAAATTGATATAAAGAAGGCGTTCCACCAAATCCCTGTTGCGGAACCAGAGAAGACCGCAATAATAACGCAAATGGGTTTATTTCACTGGAATTTCATGCCATTT
Organism: Eilema sororculum; assembly: GCA_914829495.1. Taxonomy (NCBI): domain Eukaryota; kingdom Metazoa; phylum Arthropoda; class Insecta; order Lepidoptera; family Erebidae; genus Eilema; species Eilema sororculum. Next base: position 16,447,427 of record OU618552.1, on the reverse strand, counting down.
GGCCTCAGAAATTCAGCTCAAACGTTCCAGAGGTTTATGGACTCCCTGTTCAGAGACCTGGACTATATATATGTCTTCGTGGACGACATACTCATAGCAAGTCAAAATACCGAACAACATTACGTTCAATTAGAGGAAGTATTCAATCGCCTAAGTAAAAACGGCATTTCAATCAATACGAGCAAATGCGAATTCGAAAAGACAGAGATAGATTTCTTAGGTTATCATATAACGAGCCAAGGAATCACCCCCACGTCTGAGAAAGTACGAGCAATAAACGAATACCCAAAACCAAAGGTGGTAAAGGAGCTACGTCGATTTTTGGGAATGATGAATTTCTACAGAAGTAGCATCCCACACGCCGCCAGACACCAAGCTCCGCTCAACAAATACTTAATAAACTCCAAAAAGAATGACAATACGCCAATCGAGTGGAATACGGAAGCTAACCAAGCATTCGAACACTGCAAACAGGACATAAGAGATGTCACAACACTCGCATTCCCGGAAACAGACACACCACTAGCCATTATGACAGATGCTAGTTTAAAATGTGTAGGCGCCGTACTTCAACAAAAAGTTCAAGGAAAATGGAAACCCGTATCATTTTTTTCAAAAGGGTTAAGCGAGACACAAACAAAATATTCCACATACGATCGAGAACTACTCGGTATTTACATGGCAATAAAAAACTTTAGGCGACTAATAGAAGGTCGCACATTTACAATATACACGGATCATAAGCCACTGATTCATGCATTCGACAAGAAGCAATCAGTGGATGAATCCCCTAGAAGAATAAGATACCTAGAATATATTGCACAATTCTGCACAGACATAAGGCACGTCACGGGCAGCGAAAACGTGGTAGCCGACGCACTATCACGGGTAATAGAAACAATAGAACTACCCCAAATTCTCAACTGGCAAGAGGTAAAAAAATACCAAGACAGTGACCCGGAGTTAACAAAACTAAAACAAAATAGGTCACTAAAAATGGCACGGGTACCAATACAAAACAATAATACCAAAATTTATTGTGATATATCCACCGGTATAACAAGGCCATACCTACCACAAAAGTTCAGAAAAACAATTTTTGATAGTTTTCACAACATGAGCCACCCAGGGAAAAACACAACAAAAAAATTGATAACCGCAAAATACGTCTGGAATAGCATGCACAAAGACATTTACGAAATGTGCAAAACATGTTTACAATGCCAGCAATCAAAAGTTCAGCGGCACACAGTATCACCCCTGGGCAAATTTATGCCAGCAGAACGATTTAGCCACATACACATAGACATTGTGGGCCCCCTAACGACATCACAAAACAAAAGATACATCGTCACTATGATCGACCGTTGTACGTCATGGCCAGAAGCATATCCTATTTCGGACATCACAGCAGAAACTGTAGCCAAAACCCTATACGATGGCTGGATCACACGTTTTGGATGCCCCAATTATATAACAACGGATCAAGGACGACAATTCGAGTCTGAGCTATTCAGAAGCCTAACCAAATTCCTGGAAATACAAAAAATCCGTACTACACCATATCACCCTCAATCAAACTCCAAAGTAGAAAGACTGCACAGAACCATGAAAGCAGCTTTGATGGCAAGAGGAAATACCGAAAATTGGACGAAAGAATTACCATCGGTATTATTCGGGATACGTACCAGCATTCGACAAGACACTGGATACTCAGCAGCCGAATTGGTCTACGGAACAACAATAAAATTACCAGCAGCATATTTTGGCGACTGTCCTAAAAACACAACGTACGCAGAGTTTGTGGAAAAAATTAAAGATAACATAACGCACATGACGTCAATTCCGCAACGACAAAGCTCAAACAAAAACATATTCGTACACCCACGCTTAGCCGACTGTACACACGTATTTCTACGATGCGATAAGCTACGTCCTACGCTCACACCACCTTACGACGGACCGTTTCTCGTAGTCAAACGTGACAACAAAATAGTCACGATCAAGCGAAACGGCAGGGAAGTGAACGTGTCGATTGACAGGCTAAAGCCAGCATTCACGACGAGCGACGACAAGATAGAAGCTCAAAATCAAGAGCAAGATAAGGCAGAGCCAATTCAAAACATAAAAAGAACACGTGCGGGAAGAATATCACGACCCACCGTTCGTTTCAAACAATGATATAAAAAGGGCAAAATGAAAATAAAAGTCACTCCACAGCAAGCCACAAGAAACAACACACAAGATGGGAAGCAGTCAAACCCACGAAAAGGAACAAATAAACATGGTGCAGAACAATAACCTGGCAGAGAAGGCAGAAAAGAACACACACATGGCAGCAGAAATTGAAAAAATAAAAATCTGGATCGGAGCAGTCATCGCTATAATTATACTAGCAGCAATAATAATAACAATCACCAGACTCGTACGGAAAACTAACAAAGTCATGGACAAAAAGATAAACAAAATAATCAAGGAAATGCAACAAGTGTAACCAACTGCAGAAAAAGTACAACTCAGCAAACAGCGTCCACGGACAAGGTCGACGCACCACAGCAAATAATAACTAGAATTTTTATAAAGGGGGGAGTACTATGACGTGCTATGCGTCATAGGCAAAGTACACTATAACTAGGAAATAATATTATATAAACAACACGTATCAATAAACAATAATGTCAGCACTAAACTTATATGAGTAAAACCCCACTCTAAATCTCAGTAAAATCATGTAGAATAATTAGTATATAAGAGTGTGTAAATAGTAAATAAATTAATCTTGTTCCAACTGGTAAAACATCTTTTACTCTCTCCGCAACAGTACTCGAGGACTAGAACCTTCTCCAAATAAACGCCGTCACGGGTATGAAACGTATAAGGTGATCGAATAATTAGGTAAGTAATTACTTTGGACTTCGGTTTGGACGGGGATACCATAATTCCTGATATTTTTATATTGCGATATGAAACTTCTCCAGCGTGGAAACAGTAGGATAAGCCTCCCAACATTGTGAGAGACCTATGTCCAGCAGTGGACTACGTTAGGCTAATTAATTTATTGAATACAACTAGAAGTACTATAAACGAAATACATAAGTATTTGTTTGAGGTGTAAGTTGTGTAGAATGTTGTAAGAATTATTTGTTTCTTGAGTAGTCGAAATTTTTATAGGATAAGTACATACCACGGATATCTGTGATAAGTACTATAGTAGGTACAAGTGACATAATCACGGATGTGTGTATGTCCAGCAGTGAACTGCAATAGGCTAATTAATTTATTGAATACAACTAGAAGTACTATAAACGAAATACATAAGTATTTGTTTGAGTTGTAAGTTGTGTAGAATGTTGTAAGAAATATTTGTGTTTTCTTAGGTAAATTTACTTAGGTAAAATGGCTAATCTCTCTATTTGTAAAAACACATTTGCACGTATACACACATACACACACACACACACACACATACACACAAAGACTTATTCACACAGTCATGCATACGCATACGCACACACACACCCACCAACACATACATATAATAAACATACACATATATATATAAAAATATCAATAACAATAGATAAATAAATACACATATAAATTAGTATTCACATACTGTCTCCACATCTGTCTAGATTAAGCTAAAACTTGTAATAAATCCAAGAATATGTTACGCAGGAAGAGCGAGGCATTCCCATCACAAGTGTCCATGACTACTTACTGGGAAGCCCCAACAATGTATAAACTAGGATTTTAAAAAATAAACGATTATTATTATTATTATTATTACTTGTTTCTTGAGTAGTAGAATTTTTGTAGTATATAGTACTATAGTACAAGTGGCATAATCACGGATGTGTGCTTAAGTATATTTGATGATACCAGGTAGATTGCACAATCGTTTCCTATAAACCATCATCATGATCACAATAACTAAGTATATATTTACGAAATTTAATTATAATCTTTTATTTCGTAAAGAGTACACAACAAAAGAAATAAGTATAGCAATTATTACATAGTTTCATTATAATTACTATAGAAACATGGCATCTATAATTACGTTTTAGTTCCGAACTCTCTATAACGAATCTTTCCATGGTAAAGGTTTGAAAATAACCATAGCCTCAGTAAAGTAAGTTCTTACCCACAGCTTACTCAAATTTCCTGTTCCTACTTTCCAACACAATAATTGTTCAAAGATTTTTATCTTCCACGTGTATCTTAAACACTGACAAATATCCCTTGATCTGCACTTAGTAGATAAAGGCAGGACCCAAAAAATATTTATTGTGTTTACACAAATACGTAGGTGGTAATCCGAGTTAACACTACCTATTCAACAGTCACCGTGAAGGGGGACGAACAGTGGCCCTTCCCGCGGAAAAAATGCCCTTAATAATATTATTGGGTTCTAATTTCGTATGACTGTTAATCGTGGTTATATAAAAGTGTCAAACGGCCTCAATGGAGGTGCCAATTTGTATAGAGTTACCGTACTTGAATGGGATCCAGCGTTTTCTATTACACAATACTGGTGTGTATAGCAAAAAATATGAATAATATCGTGCCTTAATAAGATAAGTGATTATTCAAGTGTTGCATCTTGATACGTGGTTTTTTTCGTATACCTAATTCTCTGTTGGTTCTTAGAAAATATTATTAGTTTTAGTAGCTTTCGAGATCGCTTTTCTAAAGCATGTTTACGTAATATCGTTTAGTATCTTATTGTATTGATTTAGGACGTTTAGAATGCGTTAAATAGATCTCTATATGACATTGTACGATACGTTATAATAATTATATCTACTCTATAGTTATTATGAAAAATACTAGCCTTTTTTGCACGTCAATGATTGGTTCAAAACGAAATTATTTTTAGAAAGCCCACACTTAAAATTAGTGTGGAGGAAATTATTATATTGTTTATCCGATATAAAGAATAGAGTACCTCTACCAAGCCTGGTATTAATAATATACAAAAAAAATGTAAACCAATACATTTTCTCTTGTTTCTTTTCTCTGTCTAAAATCCTTATAACGTAGCCACTACTTAGTTTCTTACTGTACTAAGTAACTATGGCGTTATTTGGTTTACTAACTTACAATAACACATTACCTGCCTATTTCTGATCCGCGACCACAAGATGAAAGCCTGCTCAGAAGAGTACTTCCATTCTGTACCCACAAAACTATACCCACAAACTAAAAGAATTTCATCTTCTACCTCCTGCAAAAGTTCATTCCAAAGTCTACCCTGACGTATTGTAGCTAGGCAATTGTTTATGATGTTAAACTCGTCCGTTAATCAGTAGTTGCTGGTCTGCTTGAGTCCCGAGTTCCTGCTTGAGCACCCCACATACACCCTACACGCTTTAAAATATTATGCTAATCTATAAAAAATAATAGACTTAATCAATGCGACTAGTAAAGTAACATGTGAAATCGTATTTAAATACAACAGTTGTGATTGAATTAACACAGTCGAGGTAACTTCCCGTGCCCGGACAATAGTTTCGCGATAACCAAGCGTTAAGATTAACCGACCTTAAGTGGATTACACATGTGGTGCAGGCTGCCGCGGCCCTTCCGCTACCATTGTGTCGCCACATGAGCTCAACTTTAACAGATTCATGACTGAATTAATACGATTTGGAGTTTTTATGACAGTTTTTTTTTATGATCACTGCGCCAATTTTAATAGTTCACAAATTACTGTCAAATCATTTGTTTCAGAATATTTATTTCTTATATAACTGTTAAAATTGACGATTTACTTTTTATTTCTAAGTGATTGATCACTTTCTTGCTTGAGTAAGAAATAATTCAAAAAATACTCCTTTCACCACTAAACTTTAAAAAAAAGTTGACTAGGCCCTTATCTATTGCGTTTGCAGCCAAAAATTATATCACATGAATTCTCATTATTTATTGCAGCTTCTTCATGACCAGCCATTACTTTTGACCTCATATTGATATTAAATAAACTAAGGGCCTTCTTCCACTTAGTGAACACTCAATAGTTTTTCCCCCAAAGCGCCAACCAAACGGAAACTCTTAGCGGTCAATAGACCGTTCGCCACTCAACATCAGCCCACGGGAACAATCGAGACAAAGGCACGGGAATCTATTGTGTCCCATCACTGTTTTGTCAATAAGTAAATACTTTATAAATATTTAAACAGCTTAAAGTTTAACAGTTAGAATTGCTGAGGGTATGGATGTGGGTAATTTTTTTGCACGCAAGTGTATTTTTTTTTTTAAATGTAGTGTGAGTTTTAAAACAGCATGTACCAAGGACATGTGAATCATTACATGACACAAATTCTTCACACAAAGCCCGTCTTCATGTTTATAGTTGCATTGAAGACCTTGATACTGTAAAAAGATATCATTAGTAATTAGAGATAAATGCAACTTTGAAACAGTTAAAAACAGTTCCAAAGTATTTGTAGGACTTTTGTAGGAATACAATGCCTTTTTAAATTTGTTTTTTTTTGTTTTTATTGATAAGTTTATTTACAAGTGTTGTGTAATATTCGGTACCTTTCAGACGTAAAACAGCACACTGTAACCTTTTACAACCTTGTAAAAATATCTTTTCAAAATATTTGCTTCTGATATTTAATTTTAATTAACTAATAACTAAGGAACGTAGGTACGAACCTATAATAAAAGTCACTGTCCAAACGTTATTACAACCAATATAATAAAGGACGAGAGGGTCCTGCTAATGGTATCATAGAATTATTGCAAAAGATTTCATTTGACTCGCAGTCTAATGACCGTGTTCCGTAATGAGCTTCGGGCCATCACATCAAGTTTCGAGCTTTTGATTTCAAAATAATTAACCTTTCAGAAGGTTAATAGCGTAATTAGGTCTCAATGTTAATGCTAAGAAAGCGGACCCCGAGTTTCGAGGTGGAAGCTTCGGAAGCAATCAGCATGCTTGCTTGAACAATGATTCATGTTTGTAAATAGACCAAAAAAAAAATTAAGTGCCGATTTAATGGTCTATGCAGAATAAATGTTTTTTTTTTTTACTTTGACTTAGTCTATGGCTACTACCTATCGTATTGTTTATCTAAACTACAGGAACGTATAAAAATATTAGGTAGTTACTAATTTTATCATCATTGACAGTGACAAAGTCGACATCAGCGACTTTCTACAAGGTATTCATCATCTACGGGAAAGAAGCGGCAGAATAAATCATGACATCAAGACGTTACCATTTCGTTGACCGAACCACAGTTTTGATTTGAACGTTGCTATGTTTTAGTCACAAAAGTTACTTGTACTGACCTATTTACTTCTAAATTCAAAATTAGTTTAGTTTTTAAAATGGGTTATAAATTACGGAGAAATCGATAGATAACACCGTTACATCCAGAAACAGAAAGTTGAATTCCGAAAATGATGAAATCCCTAAATGATTACTTTCCCAAAATGATGATTATTTCTGGTTTCGCAAAATGTTGAATTGTTGTAATGTTGAAATATAAAAAGTAGAATTCTCAAAATGTATACTTTCCCAGAGAAAATTTATTTCTTTAAATTTCGCTTTATTTATATTGCAATCGTATTGAAATAGTTTAGTACATACTTCAAATTAAAAATAGATGGTATATCTTCCTATACGATACTATTTACCCTTCAACCTATCCCGTGATCGCGTTGGTTCCCGTTGACATTGTTGTATATCATCACAGATAATATAATGTACTTCTATATGTGGTTATAAGTACTGTATGTCATTTAAATCCACATAGTCATAAGCCCGAGTCGAATGTAACCGCGGTTGCCTAGACAAACCCATACGGGGTTTTTTGTCAACCATGTACATAATACTTTATTGTTTATAATGTTTGTGAACACTAATAAATAAATAAAATAATAAATTTATGATGACTGAAAACGTATAAGAAGTACCTAGTGCAAAACCTCAAGTCAAAAATTCTACTTTTTGGGATTCAACATTCTGCAAATTCAAATTTTTAGGTTTCAACATTCAGCAAATTCAACTTTTGCAAATTCAACATTTTTATAATAGAAGTACTATATTTCGAATATCTATCTTCCTCTTTTTTGAAGTCGGTCGGGCGTGGTTCGACTCAAGATTGTTGCAATTTCAATACAAGATATTCACTAAGTATGCGTGTAACGGCTGCTCATTAACGCTAAATGTTACACCTTCTTTGACAGGCGATCCTAAAGCAGTCATTATAAACCACACAACGGTATGTCAGTCGACAGACAGACGACGTGGATATCGGAAGCAGTTCCTATTTATCACCAAACGAAAAAAAGGTGTGAAATTAGATAGTACTCGCATCAGCTGCAAAATTTCAATCATATCGGATTTATATAGTGCAAACTTTATTTAGTCGCACACAGAGCACATTCCAAGAACGGACATACATACAACACTCCTGAGTGGACTTAATTCAATTATATGGCCATTGTCCACAAAGCTTTTGCTCTCGAACATTTTATACGCCAACAATGGAATTATTTTGCCAACAATAACTGTATTCGACAGGCTCGTCGATATTGGGACGCGATGACCAGACAATGTACGGGAAGGTGGCAGAAGTTTAACTTGTAAGAAAATTGAAGTTTTTTTTTATGGAATAGAGAGGTAAAGGAGCAGATGGATCGCCGGATGGTAAGCGAACACTGCCGCCCATGGACACCCGCAACACCAGAGGAGTCACTTGGAGGTTTGAAGGTCGTATTAGTTCGAAAATACCGCTGAAGTATTGATTAGGGGTCTTTATGGCGGTATTTTTTTAATTCAATTATTTTATAGTTACGACCTCAGATATGTATGGTTATTCCTGATTTAATACTTAAGGTGCTTTAGGTCACATGTCGCATTTTTTACCTCACGATTCTAGTGGTTTAAAATTAGACAAGATGTAGGTACGTGAGATACACAGGTTAATATTCTTCTTTAATAGATATAAATTATCTAATTATCTTTATTCTGACGTCTTATAGGTTATAATTAGGAATATTTAAATTAATAACAAAATGCGTCAAATTGACTACTTTTTTACGAAAGTAGATGATAGAACACTAAACACAGAAGCATCGCTAGCTTAGTGGTTAAGGAGTCGGCCTTACGGTCGAGAGATCCCGGGTTCGAATCCTGCCCATTACACTAACGACGTGAACCCACACCTAGCACAAGCAATTTAGCTTAATTGGAGGTATTAGAGGGAATATTAGTAACTTCGGTTCTAATATTCTTTAAAAAAATAAGAAAAAAACGTTAAGTACTCGTTAAGTAGTTGTACTACTGCCATTAACCTACCTACCGTCAATCTCAATATTTTTTCAACACTCAAAACTAACTGTTCACAAAACATGAAATGTATTTATGCGTGAAGTGTTTATCATGTCCTGTTCCAGATACGATCTTAATCTTGGATTAGCGAGGTGTTAGAGGGCTTTGTTAACTTGTCTGTTAACTGATGGTGCCACCTATGGGGGACAATGGCCATTGAGTGGTCAAGTTACTCCCACGAAGCACAATAGTGATTAGTGTAATCTTTTACTATTAGATATCCGGTCTAGGAGAAAGACTTGAATAGACCTTTCATGCGGTTTAATAAAGTAAAACTAAAATAACAAACAGTTTTTTGTTGTTTATTATCTATACGGTAGCTACAGTACACAGAAACTTTTACTACCAATGCATTTCGAAGAATACAGATAAAAAAATTGACATGGACTGTATGTTTACTATCGGGTGGAGAAAAGCCTTATCCCATGGTTTCCTTCTACCACACTCACTTGATAAAATAAAATAAAAAAAACCGAAATCATATTAATAATAATTCCACTCTATACTAGGTACTTCATAGGCTTTTTTTCTTTATTTATTTACAAGACTTTCATCTTACTTCATAGTTTAGCTTAATGTTATCCACAATCAGCCTGATTTCCACACTATACGACGGATAATAAGCTCAATCTCTCTAAATGCCTATTATTAATTATTACAAAGTAATCAATACTACGGCTATGCGAGAGATATTCTCTTGGCAATCTCACCTCCGGCAACCAAGGACCCAAGACGGCGTGCGTTTTAGTCGGTTCGAGTCCGACATAACCATCTCCACGGGCTCCGTGGGGATTTAACGCACGATAAAAAAAAAAAATACTACGGCTAATGAACTCCGCTCGAAACCTTTTGATTATCACTTATTTTGAAATACTTACCCCTATTGCTTTAGACTTACCTACTCAACATACATAGGTACATACATATAATCACGTCTTTATCTTCGGAGGGTTAGGCAGAGGTGAATTAACACCCACATATCACCATTGTATTCGGCTCACGTGAGCTTATTGCCGTTTTCCGGACACTACTGTTGACTAGAGTCATATATCTGCGCCTGGGCTGTTTAATATCTGTCTGATGGATCACAACCTTGTCGCAGAAAATTGTTTAGCCGATTATCAATTGCCAACTAACGTTTCGCAGAATTTTATTTCGCAGAATAATCATTTGCCAACTTGTGATATAATTTTGTTTTTATTACCCAACCTCACAGTTGCCAATTTTACGTTTGGTCTTCCTTTTAGAATGACACTTTTCGATATGCCAACTTTCAAGTAGCGAATGTTTTAGTTAGCGTAATATTCATGTAGTTGTTTATACCGATGTAGCATATTTAAATGCCCTGTGTAGTGAAATAAAAGCGATTTGGTTCCGGCATTGTTTATCAGCATACTAACCTAACCTAACCTAACCGATTCCTTTCGATTTCACCTGAACTTCGCTCCGCACTTTGAAAATTTGCAAATTTAACCTAACTTAACCTACTTAGATTTCTGTTGCAATACTTATTACAAATGTAAAATTGTTTTTTTTTAACATTATATCAATGTACAAAAGGGAACTGTTACACAGACGAAACGTTATTCGTCTAAAAGTTGTCTGGCCTAATAAATAATTTGACAAAAGATAAATGCCCCAAACGTTTTTTGTCATTACAATAATCAGCTTAACAATAATTCTACCAAATGACACGTTGCCATACAAAAATTTGACAATCGCTAGTCGTCAAAGTGAAAAATAGGCGAAACGTTGTTTGGCAAGTGATAATCGGCCAAACAATTTTCGGCGAAAAGGCAGGATCCCCTGTCTGATGTTAAACCGCCTACTCAGCATATTAAGTAAATGTTCTAATTTAAAATATCCTAACGATTATTGTAATAAAATAATATTGGTTAAACCTGATACGTTCTCAGATAATTACGTCACGGCGAAGGTGCTTCACTGATATGATAATAATGTGGTACCCATTGTGTTTGCCACTGCTAATTACACCAGGTACTTACACAGTATCTAGAACCGATTACGGTAGACGGCAGACGGCAATTCTCACGGTAGACGGCAATTCTGCAAAGCATGGTAATTTGTCTTTTATTAAGTACTTAGCACTACTTGATATTCTAAGAATAGTTCGCACCCATCCAGGTAATAATCGGTCTAAATATATTATTGTATGTGCTTGTATGTGAATATCATAGAAAGATAGACTTAGATAGAGATAGACTTTCTGAAGTCGAATTTTATTTGAAATACCTACAATAGGTTCTTTTTAAATTAAAAGTTATGGTTGAATAAATTTTTTATAGCATTTATTATGCTAACCATACACCTACATTTTATTTATATTATAAAAAATAATTATAAACTTATAAAGCTTATAAAGTTTATAAATGAATATATAAGAGTTGGAAGAATATTCCCTTGTAAAGGAAAGGTCGTGGGTTCAAACGCCCCACCTTAGCAATTCGTTTTTCCTGATGTAATCGAAGAGCGATGGTTGTTACAAAGGCATCGACATCGTAGCTTTCGGACCTTGCAAGAGGCAATGTCGTGAGGGTTCTCCACACTAGAAGACTACCTATCTTTCATATCAGCAATGACATATGTACTATCATCTCGTACCGTTCCGTTGCGTTCACCTATAACGGGAACTCCTTAAGTAACAAAAGCAGGACTATGTAAATTATACATACTGATCGATTGAGATAGGAAAATATAAATCGGTTCAGGCGGGATTCGAACCCAAGATCTTTCCCCTACAGGAGGAACGCCCTGACCCCTCAACCCTGGCTCAACCACCGAACCAACCGTCTTGGGGTGTTCGATTATTCAATCAAAAATAATATTCGATTTGAATACTAAATACTTTAAAATGTCATTCAAATATACATACTGAATTTGTTCTAACAATCTACGTAAATATTGTGTAGGTACGTCTTCATTCAATACTGATATTTTAGCAAAGGAAAACATTCAAGTAAGTAGCTATCAAATAACTAACTCAAAAGAAACTCATCAAGTCTCCACACACCGCACGTATAAGTCTTCATTGAAAGCTGCGGATAGTTTTGTAATCCTCCCTCACAATAACACGGCGTTATTAATTTCACATCGGCAACAAAAGAGCATGTTGCTACAAATATGTGCACAAAAGACGGCCGAGTAATTAATGTTAGAGTCATATTGGTTGAATTCAGTCGTTAGTCCCCGGGGAGCCGAAATCGCCGCGCACAATACGGTAGTTAGGGAATGGGGGCTATCAGCAGACATTTAACGAGCAAATTATTTAGTAAATGTTGCTAAATAATAACATTAATGCGTGGGCCTGGGGCTGGGGCGGATACAACCGGCTCAAAAGACATGTAATCAATCGTGATAGAGTTTTTAACATCTTGAATTTGATTTACCTACTTAGCAAGTATAGCTCAAAGCGTGCTTGCACATTGAAACTACTAGAATTGTGATATACTTACTTTAACTGCTCCAGATGGGTGAATTTCAACATCTATGAATTTTTAGCTAATTTTGGTGATTTTTTTTATTTCTAGGTATTTAGGTAATCTCTTTCAATATTTAGCTAGAAATACATATTTTATGCCTATTATGTTTGAATAGTCTAATTAGCCCTGGGAATTACTTGTTTATTTTATACACCTGAATTTTCAATACACCGAAATTGGTGTCTAACACCAAAATTGCATATCAACTTATTTTTATTTTTTATTTATTATTACTTATACTATTTCTTTGTTTTTTTTTTCTAGAATTTGGCACTTAATAGTTACATATAACCCTTAATTTTTACCCTTTTATCACCAACTTCATTTTTATATGGCAAAACCACTTTAGTTGTTAGTAGTATCAGTATAAAAGCAAAAAATTTGATTGTTCTATCTATCCTTGCTTCTAGCAAGGATTATACTTTACTCTAATGGCGCCAATATTATCGACGAACTTATTCAAGATTGCTGGGAAAAGATTTAGGCAGTTATTCTCAAAGTGGAGAGGTGGTACTCGGTATGGCTAAGGGTGGACGGAAGATATGCCATGGACACTTGGTAGTGACAAGACAAGTTGGTAGTGTGATGTCCATTTCTGAACTTACAGGAGTCCTTCAACTAAGTTTCTCACGCGGTGAGCTGATGGGCATTGCGGTTTACACCATCCGAGACATGTACCACGATTCTGATTCCGTTGTTCGAACCGCTGTTGGCAATATGAGAATCTTCCTTATCACTGTCTCTGTGATCTGTGATCTGTCCTTAGTCCATTCCCAATCAGCGTGGTATTTTGGTCGCATAGCATCAGACAATCACTCCATAACTGCCCATGTATGCTGTTAATATCGGTGGTGGACGCCGATAGATTGGTGCAACATGTGAGGATGTGGATGTAGGAGCTTGAGGACGGTAGAGGTCAGAAGCCTTCTGTGGAGAAGATTGAGTACCTTTTACACGATAGCAAAGTGCTAGCTGCTGGAGCAACATAATATGGTACTCGGTATGCCTAAGGGTGGACGGAAGATATGCCATGGACACTTGGTAGTGGCAAGACAAGTTGGTAGTGTGATGTCTATTTCTGAACTTACAGGAGTCCTTCAACTAAGTTTCTCACGCGGTGAGCTGATGGGCATTGCGGTTCAAAAGGGTTCCAGAGGTTTACACCATCCGATACATGTACCACGATTCTGATTCCGTTGTTCGAACCGCTGTTGGCAATATGAGAATCTTCCTTATCACTGTCTCTGTGATCTGTGATCTGTCCTTAGTCCATTCCCAATCAGCGTGGTATTTTGGTCGGATAGCATCAGACAATCACTCCATAACTGCCCATGTATGCTGTTAATATCGGTGGTGGACGCCGATAGATTGGTGCAACATGTGAGGATGTGGATGTAGGAGCTTGAGGACGGTAGAGCCTTCTGTGGAGCAGATTGAGTACCTTTTACACGATAGCAAAGTGCTAGCTGCTGGAGCAACATAAGCAGGAGTTGCGTGTCACCTACATCTTCGACTTCATCGCTTTGTTGCGTGGAGTCACGTGCAAAAGATTGCATGAGGCACTCTTGCATCCACGGTAGCTTTCATGTAAGTGAGAAAGCAGAGGAAGAAAAGCCAAATGATGTTGACAGTGGAGAGGAGGGAAGAAGGGTGGGCAGGTTTTAACGGCGTAGGCTTAGTAGTAAAGAGTGAGGCCGCCTTTCACGCCAGTAGAAGCAGGTGACGGAAAGAGCGCACGATGCTCCACCACACCGGCCTGTCCCTACTGCGGCATCAGCTGACTTCACCCAACTAGTCGCCCGTCTTTTGTATGGGTGGTTCATATGCTAATGGTTAATCTGAGAGAAAATTAGGAAAGCTTCCGAACAACCCTCAACTGCCAACAACCTCTTTCCCACCTAGGGAGAGAGGCGGTGCTTTCTCCATTGCCCAGGGTATACTACGTAGAGGTCACCTGACCTAGTAGCCCGTCGGACTACGTAGGAGCTTAATCAAATAACTATGAAAACAAATTTTGGTGTAAATATACAATTTTGATGATTAGTAAAACCCCACCAAATTCACCAAAATTGCTCCACCAAAATTAGTTTTACGTCTAAAAAAATTATTTATAAAAATAATATTTAGAATATAGTGGTTATATTACCAAAATTTAATACACATACTGAACCTGTACACTATACTTAAATATTAAAACATACAATGAGAATAAACCGTTTTAAATAATCAACACAAAAATTACAATATTTTTGTCCGATGCTTATAAAACGACCTACTTACGTGTTTGGCAGAAAAACGAAACGGGACTGGGGACAACTGGCACTGGTGCTCATTAACACCCAACTGAACGTTTCCAATGATGATAGTGTCGTCCTTATAGGTACTTTCAATACGACTCCTTCGATGATTTTATAAATCCCACCAAAATTTTACATTTGCCGCGGACGCATCTTATAAATTATTTTTAAGGTAAAGTATAGTACTAAATACTACGAATGACAGTATCGAAGATAGCTAAAATAATGTCGAATCGAATTATTATTAAGTATACTCAGTAAACTAATGAAGTTTTGATTAAACTGTGATCATTCCCAAGAAAACAGGTTGTGGACGCGCCACCAAGCTTAGAATTTAGGTGAAAAGACATTTTTTACACACTCACAAAAATAGTTTCAATAATATAATTTATACGTGCATATAGAGAAAAACAATATCTTTCTTACAAAAAATAATCATTACTATATGTTAACTTTAAACTTTAAACTTTTAACTTTAACGTTTGAGAAATTCACCCAGATAAGATCTTATTTATTTGGCTACTTTAAAATATATCGGTAAGAAGAGCTGGAATGAACCTTTTTTTTGTTTGTTATTTTGGAGTTTTCAAACAAATAGAACAAAACCATGTTCATAAAAATAAAATACAATATGGTTTATAAACTTGAAACAAGATGTCGATAATCTTAGGCTAGTTTATCTTCATATTTCGCTTTCTTACACACAAATTAAGTCAGGTGGGTTATAAAGGAAAATTCTTGTAATATACCATAGTAACCACTACCAATAGTGCACTACTTAGTTACAAGAAAACGATATACCTACTATTATCGTGCGCTTCTAAACTAAAGGGCAAAGTTAACATCGTTCAAACAAAGGCGATTATGTGACTGGTTCAAATGTTCATAAGACCGCCAATCATTCGGACAGGCGAGCCGTTACTAAAAACTGATATCGGTTCACTTTTCATTCATAACTTTGAACATACGTCCAAGCCAACCATTGAAAATGTTCATAAGGAACCAACACCAGTCATATTATCTGTGTTCACACAAACGTCTCCCTATAGATAAAATCTTAACAATCCAAATATTGTCGTTACAAGTAACCGCGGTATGCACAAAGGCTCGCGAGGGGTCGTCCCCTCACGCCAGGGGGTGGCCAATAAGAGGCCCCGTCTTCACCACTGCAAACAGCAGCGATCCTGAATACCACATAATTGAGTGGCTACTCGACGCTCCACTGATCCATTGTCGACGCCATTAAAGCAATTATGAGCTAAATGCTCGCGAATTAATTATGGTTTTATAGATGTTTCACGCGTGAAAGCATTTTGAGTGACGTCTGCTTTCAAAGGCCACTTGAGAAAGTCATTATAACAATTATTTTTAGATAAGGTTGAATTGTTGAATTATAAATATAGACTAATTTTAACCTGAACTTACTTTTAAAGATTTTTACTGTGAGATTTGAAATTACTTCTTATTCATCAAATGAAAATCAGAACATATTCCGATAGGGAATGCCAGTAAACCTTAGTATTATTTTATTATTGATTTAGTTTTCTCATTCAATATTCTAAATAATGTGTTTTCTTCTGTGAGTAAATATTATAGGTAATTGTAACAATTGAAAAAGAACACTAAGTAGGTAGGTACATCTGGAATAAACCAAATTCCGTTAGAACCCCCTATTGCATTACGAAATTCATAAATGTACTTCCACTTCTGTTTTTGTCCGTATTAGGTATACCTACCCTCTAATGTATGATAAGTGAAATTTTATTGAGCATTGTAATTGATCATTAGCTGAGTATCCCAAAAAATGTAGATAATGTAGGTAGGTCTGGTAGGTTAATCTTTTGCTATCAGCTAATTTTTTAATGGAAACTCATATACCTACAATGTGAATCGAATGACGAACTTTTCAAAACATTTAACAACCACAATTTCTTACTCTTATTTTCTTTTCAAAAAAGAAAGCAATACTCACTATACAGACACTACAACTATATTATTTATTGTTTCTCCGTAGCGTTAATTGTCACCGAGTTCACTAAACATTAACAAAACATAATAACGTATTCAAAGCGCGAGTGACAATGTTTCAACGACAATGTTTTCCCGCGTACTGCTGTCCCCTACAAATGTTTAGAAAGTAGGTACACTGAATTACAATAGAATTTCATTTTTCATGGATTAAATGATACACGAACCTTCACAGTAAGTCACAGTACCTGAAGGAAGTTTGGACTCGTGGAGAAATCTATGCACTACTGAAAATTACCTATGTATAGGTAGGTGCAGTCAGCGTCATAATTATTTTGACGACGAAGTCTCAAAATTATCTTAAAACTCTCGTATTAAGAGCAAATCAAACTGTTTTGTTGATTTATATGGCATTATTGTCTGTACCAAATATCAGAACAAAATTAAGGAAGGGGGCCAAAAAACAAAATTAAGATAATTTTGAGTACTCTGTCCGTCAACATCCTTCTGATGCTGGCTGTGCCTACTCTAACTCTAATTTATATAATCGTGATCTTTCTTTTTAATGATTTTTTAATCAATTAGTATGCTATATTATATTCAAATTGATTTATATGGTAAAAAGTGAATCCTCAAAAAGACCGATTATTAGAAATTCTCCTATAAAACCATGTTTGGGCAATGGTGGAGTCATCTACCGATATTCTTATGAACTATTGGAAACGATGGTATTGATTGTATGTAACATCGTCAGTGACAATGATAATGGCGATACTACAAACATTTTTAAACATTGCTATTTATCTTTCTTCATGCTAAAATTTACGCCGCAAATAAAATGTTCAAAAATCCCACTTAGACGTGTACCAAAAGTACAAAAATTTCTCTTCTAAGAGTAACTCCTATAAAGTTAAATTTTAAATAAACCGTGACACATATAACTATGACAACTCGCACATCAAAGATCCATGAGCGGTGAGCACCGCATAATACCCGCGGGAGTAGTCCGCAGTAAGTCCCCGCAAGGCCGCAAACGGAATGGATAATTGAATCACCGACGGAACGCACCGCCTAATCCCAAAATTAGCAATACGATATGAATAAATAGATTTTGGTCTCCAACAAAGCAGGTGCCGAGGGAATAAGTCGTAGGGGACGTGGGTGTTTAGCGAATCATTAGTTTTGCTAATGAAGGGTTGCGTAAAATATTCGAATGTCATTTCTATTGGGATCGCGTATTATCAATTTGTTTTTGTAAGTAAATACAAGTTGTAATGGTTGAAGTTTTTAATGATAAGAAGATGATAGGAGTATTAGCTTTTCTTTCGAATATATTGGGAAAAATAAATCTTCTCGGGCGATACTCGAACCCGCAGTCTTTCCCTTACAGGGGGAATGCCTTGACCAATTCGGCTACCGAGACACGCCCGATGTGATTCAAATTTCCCTCTTATTTATTCGTTCTTACGGTGACGGCTTTTAGCTTTTCTTTTCTCTAACCGTTCAACATCCACTTCTGTACCTAAATAAATGCACAATTTTTCTTCTCCTTCTTTTTATAAAATGTGCTTCGCTGTCATCGGAATTATAACACACTTAAGTTATGAATCTATTTGGACTCTTCGGAAACAAAATTCATGATCATCATCGAATGACCACCAAACTCCCTGTTGCAGGATATTGGTGGCCAAGGGTTCTCATAACATGATTCCCTGTGGCTTTCTTTCTAGATACGTGACCAGAAATATGTAATCATTGACTGTAGGCATTTTTTCACTGTAGTATCGTATCTAAGCATCTTCCATCGATGTTTAGGTCTGTATCAGCTTCTTCAGTGTTTTTCATGTGTGATTAAATAACATTATCATAATGGTATTTATATAAACTGAGATTACTTAAGCCACAGCCACAGTAGGAAAACATTCAGTCATGAATGTTCTATGAACAATAATGACAGCTAGAATTACAATACTCAAGATATTTACCATGTTTGTTTTCAGTAAATTCTAGTCGTAATTTGAATGAAAAATATATTTCTACAGTTTGACAGTACATTATAAGCAGTAAGAACCTTTATTGTCAGAGATAATATTACCTAACACGCAATTACTTAAAAAAACGAATTACTTATCTGAAAATAAAAATATTACCGAGCTTTTCTTCTAGAAACTAAACGCGCTGCTAAGTAAATGAAACTATCACGAACACACCCAACTACATAACACAACGCTAATAGCGTAACTTACATAAACAGATAGCAATCCGATCTCATTGTTGCATCTACGTCAATTATAACAGGGATACATTGAGCGGAACAGAGATACGCCAATTAGGCCAGGCGCAGGAAGCTGGCGCGCGTGCGCACACCCTAATTGTTTCCGACGGAGTCTTACCCTCTCCCCTTACTCCTCGAGGCCCCCTGCCACCCTCGCCTCTCTGGAGCTCCGGGCTATAACAAGGAAAGCGGAAAGCTGGTCTGAAACTGCAATGTTTTGAGTACCTACCGTTGGATTTGATTTCAATATTTTACTTTATATACGCGTGTACCGGTATGTGCCTTTGAAATTGTTGACTTGCTGCTTAGGTCTTAACGCTAACTTTTAGCATTCTTAATTTAATTTATTAAGATCAAGATTACGCTCCGATAAATATTTTAATTTGATACCAAGTCTTAGTATATCACGTACCTATGCTATAACTACATAGTCACTGAAAAAAAAAGCTATCATACTTATTTATCAATACAATTAATAGTCAATTATTTATTAGTAGATTAACTTCCATTGAAATCAGAGTAATAACTGATGATTTGACGACGGAAACTATTATTTTTAATTAGTTAGTAGGTTTATGTCGAAGTATAGGAAATCATTCGGGTGTCTCAGTGGCTCAGTGAAGGTAAATGTAACCACTGTGGAAAAGTTTTATTCTTGAAGTGGGTAAGGCGTTTAGAAGTTCTCCTGAAAAGTTCAACTTCTTTTTTACGCACTGCAATGTGGTCGCTCCCAAATATCTACATATTTGTTTAACCCTTGCGGAATGTTGTATAGAATATGTACAAAAAACATTATATTGACTGAATTACTATGAAATTGCTTTCAGCAGTTCAAAAATAGAATTAAAAATATTTTTATAATAAACGCTCCAATTTCAGGCCAGGTTCGGTTTAAAATCCGAATCTCATTCAATCATTCACCGTTCACCCATCAAATCGGTACTGCCCACACAAAATATCAACATTTTTTCGCGAATGCAACTTGACACTTGGGTCATCCGGAAGCAATCGGGCACAACTGCACAATGGATCAAATGTTCATTGTGAGGGACACGTGCGGCGGCGTGTGTCCGCGATTTGTTCACTGTGACGAATTACCGACGACTCTATTATGACTAGAGCGATTCACGCTTGTTAGGTATCATTTAATTATTAACTACTTGGGAACCGGCTCCACTGTTTGATTATTTGTGGATTATCCGACTAAATCATCGTAATCTGCCTGCCCATGTCTTAATTATCAAGAATATTGTTAGATCAACCGGTAATGTAGCCAGAGGTCGTGGGTTCGATTTCCGCTCATTGCAAATATGTATATTTGTATTGGTACACTCCAGCCATTTCTATGATTTGCATTTTCGAACCCATATATCTCTTCTGCTATCTGCTTAGTTTGGTGCTATGTAAAAATACTTATGTTCTGACCTAGAATCTTCCATCAATAACCACTTGAAGACCTGGAACTTTTTGCCAGCTTACGTGTTTCCTTCTTCATACAGTCCCGGGTCCTTTAAGCGAGATGTGAAAAAGCATCTGATGTTGCCGTCAAGCTGGGTGTCACCATCATATATAGGAGTGTTTATAATGGTGACCCTCTTTCCTGAGACTTTCCCTTTAGCTTACCATCAGGCGAGGAGAAGTCAAATTGACGTGCCTTAAATTAAAAAAAGTATACTCATTCATTGTACTTTCCTGTTAAATGTCTTGTCCTCAGTTACGTCTTCCATTGCAATGAAAAAGAAATAAAACTATCTCGCACTCCATCCATGTGAGGCATCTGAACGATAATCCGACTGAATATTTGGCACATTATAATGGACTAGGCTATTGACGATGTCTATTATAGACGACTGCATTAGGGACGTTCTACTATAATTGAGTACCGGTGCTCGGGGGCTTGTCGGCGGCTAACGTACCATCTAGAAACAGTAGTCCAGTCGCGACTGGACTACTGTTTCTAGATGGTACGTTAGGGCAAAATCCCCAGGCAATCCTGCTGTACATTTAATAGGTACTTCAGAATCCCCCGTAGTTTGCGCCTATACATTCAATTCCTTTGTATAATTGATACCGGTTCTATTGAGCTTCTATACCGACAGTTGATTAACCTACTATTTTTAAGCTAATGCTCTTTTATGATCATTTTGTGTAAGTATGTTAATAATAATTAATAATAATTATTATATTAATAATATTAGACATGAAAATATACACAGTCGACTAGAGAAACCTCCATCTTTTGTAAAATCATGTAAAAAATTATACATGTTTCAAAATATGTTACAAAATCTACAAGACATAAAAACCTTTTACACGAGTGACAGTAGAAATGAAGAAAAAACACTGATAGGTATTATAGACTAAGTATTATACAACAGTAATTTTTATCATAACATTTTTATAAACCAACCCTTTCAACGTGCGTAATTATAGTGGTAGTACTCTCTAAGGAATTAGAACATTCGGTGTAATATCCGTCGTAGTATAAACATCACAGGGTTTAGGGGGTGAGGTTTGGCGCGGGGGAGTATAGTACAGGGGGATGTAATAGTTCATCATCCGATAATAGCGGGATTAACACGATACAACCCTTTGTGGGCGTATTGTGAAACTTTACCAAAATGTTTGTCAGCACTGATTAATATTTATTCGCCGTGTATTAAATATTTGATCAGTGAATGCGTTATGGTTATTCATACCGGTAAAAACTAATGGATTTTGTACTGGTTGAACAATTGTGTTTGCCATTTTAACATATTCAGGTATAATATGTCAGTTATTCACATCAATCGATATGAGATGTTATGCTAGTTGATGGGATTATGTGAACTTTTTCTGCGACCTTTAACAAAATTTGAATCTTACAAGAATACACAATATACCAATTTTAACCCATACTATAAACACTTACACATTCTACACAACGCTATCTAGACCCATGGTAAGCTTTTAAAAAGCATGTTCTAAATAGCGTATATTTGGTTTAAACCTACGCCTTTGCAAAATATACTACCTATAATGGTCTAAGTACTACCTACTACTTCACGACTAAATGCTGTAGTAAGTAATTTTCTTAGGTTATCTTTATAATTGTAGTAACTACAGATTTACAATTGGGTATTATCCTAGAGTTAAAATAAATTATCTAACCGAGCTTATTAAATAAAGAATGGTAAAAGAGCGGTAAAAATTGTGTCGGTTCTTATTTATTTTTAATCATTCACCCAACCTATAAAAGTAACTGATTTGACTATAAAATTTTATGACGTCACTAAATCTTTTTTCATACAAGTTACCTTTTAACTTATCGTTTTGACGTTTGGTAAAAAGTAACTTATTTGACTAGTCAGTATATTTGCTGTAATCTATGTACAGTTCAAATCAATCTCATCAGTTCTAATCATGATCAATAGAGACCAAAGTACCAGACGGAGTCGTGAAAAGTATTTCCAAGTTCATACCTATTTCCACAGCCCTTTACTACATCACACACGCGAGTTACAAAATTCAATATTCACATCACACACTACAAACCCCTCGTTTCGTACTAACAACCACCTTTGCTGTAGATCTGTCAATTTATATTTGCCTGCAATCATTAAAGTAGGCGTCGACTAGTTCTGCTGTTTTGCAAAGCTGGCGCTATAAAACAACCAGTCAGCATTGAACCTCACGCACCCCGCACTCGATGCTTCAAATGACGCCAGAGGGGCATTTCACCCACTTCTTAGAGATCTATATTTGCTGGTGGCGGTGTAAACTAGCCGAATGAATAGGTGTCAGAAGCAATGCGTCAGAACGGCCCCAAGGGCGCCGCGGACGTGCCGAGTAACCGGACCCACTCGCATCATAATGCTACATAATTCAATTGATTCCCCGACACTACCCGCACGCTTCCTTCTAACTTCGTTTCGATCGTTTTGATATCGGATACGCCGTTTTGACGCCTCCTTGCACAGTTCTTCCCCACTGACCCTCGGTGAAAAAATAAAAGCAGCGAAATTAGATTGACTATGTTATATTTAACAAAATAAATATTTTTTAACAAATTTCAGCCTTACAATTTAGTGGTGGTAGGACACCGCTGGGGAGGAGAAGGAGACTTGTCCGAGGTTTTGGGTGTAAGCTACTTTAGCGACGGGGGCACCAGCGTAGGCCAACTTAGTGAGTTGAGGTTGAGCATAGCTGATTTGTGGTTGAGCATAGTTGATTTGAGGTTGAGCATAGCTGATTTGAGGTTGAGCGTAGGCCACTGGGGCAGGGGCAGCGTATGCTACTTTGGCGATGGGGGCTTGAGCGTAGGCAACCTTTGCGATGGGTGCAGGTGCGTAGGCGTAGTTCTGGACGGGGGCGGGAGCGTAGGCGTAGTTCTGAACTGGGGCTTGAGCGTAGGCGATCTTGGCAACTGGAGCAGGAGCGTAGGCCACCTTAGCTACAGGAGCCTGGGCGTAGACCGGAGCGGCAACGGCGACCTTAGCGGCGTGTTGGATGGGGCTACCCTCGTAGCGGACGATGGCGTTGAAACCGTTGATCTTGTCAGCGGTGTATTCGACGATGCGTTGCACACCATCGGGCTGAACCAGGGAGTAGGCACCGTGGACGGTATCACCAGCGCGTTCCTCCTGCTGCTGCTTAATGTCTCCGCTGTGAGAGTCTTGCACAGAGTATGAGAACTGGTAGTGGGCGGGTGCCTCTGGTTGGGCATATACCACCTTGGAAAGGGGGGCGACAGGGGCCACTGGGATGGCGACAGCAGCAGCAGCAGCCACCAGGCCGAAGAAAGTCAAGAACTGGAACAAAAATGGTAAATTAATATGGTTTATCACTTTAATGTTTTCTTACTTCTTAGCGTTATTCTTGGTTCACGTCGTCCTCCTTTAGATTTGGCTTATGCGGCTTTAGGGGAGCGAATTTCATTTCAATTCCCAACTGCAAGAGGAGAGCCTGCGCCAGAACCTCGTCAGTCAGTCAGCAGTTGCACCAGCTTTTATGTGAGGTTGGCTTGGTGTCAAAGGTCTTGCTGGGCTCCCATACACCGTTACTTATGAATCTTATTATAAATTTTGACCAAATCTCTGAACTCACTTTAGCGACCATGTTGATTGGTTTGTTTATTGTTGACGAATGTACCGTTGCTTCAAACACAGAGCTTTTTATAGTTACTAGTTACACATACACATGTGATATGTACACATCACGTTTGAGCAGAGGTACAAACGTATGCGTACTTGGACATACACGATGCCCGCCGGCGCACGCGCCGTAAACTGGATCGGTAGCAAATATGTTTATGTAATCCATATCTCAAGTTCATTCATTTTGTTTGTATGTTGCGACAGATACTTTACACTAAGTATATGCATACATATGCTCACACCTTTCTCCATCTAGGGTAGACAGAGACAATACGCCGCTATCTGCACTCATTTTACGAGCTTTCTATACTGTGTACCTTTCACGCAAGCCCACCATTTTCAAGTAGGTACTTTTATCTCCCCCTTTTGGTCAATACGTCATCAAATGATCAGTTTATTATGCTTCTAATTATTGTTATTATGCTACTTAAATAGTATGGTAAACTAGCATACCCCCGGGAAATGTGAAGGCAAAATTTCAACAGTCTATGGTCGTTTATAAGATTAGGGCTGTCTACATTATAGAAATACTTACGTTCTTCGGTCCAGTGACAGTAACTCAATCAAGAATTAAGTCACAGCAAAATGCAATATTTTGCCAAACATGTCAGGCAATGCCGTTAAAGGACTAACCGTTAAAAAAACCTGTTTTTTGTCCAGAACGAAAATCAGTGTTAAAGATTAAAATACTATTCTTTATAACAACAAGTTGAAGTCAATTACCCCGGAACAAAAAGTTAACCTTGTCAAAAACGTTACAAAAAGACATATTATTCAAAAATATAACATGTAGTATCGGCGTGCGGACATCAAAAAAAATACTGATTCACCTTGCATAACCTGTCCATACAGTTATTTTTTTTAAAGATTTATAATGTCATTGAATTTAAGTAAATTACTCATACTAAAGAATTTAATGTGTGTAATGAATACTTATGATGTTACGAAACGCTAATCAAATGTGATTTTCCAATCAAATGGAATCAACATAGCAAGAAACCTCTTCATTTTCGCTTTGCTAGTTCCCATGGGCTGTGAATTGTAGACCACAATTTGTTACCAAGCCAACCTATATCACGATGATAGTGTCTAATCTATAGTAGGTACTGTGGAGATAAACTGCTTTAGCTATATATTTTACTAGCTTTTGCCCGCGGCTCCGCCCGCATGGATGTCGGTTATCGCGACAAAACAACATATTGAAGGAATTTTTACAGCATTAAGTATGCTAACTATACAAATCAAATACATAGGGAAAAAGAATCTTCTCGGGCGGGACTCGAACCCGCAGTCTTTCCCTTACAGGGGGAATGCCTGACCAATTCGGCTACCGAGACACGCCCGATATGATTCAAATTTCCCATCTCACACGTCTTTAAGGCGACGTGGCGTCATCTACCGATTTTCTTACGAACTATCGGAATCAATGAATGATGTTACAATCATTTTTAAACATTGATTTTTGATATCTGTAAAAATTCCTTCAATTGTTTGGGCGCAGTTATCAAAAATCAATGTTTAAAAATGATTGAATGAAATGGGCAAAAGCTATATAATAATATAAATGCGAAAGTAACTCTGTCTGTCTGTCTGTATGTTACGCTTTCAGGCCTAAACCACTGAACCGATTTTGATGAAATTTGGTATAGGGGTAGATTAGACCTTTAGAAAGGGCAAAAGGCAGGCAAAAGCTATATAATAATATAAATGCGAAAGTAACTCTGTCTGTCTGTCTGTATGTTACGCTTTCACGCCTAAACCAATGAACCAATTTTGATGAAATTTGGTATAGGGGTAGATTAAACCATGAGAAAGAACATAGGCTATGGTCGCGATAACCGACATCCACGCGGGTGGAGCCACGGGCAAAAGCTAATTTAATTACAAATGTATCTACCTTTTATTTCCTTTTATGAAATGCAGCATAATAATATGAGTATTATGAGGACTGATCAAGAGCTTCGAGGCCCAAACACGATGATTCAATAAACCTTAAATGATGAGCGGCGTGGCGATACTCCGCAAGCTTTTCTCTCAAGGTTGGAAGGTTAAAGGACGGTCGACCCCGTAAACTCGTAAAATAGAAAACGAACTCTAGACTCCGACGTGCGGGCCTGCATAAAACCGGAATGATGATAGCTATTACTGATCTTTAAAGGGCATAAATATTGCTGATTTCCTTCAAAACCAGTTCAATCTTAGCACAACGGAAGTGGTAATGTTATTCTATATTACCAAACTGTGGTTCTCCTTTATAGGAAGACAAATTATAGGTATTAATTCGGTAATATTTTCGGAAGTTATTCGTTTTACGAGTAATCTGACATTCTTTCTCGAAATAAACTATTCCGGTTTTTGATTGCAGGACACAAGATATTATGATGAATGACGAATATCGAAATCATATTTCATATTGCATCATGACATTTTTATTCTGGACATATTCAATCATTAGTATTTCATTGTTATGAATTGGAATATGTTTTCTATTTACTAATACTTACTAATAACCAGTTTTTTTACAACAGTGCTACTTGAGGATTTTGTTTTTATATTGGACATGTCTTTTTAACTTCCCCTCGCTTGATGGTAACTTGAAGGATCCGGGACTGCAGGAAGAAGCAAACTCGTATACTGCTAAAGAATTCTAAGACTTGATAGTGCGGTACAAAAGACTTGGTGGAATTGTTTTTTTTTTATATAAAGACACGTCAATTCAATTCAAATTCAAAAATAAAAAAAACAACACTTCACCTCGCCTGATGTAAAGCTAAAGGCAAAGTCTCGAAAAGAGGGTCACCATCGCAAACATGTACCATGTTAACAGTGGTGGCACTTAGCTTGACGGCCTCATTTTCACGCCCCGTTTAAAGGACCCGGGACTGTAGGAAGAATGAAACACGCGAGCACGTTTGCACTATAAAAGAGTGATATAGGGTGAAGCTAAGTAGGGTGTATAGTTTCATCCCTTTTTCTCGTCTGGAATACGTCACTTCAACATGTCATGGTAAGTACTCTGGCTTTACCTTAAATAGTTGAAATTCTCGTTACATAACTACTTATATCCCAAAACAAGAAAAGCTTGAATACTTAAAATTGTCATTCAATCACAGATTCATTAAATGTTATCGTTTTTATGCCATACTCTGACCTGACCTGCTAATTGGTGCACCTGCTGACCGACGCAAGATGCCCTTTTCGGGGTTGGAGGTCAGTGACAGTCGCTCTCACAAATTATCATGACAAAATTATTCGAATTTCATTCAAACCTTGGACTCTAGATGAAAGCAACCGAGATCAACGCTAAGATTTATAATAATGAATAAGAAGTATTTACTTCTTATTGCTGGGTGTATTTACACCCTTATTTTCGTGCAGAAATCCCTTCGGATACCTCCCCCGCCGGAGTCGGAGGGGAAGGTTATGTCGGACTCGAACCGACTAAAACTGCACGCCGTCTGTGGGTCGTTGTGCTAGGCCGAAGGTGACGTTGTCTTCGACATATCCCTCGTACGCCGGCTGACCCAGGGCCACACTCTATTACTTAGAGGTACTATAATAGCTAATCAAAATCCGTGAAGTCGTCTTTAATATCAAGAGTGACATTGTATGCAGCGAGGTATTTTTATACATGTACTTTTAATTATGTATCTTGACGAGACTGATATACATTCAACCATGTTTAGTAAGAAATAACTGTTTTCAAAATGACGTCTGGAAAATGTCGTAGTGGAGTTTGTTGCGTCGTTTCTTCTCCAATGTTGCTTAGCTGTGGTAAACTTAGTTTTTAAGCAAAATATTACATCAAAAAGTTGTAATAGTTATTGAAACACTATTTGGAATAAATAATTTGAATTTGAATTTGATAAAATTAAAAACGAAACGGTATCATCACATGTCCTAGATCGATATTGGTACTCATTCAATCTCTGTAGAGTATGATGTGGCCCATCCCTTATCTAATCGATGCAAAACACTATAAAATGGTAATACCTTTACTGAGATATAGTTAGCTGACACTGCCATCGATCATCTCGTGCCAGAGACTCGTAGGTACTTCTACTGCCTTGTCTCGTGCCTCTTCCGTATATTTATCGCCTTAAAGGCAACAAACATATTTAAAGCCCGTTTCGTTTTTTAATAAAGGCAAATCAAAACCATCTCAGGCTCGGTACAAAATCAGGTTATAATATATGTGTTACTTGCTTAAATTTTTTCCTGCTTATTGTAATAATTATTTAATTAAGGTGCGTTATCGCCTAGTGTGTATATGCCTTTCAATAAAGAGAAAAAAAGTGTCCTAGATCAAGTAGATACCTACTAATACAGCCAGGAATGCAACCTCCTAACCACATTATCTCTAATCAGTCACGCTCGGTACCGCTTACTACACATTTCTAAGCCTGTCTTCCAATCAATCGGTGCACGCATGTATAAATCGGTACACATATTATCCACTGGACCACACCTAAAAGAATTCGGTCAAGGCCGTGGTCACACCGGTTCACCAAACTACTTTTAATTTCTTTACCGCACGACGCCAAATTACGCAGACCTCTGGAATGTGTAACGGAAATTGACTGTTGTAGGTCTAATTACGATGGTAACAACTTATTTCTTCAAATACTATCACAATGTTAGAAGTATTTATTATTCTTGCAATCTATTTACGTTCTAATTGAGTGTCAAATTGTAATGCTGGTAATATATTAGATTAGGATTAGGCAAATAAGAATAATATACAGGTCATTAGATTTCTATAGCTAGGCTCGTGGCCCTTCTTTTTGCTAAGAGTAGGAATTAAGGTTATTTTGTTCTACTGAGGGAGCAAACAAGGATATATCGTGCAATAATAAGCGATCACCGTAGCATATAGATGCCACTTACTCGTTTCCATGCCTCTGTTGAAGTATTTTTTCAGAATACCTACTCCAATTTTTGGTAGAGCCATGGTATGGAGCTTAATGCTCCATACCATGGCTCTACCTATATATATATATACCTATATATACCTACCTATATATAAATAAAAAAAATAAAAATCATTTATTTCGGACAACTAATAAATACATATTTTGTTAGTAACAATGTAACTTAAAAATATATTAGTAAAAATTGGTATTATGTCTGATTGTAATTCAATAAATTATTATTGTGAAATGTCAAAATAGAGGAATAAAGTAACACAGTACAAAATCTAATCTCAATTTCTATACCGTTAAATTCATGTTAAAGTCAATTTGTAATTTATTTAAATAATAGGATAAATTTGAATGAATTTTTTTATAACATTTATTATGCTAACTGTTAAGTTCGAAAAACATTGGAAAAAATGAAATGCTCAAGTGAGACTCGAACTCACGACCTTTCGCTTACAGGGCGACTGCTCAGTCGCCCTGTAAGCGAAAGGACGTGAGTTCGAGTCTCACTAATAGGATAAATTTTAAATTTAAAAGATATGTCAAGTTTATTCGAGAATTATATTAAAAAATTGTTATTATAAATAATTGCACTAATTTATTTGTGTCATTGCTCTCATCATCCCTATTTAGACACTATTTTTGTGTCCGAGATACATTCACGGATCCATTTAACTATAATAGGCGAGTCCCACCGGTCTGCTATAGTTTTCAGAATGGTGTTGGAGCTGCCCCGTAATCTGCTGAGCAAGGAGACAGTCTTCTTTCTCATTATGGCTTGGAATTAAAACAACATGAAACACAAGTATGGAATTTTTGGAGTAATATATGTTAAAGCGACCAAACTAAAACTAACTGGCCGAAGCCATTAATACATACAGAAGCCATTAATATATACGCAACTTATTAGGTATGTTATGGCGTGGTTCGACCTACCAACAAAATACTCGTATAAAATACTATTTAAGTTATTTTAATTAAACTTTCGATACGTAATTTTATAAAGGAAATGTTGTATTCGTTCAAAAAAGATTGACCAATTTCAAGATATTTTAATAGTAATACCATTATGAAAAAAAAAATTCTGGCCTTATTTTTTTTCGTAATGGTATTAAGTACAATAGTTTTTTTTTTCTTATTTTATTTTTTGTTTTGGAGGCTTTTATTAAAGCCACCAGGATTTTTTTAAATAATAATATTCGATACAAACAGAAACAGTCTCCCCCATGTGCTTGTATGTCGGATCGTGTCGGTTCAATCAAAGCATACGAGTATTATGTTCAACTGTTCAACCTTCAACTCCTAATCATTGTAAAACCTATT
Source organism: Eilema sororculum (assembly GCA_914829495.1). Lineage (NCBI taxonomy): Eukaryota > Metazoa > Arthropoda > Insecta > Lepidoptera > Erebidae > Eilema > Eilema sororculum. The sequence continues at coordinate 16,416,658 of OU618552.1, read as the reverse complement.
TGGAATCGCTCCGGGCCTATTTGTCACCAATTGCTACCATGGTAGATCCAAAATGCTGTATATAAAGTGAGCTAGATTATACAATCATTACAGTCTAATATTGATACTCATATCAACAACACATAACATTCGCAAAAATGGCCGCTAAAGTGAGTATATTGAGTTTGTTAAACATTGAAAGTAAAGCTTAACACATCTATAGGGGATCACGACTTATTTTTGTTCGTATTATGAAAATGAGAAGAGATATAGGCTTGGCAGTTAATGAAAATTCACGTTTCTATTTTATTCCAGTTCGTCATCATTCTGTCCCTGGCTGCCGCTGCCTACGCTGGCCTGCTCCCCGCTACCAAGGTGGTGTACGCTGAGCCCGAAGCTCCCGCTCACTACGATTTCTCGTACTCTGTACAAGACTCGCACAGCGGAGATCAGAAACAACAACAGGAGTCCCGCGCTGGTGACGCCGTGCACGGATCTTACTCTCTGGTGCAACCCGATGGTGTGGTACGCATCGTGGAATACACTGCTGATGACCACCAGGGCTTCAACGCTATCGTACGTTACGAGGGTACCCCTGTCTACCCCGCTCCCGCTAAGATCGCCTACGCCCAAGCTCCCGTAGCCAAGATCGCCTACGCCCAAGCTCCCGTAGCCAAGATCGCCTACGCCGCTCCAGTAGCCAAGGTCGCCTACAGTGCCCCCATCGCCAAGGTTGCCTACTCTGCGCCCGTTGCCAAGCTCGCCTACGGTGCTGCACCCCTCGCACACGTTAGCTACTCATCACCAGCCATCTCTTACCAGCACTAGACTTAAGTTGTTATTTAGTTAGGAGAGCTATTTTATTTAAATGAATAGTTGCTAATAAATTATATTTTCAAATTAATGTTATTGTTTACTTACCTTAGAAAGTATGCCACCACTGTCATGATGCTGACGGATGACGTAATATAAACGAACCAAGCACAAGGTTGTCTTGAAATAATTTCGAGGTTGGTATTCTCTCTTCAAAGAAATAGCCTGAAATAGGATTTAAGAATAATCATATTTTGATCAATAGATCTTATGACCCTCTCCAGATTATGCAGGTAGAGTTAGTTAACCTTAGTTTGTTTACCCTCATTATATTCCCATTGTTATTATGCTAGAATACTAAAATCAAAAACGACAACTGACGCAAACACCAAACTTTATCGGTCACAATTGAGAGTAGAATGACTTGGAGCCTACCCCTGCCGACAATTTCAAAGCCTAAGATATCCTCACCTGCATGCGGGGCATCAACTATCAAACAGACAAGGCCTTGGCGAATATACTCGCCGAATAAACGAAAACGGCAATAGTAAGTAGGTACTTCTGTTCACCTAACCCTTCAGGGATAAAGACGATGTACGGTCAACAAAGGAGATATGGTTCCACCTTGACATACAACTTTATATGAAAAAGTGGAACCTTATCTCCTTTGTCGACTGTACATCGTTTGTCAGGAATTACACTTTATTTGCGTAAACTTCATGATTAGACTGAATACTTGGGTTGGCCAAGGTCTTGTTAGATTTTTCTAATAAAAGTATAAGTGCAGTGTAGTATAGAAACTTGTGTACCTAAATGATGATAGACTCGCCCTCGTTAAAGGATACAAAATTAAGTATAACTAACAGGTGTAATGTTATTACTTTCATTTATTCAAAGGGAAAAATCAATCAATTGTTAATTGTAAATACCTTGCTTTGGTTGCATAATAAGCTTTTTTTTGGCATGCTTCGTAATAAGAAAGATGTGGCAAAAACTCTTGGTACCGTTTGTTAATAATCCTAGCAATATGAAGATTTACGAATGAGAACTTTTATGCCGATAATTATTCTTAAACGGATGAACATTTCCGACTATTGGGTACCTAATGCAAGTTAGGTACAGCATGATCAAGTTTTCTTTATCCATATCCATACTATACCCCGTCCATCATATTATTGTATTTTAGACAGATGAAAGTAGTGATTGCATGAAAATTTAAAATATCGAGAAAGTTAAAAACCTCGATAAAAAAAATCGAGATTATGAAAATATTATGATAAATGTTATAAATGATTTCATGTTGAACTATAATCTGTTATCTTTCTAAACATAATAATAAAGTTATACTTAAATATTTCGTATCTGTACAGTTTACAAATGTAATAGAAAACGATTGTGGGCCATAACGCACACGCTAGTCTCCAAAACAAAACAACTGACTTCTAGAAGAATATTCCAACATGCTGATTTCCTGGTATTTGTTGAAGAGTTCCGTGGCCTGTCTCTGAAATCCATCATCAGATCTTTATAAAATTTAAATGGGACCATTTTGGAATAAACCTCTTACAAACAAAAAAGAATTTTGACAATCCGTCTACAAATGACGGAGTTACAAAAAACATTTTTCCCTAAAAATCTTACAAATATAAATAATTATAAAAATCCGAATTGTTGTTTAGAAATCGGTTAAAAATCGCCAGTTATGTTATTTAAAAAAACAAAATATTTTCTGTAGTCGATATCAATTGTGACAATTTCAAGTTATTATAACTAATAAAAACACTGTCGATTGACTAACTACATCCCTAAAATTGCTTTCTGGCTGACGTGACGATGTCAATGAAAAATTACGTATTGGCGCCTAATTTTTGTTAGGATTTTCAGGTGTTGACGCTAGAACAAAGTTATACCGACAACTGTCAGTGAGCTGTCTAAAATACAATAATATAATGGACGGAGTATAATATACTAATACTAATAATATTATCAATGCGAAAGTAACTCTGTCTGAGGGTCTGTCTGTCTGTACGTTACGCTTTCATGACTAAAGCACTGAACCGATTTTGATGAAATTTGGTATAGGGGTAGATTAGACCTTGAGAAAAGACATAGGCTATGGTTGGTCGCGGTAACCGACATGCGGGCGGAGCCGCGGGCAAAAGCTAGTTTAATTATATTTAAGATTCATGCACACTCAAAACAAACGTAACATGTTTATGTTGACTGAATGGTAAAAATTGGTACATTGCTACTACTTATTTCTACAAAGAAATTTCTCCCAGCCAACTCGACCGGCGAGAAAGAAAGAAGGTGTGAAATGTGTATCATATCGGTTGAGAAATTTAATTCTGTATTTTTCTATAATATTATTTTGTAAAAACTGCTTTTACAGAAGGCACAACTTCCCAGGTTTACTGAATTAAATGAATGAAAATATTTGATAGACCAAAGCTCACGTAGAAGCCGCACGATCCAATAGCCATTACGCTACAGACGTGAACCCTCACTGTCTGTATGTTAGCTTTCACGCTTAAACCACTAGATCGATTTTGATGAAATTTGGATAGATTAGACCTTGAGGAAGGCCATAGGCTATGTTTGGTCGCAATAAACGACATTCAGGCGAGCGGAACCGCGGGCAAAAGTTAGTGGAGTAATAAAACTACATAAAATCCCACAAGTATGAACTTTTGGGGCAAAAATGTTGATCAATTTCAAGATATTTTAATAGTAATATAATTACCAAAAACGTCCATAATAATAATAATAATACAAATAGAAACAGTCTCCCCCATGTGCTTGTATGTCGGATCGTGTCGGTTCAATCAAAGCATATGTTCAACCTTCAACTCTTAATCATTGTAAAACCTATTTAGAATCGCTCCGGGCCTATTTGTCACCAACCGCTACCACTGTAGATCCAAAATGCTGTATATAAAGTGAGCTAGATTATACAATTATTACAGTCTAATATTGATACTCATATCAACAACATATAACATTTGCAAAAATGGTCGCTAAAGTGAGTATATTGAGTTTGTTAAATATTAAAAGTAAAGCATAACACATATATAGGGGATCACATATTATTTTTATTCTTAATAATGATTAGAGAACTTGGCAGTTAATGAAAATTCACGTTTCAATTTTTTTATTCCAGTTCGTCATCATTCTGTCCCTGGCTGCCGCTGCCTACGCTGGCCTGCTCCCCGCTACCAAGGTGGTGTACGCTGAGCCCGAAGCTCCCGCTCACTACGATTTCTCGTACTCTGTACAAGACTCACACAGCGGAGATCAGAAACAGCAACAGGAGTCCCGCGCCGGTGACGCCGTGCACGGATCTTACTCTCTGGTGCAACCCGATGGTGTGGTACGCATCGTGGAATACACCGCTGATGACCACCAGGGCTTCAACGCTATCGTACGTTACGAGGGTACCCCTGTCTACCCTGCTCCCGCTAAGATCGCCTACGCCCAAGCTCCCGTAGCCAAGATCGCCTACGCCGCTCCAGTAGCCAAGGTCGCCTACTCCGCGCCCATCGCCAAGGTCGCCTACAGTGCTCCCATCACCAAGGTTGCCTACTCTGCGCCCGTTGCCAAGCTCGCCTACGGTGCTGCACCCCTCGCACACGTTAGCTACTCATCACCCGCCATCTCTTACCAGCACTAGACTTAAGTTGTTATTTAGTTAGGAGAGCTATTTTATTTAAATGAATAGTTGCTAATAAATTATATTTTCAAATTAATGTATTTGTTTACTTACCTGAGAAAATATGCCACCACTGTCATGATGCTGACGGATGACGTAATATAAACGAACCAAGCACAAGGTTGTCTTGAAATAACTTCGAGGTTGGTATTCTCTTTTCAAAGAAATAGCCTGAAATAGGATTTAAGAATAATCATATTTTGATCAATAGATCTTTTGAGCCTCTCCAGATTATGCAGGTGAGGGTTAGTTATCCTTAGTTTGTTTAATGTTTTAAGACCGTGACAAACCCCATATATTCCCAGTGTTATTATACTAGAATACTAATATCAAAAACGATGACTGACGCAAACACCAAACTTTATTGGTCACAATTATGAGTCGAATGACTTGGAAATGTTTAGGTTTTATTAACGTGCCCTTTAACTACACGTTACCCTAACCTAACCTAACCCTGCTGAAAATTTCAGAGCCCAAGACATCCTCACCTGCGCGCGGAGTATCAGCTATCAATCGGACGAGGCTATAGCGAATATATTCGCCGAATTAACGAAAACGCCATTAGGCTCGGCTCTTATTACGTGGGGTTAACGAAGTGGCTGGCGAAACGTGTGCGTAATAAGTACTTCTGTCTCCTACCCCTTCGGGGATAAACATGTGATGTACCTACGTCGTTTTGCAGGAATTACACTTAACTTGCGTATATTTCATGATTACATTGGTAAACTGATAACTTTGCATGCAGAGAATCTGCGAAACATGTCGGACTTTAATTTATTGTATTGACACATTGTAAATGTTTTTTTTTTCTTTCTTTATACTAAATGCTTGGGTTTGCCAAAGTTTTGTTGGATTTTTGTAATATGAGTAGAAGTAGAGTTTGGTATAGAAACTTGTGTGGTAGGTACCTAAATGATGATAGACTCGTCCTTGATAAGGGATTCTAATTAAGAGCGCGCATAAAGCTAGAAAAAAGTCAGATTTCACCCGCACACTTCATACGTCCCACTCTCGTCTGTCCACACGTCTGTCGCCCCGCAGTATTTTGTGTGGCAGCTATCCGCCTTGTTTAGTACGCAGGCGCACAGTATACCCAAAATAATCAGATAAAATTTGGCAAAGTACGAGCTGGATCATTATCTATATAAGGTATACTTTGAACACACAATAATTTTATTTTTGGTGATAGTGGGATTTGTAAAATAAACATAAGCATTGAAATAAAACTACTTTTTACGGATTCAATCGCGTATATTTGTTATTATTTACTTTTTAAACCGACGTTTCGGCTGCTGCAAATTTCCGCAGAATGAGCTCACTGCGTTGTTAAGTCTTGCTGGATTTTGCTGCTTACTGGGTTTGATTAAGTGGATGACTAGGTCCCAAACTGGTGGTACATTCCATCCATCCTCTCTATTAAAATTTGGGTATTTTTTAATTTCAATAGCCTCGCGGATTTAATTAATAAATTAATATATTAATTTATTTTTGGTGATAGATAAAATGAGTGCGATTTGTAAAATAAACATAAGCAGCTTAGCTTTAATAAACAGCTTAAAATATAGTGGTCAAAAAATGAATGCATATTTTCTGAAATCGTCAAATATTTACTGCACGGCACTGCTTATCCTTAACACAGGCTACATGTAGCCTATCTAGGAAAGCAGCTGGTCACCCATTGTATCGCAATACTGAATATTACTAAACTTATTAACTAAACCGTGTACAATGCATGTAACCTTTCTTTTTTCAAATAAACATTATTATTAAACATTTATATTAAGACATTTTTATCACGATATAAATTTTAATAAATTTTCACTGTATTATTATAATTTGTTGTATTTTAGATAAAATCTCCCTAAGAACTCTTGACGATTTGCTGAATAATTTTACAGGTAGTGCATAAATAATACGAAAAAGTAAGTTATAGAAATATTTATTTCAATAATAATTACAAAATGCTTACAATATACTTTCAATTTTGTTATTATTTTGTTTGTTAACAGCGAGGCTCGATCACACTTTTCACACTTTAACTCTATTCTCCCTAGCCTTAAGGAACTTTCTTCCTCAGACTTCAACCTCTTGGGATCTCCAATACTTCATGCTGCTGTTCCAGAGGCCATCACTGTTCGAAAACAACTTCTCCTAACCGGTCACGAACGTCTAAAAGGCTTGTCCGCGCATGTCGCCATTATTTTATTACGCATGTGCTTCGCTCTCCCGAAGGTTACCTATTTAATGCGTACCGCCCCGACGCCGACGTGGCTCTGTCCTGGGGAGGTTTCTTCCTTTGACGCTGCGTTGAAAACAGTTTTAGAGTCGGTCCTCAATGTCTCTCTGGATGAGACCCAGAGGATTCAGGCAGCTCTGCCAATCCGATGTGGTGGTCTGGGGGTGCGTCGCGTGCAGGATGTGGGCCTGCCGGCTTTCTTGGTCACTACTTTACTCAATTCTAACGGTGACGGGGGAATCATACCTTTTGTGGCGGGTGTCATGTCAGCGTGGTCGGCCCTCAACGCGAGAGCATCGATGCCTGAAGCAATGAATCATCAGCGGGGGTGGGATGAAGTGGGAGTGAAGCGACTCCAGGATGAAATATTAGGTGAATCTACGGGGGCCGATAAGGCTAGACTGCGGCCGGTTTCGCAACTTGAATCGGGAGCGTGGTTGCAAGCGTTGCCTTCGCCCCACCTGGGCACCCACTCGACGACGACTCACTGCGGGTGGCGGTTGCTTTCCGCCTGGGCTGTAAGGTGTGTGAACCCCATATTTGCACCTGCGGCTCCACGTTGGAAGCAGATGGCCATCACGCTTTGAGTTGTCGGCGGTGCACTGGTAGGTTTCCGCGACACCACGCTCTCAACAATATCGTTCGTAGGGCCCTGATATCGGCGAGCGTTCCCTGCGTGCTTGAGCCTCCGGTTCTGAGTAGATCGGATGGGAAGAGACCGGACGGGCTGACTTTGGTGCCTTGGAAGAACGGCAAGTGCCTTATTTGGAACGCAACCTGTGTCAGCACAGTAGCCGCCAGTCATCTCTACTGTTCACTCCCTATCTGCGGCCGCGGAAGACGCCAGCTTAAGGAAGAGGCTTAAGTACGCTGACCTGGAGCCACTTGACAACTTTGTGCCGATAGCCGTGGAGACTCTGGGAAGTTGGGGCAGGGATGCCAGGGCATTTGTGAGAGAATTAGGACAAAGACTCAATGAGTCAACAGGGGACTATCGTTCCGGCTCGTTCCTGGTGCAAAGGCTGGCCATCGCAATCGAGCATGGAAACGCGGCGAGTGTGAGGGGCACTTTTCCACCGGGTGCGGTCAGGGACGGGTTATTTAATTATCTTAGATAAGGTTTTGACTCGATATGTATATTATATAGTAAAATTTTGTTGAAAAAACATTTATAAAGATTCTAATTACAAATGATTATGATTCTATTTAGTGAATAGAATCTTAAATGTTTACTGAATGTGAGAAAAAACCATTGCAATAAGCTTACAAGTTACAGTTTTTACTAAGCGATGCGACTGGATCGGATTCATCAGCTTATGTTATATGAAGCAACTCTGAAAAGCATTAAAATTGATAATACAATGTATAAGTACTTTCGCAAAATATAATCATATTACTGCTATAAAAAATAACATTAGTTACATACTTCAAACGCGAGGTGGTCTAAGACATCTATTTGATTTTCATATACTATACCCGGGCTGCCTGGCAACGGTTGATACAAAAATTGTACTTAGTAACAAACTAAAGAATACTTTCGACAATTAGCCATGAGTTGAATTCTTAGTTTTTTATATTCTCTTTTAGAGTTTATCTTTTGTTTTTTTTTATTTCCCATAATTTTGACGAACTTTTTCGACGGAAAACAGAAAAACGGTCCTCTCGTCTCAACGGGGCGACCCCGACTAATTGATGAAACAACAGATGGCCGGCACCTCGTGTCAGGTGCGATAGCAAGAGACCGTTATGCGCGGAATAAGAACGTCGTAAGCGCCGGATTAGTTTTTTTTGAATTACTCGTAAATTCCAGATAATTTTAACAAAGTGAAAAATTGAGTCACTAGGTTTTATAATTTTATACTTTGTACATAAAAATTGACTCAGTTATATGAATAATCTTGAAAATAAATTAATTTTAATCAAAAATTAGGCCCAACTTTGTGATCTTATTTTATCGACAAAATATTATTATTTTATGTTTTCACCAAATTGAGTACCTTTCAGATATAACGTATTTTCATTTAAAAAAAACAAGCTCATTTGTGCACAGAAGGCACAACTTCCCAGGTTTATTGCACGAGCTTGCTCTTGTTCGACTCATTCAAGTTTAATAATTGATAGACCAAAGCTCACATAGAAGCCTCACGACTCAATATCCATTACGCTACAGACGTGAACCCACTCCTAACACTTGCAATTTAGCTTGGCTAATGGGAATACCCACTAGTAATTTCAGTTAGTATAGGTACCTTACTCTAGTACCTACCTACATGTGCAAAACAGCTTAACAACCAGCACACTGCCCCTAGACCAGTGGCAGTTCGTTGGTTGGCGTATTGTAGAAAAGAATGATAAAGTATGGGATTGACCCGTGCTTTAACTGTTATAACAGTCGAGATCATGAAGTTTACGACGTCAAAGTATATCAATCCCATACCTTGATCAATCGCATCTATACCTACTACAAACGTATTGTCACTTCTCAAAAGGAACTGTTATTGTTAAATTAACACGATCAAAACATTTTTTTTACAATCATTACATTAAAATGACGAAGATCTTATCTCCATACAGAAAAAGGATTTAATTACGGAAACTGTCTTCACAGGTGCTAATTTGTAGGTCAAATCCTGTCGGTGTATATGGCCGACCTTCACCTCGCTTTCGTTGTATAACTTATTTGGCATTGCTCCGAGCTCACATGCCACCAACCGTTGTCACTGTAGATGCAAAATCCTGTATAAAACCTGCACCAGATCTTGCATTTATTACAGTCGAACACTGCTAGTCATATTAACAACACTGAATTGCAATAACAAAAATGGTTGCTAAAGTGAGTTAAATATCTTACTAAACTAATTGTAAGGCGAATAAAATCTTACGTTGTTTTGTATGCATAAATATCTCAAATTTCCGAACTATTTACGTGCTATATTGTACGTTTTGATTCTAAAACCGTCAGTTAACGTTCATATAAAAACAATAGCAAGCATACTACTTCCTATACAAGCGTGATGTGTCAACAACGATTAGTTTTAAGCTTTTGGTTTATGTACTGTTTTATTATTATTTTTTATATTTATTTTCTATACGATTGTTCCTTGTTGCAGTTTGTTATCATTCTGTCCCTGGCTGCCGCTGCCTACGCTGGTTTACTCCCCGCTGCGAAAGTGGTATACGCTGAGCCTGAAGCTCCCGCTCATTATGATTTCTCTTATTCGGTACATGACTCGCACAGCGGAGACATAAAACAGCAGCAGGAGTCCCGCGCTGGTGACGCCGTGCACGGCTCTTACTCCCTGGTGCAACCCGATGGCGTCCACCGCATCGTTGAGTACACCGCTGATGACCACCAGGGCTTCAACGCTATCGTACACTACGAGGGTACTCCCGTCCACCCCGCCCCCGCTAAGGTCGCCGTTGCTCCTGTTGCCTACGCACACGCTCCAGTCGCCTACGCACACGCTCCCGTAGCCAAGATCGCCTACGCAGCACCCGTAGCCAAGGTCGCCTACAGTGCGCCTATTACCAATGTCGCCTACAGTGCGCCCATCGCCAAGGTTGCCTACTCTGCACCTATCGCCAAGGTTGCCTACTCTGCGCCCATCGCGAAGGTTGCCTATGCAGCTCCCGTCGCTAAAGTCGCCTACGCCGCTGCACCCCTCACACACGTTACCTACTCATCTCCTGCCATCTCTTATCACCACTAGACCAAGAATGTTATTAATTAGGAGAGTTAATTTATTTGAATGAATAGTTGCTATTAAATTATACTTATTGATAAACGGATTTCGTTTAAGTATTTTCTTCACATCCATTTTCCTTCTTGATGCCAATAATATGAACCCTACCTAATATTGATGTATTCCGGTTTGTGCCACTAGTGACACATAACAGTGGCACAAACGACAAAATGGAAAATACTTCCTTTTGTGCCACTGTCCTCGTATTGGCACAGAATGTAATAACAATTTCGTTGATGGCACAAATCATAAAAATACTTTCCTCGTGCCACTGGGTATAGCCCAATGGCATAAAACAGAATAAGAATGTATTGTAAGCCACTGGGTCTGCAACTAGATCTACTTACCTACACATATTTTTTCTTATCTAGTAGTAACTCAGAATACAGAACAACTCAGTATATACAATAATTCATACTGAGTCAGTTTTGCGGACTAGATACAAAAAAACTCGTTATATAGAGCATATTTTCTACTTATTTTTGATTGCGGTCATACCTCATGCTATCATTATAGTATTAATCATTAATTGGATTATGATGGACGTAATCGTGATTGAAGAGCAATATTATAGATTCCTGCGTTATTGATGTTAGATTCGGACGTAAGATATTCCTCTTTCGACCTAGTGTGGTCTATATGTCTTAATTATACAGTCCAGGGTAAACACGGATGGCCATCTCGAAAGAGCTGGTCCCTGGGTCTGCCGGGCTGCGAGAGATATGTTTCCTACATTGTCACCTCCGGCAACCAAAGACGCAAAGACGGCGTGCGTTTTAATCGGTTTGAGTCCGACATAACCACCTCCACCGGCTCCGGTGGTGGTGGTGATGCGTGGGGATCTTTCGCACGATAAAAAAGGGGGAAACACGGATGGTCCACATTTCTTTTTACTCATCCTATCCTACATTTTCACTTACTTTACTTTACTTGGACTATAACGGTAAGCAAATAGTGTGGGTGCTCATATATAATCACCAATCTATCAAGAACATACAGTTATACATATTTATACAGATATACATTGACTTTGAATACATTTGGTTAGTAAGTGACATTGTAGAGGCCTTACTGACCTTTCTTACTTTGTTCATATGAGGACACAGAGCTCTTTCAATTAGTCTGACGCTCTCCCTTCCTACACAGGACAACACTTGCAGGCCTTAGATGTCACCCGCATAACGTGCAGAATATTCCATCAAGAACCAAGCAGTTCAGCGACTTCATCTTTTGCCGCACCATTAAGATCTGGAATTCATTGGTCATTCTACAGTCCTGGGTTCTTTTAACGGAGCGTAAAAAGCATCTAATGAGGCCGTCAACCTGAGTGCCACCGTTTTAACATGGTACGTGTCTGTAATGGTGACCCTCTTTTATGAAACGTTGCCTTCAGCTGACGAAGGCGACGTGAAGTCAAATTGACGTGTCCTATTAAAAACCGACCTGCTATATAAAAGGTAAGCCTAAGGTTTACTACTTACTTTTGTTTTAAAAGTAAATCGTTGACACGAAAAAAAGACGACTATTACCACAGATTAGATAATAGTACTCTATTACCTTTTAGAGTTTTTAAAGGTACGAGTTGGTAGCCGACTGCATACACTAGCAGTAACATACAGCTTGCAGCAGATATACTCCTACAGTCCCAGGTCCTTTAAGCGGGGCGTGAAAAGGCATCTAATGAGGCCGTCAAGCTGAGTGCCCCCACTGTTAACATGGTACATGTTTACGATGGTGACCCTCTCTCCGAGACTTTGCCTTTAGCTTAACATCAGGCGAGGTGAAGTAAAATTTACGTGTACTAGATAAAAAAAAATAGCATACCGTGAAATAGACTTGGGCGTGATAATACCTATTTTTATTGTTTTAATTCTTAGTGGCATCTCAATGGTGCGGTTACACGCATCGAAGTTCAACAAGCCACACACAATATGATCCATTGAAAGAAAAAAAATATAAAAGAGTATTATTTCCGCAATCCGCTCATTGGTCTATAACTTCTATATATATTTCTAATAATTCTAATAATCTTGAAAAAAAAACTACATATTTACATTTTTCACAGATCATCCCTAAAAATATGAAAATCTCTTTCTTAATCATCATCGAGCACCTCACGCTTTTTAATAATAAAGACTAAGTCGTATTAGTATTTTTAAGTATTGTTTTGTCATCGGTCGGTGTAAAATTTTAAATCCATTAGATATGCTTCAAAATCGAGTTCAAATATTTCAGCAAATACAAACATAGGTACAAACATACCAATTTATATATGCATAAGAAACATATACATGGAAGCAATGACAGTGCCAAATTCACAACGAAAATAAGTATCTAGTAAATTATTACATGTAATTCTAATAAATTATTACCATCACATCTCCGCAAAACAATACTAGAGAAAATTTAAATTACGAAAATCACAGAATAATAAGTCATATGTACTTACACAAAGACTATTTTCACTGGTGCTATAGGTCGGATTGTCGGTTCAACCGGTGCATACTCGTACGGCCGACCTTCACCTCGCTATCATTGTAAAACTTATTTGGCATTGCTCCGGGCTTATACACATGTCATTTGCCGCTATCAGTGTAGATTCAAAATCCTGTATAAAAACTGTACCAGATCTTTCATTTATTACAGTTGCACACTGCCATTCATATCAACAACACTTGAGTGCAAAGAGGTGTACCTATTAAAAATGGTTGCCAAAGTGAGTGTACACTTTTCTGAATATTATCTTAGTGGTCGCAAAGGCAAAATATCTTGTCCATTTACTATACAGATGGTAACAGATTATATTCTAGTGTTTTTGTACAAAATGATAATACAGAACATATATAGAGCCAGCAGCGCGACCGCCACCCTTTTCCATCAGTTCGGCTCGGCAGTGAGCTTGTCTGCTACTTAAGGGGCATGAACTGAAGAAAATATAAACATAAATACAATACTATAATTTTATGTGACATATGGGAAATGTTTACCGTAGTTCAAATCACAAATTAGAGAACAGAAAATAAGGGAAGCGAGGCCTCCGGTAGTCTTCCTAATTGTGTGACTACAGTTTTACTGCTGCTTGACGTATTGACGTGAATTAAGTGAAAGGGTACAATTTCTCTAATGCTACGACTGTAATCTTGCTGGGAAAAGAATAATTTCAAATGACATCTTTTTATTTTATCGTTTCTCATTCCAGTTCGTCATCATTCTGTCCCTGGCTGCCGCTGCATACGCCGGCTTACTCCCCGCTGCGAAAGTGGTATATGCTGAGCCCGAAGCTCCCGCTCACTACGATTTCTCGTATTCTGTGCATGACTCGCACAGCGGAGACGTGAAACAGCAACAGGAGTCTCGCGCTGGTGACGCCGTGCACGGCTCTTACTCTCTGGTGCAACCTGATGGCGTCCACCGCATTGTCGAATACACCGCTGATGACCACCAGGGCTTCAACGCTATCGTACGCTACGAGGGTACTCCCGTCCACCCCGCCCCCGCTAAGGTTGCCGTCGCTCCCGTCGCCTACGCCCACGCTCCCGTAGCCAAGATCGCCTACGCAGCACCTGTAGCTAAGGTCGCTTACTCTGCGCCCATCGCCAAGGTTGCCTACAGTGCGCCCATCGCCAAGGTCGCATACACTGCGCCCGTTGCCAAGCTCGCCTACGCCGCCGCACCCCTCACGCACGTCACCTACTCATCTCCGGCCATCTCTTACCATCACTAGGTCTAGCGATGGAAATATAATATTATTTATTTAAATGAATAGTTGCTAATAAATTATTTTTCTACATTAAGTTACTTAGTTTTTATTATCTAATGCATTGGATTCCAATACATACAACATAAAACCACTACCTACATGACTCAAGTAGATATATGTAATAAATAAATAATAAATAATTTATTTCATTAAAGCGTAATATAATGTGTCCATCTCTTAATAAAAATTAAAGCACCAATTTATCATAAATAATAACATATTATCAGAGACATAGTTAACGTCAGTCTCTCTGCTAGTATTAAGCTGTGTCACAGACACTGGATATATACAGTTCATCCTTATTATTGGTCAAATTAGTCCAGAAAATTTAAGTGACGGTACACTAATTCGCACCGAGCTTAACTTTGGTGGGTTTGTTCAAATCTAAAAAGTCTTCTACAATCAGCGTCTTTTCAGGTCGGATATAGTACAAAAAGGACTGTTTACTGGGGTCAGACCTGGAAAAATAAGTTACTTGGGGTCAAAGGTTAGAAAAATAGCAATATTTTGATGGCATTGAATTTTAAATTTGCTTTTAGGTTAATTTCTGTTGAGCAAAAATCATGAAATTTGGGAGCATACCCTAAGCAAAGCGAAATATTTGAAAACCGTAAATATGTACCTACCCATACCGTGCCGCACTACTATTATAAATAGGTGGATTATGGTGATGAATTACATATTTAAAAAGCAAATTACATACGAGTATAATTTAATTTAGCTCTAAGTACTGAAACCAAAAACCATGCTTCGTCATCGAAATAACAGTATAAAATCGCTAAACACCACTACACACACACTAAAGATAACTAATAACTCATCATGTGCCTTTTATAGACACCAGCACGTTGTGGAGAGTCGCCAGTAGGGTTCCATCTCATACTAAATTCATATACCTCAATGACTTCTATGTTTTGAAGCTGTAACAACATGTGATTCAAAGTACCTATCAATAAAAATACAAGGTAATTTAGAAAGAGAATAACGAAAAGTAAATTTACTTTAATAACATTTACATCTTCTACAGTTAATAAATTCTAGACAGCGTAAGAGTCTCCTTTAATAATAATAATAATTTATACTCAAATAAAGGAAATAATAATAATAATAATCTTTATTGACATTTAAACTGTTGTACAAATTATTGAGGATTCGCTGACTCCTGCGCTAGTTGACACTGTGTTGCAGGAGAAGCATATAAAACAGATAGCAGAGACCATACGCTTTTGTCTAGTGCAATAATATGTAGGCAATTGATACTTTTCCAGTATTGATAGGCCTTATTCATAGGATCTAGGTACATTGGCATTAGCTATGTTACATGTAGGTAAGTACTTGAAACATTTCCTTTAACTCTATTTTTCATCCCCTTTCTCATCTCAGGAGGTAGGTCTCACAGATCATTACATTTATTAATTATTTTAGTAAAATTTAATAACAACGGTAGGTACGTTGGTAACAAATGTCTGGCCAAGCCAACACCAGGTCCCGGTTAGCGTCGTAAAACAAAACATACTTGAAAATCATGGATGATCAATACCGTGCGAAGTGAACCCCAGACTCCGAGGTCAGGGGCTACCCGACCAACACTTCAATAGGTCAAAGAATAAAATATTCGTTATTTATTCTACTAGAATTATTCCTAGCAGAATAACAATATGAGCAGCATTCTATTCATAATGTATAGCCAGTGCAGCAATACCTTTTTTTTTTTTTTTTTTCGTGCGGAAATCCCCACGGATACCCCCCCTGCCGGAGCCGGAAGGGGAGGTTATGTCGGACTCGAACCAACTAAAACCGCACGCCGACTGTGGGTCTTGGTGCTAGGCCGGAGGTGAGGTTGTCAAAGACATATCCCTCGCTCCCCGGCTGACCCAGGGCCATCCCTTACGGTCTGGCCCTCCTCAGGAGAGGCCCTCCTCAGGAGAAGTGCAGCAATACCAAACGCTCTACAAAACTAGTTTCATGTCGATAACTCATTCTTACAAATCAACTAAGGTCGAACCTATACTGTCTCCACAGGTGCTAATCTGTAGGTCGAATCGTGTCGGTTAAACCAACGCTTATGCCCGACCTTCACCTCTCAATCATTTTAAAATTTTATTTGGCATCGCTCCGGGCTAATTGTCACCAACCGGTGTGGGTAACAATTCATGTAAGTATAAAAACTGTACCAGATCATGTATTGAGTGCAGTTCACTACTGGTATTGCAATAAACAACACCGAAGTGAATCATTGAATTAGCAAAATGGTCGCCAAAGTAAGTTCCTAGTTACTGTTATGTATTGAAAAAACATTTCATATTTAAATTCAAAATTTCTGGATCGAAATAAAAATCTAAAGAGCATTACATTTAAGTCTAATATAATTATCATCCTATTAAATATTTATATTGTATATATGTTTTGTTCAATCTTACTTATCAAACCTTTTCTCTTTTTCCAGTTCGTCATCATTCTGTCCCTGGCTGCCGCTGCCTACGCCGGTTTGCTCCCTGCTGCCAAGGTGGTGTACGCTGAACCCGAAGCTCCCGCTCACTACGATTTCTCGTACTCTGTACATGACTCGCACAGTGGAGATGTGAAACAGCAGCAGGAGTCTCGCGCCGGTGACGCTGTGCACGGCTCTTACTCCCTGGTGCAACCTGATGGCGTCCACCGCATCGTTGAGTACACCGCTGATGACCACCAGGGCTTCAACGCTATCGTACACTACGAGGGCACTCCCGTCCACCCCGCCCCCGCTAAGGTTGCCGTCGCCCCCGTCGCCTACGCTCACGCTCCCGTAGCCAAGATAGCCTACGCAGCGCCCGTAGCTAAGCTCGCCTACTCTGCACCCATCGCCAAGGTCGCCTATGCTGCACCCGTTGCCAAGCTCGCCTACGCCGCCGCACCTCTCACACACGTCACCTACTCATCACCCGCCATCTCTTACCATCACTAGACCAAAGTTGTTATTTAGTTAGGAGAGCTATTTAATTTAAATGGATAGTTGCTAATAAATTATATTTATGAATCTTTATAACGTTTATTTATTAAACCAATCAACCTCCATCTTCTTCGTCAGCAAGTAATCCGAGATGGTAATAATTTTAAAAGTAAAGTTTAGCTACCGTAATACCGTCTCAACGTAAATAATGACAAAGTTTTGTCTCTACATCAAAGAGAAGATTCTTTTAAGGACACCTACTTAATTAAGAGAGCTTAACTCACGTTGGAGTGAATTATCATTCAGATAGTAGATATTATAGAACTATATTATATTATTAGTATTATCTGTGAAGATATGGAATAATTTACAGATAGACAACCTCAGATTGTGTCAAAGCTTGCTTGTCTTGCTATGTAAGTATTAACTATTACTGCAATGAATCTGGTTTGGGTGCATTGTATCGCGTGAAGCAGCCCATACCATGTTGCAAAGGTAAGCTGAGTGTAAAGTTCGTGTGTGACGCGATTATAGATATCCTCGCTATGTTATAACCATACACTGAAAGTGTGCACTAGGGACTTTTTTCTATTGACCTTATTCCACGTATCGTTTTCCTAGCTCCCTTAAAATTTATATCGGATGCAACCGGGATCAACGTAAAAGATGATTCCCTGATTGCAATGTACCTACCGGTGTGCAGTCACGTTCACAACCTTTTTAATTTATAAGATCAAAATATTTACACATCTGTAGGTATGATGGATGTTTTATGTACATAACCACACGTAATTTAATATAGTTCTATAATAAAGGATGAAACAATATGACGAAGTAAGTTACATATATTGGTATGTACCAGTGTAACTATAGATTGGTTGGTGAGAGCCAGATTATCTCACGTTAAAAAAATTAGAACAAAAAATTAAAAAGTTATATAAAGTATTGAAATAAAACCATAGAAAAAATCTTATATAAAGTACCTATTCGTGCACTGTTAATTTTTTTGAATGTGGCCTTGAATGACCGAGCTTCAATACAATGTGTCTCTACCGAGTCGCTTGGGCGGGCTCCGTATTCGCAAAATTGAGTAATTAAGTAGGAAAATGCTTGCACCTACACTATAGTCTGTTTTTTTTAGCATTAGAAAGAATGAAAAATTGGGTTTTTTATCGTACACGTTAATGTGTGACAAGCAAAATATATTAATAAAAAATGCCATAATATTTAATTTATATCTTTAAGTTCTAAATAGACATTATTGTGACAGTTTATTTGTATTTTCAATAATAAAATACCATAGTTTAAATTTCTACAACAAAAAAGATAAATTAATACAAATAAACTAATCATCGTGAGAAAGTTTACATTACAAAAGACCTAAAGAAGCAGTGGTTGCAAACATAGATTAATATAAATATACTTGAGAACATTAAACCTTGTTAGTTTAATAGTTTAACATGACAAAATGAAAAAGAGCATGTCGATGTTGAAATACGTTTTACAATAGGATATTTTTAAAGTGCGTGCATAACATGCCCGACATTTGTCACGACACGTAGCAAACGTAAGCGTCAAGCCTCCTACGAGTGGGAGTGTAATCAGTGAATTTTGCCGTTTTGATAGTTTTCTTTGTGTTATTGTTAAGTTTGCGTTGTTTTCGTTGAAGTTTTTTGTTGTAACGTTTTAATTATTATTTTATATAAGTATTCCGTTTAAAAATGGACGAGTCTGAAGCCACTCCGAGTTTTCCTGTGTTTCTCCTTCTTTCACAACGAAACAGAGCAACGGATCGACGTAAATATCTCTGTCCTTTGGGAATTTAGCGGGACATTATCTCATTCCTTCGGGAAAATATCTTGTAAATCCATTCGGACGGAGTCGCGGACAGTACATAATAACGTTATTGATGAATTACACGCGATAAACATCTTCCACGTTTATTTTATGTCATAAATGGGACGGACGAACAGACGATGCACCTGATGGAAAGTGGCTATCGCCGTCCATAACTGATCGCAATGTTAGGAATTTACTTTTGAAAATAAACTCCTAACAACACTATGGCGCCATCCCACTTCAAGGTGTAGGGATCTTAAGCCTTGAGACTACAGTAATTACACTGGCTACCGTACTCTTCCATCCGGAAAACAACAATACTAGGCAATGTTGTTATGGCAGCGGAATTAATAGGTAAAGCGGTGGCACCCAACTCAGACGAGCCCGGAGCAAACCACCTGGTGATTATGCGAATTCCACGCGGGCAGAGCCGCGCCTACTAGCTAGTGATCCATAATTTCATATAGGTTCAACTTGCACTGAAAACAATATCACTCTTTTGTTATAAATCGTTTGTAGAAAATAGTTTACTACCACTGCTTCTTTGTTTACACAATTTCTAATGTCAAAAAAAACGTACTATAGATAATACTAATTCTCTGCTGCAAGAGCGCTGGACGAATTCTGGGCAGCCTCAATGACATAATCCGCCGTGCTCTTGTCACTGCCGGTGTGCCAGCTGTGCTTGAAACTAACGGTTTGGCGCGCAACGATGACAAGAGACCGGACGGAATGTCATTAGTGTCACGGAAAATGGGTAGGACTCTGGTGTGGGACGCAACATGCATCGACACCATTGTTCCTACCCAAATACGTGGTACAGCTGGCTATACTGGTACTGCTGCTGCTTCTGCAGAAGCTTTTAAGCGGCGCAGATACCTACTCCAATGTTATCGGAAATTGTGAACTTGAGCCGTTAGAAGTCGAAACGTTGGGATCAAGGGGTCCGAGCACCAGCAATCTCTTCAGGGAGATTATGAAATGTATAGTCGACGCTTCTCGTGACCCCAGCTTCAAAGTGCCGACTGAGGCTGCAACCGCCTCCATGCAATGTCCGGTCCATGCAATGTCAACCTCATCTGCAAATTGGGGCATATGTTGATTAACGAATTAGTTTAGGGTAGAAAGCTGTTGATGCAGTAACAGCCAATATAAACCGAATCAAGAGAAAAGTAGTAGAGTGGACCCAAGAATTCAAAATACAAGTGTAAGCGGCATTGATGAAATGAATGCGTTTATTCACATAAAAATTACAGCCAATAAACTGCATTGCAGTATGTTGGCTCACGCGGAGCAACTCACTCCTGTTATTTCACATTTCGCTATTACAATAAAATTATAATCACCTAAATTACATTGTCTTTCGGTACCTCGTATGATGACTAATAAGACTACTCCATCTTAGAGCTAGAGCTAGTCATGCAACGAATTGCTACGCCTACTTAGTAGATACCAAACCAGTTTTTACATGACTTCTAAATCTGGTGACTGATTGTTTAGTTATATGTATCAAATTATTGCTAATACTTCGTATTAGTTCACGCTAATCAATCAGTTATAGTGAAATTTATAAGTAAACATTTCGGCACGTTAACCTTCACCTCTCAATCACTAGCATAGTGTTTACAGCGCCCGAGGCGTGTCTGTCGACCACATCGAACAGTAGGCGACAATTAGTCTCATATAAAAGTGCAGCAGGTCATATAACACTTACAGTCACATTCTGACACGCACATTAGTAACAACATACCAAACAAATTAACAACAATGGTTGCTAAAGTAAGTATTAACTATGTGTATATAAAACAAAGGGCCCAGCTAACTTCACCTGCAGGTCGGTACACCTGATGACTGACAGATTAAGCCCTGACACAGGGTTTCCTCTCTGAGTTATGAGCTCAGACGGCAGTCACTGCTACAATAGTAAATGCAAAATGAGAAATAGTATCAACCAAAACTAAAATTACTTATATCGTCTCTGTTGCTACGTCTTAATAATTTTATTACTTTCCAGTTCGTCATCGTTCTGTCCCTGGCCGCCGCGGCCTACGCCGGCTTACTCCCTGCTGCCAAGGTGGTGTACGCTGAACCTGAGGCGCCCGCTCACTACGAGTTCTCGTACTCTGTTCATGACACGCACACCGGTGATGTGAAACAACAGCAAGAGTCTCGCGCCGGTGACGCCGTGCACGGCTCTTACTCCCTGGTGCAACCCGACGGCGTCCACCGCATTGTCGAGTACACCGCTGACAAACACAGCGGCTTCAACGCCATCGTACATTACGAGGGTACTCCCGTCCACCCTGCTCCGGCTAAAGTAGCCGTAGCAGCTCCCGTCTACGCGCACGCTGCTCCCGTCGCCTACGCCGCACCCGTAGCCAAGGTCGCCTACGCTGCACCCGTTGCTAAAGTCGCCTACGCCGCACCTGTAGCCAAGGTCGCCTACGCTGCACCCGTCGCTAAAGTCGCCTACTCAGCTCCCCTCGCACACGTCTCATACTCATCTCCCGTTATTTCATACCACCACTAGATCACAGTTATTGTTATTTAATTAGGAGACCCATGCGCTTTATTTAAATTAGTTGCTAATAAATTATACAAATAAACTTAAGTCTCTAGTTTTTATTAAGTTAACCTGATTAAAAGCGGTTTACAAAAGCACCAACCAATCGTATGGTATCCATAACGAGGGTGCATCCTCGTGCTCCTACTAAATTGTCCTACTGGTAGGAGCACCGGGACACCTATGTCCTGGTGCTCCTACTACAAAGGCAACCGTGAAGCGTCCAGTAGGAGCACCAAGACATTACAAAAATAGAAGTACTCATACACATACTCTGATTCAAGTACAGACGAATGCAGATATCTACAAGTGTCACTTTGTTGCATATTTTGTCCCTTTTTGTCCGTGCAAGAAAAAAACTATCTAAATAATAAATTATTTTAAAATTTAAAATGAATAGGTACAGAAGAAATTATTCCCGTTTTAATTAAAAGGAAACGCGGAACTGTACCTATTGCTCTTCAAAGGAAAGCAATAATATAAACAAGGAGTTTACAAAAGTGTAGTGAAATATGACAGTGCAGCTATATGAAACTCGACCTGGATCATTATTTGAAAATAGGTTTCTGTATGAAATTCAAGTCATAGACTGTGTAAAGTAATATGCAAAAAAGACTCAGAGGATAACAAAAATTGAAGCTCTAAAATGTGTATTATTTTTATAACGAAAAAGAAAACTAATCTCCTCTATCGAATACATAGAAAAAAATGGGGCGGGACTCGAACCCGCGATCTTTCCCTTACAGGGGAATGCCTTGACAAACTTATCTACCGAGACATGCCCGATGTGATTCGAATTTCCCTTCTATTTTTATCCGTCTATATTCAAATCCTCGTCTAAACCAAAGTATGGTTTACCACTAGAACCTTCCAGGCCCTCGATTCTATTAAAGCTAAACCACTGTGGTGCCGCGGTCACTGCAAAAAATCACAAAAAATTTTAGACTTTATGGTGGTGGCAGATTTATGTTTTCAAAATTAATTAAAAAAGGTACTGTTTGACATATAGTTTTAATACAAGTTTTTAAATGTAAAGTACATATGCGGATTTTTTTTTAAAGATGATGTCATCCAAATGTCTTCCACCTAGTTGCACACATTGTTTAAAACTGAGCATCGTATTCCGCACCACACGCTGCAGTAAGCTCGGTTCAATTCGATTCTTGCCGAATGTTGTCTTTTAGGTCCACAATAGTTCACGGATTGCTGGCGTACTCTCTCTATGATGTAGCCACACAAAAAAAATAGTCCATTAAATTGGCCACGGGACTCCGACTTCCGTCGAATTTTGAATTGTGAAGAGATCCGGTTCTTAGCATTCCATGGATTCACCGTGCGGTCGTCGGGTCCATGGCGTGGTACAGAGAGGAACACTGTGACGGCGCCTGGGACTTGCGACCCAGTTGTAGGTTTAGGGTGGCCACCTTGTGATGCATCAGCGCTCACCTCCACCGTCAGTCGTGT
Source organism: Eilema sororculum (assembly GCA_914829495.1). Lineage (NCBI taxonomy): Eukaryota > Metazoa > Arthropoda > Insecta > Lepidoptera > Erebidae > Eilema > Eilema sororculum. The sequence continues at coordinate 16,393,623 of OU618552.1, read as the reverse complement.
TCCCCCCTCTACCTATCCAAATTTGGTAAGATCCTATCGACGCCGTTTTAGATATTCGTTTGAGTAAAGAGCTTATTGAAGCTCTTGGCAATCCGAGGTCTTTAAATAAGTTATACAGGGATTTAGCTGGAATTCCCCTTGCTCCTACTTCCACGGCGTAGAGTTTAACCACATAGCCATTTTTGGTTAACTCGTTGGTCAGGTCAAAGTATTTGTTTATTTTTATAGCGTGGTCTTTAGGTATGTTAGTTTCCCACGGTACTGTGAGTTCTACTAGTACTGCAGGCTTTTGCTGTTTTGAAAATAGGAATATATCGGGTCTGGATGACGAGGCACAAACATCCTCCGGTATTTTATAGTGTTTCTCATACGAATCTGCGAGTAATGTCCAGTCAGCGGCTGCTATCAAAATTGAGTACGGCTTTTGATTTGTCTTTTTTGAGCAGCCTTCCTTTACAAACGCGACGTCATTTCTTTGGTTTGTGGTTAAACCCTTTTTCGCTCTAGCTACCGCCAAACTTACCGCCTCACGTACGATTTCTAATACCTTATCATGTCGGCGCGAGTAATGACCCCGGTCTAATAGCGTCCTACAACCCACCAGTAGGTGCCTAGCAGTACCAATTGCTTCACCACATGAGTAACATGTTTTATCTGTGGCTTTTCCCCATCTGACAAGATTGCTTTGGTCGGGGAGGGTCAACTGGAATGCATTGAGATAGAATTTAAGGAGAGCCGGTGACCAGTCGTATATTAATAAATTGTCGACGAACGAGTACGTAGGAATCGTTGCTTTTGGAAATTGCATCGATAGCGTACGCGCGATGGTCACCCGTCCACTACGACATCGTGACTGGGAAATCCGCACGATCAGTGATTCGAGTGATTCGAAAGACACTACCCTCTCCCCGCTCCGCTTATAACTTTTTGAGATATTCGTTTTTTTTTAATGTAAATCTGCCTCCAGTCTCCCTGTACCTACTGCTAAAGTCCAAAATGAAATGAAAACGGTTTCATTATACTTCTTCAATTACTCTGCAAAAAGTCATTGAATTTTGGACTTTTTGACCTCATCGCTCAGGAGCGGTGGCACCATTGTGTTGTTTGGCTTTAGCAGAATCGAGGCCCAGATCATCTGCCAGTGAGATCCCCCAGCGAATTCTGATTGAAAATTACTACTAGGAATTTTTCCTATGTCAAAAAGATTCACAACCTTTTGGGGTATAAATCGAAAAATATCGATCCTTGGAAAAAAATACTACCACTAAATTAAACTACTACTTTAAATTTCTTAGCTTGGCGGGACCTCTTTTAATTTCCTCTTAAGTATTTTTCGGTTGACTGTACAATATGTAATGCAATAGGAGCAAAAAGAATTAAATTTTGAAAATTATTTTATTCCTCTTGGTTTTTATGTTCAGTAGGAGCACCAGGACATGGGTGTCCTGGTGCTCCTACCAGTAGGACTATTTAGTAGGAGCACGAGGATGCACCCGAGGATGGGTGGGGTGCAGAATTATCCATACATTCGTCTGACGAATTCCATTCTGTAACGTTGTTATGATATGAACCCTAATTCATATTTGAATTATTTACCTGTCCAAAATAAGTAAAACACTACATCTACCACCAAACAAGCCGATAATATGCGGAGACAATATCTTTCTCCATAAACCTATAGATACAGGTCACACCGGTGTCCATACATATTTTGTCAACTTTATATCAATATCGTCGATAGTGGGGGTGCACCGGGCGCCCCCTCGTCGCCAATGCACCGCACCTGAATTATTCATACAGCCGCATAGTGATTTCATCTCATTGAATGGAGCTGCCGGCGGCGCGGCTGTGATTACGTCACCGATACCTCCGCCGCCCGCCACCGGCTACACGAGCATGTAGACTGCACAATGCACCTTGTCAACTGCCAATTAGCGCCACTATGTGAGACTTCCTCTCATATAGTGGCGCAGCAACTGCAACGTAGATCTATGCCGTCCTAATCTCGTACCTCATACCTAATTAGTTCAAAAAAAAGTGGATATTACTCTTCTTACATAAGCAGCGTATCTCGTTCTCATCATCATCCTTAATGCCCGATTGTTTTATTTTCATCCCACTGAGGTGAAAGACAAGCATACAGCCCATCTGATGGAAAGTCATTACCGTGGCCTATGGACGTGCCTATGTAACACTAAGGGCGTAACACTCATTCTGCCGACCCTGAAAAAACCTTCAATTGCCCTTCTTGAAGAACCCTTTATTGTAGTCGCTGAGTAAGACAATGGCAATGAGAGTACATGGGACGAAGTTTTCCGAGTCTGTGTTGTATCAGTTCCTGAACTGAATGTCAGATTGTGCTTGACAGATAGCTTAATGGCGCGCACGTGTAACTCTGATTAAACTAGTTATATTACTAATAATAAGAAGACTAAATAAAGAAGATTATAGTATTATGAGTGTTTTACTATTATACTACAGTCTGGGGGCCGCTTACTCCACCTCCTTGTTTTTATTTGGCTTCACGGCTTATATGGGAGCGACTGCCGTCTTAACTCCGAACCCCGAAAGAAAAGTCTGTGACCGAGCTATGTATGTATGCATGATGCAATAGCTCAGTTGGCAGAGCAGTCGCCCTGTAAGCGAAAGGTCGTGAGTTCGAGTCTCACTTGAGCATTTCATTTTTTCCAATGTTTTTCGAACTTAACAGTTAGCATAATAAATGCTATAAAAAATTCATTCAAATAACCTATGTCGTTTTTCAAGGTCTAATCTACCCGTAAACCAAATTTCATCAAAATCGGTTCAGTGGTTGAGGCGTGAAAGCGTCACATACTGACAGACAGAGTTACTTTCGCATTTATAATATTAGTATGGATAATTATCATATTTTGCAATAGTTTTATCTTTGTATCTACAATTTCGTAAAGAAATTAATCACAAAATCAAAATTATTTTGAGTGCCACAATGACATAATCTAGTTTCAATCATATCGGTACTTAGATACGTATTAAGCAGGTAGTATTGCTTGCATTAAGCAACGAAAGTGTCTTAACATGTCTATCTCAATTTGTATAGCAGGTTATTGCAAATAACTTTCATATATTTACATACATTAATTTATTGTTACAAGTAGATAGGATACATATTGCAATACATTCATTACATTTTATAAATTTGAATAATATTAAGTTTCATTGCCAACAGTACCTACTTACTTTTGTAAAAAAAAGGTATTACACATTCACCTATTTATTGCTAAGTTACTGTAATGGGTAGGTATATGTACAAGGAGCCCAAGGCCCACCAAGATCTACAAGGCCCTAGAACATCTCACTTGCACGTCTATACTCCTGTTAACTGGCGTTGAGTTGGAGGTCAGACAGCAGTCGCTCTCGTTAAAGACAATAAATAAAATTATGGAGAGGAGTAAGATGGATTGGCTCCAGGTTAAAGAAGAACGAAGTACCTACGTAGCTAGAAAAGACATTAAATGCAATTTTGCAAAGTTTAGCCAAACCAGAACTAAATATAAAATATGCCGAGAAGGGCACGCGTAGAAGAAAATTGGGAAGTAACTCGAGCGCGTCAGATTAAGCTAGGGGAGGCTAGTTACATATTGACAAACTCTTTCAGCTTGTAGACAGCTTTGCGCTTTACGAACAAAAATATCTATCTACGTATGTACATCTACGCGTCAGATTAAGATATAGGAATAAGGTAGATTAGTTACTAGCTAACAAGTGTCTATTCTGAAAATCTCGCTCTTTAGACGTAACCTAAGGGCATGGGAAACTTGCAAAGATATATATTTTTTAATATATATTCCACATTTTTAATATATATCCATATGTCTGTATTTACTGGAACGCGGTCTTTTTTGTGTTAATTTGAGAGTTAAACAAACCAGAATAACTGTAAAACAATAAATAAGACCAAAGTACTACAAAACTTTAATTAAGATGGATCATAAACCTATATATGTATTTATTTATTATTATGGTTTGTATACGAAGCGTATACAACCAACCACCACCCAACCCACCACTAAAAGTGAAAACTTTATATGAACATTATTCTTTCTATCATCCTAGAAATTTTAATGTGGTTCATATTAACGCTCAGAGTATTCCTGGCCACTTCCCTGAGATGCTGACAGTTTTCGGTAAAAATAATAACATACACGCTATATTAGTTAGCGAGTCATGGCTAAAGCCATGTCTACCCTCAGTTTCTTACTCTCTACCTGGTTTCACACTTATCCGCAACGACCGTACGGGTAAGAATTGCGGGGGTGTTGCCATATATCTCCGCTGCTATATTCCCTACTCGATAGTCGATATATCAGCACAGCCACCCGCATCGAATGCTGGCGAGCATTTGTTTCTGGAGGTCGAGCTGCATCACTCAAAAATTTTGCTGGGTGTTTATTACTCTCCTTCGTTACTTGTAAACTTTTTTTCATCCTTCGAGAATCTCTTACACAACCACATCCCTTCTTACAAGCACACTATTATTATGGGTGACTTTAACACGTGTTTACTAAAAAAAGATTCTCGCTCGTCTTCTCTCCTTTCTATTGTCGAATCTACCAATCTCCATGTTCTCCCTCTTAATGCTACTCATTTTTTCCCAGACTGTGCACCATCTCTTCTTGATCTCTTGCTCGTCTCATCCTCAGACCATGTCGCTAAACATGGGCAATTGTCTGCGGATATTTTCTCCTATCATCATCTTCTCTATCTCACCTATAAAATCCGCCCACCCAAGGCAAAGCCAAAAATACTGATGCAGCGTAATTTTGGAGCCATGAATGTTGACCTACTCCGACAAGATGCAAGAGAGATCGATTGGGCACCCTTACTAACCACAGAGTCCGTAGACGAGAAGGTTGATATCTTAAATAATAATCTAATCGCGCTATATGACATACACGCGCCCATTCGAGCTGTAAAGCTAAAACATCCTCCCGCACCGTGGCTCACCGATGACATAAGAAATCTGATCGCCAAAAAGGGTGCAGCTAAGTTTAAGTACAAGATGCGACCTACAGACCGCAATAAAAATAACTATTTGTCAATACGTAATCACTGTAACAAGGTGTGTAGGAATGCACAACGCCAACATGTCCATAATTCTGTACAAAACAGTGACCCAGCTAAAGTATGGAAATTCCTGAGGTCGCTAGGGGTTGGTAAGCAACGGCAGGAACTACTTCCAACACGTCTGGATATTAATGCCCTTAACCAGCATTTCTCAGCTTCGTCTAATTTCAGCGGGACAGCTAAAATTACCACAATAAATCATCTCTCATCGCTTCCAACTCCTGACTACTCTCCATTTGGTTTCAATCAATTGTCCGTTTGTGATGTTGAGAAGGGTATTCTATCTATATCATCGAATGCAGTTGGCTCTGATTCCATCAGTCGCAAGATGGTGCTCCCCATCCTTGGCGACATAGTACCCATTATCACTCATATAATGAACCACTCCATCGCCAAAGGTACATTTCCTACAACGTGGAAAGATGCTCAAATCATCCCGTTACCCAAAAACCCTAAACCTACATCCTTTACCGATTACCGTCCTATCTCTATCCTACCTTTCCTATCTAAAGTCCTCGAACGCCTCATCCAAAACCAACTTAATACATTCATCCGCAAAAACGATTTATTAAACCCGTTACAATCCGGATTCCGCCCGGGGCATAGCACCACAACCTCCCTTATCAACATTACTGACGACATACGGCTCGGTATGGAGAATGGAAATCTCACAATACTCTGCCTACTTGATTTTAGCAACGCATTCAATACTGTGGATTTCGATGTCCTGCTAGCCATATTAAGCTCTCTCAACATATCTCCATCGGCTATTGACTTTTTTCGTAGTTACCTGTCTGGTCGCCGGCAGCGGGTCCGACTGGATGATACCTATTCATCATGGTCTAATACCGCTGCGGGTGTGCCGCAGGGTGGCGTTTTATCTCCCTTACTCTTCTCATTATTTATTAACTCTATATCTAGTCAACTTCTCTCTTCCTACCACCTGTATGCAGATGATTTACAAATCTACTGCCAGACAGATGTGGATGGACTGTCTCAGGGTATTGCCACTATTAACACCGATCTGGCGTATCTTAGTACTTGGACTGCTATGTATGGGCTCAAGATTAACCCCAGTAAGACTCAAGTCACTGTAATTGGTAGCTCAAGACTCTTACCAAAGGTTGACTGGTCGGCTCTACCTCAAATTCACTTTGAAGGTACTATCATTCCCATAAGTGATACAGTCAAAAACTTGGGCATATACCTTGACAAGACCATGTCATGGTCAGCTCAGGTGAAAAACATCAGCCGCAAAATATTCGCCACCGGTGGTACTTTGAGGAGATTACGTAATTTCCTCCCAACCGAAACCAAAATTGCGCTAGCGCAATCGATACTCCTCCCTATTCTGGATTATGCCGATGTCAGCTATCTCGATCTTAATGAGGACCAACTTGATAAACTTGAGCGACTCCAAAACTTCTGTATACGATTCATTTTTGGCTTGCGCAAATATGATCATGTTTCCGAATTTCGTAAAAAGCTCAAGTGGTTACCCATCCGCCTTCGCCGGAATACTCATATACTCTCTCTTCTTTTTAATATATTGTTTAACCCAACTACTCCTCTTTATCTAAAAAAGCGTTTTCAATTTCTGCACGAGAAAAATACAAGACATCTAAGATCCACGGAAAACTTGACCCTGGCAATGGTGACGCATTCTACCAGCTTCTACGACAAGTCCTTTACAGTACAAGCTGCTCGACTTTGGAACGCGTTGCCTGTAAAGATAAGACGAGCACAGTCGCTGTCTACATTTCAAAGACAGGTAAGGGAGCACTACCTAACGTTATAAGTTTTTATGACAACAGAACTCTGTATTGTTTCTGGGACCAATATTATATGATAAGCAATTTTAATTGCGCGTAGTATGTATATAAAGTATGTTTTATGTAGGTATGTATTCATGTATGTATCTATGTATGTATGTGTGTATGTATGTATGTATGCATGTATGTATGTATGTATGTATATATATGTGTATGTATGTTTGTATGTATATATGTATGTATGTATGCATGTATGTATATGGCTGTATGTATGTATTTGTATGTAGGAAATTATATAATGAAATATAGACTTTCTTCCTTCCTTCTGGTATTTAAATACTTAAGTATTTAAATAAGTAATAATTTTAGTGTACACCACAAACTACCTGTTCTTGCAGTTCAGTCCATCCAAACTGGTTGTCTGGAAGAAATCGCAGATCGCGATAAGGCCGCCCATTGTACAACTTTCTATCATGCATGTTTCCTCTGTATATGTTCTATGTTTGGTGTGCAATAAAGAGTATTCTATTCTATTCTATTCTATTCTATTCTAATCTACCAATTCTAATATGCTTCTGCGACGCTCGTGAGACTACAAATTTTACTGCGTGGCCTCCCTACCTATTTAGGGTTACAACATGAAACATTAAAAAAGAGGATTTATACTCTCGGCGCGGCAGGTAAAAATGAAGAGATTGGTTTTTATCTGTGCACTGGCGGGAAATTGAATGTAAAGTTGATTTCCCGGCGGACCGCGCCGCATAATTCCCCACAAATTAAGCCGATACCAATTGACTTGCTACCAATATAAATATTTTTGTTATATGCCTCCCCTTTATATATTTAGTTTGATAACGGCTCAATTATATTAATGCGATATGGATATTTCGCCTAGTCGTTATTTACAGATAAATAGGTTTTCCGCATAATTTAGCTAACAATACTTATACTTTTTCTACTATGGAATGAAATTTTAAAGCACTTAGTATCTAACTATTCAAATCGTTTAAGATAGGCAAAACATTGAATTGTTAAATTTTCATTTCATTTAAGTATTTTTTCGTATTTCATTCATTTATGAGAGTGCCGGCAGCTTTAACTCCCGTCCTATCCTATTTTCCCATTTTCTTCTATTTGGTCCTATCTTCCCTCCAGCAAATAGTACACTTATATCGCAAGTCAAGTATTAGGAGGAAGTGTGGTACCACACCGGTACCACACGTCCTCCAAGATAACTATATTTACGAACGAGCGACATATAAGTACCTACTTATATGTAGACAACAGTTTTTATGTGTTTATAACTACACTAATAACTACCCTACACTAATCTGCGGTAGCCTAGTGGTATGGGTAATGGACTGCTGAGACGAGGTCTCGGGTTCGATCCCAGGTTTACCATGGCACACACCAATGACTTTTCGATGGTTTTCGAAGTTATGTGTGTATTTATCGCAAGTTTATAAGTGCCCGGTTAATGGCAATAGGCTCGCCACCTATTACATAAACTGGCGTAATGTGGGTGCTAGCACCTCTGCCTACCCCTTCGGGGAATACAGGCATGAGTTTATGTTATGTTATGTTATGTTATGTTATGTAATAACTACCCATAGTTATTAGTGTTAATGTTTAAAACATGTCCATCCAAAGATTGCCTCTAAGAGATTGCTCTTAGCGATAAGGCCGCCAGCCGCCATTGTACATATTTCATACATTGTCCATAAGATTTATCTAATTTAGATTAATCTAATCTAATAAAGTGGTAGGTATTTATAATAGGTTAGTAGGTACCTAATATACGTTTATCCTCATACCTACCTGTGTAAAAACTGTATTTTTTAGTTACCGATCACAAATCCTAGGCAAAGGACATAATACGACGGTGAGCGCAATCCGCTTACTGCCGAAAATTAATCAAGCCGACAGCCTCGTCTTAAAGGGGGTGGACCACCCTTTGCACGTTATTCAGTGAGTACAATACCTACTTACCTGCCCCATGCATACCTAGGTAAATATATATAGGTACATTTCAGTATCGATATGTTAACATTTGTACCATTTTTGTATCTTCCCTATACTCAACGTTTCTGTTGTTTTTCAGCGGCTACAGTACCTAACTAGAGTAACCTACCGTAAGTACCTACCTATATTACCTAAGTTTGAAAAAATGACCTGTAAGTATAGTATGCTGGGCGTCCTTAGCTTCGTGGTCTGCATCGGAATCTGCCTAACAATCGAACGGTCCCGAGTTCGAATCCTGGCGATTATAGTAGGTATAGTGTGCATCAGAAAGATGTTGACGAACAAAGTGCTCAAAATGATCTTTTTTTTTCCCTTCCAGTTGACTGATTGTTCTGATAGTTGGTACACAATTTTAGTTCGGACAATAATACCATTTAAATCATGAAACAGTTTGATTTGCTCTTAATTCGAGAGTTTTGTTTTGAGACTTAGTCGTCACGATATTTATGACGCTGACTGTACCAACACTGCCATGTACTAATGCACATGTATAATATTAATCCAGTTTTTTTTTAATGGACTGCTGAGAAGAGGTCTCGGGTTCGAGATGAGAATGAGAATTTATTTTATACTCAATCAAAACCTACAACACAAGTCTCGGGATCTGCTCGGGGCTCTCTCTCTCTCTCTGCCACACGGTGGACCCGGTGGACACGGTGGACCACAGCACTGATGAGCCGTCCCTGTCTATATTCCGAAAAACTTGATCTGTAGCGGTAAATGGCTTTAAAGCAGGGATGGGCAAATTACGGCAAGTGGCCCGCCGAAGGTGCTTCAACATGTATATGCATATGGATACGGATATATGGCCCGTGATAGTTTATTTTGAGGTATAAAATAGATTCCAGTGTCATACCGGGTATTCATGATAATTCTGGGTATTCTGGCCCTCCACTGAAATTTCTTCAACTTTCAATTGGGCCCCATTAAGAAAATTCTATCACCACTGTTTTAAGTCTTCTTTGAACATCCCTATAGGTTTTTAAATAAAATTGGTGTGTTATCATAATAAAGTTTATTTTCTGTAATAAATTATATCTAATAATACATTAATAGATACTGTCATCGATCACAAGTCACGTAGTCTGTCCAAATAAGAAAAGTCAACACGCTGTATTTATTTGTTAGCTCTTTGTTGGCGGACAATCGTATAATATAATACTGCCATCTTTAGATACTGATATTAACTTATTATTTCCAATGAAATGGACGCCCCATACCTGTAAAAGTAAATATTATATAATCTATTTGAATGACATTTTTATAGTATTTAGTATGCTAACTATTCAAATTGATTAAGATAGGAAATATAAGGAGAGATTTGGATTAGTTCAGGCGTGGTCCGGTAGCTTAGTGGCCACGCATTCTCCCTGTAAGAGAAGGATCGCGGATTCGAATTCCGACTAGACCAACCAATTTGTTTTCCTGTTTAGATCAATTTAAATTTCATCCATACTAATATTAAAGCTAAAGAGTTTGTTCGTTTGTTTGTTTGGTTGAACGCGCTTACATCAGAAACTAATGATTCGAATTGAAAACTCTTTTTGGGTTGAATAGCTCGTCTATCGGGGAAGGCTATATAACATCACGCAATTGTCAAATTGCCTTACATTATTTAAAAAAAATAACATTTTAAAAACAAACTTTAAAAAAATCTGAAGTAACAACTTTCTACACGAGTTGTGTTAATTTTAAAATCTTGCGGAATGGTTTCAAAGTGGTGGCGCGGGGTTTCCAAATATGCCATGAACGAAGCCAGGGATGGCCCTCTAGTTGCATTACACATAGGTACTATATATACATCGCCCTTTTCAGTCAGGTTTAGACAAAGACAACAGCTCCAATGCTTCTTTTCTTACACATTTCAAGAGCTTCCTCTAATATCATTAAGCTTTTTATGCGATTTTTTTTTCTGTCTAATTCATTAAACAGGAACAAACGATTATAAACCTCAAATTCTAAGGAATAATTACGATATTTAAGCGACTTACCGTATCAGTATGTTCATCAAACACATGTATCTGGCTGAGATCTCGGGACGCTACCCGGACGAGTCCATTGGCCCCTCCTGACGCGACCCGGGTTCCGTCTGGGGTGAAACATACGCTCACCGCCCATGTGTCATCGTGTTTCAACGTACCCTGATGGCCGGCGGTAACTCTGTCCAAAAAATTTGTATATGAAACAAGAAGTAAAGTAAAGCCAACGAGACGAGAGAATAAAGGTAAACAAAGCGACCATTACTGAGTTACGTTGCGATAACTAGCGATCATTTTCTCTGTACGCGACAATGGGCGAGCGACAGCTATCGTTGCGTGTTTCGTAGTACAGGAAAGTTGTCAGCACAGCGGTTCTAAACTGTCAGATCCGCCATCTTATGAGCAATTTCATTCCTGTCTGGAATGTTTCGTTGGCTTTGCTTTAGGTACCTATGTAAACAGGTATGTAAACTTTTGAACAGTTTGATGAATTTCTCATGAAACAGATCTAGCTTTTTTTATAATACTGAGGTGGCAAACAAGCACACGGCCAACCTGATGGGAAGTGGTTATGGGTGAATTTTGAAGGTCGAAAAAGGTCGACGTTGTTAGTGGATTCCCTTCAAGATTCACCCTTATCGCCTATGGACGTGACACTGCGATATTTGGTCATATCTATCTGGATAGTAGGTATCTAATGAACACTGTATGGAGACCCAACAAGATCCAACAACTTGCTCCCGTATATTGCGCCCGGATGATGACAGTAGTGAAATAGATAGATAATATACTATGTAAATCTCGAAGAAATTTATAATTAAACCTAGGTACAGAACTAACACTCCATAAATCTTGACGAAACCATCGTTGGAGGCGCTGGCCACCCGCTTGCTGCAGGGCGAGAAGGCGACGCTCCGCACCGGCAGGGAGTGCGCCCTCAGCGTGTGCAGTACTTGGCCCTGCTGCACGTCCAGTATACACACTATACCGTCTTCTAATCCCGCTGCTATGAATTTGCCATCTGGACTCTGATACAAATTGAAATTTTGAATTTTGGGTAAATAAATCACTAGATACAGATTAAAAGAGATAAAACTTCGTATCTACTTAGTAACATTCGTAACACGGGACACTCAACAAGTTCCGCAACGTTGTGCCCGATGTTGCCAGCGGACGCGCAACATGACGTGGGACTTGTTTGTTTGAGGATTGTCATTGTATGTACTGCTTTTGAAATCCAAGTGGGTATCTCAGATAAATTACATCTCTAATCGTGTAAGCCACGTATCGTATTAGCTGGCTATCCTAGCACCAAAACAGTTAACAAAACTTTACAGTACCTAATATGAGGCAGTAAGTAGTATAGAATTTATAGGAGGTGTCAATTAACATAACCATTCATAGGTGTCAAAGTAGGTATTGAAGGACTTTGATGTGTGCCTATATTTAGGCCTCCTATACGGCTTATTCCGACCACTTTTCCCCATTGACAATCCCCGTTGATGGGGATTATTGAACTTTTTGTTCACTATTCCCGTTGACGCTAAATTCTATTAGAACTAAAAAGTTCAACAATCCCCATTAGGCATGTTAAAAATAAAATACTATAAATGAATCATCTATTCTCCGCGCGCCGAATGATGATCCCTATGACGTTTCAACTGACAGTTGTATTAGTTATGCGAAACAATTTCGATAAAATACTGTTTTCGATAAAAACCTGACATGACATTTGCCTGAAATGTCATGTCAGGTCATTCAACATAATAAGCAATATTTATTTATTTTGAAAAAAAGACTACCCGCATTGATGGACATAAAACACTAGATAAAAAAGTAACAGCCTTATTATATTTTATTTTACTATACTTTAATTTTTATTCAAATTGCATAATTTAAAGAATTTAAAATTCTTTTTGAATTGAATTTTAAAGAATTCATAATTAGCTGGCAATTATGGATTACATGGAAAAGTATTTAAATGGAGGCCATAGACCTACCGTATTTTTTTAATTCAGTCATGTCATGTCTAGTCAGTCTGTTTTGTCTTCTTCTACAACGGAGTACCACGAGGAAATGAATTTCGAAAACTTTAAGACATGGTTTATAAAACTATTAGAAAATTTGAATGAGCCTCACTATATTTTAATGGACAATGCTTCATATCACTCAGTTCAAATTAACAAACCCCCCAGCAGCAATAACAAAAAAGCTGAAATTATAGAGTGGTTACACGGCAATGGTGTGGAAACTGACAGTCAGATGTTAAAAAAAGAGTTGGTTAGACTGTTGAACTTTCACAAACAACAGACGCACCCATCATATTTTTTGGATGAATTGGCCAAATCAAATGGACACACGGTAATTCGGTTACCGCCCTATCACTGCCAATATAATGCAATCGAGTTGATATGGGCGCAGATCAAAGGTATCTATATTTTTTATTTATATAATATTATGTATATGCATATATTTCTAAAAATAATTACTGAATGTACAAATATTTTCAGGTCATGCAGCTAGGCATAACACAACTCCGCCATTCACGGCAAATAAAATGATGGTTTTATTGGAAGAAGCTTGCGCTCAAGTGACAGCTGACGATTGGCGAAAAGTGGTCGAAAGAACGAAGAAAATTTGCTTACAAGACTGGGATCGAGATGTACAATACGACAATATCATTGACCAACCGTTAATAATAAACGTCACGGATAGCTGCAGTTCAGACTCAGATTTTGAAGATCCGATTGACCCTGTATCAGATTCAGATTGATATAAATAAAATACAAACTCAAAGCATTTGTTTTATATTTCCAACAAATTATCGATATTTTGTTTATCGATGTGTCCCTTCTTAGTCGATAACAGCTTGACGACGTAACTTTTGCAGCACGTACCATGTACATTTGCATTGAGTTTTTTTCTATTATTTTCGAACATTACGTAATAATTTCTTAATATTCATTTTTATAATTTACAATTGTACACAATTATGATTTTTTCGTCTTTTTAATGGACCTCTAAAGGATTTGATGTGATAGGACGTCAGTACAATGTTAAGCGCTAACGAACTGTCATAGGGATCATCATTCGGCGTGCGGATAATAGTTTTTATTTTTTTTGTTGAGATTATTGAACTTTTTAGTTCTAATAGCCATCGTACCAATTGCCACAATAATATTAGTAGATATTAAGCTATAACATATTCAAACAATGAACACAAAAATTTACTTACCCAATCTATACTAAGAATGAATTTTTGTCTTGTATCCAATACTCCATGTACAGCCCCATCACTAATGCCATATACAAGTATTTTCCCTGTGTGACCCCCAGTTGCAATGTGTTCACCCGTCGGGGAATATGTCACCTTCCAAACATCAGACTCACCAGTTACCACTTCAGTGATTTTTTTCCCTGAATTTAAGTCCCAGAGAATCAGGTTTGAATCTAATGAGGCACTCACTAATGCTATAAAAAAAAAACAATTATGTAGTTACATTCCCTAGGGTTATGTTGCGAGGGTTCTTCACTACATAGTATAAAACAGTCTCGCTGTCTGTTCGCCCCTATTTATGCTTAAATCTTTAAAACTGTGCAATGGATTTTGAAGCGGTTTTATAATAGATAGAGTGATGCAAGAGGAAGGTTCATATGTATAATACACACTTAAGGACACACAAATATACATTTTTACTAATAGTAGACATAATGCAGCGGGAACGGGAAATGAAGTTTGCCAGGTCAGATAGTACCGAATATACGAGTATATCATTTAATAATTTTTTTTAATGTTATGACTTTTCGTGGCAGGAAGAAGGAATACTAGCTTTTTAGTGCTACCAGATTTAAACACCCTATTGGTGATTATGTAAAAACAGGCTAGCAGCATATGATTTTTCAGTAAATCTGTTAGTCAAAAATTTGAAGCAAGACAAGAATGTTTGACTTGACTTGTTTTGTAAAAGGAAATTGAGAGTTTTTTATCAGGTTCTGAATCTTTTACCATTACTATCCAGAACATCGACATTCAGGCAGCTGTTAGTTATGTTATAGTCACAAGTTTTATTTTCTAAATCAAATGCCAGATATCAGGATGCTAGAGAGGAGTTATTTACGGAGCTTAACCTAAATTTGTACAATGTAGGTATCTTTCAGCAAATATTGTGTACACCTAAGTCTGAAGCTGCATATAGTCTAGTTAATTTGCTTTGTTAAGATTTTTGTGTAATTAAGTACATGTAAAAGATATGATGGGACTGCCATGTACGCCTGCATAAAAGTCCCTAACAATAAATGAAGAGAAAAAAAACAAATACATTAAAGCTCTGGGATACTTACTTAATGCAGAAGGGCTAATACAAACTGAGACCACCCCCATGGTGTGGCCCTCTAAAGTGTGTAGCAGTTCTAGTTTGTTATAATGGTATACCCATACCTTCACTAACCCGTCTAGTGCACCAGTTGCTATAAAATCTTTGGATGCATTTCTGAAAATAATAGCTTCGTATTACATGTAGTTTAAATTATTTTTGTGTATGTATACAAACAAGTCTATATTCAAAATAATAATTTAATATTTGCATATGGAATGCTTTTAATACTAGTTTGAATGATAAAACGACAATTCAATCACTGTAAAACTCACGCAGAATCTCCTGCAGTATTAGACTTGACCCAATCACAACAGTAAATGGGATTATCATCGTGTGCATCCTCTTTTACTGATAGAACAGAATACTGAAAAGAAGTGCACAAATATTTGAAAATGAAAATATGAATAGATATCACAAATAGAATCAGATAACATGTAAAAGCCTTACTAGCGCATTTGCTGACTTTGTTGTCATTGTCATGTATCGTTATCGCAATCTATAATCATTAATTATATCAAAATATTGTTAGGCATTCATATCTTCTGAAACTGTGGTTAGAAATCTATGTCTATGTTAGAAATAAAAACGTTCGAAATGAAAACATTGTTTACTATTCATTTTATGAGATAAAAATATATCAAGTCAGATACAAGTAAAAGAGTATACACATTTAAATGCTAGAAATATAAACACTGGGAAGGGAACTGGAAAGCTGCTGACCGCCGACGGAAATGACTTTGACATTAATAACATCGGCACATTGACACTTGAAAATGACATTTAGCATAATTGATTTCGTTCAGAAAACTTAACCTAACAGACTGGGAGTCGAGACTGTTCGAGTCCGACATCGAATGCTGACAAACATATATTTTTTTATTGAGACAGACTTGCTTAATAAAATAAAAAAAAGCCATCTAGCCGGCGAGACTCATTAACTTCGTGCGCTTACCTATCTCAAAGATAAGTACGGACCTTCTAAGGTCCGTACTTATCTTTGAGCTTATCTTTATCTTTTGCGATTTGTGGAGATTTAATTACCCAAATTATTGAGTACACCTTCATTATAATCAGTTCTAGTTTGGGCATGTAGGATTATTATTATTATTATGCATTAGCAGGCAGGCAGTTGAGACAACTGTTAGTTGCCTGTATCCAGTTATCCATTGTTGGTTTTTTTATCAGTTGTAAGTTTGTCAAGTTTGTTTTTAAATTGGTTTGTGGATTTAGCATTAACAACATCTTTTGGCAATTTGTTCCAAGCCTCCACCACCCTGTTGCTCAAAAAGTGCTTTCTTGGGTTGTTATTTGCTCTCGTCTTGGAAAGTTTGAAATTGTGGCCCCTTAAATGTGGGTTTTGTGTGGGTAGAAATATTTTGTCAAATGTCTGTAAGTCATAGTGGCCGTTCAGGATTTTAAATGTTTCTATTAAGTCCCCACGCTCTCTGCGTTCTTTAAGGGTAGTAAGTTTCAGTTTAGTTAATCTCTCCTCATAAGACAAGTTTTTCAGTTGTTTGGGCAGCTTAGTAAATTTGCGTTGCACTTTTTCCAGTAGGTCTATATCCTTTGCAAAATACGGGCTCCACACCTGGAACGCATACTCCAACAAGGGCCTGACATAGGTTTTATGAATTTTTAAAACCATATGTGGAGTCAACATACCAAACGCTTTCCTTATGAGGTATACAAAGCTGTTGGCTCTCTTCACAATGCTCTCAATGTGATCTGCCCATTTGAGATCCTCAGTGATTTTGATTCCTAAGTCTGTTTGTGTTTTGACCTCTTTTAGCTCAACATTGTGTAGATAGTATTTCTTCTTAGGGTTTTTGTGGCCTATGTGGAGGACGGTGCACTTTTCAGCATTTAGATTTATAAGCCATTCCTTAGACCAGTTTGCTACCTTATTTAGATCTGATTGCAGGCGATCAAAATCAACTAGGGGGTTTGCAAAGATCTTCGTGTCGTCTGCAAATATGCTTACGTGTGATTCGAGACAGCGTGGTAAGTCAAAAGAGAATATAATGTAGAGCACAGGACCCAGCACAGATCCCTGGGGTACACCGCTGTTGATTAGTCTTTGCTTGGATAACGTATCTCCAACTCTAACACAGAAAGTTCTTTGGCGCAGGAATGCTTCAATCCATTTTAGAAGTTTGCCGCGAATTCCTACACAATCCAGCTTTTGCAAAAGACGGGCAGTTGGAACTTTGTCGAATGCTTTCTCGTAATCAAGATAAATGACGTCAACGGGGTTGCTGTCATTATAGCTCTCTGTCCAGGAGTCCAGGCAAGATAACAGGTTGGATACCGTAGAGCGACGTGGGCAAAAACCGTGCTGATGGTCGCTTATTACCTTGTTCTGAGATAGAAAATCCCGGATGTGCTTAACTATGACTTTTTCCATCACCTTACATATTACGCTCGTCAGGCTAATAGGTCTGTAGTTCGCAGGTTCTAGCTTATCTCCTTTTTTAAAGATTGGTGTTACAGTCGCTGTTTTCCATAGTTCAGGTAGTATTCCTGTGTCATATGAAGCCTGCATCAACTCCGCAAGGGTGTCAGCAATATCACATTTTTGTAACAGTATAGCTGGGATTTCATCAGGACCAGATGAGGAATCAGTTTTTATTTCCTTAATTGCCTTTTGCACCTTCTGTTTGGTGAATTCGATCTCTGTTATTGAATCCTTTACCTGCAGGTTGGGGTCTAAGCATGGCAGGGGTCCGTCGGGTTCCTTTTGAAAAACACTTTCAAACTGGTCCGCAAAGGTTTCTGCTACACTCTCGCTACTTGTAACAATTTGTCCTAGTTTGTTGCGAAGTACAGTTGGGATGCTCACTTTCGATGTTATCTGTTTCCTGATATATGAGTGAAACTTTTTTGGTCCACATTCGAGTAAGTTTGTTTCATATTTAACTCGCCGGTTTCGACAGATGTTTATCAATCTGTTGTTCAGCTTTCTATACTCCTTATATGTGCTGTCCAGTCCAGTAAGTATGTACCTGTCCCATAAAGCTTGTTTGTCTCTGATCATTATCTTGATTTCTTTCTCTACCCATGGCTTTTTTGAAATGAAAGGACTTAGCTTTATTTGAGGAACATACAATTTTCTAGCTTCTTGAAATGTGCCTATTAAGATGTCGTACTTCTTCTGTACATTTTGAATTGTAGTACTCTGGGGTGTCGTTGTTGATAGTTTTTCACAAATTTTTTCAAAGTCTGCTTTGTTATAGTTCCATTTTAGGTTTGTATTTTTTTGGGTATGGTTATTTACCTCCAGCTGCATTGTTAGGATTATACAGGTGTGGTCGCTTTTTCCTACTCCAGCTTGGTATTCAACTTTTGCTACAAGTGTTTCATCATTTGTTAGGACAAGATCCAGAAAGGAGGGCTCATTTCCCTGTCGAAACCTAGTATGCTTTGTCACTAGCTGCTGGAGGTTGCTATCCAAATACCATTGTACAAAATTGGTTTCTCTCGGGTTAAGGTAGCCACAATTTTCTAAAGGCCATTTCACACCTCGAAAATTAAAATCTCCCATTATAATCGTAGTAGTAGACTCTGATGCAGTTGTAATTTGCTGTAGCAGTAAGTTATCTTGGTCTTGAGTAGATTCTTGTCCTCTGTATAAACCACACAGCGAAAACCTGGTATCTGCAATCTGTATGTCTATCCAAAGCGATTCGGTTGCATCATGTTGCATATTTAAGTTGGTATTCAATTTTGTTGTCAAACCTGCATTTTTTGCTACATAAATAACCACTCCTCCACTACGTCTACTGAAGCGATCGTCTCTGTAAATATCATATCCAGGTATTGTTATTAAGCTGTCAGGTATATCCGGTTTAAGCCATGTTTCTGTCACTACTATTACTGCGGGCCTGACACTATTCACTCTGGCTATAAATAAGTCCATTTTTGGAGTTAGTGATTGGATGTTTGTGCAAAGTACGGTAAGTGTATATAATACGGGTGGAAGTTTGTGTATCCCAAGAGATGACCCATAGTGGTCCACAGCTGGGCTATTTTGTGGACCACCGAGTTGAGAACTTAGTTTTTTTTTGGTGTGGAAGCCGATACAATTTTCGGCTGACCCTGCACATACTTAATGGTAAGGCCTTTTTCACCAGCTTTTGTGCGATTATCTAGTTCTTCACGCAAGTACTTTAGATATTCTCTTTGTAGGGGGGTCAGATCAGACTTAATTTTCCTAGGATCGGACAACTGAATTTTGTGTTTAAGTACTTCAATTGCATCAGCCTTGCTTTTGAGAATAACTTTTAGTGGGCGGGGCACAGTGTTTTTAGCCTTGACCAAGCCCAGACGGAAGGTCTTAATGTTTCTGCAGTCTACATTGTTGGTTATATTTCCTATAATCTTCGTACTTTCCTCTTTATCATGTTCCTTGCGCTGGACTGGTTCATCAGATGTTGACTCCGGTACATCATATATAATGATGTTGGTGCTGCGGTTAGCTCGGTCCACCATTTCCTGTATAGCTGTCTCCGTGGAAAGCATATTTTGACGCACACGTAATTGTTTGACTTCTTCAGTCAAGTCATCGAGCTTCTTCATGATCGTAGGAAGCTGCGTCATCATGAGCCTACAATCGCCACAGAGAAAGGTCATGGCGCGTGCAACGGTCTTTAGTTCAAGTACACGAATTTCTGTAGGTGACAATCCATGACAATCCCCACACAACAGAATTTTGCAACAATCACAAGTTGCAGATGTTTTTTTATCACTGCATTTTTTATTGCACTTTGAGCATTTGTCAGGGGTAGGTGTTATGGGGGGCATTTTTGTAGTTTTATTGACCAATCCACAAAGATTTTACGAATTTTCCGTTAAAGTTCACTTATTTATTTTATTTGAGGGTAGTTTTAAGTCACTTTGCTTGCTGAGATTTTAATTTGCTTTTTCACTAATTATTAGGTTTTATTTTGGCGAGATAACACTTTCACAGGTGAATCACACTGTAATTTACACTATTAGACACTTTTCATTTGCTTTTCACTACTTGTACTATATTTTTATGATTTTAGATTCGAGAGCAGGTTAGTCTCAGTTGACATGCCTTGAACAAGAAAATGAAACAATATGACACAGTATTATTAATTATTAATATTCTTAAAACTTATGCACTATAATGGACAATCATAAATATTCATACTTTTGTCTTCTGAAACAGACATTATTTTGTCACTTTCTGCATTGAACTTAACGCCCCAGACCTGCGAACAAGACAAATGTTTCAGTTTGTGAAACACACAAACAAAGAAAAAAATATTGAATTACCCAACACAATCTAGGACCAAAGTGATCTTAAAATATGGGGTAAAGAGTAGATAAAATTTTTTGTAAACACAATATAAAAAAATTATGCCTACATAATGCAGAAAATTGCAAATATCCATACTTAAAATTCATGCACACAAATATTTGCACTGAGAGGGAACCAAATTCACTACCACTTTGCACATAAAAAGGTCTTCCAATGTATGTTGATAGAAATTACAGCAATCAAAGTAGTGGCAATAGATAGGCAAGGTTGAAGTTATTGTCATTCTTAAATGTTTAATGTAATCTAAAAAAAAAAACTTTTATATATGTTTTTACCTGATCACTATGTTCTTTGAACACATGTTGGCACTGCATACTATCTAAATCCCAAACACGCACAGTTCGGTCTGCGCTACCGGATGCAAAACGTTTCCCATCCGGAGAGAAAGCAACTGAGAGTACCCATGATGCATGACCTGACAGTGTCCCAGCCAAGTTTGCGTGAGCTCTAGAAATATAAAGCACAGTTTGTCTCAGAAAAACAAAAATTAAGAATTTTTAATATGTACATTTTAATGTGAAGGGAATTTGAGCAACCACACGCAGGATACGCCGTCATAGCGGCGGTAAGGCCCATCATGGGGGAATGGCTAGAGAGGCCACATGGCAGCCTCTCGTATCGACTGCCACAGATTATAAGGATAGGACTGGAATGGAACCCACGATGTACAACTCAATGGGCAATTGTTGAGCCTTGCGGAATCGACAGTGTTCTTAGGTTTGAGTATTGACGCTAAACTTCAGTGGGGTTCACATATAGAAAAAATAGCTAGTAGATTAAGCTCAGCTTCCTATGCTGTAAAAAAGATTAGGACTTTAACAGATGTGGATACGGCTAGAATAGTTTATTTCAGCTATTTTCATAGTATTATGAGCTACGGAATTCTCCTTTGGGGTAATTCCGCAGATTTAAACACGATATTTGTCTTGCAAAAGCGGGCTGTGCGAGCTATTTATAATTTGGGCCCAAGAGTCTCCCTCCGAGATAAGTTTAAAGAGATGAATATTCTAACCGTAGTGTCACAATACATTTTCGAAAACTTAATGTATGTCAGGAAAAATATTGCAAAATTTCCAAGACTTTGTGACAGGCACAATATAAATACTAGAAATAAAAGCAATCTTGTAGTTTGTCATAGCAGACTCCATAAAATAAGTAATTCTTTCCAGGGCAACTGTATTCGCTTTTTTAACAAGCTTCCTAATGAAATCAGAGATTTACCTGTTAATAAATTTAAAAATACAGTAAAGAGCAAACTGTGCCAGAAAGGCTATTATAAAATCCAAGAATATTTAAATGATAAACAAGCTTGGAAATGAGCTGTTCGCTCTGCTGTGCTACTCAAGCAAAACATTGTATCTAGACCATAAGTTTTAGGCTAAGTAAATGTTTTGTAAATAGACCAAAAAAAAAAAAAAGCCCGCTGAGTTTCTTGCCGGAGTCTTCTCAGGTCTGGGCCGCGTTTCGAACCGGTGGTCCATTTACTAGTATTAGTTAGTATTTAATATTTACTTTATGTTGACGTTTTGTAAGTGCCGATTTAATGGTCTATGCAAAATAAATTATTTTTGATTTTGATTTTTGATTTTGATGTGTCCAGGGAGGGGGCTCAGTTGGCCACAGACTCACAGTAAACTTGATTGTGTGATTTAAATCTATGGGAAAAGTTAACACCTGTGATTAATAATTATAGACCGACCGCAACCGCTATAGCGCGGCCGAGGTGCGCGTAGCATTTTGGAGGACGATGTAAAGAAAGAGAAAGAAAGCGCGAGTTTGAGAGCGAGCGAGATACCGCGTGAACTGACCAATTCTGACGTTCAATTGGTCAATACTCTGCCTACAGCAATTACAATCAAACCATAACTGGCGAGCCTCAGCCGTCACACTATGCACAACAATTTAAAAAAAAGCTTTTGTGTGGTACATTGTTGTGTAGTTTTCTGGTCATTATAGTGAAGGAACTCAACTTACACATCATAAAGCTTCATATGACCATCATCAGATGCAGTCAAAAGAAGTTGGGAGTCTGGTGAAAAACAGAGACTTCTGATAGGCATTGCATGACCTTCCAGTGTATGCACCAGCTTCCCTTGGGCTACATCAAATATACTGATGATACCATCTAGAGCACCACTTGCTATGTATTTTCCATCTGGACTCTGCAAATATTAAATAATTAACTAAAGTTACTGTAGTGAAGAGCGATATGAGATTGTTGTTTTTCATTGTTGGCAACACTCAAGATCAGTTCAATAGTGTGTGTAGGCTGATGATTCTTCTTTGTGAACTTTAAAAGCCAACTGAATATTATTATGGAATGTAGTAGATAATTCTTATAATAATATACAAATGGATAAGATTCTAGTAGGAATTTCGCAATAAGACTGTTTAAAAGCCTTATCTATTATGTTTTAATAACAGTTGCTATATATTTTCAGTATAATAAACAAATATAATAATCAAAATATCTTACATAAGCAACACTTAATGTGAATTTGCCTCTTGTGTCCAATGTCTGTTCTTGCTTTCCACTTTCAACGCTAAATATCAATATTTTCCCTGCATTACTGCCTGATATGACATGCTTTCCATCAGGAGAGAAATCTAGGGTCCAAACATCTGTGGGACCAGTTTCCATTGTTTTAAGTTTCTCTCCATTAGTTAGATCCCACAAGATAAGGGAGGAATCTTGAGAACTACTTGCCAGAACTGAAAAGTAAAACTGTCAGATAAGTTATTTTATATTAAAAATATTTAATGAATTAAACATGGGTATGATTCTACACATTATTTTATCAAATCTAGTACAAAAAAGTAAAGTTATTTGCAACTTTCCAATTATGCATTAAAAACACCAAAATTATTGAAAATACCCTGTCTTTCTGAGACCATACAAACATCAATCAAAATTATTATAAAGTCAGATTTGTAATCACACAGTTGAGTGTTGACCTAGCTAAAGGCACTACATATCAGTAGATACAAACTTTTTCCATCAGGGCTAACAGCAACTGAGATTACTCCAAGTGAATGTCCTTCCAATTGAAATTTCTCCTCAACTTTCCCATTATCTAAACGCCACACTTTTATTAAGTCGTCTAATCCACCAGTGATCAAGAAATTTTCAGAACTGGGTTGCGAGTTCCTGAAATTATAATAAAGTCATTTTCATACCAGACAATCACAATAAAAGAACTGAGGGAGTCAATTTTCCAAAGTGATAAAATTCTAAGGGTTAGAAAAACTTACTGTGCATTTTCAATGTCTTCGCCGTCATTCTCGGTATCTTTGGGTTTTTCATGATCTATTTTACCCCAACCACAACACCAAATAGAGTCTTCGTGGGCATTTTCTCTTTTCAAATGCAAATAATACTAAAATTACCAAAATATTAGTTTGCCGGCTAATTCAACAAGTATTAGGTCAGTAATATGTTTTCTATTTAGAGCCAAACTTACCAGTGTTGTAATTGACATAATCGATTATAAAACAGAAGCTTTCTTCAGTATTTAGAGTACTTTTAATTTGCAATCACAAATTATTTACAAAATCAAAACACAGCACATCAGCACAACCACGCAGATTGAATGTCACTTACATGACAAAATTGACATTGACCGTTTGACACATATCATGTTATGTCACACCAAACCAAACATCGACGCATCACAATGATCACAACTCTAAGGTCCAGCGCACACCGCTGGAAGCGCGGCGAAGAGCAATTAAATACAACAATTTAATATAAACATTAAGAACCTTGACATACGGTCAATAATTGTATATCAAGAATAAATTCGCACGCGGCACAGCGTACTCAAGCTACTACAAGAGCATGCGCGTGACCACTCCAGTCGCCGCCGCGCTGCTCTGCGCCCCGCCGCGCTACCCCGCACCCAAGCGGCGCACTCGACTGGCTGTCAGATGCCCGGAGAGTTTTAACTATCGTGGCTTTAACTATTTTATTAGAGTTTTAACTATTCTTCTTCTTCTGCAAGCGCAGCAATAATAATCATGTCCCAGTCACATCCATTACGAATGAGAGCGACTTGTATATACAAAGTATTGATCAGCACTAAAACATGGGGCGGTCTCGGAGTAGCTGCGCGCCGCCGCGCGTCTCTCCTCTCAACGGCTCTTGGACGCCACTCGAGGCGCCTGAACCCACCCGCGCGTTTCAAGGAAATGCGCTTCGCCGCGCTTCCAGCGGTGTGTGCTGGGCCTAAGATCACAACGCGTAGTGTATTCTTAGTCTATGCATCACAAGCCAAGGAGTGTAAAGTCTATGGCCATGCCAAATACACTATTCTATCCGGGAGTTTTGGCGGGAAAGCGTAGCTTTAGGGTTAGGCGATTGGCACACTGCGACGCGCGACGCGGCGTCGAGCGTTGTTGCGTCGACGCGGGTTTAAAATTTCTGTGCAGGTATTTGAGACGAATTCTAAATTAACATTATTGCAATGCAACATGACTATTTAACGGCAAATTTATAGCGCTTTCACATCAACTGACCTCCGATATCCAATATCCGACATCCGAGATCGGAGGAAGTCAAATATCGATGCCCAATATCGGGTATTGGAGCCGACACCACTGTTTTGGCTCGTTATCGGAACACGCAGAGACTGCAAGCGACTTTCAACCTAAATGGCATTTTCTTAGTTACGTCTCTTTTCGCGTTAATAGATGACGCTGATCACGAATATAAGAAAAAAAATAGTTACTATGTCATGTTAGTAAGTCGAAAATAGCTTGCACTTCTAATCATTTTCTTTTCATCTCTAGCGTTCTTAATATAGTCTGGGCTATCGAGCTAATGGTCGGATGGCTTTACTTTACTTTTCTCAAAATTTTAGATTACTTCACACACCTACCTACCATAAAAATTCTAATATCTCTCGGACTATACTAGCTCTCTCGCGTCCACGCGCGTCGACGCGCGACGCCGCGTCGAGCGTTGCAGTGTGCCAATCGCCTAATTTTCCGAAATTGGTGTGAGTGAGTTCGAGTTTTTATGTAAAAAATGGTGGATTTTTAGCCATAACGCACACGTAGGAAAGTGCCATATTACAGTGAATTCTGACTCTATGTGTTCAATCCAAATCTCCCCAGGGAGCTTTTAGTAAAGTTCCCACAACTTTACTAAGGCATCAATCATCATTCATCGTTATCATCTTCATTAAGGTCATCATTATTATCATCAACAATCATTTCTAAGAAAATAAATATTAACTGATGACAAGGCAGCATGGTCATAGTACCTTAGCCTGTTCCGAAAGGAACTAAATAAAAAAACTATTCTATTCTCAATGTTGTCAGTGTCAGTTTATCATCTGTCACTGTCAAAAGCATTCGCGGGTTTTCGGATTTAGATTTTATTTTGCTTTGCTTTGCTTTGTGCTGTGACTGCTGTGTACCTCAACAATCCGCCTGATGAATTCAATTTGAACTAGACAAAAATGAAATTACAATGCCAAATAGAAGTGGTGAATAGATTACACAGCAGTCTGAATCTGAAATCAAATGGGAAATATTTAAAATCAACACTTGCACTAGGAAAGGAACCCAAACAAGAAACGGATTATTTTATAATTCATTTTTCATCAGTTAACAAAGTTGGGACGAAATATAGTGTGAAGAGACTAAAACAAGTGTTTTCTAAATGTTTAAATGAAGGGAAAACTACACTAAGATTTGAAGAGCCGCCTCATGATTTGTGTGTAAAAAGTGAGGCTATCCAATTGAAATGTTTCATGCGTTTACTGAAGTCTTGCATTACGGGCGATACTAAGAACATTCAGATAGCTCCCTTAACTAGTTTAAGTGTTACGCAAAAGGACAATGCACCCACAAAACTCGTAATACGCGACAGAAGTGACTTTCCTATCAAGGGACTGCCAAGAACATTAGAATCTCTTTATATAAATGGGTTAAAACTGTGCAACTTTCGAAGAGATATCTTACTACTTAAACAACTGACAGTCCTAGATCTTAGTAATAATGCCATAGAAAAATTGCCTCCTGAATTTGGTAAGTGATGATTTGATGATATAAAGAAACAAGATAATTTTATTCGCAATTAACTTCATTATACTTATCATCTATTTTTTTGACAGGACGGATGCCCAATTTATGTGAATTGTATTTATCAAACAATCAAATCGGTGTCAATGGTACTGTGGATTGGCGTTGGTTACTCGGACCTCAGGTAAACAGTCTTCCTATACCATGTATAAGGGGAAAGCTCCCAAAGTAGAAAGCCCCTAGTTGTACTCCAGATACACTACATTTTGGCATTAAAAAAACTAAGACTCCATCGTGTTAGTAGTATGTCTTTTTAATTTAACTGAGTATGAATTTTTTGGTCAAGCCTGAGATCTTCGCTTTGCTTGTTCCAGTGGCATATTTAGAAAAAAAAATTATACAATAAAATTTAATTACAGATAAAAAAATATATGCCTATTCATTTGTACCCTAAGAGGATTTATTCCCGTTGGCCACCACATAGTTGGCCACCACTGGTGGACATTGGGACATTTTATCACTTTTTATCCCAATGGCCACCAGTGGTGGTCAGCGGGAATAAAGTTTTATTATATTTTATGGTGCACATTCTGCAACTGATCCTAATATAGAAGGTTTACAGTTTGCATTTGGGGTAGGTAGGTACCTACTTCTTAAATACTTACCTACGTTCAAACCAATCTTACGTTTAGAATTTAAAATAATTCCAGTCCACACCTGTATACATCTTAAAACTTGAATAAATGATTATTATTAGGCATTAAGTATATTATTTGTGTGTATGTAGATTTAAATTATTTAATAAATTATTTGATATAATTTCCATATTTTACGGTACCTATTCAAATTTGTATTGATTAAGAAATACATAATAAAAGTAATTCCATACTTGTTACTTATGACTTATTTTCGAGATAATCGTGCGTGAGCGCAGTGTGTACGAGGGATAGAAACTGCCTTCCTTTACAAACGATACGTCATTTCTTTGGTTTGTGGTTAAATCCTTTTTCGCTCTAGCTACCGCGAAACTTACCGCCTCACGTACGATTTCTAATACCTTATCATGTCGGCGCGAGTAATGACCCCGGTCTAATAGCGTCCTACAACCCACCAGTAGGTGCCTCGAAGTACCAATTGCTTCACCACATGAGTTACATGTTTTATCTGTGGCTTTTTTCCTTCTTCCTACAGTCCCGGGTCCTTTAAGCGGGGCGTGAAAAGGCATCTAATGAGGCCGTCAAGCTGAGTGCCACCACTGTTAACATGGTAAATGTTTACGATGGTGACCCTCTTTCCGAGACTTTGCCTTTAGCTTAACATCAGGCGAGGTGAAGTCAAATTGAACGTGTCCTGTGTAAAAAAAAAAAAAATCTGACAAGATTGCTTTGGTCGGGGAGGGTCAACTGGAATGCATTAAGATAGAATTTAAGGAGAGCCGGTGACCAGTCGTATATTAAGGTACGCCATTTTAAGGCTATGGGAATACAAAATTCACCTAGTGTTAACCATTCGTTTTGTATTTCTAGGTTCATTGCGTGCACTTTGTAGGTATTATTTTCATCTACTTGAAGAAAAGATTCTGTTATGTCTTTGTCTGACTGCCTCCTAGTATTTGTTTTTACCGAACCGATAGAATTTGATTTTACCGCATTATTATTAGGTACACTTTATTTTTCTACTTTATTGTTAGGAAATATTTAATAAACGTTGATTTTCTATCATACCTACCTAGTTGTATTATTTGTCTTTGTGGTGGCATTGAGGACATAAAGTAACAAAATTTTCCAGTGTCCACCAGTGGTGGCCAACTATGTGGTGGCCAACGGGAACATTTCCAATATTTGATTCTCGCTGACCACCACTGGTGGCCATTGGGATAAAAAGTAATAAAATGTCCCAATGTCCACCAGTGGTGGCCAACTATGTGGTGGCCAACGGGAATAATCCCCCTAAGATTTGGTTTACTCTCATTTTAAATTCCTATATTCTGTGTAATTCATTGAAACTTGTGAAGTGTCAATGCTAATTTTATGTACCTTCTTTTATCTTTCCTTCCTTTCATTACCATTACTTCTCTGCTACCTAAAGGTTTACTGGGAGAGAACTCATTTTGAATTATGCTGACCTAGGTACATGTTCCTAGAAATGGTTTAGGTATGTTCTCTGTACTGTGTATGCAATCAATTAAAGATTATTTTTCACATTATTGTTACAGATTACAAAGATGCTAAAATTACTAGACATAAGTGGCAACAAACTGGGACATTTACCAAAATCTATATGGAAATTGCAAAAGTTGGTCACATTGAAATTGGACAATAATTTGTTAGACAAATTGCCTACAACTTTAGGACGTATGAATAGTTTAAGGTAAGGTTTACTACTTTTACTGGCTACTAGCGCTAATATCTTAGTCGTCCACCACTTAACAATGAACTAAAGCTGTTATAAATTTGCAGGTACTTGACAATGTCACAGAATGAACTTGTTACTCTGCCGTGCAGTATACTACAATGTCGCTTAGAATACATTGACCTTTCAGAAAACAAATTTGATCTGAACGAAACTCAAATTGAACCTGCACCACAACACACTCCTTGGGAGTTCTACATAGGCAGCTTAGTAGACATCGCTTCCAAAGTTGTCTTGAAACAAAAATTCTTCTATGCACCAAATATAATACCAAGAACCTTAGTTGAGTTTTTAGACAATGCAAACATGTGTGTTTGTGGAGCTCCTGTAGTAAACAACAGTTATTATTTAAACAAAGAGTTTGAATTAAAAGATTATTTCAGAGTTGTTGTATTTAATAGTAATAGAAAAAGTACTGTTACAGTCCAATGTTATTTTTGCTCACCCAAGTGCTTTAATAGATGACCAAGATTTTTTTGTATGAATTAATGTGTGAATAATTTAAACAATATTGCACAATAAAAACTTATTTATTCAAAGAGTTTCTTAATTAAGACCTTCAAGTTTCCAACTGACGTCTGCAATAACAGGTGCTATTCTAATATGTGGTTCTGAAAACAAAAAAGTTGTTATTTGTCTATTGCTAAGTCAATATTAGCTATCTAACAACAATAACAGTCTTTAGGCCGTCCACTGCGTGGAGCATGCGTGTTACGGTCCACGCAGCGGATGGCCTTTTGATTTGACAAATCTTTTTAAATATCTATAATCACTAGATAGTATAAAGCAAAGTCGCTTTCCGCGTCTGTCCGTCCCTATGTATGCTTATATCTTTAAAATACGGATTTTGATGTGGTTTCTTTTAATAGATAGAGTAATTCAAAAGGAAGGTTTATATGTATCATACATGCTTAATATAGTAGAGGGTGCAGTAGAAACGGGATTTGACGCCTCGCGGGCGAAAAAATTGGCGTTACGAAGTTCGCCGAATCAGCTAGTAATATTAAAAAAAAGGATTTCCTTATACACTACATAGCTAGTTTTGCCACATCAATATAAAACACTGTAAAAAAATAGCCAGTGCAGTAAGTGAAAAAAGTTCCATCTATCTATAATAGTGACCCCTCCCAGTTTGCCCCTCAAAGGCAAATTTCTATATAATAAATAGTTTTAAATGAGTACCTAATCTATGCTTACCAAGAGTGGCTATACCCTGTGGTATAACACTTTGTCCCTCGGGAACATCCAAGGCGGCTATGCTAGCATTAGTTGCTTCTAATACTAGCTCATTTGTCCAAATATCCTTAAAACTCTCCTTCATATCCTTTAGTACTTTCTCCAATGATGTCTGCAAAAATGATATATAAATAAACATAAAAGTTTTTAGAAATGAATTTTACAACCTTTGAAGAACTAGAGGCAAAACTAGACAATAAAAATAATTAAGATTTCGTATTCTCATTATTACCACAATACATACTTGGCAAGCATGTCATCCCTTCGACGTCAAACTATTTTTAACCAGGCTATTGTCGCAAAACGTAGTCGCTCCAGCGAAGGCGATACTCCTGCATTGTATCTGCGATATCGTGGACATTACAGCTACGTCACATGTAGGAGTTCCTCACGCGATCTTTACGCGTGACTGCACATCCGCCGTAGGATAGGAACGAACTTATGTAGTAAAAATAATAAATTTTGGAACACAGGTAGATTAAACTTACTTGTAAAACAAAGGCTTCCTTATCCTTACTAAAGTAACTCAGAGCTATAACAACCTCCTTAACATGTAACCTCAGATCAAATGTTGAAATGACTAGGTTATGTAATGCCATTACCAACGCGACATCTTCATATTGAGAACCTTCTTTGAGTGAAGCTACTTTTCGTTCATGTTTTCTCCTATTCTTGCTTGAACGGAATGATCGACTGAAACAAATAACCTGTATGTTACCTGGGTTGGGCATCTTATAATTCTAGAGTCGCATCTGAGGGACTGACGCTCTTATTATATTCTAAAGCAATTATCCAAATCTCTGACTAATAAAACAATTCTTAATTTCTGGCAAATAGGCCTATATGGCGTATTTAAATAGTGCATTTAATTATTTTAGTTTGTCAATATCACACTGGTCCAAGTTCAATACCTTAGGGCATTCCAATTGTTACGTATAATTTGTTTGTAAATGAATGACACAGTTATTAATTTCTGGCAAATTGGCCGATAAAGTAAGTTTAAATATGCCATGTATTTAAATATAACATGAAGTAAAATTTTTGGTTGCAGGTTTTGCTGGTCCAAGTGTAGTACCTTGAAGTACTCCATAATAGTTACAGATACTTTGCACAAAGCAATCTTGTTGGCTCACATTTTCATATGAATATATTCTGAAATCACTTTTACCTCGATCCTCGTGAAGAAGACGCTAGTGTGCTTCCCGCATCAGAGTACAAATCACTATCTTTGTTTGTGTAGAAATCGTATGTGTCTACGGGGTTTTTGATTTTATTTGTTCTTACAACTTGTAGCCGGTCACAGTGTCTTTTGAAAGTAGCGTAACTTGTGTCTATTACTTCCTTTAAATTATTATAATCTTCTAGTAATGCTGGTAGAAGTTTAGTTTCTGAAAACATTAAAATAAGTAGATTAATAACAATAAGTGAGGAAAAGTAATGAAAGTGAATTTGTTATCATTGGCGCCCTGCTAGAATAGATTACCTTTTAATTCAAGTTTTTTGTGTTGAGAACAGAGTCTCAGTGCTGTTTTGTACTGTCCAAACTCAGTGGCATATGAAATAGCTTCTTCATAGTCACAGTAATGCTGCTCTAAAATGAAAATGCATTCTTTGTGACGTTTTTCGTCCTTTAACATTTCTACCAAATCCCT
Organism: Eilema sororculum; assembly: GCA_914829495.1. Classification (NCBI taxonomy): domain Eukaryota; kingdom Metazoa; phylum Arthropoda; class Insecta; order Lepidoptera; family Erebidae; genus Eilema; species Eilema sororculum. The sequence goes on along the minus strand of OU618552.1, from coordinate 16,361,697 downwards.
GAAAAAAGGTTATAATTTTATTTATTGCAATGTCCAATGTAAAGAATTATAGTTTAGTATAAATAAGTATGTGTAACATACCAACATAAGCTCTTAAATTCTTCTTCAGGCCAGGAGATTGCCAAACTGATAGCCAGTTCCCATTCCAAAGCTTCTTTATAACATTCAATGGCCTTTTCTACATTATTGGCTCTTTCATATATCACACCAGCTTCAGTGTATTGCTTCTTTAATTTTAAATATAAACCAAAGTCATCTGATATTTCCTTGAAGATCTCATCACTTGGAGAAAATAAAGCTAATGCTTCTCTGTAAAGACTGTGATATTTTACGAATGTTTTTAGTTCATTATGTTTGCTATCACCACACAATACTAGACTCTCTACTGCCCTATCAAACCTCTTCAAATGTTTATTAATTGAAAACCTCTTGTAATTCTCTTCCATTTGATTTAACTCTTCAAGCATTGGAACATATTCCTTAGGATCCTTTTGCGATTTATTAGCAACTAACAGAACTAAGTCGAAATCATACATTCCAAGTGCAACATCAAAGAGATTGTTGACATCAACCATGTACAATAAATACTTTAATGCTTCGTCTGATCCGACAGGTAATCTAGAACCACCTGATTCTTGAATCTTAAGTTCTTTGATAATCAAAAGAGCCATTTCTAAATCTTGGGCTGTGTTTTTTTTCACATATGTTGTTAGTAATGGTAGTATCTTGGTATCTCTGTCTAATCTATTTTCCAAGTGTTCCCTGAGAATGTCACAAATCTTTTCAATTTTAGAATCAGTGGCACAGTCAAGTTTGTCTGACTTAGCTGCATAACTACTAGCATACATAGATTTTGTAACATCTACATTTTCTAAGTCTGACAAAAAGAGATTCAACCAAGAATTGTTTTTTACAGATTCCAAAAATGTGTCAATATTGCCCACAAATTTTACTGGATCATGGTCATAAATAAGATTCAAATTGATTCTCTGCTTCCTCATCAGATCAAAAGCTTCACAATATTGTAATTTATCAAGAAACTCTCCAATAATTTTTAGTGATAAAGGTCTTGGCTGAATTATCTCTAGATTTCCTCTGGGCAATTGGAATACTGTTCTAGTGTCATTTGGCACAGCTAAGACTAATTTTGCACCTCTTTCGACTTTTCTTGAATAAACATGACTTGATTGAGTTTTTTGATATTCAGAGATGGCATCAATGCCTTCTTTGGTTAGTTCTGCACAGAGTAACAAATGTTGCAAGGTAGTCAGAAGAAGGAAATGAGAATGAACATAGTATGAGCTAACACTATTCATAACCATTCTATCATTGATGCATAATTGCCCTTTGTGAGATAACCCAATAAAATATAAGTCTTCTTCTATAGAAAATACATCAAACTGTGGGTATGAAACACTAAAGGAGACATTTTGGACATCTACTGTTCCTCCTAATTTATACAGGACTATATCTCCATTTATGAGTTGTAAATATATTATAGAGTTTTCAATGGGATGTGGCTGAATTTTAGTCACTGCTGCAGGCAAAGAATTTGAATGCTTTATTTCAAGTATATCATTGTTAATTCCATATTCTACTATATTATAGTTGGCATAGTCAACATTGATACATATAATTGTATCAGTGTCAACCCATAACCAGTTATAAAATTGGAAAGGAAAATCAAATTCTTCGACCTCAATAGTTTTAAAAACTTCATACTGTAGGGGAAACTTATTAGTGTGTTTATAAAAAATAATTTTTTTATCATTAGTGTACACAAAGAAAGAGTTTGAACCAATTTTTGAAGCTGGTGGGGCAAATGTAACTGAAATAATATTTGCATTGAGATTTATTTCTAAAGCAGACTTTGGCGGCGGTACTACAGTTTGTCTCAAGCCTGTGAGTAGGAGTTTATTTCCATCTATAACACCAACTACTGCATCATCTTTAATACCCTGTCCCCTACTATGGTTCACATTCCATATCCAAGTGTACGAAAGATGCTGTCCATTATGTAAAAATACATGTAGTTTCTTATTATTCACAATATCAAAATCATTATCCCACATCACCTTGCATATTTTTTGCTCATTTGTGAATTCCAAAGTCTGTTTCAGGTACCAGTGGTAATTGCCTATGGTATAGAGTAATAAGGTCTGTGTATTTGTCTCTGTATCTCTACATTGTAGTGTAAGTATCTCTGAGTCTAAACTCCAAGCTATGTCCTCTACTGTGGTGTTGGAATTAACAGGGATATCAAACTCTCCATGTTTCAAACCATTCTTTTCAAAGAAAGATACCATATATTTGTTGTTTACTTTCTGTGTAGTAGCAAGGAGGTTGCCACTAGGTCTCCATGATAAATTAGTTTCTAAGCCTTGCTGTTTTTCACTGGTGTATTGTAGATGGCCCTCTTTGTCAAACACTTTGAACCTTCTGATTCCATCCATAGTAAATCCAACTGCATAAAAATTGCCATCTCCCCTCCATGATATTTTGATTGTGTCGTCTGGTATATTTTCATCTGAAAATATTATTTTACCCTAATTAGCAGTCTGATAAAGCACTGATTTAATCAATTGTTTGCCTATCAGTGTAATAACAATGTCCTCAGGACTTGATCTTACTGACTACAGGAAATATTTTTATGGGGTTTATAGCTGGCAGTTATTGTTTGTAATCTTACCTGCAGTAACTTCACTCTTCACTCTTGCCTGTTTACCGGCAGATCCGTGAAACTGTGTCTCCTTTTTCCCCCAACCTACAGTAATGAACTGTTTCTCTCCAAAGTCATCACTCAGTAAGTTTACTTCATTGATAGGATCAAACATATTCATAAGAACCATATTCAAGTCTTTGGTGACTAAAACCAGAAGTTCTTGGTCTGGACTCCACTCCATTGCCTGTAAGCCAAAATGTAAAACTTAATTTGGGATAAATATATATGGCTTAAGATCTAGATTGTCACGACAATCTTTACCTAATATTTGTAGCTAGGTACATTTTACACCATCTTCGCAAGGTTTTGTACGCTAAGTGTGTAAATAAAATAGATACATCATAATTAACGGATAATATATGTAAAACTAAATTGTATACCTCACAACGAGTACTGAAATCTCCAAGCGGGTTTACTTCAGTACGATTTGTTAGAGCTGTTATTACTCTTATAATGAAAGTAAATTAAATACTAACCAGTAAGCCATTGTCACAGGTACCAGCCAAGTCGCACATATTGCTGCCATGGCCAATCGTAATCAGTTCTCCATTTGCAAGTCCCACGCACAACGCATTTGTTAGGGTTAGGAATGTGATATTAACAGGACTGTTACTTGGAGACGCGATCTCACATAAATCTTTAACCCATTTAGTATTCCCATTCGGATTAAAGTTAGTTACACTGAGGTTATGTGTACAAATAAACAACTCAGTACAAGAGCTGTCTTCGTCGTGTCCATTGCAAACGACCAATTTATCTTCTAATTTAACTTCTAGATTCCTCACTGTTACGTCCCAAAGACATAAGTTTTTCATTATGACAAAATAAATAATCTGCGATTGCTATTTGTAATTCAATTCAGTTCATAATCTTATTGAATGGCCTCTATAGTGTTAAGTGTAAACACGTTTTATAGGTTAGCATGTGTCAGAAGTAAATTGTCAAATTGACGTTAACGACAAAGACGGTCAAAGACCAAAGAGTTTTTTTCTTGTTTTTTTAACTACTCGCTATGACATCGTGCTCTTTAGCGCTAGTTCAGACACGGCGGGAATCGCACGATTTCAAAATCGCATGGAAATCGCGCTGGTCTTATTTGTATGAGTTATGAAGTAATCGTTCTGACATAACCGCACGGTTAATAAAGCCGCGCGGTTGCCGCAACCCAACCGCCAGAAAATAGAATCGCGCCACTCCCGCGCGGTTTCATTACTATGGAGTCTTTACTTCGCGTTCAATTGCGTTGCGGATACCGCGCGGTGCGCACGTCACTGCTCGTGAGTTCGCCATGGATCGTTTCGACACTGAACTATTTATTGATGAGGTGGAGAAGAGACCTGCAATATGGGACATTCAGTGTGATGATAACTCTAATAAAATTATCAAGAACCGAGTTTGGCAAGAGTTGGTGGAGATATTTGGAAATTGCGAAGACACGGTGGAAAAAAAGAATATTTTAAGTAAGTAGGTTTTCACCAAAAATTATCTGACAGAATTATGTTATAATTATTGTTTATATTATACTCTCCATATACTTGAGGTAGCTACTTAAATGAGTATAAACATTTAGAGCATTTTTCAAATGAAGGTCACAACGGTATTACCTTATTTCGTTTGTTTACATTTAGTTATGCACCTGAACATTACAAGTATGGTATGTTAGTTGCAGCTATGTCTTTGTGTCTTGCCATGGAACACACCCATCGTTCACAAAGTAATGAGCGAATTTATCTCTGATATTCAAAGATGACGGTGTCCCTCTTCCGGCATGCAAGGTATTCAGATTAGTCATGGGTGCACTATATAAAGTATCTTTAAATTTTAGACCATCTCTAGTCCGCACATAGTTATGTAGAACACAAGAGGTTTTTATTATGTCTTCGGCAAAATCTATGTTTACATTTATGGGCCTATGAAAGATGCGCCATTTGTTCTCCAAAATACCAAAAGAGCACTCAATATTACGTCGGGCTCTCGATAACCTATAGTTAAAAATCCTTTTTTCATATGGTAAACATTTGCCTGAATATGGGCGCATTAAATTTTCTGCTAAGCCGAAGGCTTCATCTACAACTATAACATAAGGCATTGGTGTTGGGTCTACATTAGATATTGGTGTAGGTGTTGGTATGTTTAATGATTTTTCTGTCAGGCGTTTATAAAAAACCGAATTTTTAAATATAGCAGCCATAAGCCCCAATATCAACATAAGTAAAGCAATGGTTGGCGTCGCAAAGTGCTAAGAGCACTATGGAAAAGAAATGTTTATAGTTATGATACAAAGAACCCGAATCAACAGGCTTTATAACTCGGATATGCTTGCCGTCTATAGCACCAATGCAATTTGGAAAATTTGCATATCTCTCAAAGTCTTGTGCTATTGTCTTCCAGGTATCCTCAGTCGCTTCGGGCATAACTATGTTTACCAACTTATTCCACAATGATTTACATACTTCGCGGACAATTCCAGTAATCGTCGATTTTCCTAGGCGATAATTGTAGCTAAGTTCTCCAAATGAACAACCCGTACCAAGATATCTGAAACCAAATTAATGCAGTCAATGAACATTAACAAAATACCATTAACAAAAGTTAACTATAATCCGGAGTCAACATTTATCCCAAAACCTTACTGGAGTCCGTCACTATCAAAATGCGTAGCCGAGCGCCGCCTGGCTTTGTCTAGGTTTCGACGCAACCCAACCCCACAGAACTTTGAGACTTTAAAAGAAAAAATACGTATCGCTCAAAAGGCCATAAGTAACGCTAAAAGTATAGCCTGGCAATCATTTTGCTCTTCTTTAGATAAAACATGCTCATCTAGTGACGTTTGGAAGAAAATGAAGTGGTTGAAAGGGTATATAGGACACGAGGGGACTTTATAGATAAATCTACGGCAAATCGACTATTGCATAATTTAACTCCAGATTATACCCGAAATTTAGACTTGTGTTTTTCACGTGACAACCCAGATCTAGAAGTTAGAATATCCAGTAACGAACTGCACAGAGCTATCCGTGGTAAGGATACCTCACCAGGACATGACAATATTTCATATTCCATGATTAGCAAGTTACCAGAAAAAGGGAAGCACATATTACTGACACTATATTATTCTTTTTTTAGTAATGGGTTCGTTCCTAAGCAGTGGCGATATGTTAGAATCGTACCAATTCCAAAAATAGGACGAGATCCGAGGGACATAACATCACTGAGACCAATATCAATGATCTCCTGTGTGTGTAAGATTTTTCATATCATCCTAATGAATAGATTAGAATGGTTTATGGAAAAAAACAATCATTTGTCCCTGGCCACCACAGGCTTTAGAAAGTGTCGTTCGACAATAGACAACTTAGCAGATTTAGTGTTAACAACTCAAATCGGATTCTCTAATAATTTAACGACAGTTGGCTGTTTTATTGATATTAATGATGCCTACAATAATATAGATATAGTAAGTTTGTTACAAATTATGGACGGATTAGGGATAGGTCGTCTAGTATGTTCGTACATCTGGAATTACTTCTTATAATTACTCCCTATCACGTTTGACGGGACGAGGGTTAGCTCAGGGGGATCCACTTTCCCCGCTTTTATTTAATATTGCCACTCTATCGATTTGCAAAGAGATATGTAATGTTTGTATTTCACAGTATGCTGATGATTTTGCGTTGTACTCGACTGGCAGCAATATATCCGTCATAGCACAAAAGTTACAGGAGGCATTATATGTACTCAGTGGTTTTCTATCAAAAGTAGGACTTGATATTTCCGGGACAAAAAGCAAGGTGTGTATTTTTAAAAGAGGCTACAAAAAGGAGGAAATTGATCTCAAAATTGAGGATATATCGCTGCCAGTCGTAGATAATGTCAAATATTTGGGGTTATGGCTGGATCGTTCGTTGAGGTGGGCTAGACACATTGGAGAAACGGTTGATAAGGTGAAAAAGTTTGTAAATGTTTTTAAAGCACTTGGTGGATCAAAATGGGGCGTCCATACTGTTCACATGAGGCGGATGTATATTGCTTTGGTCAGAAGTAGACTTGATTACGCCAGCGCATTTTATGATAATGCGGCCCAATCACAACTTATTAAACTAGAGAGATTGCAAAATGTATTCATGAGATTGATAGGTGGGTTTGTGAGGAGTACTGCCATACACGTAATGGAAAACGAACTTTTTTTGCAACCTTTACACATACGTAGACACTATTTGGCGGGGAAGTTTTGGCTTATATCGAAATCCTTCAAGAAAAATAATATTATGTCTTTATTAGATGATATGCAAACTGTAAGTGTTAGTTCATATTGGAGGCGAAAGAAATTGCCTCTCTTGATTACAATACACGAATACCTTAATCAATACCGATTCACTTTAGCGTACAACTTGAAATGTTCTCCATGAACACTTGGGTCAGCAATATGGATTTCTCGGACAACATTAAAATTAGTATAGAAGATGTTATTACTGCAAAGCGATCTTATTCGCTACATAGACTTAAAGAAAATTGTATTCAACACATCAATCGGCATTACAATTCATTTTACAAAATTTTCACTGATGGTTCGAAGGAAGACGGCCGGACTGGGGCGGCGCTCTTTGATCCACAAACTAACCACTCCGTAAAACTTAAAATCAGGTGTAATGTCAACATAATGTATGCAGAGTTGGTTGCCATACAAGAGGCCTTATCATATATAGAACAATTTGATTATGGCGAATACTTAATATGTACAGACTCAAGGCGTGCCCTCCAGCATTTAGCTCGGTGCGCCTCCACAACTCGAGGAACTCCGATAGCCTATAATATAATTCGAGCTCTTGAAACCCTTAGAAGTAATAATAAAAATGTCATGTTACAGTGGGTGCCTGCCCATATTGGTTTGATCGAAAATGAAACAGCTGATCGATTGGCTAAGGAGTCCCTTACAGATGGCATAGACTTTACATGCGCTCCACATTATGTTGATGTACTGTACCGGGTCAAGAATAGGTGCACCCAAATGTGGGCAGAGTACTTTGACCAAAGGTCGCTAACCAAAGGTATCTGGTACCGTACTATTCAGCCTAACATCTATAAACATCCTTGGATCGATCAAGCCAGTATGAGCAGATCAGACATGGTCATGGCTCTTAGACTTCGTTCTGGACACATACCATTGAATGGTTTTGCATATTTAATGGGAAAGGTCGGCTCACCTAAATGTAACTTTTGTAACATTGTAGAAGATGTACACCACATTTTAATGGAGTGTGTCCGGAACGAGGCCGAAAGAAAGCAATTATACGGCCACTGTAATTACAATATCGGCCGATGTAATAGTATCCTCGCTCGTCCCACTTCGGAAGAGGCGAAAAAATTGTACACTTTGGCTAAGATCTGTTGTATTAATCGATAACACATGTATTAACCTCAATGAGGGCGGCATAGTCACTCAGTGACTAAGCCCTCAATAATAAATAAAGAAAAAAAAAAAAGATATCTGAAACAAGAAAATTATTAATGATATTATTATTTTTAGGTACCTACACAACTCCAAAAAAAATGGAAAAACATACGAGATTGCTACAATAAAGAATATAAAAAAGAAAAAACAACTCCTAGTTCAGGTGCTCGTAAAGGAGCCCGATATATGTATTTTTCAAGATTATCTTTCCTGCAGAATAGTGTAAGTAATAAAGACACTACAACTAATATTGAAGAACAGAATGAAAGGCAAAGTGAGGAGACAAGTCAACTTAACGCCATTGAAACCGAAGCCACTGAAATACGTCCACCTAAACGTAAGAAAACACAAGTGCCAGAAGAAAAAATAGCTGTTTTAATAGAAAAAAGTATCGAGTTACGAAAAAATTTTCAGAATGAACTTCAAGAAAATAGTATTACCAAACAAGACGACGACAAACTCTTTTGCTTGTCGTTATATAAAGAATTCAAAAAAGTACCAGAAAATAGGCGTTTGGCAACCAACATAGAATTACTTCAAGTGATACAAAAAGGACAAAGCTTACCGCCCCCTGTTCGCTACAATAAGAATAAGAATAAGAATAATTTATTTGCCTTTAAACATGGTTACATGCAGTGGCGGGGCAAGACCTAAATTTGATGTGGGCAAGACAGATTTCGCGAGGCCCTGTTCTATGGCGACCTGAAGACGGATTTTACAAAATAATAAAAACTAACAAAACAATTAACACTGCCAAGTTTTTATTCATAAAAATACAAATTAGATTAATAAGTATTAATGAAAAATTACAAATCGTTAATATAAAGGTGGAGATATACATTTCTTAAAGTGTATCCTTAAAAATCATTAGATTTCTTTATTAAAGGAACAGAAATTTTCTGCTTTTAACGTTACTAAATTCCTTAATTATGGTATCGTAATTCAGCCTAGATGCCAAATCTGATTCAATTGATAAAACACCCAAAGCTGAAAGTCTTTCTTGGCTCATTGTGTTTCTCAAATAATTTTTTATTAATTTTAATTTAGAAAAACTTCTTTCAGCAGAGGCTGTACCTACTTACCGGAATTGTTAATAAAATTCGGATGACAATGTAAATATTTGGGTAAATTTCTTTCAAGCTATTTTCTGTTATGTATGACAGCAGCTGTTTCACGTCTTTAATGAAGTTGGGTACTTAAATGTTTCCAGTCACAACACCCTCCTTGCACCACCTGAGTTTGTGAATTGCTAAATAGTCTGCATGGAAAACAGTAAACTTTATTTTGGGAATTGGAATAAACTAACCAGCGACGATGTTGAGTTTCACCATTATTTAGTTTTCTCGAGAAATAGAAATTGGAAAAGTGTCTGTTTTCATCACCTTTGGGATAATATTCATCACTGCTATTTAATTGCTGTGTGGGCCCGCTTCGAACTATGTCACGACGCTGTGTATCCGTTATAGGAAACGTCCACAATCGCGGACCGGATTAACAAGTACTTGCTAAACTATGGCGGTGGCGTCGTCGCTGCGAATTGGAGAATCTATGTCAATCTGTTCTTCTTGACTGCTTGATGACAGCACAAGAGTTTCAGCGTCAAATTTTGATTGGCTAGAAGATGATCCAAGCTCTACGTCTAACTGACGTTCGCTCTCGGTATTCAGTGCATCTGGAGCATTTTCCAACGGTATCTCGGACGTTTGTTGTGTAGAAGTCGAAGCTATCGATTCAAAAGGTTCTGTACTACCAGATGCAGTTTGGTTGAGGAACTTCATCATATCAAAACCTGGTTGGTTGCAGTTCTTTCAGCTTTTCTTTTTCTTTTTGCTGATCCAGACTTCCATTTTCTTCCAATATCTCTATCACGGCCGGACATGTCGATAACGTCGTATCTATAAACTGTAAACGAAAGCAATAGTTAACATTTTTTTGCAGTTTTATCTACATAATATTGTAAAATTTAAATTAGTTTTCAAATAAAAATCTTTAAGATAGCTCTTACTACCTGCTAGTTTTAAAAACCTAAAAAGTCGATACGTTTTTTACCTTAAAGCTTTTTTGGTTTCCTTCAAAAGAGCAAGCTTCATAAAGCGTATTTTATATATAAATTATTACTGCGTTATATACTTATTACCAATTAAATATTTCTTACCTTATGTAAAATAGACGAATACAGGTACCGGTGTGTTACAAATCACAAAGAAAACAAAAAACAATTAAAAAAGTCACTGTTTTAAAATTTTGGGTCAGTTTACAGGAGCAATTAATATACCTAAATACCTAAATAATTTGATTGGTTGACTTCCTAGTAAAGAAAGTAAACAAATAAAACCGGGGATTCCCCGCACTCTGGTCGGCGGCAAATGTTGCCATACTATGAAAACATGTTTCACAACAAAATTAATTTAATTTTTTTTTTTTGTTTTATTTTCGCTTTAAAATTTTTTGAGGCGCGAGGCCCCTTGTACCGCGAGGCCGTAGGCAGTGGCCCACGTCGCCCACGCCTTACGCCGCCTCTGGTTACATGGATCTTATAATATGTACAAGCACAGCATGTTTAGTTAATAATTTCAGTTAATAATTTAATTCGTTAATAAACTATTACATGCATACACTAATATAGGAAATTTGACAAACAATAATAAAATAGTGATGAATTGTCAAATGAAAGAGTTATTATAATCCTAAATATTTATGGTCAGTCACTTCTATCAATTTAATTTATTATAATTGAATTAGTTATCTACTGTTATTTAAATGTCGTGAACTCTTTTATTGTGTAAAAGCATCTATCGGTAAGCCATTTTTTTAAAGATTGTGAAAAGCGTATGTGAGGTAGCTCTCTTATTTCTTTTGGTATCTTATTAAAAACTTGGATACACATGAACTATTATTTTTATATAAACTTGTCGACATCATGGGTAATAGGAGTTTACTTGGGTCTCTGGATAAATGCTTTTTGTTTTCACATGCTTTTTTAAATAAATATGGGTGTTTTTTTACAAATAAACAAATCTCATAAATGTATATGGATGTCAGTGTCAATAATTTGAGTTTTTTGAAGAGTGGCTTACCTACATGATTCTAGTGGGGCGGCCCCGCAAATCGCCCTAACACATTTTTTCTGTGTGACAAATACTTTTTTTATTTCTGTCGAGTTACCCCATAACAATATTCCATATCTAAGCAGAGAACCCACATATCCATGATAAGCCATTATCGCCGTTTTTTCATCTGACAGTCTTCTAGTCCTTCTGAGTGCAAACACGAATCGGTTTATTCTACTGGCTATGTTATTTATCTGCGCCTTCCAGTTGCAATGGCTGTCGATTGTAATACCTACCTAAAAATTTTGCTTCGTTTGTCTCTAATATATCATAACCACAGAAGTTAATGTTCAGATTGCTTGAGTTATTTTTATAATTTTTGAATTGTACTATGTTTGTTTTGTTGAAGTTTACATTTAGATTGTTTTCTTGGTTTGTTCCCTTTATGTCGAGTCCCGTTATGTCGAGTCTGGGAGTCTATTGTTCTCCAAAGTATTAATATTTTACGCTTCCTATTACCGTCATGTCGAGTACAGTCAGAATATAAATTAAAAGCCAATCTATATAAAAATGAACCCCTATTTCCCTTGGTCACGAGATAGCGCCTGAACGGCTGGACCGAGTTCGCTTATTCTTTTTTTGTTGTGTTCGTTATTGTTAGGAGAAGGTTCTTATGAAAGAAAAAATGAAGAAAATTGCGCGGAATCACAGTACCTATAATCACTAGTAGTGTAAATGTACAGGATAAAGTTTTACAGTATTTTATTTTTTTCAAATTATTTACGTTATCAACCTAGAATTAAAAAAAATATCACTTAGCAAATCTTATAGTGGATAGGCGATTAAGATAAATCATACAATTTTGTTACTTGTAAAATCTTCAACTATTTTATTTATACGCATGTCAATTGCCAAGCTGTTTTTTCTTTGCTTCTGATTGTCGTCATTATAGACGTTTACCTGCTCTACCTTAAACCTAGCTTCTTTAGCCTCATCTCCAAGTGTGCTTTAGCGAAATGCACACCGAGAGGTACTTAAATAAAATATTTTTCTATCTTTCTTTCTTTCTATAGTATATAGAGGTGGTCTTTAGTTGAGCTTTTTATTTAGGCTTTCATGCCACACCCTTCTACTGGGTTTGCGGTCCTGTGGCGTTCGTTGTAACAAGAAATAAATTAATAAAGCCATTTACTTCTTGCTTTTACCAGGTTTCGTGTTTTACCCTGTAAAGTATTTAAAAAAAAACTAAATATATAATAAATGTGGTAGGACGTGTATATAGTCCTACCACGTGGTGTGTTTGCACACAGAGCGTAAAGAACCTAATATGACCTGGCGTTTGGTTGTAAGAAAGGAAATACTCATGTAATCGCTTCTATGAATGAAAACGTAAGAAAATCGGCACTGACCTGTGTTCCACCTCGTGAGGATTCAGCTGCAGACAGGCGTGGTTCCTGGCACGTGCTGGTGGGTAGGTAATTTTCGACCGGCCGGTGAATTTCTTGAATTTGTCGTTTTCTTCCGATACACTTCACTTATACTGACTTGAGAATGTGGCCAAAGGAACTTATAGAATTACACAGAAAAAGAAACGAGGAGTTGAATTACTCAAACTTCCGTTTGGTGCGGGTTAGCGGAGTCAAAGAGGCACCTTTCGGCGCTGCGGCGTTTTAGTGACTGATTAAAAAATGCGAGCGGGTAGATGATCCGCCGTGGTGCTTGAGAGTCTCGCGTAGAAACTTCATTCTCAAAATATAGTTCGAACAGATCCATTCACAGCGCCATTCATTGGCCTTCTTCAACACTAAGTGGTCAACAAATGAGCGCCAATATTCAAACATTATTCGATACATAGAAGCGGTTCATTAAATTACAAAAATTGAAATACAATTAAATTATGTGGGAAACAATTAAGAAAGTACCTAAGCGCTCCACCATGCACCCGGCTTTGGAACGTCGCAAGACGTTACGAAACAAACAAGCGAACACTGGCTGATTAGAGCCCATAGTGAATTTGTATAACATAATAATACACATAGCTAAAATAACAACTTAGACTAACAATATTCTATCTAAAGTATGTTTAAAGCTTGAGTTAAAAATTAAAGTTTAAGATTCTATTTAGCGTTGTAAGTTATTGCGTTGGGATAGGATACAACCCGTTTACAGCGAGTTTGTAAGTACCAGTACGCGTTTTATATATTATGATAGACATGAGGAGTCCAGGTCCAGTATGACAATTGACTACGTGAAAATGCTGAACTATTAGATCAACAACGTGATCGCGTTTAGGGAGGAGGGCAGGATGTAATCCTGATACAGAATGAGGTTCGATCTTAAATTTAAATCGTGCGAATTTTAAAACGTATGTAATGATACGTAGTAGTTTCTGCCAAGAAGAAACACGTTGTGCTAATGTACATAACAATGGCGACTCTGTGTGTTTTGATGTCACACTCAACACATTTGCCTTATGCTCAGGTAAGTCAGAACAGTTGGCGGGAGAGAATGACTTAATAGGCCATTCATCAGGGGGGCCGCGGATCCATGCTGGACCGTTCCACCACAAATCATAAGTCAAAAGTTGCGAGGGGAGCATGCCGAGTGATAGACAATCACTCGGGTTAATGTCTCCGGCGACGTGACAAAAATGTTCAGCGTTCAAGTTTTCTTGACACTGAGCGACCCGGTTGCTAACAAAAATCGACCACCGATGTGGTGACGAGTGAACCCATGATAAGGCAATCGTGGAATCAGAAAAGGCGTAAATGTCAGTAACGGGAATGCGTAATGCATAAGAATCACGTACAGTTCTTATTAACTTTGACATAAGCAAGATGGCACATAACTCTAATCGAGCAAGCGTAGTAATCTTTGTCGGAGTGACCTTTGATTTCGCACACAAAATGCGAGTTTGAATGCCAGATGGGTAGGTACAATGTGCATAAATAACACATCCCATGCCATTCAGGCTGGCATCACAAAATGCGACAAGACGTAATTCGCAATCAACTTCGACACCTATATATCGCGGAATTTTTAATGTGTCAAGCAATTTTAATTCTTGAACGAGAGCGGAAAGGCGTGAGCGTATATGCTCTGGAGCAGGGTCATCCCAATCACTCTTACTAAGCCAAAGTTCCTTAATTAACAACTTGGCGTAGAGTATCACAGGTGCCACCAACCCGAGCACGTCAAATAGTCGTGCAACTATAGGGAGTATATTTCTCTTAGTGCACTTCTCATCTACCAAGGTGGATGTGAAATAAAAATTATCTCCACACGGCTCCCACGAGAGACCTAAAACCTTTGCGACATGACTGCCAACATCAAACTCAAGCGATTTGCGGTGAGTATTTATGTCAGCGTTCATTGCGATAGGAAATAACCCAAAATTTAATAATAATAAAAACAGGTCTGCCTGTAAATTGGGACCAATATGTAAAATATCATTGAGCGAAAGACCAGTGTGGGTTTTAGCGCTCGCGTCTAACACAATACGCGGCATCGGTTTGTCATGTCGAACTACTGCGTGATGTGGTATGTAATAACCATCCATAGACAAATTAGAGTCATCAACGAGACCAAGACAACCGTTATCCAAACAATCCCGAATAACCTTATTGTAATTTTCGCGTACGGTTGGTGATTGACGAAGTTTACGCTCGAGCGACAAAAACCGGCGGTGAGCGACGCCGCGCGAGTTCCCTAGTTCAGAGGGATCCTTGCAGAACGGCAGCGCAACAGAATAATGACCTACGTCATCGCGAGTCACAGTAGATGTGAAAATATTCTCGCACTTGGTTTCTTCTGGAGACAATAGGCGTTTCACAGGAACTTCCTCAAGTTCCCAAAAATTTTGCACTAAATCATTTAGTGCTAGCGCAGAAAAGGATGCGGTTGTAGGCACAACAACTTTACGTGGGTAATCACCCATAAGTACATACCCAAACGCGGTTGATAGTACACAAGGGGCACTGGGACCACACTCGACTCTATTTCCTAAGTATATATACGGGAAGAGCTGTGCACCTAATACTATATCAATGTTTCCTGGAATGTTCCAGCTTAAGTCAGCAAGCGGTAAATCGCGAAGATTTAACTCGCTATCACACTTAATTAATTGCGAGGGCAATTGATCCGTAAGGCTATTCATAACTAACGCATGTATAGTATACTTATGATCTGCATAAATACGAGATTCAATGTCCAAATATACATAGCCTATTATCGTGTGCGAAATGGAGCCAACACCTTTGACAACAGAATTACTCATTGGTATTATTGGTAAATTTAATAAACGACAACAGGACAATGTTATTAAGTTATTCTGTGAGCCATTATCAATTAGACATCTGACTACAGATTTATTTCCAGTGCTACCTTTAGGGCGAGCATACACCTGAGCGGTTGCCAAGAGAATATCACCCTTATGGCTAGAGGCATACGAATGCACAGTGCTTGAAGCGAGCGATGACTCAGGAGTGGGACCGTCAAGGTCGCACTGGGGCGGCGGGGATGCGGCAACAGTCGTCGCATGCGAGTGCGAATTATTAATATTATTCTCAAAATGCAATAATTTATGATGTTTTTTCTGACAGAAACAAACTGACGTACTTTTACATTGCGGGAGATTATGTAATGTGCTTAGACAATTCACGCAACCACGCTTAGATTTAATAAACTCATATCTAGCCTTTGCATTTTGCATATTTTTAAACTGAGCGCAGTTATACAGGTGTCGGTGGTCGCGGCCGCCACATAAACAACATGACGCGTCTACTGCGGCGGGCGCATTCGACTTATTATTAATCGGCACACTGACAACAAACGACTTAGAATTACGCTGTACACGCCTATCACTAGACTGTGGCGTCCCAGCAGTGGACGACTTCGCATATGACGAAGACCGCGGGTTTGACCGTTCAATCATCTTAGCATAATCTTGTACAAAGTCGATCAGCTGTTGTGTCGTAGGGATATCGACACCTCGAACAGAAAGTTCGAAGGCTTGGATGGTTAGCGTGTCCATTTTCCTCAAGGCACATTGTAGAAACACGAAGTCCGTTAAATCATTTATACCTAACTCTTTAAGCGCGGCGATAGATGAGGAATATATACCTATAAATGAATCAAGTGAGTTCACACTAGGTGAACAATTCTTTAAGTCTAATATATTATTAAGATAATATGAACCTAATGAGCGTTTATCTTGGTATTTCTTGACCAAGGCGTCCCACACTATACTGTAGGTCTCACTTGACGGAACAATACCGGCAGTGAACTTTAATGCGTCTTTGGTTAATTTTGAGAATAGGTATTGCACACGTTGCAAATCAGACAATTGTGTGTTCGAATGAATATTGGCCTTAAAGGACTGATAAAATGTATTCCAGTTTTCAGGGCGTCCGTCAAAACTCGGAATAACAAGCATTTCCAATTTCACTACAGACGCGTTTGAATTACTCGGCCCGTGTGATGCGACCTCCTTGACCTTGAGCGTAGATAATTTATTTCTAATGCGTTTTATTCTCGAATACAATTCATCGAATGAGTCAAGGCAAGAATAGTCGGATTCTACAGGGGATTGTAATGATAAATTTAAGCTATTTATTTGATCTACAATCGACTCGAACTTATCGCGAACGACATCGATGTTCTCGGTCTCAGACAGAAAATCTTCATTCGCTCGCGTCGTTATGTCAAAACACACAACTGATTTCGACGATTTATACCAACGATTAATGCGTGCAAACAATAATTCCTTTTTTTGATTCAACAGAATAAGCTTCGTCTCGAGATCTGACGACATGTTTGCAAATTAACGATAGGTAGGACCTACCTATTGAAATATAACAAGAAGATTATCTGTAAGGTACCTACTATAATATAATAGTAA
This sequence comes from Eilema sororculum, assembly GCA_914829495.1. Classification (NCBI taxonomy): domain Eukaryota; kingdom Metazoa; phylum Arthropoda; class Insecta; order Lepidoptera; family Erebidae; genus Eilema; species Eilema sororculum. The sequence continues at coordinate 16,344,574 of OU618552.1, read as the reverse complement.
TTCAACACAAACAGTTTAGATATACCTACTTTTTTATTGAAAATTGTACTACGGCTTATTATATAATAGCGCAAGTAGCACAGCGGAGCGGGAATGTAACTATGTACTTACGTACCTAGATAGGTACCTACCTACAAAGCTACGCGTATGTGAATAGAATGATGATTATTTACCAATTAATACGTAAATCACCAACTATTATAAATATCTACCAATTATTACGTAGATTTAGCGTTTTAAATGCAGAATTTACCAAATAATTTACGTAAATCTGTTAGCGAAAGAAAGTAATGAAACTAAGATGGCGGAAAGAATTCACCAAAATTACGTGAATCTTTTAATTAAATGAATAGGAAAGAAATATTATTCACCAATAATTACGTGAATATGTTATTTACTGGCCTATCCGGCTCGTAAGGAACCATAAATTATGGTGGGACGTGTATATAGTCCTACCACGTGGTGTGTTTGCACACAGAGCGTAAAGAACCTAATATGACCTGGCGTTTGGTTGTAAGAAAGGAAATACTCATGTAATCGCTTCTATGAATGAAAACGTAAGAAAATCGGCACTGACCTGTGTTCCACCTCGTGAGGATTCAGCTGCAGACAGGCGTGGTTCCTGGCACGTGCTGGTGGGTAGGTAATTTTCGACCGGCCGGTGAATTTCTTGAATTTGTCGTTTTCTTCCGATACACTTCACTTATACTGACTTGAGAATGTGGCCAAAGGAACTTATAGAATTACACAGAAAAAGAAACGAGGAGTTGAATTACTCAAACTTCCGTTTGGTGCGGGTTAGCGGAGTCAAAGAGGCACCTTTCGGCGCTGCGGCGTTTTAGTGACTGATTAAAAAATGCGAGCGGGTAGATGATCCGCCGTGGTGCTTGAGAGTCTCGCGTAGAAACTTCATTCTCAAAATATAGTTCGAACAGATCCATTCACAGCGCCATTCATTGGCCTTCTTCAACACTAAGTGGTCAACAAATGAGCGCAATATTCAAACATTATTCGATACATAGAAGCGGTTCATTAAATTACAAAAATTGAAATACAATTAAATTATGTGGGAAACAATTAAGAAAGTACCTAAGCGCTCCACCAAAATGTATGTAAGTATGTAGCTAGATTTTTTTAATACTTCTTTTTAATATTTAAAAAAATGGTTATTACGAGTGGGTTTTGCCAGCAAGAACCCCTGATTGGGTAAAGGCCTACTCCAAAGATGCCCATGCGTCTCTATCTTGGGCTAAGTCTCTCCAGTTTGGACCAGCTGTCCTTCTGAGGTCATCTTCCCATCTGGTTAGTGGTCTTCCTCGGCTTCTCTTTCCTGTTGGGCCGCTCCACGAAGTGACTCTCGTGGTCCATCTCTGGTCTGTACATCTCGCGACATAACCAGCCCATTTCCATTTTTGTTTTAGTGCATACGTTAGGGCATCGATCGCTTTGATGGTTTTTCTTATCTTATTATGCCTCACTTTGAGGAGCATTCTCCCCTTTGACAGGTTCTTATTTTATTTGTGGCTTTAGAGGTGAACTTCCACGTCTGGCACCCATACGTCAGGCATGGTAAGAGACTTGAGTTCATGACTTTTGTTTTGATATCTGCCGGCAGAAAAAAAAAATACTTATTACTTTTACTCTTGAAAATTTCTTTTTGGTTCCAATATATTTTGTTCCATGTTGATTTTACCCTTCTTTCTATTTCTAGTTTGTCGTTGTTTTTGTCAAAACTTAACAATTTTCCCAAGTATATATATATGACGGCGCTTTAATAAATTGTGTGAGATAAGAGTGAATGAGATTTACTCTGGCGTAATACATGACACTGGTGCTCTATGGTTGAGCGGCGACATTCGAACTTGGAACTGTCACTTTTTAAGTTAAAAATAATGGCGGGCAGTATTGTGCGGCGCGCGAAACGCACAGGCGTTATCGGAATATCTGGGGAATCGCTTCGCTCCTCAACCAAGCATTAGCGTGTCATGTAGAACGCTATTAATCCCGTTTGAATATACTTTGATAATCAGCGATTGATGTCATTGGAAATATTGTGATTCGTGTATTTGGTAGTGCCTTCTCCTCGCCCGTTTACCCACGCGGATTATAAGTGCTAGCTTACAATAAGGTCACCAAGATGTCAAAGACTCGAAGTACCTCCCCAGTGTTTACATCAGAAGTGGTATCTCAGGGCAACAAGCTGAGGAGAATAGGAGAATAGTAGTGGCAACCAAAAGACTTGCTAGTCGGATTTACGTGAAATAATGTGAAACTGTGACGGTCCTGATTCTTGGCTGCATCCCGACTGCGAAACCCGGTGAGCTCGTTCCTTTTTTATCGTAGACAGTGGGTTCGTTTATTCTTAATGATAAGTGGTATAACCAAAGAATTTCTTGGAAGCGTATAATCGTATTCCACCCTCCAGGGAAAGGTACTGTAATGCTTTAACTCGCCAGTGCAAATTCGTATTTGAATCTTATCCTATTTCTTCAGTGGTATTACGTGGGCAGCGATTTATTAGCTAGCAGAGTTCGCACCTATCTTTAAAGTGGCTAAGTTAAATTTTCATTACATAAGAGAGTTTCGTTATCTCCCGAATACCTAACCATGCAAGTTTTGTTTTATTCCTACTATCGGTACTTGGTGAAGACTAATTCGAATGGAATAGGGTACGCTGAAAATAAGTTACTAGGTATAGTACAAGAAGTAAGCAGTTCGTCAGAACGATAGATTTTAACAAAACTACCCTATATTAGCAAAAGTAAGTTCTTCAGTATACTTACATACGCAGATGCCATGTCACCATAGTGCAGAGGCTTGTGTTGGGTTGTCACCCACTGAGTGAGGTGGAGTGAAACAAAAATTAATCAGCTCTGCAGGTTATCATTTTATTTAAGCGACATAAATTACGTATTACTTAGTAGTTTTTAATGAAAACTAATGACGGAGATTTCAGATTATATCATGATGTATTACGGATTGGTAAGTTACACTGGTCGAAAGGACAGTGTCTTCCGGGCCATGCACTTGCGGCTGGTCGAAAGGAAACACCCGTCCGGTCCAGTCAGGTTGTTGGTAAGTTAAACTGGTCGAAAGGACAGTGTCTTCCGGGCCATGCACTTGCGGCTGGTCGAAAGGAAACACCCGTCCGGTCCAGTCAGGTTGTTGGTAAGTTAAACTGGTCGAAAGGACAGTGTCTTCCGGGCCATGCACTTGCGGCTGGTCGAAAGGAAACACCCGTCCGGTCCAGTCAGGTTGTTGGTAAGTTAAACTGGTCGAAAGGACAGTGTCGTCCGGGCCATGCACTTGCGGCTGGTCGAAAGGACACACCCGTCCGGTCCAGTCAGGTTGTTGGTAAGTTAAACTGGTCGAAAGGACAGTGTCGTCCGGGCCATGCACTTGCGGCTGGTCGAAAGGACACACCCGTCCGGTCCAGTCAGGTTGTTGGTAAGTTAAACTGGTCGAAAGGACAGTGTCGTCCGGGCCATGCACTTGCGGCTGGTCGAAAGGACACACCCGTCCGGTCCAGTCAGGTTGATCGTACCCAGATAACAGTATCGTCCAGTCCAGACCAGAGTGGTTTGCCGAAGGGACATACTAGTGTAAATCTGTATGCGATGTTTGTTGATCGTACCCAGATAACAGTATCGTCCAGTCCAGACCCGAGTGGTTTGCCGAAGGGACATACTAGTGTAAATCTGTATGCGATGTTTGTTGATCGTACCCAGATAACAGTATCGTCCAGTCCAGGCCCGAGTGGTTTGCCGAAGGGACATACTAGTGTAAATCTGTATGCGATGTTTGTTGATTGTACCCAGATAACAGTATCGTCCGGTCCAGACCCGAGTGGTTGGTCGAAGGGACATACTAGTGTAAATCTGTATGCGATGTTTGTTGATTGTACCCAGATAACAGTATCGTCCGGTCCAGACCCGAGTGGTTGGTCGAAGGGACATACTAGTGTAAATCTGTATGCGATGTTTGTTGATTGTACCCAGATAACAGTATCGTCCGGGCCAGACCCGAGCGGTTGGTCGTAGGGACATACTAGAGTAAATCTATGTGATGATTTGTGAGAAAAGTGCCGTCCGATCCTTGCTTGGTCGAAGGGACGCACAGCTTCGATTTTTGTCCATGTAATCATGAGAGGGTTGAAACGGGAACACTAGCGGGTAAGTGCGTCTGTGGGTAGCACCTGACGCAGCGCGGCGCAATTGCATCTTCAGTGTATTGTGCTAACTTCGTAACTAGTAAGTGCTATGCCCACAATCTAGAACAGTTTACAGCCTGGTATCAGTCTGTACCCTTACAAGTCTCCAGGTCATTTCGCCCCTTAGCTTCGAATCTCCAGTGCTCCAATACCATTTCGATAGAAGTCGTAGCACAGTAGCAGTTTAAATCAACCATGAGCTGGCCAAGACGGCGGTTCATAGTCAGAAAGAAAAAAAAAAAGAAACAAAAGAAAAAAAAAGGAACAAAAAAAAAAAAAGAGAAAAAAACACCTGATGCATATTGTAAAAAGGTAGGTTCAATCTCACGTTCATGTTCGGTCTGACTGACACCACGAGGGTTGATGTTCAGGTAATGTAATGTGGCAAGCCATGGAGTGTAGTGCAAGTGGTCGTAAGGTCACCAATGAGTGCTCGCACTATCTGATTGTTATGTGATTGTTAGAGTGCCAATGAGTGGTAGCCAGGTTTGACAAGTTCATCATCAGTGACTTGCCTGTGAATAGCCGTAGGGCCCCAAAGATTGGTAGCTTTTGTAGTGTGTTTAGTCGCTGAGATTTGAATCTTGTCCGGTTTGTCGCAGAGTCAGTGATGGACGAGCGCGTTTGTACAAGAACAACTGGAGCTTTGTGCATGTGCTTACAGGTGGATCTCTGGCATTAGTCGCACGAGGACGAGCGACATGTCAGTCTGGCCGTGACGGCGCTTTAATAAATTGTGTGAGATAAGAGTGAATGAGATTTACTCTGGCGTAATACATGACACTGGTGCTCTATGGTTGAGCGGCGACATTCGAATTTGGAACTGTCACTTTTTAAGTTAAAAATAATGGCGGGCAGTATTGTGCGGCGCGCGAAACGCACAGGCGTTATCGGAATATCTGGGGAATCGCTTCGCTCCTCAACCAAGCATTAGCGTGTCATGTAGAACGCTATTAATCCCGTTTGAATATACTTTGATAATCAACGATTGATGTCATTGGAAATATTGTGATTCGTGTATTTGGTAGTGCCTTCTCCTCGCCCGTTTACCCACGCGGATTATAAGTGCTAGCTTACAATAAGGTCACCAAGATGTCAAAGACTCGAAGTACCTCCCCAGTGTTTACATATATATATATTTTTCGACATATTCTAGTGGCTCTGCGTTGATTGTTATGAGATTTTTTCAGCTTGTGTTGGTCATTATCTTGGTATTAGTTAGGTTCATCTCTAGACCCACCTTAACACTAGCATGATGCAGAGACACAATCATGCGTTGTATCTAGCTGGCCGTCTCTGATAGAAGTACTACGTCGTCAGCGAACCTAAGATGGCTTAGATATTCACCTTTTATATAGATTCCTAGTCTGCACCAGTCCAACTTGCCAATGATGTTTTCCAGGATTGATATGAATGGTGTTGGAGAGAGGGGGTCTGTCTCACTCCTCTTTTTATGGGAAAGCAGGGGCCGATGGACCCGAGTTTGATCCTTCCTTTATTGTTATTGTATATACTTTGGATAGTTTTTATGTATACTTCTTCCGCTTCTTGCTCTGCCAAGCTTTCCCATATGCTGTTGTGTGAAACGGAGTCGAAAGCTTTTTGGTAGTCGATAAAGCTTATATATAGAGTCCTCTGTTGTTCTTGATACTTTTCTATGATTACCATTTTGTGGATGTGGTCAGTTGTTGAGAAACCTTTCCTGAAGCCCGCTCGTTCTACGGGTTGCTTTGTTTCTAGTGTTGTGCTTATTCTTTTGTTAATTATTTTAGAGAACAATTTGTAATAGTCTGATTGGTTTTTAATTGCCAATATTTTTGGGGTCTCCTTTTTTATATAATAATGTGATGTTTGCTTCCGACCATTGAGTGGGTGTAACTGAGTGTTGGATTGATAATCCAACACTCAGTTACACCCACTCAATGGTTTAGTTGAACAGTTTGGCCATCGGTGCAGCTAGAATTAACTGCGCATCTTTCAGTGCTTCGTTTATGATGTTGACGGAGCCTGGGCTTTTTTCTATTTTAAGCTTTTTTAATGTTTCTAAGACTTCGGTTTCATTGATCTCTATAAAATCTTTAAATTGGCCTTCCTTGTTGTTATTTGATATTATGTTGTTATCGTTGTCACTGTAACTATAGATTTCTATAAAACTCCGTGGCCGTATGTACAATATCGCTTCGTTTGTATATATCTTTATTCAGGTTTTTCAATTCTTTTATCCAGCAGTTGTTTTTTCGAAGTTCCTGAAATGGTTTTTTCGTGCTACCGCAAAGCTGTAGGTGTCTCATTATAGTGTCTTAATCTTGTTTTATGTAGGTATATGGACGATTTTGTATAAGGCAGAGAGTTCGTTTTTCATGGGACGAGTTTTGTTTTTGGTTGACTGTAGTACTTTTCTTCTTTGTAGCAATTTTTCTGTATTATCTTCTAGTATTTTATGTTTTTGATTTTTCTTTTTTATCTGTGCGGATTTTAGGCTTTCAGAAATAGCATTGCTAATTGACCGACAATACGGTTTCAGACCGAAACGGTCAGCCTCACCCCAAAGGTGGGTCACGTACCACGTACCGTGAGGCTGTGGAAAAGCACGGCGAGTCACTGGCAATTAGTCTTGATATCGCCAAAGCTTTCCATAGGGTATGGCACAAATTGCTTTTTTCCAAGCCCTTTTCCAAGGCCTTTGGCCTGCCTCCCAGACTGTGCAACTGCGTTGCAAGCTTCTTGCAGAGGCGCCGTATTCGCGTCCTTTGTGATGGACGAGCTTCAGAGTTCTTGCAGGTAAATGCTCGCGTGCCACAGGCTTGCGTCTTATCTCCCACTCTCCTTTTCTTACCCTTCCCACTCTTCAGACCACGCCACGGCCCCTGCAGGATCACCTTAGTATCCTCGGTATGGATGTTCACTTCAAACTGAATAACAAAAACTACATCGAGAGCATCATCAAATCAGCCTCGCGTAAACGCTAGAGTCCTGAACAGAGTGAGACGTTTTTTCACGCCGGAGCAGCGGTGTCTTCTATACAAGAACCAAATTCGTTCCTGAGTAGATTACTGCTCACATCTCTGGGATGGCTCCGCAAAGTACTTACTAGATGCTCTCGACAGGTTGCAGCGACGTTCGGTCCGCATTATTGGGAATCCTGAGGTCACGAACACCCTCGAGCCTTTGCAGATGCGTAGAGATGTTTTTCTTTTTAATTCTACCATCTCTACATGGTGAATGTTCTGATGAGCTTTTCCAATTAGTCCCACCGTCTGCTTTCCCTCACAGGACGACATGCGCAGGGCTAAGATGCCATCCGTATACGGTGCAAAATATACCTGCTAGAACAAAGCGTTTTAGTGACTCATTCTTATGCCACATCACTAAGACATGGAACTCACGTGTTTCCTTCTTCCTACAGTCCCGGGTTCTTTAAGTGGGGCGTGAAAAGGCATCTGATGAGGCCGTCTCGCTGAGAGGCCACTATTGTTAACATAGTACGTGTTTGTAATAGTGACCCTCTTTTCTGAGACTTTGTCTTTAGCTTACCATCAGGCGGGGTGAAGTCTAATTGACGCATCCGTTCATCATTCTCTGAACCTTTTCCCAACTCAGTTGGGGTCGGCTTTCTAGTCTAACTGTGATGCGGCTGAATTTCGATATTTTCCGTGAAGCGACCTCCACAACCAATTATCCGATGACCAATGGCGATATCGAAGTTCCAAGTTAGACTGGTTGGACTTTTGAGGGCTCCAACTACCCGTAACGACTGCCATAGATGTTTGATATGACAACCGGGACTGCTTAACGTGCTCTCCGAGGCACGACCAGACCAATGCAAACAGCCATATTCATGCATACAATTTTTTGCACTGAGCGGAGATAGAACCCACGCCCCATGCGTAGCAGTCGCGTGCACTACCGCCACGCCACGGAGGCTGTCGTGATTGACGAATCCTTTATTAAAAAAAACTAGTTAGGAGAATACGGCCCGATTTCAAACTTGAATTCCGCTAATGAATGTACGATAAATTATATATTATAATATTTTAGATACACCGACGACACGTCTTAATACTGCTGTAGTTGAATTATTTATAAACACCAGTAGGTACAGCAGCACGTCATTAAAATTCAGTTAATCATCTAAAGTCTAGTAGGGACGTTTATTAAATGAACTTTTCAGTAAAAAGGGTATTTTTAATCTGACTGTACTGATATTGTAAACTCGACATAAAGGTAATAGAAGCGTGGTACAGAAACTCGACATAAAGGGAATAGAAATGGGACAGAAAACGTAGACTCGACATAGAGGTAATAGAAGCGAGATAAGGTTTTTGGCTCGACATAACGGGAATCGACATTTTAGCCATGTAGAGATTGATTCTATCGTCTTTTGTAGTACTACTTTGTAGTCGTCACTGCTGGTTTTGCTCTGTGTAACTACTACTGAAATATCGTCTGCGAACAACTTACATTTATGGTTCGTAACCTTCGGGATATCATTAATGTAGATTAAAAATAGCAGCGATCCTAAGATACTGCCCTGGGGAACTCCGACTCCATTTGTTTCATACGGAGATCTATATGACGTGACAATTTGTTCTGAGTTTGTTCGAGTAATTTCTACACATTGTTGTCGTTCTTTCAAATAGCTTTCTAGCCATTTCAGACCTACGCCTCTTATACCATATAGCTCACATTTGTGTAGTAGTATTTGATGATCGACAAAATCGACAAAATACACAGCAGATCAAACCTGCGTATTGGCAAGGACAACAGTATACAAGCCCGCAAGGATATTTTACTACATCTGGATCATCTTCTCCTGTTATTCCGGCACCGTCACCGTCACCATCGCAATTTAGTTCTGGTGTGGCGCCTACGGTGCCTACTCAAATGTTAGGTAGTTTTTATTAAGATGCGACATCGCGCAACAAGCGAGTCGTACGAGTAGAAGGCCGCACAACGCGCATGCGCAACGCGCGTGCGCAGTGCTGGGCGGCCGAAAGCGCGGACGCCGCCGGCCGCTGCTCGTACGACCAGTCAGCCACGGTCTCTGAAGGCGAATCCACGCTCGCTCGTTGTCGCACACGCAGTCCTAATATTACGTTTTCCAGTGAAGATTATTTTAAAGTTCGCATCCAAGTTCATTAATTATATCATAATAAGTTTGTAGTTCTGTACTGAGATCATAATAAGTTAAAGTGTAAAGTAATAAGTTTGTTTATAAAGTAAAGTTATAATAGTGAATTAAAATCAACCTTGTATTTACCTATCTATTTCATTTAACGAAGCCTACCTATTGCCTACCAGTCACTTACTAGTTCCCACAGCGGTGACCCCCGACGATCAAAACCAACGAGATGGACTCGGAAGATAAGTCAGTTGAAAAAATGAAAACGGGAGCTAGTGTAGGTGGCAGTAAGACGGAGGGACCGCACGAGTCCTTTCGCGTCGGCGTTCGCGTACCACCGTTCTACGCTGAAAAACCTGCGCTTTGGTTCGCACAGATGGAGGCTCAATTTGCTATAGCCGCAATCAAAACGGACGACACGAAGTACTACTACGTAGTTGGAAACTTAAGACACCCAGTACGCGGCCGAAGTGGAGGACATCATCGCCAACCCTCCCCCAACAAATAAATATGAGAGGCTCAAAGCGGAGTTAATCGGGCGATTGTCTGCATCGCGCGAGAATAAAATTAAACAACTGCTGATGCACGAGGAGCTAGGCGACCGAAAGCCCTCACAATTTCACCGCCATCTGCTTAACCTGGCAGGGCCAGGCGTCCCGGAGGAATTCCTACGCACTATTTGGACCACACGCCTGCCCCACAGTACCCAAGCCATCGTCGCTTCGCAAAAAAATGCCAGCCTAGCCGAGTTGGCAGAGCTTGCGGACGCCATTCATGACGTAGCAGGGCCGCAAGTAGCGTACACATCAGCTGTGAGTACCTCACCTTCAAATAGCAGCTCGGATCCAATGGCGGTGCAAATTTCAGAGCTAACCAAGCAGGTACAGGCCCTAGCCGCTAACGTAAACAGGATGTCTCGTGATAGAGGCGGTGACCACGCTCGTAACCGGAACCGAAGCCTCTCACGAGACCGAGCGCCTACCACGCGGTCGGAGTTAAATTATCGCCAGTTCCCGGTTTGCTGGTACCACTATAGGTTCGGCGACCAAGCAACCCAATGCAGAAAACCGTGTGACTTCTCGGGAAAAGCGACCGGCAGTCAGTGATGGCGACCAATGACTGTCGGGCAACGGGTCGCCTGTTCGTGACGGATCGGGAGACTAGAACCAGATTCCTCGTAGACACCGGAAGTGACGTATGTGTTTTTCCTAAATCGCTCGTAAAATTCAATAACAGTAAAAGTGATTACGAGTTGTGTGCGGCTAATGGCAGTGTTATAAATACCTACGGGTATGTACATTTAAAATTAAACATAGGTTTACGCAGAGACTTTAAGTGGAGGTTTCAAATCAAATCAAATCAATGTTTATTTGCGAACACAGGTACACATTATGGTCTTACATAATACAAGTTTGCTCGTTCCGTATTCAACCCAAAAAAGGCATGCAATGTTACAATATAAGCTAAAAGTGCATTAAAAATACACGATATCTATAGGAGTAACTCAACTGATTAAATTATTAATAAAAAGAAATTTCAGATATAATCATGTCCAAAGTTTTAGTACTTCATGTCAAACTTAAAATTATATAAAATTATTTATTCATTTATTTAATAGTAGTCCATTAAAGAATTAACAATTTTGTATACATTATGTCAAAATTTTTAATAGTTAATAAATAAATGGTGGTATAGTCCCTTTCATTACAAATTGTCTTTTAAATATTCGTCAATAGTATAGTACGCTTTCGTTACGAGTAAATTATATACATTTTTCTTAAACGCACTTAGACTATCCACTTCCGAAATGTATCGTGGTAATTTGTTGTACAAACGAGGAGCCATACAGAATATACTTTTATCAAACAGTGCTGACCAATGCCGAGGTATGGAAATTTTGTGGCAGTTACGAACACTGTTATACGTAGTGTAACGCCCCAAATTACTTTTTACGAAAGTCACAACTTCATATATATACAGACAAGGTAGAGTTAGTATTTTTAACTGAATAAAGTGTGGTTTGCAAGTGTCTGTCTGTTGTAGTTTACACACGGCTCTCAAACATCTTTTCTGTGCCCTAAACGTCTTTTCCTTGTTAGTAGAATTGCCCCAGAACATGACCCCATATCGTAGTATTGATGTCACGTGGGCATGGTATGCTGTTATTACTGCATCTCGGTTCACTACCTTTGATAACATATAGAGCGCATACGAGAAACTATTTAGTTTTTTACATATTATGTCAATGTGTGATTTCCAGCTTAAATTCGAGTCAATGTGTAGTCCTAAAAATTTGGTATTATCTATGTCAATATTAGTTTTATTTAAATGTCTTATATTCATGTCGCTTAAGTTATGTGAATTATTTCCAAATGTCATAATGTTTGTTTTGTCAAGATTAATTAGAAGATTATTTGATGTCAACCATTTGATAATTTTGTCTATGTTACAGTTTATATTAAATTCTACATTATTCATGATCTCTTATCCTGAAAAAACTACGGTACTATCGTCTGCATAAAGGAACATCGGGTATCCTATTGACCGTGGGAAATCATTTATATATAATATAAACAGCAAAGGGCCTAGTATGCTTCCTTGAGGTACACCGTCCGTTACTGTTCTCATTTCCGATGAGTATTTTACCTCCATTTTAAATTTAGGACATATTCTATTTATTTGCGTTACCTGTTTTCTGCCTTCAAGATACGATTTTATTAAGTTTAGTGCATTTCCCCTTATTCCGTAAGTATATAGCTTATCTATTAGTATAGAGTGATCCACGTAGTCGAATGCTCTTGTTAAATCCATGTACATAGCGCATACTGGAAGCTTTCTTTCTAAATTTCCCATAACCTCCAAGAGGAAATTGTAAATAGCTTCGTTAATGTTTTTATTTTTCCTGAACCCTACCTGTTCATCGGTTAGTACTTTATTCTTCTCTAAGTACTCGTACAAACACTGATAAATGAATGTTTCCAGTATCTTTGAAAAAATAGGAATTAGTGCTACAGGTCTGTAAAATTTCATGCTTTCTTTGTCCTCTTTTTTAAAAATAGGGATAGTTATCGTTAGCTTTAACTTGTCAGGGAAAGTACCACAGCTTCTGCATAGATTGATTATATGGCTTAAGGGGCTTGCTATGATAATAGAAACAAATTTGACAACTTTTGTACATATGCCGTCATAACCTGTACTTGAAGTGTTCTTTAGGTCTCTTATAATTCCATGCACATCATATGGGGTTGATGGACTCATAAACATAGAGTTCTCTTTATTCCATACTAAAGTGGTTTTGTGGTTTTTAGAACTATCTGCTAATGAAGGTTTAAACTTATTCAAAAAGAAATCGTTGAATGCTTGCGCTATCTGCTGTGGATCACTAATTATTTTATCTTTAACTTTTATACATCTAATTTCCTCTTTAGGAGTGTTTGATTTAAGTTCATTAATAATTCTCCATGTGACCTGAGACTTATTTTTTGCGTTTTTTATTTTATAATCATTTTGTGCTTTTTTAGTCAATTTTATAATCGAATTAAGTCTCTTACTGTAGGTTTTAAAGGTGTCCTTGTTAAGGGTACTTGGATTTTTTCTGTACTTATGTAGCAATTCCCGTTTACGGCGCGAGCATACCTTGATACCTTTACTAATCCACCGGGGCTTCACATTTTTTGTTAGTTTTAGTTTTATTAAAGGGAAACATAAATTGTAGAAGAAAGAGAATATGTCAAGAAAATTATTGTACGCAATATTTGGGTCATCTGAATTATAAATGTCATTGAAACTAAGTTTTGTCAAACATTGTTTAAACTTCGTCATATTACCTAAACTATAGTCACGTTTCATTATGTACCAGTAAGGGAGAGTGCAGTATTCCTTAACTGGGCATGTCAATATTTGCGCTGTATGATCCGATACAGCAAGTTAAATTACTTCAGCGTGAGAGCCGCGAATACTATAAAGGATGTTATCAATGCATTTGCCACTGGCTGGTCGAGTGACCTCATTTATGGCAAGTTTAAGATTGAAGCAAGTGCATATCTCTTCAAACTTAGCGCTATTTTTAGTTACTGTTAGTCTGTCAATGTTAAAGTCTCCGCAAATAACAACTTTTTTGTGTTTTGTACAATATCTCTGCAGCAGACTTTCGAAGTTTTGAAAAAATGTATCAAAAGATTTACCATCCTCCCTTGGTGGTCTGTATATACATAAAATTACGATATCGTGTTATTAATTTTATTGCATTACATTCTATCAATTTTGGTATACAAAACTCCTTGATGTCTGTTATTGTGTGATATTTGTGACAATTCCTCACTAAAATGAATGATCCCCCATATCTGTTTTCTCTACAGTAGATAGATGCAAGTTCATAGTTACATATGTTTAGTATGCTTACATCACATTGAAGCATATTGTGTTCTGTAATGCATAATACGTCAATGACCTTACCCTTTTGTGTTAAAATATTATTAATGTGAATTTCTAACAGATTTGATTTTCCTATCAGACCATCGATATTTTGATGAAGTATGTTTATGACTTTCTTTTTAATTACGAAAATTATGTAAGTTTTCTTTTGACTTTACAGGTGATTCTAGAGTCAAAATCTGTTCCTCGCATACATTAATTGTTTGTGTATATTTATCTACTGTAGTCAATGCTTTTTTATTATTGTACTGTATCATTCTTACTCGATATGTTATACGAAGTATTTCCCGTAGTAGTGACCTAGAAAGGTTTACAGCGAAATGTTTGAAACGTGGATAATAGTGGTAGTAATTTACGTCGACATACGATACATGTAGATATTGCCTGCTTGTTTATCGTTGCTGATGTAACAAAGGCGATAATAGGGGTGGATTTTTTATCGTGGTATAACTTAATCGTGGACGTACGAGGTCAGCGCCTTATTGATGGCGGTACATCGCTCGCGACTCCGGCTTCGCCTGCCCTTTCTTCTGACATCGTCTCTTCAGTTAAGGTAAGGATTGGTGATTCTACATATCATGATATACTGCGCGAGTATCCTGACATTACACGCCCGTCGGGTATTCATAAGACACCTACACACAACACTAGACACTATATACGCACTACACCTGGGCCACCCGTATCGTGTACACCGCGACGGTTGGCACCAGACAAATTAAAAATCGCTAAGGCGGAGTTTGAAACTATGGTTTTTTTTTTTTTTTTTTATGGATTAGGGAGGCAAACGAGCAGACGGATCGCCTGATGGTAAGCGATTACCGCCGCCCATGGACACCCGCAACACCAGAGGAGTCACAAGTGCGTTGCCTTCCTTTTAAAAGAGAGTACGCTCTTTTCTTGAAGGTTTGAAGGTCGTAATGGTTCGGAAATACCGCTGGTGGCAGTTCATTCCACAGTTTAGTTGTGCGAGGCAGAAAGTTTCTCGAAAAATCGACTTCGCTCGATATGTCAACACCAAGTATTCCAATATCGACTGAGACAGTTAAGGGGGTGCTCTCAAAACGAGGGACTACGACCAACGGCTGTTTTTTTGCGGTGAACGCACAAACTTGTGTCTTTGTAGGGTTGAAACGGACCAAATTAAGTCTATCCCAAATTGAAACCTTATCTAGAGAGGTTTCAATTTCAGACACAAGTTTGTTTCGGCTCTCGTTGAAGTTTTCCCGAGAAATGTTCGCGCAGCCGGTATAGAGGGCATCGCTTGTACTGTCGTCCGCATAACAATGAATGCTGCTAATTTGCAGCATGTCATTGACATGGAGGAGAAACAGAGTGGGCGATAGCACACAACCTTGAGGGACACCAGCATTCACAGACATAGAGTCAGAACATTCACCGTCGACTACGACTTTTATGCTTCTGTCTGTTAAAAAGCTAGCAATCCATTTGCACAATTTCTCGGGAAGCCCATAAGAAGGAAGCTTGCAAACGGTATAGCGATACCCTCCGATTCACCTTGGGCGTCCCCCTTACACCTGGTACCCAAGAAAGATAATGGTTGGCGACCTTGCGGGGATTATCGAATGCTGAACGCGAGAACGATCCCCGATAGCTACCCTATACGTCACATTCATGACTTTGCACACAATCTCGCCGGTTGCCAGGTGTTCTCAACTATTGACCTAGTTCGCGCTTATAACCAGATTGCTGTCAATCCTGATGATGTTCCTAAGACCGCTATCACCACCCCCTTCGGCCTGTATTCGTTTCCGTACATGGGGTTTGGGATGCGGAACGCGGGGGCGACGTTTCAGCGTTTTGTAGACGAGATGTTGAGGGGACTAGATTTTTGTTATGGGTACTTAGATGATTTTTTAGTTTTCTCCCCAAATAAAAAAATACACGAAGATCATCTACGCGAGGTGTTTACTAGGTTGCAAACGTATGGGATGGTAATTAACCCATCCAAATGCGTGTTTGGAGCGTCAGAGGTAACGTTTTTAGGTTACAGCATCTCTGCAAAAGGTACCAAACCATTACCAGAAAAGGTTGACGCTATCGCTAACTTTACACCACCGAAAAACGTTCGTGAACTCAGGAGGTTCCTAGGGATGATAAACTTTTACAGGCGTTTCATCCCAGGTGCCGCAGATCACCAAGCCCCTCTTAACGCGCTCCTAGCGGGGTCTGTGAAAGGTTCTCACCCCGTGAGCTTTACACCCAAAGAGACTGAAGCGTTCGAGGCTTGCAAGCGCGGTCTCTGCCAGGCTACTATGTTGGCACACCCAGACATAGATGCTAAACTCGCCATTGTGACGGACGCCTCAGATACCGCATTAGGGGCAGTTCTGCAGCAACTGAAGAGTGATGCTTGGGAGCCCTTAGCTTTTTTCTCCCGCAAGCTGAGCCCTGCACAACAGAAATACTCGCCGTACGATCGAGAATTACTGGCAGTATATGAAGCTATCAAGTATTTCAGGCATATGGTCGAAGCTAGAGAGTTTGTAATTTACACAGATCATAAACCCCTCTGTTACGCGTACCACACGCGTAAGGAAAATTGCTCACCGAGACAATTCAGACATCTGGATTTCATCTCACAGTTTACCACGGACATCAGGCATATTTCAGGCAAGGACAACATCGAGATCGTCCAGCCTGTCAACTTGAACGAGTTAGCAAACTCGCACGGACGGTAGTACCTCACTGCACCTAAAAAAAAATCTACTGCCGGGATCGAGGTCTGAATTGTACTGCGATGAGAGCGGCAAGACACCGAGACCATATGTCACGAGAACATTTCGACGACAAGTCTTCGATAGCCTGCATTCTCTCAGCTATCCTGGGGCGAACGCTAGTGCCAAGCTCGTTGCTGAGCGGTACGTCTGGCCTGAAATGAGGAAAGACTGCAGAGAATGGGCGAAAAATTGCATAGCGTGTCAACAGTCCAAAATAACACGGCACGTCTCAGCACCTCTGAGTACATATAAACTGCCACGCTCTCGGTTTATGCACATCCACATTGACCTAATCGGCCCCCTTCCGTTGTCCCAAGGATATCGGTATTGTCTAACCGCTATCGATCGTTTCACGCGATGGCCAGAGGCAATACCTATTAAGGACATCATGGCTGAAACGGTAGCAAGAGCCCTCCTACATGGATGGATTGCGCGTTTCGGTTGTCCTACACAAATTGTGACAGATCGTGGGGGGCAAATGAACGTACGCTTAATCACAATACGAGGGTCAAACTGAAAGTTCTTAGAAAATCAAAAACTGATTACATTAGCCAGTTATTAGTTTTATTATATCTTTTCAAAATATTGTCCATTCACGTCAATACACCGCTGCATGCGATGGAACCACTGGGAAAAGCACTTTGCCCACTCGTCCTTAGGGGTCTCTTCAATGGCATCGCGATACGCAGCCACCGCTTCTTCAGCATTCATAAACCGCTTCCCTTTAAGTTTTTCTTTATTTTTTGGAAATAAATAAAAATCACAAGGCGCGAGGTCCGGGCTATACGGCGGGTGACCCAGTAATTCAACGTTTGATGTCGCCAAATAGTCGATCGTTCGCTTGGCGGTGTGCGACGAGGCGTTGTCGTGGTGAAGGAGGATCCTACTGCGAGGTCGTTTCTCTCGAACTTTTTCCAAGACAAGTGGCAAACAATTGGTAGTGTACCATTCTGCAGAAACTGTTTTTTGATCCTCTAACACAATTGTTGCGAAATGACCTATCCTTCCAAAGAACGAGGCCACCATTTTTTTTCCCGCACTTCGATCTCTCTTCACTTTAGTTGGCAACTCCTCGAAAGGAAACACCCACTGAGCAGATTGTCTTTTGGTTTCAGGATCATAACAGTAAATCCAGCTTTCGTCACCTGTTAGTATGTCGAACACAGCATTAGAGTCACCTCCGTTAAATCTTTCAATCATTTTACGGCACCAATCCACACGATGGAGTTTTTGAGCCTCAGTCAAATTATGAGGTTTCCCCCGGGCGCAAAGCTTCCTGACCGCTAAATGTTCGTGGAGGATTTTGTGCACTTGACTCATACCGATGCCTAAGCTTGTCCGAATCTGCTGATAGGTCACTCTTTTGTCAGTCTCTATCATACGCCGCACAACACAGATGTTATTGACAGTCGTCGCCGTAGAAGGCCGTCCCTCACGTAAATCATCACTGAGATTAGTGCGACCACGTTTAAACTCATTAAACCAGTTGTAAACAGTCGCCCGAGATGGGGCTTCATCGTGAAAGGCCAATCGTAGTCTATCATAACTTTCTTGTTGACTTAAATGACATCGAAAGTCATAAAAAATCATTGCACGAAAATTTTCTCGTGTTAAATTCATGTTAACGTGACACAGACAATTTTCAATTTGCCGCCAAATCGTAAAACAAATGATAAATGAATGAAATATATGCTCAGTAATATTGGCAAAGAGTTCTATTTTCAAATTTTAGAATTATTTTTTTATTATATTGTTTATAAGTGGCCAGTTCTAAGAACTTTCAGTTTGACCCTCGTTAATCACATGAAACTAAGCAAAATTCTTAATTCTCTATAAGTAATTTATTGTTCTAATGCAGGTCTCGTCTAAGGTAGCATAAGCAGCCGATACCAACTTTGGCAAAGACTTGCTTGTTAAGTTCAAGTAACATAGTAACCATAGATTATTATATATACTAGATAGTAACCGAACATAATAATCTATGGTAACCGAATCCCGGTCACTTGTGTTTTGTGTTACCTACTACACTTAACATATTTAAATTGATAGATATATTACTAACTAGCTTTTGCCCGCGGCTCCGCCCGCGTGGATGTCGGTTATCGCGTCCAAATATAGCCTATGTCCTTTCTTATAGTCCAATCTACCCCTATACCAAATTTCATCAAAATCGGTTCAGTGGTTTAGGCGTGAAAGCGTAACATACAGACAGACAGAGTTACTTTTGCATTTATAATACTAGCTTTTTCCCGTGGCTCCACCCGCGTGAATGTCGGTTATCGCGACCACACATAGCCTATGTCCTTTCTCATGGTCTAATCTACCCCTATACCCAAGCTCATCAAAATCGGTTCAGTGGTTTAGGCGTGTAAGCGTAACATACAGACAGACAGACAGACAGAGTTACTTTCGCATTTATAATATTAGTATGGATATGGATTAGTATGGATGTCCTTTCTTATAGTCTAATCTACCCCTATACCAAATTTCATCAAAATCGGTTCAGTGGTTTAGGCGTGAAAGCGTAACATACAGACAGACAGACAGACAGAGTTACATTCGCATTTATAATATTAGTATGGATTTTGGCATTATCACTAAGTATAAAGCAAAGTGTATGCTTATATCTTCAAAACTACGGTAGAGATTTCAATGCGGTGTTCTTTAATAGATAAAGTAATTCAAGAATTCTAAGGCAGGTGTATATGTTTACTAGCTTTTGCCCGCGGCTCCGCCCGCGTGGATGTCGGTTATCACGACCAAAGATAGCCTATGTCCTTTCTCAAGGTCTAACCTATCCCTATACCAAATTTCATCAAAATCGGTTCAGTGGTTTAGGCGTGAAAGCGTAACATACAGACAGACAGACAGACAGAAAGACAGACAGACAGACAGACAGAGTTACTTTCGCATTTATAATATTAGTATGGATGTAATAAATCCATACTAATATTATAAATGCGAAAGTAACTCTGTCTGTCTGTCTGTCTGTCTTTCTGTCTGTCTGTCTGTCTGTATGTTACGCTTTCACGCCTAAACCACTGAACCGATTTTGATGAAATTTGGTATAGGGATAGGTTAGACCTTGAGAAAGGACATAGGCTATCTTTGATCGTGATAACCGACATCCACGCGGGCGGAGCCGCGGGCAAAAGCTAGTGCTTAATATAGTAGAAGGTGCAGCGGGAACGGGTTCGCCGCGTCAACTAGTAACTATATAAAATAAAGTTTACGTACCTACATTACACACACAATATAATATCCATGAGTCCCCCCCTCCCCTCATCCCTCCAGGGTAGACGAAGCCAACGGCCCACCATCTGCTTCATCTACCATCATTTGGTTTATTATATATAAATAAAAGAGTAATTGAACAACTTTAATGTATAATATTACTAAACTAATGCACTAAAATAATGTTTATGAGCTTTATTGCTCTACACACGAGGATAATAAGTAGTCTCGAACTTCTTTTTACTCTTAGGATAAGCTCGTAACGCTTTCGGTATATACGGAGGCAAATGTTCGTCCAGTCGCCGATTGTACGGATTAATTCCAAGTTCAAATGGTCGTCTCTTAGCTTCATGGAACCGGGTGTTGAACTTGATTTTATATATTTTTTCCCATAGGAATATTTCAGGAGACAATAAGTGTTTAGGTCTGTTGGCTACCAAATGCTTATACCTGGCTTCTAACCAACAACGTTTTCTATCGTTTTCCAATTCAGCAACAACTTGAGCATCCTTTGATAAGTATGGCTTCATTTCGTATTCACGATCTTCAGGAGAATTCAAGTAAAATTGAATTAGCATTTTTAATACATCCTCATTTAAGCCTTTTACTTGTCCATTTTCTAAGCAGTCGTATAGTTTTAAAGGTGGTGTACCAAAGCATACATTATGTTTAGGGTTCCTATTAACTTTGTCGTTATGCATTTCTATAGTGTTCAACTGATATGCATATAAGGACCAGTATTGCCCATTTGTAATAACAGTTTGTGTAACTAATGGGTAAGTAATATCATTGAATGCAGTGAAGCCTTGATAACTTGCTTGGGATAATAGCCAGCCAAAACTAGCCTTTAGTGCTTGGCAATGTAATGCTTCTACTTGGTCCTCAGAGCCATACAATTCTCTTCTGTTTAGAATGTGTCCACGGCCATGGAAGGACATAAGACCAAACTCGTCATATTCACCAGGCCAAAAACCTGTAATTAGAATAAAAAAATGCAATCCAAGGTTTAAAAATAATACATTATAAATAAAAAACGCTACATATCGCACGGGGTGACCGGAATGGTGAAGGGCGTACCAAGTAGCCCTACATTTTACTCGGTACTAACATGTACTTAGCATTCAGGGCTGTCTCATTTGTAATCACGTATTTTATGTTATTATTCATTTTGTATTGACATGTTTTGTTTGCTAAAATTTAACTTTCATAAAATGTGTTTGAGGTTTAATAGGAAAAAATCAATAATAGCAAAGATTACCTGGTATGTTGGTACCATGCCTGAATTCTTCAAAGTATCCTACACTTCCTGGCAAATAATTGAACTTTTTAACTTTGAATGCTGGATTTTTTGCGTCACTGTATGGAAGGAGGGGTCTCAATGGTGATCTATTTCTGATTGTTAGTATTGGTGAACCTGTAAGAGAATGAAATTCATACAATATAAATATTAAAACCAAGTGAACTATACAGGTTTAGTGAATATTAAAAAAACTTAACAATTATACACAAGGAAACTTGCACTCAAGTGCAAATGCAAGGGACGAACAATTTTTTGGCGTCTTGGGGTCACCTCTGTATTGTTTACTGTAACATAATGAAAAGCATGCATTTCAGGTGGACTGGGCCCACCTGAAAGTGGTTACCATCGTCATATAGATATATAAATACATATGCAACACTAGGAGTTACACTCGCGATTTGCGTCAATTATACAACAACATACCAATGTACTGGACAGGTCTATCAACAGGCTTATTAGCTTTACGTCTGAAACACGCATATTTCATGCGCCATTCCTTTAGTTTGATGGGTGGTGCCACACCTCCTATAAACCAAAATGCTTCATGCCGGGCATCATAATCTACCTGTAAAAAAAGCACACATTTAAATAAAGAAGTATACAGTTGATTATAAAAAAATATTGTAATACCACAGTATAACGAGAGATCTTACAGCAGTTCATCGCGTTTGATGTTTGCGTAAATGCCGTGCAGTGTTGTCAGGGTTGTCACTTCAGTGTTTATTTATAATTATTTTTTCTGTAACATTTAATATATAACCCCTATTGTAACGTTTAATAGACAATACCCGTGACCAGAGGGCTGGTTTATTCCTTGCGCAAAGGATTGGCATTGCCATTCAACGTGGCAATGCCGCCAGCCTACTGGCCACCCTCCCGGTTGACGTCGATGGGGAGGAATTCTTTGACGCCTGAACCTACAGTTTTGCACATACCTTTATATTTTTATTTATAATAATTATTATATTACCCCTATTTTGATCTCTCAAGTCAAGGCACATCAACTTACGCTAATATAAATTACTAGCTGATGCCCGCGGCTCTGCTCGCATAGATGTCGAATATTTCGACTTTTAGTTATATCTCCGGTTCTTGGTTGAGTAACCAATTATGATCAAGTAAACGTAATATTTAGTTTTTGGATTTCGGTTTCGGTTTCGATTTCAATTTTTGATTCGGATTCGGGTTCAGGTTCACGTTCGGGTTCGGGTTCTAATTTCGATAAAATTTCGCTAATCGCCGGGATCGCTAAATTGATGATATATTCTTAAGGAGCCTATCCACGATCAATCCGCCTGTAGTTTCAGAGCGTATCGGGCGGCCTGCAGTCCTAAATTGACAACGCCCACACACGAAAGCGATTTTGGCCTGCCGGCCATTCCCTGCTGTCAGTTTTACGGCTACACTCGATCAGTTGGGAGTCGACAGTTTCCCATCGTATGATTGCCTGCCGGCAATTGTCTGATATCGGGATTGACGACCATTTTAACGACGATCAAAGATGGCGGACCTGAAATTTTCAAAAATAGTCTAGGATTTCAGGGTGACTAATAATAAAATCCATTTAGCTATCCAAGATGGCGGACTTGAAATATCCCACAAAGTCAACATGGGTATCGTTTTCGAGGCTTTTGGGGTTGCTAATTACGAATATACCATCCATCCAGTCATCTTGGATCCCTACATGAATAATATATTCGTAATCAGCAACCCCGAGTACCCTGAAAACGATACTCAAATCGATTTTAGTAAAAATTTCGAGTTCGCCGTCTTGGATCGCTAAATTGATAAAATATTCGTAATCAGCGACCCAAAAACCCTGACAGCGATACCCGTACAGATTTTGGTGAAAATTTCGACTCCGCCATTGGATCGCGAAATGGATTTTATATTCACAATCAGCGACCCTAAAAACTCTGAAAGCGATACCCATATCGATTTTGGTGAAAAATTCGAGTCCGCCATCTTGAATCGCGAAATGGATGTTATATTCACAATCAGCGACCCCAAAAACCCTGAAAGCGATACCCATATCGATTTTGGTGAAAATTTCGAGTCCGCCATCTTTGACCGCGAAATGGATGTTATATTCACAATCAGCGACCCCAAAAATCCCGAAAGCGATACCCATATCGATTTTGGTGAAAAATTCGAGTCCGCCATCTTGGATCGCTAAATATAGAAAACAAAAAATACCCCGTCCCCCACCACTCCCGTGCCCCCGCACGATTGCTCTGTCTAGACGGCTTCGTTGACTGTATTAGCACAGTCTAACGATTCATACTACATACAGTCGGTCAACGAAGCCGTCTAGACAGAGCAATCGTGCGGGGGGAGAGGGGTGGTGGGGGACGGGGTATTACTCGGTACGCCCATACATTTTACTCGGTACTAAGGATTCAGGGCTGTCTCATTTTTGTAATCACACTAATTACGTGATTTTTTTTTCAAGGCTCGTTTTGTTTGTTAAAATTGTTTTTTTTTTGGTTTTCTATATTTAGCTATCCAAGATGGCGGACACGAAATTTTCACAAAAATCGATATGGGTATCGTTTTCAGGGTTTTTGGGGTCGCTGATTGCGAATATAACATCCATTTCGCGATCCAAGATGGCGGACTCGAAATCTTTACCAAAATCGATATGGGTATCGCTTTCGGGGTTTTTGGGGTCGCTGATTGCGAATATAACATCCATTTCGCGATCCAAGATGGCGGACTCGAAATTTTGACTAAAATCGATATGGGTATCGTTTTCAGGGTTTTTGGGGTCGCTGATTGCGAATATAACATCCATTTGGTGATCCAAGATGGCGGAATCGAAATTTTGACTAAAATCGATATGGGTATCGTTTTCAGAGTTTTTGGGGTCACTGATTGCGAATATAACATCCATTTGGTGATCCAAGATGGCGGACTCGAAATTTTTACTAAAATCGATACGGGTATCGTTTTCAAGGTTTTCGGGGTTGCTGATTACGAATATGTTATTCATGTAGCAATCCCAGATGACTGGATGGATGATATATTCGTAATTAGCAACTCTGAAAACTGGGTGAAATGTGGGTGCTAGCACCCCTGCCTACCCCTTCGGGGAACACAGGCGTGAGTTTATGTTATGTTAAGAAAACCTCCAAAACGATGCTCATGTTGACTTTGTGGGAAATTTCAAGTCCGCCATCTTGGATCGCTAAATGAATTTTACTATACGTTATTCACCCCGAAAACCTCGATTTGTTTTTTTTTTAATTTCAAGTCCGCCATCTTTAATCGTCGGTAACATGGTCGTCAAGCCCGATAGCAGACAATTGCCGGCAGGCAATCTATGATGGGAAACTGTCGACTCCCAACTGATCGTGTGTAGCCGCAAAACTGACAGCAGGGCATGGCCACCAGGCCAAAATCGCTTTCGTGTGTGGGCGCTGTCGACTTAGGACTGCAGGCCGCCCGATACGATTTGAAACTGGAGGCGAACTGATCGTGGATAGGCTCCTTAAGAATATATCATCAATTTAGCGATCCCGGCGATTAGCGAAATTCGAATTCGAATCCGAATCCAACCCCGAACCCGAATCAATATCCAAATTCAAATCGGAATCGAAATAGAAATTCGAAATCGAAAACGAAATCGAATTTGAAACCGAAATCGAAATCGAAACCAAAATCCAAAAACTCAGACTTAAAATATTACGTTTGCTTGATCATAATTGGTTGAGTAGAACTGGAGATATAACCAAAAGTCGCAATAGCCGACATCCATGCGAGCGGAGCCGCGGGCGTCACCTAGTAATATAAATTAGCGTGAGTTGATGTGCCTTGACAGAACAAAAAGAATGAATAGGAGTTATATATAGAATATTACAGAAAAATTATATATAAAAACTGAAGTGACAACCCTGACAAAACTGCAAAAGGCGGCATTTCCGCAAACATCAAACGCGATGAACTACTGTGAGATCTCTCGTTATACTGTGGTATTAGTATGAATCGTTAGACTGTGGTAATACTAAATACTTTTTATTGTAAACACAATTTTGATGGTTCAGAGGTAAAAAGGTGCTAATGACATCAATTATCTGCAATGTAGTTTTTGTGTGTTGTTTGGGAGTTTTACTCTTACTTTTTTTTTATTCCACTTAGGTGCAGACAAGACTGATGGAAAGTGGTTACCCCTGCCTATGGACGTATGCAACACCAGGGGCGTTAAATATTTTCCATGAAGCACTGCCATTTCACCACTGCAATAAATAACAAAATACAACTAACCTGAGAAGACAAGATATGAGACACTTTATCTGTCAAATTATTTGTGATAATTCTGTTTATCTGCCTCACAATACGTTTGGTTAAAGCATCCTCTCTCTGTGGAGCTTCTTGTTTATCAGGTGAAGGCAAGAAGTTGTGTCTGAAACAGTAAACTATGATTGTTAGTATTTTAAGTACTTTAGTAGTATGACAGACAGAAATAATTTAAAAAAAATTACAAATGAAGCCCATCCGATGGATTTTAGTTGCAAGTGTTCATGTATTATCAATAGTGAAGGTTAAAAAATTTCAGAGGGAAGCCAGTGGAGACAAATATTTCCTGATAAAGAAGGACTGTCGTCTATGAAATTATCTCAATTTAAATAGAGAATTTCAAATATAGTCAGTACTAGCTTTTACCCGCGTGGATGTCAGTTATTGCAACCAAACACAGCCTATGTTCTTTCTCATGGTCTAACCTATTGCTATATTAAATTTCATCAAAATCGGTTCAGTGGTTTAGGCATGAAAGCGTAACATACAGACAGACAGACAGAGCTACTTTAGCATTTATAATATTAGTATGGAGTATGGATTAGTTTTTTTTTGTAGATAATGCATTACATAATATTATTATCATTTATTAGAGTATAAATTAAACTCCACTTGCCACTGTAATACATGGTAAGTGCTTTCAGGAGGACTATATACTTGTAATACCAAAAAACAGGTGAAATGGTAAAAAAAGATTTAAATGAGAATCAAACATACAGATAAGCAAATATACATACTGTATACCATAGTTTTCTATGGCAATAGCTTCTTCAACAAGTGATTTAATTTCTTGTGTAATGGAATCTGCATCAGAGGCTGTTTCAGTATATATCTCTGGCAGTTTATCAGTAGGAATGAAGTGAGTTCTAGTATAAAATTGAACCAAAGGCATAGCATTATATGGTATTCTGTCTTCATTTAACATTATACATTTCCAGCCATAATATTTTGGCATATTTAACGCAATTTGCTTTTCTTCTACAGTTCGTACACGTTGAATTTTCTTGTGAACAGCCTCTCTTTCTCGTAACTTTCTAGCTTCAAGGGAGATATCCAAAATAGGTGGATATTTTGGTGTTGCGGTAAATTCATTTTTTTCTTTTATTGCGACCTGAGATTGAGGCCTTGTAAAAATGTTTTTCAATCTCGGTACAGTTCTCTGCACTCTATTTTTATACATTTTTGTTTCCTATATTTCTCTTACTAAATTATTGAAACAAACTTAAGAAATCTTTGCTTGGAAACCTAAAAACGTAAATCTCTAAGACATTATGTAGTCAACTTTAAATTCTATTACAAATTACAAAATATTCAATTACAACAAATACAAACAAAGGTTAGTATTCGATTTAATTTGAGGTTATGGTTAAGCTTCGTTCTGAAATTGATAATTAATCACAGAAAAGAATCAAGACTTTTTTTACATGGCTACTGTACTGTGACCTGTGACTTGAGACCAACTTGAGATCTCCTACCGGTCTAAAATGTAAATATAAATAAATTAATTTTAATAAAAAGAATATAGCAACCGAAATTCAAAATATTTTTTTTTCAAGAATGTAAATAATATTATGCCTTCTCTTACTCGAAATACTAATTACAATTATTAGTAATTAGTAAATTGTAAGTTAGGAATATTTAAAACTTTAAAACAAAGTTTTACAGATTTTTGTTCAGTGATTTTATTCTTATATTGGTTATGGTCTTTTTTTTATGGTTTTTTAACGAAATGCTGATGCAACTTCTATTTGACTTAAGCCACCTGCCAAGTGCCAAATTCACTCGAAATCTTCGAATATAACCATTGCATTGAATATTTTATACCACGTTAGTGACGAATTTTACCCGTAATCATGGATGAAGATATGGTATTCGACCCTTCTTTAAAGAAAAAAAAGAAGAAGAAGACTGGATTTGATATAGATGCGGCCCTTGCAGGTGATCAAGGTGAGAGCATGAGCGTGGAGGCGCCCGCTGGATCGGGTGACGTCGACGTACCAGAAGATGACGATCTCGATTTGGATAATTTTGGCAAGAAAAAGAAGAAGAAAAAGAAGGGAGTATTTAATATGGAGGATCTGGAAAATACCATGCCGGAAACGCCACCAGCTGAAGAACAAGAACCTCAAGAAGACGACGTTATAGATGACTTGGTCCTAGATATTGATTTCTCTAAAACTAAGAAAAAGAAGAAGAAGAAAAACATTGAAGAACTCGTCATTGACAATGATGTGATGGGGGAGGATCAAGAGAACATAGAAGATGCAACAAGTGACTGGACAGGTACTGATCGCGATTATACATACGATGAGCTTCTAGACAGAGTGTTCGACATTATGCGCGAGAAGAACCCTAGTATGGTCTCTGGCAAGAAACAGAAATTCATCATGAGGCCGCCACAAGTTGTACGTATTGGCACCAAGAAAACATCATTTGCTAATTTCACAGAAATTTGTAAAACTCTTCACAGACAGCCTAAACATTTACTAGACTTTTTACTGGCTGAATTGGGTACGAGTGGATCTGTAGACGGTAACAGCCAGCTTATCATCAAAGGACGATTCCAGCAGAAACAAATTGAGAATGTACTTCGACGGTATATCAAAGAATATGTAACATGTCACACATGTCGTTCCCCGGACACAATTCTGCAAAAAGACACACGGTTGTTCTTCCTTCAGTGCGAGACATGTGGCTCACGTTGCTCTGTGGCTAGCATCAAGTCTGGTTTCCAGGCTGTGACTGGAAAGCGTGCTGCCATTCGTGCTAAGACTGCATAGAATATTAATATCTAGTGGTAACTAATTTTACAGTTGTGGATCAGGGGTACATGCAGTAATACTACTTGTTATTTTTGTAATATGTCACAATATTTATCAGCATTCCATAATGTTATTTGTAATTATTGTGCAATTATGTGAATGGCTAGATGACAACATACATGAAAACAAAATGTATTAAGAAATGTATGTAAATTATTACAAGTTTTGTTATGGTATTATTTTAAAAAATCAATAACAAATTAAAAATGGAATACATTATTTATTTTGTTATTTAACCATTTCATTACTTGTTTTTATTGTATGACCAATGTAAAAAGTTAATTAATATGCTTATTTAGTCGCAAGATGTTACCTGAATGTACCCCATTCTAACCCCTATATTTATGTATAGCTCACTTATTATGTTCATGTCTCATTGATACACGATGATTTTATAAAATGCTGTTTCATTTTATCATACTTTCTCAATAGATGTAACCCGGATTAACGGTTTGATGAACTATGAAGGTGATACACTTATATCTCAATTTTTTTTAACAAAAAGGGTTTGTTCACAAAGTGAATATATCACCCTCATAGGGGCTATGCTTAAACACAAACATATCTTACAATCTACGCTTAACACCATATTAAGTGTAGATTGTAAGATATGTTTTGGTTGGTTTTGTAGTCAGTGTTATGAGTCCTAAATTGAAACACTTATTGATGTCCTGGTGCGTTTGAGTTCCTGAGATAGTTGTGTGTATCTACCTACATTTTCTTCTGTTACCTTATCTGAATACATACTTACATTTTGGTAAAGTTGCAATTTCTCTACGTAGAACACTGGGGACAGTAACTCGTATATCACAGAGAGAAAGAAGAGTTTATGCGAAGTGGGTTTTTTTTTCTTTTAAATATTCCACAACATTCTACACAACGCTATCTAGCTAGACCCATGGTAAGCTTAACTAGCTTGTGTTAAAGAATCTAGAATGCAGATAAACATACTTAAATATTTTTTTGTTGTAAATACATACATATTATACTTAGAAACACACCCAGACCAATGCAAATAGCCATATTCATGCATACAAGGGGTCGAACACACGTCTCCTGCGTGGCAGTCGTATATCTCGCATCAATGCGCATTGCTAAGTTGATTTCGTCATCGACAGTACCTATTTACTTTTTCAAGAAACTTTCATTTATATTTGGGTAAATATAAGTTGGCAATGATATATGTGTAAAGACTTCTAAATTATTTATAAATAGTAATAATTTGGGTATAATTGAAGCATTTTGCTTCAATACCGTTGTCACTGCAGGTTCCTTTCGTACCATCAAGTTCTTAGGTAAGCATGCGCATGAGTGACTGGTAGAATTTTCCTTTCGTACACCTACCCACATAAATAGGTAGTCTTCCAGAAGCGGATGCGACCGGACTAACGCAAGGATGATGATGATAGTTAGGAAGTATTTAATCACA
Source organism: Eilema sororculum (assembly GCA_914829495.1). Taxonomy (NCBI): domain Eukaryota; kingdom Metazoa; phylum Arthropoda; class Insecta; order Lepidoptera; family Erebidae; genus Eilema; species Eilema sororculum. The sequence continues at coordinate 16,314,986 of OU618552.1, read as the reverse complement.
AATAGGTACCTACCTACCTTTTTTTAGCGGCCTTTTTTATTCAAAGTACTCTGTGGCGGCCGCTACGCACGAGGCGCTAGTTCGATCCCCGCTCAATGCAAATATTATTTGTGTGCAGAAACATGGGTATTAGCATTTTGGTCTGGTCGTGCCTCGGAGAGCACGTTTTTTTTTTATCGTGCGATAAATCCCCACGGAGCCGGTGGTGGTGGTTATGTCGGACTCGAACCGACTAAAACGCACGCCGGAGAGCACGTTAAGCCGTCGGTCCCGGTTGCCATACGAACTACTATGACAGTCGTTACTGGTAGTTGGAGCTTGGAGCCCTAGAAAGTTCTACAACAGGTCTAACTGCATTGCTTGAATACCTAGATCAGACCACAATTCTTGCAAACAAGTATCGAAACTGAGGGTTACTAAAAGGGTAAAAAAAACTATGGGTCTTCTTCATCCTAGCGTTAATCCCAGTCGAATTCAAAACTTTTCAACTTGGTGTCTATGGGGTCCACCACCAGTCTAACTGCGGATTGGGCTAAACATCGATATTTTCTGTGTAGCGACTGCCATCTGACCTCCATGGCGTTATGGAGGTCATATGGCAGTCGATACTTGTTTGCAAGAATTGTGGTCTGAGCGCTGTAGGTATATTAGGTAAGTATACTTGCATATTGTTTGGACAGATTACATAGCTTCTCTGCAGCGATCCCATTTAGTTGCACAGTTTGTGCTCCTACGCTTTAAACCTAGGTACTTATGTATTTGGCATACTTTTAATTAGATTTTCGCGGGGAAGACTGCTGTAACGCCCAACCCTGAGAGAAAAGTTAATGCCAGGTTTGTCCGTCAATTTGTAGTTCCGAAACACCCTTTGATATAGGCAGCCGGAGACTACTGGTAGCCAGGTATCTATGTTCGATTTCCGGGTCAAGACAGTCTAGTGTAGGTAAGTAGGTAATTGGTTTATCTGTGACCAGACTCTGGAATGTTATGTAGCAGTATGTAGCCTCGAAACGTTGAATTAAAAGGAACGATATAAAATATACACGATCTGTCATACACAAATATCTAAATCTCTATAAACTCATCTTATTAATGGGGTTGAAAACGCAGGCTTCTCTCAGGGATGATGGGGAGAAGGAGAAATGATTGAAAAGAGGGTAGTTGAACTGTACACAGCAGAAAATTGAGCTCTGTGATTAATTTATTTTTAAATATACTTTTCATTAATCTTAAATGATTTATAACTGCTAAAAGTGATCATTATCCTGTAGTGCACTTAACAACTTACTGTGTCTCCTGTAAACTTTACTTTCGCACTGACAACACAACATCACAACAATGGACCTTTACACAAGACTGTCAAACAGCATGGAAGAACTTTCTTCAATGTTTACATCACGCATGGTCCAGTATGATGAAGACCTAAGGAATGCAGCGGCCACTGACACTGCTCATAAGACCATTGCCTCTCTCTCACGGGATTTCATCGACTTCAAGGCTCTTATATGGAAAACCATGGGTATGTTAAAAATGCAAATGGAGCTGCTACTGTCTGGACTTGACCGGCATGAGATGGCTTCCCGAAGGAAGGTAATATTGCTGCATGGGTTGGCTGAATCAACTGAAGCCACTTGTGTGAATCAGGCCATTTCGATTATCAATGGAAAACTGCATTTGCCTGAGATCACAGCCACTGATATAGAGAACTGTCACCGCCTGGGAAACAATGTTTTGAAACCACGTCCCCTTCTCATCAGGTTTCAGAGCTATGGATTGCGAAATGAGGTTTGGAATTCTAAAACTAGACTTAAGGGTACAGGGTTAACATTGTCTGAATTTTTAACCAAGCCCCGTCACGATGTCTTCATGGAAGCCCGCAAGCACTTCGGGCTTAAGCAATGTTGGACCTCTGACGGGAAAATAGTCGTTCAACTTCCGAATAATGTACGTCGTAAGATTGAATCGTCCTCTGAACTGCGAAAACTGTGCACAGAATTCCCATCCCAGCCAATCGTCCATACAGCATCCAGTGGAGCCGCCGTTAGTGAGAAAAGATCCCGTAAGCAGGCCAAATAGCAACAATCTACTTATCCATTACAAATCCACCAGATAATATGTATGTTCTCATGAATAGTATAGTCATCTTTAATCATACTTTGTTTTGATTAGAAGCTGCAAGTGGAGGTTAGTTTTAAATTAGTTCCTGTTGTCTCACTCTAACTTCCAAACTTAACACCCTTTCAATTTTATGCAGATAATGTCGGTTGGTTTGGAATTTTATAGACATTTTTTCTCTTTTTTTTTGTTCAAATTTATATCACAAAACTTTCACAATTTCATCATATGACTTAAGTGACAGGTTGCTCTCAGTTTGTGTTGTCACTTGTGTCATATTATATTTCGTTCAGAAACAAGATAATTTGTCAGTACGTTTAGTTATTACAGTGTAATTTAATTGTGTATGTCCCTTTGGTGCACTGAGGATAACTTAATGAGAGTATTGTTTTTATATAAATTATATATTTAATATTATTTTTATAATTCTTTATATATAGTATTGTTTATATTTATGTCTGATTATGATGATAGTTATATGTCTTGCTCTTCGTCTGTTGTGTCTGATGAGGACTATGCCAGTGCATCTAGCGATAGTGAGAAGGATGCAGTTCGCCTACGCAAGGACTTGTTGACCATTTTTAGTCCTTTAGACAAATTTTTGAATGTTGTGCACATCAATGCTCAAAGCGTTCACGCCCACTACCCAGATCTACTTTTGGCTTTCGACTCTAACATCATACATGCTGTGCTCATATCTGAAACTTTTCTCAAACCTACACTTCCTTCTACACAGTATACACTACCAGGGTATAAACTGATACGAAATGATAGGGTCGGCAAAGGGTATGGCGGGGTCGGGATCTACCTGCGCAATGATATCACGTTCAAAGTGATAGATCAGTCTCCTAATCCTTACTCCGGCTTTACTGAGCATATCTTCATTGAAGTTGACCTATATCATATTAAATGCCTGCTGGGTGTATACTACAGTCCTTCCCTCAAAATTGACTATTTCTCTTCCTTCGAATCTAAGTTAGAAAAACTATCCTCTATATATCAGCACTCCATAATCTTAGGTGATTTCAACACATGCCAACTCAAGGATGATGCGCGCAGCCGAAGCCTCCAATATGTGGTCTCTTCTGTGAACATGCACATTCTTCCATTAAATGCAACACACCGCGCCCCTCACTATGTTCCTTCTCTCTTAGATCTGATTATTGTGTCTGACCGAAATAAAGTTGCTACTCATGGTCAACTTCCTGCTCCTTTCTCTTACCATGACCTTATTTACATCTCCTACAAAATTCGCACGCCGAAACCTAAACCTACATTTTTCTTTTTCCGGTGTTTCAAAAACATCGACTTGCAAAATTTGAAGGCCGATTTGAGAGGAGCTGACTTCTCTCTTGTCTATAATTCCCGGGACATTGACACAAAAGTAGATACCTTTAACAAAATTCTCATGTGTCTTTACGATAAGCATGCTCCATTGAGAAAGATTAGGGTGAAGCATTTACCTGCACCCTGGCTCTCAGATAATATTAAACTGGTTATGTCTAAAAGGGATAAAGCCAAAAGACGTTACAATCGAAATCCATCCGATGATAATTGGTCTGCTTACAAAATTATTCGGAATCGCTGCAGTCGTCTGTGTAGGGACGCGAAAAGGCGCCACATCCACGATTCTATCAAAAATTCCAACACATCTCAGGTATGGCAATTCCTTAGGTCCCTTGGTATCGGTAAGACTTCCAGCGACATTTCGCAGAATATTGATCTCAATGCGCTGAATATACATTTCTCCACTCCGCCAACGTTCATAGATGATGTAGATAAAGTATCTACTTTAAATTATATCTCCAGTCTTCCCCTGCCTGAATGTGCTTCGTTTATATTCAACCCGGTTGCGGAGGACGATGTAAGGAAGCAAATTGTAGCGATCTCCACGAAAGCGGTAGGCAATGATGGTATGCAACAACAAATGTTGCTACCAATTTTAAATGAAATCCTTCCAGCCATTACCCACATCATAAATTTTTCACTTGAATATAGTTCTTTTCCAATGGCCTGGAAGAAAGCACTTGTTATTCCTTTGCCCAAAACCTCCAATCCCACCTTGGTATCCCAGTTTCGACCCATATCAATTCTACCAATTCTTTCCAAAGTGCTTGAGAACACAGTGCGTAATCAATTAACTAGTTACCTCTCCTCTAACGGTCTACTGAGTCCATACCAATCTGGGTTCCGTTCAGGCCATAGTACTGTTACGGCACTAGTCAAAATATCAGATGACATAAGACTGGCCATGGAAAACAAACTCCTAACTGTATTGGTTTTACTGGACTTCAGTAGCGCCTTCAATTCTGTTGATTTCGACATACTCTTGGGCATCCTTTCGTCGTTAAATATATCGTCCTCTGTGATCGCTTGGTTTAACTCCTATCTTCGGGGTCGCTCGCAGCGGTTTCGCTCTGATGAGGCGTCCTCTGACTGGTGTGACCTTGTTGCGGGCGTACCGCAAGGTGCCGTCCTCTCTCCTCTTCTTTTCTCAATTTTCATTAATGCTATCCACAAAGTAATTTCCTCCAATTATCATCTCTACGCAGACGATTTGCAGCTATATCGACATTTCAGGGCTGAGGAGGTAGATGAGGCCATTACTGACATCAATAATGACCTTAACAGCATTAATGCTTGGGCAAAATCCTTCGGATTGCTTGTCAATCCCGCCAAATCTCAGGCAGTCATTATAGGTGGCAGATACTTTTATAATCAACTTGACCATGCCTCTCTACCTTCTGTTTTTTATAACAACACTTTGATACCATATACCACGGTCGCCAAAAACCTAGGGATTACAATAGATTGCAACTTGTCCTGGATTAGTCATGTCAACGAGGTTAGCAGAAAAGTTTTCGGTACCTTCCACTCTCTTAAGCGTCTTCAAAATTTCCTTCCTTTTAGGACCAAAGTCTGTCTTGCTCAATCTCTTCTCCTTCCTCTTCTAGACTATGCTGATGTCGCCTTTCTGGATGCAACTGAAGAGCTATGGAACAAAATGGAGCGACTGCAAAATTTATGCATTCGTTTCATTTACGGTCTACGGAAGTACGACCATGTTTCCGAGTTCCGGATGCAACTGAAATGGTTGCCAGTTCGGCGGCGTCGAGATATTCACATTCTTTCCCTTCTCTTCTCTATTCTTCATAATCCTCATTCTCCTTCATATCTCCGTGAGCGCTTTGAATTCATTGTCCCCAGGGGTAAACCCTGTCGCACTACCTCCTCTCTTTTACTTCGAACTCCTTCTCATAGTTCTTCTTGCTACGACAATTCTTTCACAGTTTCTGCAGTACGGCTGTGGAACTCTCTTCCTCACTCGATACGCGATAGTCCATCTTTAAATACTTTTAAAAAACGAATAAAAGACTACTTTCTCTCGCAACAGGAGCAGACATAATAGGTATCATTCTGTGTTTGTAGATTTATGTATATGTGTATGAATGTATGTATGTATATAAGTAGGTATGTAAGTATGTATGTTTATAGGTATTTATATGTATGTAATTCTGTGTGTATATATGTATTTGTGTATGTATGTATTAATATCTATGTATACCTATTACCTGGGGTATACATCTCGTATACCTCGTACATCAGAATCTCTTTTTTCATGTACACTAGACTTAGCCTCTCGTATTGCAATTCCTCTGTGCACTCCCAGGTTTGCTGGAAGAAAACTCATCTCTGAGTTAAGCTCGCCTTTGTACATTACATATCACTATTCTGTTTGAATGCAATTTATGTGTACAATAAAGTGTAAATAAAAAAATAAATAAGGAGACTTGTTGAAATGTTTATTAATTTCAATAAAATAGCATGTAGGTAATATACTAATATATATAATTTAGAAAACAAAATGTGTATAAAAATAACAATGATCTTAAAACAATATTATTAAATTGTATAATTTGTATAAAAATAACAATCATATAAAAATGAAGCTTAATAACTAAATGATATGATAATAATATAATATATTGATATCAAAATAACAGGAAAGCAGTTCCAACAGAATTATGATTTGAGAGATCGACATTGTTTCGAGACATTAATCCTTGTTTAAAAATCAGAAAATTAATTCTGTTGTTATTAGAGATCTACCTAATAATGATTTTACTCATGCAAAATTTGCATTTTAAATTATGAATTCTAGTAATATAAATGCAAAAGTTTGCAATATTTGTGTTTGTATAAACAACACTGCAGTGGCTTGGTGAATTGTGCAGAATAAAGCAGAATAAAGATACCATCCCAAATTCCACTGATATCATATCATAATGTCATATTGCATAATATATCCTAGATAAAACTTAAGCTATAATAATATATTAATAACATTAACAACATTATGTGTGACACTGATAACATAAAAAGGGTAACATAAAAAGGGTATCACCAAACAATTTGAAAATTCTATTAACTAACATAACATGCACAATGTTGTGAGGACCAATGTTTATGGAATGGACCTCCATTGTTCAGTACACAAGAGCTGTGGTGGCAAGGTTCCGAATTTACCATGCATACTTATTTTTCAAGAACATAAAATGCTTATTTTGGTATTCAAAACATAGCTATATGCCTTAATGGTCTTTGTCGTTTCTACCAAGTTTTAGAAATTGTAAATTACTTAGGTTTCCAATGAAGGTAAAACTTTACTAGAAAAAGAATTAACACATTATTCCATAGATGATATCTCTAAAAACTAAGAGAATTTATTATTATCTTCTATGAAATATAGAGGTTCATAGGAGTTTTATAGCTGTTTCAGTATTTCTGAAAATACCCAAGTATGTAAATATTTATATGCACTTATAAACTTGTTAAGCAATAAAAGTTGTTTTTGCCTATCCTTCTGTTTTGGATATATTATATTACATAAATATTCTATTTAATAAAAAATATGCTTACTTAGAAAAGATGCCATATGATTTTGTTTAGCAACAGTAACATACATAAAATGACTAGGTTATTTAGTTACCATTGACAATTTGGGGCTCATAATCAAGTTGAACAGCCTTCTCTAAGCTGTCAGCATACAGATCAAGGCGCTGAGTCATTCTGAATCCCCATTTATCTTTAACTTGTCGGCAGAGATTCAAGTCAACTTGAGCTATCAGTACTCCATCTTTAACCCGTGACAATCCAGGTGTCCTAGCACCATCTGGAGCAGTTACATAACTAGATCCAAAAAAGTGTCCAAAATCTTTATGAGCCGGTTTGCCATCCCCTGATGTGAATTCATTTGGAAATACCTCTTTTCCAACTCTATTGATAGCACAAGTAAAGTAGCTATTTGCAATTGCAGCATTGCGAGCTTCAATCGGCCATAAATGTTCACTAAGCCCTCCAACAGTAGCAGATGGGTTAAACACTATCTCAGCTCCATTGATACCAAACATGAGCCAATTTTGTGGGTGATGGCGCCCATAACAAATATTAACAGCAATTTTCCCATATTTGGTATTAAAGACAGGGTGTCCGGTGTTACCTTCAAAGTAATAAGTTGATTCATTGAAATCTCCAACACGTGGAATATGGTTCTTACGATGTTTTCCAATGACTTTCCCAGTTTCATTAATGATAACAGCTGTATTCCAGATGGTATCACCATGAGCCTCATCCCGTTCTAATATTGGAGATATAATCACCATGTTATGTTTGATAGCTAAATTTTGCAGAAATTGAATACTTGGGCCAGTTTGTGCACATTCAGCAAACTGACACCAAGGATATTTTTCTCTGGTGCAGAATGCAAACGGCATGCTCCAAGCTTCCATAAGGCATAGCACATTTACACCTTCGTTAGCAGCACTGTCGATGATCGGGCGCAATTTATCAAAGATAGCTTGCCTCTGCACTGGAATAGGTTTATCGGTAGACGTTGCAATAGAGTGTTGAACTATTCCAATTTTTACGATTCGAGGGCTCCTTGTATCTTCTTTTTGCGCTGGAAAATCGTAGGCTGCGATTTCAAAATTATTCGCTGCAGCCTGCTCTAAATTTGTCATTTTTAATTCCAACTCATGATGGGAATTTCTTCCATAGTATATTCTATTAAATTCTTCTAAATCTTTACCCGATAATGCTTTAGATACTAGTTTATCAAAACTCGTGAGTTCCGATGAATCTGCCATTTTTTGTTAATTCGTTCCACTGTAGATATGAAGAGTAAGTGTAAAACTGTATATAATAATCAAATGTTTTACTTTTATGTATGCTGTAGGCAGATTCCTCTTATCAGTACTAGAGATAACACTAGATATCAGAAGGAAAATAAACAGAAAGAAACAACCAAACGACAACGATCCCACCCACCGGGTACCACCACAGGCGTTTCTGACTGAGTGATAACAAGGTGATAACCTTAGAGTATATCAAGAGGTGCCATACCTACGAAAAAAAACTGCCTACCTAAACTTGGATTTTATGAATGAATGGAAAGCAGTATGGCGGCCTAGTAGGGAATCCAGTAAACTGTCGATAACTACTTATCGATATAAAAAGGACACAGACTAAAAATTTATACATTTGAAAGAAAAAATTAAGTGATTAGCTTAAGTGGATGCCGATTATTTGTATTCTCAGGTTGCAGTGTGCCTATGGCTTTCTGTCAGACTTGCCTTGTGATAGCCGGAGTTTCGAATAATTCGCCCAGAAGGACGTAGAATCTACAAAGATTCTTTACAGTCTTTGAGTAACGATATATATATATATATATATATAATATATATATATATATATATATTTAGTAGTACTCCAGGTACATAACACATTGGCACAAAAATAAAATCGATTTGGACAAAAAAAAATCGAATTTTTATTTAATATTTTTGTTTTTTTTTTTGTAAAAAATGTTTTAGTATCTATTCATCAGTAATACCAGTACCATTATGCGATAGAATAATAAAAAGTCAACGGCATTTCAAAAGTCATTCACTATGTATGGAAAGTGGTCTTCGTTCTTTAAATATTTGGGAAAATATCGATAATTAAAATTCTATCACCGCATCACTAGCAATTTTATTTGACCAATCAGGTGCTACTACATCCCCACTACGTTGGAAAGCAAGATGGAGAATTGGCGTTTTCCTAATATGATTTTATGAATGAATTTCGTAGTAGCTTCACGTCTGTATATTTATGTCTATGGTGATAACCAAAGTCAAAGTGATAACTATGATTAGTAAGTGTCAACAAACTGTCATATCATTGTCATATTCTGTCATAGACATAGTAAATATAAAGACTTGAAGCTACTTTGAAATTCATTCATAAAATAATATAAGGGAAAACGCCAACCTCCATATTGCGTTCTAACATAGTGGGGATGTAGTAGCACCTGATTGATCAAGTAAAATTGCTAGTGATGTGGTGATAGGATTTTAATTATCGATATTTTATCAAATATTTAAAGAACGAAGACCACTTTCCATACATAGTGAATGACTTTTGAAATGCCATTGACTTTTTATTATTCTTATCGCATAATGGTACTGGTATTACTGGTTAATAGATACTGAAACATTTTTTACATCTGTAAAACTACAAAATCAATATGATATAAATAGTTGAACAAGAAAATGTGTATTTGGAATATCACCTTCTACAATGGTAGGCCAGCCTTAGAGTACTTAAAGTACTATATACCACAGTCTAACGATTCATACTACATGTTTGTCGACGAAGCGGTCTTGACAGAGAAATCGTGTGGGGAGAGGGGAGTGGTGGGGACGGGGTGTTATTCGGTACAGCCATACATTTCACTCGGTATTAAGGATTCAGGGTTGTCTCATTTGAAATCACGTTTATTAAATAGTAATTTTTTGTGACTCCACCGCAGCTCCGCTCACGTGGATGTAGGTTATCGTGACCAAACAGCCTATGTGTTGCTATCAAACAGCCTATCCAGGGAGTCAGCTAACTCCATACCAAATTTCATTAAAATCCATTCAGTACTTTTTGCGTGAAAGAGTAACATACTGTTACGGGAGACGGGTAACGGGATTGGAAACAAACAACTTCGTATTTGAGACCGCTTTATTTTCACACCCCAACAGCCAAATCTCGAACACGACACTTCACGACGCGACTGTACCACACGATGCACTACTGCACTTGAGTCTTATTCGCGACACTCACAGCGCGACTGTACTGCAAGGTCACTGCGCTTTCACGACACTCACAGCGCGACTGCACAATTACTGCACTTTTCACTATTTTCTCACTTTTCTTCCTTTTTCCTTCTTTCTCTTCTTCTGTTCACTTTGAACTCCCAAACTTAACTGTTCAAGGCTGTGACAGCTCCTTTTATACCCTGAATTTCGATCGTCTTTTCGATATTCATTTTATTATTTCTCCAGAATTTTCTATGATCTCCCAGAAGAGCTAAACTATAATTCATTCATTCATTCATTTCGTTTCTCATTTTCATTCTTCCAGAATGTTCTGCTAATAACTAGAAGATTTTAAATATAGAATCTTCTGTTACTTTTACCAAATAAAGATTTAAATAAATTAGAAAATCACAAAAACCACATATCGTGACACCGGGATTCGATCCGTCGATCTTCGTTTTGGCAGGCGTTGTCTAAACCGCTCAGTCACAGCTGCTATTGACAATAAGTTCGAATTTATCGTTCCGATGCTGTGACATGTTACGTCACATTTGTAACAATACATACATCCACCCATCCTTCAATACTTGCAAACTTTCACGTTTATAATATAAGTAGGATAATAATATTGCCTGGTGATAGAGCTATTAAATTGATAAATATAAATTTAGATAATAAGAAATTACTTCCATTTTTAAATTAAAAGTATGGTTTTATACAATTCTCCTTGATTTTAATTTCGAAGCCCTAAGCACACTGCAACCTGAGAACACAAAAATAATCGGCATCCACTTAAGCTACCCACGTAAAATGATGTAATTTTTCTTTCAAATGTATAAATTTTTAGTCTGTGCCCTTTTTATATCGATTAGTAGTTATCGACAGTTTACTGGATTCCCTACTAGGCCGCCATATTGCGTTCAGTTCATTCATAAAATCGAAGTTTAGGTAGGCAGTTTTTTTTCGTAGGTATGGCAGCTCTTGATACTCTAAGTATTCTGTAAATGTCATGAACCTCATGGTAAATGTAAGGATATTTCCTTTATTACCCGTGTTACTACCAAACTTACTACTAGTAGTAACACCGGTAATCGAGTTACTGTTCTTACTACTAAAGTTGAAAGTTGTTAGAACAGTAAAAAGAAATTACCCATGTTACTACCGTAAAATTAAAATACAAAAACCGAACAAAATTGACGAACTTGTATTTTATTGAATAAACATGAAATAAAAAATTATAAAAACAGGCAAATAACAGTAATTTCCCATGAAATAAAATGTAAAAGCATGCCAATCACAACAATTGCTTGTAAAATAAAAAAAAATAAAAATAGGCAAATCACAACAATCGCTTACGAAAAAAAAGAAAACAGGAAAATGATAGTAATTTCCCATAAAATAAAAAAGAAAAACGTGCCAATCACAAAAATTGGTTGTGGAATGAAATAAAAAAACAGGCAAGTCACCGTATTGCTTGTAAAATAAAAACAGCAAATGAACCGCAAGTGGTTGTTAAATGAAAAGGAAAACAGGAATTTAACCGTAATTGCTTGTAAAATAAAAAAGAAAATAGGCAAATTGCAACAATTGCTTGTGAAATAAAAAAGAAAAACAGACTAACAGCGTATACCATTTACTTTTTTTTTTTTTTTTTATTTTCATTACCACGAAAACTGCGCTAGCGCAATCTCTTTTTCTTCCCACCCTTGATTATGCTGATGCCAGCTATACAAATCTCACCGAAGACCAACTAAATAAACTTGAGAGACTCCAGAACCTCAGTATACGGTTCATATTTGGGCTTCGCAAATATGACCACATCTCCGAATATCGTGCAAAACTCAAGTGGTTACCTATACGCCTTCGCCGAAATGTTCATATTCTTTCCCTTCTCTATAACATTCTGTTTCATCCTCTCACTCCAATATACTTAAAAGAACGCTTCAACTTTCTCTGCGACACTCACTCAAGGACCTTGAGATCGTCAGTGAATTTGAAACTGAAAATGCCTAGACACTCCACAATGTTCATGGATAAATCGTTCACCGTTCAAGCGGTCCGATTGTGGAATGCCTTACCTATCACTATAAGACGTGCACAATCACTGCCAGTTTTCAAAAAATTAGTTACGGCTCACTATTTGCAGGAGGAATAGTGTTCATTTTAACATTATACTTATTTTACCCTTCCTCTCTGTCTTACCAAACTATATATCTACTGTGTCCCATAGTATGTGAATAATAATATTTAAGTCTACTATTTACTGTTCATTATAAACAAATTCTACCGAAATATTATTAGTATGTATGTATGTATGTTTTATTATGTAATATATCTTTCTCTAGGTACTCATCACATTTATCTAATCATCTACACTATAATATTTAATATCTATGTACACCAACTGCCCCAAATCTCTTCATATGTATCCTTCTCCATCCTATGGTTGCCTGTAAGAGATTGCCTCAGTGCGATAAGGCCGCCAATTGTCTACCACATAACCTGTACCTAAACAAAATCTATTTGTTGTATATTGAATTGGTGAACAATAAAGAGTTCTTTATTATTATTATTATTATATTTTCACAAATTGTCGATTTTTCCCAATACTGCTTAATATGTTAGCTTGTTCTGAAAAAAATCTGCCTTGTATAATATAATAATAAACTGGAACTACATTTCATTATTTGAATTTCTCAAAAAATAATTAAAAGCAATCAAATTCAGTTCTATAGATAAATTTTCGATTCCTAATTAAATTTCAAATTACGAAGTCCGAGATTCGATTTGAGATGCGATATCCTCTTGTACTTCATACATTTACACTACGCGCAACCGAAGAAATAGAATTTTCAAATCAAATATCTTGAAAACTATTAAAATTTGTCGTACGAAAATTTCACTCATACAGTTCACTATATGGTTTTGGTAAAGTTGGCGTCGTTTTGAAATTTAAATTTAAATTCCTGTTTTCCTTTTTATTTAGCAACCACTTGCGGTTCATTTGCTGTTTTTATTTTACAAGCAATTACGGTGACTTGCCTGTTTTTTATTTTATTCCACAAGCAATTGTTGTGATTGGCATGCTTTTCCATTTTATTTCATGAGAAATTACTGTTATTTGCCTGTTTTTATCATTTTTTATTTCATGTTTATTCAATAAAATACAAGTTCGTCAATTTTGTTCGGTTTTTGTATTTTAATTTTACGGTAGTAACATGGGTAATTTCTTTTTACTGTTCTAACAACTTTCAACTTTAGTAGTAAGAACAGTAACTCGATTACCGGTGTTACTACTAGTAGTAAGTTTGGTAGTAACACGGGTAATAAAGGGTATATTTATGTCTATGGGTAAATGTCTGTGATAGTGATGTGATTATAGAGTAAAAAGAGTCTAAGAGTAAACACCAATAGTAGACAGCATCTTCCCAATAGACGACTCCCATTGGCTGTTGCCAATAGTAGACACTCAAATAGCTCTCTATAATATTTACGGATTAATTTTCTTCTGACAATTCCCATAATATGGATATCAAATGAAAGGACTTCACTAGTATATCAATATATGAATGAATGAATGAATGAATGAATCATTTATTTTTTAAAACAACAGTGGTTCATATTTTGTTAGTATCACTTATATCTAAGTTAGTATATTTGAGATATTATTGTAAGGGCCATTGCTGTACCAACCCCCCCGCTATGGCACAGCAATGTTTTATGTGGAGGCAGTCCAGCCTTCGCGCGATCATGTTCAGGATGCTGTTGTCGCTAGCCCGCACCCTACGCACCATGGACGCGCATCTCTTCCTCATCGTTGCGTAAAAGCAATCAACCCGGGCCTCCGCGAACATCCCTGATGCGCTGCAGAAGCGGGGTAGCCCCAACAGCACCCTGAAAGCGTTGTTGTACTGCACTCGAAGGGCGCGGTAAGCTTTTTGAGTATACCTGGCCCACAAGCAGCACGTATAGAACGAGGTACAGAAAGCTCTAAAAAGTGTGATTTTAACCTCTCGTGAACAGCGTGCAAACCTGCGAGCCAGCATATTTGCCCTAACTGACAGCGCCCTCCGTTCCCTCTCAATGTCCTGATCGTCCTTGAGGTCAGCAGTCAACATATGACCGAGATATTTAAAATTATATACTCTCTGCAGAGGTTGATTATTGAGTATAATCGGTGGTATTTGAGCATATCGTTGACTCCTGGCCCCAAAGACCATAACTTGACTTTTTTTAACATTATAGGCCAAGCCATGTGAGAGAGCGTACAATTCGCATTTGGCCACCAAAGACCTCAAGCCACAGACAGAAGCACTCAGCAGCGCCATGTCATCCGCGTAGCTGATGTTATTGACGCAGACCCCGTCTATGCAGCAACCGACAGTAGCACCACTGAGCTCCTCTATCAGATCGTTCACATACAGATTGAAGAGCGTGGGCGAAGATAACCCCCCCTGCCTCACCCCGCACTCCAATCCGTATGGTTCGGATAGCGTCCCTCCCCATCTCACGCTATTGACCTGGTTCCCGTACCAATACTTAAAAATGTTTACGAGTTCTACCGGTACACTAAACTTTTCAAGTTTTTCCCATAAAATATCGTAGGAGACCAGGTCAAATGCCTTCGACAGGTCCAGGAAACATGCGAAGACTGGCGTTTTGCGCTCCGTATAGTAAGAGACAACGTGCTTAAGACACAGTATGGCACTTTCTGTTGACAACTTCGGTTTAAACCCGAACTGATTGTCATGTACTTTAATGAAGTTATTTAACTGTGTATTAAGCACGCTGTCAAACACCTTGGATATAACAGTGGCCAACGAAATAGGTCTATAGTTGTTCTGGTCTGCAACATCACCCGTCTTGCTTTTGACTATTGGCACGACTATCGTACGCATCATATCAGACGGCATATAACCGTGACTCAGACAGCTGTTAAACAATAAAAACAGTACCCGCGGTAGGTGCGGACCAGCAAACCTCAGATGCTCAATACTGAGCCCGTCGTGGCCTGGAGATTTACCTCTAGACATAGATTTAATTACGCTGGTTATGTCTTTAACTGAAAATGAAATCCTCCTTTCCACACCGGGCTGAACATTCAGCGAAGATTGTGACGACCCGAGCGGTGACCTAACGGTAAAGTGATCAACAAACAAATTGGCGATTCCCGCTGGCTCACTCACCCCCCCAACACTCACAGGCTGCCCTGGCCGACACTGCAACCTGTTTGTGTGTTTCCAAAACGAGCGGAAGTCATTATTTGCGTGATATGAGGCTAGAATATCCATTTTTATTTGAGTTTCATGGTCTTGGCACCACCTTAATCTCGATTTGAAAATTTTTCTAGCTTCCCACATTTCCCGAAATGCGACACCAGTTGCAGGCTTACCCTGTAAGTTCCATATCTGGAATTTCAGCCTGGCCAACCTGTGAGCCCCAGCAACATGTTTGTTCCAGCCCGCCACAATCCTTTTTCTAGGCCTACTGTTCTCACCACCCGTCACAGAAGACTTCTTTAATGCCTGTACTATGTCATTATATAACCTATCTATTACAAACTTATGATCAATATGATTACACATTTTATCACAACAGTTACGCAGTTCGAAAGGAAAGTCAATATTTTTCAAAATTTCGTGACAATTATTTTTGTATATGTCGATCTGAGCAGGTGTTCTTTCTCCCCATTCAACCCTATCAGAACAGTGAGAGTTGCTGAAAATTTTCGTTGGTACAACAATATTTAAATTACATTCTATTACAAGAGGGTAATGATCGGACCATAAAACGTCATACATAACGTACACATTTTGAACAGATTTCACAGCTGATTTTGTGACTAAACAATGATCGAGCCATCTTCTTTTTCCGTTTATTTCACTTATAAATGTGTAGGTTTCCGTAGATATACCTAACCGGTCAAAATCAACACAAGACCATTCCTGGTCGGCGCAAAAGTTCAACAGTTCGTAATAAAATTGTTCATACGGATGGGTATTGTAATCTCCTAGCATGTAAACACAGTCTACGCTACAGCTATCTACAATAGCACTCACCGAACTTAGTAAATCCGTAAACTCCGCCAAGTTTGATCCATCTTTTTCGTCCGTGGGCATATACACGCACGTCACTAGGAACGACCTTTCATTCGAAACCACCTTAATCGCACATAAACGGGGATTATTGCACTCGACAACGGTCACACTTTGAAAAACACTATGCCTCCACAACAAGGCCACGCCCCCATAGGGCCGTCCTCGTAACACGCCCGCCGAAGTGTCCATCGCGGACAGACCAACGTAACTGAAATCATCACTTATTGTGTTTAGCAAAGGTATGTCTTCAGCATATAACCACGTCTCCTGTAATCCAATGATATCGGACATCTTACATAGTTCACGTACATGTTCTATGGAGCGTTTAATATTTTTACAATTGAATGTAACTAATTTGTGTGTACCCATATTATAATTGCATTCGAGCCGATTCGTCTTGTTTGTTAGACGTTTCATTTTTATGATTTCCTTTAAAATTAACAAAGCGTCGGAAGATTATGCCCTGTGGCCATATGTTGTCGTCAAGAAACAGAGATAGTTTGGTTTGGGGTACAAGAAATTTATACGCGCAGTGATCACATTGACGCTTAATAGGGATTTTTTCCAATCTCACTGTTTCCTGAGTTTTCTTAAAAATATATCTCACAATATCCGACTCGTTTGTATTTTGATGAACGTTTGTTATAAAAACCGGTACTCTTCGTTCCGCCGCTCTGAACATTTCCTCGGGCTCCACTAAGACTGTTCCCGTTTTACCTTCGATGCGATTTTTCAACTTCTTCCCTCTCTTCCGAACCATAGTCCAACCCCTATCGTCGCTCATCGCTACTTGCGCATACGAACGGTTATTTCCTGAGACCCCCGATGCATCCTGGGTCAGCTGATCATGCGCCGGTAGTTCGCTAGTACTGGGTACGTTACAAAATGACACTCCGCACAGCTGATCGAACGGCGGCGGCGGCGGTTCGGCAGGTACATGGCGATGTGAGTCATCGCACACCTCGATATCGCTTACTCGCTGCGCTAGGCCCGTTTCTTGTCTTATACCCTCAAGTTGTTTATTACGTATTGATCGGTACTGCAGATTGGAATCGGTATCAGCCTCATTTTTATCTGTAAAAGATTCTTCAAACAATGACAAGCCCAATGGCCCACTATCACGATACGCCCCTCTTTTCATATTTATTTTAACAGCTGAAAATGGCGGCGAGACGTTTTTGGAATGAAAACACTCATTTTTAACCGATTCAAGTTGCTCAACGGTAACGTATGATGATTTTATTTTCATTATATACGCCTGTGCAATCGCTAGGTCCTTTAATAATTTTGACACATCTAAGTGATCGAGGGTAATCGGCGGTAGCCTTTCCAAATCTCGAGCAACGAAAATAGGCAGCAAATCTGGCTCCGTCACTTTCGAAAAGTGAAGAATATCATACAGCATACGATCTTCTTTTCCTTTCCCCTTACGCGCAATCTTACGCAGTTCGGTAGGTACTGACTCGAAAAGTAACGTATGTGATTTTTTAATGTCGTCACTGGTAAACGTTGATGCACATATTCTGACCAAAGTTTCTTCATCAGCCCTTGATAATTTGGCCTTTAGAAAAGCTAAGAGCTCATCTATCACAATATTACAGCTAGAACACTTCACTGTACCCGACATTTTTTCGCGGACGGGTAACACGCTTGACGGGTAATATAAAGAATACAATAAAATATTGATAAAACCCCAAAAACAAAAATATCCCCAATAAGGAAAAAAACGTGTTGTTGTGATGCAATCGTTGTCGTGTCGGCACTTCAATATGGTAGAAGAGGTAGTAGAAGCACCAAGACAACGCTTGAATTAATTTATTACTTTTATTTTATTATTTCCTTATAAAAGGGATTTTGGTGTCAAGATTTTAAAATAGTTGATAATTTACATATATATACTCACGTCCGTAAGTCCCTGAAAGGGTAGGCAGGGCAGTAGTATATTAACACTCTCATTTAGTGAACTATGATTTTCCCACGTAATTGGAGATGTGCCTCTTACCGTCATAGTGTCGGGAAGTTGGTAACTACTTTTTATCCAAGTAATTGCCCGAGGCAGGTAAATATATGGGATTATGAAAATTTAATCTTCATACCTGAGGATTTCCTGGGTTCCACAGCGTGTCCTTTAGTCGTCTTTCCGGAGTTGCTTCGCATCTGTTAGTAAGTTGAGGGGTGTCACCGGTATCTCTGCTGATTTCAAACTCTCGTGCCGCAAGGAACCGCCTGTTGGACGCTTATGCAAGTCGTTATCAGGGGCATTCTCAATTCGTATAGTACGTTTCCTTTATGCTTTTTGATCATTATGCCAAATAACTATTAGACACATAAACAATATGCGTTACAACTTTATGCATATCAAAGTTATGAATGAAAACATTAGGTTATGCTTATTTATGCTTAATAGCACAGTTGCAGCACAAAGGCGCACATTTGGTCCTCCAGTGTACCTACATATGTATGGGCACACGTTAAGAGGTGTGCCATTTTCTGTGGAGTAACACCACATTCACATCGCAGGTCCACCCCCTCTGAGAACCCCCATCTAGCCCGGCATTCCTAGCTTCGGCCCACCCGAGTCCGGAGTCTATTTGTGGACTTCCATGAGGTCCAGGGCAGATCATGTCCAGGCTCTCGTAGTAGTTGGCTCTTCGACTACGCTGTTTAAGTTTGCCTCCACCTTCTCGAAGGATACTTGTGACGAGAGAGCCAGATCATCGGCGTAGAGAAAATGGTTCGTGACGTGTTTGTTCTCCAGCGACTTTTATCAGAATGCACGTGTACCTGGAAGCTACTTTGGTTGACTTTTTCTTTGTCACTATGATGCGGCTGAACTTCGAGATCATGCGAAAGCGACAATCGTCATTCGTCCGTTAGATCAATCCAATATGAAATATTTAACCGATATGGTTGAAAATTTGCATTGCAAGCATTTCGACGACCCTTTTTTTGCTGCCACCTATTACCTTTGGGGGGATTTTGAGAAAAATCCTAAGTTTTGCGGGGATTTCAGATCGCATTTGGGGAGATTTTGAAACAGTGATCTGGCAACACTGACTTTTCGATAAAATTGTCAAAGTCAAGTCAAACTTGCACGATTTTTCTCTTTGAATCGATTTTTTGGATCGTAATGGATCGTAAGCCTTTGAATTTTGAAACGATTAGTGGATCGGATCGCATTGTCTTGAATCGATTTCATGAAAATCGATTCAAAAATCGAATCAAAATTTGCATTAATTTTAACAAATAAAACATTATTTTACACAAATTTTAACTTTAATGAAGTAATTTTTTTTTAAACAGAGAATAAGGTATGTGCCTATTTAAATGCACATAATATGAATATTGTTCAGCGCGCTAGGCCATTCCGGTACTTCGTACCGTCATAAAATAAACATCGCAAACTAAGATGATTAAGATAGATTAGATCATAAATAAATTTAAGGTGTCGGCATTACGTTGTAATCGAACTCTGTTTATTAAAAAATAATAAATCTTCACAGTAATACATTGTCGGTAATACGATCCAAAGGATTCGATTCACTATACTTTTGAATCGATTCGAATGAAGATCGTATTGAAGTGAATCGATTTAAAAAATCGCTAGATCGTATTCCCTTGAATCGATCTTCATAAAAATCGCATCGTAACGTGCATCCCTAAGTCAAAGTTTGGTCAAAGTGCAGCGTTGCCAGATTGTAACTTTTGTTACAATTTTCGTAACTTTTGACCCCCTTATGTAACTTCTCCGTAACATGACTCAAAATGGAACTTTATTGTAACTTTTGCCGTATAGGTTTGGGTCAACATTAGTGTTCTGTAGTCTGTGGTCAATAATGTCAATATTATTCAATTCGCTATCCGTATTATCAGAAATACCAACCTTGGTATTATTAGAGAAATCTCTTGTATGGAGATGACAATGCTCTAACAACTTCAAACCTTTTTTCCCAGTTATAAAGTTTACTTCTGTTCGAACAACTATGAATCAAAGAATAATATAATATTTTCAATTCATTCATTTATGTTCATTCACTAGTGTGGTACTAGTAAAAAAAAAAATTATTTTTATCTACTGTAGAAGAGCTATTCTCATAATTAAAAAGATTTTGTCTCGATTCGATTCGAAAATTTCTATCAGTAAGTAACCTATAAAAAAAATGTTCTCGTCTTCGTTTTATTTGATATCATGATCGTTTTTAACATTTGACCGAGGTTAAACTAAATAAACGCAGCAGAATATAATTTACGAACAATAATTTTAACCAAAGTGATAGGGTCGGGTGTCTCACAATGAACCAGGCAGCTACATTTAACCACCTACTTATTTCGGAAATGCGACATTGCCAATCTGGGCTAATATGGGTAAAAGAGAGGTATTTACCTTCCCTTTCTGCCCACTAGTTTGCGTGGCGATAACTGGCGAAGAGGTTTTGTACGAAGCATTTTTACGAAAATTGTCTCAAAAAGTTAGTTTTTTCTACAACTTTCTTTTTTTTTTCACGCTTTTGCTGTAAATGATATTGGTTTCTTTATATAAACCCTGTTTTACATAATAATCCAACATATAAATGCATCATAATTCGTTACACTGCGAGATTGTCTCCCAGTAAAATTATGAGGTTAATTATTAAAACGTGCTGTGTCCTACAATGAGCCACTTTTGGGTGGTACACTTTGAACCATGGTTCACTGTCTACACCCCAGTGGTCAAAATGTAGACTGAGATAGTAATTATTATGATTATTTGGTTTTGTGATGCATAACGTACCTTCTTTAGGTTGTATAAGATTTTAGAGTTAAGTAGGTATTTTGAGACAAAAAATATTGTTCAGGTAGGTAGTGTTAGTAGGTACTAATGTAGACTCATTACCTGTAACCATGAAGCTCTACAGGGTGTATTTTTGAAACGGGGCAGTAACCTCAACCGTCGTAGTTACAGTAAAACGTTCTTAGGAGACCTTCCCTAATTCCCAATTTTGAACTGTATTCACAGATTTTGGAAATAAAATCGTACAGTCAGCAAGAAAAATCCTAAAAGTCCAAAAAAAATTTTTGCTCCTAATCGATCCTGTTTCATGTGGGGATCATAAGACTATGGGATCAAAATGCAGCTTTGAGTACTAGGAAAGACAGAAATCGCCAAAAACGTTTGCCATACATTTCAGCAAGAAAATCCCAATGCACAATGATTAAACTTCTTGTTTTGGATAGGAAGTGGGTAGGATTGGCTGAAAAGTAAATAAAAATAGATTTTACCTGTTAATTTCCAGTTTGATGCTAATATTTGTATGTCGTTCTTAGTGTGAGCTGAGAAAATTCGTGTCTTCGATAATTGAGAATTTCTGGTGAACTGTATTCTAATAGTGATAAATGTACTTATTAGGAGCATAATTGTCAATAACAGGAACGCGAGAGCTACATTTTGGCAATAAGTAGGTATCCATTACGGCATTATGCCAATCACATTAATGAAGCTCCCGCGTTTTGATTATTGACAATTAAGCTTCTATTAAGTCCATTTTACCAGAAATTCGTAAATAATAACTGACACGGAAAGAACTTTTCGCTGTAACTACAACGCTTAAGGTACCTGCCTTTATTGCCCCGTTTCAAAAATGGTGTATTTTTGAAACAAGGCAGTAAAGGCACCTATAGTAAATAGTAAATATCTAATATCGAATTCAAATTTTTTATTTAATTATAAAGTAATTTAAATGCAAATTAGTCTAAATATAAATAAGCTAATAAGGTGGTTCAATGTGGAAAATACCCCGGTTAAATGTGTACATCCCGATGGACACATTGAACCAAATCTGGTTTTCCATAAATTCTTTCATTACTCTGAAACCAAAAGGAATTTAAACAATAAGTTATTGTATAATTGTAGCCAAATAAATTCACTAACCATCCACAAAAAATTTAAGCTATTCGTCGAAAAACGAGCACGCTACAAGACTTTGAAATTTACCCGGTTCACTGTGAGACACCCTACCCTATACTACAAAATAAGACTTGACATAAAGGTCTACCTACCATTGTCATAAAATTTGACATAGACAAAAAATTGTCGTCAACTCTGAAAAGCTATAAATCTAGTAGGACTAGTAGTCCTAAGTCCGGTCAAATTAGACCAAAAATAAGAGTAAAGTTTACTTAAATTCCCACCAAGCTGAAAATCGGTAAGATTGTTTAAAATATCATTAAAAACAAAATTTGAAAGTTCCCCATCATTCCCGTCTAAGGAAAAACAATTATTCAAGGTCAAAGGTCAAAAAAAT
Organism: Eilema sororculum; assembly: GCA_914829495.1. Taxonomy (NCBI): domain Eukaryota; kingdom Metazoa; phylum Arthropoda; class Insecta; order Lepidoptera; family Erebidae; genus Eilema; species Eilema sororculum. Next base: position 16,292,366 of record OU618552.1, on the reverse strand, counting down.
GAGTTTTTCGCGATTTTCAACAAAACGGTACGATTATCATAAAAGTACTTCAGACAAAAATTGTAGATTATAAAATTATCTATAAAAATGTGTCAACAGTTTTCTCCTACGAGCCACCGTTTCTGAGATATACCAATTCAAAAAGTTATAAAAGTTATTATCTAATCGTAACTTAAAGTCCTCGGTAACTGTGTATTCGCATTTCACAATGTCCGAGGAGCACTACCCAACGGTTAAACCAGTGATTCCCAAAGTGGTCCAGGTGGACCCCCAGGGGTCCACGGGAGACTTGCTGGGGGTCTACGTAGGCGTGAACAAAAAATGGGGGTCCATAAGATGCTAATGGGGGTCCACGAAAATTTATCTGCTTTTCTTGGACATTATTCACACATAGCCACTAGTCCCAAACTAAGCAGAGCTTGTGTACTAATGGGTACTAGACAACCGATAAACATACTTAAATACTTTTTTTAACAAAATGACCAAACAGCTGATCGAGGTTTGTATGGGAAGTCGAAAAATTTAATGTCTGTATTGGATAAGTCGTAGAACAAACATTGTTCAGGGTGACCTATAGACCACGTGGCCAAGAGGTTTTAAACGATTTACGATACACCCTGTATATAGAAAACACCTAGTAGACAGATACAAACAAACATGTTCATGCACACAAATGTTTGTACCCCGCGGGATTCGAACCCGCGACCTCTTGGTTCAGAGGCAGCGTCCACTACCACTGAACCAAAGTGGCCGTCAATAGTAAAGAGCAAGCATAGTTTTTATAAGGGCCTACCTACATTATTTTAAGTACCTAACTAAGCAGATAATATTTTAATAAGGCAAGCGACTGTTACTTGTCTAAACTTGCGTATGATATTACGTACAATTTCGTGTACAGACTTGCAAAGCGCTATCCGCCCGACAATGCTTAAACTTGTTCAGACATGAATTTGATCACCACTATAAATACTTGATGCCAAAGGCAAACTCATTCATTTGTTTCCGGAATTTCGAAAAAAAGGTGTGAGAAACGTCAATCAGTGATTGCTAGTGCCGAAGAAAAGTAAGTACTTACCTTTTTTTTTGTTATAGTAATTAGGTATTTTGTTTACGTGTACTAGTCAGTTGATCACAACTGCTTGTATAGATAGGTGACTTAGTAACTCACGGATATTTTAATTGTCCTCTTTCGATTTGAAGACAAACACAGCACGTTTTATTCAATTGTTTTTTCACGAGAGAAGCACTGCCTCTCTAAAAAGGCCGAATAAGCAATATTTCAGAGCAATTAAGCGTGAACTCATTGATTTGATGTTAGTTATGGTTTTTATGGACAATTTTGGGATTTCGACTTTTATTTTTTCCTACACAAATTTGATCAGCATTCGATACTGAGTTTTTTTTTGTAGTATTAAAAATTAGTGGTAAATTAGGTGCAGTAGAAACTCGATTAACCGGACTAATTGTTATGATATGATAATCGAAAATCCGGATAATCGAATGTATGAAGAATAATGTTGTGTTTATTAAAAATAACAAATACATAGATATCAACGAAAATCAATGTTTATGAAGAAATTAACACTTACTTATGTATGTATGTACATACATATTTTCATAGATTACATACATAATACTAAACTGCAGCATTAATCATGAAATAAAATATTTAGGTATGTATGTACGAATAATTTGTTTACAATAGGTATGTATTTGGTAATTTGCATTTGGTAATCATGAAATAAGTAGGTAATAAGTTTAATTTGGTTTAAAATATTTGGTAATTGTCATTTAACGTAAGCAACTTTTTCTCTACATTGCTGCTATATCACGAATTCGTTTCAGTTGTAGTAAACTCACAGTATCACTCTCTGTTTGTTTTTCAAACCACTTGAGAGCTGTTTCCAGAGCATAAAATGCTACATCATGAGATGGTCACAATTGCAAACGAACTAATACAATAACGAAACGCGCGGGGTAGCGATCCCACACGGCGCGGGCGGAATATGCAAGTTCCGACACGTACATGCTTGCATAAATTCGACTTGTAGGTACATATAAATTGGTCGCGGTTGGTAGTCCGGATAATCGCAAATCCGTATAACTGAGGGCCGGATAAACGAGTTTCTACTGTACTTTAAAATTGATACGTCTGTATTTGTCTTAGCGGTTTATTAGTAGGTCCCTTCACAAGCCGTAATTCTATTCCCGCGTGCTGACAAAGGCTGCGGTGTGATACCTATATTCAGAAAAAAACTTGGTTACAAAAACATTTTTTTTTTCAGGTAAGTTAACTGACACGAAACATGGCTACAGCAAAGAAAAAATGTCGACAATATAGTGTCGATTATTTGAAATATGGTTTTGTTCCATCAGAGGCAGACAAACAATTGCCCATGTGTCTATTATGCAACAAAGTTTTGAGCAATGACTCTATGAAACCATCAAAGCTCGAAGATCATCTAAAAAGGTGTCATACTGATAAAATAGGTAAAGATTTAAAATATTTTCAAACTCAATGTTTGAAAATATTTTAAATCTTTTCAAACATTGAGGAAAAATATGAAAAGAGACCCACCATGCACAGTATGTTCGCTTCAACAGCTCAAAGTAACGATGATGGCTTGCGGGCATCTTACAATATCTCATTACTTATAGCAAAATGTGGAAAACCGCACACTATCGGAGAACAATTAATTTTACCCGCTGTTGAAGAAGTCTTAAAAACTGTTTTGCACAAATCTCCATTTGACGTACTAAAAAGAATTCCATTAAGTAACAATACTGTACAAAGACGCATTGATGAAATGAGCTCTGATATCGAATGTTTTTTGTGCAATCATCTGCAAAAAACTCATTTTTCTATACAACTGGACGAGTCAACGTTACCCGGTAATGAAGCATTATTATTGACATATGTCCGATATATTATGGAGGAAGAAATTCACGAAGAATTGCTATTTGCCAGAACTTTGGAGACTGACACTAAAGGCGAATCAATATTTAATGTACTGAGCAATTTTTTTACGGAAAAATCGATTCCATTTACAAACATTATTTCAGTGGCAACAGACGGAGCTCCTGCAATGGTCGGGCGATATCGTGGGTTTATAACTCATCTCAAAAGAATTATACCAGGGCTTACAGCTATTCATTGCGTAATCCACCGCCAACATCTTGTGGCAAAACATTTAAGTGACAGGTTGAACCAATCTCTTAATTTTGTAATAAAAGCTGTCAACAAAATCAGAAGCAATGCATTGAATACGCGTTTATTTGCTCAATTGTGCGACGAAAATGATGAAGACTTCCAGCGACTGCTCTTACATACTGAAGTACGCTGGTTGTCGAAAGGTGCATGCTTAACGAGATTTTACTCTGTTTTCGATTCCGTATTAGAGTTCCTAGAAAGCAGAGATCCAGATTTAAAAGAAAACTTGATCAAATTCAAAACAGACATTGCGTATTTGACAGATTTGTTTAAAAAATTTAATGATATTAACTTGCAGTTACAAGGGGACAGCCTGAATTTAATAAAAACAAAGGGGATAATTTCGGCTTTTCTTGGGAAATTGAAATTAATGAAGCAAAACATTAGTCGGCGCGAATTCTCTCAATTTCCAAACTTGTCACAGGTAGAATGTATTGATGAGGATATCCATACCTACAGTCAACATTTAAGTGCCCTGCATGTTGACTTCAAAACCAGGTTTGAAGATATGCTGACAATGGATATACCACCATGGATCATAAATCCATTTGATGAAACGGAAGTGGCCAATGTAGTATTACAAGAGGAGCTGCTCGAGCTAAGCACCAATGAGGAGCTGAAGGTGAAATTTAGAAAAGGCTACCAAACATTTTGGCTGCAAGCAGTAATACCCGAAAAATATCCTGGACTGTGGGAAATCGCAAGGAAATTTTTAATAGCTTTTCCTTCGTCATACCTTGTAGAAAGGAGTTTTAGTGCCGTTTCAAATCTCTTAACAAAAAAAAGGAGCAAATTAAACATCACAGAGCGGGGGGATTTGCGGTTATTGCTCACAAAAATAAAGCCAAACATTGATCGTTTGCTGACACTCCACCAAATACATCCTTCCCATTAATTAAAATTATGACTTACCTTTTTAATTTTTTCTTGTAATTCTATTCTTTTAATAAATAAAGTGTTATAAAATGTACCATTTTTCGTTTTTATTTTACCTATCGGAATATAGGGACAGAACTCAGAAGCGACACTTTTTCATTTTTTGGCGACTTTAAGAATGTGGTAGAAATGTAGCAGCAGGGGGTCCATCGAAACTAGTAACATTTTGAAAGTGGTCCACGAGAAAAATAAGTTTGGGAACTACTGGGTTAAACCAACTATTAACTTACTCACTACTCCTTCTGCTGATTATAACTGCTGATTGATAACAATTTTATAACTTTTTGAATCGCGAAGCTTATGATGATGACATTTCTTAAATTGATTAACAAAGTGAGTTGTAGCTAATTAAAAGCCATTGCTGAATTACTTGGTGTATTATTCACTTTATTGTATGTCTTTCCTTTGCAGGATTTTCATGTGTGATACGTCAATGTGACAGTGACTACACTTCCCCAGATGGGAAGCTGAATCGATAAATAGTAGATGATGACTTGTTTTAAATTGATTAATAACGTAAGTTATAATGTAGTTCATCAAAAGTCATTTCTGAATTAGTTGGTATATTATTAATTTTATTATATGTTTTTTTTTTCAGGCTTTTGTATAGGTATGATACGTCAATGTGACTACACTTCGTGTGATGGGAAACAGAATTGATAAATAGTTTAAGATGATGACTGTTTTTAAATTGATCAACAAAGTAAGTTTCTCCTTCAAGTTTGTAGTATTTCTGAATTAGTTGTTATATTATTGATACATAATTCGTTTTATTGTTTTCGTTATCATAAAAAAAAAAATGAAAAATTGCTGCATTTCCTTAAGTAACTTAACTTTCCTAAGTCGTTATTTAATAGGACTGAAAACATCTTAGATAAAATGTAATAAAGGGCCTTAATAACGTTTGTATTGAAGTTTTCCTCGTGAAATAAGGTATCGTAACTTTTACCCTGAAATTGTAACTTTTTAAGCAGTCCTGTGTAACATTCGACAATATTCAACTGGCAACACTGAAGTGTCAAACAGTCAAGGAATCGTGGAATAGTAATTCACATTTTTACAACATAAATATTAACATTCTATGTCAACGTGTTATTTATTTACGAAGTAATTATCTACAAATGTGCGGGTCGTTCAGTGTTAAATAATTACTTAGGCAATTTATTCGATACGTTGGTGAAAATGAACGCGTTACCTGCTCAACCGATAGGAATCCAGAGCACGGCAGGGGCTGTGCCTATTCGTAATGAGAAGGGTAGGTCTTCTTTGTTATTTTAATATATTCTATTACTAATTTCTATACTGTGGAGAGTACAACTAATGCCAATAACATTCAAATCAAAAAGAGCTTGTTCTCCAAGGTGACAGAAGCAAGCCCTTTTTTTTATTCGTATCATTCATTATATTTGTACACATATTTACAGGTGAGATATCTATGCAAAAGGTGAAGGTGCAGAGGTACATATCCGGTAAAAAGCCAGATTATGCACAAGGGGCATCATCTTCAGAAGAATCAGATTTAGATGATTTCATTGAGCAACAGAAGCCTGAAAGAAGGCAGCAAACTTTGCCTCAAATTATCAGTAGAAAAGAGGACAGTGATTCTGAAAAAGAAGTAAGTATACATCATATATTATTGTATGGTGGCCCAACTTGTTATTGATCAATGCTTACAACCTCATTAGCCTCACTAATTGTACCAAGAAGGTGGTAATTAATTTTTAATGATCCTATTAAATTTGGCTAATTTCTACTACTAATGACCCTTAAATGAAATTGTGGTAAGACATTAAGGATTATTAGAAAAAAATTGATCTAAGATTTTTTTTTTATTTAGCCCTACCCTTTGTAATCAGAATGTTCTCAAATCATCCCTGGTTAAAATATGCTATTACTTGAACATATCTCCTATAAGGGGGGATGGGTCTTGCTAATGATAATGATATTTATGTTGCAGGTTTTTTAATTTGTTATCATTAAACTTGAATTATTTTATAAATTCTATCATCTCAGGTTGATGATCCTCGTCTCAGACGTTTGCGACAAGCAGCACAGTCTCCTAGAAGAACGGAACACAAGCCCGAGATAATAGATGCAGAGCCGGACCCGGAAACAGAGAGTAGTGCTGATGAGGCCAAAGATAGCTCCGAGAGTGAAGATGAACTTGATGATGAGGAAATTGAGAAGAGGAGACAGGCTCTTAAAGCAAAATTGGCTGCAAGGTGAGCTAATTAGTTGTAGACTACCATAAAAGCTTTCAACAATCAATCATTAACCTAATTGTAGTCCACTGCTGGCATCTCTTTTAATGCACCATAGCCCTCAATCCTCTGTTCTACATTTAGTTTGTCCCAGCCACCCTTTTTAGGTTGTCAGTCCATCTGACTATAAAAGCATGAAACCTATCAGTCAAGAGTATGCATGTGGACAAAACACTAAGAGAAAAAACTAGCGGGGTGGGGCACCTAAGCGGCTTATTCTACATTTTCACATTTTTCAGCCATGTACTGTGTGCATAGAAAATGCTGTTTTGGTGTGTGGCTCCCTAAAGCTCACATTTTACAATGATATTCAGTCATTTATCTAAATTTGAAACTGGTTTTAAATGCATTTTGTATTTTATTACACACACGTTCCCATATCATTATGGTAATTAATCTTCCCAGTCTTCTTATTGTCCTATATATGATTTTCAGAGAGGCTGAGAAGGAAGTTCTTGGTAGGGATGAGGATGAAGAAATGTTGGATGGAGACAAAGAAGAGAGTGGTTCTTCCGATACAGAATACACGGACAGTGAGGAGGATACAGGTAACTTATTTGAAAAAAAATGTTGGATCATCAATTACTGGATGGACCAATTTGAGACATAGACAGACTAAGGAGACAAATATAGATTTATTATTTAGGTACCTATATAACCATTTTAACTGACAGTGCACAGTGTGTTATAGAAGCCGACTTGCGGACATGTGTGGTTTATATGTCTATTTGATGGGCACCATCGTGATGAAGAATTGACAGAAATCCCGATACGATAATCTTCTCTAGTTTTAGAGATATTAATTTTTCTATGAGAGGTCAATGACCTTAAGAAAATCTTTATTTATTTTTATTAGGAAAATTATGACCCCATTACACTTTATTAGCACTCAGAGTAGTATAACTGTATGCTATATATTTATATTAAAAAGTAGAAGACAGTAGCTTTAGTAGTCTGAGAAATATTAAATATTTTCTGTTTTTCACAATTATATTTTTGATAATTGTATATTAGCGTTGTAGCATTTTATTTTTGGTTATTACTATGCACAATAGTGTCGTCTACAATATACTAAAATTTCACAAACTTCAAACGTAGGTTAAAGGAGAAAAAGCGTTTCTAAGTTTTTTAGAAATTTCTATGGAAATAGGGTTGTCAACATTTAATTAGGTAATTACAAATATTAAAATCAAAGTTTTTAGGAGATTAAGGTCGAGAAGAGATTAAGGAAGGAGAGAGGTTTATGTAGATTGTAGCACCAACTCCATGTTGACGTGGTAAATAATTCCAAAAGTAAATATAAAGACTAATAATAAGTTTTTTGTTTTTCATTTTTCGGACTCCTCATCGGAGTGAATTAATACTTCTTCTGATGACAAAGAAAGTGTCTCAAGACAAATCTATGAAGCGTAACATTTTCTGTCGAGGGTTTTAACAGAGAAAGGACCTTCTCGGGTAGGGCTGTGCGTTTATTTTTATTCTTTCGCAAGTCAACGAACATGGTTGTTATGTTTGGATCTGAGGATTCCAAAGCTCGAGAAATAAATCAAGAAAGGTAGTTTGGCGATTTAATTTTCGCGTATGATGCTCGCGATCATAACGCCAAAACTTATTTCTCGATTCACCGGCTTGTTCTGAAAGCATACCAATCGGCAAGGAAATCGATTCTATAATGTTTTCACCATGTATCAGTATTTTATGCAAGGTGAGTGACATATAAAACCACTTATAGTGTTCCACATATCTAGTGGCGAGATCATAGGAAAATACTTTAAACTTTTTAGAATCTATTTCCAAACCGCTTCTCCAGTCATCATGTACTGATATTGGGTTTTAGCATATGCCTAACGAGGGCGGTACCCTTCCCAATACCACACGATGACCTTCATAAAAGAAAATTGCCAGGTAGCATATCTTTTGCCATGAGAATAGTATATTTACAATAAGTACATAATATTTACCTATAACGTCAATAATGAGTCATCAGTAAGAACTTTGCGGATCATAAATAGTACATTTCACACAATAACTTAATTTTTGACAACCCTAAGCAAGATTTTTAAAAAATCATATCTTACGAAACCCGTGTTTTACGCGTCTGGTTTTTTTTGTGGCAATACATATTAAAATTATACATATAATTCAATTTGAAACAAATGCTACAATGCAATAGTTTTCGAATAAAAAAATATTTAAGTTATCATAGAAAATATTTTTTTTCTTTTTTTTAGTACTCCAGTCATCAATTATTTATGTGTACATTTGTTCTTTAGGTCAACATTCATCATGTTTATAAAAAAAATATGGTTAAAAATCATAAAGAAATCAGCTATAAAGTTTTTCTGATTTCTATGGATTTTTCTCGATTTTTTTAATTTCTCAAAAAGTATGACACGTACATCAACGAAAGTTTTTTTAAGTAGTTTATCTCAAAATTCTCTTTATGAAGAGTTTATAAAACGGAGATGTCCGCAAATCGGCTTCTATAACACACTGTGCAGTGTGGTGCCACTGTGGTAGGGCATGTATCAAGTTCCTACTGATTTTTAAGTGAGTCATGAATAAATGTTCTGTTAACAACAAGCAAGATGTCCATCAGAGCCTAATATAAAAAAAAATGAACAAGAGTTCACTATGAATTATATTATGTATTCTTGATTATGTAATATTTTTTTTCATCACAGTAATTTTTGTTTAACTGCAATAAGCTATACAAAATTTCAGGTCCCCGCGTGAAACCTGTGTTTGTAAGAGCATCGGAAAGGATGACGGTCACTGAGCGAGAGCGTAAAGCCAAACAACAGAAAAAGGAGGAATCTGAGGCGAGAAAAGAGAAAGAAGAGCGGAGACGAGATGCATTGAAACTTGTTGAGGAGACCATAAGATCGGAACAGAAGAGGATAGATGTATGTACATTTTGTAATTATTTTCAAGTAGATTGGGCTAGAATTTCTATGTATACTACTATGGGGCTGTCCACATGTTTTTTTTTTATGATTTTTAAGTATATCATCCCAATTGTGAGACATCGTGAGGTTTTGACTACCCCCTGTACGCCTACCTAAAATCTCGTGTATTTTCTTGGTACGAGTAATTTAGAAAAGAATAAATTCACTTTATATTTATTATTTAATTTTAGAAAAGCACCGTGATAAAGAACGCGCTTTATGACAAAAATAAATACACGTGATATTTTACAATACCACCCTACCTTCCTCCTGGTGATTTCGTATTTTTTTTTCCAAATATCTGTATGTGATATTATAGTAATAATAATTGATACGGGGCCTTACGGGGTCAAGACTGAAGGAAACGAGTGGTACGAGATCCAACAACTTTATTCCGTAGGCCTATACTGTAAAATAAAAAACTACTCTAATTCAAAGTCGAGTGTCGGTTTGGGTATAGGTACACGACACTACAAACGGAAGGCTGAGTAATGTAGTCCACCGGAGTCGTCGTCAAGATCGGAGTCAGGCCTGGTCCGCTTCAAGCCGGAATGGAGAGGGCCGGTAACTTCAGCCGGTACGGTGTTGTGCTGGTATTTCAGCTGGTACGAAGTTCCCTAATATTGGGAACACAGCTTATATTCAACACGAAACTTCGTAGAATATAAGAACTCTTCTGAGTACGTAGAACTTAGTAATAGTAATTAAGTTCTAACTAGGCTTTAAGACAACCTAACTCGACGGTTAGGTCTTTGCAAGACTGGAACGTTTCGCTGCGATGTGTAGCGATCGAATCAATCTCAGCTGTGCAAGCCTCGTCTCGCGCCCTGCCAGTGTTGTGAACTTTCGCGCTGGAACGCGCTGATTGGTCACATTTCGGTGTGACTCATTTTATGTGTGCGTTAGAACGATTTTTTACCATATATGGTGATGCTTACCTTCGCTCGCTAGTGATGGGACGCGTGCTGCAATCGCAGGATCCCGGTATTTCCCGTTTAGTACTGATACTGATATATTCTAAATGTTTTCAATTTTTATTTCCGGAACCAGTGTTCACGTAACATAATTTTGATTACTTTTTCGTACAGGGTGAGCAGAAGGAAGGTAACATCAATGATGTATGTACTGACGATGAAAATGATGAACTGGAATACGAGGCGTGGAAATTGCGTGAAATGAAACGGATCAAACGTGACAAGGAAGAAAGGGAGGCGTAAGTTTATTGCACTTTATGAATTGAATGTACACATGATGCACTCTTCCCTCCCAGTTTGGTTTATTTCAGTTTTTACTGGACCTTGCAACCCTGAGAAGAAATACCTTGGAAATACTATCTAAATTATGCTAAAAAGGCTTTGATGTTGTCATCATGGCATATTTTAATTTTATATTGAAATCATCCATAATAATTTTGTCTATTACTTATTTTTGGCATATTTTCGATACATTATTATTATGTAAATATTCATGTTTTGTTATTTTTCAGTGCCGAAAAAGAGTTGTTGACAATTGAACGTATGCGCGGTATGAACGATGAAGAGCGGCGCGTGGAACTACGCCTCAACCCCAAGCAAGTCACAAACAAAGCTGTCAAAGGGAAATACAAGTTCTTGCAGAAGTATTATCACAGGTATGTGACCACTTGATGCCCTTTATGGCAGAATCATATGAAATTCATTGGCATAAACGATATTATTCTTGGTAGACTGCTGTTCAGTGGAATTTAGTTTGTCATATACCATGTGCCCCATTGAGAGGAAGGCAGGATTACTACTAGACTGCTCAGTTCTCTTAAAGCTTGTAAAAATACAAATACGACGTCAAATTAGTAGTAAGCTGTAGTCCTCTACAAACCAAAGAAGCAAAGCAACCCGGCGGGCAAACCCGACGGCTACAGAAAGTTGTGGCCACAGCAAACTTGTACCAAAATGAAAACTTTCTCGAACGATGTTATCTATGAGAGTATTAACTTGAATTTTAAATAAATAAAGATGTTGAATATGGCGGTAAGAGAAACATACAACAAGAAAAACACAATATCTAAGATACCTACTTGAATTGATTGATGATGGGAATTATGACGTAGGTAGTAATTTGATAGCCTTTCAATTCACGCTATTCTATTTTGAAATGAATGTTTTTTTCAGGGGTGCTTTTTATTTGGACAAAGAGGATGAGGTATTCAAACAAGATTTCTCTGGCGCTACGCTGGATGACCATTTCGATAAGACTGTTCTTCCTAAGGTAAGTCAATCAAACAACTATTTTGTATACCAAAAAACTATTCAATACCAGATATTCATTATCTGCGAGAAGATATTGCTTTATTTCTTCAACTTGCTGCATGCAAAGATTGAGCAGAATTTTTATCCACACTAGTTGCTTATGATATTCAAAAATTGCGGTTCCATCAATCTGGTATGTTGGAGCAGGGGTTACACAGGAGCTCCTCAATCAACATAACTCTATCATGTTTGGGCTCTTCTGAATTGTCGTGTTAAGTACTTAATACCTATGTAGTGTCAAGATCCCGATACTGGCCCTCCATCCAGGCCCCCTTGAGTGACAAACCGTTCCAGGCCCCTTGTTCTGAGTGATAAACCGTTCCAGGCCCCTTATTCTGAGTGACAAACCGTTTTGTAACTCGAGTTAGTAAAAGGTGACACAATTAAGTTGGCCTGGCCTAGTTTGACGACATTTCTCTCTTCTATGTTACGTTACGACTATTTTTGAAACTTGATGTCACTCAGAATAATGCTCCTGGTAAGGTGACTGTAGAAACTTCTTAGCTAGATAAACTTAACTCTGAAGGCTTCAAAAATATTCTTTAAATATATATTTTTGTTTGTTAGGTGATGCAAGTAAAGAAATTCGGTCGTTCCGGCCGCACAAAGTACACACACTTGGTCGACCAAGACACCACGGAGTTTGATTCAGCTTGGAGTAACGAAGGAGCCGCCGCAAGATTGGCTAACTTTAGAGGTGGCATGAAGCAAGTGTTCGATAAACCTTCGGCAAAGAGGAAACACAATGTATGAGGACTTTACCTTCACAAAGATGTCAAATTATACAAATTGTGATCTGTTGCATGTGAAGGACGTCAGAAATGACAGTGTAAATAGTTGAATTTTAATTTTATTAAAGGAATTCCAAGTATATAGTGGTTTGAATTAGGTGGTTAATACACCTCTGAATACCGCCTATATTTGTGGTCATAAATATCTTGACGACGAAGTCTTAAAATGATCTTACAGTCCGTCAAATCTAAGAAGTACCGTTTGACAGTTCTGACAATTGAATGATAGGGATGGGATGAAAAAATCGATTACTATAATATCCGAACTTTAAGAGATCGATTACTATAATATCCGAATTTTAAGAAATCAATTGTTATAATTAAATAAAAGAAATGTTTAGGATATTTTTTTATTCACTACTAGTACTAGTATCGTCGTCTTCGTCATCATCGTCATTTAAATTAATGACCAGTTGATTGTCCATTATCAAAGTGTACGTCTCTTTCGAAGTCGTCCATTATTATTTTCTTTGTTTTTTGTACTACTTTACTCCAATCTTCCTGTGTAACTTGGGCACATGCTTCCTTTAATAAACCTTCCATTTTCTTGACACTGAAGGGTGGTTTTGTGTTGTGTCTTGCTGCATAACCTGTAAAACAATAATGTAACTATTTGATAGCAGACGAAAACCATTGTTTAAATTATAAATGTTAGAAGTACTCGTGTTATTATTATAATATTATAAAATATTACCTTTAACTTGGGCCCAAATCAGTTCAATGGCATTATATTGGCAATGGTACGGAGGAAGTCGTATGACTTTGTGCCCGTGCTCTTCGGCCAATTGGTCAATTACATATGTCGGTTTTGGTGGTTTATGCAATTTCACTAACTGTAATAATTCAGCTTTTAATAGTGACATGTCGGCATCCACTCCTTTTCTTTGCAGCCATGCCACCAAATCTGCTTTCTTATTGGCTGACGTAGGTGCTTTATCAATTTGCACAGAGTGGTATGGGGCATTATCCATTATAATTGTGCTGTTAGGAGGGATATTCTGTAATAAATTTAAGAACCACTCTCGGAACCTTACTGCGTCCATTTCTTCATGATACTCTTTAGTGCTTTTGGATTGGAAAGCTAATAAAGAGTTTTCCACGAAGCCTGTAGACGCTGACCCAGCATGGCATATTATGAGGCGTCCACCTTTTCCTATCGGCACCTTCGAGCACGAAGCTTCAGAATCATCAGTCCATGTTTTCGGCACAGAATGGTTGGAATTTAGCCAAGTTTCGTCCAAAAATATTACATTATCCCAGTTTATAATTTGTTTAACTTCGCGCAGGAATGTTAGTCGCTGCATAATTATGTCATGTCGCTCCATAACAATTTTTCGTTTGTCAACTTTTTTGTATCTGAAGCCAATTCCTGTTATTACCGTTCTCAACGACTCTATGCTTCCCTTATACAGCCCGGCATCTTTTAAAGTTGCACATAACTTTGCCAATGTTGGAAATTCGCCTCTTGTAAAATACCCGTATATATGGTTTCTAATAGCATGACTATCGAATTCATCGATGCCTGTCACAGGTTTATTTCTTTTTCGTTTTTTCGGTGTGTGAAGTACGTTACTGTCACTCCCCGAAGGCCCATATTTTTCACTTAATATTTTGCCAACGGTGCGGCTACCAATACCGAGAGCTTCACCGACGCGATCCCGAACTTGTGTAACTGGCAGTAGAAGTCCACCATTTTGAGATTCACGCTCAAAATACTCGTGTAATTTCACCACCAATTCACGAGCCTGGCTGTTCAAAGTACGTCCTCTTTTCGACATTATTAATAAACACTTGCTTAGTTCGGAGTCCAGTATAAATATTGCCAAGGTAAACGGATAAAGAATGATCAGTCCAGAAAAGTAATAGCCAAGTCACAAATTGTAAAACACAAACGAGAAAGCAAGTACGCGCACAGTCAGCTTCCAAGATGGCGAGAGACTGCTGACGCCGAACCGACCGAGCGGACCGCGTGCGCTTGTAGTTGGCAGTTAAAAATAATTAAATTAATTTATTTTAGGGTATCTGTGTATTCAGTGCATTATGCGGTCGCGCAGTAACGTCGTTAATTTATAACATCAGGCAACAACATTTTTGTGAATGGGTTCTACATACCTTATTTTTATTAGTTTTAGACGTAGAAATAAGACTTAGAAGAAAAAATTGTAATTGTAAAATCAATGGATGTGCTTGTTAAAAATTTGTTTATTTCTCTGTAATATGCAAACCCATACTATCATACACAAAAATAAATGTAAAAAACACTATCCCTGACTCCATTTACTATTTCGACAGCGTTAGCGCGAGAAACCCCGACTTATTTGGGCGCGAAAATCAAAAATCGACAAATCGCTTTCGACAACTTTTTAAAGAAGCAAATATATTTGATTTATAAATACGTATTTTTGGTGAATGGGTTTTATCTCATATTTTACGATTACATAACTATTTAGTTATGTAATCGTAATATGTGAGATAAATCCCATTCACATGAAAAAATATTTGTTTGGTTGTCAAGTGTAATTTGTAAATAATACATTCGATTTTTCGTATATGTAAACGATTTTTTTGCATACAAGTGTATCCGAAGAGTCGCAACACTACGTGCAGTGACCTAACTACGTAACTTTGTAATGAGGTCAAGAATATAACTATTAGAAATTATTTACTGTGTAAATATGTGTTATTTTGCTTTGTTTGAAAGTTTTCAATTACATTTAGATATTAAGAATTGTACATTTTTAGATACAATAATGAAATCTTTCTAAATTCATGGTTTTATGAAAAAGGTTATCGAAACTGAATAATGTACGTATGAACAAAGTTGTTTCGGTTTGAAAAATATGAAACGTCAAACGGTACCTCTTAGATTTGATGGACTGTAAAACTCTCGTATTAAGAGCAAATCAAACTATTTTATTGATTTAAATGGTATTATTGTCCGAATTAAAGGTGTGTACCAAAATATCAGAACAACCGGTCTCAAGGGGGCTCATAAAACGAAATTAGGGTCATTTTGAGTACAATGTTCGTCAACATCTTTCTGATGCTGACTGTACCATAAAGGTTCAAGTTACGTACGTTACGTACAAGGTACGTAAGTACCTAAGTACCTTGAAGCTGGTCTCTTGGATGACTCACTTCGGAAGTGGCCACAAGAACTCATCACCCATGCAACAGAGCTTTTTTCCGTGGTCCGGTTCGGTGGTCCGGTTGACCGGACCACGAGTAATAAATTTTTTCCGTAGTACGGTCGACCGGACCAGGGGAGATTACTTATTTTCCGTGGTCCGGTCAACCGGACCACCGAACCGGACCACGGAACATAACCCGTTTCTACTTATAAAAGCTTTTAGATTGAAAAAACCTCAGACGGGACATGAACCCGCGGCCAGTGTCTTACAGGGCAAATGCTCTGGCCACTGAGCAACTGTAGTGCGATCAGGAAAAAAATCTATACTACGATAACGCAGCGGTAGGAGCCATCGTTCGTATGATTGTCAGTTGATGACTTGCAAATTGTTGTAAAAGTATAAAACCTCACATATGATAAATAAATTCGAAGGCTGTAAGTATTTGTAGGTGTATAAAATCAATTTAATCGAAATGTTAAAAATGTTATAGCAATGTTCTAAATAAACATAAAATAGAGTATAGGGGGGTAGAAGGGGATAATAAAAGAGTTTCAGGATGTACATTTTTCTAAACTCGCATGGTCGGCACTTCTATAATGGCTTGGATCAGGATGCGGTCCACTTCGGCCCTTGATGTCGCGCGCGAGGCGACACACGCGCCCAAACTTGGGCGCAGTTCTACCGAAGAAGCTATCTTTTAATCTCCAACCATATTCATTATAAGTAGATTGAGTAAAATAGTATTTATCCTCAGGTGCCATTTTATTTCTGGACTTCAAATAAACGTTACGCCCAAAGTACGGAATGCCCTTGTAAATAATTTCGTTTTGCTCAGGGCTAACAGGCCGCATTACAGGATCTATATGAAGGTCTTTATCAGGTCGTGCTAGTCTGGGATCATCTTTAGGGTCACCTAGACCGATATCAACAAGGGAATTTCCCTTTCTCATATCAGCTGTACTTGGAATGTGCAGACCGTCTCGAATAGCCCTCAGTCTTCTGTTGCATGAACCAGTTTTAAAGTCTCTTGTTATTGTGGCCATTCCACCTACCATCGATGCTTCCAATACGTCTGTTTCAAAATAGCCTTTTTCTTCACGTTGCAACGTAGCTGCTTCTTTCAATTTCTCTCCATACAGACTGTTCCATTTCATACGCAGACGTGCTGTTTTGTCATAATTCTCTATAAGAAACTTTATTATATCGGGGTTAGTTATATCGATGAGAGGCATTTTGTGTACAAAAACAGAAAAAACAAATTAAAGTGTAAAGTTTTTTGTAAAAGACAAAAATTGTAAAATGTTCGAAGTGCAACTATATTTAGAAGTGCCAATCTGTGGAAGTGCCGTGACATGTTTCTATTTACATTTTTTGATAAATGTCAAATGTCAAATTATGTAAAAAAATATTCGAATGTTTAAAAATGTCTTTATTAGGTATAATTGGAACTCTTTACTGCTCCTATTGTCGTATGATAGTACTAGCTTTTGCCCGTGGCTTCGCCCGCGTGGATGTCGGTTATCGCAACAAAACATTTCTCAAAAGACAACAAACTCAAAAGTTAGAAGCATGAAACTTCGCACATCTACTTGCGAAGTTTCATGCTTCTAACTTTGAAAATGACGAACTTTCCATACAAACGTTTATCACCTATTTTACCCTCTTAGTAGCTAAATTTTGTAAAACGCTGATACACGTGACTTGGTCGAGCGCACGGATCAGGTTAAATACCTGGGATCTGTACTTCACGTTTCCGGTGACATCGACTACGACGTCAAGGCACGTATTGCCGCCGCGTGGGCTAAATAAATAAATAAATAAGAGAGCCGCCTCCGCTGGTGCGGCCACGTTTTCCGGAACGTGGGTAACAAATGCCTGGCAATGGCGCCCCCACCGGGTCCAGGTAGAAGGGGTAGGCCCAAGAAGTGCTGGCTTGGCATCGTGGAAGGTGACATGCGTGAAAACGGTCTCACTACCTTGGAAGCCCAAGATCGTGCGAAGTGGAGGAGGAAGAGCCGGAAGGCGGACCCTGAGCTCCGAGGGCACCGTGGCTTCGGATGCAATCAGGACTAACGTCTTTATGTGGATGATGATGCTGATACACGTGTTCCTTTATTTCTTAAAAGACACAGATTTATGAAATTTTGTGTATCTAGCTCTGAAAATGACGGACTTTCATACAAACTTTCATCCCTTATTTTACCTCCTTTAGTAGCAGAATTTCCATAAATATTTTCTTAGTGGATGCTTACCCCATAAAATGCATCTACTGTCAACATTTCGTTTGTAGGTCCAGCGGTTTAGCCTCTGCGTTGATGAACCAGTCAGTCAGTCAGTCGGGACAAGTAATTTTATTTTATGTATAGATTTGTTTGGAGGAGCTTATACTGCCGTCTTATTGTAAAAAGGCATAACTAACAAAAACAAAAATGTAAGATAATCGAGTTTGAAAATTTTCAAGGGTTTTTTAGCAGAAAAAATCCTTTGTGTATTATTGGGAGAAACAAGTTATCAATTAAGGTACACAATCAAAAAACCTATCCAACCATGTATAGGAATATATATATTTATTTATTTTTTATACAGATAATCCCAATTTTCCCTTTCATCTTAACAAAATAATTACAAATAAAATATCTTTTTATCGTTTTAAAGGCACAACTAACCAGATAAGTCTTTTCTTTTTAAAAACAATTCAGTATTAAAATGAAAGGACACATAATTTATGTAATTATGTCTTTGTAACGTAATCATAAAGGTTCATTGCGAGTTTAAAAGAGTATAAATTTTACATAAAATTGTTACTTTTAAAATGATTGCCTTTTTTACTTACTTTTTAATTATGAACATTGAACAAATAACAAAAAATTGGTAATGAAAACTCTTTATTCCAAATAATATGATAAATTTGACGTTACACTTTTTAAACCACCGTATTATCTCTGATTTTAGAACAAAATCTAATTCTACGGGGCACGCACGAAGTGTTTCAGTTTAATGATCTAGCTATAACGGTTCATGAAATAATAGCAAAACCTGGTGAAAGACAGATAGCAAATCTTAGTAATATAGTCCCATTTTTACCCATTAGGTACGGCACCTTAATAATTCAAAGCAAACAAAAATTTAAAAATAAACTAATGCTAAAATGCTAAACAACTCCATTGTCAACAATTGTTTATTTCTTTGAGTTATAATTTTTAATATAATAAGACTTCGTCCATTGCGTTCAAATAGATTTAGAAACACAACTTCAGATATCGGGCACAAAAACTAGAGACTTTAGCTTTAGTGACTGTTAAGTACTATTTACTTATAATATACGTCGTAAACGCGCGCGGGTAGGCACCTAACAGACGTACGTAGAAGGTAGGTTGAAAATATTACTAAATTTTCCAAAAATTGGATGACATATTTTAAAATATTAATATTTTTTGTCAAGTTCATATTTTCAGCCTACCCTCTGTTCATACTACTGTTATATGTTTACCTATTTGAGTTATCAGAATGAATTGGAAAGTTATGATTATCTTAGCAAAAACATCTGATTACATAATCATAACTTATTTTAAGATTTAACAATGAAAGAAACAACATTGCTTACCAATAAATCAGCTTGCGTTTACTTTGAATTGAAAACATTGGCGCAATGATGAGCGCAAAGACACCCCCACATTCCTTACCTACCTTACTGGCGTCTTAAAGAAAAGGCACAACTGGTCACTTGTGACTTCTCTTTATAACACTTTCAAGTCATAAGTACGTATTTATGTTGTTTCTTCTTAATCGGTGTCAAATAAGCCTTTTCAATTTATTCAATAACAATTTAGCTGTTAGATGTGCCTTTCGGGCTTAATGTATTTCCGTAGATTCTAGAGATAAAATTACACAAAAAATTGGGTAGATGCTCCTTTTTCTCCTGATTCCGAATATGTATATAACTCAATTTTGAAAAAAATGTTAGTTAAGCCTTTTCTCCGTAATACGGCAGTATAGAACGTCTTCATATTGTCTTTGCACGCATCGCGGTCTTCAGAAAATCTGAACATTTACTACTTCTTAAAAGACCACCTCAGTGGCATATAGGTACCTAAAGCTCGCACTTTATAACCGCCCGCTCTTCCATTTATAGGTTTGTTTATCGGAGCGATTACAGACTAACAAACTTAAAGACGAAATACTTCACCAGAAACTCGTCCGTCAATTAGCAGGTGTGTTGATTGGGACCCCGAAGATCTTAGTGGGACTTCATGGCGTGGCGGTAGTGCACGCGACTGGTACGCAGGAGGCGCGGGTTCGATTCCCGCTCAGTGCAAATATTTGTATGCATGAATATGGCTATTTGCATTGGTCTGGGTGCTTCTATGTATATTATGTATGTATTTACAAAAAAAAAGGATATAAGTATGTTTATCCGCATTCTAGATAGACACAAGCTATAAAAGCTTACCATGGGTAAAGATAGCGTTGTGTAGAATGTTGTAGAATATTTATTATATTTATTTTATATACAACCTATAAACCACCTTTGGAAGAATGGTCTTGGCAAATGGTACTTATGAGTTAATTCTTGCAGTTCTTGTATGTACCTACCTACAATGAA
The DNA here is from genome assembly GCA_914829495.1 of Eilema sororculum. Lineage (NCBI taxonomy): Eukaryota > Metazoa > Arthropoda > Insecta > Lepidoptera > Erebidae > Eilema > Eilema sororculum. The sequence goes on along the minus strand of OU618552.1, from coordinate 16,272,200 downwards.
TCTTCGCCATTCACTCCTGGGTCTGATTTGAAATTATCGATGTCTGATTTCTGTGACGTCATTACTGCGGGAAACCTCTCAATAGCACGTGGTATTCTGCCGTATCATTTGCCAAGGAGGTTCCTGCAGTACCTGCAGTTCTCGGCACTACTGCGGCTGTTCCGTATGCCAAAAAATTCGTTGACCACTCGGTATATACTTGATTTTTTTTAACCGACACCAAAATTAATAGCACCTTGGTGTAGATTTTGTTGAAGTTTTAAGTAGTTCAGCGACATGTGTTTGGTGAGTGCATTTTGTAAAATACTAAGTACCTAGCTACCACTATACACAAAAGAACCTAGGTGAAAACAACAGAACTTTTATATTCTACAAGTTTTTACCCATTAGTGTTTGACTCTATAAAATGTTCATATTTATTTGATATATTTAATCACAACAATCTACACGGCGTGACTTTGAATATTCATCACCCAAGTTTCCGACTATAAACACCTTGATCGAGGAACTTCCGTCGTTCAAAACTTTCACATAAGGCGAATATAACAAAATCGACGACATAATTAAGTTTTATGTTGCGACTTATGCAGTTGTTCTTCTTCCTTGAAACACTTAGGCAACTTTTTAAGGAGCTTAATTGGCTGAGGCGGTAAATATGCTAGGATTTACTGACATTAGCGATGCGGAAATTTGTATTTAGGTATACATATAAATATTGCGAAGAATGGACATATTTTAATTGGGTAGGGCTTTTTAGTAATAAATTAGTTTGAATAAGGATTAGGTATTATACTTATTATACCAGCGATCTGTACTTCACGTGACTGGTAACATTGACTATGACGTCAAGCCATGTATTGCCGCAGCGTGGGCTAAGTGCAGTAAAATGCCAGTTAGGGTAGTAGGTTGAAGGGGCAGGTCTATAAGACGATCATTTAACCCGTCGTTTTACACGGCTGTGAGGCGTGGCCACCTTTGGAGTGACACAAGCAGATGCTGCGTGTCTCGGAGATATAATGCAGCGGTTGATGTGCAGAGTCACGCGTAAAGATCGCATGAGGAACTCTCGCATCCGCGGCAGCCTTCATGTCCGTATCGCAGATAAAATGCAAGAAGAATGGTAGAAGGGGTAGGCCCAAGAAGTGCTGGCTTAGCATCGTGGAGGGTGACATGCGTACAAACGGTCTCGCTCCCAAGTTCGTGCGAAGTGAAGGAGGAAGAGCCGGAAGAGCACTGTGGCCTCGGATGCAATCAGGATTAACGTCTTTATGTGGATGATGATGGTTTAAATAAGGAGTTAAGTTCACGAGGAAATTGTCCTAAGGTAGGTACACCAGTGGGGGTAGTAGGTGAAGTTTATTGGGCAATGAATTAAATACAAATCTGTATCTTAAAAATAAATTATAATATCTAAATGCAATGTCGTACATGAGTTTGTTATCATTAAAACAAAAATAAAAACTACATGAATAACAAAATATGTACATGCTAAAACATTTTTACGATGTACACTTTTCTGTAGTCGGAGGGTCGGCACTTTTATAATGGCTTGGATCAGGGTGAGGACCACTGCGGCTCTTGTTGTCACGAGCGACAGCACACACATGCCCATATTTAGGCGCAGTTCTGACACAGAGACTATCTTTTATTCTCCAGCCATATTCATTATAACTAGACTGAGTAAAATAGTACTTATCCTCCGGTAACAGCCTATCTCTGGATTTTATGTATACCTTACGCCCATAGTACGGAATCCCTTTATAAATAATGGCCTCTTGCTCTGGCTTGATAGGTCGCATTACTGGATCTATGCGAAGGTCATTGTCGGGTCTTGCTAGTCTGGGATCATCTTTAGGGTCACCTAGACCGACATCAACAATGGAATGTCCTTTTCTCAAATGAGCTGTAGTTGGGATGAACACACCGTCACGAATAACCGGTTGTTTTCTGTTACGGGCACCAGTTCTGAAGTCTCTTGTTATTGTGGCCATTCCAGCTACCATCGACGCTTCCAATACGTCTGTTTCAAAATAGCCTTTTTCTTCGCGTTGCAAGGTAGCTGCTTCTTTCAATTTCTCGCCATACAGATTGTTCCATTTCATACGCAGACGAGCTGTCTTATCATAGCTCTCGACAAGAAACTTTATAACATCGGGATTAGTTATATCAATGAGAGGCATTTTGTACTCGTAGTTCAATAATTAAATCGACAAATTGAAGTATAAGCAAAATTTTTTATAAAACATGCAAAAGTTTCAATCTTTTAACAAGATGTCTCCAGATCATAAATAATACATTCTATATTCTGACATTCTGACCCCGACCACGGAGGATAGAATATGATTAAGTTTTCTTTCTGCATGGATGTCGACGGATATCGTCTACGACCGCAGCCTCAGCAAACCATGCATGTCAATTCGCATTTCCAAACTTCTGTAATAAACCTCAAATTGCAGTCACTTTCTCCATGGTGTACTTAGGACCAAGGAGATTCACAAAATATGCTTATAAAAAAGTCGCAAATCCATGCATCGCATACTCACAAATACTGCTTGCTTCATTGCGTCCCGATTCCTTACAATTACATACTACCTACCTGTTGCATTTTTATCGCTACTACTACTGTACAGTAGGCGAGGGATAATTAACAATAACTTATATTGGAATATCACAGGACACAGAAACGCACCTTCTCTTTTAAAATTAATGTAGATACTTAGTATGTACAATATTCATCCCAGATCAAACATAATTATTCGTACGTAGCGACTCTACATAAAACGTATACCTACATACGTAGGAACATTTTCCTTCTGCAATGTTTGCGTATTTACATCACGGATTTACAAATGAGGTAGGACACGACGGTATCTCCCGTCCCAAATTGAGCAGTCCGACTGGGGAAGTGTACCTCCGCCCTACAGAATACCGCGGCCATAATAACCTTGTGTTGTGTTCCCGGCGGTGAGTATGGTAGCCAGAGCTCACTGGAGAGGTCCTGTGCTGTCAGTAGGAAGACCAAAGGCTCAAGTAGACACCGCTTGCTGGTTGGGGCGTGAAATGTTGGCGCTGCGGTCAGGGAGACCCGGTGAAACGGTTATATGCTGGCCGCCCGCAGGCTGTACGGTTCCCGAACCTGGGGATCACTTAATCTCCGCCCCAGGAGGCTGAACCAGCAGCCTGTGTAAAGTTTCCGGTGCTGTAGTCGTGCCGGAGGAGGAGACCGGAGTGGACCCGGCTATAGTATCTGGGAGGGGACCGGGGGCCCTTCCGCCCGCCGCGCCAGCCAGTCACACAACACCAGCCCGTATGTGGTGGTACAGAGCCTTCTTTGTCTTCTGCGCTGACGGCACAGCAACTCTATCTGCCTTCTCCCCCCCCCCACCCCAATCTATTATGAATAGAAAGAGAAAAAGAAACAGATCCACAGCGGCACCATCTTCCACGATGCAAGTGGACTTCTGCAACATTAGGGGCCTTCACTCAAATCTTAATAAGGTTCCAACCACCATCTTGAAACCGCACAGCCAACCTTGTTCTTTCTGACGGAGACGCAAATATCATGCCCGGCCGATACAGGCTATCTAATGAACCCTGGGTATATACTCGAACATAATTTTATGAGTCACGCCGGGGTATGCTTGTACGTCCGGGATGATATTTGCTGCCGCCGTCTTCATATTCACGAAGACAGGGACCTGTCAACTCTTTGGGTACGTATAGATCACGGTGGCCACACCCGTATCTATGCGTGCCTTTACAGGTCTCATAGCGGTGACTTGGGCAGAACTCAGCTGTTTGAGCACCTGCAGCGGTCGGCGGACAGGGTAATTGAGCAATATCCCACCGCAGACTTAGTTTTCTTGGGGGACTTCAACGCTCACCACGTGGAGTGGCTGGGGTCTCACACGACTGATTTTGCGGGAAGGGCTGCTCACAAATTCGCCCTGACCTATGGGTTCTCTCAACTAGTGCATTCTATCACTAGAACACCAGATATCGAGACCCACAGCTAGTAGTGTTCGGAACGGCTACATTTTGATAACATGTTAAAACGATACGTTAAAAAGAAATAACGTTATTTTTATACGTCCCGTTTTCTAGTAGGTATTTAAAGCTTTCCTAAAGACGGGCTAGATGGCGCAGTCGGCACTTTTGGTAAGAAGAGTGTGCCTTAATCCATTGATTTCGTAATGTAATTTCTTGTGGAATCAAATGTTTTCTGTATGTATGAACAGCACACCGCATATTGAATATTAGTTACGTATTACTGAAAACAAATATTATTGTATTTACTACAATGTATTATTACTTATCTAAAATTATGTAGGTATCAACTTTTTGAAGTTACAATATTACATACAAACAAACTTGAACGCTTTCTAAGCAGCAAATAATCAAATTGAGACATTCGTTCAGTTCTTTCTTGGCACAGACTAAATTGGCCTCCACAATGCAAATTAAAAAAACTACCAAAAGCTATGCTAGCGCCATCTCTTGATGATTTTAAAAACAACTGATTATGTACCTACTGGAAAACTGCTCATTATAACAAAACAACATTACAAAGAACGGAACAAAAGAACGGAACGAAAGAACATATCAGAAAAATAATTAACTTAACTTCGATTCTAAACTATTGTTGGAATTGGAAATGTAGCTCTTATTTGCTTACAGTAAAGCATAATTTGGCAGAATCGTTTCGTGCATCGAAAACATACGAGATATTTATTGCAATATAAATCCTAAACGCTCACACATAGAGAATAATTTCGCACAAACTACACTCGCGCCATATTTGTATAAATTTACACTGTACCTTCTTTTTTTTCGTGCGGAAATCCTCTCCAATACCTCCCCTGCCGGAGCCGGAAGGGAAGGTTATGTCGGACTCGAACCGACTTAAAGTCAGTTTGAGTCCGACTGTGGCCACGCCGACTGTGGATCTTGGTGCTAGTTTTTATGAAGTATTTATATAAATTTACACTGTAGGTACCTTCTTTTTTTTCGTGCGGCAATCCCCTCCAATACCACCCCTGCCGGAGCCGGAAGGGAAGGTTATGTCGGACTCGAACCAACTTAAAGTCGGTTCGAGTCCGACTGTGGCCACGCCGACTGTGGATCTTGGTGCTAGTTTTTATGAAGTATTTATATAAATTTACACTGTACCTTCTTTTTTTTCGTGCGGCAGTCCCCTCGAATACCTCCCCTGCCGGAGCCGGAAGGGAGGTTATGTCGGACTCGAACCGACTTAAAGTCGGTTCGAGTCCGACTGTGGCCACGCCGACTGTGGATCTTGGTGCTAGTTTTTATGAAGTATTTATATAAATTTACACTGTACCTTCTTTTTTTTCGTGCGGCAGTCCCCTCGAATACCTCCCCTGCCGGAGCCGGAAGGGAGGTTATGTCGGACTCGAACCGACTTAAAGTCGGTTCGAGTCCGACTGTGGCCACGCCGACTGTGGATCTTGGTGCTAGTTTTTATGAAGTATTTATATAAATTTACACTGTACCTTCTTTTTTTTCGTGCGGCAATCCCCTCGAATACCTCCCCTGCCGGTTATGTCGGACTCGAACCGACTTTTTAGTCGGTTCGAGTCCGACTGTGGGCACGCCGACTGTGGGTCGTGGTGCTAGTTTTTATGAAGTATTTATATAAATTTACACTGTACCTTCTTTTTTTTCGTGCGGCAATCCCCTCGAATACCTCCCCTGCCGGAGCCGGAAGGGAGGTTATGTCGGACTCGAACCGACTAAAAAGTCGGTTCGAGTCCGACTATGGGCTCGCCGACTGTGGGTCGTGGTGCTAGTTTTTATGAAGTATTTACATAAATTTACACTGTAACTTCTGTTTTTCGTGCGGAAATCCCCTCGAATACCTCCCCTGCCGGAGCCGGAAGGGGAGGTTATATCGGACTCCATAGATTATTTCAAAACAATATTTAACTTTAAATTTTCAATATTAGAACAGAACAAAAGAACGTTTTAGATATTTAACTTTAACTTTTCAATATTATAATTTATAACAGAACAAAAGAACATATTAGAAAAATAACATTTTAACTTTAACTTTTCAATATTATAACAGAACAAAAGAAAATATTAGAAAAATAACATTAACTTCGATTCTAAACTATTGTTGGAAATATAGCTCTTATTTGCTTACTGTAAAGCATAATTTGGCAGAATCGTTTCGTGCATCGAAAACATACCTACTAGATATTTATTGCAATATGAATCCTAAACGCTCATATATAAAGAACAATTTCGCATGAACTACACTCGCGCCATAAAATTCTCGAAGCTTGTCGCCGCCCGCCAATACATTGTTGGCAAGTACTTGTCCGACGCGATGGTTAAATAACATATCAAATAATTTAACGTTTGCCTGATTGAATATATAACAGTTGTTATAATTATTTTTTAAGAACAGGTTATTTTATTAGCTACGTATTATAACGAACACTCCCACAGCTCCTCTATACTGGACCTTCTGCTGACTTCGCGTCCGGACGAGTACTCCGTAACTGTGGAAGCACCTCTTGGTACTTCGGACCACAGCCTCGTCCGGGCTAAAGTGACTCTTATGCGACCTGAACCATCGCGGCCACCTCAGTGGCGGCATGTCTGGCACTACAGGTCAGCAGACTGGGACGGACTGCGGGAATTCTTCGCGTCGTACCCGTGGAGGCAGCTCTGCTTCACTTCAGATGATCCAAACTCCTGTGCAACAGCAGTCGCTGACGCGATCCTAGCGGGCATGGAGTGCTATATCCCCAACCGCTGGATCGCGACAGTAGCGAGCAAGCGTCCGTGGTTTAATAGGTCCTGCAGAGAAGCGAGAACTCGCAAACTATCTGCTTACAAGGATTGGACCACGGCCCTCGCCAATAAGGATCCGAACATCGGTGAAGTGAAGCGGAAATTGAATGCTGCCTCGAGATCCAGTAAGAAGGCAACGGCCAGGGCTAAGTTTGAGTTCATCGGCAGAATTGGTGAGCGGCTTGCGCGGTTCCCATCCGGTAGTCGCGCATTTTGGTCGCTCGCCAAAGCTGCCGAGGGAAACTTCGTACATTCCTGTCTTCCGCCGCTACTAAAACCCGACGGTAGTCTGGCCCATGGCGCCAAGGAGAAAGCCGATCTTTTAGGTAACCTCTTTGCGTCAAACTCGACTATGAACGATGGGAATGCCCAACCACCTAGTATACCCTGATGTGGAACTTCAATGGGTGACGTAAAAATCACCCAGCGGAGAGTTCGGCGAGAACTAAAGTCCCTAGATGTTCGAAAGTCGAGTGGGCCGGATGGCATACCGGCAATGGTGCTTAATGTTGTGCCCTGTTCTTACACGACTCTTCGCGCTCTCATTCTCCGCTGGACGAGTTCCGGCTTCGTGGAAGACCGCATACGTGCATCCTGTGCCTAAGAAAGGCGACAGGACAGACCCGTCCAACTACAGGCCCATCGCTATCACCTCCCTTCTCTCGAAGGTTATGGAGCTGTTATTAATACACAGCTCCTGGGATACCTTGAGGGTAACGATCTACTGAGCGACCGACAGTACGGCTTCCGCCAGCGTCGCTCGACCGGTGACCTTCTTGTGTATCTCACAAACCGTTGGGCGCAAGCCATCGAGAGCCAGGGTGAGGCACTAGCGGTCAGCCTAGATATAGCGAAGGCCTTCGATCGGGTATGGCACAGAGGTCTTCTTGCGAAGCTACCATCTTATGGACTCCCTGAGGGGCTGTGTAATTGGATTTCCAGCTTTTTGTCCAACAGAAGCATCCAAGCCGTCGCTCGTGGACGGCAGTCGCTCGGACCGCATGGACATAAACGCTGGTGTCCCACAAGGTTCCGTGTTGTCTCCGACCCTGTTTCTGCTGCATATTAATGACATGCTGTCGGATGACTCCATTCATTGCTATGCGGACGACAGTACTGGAGACGCATGTTACACGGGCCGTGCAAACATTCCCCAGTCCGAGGTGGAAGGGAGTCGCGAACAACTTGTGTCAGAAATCGAGACTACTCTCTCGGGAGTATCCGATTGGGGTCGACTAAAACTGGTCCAGTTCAACCCCACCAAGACACAAGTATGTGTATTCACCGCTAAGAAAACCCCATTTATTGTAGCGCCGCAATTCCTGGGCACACGGCTTACCATTGCCCCAAGTATCGGGATCCTAGGCGTCGACATTTCAAGTGACGTCCAGTACCGCAGTCATTTAGAGGACAAGGTCAAGCTGGCAACAAAGAAACTTGGAGTTCTTAACAGGGCGAAGCAGTACTTCACTGCGGGGCAGCGACTCCTTCTTTATAAGGCACAGGTTCGGCCCCACATGGAGTACTGCTGTCATCTTTTTGCCGGAGCACCTGCACGCCAGCTTGACCCTTTCGACTCGGTGCAAAGACGTGCGTTCAGGCTCGTCGACAGTCCCATACTCGCAGGCGATGTGGAACCTCTCAGCCTCAGGAGGGATTTTGTCTCACTGTGTGTTTTCTACCGCCTATATAATGGTTTGTGCTCAGATGAATTATTTGACATTCTATCATCGCACCGCTCGCCATAGACAGGGAATTCATCCCCACACATTGCATCCGAATACGGTGCACACCGTGCGGTATGAAAGGAACTTCATCCCACGTACGCTCAAGCTGTGGAATGAACTCCCTGCCATGGTTTTCCCAAGCTACTACAATATGGGGTTCTTCAAGAGGGGCATTAGAAGGTTTCTTCAGGGTAGGCAGCGCGAGTGTAACGCCCCTGGTGTTGCATACGTCCATAGGCCACGGTAACCACTTTCCATCAGGTGGGCCGTGTGTTTGTCTGCCACCTAAGGGGTATAAAAAAAAAACGGAAAGGCGGGGTGACTGCCTTTTCAGATACCTACTAATATAGTGATTTTTTTTTTACGAAATTAATAGTCGAACTTAATAGTCAAATAATAAAATCATAGGGAGGTGAAACCTAAAAGTCAAAACTTCTAAGTTTTTAAACCAGTTTCTGGGGTAAGTATTACCTACCTATGAAATTGCCGTTTTGTATGAAAAACTTTAGACGAATTTTTTACATGTATTCTTTATTTGTATTAATTGAAGTCACCCATGCAATCAATGCATCTTTATCAACGCAATGGATGACTCTGGCGCATGCTTTTTTCTCGGGGTTGGGACTGTTAGGAGGTCACTCCCATAAAACGCGTCGGAGCCACATCAAAAGCAGGAGAGTGTGTACGCGGATGCCGGGCTCCAAGGGGTAAGCATTCTACCTATTACCGGCTTGCCAGTTACCGGGTATACGAAAAATTGACAGTAATTTATAGGACCTGCGTAAAGGTTAAACTAATAAAAGTGTCAAATAGGTATATATAAACTAAAATGTGTTTCTAAAACTTAATAAAATGAAAATAACATAGTTTTATCAGTAAGTTTTATATTTAGTTTTTTAAATGAGTAAACATTTATTATTTCCCATGATAAAATCATTATTTCGCGAATACTATACTGTGTGTAGGTATATATTCTACAGCATTTTACTTATCTACTTAATCAGACTTATTTATATAATTAATCATTTGTCCTTTTCAGTATTCAATACAGGAGATGTCTTGGGCGCGGGTTCCTCTAGGCTAAGGCAGATCGCACAGTGCACTTCACAATTTCGGTCTTTTCAGCATACTAAGGGCCCAATCAGGTGGCGATATGATAGCACACATCTATGAAGCTGTTACTGAAAATAACAGAATCAGCATCTCCTTAGACTAAATACAAAAAAGCTCGCATCAAACCTTAATAAATTCAATAGCTCATCCACTTGCTCTTTGGTTTAGAACATCTACGGGCAACGGGAAATGCACAGGTGTGCCGTCACCTAATCTCATTGCAGTAGAATTAATACTTTCTGGAGTAGCTTGTTTTAAATCATATGCCCAACCAATTTTCTCGAAGAACCTGATGAATTTCGTAGCGAAGTTGAAAAAATCAAAATGTTCAGCAGCCTTATAGTCGAAGGGGAATGCGTGGTGATAGTTGTGCCACCCTTCGCCGAGTGTACAAAAAGCCACAAATCTATTTTCCGCTGGTATAATGTTCCTGAAATAAAGGAATTTTATTTTATAACAATAAAACATTGTAGAGTGGTTACAGTATGAAACTAAAAATAATGTTGTCATAAAAATGAAAAACAGGATGCTTTGCTGGCAAACCACACGCCTTGGGGAATGATAGTGGCGTCATCTCTTTCTTTGGTGTTTTTGCTTACAGTTAAAATCTTGATGAGTAATAGTACCGCATTTGTTGAACCACTTCGTTTCTAGGCATGGTTTTTGATGATAAGTTGAGATAGAGGGAAAACATCTTATATTGAGTGGTTATAAGTAGTTGTAAATAAAGACTGCTTAAGAAGTGCTTTAGAATAATGGATCAGCAGTTTTGTGTGCAAGACGAAATTTATGAAAGCATACATTTGGGGCTGGTTTTGGATGATAAAAGTGAAGTTCCAAGTTTCAGCCAATAATTTCAAATTCTTTTCCTTTTTTTAATTCAAATCCTATAGGTACAGAGATTGTTAAAATTGGAGAGAACGACACAGCTTGACTTCAGTTATCAAAGCACTAGACTACTTAAATTTAATACAAATGGACGTGTCCTTTAAAACAAAAAAAAACTTAAAAGATAAAAATAAAAGGGTTCATACTTGTTGTAAGGCTTGTATCCATATGTATGAGCCAGGCTGTTGACTGTGAGCTCGCTATGGAACATACCGAGGAATCTTATAAAGCATTGCCATGCCACAGCACACTTCCAATTTTCGTTCCAAAGCCAGACACCGGCCATAGTGGGAATGAGATAGCAGAACAGTAGTTTGAGCAGGTTGAAGTTTCTGTTGAAAGAGCAGTATATCAAACAACAAGTAAAAAAAACGGCAGTAAATTCAAGAAATTCAGCTTTTAGTGAAGAGGTAACCGCGCGATCCTCGCCGGCCAGTCAGGTCGTGACCACGAAACCGAAATGTCAACAATTTTTATCGTGTGCAGTCCCGAATTGTCATAAATAACCAAGAGGTAACAAGTTCCTATTTTACCCAATGTGAACTCATACGCTATTGGACACTACGAACTTGAATAAATCGTAGGACGATTAATGACACTGAGCTGCTAACATTTAACCTATGTTTAAATCGATTAAGATTTGAAGCTATGCATTTTAGTATACATACCTAAACAAAGAGCAAAGTTTATAAATACTCATTCTGTATTCCTTCTTATGTTAAAACTTATAGTAGGTTAACTTTACGATTGCATTGTATATGCAATATGTAATCTAATCACACTTACTTCTCGTAGGCCTGAATAAGTGGGTCCCCTTCGATATCACTCATATCCATCTGTTTCCCTCGTGATATCACCTCAGGGTGCTTTTTCATCATCAGCCAGCCAATGTGCGAGAAAAATAAACCCCTGTTTGCATTGTGAGGATCCGCATCCGTGTCGCTGTACTTGTGGTGAATGCGATGATCACGAACCCATTGAACCAATGAATTCTAAGATGGAAAGTAAACGAGGTTTATAATCTTGCAGTTATAAAGTTAATTTTGTCAGTGATAAAACTAAACTGACATTAAATATTTTGGTTAAATTATACATTGAAATATATTCGTATAAAGTTATTACTAAATATTTCACTCTAAATTGGTGGTCACAAATTATAGTAGGGAAAATGTTATTGTGGTCAGTGATGAAAAATCTGATATCATAGTTTTATTTTTGGTTGTTTGTCTAATCTATTTTTGAATTGTATGATTTATATTGATATTAAATATACCCTTTTCATATTTTGTGCTCCGCTTCGTACCGAAGTGACTAGGGTATAGAAAATTGAAATGAAGCGTAGTTTAGTTTGCAAAGAAGCTCGATCTCAAAAATGAATTTCAAAACATTAGAGAACACATTTTCTTCAGACGATTCCCTACGGAATCGAGAAAAATGGTTCTCGAGAACTTGAGACCCTGATTTACTTCGTTTAAAGTAAGATTTATTTGAGTCAATTTCAGTAATTCTTGACTCATCACAGTACTTAATTATGGAGTGCATGTTTAAGGCGACTTCTGTTTATAACAACCCACACATTGCATACAATGTACGATACCAAATGGATTCATGTTTCTCAGAGCTTGGCTCACAGAGTCTTAGACTATATTTTTTTATTAGATACATAAATTTTTTAGACTTATTGAGTTACTTACTTAATAGTTTGGCTATGGGATTTTGAACATAAGTAAATAAACTTTGATGACTAATTTTCCATGTTCTTTGTAACTAACTATAAGGTTTATTTGTTTCAGGCCTCAATATTGAGATACCTATTTTATTAAATACCAGGAAGCTTCCAAGACCTTTATATTGGATCTTTTGTAATAGACTTATGATCACTAAACAATGCTTAAACTTTACTTGTTAACGGATTGAATGTTCCAACCTTATCTAAGTAATAAATCACATTTCGCGTTAAGTTCATTTTGTCAATCAGTTTGACAAAATTAAATGACAACTGAAATAAATTTTCATAAAATTACTAAAAACTTATACTTATTAAGAATTAATTTCCATCTTTTAATGTCTTGGTCATTTATTAGTTAGTCTAAAAACTTTTAATGAGCCTGTCTGTCTAGAATTCGAACACTTAAGAACTCAAGGTTTACGTAAAATTTTCGTATTTATTAAGAATATAATTTAAATCAACGGTTTTAATTAATGTCTGTGCAAATAGAATCTGGCTTTGCGTGCAAACCTTTATACCCGGAAATTGGTCTGATGTCGGAGATGTCATGTTGTTTTAGAACACGCTCAGCCAAATAAATCTTTATCAAGGACAACTGAGTTCATAGAAACCTATTTTAAGTACATATATACATACACTAGCTGTCCCGGCGAACTTCGTACCGTCAATTTTTTCCTGACCTCGTGGCGTCAGATCCCGTTCCCGCTGCACCATTTAGGGAGATGAAAAATAGATGTTGGCCGATTCTCAGACCTACTCAATATGTTCACAGAATTTCATGAGAATCGGTCAAGCCGTTTCGGAGGAGTACGGGAACGAACATTGTGACACGAGAATTGATTGAAAAATTGACCTTTGATTTTTTTTTTTAATTCGATATTAGTGGTCCATATATCCATAAGCTGAATAAGTAACAGTAAACATACCTGTCCAGCACTGGAGAAGCAAAGCAGAAGGAATAGCTTTAGTGGTAAAGTAGCTTTGTATGATTTATGTGTCCACAGTCGGTGTGCTCCACCAGTAATTCCGAAGCCAGACGCTATATACATAACGAGAGCTAGAACAAAAGAGTTTCTTATAAACACGCAATAAATGAATAACTAGGTACATAAATCGTCAGGCCATGTTTTGAAGCAGCGGTGTATGGAGGCCCCATAAAGTTCTTTGGCTTTAAGCTCAACTGTTAGCCGGTATACCTGCTGATTAACGGATGGGGTCTCGAGGCAAGCTTTTCTCTCGGGGTTGGGATGTCATATGACAGTCGCTCCGGCTAGAAGAGATAAACCACATGAAGAGGAAGCGTAGGAGTACGAACCCTGGATTCCAAATTACAAGGTTTGTAGGCAACGGGGGCTAATACTGTGACGGAGAGATGTTTACCGGATTAAAAAGAAAGAAAGAAGAAAAGAAATAATTACATAGTCGACTGGTGGTATTTGAGATACTGAGATACGGAGAATTGAAGCATATAGCTCTTTCTATAAAGTTGAAAATAGGAGGCGAGCTATACGCTCGTGAGCCCTAAGTTTGATTGGAATGATAGATATGGCTTTCGAGCGAATAGTTTAGACATTGAAATTAATTATAATGACAAAGTTTGCAATGCTTAGATTACTCGAACAGACATAAATACAAAAATCCAAATAAATAGAGACACCTACTTAAATACATAAGTTAAATGAAATCAAGAAATAATACTGCAATCCCTGCAAGAATGTGTACAATTTAATGTGCTTTGCAACAACGATTGCTTCGAATATTGTGTTTGCCATCCTAGCATGGGCAAATTAATATGTGAAATTCACAGATAATTGTTCTAAGTCTGGGTGTATTTTGTGTTCATTAGTTAAATGTCTGTGAATTTCCTGCGACACTGGTTGATTTCTGTTGTGTGGGAGTTGTCTTGAGTTTTCACAAATTAAATCTGACATACTTTTAGGGTACACAGGTTCTATCTTCTTGGTAGTATAAAACACTATAAGAACATAATAAGTACATGGATAGTTTAAGCTGACAATGCAATTTAATTTTCAATTTAAGTACATAATTGAAAACAAAAACAACACTAGAATTTACATTTGTACACAGACAAAACGTTTAAGCGGGTACATTAGAATATATCTCTTTAATATACCATACTATATCATAATACTATAACATAATATTCTTATGGTACATTCGACCACAGCGAGTAAAATTTACTCCTAGAATAAACACATATTGGCTGTTTATTCTTAGCATAAACTTTACTCGCGTTTGGTCGAACCGGCCCTTAACCATATTACATGTACGCGGATAACGTTTGCACTGAGTCTAAATCGAATATATCACCAGGACAACTATGCATATAGCAGAGGAGTGTCCACGCCGTCGTTTCCCTGGAGGAATGCGTGAGCTACATGACCTCACACCAGCAGCAATAGACTGGCTTCGCCAACTGGACGTCGACATATGAGGACTCGAGCAGACGCCATACGAAATGATGATGATATCAGCACGATTTTACACTACGGCCATATAAACTTACCAAAGACTAGAGTCTGCCATTTTACAGGAAAAGCGAAATAATAACACCAATAAACAGCTCCAACATGATAAAGACCGATCAATATAACATTCAACCATTTTATCTCATTCTTAAACCCTAGATTCTTCTCGAAGTTTCGTACTAGCTCACTGAGAGTAATGCCTCTTTTTATTTTACTATCCGCTTTATTATCCATTTTAAAATCCACCGGTCCCGTCGTGTGTGGAAGCTACCAAGATTTGATTTTATAACGTCGGTACTGCACAACGTAAACTCTATACAATAGTGGTGTTGCAATTGATTTAATATATTCAGGTAAGTGGGTGAATAGGCAAAGCATGTATGTATTAAATTAGGATTCAGTGGAGTGAAGTTTCGAGTTCAATAGTGTAATCAGTGGTTTCACGATTAATATTTTACACCAATGGTGGCTCAAGTTCAATTGCCGGTCATACACTTGTGACTTTCAAACTTCATCTGTAATAATATCACTTGTTTAACAGTAAATGCCAACATTGTGAGACCTGAAAGTTTATCCGAAAGGTTAGTGACAATAACTATGAATTCTAATCACTCGCTAAGAAGACCTTTAGCATACTGTTCGAAACTTCGGCCCACAACTTTTTTGCAATTTAGAACGTCGGTAGCTTAGTGGAAGTCGGCCTTTCGATCGAGAGGTTTCGGGTTCGAAACCTGGCCATTATACTACCGAAGTGAACCCACTCCTAGCACAAGCAATTTAGCTTATTTGGAGGGGTTAAAGAGAATATTAGTAATTTCTGTCGCTAAAATTCTCTAAAAACAAAACTTTGCATGTACATTTGACTGATTTTTATAGCATTTTTTATGCTAACTTTAAAGTTCGAAAAACATCGGAAAAAATGAAACGCGCAAGTGAGACTTAACTCACGACCCTTCCCTTACAGGGGGAATGCTCTTCCAACTGAGCTATTGAGCCACACCTTTTAAAGAAACTTGTTTCCAACAACATAAAAAATCGACTTTATGATGATGAAAGTGGTCTTTTCAAGCACTGTCAAATCATTCCGATCCACACCCTAGTCCTATTCTCGATACTGAAGGAACAATTCTTTGAGAAATCGTTAGGAGACAAAATCGAACATCCTGTATGCACTCGGGCAGTTTCTGAGAATCGGCTACGCACACAGCGTGCAAATAATATGTATGGTAAGCGCACCACAGGGTATATTGTGCCTCGTCTTATCAATGTTCTACCCTCTTATATCAAATTATGTAACAGTACTTTCGGATTTACACGTAAACTCAAAGAATACTTTTTGAGTTCATTGTAGATATGTTCAATAATTTTGTTTTTGTAGTTTGTGATTGTTTTAAAATAATTGGTGACAACTTTAAGTAAAAACGACGTATGTTATATATTTATTTTTTGTAATGTGGGTAGGTAGAGATTTGGTCTCCCGTGTTTTATTTATTTTTTTATTTTATATCCTATGTTAGCGACCGTATTGTATTAGCACAAGTACAAACCTTAGTGGTTTTTTTTTGTGCTGTATAAAGTCAAATATGTAATATTCTCTTTTGATAATAAATAAATTAAAAAAAAAAATTCAAATTTTCCTTCTTTTTATATCCGTCTTTAAGGGCGACGGTGGTGCCATCTACCAATATTCTTACGAACGAAAATTTGAAATGATTCAGGTGTGGCTCAATAGCTCAGTTGAAAGAGCATTCCCCCCTGTAAGGGAAGGGTCGTGAGTTCAAGTCTCACTTGGGTGTTTCATTTTTTCCGATGATATTCGAACTTTTAGCATACTGTTCGAAACTTCGGCCCACAACTTTTTTGCAATTTGAAACGTAGGTAGCTTAGAGGAAGTCGGCCTTCCGATCGAGAGGTTTCGGGTTCGAAACCTGGCCATTACACTACCGACGTGAACCCACTCCTAGCAAAAGCAATTTAGCTTAGTTGGAAGGGTTAAAAGGAATATTAGTAATTTCTGTTGCTAAAATTCTTAAAAACATAACTTTGCATGTACATTTGACTGAATTTTTTATAGCATTTTTAATGCTAACTTTAAAGTTCGAAAAACATCGGAAAAATTAAAAGCTCAAGTGAGACTTGAACTCACGACCTTTCCCTTAGAGGGGGAATGCTTTTCCAACTGAGCTATTGAGCCACACCTGATTCATTTCAAATTTAACGGTGGTGCCATCTACCAACATTCTTACGAGGTATGCCTACAGAGCTGGTATGCATAAAGTAATGACCCCTTTTTTATTGGATAAGTTATTGCTTTACATAGGTCCTACATTCACTTCACTTCCTTTATAAATTTCTCCAATCCTCTTTATCTTTTCAGCCATAAGAACTTCGACATAATGCATATGTTCCAAACTTCGATATTTAATTTAATCTGGGCATAACCGTCGGGAACCCTCTCCTAATACAATATTTTAAGCTTAGATGGAGACGGTAATAAGGGTGCTATGTAACATGTGACCTACAATAAAAAGGAAGGTTCTTTGGTGGAACCGTATGTTGATATGTGCGAGATCATGAATAACTCCTTAAAATTTTGCCTACGGGTTATATTTTTAATACATGGGAAGTTTTTCAATGCTCTGAAAAAAGAATAGGATAAATAAATATTAACACAATAAAATATGTCGTATTGATGGTGGGGGCTGGAGGCAGAGTTCGTATGGCAACCTGTGTCGCCGCCGATGGCTAAATGTGCTCTCCGAGGCAAGAAATAGTCTTGATTTGTTTAAAACGGTCACTCATCTTAAGACTGATCTAGCTAGTTAGTTAGTAGGTAGTTGGTGTTGCTTATCCATGCAACGCGCTCAATAACCTACTCGGTTAATATTTAAGCCGAGCTACGATTGTGTTATAAAATATCTATCTTAATTAATCTTATACTGTTACTAATAAAACTGTATCAAGTACTTATGTAAACCCAACGGAACCATTTTCGTGAGAAATTTAAATTCATGAAATGCCTATTGTAGATAATAATTGGCTATTGTTATTTAACCATTTCTATTAAAACTGGGGCTCTAACCGATTTAAAGTTACCGAATACATATTCAAATAGCTACTTAAAGTAACTTGATATGGTAATCAATTTACAACTATTTAATATATTTATACCTACCTCTATTATGCATTTCGGTACAAGTACTGTAACATTGGACTTTGAGTTTGAAGAACGTATATTCCGAAAAACATTGGAAAAAATGAAATGCTCAAGTGAGACTCGAACTCACGACCTTTCGCTTACAGGGCGACTGCTCTGCCAACTGAGCTATTGAGCACCACTTGAATCATTCCAAATTTTCCTTCTCTTTATATCCGTCTATAAGGGCGACGGTGCAGCCATCTACCAACATTCTTACGAACTGTTGGAAACAATGAATGATTTTTCAACCATTTTTAAACATTGAATTTTGATGACTGCGCCCAAATATTTGAATGAATTTTTTATAGCATTTATTATGCTAACTGTTAAGTTCGAAAAACATTGGAAAAAATGAAATGCTCAAGTGAGACTCGAACTCACGACCTTTCGCTTACAGGGCGACTGCTCTGCCAACTGAGCTATTGAGCACCACTTGAATCATTCCAAATTTTCCTTCTCTTTATATCCGTCTATAAGGGCGACGGTGCAGCCATCTACCAACATTCTTACGAACTGTTGGAAACAATGAATGATTTTTCAACCATTTTTAAACATTGAATTTTGATGACTGCGCCCAAATATTTGAATGATTTTTTATAGCATTTATTATGCTAACTGTTAAAAGTTCGAAAAACATTGGAAAAAATGAAATGCTCAAGTGAGACTCGAACTCACGACCTTTCGCTTACAGGGCGACTGCTCTGCCAACTGAGCTATTAATAGCACAGTCATCAAAATTCAATGTTTAAAAATGGTTGAAAAATCATTCATTGTTTCCAACAGTTCGTAAGAATGTTGGTAGATGGCTGCACCGTCGCCCTTATAGACGGATATAAAGAGAAGGAAAATTTGGAATGATTCAAGTGGTGCTCAATAGCTCAGTTGGCAGAGCAGTCGCCCTGTAAGCGAAAGGTCGTGAGTTCGAGTCTCACTTGAGCATTTCATTTTTTCCAATGTTTTTCGAACTTAACAGTTAGCATAATAAATGCTATAAAAATTCATTCAAACGTATATTCCGTTGATATTTTAATAATATAAAAACATACATACATAAATATGTGTTTTACTTAAATTAAAATTAATTATAGGATTATGTAAAACGCCGATTGGTATTATTATTATACTAGCTTTTGCCCGCGGTTCCGCCCGCGTGGATGTCGGTTATCGCGACCGAACATAGCCTATGTCCTTTCTCATGGTCTAATGTACCCCTATACCAAATTTCATCAAAATCGGTTCAGTGGTTTAGGCGTGGAAGCGTAACATACAGACAGACAGACAGACAGACAGAGTTCCTTTCGCATTTATAATGTCCCCTTAATACATTCATGCCATGTTTTTTCCAAGAGACTACAATATGGGGATTTTCAAGATAATTATTAGAAGGTTCTTAGAGAGGCGGCGTGAATGTGATGCCCTTGGTGTTGCATACGGGTTACCGTCCGGTGGTAATCCGACAAAAATATATTGTTCTAATAACTAAAATCCCGGTCATATCCTAAGCACTTTGAAGCTTCCGATATCCGAGATCTTCATTGTTTGGTTTATACCGTGTAACCCCCAACCCGGGAGAAAGTCTGGCTAATAATGGCAATATAATAAGTATTTTCTTATAAGCTTTAGATTACTTTCCGAGCATCGCAGCTAGCTTTAGTAAGTCCTCAAGTATAGTAAGTACCTATTATCGTACTTTTACCATTTTCCTTAATGTTTTATTCGCATGGAATAACTTTTCGACGATTCTCCAAAGAGTAAGTTACAATAATCTTAGAAAATCTGTATTAATGTTGGGGGTATCGAGTATAAACGCGGTTCCTTAAGGGGATTTATAGCCTCCAGTGGTGTTACTTATTACCGGCCGACGCGTCGTAGCAAAAGTTAAAAGGTGAGTTTTATTTATCTTTTCTAAATCTTTGAAGGAATTTCGGTTTTAACACTTTGCGCTTATTGGTCTTGGCTTAAAATTTAATTGCTTTTACATAATACTGTCTCAAGTTTAACAGAATTCGGGTCTTGGAGACTTGGAGATCTTTAGACACCCTGCAAATAGGGCTGCTGAGAAAAAAATAGACGTCGTGTTTAATATATATTTTTTTATACCACTTAGGTGGCAGACAAGCACACGGCCCACCTGATGGAAAGTGGTTACCGCGGCCTATGGACGTATGCAACACCAGGGGCGTTACACTCGCGCTGCCTACCCTGAAGAAACCTTCTAATGCCCCTCTTGAAGAACCCCATATTGTAGTCGCTTGGGAAAACGATGGCAGGGAGTTCATTCCACAGCTTGAGAACAAATAAATGAATATAGAAACAGATAAAAGGTGCTTTTTAAAAATCCCCAATATTTTTTGTGTCCTAACTTAATTTAATATTTCATGTCTTGGATTGTCAGCCTTGAAACTTTTAAGTACTTTGTTAAGTAAACCACGATTTTAAATTTGGACGTTGTTTGTTTTAAAAGCTTTTTACTTCTTGATTTATTGAAGACATGCCATTTCAAGCTATGAATCATTTACGATGGATCTAAAATTATTTAATTGTGATAATCGAGAGTTTAAATCGTACCTTGAATCAGCTTCTTATTTAAAATTAGAACACAAAAAAGTTATTCGTCATCAAGTCATAGAGGTCATCGCATCAGTCAGCATCCAGATCGATCTTGACTATATAGTAAATTATTGAAAATTATCAATCTTTTTTTTATGTTTTTAAAGTGTTGTTCACAATCGCTAGCTTATAAACGAGATTCTCACATTCGGAGTTTCGTGATCGCTCTATTATGGATTCATTCATCTCCATACCGGTGGCAAATGTGTCTAATATACTTCAATTTATCGCCTGTTCGCGTATTCCAAATAAATGGTACAGAAAATTGCAATGATTGCTTGTCGAGAGATCTATTACCCTCACAAATTATAAATCACCCGCTTTGGTGGCACGATCCGTCGTCCAACCAATGAATGGTAAATCGTGCCATTAGAATTCAACTTCAGGGTTCTGAAGAGTTTCTTTAGACCTTGCAGAACCTGAAACGAAGGCTATAATTAATCTTACTGTTGTATCCAATATAATTCTGTAGTAGTAGTAGGAAGACCACGCCTGCTGAAGGTCAATGCACCCGCCTATACATTCATTTAAAAGTTTTTTTTAGAAAAATATATTTAGGAGAGAGTTTTACTCAGAGATTTTGTATCTAGTAGCAAGTAGATATTAAAATTATATCCTTCTAATATTATAAACACGAAAGTTTGTAAGTATGGATGGATGGATGAATGTTTGTTACTCTTAAACGTGTAAACAGCTGAAGTGATTTTAATAAAATTTGGTATGTAGTTAGCTGACACCCTGTATTAACACATAAACTATGTTTGGTCGTTACAACCAACGTTCACGTGGGCGGGGTCAGGGCAAAAGCTAGCCACTAAAATTGCCTGGCTAATTATGAAGTTAAACAGAGATGCAAGATAAATTAATGGAACTTTGAAACTATTAATATATTAACCTCTCCTGTTTCACATCGGAAAACAAAAACCCCAAAAGACATATAGACGTGACTTTCAACTATGAAGGTAGCTTGGCTTTGATGGTCAAAGTGTTCCTATAAAAGGTCTGGTTATGTATTCCAGCTTTTTGACTCTGTTCCCGTCCTTTTTCGCATTACAAGCTTTAAACACAAGATAGTGCGGTACTCACTGTGTTTTATTACATAAAAAGCGAGATGCAACACATAATATGCAAACACAATCTAAACAGTTGTCGAATAAAAGTAATATATTGGAATATTATCGCCATTAACATGATATAAGACCAAATTTCGACACATAAATAGAGATCGTGATGTTTCATACCGAGCCCGTATTAAGCACGAATATATTAGCTCTTTCTGATAAAACCCGTGCGTGTAAACTAACGGAATAGAGCAATAAGCCTCTATTACCCTGGAGGATAGACTGAGATGAAACTCACAATCGCCGGTTATGTTCGCTTAAGTTTGATTGGGATTGTAATCCGGTTGTTTGTAAATTGAGGAACTGAAAGGTCAAGTTATGTCTTCGTTTTGGAGATATTTTTGCAATTACTAGCAGCTTCATCGGTGTGGGATTTTGTGTTGAGAATGTTCTGATGAGCTCTTCTAATTAGTCCCACCCTCTCTTTTCCCCCACAGGACAATACATGCAGGGCTTAGATGTCACCCGCATACGGTGAATCCTTCCTATGCCGCATCATTAAGACCTGGAACTCCCTGCCAGAACACCCTGCCTTATTCATTATAGTAAGTAGTATTTACGTAGGTTGTAGAAGTTGTTAGTTGGTATAACCTTGTACCCATTTCCACAATATAAATACGTGTTTTCTTATTCCTACAGTCCTGGGTCCTTTAAGCGGGCCGTGAAAAGGTATCTGATGAGGCCGTCAAGCTGAGTGCCACTATTGTTAACATGGTACATGTTTACGATGGTGACCCTCTTGCCGAGACTTTGCCTTTAGTTTACCATCAGGCGAGATGAAGTCAAATTGACGGTACTTAAAAAAAAACATGGGAACCTATTCTCAGGAAAAAAGTAGCATACATTGTAGTTATATATACTCACGTCTGTAAATCCCCGAAGGGGTAGGCAGAAGAGTATTAACACCCACGTTTCGCCAACAATGATTTTTGGTCCCAATTATAGTAGGCGACCTTATGGCCTAATATTAGTTGTCCATGCCAAGCCAAAGTCTCTAACAAAGAGGATATTGTCCTTTAAAAAATTGCCGTGCTCCAGTAGTAAGGGTGTTTAATGGATCCATTATCGATAAACGTTCCGTCGCTTTAGAGGCCCTTATCTACGTTCTAAACGTTCCCTGATTATGCTCTGATTTCCCTATTTATTTTAATATTCGACCATAAGCGAAATAATTGCCAACTGAAATCTGTTAAAGTTAGCTGTTTTAATATGTAGACAGTCTTGGACGTTCATTATGATCATTATTTGGACGTGCTTCTCCATATTATAATCCTTACTATTATTAGAAACGATGTTATTAGAGACGTATAAGCCAACCAAAATCTTCCTAACCAAAGCCAAACTCACCTTCACCACATAATCTACTGCCTACAGAACAATAGGTTCTGACTTATGAAGTTCTCAAACAATTCTCAGATATTCCTTCACAGGAACTTCGTCTCATTGAGCTGAACGAATTTGCCTAAAATTTGATAGAGGAATATATTATATCATAGTTTGGAATAACACATAGGCTAATTTTTCTACCTGGAAAGATTCTTTTGGGTTGTAGGAACGGGATCAGAATTCTACACGGAGCTGCAGGTTATAGATGGTATCTAATGCATAGGTAGTTGGAATAAAAGAATACTATATAAGTAAAAACATAAATATAGTCAGTTAGCGAGCTGGAGTCTTAGTAAGATACTAAATACAATCACCATTTGTTCTAAGCTTAAGCTCATACAGCTAATGTCTTGCTCAGAACTCTTAGAACCATTAATGTGGGTTAATAAGCTCTTACATTAGCGGTTTGAGGGTTCTTCTCCATTGTAAATGGCAAGAATTCGGCATTCTTTGCATTTATTTTTAGGCATTCACATACAATGCGGTCGCTAACCTTTTGGGAACGGTACAATGGAATGTCTACTGGGACATCAGTGAAGTGGAATTCTTTGACACCTAACCTATTACAATAAAGAATTGATTGTAATTTCTAGCAATGGAGTGTCCAGAATAAAACGAGTCTTCACTAGAAATAGAATTGTTAGTGTGAAGTAGTCGGCGGATTATGTCAATCTATTCATCTCTTTTAAAAATACGTCCAGGGATGGAAGTGTAACCATCATACGGTGTAAGCCATTTTACCAGGAACCAAAGGGTTAACATTTCTTTTCTATGCCGCACTATAAAGACTTGGAATTCTCGGCCAGCGCACATGTTTCCTTCTACTGACAGTCCCGACTCCCGAGTCCTTGATGTGGGTCATGCCCCGAGGAGGCCCAGACCGTAAGGGATGGCCCTGGGTCAGCTGGGGTGCGAGGAATATGTTGAAGACAACCTCACCTCCGGCCTAGCACCAAGACCCACAGTTGGCGTGCGGTTTTAGTCGGTTCGAGTCCGACATAACCTCCCTTCCGGCTCCGGCAGGGGAGGTATCCTAGGGGATTTCCGCACGAAAAAAAAAGATGTGGGTCGTGCAATAGTATCTGATGAATCCTGCAAGCTGAGTCCCACAATTGTAGCGTTACTTACTAGATACTGGTACCTGTGCACCTCAATCCTGAGACTTTACTTTTAAATTCCCATCAGGTAAGATAAAGTCATATTGACGTCATCGTAATAAAAAGAGATTTTATCACACTTTTTAAAGCTTTTACGATTGGTAAATTTTAATGCTTTCTCTTTGTCGGCTAATGCCTTTGAGCTCCTCGCTTGTCCGATTCGCACCGACATGAATAAATGATAGGCCAATTAATCTGCAGGGTACAGAGTTGAAGGCGCTTTTTGTATTTAGCGTAAGTTTTTACCACCTCGAATAGCCGGATTAGACGAGTAAGAAGAATTTCAGGCTCTTTCTTTACAGTGTTCTGAACTGTTTTTTTTCTTTAAGTTGGGTAGATATTCATTACTGGATATCGAATCTGAAAACAACATAAAATCTTTAATCAACGACACAAAGTTGAGAATACTATACAGGGGCTCTTATTAATAACTTTAAGGCTAAACCCAATCGAAGGATTTTCTCTCAGGGTTAAGTGGTAAGATAGCAGTCACTCCCGAAAAAATCAACTTATAATACATTAAGCGGGAAATAAACTTATGCACAAAAGCATCTTTTGCATGGCACCAATAACATATAATAAATTGCCTAAGCACTGGAAGGAACTAAACACCAAAGCATTTAAGAAAGAAATCAAAACATTTCTTCTGCAAAAGACGTATTACAGCATAACTGACTTTCTGGTTGATAGCATACAGTGACAATTATTAGCTTAGTTATTAGATATATGACTGGCTAACCTACTTCTTGACGTTTTACTTTTTGCTTCTTTATTGACATTATTAGTTGACTATGTATCTATTTGTATAATTGACACAATTGACAATTTAATTGTACCTATTGTAATTTGTAATGTAAAGCCATAACGCAGACTACATGAATGAGCGATTCTATACGCACAATATATTTGTACGCCACTATGTGAGGCAAAACATGATTGGACTGTGAATATTCGACCCGATTTTTCTATATTGCATGCTTTTGTATGTACACACATGTTTTTGAACAAATAAAAGATATTATTATTATTCTCTTTATTCATTTGTAAACCCTATAAATTATATTTTTAAATACATATTTAAAAAAAAAATCCATTTAAAAATATAAAAAATAGTATCCCACCGGCATCGGGTACAGGGACCAAGCTACCGGTGGTTAGGGCTCTAGAGAAAGGAACTTCCTCACGATGCGCGCCGTATCAAGGAGTACTGCCTTCTGCATCTGGCCCTTGACCCAACCATCCAACCCGAGCCTCTTCAGATGTTGGTCGAGGCTCTTTGCTATCAGTCCGTTGACTGATACGACTATCGGTACAATGATTGCTGAGCCAACATTCCACATGTCGACAACCTCGTGGGCCAAGTCCAAGTATTTAACTTGTTTATCTTTCTCAGCTTTCACGAGATTCTCGTCATGAGGAATGGTGACATCAACAATCAATGCTCGGCGTTCGGATCGGTCTATCACCACAATGTCAGGCTTGTTAGCTACAACAGTCCTATCAGTGATGATGGATCGATCCCAGTACAATGTGATATGGCTATTTTCTAGAACTGGCTCAGGAACATACTTATAGTACGGCACCTCAACTTCCACAAGGTTGTATTTCAGAGCAAGTCGCTGATGGATTATCCTGGCTACTTGATTATGTCTGTGCAAGTACTCGCCGTTAGCAAGACGAGAACAACCGGAAGTAATATGCCTGAGGGATTCACCAGGTTGGTGGCACGCTCGACAAATGTCAATTGTGCCATCCCTCATGATATACTTCCGGTAGTTATTCGTCTTGATAACTTCGTCTGCAATTGCACAGACAAAACCTTCAGTTTCCCCAAAAAGGTCACTGAAACGTAGCCAGGCCACGGATGCCAGTAGGTCTACTTCGGGCCTGTGTAGGGCCCGATAGAACCTGCCATGTAGCTCCTTACTCTGCCATACCTCCCTGCGGCTGTCAGTGCTAACTATTGTAGGCCTGCGCCAGTTCTCTTTAGCCAAACCGAGCGGGGTGAGTCCGGTATCTACGTTGACTACATCACGATGCATGTCCACGTTCGACGTAAGAAAGTAGTCTCTGAGATTGCACACCTCTTTATTATTATTATTATTATATTATTATCAAAATCTAACTTTTGTATTATCAGTCGAACGCTCTACCTCCACACCACTAGTCGTAAGATAAGGTTTTCACTTTTTTAGAGGTTATTTTAACTTTAATACCTCATTAAAGTTACTGAGGTCACATAAGCCTTCGTGGCCTCTTTTAATGAAATACGGCCTAGAGAGACATGACGAACACTATAATAGGTTGAAATTAATCCCTCATGTGACAGCGCTCTAATAAGGCAGACAGTAAAACTCGTGGCCGCTAATACCCAGTTTATTACTTTACGCATAGATGTGAGGCGAAATGGATTGTGACGTAGATTTATGTGGCAACCCTGCGTCGATAAAGACATAAACAGCGTTATGAAGGCACCCCTGCTGATAATATTTGCTTGTTATTGTTTCCTATCGGGTTTACGCTCGGCGAGGAGCGCCAAACGGTATAAAATGCAGATACACAGAGGTGATTTGATAATAAACTCGCAACGAGTTTGATAAATCGTTCAGATTGGATTTGGAAGATGGTGTTTTGGAAGAAAATGTGTTTTGATAAACTTTTAAGGTGCTGATGTGAAGCTTCGAGAACAAATCATCTCGTCAAGGCGATATTCGTTATAAAGTTCATATTTTTACCCGACTACGGCGAAGCCAAAAGGAGGGTTATGATTTTGACAGGCTATGTATGTATGTATGTATGTATGTATGTATGTATGTATGTTCATTTGTTCCCTCATAGCTCCTTAACCACTTATTAGAAATGTACAAATGAGGTATCGTTACAAGCGGGTTGATCGTCCGATGGTTATAGGCTATATGACGTGTCACTCAATCTTGTGTGGCGCCCTCTAGCGCTCATAAGGTACTGTGTTAAAAAATAAATTTGAGATAAATATGCCGTGTTTGGTATCAAATGAAAGTGCTAAATGAGCACATTTCAAATATGTATAAATTATTAGCTTTACCTTGCCCCAAAATAATTTAAATAAAAAATAAAGTTTAAAACTAAAACCCGACTACTTACCAAAAAATCACGCTCTAAAAAGTGACAAACAAGAAAATATCAAGGCTAGCCGTGGTCGAATGCCACTTACTCTAACAAAACGATATATTCTAGGGAAGAGTGGCATACGACCACGGCTAGCCTTGATATTTTCTTGTTTGTCACTTTTTAGAGCGTGATTTTTTGGTAAGTAGTCGGGTTTTAGTTTTATTAGCGAATATTGTCAATCCGATAGATTTTCAACTTATTAGATTTCATACTTCATACTCACTATAATGAGGACTCAAGGCCACAATGACTAATGTTAGGTACCCACGAAACCTCATTGAAAACTGATCCTATGAAGCAGTAGCTGTATGAAGAATTTTCAGACAAAATCTTATACAAAAGTTATTTCATCGTGGTAGCAAGTATTCGGAGTATCTTGGCTGTTCAGACGCAAACCTACAAAAAGTTATTTACTGCCCCTAGAGTTCCTTTCAGTTACAGATGAAAATATATCGAGCAGCGTAGCCCTTGCAATTAGAACTGCCAGCGTATTCACCTGAGAATAATATATTTATCTTTCAATCATCACAGTCGGGTGTCAGTTGAATCCTCATCAGCCGTATCCAACGTTTTTAAACAATGTATACCGCCCCACACATTCACATTATCTGTTTAAAAAATAAACCATGAACTTCATTGTCAATAATTGGCTTGTGTGTGTAAAAAAGGTGGTGGTAGACTGATTGGTGGACATTTGGGCTTAGACAAGCTGTATGAAAGTTACCTGGAAGAATAATAAAAAATATTTTTATGTTGATGATATCAATTAGAAGGCCCTAAAAGACAGAAAACTGTCCGCCGCTTTTGTAAAACAAACCAAAATTCAGAAAATAGCGGAAGCAAAACTTTATATAGTTAACAAATTGCCACTATTTTGTAGTATTAAGCCCAGTGTGAGCAATGCACGAGTAAAAAATATTTTGTGCAACAACACACGTACGGTGAAAATAACCTACATTCACACAGACTTTGTTTCAGCGGATTATCCGTTTAGGTATCAGTTTTATCGAATACTATGATTTAAATATAATAAATATCATCATCAATCTAGACATACGTCCAAAGCGTTGGTAGCTTAGTGGTTAAGGCCTTACGATCGAAAGGTCTTGTGTTCGAATCCTGGCCATTACACTACCGACACGTGAATCCACTCCTAACATAAAAAATAGCATAGCTAGAGGGGTTTTTTTTATCTAGGGCACGGCAATTTGACTTCACCTCGCCTGATGTTAAGCTAAAGGTAAAGTCTCGGAGAGAGGGTCACCACCGCAAACATGTACCATGTTAACAGTGGTGGCACTCAGCTTGACGGCCTCATTAGATGCCTTTTCACGCCCCGCTTAAAGGACCCGGGAAAGTAGGAAGAAGGAAACACGGCTAGGGGGAATATTAGTAGGAAGAAGGAAACACGGCTAGGGGGAATATTAGTAATTTCGGTTCTGATATTCTTTTTTGAGGAAAAATAGTTACTTTGGAGTCGTACGAAAGGAAAATCATTGTTGGCTAAATGTATATATACATATATAATTAATAGACCTATCATTACTACCTAGGGATTTACAGGGAGGGGAATAAGTATGTCAAGTATAATAAAATAAAACAACCTAAATTTATTTCCTTTGTTCATTTTCCTTTACCCAACACAAATCCATACGTTCCAACTTTAAAAAAAATACTTTGAGTAAAACATTAACATTATTTGAAATTCCTATTTAATTTCCTCCCAAATAACCCAACAATAACATATCGGTACTGATAATAGGCCAATACATTAATTCACCCAAATAAGTAAGCACAGATTAATTGTGTATCCGTAACAAATGATTCGGAACCTACATTTACCCTTTTAATACCCATGCTCATAAAAAATGTAAGTTATTTTACCCACTCCGGGTTTTATTAGGAACAATAATTTAACATGTGAACAAAAAAATATAAGATTTATGAATCACTTCGGCTGGACATAATTCATAAACATCTGTCGCGGCAATAAACCTTTAACGATGGTACACTTTCCGCTTGCCTTACCCCGTCCTGCTTCATATACCAGACAAAATTGTGCCTTAGTTGCGAAGGAAGATTGTTACTAAATGTTTGTTATAAAATCTTACGTCATACACGAACTTTACTGGGAGAACGCTGTAAAATATTTCATAGAATTCTGCAAGTATTTCAATGTTTTACAGAGAGATCCGGTTCTTAGCATTCCATGGATTCACCGTGCGGTCGCCGGGTCCATGGCGTGGTACAGAGAGGAACACTGTGACGGCGCCTGGGACTTGCGACCCAGGTGTAGGTTTAGGGTGGCCACCTTGTGATGCATCAGCGCTCACCTCCACCGTCAGTCGTGTTACCCCCTCTACCTATCCAAATTTGGCAAGATCCTATCAACGCCGTTTTAAATATTCGTTTGAGTAAAGAGCTTACTGAAGCTCTTGGCAATCCGAGGTCTTTAAATAAGTTATACAGGGATTTAGCTGGAATTCCCCTTGCTCCTACTTCCACGGCGTAGAGTTTAACCACATAGCCATTTTTGGTTAACTCGTTGGTCAGGTCAAAGTATTTGTTTATTTTTATAGCGTGGTCTTTAGGTATGTTAGTTTCCCACGGTACTGTGAGTTCTACTAGTACTGCACGCTTTTACTGTTTTGAAAATAGGAATATATCGGGTCTGGATGACGAGGCACAAACATCCTCCGGTATTTTATAGTGTTTCTCATACGAATCTGCGAGTAATGTCCAGTCAGCGGCTGCTATCAAAATTGAGTACGGCTTTTGATTTGTCTTTTTGAGCAGCCTTCCTTTACAAACGCGACGTCATATCTTTGGTTTGTGGTTAAACCCTTTTTCGCTCTAGCTACCGCCAAACTTACCGCCTCACGTACGATTTCTAATACCTTATCATGTCGGCGCGAGTAATGACCCCGGTCTAATAGCGTCCTACAACCCACCAGTAGGTGCCTAGCAGTACCAATTGCTTCACCACATGAGTTACATGTTTTATCTGTGGCTTTTCCCCATCTGACAAGATTGCTTTGGTCGGGGAGGGTCAACTGGAATGCATTGAGATAGAATTTAAGGAGAGCCGGTGACCAGTCGTATATTAAAGTACGCCATTTTAAGGCTATGGGAATACAAAATTCACCTAGTGTTAACCATTCGTTTTGTATTTTTAGGTTCATTGCGTGCACTTTGTAGGTATTATTTTCATCTACTTGAAGAAAAGATTTTGTTATGTCTTTGTCTGACTGCCTCCTAGTATTACCCAAACCTACCCTACCAGTCTGCGAGCCTATCATGAATTTTTTATGGAATTGGAGGCGCGACTCGAGCTCTTTAGTACTTTGGTCTTTTGGAAGAGCTTGCACAATTTCGTCTTTTGATTTCGCTAGGACGTGCATTTTGATTACTCTTAGATGTTTGTAGAGTTCCGATGGTTTCTTGAACGTCAGTCCAAAGTTATTTGAGGCTCTATATAATGTCGATGGGTCTGCCGACTGAGCTAGCCCCAGCCACGACTTCAATGTCTTCGTAACATGCGCATCTAGTTTTTTGAGGAGGCTCTGGCTTATATCATAAACAAGAAACGGCCAGTTAAGACGCGATATCTCGTTCAAAGTCGTGTAAATAGGTGTAGTGCAGTAGCGGTTATCCATACTAATAATATAAATGCGAAAGTAACGCTGTCTGTCTGTCTGTATGTTACGCTTTCACGCCTAAACCACTGCACGGATTTTGATGAAATTTGGTATAGGGGTAGATTAGACCATGAGAAAGAACATAGGCTATGTTTGGTCGCGATAACAGACATCCACGCGAGCGGAGCATTGAAAACATTGTTTCTCTATGAATAGGTAGGTAGTATTTTCAATGGCGGCGTAAGTTTCATAGATTACATACATACGCTCACGCCTGTAAGGCTGTATCCCCCGGGGTAGGCAGAGACAACAGCCCGCCATTTGAGTCTAACTTTACATAATTCACGAGCTTCCTCTACTTCTTTTGAACAAATCTTTTTATTAAATTCTCTGTCGTTGTGTCTATTCTACTCCACTTCTGACGAGTTGACGATGATAAAAGAGTCAAAGTTCTTGACGAATTTGACAAACGCTGCACTTCAATTAAACTCTAAAGCCAAGTAAACGTCGAACGTCGTTTTTAAAGCCACTCTTATTACATAGTGCAAATAGCGTGCCTTATACCGTTATCTCTTTTATTACACTTTACGTTACTGTAAGTTAGATGAGTGAAACGATTAGTTCAAATGATTACTGGATACGAGTAAATGCATCAAGTTTTGTTGATTCATAAACATTTTCGTAGTTAATACTCTGAATTCATGTCGGATAATCAAAGCGTTTAAACAAAACTTTGCTTGCGTAACTACGTAAGCCGGTACTTAAAACGTTGCGCTTTCAACGTTATTCGTACCTAAACAAGCATTACAAAAGTCTACCTCATAACATTAGGTTCTACTTTAAGTATGTAGATATTAGCACGCTTTGATATGAAGCTAAGGTACCGCCAAAAGTTTAGCCTGGCTGACACCAACAGAATATATAATAAGGAGAGCGTACCTATTCTACAATTCCTTCTATTGTATAATGTCACCGTTCCTAATAGCAATGTATGTAATAAGAGTAATGGTTCATGTTTATTTTTCAGGTATGTTTGAGTCATTTTCGTGTTCACATAGTGTGGTGAAATATGTATGATATTCAATAGGTGTGTGTAATGTTACTGTTTTGTGCGAATGGTATAGTTGAGTAGAACATTATGAACATTATCGTTGTTTCCAGTAGACTTCTTTTAAGGTGCTTCTCAAACTTTTTATTTATTCATAATGTAGAAAATTAAGAGGTGTCTGAAGAGTCTCTTCATAAAAATAAGATACACGTTTTGAGGGAATGTTGTGTATGTAATGTTAATGTATCGGTTATCGGAATATCAATTTCATAAAGCTGTGTGGTCTTGTTGTAATTATTAGGTGGTTAAAAGAACTATGGTCAGTCACCACAGGTAGGTCAGTGTTACCTTTGCTTATAATCATTTACACACGTAAGGGATTCAAAAGACACATGTAAGGGACACAAAAGGGAAGACACATGTAAGGGAAAGGTCGTGAGTTCGAGTCTTGAGCATTTCATTTTTTCCAATGTTTTTCGAACATTTACACATTGCAAGGTTAAGCAACACTACCCAGGTTTAGCTTGGGATGGGTGACCCTTCTTAAAACGTTGAAACCCCTCCACACGACGATGGAGGGGCACGTTATTATGACTTATTTAACTGAATAATAATTCGTATGACGGCAATATATCTTGGAGTAAGAGCTCCAGAATATCATAGTAAGTACCGAAATATTAGGTTGCTATCAGCAATTTTCCAGGATTTTCTTCACGTGTCAGAGAATGGAGATAATTTTCTTAGTTTTGCCGCTCTACAGTAAGAAAATAAAATATTCAACTACGAGCCAACTGACAAAATGACCAATTTTCTTTTAAGCAATGTTTTTACAATATGTACAGACAAACAAAGCAAACTTTACCATAACATTTTTTTAAAATAAACATTTAAAACAAAGCAAAGCCCGAAAAATGAGAAGTATAAAACTTTTTAATTTTAACAAAAATAAATTCCCAGCAAAGAGCTTAACACCGTCCTGATGACTTTGTAGTTAAAAATTTAAAATTTCGCGCGGGCTTTAACCTTGGAAGAAAATAAGGCGTTTGGTTTGATAGCTTTTCGATATTCTTCGTAGGAAATGCTTTGTGAACTTCAAGTGGCGCTGGCCGAGTGTGTTTTATGGCTAAATATAACAATACCTTCAGACTGTTACGACGGAACATTTACGATCTGTGTTCAAAACCGTTTGACTTGTATATAAGTGTTACTTCTAGGCAAGTCTATCTGGATCCACGATATTGAAACTGGTTTTCATATAAGGAGTTCTTCTGTTTCCAATTTACATATTTAAAGAATACAAATATTTGGTGAATTAGAATCAGAAAAGAAAATCTACAGGTAACTGAACAATTTTGTGAGTACTTGTTATAGTGATCGCATAAAGATAAAACATTTAGAAATTCTCTGATATCTTCTTCCTGCATGCGAGTTAAAACATCTTACAATGCCTGGTTTAAATTTTCCAGTAGCATTTCAGTCCAACGAGTGCATGAAGTGCTGGATTACTATTGGAATAATATTAACCTGGGGTACTGGATTCGCTCGCTGGACTGGAATGCTACTGTCCACATTTAGTCTTAAGCAGTCACTTTTTGTACATTAACGTCGTGTGGAGTTGTTGCGCCGTTTCTTCTCCACTGGTGCCTATGAAGGGCTCTTAAACGTAGTTTTAAGCAGAATTTGACGTCAAAAAGCTGTGTAAGCTGCTGTGTAGTGCTACTCAATTTTGATTTACTTTGACTTTGACTGGAATAATGTGAACCGTCACTGCAATGTGCTCATTCATTGAACTAAAATGTGCCCATACCAGTGAGTTAATTCAGTCCAGTGGATTGTTCAAGCGCGTTTATAACACTAGAATAATGTGAACACTACAATCCAGTCCAGCATCGGACTGGATTGATTCGCTGGATTACTGGATTGGAATAATGTGATAATAATAATAATGTGATAATAATGGTTTTTAGACAGAATTGGTTGGTTGTGATTAGCTACCTAAAGAATTCCAAGACTATTCATTTATTTAAACTTCAAGCACAACAAAGAAAAGAGGTGGCGAACCACTCTGTTTTTTTGAAATTATTTGCTCCATGTGAGGTGGATACCTCAGCCCTAAATCTGTAGTTCTGCATAAGAAAGGATAGGCTTCTTTGTACCTTTATAGAAAAAATAACATAACATAACATAACATAAACTCACGCCTATATTCCCCGAAGGGGTAGGTAGAGGTGCTAGCATCCACATTTCGCCAGTTTATGTTCAGGTGGCGAGCTTATTGCCATTAACCTTGCAAAAAAGGCTTAAAAATAAGCTGTCATTAAAGCGTTACCTTACGTAGCTTATCTGATATAGAGGTTATTAGGTAGATAGAAATAATATATTATGTAAATAGACCACTCTTATTTACATTTAATTAGTACCTTAGTAAATTGAGTGCCCTAGTCAATGAAACACAATGTTTGTGTGCTATAAATTACGTCAGTATTGTGCAACCTGCCACCTCGTTCCAGAGGCCCTTATCATCTAGAAAGGGATGCAAATTTATTGGTTCGACCTTTATTTGTTTGCTTGTATACAAAGAACCAGACTGACTTTCGTATTGAACACTTTGTTTAAATTTAATTAAGCCCATAAGTTAATTTCCCATAGATGTTTAAGAGGATTTTGGATTAGTTTTCACAATCATCTATTGGTCAATCTGGTTGGATGGAGCAAGATGGGCTGGCAACCTAGTAGGTAAGTAGCTGGATAAACTGCATACGGAAGGCGCATATTAAGATTAACCTAGCTTCAGATTCGACTATTGTAGGCTAATTGATGGATCAATATTGACTGTTCGTCAAACAAATTTAACACGAATGAACGTTACGATATATTATTATTATTACTATTATTTTTTCGTTTAATTTTTTCGATTACTTTACACAGTCTATGACTTGAATTTCATACAGAAACCTATTTTCAAATAATGATCCAGGTCGAGTTTCATATAGCTGCACTGTCATATTTCACTACACTTTTGTAAACTCCTTGTTTATATTATTGCTTTCCTTTGAAGAGCAATAGGTACAGTTCCGCGTTTCCTTTTAATTAAAACGGGAATAATTTCTTCTGTATTCATTTTAAATTTTAATATAATTTATTATTTAGATAGTTTTTTTCTTGCTTGCACAAAAGTGACAAAATATGCAACAAAGTGACACTTGTAGATATCTGCATTCGTCTGTATTTGAATCAGAGTAGGTGTATGAGTACTTCTATTTTTGTAATGTCTTGGTTCTCCTACTGGATGTTTCACGGTTGCCTTTGTAGTAGGAGCACCAGGACATAGGTGTCCCGGTGCTCCTACCAGTAGGACAATTTAGTAGGAGCACGAGGATGCACCCCAATCAACGAACTAAACCGAAAACTCATCGTTCACCTTAAATAATATTAACACTAACCATAAAAAGTGGAAAAGTGACTACCGTTGGTATCCGTATCCACATTTATAATATAATCCATACAACCTCGGTCACGATTGAGAATCATCTTAGTTTATAATCCCAGTATTAATTAGTTTGTAACTTGTGCTATTTCGATGGTTTAAGGGCAACGCTCGTGTATATAAAACGATCTCTATTAGTGTTTGTTTATCGGAGGAACTTTCTCTCTCTCGTGTTGTACTTAGTAAATTCAGTGGTACGTGCCATCTTTAAGTACCGTACTAGTGTAGTTCGCTACTGAGTGCGGCAGTAAATGCAAATGCAATGCAAGTCTGCCATGTAATGTAGTGTACCTAGTTATATATGGTTCCTGGTTTGTACTTTCAGGAGTTCTCGCATCGTTTCGATAACTGCTATTATACCAATATCTAGTTACACAAGCCAGTGCTTACCATGGGTCTAGATAGCGTAGTGTAGAATGTTGTGGAATATTATTTATATTTATTTATCTAGGTATACTGATGTCAAAATATTAATAGGTATATTGCAGTTACTGTAATGTTACAGCGGCCGTAGTATGCACAGGACAAGTTCGGTGTTTCGTCCTATAAAGGTTCGGCCCAATGGGACGAATCACAGAAATTAAAAATAATTAAAATTTCCTTCAGTGATTCGTCTTATTGATTTTTTTTCTTCATTTTATACAAAATTTGTATGAAGTAGTAACGTCAGCAAGGAAAATGTTTAAAATAATATTGCGGAGGGGTAATAAGATTAGTATTATTTGAAATCACGTTTTGTTTTTCAGTTTTTAGTTTGTTTTAGCATTTTTTGTATTGCTTTTTTATAAATTCTGTTTTTCTCACTATTTGCTCCTGTAGAAAACTTGTGCGTGACATCGTAGATAAGTAGGAAATGCAAGTCACAATCCCAGTTTTTTTTAATTCAGTAGTACATAAAACATTATTATATTTCATAATACAGTTTTCGATTAACAAAATGGAAATAATAACTATTAATGAAGCCCCAGCTTTATAGATACCCTTATTAAAGCACACATGTGTCAAAGTTTGCCAGAATAGTAAACATAGGGACACATGCCCTTTGAGATGTATATTAGCAACGCAGCATCCATCCGGGTCTAACGCAGCAATAAAGTTGACCGCTATTATGCTGGTGAGTTACATCTCTTGTGTACAGTAAGGCGCGGCGCAGACGACAGACTATCCGTGGTGAACTTTTGTCGGTAAAGAAACTATGCAATTTTAATAATAAGCAGTAATGTATATGACGCGTAAAAAGTTCCATGTACAAAAAATCTACGTAATTCTGGTAGAAAAGTGCACGATAAAATAGAACGTTTGTTTCAACGTGTGCTAACGCAGTCCGCACACACTTTTAATGGGTGGTAGTGCAATTTCGGCATTTCCATACAGGGATACCGACAGAATAGTCGAAGATGTGCATCATGTTTATATAGAAAACGTTAATTTGGCTTCACCTCTCCTTCAAGTGTATAATCATTATTATGTTTAAGGTCTGTATAAAATCTGCGATGGATGACGCCATGCCGCAGACTCGATCGCACATGAAGTATGTAGTCTGCGCTGCACCTTATATATACATTTATACATGGATATGTAGCCAGGATATCCTGTTGTGTTGTAACATATGATTCATGAACAAACTCATCCTGTGTGTGCGTGTGTGAGCGAGTATTTCGTAGCTTATTTCGTAGCCCGTACAGTAAAAATATCTGTACAAAATTCTATACATGGACAGATAAATCTATACAGCGAAGTAAAATATCTGATACATGCCACTTTTGGCCATTGAGATAGGCCACTGGTGGCACAAAAGCGAAAAAACCTCCTTTTTGCGCCACTGCACGTGATAGTGTCACACAAGATTTTACTGTTCTGAGTTGTGGAATATACCAAATATCTATGTATAGAGGCACAGACGAAGCTCTGACTCAAGCTTCCCTCTTGGTGTTAGGAGGTCAGATCGCAGCCGCTTTCGTAAAAGTCCACAAATCAATCAAATATAATATGAAGTCCATGCTCCAAATTGTAATTTTAGACGCAAACGAGAAATTAATGGCACGATGATGAATTTCACCAGTGAAATCAATTTATTTAATTTATTATTAAATAATATTATATATTATAATATTATTAAAAAAATAATTTATTCTGCATAGACCATTAAATCGGAACTTACAAAACGTCAGTATTAAAATAAATATTAGAGACTAGTTTAGCAAATGGACCTCCGGTTCGAAATGCGTCCCAGACCAAGACTCCGGCAAGAAACTCAGCGAGCATTCTTTTTTTGGTCTATTTACCTACATCCATGCACTTAGTCTAATACTGATAGATACAGCGATTTGCTTGAGCAACATAACTGAGCGAACTGCTCATTTCCAAGCTTGTTTATCCTCTAAATATTCTTGGATTTTATACTAGCCTGGCATAGTTTACTCTTAACTGCATTTTTAAGTTTATTTAGCGGTAAATCAATCTAACTAAATTACGTTTCACTCAATAAACATGAAATAAAACTTGAGAACACAGTATTAGAAGACAGTCTAGACCTGATTGTTCTATTTGTGTACCTATAGCGAAATAACATCGCGTTCATCGATTAATCAACGTTTCATGTGATAAAAGCAGCGCCAGTTACAAAGGTAAATTGCTATTTGACGACAATAGGAAGTAATTCTAAGATGCTTAGAGTGCTCGTCTATATTTCTTACTGGAACCCTCTATTTTACGTAATGTCTTTGTTTGTAAATCTACCCTTGAAAGGATTGATTACGGTTTTCGGGATAGGCCTGACGTACATCGCTGTGGACTCTATTTTTTTTGTAAATAAAACAAATAAATAACATAGAAGTGTTTATTTGTAATGTTAAAATAACTGCTTGTCGAAAAATGGTTGACGATATAAAAAGGATTTTTAATGTTTTTTTGTCGTTATCCACTCCATCACTCATGATGTACGTCATTAGGTAGACGAGAGAAAAAAGTTATGCAACTTTACGTGTACAGTTAGCATCAGAAAGATGTTGACGAACAGAGTGCTCAAAATTATCTTAATTTCGTTTTTGACCATATTCCACCTTCTGATATTTGGTACACACCTTTAGCTCGGACAATAATACCTACCATATAAATCAATAAAACAGTTTGATTTGCTCTTATTACGAGAGTTTTAAGATCCATTTGAGACTTCGTCGTCAAGGTATTTATGGAGCTGACTGTACCTAGGCACCGTAAAAACTAAAATAGTTATTTGATATTAACAGGGCTTTTTAACCGCGTGCTCATTTTTGAAGACCGAGCAAAGGAAAAATTAGAATGCCTTTATTACATACCTAATAACCTGGTTAAATTTTCTAGAAGTAAAGGTCTCAGAACTACACTGTAGACGAACAGATAGATTGAAACTATCAGAGTTCTGTGTTGAACTGTAGGCTACGGAGCTCTAAATAGGAGAATCAAAACAGAAGGCAACAAGAGAATCTTTACTTTAATGTGTACCAATTTTTCGGATAGGTAGACTTTATTATGCCATTATTTACATGAATACAAAACAGATGCTCTTTATATTATACCTACACCTATTTTATATTATCATATACAATGTCCGACGCAAGTATATTTTTGTCAGATTCTGAAGAACCTCATTTAAGTATGGCGGGTCGAAGTTTACAGTATTTACCCGATGTTTGTGGCTCCATAACCCTTTTCCCCTTCATAAAGTTTACGAGTTAACCTACAATATATTTTTCTATTTGATTTTTGAATAATATTTTATTTCAGCACAATTTTGTATTTTCTTTTTATTTTCACATTTTTTGTTACCCAATATGTATCATTCTTGTCTCTTATATTTCAATTTAAAACGTAGGTGTAGCTCACTTTGCATTTCAGCTCACATTTTAATTTATACACTGGACATGCAAGAACTAGGTAATTACCTACCTATGTATATTTATTCTCAGATGTTATTCTTATCTATTTGTATCTACACTAGACAATTAAATAAATAAAGCGTGTCTTACATTCCCTTTACCCCACAAATATTTAGATGAGAAAGATTTGCATGTACAATAAAAATGGTCTGGCAGTAGGTACATAACACCGCATTGACGTTATGATAATTGTATATTATTATTGTAATTAGTTATTATGTATCACATTATTATATGGAGAGTACAATAATTTGCTCCACAATTACTCCAATTCAAGTAGTAAACTCCACTTC
The DNA here is from genome assembly GCA_914829495.1 of Eilema sororculum. Taxonomy (NCBI): domain Eukaryota; kingdom Metazoa; phylum Arthropoda; class Insecta; order Lepidoptera; family Erebidae; genus Eilema; species Eilema sororculum. The sequence goes on along the minus strand of OU618552.1, from coordinate 16,232,426 downwards.
TGCTGTAGACCGCCTCAAGGTCTGTATGGAATATCGTGTAACTGAAAGATAAAAAAACAAAAATTACGGTTCGTGAAACTTTTTCGCCGCCAAAAGAGTCTTTATGGAAGAATAATCAGGGGATTTACAAACAAAGCGATGGAGACAAAGTACGACACGAGCGTGAACAAATATTTGCGTGTGTGTGCGACGGAAAGGACTTAAAATAATAGGGTCTTGTTTGACTGAGTTTAATATACGAGTGCCTAGGCACTAGAGATTCGAATTAAATTTTGTTTTTCTTTTTCATTTTATTTCATCATATTATTCTTGCTAACATTAAGCTAATATTTGATTACATAACATACCCTGTACCTACGTTGATTCAGCAGCAATGAAATAAGTTTCAAATAACATTGGGGAAAGTTCGAAGGACGGCTAAAATATTATGAAAACTTTATTATTCGAGGATCAGCCATGACATGAACATTATGATTATTAATTAAATATATCCTAAAAAGTTAATTTATCATTAGCATATCATTTGGTATGTTGCGCTTTTGACGTTTTATTTAAAGCTAATGATATAATTTCAGCATCTCGATGTTCTTTGCTTTACAAATATGTACTGGTCAGTCAAAATCAATTTGGAAAAGGTAAGAAATACAAATGGGTACTATTACTTAGTAACTAGGACTTCGGGTTAAGTACTTGTACTTCAAGATAAAAGCTTCATTATTATATGTAAGTACCCACATTACACGGTAGATAATAGTAGCTTTTGTATAATATAGCTATTGGTTCTTACGACAAAACTGCCACTTATGGGTACATATAGTAGGTACCTATTGTTAAAATAGGTCTTCTATATTTGAAAAACATTATTTTGTAATAGAAGATACAAGCTTGGCCATTACACTACCGACGTGAACCCACTCTTAACACAAGCAACTTTGCCGGTTACTGAATATTCATAAAAAAGTTCTTACAAATATATTAATGAAACCTTGCAGTTCTTGTTTATAAAATCATCTCATGATTTTTCATCTTCACCATACTTTTGGCCCGTATTCTAGAATGGTCCTCAGTTCTAAATTTCAATTAATTCTGTTATTTTTAAGCTATCGCGGTGTAAACTCATGGTGCTTTATGACTATTCGGGACTTAACGCGATAAAAAAAAAAATCTTACTTTTGCCTATCTATCCACAGATCAATCTAGATTCAGGACTGAGTGCCGTTCTAGAGTGTGTTATCGAAGTGTGAGTGCTTTGTTCGTAAGTATGCCCCTCTGCAATGGCAATGCGCCAAACATTTGTCTATACCCACTGTGGCCAAACTTGATTCTATTACTTACTTTTCACTGGACTTGAAAGAAAAAGGAGGTTCTGAGTTAAGCTAGGTTCTCAGTTCATTCAACGGTTAAGGAGCATTTTGGTGCACGAGTACCGGGTACAAATTATACCATGTTTCTATAAGACGGACATACAAAAATAGCCATGTATTCATTTTAGTGGTATGAAGTGATATCGTTTGTCAGAGTGAGTATATATGAGGGTATTTGGGCTGTTAGTAACGGTTATGGCCCAAAGCATTTCAGAACAATAATTAAGACCTTCGCAGGTTGTGCTATTATTAACTTTGTGGAAAACAGCTAGGGTTCAAAATTGAATGCCAAACTGATCTTGTAACTTTCAGATGCAGCTAGTTCTCTAAGTTATGATTAATTTATTGGTCGAAGTAGTAGGTCTATGTTTATATATTTGTCTGCAACTGTTTTGTTAATAACATCATTCAATGAGAGAGAGAGTACCCCTAAACATTAGTATGGAAACTGATGTCGTGAAACTCTCACATACCTACTTAGATTAATCACATCACACAAAATAGTTTTACTCAATTTTCAATAGATAACTAGCTCAAGAGTACAATAGTTTTAATTTTTCGATACATTCTGTGTCCATACATCAATATGTCGTCGAGTATGATCGAATTGAATGTCTTGAATTATGTTGAACATCTATCCGGCAAGGTGACATATAAAGAATGGATGTAGGGTACTTTCTCTTAAATTTATATTCCATGGTCATCACTTATTACCACGGTGGCGGCGCGCTGAGAAGCGCGCCTCCCCATTCCGGGGGCGAGTTGGGGACACCGTTGTCCCCCCTCCTGAGGAGGGCCAGACCTTAAGGGATGGCCATGGGTCAGCCGGGGTGCGAGGGATATGTCGAATCTCACCTCCGGCCTAGCACCAAGACCCCGCACGAAAAAAAAAAAAAAAGGTCATCACTTATTATGATAACTAAATAAAATACTCATTTCAGATTGTTGTTTGCATTGGGCTGGGTGTCCAGTTGCGTTCCAAGTTTGCACTATGGAGCCTGATATCGGTATTAGTGTTTTTGATTGGCATATCGGCTTCTCCGGAAGCGACTACCGGTTGAACTCCCAACCCTAACCGAAAAGTCTGTAGCAGAGTCCGGTCCGTTGTTTAGCAGGTGAGGTGGACTTGGGTTCTGACTTCTGAAGCATCTCGCTGTCTGCTTTTATCCCTACACACTTGACGAGCTTTGCAACTTACTTACGAGATTAAGCTATGATATATTCATGAGAAAGATTACATTCCGTAGTCGTAATCATAGCATAGGCTTTATTTAATGAGTTTACATTGTGGAGACGATACGATACGCGTGCTATCACCATAAAAATGTTATGTTTCAGGATGGGTTCGCGTAAATGAACTGTAAGGAATTTATTATACACAAGATGGTACCGATAGATTAAAATTGTTTTATTTTTAAAAGACTTATCATAAGTGGGTATTATAATAATACCGCCAACACTACTATCATCCTGGCATACGTTTTGCTCTTCTTCTAAATTTATTTTATAATCACCAATCAGCCCACCGCAGTCTACTGCTAGACATAGGCATAATTTCACCCGATCCTCCGCCTTCCGCATCCAGACCGTCCCAGCCACCTTTTTCAGGTCGTCAGTTCATCTGGCTAAGGGGTTTGCCTTCTCGCGGTCTCCACTCTAGGACTCGGCTGCTCCAACGGCCATCGGTCCTTCTACAGACGTGGCCAGCCCATTGCCACTTGAGCTTGCTTATTCTGCGAGCTATGTCAGTAACTTTAGTTCTGTGTCGGATGACCTCATTTCGAATTCTATCCTTCGAAGAAACTCCAAGCATAGCTCATTCCATAGCCCGCTGCGGGACTTTTTGGTGGATGGACTAGCCGTCAGTGTCCACGTTTCGGCACCGTAAGTCATAACAGGCAGGACGCATGCATTATTATTTTCATACATTTACGCTGGTTACGGGTATTTTTATTAACTTTCCTTCGTATTGCCAAATTTTATTGTTTAAATATTTTTCTTGGCATAAAAGATGACTAGATTTTAAGGTAAGTAAGGGAAAGGTCATGAGTTCAAGTCTCACTTGAGCGATTCATTTTTTCCCATGTTTTTCGAACTGTAAAGTTAGCATTAAAAATGCTATAAAATATTCAGTCAAATAGATTTTATATGTTATACGTGATATATAGTACAGAAGTCACAGTATACCATTAGAAATGCCAATAGAACCTCTGAAGCAACTCCAAAACAAACCCGTCGTAATTATTTCATGAAATGTTGTAAAGCTGACGATACACATGCTCTAAGCACAGGCATTTGCGCAGTCTGCAACTATTACACTCTAGTGACAACTTCAAATTAGTTCGAGCTAGACAGCCCAAAGTTAAATGAGACTAGAGTTAGACTGTAATTAGACTAAAAATACGTTGAAAGCAATTATGAACGTGGTTAACCTTGTGAAACAACAGTTTTGAAGTGTAATGACGTCATAAACGGTCACTTTTTGACGTTACAATACGTCTGGGTACACTTTGGAATGAACTTATGCAGGAGGTAGAAGACGGAACAATGATTATTCTTTTAGCTCGTGGGCACAGTTTCGTAGGTAGCAAACAGAAACATTGATGTTTTCTATTTCAAATAATATATAAACATAGCCTATGTAAGGACATATTGGTATAGGAGTAGATTAGACCAATAATATAATCCACCCCTATATTTATGTATGTAAGTATACCTGCTAGAACCAAGCATTTCAGTGACTCATTTCTATGCCGCACGACTAAGACCTGAAACTCCCTGCCAGCTCACGTGTTTCCTCCTTCCTACAGTCCCGGGTCCTTTAAGCGGGGCGTGAAAAGGCATCTAATGAGGCCGTCAAGCTGAGTGCCACCACTGTTAACATGGTACATGTTTGCGATGGTGACCCTCTCTCCGAGACTTTGCCTTTAGCTTAACATCAGGCGAGGTGAAGTCAAACTGACGTGTCCTAGATAAAAAAAAAACAAAGTTTCATCAAAATTGATTCGATGGTTCAGGCGTGAAAGCGTAACATAAAGACAGACAGAGTTACATTCACATTTATAATATTAGTATGGAAATCCATACTAATATTATAAATGTGAATGTAACTCTGTCTGTCTATAATATTTATCATCCACAAATTGACCATCGTATATTATTGAATTGATTTGACTAAGTGGTCAAACGCAGGACACATGTCAATTCAGTCGCTTATTAATTTCTATTCTATTTAAATTCCTTTAGTAATAAAGTCTTTTACTTGGTTTTGCCAAAAGGAATCTTAAATATTTGGGAGAGAACAGGTCGATGAAAAATTTGGCTCAATTCATAAATTACACAGCTTTCCTTAGCTTACCAAGATTAGATAAAGATAACCGTGTTCACACGCGTAAGTGCTAAAAATGTTTTACTTAAATATCGCAATATCTGGCAAGTATGATAAACTCACTTTGTATTTAAAGAAAAATAATGAATGAAAAAAATATCCGAGAAAAACTACTATCGATATATACTACGCTTTTAATTCTCTTGAGAATGATTAATTTAGCAAAATGGTATACATTTCATTAGTAGATAAGCTTATCCAAAGTTAAGTTATGTATTGTTTATCCAGGACCTATCAAGCATCCACTGGCACACATAACCTTGAAGCTGAATTCTTTCGTATTTTGAATGTATGCGTAATTTTGTGACTATCGTTTATTAAATTGTACTATTCAATCTTTGGAGTTGTGAGAGTTTAAGGATTTCGATACCTAATCAATTACCCTTAAGGTGCTTGGTCGTTAACTCCTATTCGATTGCCTATGGAATTCGAATGAATGGAGTCAAGTATATCCGTATTCGAACAGCTTTCGTTTTTGTTACCCGACACCGTTTTCCTTTCAGTATCCTGTCAGTCGTCATGAGTGAGTAGTGTTGCTCTTCGAAGGTGCTTCTTCGAAGCTTCGAAGATGCTTCTTCGAAGAGCAACACTACTCACTGTGACGACTGACATAATATGTATAGTTTGTGATATTTTATCCATATGGCTTATTACAGACGCATTCTAACTCGAATGCAGGCACAGGATCGTTTGCCCGTTTTCCAGCAATCGGACGTGAGTAATCTATGGGGTGCCCGATCTCAAGTAACGTATTTTGCGCACCCGAATACGGGCTAACAACCAAGTGTAATTGCGCCATTAGGTGGGTTTTTATAGGATGATAGCGAGTTTACAGCTGGGCAAAAAAGAATAGAAAATAATGGTGGCACCACTGTACTGTTCATATTGGAACTCGTTAACAAGCATCTATTGTAGAGTAAAACGTATTAGACAAATAAAGGTTAAAACTTATTTGACAGGATGTCGGCAATGTAGCAAATATGAAAAATATTACTTCAGTTTGTAGACTTTCTGGTTGCACATATATGTTTTATGTTAGGTATATGCAAAGAGAGGGGTGTCATAAGTTTGACATGTCTGTCTATCTGTGTGTATGTGGCATCATAGCTCCCGGACGGATGAAGCTATTTCAATTTAGTTTCTTCTTGTATTAGGTGATTTATGTGCGATTGTTCTTAGATATGTTTGATGAAAATCGGTTCAGCCGTTTAAAAGTTGTGGGGTTAAAATGAGGATGGGGTGTGTCGGGGTTTTTTAGATTTTTTATTTATTGTGACATACCTACATTTATTATACGACCTAAGTGGCAGACAAGCACACGGCCCACGCACGATAAGCTTTTGGTCTTCCCACTGTAGCACAAAAACTCTCCAGTGAGCCTTAGCTACCCTGCTCAGCTTTTTATTAGATATAAAATAGAATGCCACGAATAACAGCTATGTAGTAGGTACTTCGATTTTTATGTCTAAAACCGAATATTGTTAGAAGAAAGGCCACACTGAAAATAATTTCAAAAAGTGCACTTTACCAGACGAATCCTGGCGAAGTCAAATAACTCAGACTGATTTACGTGGCCTACCTCAGTGAAAAATCTCTTGCGCAAACTTGAAAATTTTCCACTGTACTTAGGTATGTAATATTTTTTTTAGATCCTGATTGATATGATACTGAAAAAGACTGTAATAATTGAAAATATGAGGATTTATTTAGATAAAAATTGTTTTTCTTATGAAACAATGAAAATAGGTGTCCATTTTGGATAGAACTTTACATGAGGCGGACTGCGAACAACAGACAGATACTGGTGCACCTTCGAATCCACTTACTATGCAATAATAGAAGGTTCTGATATTTTAATTATAAATTTACTTCACACAGTAGCCGCTCCCCTAAAAGCCAACAGGAATTAAAGTAAGTATACAAAGAAGGGTAGCGGATCTCGGAATCCCAAGTCCTAATTTTGGATGCTTCCCGGATTGGCGTTTGGATGAAAAACGGTATACCTAGCTCTATCAGTGTGATAGTAATTGAAGCACTGTATGACAATATTCTATGTACAACATTTAGAAGCAAAGATTTTCCGTGTCGCTAAAGCATAACTGAGATTAAAAGTGTCTGGAGATAATAGTCCATCCATGTTGTTACGTACGAAAACCCCTGGGAGAGCCGTCAGCTATAGCCATAACGTTTTCTTATCAAGAAAACGCAGAAACTACCACGAGGCTCATTTCCATTTGTTTCTCGTAACAAAACAACCCACTGACATATACATTACTTCTTTATGCTTATTTGATGCCGAGCCGCTTGTTCAGGAGCGTCAATGTAAAGAATGTAAATAATTTTTGCATCACCACAAATTCTTTATTTAAATGATGCTACCTTACAAGGAGTTTGTAGCTGAATATTTTTAAATGCGCAAAAAGATTTAATGCCTAAAGTGAGTTAATGTTTCCTGCGGCTTATTTTTGCGTTTCTCTGGAAATTTGCAAAAGCATGAATTCTTTTTCAACCTAGATAAACTTATTGTATACCTGGCTGATGCTTTGGGCTTCGCTCTCGCGCAGTAGTCATATTTGCGAGTAAAAGGAAATAACCCCGTAAATGTGTCGGCGAACGGTCGTAATTGATTCGTTTTATAGTCCGACTTTTTAACGACTACTCTCCATCGCGTCACACCGACAGAATTATGTAAATCAGCGACATTAGTAACTGGAATGGCTTATAAATTCCAATACTTTAAAGTACTATAAAAGAGAGTCTAAATGTGTAACAAATTCGTAAATAAAAGTGGAGTTAAGCTGTTAAAAATTGAAAGAGTGCTTATAAGTTAGGTCCACTCAGGCTTGTTTTAGCACGTGGCTTCATTCGCATTGTTGTATGACCATTTTGTAATTTTTTCGGAAGACAAATAAGCGAGAATATACTTGTAGTTTAGATGAATGATTTCTCACTGGTGAAATCCAACTCTCGAAAATTTTAAGCATACTTATAGGGGACCATATGTAGCTCACTTGCAAGCCGGTAAAGATACCTTCTGTATAATGGATGATGCCGATGGATAGATGGATGATGGATAGCGTAGGCCTTTCTATTGTAGTTCGGACATCAGACAGTTGTCGCTCCCCTAAAAGTCATATATAAAGCAATCTAAGAAGACTGCAGCATGCTGACCCAGCTCCCAATTGAATGCAACCGGCAAGTTTCAACAAAATCATTATTATAAAAATATTGGAAATGTATCATCTTTGATCCGCAATACAGTTTTGTAACTCAAGGGTCGGAAGACCGTGAAAATGGTAGACGTTATTAATAATGTATATAAACCCATCGTATACATAAATATAAGGTGAATTCGGTAGCACACAGTTTTCATATCGTAAGACATCAGCTCTTATTACCGCTTTGATGTTCCGCTTTAACTGAACCGGCTGGCCACATACGAAACAGGGTTGAGGACATTCACAAACACGTGGCATATATCGGTATTACTGTTGGTGGAGCATCGTTTCATCTTATAATATCTAAAGGTTAATGAATCTGCTTTAATACGATTTAAAGTAAATTCAGAGTAAGAAAATATAGGTGAGTACATACAAATGTACATTTTACATGCTCGAATATCCCTGCATGTGGTAGCTCAAATACAATTTCTTCTTTTTCAATGAATGTTACAGAGTAAAACGTAAGAAGCCAGTGTAGATAAACGGATTCTCGTTGGAAAAATCCAGGCTTTATCAACTCTACCGGTTGCTTGTTTTATACTAAAACATTTTCCAGAACAGCGCTTTGATGCGCTGAGTAGCACTACATTTTTTTTTTTTTATACATTGGTACTGCTTATTTCTATAAGAAATTTCTCCCAGCAGACCGACGAGAGGAGATCGTGACACATAAGAAAATATGTGTAATTGTGTGTACAGTAATTGGAGAGGAAAAGTATAAGTACACACACACGCTTAACATTATAAAATATACAGTAGTACTTAATATCTAAATAAACATACTATACCATGTATCATATATAATAACTAACTAAAAATAATAATAATATATATATATATATATATATATATATATATATATATATATATATATATATATATATATATATATATATATATACTAACTAAAAATGATATACTAAACATATTCTACATAAACCTAAATAATATCAAATATACATAAACTTAGTACTTTATATTTATATTAATTTATATTTTAAGTTTAAACCATTGAGTGCTACAGCATTCAGAATAAAATTGTTAATATTGTTTAATACATACTTACGTGTATTTTCTAGAATATATTGTGTGATGCAACACTGCTCGTAGCATTATTGTGCATTGATTTATGTATAGAATTCACATTAGTGTCTCTATGTATCATGAAAGAGGTAGATGTTCTGTGGGTGGTCGTAAATATCCACAAAGCCTAAGGCGTGAGCTCGACATTGGCGGAGCATATTCTACTACATTCAACTACGGCAGTCTTCAAACATAGTAGGTATGTATACCATTCGTTGAATTACTCTAAATCGGGATATTTATACATAAAAAGAACTTGCTTAGTATAAATTACTCTACGCTACATAATTTATTTTAGCAAAATGCATGCCCTTAGTTTTGTGGAAACTGTTATGAACACGGTAGCACTCAACTCAAGTAGTTTTAGCTGAAAATATGAAATTAAATATTGCATCGTTCTGCACAATACAGCAATTAGTCACAGTGAATTACTTACCTAGTTGTTTTATTTATTGCAAGATTCATAATTTACAATCATAAAAGTGTTTTGCTACTCATTTATACAAATGTAAATCTGTTGGTGTACAATGAAGAATTATCTATCTATCTATCTTTAAAAAAAAAAAGGTTTGATTTTCTTTGAACCTGATGAATATTTTATTTTCATTGCGAACAATCCTTATTAGAAAAACATTGCTTACACAATCCTGCATAATTTTGAGGTAAGTAATTATGTTCCGTACCGCTGTCCAACAAAAGGATGTCGGTAACTGATATGTAACACGGGTCTAACTCCCTCTCGGCTTAAAAGATACTCGTAATAAAATAGAGCTATACTTTTCACTTGATGTACTGTTTGTTGGCTTACGATAAAATGTACTATTTGCTGGCTCCTGATAAAAGTTTTAAGGCGTGTAGACTTTAGACTTATCAGCATTTTAAGTGTGTAGATTCTAAGTGACCAACAGAGCGGGCTAATTCAGTAACACCAAGTTTTCAAAATGCGTGATTTCATTTCCATTTTGTTATTCCATTCTTTATTATTCCATATGATCTGTCAAAGCAAAACTTGCTGACGTTTTCGGGAGGTTATTATGCCTTTAAGATCATCTATAGTTCGATTTCAATTAGTTTTCAATTACAATTTGAAAATGTAAATTTTATAAGTTTTTCTTCTTTTTATTCCCAGTCTTCTTCCAGTAATTTGTGGTTTTGTTTTGAACTGTTTAATGTTCTCAAAGTTAGGATAACACAAATCGACAGATACCATACGCTCCGGTATCAGATCTTCCGTATTCGGTAGCCATACGATCTAAGCTGTGCAACAAAGTTAACACTGTTTTCACAGAAAGATCATAACATATTTGTAACACTGTTAACAAACATGTTTTGAACTTTTACCACAACCGTCCTATATTTTATTCCAAAATTTAAAAAATAAAAAGAATCGCGGAGAAGTAGGTCAGTCTAAAGATGTTGCTATCTTACCTAACACCCTATAAATGTTACACAAACAAGGTATTACTGCAGCGTCGACATTAGTGTGGACATTTCGAATCCACAGGATTAAGTCGGTCAATCCTTGGCCCATTCACGTCACATACAGAGCCCAGCAGTAAACTCGGGCAGATCGACCTAATCTAGATGCATTCTTAATGGACGACGTAAGCAAATAGTGGATCATATTAAATATAAACGTCTATTTGTGTATTTAGTAAATATTTTACTAAACTGGTACAAAAATAGCTGAAGCTCACAAGATTTATATACCTACAGACAGTTTATTGATATAGTAAATACATCACAAAAATATTATGTGACCTCTGAAATTTAAGTTCTATTAGCATAATGTCAATCATTTACGTGGCATAACAAGATAATGAAAAGAAAAACTAGCATTATTATTAGCAGTATGAACTTAATTAAAATATTCAAAAACTTTGATAAAACAAAATGTAATGAGAAGACGCCTGGCGACAAACTTGAAAAACAACTGGAACGTGCTTCCCAGAAAAATTGCCTCGTTGTGTCCCAAAGGAGACTCGTTATTCTTATAAGGTAATGAATAATCATAAAGTATATTATAAAGAAAAAAGAAATAGAGGTAAAATGAATGTAGAGTGTGTCATCATTTCTCTAGCCTTGTTCCTGGTTCCGTAGCCTTGGAACCCAGGGTACGCTTACTCCTTCTCTTCCTTTTGATTAAGCTTATATAGCTTTTATGGGAGTCCTCTGACCTAATCCCAAGAAGCAAACCTGCGCTAAAGTCTCATCTATCTATCAGCAGGTGCACCAGTTTGCAGGGCATCCAGGTTGGCTTGAGGAGGAAAAGTAAGTTTATAGTTATAAAAAAATACTATTTCGTAACTTTTACCCCATGACTCGCATTTATAACTTGAATGTTGGAATATTATAAAATCAATAGTCACGTGAATTTGCTCCTGGCACCTAGCGCACATACAGGGTGAAAGATTCTCAAGCCCCCTGGAGGGGAAGTACTCTAAATATCCAGTATCCAGGTTTTAGTCAGTTCGATTACCGGGTGTGTCAAGCGAGTTTTCGAAAATCTTTGAATGCACGACTGAATTTTTCATAGCATTTTTTATGCTAACTTTAAAGTTCGAAAAACATCGGAAAAAATGAAACGCTCAAGTGAGACTTGAACTCACGACCTTTCCCTTACAGGGGGAATGCTCTTCCAACTGAGCTATTGAGCCACGCCTAAATCATTTCAAATTTTCCTTCTCTTTATATCCGTCTTTAAGGGCGACGGTGGTGCCATCTACCTTTGATTATATAATGTCTAGATGGAACCTCGTCCCACTGTCAGCGGAAATAAAGTCAACCTGTGCAAACATGTGTGCGTGCGGCCCGTGTTTTACACGTTGCATTCGTGCTTCTGTGTGCGTAAATATGATACCAGCTACAACGAAATTTCCCAAAAAAAAATCACCTAGGTATAATTAATAAATACTAAATAAATTAAATTATGTTTTTTTTTGACAGCCTCTGTAGCGTGACAGTAGTAAATGAGAATGGTATGCAAGGGGCACGGGTTCGATTCTCGCTTAGTGCATATATTTATTTTATATAAATACTAGCTGATGCCCGCGGCTCCGCTCGCATGGATGTCGGCTATTGTGACTCAACCAATTATGATCGATTAGATTCGGATTCGGATTCGGATTCGGATTCGGATTCGGATTCGGATTCACTTGTATGTCATAATCATAACCCTCCTTTGGCTTTGCCTTAGTCAGTAAATAATGTTCTAATCCAAATCAATAAAAAGGAGGGACATTGGCTCCCCCAATCGGTACAAGGCTCCCCCAATCGAACCAAAGCATGAATTTAAAAAACTGGCAACACTTACAAATATGGCGCGTGATAAATGACATATTGTTGTGATGAAAAAAATTATTAATTTAACTTGTATTTTGGTTACTTTATTCATAAAAGGTAATGTGTGTAGTAGTATTTAGGCGTTCTTTTTAATTCCGGCACACTTTGATAGTGCTAGTCGCCATATTTCGACAGTTTTTATTTAATGTTTTTCGCGGGTTTTACGTTGTGACACCGAGCCGACGACGCGAACGTCACTGAGCTGCGCGTAAGTACTATGAGATTGAACAAACTGATATTTTTTGAGACGTTTGTACGCATTTGACACTCCATCTAGACATATAAATAATCAAAGCCATCTAATAATAATCAAACCAACATTCTAACGAACTGTTGGAAACAATGAATGATAATTCAACTATTTTTCTAACAACCTCTATGGACCCGTTCCGAAATAAACTTTATTTATTATTATTTATTTATTATTTAAACATTGAATTTTGATGACTCCGCCCGAATATACGACTGAATTTTTTATAGCATGTTTCATGCATATAGCATATAAAATCTTTGAATGCAGATTTGTTTCTTTTAAAAAATAAAGGAATGTTTCCTTTCAGTGAAATTCTCTATCTCCTGTATTTCGAGTACTTTCCGTCCAGGGGGCATGAAAATCTTCCACTCTGTATATAAGCTGAAATAATTATCTACTTGACTACAATACAAAAAACCTGAAAACAAGTTTACCAATTTAAGTAGTAATTTCTTTATTTTTACCTAACTAATTAAAACTAAAGTAGAACACTGTTTTCAATGTCGTTGGGTTATTCTTCAGACAGACCAAGTGTGTAGTAAGTATAAATAAGCCATTTTGGTTCCCGGTAGAGTAGAATAGAGGCATCCCCTCTATTCTCGTGGGTGTCGTTGAAGGCAATTAGAGGATAGGGCTGTTCTCCATTCGACAGTAAACATACAGCTCATTACTAATTGCCCGCTTGGCGGCAATAAGCTCGCCCTTATTACGTGGAAACAAAAATCATAATTGGCGAAATGTGGGTTTTAATACACTTCTGCCTACCCCTTCGTATGCACAGCCTCCATGGAATGGCGGTAATGAATGCAGCCGCTACGCAGGAGGCGCGAGTTCGATCCCCGCTTAGTGCAAATATTTGTATGCACGAATATAAGTATTTGCATTGGTCTGGTCGTGCCTCGAAGAGCACGTTATGCTGTCGGTCCCGGTTGCTATACGAATATGTATGGCAGTCGTTACAGGGGAACTGGGTGAAATGGCTCCACAAAGAAAGGCTGATCACCTGTCCGATCAAACGGCGTCCCCACTGGCAGTAGTAGTAGTAGTATGTAAATATCTAATACCTTTGCCTGATGGTTTAACTTTGGTGCCGGGGAAAAACGACAAGTGCCTGGTGTGGGACGCTACTTGCGTCAGTACTGTCGCCCCCACGCATCTGAGTCGCACCATCAGAGCCCCGGCGGCGGCGGCTGAGGACGCGGCGAGCAAGAAAAGGGCGAAATACGCCGCAATGGAGTCGCAATATTACTTTGTGCCCATTGCGGTGGAGACTATGGGCAGCTGGGGAATGGAGACGAAAGGACTGATCACGGAAATTGGCCGCCGTATCCACGAGCAGGGCGGGGACCCCCGCTCCGGCTCGTTTCTGGGGCAAAGGATGGCCATCGCAATTCAGCGTGGCAATGCTGCCAGCGTCATGGCCAGCTTTGCGCCGGGAACGATACGGGGTGGGTTATTTGATGTGACATAGTTATGAATTATGTAACTACTGTAATTAGTTTATTATTAAATACCTACTATACCTTTATTTCTAAATTAAACTGTTTTATTTATTGTCATATGAAGTAAAGATGTACTGAAACTGAAATTTTACCCCCTTCATGTAGACCGATTTGATATATAGTACAAATATCAAATCGGTCTACTGAAATGGGTAAAATTTCAGTTACTAAATTTAACCCTAAAACCAGGTCAAAAGTCAAACAAATAGAAACAAATCAAAGCAGTTGAGTTACAAGACCACGTGTGACCTTCAAGTGATCTGTCGGCGTTCAACCCGCATGTCCGTAGTTCGTACGTGCATGAAAATGTAGGCTCGTGTGATATGGTTCGTGTTTCATTTTATATTTAGCGGCTTTTGCTTTAAGATATTTTGTTAGATAGATTTTCCTACTGAAAAAAAAATCAATATGAAATTAAATCGTCATCCAGGTAATGTTATACATTTGTGAAGATGTTTGGTTGTTTTTTTAATTTTGCTAAGGGTGGGTTGTTTCATAGGATTGGTTAACGTAACGTGCAGTCAGCATCAGAAATATATTGATGATGACTTTTCGTTGAATTAACGTTAACGCGCGTATTAGGTGTTGCGAAAATAATCCGCCCTTAAATGTCAACCACTATCAACGAGTGTCGTAAACACTGTAAAATTGCCATAAATTCATAAAACGACTTCCAAAAAGGAGGAGGTTCTCAATTCGATTGTTTTTTTTTTGGTGGCACCGACATCTAACAGAACAGTAAATCTGTAAAGTCAGTTATTTTTCTCTAACTTATTTTGTACTTTTTAGTTTTTGAAGTCGTTATTTTTAAACGTAGTTAGACTTTACGCTTCTTTATTCTACTCGAGCCTTGGGCATAAGCTAGTATAGGTAATAGCTCATAATAAACGTGAGAAACAATAATTCGTTCGTTCTAAAATTAATTTTAGTTAATAGGTATCCATGACGTGTTGTGTTAACTTCTGTTCATGTATTTAATATGAAGAGAGGTTATGTTTTTAATAGATGAAGGTATTTTATCATAAAGTTATGCGCCTTCGTAAGTAATTTTTTTTTGCCACAGTTCAAATACTTAAATATACTTAAATCAACTAAAAAAAACCTTTCATAACTTTGTGTATAGCTTTAGTATGTACTTAAAATTCATTGGGTTTGAGAGTGCTGCAGAAAATCTACTTTCACAGTTTACATAATCTGTACAACCGCAGAGGTTACACTCTGGGGTTGACAGCTATATCGGCTTGTTCAAAGGTTAATTTCTATATAAGTATGCTATTGTTCAAGACTGGTCGACTGACTTTCAGGAATCTGAGGGCAACTTAACAAATCTTTGAGACATAATATAACGAAGAATTTTCACGTATTATGGCTTTTGCCGATATTTTCCCCCTTTGACTGAAGAAAAAGAAAAAAGAATTTTATGACTATAAGAAGTCAGAGCCAGAACCAGGTAAGTAGTACTTCTTCTTAGAGATATATAATAATTACTAGCCTTTAGAGATATATCATAATTACTAGCCTTTGCCCGCGGCTCCGCCCGCGTGGATGTCGGTTATCGCGACCAAACATAGCCTATGTCCTTTCTCATGGTCTAATCTACCCCTATACCAAATTTCATCAAAATCGGTTCAGTGGTTTAGACGTGAAAGCGTAACATACAGACAGATAGACAGAGTTACTTTCGCATTTATAATATTAGTGTGGATACGACGCAATTGAGCAGTCCGACTGGGAACGTACCTCCACCCTACAGAATACCACCGCCATAATGACCTCGTGTTGTGTTCGCGGCGGTGAGTAGGGTAGCCAAAGCTCACTGGAGAGATTTTGTGCTATCAGTAGGAGGGTTAACGGCTTGTCCAGCTCTGTCTTCTGCACTGATGGCACAAACATTCTCTGTCATTACAAGGTCGGCAACACGAGTGTGACTCCCCTGGGCCTCGATTCTACTAACGCAAAACTATTGTCAAACCACAGATATTGCAAAAAGCGGTATTAAAGTTTAGACTTTATTTCTATATACTAAGGTCCAAAATTAAATGACAAAAGTTTCATTACACTCTTTTATTTACTCTGCTAACAGTTATTTAATATTGAACTTTAATTGCATCGCTTTAAAGTCTATAATGTATTGCCGCTTTTTGCAATCTCTGTGGTTTGACAATAGTTTTGCTTTAGTAGAATCGAGGCCCAGGTGTTGCACACGTCCGTAGGCCGCGGTAAACACTTTCCATGAGGCTGGCCAAGTGCTTGTCTGCCACCTAAGTGGTATAAAAAATATACACATTGAGATAAAAATAATACTATGGCTTTTATTAACAGGTTGAACCCCCACCAACTTCATCTGCTAGCTTGCCAGCTACTTATCTGAGGTCGATCGACAAGGTATCCAAATTGAATGCGAACTACATTACATACACATACATTAATACATATTATCACGCCTTTATCCCCGGAGGTTTAGGCAGAGGTGAATTAACACCTACGTTTCACCAATAATTATAGTGGGTCCCATATAATAGGGGGTGAGAAAATGGCCATTATATTCCGGGCACTATTATTGACTCGAGCCTATATCTGAGGCTGAGTCTGGGCTGTATATATCTGTCTGATGTTAAACAGTCCTATCCCTTAGTCGCCTTGTACGGCACCGCATGGAAAGAGATGGGGTGGCCCAAATTCTTCTGAGGCGGCTAACTAGATTCTGTCAAAAATATTTTACTATATTCTACGTAGCGAGGAGGTTACCTGAATAAGGCAATAAGGAAAAAGTCGTACTCCGTGGTACAGTCCATTATTTATTTTTCTCAATAAGTTCCAATCAAGGAAAGAATTGCTGATCATTAAGAATATTTTTTTACAGGAGTATCCTGAACGCATATACTCGTATAGCCGTACAACATTGAATTAGGGTCATGAGATTTGGTGTAATCATGCCGGTACGGTTAATGATAACAACCTCGCCCATTACAAAGGACGTGTCCTTATTTGATACAGTCCTGTAAATACCTTCGGGAATATAATGTTCGGTGCAGTATGTATGTATACAGGTAGGTATACTCTCGAATACTTTTCTAACAGAGGCGACTTTTAGTGTAATAGCAATTAAATCTGAAGTACTATAGATATCAGCATTACTTTAGTGATGATGCCGGTTGTTTCCAAGGGTTTTGAATCGGAACCCGTGATCCGTTTTTCATTAAATATTTATGTTGAAGAGCGTCATCAGATGAACAGAAATAACCTCCCAACTTACATACAACAACCCTGCTCCAGAGCAGCATGTGAGCTTAGCTTGGCCCTAACGATCTTATGGCATATATTACACGATTTTATGGCATGGCATATATTACACGATTTTCATACGAACATCTATGGTAGTCGTTAAAGCCCTCAAAACTCCAATTATTCCTATCTAGACCTATGGTGAGCTCGGGGACATCGTTGTCCCCCCTCCCGAGGAGGGCCAAACCGTAAGTGGTGGCCCTGGGTCAGCCGGGGTGCGAGGGATATGTCGATGACAACCTCACCTCCGGCCTAGCACCATGACCCACAGTCGGCGTACGGTTTTAGTCGGTTCGAGTCCGACATAACCTCCCCTTTCGGCTCCGGCAGGGGGGGTATCCGAGGGGATTTCCGCAAGAAAAAAAAAAAAACGACCTATGGTGAGCTTAACTAGCTAGCTAGACTGCGAATAAACATACACGGATACTTTTTTGTAAATACATAAATATTATACAGAGAAACAGCCAGACCAATGCAAATAGCCATATTCATGCGTACAAATATTTGCACTGAGCGAGGATCCTGCGTGGCAGTCGCGTTCACCACAGAAGCTGTCGAGTTAGTTTTACTACAGATATTTTTGATATCGCCAATTGATTTTAGAAATCAGGTCAGATGGCAGTCGCTTTACGGAAAATTTTCACGTCACAGATAGACTGTAAAGCCGACCCCAATAGATCAGAGCAGAGAAGAAAAGGCTCATATAATGAGAATGATGATACATGGAATATTAGGTATACAAGTGATAAAACCACATTAAAAAACAAATATGTAACATTTTCGAAACAAAATCAATGATGCGGTCATTGCGGTCATGCGGTCTTTAGTTGTCACCATTTAAATACAATGCAACTATTGAAATTGAATTCGTGTCATCGACCGATTGTAACACTGCAAGTGGCTTAGTTTATGTTTTACATTGTGTAACTATGGTTACATAAATTAATTATTTTTGGTCGCAATTTATTCAATAACTAGCTTTTGCCCGCGGCTCCACCCGCGTGGATGTCGGTTATCGCGACCAAACATAGCCTATGTCCTTTCTCAAGTTCCAATCTACCCCAATACCAAATTTCATCAAAATTGGTTCAATAGTTTAGGCGTGAAAGCGTAACATACAGACAGACAGACAGACAGACAGAAAGACAGACAGACAGAGTTACTTTAGCATTTATAATATTAGTATGGATTCGTTGATTAATAACATAATGTTATTTACATTATTTAAACTTATCTATAATATAAAAATGAATCGCTAAATGTGTTGGTAAGTGCATAACTCAACAACGCCTGGACCAATTTTTCAAATTCTGTTTTTTAAATGTTCATTGAAGTTCAAGAATGGTTTTTACAGTGAGAAAAATTCGGATAATTGCCGGGAATCCCTTAAAAACAGCTCTTTTGTCATGGAATTGTATTTCTGTGAACCTGGTACATTTTGCAAGGTTCACAGAAACGTCAAGGAATGTATGCAGAACATTTTTTTCCCGGAAATAGGTTCCTATGAGTTGCGAGAATGGAATCACGTATCACACGGGCGAAGCCGGGGGCATCAGCTAGTATATATATATATATATACAGGGTGTATTTTTGAAACGGGGCAGTAAGGGCAAGTACCTTAACCGTTGCAGTTACAGCAAAACGTTCTTAAAAGACCTTCCCTAACTTTTTGGGACATTTTGAACTGCATTCACAGATTTTGTAAAAAACTTACAGTTAGCAAAAAGAATGCAAAAAGTTCAAATTTTTTTTTATGCCAATCGATTCTATTTCATGTGGGGATCAAAAAACTCTATGGGACCATTTTAGCTTTCAGTACTGGAAAAGACAGAAATCGCCAAAAACGTTTCCCATACATCTGCCCTGCTAATTGTACTTGCAGTAATCGACATTTTTGAGGTTTTCACTTTTTTGCAAAAATGATGTCCTGAGGATATATTCTATACGTAAAAAATATATTTACAAGTTTTTTCTTATTAAAAACTTGATTTTTATTTAACATGAAACGCAGCACTTGCACCTAAATGTTACTTTCACTAAAAAGATTTGCAGCATTAAGCATATGCTAGAAGTTTATGCAGTACTTGCTACGTTTACTGCATATGCTTTTAGCACATAACTTTTTTGCAACGAATATTAACTAAAGACAAACACAGTAGTCACCATTACTGCATCTGAACGTAGCAAAAATAAGAAGAGCCTACTCTTGCGATGCTAAGCCTAAACGCAGTATGCTACAGTACTGCGTTCATATTTTGAGTAAAATTGAATAAGTCCCATAAGCGATAATATAAATTATGGATGAATTTTTTTATAGCATAGGAGATCCGGTTCTTAGCATTCCATGGATTCACCGTGCGGTCGCCGGGTCCATGGCGTGGTACAGAGAGGAACACTGTGACGGCGCCTGGGACTTGCGACCCAGGTGTAGGTTTAGGGTGGCCACCTTGTGATGCATCAGCGCTCACCTCCACCGTCAGTCGTGTTCCCCCCTCTACCTATCCAAATTTGGTAAGATCCTATCAACGCCGTTTTAGATATTCGTTTGAGTAAAGAGCTTACTGAAGCTCTTGGCAA
The DNA here is from genome assembly GCA_914829495.1 of Eilema sororculum. Classification (NCBI taxonomy): domain Eukaryota; kingdom Metazoa; phylum Arthropoda; class Insecta; order Lepidoptera; family Erebidae; genus Eilema; species Eilema sororculum. The sequence goes on along the minus strand of OU618552.1, from coordinate 16,212,411 downwards.
TCCGAGGTCTTTAAATAAGTTATACAGGGATTTAGCTGGATTCCCCTTGCTCCTACTTCCACGGTGTAGAGTTTAACCACATAGCCATTTTTGGTTAACTCGTTGGTCAGGTCAAAGTATTTGTTTATTTTTATAGCGTGGTCTTTAGGTATGTTAGTTTCCCACGGTACTGTGAGTTCTACTAGTACTGCACGCTTTTTAAGTTACTGGGGGACTGCTTTTCCAACTGAGCTATTGAGCCACACTTGAATCATTCCAAATTTTCCTTCTCTTCTCTAGACGGATATATTTACCAACAGTTCAACTAGTAGGACCAGGCATGAAAATATAAATGATTGCTAATTACAAACGCAGTAATAATCACGTGCTAGGTAAGTTTGCAGTAATAAACACAGTTACTGCATTTAGTCTTAGTGATACTGTAATGCTCGCAAGCCCAAAAAGTTAATGAAAACGCAGTACTGAGCATTTTATCTAAATAAGACAATGAAATAAAGAAAAAAATATATCAATAGAAAGCTTGATTTTTTTACTAATTTTAAGTTACATTTTAAAAGTTATACCACGAATATTTCTCCATTAGATATGAGAAAATAGGTTTACCGCGTTTATCTCGAAACCGCCATTTTGCAAGTACTGCGTTTGCAATAAGTAGGGCAGACATTTCGTACGGAAATATGATAAATCAACTCGAAACTCATAGATCAGGTAAAATTTTGAACTTTTTTACATAAAAAAAATCATTTAAACATTTAAGAAATTGGTTTATGAAATAAATTGCTCAAAATGATTTCCATTTTCACGAATACATAAGTCTATCCTTTTTTTGCACTGAACGAATGGCGGCTAATAATGTTCTGGGATGAATATTACTCTTGAACACTGGCGTACGTCGTCTTATACACATCATTTTTCATGAAGCCCCATAAAAAAAATCAAGTGGTGTTAGATCGGGGCTACGAGGTGGCCACTGTGTTGGACCATGTGTACCTATCCACTGTGTACCGAATAGGCGGCTCAAATTGGAACGTGAAAGGTGACTGTTATGTGGCGGAGCACCATCTTGTTGAAAATGAACTTTTCGCAATTCCGACAGGGGCCACTCGTCCATCTCGTTTTCAAGATGGTGTAAAATGACTTCATTATACATGGCAGAATTCAGTTTCCCTTCATAGAATTCCACCATTATGACTCGATTGGACATTATACCACACCAACAGTTGAATGAGAAGCGAACCTGATTATGACTTGCCGTAACTCTTAGTGGATTTTCTTTGGACCAATAGTGGTGATTTTTTCTGTTGTACATACCGTTATTGGAAAAATTCGTTTCGTCTGACCACAGTATGTAATTTAAAAATTCATGATCTCTGCTTATTTTTTCTCTTAGCCATCTGCAAAAAGTAAGCCTTCGAACATCATCACCCGGGTGAATTTCCCGGGACCAAGAATTGCGTGGCATCGATGAAATCGGTACTAAAAATCATAGTTATAATGCTCTAACATTTTTTGCTAGTTAGGTGAAATAGTGATCTATGTGGGGCACTAAATATTCTATTAAATAGGATTATAGGTACTCCAAAAAAAAACAAAATACACCGAAATTTTTCATTGCCGTGTTTGTCCACACGTCACCTACTGTGTCGTGATACCTCATTGATAAAAATCTATTGGTTATTTTTATTAATACCTATTTTTAGTTGATACGTGAATAGTTAAAGTATTGTTAGGAAATACATTTATTCAAATATTTAAACAATACAACGAATGGTTAAAAAAAATACATTTGTCCCAGAACTGCCTGTCATCGCCGTGTTCTAAACATATTTTAGAATATTGTCTTATCTAACGACTTCCGTCCTCCCTTCTATGCGCTAAACGTTGCATATTGGTGCCGCCTAAGTGCTCGACGCGGAAGAACGTACACACGTACCTGCGTTTTGGCACCATAGATGTAAGTATACCATTTTTATGTTACTGGACATTTTTTCTTTCATCGCCGTGGATAGGTATAACTTTCTATTTTAATAAGTTATCCTCTTGATTAAACATTCAATAGAACGCCATTTCTCTTGTTTATTTTTGTGAAGTGATTAATACTTCGAATAATTATTAGATTTTTTGTTATTTTATATTTTTGTCTTGTTTTTCATTGCCGTGCTTTCATTGCCGTAGTTTCCGTGGTCAAAATTTGCTATGGCAATGAAAAAAAAAACACGGCAATGAAAAAAAAATCATTGCCATGCATTGTAAAACGATTTGGTTTCATTGCTGTGGCCTGATGTTTCATTTCCGTGACTTATGTTATCATCGCCATAGTATGATTAGGTATTACATTATTATAGGTAGCACCAAATACTGACATTAGAGGATTCGAAAACTTTCTACAATAAGATGAAAGATTTGATGAGTTTTTTACTGTACAATCAATTATAAATAGTTTGATTTTAATAATGGATTGTTTATTTTGCCAAGACTATGAAGAAGAACCTTAACCGGTGTGCGCTGTGATTATTTTGTCTATAGATTTTATAAAAATGTTATTGTTTCGCTTCACATTAAATATTGATACGTAAATTAAAAACTTGTACTAACTTGTACTTGTATGTTGTTTGCATTTACTTTTGCATAATTAACAAAAGTATACCATATTATTTGTTTTATTCATATTATATGTATTGTAAATTTCTTTTTTGTTTGAAAGAATTTAAATAAATGATTGGACAATTCTTTGATTCTATTATATTTGTTTAATTGTACCCTACCTAATCCTTTTGCAGATTTTTAACCTATGAAATTTGTAATTATTGTATGTAAGTAGGTATAAGTATTATGTTTTATATGGATTTTCATTTCTGTGGTTGATTCTTTCATTCCCTTGGCATAATTCTTTCATTGCCGTGGACGCTTGTTTCATTGCCGTACACACATGTATCATCGCCGTGGCATGTAATTTTTAATCTTGTATATCTCGTTAGTTTTTTTAGTTATCTGCTAGATATTAAGCGAGAATACATACAGTATCAAAATCTTTAATTAACGCGATGTTGTTTTATTACAACACTTAAGATAAAAAAATCCACGGAAATGAAGATTTTAATGGACTTGTTGAAATTCACCCACCCGGATGTAACACTTGAACTATGCGCCCATATCGATAGCACTTGTAGCCGTATTTCTTCCATATCTTTATCACAAGGGAGTGGGATACACCTACTTCAAGGGCGACTTGCCTGAACGATACCTCTGGATATGCTTCGACATAAGTCAGAACCGCAATCTCCGTGTCCATGTCCACACGAGGCTGCCGCTTTCTTTTGAAAGAACCCTGCAATTCCAGGTTTTTCAAAAGATTTGTAATAACCTTTCTTGTTGGCACATGCCGCAACGGATACTTATTGCGGTACCACACTAATGCAGCTCCCGCATTTCGATTATTGACAAAATACGCTTCTAATAAGTCAATTTTTTCACGATTAGAAGACATTTTAGCGAAAATCCTTAATTAATAACTCATACGAAGTTTCTCAGCTGAAACTAAGTATAACACACAGATTTTCGAATCAAATTCGAAATTTGAGGGTAAAAATTCTTTTTATTTACTTTACAGTCAATTCTACCCACTTCCTGGCCATAACAAAAAGTTAGACCATCGTAGAAATTTGTTTCTGTTGGCGAAATGTATGGGAAAGGTTTTTGGCGATTTCTGTCTTTCCTAGTACTGAAAGCTAAAATGTTCTCATAGAGTTTTTTGATCCCCACATGAAATATTTTAAAAAATTTTTGGACTTTTTGCATTTTTTTTGCCAACTTAAGTTTTTTACAAAATCTGTGAATGCAGTTCAAAATATGTCAAAAAAATAAAGTTTAAAACTAAAACCCGACTACCGAAAAATCACGCTCTTAAAAGTGGCACACGAGAAAATATCAAGGATAGCCGTGGTCTTGCCCTTGCCCTTGCCCGGTACTTGCCCTTACTTTTTTTTTTTTTTTTTTTCCCTGCGGAAATCCCCTCGGATACCCCCCCTGCCGGAGCCGGAAGGGGAGGTTATGTCGGACTCGAACCGACTAAAACCGCACGCCGACTGTGGGTCTTGGTGCTAGGCCGGAGGTGAGGTTGTCAAAGACATATCCCTCGCACCCCGGCTGACCCAGGGCCATCCCTTACGGTCTGGCCCTCCTCAGGAGGGGGGACAACGGTGTCCCCAACTCGCCCCCGGAATGGGGAGGCGCGCTATTCAGCACGCCGCCGCCGTGGCCTGCTTCTGCTGGGGTGACAGGCGGCTCCACCCGTCACCCCCAGGCCCGCGCTCATGGGGGACGGAGGTCAGTCAGTGCCCTCCGACGCCCGAGTTGCCTGCGCGCGCGGGCGGCGCGATCCGCGAGTCTTTCTCGCTCGCGCCGCCTCTCCCGCTCCGCCGTCTCCTTCACGACCATTACCTGCTCGCTGAAGGAGACGCCGGCCGCCCACGCGTCCGCGCAGCGGACCATTGCTGTGAGCAGGGTGGCGAGGGTGAGAACTCTCACTCCCAGGGCCGCCACTAGCTCCCGCCTCGGTTCGGCCCATGCCGGGCACTCGGTGAGCGTGTGCAGCCCCGTGTCCTCGCTCGCGTCGCAGTGATAGCACTCGGACGTTGGCTCCTTTTCGATCCGACACAGATATCTCCCGAAGCACCCGTGCCCGGTGATAATCTGCGTCAGTCGATACGAGAGGCTGCCATGTGGCCTCTCGAGCCATTCCCCCATGATGGGCCGTACCGCCTCTATGACGGCATGCCCTGCGCGTCGTTGCTCAAGTCGTCGCTCCCACTCCACCACCATGATCCCGTGGAGTGTCTTCGGGCTCGGGATCGTATCCCCGCTCCCGCGCCTCCTTACGGTACCGATACAGTGCCGCAAGGGATCTCGCTTCCAGGATCCACGGTGGCGATCCGGCTAGGAGACTCGCCGCTTCAAAGGATATCGTGCGGTACCCCCTAATGGCCCTGCAGGCCATCGTCTGCTGCGGCGCATGCAGCAGTTGCACGAACCTGGCCCGCAGGGCGTCCGCCCACACGGGGCACCCGTACAGGGCCATGGACCGCACGACGCCCGCGTAGAGTCTCCTGCAGGAGTCCTCTGGGCCCCTCAAGTTGGGCAGCAGCCGCATCAGCGCGTTAGCTGACACCAACAGTTTGGGGCGCAGACTTCGGAAGTGCTCTCCGAAGTCCCACCGACCGTCGAGTACGAGCCCCAGGTATTTTAACCGGGGCTTGATGTCGATGGGAGTACCTCCTACTGTCAAGCTGGATCCCGGGGGTGGCCTGCGCCGAGGACCATGAAAGAACAGGGCCTCGGATTTGTGCAGAGCCACCTCGAGACCCAGCCGCCGGATCCGATCCACGACTTGAGCAACAGCGGTCGTGGCCCTCTGGGTCGCCTCGCGATGTGTAGCGCCACTCACCGTCACTAGCGTGTCGTCTGCGTAGCACGTGACGGTGGCACCGAACGCGAGCTCACCGCGAAGCGCCCAGTCGTATCCGATGTTCCACAGGAGCGGCCCCAGGACCGATCCCTGTGGGACACCGCACGACATCTCACGCCTACCGACGCCGGTCGCACTTGGGTAGATGACGGCCCTCTCCGTCAGGTACGCCCCGACTATGCGGCGGAGGTAGAGAGGCACATCGTGGTACACGAGCGCCTCCCTGATGCAACTCCAGGGCAAGGTGTTGAACGCGTTGGAGATGTCCAAGGACACCGCCAACATCACCTCGCCCCGGGCAACCGCATCCTCCGCCAGAGTCCTCACGCGCATGATGGCATCCACAGTGGAACGCCACCGGCGGAAGCCGTACTGCGTGTCCGCTAGGTCCGGCCCCACTCTAGAGAGGTGCTCGACGAGGCGCTTGGCAATCACTCTTTCGAAGAGCTTGCCCACCTCGTCGAGCAACACTATGGGCCGGTACCCGGACGGCTCGTCCGCCGGGCGTCCGTCTTTGCGGATGAGGACCAGTTTCCCCGTCTTCCACATCTTCGGAAACTGGCCCCGCTCCAAGCACGCGCTGAGGAACCCTCGCAGTCGGGGTTCGAGACCGTCTTCTCCTAGAGCTAGGACCCACGCACGGCCTGGAATGCCGTCGGGTCCCGGGGCGGTGTTCTTCTTGGCTCTGAGCCGTCGCACCGCCAGCTCTAGTTCTACCCAAGTGACCTCGGGCACGTCGTCGTCAATAACCACGCCGGGCGCATCAGGCGACCGAGGTGGCGGAGTCATCTGCGGCGGAACGTGTTCCGCCCGCGCCGGGAACAGGGATGCCACCACTCCTCCAAGCAGAGCCGGCTCGAGAACCTGGGTCAGGGGAGGGGCCCGGGGGCGCAGCTTTCCTCTTACCAAGTGGTAAGGCCGCCCCCATGGGTCCCGCTCCAGTGTCTCCAGCAGCTCCTTGTAGGAAGCTGCCTTGGACCGCTTGATCTCCGCTCGGAGGGCATTCCTGGTTTCCCTGTATCCCTCTTGTAACTCCGCCACTAGGGGATCTGTGTCTGCGGGGCGGCTACGCCTCCTACGGAGCCTGGCCCACCGGCGGTGCGCGATCACGCAGGCTTGACGCAGCCTCGCGATCTCCGCAGTCCACCAGTAGACCCGGCGCCTCGGACTATAGGCTGGAGCCCTAGACATACCCGCATCGCAAACAACAGTCATGGCCTCCCGGAACCACGCCGCCTCGTCATCAATGTCGTCAGGCCTGTCCGGCACCATGGCCCAGGCCTGCACGGAGGCGGCTTCCAGGAGAGCATCCCTATTCAGTCCCCTAAGCACCCAGCGCGGCTCGCGTGGGGCCGGTGTGGCCGGCGCATCACTCTCGGGAGGGGAGACATCAAACCGAACGTATCGGTGATCCGCTAGTGTCTCCACCTCCACGACGACACGCCAGTCCCGCACACGTTGCGACAGCGAAGCGCTCGCGAACGAGAGATCTACGATCGAACTCGCTTCGCGCTCCGCCGCCCAGAACGTGGCTTCGGCCCCGCGATTCTGGAGAACCAGACCGAGAGTAGCGGCCCAGCTCTCCAGAGCCCTGCCTCGCGGGTTCGTGTGCCGGGACCCCCAAGCCTCGGACCAGGCATTGAAGTCCCCAAGCACCAGAACCGGGCGAGGGTGACAGGCATTGACGACGTCGGTCAGCCGCTCCAGCGACCGCCGATACTGCCCTATGCGTCGGTGTAGTGCTGGCGTGAAGTAGACAGCCACGACCGCAATCTCCCCCACACGCGCCGCTACGATGCCATGCTCCCTTGCGATCACCACAAAGGGAGGGGCACCCGCAGCGGCGTTACGCACCAGTGCCGCCGATCCATCCAGGTCGACCACCCAGGCAGGCCCGGGGGGGCGGTGGGTGTATGGATCGGCGACAGCGGCGACGTGTATGGACCACTGTGCCATGCTCTGGAGCAGAAGTGCCTGAGCATCGACACCGTGGCCCACGTTCGCCTGCAGGATGCGGAGCTGGGGATCCATTATGGAACCATCTCCGCATCCCACTGCGAACAGTTGGCGGAACGCCCGCCTCGCGGCTTCGGCTCCCCTCCGGTGCAGGCCTTGCTGCCAACCCTATGGTCGGCCGGTTTGCCCCCCGCTGCACACCTGAAACAGTGCAGCGGAGCTTCGCAACCACCGGCCTTGTGACCGGGTTGGCCACAGCGGAAGCAGCGGTCACCGACCGTCACCTCCGCCGTGCACTGCACCCCCACGTGCCCGACCGACAGGCACCTGAAGCACCTAGCCGGCCGAGCCTGCAGGAGCTGGACCCGCACCCCAATAACGCCGTCCACCGCGAGGACCCGCCGATCGACAGCCTTTTGGGCTGCTGCGATGGGGCAGCCGACAACTACCGCCCCCTGTCCGCGACGGCCGTAGCGGATCGCTCCGACCTTTACCGCCTCCAGGGGGCAGCCCCCGGCCTCCGCCACGGTGGCCCGAATTTCTTCGGCCGTGATGGAGTCGTCCAGGTCCGAAATGCGCAGTTCTGCGCACTTAGTGGGCCTGGACACCCGGACGTCGGCTGCATCCAGCGTCTCCCTCAACTTGGCCGCAATGGCATCAGCCTGGGGTCCGCTGGAGGCACCTGGGACCTGGATAAGCCGGGCACCCGTCCGAGTTTGTGTCACTCGGAGGGGCCTAGCCAGGTTGAGGGGCCTCATGTCTATGAGGCCTCTGGCCCGCTTTACCAGGTCGGGATACTGCAGTCCCCTCTCCGCCGCCTCCGGCGTCATCGTTAAAACGACGGCCGTTGTGCGGGGGACGCGCAGCCTCCCCGGTGCTCCCTTTGCAGCAGCCTCAGCCTTCTTGGCCTTTTTGGCTGCCCTCCTCTTGGCGTTCCGCCTCTTCCGGGTTTCGCCGACTACCTCCCAACCTCCTGCCGGTGAGGCGCCTGTAGAGGCAGTCGGGGCCGGAATCGAACCTGGGGCCAGGGCTGGGGCTGGGGCAGAGGACGTCTTCCCCTTGCCCTTGCCCTTTCCCTTGCCCTTGGACTGGGCGCCCTGCGCGGCAGCGGCCGGAGCAGATGGCACAGCGGATGGGCTGCTGGCCGACTCCTGCGGGGTCCCCGTCGCTGCTGGGCGACCCCTTTTCACTGCTCCGGCATACCCTGTGGGCAACGCCAGGGGCGGACGGCGGATAGAGTCCATGATGGACTCCAATCCGCGCTTTGTCCGCTCCTCGTGCGCCGCCTGCCGCGCCTCCTGCGCCGCCTGCGACGCCTCCAGCTGCCTTTCCATGGCGGCCAGAGCCGCTACGACTGCCGCCAGTGGGTCCGTAGGCTGCACCGGCATCGGCACCGGCGACCGCGGTCGGACAGGCGGTGACGGCGGCAACTCCGGCTGCACCAGTGCCTCCAGCCGCAGCGGCGACCTCGACCGCACCGGCGACACCGACCGCACCGGCGACACCGACCGCACCGGTGTAGACGGCCGAGCCGACGGCTTCGGCGCTGCCGACTGCGCGACCGGCTTCCGCCGCGCCGACCGCGTGACGCGCCCCTCCGGCAGCCCGGCGACGACCTTCTGCAGGTCCGCAAACTCGGCCGCCATCTTGGCCATCTCTTTGCGGTACTCTGCCGCCTGCCGCTCCGAGGCATCGATTAGCTCGACCTGGGGGCCAACCACAACCTCTTAAAGCAGTATTATTTCAATCTTACTTCGTGTTTTGGTACCATGACCTCTTAAAGCAATATTACAATAATGTTGTTTAAATTAGCAGTTTTGGGACGTCACCCATAGTTTTCGTTCTTTTTGTTCGTTCAGCGTCAAATATGACATCCTTAATAAAGTCAATAGTTACAAATAACGATTGAAAAAAAAATATTCGAGGAGTTTATCAGCTTCTAAAAGCTATGCTAATATTGCTTATTCACGAAATCGTCATCGAATGCAGTCGCGATTAAAATGAGACCCTTTCCATTACCTATATGAAATTGGTTCAATAAGCGAAAGAGACTCCCACAGAGTGATGAATAGAGTCCACACTGTTGAAAATCCCTATCTACAGAGTTCTCTGTAAAGACTAAGGTAAGCCTATATTTATATTGAATTAAGTACACGCTAATGTATTGTAATGTGTGATTGACCACTATTAGTTTCGTAAATATGTCATGTTCTTAACATAGTTGTTTTTTCTAGGTGTTCATTGCATTACCATTTTATAGGCAACTGATGCGAGAGCCATAGCTAAGCTGAGTGAACAACCACGCACAAATAATAACATGCATGATGGCTATTTCAAGAGTTCAACGGTTGCTCGAAAGGCCGCATTAAGACCCAGTTATAATAATAACTATTTTACAAATATAATTGCTTTTATAAATTATTCCATGTAATACCTACTAAATAAATAATATGGTGTCTATATTAATCGAATAACCATCTTTGTACGTTTGCTTCCACCATCACACTTGCCGCGTTTCCAAGCTGGATTGCGATGGCCAGCCTCAGCACCAAAAACGATCCGGAGCGAGAGTCGATTGTAATGATGTCGATGAGGTGATGACCGCTAAGTGTAAATATCTATCAAGCTGCGAGTATCAAGCATTATTTAATGAGAATTTGAGCTATTAGAGCGGGTGGCGCGGAGATCTAGATAATAGAAGCCAACTAAAAGACAAAAGGATGTGCAGTGTGCATTTTACAAAAATGTACTCTTTGTTGTGACAAAGCCTTTTTTTATAGTGTGGAAAATCCCCACGGATTCCACTCCCACGGAGCCGGTGGAGCCGGTTATGTCGGACTCGAACCGACCAAAAGGCACGCCGTCTTGTGTCCTTGATTGCCGGAGGTGAGATTGCCAAAAGCATATCTCTCGCACCCCGGCAGACCCAGGACCATTTATCCTTCTTTCGAGATGGCCCCCTTCGAGTTGTGGGGACCCTAGTGTCCCCATCTAGCCCCGGATACGGGGAGGGCACTTTGCGCCTTTGGGCACTTTGTTGTGACAGAGCATCAGTGCGCATGTCCATTTTAATGTCATCAAGTGACATCGGTTCGGTTCTCACAGCAACGATCTTAATATAATAACAACATAGCTGCACGCCTTGGCTTCGCCCCGGTGCTATGAATTACCTATATACTTTTAGATACAAATCTTTCACACAAACCTTATCCTAAGAATACCTACCTACTGAATAGGTATAACCAAAATAAATGGGTAGATAATGAAAATCTGTCCCATTGTGGAATGCACTAAAAAGCTCTATCTAACCTTGGGACTCGAGAGCCTTGAATGTCGTCAAGTTCAAGCAGTATTCTTAATTCGGGTGCCACTCCGTCATACGTATCGCACTCGAAACGGTGCTATCGATGTGCTGAAATAAAACTTGACCCTAGGACCCGTTGCTTCGCACCCCTTGCACCTGTTATAATTGTATGATGTGATCATGAATGCCCAGACAATTAAAAACATATAAAATTATTACGGCTTTATATTTGCGGTAGAAAATAAAATTTTACATAAGTAGGTTCCTACAATACAAAATTCACGATTGTTATGAAGACATTGAATATGAATTAATTGTAAACATTCACATTCATCGAACACTGGCGTCTTTCAGCAGTAGCCTTAGACGGAGAGCTCTTTCTCAGCTTCGGATAACGACATAATAATAATTATATTCTTCATTCAGCATAAGCAGTTAACATAGTAGATGCTCGTTGTTTCGGACTCCCAGCTTACAAGTTACAACCCCGCTCTGCTACCACTTTAAATAGTACATATAAAATATAAATAGATAATATTTGCATGATTTGATCAAAATGCCCAGGCAATTTAAACTATAAAATTATTAATGGCTTTACAAGGCTTTACATATTATTTGCGGTGTAGGTGTAAAATAAAATGTCATAATAAAATTATTTTAATGTCAGATGACAGATAGTTTTCTTTTTTTTTTTTCTTTCAATATCCTGCCAGTTACATAAAAGAGTATTTATATCAAAAACGTTTTACAAATTACGTGAATGTTGTTCCGTTTTGTGTGAGAAAGAGATGGCGCTACACAGTATGACAGAACGTACAGCGATCTCTCTTTTTCTTGTTTGCAGGCTTGTTGCAGGCACAAAAATAACCTTACTCAAATTCGTACCATGAGCGTACAATAATGTTTTATTTTATTCCTGCTTATTGACGGAAATGAATGAACTATTTAGAAAGAGTTATGTATTCCTTGCAATAATTCATTCGCATTAGGGCTGTACTCCGGAGACAAAAAGACCGGAGCACCTCTGGAGATTTTTGCGAACAACCGGTTATCTTTCTCAAAAACTCCGGAGATTTTATATAGAGTTAAATATTCGCCTTTTTTCATGAACACTATTTTACTATATATTTTTGATTATATGATTAGATTCCATAGCGATACGATTTTATCGAAGTATATGATGTATAGATGTTCGTGCATTTATTAAAAAGTAGGTAATATATACATATAATCACGCCTAAATCCCCGGAGTGTTTTGGCAGAGGCGAATTAACATCAACACCCACATTTCATCAATCATTGCATTCGGTCGGTCCACCTATTGCCGTATTCCGGTCACAAATTCGGTAATAAGTTGATTTCATTAGTCTACAAATTGGACGTTTTCATAATGTTTTAATAAGAGGATTATGATAATAATAGTAATACAATGTCTCAAATGGGTAGGTACTTAAAAAAATTACGAAACTGACTAAATACACTTCCGCGTAATCGAAGAATGTCCGGAGGCTTTTCGAAGATTTATTAAACCTAGAGAAAAATCACCGGATACTGAAATCTTCCCTGGAGTCAAGCCCTACGCCTAATGTCAGTGATTTCTTTTTTAGAGACCATAGAGTTCTTTTATTCAAAAAGGATTTTTAAAAAGAAGTTTTTACTTTGAAGTAAAATACTTGTAATTTTTAGAATTGTATTTGTTTGCTTAATATCTAAGCAATTTCTATGCATTCTTCTATACAATTTATACTTGTAACTATAGGCATTTCCCGGGATTCGAGTCTTCTCACTGGGCACCATGCTAGCTAAAAACCGGAGAAGACTGAGCGTGGGTGACGAAAATGCCTTATTGATCCACCTAATTGAAACTGCGTGCGGTTTTAGTCGGTTTGAGTTAGATATAATGGCCGTGTTGGCCAAACAGGGAGGTATCCGTGGAACACAGTAAAAAGTACTTTTAAACCGTTATAATAGTCAGCTTGACCATTTCTTGTTTAAGTTAATGTATATAAATACGGTTTACTTGCTTTTTGGGTTACGAAAATGATTTTTTGAGCAGTATTTTGCAAAACAATAATAAAAAAGTTGCTACCTAGCAACTTTTTTAAAACGGCTAAATTTGACATAAAAACAATAATGCTAAATACAATACTGCTCTTAAAAATCGTCATGGTACGAATTGAATGAACTAAAATTAATTTGACGTCGCAAAAGCACTAAGCAGGAATACATGACATGCACAATGTACGGTTGTGGTACGAATATAAGCAAGATTACTTTAAGCTTGACACAAAACTCTCCTGCAATAAGACTGTTTTGTAAACGGTTGTGGTAGGCCCCCTGTCGTCTGCCTAGCTGAGCCCGCTCGTCCCGCGACTCAACCAGCTCCGCTCTGAGCAGGCCGAACTCATCGATAAGGCGCGTCGTCGCCCGTCGCAGCCGGACTTCCTCCGGCCCCATAGACCCCGCACGGGTCCCTATCACTTCCTCCAGGGCCTGCAGTACCTCCCTAGAAGTAGGGTCGGTACGGGGCATGGGCGTGGGCGCCGCCGAGGTGGAGGGACTCGGCGGCGCTACGGCATCTCTCAGGGCCGGGGCCCGAGAGGAGGGCGTTTGGGGGATGGCCCTCTTGCCACCCCGCGTCTTCCCCCGACCAACCATGGCAACCTTGGGCGGGGGGGAGTCCTCGCTGCCGTTGTTGGGCTCCTCGTTGGAGGACGAGTCGGTCAAGGTGACGGCTGCGTCCGACTCAGTCCTCCGTGGAGGAGGAACAGCCTTCTTGCCGCCGTTCCTCCTCCGTGCAGATTTTCGGGTCTGCAGACCCACCGGGCTGTTCGCCCTGCTCTTCTCGGTGGCAGTGTCGAAGTTTTCCGACACCGCCGCAGTTGGTGACGCGACCTCCGCGTCGTGGCGCTGCGCGACCTCCGCGCAGTCTGTTTCACTAGGTAGGGGGGGGTTTTTATATGTATCAGATTTCATAAATGTTCCCACGAGCATGAGACGAAAGGTTACACTTCCCGGGTGACGCTCTTTCCGAGAAGCGGGGTACATACTGTGGAGGTCCCCTGGTGTCCACAGGTTTTAAACGACTTCGCTGTCGGGTTTTTAAGACTTTTCCTTGTCGCGGGCCGGCCAATTAAGGCAAGCCCCGCGGCCTCCAGGATACCGGCGTACCGAGTGTGGCTAGCACTCAGATCGTTGTCGATATCTAGGAGGTTACGCGACGCGGGGGAGCAGCCAACTCTCCCAACACCGACGGTGGCACGAGTGCCTGTCAGCCCCTGCGCGAGCAGTGGGCCAACCCGTCCCTAGATCTCACGGAACCCTTGCCTCTCCCCTGTCCCCTCTGAGAGCAGAGGGATACTGGGAGCGACTAGCGGGAACCGGATCTCTCTCCGCGGGCCTTGAAGCCCCGCCACACCACGACCCCGTCTGGGTCGGCTAGCCCTCAAAAGGGCTGTTTGAATGGAAGGAATCCTACGGATCCCTTCCCGCGGGCCTTGCAGGCCCGCCATACCACGACCCCCTCTGGGTCAGCTAGCCCTGAAAAGGGCTGTTTGAATGGAAGGAATCCTACGGATCCCTTCCCGCGGGCCTTGCAGGCCCGCCATCCCACGACCCCCTCTGGGTCAGCTAGCCCTCAAAAGGGCTGTTTGAATAGAAGGGATCCTACGGATCCCTTCCCGCGGGCCTTGCAGGCCCGCCATCCCACGACCTCCTCGTACAATGAGGTCGGCCGTTGGGTTATTCGTCAACGGCCAACAGAACTCCCAAGGTGGGAGTCTGTTAGCCGTTGTCCAGGATGCACCAGCCCCTCCGCTTCCGCTCCCCAGGACCGGGTACTTGCCCTTACTGCCCCGTTTCAAAAATACACCCTGTATATATATATATATATATATATATATATATATATATATATATATAAATTATACATACGTCAAAAGGTGTGTCAATATTTTTTGTGTTTAAGTTTGTTATGCTAATAATTTTACTTTTTTTAGAGTTCCGTAACGCTAACGGAATCTTTGTAATTAATACTCTGTATATGTCCTCTTATCTCTTAAGTACTTATAACACTTAATAGTTAGGCAGTAAAAATGCAACAGACAATTAAAATAAAATTAACATACACATAAAAAAAGTTAGACAGCAGAAATGTTGAATGAAATAAAAAGCACATATTATTGCAAAATTATCTATTTTAAAAATATAAAATTTTATTATATCATACAAAGATACGGAACCCTTCAAGCGCGAGTCCAACTTACACTGACAGTTTTTCTCTTTTCTGAATAGTTATATCGTTATATAACAATAGACGTGATTTCATTTAAAAGGTTACCTTAACTCAGTCCAGTCCATATAGGTCCATCGAATATTGATAGATGATATTACTCTCGCAGTCTCGCCCACAGTTTGTCCACGAAGGTCGCCCACCGCTGGGTACCGATAACGATCACTAAATGACGCAGTAACCCAATTTATTATGAAGTTTAGAATATTGTATTGCTTGCAACAAATAAACGACGGAGCCAATTTACGAGTAAGCAATTTACCCGAGAGTACGTGACTCGGCCTTACCTGGAGTTGCGAAGGTGTCCACAGAGATAAGGCCAATTAACGGAATCCCAATAAAGTTTGTCTCCTGTAAAAAGCACGTTAAAGCAGTATATCTATTCAGTAGCCCACTTCTTTTATTTTTTAATTGGGTACTTGGTTTTTATCCACCTGTATAAAATTCTTTCATTTTTTCTCTCCATCCTATGGTCCCCGTAAAAGATTGCTGCAGAGCGATAAGGCCGCTATCTGTATAACTGAAATTGTTGTTGTATTGGTATTAGTGTACAATTAAAAGACATTTTATAAGTTATATCATTATTTCTGAAAATTTAGGATCACCATCACCGAAACGGTCTGCCTGTTGATAACGGGATGTCCTGACGCGCTTTATTATTTATAGTCAAAAATAATCCTGGACTATGTCAAATGTTTTGAATTAAAACTTACTAGAACATCACAGTTTGAATTTCACTATTCTACTTCATTTCGTCGGGTTATATTCGTCGTATAAGTTGGTCAAAACCCAAGGGTACCTTGCCAGTCTAATATTTCACATGTAGAGGTAGGCCACGCATGGAGGCAATTAGGGCGGTCTACTAACACGCCTCTCAACTGTCCTCTAATTGAATCTACTCATAAAAACTCCTCTTTCTCTGAGGGAAATCTTTTCTTATTAATTTAAATGGATTTTATGAATGTTCTGACATTAGTTACTGAAAGTATGCGATAGTGAATAAACCTTTGAGTAGTGACGTGCCCGTCTAACTGACGTCATCACTTTTATTATTGAAATATCTTTTTACCCTAGGATCGTGGGGTATTCTCTCTCTATCTATATAATGAACTCCCTGCCATGGTTTTCCCAAGCGACTACAATATGGGGTTCTTCAAGAGGGGCATTAGAAGGTTTCTTCAGGGTAGGCAGCGCGAGTGTAACGCCCCTGGTGTTGCATACGTCCATAGGCCGCGGTAACCACTTTCCATCAGGTGGGCCGTGTGCTTGTCTGCCACCTAAGTGGTATAAAAAAAAAACTTTCGGTACCTTCCTCTTTTCCTTTCTTCTTGCTGTTAGTTAACACAGGTAGGTATGCACAGGTATTCGCCCAGCTGGTATATACACGTCTGACAGACGTCGGCTCATGGTTTATGTGCTAAGAATTTACTATAAAATCTCAGTACATTTTATTACTGAAGGTAAATGGTCTTTAAGAGAGCAGTGTAACTGAAATATAAAATTTTCGGGGCCCAAACCAACCTCACCTCCACGTAGGTAAGAAGGAGCCTCCCCGCGGTGCAACTGGTAGCAGCTAGACCCGGTAACGCAGGGTCTAGGCTGACCAATCTTTCGCCACAATGGCACGAAATTTTTCTGGCGATAGATATCTCCCAACCTCCAGGTAGGTATGCCAAGGTCAAGGTTCTGGTGCAAGTTTTCCTCTAGTGTAGGGGTTAGGGTTCAGATTGCGGCTATTGCCAAAAATGTCGTATAAGCCAAACATAAAGGAGGAGAGGGTGTAAACGAAGCTTCATGATGGTATGAAGTTCAAAATATTAAGCAACCAGAGCGGATTGAATCGATATCGACTGCAAACAATTAAAACAATTAAGCTTTGTTATCACGTTTGAATGTCACGTATTAGTACCTACCTAAAAGAATTTCGTTGACTAAAACTTGTTACCATAGCCTAGTTGATCGAATTTTGCTAGTAAAATCCAACCTTAATTGATAATTGTGCAAAGATTACGCTTTGAAATTAGGATTTCTTTCTTGGAAAGAATGATTGATAAAACCATTATCTGGTCTTGTGTTTTGTACAATGTTTATACTACTCAGTTCTAGGATTGATTTACACACTGCTAGTGTTTGTGAGAGATCCTTGTTAAATTGTCACGTGCAGATTGCTTTGATGATTAATTGCGTTAGCATCAACAGACAGAATGTCTACATAGAGACTACTGTACTTACTGGGTAGGGTATACCTTTTCTGCGTTCCCAGCAATACTGTGGGTATGTATCTGGTATTATCATTTATTTCTTCTTTTCTATTGAAAGCTTCAAAGAAAGAAAGAATAATCGGTGTAATTTCGCCAAAGTCAATTAAAATATGAATTCAAGTCAGATAGATTCGCGAACATTTTAAAACCATGTTTTCCAGTAGATGCCAAGAAGTAAGGTACTTGCTAAAGTTAATGTACACTTTTACAATAAAAAGATACCTAAATAATTAAACTAATTATCTACACTATACAATTTCATAGATTTTAGTTTTGCCTCTATGTAAATTGTATTGTATATTTTTTACCTAATTACCGGTAACCAAAAGAATAAACTCTTTTGTTGAATATCCTCTCAGCAATGGTGACACTCCTTTGAAAAATCGTGTTCAAATATTTTTGAATTTAAATGTAAAACCGAGCAACAAGAAAGCGCCTGTAAACAAAATCATTTACAGCTGTTAAATTCCAAAGGAGTTAACTTAACGTGAAAATAAAAAGGGTCACCGTTTAACCTGTCCGTGTCCTAACAAATTTCTTTTCCCAAAACTGTAAACACTGGTCGTTTCGTTGGTGTACTGAGAGTTACGATACGAGCTTTTTCAGTGTTTGGGAATAATTAATACTGGTAAACAGAAGATTTTTTTTTAAATAAAAGACACATCGCTTTTTTGACTTACCTAACTACTTATTGCAAAGAGAAAATAATAGATTGCTATTTTATGCAAGTTCGAGACTTCACGCGATAAAAACTTCCAATTACTTGTTGCCGACGTTTCGGGTGCGATGCTGCACCCGTGGTCACGCACGACTTGACTGGCTGGCGAGGGTCGCGCGGCATGCGCGAAACATTTTTAGTGCGTCTACCCTCGGTTACTTTCCTTGCATAAAATAACAATGAGTTTACACCGCGATAGCTTAAAAATAACAAAATAATATATGTTATACAAAATGTAGGTATACACAGAATAAAGGTAAATTCAATTATGTATAGTTGACAAAGGAGATCGGGTGCCCTTTTTCATATAAAGCTGTATATAAAGGTGTAACTGTGTCTCCTTAATCGACAGTACAGAGGCGAGCATAACTCTATGGCAGATTTTCTTAACATCGTCGTTGCGGGCAGTAGGTGATTCTTTAAGGAAAAGGCATCTGATGAGACCGTGAAGCTGAGCGCCACTATTGTTAACGTGGTACATGTTTATAATGATGCCCCTCTTTCCGGGACTTTGCCTTTAGCTTACCATCAGGCTAGGTGAAGTCGAACTGAGGTGTGCTTTTATAAAAAAAATGGCGGCTCAGAGAACGATAATTTTAGAAGAAGAAAAAACGTAGGTCTGTAAATATACTTGCAACATACAATGTAGCCATATTTAGCGAAAGTAAAATAAATTGATGGATGCCACCTTAGAGATATATAAAATAGATACAAAAATGTACGTGAGCATTTTGAAGGATGTGTTTATTTTCAGTAGATGCCAAGAAGTACCGTTGATAAATAAGTAAATAAGAAATAAAAGGCCGAGAAAGGAACTTTGTACAGTTCAAAGGCAAGATAAACTAAAGGTAAAAGAAACGAACTAAGTTAGTGAAATTTACAAGTTTATCTATCTCCTCATGTGTAACGTGTTTTAAAAGTATTGGAAAAGGTACTCTCTAAAACTACTATAAGTAGAGCAATTTTGCAAATTAGTTGAACAAATTTGAAAACGCAATAAAGTATTTACAATAAAATAAATAAATAAATAAATATTCTACAACATTCCACACAACGCTATCTAGACCCATGCTAAGCTTAACTAGCTTGTGTTATGGAATCTAGAATGCGGATAAACATACTTAGATACTTTTTTTTCTAAATCCATACTTAATATTATAAATGCGAAAGTAACTCTGTCTGTCTGTCTGTCTGTCTGTCTGTCTGTATGTTACGCTTTCACGCCTAAACCACTGAACCGATTTTGATGAAATTTGGTATAAGGGTAGATTAGGCCTTGGGAAAAGACATAGGCTATGTTTGGTCGCGATAACCAACATCCACGCGGGCGGAGCCGCGGGCAAAAGCTAGTACATACATATTTTACACAGAAACGCCCAGACCAATGCAAATAGCCATATTCATGCATACAAATATTTACATTGAGCGGGGATCGAACCCGCGCCTCCTGCGTGGCAGTCGCGTTCACTACCGCCACGCCACAGAATGAACTTATGATGTCCTGTATTTTATGTCATACATCAGTGCATTTTTTTTGAAAACATCGATAAAAATAATTGTACTACTAATATAATAAACGCGAAAGTTTGTAAGTATGGATGGACTTTTGTTCCTATTTCACGTTTATATGGCGGTTTTTTGAGATGTTGCCACTTCTGGAAGATACTTTACCAACGTATTTTTAGTTATTCAACAAAAAGATAGGCGTGCAAGCTATTCACAAGGGATTTCGATGATATTTCTGTATGAGAGAGAAGTTTTCTTTCGGATGGAATACTACATCTCAAAAATAGCGTTATTCCTTACCTCCCCTTGTGCATAACATAATATCGTGTGAGTTGTGCCTATGCAAATGCCCATAGGTTATAATAAATAAATAAATATCGACAGCCTCTGTAGCGTGGCGGTACAGCACGCGACTGCCACGCAGGAGGCGCGGGTTCGATCCCGCAAATATTTGTATATTTGCAATGGTCTGGGTGTTTCTATGTATAATATGTTTTTATTTACATTCTGGATTCCATAACACAAGCTAATTAAGCTTACCATGGCTCTAGATAGCGTTGTATAGAATGTTGTGGAATGTGGAATATATAACCACTGTGTAATCTATTACACAGTGGTTATATATTCCACATTCCACAACAAAATAGTCTGCATCTCTAGATGCAGACTATTTTGTTGGTTGTCAGCTTATTTTTATAGCTTACTTATTTTTAGAACAGCTCTCAAGACGTTTAATGTGTAGGCAACCTATTTTAATAGAATTCATGTCATTTTTATACGGTGTCAAGGCGCGCTATGCTTTTGACACAGCAAACAAAAGGAACATCTAGCTACTGCAGGTTATAAAGACAACAGTTTACAGGTAGTAAGCTACTTACTACCTAAAACGACTACTTTGTATTCTCCACAGTATGTCTATTACAGCAGAATTCATTTATGAGGTAGTCATCATGATAAATTTGAAAACGCAAACTGAATAGTAATTTTAACAGCGAGTTCGATAACCCCTTCAGTTAGATAGCAGTTTTCAAGGTAACAACTTGCATTTTAATAACTGGCTTTCAGGTATTACAGAGAGTAAGTAAAATAAGTTCTGAATAAATATTATTTACTTAATGCAGGACTCGTCTCTGTAATAACTTGATTATCTTGAACTTTCATTTGTAAGTTATTCTTCAGAGCAAAAATGTTAACTCAAGATAGTGAACTATTAACATACTGAATTCTTTCGTTATGAGTTAAGATTCGAATATGTTTGCGAATACGAGATATGATTTTTTTAAGTATAGTTAATAACAGTAATACGAAATGTGCACTTTAATTCAAGTTATATGTGCCTACGACCTGGAAGAAAGTATAGCCTACTTACTATCCCAGTGATAAATTACTGGGTCCTCGTTAAGCGTCATTTTAGGTGGGTGAATCCGCTGACAAATGCTAGTATTTCAACACATATATATTGTAATAATAAAAAATAAAAAAATGTGTTTGTTGTTTGAGATAAAGATAACAAGTGTGTTCTCCTGTAAATTAACAATATAGATAGGTACATTATCTTAAAGATTCGGGTGCCTTGGAGAAGCACATGCCTAAGATAGTCAATCAAGTAGGTTGAAGACTTTTAATTTGCCGGAGGTAAGCTAAATAAAACCACCGCACTGAGGTTTAAGGTTTTATTCTCGAGCGCTCCAGTGTGCTTAATATAATAAGAACTTTATGCTAGTTTAAAATTAACTACTTTAAAGTTTTAAATGTAAGAACAAAATTTTATGTCACTATGTCATGTCACCAATGCAATTTTTTAAAAGGTTTTAAAGTTAAATTTAAATTAAAAATTAACGAAAGCTCACGGCATCCCTCGGCGGGTGTGTGAAGGTTCACCTCAGCCAGCGAAGCATAACATGCCGCTCAGCAAGCCATTATTTCACGATATTGCACATGCTCGTTCATATGGTTGAGAAATCCATCAAACCATCAGAGACAAGGCCCAATGAAGGAAAAGCAAAAGTAAAAGTCCAAAAGTTAAAGGCGGCTCCAATGGAGACCTGAAATAAAATTTTAGGTTATTAGAACAATTCCTATCAGAATACACGAGGTCCTAATTTTTGAGAAAAAGGTGCGACTTACCGCCTTATTTAGTTGGTTAAATGCCAACCACACGATAAATCATTGTATTTTTGAAACAAATACTGAAACAACAAAATTTAAAATATTATCTTCCAATCAGAAAAAATGCGTCGAAATGAATGTTTTAAGGAAATGTCAACTCACCAGAAATATGGAACAATTCCATATTAATATCATAGCGGGGACATATAATAATGTCTTCCGGACAAGAATAACTCCAATCCATGACAATGGATTAAGATTAATAAAATTTTATGTAAATATCGACATTTTTCTCGATCGTCAAGAAGAAAGGTGACGAGCTGTCAAAAGACAAAATTGACAATCGCCTCAAACGTTCGGAAATTAGCGAAATTTCGTCTAAAAACCGTTAAAGACCACCGATTTAACGAGATTCACAAACGCGACGTTACAATATGAGTTATAAACACCCATTAAACTTGAGTTATACGGTCTAGACATCACGAGTTTGTTTCCTAACTTTGTGACATCCTACGTGAAACCGCTCCTAGCCTGAAAGCTTACTAGCACAGGTAACAAGAACATTAGTAAGTCACGTCAGTAAAACTTAAAGTTTAAGACTAATTACTCAGTTGCTGATTAAGCTTCTTTACAGACAGTAACGAAGGCTGAATATCTTAATAAGGGAAACTGTAGGCTCTGGAACAGTTTATTCACTCTAAAGTTAAAAAAATTTTCTAACATATTTTTCTCATCACGATGGAAGGAGTGACGACTCAAAAAAGGTAACTGGTATAGAATGGATAGCTGAGGAGACGTAGGATCATGTATGGTGGGTGGGGGTACATGTTAAGAGAGGCCTATCTTCAGTAGTGGATTGCATGTGGGTAATTTATTGAGTAATATTCTGAAAAGAAACTGACGTGAAATGTATTTAAAAAAGTTTTTGCTACTAATATTTTATAATATGGCTTTTCCAATACTTTGTCTCTTCGTCCATTAATATTAAATGAGGATTAATGAAAACATAAAAAATCACTTATATTAGCAAAAAAATCGTCACGACAAGCACAAATATATTTTTTAAAATAGCTGTATTTCAGATTTGTAACCTGTTTAACTTTTGATCCGAGCTCGTAAATCTTAAAATCCTACGTCTCACGGGAACAATATGAACTTCTCGTAGTCTCAAACGAAAATTTGGAACTTTAGCCAAATGCAATCAGTCTTGAGGAGTTTCCAGACAATACACTTGATGGATAGCCACGATTTTAACGTTCTTACTATGTTATTCATTGTTCAAAGTTTTCGAACGCCTGGCAGAGAACAGAAAAATTAAATTTAGAGTCACGACTTTTACTTGAACTGTCCAGCTATGACGATGAACTCTATTGTTATAAATATGATGAAAAAATTCTGCATCTTGTATAAAATAGTATATTCTAAAAATAATAAAAATATAAATTATATCAAGTACCTACAACGCTGAAGAGTTAATTGAAGTGTTGCTTGTTATTTTTCGAGAAAAAAATTAATTGTCTGTGCAATCAAAAAGTTCAGAAGTACTTAAATGATCTCGTTTGAAATAATTAAATAATTGTGCATGACCGTTCTAGTGGAACGGTGGAGCATTGACTGCTAATAGTTCAATGTCATGCTTCAATATAAATAATCATGCCGTAACATAATAAATACCTGTTTAAATATTAACAGACAAAATATAGTGAATGAAGCCTTCACGAAGATCTTCAGGGGCCAAGCCTATTTTATCTGCAAGCTGATGTATACCTGTTGATTAACGACTCTGGCGCACGCTTTTGTCTTAGGGTTGAGGGTCAAACAGCAGTAATTTCCGCAAAAGCCAAGAAACGTCAAATCAAGAGAGAGAGAGAGAGTACAAGAGCGGACCCGGGTCTCACAGTCCAAGCTGTGGAAACAATCGTAACGAATCAAATCAAATCAAATTTATTAAATAATCGTTGTACAGTTATGTCGATGATGAAGAGGAGGGATATAAGAGAGCTCATGTTCCAACCTATAACTTTACTAACAAGCACGTTTAGCTGTGTATGCCGAAGATCGTCTATCCTCTAGAGAATCAAGACCTCTAGAACCGCTTTTAGTTTGCTCCCCTGGTGGAACACCGTTTAATCGATTTTGACTGTGACTTGTTACTATTTGTTATTGAACGAAAATAGGCTATGTATGTATAATTGCGATGGTCAAGATTATTGAGAGCTGGCCAAACTTAATTAAACTTACGCTTTAAAGGGTCTTGGGAATAGTTATCTGATCGAATCTTATTACTCATTACTATTAGAAATACAAATGGACCATTCATTTGTTTCTTTATTTCTTGGTCAACCCTGATTTTTTTTTTCATTTTTTTTTTTAGCGGCTGCATTTCGAATTCATGATTGATACAATAGCTAATATTAATCGTTTTAATGGTCTGTACCAAAAAAATTTAAAATTATATTAACGGATCTAGATAAATTTAACACCTAGATACATTGAGGTTCTCAGGCAACTTTTTATACCATGAATAGGCGTCCAGACTAAAACACGAATGGAGTACAGGTAATAGCTAGATAGTACCTAGGTGATGGAAAGTAGTTACTGTGGCCAGGGGTGTTACACTCGTGCTATGACCCTGAAGAAACTATGTATGACATCTATTTTATTAGATGCTGGTGTTTTAACTTTTGAATCTCAATTTTAATCCATACTAATATTTTAAGTGCGAAAGTAACTCTGTCTGACTCTGTCATGTTACGCTTTCACGCCTAAACCACTGAATCGATTTTCATGAAATTTGGTATAGGGGTAGATTAGACCATGAGAAAGGACATAGGCTATGTTCGGTCACGATAACCGTCATCCACGCGAGAAAAGGTAGTGTTATTATAAGGGATGGATGGCTATTTTGAACTACTTGGAAATTGCATACTGAAGCGGTTTAATTTTACGAACATATAATGCCTTAAACTAGAAGCCTTTGATAGAACCTTTAACCTTTTCATAGAAAAACAGAACGTTTTTAAAGCATTGAGCACCTTTTATTTTGTATACTTCAAATAAAAGACGAATTTTCCTTTTCATTCGAGTTCATTAAACTTCAGTGATAAATCACAATCAAAGCGTAACAGCAAATAAATGCTACTAATTTATTGAATTAGTCTCTCGTCTCTTAACTTTCACCTTCACGGCAGTAAATGAACAACAAAGTAAAAGTTCGCGAAAACAAAAATGCAAACTGTGAGTAACAAAGACTTCGCAACTGTTGACTTTTAAACTTGAACTTCTCCGCTACATTTCACTAATTACTCTTCGATTACCGTCTTTGCGAAACAATGTTATTGATAACATTCAATTCCTTGCTTCCCAGAAGGGATTAGGTGCTTGTTGCTCACGGTTTTACAACTTAGAATTCTGTTCCTGTTCCGCTACCAATTGTCATGAGTAGCGGGAACTGGAACAGAAATCCAGAACGCGAAATTATGGTATGGTATATATACTGGTAGTCTGGTACTTTTTACCTGTGTAATGGGTTCCCTTCCCACCCACTCCAAGGATAAAAAGTATGTGTTATTTCCAGACTATAATTTAAAACTGTAGGCACAGTCAGCGTCTTATATATCTTGACGATGAAGTCTCAAAATGATCTTAAAACTCTCGTATTAAGGGCAAAAACTAAAGGTGTACCGAATATCAGAACAATCGGTCAACTGGAAGGGAGTAAAAAAACGAAATTAAGATCATTTCGAGTACTCTGTTCGTCAACATCTTTCTGATGCTAATTGCACATAAACAACTATCTTATGTCACACATGCTTATCTTTAGTCTTACAATTAAGATTCACGAGCTTTCTCTACTGTCATTAAAACTTTAGTGGAAGCCTATAAAATTCGGGTTCTTCTGATGTACCTTTTTAACCCTCGTCGCAAAGAGAGGGGTGTTATAAATTTGACGTGTCTGTCTGTCAGTCTGTCTGTGGCATCATAGCTCCCGAACGGATGAAGCGATTTCAATTTAGTTTTTTTTATATTATAGGTGACTTATGTGCGAGTGTTCTTAAATACGTTTAATGAAAATCGGTTGAGTCGTTTATATTTATGGGGCTGAAAGTGGGGATGGAGAGTGTCGGGGGTTTAAAAAAAAAAATTATAATTATTAGGTTAGTGTTTGTTCTGTGAGGTCGACACCGGCCTACCTACAAATATATCATTCTTTTTTCATAAAAATAATATGCAAAAATAGATTGCTTGTAGTTTACATTTTTATTCATATAAAAAACCTGTTATCAACGCAGTTTCAGTTCAAAGAAATTTGCAAACCGTACATACGAGTATTGAATAACAATGCCTAGTACCTGGAATCACAATTTATATTTCAGGTTTCCAGTATTTATTAGGCCAAACTAATTTTGCTATTGCAAATTAAGCTATTGGATTACCACAACACGGTCATGGTACACCGATAAATAATTGATGTTGATGCATTAGGCTAACTCTACAGATTTATTCTATTCTATATTATTAGATATCAGCTATGTTTCACGGTTTCACTTGCAGGTTCAGCTTTATTCCGACTCGTGATGCTATAGCGTGATATTAGATGTATCAAAATCCCCAATAAATTTATTTAATAATTTTGTTGAAAATATAATTTGAAAAGTTTACAATACAATATACATATCAAGTCAAAACCTTATCTAAGCTAATTAAATAACCCGTCTCTCACCGCACCCGCTGGAAAAGTGCCCATCATGCTCGCCGCGTTTCCTTGCTGGATTGCGATGGCCAGCCTTTGCACCAGGAACGAGCCGGAACGATAGTCTCCTGTTGACTCATTGAGTCTTTGTCCTAATTCTTTCACAAATGCCCTGGCATCCCTGCCCCAACTTCCCAGAGTCTCCACGGCTATCCCATCGTCCCAATAAATTAAGCTAACTAATTAGGATTCCGTTAACTTTCTAATAGTAAATTTAAATTGTGTCCCGCAGTATACTTTTCTACGAAATACCGGATCCATTTTTTTTCCAAACTGCATCCTAGGATAATATTACAGCCAATACTAATAATACCAGAACGAAACAACAAATAAACTCTCCAGCTTTATTATATAAATAAGTCAATTAATAAATACGCGACTGACATTAGCAATACGCGGGTCCAATCAGCCTTATAACCACAGTCCGATGGACAGGGTCATCTAACATTCGACGCCAAACACATTCGGCGACTTGTCACCGACTGCCGATTCCATGTCCGAAGATTTATTCACTTATTCGGCCATGCGAGGCCACGCCGCACCACACAGAACTGTAATCCATCAATTTTAAAACATGAACCGCACTTTCTGTTCGAAAATTAGTTGATTGATCTGAAAACTTATTGATGTATTATGTTTAGTATCGATTGAATCATTTAAAGGTTTTTTTTATAAAAATATTGGCAACCGAAGTACCTAATATTCCCTCTAACCCCTCCAATTAAGCTAAATTTCTTGTGCTAGGAGTGGGTTAACGTCGGTAGTGTAATGAGGATTAGACCCCGGGACCTCTCGATCGTAAGGCCGACTACTTAACCACTAAGCTACCGACGCTATCGCCGAAGATGAAATGTAAATATAATCCATTGGAAAGGATCGAAGCGGTGGAGCTGTATAGTCACAGTTCCATGATAACAGGGTTAGTCTGCATTTCAGAATTGGTACTCCCGATCTGAAGCTATTGTGTTCTGTGTAAGATAAATTGAAATTTCTGTTACTACCTGTGTGCCTGTCAAGCCGACCTTTGACTTGAATGTATGTTTGTCTGTAGGTACGTTAGTTACATGGCTAGGTGTAACTGTTAAATATTTGAACCAATTTTTGAACCAGTTTCGCTTTTGTTGTGCAAGCATCACGGGGTATTCAAAATTCAAATTCACATTAACATTATACGCGTTAGTAACGGTGATCCTCTTTCCTAAGACTTTGCCAGCATCAGGCGAGGTGATGTGAAGTCAAATTGACGTGTCTTATAAAAAACCGTAGTTTGGGATTTTTATTGTATTTTTACCAATTGTTATAACTGTGAACTATGGAATTCAAAACAAGAAATATGTACTTTTCGTAGAGATTTGTACTCCTTTGATACATAAAGGATGAACCCGGAACAAAGAGCAGTTCTCGAAGGGAAGCGTGGCATCTAATTTCTCACAGTAGATTCAAGATTAAAATAATTTATTCATTTCAGTTGTAAAGATATGCTCTGACATGCCAACAGTCACAGGCACATTATTACTGAACGTAAAAACGCCATTTAAGATTAAATCATGACTGCTTATGATAGAAGAGAAGTGAAATCACCTCTGTTGCGTGGCAGTAGGGCGTTTGACTGCTAAGTCGGAGGTTGTTGGTTCGATTTCTGGTTAGGTGGAATATTTGTTATTTACATATTTTTTCTATAATGATTTTATGACAATGGTAGCTAGACCTTTATATCAAGTCTTATTTTGTATTATATTACTTTAGTTAAAATGGTTGAAGACGATGATGATAATGGGTTAATGATGCTGATGATGATGATGATGATAATTATGTTGACGATGATGATAATGACGATGAATGAGATGATTGCTGCCTCAGTAAAGTCAAAAAGTTTCACTAAAAGCTCACTAGGGAGAGTTGGAATTAACATCAAGAATCACAATTCACTGTACTATGCCACTTCCCGACACTTGTGTGCATTGTCCAAGACGTTATGTCTAAAAATCCACCATTTTTATGCATAAAAACTCGAATTCACACCAATTTCGGAAAATAAAATGATATGCGATGCGTCCTCTACGCTTTCCCGCCAAAACTCTCTTGTTATTTACATTATATTAGTGTTTCTTTATTTAAAGTTTAATAACACTAACAATGACTTAAATTAAAATCTGTACTACATTCTGTTTTAACACTCCTTTTACTACCATGTTCATATGACTTCGTTAGTCCACCTATAACAGTCTTTCGTAATCGTATCCGTAACTCAATGATTTTGGAATAAATTTTCCATATGTATTTGAAAAATAATATGCATTATTGTTGAAATATAGATTGAAATCATTATTATTTTTAGCCGCATGGTTCCCACCAGAGTAGAATTTGGGCCACTCCATCTCTTCCCATGCGGTGTCGTACAAGGCAACTAAGGGATAGAGCTGTTTAACATCAGACAGATATAATACAGCCCACGCGCAACCTCAGATTCATGGCTCGAGTCAAAATAGTGCCTGGAATACGGCAATAGGCTCACCCACTATTACGTGGAGTCGAATAAAATAATTGGTGAATTGTGGGTGTTCATTCACCTCTGTCTAACCCTCCAGGGATAAAGGCGTGATTATATGTATGTATATATATATTGAAATTGCTGATAACATATTGACAACGATACATATAGCAGAGGAGTGTCCACTGCGTCGTTTCCCTGGAGGAATGCGTGAGCTTCATGACCTCACACCGGCAGCAATAGACTGACTTCGCCAACTGGACGTTGACATACCTATGAGGGCTCGAGCAGCGGCCATACGAAATGATGATGATGATGATATTACATTGAAATAAAAACATTTTTAAAGAATGCTATCGGATCTATCGAAAAAGAAGTATTTACCTAGTTTTATTTCAATGAGTGACATTTGTGTAAACTTCAGAAAGTATCATTATATTAGTGTTCCATTATATCCAATATATTGTTAAAAAGTGTTTCTGTATCTACAGAACAAGGACTAACAATATCTAATGCATTGAAACGTACGCAAGATGTCAGATAATAGAAGCTGGATTTCGAACACGCCCCTAGGTCAGCGGAAGCTCGGGGCGCAATCACCGAGGTCCTATTATACCGGCCACGAATTCAGGTGCAACGGTAATGTACTGTAGAATATGCTCACGAAGGAACATGACTCTGAGTCTGCAAATGGGAGTTCTTGTATCAATAAGCATAACAATATATCATAGTAAGGAAATACCTAACATAGATTTGCAAATATGTGTATTGTTTACGGTAATGGTTAGTGGTTTATTGAGAAAATTTATGGTAACTGATGGAGATCACGAGTAAATAGGATTTTTTAATAGTCTAGAAGGAAAGCGGAGGATCGGACGAAATGGCGCACATTGGGAGAGGCATATGTCTGTCAGTGGACTGCAGTGGGCAATTATAGATTGAATAATATTCCAGAAAATGGCCGCGATTCCACTCCGTTCCCGCTACCCATAGGAACTTATTTCCGAAATAAATGTATATGTTTTTCCACACTATCCATGTACCAAATTTCAGCCAGATCCGTTCAGCTGTTAGAGCGTGATTAAATAACAAAAATCCAAATATCTTCGCAAAATTTCACATCAGAAGCTGTTGTTTTAAGCTGATTATTTCTCCCTAATCGTTTCCACAGATCAAATGAATATGTAAATTGTTCTATAATGAAATCCAGTAAATGGCTGTGCTCTAGTTAAGCAGTTGGATTAATAATACATTTATTACTGCTATTAGCAATAGCGTTATAGAATATTATAGTTCTCCACTGTCTTAATGCGCCACAAAATGGACCGGATATTCAAGTACACTTGTTTACACAGCCTCTGTGGTGTAGCGGTAGAGTACGCAGCCGCAACGCAGGAGGCGTTGGTTAGATCCCCGCTCAATGCAAATATTTGTATGCATGAATATGGGAGCATTGGTCTGGTCGTACCTCGGAGAGTACGTTAAGCCGTCGGTCCCGGTTGCCATATGAACATTTATGGCAGTCGTTGTAAGGGAATTGGGTGAAATGGGCCACATGGAAGGGCTGATCACCCGTCCGGTCAAACAGCGTGCCCAATGGCAGTAGTAGAAGTTAGTATTATACTTGTGTAGTAGATAAAAAATATTGATACATTTACATATTCGCGACGGTTGCTGTGTTTGTTTTTAGTTTACGTCCAGGGGGCCAACCACAACCTCTTAAAGCAGTATTATTTCAATCTTACTTCGTGTTTTGGTACCATGACCTCTTAAAGCAATATTACCAATGATATTTTATACAAGATATGTTACGTTCATAGTAACTGACTTCTCAAATCTGATCCAGCAGTCTGTCAGTGCACAATAGTTGACAATTAGCGTTAAAGTAGTACGAAAGATGGGATAAGCACGTGAGTAAAAAAGATAGCTATAATTCGGAATGATTCGGACGATTGCGTTTCAAAGCATAGATTATGATTTTGTTGAACAGAAGGGGTATTTCGTTGGTAGGCAAGAAATGAAATTCGATGAAAAAATAATACGTCATTATTTATTTCGGAAAATGATAATAATTCAAAAAGATAATTAGGAAACTTCTCGAAAATAAAACCATAGTGCCGTACTGACGTTATAATCAAAAATTAAACTCCTTCAAATAAATTTAATTTATTTCTTTTCTGCCTCTTAGAAAGTTTTTTATTTTGGGATTATTTTTATGAGCAGAATGAAGCCGAACAGTGGTATATTTGTCAGTTATTTATATTCTTTCTGAGCAATGTTCCTTTTTTCGAAGTATTTATCTCTCAGTGGCTTCAAAATTATTGCTACAAATTCTGCTGCTTTTTGAAGGTGTCCAGTCAAACTCATTTCGTTGTTCTTTAACAATTGCAATCCACTCTTGAAGTCGAACTTCATTAGTCGGAAGCCTTGAAAAAAATTTAGGTTATTACAATTATTTAAAGGACAACAAATAAATAAAACAAAAATTATGTTACTGAATTTTGAATAACAAATAAAATTGAACAGCAGGTCAAAATTATTACTTTAGTAGGCAGTAAACTGAAAATTACCCTATGTCGCATCTGTACTGATAATCTATGCAAGCAGTGTTGTTGTGTCCTTGTCGTGCTCATATCAAAGAGTATTTCTGTCCTTTTTCTTTGCCGCCATTATTTTAAAAATATTATTAAACTAATTTTAATAAAATACACTAAAAAATCGGTGATATTGTATGTACTTACATGTGATAGAAGTTCCTTCGTGTTTTATTGATTTTAGTGTGGTAATTTGTACATTTTTAAAAATACACGGTGGCATTTTTATTGCCATTTTATTATGCGCTTACATACGTGACAACTCGGCGTTTGCCAGACATATACTAAATGCGATACGTCCCAATTGGGACGTTTTCGCGTCTTCACCAGGCGCAGTCTAATAACATATCTGCCTCTTTTTTGTATGTAATATCATTGAATATTACAATAATGTTGTTTAAATTAGCAGTTTTGGGACGTCACCCATAGTTTTCGTTCTTTTTGTTCGTTCAGCGTCAAATATGACATCCTTAATAAAGTCAATACATAGTTACAAACAACGATTGAAAAAACAATATTCGAGGAGTTTATCAGCTTCTAAAAGCTATGCTAATATTGCTTATTCACGAAATCGTCATCGAATGCAGTCGCGATTAAAATGAGACCCTTTCCTTTACCCATATGAAATTGGTTCAATAAGCGAAAGAGACTCCCACAGAGTGATGAATAGAGTCCACACTGTTGAAAATCCCTATCTACAGAGTTCTCTGTAAAGACTAAGGTAAGCCTATATTTATATTGAATTAAGTACACGCTAATGTATTGTAATGTGTGGTTGACCACTATTAGTTTCGTAAATATGTCATGTTCTTAACATAGTTGTTTTTTTCTAGGTGTTCATTGCATTACCATTTTATAGGCAACTGATGCGAGACCCATAGCATAAGCTGAGTGAACAACCACGCACAAATAATAACATGCATGATGGCTATTTCAAGAGTTCAACGGTTGCTCGAAAGGCCGCATTAAGATCCAGTTATAATAATAACTATTTTACAAATATAATTGCTTTTATAAATTATTCCATGTAATACCTACTAAATAAATAATATGGTGTCTATATTAATCGAATAACCATCTTTGTACGCTTGCTTCCACCATCACATTTGCCGCGTTTCCAAGCTGGATTGCGATGGCCAGCCTCAGCACCAAAAACGATCCGGAGCGAGAGTCGATTGTAATGATGTCGATGAGGTGATGACCGTTAAGTGTAAATATCTATCAAGCTGCGAGTATCAAGCATTATTTAATTAGAATTTGAGCTATTAGAGCGGGTGGCGCGGAGATCTAGATAATAGAAGCTAACTAAAAGACAAAAGGATGTGCAGTGTGCATTTTACAAAAATGTACTCTTTGTTGTGACAAAGCCTTTTTTTATAGTGTGGAAAATCCCCACGGATTCCACTCCCACGGACCCGGTGGAGCCGGTTATGTCGGACTCGAACCAAAACGCACGCCGTCTTGGGTCCTTGATTGCCGGAGGTGAGATTGCCAAAAGCATATCTCTCGCACCCCGGCAGACCCAGGACCATTTATCCTTCTTTCGAGATGGCCGCCTTCGAGTTGTGGGGACCCTAGTGTCCCCATCTAGCCCCGGATACGGGGAGGGCACTTTGCGCCTTTGGGCACTTTGTTGTGACAGAGCATCAGTGCGCATGTCCATTTTAATGTTATCAAGTGACATCGGTTCGGTTCTCACAGCAACGATCCTAATATAATAACAACATAGCTGCACGCCTTGGCTTCGCCCCGGTGCTATGAATTACCTATATACTTTTAGATACAAATCTTTCACACAAACCTTGTCCTAAGAATACCTACCTCCTGAATAGGTATAACCAAAATAAATGGGTAGATAATGAAAATCTGTCCCATTGTGGAATGCACTAAAAAGCTCTATCTAACCTTGGGACTCGAGAGCCTTGAATGTCGTCAAGTTCAAGCAGTATTCTTAATTCGGGTGCCACTCCGTCATACGTATCGCACTCGAAACGGTGCTATCGATGTGCTGAAATAAAACTTGACCCTAGGACCCGTTGCCTCGCACCCCTTGCACCTGTTATAATTGTATGTTGTGATCATGAATGCCCAGACAATTAAAAACATATAAAATTATTACGGCTTTATATTTGCGGTAGAAAATAAAATTTTACATAAGTAGGTTCCTACAATACAAAATTCACGATTGTTATGAAGACATTGAATATGAATGAATTGTATTTTGTTCTTAACTTTGCATGCTTGTCACAAAGAGGGTTCAAAACAACACTCCTACTGCGTTTACTTAGGTTTAGATGTTGAGGCATTTGAAGATTCTTTGTATCGCACACTAATTATTCCACGTTGTATAACAAAGAAATGCTTTCTTAGGTCGATGTGTTTTAATTTGCTACTTAGGATAGAGCATTTTCACATAGCTTCAATGCCACTTGGTTATCACTGAAAATCATTCACATTCATCGAACACTGGCGTCTTTCAGCAGTAGCCTTAGACGGAGAGCTCTTTCTCAGCTTCGGATAGCGACATAATAATAATTATATTCTTCATTCAGCATAAGCAGTTAACATAGTAGATGCTCGTTGCTTCGGACTCCCAGCTTACAAGTTACAGCCCCGCTCTACTACCACTTTAAATAGTACATATAAAATATAAATAGATAATATTTGCATGATTTGATCAAAATGCCCAGGCAATTTAAACTATAAAATTATTAATGGCTTTACAAGGCTTTACATATTATTTGCGGTGTAGGTGTAAAATAAAATGCCATAATAAAATTATTTTAATGTCAGATGACAGATAGTTTTCTTTTTTTTTCTTTCAATATCCTGCCAGTTACATAAAAAAGTATTTATATCAAAAACGTTTTACAAATTACGTGAATGTTGTTCCGTTTTGTGTGAGAAAGAGATGGCGCTACACAGTATGACAGAACGTACAGCGATCTCTCTTTTCCTTGTTTGCAGGCTTGTTGCAGGCACAAAAATAACCTTACTCAAATTCGTACCATGAGCGTACAATAATGTTTTATTTTATTCCTGCTTATTGACGGAAATGAATGAACTATTTAGAAAGAGTTATGTATTCCTTGCAATAATTCATTCGCATTAGGGCTGTACTCCGGAGACAAAAAGACCGGAGCACCTCTGGAGATTTTTGCGAACAACCTGTTATCTTTCTCAAAATCTCCGAAGATTTTATATAGAGTTAAATATTCGCCTTTTTTCATGAACACTATTTTACTATATATTTTTGATTATATGATTAGATTCCATAGCGATACGATTTTATCGAAGTATATGATGTATAGATGTTCGTGCATTTATTAAAAAGTAGGTAATATATACATATAATCACGCCTATATCCCCGGAGTGTTTTGGCAGAAGCGAATTAACATCAACACCCACATTTCATCAATGATTGCATTCGGTCGGTCCACCTATTGCCGTATTCCGGTCACAAATTCGGTAATAAGTTGATTTCATTAGTCTACAAATTGGACGTTTTCATAATGTTTTAATAAGAGGATTATGATAATAATAGTAATACAATGTCTCAAATGGGTAGGTACTTAAAAAAATTACGAAACTGACTAAATATACTTCCGCGTAATCAAAGAATGTCCGGAGGCTTTTCGAAGATTTATTAAACCTAGAGAAAAATCACCGGATACTGAAATCTTCCCTGGAGTCAAGCCCTACGCCTAATGTCAGTGATTTCTTTTTTAGAGACCATAGAGTTCTTTTATTCAAAAAGGATTTTTAAAAAGAAGTTTTTACTTTGAAGTAAAATACTTGTAATTTTTAGAATTGTATTTGTTTGCTTAATATCTAAGCAATTTCTATGCATCCTTCTATACAATTTATACTTGTAATTATAGCCGTTTCCCGGGATGCGAGTCTTCTCACTGGGCACCATGCTAGCTAAAAACCGGAGAAGACTGAGCGTGGGTGACGAAAATGCCTTATTGATCCACCTAATTGAAACTGCGTGCGGTTTTAGTCGGTTTGAGTTAGATATAATGGCCGTGTTGGCCAAACAGGGAGGTATCCGTGGAACACAATAAAAAGTACTTTTAAACCGTTATAATAGTCAGCTTGACCATTTCTTGTTTAAGTTAATGTATATAAATACGGTTTACTTGCTTTTTGGGTTACGAAAATGATTTTTTGAGCAGTATTTTGTCAAACAATAATAAAAAAGTTGCTACCTAGCAACTTTTTTAAAACGGCTAAATTTGACATAAAAACAATAATGTTAAATACAATACTGCTCTAAAATCTCGTCATGGTACGAATTGAATGAACTAAAATTAATTTGACGTCACAAAAGCACTAAGCAGGAATACATGACATGCACAATGTACGGTTGTGGTACGAATATAAGCAAGATTACTTTAAGCTTGACACAAAACTCTCCTGCAATAAGACTGTTTTGTAAACGGTTGTGGTAGGCCCCCAGTTGTGTGAAGAACAAACATTTTAAAATATACAAAGCCTTTTTATACGGAACTACGGTCTCTTTTCATAACAAATATTAACATTCGTTTTGTACACAACTAAATAAAATATTTGTGACATAAAATGAAATATTTATGTCAGTAGGCTTAAAAGAAAAATATGTCAAATTTTAAACTATGCCGAATGAGTTTATAATTTGAATTGATGATTTGTTTTTATTCAGTGTTAGTAAAATAACTTGACCATTCTTTCTATAAGCGGCTGAACTTGGATCTTTTTCGTGAAGCGACTACTTGTACAACCAATAGGCGAAATCGAATACTACTATTACTTCTACTTCTACTACAGCTGCCATTGGGGACGCTGTTTGACCGGACGAGTGATCAGCCCTTCTATGTGGGCCTGGTATTTCACCCAATTCCCTTATAACGACTGCCATAGGTCGGCTGCTGTAGGGTGAACCGGGTAAAGTGGGGTTACCTGGACGCGGGGGGTGGCGGCTGCGACTGTGGTGCACCTCTACAGTCGATGGACCACCTCTTGTCGTGCCCACTGTGCCCCTACACCTGCACGATTGCCGACCTGAATGAAGCTACGGAAGATGCGGTCAAAGTCGCTGAGTTTTGGGCTGGGCGTATCTAAATATTTAAATTGTTGCCACTGTCACGAAGAAGAAGAAGACTGCCATACATGTTCATATGGCAACCGGGACCGACGACGGCTTAACGTGCTCTCCGAGGCACGACCAGACCAATGCAAATACTCATATTCATGCATACAAATATTTGCACTTAGCGGGGATCGAACCCGCGCCTCCTGCGTAGCGGCCGCGTTCACTACCGCCTCGCCACGGAGGCTGTCACTGATATCGAATTCATTGCCTATATTATTTTTAAGTAACAAGCACTGTCAAGAAAAAATAACATAACCAGACCTCATATTTTATAAATCTATTAGGTGTAGCTAAAAATAAACGAGCCAATTAAAATCGATCGAAAGCAATTAAGGGCATCTGGAGTCGACACCGGGTAGCAGGAAAACGCTGACTGAAGATATAACGGATATAAGGTGAACTCTCACGACATTGTTAGCAGTAAAAGAAATATATAAGTGTGCAACCTTATTACTGACTCTTTGATATGAATGTGATAGTAGTTTAATCAGTGATGTTTTACTTTATGTGAAACGATAGCCGCTACTGTAATGATAACAGTAATTAAATTCGTCTTAAGGACACTTTTTCCTTCAATTAGCCCGTTGCAGTTCCCTGCTGGACCTAGGCTTCTCCCAATGTAGGGAGGCCTTGGAGGAATGGTTCCACACTGGTCAGACTGGTTGGTACAGGGTTTAATTTCAAGTTTTCCTTTCCCACTTCTTACGACACCCTTCGGATGAGATAGGGTAATTATATTCTTCCTCCGTCACTACACTGATAAGTATTAAGGAAACTTTTGATCGAGGACATACCTACATAATATATTACCACGGTAAACCATGGGGCTTTGCTAGTAGCACCGTGGTTTCATCCGAGTAAGTCTTGTTCCCGTGGGAAATTCGGGATAAAAAGTAGCCTACATTACTCATTTATAACGTAGGTTTCTATAGGTGAAGGAAATCCTAAATTAGTTTAATATAGTTGCAAACAAATGACCATACCGCACCTTTTTCCTAATGTGCTCCTTCAAAAACATCTGATGAGGCAATTCTAGACAAGTGGCAAGTCGCTGGCTGGCGCATCGTGGAAAAGGATCACAAATTTATGGGATTTTATGTAGGTATATGACAGTTATCAACGAATGTCAAATATGTCAAATCCCATACAGTTTTCATTCTATTCCACGATTAGCTGTTGCCCGCGACCTCGCCCGCGTGGATGCCGGCCATCGCGATCAAAAATAGCCTATGTGTTAACCCAGGGTGTCTGCTAATTTTATTAAACTCACTCCAGCCGTTTAGACGTGAAATAGTAACACAATTCCATCCATACATACTTACGAACGTTTATAATATTGGTACAATACTTCAGCTAGCGAGTTGCCACTCGTCTAGGGCGGAGGCTGTCAGGCTGAGGTCAAACGCAATTTCTTCACAAAATCTCTGATTAATATTAGTTTACATACGAGTTAACTGTGTCAAAAGAACACTCAATAAAAAATAAGTAAATTATGAGTACAGTTGTTAAACAACAGTTTCCCATTAAACTTTTTGGGTACGGTACCTTCAGTGCACGTGTCCGAGTTGTGCCTGCCGGTTTTATGGATCGTTCCGTTCCCATGATTTAGAGGAGTCAAAAAAAGCGTTTATAGCTCTATTAAAGCTCTACAACATACTTCTCCATTCTTCGAAAACTATGTCGATTGCTAACGATGATTTATATTTTACTAGTCTATTTTCTATTTTCAGTTCTGTTCCCGCTGCTTATAGAAATAAGTTATGCCAAGGCTAAAACACTGTAACGCTCAAACATCTCGACAAATTTGACTGAAATTTATTACAGGTAGTAGATCATAATCTGAAGTAATACAATCATAAGTTTCTTTTAATCTCTGGAATAGGTTTCCACGTGTTGGGGGAATAGGAATAGAATCCCACGCGTCCCACGGAATAAACTACATAAATTTCGTGCAGATCCGTTCAGCTGATCTAGCGTAATTGATTAAGAAACGTCCACAGAACAAACATGACAGGAGTAACATTCAGTTAAAGAAATCAATGATTAAAGCCAGTTCATATAACAAGTTATTTCTTAAATTGTCCACAAATGAACAACTTGTATCGTTAATATAAAGACACAAAGATACATCGAGCGCAGAAGCGAAGTAAATTGTTTATTAACTCCAAATAAGAGAAGGTCGACTTTCTATTAGCCATAATTCATGGATTATTGTTCGTAATGGAAAGGAAATTGAACACAAAACTCGATTATCATAAATAATTCCCAATAGGCGAGTCTCGGATGAAATCAATTGATTAGATTTGTCTAAGTGGAAAATTAATTTTTAAATCAAAATACAAGTCTCATGTAAATTGTTACGAATCAATCCACATAAGTTATTATATTGAATCAATCTGAACTGAGACAAAGTAAATAAAATATCCGAACGTATTTGTGATTCATGATGTTCAACCGAATTTGTGATTTTATCTGGATATGCAAAAAAATATGAACATAAGCTTGTGGAATAGGAATTCGGAAGAAGTCTTTGATATGTGTATTATCATCTATGTATCGATATATACTATGTGATCATAATATTAAAGGAATATAGACGCCTGACAGAATCTTTCTGTTCGTACATGGGAATGTAATTCAATCTTGCTAGTTTAACCCAGTTGGGGCCAGTTGGCAACGTATCTATTAAAATAATAGAGATAAACAACCTGTAACATAAAACATTGCTTTAATAAAATTCAATTTGGCTGTGATACATACATACGTGAAAATAGCTGGATGAATTTTAACGGTATTGTTGT
This sequence comes from Eilema sororculum, assembly GCA_914829495.1. Lineage (NCBI taxonomy): Eukaryota > Metazoa > Arthropoda > Insecta > Lepidoptera > Erebidae > Eilema > Eilema sororculum. The sequence continues at coordinate 16,173,028 of OU618552.1, read as the reverse complement.
CATTGTAGGTCAAACAGTCCAAAACAAAGATTAGTCGGCCTGAAACTTTTACTGTATGTGATTTGATACATTATAGCAATAAAACTAATGCCATTATGACATTTGAAATTTATTTTGCGCTTATTGTGGCATTTATATTCCAAAAAATACATACATAAAATCACGCCTGTTTCTCATTGGGGTAGGCAGAGATCACGGATCTCCATTTGCTACGATCCCGACATACTACTCTCGCTTCATTCACTCGCATTACATTCTTCATGCATGCGCGTCCGTCGGTTCAAGGTACTCCTGACCTGCCCCTTTTCTAAAACTTCACCGATTTGGTCCAAGAAGGTGCGCCTAGGTCTTCCCCTTCCGATACCATCCACACTTGCCTCGTACACCTGTTTCGTTAGTCTCCTTTTATTCATTCTCTCAACATGACCGAACCATCTTAACATTCCATACTATGCCTACCCCTATTGGAAACAGGTGTGATTTTATGTATGTATGTATGTATGTATTCCAGAAAATCTGCTGAGAAGCTGTAACAAATAGTTAAACACAAGGAACTAAAGAATGTTATAGAACGTTGAATGCGTCTTCAAATTTGCTTCTACAGTGGGAGGCAATTCAGGTAATCCAGGAAACACAATGATAACAAAACCAGGGAATACATTTATATATTTATTCAGGACGAAATTACGTCCAATACCTAGAATTCTGGGTTATAGGCCTAAAGTAAGTTATGGATTTAGGCGAATGGGCATCATTTGAGTTACGACTTTCAAGATATTAAAAGAGTTCTAATATTTATATGGGCTATTATAATAAAACTGTTTTTATTAACCTCGCAAGTTTGGGAGCATAATCAGTGCCACGAAAGGATTCTTTTTTGAATTTCAAATTCAAAAAAGAATCCTTTCGTGGCACTGATTATGCTCCCAAACTTTCTTTTAGATGCATATATATAGATAACCAGTCAACCCAAAAATTAAAAAGCTAGTAGTCCTTTTCCAGGTATCACGGAAACAATATACGATTGTGTCTCTACCTAAGTGGCATAAAATAAATCCGAATTTTGATACTGAATATACTAGCAAAAAGTGATAAAGATACAGAATTATTATCGCATATAAAATATTATTGTGGATCGCTACAAGTAATAAGAGTTCTAAATTACAAACATAGAAAGTAAAACGGCAATTCATAAAATTCACTCTGTGTGAAATTATGCAATTACATATTTGCGGTAGCCTAGTGGTATGGGTAATGGACTGCTGAGACGTGGTCTCGGGTTCGATCCCAGGTTTACCATGGCACACACCAATGACTTTTCGAAGTTATGTGTGTATTTATCGCAGGTTTATAAGTGCCCGGTTAATGGCAATAGGCTCGCCACCTATTACATTGGGACCTAAACATAAACTGGCGAAATGTGGGTGCTAGCACCTCTGCCTACCCCTTCGTGGAATACAGGCGTGAGTTTATGTTATGTTATGTTTTATGTTTATATTTGACTGTCACGTAAATGTAACTCTTAGCTATAATAAAAGACCAGAAAAATGCCTCGCTATCGGAATACGACGGTCAAGTAATATTCTAATATTGAGAGATTGAGAATTTCGTTCACCACTCATAAAATTTTACCCTCTCGAAAGATAACTCTTTGAAATTTCACGTTTCATTACTTCTTGTCCACAAAGGAAATTTTGTTTGCCCTGCGTCCTTGCGAGTGTTGGATTCATATGAGTCATACAGAGTTAAGCCAAGAGTTAAAATTAATTTCAAATATTTTGTCATTTTTTTTGTACAGCATTTATTTCTAAAGTGACTTTATTATTATGTTAAAGAATAGCTAAAACAAATATCGTAAGAAGAACTTATGATAAAATATATTTTGCCTTTATTTATGTTAAATTAATTTAAAATTATCAGGAACTTATAGATATTTTTACTGTCTTGTATGCATTACACAGTACGCTACAATCAAATGCCTTTGCAGACCAAAAAAAAATCGCGGATATAATCCTAAAATTTCCCTACTATTAGTTTGTTTTCTTGAATCAAATACTAAAACATGCCTAGGTACGGATATAGTAAAGTATCAAAAATATTACAAGTATGTCATAACATCTATCACTTCCATCCAACTAATTGCACATTTTAATCTTCGCAATATGCAAACATCTGTACATTTCCAACCTTTACAAGCAATTTTGTCCAGCAACTTTTTCCACGATCCGCCCACATTGAGGGGCAAAATCATTTCGCTGAAAACTGCTTAGACGTGCACAGTGGACTAAGTAAGGTAACTTTTCGGTCTGGCTAGCGGCCAATGTTTGTAAGAAGTTCTCGCGAACTAAGACTCGTACAAAGGTACTATAAAGTTCCACAAAACTACACTGCCATTGTGTCAGTAACGCTGTTAAATTTTCAGGCTATGTGACTCGTATCCTAAAGTATTAATCGGTGGATTGGTAAGAATTGTAATAGGTACCAAACTTTAATGTAATGACTTCTATATTGCTGACAGCTGACCGCTAGATTTTAACACCACCCACCCACGGAGGATAGAATATAATTAGGTAATTTCCTTCTCTATGCATCCACGGTAGTATAGACAACCACGTTTTTCTGAAGATTTTTCTTCTTGCTCGGTTCTGAAGAGTTGTTACTTGATGTTAAATGGCCTATATCCTTTATTGAAAACGAGTCTACCAAATTGAAAAAGATTGTTTCAAATTGCACAGGTAGTTTCAGAGCTGAGCGCGTTTAAACAAACAAACATTTGAGCTTCATTATTATTCGATTTATGTTCTTTTTTATCACCGCAACTTTTCAATTATGTCAGAATATTGAGCGATGTTTCAATTCACGTTAGGTACCCGTCTGCTCAGGGATTTCACGTTCACATTCCCCACAGGGACGATAAACACCAGTATATTGAAATTGACTGGAACGAACAAAGATATAAAACACACCGAATCACTACCATAGGTCAAATCATACTTGACATGTTGGTATCGGTGAATATTTTGTAAACTCATGTATAATATGCAGAACATGAGTATAAAGATTTCTCAGTCGTCAATCCCAGTTGCATTCAAAGCTTTCATTTTGAAACCTGGATTTTTCCCTGCTATTCCTTTTCAGCTATCAAAGTGTTAATCTATATAATATTTAAATCACCTAAATACATGAATGTGTTAGAAACATCCAAACACTTTCACATTATATTTTTTTATAATATAAATTGGATCTTATTTTGGCTCATCACTAATTTTGTACACTTAACACCAAACCTCCAGGTCCGAAGCTGAGCTTATAAAGGTCGTGATTGTTTAATACTTTGCCGAGCGATAGCGGAAGCATACAACGTTTAACTTTATAACATAAAATGGAACACAAAACTAAATGGCGTAAACTATCTACACCGGTGGCAATGTTGCCAAATTCCGCACAATTTGCGAAAACGTAGAATGGTAGGCAGGCAGGCTTAAAAGTTAATCCCGACATATTTCTTCAACAAGAGTAATTTCTAAGTTTATGGTTTCTGTGAAGTTCAGAGAGTTTGGCATTCATACCTGAACCGCCCTTGAACAGTCTCTCTAAATTTTTCATGTACCTACTTGCTTGCAAAAGTTACAAGTAACTTACAAAAATGGTTCGAGGTATGGAAGTTCTTTATTTAGCTCCATATTATCCTTGCGTTAATTCCGGTCAAATCCGAAGCTTTTACCTCTGAGTTCGTGCGAGGGGGAGTCTTTTTACAGTACCTACAGTCCACTGCCAATGAAGTTTTTTCTTAGCTATTTTATTAAAAATATAGCTGTGGTTCTTGATGTCCACCTCTTGCTTCGCCTGTCGCCCTATATGTTGGAAATTAAGTTTAAGGAGTTCCATTTGTTCAGGTTGTGAGTTGTATATCTGTTTACTGCGGAGTACATTGCTCCCGTTTCAGGAACCTATACGAACTATCTCGAGATAAAATAGTCTCTATAATCTGTTTCTGCGCGTTAACCTTGATCCATTCATTCAGTTGGCGTGATTCAGTAAAAAACATTCATTCATACTTTCGCATTCAAGGAGCAAGTTTGATAAACACACACATATGTTCATGAAATATTAAAAATATATTCATTACATTACGCTCACACAGTGTCTTCCATCTTTGAAGTCCCAGCGGTAACTGAGTAGTCGAGCGTGTGGAAGCTGCATGCAACGCGCGTCGTCAACAGCACTCACCTAGCGCCTCGCCCGAGCGCCTCTTGCGAGAATGAAATGTGAGCATTAAACTTTTTTGTTTTTAAATCTTGGTTTGTATTTTCATAATTCATACTGTTACATATTTGTTGCCGTCCGGTGAATTTCATGGTCCTAGACTTTTGAAGCTAAAGTTAATCTGACTTGCTCAGTTGGTGCATCTGCTTAACGACGGACAAGATAATGAATCAACATTTCTCATTTCTGCGATGTCACCTTTTTGGAGGAGAGCAAGTTAACCTCTGCATCATCTCACATTACTTAGTCTTTTCGGAGCCCAGGGTCCACTTATCACTTTCTTCTTTTTTTTTTATACAGGACACGTCAATTCGACTTCACCTCGCCTGATGTTAAGCTAATGGCAAAGTCTCGGAAAGAGGGTCACCATCGTAAACATTTACCATGTTAACAGTGGTGGCACTCAGCTTGACGGCCTCATTAGATGCCTTTTCACGCCCCGCTTAAAGGACCCGGGACTGTAGGAAGAAGGAATCACGTGAGCTGGCAGGGAATTCCAGGTCTTAGTGGTGCGGCATAGGAATGAATGGCTTTTTCAACAGAATCGTAATTCTGTCAATTCGAAGGAAATGCTTATAAAATTATGACGGCAATATTTACTCTTTAGATTTAGAATTTTTAGCATGTCTGATAACATTACGCATAAGGTTTTCTAAGTAACAAATTGCGAAACCTACGCGTTCATAATCAAATATCATCAGAATCCGTTCAATTTCACGGAGAAAAGTAGCCTATGTCAGTCTTCAGCCCCAAAACGAAATCTTTATTTTCCGGTCCATAAACATTTTAAAAAATCACGTCTATACGTTGCTATGTCGCTGCGTGAAAAAAGAACTAAGAAGTATATGGCTTTGTCTTTTCTTATACTATTGCAGGGCTCGATACCTTTTTTTTTTCGTGCGGAAATCCCCTCGGGGATTATGTCGGACTCGAACCGACTAAAACCGCACGCCGACTGTGGGTCGTGGTGCTAGGCCAGAGGTGAGGTTGTCATCGACATATCCTTCGCACCCCGGCTGACCCAACAGGGCTCGATACCAGATGTCAATGATCCTAACATGTAGGTATTACCAAATAAATAAAGCAGCTGATGTGTATATTCCCATAATTAAGATGTGTGATAACCCAAATAGCAAATTCAAAGCAAAAGGTTATTGGAGCCCATATATCTCTAAGTTGATAGGTGAACGGAGACTAGCTCTCAGCAACTTTAGAAGAAACCCACCCCTTCAAACCTAACCCTACTTGAAAGAAAAACATTGAAGGCAAAGGAAGCTATCAGGAATGCTAAGGTAAATGATTATAGAAAATTTTGTAACAGTATTGATAATAGGGTGTCTGTCTCTAATATGTGGCAACGTTTGCGTTGGGTCAAGGGTTACAAAAGGACAAGGGCTGATATTCCTCAGGAACTACTGAATGAAATGATGAGCGAGCTTGCACCAGACTCTGTCATACCAGTAATACCGATTTTTAATTCCAGGAATACATATATAGAATCTGAATTTACATTAGAAGAAATGAATCACTGCCTAAAAAAGAAAGATACTGCTCCAGGTGATGACAAAATTACATATTCCATGATTTCCAATTTACCAACAGTTGGTAAGTTATATCTACTCAAAATATATAATACCATTTTAAACTCAGGTTCACCTCCATCTCAATGGCGGGATATTAGAATCATACCCATACCAAAGCCGGGTGCTGATAGAAATATTAATAAACTAAGACCTATATCTCTGATGGCTTGCACTTGCAAGATTTTTCATGCTATGATAGCCAAGAGACTAGAGTGGCATGTAGAAAGACACCAGATTTTGTCGCCTTATGCAACGGGCTTCCGCCGGGGACAGTCTAGCATTGATTGTTTAACCCGCTTAGTGACTCAAATTCAAATAGGCTTCACAAAGAGCAATCCAACTCTAGCTTGTTTTCTAGACATTAAAAACGCATATAATAACATATTAATAGAAAAGCTGTTGTGCATTCTTGACAATTTAGGTATAGGTAGAACTATATGTCAATATTTATGGAACTTTCTTAGTGAGCGTCATCTTAGAGTTACTATTAACGAGTCTGCAAGGTGTAGTGAGATAATCCGATATACCGGAAAAGGCTTAGCCCAAGGTGACCCTATTTCACCACTACTTTTTAATATAGCAACCTTCAGACTCTGCAGGGAAATCATGGATGTGTATATATGTCAATACGCAGATGACTTTGTACTATACACAACATATAAAAACATTCTGGATGGCCAATATAAAATTCAGGATGCATTGCAAATACTTATTACTATTTTGGATGAATTAGGGCTGGAGCTGTCTAATAGCAAATCAAAATACTGCGTGTTTAGTCGAGGAAATCGACAACAACAGGTGCAGCTCTCTATTAACAATTGTGAATTGGAAATTGTACAGTCTTACAAATATCTAGGTATTTGGTTAGACAAAGCACTGCGATGGGGTAAGCACATCAATGCAGTAGTTGAAAAGGGTCAGCAGCTTGTCAATCTACTTAAAATTCTAACTGGTTCTTCCTGGGGTGTTCACCAAGTCCACCTACGTAGGTTATATATTGCACTGATTAGAAGTAGGTTGGACTATGGAAGCTTTTTATTCGACAACAGTGCGAACACACACATACACAAGCTGGTTAAAGTGCAAAACCAGGCTTTGAGGGTTGTGGGGGGCTTTATAAGAAGTACTCCAATTCACGTGATGGAATGCGAGCTTTGTGTAATTCCGCTGCACTTAAGAAGACGATGGTTAGCCATTAAATATTGTTTAAAAACTCAATCCTTATCTGACAATGTAACAACCAAGCTACTATCAGAACTTAGCGCTCTTACACACACCAGGTACTGGACTAACAAGAAGCTACCCTTACTTGTTAGTGTTTTCGAAGAAACTAGAGAAGAAAATATTAAATCAACCCCAATCGTCGAAATGTTTACGTTAGAAATTTGGTTAACTAAGATTCCTATTCAAAGCATAATAAAAGATAATTTAGAAGCAATTAAAGAACCTAAAAAAACTTACAACCACAACTTATTAAAAATAGAAATATTGAATGAAATATGGGAGAAATATGAGGGTTACTATACTATTTTTACTGATGGGTCTAGGAGTGCTAATGGCTGTGGTGCTGCCTACTATGATCCTTTAAAACCAGAAAATGCTATAAATAGTTGTTTTAAAGTTACTAATTCTGTTTCAATCATGACTCTGGAGCTCCTTGCAATTTCAGAGGCACTGGTGTATACCCAACGTATTGGCAAAAGAAAGACTGTAATCTGTGTAGACAGTAAAAGCGCTCTGCAACATATAGCTCGATGTGCCTCTGGCTGCAGAGGCACATCGATAGCTTATGTTGTACTGGCACAAATACACAGTCTGACGGAACGCGGGTTTGACCTGAAATTGCAGTGGGTTCCCTCTCATGTAGGCATAAAAGGAAATGAGGAGGCTGACCGTTTAGCGAAACTTGGAATTACTGAGGGTAAAGAGGTTAATATAGAAACTAGCTATTTAGAGTTATTTCCCAAGTACAGAAACAGATGTCACGCGTTATGGAAAGAATATTTCAATGAAAGATCGAAGAATAAAGGGATATGGTACAAAGCTATCGTGTCAGAACCTCCTCATATACCTTGGTTTTTAAATACAATGTTGAGCAGAAAACTAGTGGTAACTGTCCACAGATTGAGATCTGGCCACATGCCGCTCAATAAGTTCGGATTTTTAATGAAAAAATTAAATTCACCAAACTGTGAGGTTTGTGGTACCGTGGAAGATATCCTTCACTTATTGGCGGAATGTGCCAGATATCAGGATGCTAGAGAGGAGTTATTCATGGAGCTAAACCTAAATTTATACGATGTTGGTATATTTCAACAAATATTGTCTACACCAAAGTCTGAAGCTACCTATAGCCTAGTTAAGTTTGCTTTATTAAGATTTTCTAGTAATTAAGTACGAGTAAAAGATACGATGGGACTGACATGTACGCCTGTATAAAAGTCCCTAATAATAAATAAAGAGAAAAAAAAAGAAAAAAAAACATGTAGGTATAGTTTTTTGTGGCATTAGCTTTATCTACGAGTTTCACTCGGTGTGCGTATTTCAAATAGTTTTATGTTTCAAAACTTTCGCGAACAGTAAATTTTATACTCAAAATAATAATTGAATGATAATTTTATAGCATTTATTATGCTAAACTCGAAAAACTTCTAAATTCGAAATACATCGGGAAAAAGAAGCGCTCAAGGAAAAGGTCGTGGGTTCAAGTCCCACTTGAGCGCTTCTTTTTCCCGAGTCTCTAATAGACCTGTTAAAATCATCGAGATGATGAAATGGTACTTGTAGTAGAGCTGCAACAAATATGAAACAAATTGTAGATGATTCGGAAAACATTGGAAAAAATTAAATGCTCAAGTGAGACTCGAACTCACGACCTTTCCCTTACAGGGGGACTGCTCTTCCAACTGAGCTATTGAGTCACACTTGAATCATTCCAAATTTTTCTTCTCTTTATATCCGTCTATAAGGCCGGAAGTCTATAAGCATTTCATTTTTTCCAATGTTTTTCGAACTTAAAAGTTAGCATAATAAATGCTATTAAAAAATCCATTCAAATTGTAGATGAGTTAGAATTTGATACAATCAATGTATTTCTATGATAATCTGCGTCAAAATAAGGGTAGTACTGCACCAGAGCCTCGTAAACGACCTCGAAACCCTGCTGATTTTCGGCATTCTCTGCAAATATACGTCTGTGTTAACTGTACTCTCTAAAATATTTTACTCTTCATTCGAATCAGCATCAGATCGGTCTTAACTAGCTTAAGTAGATTAAATTTGATCATTTTGAGACTTTGGTAGCCAAGTTCGATCTGTACTTGCTACTTTGTATGGTCTGTAAGTTGCATCAATGTTAGCAGAATTTTCATTTCTATATTCATTCGATAAAGTGAATTCATTTCTAAACGAAGCGACTGAATGTATACTTCGACTGTATTATCTGATTATAATAATAAATTCAGGATCGTTATTATCAACGAAAATTGCATGCCACTTACTGCGGCTAAACATGTTGTGCTATAATACTTAAGTTACTTGCTAAGATCTTTGTTACCATGTTTATGAGCAAATAAATTTCTATTTCTATTTTATTTCTATAACGACATAATTATAATTAACTAGCTGACCCAGCGAACTTCGTACCGCCAATTATTTTCCACCCACGTGGCATCCGATCCCGTTCCCGCTGCAGCCTCTTATGCAATGATATAGTTTTATGTTATGTTATGACAGCCTCTGTGGCGTGGCGGTAGTGCACGCGACTGCCACGCAGGAGGCGCGGGTTCGATTCCCGCTCAGTGCAAATATTTATATGCATGAATATGGCTATTTGCATTGGTCTGGGTGTTTCTATGTATAATATGTATTTATTTACAAAAAAAGTATCTAATTATGTATATCCGCATTCTAGATTCCATAACACAAGCTAATTAAGCTTACCATGGGTCTAGATAGCGTTGTGTAAAATGTTGTGGAATATTTATTTATTTATTATCTAAATAGCAACAGAAATAACCACACTGTCACTTCTGCGTATATGCCGATGCTCCGTTCTCTTGAGTAGTAGCGTGGTTATATATAGCCAATGTGTTATTCTGATGTATAAGTTATGTTATTGTAAAGTTACATGAAAATCCATTCAGTAGTTTTTACGTGAAAGAGTAACAAAGATCCATCCACACATACATCCATCCATACTCACAAACTTTCGCGTTTATAATATTAGTAGGATAGGCGAAGTATGAACGACAGAAATCTTAATATTGACTAAAATATTTATGCTCTGTTGATGTACCTTTACTCTTGTTTTAGCTAATATCTACAACAATATAGCGATCTGTATTGTGGAGCGAGGCGACTCATCAATCCTTTTCCACAATATTAAATAAGACCAGCAGGTGTACAAAAGAAAATAACAAAATTACATCAAGAAATGTCTTCGTAAATAAAATAGACTATGTGTCTGTACAAAAATCCAGAGTTTCGTTAGGCACTTTTGTGTGCTCATACATAATAAATGTGAACTGGCCAGCCGGCAATGAATAATGGTTAGAATAAATCCTAATTCAGTGCATTACATCAGTAAAGCTGTAACGGTCCATGATAACAAAGATTTATTTACAAAGCAAACAGTTTAGAGAAATCCTATGTGATGATAAATGTAAATATCATGTGATGCGGTATCTGTATTCGTTGTACATTCAGCGTCAGAAATATCGTGACGACAAGGTCTCAAAATTATCTTAAAACTCTCGTGTTAACAGCAAATCAAACTGTTATATTGATTTAAATGGCATTATTGTCCAAACTAAAGGTGTCCACCAGAACAATCAGTCAACTGGAAGGGGGTAAAAAAAATAAAGATCTCAGTGTTGCTCAGGGTGGGATCGACTGTCCTGGGCTTCTCTCTGAAATTAAGCTAAGAGTGCCAGTTAAAAGATTACGTAAGAATATCTTATCGTGCAGGCCTCCGTGTCGCACCAATTTTAGAGTGAATAGCTTTCTGCCTAGAATTATTAGCGAATTTAACCAATTGAATGTGGACAGTAACCCTGGATCTCTTACATACCGGTAAACATTCTGCCAGTTTTGTTGAAAGTGTATGGATATTGATATTTCTATTGGCACAATCTTATTCCTGTCCTATTGCGCTCAGCTGTAAACAATTTTGTTTTATATAACTGGTTAAATGTTGTGCAAACCTAAATGTTGTGTAATAAAAATGAAATTTAATGTCTTTCTGATGTTGACTATACCTACCTGTTTTTGTTTTTTTTAAATTTTGGCAAGTCGGTTTTTTCGTACTTTATTCAGGGTGAAATAAGTAATGGTATTCATTTCATCGCAATTACTCTCATATGTGAAACACGAACTCAGTAAGGACACATCAGTTTGATCATAATCGGTGCGTTCGATCTAAATCTTGCGTTGGTGTCGATTGTACCAAGGTTATGAACATCCGAGTATATATATTAGGTATCGATTTATATCTAAATACTACTAATATTAAAAACGTCATAGTCTGTGACAATGTTTGAATGCTTTTTGCTTAATCATGCTCTAAAAGCTGAATGGATCTGTAAGAAATTTGGTACAGGGATAGAATATCGTCTGAATGAATGAATATCTAATAACATATAGGCTATCCCGGAGAATAGGTATGTTCCCAAGAGTAGCAGAAACGGGATCAAAATTTCAAGCAAGCGGCGAAGCCACCGGTGTCTGCTGATGAATTAATTACGAAAAAATTAATAACATAATAGTATTTTGCCGGACAAAATGTTCTATGTCCGATTGTCATTGTTCAATTTATGAAGAAAGTTTTATCAGGAAGCACAGCATTAGTTAGTCGTAACTTTCGTGAACTATTTTCATATTCCTGAAGTTAATCGTGGTCTATTGTAGGCAGCTGAGCAGTAACTATCAATAGATACTTAAACTGCTTTCACAGATTTGTGAAGATTCCTCTTGTGGTCTGACAACTTAGAGCCAACTTCGAGTTCACAAAGACCCGATACGAAGACATTCCTTATTAAGTTCCTAACTAAAATTATGTTGCCGATTGTGAGATTATGAATTCCCTTAGTTAACAAGTTTCTAACCCTTTGCAGCTTAATGTATTAAGCTTCTTATGGTATGAAGATGTTCTGGTTTTATATTTTAGAAGGATATGAAAAATATAGTTTCTATCTACATCTAGGTATACATATACATACATAGATCGAAATAAAGCTCTCAGTGGTATGGCTGAGAGCTTCCCTATAACCCGATTCCCACCGGCTTGTCTTTGTCCCACCTTACGAAATATAGGATATTATGTAAGACTTTGATCTATAGGGTAAACTTGCCTAAATCGTACTTGCGCTTAAATCGTACCTTGCTTATATCTCAACATCGGTAATAGCCATCAGCGTCTCTAGTGACAAAAAATGTAAACATTACTCGGCCATATTACCATCTGAAAGATATACGCCGGCGCGCTGTTAACAACAGAAATATCGAAAAAATAAGTTTTTATCTACTATTTTTCTATTATTTTTACATAATTCGTAAGAGCATACTTCAAATTCTATCCTGTTTAGTTTTTCTAAGTATTTATTTTGTATATATGCATATATTTACGATCTCGATAGACGTAAACCTAAGCACGTATTATTCGACATTATTTTAGGCGGTAATTTTAAAGTTTCTTCGACTGATGCGCCTATTTCGTATTCGATACAAAGTCTTAAATCGTACTGGTACGACTTAGGAATAAAAAATTCCAAAGAATCCGTTGACTATAAATTGATGCATATTATTTAAATGCAAAAGGCAGAAAAGTAAAAGTACGGGTGTTCTCATCATCACTGAAAGTCTAAACAGAAGAAACAAAGAAAAAGACCGTAACGAAGAACGTTAGTGCAAAGATGAATAAAACTACCAAAACGACACAAAAAGAAAATAAAAAAAAAAACAAAAAAAAGATGGAAATTATAGCTAATATTGTAAAATATGCGAAGAGGATATAAAAGAAAGTATGATTAAATTTACTCAATGTGAGGAATGGGTACATGAACTCTGCGCGGGTATCTGTAAAAAACTACAGATTACAAATGTAAAAAATAGGCGAAGACCATTTGTAGTATTTGTTAAGAGTTAATGCCTAACGCTTGATATTATGTTTTAACATTATTATCTACTTTATCCTTATAGAAATATTAAAATCATAACTGTAAACCAATGATTAGATCTCATAGTACGATTTAAGAATATATAAGTACGATTTAAGATGAATAGTCGTAAATCGTACTTTTTTTAAGTTTTTAAAAATTGATAATTTCCAAAAAGTTTATAAGATTTATGTTAAAGTTGATTATGATTATAACAAAAGGTTAAACTAAATAAACATTTTTTCAAAGAAAATACAGTTTTTCTTTACTCATTTTGAAAATATGACTGTTTTCCTTTAAGGGGTACGAATTAGGCAAGTTTACCCTACTACATCAATGCTAATAAGTAAATATTGAAAGCGGAGGATCGGGTGAAATGGCGCACATTGGGAGAGGCCTATGTCCTGCCGTGGAATTGATTGATTGAAATATTGAATTGTGAAGGTGGACTTCCCTTATGAAAATATTCACCTTTCACCTTTCGCCACTGGTGGGAGGGTAAGAGCGTGCAGGTATATTATACTAGAAAACAAATTAGACAGCATATAAATTGTTATTTACTCAGAAGTGTTTCATCGTAAAAGAATTAACATTTCTTAAATATTTGTCAGTATATGAATCGTCGGTAGCTTAGTGGTTAAGTCGGCCTTATGATACAATCGAGAGGTCCGGGTTCGAATCCTAGCCATTCCACAAGCAATTTAGTTTAGTTGGAGGGGTTAGAGGGAATATAAGTGATTTCGGTTGCTAATATTCTTTATACATAAAAATATTCCACAACATTCTACACAACGCTATCTAGACCCATGGTAAGTTTAACTAGCTTGTGTTATGGAACCTAAACTGCGGATAAAGATTCTTACATATCATATATAGAAACACCCAGACCATTGCAAATAGCTATATTCATGCATACAAATATTTGCACTGAGCGGGGATCGAACCCGCACGTCCGGCGTGGCAGTCGCTTTCACGGCCGCCACGCCACAGAGGCTGCAAAAACAATAAAAAATAAAAATGGCACCAGTCTGTAGCGTTAAAGTTCATGCTCGTGTAGTGAGAGGTTAAATAACCAATGAATTACTTTAGTTTGTCGCGTCTCGTATTCAACACAAGCCCCGAGTAACCATTAGTGAATACTTTATTTTCATGGAAATAGTGTAAAGCACGAAGTGCTAGAGTAACATTATATGTAAACACAGCTAATGTGGTGTCCCTTGTGCCTTACACCATACTGAATAGACACAGCCTTGCATCGCTAAAAACGGCATAATAACCGTATTGTGTATTGTAATTGTGCGTAAGTTAATGTCGATGTTGTTCTTTAAACTGTCAATGTGTGCATTTCATGTGATGTATATGTATATGCCAAATTATACCGAAGTTTTAGCAACTTATTACGTAATAATACTTCCTGCATCTGGGTATAAAATTTGTATATAATCTAAGTTTTGTGCAATTCGTTGATTTGGTTTGTGTTTTTTTAGTTAAATTCTCAAAATATAAAATACTCGTAATAATCAACATATGCTTTTAAGTAGGTATTATACTACAGTTAAAACACAAGTAATTTAATATTGTAAAAACCAATTAATTATAAAAGCCTTTGATACCCTAATACAATATAACAAGTGGGTTTTAATTGTGTTTTGAATTATTTCAACGACTTAAGTTGAAAAAGAGTTTCGTTACCTGACTTTTACTTAATTATTAAAGGTCTTCGATTCATAATCATAAAATTATATACCTACATAATCCGTACACAGAAATTTCAATCTGTAACTAGTCTACAAGATTCCTTCCTTTTTTGGAGCACTCCTTTGTAATATCAAAATAATATTATTCTGGAGATTGCCAATAAAACTGTAGTGCTCACTCTATGTAACATATCTACCGTTTTATGTTTGTTACAATGATCACACGATATAGTGTTACATTTATTCAGAAGAAGTAAACACTCATTATATTGTAAGTTTTGTTACGCTGTTATATTTCCCGCAAGATATTATTATCGCCTTTATGCAGTCATCGGTGCCTAGATTATTATTCCATACAGTCGGCTCTGACATAACTCGTTCGAGACACGTTCCCAGTCGTAGATAGGATAATGTACAAAAAGGTAAAGGAAAATTATGTACTTACACAAATAGCATCACTTCGCAAAACTGTTACTGTTATTCGAATACATTTGAAATTCAGCTCCTTGAGAGAAAATACAAAATACATTTATCGCCATTTCTATAATTTTATTCTACAGAGGGTCCCAAAAAAGCATACATCTCACCTGATAATAAGCTATTATGGA
This sequence comes from Eilema sororculum, assembly GCA_914829495.1. NCBI lineage: Eukaryota > Metazoa > Arthropoda > Insecta > Lepidoptera > Erebidae > Eilema > Eilema sororculum. Next base: position 16,157,720 of record OU618552.1, on the reverse strand, counting down.
GGTTTATGAACGCTTGCAATACAAAACGTGTCACATACGGGTTACTGAGGGTTATGGGAACAGAGAGGAGAATGGGAAAATATAAGGAAAGTAGGTAACTTCATTTACACTTTCACAGACCGTACTACAACATTTTGGACGGCTTGTTAAGCAGCAGTAGGGTAGAACCGGGATAGATGACCCAGTTGGATAAGTGCCCCAGTTTTGAATACTATATTTAAGAGACATTAGTGATGTTTAATACATCGAAGTTCAGCCAAATCCGCAGTTGGACTGGAAAAACGAACCCCAGATTCTAAATTTGAAAGCTTCGGATACTACGATGATGAAGAAGAAAACGAGATGTTAGTGACTTTCAAAGTCATATTTTTATTTAACTAAAATTATGTACATAATAATAATACTATAATAATAATTATTAAATTATTATAAATAAAAATCTAAAACAAGATATGTGCAAAACTGCATATTCAGGCGTCAAAGATTTCCTCCCCATCGATGTCAACCGCGGTGGTCAGAAGGCTGGCGGCATTGCCACGCTGAATGGCAATGCCAATCCTTTGCGCAAGGAATAAACCAGCCTCTGGTCACGGGTAGTGTCTATTAAAAGTTTTGATATGTTTAGTGTTTTGATATAAGTGACTTTCTATGTTGTAAACGGTATACTGCTACTTAGAGGCAATCTCAAATGAAAGTTTGGTTCTTCACCTTCTCGGTCAAGTCAGCTCATTCCTGCTGGTACCTACTAGCTAATGATGAACACAAAAACAAGAATAATCGATAACCACTATGAATTACAACTAATATTCCCAAGTTTTGTAATAATATTTCGTTAGTTGTCATCAAAAACAATCTCTACTTATCATAACAATTTCTAAGAAAGCAAGTAATAAATATGATTACGTTGTCTTGTCCGAGTTATTAGTTGAATCCCACGCTCTGGTAACTTTCGCTAAGTTTTCCACAATTGAAGTAGAACTACGTTAGAAACAGAACAATTATTAATAATTGTTTATGAGTTTTTACGTCTATTATGTACACATATTAGAAACAAATCGAGTTTTAATAGTGGTAACATTTATAAGGTAAGGTTAAAGTTTCAATCAAATTACAGAAGTACGAACAGACAGCAAGTAACAGAACAGTAAGCCATTTTACCCTCTCCTTTCCTATCCAGAATAACACGTATAGGTCTGAGGTGACTTGCCTATATGGTGTTAAGAGTCCGTACTACCTCAAATGACATAGTTTAAACGTGTATAATATCAAAAGTTCTAAAGCATGGACTTTTTAATTAATTTGTGGTAAAGTTGAGGATAAATACTGATTATTATGTGTGGCAAAAACACGATTACGTAAAATTTTCTTGATAGAAAACCATTGCAAAGTTACCTCTAAACCGTACAAATAAAACGTATTATGGATTAATTACGCAAAATAGAATCACTAAACTTACACAATAATTGCAGTTTAGTGGTTAAGAGACATTATGTGTTTCAAATTTTACAAATATACATTGGTTTCTGCGTAACTAGCAAATATCTAAATTTTTACTCAAGCGATACCATTAAACTTAGAACCGCCCTGCCGCCCGGCCTCCTCCTCAGTGTTGCTTCGGCTATCATACGGGGAACTTGTGTCGCACGCGCTCTGCGCAGACGATTACGATAGACGATACGAAAGTATTCAAGTACCTACCTTTTGACAGGCGAAATGGGTAATAAAGTAAACCGAAAGAGGAAAAGTGTATGTTGGCGTAAAAAAACATTAAAACATATGAATGATGTATTATGTAGACAGCCTCTGTGGCGTGGTGGTAGTGCACGCGACTGCCACGCAAGAGGCGCGGGTTCGATTCCCGCCCAGTGCAAATATTTGTATGCATGAATATGGCTATTTGCATTGATCTGGGTGTTTCTATGTATAATATGTATATATTTACAAAAAAAAAGTATCAAAGTATGTTTATCCGCATTCTAGATTCCATAACACAAGCTAATTAAGCTTACCATGGGTCTAGATAGCGCTGTGTAGAATGTTGTGGAATATTTATTTATTTATTATTATAGCAAGTGTCTAATCTACCTACCTAAGTAGCTTATACTGTACATAACAATTTGCAATAGGTACTATATTAGTAGAAAGTATTAAATAGGTCAGTAAAATACCTACCTATTTCAAAAATTTGGATTGACATAGGCATACCTGCCTATGTATCGACAAAAATAATCTTGCAGTAGCAGCCCAAGTCTTTCAGGCAGGTCCTGCCTACTACAGGTCGCTCACTGCGACGACGCGACGGACGACGACGCGGTTGGGCGATTCAGAGCCGAAAGTCGAAGTGCGGTAACTCCAACTTCTGTAGGTTAGGTTAGAACTGTGACCCCAACGCATGAGCCGAGCGAGCGTAGCGAGCGTGCCGCAGCAGCGGCCGGCGAAGTGCCAGATCGGGTTATGATAGGAACGAGACCGTCGGGTCAGGTTAGGAAGAGGGTTACGTTCGGAACAAATTTTTAAAGTTTCTACCTAACCCGCGACCGGGTCAAGTTTTCGGGTCAGGTTCGGAATAAACGGAATATTTCTGTGAATACATGAGTACCTACCAACCCGAATGATCATAATATAAATATAGCAGTAGTTAGGTACTACTACCATACGTATTCCTATATTTATTATAGACAGTACGTAATTATGAATTTCCATTCATCTGTTTCTATTGTAGGGTCATCGCCCTCTGTGGGCTCAGCAATCTAGCCACATTACTGGCCGTCAGATTCTCTGCCCATACGGGGGCCCCGTATAGGGCCATACTTCGCACGATCCCCAGGTACAGTCTCCTGCAGGGAGCGTTGGGTCCCCTGATGTTGGGCAGCAGCCGCGCGAGTGCAGCTGATGCCCCCCTCAGTTTTGGGACCAAACTTCGGAAGTGATGTCCGAAGTTCCACCGGCCATCGAGCCCCAGATACTTCATCGAGGGCTCGATGCCGATGCTAACGCCCCCTACCTGTAGGCTGGATCCCGCAGGTGGCTCCATCCGAGGTCCGTGGAAGCACAGAGCCTCGGACTTGTGAAGGGCGACCTCGAGACCCAGCCGCCGTGTCTGACCCACGACTTGAGCAACCCCTGCCGTGGCCTTTAGTGCTGCGTCTCGCTGCGCTGCTCCCCGCGCCGTAATGATGGTGTAATGCGAACCGGACGTCGGAGGTCGTTCTCTATGAGCGCTGGCCTGAGGGTGACCGGTGGAGCCGCCTGTCACCCTAGCAGAAGCAGGCCGCGGCGGCGGCGCAAGGTGCGCCTCCCCGTAACCGGGGCTAGATGGAGACCCTGTGGTCCCCCCAACCCTAAGGGGGCCATCTCGAAAGGGATGGTCCTGTGTCTGCCGGCTTGCGAGAGATATACTTTCGGCAATCTCACCTCCGGCAACCAAGGACTTGGGACGGCGTGTTTTAGTCGGTTCGAGTTCGACATAACCACCTCCACCGGCTCTGTGGGGATTTATCGCACGATAAAAAAAACGAGGGTGTGCACGTCATTCTCCACCACCTCCCCTAGGTGCCGTCTTCTTAGGGGCGGAGGCCTTGGCTTGGGACCAGGAGCACCACTGGGTGCAGCCGTCGTCGCTCATGACGCGACGACGGGTGCCGCCAGCGGTGGGCGGTATGCCCGGTCTCGAGGACGCATTTTTTTCCTCGGATACCCCCCTGCCGGAGCCGGAAGGGGAGGTTATGTCGGACTCGAAACGACTAAAACCGCACGCCGACTGTGGGTCGTGGTGCTAGGCCGGAGGTGAGGTTGTCATCGACATATCCCTCGCACCCCGGCCTCGGACAAGGCCTCGGATTTGTGCAGAGCCACCTCGAGACCCAGCTGCCGGATCCGATCCACGACTTGAGCAACAGCGGTCGTGGCCCTCTGGGTCGCCTCGCGGTGTGTAGCGCCACTCACCGTCACTAGCGTGTCGTCCGCGTAGCACGTGACGGTGGCGTCCTCGAGGACGCCGAGGCGTCGCTTGATGACCTCCAGCAGCTGAACCACCGTTGGTGTCACCTTAGATGGAACACGGGGAGCGGGGGTTTTCACACCCCGAGCCTCCCCGGCCCCCTGGACCAGCTGCGTCAGCTGACCGATCTCCTCCCGCATCAGCCGTTGCTGCTTGTGGGAGTCAGCAATCTCGGCTCGGCCGATCGATTTTTTTTTTATCGTTCGAAAAATCCCCACGGATACCACCCCCACGGAGCCGGTGGAGGCGGTTATGTCGGACTCGAACCGACTAAAACGCACGCCGTCTTGGGTCCTTGGTTGCCGGAGGTGAGATTGCCAAAAGCATATCTCTCGCACCCCGGCAGACCCAGGACCATCTCTATCGAGATGGCCCCCTTCGGGTTGTGGGGACCACAGTGTCCCCATCTAGCCCCGGTTACGGGGAGGCGCAATTTGCGCCGCCACCGCGGCCTGCTTCTGCTAGGGTGACAGGCGGCTCCACCGGTCACCCCCAGGCCAGCGCTCATGGAGGACGGAGGTCGTTTTGCGACCTCCAACGTCCGGTACGTATTCGCTCTGCGCGGGCTTCCCGAGCCCGGAGTCTGGTCCGGACCCCACCGGCCGCCTCCTTCTCGAGCATTACTTGCTCGCAGAAGGAGACAGCCGCACCCCAAGCCTTCGCGCATCTTACCATCGCTGTGAACAACGTGGCGAGTGTGAGGACTCCCACCCCCAGAGCCGCCACTAGGACCCGCCTCGGCGTGTCCCACGCCGGGCACTCGGTCAGCGTGTGCAGCTCCGTGTCCTCGCTCGCATCACAGTGATGGCACTCGGACGTTGGCTCCTTCCGGATCCGACACAGGTAACTCCCGAAACACCCGTGTCCGGTGATCACCTGCGTCAGCCGGTACGAGAGGCTGCCGTGTGGCCTCTCTAGCCACTCCTCCATGATGGGTCTTACCGCCGCTATTACGGCGTGCCCTGCGCTTGGTCGCCCAAGTCGTAGCTCCCATTCCGCTACCATGTCCCTGTGGAGCTGAGACCTCACGGCCCGAATTTCATCAGGCTCGGGTTCCCGTCCCTGCTCCCGCGCCTCCTTTCGATACCGATATAGCATCGAAAGGGCTCTCGCATCCAGGTTCCACTGTAGGGATCCGGCAAGGAGACTCGCCGCCTCCAGAGATATCGCGCGGTACCCCCTAATGGCCCTGCGGGCCATTGCACGCTGCGGCCCACGCAGCAGACGCGCATTGTGGACCGTCAGGGTATCCGCCCATATTGGGCACCCATATAGGGCCATAGACCGCACGACTCCCGCGTAGAGTCTCCTGCAGGAGTCATCCGGCCCCCTCATGTTGGGCAGCAGCCGCCCCAAGGCGGCAGCTGTGTCCTTCAATTTAGGGGCCAGTCTTCGGAGATGCTCCCCGAAGTTCCACCGGCCGTCGAGAACGAGTCCTCTTTCAAAGAGCTTGCACACCTCGTCGAGCAACACTATGGGCTTGTAGGCGGACGGTGAGTCCGCCGGGCGCCCCGCCTTTCGGATGAGGACCAGTTTCCCCGTCTTCCACATCTTCGGAAACTGGCCTCGCTTCAAACATGCGCTGAGAAACCCTCTCAGTCGGGGCTCGAGAGCGTCTTCTTCGCCTAGAGCTAGGACCCACGCTCGGCCTGGAATGCCGTCTGGTCCCCGGGCGGTGTTCTTGGCCTTAAGCCTTAACGCCGCCAGCTCTAGCTCTACCCAAGTGACCTCGGGCACGTCGTCGTCATCCACGCTGGGTGCCATAGGCGACCTAGGTGGCGGATTCATCTGCGGTGGAATATGTTCCACCGCCCGCACTGGGAACAGGGAGCCAACGACTCCTCCGAGCAGCTCCGACTGGAGACACCGGGTCAATGGCGGGGCCCGGGGGCGCAGCTTGCCCCTTACCTTAAGGTAAGGCCGCCCCCATGGGTCCCGCTCCAGCGTCTCCAGCAGCTCTTTATGAGCTGCTGCCTTTGCCTGCCTTATTGCCACTCGGAGGGCCTTTCTGGTCTCCCTGTACCCCGCATGAATCTCCGCCTCTCGGGGCCCCATATCTGCGGGGCGGCTACGCCTCCTTCGGAGTCTGGTCCACCGGCGGAAAGCGATCACGGAGGCCTGTCGGAGCCTCGCGATGTCCGCTGACCACCAGTAGACCTGACGCCTCGGATTATAGGGCGGAGCCCTAGGCATAGCCGCGTCGCAGACACGCGTCATGGCCTCCCGGAACCACGCCGCCTCATCGTCTATGTCGACAGGCCTGTCCGGCGCTGAGGCCCAGGCCTGTACGATGGCGGCCTCCAGGAGGACCTCCCGGCTCGGCCGATCGATGGTCCCCATGGGACCGTGTATTTCACCACTGATCGCTCAGTGGCAAAGTACTCGTCGCCCTTAGAGTTCTCCGCTAGGCTTAGCAGAGCGCGTGCGGAGAACTCGAAACCGACCATAAAGGCCCCCCCTCCTTGGTGGACTATTGGCCATGGGCGACGACGTGCGCCTCACGTTACCAGGGTGCACCGCGCGGAGGTTGTCCTACCCAGCACCCCTACCAATATGCATTGGGTTCGCGTGGTGGAGTATTTTATTGTACCTTCAGGTGAGAGAGCAGTGCCCAGCAGTGAGACATTGAAAGGGCTGCTATTATTATATTATACTAGCTGCTGCCCGTAGCTTCGCCCGCGTGGAGTTTTGTTCCCGTTCCCGCAACCCATGGGAACCTTAACCCGGTATAAAAGGCAACCTATGTGTTATTCCAGGTTCTAATCTACCCCTGTATCAAATTTCAGCCAGATCCATTTAGTAGTTTTTGCGTGAAAGAGTAACAAACATCCATACATACGGCGATACATACTCACAAACTTTCGCATTTATAATATTAATAGGATAAGTATAAATATATTGTAAGGTTTATGTAAATTATCATTACATTATGCACACTTTTCTCAAGTTTGTTTATTGCCATAACTTTCTTGATGTCTAATTACTAGCTACTTTACCCTATCGATTGATACACGCGTGAACTCTGCGGCCCGGGGTCATCGTGGGAGTGAGATAGCTGCATCTGCGCGCGAGTAGAGCCGGCGCGTGTGCGTTGATGAAGCGCGCGGGGGTAAAATTTGAATTCGAGCTGGAGTGGTACGGACTCTTAAGAATTCAAGAACAAAACCGTCTAGTACCTCTGTGGCGTGGCGGTTGTGCACGTGACTGAACGCAGGAGGCGCGGGTTCGATTCCCGCTCAGTGCAAATATTTGTATGCATGAATATGGCTATTTGCATTGGTCTGGGTGTTTCTAAAAATTCAAAAATTCAAAATTCTTTTATTCCATGGTTACAATCTAATGAACACAGTACAATATGATCCAATGGTATTAAATAAAGTTTTATGTAATCTGGTACCCAGCTTAAGATTAAACTTGTGTTTAGGGTACCAGGGTTCCTGTAACCTATCATCATTAATTGGGATACAAATAGTTCGGTGTTCAAGCGTCTTTTGTACATGCCAACAAGTACTTCGTCAAGTCAAAAATAAAAACAAAATGAATCAACCAAGGGTATTATAGGGTATTATAGAACATACAATTAACTATACATGCTCCATATCTGTGTGTGTGTGTGTGTGTGTGTGTGTGTCAAAATTATAGGACTGAAAGTTTTAACAAGTCCTCAGTTTCCGGATAGGATTTGTTCAAGAGCCACTCTGTGACCACCCCTTTACAGCGTGATCTGAGTAGTGGATAAATGTTGCAATTTTTATTTGCTACATTATAAAGGTGACCACCCAACACTTTAAAATGCCTTTCAGCTTATGTAGTTCTAAATTTCAGGGTTGGACATATCCTATAAGAGCGACGCTTTTTCGAGTTTTGATCATTGTAGCATAAAGATCTATGTTTCCTAATAATGGTATTGAGCACAAAGAGCTGTCTCACGGTAAGAATCTTGCACTCTTTATACAATTTATCTGTGGGATGCCTAAAGAGCTTGGAAGTCATTACTCTCTGTGCTCGCTCCAGGGGTAGTAAGTGAGTTTTACCTGCTGCACCCCAGACCGAAATACAATAGGTTAGAATGGTCTGACAAAGCGCAGTGTATATCATCTTTTTAGTACTATTGTCTGCAGAGTGGCGTATCTTTTTAAATATACACATCATTTTGCGTACTCTCCCTACAAGACATTGTATGTGATATTTCAAGGTGATATGATTGTCAATGTATACGCCTCAGTACTTGGTGTGAGTAGATCTATTCACTTCAGGACAGTGACATGGGACACATGGGTGATTTGTCGAGCAGGTATGTGCTTTTAATTTGAGTGTGTCTGATATTGGTTGTGTAGAATTCGAGAGGGAAAACGTCATGTAGGTAATTTTATCCAGGTTCAGTGTTAGTAAATTGGATGAGAGCCATTGCATTACTAGCCGTAAAGCCTCCTCAGCCCTATTAAAAACTTCAGGCCAGTTCTTACCGCGGATCAGTAATGCGGTATCATCCGCTTAGGCCAAAATTGAGCATTCAGGAAGCGAAAGTTTGCATAGTGAGTTTATATAGAGGAGGAAGAGGGTCGGGCCCAACACCGAACCCTGAGGAACACCAAAGTGTAGGGGGACACTATTACTCACATAAGAGTCCACCTTAACACATTGCAGTCTATCCATGAGATAATCCTCAAATATTCGATGTGCATATCCACGGATACCCAGTCTTTCCATTTTCTGCAATAAATGTGGTATCAAAAGCTTTTTTAAGGTCTAGGAAAATGCCTAAGAATTTTTCTTTGCCATCCAGACACTCCACTACCTCGTCAACAAGAGAGGCTACTGCATCACATGTTGACATTCCCGATCTAAATCCAAATTGGTTTGGGGCTAAGATATTATTTTTAGTCAAGAAGTTCATGTTCTATGTATAATATGTATGTATTTACAAAAAAAAAGTATATAAGTATGTTTATTTGCATTCTAGATTCCATAACACAAGCTATAAAAAAAAGCTTACCATGGGTCTAGATAGCATTGTGTAGAATGTTGTGGAATATTATTTTTTCTTGACAGCGCTATCAAGATTTGGAATTTTAGTGGCGTGAAAAAGTATCTTACGAAGTTATTGAGCTGAAACCAATATTTTAGCATTGTAGATATCTAAAATGATAATTACACTATACGTATGGCATATTATTAGATAAGGTGAAATCATATTAACTCACTCGAATCATCTAAATATATATGTAACTGGAATCTCCAAGTCAAAACTTTTTTAAATCTAAGAACACAATTATTACTTCGTTTGGCTACTTCTGCTGATTTACTGTAAGGAAACTTGTGCAGTGTTCAGCTAAGTACTTTGCAACAAGTATTTTTAGTTCTTTGTATTTCACGGACTCTATATTCCTACAATCAGAACTGTCACTCTATTGCAAAGTTTAATTAATAGGGACATGAATATAAAATTCGTAGTTACCGTCCGTCACAAATCAAGGGCTTCATTGCATCCCAGTGATCGTGAACGGGGTTTATGACGCCATAAACACTAACTTTACAGAATGACCTAGGTTGTCCATTACAGCATCGCACAACATTAACAATTCCGGACATGTCCTCAAACATCGGCCAAACTCGTGGCTTGCATTTAAACTTTATCGATCAAACTTTATCAATTGTCCCCGCTGCCCTTAATGTACTAAAGTACTAGCGTTCTGCGTATATTAGTATTCTACGAGAAAGTACCGAAAATAGCTGTTTTTAAAGTAGACTTTGGCTTTTTTTTTGTAATAAAAAAAGCATTATTATGCTAACTATACAATTCGATTACATCAGGAAAAATGAATTACTTAGATGGGGTTTGAACCCATGATATTTCCCTTACAGGGGGAATGCTCTTCTTAAACTGAACTGAGCTACTGAGCCTTTCCTTAAGTTGGAAGAGTATTCCCCCTGTATGAATGACTAATTCATTTTTTCTAATGTAATCGATTAGAAGTTGGCTTCTCGACTGTAATTTAAATAACAGAAGGACTGTAGGTCAAGAACATCGGTGGATGACTCCACCGCTTTAAAGAGGGATTAGAAAAAAAGGGAATTTTGAATTACATTGGGCGTGTAGCCTAGTTGGTGAAGGCATTCCCTGTAAGGTAAATATCGCGGGTTGGAGTCCCACCCGAGGAGATTCATTTTTCCCTATGTATGCGATTTGTATAGTTAGCATACTTAATGCTATAAAATTCATTCAAATCATACAATTCTGCAAAACGAATAAATCAAACCGAAATCATTTGTTCTATTTCTATACAAAAGCTATCCGTTTTATAACAATAAAATTCGGTTAACCCAATAAGGGTATCCGAAATTGATTTAAAACTGCGGGTAGTCCTTTTTCAGTTAAACAGATAAAATATTTCCCTAAGATGGCAATCCCTGTTATAAATAAATGAAAATAAATGACGCCGCTCATTTTGTTTACCGGTGGTTATAATTTACTGTTCTCTGCCATCTAATCTCATAATTCTGTACATAATCTCAGTGCCCCTTATTTATAATGAGGAGATTAAAAATTTTGCTCTTGTAATTGGTTAGGCACTTAAACCAGATTCCCTTAGGCCAGTCGAAATTTCGTTGGACTTTGATTGTTTAGAGGACGGACATCGTCTGTTTTTTTAATAAATTAAGATTTTTATTTGACGTAAAATGATTAAAAATTTAATTTTTGGTTGGGAAGTAAAAGAGGTTTTTGAGATTGGAGTTATTTGGAAAATTTGCTCAAGCTACTGTTACGGTTTTATTTCATGTTTTGCTATTGTTATTCTACCAATTACCATAGGTTCCATACTCATCTGTGTAATTCTAAGTTATTGAAGTCATCAAAACTACTTCATCACGAGTAATTTTTCAAAAAGTTTTCTTCGTTGTTGCCTGTGGCCTACTCCTCTTAGTTTTTGTTCAGGATTACACACTATTACGCCCTTTTTTTATTGTGCGAAAAATCCCCACGGAATCGGTGGAGGTGGTTATGTCGGACTCAAACCGATTAAAACGCACGCCCCGTCTTGAGTCTTTGGTTGCCAGAGGTGAGATTGCCGAAAGCATATCACTCGCACCCTGGCAGACCCAGGACCATCTCTTTCGAGATGGCCCCTTTCGGGTTGTGGGAACCATAGTGTCCCCATCTAGCCCCGGGTACGGGGAGGCGCACTGTAGGCCGCCGCCGCGGCCTGCTTCTGCTAGGGTGAGCACAGCATTACGCCTGAGCTTGAAAATATCCTCTAATTAAACAAAATCTAAAAGATAATTCATTTGACAACTTACAATTTCCGCACTGTGCTTAGAGCTATTCAGAAGAACTTGTAGAGACACCGAGTAATACGAACGTAGGCCTCTCCAACTTTCGTGGTGTTCCTAAAAAAAGTAGCAGTTGTTATTTACTTTACCCAGATACATCAGGAGCAATCAGACAAGCATTAATTGTTTGACTTCATCTTTTGTGAGCTAACAAGAAAAATATGAATAGCAATTATTTTGTTCAAGCGTGAAACATTGAGCTTGTACTTAATGTCTAATATAACGTCCCAGTTATTTTTTATGGCTTTCATCATTTCAATTTATACATATATATGTACATAGATACTTTATTTTGTTATAATCCTCTTAAAAATGGGTGGTTAAATTTTATTGATTGATACGCTACGAACTAACGATGAGGTGAGTTTGATTGGGTTTTTATACGTGAGACGCATTCATCGTTACAATTAAATTGTAGTGAGTTATCGAGTGATTGATTATCCAGGCTGAATGTTTTTATGGGATAAAAAAACAGTGCCAGATATATCATGAATATTAAACCCAGAACTATCAGTAGCATACCATACATTTGAAGAGTGTCGTTATATCCCAGTATTAATTCCATATGCTGGGTGCTGATGCAGAATATATTCTAGGTTATAGAATATTGGAAACTGAGGTCAGGTCTCCTATGATTTGTCTTACCAATGTGCCTTGTTCATGGTTTCAAAACCTACGCCAGATCTTCGTTCATTAAGCAGTAAGTGAATCAACCCCGACTGCCTAGGGCCTCGAAGTTCCTGATGGGGCCTCAAACACAGTAAAATTTGCAAGGGATCTAAACAAAAACTGTAAGTACAAAGTTGATAGGGTGGATACTTACAACCGCAATTAAGCGGTGCCTAAAATTTTAAGTGGTGTTAAATTTTACTCATTTTCTGCCACCAAGAGACGGCCAACTAAAATTCGTAGAATGCTCAGTTGTGAACACATCAGGGTTTCGAAAGTTTCAAACTAATTTGCCCATCCATTTTCATTATGAATTCATTTTGTTGAGCATTGGATCAGTTTAGGTAGCGTGTAATAGTTAATTTAAAACCGTTAGTATTTAATTAATGAATATATCTGAGTATTCTTTTTTCATTTATTGTATCTAACTACTATTTACATACTTTTTGAAGATGACTTTTAGTTTGCCCTTTCCTGGTGTATGAGTAATTACTGGTACTGTTTAATGGTACCACGGTAAACAAAGGGAGTAATCTATTCAAAGTTGCCTGGAGGCATTAAATAAAGGTACAAGATAACTGTTTGCGAAAGCATTTGAGAGTGCTTTAAATAAATATCCTAATTTTTTAGGGTATTTCCATCCTCTTTGACCCTCTCATCTCCCCTGCAGGTGGTCAAAGTAACCTCTCATTATCAGATACCCATATGGACTAGATCGTTCCTTTTAGAATTAATTACAATGGAATATAAACTAGAAAGTTTCCTGTTTCGTTTAAAATTAGTAAAACGATTTCAGAGATCAATATGTACCGCTGCTGTACAAGACACGTAATTGGAATCGTAATCTAATTAAACTAGTCACGTTCAAGGTAAACCTTTGTATTTCAGAATCACGTAAATTCGGATTGGCAGATTTCTGCCTTCAATATCACAAGTCAGAAAGGAGACTGAAATGATTACATACAATCTTGGGCCTAGTTGTAAGAAGATGAAAGTGGTGTCAATTAATAGCTTATATATTATCAACCTTTCACTGAAAATTCTGCGGATTTTGTCTATCTGAGAACAGAGATATAAGAGATTATGTAAAACCCGACTACCGAAAAATCACGCTTTAAAAAGTGACAAACAAGAAAATATCAAGGATAGCCGTGGTCGTATGCCACTTTTCCCTAGAATATATTGTTTTGTTAGAGTAAGTGGCATACGACCACGGCTATCCTTGATATTTTCTTGTTTGTCACTTTTTAAAGCGTGGTTTTTCGGTAGTCGGGTTTTAGTTTAAACTTTATTTTTTATTTAAATTATTTTGAGGCAAGATAAAGCTAATAATTTATACATATTTGAAATGTGCTCATTAAGCAATTTCATTTGATACCAAACACGGCACATTTATCTCAAATTTATTTTTTGATACAGTACCTTATGAGCGCTAGAGGGCGCCACACAAGACTGGGTGACACGTCATATAGCCTATAACCATCGGATGATCATGCCGCTTGTAACGATACCTCATTTGTCCAGTTCAAATAAGTATTTGAGGAGCTATGAGGGAACAAATGAACATACATACATACATACATACATACGTACATACATACATACATACATACATACATACATACATAGCCTGTCAAAATCATAACCCTCCTTTTGGCTTCGCCGTAGTCGGGTAAAAAGTGAGGTTATGTTATTTATCTAACAGCTGATTCCTGAAGTGCAAAATATGTTCTTTTGCAATAGTTATTATATTTACTAGAAAATGTTTGAAAAATCATATGAATGAACGTCAACGAATTCAAGCGATAGGTAGGTAACTAAGGGGCTCGATTCACTATCGCCACGTATCACGTATTTGTGAGTTTGTGAGTTTCGTTTCGATAACCTGGTATTCTGTACGATCTGTCAAAGCATATGTTTACAAATACTTAGGTTTTTATCATTTTGACAACTTACGTCACCCATACAAATGGCACAAACGTCCTAAAATACTAACACCACGTATCGCATATGTGTGGTTATGGAAATCGATAACTTAATAACCTGGTATTCAGTAACATCTGTCAAAGTCAAAATTATGGTTTAGGCGTTAAATCATGGTTCTGAACTCGATGACAATGTTCTGCTCGATTTGTATACGTAGATACGTTCACAAAAATTATAAAAGTTTAAATGTTTTTTAACATAGGAAAATCATTCGGTAAGTATTTATTTACATTTGAATTACAATGATTGCTAAAATTTGTCGTTGAATAAGTCCATACTAATGTTATAAATGCAAAAGTAACTCTGTCTGTCTGTCTGTCTATATGTTACGCTTTCACGCCTAAACCACTGAACCGATTTTGATGAAATTTGGTATGAGGGTAGATTAAACCTTGAGAAAGGACATAGGCTATGTTTGGTCGCGATAACCGACATCCACGCGGGCGGAGCCGCGGGCAAAAGCTAGTTCACGATAAATATTATACGTCAGTCTTCATTGCGCTATCAAGACCTAAAGAAAACATGGATTAACTAACTTGTGTTTCGTGATTTAGAAGGCGGATAAACATAGTATTTAACTTTTTTCATAAATCAATACCACCTTTTTTTTATCCTGCGAAAACCTCGGATACCTCCCCCGCCGGAGCCGGAAGGTGGGGTTATTGGGGACCCGAACCGAATAAAACCGCACGCCGACTGAGGGAGGTGAGGTTGTCATCGACATATCCCTCGCACCACGGCTGACCTAGGGCCATCCCTTACGGTCTGGCCTTCCTCGGGAGGGGGGACAACGGTGTCCCAAACTCGCCCCAGGAATGGGGAGGCGCGCTTTCCAGCGCGCCGCCGCCGTAAATCAATACCACTATGTATGTACAGTGAGCATGCAAGGTGCACAAAATGGTCATAATATTTTTTTTTTTAATTTATTTAACTTCATGCACAAAGTACATTGGCGGACTTAATGCCGTAGGCATTCTCTACCAGTCAACCATAGGGTGGTGCAGAGCTAACGAGGCAGGCACAAAAGAAGTCTATGTAATGTTCAAACAATATCAATATTAATTAATTACATACACTGAAGCAATACGTACTATATAATAGCTCAAATACATAGGGAAAAAGAATCTTCTCGGGCGGGACTCGAACCCGCAGTCTTTCCCTTACAGGGGGAATGCCTGACCAATTCGGCTACCGAGACACGCCCGATATGATTCAAATTTCCCATCTTATACGTCTTTAAGGCGACGTGGCGTCATCTACCGATTTTCTTACGAACTATCGGAATCAATGAATGATGTTACAATCATTTTTAAACATTGATTTTTGATAACTGCGCCCAAACAATTGAAGGAATTTTTACAGCATTAAGTATGCTAACTATACAAATCAAATACATAGGGAAAAAGAATCTTCTCGGGCGGGACTCGAACCCGCAGTCTTTCCCTTACAGGGGAAATGCCTGACCAATTCGTAGAACCTGAAACACGCCCGATATGATTCTAATTTCCCATCTTATACGTCTTTAAGGCGACGTGGCGTCATCTACCGATTTTCAGGTTCTACGAATTGGTCAGGCATTCCCCCTGTAAGGGAAAGACTGCGGGTTCGAGTCCCGCCCGAGAAGATTATTTTTCCCTATGTATTTGATTTGTATAGTTAGCATACTTAATGCTGTAAAAATTCCTTCAATATATAATAGCTATCTGTTTGAGAAGCCAAAGCCGAACTTTTAACTTGAACGTATCCCGGGTCGTGCACATCCTGATCTCAGAAGGCAGTGCGTTCCATAAAAGGACAGACTGAACAAAGAAAGAGGAGCCCAGGAAGTTAGTAATATCAAGGTATAGCTCGGGCCATATATCTTGGACCAATTTGTTTTATAAAGGACATGTCAATTTCACTTCACCTCGCCTGATGGTAAGCTAAAAGCAAAGTCTCGGAAAGAGGGTCACCATCGTAAACATGTACCATGTAAACAGTGGTGGCACTCAGCTTGACGGCCTTGTCAGATGCCTTTTCAAGCCCCGCTTAAAGGCACCGGGACTGTAGGATCCTGTGAAGGAAAGGAGAGGGTGGGACTAATTAGAAGAGCTCATCAGAATATTCAACGTGGTAGAGACGGTAGAATACTGCCAAAGACGCAACATCTCTACGCATCTGCAAAAGCTCGAGGAAGTTCGTGACCTCAGCATTCCTAATGACGCGGACCGCACGTTGCAGCGACCTGTCGAGAGCTCGATCAGAGATGCGAGCAGTATTTCACGTAGGAATGAATTTGAGTCTTGTATGAAGACGCCACTGCTCCGAGCTTACGTTAGGCTGTTTTAATGATGCTCTCGATATAGTTTTTGTTATTCAGTTTGCAGTAAACATCTATACCGAGGATATTGAGGTTATCCTGCAGTGGCAGTGGTGTACTCTGAGTCCAGCTCAGTGACAAGAAGCTGCCTTTTTCCGCGATTTCACACTGCTTGGCCGCAGGATGTGCGTGATAACTCCCGTGTAAGGTGCTGTCGTTTGCATAGCAATTAATGCTACCGTTAGAAAGCATGTCATTGATGTGCAGAAGAAAGAGAGTGGGAGATAAGACGGAACCCTGCGGCGCGCCAGCATTCACCCGCAAGAACTCCGAAGCTCGTCCATCACAAAAGACGCGAATACAGTGAAGGTCGCTTGCAACCCAGTTGCACGATCTAGGAGGCAGGCCAAAGGTTGGTAGCTTGGAAAGAAGCGATGTGTGCCATACCCTATCGAACCCTAAGCTGTGGCATGTCAATACTAATTGCCAGTGACTCAAATCGTGAGATATAAAAGGCCCTGGGGCGTGCGGATTATTTTGTAATAATATATAATTATCTTAGTGAACTGAAGCTCATCTACCGCAGCAGCACCCCGTGCTATCGTCAACATTCATCCAAGAAACGTGTACTGCGTGTATAGAGCACATTTTAGGTCCCAGATATATGCCTCAAGCAATAATGAGATTATTTTGAGTACTTTGCTACTCAAGGTCGATCTGTGCGCTTCGCATTGGCATCCCTGGCCCGCTTTTCTACTATGGTGACAGCCGGATACCATTGTCACCCACCAAGCCTACGGTCCTGCAGGATATCGGTCATTGAGCTACCTCCTATGTTACGCCGTGCGCCGCCTGAGTCCTCGATCGCATCACAGTGATAGCACTAAGTCGGCTCCTTCTGTACTAGAACCAGGTGATCCCCCAAACGTCGTTATGCGGAGATCACCGGTGTCATCAGTACGTCAAACATAATCTTTTCACATGGAGTGCTCGCATGATAAGTCTGCGCGTGAATGTTTATAGTGAAATGAGAACAATTTTCAAATTTTAAGGACAGGTGTTTTTTGGGTATATTAATAGTTAGAGATGTTTAAAAAAAAGCCAAAAACAAACAATATTTAAAGTAAAAGTTTTCTATTCCCGTCTTTTTTCATTAAAAAGTATCAAGTAAAGAACTTTTCAATTTTTTTTTCAAGAACGAAATTTGAGCTTCGCCATTCGATATTTGAAATTGATGACTATTATACTCACGCGAAGACAAGGCTGAATAGCAAAGCGACCTCTTTGGTCTTTGGGCTGAATGCATGATTTCTATTGCCAGTATGAAGGTTAGATGTACGCGAACTTTTTTAAAGAAAGAAGTGTTTTTTTGTAATTACTTACAGCCCTAGGGCTTTTCTAGCTACATTATTACCCTAGAGCGCTAATAAATCACCTGCAAGCCCCATTTGGAGGTAATAAGAACCTACTTATCGAACATGAGAGATGTAAAAATATTCTAAACTTAACCATATTTAAAAAACCCTACTTATGCTGAAAATATCGAAACAACAAACCATAAACTGGAAACCTAGAGGACAGTTTCATGCTCCTACTGCGTACGCCGCAGCAGACGATGGCTACCAGGGCCATTAGGTACTGCCCGATAACCTTCGTCGTGGCGAGTCTTCTGGCCGGATCGCCACCGTGGATCCTACAATCTAGGGCCCTTTCAGTGCTATATCTGTTCCGAAAGGAGGCGCGGATGCGGGGATACGATCCCGAGCCTGACTATATTCGGGCCGAGAAATCCCGGCCTCACATGGATATGGTGGCGGAGTGGGAGCGACAACTTAAGTAATCACGTGCAGGGCACGCTGTCGTAGCGGCCATACCAATCATGGGGGGAGAGACTAGAGAGGCCACATGGCAGCCCCTCGTATCGACTGACGCAAATTATCACTGGGCACGGGTGCTTCAGGTGGGATCTGCGTCTGATCGTTAAGGAGCCATCGTCCGGGTGCTATCACTGCGACACAAGCGAGGACTCAGGGCTGCACACGCTCCCCGAGTATCCGGCGTGGGAGACGCCGAGACGGGAGCTGGTGGCGGCCTTGGGAGTGAGAGTTTTCACGCTCGCCACCTTACTCGCGGCGATGTTCCGCTGCACGGATGCTTGAAAGGCCGGCGCCTCCTGGGAGCAAGTAATGCTCGAGAAGGAGACGGCGGAAAGGGAGTGGCAGCGTGGCCGAGATAGACTCGCAAACCGCGCTACCCGCGGGCGCAGGCAACATGGACGTCGGATGCACAAAATCGACCTCCGAGGCCCGCGCTTATGGGGTATAAGCGCGGGCCTGGGGTGACAGGTGAAGCTGCTTGTCACCCTAACAGAAGCAGGCCAAGGCGGCGGGGCGCTAAGAAGCGTGGCTCCCCATACCGGGGGCGAGTTAGGGACACCGTCGTCCCTCCTTCTTGAGAAGACCCTGGGTCAGCTGAGGTGCAAGGGCTATCGATGACAACCTCACCTTCGGCCTAGCACTGTGACCCACAGACGGCGAGCGATTTTAGTCAGTTTGAATCCGACATAACCTCCCCCTTCGGCTCTGGCGGGTTTTCGTGGGGATTTCCGCACGAAAAAAAAGAAGAAAAAAAGACATTCCAATGTGCTCTGTAAGTGCCTGAACTGAATAAAGGAAATTCATTCTTTGGTTCTTCTTTTTTTATTATGTTCCATGACGGGCCTAACCCGCGCCATCTGCGAAACTGTCGAACGATATACCCAGCGAGCGCTATGCCGCACAGACCACCAAGCATACAATACTCTTTGATAATATTGTAGGTACAGTTAAAAACTTGGTTAAAAATAATTTAGATTTTAAATTTAGACCTACGTTCCGCCAGATGTGCACCGAACCCAAGGAGTATTTTATTGAGAAGGAAAAATAGATTGTTTCATTTTGTTTAAAACCTTTGGACCTCCATTCATATATTGAAATTATACCGCTTTGTATTAGAACCAAAATTTCAAGATTATTGTTGAAATATTACAGGGATACCAGATCAATCGTAGCCATAGAGTATATTGAATAAATAAAGAGAATCGTAGCAGCGCCACCCTCAATCAACACGAGTTTCTTGACTGAATTACATATTACATATATATATAAAACTAGCTGTCCCGGCGAACTTCGTACCGCCAATTTTTTCCCGCCCCGCGATCCGCGTCAGATCCCGTTCCCGCTGCACCATTTAGGGGGATAAAAAATAGATGTTGGCCGATTCTCATAGATACCGGATAAGCACAAAAAATTTCATCAAAATCGGTCAAGCCGTTTCGGAGGAGTATGGCAACGAAAACTGTGACACGAGAATTTTATATATTAGATATATATTGTAGAAAAAGCCGAACAAATAGTACAACCAAAATTTGTTTCGAGGATTACTAATATGTACAACAATAGGAATATTTATTAAAAGTTTTTAATGAATGTTCAGAACGTTGGAAAATTGATTATCATAGGTATCATAGACCACAAAACAACTTCGTTCTTTTTAGGTTTTTTAAGGTTTTCTTATTTCTTCTTGGATATTATCACTATTCGATCAGTTAGTATGATAATGTTGCCATTTTAGCAGCCGGCTGTGTATAGCTGTATAACTTATTTCTTAGGTCAAATAAAAATACAAATGACTTATGCATTACAATAATTGTATTTTATTAAACTGTAGTGCAATGATGATGAAAAATATATCCCATATTCATCTAAACATAAATAGATTTTTTGAAGCAGATAAATAATAATAATAGTTGAGTATAAGTACTAATATTATGACCGCGCGATTAAGAGGCATAATTCTATTCCTGAATAGTGTAATTATTCATAAAAGTGAATCGTTGACACGAAAAGAAGAAGAAGACTAATATTAATTAAATTATAGTTCATAACAATTCCATACATAAGAGTTTATAGCCCGTCAAGAAAGTCGTGAAAATTGAGGGTGGCGCTGCTGCGCTTGAACTGGTATCCCTGTCATACTACAACTGCACAGTCTTGATCTGTTGTTTTTTTATGGTATAAAGTTAAATATAGTACATACCTATAAAGATATTAAATAAATGAAAGTGAAAAATGTATCACGGCAGTAATTTTTTTGTTTACTTTTATTTAGGTATTATCTATTATATGGAACCGAAAATAATGTTAACAGAAATTAACTTATTCTTATCGAATTAAAATTAACACGAATATGGTATAGGTATAGACATACGGTTGAATCGCTTGAAGTTTCGACCAGATTAACCAGCCGTGATCACAGACTGACTAGATCACACACTGTACGCCCGCCGTCACTTCGTCTAATCCGTGCGGTAGATAGTTCTACATTCACCCACAACTCACACATTCTCCATTAAATACTCGTTTAACCATATTCTTTGACAGCGCCGAGAAGTAAGGTTGCATGTTTCATATCACTGGACTCCATATTGCTGATAATGTAATTAAGGGCCGCAGTGGGAGTCCCTAGTCTCGCTACGGGTCCCTGTGACTAGCAGAGGACATAGAGGTTAGATGAGGACTCCATGCTTCCCACATCCAAGAGGGCCATCTTAAAACCGTATATCGCCAAAGGTTACTGGAGTGCGAGGGAAATGCCTTATTTCTTTAATCTAACACCTCCCTCGGTAATTAGTTGAGTATAAGACCCCAAGAACGAGGACACGACGTGTCGGACTTTTTTAGGTTATACCTCGGGACACGTGTCTTCCACCTAATAAATTGCGAGACAAACGAGGCCCATTGTTTTGTAATAATCTATGCTTGGTGACTTTGAGCTCGTCCACCGCTGCTGGCCATATTTTAGGTCCAGGTTACATATCCTGAGCAATACCTTACTCAAAGCACACCCAAAGGAAAAAAACGGGACCCTATCACTAAGGTCTGTCATGAACCGTGATAGCTAGACAGTCTAAATTTTCACGATATTTATATAGTATTAAAAAATTAAAACAATAATCTTTTATAAGAATAGTTTATTGGTATGAGTATTGAACACCTGAAATGCTGCTTGAAACTCCATAAGTAATTAATTTATCTTCGATAGTTTCCGACTCACTGGCAATATCATCATCCTGAAATGATATGTCTTGAAATGTACTTTTGAAAATCTGAAACAAATACAAACGTCCTGTATAAACACAGCTGTATTTATACCCCGAGTATTTTTTAATTAGTTTGGGCCTACGTGGTTAATACAAATTACTTAGATCAAGAATGTTCAAAAACGTCAAAGTGATGCACTATGATTTGTTATAATCGTAGGACAATGACATAACCACTTCAAATGAAAACAATGCTTTGAAACACAAAATATTCACTTAAATTATATAATTTTTATTAGATTACACTTCCCATACCTTGTTTAACATAAAAGTATATGTACGTACTGGTTAATTTAGCATTT
Source organism: Eilema sororculum (assembly GCA_914829495.1). Classification (NCBI taxonomy): domain Eukaryota; kingdom Metazoa; phylum Arthropoda; class Insecta; order Lepidoptera; family Erebidae; genus Eilema; species Eilema sororculum. The sequence continues at coordinate 16,135,992 of OU618552.1, read as the reverse complement.
TGACCATCAAAATCGTCAAAGACGGAAAGCAGCTTGCCGGCTTGAACTTCTGCCGTGTTTCATACTATATCCCTGAAATACTTTGAATACGACACGTTTCGCACAACTATTATTCACATATCAATTCATTTTTACACTCAAAACTGTTATCCGATGAACAGTAATTAAATACACGTAAATAATGTACGAAACATCTCCGACGTAGCCAGACGTAGCAAGGAATTGACAACTGATTACTCAGTTTGGCAGTTATCGAGTGTTGCAAGTACAAGGAAAAAATTTAGTTCCTCCATAATTAATTTCACGACTTTCTTGACGCACTATATGTATGAGATTGAAAAAATTAATAATAAGAATTTTAGAAATAACTTGAATTTATTGAAAAAAAATTGGCAATTCAAGTTATATTTTTAGTCTGGCATTATTTTCATAAATATGTCATATGTCATATGTCATATGACATAATATGTCACGTATATTAACGTGGTATTCTGTACCGAAAACTGATATAGGTTACTCACCGAAATCGCACGTTTCGTATATTTACGTCAGTAAAATCATAAGTAAATTTACGCAACTAAGTACGTAAGTTAGTGAATTGAGCCCCAGGTAAGGAGATAGGGAAAGGATGTCTAAAATAAAATAAAAAAACATTTAATATAGTGTTTTATTCGCCTTACAAACACATTTTACATTTTAAACCTGCCAGGATGGTAGCTGGTTAGAAGAGGTTATAGGTATTTACTTACAGACTGAGGTGCAAGCCATTGCCGAAGCACTGACAGAATTGTTTCATCGTGTAAGGGCCGTCGGCCCAGAGTATTGCAGTGACCAGTGGATATCCCACAAATCACACAGCGATCCATTGTTTCAATAATATCCAATCCACAAGCCGGCGGTAAAATCCAAAATAACAATTCCAAGTCAAACGTGTGAGCGATCTTCGGCGTCCAAGGTGAAAGCAAGGGTCGTACAAGGTAGGCAGGGTCAGAATCCGTAAAATACGAAGCAGTTGTCGTAAAAAATGACGATTAACCGGGAAAGCACTCAAAACGCATCTGAAACGAGTAAGCAAACAAAAACAGTCAGCAAGTGTCTAGTGTCAATGTTAGTCAGCTATCATGTCAGTGACATAGACTACAAATATAAGAGAGATTTTAATCGATATGAAATCGATAATCATTAATATTGGTTTTTCAGTAATTAATTGATATTTGATTTAATAATATGACTGTAATTATATGCACTTTATTGCATGTAAGTATATATAGTGCATTTAATTACTTTGAGTTAATTATTTACTGCAAATGTTTTAGTGTAATCGATTACTCAATTGATAATCTCACGAAAACTATTTTCTCATATTTCTCCGCATCCAGATTGAGAATTGAGGTGATTTTTCATATTCTAAGATACAAAAATACGACTATTTTTTTAGATCATATCTCAACTTATTACATTTGGGCCCACCGTTTTCCATCTCCTTTATAGATACCGTCAGGTAGGTTTAGTTCCATGTAATAATTTATGTACTGTATGTACAGTATTGTACTTTAAACATACATATTGGTGGAGCGCTTATGTACTTTCTTAATTATTTCCCACATAATTTAATTGTATTTCAATTTTTGTAATTTAAAAAAACCGCTTCTGTGATAGAATAATGTTTGAGTATTGGCGCTCATTTGTTGACCACTTAGTGTTGAAGAAGGCCAATAGATGGCGCTGTGCACAGATTTTTCGAACTATACTTCGAGACTGAAGTTCCTACGAGCGACACTCTCAAGCTTCACGGCGGACGATCTCCCCCGCATTTTTACTTGTCTTCATCCCGCTGCCGCTCCGAACGGAAGTTGAGTACTTAAACTCCTCGTTTCTTTTTCTGTGTAATTCTATAAGTTCCTTTGGCCACATTCTCAAGTCAGTATAAGTGAAGTGTATCGGAAGAAAACGACTCACTCAAGGAAGTCACCGGCCGGTCGACACCTACCTACCCACCAGCACGTGCCAGGAACCACGCCTGTCTGCAGCTGAATCCTCACGAGGTGGAACTCAGGTCAGTGCCGGTTCTCTTGCGTTTTCATTCATAGAAGCGGTCACATGTGTATTTTCTTTCTATTACAACCAAACTTCAGGTCACAGGTTCTTATTCGCTCTGTGTGCAAACACACCAGTGGTCGGACTATTTACACGTCCTACCATAATTTATGGTCCTTACGAGTCGGATAGGCCAGTAAATAACATATTCACGTAATTATTGGTGAATAATATTTCTTTCCTATTCATTTAATTAAAAGATTCACGTAATTTTGGTGAATTCTTTCCGCCATCTTAGTTTCATTACTTTCATTCGCTAACAGATTTACGTAAATTATTTGGTAAATTCTGCATTTAAAACGCTAAATCTACGTAATAATTGGTAGATATTTATAATAGTTGGTGATTTACGTATTAATTGGTAAATACTCATCATTCTATTCACATACGCGTAACTTTGTAGGTACCTATCTAGGTACGTAGGTAGTTACATTCCCGCTCCGCCGTGCTACTTGCGCTATTATATTATAAGCCGTAGTACAATTTTCAATAAAAAGTATATCTAAACTGTTTGTGTTAGATAATCTTCTTGTTATATTTCAATAGGTAGGTCCTACCTATCGTTAATTTGCAAACATGTCGTCAGATCTCGAAACGAAGCTTATTATGTTGAATCAAAAAAAGGAATTATTGTTTGCACGCATTACTCGTTGGTATAAATCGTCAAAATCCATTGTTTGTTTTGATATAACGACGCGATCTAATGAGGATTTTTTGGCTGAGACCGAGACCATCGATGATGTTCGCGATAAGTTCGAGTCGATTGTAGATCAAATAAATAGCTCAAATTTATCATTAGAATCCCCTGTGGAACCCGACTATTCTTGCCTTGACTCATTTGATGAATTGTATTCGAGAATAAAACGCATTAGAAATAAATTATCTACTCCCAAGGTCAAGGAGGTCGCCTCACACGGGTCGAGTAATTCGAACGCGTCTGTAGTGAAATTGGAAATGCTTGTTATTCCGAGTTTTGACGGACGCCCTGAAAACTGGAATACATTTTATCAGTCCTTTAAGGCCAATATTCATTCAAACAAACAATTGTCTGATTCGCAACGTGTGCAATACCTATTCTCAAAACTAACCAATGACGCATTAAAGTTCACTGCCGGTATTGTTCCGTCAAGTGAGACCTACAGTATAGTTTGGGACGCCTTGGTCAAGAAATACCAAGATAAACGTTCATTAGGTTCATATTATCTTAATAATATATTAGACTTAAAGAGTTGTTCACCTAGTGTGAACTCACTTGATTCATTTATAGGTATATATTCCTCCTCTATCGCCGCGCTTAAAGAGTTAGGTATAAACGATTTAACGGACTTCATGTTTCTACAATGTGCCTTGAGGAAAATGGACACTCTAACCATCCAAGCCTTCGAACTTTCTGTTCGAGGTGTCGATATACCTACGACGCAACAGCTGATCGACTTTGTACAAGATCATGCTAAGATGATTGAACGGTCAAACCCGCGGTCTTCGTCATATGCGAAGTCGTCCACTGCTGGGACGCTACAGTCTAATGATAGGCGTGTACAGCGTAATTCTAAGTCGTTTGTTGTCAGTGAGCCGATTAATAATAAGTCGAATGCGCCCGCCGCAGTGTTACCGACACCTGTATGACTGCGCTCAGTTTAAAAATATGCAAAATGCAAAGGCTAGATATGAGTTTATTAAATCTAAGCGTGGTTGCGTCAATTGTCTAAGCACATTACATAATCTCCCGCAATGTAAAAGTACGTCAGTTTGCTTCTGTCAGAAAAAACATCATAAATTATTGCATTTTGATAATAATGTTAATAATTCGCACTCGCATGCGACGACTGTTATCGCTTCCCCGCCGCCCCAGTGCGACCATGTTAGTCTCACTCCTGAGTCACCGCTCGCTTCAAGCACTGTGCATTCGTATGCCTCTAGCCATAAGTGTGATATTCTCTTGGCAACCGCTCAGGTGTATGCTCGCCCTAAAGGTAGCACTGGAAATAAATCTGTAGTCAGATGTCTAATTGATAATGGCTCACAGAATAACTTAATAACATTGTCCTGTTGTCGTTTATTAAATTTACCAATAATACCAATGAGTAATTCTGTTGTCAAAGATGTTGGTTCCACTTCGCACCCGATAGTAGGCTATGTGTATTTGGACATTGAATCTCGTATTTATGCAGATCATAAGTATACTATACATGCGTTAGTTATGAATAGCCTTACGGATCAATTGCCCTCGCAATTAATTAAGTGTGATCGCGAGTTAAATCTTCGCGATTTACCGCTTGCTGACTTAAGCTGGAACATTCCAGGAAACATTGATATAGTATTATGCACAGCTCTTCCCGTAAATCTACTTAGGAAATAGAGTCGAGTGTGGTCCCAGTGCCCCTTGTGTACTGTCAACCGCGTTTGGGTATGTACTTATGGGTGATGACCCACGTAAAGATGTTGTGCCTACAACCGCACCCTTTTCTGCGCTAGCACTAAATGATTTAGTGCAAAAATTTTGGGAACTTGAGGAAGTTCCTGTGAAGCGCCTATTGTCTCCAGAAGAAACCGAGTGCGAGAATATTTTCACATCTACTGTGACCCGCGATGACGTAGGTCGTTATACTGTTGCGCTGCCGTTCTGCAAGGATCCCTCTGAACTAGGGAACTCGCGCGGCGTCGCTCACCGCCGGTTTTTGTCGCTCGAGCGTAAACTTCGTCAATCACCAACCGTACGCGAAAATTACAATAAGGTTATTCAGGATTATTTAGATAACGGTTATCTTAGTCTCGTTGATGACTCTAATTTGTCTCTGGATGGTTATTACATACCACATCACGCAGAAGTTCGACATGACAAACCGATGCCACGTATTGTGTTAGACGCGAGCGCTAAAACCCACACTGGTCTTTCGCTCAATGATATTTTACATATTGGTCCCAATTTACAGGCAGACCTGTTTTTATTATTATTAAATTTTAGGCTATTTCCTATCGCAATGAACGCTGACATAAAACAACATTATTTACGTATTGGCGTACCTGTTGACCATCGTAAATACCTGCGCATCTTATTCAGGTTCAAGGAATTGGATGAAATTCAGACCTATGTGTTTAATCGACAGGCGTTTGGTCTGAAGTCAAGTCCGTATATAGCTATACGTACTGTGCGTCAGCTGGCTACTGACATGAGTCCGCACTTCCCTGACGCCGCGAAAGTGGCAGAGACCTGTCTGTATACTGACGATTTAGTTCATTCCGCACCTGATGAGGACACTGCTGTACACTTAGCTCGCAACTTGATAAAACTGTTCAAGGCTGGCGACTTTGACTTAGTGAAGTGGTCTAGCAATTCTTCTGTGCTGCTAGACTCACTTCCTGATACTCACCGCAAATCGCTTGAGTTTGATGTTGACAGTCATGTCGCAAAGGTTTTAGGTCTCTCGTGGGAACCGTGTGGAGATAATTTTTATTTCACATCCACCTCGGTAGATGAGAAGTGCACTAAGAGAAATATACTCTCGATAGTTGCGCGACTATTTGACGTGCTCGGGTTGGTGGCACCTGTGATACTCTACGCCAAGTTGTTAATTAAGGAACTTTGGCTTAGTAAGAGTGATTGGGATGACCCTGCTCCAGAGCATATACGCTCACGCTTTTCCGCTCTCGTTCAAGAATTAAAATTGCTTGACTCATTAAAAATTCCGCGATATATAGGTGTCGAAGTTGATTGCGAATTACGTCTTGTCGCATTTTGTGATGCCAGCCTGAATGGCATGGGATGTGTTATTTATGCACATTGTACCTACCCATCTAGCATTCAAACTCGCATTTTGTGTGCAAAATCAAAGGTCACTCCGACAAAGATTACTACGCTTGCTCGATTAGAGTTATGTGCTATTTTGCTTATGTCAAAGTTAATAAGAACTGTACGTGATTCTTATGCATTACGCATTCCCATTACTGACATTTACGCCTTTTCTGATTCCACGATTGCCTTATCATGGGTTCACTCGTCACCACATCGGTGGTCGATTTTTGTTAGCAACCGGGTCGCTCAGTGTCAAGAAAACTTGAACGCTAAACATTTTTATCACGTCGCCGGAGCCATTAACCCGAGTGATTGTCTATTACGCGGCATGCTCCCCTCGCAACTTTTGACTCATGATTTGTGGTGGAACGGTCCAGCATGGATCCGCGGATCCCCTGATGAATGGCCTATTAAGTCATTCTCTCCCGCCAACTGTTCTGACTTACCTGAGCATAAGGCAAATGTGTTAAGTGTGACAACAATACACACAGAGTCGCCATTGTTATGTACATTAGCACAACGTGTTTCTTCTTGGCAGAAACTACTACGCATCATTGCATACGTTTTAAAATTCGCACGATTTAAATCTAAGATCGAACCTCATTCTGTATCAGAATTGTCAATCGCTGAGACGGCATTGATTCTCGCCGTTCAATCAGTTCACTTTGCTGAAGATATAAAATTGATAAAGGCTGAGAAGTCACCCTCGAAGAAGCTGCTGCGTCTTGCAGTCTTCTTAGATGAAGAAGGCATTTTGCGCATAGGTGGCAGACTTTCTAAATCGATGCTTCCATTTGAAGCTAAGCATCCTGTCCTTCTCCCTAAACGCGATCACGTTGTTGATCTAATAATTCAGCATTTTCACGTTGTCAATTGTCATACTGGACCTGGACTCCTCATGTCTATCATACGCCAACGCTTCTGGATATTAGACGCTAGAACTGTTATCAGATCTAAGTTACGAAAGTGTAACATTTACTTTAAATGCAATCCAACGCACCCTACACCAATAATGGCTGATCTGCCCAATTATCGTGTATCAGAAGCCAAAGCCTTTTGTCATACTGGGGTTGATTACGCTGGTCCAATAAAGACCATACTTTCTCGTCGTAGAGGTCAGCATTCTCAAAAGGCATACATTATATTGTTTATCTGCATGGCCACACGTGCCCTTCATATCGAATTGACCAGTGATTTAACCACTGATAATTTTTTAGCCGCCTTTAAACGCTTTATTTCCCACCGTGGACCCGTTTCGTGTCTTTATTTTGACAACGGATCTACTTTCATTGGTGCGAAGGCACAATTAGATGAGTTATACACGTTCCTATTGAACTCCAATTTTAAAACCGCGCTGTCAAAGGAGTTGCTATCTCGGCGTATAGAATGGAAGATGATTCCCCCAAGATCACCTAATTTTGGTGGGATATGGGAAGGAAGCATGAAAACTCATTTGTTCAGAGTGATAGGTAGTCAATTACTCACATACGAAGAATTGCAAACGGTACTGACTCAAATAGAATGCATTCTGAACTCGCGCCCATTGGGCTTGCTCTCCTCTGACCCTGATCCGGAGGTGTTAACACCCGCACATTTCTTAATGACTACACCGTTGCAATACTTACCCTCGGCTGATCTATCAGATCAACGAAATAGTTTGGTAGATCGAAAAATGCGGCGTGGGCGCAACAGCGCCAGGTCCTCGTGGTGGGTCTGGGCGTGGGCACCCTCTCGCTCGAGACCATGGTGCGAGCCATGGTCTCCAGCGGGAGTAAGTGGGACTGCGCCGCCTCTTTCTGTGAGCAGGTCATGCTCGTGAAAGAGGCGGCGGGGCGAGAGCGGGAGAAAACTCTCCCACCCGAGTTCCGCAGTCGGCGGCTTGGGCACCGCCGACGTGTCTTCGCCGAAGACCATCGGCCTCCATGACCGGGGGCCTGAGGACGGTGAGTTGGCTGCTCACCGTCTTTACAGAAGCAGGCCCATGACGGCAGCGTGACGTGAGGGATTCACTCACGCCCCCCCCCCCCCTAAGAAGCGGGATAACACCCGAAAACCCCCCCATAGACGCGGGATAGCACCCGAACCACCCCCGAGACGAGGCCGCAATTGTAGCCGTAGGTCTGATGGGAGTCCTGGGACATCCTTCCGAGGGCTTACCCGGGGCTCCCATCCATAGGCTTCTGGGCGTTACCGTGGGGGTTTTTAGTCGGTAGGAGTCCGGCATAACATCCATGAAGGATTTTCCCCCACGGTTAAAAAAAAAAAAAAAAAAAAAAAGGGTGCGTTGGATTGCATTTAAAGCAAATGTTACACTTTCGTAACTTAGATCTGATAACAGTTCTAGCGTCTAATATCCAGAAGCGTTGGCGTATGATAGACATGAGGAGTCCAGGTCCAGTATGACAATTGACAACGTGAAAATGCTGAATTATTAGATCAACAACGTGATCGCGTTTAGGGAGAAGGACAGGATGTTTAGCTTCAAATGGAAGCATCGATTTAGAAAGTCTGCCACCTATGCGCAAAATGCCTTCTTCATCTAAGAAGACTGCAAGACGCAGCAGCTTCTTCGAGGGTGACTTCTCAGCCTTTATCAATTTTATATCTTCAGCAAAGTGAACTGATTGAACGGCGAGAATCAATGCCGTCTCAACGATTGACAATCCTGATACAGAATGGGGTTCGATCTTAGATTTAAATCGTGCGAATTTTAAAACGTATGCAATGATGCGTAGTAGTTTCTGCCAAGAAGAAACACGTTGTGCTAATGTACATACATAACAATGGCGACTCTGTGTGTATTGTTGTCACACTTAACACATTTGCCTTATGCTCAGGTAAGTCAGAACAGTTGGCGGGAGAGAATGACTTAATAGGCCATTCATCAGGGGGGCCGCGGATCCATGCTGGACCGTTCCACCGCAAATCATGAGTCAAAAGTTGCGAGGGGAGCATGCCGCGTGATAGACAATCACTCGGGTTAATGGCTCCGGCGACGTGATCAAAATGTTTAGCGTTCAAGTTTTCTTGACACTGAGCGACCCGGTTGCTAACAAAAATCGACCACCGATGTGGTGACGAGTGAACCCATGATAAGGCAATCGTGGAATCAGAAAAGGCGTAAATGTCAGTAATGGGAATGCGTAATGCATAAGAATCACGTACAGTTCTTATTAACTTTGACATAAGCAAAATAGCACATAACTCTAATCGAGCAAGCGTAGTAATCTTTGTCGGAGTGACCTTTGATTCCGCACACAAAATGCGAGTTTGAATGCTGGATGGGTAGGTACAATGTGCATAAATAACACATCCCATGCCATTCAGGCTGGCATCACAAAATGCGACAAGACGTAATTCGCAATCAACTTCGACACCTATATATCGCGGAATTTTTAATGAGTCAAGCAATTTTAATTCTTGAACGAGAGCGGAAAAGCGTGAGCGTATATGCTCTGGAGCAGGGTCATCCCAATCACTCTTACTAAGCTAAAGTTCCTTAATTAACAACTTGGCGTAGAGTATCACAGATGCCACCAACCCGAGCACGTCAAATAGTCGCGCAACTATAGAGAGTATATTTCTCTTAGTGCACTTCTCATCTACCAAGGTGGATGTGAAATAAAAATTATCTCCACACGGCTCCCACGAGAGACCTAAAACCTTTGCGACATGACTGCCAACATCAAACTCAAGCGATTTGCGGTGAGTATCAGGAAGTGAGTCTAGCAGCACAGAAGAATTGCTAGACCACTTCACTAAGTCAAAGTCGCCAGCCTTGAACAGTTTTATCAAGTTGCGAGCTAAGTGTACAGCAGTGTCCTCATCAGGTGCGGAATGAACTAAATCGTCAGTATACAGACAGGTCTCTGCCACTTTCGCGGCGTCAGGGAAGTGCGGACTCATGTCAGTAGCCAGCTGACGCACAGTACGTATAGCTATATACGGACTTGACTTCAGACCAAACGCCTGTCGATTAAACACATAGGTCTGAATTTCATCCGATTCCTTGAACCTGAATAAGATGCGCAGGTATTTACGATGGTCAACAGGTACGCCAATACGTAAATAATGTTATTTTATGTCAGCGTTCATTGCGATAGGAAATAGCCTAAAATTTAATAATAATAAAAACAGGTCTGCCTGTAAATTGGGACCAATATGTAAAATATCATTGAGCGAAAGACCAGTGTGGGTTTTAGCGCTCGCGTCTAACACAATACGCGGCATCGGTTTGTCATGTCGAACTACTGCGTGATGTGGTATGTAATAACCATCCATAGACAAATTAGAGTCATCAACGAGACTAAGATAACCGTTATCTAAATAATCCTGAATAACCTTATTGTAATTTTCGCGTACGGTTGGTGATTGACGAAGTTTACGCTCGAGCGACAAAAACCGGCGGTGAGCGACGCCGCGCGAGTTCCCTAGTTCAGAGGGATCCTTGCAGAACGGCAGCGCAACAGTATAACGACCTATGTCATCGCGAGTCACAGTAGATGTGAAAATATTCTCGCACTCGGTTTCTTCTGGAGACAATAGGCGCTTCACAGGAACTTCCTCAAGTTCCCAAAATTTTTGCACTAAATCATTTAGTGCTAGCGCAGAAAAGGATGCGGTTGTAGGCACAACATCTTTACGTGGGTAATCACCCATAAGTACATACCCAAACGCGGTTGATAGTACACAAGGGGCACTGGGACCACACTCGACTCTATTTCCTAAGTAGATATACGGGAAGAGCTGTGCACCTAATACTATATCAATGTTTCCTGGAATGTTCCAGCTTAAGTCAGCAAGCGGTAAATCGCGAAGATTTAACTCGCGATCACACTTAATTAATTGCGAGGGCAATTGATCCGTAAGGCTATTCATAACTAACGCATGTATAGTATAACTAGCTTTTGCCCGCGGCTCCGCCCGCGTGGATGTCGGTTCCCGACAATTATTCGATTTTTTCTCGCCGTAAAAACCATCATTGAACTTCAACGAACATTAAAAAAAAAAAATTGGCCAAATTGATCCAGGCGTTTTTGAGTTATGCGCTTACCAACACATTTGGCGATTCATTTTTATATTATAGATTATGATCTGCATAAATACGAGATTCAATGTCCAAATACACATAGCCTACTATCGGGTGCGAAGTGGAACCAACACCTTTGACAACAGAATTACTCATTGGTATTATTGGTAAATTTAATAAACGACAACAGGACAATGTTATTAAGTTATTCTGTGAGCCATTATCAATTAGACATCTGACTACAGATTTATTTCCAGTGCTACCTTTAGGGCGAGCATACACCTGAGCGGTTGCCAAGAGAATATCACACTTATGGCTAGAGGCATACGAATGCACACTATGCACAGTGCTTGAAGCGAGCGGTGACTCAAGAGTGAGACTAACATGGTCGCACTGGGGCGGCGGGGAAGCGGCAGTCGTCGCATGCGAGTGCGAATTATTAACATTATTATCAAAATGCAATAATTTATGATGTTTTTTCTGACAGAAACAAACTGACGTACTTTTACATTGCGGGAGATTATGTAATGTGCTTAGACAATTCACGCAACCACGCTTAGATTTAATAAACTCATATCTAGCCTTTGCATTTTGCATATTTTTAAACTGAGCGCAGTCATACAGGTGTCGGTAACACTGCGGCGGGCGCATTCGACTTATTATTAATCGGCTCACTGACAACAAACGACTTAGAATTACGCTGTACACGCCTATCATTAGACTGTGGCGTCCCAGCAGTGGACGACTTCGCATATGACGAAGACCGCGGGTTTGACCGTTCAATCATCTTAGCATGATCTTGTACAAAGTCGATCAGCTGTTGCGTCGTAGGTATATCGACACCTCGAACAGAAAGTTCGAAGGCTTGGATGGTTAGAGTGTCCATTTTACTCAAGGCACATTGTAGAAACATGAAGTCCGTTAAATCATTTATACCTAACTCTTTAAGCGCGGCGATAGAGGAGGAATATATACCTATAAATGAATCAAGTAAGTTCACACTAGGTGAACAATTCTTTAAGTCTAATATATTATTAAGATAATATGAACCTAATGAACGTTTATCTTGGTATTTCTTGACCAAGGCGTCCCAAACTATACTGTAGGTCTCACTTGACGGAACAATACCGGCAGTGAACTTTAATGCGTCATTGGTTAGTTTTGAGAATAGGTATTGCACACGTTGCGAATCAGACAATTGTTTGTTTGAATGAATATTGGCCTTAAAGGACTGATAAAATGTATTCCAGTTTTCAGGGCGTCCGTCAAAACTCGGAATAACAAGCATTTCCAATTTCACTACAGACGCGTTCGAATTACTCGACCCGTGTGAGGCGACCTCCTTGACCTTGGGAGTAGATAATTTATTTCTAATGCGTTTTATTCTCGAATACAATTCATCAAATGAGTCAAGGCAAGAATAGTCGGGTTCCACAGGGGATTCTAATGATAAATTTGAGCTATTTATTTGATCTACAATCGACTCGAACTTATCGCGAACATCATCGATGGTCTCGGTCTCAGCCAAAAAATCCTCATTAGATCGCGTCGTTATATCAAAACAAACAATGGATTTTGACGATTTATACCAACGAGTAATGCGTGCAAACAATAATTCCTTTTTTTGATTCAACATAATAAGCTTCGTTTCGAGATCTGACGACATGTTTGCAAATTAACGATAGGTAGGACCTACCTATTGAAATATAACAAGAAGATTATCTAACACAAACAGTTTAGATATACTTTTTATTGAAAATTGTACTACGGCTTATAATATAATAGCGCAAGTAGCACGGCGGAGCGGGAATGTAACTACCTACGTACCTAGATAGGTACCTACAAAGTTACGCGTATGTGAATAGAATGATGAGTATTTACCAATTAATACGTAAATCACCAACTATTATAAATATCTACCAATTATTACGTAGATTTAGCGTTTTAAATGCAGAATTTACCAAATAATTTACGTAAATCTGTTAGCGAATGAAAGTAATGAAACTAAGATGGCGGAAAGAATTCACCAAAATTACGTGAATCTTTTAATTAAATGAATAGGAAAGAAATATTATTCAGCAATAATTACGTGAATATGTTATTTACTGGCCTATCCGACTCGTAAGGACCATAAATTGTGGTAGGACGTGTAAATAGTCCGACCACTGGTGTGTTTGCACACAGAGCGTATAAGAACCTGTGACCTGAAGTTTGGTTGTAATAGAAAGAAAATACACATGTGACCGCTTCTATGAATGAAAACGCAAGAGAACCGGCACTGACCTGAGTTCCACCTCGTGAGGATTCAGCTGCAGACAGGCGTGGTTCCTGGCACGTGCTGGTGGGTAGGTAGGTGTCGACCGGCCGGTGACTTTCTTGAGTTAGTCGTTTTCTTCCGATACACTTCACTTATACTGACTTGAGAATGTGGCCAAAGGAACTTATAGAATTACACAGAAAAAGAAACGAGGAGTTGAAGTACTCAACTTCCGTTCGGTGCGGTAGCGGGTTGAAGAGACAAGTAAAAATGCTCGGGGAGATCGTCCGCCGTGAAGCTTGAGAGTGTCGCTCGTAGGAACTTCAGTCTCAAGTATAGTTCGAAAAATCTGTGCACAGCGCCATCTTTTGGCCTTCTTCAACACTAAGTGGTCAACAAATGAGCGCCAATACTCAAACATTATTCTATCACAGAAGCGGTTTTTTAAATTACAAAAATTGAAATACAATTAAATTATGTGGGAAATAATTAAGAAAGTACATAAGCGCTCCACCAGGTGTTAACACCCGCACATTTCTTAATGACTACACCGTTGCAATACTTACCCTCGGCTGATCTATCAGATCAACGAATTAGTTTGGTAGATTGAAAAAAATTACTCGACGACATGATCCACTCCTTTTGGAAAAAGTGGCACGTAGAGTATTTGCACACGTTGCAAGTCAGACAAAAATGGGCTACTCCCGACAAACCAGTAGAAATCGGCACCGTTGTTCTTCTAGAGCAGGAAAATTCTGCTCCGTTGAATTGGCCGTTAGGAGTAATTACTGACGTGTTCAGAGGCTCTGATGACGTGGTTCGCGTAGCAATGGTTAAAACGCGTACTGGTACTTACAAACGCGCTGTAACCAAATTGTATCCTATCCCAACGCAATAACTTACAACGCTAAATAGAATCTTAAACTTTAATTTTTAACTCAAACTTTAAACATACTTTAGATAGAATATTGTTAGTCTAAGTTGTTATTTTAGCTATGTGTATTATTATGTTATACAAATTCACTATGGGCTCTAATCAGCCAGTGTTCGCTTGTTGCATGCCGATTGTTGCAGCCGGGTGCATGGTGGAGCGCTTATGTACTTTCTTAATTATTTCCCACATAATTTAATTGTATTTCAATTTTTGTAATTTAAAAAAACCGCTTCTGTGATAGAATAATGTTTGAGTATTGGCGCTCATTTGTTGACCACTTAGTGTTGAAGAAGGCCAATAGATGGCGCTGTGCACAGATTTTTCGAACTATACTTCGAGACTGAAGTTCCTACGAGCGACACTCTCAAGCTTCACGGCGGACGATCTCCCCCGCATTTTTACTTGTCTTCATCCCGCTGCCGCTCCGAACGGAAGTTGAGTACTTCAACTCCTCGTTTCTTTTTCTGTGTAATTCTATAAGTTCCTTTGGCCACATTCTCAAGTCAGTATAAGTGAAGTGTATCGGAAGAAAACGACTCACTCAAGAAAGTCACCGGCCGGTCGACACCTACCTACCCACCAGCACGTGCCAGGAACCACGCCTGTCTGCAGCTGAATCCTCACGAGGTGGAACTCAGGTCAGTGCCGGTTCTCTTGCGTTTTCATTCATAGAAGCGGTCACATGTGTATTTTCTTTCTATTACAACCAAACTTCAGGTCACAGGTTCTTATACGCTCTGTGTGCAAACACACCAGTGGTCGGACTATTTACACGTCCTACCACATATATACATACACTCACGCCTTTTTCCCAGTGGTTCTGTCTTCTACTTAAATTGGTCATATTTATAAGTAACGTCAATTTTTAAATATTCAACCAAGAATATTTTTTAAAATAAATATGTTACTACTACTACTTTATTCGACCCTCTGCATTTGAAGGTTGAATATCATAGTAAATATTTTATCACTATTAGGAAAATAGTCAAAATATTATCTAAAAATCGCTTACTCGCACGAGTGATTCACGAAACAAATGGTTTGGCACGTGATGAAGGCAAGAGACAACGATTTGTTTGAGAGGAACCTAAAATGCGTTTGATGGTGTTACTAGTATAGCTGGTAAAAATCTATTCTATTCATCTCTAAGCTCCATCAACCGAACATCACGATGATAATAAATTAATGTATGTTAAATCCGAATGATGTCACATAGTTACAAATAACATAGAGGACGAAATTCTACTTCCTTGTTTACATACATACATAGTTCGTTAGTTACTCGCAGTTACAAGCGAAGATAATGAAGCACGATTCGTCCAGTCGTCCACCCACTGAATAAGAGCGTGTTAAAAAGCAATGAATTCTCCCAATCTCTTAATGTTTGATTAGGTTTTTATTAGTTTCCACCGTTAATCATCTTTTACGATCGGACAAGGGATCGATCACTGTCATAATGTTTAAGTATTTGTGTTAGCAAACGTAGATAGACGACAGGGGCTTATGTAACAAGCCTCTCTAGACAAGTGACATTTCGCTGGCCGACGTATCATGGAATAGAAAGACAAATAAATGGGATATAACGTATGTGACAGTCGTCAACTAATGTCATTAACGTCAAATCCCATACAAGTAAAGCCAACGAAGCGAGAGAAAAAAGGTAAACAAAGTTTCAGCGCTTGCAAACATTTTTATTTGAAAATTATTACGTACTAGCTTTTGCCCGCGGCCCCGCCCGCGTGGAACTATGGCTATCGCGACCAAACATAGCCTATGTCCTTTCTCAAGGTCTAACCTATCTCTATACCAAATTTTATCTAAATCGGTTCAGTGGTTTAGGCGTGAAATCGTAACATACAGACAGACAGACAGACGGACAGACAGACAGACGGACAGACAGACAGACAGAGTTTTCCCATTTATAATATTAGTATGAATAACTTCAAACTCATTCCAGACAGCAATGAAATTGCTCATAAGATGGTAGATCTGACAGTTTAGAACCGCTGTGCTGACAGCTTTCCTGTACTACGAAACACGCAACGACAGCTATCGCTCGGACATGTGCGACAAGGACAGAGAAAATAATCGCTAGTTATCGCAACATAACTCAGTAACGGTCGCTTTGTTTACCTTTTTTCTCTCGTCTCGTCGGCTTTACATTATTCTACAATACCAGTGAATCCCCACTTGTCTAGAGGGGAAGGTGTACAACATAAACGCAAGTTAGACACGCATCCCATTAACAAAATTGGATCAAACTCACACGAATTGCAACTTTACATTCTGGGTGTAGATGTCGCAAATTGCTAAAGGCGTTTCATGAGTACAAAGGCTACACAGAGCATTAATTCTGTTAATGAACTGCACTAGAGTTGTGTTGTGGCGAGGAAACGCGAACATTACTGCGCCAACCACTTCCGTCTTATTATCGCTAATGATGTAATTTACTCTTTTGTACACACAATAGAGTGTGGTTACTGCGACAAATGTAACATTAATAATCAAATAACTATGTCTAGTACCTACTTCTTACTATCTTCTTAGATAGTTACACGAAGACACAGAGGTGCCTACACTACCTACTATCGTATAGTAAATAAATAATAAATAATAAATATTTCCCAACATTCTACACAACGCTATCTAGACCCATGGTAAGCATAGCATAACTAGCTTGTGTTATGGAATCAAGAATGCGGATAAACATACTTAAATACTTTTTTTTTTAATATAGGTACACTACATAGAAATACCCAGCCCAGTGCAAATAGCCATATTCATGCATACAAATATTTGCACTGAGCGGGAATCGAACCCGCACCTCCTGCGTGGCAGTCGCGTTCACTACCACCGCGCCATGGAGGCTGTCAAGTTTCGCCGCATCTGTCTTTTGCTTCCTGAATATATTCGGACGTGCTGTCATCATCACAAAACATTAGGACAGTACAAATACAAATATCTTCAAGACAACTCGTCAGATGTAATTTGTTTATCTGTGTATTGTCGTCCTTGGTCATTTGTATGGTATTTCAAGGTATATAGCCATGCTACTGTGCCCACTGTGAGGGATATATACTTTCACTAGCTTTTGCCCGCGGCTCCGCCCGCGTGCATGTCCATGTACGACCAAACATAGCCTATGTCCTTTGTCACGATCTAATCTATCCCTATACCAAATTTCATCAAAATCGCTTTAGTGGTTTAGGGAAGGTTCATATCTGACGGAACTTACGTCGCGTATTATCGGTCGCGTAACGCCAGAACAGACAAATGTATAGAAAAACACTTGACCATTCACACTCAACCGATGCTACGTTAGTGCGTCGAGTGTGAACGGTCAAGTGTTTTTCTATACATTTGTCTGTTCTGGCGTTACGCGACCGATAATACGCGACGCAAGTTCCGTCAGATATGAACCTTCCCTTAGGCGTGAATGCGTAACATACAAACAGACAAACAGACAGACTTTCGCATTTTAATATTAGTATAGACTAATATTTATGATTCATTGATGAATTGACACTAAGAGCAGGATAACATGAATGTAAGGTATACATATAATATTTTGGTCTATATTTTTTATCAAAAGAATTCATTGAAAAACCTCATAAAACTATACTATCCTTAAAAAGATGTCATAAACTAGAGAGACTTGAGATATTTGAGATATCAAACTGTTTGTTCTTAAAAAAAAACCTTGAGTGACAGTTCTTAGTTTTAAATTCAGAATAGTAAAAAAGCAGTAGTATGACGTGTACTAGATTTTACAACGGTCGCAGTAGTATTAAAAGTAGAGCGTGGTAAAGCGCGGGTCACTCCCCGAGCGCGCGAAGTTGTGTGTCGTTTGTAAGTTTATGCGGCCTGTCCCACAGGCGACGCCATTGAAACTTGTTATGAGATAAAATTGTTCTGTTTTATGCTCGTAGCGGTTTTGAAACGCGAAATGTGCAAATAAAACTTTAGTTTTTTGTACTTCTGTTGCAGTAGTGGTTTTTTATTAAGTGCAAGATGTTGTTTTTATTACCAGGTTACTTAATTGACAGCCTCTGTGGCGTGGCGGTAGTGTGCGCGACGTAGGAGGCACGGGTTCGATGCCCGCTCAGTGCAAATATATTTTGTATGCATGAATATCGCTATTTGCATTGGTTTTTTTTATAGTGGCAGACAAGAACACGGCCCACCTGATGGAAAGTGGTTACCGCGGCCTATGGACGTATGCAACGCCAGGGGCGTTACACTGGCGCTGCCTACCCTGCTGGGTGTTTCTATGTATAATATGCATGTATTTATAAAAGTATCTAAGTATACTTATCCGCATTCTAGATTCCATAATACAAGCTAGTTAAGTTTACCATGGGTCTAGATAGCGTTGTATAGAATGTTGTTTTTTTTTTATACCACTGAGGTGGCAGACAAGCATACGGCCCACCTGATGGAAATTAAGTGGTTACCGCGGCCTATGGACGTATGCAACGCCAGGGGCGTTACACTCGCGCTGCCTACCCTGAAGAAACCTTCTAATGCCCCTCTTGAAGAACCCCATATTGTAGTCGCTTGGGAAAACCGTGGCAGGGAGTTCATTCCACAGCTTGAGCGTACGTGGGATGAAGTTCCTTTCATACCGCACGGTGCGCACCGTATTCGGATGCAATGTGTGGGGATGAATTCCCTGTCTACAACTAAACTTTACAATTTACTGTCCTCGGTCCATGGGCTCAAGGCATCCGCGCCCAAAATGCATGGTGCACGCTTCGGTACTATTACACGCACCAAGTGAAGTGGCGAGACAGTGCACTTGGTCGAGTGCTAGGTACGTGTGAAGATAGGGTTGACTACTTCATACATACCGAACACTCGACCGACTGCACTGTCTTGCCACTCCACTCGCTGTATGTGATTGGTTTGAACGAGATCTAGTGAGTAGTTTTTTTTAATTCGTCATAAACAGCAATTCTTTCAATTAATTTCGCCTTTCATTCAATTAACTCACAAATAATACAAGAACTTTTATATTATGTTACTTGCTGCTACGGAACCCTTCATGGCCGACTCGCAATTAGCCTGATTTAGTCAATTATATTTATTTATTAGAACTGAAATTACTAATTATTCCTCTAATCCCTCCAACTAAGCTAAATTGCTTGTGCTAGGAGTGGGTTCACATATGTAGTGTAATGGTCAGGATTCGAACCCGGGACCTCTCGATCGTAAGGCCGACTCCTTATCCATTAAGCTGAAAATGGGGGCCGTAAACTGATGAAAACGGCCCTTAACTAGCATTTTTGCTACTTTTGCACTTTTTCTCTTATAAATCAAAAATATAGGTAGAAAAAAAGACTGGTGGTTTATTGTCATTATGAGCTATTTTGGAAATAGGTAGCCTATTTTTTTATACTAAAGTGAGTAACTCAGCTAAATGGCTGTAAACTGGCGAACTGACCCTACTGGTGTTTTTGATGCTTCGTAATAAGTATCGAAATTCCAATTTAAATGAAATTCGACGAACGAAACAATGAGAAAGACAAGAACAAGTAGACACGAAAAAGAATGTGCATTAAGTAAAATTAAACTGTATTAACATATCAACAAGAATAATTATTCCATGTTTACAAGTCAGCGGCAACTTCGTTACTATAGCAAGTAGATGATACAATGTTGCGCCGAGCCGGCTGAGCGTCTTGTGCGATCGTAGTTATGCAATTTTCAAACTTACGACAATTCTCAAAAAGTGCACATTTCAATGTCTTAGGTTGGAACTGCTTACCCAGGTTACTGTGTTACTGGGTTTTGAAAGGGTAACCCTTTCGGAATGGGTTTTTTACACCCGTTCGAAAGGGTAAGCCGTTCGTAAGGGTTTTTTCATTAAGCGCTTAAAAAAACCCCTTCAAAAACCCTTTCAACGAGTACCCGTCCGGTCCCTGGTTGTCGTATGCGGTCACCATCGGAATCATACCAACGGTCCTCAATTTAGAACACAAGAGTTTCACAATCGAAATTATGGTGAAAAACTTTGACTACGCAACTCTGACTATGCAGATGATGTATAAGAAATTTATTTGACTGCGGTTTTTAGTACTACTTCGCAAACCAAACATCTAAGTGGGCATGCTTGGTTTGCAAAGTAGTAACGTATTTCATCAGTAAATTAATATTAATTAGGGTACAATATTACCACAGATTTCAAAATGAACCATTTAACTAACCGATGTTACGTTAGTGCGTCGAGTGTGAACGGTCAAGTGTTTTTCTATACATTTGTCTGTTCTGGCGTTACGCGACCGATAATACGCGACGTAAGTTCCGTCAGATATGAACCTTCCCTTAGGCGTGAATGCGTAACATACAAACAGACAAACAGACAGACTTTCGCATTTTAATATTAGTATAGACTAATATTTATGATTCATTGATGAATTGACACTAAGAGCAGGATAACATGAATGTAAGGTATACATATAATATTTTGGTCTATATTTTTTATCAAAAGAATTCATTGAAAAACCTCATAAAACTATACTATCCTTAAAAAGATGTCATAAACTAGAGAGACTTGAGATATTTGAGATATCAAACTGTTTGTTCTTAAAAAAAAACCTTGAGTGACAGTTCTTAGTTTTAAATTCAGAATAGTAAAAAAGCAGTAGTATGACGTGTACTAGATTTTACAACGGTCGCAGTAGTATTAAAAGTAGAGCGTGGTAAAGCGCGGGTCACTCCCCGAGCGCGCGAAGTTGTGTGTCGTTTGTAAGTTTATGCGGCCTGTCCCACAGGCGACGCCATTGAAACTTGTTATGAGATAAAATTGTTCTGTTTTATGCTCGTAGCGGTTTTGAAACGCGAAATGTGCAAATAAAACTAGTTTTTTGTACTTCTGTTGCAGTAGTGGTTTTTTATTAAGTGCAAGATGTTGTTTTTATTACCAGGTTACTTAATTGACAGCCTCTGTGGCGTGACGGTAGTGAGCGCGACTGCCACGCAGGAGGCGCGGGTTCGATCCCCGCTCAGTGCAAATATCAAATACATAGGGATACGCCTTAAAGACGTATTAGATGGGAAATTTGAATCATATCGGGCGTGTCTCGGTAGCCGAATTGGTCAGGCATTCCCCCTGTAAGGGAAAGACTGCGGGTTCGAGTCCCGCCCGAGAAGATTCTTTTTCCCTATGTATTTGATTTGTATAGTTAGCATACTTAATGCTGTAAAAATTCCTTGTACAGTGCAAATATATTTTGTACGCATGAATATCGCTATTTGCATTGTTTTTTTTTTATAGTGGCAGACAAGCACACGGCCCACCTGATGGAAAGTGGTTACCGCGGCCTATGGACGTATGCAACACCAGGGGCGTTACACTGGCGCTGCCTACCCTGCTGGGTGTTTCTATGTATAATATGCATGTATTTATAAAAGTATCTAAGTATACTTATCCGCATTCTAGATTCCATAATACAAGCTAGTTAAGTTTACCATGGGTCTAGAAAGCGTTGTGTTATAAATATTTATTTTTTTAAAAAATTGAACCAAACTACAATTTAGGGGAGAGTTGGTTATATCGTACCACTTTTTACTTTAACTTAAATATTTCGACTATGACAAGACTTAGAATAATTAATAGATATGCAAAATAAAGTTTTATATTTTACCTTGCTGAGCCCGAGAAATCAGTTCTATATATTTACTCTAATATACTTAAAAATGATTTTTTTATAAAGGACTGCCATCGGTACGATTTAGCCGACTAGTAGTTTTAATCGTACCACCAAGTTTTTAAATCGTACCATGGGTGTTTAAGTCGTACCACTGAAATAAAGACAGTAAAATTTTTAACCAAATTATTTATTTTTAACTCTTAGGTAATAAAGAAATACTATGAATACCTCTTAGGTGATAAAGGAACAATGTAATCAACACATCTGTAGGTTTTTTATAAGAATAACGTGTTTGTGCTATAAAATTAAGATCAATCAACATAACTATATGATTAATGAGAAAAAATACAGTTCAAACTATAATAAATAAGTAACGTGAAAATATAAAAGTTTTGTTAACAATGTTATTTGTAATATAATGATTGTGCATAGTCTTATTCGAAAAAGTCATCGCAAATGTCTGGATTCGAAGTACACGTCTCATGTACCCACCGGTGACAGCGAACGCATTGAATCCAATAACGTTTGGACCCTTTTTATCATAGTAATAAAGATTGCACTTTCCACATATATTTTCAAGATCATCATCGCTGTCATCATCGTCATCTAATTCCACAATAAGTGTCTCATCTGAATCATTTCCTCTTGAAATTTTTGCATTTGCCCTTGGATATAACTATTTTCTTTTCTTTTTTCACTGTTTGGTATTTCTTTGGTTTACAAACCTTTCCTTTCTTTACTCTAACTTTCTTCTGCTTTCTCGGTTTTGGAATATATTAAGTCTTTGAAATTTTGTTCAAACTTAATTCTTTGTTTTCGTAAGCCCGAATAGCTGTTTCTAGGTCCTCCTTGTTCCAATTATAATACTTATATAATTTTAGCTTTTGGTTCCGTCATCTATAACAATATAAAACAGTCTGTAAAATATAAGTACTTTTAGACTAGTCGGTTAAATCGTACCAGTACAATTTACCCAACTGCGAGTGGTACAATTTAGCGAAATAGGCCATTTTCAAAAAAAAGCAACAGTCCGGCATAACCTCAAAACTTAGATACGTAACAAAAACCACCAATAATCTAGTATAAAATTGTAATGAAATAATGAAAACTGTGTATCTCTATCTTACCTTGTTCACGAGTAATATCCTTACGAATTTACGACAAAATTTGCAATAAATTCCACAAAAAAAGGTTTATTTCACTCACGCGCACAGTTGTCAAGTCACATCAATTACAAATGGCGGGTGGCGGGAGGTTGTGCAGGGCCACCATTTGGTGTTGCTAGTGTAGAAAAAAATACCCATTAAGAGGGAAATTTAGAAGTGGTACGATTAAAATGGTAGTACGATATAACGAACTCTCCCCTACTGTTCAGTCGTATTTTGCGTCGAGAACCTCGGTCCATGGGCTCAAGGCATCCGCGCCCAAAATGCATGGTGCACGCTTCGGTACTATTACACGCACCAAGTGAAGTGGCGAGACAGTGCACTTGGCCAAGTGTTAGGTACGTTTTTTTTGTTTTTTTATTATTTAACAAGAATTTCTCAAACTTAATTATTACTTCTAAATACCCGCCAAGCTATTACGCTTGTTGGCGAGAAGCGCTCTGTACACGTTTGTATCTTAATCTCAATACATGTGTACATTCTGCATCGTCTAACAGAAAAGCCCTTAGTTCAGTCTTCAATTTATATAAACTTAATTTTGTGATTGTCGTAACAAGTTAATTTTATTTATATATTATGTGGGACCAGGTATGAAGACATCCTTTCACCATAGTAATTTATTACTCTAGGTTTACTAAATTTATTTTCTGTTACACTCCTTGTATTATATATATTTTGTAATATAATTTTGTATGCATCATTATAATAGTGTTCTATACCTAATAAATATTCAATTTTCTTATCTACTGGAAGAATCTTACATATAGGATATAGCTTTTCGTACTCTTTGTTGCACAATAATTTGTCTTGTTTATTAGCTAAATATTTTACAAGCCTTGTTTGTATACTTTTTATTTCTTTAATATAGGTTATAAAGGTTCGTCCATACACACTGAGTCCATAGCTGAGCAAAGAGTCTGCAAGAGCATGGTATACCACTGTCAACGTATGAGTGTTAACAATTCTTAATTTACCTAAAACAGATCTTAGCCTATTACACACCTCATAGACATGCAACTTCCAGTTGAAGTTTGTGTCCACCGTTAATCCCAAGTATCTATAACTTACTTACTTACTTCAGAGCAACAACACCGAGCAACGGGCGGCGGTCAAATATCCCGACCCGGTCGCCACAGGCCATGGGGCACTAAATACCCCCAAAAAGAGTGGAACATATATATTTATGTAAACGTCCATGTATATATTATAAACAAGTATATATGTATTTATTCATCATATCTATATGTATATATAACCCGGCAATCCCGGCACAAAAAAAATGGAAAGCGCAATAAAAAATAAAAAACTACCCCAGGAGGGTACCGGCAACACCGGAGAATCCCTCCCTGGACCATCAAGTGGTCCGGGCTGCCCCTCGTATTCTGGGGAGGGCAAAATGGCGCAACCAAAAGAAACAAGTAAAGATAACACCAAGACCCTCGAAAGCGTACTGAGTCGTCCCGACAATCTCGGGTATGACCTTACGCTTATAGAGGAGATAAGCACTCAAAGTGAGGAAGGCGTGTGGATCTCCAGGAACCGACGTAGGAGAGAGCGCGTGAGAAAGAAAAAGGAGGAGGCAAGGGCTGGCCCAACTGAACCCGGAACGTCAACCAGAGCGGTGACATCTACACCGAGAGGTGGTGAGGACGTACGGAAGGCCACCAAGCTGAAAAGACAGGGGACAGACCCTGAAGAGCGGACGCAGCAACGGCCACCGAAGCGACCCAAACCGGATCCACGAAACGAGGGACCACGAAGACCTACTATGGGTCAGAGTGATCTCTCCGTTATCATCGTGCGGGGGGACGGCGCTAAGATGGACGAAGCTACTGCTGCCGTAATCAGGGAAAGACTGGTAGACAAGATAGAGAAAGCAGCGATCAACGGAGTCAACAGCCTAAACTTATCGTTCGCTGCATCGGGGCTAGTAGCCGAAGGCTACTTCTTAGTCAGCCCGATGAACGAGGGGGCGATGTTATGGCTCCTGAGCTGCGACCTTGGGGAGCATAATGGTGTTCAGCTGACACCAAAAAGATTAGAGGCCCACAAGATATCTATATGGCTGCCCAGAAACCTGGTGGGCAAGCGCCTAGACCCACTAGGCCTTATCAAGCTCCAAAACGGACACCGGGCAGACCTGAAGATATCGGAGTGGACCCTCATCCGCAAAGAGGCTATGCCCCTTGGAACAAGGCTGGTGGTAGGAGTACCCGAAGAACGGGCAAAAGACCATGTGTGGCTCAACTACCAAGTCACACAGGTGTATGGTCGAGTCATGGGCAAAGGGCCCGACAATCCAGCCCCTGGAAAGCCTCCTAGTCTACCTACACACAAGGAGACACCGGGTGAAGGGCCTGTTGAAAACGGCAGTAACGCTCAGGTAGATACTCCGCAGAGGAGGACCACTGGCGAAGGCATACCGGATCAACAGCGCCCTAACCCAACCAGCACACAACAGGCGACCAACACAAGTGGGGCGCAACCAGTAGTCGGTAAACGGGACGCTGC
This sequence comes from Eilema sororculum, assembly GCA_914829495.1. Classification (NCBI taxonomy): domain Eukaryota; kingdom Metazoa; phylum Arthropoda; class Insecta; order Lepidoptera; family Erebidae; genus Eilema; species Eilema sororculum. Next base: position 16,110,553 of record OU618552.1, on the reverse strand, counting down.
GGCAGAAGCCCCGAAAGGGGGTCCGACCGACAGCCTTACACCCCGCAGACAGGTTCGCCCAGGACAGACAGCCACAGCACACCCCCTCCCCACGCCACGTAGCGGCGGGACCCCCCCGGAAAGTGTAGCATTATTGCAACCGCACTGGCTGGGAGGTAGCCCGCCCTCGTAGCGAGTTAAAGGGAGGGACAAAGAAACCCACATACACACACACATCATACACTAACAAATGAACACATACAGCAACACACCACAAAAACACACAAACAAAATAAAAATAGTTCAAGTTAATCTCCACCACTGCTGCGATGCCATGATAGAGTTCTGCAGACATGTGGTGGATGAGAAAATAGACATCGCACTATTGCAAGAGCCATATCATAGCGCATCTCTGGGATCGATTCCTTGGGAGGAGAGATCATCTACCACGACAGCGGTGAGTCAACTCCCAGGGCATGCATATACATCAGCAATAGTGCAAGATCGTTAGGAATAATAAAGTCAGATTGTTACAGTGACCTAGCTAGTGCCACAGCGACAATCCAGCTAAATACAGGTGCCAGAGAGAGGGTACTACTAGTCTCCGCATACATACCAAGCGAGATGGACTACAAACCCCCGACTCCGGAAATGGAAGACATCACAAGGAAATACAACGGTAAGAACATTCCTATTATTCTAGGTTGCGATGCGAACTCCCACCACGTGGTGTGGGGCAGCACGGACTGCAATAATAAAGGTGACTTACTATTAGATTTCATTAGCTCAACAGGCTTTGACATACTGAACGAGGGCAATACGCCCACCTTCGTAACAAAAGCCAGAGAAGAGGTGCTGGACATCACCATAGCAACTGACAGGATAAGCCAGCACATCACAGACTGGAAAGTAGACGTAAGAGACTCGAAATCGGACCACAGACGCATAACATTTTGCCTGGGGGCCAAAATCGAGAAGACTCTAACCAGGAATGCAAGGAAAACCGACTGGGCAACATACCAAACCGGTATTGAGAGATGGAGCCCTTGGGACCGAAGACCTTGAAAGAGAAGCCAACCGACTGGATGAAACTCTGAGAGGGGCATATCACAACGCATGCCCACTAAAAGAGATCAAACCAGGTAAAGGACAACCATGGTGGACCAAAGCACTTGAAAAGAAAAGAAAAAAGACAAGAAGAGCCCTCAGAATAGCCCAGAGGAAGGGCGACGAGAGCTCCTGGCTTGCCTATAAGACAGAAAGAAACGCCTTCAAAAAGGACTGCAAGAGGGAGAACAGGAAAAGCTGGAAAGCGTTCTGCGAGGGCGTAGAGAGATACCCCGACGCAGCGAGACTAGCAAAGATGTTCCCCAAAAACAGCACCTGCAAATTAGGCAGCATCAAAAGCGGAGGAGAACTAATCTCTGATCCGGACAAGATTCTGGAACTGATGCTCAGCACTCACTTTCCGGAATGTGAAGAATACACAGATGATGAAATGTCTACCAACATCCACCCGGCGGCGGGTGGAACGGGGGAGGAGACACTAATCACAATGGAGCATCTACAGTGGAGCGTGAGTTCGTTCCAGCCCTATAAGGCAGCGTGACCGGACGAAATCTTCCCAAAAATGCTACAAGCAGCAATTGAATACATAGGCGAGGACCTCCTGGCTATGTACAATTGCAGCATCAGGAATCAGTACATCCCAAAAAGATGGAGAGAAGCAAGAGCAGTCTTCATACCGAAACCTGGGAAGGCCACGTATCAAGACGCCAAGGCTTTCAGATGCATAAGTCTCTCCTCATTCTTACTAAAAACTCTAGAGAAGATATTGGATAGATTGATCAGAGAACAAGTGGCTAATAGCGGATCTCCTCTACACAGAAACCAACACGCTTACATGGAGGGCAAATCAATCGAAACTGCCCTCCACACACTGACTAACAGAGTGCAGAGATCGCTAAGCAACAAAGAGTACGCACTAGGCTGTTTCTTCGACGTGGAGGGTGTATTCGACAGAGCCACCCCAACCTCGATAGAGGAAACCCTGAATCGGGAACGAATAAACAAGAATATATCAGGATGGGTGAAAAATATGCTGAAACACCGACTGATACATGCAGAGATAGCAGGCACAAGACGAACAGTAGTGGCCAAAAGAGGCTTTCCACAAGGAGGATGTCTATCACCACTACTATGGTGCCTGCTAATAGACGAGCTAGTCGACAAGATCAACAAGATGCACATATACACACAGGCATACTCGGACGATGGTGTGCTCCTGGTCACAGGAAAAGTCCTCAGCGTCATATGTAACATTATGAACAGAGGGCTAAAAGTAGCACTAGAATGGTGCAGGAGTAAAGGCCTAAACCTAAACCCAGACAAAACCAAAGTAGTCTTATTCACCCAAAATAGGAAAATTGAATGGTCGGTACCAATCAAACTAGATAACCAAAACCTCGAAGTGGTGAAGGAGGTCAAATATTTAGGAGTAATACTGGACAGCAAACTGACCTTCAAAACACACATAAGAAATGCATGCTCAAGAGCAAAAATGGCCATGATGCAATGCAAAAGAGCCATAGGCAGAAGCTGGGGAATGAAACCAGCCATGGTGCTGTGGATATATAAGGCAATTATTTTGCCAAGGATACTCCACGGATCCCTAGTATGGTGGCACACAACCCATAAAGTGAAAAACAAACAAGAACTGAACAAAATTCAGAGACTGGCAACATTAATGACTACCGGCGCGATGAGGACCACTCCCACAGCCGCGCTAGAGATCATACTGGGCCTAAATCCGATAGACCTTGAAATAAAAAGGAAAGCAATAGAACAATGGTTCAAATTGAGAAGCACAGGTCAATGGACAAGCAATATTTTTGACGAAGGTCATGCCAAGATCAGTCAAGGATATGAAGATAAACTGTCAATGGTCCTATCGAACAATGATCTTATCAGTAAAGAAAGGATCTTTGACAAAAAGTACAGAGTACATATTGGACAGAGGGAGAATTGCAAGATGGATGCAGGAGGCACTATCTGTTACACGGATGGCTCCAGAAAAGAATCCACCAAACTCTCTGGTTCTGGAATACACATAAAACGTGGAAATGGAACAGTAATAAACAGGACAATCTCCCTAGGCAAATATGCAAGTGTCTTCCAAACAGAAATCTATGCCATAATGGAATGCGCGGAAATGGTGAGCCGCCTTAAAGATGAAGAAAAGGTAACCATCTATAGCGATAGCCAGGCGGCACTGAAGGCACTAGACAGAATAGAAACAACATCAGCACTAGTCAAGCAATGCAAGAAATTATTGGAAAGACTGACCAGGCAGCTAGACGTAACACTTGCCTGGGTACCCGGACACGAGGGTAACACGGGCAACGAAATCGCTGACGAACTGGCCAGAAAAGGAGCTGACGTGAACCAGGTGGGCCCTGAGCCAAGATTGCCAATAGCCCACAAAATCACGAAGGGAGTGATAGGCCACAGCATAGTCGCCGAAACAAATCGTAGATGGAAATCCTCGCCTGTCATGAGACAGTCGAAGATCTTCATAAAAAGCATGGACACGAAGAAATCAAGCCAACTGTTGAAACTCTCCAGGGGAAACATGAGGCTGGTTATAGAAGTAATAACAGGACACTGTCGACTAAAGAGGCACCTGACACTTATAGGAATGAAAACCGACCCCAAATGCCCAGAGTGCATGGAGGCCGAGGAGACCAGCCTCCACCTGCTTGCCAAATGCCCCATGTACTCAAGAGCAAGATGGGAAAACATGGGGACGGACACATTAGAAACACCAGACCTTGAGGATCTGAAGGTGGAACAGATCGTAAGATTCTGCAAAGAAACAGGTAGGTTCGACGGAGCGCCGTGATTGCCGGACGCCCCCTTGGCACAGGGGATTTGGGTGAAATGGCCCACAAAGAGGGCAGATCACCCGTCCGGTCGACGGCGTCCCCCGCTGGAAGTAAGTAAGTATCTATAACTTACTACAGATTGTATTTTTTCACATTTACAATGTATTTTTTTTGTGTAAACACTCATATGCATGGCCAACTACACAATATGCTCAACAATACAATGTCCTCTTTCTTTATAGCTTTAGCACGCTGATTATAGGGGGAGTATACATGCATGAATTTAGTTTTCTTAAGATTCAATATTATCCCATTGTCATGCGCCCACCGTGTGATATTCTCAAAGTCCAGTGTGAAGATAGGGTTGACTACTTCATACATACCGAACACTCGACCGACTGCACTGTCTTGCCACTCCACTCGCTGTATGTGATCAAGGTATGACTAGAATTTAGCTGATGCTGACGGAAGAAACAGTCTGTGTCTGTGCCAATAAATATAGTTTTCTAACAGTTTCTCATATTGGTTCTATGCTGGCATATTCATTGTATCCTGGGCACTCTGTTTAGTTAAATGGTTCATTTTAAAATCTGTGGTAATATTGTACCCTAATTCATATTAATTTATTAATGAAAAACGTTACTATTTCGCAAACCAAGCATGTCCATTTACATGCTTGGTTTGCGAAGTAGTACTAAAAACCGCAGTCAAATAAATTTCTTATACATCATCCGCATAGTCAGAGTTGCGTAGTCAAAGTTTTTCACCATTATTTCGATTGTGAAACTCTTGTGTTCTAAATTGAGGACCGTTGGTATGATTCTGATGGTGACCGCATACGACAACTGCAGTAATTCGCCCAACTGCAGTAGTTTCAATGGTCATCTTTATCGGTACCTAATTTTAATCTCATAAAAACAACAATATTTGTCAAAAAACCAAGTCTCACAAGCACAACACAGTTGTTCTACGGTTAAAAGTTATGAGATAAATTAAATAGCAAGTCTGTTATTGATTTATTCAGTCCCTACTTAAGGGACCTTCTGTCTTAAGTTGTTACAATTGTTTAACCTAACAACGTCTTATAGTGACCATATCAAAATTGAAAATCTTTAACATTTGAAATAAGTATATTGATTCGGCCATCGCATGAAAACACAATATATCTCGCAAGTACCTAATAATTATATTTAGTGTGATTGCCAAGTCAACATACTTATTTAAACCATTTTCGACCCCCTATGTGTTATGTGTCCCCAGATGTATGTGTTGCATGATTCAACAGTTGTCCTATTATATTTCAGAATCATACCTTTAACAGGCTATCAATTTTAGTTTGTGCTTTCAAAAGGATTGTAATTCTAAAGAAGAAAGAAGAAAGAAGAAAGAAAATACATTTATTTCTCGCAGCTGCAGCACATACACATAAAAGATACCAAGTAGTTCGTTAAATAAATAATTCCAACAACTAATCATACTTTTTCTATAACGGCAACACTGCCCACCATTGTTGATCTCCTTCAGCCCATAGATTATGTCATGACCATGACTATGATTTTATAAATTATCTGTAGGTACTTGTGTATTATGTCATACAGTATAACCTGACTTAATAAATAATAATGACATAATCTATGGAACTGGCTTTAAGATGTAAACTGACGCGATGACGTCAACATGTTAATAACTTAACAACAAATAAAAGAAATAAAAGTGCGGTGGCCTAACTAATGTTGTAGTTAATCATTAATCTAGTGTTAAAACAATAATGATATAAAGGATAATATGCGCAGCAACGTACAAAACCGAACCTCAAAATAAAAGTACGGGCTAAAACGGAATCTTCAGTTCACAAAGCAATCAACATGGTTAATTTATGACCTAAACAGGAACATTTTCCCGCCGTGAGGCCGGTTGGCACTACCGCTAGCAGATAAACGAAGTAAATTGCTTTAGGCAGCACACTGGAATTGGAGCTGAGGCTGCATGCAAGTTCTAGTCTTTACACGTTCAGTGATAACCGAATACAATTGAGCTGTTGTTACCAACAAAGCGAACTCCTCAAAAGTAAACTATAGAGCGTTGATAGCTTACATCATATACTGTATAGACACAGCGTTCTAACATAATGCATCGGAAAAAAGCGTGATAGGCTACTGTTATTAATTGTGCTCTAAACTGTAAATGTGTCTGTATTATGGGATGTATGTGTATATCAAGCTGTACTATAGTAGTAACTATTTTTTACGCCGCTTTGGAGTGACACTTGGCCCATAGAGTTAATATATGGTCTAAAGTTGAGAGCATTTGAACTCGCTCCAGAACGTAATTCGAAACAAATTTTACGAAACCAATTTCATGAATTTAAGTTTTATTATTCAATGTGAGTGTTGTTTTTACCTGAAATGCATTTAAGATGTTAAAATATGATGTTTTTTATAACAATATGCCACGGTTATTAATTTAAACTAAGTTCCTGAAGTTTACAGCAATATTGCACTAACTGTACAACAGTTTAGCACTTTATCAAAATTTTCAAGAGAAACTTGCACAATATCTTTGAAAACATAAGCCGTAAATTTGTGTCGCGAGACCAATGGACTGTGATAATTTTCTGATATGAACAATACCTACTTAGATATTATTATTAAAATTACCCTGAAAATTTTCCATAGCAGGGAAAAATTAACAAAGCGGTTCGGTAAGTCTTTCGTATGCTGCACCATTAAGACCTGGAACTCCTTGCCATGCCAGCTCACGCGTTTCTTTCGTCCTACAGTCCCGGGTCCTCCAAGCGAGGCATGAAAAAGCATCGGATGAGGCCGTCAAACTGAGTGCCACCATTGTTAACATAGCACGTATTTATAATGGTGACCCCCTTTGGCTCACCATCTCGGGAAGTGAAGTCAAATTTTCGTGCCCTATACATACATAAAAAGAGGTTATTCGCTTTTTAATCGTATATTTAATTACGAATGGATAGTAAATATTCTACGACATAATAACACAGTGCACAGACCTTAATAGTTTTGAAATAAATAAACCTAATTTGTGGCGAATTTTTTTTATGGAATAGGGAGGCATGGATCATCTGATGGTAAGCGATCACCACCGCCCATGGACACCCACACCAAGGAGTCACAAGTGTCAAGAGAGTCACATTTCCTTTTAAAAGAGAGTACGCCCTTTTCTTGAGGGTTTGAAGGTTGTATTGGTTCGGAAAAACCGCTGGTGACTGTTCATCCCACAGTTTAGTTGTGCCAGGCATAAAGCTTCTCGAAAAACGTACAGTTGTGCACCGCCAGCTGTCCAGATGGTGAGTGTAAAACTGCTGTCGCGTGGAACGAAGGCGGAAAGAGGCGACGTTTTACTTATTTGGTATTATTTACATTTAGCCCTACGTTTCGGCTACTTTTCGCCATGGCAGCACATGTTTGAAGTTATCTCAAAGTACTCAGCGAGAGTTGTTAGTGTTACTAGTTACCCAAAATGAACTCACCAACAACAACTCATCACAATCATGGTATATCTATACCATGATTGTGATGAGTTGTTGTTGGTTTTCCCGTTAACATTGTTGTATAATTCCAAAATATAGTTTTTTATTTTTTATTTTGACAAAATAAATAAATGACGTACTTAGTTTTATATAATTATATCCATTTGACATTGCTATGTATTAGATATGTCTTTGAAACTTTTGCATGCCAATTTTGGTGAAATACGCTAAGCTACCTTTTGTAAACCTATATTAACCCATATTAACTATAATGTACCGTATTTCGTGCGAATAAATTATCATTTATTCATTCATATATCATGGAATGCGATAGTTTAAAAGTTATTAACTCATCACAGTTCGGATATTTTCAAATAACTTGCATGTGTGTGTTGTGTTTTTTTGGAGATCGTGACATTCGCCACCGAACATATTTTACGAGAATCGTTTTAAATTAGATATTTCCTCTCAAGAAGAGGTAAAAAGTATACAGACGTCTGCAACAAAAACGTATTTCACTTTATATTTATATTCACCAACATTAATAAAGAATAAAAGCTTGTAGCATATAAATCGGTTTCCATTGAACTGAGATATTCATATTAAACAAATTTTGTATACAAGCGCAACATTAATAAATAGTTCGAATACAGATTCGAATAACTATAATTTCTAAAATAACTATAATATCCTATTCTATTTAATGTATAAGTTGTGAAAGTTTGAGAATATGTTTGGATGTTTTTATGTTTGTTGTTCAAATAAGCTCCAACGGTTGAACGGATCTGGCAAAAATTTGGAACGAGGAATAACATATTGTCTGTTTTTCTATGAGTAGACGGAATGTGAGCGACGACTTGAGCAACCACGCGCAGGGCATGCCGTCATAGAGGCGGTAAGGCCCATCATGGAGGAATGGCTAGAGAGGCCACATGCCTGCCTCTCGTGTCGACTGACGCAGATTATCACCGGGCACGGGTGCTTCGGGCGGTATCTGTGTCGGATCGAAAAGGAGCCAACGTCCGAGTGACATCATTGCGACGCGAGCGAGGACACAGGGCTGCACACGCTCACCGAGTGTCGGGCATGGGCTGGTCCGAGGCGGAAGCTAGTGGCGGCCCTGGGAGTGTTCTCACCCTCACCACCCTGCTCACAGCAATGGTCCGCTGCGCGAACGCGTGGGCGGCCGGCGTCTCCTTCAGCGAGCAGGTAATGGTCGTGAAGGAGACGGCGGAACGGGAGAGGCGGCGCGAGCGAGAGAGACTCGCGGATCGCGCCGCCCGCGTGCGCAGGCAACTCGGGCGTCGGAGGGCACTGACTGACCTCCGTCCCCCATGAGCGCGGGCCTGGGGGTGACGGGTGGAGCCGCCTGTCACCCCAGCAGAAACAGGCATTCCGGGGGCGAGTTGGGGACACCGTTGTCCCCCCACCTGAGGAGGGCCAGACCGTAAGGGATGGCCCTGGGTCAGCCGGGGTGCGAGGGATATGTAGATGACAACCTCACCTCCGGCCTAGCACCAAGACCCACAGTCGGCGTGCGGTTTTAGTCGGATCGAGTCCGACATAACCTCTCCCCTTCCGGCTCCGGTATAGGTATCCGAGGGAATTTCCGCAAGACATTAAAATTTTTCTGAAATGGACATCTAATTATATATTTTTGAATCAACGACCAATTTCTGCATGACATTTTTGTATCTATCTACTATTATAATTTTTTTTGGTTGATAGTTATTGTATTTCAAGTACCTAGTATATAAGTTTTAATTGTTCAATGTAAATTGTTAATGAAAATAAATCAAATCAAATCAACTAACCACACAAAAGTAAACTCAAACACTTTAGTTGCAATTACTTGCTAATTCCGTGAGCGCTGTGAAAATCTAGGCGCTTTTGACCTTTTCGTTGTGACAAAATTAGGTATTCCCTAGAAGCCTAACGCTGCCAGCTAGACGACTAATTTGTATAGTAAGTAGTGTAGAAGTATATTGCACTAATTTGTGTAATAGTGTTTGCGAACTTTAGTTTTAACTCTTACCAAAATTGACCACGAATTTTGTTCTGCGCTGCCTATTTGTAGGCACAGAATTTATATAATTTTATGGGTTTTTAAAGTTACCCTCTAATAATAAGCCTTTCATATAATATTTATATCCTGCCAAAACAGAGTTGGCAGGTTCGACTTTCGTTCAGTGCAAATATTCGTATACATTTGCCTAGGTATTTCTATGTTTAATATTTATGTATTTACAAAAGAAGTATTTATGTACATACTAGCTTTTCCCCGCGGCTCCGCCCGCGCGGATGTCGGTTATAGCGACGAAACATAACCTATATCCTTTGTCATGGTCTAATCTACCCCTATACCAAATTTAATCAAAATCGGCTCAGTGATTTAGGCGTGACAGCGTTACATACAGACGGACAGACAGACAAAGTTAAATTCGCATTTATAATATTAGTATGGATATTAGTATGGATATATATAATTTATCCTGATTCGAGAACTCATAAAACAGCTGTTTAAAATATTCTAGAATATTAGTTTTTGATTTACCACCGTTCATATTATCCACCAAACCGCACGACTACTCAATTTGATCCAATAGCTGTCTCAAATATTGAAATATCTGAGTCAAGAAGATAATCTTGGTAAACCAATTACTTCCGTAAAGGAAGTGTTGGCTGGCAAACTGGGCCGAGCTGAGGGTTATATTACACAGGCTCCGTGCAGCGATACGCTGGCCGCAAGAACACTGGAATGCGCTAGCTATGGCCGGATGCTCGCAAGAATTTCTTAGCCTTGAGGTAGATATTTTTAGTAGAAAAATATCTCAGACTTCCTATGGCTAAATAATATGTGAAAAATAGCGTTGAAAATTTTTAAATTCTCTCAAGTTTGTAGTTTATAATAGCATGTAATTTTAAAATATTGGTTTTAGATATTCGTAACCTTTTCTATGGTTTCATGAGTTGTATAATCTAATTATTATTTGTACAATAGCTTTCTTTATCATGCGATTGACTTCAGGGTATACTATGATACTGCTTCTAATCATAATTTAGTTTATTATTACTTTTATGGCAGCGATTGGCACCTGCAACTGTAACCCCGAGAGTCAAGATCGCACCGGAGAGCTTCGTCCGTTAAGAGGAATAAAAATGATAAATCTGGTTTTTAGGCGTATGTTTAGAGAACAACTCCTCTTTTATTTATGGACGTATTTGAAAACTGTTTACACTGTTTTATTTGTTGGTTTCTTGTCTACATTTGGTACATTTTTAGTTATTCTTACTTTTCAATTACTGTATGAAAATCATACCCAAAGCAAAAAGGTCACTCAAAAGAAAACTGGCAACTACTTCTAAACAGAAAATAATTTTTACGTAATTTTTTAACTAAAAGAAAGACAAAGATCTGGAGTATAAGTGGTACATTTTTCCGTTCAATACATTGACTTTTGAAGTCACAGGCCACGTTTTTGTTACGTTCTCGAGAGTTTGGCTTAGCGGGTGCCTATGCGGGGGCCGGGCGGCAGTGCCGTGATGGCTGTTGGACGGGGAGGTTGTGCTTCACGTTTACGCAGCTTTGACAGCAACACAATTCGAGATTAATGCACAAGTGAACAGATAAGACACTTCTTTGAAACGCCGAAAATAAATTCGGTAAAAAAGCGAAAGCTTTAAATTCTCAAGAAATACATGAAAATGTTGTGTTGATTATTTTATTCACACACTTTATTTGTTACCAGCTGTTGCCCACGGCTCCAGCCACATAGATTTTGGATGCCGTTACTTCTAAAACTACGCGACGGATTTTGAAGCGGTTTTCTTTAATAGATAGTAATCATTGAAATAAAACCACTTTTTACGGATTCTATCGCGATATATTTGTTATTATTACTTTTAAACCCGACGTTTCGGCTGCTTTGCAGCAGCCATTTTCGCGGTGTGACTCACGATGGTAGTTGTCACATAGTTTGAAGTATAAGTTATCTCAAAATACCCGAATCATGATGAATTATTGGTGTTCGTATTTACGCAGAATGAGCTCACTGTGTTGTTAAGTCTTGCTGGATTTTGCTGCTTACTGGGTTTGATTAAGTGGATGACTGGGTCCCAAGCTGGTGGTACGGTCCATCCATCCTCTCTATTAAAATTTGGGTGTTTTTTAATTTCAATAGCCATAGGCCAATAGGAGCCATCTACCAACATTCTTACGAACTGTTGGAAACAATGAATGATTTTTCAACCATTTTTAAACATTGAATTTTGATGACTCCGCCCGAATATTTGACTGAATTTTTTTATAGCATTTTTAATGCTAAGTAACTTTAAAGTTCGAAAAACATCGGAAAAAATGAAACGCTCAAGTTTTTCGAACTTTGTTTTTCGAACTCGAAATGCTATAAAAAATTCAGTCAAATAATTAAGACGACTTAATACAATTGACGTAAATTCTAATTTTTAAGGCGAAACGAAGCTTACCGGGTCATCTAGTGCATATTATAAGAGGTTTGAATGTGATGTCTGTAGTGTATGACGGTACCTAGGAAATTATAATAATATAACGGTTGCGGGTAGTTCATAAGTGTGTGGAATTATACGTCTAATGAAGTAAGCTGTGTTTCAGTGTCGTTCCCGAAAATTCCCAGTATCGCTGTCTGGAACATTTCACTGGCGACGAGGTGGTTTTGCAAACATTCAGCGTGCATTTAAACATTAAAAACAATGTCGATCGGCAAGATTTCAGAATTTAATGTTAAAGATGGAGTGTGGTCATCGTACGCGGACCGCCTTGAAATGTACTTCAAGGTCAATAATGTGAAGGAGGAATTAAAGGTACCTACCATGATCTCCGTCATGGGGGATGAAGCGTACGAGTTACTGGTAAACCTGGCAAGTCCAACTAAACCATCGGAATTGAGGTACGAGATGGCGACGGATTTATTGCGTCATCATTTACAACCGAGCCCGTCCGTGCTCGCAGAAAGGTACAGATTCAGACAAAGGAGACAGCTACCCGAGGAGAATGTCAGCAATTACGTGGCGGAGTTAAAGAAGCTAGCAAGAAACTGTAAATTCGGGATAAATTTGAATGAAAACCTACGGGACCAATTCGTATGCGGCTTACGTGGTGACGTCACTCGCCAACGACTTTTTGCGGAGAATGAGACGTTACAATTTTCACACGCCGTTACAGTTGCGAGTTCTTTGGAGGCGGCGGAGCGAGACGCAGCTGCGGTGGAGGCACGGGTCGTACCGGGCACGGCAGCGGGGAGCGTCGGGGAGGCACACGCGCTGCAAGCGGGCCCGGCCCGCGCCGACCGAGCGCGCCAGCAGCGCGGCGGGCGCGGCCGCGGCGGCTCAAGCGGCGGGCCCGGCCGCAGCGGCGCCGGCGGCGCCAACGCAACGCAGCGGGGAGCGGCGAGGTTCACTGCCGCGCACGACCAGAGGTCGGGAGGTAACTGCAAGGGCTGCGGAGCCGTGAGTCATGGATACGAAAATTGTCGGTTCCGGGACTACGTGTGCAGCCGGTGTGGACTACGGGGACACCTACGGCGGGTCTGTTTGTCTACAACAGGATCCGAAGGCAGGCAGGCGCGCCACAATCAAGGTCTTCACTATGCGGAGGAGAACTGCGTATCCGAACAGGAGACAGAGGAGAACCTTATCGATTTACATCAACTCTGCTTGAGTGATTATAAGGCGGTGAGTTTGCCTATTCCCATTAACGGAACTATTATTCCTATGGAAATAGATACCGGTACTCCAATATCTTGTATTAGTGCAGTAACTTACAACCGATATTTTAGTGATCTACCTATTCAAAAGTGCGACTTAATATTAAGATTTTACGACGGTAGTACCGTGAAACCTTTAGGTTTTATAAAACCCTCCGTAATGTATAACGGATGTGATAAACAATTAGAGTTATTTGTCATACAAAAAGGAACCACTTCGTTGTTAGGGAGACAGTGGTTAACAGAATTAAATATACCTATAGGCAATTGTTCCCAAGAATCCCAAGCGTGTCATGTTATAACACCTGGTTGTAATGCAGATTCTAATGTAAAATTATTATTGGACAGATATAAACAATTGTTCGACGGCAGTCTGGGGAGGTTCACGGGCGGCAAGGCGACGTTGCGCGTGCGGGAGGGCGCGGCGCCCGTGTTCCACCGCGCGCGGCCGCTGCCGTACGCGATGCGGGAGCGCGTCGACGCCGAGCTCGACGCGATGCTGCGCGCCGGCATCATTGAGCCGGTTGACTGCTCCGACTGGGCCTCGCCACTGGTTCCCGTTAACAAGTCCGATGGATCGCTCAGGGTTTGTGTTGACTATAAGGCTACTCTGAATCCGGTTTTACTGATCGATAGGTATCCCTTGCCTAGGATTGAAGATGTACTGGTCACGTTAAATGGAGCTCAATATTTTAGTAAAATTGATTTATCACAGTCGTATAATCAAATAGAATTGGATGAGTCAAAAAAATATACAGTTATCAACACTCATCGGGGTCTTTTCCTATACAACCGTCTAGTATTTGGTTTGTCATCTAGTCCGGGAATATTTCAACGTATAATGTCCAATTTGCTACAAGGTATACCTAACGTGGCAGTTTTTATAGACGATATTATTATTGGAGGTAAAACCAAATCAGAGCATTTACAGGCCTTAGAAACGGTATTTCAAAAATTACTATCCCAGGGTCTAAGGTTAAAGAAATCAAAATGTGTATTTTTGACCCATGAAGTTACTTATTTAGGTTACGTTTTATCGAAAGAAGGTATTAGAGCAGACCCAAATAAAATTGAGGCCGTTAAAAAAATTCCACGTCCTCAAAATGTTACTGAGCTACGTTCATTTTTAGGTTTAGCTAACTTTTTCGCACGATTTGTGAAAAATTTTAGTCAAAAGTTAATTCCGTTATATAATTTACTTCGGAAAGGTGTTGAATGGAAATGGACAGAAGAGTGTGAACGCGCGTTTGTATGTATAAAAATGACTTTATTAAGTTCTGAGGTTTTAGCGCATTACCATGCAAATAAACCATTAATAGTAACTTGTGACGCGAGTGCAGCGGGGATAGGGGGGGTGCTATCGCAGCCGACAGGCAAAGCGGGCGTTGAGCGCCCGGTAGCATTTGTATCCCGTACATTAACCGCGGCTGAGAAGAACTACTCTCAGATTCACAGAGAAGCGCTAGCTATCATTTTCTGTATGAAAAAATTTCATCAATATGTTTACGGGCGGCGTTTTATACTCAGAACTGACCATAAACCGTTGGTGTCATTGTTTGGACCCAATATAGGTATTCCGACTATGACGGCGAGCCGAATGCAAAGGTGGGCTATAATAATGTCAGCCTATACCTACGACATCGAGTACGTACGCTCGGGCGATAACAGCGCGGATAGTTTGTCTCGTCTACCTACGAATAATAGCAAACCGGTTTCGCAGGCGGTCCCGGAACAAACGTATTTGCATTTCGCGCAAGATGCGTTACTTCTAGATTATAATGAAATCAAGAAAGGTACTATTAAAGATCCTATATTAGGTAGATTGTTATATTTTATTCGAAACGGTTGGCCGTCACACTGTGAAATTGATAATTTTAAACCTTATTTTAATAGGAAAAATGAAATATATGAAGAATTAGGGTGCATTATGTGGGGACATCGAGTTATTATACCGGAATGTTGTAGGGCTAAGGTTTTACAAATAATTCATGAACCGCATATGGGTATTGTAAAGTCAAAATCACTCGCACGTAGTTACGTATGGTGGCCGGGCCTGGACGAAGCGGTGGAGGCAACGTGTCGCGCCTGCGAGACATGTAACGTCCTGGCCGACGCACCCCCGCGCCAGGTGCCACGTCCTTGGCCGTGGCCGACCAGACCGTGGACCCGGGTCCACTTAGATTTTATGGGACCTATATTCGGTAACTTGTATTTAGTGGCTATAGACGCTATGTCCAAGTGGATAGAGGTTTTTAACGTCCCCAGCACGGCGGCAGGTAGCACTATTAAAAAACTTAGTGAGTTATGGAGCAGGTGGGGCATTCCGAAACAAATAGTAACGGATAATGGGCCACCGTTCACTAGTAGCGAATTTGCAACCGCAATGAAATGCAATGGAATCGACCATATTTTCACGGCCCCATATCACCCGGCATCGAACGGCGCAGCCGAAAACGCTGTGAAAACTTTAAAAAGTGTAATAAAAAAAGCAAATTTAGATAAAAGGAATATAGACAACGCGTTAAACAAATTTTTACTGTATTATAGGAATACCTGTCACGTGTCGACCGGTGAGAGTCCCGCCTTATTAATGTTAGGTAGACAGTTACGCACTCGGTTAGATGCATTAAGGCCGGACAGGGAAGAGAGGATGCGACTGGTTCAAAAACGTCAGATAAACGAAGCAGGCGGGTGTAATAGGGTTATGCAACCAGGTCAGGATGTTTGGTATAGACAGTATTTAAAAGGTGAAAAATGGCTACCGGGAATAATTAAGTCTAGCTTAGGTCCATCTAACTTTGAAGTGACTGATAAAGACGGCCATAGAGTACATAGACATATCGATCAGTTGAAACGGAGGTCTCGGAGTTCCTTGGCAGCACCAGGCCCGGGGCTCCCTCGGGCCGAGCGAGCACCAGTGGCTGTCGCTCGCGAGGGGGTAGAATGGGACGTTCCAGAAAATGCTGATACCGATAAATCGTTGAGCCAGGGGTTAAGGTCGGAGCAGTCAGACGGTGGTGGGACGTCAGCAATCGTTCAAAGCCAGGCGTCGGATTTTCCAATTAAATTGAGCCAACCGCCGTCGCCGCCAGAGACCCGTGAAGCTCCTCAGACACCACAACCCGATAAAGTTCAGAGACCTATTCGTCAATGTAGATTAATTAATAAGGCTAATTATAATGTTAATATGTTGTTAATTTAGTTGTAATTTAAGTGGGGAGGAATGTAGTGTATGACGGTACCTAGAAAATTATAATAATATAACGGTTGCGGGTAGTTCATAAGTGTGTGGAATTATACGTCTAATGAAGTAAGCTGTGTTTCAGTGTCGTTCCCGAAAATTCCCAGTATCGCTGTCTGGAACATTTCAATGTCTTAAACACATTTTTTGGGCTTACACTGCAAACGATGGCACTGTGAGAATGTGTAATGTGTGTGAATTGTTATGCCTATAGCATACTTATAGCGTTCATATTCATCTACCTCAATGTATCTATGCAATATACACCCTAACCAATGGATATATACGTCAGATTCATGTATATAAATATAAGAGCTGAGTGGGCATCGAACCCACAAACTCTGAATGCTCCACCGCTACGCCATGGAATTTGAACCTTGTGAAATTGAATTTGTCTGTTTGTTCACTATGGACACAAACGCTACTTGGTACACGGATTATGATACAGTATTTTCATTTAAAAGGTTTTGGTAGAATGGTACCAGAGATAAAACCAAAGTCGCGATAATAGACATCCACGCGGGCGGAGCCGCCGACCTTAGCTATAATAAAGAATCAAGAATCAATCAACATCGATGTCAAAAAAATACCAAATTAGTTAGGTACGTGAAGTTAGGCAGAATATGATGTGTCCACTCTGTACCCTTTTTACCGACATCTTTTCCCATATTTTTATATTATAATCACTTTAGTGACATGAGTGCGGGGTGGTGCGGGGCTGCGATTATTACGTTCGTAGACTCCACCCATTCTCTCTAAAGCATCGTCTCAGGTAAGGACCTTAACTAGAGGCTTGGTTCACAGGCAGGTGGGGTTCACTTCTAAGATCATGGTAGACCCTGGTATGGTATGGTATCACGGGCTGTTATCCGCAACTCCACGACAAGGCGCGGTTTTTGCGTGAGGGTGGGATTTTATTCGATCCACCCCAACTCGTTGAAGAACCCCAGCAGGTTATTCACACTGCTGGTGATCTCCCGGAGCGTACCTGTGTTTCTGAAGTACTTAGCCCTGTATGTGGCGGTTTCAGGACAGTGTAGGAGCACGTGTGCCGCAGTTTCATCCTCGTTCATGCAGGCTCTGCAGAGAGGGCTGTCGGTGATACCTAAAATATAAAGGTGTTTATTGAAGGAACCATGCCCCGTGATGGCAGCCGTAGTCGTGCGTAGTTGCCGTTTGTTCAGTTGTCGAAGACGCCTGGTCAGTCTATTATCAAGCACAGGGATTGCCTCCCTGGCCTGTCTGCATACTTCCAGGTTTATCCATTCTCTGTTGTGTTGGTCTCTCGTTCGTTGGTTCACTATGGTTCGTAGGTATGCAAAGGGGATCGGTATTATGGGTTCAGGTCCCATTGCAACCATGTCTGATCCTCTCCTAGCAAGCTCGTCCGCGGCATCATTACCTCGCGAGCCGCTGTGGCCTTTGATCCATTGTAGAGTTATGTTGTTGGTGTGACCTATTTGATTTAATTTAAGATGGCACTCCAGTATTAATCCTGAATTAATAGTATGGCAGTTTAATGCTTGTAGCACGGCCATGCTGTCTGACAGTATGCGTATTGAGTGACCTATCACTTTCCGGGCCATTACCGCTGAGGCTGCCAGAGTAATCCCCATACATTCCGCTTGGAATACTGTGTTATGGGTCCCCAGCGGTGTCGAAATTGATATATTAAGGTCCTCCGAGAAGATGCCGGCCCCGGTGCCAGTACCTGTTTTAGATCCATCTGTGAAGATACGCAATTCCGTTGGGCATAAGGCCTCACAGCGGTGGTCCTCGTGAAGCTGGATCTTGTATTTTTTGTCGAAAAGGTGTTGTTTAGGTACACGGTCATTGACTGCTCCTATCATAGGTATCTCCTTTGTGAGCTCAGTGAGCAATGAAGTGTGTCGTGTATTTCTCTCGCTCCATAGGTTGAGTGCCCTCAGGCGTATAGCCGCAGCTGTTGCTTCCTGGCGGATGAACAGATCCAAGGGTGGTAGTCCAAGCATGGCTTCCATTGCCGCGGTGGGGGTGGTTTTCATGCAGCCAGTGGTTGCCATGCAGGCTAATCTTTGGGTCTTTTGTAGTTTAGCCGATATTGTGCTGTTTTCAGTCCTCGGCCACCAGACAATAGCGCCATAGGCTATCATGGGACGGATCACTGTTTCGTAAAGCCACAGGATGATTTTCGGCGTTAGCCCCCATTTTTTGCCAATCATTCTTCTGCATTGCCAGAAGGTAATCCCGGCCTTTACTAATTTGTTTTCTAGGTGGCTATTCCATGTCAACTTGCTGTCGAGAACGACGCCTAGGTATTTAACCTCTTTTGACAGTTGGAGTTCCGTTTCGAAGAGTTTTGGTAATCGGTATTCGCCTAGTACCCTTTTGTTTGTGAACATAACTAATTCGGTTTTGTTCGGGTTCACTGATAGTTCGAATTCCCTGCACCATTTTTCTACAATGCGCAGGGCTTGTTGAGTTAGGTTACAGATCGTACCCGCTACCTTACCTGAGATAAGGATTGTTAGGTCATCAGCATAGCCTATTGTGTAGTCTCGGTTTTTGTTCAGCCTTGTGATTAGATCGTCTATCACTAGATTCCACAGGAGGGGGGAGATTACACCACCTTGTGGGCAGCCTTTGGCTATCAGGGCTGTCTGGTCTTCTTTCTCGAGGCGAACCACTCTTTTACTGAGCATGTTTGTTATCCAGTCTGTTAGTACCGGTTCCGCTCCATGTTTTGACAGGGCGGTCTTAATACTGGTGAAGCTGGTTTTGTCGAAAGCTCCTTCGATGTCGATGAACGTTCCTAGGCAGATGCCTTTTTGTTCTATCGCTTCCTCTATCCGGCTGACTACCAGGTGGAGGGCCGATTCCGTTGACTTACCGGAGCTGTATGCGTGCTGATTTGCGTGTAGGGGTATTTGTTTTAGTGCACCATCTCTCAGCTCCCTCTCGCATAAGCGCTCCATGGTTTTTAGCATGAAGGAGGTCAGACTGATTGGTCGATGTGCTTTGGGATTCGTGTAATCACCCTTTCCTGGCTTCGGGATGAAAATGACTCCCACTTCTCGCCATCCTTTCGGAACGTATCTGAGTGCCAGGCAGGCTTTAAAAATACGTTCCAGTCTGCTCGCAACCGGTAGGTTGCCCCACTGTAACATAGCAGGGATGATCCCGTCCGGGCCAGCTGCCTTATAAGGGTGAAAACTACTGATGGCCCACTGGACTTTTTCCAAGGTGACCACTTTGTTTGCATATTGCCAGTCTCGGGCAGTAGGTGTTATGGTTTCATCTTGCCAGTTGATCTCTGTTGTAAAGACGCAGCCAGGGAAATGGGTTTCAATAAGTAGGCGTCTGGTTTCATCTGGCGACGATGTGAACGTGTTGTCCTGTTTTTTGAGGGTGGGCGGTGCAGTCAGCTTAGTCTGCGCTAGGACCTTCCTTACCCTGTTTGCTTGTTGGCATGATTCTATGTTCCCACAGAATTTACGCCACCCTTGTTTGCTCCGGTATCTGATGCATTTTTTGTAGCTAGATTTGGCCGAACGGTAGGCGTCCCAGTCTTCATCTGCACAAGTGTTCATAGCCCTGTTGAATGCCCTCCTAACCTGCTTTCGCTTGCGCTCTAGCTCTGGGCCCCACCATGGCTGTTTACCTGGTGTTTTAGGAGGTAGGGTTTCTGGGCATGCTATGTGGTAGCTGTCTATCATAGATTTCGTTAGGTGGTTTACCTGTTCCTCTATCTGTCTGTAGTCGTTGGGGGTCTGTGTTGAGCGTTGCTGAGCAAGTCTGTTTGCTAGGTGTTGCTCAAATTTGACCCTGTCAGTTTTTCTTGGGTTGCGTTTTGGCGGAAGTTGTAATGTCTCCGCCTGTAGATTGAAGCGAATCCATCTGTGGTCTGAGCAGGATGCCTCCTTGGAGACATGCCAGCCCGTGATGGCCTCCGCTACGCCTTCCGTAGCCAGTGTTAAATCGATAATAGTGCGGCTCCTTTTGGTGACGAAGGTTGGTTCGGAGCCGGTGTTTAGTAGGGTAAGGTTAGTTGTGAAAAGATATTCAACAAGGGACTTACCTCTGTCATTTTGTGTGCCCATGCCCCACAGCGTGTGGTGGGCATTAGTGTCTGCCCCAATTATGACCTCCATCCTTTCCTTCTCACAGTGGTCCACCAATCGGATGAGTTCTTGCGGAGGCAGCCCCTCCCCATCGGGCATGTAGGCTGAGGCGAGGATGACCACCTTGTCCTCGACATCCAGCTGTGTGTGCAGTCTTATTGTAGTGAGATCTCTGTAACAGAACTCTGTAAGGACCTGTGTTTTTAGGTTTTTGGTGACATATATACACGATCTGGGGTGATCGTGTCTATCGGTCACTATAAGCTTACCTCCTAAATTGGAGAGCCCCTGGATGTGACCTGCTCTGATCCACGGCTCTTGGATCAGTACGATGGCCGTTTGTTGAACCTCCAGCCATTTGCGCAACTGAGCCGTCCCATCTCGGCTGTGCTGGAGGTTCACTTGGAGGAGACTAATCTTCAACGAAGGGAACGCCATCACTGGACGTGCCCTCCTCGTCTCCCCCAAGTTTTAGCTCCGCGAACAGGTCCCCGGGCTCGATGTCACCCTCCAGGAGGTCGGAGATTGAGGACAGGACGTCCTCTGTCTCCCCTGTCTCCATGGGGGCGCCCTCATGTTCGACCTTGGCGGGGGCAGCTGGTGATGTCGGTGCTGGCATCTCCGCGCTTGGTTCGGGAGCGTTTGAAGGAGGCTCAGTCTCCTCTTTCGCTGGCGGATTTTTGAGCTCCTGTCTGATGGAGTTTGTGGCCGGGTCCCATCCCAGAGGGACGTCGGTAAACCTACCGGACCGACCCTGGAACTTGACGTATACCGCCCCCACTCCAAAAGCGAGACGGCGTCCGGCCTCCATTAGGGTCGGTACTTGGTCCTCTGGGATTCCGACCACCAGGAACCAGGCGGCGTTTTGTTTCGCCGCGTTGAAAAGGGTCCACTTCGCGACCTCCACCTCGGGGTTCTGGTAGGACAGGACTCGCCCAATATTGCGCGCATCCTCCAGAAGTCCCTGTGGGTCGGGGACCAGTATACCACAGCGTGCCTGCTGAGGAATGTCCGATTGGTTTTTCACGACCAACTTTACGTTGGACGTGAGAACCATCTCGTCCACGGCACGCTGTAGCCAAGTGCGTGTGAAGTCATCCTCACACCACAGTTTCAAAACCCCCTCCGTGTACAGCGGTTTGGCTTTGAACTTCGGGGGTTTGGGTTGAGTCCGAGCCAAGGCATCCCCGAAGATACGATTTTGTATCCCGGTGAGTACCTGCTCGGATACGTCCTTACTGATGCGCCCCGTTCGTGCGCAGGTAACTGCGACACTGAGGGGCGTGCAAGCAGCTTGGGCGTAGGTTGGCCTGGCGACCCTCTTGGTTTGGTCCAGCCTCTGCCTTTTGTGCTCCCCGCGAGGCGAAGACGTCTCGTTGAGAGCACGTTTGGCAGAGGATTGACCACTCCCTTTTGGGCGCTGTTTACCCTCCTTCGCTCTGTCACCGGTCGGCGGCATGTTCCTTCCACCGGCGGCGAAGTTGAGTGGGCCTCTGATCTCTGGCCTCGTTGCCGAGGTACAGGGTTGTGGGGAAGAGGGAAGGGACGAGGTTGCAGCATTGGCCATCCGCCTCTCCTTCTTCGTTTTTCTCGGCTTCCTCTTCTTAGGCTTCGGTTCGGCAGTTTCCTTACCTTTCGTGCCCAAGGGTTTGGTGTGTTTCTTGGTCTTGTTTGACCCCTTTCTCTTGGGCAGTTGCCAGCCTTCAGAGAAAGCGTCCTCCAGCTGGCCGCTAGTCCCTTCCTGCCCAAGGGCTGGACTGGACGAGCAAGAAGCCAACGGGCTGACGCTGCGGGGGCCTTCAGTTGGGGGAAGGTTGTGGGGCATAGAGGTTACCCTCTTGTGCGTGTGGTTACCTTCACGGGTACCCGTAGATGGAACCACTGAGCTTCCCGTGATGGTAGTTTTAATGCCCGCTCTGGTACCCGTAGATGAGACCACTGAGCTTCCAGATTGGGCTGAGGTTGTGAGTGACTGTTTAGTGTGCTTGCCTCCGCCGGTACCTGTAGCCGAGGCCACTGAGCTTCCGGTTTTGGCCAGATGTGCGCTGAGGGCGCGTGCTGTGTTGTTACCCTCCCTGGTACCCGTAGTTTGAACCACTGAGCTGCCAGTTTGGGCGGTGTGGTGTGTGATGTTGGTGCCCTTCCCGGTGCCTGCAGCCGAGGCCGCTGGTCTGCCGGTTTGGGCCGAGTGTACGCTGAGGGCGCGTGTGTAGTCGTTCCCTTGACTGGTACCCGTAGTCTGAGCCACTGAGCTTCCAGTTTTGGGATTTGTAAGGTTAGGTTTATTAATATTTGTTGGCCTATCCATGTTAAGTTGTTAGTATTTAATTCGTCTCTTTGGCTTCCCACCCTCCACGGAGCCCGCAACTGGGAGTACCTTACTCGACTTAATTCGAGGGGCACTAGGACTACCAAAGAGATATAGGAGTGCAGAGCTGGTTTACAGTGCGACATCGGAGGCTCGATCGGGTTGACGTTGGGGCATGAAAAAGGCCTACCCACAACGCCTGGTTAACCTTCACTTACCTCGTCAGCATGACCTTTACCTACCACTTACGTGGACCCTCCACTCCTCGCCGGTGACCCACAAGTGGGACACCCTGGCCTAATTTCCCCAACCATGGCTAGTGGTTGAGGCCACCGTTTAACCTGAAATCCAGGCCAAAGAGGGCGTGTTGCCTCGCGAACGCATAACCGCCAGCGTCGTTCGGCTCAACCCTCCAGGATCCCTTCATCCCTGCGTACGGCGCTCGACTGCGTAGGTCCATGACGCAGGTGACTTCCCAGCCACAGGGTTATTTTTTGTTTCAGGGTTTTCTTCCCCTATCCAGATTGTCCGGTTATGGCGCCGAAGGTTCGCCCTCGTGCTTCATATTTAGCTGCTACAGCTCCGAGGTAGGTGGATTGAGCGAGGCTCGTTATGAACTGTAACATTGCCCGGAGGGGACGACCCACCTGGATGTATTTAGGCAGGCCCGACCCCAGCCCGCGGCGGCGGTCTGGGGGCGGCGAGGACGTATATGAAGCACTTGTCGGTGCGCGCCGAACAGCCTAGCTTCGCTCACCTAGGCGTACGCTGTTGTCATCTTAGCATTTATGGTTGAGGTAAATTCCCCTGGTAGAAGTTACCCCACTAAGGACTTAACACCGACCCCCCCCCCTTTTTTTTTCGGTAGACCCTATACACCCTGATTTGCACAATAAGTATTATTAGTATCAATCCATCAATTAGCCTCTCCCAATGTTGGGAGGCTCTGGCCTACTGTTTTCACGCTGGCCCAACGGGTTGGTACAAGGGTTTGTTTCAAGTTTTCCTTCTCTTGCAGTGATATCGTTTGTGTATTTTTTCCGTTAGTCGCCTCTTACGACACAATTCGGATGAGATAGGGTGTTGATACTTGTATTCTTTCTCATACACCACACGGATAATATTAGAACTTTAATGTGTAACATGTATCGTATTTAAATAACTACAACTAGTGCTATGGACACCTATAAATGGCACTTCTTGCAGTTCTACACCTAGGTATCTGGGTATACGACTGCAAGAAGGTACCTAGGTATATAAGGTACGATACCTTTTGTTCACCCGACAACGCTGCGACGTATTGATCGGATTGCACCGTTAGTCAAGGGATGCCTCCGTGAAATAAGATCGTACTTGATCTATATCATTTTCATAATGTAACTTCAGTACTTTGATAAACTGTACCAAAGATATATAGGCAAATAAACGTGACTTGAAACTTTATTTCGCCGATGATGGAATTCCAAAGTAATATTTTCTAATGTCAAACTTCTTACACATGGAGTTTGAACTATGTTCGTTGAAGATTTTATAGATACTACAATAATAACACAACACACAGAAAGTATAAACCTGCGAGTAGTTGAAAAAAAATACATTTGAAATAATTTACATGCTTTACGTTTCATATATTTTGAAGGATCCATGCTTTGTAGTATACACAGGACCTCCGACTCGACCCCAGTACCTGCAGAGCCTGAGATCTGCACGGATTGACTAAGGAAGCAGTCAA
This sequence comes from Eilema sororculum, assembly GCA_914829495.1. NCBI lineage: Eukaryota > Metazoa > Arthropoda > Insecta > Lepidoptera > Erebidae > Eilema > Eilema sororculum. Next base: position 16,086,069 of record OU618552.1, on the reverse strand, counting down.
TATCACCGAGTTTTAGACTAGACACATCTAATGTCACTTAGGCTTATTTTGAGAATCTAGCAATGAAAACGGCCAAGAAGGAACTAGCCCAAATTCTAGTACAATAAAAATATTATATCCCCAGAGTTCAGTTAAGCTACATTTCACCGTACAAATTAATACCAACTACAAATTAGCCTTTAGATGGGACTTGCAAATAAGCTACTTAGACATTAACCGAGAGAGTGTGCGTCGGTGTTAATAGGGTTAAAGTTAGGCTGTGTTCTGTGTACACTGGAGGTAGATAAAGTGTAGCTCGGAGGCTGAATGCTTTAATACAGGATGGTAGATAAGCATGCCGTATTTCTCAAATGTAAGGCTTCCTACGTCCTGCCGTAGTCAGCGACCTTGATAATTAATTAAGGTACTTCAAAAATAAGGTCTGTTTAGGCGCGCGAATATTACAGCTACGATAAATTTTGCGTGGGAAAAAGAAAAGAAATGGAGCGAAAGCCTCTGGTAGTTAAAAAACCAGAATATAATGTACTATGATACTATACTACTTCCATCTCTATTTCTTTCTATGGTTGGGCTGTGTGACAATTAGGAACTAAAAAGACGACGTCTGGCGGGAAAGTATGGAAGAGGATTATATATTATACTAGCTTTTGCCCGCGGCTCCGCCCGCGTGGATGTCGGTTATCGCGACCAAACATAGCCTATGTCCTTTCTCATGGTCTAATCTACCCCTATACCAAATTTCATCAAAATCGGTTCAGTGGTTGAGGCGTGAAAGCGTAACATACAGACAGACAGACAGACAGACAGACAGACAGACAGAGTTACTTTCGCATTTATAATATTAGTATGGATTGTGCCAACACCAAATTATTGAGACCAGACAAAGCGGATGACGTTTTTTTTTTAAATATGTTCATTTAGTAATTTATTCTAACTTATCTATTCTAACTACTAAGTTGGCTTATACTAGTGTGACGTAGTAAGGAGTATGTAATCATGTGTGTGTACCTATATAAACCCCAAATGTACTCTTTTAAATAGACAGTCTTACATCAGTCGTTGAGATGTTTTATTCAACCTGATACCCATCCTTATATGGCGACCCTGCCATTCTTCAGGCTCTAAACATGGACACGTTTAGTATATACTTTGCTTGGGACGAATACTGTCGCATTGTGGCGTTTACATACAATCATGTGTCAATCCAAGGTTAATAACGAAGAGAAGATCGTAAACCAAATTAGTGGAGGTCAAAATTCGGTGAATTTAGAGGACTTCAAATTTCATGTATCGACAATAAGTATTGTGGCTATGATCATATGCACAATTCTGCTTGTTGGACTTATATATTTCATATACAAGCTTTACAAGAAATGTCACCAATCGTGGATGAGGGAGCAGCTGTCAAGACACACATTTAGACGGTCCTTGGATCGAGTCAGGAGATACCGTGGTGGAACTGGTGGATCACCTACGTGCGAGGAGTATCATACTCGTATTAACGACAAAGATACCCGTTAGGACGACTCGGCATATGCCTATAAGTGATTGTGATTGTGCTATAGTAATGCGTGAAAATAAAAGGTGCAACGTCTTTCGTATCTTGTTATTAAAATGTGGTGTCGTAATCGTTATAGATGCACTTCATATAGAGCTTACCCCGAATCTTTATAATGGACCGTAATGTTTGAGGACTTGTTACATGTATATGAAGAACTCTTTAAGCTTAGAGTTTATTTAGTAAAAAAAAGCCCTACTAGGAGAACGGATAAAAATGTATCGAAGAAATTAAACGAAGCCGATGATCTGGTGAGTCAATATAAAATACTTTAAAAAAAAAATTGAGTTGTCAAAGTTACAGTTAAACGTTGAAGAAAGCCACGAGTTTGATGAATTAAACAAAAAGTTTTTGACCTCTATGACAATATTTTACATTTATGTAGTAATCCGTGTTCAGAAGGAGACAAATCAAGTCAATTAAATATGGCTAAATTTGATTTGAAAATAGCCTTGAGCTTATTACCAATTTTAAGTGATGATGGGGCAAATACCAAACAGCTTATTGATGGGGTAGAATATTATCAATCGGAACTTGACCAGGGCAGTCAATTAAAATTAATAAATTTCGTTTTGAAAAGCCGACTTTCGCAGTCTGCTAAACTAAAATTAGCAACTCAGTATGACTCCGTTGATAGTTTGATCAAAGCTATGAAAAACTGTTTATTACCTAAAAAATCAGCCACAGCTCTTCAACATAAACTGATGAATTTTAAACAAAAAGATCTTTCTATAAATGACTATGGCAAACAAATTACAGATGTATTTGTAGACCTGACGATTGCTCAATCTGAAGGAAATGAGGCAAGTTACAATATTTTAAAACCTTTAAACGAAAAACTGGCAATTAAAAGTTTTGCTGATGGATTGAGAAATCGGCGGCTAGGTACGATCATAGTGGCGAGGAATTTGTCAACTTTGAGTGATGCAGTACAGGTTGCAATCGATGAAGAAATTTCAATGCCTTCAACTTCGGGAGAAGTATTGTTCATGCGCCGTAATAATAATGCTTCTAAATATTATAGGAATTACAGAGGACAATATACAGCTGGCAGTAGAGGTGAGACTCTCTCCTCAGGACGGGGACAGGCGCAATACCGGAACGATCGCTTCCCACAGGAAAGTCGAGGCGGATGGAGAGGCCGTGGCCGTGGAACAACATATCCATTTCGTGGATCTAGAGGTAGGATATTTTTTAATCAAACAGGAAATACTGCTGAACAGCAGAAGGAGGAAGGAGAAGAAGTACATATTTTGACAGAGTCACAAGAAAATCCGTTAGAAGGTCCTGACATTCCGGATAAGTTTTTTCGTGAATAACACGATAATGATGTCATGCAGTAGTACATATCATATTACATTACTTTCTAGCTGTAATAATTACTCATACACCTGGCTGATTGATACCGGTGCATCTGTGTCAGCCGTCAAATATAAACATGTGCTCGAATTAAACATACCAATCCAAAATGGGAATCTTACCGTCAGTGGCATCGGGGGCAAAGTTCGTTCGATAGGCTTTGTGTACCTTAAATTTAAAGTAGGAGATCATTTTCTAAATCACAAATTTTTCGTTTTTGAATCATTACCTTGTAGAACCAGTGGCATACTGGGACAAGATTTTTTGAACAAATACAAATCAGTAATTAATTTTGGAACTAGCTCCTTGCAGTTATACAATAATGATATTAAAATTGAGTTACCGATATCTACACAGGATGATTCTTTCATTATACCGGCTAGGTCAGAAAGTATACACTATATTAATACAGACGTAAAGGAGGAATGTTTAGTTTGTTCGTCAGAATTACAAGAAGGGATTTATATAGCGAATACATTAGTTAACCCTACGAATGGGAAAATACCCGTTTTAATCCTGAATACTACTGAAACCGAATTAAGAGTACGAGATATCCAGCCAAACATTCAGGTGGCAAATAATTATGATATCTGTACATACCACAAGGCTATAAATAATTCATCACGTGTTAAGAAATTGTTCCCTTTATTAAAATTACAACATTTGAATATTGAGGAACAGGACAGTATTAAGGAAATCTGCGCCAAATATAATGATTTATTTTATCTTGACGGAGACCGCTTGACTACCACCAAAATATATAAGCATTCAATAACTTTGAAACCTAATTCCATGCCATTGTACAGCAAGCCGTATAGGCTGCCACACTTCCAAAAAAAGGAAATACAGCAACAAATAGATAATATGCTTAAGCAAGGAATAATTGAACCTTGTAACAGCGAATGGTCGAGCCCCGTTCTCTTGGTACCTAAAAAACCTAGCGCAAATGGGGAGAAAAAATGGCGCCTGGTAATCGATTATCGTAAATTAAATGGATGTATAGAAAACGATAAATTTCCTCTTCCAAATATTCATGAAATCTTAGATTCATTATCGGGCTGCGTGTATTTTACTCATTTAGACTTAAACCAAGGATTTTACAATGTTGACCTTGAGCCAGAGAGTAGAAAGCTCACTGCCTTTTGTTCAGGTCAATTTCAAATGACTAGAATGCCTATGGGCCTTAAGACGAGTCCTAATTCGTTTGCTCGAATGATGACGATGGCAATGGCCGGTCTTAATTATGAAAAATGTTTATGTTATCAAGATGATTTGATAATAATGGGGCGAGGCCTCCTTGATCATAACAAAAATTTAATTGAGGTTTTTGAAAGATTGCGTAAAGTTAATTTAAAATTAAACCCATCCAAGTGTGATTTTCTAAAAAAAGAAATGCTTTATTTGGGACACGTGGTAACGGAGCACGGTGTCTTACCCGATCCGGATAAAATACGCACAATAAAAAATTATCCAATTCCTAAAAACACCGATGAAGTAAAGCGGTTCGTGGCACTAGCAAACTACTACCGTAAATTTATACCAAATTTTGCCGAAATTGCATATCATTTAAATTTATTATGCAGGAAAAATATAAAATTCATATGGAATGAAGATACGCAAAAATCATTTGAATTACTTAAAAAATGTATGATTACACCTCCGGTTTTACAATATCCCGACTTATCAATTAACAATCAATTTGTTGTACAAACCGATGCGTCAGGTTACGCTATAGGAGCTATTTTATCTAATGCTGACGGGCGGCCGGTCGCGTATGCCAGTAGGAGCCTTAATAAAGCTGAACAAAATTATCCTACTATCGAAAAAGAACTACTAGCCATCATATGGGCTGTGAAACATTTTAGACCATATTTGTATGGCCGTACCTTTAAAATTGTCACAGACCATAAACCTTTAGTATATTTATTTAGTCTAAAAGACCCGTCAAGTAGATTACTCAAATTTAGATTGTTGTTAGAAGAGTACGATTATATAATTGAATATGTTAAAGGTCGCGAGAATGCGGCGGCGGACGCCTTGTCTCGTATCGTGACATCCTCAGAGGATTTAAAAGAAATGCACAAAAGTATATGTGTGATGACAAGAGCTCAGAAAAAGAAATGTGAAAAAGATGCTTCGTGTATTAATGACTCGATAGAAGGTCAGTTTGAACGACCAAAAGTCGTGGAGACATGCGTAAAATTAAAAAATACTGTAGAGTTACAATTTATAGATACCAAATATCTAAATGAATTACGAAACTCGAATAAAATAAGTTCAGAAAGTGATACATTTTCGTATTATAGTGAGAAAATGATTATATATATAAACCCATCGGTTCGATCGCAACTAACGCCAGCCGTATTTGTGAGAGCGATGGCAAATTTTTGTAATAATAATAATATACATGAAATTTATTTTGTTAAAAAAGACAATAATAGAATATTTATCGAGAAGATAACAAATGAGATTAAACGATATACTACATGGACAGGTCCCCGGCTATGCATATTAAAGGACATAGAGCGCATTGATAATTTAGACGATAGGAAGGTTATACTGAATGATTTCCATTTATTACCATCAAGTGGCCACGCAGGCATTAGAAGAATGTTTAACAACATTAAAAAATATTATTTTTGGCCAGGTCTTGAAAAGGACATCACTAAATTTGTTAAAAAATGTAATAAATGTCAAACGCAAAAGTATACCGCGTCAGTAAAAGAACCTATGGTAATCACTTCTACTGCACACACAGCATTCGAAAAAAATTTTCTAGATATAGTAGGACCACTTGATAGGGATTATAACAATTTTTCATACATTTTAACACTTCAATGTGAGCTGTCAAAATATGTATGTGCGTTCCCGCTTCGAAATAAAACAGCAACTGACGTAGCACGCGTGTTCGTCAACAACTTCATTCTACTGCACGGCATTCCACGAGAAATTGGATCAGACAGGGGTGCGGAATTTATGTCCGAAACATTCAAAGAGGTATGTAAAATTCTTAATATTTCTAAGATAAATTCGGCAGCATACCACCATCAAAGTATCGGAGCTCTCGAAAACTCTCACAAAACCTTAGGAGCATTTTTGAGGATATATACAGATAATAGACCCGAGTCTTGGAGCTCTTGGTTACCTTTTTGGGCTTTCGCATACAATACTACTGTGCACTCATCGACAAAGTTCACTCCGTTTGAGCTTGTGTATGGCAAACCATGTAACTTGCCAAGTAATCTTACAAAAACGGTAGAACCACTTTATAATCATGACAATTACCCCCTCGAACTCAAATACCGACTTCAAGTTACACAAGCAGAGGCGCGTAATAATTTACTAAATTCAAAAATGGAACGTAAAAGCAGATACGACATGCATGTTAATCCCGTAAAATACAAAACAAATGATCAAATATTGGTAAAAAACGAAACTGGTAATAAGCTTACAAATCTCTACTCCGGGCCTTATACAGTAATACGAGATTTGTCGCCTAATGTCGAGGTCATGGTTAAAGGAAAACCTGATATAATTCATAAAAACAGAACGAAATTGTACTACTCTTAGTTATAGCCTCAGTGGCATTGTTTAATGTTTACATTACGCCTAAGAGTATCTACTCTCGGGCACCTGCCCGTATATATATTGTAATAACAAGACAGCTGATATCTAGATACGATTGTTAATGTGCTTAAAATAATAACTAATGTTATCTTATTTGTATATCATTCATTATTTGCCTACCAGAAAGACAGTATTAAGTTGAAGAAGCTGTCTGTGATTTTACCATATTTTACAGTGAATATATTTACAACTCACCTTTTTTAATCTGTCTTTCGTTTTTGTTACCTTACAATCACCACTGGGGGCGCTGTTTCTTCTTACTAACGATGAAGCGCATCCCTATTTGTCATAGCGTTTTGTGATTTTTACCGCGTAAGGTGAAAAAATTTTCAAGTCAAGAAAAAAGTTATTAAAAAGTGAATTACATAGTAATTACATTGTTTTTACCGTTTGTATGTGTACAGTGCTACATAAATAGGTGCAAGGTATCTTATTTAAGTGTAGTTTCCTTCCGAAAGCTTCGGTAGGTAAGTAGAAATGTTGTACCATACTAATGAGGAAAGCAATGGTGCTCCAAATCGTTGCTCCGGAGGGAGAGCGAAGCACTAATAAATTCGAAAGCAGTTCCTTATCTTCGGAAGATCAGGATAGCTTAACCTCATTATCCCCGAATAAGAGGTTCAACGGTCGAATCACGTCGAAACGTGTTCGAAAGTTTGGTCGGAACTTTGTCTTATATTCCGCAACGCAATAGGTATATTAGAAGGATGAATATTTAATAATTTTAATAATAACCCAGTGCATTTAGTTAGTTACTGATGTAACAAGCTTGTACTTCAAGCTTATTGTTAATAAATATGAAATAAAGGTTAACAAAAAAAAAAAAAAAAAATAAGATCGTTCCTTTGCTAGCCCCTCATTGTTTAAAAAGATTAAATTGTTGGAGGGTCTATATTATTCATCAAGGCAATACTAGCCTGGTGAAAACCGGCCTATAAACTAAATAAGAGTTGGTCACCTCAATAAAGGTTAGGGCATGTACTGATAAATAAATAAATATTCAGTCGATGGCATGCGTCTATAACACCAATTAACTCTAGAAACTGCTTGCAAGATGCTATAGCAATCCATGCCATTCTAAAACCTTGTATGTTAATAAACAACAAACCCAAGTGCCCGATGACTGCATTTTTACAGTCCTGTTCCATCTGTAGAATTCTTAGGATGTCCCAAGGTGGCATAGTGTTTTAAGTTGTAAACGGAACTAGCTAAATAAATAATAAAATACTAATGTAGGTAGGTACCTATATTGAAAAACGAAAAATAGTACTAGTTATCAGTGTTATCACTCTATAAATTGACTCTCATAAATCTGAAAGAAAAATTACTAAACATTAAAATTTAAATGTATTTCTTAAACATTGTATTTAAAATTGATATCAATATATAGTTTAAATTTTATTATACTAATTTGACTTTAATAATAAATCGGTAATCAGATATTCGGAATAGTCCGGTAAATGAGTACTGAAAACATTAATGTATGATATCTTAACATGCAAAGATTTTAACATTATTTTTTATGACTATTATATTTTACATAGGGATGGCAACCCGCCAGGCCTAAGACCTGATTACCTTGCCTAAAAAACTCAAATAGGAATTAATTCAATAAACAAATTTTTATTACATTCAATTAGAGAACAATAGGAATTAAATTAAATTCGAGAAACAGCTATTTCTCATTCAAAATCATGTTTAATGAAAAGGGTCAGGTGAGACATATCCCATTTTCAACCTCAGTCACTGAGATTAATACATTCAAACTTAACATATCAGTTGATCTCCCAAATAGGTGAGGTCAGTCCCTATAAAAGGAAGACGGATGACAAGAATTGCCCCAGGCATTTCTACATTTATGCATAAAATAATCTCTGTGAGATTAGGGCTCCTGCGAGTAAAACCTATATGGAAAATATTTTTTCCCGCTAAGAGCCACTCTTTCAGCCTCTCATCACAGCTCATACCATTGGAGCTGCAACTAGATGGATTGCAGAAATCCTCTGGAGACAAGTCATGGTCCTTTTGTTAAATAAATCTTTAATATTTTTATTTTATTTTGACCTTGTCAGTTTAATGCTATCTTATTGGTGTCATAACACAGTTTTTGTCCTTAAATATATTAATGACATTTAGTGGAGGTTGGATTGATAAGTGAATTCACCTTATATCACTAAAAATGTAACACAGATTCCTGTAAATAAGAGATATATTTACCAATTGTTTACCGGATATGACTTGCCTCCATGCGGTACAGTCAACATCAAAAGTCCGTTAATCCAAAAATATTAAAATTTAATAATAAACCTACATTGGATTACCTAATAATGTATCAATGTTTTTTGGATGTTTATGTAGTTTTTTATAATCTTAGAGAACAAGTTTATGTATTTAATAATGTTTAGTATTATATGAAAAGTTTGAGAGATAAGATAGGTATCCGATAAATTAAACTACTTATTATCCTACTTTTGCTTTTGACTGTACGATAGTTACAAGGCACTTAAGGTTAACCTGATGACTAAGATGATCAACTTTATTGTCTCAGGATGCATTTTTGTTTTTGTTTTTCTAAATTACTACAAATAGACCAATCGGAGTTGAAGAAAGGCTCTGCATTCCCCTAGTGAGGTGCAAATTACAGTGGTTGCTCTGGATTGAGAACCACAGCACACGAGATACATAGACAAAGTAACTCACCTTCTCACTACAGACGCGGCGGACGCGGGCTGGGGAACTGCAGTGAACAACACTGTATCTTGTCAAACAAATGGAGTTAGTCCAATAGAGGAAAAAAGGCTCTGCTTCCCCTAGTGAAGTGCGAATTACAGTGGTTGCTCAGGATTGAGAACCACAGCGCACACGAGATACACAGGTAACGTGACTCACCTTCTCACTACAGACGCGGCGGACGCGGGCTGGGGACTGCAGTTGAACAACTTTATGTTGTCAGATAATTGGAGTTAGACCAACAAAAGTGGTACTCCAATGCGAAGGAATTGGTTGCAGTGTATGCAGCAGTTTCGCTTAGGTATTGAATGTGTTACTGGTTCAGTCAGATAGCCAATTGGAACTAGGGTTGCACTCGCCCTTAACCCGTCTAGAGGTGTCCAGTAGACCTTCCCAATTAGCCGAGCAGATTAATACTATACTGACGGCATGCTACCTCCCAGAGAGGTTAAATGGATTCTTAGACACGCAACATAAACCCCTTCACATCAAGGTACTCACCCATCGTCCACGTCCACGTGGTACAGCAACCTCTTGTAAGGCTTTCAGTCAAATTGGAAGTATCAGTTGGGAGGGAGATTTTCCCCACCCTATTTAATACCTCAGTCCATCTAAACAATGCCAAGGGAACACACATTCAAAATAAGTCCCACAGTGGGATCAGTACTTGGGCCCGTCGATCTCAGATTGAGAGCCCTAATAGACCCTTACCGATACAGGATCTGCGGAAGATTCTAACCCCTCAAAAGGGACATGCCCTTCACAAATGAAGAGGTTATCCTGCTTGAAAAAGGGGGGGGGGGGGGTCAAACAAATAATAAGTACATTGGGCTAGTCGATCTCAGATTGAGAGCCCTAATTGACTACCAATAAAGGATCTGCAGAAGATCCTCAACAGATACATGGCCCTTCACAAGTGAAGGGAGTCATTGAGTTGTAGTTGGTAGTTACCGGACAACCACTCTCTAGACGTATATGCTAGTATGAAGGAAAGCAAAATATTTTGTTCACGTTCCTTACAGTGCATCTCACAATATATAAGTAGAAGTAGAAGTAAATATAAATATTTGTAACAGTTAAGACTGGTAGGTGTATGTAGGAAATATAATTACTTTGACTATATATTTTAACAAAATTCATCGCACAAAAGACGGCTTCATATTGCCCATTAACTGTCGTTGTGTGCATGTTATAAAATCTATAAAAATATCTCTAACTTCATTCAAGTAGTAATCATTTTTACTATGTTGTAGTGACCTTTACTGTGTCTAAATAGTTAATGTATAATCTAAGCATTCAGGGTACCCATGATAGTATATGACATTATTATGGCATTCTTTATGTTATTGATTTAACAAGTAAGATCTGCAGCTTTTTGTATTGAAATCTGCAGTATATTGTGCTTGTGCTACAAGTGTAGACAATTGTTCTAAAGACTTTTTCATTCAACATATCCTAAAAGCTACCGCTTTAGTTAAAGCCCAGGCCATAAACTCCCCAAAATGGGATATATTATATAGAAGTGTATTATTTGACACTCATGCCAGGTTTTTAGGCCCACATAACAGGTGAGGCCAGTCTGTTGCTTTCGAGGATACTCATGGGCTGATACTATTGGATGGATAACAACTGTATCCCTTAGTAACCCATACGATGAGAAGATATGGGATGCCCAAATAATATTTGACTGATTAGGTTCAGTATACCTACCATAAAGCAGTCCTCCTTTATTATGCTTGCAATTATTATGCGTCTAGTAGAAGCGGAAAGTACAAATGTAAGTAGTCGTTTTACTTCAGATTGAGGTGCTGTAAGGGCTGCTACCAGGACACAGTTTGGTGAATGATTAATTATATTTTAAATGCAGTACACATTGATGCGGCTTTAAATAGCTTCCAAACCGCAGTGGCCTTCAAAGGTTGGTTTATAAACATGCCTATAGCATCGATCTTTTGTCGATAAAACTGGAAGTCTCAATTAGGTAACTCAATTTAATGTTATGAATATGATATAGCATACGACATCTTTGTTGTTGTTTGGTTTAAAATTTCTATTGTGATTAATTGTTATACTTAATAACTAATCCTTTTTACATCATATGCTTAATAATACTGTTTTGTATATTAACAGTTATCACATAGCGTTATAGTTACCATCACCAGCAGAAAACAAACAGGTCTTCAACTTAATACTGTCTTTCTGGTAGGCAAATAATAGAACTGTTTTACATAAAATAAAACAGATATTATATGCCGAAAGAAAGACAGTATTCGAGCAAGGTCCTTGCTGGCGAGAAGACACTATGACAAATAGGGATGCGCTTCATCGTTAGTAAGAAGAAACAGCACCCCCAGTGGTGATTGTAAGGTAACAAAAACGAAAGACAGATTAAAAAAGGTGAGTTGTAAATATATTCACTGTAAAATATGGTAAAATCACAGACAGCTTCTTCAACTTAATACTGTCTTTCTTTCGGCATATAATATCTGTTTTATTTTATGTAAAACAGTTCTATTATACATATTATATGTAACCGCATTTATCCTATGTCTGTATGAAAAAAAAAAGAAGAAATGTTATCTTATTATGTATATCATTATACATATTGTATGTAACCGCATTTATCCTGTCTGTATGAAAAAAAAAAAATGTTATCTTTATAATATTACATTTTTTTTGTTTACCTTGGGAGATGTGACGTAGTAAGGAGTATGTAATCATGTGTGTGTACCTATATAAACCCCAAATGTACTCTTTTAAATAGACAGTCTTACATCAGTCGTTGAGATGTTTTATTCAACCTGATACCCATCCTTATTACTGGAAGCGTTTGTTGAAGCGAAGTTGGTGAAGCGATTAAGCATAGCACTATGAAAATCACGACAGCGCCGGTCAAACTTGCTGCAAAAGTTTTAACAACCATGATATAAACGAATATCTTCAAACAAATAAATTATCAAAAAAATGTGTTCTTGTTTATTTTCTTCTTGAAAGCTCTATCTTCGTCTGCGTCTCGAATTTTATTCTGATTGCATTTGGTTCAAAATGTTTCAATAGCTCTCAGCTTACAATTCAAACAATAAGTATCGAAATTTGTTTAACAACTTAAAATCGATTTTCCTACGGCAAGCACTGTAGGATGCGAAAATGTTTCTTACACAAATCAGTTTAATTAATTGCTTTCTGTTTCGGAGAGAGATTTAAATGTTTCAGCTGCTTTTATTGTAGTTCCTATATTGGACTGAATTCAATACTAAATTGTGCTTCAACACTGTTTTGAACTTTTAACATTTGGAATGTTTTTATATTTGAATTTGTTAAAAAAGTAAAACATTGAAGTAATGCCTAGATAAGAGTAGCGAGTGTAGGTCCTGGGTTCAGCAATACGATATTGGGTTTCTCTGTTAGAAAATTCACAGGTACGAGGTTAGGAAAACTGCCCGAAGGCTAATTGCCGTGGAGCGAAAAAAAGTAGCTGCCGAAATATTTATGGATGCAATACCTTGTCCTCAGCTTTCAGGTGTACTTTAACAATAACGATAAATAAATTCTTCTATCGTAGCGATGGCGCCTCGGCCCTCAAATTATCTAATAAACTCTAAAGTAGTTTATATCAAATATACCTATTAAATGTTCCCCAAACCCGGACATACATATTAAAACCGTTGGTTGTTCGTTTAGCAGCTGCAATAATATGGCATGCGGGTCGATAGGCCGTCTGTCAACACACCCGCTCTTGACACGAGATCCACATTCAGCGGATGGTTTATTCATGGTCCCGTGAGCCTCTCAAGCCGAAAGTAAGTGCAAGCCACGAGATGGAATGTTCGCGAAACTGCCGAAACTATTTGTTATAAACCTTCTCAAAGAGCAATAAAATACTTATCTATGTTTCTTCGTGTTTATATACGCAGTGAAAGAGCAATGAATTGTCGTCAGTAGATATTTTTTGGAATACTCAATGTTTTTATACGGTTTTAAGACCTGTTTCTATATTTCTTGCTTAAGAACTCTCGAAAGGTTAGCCTAGCCTCATTTTTCCAGCGGCGTCTGTTTATCCAATTAGGAAAATTACGTTCCGTTACCCAACACAATATAGGAGGGAAATTAATAAATATGACAGTAGGCAAAATTTTGTTGGTACTGTTTACACAAGCAACTAACCTCTGGCACAGGAATGGGTATTGTCAAACATTGCTGTTAATTTGTTGATTGTTGGACGCCGAGTTAATAAATTAATTGTTACAGCCAAGTGCTGTGAATCAGTTGACTTTGTGTGTAGTGTTGATTGGCTCTTTTAACTGGACCTGTGTAATGAAATTTAGGGTAGAAAAGCTACCTAGAAGTCCGCAAATCATACGGGTATATGATATGAGTTTGTGATTCGTAGTTATCCACAAAGGAAGATTATTTGACACCAATAAGTGGCATTTCAAAAAAATGTCTAATGATTTCACCATCGCATTCGTGTAATAGTCAATGTTTAATACAATTTTCCAATTAAAATGAATTGCTATTGAGAACCATTGAATACCTGATCTTATCAAACATAAAATTAAACGACAGTTTCATGTAACGCGACAGCTTTAGCTAGATTATTCTTTTCTGGAAACAATCACGTAGATTGTCTAGAAAAACTAAAGAACGAACTATATTTGTGATTAAATCTTTGACTAAGTTTATGTATAAGTTAGATAGATAGATAGATAAATCTTTATTGTACACAAATCGCAGCCTTATCGCTATAAGCGATCTCTTACAGGCTTTTTTTCTTTCTTATTTACTCCAATAATTTAAATATTAAAATCTGTATGATACTTTATCTATATGCTATACATATTTATAATGGTAACACGCTAAATAAATTACTGATTCTGACTAAGCAAGCGGTTACCAAAGTGTATATGAGAATAGTAGAGTGTGTCAGAATAGCATAGAACTGGATTTATGCGGCATCGCCACCAACAAGGCTGTAACTGACACATTGTTTACCTATCTTAACACATAATTAGTTCCATGCAATTAATTATTAACTCAGGGTATTTTTTCTAGAATAGAGCTATATAATTGTCTAGTGGGACAACTTCGAATGAATAATTCTATTGAATTCTGTTGGAAAATTAAACGCTTTACCTCTTTACTCTGAGACTTACAACATAAACTGTCACATAAAGCCTCATGAGTCGCATTCAACTGTTCCTCGTGAATAGACGCTTTTATGACTTCTTCAAAGAACCCCTATGATTACAATTGCGAGTCCTTTGTCGACATTCCATTTAAGTTTGACCACTAGTGTATGGTGTAACTCATACGAATAGTATGCGTTACACCACACAGTAGTATAAGTATTAAAATGATACTCGGATATTATAAAATGTTGAAGATTTTTACAAGAATTTTTCAGTCTTCCGTACTGACTGATAAATTCGTCAGTCGGGTCAAATATTTACGCAGATAATACAGGAGACACGGGAGTAATGAGGTGCTCCTCCACAATTTTACGATTCACAGAGTAACGTCACATTGGAACCGCGTAGCTTGAGAGTATAGAATTGAATTGGCATAGGCCTTCAGATTACATTATAATTTTGAGGATTTTGACAGTAACCACTATCATGTCACCGTCAGTTTCAGCTGTTTATCTTAATTTCAACGAATAATGAAGTATCCTTACTCAAACATTCTGACAGTTCTACCATATTACTAATTAAAACCAAACAAAACTTCTATGAAAATTTCTCATTACCATTTACACTGTAATAACACCAACAGTTGAGAAAGTATTTACAAAGTAATATTATCGACACATGCTTCGATGGTCTCGAAGTTGCGTTCCTCTTTTAATACTATAAGCTCTAGGTCATACTGCCAATGTTGGAATATTTTGGAAACTCTATTCATTATAATTCCAACCTGTCATTCCTATAATGTAGTTCTAAACCTCATCTTTAATTTAACGAATGAAAATCCACCCTGTACAATCAGCATAACGCCCGATGCATGAATCCCTTATGCAATCCATGTTTTTCTTATTCGCTTGCGGGAAAATATCTACAGAAAATATCAGACTTCACGAAAAACATGACAAATGAGAACTCAGCGTACGTTGCGTGTTGCCTAAACGTGTACCTAGACTACCTATAATATGGTAAACACTGAATTTATGCTGTAGTAGATTGTAAGGGTTGCGAAGACTCAATTTGCAATTGGAAAGAAGTAGGTACATCCCGAAGCAACCGTGTACGAAAAATATAAAGACAGAAGGAGAAAGAATGAGTTCTATTTTCCACACAGTGTTCCATATAGCGCTAGACATAATAGCAGACAATTTCTGCCACGAATCCAACTAGGCCAACAGTCTTTATGATATTATCCTTTTAGTTTCGTCATATTATGAGTTAAAAACTTCATAATCAGTCAAGTTGTGTTTGAGTTGGGGTTAATTCCGCACTTGAGAATAATAAGGTTAGAAGCAACTTAATTAAATAACATTTGAATACCAAAATGTTATGAAACTACACCGGAGGGATTATATTATGGTTCGCGTTGTAAATTCTATTGTACAGTCAGTATAAGATCGATCTTGACAGGCAGGGTGCTCATAAAGATCATAATACCATGGCATTTTAAATTTTTTTTTATAGTGCGGAAATCCCCTCGGATACTCCCCTGCTGGAGCTGGAAGGGGAGGTTATGTCGGACTCCAACCAACTAAAACCGCACGCCGACTGTGGATCATGGTGCTAGGCCGGAGGTGAGGTTGTCATCGACATATTCCTCGCACCCCAGCTTACCCAGGGCCATCCCTTACGGTCTGGCCATCCTCAGGAGGGGGGACAACGGTGTCCCCGACTCGCCCCCAGAATGGGGAGCGCCTCCCGCACATATGTCACAACGGTGGGTCCTATAGAAATCAGTATGAAATGACAAGGGTCATCTTTCATTCTTGTCAATATGCTTATTTAAATTTGGTTTACATACTGTGACTATTATTAAATAGATAACTAGTTTTGGTAATAAGAACTTTAATTACTAAAAGGTTTATAAAAGTTAAAGTAAGAACAGATCGATTACATTAGGAAAAATGAATTACTCAAGTGGAGCATTAAGACAGCCTAATGTGGGTCATGGTGCTAGGCTGGAGGTGAGGTTGTCATCGACATATCCCTCGCATCCCAGCTAACCCAGGGCCATCCCTTACGGTCTGGCCTTCCTCAGGAGGGGGGGCAATGGTGTCCCCGACTCGCCCCCAGAATGGGGAGGCGCGCTATTGAGCGCGCCGCATAATACCATGGCATAGTTGACAGCCTCTGTGTCGTGGTAGCAGTGGACGCGACTGCTACGTAGAAGGCGCGGTTTCAATCCCCGCTCAGTGTAAATATTTCTATGCATGAATATGGCTATTTGCATTGGTTTGGATGTTTCTATGTATAATATGTATGTATTTACGACAAAAAAAAGTATCTAAGTACGTTTATCCGCATTCTACATTCCAGAACACAAGCTAGTTAAGCTATGCTTACCATGAGTCATAGCGTTGTGTAGAATGTTGTAAAAATACCGTGGTGTTAAAATCTTTTTCAGTGCTACTGTTGGTCTGGATCGGTCGTATGTTGATTGTACTTTATAAATTGTGATATAATTTTCATAACATGTAAATTAATTAAAATTATGAAACGACCTTTGTGCTATGTATTCATTATTTCATGGAATACATAACAATAATTGAAGAAGAAGGCTGGTTATTACCTTGCACAGAGGTTAAGCATTACCATTCAACGTGGCAATGCAGCCAGCCTTCTGGGTCGGCGACGATGCGAAGGAATTCCACGACGCATTATGTATGTAAATATTTTAATTATTTCTTTATTTTCATTACTTTATTTTATCTGAAATAAAATTAATTCTATAATTGACTATAATTGATAGTTGTTATCGTAAAACTCAATATTTACTTTTATAATTAATACTTACTCTACGTAATTGACGATAATTAACACCGTAAATTAATAACAATTTAATCATTTTTGCATTAAAATACGTCATAATAATTATACAAGTGTCACAAATACATGCAGTGTGTCCGAGCATTAGTCCACCATCCCTCTTGTGGCCGTCTAACATTGGAATCAAATTAGCCGAATCCCTTTGATGAACTTGAAGTTTGTTCTGCAACTAAATTATTAACTACGTAGGTGATGCGAAACTGTAAACATATTTACTTAGCTTTCACAAAATATCAAATTAAAACTTCATCACAAACAGAATTTGTGATAATAGCTGAAACAAGTGAGAGCTAAAAAGAGTAAGATAGTTTTATAGCTAAGAAATTTAATTATCATATCAAGAATAGATGTGAGAACAATGTAGGTACCAATACGAAAACAATATTATATCAAAGATCACTCTCTTGCCTAAATATAGAAGGGTTTCAAAATAACTAGATGGATTTTCATTTATTGACTATTTAAGTATAAGCTGGGTAGCAATCCGATTACGTAGTCGAGGACTTCAATCTTCTCCAAGAAATGAGCTTAATCTATTCCAGTACCTAAAATAATGAGGTCATACTATAAATACCTAGCGTACCTACTTATAATTATGATATTGTAAACCTCCTCCCTACTACGGATTCTAGCTAAAATAACTTTAGAGCTTAAAAAGCACTATAAACGTTAAGCATAATGTACTGTACCTAAGTTCTGATAAAAATAACCTATCCTTAATCGCTTCAACTAATGGATGCAGAATAGTAGGTACAAAAAATATGCAACAAGAGTTTAACAAATAAAGGGCTAAGTGATAAATGAATCGCCCCGTCACACCCCAACAAGTATGGAAGCACTCCAGCAAAGTTTAAATGTACGTTTTGTAAATTAATTATTGTCTATTGCAACTTGTACTGTAATGAATGAATTGTTGTAAGCTACCGAATATCCTTTATCTGTAAACACTCCAAAATTAAAAATTAATCAGATACTGAGAGGTGATAAAGTGGTTAAGGCCCTCTATTCCTGCAAAAGTAGGCATTTATAGCGATCCCGGCCGCTCGTAAAATATTACGCGCGAACGCAGTGACGGTGAACTCGGCGATGACCCCACCAGCGTCACAGTATAGAAATATGCAGTAGGAAAACTTGATTTGACTTAGAAAATTAAATGCAGTTTTTTTAACTTTATTTAGTTATATGATTATATATATGTCGGAGAAGGGAGTAGATCATCAGCCTTCTTCGAGATGATCCTACGTATCGTGGGCGATTAGGGTGAAATGCCAACACAAAACCATTGATTGTTGCTTCAAACATTTACTTTTTGTTTCACAATTTTAGCAAACACTCGAGTCTTCAACTTAATAGAACAAAGATGATGAAACTAAACATAACGTATCTTGAGTAGTGAGTTCGCGCACTCCACAAAGATTACCATCACCTCATCATACTCCAACTTATTCGTTATCGTTTCTCCTTAGAAAAAGGACTTATCCTCACATTGATCGAACCTTCCTCGATCTCCCATTTTTCTCTGTTCTGCTTTTCCAGCGCGCAATTCTAACATGGCGTCCACGAGCTCACTCCGGAGTTATTCTCTCGGCTCAATATAATTACGTTTTAATTATGATAAACAATTTTGATGTGATGTTCAAATGTGATAAATGAATTTAAAGTGAATAATGATTTTACAATACCTTTTCATTGTTAATTTAGCTTAGTTCTTAGATAATTTCATAAACAAAGTACTTTTATGACTGCGAGTGGATAGATTCGTTTAGTTATACAAACCAATTGCTATTTTATGATGATAATTAAGAACCTTGCATTTGGACTAGATACATTTTAAGAAATCATATTAGATTAAATTATGATTAAAGGTCTTCAAGTCCATAGTTTCGTCTCTTCTGTTATAAACTTGAGTGCGGCGCACTCCCTCCGACACGGCCCTCCTGACATTCACACGTCCTCGTGTGATCTGTAAAAAGAAAAAGATCTTGGATGACACCGTTCGGTCATTCCTGACCATAACCGATAAATAGGGACATCGTTGCTTCCTTACAAACAATCATCATGCACCTTTAATTTGTTCTGTATTATTAAGTAGCTACCTCTATATTCATCATCATTAACTCTTTTAAGCGATATCACCATTAACCGTACTGTCAAATTGGTCGTCACATCCTTCAAAGCACGCCATCAACAGCTCATGGCAACTCATTACAACTGTCTGCGTTCAACTCGCACATTTCTCATAACTCAAGGACAGCTTGTCCCAACAACATGATCTGCTCAGAGGCCACCCGCCAATCTGAGTGTCAACGCCGTCTGCAACGGCCAACTTACGATACAGGATACGCACACTCCTCTAAAAATTTTAGTGAAATACGATATGCTACCTATTGTGAACTGAATACCATTGTAACTATAATGTACCGTATTTCGTGCGGATACATTATCATTATCATTCATTCTTTCATTAATAAAAGTAAGTCACAAGTCAAGTACAACCTGTCCCAATAATATGATCTAACGTAGACTACCCTGTCTATCGGTTAGTTTCCAGTTGACGAGGTCCAGAGGCCACCTGCCTATTGAACACCTAATGTCAACGCCGTCCACGACGGCCACCATGATCTCGCTCCACCGAGCTACCATAATCTTGCTCCACCGAGCCACCATGATCGCGCTCCACCGAGCCACCATAATCTTGCTCCACTGAGCCACCATAATCTCGCTCCACCGAGCCACCATAGTCTTGCTCCACCGAGCCACCATACTTATTGGACAAGTCACACAGTCCAGTCCCGAATGTATGTACATAAATAATTACATAAATAAAATAAATAAAAATAGTCCAGACCACTGACACCGTTACATTCAGACTGATTACCATTATGTTCATTGCATCTCTTGAACACACACTCGGTCACTCAAAGACAAAAATTACCTACTTTACAGACCAGTCTTACGATCTTTGATGTCTGAGAATCTTGTATTGAGATTATAATACGAATTGTTTTAGCTAATACGACCTAAAGTCTGACATGTCGTCTCAAGAAGTTTTGTACTTAGCATACGCTTAAACGGTGTTTCAGACTCTGTAAGTAATGAATCACCTCGAAGTGAAGCAAAAAGGGACTCGAATCGGTCTGTTTGTATTAGAGATCCATACTAATGTTGTAAACGCGAACGGAACGCTGTCTGTCTGTCTGTATGTTACACCTTCAAGCCCAGACCACTAGACCAACCCCGACTAAATCTGGCGGAGGGGCAGATTAGATTTGGAGAAAAGACATAGGCCATGTTTGGCCGCGACCACCGACATCCGGGCGGGCGGAGCCACGTGCAAATCTGTGTATTCATACTTCTAAATGTAATTTTATAAACATTTGGAAGTACTTCCCACCTATGCATGTAACAATGTTGCGTCCTGCCAACCTTATGTAAATAGAATTATGGCCTATGATTATTGATTACAATAGGAAATTCATACCCTCATCTGTTATTTGATTATAACAATGACCATCAGTTATATTATACCATGAAGACATGATAATACAAGAATTTGAACTTGTTTTTCACTATATTTTAATTTTACTGTATCCTATATCCTAATCCTATATCCAATATTATTGAATCACTGCAGGTATATTATGAAACTCATAACTCATTTATTCTTAGGAATATTAAATAAGTATCAGAAACACACAATTAGTGCATCTGTCAACTAAATATGAATGCTTAATTATCAGTTTTTAAACATTCAATATGATAATAGGTAGCATTAGATTTCAAATGCAGTACCTATGCCAGATTTCCATAGCATTCATTATAAGGTATAGTAATTATTATTATGCTTAATGAGATCCAGTTTCAAGATGACATTTTTGTATTGTCAACAAACTTTAACTATTGAACATAATATGCTGTACATGTCACAATTTCAAAATCTCAGGTATCATGTCTAAAGGACTTATCAGACTTAGACTTCTTGTCATGAGACTACTTATGTTGCAAGGAAATATGTTTCAAAAATATGTTTATCTTCTGCAACTCCCGGCAACAATCTTCATCTATTGACTACAAAGAAATAATTCAGGAAGCCATCTCTAACTATGTGATATTATGTACACATTATTATTGTATTATTAGGTGAGACATACATAGAACCAACAGTTCTTTACATTTCCAATCACTTCCTGCTATATGAATAGTTTAAAATATCAACAAGTGGTTTAGTCACAAATGCACCACATGAATAGTTCATGATATTAACATGCATCATTCCAAGCAAGCCAGAGGTGTACAAAATGTGTGTTGTCTCCTTAAGTCCTATTCTTAAGATCGAACCCTAGTTAATAATTTGGTGTTCTACTTTAGGTAAAACTTGATATCATACAGCAGTTTTCCTGTCTGATCAAGAAGGGGCAGTGACCTTACTTTAACTGATCTACAACGATCACCAAACAAAATGAAAGCTGCTCACCAAATGGATTCCAATGATCGGTCACGCTGCTCCGCTGCACTGAGAGGCATACAGCACATTGGCACCTCCTGACAGCCTCTGCCATGTAGGCAA
Source organism: Eilema sororculum (assembly GCA_914829495.1). Lineage (NCBI taxonomy): Eukaryota > Metazoa > Arthropoda > Insecta > Lepidoptera > Erebidae > Eilema > Eilema sororculum. Next base: position 16,064,222 of record OU618552.1, on the reverse strand, counting down.
ATGGATTCCAGTGAACAGTCACCACGTTGTATCTCTTGTCCACTTTGGCTGCTGCCCTGCACTGAGAGGCATACATCACACTAGCACCTCATGACAGCCTCTGCCATGTAGCCAAGCACCTTCTCTATTGCTGAAACATTCAAAATAAATTGTAGTCTCTAAGCACTATGTAACTTCACTGCGGGTACTTATAGTATATTTTTTTTTTGTTAATCATAGTTCAGATAGTTTTTATATGAGCCAGCATTACTGAAACTGTTCCTGTATGACTATGTATTTGTGGAAGTACTTGTGCTTAAAATGAAATTAATGATTATGAGCTACCTTTGCTTTTCCACTTTTTTTTTTTTTTGCAGGTGCTTATGTTCAACAAAAACAATCATTAAGTTTCCTTATTTACTTTCGAAGATCAATATTAATCTCAATACAAATCAATATTATTAATTCAATATAGGTAATCATGTCAAAGCTTTGTAAGACAATAGATTCCATGAATACACTCCTGAAAAAGTAGTGTGTATTTTTACTTCAACTGTACATTAATTGTAAAATAGACACAGCTCAGACTGAATATGTTTAATATCTTCTAAACAGACACAGGCTATTATATGGAATTGCTCTTGCTAATGCATTACAGTTCTCAGCCACTGAGTAAGAACAATAACAGAATTTTAAGTAGTTGTGTGTAGGCATTAGATTGAATTTGGATAACCAATAACAAGTAAAAAAAAAAAAATGGGATACTAATATACTTCCCTGTAGGTATGTAGGCAAACGTGCCACATGAATGTTTCGTTTTACTGTTGAACCTGTTTTTTTTTAAAGCAAAATAACATTGTTACTACTGATATATGACAATGGCTTCCAGTCTTCCCTGTATTGTATAATCTTTATCCAGCTATCTACATTCCACCAGCCGCTGGGCAAGTAAGAGCGGCCCAATTCTTGTTTGCGACGACAGGCATGATAGGTAGGTACTGTGCACTTTTCAGTATAAGGATGATGCCGAAGTTTTCCCGCTATTAATCAGGTAAGTATCTTGGTTTTGCGCCAGCACCGTTCCCAGCTTCTGATGTCGGAGAAGGGAGTAGATCATCAGCCTTCTTCGAGATGATCCTACGTATCGTGGGCGATTAGGGTGAAATGCCAACACAAAACCATTGATTGTTGCTTCAAACATTTACTTTTTGTTTCACAATTTTAGCAAACACTCGAGTCTTCAACTTAATAGAACAAAGATGATGAAACTAAACATAACGTATCTTGAGTAGTGAGTTCGCGCACTCCACAAAGATTACCATCACCTCATCATACTCCAACTTATTCGTTATCGTTTCTCCTTAGAAAAAGGACTTATCCTCACATTGATCGAACCTTCCTCGATCTCCCATTTTTCTCTGTTCTGCTTTTCCAGCGCGCAATTCTAACATGGCGTCCACGAGCTCACTCCGGAGTTATTCTCTCGGCTCAATATAATTACGTTTTAATTATGATAAACAATTTTGATGTGATGTTCAAATGTGATAAATGAATTTAAAGTGAATAATGATTTTACAATACCTTTTCATTGTTAATTTAGCTTAGTTCTTAGATAATTTCATAAACAAAGTACTTTTATGACTGCGAGTGGATAGATTCGTTTAGTTATACAAACCAATTGCTATTTTATGATGATAATTAAGAACCTTGCATTTGGACTAGATACATTTTAAGAAATCATATTAGATTAAATTATGATTAAAGGTCTTCAAGTCCATAGTTTCGTCTCTTCTGTTATAAACTTGAGTGCGGCGCACTCCCTCCGACATATATAAATATAAATATATATATATATATATATATATATATATATATATATATATATATATATATATATATATACATCTTGAAGGACATGTTGCGTCCTACATGGCGTTATTTACCGATGATCCTGCGTCCGAGTGACTTTGTGCGTCCGGAATACGGACGCAAGATTGACCGACCCTCATTTTTAGCCCAATGGTCCCTTATGATCCTTAGAATGCAATGGCGAAAAATTGGCATGGACGTAATTCCATCACTACAATGCCTTTTAGCGTATAATGTAGTTCCGCCATCGTCCGACTGAAATTTGGAGGACACTAGTGTTCAGCGTATAATTTACCACGTATACTTTGAGTTCAGTTCACCGATCTTATCGTGTCCATTGAATATCGTATTTGTAAAGTGTTTATCATGTTTTCGTGACAACAATCTTGCGTCTCTTAAACATCCTTAAACGGGCACTAGGTACGGTGTCTGAGGGGCCTCTTCGGGGTTCACGAGGGACGCATGGCGCGGGGCGCGGAGCGGCGGGCTTCAGCGCGCTCGCGTACCGAAGTTTGTAAATCAACAGACAAGTGCTGGCCGTGATGTAAGCTTATCTGTTCACACCAGCCTGTGCCTCTGAGCTTACCGGTTTATACATTTTTTTTTATAGTGCGCTAAATCTCCACGGATACCACCCCCACGGACCCGGTGGAGGCGGTTATGTCGGACTCGAACCGACTAAAACGCACGCCGTCTTGGGCCTTGGTTGCCGGAGGTGAGATTGCCGAAAGCATATCTCTCGCACCCCGGCAGACCCTTCGGGTTGTGGGGACCTCGGTGTCCCCATCTAGCCCCGGGTACGGGGAGGCGCACTTGGCGGCACCGCCGCGGCCTGCTTCTGCTAGGGTGACAGGAGACTCCACCGTTCACCCCTAGGCCAGCGCTCATGGAGAACGGAGGTCGTTCCGCGACGACCGGTTCGCCTTCGCTCTTCGCGGGCTTCCCGGTCCCGTAGTCTAGTCCGGACCCGACCGGCCACCTCCTTCTCGAGCATTAATTGCTCGCAGAAGGAGGTGGCCGCACCCCAAGCGTTTGCGCATCGTACCATCGCTGTGAGCAATGTGGCGAGTGTGAGGACTCCCACCCCCAGAGCCGCCACTAGGACCTGCCTGGGCGTGTCCCACGCCGGGCACTCGGTCAGCGTGTGCAGCTCTGCGTCCTCGCTCGCATCACAGTGATGGCACTCGCACGTTGGCTCCTTCCGCATCCGACACAGGTAGCTCCCGAAACACCCCTGTCCGGTAATCACCTGCGTCAGCTGGTACGAGAGGCTGCCGTGTGGCATCTCTAGCTATTCCTCCATGATGAGTCTTACCGCCGCTATTACGGCGTGCCCTGCGCTTGGTCACCCAAGTCGTAGCTCCCACTCAGGGTGGAGCTGGGACCTCACGACCCGAATTTCTTCAGGCTCGGGTTCCCGGCTCGGCTCCCGCGCCTTCTTTCGGTACCGAAAGGGCTCTCGCATCCAAGTTCCACGGTAGAGATCCGGCAAGGAGATTCGCCGCCTCCAAGGATATGGAATGTCCCTGCTGGCCATTGCACGCTGCGGACCACGCAGCAGACGCGCATTGTGGATCGTCAGGGTCTCCGCCCATATCGGGCACCCATATAGGGCAATGGACCGCAAGACTCCTGCATAGAGTCTCCTGCAGGAGTCATCCGGCCCCCTCATGTTGGGAAGCAGCAAACGGCAGCTGTTGCAGCTGTGTCCTTCAATTTGGGGGCCAGTCTTCGGCGATGCTCCCCGAAGATCCACCGGCCGTCGAGCACGAGCCCCAGATAGTTCATCTGGGGCTTGATGCCGATGGAAATGTCTCTCACTATGTGGCTGGAATCCTCCGGTGGTACGCGCCGAGGCCCATGAAAGAACATGGCCTCGGTTTTATACGGAACCACCTCCAGACCCAGCCGCCGGATCCGCTCCACGACTTGGGCAACCGCGGTCGTGGCCTTCAGGGTCGCTTCGCGCTAGGTAGCCCCGAACGCCGTCACCAGCGTGTCATCTGCATAACACGTGACGGCGGCACCGTCCGCGAGCTCACCGCGAAGCACCCAGTAGTAACCGATGTTCCACAGTAGCGGTCCCAGGACCGATCCCCGCACGACAACTCTCGCCGACCGAGCCCGATCGCATTTGGGTAGACGACTGCTCTCTCCCCCACAAGTGCCGCCACGCAGCCATGCCTCCTTGTCACAACAACAAGGGGGGTGGGCTGCCGGCAGCGGCGTTGTGCACCAGTGCCACCGATTCTTCCAGGTCGGTTTCCCAGGCAGGCCCGAGAAACCGGTGAGTGTACGGCTTGGCGACAGCGGCGACATTAATGCCTCACTGTGCCATGCTCTGGAGCAAAAGTGCCTGAGCATCAACACAGTGGTTCGCATTCGTCTGCAGGACGCGGAGCTGAGGATCCATTATGGAACTGCCAACCGGCTTCGGCCTCCCCGCGGTGCAGGCCTTGGCACCAGCCCTATGGTCGGCCGGCTTGCCCTCTGCTGCACACCTGAAGCAGTGCAAGGGAGCTTCGCAACTACCGGCCTTATGACCGGGTTGGCTACAGCGGAAGCAACGGTAACCGACCGTTACCTTCGGAAACTGGCCTCCGCCGTGCACTGCACCCCCACGTGGCTCACCGACAGGCACCGGAAGCTCCGTGCTGGTCGTACCTGCACCATCTGGAAGCCGCCAATAAGCAGGCCCCGCCCATCGGCAACCTTTGGGGCTGCCGCGATGGGGCTCTCCGACGCCTCCACCGTCAACGTAATGACGACGGCCGTCAATCGTGGGGCGTGGAGCTTCCTCGGCGCTGTTGCCATCGCGGCAGCCTTGGCCCTTCTGGCCATTTTGGCTGTCTTTTTGGCGGTGTTCCGTCTCTGTTTGGCGGCTCCAGCTACCTCCCAGCCCCCTTACGGGGGGCTCGGGGATTCACCCAGAGCCGGGCCGGGGTCAGGAGTAAAGCCCGGGCCGGGGGCGGGGCTGAGGCCAGGGCTGGGGACTTCTTCCCCTTGCCCTTCCCCTTATCCTTCCCCTTATCGGCCGCCCCGCCAGAGCAGGGTGCGCCGACCGCTCCGGCTGCGCCTTCCGCATTGACCGAGTCGCCACTCCCGGCAACTCGGTCCCTTCTCTTGAGGGCCTCCAGCTCCGCCATAACTTTTTGGAGTTGGCGTCGGGACTCGGCCTCCCGCCGTTGTGGCTCAGCCTCCCTCCTCGCCTGTTTTGCCATTTGGGTGGCCAGACCCTCACCGGCAGCTGCGATCTGCTCTACGCATAAGCAGAACCTACAAAACTTCGAGCTAGCGTTGAATGGTGTTGCAATAAGCAGGGAAAGTCATATTCGCTTCCTGGGTCTCATATTAGATGAACACTGTAACTGGAAGCTGCATGTAGATGCAGTATGCAAGAGAGTAAATAGATTCGTGTTTGCTCTACGCCAGCTTAGAAATACAACTTGCGAAAAAACAGCTCTTATGGCGTACCACGGTCATGTTGGCTCAATCTTAAATTATGGCATATTACTGTGGGGTAACTCAACCGACGTAGACAGAGCCTTCATAAAACAAAAACTCGTCAAAAATGATTATATTGCTTTTTAAGATTTTGTTGACCACCAAAGTGAAAATACCTACGCTATACATAGGTATTGTCACTTTTCTATGCTAACTATTAATTATATTTATTATCTATGCCTGGAGTCATTATAAACCCTTATATAGGTGGAAGCCTCTTGGCTGATAAGCTGGATACAATTATTCAAAAACAGTATTCGGAACCAATCTGTATTCAATAGTAGATGGATGTCATTTAGTTATTATAATCATTATGATATATGCAGAGCATTATACGGAATTGATTTAAACATACATTCGGATGGAGGCGGGAATGTGCATGCAGTGTTTAGTAGGTATACGCAGATATTCGGTGTGCAAGAAAGATTTAAGAGTGAACGGACGCACGAATTCAGCTAGAAATATTTAATTTGAATATCACCATTTAATGTTTAAATGAAATTGGACGTCGACTACTGATATGATACTGATGAAAACATCTTACATACGCATTGAAAACATTAAAAATCTCACTACATTCAGTGGACGCCGCAGGGTGGTAGTTTGTAAAGACGCAAGAAGTCCTTCGCGATTTATATATATATATATATAAATAAATACGAAATTAAAAAAACTGTATGAGTTTGAGAACTGTTTGTTCTATGTGTTTAGTTGCTTGGGCGAAAAAAACTTACATTATAATAATAATAATGCTTGTAATTTTACAAACATTTGTTTGAATTGATGCTAACGGTTACTTTATATAATCGCACCGTTCGTCGTCGACAGGGCAGTTAAATACCTAAAGTTAACGAGATTAACAACTTTTTTCGTGCGGGAATCCCCTCGGATACCCCCCTGCCGGAGCCGGAAGGGGAGGTTATGTCGGACTCGAACCGACTTTTTAGTCGGTTCGAGTCCGACTGTGGGCACGCCGACTGTGGGTCGTGGTGCTAGTTTTTATGAAGTATTTATATAAATTTACACTGTACCTTCTTTTTTTCGTGCGGAAATCCCCTCGAATACCTCCCCTGCCGGAGCCGGAAGGGGAGGTTATGTCGGACTCGAACCGACTTTTTAGTCGGTTCGAGTCCGACTGTGGGCACGCCGACTGTGGGTCGTGGTGCTAGGCCTGAGGTGAGGTTGTCATCGAAATATCCCTCGCACCCCAGCTGACCCAAGGCCAGTAATTCTCCTGGGTCTGCTGGGGTGCGAGAGATATGCTTTCGGCAATCTCACCTCCGGCAACCAAGGACCCAAGACGGCGTGCGTTTTAGTCGGTTTGAGTCCGACATAACCGCCTCCACCGGCTCCGTGGGGGTGGTATCCACGAGGATTTTGCGCACGATAAAAAAAGGCCAATAATTAAACTAACCTACCTAAATATTAAAATTATTCTATCCTAAACTAAAACTAAATTTATATTTATTTACACACACACAAATTATATACAATGTACGAATATTGTAGGTACTAGGTACCCCTGTACTGATATAGATAAAATATGAATTATAGAAAATCGTAAGTAGCATCTTCAGTAGTAATACTGATATTCTTATACTATGGCGCTATGAGCGTAATATTTAGGTATGATAATTTCTTAAATTACCAATCGGAGTTAGAAATTTAGTTTATGGCTTTGCACGACTTCTTTAGCTTGCGTTGTTTATTGCCCATATTGAATGACTTGCAACAATTTATTATAAATACGTAAAACCGATTGATTGGTGCACGAAACTGTCGCGCAAAAACTGACACAGGTCCTACTTCGGTAAGCGCCAGCGCGCGACTGGCGCATCTTTTCGGGCCTCAGCGGCGCGAGCACTCGCGAATTTAGTAGGTATTTAAATATAACTTTAAAAATTATTTCATAATATAGTCAAAATCTGCGAAAATGTCTAGACATATGTAGTGGCTTTAGTTTAGTACAAAAAAATTATAGAAAGCATAAGTAATTTAGTCATAATATTAAAAAAAAAATAACGAAAAGGGGTAACTTTGGGATTTTTTTCTATCGAGTGAAGTTAATCAGATCTGGTAACTGAATGCGAATTTGACTAGACTGGATCCTTAACTAATATATATCTTTTTTTCGAAATTTAAAACGCTTTTTCCTATGATTCAAATGCTTTTAAAAAACTCAAAATGCGGCCTACCTGGCCTTAAACAAGTCCTGGACAGTAGGTTGGGTGTCCGTTCTTACATCGGGTCTATCTCTCTTGGACCGGTGCAAGTGGTAAGGAGAGTGTGACTTATATAATATAATATAAGTGAGTTATAAAACTTTCGCATGAAGGTGGTTGTCGCCTAGCAACCAGACGGTTCCCTGATTGCTGGAAAAAAAGTACAACCATTGACTTACAGGTCCATTGTGTGGTACCCTAAGGGTCGGTTTTGAATAAATAATAAATAAATATTTCACAACATTCTACACAACGCTATCTAGACCCATGGTAAGCATAGCTTAACTAGCTTGTGTTATGGAATCTAGAATTCGGATAAACATACTTATATATTTTTTTTTGTAAATACATATATTATACATAGAAACACCCAGACCAATGCAAATAGCCATATTCATGCATACAATATTTGCACTGAGCGGGAATCGAAGACGCGCCTCCTTCGTAGCAGTCGCGTTCATTATCGCCATGCTACATTAGGCTTTCTTAATTATTATAATTTTTTTAGATAGGAAAAGTCAATTTGTCTTCACCTCGCCTGATGTCAAGCAAAGGCAAAGTCTTGGAAAGAGGGTCACCAACGTAAACATGTACCATGTTAACAGTGGCGGCACTCAGCTTGACGGCCTCATTCACGCCCCGCTTAAATTAAGTCGAATCCAAGATTTTCACTGTTACCACAAGACCACCTTCAAAAGGTTTTCAGAAAATAAGAAATCAGTTTATGGTAGTTGTGTATTTATTCCTATTATCACAATTATAATACTCAGAAATTAGGACACTACAAAACACCTGTTCATAAATGAATGAAATTTTATAGCATTTATTATGCTAACTATACATTCCGATTACATCAGGAATATGACTCAGGTGTGGCTCAATAGCTCAGTTGGAAGAGCATACCTGTAAGGGAAAGGTCGTGGGTTCAATCTCCACTTGAGTTATTCATTTTTCCAGATGTAATCGATCTGTTCTTACTTTAACATTTATAAACCTTTTAGTAAACAAATTAAAATTCTTATTACCAAAACTAGTTATCTATTTAATAATAGTCACAGTATGCAAACCAAATTTAAATAAGCATATTGACAACAATGAAAGATGACCCTTGTCATTTCATACTGATTTCTATAGGACCCACCGCTGTGACATATGTGCGGGAGTGGGTGGCAATAATTTAAAGTTGGACAGGAAATGGTTCTCACTCGAACAGTGGTCCTACTATTACATATTTGTGAAGCTCAGTAGTTCGAACAAGAAAAAGGAAACGAATACACCCATAGCTTCAACCTCTTTTCGCGCTTGAATGAGTTACGTTTTAACATAAATACATACATATTATTCACACCAATGAATTTCCGAAGGAGTAGGCTAGGTAGGTAGGTAGGTAGGTGTACTAATCAGTATTATTCGTGTGGTGACGGAAAAAGGATACAAGTGTCACTACTCCATCTCATCTGAAGAGTATCGTGAGAGGCGACTAACGGAAAAATATGCATACGATATAGTAATTTAATTGCTTTAACACAGTGACCCGCACAAGGGTTGGCTCACGTAAACGATTATATTAATAACATAGTCAATAAGATATCCCTAATTCCCTTCTTTGCCCGTTTACCTTTTATTCTGAGAATAATATCCATAACGATAATGACCTTTAATGATGTTGGATATACTCAATACTCAATACATTTATTGCGTTCCATAATGTGATACAGATGTAATGTTAATATTAAGTTACAATTATGGACCCTGTCTTGCACAGCACAATGTTTGGAGCGGCGGAGTGGCGAGAGAAGAAAAACTCAAAATACAACCCTAGCCCGTCTGGCCAGCCTGAATACAGTAGACCAAAGCTTCGCAACATGGGGAGATACCTATGTCCAGCAGTAGACCTTTTTTTTTTTCATGCGGAAATCCCCTCGGATACCCCCCCTGCCGGAGCCGGAAGGGGAGGTTATGTCGGACTCGAACCGACTAAAATTGGTGCTAGGCCGGAGGTGAGGTTGTCATCGACATATCCCTCGCACCCCGGCTGACCCAGGGAAGCAGTAGACCACGATAGGCTAATTGATTGATTGAATTTCTTTAAGCGGGGCGTGAAAAGGCATCTGATGAGGCCGTCAAGCTGAGTGCCATCACTGTTAACTTGGTACATGTTTACGATGGTGACCCTCTTTCCGAGACTTTGCTTTTAGCTTACCACCAGGTAAGGTGAAGTCAAATTGACTTGTCCTTTATAAAAAGAAGACTGGATATTAATACCCACATTTTGCCAACTATTATTTTTTCTACGAAATAGGGAGTGAGACTATTGTGTCAAACTGGTACTGTATCATGAGTCGTATGTTCACTTCGTATGTGACGTTATTGTGAACCGGTAGTAAGAGAAAGACGATATATCAGAACTGCAGTCCTCTGCTGTCTTCTACGTTAAGATGGTGGAATTGTGGTCGCGTGTGCCGGCTGTTATAACCATTCATCCGGCATTCACAACTAAAACTTGAGTTTATATGCGACGCGGGACTCGGGGGTGCAATAGTTAGCATTGTACTGGATTAAATTGCGGTTTAGACTATGATTAATGGTATTGGGTTGCGACGCGTGCCTTGCCTTGGAACTATACTATTAAACGTCATATGAATCGGTTTATATTCAGCGTCGTAAGTACCGGTATGTTGAAGTTACTTCAACTAATAAATCGGTATGACCACATAATTGGACCGAACTGGTCACTCTCTTAACATGATACTTCTTCGTCAGTCAAATAAAAAAACTGAACGTCAGCTTCCCTGTGTATTTCTTTTACTATGCAGATTTTAGACATGCCAGTCATATGAGTCCGGTTTGGTTCGATTGGGTGAAGTGCTAAACATACATACATACAGTCACGCCTTTTCCCAGCGTGGTAGGCGAGACTACAGTTTTCTAGCTACGATCCTGGCATAGATCTTTCTACTTCCATAATTGTTTTCATACACGCTCGCCGGTTTTGGGTACTCTTGACATGTTCTGTCTTCAAATTGTCTGCGATCTGTTTGACATACGCATGCCTAGGTCGACCGGGTCGCCCATTCACCCTCGCCTCATAAATCCGTTTCGTCAGCCTTCTGTTGTCCATCCTCTCCGCGCGTCCGAACCATCTAAGCATCCCTTTCTCTATTTGAAATACATGGGAAAAGAAAAGTGCTCAAGTGACTTGAAAAAAAAAAACCCCTTTCTCTATCTTAGGCACTAGATCTATCTCTATCCCTTACGGTCTGGCCCTCCTCGGGAGGGGGGACAACGGTGTCCCCGACTTGCCCCCGGAAAGGGGAGGCGCGCTTTACAGCGCGCCGCGCGCCGCCGCAATTCTTCCTCACTCCAAACATTGGGCTGTGCCCGACAGGGTCCATAATTGTAACTTAATATTAACATGACATCAGTATCACATTATCGCAATAAATGTATTGAGTATATCCAATATCATTAAAGGTCATTATCGTTATGGATATTATTCTCAGAATAAAAGGTAAACGGGCAAAGTAGGGATATCTTATTGCCTATGTTATTAATATAATCGTTTACGTGACCCCTTGTGCGGGTCACTGTGTTTAAGCAATTAGCACGTCCTGTTATATAACATCTTGTTCTCTAAAGATATCGGTTATGTCTTGTACGAGACTGGGCAATTAAACGTTGTACCTACTGTATCACAATTTTTATGAACAGAAATACCTACATTTCTGCAGAAATTGTTGCTTCCTATTTTATACAAGCTATTACTGATACCATACTGATGCCATAGAGAGTGTACAGCGGCGCTGTTTAAGATACGTATGCCGCAAATTCAATTATGGCAGATCTCTGCAACACTATAGTGACAGGTTGGTTGAATTCAATATGATATCGCTTGAAGCTCGCCGCAGAAGGTATGATCTCCTTTGCCTTCACAAAATCATACACTCCGCCATCGATGCGCCAGGTTTGCTGTCTGCGGTCAGGTCGCGCTGTCCCAATGTATATTTGATCCAAACTCACAAAAACAACACCTCTTTCTATAATCCTATCGTTAGAATGTGTTGCAGATATAACAAACTGAATCGGGCTGAGGACGTAGATATATTTAATGCTAGATTCTCCCGGTACAAGAGGGTCATATCAAATATAATAAGTGCACAATGTTGTTTAATAAATCGTGTTTGAGTAGCGTTTATAGTTTATTCGATATTTTTCAAAGCATTCAGTATGTATATAACTGAATAGGTTTTTAGTTTTAAATTTAGTATAAGCATTTTTTCCATTTCACGATGTGTATGCTATATTTGGAATACTGATCTAGATCTAATATATGATTGTATCTGTCTCCAAATGCTTGGTCATGGAATGGCAGTAATCTGTAAGCGTACCTTTAACAAATAAATAAATAAATTACCCGCGGCTCCGCATTGGATTCCCTTACCTGCATCTCATGGAAAACTTTTTCAAAAATAAAAAGTAGCCTATGGAATATTCCAGACAGTTAACTATCCGAGTATGATTCAACCAGATCCGTTCAGTCATTTGAGTATAATTTAGTGGCAGACATCCAAACACCATCACAAATCACCTTTATAATTGGCATAATCAAATTAACCTGTAGCTGGAAATAGTTTAATCCATTCATGATTTCTTTAGCACTTTAGCACTAGATCTAGTGCCTAAGATAGAGAAAGGGTTTTTTTTCCCTTACGGTCTGGCCCTCGGTCAGCCGGGGTGCGAGGGATATGTCGAAGATAACCTCATCTCCGGCCTAGTACCACGACGGCGTGCGGTTTTAGTCGGTTTGAGTCTGACAGAACCTCCCCTTCCGGCTCCGGCAGGGGATGCATCCGAGGGGATTTCCGCACGGAAAAAAAAGGAGCGAGGAAGAATTTGTTATTGTACAGTTTCTTTTCAATATTTTAGTTTTGGATGTTATTATCATATCGAAATGTACCTATAGGGTTTTAATGCAATAAGACATAGCGCCTTGTAGACCCAAACTAAGCATAGCTGGTTTCAGGGGTTCTAGAATCTAGAATGTATGTGTTTAACAAAAAAAAATGTATCTCAGTATGTTTATCCGCATTCTAGATAGCGGGTTATGTTTTAGATAGCACTTTGTAGATTGATGTGAGTGTTTGTTTAGAGAATAAAAAACATATTAGTCTGGAAAAAAGCAGTTGCACTCCGGGAGTGCCGACGGCATTCAAAGTCAAAATCAAAGTCTTTATTCGTTGAATATGATACAAAATGGTGTTTAGGTATATAATGTTCCATAGTTGCTTGCATAGTGTTCATGGTGATAGTGGGATCTGTTTTTGGTGTTGTGTGAAGAAGGAGAGATTTGAAGAAGAAAATGTTATTGCACCCGGCAGGTAGTCACTTTAGCTGATAATAGCTAGCATAAATGTAGTAAAAAGATGTAATTAGTATATTAAAAATATTAAATTATAAAGGAGCACAATATTTTCACTGTTCACTCTACCCGCTTTTGCAATTGGAAATTTTCTCAATTTGCAATTGGAAAGAAGTAGGTACATCCCAAAGCAACCGTGTACGAAAAATATAAAGACAGAAGGAGAAAGAATGAGTTCTGTTTTCCACACAGTGATCCATATAGCGAGAAACATAGATAGCAGACAATTTCTGCCACGAGTCAAACTAGGCCACCAGTCTTTATGATATTATCCTTTTAGTTTCGTCATATTATGAGTTAAAAACTTCATAATCAGTCAAGTTGTGTTTGAGTTCGGGTTAATTCCGCACTTGAGGATAATAAGGTTAGAAGCAACTTAATTAAATAACATTTGAATACCAAAATGTTATGAAACTACACCGGAGGGATTATATTATGGTTCGCGTTGTAAATTCTATTGTACAGTCAGTATAAGATCGATCTTTTCTTGGCAGGCAAGGTGCTCATAAAGATCATAATACCATGGCATAGTTGACAGCCTCTGTGTCGTGGTGGCAGTGGACGCGACTGCTACGCAAGAGGCGTAATTTCGATCCCCGCTCAGCGTAAATATTTCTATGCATGAATATGGCTATTTGCATTGGTCTGGATGTTTCTATGTACTTACGAAAAAAAAAAAGTATCTAAGTATGTTTATCCGCATTCTAGATTCCAGAACACAAGCTAGTTAAGCTATGCTTACCATGGGTCATAGCGTTGTGTAGAATGTTGTGAAAATACCGTGGTAATAAAATCTTTTATAGTACTACTGTTGGTCTGGATCGGTCGTATGCTGATTGTACTTTTTAAATTGTGATATGGTTTTCATATCATGTAAATTAATTAAAATTATGAAACGACCTTTGTGCTATGTATTCATTATTTCATGGAATACTTATAGCAATCATTCAAAGTTGTTATCGCAAACCTCAAAATTTACTATTATAATAAATATTTTCTCTACGTAATTGAGGATAATTATGACCGTAAATTAATAACTATTTAAAAAAATTGCATTATACGTCACAATAATTTATACTAGTGTGTCCGAGCATTAGTCCACCAGCCCTCTTGCGGCCGTCTAACATTGGAATCAAATTAGCCGAATCCCTTTGATGAACTTGAAGTTTGTTCTGCAACTAAATTATCAACTACGTAGGTGATGCGAAACTGTAAACATATTTACTTAGCTTTCACAAAATATCAAATTAAAACTTCATCACTAACAGAATTTGTGATAATGGCTGAAACTAGTAAGAGCTAAAAAAAGTGGGATACGAATACATTGGGAAAAATAAAATGAGATGCTCAAGTTGGACTTGAACCCACAACCTTTCCCTTACAGGGGGAATGCTCTTCCAACTGAGCTATTGAGCCACACCTGAATTACTGCAAATTTCCCTTCTCTTTATATCCGTTTTTAAGGGCGACGGTGGAGCCATCTACCAAATTTTAAAGTTAGCATAATAAATGCTATAAAAAAACTCATTAAAAAAAGTGAGATAGTTTTATACTTAAGAGTTTTAATTATCAGGCGAAGAATATATGTGAGAACAATGTACCTATACGAAAACAATATTATATCAAAGCCTTAATATAGAAGGGTTTCAAAATAACTAGATGGATTTTCATTTATTGACTATTTAAGTATAAGCTGGGTAGCAATCCGATTACGTAGTCGAGGACTTCAATCTTCTCCAAGAAATGAGCTTAAACTATTCCAGTACCTAAAATAATGAGGTCATTCTATAAATATCTAGCGTACCTACATATAATTATGATATTGCAAACCTCCTCCCTAGTACAGATTTTAGCTAAAATAACTTTAGGGCTTAAAAAGCACTATAAACGTTAAGCATAATGTAGGTACTGTACCTAAGTTGCAGATAAAAATAACCTATCCTTAATCGCTTCAACTAATGGATGCAGAATAGTTAAGTACAAAAAATATGCAACAAGAGTTTAACAAATAAAGGGCTAAGTGATAAATGAATCGCCCCGTCACACCCCAACAAGTTTGGAAGCACTCCAGCAAAGTTTAAATTTACGTTTTGTAAATTAATTATTGTCTATTGCAACTTGTACTGTAATGAATGAATTGTTGTAAGCTACCGGATATCTTTTCTCTGTAAACACTCCAAAATTAAAAATTAATTAGATACTGAGAGGTGATAAAGTGGTTAAACAAGTCCTGGACAGTAGGTTGGGTTTCGGTTCTTAAATCGGGTCTATCCCTCTCAGACCGGTGGACGTGATAAGGATAGTGTTAAAACTTTCTCATGAAGGTGGTTGTCGCCTAGCAAGCAGACGGTTCCCTGATTGATGGAAGAAAAGTACAACCATTGACTTACAGGTCCATTGTGTGGTACCCAAAGGGTCGGTTTTGAATAAATTATAAATAAATATTTTACAACATTCTTCTTTCACAACAAGCTTGTGTTATGGAATCTAGAATGCGGATAAACATACTTATATTTTTTTTTTGTAAATACATACATATATTATACATAGAAACACCTAGAGCAATGAAAATAGCCATATTCATGCATACAATATTTGCACTGAGCGGGAATCGAAGACGCGCCTCCTTCGTAGCAGTCGCGTTCATTATCGCCATGCCACATTAGGCTTTCTTAATTATTATAATTTTTTTTGATAGGATATGTCAATTTGTTTTCACCTCGCCTGATATCAAGCAAAGGCAAAGTCTTGGAAAGAGGGTCACCAACGTAAACATGTACCATGACGAACTTGGACAGGAGTGACCGCGACGAGAAAGCGGAACCTCCCGAACACCACATCTCCCGCCGCCTGAACAGTGGCGGCACTCAGCTTGACGGCCTCATTAGATGCCTTTTCACGCCCCGCTTAAATTAAGTCGAATCCAAGATTTTCACTGTTACCACAAGACCACCTTCAAAAGGTTTCCAGAAAACAAGAAATCAGTTTATGGTAGTTGTGTATTTATTCCTATTATCACAATTATAATACTCAGAAAGTAGGAGACTACAAAACATCTGTTCATAAATGAATGAAAAAGTTAGCATTTATTATGCTAACTATACATTCCGATTACATCACGAATATGACTCACGTGTGGCTCAATAGTTCAGTTGGTAGAGCATTCTTATACGGGAAAGGTCGTGGGTTCAAGCCCCACTTGAGAAATTCATTTTTCCTGATGTAATCGATCTGTTCTAACTTTAACATTTATAAACCTTTTAGTAATTAAAGTTCTTATTACCAAAACTAGTTATCTATTTAATAATAGTCACAGTATGCAAACCAAATTTAAATAAGCATATTGACAACAATGAAAGATGACCCTTGTCATTTCATACTGATTTCTATAGGACCCACCGCTGTGACATATGTGCGGAAGTGGGTGGCAATAATTTAAAGTTGGACAGGAAATGGTTCTTACTCGAACAGTGGTCCTACTATTACATATGTGTGAAGCTCAGTAGTTCGAACAAGAAAAAGGAAACGAATACAACCATAGCTTCAACCTCTTTTCGCGCTTGAATGAGTTACGTTTTAACATAAATACATACATATTATTCACACCAATGAATCCCCGAAGGAGTAGGTAGGTAGGTAGGTAGGTGTACTAATCAGTATTATTCGTGTGGTGACGGAAAAAGGATACAAGTGTCACTACTCCATCTCATCTGAAGAGTATCGTGAGAGGCGACTAACGGAAAAATATGCATACGATATAGTAATTTAATTGCTTTAACACAGTGACCCGCACAAGGGTTGGCTCACGTAAACGATTATATTAATAACATAGTCAATAAGATATCCCTAATTCCCTACTTTGCCCGTTTACCTTTTATTCTGAGAATAATATCCATAACGATTATGACCTTTAATGATGTTGGATATACTCAATACATTTATTGCGTTCCATAATGTGATACAGATGTCATGTTAATATTAAGTTACAATTATGGACCCTGTCCTGCATAGCACAATGTTTGGAGTGGCGGAGTGGCGAGAGAAGAAAAACTCAAAATACAACCCTAGCCCGTCTGGCCAGCCTGAATACAGTAGACCAAAGCTTCGCAACATGGGGAGATACCTATGTCCAGCAGTAGACCTTTTTTTTTTTCATGCGGAAATCCCCTCGGATACCCCCCTGCCGGAGCCGGAAGGGGAGGTTATGTCGGACTCGAACCGACTAAAATTGGTACTAGGCCGGAGGTGAGGTTGTCATCGACATACCCCTCGCACCCCGGCTGACCCAGGGAAGCAGTAGACCACGATAGGCTAATTGATTGATTGAATTCCTTTAATCGGGGCGTGAAAAGGCATCTGATGAGGCCGTCAAGCTGAGTACCATCACTGTTAACTTGTTACATGTTTACGATGGTGACCCTCTTTCGGAGACTTTGCTTTTAGCTTACCATCAGGCGAGGTGAAGTCAAATTAACGTGTCCTTTATAAAAAGAAGACTGGATATTAATACCCACATTTTGCCAACTATTATTTTTACTACGAAATAGGGGGTGAGACTATTGTGTCAAACTGGTACTGTATCATGAGTCGTATGTTCACTTCGTATGTGACGTTATTGTGAACCGGTAGTAAGAGAAAGACGATATATCAGAACTGCAGTCCTCTGCTGTCTTCTACGTTAAGAGGGTGGAATTGTGGTCGCGTGTGCCGGCTGTTATACCCATTCATCCGGCATTCACAACTAAAACTTGAGTTTATATGCGACGCGGGACTCGGGGGTGCAATAGTTAGCATTGTACTGGATTAAATTGCGGTTTAGACTATGATTAATGGTATTGGGTTGCGACGCGTGCCTTGCCTTGGAACTATACTATTAAACGTCATATGAATCGGTTTATATTCAGCGTCGTAAGTACCGGTATGTTGAAGTTACTTCGACTAATAAATCGGTATGACCACATAATTGGACCGAACTGGTCACTCTCTTAACATGATACTTCTTCGTCAGTCAAATAAAAAAACTGAACGTCAGCTTCCCTGTGTATTTCTTTTACTATGCAGAGCTTAGACATGCCAGTCATATGAGTCCGGTTTGGTTCGATTGGGTGAAGTGCTAAACATACATACATACAGTCACGCCTTTTCCCAGCGTGGTAGGCGAGACTACAGTTTTCTAGCTACGATCCTGGCATAGATCTTTCGCTTCTTCTACTTCCATAATTGTTTTCATACACGCTCGCCGGTTTTGGGTACTCTTGACATGTTCTGTCTTCAAATTGTCTGCGATCTGTTTGACATACGCATGCCTAGGTCGACCGGGTCGCCCATTCACCCTCGCCTCATAAATCCGTTTCGCCAGCCTTCTGTTGTCCATCCTCTCCGCGCGTCCGAACCATCTAAGCATCCCTTTCTCTATTTGAAATACATGGGAAAAGAAAAGTGCTCAAGTGACTTGAGAAAAAAAACCCTTTCTCTATCTTAGGCACTACATCTAGTGCTAAAGCGGTAAAGAAATCATGAATAGATTTAACTGTTTCCAGCATAAATTGCTATAGGTTAATTTGAGTATCCCACTAATATTATACAGGTGATTTGTGATGGTGTTTGGATGTCTGCCACTAAATTATACTCCAATGACTGAACGGAATTGGCTGAATCATACTCGGATAGATAATTGTCTGGAATATTCCATAGGCTCCTTTTTATTCTTGAAATCGGTTCCCATGAGATGCTGGTACGGGAATCCAATGCGGAGCTGCGGGTAACAGGTAGTATAAAATAGGAAGCAACAATTTCTGCAGAAATGTAGGTATTTCTGTTCATAAAAATTGTGATATAGTATTTATAACGTTTATCATCCAGTCTCGTACAAGAAATAACCGATATCTTTAGAGAACAAGATGTTATATAACAGGACGTGCTAATTGCTTTAACACAGTGACCCGCATAAGGGTTGGCTCACGTAAACGATTATAATAATAACATAGTCAATAAGATATCCCTACTTTGCCCGTTTAGCTTTTATTCTAAGAATAATGATAATGATAATGAACTTTAATGATATTGGATATAGAAATATATAAGTTCTTAATGCAATAAGACATAGCGCCTTCTAGACCCAAACTAAGCATAGCTGGTTTCAGGGGTTCTAGAATCTAGAATGTATACATGTATTTACCAAAAAAGTGTATCTCAGTAAGTATGTTTATCTGTATTCTAGACAGCGGGTTAGGTTTTAGATAGCACTTTGTAGAATGATGTAGAATATTTGTTTAGAGAATAAAAAAACATGTAAGTCTGAAAAAAGCAGTTGCACTCCGGGAATGCCGACGGCAATAATAATATGTACAGTCCGTTTAGAACAACTTCGCATTTAACGACCAACTGTTTATAGCGATGTAAGTATGTAGATAGATAGAGTTGTAAGGGTTGTATTTTCCATTTGAGGAACGAAACCCTTAAAAAATTAGTTAAGTTTTCTTGATCTACAACTTTTCTCGAACTAAAAATACCTACTGAAGTTAGTGATGTTCATTTACACTACTGGAATCAATTGGCCGCGAAATAAAGTGAGCACGTTTGGAATAAAGTTGTTGCAATTTCACCTGTAACTCGTGACTCGAGAACCCGATATGTAGACGGTAGAGGAAGTTCGTACTTGTTGTTCCTAAGAACTAACTGCTCAAGGTAAACTGTAAATTAAGATTAGAACCAACCGGGTGCACTGGCGAAGTTGTACGAAAATATTTGTCGTCTCTCTAAAGCTAGACTGCTCTATAAATGTTCCTACATTCTATGCAGAGTTCCGCTGTATTCAAACTCATAACATTTACTGAAAACTTCGCATCATGCTATTAAGTTTGCTCTTAGTACATTCAAGATTATTAATTTTGAGATACAAACGCTAATAAAACGTAGGTTTCTTTATTATTTTCTTTATTCTTTTATGAAACGTCTATCATAATACCACTGTTATGAGTTTAGATACGGAACTTAGATGAAGCGTATGTAACATAAATGAAAAATAAATATAAAATGTTTGGATACGGTATTTCAGACAGCGCCTATAAAGAATATATTAGATTTTCTAGAGCGTGAGTGCTTTATCAAATATTATAAAAATTTCTTGATGAAATGTATACATAAGTGTTCTATTTATTAAAGATTCCCTCCGCCTTCAAAAGATTCCTGTACAATATTGAATTATTTTCGGGTTCTGTAGTTAAAATAGATAATTATGACTATAGCAGAAATGAGATGATAGTTATGACGTAAGCCATTATCTTTATTTAGTACTAGCTGTTACCCGCGACTTCGTCCGCGTTTAGTTCGGAATAGCTCAAACTCATTATTAAATATGGTGGAAGATTTTCATCCCAACTGGAACAGAAGTACTCGAAATACTGAAAATAGTGAATTTTACGCAAAAGAAACATTTCTTTATTTTAAAAAAGAAATAAATTTGTATTCAAATCATTTCGAAAACTCGCTTGACATCTTCCACCTTGTATTTTTAAATTAAATATTATGAAGACAGTCTTATGGGCTTGACAAATATTGCGGAAGGATTTTGAAAAATTCAACTTCGTCAGCAAGACGAAATCATTATCAAGTATGTGATGAACATTGTTATATGTGGACTTGTTAATGTTCACCAGTTTTAATGGTTTATTCTTCCTTCCTATCAAATTCTTAAAATATTGCTTCCACCACTTACGAACTGAACAAATTAAAATAAATACATCAAGTATCACACAAAATAGTTTCAAGAAAACCCGGTGCCTTGCACGCCCTGAGCAGTGAGCAGTGGTTCTCTTCTTTCCCGAGCCAATGGTGGGTAGTTCCAGTTTTATGATAAATTCCATCGACCACAGTCACATCGTTGTTCATGGCTTTACACACAGGTAGAGAAGAGGGGCGCAGTGGGCAAGAGAGCAAATACAGCATTGACTGGGATGGGGTCATATAGCCTCATGTTATTTCAGAGAGAAAGAAGGCGAAAATTGCGGTTTATGACGTATTAAAAAAAAATTCTATTATAAATTATAATCTATTATAAAAAACACTCTATTATAATATGTTTGTACAATAGTTTCGTATCTAACTGTACCTATTTTCAAAGCGTAGACATTTTGCGTCTATGTCATGTCGATGTAGTCATAATGCGTATTAGAGAATACGAGAAGTGGATTTTTGAGTACATAGGTGTATCTTGCGTGGCAGGACCCTTTATTTTTTACGTAAGTATTCATACTCTTTTCTCACCAATGCAAGGGGATAGTTTATGGCTTAAGCAACTGGCAACTATAAAAAATACAAAAGAAATTGTCATTAATATGACAAATTTTCTATCCTGTTCTAACTTATACACCTATCTCACATCATCCCATCATCATGTGTAAAGGATGGCTACATAAGTAAAAAAGGGATGCAAAATGCGATTAAATGACATTGTCCAGATATTTTGAACACTTTGTTTGACTAGATACCATTGAGTAGCGTGATTGTGTAGGTATATGAAAATGAACACTCTTCTTACTTACATGTTTCTGGAAGACCGATTGTTAAGATAGTTTGACTACTCTGGATGCTTACAACTTTTTGAGTACTCTTATTTATCAATATAATATTGAAATTTTGGTTTTAAGATTATTTTGAGTACTCTACTCGTCAACATTTTTCTGATGCTGACTGTACTACCTACAGAATACTAAGTATAGAATTTATATTTTACTTCAAATAAAACTATAAATACAATAAAATACAACAAATACACAATAAAATAAAAAAGTTAAACAAAACAAAAAAAAACCATAAAAAAGGAAAATTATACTTTAGATGGATTCGAACGCAACTCAGCTAAGTTATAAGTCCACTGCAGACGTATTGAGCCACAGTTACCATGAAATCATAGTGTGAAATAGACGTTTACATATTATGTCATAAAAACGTTCTGTCTCATTCCTTATTATAATAGCGTGATGATATTAATTATGAAAGCCAGGAGTCTTTTTACCGAACCAGCTGATTACTAATTTGTTGGATTCGAGAGAAAATCGTTCGAGAACAATGTGAATTCTATCGAGACACTTGCTGTGCTGAAGATTCTGCAGTAACCTGCCTGACCTGACTTGGCTGAGATGTAGAACTCTGGCCTCTCGAAGTTCTTCAGATTCCTATGACCGAAATAATATCTTCTTGTAATCATTGTTGCTTCTTTATTGGTTCGATCTATTCACACAATCACAAATTGTTAGCCGTGATATGCTATTATTGACATAACTTTTTTATTTATGAACCGATTTCAATAAAACATACACTAAATATTAAGTGAAGCCTACCACAATATATTAGTGAAAACCGCAACCGAATCCGTGCAGCCGATTCTGAGATTAGCGTGCACAAACTCACAGACAAACAGAGAAACAGAGAAACAGATAAACAGATAAACAGAAAAACAGACAAAAATTCCAAAAAACGTTGTTTTAGCTTCTATTACGTTTATAAAGTCCCCCTATAACAATTTTTCTCATTTCCTTTCCATGTACAGACATCGATCGTTTACAGATTTATTATATGTATATAGATTTTCTGACGCAGTCAGGCCTTATTTTTTACTGTACAATATGTTAGTTTAATTCACAAAATAAATTATTTTTGCGATGACGTTGCATTAATAAGATAGAAGGGAAACCTAATAGCCACACCTGTAAACCAGCGCTGTGCATACTCAACGCAAGGGTGTGCGCAGCATTTAATGCTGAGATGAGGCCCTATTTGGGTTCGTAGTGTGGAATGTTGCACCCGTAGAATAATTTATTATACCTACTAATTCTAAAATTGTAATACTTACCTACTTATTTGTACTTTAGTAAGATGCATACTTTGAAGAACTTAAATAAAAGTCGAAAAAGAATCTTCTCGGGCGGGACTCGAAGATTCTTTTTCCCTATGTATTCGATTTGTATAGTTAGCATACTTAATGCTGTAAAAATTCCTTAAATAAAAGTATTTTACTTTTTCTTTCTTTCGAATTACGGAGGATGGGATGTACGGACTACTTAAATTGTATTTTGGCAAGCATATCTAGAATACAAGGTTAACCTAGATACTTGAATAAAGTTAGTTTAAGACGATGAAGTTCTTCCAAAGTTTTCGTAATGTGGCTGTTTCAACAGCTCGTAGGAGAAGTGTTCTGAAAATAGGAAGCTTTCTTCTTTTACTTGACTCAGAGCTATACCGTTGAGACGTATGAGCTGTGGAATCGCATCAATTGGATAGTACATAGTTCAATCTGTACACCTACTCCAGGTTGATTGCCTTCGAATGTAGAGTAATTGAGTTTGGTGAATACTACTTGCAGTAACTCTCACGTTGCCAATTGTTTCCGAAGTGCACGCCACTCAATCTATTGAATTACATCAATAGTGCCGTTTACTAGACCGTGCTTTGTATTGATGATATTGATGTCAGGTAGGTACTATGTCACAATAATGAAATTAATAGAAATACGGAAAGAATCAGTGGTAGTCTAGTGGTATGAGTAATGGACTGCTGAGACGAGATCTCGGGTTTTATCCCAGGTTTACCATGGCACACACCAATGATTTTTCGATGCTTTTCGAAGTTATGTGTGTGTTTATCGCATATTTATAAGTGCCCGGTTAATGGCAATAGGCTCGCCACCTATTACATTGGGACCTAAACATAATCTGGCGAAAAGTGGGTGCTAGCACCTCTGCCTACCCCTTCGGGGAATACAGGCGTAAGTTTATGTTATATTATTTATGTTATGGAAAGAATCATTCAGTTCAATTCATTTTTCTATTCGTGGATCATAGGTTTGTGTACAGTTCTTATTCCAAGTTACAATTCAGTGCGCTATGTCCACCATCGAAAATGAAAATTAGAAAAAATTGGCGAGATGAAAGTCAAATTGGCTTGGAAAAGCTATCCTTTTATGAAAAAAGCCGGCCAAATGCGAACTGAACTCACGCACTGAGGGTTCCGTAACATAAGCTACATAAACAACAATATATTTTGATTGCTTAGAAGTTTAAATTTTTCACAGCTTGAAGACGTTATAGACCAGATTATATGGTATGAATATCAACCTAATACCTACACTCAACAATTTTAAGAATAAGGTTTTGACAGATAGACGGATAGACAGACAGACGGATAGACAGACAGACGGATAGACAGACAGACGGATAGACAGACAGACGGATAGACAGACAGACGGATAGACAAACAGACGGATAGACCGACAGACATAGACAGACAGACGGATAGACAGACGAATAGACAGACGGATAGACAGACAGACGGATAGACAGACAGACGGATAGACAGACAGACGGATAGACAGACAGACGGATAGACAGACAGACGGATAGACAGACAGACGGATAGACAGACAGACGGATAGACCGACAGACATAGACAGACAGACGGATAGACAGACGAATAGACAGACGGATAGACAGACAGACGGATAGACAGACAGACGGATAGACAGACAGACGGATAGACAGACAGACGGATAGACAGACAGACGGATAGACAGACAGACGGATAGACAGATAGACGGATAGACAGACAGACGGATAGATAGACAGACGGATAGACAGACAGACGGATAGACAGACAGACGGATAGACAGACAGACGGATAGACAGACAGACGGATAGACAGACGGACGGATAGACAGACAGACGGATAGACAGACAGACGGATAGACAGACAGACGGATAGACAGACAGACGGATAGACAGACAGACGGATAGACAGACAGACGGATAGACAGACAGACGGATAGACAGACAGACGGATAGACAGACAGACGGATAGACAGACAGACGGATAGACAGACAGACGGATAGACAGACAGACGGATAGACAGACAGACGGATAGACAGACAGACGGATAGACAGGCAGACGGATAGACAGACAGACGGATAGACAGACAGACGGATAGACAGACAGACGGATAGACAGACAGACGGATAGACAGACAGACGGATAGACAGACAGACGGATAGACAGACAGACAAATAGACAGACAGACGGATAGACAGACAGACGGATAGACAGACAGACGGATAGACAGACAGACGGATAGACAGACAGACGGATAGACAGACAGACGGACAGACAGACGGACGGATAGACAGACAGACGGATAGACAGACAGACGGATAGACAGACAGACAAATAGACAGACAGACGGATAGACAGACAGACAAATAGACTGATACGGGGCCCTACGGGGTCAAGGATGAAGAAAACGATTGGTACGAGATCCACAACTTTAATCCCTAGGTCCTGCTTTACAATAAAAAACTACTCTAAGTCAAGGTCGAGTGTCGGTTCGGGTAAAGTACACGTCAGTATAAACGGCAGGCTGAGTAATGTACTCAACTTGGGGTTCCGGGCTGGCCCCGTGCGAGTGTGACGTTGTCTTCCCCTCAAGGTCACCAGGCTTCGCAGCTGCTAGTTCGGTCCGCCGGAGTCGTCGCCAAGGCCGTCTTCAAGACGGTACGGAGAGGGCAGGCACCTCAGCTGGCTCGGAGGTGGGCCGATACGGCGCGGTGCTGATATTCCAGACGGTATGTAGTGGACCGGTATTCCAGCCGGTACCAAGTTCTGGGGAGACAACCACACGATTAGGCACTGGTGCGTGAACCCAATGCAACAGCGCTGGGCCCCAACGTATAATTTTCTACATGGGCCCTAAGGTCGGCGGCGCTGTACAATGGTAGGTACACATAACACGTAAAATAAACAATAAAACAAAGAAATAAAACTGGATTGTTCCGGAATTCATAATCGTAAGTATTTATCGTAAGTACGTCTGTAATCCCGTTAACCACGGTTCAATCAACCATAAACAAATGATTCAGTAATAATTAAGATCTAATACTAATAGTATGCTGAACCGTGGATTTAAAACGAGATTAAAATTCGACAATTTAACATATTCTCAAAATGTGGGTATCCGTAGAAAATTATGGCGAGATATACACCGTGTTGATTTTTCTCTTAGAATACGAACAATCAAACATTACAACTAATTGAATAGTTCTTAAGCAATTACTATATTCGGCTGTCTGTCGACATGTATACTCGCGACATATATTATATTATGGACACACTTCATACAATAACTTTCTTACAACATTTTAACGCTTACGATGTTAATCACAATTTACTTTAACTTTAATTTAATTACATTTACACAAAGACAAACTACATCTAGGTAACTACCGAACTCACGACCGCAGGTAGGCAGGTACTAAAAAATGAGCTAGCATCACGCTTAGCTCCTAAGGGGCTAAGCAGGAATGTCACACGCGAATGACGATGTTATTTTACTTTATTATTTACGTGACTATCGTTTAATACTCGCGCACTGTTTATTAAGGACACTAGACTTACCCCTTATATTGGGAACAGCTATTATATTTACTAGACCTTCGTATATTAGACTAGTTCGTATAGACACTTAGAATAGTAACTAGCAGAATCTAGATAACTATCTAGTTATCTAGGCTTTAAGATTACGACTGCACGTTCCGCTGCGGAGAATGCGATCGAATGAGGTCTGCTGTCTACCTCGGCGCGAGCGCGGGGCGTGTTATTTTTTTGTTGTGGGTTAGTGTTGGGCCATCAGCTGATTCTCCGTTTGACGGAATGCGCTGATTGGTTATCAATTCGTGTGACTCATTTTATATGTGCGTTAGAACGATGCATTACCTTAAAAGGTAATGACCGCGTTCACTACCCCGTGATGGGACACGCGCCGCAATCGCGAGATACCGGTATTTACCGTTTATTACTGCTATGTTCAAATGTTTTCATTTTTTATTACCGGAACCAGTGTTCACGTAACAAGACAGACAGACGGATAGACAGACAGACGGATAGACAGACAGACGGATAGACAGACAGACAAATAGACAGACAGACGGATAGACAGACAGACAAATAGACAGACAGACGGATAGACAGACAGACGGATAGACAGACAGACGGATAGACAGACAGACGGATAGACAGACAGACGGATAGACAGACAGACGGATAGACAGACAGATGGATAGACAAACAGACGGATAGACAGACAGACGGATAGACAGACAGGTGGATAGATAGGCAGACGGGCAACGAAGTGATCCTATAAAGGCTCCGCTTTTTCCTCTAGAGGTATGGAACCAAAAAATATTTACGGTTCTCTTAGGCTTATTGTTCTCTTATGCTTAATTGTCTGATAATATAATAGTACATACTAAATAAATATTATAACCAGGCCAGAACACTAAACACTTGGAGCTGCAACTAACTAGGTTTTTACTGAAAAATCGTTTTTTGTCTGAATTATAGGAAGTTGAAAATGACCTATCTTAAAATTTGGAATCATTTTAATATGGACTTATTTTTAAAAGCCTTATACATGAATGGTATGTTATATATACATAAAAAATAGGTGCTTAAATAATTTTTAGAGATATATTTCATTCAGTTTGTTGTTATTTGTGTATAATTCATAAATTGTATTCCGCGGTAAATCCGCGGTAGCCTAGTGGTATGGGTAATGGACTGCTGAGACGAGGTCTCGGGTTCGATCCCAGGTTTACCATGGCACACACCAATGACATTTCGATGCTTTTTGAAGTTATGTGTGTATTTATCGCAGGTTTATAAGTGCCCGGTTATTGGCAATAGGCTCGCCACCTATTACATTGGGACCTAAACATAAACTGGCGAAATGTGGGTGCTAGCACCTCTGCCTACCCCTTCGGGGAATACAGGCGTGAGTTTATGTTATGTTATGTATGTTGTATTCCATTGTATTATACTTGTGTACCTAAAATGTATTAAAGTAACCACAGCTGCAGCTACAGTTGGTAAGTACTAAATAAAACAGTGCACTTTCTGTGCACAAAAAACGTCGCAAAGTGAATTGGTAATACTCGAAACGTCGACGTCGTCACATTCAAAATATTTTTATTCAATGAAAGGCAAAGTTGCAGTTTGCATAAAGCCCTCCATATTCATGAAGTGACAACCATGGCGCGGCTGGTGCATGTAAATTGAATAGTCGAGGTGGCTCACGAAAATAACACAATGGAAAACAGAACTGTGACGAATCCGTTTTATATTACACGATCAAATGATTTCACAGCACATTTTCAGCATGCATGGTAGGCATCACTCTAGCATGCATTTTCAGGTCGCATAATAAATTGTTTAAATTGAAATGTATAATAACCAACGGTAGGTATAATTGAAAACGTTCAATTTACAATGGCAAACATGACTGACTAACATATGCATTTTAAATTAAAATGTAATCGGTTAACTTTCAGAAATTAATCACTTTTGTATAAGTTTAATTATAGTTAAACTATATTTAAGCTACGTAAGGGGAAATGATAAAATAGGTGAACATTTTATGGTTTTGATGAATGGTTTTATTATATTCTAACTTGCAACTTCTTCAATATGCTTGCAATAAGACATACCATTGGTAATCTGTTCATTCGAGTCAGTAAACTGAAAACTCGATAGTTGAGTGGTTAAGGAGATTACTTTATGATCGAGCAAGAGCTCCCGGGTTTGAATCCGGGTCGTTATGCTACCAAAGTGAATAACTTCTAATGCAAGCAATTTAACTTACCTGAATGAAATTACTAATATTTCCTATTGACGCTAAACAAATGAATGCTGCATTATTAATGTAAGTTAGCGAATTATTTTCAATCTTGAGGACCTTGAAGTAACTGTTATAACTTGTTGAACTGCCTATTCACACAACTAAACTGCTATGTAACACAATTATGTACATTAAGGGCAGAATGTTGTTATCATTTCTAGTTTTGCACCATCGCAACGTCGAAACTATTCTCTAAAGTTCTGCAGGGCTCTAATTTCCATGCTTAATTGTAAATTGACCTCAAAATTTCAGACGATAAACTTTGTACGCCCTTACTTTGTCATTTGCAGAAAAAGCCTAGAGTCACAGCTGTTGCCGCTTTGTTCCTACACAATGCCCAAATGTTTCATTTCAAAGAAAGGTTTCAGGCCTTTGATGTTGCTTAGTGGTGGAAATAACCTTTTAGTAAACCTTTTTTACTGCTATATCGATTATTTTTGCTATCAGCACACTTCTTCTTTTTCTTCCTCTTAGCGTTAATCCCAGTCGCATCCGAAACTTTCAGCTTAGAGTCTAGAGTCCGCTTTACATAACATTCATCCATCATTATTATAGTAATAAAAAGCCAAATATCACCTTCTTTAAAGCAATACCAAATGTGCATATTTTGGCAAGACCATAATCCGGTGGCTTTTCGGCTTTCAATCTGAACCCATCTGAAAAAATCAGATTAAAATACACGCCAGTTACGAATACTGAAATAGATTCGCATGTCCCCGAATGGGGACGAATGAACCAAAACAAACCCATCAATCACGAACTTTTACATTTTCATTTTTAACTCGTTTCGATTTCGTATCGCGTTTTGGTTAATTGCAACGATTGAATACAAACGGACAAAAAGATCATTCCCGCAATACTAATTGACCCTCGGAGAATTGTTTTGCAGCGTTCATTTATCTACATTAAATACATTTAACTTGTTATGTAACTTTTAAAATTTCAAATGTTGCACAAAAAGGCATTACATCCATCAAAGTGCGGAATACCTATAAATCAATAAAAGAGTTCAGGCACGGACGAACACGCAGCCGCTGTCATGGCGGATTGTTGTTTTTAATCGAGTGGCCAAATAGTGTAATCCTTTATGTTTACCTTGGTGCATCAGTGCGGTAAGTGCTGCAGAGCTTAGAGCCTAATTGTTATGAGTACTCGTAGAAGAAATCATCATATAACCATGAAATAAGTATACGCTATGTTTTACAGTTTTGAAATTCCTGACGTAATAGCCTACCTAAATAAATCTCTGCAGTAATGACTGAAATACTAATGGTACATTCGACCAAACGTGAGTAAAGTTCATTCCTAGAATAAACAGGTAATATCACCCACTTATTGGCTGTTTATTCTAGGACTAAACTTTACTCTACTAAGTGTGTAGCGTACATCCTAGTGATACTTTTTGATCCTAATTAATTAGGGTTGCGTAAGAAGGGTAACCAAAGGAACCCTATTACTAAGACTTCGCTGGACGTCCATCTATCAACGGACTGTGTCTAATAAACCGCAACAGAGCTAAACGTCAGAGTCTATACACTCATATAGGGGTAATAGTTATATATCACTATTGCCCCTATAACAGCCATTCTAACAGTCCAAATTCTTATTGCACTTGCCTCTTGCCTCTGTTATAAAATTATTTGGGAAGTAGATATGTTATATTTTACATAATAGTATGGAGCTATTTAGGTGTTTTACTCCTATTAATATTTAATATCTGGTTTGACCGAGCTTCGCTCGGTATTTTTTTTTATAAATTTTCTAAAAATGAATCCTAGCTAGCTCGATTTATCGCCCCCGAAACCCCTTGTATACTAAATTTCATAAAAATCGTTGGAGCCGATTCCGAAATTCCAATTATATATATACAAGAATTGCTCATTTAGAGGTATTAGATTTGACTTCGGTACTTACTCTATTTTTAACCGACTTAAAAAAGGAGAAGGTTACTTGAACCAACAAAATTTAGCAAGACTTAACGACACAGTGAGTTCATTCTACATGAATACTCGTAGTGACACTAGCAACTCATCATAATTCGGATACTTTCATACTATGTGACAACTGTGACAACTAAAATCTTTACTTACCCCACGACTACTACTAAAAAGTAGCCGAAATATCGGGCTAAACTACTATTACTCTTGATATAATCAACAGACATATAACAGTTCTGTCTAAAGTTACAAATCGTAATGGCCTTCGTATGAATGCCAGATAACAGGGTTAGGGATGGCGCATGCAAATGGCCGGCTGTCTACTAACCTGTTATACAGGCTGTTGACAAATGAGCGTAGCCGTGTCAGTGACAGCCCTGTGGCTGTCCACAGATCAGTTAAATTATTTATCGAATTTGCATCACGGAACTCGGGAGTCTGGAATTAGAATTGCTGTTTTGGAAGGGTAATCGGATATTTTTACTTAGCGTCGTATTGACTGAAAAGGAGTTCAGTATCTATAGGAGTTAATGAGATGTAAATTATGAAGATGAGATTATATGCAAAGTTTTTACACTTGATCATTGTATAATGGCATGAAGGCGTTAGACAAAGTCACTTATCCAATGAAATTTTAAAGGCTGTCTCGTAAAAAGTAACTTCTTACGAGACAGTAAAAAGTAACACTTCAGAACAAAAGGTTTCCATCGTTTTTTTTTATTTATTCTTGCATGATGATATAGAACCCTACATGAAAACCTGAATTCGTCTTATTTCACACCGGTGAATAATTCTGTTCACTAATATATAAGGTTAGTAAACATGAATTACTCAGTAATTACTAAGAAAGTAGTTAATAAGTGTATATCCGTTTGTTGCCTCCCACCTCCGTAGGAATATGATCTTTATTATAGTTATAAGTTGTTATTGATCAAGTTTTAACTTCTATCGGCAAGAAAATAAAAGAGACACTCTGGAAAGAGTGTCTCTTTTATTTTATTTTGAATCAGATCGGTGTAGATAGCGACAATTGTAGATTGTGTTAACAATTTTTGAGCTTTGCAAATATGGACTCTACCACGATACTTCTTTCAATCAATCTAAAATTTCAAAAAGAACAATCCCGGTTTCGAGCGCTGATTGCGTTTCGTACGGACAGGCCACAATTCAGTCATCCGTGCAATATCCGTGCCTCTACTCAATTAGCATAGCACCCGAACCTTCGGGAAAGCGTGAGCTCGAAATTTTCATATGAATGTTATGGGTCAAACTCGATTCGGAAACAAATGAGTTTTCGGGCAACATGTTTATTCTAATACCGCCTCGTTGGTTCCGTGACGTGATTACGTGCGATCGTGATGGGTTCAATTCCCAGGTTGGGTATAGTGTTATTGAGTTTTTCAGTTAAGGAACTTTTGCTAATAATTCGTAGTCTAGAAAAGTTCCCTCAGTACAGCTTCCTATGAAGTACGACCAATAAATGCTGGCAAAATGTACCTTGTAAAGTATACACACTTTCACATACATCTCATTCCTGCTAAGCAAAATTATGTTGGGAGTCTGTTCACATTGGTGGTTTTCAGAATTAGAGCTTGGGACCTCTTGATTGGGAACTATCCTATAGTTAAAATAAATTATCTAACTGAGCTTCTTAAATTAAGAATGCTAAAAGAGCGTTAAAAATTGCGTCAGTTCTTATTTTTAAATTATTATTTATTTTTAATCATCCACCAACCTATAATAGTAGTATAGTAACTGATTTGACTATTAAATTGTATGCCGTCACTAATTGCTTTGACGTTTAGTAAAAAGTAGGTAATTTGACTAGTCAGTAGAATACCCAATTGTGAGCCCGCCTCCTTTACCTTCGATTCGTATCTTGAAACAAATAAAGATGGTAACTAGTCATGTAATTTCTAAGATTTATTAAAAATTCTGAATAAAATTCAGTTAAGTACCTACTCCAATCATATTATATTTAGTTTAGTACTAAAATGAAACAAATGAAGCACGTAGAAATTTCATCAACTGAAGGATTCGATTCAAGTAATAATCTCTAGAGGGCTACCATGAGGTATTCGCTATGAGCTAGAATCAAACTAAAAACATAGCATTCAGGTACCACGTAGGTTCTGTGAAGTCTCTGCGGTTTTCTTACTGTAGAATTTAAGCTGAACCAAAGTGTCACGTATCGTTTTCAGATCCTATTCCAGGATATGTGTTCCATGGAACACATTGCCCGAAACTTCAACCCTTATTGATATTTCATGGTAGGCCTACTGATGTAATCACCCATAAGATGCTGATTATGCTGAACTCAATTTGATCTCAGTTTACGACTCGATTTGATTCGGAGCTTTAAGATCAAATCAGAATTGGATTACTTTTGGTAGTCGCATAAAAATAGTACAGGTGATTGAATAATAAAAGTATGGAGACAAATACCTGCATAATACAGTCACGTCTTTTTTTAAATGGCGTAGGCTGAGACCATACATTTTGTCTATGATTGCCAGGCAATCACCTTTGACTATGGATCCTATACGAGCATACTAAGAAGTTGCAAACCCTGAAAGTCGTTACGCCAATTGGTTGTTGAACTAGGATCTGTCATCTTAAAGCAGACCTTTCCATAAGAGGCAAGATAAACCAACAACTTGGATCTAATATTTATTTTTAGAAATAATTGGCATTATAAATCCAAAAAATACCACACAACATTCAAAGTTCAACAAGCGATAAAATGTTTAAAACTCTTCAAATAGTTGGCGAGTACCACCTGTCCTTAACATTTGTTCCGAACATTTAGAAAGTTGAATGAAAATGTTCCATGAAGGGTCAGAAGCCTATTAGTATTCTCCTGGGAGCCAGGTGTCGCTCATTTACAGGAACAACTTATTTACGCTTTTAAGGAAATTGTAGACAAATAATAAAGGTGTGCACCTGTGCACGCCTGGTGGTATACAAATGTTTGAATTTTGAATTAAATTACTTAATTAGAATTTAATAGTTTGAATTTAGAATTAATTTTACAGCATTAAGTATGCTAACTATACAAATCAATTAAATGTGAAATTTGAATCACATCGGGCGTGCCTCGGTAGCCGAGTTGGTTCGAGTCCCGCCCGAGAAGATTCATTTTTCCGTATGTATTCGATTTAAAGAGTGTTATTGAGGCTCCTACAAGATTTCCAGCTTCACTAGGAACCCGGTATACCTGCTGCTTAACGAACGAGACACTAGCATAGATTATCTTCTTGGGTTTGGGAGATCAAATTATATTCGATCACATGAAAGCCGCATATGCCAAACCAAGAGGAGGAGACGGAGTAAACGTACCTCGGGTAGCTTGGAAATGTCAGCCTCGAAAGCAACTGAAAACAATGATAAAATGACGATGATGAAAAATGTATTAAAGCAAATAAAAATGAGAACCAATTCACAGCCACTCTACTATCTCCCGTACACCGGAGTCAACAAAGTGACTCAGAAAAAAACGTTAAGCATGATACAACAAAAACCAGGCTTTAGGGAAAGTTAAAACGTTTTGGAGCCTGTAATGACATGGTAGATGGGTACCGAAAAGGTGAACGTTTGAAGTCTTCCTTAACAAAAACTGTGAGCTCCATTTGTCAAGTAATTAAGTGAACACCCTTTAAGTATACAGTTATTGCACGAGGAAAAGTGCTGTGTTTGCTGAAATAAATATTGCACACACAAAGACAAGAAACCGTTTCGACATTCTTTCGGTGAAGTATGTAAGTAAATTTGTATGGCGTAAGTGTAATAAATGAATTATTTTCTTAATAATCCTACTAATTTTTAAAAATTACTTTGCTTTTTAGTTTAACGTAGGTACTAAATTGATTGATTCGAATATTTTCGCTTCTTTGTACCTACAGTGTAAAAAACTAAACACTATTTAATGAATTTTCATCCCAAGATGGTTGAACAGGAGAATACTCTCAACGCGTGGCTCAGTAGTTGAGTGATTAGAGAGAGACAAAGAGAGTCACCAGTTCAAGCCACATCTGAGCATTTATTTTTCCAATCTAAATCGAACACCTAGTACCTAACTAGTCTACTAAGATTAATTATATAACAATTTTAAATTAAGAAAAATGAAAACAAAAAACAGTATGTATTTCATATCTTAGTTTTTCATACCTTCCAATCCTTAAATAAAACGCCAAACACTTCCAGCTCCTTCGGTTCACTACGCAAAGTAATTGAAACGTATTACCTATGTACGCCACTATTTTCTCGGTAAGCCTTAAGTGGCGTTCCAGCACGATCCACACGGTAAGTCCAACGTAAATATAGTACTAACACTGCAATAGACGTAAGGATAACTGAATCTAATATGAACAGCATGACTTATTTTCGACTTGAAAGGAAACTATTTGATGTAAATATATATTGAGTATCAATATCCATTCTAATATTATAAACGCGAAAGTAACTCTGCGTGTCTATCTGCCACGATTTCACGCCTAAACCACTAAACAGATTTTGATGATATTTGGATAACAGGAACATAGGTTACATTTGGTCGCAATAATCGTCATCCACAGGGACGCAGCCACGGGCAACAGCTAGTATCTTGATGGATGTATTAGTGGGTGTGTGAGGCCAAGACATTTGGGGTTCAAGTCAAGGTACACCTGTCTCTCTCGTCTCTCTCTGTTCTCAGAGTCGAGGAGTCAGAAAGGAATCGCTTTCGTAAAGCCTTAAGATTAGCTATACTAAAACGATAAAGCTTAGAAGAGCGCACTCTGGGCGCCAAACTGTAAGCTTTGGATGCAACCGGTCACTAGGATGAAAAGAAAAGAGCATTAAATGCATTATCTTGAGATAGTGTCTACACTTGGTTCATACAAACTGTAAGATGGAAGATAGACTTATATAGATTTAAGTGCCTGCTCTTTGATTGTCGAAAGCAAACATTAGTCTACTGAGAATTTTCTAGTAGTTTGTTCTTGAACTACGTTCTAGAAACTAAAATAAACAACATAATATAAGTAAGTAAGTTAAAGATTAAATTATCTAAAGTCGAGTAATATTGTAACCTCAACTGGTTTATTGGGAAAAGTGTATAAGAGTGTGGCGTGGTGGGCACTCCTGGAGGACAGAATATGATTAAAGGGCACCTCTGCGCGAAATATTGTATTAGCAAAGCTAGTTTGGATATTTTTGCACTTTCCGAGAATAAATTTAGAGCAAAGGTTTCTGAATTTCTGCTAATCGCTGTAATCGGTTGATTTTAAGATACCATTATTATTATTAATTTTCCTTAGAAACTACGCGTCTGTTATCATATCCCTCTTAAACTTAAAAATAAACTGAAAAATAGTATGGGATGAACGTTTCTTAGTTTTATATCTAGCTTCTAAGAACGATAGCGTTTCATTGAGTAACGCATAACTGTGTAGTCCTTAGGAAAAAAATAAACAAATAACAAATAAATAAATATTCCACAATATTTCACACAACGCTATCTAGACCCATGGTAAGCTTAATTAGCTTGTGTTATGGAATCTAGAATGCAGATAAACATACTTAGATACTTTTTTTTTCCAAATACATACATATTATATATAGAAACACCCAGACCAATGCAAATAGCCATATTCATGCATACAAATATTTGCACTGAGCGGGAATCGAACCCGCGCCTCCTGCGTGGCAGTCGCGTGCACTACCGCCACGCCACAGAGGCAGAAAAGTAATAAGTAGCATGTTCCTTGTTGATAAACTGCAGTCAAGTTACTGACTGCGACTTGCAGACGAAATAAAGAGCAAGGGTGCTTCAATGTAAATCGAAATTAATATTCATGCTCCATTTATTAAAGCAAACATTTATTTGAACTGTGGCTTTTGATGAAATTGTATACACGTATGCAAGAGAGCAAACCGCTTCGCTTTTAAGCATCCATCTGCAATTACATCAGATATCCGTAAATAAGGTATGTTTATATTATTCGAAACATTACTGAGAACTGAGATACTCAATGTAAATAGAAAACAGGTTGCTTTCAGCGTACGTATTAATTCGGTTCGGTACCGACAGTTCATAGTTCATCTGTTTCAAAAGGTTTGAATGATCTAACTTCATAGTACTATCAACGTTCTAGAATTCAGTGCAGAACATTTATTGCTGAGATCCAGATATTCCTACCTACAAGCAAGTACTGCAAACTGTCCCTAAAAATTTCTGGTGACCCTGCTCGTCAGTTCAATTATAAAACATGTGTTTCTAGACGGTTCGATTTTAACAGAACCTAAAGAAGAGAATAAAATTCACAGAGTTGAATGTGGATTCCAACAGAATCTTACTATTATATTATATTGGTGTATTTGCAATAAAAATGTATCTGTATTCTGTATATAAAATAAAGTTCATCTTAAAAAAAGTCATTCAACAAATACTATCAAAGTTAGTTTGAAATGTAACGATTTAAACTTTATATTCGGCGTATGTGTGCGGAGCAAGATGTACAGCTGAAATTATGAAGGTTCTGAGTCAGCAGCCAGACGGTAGTGATATCCCAAGGGTCATAAAGAGAGGCCATTTGCTTTCAGTGCGAGTAGGAATCGTTCTTAGTACCGATATGGGATCAATGCAGTATTGAAGCACGTTTTGAAGTACCTTACTATTGTGTTGTCGATTTGAAAAGTAATGTTGTAATTGTCGTCTGTATGTATTGTTTACTTAACTTGCACATGCATTGCTTAGTTAACTTGAACATGGTGAAAGTTTGTGAAAATGTTTGGATCTTGTTGAATTTTGTAAGTTTTTGATAAGTAGAAAAAAATGAGTTATTCTTTTGCCTAAAATAAACCTCTATATGATGATCCGTGTTGGATGAAACTATTAGTGGTATCCATACTAATATTATAAATGCGAAAGTAACTCTGTCTGTCTGTTACGCTTTCACGCCTAAACCACTGAACTGATTTTCATGAAATTTGGTATAGAGGTAGATTCGACCTTGAGAAAGGACATAGACTATGTTCGGTCGCGATAACCAACATCCACGCGGGCGGAGCCGCGGGCAAAAGCTAGTCCTCTATAGAGAAAAAGCCGACCAAGTCCGAGTCTGACTCGCGGACTGAAGGTTCATATATATATCCTATCCTAAGGTACATAAACTGCAATATATTTCGATTACGTTGACTTAGTACTTAGATTGATATTTGCACAGTTTCAAGACGTTATAGACCTGAGTATGTGAATTTCAATTTGATACCTCTACGCATTCCAGATTGATAGACAGCAAGACATCCTTTAGGGGATCCGTTTTTTTTTTCCTTTTGAGTTAAGGAAACCTAAAAATGTCTTCTACAATAAGTTCTTGACCATAAATCAGTACACCGACATTCCATGTGTGGTAAATATCGCTGAGCCTAAATAATACACATGATTACCATTTAATTTTTATAAAAGGCCCTACCCTTACTACGATATTACTCCTGGGTCACAAGGATCGAAATAAAAATGAACATTATCAGAAACAATGTAAGGGACAGATGGCAAATTTATGAATAGATGTCGATTTAATAGACATACTTGTTCTCTAATGTACATGTGATGCCTTTTGAGAAGGATCCAAATGTTACTAGCTTATTTGAATGTAATTTTTTTTTATAGCATTTATTATGCTAACTGTTAAGTTCGAAAAACATTGGAAAAAATGAAATGCTCAAGTGAGACTCGAACTCACGACCTTTCGCTTACAGGGCGACTGCTCTGCCAACTGAGCTATTGAGCACCACTTGAATCATTCCAAATTTTCCTTCTCTTTATATCCGTCTATAAGGGCGACGGTGCAGCCATCTACCAACATTCTTACGAACTGTTGGAAACAATGAATGATTTTTCAACCATTTGTAAACATTGAATTTTGATGACTGCGCCCAAATATTTGAATGATTTTTTTTTATAGCATTTATTATGCTAACTGTTAAGTTCGAAAAACATTGGAAAAAATGAAATGCTCAAGTGAGACTCGAACTCACGACCTTTCGCTTACAGGGCGACTGCTCTGCCAACTGAGCTATTGAGCACCACTTGAATCATTCCAAATTTTTTTTTTTTTTTTTTTTTAAAAATGGTTGAAAAATCATTCATTGTTTCCAACAGTTCGTAAGAATGTTGGTAGATGGCTGCACCGTCGCCCTTATAGACGGATATAAAGAGAAGGAAAATTTGGAATGATTCAAGTGGTGCTCAATAGCTCAGTTGGCAGAGCAGTCGCCCTGTAAGCGAAAGGTCGTGAGTTCGAGTCTCACTTGAGCATTTCATTTTTTCCAATGTTACTAGCTTATATTTTACAGTATGTATTTCTGCAGATCAGAGGTATTAAACGACTCGCTTAATATTTCTACTAAAATATTTTCACGTCTATAATACTTTTCTTATATACTCCTTAGAGTCATTGTCAGAAATATCTTCACCTACAAAGTCTCAAAATGAATTTAGAACAAAGGTACTAAGAGCAAATCAAACTATATTTTTTTTTTTAATTGTATTATTGTCCAAACCCAAGGTGTGTACCGAATATTACAACAATCGACCAACAGAAAGGGAGGAAACCCAAAGAATTAAGATGATTTTGAGCACTTTGTTTGTCTTTCTGATGTTGACTGTATAACAAATTTATATTTTCACCTTGCTTCTAGTTCTAACATTCATTGCCTTTAAACTGTACATAATAATTAAGCAAATAGTAATTGCTTCAGAACGTTCATCGTTATACAGAACCTTTCACAGACTCGTGCACAGTTCATAATTAATATTAGGTAAATAATTTTATACTTCTTGAGAATGTAGGTCACGACTCAACGGTGAATGCTTAAGATTATAAATTTCACGCTTTATCTTCTGCTTGTGAGAATATAAAACTGAAATATATATTCTCTAAAAGTGTGAGCGAGATCCGACAGTAGAGAATCCCTTTATTGTTGTGCTTCATTGCTATACTCTAATATTCTAGGTACTGACGAAACTCTTAGCTTAAAACCACAATTTGATAAATAAAATATTTCATCTAACAATCGCATGCTTTGGTATTTATTTATTTATTTATTCTTTATGCACAAATATAAAATATGTGTACAAAGGCGGACATGTGTCAGTTGTAGTGATAGTACAACTAGAATTAACATAAACATACATTGCATACACTTGTGATTAACATTCCTTTTTATTACACAGTTTGAAATAAATGAAAGGAAAATAAGTGTTTATATCTACTGTTGATTGATGACACTTGGTGGAATCTGCTACACATATTGAGTAAGACATTTTGAGAATGCCGTGAGGCAAAACCGGTCGGGTGAAAAATAAAATATATTGGAAAAGTACAAAGTGTCTTACTGAATAAGAAAGGAAAATAAGAAGAAAATCACATTTTTTCAATTTCATTGAAATAACAAATTATTAAAGTACAAATTTTAACGTCACGTAGCATAGTCTATCTCTATATAAGTACATAAACTTTTCACTCTTAATTAATATTAAAGTCCTTACATTAATTTGTTCTCATAAATTAATCCCAGGAGTACAAATAGAACACTGTGTACTTATTCTCATTTATTCACATCGTGTATAAAAACAATATTTCAGCTCGTTAATTTTATCCTAACATGGTTAATTACATTAATTTAATTTAATCACATTATCGTGCCAATAAGAGGCTTCCCATGATACATTTAATTATTCGCGACATAAGTAGGAGTGCGTTCACCCAGAATGATTTATATTAATAACGAATAAGTGATTTAATGCACGGTGGTGTAATTGTGGTAACGGGTGTGATTACATTGGGAGAATGTGTTTAACAAGATACGTTTATAACTCAATTAACAGAATGAATAATTGAAGTTTTAATTATAAAAAATGCAATAAATTACATGACTTGTGTGTAATGTAAAATTCTGTATAATACGAGTACAAGCAGTAATCACTTCATTATTGAAAATACTTGCATAAATGTTATTTTTATACTGCTCTATGTTTTATACGTTATGTTGTGAACGTTTATGTTTCTGTGTGATTACTGTGATTAGTTAACAAATAAATTAAGTCATGTCGCATATAATTATAGTATATTACACTAAGTATCTGCTCATAATAATATATTACAGGTATTTACCTGGAACGTGAACGAAGACCGAATCATTACGGAGTCTTTAAGTACCTTTCGGAAGTGGGGTCGGGTCAGATCTTGACGGAAATGATACGTATAAGATTACCTCTGAGGTAGGTACTCCTTTTCAACAAAAAATAATTAGTGCAATCGGATAAACGGAGGTACAAAATGTGGAATACATTTGTGTCTTAGAAAATGAGAAGTGTCTCCTTTTTTGAAATCGATTGTAATAAACTTATTTTAGATTATATTTCCACGTGTAGTGTTAAATTTAACCGCGTTAAGTAAAACCACAAGGCTAATATGAATAGACAGAGTTCAACTGTCCCTAAAGAGTCAGTGACCTGGACAGAGTACTTAAATAAAGTGCCAGTGGAAGGCTCGAGTCACTCGAATAATACAATAAAAAAGCTATCTTGAAATGGACTGAAATCCTACAAAAATTGAAGTAGATGATGTTTCGTTGACTGAGTAATTGGTAGAAACGTGGCCCTTTCGACACAATATCTAATGCTATTTACTTTCTTTTATATGGAGCCTAATAAATTACGTATTTATTAAATTGGTTAATATACTTAAATAAATACGGCGATCTTACAAAAATATTATAAATGTGAATGTTTGTGAGGATGAATGCTTTATAAATGTATCTAAGCTTTTTCCTAAATCAGTTGGTCCCCATCTTTTCCGTCCAACTAAGAATCAGCTGAACTATTTTGAAGTTCAGTTGCACCAAATGTTTAGTTTTTAGAATCCCGGCTACTATTATAAATCACCATGTTATGTTTGAATGGGAACCGGCACTAGCGGCTGAACGTGCTTTCCGAGGCATGATAGGGTCTCAGTGTTAAGAATGGTCACCGATTCTAAGGCCGACCATACTAGTAGCGCTTAACTTTGTAATAAGTTAACTAACTCTTTTACTACTTATCCACGACTCCCTCGATATAATCTATCCTTCTTTTGCAGTTTAAATAGCATTATATTTAAATCAGGTTTGTAGCTTATATTAGTGACAGAACTCGAGCCTATTTCACTGGCACTTTATTTAAGTACCCTTCACTGGCTCTTTGGGAAGTTGAACTCCGTTTATTCGCCTTGGCTTTACGATTCTATTTGACACAACTTAATCTAAAAATACCTGACGGTTTTTGATTGTTATTCATACAGTTACATAATGAGGGAATTAAGGGAATCTCTTACCAAAATTTAAAGTGTCTTAAAGGACTGAACCATTACACCTGCTGATATGGACGAGGCTTTGACGAGACTTTACCCTCAGGGTTTGATAGGATGGCAGTTGCTCCTGTAAGAGCTAAATAAATCAAATCATGGAAAGCGCAGTAGCGGAGCGAACTAGGGCATCTGATTTTTGAGTTTAATTATAAACTCGTAAGTTCGGGACTTCACGCGATAAATTTTGGAAAACTTACTTTGTCGAAGTTTCGGGTGCGTCACAGCACCCATGGTCACGATTTGACTGGCCTGCGAGCGTTGCGCGGTATGCGGGGAATTTCTTTTTGTGCGCCTACCCTCCATTACTTTTACATTTAATGTAAGGCTGGCGACACAC
The DNA here is from genome assembly GCA_914829495.1 of Eilema sororculum. Classification (NCBI taxonomy): domain Eukaryota; kingdom Metazoa; phylum Arthropoda; class Insecta; order Lepidoptera; family Erebidae; genus Eilema; species Eilema sororculum. Next base: position 16,021,846 of record OU618552.1, on the reverse strand, counting down.
CACACTCACTATGTCAGTTTTAGACAGTTCAGCATCGGCACAGTGTTCTTGGGTTTCACTATTTTGATTACTGGATTCCAGGTCCCGGATAGTTTGAATCCACTCTCCCTATTGATTTTTTTATATATTTAATTTAAATAGCTTCACGCACAATCCTTGAATAGTAGTGGCGATCATTGGAGAGGACTTTGGGTTGACGTAGTTCAATCCAGCCAGACGTGATTGGTACCTACCCGACTCAAGTTGTTCTGCAACTGCCGATTTATTGAACTGACAGTTTTTCACATTCTGGTTAGTCTAAATTTACGCTTTAAATACATAAAAGGGGAATAAATTGGGTACCTAGAGCAAATTTGATATGCCCGTAACCAGGTATAAGAATGTAATAACACGCTGAGGGTTACTTCACTAATATTATGCTTGTATCTACACGTTTCAGCTGGTGCTTATCATATTATTTATTATTGTTTACAGTTTTCGCGAATAAATTAAAAAAGTCCTGCGGTACAAGCCACGGGTTCAGGTAAATTTTGTGTGTTGTCTAATGAATAAATTAACCAAGACTTTCTCGTACACTAGTGTGTTCGTTTACGCTTTAAAAAGTAACTTGAAGAGGTATCCAATTTTTCACTTTAACCCCTGACTAAGCACGTTTGCAGCCAATGGTCATGCCCGCTGGGCCCCAACACTTGATCGTTTGGAGATCTTGACGTAGCAAATGAGGCAGCGATAAAAGTTGCCGAGTTTAGGGCCTAATACCACAAAAATATTTGTATAGTATCAATAATATTACATACAAAATATCATTGTATAGTATATAATTCTAAAACTATTGTTATTATCACGATGAAGAAGGAAAACATCCGTTGGACATACTGCCAGTAAATTACGCAGAATAGTTCACAAAGTTATTACACCTATTTGTGAAATTATGGACCATCACAGTCATGCAAAGTCCAATACTAAACATAATATGAATGAACAGGAAAAAATAGGACTTCCAAACGTATCTAACGATATTTTAACACTTTGGTCATATAGTCAGTCTACCTTATAAATTAAATAGACTCACGCTGCGCTACCCAGCCCGTGATTGCCACTCGAGAGGCCATGTCCTTGAGCAGATATTGGTTTTTTGGACTATATAAACTGCCTTTGTCACTTTAACTGCTGACGGTATTGTTTGGTAGGCATTTTATAGCAAAACATAACACTGAAGGACTGCAGGTATCCTGAATATAAACAGAATTTGGAGTCCGGCATTTTATAAAAATATGTTGGGAAAATACCCCTGTTAACCATGTTTACAATAATAACCACAATGAAAGTTTATGACGTCGCAAAAGGCCTTTGTTAGCCCAAAATAAAAGAGACCTTAAAAGACTGATTTATTATTCAGACCTCAGATAAGTTTGGATTTTCCAAACCTTGTCACTGTTGCGATCAAATAAGCCTCTTATTTGATCGCTTGTTAAGGGCTCATTAAGGCGAACAAAAACGGAGAAGACTTTCATAGCTCTTATTCAGGGAAGGATTTTATAAAGACAATCCCTCATCAAGTTGTCCAGGAAAAGACAACAATGGAACATTTTATTTCCAGCGCTACTGAGAGATACCTATAACAAGGTTTTTGTGAACCTATTGTGAGTTCGTGTATCGAAATTGCATTTTTATATTGAATCGGTTTGTATTGCGATCTTTTTGTGAGATGTGCAGTTTCTTTGAATGCCTTATTGTTCAATTTTGAGACAGATTGAAATGTTTATGGCTATTGTGTTACCTATCATTCAAATTGATCTTTAATAGAAGGTTGCTAGGGTTGTTGTTAATAAAATTTGAGGTTTTAATAAGCTTTTCCCAATTTTATGAAATTGCTCTGTAAGCGTTGGCGCCCACCGAACTGCAGTTTGCTCTTGTACTTTTTAAGAGTTAGTTAAATATCAAACTTATGTATGTATAATTATTGTATAATGCATATTTTTGTTACTCGACCGTGCTCGCGCATGCAACTGCACGCAGCTCGAGCACCCGCGCGCTGCCAACGCCACCGCGTACTTTAATCTATGGTCAGTACTGCCATAGGGACACTGTGGAGCTGTCAAGACGTATTTACTGCCTTCCCGGCGCGGCGTCTCATGAATCAACATGAATCATGAACGAAAAAAAGTTGATCGGTTTGATGCAGCGTTTTGAAAGTTTATATAATAACTAGCTGTCCCGGCGAACTTCGTACCGCCAATTTTTTCCTACCCTCGTGGCGTCAGATCCCGTTCCCGCTGCAACATTTAGGGGGATGAAAAATAGATGTTGGCCGATTCTCAGACCTACTCAATATGCTCACAAAATTTCATCAAAATCGGTCAAGCCGTTTCGGAGGAGTATGGCAACGAAAACTATGACACGAGAATTTTCTATATTATAACTGTTTTGCATTAAAACAAAACAGGTATTATGTGTTGGAGAAAACACACAGCATTGAGATGAAGAAGCAGCTCAGTGACTTGCATCGAGTATCGAGAATATCAGAGAAAAACATACCTGAATCCGATTAAGTTAAATAAATTGTTTCACCAGAGGGCGCTTTTCGTTCAATTCCCGCTAAAATAGTTGTCAAGTGTCATAGTGTCTTCATCGCCAGCAAGACCCTTGAACCAATGCTGTGTGTTTTCTCCAACACATAATACCTGTTTTGTTTTAATGCAAAACAGTTATATTATGTGTCTTCAAAAACACACAGCATTGAGATGAAGACCTGTTTGATATCTGCTGGTGAAAAGGATTACACACGAAATGCTATGTGAATTAACAAATGATTATGAACGCAAAAGACATGCTTATTTGTTTCATAATTTATTTTTACCTTTAGGTAATCAAAATTACAAATCAAATCCAAATTCAATTTATAAACCCACTTGGTATATTAACATGAACACTGAACTTAAATATCTTAAGTTATCAACAAAATAATTAACTTTCTGAAAACATAACACTTCAAAATTATACATTTATAATGTTATTAAAAGAAAATTCAACTTATAAAATGTTTCTTTCTGGAAACAAAACAATTAAATTATAAAGTAAATAATAAAATGAATCAACATAAAAAATGTTAAATACAATTGAGATCAATTGAATGCACTGCTAAACAGTCTTAAAATTATCATATAATGAATCAGTACTCTCATTGTGAGATCTATTTACTTCTCTACAGTAAAACTTGGAAAATGTCTCCGCACATTTCCAATTTCCTCTTTCCAGAATTTCATCAATAGGTCGGCCATCCAGCCATCCCCGAGATGCTACAGCCGACCTAATGCTTCCTGGAGATGCTCCTATATTTGTCTGTCTAAATATTGAACGTATCCATCCAGCAATGATAGTTCTGGAAGCTGATTTCACTTGGCCCGTAACTGTGATGAAAAGACACTTTAATTCTTTTCCTATATTGCGTCTAGCTTCCGAAGCTGCAATTAGATCTTTTACATGGGCTACTGGGCAAAGGCGGCGGTCCTGGTGCTCCGTAAGGAGCCACCCTGACTGTCTGTGATTACCTGAGTCGGTTTTAGAGCCAAACCTGGGCCAGAATGTTATAGTATTATCAGTCTCTGAGAATCTGTCCTTAGAGAGCTCCAGAAGGGTAAGATCATGTAATCTCCGGCCTGAGGCAAGTAACAATATTAAAGCTGTTCTCCTACTTTTATCAAATAAAGAACCAGAACATGAGGATGACTTTAACCAGTCAAATAGTATATTAATGTCCCAGATGGGTAATTTTACTGTTTGTGGCTTAGAAAGAGAGATTGCCTTTAAGACCTGTTGAATAAAAAAGTTCTTTGACAGATTATCTGCTGTGGCTGCACAATAGGTAGAGATGGCAGACTTATGCAATAAAATTGTACTATATGCAAGTTTATTTACTAAATATAGATCAGCTAAAAACTTTGCTACATCTTTCCCTTCTGGGTTCTTACTATTAACATTGTTATTATTACACCAACTCAACCACCTTTTTATTGGAGTATTGTAGGTACTTAAAGTGGATGAACGCCAGCTTCTTATTAATAACTGCTGTTCATCTTTACTCCAATCAGCTATTTGGTCGGCCCACCCCCAATTTTCCAAGCCTGGAGTAACAACTTCTCCACTTGTGGGGGGCTTGTCCCTGTTGCCCAATCGACAAGAACCTTCCGCAGGTTTTCTATGGGTAAGGGATTGGACAGCGCTCTCGCCTGTAAGTCTGGGAACCAAAAGCATTGTGTCCAACGAGGTGCTATTAGGATATACGTCCCTGTTGCCTTGTTTAAGTGGGCTAAGACCCTGGGAATCATGTTGGGGGGTGGAAACACCCAAGCGGTCTGAAATTCCCACTTTCGACTGAAGGCGTCGTAAAAAAGAGCTGATCCATCTCTTGAATCTAATGTTACATAATGCTGTACGACGGCGGTTTCTTTGGATGCGAACAGGTCTACTTCTGGGGTGCCCCACCTTTCGAATATTGCCTCTGTGGCTGATGGTAGCAGATGCCATTCGGGTACTCGTTGGCCCCTTGATAGGCGATCTGCGATACCGTTTAACTTCCCTGGTAGATAAAAGGCTGTCATCGTTATGTTGAGGGAACTGGTTAGCTTTAGTAGCCTGGTGGTTAGACCTAGAAGATTCATGGACCGAGTGCCGCCTTGATTCCGTATGTAAGCTACTAGAGTCCGATTGTCGGACTGCACTAGAATGTGTGCATTCTTCAGAAGGACACCCTGAGACCTGATCACAGCGAAGACTGCATACATCTCTTTTAAATTCGAGTGCCATGATTTTTGATTCGGAGCCCATTTGCCAGACAGGTACTGGTTGTTCAAATGTGCTCCCCAGCCCGCATCCGCTGCGTCTGTTGTTAAGAAGTATGTTACTTCTTTCTTGTGAAGTGGGGCTGGCCTGCAATCTATTGCATCCAGCCACCACGTCAGTTCCTGTCGCACACTGGGGCACAGTTCCTTTCTCTGACCTCTCCGGGTGAACTTTTTCAGAAAAAGTTGTGCTCTGCGACAGTGAAGTCGACCTTGAGGGACTGCGTGGTTGGCAAAATTTAACATGCCTAACACGATTTGTAGCTCCTTTAGTGAGCAGCTGTCTTTGTTCAGCATCTGACACAAAGATCTTTTTATTTTGAGGACTTTCTGGGTTGGCAAAGCTAGAGTTAGGTTCTGGGTATTCCAGACCAGGCCCAAGTATTCCACTTCTTGTGTGGGCTCTATGACAGATTTTTGGTAATTTACGTGCCAACCCAGAGATTCCAGGGTTGAGAGCGTTTCCGTAACCTGCACAACCAACCTGGATCTGTCCTGGCATGCTAGCAGAAAATCGTCTAAATAAACTATTAGACGAATACCTTGGCGTCGAAGGGTTTCCGCAACCCAGTTTGACACTGCTGCAAAGGTACGGGGGGCAGAAGATAGGCCAAACGGTAAAGCTGTCAGCTGAAGGATTTCCCCATTGTAAATTACACGTAGAAATCTTCTGTGTGCCTCTGCTATGCACAGATGAAAATAGGCCTGGTGAATATCTATTTTTACGAGCCAATCGTTGGCCTGGAGAAAATTCACTACATCTACTTGAGATATTAGGTAAAAATGTTTTGTTGATATGTGAGTATTTAAGGCCCTGAGGTCGAAAATGGGCCTCAGTCCCCCATCTGTTTTCCTCACTAAAAACATTTTTGAAAAGAATCCGGGATCCCGAGCTGGTGGTATCTCTAGGATTCCCTTGTCCTTTAACTCCTGAACTGTTCGAGTCATGTTCGGGGTAACCTGGGTAGCTAAGGCCTTTAAAAGTTTTTGGGATGGGAACTTTAGAGGAGGTTTCATTGTGAAGGGTAAACGGCAGTTGCTTATTGACTTGATAATGAATTGATTGGCTCCCTTTTGAACCCATTTGTCTGTGGATGGATAATCTTAGACATCCTCCTCTGAAGTTCCGTTGAGACTCAAGCTTGTTTACTATTAGGGGCGGGGGCTCCCTTATTGGTGTCATGTTGACGAAAGGGGTAATTCTTCTTAGAATTATATTTAATTTTCCTTTCAGATCTTTTAGTTTTAATTGAATTTTTGTATCTTTTATTTGGAAATCTATCGGGACGTTCTGAACGTTCTGGTACCCTCCTATCCTTCAAATAAGATGGAGTATTGAGCCAGACCTGTGAGCCACCAAGAGATTGAATAATTGGTTGCAATGCGTCCCGGCTAAATAGATGTTCTGAACTTGGTGGAACATTCTGTAAGGTTGTTCTGAGATTCTGGTTACTAATTTCTTTTAAAATTCGGTCACGCCTAATCTCTATGCATTCTGAACGTTTTCCACATAACACTTGCATAGTGGTCTCTGAATTTTTATGACTTGCAGAGCCTGGACCAAAAGATTCTGATATTTTATCAAACAAGGAATTTGGATCTAAGTCCTTTGGATTGGCTGTAGCCCAATTAATTATAGACTGTAACCCTGTTTTTAACAATTGTCTTTGTTCTAAGACCTTATTAGAAAGGCCTGCTAATAAAAGTTCAGTTGAAGCTAAATAGTCCTTATTTTTATTGAAGTGGCATAGCTCATCATTAACCTTTAGCCCTACAAACCCAGGGAAAGCCAAGCAGTCTTGAAGAGACTTCTTATACCTGATTGCTTTCCAGGTGGGTGAATCAAATTGTTGAAGCTGCATTAGCTCTTTAAGTCTCTCACTATCACTAGGTTGGATCAGCTTCTTTTCGTCGAAGTCTGTACCTAGACTACCAAGAGCTAATGTCAAGGGTTCACCCTGAGACTGACTAGTCGACGTTTGTGTAGGTCTAATAAGAAACTGGTCAGAACTTGTGCTAGTACTAGGTTTATCTTGAGTATGTACATATGGCGGTAATTGAGAGAGGAAGTTGGTTATATAGGATACCTGCGACATTAAAGTGTCAACACGGTGATCTGAGCGATCCGAACGTGTCGTAACTTGTCTACATTTCCTCTTTTGAGCCGTTCTTGGACGCTTGTTGGGTAGGGGTGATACTAAGCCCTCCTCTACCTCCGAGGAAGAGGAAGAGCTACTCCCCGATAAGGTCGAGGTTTGTTCTCCATTCGAAGCAACAATCTCTCGACCGGCACCCTGTGCGTCCTCGTCCTGAAACGGCTCCATTACAACAAAAAAACACTTACCGAGTAGAAAAGAAAACAATGCTGTGTTGTGTTAACACTTCACACACTTTTCACTAATAAAATAATAAGTTTTATCACTTTTATATGTGTTTTGGAAAATTTCTCCTGCGTACTCTCGCAAATCACGAAATGCTATATGACACTTGACAACTATTTTAGCGGGAATTGAACGAAAAGCGCCCTCTGGTGAAACAATTTATTTAACTTAATCGGATTCAGGTATGTTTTTCTCTGATATTCTCGATACTCGATGCAAGTCACTGAGCTGCTTCTTCATCTCAATGCTGTGTGTTTTTGAAGACACATAATAGATTAATTATTTTTATTTACGTCGGTGTTGGCATCAAACTGGACATGCGCAAGGCGACCCAGACCTTTTTAGGGAGCTTGCTCGCGGTGGAGCGAGCTTGCAGGCTGCATGCTCGAGCACTCTAGATTCTGCTCGACCATGCGCGAGCAAACTGCACTTTAGTATGCACCAACGCCAAACGGTTATAACCTGCGGCATATCATAATTACTAATGAAAATAATGTGTACAAAGTTGGAAAATTGTGTTAGTTTGTGAGGTATAAAAAAATTTTCAACCTGCCCACGTATGTAAATTCTCTAGAAACTTGTGGAATATTGAACACTGACTTGTGAAACTCACTTTGATCCACTTTTAGGCAAACAATGCTTAAATGCTGTGTTAGTAAACGCAGTTACTTGTGTCTTTATGCCTTCATTATCCGTATCATAATTTACTTAAGTATATAATCACTGGGTATCATGAAAAATGAAATATACTCAGTAGTAACACGTGTTATTATGTTAGTCAAGTGTGTTTACTTATGATCACATTTGAAAATGCAGCATAAATTAATGGAATAGAATTTGTGAATTGAAGCTTCTACAATCACTACTTAGTAATAGTAAATATGTTGAACACTCCTATTGTGAGATATTCGTCCATTCATAGTCAAAGTTGTTCGTAATAAACAGCACCGTGAAGAGAAACTAAGCCTGTAAAGCATAGACAGAAGTAGTTTGTGTAGTGCATAAAATCTAATAACCTAACTTGGTTTCTACAACTGAAAGCTTTGTACAGGGCCGACAATAATATTATGTTCTATGTAACGTGTAGAATGCTTTGAAACGAGTTAGGTACGACTGTAATGGATTTACATGTTCGGCTATTGTGAAGCTAAGTAGCTTAATAATTTAATATGGTGGGAATGGTGTTTATTACTTTTATATAACTATTTACCACTCTTTTTTATGAAATTTTTTAGTAACAATGTTTCAGTGTGATTGTTGTGAGTTGCATGCACAGTTTAGGACCTGATCAAGGTTACTGCTTGCGCTGTCAATGAACCAAATTTCGGGTTGGACGCATCTAATACTGTAGAACATTACCAACGGCTTTGCGAAGAAGTAGAAAATAATTCAGGTCACCCTACGGGTTCTACAAATCGCCTTTTCTTTAGATTTCGTGGCCACAATAATAAAGGATCCTACCTTGTTTTCAAGACATTGGTTTCTGGCTTAATTACAAGAAAAAATGTGTAACTAATAAAAACTTTCCTCTATCATGTGAAATTCTTGGTCAGTGGATCAAAAATCCGCTTCTCAAACTATCAGTTGCAGGATTTGAAGAATTATTAAACTCTCCGAGGCGTGTAAGCGTTTAGCGGACCGGAACCGAAAGCGGGCCCCGACGTGAAATATTACGATCAAAGACTGATCATGCCGCAAGAACAAACCCAGAGATCGTACACTTTGGGCTATCGATCTTAAGGACTCGCGGCTTTTGGTTAATATGACAAAAATCGAGGTATTTTGATGATAAATGTACTTAATTAATACGCTTTAATGAGTCGAGTTTGAAATTTATTTAACTGTCACTACACGTGAATTTATTTGTGTACTTAAGGGTGTATTTCAAAATGAGTAATAGCTTGATTCATATATATTAAACCTACAATGTACTCTATACGCGCAGTACACGTTTCTTGGATGTTTTTTTTTTTAACCGTGGGGGAAAATCCTTCATGGATGTTATGCCGGACTCCTACCGACTAAAAACCCCCACGGTAACGCCCAGAAGCCTATGGTTGGGAGCCCCGGGTAAGCCCTCGAAAGGATGTCCCAGGACTCCCATCAGATTCTACAATTGCGGCCTCACCTTGGGGGTGCTATCCCGCGTCTATGGGGGGGTTTTCGGGTGTTATCCCGCTTCTTAGGGGGGGGGGGGGGCGTGCGTGAATCCCTCACGTCATGCTGCCGTCATGGGCCTGCTTCTGTACGTTTCTTGGATGTATTTAGAAGTTAGGACGTGGTGCTACTGCGGTGCACGATCCCAAAATTCACTAAGTATAGATATTACAAAATATCCACGCGCGCAGCGGGGTCTTTAATATCGAGCTTTATACTAATAAAATGTATTAACGTTACATAACGTTAAATAGTTAGCTTGATACTAACATTACAGATAGTTACTATCGTCTTAGTTCCAGTTACAGTTTCGAGAGCACTAGCTAGTCATCGTATTGCTTATAATTTTAATAGTGTTACACTCACCGTGATATTTACCAATATTCCGGTGAGCGGTTACACTATTAATGTTAAGGCCCATGTCAATCTGAAATCATACATTGCCTATAATTATTAAATAGTTGGCAATACAATTACTAATTTTTAACTGCCACAGCCCTAATGAGAGGTGATTCTGATTAGAGTGGGCAGTCAATGAGAATTATCAATCAATCATGCTGATGAGAGAGACATTAATACGATTGTAAAAGTTCACTACATTTTTATAACGATAAAATTTAACACTTATTCAAGCAGGCTGAAGGAGCAATCTTGTATATGTCTGTAAGAAAATATAGGGAAGAAAATACACGCCACTAATTTTGGCTCAAAAGATTGAAAGTTCTATGACTTTTGGAGAATATGGATTACACAGGTAATGCCACCATATTTTATATAAAAAACAAATCGTTCCCTGGGGTTGAGAATGAATATGATTGATTCCGTTTTCGTCTTACGGTATTACTTGAACAGATGGTGCGGACTATTTTCCTGGGGCGATTGGTAATAATATGTAGGAAATTAACCATTATCCTGAGGCAGAAAATAATAGCTTTATTTTGATGTTTCAGTTTATCTTGGGGCTGGAAAATAAATGTTTCCTTAAGATTTCCTGTTGTTTTTGGATCTCGGTAATATATGAGTTACATTGTGTGCTACTCCGAACTTGGTAGCTAAGATAATTTATCATTTTGTGGTATTTGGCTCTAAGTGTTAAGTGTGGCGTATCGACCCGGCACGTCAAATAAAAGAGGCCACTAGTGTTCTCATTAACTTCTCCAACTAAGTTAAATGTTTGTGTTAGGGGTGAATTCGCGTCTGTAATTTGCTAAGTGGGGTTCGAACTCGCAGCCTCTCGATCACAAGTTCGACAACTTAACCACTACACCGCCATCATTTCCAAATTACGATAGAATAGTGCGTCTATAGCTGACAAAGAGTGTCTCAGTTAACCACGCATATTGTTATTTTATGCAAGTTCGGGACTTCACGCGATAAAAACTTCCACTTACTTTCTGCCGACGTTTCGGGTGCGATGCTGCACCCGTGGTCACGACCACGCATAGTCCTAAAGTTATTGATAGATGTTGTTTGATAATTGCAGTTTTTTCTTTTACTTTGAAACGCAAAAAATTAGTCATAGACCTGCTAAATGTTTGCTTAATTTCTGTAAACGATAAAGCACTATCATTTTTGGTTATGTGTTAAACACAAAGTACTTAATACATGTTTAATATAAACTACCTATAAACGGGTCTTACTCTGTGCACAGTGGCGTAGAAACGTATCTTTATGCAGTAGTGCACTTTGTGGCAAGCATAAAGTGTTCTTAAGTCTGCCATCTTCTGTTTCAAGCGCCTCACTGGCTTACTGCAACGTACTCTAGCTTAAAGGCGAGAAAATACTGAGAAATATAAAAATATGAAGTAATATACGATTCGAACGTTGGCAATGACTGAATATATTAGTATTAGACGCTGTGCTTGAAGAAAGTGCTTGAATTAAAGTAGGTATTATTGAGGAAGCTTGTTTGATTTTCTTTTACTGTTCAAGTACTTGAATAGGTTCAAGAATCATGAGCCGTCGACGATAAGCCGCAATGACGCGGTGATTATCCCGCTTCGGATTACTCACCGGCTACAAATTCTTTCTGAAGTTTTGCGATCTTCCTAAGCCCTTATCGACTTAATTATTACTTAGATATCTTGACTTTTGATGACGCTTTCGGATATTAGGGATTACTTACTCCGCAGATTATTATGAAGAGGGACGTTTTGTTATTTGATTCGAAAAAACTGTACGATGACAATCTTCACGGTTGAGTTATAGTGATAGGTAATGTTGACAAATTTGTTGCAAAGTGTCATTCTGTTTTTCTGTACAGCTCTCTAGGCAATTTTCTCAAGTAGGTAACTAGATCAGAAAGTGTGATATGAATATTACTCAATGTTTTATAATTTTCTGCTGTGTCCTTTGTAAAAAAAATAAAAAATAAGAGAAGATGAAGATGACAACATTATGTCTTTGAAAGCAGGCATAGAATAATGTTATTTTTAAGCTGTCGCGGTGTAAACTCATTGTTATTTTATGCTAGTTCGGGACGTCAGCAAAAAGTAAGTGAAAGTTTTTATCGCGTGAAGTCCCGAACTAGCATTAAATTACAATTAGGCATAGAATAGATAATAATTGATGCAGGTGTACTATTGTGAATAGGAGGGTTGTTCCGTATGCTTCGTGCCGTTCCGTATGCGTAAAATATCTACAATGGACAGTAAGTACTAAGGCTAACTTTGACTACAGTGTGTTTCAGAATGTCATAAAACTTCTGTTGAATATTTGTTGCATTAAACTTACCTTGTATTTTTGTCATAACAATATAAATATTTTTGAGGTGGAGAGGATTACTCCATTGCAGTGAATTTGCAGGTCTTTTCTACTTATCACACTATTGTGATAAAATAAGATTAACCATATTTACGTCAAGTTGCGTTTCGGCTTCACTTAGTTTACAGCTTAAATTGCGCGTATGATTTGAATGTTGAATATTCAAATACTGATTTGAATTAAATGTGCTTGGAGCATTAGGAGTTGGAGAGCGAATGTGAACGGTGAATGTTATTATGGAGAAGGGACTATGTACAGTGAGTGTCAAAAATACTCGTATCTTACCGAACAAAGTACTCAAAATGATCTTAATTTCTTTTTTCACCCCCTTCCAGTTGACTGATTGTTCTGATATTTGGTATACACTTTTAGTTCGGACAATAATACAATTTGCTTTAATAAAACAATTTGATTCCGAACCATTACGACCTTCAAACCTTCAAGAAAAGAGCGTACTCTCTTTTAAAAGGAAGGCAACGCACTTGTGACTCCTCTGTTGTTGCGGGTGTCCATGGGCGGCGGTAATCGCTTACCATCAGGCGATCCGTCTGCTCGTTTGCCTCCCTAATCCTTTAAAAAAAAAAATACGTGAGTTTTTAGATCATTTTGAGACTTTGTCAAGATATTTCTGTCATAAATAAAGGATAGGGCTGTTCTCCATCTGATAGTAAACATACAGCTCAAGTTAAAGGGCCCGCCAGACGGCAATAAGCTCACCCTCTATTAATCTGCGGTAGCCTAGTGGTATGGGTAATGGACTGCTGAGACGAGGTCTCGGGTTCGATCCCCGGTTTACCATGGCACACACCAATGACTTTTCGATGCTTTTCGAAGTTATGTGTGTATTTATCGCAGGTTTATAAGTGCCCGGTTAATGGCGCGCCACCTATTACATTGGGATCTAAACATAAACTGGCGAAATGTGGGTGCTAGCACCTCTGCCTACCCCTTCGGGGAATACAGGCATGAGTTTATGTTATATTATGTCTATTAAGTCATGGGACCGAAAATCAAAATTGGCAAAATGAAGGCGAATACACCTCTTTGGAGATTTACAGGCAGTATATGGATGGATATTTCTGACGCTGACTGTACCTACGCTGTTGTACTCTTCCATTTCCATAGTATAAAATGTACAAATAGAAAATTTATAACAGTCTAATTTTACGTAGGTACATACATACGCTCACAACTATTTTCCACCGTGGTAGGCAAAAAACAGCCATCTTGTATATCTTCGACATCTATCTGGATTTACATATCTTACGAAGCTAGATTTGTTTCATCTTCATCATACTCAGATTTTAATTTGATGATATTTTTTTATAATATTAATTTATAAACATCCTAGAAAAACCTATTTTGAGCATAAAAGTGTCAAAACAGAAACGCGTCAAAGAGTATAAATACAATTTTAACTAACACTTCTTGCCAATTTAATTTTCTGAACTTCAAACTATCTCCTTATATCTCCTTATCTCCCAACTTGAGGGGCCCGGAGGACTCCTGCAGGAGACTCTACGCGGGTGTCGTGCGGTCCATGGCCCTATACGGGTGTCCCGTGTGGGCGGACACCCTGGAGACCAGATTCCTGCCCCTGTTGCGTGCGCCGCAGCAGAGGATGACCTCCAGGGCAATTAGGGGATACCGCACGATATCCTTTGAAGCGGCGAGTCTCCTAGCCGGATCGCCACCGTGGATCCTGGAAGCGAGATCCCTTGCGGCACTCTATCGTTTCCGTAAGGAGGCGCGGGAGCGGGGATACGATCCCGAGCCCGAAGACATTCGGGCCGAGAGATCCCGGCTCCACAGGATCATGGTGGCGGAGTGGGAGCGACGACTTGAGCAACCACGCGCAGGGCATGCCGTCATAGAGGCGGTAAGGCCCATCATGGGGGAATGGCTAGAGAGGCCACATGGCAGCCTCTCCTATCGACTGACGCAGATTATCACCGGGCACGGGTGCTTTGGGCGGTATCTGCGTCGGATCGAAAAGGAGCCAACGTCCGAGTGCCATCATTGCGACGCGAGCGAGGACACAGAGCTGCACACGCTCACCGAGTGTCCGGCATGGGCCGGACAGAGGCGAGAACTAGTGGCGGCCCTGGGAGTGAGAGTTCTTACCCTCGCCTCCCTGCTCACAGCAATGGTCCGCTGTGCGGACGCGTGGGCGGCCGTCGTCTCCTTCAGCGAGCAGGTAATGGTCGTGAAGGAGACGGCGGAACGGGAGAGGCAGCGCGAGCGAGCGAGACTCGCAAACCGCGCTGCCCGCGCGCACAGGCAACTCGGGCGTCGGAGGGCACAGACTGACCTCCGTCCCCCATGAGCGCGGGCCTGGGGGTGACGGGTGAAGCCGCCTTTCACCCCAGCAGAAGCAGGCCACGGCGACGGCGCGCTGAGAAGCGCGCCTCCCCATTCCGGGGGCGAGTCGGGGACACCGTTGTCCCCCCTCCCGAGGAGGGCTAAACCATAAGTGATGGCCCTGGGTCCGCCGGGGTGCGAGAGATATGTCGATGACAACCTCACCTCCGGCCTAGCACCACGACCCACAGTCGGCGTGCGGTTTTAGTCGGTTCGAGTCCGACATAACCTCCCCTTCCGGCTCCGGCAGGGGGGTATCCGAGGGGATTTCCGCACGGAAAAAAAAAAAATATCTCCTTATCTCTCTCTAGAAAAATAAAAAAGTAAAATAAAGTACTGAATGTTTTCATTTCACTAGTACACATACAGCAAGAAACAAAAAGATACAACAACGAATCCTATTGTCCAGAGTATTGTTGCGAGCAAATCTCAAATGTTACTCCTAAATTCATCATTCGGACAACTTTTTCCCCAAGGGCCGACGAAGAAGAAAGCTAATCGAGGTGGTGACAGTCTGAATATTATGAAATATTTCTTCGTCAATATTAGATAAGGCTAAGTATTTCTTGTCGACTCGCTTCCTTTTACGGTGGTATTATCAGTAGGTACTGCGATAAGGAATAAACGAGGCTTCTCAGAGAAAACCGCTATCATTTTTTATAACGCAATATGCCGCTCGTAAATAGTCTGGGACCCTTACTCTAGGTTATTTGCTTTTGTCTTAGGGGAGACGAGCAAGGAGTTGGGGAATGAATTCGGTTGTTTATTCAGGAATTGCGTTATGTCAAATAGGGATCATTAGGATTTGAGTGGAGGATGTAACTGGAGAATTCAGGTGCTGTGTGTGAATTACTATCACTGTAGAAATGGCTCCATTCACTTGAATCCTCTTTTAATTAGTTCATCCACTAGGTTTTTTTTCTATCAAGGACACGTCAATTTCATTTCACCTCGCCTGATGTTAAGCTAAACGCAAAGTCTCGGAAAGAGGGTCACCATCGAAATCATGTACCATGTTAACAGTGGTGGCACTCAGCTTGACGGCCTCATCAGATGCCTTTTCACGTCCCGCTCAAAGGACCCGGGACTGTAGGAAGAAGTAAACACGTGAGCTGGCAGGGAATTCCAGGTCTTCATCAGTGGTGCAGCATTATCAAGTGTGATCCCCTGGTAGATTTACAAAAAAATATGAACTTGAAATGAATTTGAAAGGCTAGAGTCGCATAAAGAAGACTAATGTTTTACACTCTTACGTGAAACGAAAAGTGATAGAAATAAAGACAAGATGATTTATTAACTGAGATTTTGATTTCTATAGACACGACTAGAGAATGTGAAAATGAAGTGGTAAGGCAGCGACATATTCTAAAATGGTACTGTATTCTATATAGGCAGTTATCTTCGAAACCAAACGTCATTTAAAAGACTATGAATTACTGTTTATCGAGACCAAAAGATCCGAATATTTTTCAGATATCAGTAGAAGAAAAGGTAAGATATCTTATTAGATATATGCGCTACCTACGTCTTACAGTATCTAGAATACGCTAGGTGTGTGGTACCTTCTTTATCAAAATTATTTATTATTGTGAACTAAAACTTTGGGTCCCATCTAAGTTTCGGTAGTTTGAAGTTGCAAAAGATGAAAATATCGATCTAGTGATAAAGAGGAAAATCTTCAGAAATATGTTGACAGAACTGGAGGTTCAATTGAGAGGTATTTACCATTAGTAGATTACTGGTTAGACTCTTATTAAATTTATTTTACACATTCTTCAGATAGATTTTGCAACTGATGAAGCACTTAGATGTGGAATATTTATTACTATCTACATGACTTAGTAATCCTTAGGACACACAATTGTCAAAACGCATTTGTTAAGAGTTCAAAATATATTCTCTACTACTTTTCTACTATAAGGCCTCTGTGGCGTGGTGGTAGTGAACGCACTGCCACGCAGGAGGCGCGGCTTCGATCCCCGCTCAGTGCAAATATTTGTATGCATGAATATGGCTATTTGCATTGGTCTGGGTGTTTCTATGTATGATATGTATGTATTTACAAAAATAAAGTATCTAAGTATGTTTATCCGCATTCTAGATTCCGTAACACAAGCTAGTTATGCTTACCAAGAGTCTAGATAGCGTTGTGTAGAATGTCGTGGAATATTATATCCATTGAAAAGTTACTTTTCTGGTTCCTTTTCAGTTAGGTGCACCCTTATACCTTAAGATGGCAAATAAAAAAACTCAAGTCTAAAATGAGGTTCGTTGAAAGTAGTTGTAGTTCTGCCATATGTTCAATCTCTACTCCAAATAAAAAGTTATATGATCCATAGACTGTTGTGTTGCGTGTCGTTTGCGAATCTTTGTGTACTTTAATATTGGAATATAAAGTTTTTATATGCGCATAAAACTTTATAAAGGTCATGGAACTGTGTTTCACAGCACGACCGAACGGGTAAGCACCATTTAAGAGAAATACTGACGCTAAGATGTCAGCCAAACTTTACATGTTTACGCCTTAAGTAATAGCACTCTGAGTACACTGACTAAGATGAACTGTGTAGCTCTTTTCAATTAAGTATTTAGTCTTGTTACGTGAGAATTACATGTTTAATTTATGAGTGAGATAATTTATTTAGGATGTATGGGTTAGTGAACCTGGACTACTTAGTTCTACGAACTATCCTCGCCAATATTTTACTCGCGGAACATTTTCGTTTAATATTTCGTAATATTGGTATGATATCGACGAATGGTTGTATAATAAATTTTGGAGATTTATAGGGTACTAGCTTTTGCCCGCGGCTCCGCTCGCGTGGATGTCAGTCATCGCGGCCAAATATAGCCTATGTCCTTTCTCATGGTCTAATCTACCCCTATACCAAATTTCATCAAAATCGGTACAGCGGTTTTGGCGTGAAAGTGTAACATACAGACAGACAGAGTTACTTTTGCATTTATAAAACTAGCTTATGCCCGCGGTTCCGCCCGCGTGGATGTCGGTTATCGCGACCAAACATAGCCTATGTCCTTTCTCAAGGTCTAATCTACCCCTATACCAAATTTCATCAAAATCGGTTCAGTGGTTTAGGCGTGAAAGCGTAACATACAGACAGACAGACAGAGTTACTTTCGCATTTATAATATTACTAGCTTTTGCCCGCGGCTCCGCCCGCGTGGATGTCGGTTATTGCGACCAAACATAGCCTATGTCCTTTCTCAAGGTCTAATCTACCCCTATACCAAATTTTATCAAAATTGGTTCAGTGGTTTAGGCGTGAAAGCGTAACATACAGACAGACAGACAGAGTTACTTTCGCATTTATAATATTACTAGCTTTTGCCCGCGGCTCCGCCCGCGTGGATGTCGGTTATTGCGACCAAACATAGCCTATGTCCTTTCTCAAGGTCTAATCTACCCCTATACCAAATTTTATCAAAATTGGTTCAGTGGTTTAGGCGTGAAAGCGTAACATACAGACAGACAGACAGACAGACAGACAGAGTTACTTTCGCATTTATAATATTAGTATGAAAGTATGGATTAGTATTGATTTTAGTTAGTTTTTACACAACAGAATTAGTATCAATATTTTCTAAAATATACGCGAATGCCACTCACATTGAAATAAAACCACTTTTAACGGAACTATATGGCAACTGCCATCAAGAGTCACTTCGCGAACATGTCTGCTGAAAAGTGGCCGAAACGTTGGTTTGAAAGTAAATAATAACAAATATATCGCGATAGAATCCTTAAAAAGGTTTCATTTCAATTAATGTGATAACTTCACAAATAAATATGCAGATACAAAACAAAACTCACATTCAGTAAGCTCAATATTATTTGTATGAAAAATACACATGAAA
The DNA here is from genome assembly GCA_914829495.1 of Eilema sororculum. Classification (NCBI taxonomy): domain Eukaryota; kingdom Metazoa; phylum Arthropoda; class Insecta; order Lepidoptera; family Erebidae; genus Eilema; species Eilema sororculum. The sequence continues at coordinate 16,003,467 of OU618552.1, read as the reverse complement.
TTTATCTTTTTATTACATGTATAAATAATGCTGGTCTCGCCGTTCACGTACCAAAATACATATATAACAAATTCTCCTCATCTTACTCAGATACAAATTTCAGAGGCTTCCAGCCGTACTGTATCTTAACATTACATAAGATACACATCACATTAATTGGTTCGAGCGTAGTTTCAGTTCTCCAAGGTTAGACAAAGTATTTTGATTATAATGCTAACACTGTACTAATGTAATATGACATACCTTCAGCTATCAAAACTGAAACTATTCATATTGTGTAATATATATAAATTTTTGATCGATTTCTATATGCTGTAATATTATAATTGACTTGCCAATTCACGTACTAAGTAACGGAAGAGACTCTGGCAGTCGTCAGCTGTAAAAGCTAAGAGTCGACTAGTACTAGTACTTAAACATTGTTAAATTCTGTACTTTTTTCATAATACAATACAATAAAGTGTATTGTATTGTATTAGACCAATTAAGACAACGAGTTCTAAAGTACAAGTATGCACCAGGACCTTACGCTGGATTGATGATGACATTACGTTGCAAATATACTATGGCATTTCATTAAAAAGCTTCTCCTAAAGTTATACTCTAATTCTTTCCGACAGTTTGTGGGGTCAGTCTGTTATTATTTTTAATTATATATTCATCTACGCGTCAGAACTACTTTTGATTTGATCATGTAACCTATTAGGTTAGGTTAGATTTTGATGAGAATAACGGTCCGGTATGAATATGGACGCCTACCAATCATTCGAATACACGACAAAATCTGCACTTAATAAGAGTCCCTTACTGTCTATTTAACTTTTTTGTGCAGATGTTTCCGGGATGTATCCTATCCCATTTTAGATTAAAAATCTCTTTGGGGTTTTGTGTGTTGGACCCATGTCTCCACGAAAGCCTCCTAATGGCCCAGTCTTTCCTACAAAAGGAAGTTACCCAAAGGACAGACAATTTACTTTTGACTTGATTTGATTGTTGTTTCATGTATTTTCTTTTTATTTATATCGGAGCTCTTACAAATATAGTATCCAATCTTTTTCAACGATGAAATAATAGTGACAGTGTCGTGAGAAAACGTATCGACCAAAATGGTTTTCATATTAAAATCTTGAATTTTCAATCCACAGCGGCGGAGCATGGGTTGAGTTATTGGCAGTATATTTTGGCACTGTATTGAGGGTTTAAAGATTGTCTCGACGTAGACTATAAAGCTTAAGATTATCGTCTTATCTCGAAGAACAATGGCTTAAAATATTTAGAAAATCTCAGAAGCGTATATTAGGAACATAAATAGTTAGTCAGTACTTGAGTAATGTTTTTCTTAGGTATTCTAGAATGACACTCAGCCTGAATCGCGATTTATCTGAGGACAGATTGATAGTTTGACATATTGCCTATACAATCTGTCCTTTGATAAATCGCGATTCAGGCTGAGAGTCATTCTAGAATACGGGCCTTTTAAAGTGCTACACACTAATTTATGACCTAATGATGTTATCAACTTAATAATAACTAATTACTGTAATAAAAAAAATATTCTCGCTGCTGAGAAAGAAAGACTTTCACTTAAAATAATTTCTTTATAAAGCGAGGATTACTACATAACATTCCATTACGCTAAGCAGCGTTTAACGTGTTCCTAATAATAAATTCTCTCATTACACCGCTTTATGAATATTGTTGAAGCATCTGTTCCAGGAAAATAAAATTAAAAGTATTTTCAGCTAAGCACAAAGTATTTTATGTTGACTTTAATGCGAAAAACAACACCTGTAAAATATTTTTTTTTTACAAATTGTTCAATTTATCTTTATGAGTGTTTTTGTTTATTATAATGACATTAATCTATGGTGTATTCGTCTTCATCCTAGCCCAGCGTTAATCCCAGTCACATCCGAAGCTTCAACTTGGGGTCTGGGGTTCGCTTTTACGTTGGATGTCGGGTCAAGATAACGGAACACCTTAACTGTCTATATAGAAATTCCCTACTAGGTATGGTATGTAATATTTATTCTTGCATGTAAGGTAGATTCAGGCAACGCATGAATGAAACTTCTCTAGCCAAACATCTACCACCAGGCGGATCATGTGCTCGTAAGTGTTAACACACCGAACTCGATGACGTAGCCCGGCAGATTACAATCGCCAACATTATGCGATAGGATCAGTTGCTTGCGTGTACACTCAATTGACTGCTGATATTTGTGTAGACGTGTGTTTGTTACAATATTTGTTTCAGACCAGTATTTTCTTTGTTTTTTTTTTAAAGAATATTAGCAACTACGCTAAATTGCTTGTGCTAGGAGTGGGTTCATGTCAGTAGGGTAAAGGCCTAGATTCGAACCCGGGATCTTTAGATCGTAAGGCCGACTCCTATTCGTATTCCAGGGGCTACCTTTTTAACTTACCATCAGACAAAGAGAAGTCACATTGATTCTCACTATTTAAATTCGCTATACAACTTCAGATGTATGTTCCTATGATATGGCAGGCTCACTTATTATCTACAGATACAATACATACTCAAGAAACAAGAATCAATTTCATTTATTCAGGTTAGGCAAGAGCACATATAAACGTCAAAATTTTACAGCAATGTCAGGGATGTCAAGTATAATAAATAAATAAATCATTAGAAAATAATTATTTCGCTAGTTCGGTAGGTTGGTTCTACTGAGAAGATATCCAGCAAAAACTCAGTGAACTCCATTATCCTCATTTTTTAAATATGGTATTATTTATAACAAATTTATACAGTGCGAGCAAGATATTAAATTATGATGACCAGGCATCTTTATCATTTAAGTATTCGTCTACTTTATAATAACCTTTTTTCATTAAGCAATTTTTCACTTCAATTTTAAATTTATAAAGTAGCATGTCAATCAAATACTGAGGGCTTTTACTAAACATTTTTATCCAATTGCCTACAAACCAATTACCAACTTTAATAAAGACTGAATTTCGGCACTGCAAGTATATTTTTATTTCTAGTATTTTAATTGTGTTGGTCCGAGCTTTTTTTTAAAAGATCCAAGTTCTTGCTTACATATTATAACATTATGATCATAAATGCATTGAGAAGCGACTGTTAAAATATTAATTTCTTTAAAACTTCTCTCAGCAAGTCACAGGGTCTGAGGTAATAGTTTGCTCGTATCGCACATTTCTGTAATATGAAAATAGTCTCAATATCGGCATTTGGGCCTCACGACATCAGACCATACGACATAACGCTATGAAAGTAGCTAAAATAAACTAATCGTGCCGTTTCCTCATCAGTTAGTGACCTTATTTTTCTAACCGCATAGCCGAACTAAGTCTTCCTGCCAAGGCTGTGATACTAAATCCCGGAACATTACATAGGTACAAAATACTTCGTCAAAGTCTATATTTACCTAACCTTTAATCACGGTAAAAACAAGTTGTGTAAAAGAAAAGTTTTAATTTGAATACGTAATACGAGGGTCATACTGAAATTTTTGCGCTGCTCATAAATAAAAGTTTTTGTAAACGTTGTGCTGAAGGAACACTGTGTAGCACTCAGTATCAACCGACAGTTCTTTGTTCCTCCAGGCTTAATGCAAACATGATCCGTTTAAAGAAAAATAAGTTTTATGATGAAGTTTTTGCTTGCGGTTCCGGTTTATAGCAGCAACAGAAGCAGAAGACTAATTAGTCTTCTAAGCTGCTATAGCCTTAGTTAGCTAAGCATAAGCTAAGCAAGTCTTAAAACCTACAAAAATATGGTATTCTATCGTTTTCCATAAATTCATTTGCACTAATATTGTTTGCAATAATCATCCCCGACCATAATATTTACTTGCACTATTATCATTTATACTAATAACGTTTACCATAACAACTCAACAGTCATGACTTTTATTTGCCATAAAATGACTTTCTATAACAACATATGGTATAATAATTAGTTTCCATAAGTAACACATCTCATAATCGACTCTTGACATAATCAAAATTTGATATAAATATTAAAATAATACATAATATTGTTAGGTCGAAATTAATTATCGTTAACACCCCGACTCAGTGCAATCCGATTCGGATAGGTTAGGTAAGAAGCTCCGCTTCGCTTCGCTCCCGCCTTAGTCTTCGTGGTTCTTTTTTTTTAACCACCCAGAAATAGGAGCCCCGGCAAGCGGGGCTCCATCGAGCTTTTCCGTCCGTAAACATTTAATTTAATACCACCTTTTGTAGTTTTAAACACTTCACAACTTTCACTCATCTCGACAGGACGAATAGTGAATTGACGACTAATGTTAATAAGGACTGTCTATTTATGTCAGACTTATTTTATTTTACCCTCATACTATTACTATAAGTGTGAATATGTTAATAGCAAAAATATATTAACTTACTCATTAACATAAAAATTGCAGGCGCTTGTACTAAATTATCTTGATTTATATTAAGGTGAATAAAAGTTATGAAAATGAAAATTATAGCAAATACATTTATGGATTTAAATTATTATGACACTTGATCGATTATGACCAATGGAATTATTGAAAGTCATTTTATGTCATTTCTCGATTTTGACAACTGAAGCGTTATTTCTAATGAAATTATGGCAAACACTAGTATGGCATATGAAATTATGGCATTTTAAATTATGGCGAACATTAGTAAAACAGAGTCCAAAAATATGTCTTGAAAGTCAGTACGCCTACGCCTAATGATATCACCTACGAGTTGCCATCTCCAGAAGAAAATATGTATTAGCTAAAGAAAAACACACAAGTCCTTTGAGTCACAAAACCGCACAAATACTCTACGCCAGAGATGCAGGTTCGATCCCCACTCAGTGTAAATATTTGTAAAGTATCTCAGTATGTTTATCCGCATTCTAGATTCCATGACACAAGCTAGTAACGCTCTCCATGGGTCTAGATAGCGTAGTGTGGAATATTGTAGAATATTGATTTATTTATTATTTATATAGAATGTATATCGTGTATATTTCTATCCCAATTCTTGCTATACTTGTCCCATACACTAATAGCTCTATCACTTAAAATTTCGATCAAGGACAATCGTAAGTCAATAATATGAAGTGATCGCCCATCTGATACACTCACTCCATATAAGGAAAAGTATAAGATTATTAGTTTTCCTTATATAATTTTATTTGTACCTGTGTTTTACTATTTCTTTTACTGTTATCTTTGTCATACATGTTTGGCATATTACTTAATAACCATTGGTCCATTTGCTAAATTAGTCATTAATATTTATTTCTATTTTGACGTTTTGTAAGTGCCGATTTAATGGTCTAAAACAGAATAAATGATTTTGAATTTTAGATTTCGAGCAAAATCGCGATACTGAAATAAACTTGAAGTAGGTTTTTTGCAGTTCGACAAAATGAAGAATTCCAAATCTTGGAATAGTATTCGGTCGATATACAATGTGACACTTCTTGTTATTATAACTGCTTGAACGAATTAAAAATCCCGCCACTACAATCTAGGATTGGAGATTAACTCATGAGCCAATATGGCCGCTTCTCTTCTCGACTGGTGAAGCTGGTATTGTTGGAATATAACTTTATGGGTGTTTTGCTTTCGGCTGCAGTTTTGGATTTATGCCATATAATTTATTTTATTTTCAACTAAACTACTTCCAGGATATTTTTCGAATTTGAATATTGTTTTTTAATGTCATATAATCACTCTTGATCTAGTGACTAGTCAACATCTTCTATTTCTGTTAAAGTGTGATTGATATCCATTTTATATATCGAAGCATCATAGAAAACTGCTGAACTCATTTTTATGGGTGTACCAAAGCTTCCTCTATTTATTATTCATATATTCCTAAAGTATGCAAGAGTCTGCGGTGAATTTAAAGTTTACCGTGGAGTAAACGACATGCCCGGTAAGATGATTTAAATATCCATTGTCGTTGTAAGTATGATATTTCTGCGAACGATCTATTTTGTACTCCTATTAAAACTTTGGAAGTTAGGATGGATGTATGAGCGGTTGTTTGGTACTCATAAACACAAGAACGGCTACTTAGATTCAAATGTGATTTGACACAGATGAAATACTATAGGGAATAGAATGTAAAGGGTATTTTACGTGAGTATGTTCCCGTAGGATGCGGGAACAGGATCAATAGTTCAAATATGTAAAATCGTGTCTCTGTTGTTTTAGAAAATGCATTGAAAACCATACTGTTAACCTATCAATCAATCAATTAGTCCACCGCAGTCCACTGCTGGACATAGGCCTCTCCAAATGTGCGCCACTTCATCCGATCCTCCGCCTTCCGCATCCAGTCTATTTCAGCCACCTTTTTCAGGTCGTCAGTCCATCTGGCTAGGGGGTGTCCTACCTTGTGTTTGCCTTCTAGGACCGTCTCCGCTCTAGGACTCGTCTGTTCCAACGGCCATCAGTCCTTCGACAGATGTGGCCAGCCCATTGCCCCTTGAGTTTGCTTATTCTGCGAGCTATATCGGTACCTTTGGTTCTGTGTCGTAAGAAATCATTTCGAATTCACCTAGTAGGAAATCTTTGCAGTGATTTACGCGGTATCAGGGTCGTCATACTCGTGCTGCCAGCCCTATTTATAAGAATCTTCTAATACTTTTCTTGAAAACTCCATATTGTAGTTGTTAGGAAAAACCACAGCACAATTCGCATAAGACCACTATAATAATCCCTAAAGTTGTAAATATTTATTGTATTCTTTGGTTAATAATCCAATATTTAACTATTAAATAGTCAATACACACATATCTACATATACACCTCTGCTTACCCCTTCGCCTCAGCTTACAGGCGTGACCTGTAAATCACCGAAGCAGCGGTGTATTAACACCCATAATTTAGCCAACGTAATAGGGGGCGAGCCTATTGCCGTCTTGTAGACATTTAATAGTAGTGAAATAAACTATATTTTCTTCAAGCCTTCTTTCCTGTAACTGATACATTTTTATACTCAAGTCTGTTATTTTAAATTGCCTGAGAGAAACTCCCGCTACACCGGATGGAAATCAGAGACGAAATATTTGTATTCTGATGAGTTACGAATTCACATGAATAATAAGTCTATTACTCAGACGATGACAGGAGTGTCGAAATTTAAGCAAACATTACAATAATTTATTACTGTAACAGAGGTGAAATTACCCACGATGAACTCTAGAAAATTCCATTTCGTTTCACTCTCCAGTTTAAATATTATCAAGTCTTTCCAATCACGGTAGTATTAAGGAGTAATTTCAGAGATCTTAAACGGAACCACTTAAAACAGAACTGAATTTTCAGCTGAATTAGTTGCTACAATTGAATAAATAAAACAGAAGCTACATGAGAATGAAAATGTAATAGAACACTTTAGTAATCACAGCGCACACACTTTACAATTACGACAAAGGAGTATCTCGTACTCGTAAGGCACCAAGCCAAATTAGAAATTCGTATTTGGTTGAAAACGGCTTCCGAAAGAAATTGAATTTTTTCCATTAAGGGAAAGCTACGAAGCTTTACAGACAAAGTCAGTAGAAAAATAAAACAGATAGTATTGTGTTACTTACATTAGAAGAGATAGTAAGTACCGAAGTAATTATAGGAAAGCCGACTATTATAATTAATTATCCATTTCAGCGCTTTGTGACAGCCACGTAGTTTCAATTAATTGCTAATTTCGCAGTTATCAAAATAATTACCCTGCAATTAGTTGCGTCTTATTGCTATTATTTGGTTGTCTAATTTAGTGCATTATGTAACCATAATGAGAATAATACTAATCTAATGATAATTTATAGTATAGGTATATATATAGTATAGGTTGTTTTATGACATATTTATCAAGCTGCATAGAAATTTTTAAAATAACTCTTTGAAACAATCGGATTTGAAAAAAAAAAGGTATTATAAATTCTACTTAATATCTCTGTTATAACAGTCTCTGTGGCGTGACGGTAGTGAACGCGGACGCAGGAGGCGCGTGTTCGATCCCCGCTCAAATATTTGTATGCATGAATACCTATGGGTATTTGCATTGGTTTTTACCATGGGTCTAGATAGCGTTGTGCTGAATGTTGTGGAATATTTTTAACTCCAAAAAATATTGATCACAATCATGACTGACAAATTTATGCACCCAAGTTAGCAAGATACACATAAAAAAAAGAACCAAACTAAATTAGGCATTAATACCATAGATTACTTAATAGTCAGAACTAATGGGTACTTGACTGACCACTGGTTCGGAACACAGCCCCGCCTCGTCCTGCCTCGAGCCCCGGCAAGAAACTACATTACAATCATAGGTTACTTTTCCAATGGGGTAAGTAGAGGCCGCATGTTTCCACTTGCTACGAGCCTTTAATTCACTTCACTTTATTTTCATGCATGCACGCCGGGTGCGGGTTCTCTTGAACTGGCTTTTCTCTTCGATCTGATTGATAAACTTTTACCAATTTTTTCATCTCACTTAGGTTGTAGACAAGCGCTCGGCCTACCTGACGAAAAGTGGTTACCGTGGCCTATGGACGTGTGTGTGACCAAGGACATCACATTCTGCCGACCCTATTTTCTCGTTTTCACACATTTTCTCTAGCAAAACGTTATTAATAGTATGCAAAACATAAAGAAGAGACATAATGTATATTGATTAGTGTCAGAAAAATAATCCTAAGATTGAAAGTAACGTTCTAGGTACTCATATTGAGTATAGGCAACTGAAACTAGATTTATAAAATATAATCGAGTATCTGAGACTATAGTTGCCATCAGTTGGCTAGCTGCCAGCAAGCTAGGCTTAAAGTTCAGAAAGACTGTTGCGCCGACTTGATCAGTATTTATTGGACAGTACTAGAAACGGAGAAGCAGTATAAATCACATTGAAATAGTTGAAATAAAGTACAGGTATTTCCACAAATACCTGTATTTATTTTCTATTCGGTAAAGCACCGGAAAAATTGCCTCTGCCAAAATATTTCACACCACTCATCAACTCTCATTAATCAACAAGTTAAGATATTAACGAGTATAGGTTTTTATTGTGAATTATAAATTTTATATTAGTTCTAACCTCTAAAATTTTGGGGACATAGTATGGGGTTCTGTGGTGTTCACTACTTTACACAATAAAACACTGTTATTTAGTGAGTAGGTAGTTACACAGTTCACAGCACGTCTGCACTGTCCGGACCGCACTGTCAACTGTCACTACTTTTATTTATGTATGTCACAGATTCTATCAAATTAATATTATATCACAGAGTATAACTATAGTGCGTCAAGAAAGTCGTGAAATTAATGTTGGAGGAACTAAAATTTTTCCTTGTACTTGCAACACTCAATAACTGCCAAACTGAGTTATCAGTTGTCAAATCATATGAAAATCTTAGTTTGTTGGAGATGTTTCGTATATTGTTTGCGTTTATATAATTACTGTTCATCGTGTAACAGCTTTGAGTGTAAAAATGAATTGTTATGTGAATAATAGTTGTGCGAGCCATGTCGTATTCAAAGTATTTTAGGGATATAGTATGAAACACAGCGGAATTTCAAGCCGGCAAGCTGCTTTCTGGTTTTGATGATGTTGATGGCCAAACAGCTAAATTAGCCGGTACGTACATATACTTTAATGTTAAACAAGGTATGGGAAGTGTAATCTATTAAACATTATGTATTTTAAGTGAATATTTTATGTTTCAAAGCATTGTTTCAATTTGTTGTGGTTATGTCATTGACCTACGATTATAATAAATCATAGTGCAACATTTTGACGTTTTTGAACATTCTTGATCCATTTTACAGTATAAACCACTTAGGCCCTTATGACTAAAAAAAACACAGGGTATTATTAAACCCTGCGTATTTTTAGCTATATTTAGCTGTATTTATCCAGTACGTTTGTATTTGTTACAGATTTTCAAAAGCTCATTTCATGACATCATTTCATAATGAGATGATATTTCCAGTGAGTCGGAAACTATCGAGATAAATTACACAGGAGTTTCAAGCAGCATTTCAGGTGTTCAATACTCGGACCAATAAATTATTCTTTTATAAGATCTTTTGTTCTCATTTTTTAATAATATAACATTAAAAATATATCATTTGTGAAAATTTCAACTGTCTAGCTATCACGGTTCATGACAGACCTTAGTAAAAGTGTCTCGTTTTTATTCTTTGGGTGTGCTTTGAGTAAAAAATCGCTCGAGACATGTATCTTGGACCTAAAATGTGCTCAAAATGTGGCCAGTGGCGGTGGACGAGCTCAAAATCACCAAGCATAGATTATTAAAAAATAATCTGCGCGCGCCAGGTCCTCGTTTGTCTCGCAATTTAGGTCCAAGATATGTGCCAAGGTATAAACTAAAAACGTTCGACACGCCGTGTCTTTGTACTTGGGGTCTTATACTCAACTAACGAGGTATTAGCGTAACCAATAAGGCATTTCCTTCACACCCTAGTAACCTTGGGCCATATATGGTTTTAAGATGGCCCTCTCGGGTGTGGGGTCATCATCTGACCTCTACGCTAGTCACAGGAACCCTTGGCGAGCCTCCGAGCAGCTCTCTATAGGGTTACTCCCGCGGCGGTCGTTAATTGCAGTAAGGGGTGGCATCTACCTTGTGCTGAGGAAGAGAGAGTAGAGAAGCATTGCTGTCTCCGTTATACAGGTTGCACCGAATGGGGGTCTCGGATCACGCGCGCCAAATTTAACGTAATATCTATGTTCCTAAATCGTTACGCTGTAAGTTTTATTAGGCTTCAAGTTCACGTTGACACATGTAAATCAGGTGGACCGTGTGCTTATCTGCCACCTAAGTGGTATAAAAAAAAAATGTATGCAAGGAATGAATACTTGAGGAATTAATACTTTTCCTTGTATGTATTGACAACACTCCACGACTTCCAAACCAAATTATTTGTTGATATCGATGTATGACTTTATGTATTCAGCCAATTCCTTTACCAATTCGGCAAAAAGTACATTCTTTACACAGTGAAGAAAGAAGTACCTACACTAAAAAAACTTTAGGCAGTTGTAAAGTTGTATACTTAATACCTTAATAAGTGAAAAAAAAAGTACTGTGACATATTTTTTACTTTTTGATGAAATATGTACTGCTTTATACCATAAAAAACAACAGATCAAGACTGTTCAGTTGTAGTGTGACAGGGATACCAGATTAAGCGCAGCAGCGCCACCCTCAATTTTCACGACTTTCTTGACGGGCTATATTTGCCTGCAATACGAGTGTGTACAAATACTCTTTTTATCCTTGTTCGGTTCTTCACCAACTGGAAACAAGTGATTAAACACATGAGCACAACCCATGAGCTTAATCTCTTGTGTCCAGTTGGTGAATTTCAAAATTAATTTATTTGTTATTTTTATTTTATTTATTTATTTATGAAACAAAATATACAAATAGCTTTTAAAGTATTTACAAAATAATACCACAAAAATTAATTATAGTTTTACTGGGCATTATAGCCGTCACGTCAGTGGTTACTTATTTATAAGTAGGTTAGTATCACAAGTCATTCACACCGTTATTATAAACAATATAATAGGATAATACAATTAGCGATAATAGAGGGTAGACTACAATAAAGAACAAGAAAACAAGAAAAGAACAAGGCGTAAGTACACATGCAAAATATTAAAATTGTATCCACTTGTATTACTTATTAAATTATTTTATTAATTGCATAAAAAATAAAATAATTCCCATTTATATTTACCTATGATTCATTATTCAGTGTTTGTTCAAATTGTGATTGAATTATTAAATATATGACAATAAAAACTATGAATATTAATATACAAGCGGTAGGTAGATAATCTGTAGATAACCCTAACGACAGATCAAGGTTGTACACACAACACAACCCGATTAAGTCAACCGTGGCCCATTACGGCCGTCCTACATTACTGATGTTCCCGTATGCATGAATCTCGTCATTTCTTATGTACAAAGGTAATCCATAAACACGCGGTCATTCGGGTCACTTTTAGTATGAAAGCCTTATTACGCTGACTGAATAGGTAACATTTAATTTTGACACATGTGTGTTTTGGTCGGTTTTTAATTTATTTTGGCCACATGAGTGACTGAATTTACTCGAGCTTTTTTTTTCTGGATAGATCTGATACTGTGGAATTTTTTTTTTTTTTTTTTTTTTTTATGGATTAGGGAGGCAAACGAGCAGACGGATCGCCTGATGGTAAGCGATTACCGCCGCCCATGGACACCCGCAACACCAGAGGAGTCACAAGTGCGTTGCCTTCCTTTTAAAAGAGAGTACGCTCTTTTCTTGAAGGTTTGAAGGTCGTAATGGTTCGGAAATACCGCTGGTGGCAGTTCATTCCACAGTTTAGTTGTGCGAGGCAGAAAGTTTCTCGAGAAACGCACAGTTGTGGACCGCCAGCTGTCCAGATGGTGAGTGTGGAACTGCTGTCGCGTGGAACGATGGCGGAAAGAGGCGGCGGGGATCAATCCGAACAATTCCTCGGAGCACTCCCCATAGTATAGGCGATAGAAGATGCAAAGCGAAGCCACATCTCTACGCAGTGCCAAAGAGTCTAGCCGATTTGAAACATCCCGGCAGTTGACGATTCGAGTCGCTCTCCGTTGGATGCGGTCCAGAGGGAGAAGTTGGCACTGAGGTGCTCCTGCCCAGAGATGAGAACAGTATTCCATATGTGGCCGTACTTGCGCCTTATAAAGTTGTTGGCGGTGAGCCGGAGTGAAATACTGTCTCGATCTATTGAGTACACCCAGCTTCTTCGAGGCCAATTTAGCTTTACCCTCTAAATGACCGCGAAACTGGACTTCGCTCGATATGTCAACACCAAGTATTCCAATATCGACTGAGACAGTTAAGGGGGTGCTCTCAAAACGAGGGACTACGACCAACGGCTGTTTTTTTGCGGTGAACGCACAAACTTGTGTCTTTGTGGGGTTAAAACGGACCAAATTAAGTCTACCCCAAATTGAAACTTTATCTAGAGAGGTTTCAATTTCAGACACAAGTTTATTTCGGCTCTCGTTGACGTTTTCCCGAGAAATGTTCGCGCAGCCGGTATAGAGGGCATCGCTTGTACTGTCGTCCGCATAACAATGAATGCCGCTAATTTGCAGCATGTCATTGACATGGAGGAGAAACAGAGTGGGCGATAGCACACAACCTTGAGGGACACCAGCATTCACAGACATAGAGTCAGAACATTCACCGTCGACTACGACTTTTATGCTTCTGTCTGTTAAAAAGCTAGCAATCCATTTGCACAATTTCTCGGGAAGCCCATAAGAAGGAAGCTTTGATAAAAGCGCTTTGTGCCAGACCCGATCAAAGGCCTTCGCTATGTCCAAACTAACCGCCATGGCTTCTCCCTTGGTCTCGATCGCCTGTGCCCAACGATGCGTCAGGTATACTAGAAGATCACCAGCCGACCGACCCTTACGGAAACCGTACTGCTGGTCACTGAGTAGCTGATGACCCTCCAGATACCGAAGGAGCTGGCAGTTGATAATGGACTCCATTATCTTCGAGAAAAGGGAGGTAATGGCTATTGGTCTGTAGTTGGATGGATTTGAGCGGTCGCCTTTTTTAGGGATCGGGTGGACCAGCGCTGTCTTCCATAATGTCGGGACTACGCCAGAAGAGTAAGAGAGCCGGAAAAGACGCGTTAAGACCGGTGCCAACTCTGGAGCGCACATCTTCAACACTATGGGAGAGATTCCATCAGGCCCATTCGACTTATGGATATCGAGGGACGTAAGTGCTAAACGCACTGAGCGTTGGTGAAACCGGATATCCGGCATACAGCTCTCGCAACGCGGTATACTGGGCGGTTCCTGTCCCTCGTCATCCAAGGTCGAGTTAGACGCGAAGAGTTTGCCCAGAAGATCGGCTTTCTCCTTTGCGTTGTGGGCCAACGAATCATTTCCCATGTGCAGAGGTGGAAAGGATGGCTTGCAGAAGTTCCCTTCGATAGCTTTGGCGAGAGACCAGAATGCACGAGTTCCCGAAGGTAGACGCTCGAGCCTCTCGCCAATTCTACGGATGTACTCCGACTTCGCCCTTGCTATGACTCTTTTGAAGGACCTGGAGGCAAAGTTATAGTCTTTTCTTAGTGCGCTGGTATTTTGGTCCCGTGCCGTCACCGCATTGACCCAGGCTTGGTAAGCTTCGTGCTTCCTGCTTCCTGCTTCAATCTAACTTCAAGCTTATTTTATGCATGAAAAAGTGGTTATATTGGCCTCGAACCGACTAAAATGCTCGCCGCCGTCTATGAGTTTTTTTTGGATGTGACACGTCAATTTGACATCACCTCTCCCGATGGTAAACTAAAGGCAAAGTCTCGGAAAGAGGGTTACCTTTATAAACATGTACCATGGTTAACAATGGTGGCACTCAGTTTTACGGTCTCATCAGATACCTTTTCACACCCCGCTTAAAGGATCCGGGACTGTAGGAAGAGGGAAACACGTGACAACATCTCTACATACAACTCGTTCTTTTCTTGATATTTTCTGAAGTTTACGTGAATTTCACTTATCGAAATAAAAGCACTTTATATATTTGTTATTATTTACTTTTAAACCAACTTTTCGACCCCTTTTCAGCAGCCATGTTTGTGGAATGACTCATGATGGTAGTTGTCAGGTTGTCACATACTTTGAAGTATAATTTATTTCAAAGTATCTACCTGAATCATGATGAATTGTTGGTATTACTATTTAATGAGCTCCCTGTGTCATTAAGTCTTGCTGTATTATGCTGTTTACTAGGTTTGATTAATTGCATGACTGGATACCAGACTGTTAGTACGCTCCAAACATATTTTCTATAAAAATTTGGGTGTTTTTTAATTGCAATAGCCTCGTAGATCATTCTCGAATCTTAAGTAATGGTCGGTACTTTTTTGCGCGTGTTCACATACTGCTGACTTTGTTGAGCGTTGGTATTTTATGTCAGCTATGTGTTTTTTGACGTGGGTGCCAAAGCTTTGCTTGGTTTGACCAATAAGTCGTTCTTTTCTGTTCTGAAGATAAATATGAAGGTAAAGAATCATCAAGAGTCACATCATCGCAGCTACTGTATCTATAGCTTCTGCTATGTAACCCGGAAGGCATCAAATCTCACACAAACTAAATATTGCAATGATTGATTACTGCAGATGATGTTTTCATAATATAATAATATACGGTATCAGTGCCACGCAGGTATCATTGCGAAACTGGCTATTTGAGCCCCACCGGGTAATAAATGAATTGCCATAATTTGTGTGTCTATGGATAATGATATATGCATGTCAACTCCACGACACAGGGTATCCTAGTGTGGGGTTCAGAGAATCAATGTGTGTCTAGGTTATATTCAAAAGAAAAGTAAGTAATCTTTGAGTCTATATAGCGTAGAATTTCCAAGAATATAATCTAATCTATTCTAGGAAATCCTATCCTATTCTATATATCGTATAATCTAGAATAGATAATGGCGACCAATCTGCTAAATGGGCGCTTTGTTCGAATATTCTGTCTATATCGATCATGTTATTACGTTATTACGTTCGATTACAATTCAATAATTCACTTGAGATATATTTATCACCATTAGACAAGAAAGGAAGCACCAGAATTTATTTTATCCATTATATTATTACTTAAAAATAACTTTTTATGTTTTTATGCAAATATTTGATCGGTGGGTGCTAACAGTATCTTATCCCATTAAAAGTTCGACATTTAAGATCCTCGGTCTTCATTTTTTTACTGTGCAATTAATAGCAACCTGGGCAGCGAGGAATATTGCTTACCGTAATTTATGATTTCCCATTTCAACAGCCCGATCGTTAGTATATTTCTGAGTAGTAAAATATGTTTTATTGGTTAACAGCATTAGCAGCAGTACCTAAAGCATTAGCAGTGATAGTACATCTACATATTAATAGACTAAACGAAAATTTTCGGATCCTTTCTCCTCTATTTGTTAAGCAATTTCTTTTTATTATATTGCTCAAAAGCTTTTTGTACTTTTTCATCTTGAATCACGTTTTACTCAAATTTTATATAATAATTATAGGCTAATTCCAACTGATGGACTACTAACACTGTGTGCTTATAAGATAAGTTCATTAGTTCAAACTTTAATCCAAACTAATATTATAAATGCGACAATAACTTTGTCTGTCTGTCTGTCTGTCTGTATGTTAAGCGTTCACGCCTAAACCACTGAACCGATTTTGATGAAATTTGATATAAGGGCAGATTAGACCTTGAGAAAGGACATAGGTCATGTTTGGTCGTGATAACCGACATCCACGCGGGCGGAGCCGCGGGCAAAAGTTAGTGTTAATATATATTGTGGTCAAGTTTTAGGCGGTAATTCTGTGGAAACCACTTGACTTTGAAGATAGCACCTAAAACTTGTTGATAGATGTTTATACTTTGTATCACAAATATAGGTTATACAAGCTTTTGCCCGCGGCTCCGGATCATGGTCTAGGGATACCACAGAGTTACTTTCATATTTAAAATATTAGTATGGAAGTATGGATCAACCTATTGTATACTGTTGAGAGCTTACTGTCTAAGCCGCAAAACTCCAGATTTAAGCTTGCACCAAAGTCTCATGCTAGTTGATGGACTTTGAAGATCATGTACTGTGTTCATAAACTCTGAGGCACTAATACTTCCTTCAAGTTTATTTTCTTTTTCAACAACTTACATAGATAATGCAGCAGAAGCAGTTTCAACTTAATCGAGAAAGAATTGAGATTCGTTAACTAAAGCCAAGCCATGCCAAGAAAACTTTGCCTAACAGGAAAAGTATCTGCTATCCACTTTGAGTGCTTACAACAATCAGCTCCTTGTGGTTATACATTTAAAAACTTCTTATTTATAATTTTAATTTTTCGTAAAGGGTTTTCATGTGGGCAGAACTGTAGACAGCAATTTATATCTTTATGTTCTAAATATTTTCTTAATTATTTACTCTAATAATAACACAGAAACTGTTGCTGTTGGTTAAGAGCTTGATTTTACCAAAAATAACGAATTTACAGCGAGAGTGCTTTTAGACCCCAACACCACTACACTAACTTAATAAAAGTAAAACTTCATTTAAACATTTCGCCTGTGCATTGCATTTCTACTTGATAATATTTTACTCTAAGTATTCTACTGCGTTGTTCTTATATAAGTATTTATTAAAACATTCTTGTTTAAAATACCACTCTCAACATGGTTTCAGTACCAGACTCTGAACTTTGCTTAAATCACAAAAACCACACATTCTCACACTAACTTTGTTGAGTAAGTTTCTTTGCATGAAAGCTCCGAACTTGGCCTACGAAAGGATTTTTCCCGTATCCGGCTATATTTTAAGGCTTATATGGCACGCTTGGCTTCATCTCAAATATCCTTCCGTTTCATCTCCATTTTACTTTCGGCTTATCTGGGCTTCTAAGATTTTTTTCCTAGACAAATGAGATACGTTGCGGTCCGTGAGAAGTTAATTTTTTCCTTTCTTGTTTATCATTTTTGTATCGTTTTGTCCCTTTAACCTTTTTTGCTAGAACTTAGACTAAATATTGTACAGAGAATATGATGATAACTGTATGCTGTAAGACATTGTAATGCGGCATGCGTAGAATGAAAAATGAGATTGGATTTCATGTTCATGATCCACGTAACTTGTGTTGTAATAAAATTCTGGTAAAGTAACGTAACACATGTTATTGCTTGTTCCCCGTCGAGCTGTCATTCTGTGACGGATCACACGGGTACATAACATGCTAAGTTGATGTATTTTAACATTTTTTGTTCTTTCGCTGAGCGTTGTTCACGCACATTCAGATATTGTCACGTACGTAATAAAATTCTTCATTATAGTAGATGTGTTTGACGCGAGGTTGCGAGGTGTTCATTATGAATGTTGTTACACGTAGACAAGTTTGTCTTAAAAATATAGGTATAATTTTATTTCAGAGAATCTTGGTCTTTTGTGTTTGTTCAAGGTAATGTTTACTTTAGAGATAAGGTCTGTCTAGGTACTATGTAATTAGTGGTGAGTTTCAGAAGACGGTTAGCGTAGACATTCGGGAATTAATAAAGTTTGCAGTACTGAGCCTTGGGCGTGGGCTGCAACACAAACATCACACGAAACGTCGATCCTCGGAGATGAAACTTGCCCAGAGCTAATATTATAATAACAAACTAACTTCCCATAAAGGAATTTCATTATTTGGTTTGTCTTTGATTGGATGGGACACGAATCAAAAGTTCTAGGTTCTATTTAAGTTATGATTTAATATCAAGCACGTTTTTTTATAACGAGAATGATGAGAAGGTTTGCAACTGGGTCGGAGTTAATCATGTACTTAGTTATTTTTATTCTTAAACTTTATGCACAGTTGTACAAAGGCAGACTTAATGCCGAAGCCATTATCTACCAGTCAACCTTAGGGTGATGCAGAGATACATTGAGGTAGGTGCAAGTTATTTATCTCTCTCTCTTTTCTTTCGTAGATCCTAAGACACAATTCAAAATTCAATGAATCAGTATTTATAAATATTTATTGCTTTCAATAATCCAAGTTTACCTAATCTAAACTACCCGTCAGCTCATAGTACGTATATCTGTTAACCAGTCAGTAATAAGAATAACAAACTTCAAACACTACATAATTGAATAAAGAACAAAACATAAGTTAATAATGACAAGACGTCAGGCTTGCGATTGGTAGCTGCGCTCTTACTATTACGTACAACTAACAGAAATAAACTTTTACAACTAGAAGAGTTAGTGAGATTGCTAGGAATTTGTACAAGTACACGAATTGAGTATTTTTGTTAAAATGCACTAGAAATACAAATGTCTCTGTAGTTTCTATTAAATACTGTGAGATTGTAGGTACAGTCAGCATCAGATCGACTCTGATGAACAAAGTACTCAGAATGATTGTATTTGCTTGTTTTTCCTCCCTTCCTGTTGACGGATTGTTCTGATATTTGGTACATACCTTTAGTATGGACAATCATCATCCACATAAAGACCTTAGTCCTGATTGCATCCGAGGCCACGGTGTCCTCGGAGCTTAGGGACCGAGGACACCGTGGAAGGGAGTTTGGACAATGTTACCATTTAAATCAAAAAACAGTTTGGTTTGCCTATAATACAAGAGTTTTATGATCATTTTGAGACTTCGTTGTTAAGATATTTATGACGGTGACTGTACTAAACCCTAAAGAAGAAAGTTACATTGAATTGTCTAAGTTATAATGTTTAGGTATACAATAAAAAGTAAAGAAAGCAGCTGGGATCAGTTGGACGTAAAAGCTAAATGATAGTAATTCGTTGATAAATTGACGCACACTAATTGCAAATTGCAATTTTTATTGACAATAAAATAACTACGGCCTATAATTATATCAACAAAGAGTTCATATTATTCTTTCAACAATAGCCACCATATTATTGTCACTGAGAAAAGCCTTTAGTAATCTATTTGGGACGAAGTTAGTTCCTCTGGGAGACAAGTTTTTACTTGCGAAGGTACTTTTATCAGTGTTATGAACTCCGGGGAAATCTACACTTATACTGCTCACGAGCTTTTGAAATAACGTATGAGCATAGTTTTTATGTGTGGATAAGTCATTGTCTTTAGTTGAGCAGTTTACACCTTCATTCTTTACATTTTGTTCAAGTTTTCTTGAGACTAGAACAAATTCTGGCTATTAGTCTCACTAAGTTACGTGGTACTTTTTGCGTTTTAATACCCTTTATAACAATAATAGGCACATATAAATACTCTGTACATTAATATTGTGAAGTTATGTACCTTAGGTATATCTAATATATAAAATTCTCGTGTCACAGTTTTCGTTGCCATACTCCTCCGAAACGGCTTGACCGATTTTGATGAAATTTTTTGTGCTTATCCGGTATCTATGAGAATCGGCCAACATATATTTTTCATCCCCCTAAATGGTGCAGCGGGAACGGGATCTGACGCGGATCGCGGGGCGGGAAAAAATTCGCGGTACGAAGTTCGCCGGGACAGCTAGTCAAGTATACCTAATATTATATTCATATAAGGTTTATAGTCTCTGTGGTGTGGCAGCAGTGAACGCGGCCGCAGTGCAAATATTTGTATGCATGAAAATGGGTATTTGCATTGGTCTGGGTGTTTCTATGTATCGTATGTATTTACAATAAAAAAATAGAATCTAAGTATGTATATCCGCATTGTAGATTCCATAACACACGCTAGTTAAGCTATGCTTACCTTTTTTTTTTCGTGCGGAACTCCCCTCGAATACGGATCGGACTCGAACCGACTAAAACCGCACGCCGACTGTGGGTCGTGGTGCTAGGCCGGAGATGAGGTTGTCTTCGACATATCCCTCGCACCCCGGCTGACCCTGTGTCGTCCCTTGCGGTCTGGCCCTCCTCAGGAGGGGAGACAACGGTGGTCCGACTCGCCCCCGGAATGGGTAGGCGCGCTTTTAAGCGCGCCGCGCGCCGCCGCCACCGTGGCCTGCTTCTGCTGGGGTGACAGGTGGCTCCACCCGTCACCCCGAAGCCATGCTTACCATGGGTCTAGATAGCGTTGTGTAGAACATTGTGGAATAATGTATAAGGCTGTATAAGTATTTACCTAGAAAAACCATTACTTAGTTGTCTGAATGATAAAAGAAAACTATTCCAATAAGCTTAAATTGGCAGGACTGTTACGAAAATACTGCACGTTACATTCATTCCAGAAATATAATAATAATAAATTTCCTTTAGTAGTGAGAAATACATCAAATAATTCTGACAACTAGAGACTTTCTCCTAACATCTAAGAGTATACCTATCTAAAGTCTGCGAGCGCATATTTGGCAGGCATTGACCTTTTCATTTACCGGAGTAGCCGTTTGTATCTACTCTAGAAATGTAGGCTAACAAATGAAGTCAAAATGGAAGCTAAAGTAAATTATCTGCTTAGGTACAGTCTTCTCGTTAGGTACACTCAAAATGAAAACTAATGTATTATGAGCAAATCAAACTGTTTTACAGATTTAAATTGTATTATTGTTCAAACTAAAATATCTCATCAATCCGTCAACAGGAGGGTGGAATCCAAGGAATTAAGATCATTTTGACCACTTTGTTCATTAACATCTTTCTGATGCTGACTGTACAAAAGATAAAATAAACACTACAAACAGTTGATGAGAAAATAAGCAAGGAAAGTAAGCAACAGAGCCCGTATCCCTTATTTCAAACCAAAAATTACAAACGTATACATATTAACTTTGTGTGTTTAGGTTGTCTAATTATGCATTAATTTCCTTTTGAACGTCAACAAATTTAAACATACTGAGCTATATAGTTAGGCATAGTGAAGTGTAATACCTGTTGTACTACTTTCTTTATGTTTTTTTCGTGCGGATATGCCAACGGACACCGAACTCGGACTCGAACTGACCAAAACCGCACGCCGACTGAGGGTCGTGTTGCTAGGCCGGAGGTGAGGTTGATTTCGACATATCCCTCGCACCCCATCTGACCCATAGTCATCCCTTACGGCCTGACCCTCCTTGGGAGGGGGGACCACGGTGTCACCGACTCGCCTCTGGAATGGGGAGGCGCGCCTACGCACGCCGCCGACCTGTTCTACTACAGGTGGATAGATCTGTTATCCTTACGAATACCATGTTTGTTTATATAACCTCGTCAGAGTTTGAGAAGCACCTGTCTTCATTTTTGCACCATCAAAACTTAAAATTCTTTCTACGGTCGCGGGTCCTTTATCCAAGGTGTGAAAAAGTAATACCACCATTGTAGATTATTGCGATTTATAATGGTGACCTTTACTACTGAGATTTCACTTTTAACATATCAAGTTATATAACTTTTGGTAGGAGGTAGGACACGACGGTATTTCCATTCAATTGATTATTCCAACTAGGGAAGTACCTCCGCTCTACAGAATATCGCAGCCATAATGATTTCGTGTTCTGTTCCCGGCGGTGAGTCAGAGCTCACTGGAGAATTCTTGCGCTGTCAGTGGGGAGACCAAAGGTTTGTCTTGCTTTGTCTTCTACACTGACGACACAGATTTTTTTTGTGCAGTTACAGGGTCGGCACGCGTCCATCAGGTGTGCAAAAATCTCAACCATTACGTATTGATTTAAAGTAATAGGGGGCGAGCCTATTGCCGTCAAGCAGGAAATTAATCATGGGCTCTATGTTTACCGTCAGATGCAGAACAGTCCTATCCCTTAGTCGGCTTTTACGACACCCACCACAGGAAGAAATGGGGTGGCCCTATTCCTCTCCACTGGGAACCATTACGGCATAGTTGACTAAAAATGGGTAATGAGTACACTTACACACTCTATTTGGTAATTAGTACCTACAGTTCTCATTGAAAATATCTTACATTGGATACCTATTTCACTTCTTTCGATAATATTATTAGAACTTGGTACTCTATTTCAATATAATATCTTTTCACAAGCTAGCTACGAAGATTAATGAGTCCGTAAGATTACAAAACTTGAAGTAGCAGAAATTTGGTAGAACTTATTGATACTGTTATAGAAGTTTCAAGGAAATAAATTTTGCTCAATATTTTGACGGCTATTTTTAACTTGGTAATTGAATGGTACTACATATATATTTTATTTTGATTTTAACATACAATAATCCATACTAATATTATAAATGCGAAAGTAACTCTGTCTGTCTGTATGTTACGCTTTCACGCCTAAACCACTGAACCGATTTTGATGAAATTTGGTATAGGGATAGGTTAGACCTTGAGAAAGGACATAGGCTATGTTTGGTCACGATAACCGACATCCACGCGGGCGGAGCCGCGGGCAAAAGCTAGTTACTAATACAACTAAAAATAAATGAACAAATCAAAAACATAAGCTAAAATTAAAACGCGTCGTAGAATTCCTCCGCATCGCATGCCTCTTGTGGTAGAGTAATAGAATTGATTGACAAACAAATCACATTTCCTACCAATATTATAAATATGAATGTTTGTAAAGATGTTTGTTTGTTTGGATGCTAGTTACTCATTAATGCTCTAACAGCTGAACTATTTAACACAGGAATATGTTCCCATGGGTAGCGGGAACGGAATCTAAATTTCCGGGATGAGAGAGATTTGTTCGCTGCATTCTCACCTCCAGCAACCCAAAACGGCGTGCGTTTTAGTCGGTTCCAGTCCGACATAACCGGTACTATCCGTGGGGTCTTTCGCACGATAAAAAAAAGAGGCGAAGCTTTATCGGGCATCAGCAGTTTATAATGTTAAAATAAATAAAATTCAAGTACCAAACAGTTTAGTACCAACTATTATGATAATATATGAAATATACTAACTGCCAGTATTATTTCCACGGTAGTGAGCTCTTTATATAAAGCCAATTTAGGTGCAATTTACGTCTATAACAGTTTCCACTACAATTTGCGTGTGTCACAACGAACACTCGAGTCTGTTAACAAGTCTACGAGGTCGCTAATATTATTATAAATTAAACCTTATTGTGTACATTTTAAGGTTCACTATATGTAGTCAGAAGAAATTAAGGCAGGGGCAAAATACCTTTGAACGCAATAGGGGGCCTTATATTGCATTGCACGCGTTGTTTTTATGGAGAGGCCGACAAAGATAATCATAAGAATATTTTTCTTGTAGCAAATAGCAAATAATGAATAGTACATAATAAACTAAGTATACTTACAAAAAAAAGAGAAAGAAGGACACTTCAAGACGTAGGCTAGTACTATTATCTATTCTGTGACGTAGGTAAGTTTTTAAGAAAGTGAAAACAGTTACTTAACAAAAGAAGTTACGTCAAGAATATTTTTATAACACATAAATTTAAAGCTTCGTGCTTCGGGGTTCGAACCTACAATACCGATGTTTCCGTAGCTTAGTCGAAATTAGGGAGAATATTAGTAAAGTCAGTAACTAATATACTTTGTAAAAAATACAAAAAGTTGATTACGTTGAAAGAGTCTCAGAAAATTGACAGAAATGTGCTCCAGGCGATAACCAGTCATTGTGCAATTAGACATTTAGATCCACACCGTTCCTGCGTGACTCAAAAATGCATTCATTCTTAAATTTTGCACGTGCAATTTTCAAGAATTACACCAACAGTCCATGAGAGCGAAAGAACGCCTTAGTTGTCTTATCCCTAACACATGTAACAAATTACGATGACTTTACGGTAAGAAAAATAAATGAAAAGAAAATTATTTTTTCTGATAAAGTAATAAAGTACCAAACTAAAAAAAAATACTTCCAATCTCAACTTTATTGAGGTTCCAAAGCTACAATTAATCTAAGCAATGAGGAATCTAGTAGCACTTCTGGTATACTTTACTGCAGCTGCAGGTGCCTTTGTTACTTTATAGCAGTAGCCAGCGAGAAATGTTCAGAGAATAGTTAGTTTTATTGCAGAACTAGGTACAGTCAGCGTTAGAATTATCTTGACTGGCAAAAAACTCAAGATAATCTCGATATCCACTAATGATGTTAATACCAAACTGTTTTATTGATTTAAATTGTATTCGTTACTGTCCTAACTAAAGGTGTGTACCAATTATGAGAAGAGTCGATAAAATGGGGGAAAACGAAGATATCACAACATTTTCTTCGATCTAATGCTGACTGTACTGTAGTTCTCACACAACTAACCTTTGTAAATGATACGATTTTGTTCAGAGTGTACTTCATAGAAGGCACTCTTTGGCATCGTGCAAAATATTTTTATTACACTCATAAATTACCTATAACTTGCCAACTCCTAACAAAGCCGAGGAACAGAAACCATATTATTCGGGCTGGGTCTCGAAAATCATGTTCATTTCATAGTTCGTAAAACTCATACTAGGAATACTAGTAAATCTTATTATGGCTGTGGATTTTGCAAGTTTAGCACGCTAGTTCGTACAATATTTTAAAGTGTAGTGCCTTTTATTTTTGAATAAGCTAGTTTAGAGGTGTTTGTCGCACTACAATATTATGTAGTTAAGGATGATTGCAGAAATTGTATAGTAAATTCATTTAGATGTGGGTGTTATGGGTCTCTATGAAAACCTTCAGGTTCAAGTTGGTACATCTCATTTAATGAGATTGATTTGGAATCAATCTCATTAAATGAGATGTACCAACTTGAAAATTTTGCAAGTGATTACCAGACAAGATTCTGGCCTAGATATTCCTCTGATTGGGGGTTCACTTTCATGAAAATCAAGTTAACCATGTAGGACTAGTACTTAGAGCGGACCTTGGAGTCCAGTGAACTCCAAAGTAAATAGTGCTGATCGCCTGGTTTTTCCTCTGAATAATAATATTGAGAAAGATTAATAGCATTAAATACCCGTAATCTAATCGAGGAGGTGAGTGCTTATTCTTTCAACGTGTTATAATAGTGTCTGCTCTAGAACAATTTGCAGTTTCTAGCAGTAACTTAGCAGAAGTTTATGGGCAGTTACTGTAATAATAATGCAAACTGCTCATTCTGCTCGAATATAACGTTAAATTAAATTAAAGTAAGTTGCACAATACTATAAGGCTCTGCAAGTTTATTATTTCGGAGATTGTTAAAATTTAATCTGTCTTTGTTATTGGAAAAATATGTTATATAATAATGTTATAGAATAAAGAAATTATTTTTCTTAAAATTTTAAGTTTATGTATCTGCGGTAGCCTAGTGGTATGGGTAATGGACTGCTGAGACGAGGTCTCGGGTTCGATCCCAGGTTTACCATGGCACACACCAATGACTTATCGATGCTTTTCGAAGTTATGTGTGTATTTATCGCAGGTTTATAAGTGCCCGGTTAATGGCAATAGGCTCGCCACCTATTACATTGGGACCTAAACATAAACTGGCGAAATGTGGGTGCTAGCACCTCTGCCTATCCCTTCGGGGAATACAGGCGTGAGTTTATGTTATGTTATGTTATGTTATGTATTTTTTAAATCTGACATTTTAAGATATAGTTTTCTTTATGATTGCTAAGAAATCGGATGCCAATTCTTGACATAAAGAGAAGAGTAGTCCCAGGTTATTCAATCGGTATATAGAGCATCCGAACGATATTAGACCATACCGTTCCGTCTAGCGATTGAATTTTTCCAATTTAAACTTGCAAGAAAACAATATGGTATATTTTCTTGACGACATTCGTTCAATATCATACAGTGTATTCAAAGCAAAACTATCTTTATACAAAGATTCTTGAAATGCACAGTTCGAGTCAAGCGAAGAATTTAGTCGTATGCTGCTAATATAATTCAAACTTACTCAACCGTAAGTGCTGTTAAGTGTAAATGAATTAGAATAGGCATTGCCGACACTGCTTCAACGCGCGTGAAACACGTGCATAAGTTGGCCGACTTGATGGTTCCACATAAGTTACTCATTTGAGGCGAGCGCGCGCTGCATAACTAAGCGGCTCAACTAAACTTGTGC
This sequence comes from Eilema sororculum, assembly GCA_914829495.1. NCBI lineage: Eukaryota > Metazoa > Arthropoda > Insecta > Lepidoptera > Erebidae > Eilema > Eilema sororculum. Next base: position 15,976,949 of record OU618552.1, on the reverse strand, counting down.
CACTGAAACTTAGCTTCTTGTTTCCTGTGTCGCGCTTTCATTTGTTCCATTAAAAGCTGACGATGTCGCCTCGCCTTGCCTCCTTCTTGCACTTCAAAATACCGTAAATTTCAAACAACTCACAGTTCAACTTCATTTCTTTTGCTTTGCTTTGTTTAACTTTGCGTTAGTAACGTACGGATTTAATGAAGATGTTTGAGAGTGAAACAGCATCTACATTAATATTAGAGGTAAATGTAAGTTTTTTTTGCAGCGTAGTCAAATATAACTGAACCGATATTAGAGTTTTAGAGCCCACAGTTAGACTGAAAAAAGCGGACCCCAGACTCTGATATGAGAGCTTTTGATGCGATTAGGATTACCGCAATGGATGAAGACATCAATGACAAACATATTGACTTTCTATATAATTAAATATTATATAATATTTAATTATATAGAAAGTCAAGCAGTGGATTGCGGTGGGCTAAGTGATTGATTGATTGACATAGAAAATCAGACATTTGAATTTGGTTAGCAGGAAAAATGTTAGCATGAACCTGTACAAACAGTAAAAATAACTAAGCTATATTTACTACCGAAAGGCTTCCATTTTACCGTGCCAAGTGCTAACATCCGGGTTGAAATTGCTTCTAAGGAATTCTACGTAAACATCCGCTGAAGATCTGATAGAAAATAATAACGTAGTACAGTGCATTGAGTTGTGAAAGGTCCAAACGTTTCCAGGTGTTTTGAGTGAAGTATAAATTTTTATTATTGGTGCCTTTTCCAATTACGACCTACGAAGTTTATGCTTTACCTGGGTATAATAAAAACCCTTATCGTCACAGATTCCCGGGTTTTCAATTAAACTTTAGGTAATCACCATTTGTTTAGTACAACGGACGAACAACTTTGTCGGGTGAAATTGCCAAGTTTCGTCAATCTAATCAAAGTCTTTTTGATGGCCGTTATAATTTAATGCTTAAATTCTGTTTTCATAATAAATATTAGTTTTTGTTTTTCATTTTGTAGTAAAACTTTTCTAAGAACCGACTACAAATTATTACAGAAACTAGCTTGAGTTAATTTTGCGTACGTATATTGTCTGTAAAACAGCTAAATCTTTCTTATTATGACCAACATGGAAATTAAAAACGGGCAAACAATGCAGTCTCTAGAGAGTAAGCTGCGAACAGCAGACCATTTTTTTTTTCATAGTTTTATGGAAATTTGGTATCAAAAAAGGCACATCTGCTTCTATAGTTAGGTAACAGGAACTTTTTCTACAAACATTTAAACCTTTCTCAAGCTTTCTCTATAGTCTTTTAATGTTTTATTGTTGCTCATTTTGATATGTCAGTACCAAGTGGTGCTCAAAAAGGTCTATTTTCAACATCCAGTACCCGAGAATATCAATTAAGAACTTTTTGCTCTGTAATTGTAAATATCAAAAGTCAATTCGAAACGGATTTCAACCAAGGTTGTTAATACTATTAGTGTTGGTAAAACTCAATTTATTGTTTGGTCATAAATTTTGGGTAAATTACATTTTGTAGGGCGCCTAGTAATTATCCATATTCACTATATTTGGTAAAGCCCGACACTCTTCAAACTATATTTATTATGATTAACTAAATTAAATAACTGTTGTAGTATTCAAGTTTCCCTTCTGTTATTTCTTATAGGATTTATATATTTAGATTAATAATGCGATAATAATATTATAATTGTTGTAACAAAATGGGTCTTGTTGGAGCCGTTTTTTTTATCCCGGTAATAGGTTCCCATGGGTCACAATTCTTATGTCTCTATGGTTCTATTTCTCCAAGCTCTTAAGTCTGTAGTCTTCAATATATTTTAAGATTTCAATGTTTGACTCACATCAGGTCAAGCTGGCATCAAAGAAACTTGGAGTTCTTATTAGGGCGAAGCAGTAATTCACTGCGGGGCAGCGACTCCTTCTTTATAAGGCACAGGTTCGGACCCACATGGAGTACTGCTGTCATCTTTTTGCCGGAGCGCCCGCACGCCAGCTTAACCCTTTCGACTCGGAGCAAAGAGACGTTGAGGCTCGTCGACAGTCCCATACTCGCAGGCGATGTGGAACCTCTCAGCCTCAGGAGGGATTTTGCCTCACTGTGTGTTTTCTACCGCCTATATTATGGTTTGTGCTCAGATGAATTATTTGACATGATGCTCACAGCTACATTCTATCATCGCACCGCTCACCATAGACAGGGAATTCATCCCCACACATTGCATCCGGATACGGTGCGCACCGTGAGGTATGAAAGGAACTTCATCCCACGTACACTCAAGCTGTGGAATGAACTCCCTACCATGGTTTTCCCAAGCGACTACAATATGGGGTTCTACAAGAGGGGCATTAGAAGGTTTCTTCAGGGTAGGCAGCGCGAGTGTAAAGCCCCTGGAGTTGCATACGTCCATAGGCTGCGGTAACCACTTTCCATCAGGTGGGCCGTGTGCTTGTCTGCCACCTATGTGGTATAAAGAAAAATGAAGATTACTCGCACAGTGTTGTCACACTCTTCATCTTTCAAAATCAAAAGACTCGATATAATAAAATATATAGGTGAGCCAATAAATGAGATTCAATTGTTTCTTTGCTGTAAATAAATGTTACTACAAACTTAAATTTATCAATTCTGACTCAAAATAAAAGCTATCAGGTTTAATTTAAACAAACAACTGGATACGTAAAAAGCGATCTCGTTGGCAATTTACAATGTAAATGGCTTCAATCCTTTTATGTATACACGTTGGAAGTTATAGATTGACTGGCGACCGTGCGATTCGGTGTGACAGTGGAATGAATATAATCTGACGCAATTGACCGTATAGTGTAGGGTTATTGTCTAAAATACATTCGAATGGAGAAGGAGAATTATATTCATTATTGTTCGCTTTTTATAATGCCCATTATACATACGTGGACATAGGGTTAATGGCTTGAATAATAATTAATTGCAATTTGTGTAATATAATAAAAGCTAATGGCAAATTGCAATTAACAATTTTTTGATGAATCTCATTGATGAATGAGAATTGAGCCTTTTTACAACTGGTTATCTGTAATTCATTCCAATATTATTGTAATGAAAAAAATGAAAGTAACTTCATCTGTTTTTCATTTTCACCACTAAACTATTGAACTAACTTTTGGTACAAATAATTTGGGAAAGGAGATACCTATGCTATGATATGCCAAGGCAACAGCTAGCAGATCATGAAAAGATGACTCATATTATAACATAGTGTTTTATGAAATCCAAAAAAAAAAAAAACAAAACAACGTTTACGCAGAATTTCATGAAATGAAATTCGTTATCCAAGCGTATGTTTTGTACCCAAGATATTTTCGTCAGGGCTGCGAGTTATCTCATTTGTCAGGAAAACCTCAAGAGCCAGATAAAATGTATGGTACGTAGTTGCTGGACGTAAGAGTTGGGTGTATAATAATTCATGCTCAGTTTTACAATAACACCAAGATAGCACGTCTCTTCGCAACGTGAGGGAACAATTTGTCTTGGAACGATAGGTGAATAGATCAATCAAGTATACTGGCTTCTAGACAACGTATTGACATATTAATGGTCGGGAACATGATAGGTAGGTATATTATGTCCGAGTATGTCAAGTGATATTAGTAATGTTTTTCTTATTATGTGGTGAGTTAATTGATGAAGTTTGTGGTGTGTTTCGCCATTGTTGAAGTTGAATACAATTCGTGCCTTAACGCCAATAAAGTGATAATTTGTGGTGTGTTTCGCTGTTTTATAGTCTGTTCACGTTTTTTGGTCATTTGTGTACCTACATAAAAAAATCTATTGCATTAGAAGTTTAATAAAAAGTATTTCATGTTACTTTTAATTACGGTTCCCAAGAGCTAATGGACTAGATGATTAAGTTGGAATAAAACTGACTAAAACTACACAGTATTCCGTCACGGAAATTTATAGCTGGATACACAGGTGCAAACTGGACAAGAAATTCCCAGAATGAGGTGTTCTCGCAAAGGTTTGGCCACAAGTGGATTGCTTCACGTCACCGGTTTGATCGCTGCTGCAAGGTATATGTTGTAAGTGAAGCAAACCCATATAATTTATTTAAGTAAAAATAATAAATCATTTCGGTTACATCAGGAAAAATGAATTGCTCAGGTGGGGCTTGAACCTACGACCTTACCCTTATAGGGGGAAAGCACTTCCAGCTGAGCTACTGAGCCACACCTGAGTCAATTCAAATTTTCCTTTTCTATATATATCCGTCTTTAAGGCGACTATGGGGGCATCAACCAACACTCTTACGAACTGTTGGAACCAATGATTGATTTTTCAACCATTTTTAAACAACGATTTTTGATTACTCCGCCAAAATATTTGAATGAAATTTTATATCAATTATTATGCTAAGTTTACAATTCTATTACATCAGGAAAAATCAATTGATCAGGTGGGGCTTGAATCCACGACCTTACCCTTACAGGGGAATGCTCTTCCAACTGAGCTTCTGAGCCATATCTGAATCAATTCAAATTTCCCTTTACATCCGTCTTAAGGAATTGTATTCATTATCAAATGTCTTATTAATAAGTTATCTGTGACGTAGTCAGCGAGAGATACTAAACCTAATTCCTATACAATAGCTATTATTAATTTTGGTACCACAAATCACTAATTGCCGATCGATCGACGACAGCGGTATCTATCAGCGATATTATCAAATATTATAAAGTAGCAATAATAGTGGATGATATTAGTATTCATTCTAATCTAATATTATGAATGCGAAAGTAACTCTGTCTCTCCGTCTTTCTGTCTGTATGTTACGCTTTCACGCCTAAACCACTGAACCAATTTTGTTGAAATTTGGTATAGAGTTAGATTAGACCATGAGAAAGGACATGTGCTATGTTTGGTCGCGATAACCGCCATCCACGTGGGCGGAGCCGCGGGCGAAAGCTAGTTACTATAGAATAATTAAGCTTAGAGTTAATAAAATCTGGAAATGGTTTAGGTTATCTATTAATTGAAAACCGCTCACACTGTTTATAATTTTATTATGCTGTTGATTGATGGCACTCGGCAGAACTTGCTACACATATTGAATAAGACACTTGTACTTTTCCACACTATTTTAATTTTCAACCTGCCCCTCTAGACAAGTGGCAGGTGGTTTGATAGGAATCAAATCCCTAACTGACCACCTTGGTGGATGGATTGAGTGGTCAGCAAAAAGACAAATATAAGCAGCACCAATAGTATCCTTGGCGTGTTCACGGATCGGCAGGATTCACCCATGTGGCGAAGATGGGTGCAGATTCACTTGTAGGTCGTTTCCAAACAAAATAAAAAAATAATAAAAATGTATACTAACCCTAGTTTATAAGGATCATTGTTACTAACACTATGGATAATTTTCCGAAATAAATGGATATAATAATAATAAGGGACTTGACTTTAATGACATGCGCATGTCATAAACTTCAAGTCCCATACATTCATCTTTTCGTACTTGTCTAGAGAGGCTGACCGGCTTTATCCTCGCGGCGAACATAGAAAATTGTTCCATTAAATGCACGAAGTCAATAATTCCGATATTTTTGTTGAACGTTCATACTTTTACTTTTAATTGTTTGCCAGCGCACCCGTTTTATATGGCGCTGTAAAGTTGTAAAACAGAAGTTGTTTCTCTCAAATATTACAACTTTGTTTTTTTATGTTTTACGCAATCAAAATTTAACGTTACTGTGGCTACGTGCGGCAATATTGCGCTGAACTCGCCCCACATTATTCCAAGTAAACTTATACTCTATTTTTATTGAGTGAGAGTCGATTTTCGTTCTACGAATTTGAGTTGTTCGGGGTTGTGTAACAGCTCAAAGTTTGACCGTTTAGTTCTCATAATGTAAGATCTAAGTGATCAGAAAATGTTATTAGACTTTTTAATGTATTTTTTAACCGGGACTTATTCACATAAACATTTGCAAGAGTGGTTTCTTTGACCTTTACACAGGCTGTATTTACTTTAAAGCTTTATCAGCCTATATTGAGATTAGCTTCGCTATTTGGTTTTACCTGTATTTATTTAGGATTCGACTCCAATCTTATGTGTTGTAGCGAGATGTTATAAAGCGTTTTTTTGGACGAATTATATTTGGTTAATATAGTACTTTAATGTGTACACGCCACAGAGGCTGTTAGCCTCTGTGGCGTGGCGGTAATGAACGCGACCGCTAGGTAGGAGGCGCGGGTTCGATCCTCGCTTAGTGGAAATATTTGTATACATGAATATGGATATTTGCACTAGCCTGGGCGTTTCTCTGTGTATGTATGTATTTACAAAAAAAAGATAGTATCTAACTATGTTTGTCCGCATTCTAGATTCCATAACACAAGCTAGTTAAGCAATGCTTACCATGGGTCTAGATAGCGTTTTGTTGTGGTTTTTTTTGTGCATTTCATAGATATTCTAAGAACCAACATTATGATGAATATAATAATTTTTTTAAAGCATTTAGTTTTAGTTATTTAGGTAATTATTCAAATCAATTATGCCCCCATGAAGCAATAAGAATTTGAATGGATTCGGACATGGTTCGGTGGCTCAGTGTTCAGAACATTCTCCCTGTAAGAAAAAGATCGCGGATTCGAATCTTGCCAGAACCAATTCAATTTTCCCTATCTTAAGAGAATATAAGGAATTTTCATTCACAATTATTTACAATCACTACAGTCAAAAGTTGGTGAACAATAACTTTATAGACGATCTTTTAATTAATATAACATAACATAACATGACATAAACTCACGCCTGTATTCCCCGAAGGGGTAGGCAGAGGTGCTAGCACCTACATTTCGCCAGTTTATGTTTAGGTCCCAATGTAATAGCAATAGGTGGCGATTCTATTGCCATTAACCGGGCACTTATAAACCTGCGATAAATACACACATACTTCGAAAACAATCGAAAAGTCATTGGTGTGTGCTATGGTAAACCTGGGATCGAACCCGATAACCTCGTCTCAGCAGTCCATTACCTATGGGTAATGGACTGCTGAGACGAGGTTATCGGGTGTATTATTAGTGGTATGCCACTAGGCTACCGCATTAATTAAATAAAGCAATAATATTAGATTTAGTTCGATAAAAAGGTTTCAAAGAAAACGCGAATGGTCTAACGCTACTTCTGAGGAAGACAGCATCACCAGTACAAACTTGTAACTTGAAGTTTAAACACTACTTGCCTTAGTATATCATAATTAAAGTATCTTGTATCATCATCACCCTAAAGAAGTTGTATCCTGACTGCATCTGAAGGCTCGTAGGCGAAGACCACGGTCCACGCTTCATTCTACATTCGTCAGTCTACAACATTATGTGTCGTATCATTACGCATAACTTATTACGACCAGATTACCAAGAATATATTCATAATATAAAGTTAAACTTTGTACCTTCCAACTTCTGTTTAATAGCTCAAGTTTATGTTTTGAGTACATTTTAAATACTGTTTATTGAGTTTACAACGTGTCTGAGTCCACACTGACGACACCGTCACAATATGTTTTTAGGGATGCTCGAGAGGTATTGGCAGAACCATTACTACATTTATACAACGCATGTATTGATACTACAACGTTTCCGGAGTGCTGGAAAGTCACGCGAGTCGTACCCGTGCCGAAGGGTGGGGGGGGGCTCCGATCCTAGTAACTACAGGCCCGTTGCAATACTTAGCACTCCTGCCAAAGTTTTCGAGGCTACTATCCATAGTGGTATCGCCAAACAGGTGGGTGCTCAGCTATCGGACGCACAGCACGGCTTCCGTGCTGGACGGGGAACTACAGGCAATCTTCTTCATCTGATGGCATGTCTGGTGCCTGCGGTGGACGCGGGGCGGCAGGTGGATGTAGCTTACTTCGATTTCAGGAAAGCCTTTGATATGGTCGATAATGACATACTTCTAACGCGTTTGGCTGCAGTGGGCTGCACACCGCATGCGCTGGCGTTCTTCGCGGGGTATCTACGGGACAGACGTCAATACGTGGATTGTGGGGGATGCCTCTCCGATCTTTATTTTGCAAGGTCAGGTGTGAGTCAAGGGAGTAATTTGGGCCCTCTTCTCTTTATCTTAACGATAAACAGTCTACCCGAAGTGGTTTCGTACGCGACACCGTTACTCTTTGCTGACGATCTTAAATTGGTCAAAGAAATTTCGCAGGCTGCAGATCACGGCAGGTTGCAGGAGGATATAGATAGTGTGGTAAGGTGGAGCCAGGAAAATAAGCTTTATTTTAATATAGCCAAATGCTCAGTACTGTCGTTCAGCCGATCTAGCAACCCTAGCCACTATCAGTACCAAATGGAAGGGGCCCATTTACAGAGGGTAAGTGAGGTCAAAGACTTGGGCGTGCGTTTTAGAACAGATTTAAAGTTCAGTGAACATATCCTGGATGTATGTAGAAAAGCGTACCGCAACCTAGGATTCCTGTTGAGGCAAGCTAACCAGTTTACGAATATCTCGGCTCTGAGAATATTATATGAAACACTGGTAAAAAGCCACCTGGAATGCAATTCTAGCATTTGGGCTCCATACGAGGCGAAGTATAAAATAATGTTAGAGCGAATTCAAAATAAGTTTATAAGATTTTTGTACCACAAAATGTACGGCGTGTACCCTGGATACCCATTGCTGTATCCCACCCTGTTTATTTTAGGCATGGTGGGATACTACAAGTTGGAAGTGAGGAGGGAAGTCGCTCTAGCCACGTACGTATTTAAAGTACTTCGTGGCGTCATACACAGCCCCGCCATCCTACGGGAGGTGGGGCTGTGCGTGCCGAGCGAGTACGTGTCGCGGCGGCGGCGCCCGCGCCTGCTGGCCGTGCCAAGCGCGCGCACCAACCTGTTGCAGCGAGCGCCCCTCACGCGCGTCCTCCACGCGCTCAATGCGGTCGCGGATCGCATCGACTTGTTTTCGTGCACGCTGAATGAATTCACAGAGGCTACTTATTGTGTGATGATAACGTTAGATATAGGCTAGATATAAGTATAATATGTGATTGAGAAGAATTTATGTTTATATGATTATTATTAAAGATGTGAATTTATTTAAGGTTTCCAAACTATTGACTAATAATTTGACTAATGTAATGTTATTCTATTTGTTTGACTCTGTGACATTAAACTAGATTTAAGACTCCTACACTATTGTATTAGATCCCATCTGTAATGATAGTGTATTGTATGCTAAATAAATAAAAATAAAAAATAAAAAAATAAAAATATTGTGATATGTCGGAGTATGTAAGTTGATGGAGCCTAAACATTAGCAAAATAGACAAAACAGAAAAATAGGCTATTTATATATACTATTGATTGATGGCACTTAATTATATGTGTTATAATGGATTCCATTATAACACATATAATTATTTCTTGATACATATTGTCTAGAACATTCCTTTTTTACAACATTCTACACAAGTCTATCTAGATCCATGGTAAGCTTTAACTAGCTTTTGTTATGGAATCTATAATGCGGATAAACATACTTAGATACTTTTTTTGTAAATACATACATATTATACATAGAAACACCCCGATCAATGCAAATAGCCATATTGATGCATACAAATATTTGCACTGCTCTGGAATCGAACCCGCGCGCCTCCCTGCATAGCAGTCGCGTTCACTACCGCCAGGCCACAGAGACTGTCATATTTCTTATAATTTGGAACTTACCTGAAGGCATAAAAACGAAACAATTCTAACTACGTGATTAACTTGTACAAGGCTTATAGTTTTCTAAAAACCTGGCTCAATTACTAATAAAAAATAAAGCCGCCTTTACGTGAAGAATTAATATCACGGCGCTAATATCACAATGTAACTAAATCCAGTTTTATTGGATAAGAAAGTAGGCCCCATAATTTCTTTGTTCTTCGACATTTCCGATCTTGTCCCCGCGTTGAACGAAATGAGATCTGCTATTAGAATATTCAGCAGGTTAGATGGTAACAAATTCAATTTATATTTGCGTTTTTGTCAGAGATCCCCGGAAATTAAATGATACGGGACAGTCAAGTGTCAGTGAGCAATAATTGAAGGAACGAGTACTGTACGTTTATACTTCTAGAGAAGTGATAGCTTTATTATGCTAATTGTGTGAGAAAAAGCCAATAAATAATTTAAGATTTTAGGACCAAATGAATGCTCACATCCATAGGCCAAGGTGACCACTAACCGTCAAATTAACCGATTAAATTAACCGTGCTTATCTGCATACGCCCACAAAGAACTGAGCTGACTAGAGACAAGACGAATATTTCTTATAGAAATTAGAAATAATGTGAGTCTTAAAACAAAGTAACATTAATCAGCAGTTTAAATGAAAAATGTTTTTACAGTAATTAATTGGGCAAAATATTGTAGTAAAATGGTAGGTTATTTAAAAAAGATATTAAAATTCCAATTAAAATATCTTTTCTAGCGAAATTGCGGCCACATAAATCTTTCTACATTAATATGAACCTTTTCTTTGTTATAAATTATCTTTATCCTAGTTATTAATTCAACAACCCATTATATAAAGCCAATTACGCCCATTCAGCATTTGCACCATGGTCGCCAGTAAAAGGGGGCTTCTGTTAATGAGGGCATAAAAAGTTCCCTTTCTGAATTATTTGTCTGAATTTGCATTTTAATTGGTAAAAAGGCGCCACCAGCTTTTGTAATGCAGTCGTTCTTATTGTATATACCAACAGTCGTCTGAGATAATACAATAAAATTGTATAAAAGAGTAAATACGAAATTATTACTTAATTATCTAGTAGGTGACACACATCTGCGGCAGCCTATTAGGTATGGGTAATGGACTGCTGAGACGAGGTCTCGGGTTCGATCCCAGGTTTACCATGGCACACCAATGTCTTTTCGATGCTTTTCGAAGTTATGTGTGTATTTATCGCAGGTTCATAAGTGCCCGGTTAATGGCAATAGGTCCAACATTGGGACCTAAACATAAACTGGCGAAATGTGGGTGCTAGCACCTCTGCCTACCCCTTCGGGAAATACAGGCGTGAGTTTATGTTAATGTTATGTTATGTGACACACCTTGCATCGTTTGCTTTTTTAGACTTTTAGACTTATTTTTTGCAAAATATTTCATGTTCTGCAATCTTTTGAATATTGGGTAGATTCATATTTCATTAATCTGAAAAGTACCTTTTAGTGCTAAAACGTTCGCATTCTTTTCTCAAAACAGCATCAAATAATCTGAATATTGGCCATTTTACAAACCACTCTTGAGATCTTCATATAAAAATACAATACTTTTCCCACCATTAGAATGAATAATAAAATCCGTCCCGGGAAATCAGCTGCACGATTCAAAACATTCCGTTACGAAGTAAAACCCTCAATTGTCAATGATAAAGATAAGCAAATAGAAAAATAAGGAGAGGAAATCGTGAAGCTTATATTTCCTATTGAAGTAACAGAATCATCTGGGGAATAGGTAATCGTCGCAGGCATTCCTGGTGCCATCAAAGCGTTTTATCGTGACTCGGGGGAAACATTCAGCCGTCCGTTTTAATAATGATTAAAATTTTGTTTGTATACGGATTCTATGTAGGGCTTAGGAACAAGCGTTTTGAGCATGAAATATGAAAATGATGGAGATCTAGCGAGGGCTAATATTGTTATTTGGTTTTAACTAGAAAGTATTATATACTCATACAAAATAATGATGGGTGATAAACAATATAGTGAAATGAATTCGTAAGTATGCCATTAAGCAAACACGAGCAACGAAATAACTATGCCTTTACAGCTATATAGTATCTAACCTCCAAAGTTACTTCCATATACATTCTTTCATACCAGTTGCAAGCGTTATAACATCTAATTACATTTGATGGCAAATTATTCAGAGAACAACCGAAATTCAATTGCAACATCGGCAATTAGAAGTGAGCTTGCTGACAATAAGTTGTCAATTAAATTATGCAATCGAGGTAAAACTTGAAAACGTCAATATAGACGTTCAAGTTTCTGAATTCTTGGTTTGAAACCGCAAAGATAAATAACAGAAGACAAATTGTAGCAACAATAATTAATAAACAAGTGCATCAAAGCCAGAATGATAGATGATTTTAGCGTACGGTTTATAGCGCTCCCCATTTGTATTGTCGAAGACAAAATGCAGTCAAAGTTAAAAAGTATTTTTATTAAATTTGTTTTGAATTAGGATCAATTTATGTAAGTAGTGTAGTGTACACTATCCGCGTGGTAACAGTGAAAGAATACAAGTATTGTCACTCCATATCATCCGAAGGGTGTCGTAAGATGTGAGTAACGGAAAAAAACGCAGACGATATTACTGCAAGAGAAGGAAAACTTGAAATAAAACCCTGTGCTTAATCGTCTGGTCAGTTTGGAAACAGTAGGGCAAAGCCTTCCACTCAACATTACGAGTGGTAGGCTTCCGCCAACGTGTCTCTAACAGTTGATATATCAGTAGCAAAAAATGTAATCCATCCATAATAAATGAGGCGACCCACAATAATTAATATTTATGAAAACAACAATAAATTCTAGATTATTGTCAGTTTTAAATCAATTATCAGAAATAAAATATAATACCTAGCACAATTTATTATGGCCTAAACTACACAAATCAGGAACGCATTCACAATGTACATTATGCAATTAATTAAGTGCTTATTTTCCTTAATATAAGATATTAAAGTTGTGTCTGTATGCAATATTCATTTGGTATGAAAATTATATTTTTATTGCGCCATCTATAACTGTCAACCTCTGTGGTAGTGGCCATACAGAAATTTAATTTCGCTGGCGTTCCAAAGGTCCCAGATTATCACCTCTATTAGTTTGTTTAGGTTTAAGATCTAAATTATAATAGTGAAATTACTGTCATAATCGAACGTTTTAAACCTAATGTTCTATTTCAGAATAGGTTTGTCGAAACTAAATGTTGAAATTAATTTAATGGAGAATTTGAAAGGGACAAATAGTGTTTGTTTTGTTGGGTGAGAGAGACATTATGAATATCTTATACACTACGAAATATTCTCTATTCTCAAATAAATTAGGTTATTGTACTTTTTGACTAATTCGTCAATAAGTAGTAGCTTCAGTTCTTGTCTCAAACCAATCTAAAGCTCATTGCTTAAGTGTCTGTGTGTTGTTTGCTGTTTACTACCTTACTGTTGTACATTGTAAATGTGAATTTGAACCAAAGTGACAGTCAGTTTCTATTGCAGTAATACTACTGCTTTATGGCTCTTCCTCTTCATATTGCATTACGTGCATAGTTCCAAAATGCGGCGCTACTGAGCTTTATTATGTACCTATTGTGTTACTTTGTAATATATATTTGATAGACATTCATACGATAGTTTTGTAGAGGTGATTGGCGATAGAAGGCGATTTTTTATTGATTTTACAATGCTTAAACCATAATAGCATTTAAGAAATATGAGCAAAAGATGTATTCAAATTTTAAAATATTGTTTATTTTATACTTACTTATCTATTTTCAAATAAGGTTTTTTTTTCTCTTCTACGATTTGTCTTGTTTAATCATTCTATAAATTAACCTCATTTTAAATCACTTTGTATTGTATTTCGTCGATCTTGAGGCGATACTTGCGAACAAACTTGTATAAGTTTTGAAGCCATCCCCATTGTGCATTTTTACACAAATGCAATCTTCAACCTAGTACCATTCTCTATTCTGTGCTTCAACGTAACGCGTCACATGTACAAAGTTGATCATACGAAAGCAACTCACATCAAAACGTATTAAAGTCTATTTTATCTTAGCAAAGTTCTAACTCTGTTTAGTTCTTTTAAACATTTACTTTTATCTGCGGTAGCATCGATATCGTGTACAGTGTGGAAATTTTGACCTTACCTGGAGAAAAATTACTCTAAACACTTTAGATAGTGAAGAATGTTGTAAAAAACAGGGACTTGAACTTTAATATAATCACTTTAGTGACATGTGTGCGGGGTGGTGCGGGGCTGCGATTATTACGTTCGTAGACTCCACCCATTCGCTCTAAGGCATCGTCTCTGGTAAGGACCTTAATTGGCACAGCTATCATACTAATGACAATTACTACACGTTGCAAAAAAAAACTAAGAATAACAATAATGAATTAAAAATATCCACCGAGGCAAGAATAAATCAATTCTATATTCATGTTAGTTCATGTATTAGAAAAGTAATTGCCTATAATATTAATGTAGCAAAGAACAAAAATAAATCATTGTAATTTTAAATTTCACATATTATTATGCCAAAATAACAAATTTTTATTTATTTTATTCATACTTTATTGTACAGTCAAGTCGTATTTATCATACTTGCTTTCTATTCTAAATGTGTAATATTATGAATTTATTTTTAAATGGCATTCTCAAAGAAACTTTTCTGTTTTCGCTGGCACTTCGAAATTCGTACATCCTTTTTATTATGGTTACATTTCTTTGGAACATTAAATGTATACAATTTTCTTTCACAGTATTTGGATAGATTTTTAATTAAGATTGTAAGTGTACATATCACAGGAAATGTAGTGGGATACATAATTATTGCGCTTTACACGCATACATGTTATTGTCAAGTTCAGTGGATACCATGTTTGTCACAATCTTTGGTTAGTTCATAGTGGCACTCGCAGGGGTACATAATTTTAGAAGATTAAATTGGATACATCTCTTTGTAGTTGACTGTACACTTACAAGGCATTTAAACACAGAAAAGAAATAGTATGTACAAAGGCGAGCTTAACTCAAGGTTGAGTTTTCTCCCAGCAAACCCGGGAGTGCACAGAGGAATAGCAATCCAATGAGAGGCAAAAGTCTTGTGTACATTAAATGTTAATCAAAATGAATTGTTCATTTTCTATATAGTAGGTAATATCTAATTTAGTTAGATGAAATAAACATCTGTCACTTCATTCTTACCTCTAAACATCTTATTAATTTCTCTGCGAGACCGAACGGGTACATTAAAAACTTATTTTATAAGTGTATACTTACTATACTTACATATACTTATACATATGATATACCCACTTATACTTAGGAAGGTACGCTGTAGATTTTGAGTTTCTGATACGTACTTATAGAAAAAAGTAATAACATCCCCTAGTTTCGTGGTATAAACTTGCGATTATATTCGTGTACGATAGTGAAATTTGACTTCAAATCACGAATGAATGACAAAGAGAGTGGAGAGTGGTATGGATTCCTATTTAATTTATACAACGGAGTAACCTTTATTGGTCTTGCTATTGCTTACCTACTCCACATTGGAGCATGTTACGCTATAATCTCACTGTAATGTAATGATCACATTTGAATATCTTTAGCAGACCTGCGACAACATTGTTTAAACTCAAAATCCTCATAAATAAAACTAAACATGGGAGTGCAAAAACTAGGTCATGACACAAGTCATGATATTACAACTTTCCTCAATCTCCAAATCACCTCCAAATCTCCAAATCTATAAAACAGGTCGTTCATTCACTTTAATTCTAAATAACTAGAAATACGGATACGATAATAAACACATGCGAACTCGAGTAAGTTGGGTAATGCGTGGAATTCTAACCGCACCGCTCTAGTTCACACTCGGCTGATCAGTAAAATGTCACAGTAGGTATGTACGTCACTCGACACCAACACACACCCCATGACATTGCGTATATACAGTAATTCTATTAGGAATTTACTGTAAAATTCATTCATTTCAAAATTCATTTGAATAAATCTTCTTTATAATTATTTTGGGAGTTGTGCGCACATTGTTGACAGTTTATTAAAATTATTATATATCTAGCTGTTACCCGCGGCTCCGTTCGCGTGGATGGTTATCGCGACCAAACAGCCTCTTTTTTATCGTGCGAAATATCCCCACGGATACGACTCACCCCTGGAGCCGGCGTCGAGGTGGTTATGTCGGACTCGAACCGACTAAAACGCTCGCCGTCTTTGGGTCTTTGGTTGCCGGAGGTGAGAATGCACGAAACATATCTCTCGCACCCCGACAGATCCAGGACCATCTCTTTCGAGATGGCCGCCTTCGGGTTGTGGTGACCATTGTGTCCCCATCCAGCCCCGTGTATGGGGAGGCGCAATTTGCGCCGCTGCCACGGCCTGCTTCGGCTAGGGTGACAGGCGGCTCGACCGATCACCTCCAGGCCCACGCGGCCCAGGCGGAGGAGGAGTAGGTATGTCTCCTACTTTTATGAATTGGACACTTAATATGAATTTGGAATTTCTGACCATCCTTCAAGATGTTTAAAACAGCAAAAGTTTCAAGATTGTAGCCTCAGGCTGTGTTTTTGAATTAGTCAGTCATCGTATGATAGGTATAATATATTCTACATAATATTTATTATATTATGTGACTTAAGGTCCTTTGGCCCCTAGCTGGGGCAGAGGGCGTCCACAGTGAGTTTCCATCCCGTACACCATCGGGTGAGTTCCATGTGTATTTGTGGTGATCACCGTGTATAAATAATGTCCCTCCGATGGTTAAATCGTTTGTCTGGCAAAACTCCAAAAAGAGCTCACCGTTCTCGTTGGTGTCTCTCACAGCCAGCGTTGTCTGTACCCACTTTCGCATTGAAGTCACCCATGACGATTACTATATCCTGTTTACGGATGTTTTTGAACGTGGCGGTTAGTGAGCTGTAGAAATCGTCTTTGGTCTCGTCGCTTGCAGTGTTAGTGGGTGCATAGCATTGGACAACGCTGATTTTCCGAACTTTGGTGTAGAAACTGGCCGTGATAATTCGGTCAGAGATTGGTTTCCAGTCCAAAAGTCCCCTTTTCGCTACGTCCGAGAGCAAAAATCCCACGCCATACTCCAGGGAGTCATCTTCATTCTCCTTGCCGGAATAAAGCAGGGTGAGTCCCTTCGATGTTTTCAGTTCTCCGAATCCGTTTCTGCAAACTTCACTGAGGCCCAATATTTGCAGTTTGTATCTGAGCATCTCTGCTTCTGCTTGGGCTAGTCGGCTATCGCCACTAAGTGTTCGCACGTTCCAGCAAGCAATTTGTGTCCATGTTTTCATGCCAAAGGTCGTCGTTATATGATCGGTCCGGTTTCTCTCTGTTTCGGTTTCAGGAATCTTGATAATTCAGGTAAACGAGTGATTATCCCACTCTACCCTAGCCCATTGGTGGGAGTGCCACCTCGAAGCCAACGGGCTGGCTCGGTTTTAATCGGGTCCCCTCTCTAGTGAGATGATTCTGTTTTGAGGCGCAGAAT
The DNA here is from genome assembly GCA_914829495.1 of Eilema sororculum. Lineage (NCBI taxonomy): Eukaryota > Metazoa > Arthropoda > Insecta > Lepidoptera > Erebidae > Eilema > Eilema sororculum. The sequence continues at coordinate 15,959,633 of OU618552.1, read as the reverse complement.
ACTCGCCTTTCGCCCTGCATCCTTGGCTCATCTGCATCTCAAGGTGGTGATCGCGCGGCTGCGCAGATGCAGTAGTTTCCAGAGGGACGAATTATATTATGTGATACAAAGTAAACAGAAAATATATCGAAAATTATAAAGATTAAATATAGTAAGTACATAGTAGTTAATTTAATTCAAACAAAATTGATAAATTAATTGCTCCTTTTTAATAGATTAATTATATCTGGACCAGTGAATGAACATACCTAATTATTTATAGACTACATCTGCCACAAACGAGATTCTTGTTTATACTTGCTAATCAGCCGATTCATTTTAAATGAACGTTTTGCTCTACATCATAAACTGTATATTATAAAGGTTTTGTGACATGATCCCTGAACCATATTTTTTTCTAACCATTAAGGTTAGAAAAAAATATGGTTCAGGGACCCCAAATTTATTACAGGTATTAAATGACAGGGACATAATTAGTAAACGTAGCGTCTGTGAAGATAAGAAAAAGTAGTTATGAACCGTAGAGGGATTATCGCAGGGTATGGAGTAAGCCCACGTTTCATTAGTTACATTAGCGAGATCTGAGAGCTACCCAGGATAATATGATAACAATACATTACGCCGGGACAAGCGCTTAATGTCTCCTGGGGCTTAATTTAACCTCTACTTCGCGAAGACTTCTTTCTTTTATTTCGCGGGACAATCAATTTACCCTGATTTAAAAGTGATTTGCCCGTCTCATTTAACGTGAAATAGTTGCCTACGAAATACGTGCATAGCTGAGCTCGAAGTTTTAAGATTCTAATCAAGTATAAAGCGCAAAATCTGAAACTTTGGAAAGATTTCGCTAAGCTCCCGAGCCTAAGATGTTATTGAAATTAAATATTACGCAAATTTTCTTCCATCTAAGCATGGAAAGGCGGCGGCTGAACACAGAAATTGAATTAACCAAATCCCTTTGACAAAGTTCGTGTTTGCGAACACAACACAGTTATCCTACAAAATTATTAGCGGCTGCCAAATGGTGCTTTTATCAACGATATAGTATTATTTATGTCTTAAAAATCAGAATAAAATATAACTTAGCGTCAAATACTATTAATTTACCATTACTTGTCCATCCATACCTACTGATATTATGAATTCAAAAGTAACTCTGTATGCCTGACTGTCTGTCTGTATGCTACGCCTAAGCCACTAAACCGATGAAATTTAGTATAGGCGTAGATTAGACTTTGAGAAAGCACATAGGCTATTGTTTGGTGGCGTAAACCGAGATCCACAGGGGCAGAGCCGCGGGCAAAATTCATTAATAAATATTACACACACTATTAAAAACTAATTTTGAATTCCTCTTATAAAAGAAAAGCTAATAAGTTATGTTATAAACATATATACTGAAACATTAAATCGATTCAACTTACGCCTAAAATACGCCCTCGTTTAATTTCCATAATACAGTTCATCGTGAGTACGGCAACACGATATTTTGTCAGTCCTGAATATATTGTCGTTGTAATTCATTCACATACATTTCGTCTCGCACCCAACTTTCGAGAAGATAAGTCTCGGACAAGTCGAGATTATCGACTGAATAAATCAGGACTAAGGTGCCCTGGAAGATATATAGCACGAAGAATAAGAAACACGTCTTGTCTTGTGTTTAGACCTTACCGTTACTGATTATCGTGTGAAATGATAAGTACAGGTTCAGTAATGAAGATCTATCGTACTTGCTTTAATCTGTGAAGTTTTTATATAGAGAGAAGTGTTTAAGTATTCTCGTGCCTCCGGCAACCGAGAACAACGCTTTGGTACTCTCCGAACAAACAAACACTCAGACCAAAGCAAAGTAGTAGTACTAAATAAATAATAAATATTCCACAACATTTTATACAACGCTATCTAGACCCATAGTAAGCATAACTAGATTGCGTTATGGAATCCAGATTGCGGATAAACATTCTTAGATACTTGTTTTTTGTAAATACCTGCATATCATACATGGAAACACCCAGACCAATGCAAATGTGATTCGACGGTCCACAACTGTGCGTTTCTCGAGAAACTTTCTGCCTCGCACAACTAAACTGTGGAATGAACTACCACCAGCGGTATTTCCGAACCATTACGACCTTCAAACCTTCAAAAAAGAGCGTACTCTCTTTTAAAAGGAAGGCAACGCACTTGTGACTCCTCTGGTGTTGCGGGTGTTCATGGGCGGCGGTGATCGCTTACCATCAGGCGATCCGTCTGCTCGTTTGCCTCCCTAATCCATAAAAAAAAATAGTCGTTTCGACCTTACCCACACTACACCTAACTCAAATATTACTCCAAAAACATTTACAAGTTTCTATGAAATCATGACTAAAATATTATTGATCAATTCAATATAAGCTAAACCTCTTTTGCCATCTGTAACCAATATCAAAAGTAAATAAATTCAGTAACTTACTAATTCACTTGCTGCACTCTCCAATTAATTTGGTACGTGAACGGAGAAGCTTTTATTACATTAGTTTTAAGAGTATTAATATCTCAGAAATACTCCTGGGAATGGCGTATAGCTTCTTTTAATTAAATGAAAATAGACCGACTACGGGCCAATTCCAGTTTATTCTATAAAGTATATATTTCTGTAAAGCAAACTTATACGGTTCAATTTAATTACAAGATAAATTTGGTTTGTAAATTTTGGTGTATGAGGTCCCACTTCTGGGGTCCAAGACATTCATACTAGTAAAATAGTATATCTGCTGAATGTTTAACTCTGGCGCAGGTTTTTCTCGGGGGCCGCAGGCGGCATCGGCGGCCTTCTTTTATTAAAGTCAACCATAATTTAGTTTCATTGGAAAAATAATGGAAATCTTGAAACAGTATTGAATTTTAAGGCTCGTATTCCAGAACGATAGTCTTTTTTATATAGGAAACGCCAATTTGACGTCACCTCGTCTGATAGTAAGCTGAAAATCTCGATTATTTTAGGACATGACAGTTCTAATGTGAGTCGATTCACGACTAAGTGTTGTTCTGGAATACCGATCTAAAGATGTTAGTCTAGTACCTGAAAACAAATTTATTTTAATATCTCTTTCTTATCCATTCAAACTTCAAAAACACATAACATATCCCCACGTATGCATTTGTTAATAAATTACAATGAACCGCGCGGTACCCTTAACTTTACGCACACCTACTTTGTTTAAAGTTACGAAATTTCTACACCTTCCCAAGTTGAAGAACTCGACATGGGTGTCTTTAATAACCAACACTGTATTTCTGTTACAGCAGCCATAACCTTGTTACTGTTAATTTACTTATTACCTCAGCTATGCGAAATTACTAATATAAACAGAATATCTACGTAGATGTCTAATCCATACTAATATTATAATTGCGAAAGTAACTCTGTCTATCTGTCTGTATGTTACGCTTTCACGCCTCAACCACTGAACCGATTTTGATGAAATTTGGTATAGGGGTAGATTAGACCTTGAGAAAGGACATAGGCTATATTAGGTCGCGATAACCGACTTCCACGCGGGCGGAGCCGCGGGCAAAAGCTAGTAGTTGTATAAATTTTCAACTTCATAATAATTCTAAGAAAGAAATTACGATGATTTTTTGCAGATAATGTTTTTTTTTCTTTTTTTTTTGTTACAATATAAGAAAATATAATTTGTCTACTAACAATTTGTCTAATTTCAATTGAGTTTCTAAATTTATCTTACATCAGGTAAAACACTTATTTCACCATAATATCTTAATGTTAACCCGTTCGCTTGCGAAAATATAAGTCTTCTAGTTACTCTCTTCTCGATCATCAATGAACATCCGAATATACCTATTTATTTATGTAATTAATTAAAATATAATTAAGAATATCAAAGTATTGCTTTTTCAATCCCCTCACCTCAGAAGTTTGTTGAATTTTCGAAGAGAAACAAATTAAGCACAATTTAATCATCGTTTTAAGTTTGGCTTCTCATCAAAATATATTAAAAACATGAACATAATTATAAGAAGGTAAATTATGCTATACATAAATACCACCAGGGACCACCATTCTATAATATTGTTTAATATAATTAACAAGAGCAACGAGAACTGAACATAATCATCGGTGGTCCAAATATTCTCAAGCCTTTTCGTCTATTTGTATAAAAGGTAAACAAAATATCATGAAGGATTTTGTTTTCGAAAGCCAATTAGCACGAATTTAGACTATGTAGAAAACTTGTTAATTAAATGCTTCAAACAAATCAAATTGTAATTAACATCTAATATATATTTTGGTACAAAATGTTTGAGTATATACCCAACAAAGTGGAAGGGCAACTCTAAATTATGTTAATTATGACAGTTGATATCAAAAGATGAATGCGACTAAAAATATAAACCACTAGATTTTTGCCCGCAGCTACGCCCGTGTGGATCTCTTACCTCCGGTTCTACTAAACCGATTACAATCAAACCAACGCAAGATTTTAAATCCGACTAAGACCTTTCTAATGAAATAAAGCGCATCAAAATTAGTTAAACAGTTTTTGCGTCCATCACAAACCAACATATCCAATGTACTAACAATTATATAATAGTAAAAAAGATTTTAATGTAATCCCAGAGTTACAGCTGCAACTTTAATAGCAAACCAAAATGATTTACACATCCTACGAATAAAACATACGTAATGATGACGAAACGCCAGGCGACCCTTATATTTAAGGACTCATTCAAAGTTATACTTCTAAAACACATAACATTTCCCCTCTTATGCATTTGTTAATAAATTACAATCAACCGTGCGGTAACCTTAACTTTACGCACACCTACTTTGTTTAAAGTTACGAAATTTCTACACCTTCCCAAGTTGAAGAACTCGACATGTCTTTAATAACCAACACTGTGTTTCTGTTACAGCAGCCATAATCTTGTTATTGTTAATTTACTTATTTACTCACCTATGCGAAACCTAAGAGATTAAAATTACGAATATAAACAGAATATCTACGTAGATGTCTAATAATTGTATAAATTTTCAACTTCATAATAATTCTAAGAAAGAAATTACGATGATTTTTTGCAGATAATGTTTTTTTTTTCTTATTTTTTGTTACAATATAAGAAAATATGTTTTGAGAGGCTTTTTTAACAATTGTCTAATTTCAATTGAGTTTCTAAATTATCTTACATCAGGTTAAACACTTAGTTCACCATAATATCCTAATGTTAACTAACACACACAACTAAATATAACAGTCTTCTAGTTACTCTCTTCTCGATCATCAATGAACATCAGAATATACCTATTTATTTATGTAATTAATTAAAATATAATTAAGAAAATTAAAATATAGCTTTTTCAATCCCCTCACCTCAGAAGTTTGTTGAATTTTCGAAGAGAAACAAATTAAGCACAATTTAATCATCGTTTTAAGTTTGGCTTCTCATCAAAATATATTAAAAACATGAACATAATTATAAGAAGGTAAATTATGCTATACATAAATACCACCAGGGACCACCAGTCTATAATATTGTTTAATATAATTAACAAGAGCAACGAGAACTGAACATAATCATCGGTGGTCCAAATATTCTCAAGCCTTTTCGTCTATTTGTATAAAAGGTAAACAAAATATCATGAAGGATTTTGTTTTCGAAAGCCAATTAGCACGAATTTAGACTATGTAGAAAACTTGTTAATTAAATGCTTCAAACAAATCAAATTGTAATTAACATCTAATATATATTTTGGTACAAAATGTTTGAGTATATATCCAACAAAGTGGAAGGGCAACTCTAAATTATGTTAATGATGACAGTTGATATCAAAAGACGAATGCGACTAAAAATATAAACAACTAGCTTTTGCCCGCGGCTCCGCCCGCGTAGATGTCGGTTATCGCGAGAAAACATAGCCTATGTCCTTTCTCAAGGTCTAATCTACCTCTATTCCAAATTTCATCAAAATCAGTTCAGTGGTTTAGGCGTGAAAGCGTAACATACAGACAGACAGAGTTACTTTCGCATTTATAATATTATAGTATGGACTAGATTTTTGCCCGCAGCAACGCCCGCGTGGATCTCTTACCTCCGGTTTTACTAAACCGATTACAATCAAACCAATGCAAGATTTTAAATCCGACTAAGACCTTTCTAATGAAAAAAAGCGCATCAAAATTAGTTTAATAGTTTTTGCGTCCGTTACGACCCAACATATCCAATGTAATAACAATTATATAATAGTAAAAAAGATTTTAATGTAATCCCAGAGTTACAGCTGCAACTTTAATAGCAAACCAAAATGATTTACACATCCTACGAATAAAACATACGTAATGATGACGAAACGCCAGGCGACCCTTATATTTAAGGACTCATCAATTTTACTCACATAATATTGGCTGCCACGACATGACAGGGAAAATAACTTGATACACTGTATTTTGTTTATTGCTGGAGTATCTCGGCGCAAACATGTAACAACATTCTCAAGTTTCCTACTTTCTAGTATCCTTATTATCAGTATCAGGAAAGCTTGATAGATTCAGAACTAATCAAATATCTATTAATAATTTTATTAACTTCAACGAACTATGTTGGTGCTTTATTTTATCGTTCGACTTTGGGAGATGTCTATATATCTCCCAAATATCTCCGGACTGCGCTAGGTTAATTGATTGATGTATTTTTGACTAAGCATTAACACTAAATATTAGATGTTTAAAATGTAGGTACAGCTAGGTATTAAGAGAACTAGGACGATCAAATTTCACACGTCCAATCGGAAAACTGTTAAGTATTTTTCAGATTATTATAACATTTTTACCGTTTACATGCACATCTACATAAAAATTATGCAAAACTACATTGCATTATCGTTGAGACAATAATGCCATTATATGTACTTTTGCTTTTAGATTAAGCTCGTGAAGATAGTAAGGACAGAAGCAGATAGAATACTGTTGTCTCTGCCTACGCCGGTCTATACGAAATAGTATGACATTCCTTTACAAATCTAAAACGTTATTCAAAATAAATAATAATACGTATGGGACGTATTCCAGTAAGTATTCACTGAGAGAACAGAACGTAAAAGTTGAAAGTAACCTAATTAAATTAGGACTTTATTTTAAAGTAGCGTGCACCACTTATATAATAAGTACACTCAATTTTTAAAATTCATTTCAACAACCTCAAAGCACTTAGTTTAATAACGGTTAGTAGTTTTATTTCAAACAGTAAATCCTTTGACAAATCCAAGTTCCATTTTCAAGAATTCCAAATGTGGTAAAAGAGAAATAATTTAAAAATTGTGCTGAACAAAAGATGAATAACGGCACGTACAAAACGTGTAGGCTAGTATGACTATACTCTGGGACAAAAACATGTTTTTTCAGCACCGCACTAAAGCGAACTGCCGGAACTTTAATATGGCCCCCACGTGCTATTTACTGTGTACCTGTGTCACCCTGGCGTATTTTTGTACCGTATAACTGATGACTATTTGGTTACCCTCTCAGAATATATGTTTTCTATTTGAATAAAGCCTGATACGAACAATGTCATATCAAATTTACAATCTTATAAGTTTGATATTGGAATTATTTTCTTTCAAAATTTGGCATTCCTATAGGCTTTGGTAAAAGTCAAAAATCATGTCTGTTTTGGAACATATAAAAAAATACTAATACCATCGCCACTGGTCACCAGCGTAATGATAACAACTGATATATACATAATATATGTAATATGAAGGTAACTGATATAAATAATTTCTCAAGAAGCATAGAACCATATGGCGGGCTCTTATCTCTACTTACCCCGGAGAGAAAAATGCTTGAGATATGTACGAAATACCTACTAAAACCGACATTCTTATACAGCTTTTGAGTTTGAGACCGTAAGAATTTCTCAAAGCTCGTTCTCTAGAGTACACAACCTTATTATTTACGTATTTTAATTACATTTACCACTGTCATTAATTCAATTTGTCTCGACCAATTATGGTGAGATCGCTAAGGATGCCGAAGACCATGTAAAGTGAAGGAGTAGGTAATAACCACAAAGTGGACCCCGGGCCCCGAGATTGAAAGTCTTGCATGCAACCAGGACTCAACGCTCAGATTTTTATTTCCCACTAGTGAAGCCGCGAATTACAGCTTATGTTAAATAATTCACTTACATTTCCTCCGCTTGCGTAATAACTAGGATAATATCTAAATTCTCAAGCGTTTCTATGTAAAATATGTATGTATTTACAAAAAAAAAATCTAAGCATATTTATCCGCATTCTAGATTCCATAACACAAGTTAGTTAAGCTTACCATAGGGCTAGATAGCGTTGTGTAGAATGTTGTGGAATATTTATTTATTTATTATCTGTATTGGATTATAGAAAATCATCCACTACAAAATGAAAAAGAAAACAGCTGACTCATCAACGATAACTTGCTATTTTTAAGAAACCCATTTTTCACATAATAAAAACATAATATCAGCCTTTGAATAACCCTTCTCATAACGAGCAGGTGCTTACTTGTCACCCCGAAAGTTATTCAGAGGCTGATACGCTTAACAATTTCGAGGGCTTGTCTCTCGTAAAATTCGGTTGTGTTATTATACAATGTATTCGAGAATTGAGTATGTTTATACTTATATCGCAGCATATTTGAAGGTTATAACTTAGATAGTTACTAAGAATTAGTTAGGTAATTAAAAACTATTAAAATTTTAAGGAATATTCGTACCTGAGGCAAAGGCTGGCCATCGCTTGTTGACTTTGTATTCCGAAATAATAAAATATAATTAATTACTAAATTAAATTAACTGAATAACAGATTTAAAATATCAAGTTAAGAACTTTCATCAAAACAAATATTGAAAAAACCTACAAATATTAATAAAATTTGCATAAATAGATGTTAGATCTATGTGGCACTTAGATATCTTTTCATATTTAAGGCGCGTATTTAAGGAAGTAAATGCAACGCGACTTAACCTGTATTTAAACATATAAAAACTAGTTTGAAAATATATTATGTAGGTGTGTGATTCACGCGTGCTTACGTATTTCAGGCGTAATTACGTACTATAACTTAAGTTTCACTTTTTCTTTCAACTTTGGTTTATTTGTTACCATATTTATTGTTCGTCTATTGTACTTTTTAATGGCCGTCAACTTGGCGAAACTTTCCTTTGTCTGAAATCAAGCAAGAGGGGCTCACGATGCTGACAATGCTAATAGCTATGCATTATACAGTTTATTTCAAGTAATAATGTTTACAAATTAAATCTGGGCAATTACTTACTACCAGTCAGGTACTAGTATTATCTATAAACAATCTAGGCTGCCTTGTAACCTACCATACGTAAGTGGTATATAACGATGGATGTAATAGGATCAGATCAAACTATCAAAGCACTACCGTAGAAGTTGTCAGAATAAAATTGATCAACGTTTGCAAACAATACCTTGTGAATGTATAGGTATTGTTGGTGTCACGAAACAGTTTCATTAGATGAATTGTATGACCTTTAACGAATACTAATTTCTTGATGTAGTAGATAGTAAAATGTAGACATATCCAATACACACTACTTTGAAATCAGCGTAAATAAATTATATTTGCGGTTATATCCAAAGTCATTTTGGAGCTCATGGTCCGCTCTTTTTCTCTTTCTCCCATTTATTTGGTTTCTAGGAAAGTGATTGCTGCGTTAGTCTCGTTCATTGTTCAATAGATGTATCGGTTCTTTTTAAATGACACATCAATTTGACTTCACCTCGCCTAAGGTAAGCTGAATGCAACGTTCCAGGAAAGAGGGTCACCATTACAGACACGTAACGTGTTACAATGGTGGCGTGTGTAATGATTTTCATGACCCCGGTACTGTAGTAATAAGGAAACACGTGAACTGGTAAGGGATTCCATGTCTTAATGGTGCGGTAAAAGAAAGAACTTCGCAGATTGAGCTTAGCAGATGAAGTTGGCTTGGAGGCTAAAGTTCTATGTGGGATTTATTGCAAGCGAATTAAAAACTAATAACATCAGCTATTTATTTTCAGTAAAGAACAAATACGATTTTTGTAGAATACAATTCAATGTTTTCACTAAAATAAAATTTTATTTGTCTCAAATAGGAAGACGCTGTCATTAGTAGTATTTTATTTAAATATTTGATGTGTCAAACACTATTTACACTTGCTAACTAGTGACAAGGAAGCTACAAGGACTATGAATTAACAATCGAGTTGGGTCGGAAATTGGGCCCACTTTCGACAAATTACGTATGCGTAAGCTACCAGCGATTCTCTTTGAGAAAGCGAGTACTTTGCTATAGGTATTTCTACGTCGGCTCGATACTGTAACTCAATAGTTTGCGTCATCATTACAGTTGAATTGGTAAAGAATGTACAGTTCACTAATAGATCAGTTAATTAGGTTTCTATTCAAAGTCAGGTCTACCTTACTCAGATATTGTATGCCAACTATAATTATGCAAATATATCTCCTTATTGTATATATATATTGATATAGGAGTGTATGAATAGCGAAAAGCGATTAGTGTATTCAGGAAAGTATTGATTTAGAAAGCCATACTTGAACAACATACTCGATACTTATATCAATGTAGTTCTTAGAGTTTATATAATATTTATGATATTATTTATAATATTTATGGTATTTAAACAAAAATAGTTTAAGCTTTCTAGTAACAACTCGTAAAACTGGTATATAGGCATACAGTTTTATAACAAACTCTACAGAGACATGAACACATCGCTTGCTAAAAAAAGTTAAGACTAGTAGAATTTACATATAATTAAATTACTAAATGTCGGGAATCGTTCTAGTGAAAATTATAGCTAATTTTTTAAAAAGTTTTTGCCATGGATTCGTGATGGTATAGGTATACCTGTTAATGATCGTAATGACAATGATGTTTGCTACACTGCCGTTTCAAACAGGCGGAATGTGTACATTCATCTAATATATAAAATTCTCGTGTCACAGTTTTTGTTGCCATACTCCTCCGAAACGGCTTGACCGATTTTGATGAAATTTTGTGAGCATATTGAGTAGGTCTGAGAATCGGCCAACATCTATTTTTCATCCCCCTAAATGTTAGGGGTAGTCCACCCCTAAACTTTTATTTTTATTTTTTAGATAAAATTTTTAATTTCTATTTTTTTATGATACAACATACAAAAATACATACAATCCTTAATTTTCACCCTTCTACGATCAACCCTTATTTTTTAATAGCCATTTTAGTAATTTAATCATTTTTTCTTTCGTCATTTAATTATTATCTATTTTTCATCCCCCTAAATGGTGCAGCGGGAACGGGATCTGACGCCACGAGGGTAGGAAAAAATTGGCGGTACGAAGTTCGCCGGGACAGCTAGTATACTATAATATATCACATAGCACATAGCTTTCAGAGTTGAAAGACAGATCAATAATTATGTACCTCAGAACAAAGGGTCGCCTAATTAATTATTCTGGTATAAATTTTATCAAAGCCTCTAGCCCCAAAGGGTGCAATTTTTTTATGAAGATTTCTCGAACTTTTTTCATTAAATTCCTTAAAGTATTTGCAAAGTTCCATTCGCTATTAGCGCCTTGAAAATTTTCCTCGGTTTTCACTCTTTTAATATTGACCGAAACCTCTCGTGATAATCTGTGGTAATGTACACGGTACTTTTATAATAACAAAGAAGTTCCGGTTTGTTTGTTGAACTCTTACAGCATTTAAGCGTCTCTAAAAATGTTTTTTTACTCGCTGAAATGTTGTGATTAAGTAAATATGCTATCAAAGTAGGTTGGTAAAATATTTAATAATATCGTACCACATAGCGCTATCTATAACCGAAGTAAGCTTAACTTATAGTTCATAGTTATAATATATAAAATGCGGTTAAACATACCTAGACACGTTTTTTAATGCATACATATAACAGTAATTACCGTGTCGTAAACTCTGATGTTTGAATCCAACTTTGCCTGCAAGCCAACCTAGTTGACTAATTTATGGATAAGGTCCGGGCTTATGTTTGCTATGAAATTAAATATCATTACAGTTTGGAACGGTAGGTAGCTTTGTAATCAAGTAACAGCTTTTTTGTATAACAAATTTTCCCGGGCAAAACTATGATTATAAAAAGCATATAACAGCGTAGTACTTACTTTTGCACTTACATACTGCAATTGATCTGAGCCTTAATAACCAATAAACTTTTAAACCACTATGCCAAAAACCTTTCTTAAAACCGTATTTCCAATTCAACTGAACCTTCATTCAGTAATAAAGATTCTGAACTACCAAACCTAAAAGCCTTTCTCAAAAATTACATTACATAATGTCTTCATCAGCAGAATATTCTCGTGCAGAGACTACAATATGAATCTCTCTCAATCTAGATTGGTTGGTGAAAATAGCATCGCGTGTACCCATGCCATTAAGATAAGCTACCCACAACGAAATGCGTGGCTTACGATTAATGACAGGAACCAAAATGTTTTTGGTCCATTCAAACAGACAGCATGTTTGGATGAACAAAACATAATGGACGAAGTAAAGGTGCGTACAGATGATAATAAAATGAATGCAGGGGAAGTCATACAAATCATAAAGAGATGCTGATTACGGGTCTCATACTGGGACAACGGTAAAAAGAGCTTGCTGAGAACAATAACTGATGTTAGGTGGTATATTTATGTTGTAGTATTTAAGTGAATGTAAAGAAGAGGTGATTCTGTACATATTTTATTATATCCGTTAATTTGTAGAAATGTTAAGGGTTCATTAATACTCAGTTTCTCTCTCTCTCTCTCGATATAGAATTTATAGAATAGTCTAGTGCTAGGTTTAACCTAAGAAGTTACCCTGAAGAGTTTCAAAGATCACATTGCACCTTAGATGCAATCTTTTGTTGTTAAATATATTAAAGTAACTCTCCACGACATGTACATGGACTTATGAAGGAGTTAATAATCTAATTTGGGTCAATATGATAAAAATAATCCATAAAAATTAAGTATGCTGGTACGAAACATTATAATAAAAATAATGAATCGTTTAGTACCGGGCTTGTCATGAATTCATAAAAGGGTGCGATATACTTTTTGTTTCGAAGTTGACATTTTGTTCCAGTCCATTGCTTGTATAATTTTATCTTATGGAAATGTATTATACATACTTTATCTTATATAATTATATCAGATTTAAAATGTTCATTATAAATGTGTTACAGCATTTTTGTTCAAGATGGTATAAGGTGTAGACTGACACGTCACTTGGACGAAAATAAGCTGCGCGTCGCAGAAGTTATATAAATACGAATCGCATTCAGCCTTTGATATCGCCACGTGTTCACACATGTACACTTTTGTCGTACACTATGACATCATTTGAAATCTTCTAATTTCAACCTAACTTCAAGGGTAAGTACTTTAAATACTGGAGATAGCGAATTCCTTCATATTAGTCAGTTTAATTACGTGTAGTTCGATACGGTTGTGGTAAGCTACTTTTCGAAAATCTTTGACTGCAGTTTGGTTTCTTTAAAAAAAATAAAAGAATAATGGAGCAACACGCAGCTCATCCCCACTTCGACTCGTACGACCGCACTCCATCACACTGTCAAATGTGACACTTTAAACTTGTGTTTGTCTATGGTTTCGTTCAATTGACGTGCCATACTAAAGACCATTCCAATATGTATAATATGTACACTTATCAACTACTTCCTCATTGAAAAAAATATGAACATAGCACCATATTACATGGAAGTTTGAAAGGCCATCTGGGCCTTCTCGAAAAATGAATGTATGTATATACTGTATATTTTGTCATAATCTGTACATACTAGTTTACATTTCGATAAGATTCATAGTTTAATTTATATTAAACTATGAAATATATCGACTTCTTTGTTGATAGGAATATTCATATCGAAATTTTTGTTGATATGAATATTCATTAATTCATCAACAAAAATTTGAGCATACAGTTTTGGGTTTTGGTTACAGCATATTATGTGCAACTTTGGCAATATATCGTTATAATTTATTATGGGGTCACCTAAATGTAGTTAGGACTCATGAATGTTGAACGTTATTCTACTCGAGTGCGATATTATCTCTGTAACTGTGCAACTTAGAACTAGTTGTGGTAAGCGATGCGTCAAGGCTACAATCCTTGTACAAAAAACTGGAGTGAATGCTATCAAGTAGTATAGTCTCTATATTTCCAGTCCCGCCTCTTTAATAAACAGTAGCTACTAAAAAGTATAGGATTACATAATAATGACTTTAATTTAGTGAAAATATGTGCACAATGCCAGGAATATTTTCTACAAAGCAATCTTGAAAGCGAAGCGACTGTCGCGCAAAGCCCTGTCGAGTGCAAGTCAAACACCTTATTTATAAGCATTGGACTTGCAAAATATTTATACTTCGATGTTAAGCTGACTACCACTTTTAGTTGACGAAATGAGAGAGAGAGAGAGAGAGAATTAGAGAGAGTACAAATTAATTAACTGGTATCTAAGAAGAAGTGTGTATTGAGTCGTAGTGTAATATCCTTGTTAAAACTTATTCATACTACAGAAGATAAAATTACCGTCCTATCTCTATTTTATCCACATTATCAAAGGTTTTCGAGAGACTTGTGCATAAAGCTATTTATCCCTGTATTCATAATATTATCTTAAAACAACAGCACGGATTCGTTCAAAGGAGATCTACTATTACTAATTTATTGAGCTTCACAGACTTTTTATTTCATAATATGGATAATCAAGTGCAAGTTGACGCCGTCTATACGGATTTCTGTAAGGCCTTTGACAAGGTGGACCATGAACTCCTTCTAAGCAAACTTGCGTATAATGGTATTCGGGGGGATCTACTGCGGTGGTTCATATCCTATGTAACAGATAGGACTCAGAAGGTGGTGATCAAAGGTCATGAGTCTTATCCAATTAATGTAACCTCTGGTGTGCCCCAGGGCTCCATCTTAGGCCCCTTACTCTTTATTCTATTTATTAATGACATTTCATCCTGTTTTCGAAACTCGAATTATCTACTTTATGCAGATGATCTTAAAATTTACAGATCTATCTACGAAAATCATGATTGTAGTTTATTACAAGAAGATTTGCACCGTTTTTCTCTTTATTGCAGTGCAAATAAGTTGAAGTTAAACATAGCAAAATGCGTTACAATTACATTTACAAAAAAGCAAAACATAATTCAAAACACATATTCACTATCCCATGCCACTTTAAGTAGGGTTCTTACGGTAAGGGATCTCGGGGTGCTGCTGGATTCTAAGCTCCACCTTGATCAACACATTGATAAAATTGTTAATAATGCTTATCGCATGTATGGTTTTGTTATGAGGTCCACCATAGATTTTAAGCATACTGATACTTATGTTCACCTTTATAAATCTTTGGTCAGGTCGCAACTGGAGTATGCGGTATTGATATGGAACCCGTTGTACAAAAAATACAAAGATAGTCTGCAGAGAGTACAAAATAAGTTCTTTAGAGCAGTGCAGTACCGTTGTCACTGTACTAATGAAAATTTGAATTTACTTGACTTGGAATCCAGGCGTCTCTTTCTAGAAAACATGTTTCTATATGACTTATGCAATAATAGATTCGACTGCACTGAATTGACAAATAAATTGTGTTATATTGTCCCAAGGACAGTCATCAGACGTCAGGTGCGGTCACGCCCACTGTTCGCCGTTTTCACTAGCCGCACTAATGCTGGAATCCGTGCGCCTCTAAATCGCATTGTCGATAATTATAATAAATTCTTTACAGATGTGGATATATTCACTCTGTCGTATAACAAGTTTAGAACTTCTTTGTTAAAAAAATTAACTGCCTGAAAAACTGTAACTATTATTGAATTTCAAGTACGATTTATCAATAAGTCACACTTTTATTTGCATTAAGACACTGTATAGATGATTATTGCCTTTTGTATAATTATAAAATACTCCTCTAGTAACATGTGGATAACGCTGTAGGTTACATAATTACAACTAAGTTAATGTTAAGACCTTAGATTAAGAACATTGTGTAACTGTTTGTTTTCCCGAATAAATAAAAAAAAAAATAAAATAAAAAATAATTTACCCAGAATTGCGTATGTTCTCATAAAACAGATTTTCGTTGGCATTCATTCAAGTTCAGTTGAGGTTTATAGGTCACGAATTAAAAGTAGCAAGTGCTTAAAATCAATCTGCTCTATAAAGCTCCAACTGTATTACTCGAACAGCGTCGCTATTCATGTTAGTCAAATGATTTCATATGATTGAATGAATTTTTACCGCATTAAGTATGCTAACTATACAAATCAAATACATAGGGAAAAATAATCTTCTCGGGCGGGACTCGAACTCGCAGTCTTTCCCTTATAGGGGGAATGCCTGACCAATTCGGCTACCGAGCCACGCCCGATATGATTAAAATTTCCCATCTTATACGTCTTTAAGGCGACGTGGCGTCATCTATTTTAAACATTTTTAAACATTGATTTTTTGATAACTACGCCCAAACAATTGAATGAATTTTTAGAGCATTAAGTATGCTAACTATACAAAATGATTGTAACATCATTCATTGATTTCGATAGTTCGTAAGAAAATCGGTAGATGACGCCACGTCGCCTTAAAGACGTATAAGATGGGAAATTTGAATCATATCGGGCGTGGCTCGGTAGCCGAATTGGTCAGGCATTCCCCCTGTAAGGGAAAGACTGCGGGTTCGAGTCCCGCCCGAGAAGATTCTTTTTCCCTATGTATTTGATTTGTATTTGATTTCATATGAGTTCCATTCGTTTTTTTAACTAGTACTGCTTAATTTGTCCTGGATCTAATTGGGAAAGTTTCGTATTTACCTACCAAGGTAGTAAAATTAAAAGTTACAAATCCTTCCTCACTACTCGTACAAGCACAAAATGTAGACATCACCTGCCATTTGCTGAGTTGATGAATCAGTCACTTAAATAGATAAAAAGATAGATAGATAAAAGGAAGTCTACATATTAAGAGAAGATGATTATTGTGAGTCGCCATTATTGTTCGCAGGGACGTTCAAATGTGGGAAAACAATACTTGTTTTGCGTTTCACAAACATGGACACGACAGAAGAGACGCAAATGAATGAATTCAAAATTCAGACATAAATTATGAGCTAGTGTGAATATTAACGCTGACACTCATTTGTCTTGATTTACTTTATTACCATTTCGCAGGCAAGCACGTCCTCCTAATGGTAAAAGATTGTAGTAGTTATACTCGTATGGTAGGTACTAAAATATTTATATATCTACGCATAAAATATTTTCCTGGTATGTTGAGATTTTTCAGGTTGGATCGAATAAAACCGTTTTTATTGGTTTTTTTTTTCAAATAACTCTATTGAATAGTCGTTTATTTGAATGATTTTTTTAAGCATTAAGTATGCTAACTATACAAATCGAATACATCAGAATTATTCGAGTGATTCACTTTTTCTGATGTATTCGATTAGTCATAATATATTCTTTGATATTACAGATGTTCAATGTATATGACTGGTTCGAGATAATTTCGATATATGTACTCGTATATTACAAGAATCATAATAATTAGTATGACCCAGATTTAAATTGGCGGTAATTTTATTATAGGGCGTTATTACTACCACTGTATAATACATATTGCTTTTTCATTATCCGATGAGACGTTTGCAATTTAATTAGCAATCGGTACCGAAGATGAATGTGACATTTTCGTTCAGCCTAAATCCTGCCAAAAGACATCTCAAGGAACTTCATGGTATCTAAATGCTATATGTAAGCCCAAACTATCTGATTGAAAATCTGCGTTTAGCCACAGTTGATATCTATGTATAACTGAAACTAAACCCTAAAAGTATAAAGTGATCAATTTTGTGGAATATATTATAATGATTAATATTATCCCGCGCTATTAATATGTTTTCAGTTTACTCTGAATGTTAAAATATAATACTGATATAAATTCTAAACTAAAAATATATCAACATACAGATTCAATGTTCCAAAAAAAAACATGGACATTTGTTTTATTTTATTCGTCGTTAATAAAAATTGTTTGGCCATATTTGTCATGAAATATGCGATTTGAACAAATTCATATTTCATTTTGTTTAACGAACTGCAAAAATGTTTTACAGTTTTTGAAAGCTCGGGAAAGTTATTTATATTAATACGTTTGTATTTTTTTATTATAAAACTATGTTCTTATATAAATTCATCGTACGAGCGCCAATCCCGGTTACATTCAGGTGCATCTAATTATTATGCATAGGAGCATATAATCCGATCTTTTATATCAATAAGCCTATTTCAATTCTGTGCCTTACTATCAATTTACTTGCTTCCCAAGTAGTCTGCTACAGATTGTTCACAGAAATAAACTACAATAAGAAAAATTCGTTCAACGCCTTTTTAACGCCCGAGTTAAAGAGCGGAGTCTGTCTGTCTGTCTGTGGCATCATAGCTCCCGAACAGATGAATCGATCAATTTTGTTTTTTTTTTTGTATTAAAGGTGACATAATTGCGAGTGTTCTTAGACATGTTTGATGAATATCGGATGAGCCGTTTAAAAGTTATGGACATTAAAGTGGGAATGGGGAATGTAGGAGGTTTTAAAAAAGAACTAACTTTGTGATCTTCAGAGTAAGGGTCTTTTAGTCCATATTCTTAACTATGTTTCTTAACTATCTATGAAACAAGAATGGTCCATAGTTCCATGAGCGCGGGCCTGGGGGTGACGGGTGAAGCCGCCTGTCACCCCAGCAGAAGCAGGCCACGGCGATGGCGCGCTGAGAAGCGCCCCTCCCCATTCCGGGGTCGAGTCGGGGACACCGTTGTCCCCCCTCCCGAGGAGGGCTAGACCGTAAGGGATGGCCCTGAGTCAGCCAGGGTGCGAGGGATATGTCGATGACAACCTCACCCCCGGCCTAGCACCACGACCCACAGTCGGCGTGCGGTTTTAGTCGGTTCGAGTCCGACATAACCTCCCCTTCCGGCTCTGGAAGGGAAGTATCCGAGGGGATTTCCGCACGAAAAAAAAAAAAAAAAACAATGGTCTATAGTTTTAAGTTAGTATTACTTAGAAGCAGCGCAAGTCTGGCATAGGTTTATGACTTTTTCTAAAGAAGCACAACAATGACTGAAGGTTGTCGCGTCGGAAAACCACAAAGCGGAAAGTAAGTCCATAAGTTACTTTGATGCTTAGAACTGGTGACCAACTACTTCAAGATATTCAAAGTACTTTGGTTGAAGTATGTTGAGCAACGTTTACTGTGTACTTAGAAATATGTGTAGCTGAAATTAGTTTACTGAACTATTTTAACTTAGCCTTTATATGCAGTGTAGTAAGTAAACTATCTCACTACTGTTTTAGATGTGAAAATTTTGATGCAAGAATAGAAGGATGGATGGTTGATTGGCAGGAAAATAGGATAAAGGCTAACTGGCCTCCTAACAGGGGACCAATGGGCACCTATATAGGTGATGAAAATACCAGTTTTATTCTGAGAGACGAATTTTAGTAGACTAGTGAGTTCGTCGTCCTTATTAAGTAAAGAGTGGTATAGGTATGACTGTTAACACATTGTGATTAAAATATTCTATACTAGCTGTTGCCCGCGGCTTCGCCCGCGTGGATGTCGGTTATCGCGACCAAACATGAAACTTTCTCATGGTCTAATCTACCCCTATACCAAATTTCATCAAAATCGGTTCAGTGGTTAAGGCGTGAAAGCGTAACATACAGACAGACAGACAGACAGAGTTACTTTCGCATTTATATGTTAGTATGGATTAATTTTGTTTCGTATAATTTCTGTAGCATAGGCTAGCAGAGTTTTACAAAATGTTAGGATAAATAACGTAATATATCATCCATGTCTTTCTTTGTTTTCCTTTGAAGACAACTTCCTGGAGTCTGAGTTACGGCAACATCATTAACATTTAAAGTACAAATTACACCCAATCTTATTATGCGAATTGCACAAAATAACAATTATCCCACATTATAACGCCATCTACAAAATTCGACTCAGTAGCAGCTGCCGAGTTCAACATTATAATAATAATACCACCATGTATTGTTATGGGCGCAGAAAAAATATTATGTAATTTATAAATTTTCTTAGATATTTGAATGAATTTTTAAGCATTTAGTATGCTAATTGATTCAAATCGATGGGAAAGGAAAAAAATTGTGATCTGTCCCAAGATCCCTCTCTTACAGGGAGAATTCTGAATTCAGAAATTAGTCTGGTAGCTTAGTGGTCAAAAGCATTTTCCCTGTAAGAGAAGGATCGCAAGTTCGAATCCCGCCAGAAACGATCACAATTTTTTTCTTTCTAAATGTATTTGAATTTACTTAGATACTTTATTTGTATCGATTAAAAAGTTCGTTAAACAGGCTTATTACGGTTTCACTGTACTCTGTTTCCTAAATTTTCTTATATTTTGGAAATATCAGCAGCTATCTAATCACGTGGTAGTCATCTATTTTTTGATGATAAAGAGATTGAGTTTATTTAAAATGTCCCTTTATACTTTCTCTTCTCATAACCGCAGTAATATAGTTAAGCATTTCTGAAATTACTTTTATGTTTCTATAGCCAAAGGCGTTTTTTTTTTTTAAATAAAACTGTGTTTAATAATAACTCAGAGGACTTCTGTGAAATATAAACATATCTCTTTCAAGTATATTAATAAAGTGTTCATGTTTTCTCGTTCGAAAATTATTTGGAAAAGGTTTCATTTAAGAACAGATTTCACTTACATTTCTGAGAATTGGCGGTTGATTGGTTACTAGTACTGTTAAGTATACACCGAAATTCATCGATCTTTACATTTAATATACCAACTGTTGCCGCCCTTCTTCTACCGCGCGGGGCGCGCGGCTGTCAAAAACGTCAACGTCAATTTATAGAACATCATATTCAACTGGCAACACTGGCGGCGACAGACGTTTCACTAAAAACTATTATACATGTATCGTTGTAACAGAAACAGAATATTAAACCAGCAGTTTATACAAGCATTCGTCGTATCAATCCACAATCCCAGCTATCGAAGCGCAAACACCAACAGACTACGAAAAGTGCTACACGAAGTGCGTATTTGTTGGAGCTTTATATTCACCTAATTTTACGCGAAATAAAACTACTTTATAACGGATTCTATCGCGATTTATTTGGTATTGTTTAAATTTAGTCCGACGTTTCGGCTACTTTTCAGCAGTCATGATCGCGGGGTGACTATGGATGATAGTTGTCACATAGTTTGAAATGTAAGTTATCTCAAAGTATCTGAAAGAAGAGTTATTACTATTTACGCAAAATGAGCTCACTATATACCCACCTATCGTTTCAATTAGCCTATCGCAGTCGCTGGGCATAACCCTCTCCCAATGTTGGGAGGCTTTCGCGTACTGGTTTGACCAGACCAGGCAAGG
The DNA here is from genome assembly GCA_914829495.1 of Eilema sororculum. NCBI lineage: Eukaryota > Metazoa > Arthropoda > Insecta > Lepidoptera > Erebidae > Eilema > Eilema sororculum. Next base: position 15,938,101 of record OU618552.1, on the reverse strand, counting down.
TGAAGTCAAATTGACGTTGACCTTTTTTATTAGAAAAATATAGATATAAATATATACTCAGGTTTACACAACGCATTGAAGCTGATCAACTGATTTCCTATAGCTAGTGTTCTTTACAAATAGCACAGCCGAAATGTATTGAAATAATATTACAACGAATAATAAGGAAAACATGCCGTGACCTTTTTATTCCAGTCTAATAATATTAATGTAAAACATTATTCAAAACATGTGTCAACATAGGTTTGTGCTATTTCGGTAGATTTTATTTTACTTTTCGTATACTTTTTATTAGTCTGTGCAATTTTAATATTCCAAACTTGAATGACTTTATCACTATCTATTCTGTGCTGATTGATATTCGAAAGATATTTGCATATTTTATAACTTTTGATGTATTTATGCATCGCATGTAGAAAACCGGTTTATATCATATATACCTAGAGATCCGGTTCTTAGCATTCCATGGATTCACCGTGCGGTCACCGGGTCCCTGGCGTGGTACAGAGAGGAACACTGTGACGGCGCCTGGGACTTGCGACCCAGGTGTAGGTTTAGGGTGGCCACCGTCAGTCATGTTCCCCCCTCTACCTATCCAAATTTGGTAAGATTTAAAAAAATCTAAAAACACGTAAAAAATAAAGGATTTATTTTATTCGTATTACAAATGTATCAAGCACCAGAGAGCATTATTTCCTACACAAATACCTACACTGTTAAAATGTATTCTTTACATATTGACACCGTTATCTTCAAACAAAACATGATACGCCTAAATAATAACATTGAAGGCGCGATAAGATGAGAATACTGTTGGTTTGTGCCATGCAAAAGATACCTACTTTCAATATAGGTAATAGAAAACTAACATCACCAACAGGTTTAACCCCTGGTTGTAGGCGTAACTCCTGATTCCTTTGAAATATCAAGATAATTAGCATGTACTACTCTGAATAAAATAGCTTTCTAATCGAAAAAGTATAAAAAAAAATCTTATCTCATACTTCGCAAGCGCAGAAAATGTCGAATTGCTATAGCTATATGTCCTACCTCATGCACTAAAGACGACTTAAATAAAGCCACTGATAGTGCGATTAAGATGGCAGAATTTTATTCTCGAATAGTGTAGTCAGTTATAAGTGAATCGTTGACACGAAAAGAAGAAGAAGCAAAGTAAAGTAAAAAATGTATACATGTTTTCCTTTTTGCAAAATATTAGCGTCGATTTCGAATGTGAAGTGACAATTCCACCGGGTGGAATACTTTCCGCTGTGAGGCTACATCAGAACCAATGAGAACAATAAATTGCGGGGTGTTCGCTGTTCAACTTACTGAAAGAGATTTAAGGGAGTCAATAAGCGGGTGTTGTCGAACACTGGTACACGAATGCTGAAAGCGTCTGCGGATTTATGCGTCTGAGAATTGGTTTGGTAACCGTTCAATATTTTGGAAAGAACGTGGAACTTAAAACTGAAAATACTTGAACGCGAATATATACATAATTATATATAATACAAGCATTACATTCGGGTGCAAGTATTATTAGTGAACCAATATTGAGCATTGGTTCACTGACATTGATATTGAAAGTAAACTGTGTATCTGCTGTTCTATTTTCTGGTACCTATAGTCTTTATTAAACTTTTTTGACTTGAAGGTGACGGTTTATTGACTTTATTAAAGAGAAAAACGAACCGTCTTACTAATGAAAAATTAAACTGGGTACCTATACAGGGTTACGTCAAAATTTCTATGCAAAATTTAGTATCAATCAATGTTGTAGTCCATGTTGTAGTCCATTGCTGAACATAGGCTTCTCCAAAAGTTCGCCATTACTGCCAATTCATCGCCTTCTGCATCCAGTTTGTCCCAGGCAACTTTTTCAGGGTTATCACTCCATTTGGCTAGAGGTATCCTACCTTCTGTTATTTGTATTGATTGTATGGTCATTTCGTAAAAAAGATTTTGGACTCAGTTTTCGATCGTAAAATTGTTGTTTTGTGCGACTCGAACCGACTACAAGGACTACTAAGAACAAAAAAATGTTTTTCGAGCTTAATAACATTTTCATAAATTACATGTAATTTCGCATAAATAGATGCCGCAGATCATGAATGTACGAAAATATACTCCATTCTAGAAAATTGCTTGCACTAGTCGGCTGGCCGGCTGCCTGCTAATTGTGTGTTCATTTGCCTCACGGCCATAGACTGTCCGGCCACTCACTATAATAATCTTTTTCTACGAAACGACTATACATTCTGGGTGTACTCGTATAATAAGATATTTGGTGTATTTTAGTTAGCTTTGTGGTTTTGACAATACAGAATTAACATCTCTGTTTATCTTCTCGCGATGTCCACTCTAGGACTCGTTAGTAAGACGGAAGTATTTGATTAAATCCAGATTAATTCCATTGAATGAACTCTGTGTAGGACATTCGCGTATGTAAGGGTACTGCAGTACAAAGGGTGCATCAGTGCGTTAATTGCATAACAAGTCGTCTGGAAGCCGCCGCAGCTAAGCAAGGTTCTCTATTTTTGTTATATTTTCAGCATACATATTTATATTTTTATAACACCTTAACAATTCATGTCACTGGGTAATGAGGAACAATTTTAATTGCAGAGCAGTATTAATAATAATAATATTAAAAGAATTCTTCTAGAATTCCTATTTAACCATTTAAAAAGATTTAGCTAGTATTTTTGTATAAAAATAACGGTACCAGCAACATCGTCCACGTGAACTTAGATAATGGGTTTTATTATTTTGCGTGGTAACCAAATCATATTCTAAAATGAAGCAAAACTGCAAAATTCACGTCTTATAAGATCATCTTATCTGCCATTCCTATGAATAGCTGTTTTTGAGATTAGCCATGTCATATAGACAGAGTAAAAAATATTTTTGATGAAAATACCGCGTTTATATTCATATACTTATGTATTAAGAGTTATTTTAATATTACAAACAGACTTGATATCAATAAACAGAAAATACCAAATTTCAAAGCAAAATACTTTGTGAGCTCAAAATAAAATTTAATATACATAAAATAAATGTTTGGAGAAAAATAGGCCATTGTTTTCTCTACCCTAACAGAATGAGTCGCACAATATTTTTATGATAGCAAAACTTTCATCTGATTCGGTTCGTTATATTTTAAACTAAAACCATTTTACTACCAAATACTTCTACACATAATATACCTATTTGTTATTTTACATTAGACTAGCTGTAGCCCACGTTTCTACCCGTGTAAATGTCGATTATCGCGACCAATACGACCATAGCCATTCTCCAAACTTATTTTTGCACCAAAATTCAACAAAATCAATTTAGTGATTTAGGCATGCAACTTTCACGTAGACACTACTACAGACAGTGTTATAAAACTTTCACAACACTTAATATTAGTATAAATAGAAATACAAAGATTTACTTCTTCTAGTGGATCTATATACAAACTAACATCGAAGTACATACGTTAACCTTGCCCAAAGGATGAAAACAAGGTTCTTCATATTTTATTAAGACCATATTGAATGGTGTGACCTACATACTGAATAAAATATGTATTTATTACTCTTTGTGAAGTACCTAAATAAAAAATTCTGAGAAATAAAAACTTGAGTAACCACATGAAAGTTTCTTCGCCTTACAAACATTGAACTTACTGACTATTTTACTCTATCGACATAAAATATCTTTTTCATTTTTCTGTATAATTTTTTACTTTCAGAGTAAGCTTGTTACAATGGTTCTAGTGTAAGGTTATGAGTAAATAACTTTTTACAACCTTTGTGAACGATATAGGGTATACTTTGGTATACCTACTTAGGTATTTTTTTTATTGTATTCCTTAGCAACTTGCTACTGTATATACTTATATTATATTCTATTATATAAAAATAATACATAAATATACCAAGACTACGTGTCGCAATACAAGTCAACACAATACAAGTCGCAAAGTTAGCAATAGCTAAACTAGCTAGTGTTATGGGTTTTACAATGCAGATATACGTACGTGCTCACTTAATATATCTCCAGCAGTGATTGACTGGTTTCAAAGTTACCTGTATGGTCGCCGGCAGCGTACCCGTATAGAAGACACTGTCTATTCTTGGAGTACAACGTCTGCTGGTGTCCCTCAGGGTGGCGTTCTATCTCCACTACTCTTCACAGTTTTCATAAACTCCATTTCTCACAATCTGACTTCTTCCTACCACCTATACGCAGATGATCTTCAGATATACGCGAGAGCTGCACCAGATAAACTTGCGGATGCCGTAGGTATCATCAACAGAGATATGGTCCGTATATGTGACTGGAGTAGGTCGTATGGTCTGAAGGTCAACCCATCCAAGACCCAGGTCATAATTATTGGTAGCCCAAATTTTATATCTAAAATCGACTGGTCACGGCTGCCTCAGGTGTCCTGCGATGGGATCAACATACAATATAGCCACAAAATAAAAAATCTGGGGATATATATGGACAGCGGCTTATCTTGGACCCCTCAACTCCAAGAAATCAGCCGCAGATTGTTTGCAAGTGCGGGGTCCCTGCGTAGGCTTCAAAATTTTCTTCCCATTGCCACGAAAACTGCGCTTGCCAATAGTCTTCACTTTCCCATCCTTGATTATGCCGATGCCAGTTATCCAGATCTCACCGAAGACCAACTTAATAAACTTGAGAGACTCCAAAATCTTTGCATACGATTTATATTTGGACTTCGCGAATATGATCACATCTCCGAATTTCGCGAAAAGCTCAAGTGGTTACCTATACGCCTTCGCCGGAATGCTCACTTTCTTCATCTATTGTATAATATTTTATTTCAACCTTCTACCCCTATCTACCTAAAAGAACGCTTCGAATTTCTTGGTGACTCGCATTCTAGGGTCTTGAGATCGTCAGAGAATCTGAGGCTGAAAATGCCAGGGCACTCCACGCGTTTTATGGACAAGTCCTTTACTGTCCAAGCTGTCCGATTGTGGAATGCCTTACCCGTGTCCATAAGACGTGCGCAATCTCTGCCTGTCTTTAAAAAACGTGTGATTCTCCGTAGCACGACCACGGATGATTATCTTAATTTTCATGTAGTACAAATTCATGAAAAAAAGTGTACTTTATTGTACTATAGAATAAAATATATGTACCTACTCTGATATTTTCGCTGATATAACGTATGTGCCCTGTAGCACCTTTCTGGCATGACCACTACCCATTTTAGGTATTTTTAACAACTTAAAGGTGAAAAATACTATAAATGAAATTGTACTTAATTGTACTCAAAGTACTTTTAGTTTCGTCGTCCTTATTTTTGTTTCGCCAATTTTCCTGCAAAGTGGGTTTTTCAGAAAATACAGAACTGTCTGAAAAATCAACATTTGAACCGTATTAGTGTTGCTTTACATCTGTTTTATTTTTTAAATTTTGTTCTGATGGTTTCATAACTTCATTTCCAAAGTATGTACAAGACGCAGATTTTAATTCCCCTGCTAGGTATTCTACATGCCTCATTATGAAGTCGTCGACTCTGATCAGTTTATGTACATTTCCCAGAAGAAGGTGTTTAATATTTTTAAAATAACTTTCGACGTTGCTACTACTAGGCACATCACAATCTGATTTAAAATATTTACACATTAAATATGTAATGTCAAAAAGCGTGGATTTACGACAACTATTTAACCTCGCGTCTTAACTGGCCGTTTCTTGTTTATGATATAAGCCAGAGCCTTCTCAAAAAACTAGATGCGAATGTTACGAAGACATTGAAGTCGTGGCTGGGGCTAGCTCAGTCGGCAGACCCATCGACATTATATAGAGCCTCAAATAACTTTGGAATGACGTTCAAGAAACCATCGGAACTATATAAACATCTAAGAGTAACCAAAATGCACGTCCTAGCGAAATCAAAAGACGAAATCGTGCAAGCTCTTCCAAAAGACCAAAGTACTAAAGAGCTCGAGTCGCGCCTCCAATTCCATAAAAAATTCATGATAGGCTCGCAGACTGGTAGGGTAGGTTTGGGTAATACTAGGAGGCAGTCAGACAAAGACATAACAAAATCTTTTCTTCAAGTAGATGAAAATAATACCTACAAAGTGCACGCAATGAACCTAGAAATACAAAACGAATGGTTAACACTAGGTGAATTTTGTATTCCCATAGCCTTAAAATGGCGTACCTTAATATACGACTGGTCACCGGCTCTCCTTAAATTCTATCTCAATGCATTCCAGTTGACCCTCCCCGACCAAAGCAATCTTGTCAGATGGGGAAAAGCCACAGATAAAACATGTAACTCATGTGGTGAAGCAATTGGTACTGCTAGGCACCTACTGGTGGGTTGTAGGACGCTATTAGACCGGGGTCATTACTCGCGCCGACATGATAAGGTATTAGAAATCGTACGTGAGGCGGTAAGTTTGGCGGTAGCTAGAGCGAAAAAGGGTTTAACCACAAACCAAAGAAATGACGTCGCGTTTGTAAAGGAAGGCTGCTCAAAAAAGACAAATCAAAAGCCGTACTCAATTTTGATAGCAGCCGCTGATTGGACATTACTCGCAGATTCGTATGAGAAACACTATAAAATACCGGAGGATGTTTGTGCCTCGTCATCCAGACCCGATATATTCCTATTTTCAAAACAGCAAAAGCGTGCAGTACTAGTAGAACTCACAGTACCGTGGGAAACTAACATACCTAAAGACCACGCTATAAAAATAAACAAATACTTTGACTTGACCAACGAGTTAACCAAAAATGGCTATGTGGTTAAACTCTACGCCGTGGAAGTGGGAGCAAGGGGATTTCCAGCTAAATCCCTGTATAACTTATTTAAAGACCTCGGATTGCCAAGAGCTTCAGTAAGCTCTTTACTCAAACGAATATCTAAAACGGCGTTGATAGGATCTTACCAAATTTGGATAGGTAGAGGGGGGAACACGACTGACGGTGGAGGTGAGCGCTGATGCATCACAAGGTGGCCACCCTAAACCTACACCTGGGTCGCAAGTCCCAGGCGCCGTCGCAGTGTTCCTCTCTGTACCACGCCATGGACCCGGCGACCGCACGGTAAATCCATGGAATGCTAAGAACCGGATCTCGTCCAATGAATATTAGGTATTTTAAAATAAAACGTAATATAAATACTAAACGTAATTTTATTTACTTTTGACTACTTAGAATTAATAGTAATGGCGTAACATTGTGACTTAAAAAGATAAAAAACGCTTTGAAACAGGTAAACCACCGCTCAAAATTGTCTGTACAATTGAGTACAATTAAGTACAATTTCATTTATAGTATTTTTCACCTTCAAGTTGTTAAAAATACCTAAAATGTGTGGTGGTCGTGCCAGAAAGGTACTACAGGACAAATACGTTATATCAGCGAAAATATCAGAGTTCATATATTTTATTCTATAGTACAATAAAGTACACTTTTTTTCATGAATTTGTACTACATGAAAATTAAGATAATCATCCGTGGTCGTGCTACGGAGAATCACACTTAAAAAACTGGTCACGGCCTATTATTTGCAAGAGCGATAGCTACTATCTTTCACCTTCTATTTCTATATCTCCCACAATCTTGCTTCACTGTTTTTATTATTTTATGTAAGTATATGTATTATGTATATCATGTGCCTCACGTTAGGTATGTACTGTATAACTATAAATTTATCCATATAGTATATATTGTATAGTAAGTCATGTATCTATAGCCTTTTAAGTATCTATATTAAAGTATTATATTAGACTTTGTATGTACCACAAAAATAAAATAAAAATTAAAATTACACTTTCACTCCATCCCATGGTTGCCTGGAAGAGATTGCCCTGTGCGATAAGGCCGCCAATTGTATGTTCCTATGAATTTTTAATTTATTATGTTTAAAGAAATTGTAATATGTTTCTGTGTACCATACAATAAAGAGTTAAAATAAATAAAATAAATAAATACTTAGATCGTTTTATTTTATCGATCGTAAATCTATACATATTATACATAGTAACACCCAGACTAAAATAAATGACATATTCATACATAATGACAAATGGCACTGAGGGGGAATCGAACCCGTGACCTTAAACATAATTTCGTTCGTCAAACGCTTTACCGCTATGCCATAGAGGCCGTCAGAATATTATTTTTTAAATAAGTAGTATGATTGTATTTACTGATTTTTACCTAATACTCGTATATAGATAGATTATGAGCCTAGTAATCACAATTTCTTGCTGTTTATAATAACAAATAATAAGGAAAATAAGTTACCAATAAAAACCCACCGCACACTTTACGACAGAATAAACATTATCCTTATACTTAGGTACCTAATAATAACAATTATTTTCCTTATGCTGCGTGCATAAATTGACACAACATACATTATCTACTCATCTAACCAATTTTCTTAGTAAGTTCCTTAAGCTTTCACATTTCGCCAGTTTATGTTTAGGTTCCAATGTAATAGGTGGCGAGCCTATTGCCATTAACCGGGCACTTATAAACCTGCGATAAATACACACATAACTTCGAAGAGCATCGAAAAGTCATTGGTGTGCGCCATGGTAAACCTGGGATCGAAACCGAGACCTCGTCTCAGCAGTCCATTACCCATACCACTAGGCTACCGCAGATTTTAAATCTTCGTGTTCTAAATCTCTTTAAAAAATCTTTCAAATTCAATGTATCAAAATGGCCGTTGCCAATAAACTAGCTCTATTGCTTCTGATTGCTGCGTGTGTTATGGTTATCACAGTCGACATTGCCAGTGTAGTTAGGGCAGTTCAAGTTGCAGCCTGACCGGGTCTGCAGCCGCTCAGTTCCTGAACATCATGAATGTTGCAGAGCTCATGGATATCGAGCTTCCTCTAGTTGTTACGGAGAAATGAAGTGTTTTTAAGTCGGTGGAATTTAGAGGTAAAATCATTTTACTTTTGGCAGAGTTTCTTAGTTTTTTTTTAACCTAAACGATTCTGCACAGTAATGTTGGATTACCAAGATAATAGTATCAACTAATAAGTATCTACTCGTATTATAAGTTAAGTTTGTTGAAGTTCCTCGCTTGCCAACCATCTCTGTGATAAAGTACATTACAAATTATTACCGAACGCAGCTGAGTTTTAATTCACCCAAGATTACCAGAATATTTTTCTATTACAACTATTCAAAAATGTACTTTAACACTTTATACAATAGTATTTTTGAATTTATCAGTGATATTATTATGAGTATAGACACTTTCAAATTTTTATTTCAATTTACTTGTAATTCACCTACAATGGCATAAGATAAGAGGTAGTGTATTTACTTCACAATTAATTGGAGATAGGGCGAGTTGTACCTATGCAAAAGATGTGGTAAAAAGGAAACAAGAACATTGAAACAAGAGGGACAATCCTGTGCCACAAAGTGCATTAACGGTGTCCCGCTCATAATGTAGCAACTGCCCGGGACCTTTAAGCACTAAAAGGGTTATTCAGCTGTGATTTGCTGTTAAACAACTCCAACTTTAAGGTAAAACTAGACGATGTTATTCTGAAGGCGTGCATTCGGATCAAAATCGCCTTAAATAAGAATGAGGATTCTTTTTAGTTGTAAGTATATTAGGTAATAATTATTATCACATCGCATTTTCTGTTGCCTCAAGAGTTTGCACAATGGAGCTCAGGGTCCGCTTATTACGCGTCTTACTTGCTTGCTTGCATGCTTTTGCTGGAGTGACTGCCTACTGACCAACTAAATCTCGTCCGTTGTGTAACTGGTACACTGACTAGCAGGTGAGGTGGGTTTACACTAGGTGGCGAGGCGAGTTAATATAATAAAACGTTACTTTTGTTACTACTACTAGATTTGAAAGTTTTCAAAATATTGTCTGATATATTCTGCTCTTTCAAATAATGGTACAAAAAGCTATTATTAAAAAACGAGAGAAATTCTAAAACAAAAATGTTATTCCCAAGCATAAAAGAGAATGTGGGCACAAATATTGTCAATGTATTATTCAGAAAAACTTACACCATTTTGTGCGAACAGATTTTTGCCAAGAGCTTCCATACTCACATTTTAGAAAACTGTCGGTTACTTGGCACCCATCTAGTACAGACACTTATTACGTTGGGATTTATCAGCGCTTACACGAGATTGGATGGTCGACTTTTTCCTACGGATTATTCAGAATAAGTACGTGGTGGTTTGGGGTTACAATGCATTTTGTGCATGCAATTTATCGATACGAAACTATAATTGCAACAAATAGGTCTATTCTTGATCATTATATTTTTTCATTTGACATTTGTATGCATAAAAACACGGGTTGTACATGTATTAGAAATATATAGAACTCATAAATGTCTTAGGATCCAATCGGTAATCATCGTCGGCAGCGAACGTGTGTGACCTTGCAATTGTATTGAAAAGTTGTAACTGTCTGATTCTTAATAGTAGCTTATTGTATGAATAAGTGAAGCATAACATTCTAGAGCCCCTAGTAGATTAATCTAAGGCACGAACTCATGAACAAGGAAACGTAGGAAATGTTTCATTTTCGTGGGCAAAGTGAGATGAAAAAGCATACGTGTTTTCCTTTTTGCAAAATGTGAGCATTCAATTCGTGCGTGAAGCGACAATGTCACGAAGTAGTATACCTTCCGCAGTGAAACCACATCACAAACCAATGAGAACAATAAATTGCCGGGTGTTCGCTCTTCAACTGAAAGAGATTTAAGAAAGTCGATAAGCGAATGTTGTTGAACACTTTTGCAGGATTGCTAAAAATGTTATGGATTTATGCATCAAGGAATTGGTAACTTTGCGAATTTTCCTAATATTTTGGAAAGAAAATAGAACTTGATAGTGTCCATAATTCTTACAACTATATAATATAAGGAAATGAGTAGGCACTACTAGAGAACAAGTCATAAAAACTTCCACACAGAAAACACAAACGGATGAATCTACGCATCATGAAGATAATTGACTGGACAATATTTCAGATTTACGCATATGTGCGCATGGAAATAACATGTATACAATTCTTAGGCCCAGTTATAATATCAAAGATATCGCAACCAAAAAATAATATCTTTTTTGTTCTGACGACAATCTGGTCAATAAGTAATCACGAGCTTCCGACAGCAATAATAAATATCTAATTTACCGTAGTTTTACTATCCAAAATAAAAAAAGGTTGTATAATGTTACTTCGCATAAAACACCATAATTAACTACCTCAAATGAACCTTTTTTCTGTGGTACCTATAGAAATAAAAATACCCCTTCTTTGACAGTCGGGTGAAAACAACCATGCTGCATTCTTGACAAGACAGTTGTTTCATGGATAAGGTAAGTTAACTTAATAATTGTGTAAATTACATGAAACAGATAAACCTACATAGTAGAAGGCTCTTAAGTATCATGTGGAAACACCACTGACAAAGTACCTACTTGAAGTTTATTGAAGTGCTTAAAACGTTAAAAGCGCTGCAGTACGTTTTCTATCCCGATAATCGGCGTTAAATTATAAGAATTACGAGGAAGTCACATCGTTTAGCTTCGTTTAGACCGTTCCATTAAAGTTACATCAGATCTTAAGACACAAATAAGTATAATTCACCCTTTCTCACTATTACTTATTTAGCTACTGGTTAATACCAGCAAAGATTTTGAAATATTGAGTCTAAAGTCAGACGGTTATTAAAATTGATCGTCCCCTCCAATAAATCGAATGTCATTCGTTTTAAAGGACTTAGTCAAATTCTCAAACGATCAAAATAAAGTGGTTAGGGGTTAAGCGAAGTGCACATGAGCATTATTTCACGGGTCGTGCGTTACATGTTGCCACCAAAATTGAAATGTTCACTCGCAATCCGATGTGACCCGTCGAATCTTCAATTTGTTGATTGAAATAGTTTTTAAAATTGTTTTGTTTGTTACCACCATGTGATAAATAGTTCTTCGCTTTATTGTACACTATGTCTACACATTGCAATCGTCTGTTACAAAATGAATTTAAAGCAGTATCTGTACCCGATGCGGGTGGAGTACTGTTTTTTATATTTTTAAACAGATGTTTTTTTATATGTATTTAAAAATATAATTTATAAGTTTTAATTAAAATAAAGAGGAATAAACAACTAATTAGAACATCTTAGTCGATTACTTACTAAACGTAAAATTCATTTTAATAGTTTACTAAAACTTAGTACCTGCATAAAGAACTTATTTTTTAACTAATGTTACCAATATTAGTTTTAATTTGTACGTAAAACGTTAATATATATTTCATATGGTCTTATCTTAGTCTTTAGTAGACTGAGATGTTTGGATGTTTGTTATTCTTTGATGCTTTATCGGTGGATCGAGGAAGGCCAAACCGTTAGGGATGGCCTTGGGTCAGCCAGGGTGCGAGGGATATGTCAAAGACAACCTCACCTTCGGCTTAACACGACAACTCACAGTCGGCTTACGGTTTTAGCCGGTTCGAGTCCGATATAACTTCCCCCCGGCTCCGGCAGGAGAGGTATCCGAGGGGATTTCCGCCCGAAAAAAAAACGGTAGATCTGTCTTAAATTTGGTACAGGGATTATTACAACAATCGGGAATAGTACATAGGCACAGAATAACATAGGTACATTTTTATCCCCCGGTAGGTTCACATTGGTTGCGGGAGCAGGACCAGAATAGTACATGGGGAAGACCGCGGGCATTAGCTAGCTACCTATAAAATTTGCCTATAAAAAGGCCGTGTGGTTCTCGGCGTAGTAGAATTTGGGCCACTCCGTCTCTTCCATAACGGTGTTGTACAAGACGACTAAGGGTTAGGGCTGTTTAACATCAGACAGATATAATACAGCCCACACTCAACCTCAAATATAGGCTCGAGTCAACAATACTGTCCGGAATATGGCTATATGGCGATTATACTTCAGATTACTTTACATCTAGGCTTATGCTACGTCTGCCTAACCCTCCAGGGATTAAGGCGTGATTATATTAATGTATGTATAAAATTTGGAACTAAAATGTTTTACTTTTTATAAATTTATGAACTGCTCCGGTTGCCTGGTATAAATATTTCTTATAGTAAAGCTCATACAAGTTTATTGGGTACAGAATTTTCCTCTTGAATGTAACCGCAAATTTTAATTTCGTCGCTTGTGCTCTTAATTTAGTTCGCTATTTCCGTGCTCTTTCATATAATATACGTTTAATATGCTCTTACATATGCATATTAAAATATTTTACCAGATTTCTGGTTAACAAGGAAATATACAAGGAAAAAGATATGATTCTGAGTTTATAGATGTATAATTGTAACAGTGGACTGAAAAAATTTAACAAGTTTACTGTATCACAGAGGTAGCAAACAGTTGTATATAAATAATTGCTATTCTAGAGGTGTCTATACCCATCTCTAAACGGGAAATTGGAGGAAATGAGAAGAAATAGGATTACGAAGAGAAAACGAAGGAACCTAACGAGGCAGTAATATTATGAATTTGTAAAAAAATGTGGGTGTACCTACTTCAAATTATTTTTTGAGACTTCTAGTAATTACAGGTACTAGTAAACTTAAAAAAATTAAAAAAAAAATACTATACAAAACTAATAAAATGTGTATATACAGTAGTTATTGAACAACATCGTAATTACATAACTCAATTTAGTTTCATTACTTCCACAACGGCCTAATTAAAAATTGGTTGTAACTCCAAGTGTTCGATCACAATGTGCTAAAATGGCCCCATTCATTATATCAGTTAGTTTTCCAATAATTGCTTCGCTACTTGACAACTCTCTAATTGGAAGTACGTCCATACTGCCCGCGCTTGGACTTTTCCCATTGACTTGCCTGTAAAGCTTTTGATTTTCTTTAATGAACAATTTTCAATTTCTTTCGGAAGCCGTTTCAGCTAAATAAAAGTCTAATTTGGATTCGTATCTCGAGTTCTAGATAAGTTTTATATATGGTTTCATAGCGAACATACGTAAAATAATTTACGTAAATGAAATTAGCTTACATTTTTTACTTAATTTTCATTTAAAACCTTTGAAATTACTTTATATGTTATCTTGACTGAGACAGCCCGATTTAAAAAAAAAAACAAAAGGTTGTTGTGGATAAAAAGTTAATTGACATGATATTTTCTAAAGTTTACGCGAATGTCACTCATTGAAATAAAACCACTTTTTACGGATTTTATCGCAATATATTTGTTATTACAACTTTTTAAACAGACGTTTTGGCAGCTTTGCAGCAGCCATGTTCGCGGTGTGACTCATGATGGTAGTTGTCACATAGTTTAAAGTATAAGTTATCTCAAAATACCCGAATCATGGTAAATTATTATTGTTCCTATTTACGCAGAATGAGCTCACTGTGTTGTTAACAAATATATCGCGATAGAATCCGTAAAAAGTGGTTTTATTTCAATAAGTTAATTGACATAATATAAGTCTAGACAGCCTCTGCGTCGTAGCGGTAGTGAACGCGGCCGCCACATAAGAAATGCGGGTTCGATCCCCGCTCAGTGCAAATATTTTTATGCATGAATATGGATATTTGCATTGGCCTGGTAGCACCTCGGGGTGCACATTAAGCTGTCGGTCCCGGTGGCCATACGATCATCTATGGGAGTCATTACGGGTAGTAGAAGCCCCAAAAAAATCAACAACTGGTCTAACTGCAATGCTTCGATGTAGTCTTTGGGTTGTGGGGGCCAGATGGCAGTCGCTTCACAGAAAAAGTTCAGACAAATACGCAATAAGATTTTGGATGCATTAAGCAAGGATGAAGAACCAAGTCTTTTTCTTGCCTTGCAAACAGTGATATAGCTCAACATCATTTCTGTTCGTATCCATTTCACGAGCTTAACCTTTCATGCAAGCCCATCCAACTGGTTTATAAAATTATGTACCTTCTCATTTTACCAGTAATGTCAGTTTACAGAGATGTTAGCTTACAATTGAGGCACAGTCAGCACCAAAAAGATGTTGACGAACAAAGTACTCAAAATGATCCTAATTTTGTTTTTTGACCCCTTTCTAGTTGACCGATTGTTCTAATATTTAGTACACACCTTTAGTTTAGACAATAATACCATATAAATCAATAAAACAGTTTGATTGCTCTTAGTACGAGAGTTATAAGATCAATTTGAGACTTCGTCTTTAAGATAGGTATTTTATTTTGTGAGATTTTTTTATAAAAAATCTCAATTGCATCACAAAGGAGAAATAACTACACTAAAAGATATACTTACATACATTGTAATTTTCTCGCTTTTACACAGCAGGAGTGTCATTGTTTCCGTTCTGTAATTAAATTTTATTTATCGTTTCCGAGATTGATTCACAGCTCGTGGTTTGTTCCGAATGGTATTTTAATTACATTGTTCGGTGGTTCGTAAGTTATATTAAGCTTTTGTAACCGTTCAAATATTTTAAATTAATTATTTGTAATTTTCTTCAAGTAGGCAACGTGAAGAAAACTTACTACACGAGGAATGTATTCTTCAATGCATGAAATGAACTGCAATGCATAGAATACAGGATTTAATACATACTCTGATGATAAAACTTGATAGACATAACATACACAACTATCAAAATCAAACATGTTAACACAAGGCAGATTGAATCACGGTACGACAAAACAGAAAATTAATTAAAATAAAACATTTTCCATGTTCATCCACGAACTAGACAGTTTATCAAAATCTAGTCACGCCATATCCCATTAATATGACAAGGACATTTTGGTGGAGCTAGCTAATAAGCTTACGATGAAAATGATGATGAGACATGTAACACACGCATGTCAGGTTAAAATTAGGTTTATTCGTTCAGAAAACGTTATAAATTCACCAGTATCAAACATTTGATATAAATTATACAATTGAAAATGTGTTGTACAGTTTCCAGAAGAAGAGAAATAGCAATAGGATCCTAAGTGAAAATCTTGACAAGAATATGACTACGCAAAAATATCAATATCGGCAAGGTATGCTTTGTACGTTTCCAAGATAATATACGAAAGAGAGGAGCCCGTATGCTGCATTCGTATTGCAGCATAATAGTATAGCAAAGCGAGCAACAGAAGTATATCGTACAAAGCGAATAAGATTGAGGTAAACATATAGTGAAAAAGTGCCTGTTTATCGGAAGTAGGCTTAAGAAATCGGAGGTTGCCTGTAAGAGATCGCTTGTGGCGATAAGGCCGACATATGTACATTTTTCATTATGTTGTCCGTATATGTACTAAAATTTATGAGTGTACAATAAAGATTTTTCTTATCTTATCTTATCTTATCCCTTTACTACTGAGTACCTAATATTCAAATTCAAAATTCAAAATTCTTTTATTCCATGGTTACAATCTAATGAACACAGTACAATATGATCCTATGGTATTAAAATAAAGTTTTATGTAATCTGGTACCCAGCTTAAGATTAAACTTGTGTTTAGGGTACCAGGGTTCCTGTAACCTATCATCATTAATTGGGATACAAATAGTTTGGTGTTCAAGCGTCTTTTGTACATGCCAACAAGTACTTCGTCAAGTCAAAAATAAAAACAAAATGAATCAACCAAGGGTATTATAGGGCATTATAGAACATACAATTAACTATACGTGCTGTGTGTGGTGTGTGTGTGTGTGTGTGTGTGTGTGTGTGTGTGTGTGTGTGTGTGTGTGTGTGTGTGTGTGTGTGTGTGTGTGTGTGTGTGTGTGTGTGTGTGCGTGTGTGTGTGTGTGCGTGTGTGTGTGTGTGTGCTCATGTGTGTGTGCGTGCGTGTGTGTATGCGTGTGTGTGTCTGTGTGTTCAAAATTATAGGACTGACAGTTTTAACAAGTCCTCAGTTTCCGGATAGGATTTGTTCAAGAGCCACTCTGTGACCACCCCTTTACAGCGTGATCTGAGTAGTGCATAAATGTTGCAATTTTTATTTGCTACATTATAAAGGTTACCACCCAACACCTTAAAATGCCTTTCAGCTTGTGTAGTTCTAAATTTCAGGGTTGGGCATATCCTATAAGAGCGACGCTTTTTCGAGTTTTCCCCATTGTAGCATAGAGATCTATGTTTCCTAATAATGGTATTGAGGACAAAGAGCTGTCTCACGGTAAGAATCTGACATTCTTTATACAATTTATCTGTGGGATGCCTAAAGGGCTTGGAAGTCATTACTTTAAGCACAGCTCTCTGTGCTCGCTCCAGGGGTAGTAAGTGAGTTTTACCTGCTCCACCCCAGACCGAAATACAATAGGTTAGAATGGTCTGACAAAGCGCAGTGTATATCATCTTTTTAGTACTATCGTCTGCAGAGTGGCGTATCTTTTTAAATATACACATAATTTTGCGTACTCTCCCTACAAGACATTGTATGTGATATTTCCAGGTGATATGATTGTCAATGTATACGCCAAAGTACTTGGTGTGAGTAGATCTATTCACTTCAGGACAGTGACATGGGACAGATGGGTGATTTGTCGAGCAGGTATGTGCTTTTAATTTGAGTGTGTCTGATATTGGTTGTGTAGAATTCGAGAGTGAAAACGTCATGTAGGTAGTTTTATCCAGGTTTAGTGTTAGTAAATTGGATGAGAGCCATTGCATTACTAGCCGTAAAGCCTCCTCAGCCCTATTAAAAACTTCAGGCCAGTTCTTACCGCGGATCAGTAATGCGGTATCATCCGCATAGGCCAAAATTGAGCATTCAGGAAGCGAAAGCTTGCATAGTGAGTTTATATAGAGGAGAAAGAGGGTCGGGCCCAACACCGAACCCTGAGGAACACCAAAGTGTAGGGGGACACTATTACTCACATAAGAGTCCACCTTAACACATTGCAGTCTATTCATGAGATAATCCTCAAATATTCGATGTGCATATCCACGGATACCCAGTCTTTCCATTTTCTGCAATAAATGTGGAACAGAGACGGTATCAAAAGCTTTTTTAAGGTCTAGGAAAATGCCTAAGCATTTTTCTTTGCCATCCAGACACTTCACTATACAGTTCATGAAGTGTAGACCTGTGTTAAATTTATCCGAGATAGACAGACAACAGACTTCTTACAAAAGTAAAGCGATATAATAACAATAGCCCTTTCCAGGTTAATTAATTCAACAGCAACGTAATTAAAAATTGATTGAAACACGAAGTTCGATCACAATATGCTACAATGGTTCAATTAATTATATCAGTTAGTTTTCCAATATTCAAGTAATTGTTTCGTGAGTTGCCAACTTACCAACTGGAAATAGGTACATACTTCCCACGGTGTAACTTTTTCTATTGGTCGTGAAGCTCGGTTGCTTTTCCTTAACGAAATATTTTCAGTTTCTTTTCGAAGCCATTTTCACCAAATACGAGTTAGTAATTTGGGTAGATATCTCGCGAGTTCCATATATTACATTTCTTTATCGTAAATGTTCAATGTGTTCACGCTAGATTATTGCTCAGGTATTTTAAATTTAGGTACAGTCAGGTACAGTCTGGTAAATGTAGTAAATTTATTAGGTAAAATAAAAATAAACTATGGTCATTTTAAAACGTTTGAAATTCTAATCCAAAACGATCTAAGTGTTTAAATTGCTATCATTGTAATTTCTATCAAGTTACAAGGACATTCGTCGGAGTGATTTTTTATTTTATAACGTAAACAATAAAATTTAATTTTAAATTTATTGGAAACCAATTTATTTTTTAAAGCTTCAAATAACTCGTCTGGTAAAAAGGTGTTCTCTGTGAAATTTAAACCTGTAACCTATTGTTATTGATAAAGAAATAATTTTTACGCTGTTTTTAGGAGCAGCGTCGATAGCTTAGTGCTTAAGGAGTCGGCCTTACGATCGAGAGATCCCGGGTTCGATCCTGGCCATTATACAGCCGACGTGAACCCGCTCCTGGCACAAGTAATTTAGCTTAGTTGGAGGGGTTAGCGGGAATATTAGTAATTTCAGTTGCTAATATTTTTTATAAAAGAGTTGAACTATATTGTTAGTGAACAAGCATAATTATGAAATAATTGGTTACCCAGTTACACTGTATAGTCTTTTCTGTTACAAGTAGTATGGTTTTTGGTTAAATGTACCAAGAATATCAAATTACATTAAGTTTAAAAGAAAATATACTGCTTTAACGTTTTCTGTTCGATAGCCAAATAGCTTTTATTAAAAATAAAACCGTAGTAAGTAATTATTTACGTATAAACAAGTGCAAAATAATGAAGTACATAATTAGCATAAAGCCATAATATTGTGGAACCTTTTTTTATCCATTTCTATAAGGAGGTAATATATTTTAGTGAAAATTAATACAGTATTCAAAATTGAAAACAATAAAACACAGACGAACAATATACAACGATTCTCCGCACATGTCCTCCAGGTTTTTGAAGTCGGTTAAAAATATTCAAGGCTAATTTTGGTTCGGACTGCTATTTCAAGTAATCGTTACTTTTGATATTGATCACATACTGAACGTAATCCTACAACCTCTCAACTTTAAAACAAGAGACAGGTCTCGAGCGAACACTCACCATTTCATGTGGGTTCTACTCATGCTACCGCAAGAATCATTAGGGATTCAGATCAAGGGAATTGCCACTTTGATATATAGTGTCTTGTTACACTGTGTATACGGAGACTAGTAGCACATGTTCGACTTTTACGCAATTGATAGTATATTAAATTTTTGTTTCATTACTTTTGAAAGAGATTGACAGAAAAAAAGATTTCCTTTTTTCTGACTGCCTTAGGATTATCCAATAGGTAACATTGCTCCACACATTGTAGCATGACAAAGATGATCAATAACGTGGATCTATGTAGTCTGTTGACGAATGATCAGTCATCGAACAATATGTACGTTCAGTCAAAATCACTGTTATAATGACAAGTGTGTCAGTTCCACTTAATGAAATTGTTGATATACTATTTTAGTTTCGTAATTTCATTACCTAAATGGAATATTTAAAATGATATTCTTTCACAGGTTCTATCTTTGTAAAAAATACAGTAAGGTTGATATTTTTCTTGTCCCTATTTTTATATCGGCTACGAACCAGGATTAAGAACAGAGGAACATCTTCAAAAATTCATGTACAAAAATCTCGAAGAAAATAAAAGTAATAGGAAGACTTTTTCCTTATGATTTTACCACAAGCAACTTTAATATATAGCTTCAGTGATGCGGGCTGATAGACAATCCTATATTAAAAACAAACAAAAAGCATTAAAATTAGTCTGTCTGTTTTACTCTCTTACGCTTTCCTGGAGTACCAAGCACCCAAGACGGCGTGCGTTTTAGTCGGTTCGGGTCCGACATAACCACCTCCACCGGCTCCGTGGGGATATAAAGCCCGATAAAAAAAAAACGCTTTCCTGGAGTACCAATCATGAAGGTCGAATATGTTCTAGTAAGTACTCCGAAAGTAAAGAAAAATACCGAGAAGAATAGAATAAGCCTCTCAACATTTCGGTATTTTTCTATAGTGTAAAACTATGATATAAAGAAAATCTATGATTTCTACAGAAATTATTTCTATGGAATGCTCATTTTACATTTATTTGTAGTCCGATTGCCAGTTGTTAACTGCCGTTGATACAATTCGTTTATAGCCATTGTAATTATTAGCGATTAAAAAGAGTTGCTGTGAGCTTTTATTGCCAGATTTGTTTCCCACAGGCTTTACCCGTTATCTGTTACTGTAAAATTTAAATGAATAAATGTATTTCGGTTTTAATAATATTTATAGTTACCTATAGGTGGTTATAGCGGTTCGGTCGCACAACACAACACTATGTGCAAGTAATTGTACAGAACAAGAAAATAAGAAATAGAGGTTATTTCATAATTTCTTGTTCAATAATACAGTAAGAATAATTTGTATTCTTATTGTATTATTGGTTTAAATTCTGAAAAAAAAAAACTGGACCATTATGCACTATTTAATTATTGCATGCCTCTGTAGGTATGTAGGTATACACATGTTTTGAACAATTAAAAAATGATTCTAGTCTATTCTTTTCTATTCACCAGCTAATTTCTTATTTGCTTATAAAAACGATATTTTTTATGGGAATCCCATAACGCATTTTAGTTCTTTTTTTATAAAGGACACGTCAATAATTTGACTTCACCTTGTTAAGCTAAAGGCAAAGTCTCGGTAAGTAGTAGTTTTTGGTTTAATTTGTTTATGAGTTGTTTGTCTTTTTTTAGTATTTATAGGCTGATGTTTAATACCATTATGAGAGGCATATAGTAAGTCAAGCAGTGGACTGCGGTGGGCTAATTGATCGGTTGATTGATTAATTGGTTTTGAAATACTATTGATACTGTAAATAAAATGTCGTAATAAAAAAAAAACTACAAAATAAAACCCGATTTTATCTATGTGAAATAACCTTAAATAACGGTTAATTTTAACGTAACGGGATTAACGTAGGTAATCCAAGAACATTATGTATGTAAACAAATAGTTTGTTGACTTTGAAATTTGCCGGCTTGTTCAACATTTTGTTGTCCATTTTCCTTAATTTCCCTCGAACTTTGGCTGTTCAACGAAACAAACAATAAGGTTGTTATAAATACCACAATATTTTCTCTCAAATTCTTCGAACTCTTTCTTAATATAAATATCTTAAAGGTACTGTAGTAGCTACAAATAAAGGCTATTGATATCGTTTTGATACTAAAAATAATAATTTATTTTTTATTTTCAGTATAACTTTGAAAATAACTTTATTCAGACACATATTAGACTTAACAATTTATTAGCTTTCGAACGCATAACTACTCACGCATATAAGTAACTACACAAACACAAGAGGAAGTGATTTCCGAGATTCGATCGTTGATTGTATAAATATGTTAGTAAAACATTACCTGCCTAAAAAGAAAAATCAAAAAACAAGATTCCTCGAGAGCACCTTTGCGTGCCAAAGAAGCACGATTTTATTAAAAAAACGCAGGAAACGCCGCATTTTTTCAGCAAAGTGGGCTAAAGATAAACAGACGTGTTTTCCTTGTTGCTAAACATTAGCAGCCAATGTGTACGTGGAGCTACAATTTCACGGGGGTAGAACACTTTCCGCTATGAGATAAATCGCAAACCAATGAGAATAATAAATTACAGGGTGTTTGTTATTCAACTTACTAGTAAAAACAATTAAATAAATCAATGTATTTCGTAGAATATTGTCACACAATTTATAGCATTTGAAGATTCTACTAATATTATAAATTGTGAAAGTTGGATGATATTTGGATTTATGTTACTAATCACGCTCTCGCTAAAGTTTGGTATCTACAGGGATAGATTTATAGTGTGGAATAACACATAGGCTTTTTATCCCTGTTGGTTAAAAATTTTGCCTATTACAGTCCACTGCTGGAGAGAAACCTCTTTCAATTTGTTTCATTGCCCCATATTCTCCGTATTTCGCATCAAATCCAACCCAGCAACTTTTTTCAAGTCGTCAGTTCATCTGGCTCCGGGAAATCCCACCTTTATTACTTATATTTAATATTAAATTATGGCAGCCTAGTGATATGGGTAATGGACTGCTGAGACGAGGTCTCGGATTCGATCCCAGGTTTACTATGGCACACACCAATGACTTTTCGATGCTTTCCGAAGTTATGTGTGTATTTATCGTAGGTTTATAAGTGCCCGGTCAATGGTAATAGGCTCGCCACCTATTGCATTGGGACCTAAACATAAACTGGCGAAATGTGGGTGCTAGAACCTCTGCTACCCCTTCGGGGAATACAGGCGTGAGTTTATGTTATGTATGTAAATTAAATTTACCATAGGCAATTAAATTTCAATTAATCTTCTAACTATTTCTTAGTGTTAGTCATAAGTGTGTAATGTGTTTAAGCACAAAATTGCGTAGTTTTCTCCTAACAGCATACTTACCTTTAAAACAATACCAGCCCATGCAACTACGAGTACGTGCTTACTTATAATTCATAGGAAGTTCCGACCAACCAATCAATCTAATTTGCGGTCTTATAAATCCGGATGTAATAGGTGTTCCATACTAGATGAGCACCCAGCAACATTTCTTCTTTAACATTCTATTCTCTAACATATTCTCGCCGTGGCGACTGCGCAAAAATGCGCCTCCCCGTTACCGGGGCTAGATGGGGACACTGTGGTCCCCACAACCCGAAGGGGGCCATCTCGAAAGAGATGGTTCTGGGTCTGCCAGGGTGCGAGAGATATGCTTTTGGCAATCTCACCTCCGGCAACCAAGGACTCAAGACGGCGTGCGTTTTAGTCGGTTCGAGTCCGACATAACCACTTCCACCGGCTCCGTGGGGGTGGTATCCGTGGGGATTTATCGCACGATAAAAAAAAACTGTATACAGGAGCTTTTGACTGGATTCTCTTTGTACAAAACAGCATATGCATATACTAATAATAAATGGACAATTATGTACACACTTTGTTTTTTATACAATCAGTATTACAAAGAGGTTGATGTACAAAGTGCTCAAAATGATCTTAATTCCTTGGATTTCCCCACTTCCTGTCGATGGATTGTTCCGATATTTGGTACACACCTTTAGTTCGGACTTCGGCGTCGGTAAGGCAAAACCGGAATAAATACAAACGTGTTCTCAATATATATGTGTAACAATGTTAATGTCATGTCTATACTAATATTATAAATGCGAAACTAACTCTGTCTGTCAGTCTGTCTGTGTGTATGTTACGGTTTCACGCCTAAAATATTGAACCATTGAACCATTAGACCATGAGAAGGGACATAGGCTATGTTTGCTCGCGATAACCGACATCCACGCGGGCGGAGCCGCGGGCAAAAGCTAGTAAGAACTGTATAAGTATGACGTCTAAGGATAACGCATGTTTCTCGAAAGTTATATTTCATTTAATTGACTAATTATTTACCTTATTATTTGTTATTATTTACCGCAAGTACTACCTGCGGTTAGCTAAATCACTTTGTAAGTCATCTAGGTATATACCAACTACCAGGTCACCCTTAGTTGACTTTCCAGTCAAAGTAAAAATTATTTATTCTGCATTAACCATTAATACGAAACTTACAAAACGTCAAAATAAATAGAAATATTAAAGACTCACCGCATGGTTCCCGGCGGAGTAGAATTAGGGCCACCCCATCTTTTTCCATGCGGTGTCTTACAAGGCGACTAAGGAATAGGGTTGTTTATCATCTGATATACAGCCAGACTCAGCCCCATATACATGGCTCGAGTCAACAATAGTGCCCGAAATATGGCAATAGGTTGACCTCCTACTACGTGGGACCGAATAAACTTATTGGTGAAATGTGGGTGTTAATTCACCTCTGCCTACCCCTGCGGGAATTCACATTTAACAGCCATGTATATCATGTAAGTATGTACTGTGAAGTACACAAGGAAAATCTGTAATAATTTAATGTAATAGGTGATTTAATTGTATTTAAAAAAAAGAATAATCGAAAAAAAAAACAAATAATAACTATGTATAGTTAAAAATTGAATTTACAACATGAATGAAAGCTACTGTCAGTTCTACATCTAACTTTAAAATTTAGAAGTTGTGTTCATTTTTCAACTATACCCTGTCCATCATATTATTGTATTTTAGACAGATGAAAGTAGTGATTGCATGAAAATTTAAAATATCGACAAAGTTAAGAACCTCGATAAAAAAAATCGATATATGAAAATATTATGATAAATGTTATAAATGATTTCATGTGGAACTAAAATCTATTATCTTTCTAAACATAATAACAAAGTAGTACTTAGATATTTCGTGTCTATACAGTTTACAAATGTAATAGAAAACGATTGTGGGCCATAACGCATACGCTAATCTCCAAAACAAAACAACTGACTTCTAGAAGAAGATTAGTAGTATTTTAGACAGCTCACTGACAGTGGTCGGTATAACTTTGTTCTAGCGTCAACACCTGAAAATCCTAACAAAAATTAGGCGCCAATACGTCATTTTTCATTGACATCGTCACGTCAGCCAGAAAGCAATTTTAGGGATGTAGTTAGTCAATCGACAGTGTTTTTATTATAATAACTTGAAAATGTCACAATTGATATCGACTACAGAAAATATATTTTTTAAAATATTACATAACTGGCGATTTTTAACCGTTTTCTAAACAACAATTCGGATGTTTATAATTATTTATATTTGTATGATTTTTACGGAAAAAAGTTTTTTGTAACTCCGTCATTTGTGGACGGATTGTCAATATTCTTTTTTTTGTTTTAAAGAGGTTTATTCCAAAATGGTCCCATTTAAATTTCATAAAGATCTGATGATGGATTTCAGAGACAGGCCACGGAACTCTTCAATAAATACCAGGAAATCAGCATGCTGGAATATTCTTCTAGAAGTCAGTTGTTTTGTTTTGGAGATTAGCGTACCTATGCGTTATGGCCCACAATCGTTTTCTATTACATTTGTAAACTGTACAGACACGAAATATCTCAGAACTACTTTATTATTATGTTTAGAAAGATAATAGATTTTAGTTCCACATGAAATCATTTATAACATTTATCATAATATTTTCATATATCGATTTTTTTTATCGAGGTCCTTAACTTTGTCGATATTTTAAATTTTCATGCAATCACTACTTTCATCTGTCTAAAATACAATAATATGATGGACGGGGTATAGTATAAAGGTTCATGCTAGAAGCAAGTCACCTTGTCATTTATATCTCCAAGTTGTCAGTTTTGGTCGGAGGCGTATCCCGTCGGCTGATGTTTTCATTTGTCTTTCCACTAGGGGAAGATCGCATGAAAATTAAATTGACGACGAAGGTAGATTACGGAAACTTACTTTCTTAAAGTGAGAAAATGGTCTCACTTTGGTAAGACGTGAGAATATTTGTAATAACACCTAATAACTCAAACAATAGAACGACGAGGTACATTCGAAATGATTTTATTTTAAGACAAATTACAGATTTTCAAAGTGTGCTTTGATATTGATTTAAATCATTAATATTTTTATTGATTATGTCAAAAAAATCTTCAATTGTAGTAAGCAACTATTACTTAAGTTCTGGCTTCACTGAAATTCAAGTCGGTATTCAATGCCTACTGCCCTGTATTCGATACGGCATATTAATCAGTATTGTGTCTACGGGTCTGCTCGGTGTTTCCCTAACAGAAGCACGTGATAAGAATAGAAATTAAGCATTTGTGCCGAATAATTTCAGCTTAACAGTATCATAGAATAGTACTGAGCTAATATTTCTCATACAGTATCTGTAGAGTTGATTGAACGGTCTAATCTCTTCTGTGAAAAGATCTTTAAGAAAGTTATAGGCTATATCCTAGCTGAGGCTCAGAGGCTGAGCAATAAGAAAATGTTTAGAGACGCGGGCGAGAGCTTACAACAACGGTATAATAGAATAGGCACAGATAGCAACAGAGATACCTGTATGCTTACAAACTACACGGACCGTCAGCATCATCTTGACAAACAAAGTACTTAAAATGATCTATATACCTTGGTTTTCCACCCTTCCTATTGATTGATTGTTTTTATATTTAGTAAGCACTTTAGCTCGGACAATAATAGAATAAAAATCGAAAAAACATTTTTGATTTGCTCTTAATACCTTGGTAAATATCATTTTGAAACTTTGTAGTCAAGATTGTTCTGACGATGACTGTACTCTTGGTACCGGTACCTTTATTGTAGCTACGAGTATGCTTTCTTCAATCATGAAGAAATTCACATTAGCTGAAATACTTAATATTATATCTCTTAAGGTGAAGCTCATTCATATAAGTTCATTAGGTACAGAACCTCCTTGAATGTAACCGCGTACTCTAACTTCGCCCCTTGTGCTCTTAATTAAGTGTACCACTTACACACTACGCAGTACAGTTTCACACACTTTAACATTATGTATATTAAGTGTATATTAAACGGGGTTCATTATTGAAATAGAGTAATACGAGTTATAGTAACAATAGTGGATTATTAAATGCACAAATAAAAATACTCGTAATATAATTAGCAAGTATAACCATGCTTTCCCGCATAAATATACAGATTTATAGTAGAAATTGTTTCCGATTGTATTCGATACTGTCTGAAGCTTACGCGAATACATAACATCAGTCTGGGACCCAGTCATTCGCTTATATAAACCTAGAAGATGAAAATGCAACAAGACTTAACGATACAGTGAGCTTACTGATTCTGCGTTAATGGCAACACTTATTTCCATTTCATCATGCTTCGGGTACTTTGAGATAACTTACACTTCAAACTATGTGACAACCACCACCTTTAAACAATGACTAGCTTTTGCCCGCGGCTCCGCCCACGTGGATATCAGCTGTCGCGACTTAACATAGCCGACGTCCTTTCTCAAGAGTTACAGTCTACTACTAGTCTACAGAGTTACTTTCGCATTTATAATATTAGTATGGATGCGAAAGTAACTCTATCTGTCTGTCTGTATGTATGTTACGCTTTCACGCCTAAACCAATGAACGGATTTTGATGAAATTTGGCATAGTGGTAGATTCGACCAGCCCAGAGGACTCCTGCAGGAGACTCTACGCGGGTGTCGTGCGGTCCACGGCCCTGTACGGGTGCCCCGTGTGGGCGGACGCCCTGCAGGCCAGGTTCGTGCAACTGCTGCATGCGCCGCAGCAGACGATGGCCTGTAGGGCCATTAGGGGGTACCGCACGATATCCTTTGAAGCGGCGAGTCTCCTAGCCGGATCGCCACCGTGGATCCTGGAAGCGAGATCCCTTGCGGCACTGTATCGGTTCCGTAAGGAGGCGCGGGAGCGGGGATACGATCCCGAGCCCGAAGACATTCGGGCCGAGAGGTCCCGGCTCCACGGGATCATGGTGGCGGAGTGGGAGCGACGACTTGAGCAACGACGCGCAGGGCATGCCGTCATAGAGGCGGTAAGGCCCATCATGGGGGAATGGCTCGAGAGGCCACATGGCAGCCTCTCGTATCGACTGACGCAGATTATCACCGGGTACGGGTGCTTCGGGAGATATCTGTGTCGGATCGAAAAGGAGCCAACGTCCGAGTGCCATCACTGCGACGCGAGCGAGGACACGGGGCTGCACCCGCTCGCCGAGTGTCCGGCATGGGCCGGACCGAGGCGGGAGCTAGTGGCGGCCCTGGGAGTGAGAGTTCTCACCCTCGCCACCCTGCTCACAGCAATGGTCCGCTGCGCGGACGCGTGGGCGGCCAGCGTCTCTTTCAGCGAGCAGGTAATGGTCGTGAAGGAGACGGCGGAGCGGAAGAGGTGGCGCGAGCGAGAAAGACTCGCGGATCGCGCCGCCCGTGCGCGCAGGCAACTCGGTCGTCGGAGGGCACTGACTGACCTCCGTCCCCCATGAGCGCGGGCCTGGGGGTGACGGGTGGAGCCGCCTGTCACCCCAGCAGAAGCAGGCCACGGCGGCGGCGCGCTGAATAGCGCGCCTCCCCATTCCGGGGGCGAGTTGGGGACACCGTTGTCCCTCCTACTGAGGAGGGCCAGACCGTAAGGGATGGCCCTGGGTCAGCCGGGGTGCGAGGGATATGTCTATAGCAACCTCACCTCCGGCCTAGCACCAAGACCCACAGTCGGCGTGCGGTTTTAGTCGGTTCGAGTCCGACATAACCTCCCCTTCCGGCTCCGGCAGGGGGGGTATCCGAGGGGATTTCCGCACGAAAAAAATAAAAAAATAAAGGTAGATTCGACCATGAGAAAGGACATAGGCTATGTTTTGTCGCGATAACCGACATCCACGCGGGCGGAGCCGCGGGCAAAAGCTAGTATATAATATTAGTATGCATTATAACGGGAATTAACGCGATCATGGTTATAGGGAGGTACATACGTACCTTTGCTGAAAAAAAAAGTGAACTACCATCTTTAGTCACACAAAACTGTTTTAGTACTGCTAAATGTAAATAATATAATTAATATGAAATAAATCCCGATATAATCCGTTAAAAACTGGGTTAATTTTAATTACTGATTTATTGACACGCATATGATACTGACATTTTGATTTTATTATCACAGGTCTAGTACGATCAAAGTGCAACTATTTTGTCATTTAGTGATGAAACACTTCCAGTAGCATTAATTGTGTCAGTTGGTTTTCCAATAATTGCTACACTACCTATCAATTTGATTCTCTAGTTGATAAAATTGAGGTCCGTGTTTCTCTCACGTTGACTTTACTTGCAAGCTTCTTTTAATGAACAATTTTCAATTTCTTCCTGAAGATGTTTTGGATCTGATATCAGTTACAAATTTAGCATGTTGCCTTGTGAGTATGTTAATTATAATGTTATTTATTGATTATAATTACAAAATGTAATTTCATTTTATTATTTTATTTTATTTTATTTGGGATAACAACAGTCGTTTACAAAAGTTTATACCAGTAAATAATTACTAAAACAATGACCAATTACAGCTATCCACATTGTAGGTATATAAGCAGACTGATTGCAAAAAGTAACAATAAACAAAATACCCAGACGCCAAAAATTTAACATTATTAAATTAAAATTAAAAATAATGGCAGTGGCAGAAATTAAATAGCTTAATACGCATACAGATAGGAACAATAAGCATCGGTTTATAAATAGGTATGTTTACTATGCGGTATCGGTGCGAAGTCAGAACCGGTTTACTGGTTGCACTAAGGTAAGTTACTGTCACTACCAACATTCTCTAACATTTCGTTGAAGTATTTACACGTTGACACCATACATACCTACCTAAATACATACATTATATCACGCACTATTAAGTTATAGCTTTCAAAAATATAGGTATATTTTAATCCACTTTTCAATTGAATATAAATAACAAACAAGCACAAATGTAAAAAGTAGGTGCAAACAGTGAGAAAAAGCAAATAAACCACGTATTATATTATAGCAGCTCAAATACGTCGGAAAAAGTGAGTCGCTCGGTCGGGACATGAACCCGCGATCACTCCCTTACAGATAATGCTAAACTTTCAATATAATAATTACGTGGGATCCATGTATCGATTTTATACGAACTATGATGTCAAAGTTCGAGACTCGTTCTGAGTTTGACTGTTCAAAAAATAAAAAAGTGAGCAAGTAATCTCTTAAAAAAAACATTTTTGAATACAATTGATTCCTTTTTGTACTTTGTTCTGCCTAACACTGTCTTAAGTGTAAGGACTTAATGACAATTAAAAAAAAAACAAACATCGCTACTGTTTTAGTCTAGCTTTGTTTCTTCTTCTAAAATAAATTATTGTAATAAGTATTTAAGGACAACACTAAACTTCTCAGTCTGAGTGATGGACTAATTATTCATTTACCTGTTTTAATTGTGTTTTAATGTTATTTTTATTTATGTTAGCTGTAAATAAATTTAAGTTACATTTCGGTCTGATAAAGTAAATATTTATTTTTAGCCTCTGTGGCGTAGTGGTAGTAAACACGGCCACTACGCAAGAGCCGCGGGTTCGATCCACGCTCACCCCAATTTGTATGCATTAATATAGTGCAGCGTGCCCCGTGGCCACGTGGTTCTCGGCAGAGTAGATTTTGGTCCATCCCATCTCTTCCCATGCGGTGTTGTACAAGGTGACTAGGGCTGTTTAACATCAGACAAATATATATAGCCCAGACTCAGCCTCGGATGCACGGCTGGATTCTATAATAGTGCCCGGAAGGAGGCAATAGGCTCACTCCCTATTACGTGGGACCGAATCCAATGATTGGTGAAATGAGGGTGTTAATTCACCTCTGCTTAACTCTTCGGGGATAAAGGCGTGATTGTATTTATGAATATGGGTATTTGCATTGGTCTAGTCGTGCCTCGGAGAGCACGTTAAGCCATCGGTCCCGGTTGCCTTACGAACATCTGTGGTAGTTGTTACGGGTAGTTGGAGTTCTCAAAAGTCCAACAACTGGTCTAGCCGTCAGATGGCAATCACATCACAGGAAATATTAAAACTTAGCCAAATTGGCAGATAGGCTGTTAAAGCAGATCCCAGACTCCAAGCTGAAAGCTTCGGATGCGCCTGAGATTAACGCTAAGATGAAGAAAAAGAAAGTAAATATTTGTGCAGAGGATATTATTCCAATTAATATATTCTAACACTATTTAGGTGAATGATATTGTGCAGCAAATCTTTTGTGTCCTCTTTATTTTCTACTAATATTATAAATCGGAACGGATGAGGTTAAGTACCTGGGATCTGTACTTCACGTTTCTGGTGACATCGACTACGACGTCAAGGCACGTATTGCCGCCGCGTGGGCTAAGTGGCGGGAAATGACTGGCGTCACTTGCGACACCAAAATGCCAGTCAGGCTGAAGGGGCAGGTCTATAAAACGATCATTAGACCTGTCCTCTTACACGGCTGTGAGGCGTGGCCGCTGTTGGAGCGACACAAGCAGATGCTGCGTGTCACGGAGATGAAAATGCTGCGGTGGATGTGTGGAGTCACGCGTAAAGATCGCGTGAGGAACTCGCGCATCCGCGGCAGCCTTCATGTCCGTGACATCGCAGATAAAATGCAAGAGAGCCGCCTCCGCTGGTGCGGCCACGTCTTGCGGAAACCGCCCAGCTACGTGGGTAACAAATGCCTGGCAATGGCGCCCCCACCCGGTCCAAGTAGAAGGGGTAGGCCCAAGAAGTGCTGGCTTGGCGTCGTGGAGGGTGACATGCGTGAAAACGGTCTCACTACCTTGGACGCCCAAGATCGTGCGAAGTGGAGGAGGAAGAGCCGGAAGGCGGACCCTGAGCTCCGAGGGCACCGTGGCCTCGGATGCAATCAGGACTAACGTCTCTATGTGGATGATGATGATGATTATAAATGTGAAAGTTCATTTCTTTAGATGGATGTATGAATGAATGTTTGTTACTCTTTCACTTAGAACCAGGGAAAATCATGAGCTTAAAATGGGATCAAATTTATCCTTATAATAGAAAACTTACATTAGATATTCAGGGTATTCCAAATAAACTACTCACAGATAATTTGAACACAAGTAAGTAATATATATGTTGCATTATTTTTATACATTTAGAACCAACAGTTATAAATTTAGAAGGCTAAAAAAGTTTCATTTGATTGTTTTCGGTAGACCTTACATTCGTGAACGTGTCCGGGGACCGAAAGTATGCCAATTCCGGGCAAACGATATACGGTGTTTTGCGCAGCTCATTTTTTTGGGTTCTAATAATATAGACTAAATCGGTCTTTCTTGGGTTGTTGTTTGAATTTTAATGTAAATGTGGAGTCGTTGTTTGTTTCGGAACATTTTCTAAAAAAAAAACTAAGCAAAGCTACTGTTGAATATTATGTATTCGTATTGGGAGTCACTCCAACACCTTCAAAGTGAAGCCAAGTCCACAATATTATCTGCAAGTTGGTACAAGACTTTACTCAACTGTACTAATTGACGGACCAGACTCTAGCGCTAACGGGAGAGGCGGCGCGAGCGAGAAAGACTCGCGGATCGCGCCACCCGCGCGCGCAGGCAACTCGGGCGTCGCAGGGCATTAACTGACCTCCGTCCCCCATGAGCGCGGGCCTGGGGGTGACGGGTGGAGCCGCCTGTCACCCCAGCAGAAGCAGGCCACGGCGGCGGCGCGCTGGATAGCGCGCCTCCCCATTCCGGGTCCCCCCTCCTGAGGAGGGCCAGACCGTAAGGGATGGCCCTGGGTCAGCCGGGGCGCGAGGTATGTCGATGACAACCTCACCTCCGGTAATCTGTTGGAGCAAGGTCCGGGGAGTACTGAGGATGTCTTAGACATTCCAATTGAAGCTCTTCTAATTTGGTAGCCGTCTGTTGTGCGGTGTGTGGTCTAGCGTTGTCGTGAAGCAGCAGTGGCGTGGAGCGATTGACCAGCCTAGGTTGTTTAGCCGCTAGCTTTTCCATCATTGTTTGCAATTGCTGACAATAGACATCAGCCGTAATAGTCTGGCCAGATTTGAGAAAACTGTAATGAACAATACCGGCACTAGTCCACCAAACGCTCACAAGTAACTTTTTTGGGGTTAATTTTCGTTTGGGGCAGGATTTGGCTGGCTGGCCAGGATCCAACCATTGCGCTGAGCGCTTCCAATTATCGTAAAGAGTCCATTTTTCATCACAGGTAATGATTCGGTTTAAAATACCTTCATTATTGTGCCGGTTCAGTAATGCAACGCAGCAGTCGACGCGCGTTTGGCGGGTGGCTTCAGTCAATTCGTGAGGTACCCACCTTTCAAGCTTTTTAATCTTCCCAATTTGCTTCAAGTGAATTAAAACAGTTTTATCACTAACACCGCAGCCTGCAGCTAACTCGGACGTGGTTTGCGATGGATCCGCTTCCACAATAGCCTTCAATACTTTATTATCAACTTGGGTCTCAGGCCGTCCACGGGGCTTGTTCTGCAGGTCGAAATTTCCAGAACGAAAACTTTGGAACCAAAAACGAACTGTGTTTTCTTTTGCAACATGACCGCCATAAACATCATTCACCCTTCGAGTCGTTTCCGCAGCACTAGTGCCACGGCGGAACTCGTATTCGTAAATAATGCGATATTTTAAGTTTTCCATTTTGTAAAATGAGTGACGCAAACAGAAAAAAACAGAAGAAAAAAAACATATGAATGACGGTCATCGAAGCACAAATACATGAGTAAATAGCTGTACAAATTTGAATTTGGAATTCCTTACCAAAGAGGAGAAAATCGTGATTAAAGTGGCCAATACGAAAAACGCCAATTTCATATGTAAGGACCTAATATTATATTTCTATCCGTGACTTCCTGCATAAATTAATTCATCAGTTTTCATGATACTTGTTTTAACAAATGTTTTATAATAATGTTTAGTTAGGACACATGAGATAACAATTGGTATATAATCTCAACATATATTATTGTTTATTTTGTGCGATCATACGCTCCACTATCTACTGGTATATAATCTCAACTAACATAAATATATGATTGTTTATTTTGTGCGATTCTACGTTCCACTATCTCTTATCGCGATGCTATCTATTTAGCATAAAACGTTGTTCCTGGTTTAAAGTGAAATATGGTATCAAAATTAAACAGTGACATAGGTTTAGCACAGTGCAAAAATGTGTTGAATCTATTTTTAGGTTTTAAAAATAAATGTTGAATCACAAAATCCGATAATCTTACATCGTGCATCGTATAAAGTGTGACAGTATTCCGAACACTCTCCTAAAGATAAGCACCTACTTATAAATTACTAAACCAGCTCCAGTTTAATTATCTATAATATAAAAATGAATCGCTAAAGGTGTTGGTAACCGCATAACTCAACAACGCCTGGACCAATTTGGCCAATTCTTTTTTAAAATGTTCGTTGAAGTTCAAAGATGGTTTTTACGGCGAGAAAAATTCGAATAATTGCCGGAAAAGCCATAAAAACCGCCCTTTTGTCACCGGAGAGGTAATTCTGTGAGCCTAGTACTTTTTGCATGGAATACTAGGCTCACAGAAATTTCAAGGAACGTATGCAGAATTTTTTTTCTCCCGGAAATGGGTTCCTATGAGTTGCGAAAATATAATAAAATAGAAAGTTCCACACGGGCGAAGCCGGGGGCATCGGCTAGTAACAAAATATTTTTTTCAGAACAGCTTTGTTTTATTTTGTTTGAAGCATATCTAGTTTTACAGTTCCTAATGTCATTAGATTGACCAAGGCTGCTTTAAATTATAAAAGGATCTTTATTACTATTTTTGTCCAATTTTTTATGTACAAAGTTAGAAAAACCTGTTATTTTTTGTGTTTTAAATGCTTTAAACAATGACTAATAAAATATTTTCAAAATGTAAAATAAAAATCACGATCTATGAGCTCTATGAGACCAGTGGCGAGCTAAGTAAAGCCACTGACAGCGTGATTAAGATGGCAGAATTCGATTCCCGAATATTTTAAGGATGTGTAAAAGATAATCATTGACACGAGAAGTAGAAGTGGCATGTTATTGTTAGTGTAGTAACTGATAGTTTGGAAAAGGCGATGACGGTATTTGCCAGATTTCGCGTCACATCCGCTTTCGTAGGGCCGAAAAGAGGTCTGCAGACTTACGACTTACTATCCCTTATTAATGTACGATGAAGGTTATTTCATTACCGTTAAACTACTATAGTCACATAATAATATAATATATTGTTGCACCTATATAATAGGAAAACCACTTGTCTATAAAAACCCAACTATTAAAAATAAGAGGATAAAAGTGTTTTAATAACACGAAGGGTAAATATGCTTGTTCCTCGACCAGTATATTTATTATTATTTTTTGTGAATATTTGCAATTTTCTTGTGCAATGCTATAGGAATAATTTATCATTGTTTTGATTAGTTTGTAAGACGCAAGTTTAAGAGAATTTCGAATATCAAGGACGTATTGATAATTCAGTTGGACAGAATTTTCTCTCTGTAAGGGGCTGGTCACTTTCGTCGTCCCAGATGTTGATTTTGTCCGATCTACATTTATAGGTAAAAGTTAGCATAATTAATAAAATTCCAAAAAAAAAACGTTAATATAACTGGCCTGTAAATTGCGTTAACCACCCTATAAGGAAAACTAAACAAATAATATCTACTTTCAATGTAAAAACTCATTGCATTCTTCACTGAGTAATATAAACAGAAACAAACGCTGTGCAGTATCAGTACAGCTCTTGTAGTCTAAAGACATTCTGCTCGAAAATAAAACAAAAATTCAAACAAGAGAAATGGCTGTCGTCAACAAAATTGGCCTTTTACTTTTGATCGTTGCGTGTGTAATGGTTGTCTCCATCGAAGCTGCTAATGCAGTTCATGTTCCACCTTGTGACAATTACTGCGGCATTATTCCTAAAGAAAGAGACGAGTGTTGTAAAGCTCATGGATACCGTGGTTCTGCTTATTGTAGGGGTGGACAAATGCAGTGTTATCAATAATCTTGATTTATAAATAAAATTAGTACTTAATAGTGCCTTGGTTTAATTTTAAATTTAGTTTTAGGTTGTGTAATAACTCCTGTACTCCTAGTATGAAAAACTATCGTTCTTTAAGCAGGGCGTGAAAAGGCATCTGATGAGGCCGTCAAGCTGAGTGCCACCACCGTTAACATGTTACATGATTGCGTTGATGACCCTCTTTCCAAGCCTTTAGCTTAAGGCGAGGTGAAGTCAAATTGCCGTTCCCTCTATATATAAAAAAAATTAAGTATCGAGAGAACGGATAGCATGGCGATTGGCCGCAAGTCAAGTCTAGTCTAGAAACCTATCAATCGCAATGCTCCATTCTCTCGATACGTTTGCGATAGTTTTTCATGCTAGGGGTTCTGTACTATGTTTTACTAGTAGTGAGGGTTCCCTATCATATATCATATCATAAATATCTTGACGACGAAGTCTCAAGTCTCAAAACTCTCGTACTAAGAGCAAATCAAACTGTTTTACAAAATGGTAAATAATGTCCAAACTAATGGTGTGTACCAAATATCAGGACAGCTATCAGTCAACTGGAAGGGGGTGAAATAACTAAATTAAGATCATTTTGACTACTCTGTACATCTGTATCTTTCTGATATACAATAATTATAACGGGAATTAACGCGATATTGGTATAGGTACATACCTAGCTTTAATTTGCCCGACGTTTCGACCAGGTTACACCGGCCGTGGTCACAGGCTGACTTCTTTCTTTATTTGAATGAATTTTTTATAGCATTTATTATGCTAACTGTTAAGTTCGAAATGTAATCTTTCTGATGCTGACTGCATTAGGTACAAACCACTGGATTACATGATGCGTGACAAACTAGAGATTTTTTTTTATTGCCATGCCATGGTCTTATTTCAGTGATGGTACGATGCACGAACGCTTGGGGTGCGGCAACCTCCTTCTGCGAGCAAGTAGGTAATGCTTGAGAAGGACGCGGCCGGTCGGGTCCGGACTCCGGGCCCGAGCAGCCCGCGAAGAGCGAAGGCGAACCGGGAAGTGCGAGAGTCTTTTTCCTGCATTCTCACCTCTGGCAACCAAAGACCCAAAGACGACGTGCGTTTAGTCGGTTCGAGTCCGACATAACCACTTCCACTGGCTCCGAGGGGGTGGTATCCGCGGGGATTTTTCGCATGATAAAAAAATGGTCTTATTCCAGCCGGAATAAGACAAAAACAATGAAATAGGAAATGAGTACGTATCCCGCCTATTACCTTGATTCATTGATCATAACAATTGACTGTCACTATCTTCCAACTTGATACGATGACGTATCTTTTATGTTAAGTGAGCGAGGTCAGAATGCAAATTAATTGATGCTTGCCTAAATGTTCATATAATGTTACGTCATGGCCTGACAGAAGCTGTAATAAATCTTTACTACCTATAGTTGCCTTGTTTTGTTGTTCAGAAATAGATGGATGAATGGATGAAAAAATAGTTTCAGTTCATATTGTTTGTTTGATATCAAAGGCATTTTCAATTCAAATATATTAATAAACGTCGTGTGTGAGATAAGTGTCTGCAGCATGTAAATCAATGTAGTATTAGGAAGGGTCTAATGAGTGGCAAACACTATGAGATATCATTATGATCAAGTAGATATTTGATGTAAATATTCGCCTTCTTTACTGGCATTAACTATTACAATACTG
The DNA here is from genome assembly GCA_914829495.1 of Eilema sororculum. Classification (NCBI taxonomy): domain Eukaryota; kingdom Metazoa; phylum Arthropoda; class Insecta; order Lepidoptera; family Erebidae; genus Eilema; species Eilema sororculum. Next base: position 15,900,400 of record OU618552.1, on the reverse strand, counting down.
TTATTGAAATCTTGTAATCCATTGCTGGATAATAGTCTCTCTTACATTACATAATAGAACCAGGTTCTCAGCCGTATTACGAGTACAATAATTCATATTTAATATCAATAATTGCTATTCACTAGCTTCTAATGGTTATAATATTACCAGGAAAGTAAGACGTTTCCTGTTACATTACCAGAAACATGAAACTCCTTCAAAATATCTTACGCAACTTTTATGTTATTAGTTAGATTGAATTTCGGGGCGTGCAATGTTACATACTCTGTCTCAAGTATCTGGATATTATGACCATGGCATACTTAGAAACAACGTAACATACACACGCGTAAATACTTGTTAGAATTTCCTTTGAAAATGTAATGTATTAAATATTAAAATCTCTGCATTAATTTTTTACTGAAAAATTCATACTGTAATGTCGACCTTGTTTTTTGAGACGTGACAAACCCACATTTGAGACTTACCTACCTATATGGAAATAAAAATACCACAACACGATGAAGAGGCAAGGTTGGCAACTGCTCTGTTCTTTTATAAGTTAGTTTGAAATTGTTGTCAATATAGTAATGTACGAACTTAATTTCCTTCTAGTTCTGGTGTTTTACAAAGTCGATACTTAGGAAAACCGGCACCTGAGAGGCAAAAAACTCGTGTTGTGGTCATGGCCCTATGACGACCGACGACTATAATCAATAAATCTCAAAGAAATGTAGATAAGAGAACTTTTTGATCCGGTATATGGTGCATGTAATTCACTCAATCAATCACTATCTTACTCCAATGCTGAACTAAGGCGTCTCCGAATATTTGCTTTATTATTACAGCATATTTTATTATCTTTACTATTATAGCATTGAATACATACATATACTCACGTCTGTAAATCCCTGAAGGGGTAGGCAGAGGTGTATTAATATCAACGTAATAGGGGGCGAGTCTATTGCCGTCTAGCGGGTACATTGTCTTGGACTGTTTACTGTCAGATGGTGAAGAGCCCTATCCCTTAATCGCCTTTTACGAGACTCACACATAGAGCTGGGTTGGTTCTTTTCTATTCCATCGGTAACCAACACATCATTAAAAAAACATGAACATAAACTCACGCCTATATTCCCAGAAGGGGTAGGCAGAGGTGCTAGAACCCACATTTCGCCAGTTTATGTTTAGGTCGCATTGTAATAGGTGGCGAGCCTATTGCTATTAACCGGGCACTTATAAACCTGGGATAAAAATATAAAATAAATACGGCATTAAATAATACCTATATAATAACCATGCCCCAACGATATTAAAATACATAGCTAGGTAACAAAACAAAAGAAAAACAATTCGATATTAAATGCGACCCAAGTCGGTGCGATGAAATGCCTTTTTCAATTCTCGTACGGTATCGGATGCGTAAAATAAAATTCACGTCTGCAGAACGTGCGCTTTGTGGCACAGATGCCTGGAAACGTCGTGACTCGGTTCTCGAGTCGTTCATGCATAGATGCGCCACACAATTTGCAACTAAATATTGAATTTCAATATATCAAATGGTTCTATAATGTAATTGTATTTAAATCTTTGGTTTAGACACGATTTTTGTGGTCGTTTGAGATATTTATGTATATAAATATGCTGAATATTTCTTAAACTACTTACCTACTTAAGTTTTGATATATATTTTGAAAATAATATCTTACTTACTTACTTACTTACTGCCAGCAGGGGACGCCGCGGCCGGACGGGTGATCCGCCCTCTTGCGTAGGGCCACTTCACCCATTTCCCCTATTTCCTTGGATGGGATGTGGGATGTCCGGCAATCACGGCGCTTCGTTGAACCTACCTGTTTCCTTGCAAAAACTTACGATCTGTTCCACCTTCAGATTTCCGATGTCTTCTTGTTCTAGTCTGTCTGTTCCCATGATTTCCCATCTTTTCAGCGAGTACATAGGGCATTCGGCCAGCAGGTGGAGGCTGGTTTCCTCGGCGTCCGTGCACTCCGGACATCTGGGATCGTTCTTTACTCCTATTAGTGTCAGGTGCCTGTTCAGTCGGCAGTGTCCTGTTATCACTTCTATGACAAGCCTCATGTTTTTCCTGGATAGTTTCGTCAGGGTGCTTGTTCTTTTTGTATCTATACCTTTTATGAAAATTTTCGATTGTCTCATGACAGGCGATGATTTCCATCTTCTATTGGTCTCTGCCACTATGCTTCGGCTGATGACTCCCTTAGTGATTTTATGGGCAATTGGCAGCCTGGGTTCAGGGCCCACCTGGTTTTCATCAGCTCCTTTTCTGGCCAGTTCATCAGCTGCCTCGTTACCCGCGTTGCCTTCGTGGCCGGGTACCCAGGCCAGCGTCACCTCGGCTGTTCTGGCCAGCTTTCCTAACGCCTTCTTACACTCCTTGACCACTGCCGAGGAGGTTTCTGCCTTGCCTAGTGCCCTCAGCGCTGCTTGGCTGTCGCTGTAGATAGTGACCTTCCCTGTGTTCAGGTGTGTTGTCATATCCGCGCACTCCATGATGGCAAAGATCTCTGCTTGAAAAACACTTGCGAACTTACCTAGTGGTATTGAACTGTTTAGCTCCGTCCCGTCTTCAGAGCTTTGTTGATTCTTTCCTAGAGCCGTCTGTGTAACAGATGGTGCCATCTGTGTTTGTTTGCCAGTCGTCTCTCTGTCCTATGTGTATTCTGTACTTTTTGTCAAACGTTCTCTCCTTCTTGATTAGGTCATTGTTTGAGAGAATCATTGACAGTTTGTCTTCGTAGCCCTGGCTGATCTTAGCGTGGCCTTCGTCAAAGCTGTTTGCCATCCATAGGCCAGTGCTTCTTAGTTTGAACCATTGTTCAACTGCTTTCTTTTTTGCCTCAAGGTCCAAGGGATTTAGTCCCAATATTATTTCCAACGCGGCGGTGGGTGTTGTTCTCATTGCACCCGTGGTCATTAGTGCCGCCATTCTTTGGACTTTATCCAGTTCTTTTTTGTTTCTCCCTATATTGGCTTTGTGCCACCATGCTAGGGCACCGTGTAGGACTCTAGGCATTATTATTGCCTTATAGATCCACAGTACTATGGCGGGTTTGATTCCCCATGTTCTTCCTATGGCTCTTTTGCATTGCATCATGGCCATTTTGGCTTTTGAGCATGCGTTACTTATGTGAGTGCTGAACGTCAGTTTGCTGTCCAGCGTTACCCCTAGGTATTTGACCTCTTTCACCGTTTCGAGGTTCTGTCCGCTTAGCCGTACCGGTTCAGCTCGTCCTAGTTTTCTTTTCCTCGTGAAGAGTACTAATTTGGTCTTGTCAGGATTGAGGTTCAAGCCTTTGCTCCTGCACCATTCTAGTGCTATATTGAGTCCTCTGTTCATTATGTTGCATATGACGCTGAGGACTTTGCCTGTTATCAGAAGCACACCATCGTCAGAGTATACCTGTGTGTATATGTGCTCTCTGTTTATCTTGTTTACTAGCTCATCTATTAACAGGCACCATAGTAGGGGCGATAGGCATCCTCCTTGGGGGAAGCCTCTCCTTGCTATCACCGTGCGTGTCGTTCCTGCTAGCTCGGCTTGTATCAGTCGTTGGTTAAGCATGTTTTTTATCCAGCCTGATATATCTTTGTTTATGCCTTCGCGGTCGAGGGTTTCCTCGATTGAAGCTGGGGTTGCCTTATCGAAGGCCCCCTCGACATCGAAGAAGCATCCTAGTGCGTATTCTGTGTTGCTTATTGACCTCTGTATCCTATTAACCAGGTTATGCAGTGCTGTTTCTATGGATTTGCCTTCCATGTATGCATGTTGGTTATTATGGAGCGGAGATCCACTGGCTGCTATTTGTTCTCTTATTAGTCTATCTAGTATCTTTTCTAGGGTTTTGAGTAGGAATGAGGAGAGGCTTATGCATCTGAAGGCTTTTGCCTCTTGATAAGTCTCCTTACCGGGCTTTGGTATGAATACCGCCCGTACTTCCCTCCACTTCCTAGGGATATATTTCGTTCTGATGCTACTGTTGTATAGCTCCAGTAGGTCGTCTTCAATGTACTTGATCGCTTTTTGGAGCATTCCCGGGAATATACCATCCGGTCCGGCCGCCTTGTACGGCTGGAATGATCGTATGCTCCACTGTAAGTATTCTTTGGTAATCAGTGTCTTTGCTTCAGTGTCCGTCGAGTTTCCTGTGGCCACGGACACGTCGTTGCTAGTGTATTCTACGCATTCTGGAAAGTGTGTTTCCAGCATTATTTCCAGTATACTTTCCGGGTCAGATATTAGTTCGTTCCCTCTCTTGATGCTTCCTAGTTTGCAGGTATTGGTTTTGGGGAACATTTTGGCGAGTCTAGCTGCGTCAGGGTACTTCTCGACGCCTTCGCAGAAGGCTCTCCAGCTTTTCCTGTTCTCCCGTCTGCATTCTTTCTTAAAAATGTTTCTTTCTGTTCTATAAGCAAGCCAGCTTTCCTCGTCACCCTTCCTGAGGGCTGTCCTGAGGGCTCGCCGGGTCTTTTTCCTTTTTTTCTCAAGTGCTTTTGTCCACCATGGTTGACCTTTTCCTGGTTTTATCTCCCTGAGTGGGCATGCCCTGTGATATGCCTCTTTGAGAGCCTCGTCCAGTCGGTTGGCTTCTCTTTCTATATCTGCGATGTTCTTAATTGTGTTGCGGGCTGCTGGGGTCCACTTTTTTATTTGGTGTTCAAATGCGGTCCAGTCAGTTTTCCTCGCATTCCTTGTCATAATTTTCTCAATATCGGCTCCCAGACTGAAGGTTATCCGCCTGTGATCCGACTTTGAGTCCCTTTCATCCACTTTCCACTCTGTGATGTGCTGGCTTATCCTGTCTGTGGCAACGGTGATATCCAGCACTTCTTTCCGGTCCTTTGTGACGAATGTTGGGGTGTTGCCCTCATTTATTACATCAAAACCTGCTGAACTAATAAAATCCAAGAGTAAGTCACCTTTATCGTTGCAGTCGGTGCTTCCCCACACTGTGCGGTGGGCGTTTGCATCGCAACCTAGAATAATGGGAATGTTCTTACCATTGTATTTCCTTGTTATTTCTTCCATTTCTGGCGATGGTGGTTTGTAGTCTCTTTCGCTTGGTAAGTAGGCGGAGACTATTAGCACCCTCACTCTTTCACCTGTATTGAGCTGCATTGTTGCTGTGGCGCTGGCTAGGTCACTGTAACAATCTGCCTTTATTAGCCCTATCGATCTTACCCTGCTGCTGGCGTATATGCATGCTCTGGGGGTAGACTCACCGCTTTCGTGGTAGATTATTTCTCCTCCCAGGGAGCTCAGCCCGGATACACGTCCTTTAACGACGTATGGCTCTTGCAGCAGAGCAATGTCTATTTTCTCATCAACCACGTGTCTGCAGAACTCAATATCAGCGTCACGGCAGTGATGGAGATTAACTTGAACTATTTTTATTTTCTTTGTGTGTTTTCGTGGTGTGTTGCTGTTTGTGTTCATGTGTGTGTGAGTGTGTTGCGTTTGTCTGTTAGTGTGTGTTACTGCTCCCGCTCTCTGTTGCATTACGCAGGAGGACTCTTCTCCATCCAAGGTGGTTGCAGTATTGCAACGCTTGGTGGAGGAGCCCGATCACTGCGCTGTGCGGGGGCGGGGTGTTCTGGGACGTCTGGACGTTGTTGTCGACGGGGTTCCCCAGTCCCAGGTATGGCCTCCTTCGAGGTTCCTGGTCGGGGATCGTTACTCTCGCCGACAGCCAACGTCACCTGTGTGTGCGGTGCCTGTTGTGTGCTGTTTTGGTTGGAGCGCTTTAGGTTCGGCGTACCTGTTTCAGCTGTGCCCACCTTCGGGGCAACAGACTGATCGGTACTGCCGCTAGGCTCAACAACCGGTGTCTTTGTGTTGTTGTGGACAGGGCAGATGCACATGTCCGGTGCTGGTATAGTCTGGGTTGGCTTACTCAGGGCACGGACGTAAACAACCGTTGCCTGGTAGTTGAGCCAAGTGTCCTTTGCCGCAATCTGGGGAACACCTACCACAAGTCGGACTCCCAGAGGGAGTACTTCCTTGCGGATAAGGTTCCACTCGGAAATCTTTAAGTCTTCTTCCCGGTCACCGTTCTGGATTTTGATTAGATCCAGAGGCTGTATTCTTATACCACCTGCGTTGCCGGGGAGCCATATTGCTACCTTGTAGAGGTCTAGCTTTTTGGGCCTGAGAGGTACACCGGCGAGCTTCCCGAAGTCGCAGCTCAGGAGCCACGCCATCGCCTCCTCGTTCCTAGGGCTTACCAGGAAAAATCCTTCCGCCACTAGGCCCGAGGCGACGAATTGCAGGCTCCGGCCGCTTACTCCGCCAAGTGCCGCCAACTCTATCAGGTCCACTAACCTTGTTCTTATGATTGCTGCGGTGGCCTCGTCCATCGCCATTCCGTCTCCCCGTTCTATGATAACCGAGAGCTCACCTTGGCCCGCAGTGGGTTTCGGCGGGCCCTCGATTTTGGGTCTCTTGGTGGGGCGTTGTTGAGTCCGCTCCCCCGGGTCGGTGCCTTGTCGTTTCATCTTATTGGCCCTCTTACCTGAATCCTCTGTTACGGTCGCTCCCGAACTAGTCGACGCACCCAGTTGGATTTGGCCAGAGGGGCCTTCTGAAGTCTTCTTACGGCGAGTCCTCCTCCGTCTGTATTTGACGGTGGTCCACTCACCTTCCTTAGTGTTGCTTCCAATGCCTACTGCAGCGAGGCCATCCCCTAGAGATTCAGAGACTGATCTCCTGGGTGTTGGCTGTAGGCTTGGGCCACTTTTATGTCTTGTGTCTTTGTCGTGTTTTAAATTTGTGGTTCGCGCAGATGTGTCCACCCCAGAATACGCAGGACGGCTTGCACCTGTTTGAGGTACAAGGAGGGATTCTCCGGCTTGGCCGGTACCCTCCTGGGGTAATTTGCTTTTTTCATTTGCGCTCATTTTTTGTTGTTGTCCGGGATTGCCGGTTTGGTTGGGTAAGGAAGGGTTAATTTGGATGGGTGGGTAGTAGGAAGTGGGTTTAGGGTAGGGGAGGTGATGGGAGGGAGGGGGCTTTGACGGTTGGGTTAGGATGGGTATCTTAGGATGGGTGTGTTTTTGGGAGGTGGTTTGGGGTGGGGAGAGATTTTGGGTGAGGGAGGTGGATGGGGGGGTGGGTTTATGGGGATGGGTTTATTGGGATGGGTGGGTTATGGAAAGTGGGTTTGTGGTGAGGAGAGAGATGATGGGATGGGAGATGGGAGAAGGGGGGGCTTCGACCGAGGTTTCTGTTACATCTGTTTCTTATGGAAACTAGATCAAACAGCAGGCGACACCTCGTGCAGGATATCCTCTGGTCTTGCCGTGGGGATCTGTGCGACTGTTGCGCTCCCCCCATGGCCTTGCTACCCTCAGCACTGGAATGATGCTGAGAGTAAGGCTTCACCTAGTCCAGGCGCAAGGTCCCCGGACTGGTTCCACCCCGCCCGAATAATATCTTATACCTACCATTAAACGAGCAGAAATAAGTACTTATTGAAGTATAATTTTTCATACTTTACCAAAATTGATTTGAAATTGAGATTCTAAGAATTAAGATTCCATACTATAGTAACCAAAAGTTCCCATCATAATTTTAACGTGTCACTGAAATATGTAATATGCTTATTATAAACAGATTTCACCAACAATCAAGGCGTACAAAACTGCATTACCGCATCTAACCACAATCCTTTGAGTAAAACGTGAAAACTGCGTTTCGTTATAATGCTATGAAATTGTTATTAAATAAATATATAATTTCACTAGTAAAATCCCACATTAATTCTTAGAGTTTTGAGTTAAGACGGTAATAACAAGTTACTAATACTATGTATAATCTGGCTTGGCGTTAAGTCGAGGCTCCGTCGAATTGCATTTCCCATTGTCACTAGTGAGGCTATTCAAAGTTTGCCATTATTGTCGGGAGCTCAAAGGTTTCAAATTTTGGTATTAGTTAGTCTGTGAACGCTGGGATGCCATTGTTTGTTCTTTGAATTGGTAGGCAGGTAAAATATAGTATGATTGCGAGAGATATTGCAGTTACTTTAAGGGTAATTTTGACTTTTTTACTTACTGTCTTAATATTAATATAAATTAATTTAATTTTAGAAAAAAACTATAATTAATTAAGCACTGATTTCACTGTATAATGCCAACATTAATTACACAGAGAGTGTCATAAACAAAACCTGATGTTACTGAAAAATAAGAAAAATATCTACTAGTTTTCGAAACGTACGCGACCACTCCATTACTTAATCTTTTTTTATATCACTTTGGTGACAGACAAGTACAGGCTCAACTTGAAGGGTAGTGATTACTGTAGTGTAGTCTATGATAGTTTGCAAAATCAGGGGCTTCATACTCGTACTGCCGATCCTGTAAGAACCTTTTAATGACCTTCTTTAAGAACCCCATAATGTGGTCGCTTGGAAACACTACAGCTGGACAGTCACCATTTTGTCAGTCAAGTCACTATTGTAACATTATTGGTTTCTGTAATGGTGGCCCTCTTTCCTGAGACTTTGCCTTTAGCTTTATTTGTCATGGGGTAGATTTTCTGACAGCGGGATGATAGGCGTTGGGGGGGCTCTGCGCTCTCCAGACGTTTACTCTGGCTGGGAAGAGATCACCATCGGCTGGAGCAACACATGCCCAGAAACTCTTTCGGCTTCTGAACCTTTTTGGCGCGTGATAATGGCCGTGCATGGGGTGTCGCTGATCCCGTTCCCTGCTTGCCCCTCTCCATGGATGACGCTTCGTCTCTGCGAACGCCAAGGAGGTGCTAGGCCGGCTAGTGTATATAGCATCCATACCGGAGTCTGCTTGAAACATCCTGTTATTATCCGCCAGGTCTCATTTAGTGCTACATCTACCAGCCCAGCATGAGCAAACTTTTAAATCAGGTTTATTTCAATTTCCAACACCAGTTTCTGAATAATAAGTTTCCGAATTGAAAATGTATTTTCAATGGTTATAACTAATTCAAGATGAAAGAATTCTTTCGTCTGTGGAGCTTCTTAAAATATAAATGTAGACTATCAATCTTACTCCGAGACGTGGTTGCGAAGATCGATGAAGATAGTTTGTTTGATCATTACATTGAATATTTCTGATATTTTTGTCTGAAATGTAAGACATAAACAATATGCTTTAGTTCAAAATGTAAATTTATTCTTGTACTAAAACTTACCCATTTTTCAATGTTTTCATTCTATTCTTACTAATATGATTAATGTGGAAGTTTGTGTAGACATATTTTTGACTCAAATATGCTCAAACGTCTAACTGGATTGGGCTGAAATTTGATACAGAGGTATATATATTATTATAGTCTGGTACATGGAGAAGGAAATTACTTAATCATATTCTGTCCTCCGTGGTCTGGTTTAACGCACAAGTTACGTTTTTTCTCTGAAAAAGGTTCCCATGGGTTGTAGAAATGGAATTAGACAAACCGCGGAAAGCAGCTGGTACTTCAATAATTAAATAGGTACTTTGATTTAATTGTCTAGAACACATGACTCCCTATCAAATATATTAATTGGGTATGTACTGCCATACACTAGAGGATGGCATTTATATAATACTAGCTGTTGCGCGCGGCTCCGCCCGCGTGGATGTCAATTATCGATAAAAATGACGAACTTCCGTACAAATTGTCTCACCATTTTCACCATTTCTCACCCTTTAACTCCCTTTTTCGCGATAAAAGGTAGCTCATGTCCGTTCCCAAACTCCCAAAATCTCTATATTAAATTTCATCAAAAAATACAGACGATAATTACTTTCGCATTGATATAATATTAGTATGGATATACTACTCTGTCAAGAAAGTACCGGGGAAAAATCAATAATACACATAAACTTTGTTATTCATCCAAATTTAATTGATCACCTTCAAAGTATGCTCCTTCAGAAACGATACACTTACGCCAACGAATAATCCAATCATCAAAACATTTTTTAAACTTTTGAAGGAATTTTTACAGCATTAAGTATGCTAACTATACAAATCGAATACATAGGGAAAAAGAATCTTCTCGGGCGGGACTCGAACCCGCAGTCTTTCCCTTACAGGGGGAATGCCTGACCAATTCGGCTACCGAGACACGCCCGATATGATTCAAATTTCCCATCTTATACGTCTTCATTTTCATTTTTTAAACGCTGTTTCCGGAATGAGGATGACTTGAATGAGGATTTTCAGTCACTATTTCCTTCACTTTTGCGATGTTAACTTCAGTTGCAGACGTTGATGGCCTACCAGAACGAGGCAAATCTTCCATCACATCGTCGAGATTTGCTTTGTACCGCTCATAAGCACGTGTTTTTGATAAAGTCGATTAACCGTAAGCCTTCTGTAACATTTTCAGTGTTTTTTCAGCCATTCTGCAATTTCACGTTTTCTATTAGTCGAATTTGGAGGTTAATTAATTTGGCTAGAATGGTATCTAGTATTATCCATGACTACACAGGTGGGTTCATGTAAATTAGGTAATAATTTATGCAATACCCATTTCTTAAAATTTGCTTTGTTCATGGCATCATGGAAATCTTCTTTTTTTTCTTTGTCATTATAAAGTAGTAAAGCATTCGGGACGATTCCACAATGAACTATTATATACTAGCTTTTGCCCGCGGCTACGCCCGCGTGGATGTCAGTTATCGCGACAAAACATAGCCCATGTCCTTTCTCAAGGTCTAATCTACCCCTATACCAAATTTCATCAAAATCGGTTCAGTGGTTTAGGCGTGAAAGCGTAACATACAGACAGACAGACAGACAGACAGTTACTTTCGCATTTATAATATTAGTATGGATCTTTTACCTTTAGCCACAGATTAAGATACGCCAGGCTCATTTTCACTTTGCCAACATCTTGCATGATTGAGCGAAGTATGAATATAACTTTCATCAAGGTATAAAACTGGCATACCACTCTCCTTTACATCCTTGATTTCTTTTAAGTACCTATCCCTCCATGCCACTATATCCTGTCGCTCCATAAGAATTGTCCTTTGATTTCTACACTTTTTAAACTTATATCCTAATTTACCTCCGACTCCCTGCCACCAACAAAATTTATAGATTCTTTCAGAGCCGCAAGCAACCGCTTCAAACTCGGTACTTCTTTTCGGACTGCATAAAATTCTTGTATTATTATGCCTAATAGCACAGAGATCGAAATCATCAAGCATGATTTTCTTCTTTGCCTTAGGCTTATTTTTCTTAGGTGTAGAAAATACAGCTGATGTTTTATACTTTTCGTATTTTTATTACAGACGATCTGGATATACCTAAAAATGTGGATAATAATTAGTCACAGTAGAAAAATTGGCCAATTTTCAATGCGCGTACTCTATGATGTACCCGTCATGTTGACAACGAGGTCGGTGATGTTATTTAGAGGAACAGAGTCCAATCCTTCCGACTTTTTATCCGACAAATACTTTGTTATATTGTAAATAACTTTTCTTAACTGGCTTTTAAGAGTTTGCGGCATTTATATTCACAATAATTATCACGCACAATTGACACCACACTGACAGATGACCATAATGATATCTGATAGATTGTTGCCATATGAAGAAATTAGTTCCAATAGTTTTCCGCAATATGGTGAGGTATTTTATTTTATTGGTCGGGCTTTACATAGATTAAGCATCAAATCTAATGGCAGGCGTTATCAAAATAATTAAACATGACTGTTTGCCTCGAGAGTTTTAAAGTCATCTGAATTTAAGCAAATAAATTCAATACATTTACACATATATCCCTCAATCAGTTTAATCAGAGTCCCTTTGAAAGAAAATCGACCAAAATACATCAAACGAACATTAAAGGTTCAAAGGGTCGGAAAACATAACAGTAATGTGAGGAACTGCCAAGAGTGCAAAGTTACCGATACACCTGGGATTCAACCTCGAAAACTCACTGTATTCATCATATACAAGGTTTATGCATAAATAGTCAAGCAAAAGTTATCTTACAGAATAAATTTTCACATTAGTTTTCATTGTTAAAAGTAATTTCAGTGTGGACATGACTAAAGATAAAAGGAGATGGAAAATGGTGGGCCCAAATGTAATAAGTTGAGATATGATCTAAAAAATTAGTCATATTTTTCTATCTTAGAATATGAAAAATCACCTCAATTCTCAATCTGGATGCGGTGAAATATGAGAAAATAATTTTCGTGAGATTATCAATTGAGTAATCGATTACACTAAAATATTTGCTGTAAATAATTAACTCAAAGTAATTAAATGCACTATATATACTTACATGCATTATAGTGCATATAATTACAGTCATATTATTAAATCGAATATCAATTAATTACCGAAAAACCAATATTAATGATTATTTCGATTTCATATCGATTAAAATCTCTCTTATACTTGTAGTCTATGTCACTGACATGGAAGCTGACTAACATTGACACTAAAGTCTAACTTTTTATTAGCTGCAGTAAAATGACGTTTTGTGGGTTGCCGGTTTTTGAAGAAAAATAAATAGGGATGTAGCTAAATGAGTGAATCATAAATGAATGAACAGTTTGGTTTTGTGTTTGAGATTTAATATTAAGTTGTAATGTATTTTTTTATTCTATTATTGTTACTATACTAGAGGATTGATCTTTTTTATTGGAAGTATAGGGAGGTACATTTAAAATGAAACAAAAATGCCATAATAATGTACTTTAATCAATCTTTTTCGGAATTACTGTCACTGTCGCTTTCGGTAACACTAATAATAAATCTATCTGTCACTTCATCTATAATATGATCGAGGTGGCACATTTTGTCTTCCACTTTTATAGTGTGAGACACACAGTCACTCCACTTAGCCGGTGTCACTTTGTTTATACCTTCTTGAAATAAATTTTTAACTTCTTGCATTTTATACGTCTTATTATTATTTGCAACGTGACCCTTTACCTGCGCCCATACCAACTCAATGGGGTTCAGCTCACAGTGATAAGGGGGCAATCTTAAAACTGTGATGCCTTTATGTGCAGCCATCTCGTCTACGGCATATTTCTCAGTAAGATTTTGCTGTATCACAATATCTATTAGAGTGGCCTTTACCATATTTGGTTCAAATACAATATTTTTATTAGTCAGCCACTCTTGAATTCGTGGTTTTGTCCACGACATCTTCGGGATTGTTTGGATCTTCCTAGAGTGATAGGGCGCATTGTCCATTACGACTACTGCATTTGGTTTGAGTTTGGGTAGAATACCGCGGAACCAATCCTCGAAACACTCTGCATTCATCTCGTCATGGTAGTCTTCTGTACCTTTCTTTGCTTCAAACATAAGAAGTCCGTCGTCCAGGAAGCCTTCTTCTCCGCCTATGTGACTAATTATTAGTTGTTTTCCTTTTCCTGTGGGATTTTTTAATCCCGTAGTCAGGCCGTCTAAAAATGCCTGTCGAAAAGAGGTAATGCTTCCATCAATCCAGGCTTTTTTTGTAGTATGACCTGAAAAGAACAAGAAAAATCATAAGTTTCGATAGCAAAACAAAAATGGTACAAATATAAGAAACTAAGAGTTGACACTTAAACTTTTTAGTTTGGCGAGATATTATTTGTAATATTATTATGTAACCATTATTTGTAAATAAATAAATAAAAAAAATAAAAAATCACATACCAGCATTGACCCAGGTCTCGTCTTGATAATATAATATATTTTCCCTCCCTGCGATATTGTTTAATTAAACGCAGGTAGCGCTGGCGCCATGATATGATATCTTGTCTATCAATAAGTGATCGAGTAACGAATTCGAAATTGAGATGTTTCATAATTTTTCTCAGTGTCTCTTTCGAGAAGTTGGGCAATCCTGGTTCATCATTTACAACTTGCAGCACCTAAAAAATAATATAGTTATTACCTAATTAGTTAATATTACACATGGGATAGGAGAACACATACATAACGTATAATAAAAAGATGAGTGACGACATGTAAACTAACCTTTGCGATGCTGGGTATTTCATTTCTATGAAAGAACTGATGTACAATTCGTCTAATTGCAGTGAATGTGAAATTATCAAGTTTAAATTTAAAGGTAAGTTTTGGGCCAGTTTTTTCGGGAGGTTTTGGTGATTCGCTGTCGTTCTCCTTGTGCTCCTTTAAAACAGAATAAACAGTGCGGACGGATATTCCCAAGACTTCAGCCACCTTGTCAACGCATTCATTTGTTTTTGGTAATTCAATGTTTGTTTCTGAACATTTCACTTCAAACACATATTTGTGAACGTTTCTGACCCAAAGTTTTTCTGATGCACTTAGAGCTACACGTGGCCTCTTTTTCTTAGGAGATAAAAACGTGTCTCCATCTTACGATGTGCCCGGCAGAGCATCCATGTCTTTGATGTATCAAACAAAAAAAACTTAAAAATAATGATAACAAAAACAACGCGCAGTGGGCAAATCAAAATTATTCGTGTACTCAAAACAGAAGTTAGAAGCCGAATGAGCGAATGACAACCGAAACAAAATGGCGGCCAAGCGTCATCGTAGCACCATAACCAAAAATCAGTACTACCAACTTGAGAGAGCGGTTGCTTGAGTGTTATCTTGCTTAGTGCGTAAAAGGATCAACGTTTATACAGCCTTTTATTTACATTAATATTAAAAAAAAAAAGTTTAAAACCAAAACCCGACTACCGAAAAATCAAGCTCTAAAAAGTGACAAACAAGAAAATATCAAGGATAGCCGTGGTCGTATGCCAATTTTCCCTGAAATATATTGTTTTGTTAGAGGAAGTGGCATACGACCACGGCTATCCTTGAAATTTTCTTGTTTGTCACTTTTTAGAGCTTGATTTTTCGGTAGTCGGGTTTTGGTTTTAAACTTTATTTTTTATTTAAATTATTTTGGGGCAAGGAAAAGCTACTAATTTATACATATATGAAATTTGCTCATTAAGCACTTTCATTTGATATCAAACACGGCATATTTATCTAAAATTGATTTTTTAACACAGTACCATAAGAGCGCTAGAGGGCGCCACACAAGATTGAGTGACACGTCATATAGCCTATAACCATCGGACGATCAAGCCGCTTGTAACGATACCTCATTTGCCCAGTTCTAATAAGTAGTTGAGGAGATGTGAGGGAACAAATGAACATACATACATACATACATACATACATAGCCTGTCAAAATCATAACCCTCCTTTTGGCTTCACCGTAGTCGGGTAAATAGAATTTAGCATGATCATTATGAGGCAAATTATGGAACGATTAGATATTCCGTAAACTTTTGTGAACTGAATCACATCACTATTGAGATTAAGCTGTCAACATTATTTTACGAAATGACATTTAGAAACGTCATTTTACTGCAGCTAATAAAAAGTTAGACTTTAGACAGTTGCTGACTGTTTTTGTTTGCTCGTCGTTTCGTGTTTTCCGATGCGTTTTGAGTGCTTTCCCGATTATTCGTCATTTTTTACGACAACTGCTTTGTATTTTACGGATTCTGACGCTGCCTACCTTGTACGACCCTTGCTTTCACCTTGGACACCGAAGATCGCTCACACGTTTGACTTGGAATTGTTATTTTGCATTTTACCGCCAGCTTGTGGATTGGATATTACTGAAACTATGAATCGCTGTGTGAATTGTGGTATTTACTGGTCACTGCAATACACTGGGCCGACGCCCCTTACACGATGAAACAATTCTGTCAGTGATTCGGCAATGGCTTGCACCTCAGTCTGTAAGTAAATACCTGTAACCTTATCTAACCAGCTACCATCCTGGCAGGTTTAAAATGTAAAATGTGTTTAATAGAAGGTGAATAAAACACTATATTCAATGATTTTTTATTTTATTTTAGACATCCTTTCCCTATCTCCTTACCTGTTACCTACCTATCGCTTGAAGTCGTTGACGTTCATTCATATGATTTTTCAAACATTTTCTAGTAATAATAATAACTATTAGTGCAAAAGAAAAAGTAAAGTAAAGTAAAGTATCTCTTTATTGTGTACACCAAGGAATAAGAACATGTGTTGTTTGTAGGTACATTTCAGGTATAGACAATAGGCGGCCTTATCGCACAGTGGCAATCTCTTACAGGCAACCTTTGGATGGAGAAAGAGATAGAAACCATGTTTGGGTAGCATGGTGCACAAAGTCCCAATGTTATAATAATATACCTATAGAAATAAATATAGGTACATGCACATATACATACATACACACATATTATATACATACACACACATATACATACCCACATATACACATACATATACATACACATACATACACAAACACATACATACATACCGTTTATGGAGGAGTGACCAATGAGTCTACATGTAGCCGATGTCCCGCAGGTAGTAATCATTCACAGATTTTTAAAAACTGGTAAGGACTGTGCGCGTCTAATTCTTACCGGTAAAGCATTCCACAGACGAACAGCTTGGACGGAGAAGGATTTGTCAGTGAACTTTGTGGAGTGCCCCGGCATTTTCAGTCTCAAATTCTCTGCCGATCTCAGAGACCTGGAATGTGTAGCGTCCAGAAACTCGAATCGCTTTTTAAGGTAAGAGGGAGTAGCAGGATTGAAGAGTATGCTGTACAATAGTGAGAGTATATGAGTATTCCGGCGAAGTCGGATAGGCAACCACTTGAGCTTTCTTCGATATTCGGAAACGTGATCATATTTGCGTAGACCAAATATGAATCTTATGCAGAAGTTCTGGAGTCTCTCAAGCTTATTCAGTTGGTCTTCAGTGAGATCTAGATAGCTGGCATCTGCATAATCAAGGATGGGAAAGAGAAACGTCTGTACTAGCGCAATCTTGGTGGCAACAGGCAAGAAATTACGGAGCCTACGCATGGATCCTGCGGCCGCGTACATTTTACGGCTAAGTTCTTGTAATTGAGGGCCCCAGGTTAAGCAGCTGTCAATATGTATCCCAAGGTTCTTGACTTTGTCACTGTATATGATGCTGGTTCCGTTACACGTGACCTGTGGGAGCGTTGACCACTCAATTCTTGAGATCATCCAAGGGCTGCCTACAATGATAGATTGAGTCTTGCTCGGGTTCACCTTCAGTACGTACGATGTGCTCCATTTGCAGATTGAGTTCAAGTCAGCGTTCACAGTGTCAACTGCCTTGTTCAATTCATTCAGTTGTCACTTGGGAGTAAATTTGGAGATCATCTGCGTACAGGTGGTAGGAAGAAGTTAAATTATTTGTGATGGTGTTTATGAAAATTGCGAAAAGTAAAGAACACATTTTGCACTTCAGGAATCAGCTGTTAGATAAATATTGTAACATAACCTCACTTTCACATAATCTCTTATATCTCTGTTCTCTGATTGACAAAATCCGCAGAATTTTCAGTGAAAGGTTGATAATATACAAGCTATTAATTGACACCACTTTCATCTTCTTACAACTAGGCCCAAGATTGTATGTAATCATTTCAGTCTCCTTTATGTTTATAAAAAGAGGCGTCAAGGTTTATCCGCGCTCTCTCTCTCTCTCTCTCTCCTCCTGACTGCCCCCGCCCCGCCCCTTTCAACACCGAGAAGAAAGCTTTGCGTCAGCGCATTGTCCGTTAATCTGTATGAATGCTGGTTTATAATATTAATTTATAAAATAAAATCACACTGGATTACATTGGTCGATATAACTTTTATTTAGGACTAGCTTTTGCCCGCGGCTTCGCCCGCGTGGATGTCGGTTATCGCGATCAAACATAGCCTATGTCCTTTCTCATGGTCTAATCTACCCCTATACGAAAATTCATCAAAAACGGTTCAGTGGTTTAGGCGTGAAAGCGTAACATACAGACAGACAGACAGATAGACAGACAGACAGACAGACAGAGTTACTTTCGCATTTATAATATTAGTATGGATTTACTACATTACTTAGATATTAATTATTTTGCTTAATACATCGTACACAGTCACAATATACCGAATTTTCATAAACATTCAAAGCAAATCTTCACTTATAAATCAGTATAATGTTAAACTGCAACAAAAAATAAAATCAAGTCGAGAAAAGTAATAAGAAACCGTTTCTAATGGATGTCCATTAAGGTTTATTTGACGTCTCTATGTCCGATGTCGACAATTTTGCTTCATTTGTTGAATTTCTTTAATTTTGTGAGAATGCTAGGTGCTATTAAATAAGTAAACATCGCTAAAAATAAATTCCTGTGTATTCTTTTCTTATTTGTTATTTTTGTACGCTTATAGGTACTTACTTTTTTCAGTTAGAATGCTTGAAAATATATTTTCAAGACCAGTCAAGCAAAGTTTTGCCGAATAATTAGTGTAAGTCAAATTTTCAAAAAAGATTCTATGTTGTTTTAAGTGATTGTATAGCAATAACAATAAGTTTTCTAAAACATACATACGACACAGAAGACACCTTGAGTTTTAAATAAAGTTAGACTGTCAACGACCTCTCTTTGCGGTAGGTTAGCGTTCTCTAGTAAATGTGACTATTCAAGCACCATTGCTGCCACATATTAAAAAAAATCTTAAATTGACAGGTATGTGGTTACATAAAAGCTTTAACTTTGAACTGTGAACGAAGCATATTGTTCTGAATATTTGTCATAATATCCTGGAGTACGGAAAAAAATATTGAAAAAAAAAACAAGATTCACAAAACCTAAGGACAACCTTTTTTCTGAATGTCAATTATATCCGTCGAACCAATTCGAAGATACAAGAAGACTGCGGTTCACCGCGTTCACAATAACTTGTAATGAATATCGACATCTTCCGCTTTTAAAAAACATTTAACGAAACATTTGTACCTTTACACAGAAATTTGTTTAATAGGCATTATTATGATTTCCAGCAAATTATATATCTAATATTGATTACTTTTTGAGCATATAATTAAGTGTTATTATATATATGTCGGAGGGAGTGCGTCGCACTCAAGTTTATAACAGAAGAGACGAAACTACGGACTTGAAGACCTTTAATCATAATTTAATCTAATATGATTTCGAAAAACATTGGAAAAAATTAAATGCTCAAGTGAGACTCGAACTCACGACCTTTCCCTTACAGGGGGATTGCTCTGCCAACTGAGCTATTGAGCACCACTTGAATCATTCCAAATTTTCCTTCTCTTTTATATCCGTCTATAAGGGCGACGGTGCAGCCATCTACCAACATTCTTACGAACTGTTGGAAACAATGAATGATTTTTCAACCATTTTTAAACATTGAATTTTGATGACTGCGCCCAAATATTTGAATGAATTTTTTATAGCATTTATTATGCTAACTTTCGATCGAAAGATGGCTGCACCGTCGCCCTTATAGACGGATATAAAAGAGAAGGAAAATTTGGAATGATTCAAGTGGTGCTCAATAGCTCAGTTGGCAGAGCAATCCCCCTGTAAGGGAAAGGTCGTGAGTTCGAGTCTCACTTGAGCATTTCATTTTTTCCAATGTTTTTCGAACTTAAAAGTTAGCATAATAAATGCTATAAAAAATTCATTCAAACTAATATGAACTAGTCCAAATGCAAGGTTCCTAATGATTATCTTTGGTTTGTACAACTAAACGGAATCTAACCACTCGCAGTTATAAAAGTACTTTGTTTATGAAATTATCTAATAACTATTAAAATTGTAAAATCATTATTCACTTTAAATTCAATTATCGCATTTGAACATCACATCAAATTGTTTATTATAACTATAACGTAACTATATTGAGCCGAGAGAATAGCTCTTGAGTGAGGTCGACGCCATATTGATTTTGCACGCTTATAAGGTGAGAGAAAAATGGGAGATCGAAGAAGGATCGATCAATGTGAG
This sequence comes from Eilema sororculum, assembly GCA_914829495.1. Classification (NCBI taxonomy): domain Eukaryota; kingdom Metazoa; phylum Arthropoda; class Insecta; order Lepidoptera; family Erebidae; genus Eilema; species Eilema sororculum. Next base: position 15,880,566 of record OU618552.1, on the reverse strand, counting down.
GATAAGTGCTTTTCTATGGAGAAAACGAACAAGTTGGAGTATGATGTGATGAAGTGGTGGTAATCTTTGTGGAGTGTGCAAACTCACTACTCAAGATACGTTATGTTTAGTTTCATCATCTTTGTTCTGATAAGTTGAAGACCCGAGTGTTTGCTAAAATTGTGAAACAAAATTAAATGTGTAAACCAACAATCAATGGTTTTGTGTTGGCACTTCACCCTAATCGCCCACGATACGTATGATCATCGCGAAGAAGGCTGAAGATCTAGTCCTTTTCTCCGACACACATATATATATATATATATATATATATATATATATATATATATATATATATTATACCACCTTTTAAACCTTCTCTAGACCTCCACGAACATTTCAAGACCAAGATAAGATAAATCCGTTCAGCCGTTCTCGAGTTTTAGCGAGACTAACGAACAGCAATTGATTTTTATACATACTTATAGATTATTTTATGAGTGTAAAATAATGTGGTTCCCGGCAGAGTAGAATTTAGGCCACTACATCTCTTCCCATGGGGTGTCGTGCAAGACGACTACGGGATAGGGCTGTTTAACATCAGGCAGATATATACAGCCCAGACTCGCCTCACTACGCATGGCTCGAGTCAAAAATAGTGCTAGGAATTGTATATCATGGTAAGCGAAATTTAGAAGTCGCTACCTCAAATAGGAAGTCGCGCTTAGAAAAAATCCTTCATCAATTTCGATTTAGTAGTTGCCATAGAACAAATTAGAAACATGATATACCTGCTGGTCTAACTTGACTAAACTAAAAGAAACATAAAGTGTAACAGCTTCAATGATAGGAAACTGATCCTGAAAAGTCATTACAAACTCGATTTTATGAAGTGGCGTAGAAGTTTTCACATTAAATGTTACACCGGATGATATTAGTCGATATACGTGTAGAAAATATACATTTTTATACAAAAACTAGCTGTCCCGGCGAACTTCGTACCGTCAATTTTTCCCGCCCCGCGATCAGCGTCAGATCCCGTTCCCGCTGCACCATTTAGGGGGATGAAAAATAGATGTTCGCCGAAAATAAACATAGCTCGGTAAAATAAATAAAAAACATTTTTTTTCATCAATTCGAAAAAAATACCATTTTCAAACAAAAATGTATAAATGTGCTAATTTGTTGTTTATTTCTCTTAATTACTTGCTGTCTCTTACGCAAATGGTAATACGTAAATACTTCGTAAACGGTTTTGGAGAATTTTGGTAGCCAAATTAAAAAAATAAACAAAACTTATTTTTCCATTTCCTAAGTTTCATGAGAGTCCTTTCTCATTTAGTTACTTCAGTGGACAGGTCACTTCGTCCCTCCCAAAACTCCATTCGGTTAAGGTTCAACGCAGACTTAAAATTCAAAATCTAACCACATTTTACTTTTTACGATTCACAATATTGCTCAAAAATTCCACCGAGACTCTTTTCATCTAGAAGATATGATGTCTTCAATAAAATTTATCAGTTTTCTTGAATATTCGCTCCATGTATTTCCTTTTCAACGGAGCAGTGCAGCTGATAAAATTGATGTCACCCGCTCGTCACGTGCACTCGCGACTGACAGAAGTCACAAATCCTGCTACGTTGTTGCTTGCTCCTTTAGCAACGAAATACTATTTATGAGACAACCATTTTTCAAAAGCTTTAAAATTAAATTTTGAAGTTGGAGAACGCAGATATATTTTGTTAGGTCACAATTTCCTTCGCGACATCGATGTAACTTCACCAAACGCATCCATCTATATATATAAAAATGAACCCCTATTTCCCTTGGTCACGACATCACGCGTGAACGGCTGAACTGATTTCGCTAATTCTTTTTTTGTTGTGTTCGTTATTGTTAGGAGAAGGTTCTTATGAAAGAAAAAATGAAGAAAATTGCGCGAAAAATTAGAAAATTTCAGAATACATATAAAATACATGAGCCGACATACGCCATGTCTAAATTTTGAATTTGGAATACGAATTGGAAAAAATGTGTTTAATGTTCTAATACTGCTGTATGATATTCTTCTATGTTATCTGACGTTTGTTATAGAATTGACATAATGCGTGCAAATATCGTCAGAGGGTGATTAGTAGACATTCTTCTGAATTAACAAAATGCCCGTCGCTTGGGCTGCGAAAATATTTATGGTGGCTATTTTTTTTTGTAGGTCGAAAAATTGATGGTTTATGGTAGTATGAACGCCCTTGAGCGTAGAGGATATGGTTGTATGGGTCCCGTAGGTATATAGGCTCCGTAGGTGTAAGTATGGGCCCCGGTGACCTTAGTGTCGGGAGCTCCGTAGGAGTATGGGGCCCGAATCGAAATGCTTTCCGCTCTCAAAATAATTAGGAGAATTTGATACAGCTTTGATTGATTTGAATGAATTGATTCAAATTTCTAAGGCGAAACGAAGTTTGCCGGGACAGCTAGTATTCAATAAATAAATAAGAACTAAGCATTACACATAATTATTAACTATGTCATGAGATTAGATTAATTAGTGTAAGAAACTGCACACACACAAATTATGCATTAGTTTCATAAACTACTCCTTTCACTCCGTTCTTCTATAATTGAATGATAATTCTAGGAACGCATTATTCAACAGAATTAGAATATTGAAAGATACCTATACATTCAACACTTATGACTAGATGTGAACCTAAGTATGACTAGATGTGAACCTAAGTAACTAGGACAAGGACCTATTACTTAGTCTGTATTTTCTAGTGACAGGAATTTCCAGCTGTCGGCAAATTTGTGTCACTTAGAATAAATAGTGCTTTCTAGAACATTAACTTGTTATAAATGGACTTCCGCTAAAAGGAACTTACAGTGTTTAAGAGAACTTACACTAACTGCATCAGAAAATTAAATAAGTTCATAATAAATTGCTAAAGGGACCACCACATAGGAACCGCGCTTCTACGGTTTTGTGAGAAAAATGTGCAATTTCCTATTTTAAATTAAACGAGTATGTGAATAAGTCTGCGTTTTGCATCTAGTCTCCTCTACGTACCTTTTTAGGTTGTCAGTTAATATGACTAGGAAAATTTCCACGTTAAATTTATTAGTAAATAAATATTATGTAAGTTTCAAAAGAAACATAACATAACATAAACTCACGCCTGTATTCCCCGAAGGGATAGGCAGAGGTGCTAGCACCCACATTTCGCCAGTTTATGTTTAGGTCCCAATGTAATAGGTGGCGAGCCTATTGCCATTAACCGGGCACTTATAAACCTGCGATAAATACACACATAACTTCGAAAAGCATCGAAGTCATTGGTGTGTGACATGGTAAACCTGGAATCGAACCTGAGACCTCGTCTCAGCAGTCCATTACCCGTACCACTAGGCTACCGCAGGCTTTTTCAAAAGAAGTCATTATATAATTTAATCGTATTTAAAAGCTATCATGTTATAACAATACTCTCTTCGTTCCTTGTTGTCAAAGTACTCTTTATCAAAACATTTTACAATTACATGTATGATATTTTTAGCCAGATGTGTCTATGTTCTTGTTTATTTAACCCTTGTTGTAACCACAAGGGTAACGATTACGAAGACATGAGGTTGATTTAACGCGCTAGTATTGTTTACTTTTGAAATTGGATATGACGGCAGTATTATCTCTATCGGGGGGATACTCGGGCTGAAAATTTAATTAGACCTTTACCTGTCTTTGAACTATGTACATGCCTACTTTAAGTTGATTATGAAGATCCTAGTTTGCTCATAACCTATTTTACGTATTAGTTATATTGTTATGTTAGTACAAAGAAGATTTATGATTTATGAAAATAGTCATCGACCCGGTCACATCCGAGGCCTTGTGAGGTGCTATGGAAATAGACTAAACATGCATAGCAAATTATTCTTTTCATAATTTTTCTTTTAATGTTAAGTTATTTTTGGACTTTTTTTGTTTGGGCCATCAAGTTAAGCTCACTCAAGGTTGAGACTTTTGGTGAATTGCATAAAGTAAGGACTACCTTTTTCAGATACCTGAAATACCCAAATTGAGGTATTTAGTTGATTAATACATACATACATAAAATCACGCCTGTTTCCCATAGAGGTAGGCAGAGATCACGGATCTCCATTTGCTACGATCCCTACATACCACTCTCGCTTCTATTATCCTGACCTGCCCCTTTTCTTACAATTCCCCGATTTGGTCCAGGTATGTGCGCCTAGGTCTTCCCCTTCCGACGGTACCATCCACACTCGCCTCAAACACCTGTTTCGTTAGTCTTCTTTCATGCATTCTCTCAACATGTCCGCAAGTTGATTAATTTACGTCATATTTTATGAATAAATCACATTGCAAAATATATACCTACCTTAAAAACAAAAGGCTGTCATTGTATACATCATTTTGTATGTATGTATTGTACAGTTTGCATCCGGCAAACATCCGACTTGGCATGACTTGTATCCGGTTTCATTATCATGCAAATAATTTCTCTATTTTTTTGAGATACCGCTTGCGTATATAAAAAATTCTTCTTTTCCATATTTTCCCGGGTTCCACTTCCGTGGTGTATAAACGTAAATAAAATATGAATCCATACTAATATTATAAATGCGAAAGTAACTCTGTCTGTCTGTCTGTCTGTATGTTACGCTTTCACGCCTAAACCACTGAACCGATTTTGATGAAATTTGGTATGAGGTTAGATAAAACCTTGAGAAAGGACATAGGCTATGTTTGGTCGCGATAACCGACATCCACGCGGGCGGAGCCGCGGGTAAAAGCTAGTTGTACATAATGGTGACATATACCTTTTACTTATTTTTTTTTATAAAGCATGTTAGCAACTGAACCCCTCCAACTAATCTTAATTGTTGGTGCTAGGAGTGGGTTGGCCGCTCGGTAGTGTAATGGCCAGGATTCGGACCCGGAACCTCTCGATCGTAAGGCCGACTCCTTAACCGCTAAGCTACCGACGCGCGACGCTTAAAATATAACAACTTTATAGCACGCTTCAGTTTTATAATACAAGTAACATGAGTAATATTAAGTGTTTTAATATTGTTCATATACGCAAAAATATAAACATAAGAAGAAGATCTATCTCTATAAACCTAGTTATTTACATTTTAATATAGTTATAATTTGAGTAAAATAAAATTTATTAAAATATATTTCGCTACTGTAAGTCGTCATAATTTGATTAAAACAGTGCACAAGAGAAATGAGAAGTTAGTTGCCAAAGAAGAAAAGTATTGAAGTTCTTCCGTTTTGGTGTAACCATCTTGTTGCCGCCAGAACTTCTTGGTTTTCAATGCGGTGGCAATATAAACTTATAATCATTTGAATGCATTTGCAGTTCCACAAGAAGAAATCTTTTTATATTTCCTGTTTGTCTGCGACGGATGCGAAACTACTGAATGGACTTTGATGCGGTTTTTTGTTACAGAATCAGTGTCAGAAATAAAATGTTGCGTTTGTTTGATTGTGATTGGTTAAGTAGAACAGAAGATATGAGAAGAGAAGAGAAGATAAGAGAGAGTCGTTAGGGCCGCGGTCATCTTTTTTTTTGTGCGGAAATCCCCACGGATACCTTGCCAGTTGGAGCCGGAAGGGGAGGTTATGTCGGACTCAAACCGAGTAAAAACGTACGCCAACTGAGGGCCGTGGTGCTAGGCTGAATAACAGGTTGTCTTCATCATAATATCCCTCGCACCCCGGCTGACCCAGTGCCATTCCTTACGGACTGCGGTCATCAGCTAGTTAATGTTCATAACCTTAGTATAATACTAAGCATCAATGATCAGGGATTGTGTAAAAAATTGTATGAAGTTATTTCATTGTATAACAGTTTTGAGCGATATCCTTTCAGTAATACTCTCAAGAGTCTACTATCGTTCTTAATACAACCCTAGTAACAAAAACGGGAATGAAATACGCACATTCTAACTGCTCCATTTATAACATTTGAATACACACTGGAGCACCATTATTTAAACATCTTTAATATACCCGAAGAAACTTTGCATTGTAATAGTACTTAAAACTAATATAGTACAAATTGTGATCTTAGTTGTCAGGCTGATGTTTTGTAGACTACCATAGGAAGATTAGGAAGTACAAAATAGTAAATAATAATTAATTAGCGTTTTCACTAAAGTATATCATTATTATTTTAGAACTTTCAATAGGAATGCCGCTAGCCAGACGGACGATCTACCGGGTTGTTACTACATACACTTCTGCAATTCTCTTTTTGGGAAAATTATAATCGATTCAGTTCTCACACGGCACCCAGTCCAATCTGTCTTGTATCCTTAATTAATCAGATTATCTGAATGAGATTTCTTATATCATTTATTATGCTAACTTTAAAGTTCCAAAAATATCGGGAAAATGAAATGCTCAAGTGGGACTTAAACCCACGACCTTTCCCATAAAGGGGAATGCTATTCCAACTGAGCTATTGAGCCACACCTGAATCACTTCGAATTTCCCTTCTCTTTATATCCGTTTTTATGGGCGACGGTGGAGCCATCTATGAACAAATGAATTATTTTTCTGTGTGCGTTGTAGGTGTGGCTCAATAGCTCAGTTGGAAAAGCATTACTCCCTGTAAGGGAAAGGTCGTGGGTTCAAGTCCCACTTGAGCATTTCATTTATCCCGTGTTTTTCAGCAAATCTGTTTCACTTTCAGATTTCTTAGATTTTCCTCATGAAGTCTGTCTATCTGACACCAGGAGCCATCTGTCCGGACCAGGGGTTGCCAGGAGAAGTCAGATCTGATCAGAGTACTCGTATATGGGGCATTAGATCAGTACGTGAAAGCTTATATAAAGCTGAAAAGAAATTGTAACGTTTCAATGTAAGTAATACGAAATATATCATGATAGATAAACCGTCAAAAATTGTTACATTTCAATGTTGTGGCTACATAAATATTCTACCAAAATTCGTACTGTTACATAGCAATCACGTACTGTTATCCCGAGTATGCAGAGTTTATGACGTCAGCCGCGACAAAGTTATAGCGGATGTACGCGACGTCGAGTGTGCCCATAAACATACAACTGTAAAAGCGGGTATGTCCAGTCCGTAACGATGTTTTATTACAACAGGCTATGTGGTTATTGTTTTTATAAAGTCAAGTCTCTATATCCTTCAAAGGGGTAAGCAGAGATGTATTGAAAGTGTTTTTGTAAAAATTGAGCCTATTGCCGTCTATGAGGAGCATATTGAGACTACTAGAGAATGAGAATTTTCTAACAAATAAATATGAACCAGATATTGCACCAAAACAAATTAGCGGGACCCAATCCTGTATCACTGCTTATTTATTTATTTTAGAAAAAGACACATCAATTGGACTTCACCTTCACCTGATGATAAGCTAAAGGCAAGGTCTCGGAAAGAGGGTCACCATCGTAAACATGCACCATGTTAACAATGGTGGCACTCAGCTTAACGGCCTCATCAGATGCCTTTTCACGCCCCGCTTGAAGGACCCGGGACTGTAGAAAGAAGAAAACAAGTGAGGTGGCAGGGAGTTCCAGGTCTTAATGGTGCGGCATAGGAATGATTCACTGAACCGCTTGGTTCTAGAAGTTGTATTCTGCACTGTATGTGGGTGACATCTAAGCACTGCACGTGTTTTCCTGTGGAGGAAAGGAGAGGGTGGGACTAATTGGAAGAGCTTATCAGAAAATTCAACATGATGGAGACGGTAAAATACTACCTAAATCCTAAATTAGAAATAATCAGTATACATTTTAGAATGAAATATATTCACCATACAACAGTGTAGTCCACTTTGAGCACCCAGCTGAGTAGCACCGAGGGAACTATTTCCTACTTACTTACGTTACTTCTTAGTGTTATCTAATCTCATAGTTGAAATCATAGGTTTTATGCCTACTCCATCGTAGGTAAAGTACCTACGTGTAAAAATATCTGAACTATAAATGTTTTTACAGGAACTGCGTGAAACCTGTGAGTTATAAGGAACTAGTTTGTACTCAAAGCACGTACAATTCAAACAAAATGTAAGTAAATGCCTACATCTATAGGTAAACACGTTGGTTTTTGTTATGGACGTGAGGCACTTCTTGCTGAGTTTTCAGAGTTTTTCTTCTGAATTTCTTTCTAGGAATACTCCCACTATTTCTTTATCGTTTAAAAAGGTGAATGTAAGCAAAAAGTAATTCAGTATGAAACTGTTGAACTTGAAACATATTTAAAACTTACTCGTATTAAAGGAAAAGTTCATTGTGGCCGTTATAAATACGAGTACCTATGATATATTTATGTTATTATTAGCTGTTTCCCGTGACCTTAAAATACCTACTGATTCCATTCCCGTACCCAACAAGAATTATTCCGGGGATATGAAATAGCTTACGACCTATTCTCAGACCTACCAATATACACGCCAATATACAAGCCATTTTGGAGGGGTTTGGTTAGAAACGCCATGAAATGAAAATTTTATAAAGAAAGAAGAAAGAAAAACAAAATATGTTTACTAAACACATACATAATTATGTAGATGAAATGTATAACTTTAACGTTATCACATTATTGAACAAAAGTAAAAGCATCAGGCCAAACGACTTTCTTAGGCATACACTCCTTGTCCACCAATAAGAAGCTACTGTAAATTAGGTGCCGCATATTCATAAATTATAATTTATAAAAGCGTTTCGTATTTTTCTCACGAGCCATTCATAAATTTATCCCTGGTATTTTTTCGAAATCGTTTTCTAGAGAAATTCGTATCTCTATTTGATCATTTTCTTTCGCTCACGGAGTACAGTAATGAAATTCAGGGGGTAATAGAAATCTTATTGACGCGAATGAGATGTCAGGAGATAAAGTGAATCAGATAAAACGTATAATATTTATTGATTCTTTTCCTATTGTATCGAAATCAGTAGCTAATAGAACATTAGTATGTTAAAGGTTGCCAGCAAGAGTTAATGAGCCGTTTTACGGTGAGATTGTTATTTACATATTGATTTTCGACTGAGATAGTTTTAATATTCAATTTGCATACTATTATGCTACGAAAGTATCTATTTGTATAATAATCGAACGGTACTTAATGGTTTAGTCGGCTATAGAGAATTTCGCCTTGTGCCATACTTTGTAAGGATCAATACAGATTTTTACGAGTCTCAATCTGGTCTCAAGCTTATATATAAGTACTTGCGCCTTTCTCGTTCCAGGGTTCATCTGCTTCGGTACTTACTTCACTAGCTTCCTCAACTATCATTAAACGTTTCATTAAATAAATAAATAATAAATATTTCCCAACATTCTACACAACGCTATCTAGACCCATGGTAAGCATAGCTTAACTAGCTTGTGTTATGGAATCTAGAATGCGGATAAATATACTTATATACATTTTTTTTTTGTAAATACATACATATAATACATAGAAACACCCAGACCAATGCAAATAGCCATATTCATGCATACAAATATTTGCACTGAGCGGGAATCGAACCCGCACCTCCTGCGTGGCAGTCGCGTTCACTACCACCACGCCACGTTCATTATGTAACTATGTATGCAAGCAAATAAAAAGTCAAGTTGAACTAACTTCTGATTGTCGTGCTTATATGAAACTTTGTAAGTATGTGATTCAGGATGACAGTACAAAAACAATAATCATCTAATGATGGAGCTAGGATCTGGGTAGTAGAGCTACTAGTAAATAAATAATACTTATTTATATACATTTGATGAATTTTTGTACTTATAATAAAACACTTACCTACTACTTGAATGATTTTTAAAATGTTATCGAAAATATTTAGTAATGATTTTTTAAATATCTTAGATAAAATGTTAAACGTGAAATGTTAAAATAAAAGGTGGACTATAACGTAGACCCCAACTAAGTTGGCAAAAAATCCAGAGAATGAATACAAAACCACTTGAATATAGGTACATCTTTTTATTACCTATGTCGACAGTATACCTGAAATTACTATAATTCTTTTTATATACAACTTAGGTGGCAGACAAGCAATATAATACCCCTCCGATAATGAAAACTTTTCCGATATTTCCTGAATATTATCTTTTATTATATCATATTGGTCAATGACATAGACAATGAAGATTAAAGTTAAATCAGATTCAGAAGTGGTAAGTAATATTAAAGTTGATGAACTCTCAAAAGGTTTCTTGTTCATTCAGGCTTAACAAAATAATTCAATCAATCGTATTAAGTAGCCCAGAGTCAACGATACTAAAGACGTGAAGGTTATTCAGCCATTCAGATATAAAACGCTTTAGAAGGTGTAATTAATTAACCCTAGTTTAGTTCAGCGATTGAACAGAATTGGGCACTGATTTGGAATTGTTATCTAATGATCTGTAGTTAGTACTTTATTTAATACACTTCAACTCACAGCATAACTCATTAAAAAACTATTAATTAAATAATCTTAAAATGAATATACCGTAATAGAATTTTATCTAAATACAAGTTGATTTCAGAATCTGTATGATTGATTTCTATACAAAATGCAAATTATGTTTTTTTTTACTGTAAAGAAATAAATGATATATGTATATATATATGTGTATATGTGTTTATGACTACACTAAATGCAAATAATGAAATTTATAGATTCTTTTTGACAATATAAACAAACACGACAAGTCCACCCTTGGTGTTTTGAACCTTATTACATTTTATCATTATGCCAAATAGCTCGCTTTTTTGTTTATGCACGTCGCCTCACAGTCGTCGATCATAGTTCCAAATGGCGCTTTCATTATATTAAGTTTATAGTCATAATAAAAATAGCCGAGCGGCATCTCTTTCCACAATGTGTGGCTTACTCTATGCAACATTTCATAAATTCTTGGCTAGTTTCCTAAAAATGGTACAGTTATTTTATTTTAACTGATAGTAAGCAAGCGCTTCAACGATTCTGTAAAAACATTTCTAAAGACTAGGTAAATCTCAATTTGTGCACAACACGTTTTAAATTTATACAATTTCCTTGTCAAGCTGCACAAAATATAATAATAAACGTTTCCGCTTTTATCACATCTAATCTAACTCAATTGCCAGCATGAGAGTCCAATTTGCTCGATATCGGCTGTGCATGTCTTGAGAGTTCTTTACAATTTGACTTCAACGTTGGCATTGTACATTATATTCGTCGGAATCGAGTGGATGATTCTTTTATAATCCAAAATATTCTTGATTCAAACGGCCTTTTCAGGGCTCTTGTGACAAAAGAGCGAGGGCATTCGGAAAGCAAATAAAACGTGCTCCCTCCTCACGAAATGTGATTTACATAATGTTTTTGCTTAGAAGTGCGATTGCGATGAAGTAGCACATTTCTTAATGATGTAGGGTCCAACGACGTTTACCTGACTTCCTTAGTTTGATTTTGATGATTTGTATTTTTACTAGACTAATATTTATATAGTCTTAGACCTATAAAATCATTGTATTTTTGACCCTATCCCTACCCTCATGATAATGTTCCAACTTTCCAATAATACTAGGTGAACAATATAAGTAAAGTCTTGTACTTTACTTTTTACAAACACACAATGTTTGATATTTGTAATAAGAAATAACCACAGAATAAAGCACACAATCAAAGTCAAAGCAAATTTGATTGTGTGTTTTGTTTGAGTTAATATGTCGAGTTGATTGTAACGAAATTTGTTCATTCATGTCTCTAGTTAGTTAATAATCACATACGTCTTTATATAAGTGACTAAATATGTGAATTCAGATAATAGAAGCCACTAACTTACCTCGCATGATTACTAATAGGGTAATTCATCATAATGAACTTATGGAACAGTAGTGAGGTACGATTTCCTACCTAGTTATAACGCAGCTGCTGCGCCCGTAAATTCAAAATAAAGCATTGTGAAAATGAGGACTAGGCGAGTGCACACCAGCTCCCCTAGACAAGTGACAATTTGTTAGCCGGCGTATAGTACATTAGAATGACACGTCAGCCGGGGTGCGAGGGATATGTCGATGACAACCTCACCTCCGACCACGACCCACAGTTGGCGTGCGGTTTTAGTCGGTTTGAGTCCGACATAACCTCCCCTTCCGGATCCGGCAGAGGGATATCCGAGGGGATTACCGCACGAAAAAAAAAAGGGATTTACAAGTATTTTCATAATGATGGCAGTCGTCAAATCAGCCAAAATACGTATCAACTCTATGTATTCATCATTTTATTCTACAAGACACTGGTAAAAGAATTGCCTCTTGTTTAAGGGGCCAGTTTTAAAAATGCAAGCTGGCTCACAGAAAAGGTTTTTAATTCACAAATAATAAAACAAACGCAAGCATTCAATATAAACAAAATTCACAACAAAGCCCTAGCAACCATTGCTATTTCACACACTAATCTAACACGAGAGACATTGTTCACTCAATGTTACCCGAGGTTACCCGGTATTAGTACACAGTGGAACCCTAAGCCAGGGTACCGCGGATACAACGAAACACCGTTTGTTCGCTGAAACATTCATCAATGTCAACTGGCTAAACAGATAACTAACAAAGTGATGTATGGAGCGAATCTACTGTGAAACGAGCCTGGTAGGATTGACGTGAGAACTGAATGGTTCAAGTTTTAAATTTTGTAACTGTCTAACAATGGCGGGAAATGTAGTTTAGAAATATTTATTATATAATGTACTAGGTGTAATTTGCGGCTCTAGCACCGTGAAATACTAATCATGTTGTTATAGAATACCAGAAAACAATCCCCGGAATAAAAGTAGTTATGTAATAATAATTAATTGTGATCTGTACTGAACTTTTCCAAGTTTATTCGATTACTAGGTGTGTCAAGCGAGTTTTTAAAAATATTTAAATGCAGTTTTTTTTTATTCTTCAACATTCTACACAACGCTATCTAGACCCATGGTAAACTTAGATTAACTAGCTTGTGATATGGAATCTAGAATGCGGTTAAACATACTTAGATACTTTTTTTGTAAATACATACATATTACACATATAAACACCCAGACCAATGCAAATAGCCGTATTCATGCATACGCACCGAGCACCGAGCAGGGGTTGAACCCGCACCTCCTGCATGGCAGTCCCGTTCACTACCGCCACGAGAGAGGCTGTCAGTTTTGTATATTTTCAAAAATAGAGGTAATTTTCCTTTAAGGGAAATTAGCTATCTACAGTATTTTGAGTATAAGGTGAAAATCTTTCACTCTGTATACATTCATTCATCCAAACCTTTACATTTATAATTACAATTGAAGATGAAGATACACTGCTTTTGCAATTCAATATTTTTCATAAGATCACGTAATAGAAATGCTTTAATCACGTCATTTTCACCTGCCAATTGTCGGACGAGGCTCTAGTACAAGCCTGTCTCGAATAATATTTATACGAGCAGTTAGGATAATCTACGCAGCACTATTTAGATCTAAAGTTAGCTTAGCTTTACAAAGTATCTTGGAACGCAGTTAATATCTTCATTACCTACGCTATGAGGATTTCTTTAGATAATCATCTATGAAAATATTATATTTTGAACATCTCGAATGTTAAGAAACCGTATAAAACAACTAGAAGTAATGTAAAACTTTTTAGTATTTCTGTTAGTGCAAAGTTCATTTGAGAGTCTTCTTTTGCTTCAAAATTTATTGGGATAAGGCTCTACTCTAACTGGATTTGCTTAAGTTTTACTATTCTATGAAACCTTTGCAATTCGACAAACCCCTGCAATCCAAAGGGATAATAATTTGGTTATCCTTTCGGAGATCTACAAGCTAGGTAAATATTCTTTGAAAAAAAAAATCAAATAAGGATTATCCATACTTCCATACTAATATTATAAATGCGAAAGTAACTGTCTGTCTGTCTGTATGTTACACTTTCACGCCTAAACCTCTGAACCGATTTTGATGAAATTTGGTATTAAGGTAGTTAAACCATGAGAAAGGACATAGGCTATGTTTGGTCGCGATAACCGACATCCACGCGGGCGGAGCCACGGGCAAAAGCTAGTATTGAACATAAATCAATATTTTTTTGGGAAAATACTACAACTTGACCGTCAAGAAAGCTTAACTTTGAAATTCACTAAATCAACATGAATACAATCTTTTTAAGACATTATATTCATTACCTTCACCTTTTTTATGTCAACCCACACTTATAAGATAATAATACAGGGTTACATTATTAAATAAAGATTGTAACCGTTTCGTCAAAAAAACCTGTACATTTAACAATAAATCAATGTAAGGCGAGAAAAAGATGCAAACGAGGCAAAGAGCGGTACCTGATTGATTATGAACTCTCGAAACAGCTTACTCTGGGAACGTGACTCCATTATGAAATATGAATAATCCATCAGAAGCTATAAAAGTTTGACGAATATTAATTATCGTCACGTCACCAATAGTTATTATATCATTTTATTTTTGTTATAAAACATTGACATTGTCGGACTTAAAAAATGTAAGTATTTTTTAAAAAGTTAATCATTTTATATATTAGGGCAATCGTAGGTGTATGGAGCCCGACTAAGATATTCGGTCACAAGCCTTCGAACTTTTGTAAAAGTGGTTATATTAAACTTGATCACCGAGCACTGAAACTGTATAATGCAAACGTCACGGTACCCACAGGACAGGCTTGCCTAGTGTGGGGCCAACGGGAAGCTCTTTGAAATGTCAAATTGTTTTTTGGAAATAAATTATTTTATTATTATTTTATAGACAGCCTCTTTGGCGTGGCGGTAGTGCACGCGACTGCCACGCAGGAGGCGCGGGTTCGATTCCCGCTCAGTGCAAATCGATACCACCAACGCAAAAAGTCGGAACACATTTTTTTATCAAAATGACCTTTTGTTCCATTAGGGCAGTATTATATCATATTATACAAAATATGAACTCAGAATATAAAAATATTCAATAATTAACGAGTTTATCAATCGTCAATAGTCACAACATTTGAACGCTCCCGCGCAAACCGTCGGATGGTGAGTAGCGACGATGTGCGCCGATCCCCGAGCGGCGCACGGGCCAATCACAGCACAGTACCGACGTCGTATGACATGCGGCAACCGCAAACGAAAATATTCATAATAATTAAGTTTCCTGAAGTATTCCTTTACAAATAAGACTTAGATTTATTAGCATAATTGTCAAGAAGTGAAAATGAGTAACACACGTTCGAAAAATATTTTGAATTTAGTTTTAAATGATACTGTACCTAACACCGAAGAAATAACGGCCGATCAACAAGATAGAAATGGTAAGTTTTATTGAATTGTCGTACATTTTATGTGAATAAAGTGTTTGTTTATGTATGTTATCATAATGTCAAAGTCATATTGTTAGTATTCATGATATTATGGGTAAAATACAAAATTCAGCGATTACAACGCATAGCGTCGGAACATCTGTGTTACGACTTTATACGCCGTTTCTTTAGTGGGTGCGATGGTTAGTTACGACTTTTTACTACTCAACAAAAATACTCTAGAGGTCGTAACTTATACTTACGACATTATGCGATGTTGTAATTTAAAAATAAATAAATGTACAAGAACGTATCATAAACTTAAGACTTTATGCTTAGTTACAAAACAAAGATACAACTATTTGTTATTTAAAAACTGTTGTAAATATGTATAAAATTATTTATTTTCGCGTTTCTTGTAAATACATCTATTTATATACCCTATTTATATACTATTCACCTTTTTTATACTGATACACCTATTTTATCATCTATAATCGAGTTACTTTTTTTCAGAATCGCCAGTACCGCGTGAGGCTGTGGCCCACTGGGATTTATATAAGACAATGTTCGGACAATCTTTTATGCATAGCAGCACAAGTAGTAGTCATATAATAGAAAGCACTCATGACGAAATACCTAATAGTTTAGACAGTAACTATTCAGCTTCTATTCTGCCAATACCATCCTTTACGACAAAAGCTCTTGTTGAAACTACAGATAAGGAACAGAGTGCTGAAGTTTTAATTGCACAAAGACTGGTAAGCCAATATTCCTTGGATATAACACCAATGCCCTCTCCAAATGCTGATTTTATAGCACATGACGTTGTCGCTTCGACCCCTCAAATCAGATTGTTCCTCTAGTAGTGGTAGTAGAGTCAGTACACCAGAATGTAGTACCATTTCGAGTCAGGATTCTCCGTGTTCATCTAATAACAATACTCCATCAGGAAGGATTGGTCGAAAACGTCAGCGTCACCGTGATGAATGGAAGGATATAAAAAAAAATGCTTAAAAAATTTAGGGAAGGATTATATGAGTAGAAATGGAATACCTAGAGATGCAAAAATTTTAAAAGAGCCATGTCCACATACTTGCCGACTTAAATGCTTCCAAAAACTTATACACAGGAACGTGAACGTATTTTTGCTTCTTTTTGGCAACTTGGAGATTACTCTAGACAATGGGATTACATTGTTAATCATATCGAAGAAACCGACACTAGGTATCCTTCTACTTCAAATGCTGTATCTAGACGTAAACGATCCGTTAGATATTTTTTACCTATTGTCGAACCGAACTCTGATGTACCTAATAAAATATTAGTTTGTAAAACCATGTTCCTAAACACGATTTCTATAGGAGAGAGAACAGTTCAAACAGCATTGAAAAAATGGCGCTTAGGTGGTGGGTCTGTCTCTCCTGATCGGCGTGGTGGAACCAGAGTCATTGTCATAGATGACCAAATAAAGGAAGGAGTTATAAGACATGTTAATACATTCCAGCCAGTCGAATCTCATTATGTGCGCAAAAAATCTACTAAGCTATACCTGGATAGTGATCTTACATTCACAAAAATGTTTTGTTTGTACAATGAGTGGTGTGTTACTGAAAATATATTTAACAAAGCAAAGACAGCAAGACAGTATCGTGACATTGTAAATCAAAACTTCAATATTTCATTTCATAAACCGAAAAAAGATATTTGTAACGAATGCCATACATATAATATAAACAAAAATACGTTAACTGAAGAAAAAAAGCAAAAGCAAGAACAGCACATGAAAAACAAAACTATAGCGCGAGAAATTAAGGCTAAAGATAAAGAAGAAGCTATAGAAAATAAAGGAAAAATAATTACAGCCTGTTTCGATTTCCAAAAAATTTTGAATTGTCCCCATGGCAATGTAGGTTTATTCTATTACAAAAGAAAATTGTCTATTTACAATTTCACAGTGTTTGATCTTGCTAGTCAAGAAGGTTATTGTTATATGTGGCCTGAGATTAATGGCAAACACGGAGCATGTGAAGTGGCAAGTTGCTTGTCTAAATTTATTGAGTCTAAAGTAAAAGATGGTGCCAAAGAATTTAGGTTTTGGTCCGATAATTGTGCGGGCCAAAATCGAAACCGAATTGTCTTTGCTTTTTATACTTATGCCGCTAAAAAGTATGGAGTAACAATAACTCATAGGTTTTTAGAGCGTGGTCATACACAAAATGAGGCAGACTCTGTTCATGCCCTAATAGAGAGAAACGCAAAAAATAAACTTATATACACGCCAGCGCAATGGTTTGCTTTAGTTAGATGGTCCAAAGTGAACCCTCCGAATTATAATGTAATTGAAATGAGTCTGTCAGATTTTTACAATTACAAAACATTACTAGAGGGTAGAAATTGGGTTAAAAATAATAGGAATCAAAAAATATTATGGACCAAAATACGAGAAGTTCAAGAGTATCAAATGAATCCCATATTTTGAACTATCGATATCAGTAGGAGGAAGTAAATTATATGAGCTTAATAACTAAAAAGGGGTATGAATCGAGAAGAAGGAACAATATTTCATTAGAAGTAATTGAAAGTGATTTGAACCAATGTTACGCCAATCATTTATGTGTAACATCAGCAAAGTTTAAGGATTTATTAAGTCTTTGTGAAGGACGTATACTACCTCAAGAATACCATAATTTTTATCAACAACTATCGCATAATGACACTGTTGCAGGACCTGTAGAAGAGAGTTCATCATCCGATTAGTGCTAATAAACAGTAATATGACTTTAATTATATTTTTATATGATTCTATGTTGATTTTTATATATCTTTATAATGTTGATCATTAATTAGTAAGTAGATAAACCAAACATAATTTCTTAGGAGTAAAGTTTTGATTTTTTGTTTCCAAGAATTAGATTTTTATGTTTTAAATATTTGTTACAAGATGTACCTAGATTACACATTATATTTTTTTGATACAAAAAAGGCTGTTATTGTTTTTCATAAGTACCTATAATCGTAAAAGATTTTAGAAGTGTTGTTTTGTTTTGTTTTAAGTTTCATATTATTAGAAAAATAATGTAAGAAGATTGAAATAGTGTATAATTTGTTGTAATAAAGCTGATCTCAATAGGTTTTTTTGTGGTTTTCATTTATTATACCCTAGATACGACCATAATTTTGTTGACATATGACTGTTTGCAACGTCGCATAAGGTATTTTAAACATACGACTTTATTTGCGTTGTCTAAGTAGGTTTTAGTAGTAGCATATGGACGTAACAACGAGATACGACCTTTATGCAACGCGTATAAGGTCGTAAGTTACTAAATTGGCCTTTATTCTCTTAAATATGATTATTTATTACGCCAAAAGACTGTTGTAACATTTTGAAGTCAATTATTAGTCATATAGAATGATAACTTTAGTTAAAAACTTTGTACAGAGTCAGCAAAACACTAATGTTCCTAAAAACGGCTCCCCTGTAAAATTTGACTTTTGGAGTTACGACTTAATGCGTGGGAGGTATCGAAATATTTGTATGCATGAATATGGCTATTTGCATTGGTCTGGGTGTTCCTATGTATAATATGTACGTATTTACAAAAAAAAAAGTATATAAGTATGTTTATCCGCATTCTAGATTTCATAACACGAGCTATAAAAGCTTACCATGGGTCTAGATAGCGTTGTGTAAAATGTTGTTTATATACATATACCCATTGACTGAACGACGAAACTCCGTTTCAGGCTTCTACGCTGAAGTTCAAAAATGAAAATGAGAAATAGGCTTTATATGAAACCAGAATAGATTCACGAGTGACGAATGAAGATTTGAATTCGAAAACAGAACGTTACTTTCCAAAAAGTATTTTATTCCATTTCCAAACCGATTGATTAAAAATGTAGTTATAGGCAATTAAATTTCCCACTGGCTACAGCAGAATATATCGGCTGTGCTGATTCAGGTGCGTTGCTCTAAGCTGTGTATTAAGTTCATCCCAAAGTGAAGTTAATCGACTGGCTTTGGAACTGTAATTGCATTATTTCTCGTTTGACGTGTAGTCTCTTGAGTAAAATAGCTGGCTAATGGCTAAAATGCCTGCAAAATTGCGAATTCAATCGTTGTCGGGTTTACGTCGTATGGGGACTTTTATGTGTGGTCTTCACCAATTCAATTCAATCGTTTATTTGTTTCGAATATTGTTACAGAGATTGTGTCTTAGAACTAGTAGGTACAGAATATGCTGTACAGCATATTCTGCTTCATGGAGCGTGCAAATATTAAGTCAATTTAATTATATCAATTATATGCATTCCATGCAAGTTACAGTATTTAATGTAATTAATCAGGGGGCCAAGTCTGCTAAGTTATGTTAACGTACAAGTTTTGACGACACCATTGATATTACAATGAGATTGACATTATGAGCGGTGCGATGAGTCGTGTCATTGTGGTCTCACAATCGTCTCATCGTTGTTTCAAAGTCGAGTTCTTTCGTTTGTTTAGCCAAGATTGCCATATCAATGAAATATTAATGTCAATTTGAAATAAATTTAAAATGCATTTAGTTTTTTAATTTCTTCCATAAAATAACTCTTAATAAACGTATTTATTGATACAAATGTACAAACGTGGCACTTTAATTCGAGAAACTATAGGTTAATTCGTGTAGTTTTGAAAATTACTTACCTAGTTATTCCCTTAATACTTATTTATGTACCTACCTGCCTATTGATTTTACAGTAATAATGATTAGACATAATTTTAAGGAAATTCAATGTAGATAAATAATGTACAAGCATGCTGCGCATTCCGAGGGGGGGGGGGGGGGGGCATGGGGGACATGACCCTCCTCCCTCGGCCTCTAGTCGCGCCTTTAAAGGTAGCATCAGATGGGGCAGAAAGGTCTGAAACTCCACCACCCCCTTGGAAACTGCCCCAGGAGCCGGCGAGGGCTGTTATGTCGGACTCGAACCAACTAAATCCGTACACTGTCTTGGGTCATCATTTGACCCAGGGCCACCTCTGATTTCAAGATGGCCCCCTCGGGTGTGGGATCCACGGTGCCGAGTAGGGAGGGGCGCGCCCCAGCCTGCTTCTGCTAGGATGACCGCTGAATCTGTCACCCCCTAAGCCCGAGCATAAGAAGAACGGAAGTCGTCGAACGACCTCCGACGCCTGAGTCGTATCCGCCATTCACGAGCTGTCCCATCCGGCCCTGCTCCCACGCATCCTTCTCGAACACCACTAATAAGTGGGTAAACAAGTGATGAACGGTGAACGTATGAAAGGCGACAAATAGGCCTCAAACACCTACCCATTTCTTACTATACGGGGTGCTTGGTATTCTTGAAGAATCATCTTTTCTCAAAAAAATAATGGAACAAACGCCCATCTTGAGGTCAAATGTAACAAAGCATAAACCTTGTTACATATTTTGACCTATTAAAACACAAGTGGGTTGAAAAGATATTAATTTATTTTACATTGTCCATAAACCATACTACCACCGACAATAGATTTATAACAGAGAATAGTATGTATGTTTATATTTGTACATATTACTTATTGGTACTTTCTACTCCACTATGCAACAAAATAATAAATAATCCAATAACAGAATCAGAAAACAATTAACTACATGTCTATGATAATAACCTACTATAACTTTAGGTACTAGGAATGCCTAAATACTGCATAAAATTGAATTGTTTTACATTTCGAAGACTTTTAGTAAAAAGTATCAGCAAGCATTTAATTTTTTTTTAAATGAACAATAATAAATATCTTATATATACAATTATAATTAAATTCTTAGCAATGACTTCTCTAATAAAACAAAACCCTACATCCGCATGGTGATACATACAATTTTCTGAAAGTTTCTGTGCACTCTGATTAACATTAAACAATGTTATTGGCACCTTATTGTTTCTACCGACTAATTCAAACAATAATTTCTTTAAGAAAATGGTCTTATGGGCCTGTGTAGAATTTCTGTCTATAAATCAGTTGCCCAATTAGCATCAACAAAAATAACCATATAAACTTTTTAGGTAGTTTTATCACTAAGTACATTAAAAATGCTGAAGTATTTGCATGTTTTATACACTGTGCATTCATTGAGATGGCCATTGAGGAAAGCAAAGTCACATCATCCAAATGAGTTATATTCAAGTCAAGTTAACACTAATAGCACAGATGTTTAAGTTATATAATTCTTATAGAAAACAACTATTTTAATGTAGAATACTTTAGAACAGAAGAAAATGTATTTATAGTAAATCCCCTTTAGTTTGGTTTTTACCCTTTAACAAGTCTTGCTCTGTTTAACACTGAATTATCACTAGGTATTTAGTTTATTTTTAAAGACCCACTAGGTTTGTTCACTGAGTCCCATGCACTATTTTCTTGGAATGATTTCAACTCTTCTTCCATGCATAGGCACCACTCGTTCGCTTTGTACTTTTCATTAGTTCTTCTTAAGTTAAATTGTTGTCACATTTGTTCATGATAATAACCATACATGTTTTTCAATAGGCAATTTCTCACATGCTTCTCTTCGTTCACATTAAGGTACTCTTAAGATCTTCTAGTTCATTACTTGACAGATTGTTACAGAAATCCTCTGAATGTGAACTCTATGTAGAACTAGAAAAAATTATTCCATTATTTCTATTCCAACTCTGATGGAAAAATATTACTGATGATATCCTCTGTAATATCCCTTATTAGGTTGTGAGCTTGAACGTTAATATTTAATTGAATTGAAATCCGTAAGTACTAGCTTGAGATTGAGAGAAGTGATAGAATTTATTCGACACAAAACTTTAATCGAGCTCGACCAAACTTTAAACTTTAAATAATAAACAAACATGGCCGACTTTAACATTCAATTTCATTGGTGATTGCTGCAAAGTCTGCTATAACTTGGGATATATATCTTGGACGTAAAATGTACTACTATCTATACGAACAATACGTGTTTCTTAGTGAAAGAGGTCCAAGATATGTGTCACGAGGTATAAGTAGTGTTCATTCCGAAACCACACCACAACCACACTATTGTCGTTGACATAAAAATGGTAGTCTGCTAACTTAAATTCACTGTGGTAATATTATCGCAGTGGTGTGGTCTCGGTGTGGTAGACACCATCGATGTCAGTTCACGGAATATACTGCCAAAATTGCCATATCAATGAAAATCAAAAATGCAAATTTCATCAATTCAAAACGCGCTTAGTTTTTTTATTTTCTCCCTTAATTTGGCTCTTCTAAACGTAATTGATACGAATGTACAAACGTGGTAACAACTACTTAATTCACCCATAATTCACTGTAACATTGAAAATAAATAGGCTGTATGTACTTGCCACTATAAAAAACCAGTGACCTGACAAAATATGACATTACTGAGTAAAAGTAAAATTACCTAATTAATCATTTTAAGTACTATAATATATATACATAACGCAAAAGCCTCTTGATGCATCGATCTTGGTGTAAACTTGGACGAACCCAAGGATATGTTCATCAAACATGTCACAACGAGACCGATTGCCTTAATCAAGCGGATCAAATTCACGGCCCGCACCAAACTGCTGTAGCTACTGTACCTACCTATGGGAGCGGATTTACATTTTGGGTAGGAAGCAAGTTGCGCCCCTGGGCGCCACCATTGTTGACTTGGTGTCTCATGCCGGAACTACTCGGAGAACATGTTTCTCCACTGATGAGTCTGCCGCGGTCATCTATGCCACCCAGTGGCGATGACGACGACGCCACTTTCCCGAAGTCACTTGGCTAGACCAGCTGGCAGTAT
The DNA here is from genome assembly GCA_914829495.1 of Eilema sororculum. Classification (NCBI taxonomy): domain Eukaryota; kingdom Metazoa; phylum Arthropoda; class Insecta; order Lepidoptera; family Erebidae; genus Eilema; species Eilema sororculum. Next base: position 15,857,456 of record OU618552.1, on the reverse strand, counting down.
GAAGGCCAAGAACACCACCCCGGGATCCGACGGCATTTCAGACCGATCATGGGTTCTAGCTCTAAGGGAAGACGCTCTCCAGCCCTGACTGAGAGTGTCTCTCTTCCCAGATCCCGAAATTGTGGAAAAAGGGGAAACTGGTCCTCATCCAAAAGGAGGGAGGAGGAGAGGCGGCCCGGTGGACCCGCCCGCCACCCACCGGTCTATAGCATTCCTCGACGAAGTGTGCAAACTATTTGAAAGGGTTATTGAAAAGCGCCTTGTTGAGGACCTCTCCAGAGTGTGGTTAGACCCGGCGGATAGCCCAAACGTTTTCCGCCAGAGGCACTCCACCGTGGATGCCACAATGCGCGTTTGACGAGGGAATCGGTTGCCCGGGCCTTGGAGCCGATTCCGTGGAACTCTCTCTTATTATCTATATATTAAAATCAAGTGTTCTAGATAATTCGTCTTACTGTTCATAGGATACTGTTCATGATCAGAATACGATTTCTTATATAAATAAGAAATCGTATTGTGATCATGATCAGTAAAAAATAATAAACTTTTCAGTGTATCTTTTACTCAGACACTCCCGCCAATAAACCATGACTAGGCAGCATGGTCATAGCACCTTAGCCTGTTCTGAAAGGAACAAAATAATGAAAAAAAATTACGAGATGCTCTGTGTGCTTGTCATCAAATGTCATCTTTGCTTTGTTTGTTTACATTTTAATTTTATTCTTTCAATTCGTTATTATTATGCTAGTTGAACAATTTGTAGTTGAATTTATTCGTAACATAAAATTGATCCCAGGGAAGAGTATGTACCAATGAAGGAATCAAAATATTGCTGTGTTCTGACATGTGAAAACAATTCACAAACACGCTTAAACAATGTTTTTGTACCTAGTACCTAGCTCGGCTAAATACGAGTGATGTAAATCGCTGTGTTGGATGGCAATGACAAATATGTGAAGTACATCTTAACGTGAGTATCACTTACCAGTATTACTTTAATTTGAGAGCATTAACAGATATTGATACGCATAACCTTCAGTGTATTTAATAAGTTGACTAAGTTTTATCACCATCTAATGAACAATACAGCAGCGCATGAAATATGGACAAACAAAATTTTTATGTGTTCATCAGATTTTGATGTATTATATAGAATCCATTGCAGGCATACCCTAACCCCCTTTATTGCTTATTACCTAATGATTTGAAATGTATTTATTTGTTTCAGTTGAAAGAAAATATTGAAAATTATTAATATTGGACTACTACGACTGACTGAACCTGAGCCTAGTACATCATTTTCTTCATCTTTTCTCCTGAAAATGGATAAGGGGACAAATTATGAATTCCCAACCCAATAGATGCAACAGAGACATTCAAGTGAAGCCTAAGATAACAGACAGAACTACATGTTTTATGTCGTACAAAAAGTATAGGCCCAATGTAGAAAATGCATTTATAAAATTCATAAATGCATATTCTACATTGGGCCTATCATATTTGTTTCATTTAATGAAATTATACTTGGTGAAGAAGCACTACCTTCAATATAAGGAAGTAGTAAACTACAATTTCAAATAAAAGAATAAATAACATCATTAATGTATTTTTATTTTCCACTACCTATCTAAAATTGTTTGAGTAGGCACATAAATAATTTACGCAAAAATCTTCAGCAGAAGTTAACATAATTCATAACATATTAGTCTTCATATTGTACCCAGTACTTATGTGATACCTTTGCTCAAAAGTAGGGAAAGCTATACAAGGGTCCTTTTTGACTTGTTTGCACATACATTTACAATATAATTTGAGCTTTATATTTGTCTTGCAGTTGTAAGTCTTTTACATAATTTTTCATGGTTATTTGGCTTGTTTCTCTGGATCCTTTGGCTGAGTGCTCCAGGCATAAAGGCATCAACACACAATGTTCAGATGAGTTTCACATACCTGTAATTGGTTAAATAACTTTACATTAATATTGAATGTTTAAGTAGGTTTATCGGCATTCTAGGTCCAATAACACAAGCGAGTTAAGATATGCTTCCTTTGGGTCCAGATATGAGTAGTGCCATAGTACAACAAGAATAGTGTTATGATAACACTGTGCTGAATGTTATAGAAAATTAATTTATTGATAAATATTGACAGCCTCGGTGCAAATATTTATATGCACATTGGTCTGGTTATACTTCGGAGAGCATGTTAAGCCATTGGTCCCAGTTGTCATACAAACATCTATGGCATTCATTATGGGTAGTTGGAGCTCATAAGTCTGACCCCAGACTCCAAGTTCAAAAGCTTCAATGCGACTGGGATTAACGCTAGGATGAAAAAGATTATTTATTTACTAAATATGAACCTAATTAATAAGCTATTGATTGATGAATTAATAAATACATGAATATAAATACTTATAATATTAATATAAAATAGTACTTACTTAATGAAAATAGGCCAGTACAGGCACTGATCTAAGTACTAACATAGGTACTCTGTCATCACATACTGGGATATATATAATATTCAATCGAGTGCTTACTTACATATAGGTAGGTACATATTAAATATCATACTAATATGTAGTAAAGTATATATTATATCTATACCTACTAATAGTTTAAATATAGTAAGTAACTAGTATATAATATGAATACTTAGGTAGGTATGTTAATTAATCACTTGGTATTAATGTCATTCTTAATATATAATTTTCTGCTCTGATGGAATAATATTTTAAAATCCTCTGCAATTTCTCTCGCGTGGGCTTTTTGTGAGCATAAAATATGTTGTAGTAAATTCCGCTTTAGGCAGGCGTATATCGAAAACATTACTACGCCTCAAAATATCATATCACAAGCACGGTGGCGATTTCTGAGTTTTCTGACACATTCGCGTCGAAGATCTTCGTCATAGGTAGCTTCTAGCATTTGCCACCGTAAGTATTTAAGTTTTGAAGGTAAACATTGTTTAGCTAGACCTAAACACAACGTGAACACATAGGAAAAAGGTGTGGCTGCATTGTGGCGTTAGAATCTCTTCAGTACGGTGGAATTTCTACTTTGACAGTTGTCAAATAATAGTAGACTACCATTATGCAAACTATTACGAACATATTGAAACACTATTAAGTTAGCAGACTACCAATTTGTATTTTGACAACAATTCGTGACCACGTGACCTGTAAAAGTGAGAAATTACTCGATCACAAAACCACAATGACGCGATTCTCACGTCGACCACTGACAAGCGATCGATCTTATATTTTAGCGGACTACGAAATGGGTAAAATTATGTCGACACCATACCATTGCGACTCTATTACAACGAATTTAATTAGCAGACTTGGCCCCCAGTACGTATACCGATTATCAGGTGAGTTTGGCTTGGGCTCCGAAATCCTTTTATGTAATCGTATCTAGTATACATACAACAAAATATAGACTTTAGGTTACCCACATTAACCCGCATTTAAGACTAAAAATAACAATTGTTTATTAGGCCTCTCTGCCTGCGACCCCTGTCATGGAGCATTTGCCGTCTCCGTAACAAGGGTGCACCCAGCGGTGTATTGCATTGTGTCTATTTAGGTACCTTCACTGTGTTGCTATTGTTGAAAGAGATAAAGTTTGTTGATTAATAACTAAACTGTGTAGCTGGATATTAGCTTTGGCTTTGGTAGTCGCGTACTGCGTAACTGCTATACCGTTGTTACGCGACTAAGTACCCAAATAGAAAATTTCAACTATTTTCAAGGTTCATTTATATAATATAATATATGTGAGATTCATTATTTCATCATAGTATACATTATTTTTGAATGCTTGAACATAAATGATATTTTATATGTCAAAATATGTCATAAAATTATTCAATACTAGCTTTTGCTCGCGGCTCTGCCCGCGTGGGTGTCGGTTATCGCGACCAAACATAGCCTATGTCCTTTTTATGGTCTTATCTACCCCTATACCAAATTTCATCAAAATCGGTTCGGTGGTTTAGGCGTGAAAGCGTAACATACAGACAAACAGACAGACAGAGTTACTTTCGCATTTATAATACTAGCTTTTGCCTGCGGCTCCGCCCGCGTGGATGTCGGTTATCGAGACAAAACATAGCCTATGTCCTTTCTCAAGGTCTAATCTATCCCTATCATTTCATCAAAATCGGTTCAGTGGTTTAGGCGTGAAAGCGTAACATACAGACAGACAGACAGACAAAGTTACTTTCGCATTTATAATATTATTATGGATTAGTGTGGGTAATTAATAATATTTCAATTGATATTGAAATTAGAGTGTGAATTCTATTGAAAAGGAAAATTAACATCTTTTTATTTTTAATTTTATGTGTGAACAGTTTTTAGTACTAATACAGGGCAAATTTGACAATCATTTGCACATTTTTAGAGTAATCATTTTTGGCCTGTGCCTTAAAAACAAACAAATAAAACAATATTCTTCATCATCAATCAAACAGAAAAAGGAAGCTGTCAAGAAATATGTTATATCTATCTACGCCTACGAAAATTTCATGCTACCCTTTTCTGAATTATATACTTCACACTCTCATTCCCACTCGTCATTTATCACCAAGTTCGTTAAGCATAATAGGTATTCCATCATCCAGTTCTTAACTCAATATAGACATCCGTAAACCAATTTCTACCCCAGAATTATAATGTATTGTTTATTATTAGCCTCATAACATAACTCGCCGTAATATTATATTGACAGAGCTTTCATAAGATTGAATTGCTTAATTACTTATGACGTCATGGCTGAAAGGGTGTATTTGTAGCTAATTAATTGGCCGTTCAGTCGCTTGCGGCTAATTGGGAGTTGGGGCTGGCCGGTCGTCGTTTAGCAATAAAGTGACACTCCCGGTACGTCAGGGTTAGTTTGAGCCCTGACGGCTAAGAACAGTGTTGTTCAGTTAATTATCTCTAAAGGAATAAGGATATGTATGGTTATCGACAAACAAAGATACGCGTTATGGATACACTTAAAAATAGATGACTGTCCCAGTGAATTTTGAAGTTCGAAAGTTGATCCTTTTCATGGAACTCCAGATGCAAAAGCTTATAAACAAAAGAGAGTTCTACTACTAATAGATAAACAAAACATACATGCACTCGCACTTTTTTCCATCTGGGGTAGCAGGCAGATAAGTATTTTATGAATTGGAAAGTGAAAGAATGTAATTGGGTACCGATACCAACGCTTTCGGTTTTTTTTTTAGGACACGTCAATTTGACGTCACCTCGCCTGATGTTAAGCTAAAGGCAAAGTCTTGGAGAGAGGGTCACCATCGCAAACATGTACCATGTTCACAGTGGTGGCACTTAGCTTGACGGCCTCATTAGATGCCTTTTCACGCCCCGCTTAAAGGACTCGGGACTGTAGGAAGAAGGAAACACGTGAGCGGGCAGGGAGTTCCAGGTTTTAGTCGTGCGGCATAGGAATGAGTCACTGAACCGCTTGTTTCTAGCTGGTATACTCTGCACTGTATATGGATGGCATCTTAGCCCTGCACGTGTCGTCCTGTGAAGGTACTGGTACTTAAAAAATGTAATGCAAATTTTATGTGTACCTTTTATTATTGAATAAATGAAAAAAAAAAACTTTCCCAACTAACCTACCTGAATCAGTTCTAGATAGCTCTTTTTATATTACTTAGGTGGTAGCCAAGCACACGGTCCACCTGATAGAAAGTGGTTACCGTGGCCTATGGATGTGTGTCGCACACGCGTTGCCGACCTTGTAAGAGCCTTCTAATGCCCTTCTTGAAGAACCTCATATTGTAGTTGCTTGGAACCATGGCAGGAAGTTGACATTCTTGTTCAATTATATCTCACGCCTGACGAGGACGTATAGCACTAGTACTTTATTGTAAAGATGAAAGACAGAAAGAAAGAAAGAAAGAATAATATTTTATCTACCCGTTCCACACAGTGGGCATCCTACTAAGTAGGAACAATTAATAAGTAATATAATGCTTATGCCTTATGCTGTAAATCGACTACCGCGTCAGTAGTATTTTTCATAATATTAATAACTAGCATTTGCCCGCGGCTCCGCCCGCGTGGATATCGGTTATCGCGACCAAATATAGCCTATGTCCTTTCTCATGGTCTAATCTACCCCTATACCAAATTTCATCAAAATCCGTTCATTGGTTTAGGCGTGAAAGCGTAACATACATACAGACAGACAGACAGACAGAGTTACTTTCGCATTTATAATATTAGTAAGGATAAGGATTCTGTGACCACGTATTGTTGAAGGCTTAGATGTCGATATTTTGCAAGAAACTTGTTATACAGTATAGGTATAGTCAATGGTTCAATAATTTATTCAGACATTACATTACCTCTAATAAGATTCATACATTACTCTTATTACAAGAGTACACACTCTCAATTTGGGTAATAGGTACAAATAATCACTATAAATATTATTTATTCATCTCAAACTGGAATTACTAAGAGGAGCGGTATAATATTATTAAAAATAAATATTTACCCCATCACATATAGGGTAGGGTGTCTCACAGTGAACCGGGTAAATTTCAAAGTTTTGTAGCGTGCTCGTTTTTCGACGAATGGCTTAATTTTTTTGTGGATGGTTAGTGAATTTATTTGGCTACAATTATACAATAACTTATTGTTTAAATTCCTTTTGGTTTCAGAGTAATGAAAGAATTTATGGAAAACCAGATTTGGTTCAATGTGTCCATCGGGATGTACACATTTAACCGGGGTATTTTCCACATTGAACCACCTTATTAGCTTATTTATATTTAGACTAATTTGCATTTAAATTACTTTATAATTAAAAAAAAAATTGAATTCGATATTAGATATTAACTATTTACTATAGGTGCCTTTACTGCCTTGTTTCAAAAATACACCATTTTTGAAACGGGGCAATAAAGGCAGGTACCTTAAGCGTTGTAGTTTCAGCGAAAAGTTCTTTCCATGTCAGTTATTATTTACGAATTTCTGGTAAAATGGACTTAATAGAAGCTTAATTGTCAATAATCAAAACGCGGGAGCTTCATTAATGTGATTGGCATAATGCCGTAATGGATACCTACTTAGGTATTGCCAAAATGCAGCTCTCGCGTTCCTATTATTGACAATTATGCTCCTAATAAGTACATTTATCACTATTAGCAGACAGTTCACCAGAAATTCTCAATTATCGAAGACACGAATTTTCTCAGCTCACACTAAGAACGACATACAAATATTAGCATCAAACTGGAAATTTACAGGTAAAATCTATTTTTATTTACTTTTCAGCCAATCCTACCCACTTCCTATCCAAAGCAAGAAGTTTAATCATTGTGCATTGGGATTTTCTTGCCGAAATGTATGGCAAACGTTTTTGGCGATTTCTGTCTTTCCTAGTACTCAAAGCTGCATTTTGATCCCATAGTCTTATGATCCCCACATGAAATAGGATCGATTAGCACCAAAAATTTTTTTTGGTCTTTTAGGATTTTTCTTACTGACTGTACGATTTTATTTCCAAAATCTGTGAAGACAGTTCAAAATTGGGAATTAGGGAAGGTCTCCTAAGAACGTTTTACTGTAACTACGACGGTTGAGGTTACTGCCCCGTTTCAAAAATACACCCTGTAGAGCTTCATGGTTACAGGTAATGAGTCTACATTAGTACCTACTAACACTACCTACCTGAGCAATATTTTTTGTCTCGAAATACCTACTTAAATCTAAAATCTTATACAACCTAAAGAAGGTACGTTATGCATCACAAAACCAAATAATCAAAATAATTACTATCTCAGTCTACATTTTGACCACTGGGGTTACACAGTGAACCATGGTTCAAAGTGTACCACCCAAAAGTGGCTCATTGTAGGACAGACCACGTTTTAATAATTAACCTCATAATTTTACTGGGAGACAATCTCGCAGTGTAACGAATTATGATGCATTTATATGTTGGATTATTATGTAAAACAGGGTTTATATAAAGAAACCAATATCATTTACAGCAAAAGCGTGAAAAAAAAAAGAAACTTGTAGAAAAAACTAACTTTTTGAGACAATTTTCGTAAAAATGCTTCGTACAAAACCTCTTCGCCCGTTATCGCCACGCAAACTAGTGGGCAGAAAGGGAAGGTAAATACCTCTCTTTTACCCATATTAGCCCAGATTGGCAATGTCGCATTTCCGAAATAAGTAGGTGGTTAAATGTAGCTGCCTGGTTCATTGTGAGACACCCGACCCTAATTTTATTAAAGGTTATATTAGTACTGCTCTTATTAAGCCAATATTAGAATCATTAAATGGCAATGTTTACCTACGAATACATTATTACCTTACGAAAACATACTATTATTAGCATACTATTAAAGGGCCGGTAATGTGTGTTGATACCATAGCATCGACACACACTACCGGCCCTTTATGAGAATGTAATAAAGTTTCTTAAACCTGATATTTGAACAAAATATTTCATAATCCTAACTTCAGTGCCACACCAACAATATCTATACTGTGTAAAATGATTTCTTTATTTAAAAATTCTTTTATACTCTTAGTAAGACAGTTTTAATGTTTCTTTTGATATCATTAAGTGTATTTACGTGTTCGAACATTTAGAACGCTCGCTGTGAATAGAATGTCCCTCGTCGACTTTTCAATTTATTGTGACAGCACTCTTGTGGAACGTAAAGAATGGAATTATTTGGAGGGGATAATGGTGGGGGGTGTTGTGACGGAAATTATTCAAGCTCGAAACGACGGCGATCGCACACCATCTGTTGCCGTTCGAAATTTGAATCAAGGCTATTTATTAAATAGCTCGCCATTGTTCCTTTGATTTCGCGTTAAATTGAAAGACTTACGTCAATTTATACGCACGCTTCAGATTTGGCACCCACTTGGCCCTGAAAGTTTGAACTGATTCGACGGAAATTAAACTGTTCCGTCCAAAGCACCTTTATAAATTGTTGCCCATAAACTTGTGTATAAACAGATTAAGGTATTTTGGAGACAAATGACCTTGGATTATATTGAAATATCTGTCTAATACCTTTACATAAGATTTGTTTCTATGGGAATAAAATAAATCAAAATATTAATTCTGTGGTGTCAAGGTAAAAGGGGACAAGTCAGAAGTTTCGAAAAATGGGTTTTTTACACAATTGAATACAAAACATCAAAATCTAATATGGTAAAAAGGATTTGAGTCAATATAATGAATATTATTATCATGATGCTTAAAAAACAAATTGAGTCTAGTCGTTAATCGAAAATTCGGTAGGAATTAAGTGTAGTTATCTCCTTTTTACATACCTAATTGGTTACTAATACAACTAAACATTGTGTGATAAGTCAACTCGTCCCTAAATACCTAATCGTCAACCCGCGTTACTTGCGTTTTGCACTGTGAGTTGGTGTAGTTTGTTCCAAAGACATATATATGAAAAAAATATTTTTACAAGTGTTAAGCTGCGTTAAAAGTGTAAAGCATGAAGAGAATCAATAAAATTTACCGTCACTATCAATAATTTACGAAATGTACATAGAGAAAGTTACCATTCCCGTATCATACACCTATTTTGGAAATGTTTTTCGCAGTATGGTCTATCTTTATCTTCTTTATATTTAACGATTTACGATTGCTTAGCTCCACATATAGCAAAAGTTTTTGCTATATGTGGAGCCAAGTTGATGATGGTCGTGGCGCTAACCAAATAGCATCGTGCTTTTATACTTTTTAGTATCACACGTGTGGAGGACAAAATAAAAATAGCCACGTTGCTGCTATTTTTCTGTGTATAAGCAAACTAAGACCTGATTTTCAAATCAATCACAAGTTTTTAGTTCCAGGGCATACGCATATGGAGTGCAATTCTATTCATGCACAAATTGAACGAGAAAAGCGTACAGATATGGATATACATTTACCGAGAGTTTGGTTGTCACTTAGTTAATGGCTAGAGAGGCCACATGGCCTCTCGTATCGACTGACGCAGATTATCACCGGGCACGGGTGCTTCGGGCGATATCTGCGTCTGATCGATGAGGAGCCAACGTCCGAGTGCCATCATTGCGACGCGAGTGAGGTCACGGGGCTGTGCACGCTCACCGAGTGTCTGACGTGGGCCGGACCGAGGCGGGAGCTCGTGACGGCAGCTCGTGACGGCCCTGGGAGTGAGAGTTCTCACCCCCGCCACCCTGCTCGCGGCAATGGTCCGCTGTGCGGACGCGTGGGCAGCCAGTGTCTCCTTCAGCGAGCAGGTAATGGTCGTGGAGGAGACGGCGGAACGAGAGCGGCGGCGCGAGCGAAAGGGTCACGCTGATGGCGCCGGTGGCGTCGCGCGCGCAGACAACTCGGGCGTCGGAGGGTTCTGACTGACCTCCGTCCCCCACGGTGATCTTGATCTTGATGAGTTTAGTGAAGTTTAAGGTCAACCTAGCAGAAGCAGGCGGCGGCGGTGGCGGCGCACTTTGCGCCTCCCCATACCCGGGCTAGATGGGGACACTATGATCCCCACAACCGGAAGGGGGCCATCTCGAAAGAGATGGTCCTGGGTCTGGGTCTGAAAGAGATATGCTTTCGGCAATCTGACCTCCGGCACGGCGTGCGTTTTAGTCGGTTTGAGTCCGACATAACCACCTCCACCGGCTCCGTGGGGATTTTTTGCACGATAAATATAAAAAAAGGTAATTGATTTTTTATACATACAGACGACGACATGTGTATGTTTATTTATTTATTGTTTGATTATGTATTATGATTGAATTTCGATTCGCAATAAATATGAATAAATAATACGTCTTGTGTTGCTTGTTTGCTTCAATCCACCCATTGATACCCACAACTAATTGGATTGTTTGATCGAAGAAATTTGACGAGCGACTTACTTAATCTTTTATGAGCGACGGATATAAAGATATATTTATATTTGATTAAGATTTATCAATATTATGACATATATAAATTATAATATTATGAGGTAAGTCAGTATTCTTTTTTTTTGGTAAATCTCCTTGTTATGGAAAAATAAGACATGTCAATTTATTTACATAAGAAATACATAAATATTTTTTTTATAATCACTAGGACATGGCGGCTACATTATTATATGAAGATAAACAAAAACACTTTGAGTATTTTGACATATTGTTGATTATAAAATAATTTTCTCTTAAAACAAAATTGGCGTTTTCTTTAATTGCCCCTGTTGAAAAGTTGTGTTTTTTGACTTGTCCCTTTCTACCTTGGCACCACAGAATTTAAATCTACCCAATCCTATTACGGCTGCACAAACGGAATGTTTGTTTTATTGTAGTTCCACTACTTTATCGTATTGGTACCATTCGGGAAACTTGGTAGTGACTGTGTTAGACTCGACTCGATTATAACTGCACGTCATCATGGGTCTCAATAAGTGCCTGGATGTTCGTAAGGTTACCCAATTGCAAGGTATTTCTTTCGCACCACGGCTGACCCTGAGCCATCTCCAGTTTTGAGATGGCCACCCACAATAACATACTTGTTTACCTCTTACCCATTAACACATTTATTCTCACACAAGCAATTTAGCTTAGCTAAAAACTCTACCTGGCTTACAAATTTAATATCCGTCCTTACTGAATAATTTGAGTATCCATCAAAAAAGTGACGCGTATTACAATGTTCCAGCTGTTTCTTACTCCCACTAAAGTATTCTGAAGTTGCGTTATTGTAACGGTTTTTCCTGAACCGTAATAAAACGTTTCACATGTCGGGTACACTCCCGGTGACCGCGTGCGGTGGGCGTGAGGCTAAATTGATGGGTCACTCCATCGCCAATGTAATGGTCCTTCAAAACGAACGACCTCTGGCCAGTAAGTGAAATTCACGTTTGATTAACTTTTACTCAAGAGCAGTGTTTTAGAGAAAGTGCCTGCTTGAGTCGGGATACTGGGAATTTGTGGACACCTGGAAATTTCGAATTTTGAGGTAAGTGTCGGGCTTTTTTCTTTTATTATTCCATCCAATTGCGTAGGTATTCTTTTTCTGAGGAAGACTAAAGTTATCCTTATACAATTTATAATATTCGTTCGTATGGTAACTTTCAACAAACAGCTCACATAAATGTTAGATCATGTCTTAGTTTAGTTAGTTTAGTTTACCTGGGCTGTTCCGCACTTAGCCTCTTGATTGGGCTATTGTGCGTACCGTCTTACCGCTCATTCCAACCAACCCAGATCCTCCCAAAAAGCCAACAGCCTTTTCAGGTTTCCACATGCTTCCCGGAGCGATGCTGATGACTGGAGGAATTTCGCCCGTTTTTCGGCCACGCTCATGTACTCTGTAAGCACGTGATGTGGCGTTTCTTCTGCCCGCATGCAGCCTCTGCACTGGGGGCTGTCCGTCACACCTATTGTAAACAGATGCTTGTTTAGGGGACAGTGACCGGTCAAGACGCCTGTGACCTTGCGGACCTGGTCCCTTTTTAACCTAATGAGGTTTCGGCTATATGTTTTTGATGCTACCGGAAATGATCATAATCATGTCTTATAGATAATATGTATAACTACTATTCCCTTTTCCTAATTTTCCTTTTGGTAGTTTTTAAGCTACTTCAAACTCTCCAGCGCACGGTGCATCTTCTTCAGCTTGTAAAAGTAATAGTCCTCTCCCGTGCTCTTTTTGCCACCTCTTTTCAGTACATCATTATATGGCATCCTCATAAAACGAAACGGTACAATCCAGCCGGCACCACATTTTCACAATTTTTTACATCAAATTAATAAAACAAGGGCCACGTTCAATATTAATAGACGATACCTTGACATACACATTTGGAACGTTATGTTGGACTTACAACAGTAACTTAGCACCTTTTGCAGTAAATTTTAAATAAAAGATCGCTTCAATGAACCATGTAAAGCGAATGGCCTATGACGAATTAAATATAACAGTGTACGGTACGTAAAACGCAGAGGGCTCACGTGAGGGCGGCTCGTAAACAGGATGCTGAGCCTCGACGAGCTTTTGAAATTTATGCACAAACATTTATCGCCCGCTTTTCGGCAAAGGAAACCATCACAGCCAGAGCTGTATATCTAGGGAGCAATTTTCAGAGCTCGTATAAAATATTGCGATGAAACGATAAGAAACTGATGGTCCATTATATTGCCGCTGTAAGAAGATTAAAGAATTCTGCATAATATGTTTGAATAAATTCTTTTTTGCGAAATAATAAACAACAGAGTAAATTATTATCAAAATGTTACAAGTTACTTTCAAATCTTTACCAGTATTCTCGAACGGTGTTTGTGGCATGTATATCGGCAGGTAATATTTTGATATACACGATTGGTTTCCGATATACGGGTTCCAATACACGCCTCGCACCGCGTGGCAACATGCACGCATTCGTATAGGGTCGTGTGACAAAAGTCCTCTAGGAGCTACAATTTCGCTTGTCTATCGACACATGCACGTAATATTCGAAACACGATAGGTTAGTGACATTGGCAACAGTAGCAATTTTGTTATTTTTCGACCTTTGTATTCGGTGTTGGATTCGGTTTGTAGTTGTCTGTTATTTTGCTCATAGTGTAGGCTTTTTGTAGGCTATTAACTTCTATTCAATGAAAATAGTTCACTATGTGGAATATTGCTGCCGATTCTGTATTTCATAACAGTCGAAATTAGATTAAAAAATTATGAAAGTTAGTTCACACTGCCGAAACGATGTAGACTATACGGTTTATGATTTGGTAGAAAATGTTGATAATAGGAGTTCAGCTAGATCAGTTGGCCCCGTGTTGCATAAACATTAGAATCTATACTAATATCATAAATGCAAAAGTAAACCTATCTGTCTGTCTGTAAATGAGAATGAGAAACTGTACCATGAGAAAGGACATAGGCTATGTTTGGTCGCGATATCCGACATCCACGTGGGCGGAGCCGCGGGCAAAAGCTAGTAAAAATATAAAATAGTAACTAACGTCAGAGTTGGTTCAGCCCAGTTCTGCCATTTAGGAGTTCAGAAACACAGATAGAACATTTTAAAATATAAATATACAGTATTAATATACACGGTTAAATTAAAATAGTTGTATTTCAATAAAGAAGATTTAGCTTAATAGTTTAAATAACATTTTCATTATTTCAAATGCTACTATCACACATTGCTATACACTCAAATCGGATATTCCGTACTCCGACCATTACTTTATCCCGCAGCTTTGTGACTGTCGTATATTATTTTAATGTTACATCGGAAAACCAATATAAATACAGTAAATCGTTTCAGCGGATCGTATTCATAGAATATTAGGACTGTGTTGCAGTGAAATTCATCCAATAAAAATAATTATTGCTTGAATAAACGCGAGCGAGCTGGTAGTAAACAGATTATTAGTACTTCTACTAGAGAGAAAGTTGTATAATAAGTACATTTACATCGGTTGGGTGGCCGCGTCTATATTTTATTAGTCAATTACAATGGTATATAGGAGGAATAAGAAAATAAAAGCTTATTGTCTTTGTCAAGAAATGTTCAAGTTTATGAACTGTGGATTTTTGTTTGCCAAATATTTTTTTCTTATTCGGTTATGACGGTTTGAAGATGTTTTTGATGTTAAGAAACTCAAGGCTGGCTTTATATAAGAAACTTTAGTTTATAGTAGTTGCAGATAATATGTATATTTAGTTACTTTTATAAAAAAATTGTTTATATTTGGTATATATTTTAATATTATCTGCGGTAGCCTAGTGGTATGGGTAAAGGACTGCTGAGACGAGGTCTCGGGTTCGATCCCAGGTTTACCATGGCACACACCAATGACTTTCCAATGCTTTTCGAAGTTATCTGTGTATTTATCGCAGGTTTATAAGTGCCCGGTTAATGGCAATAGGTTCGCCACCTATTACATTGGGACCTAAACATAAACTGGCGAAATGTGGGTGCTAGCACCTCTGCCTACCTATTCGGGGAATACAGGCGTGAGTTTATGTTATGTTATGTATATTTTAATATTATAAGTTGAAATGTTAGTTTCTTTAGTTGACAGCGTCAATCTCAGTCATTCACTACCGGTGTGAATTGAAAAAATCCTTTTGTGTTAAATAGTCCGTTTATCGAGGAAGGTCATAGCTTATACCATCAAGAAAGCGAGGAATTATTTCCTAAATAAGGTATGGAATCTGTAATTTTTTTGCCTTTTAAGTTTTTTTTTTTTTTTATTCCTAATATTTTTCTCAACATTCTCAATATTCTACACAACGCTATCTAGACCCATGGTAAGCATAGCTTAACTAGCTTGTGTTATGGAATCTAAAATGCGGATAAACATACTTAAATACTTTTTTTTTTTGTAAATACATACATATTATACATAGAAACACCCAGACCAATGCAAATAGCCATATTCATGCATACAAATATTTGCACTGAGCGGGAATCGAACCCGCGCCTCCTGCGTGGCAGTCGCGTTCACTACCACCACGCCACGGAGGAGTTTATACTTAAAAGGCAAAAATATTCCATACCTTATTTGATAATTAATAAATTGGGTATTTTATTGACTAGGCAAATTAGTTACTTTTTACTAAACGTCAAAATGATAAGTTAAAAGGTAACTTGTATGAAAAAAAATTTCATGACGTCATTAAATTTAATAGTCAAATCAGTTACTATTATAGGTTGGGTGGATGATTAAAAATAAAAATAAAAACTATTAAATAAGAACCGACGTAATCTTAACCGCTCTTTTACTATTCTTAATTTAATAAGCTCGGTTAGATAATTTGTTTTAACTACAGGATAATACTCGTACCCAATTACAATATATGACCTAAAGGAGTGGATACGACTTTCAGAAGTAGGTGCACCGGGCGTGTAGGTTTGAAGCCGGGCGTGTCGATTAGTATTGAATATTAGATTAGATATGCGTAGTCGGTGACACCCGAGTTCCAATTTATAATTTTATTGAATAATAATCATGCCTAACAATTTATTTTATAAATTATAATAAGAAATTGCCAAAGATGATGATGAGAGTTCCATTAGTGATGAGCCAATCACGGGTTCTAAGGGAGTTTTGATTGATATATATAACAAGTCAAAAAAAATTAACTACCTAATAACCAGTAAGTAGATTAAAAAAAATAGTTCTCAATTAATTTATATGGCCAATGTTTATTTTTTTTTAAGAATTTCATGTAAAACAAATGGTCTGAATATTAAAATGTTTGGTATTAAATGCTTGAGAAAGTCAATTTAAAGTGATCCCCAAACTCAGTATAAAACTGAGCGAATGCATAACGGTATTGCATGGAAATTGAAGGATTTCAAAACACGATACTTCAAAGTGTACCTTACTTGGTTAGGTAAACACACCTACTGATTACGTGTATCTCCAAAACAAACGAAGTCAAGTTTCACACGAGCTTTAAAACAACTTTGAGCTTTTATGTAAGTTTTAATGTTATTTTTTCTATTATAATACAACACTTAAACAGGGTGTGTGCTCAGATGTGAATTCTTGCAATAAAATTTCTCATCTTATCCCATATCTTATCCGGTTCTTTTTAGTTTTTGGACTGAAATGGTAGCTGTAACTGATAGGCTTGTTACGCAGTCACATAGCGACTAGAACGCTGATATACGTTTACCTCATAACCGCGCATATCAACAGCGACGGGCACGAGGCGCCAACTCAGCGGAACGTGCCATGCGACGACACCGGACACAGCGGCCCCGATGTCTTACGGGCACTTTTGGTACAACATCGACCGATTGTCCACGTACTTTATAATTCTAATTATCGGTATTCCTATTAAGTATTTTTGTTTCTATTTAAAACTGCATTATTTTTCAATCCTTCGGCTACTGCCTTCTTAATTGGTTAATAAACACACCCAAAAAAAAAACAAGTTTGTATGTTTTTAACTGGAAAAATACATAGCTTTTGTGTGTTGAATAATAATTGTATTTTTTTTTTACTTATTATTTCAATCATTTATGGTGGGTAAGAAAACTAAATATAATAATGATATTATCTTTTTTATTTGTACATTCTAATTAGTGTATATAACTAGATCACGTACGAACTAAGAAATACAATAAATTTA
The DNA here is from genome assembly GCA_914829495.1 of Eilema sororculum. Classification (NCBI taxonomy): domain Eukaryota; kingdom Metazoa; phylum Arthropoda; class Insecta; order Lepidoptera; family Erebidae; genus Eilema; species Eilema sororculum. The sequence continues at coordinate 15,840,336 of OU618552.1, read as the reverse complement.
TCGCTCTACAACTTTATAAATATAGTAAAGAAATATCATCTAAACTTAAGCAATAAGTAAATAAAGTTCATAAATTATTATGAGTATCTGACTTTAACTCAAGCTACATGCTGTGCTACGGTTTTTGTAGCGCAATATTTAACTCGTAGCATTTGCTACGAATGTAGCAGTATACGCTACGAGTAAATAAAATAGAAAATCAAACGAACTTACCTGTAAGTGAAGTTCGATGATTATTAAACGATGTGATTCGCCCGAGAGATTACATTATAATTTACTTGTAGTAGCACGCGTGAGTGCTACTACAAGTAGTATTTACTTGTAGTAGCACGCGTGAGTGCTGCCATCGTACACACGATGGCAGCACTCACGCGTGCTACTACAAGTAAATTATAATGTAATCTCTCGGGCGAATCACATCGTTTAATAATCATCGAACTTCACTTACAGGTAAGTTCGTTTGATTTTCTATTCTACAGAAGAACTTTAACTTAAATTCCTTCAAGGCTATAATTTCCACCTAGCTATTTTACTTATGAAATTGTGTCCTATGTCTATTATCTAGATTTATAGTAGGTATTCCTCTATCGATATTCTGATTAAGATATTTGCATTGGCAGCTTTCCAGGCTTTTGAAGCTGGCAGGCATTTGAAAATTATTTGAACCAAATATTTACTTCTCCTACATCCATAGCAGTTACTACAAAGGGGCATCTCTACACTACACATGCATTTACTTTGAGACGTTTTGTACTTGTTTATATTCACCCTTTTAGTGTCCCAATGTTACCAGTAGCTCCTACTTATTTTGCAGTGATAGAATTTTAGTGAGCAAAAAAGGAAAAAAACGCAGTTTTTTTTTATTACATTTTGATATTTCATCTATTATTTTTTATATAAAGTCACTGAAGAAGTAGCTTAAACCCAAATATTTTTTATTATACAGTTGATCTACCTACTCGCACATTTCAAAACTTGTATATATATATATTCACATGTAAATGTCCGAAGAGGTTGCAGACGTATATATTCTGTTACCGTCGGGCACTTGGTAAACCGCCTGATACTTTGTAAAAACTCCCAAAAGACACAAAACTAACAATTTTTTTTAATTTTCTGAGCAAGGAATCAGCACACACCAGCAATGAATCCACTTATGTTGGTGACTGTACTAGATTAGAAAGAGATGTCCACCGATAGAAACTCTGAAGTAGTAAAAGCAAAATCCTTTAGAAATATTTTACGAAGCATTCCTATTAGAAGTTACAGGATGATGGAGATAATAAAGAAATTTAAATTAAATTAGCTTGTAATGAATCGCATTTATTTTGTAATTAACAAAATTCAAGAAAGATTCCTATTTTGAATTGGAGAGTTTCGAATGCTCAAGATGTGGCTCAGTAGCGCAGCGGTCAGAGCATTCCTCCTGTAAGGGATTGGTCGTGGGTTCAAGTTAAGCCCGTCTAAGCATTCTTATTCCAATCTTAATTGATTTGAAAAGTTTGCTTTATATGAAACTAGTTTTGGTCAAATTTCATAACCCATTACATTACATAACAGTGAAATTATTTTGGTTACAATTTAATACCCGAACAGAGTATAAGCTTAAATGTAAATGCGTTATTTATTCTTTTGAACAAGTGACATCGTCAGAGCTGCAGGATATTTCCTCTCACTTTAATATTCCGTGGTTGGGTTCCTTTAGTATTGGTTCGGTTATGCCCTTGGAATACAAGTAACATTACATAGGCCGTTGGCCCCCCTATAGTCACGAACCGCAATAAAAACACACTCACTCAAACAGATAAAAACATATAATATATCATCGCCAAACAAAATATAATAAATCTCATATATAAAGCTAAGATAGAATCTCAATGTATTCTGTTTTAAGGTTTATTGATACCTAAACAAGAGATTTCCATAATAAAATATAGATGATCACAGGTAAATTTAAATTTCGTAAACAAACGGCTACACTGCAGCTATCCACCCGATAATATACATAATCCTCTTTGAGCATAATCTACTAAAAAAACAAGGCTAGGAGCGGAGATAAAATTAACAATTTTTATAGCAAATATTAGGTGATTAGCTTTATAAACTAAATATTGAACAGCGTGCACTGTAATTTTTCAATGGGCCATATATCAGAAATTAAATTGTGACTGTATTTACTCCCCTGGCGCTCTTTGTGTCTTATTAGGGTTTAACATTATTGTAATATTTCAGAGATATTTATATCATAGGACGTTTTTAGTAGTAGTACATTTTTCAAAGTTTATGTGTATTGATTCTTTTACAAATTATTCGGCAGACTGGGTAGCACAATATGTTTCTTCTATAAAATTGATATCAAATGGATTTTTCTGTATCTGACAGTTCTCTGAAACTATAATACTGTACACATTTTATTGGCATGCCAGTTAAGATACTGTACTTGACTTCTTTTCAATATTATAAGATTCAATTCTTAGAAATATAAAGTTATAATATTCTGACGTACTAAACAATCTATCTAGCCACAAAATAAGTGCCTAAAGCATAATTAGCTTGTAATATGAGTTCTAAAATTTGTTTACACATATTATTGAGAAATGTACAATTTGGTACATATATTTTGTTCAGTCATTTGCTAACATTCCGAAATTACTGAAGAACTTCAACATTTCTGTATTATTTATTGCTTTTATAACCCCGAAAAGTGGTACAATGAGTGGTCTCTTACGTAAATTGCTGAGAAAATCGTCACAATTTACATGTTACTTTCTCAAAGTATTAAGGGTTAGGCGAACGTTTTCACTTAGGGTTGGGGTTTCGCCACACATGAACAAAATGTGGCTATTAAAATTTGAAGACAATAAAATATATTTCTGTGTTTATTTTGCTGCTATTGAAAACTATATACTACAGGAACATTATTTGTTACGTGTGAAATGTTCGCAACAAGTAAGTTACAAAACTCCTGATACCACGAAATTCAAGGTACATAATATTAATATCAATGCTCAGTACGTAGATACAGAGCACAGTACATTGAATATCTTGGGACCAAGTCGGCAGCACCGCAGTTAGATTTATTATCGATACGCATGACTGACTTCCGTTGCCATTTCTCTCAGGGGTCCATTTTGCAACATGACCGAACATAATATTCGCTGTACCAACTAAGTCCAAAATTATGCTTTTAGGAACATGCTGTGTAAGTTATTTTTTTAATTATCACTAGGAAGATCTTTTAGTACGAAACTTGGTCATGAATCAACTTAAAATTAGTTTTAAGCACAGAATGTCATCTAAAATTGAACTTAAGTGGAATCTTCCTCGACACTACCTGAACTAATCCAAAGCTGAGTCTCATGATTGAGTTATTGTTCTAAATACGGACCTTGGTTTCGGTAAATACCATAAGAGCATCTTTATAATTTTTATTCTCAAGCACCTTCCAATTTAAGTATACAGGTTTGGTCTAAATTGTGTATGGTAGTTCCGGCAGTTTACTCATAAACTAACATACACCTTGGCGGGCACAGCAGGTTTCTAATGTTTCTGCTTCCTGCTGTAAACGATATTAACCTACACGTAAAATACGAGTATTTCCTACGGTTAAAAGAGTGTTAAAGTCGTTTCAAATATATTTTAATAGTAATCAAATTAAAACATTCTTTGTTTACACTTTATTTGAATATCTGACTACCCTTTTCGGAAAAAGTTCAATAAAGGCCCGAGATTGAACCCGAATGAAAATTGGGCTTAAAAAGGAACATCACTGATTAAATCGTTGGGCATTCTTTTGTATTAATAACGGAGCGGATGAGTATTATTATACCCGGGATTATTATATTATCAATTTACATACATACAGTCGTTGCAAAGTCGATATACTACGAGGTTTTATTACCCCACGTAATAATTTTCATGTTAATAATTTCATACGGAAACCCAGCCAACCGTTGAAATAATTGTTACGGCCCGCAATGAAATGAAGTACAGATTTTATGTAGCCATAATTGTCTTGCGTAATCTTACTATTTGTATAAATGAGAAAGTTTGGATATAATGGATATGATAATATATAATTTGGCAGTTTATTATAGTTTGGAACATGTTGGGGGATCGGGTTCAGTATTTCGCGTGGACGGAGTATTAGTGGTATATTTTTTGATATAGAACGATGTGAATGGGTCAACATAATCTACAGTAATTACAGTTAAAAAAGATTGTAATGGGATGGTAGTGTATAAAGCCATTTCAATATTGAACTAAAGCTGTTTACTATAAACATTAAGTATGGTTTTATGATCTTCTTTCCTACTGCGTTGCTTCTACGTACAACAATATTTCCAAGTACATTTTAGTTTATTATAAAGCTTGCCTAGACTCATAAACTGACGCCTGGCAAAGGCGGTTTTGCAACGCAAACTAGGACAAAAAGTTTGTTCACTGCGTTTTTTTTGTGAACAGAGACAAGCTTGACACTGTGATGTTCTTTTAGGATTTTTCTGAGAATCTGTGTGCGTGAAGATGTAGAGTGGGATATTGAGATAGGCTTTTGGTACTTATCAGTACCTTGGGTCCACCGAGATGCGAGGGATATGTCCAACAATCTCACCTTCGGCTTTGCACTTGGACCCACAGACGGCGTGCGTTTTAGTCGGATCGATTCGACATAACCTCCCCCACAAATAATTTATCTAAAAGAAGTTTCCACTATACCAGCTCACATTCCAAAAATAAAATATAATGTTCCAATATTATGATTGATTTAATAAAGTCATTTTCTTCAAGATTTTCATAATAATTCGTAAAGTTATAATATAACATAAAGTGTAATATGTAAAACAGGCATGAGTTATGTATTAGTTTCAAAGTAGTACGAATTTACGCATGCATAGTAAAAGGAAAAGGAAAAAGGTATATCGCTCTTACAGTATAATGTGAAAAAGTGTAAAAACAAATGGATTTAGAATCTTATTGATTGTATTTGTAAAAAAAAATAAGAGGGAAAACTGACCAATATGATCATTTATGAAAAATAAATTTAATACCAATGATAATAATACTATGTTTAAAATGCGATGTACTTTTGAAAGCCGTGAATGAACTCTGCAGTTAATGTAAAAGCAAAATATAATATAATATTATATTTTACGTGACAAAGTTATGCTTGTATAGTTGAATGTAGAAGTCAGCGGAGGGAGACAGTTTAATTAAAGAGTTTGCAGACGAAGAACTTTCTCACAAGCTCTTTATTCACTATGACTTTAATGTAAAACATGCATGTTTCGTGTGAGTAATGCAGACGAGATTTTTGAGTAACTTTAGTAATCATACAAGTCACAGTGCACGGGTTGTTTTGAAGTTAAAACATTGTAATCAGCTGAATAAAAACAAAATAAATATACTAACTTTTATTTATTAAACTTATTAGTTTTATTCTTTTGCGTTACCTCGCCTGATATTTAGATATAGATTCAGTGAGCTAATGACGGAGAAAGAATACAAGTATCACTACCCCATCTCATCCGAAGGGTGTCGTAAGAGGCGACTGACGGAAAAATACGTAAATGATATCACTGCGAGAGCAGGCAAACTCGAAATTATACTCTGTACCAACCTCTGTACAAAACAGTAGGCCAGTGTCTTCAAACATTGGGAGGGGCCTATATCACGCCCATTGAGTTAATAATGATGATGAGTTAATTTAAGAAGTTATTGATATATTATCAATCATGAATCAACCAAATAATTAAATATTGATATTATTTTGTCTTATTTGGTCATCATTTTAAATCACCATCATAAAAATAAATACAAAACACCGGCCAAGTGCGAGTTGGACTCGCCCATGAAGCGTTCCGTAGCAGCAAGTAAAATAATATAAAACTTTTCTATTATTTTTGAGTTAATTAAATAAAAGGCAAAAATTGCAGTTTATGACGTATCAAAAAACTACTTACCACTTTTCGTGTTCTTTCCATTTTTGTTTGAAATTCTAAATGCGGTTCACAGAATACATGTACTTACCATGTCTCAACAGAATAGACCTTATAGTTTCGGAGAAAAGTGTATGAAAGATAGACAGACAGACATGACGAATCTATAAGGGTTCCGTTTATTGCCATTTGGCTACGGAACCCCAAAATGAGGTTCTTAATTCGTTAGCTTCATTGTGGTCTGTAAAGTTAGTTATTTGCCATTTGCAATGCTGTCTTTTGTTTTGTTATTACTGAAGTTGGTTTGACTTTTTATTGTTTATTTATTTTAAATTGAATGCATTCAGCATGTATTGTCATTTATTTCATTCCAAAAACGAGTTATAAAAAATATACATACCAAAATAGTTCAAATATTTACTTAACCCCTTATGTTGTAACACTATATATTATGATCTCTCTCAGACGTTTTTCGTCATATGTATTTGGATATATCAGTAATATATTTTTATGATTATGGTGTCTGATATGAGGTCGAAATGTAATTCTCTGCACATTGTGGTGGACATTTGCATAAACATATGTGTCATATAATATAGTGAAATATGAACCTACATGTTACTGATAACAGAAAAGAACCGACGAGATGCCACAGAATAAATAGAAAGATGATATGAGAAATTTTTCTATATGAGTCTTCTTCTCGTGTCAGCGATTCGTTCTTTACCGGGTGATTTTATAGTTGTTTCGGATAGAATGAATTTGGGCACAGTTTTTTTTTTAAGTTTCAATGGCAAAATCAAAATCATCGTTAAAGCTAAAGAAAGGATGGAGTTTTAAAAAAAAATTTCTTTCGCCAAATTCATTCTTCAAGATGATTTTACTTTCGAAACTGTGGCCAAGTTATTTTTATTCAAAACGACTATAAAATTACTCATTATGCTTCCTAAAAATATCAGATGAGAAAATCTAGGTATTATTTACGTCACCGTAATGGCGTATGTATTGAAGTATCTCTCTAAAATAAAGAGAAAAAATGAAGACAAGACATGAACAATGTACTTCAATTTATGAGACGACTAACATCCCTAGCCGCTCCTTGACTATAACTGCTGAAAAGCAAATAAAACGTTGGAAAAGGGCCATGAAGGGATCGATATAGTCACTTAAAACGATTTTTAAATTCTTTTTATATAGCATACTTTCCTGTATTTTAGGTAAACAAACAATCGAAAAAAACCGGTATTCATATTTCGATCACGCTTTAGTAGAATTTACGTAAAAAGCCTTTTAAAAGGTCAATAAACTTACAGACTAAATAAAATTTGGAGTTGAGTGTCTGAATATAATTTTTTACTTTATAGCTTCGAATCATTACAACAAAAAGTTCACATTGTATTCTTATAGAAAATATGCATAAATAAGTGATTTAGTTGAAAATAAAATATTTGAAGTCCTGAATACGTTACAATTTTTTATTTAAACATCGAATACAGAGATGCAAATAACTAGAAAATGGTGAGGAGAGACATGAGCTGATAATCCAGAGTTCCAGGATAAACATTTGCATTGGAATTGAGAACAAACACGAACGGGTCGGATCTGAAAAGTATCGCCTCTCGTGTCGATTTTAATATTGACATTGTAAATTCACACATACATTTGAAGTTAATTTTAAGTTAGATTTATACGTGCATTTGAATGAACTTTTTCATTGATTCAAATAGGGTATTTATTTTAGTCTTTTCTTAACTTATTTTATTCACTCGTTTAAATTCTTTTATACAAACAAATGATGGATTTAAATGAAAATATATTTGGCTTGCTTCAATCTGGACAAGGAAAATGCTTGCTACAAAGAAAAGCAGTATTTGAAACCCAATTACATCTATATAAAGTGGTCATACAGTTTTGTGTATACGGTTTGTTAGAGTTAAAAAAAAACTAAGTGACTAACACTAATTTGAAATAAAGTGCTATTTGTTTCAATTGGTTTATAATATGTTACTGGCAATTTGTGTAATCTGAAATTGTATACAATCTCTAGGCATTATATGGAATACGGAGTGCGCAGCAGGCAAAGTATGAAATGGTATCAAAGAACATTGATGGTGCTTATAAAAAATTCAACCATGTAGGCTAATGCTAGAGCTCCACTTCCGCCTCAGTGTTCTGTTCGTCTTATTTTTTTTATAACCATTCATAGATATAATTTACGCAAAATCATCCGCAAATATAGACCATAACCTATTTATTTCACACATTACCGGTGGAACAGCAGACATTAAATATATTAACATACCTTTCACGCCCTGCCCTGCCACGCTGCCAGTCCACGTGTTTCCTTCTTCCTTGGTCCGTGGTCCTTTAAGCGGGGCGTGAAAAGGCATCTAATGAGGCCGTCAAGCTGAGTGCCACCACTGTTAACATGGTGAATGTTTACGATGGTGACCCTCTTTACGAGACTTTGCTTTTAGCTTAACACCAGGCGAGGTGAAGTCAAATTAACGTGTCCTGTATAAAAAAAAAATTGCCTAGGCATTTTATAAAATGCCCGCATTATACACATTGACATAATACCGGTAACATATATATTAACATACATATACATTATTATAGGCGCGGCGGCGGCGGTGCTAATCCTGCTGAAAAAAAAGTGGTTTTTGTGTTTTTCTAATTTATGTATTTACCTAAATCTTTATTTGGTAAAGATAACCGAAGACTCTATATTTAAATTCTTCTAGTTATTAGCAGAACATTCTCAAAGAATAATAAAAACGAGAAACGAAATGAAGATCAAAATATAGTTAAGCTATAAGATTATTATTTGATCATTAGTTGATCATAGAAAATTCTAGAGAAATAATAAAATGAATATCGAAATTAGAGGTATAAAAGGGGCTGCCAGAGCGGTGAAAGGACAGTTCAGTTTAAGAGTTCAAAGTGAACAGAAGAAGAAGGAAAAAGGATGAAAAGTGGGAAAAGAGTGAAGTACAAGTAAAGTGAAGTGATAGTGCAGTCGCGCTGTGAGTGACGCGAATAAGACTGAAAGCGCAGTGACCTCCTTGGGTATCGTGCGGCACAGTCGCGCTGTGAGTGTCGTGAATACGACTAAGTGCAGTGACCTCCTAGAGCGTGCGGTATAGTCGCGCCTTGAGTGTCGTGTTCAAGATTTGGCTATGGGGGTGTGTAAATAAAGCGGTCTCACATACGAAGCTGGTTACTTCCAATACCGTTCCCATCTCCCGTAACAATATAATAACTTTTGGCTCTTTCATTTTTATGTCATTTTTAATTTTATGTAGTTCTATTCATAATTCTTGACGAGTAAGGTTATGTTTATATACTTATTCTTCATATTTAATAGCTACTCAAAAGATTATAAACCTTTTATGTAAAACGAAACCGCAAAAAAGACTATCTTATTAAGTACTTTCAAAGACAGAATACAATATGTAAGTTGAATACATAGGGAAAAAGAATCTTCTCGGGCGGGACTCGAACCCGCAGTCTTTCCCTTACAGGGGGAATGCCTGACCAATTCGGCTACCGAGACACGCCCGATATGATTCAAATTTCCCACCTTATACGTCTTTGAGGCGACGTAGCGTCATCTACCGATTTTCTTACGAACTATCGGAATCAATGAATGATGTTACAATCATTTTTAAACATTGATTTTTTGATAACTGCGCCCAAACAATTGAAGGAATTTTTATAGCATTAAGTATGCTAACTATACAAATCGAATACATAGGGAAAAAGAATCTTCTCGGGCGGGACTCGAACCCGCAGTCTTTCCCTTACAGGGGGAATGCCTGACCAATTCGGCTACCGAGACACGCCCGATATGATTCAAATTTCCCACCTTATACGTCTTTGAGGCGACGTAGCGTCATCTACCGATTTTCTTACGAACTATCGGAATCAATGAATGATGTTACAATCATTTTTAAACATTGATTTTTTGATAACTGCGCCCAAACAATTGAAGGAATTTTTATAGCATTAAGTATGCTAACTATACAAATCGAATACATAGGGAAAAAGAATCTTCTCGGGCGGGACTCGAACCAGCAGTCTTTCCCTTACAGGGGGAATGCCTGACCAATTCGGCTACCGAGACACGCCCGATATGATTCAAATTTCCCACCTTATACGTCTTTGAGGCGACGTAGCGTCATCTACCGATTTTCTTACGAACTATCGGAATCAATGAATGATGTTTAACTTAATGCTATAAAATGCTATAAAAATTCCTTCAATTGTTTGGGCGCAGTTATCAAAAAATCAATGTTTAAAAATGATTGTAACATCATTCATTGATTCCGATAGTTCGTAAGAAAATCGGTAGATGACGCTACGTCGCCTCAAAGACGTATAAGGTGGGAAATTTGAATCATATCGGGCGTGTCTCGGTAGCCGAATTGGTCAGGCATTCCCCCTGTAAGGGAAAGACTGCGGGTTCGAGTCCCGCACGAGAAGATTCTTTTTCCCTATGTATTCGATTTGTATAGTTAGCATACTTAATGCTATAAAAATTCCTTCAATTGTTTGGGCGCAGTTATCAAAAAATCAATGTTTAAAAATGATTGTAACATCATTCATTGATTCCGATAGTTCGTAAGAAAATCGGTAGATGACGCTACGTCGCCTCAAAGACGTATAAGGTGGGAAATTTGAATCATATCGGGCGTGTCTCGGTAGCCGAATTGGTCAGGCATTCCCCCTGTAAGGGAAAGACTGCGGGTTCGAGTCCCGCCCGAGAAGATTCTTTTTCCCTATGTATTCGATTTGTATAGTTAGCATACTTAATGCTATAAAAATTCCTTCAATTGTTTGGGCGCAGTTATCAAAAAATCAATGTTTAAAAATGATTGTAACATCATTCATTGATTCCGATAGTTCGTAAGAAAATCGGTAGATGACGCTACGTCGCCTCAAAGACGTATAAGGTGGGAAATTTGAATCATATCGGGCGTGTCTCGGTAGCCGAATTGGTCAGGCATTCCCCCTGTAAGGGAAAGACTGCGGGTTCGAGTCCCGCCCGAGAAGATTCTTTTTCCCTATGTATTCGATTTGTATAGTTAGCATACTTAATGCTATAAAAATTCCTTCAATATGTAAGTTTTCCATAATTGAATAAGCTGTTCTTTGTAGATATACGTTAATATTTACAGAACAAAATTATTTGTAGGGATTTGTTTGTTGTTTTCTTATAGTACTTCTGTTAGTCGGCAGCTTACTATAGTAAAAATGTACTTGAATCTATTATTACCTAGTGCCTTAATTGAACGTCTCTTGTTCACTGCAGACGTTGTAATTTAGTATCAATTGGAACCCGCAATGTTGCTCCTTGTGTTTTCTGACGTAGCTGCTAAGTACACTACTGGGGTAGGAATATTAGTAGGATGAGAAAGATGTTTTTGTTTTCCTCTAAATGCGTGTAGTTGTCCAGTTACTAACCAGTTTCTGCTGGATCAAGAAATTACTAAGCAGGGGGTAAATTACCTCACTTAGCATTGCTAGCCATTATATGAGTACTACATGGTTGGAGTTGTTTTGACCGCCGACAGAACCATGACATCATGCCATTTATACGATTGTTTCTTTTTAAATTGGTGGCTAAAATTGCTAATCCTTTCACCTAAACCTAATGGCTTATGTAATGGCCAGAATGCTTGTGTAATAGTAGTGTCCAATCCTAACTCTCAATCGTACGGTCAACTTCATATATAGGATAAATCCCCACGGATACCACCCCCACGGAGCCGGTGGAGGTGGTTATGTCGGACTCGAACCGACTAAAACGCACGCCGTCTTGGGTGCTTGGTTGCCGGAGGTGAGATTGCCAAAAGCATATCTCTCGCACCCCGGCAGACCCTGGACCATACGGTCAACTTCATCTACAAAGCTACCAACGCTTAAGAACGAAATAGATACAATGTATAAAGCATCAAACCTCATTATTATTTGTTTACATAATCGTTGAATGATTTGGTCCGACGTTAACATTCAAATAACGATGTTAATGTAGGCAAACAATGCCATTTTCATTCATTACTAAAAAGTTAAAGAACGGCTTTGAATATTATTGGACTAAACATTCATTATTGTGTACAACGAGATTTCCCGTCCCAAAGTTTCAAATGTTCAGTAAATATTTTCTAAACGTATTTCGTAACAAAGAAAACGGAAGAACACTTGTTGAATTACAATTATTTTGAAGTGATTATAAAAAAAAACAATAATTATGTTATTCTTTTAAATGAGGAACTTTAAAAGAGGGAGGCTTACAATTTGTATAAATTAATTCATATAGTAAACTGAGTTTGATTGTCTGAGTTGTATAACGTTGCAGATTTCGATGTTGACAATAATCAATTAACATTTCCTTTTCCTCTGCTACAGATAAATTGCCTGACAAAATGATTATTGCCTGCTTGCTTATTAGTTTTATGTTGTACTATTTCAGCTCATGTCATTACGTTCCACAAGGCCATTGAACTCTACGGGTGAAAGTCAGGTCGCGAGCTTGCACTGCGCTGTATAATCTTATTTCATATTTTATTTAGGTTAGCCCCACCACCTGCGGCTAGGAAAGATTTACCTTCACCTTTTTTACACAGGTCACTTAGACGAATTAACCTTGTGACATACTGACCTGCACTTCTTCTTATATCAGGGTCTCGTGATGGCATGGGCCGCTCGCTGCTTGTGGTGGTGAAGTGCGCCCATTATATTATTCTGCATTCAGGAATCAAGTGAAACAGTGCAGCCGCGTTTTACTTCAATGCTACAATATATGTCAGATCTTTGAAAGCCATCTGTTTTTTTACAGATTATTTATTATTATAATACAATATCAAATAAATTACAAAAAAATGTCAAGTAGTAAATAACCCGGCCCGGGTCGTATTTAGTGCAAAGGAGCCCGTACACAGGTCGCATTTTCGTGCTAACTTTTTTATGAGAGAGACTTAAGTTAAGCAACTCGAACTATTTTGATATATTTAACATAATATTACAATTATCATTTCAGCATTCAAAAGAAATTATTAGTCCTAAATGAGCTTATTCATAGTTTCCTCTAAAAATTAATGTATGTTACAACATTATTCACAAGTTTGCTCGTTAGCACCTCAACCTAAGTATCTGAAAAGAAAGAGTGTGAGATAAGTACCTTTCTCTTTAATACCCTTCCTATTACCACTTCAAACGCTCGACATTAACCGTCCCCGCTTAAAGTCCGTGCTTTTGTGGTAAGAAAATGTATTCTTAACGAAAATATTTGAATGGCTTATCTACAACGGCCGCCTCATTTTGCATTTCTGAAGGTAATTATGAATGTAATGGTTCCCATGACACAGTGAAACTGAGGGGATTATTACTACTCCTAAAACTTCGTCTTTATTAGTAAGACATTATTATCTTCGGTAACCTTTTCTCTCTCAAGTGATGATCATTATTAGCTAGTGAATACTATTAATATACTTACTAGTATAAATTTAACAGGTTAGAATGTTATTATATTTTATTTAATAATGTACAACATTGCAACTTTGTAAAGCCAATGTGAGCATTTTGTGTACATAAATTACAAACTTTATAGACACACAGTGGTATTCGTAGTCTCCTCGTTATTCCTACTATGTCAATGGTTATGGGTTTGATCTCCATAAATCTTTAAAATTAGTAGAAAACGTTTTGCGTTCATTTGTTGCTTGTCTATAAAATTTCCGCTATACAGTGTTCACATAATTTCTAAATGTAGAAATTGTAAGAATGTGAAGTAAAGAATAAAACAACAACAAGAAGTAAGTCTTTTCATTTTGTTTTGTTTATTATAACAGCACTGAGTTTTGCCACTTAATTTGAGAGTAACCTTGTACAAATAAAACTCTGAAACATTAACTTATCTTGCACACAGATGTTACAACTCTTTAGTACATATTGCTGTTTACTTAGAAGTCACATACAGACTACAGACACAGTTTGTGGACACAGATTGCTTATACATTCGACTTGTGTGCGTCACGGGTCGCTGTAAGCTGTTTGCATTGGTCATTTGTCCACGCGGCTTATCGGGTATTATTTGCTCTAGCTTGCCCGATTCAATTTCCTAGCTCGACCCGAATACGATGTCTATGTATAAGATATGGTAACAAGCACTCGATGAGGGCAGAATACGGTCTTGTATATAGCTTTCTGTAACCGGCCGTAAAAACGTTGAACATGCGAAATATTTGTGCACGTATAAAGAAATTGTTAGTTCTATATTTTTGTGTTTGTGTATGCATGGCGCATGTTGTTGGGTGTCTTGGAAAATGTGTCCACAGTCGAAGATAGAATTTATATTTTTCACGGAAAATTATTTTTATCTGCATCTACATTATATAATTGGTATTTGGTACTTATTCGATTTTACAGTTCGTTTTCCTGTGTTAGAGTAACACACTTATTTATCCATACATCTTCTTAAACCTTCACGTTTTAATTACTGTAAAAAAGCAATTAAGTATGCATCGTAGAAAATAATAGAATAGATTAGAATTAACTCCATTTCGTAGCAGTTAGGTACACCAGGCAGGCCCTGAGATATAGCCGTCGTGCGAAAGATATACACAAGCTGTGTTTTGTTAATTAGTCTAAATTGTTCACTTAAAGAAAGTGGGGCTACTAAATACGCTTAAAAATACTTACCTACTTATTGTACACACATTAGTTTTTACTCTATAGGATACTATAAGTCTATCGTTCTGCACAGAACTCCACATTAATTAACAGTTGCATTTAACAATGACTCGTTGAACACGAGCCTGGCTCAAAGTCAGTGATTGCAATGAACGATTACTATGCTATATTATCGTTAGTACCACGATAGTGTTACACACCTACGTTTTTCAATACTGTTTTAAAATTCAGAGTTTTCATTGATATTCTTTGCCGCTCATTTTATGTTTATGGAACAATTAAATCAGTTCGATTTATCATTTAGATTAGAAAGAAAAACACACACAGTTAAAAGCTCACTAACTTTTCTAAGATTTATAACATTTTACCTGTCTGAGTGTATCAAGCTCGAGCATCATTAGTCGTTAACTCGCGGAAACGTGTAGGGAAACCTATAGTTCACTGAGCATCCCGTGAGGTGGCATTCTCGCCGTCGTCGTTATCACTTCCAGTTAGTAAGCGAGCAGTTTTACTATTAAGAGAATTATAGTTTATTTGCCATTTTGTTTGATTGGAGACCAACATCATCACCCTCAGCGTCCTCCTTTCAACTCATCCTCCTCCACTTAGTAGGATCGTGGGCATCCATGTTAGTGAGGCCATTGGCACGCATGTCACCCTCCGTGACGTCAAGCCAGGACTTCTTGGGCCTAACAGCATAAAAAAATTCTACATAGTTACACCCTTTTTTCTACAGACTGGATATTAGACATTCCATTACGACAGAACTCGTTTAACCAAAGCCGTGGCTTTGAATAAGTATTTTAGAGAACGTAATTATACTACTAGATCAAAGGCTGAGTTTGAAAGAAAGCTATTCAAATTGCGGTGCCAGTTGAAATTATTCTTTTGAATATAACCAAAATTTTTGCAATAAGTAATAGGTACGCTATACAGAAATTATTTCCAATTTTAGTCTTATAACTCTGTTAAGTATATTTCAGCCAATATTGAAAGTATAATGAAATTGGCTGCGAAAGACGTTCTTATAATAACATAATCCCATTTTTATATTCACGTGTAGGTTATTTTCTTAGATAAATTAATTTCATGCCTTGGTACAGGCATAGTGTAGCAGGTCCATTTTTCATCAGTTACATTTAACTCCTATCAATTGTTAATCGTTAATCCCGGGCAAAATTTTGACTTTGCCGGGGATACGTTGAGACCTCATGCGCAAATATGTCTCAGAACTGAATCAGAGTATGTTAGGTAGGCAATATACTCAGTGACCACTTCACCACGAGCCACTTATAGCAGAAGGATCAGGAAAAGTATTTAATACCTATCAATATAATATTTTAGTACATTGCTTCAAGTAAAATACGCTTAAATAGGCATGATAATATGTATACCTCTAGAGAATAATGATTAATACCAACACGATGGGCTTCAAATGAACAAATCAACCAGCTGTAAACTTTAATACCCTATGACATTCAAGTCTAATAGAGTATTACAGTTCACAGTTGTTAGGCGCGCGATTTCATTAATGTTTCATAAATAGTAAAATCGGTGGTTGAACACCAATACGACCATTTTTAATTTCATTCTGAACCAATCAACCGTTATAGTGCGGATGGCAAACAAAGCCACTAATTTATTCATTCGATCACTCAGACCCAAAATAAAATCGATTTTCCCGATATCTCTTTTTGTGATTATATTATTGCTATTCTTAGCCGATTACCTACTTTCTTACAAGCTATTAAAAGGGTATCTGAAGCTAACAATAAAACGATGATGCGTTAATCTAATTGATCAAAATAATATGACTTAAGTAGGTATGTACTGAAAGGATCAGGTAAATCAAATTATTGGCAGTAGAAATCAGCAACCGGCCACCTTATTAAAAGCTTTGCTTGATCATAAAGAAAGGAGAAAAAAGACTAGCGCTTACGCAACGTTGGTAAAGTTTGGTTATCCTTTACCTAAGCTTACACCGGTGTAACATTGACGTCAATAAGATATAACAATGTTGTACTACGCTGAAATACACAGAACATTGTACCCAATCGTACCTATTTCAAATTAGGAATATTTTATTTATTGTAGGTGTATGCCGTATGAATACTGAACGTCATTAGGTACTTGTTAATGACATTGATGGGCAACTATCAGCAACGGAGTAGTATTTTAAAGACTATCCACTTTACCATTTGCTCGCGGTATGCATCAACTTTATGCGCTCGGTCTATTACTATAGAATTTTAATCTCAGACCACCATTTATCATTATTGAAGGGAGTGAAGTCTCCTTTACCTTCGAATCTTCAAATCTAAACGTTGTCAATGTCCTGTCCATTATATCGATCGTCGCTGAATGCCTATTTATCGACATAGATTGTTATAGGTTTACAGTGTCTCAGTAAGCGGTATTGTACGGTCTAATCTATATTTGATTGTTACAATGTCAATACAGGCGCTTAGTATTGTATGGGTACTCGCTGTCTGTCACTATGAACTATTATTGTGTTACGTCTAACTGCGTTTAGATTGATGACCAAAATCTAAACACACTGTTGAAATTGATTGCATCGTATTGAGTCTAAGATTTCAATAAACAATGCTCATTGAACAATTTTTGACAAAGATACATAGCACCTGAGTCGGTGCGGGCGTAGCCGCGGGCAAAAGCTAGTCATTAAACTAGCTTTTGCCCGCGGCTCCGCCCGCGTGTATGTCGGTTATCGCGATTAAACATAGGCTATGTCCCTTTGCATGGTCTAATCTACCTCTATACTCAATTTCATCAAAATCAGTTCAGTGGTTTAGGTGTGAAAGCGTAACATACAGACAGACAAACAGACGGATAGAGTTACTTTTGCATTTATCATTGAAGCGTCGGTAGCTTAGTGGTTAAGGAGTCGATGAATGTATTGTCGTACCTATACAACCTACACATTGTTGATTATGATATATTTTCATTATCACAGACAAAATGTTGTTCGGTAACACCCATAAACAATTTTATCTTCATTTACAAAGTTCCAGGTGTAGCTATCAGATTCGTTCGCCCGTAAAAGCTTACCAGGCCGTATGTAGCGTACTTTAGGCATTGGTCTTACTGCTGGCGAGAAGCGTTTTCTGTTTTGTTATACTATTATTACCGCATATACCGAGTAAGATATTATAGTACCGAAATATATTTCAACTGATAAACTGCCTTAGCTTTAGCTTTTTTAATGATAAAAATACATTATAATAATATTCAACTTAAAAAAGTTGAATATTATTTTCTTTTTTTTTTGGTTTTTGTCTTTTTTTATACCACTTAGGTGGCAGACAAGCACGCGGCCCACCTGATAAACGGGGTTACCGCGGCCTATTGACGTATGCATATGCAACACCAAGGGGAGTTAAACTCGTGAAGAAACCTTCTAATGCCCTTCTTGAAGAACCCCATATTATAATCGCTTGGGAAAACCACGGCAGGGAGTTCATTCCACAGCTTGGGCGTGCGTGGAATGAAGTTTCTTTCATACCCCACGGTGTACACCACTGAAGTGGCAGACATGCATACGGGCCCACCTGATGGAAAGTGGTTGCCGTAGCCAATAGACGTGTGCAACAGCGACATCCTACTTATATTCACGAACTATTTTCATATTCCGTCATCTGAACTGCCCCAACGATTAGCGGCCTTTTCTTGTTTCCGCTCCGCTTGTTGCTGCTAAATTGTTCTCACGGTGAGACAGCTGCCTTAGTAATATTTCCTTACGTAATGTAAACTGAAATAAAAATTGATGAGAGTAGAATAAGTAACAGCGGCAAAGTTGGTGCATCTCTGGAAATTAATGTACCCAACATACCATAAAAAGAAAAAGAAGAAATAAAAAAAAGAACTTTAACAGCGTCAGCGTGTTTCTCTTTTAAATGGGATTTTAAAAGTTTCATAACACGCTACTATTTACATAAATTATCAATATAAAACTCTATGTTTAGGTACGCTATTAAATAGCTTAAAAATTCGCGAGATCACAAAATTATATATATTATACTAAATAGGAATATGGGTATTTGCATTGGTCTGTTCGTGCCTCGGAGAGCACGTTAAGCCGTCGGTCCCGGTTGCCATATGAACATCTATGGCAGTCGTTACGGGTTAGTGGAGCCTTCAAAAGTCCAACTGGTCTAACTGCAATGTTTCGATATTGCCTTTGTTGCTACTCAGTCTCTGTGCTCAATATGAGCTTGCAATATCAAACACTATGTTCAGACTTGCCGCTAAGCACAAGACAACGTGGATGCACCCTCGATCCAAACACTGGCATTTGATTGATTATGCTATTGTCAGGCAGAGAGATACTGGTCAAGTCCAAGTCACTTGCGTCATGCGTGGTGCTCACTGTTGGACTGATCACCAACTTGTTGTCACAAAGCTACGGCTCCGCCTCCGTCGACCTCGTAGATCGACATTTACAGAGCCTGCGTCTCTCAACGTGGAGTTAAGAATCTCGAGGTGAGGGAGAAATACGCTGAAGCTGTGACTGAAAAGCTGTTGCCAGCTAATGAGACAGGTGATGTTGGGGTGGTCTGGGGAACTTTATCTTCTCATCTTATGGAAGCAGCCTCAGCTACTTTAGGTATAAAAAGCCGTCGTAGTGAGGACTGGTTTGATGAGAATGACGGGATTCTTAGGACAGCACTCAACAAACATCGAGACCTCTTGCGACAGCATAGTAGGCAAGGAAGAAGCGTTGCGGTAGTGAAGGCGAGTGACCTTGTATTGCGGAAGCTGTCTCGTCAAGTCAAAGACAAATGGTGGCAAGACAAAGCTCTCCACATGCAGTGGCTCGCTGATACTAACCGGATCGGGGAGTTTTACTCCGAGGTACGTAGGCTGACTGGTACATCCTACCGGGCGAAGGTGCCGTTGAAGTCGTTAGACGGCATGCACCTTTTGACAAACAAGGAGGATGTACTAAATCGTTGGGCCCAACACTTTGACAGCTTGCTCAACGTAGATCGATCAGCTGATTTACAAAGTGTGAGTCTAATACCTCAACTCCCTCTTTCCATTGAGCTGGATGAGCCCCTGTCATGTGATGAGGTTGTCTCTGCCATCAGGCAGCAACAGAACAAGCGAGCGGTTGGTATTGACCTTATACCGGGAGAGCTATTAAAATACGGCGGCGGAGAGTTGTACATGTTGGTTTGGAAACTATTTGCGCGTATGTGGGAGGAAGAGCGAGTCCCGGATGACTTTAAAGTTTCTCGCATTTGTACCCTTTACAAAAACAAGGGTGACCGTTCCGATTGCAACTCTTACCGTGGTATTTCGCTTTTGTCAGCCCCTGGAAAGGCCTTTGCCAGAGTCCTTTTAAACCGCTTAAAGGCTCTGTCTGAAAAGATACTGCCAGAAACTCAGTTTGGCTTCCGACCTGAACGAGGCACCTGTGAAGCAATCTTTTCTGTGCGTCAACTGCAAGAAAAAAGCAGAGAACAGAGACGTCCGCTATATCTCTGCTTTGTTGACCTGGAGAAGGCATTCGACAGTGTGCCTCGTGAAGCCCTCTGGATCGTGCTAGGGAAGCCAGGATGCACGGCGAAGTTTGTGAGACTTCTTAGACTCCTGCATGACGACATGCAATGTTGCGTCGGTGTCGATGGCGAACAGTCAAATTTCTTCCCCGTTACCTGTGGGGTGAAACAAGGGTGTGTTCTAGCGCCCACACTGTTCGCCATGTACTTTGCAGTAGTAGTCAGGGATGTTTTACAAACTCTTTCTGAGGGAGTCCGCATCCGCTTCCGCACAGATGGCAATCTTTTCAATTTGGCCAGACTTAAGGCGCGCACTAAAGTCTCCCATACAATGATCACAGAAATCATGTATGCTGACGACTTATGCTTTGTGGCAGAATCCCCTGATGGCCTGCAACAGCTTATGTCCAATTTTCACCAAGCTTGCTGCAAGTTCGGCCTAAAAATCAGTGTCAAGAAGACAGAGGTGATGTCCCTGGACACACATGGCCACGAGACACTGTCTATACAGCTAGGTCAGGACAAGCTGAAGCAGGTTGACAAGTTTCGCTATCTGGGGAGCACTATAACATCCAAGTGTGACCTTGATGATGAGATCAGCAGCAGAATCTGTGCCGCAGCTGCGGCATTTGGGAAACTGCGTTCCAAGGTCTTCTATTCACATGACCTTAAGCTGGCCACCAAAATATCAGTTTACATGGCAATTGTGCTGCCAAACCTCTTATATTCCTCCGAGACGTGGTGTGTGTATCGGCACCACATACGCACTCTGGATCGTTTCCACCTCAAGTGCCTACGCTCCATCATGAAGATCCGATGGTCCGACCGAGTGCGTAACATCGAAGTTTTGCGACGAGCAAATGTCAGTGGCATTGAGGCCTACTTAATACATCTTCTACTCTGAACTGGAGGAGGGCAAGCGGAAACATGGCGGCCAACTCCTCAGGTTTAAGGATGTTCAGAAGCGTCATATGAAAAGATGCAACATTGAGCCGTCTCAATGGGAAGGTTTGGCAGCACAACGTCCAGAATGGCGCAGGGTGGTGCATAGACGAGTAAGCGATTTCGAGGAACAGCGAAAGGCAGACCTCGACGCTAAACGCGATGAGCTGAAAGTTCGCCCACCCGCTGGCATTCAGTACCATTATGTGGGTGGTGTTCTCACGTGCCCTCAGTGCACACGAGTGTTCACCGCGAAGATTGGCTATGTTAGCCATCTTCGAGCGCATCAGCGCCGAGCCGACTAGGAGTCGAAGTGGTCGCCATGGCCGAGATCGGTCGGAGGCATCATATGGAGGTCATTTATGGTAGGCACTCCACAGAAAATATCGAAGTCCAGTTAAATCCGCAGTTAGACTGATAAGCGGACCACAGACTCCAAGCTGAAAGCTTCGATGCGACAGGGATTAATGCTAAAAGAAAGAAGGAGGTCTAGGCCCTTAAAAATACATTCCTAGCTATACAGTTGACCCAAATTGGCACCCTTTGTGCCTTTTTCAATAAATGTACTTATTGCATACGAGATATTTATATCAAATATCGAATAGTGTTTGACATTTTTTACTTCCCACGCGTTCGGGCGTCCACCGCTGTGTGCTCATGAGCATTTTGTAGCCTATGTATTAGTGTATTCGTGTATGAGTAGGTACTTTTGTTGGTTTCGGCCGGTATCACTATCGCGTGACAGATATAAGGCTGATGCCCCACTTGTGCGTTGCGCTGCGTTGCGCTTGCGTTGCGTTAAGCAGGATCATTCTTAGAAAATTAACAATTTTATAAGAATGACCCGGATCTATGCAACGCAACGCAGTGCAACGCACATGTGGGGTCTCAACCTAAGGTGGCGTCCTACGTAGGCGATTCAAAGCGAACAGCAATTCGATGCGATTACATGCGAATCCAATGCGATGGGGCGTGACGTGACGCGATGCGGAGGCTTTATCCTACGTGTACGCATAAATTGACATAATTAAAATAAAATGACAATTCGGCAATCGCCGCCGCGTCAATTCACTCAAAAATATCAAACCAACTGATCGCATTCGCTTCAAATCGCGTCACGCTGCAAGACAACCTGCGTGTATTTGGCCACGTACACCACTCCAATAGATATCTACTATATGTTGTTTTCACACTGCGTCCCACCGCTTTGCGTTCGCTTCAAAAACGCTCACGTAGGACGCCGCTTAAAGCCTAAATACCCGATAACGGCAATAGTTATCGTATATTGAGTCAGATCGCGTTTCATATGTAAACAGTTATTCTCAATAAAGAGTTATTGTGAACCGCAATACCATATTTTAGGTATTATTAAGCTGATAACTAGTTATTGGAACTATTAATCGTTTGTGACACCCACTTCTAATATCTATAGTTTCCTTCTGATTCAAAACCCAAGCTTAGTGATTTAGTTCCCTGAGAAATATAAACGTGAAGTGTTTTCAAGTCTATGATCAGATTAGTGGAGATGGAAAAGAAGGTCGCCTTGGAACTAAGAGGAAGGAATCCTTCACAGGTAAATGGAATATAATTATACTGTCGAGACGTATTTCATGGATGTGATTCTTAAAAAATGTAAAATTGTGAGCGAGTCAATATGATTTTCGGTTCGTGTTAATGAATTGGGTGTGTAACGGTTGATATAATAACAAAAAATCTGACGTTCACTTGACATAATTTCACTTAATATAATTTTGTTTAATATAACGATCAGTTGTCAGTATGAATTGTAGTTATTTTATTTTTATTTATTTTTAAACTTTATGCACAGTTGTACAAGGGCGGACTTAATGCCAAAGACATTATCTGCCGATTATAATTACATTTTACCTAATTTCTTTTGATTCATTGAACATTTCTTATAATGCACATTTGACGTAATATTCATTTAGTAAATTATTCATTTACTATAATATTCATGATCTCTAAGTAAGTTTTTTGTTCTTCGCTATAAACCGTCAGCCACACATAACTATTGTTACCGGGAGGATCCAGATCCTCCCGGTTACAATAGTTAGGTGTGGCTTTAGGGCACCCCGACTCGGATAGGTTAGGTTAGAAGGGGATGGCAGGGTAGTAGTTATTTTACGTACGTGTAACGTTATATGAAAAGAATATTATGCATTTTGAAAATTATATAATATGAACTTTAAACTAAATGTTATTATATCAAAGGAAGATTATATCATATATATATATAACATTAGATCATATGAAATTAGGTTATTTGATATTATAGCATATGAAAACTATAAGATATTATGAACGTTATTTCAAGTGAAATTAGAGCATTTTTTATTATATTAAACATTACACGCCCTATTCTTACACAGACAGACGTTAATTTAAAATGTTTCCTAGGTAATAATTATCTTCCAACCTTATTGAAGAGAAGGCTCATTGATTTATTGGATTGTCAATGTCAACGAACCTTTATACTCACTTCAACAAAAATCCTATGGGCGTTTTTATCTTCTAAACTATATTTTTAATTAATTATTTTGTTACTTTCCAGAGCGTTTTTAACCCCCGACGCATAAACGACGGGGTGTCATAAGTTTGACGTGTCTGTGTGTCTATCTGGGGCATCGTAGCACCCAAAGGGATGAACCGATTTCGATTTAGTTTTTTTTCTTTTTTTTTCTTTTTATTTGGGTAAATTAACAGCAAAAAAAACTAGTATGCATAGATGGGGTTATAATTGTGTTCCCTACGACATTTACCACAGCTTAGTAAAGTAGTTGTATTAGAGAGAAAAACCGAACGCGTTTATAAACAAGAGAATGATAGATAGAATTACTTTAGAATTCCGATTATCTTATTTCGAAAGACACTAGGTCGCATTCCCACAATGTCTATGCAATTGAATTTTCTGTTGTATAAATCGACTATGCGATATATTGGGGAATGTACCCCTGCGTTGGTACGGCAGCAGTACGTTGTAAGAAGTTGACAAGGCTTCCGGCAATGCGTCCTAATAGGTATCCTATATGCTATTTTATTAATAAGGGTATTAAAAACGTACCTATTATTACAAATATCTTACAACAACATTGTTTGAAGCAATATACGTCTATTTTCAAGTGTAAGGATATCATACTTTTCTAGTAGCTGTTCATAGGTTAAATAGTTGTGGTAATATCTGTACTGCATACATCGCAAGAACATCTTCTGGACAGTCTCTATTTCCTGCTTATATCTAGATACTATAATAAGGTTCCCATATATATGGACACTGCGAATTCCACTTGGGGTCGTACTAGTGATTTGTAAAGATACAAGTAAGTGGTTGGACGCGTGAATGTCTTGGTGTTTCTCATTACGAACCCGTACATTTTACACGCTATGTTAACTATGTTGTCTATATGTAATTTTAGGTGAAGCTTGCAGTCCAACGTGACACCTAGATCTCTAATTGAGTCAACTACATCTAGCTGTACACCGCAAAGTGTATATCTGTATTGGAGGATGTGCATTTTCTTTGTGAAAGTAATAGATTTACATTTACTTAGGTTTAGACTTAGTTTGTTATTCGCACAATAAGTAGAGAAAGAGTCTAGATCATTTTGGAATTTCATGATATCATCGGTGTTGGCAACTGTATGAAATATTTTGAGGTCATCTGCGTACAATAAAAAGTTACAAAATTTAAAACAATTGGATATGTCGTTAATGAATATTATGAATAACAAGAGGCCCAGGATAGAGCCTTGTGGTACTCCAGAGCTCACAGGTACAAAGACTCATAACCATTCAATACGACTTTTTGGGTTCGATTACTGATATACGACTTGAACCAGCGCCATAAATCTCCACGTATGCCGTTAAAGGCAAGTTTGTCGAGAATTATTTTGTGATCTACCCTGTCGAAAGCCTTTCGGAAGTCTGTGTACACGCCATCTGTTTGCATACTGTTATCCATGTTTTCAAAAAAATTAGTAGTGTAAGCTAATAAATTTGTGTTTGTTGATCTACGTTTAAGGAAACCATGTTGTTGTGGTATAATAAAATTGTGAATTGATGGGTAAATAATATTATGTACCAGCCTCTCGAAAAGCTTCGACAGAGCGGGTAAGATTGAGATCGGACGATAATTTTCTGCTTTAGTTTTATCGCCACCTTTGAATACTGGTATGATGCGTGCAGCTTTCCAGACTTCTGGGAACACACCTTCGTGTAAACATAGGTTAAATAGGTTTTAAAGGTCATATACCTTAAAAACAAAAAAAAAAAAAACAGTTAGCATAATAAATGCTATAAAAAAAAATTCATTCAAACAAAAAAAAAACTAAATCAAAATCGTCGGGAGTGTTGTTAGCTATGTTTGAATATAATAATCTATGTTTGAATCGGTCCAAGATGGCCACCGCCACAACATGTCGGAATACATATTTCTTCATAACTCCCTCAATATGGGTATCAAAT
This sequence comes from Eilema sororculum, assembly GCA_914829495.1. Taxonomy (NCBI): domain Eukaryota; kingdom Metazoa; phylum Arthropoda; class Insecta; order Lepidoptera; family Erebidae; genus Eilema; species Eilema sororculum. Next base: position 15,814,760 of record OU618552.1, on the reverse strand, counting down.
GAAAGAGCTTGACTAGTAGATTAATTTAAAAAGCAGAAAATAAAAACGAAATTAAAAAATATACAATCCCGGCCACAAAAACACCTCCAAAGAGTTGAAAATAAACGGAGCTTGCCTTTAAATTTTTGATATACCTAGTAATATTTTGTTATTTTTTGTGTTTTTAGTAATATTTTGATTCAGCGGTTGCCATGTCGGGGGACCTTGAAATGTTCCGATAATATAACGGAGTGCTTAACCAGTTAGGGTCCCCCGACATAGCAACTGTTGAATCAATATATTACTAGATATATCAAAAGTTAAAAGGCAAACTCCATTTATATTGTCTACTTTTTGAAGGTGTTTTTGTGACGGGGGCTTTTTAAATTTTTATTGAGCTAGAAGTCGGTTCAATATTTTTGTCAAAAATCACTTATTATTTGTATTGTCATCAAATCAGTACAACATTACTGTAACTCTCCATAATAAATGTGGTCCTACGTTCTACCACGCAGAGAGCGTTGTAAACGCCACCCTATTCTACCCTTTTATACATTACTTTAATCTTTAATTTAAGTATAAAAATATAATTTGATTATTTTTAGGGGCTATTGGCAGCTTATGGTCGACATCTCATAAGGATTCATATGTATCAATCCTTCAGAATGTACTGCAGTTTCTAAATATGCAGGAACTAATAAATTATATTATTTTTCATAACAGGTTAAAGAATTAAACCTAAACAACAGCAGGAGCACCAGTATAATTGGACTCACAAATGAATACACAAATCTGGAAAACCTCAGTCTCAATGCAGTCGGACTCACTACTCTGAAAGGTTTCCCAACGCTGTCGAAGCTCAAGAAACTAGATCTCTCTGACAACAGAATATCTAATGGCTTAAATTTTCTAAATGTCTGTACAGAACTGACACATCTTAATTTATCAGGAAACAAAATTAAAGATTCAAACACACTAAAGCCATTGGTAGAGTTTAAGAACTTAAAAAATCTTGATCTCTTCAACAATGATGTCATTAGCATTGAAGATTACAGAACTAAGGTGTTTGCAATACTCCCGTCATTAATATATTTAGACGGGTAAGACTTATCTTTTTATTTTTTAAGATTGACCTCGCCTCATTGTCTGCACTAAGTTGTCAATATTATGTAAATGAAACATAATATGTATATTTAATAAAAAATAATTATCCATTCATACATGTTGGTTTCTAGGCAACATGACCAGTTTGCTATTTGTCAATACCATAGACAGGTATTGACAAATGGCAAACCGGTAATTATAAATTGCATTATAACCAGTAATTAATATTGTAATTGTGACGGTGGAGGTGAGCGCTGATGCATCACAAGGTGGCCACCCTAAACCTACACCTGGGTCGCAAGTCCCAGGCGCCGTCACAGTGTTCCTCTCTGTACCACGCCATGGACCCGGCGACCGCACGGTGAATCCATGGAATGCTAAGAACCGGATCTCTAATATTGACATTCTACACACAGTGACTAAGAAATATCCTAAGTATTTATACTTTTCAGATTTGATAAGGATGATAGAGAAGCTGTAGATACTACGGAAGAGGAAGATAATAATGAAATGAATGGAAATAATGACAGTGATGATGATGGTATGTATTATGATCTACCTGCCACGGTTTTCCCAAGCGACTACAATATGGGGTTCTTCAAGGGGGCATTAGAAGGTTTCTTCAGGGTAGGCAGCGCGAGTGTAACGCCCCTGGTGTTGCATACGTCCATAGGCCACGGTAACCACTTTCCATTAGGTGGGCCGTGTGCTTGTCTGCCACCTAAGTGGTATAAAAAAAAGATCTATTTAGTCAAGGTGTAAATTAAATTTCCGAGTTTATGAGTGGTTGGTCGGTATTAGTAACTATGCTGCATTTTTTTATAAATCTAATTTTACTTTCTCTCTTGATATTAAGATCACGGAGCTGCAATTCGGTAAGTCTCGATGGTTGCTCAAGACTCACTTATAGCTATCGTATTATATCGGTAAAGATACCGAGGGATTTTTAGATACTCATATAATGGAAATATATGAATTTTGAGATAATCAAGTCACACAATAATCTTTAATTCTTTTCGTATTTTTTTTCCTATAACAAGTAATCTCAGTGAGATGAGTACTTTGATGACTTAATTTTGTTACAAATACATTTTTAATTTAAATCCTGAGAACGTATCTAATTGTTCATATTTGGTATATTAACACATGGTTAAGATCTCGGGGATGTTTTTTTCTGACTAGCCTTGTCTTGCTAGTCCCAGTTCTACTACTACATCTTAATACTCTTATACTACTTGAAAAATAGCAATTGCAATGTATTTATGTAATATTGTGTATAGCTTTAATAGATGACTAATGTATGTCATGTATGACTATTGTATCTTATTTTTCTAGGCTCAGGTGATGAAGAAGTAAATAACGAGGAAGATGATGACGATGAGGAATATGAGGATATGTCGATCAGTGCAGTCTACAATGATAATCTCTAAACTACTCTAAACACAGAAACGAAATTTTAATGAGTTGAAGTATCAAACTACCCTAGCTTTTTAATGATAACACGTCACGTCACAATGATAATGACATTAAAACATATAAGCTAAAAATTTGTGATATTTTTGGTAGTTATATGATAGAAAAAATTGGATTGTGATAATTTTTGGTCCAAATGTATAATAATGAATATTATTTTAGTGAAAGCATACTACTCATATCACTAACTTTATCTTGTTCAGTCATCTGAACTGCCTCAACGATTAACGGCTCTTCCTTGTTCCGCCCCGCCAGTTGTTACTAAATTGTGCTCATCGCTGATTAATAAGTGTGAAACAACTGCCGTAGTAATATTTCCTTACATAATGTGAACTGAAATAAAAATAGATGAGAGTAGAATAGAGAGAGTAGAATAAATAACAGCATAAATCAAGGAATCATTAACATGACTTGTGAAAGTCAGAACCTACTTCAACATGTTTCTGTACATACCTCGCTCGTAATGCAACAAGTTAAGCCATACAACTTATTGCAGTCTATTGACGAATATAGATACACAATACTAAATCTAACACACAATTTCACAACTCTTAGATCTATTAGGAATCATCTCTGTTCTACCTTACGTGTTATGTATTCGTATGTAAGTTGCCAAATTAAAATCTCGTGTTATACTGTATACTCCTTAGTCCTTATATACTATATATATACACAAGTTCTTCTACAATTATTTAATATGCATACAAATCTTCCTTCTACCTATACTACAGTAAAAATCATTTCATAATATTATGTTGTTTACCTTAAACCGCGTGCATCCCGGCTGAATCGAATTTGGGACACCCAATCTCTTCCCATGCGGTGTCGTACAAGGCGACAAGGGATAGACTGTTTAACATCAGGCAGATATATACAGCCTACACTCCGCCTCAGATGCATGGCTCAAGTCAACAATAGTACCTGGAATGCGGCAATAGGCTCACCTCCCATTACGTGGGACCGAATACAATGATTGATGAAATGTGGGTGTTAATTCACCTCTGCCAAACCCACCTGGGATAAAGGTGTAATTATTTGTATGTATGTATGTCAAAACTGTAAGCAGGGAAACCACCAGATTCATAAAAAAGTACTTTATTTAATACTGTGTATTGATTTGTATTCCATAATTCAGTAAACGGCCTAAACAGATTTGTTGAACGATTAATCGTTATTACACCTGTAAATTTCAAAGTCCATCCATAAATTAATACTTTACCTAACACTAGCCGGTATAAATTTTCAGTAAAATTTTGTCACAATCATCGTCAGGAGAGAATTGATTACGCGCCCTAACATCCGTTCATCAATTGTAGAGAGATAAACGTCAAGCCGAGTTTGGAAATGACAAATGTTTGCTAATGACTCGCACACTGAAAACCGAATTATTTCGACGAATATTTTACAGACTGGCTATTAAGCATGATGGAAATAATAAGAATTATTGTTGCAGATCTATCTTTTGAAGGATTGTTTACAAATACAAATATATTTTTCATATTATTACATTAATCCTACCTATTCAATTGAATTATGGGATAAAGTTTTTGTTTGTTTAGTTAACTCATACATTTTTAAACAACTCAACTATAAACTGATATTATAAAGTAGAAAAGTAAAAGTAGAAGTAAGTAAAATACTGAAAAGTAATCGAAACGACTTCAAAACAGTGTAAGTAATGAAATAATACAATAAAATGCTATAAAAACCGCTAAAACCATTTTATTCCAACCACTGTACTCGGACAATATTTCTTCTATATCAAATTATGCTGAACTGTGTCATGTCTAGCAAAGTCAGCTAGACTTATTCAGTAATTCTATGACAATTTATTTCAGGCCATGTTCCCGCCGGTTTAGCTCACACCTGCTACCACAGCCAAGAAGCCCCTGTGCAGAAACATTGAGTGATTAAGTATGAGTGACCGGAAAATAGACAAAAAAAGTCTCTTATTATTATATTAATATTTTTTTAATAAAAATCAAAAAAATATCATATTGTATTTTTAAAATTTTTCCAAACTTTTTGACATTTCCCCACTAAAACGTGTTAAAATGTCATGGCTTCTCGAATAACGTCATAGTCCTCAAAACAAACAATTAGTACGGCAAGTGTGCTAACAAGTCTTTGGTATTTATAATGAAATCTAAATTATGACAAGCACTGTATCTTACATCAATGTGATAGACTGTGGCCAACGAAAGACGGCGCAAAAAGTCGGCGCCAAATTTAAAAAATATAATAAGTAAAATATTAGATATATATATATATATATATATATATATATATATATATATATATATATATATATATATATATATATATATATCTAGGAACCCTTACATAATATGCACAAAGTTTTACGATACGATATCTGCCTTATTAATGTATTGTAGATATAAGTACACATAACAGTGCTATATCGCATAAAGCAATGAAAGAATTTAAAATTGAATTTAATCTAAAATTTAAAGCAGTCTTGTATTAAACGGTATCTTCTGCCAATATTGTTGGGAGGTATTATGGTTTAAATTCTGGTCCATGTGCTATGCCAGACTAAAACTTAACTGTAACAAATTTCCTCCAGATTACGGATTTTGAGTTAAAGAGTAACAAATGTTTACACATCCATACGTACATCTTCCCTAAATTGAACAATAATATTAGTAAGACGTATGATCATAAAATGAAAATGATGTATCCACATCCATCATGTTACAGTCTAGAGGTCCACAATCAAAGTACCGATAATCCACAGCACAATGACACAAGTAGTTACGCACTTAACGGTCACATTAAAAGGGTGCTTAACACTCAACGGATTGTGCCTCTGTGAATAATGGCAAAAGAATAGCTCAGGGCATGAGGGTGCCTCCGTTTTTAACGTTGGCTGAAAAGACTCGTAACTTGGGAGTCATTCAACGCAGTAATGTGAACTACGTGATGTCGTATCGGGCACGTAACTCGGATCGGTTCTCCCTGGTTTCCAGCCTGCTTCGAAGCTCTCGCTTCGCAGTGACGCATGCGTTTTATTATGCTTATAAAAATTTCACGTGGAGGGTCTTTTTTATGATTTACGACTTGATATCCGATGTGGTTGTTTAACTAATATATGGGGGAAATAAAGTTATGTCATGTATCTGCGGAGTAAGTAACTTTTATTTTTTCTTTGAAGTTTTCGGATTTCAAACCTTTTCTAAATTGCTAAGTTATTGTAGGTTGCGGTATTGTCATTTTGAATTTTAAACGTGTTCCCAACGTTTCCATCAAGTGCTGTGTTTGTTTGAAGAAGTCGAAATCTAATAGTGCAATTTATCCTTCCTTGTTATCGATTCTTTACAATTTTATTCTACATTGCAAAATTTTATCCACCTAAAGGAAAAAAAAAATCTGTTGTCCCTTAGCTCTACTTAGAGTTATAAAGAATGATCTGTACAATTGAAAGCTACGAGTACCTATTAAAATATAATAAAAAAAAGTAAACAGCATGGAGTTGAATCCAATAAACGCAAGTCATTGTTATGGCGGCCCAAGGATGACATCTTAAATTGAATGGTCAATCAGCCTCGATGTAATGATACTTTGATTTCCATTAAATATAATCTTTGCACGTTTGAAATGGTTTGATAAAATTTAAGACGTGCTGTTGTTAAATTCGATTCGTCCAACCATTATTAGTATTTTCATTTTAAAAATAGCACTTACTTTAGCGATAACACATTTTAGTACAATGTGTGCCAGTCAGAGAAGAATATTTTTTCTCGTCACGTATTATGATTTACCAAAAATAGCATAGGTACGTTTTGTTAATCTTTTCATAATTTATTATTATGACAAGATTAACAAAATGTATGCAAAGCGGATATTTCATATTTTGTACAGTATTATTTTAGCAACGCGTTACATAATTAGACCAGAGCATCATAAAAAATGTGTTGTTAACCGGGGAGGATTGCAGAGCGAGACAATGTTTCATTTCATCATGTGAGTATAAGTATTATGAAAGGGTAAATAAAAAAAAATGTAAAAGTCAATAGAGGTATATTATGAATCCCATTACGATCTTTGGAGTCGAACCTCACTTGCTATACGGTACACCTGCGAATTGGCGGATTAGGCTCTGGTATAGGTTTTCCTTTTTTTAATAAAAGGACACGTCAATTTGACTTCTCCTCTCCTGATGGTAAGCTAAAGACAAAGTCTCGGAAAGTGGGTCACCATCGTAAACATGCACCATGTTAACAACGGTGGCACTCAGCTTGACGGCCTCATAAGATGCCTTTTCACAACCCGCTTAAAGGACACGGGATTGTAAGAAGAATGAAACACGTGAACTGGTAGGGAGTTCCAGGTCTTAATGGGAATGATTCACCGGGTTCAGAAGGTCATCGCTCCCGCTTAGTTGTAATAAGTAGGAGAGCTTCTCCCGGACTCCAATCTACAAGCTTTGGTACCCAAGATTGGCGCTCTCATAAAGAAGAAATTTACAGGTCAATGGACTCAGACGTCTTTGAAACACCTTCCTTTAAAGTCATCCATCAATTGACAGCATCCCGCTGATAGTAAAAATCCAAGTGAGTAAAAAAATGTTTGAGTTTTAAGAATGTGAATGTCACGCCACTCAAACTGATTTTTTTGGCTATTTCGTTCTCGGTAGAAACTCATATTACTAAGTTTCATATCGCACAGATCTAGGTTACATTTATTAAAACAAATACGTTTCATATTTTATAGGTCCGCTATAAATTCATATGTAGCGTAACAACATATCAATAAAGTTTGGTGTCCAATAAAGTATCGTTTACTGCATCTAAGCACGTGAGCATTCAAAGCGATACGCGTTCATATTACCCTGGAACCTGCCAGGTACCCAATTCTCATTCGTTAAACCTTTTTACCGATATCACGACACAGAGTACAGATTCTGATCACGTATCACTATAGAGCCATACAGCTCCGATGCTCTTGTAGACAAGAAATTGCCTCTTTACGGCTTCATGGCGAAGATTTTATGTCTCCCACTTACGAACATTGACTTCCGAGGTTGACATTTTCGTATATTCTAAACGTGTTCGAACCGAGTGGTGTGTAAACGTGCTGGCACTTCAAAGTACATGTAATATATTTATTTCATTTTATAAGAATATGAGAAAGATATGTTCATATTTGAATCTCTGTACGTGCCTGCTAACTAAGTCAAATTCACTTTGTATATTTATCATAAACCCTTGGCATAATATCCTATTATTTAAATAGCTATAAATCATTCCATTATATACAAAAAATACTTCCTCCAAATATCACTAAGTTACTCCATATCCCTACAATATAATACGATACAAAAAGAAACAATAAATACTCAGGCCATATGGAAGTTCTTAACGTTGTCTCAATATTTATAGGATATCATTTACAGAATATCTATGTATGTTCACTATAGTGAGCCAAGATTTCAGGAGATCTTAAATATTGACTGAAGCCTTACCATATACACCCTAATGCAATATTATATCCTGTATGAGGCCATTCATTCTTGTTTCATGTAATTATACTTAGACTTATTTTGACGCATATGCTGTAAATTGTTAATGGTGTATGTCTAAACCTCAATTCAATAAGTGCTATATATACATATACAAATACTATAAATGCTACGCATTCCACATCCCACAATTTGGCACATCCTGGGCTGATAAAATAGGACTGTAATAAATACAACTGTTTTGTAATGATGGTCTCAGTAATAACTACAAGAATTGGAGTGGAAACAATGGAACCAACATTTGTTGGATGACATCCAAAACAATGCCTGGAATCGAAGCCAAAATGAGTAAATAGTAGCATTAGCTAATAAATTATATTTCTGACTTCGTTTTTTTATTACCCAATCACATTTAACCTATCCAGATGATGCTCTTATTTAATCAGTTCATAATATAACAGTTTATGTTCATTTATATGTTCCATAACATAACATAAACTTACGCCTGTATTCCCCGAAGGGGTAGGCAGAGGTGCTAGCACCCACATTTCGCCAGTTTATGATTTAGGTCCCAATGTAATAGGTGGCGAGCCTATTGCCATTAACCAGGCACTTATAAACCTGCGATAAATACACACATAACTTCGAAAAGCATCGAAAAGTCATTGGTAAACCTGGGATCGAACGCGAGACCTCGTCTCAGCAGTCCATTTACCCATACCACTAGGCTACCGCAGAATTGTGTCATAACGAACGTATACGCTGTTCTTTTCTGATTCTACTACTTTTTCATTACTCTTCTTCCTCTTAGCGATAACCCCAGTCACATCCGTAGCTTTCACCTCAGAGTCTGGGGTCCGCTTTACCAGTCTAACTGCGGATTTGGCTGAACTTCGATATTAACCGTGAAGCGACAGCCATGTGACCTCCACGACTCAAAGGCGATATCGAAGCATTACAGATGGCCATCTGTTAGACTTTTGAGGGCTCCAACTATCCATGACGAGTTTCTTAGATGTTCGTATGGCAACCGGGACCGATGGATTAACGTGCTCTCCGAGGCACGACACGACAATGCAAAAGCCCATATTCACGCATACAATGTATTTTACCGCCTATAATTATTATTATAAATTTCGCAAAAGACTTATGAATAAAAAAATCTGAAAAATTAAATTAAACAGTAAAATGCTACAGCTAACATTTAACCCGTAAATAATGCAGACCCACTTGATTCTTTCAAGTTCAGTGACTTGAACACAGTGTGCAATAAAGTAAAACATTCTACTGTTTTATGCTAGTAAATTAAGTTTAAACTGGATTGAAGTCTGGACACTTTTTACTGTCCGACTCGGGAATACAACCCTTTATGAGTACTGTACGTAAAAAATAAGATGACTTTGTTATCAATAATAATTATTAAAATGTATCATTATAATTAACCAGTTAACCAGTATCTTCGTAAAGAATCGGTATGTTTTTATTACTCTCGGTGAAAGTAGTGACCACGGGTGCTGTAACAGATCTGAAACGTCGGCAAAATTTATGAGTCGACACTGTGATAGTTTAAAAATAATAATCTAGTAAAAGTCTCTGCTTGTTTCCAAATGGTTTGAGATTTAACTGTTTCAAAAATGTCTTTCAGTGTTTATGAAAATCGACTTCCTAATCAGGTGAGCCGCGGAACTCGTTTTTGGGGGAAAATTTCCAAAATGAAACCGATTAAACCAAAAACATATCATAATTGCATTGATATTGCTACTAAAGTTCGCATGGTAACTAGGAGGGCCCTAGTTTACGTTATTTTGGTGAAATATCGTTCAATATGCGGAGCGTTCAAAATCCAACTTACACTTCTTCAAAACGAGGTCCATCATGGCGACAGAACTCGTTTTCAAGAATTTTAATTTACATTTTTCCATGAAATAAAAATCTAAATATTACGTGGCACCGAATATCATAGTTGACAAAAAATAAGGGTATTAATAATAAATAGACAGAGCTCTGCCTAACCCTTTGGGAATTAATAAGTGCGAATATTAGAAAGAAAGAAAAAAGAAAGAAAAATATTTTATTTAAGTTCTACACAGTGGGCATCTTAAGTACAAATAGGTAGGTAATTATAAAAGTTCTAATTAGTGTGTATATTAAGTATGTATGTATCCAAATATCCAAAAAAAATGCACAAACAATCACATAATATAAAATATTAGTATTGAATGAATATGCGTAATTCACCCCTTCACGAGTTTGAAAACTTAGTAATTCTGCCTTAGAAAATTTTACTACATTCTCCAAGAATAATGTATAACCTTACATTGTCTTCGACACATACGTACGGTGTGAATGTAGAACGGATAATGTTCTTTATGAGCGCTAGGAGATCCAGTCAGGGGATCACATGCCACCTGCTAACAAGTGCAGTGACGAATACGAGCAGGGCCTCAAGCGCATGTCGGTCTTAGAGCAGGAACTACAAGAAGCCCACCACCATATAACCCACCTTGAAGCAGAGAAACGTGACACCATAGTATCCCATACCCATAACTTGTTTGAGGAGTTAGTCGGTAGTGTGCCCAGCCTTGTTTCTACTGAACTTAATGCAGAACCCACAATTACAATAGATCTAACAAATGATGATACCTTAATAGGTCATTCCCATCCCAATATGGGCAGAGTTGAGTGCAGTAGAAACAAACTTAAGAAATATGTGAAAATAAATAAATTCATAAGAAAAACACAAAAACTTGTCAAAAGACAAAAATGTATATATAAAAAAGTCAAGTATATTAAAGAGAGAAGGCAACTAGGTGATGAACTCGATATGTATTCTATATTAATTGAAAATAACATTTCAGAATATAACAATAGCATCTTAAAGTTAGAATCAGAAATTAATAACTTAAAGAAATCACTAGACGTAATGACCGACAAATATTGTAATGTTAAAAGTGAGTATCAGGAATATATTCTGGCCATGAAGGATCTGATGAGTCCAAGTTCCACATTAACATCTAAAGATAATTTACTCAGTCCTCAGCCAGTCTGTAAGTCCTTGCTGACTTCACACAAAAGCCCTTCACTTGAGCCAAATAATAAACACAGTAGTTCCTTCACTGAACAAAATAATGTACAATCAAAAATAGTGATGTTTTGTGATGAATTGGGGAAATCAATGGGCCAGTTGCTAAGTTCATATTTGGAACAAAACATAATTAACTACTGTATGCCAGGTTTAACTTACTGCAATATTATTGAAAAAATTAAGAGTCACAGTATAAACAGCGACAATACTCTTTTAATTTTAGTGGGAGACAGGGGAAATGCAGACAGAAGTGCGGTTATGAATTGTTTTAATTTGCTGAGCTTATTAAATGTTAAAAATATAATTTTATTTACATTTCCATATAGCCGTAGCTTGTCACAGGTAGAAAATAATATTAGATATAAGCTCAATCAAACATTACATACATTGAAATTTCATAATCCAGATAAATTCCATTTGATTAATATAAATTTATATTTAGAAAATAAACTATTATTGACAAAAGATAAATTATATTTGAATAGATTTTTTAAAAGACAGATAGCATCTTCGCTATCATATTATATTAAATACTCAGCCAAGAACTTGGCTAACCAACCTGCTTCTTTTGAGCAGAAAAATGACAATGTTTGTCTTGCAACCTTGGAATCTGTTCCAAATAATAGTGACAATCATTTAAATTTAATTCTAGGACAATAGAGGAAATCTCTAGCAATCTAATTTTAGGGACAAAGGAAAAGTCTATGTTCATGAATATTATACATCAAAATATTGAAGGTTTTTCTGGCAAAGAGTTAGAACTAGAATTGTTTTTAAATGAAATGCATATTCATGTACTTTGTATAACTGAACATTGGTTAAAAAAACATGAACTATTAGTTAGTATTGATAATTATAAAATCATTAGTTCGTTTACTAGAGTTGCCGCTGAAAGAGGTGGTTCATTAATTTTAATTAATGATAAATTAAAATCTAAAGAAAGAAAAGATATAGTAGCACTCTCAAGTGAGCGAAATATTGAATTAGCATGTGCAGAGCTTGAGCAACACATTATTGTTAGTGTCTATCGACCTCCATCTGGGGATTACCACCTGTTTGAATCAATTATGGAAGAAACCTTTAAAAAAATATGTAAATGTAAGAAGACGGTAGTTGTATGTGGTGATTTTAATGTTAATATATTAGAAAAATCCCAAAACGCGTTAAGGTTCCTCAATCTTTTTAAATCTTTTAACTTGCAAAATCTTTTTTGTGAACCAACTCGCACCACACCCACAACAGCTACCTGCTTGGATAATATTTTTACTGACGGCAATGTAAATGAGAAATCTAAAATAAAATTTATAAAATCAGATCATACAGGTCAGTTAGCTAGATTTGAGCACCAACATGTCCCATTACCTAAAAAAATTATTGTATGTAGACCAATCACAACTTATCGATTAGAAAAATTTAAAGAAAACATTAACAATAAAGTACCTCTTTTGGAGCCGAACCGTAACGAAAACCCGAATGATCTCTACAGAGATTTGTTCGGAGTAATCCAAAACGAATTTAATAACATTTTCACAAAAAAAACAATAAACGTTAATCAATTCAAAATTAAATTCAGTGATTGGGCTACACCTGGAATCTATAAAAGTAGAAAGAAATTGTATGAATTATATGAGACAAAGGCATGTACAAATGATCCACAAGTAATTGAATATACTAAAAAGTACTCAAAAATGTTCAAGAAAGTCTGTTCAATAGCCAAATCCAATTATATTCGGACTAAAATACAAAAAGCTGACAATAAAATTAAAGCAACATGGAATGTTATAAACAAAGAAACCTGTAAAACAAGGTCACGTGATCGATCTTTTGAGTTAAAAATAGATGATAAACACATTAATACTGATTCTGCAGTGGCCAATGCATTTGAATCTTTTTTTACAAATGTTCCAATTACCACTACAAGTAAATTAAATTCCTCAACAAACGCAGCTGCTATTCTACTTGAATCTAGTGTTGAAAAATGTAGTGTTAACTTTGATTTTCAGTATATTGACCCCGCAACCATACTTGAGACCTTTAAGCAACTAAATATAAAAAAGACAGAGGATCTTTGGGGCATTTCTACCAATATAATAAAATCAGTAATGCCCGTTATTGCACCATATCTCGCATTCATATTTAATCAATGTATAGAAGATAAACAGTTTCCTACTCTCATGAAGTATAGTAAAATCATACCGTTATTCAAAACAGGGGACAAAAGTGATCCATCAAATTTTCGGCCCATCTCCATACTCCCAGCCCTTAGTAAAATCTTTGAAAAAATTATATTTAATCAACTGCTTTCTTATTTTACGCATAACAAGCTACTTCATGATAAACAGTTTGGTTTCACTAAAGGTAGAAATACGACAGATGCAGGAATTGAACTCGTTAAACATATATTTGATGCATGGGAAAAAAAGCAGGATGCCATCGGTATCTTCTGTGATCTATCAAAAGCTTTTGACTGTGTTGATCATGAGACTTTGTTAATAAAATTAGGTCATTATGGTGTTTCGAACGGCTCACTTGGCTTGCTTAAGTCTTACCTCACTGGCAGAGTACAAAAAGTTAACATCAATGGCACCAATTCATCTGGAGCCCCTTTAGTCATGGGAGTACCCCAGGGCTCGATATTAGGACCCCTTTTGTTCTTGATATATGTTAATGATCTTCCTTACTTCAGTAAAGATCTTTGTGAAATAGTATTATTTGCTGATGACACATCATTAATTTTTAAACGTGATAGACAAACAGAAGTACTTGACGATGTAAATAATACCCTTTCTAAAATTTTGCATTGGTTTACAAGTAACAACTTGCTGCTCAATGCTAAGAAAACAAAATGTGTAAAGTTTACTATGCCTAATGTAAAACAGGTTGATACTAGTATTACAATGAACGATGAATCTGTTCAAATAGTTGATACCACAGTTTTTCTTGGAATAACTATAGATAATAAACTGCAATGGGGTTCTCATATCACAGCCTTAGCAGGAAGACTTAGCTCAGCTGCCTATGCGGTTAGAAAAATGAGGTCATTAACTGATGAGGAAACGGCACGATTAGTTTATTTTAGCTACTTTCATAGCGTTATGTCGTATGGTCTGATGCTGTGGGGCTCAGCTGCCGATATTGAGACTATTTTCATATTACAGAAACGCGCGATACGAGCAATCTATGGCCTCGGACCCCGTGACTCGCTGAGAGAAGTTTTTAAGGAAATTAATATTTTAACAGTTGCTTCCCAATACATTTATGATAATATCTTATATGTACGCAAGAATCTAGATCTCTTCAAAAAAAACTCTGACCAACACAATTATAATACCAGAAACAAAAATAAACTTGCAGTGCCAAAACTCAGGCTTCATAAGGTTGGTAATTCGTTTGTAGGTAATTGTATAAAATTGTTTAATAAAATGCCTCAGGATCTGATAGACATGCCACTTAATAAATTTAAAATTCAAATGAAAAATTGCTTAATAAAAAAAGGTTACTATAAATTAGACGAATATTTAAATGATAAAGATGCATGGTCATCCTAATCTCATCTCTTGCTCGCACTGTAAAAAATTGCTATACATAAAACCATATTTAAAATAAAAAAAAAAAGGATAATCGAGTTCACTGAGTTTCTTGCTGGTTTCTTCTCAGTAGAACCACCTACCGAACCAGCGAAAGAATCATTTTCTAATGATTTATTTTATTTATTTTTTCTGTGATTGACATTACCTACTTGTAAAATTCTGACGTTCATATGTGCTCTTTATGTGCCTAAACTGAATAAATGAAATTGATTCTTGAATCTTGAGATGCGATTTCCTTGCTAGCGTTATGAAGTTTTGTTTACTTTTAGGTCTAACTTTGTACTACCGCAGTAGAACGAAAAGTGTTCGTTAGACTGTTGTATGACTGTATAATATTGTATGTATTTATTTTTAAGGACACAAGTGTGTAAGTTATCATACTTTTATGACCAACTATAAATGCTAATAATGATGTATGATGTAGATACGATCTGAATACAACGTAAGTTTAGTGTTAACATTACTTTGCTTGATTTATGGTAATTATACAGTAAGCGTTTTTTTATTAGGTATTTTTGAAAGAGTAAAGAGAGTTCAGTCATGATTGATGATTGGTTGTTTTGATTCAATTGAGGTTTGTGAAAGTTCTCTAAGAACCAGTTGATATTCAGTATGATACTCCTCAGTCACACGTCAGTAGGTAATGCTCGAAAGGGTGAGCAAGTATTGCGACCCTATAAACGTAATAAGAAGAAGAATCCATACTAATATTATAAATGAGAAAGTAACTCTGTCTGTCTGTATGTATGTTCTGCTTTCACGCCTCAACCACTGATTTTGATTTTGATATTCAGTATGATACTCCTCAGTCACACGTCAGTAGGTAATGCTCGAAAGGGTGAGCAAGTATTGCGACCCTATAAACGTAATAAGAAGAAGAATCCATACTAATATTATAAATGAGAAAGTAACTCTGTCTGTCTGTATGTATGTTACGCTTTCACGCCTCAACCACTGATTTTGATTTTGATGAAATTTGGTACAGGGGTAGATTTTTTTTTTTTTTTTGTTTTTATTCAATATATATGGTATTACATTAGCATTTTTTTCAAGTACCAGTAAACCGAAAGGGTTTGTATCGGTACCCAATTACATTCTTTCATGTAACTAATAATAGTGCTTCTAATTCACAAAATCATTCACAAGTTTTATTTCGCAAGCATTAGATCATGGGAAAGGACATAGGCTATGTTTGGTCACGAAAACCAACATCCACGCGGGCGGAGCCGCGGGCAAATGCTAGTAGATTATAAAATTATCAAGATTTTTGGTTTGTACTTTTAATCTTTAGTCAAGTGTTCTATGTATTTTGTACAAACGGTAATTATGTTCGTATTACTAAATCAACCATTAATTGAATTGTATCTACACTAAATGTACATATATTACCAAATGATTGAGATAAGATGAATCATAAAAATTTGTTGTAAATGTTTTGACGATAAAATAATTCTAAAAGTTTCTGATTTAATATTTCCACTTCACGAAGGGTCGGTTTCATATAATATAGATAAAGAATTTTGGCGATGAACGACTAAGTATTAGAAGCCCATGGCTCTGCGGGTGGGTGTCCCCTTCGTTAATAAAGATTACGAAGTTAATGTCCTAAGGAGCGTAAGAACCTCTTTTTGTTGACCTCTTTACGTATAACTATATTAAAGTATATTATGTTGGGAAAGAGAGATTAGAACGAGCAGTTACGATATGGTTCGCTATTAATTTGATGGAGTTGGTGCAAATTCTGCAATGCTATTATTGTAGTAGACTTGTTTATTTTGAAAGCAGCTTGACTAAAGTAAGATTTACAAAGCATTTCAGCAGATAACAGATAACATTGGTTGTACATCATAATGTCGTTTTAAGTACATTTGCACGCATATGGTTAAATATTTGTTTAATTGTGAATCCTTAATCAATATTATGATGTTTGTACTCTAAGCTATCTAATATAATTTATCAAATGGGTCTCACTTTTATCAAACTCGTATATAAGTATAAAAGTAAAATGGGAACAATTTCGGCTATAGTATAGCCCGCCAATAATCTCTTTCTTTGAACCATCCTTCTTAGGTACCGAAGGGCTTAAACATCATTCATTGAGTCAACAAGAGTTTACTTGTAAACGTTTTGTCCAGTATGAAAGAATTTATTACTTAAAGACTTCCCACCATTGCTTTGTGATAAATCTAAAAACTTGCTGTATGCAATTGCAACTCAGACAGAATAAGGACGAATTCGTACTATGCTAAAAGTAGTCGCATGACTGATGTATTCCGAAATCATACATAAGTAAAGCATTTTTTATTGAATTTGGTGACAATTTAGTATGAACCTGTTTATAAGCATAATAAAAAAATAACATATCAGATAATAAATAAATATAGCTAGTTTCCTGAATTCATGATAATCTCAGCGTTCCATGTCAATTACGTGAAAAGGCTTTAGAGCCGGTCAATAGAAATAGCACGCAGAAAATACACGAGAGAAGCGCAGGATATAAGATAATGTCCTACTGTCTCCTGCACTTCGCACGAACTCTGGATCCCTGAAATTCAGTACATTGAACGCGAGTTATTCTTTACAATTTCCTTCCTTCTCCTAGGAACAATTAAAAGGTAAGGTACAGGATGCCAAATTAATTGTAAAACAGATATTTTCAGTTCGAAGTACGTACTCGTAGTAACCTAAAAAATCTTCACCTACATATCTATTTTCTAGATGGTTTGATATTTCTACGGTCCAAAAAGGTTCAATCTTCCAAACCCGTTCATTTGTTACGGCAAACCACGCGGTGAACGCGTTATAACGTTATAGTACGGTCCAGCTAATAAAAAACCGTCTGGTTCAAATTCTATTGCTCCAATTCACACTCTGTAAACAGTTTTGGGTGAAGGCCATTCACTCCTAAGTAAACAGCACTCTTATTATTCTAGTGAATTCTATATATCATATTGGTATCAGATATCGTGGCGAATATAAGTTTGAGACTGTATTCTCGATTTCTGGTAAAAATACTCAGTTGTTTATTTTTATACACATAAAAATCAAGTTATATTATGAGGAACCAAGAAAATACATTAAAGAAGACTATTATAAATCCGAGGATTTATGTCTTCATTTAATTTCAGCTAAGCATAATATATATGAGCCTACTGCCACATGCTTTGGCAGTTTGCCTGCATAAGTTTGCCTTGAGAGATATTGCCCTTAGTCATAAACTGTTGTAGCACGACATGCTCAAAGCCGTGTGTTGACGTCACGTTTGTTTCTTTGAGGCCTGCAAATGAATTTTACTTTTAAATCTCCATTGACGTGCCTCACATTTCACGATTGAAATAAAACGTAAAAATGATTGACATAAAAATGCTTTTGACTTTTGAATGAAGTGAGTGATGTCAACTGTCACCTTTTTGAATGACAGTGACGATTTTGGATGAAAGGTTATTCTTTTGATGGGTAAGTTATATAATGTGAAAATAAGTAAATCCTAGTTTGGATCTAGATAATGTTGTGTAGTAAAACTTAGAATATTATTTTGTCATTGTAAGTGTTATTCACTAAAATTCGTTCGTACATTGAGCACCTGTTTTTGTAACCCATTATAATAAATTTAGTATCTACTTTCACCAAAGGCTGGTTTAATTAAGGCTCTTCTTATCACACTTTGTTTTATTAATATTGTGGCAAGGTTGGACATGTCTAAGCCTTAAACTTAAGGATAACTTTACATTGAATGTTTTTTTGTAAATAACACATTGTACACAGGGATATGATTAATTTTCTATGTAAATGGTGATATGGATGATTAGAATATATATTATGTAGTAATAAAGCTTATGATTATTTTGAAATACATAGTCAATAAAACAGCTGAACAATAAGTGTATAAATAAATACGGTCGCTAATATTAAACATAAAATGGAATACTGATAAGTCCAGTATTGTCTGACAAAATAATAATATAGCTATAATTTAACCATGAGTATATTTAACCATTTTCAACAAGAAAACTTCGATTAAGGAAGATTTTTCAATGAAAAAAAACTAAAGTGCCAAATTACGAATTAGATAAGGTACAATAAAGGGTAGGTCAGTTCACTTAAATAGCTCAAAACCTGTGTTATATCTAAAGTAATAACATAAACTTTAATATCTCGAGCGATCAAAATTATGGTAATGTAATTCAACACCTCTAGTGTTAACTGAAATGGATCAAACTCCTTATCTTCAACTGTAAGCTAATCATGATCTATAAACTACTGTAAAGGTCTGTAAAATTCAATATCAGGTTGGATCTTCATATTTGCGTTAATCCCAGTCACATCCGAAGCTTTCATCTTGAAGCCTGGGGTCAGTCTAACTGCAGATTTAACTGAACTTCGACCTTTTCTGTGAAGCGACTGCCATATGACCTCCACAATACAAAGGCGATATTGAAGCATTGCAGTTAAACCAGTTGTTGGACTTTTGAGAGCTCTAACTATCCGTAACGACTGCCATAGATGTTCGTATGGCAAATGGGAACGATGGCTTAACGTACTCCCTAAGGCACGACCAGACCAATGCAAATACTCTGGGTATTTGCATTGGTCTGGTCGTGCCTTAGGGCCTTAATGCATACTAATATTTGCATTGAGCGGGGATCGAACCCGCGCATCCTGCGTAGCGGCTGCGTTCACTACCGCTACGCCACGGAGGCTGTCACACTTCAACACAAATTCTCAATGTTAATGATCTTTATACTACTGTAAAGATGTATCACGCAAGATCAGAAATACTTCGAAAACTCCGTAAAATACGAAACAAAACTAACAATTTACATCTCTATGGTAATTCACATTTTTTTATGACTTTCGGAATTTTAGGGAAAGAATACTCTCTCTAAGATGCCAAACATTACAAGCACCTTAGAGAAGGTATTCTTCCCATAAAGTGTGTAACATAAAAAAATTGTGAAAAACCATGTTTTATTGCGAAAAATATGACCTGTAGCCGAACCTTAACACTCCTGTCTCTTTTATTTGATTGATCAACTATCGAAAGTTGATCTTGAATAACGCTTGCCGATAAATTCAAGGTGGTTAAGTTTGGACCACTTTTCTATTTCAAACGCTTACTCTATCGACCAATTTAACTTAATTTACCGACATACGTATGTAACGATTGTGACATATCACGTTCACAAACATAATAATACGTACCCCTAGTCATTAACAAATATTTGAATTTAAATGTTACACTTTCAAAACTTTCAAAATACACACAACATGTATTCATTTTACTCTATGTCCTTAATTTTGAGATGACACAATGACCTACACAATACGTTTCACTCAAAATGTTATCTGTCTTTAATGTCAATTATTTTGAAACCCTCAATTCATCAACCAATTAAATATTAGGCACACGTACCTCACAATATACCGTTGTACGCTTGGACGTGCCCAGACATTAAATGAATACGTCATTCTAAAAGCAAAGTTTATTGTCAAAGCGAATAAATATTTATACTCAAAACGGCCAGTTTTATCTCCACACCGCTGTTATAACGTGGCATTAGGGCTGTTGTCTGAACGACAAAAAGAAGCGAATTTATTAATAAAGATTAATGGAAACGAGTAATGCCGGCTATTTGTTTTTATTAGTTTTCACGTTGCAGTATCGTGACTGAATTCAAAATATTTGGTATTTCCTTAAAATTACTAGTAGTGATACCGACTAGGACTATTGTGATGATGAACTTATGCGATTTTACTAGAATAAGGGTAATTTTGTCCGTTAGTTTTCTTGTTAGCAATAAAGGTGCGTTAGTATCTCATAATTTTATTGTCTCACATTTCAAAATCATATCGAAATATTAAAATCTTTAAATTTATAACAGGCGAGATTAAATAACTAGATATTTAATTCTACTTATATAATTATACTTACACCTTTGACTTTGAGAACAAATCGAATAAACATTCCTAAAACACTATTTTCAATGATAACAATATTTTCAATTTGTGTGTTCTATGTTTTAGTTTTAGGCTCAGTTTTAGGTTACACCCGTATGTGTGGAAACATGACGCAAATAATTTATACGCTGCGTCACTTGCTATAGGACTAATGCTTCAAGCTTTGTGGAAACAAAAATACCTTTTTTAAACATAGTGGGATGTTTTGAATGCTGTCGACGTAATTAGCGTTAGTCTACGGTTGAAATTTTTGTGCACATATTTAATAATTCAAAGAAAAATCTGTTACATTAGTGTGTGTGAGAGAGTGTGAAATGAAAAATTTAGAGTTAACATTTCCTGGTAATTCAAAGCTTGATAAAGCTGTAAAAGGTTGTACGGGTTTATTTTCTTTACGGGTTTTGACAATGGAATTTGTACGAAACTGGATTGTATACTGCACGTTGAGTAAGATGGATTATGTTATGCTCCAAATTTGGAATAAGATGTCAGTGTACATTTCAATGACTAGGTCATTTTACGATTATGTATTGATGGATAATCATTGAATAATGTGTTGTATTAAAAATATGTGGAGAAAGAAACATGTACGGTCCCACCGCAATATCATCAATCCAGTAGCATACCTTTTCACGTGTAATATAATTATGATCCCATCACTACATATTATTAACTATAAAGCGAAGTCGCTTTCCGCGTCTGTCCGTCCCTATGTTTGCTTATATCTTTAAAACTACGCTATGGATTTTGATGCGGTTTCTTTTAATAGATAGAGTAATTCAAGAGGAAGGTTTATATGTATAATACGTGCTAAATATAGTATAGGGTGCAGTGAGAACGAGATCTAACGCCACGCGGGCGGAAAGACATTGGCGGTACGAAGTTCACCGGGTCAGTTAGTGCAAAAATAAATTGACTTGCCAATCACTTCAATCAATCAATCAATTAGCCTGCCGCAGTCCATTGTTGAACATTGGCCTCTCCCAATGTGCGCCACTCAAAATATTCTCGAATACATAGGGAAAAATAATCTTCTCGGGCGGGACTCGAACAGTCTTTCCCTTACAGAGGGAATGCCTTGACCAATTTGGCTACCGAGACACGCCCGATGTGATTCAAATTTCCCATCTTATACGTCTATATTCTAACAAAATATACTAACAAAAAAACCGATAAAAATTAGTCTGATTCAAGAATCGATCTGGGAACCACTGCGGTACTGAGGAATCTATCAAAGAAATTAATTAAATTTGTTTCTGTACTTACAAAAAAGCAAATTCAGCAAATGTGTACAGACCCGCGTTCGCAATCAAACAGGCTTTGGTTTGCTTGTTTAGGCTCGCATCAATCAATGTCAGTGGTCCAGATAACTGAGGAGTGATCTATAGACTACTGTGAGATCGGGAGAGAATTCATGAGAACTATCGCGCTGTTAATTTATTGAAATTTTAATTTATGCTCTCTTGTTTTTGTAATTAGATTGTTGAATACCCCTATGGAATGCATCATCGTGATTTAATAGCCCTGCAAAGTAGAACATCAAGATGGTTTCTACATTTACTGCCAGTTTTAGGACACTTGTTTATAGGACATTGTTTATCCTATCAATTATGTTACATTGTTGTATTCTTTATTCGTCATAAAATCAAGCCTATTTCACCAGATGTAATGTGCCTATAAGGACAAGGGTGAAGCTTTTGAGTTTAACCGTCTTCGAACTATTTCTGTAAATTCCCTTCGTGATAATGTCTCCTAAATACCTTTTCGTTTTCATAATAATGATAGGTTATGTGGTTGATTAATATTAGCTATTATCACTCGAAAATTATATTAAGGTAACGTTAACCTACCTCATCACAAAGGTTACATAATTACGAACGAACCTTGGTTTACTTATTCTTTAACCCAATTATCTCTTATAAACGCTTGAACGGGTTGGTGCTGCATTAATTAAAGGACGTCTAAGGGACATTTCGCATTATGTATTCAAAGCAGGACCTCATCAGTGCTCTCATTACTTCACTTGTTCTAAATCAGACGTATCAGATGAAAACGTAAAATGAATATTTCCTTTTCCCTTGAAACACCAACCAATTCTATTTGAAAAATCTCACCTGCCCGAATATTAATATATTAATAAAAAAGAAGGAAAATTCAATAACAATTCATCTCTTGAAATACCCTATTGAGTTTGATATTCAGAATTTTCTATCTGATTGTATTTTCAATTTTCCAATTTGGTACCAATCACATAAAAATATAAGAAATGTTCCGGAAAAAGATTTAAATTAATCGTTTAAAATTGTAAATGTTACGTCACGTCAAGTCACCAGTGAAACATGATGAATTTGTCCCTCACCGCTAACGACATAACTTTACCGATTAACTTAGTTAAAGTTCACAAAGGAAATCAACCATCCCTTTGGTCCTCCAGTTCCACCGCACTTACTCTATTAGTTGTATTGACGGGGGATTTGCCTGATCGAGTTTCAATTTTGACGACTCGACAACATGAATAATTGTGTACTTAAGTTTGATTCGACGCAATCGCTTCAACAGTGTAAGGTCATTGAATGTTTATTGGTCTCAAAACAGATGAAGTAAATCGCTAACAAGACCTTGAGATTGATTGTATTGAACTCAAGTGGCTTCCTGTTCGACTGCGCCGAATTGCTTATAAATTTATTTCTTCTTCAAGCTTTAATTCATTAAATGTTCGTTCTGATATGGTTTTATGAGTTTATAAATCTTATATCTTAATTTTTGTTGAAGAAAAATCTTATAAATCTATGCAGGTGGCATATATACTATGTAATGCTTTAATCACTGATAATATAATCAAAAATTAGAAGAGGTTATGTAAATGTAAACTGCTGTCGTAATGCCAGAAAATACTGATCAAAGGTAATACAAAATATTTTACATTCATTTCGACTCCTTTTATGCATTCTTACATGTTATGTAGATCCTCTACAATATCTATAACAACAAACAAAACTAACTTCATCAGCTTTGTATACAATGGACTATGATCCGTTTCTTATTATCCTTTTGTTATACTTATCAGCATTATTAACGATTCTTTCATTACCTCGGTTAACTGTTAGCTAGCTGTGTATCTGTTTCAGGCTAATACAAAAGTCATATTGTTCGGCGTATTCTCCGCAAAAATTACATTGAATACAGAACACGTCGATATGCCAATGTTTCCCAGTTTGTCTTTCCCATTGTTTGACTCCGACAGAATGTATTTGGGTTAAATGGGAAGACGGGAAATATACGGAGCTTGTTATATTTCTAATTCCCTTATCGCATCTGTTTAGGTAGTAAGTGAAATTATCAATATTGTGATAGTGATGGTGATGGTGATAACTCTTTTATTTTTGTATTATTGAATTTATTTTTATAATATACTGTAACTGTATGTATTATGGGTTTATGTATGTATTGGCATGAAAATTAATTTATGAAATCAAAGTTAATGAAAGACTTTTTAAACTTTAATGTCGACGCAAAATTTTTGCTTACCAGTGAAACTTTTTAATAAGATAAAATATCACATTTTGCTTACTTAGATCAGAAAGTCGGCCTGATCTTGAGTATTTAATGGATTCCACAAACTGCTTACGCATGACTAACGTGAATTGAGGTGGTAATAAAAAAGTTTTTCGTGATCATCACAAGATTTATAACACTTATCAAAGTTTATTTAATGAGGCAGAGTTTTTGAACTGTAAGTACATTTTTCATGAAAATTTGGATATCAAATTCAATGAAATCAATAAACGTCAACTTTGGTAATTAATTTGCAAATTAATATTACTTACAGCTTTTTTAAGAATCGCTATTATGAAAATAAGTTAGGCTTCGGGAGCGTTCCCCTTACACCCGGTATGTGGATACCTAACTTGAAACATTCTTAGCAATTTTAGAATACATATTACTATTAACACAGCCTATAATAACTCAAATAGAGAGCTACTTTGAGGGACAGTATTTTCTGTAATGAAGATCAAATGAACTGAACAATATCAAAATATTTGAGGGATAGGGCCGTAAAGGCGTTCGTTTCCTTAACATTAATGTTTGGGGACGTATTTACCCAGACCCTGGAATTTCGTCAATTTTACTGTTGGGTTCATTTTGTGGCGAGGTTTGAAACCCTTGATATATCGGTGGAATATGTAAATTTCGGTATATGCTAGAATAAATGGGTGAACATAAATTTATATAACTTAATACAATATACATACTTTTATTTCGTAAATGTAACCTATTTCGTAAATGTAACCTATTTCGTAAATGTTACCTAGTTCTTAAATAAATGATAACATTATGCTTTCACGTCTACTTTGCTACACTGATGAAATTTAAACAGGAGAATCCGTTATGAATTATGCGAGTAGTTTCTAGGATATAGCTTTCAACACGCTACTAAGGCGTTAGTGCGCTCAGCATTGTCGACACTCGCAGAGATCTTACTTAAGAGAAAGATGTGTGAAACTGAGGAGACACTGTTATAGGAAATTGAATAAAAAAAATTGTGTAATAGATCAAGAGGAACAACCATATCCAGAACGTAGATGTCTCCGTTATAAGTAATCAGCCATTTTCTGATTATGCATGATATTTTTTTTTTTCTAATAAAGTATAATATATAATACTTTATTTATATTACAATCTAGCCTATTGACTAATAAGTAAATAACTTTGACCTAAATTACTACATAAACATAATTCTAAGAGCGTGTCCATTAACACTTACTTAGTTTTTGTTAAGGCGAAGACACTTTGTTCATGTGTTCTTTGTGCGCGGCACTTGTCACTGCATTTATTTGACACTAAAAACACTACACTAACTCAAACGGCTTTGTGCGTTTTAGTCTTCTCACTATATCAGTGTTATCAAGGAGCTGGATTGCCTCGACGTTCACGTGATGATGAAGTCTCTTTTCATGGGCTTCGGCATGCTTTTGAATGACTTGATCTACGACGTCCATGTTCAGGTCCCGATGTAGATCACAGTTACGAATGTACCAGGGTGCGTTGACAATATCCCTGAGCACTTTATTTTGGAATCGTTGAATAATCTGACGATTGCTTTTACTGGTACAGCCCCATAGCTGGATACCATAAGTCCATACTGGCATCAATACCTGTTTATATAGTAGGACTTTATTGTGTACTGATACAGGAGAGCTTTTCCCAAGAAGCCAGTACATTTTCTGGTAGCGTAATTTTAGTTCTGATCTTTTCTTCTTGACGTGTGCTTTCCAGCGCAGCTTGGCGTCTAGAGTCATGCCGAGGTATTTGGCTGTATTAGCGTATGGTACTTGTTCTCCATTCATAAATACGGGGAAATACTGTGTTCTCTTATTTGTGAAGTCAACATGAATCGACTTGCTTTCATTCAGCCTGATGCGCCATTTTTTGGTCCAGGAAATAACTTCATTGATTATTATTTGGACCTTTTCAACAGCCTCTTTGTGATTGTCACCTATCGCCATTATGGCCGTGTCGTCGGCAAAGGTTGCAATTGGGTGGTTTTCGTTGACTGGAATATCACTGGTGTATAATAGGTACAGAATTGGGCCTAATACGCTTCCTTGTGGAACTCCAGCTTTGATTGGCCTTATTTCTGAATAGACGTCTTCTTGACGGATACGAAATACCCTATTCAGTATATAGGATTCAAGAATCTCAGCAAATTGTCGCGGTAGCATTACTTTAAGTTTGTGTATGAGTCCTTCATGCCAAACTTTATCGAAAGCTTGTGCTACATCAAGGAATATGGTAGAACAAACCTTTTTTTCTTCTAGCGCTTTTTCTATAATATTTGTTATTCTATGTACCTGGTCAATTGTTGAATGCTTTTCTCTAAAGCCAAATTGATGGTCAGGAATAATATTACTGTTTTCAATGACTGGTTTTAGTCTTTTTAGCAATAGTTTCTCGAACAATTTTGATATTATTGGTAGTAGGGAAATTGGTCTATATGAAGCGGGTTCATGTGGTGGTTTGCCAGGTTTTGGTATCATAATTATTTCAGCTACTTTCCACAGGTCGGGTACATGCTTTAATCGAAAAGCAGCATTTATTAGAGTTGTCAGTTTAACGATCGCTTTACGATTTAAATTTTGCAGAATTTCACCGGTTATAAGGTCGTAGCCAGGTGATTTTTTTGAATTTATATTGTACTTGATCATATTCGAGACTTCCTTTGGTGTGACGAGCTTTATTTTTAAGTTATCATATTTTGGTAGTTGTTCAGTACACGTCATCTCAGTAGCGTTAGATGATTCAACGTTGGGTTGAAATATAAGCTCCAGGTGTTTAGCGAACCTTTCAGCTTTTTGTTGATTACTTCTGGCCCATTTCCCGTTTTCTTCTCTTATAGGAGGAATTTGTGTTGTAGGTTTTTTCATGTTTTTGGTTGCTTTCCATAGATTGTAATCTGACTTAGAATCTGTGGTTAAGTGATGTAAATAGTTGTTAGTAAGTGAGTTGTTATGACTTACTATTTCTCTCTTCAGACGTTTAGTCAGATTATTAAGCTCGGTTTTATCTTGAGGGCATCGGGTTAGATGCCATCTTCTGCGCTGCTTTCGTTTTTGCCTTATAAGATTTTTAATATATTCAGGATATACAGTTCTAGTGACTCGTATTGGCTTGATTGGTGTATTTTGCCAAGCTGCCTGCTGTATATTTACTATAAATTGTCTAACTTCTAACTCTAATTGTTCTATCGTTTTCAATGGAACTCTTAATTCTATTCTGTTGTCTAGATCTATTCTAAAACTATCCCAATCTGTATGCTGATTAACTAAGATTGGTCGTTTCTCATTATACAACATACGTCTGCATAACGTCAATAGTATGGGAGAATGGTCCGAATTCATATCGTGACACTCTTCTATATTAATCTCATTACTAGATATGTTTTTGCAGACGAAGAAGTCTATCAAGTCTGGAATTCTGTCAGGGTCTGTAGGCCAGTATGTTGGTTTTCCTGTGGATATAGCTTCACAGTTTAATTCTTGTATGGCTTTGAACAGTTGCCTGCCTTTAGTATTATTTAGTCTCGATCCCCAGTGAGTATGCTTGGCGTTAAAATCACCTCCTACGATGAATCTTTGACCATGCTGACTTAGGAAGCTTACATATTCTTCTTTCCTGATAGTGTATCTAGGAGGTGAATACAGGGCTGCTATAGTTAGAGGGTAAAGGCTACACTCTACTCGAATTGCCACTGCTTGTAATTCTGGTTGCTCGTGCTTACTTTCTTCAAAATGTCGTATATTTTCTTTTACTATTATTGCACTGCCACCATGTGCACTGTTTCTTGGATGTAGTGCATGATATACTTTGTATCCTTGAAACTTAACATAACATTGTCTGGTGAAGTGAGTTTCTGATACCAGACATATATCTATATTTTCAATATCTAGGACTACTTGTAGTTCTTGTTGGTGTTTAAGTAGTCCATTTGCATTCCATGCCATAATTTTCAGCTTGTTCTTCATTTTTGATTGGTTTTTTTACTAATGGACTGCTTGGCTCCATTTTCCAGCCTTTGTAGCCTGCCATCGAAAGATGACATTAATTTGAGTATTTCATCCAACTTTCCAGCCAAGTTATTGTGCGGTTGGTTCATATTGTTGACATTAGTAGAGCAATGTGTCTTAGCAGCGGCTTGTGCATAGGTTTTTTCTCTCGTGTCACTTGTTGATGGTCGTTTCAGAGCAACTTGTTCCTGGTTTTTAGCTGACGTTTTCTTGAAACTTTTATTTTTTATGTGTTGCATTTCCTTAGCTACTATACATCCCCTGTAATTAGCTGGATGTGCTTCACCACAATGTACACACTTTGGTTTTTCTTCTGCTGGTTTTTTGCAGTCTCGAGTGAGGTGTTTACCTGTACACTTAACGCATCGTGGTTCCTTGGAACAATATTTTTGGGTATGGCCATACGCCTGACACCTTTTGCACTGGGGTACCAGTTTGGATGTTTTGATTGGCTGCACTTCGACTTTACACCCTAAAATAGCCTTTATGCTGTATATTTTGCTGATGTCTTCGTCATTCGCAAAAGTCAGCATAAACATATTCAGAGGAGCTTTGTTCTTCCAGCTGAGTTTGTTAGCTGCGTCTATTATTTTTAGGCCCTTGCTTTGTAGATCTTCAATGATTCTCTCGGGTTTGCATGTATGGTGCAGATTTTTCACCATGACTCTAATAGGTCTCTCCTGTTTATTTTCATAAGAGTGCCAGAGATGGCCACTCGTGGATAATATGTTTCTGAGGGCCTTGTAGGCGTCCTCGTTCTTGGCATTAATTTTGACACACTTACCATTCAAGATTTTAGTGGTAAATGCATCTTCCTGGGGATTTGCTGCTATCATATCGAAGAAGGCTTGATAGTCGTCTATTCCATCTACAATTATAGGTGGAGGGGGTGGCGCCTTCTTTATTTTGGAGTTTTTGGTAACCAAAGTGTCAGCCTTCTGAGCTTCTTCCGATTGAGTAGGCGACGAGCTCAGTTTCCTTTTCTTTCTGGATTTAACTCGAATCCACTCGGTTTCCTTGACCAGATCTTCTTCATCTGTACAGTATTCCGAGCATTTGGTAGAATTGTCTGTGGGGGTGACTTTTGGTTCACTAACCTTGACTTTGTTTTCATGAGTGAAACTCATGATTTGCTTTTGCAGCTCATCGATTTGAGTCTGCATCTTCTGTATAATCTGGCGAAGATTGGCATTTTCAGCTTTTTCTTCACTGTACGCTTTAAACAGTAGATGTTCATTCTCTGTTTTAAGTGTAATTGGGCTCGACGACATATTTAAAACTAATAAAGGGCTTCGCCTTAATTTTATTATTTATGTTACCTTGCAAAATGATGAGTGCGTCATCGCGGCGATCGTTCAACCGACGCGCGACGTTCTGCAACCTTTGCACTTTGCACTATTATTTAGTTCATACGCGCAACGCGACTGTTCTGAATGATAGACGAAATAATAATCAATGCATGATATAAGTTCGTTAAAATTTATATCCTTAAGGAAAAGTACTTTTTTTAAAACCACGACAATGTGTATGCCAAATTGTGTGATGTTCGGTTGAGTGTTTAGTACCATATAAAAAACCATTAAACCCGATATAATTATTGTATCAAGTAAACTCACTTTCAAAATAGGACATTCATAGGTTAGGGTTCCTTCACTTAAATTAAACCCCTTAAAATTGTGTTTCATAATATCTGCCTCAGCGTACATTTCACCGAATGCCTCGTTTTAAATAAATACGTTTAATGTCGTATGTATAAAACAAAACATCGCGTATCCTGCGTAATGTCAGGAACATTTTATACGTCAAAATATTTATTACGTCATGTGAGTTACGCATGCTTACGAAAACCGCAATTCGCAGAACATTCCAGAGTAACAAATGAAAGCTCGCTTCACACGTTCATGATCGCTTAATGTGCACATCCTGAATTCTGTTTTTGGGCGTATTGTACTTCTGGTATTTTATAATCTTGAAGTACATTACAGTATAATAATGATACTGTAATATTCTTAAGTATTTCTTAATGTTAGTCTATTTTGCTTTAATGCTGCTAAAATTTATACATTCACAGTTTACCCATTTTAAGAACAGGGAGGGAAACTGTGAGTCACAGGGTGATTTGGGGTTAGATTAATCCATAAAAATGCTAGTGAATTGGTCGATCAAAGTACAATTATACCCTTTATTGACTTAAACACGGGAATTATTTCTATTAATCAGTATTATTACAATAAACTATTAGTGTTAATATGATACGTATTATGCCGAAAAAACTAACATTCTGGTGACCATAATCTCTTTAGCTTCAACAACGCCTTAAATGTTTATATTACTTTCCATTATAAATTGTCAAAGGAAAACTCTGTTCAAATATACACACAAAAATTTATACATATATATAAAATTCCGCTCCTTTATACCGCTGCTTGCCGGAAGACCTTTCCATTTGCTATTACGTTGAAGGGAAGCTGGATAAGAGGGGTGGGACGTGATGCAATCAGATGTGAACGGACACAGAAATTGTAGGGAATCCTTACGTTAGATATATTTTTGAATCAAATACGCCACTGCATTTTGTATTGTACATTATTTTCTAACAACTAAATTACATGACCCGTTTTAAATTTATTTGATATGATCCATTTAAATGTGTAATTTCTTCAACAGCTCTACGGTAAGGTTCTACTAGGTATTGGTGTTAATTATTATCAATAAGCCATACTTAAGAATAAGGAAACTGACGAAAACCTTTTCCTTTTTTTATTTCCTACCTCTTTTCTTAACCTCTCTCTGGGATTGCAAGTATATATTATGCCACCTTACGATTAGTTAAACTATTATTCGTTTATAACTTAATCACGCCTTTATCCCCGAAGGGGTAGGCAGAAGCGAATTAACACTCACATTCCACCAATCATTGTATTTGGTCACATGTAATAGGGTGTGAGCCTATTGCCGCATTCTGGGCACTATTTATTGACTCGAGCCTTGCATTTGAGGCTGAGTCTGGGCTGTATATATCTGTCTGATGTTAAACAGCCCTATCCCTTAGTCGTCTTATGACACCACGTAGGAAGAGATAGGGTGGTTCAAATTCTACTCTGTCGGGAGCCACGCAACATGATATTATAAAAGTAAATATATTTGCCATAATGCAATGAGTGTATGTTTTGTGTGTAGTATAAGATCTACATAGGACTGTTTCGCAGTCCTAAATATTTTGATAAAATAATCATCATTTTATTAGATCTAATTGAGAAACAATATGTCATTTGCCTAAAATTTATTAAAATATTACTATTGACTGAGTAGCTTCGTTTTAATAAAGCTTTGTCTTGACAAAATGAGGTCATGGTTAAGCCTCAAACATTCAATAAATCACTTTTGCACAGTGAATAATTTTTTACTAGTGCTTTCAGACCACATTAGGCTAATCCTAATCTAGTATAATCTTTTATAAAACGGTGAATTCCATTTTTTCACTGGGTCCTTAACATAAGATGTTAGTTTTTATATATCGCACCCACGTAATCTGCTTTTTTGGAGGTATGAATATTTTAGTATATTTTAAAATTACATTCTGAATAAGAAATGAAAGCAAGGTGATGTTCTTAACCATGAATAGAATCGCTCAAATATAAACATTTATTGGACACATTTTATTCAACTATTTAATATTTTGTTTCTTTCTTTTTTTCTAAGGCCATGGAAAAAGTATCACTTTACACCGTCCTTGATGGATTGAAGATGTTTACACAAAAGAACAAGATATGTCACTGAATTTAGGTCAGTGCATTTCTACCCCGTATCAGGTTGTCTTATATTTTTGTACATTTGTGTTACAATCCTGGAATTGTCAATGTCACAGATTTTTATATATTCTTTCAACTAAATTTAGTATCCACTAAGACAGCTTTAAGAATATGACATCGTTAAAAGTTCAATATTCTCCAATGTGCATAAATATATTTGAGTCACCTTACTTACTTCCAGCGGGGGACGCCGTCGACCGGAAGGGTGATCTGCCCTCTTTGTGGGCCATTTCACCCAAATCCCCTGTGCCTCCCCTGGGGAGGCCAAGGGGGCGTCCGGCAATCACGGCGCTCCGTCGAACCTACCTGTTTCTTTGCAGAATCTTACGATCTGTTCCACCTTCAAATCCTCAAGGTCTGGTGTTTCTAATGTGTCCGTCCCCATGTTTTCCCATCTTGCTCTTGAGTACATGGGGCATTTGGCAAGCAGGTGGAGGCTGGTCTCCTCGGCCTCCATGCACTCTGGGCATTTGGGGTAGGTTTTCACTCCTATAAGTGTCAGGTGCCTGTTTAGTCGACAGTGTCCTGTTATTACTTCTATAACCAGCCTCATGTTTCCCCTGGAGAGTTTCAACAGTTGGCTTGATTTCTTCGTGTCCATGTTTTTAAGAAGATCTTCGACTGTCTCATGACAGGCGAGGATTTCCATCTGCGATTTGTTTCGGCGACTTTGCTGTGGCCTATCACTCCCTTCGTGATTTTGTGGGCTATGGGCAATCTTGGCTCAGGGCCCACCTGGTTCACGTCAGCTCCTTTTCTGGCCAGTTCGTCAGCGATTTCGTTGCCCGTGTTACCCTCGTGTCCGGGTACCCAGGCAAGTGTTACGTCTAGCTGCCTGGTCAGTCTTTCCAAAGATTTCTTGCATTCCTTGACAAGTGCTGATGTTGTTTCTGTTCTGTCTAGTGCCTTCAGTGCCGCCTGGCTATCGCTATAGATGGTTACCTTTCCTTCATCTTTAAGGCGGCTCACCATTTCCGCGCATACCATTATGGCATAGATTTCTGATTGGAAGACACTTGCATATTTGCCTAGGGAGATTGTCCTGTATATTACTGTTCCATTTCCACGTTTTATGTGTATTCCAGAACCAGAGAGTTTGGTGCATTCTTTTCTGGAGCCATCCGTGTAACAGATAGTGCCTCCTGCATCCATCTTCCAATTCTCCCTCTGTCCAATATGTACTCTGTACTTTTTGTCAAAGATCCTTTCTTTACTGATAAGATCATTGTTCGATAGGACCATTGACAGTTTATCTTCATATCCTTGACTGATCTTGGCATGACCTTCGTCAAAGATATTGCTTGTCCATTGACCTGTGCTTCTCAATTTGAACCAATGTTTTATTGCTTTCCTTTTTATTTCAAGGTCTATCGGATTTAGGCCCAGTATGATCTCTAGCGCGGCTGTGGGAGTGGTCCTCATCGCGCCGGTAGTCATTAGTGTTGCCAGTCTCTGAACTTTGTTCAGTTCTTGTTTGTTTTTCACTTTATGGGTTGTGTGCCACCATACTAGGGATCCGTGGAGTATCCTTGGCAAAATAATTGCCTTATATATCCACAGCACCATGGCTGGTTTCATTCCCCAGCTTCTGCCTATGGCTCTTTTGCATTGCATCATGGCCATTTTTGCTCTTGAGCATGCATTTCTTATGTGTGTTTTGAAGGTCAGTTTGCTGTCCAGTATTACTCCTAAATATTTGACCTCCTTCG
Source organism: Eilema sororculum (assembly GCA_914829495.1). NCBI lineage: Eukaryota > Metazoa > Arthropoda > Insecta > Lepidoptera > Erebidae > Eilema > Eilema sororculum. The sequence goes on along the minus strand of OU618552.1, from coordinate 15,781,003 downwards.
AGGTTTTGGTTATCTAGTTTGATTGGTACCGACCATTCAATTTTCCTTTTTTGGGTGAATAAGACTACTTTGGTTTTGTCAGGGTTTAGGTTTAGGCCTTTACTCCTGCACCATTCTAGTGCTACTTTTAGCCCTCTGTTCATAATGTTACATATGACGCTGAGGACTTTTCCTGTGACCAGGAGCACACCATCGTCCGAGTATGCCTGTGTGTATATGTGCATCTTGTTGATCTTGTCGACTAGCTCGTCTATTAGCAGGCACCATAGCAGTGGTGATAGACATCCTCCTTGTGGAAAGCCTCTTTTGGCCACTACTGTTCGTCTTGTGCCTGCTATCTCTGCATGTATCAGTCGGTGTTTCAGCATATTTTTCACCCATCCTGATATAATCTTGTTTATTCCTTCCCGATTCAGGGTTTCCTCTATCGAGGTTGGGGTGGCTCTGTCGAATGCACCCTCCACGTCGAAGAAACAGCCTAGTGCGTACTCTTTGTTGCTTAGCGATCTCTGCACTCTGTTAGTCAGCGTGTGGAGGGCAGTTTCGATTGATTTGCCCTCCATGTAAGCGTGTTGGTTTCTGTGTAGAGGAGATCCGCTATTAGCCACTTGTTCTCTGATCAATCTATCTAATATCTTCTCTAGAGTTTTTAGTAAGAATGAGGAGAATCTATCTAATATCTTCTCTAGAGTTTTTAGTAAGAATGAGGAGAGACTTATGCATCTGAAAGCCTTGGCGTCTTGATTGAGTCACCTTAAATAGATTCTTATTTTTAAATGTGAATCAAACAATTCTGTTTTAAACGTTATCATTGCTTATGCAAAACTTTTGAATGGATCTATGAAATTATAACTATAGTTATAATAACGCAAACGTCTCGAATCTTCGATAAGCAAGTTCAGTAATATTTTTTATGAATACACCTCCGGTAACAAAGAGTTGTCAATCTATTCTATGTTTTCTTTCTGTATATGATGGGTAATTTCAAAGACAACAATAGACATCACCATTCTTCAAGGAAAAATGCAAAAGAAAATTTCTTCCGCTTAACAAAATGTTTAATTTATTCGCAATGACAGCTTGTAGCCGACATCATGTCAAGAATGGGAGGCAAATTATTTTTTCAATGTAAATGAAAGTGTAACCTACCAGGTACCTTCATTGTATGATGAGTCATTCATATTTTATATGTTGGAATTTTGTGTGCCTTCTCAGCTAGGCGGTGCCTTACATATATTTTTGCGTGTACAAATGTATGCCGGGATAGGTATACCTTTGTACATGCTAGTCCGTGTTCGAAGAATATAATGCTTTTAGGGATATCTTATTTAAAATTTTGCAAATCGGATTATTTCACGAGATTGGATATCCTTATACCTGTCGTTAATGGACCTGAACTTTCCTATTAATTTTTCCTCGTAATTTTTATCGACTTCATCTGACAATTTACTTTTTATTAAATTGTTTTCGGGCGTGGTGGTTCTTAAAATGTTTCAGGAAGAAATAACAATTTCCTTTTTGATGAAAGGTATCCATTATGAGCTCATTTAAATATCTATGATTTGACAGCAGCTTTTTATTGAAATATTCGGACAGACTTATTTCATAATACATTTCTCATGACATTTGTTAATGCAGTCGTAAGTGAACTAATTAATATGGGTGTATCAAATAAGTACTCCTATCTGTATGGTATGTCATCAATGTAGTCTAATTTATACTATTCTAGAATAAAATTTAAGCAAATTTCATTCCAACCCGTCCTTATAATTGTCGTTTTTGTGTAAAAGAGCATCCAGCCATCCGTAAGTAATTTTGTAGCGTCTTTGACCACCATCTCCTGTGAATGCAAAAATTCTTACTACGATTACAACTAAACTAGCAACTACACATAGTTTTTCACTGGCAATTAATGATAGCATCTTTGTGTGGTATTGTATTATAAGGTCAATTAGTAAAACCTTTTCTCATACCCATTTTATTTTTATTGTGTGAAAATGACATTTTATATTTTGATTCAAAATAAATAAACCTAAGTCAAAACGAGCAGCTATAACGATTATTATTGATATTGTGATTGTTAGATAGCAAAGTACACCATTTTCCATTAGTAATACTTTAGGAAGGGCGCAGTCCAATAAACTTTCATTAGTACTGTTATAAAAATATATATAAATGGTTTAGTATATGGAAATAGATGTCATTTAGGTTATTACCTCGTTTACTGCCACTATATCGAATACTTCAAAGCTGTAACATCGTTTTTGTTTCCCTAAATACGGACGGTATAAACATCTTCTGTTCGTATTCTTTGCGGCGGAGGAATCATTAGAGTAAAAAAACCTATTTTTTCCAACAGAAAACGTAAGAAACTTAACCTAAATAAATAATGTTTTTCGATCTATTTATTACTAATAACCTTTAGGTGACATGTCGGGTTCAATCCTCGCTTAGTGCAAATATTTGTTTGCACGAATATGAGTGTTTGCATTGGTCGTTCCGGGGGTGAGTCTGTCCCCCCTCCCGAGGAGGGCCAGACCATAAGGGATGGCCCTGGGTCAGCCGGGGTGCGAGGGATATGTCGATGACAACCTCACCTCCGGCCTAGCACCACGACCCTCAGTCGGTGTGCGGTTTTAGTCGGTTCGAGTCCGACATAACCTCCCCTTCCGGTTCCGGCAGGGGAGGTATCCGAGGGGATTTCCGCACGGAAAAAAAGCCATATTATGGCAGTTGTTACGGGTACTTAGTTGGAGTCCTAAAAAGTCCATCAAGTCTCTAGTCTAGGTGCAATGCTTCGATATCGCTTTTGGGTTGTGGAGGTCATATGGCAGTCGCTTCATAGAAAATATCGAAGTTCAGCCAAATCCGTAGTTAGATTAGGATTAGGATTAACGATAAAATGAAGAAGAATAAGTTTTAGGTAACATAAAACCGGTTTAAAGTAAAATGCCTACAATTACATTTACACGTAACGAACTACATACTTTCAACATAACGTCACTTTTATAGCTTCTTTGAACATTTTTTCCATCTAAAAACTTTGAAGGACGTTTCCATCACCACTTACAAAGAAATTAAGGTTTTAGGGGTCGAAAACTTTTCATTTAGATGATATCCACTCCAGTAATGAGTTATTTCGGAGTTCGTTTTTAAAGCTGAAAAGATTTACATTTATGATCTTTTCAGGGGCAGAATAAAAGTAAATCACTTTTATATAGGTATTAAAATATACTTTTAGTGTTATAGGTGTTTTACTTACTATTCGCAGTAGTTGAAAACATTTTAAATGATAATTTTTGTAACGAAATAACGTCTAATCTGTTGAAGTACGTAATTAAGAACGTGATTAAGTCATTACATGGGTGACTCCACAAAATGAAATCGAAAGTTAATATGTCTAAATATAATACCACTTTCTATAAAAGATCCTAACACACCTTGGTGAGGGCACTAAAAATATGAATCTGAATTTGTGTTCATCACATTTCAATATTTACTTGGGTTAGTCAATCAGAATCTGAAGAAATGGTTTGAGAGATTTTTTTTTTACTTAACCTGCAACAATAAAGCAGTTTTAACATTCCAACTGTGACGCAGATCTTTCTTTCTTCCTTGAACTGGACATAGCAATAACACGTCTTAGCTGTTAACCGCTTAAAATACAGTCCGTCTGTATTTTATTGGTCGTCTAGTAGTAATGCTGGAAGAGATTTCTATTAGAAATAAGCAGAGCCTCTGTACAACTGTTTCCACCTATGTCTTTCTGTGTGTTTTTTCTTGTGTGTACGAAATAATTAAATAAAAATAAAAAAATAAAAATATAATTTGTGAGCTTTCACAAACCAATATTTATCATTTTATAGAGAACCCATCGTAGCACAGTAAAACCAACACTAAAACAGATATAGTGGTCATAATTTCATACTTTACTCCATATCAAGGGGTTGAGTAGCTTCACAACATTGTATTTCATCGGATACATATGTATAGTATGTAGTGGGAAGTAACCATTATAACTTTGGCGTCTCGGCTGGACTATGAATACAACGTTTGATTGCTTCTTGGAAATGTTCGTGGTGATCGAAGTTTTTACTAAGGTCTGTAAAATTAATAATTCCAGGAAAGCTGCTATAATTGGATTGATGTAGTAATCAAACATTAATTATAAGCGAGCGAGATATAATACTAAATCAGGATCAGTTTCATATATTATTAATTTTATAATTATACAGAAAACAGAGGAACTACCAAGAATCACAAATCCGAAGGAGACTGAAATGATTACATACAATCTTGGGCCTAGTTGTAAGAAGATGAAAGTGGTGTCAATTAGTAGCTTATATATTATCAACCATTCACTGAAAATTCTGCGGATTTTGTCAATCTGAGAACAGAGATATAAGAGATTATGTAAAAGTGAGGTTATGTTACAATCTTTAACTAACAGCTGATTCCTGAAGTGCAAAATGTGTTCTTTTGCACTAATAGTTATTATATTTACTAGAAAATGTTTGAAAAATCATATGAATGAAAGTAAACGACTTCAAGCGATAGGTAGGTAATAGGTAAGGAGATAGGGAAAGGATGTCTAAAATAAAATAAAAATTCATTTAATATAGTAGCCGTTTTATTCGCCTTCTATTAAACACATTTTACATTTTAAACCTGCCAGGATGGTAGCTGGTTAGATGAGGTTATAGGTATTTACTTACAGACTGAGGTGCAAGCCATTGCCGAATCACTGACAGAATTGTTTCATCGTGTAAGGGCCGTCGGCCCAGTGTATTGCAGTGACCAGTGGATATCCCACAATTCACACAGCGATCCATAGTTTCAATAATATCCAATCCACAAGCCGGCGTTAAAATCCAAAATAACAATTCCAAGTCAAACGTGTGAGCGATCTTCCGTGTCCAAGATGAAAGCAAGGGTCGTACAAGGTAAGCAGGATCAGAATCCGTGAAACAACAAAGCAGTTGTCGTAAAAAATTACGAATAATCGGGAAAGTATTCAAAACTCAAAGGAAAACATGAAACGAGTGAGCTGGAGTGAGCAAACAAAAACAGTCAGCAACTGTCTAGTGTCAATGTTAGTCAGTCAGTTGTCATGTCAGTGACATAGACTACAAATATAAGAGAGATTTGAATCGATATGAAATCGATAATCATTAATATTGGTTTTTCAGTAATTAATTGATATTTGATTGAATAATATGACTGTAATTATATGCACTACATTGCATGTAAGTATATATAGTGCATTTAATTACTTTGAGTTAATTATTTACTGCAAATGTTTTAGTGTAATCGATTACTCAATTGATAATCTCAGGAAAACTATTTTCTCATATTTCTCCGCATCCAGATTGAGAATTGAGGTGATTTTTCATATTCTAAGATAGAAAAATATGACTAATTTTTTAGATCATATCTCAACTTATTACATTTGGGCCCACCATTTTCCATCTCCTTTGAGTCGTATCATTTACATTACATGAAGTTGCTAAAGCGAGCGAAGAGTTACGTGTCATCTTTAAATGCGAAATGTCTGAAGCTTCGATACGTAGCTGCGTATAGTCTTTTCATGGTAGGCGGTCATGAATAAAAATAAGCAATAATGATAAGGTAATGGTTAAAGCAATTAAGATAATGTAACCCATTCGTAATATTTAGTCTAGTTTAATCAAAGTTCTGATACATGATATGTAGTTAAAAAGTAAACAGTACAATAGAAAAGTCTCACGCGCATTTTGTCCATATTTTTATACGGTTATTTTTCAGGACCGTTTTTTTTGTCAAAATTGAGTTTTGCTTCCTATTAAAAATAAAAGTGACTTAAACAACATTTACAATTAGATATGTTTATGTAACAGTTTACAATGAAAAACACCAGAGCCTATATTCCTTGAAACGCTTGACCATTGTGATTAGGGTACACTGATCGTAATCACAGGAAGACTGGTACGCGGATGGCCACCCTCTGTCGCCGAGTCCATGAGGCAGAAGATTTGATATCCGCCCGCTCACTCAACGGTTTCATGCTATCGTATAAAGTCAACGACTAAAGTAACAAATTCTAATTTGCTTCATACCTGTCACAGGAAACAAAATCCATACTTCCATACTAATATTTAAATGCAAAAGTAACTCTGTCTGTCTGTCTGTCTGTATGTTACGCTTTCACGCTAAACCACTGAACCGATTTTGATGAAATTTGGTATAGGGGTAGATTAGACCATGAGAAAGGACATAGGCTATGTTTAGTCGCGATAACCGACATCCACGCGGGCAGAGCCGCGGGCAAAAGCTAGTATAAAATATATAGACATTGTGCTCTGATAATTGTAAAACTACATATTCATCAAATTATTTATAGATTACGTATGCAAATGTTAACCAAGTTTTATCGTTGATTGTGCCTCATTATATACTATACGTACGGGGTCTATCTTATGTGAGACCGCCTAGGTATTTTTTATTTTGGCATTTACATAATTATTGTGCAGAGTTGAGAAGAGCGCACAGAGTCTGAAATAAATATAAGAAATAGCAATCTATGTTTAATAGTTGGACGCATTTATAATCAAATTGCAGAAAACAATAAATGAGCTCGCTTAAATTTAATAGACTTGCGAATTAAGTATCATTTCAGAGCCTTGTTGAACTCGAATAACACAATTTGCTTTAAAAATGGTATTTGAGTTGAAATTTGCATTTTAATGACAAATTTTCACGTTTTTATTATCAAAAGTCTACAATATTCTATTTGCCTTTAATATGTCCTTAGAGTTAACAAACCTTTGAATTTTTATCAACGTGTACCTCGTGTATTTCAGAGACTACGTACGAGCATTAAAGAAAATCGCTTAGTTCGTTCAAGCATATGAATGGTTTACGCACACAAATAGGTAGATTTATTAATCTAGGGCTTGGAACCGTTGTATAATCGATATAACTTTACCTAGATTATATATTATGTAATTCTACAGATTTCAAAAGGCTCTCCACGAGAGAAAAGCTAGCACTAGAACCTCATTCATCAATCCGCAGGTGTACCTACTTGCAGGTAAGGTTGGCATCAATAGATTGACGTGTTAGAAGTAACATTTTCGTGCAGCCGTGTTGTTTACCGGTGGAGTAGGATAGAACCTTCCGTCTCTTCTTGTGGGTGTCGTAAAAGGTGACTAAGGGATCGGGCTGTTCTCCATCCGAAAGTAAACATACAGTCGAAGACAAAGAGCCCGCTAGATGGTAATAGACTCGCTCCTTGTTACGTGGGACGGAAAATCATAGTTGGCGACACGTGGGTGTTAACACACCTCTGCCTACTCCTTCGGTATGGCTGAGTAACATACTTTTCATCCCACATATTGCCACGTAATCAGGACATACGCGGGTGAAACCAGAACGATACTAGTTATAACATACTTTTATTAAACAGACTCAATGCAAACAGTATTCATACATACCAATATTTACACTATGCTTGTGTAAATACTACTGTTTATACTTTCTTTAGTAAGAAATAATCTGACCGGAAAAGAAGAAAATATTGTACAGAGAATATCAGGCAATATGTGAACATGTTGCTAGTTAGCAGTTGATAAAAGAGAGGCCCAATACGGAACTACGCCGTAGTTTTTTCGTAAAACATCAGGGTAACGCATTGCACCAGTTTTTTATTTACTATTCGACGGTGCCGCAGGTCTCGTTTTCTGCCGATCCTGATACTTTTTGCCTCATTGAATTTCTATCTTACATAATAAACGTATACTTACTTTGAATAACGCATTAGTGTGGATTTTTATTTATAAAATATGGTAAAATTTTGTGAAAATTGTGGTCATGATTTCTGATGAAGTAAAATAGGGTCACCCCATCTCTTCTTCTGGGTGTCGTAGAAGGCGACTACGGGATAGGGCTATTCTCCATCCGATAAGTAGTTAACATACGGCCCATGACAAAGTGCCCGCTTGACGGCAATAGGCTCGCCCCTATTACGTGGGACTGAAAATCAGTTGGCGAAAGGTGGGTGTTAATACACACCCTTCGAGGACTCACAGACGTGAGTATAATATGTATGTATGTAATGTAAAATATAGTGAATATGATGTAATCATATTTCAGATTTTATGGAAGTGCTTTTTCAGCTATTCATAGTAATGATCAAATCATAGCCCTAGTGAACGCGTGTCCTCGTTATACTAATTTATAATTTCGCTTAATGCGGATTCGTACTAGTCCGATAAGCTAACAGGCAAACAAATATTGTACGACAAATGTGTGCAAACATGTGGCCGGCCCAATATTTGAGAACGCATTAATCTCGTATTTATTGTCAATTCAACATGGCGGTATTTTGTAATATAAGACGGTTAGATAGTTCTTTATTTTTTATGACAAGTTTATATACATTTTCATATCAAAATAATAATATAATTTAGTATAAAAAAATATTGAATAGAAAATGTATTGAAAAATACAGTATTTTTATAATTTGTTTTTTTTTTTTTAATTGTTATTAGGTATGCCATATTGTTGTTGTATAATATAAGTATCTCAGAAAATGTTGACCCAAGACAGCGTGCGGGTTTAGTTGGTTTGAGTTCGACATAACCATATTAACCATACCCCGCTAGCACTATAAAAAAGTATTTAAATATAAGTGAAAATCGTAAGTGCTTCTTTGGGAATTAGTCTCACCAATTTGTGTTGTGAAAATCTGAAATTCTAGTTATACTTAGTAATTTGTTTTAGTTTTCATATTAATTAATTTTATTTTCATTATTATAACTTCATGTTAGATTTACGTAAGCCCCTTTACCTCAAAAGTGTACGCAGCTGTAATATTAATCTCTATACAATAGTTCAAAAAGGGTTACCAATATTAGGACGGGTACTGACAGCCATTCAAATGAAATTAGATTTGACCTAGGTCGGCAGGTCATTTGTCTTGCTTAGTTGTCTGAGTGAAAAGTTTCATTACAACGGACAGAGTGATGTGAAGCGATTTGGTTTCTAAGGATTGTAATATCGGTTGTTTGGATACACAGTGAATACTTCACTAGTATTCGTTGGTAGTAAGGTTGTTATAGTAGGACCTGAAAAGATGATCGGTGGTAGGGCAGTAAAAATATTTTACAATAATAAGGTTTTTTTGGTATTTTCTTACACATTTTTAGCATAAATAATTTTAATATTCCAGAAAAAGATTTACTTTAACTCATTTCGAGAATGGAACATGTCAAGAGACAGTTTTCGAGACGTTTGAAATGAATGAATTGAATATTACACTATCAAGCTAGCGTATCAAGAATAGGTATCATGTTACGCAAATTATGTAACCTTTACTCAGAATGAATTTTCAATGAAGCGAAATAAATGTAGTGAAATAATTCATGCCTAAAATGCTTTGAAATATAAAATTTCAAATTGTTTATGCATACGAACGAACAATACAGTTTCAAAGAGTAAGGGTGAAAATATCGTGAGAAGCATAATAAGCAGGATGATGGATGTAGTAATCTAATCACTGTGCAAGTCTATAAAACCCCAACAGACTAAAGATTTTGCATTTTGCAGCTTGCACTAGCGGAGAAAATCTTTTCTACAGTGTCTTAAAGTGTCTTCGAAGTCTTTTATGGGCACTTAAAATTTCAATTACATGTTGTCAAGTGCTGTTTATTGTCATCGCCTTAAAGGAAAAGTTAACTTGAATTTTGGTTGGTATAATATTATGATACAGTTAATTAAATAGTTGATAGCATGAGTAACAGCAAAGTGCTAATTTTGTATTTGTATATCAAGTCCTTTTTGCCAACTCGGTTGGAGTCGGCTTTCCAGTCTGACTTTGATACGGCTGAAATTCGATATTTTCCGTAAGGCTACGAGTACTGCCATCTGACCTTGAAAATCAATTAGCGATTTCAAAGTTCTATAGTTAGATTAGTTGGACCATTGAGAGTTCCAACTACCCGTACCGACCCGTACCATTATAGCCATATTCATGCATACAAATATTTGCAATGAGTGCGAATCGAACACGCATCACAAGCGTAGGAGTCGTGTTCACTACAGTACTGCTGTGCCACAGAGGCTGCCTCTACGTATTTCCCCAAAAATTGAATAGCTGACAGAAAAGTAAGTGGAAACTATATTTTGATTAAGATAATGTTTTATTGATACTGCAACAGAGTCGCTTTAAGCTTGAAGTGGCAGACTTTAGACGCAGTTTTACAGTGTGCTCACTAGACGATGGTTAAAGAATAATGTCGTAATCCTTCCATTATGCTTCCTTAGCATCACAAAGTCAGTAAAATATACTCGCTGGAAAGTTTTCTCTTTTACAAAGTTCCATATTTTTCAAATTTTATGCTGGTAACTTTTGTACTAGATAGGTTTCATCCGCTCATAGGTTTAAAAGCAAATGAATCGCCACATAACTATTCGTAAAATATATATTGATATAAGTATTCTTAAAAGTAAATATTATGTGAAATTGTCATGCCATAAAATTGTTGAATTCTTTAATTTCCGGCTGCAACTAATAGAATTTGACCTAGTTACAGACGGGATGTCAAAAACATAGCGCGAGCGCATCGAGGCTTGTCGGTGCTGATGTCCACTGAACTACGTCAACGGTAGGTATTTTGAATAAATACAATTTTTTAAACTCTCTAAACTTTAAATGTAAAGCCAACTTGCTTGCCTTGAGCCACAAAGAACTTGAAGGGGCTCCCGTACACAACTTCCTCGATTGATGCATTACATTTCCGATAGACACGCTAAGAAGAAGACGAAGAATTAATCTCGTTAACCCGAGGCTACGTAGAAAATTTTCTCCCGATAAGAATAAGGAAGTTAACAGCATATTTAGGTTGATATTAATACATCAACTTGGATGGACATCAATTTATCAAGCGGACAAGGGACGTGACGGTTCGCGATACTGTCTCTGGATGAAATTACTTGTAACCTCGAGGTTAGCCTGCATTTATCTTGTTACTTAATCAATTCTTGAGTAATGACTGTCGAGTACTCAGTCGAGTTCATTAAGAAATTGCTACATCTGCAAAATTTGTAGATGTAGCAATATTGTATGTGTGTGTGGCGACATAATGTAAAACAGGATTTAATTTTAAAATGCTAGAGTATTTTCATCTAGACAGTCAAACAATAGACGCAACTGTTAGCTGGTACACCTGGCCGCCCGGCGATGGGGCCCCGTTAACACCCAATACACATATATACACACATAAAACTAGTCTAACTTCATGTTCGTGCCGTAGAAAATATCTGAATGTACCTACGCAGTAAATATTTCGTAATTTATAAATAAAAATACATACCATTCTTTCTGCTTCCAAACCCAAGAGCCAGCGAAACATATCTTATACAAAAGTGGTTTACCACAGTATAAAATTTTGAAAGAATACTGGAGTTCGTATAAGAAGAAAGTTTCTACCGGGTACATTTCATATTTCAACAACTTTGTGATCCCAAGGAAACGTAATGGAAAGAATACGAAATTACTATTTAACCAATACCAAAGCTGTGAAACTGTGTCAAATCAGTTACCGTAATAATATTATAAATGTAAAAAATTGTGAAGAAATTTAGATATTTTGATGTTTGTTACTCAATCACGCTGAAACGGCTGTACTAATCTGGCTGGAGATTAGTACAATGACAGATTATAGCCTGAAATAATAGCCCACAGATTTACCTCTGTGGCGTGGCGGTAGTGAACGCGACTGCCACGCAGGAGGCGCGGGTTTGATCCCCGCTCAGTGCAAATATTTGTATTCATGACTATGGCTATTTGCATTGGTCTGGGTGTTTCTATGTATAAAATGTGTGTATTTACAAAAAAAGTATCTAAGCATGTTTATCCGCATTCTAGATTCCATAACACAAGCTAGTTAAGCTTACCATGGGTCTAAATATCATTATTGTGTAGAATGTTGTGGAAAATTTATTATTATTTAATTGGTTTCCCGCTGGTAGTGGGAATGGTATCAGAATTTCATATGGACGGAACTGTTGGAAACAGTCAATAAGTCAGCCCATGAATGTTGGGTATTTTTTGGTAATGAACAGTCAAAATATTATTAAAATTGTTACGGTAAACTACATGGTATAATAAAATTGGTTTGTATTTTTATACTGAGAATGGAGTACTCACAGAAATGGGACGAGTATTATATTTAATATAGACAACCGTATTTTGATATACCTATATTTGTAATAACCATGATCATTAATGCATCATCATGAACCATGATCAACAAAGAATTCGAATTAAACGAAAATTGCCTTATTTTAAATGTTATTTCATTTTAATTTAAGTTTTGATTTAAATTCGAAATCAAAGTAATCCAACTGAAATTACTTTCTGGTTAAAATATTACAAAGTGAAAGCAATTTCAGCCTTTTATATCTCTGTATCTCGAGTGTTTTAGATATACGCCTTTGACTATTTATAACGGACTAAAAGAAACAATTATTTTGAAACACAATCAAACAGGGTTTAAAAAACTAATTAGACGCAGTGTGATTATTCGCTGTGTTTTCTTTTATTTACGAATTAATTCCAAAGAAACAGCGAAATTTACTGGAGTAAGTTTCAAGTTTAATTAGCGGGGTGAAAAGTTTCTCTTTCAACGGCGACCAGGTACGCATTTAATCGATAAGTAAGAAGAAGAAACTTTTCAGCCTGGAGTTCTATGAAGAACCACACCGCTAAATAACTTATTTTCGAATTTGAAAACGACAATAACGTTTTGTGTATTGAAAGAGTGTGATATTTTAATTGTACTTAGGAGCAGTTGATTGTTTTTTTTATACCACTTAGGTGGCAGACGACCCTCCTGATGGGAAGTGGTTCCCGTGGCCTAAGGACTGCCGACCCTGTAACGTGCTTCACCTTTTGACGCCCTTCTTGAAGAATTTCACATTGTAGATTTTATTTCAGTTTTCGTAATTTTAATGCTTTGGCTAAAATTATTGTTCAAATAAACCTTATCCTGATAATTATGAATAAATAGGCGTCAAATCCGTCAACACGTTCTCAAGATTTGCGCTCAGCGGGTTACGATAATGACATGATACAAAACCAATAGGCCATGATAACTCCTCCGGAATACGTATAAGATAACAATAAATAAAAATGCAAATATGAAAAAATTCAGTAACTCATTCCTATGCCGCACCACTAAGACCTGGAACTCCCTGCGAGCTCACGTGTTTCCTTCTTCCTACAGTTCCGGGTCCTTAAAGCGGCGTGTAAAGACATCTAATGAGGCCATCAAGCTGAGTGCCACCACTGTTAATATGATACATGTTTACGATGGTGACCTCTCTCCGAGATTTAGCTTTAGCTTAACATCAGGCGAGGTGAAGTCAAATTGACGTGTCCGGCATAAAAAAAAAATAAGTATGTTGCACCGTCAACACACTTATTAGAAAGATACTGCCATCGATCAAGAGGTAGCTGATATCACGTTTGACGCCAAAATTCCGGATAATTTGACGGGTCAAGTCTACAATACCAACAAAGGGCTTTTCTTTTATACGCAAGTGCTGTGGAGATGAATATGGTTCGACGGATATTCGGTCGGAGTAAAGATTGTGTGAAAATCTTTTACATCGGTCGCTTCACTAGTCGATGTTTCCGAAGTTATAATCGGGGAATCTTCAAGTCTCGAGTGCGTAGGCTCTTTCTAGGCAATCGTGTTTTATCGTACTACGTAGACGTCATCATTAATTAGTGGTCAAATTTGGTCCTATCAATAGTCATCAATTTTGTGTCCATTCTAGTCAGTTTTCGAGTCCTATCAATAACAAGAAATTATTAGTATTATGTTCATGTACGAATGTTCATAACTGTGTGTTATTTCAACTAAACTGTATTTGCCTAGAGTTAGCTTCAAATACTGAAAAATATCTAACTTCAACTGAATTTTGAAACAATTGCGGAAATGATATGCCAAGAAAAATGTGAAAGTTGCTTCTACCAACACCTATATCATACGTCAGAGTACACAAATTCGCTGGTGAATGGTATAAAGTGAAAATTGAAAAATAAATACAACACTTGGTTAAGTAATATGGGTAGCGTTATTTGTGTACAATTATGAGGAGAAACTGCCTCCTGAGATTTAGGCAAAAAAATAGTTTATAAGACAGTGGCTAAATGTTTTAGTGTAATTCATGGTTTATTCTATACTAATAATATTATTAGGTAGCCCTAGTCATCAGCAAGAATACCATAATATTTTTACAGTTTAAGAGCAGCTCATGGAGGTAAGTTATGTGGTTTGCCTCGTAATTAGCTTTTTTTATTATTAAAATACATTTCAACTTTAAAAAGTTGAATATTATTTTCTTTTTTTTTGGCTTTTTGTCTATTTTATACCACTCAGGTGGCAGACAAGCACACGGCCCACCTGATGGAATGGGGTTACCGCGGCCTATTGATGTATGCAACACCAAGGTGAGTTAAACTCATGAAGAAACCTTCTAATGCCCTTCTTGAAGGACCCCATATTTTAGTCGCTTGGGAAAACCATGACAGGGAGACCCCGTTCATTCCACAGCTTGGGCGTACGTGGGATGAAGTTTCTTTCATACCCCACGGTGTACACCACTGAAGTGGCAGACATGCATACGGGCCCAACTGTTGGAAAGTGGTTGCCGTAGCCAATAGACGTGTGCAACAGAGACATCCTACTTATATTCACGAACTATTTTCATATTCCGTAATCTGAACTGCCCCAACGATTAGCAGCCTTTTCTTGTTTCCATGTAAACCCAATGTTCCAATGTAAACTGAAATAAAAATTGATGAGAGTAGATTATGTAACAGCGGCAAAGTTGGTGCATCTCTGGAAATTAATGTACCCAACATACCATAAAAAGAAAAAGAAGAAATAAAAAAAGAACTTCAAAAGCGTCAGGGTGCTTCTTTTTTAAATGGGATTTTAAAAGTCTCATAATACGCTACTATTTACAGAAATTAACAATATAAAACTCTATGTTTACGCTATAAAGACAGTAAGTAATTAAAAATTCGCGAGTATTGTTACGCAAACCGCAAAGGTAAAAAAAAACATTCAAGACTGAACCTAGACCATAAGATTATAATATATATAATATTATATATGAATATGGGTATTTGCATTGGACTAGTCGTGCCTCGGAGAGCACGTTAAGCCGTCGGTCCCTGTTGCCATATGAA
This sequence comes from Eilema sororculum, assembly GCA_914829495.1. NCBI lineage: Eukaryota > Metazoa > Arthropoda > Insecta > Lepidoptera > Erebidae > Eilema > Eilema sororculum. Next base: position 15,765,762 of record OU618552.1, on the reverse strand, counting down.
CATCTATGGCAGTCGGGTTACGGGTAATTGGAGCCTTCAAAAGTCCAACTGGTCCAACTGCAATGTTTCGATATTGCCTTTGGGTTGTGGAGGTCATATGGTAGGCGCTCCACAGAAAATATCGAAGTTCAGTTAAATCCGCAGTTGGACTGATAAAAGCGGACTACAGACTCCAAGCTGAAAGCTTCGATGCGACAGGGATTAATGCTAAAAGAAAGAAGGAGGTCTAGGCCCTTGAAAATACATTCCTAGCTATACAGTTGACCCAAATAGGTATCCTTTGTGCCTTTTTCAATAAATGTACTTATTGCATACGGGATATTTATATCAAATCTCGAATAGTGTTTGACATTTCTCTTCCCGCGCGTTCGGGCGTCACCGCTGTGTGCTCATGAGCATTTTGTAGCCTATGTAGTAGTGTATTCGTGTATGAGTAGGTTCTTTTGTTCGTTTCGACCGGTATCACTATCGCGTGGCAGATATAAGGCTGATGCCCCACTTGTGCGTTGCGCTGCGTTGCGCTTGCGTTGCGTTAAACTGAATCATTCTTAGAAACTTAAAGGAATGTGTTTCATTGCTGTAATTTTATTTGATTACAAATTTATAAGAATGACCCTGATCGATGCAACGCAACGCAGTGTAATGCACATGTGGGGCCTCAACCTACGGTGGCGTCCTACGTAGGCGATTCCAAGCGAACAGCAATTCGATGCGATTACATGTGAATTCAATGCGATGGGGCGCGACGTGACGCGATGCAGAGGCTTTATCCTACGTGTACGCATAAATTGACATAATTAAAATAAAATGACACTTCGGCAATCGCCGCCGTGTCAAGTCACTCAAAAATATCAAACCAACTGATCGCATTCGCTTCAAATCGCGTCACGCTGCAAGGCAACCTGCGTGTATTTAGCCACGTAGGCCACTCCAATACATATTATCTACTGTTTGTTGTGATCGCACCGCGTCGCGCCGCTTTGCATTCGCTTTAAAAACGCTCACGTAGGACGCCGCATAAAGTCTAAATACCCGATAACGGCAATAGTTATCGGATATTGAGTCAGATCGCGTTTCACATGTAACCAGTTATTCTCAATAAAGAGTAATGTGAACCGCTATATCGTATTTTGGGTATTATGCTGATGACTAGTTTTTGGAACTATATAAGTTTATGGTCTGTAACACCCACTTCTAGTATCTACAGTTTCCTTCTGTTTTAAAACCCAAGCTTAGTGATTTAGTTCCCTGAGAAAAACGTGAAGTGTTTTCAAGTCTACGTTCAGATTAGTGGAGATGGAAAAGAAGGTCGCCTTGGAACTAAGAGGAAGGAATCCTTCACAGGTAAAGGGAATATATTTTGTAGAGACGTATTTCCAGGATGTAATTCTTAAAAAATGTTAATATTGTGAGTGAGTCGATATGATTTTCGGTTCGTGTTAATGAATTGGGTGTGTAACGGTTGATATTTTTTTTTAAAGAATATTAGAATTAGAATGAAGTGAAATTAGAGCATTTGTTATTATATCAAACATTACACGCCCTATTCTTACACAGAAAGACGTTAATTTAAAATGTTTCCTAGGTAATAATTATCTTCAAACTTTATTGAAGAGAAGGCTCATTGATTTATTGGATTGTCAATGTCATCGAACCTTTATACTGACTTAACAAAAATCCTGTGGGCGTTTTTATCTTTTGAACTATATTTTTAATTAATTATTTTTTTACTTTCCAGAGCGTTTTTAACCCTCGATGCAAAAACGACGGGGTGTTATAAGTTTGACGTGTCTGTGTGTCTATCTGTGGCATCGTAACACCCAAAGGGATGAACCGATTTCGATTTAATTTTTTTTTGTTTTATAGGTAATATACCTTTAAAACAAAAAAAACTAAATCGAAATCGTCCGGAGTGTTGTTAGCTATGTTTGAATCGGTCCAAGATGGCCGCCGCCACAACATGTCGGAATACATATTTCGGTATTCTCTCGTTTTCCATAAATTCATTTGCATTATTATTGTTTGCCATAATCATCCCCGATCATATTAGTTACTTGCACTATTATCATTTATACTAATAACGTTTACCATAACAACTCAACAGTCGTAGATAGATAGATAGATAATTCTTTATTGTACACTAATAGATTTACATTGGAACAAGTAGGTAGCATGATACAGTTTAATGTACAATGGGCGGCCTTATCGCTGGAACTTAACCTTTAGTTGCCAAAAAATTACTTCCTATAACAACATGTTTCATAATAATTAGTTTCCATAATTAACATATCTCATAATCGACTCTTGACATAATCAAAATTTTGATATAAATATGAAAATAATACATAATATTGTTAGGTCGAAATTAACTATCGTTAACACCGCGACTCAGTGCATTCCGACTCGGATAGGTTAGGTTAGAAGACTAAGGCGGGAGCTCCGCTTCGCTTCGCTCCCGCCTTAGTCTTCGTGGTTTTTTTAGACCACCCAGAAGTAGGGCGAAGCGGGGCTCAATCGAGCTTCTCCGTCCGTAAACATTTAATTTAATGCCACCTTTTGTAGTTTTAAACACTTCACAACTTTCACTCATCTCGACAAGACTAATAGTGAGTTGACGACTAATATTAATAAGGACTGTCCATTTATGTCAGACATATTTTATTTTACCCTCACACTATTACTTTAAGTGTGAATATATAATAACAAAAAATATAATAACTTACTCAATAACATAAAAATTGCAGGCGCTTGTACTAAATTATCTTTATTTATATTATGGTGAATATAAGTTATGGAAAATGTCATTATTGAAAACGAAAATTACAGCAAGTACATTTATGGATTCAAATTATTATGACACTTGATCGATTTTGACCCATGAAATTAGTGAAAGTCATTTTATGGCATTTCGCAATTATGGCAATTGAAGCGTTATTTCTACTGAAATTATGGCAAATACCAGTATGGCATATGAAATTATGGCAAACATTAGTAAACCACATATTTCTTCATAACTCTATCAATATGGATATCAAATGAAAGAGCTTGACTAGTAGATTAATTTAAAAAGTAGAAAATAAAAATGAAATTAAAAAATATAATAATCCCCGCCACAAAAACACCTCCAAAGAGTTGAAAATAAACGGAGTTTGCCTTGAAATTTTTGAAATACCTAGTAATATTTTGATTCAACGGTTGCCATGTCGGGGGACCTTGAAATGTTCCGATAATATATTATAACGTAGCGCTTAAGAGCGCGCATAAAGCTAGAAAAAAGTCAGATTTCACCCGCACACTTCATACGTCCCGCTCTCGTCTGTCCACACGTCTGTCGCCCCGCAGTATTTTGTGTGGCAGCTAACCGCCGTGTTTAGTACGCAGGCGCACAGTATACCCAAAATAATCAGATAACATTTGGCAAAGTACGAGCTGGATCATTATCTATATAAGGTAAACCTACTTTGAACACACAATAATTTTATTTTTGGTGATAGATAAAATGAGTGGGATTTGTAAAATAAACATAAGTATTGAAATAAAACCACTTTTTACGGATTCTATCGCGTATATTTGTTATTATTTACTTTTTAAACCGACGTTTCGGCTGCTGCAAATTTACGCAGAATGAGCTCACTGTGTTGTTAAGTCTTGCTGGATTTTGCTGCTTACAGGGTTTGATTAAGTGGATGACTGGGTCCCAAGCTGGTAGTACGTTCCATCCATCCTCTCTATTAAAATTTGGGTGTTTTTTAATTTCAATAGCCTCGCGGATCATTCTAGGAATATATCAATGTTCTTTGGCGAGTATCTGAAGATACTCGCCAAAGCACATCGATATATTAATAAATTAATATATAAATTTATTTTCATGATAGATAAAATGAGTGCGATTTGTAAAATAAACATAAGCAGCTTAGCTTTAATAAACAGCTTAAAATATAGTGGTCAAAAAATTAATGCATATTTTTTGAAATCGTCAAATATTTATATTAAGACATTTTTATCACGATATATATTTTAATAAATTTTCACTGTATTATTATAATTTGTTGTGTTTTAGATAAAATCTCCCTAAGAACTCTGACGATTCGCTGAATAATTTTACAGGTAGTGCATAAATAATACGAAAAAGTAAGTTATAGAAATATTTATTTCAATAATAATTACAAAATGCTTACATGTAATATACTTGTAATTTTGTTATAGGTAGATAAGAATCTATATATATAAAAATGAATCCCTATTTCCCTTGGTCACGACATCACGCGTGAACGGCTAGACCGATTTCACTAATTCTTTTTTTGTTGTGTTCGTTATTGTTAGGAGAAGGTTCTTATGAAAGAAAAAATGAAGAAAATTGCGCGTAAAATTAGAAAATTTAAGAATACATAACCACCATATATAATAGCTGATCCGACATACGCCATGTCTAAATTTTGAATTTGGAATACGAATTGGAAAAAAATGTGTTTATTATTCTAATACTACTGTATGATATTCTTCTATGTTATCTCACGTTTGATATAGAATTGACATAATACGTGCAAATATCGTCAGAGGGTGATTAGTAGACATTCTTCTGAATTAACAAAATGCCCGTTGCTTGGGCCGCGAAAATATTTATGGTGGCTATTTTTTTATTTAGGTCGAAAAATTGATGGTTTATGGAAGTATGAACGCCCTTGAGCGTAGAGGTATATGGTTGTATGGGTCCCATAGGTATATAGGCTCCGCAGGTGTAAGTATGGGCCCCGTTGAACTATTAGTGTCGGGAGCTCCGTGGGCGTATGGGGCCCGAATCGAAATGCTTTCCGTTCTCAAAATAATTAGGAGAATTTCATACAGCTAATTGATTCTAATTTTAAGGCGAAACAAGGTTTGCCGGGACAGCTAGTAAGGTAAATAAATGTATATTTCATACTGAAATTGGTTCAAGACGCCTAAAGATATTACTTTCAGTTCATAAAAGTAGATGATCATGATATCTGTTTAATCTATAATTGGAAATACAAAAAGAGTTGAAGCTATTCTATGAATATGACGTCAATAATGTGGATATTACGAGGCCGTTTTCGAAATTTTGTCATTTTGCTCGATGCATGTGATTTTAGAAATGTGATTTCATAGTTAAAAACTGTATTGATTCGAGTTTAAATTAATAAATAAGAAAGATCATCTCAAATACTAATGAGAAAATGAGCTAGGTACGGTATTTACTTATTTTTATTACATGATTTTGATTATTCTACCTGAAACCTACGCCTATTTGTGAATTTTTGTGGAAAAGGTTTAAGAAATAACCTATTACTTATTGTTTTGACGGCTAAACAGTATGAAAAACTTACTACGTATTTTTCTGAAAACTATCTATTACTTGAGTGTATTTCTTTTAACTAGTTCGTACAGAATATGAAACTAAAAAGAGATCCGGTTCTTAGCATTCCATGGATTCACCGTGCGGTCGCCGGGTCCATGGCGTGGTACAGAGAGGAACACTGTGACGGCGCCTGGGACTTGCGACCCAGGTGTAGGTTTAGGGTGGCCACCTTGTGATGCATCAGCGCTCACCTCCACCGTCAGCCGTGTTCCCCTCTCTACCTATCCAAATTTGGTAAGATCCTATCAACGCCGTTTTAGATATTCGTTTGAGTAAAGAGCTCACTGAAGCTCTTGGCAATCCGAGGTCTTTAAATAAGTTATACAGGGATTTAGCTGGAATTCCCCTTGCTCCTACTTCCACGGCGTAGAGTTTAACCACATAGCCATTTTTGGTTAACTCGTTGGTCAGGTCAAAGTATTTGTTTATTTTTATAGCGTGGTCTTTAGGTATGTTAGTTTCCCACGGTACTGTGAGTTCTACTAGTACTGCACGCTTTTGCTGTTTTGAAAATAGGAATATATCGGGTCTGGATGACGAGGCACAAACATCCTCCGGTATTTTATAGTGTTTCTCATACGAATGTGCGAGTAATGTCCAGTCAGCGGCTGCTATCAAAATTGAGTACGGCTTTTGATTTGTCTTTTTTGAGCAGCCTTCCTTTACAAACGCGACGTCATTTCTTTGGTTTGTGGTTAAACCCTTTTTCGCTCTAGCTACCGCCAAACTTACCGCCTCACGTACGATTTCTAATACCTTATCATGTCGGCGCGAGTAATGACCCCGGTCTAATAGCGTCCTACAACCCACCAGTAGGTGCCTAGCAGTACCAATTGCTTCACCACATGAGTTACATGTTTTATCTGTGGCTTTTCCCCATCTGACAAGATTGCTTTGGTCGGGGAGGGTCAACTGGAATGCATTGAGATAGAATTTAAGGAGAGCCGGTGACCAGTCGTATATTAAGGTACGCCATTTTAAGGCTATGGGAATACAAAATTCACCTAGTGTTAACCATTCGTTTTGTACTTCTAGGTTCATTGCGTGCACTTTGTAGGTATTATTTTCATCTACTTGAAGAAAAGATTTTGTTATGTCTTTGTCTGACTGCCTCCTAGTATTACCCAAACCTACCCTACCAGTCTGCGAGTCCTATCATGAATTTTTTATGGAATTGGAGGCGCGACTCGAGCTCTTTAGTACTTTGGTCTTTTGGAAGAGCTTGCACGATTTCGTCTTTTGATTTCGCTAGGACGTGCATTTTGGTTACTCTTAGATGTTTATATAGTTCCGATGGTTTCTTGAACGTCATTCCAAAGTTATTTGAGGCTCTATATAATGTCGATGGGTCTGCCGACTGAGCTAGCCCCAGCCACGACTTCAATGTCTTCGTAACATTCGCATCTAGTTTTTTGAGAAGGCTCTGGCTTATATCATAAACAAGAAACGGCCAGTTAAGACGCGAGGTTAAATAGTTGTCGTAAATCCACGCTTTTTTAACATTACTTAGTGGCTGCTGATCTACCTTTTGTATATCGATAATGAAGTTATTAATTACTTCTTCTAAAGCTGGAGTGCAACCTCTGTTATCTATTTTTCTTCCGAGAAATTTAAAAGGCACGGTTTCGGATATAGTCGAAACGTTTTCCCCGCCTATACTAAGCCCTGGATCATATGAGGTATATCTGGTACCCCGCCTACCCAGACATAGACAGTAGCATTTGCTAGGTTTTGTTTTCATTCCATCTGTCCATGTACAGAATTCATCCACTTTACGCAACAGGTCTTGGCACTGCTTTGGGCTGCGAGTAAGTACTGCGAGATCATCTGCAAATGCGAGCATGGATTCCGTGTATTTACCGTTTAGTTTAAACCGATAGCCCCACTTTCTCTTATGTGTGGTAATACTACCTATTAAAATATTTATTACTATATTGAAAACTATAGGTGACAGACAGCAGCCTTGGAACAGACCTACATTATAATTTAAAGGTTGCGTGTGGCCATCCTTGGTGTTTATAAAAAAATTTAATTTATCGTAATAAGAGGCTATTATTTCCCGGATGATCGACGGAAAGTTATACCATTTTAATGCAAACAACATAAGCTGGTGGTGTACTGAGCCAAAAGCGTTTTCTAAATCTATCCAACAAACTGTTATTTGCCTTTCATTTAATCTGGCATCTTTGAGGCTTTCCGCCAGTAGTGAATTGTGTTCCAGGCATCCAGAAATTCCGGGTAGGAACCCTTTCTGGTGATTTGGCCTGAAATTTGGACAATTTTTTCGAAAAATTCAAACCACAATGGGACTTCAACGCCAGAGTCGTGAACCCTGGCGTTCCTGTGCTCTTACTCTGAGCTAGCCTTCCACGGGCGGTCGTCCGTGTTCCATGTGGTCGAATTTTTCTATTACTTGTTTTATATTTGATTTGCTTCATTTATATAAATGAATGTTTAACCAAAGCAAAGGAAATGGCATATTATGTAGTGAGATTTTGAAACTCACTTATCTATTTTTTTTTAATAAACAGTACTAGTCTGGATATACATCACTAATGTGAATGACCATGTGAATCTCATACCATACCATTCTACTTGTTTATATTACACTCGGCGCTGGCTAGCCAGTTCCTTTGCTTGAACTTAGCTTACACGCTACTGCGTGTCTAGATTATACAACGTAGTATATTTTTTAATTCTATTTAGTGAATAGAATCTTAAATGTTTACTGAATATGAGAAAAAAAAATTGCAATAAGCTTACAATATTAGTACTTATATATATAATAGCAACTCTGAAAAGCATTAAAATTGATAATACAATGTATAAGTACCTACTTTTGCAAAATATAATTATATTACTGCTATAAAAAATAACATTAGCTACATACTTCAAACGCGATGTGGTCTAAGACATCTATTTGATTTTCATATACTATACCCAGGCTACCTGGCAACGGTTGATACAAAAACTGTACTTAGTAACAAAGTAAAGAAAATAAAGAAATCTTACTTTCGACAACTAACCAAGGGTTGAATTCTTAGTCTTTTATATTCTCTTTTAGAGTTTATCTTTTGATTTTTTTTATTTCCCATTATTTCGACGAACTTTTTCGACGGAAAACAGAAAAACAGTCCTCTCGTCTCAACGGGGCGACCCCGACTAATTGATGAAACAACAGATGGCCGGCACCTCGCGTCAGGTGCGATAGCAAGAGACCGTTATGCGCGGAATAAGAACGTCGTAAGCGCCGAATTAGTTTTTTTTTAATTACTCGTAAATTCCAAATAATTTTAACAAAGTGAAAAATTGAGTCACTAGGTTTTATAATTTTATACTTTGTACATAAAAATTGACTCAGTTATATGAATAATCTTGAAAATAAATTAATTATAATCAAAAATTAGGCCTAACTTTGTGATCTTATTTTATCGACAAAATTTTATTATTTTATGTTTTCACCAAATTGAGTACCTATCAGATATAACGTATTTTCTATTTAAAAAAAAACAAGCTCGTTTGTGGCACTCTTTCGGGTATAAAAATCAAATCAAAGATCGGCTATTTTCCTTTATACCCCCTCTTAACCAGTTAGGGTCCCCCGACATAGCAACTGTTGAATCAATATATTACTAGATATATCAAAAGTTAAAAGGCAAACTCCATTTACATTGTCTAGTTTTTGGAGGTGTTTTTGTGACGGGGGTTTTAAATTTTTTTTATTGAACTAGAAGTCGGTTCAATAGTTTTGTCAAAAATCACTTATTATTTGTATTGTCAGCAAATCAGTATATCATTACTGTACCTCTCAATAATAAATGTAGTCATACGTTCTACCAGGCAGAGAGCGTTGTAAACGCCACCCTATTCCACCCTTTTATACAATACTTTAATCTTTAATTTAATTTAAGTCGAACAGTTCGTAAGAATGTTGGTAGATGGCACCACCCCCGAGCCCGAAGACATTCGGGCCGAGAGATCCCGGCTCCACGGGATCATGGTGGCGGAGTGGGAGCGACGACTAGAGCAACCACGCGCAGGACATGCCGTCATAGAGGCGGTAATGCCCATCATGGGGGAATGGCTAGAGAGGCCACATGGTAGCCTCTCGTATCGACTGACGCAGATTATCACCGGGCACGGGTGCTTCGGACGGTATCTGTGTCGGGTCGAAAAGGAGCCAACGTCCGATTGCCATCACTGCGACGCGAGCGAGGACACAGGGCTGCACACGCTCACCGAGTGTCCGGTATTGGCCGGACCGAGGCGGGAGCTAGTGGTGGCCCTGGGAGTGAGAGTTCTCACCCTCGCCACCCTGCTCACAGCAATGGTCCGCTGTGCGGACGCGTGGGCGGCCGGCGTCTCCTTCAGCGAGCAGGTAATGGTCATGAAGGAGACGGCGGAACGGGAGAGGCGGCGCGAGCGAGTGAGACTGGCGGATCGCGCCGCCCGCGCGCGTTGGCAACTCGGGCGTCGGAGGGCACTGACTGACCTCCGTCCCACATGAGCGCGGGCCTGGGGGTGACGGGTGGAGCCGCAGCTGTCACCCAGCTGGAAAGCGTGCCTCCCCATTCCGGGGGCGAGTCGGGGACACCGTTGTCCACCCTCCCGAGGAGGGCCAGACCGTAAGGGATGGCCCTGGGTCAGCCGGGGTGCCAGGGATATGTCGATGACAACTTCACCTCCGGCGTAGCACCAAGACCCACAGTCGGCGTGCGGTTTTAGTCGGTTCGAGTCCGACATAACCTCCGCTTCTGGCTCCGGCAGGGGGGGTAACCGAGGGGATTTCCGCAGGCAAATAAAAAGGTAGATGGCACCACCGTCACCCTTACAGACGATCTAAAGAGAAGGAAAATTTGAAATGAATCAAGTGTGGCTCAATAGCTCAGTTGGAAGAGCATTCCCCCTGTAAGGGGAAGGTCGTGAGTTCAAGTCTCACTTGAGCGTTTAATTTTTTCCGATGTTTTTCGAACTTCAAAGTTAGCATTAAAAAAGCTATGAATAATTCAGTCAAATATTCATATTCGGGTGGAGTCACCAAAATTCAATGTTTAAAAATGGTTGAAAAATCATTCATTGTTTCCAACAGTTCGTAAGAATGTTGGTAGAAGGCACCACCATCGCCCTTAAAGACGGATATAAAGAGAAGGAAAATTTGAAATGAATCAGGTGTGGCTCAATAGCTCAGTTGGAAGAGCATTCCCCCTGTAAGGGAAAGGTCGTGAGTTCAAGTCTCACTTGAGCGTTTCATTTTTCCGATGTTTTTCGAACTATAAAAATATTATTTGATCATTTTTAGGGGCTATTGGCAGCTTATCGTTTCCTGTCGACATCTCATAAGGATTTATATGTATCAATCCTTCAGAATGTACTTCAGTTTCTAAATATGCAGGAACTAATCAATTATGTTATTTTTCAAAATAGGTTAAAGAATTAAACCTAGACAACAGCGGGAGCACCAGTATAATTGGAGTCACAAATGAATACACAAATCTGGAAAACCTCAGTCTCAATGCAGTCGGACTCACTACTCTGGAAGGTTTCCCAACGCTATCAAAGCTCAAGAAACTAGATCTCTCTGACAACAGAATATCTAATGGCTTAAATTTTCTAAATGTCTGTACAGAACTGACACATCTTAATTTATCAGGAAACAAAATTAAAGATTTAGACACACTAAAGCCATTGCAGGAGTTTAAGAACTTAAAAAATCTCTATCTCTTCAACAATGATGTCACTAGCATTGAAGATTACAGAACTAAGGTGTTTGCATTACACCCGTCATTAAAATATTTAGACGGGTAAGACCTATCTATTTATTTCTTAAGATTGACCTCGCCTCATTATCCGCACTAAGTTGTCAATATTAAGTAAATGAAACATAATGTATATTTAATAAAAAATAATTATTTATTCAAACATGTTGGCTTCTAGCCAACATGACCAGTTTGCTATTTGTCAATACCATAGACAGGTATAGACAAATGGCAAACCGGTAATTATAAATTGCATTAAAACCAGTAACTAATATTGTAATAGCACAAGTTCTATGCAGTCACCCGCAGTTAACAAAACATTAATTTGAAGATTTGCACATCTTTAAACAGTAATAGTGATATAGGAAAAGTCGCAAAACCATGGAGATTATTATTAATATTATTATTGACATTCTGTATATACTAAGAAATATCCTAATAAGTATTTTTACTTTTCAGATTTGATAAGGATGATAGAGAAGCTGTAGATACTACGGAAGAGGAAGATAATAATGAAATTAATGGAAATAATGACAGTGATGATGATGGTATGTATAATGATCTATAAGATCTATTTAGTCAAGGTGTAAATTAAATTTCCGAATTATGAGTGGTTGGTCAGTATTAGTAACTATGCTGCATTTTTTTAATAAATCTAATTTTACTTTCTCTCTTGATATTAAGATCACGGAGCTACAATTCGGTAAGTCTCGATGCTTGCTCAAGACTTACCTATGGCTATCGTATTACATCGGTAAAGATACCGAGGGATTTTTAGATACTCAATATAATGGAAATATATGAATTTTGAGATAATCATGTCACCCAATATCTTTGATTCTTTTCGTATTTTTTTTCCTGTAACAAGTAATCTCAGTGAGATAAGTAGTTTGATGACTTAATTTTGTTACAGGATTTATGTTTGATTTAAATGAAGAAGTAAATGATGAGGAGAATTTTAAAAGAATACTGGACTTCGAAATCCGTTCTTAAGACGCAGGTCTTGAGAACGCAATTTTCTTTTTGCCAGATTAATCAGCGGGTTACAATAATGACATGATACAAAACACTATTTATAGGCTATGATTACTCCTCCGGAATACGTGTTATAAACAATAAATAAAAATGAAAATATGAAGTATTTTGCACCGTCAACACATTTATTAGGAAGGTACTGCTATTTCGACCAAGAGGTAGCTGATATCACGTTTGACGCCAAAATTCCGGATAATTTGACGGGTCAAGTCTACAATACCAACAAAGGGCTTTCCTTTTATACGCAAGTGCTGTGGAGATGAATATGGTTCGACGGATATTCTGTTGGAGTAAAGATTGTGTGAACATCTTTTAAATCGGTGGCTTTAGTAGTCGGTGGTTCCGAAGTTGTAATCTGGGAATCTTCAAGCCTCGAGTGCGTAAGCCCTTTCTCGGCAATCGTGTTTCATCGTACAACTAGACGTTGTACGATGAAACACGATTGCCGAGAGTCATCATTAATTATTGAACAAATTTGGTCCTATCAATAATAATCATTACTTTTATGTCCATTCAACTCGATTTTCTCGTCCTATCAAAAATAGGAAATTATAAGTATTGTGTTCATAACTGTGTGTTATTTAAACCAAACTGTATTTGTCTTAAGTTAGCGTCGAATACTGAAAAATATCTAACTTCAACTGAATTTTGAAACGATTGCGGAAATGATATGCCAAGAAATATGTGAAAGTTGCTTTTACCAACACCAATATTAGGTATACGTCAGTGTACACAACTTTGCTGGTGTATTGTATAAAGTGAAAATTGAAAACTAAATACAACACTTGGTTAAGTAATATGGGTAGCGTTATTTGTGTACAATCATGATGAGAAACCGAGATGCCTCCTGAGATATAGGCAAAAAAATTTGTTCAGAAGACAGTGGCTGAATGTTTTAGTGTAATTTTTTTTATTTTTTTGGTGCTTTATTATTACTATATATATACTATTAATATTATTAGGTAGCTCTAGTCATCAGCAAGAATAAAATAATATTTTTACAATAAAAGAGCAGCTCATGAGGGTAAGTTGTGTTGTTAAGTTTCTATTTTTCTGGTTAAGATTATTTTCAGCTGTTTTGCGGTTCTCATTCAAGCATATCTATCTACTCTAGAGAACTAACAAGTAAGGAACATTGAAAATATGATCTGAGTTACTTAGAGCCATCTGCAACCAATGAATAGTTCATAAGAAAATACTAAATATACCATGTAATCCTTGCCGAGACTCCAAAATAAAACGATAAAGTCACGGTCTATGCACTAATTATTCCGAATGTGCTCTTTGTGAGTTAAGAGCATAAAAGCGTGAACGAGGCAATGTTACTACATTTGGGAAAATAACAAATATAGAAAATGACGAGCTTTTGTTTTATTTAATTGAATTCAAATAATATTGTTCCTGATTAGCTTGTAGATTTATTAGCCGTAATTAAGTTGTCAATTTCATCACATGACTTAAATTTTCATTATGTGCGTGATAGATATATTATTTAGAATGTATAGATTATGTGACCAATTTAAATATAATATATTACGATGAAATGTGATTCAATAATTTTAGAACCATTTTATAAACTATTTTTATAAGTGGGTAGGTGAAAATCATTCGATGCAATGTGACGTATCAAATGATATAAAAAGGAGATGCCGAATGAAATCGGGCAGTTTGTCCCGAGGAGTCAAAGTGTAAGGTACGATATAATTCTGATACGTTTATACTTATACTGTTTACTGTATAATATTATTATGCTGTGCTGTAACTATTTGACCATATCGTGTTGGCTATGTAAGATGTACCTACTTGTCGAAGACATAGGGAAAAAAGAATCTTCTCGGGCGGGACTCGAACCCGCAGTCTTTCCCTTACAGGGGGAATGCCTGACCAATTCGGCTACCGAGACACGCCCGATATGATTCAAATTTCCCATCTTATACGTCTTTATATATATATAATATAATAATTATTTCAAATCTATACAGTCATTATAAAGATAAGCGTCAGTAGGTAGCTTAGTGGTTTAGGAGTCGGCCTTACGATCGAGAGGTCCCGGGTTCGAATCCTGGCCATTAATTACACTACCGTCGTGAGCCCACTCCTAACACAAGCAATTTAGCTTAGCTGGAGGGGTTAGAGGGAATATTGGTAACTTCGGTTTTAATATTCTTAAAAAAAAGGAACCATTGCATTGGTTCGAAAAGAAAAAAAAATTGTGTTGCATAGTCCGTAGAAGATCGAGAAAGGCTATGAGCTATTTCACACTCAGTCTTAGAAAAATTTATAAAATGATGGCATTAATGGCATTAACTAGTAGATACTAAAGTAAAAGTAGTAGAATATAAAGTACCAATAGTATTAATTAACTACTTCAGTAGTAGATAAAAACTCACAAACGCTTTCTTCCAAAGACACTCTTTTTTTACAAAACACCAACTATTTGATCTAGCTAACAATATCCGGACCCGTGTCACGAGCCTATTGCCTTTAATCCTCATTTCAACGACTGCCACGACCTCTATTAAAAGTCAATTGGATCTCATATCTGTACGTTGTATTAAAAGCTTGGGTTTGGATACCGTATATTTAATTCAAAGCACTTATAGTGATAGGCTTTGGGTTACTGTCACTATTATCATAGAATTTTTTTCTATAGGTAAATATTGTTTGAATATTATCCATATTATTATTCCATTCTGACCAACTAAACTGATAAACTGAAAATTTACCAACTATTCAATTTCATAACCGCTCAAATATTTAGTTACTTGGTTAAAACATAATGGGATCAACAGATTTTTTCCTGACGGAACAATAGTAACAAGAAAGAGTTAAGATTTTTAGAATAATATTGACGTAATAATCTACATTTTTTTTTTTACCAGAACAGAAAACGGAAAAGCGTTGGATTAGTTCTGGTTTGATCGTCTTCAAAAAATCCTCATAGATTTTCTTTTAAAATTAATGCACACAAAGATCTATCTTAACTAATGCCTTGGTTACACGCACCAAGTGGAGTGTCGAGACAGTATACTCGGCCGATGCTCGGCACGTGTGAACATAGCGCCGAGTACTTTGGGTGTACATCGCACTCGGCTAAAAGCACTGTGTAGTCACTCCGCTCGGTGCGTGTGATCAAGGCATTAAGACGTATGTATTAATGATGTATATTTGTTGTTAGTCATAGATAATTGCTTTATCATATCATATTAATATTTAAAGCCTCTGATAGTATCAGAAATTTCCCAAAATTCGTTTTAAACTACAAGCAACTTCATTAACAATTTGAATAAGTAAAATACTAGTTTTTATGAAACTGCTATATATATAATGTAGAGTTTAATACGAGTAGTAGGCACAACTTTTATCTTAACAGGAAACAACTTTTAATTTGATTAGTTCTCTTCATCTCAACTTGTAACAAGCGATACTTATATAATGAAGTTTATTTTTTCTGGCTGAAACTAGTTAGCAGGTTTAATACAATTAATTACGACTGGTTTAGGACAGTACGTGTTCGATAACGCGGACCGGCACGGGTTTGAATGCACTTGGTGACTGTTAGCTGGATGTCTTTTGATTTGCGATGAATTTAAAGGAATACTGACAAGACGGGATTAGATTATGTTGCTTCTCGGGATTGTATCCCGGGATTAGAGTAATAAGGATCACTCGAGTTGATAATCTGAAAACTACCGCTTAACAACTGTCCACACCTGATATAATTGACTGTTATACTGAATTTCGAAGTTCAAAATAACGATGAACTGTAGCCATAAAGTACCGAAACGCGACTCACGGTAGTGCGAAAGTGCGCCACATATTTACATTTATCTGTTTAAAATTAACATGGTACTGTCAGCATCAGAAAGATGTTGATGAATAAAGTGCTCAAAATGATCTTAATTTCTTTTTACCCCCTTCCAGTTGACAGATTGTTCTGATATTTGGTACGCACATTTAGTTCGGACAATAATACCATTTAAATTAATAACACAGTTTGATTTGAACGTTTTAAAATCATTTTGAGACGTAGTCGTCAAGATATTTCTGATGCTGACTGTACATAAATTTAATAGTTCGAAAGTTATGTCATGCTCCAGGCAGCCTATTTCCATTTTATTTCGCGTATCATTTTCTGAGCTCTGCTAGTTACTACCGATGAATGCTGTCCACGCGCGGCACAAATGACACCATTACGTCAATTTAAAAATGGAACTTCAGCGACATATTGATTAATGAATATTATTATACCCACGCTTAAATTCATGAAATGAGTAGCAATATCAACGCATGAATACTCATTACTATTTTCATTTTCTTTATATATATAAAGTATACCTACCTAACCGTACTTATCTGGAAAAAATAACCTGTAAAAATGTATAAAAAGTTTCTTAAAGCCTCTTTGAATAGGATGCCTAACTCGTACTTTAGAATCCAATCTCATTTTGAGACAAGATTATAATCCACATATTAAAGAATAAAGTCGAAGAACGTTGATGTAAGATGTATTTATTTTTTACTTGACTATCATAACTCTGGGTTCTGAGAAATATTATTAGTATTATAATATTATTTTATATAAAAAACTCAGATTATAACTTATTAAAGGAGCAAAGACTGCATTGAAACTAATAAGGGTTCTTGCATAGCATTTTGCTTTAGATAATTGGCTCAATATAAATTGAGCTAAACAAGTTCAGACTAAACGAAGTCTACACTAAGAATATTAATTTTTAAGCCTATAGTATATAAGTAGGCAGAAATATCATTTACATTAATGTTAGAAATTGTAGTTATAAAAGTAGTAACAAAAATGTTCAAATTGCAATATACTTGTAAAATCTTACAAATAAAATTCGATTGACTTGTTGAAATTTATAAGTAAAGAGTTTGCTTGTAAAAAGCACCAGCTCAGCATGCGTGAAATACTGATCCCGGCAATGAATTTTTTTTTTTTTTTTATACGGGACACGTCAATTTGACTTCACCTCGCCTGATGTTAAGCTAAAGGCAAAGTCTCGGAAATGTCAGGAACGTAATTCTTCTTCATCTTTGTCTTGATTCCAGTTGCATCCGAAGCTTTCAGCTTGGAGACTGGGGTCCGTTTTACCAATCTAAATGTTTGTAACGTACTCCCAAGATAAAAAGAGTATATGCTAAGATTAAGAAGATATAGACTTGAATTTATCATTTCACTATGTTTTTATTAATTTTTATTTACCCGTTCAGTCATTTTTTCATGATGGAGCAATTTGTTGTCTATATACCCATGTATCCTCATAAACATTCATAGCCATACAAGTACAAAGATCCTAGACCTAGACCTACTTGTAACCACTGAACGTGTCAGATGGACTACTCACCGGCTGACCCAGCAGAGAGATGCACGAGCTCTATGATATCCCAGGGCGCCTTTTCGTCAGAGGAGAGAAGTGTGCGTGCGTGTGGGAATGCTGGGGGAGACTTCAGAGAAAACACTATTACCTCTGTTGTACATACATATATTAGAGATAGACATACAAGATTATACACAAGGAGTTTATAGAAAATAGAATTAGATAGAGATACAAATATGGGTGTGTCTTCACCAGCAGTACCACGGTGACCTGGATGAAGTAGGTAGCCAGAGTGTTACGGCTAGTAGTTGTAGTATGCGTCGGTCAAATCACCGATGATGCAGTTATTTCTTGCAGATTTAAATAGAGGTGGTTACATATAGTAAATATAAAAGAATACGTGACCCTGGTTGTTGGCCTGCTCGGTGTCTGCGCACGACTCTTGCCGCAGTCTCGACCAGCCAAGATGCTTCACGTCGTGGTTACAGGCTTGCGCCGACAGCGGTTAGGAACTCGACCACAGAACACGCTGAGATTTTTTTTTTATCGTGCGATAAATCCCCACGGATACCACCCCCACAGAGCCGGTGGAGGTGGTTATGTCGGACTCGAACCAACTAAAACGCACGCCATCTTGGGTCCTTGGTTGCCGGAGGTGAGATTGCCAAAAGCATATCTCTCGCACCCCGACAGACCCAGGACCATCTCTTTCGAGATGGCCCCCTTCGGATTGTGGGGACCAAAATGTCCCCATCTAGCCCCGGTTACGGGGAGGCGCACTTTGCGCCGCCGCCGCGGCCTGCTTCTGCTAGGGTGACAGGCGGCTCCACCGGTCACCCCCCGGCCAGCGCTCATGGAGGACGGAGGTCGTTCTGCGACCTCCGACGTCCGGTTCGCCTTCGCTCTGCACGGGCTTCCCGGGCACGCTGAGATGGATTTTGAGGACCAAGGTGTCCTTTAATCCCGAACTAGGAACCCTAAGAACGAAATAACACTAAGAATCGTCTAGATTGCAGAAGGATGCTGTTAAAGAAAAGTAAAATCACTTACCACGAAGATGGGCAACACGAATGTAACTGAGTCTAAAATTACAAAGTATTTTCCAATGAAATAGTACGTAGTTGAGGTCACGAACACCGAGGGCAAAATGTCCAGCCTGCAGCCGTGTCCTCGGTTTTATACCCCTTTAGTTGGAACTTTCTCGAAAATAAAAAAGAGTCCTTTTTTAATGACTTTAGAGAAATCAAAAACTCACTCATCACTGTGAAATAACCGACAAAAGTCAGGACACAACTCTGCTGGATATATGTGACAGCAAACTTGACACCTCCCGAATTTAGCTACCTAACTATTATGCTTTTCTCAGTCATTACTGCAGATTCTGAACAAGAGGAATTTGAACGACTTTAATTTAAATGAGTAAATTTAATTTTATCCTAAATAGGATAGCCTATAATTAAACAATTAATTTTCCCATCCAGGTGTGATGAGTATTTCTAATTCTTAGCAGACAAAAAAACATGAATGAAAAATAGAACGCCATCTTGTGAGCACGAAGTGAGCTAGCACAAAAGATTCTTGCAACGACAACAAACTGATATGGTTAGAGTCCCACTGAGGTCGCAACAGGTGGCGCTAGTAAAAATCAATTTACAGTAAATAAATTTTACTGTTACATAATTAAACGTTTTTTAAATACACTGAAACAAGTCGAAAGGGCGGTTTCCACGAAAATCACGTTAGAGGTTCAGAGTACATACATACATGGAATTTATATCTATTCCCGGAGGATTAGGCAGAGGTGAATTAACACCCACATTTCACCCATAATTGTAGTCGACCTACGTAATAGGGGGGAGCCTATTGCCACAATATTTCGGTCACTATTGTTGACTGGAGCCAATATCTGAGGCTGTTTCTGGGCATATAGGTATCTGTCTGATGTTAAACGTAAACGTAAAGTTCAGAGTAGATATAGAGAAATGTAAGTAAGAGTACTCCATCTTCGATCCAGATGGATCGATGACCTGAATGCAGGCAGTGGAAGACCAGGTATTGTGATGTAAATTGAGAAATGTCTATATCCTGCAGCCAAAAGCAGTATACCCCGATTGATTGATCCGTTTAAAATACTTACACTTACTGAAATTAAATTGAAGTATTTCAAACCTCCGCAGGGTACATTCGACATTAACAGGCTAACTGATGTATGTAGGTTATTTTTGATTGCAGTCAAACAAAGTCCATTGAGGTTATTATACCAATATTTTCATAGTATACCTAAAACTACACCTTTTGTTTAAGCGTGAGTCATGTTTTATTTCAATTGAAAGTTGTAGTACGTTTTTAGTGTATATAGTGTGCTAGGAAAATAATAATGTTTATAGTCTATTATTGTTTATTTTAATAGTGTAACATTCACTGGGATATTTACTATGTTTCCGTGCACATTCTTTTTAGTTTCACCTTTTTGCATTTGGTTGTTTGTTATATTTTTGAATATATATTTTTTTTATCACTTAGATTTGCACCATTGAACCAGCATTTCATTTAAAGTAATTATATTATGTATATTACTAAATTCAATTATCATCCTAAAGTAAACTCACTATCAGACTGTTTAATCCGGTTCGAAGGACCACTTGATAATCATTAACATTAATTGTGTATCACTAACCATGTTAATCTCAAACCATTATATTTTACATTTATAACTAGTTCTGTCTAATATTGTTCAGTGTTGAATATCATTTTATGTTGTAATCAATGTAATCATATCGTTATGTAAAACATAATTATTTATAAAGTATCAAAACATCATGTCGAAAACTTTAAATTTGTTTAAATATAATTAACCTACGAGTTTTAAAACGATAAAATTAGAATATTTAGGTCTGCTAGAGATGCAAACTTTTAATTTGGTCTGCAATACATAAATAATAACATGGTGAGATGATTTTAATTTTATTTAAACTGATAATATATTTTTATCTGCAGAAAGAGAGATAATTATTTTTCAGAAAAATTTTAGTGGTTGTACACGTCACAAAAAGTATCCCGAAATGAAACACCACACTCAGAATGGAATCTCAGTAGTTTATTAAACCTCTGACTATTTAAACACATGTACGAAAATCTTAATAGCGCGATTCAGACACTAGTTTCAAACGCCATCTATTGAGAAACTGTAGAACTAAAGTTACAAAACATAATATCAAACAACGTACTTAGACATCCTGCCCACCATGGATGGACAGCCATGTCCATCAACGAGAAAACATACAAAGGTCAATTTGACACATTCGAGAAAAAAAATACGTTATTAACAATAACATAGGAGTAAGCAATTGTTACTCAAAATTAACATACAAGTTTTATAGGCAACAAAATATAGTACAAACAAGATAAAAGGAAATCACAAATAGTAACCTAATAAAGTTATGAACATGGTTGCAAAAAAGACTAAATTATTATGTGGTTACAGGCAATAGAATTAATTTAGACACAGGTCTTTTGATTTCATTATTATTGCATTTAATGGAAACCACACGTGTAACCTTGTCCAAACCTGGGTGCTTTTTAATAACTAGACCATATAGCCATCTAGCAGGTGGAAGACCATCCTCTTTAACTAGGACAACATCCCCGACATTAGGTTCAGGAGTACGATCAGTCCATTTATACCTATGTTGCAATTGAGTAAGGTATTCCAAAGACCATCTACGCCAAAAATCTTGTACCATTCTCTGAGTGAGATGCCACCGTTTAAGACTACTAATAGTTGTGTTCTCGTAATTGAAATCAGGTACAGTAACCAACGGTTCACCTACTAAAAAATGACCTGGTGTCAATGGACACCCTTCCTCCGGATTATTAGGCAATTGTGATATGGGTCTGGAGTTTAGGCATGCCTCAATTTGGCTGAGCACAGTTATCATTTCTTCAAAGGTTAACGTACTGTTGCCTATCACTCTCTTTAAATGGTGTTTTGTGGATTTAATACCTGCCTCCCATAACCCTCCAAAATTAGGAGCGTGGTGGGGTATGAAATGCCAATTAGTTCCATTGGTACTAAGAAAGTCCGCTATCTCTGGAGCAATAATCGATTTTTCGGCATCAAATAATATTTTTAATTCCTTAGCACTGCCAACAAATGTAGTGCCGTTGTCACTCCACAAATCTAGCACTCTACCGCGTCTGGCTACAAATCGTTTGAATGCAGCTAAAAAACTTTGAGCGGTCATGTCATTAACAACTTCAAGGTGGATGGCCCGAGTGGCCATACAAATAAATAGACAGATATACCCCTTTGTGGAATGATGACCGCGGCCCTTGGTAGCTCGGATATTTATTGGACCGGCATAGTCTACACCACTACTCTGAAAAGGTCTTCCAGCTGTAACTCTGGATTTAGGTAATTGTCCCATCAGTTGCTGATTTGGTTTCGCTGAATGCCGAATACAGATTACACACTTATGAACATATTGCCTCACGAGCGTCCTTGCATTTATAACCCAATATTTGGACCTCAAATAATTAAGCATTAATTGTGGTCCTCCATGTAAGGTTCGGTCGTGAGCTTCTCCAATTAACAGATTTGTAAAGTGAGATTTGTAAGGAATAAGAATAGGATGCTTCATGTCATTATTAACAGGAGCCTGGTGCAAGCATCCACCTACTCTCAATATGCCCTGTTCGTCAAGGAAGGGACTCAACGAGGTAAGTTTGCTTACTTTACTAGTTTTTCCTTTACATTTTAGTAAATTTATATGTTCACTAAAGCACTGATACTGGCAGAGTTTCACACAGGTGAGTATAGATTCATTTAGTTCCTTAGTAGTTAGCCAAGTAGTTTTGTGTTCTTCATCTTCTGATTTCCCTCTCTTCCTGACTCTTCTACAGTATGCTATTACTCTTACCAATCTGTTAAATTTCGAGAATTTTGTCAATATACTGTCATCCACTTCTTGAGTTTTAGTTACATGACAATTTATCTTAATTTTCCTTTCTTCCAAACTAGTCTCCTCTATCTTTCCCTTAATATAATTTATCCTTTCTTTTTGTAACCACACAGGACCGTTCTTCCAGAGCTGTAAGCTATTACAGTCCGAAGGTTTTGTTCCTCTTGAAGCGCAATCTGCCGGGTTCTCCTTTGACGAGACGTACGCCCATTGACTTCGATCTACAATATTAAGTATTTCAGACACCCGGTTTGCAACAAATACCTTCCAACGACTGGGGTTACTTGCTAGCCAAGCTAATACAATCTCGGAATCTGTCCAGGCATGTAAATGCTGCTTTGGAACCTTTAAAATTGTAGCTGTTTCTTGCAGTAGTTTGGCCAGCAAAACCCCTCCACATAGCTCCAACCGGGGTATCGATACTTGTTTTATTGGTGCAATTTTTGTCTTTGACGTAACCAAGGTTACATATATTTTTCCATCTGGAGCTATTACACGGGAATATACGACCGCGGAATATGCCACCTTCGAGGCATCTGAAAAGCCGTGCAGATCCAAAAGATGACTATTGCTACATTAATGAATCCAACGTGGTATTCGAAAGTTGGTGAGCTTACATAGATCACTTCTGTATTCAATCCAGTCCTTGAGTAAGCTGGAAGGCAGTTCTACATCCCATTCAATTCCTGCCAACCACAGTCTTTGGATGAAGTACTTCGCAGTGGTAATGGCGGGAGCGATCCATCCCAGAGGATCAAACAGACGCGCTATGTCCGATATCACCTTACGCTTGGTTATAGGTGGCTCCAACTCCGGAAGATGAACAGAATACTCAAATTCGTCAGTTTTCTTGTTCCACATTAGACCTAAAATTTTTGAAACTGTATCTGTCTTTATTTCCAAATTACCTTCTGATTCTAATTTTGCATCCTTAATAGATTCTAATAATTGTTCACTACTACTAGACCACTTCTGAAGTTGGAATCCACCACGGTTTAGCATCTCGGTTAGCTGCCGATATATTTCCAACCCTTCTGCCACTGATTCACATCCCGACATGAGATCATCCATGTAGAAATCACTTAGTACTTTGTCTCTTACTAATGGAAATTCTGTTCCTTCATCTGTAGCTAACTGCTGTAGGGATCGAACTGCTTAATATGGAGCCGACGATGTACCAAACGTAACCCGCAAATGACAAAGATGTTGAATTGGCAAATCTGGGCTTTCTCGCCATAGTATTCGAAGATAGTCCACATCATCTTTGGATACCTTGACTTGCCGGTACATTTTAATGATGTCTGCCACTAGACAGATGGGATGGCAACGCCAACGCATAATGATGTGACGCAGGTCAGGTTGCAACGGCGGTCCTACCATTAAGTCACTATTTAAGGACTTGCCGTTTGTATTAACACAGGAAGCATCAAATACTATACGCAATTTAGTCGTACTTTTATCATTACGTACAACAGCGTGATGAGGTAAGTATACTGCGTCCTCCTTGTTGATATCCTGCACTACCTCCATGTGATTAAGTGATAAATATTCATTAATCACAGCTGAATACTGCTTCTTTAAATCGGAATTTTTCAATAGACGTCTTTCAAGCATGAAAAATCGTTTCAAGGCTATATCCCTTGAACCGCCGTATTTACAACTAGGATCGGATGACCTAAATGGTAATTTTACCACGTACCGACCAGATTCATCTCGTTTAGTTGTAGCTGGAAAAAGGGTTTCACATTGAGTTTCTTCTGGAGTTAACAGCTTGCTTCCGAACTCACAAGTAGGTTCCGACTCCAGTTCCCAAAACCTTTTTAGGAGATTAACTTCCTCCTGTTGTGAAGAATACAGGCTAATACAATTATGACTCGTCTCGTTATGGTTGAATTTACCGATATGGCCAGAAAGGATCCAGCCAAGTTTGGTATTTTGCGCAACCGCGTAACCTGGCGGACCTTTGACTAATCCTTCCAATATTATCTGGCCATAAACTTCAGCACCTAAAAGAAGATCTATCTTATTTGGGGTAGCAAATGACGGATCCGCTAGTTCCATAGACGAGATCGTAGTTAAAACTTGAGTCCTTACCTTCTCCTGTGGTAAAAGAGTTGTTAATCTTTTCAAAAGGTCAACTCGTGACTGAACGTGAATAACAACCATTGAATTAGAAGTTAGGGATTGACATTGATCACCACCAATGCCTGTAATTTTACCTCTAGTAGGTATTCTTTCAAGACCTAATAGCTGGACCATGGACTCCGTCACAAACGAAGCCTGAGATCCCTGATCTAACAAAGATCTTAGAACAAAAACGGTCCCGTTACGTGACTGTGCCTTTACCAGGGCAGTGGCTAATAGTACTTGACCTTGATTATTTGAGAAACAACTAACAATATCTGTGGACTCGCTCTGAGGTGGGTTGGTTAATAGGGCTGTAGTAACATCTTTCTCCATCGTCTGTACAGCCGTATTCTCTTCGTTAACTGATTTCGAGATATTTTTGGAATGTAGTAAACTATGATGCTTACGCTTACATAAATGACACCTTGTAGACTGGCGACATGAATATACTGAGTGACTAGCTCCTAAACAATTAAAGCACAAACCATTCGTTTGGACAAAATTACGTCGTGTATCAACGTCTTCTTGACAGAACTTCTTACAATTAGCTATTTTATGGTTATCCTGACAATACGAACAAGACAATGCTGTGGACACAGAGTGTGCCTTCACAGACGATACATTACGCTGCGATGTTACATTACGTTGATTCTTACTAGTATCTAGGAATTCGAGAGCTCTAAATCTTTGTTCAAGAAAACTTTGGAATTGTTTAAAAGTAGGTAACTGATTGGACGTATCACTAATTTTCAATTCCCATTGTTTACGTGACTCATTGTCTAACTTTAAACTTAAAATATATATGAGTATTATGTCCCAATTTACAACACTAATCCCTAAATTAGTTAATGCATACAAACATTCATTAGATGTATCCAATAATTCCTTTAATGCGTGGGCTGATTCTGTTACAATATTCTTTTGGGTCATAAACCGCTTTAATATATTATTTGCCAAATATTTTGTGTTATTATATCTGTCTTCTAACTGTGACCAGCAAGTTAGGTAATTATTACTAGTAATAGGAATGTGCCGTAAAAGACTTTCAGCTTCGCCAGACAAATGAGTTTTCAAATAATGAAGTTTTTGCACATCATCCAATTTGCGGTTGCCATGTATTAAGGATATAAACAAATCTCGAAAACTTATCCACTCAGAATAATTTCCAGAAAACTTTGGTAAAGAAATTTTTGGTAATTTAATATCACATGACTTCTCCGAAGCTTCAGTAGTAGCACTCTGCAATGTTGATTTTTGTGGTTTTAGTTTAGTAAACATTTCTTTAAGTTCTATTTTGTAATCAAAATATACTTCTTCTCTAGACTGATATAGACTAGTAGAATGATACTTAGATGCGGCATATGTGGTTTCTTCTACCTCTTGCAGGATCTTATAATGTGTATCATTAAACAATGTCCACTGCTTTTCTAAATTGTCCAATCTTACTTCAATGTAACTTTGTGTAATTCTCTCCTTTGGAGATTTTTTGAAGTTAGAACGTGCTCGAGTAATAGCCGTACTTGTGTTCAACTGAATTTTGTCGTACGCTTCCATGTTGTGCAAAACAAATAGTTTTACTTCCAATCACTGAGTTTTTATTGCACTAAGTCACTGAAGCAGATATAAATTCTTCGAAAATTTTACAAGTCTTTTTCACAAAGTGTACCTCTAACCAAAATCGGGCATAGGTTCCCCGTCTCTTCACTTTTTTAGAAATTATTCTAAGTCCATGCACTAAACTTAAAATTTATCTCAGTCCAAACTGATACTAAATTTTCTAAGTCCAAACTAACACTTTAACTTTTGTATTTTAATTTAATAGTTTAAGTCAATAACTCCACTGATATAATAATTAAAAGTACTCACAGTTTATCTTCAATCACTTCATACACTGTCCACTCACGTGATACGTAGCTCGCCCAAGGGGTACGAGGGGGTCAACTGTCCCTGTCCCCTCACACTGCGGATACTGCTTACTCCAACTTCACTGTGGCGCCGCTGATGCACAGTACAGCCCAATGTACGCGTGCCGGCACTTGCGCTGCTCCACTCTTCGCCCCTGTTGCGCCGCTGCAATAGCTCCACGGAGGACAATGCACTCCCAGTCCTTTATCGGCTCACGAAGGACCAAATGTACACGTCACAAAAAGTATCCCGAAATGAAACACCACACTCAGAATGGAATCTCAGTAGTTTATTAAACCTCTGACTATTTAAACACATGTACGAAAATCTTAATAGCGCGATTCAGACACTAGTTTCAAACGCCATCTATTGAGAAACTGTAGAACTAAAGTTACAAAACATAATATCAAACAACGTACTTAGACAGTGGTGAAATTTCATTAGTAGGTGAAAACATGTCCGATGAATAGGTAAAACTCATTCAGGGGTATGTAAGATGGCAGTTACATTACTTAATATCGCAAATATATCAATCAAGTCATATTTGCCTACGACCTAATTTTGAAATCTTGGTTTAAATCAATTGTAATATCTAAACTTGTGCTTTCCTAACAATATGTGACTCTGATCTGGAAATAATTAACTTATATTGTAACACCTGCACGTAGACGAAACTTTGATTCTACTGACAATGTTGATCTTGTTACTGGGTTCTTACCGAACTATATCGATTGTAATAAGTTCGCTTACAATGAAACGTATTTCAAACATTACGTGCTTGGCTAAGAAATGTTGAACTGATACCCGCGGTCTTACATCTAAACGCAAGGTTAAAGAAGAGACCCGCGTTTTCGCCCTTCTGAAGTTCTGGTCTCAGTACCGGAATCAATGGGAACCTTTCCAGGGGTAAAAAGTCTCATTCCAGACTAAAACCTACCCTTGTACCAAATTTCAATGAGGTTCATAGAACCTTTAGAACATGATTTAATAGCGAACATTGAAACCTCTGAAGTACAGAGGGATTTAAATAAATATTGGACTTCTGATAACAACGACAACATGTTCACAATTCATTGAAAGTTAATAATCATTTAGAAATAGTATGAAATAATTAGCACTTTATACCTACTGTTGATCCATGGCACTTGGTAGAACTTGTTATACATATTGAAAACCGACTTTGTTCTTTTCCACAATATCTGATTTCAAGAATATATTGTAAACAGGTACAACAAGGTATGTATGAAATAAATAGTAACGTAATTTTATTTTATTAAAATTATTAGTTGAATGACTATGCAAAGGTGGATGAACAGTGTTCCTCGTTATTTTATAGACGTCATACCGTTCACAATATGATAATCAACGAAATTGGGTTTATCTATTCGCTCGGAGCAACGGATATTTTTGATACAATTTCTTTAGCACTAATTACCGTATAAATTAATGAATTTTCAGTCAACGGTAACTTATTAAGATTAAAATTTGAGCACAATAACGACTAAGTATAGCTTAAAATAAATTGGTGCTGTTGGTAAGTAAATTCTGTGGTTTTGGCTGACTAAGCTTTTTTCACACTCACACTAGGCTATACCTATTATGTATTTGTGATATATAGTATAACAAAGGAGATAATATACAGTTACGTGTAAACGTGTCCTTAATTAATGTATGTATAGTGCGCGATATTGTTGTGTTATGAACTATATTCTATATACCTATTTTTATATTATAGCGTAGTTTGAAGAGCGCTTTAGGCTCCAACATACTGTCAGAGACATTATTCCCCTGTGGACTTTCTGATACGGAGGCCTGTCAACTAATAACATAAAATTATGACCGTAATATTTTGACATTAAAACATTACAGTAACTTTTCTGTACCCAATTTTTCCAATCAACATTCGCTAATATCATAAGAGTTTCGGAAAAACCCATCGTGCAATTCCTACTGTAATAAAATTACACGAAGCTTCTAGAAAGCTATATCGAGCTCCAAGTAAACGATGCTATCCCGCAGGATTATCCAAACTACGCGGTCATGTGGAATTGGTGTTCCACAAAACAAAAAGGGCACCTACTACGGAACCTTCACTAAGGGATATTATTATATTAGTGTTATTAGGGGAAGGCCGGGTAATTGTGAACGCTGGGTTATCGCAAACACAGCTGTTTCACTACCTTAGAAAGAGATACCACGATTTCACTCGTCGCTATCTTAAAAATTACGCCATCACTAGTGCCAAGCAACCGGCGGAGTGTTACGGGTGCACACAGGATACAAAGTAAATTTAATTCAAATATTTACTTACATTCGTTGCAATTTGCCTATAAATTAAACTCAGTGTAACTTATAAAATAATGATGGTTCTAACACGACATTTATTTGCATAACTAATTAGTATTTGCGGATTCTATTAAGAGAATTACATGCGGCCGGGGACAAACATAGCCTAAAATTAAAACTTTGTTTTTGTTTTATTGTCTTAGTGGGTATTCGCGAACGAATTGAGTGGGTCAATAACGAACGTTTGGCATTTCCCCATAAAGAATAAAAATCGGTTATTAAGTTAGTTGTTTTGTAACAGTAAAGATGTTTAGCTGTCTAATGGAAATTAAGAGTAATTCTCTATTTTGTTTTTTATTATTTTAGATGCCCCGAAATTATAAAAGGAAAACTGAGATGAAATATAATGTTGAAGATTTGAATAAACCCATTGACGAAGTTGCCGTTAAGTTTTGCCGGGCAATAACTGTTTCAAAGGTTTATATCTTAGTTTAATCCTGATTAATCGGTCGTATTATGACCTCATTTTTAAGCTAGTCTGCGTCAATTGCGAACGTTCGTAATTGCCCCAATAAGTGTCCGAGATTGCCCGACCAGTGTCGGGTAAACACGAACACTAGAGATTTTGTTTTTGTTACAAAAGTTGATGAAATAAAAATAAATTCATATTGTTGATTGCAGAAGTTTAAAGTATATTAATTTACCTTTAAAAAGAAGCTATTAAAGTTTACTTACAAACACTATCTTTTGATTTATTTCAAAACTCCCTTAGGTGTTCGTAGTTACCCTGCCTTCCCCTATGTATTAAGATACAGTAGTTAAGTATATTAAATATAATACCTGTACTTTTCCACAGTACTTATCTTATTTTTTGACTTGATCGGTTTCACCTCACGGCATTCTCAAAGGTTTACTATGACGGTACTAATAACTACCGTGTTATCGATCAACAGTATAGACAGTACTTATGTAGTTATTCCCAAAATAATATCAAGTCCATATATTTGCTGATTTGATAACAAGGATCTGATTCACAGCTCTGTACTTTAACATTCAACATGTCAGTTAACACAAAGGCTTATAATTTGAAATATACTCGTATTAACATGACATGTGTTGATATTACATGTGATGCAAGTAATATCAACACAATACACGTTAATATATTTACTTATTGTTAATTAATTAATTAACCTTGTTGATTTATTTGACGACTGATAGCTTCAATTATGCACTAATTAGATAGTCAATTACAGCGCTCATACATAATTGCTTACTGAGCTACAATATTGAGTTCGAAAAAGGAATATTAACGTGATATTCGTATTACCTGGAAAACATAATACAAATGTCGAAATGTCGTTTAAAATTTCACAAACAAAAAATATTAATCTTAAGTAATTTATGGTTAGGAAACAACTATTTTTTAGGACACTACTACGTACTTATTATTCGGGTAATTATTGAATTACATATTCAATAATTGCCCGGATAATAAGTATGTACGTAGTGTAATTTTTACAACCAATATTAAACCGTAGGTATTTTTTGTGACACTATAATATACTTGTTATCTTCTCATATATAAAAACTAGCTTTTGCCCGCGGCTCCGCCCGCGTAGATGTCGGTTATCGCGACCAAACATAGCCTATGTCCTTTCTCATGATCTAATCTACCCCTATACCAAATTTCATCAAAATCGGTTCAGTGGTTTAGGCGTGAAAGCGTAACATACAGACAGACAGACAGACAGACAGAGTTACTTTCGCATTTATAATATTAGTAAGGATTATTGTCTGAACTGAAGGTGGGTGAATCTGCGGTAGCCTAGTGGTATGGGTAATGGACTGCTGAGACGAGGTCTCGGGTTCGATCCTAGGTTTACCATGGCACACACCAATGACTTCTCGATGCTTTTCGAAGTTATGTGTGTATTTATCGCAGGTTTATAAGTGCCCGGTTAATGGCAATAGGCTCGCCACCTATTACATTGGGACCTAAACATAAACTGGCGAAATGTGGGTGCTAGCACCTCTGCCTACCCCTTCGGGGAATACGGGCGTGAGTTTATGTTATGTTATGTTATGTCTGAAGGTGGGTACCAAATATCAGAACAATCGGTCAACTGGAAGGGGGTAAAAAACGAAATTAAGGTTATTTTGAGCCCTTCATTCGTCAACATCTTTCTGATGCTGACTGTACTATTATGCTGCATTTTGTGCTATATATGAGAATGGGGAGGCCTTACGTCCTTTACTTTTTATTGTTTCCTGTTTGCATTCCCATCTACCCCAGGAATAACGCACGAGTGTCGCAAGAATTTATTGACCGCCGTAACAATTTGCCATCAAGCAGGGCGTGTGCTTATTTACTACCTTCTACCTACCATTGGCAAAAATACATTCTCTTTTCCAAAATATACAACTCTCTGCGATACAAAGGCGCTAAAATTTACACTGACTGAAATAAAGTATTTTTTAAAGCTACGCAATTAACTGAAGCTAAAATTGGCGGTGCTATTTTGCTTTGGTTGGGAAACATTTTGTTTTTATTCTTTTATGTTTTTATATGTACATATTTTTCATGTTTATTAAAGTAGAGTTTTAGGAACTAATGTAACTTGTAAAAGTCTTGCTAGTGTAACTATGGCATGTCATAATGGTTGAGGAATACCTTTTTTTTTCGTGCGGAAATCCCCTCGGATACCTCCCACGCCGGAGCCGGATGGGGAGGTTATGTCGGACTCGAACCGACTAAAACCACACGCCGACTGTGGGTCGTGGTGCTAGGCCGGAGGTGAGGTTGTCTTCGACATATCTCTCGCACCCAGGCTGACCCAGGGCCAACCCTTACGGTCTGGCCCTCGGGAGGTTGAGGAATACCAACTCCAACCTAGAGAGGATATTGAAACTGCCTATTTTCATGCAGTAAGCAGCTTTTAAATAGTCCAAATCCAAATACCACTCCTCCTAAGTTTAAAAAAAATCACATAATCGAGTTGCCTCGTGTTTTCAATGCAAATAAGGATGTAGGTACTATGAGCAAAGCATCACACTAAAAATAATTTTATATTTTATGGCAAATCCTTTTCAAAAATATCTAAAAATCTACGACAGATAAATAAGTGATAATTCAATAAGCAAAAATGAAACGCTCCCAAAAAGCTCCGTTTTAAATTTCTTTGAACATTTTACACAGCAAACACACGAAAGGTCTTATTTACCTCTAGAATAAATGACTGTAAAGTATTACCCCGCCTAAAACCTACGAACATTATTAAGCCAGGCTTACTCGTTGGAAAAAAGAAAAAAAAAGCGCCCGCTGATTTCTCTAAATCCTCAACATTAGCACTAAACGTAATCCGTTCAATTTTATTTCTCACTAGAACTTGAAGGTTTTATCGCAAATAGCATGGATATTCAGAGAATAATTTGCGGGCACTTTACGCGAGATTTAACGTATAGGTAGGTGCGCGAGACTCGGTTACGGCCGAGCGCACATCCGCTTAACATTAAGTTACGTGGTTACGCACCATTAGTGAAGATTTTGCAGTTTCATCCTGTCTCAATTCCGTGGACTATTAACAGGGAAATTTCATTATAAGAATGGTGCTCTTGAATAAGCGATGAGCGCGTAGAAGTGTGTCTGGAACTTAAAGGCGGCGCTTCTGATTAAAGATTACATACGTAAGACAATCTTGAAGATGTTAAATTTAATTTGCTCACGCTAAGGTGTAAGATGTTATCTTGGCTTACAGAATTTAGTACCAACAAAATTTATCTTCAAACTTCTTCTACCTATGCTTATTTAGAAATATTACAATCCACTTAGAAATAAAAATATTAATCGTTCAATGGCATTCCTGAAAATACAAATTTATTTTACGAATTTGTAAAATAGCTTCTAACAAATCAAATTGCAAGTATCGAAACATTTGTTAGTACCCTTTTAATCAACAGCCTGTAAAATCATCCCATCATAGAATCAATGAAAAAGGTAAAAAATGTTTTATGTAATATTTATTCAACTTACCTTTAGAGTTAAACATAGAAAACGCAGCACATGCGTGAAACGTGTATCCAATAGGAATCCATTCCTGTATTAGGGTCGTATTTACATGATGATGCAAATTTTCTTGGGGTGCTCAATTCATTGGAGGGACTAGTAAAAAGCGTTCACCTAAATCACGGACTACCGCGGATGTCTGTTTAACAGAACACATAGAGTATCGTACGGCGTTTTTTCACATAATACAATTCTATATTCTCCATTTTTACTTACAAGAAAGATTCTATAAAGTATATATGTAATGTGTAAGTTTACTGTATAGTGTTTTGTTTTACTTTGCGATATATTTTGGTGCAAAAAAAAAACATTTTTGAGGCAATTTTTGGGACTGCAGATAGAAGTGATAGCTGTCTGTAAACTGTATCATCATGATGTCAGTGTAACGGAGGTGATGATGACGCAAGTACCATGGTTGTTGTTCACCCAAAAAGTGGTCAAAAACACAGATTTTACGCTATCGTCAAGTTAAATGGAAAAAAAATGTATATTGGGTCTTGCCATTAAAAAGTTGTGCTTTTAATTGTCCAGCCAGCAAATTAAAGTCTAGCGAAACAGTTTAAACTTACTTTAAAACAACATTTGCATTGCATCTAGTTTAAATTCGAAACTTGACCAAGGAGATGTTTCCATTCTCCAAAGGATTGAAACAAAAATAATTTCACCTACGGTAAACAGCGTCTCGATATATAAGAATCCATGGGGGAATGGCTCGAGAGGCCACATGGCAGCCTCTCGTATCGACTGACGCAGATTATCACCGGGCACGGGTGCTTCGGGAGATATCTGTGTCGGATCGAAAAGGAGCCAACGTCCGAGTGTCATCACTGCGACGCGAGCGAGGACACGGGGCTGCACACGCTCACCGAGTGCCCGGCATGGGCTGAACCGAGGCGGGAGCTAGTGGCGGCCCTGGGAGTGAGAGTTCTCACCCTCGCCACCCTGCTCACAGCAATGGTCCGCTGCGCGGACGCGTGGGCGGCCGGCGTCTCCTTCAGCGAGCAGGTAATGGTCGTGAAGGAGACGGCGGAGCGGGAGAGGCGGCGCGAGCGAGAAAGACTCGCGGATCGCGCCGCCCGCGCGCGCAGGCAACTCGGGCGTCGGAGGGCACTGACTGACCTCCGTCCCCCATGAGCGCGGGCCTGGGGGTGACGGGTGGAGCCGCCTGTCACCCCAGCAGAAGCAGGCCACGGCGGCGGCGCGCTGAAGAGCGTGCCTCCCCATTCCGGGGGCGAGTTGGGGACACCGTTGTCCCCCCTCCTGAGGAGGGCCAGACCGTAAGGGATGGCCCTGGGTCAACCGGGGTGCGAGGGATATGTCTTTGACAACCTCACCTCCGGCCTAGCACCAAGACCCACAGTCGGCGTGCGGTTTTAGTCGGTTCGAGTCCGACATAACCTCCCCTTCCGGCTCCGGCAGGGGGGGTATCCGAGGGGATTTCGGCAAGAAAAAAAAAAAAAAAAAAAAAAAAAAAAGATATATAAGAATCTGCTATACCGTCACCGGGGAAATATCCTTGTTCCTTGTTTTATATACTATTTAGGTCTCTACAGGGCTGACCGAGTTGCAACAAGTACTATATGACAGTCTTCCCGTTCACAGGTGGGTCGTATACTCGAAACACGTGGTCTTGATACTAACTATACACGGTAACTTATTGAATTTGAATCTTAGGGTGATAGATCACAATTTTTGTCGACTATTCGTATATGCAATTGTGGTCGTGAAAGTAGGGTAGATTTAGTTAGTCAAATGTGCTCTCCGAGGTACGAAAACAACCAAACCAATGCAAACAGACATATTCATACATACAAATAATTGAACTGAGCGGTAATCGAACCCGCGCATAGCAGCCGAGTTCACTACCTCCACGCCACAGAGTAGTAATCGCTATATTAATATTAAACAAAGCTTTCAAAATATAATAAACTTAATAGGGAAGCAACGTAACGTATTTCGGCGTTCAATATTTCTCATGCTCTTTGTGTACCCATAATGTTTGTGAAAAAAAAATATCGGAAAAGCTACCCGTATTCACTTTATGCCGCACAAAGAATAACCGTTTTTATCTGAGGGACGTGACGCATGATAAAAAGTAATTATTTTATTGTCCTGTGCTCATGTTTTTATGATGGCAATTATTGGCTATTGGGTACACGTTATTGTGCGTGCTTTTTCAAAATGCATACACATGTTTTTTATTATATTGAAATACCTTGGCAGGTACTTGGTTTTATAACGGTATACTAAATATATGCTTTATGAACTTAATTTAAAATTTAAAAAAAAGTATGTAATTACTGTCTGAATAAATTCCTTTCGCTACTTATTCATGTGCTAAATCAACACTAAGTGAAATTAACCAATGGAGATAAATGATTGATTTACATGATTGATTGTTTTTCTTTAGTGTTGATTTTCTTAACGTAAAAGTATTTTTGTATATGAATTACCCAATACTAAATATAGCCGATATTTAGTATTGGGTAATTCATATACAAAAATACTAAATACACCTCAAAAATAACGTGTTTCATTAATTAACTATTCAAACATTTTTTACCTTACAAGGGGATTACAATTTTATTAGCCCAATTGAAATCATATAAAAAGAGCATATTTAATTTATACCAATTCTGTTGTAGAATTCAATCACGTTTATAGGATTTCAGGGTGTGTTGTGTATTTATAATATGCTACTGAAATTTCAGAACATTGCAAAAAAAATATAAGTAGATAATTAGCATTACTCATAGCTACTAAGTAGTAAAAGGCATTTGATACGTAAATGAAACCGATAAATGAAATAGGTTACATATATTTATCTATAATATAAAAATGAATCGCTAA
The DNA here is from genome assembly GCA_914829495.1 of Eilema sororculum. Lineage (NCBI taxonomy): Eukaryota > Metazoa > Arthropoda > Insecta > Lepidoptera > Erebidae > Eilema > Eilema sororculum. Next base: position 15,730,060 of record OU618552.1, on the reverse strand, counting down.
ATGTGTTGGTAAGCGCATAACTCAACAAGGCCTGGACCGAATTGGCCAGTTCTTTTTTAAAATTTTCGTTGAAGTTCAAGGATGATTTTTACGGCGAGAAAAATTCGAAGGAAGTTAAGTACTCAACCAAATAGAGTATATAACATGTTAGGTTCCGTTCGCGCTAAGTTACCTTCTGTGACTTATATGATTTGTCATAATGCTCCTATTAACTAATTTAAACTATAATAATAGACTGCAGGATAAGTTATGACAGCATATTATTTTAACTACGTTTGTCAAAACTGGATAATATTAGTGAACCTATGGCGGTCAACCGAATAATTTCTCATGACATGGATTATCCTTGGGTCTTTATAAATATTTAAGTCGTCAAATTGGCTCTACTCTGCCTGGCAGTAAACTAGGGCGCTATACAAATAATACTGGCCGCAATTACAGACGCTCTTCCTATGTGTGTCCCTAACTTGACGGCCTCAACAACCATTTGGATAGCCAATACCCTTATAATCTTGTTTAAAAAATATGTCAAGGCGAAGTCAGTTTTAAAGACATACCGTATATAGGCGGGTATACGGAACCAGTCTACATAATAAAATAGTTGATGAGATGGGAAACAATAAAAACAAATTCGTAGATGTAATGAGGGTATGTCCTATAAGGATGTGAGTCAATTCCATGAGCGTCCTTCGTCATTTTCACTTTGGCCTGTCCCTTTCCATCAGTCAGTGACGTTGAAATCTAAAGCAAAAGAGCACCGTTAATTTGTGACGTAGGGTAGAGCTTTCAATTGCAAAAAAATCGCAGGTTGGATTCTCGCTCAGTGCAAATAGTTTGTTTGCATGAAAGTGTATTTGCATTGATTTTGTCCGTGGGAATTTTGCGCGCGATAGAAATGAAGTATAGTAGTGTTTGTTTGGTAAGGGTACAGTTTATAGTAATTTATATTATTGTTTTCTTTTACACTTTAGAAAACTAGTTAAATATTATAAATATATTGCATTTATTTAATATATTATATGTGTGTATATTTTAAGTTAGGTATAGATTTAATTATAATTAGTAAATATTTTAAATATTTCAAATTTCAAACCTACATCGACATCCTTTAGAATACCTGCAATTACTTAATTAAGATCATTATTTAAATTATTATGAAAAAACTACAAAATATACAAATAATTACGAGTAAGTTCAAACACAACGATAGCGATCAAATATGATTCGAGCTACTGATGAAATATTACGGAATTGGTAATTAAACTTTAGAGATTTCGATTACAATTTGATTTAAGACAAGTTCCTAAAATTTATATCACTAATTAGTTGGAAATATGTTTTCTACTTATAATTATAACTAAATCTCGTCTACTAATAATACTACTACCACTCTGGTGGCAATAAACTGACTTAATTTTATTTACACTTTTAACAATTATTATTACTAGTTTTTATTTACTAAGAGAGTTGCTGCCCAATTTGTCTTTTTTATGCGGCTGTAATATTTGTTTAATTGATTAGTTATTAAATTGTATTATTGTGTATTTCTTTATGAAAGCTTTTGTAGTATCTTGAAGTTATGTAAATTTAGAATTAAAAAGTCAAAATACTAGACTTTACGTCCCGATCATTTTTAGATTTAAATAGGCTTGTGTTTGACAGATTAGGTAGCGGTGAAATGCGAGTGATGATATGACCTATGGTGAAGCACGCTTGCCTAGAGTTAAGCTATTAACATTATACTTTTTTGTTAATTGATCTGTTTACTATGTACTTTTTCCATTTTAAAGGCATGGGTAATCCTCTCCTTAGCATAATAATTGCTTCAAAATTTCTCTTGAACAAGACTTATGCAAGTATGACCCATAAAACTTGAAGTAGTTTATACCAAGGTACAATAATAATTCATACTTGCATAAAACTTATAGTATACAACTCCGGTCTGAACAAAAGAGAAAACAAGTTTATCACAAGTTTAAGACGAATTGTGTGTTCACAAGTATTCTACAATTCTTGCATAAAACTTGTATTGTGTACTTGTTTTAGTTTGAAGTAAACAAGAAATGGGTATAGGCTCACACTCTTTTTAACGTGCGCGCGTGTTTCTAACTAAAACCGATTAAAATCGCATGGTTTTGTCACATACTTAGGCTGGGGAAACTAGTGGGCTCTGGAAGGTTCCCGACCGGGTTTGGACACCACTATGGTGGGTTAAGAGCGCGCTTAAAGCTAGAAAAATGTCAGATTTCACCCGCAAACTTCATATCATACGTCCCGCTCTCGTCTGTCCACACGTCTGTCGCACCGCAGTATTTTGTGTGGCAGCTAACTGCCTTGTTTAGTACGCAGGCGCACAGTATACCCAAAATAGTCAGATAAAATTTGACAAAGTACGAGCTGGATCATCCATACTCCATACTAATATTATAAATGCGAAAGTAACTCTGTCTGTCTGTCTATCTGTCTGTCTTTCTGTCTGTCTGTCTGTATGTTACGCTTTCACGGCTAAACCACTGAACCGATTTTGATGGAATTTGGTATAAGGTTAGATTAGACCTTGAGAAAGGACATAGGCTATGTTTGGTCGCGATAACCGACATCCATGCGGGCGGAGCCACGGGCAAAAGCTAGTTATCTATATAAGGTATACTACGTATAATCAAATCAAAGATCGGCAATTCTCCTTTATACCCCCTCTTAATTGATTCATTGATTGATACGGCGTGTAACCGAGTTACATGGTCCGCTATTGGTGGGTATGATTCTCTGGCAACCGTTACGGGGATGTACTATATCATTTGTAGTAATGTTTTCGTAACCTCATTTTTCAAAGTTATCACGCTGTATCTCTAATACTGAGCTTCCAACCTTATTCATATGGCCTACAACATACTTGCATTGTCACATATTGTATAGTAAATTTATAGTCTATGCATTAGGGTGCATGGCTTCGTATATAAGGGCTATAAAATCGTTTTAGGATCGATTCAGCGAATTTATGGGTCAGGAGCTGTTCTCCGTAGGTATGTCGAAATACTTGTAGGTGCGTAAATACTTATAGTGAGCGTTATATTTATTTTCTAATATATATAAGAAAATAGCAAAGTAAAAAAATATTTATATTAAATATTAAACCTTAAATTAAATTTCATGTAGGTATTTAAATAACTTTGATTCTAAATTCAACTTTTGAATTTATAAAAGTTATAGTTTTAGAACGAATTTAAATACACTATATGATAAAGTTCATGCGCCAGCCAGCAGTCGCCCTGTAAGCGAAAGGTCGTGAGTTCGAGTCTCACTTGAGCATTTCATTTTTTCCAATGTTTTTCGAACTTAACAGTTAGCATAATAAATGCTATAAAAAATTCATTCAAAAAAAAAAAAAAAAAAAAAAAAAGTTCATGTAGTTAGGAAACTTTATATTTTATATAACTGTATTGTACTACTAGAATATGAATAAGTTTTATAACCTAAAGTTCTTTTAATTTATGGCTTCGCATTGAGGTTTAACGTACGTGCGTGTGTTAGTCTATGGCGAGAAATAATAGAGCTTTCTTCTGTCAAAAAAAAAACTTTAATATATTTTTCTTTTCTCTTGGAAATTAAATTACGACCAGTAATAAGTTATTTAAATGTGTTAAATCAGTTTTTCCAATATTTTATCATGTATCTACAGTTAAATAACGAGTACATGTTGCCGCCGTGGACTTCGGGGTGTAGTTGAGTAGTTCATAATAAAAACTTGTTACCATTGTGTAATAAAAACCTTTATTGAATAAATGATAGCACAGATGTATTTTTTATTTCTGGTTATAAGATATATCTATCCCACACATGGTTATTCACAGGTTTCAGCTTTCAGAGCTTAAGCATTACCGCAATTCAAGTGTAGATATCGTTTATTTCGTATGGAACAGTGATCCAAAGTAAAACCATTTATACTTCAGGGGTTCTTTCGTTTTACTCGCTTTCACGACCAAATGGAATACGCGCAACATTTCAAAGTAGACGTCGCAAAAGAGTAAAAATCAGAGTCCGCGATATAAATCATGTCATTTACACAGTTTAAAAGCTTCGTTTGACTAATGGCCTTTTACGCGAGGTTCAAACTGAAACTGTTGACATAGTATCGTCTCTTTTCAGCGTAATACGAGGAATGTTTAGGCTATATTTGTGTTCAAGATTTCTACGTCAGTTAAAAGATGGTCACAGTTTCAATGTTTTTATAACCATCAGTTTTAACACTATAACTTACAAAAAACCAATCAGTTTTTATTATTATTATTATGATAGTGATTCCGCTTATTAAGTAAAATAATAATTCTGATCAGAATTGGTAAGATATTGCCACTTTTGATATACATTATTGCAAATTAACCTTTAAACTCTCGCGTAAGTTACCGTTATCATTATAGTACATTATTGCAAGTGAGTAATTTAAGGACTATACTTTGTTTAATTATAGCAATTATTGTCTCAATAATGATACAGTAGTAATGTAATGACTAAATTGTCGAAATTGCAATCAACCTTTGATTGCGGGTCCAATAGCGTTGATATGAGTAAAGTTAACCTATCGCTAACATCAGAATATTCCTGCCAGCTCACGTGTTTCCTTCTTCCTACAGTCCCGGGTCCTTTAAGCGGGGCGTGAAAAGGCATCTAATGAGGCCGTCAAGCTGAGTGCCACCACCGTTAACATGGTAAATGTTTACGATGGTGACCCTCTTTCCGAGACTTTGCCTTTAGCTTAACATCAGGCGAGGTGAAGTCAAATTGACGTGTCCTGTATAAAAAAAAAAAATACTAGCTGTCCCGGCGAACTTCGTACCGCCAATTTTTTCCCGCCCCGCGATCCGCGTCAGATCCCGTTCCCGCTGCACCATTTAGGGGGATGAAAAATAGATGTTGGCCGATTCTCATAAATACCGGATAAGCACAAAAAAATTCATCAAAATCGGTCAAGCCGTTTCGGAGGAGTATGGCAACGAAAACTGTGACACGAGAATTTTATATATTAGAAGATATATAGCTGTCCCGGCGAACTTCGTACCGCCAATTTTTTAGATCCCGTTCCCGCTGCACCATTTAGGGGGATGAAAAATAGATGTTGGCCGATTCTCAGACCTACTCAATATGCTCACAAAATTTCATCAAAATCGGTCAAGCCGTTTCGGAGGAGTATGGCAACGAAAACTGTGACACGAGAATTTTATGTATTAGATTATACTACCCGTGCTTCGAGTGTCTTCATTTAATTTAAATATTTAAACGATGACATTTTGGAACAGTTACACCATTTGCGGAATTTCATTTGTTTTTTAGCTTCCTTCTAATATACACTACTTAATCATCTTCTGTTCTCCATGTATACACCATATATACACAAGCCAAAAACATAATTCAACGTTTTTATATCGGGTATAGCTGTGCGATATAAGTATTATCAACAGTACGTTATAGTCTAAATATGTTACTATAGTCTCGAATGCTAACATGTACGATTGCCTAATAAGGCACTTCCTTCATTTAGTACTAAGTAGGCACTATAAAAGTTGATTGGATGTAAATATTATTTTTATAAGTTATGGTGAGTTGAATGTAGGTACATGGCTATATGTAATTATATCGGTCATGTTTCATCATAGAGTTTTTGGGTTTCATCGGTCAGCTGACATTAATTGCCTAACAAGTTTATCACTCAAGAGCGCAACAAATCCCTCAACTCGTGCTCGCCTTAATTGGCTGGTTAGACGAAGTTATGAATTCGAATATGGAATTGCCGTTTTCTGGGGCATGTAGGACTATGGGGAGACCTGTTCTGGTCTTTCACTTTATACAATAGCTGTGATAGTGAAACAAGTAGCAATAATATAGTGCTTGATATAGTTATACACACACCGTGGTACGAACCCACGGTCCAGAATCGGAAGGGTTTACGTAACACTTATTTTTGATGAATTCAGATTATTATAACAATGTTATTTCATAAATGTGTCATCGGTATTGCTCAATTTAAACTGAATTCTGCTGAATAGGATAAGCTATTCTGTTATTATTTAACAAAACGGCCAGAAATGATAAATTAAATTCCTTTTAAATATTCTTCGAATATTACAAATGTGATAAACGTTGTTATTATGAAGTGGTTTATTGAACACAATAATTATAAATTTGGCCACGCACATAATTATGGTTTTAACAATGCCACTTGAGCAATTAGTATAAATGAACATCCATTTTTAGGGACGGGTGCATAATCAACAACACATAAATTATAAAGTAAAGTACTCTTTATGGCGATAATTGTGTAATTATCGCCATAAAGAGTAGTACAAGATATTTTATAAAGTCCACGTGTGTGGACTTTATAAAATATCTTGTCGTGGTTAAGGAGTCGGCCTTACGATCGAGAGGTCCTGGGTTCGAATCCTGGCCATTACACTACCAAAGTGAACCCACCCCTAGCACAAGCAATTTAGCTTAGTTGTAGGGGTTAGAGTGAATATTAGTAACTTCGGTTCTAATATTTTTTTCAAAAAAAATAAAACTACCATATTAATGACAATTTATAAAAGTGAAGATTAGGGAAAATTCCATTTATTGAAACATGTCGCACCCCCAGTGGAAAATAGGCATAAGTGATCTTACTTTGATTCGTCTATTTTATCATATTTGAAAGGTACGTTTAAAGATACATATGCTAAATTTTTTTCATATTTTTCTTGTTAAATTTGACGAATTAAAACAAGAAATTCGTTTTGAGAATTTTGGTTCCATTACATTTTTTCTTACGGATTAGTAGATTATGTGATATAACGCAAAGAATAAATTGAGAAATATGACGTATTACTTATTATTACGTTTATCCCTAATATTTTATGTAGAAAATTAAAAGTAACAATTATTATGATTTAAATGCGTTTGTTTTTTTTACATCGTTAGTCTTGTATACACGATTATTTTTTTATTTGTTATATTAACTAGCTAAGAAAATTATCTTAAATGCGCTTACTTAGCCTAAAAGATAAACTTAGAAAATAATAACAGCTGTATGACTGTTTACTTTTTATGAACATAAAATAAATTTGAATAAGAATAAATACTGCTTTCTTCCACTCAAAACTTTTCTATACGCCGAAACATAAGACTGCATACTGCGGCGCGGCTGTAAAATAAGAACGATTACTTCTTTCTTTCACTAGAATATTTTCCTTTCACCGAGAAGTAAGAATAGATACTGCGGCGTGGGAGTAGACAGTGCTAACATAAGTGTGAATACATCGATGCGGGAGACGGGGCGGGTGCGTATCCACGCGCTTGACAGTCAGTGCCCATTTCTAGGTCAAGGTAATACCTGCGTTAACGCATTTGCGAAAGCAAAACAACAACAATTGAGTGGTTTTTCTTCTTATTTTAAAGTAAAGTGACCTGAAATGTATAACCGGACGCAGCACAGTAGGGCGAGAAGAATTTTGAAGTTATTTTTTTTTTTTTTTTTTTTTTTATTTATTTATCAAATAGCATTACATAGTAGGTACATTATGATAACACCCATAAAACCCGTATCGGTTTATCTTGGGTGTGAGTGTACATATATTATCATCAATTACAATGCTTGCATACAATTTATATAAAACAATAATAACTAGGTACATACATATCAATAAAACATATAAAAGTTTCACCAATGACATTAAATAGTCAGTGCTGAGTAGGTAGGTGCGCAAGTCTTTTGAATGTAAACCGGTTTTTGTTTACGCTTATACATTCGCTAAGAGCCTAGACGCGCTAGAGGTACAGCATGATTCACAATTCGTACTAGCAGTACTAGCACAGATAGTATAAATTATAATAGATACATTGTAGGTATATGTATTTCAATATACCTACAACTACAATACTATTTATTACTAGGTATTACTATTCATTATTATATTTATTTAAATTTTATTTATAATATAATAGGTAGGTACTTATGAGATTTATAATATTTTATTTAAAAATAAAGATGAATTGTATTACATATTAAATTTTTTATTATTATTTTATTTTATTTACTTAATAAATTATAATTATTTTGGTCAGGGTTCAAGTTAGATTATTGTTTAATTTTATTTAGGTATATGTTTTTTACTATTCGTTGTATGTTGCGGGAATTTATTTTATTTCTGGTTTCTAGCGGTATTTCGTTTATTAGTCTAGGTACTAGGTAGTCCGTAGTTCGCGTGCCGTAGTAGTTGTTGGCTGTTTTAGTAATTAACCTTTTGTTTACTATTTGGCGTGTGGTTATGGGGTGTTCTATCAAATTGTTATTGTATTTAAAATAATTTTCTATCGTAAGCGTCATTCTTACCTTATCGTAGACAGGTATTATTTTACAATATTCAAATAGTTTTTCATCCTCATATTTAAGTTGGATACGCACATGTTTTGGTACAATAGATTGTAGCAGACGAAGTTGTAGGGAGTATATTTTTTGTAGGTATGACGAAAATGTGCGGCCGTAACTACTGAGCCCATATAATACAATACTCTCCGCTAGGGCTGTGTACATATCGAGCAAGGTATGGAAGGGTATTTTATATTTAAGGATGGAGAATTTTGCCAGAATGGCGCGAAGCTTGTCACACACATTGTCAATATGAGCAGACCAATTGAATCTATTGTCTATTGTTACTCCTAGGTATGTAATTTGAGATACTTGGCTAATGCATTCACAGTTGCATCGGATTTTTCGACCATGCAAACAGTCGTGATCATGGGCAACCAGTCGGATATCAACATCCGTATCCCTTTTATTGTATGCTGATGACACATGAAGCATATTAGTTTTTTGCGCATTTAAAACTAGTCCTGCATCGTGAGACCACTTTGTTAGCAGCGTAAAGTCCGTTTGTAGTCTATTAATTGCAACTGCTATATCACGATCGGCTGAGATGAGACATGTGTCGTCAGCATACTGATAAATCACACAGTTTTTTATGATATTGTTCATATCATTTACATAGGCAAGGTAGTGGAGGGGCCCTAGAACGGATCCCTGCGCTGTTCCTCCCACAACCTTCACTTGGTCACTTAGTTCGTCTTCTATCTTTACGTGGTAAGATCGATCTTTAAGGTAGTCTCTACACCAATCTAGAAGAGGACCGCGAATGCCACTATGTTCCAGTTTCTGTATTAGTATGTCATGCCTCAGCGTGTCGAATGCTTTGCTGTAATCTATAAAGACCATGAGAACATGTTCTTTCTTATCAAGCCTACTGTTTACATAATCTGTAAAGCAGGAGAGCAGCTGATTTGTACTTTTTTTGGGCTGGAAACCAAACTGGTTTTCTGACAGAATTTGGTGTTGTTTATAAAAGTTATGGATTTCGTTACAAATATATTTCTCAACTACTTTATCGATAATAGGTAATATAGTAATAGGTCTGTAGTTGCTGTACTCATTAGTAACCCCTTTTTTATACATAGGTCTAACTATACCTGCCTTGAGTTCGTTTGGATACGAGCTTACCTCTAAACTTTCTTTAATTAATTTTGCAATTGCATAAGATATTTTTTCTGGAATCATTTTAATGTCAATTGGTCTAATTCGGTCCATTCCAGGTGATTTATTGATTTTTATGTTATGAATAATTTTACAAATGTCTTTCTGGGTAGGGGTTTTTAACAACATGGTAACATTTGCGTCTTTGACATATGAACTAGGGTCCAGAAGTGGAGTTGCACATTTGGGCACTATGGCTTTTACAGAATTTTCAAATTCTTTAGCGAAGTTATTCGCTATTGTTTTACTACTTACATTTTGTTTGTTGAATGCTTTTAAAATTACGCTATCCAAGGAGGACTTCAGTCGACCTGTCATTCCATTTAATATTTCCCACAGCTTTTTTGGTTCGCCCCTATTAGTATTGATAATTTTTTTATAATATTGGTTTCTAGTCTTCTCTACTGTTTTGTTACATTTATTTCGTAGTTTCGCATATTCCAATTTCACTACTCTATTAGTTGTATCTTTTTTTAGTTCTATTAGTTTTTTATCTCTCAATTTACATATTTTAATTACTTTATTATTAACCCATTTCTTTGTATTCCTATCAGATGATCTCAACTTTGTAAGATATTTCGAATTTTCGTAACAGTTATCTATACTTGATTTGATTATGTTATATATTTTGTTTGGACATGTGACATTCTCTATGTTTTTCCATGCGATATTGTTTAACTCTTGCTCGAGCACAATTTTGTTATATCGAAGCACATACTTACAATCATCCTGTATGCGTCCGATGCATGGGAGCGTGGCAACAGTGACACGGTGGTCCGCTAGTACTGTTCCAAGCGCCGCACAAGACACTCCCTGCGTGCGGGATCTTATAAATATATGATCAATGCAAGTTTTTGTCATAATTTCATTTTTGGATTCAATTCTTGTATAGTCTTTGATCCCGCACACAAGGCCGTGTTGGTACATTAAGTTTAAATACTGTTGTGCTGTGGAGGTCTTGGATTTAAGATCTATGTTTATATCTCCAATAAGTATGATATCCTGTGTAGGATAGTTCCTGAGAATATTACCCAGTTCGACAAGGAATCGGGTCTTACTCCGTGCTGGCGGTCTATAAAGTGCAAACAGAGCGCCGGTCATGTTGGATTGTGTAGTGATTTTGCCTGTGATGCATTCTGTATGAATAGTGGTGGTCTTATACGGTGTAAATATGTGATTTTTGTGGACATAGACTATTATTCCACCCCCTTTCCGCCTGTTCCGAAGCTCTGTGTGCATATTATAGTTAGGTATGTGATACAAACAGCTGATACGTTCAGATATACCCACCTCGGTCAGTACGATAACGTCTACGTTTCTGCTTGACTGTTTTATTAATAACTCGAGTTTAGAGAAGTTTTTAATTATTGAACGTATGTTAACATGCAGGTAAGTTATAAGGCCTGAATTATTACTAGGGTTAGGTAACTGTTTGAAATAACATGATATGGTTGGACAGTCGAGTATTTCAGTAATGTTATCTTGTATGTCATCCATTTTATAAAGGTTTATTTTTTGTTAGATAATGGACATTATGGCACTGTATGTTAGTAGGTATAAAATTACGATCGAATGAGTGTTTTTATATCACTCTCAGAACGTAGGATAATTACTTTAGCATTATCAGTTTTTCGTACAAGCACCCTACCTTCTCTGCACCAGATATATTTGTAGGTCTCTCTTAGTTCCTGCTTAGCTTTCCAGAGTAAGTTTTTCACATGCGAGGTTATAGCTTGCCTTATAAATACTTTATTCTTCTTTAATGCCGCGTCACAACTTGTAACCACATCGGAGACTTGTACTGCCCCTTCCCGAGCCGCGACTATCCACTGCGTCTTTAGATGTTCACTGTGAAGCTTGATGTGAAGAATTCCCGGTTTTCCCTCCTTTGTAGGCATTCGTTTTACCTCCTTCACCTCCTCCGAACTCCTTTGCAGTTTGCTTGCGAGAACTCCAGCGATGATTGTTAGGTTCTCTTTTTCTTGAGTAGGAATTCCTTGAACTTCAACAACTTTTTTTAGCTCTCTTTGTTCATATTCATTCATACGCTGTTCCTGTGCCTCCAATCTTCTTTCTAGGTGTTTGTTGCGGTTCACAAGGTCAGTGTTTTTCTTGTCAAGCTCTTTGATCTTTTCTTTGAACGCTTCTATGCTTTCCAGACATTCATCCATCTTGTCACTTGTGAACTGCACTGCCTGTTGTAGTTCTTTCAAGTCACGTTTGAAGACCCTATCTATGTGTTTCGTGATATCGGCTACGAGCTTCTTCGTGTCGATTGGGCATATAGCTCCATCCCCCTGCAGGTCCTCATCCTCATCATCTTCTCCGTTTTCCGGGACTATACACGAGTTTCGCTTAGATGATTTAGCCGCGCACTCATGGCAGGTCCACTCGAGGTTGTCAGCTGCTTGCAGTAGACTTAGCTGTTTTGCGGTCAGCTCGGTACAGGTGGTGCTTGCATGTGTTACGCCACTACATTTGGTGCACTCCAGTCCTGGGGACTTTTTGGTTATAGGTTTATTGCACCGATTACATTTTGCCATCTTTACGGTAGGTAGTTGCTAAATTTTTGAAACGAAATTGATAAGTATGATATGTGTTTGCACAACGAGTGTATGTACGGTACTCTATAAAGAGTATAGAGTATAGAGTATAAGCTAAAAAGAGATTATGACACAATGTTTTTTTATAGGACACGTCAATTTGACTTCACCTCGCCTGATGTTCAGCAAAGGCAAAGTGTCGGAAAGAGGGTCACCATCGGAAACATGTACCATGTTAACAGTGGTCGCACTCAGCTTGACGGCCTCATTAGATGCCTTTTCACGCCCCGCTTAAAGGACCAGGGACTGTAGGAAGAAGGAAACACGTGAGCTGGCAGGGAGTTCTAGGTCTTAATGGTGCGGCATAGGAATGAGTCTCTGCACCGTATATGGATGGCATCTTAGCCCTGCACGTCTCGTCCTGTCTAGCAATGGAGAGGGTGGGTGTAATTGGAATGTAAATGTAATTGTCAGAACATTCACCATAGTAGAGACGGTAGAATACTGCCAAAGACGCAACATCTCTACGCATCTGCAAAGGCTCGAGGGTGTTCATGACCTCAGGATTCCCAAAAATGCGGACTGCACGTCGCTGCAACCTGTCGAGAGCATCTAGTAAGTACTTTGCGGAGCTGCCCCAGAGATGTGAGCAGTATTCCACGCAGGAACGAATTTGGGTCTTGTATAAAAGACACCGCTGCTGCGGCGTGAAAAAACGTCTCACTCTATTCAGGACTCCGAGTTTACGCGAGGCTGATTTGATGATACTTTCGATATAGTTGTTACTCAGTTTGCAGCGAACATCCATACCGAGGATACTGAGGTGATCCTGCAGTGGCAATGGTGTGCTCTGAAGAGTGGGAAGGGGAACGAAAGGAGATACCTTTGCTGTAAACGCACATGCCTGGGTCTTCTAGGCATTGAACTCGACCAGGTTCCTAGCGCCCCATTGAGAAATGTGGTCCAGGATCCGGTCCAGCGCAGTGACAAGAAGCTGCCTTTTTTCCGCGATATCAGACTGCTTGGCCGCAGGATATGCGTAATAACTCCCGTGTAAGATGCTGTCGTCGGCATAGCAATGAATGCTACCGTTAGCATATCCAGCACCTACCTGCAAGAACTCCGAAGCTCGTCCATCACAAAGGCAGGCAGGCAAGGGAGGTCTGGGAGGCAGGCCAAAGGCTGGTAGCTTAGAAAGAAGCGATTTATGCCATACCCTATCGAAAGCTTTCGTTCGACCGTTTCGGTCTAAAGCCGTATTGCCGGTCACTAAGCAAGGAGTGATCCTCTAGGTGGCGCATGAATTATGTGTTAACAATGTTCTCGAAAACCTTGCTCAGCACTGAGGTGACGGCTATGGGTTGTTCCGAGTTGGCTGGGTCCGAGTGATCCCCCTTCTTGGGGATCGGCTGGACATTCGCCTCCTTCCAAGCCGACGGCACTGTACCTGAACTGTGGGACAGTCGGTACAGCCGCGTTAGCATAGGAGATAGCTCCGCTGCACATTTTTTAAGTACTACCGCTGGAATACCATCAGGACCGCTGGTTTTCCGGACATCGAGTGATTGTAGTACTGCACGGGCATCGCGTTACCTGATATGGATATCAGACATTGCGTGGTCACCAGTGGGCATTGTCCGTGGTTGCATACCACAATCATCGACTCGGGAGTTGGCCGCGAAGAGATTGACCAGCAAATTTGCTTTCTCTTGTGGCTCATGGGCCAGAGATCCATCGGGGTTGCTCAGCGGGAGCAGCGAGGGCTGGCAGAAGTTGGCTTGCACGGCTTTGGCCAGTCGCCAGTAGCCACGGCACGTGAGATGCGCCACTAGCTCTTGGCCCAGCCGTGCTATGCGCTGGGCATCCGCCCTGACGTAAACCCTTTTGCAGACCTTTGTCGCTCTGTTGTACGCCGCCTTGGCCTTGTTGGGATCGCGTGTGACGCGCGCCCGCACCCAAGCGCGGTACGCAGACTGTTTATGCTCAACAGCCTCCGCACACTCGCACCCGTACCACTGACGCGCTCTGCGGACTCCGGTGACATCGGTTTATGGGATATAGTATTCCATACCCAAACCGATCTCACCGGCGACAGCAGTAGCGCTCTCAGATGGGTTCTTACCCTCAAAGCAGCGTTCAACCCACGGGATGGACGCATAATAGTTGCGTAGTCCATCCCAGTCCGCTGACGAGTAGTGCCAAAGACGCCTCTTCCCCTGCACGGGTCGTGGGGGCGCTACAATGGGCACGGTGGAGCGGACCAGACAGTGGTCGGAGTTACCTAAAGCAGCACTCACCGAGACACTGTACTGGTCCAGGCGACTCGTCAATAGAAGGTCTAGCAGAGAGGGCTCTATGCCGGACTCTCTTGATATCCTGTAATGCTTGATGTTGGTTTTTCCTGTCTAATCCTCCTAGTGTTTTCCCGGCTGCTCTTGGGGAGTCCGGGGTCCGCTTAAACAATGATTTGTCTGGGTTTATATAGTCTGGTAATTACATTGAAGCGACTATCGTCTGACCTTCGTAACCGGAAAGGCGAACCTTAACAATATTCCACAATTCCACAACATTCTACACAACGCTATCTAGACCCATGGTAAGCTTTTATAGCTTGTGTTATGGAATCTAGAATGCGGATAAACATACTTATATACTTTCTTTTTGTAAATACGTACATATTATACATAGAAACACCCAGACCAGACCAATAGGATCCTGGTTACATATTAAATATGAATGAATGTGCAGTTTCCTCGCGATGTTTTCGCTTACCGCCGAGCTAGTGGTACAAGTTTAGTATATCATAGCAATCGTTTGGTCTCCAAGTAGGGGAACCCCTGTAATATGAGTACAAGACGATGACTCGTACCACTAGGCTGATGAATGATTCGCAGTCTATTATCATAACATTACCTAATGTCTGTTACTAACGTGTAACATCCTTTTCTATTTTAACTTGTAAGGGGTTCACTATCTATTTACATAAAAAAATAGCCATAATATAGGCTTATGTTAATTTATACTAATGATATTAATAAACTCTAAACTAAACTAAACTAGTAGGTGAAGGATAATGCCACCACTCGGAGTGCCTAGCCGTAATAATAACATGTGTAATAACAAAATATGTATTATAACTCGTTACCTTGATTTGTTAATAATTTTTGCTTGTTACCTTTGATTTTTATTGAGAGAACATAAACATTTTGTTGTACGGAGCCAATAAAAACTTATTTAAGTTTAGTCCTAACAAATTATCTACTGATTATTTAAGAGTTTATAAAAAAAATCAATAGTGGTAGTAATCCTCACCGAAACTCTACAATTCTGAATATTATTGTGCAATTTTATTGTTGCTAGTACGAACTTTAATTGTTACCAAAATATAATTAGTATTTTGCCTGAAATAAAAAATAGTGAATAAAACTTTTTTTTTATTCACTATTGCCTTTTTTCCCTGTAGTCATAAATAATAACTCTAAGTAATATGTCTTAATATGCAGCTAACTTTTCTATAACATATAATGGAATAAGTAATTATTATTGTTTACTTAAGTTATCTTAACAAGCCCTTAAATTGAAAAAAGGGGTAAGTATTGCTTGTGCATTTCAAACATAATTTTTATAAAGGAAATAATGCAGTAATCTTACTTATACTACCATAAATGTTCATATTCACAAGTTCATTACTGCTTTAATATAACATACTTTTTGAAATATATTTACTTTTCTGGCAAAGTCTGGCATAAATTTTGATACTCAAAATCTTTTATTTTATTGTATTCTGAAAAATAGCATAATAATTTATTTTTACAATTCCTAATAAACTATAAACATTAGCACTAACTTAAATACAACACGAAGTGCAACATTTTTTTCTCCTTTTTTTGATATAAGAATAATTCTTCTACGTTTGGAAATAAAGTAAATATGCCCATAAATTCAGTTTTTTCACCATACTGAAAAATCAGCATTTTCGTCTTATGCCTTTTTTCCCTTGAGGGTGCGATGTTTCGTAATAATTATACACAGTTATTCCATGATGATTACTGGGATTCTGCAGCCAAAGTTTTTAAATAGACACTAACATATATTTATGATAGACAGTCGGCATATGACAAGAGCGACAAATTCTACCTAAACTACGCTAGGGTATTATTTTTATAACTGGAAAATGAATTGCAATTGTTCTATATTTAATAAATGATGCGAATGAACGGATCCGCAGGTGCCACTCGAATAACCTACAATAACGTCACTAAAATAAATTCACACAAATTTGGTTTTATTATTTTATTTTTGATAAAGATATATCGAATTTCAGTTCGAATAAAGCAAAAATTTTTCAATTTTTATAAAAAAAGAAAAAAGTATCTAAGTATGTAGAGTTAAGTGTGGAGAGTTCTAGATTCCATAACACAAGCTAGTTTGGTTAAACATGGCTTACCATGGGCCTAGATAGCTTTGTGTTGAATGTTGTGGAATATTTGTTTATTATTATTATCTATGTTTATATTGTTTTCTGTTATTTTCGCAAATACAATTTACGGAACAATATTAAATTAGAAACGGAACACTCAATGATTGAACATAATGATTTGAGTTTGCAATCTTAACTCATTAAATTCTCGAAACAAACAGGAACAAATTAATTTCATAAGGAAGTTAATATTATTATAAACAAACTAATTGTGTCAAACAACTTGATGAACAGGTGGAAATCTCCTTGGAAGTTGAGAACTTTATCATTTTAAGCATCATTTTGAGAGTCAAAGTTGCTGCGATATTTTAGTTCATTGTCAAAACGAAATTCACAATTTATTATTACATTTACAAGGCGAGGCGAGGCCATTCAAACTTTCAGCAAATTATGGACAAGATGTTGTAAGAAAATTAAAACATTTACTGTCGAGGCGTCGTTACATAACTTTTATTATAATTATATCATGGAAAATCTTAATTTTTTTTAACTTTAACATTTTCTTTATTTATTAAGTTCTGTATTTTACCCGTAGATAACTAGACGAAAAAATATATCATTATAATTCACACAAGTACATCAATTTATAGTCTTTTGACACACAACACATAACTGTTATATAAAAAAATACTTTCTAGCAATAAAAGCAGTGGTACTCCAGGAGTGGCGGCAGAAGTGAAACAAAAATTAAGTAAATTGTGAGTTCATAAATAACTGGAAAAACATAAATTACACGAATACAGTTCATATATAAATATAAATTATTTAAAAAAAAATAGTGATTATTTCATTTTGAAAACACAACATGTATATCCTATTTATTGATGCATTCAACTGTATTTGACTTATCTGTATAATGGTGGTCACTGTGGTGTACAATATAGTCATCCATCTCTTTTAATGAGATTTGAAGCAAAGAACAGTCATGACTACCTTTCATTCTTTGAAAGTTGCCGTAGTATCACAGAACTTTTATTATTACAAATTTAAACAAGAACGTCTGCGGTTGTCAAAGTCACAAGGCAGGGGTCTATATTTTCAGGCCCTCGTGTATTTGATATTGAGCAGTTCAAACAATTGAACAATATTCCAGAATGCTTCTGTCAATGAGTAATCGTTTGAGCTTTCATGAAATATTTTGTTATTCGGTAAATTTGTGAACATGCTATTTGAAGAACTTAAAGATTTTGTTTAAATATAGAACTTTATCTGAAAGTACATATTGTGATTTATTGTAACTACACAACTACGTTGATAGTTGCGTTAGTTAACTTGTTTTAAGTGCCTGGTATTTTGTTCTTTGTAAATATATAACTCCCTAAGGTTTTCAACGCATTTCTAATATTTTAGACAGCGAGCAGAATCGCAGATGCCAGTAATTGAAAACGTTTATTTGTGTAAATACTTTGGCAATAGTTATTTCCAAATCGTAGTTATATTTCTTTTAAGAACTGTTTTTTTAAAGGAGCCTAAACAATTGTGTTAATACATTTCTCCAACTCCTAGATATACAGTTTCCTGCAGATACGTATTTGGTAACTTTCTATTTCTTGAGTAATTTCTCTTACATTATAAGGTAAGGTGAAGTTTGTTAATAGTAACTACATGACATTATGTACGTACTGAAGGCCTGCGCGTTTCCATTATATGCTTTTTGGCTGTTATTTCTCAGCAACTTAGCATGATTTGGCGAAAATGAAAATATGAACAGTAACTTTTATCACATCTACTTAGCTCCAAGATCTTTTGTGTAAACAGAGCTCTTTAGGGGATTACAAGTCGAGTCACAGTTAGACTCCAAAAGGTGTTTGCTTAAGCAAACGTTCTTACAAATGATTATTACTAGCTCGTTCACCATAATAAGCTCATGAGAAGGTCATAATAGGGCCTCACGCGTAAAGTAATTTACCTACAAATTAATAATGTTCGGTATAATTTGTTCCTTGTTGAAGTTGGATAAATTAGATATGTTAATATTAATGCATAAATGTACGATGGTTAAGTGATAGTATTCATGTGAAAAAATAAAAGTTTTGATGTCAATATCTATAGGTATAATATGTTTGTTCAAATTCAAACAAAAACCTAACAATAGGTGGAATGTAGCGATGTTATGCTTGCTCACTGCCTTTGAAGCACGATTGAAGGAAAATAAAGACGTGTAAGATCTTTTTCACATCAGAACAAAATAAATTCATTATCAACTTAGTAATAGCTTTTGAAACATGTTGTCTAATGTAAAGTAGGTATCACAAAATCTAAAACAAATGGCCTGAAAGGGCATAGTAATACGAAAAATAACCTGTCGCTACAACACGATACTGTTGAATGCAGAAAATGAAGTTTGTATTTTAATTAAGATTAAATTCAAAGGAAGCAGCCTGTGTAACGAATATAAATTTCGTACTGAACTTCGTTTCGAACGTGGGATGGAAAGAATAACCTAAAATTGAAGCAGAAGCCTTGGATTATGTTGTTTGGTAGATTTTTTTTATACTGTGAAACGTGGTACTAAATAGGTATTGATACGTGTTACTTAATATGTGGTGTTTAATTTAAGTTAAACAGGTTCCTTCTTCCTACAGTCCCGGGTCCTTTAAGCGGGGCGTGAAAAGGCATCTAACGAGGCCGTCAAGGTGAGTGCCATCACTGTTAACATGGTACATATTTCCGATGATGACCCTCTTTCCGAGACTTTGCCTTTGCTTAGCCAACATCGGCTATGTACCCACTGGACCCTCAAACATCAGGCGAGGTGAAGTCAAATTGACGTGTCCCATATAAAAAAAAAACAAAAAAAAAGATATAGCAAATAGATATGCTTCTTACCTCGGCTAACGGGAAGAGCTGAATAAAATAAAGTTACAAAAGGTTGACAAATTGTTGTATATTAAATTTATACGGAATACACCACTATCCATACTTAATATTATAAATGCGAAAGTAACTCTGTCTGTCTGTCTGTATGTTACGCTTTCACGCCTAAACCACTGAGACGATTATGATGAAATTTGGTATAGGGGTAGATTAGACCTTGAGAAAGGCTATCTTTGTCACGATAACCGACATCAACGCGGGCGGAGCCGCGGGCAAAAGCTAGTAAAATATAATTTCAAATGTTAATTTCGATGTTTCGTAAGATATCTTAGCCTATTATTAGTTGTATATATGACATTGTTCTCGACTGAAGGCAATAGACTCATTCTTTGAAATCTAGAAACGAAATCATGATATAGCGCATTGGCAAAATAAAGATCATAGAAAATAACTCCTAGTGGATTATTGATTAGCGATTGAAATTGTTCCACTATACCCCGTCCATCATATTATAATCCATCATAAAAATAATTAATCGATAAATGAAAATATTATGATAAATATATGATTACATGTGGAATTATAATCTATTATCTTTCTATGCATAATAATAAAGCAGAAGATATTTCGTGTCTATACCTACAATTTACAAATGTATTAAAACGATTGTGGGCCATAACGCACACGCCAATCTCCAAAAAAAAAACAACTGGCTTCTAGAAGAATATTCCAACATGCTGATTTCCTGGTATTTATTGAAGAGTTCCGTGGTCTGTGTCTGAAACCCATCATCAGATTTTTATGTAAATTAAATGGGGCCATTTTGGAATAAATCTCTTTCAAATAAAAAAGAAATTTGGCAATCCGTCTACATAAGACGGAGTTACAAAAATCATTGTTCCGTAAAAATCATACTAATATAAAAATTATAAACATCCTAATTGTTGTTTAGAAATCGGTTAAAAACCGCCAGTTATGTAATATTTTTTAAAAGATTTATTTTCTGTAGTCGATATCGATTGGACATTTATAAGTAATTATAATAAAAACACAGTCGATGGACTAACTACATCCCTAAAATTGCTTTCTGGCTGACGTGACGTTGTCAATGAAAAATGACGTATTGGCGCCTAATTCATGTTAGGATTTTCAGGTGATGACGCTAGAACAAAGTTATACCGACCACTGTCAGTGAGCTGTCTAAAATACAATAATATAATGGACGGAGTATAACAATTTTAATCACTAATCCCGCTCGCATCAAAATCTTACGCAATATCAACTATAAAACACTTGTAGGCAACATACAATAATTACTGGTGGTTCTTGCATGTAACGTCATGAAGACAACATGCAAAACCTGCTTGCATGTTTTTCACCAAGCTAGACTGTGACTATTTTAAATTCTTTGAGAAGGATGACAGGCTATGACGTCTACACGTTTGTTCCAAATTGTACTAACTACGCCAGTACAGCGAAATGCACTAACAAGCTGTCCAAATCACTCGGTTATCCTTTTAGTGCATGGAGATTTTATCGTAGTGGCTTCAAAGGGGACCTAAATCTCCAAGATTACTTTTGAAAGCGTAATAAACGTCTTTAGGACACATTTTTCAGTAGTAAGCATCACGGAGGACAGAATATGATTTGGTAAGCATACAGTGTGACAAGAGATAGTTTCTTTTCTCGTTTGTCAATTAGCCTTATCAATTAGTATCCATCTATTTATTTGAATGAAAGTACACGTTCATCTGCTCTTAAGCTGAAATAACATTGTTATAACAATAACAGTCTTATTGAAGTACCTTCAGCTATTTATATTTCTATGTAGTAAGTAAGTAAATAAGTACGAATATAGTTATACCTGAATTCTACCGTGTTATATCTTTGAATTTAATTATGATTAACAGGCTTTTGTAAGATAACACCTATTTTACTTAATTCGATTAATGAATTACATATTACGTATAGATAAACTTAGGTAATACCAACTCTTATTAATAACGGCTTTTAATGTATAATTACAGTTATATTTGTATGTATACGGAACAAGGATGTGAAAATACATGTTGCCATGTATATTAAATGGTCTGCCTACCGAAACCCGTGACGCACTAAATAAAAAAAATGTAAACGTGTCCTAAAGAAACATTATCTGTTTACCTAGTCATTGCCTTATTTTATTTTTTTTGTAGCAAGATGAGTGTCAACATACCGCTGTTAAACCCCAGATGGTTTGTGTAGTATGTACTATATTAACATAATGTATCATTGTTTGTGTTTTAGAAATAAAAAACTAAAAAAATAAAGTTATACTATTGATTGATCGCACATAGTGGAATTTATTGTTTTACCGTACGGCATTCTTTGAGTATGGCATAAGGTGAAAACAGTCAGCTTCAATAAAATAAATACTGTTGAAAAAATTAGAAGTGTTCTTAATATGTATATATTACAGTGGGTTAATTATTTTATAATACATGTCGAGTTCTTCAAGATCCTATAGCGGTCAGCAGCATAATTGCGATACCCCTGAACATTGCATACAATGCACATTTCCATATTCATGCATGGCACATGTCCCTATGGACATGACCGTGAACTATTTCATGGAAACCAGTTTTCATCAGATGGTTCGTGTGCTTGTCAGCCACCTAAAAATGCAGTTTTATTTATTTTGCGAAAAAGATAGCAATCTTCAGTAATTCTGTACTGTGAATGCAATGGTTAACAATTGGATGTTTTAGTTTAACGTTCTTTGTCTCCGACTCTATTGGTTTAAATACGTTTTTCCATTATTCCACCATTTTGCTGAAAGTAGCTGTGGAAATTTACTGTCCTTCCTGCTTCTATTTACTACTAAATGCTTTCGTTAGTCGTTCTTTGTCAGTTGTACACTTTTGTACATTGAATTTTTGTTAAAAGATTTTGTTATATCTTCATAACGTGGGTGGGACTGACTGGATGTGGAAACGGAGGATTGGACGAAATGGCGCACATTGGGAGAGGCCTATATTCAGCAGTGGACTGCGATAGGCTAATTTATTGTTTGATTTAATAGATATCTAACTAGTGTTCAACACAAGTAAATTTGATTCCCAATAACACATCAAAAGTCATTTAGGGGCTAATCGAAAGCCAGGGCAGGTAATAGTGTCTGGTATCATGCTGAACTAACTCTTATTTGGGTTACGGACCATAGTTTAGAGAATTCATTTCAGTGCGACCACGAATTACCTAATTCGTGGTCGCACTGAAATGAATTCTCTTTCTAAGTTAATGTATGTATGATGAAATGAAACTCAAAACAACCATAATTTTTGTTTATCTATCAATATTAAAACATTTCATCGAAAATTACACTTGACGGAAACAATAGTAATTCGCCACTTTACCAAAATTCTGTTAGCAAGTTGTACAGTAAAGTTTAATTATAAGTTCCCAACAACAGTTTAATGCATGGATGCATTATCACTAAGTTTCAGGGCAACTCAGTCAAGATCAGGAAACCATTGTTCGCGTGTAATAAATTAACTTGCGAACAAAACAAAGCATTATCCTTTGAATTAATTCAATCAACTGGATACATTTGGTATTCCTTGAAATACGAATAAAATAATACACACAAGTATTTGTACAGTTTTGGTGACTTCTCAGCATTTTTTCAATTGAAGAAATTTGAATTCAAGATATAAATACTGTCTACAATCCAGTTATTTCAGATTGGGCCGATATTTACAAATATAGATCTAAACACAAACACACTACCCAAATATTCACCACCAAGCCACCTTAAGGACTTTGCCAAGATGTTGAGAAGTGTTGAAATGTGTACAAATATAGAACTGCTAATAAGAGAACTGGTAGTGGTTTTATGGATCGCATTTCATCTACATATTTTGGAGATGGTATTCTGACGTCATTAAAATATAAATTGAAAATCACTGCAAAACATTGTGCAGAATTTTACTAGGACCCAGTATTAATTACATCACGCAACAGAGCACATACATACATATTCAAAAGTATCGAATTCTCGTTGAATTGCAAAGTACCCACGAGTATACGCATAGCAATTGCAAGTACAGTCAACAAAGAGTTGGGTACCACAGTAACTAAAGCAGGTTTGTTAGCTAAAAAATATTCCCTACAACCATCTCCCAAGAGAGTTCAACTTTTTGGGAGTCCAGTTTTCAGTATTGATTGGTGCCACCGCCTCAGGTCTACATTTGTTAGAATGGCAAGTGGCCTTCCCCACTTCCTAAGGGACCACTACTCACAAAATTAATGTCAACAGCGTCAATATCTGTTTGTGGTTATTACTCTCATGCTTGCCATCAGCATTGTGGAACACTACTGAATAATTCTCTGAACCTGCGCAATCTGACCTCCAAAAATTGGTGATATAGCAGATCCGAAGTTTGATTAGTCGGATTTTTGAGGACTTCAACCATCCGTAACGACTGCCATAGATGTTTGTATGGCAACCAGGATCACCGGATTAACGTGCTCTCCAAAGCACGACCAGACCAATGCAAATACCCATTCATTCATAAATATAATATTTGCACTGAACAGGAATCGAACCCGCAACTCTTGCGTAGCGGTCACGTTAACCAGCGCGCCACAGAACTTGCTCAATATTGAGCTTGTATGCTAACTGTGCCGGCTTTAATTGGTTATTTATACATCTTATTACTTATATCATAGCCGATCAATTCAAATTTCCCTTCTCTTTATATCCGTCCGCCCTTATGGCGACGGTGGAGCCATCTACCCACTTTCTCACGAACTGTTGGAACCAATGAATGATTTTTCAACCATTTTTGATCATTGATTTTTGATGACTCCGCCCGGGTTCAAGTCCCACTTGAGCGCCTCATTTTCCCGATGTATTTTGAATTTAAAAGTTAGTATAATAAATGTTCAGCAGTTCAACTTTATTAAGCTCATTTTTATAACATAACATAACATAACATAAACTCACGCCTGTATTCCCCGAAGGGGTAGGCAGAGGTGCTAGCACCCTCATTTCGCCAGTTTATGTTTAGGTCCCAATGTAATAGGTGGCGAGCCTATTGCCATTAACCGGGCACTTATAAACCTGCGATAAATACACACATAACTTCGAAAAGCATCGAAAAGTCATTGGTGTGTGCCATGGTAAACCTGGGATCGAACCCAAGACCTCGTCTCAGCAGTCCATTACCCATACCACTAGGCTACCGCAGATGTATTGCTCATTTTTATCTAACTGTATATTCAAGTTTTTTAGGTCACAACTGTCACCCTGTGTCGCCCACTCACTTTATCAGCGTCATTGGTACACGAGTTTCAATTTTGGAGATTGTCCAGTGCCTGTGTCGAAAAACAGAGTGAATGTTTCTGTTTACTATTGCTTTTATTGCAGCTGGGGCTTTGATTATGTCTCACTTTCCAAGAGTGTGTTTAATACTCAAAGATTTAAGAAACAAGTGATTGATGTTACCATAACATCAATCACTTGTTTCTTGATAATTATTTACACATATAACAGCCTAATATACACTTTTATACCGTACACACTCGAAGTTATAGCCTAAGGTAAACACCTATATTGCGCCAACTGCCTAGTTCCACATACAAAAAGAAACCCCATAGCGACAACAGACTGAGTCCTCTAACTAATCTAACTTTACTCCAAAGCTCTGAAATAGTTCATCGTGTTCGTATCATCACACTAAGTAAGATTTCCTATAACTATTTGATCAGGTCAATGTCAATCCATATTCTGTCATATTAAGGGCCACAATATTTTGCTACCGACTGATCAATTATTATATGAGTATATTTATTGGAGTCTGCTGAAATATCCTATCCTAATTGATTCATTGGACTGGGAAACTTTTATTATGATTGATAGATATTTTATGAGAGCCCAAGAACGTTGACCTGTGTCGGGCGTATTTGTGGCACAACTGAGTGTCATTTCATCTTATTTTTTCTTCGTTTACGTCATTGATTAGTTCAAGTTAAGTGTTGTGGTTTCGAGGAATTATTTGATTAATGAATAAGTATGATTGGCTAAATAGCAAGGTAAATAATCTGTTGAAATTTCAATTCTAAAGAAAACCTAGTAGTTAGTAGAATGCTCTCGTACATACACACACATTCATAATAAAACATAATTAAACTTCAAATCAGTTCTGTGGAAGAACATCTAGAGTTACCTACTTATATTACTTTGGAAGTAATTGAAATACTTGGAAAGATATAAGCATAAAATAATATTCATGTTTGAATGAAATTACTTCAAATAGAGTTAAACAAACATAATTATTACAAAATATGTGTGCATTACAAAAATATGTGTGTACTAGTTTCAGTTATAGTAAAATATTATAATATTTGATGTCATTCTTACCCATTAGCTATTATAGAAACAAATTTTACGAGTATGTATATTTTATGTTTTTCTAATTATATAATGTTTTCAATATATTATTCAATTAATATAATATATATTTCAATATAATATTTACTCTCCAGGCATATGAAACTTTCATGTCGTGGAAATGGTTTTTTTTTTTCATACAGGACACGTCAATTTGACTTCACCTCGCCTGATGTTAAGCTAAAGGCAAAGTCTCGGAAAGAGGGTCACCATCATAAACATTTACCATGTTAACAGTGGTGGCACTCAGCTTGACGGCCTCATTAGATGCCTTTTCACGCCCCGCTTATTGGACCCGGGACTGTAGGAAGAAGGAAACACGTGAGCTGGCAGGGAGTTCCAGGTCTTAGTGGTGCGGCATAGGAATGAGTCACTGAAACGCTTGGTTCTAGCAGGTATACTCTGCACCGTAAATGGATGGCATCTTAGCCCTGCACGTGTCGTTCTGTAGAGGAAAGGGGAGGGTGGGACTAATTGGAAGAGCTCGTCAGAACATTCACCATGGTAGAGACGGTAAAAAACTGCCAAAGATGCAACATCTCTACGCATCTGCAAAGGCTCGAGGGTGTTCGTGACCTCAGGATTCCCAATAATGCGGATCGCACGTCGCTGCAACCTGTCGAGAGCATCTACTAAGTACTTTGCGGAGCCGTCCCAAAGATGTGAGCAGTATTCCAAGCAGGAACGAATTTGGGTCTTGTATAGAAGACACCGCTGCTCCGGCGTGAAAAAACGTCTCACCCTGTTCAGGACTCCGAGTTTGATTTGATGATACTCTCGATATAGTATTTGTTATTCACTTTGCCGCGAACATCCATACCGAGGATAGTGAGGTGATCATGCAGTGGCAGTGGTGTGCTCTGAAGAGTGGGAAGGGGAAGGAAAGGAGATACCTTTGCTGTAAATGCACATGCCTGGGTCTTCTTGGCATTGAACTCGACCAGGTTCCCAGCGCCCCAGTGAGAAATGTGGTCCAGGATCCGGTCCAGCTCAGTGACAAGAAGCTGCCTTTTTTCCGCGATATCAGACACAACCTACTTAAATACTACTTAGGTAGAAGGGAAAGAAGGACACAAAAGTCAAGGGGTACGGTATTCTCTCTACCTATCATACGATGGATCTTGCATCCACATTACCCACACGGTAAACCCATAGAAAATAACAGAACACTTTACATTCTTTCCGTCTAAACAGGATATGCAAGCTGTAATAAAAATAGCCATTTTGTTAGACCGGTTCATTTTGTTACTGCCTGTCGGACAGCTAATGTATTTACTCTAACGCTCAATGTCTTAGTCATCACTCAGGTCTTCAGCGACTTAGTGACCTAGAAACTTAAAAGCTTGTGAGTTACTTTAGTGAATCGCAGCATAAAGGTTTACTTACTCACAATAAAGCAACGACCATTACACAACGTTAGTTTCTACAATATACGGCAAAAGCTGAGATATCGTATTCTAGAAGAAAACTTATATAAGCCTTTCATTGCGTATTTTATTGCCCAGAACATTTCCCTTTCCAAAAAATTTATAAATCTATAAACGTAGAATACACATATAGAGAACATTTGTACTTTTCCACAGTATTTATTTCATTTCGTGATAATCCCCTTGGCTACTTCCCCCGTCCCCCGAGCCGGAGGGGGAGGTTATGTCGGACTCGAACCGACTAAAACCACTCGCCATCTGTGGGTCGTCGTGTTAGGCTGAAGTTGAGTTTGTCTTCGACATATCCCTTGCACCCCGACTGACCCAGGGCCATCCCTTACGGACCGGCCCTCCTCGAGAGGGGGGACAACGGTTTCTCCAACTCACCTGACTGGTTTCGCCTTATGGCAACCTCAAAGTTCAAAAACAAGCCTTTGAGAATGCCGTAAAGCGACACCGGTCAGGTTCAATAAAATTCAATATTGTGGAGAAAGTACAAGTGTATATGTGTAAAAGTAAATTCCACATAGTGCCATCAATCAATAGTATATATAAATTTAGAATACTTCTGAGGAATCTATTTATGGCGCCGACTTTGATATTCTATGCCACGATATCTATCATAATGAGTATGAGTTTTTGTACTCAATCCGAGTATATTCAAAACTTCTAATTTAACAACACGACAACGGTCAAGGTCTAGTAATCAAATTTTTTGTCTTCTTCTATATTTAAGTTTAAATGAGTCCACTGCTAAATGTATTTAAACACCATGACTACATTATCCATTCATCCATATACTCACGTCTGTAAATTCTCGAAAGGGTTGGCAGAGGTGAACTAGCACCCAGGTTACGCCAATTATGATTTTCGGTCCCATGATGACATGGGGGCGAGCCTATTGCCATCTAGCGGGTCCTTTATCTTAGTAGGCTGTATGATTACTGTCGGATGTATTTTACCGTCTCTGGTTTGGTGAATGTTCTGATACGCTCTTCCAATTAGTCCAACCCTCTCTTTTCCTCCACAGGACAACACGTGCAGGGCTTAGATATCACCCGCATACGGCGCAGAATATACCTTCTAGAATGAAGCGGTTCGGTGAATCATTTCTATGCCGCATCATTAAGACCTGGAACTCCGTGCCAGTTCACGTGTTCCCTTCTTCCTACAGTCCCGGGTCCTTTAAGCGGGGCGTGTAAAGGCATCTGATGAGGCCGTCAAGCTGAGTGCCACCATTGTTAGCATGGTACATTTTTACGTAGGTGACTCTCTTTCCGAGACTTTATCTTTAGCTTACCATCAGGCGAGGTGAAGTCAAATTGACGTGTCCTTTTATTTAAAAAAAAGTCGCATTAGTCGCCTTTTACGAAACCCACAGGAAGAGCTTGGGTGGTCCTATTCTACTCCAGCGGGAACCAACACGTCACTACATTCATTCATATCAAATTCCTTTACGGAGACTTTGTGTCGAACTTGTCACTGACTAGGCACTTGCCACCGTGGTACTTGTGTCAATATTTCTAAAAATATCGACTTTCATGTTATACACCACCGCTTATGTAACAACATATTCCATGACGTGACTTATAACCTGTCTATGCTAGCACACACTCGGTGCTCAATCGTTAACGTGACGTAGGGTGGAGAAAATGCCTCGTGTATAAATAACTCTCAGATATTTCTACCGGTGAATATTCAGAAAATCCTAATATAAAGTTTTTCCGCCTCATAAGGATTCGGGTATGAGTATTAGGTTCCTTTCTGGAACACCTTTGATATCGAATATCGATACTTTTTTTTGATAGAATTTATTTAGGGCTCTGAACAATGTTTTTAACTAACCAAAATTTGTCTACACCACAATTATGCCTTGTCTGTGTGGATTTTATTTTAGAATATGTGTACTTTAGTTTCATATAGTCTACTCAGGGGCCCGATTCACTATCGCCACGTATCACGTATTTGTGAGTTTGTGAGTTTCGTTTCGATAACCTGGTATTCTGTACGATCTGTCAAAGCATAAGTTTACAAATACTTAGGCTTTTATAATTTTGACAACTGACGTCACCCATACAAATGGCTCAAACGTCATAATATACTAACACCACGTATCGCATACGTGTGATTTCCATTTCGATAACATAATAACCTGGTATTCAGTAACATCTGTCAAAGTCGAAATTATGGTTTAGGCGTTAAATCATGGTAGCGAACTCGATGACAATTTTCTGCTCGATTTGTATACGTAGATACGTTCACAAAAATTATAAAAGTTTAAATGTTTTTAATCATAGGAAAATCATTCGGTAAGTAGTTATTTACATTTTTTTTTTTGACCGTCGGGGAAATCCTTCATGGATGTTATCGACTTCTACCGACTAAAACCCCCACGGTATCGTCCAGCAGCCTATAGTTGGGAGCCCCGGGTAAGCCCTCGGAAGGATGTCCCAGGGCTCCCAACAGCCCCACGGCTTTAATGCGGCCTCGTCTAGGGGGTGGTTCGGGTGCTATCCCGCGTCTATGGGGGGTTTTCGGGTATCATCCCGCTTCATCCTACTAATATACTAATACTAATATAATAAATACGAAAGTAACTCTGTCTGTCCGTCTGTCTGTCTGTATGTTACGCTTTCACGCCTAAACCACTGAACCGATTTAGATGAAATTTGGTATGATGGTAGATTAAACCTTGAGAAAGGACATAGGCTATAACGCGATAACCGACATCCACGCGGGCGGTGCCGCGGGCTAAAGCTATTTCACGACAAATATTATACGACAATCTTCATTTCGCTATCCAGACCTACAGAAAACATGGATTAACTAACTTATGTTTCATGATTTAGAATGCGGATGAACATAGTATTTAACTTTTTTCATAAGTCAATACCAACTTTTTTTTGTCCTCCGAAAACCTCGGATACCTCCCCCGCCGGAGCCGGAAAGTGGGGTTATGTGGGACCCGAACTGACTAAAACCGCACGCCGACTGTGTGACTGTGTGCGACATAATATGTCACGTACATTTACGTGGTATTTTTTACCGGAAACTCACATAGATTATTCACTGAAATTGCACGTTGCGTATATTTACGTCAGTAAAATCAAAAGAAAATTGACGCAACTAAGTACGTAAGTTAGTGAATCAAGCCCGACAATTAGTTTTCATTTTATTCTGTTTGAATTTGCGTAACTAATTCAAACTACGTGACTGATGCTGATGATCTAGGGTTATTGATTGAAGTTTAATCAGAATGATTCTCTAAATTGCCACAAATTATACTATAGTTGTCGCAGCCAAGTAGCTTATTCAGCCGTACAGTTAAACGCCTGGGCTCTTTACTAAACGTCCAATTACCGGCCTAAATGATGTTCAGCCATTTGATTAAATGGCTAGGCATTGGATCACATCATCCACATAAAGACGCATCTTGATTACATCCCAGTCCCCTCGGAGCTCAGGGGCCGCCTTCTGGCTCTTCCTCCTCCACTTTGCACGATCTTAGGCGTTCAAGGAAGTGAGATCGTTAGCTCACATATCATCCTCCACGACACCAAGCCAGCACGTCTTGGGCCTACCCCTTCTACCTGGACCCAGTAGGCACCATTGCCAGGCATTTGTTACCTACGTTGCAGCCCACGCGGCGGCAGTACGTGTCATGACGTCGTAGTTGATGTCACCCGTAACGTGAATAACAGATCCCAGGTACTTAACCTAATCAGTGCGCTCGACCAAGTCATCGCGTATGCGGACTGGTGTGGGATCTGTTGTTGCCGTTGCAGTTTAACGCCAAGTATTCTGTCTTCGCCACGTTTAGCTCTAGGCCACCGTTCTCAAACATCAAGAGGGAAACTGAACATTTGGTGTAAGCGGCATCAAAATGCAATACAATTACCCCATATACGAATAAAATAATAGTTAAACTAACCGCAAAGTGACTCACTGTGTTATTTTAATATGCTAATTAGCTTTAAGTAAATATTATTTTGTACAGTATCGAAACTGGAGCGATTGAAATAATTGGTGAATTGAACCCGATCAAATATAGCAATTTAACCTTACTACATTTGCATTCAATTTATAGTTACTAATTTACATTTTAGTTTTAGATTTGTCGGAAACCATGAGGTGAATTAACATCACGAATGTTAGTTTTTTTATACTTGACATGACTTGCATAAACATTTTATGTTACTTCTAGTAATTCGTTATGCAAATTAAATAAGTTAGTGACCACCATACATTAATACGAACGTCAATATTGATTCACAGCGGATAAATTAAATATTGATTGGATCATAATGAGATTAAATAAATATCACACTAAACAATCAGTCTCCAGCCAAACAAGGTTACCTTAAAATAAAATCTAGAAGTAATTCTTTAGTCATGAAAAAGAAAACCTTGATATAGCAAATAATTTTTAAGAATAACCCAACAAATTACGGTAGAAAGAATGCCAAATAGAGTTCGATCAGTTAGTAATAAGTTTGCTTGCTAGAATTAGTAGCAGGGGTACCCAAACGTTGGGTTGACAAGCCGAGGGTGTGTGGCGAGTTTCCTTCGTCAATCATTGTTTTACAATAGATTGCTCTCATGTAACGCCCAATTTATATTGTTGTTGTTGAATTTTGATCCAGCAGCGTCTCGATTCAAAGCTGTCGAGAAGTTAATATTACAGATTTTTAATTTCTTATTAATCAATGGTATAATCATAAGTTTGTTGTTTAAAAATGACTATCGATTTTCATACACTTACACAACGACACTGAATCGACCAATATCTATACAAATAGAACACAGACATTGATGAAAGCGTCCATGAATATCAGGTATCGCTTAATTAGCAGTTAGTAGGTACAGCTCCTCGTGAGATAACAATAAATTTCTATTTTTATGTTTTCTTTTTATATGAGACGCGTCAATTTAACTTCATCTCTTTTGATCCTAAACAACAAGTCTAGTTCCAAGAATAAACGATTTTGTAAGAATCTCATCATCTAAGTTAGGTAGATGTTTTTTCTAGTCTATTCTTTTTTATTTCAAATTTATATTACTACTGGATTTCTGAGTAAAATAGTGCTAGCTTTATTATCATAATTAATCATCATCAATCATATTCATCTCCTATGTTAGAAACTATTTTTACTGCATAGGTAAATGCCCGTATTCTAGACGCTGTATAGACAGATTGATAGTTTGACATATTGCCTATACAATCTGTTCTCAGATACATCTAGATTCAGGCTGAGTGTCATTGTAGAATACGGGTCTAAGTGTACAATATTACTACAACGATTTATTGTTTTCTATATCAATTCTTGGCTCTACTCTAATCTACTTGGCAGACTATGCCAAACCATTTTCCGCATCCCATCATTACCCATCACTTGCTTTGCAACGTAATCGAATAGGTAAATTGATTACATTCAGTTGTTGCGTTTAGAAGGGATCTTGATCAGTGTCACGTTTCGTTGAAAATTGTGGTAGCCTAATTACAACGTCAGCTGTAAACGAAATGTGGACGCTAATGTGATAAATATATACACAATTATGTCCTTTCAACCAGTTTGGTTGGCACATCCACAGCGGTTCTAAATGAACTGCATTGTAAATTAGTTTCTGTTTATATTCGTTTATATTTATTTCCAGTGGTAAATATATCAGAATTGGAATGTTTACAGTAAATTCACAGTTTATTCTTACTGTTAGTTACTTATATCCACTGTTACGTAGCTAACACACCACCTCAATAAGACGTCAACCTAACTAACCGTAAATCGACAGTGATACTGGTTTGCAGATTATGTTGGTTTGCGTGAGGTATACGAGTTACAGTATTTTTGTACATTGGCAACTTTATAAAAATTTGACAAAGGTCAGTCATGTTATTGTCTTTGTCTCAAAATAAATAGATACAGCTAGACATGTCGTGTTCTGATTTCCGAGAAATATCTCATACTTCGCAGTGGCCACGAGGATGGGGTGGTAATGGTCGAGAAACTAATAAGCACGTGGTTCAGATACGACGTAAGTCACGTATGTCTGATCTAAGATAGGAGGTTGAAGAGGTACAGGTCATTCAAGGTACATCTCAACAACCGGTCGCCTTCAGAGATAATACAACCAAAGTCACTACACCACTGGCAGTCAGCCCGCAGGCCCCGAAGGTGAGCACGATGATGTATTAAGCATGCCTTCGGCGAGCGCAGCGCGTTACGTGCTGCAGTTCCCAATAATGAAGGCCACTAAGCACTACACCGGAGCCGGTGACCCATCCCAAACGAATTCGGTACCCTGATGTTAGGTATCAGTCCTAGATTAAATATGATGTAGACAAAATAATACTCACCTCAATGTTTGTACATAAGTTCTCGTTCTTATTATTTAAGTCTATTTACCATGTACAGAGCTGTGAGGTATTCGAGTTATAATTTAAGTAATATTTTGTTCATTGGAAACTTTGCAAAAAGCTGACATACGTCACTCATGTTTTTGTCTTTGTCGCAAAGGACAAGGCACTGCCAGACGTGTCGTGGTCTGATTTCCGAGAAATTCCTAACACTTTTCAGGTTGGACTCCAAAGATTTTCATCAAGCCCCATATAACTTGCCGAACAAAACAGTGAAGCTATTAAATCCATTATCAAATTAATACTACTATTTCAATCACGAAATTGATGCCACATTTGATGCCAATTTTCTTCAATCTTGTACCATTTTCAACCATTCATTAAAACCGTTTTTGATCGCGGGCGCTACTCAAACACATATTAAATGAAGGTATTCATTTCGGTGTGCCGAACTGTGGCATAATAACGTTTCCATCATGGTCGTATAATGTTTTAAATGTAGGGTTATATTTAATTCAAACGTCCTGTTTTCGTGTCGGTGGTTCTATAACGGGTGGCGTAAAGGCTTAACTTATTACAAGGGTTCGTGTTCTGGACAAAATGTTAGAAGATAGAAAAACCGAAAGATTGTTTTGTGATATTTCGAAGCAATTAGTATGCTAATTTTTCCTGTAAAATTTGTATTGGAAATCGTCAAAATTTAGAGCGGGTCTTCAGCTCGGGGAATACTATGTCAACATACCTGAATCAATGTATTTAAGATAAAAAAGAATAAAAAAAACTTAACTATTACGAAAAAAAATTGAAATGAAGTGCACAGACCTGATATAAAATTTGTGCTATACATACCATTGTGTTTCTTGGAGGGCGTCATTAAGCTCTTGATCTCAAACTGTCTTCCCAGTACAGTGAAAGAAAACGTTTCTCATTGCATTCATTAGAAATAACGAACCGATGCTTCTTCAGTTTCCCGCTAGGCTTTTTATATTTTTGTTTTGATCTGTCTCATTGTATATTGGGGTTTGAATCTTTTATGCTAGAATAGGAGGGGTGCTGGGTAGGACAACCTCCGCGTGGTGCACCCTGGTAACGTGGGCGACGACGTGGGCTTCGCGCGAGGCGCACGTCGTTGCCCATGGCAAATCGTCCACCAAGGAGGGGGGGCCTTTATGGCCGGTTTCGAGTTCTCCGCATGCGCTCTGCTAAGCAGAGCGTACCTAGCGGAGAACTCTCAGGGCGACGAGTACTTTGCCACTGAGCGATCAGTGGTGAAGTACACGGTCCCATAGGGACCATCGATCGGCCGAGCCGTACCCCCGTCTGACAACAGACGGGCATGGTGGCTCTTAGGAGTTGCGAGGAAGAAAACCTCTATAAAAAATCACCCCGAACCCCACGCTCTGACGCCTGGCAATGGGATGCATCACTGGGGGGTACTCAGTGCCTAGGGCGTCACTCACTCCCACCTTCCCACCTTTCCCATCCTCACATACACTCCCAACCTCTCTACTTCCACCTCAACGTCGGCGGACATTAACCGTTAAAATTATGGCTATGGAAACGACATCGAATAAAACTACCCATGAGGGTACCCGGACTTCGTCCGGGGAATCCCTTGCTGTGACTGGTGGTCGAATGGACACCCATTCGGCGACCAGCCATGGCGACCCCCGCCCGGGTTCATCCCGGATGGTATATGGGAGGGGTCACCACAGTCCCACAGGCCCATGGGTGTGCCTCAAAACCACCCAAAAAGGTGACGCGGAAGACGTGTCGACTCGTGCTGGCTCGGAGATGGAGTCGGCCGCCGGCGTGGGTGGCGGGACCGAGGATACCCCCGGTCTCGATATCCATGCCGACGTAGGTAGAAAGAGACCCAGGTCGAGCGGACCAGGCAAGGGCCTGTTTCGTCGGCCTGGGTCTGAGGCATCTAACAGCGAGGAGGACCTTCCTAGTAAGAGGAAGATAGTGGCTACCACCGCGTGTAGAGGCCGGAAAGCCGACCTCTACAGAGCGAAAGGGAAGGTAGCAGAGCCGCCAGCGATTGTGTCCCCGCTACCAAGCGGGAAGGTCACGGAGGTGCCAGCGGCGCAGAACATCTTGGCTGCTCTTTCCCGCATTTCTGGCGCTGTAAAAGGCCAGAAAAATATTGCGGGAAAGAAGAGGGTCGTGGCAGATGCCGTAACGGGTGCCGCCAAAGCGCTGGAGGAGCTCCTGGAAAGGAGCGTCTCCAGAGAGGAGGAGAAACTCCGGGCTCGGGTTGCGAGCCTGGAGACGGAGCTTGCCGACTCCCGCAAGCAGCAACAGCTGATGCGGGAGGAGATCAGTCAGCTGACGCAGCTGGTCCAGGGGGCCGGGGAGGCTCGGGGTGCTAAAACCCCCGCTCCCCGTGCTCCATCTAAGGTGACGCCTACGGTGGTCCAGCTGCTGGAGGCCATCGAGCGACGCCTCGGCGTCCTCGAGGACCGGGCATACCGCCCGCCGCTGGCGGCACCCGCCGTCGCGTCATATGCGACGAAGGCTGCGCCCAGTGGGGCTCCTGGTCCCAAGTCGAGGGCCTCCGCCCCCTCCGCCCCTAAGAAGACGGTACCTAGGGGAGGTGGCAACCCCGCCTCCCCAAGCAGTACAGCCAATGCTCCCGTTGCATCCCAGAATCTCTCCAGTGAGGGGGTCTGGGAGGTGGTGGGAGCAAAGAAGAAGGCGGCTAATGCCACCAAAAACGCGGCGAAGGCCGCCAAGAAGGCGGCAAAAACCGCCGCAAAAGCGGCAAAGGCCGCCGCGGTGAAGGCGCCAAAGAGGCTCCGCGTTCCCCGTTCCTCTGCCGTGGTCATTACGGTGACGACAGAGGGCAGGGCGAGGGGCGTGGGGTATACCGAGGTCCTGAGACAGGCGAGGGCCTCGGTGGACCTTAAAGCCCTCGAAATAGAGGGAGGTCTCCGTTCCAAAATGACGCGGACCGGAGCACGCCTCCTTGAGGTCTATGGCGCCACCAGTGGCCCCAAAGCAGATGCCCTAGCGGCAAAGCTAAGGGAGTCGCTGGACACGGGTGACGTCCGCGTCACCAGACCCAACAAATGCGCGAGTCTACGCATTTCGGGTCTGGATGACGCGGCCACGACGGAGGAGATAATCTCCGCCGTCGTGGAGGGGAGCGGCTGCCCTCGTGACCAGGTGAGGTCAGGTGAAATCCGCTTTGGCCCTTTCGGTCACGGGTCGGCAGTCGTGAGCTGCCCCGTCGCGGCGGCCCAAAAAGTGGCGGACGGACGGAGCCTCCTTATCGGAGGCTTCCTGAGGGCACAGGCGCATCTCCTGCAGCCACGCGAAGCTAGGTGCTTTAGGTGCCTGGTCGTGGGGCATGTGGGAGTGCAGTGCACAGCGGAAGTCACCGTGGGAGACCGGTGCTTCCGCTGTAGTCAGCCCGGTCACGTGGCTCTTGCCTGTGACGCTCCGCCACGCTGCTTTAAATGCGTGGCGGAGGGCAAGGAGGCCGACCACTGGGTGGGCAGTAAGGCCTGCACTGCCTCAAGGCCAAAGCCCTGTCCGTCCACACGGGGAGGTGAGGGTGCACTCTCGCGGCAGGGTGCGGAAATGGACGTCCATTAATGGGCACCCATATCCGCATCCTTCAGGTGAACCTGAACCACTGCGCTGGTGCTCAGGACCTTCTGTACCAGAGCATCAGGCAGTGGTCCATTAACGTGGTGGTTGTCGCCGAGCCGTACTGGGTTCACCCGGGAAGCCCAGTGGATCTGCACGGCCTGGCGACTGTCTTTGGGGGGACCGCCGCGGACGACTCGCGCCTAGCGCTTATCGCTAGGGGCCCGGGTTGTGTCGCGGCGGAATATGAGGGGGTGGCTGTCGTGGCCGTTTACATCTCGCCAAACCTCGACCAGCATCAGTTTGAGCTATGGCTCCCTGAGCTGGACGTCGTTCTCGCTGCATGCCGGCCTCGCCCTGTCCTGATCCTGGGAGATTTCAATGCCTGGTCGCAGGCTTGGGGCTCCCGGGAAACCAGAGACAGGGGGAGGATACTTCAGGACTGGGTCGCTACACGTGGCCTAGTCATCCTGAACCGGGGGAATGTCGCAACCTGGACGCGGCGGGGGCTCAGCTCGGTCATAGACGTTTCGTTTGCGACCCCTGAGCTCGCCCGCCGTGTCCAGGGATGGCGTGTGGTGGAGGAGGAGGAGACGTCATCAGATCACCGATATATTCGGTTCGACGTCTCCCCTCCACCAAACCTGCCGCCAGCTATTGTGAATCCCCCGGGACCGCGTTGGGCACTCCATCGCCTGGATCCGGAGGCTCTCCTGGAGGCGGCCATAGTGCAGGCCTGGATCTCGATAGCGGACAGACCTGCCAATATTGATGCCGAGGTGGAGTGGTTCGGGAGAGCCATGTCGCATATCTGCGATGCGGCTAGCGGCTATGCCCAGGGCTAGGCCCAGACCGGCGAGAAGACA
The DNA here is from genome assembly GCA_914829495.1 of Eilema sororculum. Classification (NCBI taxonomy): domain Eukaryota; kingdom Metazoa; phylum Arthropoda; class Insecta; order Lepidoptera; family Erebidae; genus Eilema; species Eilema sororculum. Next base: position 15,691,989 of record OU618552.1, on the reverse strand, counting down.
GGTGTACTGGTGGACGCCGGAAATCGCGCAGTTGCGCGCGGAGTGCGTTGCCGCGCGCCGCCGGTACACCAGATTCCGCCGGAGGCGTCGCCGCCCAGACGATGCGGCAGCCCGAGAGACGGAGCTCTATGATGGGTACAAGGGGGCCAAGAGGGCCCTCCAGACGGCCATCAAGCAGTCCAAAAAGGTGGGCCGCGAGGAGCTGATGGAGACCTTGGAGCGGAACCCGTGGGGGCATCCGTACCTTATGGTAAGGGGCAAATTACGCCCCAAGGCGCCCCCACTGACCCAGAGTCTCCAGCCGGAGCGGTTGGAGGGGGTCCTGGACTCCTTGTTCCCATCAAGAGCGGAGGAACACATTCCTCCGCGCATGGCTCCGTCTCAGGCGCCCAACGCGGAAGGCAGCGAGAACGACGTGCCCGTAGTCACAGAGGGTGAGCTAGGGGCGGCTGTACTGCGGCTTAAATCCCGCAGAAACACCGCCCCTGGACCCGACGGCATTCCAGGCCGAGCATGGGTCCTGGCTCTCGAAGAACTTGGGCCTCGACTTATAGGGCTCTTTAGCGCATGCCTCGAAAAAGGCCAGTTCCCCAAGGTCTGGAAGACAGGGAAACTGGTCTTAATCCGAAAGGCGGGGCGGCCGGCAAATTCCCCATCAGGGTACCGGCCGATCGTGTTGCTCGACGAGGTGTGCAAGCTCTTTGAGCGCATTATTGCACAACGCCTCGTCAAGCATCTCATACGCGTGGGGCCTGATCTGTCGGATAGCCAGTTTGGCTTCCGTCAGGGGCGCTCCACCGTAGACGCGATCATGCGCATTAGAGGCCTGACGGAGGAAGCAGTCTCACAGGGTGAGGTGGTGGTGGCGGTGTCTCTTGACATCGCCAACGCCTTCAACACCCTGCCCTGGAGTTGCATTAGGGAGGCGCTTATCTACCATGGAGTGCCCCCCTACCTCCGTCGAATTGTCGGGGCCTATCTCTCCGAGAGGGCCATTACTTACCCGAGTTGGCTAGGGCCGGGTCGGCGGGATGTGTTGTGCGGTGTTCCACAGGGATCGGTATTAGGGCCACTCCTGTGGAACATCGGCTACGATTGGGTGCTGCGTGGTCCGTTGCTCAGAGGGGTCACCGTAACGTGTTACGCCGATGACACCCTCGTTACACGGACCTCGGATGGGGCCACCTGCGGGATCCAGCCTACAGGTAGGGGGCGTCAGCATCGGCATCGAGCCCTCGATGAAGTATCTGGGACTCGTGCTCGATGGCCGGTGGAACTTCGGACATCACTTCCGAAGTTTGGTCCCAAAACTGAGGGGGGCGTCAGCTGCACTCGCGCGGCTGATGCCCAATATCAGGGGACCCAACGCCCCCTGCAGGAGACTGTACCTGGGGATCGTGCGAAGTATGGCCCTATACGGGGCCCCCGTATGGGCAGAGAACCTGACGGCCAGTAATGTGGCTAGATTGCTGAGCCCACAGAGGGCGATGGCCGTCAGGGTGATAAGGGGATACCGCACGATCTCAGGTGAGGCGGCATGCCTCCTAGCCGGGACCCCTCCATGGGACCTGGAAGCGAGAGCCCTTGCGTCCCTATTTATATGGCGCAAGGAGGCGCTGGAGCGGGGCCAATGGCCTGCGTCTCGAGAAATCGAGGCCCAGCGGTCCCAGCTCTACCAGGAAACCGTGGAGACATGGAAGGTGCGACTTGAGCAACCAAAGGGGGGATTCGCCACAATTGCGGCCGTCAGACCGGTCATGGACGAGTGGCTGGAGAGGAGACACGGTGCTCTCTCCTACCGGTTGTCACAGATACTTACCGGGCATGGTAGCTTCGGTAGGTATCTGTGGCGAAGACACCGGGAAACCACGGCCGAGTGTCAGCACTGCGAGGACCGCAGCGATGACACAGCGCTCCACACGCTGGTGGAGTGCACGGCGTGGGTGCAACAGCGCCAGGTCCTCGTGGTGGGTCTGGGCGTGGGCACCCTCTCGCTTGAGACCATGGTGCGAGCCATGGTCTCCAGCGGGAGTAAGTGGGACTGCGCCGCCTCTTTCTGTGAGCAGGTCATGCTCGTGAAAGAGGCGGCGGGGCGAGAGCGGGAGAAAACTCTCCCACCCGAGTTCCGCAGTCGGCGGCTTGGGCACCGCCGACGTGTCTTCGCCGAAGACCATCGGCCTCCATGACCGGGGGCCTGAGGACGGTGAGTTGGCTGCTCACCGTCTTTACAGAAGCAGGCCCATGACGGCAGCGTGACGAGAGGGATTCACGCACGCCCCCCCCCCCTAAGAAGCGGGGTAACACCCGAAAACCCCCCCCATAGACGCGGGATAGCACCCGAACCACCCCCGAGACGAGGCCGCAATTGTAGCCGTAGGTCTGATGGGAGTCCTGGGACATCCTTCCGAGGGCTTACCCGGGGCTCCCATCCATAGGCTTCTGGGCGTTACCGTGGGGGTTTTTAGTCGGTAGGAGTCCGGCATAACATCCATGAAGGATTTTCCCCCACGGTTAAAAAAAAAAAAAAAAAAAAAATGCTAGAATAGGACGTAGTTGTTTATAAGAAAAGATCTCTTTTGAATCATTTCACTAACTTTTTTAAGATTTGAGCACTATTGATTAGTTGTGTATAGGTACTTACTATCTGATAATAAATTTGCTACTGATTCTGTTTACCTTGTATGTAAAAAAAAAGGAATAATATATATTGTAACTTTTTTACTATTCATCCATTTGCCATTTATTTTCAATTTCACTTTATCCACAAAAACTAAAGTAGACTCATCTTCTATTCGTAGACCCGCGGCACTTTTTGCGATCTTTCCTAGCCGAAGTGTTTAATCTTCGCTAAGACAACGCCACTATTTCTCATTCGTTACTGTTAAAGCGTACAAAGTACGGCATTTGCCACAGCATTTTGTAGCTTTAAACACCTAAACTTTTTATTTTGTAGTTTGCAGTAAAATTGAGATGGAACCTAAGACCGCACTCTGCCCATACCTCGGTAAATAAATGTTTAAATATCTGCCAGCCAGCGGGATCAATTTACATTTGAAATGCGAGGGTCATTGGCTTTTATTACTTTTTCTGGTGAAGGTAGGCATAGAATATGACCCTCACGCATTTATATAGTTATTTTTTTAAATTGTTATGTTAGAAGAGTTAGTGATGGTGTAGATGATGAGAAAAGTTGGACATAGAGACGTGAATGTAATATCTAAGTATTGTAGTTGTGTACTTTAATCTCTTAGGAAGCTCCATATGTATACAAAATTGTGAAATTTAGTGTACTATTTTTGTTATTAAGAATAAAACAAAATTCATTTAACGACCCAAAGCGTTAAATAATATTCTTTTAGGACTCAAAATTGGCTGTATGTATTGGGTATTTACCCAATACATATTACCACCAGCCAACTTCTGTTAACCCAGCACTGCTGTACTAGATCAGAGTACCCATATTAAACCAAATTATTTTGTCTTACTGATTTTCGCAGGAAATTTCTGACTGAAAATTGGAATTAAGTGCGCGGTACAAAGTGAGAGAGCCTTTCATTTTGTTCCGCGCTTCCTACGAGAAGGCAACATACACAAAGTAGATGAGGTAAAGAAAACGCTGGAGGACTAGGATTGACAAATGCGAAAATGTTACTCTCAGTAGACTTCTGCAGGAAAACATCCTTTAGAAAGATAGATAGTTATACAACTATTTTGTATCAAAATCGGACTAGTATTTTTAGAGAAAATTAACAACATTGATTTGCAATAAAAATGCTTGCTGTAGCGCCGCCTGTTAAGTTGTCATTGTAACACCTATCTCAGAACGTGCTCCAATTAAAACCGAACCCAAAACTGAAAACTACATCAAAATTAGAAAATGGCAACATGGATTTGCACAAACAAACACACAAACCACCTCTCACCCCAAACGCATATACCGTCTCCGTTCCGTCGGGGGTAAAAAGGATTATCTTAATGGGGATTTAATGAAAAAAAAAAGAGTAATTTAAATCGTTTACTGTAATAAAACTCTTTATTGAATCGTATGTAAATTATAAGAGTAAAATTCGAAGTAAACTTGCTATCTTGAATGAACTTAAGGGTTGAGAAAATAGATTATAGACTACATAAAGTTCACAAGAGAACCTTGAATCCTCACTATTTCACATTCAATCTGGCTGAAAAACTTTTGGATAAAACTACTTATTTTCACTCCATTTTTCATTTGTAGGATGAATTGAAATTTTATAGAAAGTTTTATGCAAGCTGGCTACATTTCGCGCTACGTAAAATGAATCACCGATTTAACACTCGGTAAAGTTAGACACTAATCATTACTGAATTCCCTCTTATTTTATGTACATTCTTATATACAAGAGGAAGATGACTGACGAAGAAGAAGAACCAGAACCTAGAATAGGTAGCTGGAATAAACTTGAGCGACAAAGAACAAAAAAGTTAATTAGGCTCGCAGAATAAACAAACTGAAATGAGATAAACCACATCAGTCTACCGAAGGATTCATTGCCGGAACTCATACAATTACTTCTTTGTGGACAAGTAAAGGTGTATTGAGTTAATATAATAATCCAAGTCCAAACCTAGAAATATTTTTTATGCTCTCGAAACCAGCTTTATAAACAAGTTTTTTGCTATTCAACTATATATGTATTAAGTAAATAACCAACGATTCATTCTAGTATTCTCCATCGTATGTTATTCCTTTGTTAGTAACTAAAATAGCTGCTCGTCTGTACCAAAAGGCGAAACGTATAAGACTAAACAAACAACTTCATTATGACGTAACAAATGAAATTATCCAATCCAATTAACTGAACAATCTGACGGAACATTCTCGAAATAAACAGTTACATCAATTTACACAAGCACCGATCATGAATTACAAAACGAGAAGCGATGAAAGCAAGCAGATAGTTGCATTTTTATCTTCAGAGCTCAGACCAGCTATGCAAACGACTTTAAGCTGAGAAAATGGGATGTTTTTATCTAAGGCAGATGGTTCTGAACTCAACCACTATTTGGTTTACAATTTAGTATGCAAATTGTGGACTTGGAATTTGTAAGTACTCCGAGGCAAATTAAAGGCGGCGCTTCATAAAATCTTTGGAGCCGTATATTGCATTAGAAAGAAAATTAAAGTCTTGCCTCCGCTTACTCGTTGAGCTACGAATTAAATCGTTCTGAATATTCAAATGACTTTAATGATGAGCGCACATACATTCTTAGTATGTGTAAAGTAATACATGAATGTAGTCACTTTTGTAGTATGCTATTTATTTGATACTAAAAAATAACAAGAATTCAATCCTCAAAATTTTAACTTGTGTGGTATGGCGGTAAGGTTCTTTTACTGCTTTGATGAAAGTTGAGAGTTCAATGCAAGAAATCGTTCAGTGTATATTTATTTCTCCATGTATTTTATCTGGATTTTTTAATGTATAATATAAAAGTTTGGGTATAACCAGCGTTTTTTACTTTACTTTTACGCAGCATACGCTTGTTAAAAGCTTCCACTTTGAAAAGTGATACAGAAAGTTTAATAAGCACATAGAAATATAATCATAAACGTATTACGCACTTCATTTATTTTCTACTCGCTTCATAACATACGTTGAAAGTTTTTAAGTTATTAGGAAATGTATAACTTTAACAGGCTTTCATTTTCGTAATTTTATGGTTTGTCAAAGATATAGTAATCTTCATTTCAGACTATTGTTGTTAATAAATATTACAGGGAGTTTAAGAACTGGAAAATAGCCAGGATACTTTGGCCAGTTGCCGAAATTTTATACTACCTCAAAATTAAGTTAACTTTCATACGACTAGTTACATAATGATTATCAGAACTTAAAACTTTGTATGTAGCTAACCTTGAAATGGTTTCTCTTAATAAGAAAAATAAATATTACTTCAATAAAAACGTCTATTAAATATTTACTCATTTATGGGCATAGAGACTTTTAAATAATTTTTCTTTCTATATTGAAAAAAAACTTAAATATAAATGATTATACTTACCAAAAATGTTAGTTTAACGAATAATACTTTTTGTTATATAACGAGTCTCTGCTTAATTTTCATTATAAGTTAATGTTTAGACATTTATGAAGTGAAAATATAATTTCAAACCAAAGGCCGTGTAAGTTTTAAATTAATGTTTTAGCCATCCATCCATTAGGTGACATTGCTTGTATCAGTCTGTCGTGACGTGGAATGGCTTCCTGGAAGACTGATCGCTGCTAATAATGAATCTTTTACAAAACCTTGTATGTTTGCTAAATATGCTTGCCTGCTCACGTCCCTGTATTAAAAGGTAGTGGAAAATTCATTAATCACGAGATTTAATAAGTCAATTTTACGTCATCACTCAAGTTTAATAATAGGGAAGATGGATGCACAGGGTGGTGAAAACGGCGCTTTAGATATTGAAATTAGTTGCAAGAGTCGGGATGAAAATTCAATTGAAATACTTCTTTCATTCATTCCAGATTATCGATTCAACTATGAAGTTAACTTAGCTCAAAATCTATTATTCAAGTTTCTGAAAACATAGTGGGACTTGTCATTTAATAAAAACTCTGATGTGGCAGACAAGTAAGAATCCACAAAATGAAAAGTATTATTTGCACTTTGCCAAGGAGTACTTTTATCAGATTTTGTACTATAAAGATTGTGCTAAACCTAAATACAAACTTGAATCTATGGAAAATTTAATGCAAATGTAACAGGATGTTAAACAGAACTTTATTCTTTTGTTCCTAAAAAGAGTTCCGTGTATCGCAAGACTTAAACCTGAATTCTATTCGAGGTCCACCCTCGAATAGAATTCAGCGGACATGGGCTGTTTGTATAATATAATCATTAATTTATTTATAGTCATGAAATTCGAAACTTTATATACTATAAATGTAGGAAAGGAATGTTATGCGAGGATGCCTAGAATGAAACGTAATGATGAACGACTGAAGTGAAGAATGACTGATGGAACGAGAGAGAGAATGACGTTAGGATTTTGGCGAAGATGCATGCACCTTGCATGTTGTGCGAGTGTCTTAAAAGTAGTTAAAAAAAAAATCTTAATGTTATTTCGACATCAAAGTGTTTTCCTCAAAATTTACGAATCTCTATCCCACATATACATACATATATTCACACCTTTATCCCCGGTGGGTTAGGCAGAGGCAAATTAACATCCCCATTTCACCAACCATTGTATGCGATCCCACGTAATAGGGGGTGAGCTTATTGCCGTATTCCAGGCACTTATTGTGGACTCGAACCATACATCTGAGATATTATAGAGCCCTATACCTTAGTCGCCTTGTACGACACCACGTGAGAAGAGATGGGGTACCCCAAATTCTATACTGCTAACAATGCGGTGAAACCTTAAAAGACAGTTATAAAAATTATAGTAATACGATGTTGTGAAAAAAAAACTTACAGCATCGTATATTTTTGCTAACATAAACATGCAACCCAGAGGACAGAGATATAAATTTAGGAAAAATATTCCTGTGCTGAGCAGAAGGTCCTCGTAGCTAAACGTTCTTGATGTCATATTAACCGCTGTAAAAAATGCCCTAGGAGCAAAACGTCCACAATTGAAATAGTTTGCTAGTTTTCGAAGCAAAATGTTATTGTTGCTTAATGTTCACAAAGTAAAACGTACTGAGAGCAAAATGTCCTCGATTTGTGTGTTCGCAAAGTAAAACTACTGAGAGCAAAACGTCCTCAATTTTGTGTCGCTGGACGTTGAATTGAAACATGGGCTCACACCGACTTATTTTATTTATTGTAATTATTTATTTATGCTTAAATTATGTTCTTGTTTAATTAAAATTTATATCTACTTGAGTTAATAGGGTTAATATGTAACATTTAAAATCTTATTTATTATTGTAATTCTTCTTAAAAATTCGTAAGGTGTGATACTCACTTCTTCTAATTTCTTCTTTTCTTCTGTGTACCGGATGTTGAAAATTATATCCACCTTTCGCCTCTTGCTACCATGAAACATAATGTTATTGAATCTTATCTCCTGCCACTTTGCTTCTTTCCTTAGGGCATCGATAAACTGTACTAATGTTGGTTTCCTATTTACTTTTGAATTAAAACGTCTATTCCAACCTTCTAGAGGATTATTCGTTCGAAAAATATCGTTGTAACAGCTCATATTCATGGTTGATTTTGATTTTAACCATTGATTCTCAAAGTAATCAAGAAATGTCTGCATGATCTCAGTATTCCCAGCTACTGCTGCTTAATGTATGACTAACACTGCGTGTGGTAACTTGCCGGCAGTAGGGGGAAATTTGCACAAATTCTGATTATCTCTCTTGACTCTTTGCAGTCATTGGCTTTCAAACACTCGGCCTTTCTCCAAACAGCTTTATTTAAGTGGAAGTAACATCCTGATATATTTATTTGTGAAAAGGAATTTAAAATAACTTTTCGAAAAATATACTTTATCTTATTACTTCTATACCTAAGAATAGCACTCTACGTGCTAGAAAACTTTATTCATATTATTAGAGATTTATTTAGAGATTTAATCTAAAGAGGTTTCATAAGTGGCAAAAACAGTACATTTGCATGAGAGAGCTCATTATGCATTAACCTCTATATGATTTTATGTCATTTTCCGTTGAAGACCGTTTGCACTAAGGACTACATGAATTGAAGACGACTTGCTCCTTGGCCGTTTTCACGTTGAGGTCACATTACTCAATAGACGTTTTGACTAGTGGACTAACTCGTTCAAAAGACATTCAGCTTCGAGGACGTTCTGCTCAGCACTTGAATTAAAAAACCAAATGAATGAGCCCCGGGTACTTTTGTAACGACTTCTTTTAGGCCATTGTCACTCAGGAATTGTAAGAAATTATTACAGCATTATTACTGTAATAGGTTTAATTTCCTTCTTCATTTGCATAAAGGCCAAAAGTAACAAAAAATTCACTTGGTTTATATTCTTACATTGTTGATTTTAAAAAGTCTACAGAAATATATATTATGCGTACAATGCTTGCCTTGTTACGTTTTGTTTATTATGAAGGTTGTATTTCTTTTTCATAAAGTTGGTATATGATGTTTAACGTACATAATGTAATAAGTTATGAAGCCCTACAAATATCTTAGGGACTCAAGACTATACCTACAAAATAAAGTGTTAAAATGGACCTGATACTTTTATGGTGTACAGTCAGCGTCAATAGTAGCTGAACAAAAACTGAGTTCTAAAAGTATTGACTATATCATTTTTTTCAATAACCTGACATCCTTCTTTTCCATATTAATCACTCGCGTTATGGTTTCAAAATAATCAAAGAACTATTTTCAAAATAAGCAGATTCATATTTTTTTCAATACTCATACATAACTAAATAGTGTTTTTAAAGTGACTGATATTTAATTGTGTCAAAATAGTCAGACAAAAAGGGAAGTGGTATACCCGGTCTTTATTCAATTATTAGCAGCAGTGCGAGCAGCAGGGTCGGCAGCACGAGTACCTATGACGCCCCTTTTTTTTTATCGTTCGATAAATCCCCACGGATACTACCCCCACAGAGCCGGTGGAGGTGGTTATGTCGGACTCGAACCGACTAAAACGCACGCCGTCTTGGCTACTTGGTTGCCGGAGGTGAGATTGCCAAAAGCATATCTCTCGCACCCCGACAGACCCAGGACCATCTCTTTCGAGATGGCCCCCTTCGGGTTGTAGGGACCACAATGTCCCCATCTAGCCCTGGTTACGGGGAGGCGCACTTTGCGCCACCGCCGCGGCCTGCTTCTACTAGGGTGACAGGCGGATCCACCGGTCACCCCCAGGCCAGCGCTCATGGAGGACGGAGGTCGTTCTGCGACCTCCGAAGTCCGGTTCGCCTTCGCTCTGCACGGGCTACCCGGGCCCGGAGTCTGGTCCGGACCCGACCGGCCGCCTCCTTCTCGAGCATTACTTGCTCGCAGAAGGAGGCGGCCGCACCCCAAGCGTTTGCGCATCGTACCATCGCTGTGAGCAATGTGACGAGTGTGAGGAGTCCCACCCCTAGAGCCGCCACTAGGACCGCCACTTTTGCGAAGCGATTTAGTCAGACTATTGTGATATATCTTGCAATGCATTTCTTTTGGACAATTCAGATATTACGTTACTATTGATGTTGACTGTACAATAAAGAATATCTTATCTTACCTGCTGAAAAAAAAAAAGGAAAATGTTTGGCCCTGATTTTCCTCTCGAGTTCTTCCGGAGTTAGTCCCGTGTAGACCAAAATAAACCAAATAATAAATTATTATAATTCCAATATCATGTTCTAATTCCATAATAAATAATTAATCCTAACCGTAATTATGGTTTAACTGTATTTAGTAATTTCTCAATATCAGGTAATTCAAATACAGTTCATTAACAAGCATTACTATTCTAGAAATCTCCGTTAAGCCCGTAATTTACTTATGCCTGTGTTAATTAACATTTAAGGTTGGCTGTACGTCATCAGTCTGCGCAGTTATCAAGGATTCTCGTTCACTCGATTCTCGCTGAAATGTAATTACAGGCACTATCTTTCCATACATTATGACGTCGTTAGTGAGAATTAGCTTAGTGAACATCAACAGCATTTGCTGTACAAATGAGTCAATAGTAACATTACTTTTGATTGGATTATGCAAAAAAAGGGTAGCGTGTGATTTCAGATTTTTATAAAGTTTGTACTTCAACTTGTTCGCTTATTGTTTTTAATGAAAATATAGTTTTTTCATGAGCCACTGCCATTTAATCTCTCAACCATGATTAGTCCTGACACAAAGAGAGGGGTGTTATAAGCTACTAGCTTTTGCCTGCGGCTTCGCCCGCGTGGATGTCGGTTATCGCGACCAAACATAGCCTATGTCCTTTCTCATGGTCTAATGTACCCCTATACCAAATTTCATCAAAATCGGTTGGGCGGTTTAGGTGTGAAAGCGTAACATACAGACAGACAGACAGACAGACCGAGTTACTTTCGCATTTGATTTGTAGCTCTGCTGATTGTATTGAAAAATATGAGTTAGGCCTTTTTATTGATATTTGTCTAAATCGTGAATAAGGTGTCTGTTGGACATACTACATGAGACAATTACTTCTCGAACAAACAAAACATAAAGAACATGCACACTGTGCATATTATTTTGTGTGTAAAATATGTAGGTATGTGTAAAATATACATACCTTCATCCCATAGCAGATATATCACTGCAGCCCCTTTATTGTTGATCATGAACTTGAGTATAGTATGGCTCATAGTAACTTCCGTACAATCAATATACAGTGAGCTTTAAGACCCTTCAAATACAGTTGAGTCGTTGAGGTGGTCACTAAAATACGGCGTCGTATAATCAACAGAACCAGCTTGTTTTGAACGTAAAAGGACTATTTTCTTAGATGGCGTTATGTTGTGTAAACATATAAAGAAAATAAGTGGCTGAGAGAAATGTTAGCAGCAACCGAGCCTTAATTTTGGTGGAATACCATGTAGGAGCCGTATCTTATAGAATATATGTACAAGATTACAGCAGGATACGTAATGCGTTCCCATAAGGATGATATTCGACTAAATAGAATACCTACAGATATTTTTGGCACATGTACAAAAATAAACGCAAATTGTACAGACATTTAATATTCATATTAAATCGAATAAATAAATAACTGTAGAACAATTTAACATGCCAATTTTATATTTTTACACATTGATGTTAAGTTGAACAGATTTTTACTCATACCTATTGAATCTAAAATTAATCACAATTTGTTTCAATACAAATTACTACTTTATACTGTTTCTATTCCTCGTTACAAATTGTTTTTTATTATCATTTCTTTTCTAACAATAAATATTCAACACATCATATTCTGTTCTCCGTAATTCATCGACATTTTGCGCGACGAAGTCTTAAAATTCCAACCGATTGAAAAAAAATAACGATTTCTCTTAGCTTTATCAACAATAGCATAATAATACACTTTCATGGTTTCTATTATCCAATCATAAGCTGCCAATTCAGCGGCAGATTCATTTTCCATTTGATAAATTATAATATATCATCAATATTATGTTTGCACAGTTTTATCAGTATGCATATGTCAGCGACCCTGAACAATCGCACATTTCTCGCCATTCGTTCATTTATTTCTAATAATAGCAATCTTTTGGAATTTCTATTAATTACATTGAAAAACCAGTCAATCCATCACATACTTCGTGATATTTTTTTAGGTATATGGATAATCTTTATGCCTAAGATTAGTACACATAAATAATTATGTCAACAAATTGATTTTATCAATATTTTAATCATATTTACCCATGCCCTCATGCTTAGATTTTGGTAATTATATTTTTAATTAGACGAAGTCAGCTGACATTTTACTGGGTTTTCAGTTTTTGATGAAATAAAAATAGTGCTGCGACAAAGTGAATGATTTCTACAGTCCCAATCAAATCTTTCTTTGATTCCGTCAAGAAAGTCATGACAAGTTGATGGTGGCGTTGCTGCGCCTTAAGTGAACGTGAACTGAATGCATCACTATTACATTGGATATGGTATCATTTATCACAAGGTGATAGTAGGCGCTGTCAATTGACTTCGTCTAATTACATTTTGACTATAAATTATTATTTGTAGCAGTAAAACTAACAAATCGTGTTATTATTAGTTCACTTGTTGTGGACTATCAAGGCAATTTAACGAACAAGCAAGCAAATGAATATTAAGGAGGATTTACATTTCGCAAAGTGTTTTTCGAATGCGAGTTTAAATGCAACTTGCTTCGGCTAGAGAAAAAAGTAGGGTAAGAATGTAGCGGGAACTAAAGTAATGAAGTTCTAACTATCTTTAACAATTTGTTAGTGAAGCTAATAGCAAAATAAATAGTTTATTTTATAGCGGACCGGGTGGTTTCATTACATAAGATTCTTATCTCTCTACTTATCTATACTATTCAAAAGTGATGGTATGTAGGTATAGGGATGAGTTTCAGTATTCCAAACTCAATTTCTAATGGGTCATTTCACAAGGATCTTATTCGAAGGCCTATAGTCTAATAAGTGAGCTGATTTATATTGCTCTCAGCTTGGTGCTTATTTCGTTTGTATATATTATGTTAAAATCTAGGATATTACATTAAGAGCGCGCATAAAGCTAGAAAAAAGTCAGATTTCACCCGCACACTTCATACGTCCCGCTCTCGTCTGTCCACACGTCCGTCGTCTCGCAGTATTTTGTGTGGCAGCTAACCGCTGTGTTTAGTACGCAGGCGCACAGTATACCCAAAATAATCAGATAAAATTTGGCAAAGTACGAGCTGGATCATTATCTATATAAGGTATACTTTGAACACACAATCATTTTATTTTTGGTGATAGATAAAATGAGTGGGATTTGTAAAATAAACCTAAGCATTGAAATAAAACCACTTTTTACGGATTCTATCACGTATATTTGTTATTATTTACTTTTTAAACCGACGTTTCGGCTGCTGCAAATTTACGCAGAATGAGCTCACTGCGTTGTTAAGTCTTGCTGGATTTTGCTGCTTACTGGGTTTGATTAAGTGGATGACTGGGTCCCAAGCTGGTGGTATGTTCCATCCATCCTCTCTATTAAAATTTGGGTGTTTTTTAATTTCAATAGCCTCGCGGATCATTCCAGGAATATATCGATGTTCTTTGGCGAGTATCTTCAGATACTCGCCAAAGAACTAATATATTAATGAATTAATATATTATATTAATTTTTATCACGATATAAATTTTAATAAATTTTCACTGTATTATTATAATTTGTTGTGTTTTAGACAAAATCTCCAAAATCTCCGGTAGTGCATAAATAATACGAAAAAGTAAGTTAAAGAAATATTTATTTCAATAACAATTACAAAATGCTTACATGTAAATATACTTTCAATTTTTTTATAGGTAGATAAGAATAAGGTAAATAAATGTATATTTCATACTGAAATTGGTTCAAGACGCCTAAAGATATTACTTTCAGTTCATAAAAGTAGACGATCACTGTAGAAATTTAATTTGAAAAAATATCTTTTCAATCTATAAGTGTTGCCCAAAAGCGCTATATTAGATTGCTGGCAGCCCGTGATCCCACAATCAACGCCACTAAAATAAAAGCAGATGTCAGGGCCGCCTCTGGGCTTGAAGTTAGCACGCAGACCGTTCGCAATTGCTTGCACCAGACTGGATTACGAGCACGGACGTCATGGCGAGCTCCGCTCAATTCCCGGCAACGTCAACAACGAAGATTGCAGTGGGCTAGACTTCGGCAAAATGAAGAAGGTGAGGAAGAAAACATTTGGCAAAGCTGTCTCTTCGTTGACGAATCCCGAATCTCCACTCATCCAGATAACCGACGTGTCCGTGTCTGGAGAAGACCAGGCGACCGTGAAAGACAAAGAACTGCCACTGGAACAGTTCAGCAAGGCGGAAAATCGGTGTCTTTTTGGGGTGGCATTATGATTGGAGCTAGAACGCCTTTGATCCCGTATCGGGGCTTCATGACAGCAGACATGTACAAAGCAGTTGCTATTGATGATATCGTCAAACCATTCCGAGTAAACCATGGGCACCAATTTGTACCTACTGGTCGACGATAATGCGCCCGCACATCGAGCTCAACGAGTCAATGCTGCTCTTCAAGAATAGGATATCACACGATTAGACTGGCCTGCCGGCTCGCCCGACTTAAACCCAATAGAGCATGCGTGGGGTGCTTATAAACGAGCTGTATGGAACCGTGAGCCACATCCCCAGACAGTTCCAGAGCTCAGGGAAGCCGCTATTTAAGAATGGGATAGGTTACCCCAGGAAATGCTGGATAACATGATCCTCAGCATGCCCAGGAGGATCTCCGCATGTGTTCGAGCCAGGGCAGGAGTTATTTTATATTGAATTTACACCTTTTAATAATAAATTGTAGTTTAAGTTTAATTAAACAGTCTTTTTCTTTCTATGAAATTTCTATCACAATTGCATTATGATTAATGGCTCAATTTTTTAAATAAATAGTAAAAAATAGTTTTATATTTTAATTTCAAACAGGGTATTCCTATTTAAATAAAGCATACAACATAGATTTTTTCTTAATAAAGTTAAATTTAAAGAATTCTAGGAGCTTATGCCATTGATCACAAACTTTTTTTGATGTGTGTATGTGATTTTAGAAATGTGATTTCATAGTTAAAAACTGTATTAATTCGAGTTTAAATGATTAAATAAGAAAGATCATCTCAAATACTAATGAGTAAATGAGCTAGGTACGGTATTTACTTATTTTTATTACATGATTTTGATTATTCTACCTGAAACCTACGCCTATTAGTGAATTTTTGTGGAAAAGGTTTAGGAAATGACCTATTAATTATTGTTTTGACGGCTAAACAGTATGAAAAACTTACTAAGTATTTTCCTGAAAACTATCTATTTCTTGAGTGTATTACTTTTAACTAGTTCATACAGAATATGAAACTAAAAATATTCAATGTGGACAAATTTTTCGAAAAATTCAAACCACAATGGGACTTCAACGCCAGAGTCGTGAACCCTGGCGTTCCAGTGCTCTTACTCTGAGCTAGCTGTGGTCGTATTTTTCTATTACTTGTTCTATATTTGATTTGCTTGATTTATATAAATGAATGTTTAACCAAAGCAAAGGAAATGGCTTATTATGTAGTGAGATTTTGAAACTCACTTATCTAATATATTTTTTTATAAACAGTACTAGTCGGGATGTTTTCTATATTAGAAGTTAAAAAAAAGTCTGAAAAAAAGCCAAAATAAATAGTCATGGTTCTAATAACTTCATTCACATAATTTTAACGTAACATAGTAACGGTTACTCAAAATAAATAAAACAACATGGTAAATATCCCGGTGAGTAATCACACTACATATACCACTAATGTGAATGACCATGTGAATCTCAAACCATACCATGCTACTTGTTTATATTACACTCGGCGCTGGATAGCCAGTTCCTTTGCTTGAACTTAGATTACACGCTACTGCGTGTCTAGATTATACAACGTTGCAAATTTTTTAATTCTATTTAGTGAATAGAATCTTAAATGTTTACTGAATGTGAGAAAAAACAACTGTAATAAGCTTACAAGTTACAGTTTTTACTAAGCGATGCGACTGGATCGGATTCATCAGCTTATGTTATATTAAGAGCTGAAGCAACTCTGAAAAGCATTAAAATTGATAATACAATGTATAAGTACTTTCGCAAAATATAATTATATTACTGCTATAAAAAATAACATTAGTTACATACTTCAAACGCGAGGTGGTCTAAGACATCTATTTGATTTTCATATACTATACCCGGGCTGCCTGGCAACGGTTGATACAAAAATTGTACATAATAACAAAGTAAAGAAAATAAAGAAATATTACTTTCGACAATTAGCCGTGAGTTGAATTCTTAGTTTTTTATATTCTCTTTTAGTGTTTATCTTTTGATTTTTTTTATTTCCCATAATTTCGACGAACTTTTTCGACGGAAAACAGAAAAACAGTCCCCTCTTCTCAACGGGGCGACCCCGACTAATTGATGAAATAACAGATGGCCGGCACCTCGGGTCAGGTGCGATAGCAAGAGACCGTTATGCGCGGAATAAGAACGACGTAAGCGCCGAATTAGTTTTTTTTAAATTACTCGTAAATTCCAGATAATTTTAACAAAGTGAAAAATTGAGTCACTAGATTTTATAATTTTATACTTGGTACATAAAAATTGACTCAGTTATATGAATAATCTTGAAAATAAATTAATTTTAATCAAAAATTAGGCCTAACTTTGTGATCTTATTTTATCGACAAAATATTATTATTTTATGTTTTCACCAAATTGAGTACCTTTCAGATATAACGTGTTTTCTATTAAAAAAAAACAAGCTCATTTGTGGCACACTTTCAGGTATAGAAATCAAATCAAAGATCGGCAATTTTCCTTTATACCCCCTCTTAATTATATCACAGGATATCATAATTTTATCCATACTATTATAATGAAAAACTATCATAATGAGATTAAAGTCACAACATTCTCAAAGGTGAATAGCCTCAAATGTTATAATATCATTTGAATTATTTATGTTTTGCAAATTTAATTTCGCTTTTCAATGAATAGGAGAATTAATACGGAAGAAGCAATGAAATCATATGTATTGTTTGATGTTTGCCATGGCTTCGCCCAGCGTGGTATACTGACCCCTTTTAGAAACCCACGGGAACATAGTCCTGGGATAAAAGTAGCCTTTTCTATACTCTTCGACAATCTACCAAAAGTATATGAATAAAATTAGTTGACACAAATATTGAGAGCTTGTGTAATATGAATTAGAACATCTAAAACCTAAAAAATATAAACCTTTGAGAATGCCGTAAGGCGAAGCTGGTTCAATATAATTAATACTGTGGAAAAAGTACGACTGTTCTCAATATGTGTAACAATAAATTTCATCAAGTGCCATCAATCAACACAATAAAAAAATAGTTGATATAACTTAAATGTTAAGGTATGTACATTCAGCTTCAGATCATTCTTGACTACCAAGGAACTCAAAATGATCTTAATACCTTGGTTTTTTTTTTATACAGGACACATCAATTTGACTTCACCTCGCCCGATGTCAAGCCAAAGGCAAAGTCTCGGAAAGAGGGTCACCATCGTAAACATTTACCATGTTAACAGTGGTGGCACTCAGCTTGACGGCCTCATTAGATACCTTTTCACGCCCCGCTTAAAGGACCCGGGACTGTAGGAAGAAGGAAACACGTGAGCTGGCAGGTAGACTCTGGCCAACGAAAGAGTGAGCAAAAAGTTGGCGCCAAATTTAAAAACCAATTGGTTATATACCATAATAGCCTAGTTTTCATATCCTAGTATCGACTCCATTATTTCAGTGTATATTCAGTGTTGCAACGTGTTGATTTTTTGAATTTGGCGCCAACTTTTTGCACCATCTATCGTTGGCCAAAGTCTATACCCTCCTTCTTGTTGACTGATTATTCAACACTTCTTATTGCAACTGTACGATCCATTGTTTTCGTTGAATCAAATAGTTTTGAGCATAGCGAGACTTTTATGTGGGTATTTCAGGAGTCAAGCATGGCGGGACTAGAGCATAGCGAAACTAACCGATTATTCAGACTTTAATACAATTTAAATCAAAATAAGAGTTTGGTATAAACATCATTAGTAGGTATTTCGATCGCTCTGAGTAATTTGCTAGTCAATATGGATCTGATATTAACTGTAAAGTATATTAATAAGCATTATATGTCTATCGACATTCCAGGCCCATAATTTTGATGAAATTCTCTAAATTAATCACCTAACATTATAAACATAACCTCAACAAGTTAGGCCTATATCAAAATCATCGGACAATATCCTATCAAGCAAACAATATCCAGCTTTGTTCAGAGTTTCCAATAATTTAGACTAATATACGCAAAGGATACTCGCCTAACCGTGGAGAACAATTTAGGTACCTGATTCATTTAAGATTATATAATATTCTACTTACCTTTATACCCAATTATCCATTCCTGTGGTAACCAGCTATAATTAAACGAGACAAATATTTACGATTTCATAGGTATTATTATTAATATTCTTAGCACAAATTTCGGTGCTTAAAATTATGAAGTGGAGTAGCGAAGATAGACCAGAAGCAAGGTATTATCTTCTTCTTCTTGCTTCTTCTTCTATATATAGAACCCCACCAAGATCCTTGTGGTTCATGCCAACCTCACTCACAAGCTGGTACCTACTCGAAACTCTTGCGTTAGATTTGTTCCTCAGGTTAGCGCGTCAAATGATAATCACTCCCGTAAAGGCTATGTGAACCGAAGTAGGAGAACGGACCCGGGACTCAAAATCGCAAACTTTAAATGTAATCAGAATTGACACAATGTGAACTTTTGAAAAAAGTACGTAGCCCAAGGGGTTCCCATGTGCAAAACAGATATATCGTATCATTAGCTAATGGGGTGTTCTAGTTACGTTTTAATAAACGTCAAAACTATAAGGTTAATGTAACTTGTGTGATTTTTTTGTGACGTCGTAAAATGTAATGGTCAAAATCAATTAAATAGGTAGGGTGGATTTAAAAAAAAATCTAAACGATAAAATAAGAACCGACGCAACTTTTGCCAGTCTTTTACTAATCTTAATTTGATAAGGTCGGTTTAATTTATTTTAAACTGGGTACAGGAAAATACCCAATTGTTTGCTCAATGCTCATGCGTATTTCACTCCAGGGTATATATTATAATTACAATCGACAAAGGAGATACGGTTGCACCTTTACATACAACTGCATATGAAAAAGTGCAACCATGTCTCCTTTTTCGATTGTTTGGTAGGCAGGTAGACAATATCCCACCATTTGCTTCTATCCTTTCATACTTCACAAACTTCCCCTACTGTAATTACCTAAACCCTTCATGCAAGCCCGTCGGTTCTGACCTGCCCTGTTCTTGCAAAAATTGTCCTGTTCATTATAGTATCAATTACGAATGTTCATGACCTTTTCCCAGGTCAATAACACTCGTTAGAAACAATTTTGTGTCGGTCGACAAGCTATTGTATTCAGGCCAGCAAGTATTTTTTCTTGAATTATCCTGTTATTTCCTTTCCCACTCTACTAATAAGGACAATAAACTTCCATCTAGTCTTGTTAGTACGAAATATATTAATGGGGGAGAGATTGCTTGCTTTATGGCTTAATCACCCTGATTGTGTGTCACTGCGACCAGACGCCCTCAAATTAACTACAAAATATTGCAGTATGCCTTTTGTAAAGTCAGCAATAAAAACATTGTTCAAACATATATTTAAAAAAATTTCATAAACTAATGTTTAAAATTAATAAGTGATCTACTTTTGGTGCTGACCATATTAAATTTGTGACTTATTAGTTTAAAGTTTCGAGATTTAGCCGAGAAAGGGAGAAATTAAGCACATACATTTATTTCACGAGTTCATATTTTGTAAATACTGGCTGAAAATTTTAATTTAATGTAGGTGAATAATGTTTTACTCCATTTGTCTTAAGAACCTTGCCCTTATAAAAAGTATTATCATAGGAGCTTCATTTTAATTAAATTTAATATAAATTATTACGCTGTACTAAAGTAAATTGTAGGTCGGTGATTGCCCTAAAACTACATTAATGATACATTACACAGTGTGCAATGCAATATTTTATCTTTTGTCTGGATGCTTTATGAGGGTTGCTAAACGAAAAACTATCCCAATGTGGCCGAGTGATGACTAAATCCATACTAACATTTTAAATGCGAAAGTACATCTGTCTGTCTATCATGCATTCTCGCCTTAACCACCTCTAAACCACTGAACCGATCTAGATATTAGATCTTGAGAAAGGACATGGCTACAGTTAGTCGCGATAACCGACATCCGCGTGGGCGGGCCGCGGGCAAACGCTTGTTGATAATATAATAGAAACACTCCTTATTACCAATAATTATAGAATAATGGTTATCGATTACTTAATGGCTAAAGTATTGAACTTGCAATGAAGAGAACACAAGTTCAAACCCCGCGAAAATCCACTCTTAACACATGCAATATTAGCTTAGGTATTGACGAGAATATTAATAATTTAGGTTGCGACGAGTACTACAAGTAGTGTATCCGAATAAAAAAAATTACGGTATATCTTACTATGATATTGTGTTATTACCTCCTGGTCAAAGATATAAGTGAATCTATAGGAAAAAGAGATACTTTTATGTGACATTGTAATGTATTCAGCTAATAATAAAAGGCGATGAATGGATGTAATCCTACAGGTGTGTTCTTACAATTCTTACATATAAGGAAGAAAATAAAGACAAAACTTATTTTTCTGACATTATTGTCTTCAGGAGCCTTATCTCATATCTTCAAGTTACAGAATTATATGTGACTATGGAGAAAAAACTTATAAATCAAATTCATAAGCCCAAAATTGATTATATTTTATTATATTGTAAGAGTTAAGAAATTATAACTATATTGAATTTAGGTGAGCTTTCATTTGAGATTTTTATCGTAATTTATGCAGTAGACTGACAACTGATTACTAAACTTATTATATTTAAAAATGCTTTTAAAACATGGCCGCTCCATGGAGACTAATGAAAACAGGGAGGGAAAGTTTTAAAATATTTCAATAATAGTAGCTACAACCAACTTTAATTTAATCACTTATTGGGTTTCACTGGTTTTATTCAAAGACTAGTTTTTGCCCGTGGCTCCGCCCACGTGAATATGTTAATCCAGGGTGTCAGCTAAAACCATCATCATCGTCCTAAGCCTTGTCCCTCTTTAGGCTCTCCTTGTCCTCTTTCTCCATTGAGCATGGTTTTGCGCGGTTTCGGCGTCTACTTTCGCCTCCTTCAGGTCCTTTTGGATCGTCGTTAACCAAGTGGCGAGGGTCTTCCGCGCCCTCGCTTCGTCATGGGAATGTTTATGGCCGTTTTTACGATATGATCTTCGGGACGTCTCATTATATGTCCATACCAGAGTAGGCGTTTCTTTAAGCTTATGGACTATGGGAGCGATTTTAAAACTTCCCCAGATGTGTTCGTTTCTAACCTTATCCAACATAGTAACGCCTGCTGACCAGCGTAGCATGCGCATTTCTTTGTGTACAGTTTATTAAGATGGTGTTTATTGGCTGCCCAACATTCCGCTCCGTGAAGTAAAGCTGGTCTTACCGCTGTCTTGTAGAGTTTGCCTTTCACTTTGAGTGGCATTTTCTGATCACACCTGTGTACTTCATGCTGTTGTCTCCATTTCATCCATCCGGTGGTTATTCTGTGTGATACATCGGGGTCGATTTTACCATCCTTGCTTATTACGGATCCTAGATATTAAAACTGACCAACTGTGGGAACTGGTGTGGTGTTAATGTAAAATTTAATGCTGCTTGGGTCGGTCGATCCATCAAACAAGCACGACATGTGTTCAGTTTTCTTCTAGTTGTTTAATCCACAAGTTGAAATGGGTCTGTAAGTCATTTGCATTGTCAGACATAAGGACCACATCGTCCGCATACAGGATGTTCCAGGGGACTGGCAGTTGACATTCTCTTGTCAGGTAATCAAGTGTGGTGTGGAACAATAGAGGGCTAAGTGACGAACCCTGGTGGATGCCCACAATTAGTTTGAACCTATCACTTTTTCCTGCTGAGCTTACAGTTTGGGTGGCTATGTTATCATAATATCCTGAATCAGTGAGATGTAATGTTCAGGTACCAGTTGTTTCTTAAGTGCTTCCCAGATTAGGTCACGGGGCACATGATCGAATGCCTTTTCTAAATCTATGAAAATCATGTGTAGATTGCTGTTGTTAGTCTTGGCCTTTTCCAACAGTATTCGGACAGTTTGGATCGCATCCGAGGTGACTTTCTCCGCGAGAAAGTCACCTCGGATGGGGTAACATTTGGGGTAACATTTATGATAGCGTTGAGTCTGTTGTTCAGGATCCTTTCCCATATTTTAAATGTGTGTGACACGAGTTTAATTGCTCTATAGTTATTGCAATCTCTTACATCTCCTTTACCCTTATAAATGTTTCGTCACGAGTCTGGGATTGGTTGACCCATTACTAGTTTATTGAAGAGTTCATAAAGCCACTGTACTCCTGTACTGCCCAACTTTTTCCAGAATTGGAGAATTCCAGCTAAAACCATACCAATTTTTATTAAAATTGCTACAGTCGGCCGTTTAGACGTAATGAATGACGTAATGACAAACATACACACTTACCAACTTTCCCCTTTATAATATTAGTGTGATTATAGTTGAATTCACGCTCGAATTACTGATGAAACCAACCTAAAAACTGCCTAGACGAGATTAAGAGAGCCGAGATCTGTAGCAGTGGATTAGAATAGACTGATTTATTGATAAATGCTTGAAATATTTATACAACAAAGTCCTGAAAGTTTGAATGGATAGAAATGTCTTTCTTCTTTATCAGGATGAGATTTAACATATAAATAGGTTAAAGTCCGAAGTGATACGAGTACAATAGCATACTTTTAATCCAAAGAGTAGGTAAATTTTATTCCGACACACACAAAACCTCCGGTCGGTTACAATTATGAAATCAAATAAAATAAAAAGGTAATACAAAAATGTAAAAACTCAAAAATTATAAATTATGAGAAAGAAATTTAGAAGACACAGAAGTTTTGACTGCTTTCACAAAAGACACTTTTAAATGAAAACAATCCAATTGTAGCAACGCAATGTTGTTATGTCGTGTGAGTGGAGCATAAACTGAATCCTAAAAGAAGGCGAAAAAGATTGTTAAAAGCAAACTTTGCAACTTCTGAATGCAATTTGGCATTGTGCAATTGTATTTGACTGTATACACAAAATGAGATTATATTTCGTGCAAGCAAATAGCAAAATTATTGGAAAACTAGTACACAATTTCTACAATGTATCGTGACTTCTATTTAACCTTTTCAATATAAGACTTAAAAAGGAGAGTCAAATGTTTGTAGATTTTTCTGTGTCGAGCTTCAATTAATTTTATTGTAATAATAGCGGTCATGCTAAATTCGGATAAAGCTTTGAATACGTTTTTTTCTTGTTTTGCGAAGCATGTGTATCATTTATCACAAATCATTGTGGTTGTGTTCGTGTCTTAAACAGCGATTAACATGTTCGAGTACAAACTTACAAAAAGTGTAAACTTTCGTAGTCCTATATTGAATAACACACTCTTTTACTTTTCCACTGAGTTTATTTTATTTCTAAACCTGTCCGGTTTCGCCTTACGGCATTCTCAAAGATTTACATTGATGTTTTAAGTATTGTAATTCCGAAACATTACACTATACTTTCGTAGTCCTAGATTTTAGAGCTATCAGACCTATGTCATTTTAGTAAGTAAAGTTAAAACTATATTACTGAACATTATAATATAATTTACCTAATTCCTTAGAAAATAACACTACCGGTCTCTATTATACGTCGGATCGTTAAGGAAACGTTCTACAAAAGCGTTTCAGAGGGGCCTATGTGAATTATTCAAATATATTCATATGTCGGATGGAAAGCCATGAGACGTGTAAAGGTGCGCATATATTTACTACCGATTTAAGCACAATTTTGTACATTTTACAGTACACTATACATGCACGTATGTAGATTGTAATGTATTTTTTGAATATGGAAAAGGATCAGTTGCAGTTTCTTTATAGTCCTGAGGCACCTAAGGTGTGTATAATTATGATTACTACCAATTTAAGCATAATTTTGTACGTTTTACAGTACAGTCAGCATCAGAAAGATGTTGACGAACAAAGTGCTCAAAATGATCTGATTTTCGTTTTTTGACACCCTTCCACTTGACCGATTGTTCTGATATTTGGTACACACCTTTAGTTCGCCCAACAATACCATATAAAACAGCTTGATTAGCTTTTAATACGAGAGTTTTAAGATCATTTTGAGACTTCGTCATCAAGATATTTATGACGCTGACTGTACATCATACATGTAAGTACGTAGGTTTTAATATTTTTAAAATATTAATGGTAGGTAGGTATTAGTGTTAGTTGCAGTTTCTTTATTAGTTCCAACATAAAACAACTGACACATTTCAAAATCTCTTTAATATATGTTAGAACAATTAAAAGATAGAAATAAGTACACGTGAAAATTTATTGTAAAATTAAATTAGAGAATAACGGTGATGTTGAGAAAAATGGTATAATCAAGATTGATTACCTCATTTTAATTCATTCGCATTCTCTAACAAATAAAGTAAAGCCATTAATTTTTATATAGTTTCAAAAATGTAATATATTCTACTCTAAGTTTTGGTGCGTATTCATAAATTAAGTTATTTAGACTAGAAGCTTAACAAATATTAAAATGTATAGTAAAATATAGTAAAATCTTCTACTATAAGTAAAAAAAAAAACAATTATCAGCAACAGAGTCGCAAGCCGAAATTTACGGTAATATTTCAGTAATAAGAGTAGACGAAACAGATAGTCTGCATCTTAGGGGCCGTACTCGTTGACAAAAGGACAATGGATGAAAAAAAATCTCCAGAATTTTTTCTTTCGCGTCATTTTCTCTCATAATAAGTATTCTTTTGAAGAGAATCACTGGCACAATGAGCACTGGCGTAAAACGTCACGACGAGACTTGATAATGTAAGTTGCCGCTTAGAGAGGCTTATTAAAATTGAATCACCCTCTCAAATGAAATTTCCACGTATCTCGAGTATTTGTTGAGTCAAGATACTTTTGGTTGAGATTATGGGTGGTAACGCTGATAGCTTTTGGGACTCTGGAGACGGTGATAAAGAGAATATTGATAACAACGTTACAGGATAGGTTTTTAATAGTAACAGATAAACAGTTACCTTAGAATTGTAAAATATATATATTGAGAAAGCTTTTGCCCGCGACTCCGCCCGTCCTTTCCATAGCCTTCCATAGCCTATGTCCTTTCTCAAGGTCTAATCTACCCTTATACCAAATTTCATCAAAATCAGTTCAGTGGTTTGGCGTAAAAACAGAGTTACTTTCGCATTTATAATATTAGTATAGATGCTATGAACTGAACTTGTAATTGACACTGAGGAGACTTTGAAGACAACGAATTTAATGTTGGTTTTCACAGTAAGAAAAACACTTAAAATAGCTTTGTTAGGGCAGTAGATAGCGAGATTCATCAAGTTAGGTGTCAATTGGCTGGCTAGTGTGAGTAAGATAGATGACTTGACAGAGCAGTATAAACGCTTGACTAGTTTTGGTTTAGTCATTCTTGAAACCTGTAACTAGGTCAGTAAATTTGTAAAAGACTATTAAGTTTTGAAATACTCCGTGGCTTGATAGTTCAAAAATATTGTTAAAAGGAAATAAAATTCCATATTTAATACTGTTTTAGAAAGTTTCAATCTACGTTAACAGTACCATCAAGTAAAAGATTGTGTACCTATAAGTGCAGAGCAGGACTTTGCACTAGCGACCACGATAACTTATTCAGAACCCAAATATAATTCAAGACATGTTTCACAATTTGATTTATCTTTTAAAGGCAAGAATTTTGCACTATATTCACGATCGAGGTCAGAACGCACTGTAACCCCGGAAAATTTTACTCTAAGAATTTCTGACCTTTATCAAAAGTGGAATAAAATAACAATATATTTTATATTGTACCATAAGTCCGAACAGTAATTAAACAGATAAAATCAGTCAGGTTTTATTACAATGATTAAAATACGTTTAATTGTGACCTTGACCCCGTTAACCAAACAATTTAAAATATCCATACCCACAAAAAGTCGTTTAATCTAAAAATCTGTTTCAATCCAAACCCTTCAGTGTCTATTGATCCCGACTTGAATATTCAGCGTTGAGCCCAGGCCAATATTTTTTACACTCCAATTCGCATCCTCCTTTCTTTTTCGTGACTAAACTTGCAAGTACCCTATAATATAACGTCTACAGTAAAATCATGTTCGCTAACCATGAGATGCCAAATTTCGTATCCTTTTTGGTTAATAGCTCTTCAGTTATAGTAAGTAAAATTTATCGAAAAACTTGTCGTTTTCATGTCATAAAATGTAAATACCTACCTGAAAAAATTAGGTGACGGCCCAGCCACTAATAAGTTGTCTAGACAGCTGGGATACGGTTCAATAAAATTAATTATATTCTACACCTGTCAAATCCAGACGAGCCGAAGCTTTACCTACTGATAGGCGGTCTACGTATCTAACGAATTTTGCAATGTTTTTAGTGATATATGAACATAGTGTGAATAGGTATGAATACTGCGAAAATATTGTAATTGATAATACCTATATAGTTTTTTCTTGAAATAGAACTACCGTGAATATTCTATTATCACTGGTACACATGTACACAGGCGGACTTAATGCAATAGGCATTCTCTACCACCTCATATGATTTCCGCACGAAAAAAAAAAAAAAAAGGTGGTGCAGAGAAATCAAAGTAGGTATGAACGGTGACTAGATATACAATAGAACACATAATAAATAAGCTGTAGAGTAAGTAAATGTTCATACTTACATCAGAGTAGATAGGTATCTACGCTGATACTTATACACATATAATAATAACAAATATAACAACATATATGGGTAATGGACTGCTGAGACGAGGTCTCGGGTTCGATCCCAGGTTTGCCACGGCACACACCAATGACTTTTCGTTGCTTTTCGAAGTTATGTGTGTATTTATCGCAGGTTTATAAGTGCCCGGTTAATGGCAATAGGCTCGCCACCTATTACATTGGGACCTAAACATAAACTGGCGAAATGTGGGTGCTAGCACCTCTGCCTACCCCTTCGGGGAATATAGGCGTGAGTTTATATTATATTATGACAACATATATACATACATACATACATACATCACGCCTGTTTCCCAAAAGGGTAGGCAGAGATCAAGGATCTCCATTTGCTACGATCCTGACATACTACTCTCGCTTCATTCACTCTCATTACACAACAAATAAGATTTAGAATCATAAAATTATTTATACCTATTTAAGAGTCCGTACTACCTCAAATGACATAGTTTAAACGTGAATAATATCAAAAGTTCTAAAGCATGGACTTTTTAATTCATTTGTGGTGAAGTTGAGGATAAATACTGATTATTATGTGTGGCAAAAACACGATTACGTAAAATTTTCTTGATAGAAAACCATTGCAAAGTTACCTCTAAACCGTACAAATAAAACGATATTATGGATTAATTACGCAAAATAGGATCACTAAACTTACACAATAACTGCAGTTTAGTGGTTAAGATACATTATGTGTTTCAAATTTTACAAATATACATTGGTTTCTGCGTAACTAGCAAATATCTAAATTTTTACTCAAGCGATACCATTAAACTTAGAACCGCCCTGCCGCCCGGCCTCCTCCTCAGTGTTGCTTCGGCTATCATACGGGGAACTTGTGTCGCACGCGCTCTGCGCAGACGATTACGATAGACGATACGAAAGTATTCAAGTACCTACCTTTTGACAGGCGAAATGGGTAATAAAGTAAACCGAAAGAGGAAAAGTGTATGTTGGCGTAAAAAAACATTAAAACATATGAATGATGTATTATGTAGACAGCCTCTGTGGCGTGGTGGTAGTGCACGCGACTGCCACGCAAGAGGCGCGGGTTCGATTCCCGCCCAGTGCAAATATTTGTATGCATGAATATGGCTATTTGCATTGATCTGGGTGTTTCTATGTATAATATGTATATATTTACAAAAAAAAAGTATCAAAGTATGTTTATCCGCATTCTAGATTCCATAACACAAGCTAATTAAGCTTACCATGGGTCTAAATAGCGCTGTGTAGAATGTTGTGGAATATTTATTTATTTATTATTATAGCAAGTGTCTAATCTACCTACCTAAGTAGCTTATACTGTACATAACAATTTGCAATAGGTACTATATTAGTAGAAAGTATTAAATAGGTCAGTAAAATACCTACCTATTTTAAAAATTTGGATTGACATAGGCATACCTGCCTACGTATCGACAAAAATAATCTTGCAGTAGCAGCCCAAGTCTTTCAGGCAGGTCCTGCCTACTACAGGTCGCTCACTGCGACGACGCGACGGACGACGACGCGGTTGGGCGATTCAGAGCCGAAAATCGAAGTGCGGTAACTCCAACTTCTGTAGGTTAGGTTAGCGGCCGGCAAAGTGCCAGATCGGGTTATGATAGGAACGAGACCGTCGGGTCAGGTTAGGAAGAGGGTTACGTTCGGAACAAATTTTTAAAGTTTCTACCTAACCCGCGACCGGGTCAAGTTTTCGGGTCAGGTTCGGAATAAACGGAATATTTCTGTAAATACATGAGTACCTACCAACCCGAATGATCATAATATAAATATAGCAGTAGTTAGGTACTAGTACCATACGTATTCCTATACGAGTATTTATTATAGACAGTACGTAATTCTGAATTTCCATTCATCTGTTTCTATTGTAGGGTCATCGCCCTCTGTGGGCTCAGCAATCTAGCCACATTACTGGCCGTCAGATTCTCTGCCCATACGGGGGCCCCGTATAGGGCCATACTTCGCACGATCCCCAGGTACAGTCTCCTGCAGGGAGCGTTGGGTCCCCTGATGTTGGGCATCAGCCGCGCGAGTGCAGCTGATGCCCCCCTCAGTTTTGGGACCAAACTTCGGAAGTGATGTCCGAAGTTCCACCTGTCACCCTAGCAGAAGCAGGCCGCGGCGGCGACGCAAGGTGCGCCTCCCCGTAACCGGGGCTAGATGGAGACCCTCCCAACAAGCAAATTAGTCTTATAAGGTTGAGTTTATTCAGCTATTCGGTGATATAAAAGTCGAGTAAGTGTGAATTATTCAGCATGTGTCGTATAAAAGCATCTTATATAGCATTTTAGTTATTCAGCATTTCGGTCACATAATGATGCTGAGTAAACGTTTACTCTGCATACTTATATGACTAAAGTGTCGTATAAGATTTGCTGTATAAGTCGCTAGTATACGACCCTTATGTTACTATTTCGTCGAGTAAAAGCACATTATATAACTTTCTTGTGACACAGTCGAATAAAAGCTACATCGTTGCTTTTATACTGCTATTATGTTGTATAAGTTGCATTCATACGACTATTACAAGCCTAGTGCCAAGTGTCGTATAATTGCTTGTACTGCTCAATTATCACTTGTCTTAGTTTTCTTGTGTACAATAAGTGGTTGATTGAATAAATAAATAAACAAAAGATCTTTTTTAGAAAACTTTTTAGGAAGGTCTAAGGAACCCTAAAATATAATCATGGCGCTTATACTGCTAATTTGCTGTATAATAAGCTATTATACGACCTGTTAGCAGTAAAAATGGTGTACAAATGAATGTTAATATAAAAAATATTTGTTATTATATTCATATTACTAAGAATTGAAGGGGGGCGTTAAATATTTATGATAAAACCTAGTATATTTCATCAGAAAACTTACCTTCGCAATACTTTGCAAACCTATGCGTGAGTTTACGAACCTACATTTGGTGCAACCTACAAATTAACATGTCTGCTAAATAAATTGTACTTATAATTTTTTATAATTTTTAAAACACAACACGACGCACTTGCTTAATTTAACAAACAAACGTAACATAAAAGTCATATAAGTTACAGTTATAGCGCAACTCAAGCTTGTAACAGTCACTCCGTTACCTTTATACGATGTCTATGTGACTGAATTGCTGAATAAAATGGGCCCAAATCGCGTTGTATAAACGTTTTCATTACGTTTATACGACTTCTAGTAGGAGCCAAAATGCTGAATAATTTGCGTTGCCGCGACTACTACACGACATATTTTTGCTAGTTGGGCTGTGGTCCCCCCAACCCTAAGGGGGCCATCTCGAAAGGGATGGTCCTGGGTCTGCCGGCGTGCGAGAGATATGCTTTTGGCAATCTCACCTCCGGCAACCAAGGACCCAAGACGGCGTGCGTTTTAGTCGGTTCGAGTTCGACATAACCACCTCGACTTGGGACGGCGTGTGTTTTAGTCGGTTCGAGTTCGACATAACCACCTCGACCGGCTCTGTGGGGATTTATCGCACGATAAAAAAAAACGAGAGTGTGCACGTCATTCTCCACCACCTCCCCTAGGTGCCGTCTTCTTAGGGGCGGAGGCCTTGGCTTGGGACCAGGAGCACCACTGGGTGCAGCCGTCGTCGCTCATGACGCGACGACGGGTGCCGCCAGCGGTGGGCGGTATGCCCGGTCCTCGAGGACGCATTTTTTTCCTCGGATACCCCCCTGCCGCAGACGGAAGGGGAGGTTATGTCGGACTCGAAACGACTAAAACCGCACGCCGACTGTGGGTCGTGGTGCTAGGCCGGAGGTGAGGTTGTCATCGACATATCCCTCGCACCCCGGCCTCGGACAAGGCCTCGGATTTGTGCAGAGCCACCTCGAGACCCAGCTGCCGGATCCGATCCACGACTTGAGCAACAGCGGTCGTGGCCCTCTGGGTCGCTTCGCGGTGTGTAGCGCCACTCACCGTCACTAGCGTGTCGTCCGCGTAGCACGTGACGGTGGCGTCCTCGAGGACGCCGAGGCGTCGCTTGATGACCTCCAGCAGCTGAACCACCGTTGGTGGTTCTAAAAATCCCCACGGATACCACCCCCACGGAGTCGGTGGAGGCGGTTATGTCGGACTCGAACCGACTAAAACGCACGCCGTCTTGGGTCCTTGGTTGCCGGAGGTGAGATTGCCAAAAGCATATCTCTCGCACCCCGGCAGACCCAGGACCATCTCTATCGAGATGGCCCCCTTCGGGTTGTGGGGACCACAGTGTCCCCATCTAGCCCCGGTTACGGGGAGGCGCAATTTGCGTCGCCACCGCGGCCTGCTTCTGCTAGGGTGACAGGCGGCTCCACCGGTCACCCCCAGGCCAGCGCTCATGGAGGACGGAGGTCGTTTTGCGACCTCCGACGTCCGGTACGTATTCGCTCTGCGCGGGCTTCCCGAGCCCGGAGTCTGGTCCGGACCCGACCGGCCGCCTCCTTCTCGAGCATTACTTGCTCGCAGAAGGAGACAGCCGCACCCCAAGCGTTCGCGCATCTTACCATCGCTGTGAGCAACGTGGCGAGTGTGAGGACTCCCACCCCCATAGCCGCCACTAGGACCCGCCTCGGCGTGTCCCACGCCGGGCACTCGGTCAGCGTGTGCAGCTCCGTGTCCTCGCTCGCATCACAGTGATGGCACTCGGACGTTGGCTCCTTCCGGATCCGACACAGGTAACTCTCGAAACACCCGTGTCCGGTGATCACCTGCGTCAGCCGGTACGAGAGGCTGCCGTGTGGCCTCTCTAGCCACTCCTCCATGATGGGTCTTACCGCCGCTATTACGGCGTGCCCTGCGCTTAGTCGCCCAAGTCGTAGCTCCCATTCCGCTACCATGTCCCTGTGGAGCTGAGACCTCACGGCCCGAATTTCATCAGGCTCGGGTTCCCGTCCCTGCTCCCGCGCCTCCTTTCGATACCGATATAGCATCGAAAGGGCTCTCGCATCCAGGTTCCACTGTAGGGATCCGGCAAGGAGACTCGCCGCCTCCAGAGATATCGTGCGGTACCCCCTAATGGCCCTGCTGGCCATTGCACGCTGCGGCCCACGCAGCAGACGCGCATTGTGGACCGTCAGGGTATCCGCCCATATTGGGCACCCATATAGGGCCATAGACCGCACGACTACCGCGTAGAGTCTCCTGCAGGAGTCATCCGGCCCCCTCATGTTGGGCAGCAGCCACCCCAAGGCGGCAGCTGTGTCCTTCAATTTAGGGGCCAGTCTTCGGAGATGCTCCCCGAAGTTCCACCGGCCGTCGAGAACGAGTCCTCTTTCAAAGAGCTTGCACACCTCGTCGAGCAACACTATGGGCCTGTAGGCGGACGGTGAGTCCGCCGGGCGCCCCGCCTTTCGGATGAGGACCAGTTTCCCCGTCTTCCACATCTTCGGAAACTGGCCTCGCTCCAAACATGCGCTGAGAAACCCTCTCAGTCGGGGCTCGAGAGCGTCTTCTTCGCCTAGAGCTAGGACCCACGCTCGGCCTGGAATGCCGTCTGGTCCCGGGGCGGTGTTCTTGGCCTTAAGCCTTAACACCGCCAGCTCTAGCTCTACCCAAGTGACCTCGGGCACGTCGTCGTCATCCACGCTGGGTGCCATAGGCGACCTAGGTGGCGGAGTCATCTGCGGTGGAATATGTTCCACCGCCCGCGCTGGGAACAGGGAGCCAACGACTCCTCCGAGCAGCTCCGGCTGGAGACACCGGGTCAATGGCGGGGCCCGGGGGCGCAGATTGCCCCTTACCATAAGGTAAGGCCGCCCCCATGGGTCCCGCTCCAGCGTCTCCAGCAGCTCTTTATGAGCTGCTGCCTTTGCCTGCCTTATTGCCACTCGGAGGGCCTTTCTGGTCTCCATGTACCCCGCATGAAGCTCCGCCTCTCGGGGCCCCGTATCTGCGGGGCGGCTACGCCTCCTTCGGAGTCTGGTCCACCGGCGGAAAGCGATCACGGAGGCCTGTCGGAGCCTCGCGATGTCCGCTGACCACCAGTAGACCTGACGCCTCGGATTATAGGGCGGAGCCCTAGGCATAGCCGCGTCGCAGACACGCGTCATGGCCTCCCGGAACCACGCCACCTCATCGTCTATGTCGACAGGCCTATCCGGCGCTGAGGCCCAGGCCTGTACGATGGCGGCCTCCAGGAGGACCTCCCGGCTCGGCCGATCGATGGTCCCCATGGGACCGTGTATTTCACCACTGATCGCTCAGTGGCAAAGTACTCGTCGCCCTTAGAGTTCTCCGCTAGGCTTAGCAGAGCGCGTGCGGAGAACTCGATACCGACCATAAAGCCCCCCCCTCCTTGGTGGACTATTGGCCATGGGCGACGACGTGCGCCTCACGTTACCAGGGTGCTCCGCGCGGAGGTTGTCCTACCCAGCACCCCTACCAATATGCATTGGGTTCGCGTGGTGGAGTATTTTATTGTACCTTCAGGTGAGAGAGCAGTGCCCAGCAGTGAGACATTGAAAGGGCTGCTATTATTATATTATACTAGCTGCTGCCCGTAGCTTCGCCCGCGTTGAGTTTTGTTCCCGTTCCTGCAACCCATGGGAAGCTTAACCCGGTATAAAAGGCAACCTATGTGTTATTCCAGGTTCTAATCTACCCCTGTATCAAATTTCAGCCAGATCCATTTAGTAGTTTTTGCGTGAAAGAGTAACAAACATCCATACATACAGCGATACATACTTACAAACTTTCGCATTTATAATATTAATAGAATAAGTATAAATATATTGTAAGTTTTATGTAAATTATCATTACATTATGCACACTTTTCTCAAGTTTGTTTATTGCCATAACTTTCTTGATGTCTAATTACTAGCTACTTTACCCTATCGATTGATACACGCGTGAACTCTGCGGCCCGGGGTCATCGTGGGAGTGAGATAGCTGCATCTGCGCGCGAGTAGAGCCGGCGCGTGTGCGTTGATGAAGCGCGCGGGGGTAAAATTTGAATTCGAGCTGGAGTGGTACGGACTCTTAAACAAATAAATGATACATGCCATATCTTTATGACCTTATATTATGTTGCATACGCATATACCATACTAAAGTGTTTTATTTCCATTCGAATGAGTAATGACAAAATAAAAGGGTACCGCAAAAATTTCGAGGGAGCGCGGAAGAACATGCGGGACTGCAGACTTTTTATTACTGCCAGCAAAATAATAATATGTTATTCAGTGTAACGACGAGATGTTCCAAAGCGTTTTTGTTGTAATACACTCCTCATTCTGACCGCATTCTGCATCGTGGCTTAAGATTCAACAATGTCGCTTAGTGTAAATGTTTATTGCTTTTTATTTATTTAAAGAAGGCGTGGGACGCGATTGTCTATATTTTGTCGTCCTACATGGATGAGTGTTATAATTCACTGTTCATGTACTGTGTGGTTTTAAGCCTAGAAATATTACAGCCCATCTTCAGGAAGAGCATTCTGTCCTGAATCTTGCTTTATCTGAGGACTTCAGAACTTCGTAACTCAGGCAATTTCAAAACTTAATTATTTATTAATTGTTTCTCGTATCCTACTAATCCCTTTGGTTGCCGATTGATTGTCCATTCGCTTTATTTACACATACTAGGTACTGAACCTCATGTGTAAGACGTTTGGTACAGACGCGTAAGCCCATTATTACTTATCTCTGGAGTCGCAAGCGTTCATTGGGCACGGTATCTAATAACAGTCATATGGGCTATTTAGACGGATGGATGGATGCATGTCTGTTACTCAAATACGCCAGTACGGACCTGGTGGAAATTTTCATAATGTTAGAATTAGTCTGGAATATTACGCACTTATCGCGGGAGTAGGTTCCTGTATAGCATCCTGTATTACAGTACCTATATAACATCTTAGAGTTGATTTAATAGCTTTAACCTAGAAACCCGTGGTCTGTTTTCTAACTTTTTCTACTACGAGTACAAGGACACAATTGGCACGTGTGTTCCTGAACGACATTTAGCCAGTATTTCTTGAACGCACCCCTCTTACCGCAATCCGGTGGCAGCGGCAGAATCTTGCACTACAGCTAACAAAACAATAATTCATCACCATTTTCTTCTTTCTTTGTTCGTGGTGAATAAAGTCCCTAATTTGAATGGCAAAATCATTAATTCAGCCCTCGTACCGTGAACTTCAGTAGATTGATTATCTTAAATGAGTACCTAACCCCGAACCTTGACATTGTAATTCACGTTCAAGTATCACATTGTAAAGTAGGTACGTAGCACGTGAAGTAGGTGATTGTGGTATAGGTGACAACCAGCTACTTATTGTCTTAAAAATTACTTTGTTGAATAATCATGTAAGTGGGTATTCAATCTGCCCCCTGCACAAGAGGCAATTCGCTGACCGGCGTAACGTAAAATAGAATGAAGGCTAAGAATAAGATACTTTTGCTTTTCCACAGTATTTAATTTTTTTTACCTGACTGGTTTCGTCTTATGGAATTCTTATTGTTTTCAGTGCTCAAAGAATCCCGTGAGGCGAAACCGGTCACGTTAAAAAATTAAATACTGTGGCAAGTTACAAGTGTCTGTGTTATAAGTTCCACCAAGGTGTCATCAATCTACAGTACGAGTATAAAAACGTATAAACAGTCTTAATTACTTCTACTTAATT
The DNA here is from genome assembly GCA_914829495.1 of Eilema sororculum. Classification (NCBI taxonomy): domain Eukaryota; kingdom Metazoa; phylum Arthropoda; class Insecta; order Lepidoptera; family Erebidae; genus Eilema; species Eilema sororculum. Next base: position 15,656,147 of record OU618552.1, on the reverse strand, counting down.
AGTCTCAATCAATTTGTTTTATGATGCTCATTGCATTGATTTTTTCCTTTATTCCCAGTAGTTCCTTTGGCAGTTCCTCTGAAGGGACTACTGAGACTTTTTTGTCCCAGTAGTTCCTTCAAATAAATTAAAGGAACTACTGAGACTATAAAGTCCCTTTAGTTCCTTTGGCAGTTCCTCTGAAGGGACTACTGAGACTTTTTTGTCCCAGTAGTTCCTTCAAATAAATTAAAGGAACTACTGAGACTATAAAGTCCCTTTAGTTCCTTTGGCAGTTCCTTTGAAGGGACTCCTGAGACTTTTTTGACCCAGTAGTTCCTTCAAGTAAACTAAAGGAACTACTGACACTGTAAAGTTTCTTCAGTTCCTTTGGCAGTTCTTTTGAGACATTTTTGTCCATATATTTCCTTCAATGAAACTAAAGGAACTACTGAGATTATAAAGTTTCTTCGGTTCCTTCGGCAGTTACTTTGAACAAACTATTGAGACTTTTTTGTCCATATAAGTCCTTCAATAAAATTTTGGAACTTCTGGAACTACAAAGTTCCTTTATTTCTATGTGTATGTTTGTGTCCCTCATATACTTGACTTACTTTGACTTAAGGTCCTTTGGCCCCTAGCTGGGGCAGAGGGCGTCCACAGTGAGTTTCCATCCCGTACGGTCTTGAGCCTCGCGTTTGACTTCGCTCCAGGTTTTTCCAATGGCTTTCGCTTCGCCAATGATAGTCCGCCGCCAGGTCTGTTTTGGACGACCATGTTTGCGCTTTCCTTGGGGATTCCAGTCTAGGGCTTGCCTCGGTATGTGGTTTGGATCCCTTCGGAGGGTGTGGCCTATCCAACTCCATTTACGGCACTTGATCTGCTGGTCGATCCGGACTTCATCACAACGTTCCCAGAGTTGCTCGTTGGAAATTTTCTCTGGCCAGTAAATACCCAGGATTCCGCGAAGACATCGGTTGACGAAGACCTGGAGCTTGTGCGAGATGTCCTTTGTGACCTTCCACGTTTCGCACCCGTACAGCAATACGGATTTCACGTTGGATCGGAAGATTTTGAGCTTAACTCTACGAGTCAGTTTCCGTGATTTCCATACCGGCCTAAGCTGCGCAAAAGTTGCTCGTGCCTTGGTTATCCGCGAAGCGATATCATCTTCAGTTCCACCAGTCTCCGACACGCAACTACCGAGGTAGGTAAATTTAAGGACACGTTCCACTCTCTCTGTGCCGATGACCAACGGGAATGAACTCGTTGCCCCGCACCTCATTTCTTTGGTCTTCCCGGTGTTGATTTTAAGCCCTGTCTTTTCGGCTTCTCCCCGAAGGTCGTCCAGTTTGGCCTGCATGTCTGCGCGAGTGTGGCTTAAGAGGCATATATCATCTGCATAGTCCAAATCCTCGAGGATGTTGGTTAAACCCCACTCTATGCCGCGGCGCTTGTTTTCTGTGGTCTTATGCAGAACACCATCCAAGACAACAAGAATGAGGAGTGGCGATAGAAGACAGCCCTGGCGAACACCTGCATGAACTTTTATGTCCTCCGATACGAGCCCATTATGTGTCACTTGACAGGAATAGTTCCTGTACATGGCTTTGACGATGCTAATTATCTTGTCGGGAACTCCAATTTTGTGCAGGCGGGACCAGATAGCATTCCATCTCAAGGTGTCAAAAGCTTTAAATAAAGAATCTAAAAAGAAGAAAAAATCATAATATAATCTACAGTAACAAAAAAGATTTCAATTTTTCAAAGTGATCGCAAACTTTTTTTGATGTGTGTATATATATATCGTACCGTATAGGGCTTTATTGTAATATACGTAAATAAATGGAACCGCGGGCTACATGCAGTTTAAAATATCTGTGTTTACAAGAAAAGATTGTATGCATATCTGTCTTCTTCTTCTTAATGGCTTCTGCAGCAAATCGCCGCAATTTGCCAATGTTAAGTAAAATGAATTTATAAAATCATTAATGGCGAAACGCTAGTGTCAAGTTTTTCGAGAAATTTTACCATTTTTCTTCATTTTATGCATATCTTTTTGCTGACATTGTCAGTGCAATCAGATATTTTTTTTTTAAATGTTAATATTACTGAGCGGCGAAAAATGGACTTAGAAAAAGATGAATTTATTCAGTTAGCACAATTACAACTTAGTATAGGTGAATTGTCAGTGCCACATTTTTCAGAAAAGTTATCTTTTTTTAGTAGATGTTGAGTTAAGCATAAGGTAAAGGTGGCCATCGCCCGTCGCGTCGTTAAGTTACCAACAATTACCTGTAACGACTCCCATAGATGTACGTATGGCAACCGGGACCAACAGCTTAACATGCTCTCCGAGGCACGACCTGTCTATCTAAATCTTTGCACTGAGCGGGGATCGAACCCGCACCTCCTGCACTGCGGCCGCGTTCATTACCGCTACGCTACGGAGTCTGTCTAGTAATAATATAATTTTATTAATTTAACTTTTTATTTCAATTTCCTCTGTCATTCTAGATTTTTTCTTTTCTATGTTCTAAATAACACACTCATAAAGCGCATGGGTCTCACCAACCCTACGTCCTTACACATACACATATAGAAGTAAAGGCGTTTATTCCCAATAGTTCCTTTAGTTTCATTGAAGGAACTATAACTATATGAACAAAAATGTCAAAGCCCCTTCAAAGGAACTGCCAAAGGAACTAAAGAAACTTTACAGTCTCAGTAGTTCCTTTAGTTTACTTGAAGGAACTACAGGGACAAAAAAGTCTCAGTAGTCCCTTCAAAGGAACTTCCAAAGGAACTGAAGAAACTTTATAGTCTCAGTAGTTCCTTTAGTTTATTTGAAGGAACTACAGGGACAAAAAAGTCTCAGAAGTCCCTTCAAAGGAACTGCCAAAGGAACTAAAGGGACTTTTTAGTCTCAGTAGTTCCTTTAATTTATTTGAAGGAACTACTGGGACAAAAAAGTCTCAGTAGTCCCTTCAGAGGAACTGCCAAAGGAACTACTGGGAATAAACGGATTTTTTTACGTAAATTAATACTATTTTCCCTTTAGTCTCAGTAGACCGGTTGACCAGACTACTGCGACTATTCAGTTGCAGTAGTCCAGTTGTCAAACGGCATCGAACTGTTGCTACTTTTATGTAGCAGTTCCTATTCACCCCAAGGCGAGGCCGTAGGTCTGATGGGAGTCCTGGGACATCCTTCCGAGGGCTTACCCGGGGCTCCCATCCATAGGCTTCTGGGCGTTACTGTGGGGGTTTTTAGTCGGTAGGAGTCCGGCATAACATCCATGAAGGATTTTCCCCCAGGGTTAAAAAAAAAAGCAGTTCCTATTCATATTTTCATAATAATATCACTATACTTATAACCTATAAGTAAGTTATTCGGGCAAAACACTATCTTTAGCAGCTTCAAATTATTAAATGAGAATAATATGGAGTCACAGATTGTAGAGAATGAACCAATAAGAAGTCACTCGCTGATGAACGTCAAATAAGCCTATTATTCACCACGATTTCTCATTCACGCTGCCATATATCTCCTTCATTGCGTTCCGGTTTAAATGGCAGCTAATTATCGAGTTACACCAGTCAGTACTTTAATTTATAGGCTCAATTTTGCAATATCCATTGTACATAGTAACTGCAACAGCTAATGAGTAGCATATTATGAGCTCAACACTTGATAGTGTGTGATATGAAGAATATGTTATTATTCATAAAATTATGAATGCTAGGTATTTTTATAAATAAGTAAATAATAATAAATAGGAGGTAGGACACGACGGTATCTCCCGTCCCAAATTGAGCAGTCCGACTGGGGAAGTACCTCCGCCCTACAGAATACCGCGGCCATAATAACCTTGTGTTGTGTTCCCGGCGGTGAGTAGGGTAGCCAGAGCTCTCTGGAGAGGTCCTGTGCTGTCAGTAGGAAGACCAAAGGCTCAAGTAGACACCGCTTGCTGGTTGGGGCGTGAAATGTTGGCGCTGCGGTCAGGGAGACCTGGTGAAACGGTTATACGCTGGCCGCCCGCAGGCTGTACGGTTCCCGAACCTGGGGATCACTTAATCTCCGCCCCAGGAGGCTGAACCAGCAGCCTGTGTAAAATTCCGGTGCTGTAGTCGTACCGGAGGAGGAGACCGGAGTGGACCCGGCTACAGTATCTGGGAGGGGACCGGGGGCCCTTCCGCCCGCCGCGCCAGCCAGTCACACAACCCCAGCCCGTATGTGGTGGTACAGAGCCTTACTTTGTCTTCTGCGCTGACGGCACAGCAACTCTCCATGCCTTCTCCCCCCCCCCCACCCCAATCTATTATGAAAAGAAAGAGAAAGAGAAACAGATCCACAGCGGCACCATCTTCCACGATGCAAGTGGACTTCTGCAACATTAGGGGCCTTCACTCAAACCTTAATAAGGTCCACCACCATCTTGAAACCGCGCAGCCAACCTTGTTCTTTCTGACGGAGACGCAAATATCATGCCCGGCCAATACAGGCTATCTTATGTACCCTGGGTATAAACTCGAACATAATTTTATGAGTCACGCCGGGGTATGCTTGTACGTCCGGGATGATGTTTGCTGCCGCCGTCTTCATATTCACGAAGACAGGGACCTGTCAACTCTATGGGTACGTATAGATCACGGTGGCCACACCCGTATCTATGCGTGCCTTTACAGGTCTCATAGCGGTGACTTGGGCACAACTCAGCTGTTTGAGCACCTGCAGCGGTCGGCGGACAGGGTAATTGAGCAATATCCCACCGCAGACTTAGTTTTCTTGGGGGACTTCAACGCTCACCACGTGGAGTGGCTGGGGTCTCACACGACTAATTTTGCGGGAAGGGCTGCTCACGACTTCGCCCTGACCTATGGGTTCTCTCAACTGGTGCATTCTATCACTAGAACACCAGATATCGAGACCCACAGATCCTCTATACTGGACCTTCTTTTGACTTCGCGTCCGGACGAGTACTCCGTAACTGTGGAAGCACCTCTTGGTACTTCGGACCACAGCCTCGTCCGGGCGAAAGTGACTCTTATGCGACCTGAACCATCGCGGCCACCTCAGTGGCGGCATGTCTGGCACTACAGGTCAGCAGACTGGGACGGACTGCGGGAATTCTTCGCGTCGTACCCGTGGAGGCAGCTCTGCTTCACTTCAGATGATCCAAACTACTGTGCAACAGCAGTCGCTGACGCGATCCTAGCGGGCATGGAGGGCTATATCCCCAACCGCTGGATCGCGACAGGAGCGAGCAAACGTCCGTGGTTTAATAGGTCCTGCAGAGAAGCGAGAACTCGCAAACAATCTGCTTACAAGGATTGGACCACGGCCCTCGCCAATAAGGATCCGAACATCGGTGAAGTGAAGCGGAAATTGAATGCTGCCTCGAGGTCCAGTAAGAAGGCAACGGCCAGGGCTAAGTTTGAGTTCATCGGCAGAATTGGTGAGCGGCTTGCGCGGTTCCCATCCGGTAGTCGCGCATTTTGGTCGCTCGCCAAAGCTGCCGAGGGAAACTTCGTACATTCCTGTCTTCCACCGCTATTAAAACCCGACGGTAGTCTGGCCCATGGCGCCAAGGAGAAAGCCGATCTTTTAGGTAACCTCTTTGCGTCAAACTCGACTATGAACGATGGGAATGCCGAACCACCTAGTATACCCTGGTGTGGAACTTCAATGGGTGAAGTAAAAATCATCCAGCGGAGGATTCGGCGAGAACTAAAGTCCCTAGATGTTCGAAAGTCGAGTGGGCCGGATGGCATACCGGCAATGGTGCTTAAGCACTGTGCTCCAGAGTTGTGCCCTGTTCTTACACGACTCTTCGCGCTCTCATTCTCCGCTGGACGAGTTCCGGCTTCGTGGAAGACCGCATACGTGCATCCTGTGCCTAAGAAAGGCGACAGGACAGACCCGTCCAACTACAGGCCCATCGCTATCACCTCCCTTCTCTCGAAGGTTATGGAGCGTGTTATTAATACACAGCTCCTGGGATACCTTGAGGGTAACGATCTACTGAGCGACCGACAAACTCAAAAACTCAAACTCAAACTCATTTATTCAAAATTGTGTAGCACTACTACAGCTTTTTGACGTCAAATTCTGCTTAAAACTAAGTTTACCACCGCTTCCTAGGCACCAGTGGAGAAGAAACGGCGCAACAAACTCCACTGTAGCATTTTCTGGACGTCAATTTACAAAAATAAAAGTAAGTTCTTAAGACTAAATATGGACGAATGTACATATGTCTCGTGTCAAGATAATTAAAGTATATAAACAAAAACTTATAATAAAATAATTAACCTAAGTTAACAAAAATAAATAAAAAAAAGAAGTTCGCGTTCCTATTTAAACATTATGCCGTAGTTACAGCAATTTAGGAGGGGCCTGCACCATGCTCAAGCCAGACATTTTTGTCTTTAAGGTAATCATCTGTCCTATAGTATGCTTTTTTACATAAGGTGGTCTTCACAAAGGTTTTAAATTTATTGTCAGGCATACCAAGGACTGATTCAGGCAATTTATTATAAAAACGTATACCATCCCCCCTAAAAGAATCACTAACTCTGCAAAGCCGATAGCATGGAAGGAGCAGTTTATTTTTATTGCGCAGATTTCTGTCTGTAATGTCACTTACTTTTGTAAAATTAGATATATTTTTTCTGACATACAGTTTCTCATCTACCCTCAGTACGACTAACAGTGATAAAATTTGCTCCTAGTGAAAGTTCGTCTTTAAAAATAGTAATACTGTAGAATCTACGTCAAATGCGCTTGTTCAGTGTTTAATATCATCCAATAAGTCTGTGCAAATAAAAAACCTGAGTAAAAAACCGGGCAGTTAAGTGTTAATTTGGCGACAAAATTCTTCATAGGAACAGTCGTGCCAGTGTTAATTTAACCTATCAAAATGAAGTGCTTCCAATGTGAGAATGACCATAATGAGGATAATGGTGTGCAGTGCGATGGTTGCAAACGCAACATATGTCTTCAGTGCAGTGGTCTGACGTCGAGTGAGGCCCGTGTCATGGGATTGAAGGGCAAGCGAACCCTATTATTCTTGTGTCCCGCATGCAGAGAGGCGCTGTTCCAGGTGCCCAAGCTGATAAAGTCCTACGATGGATTACGCCAGGAACTCGACGACGTCAAGAAAATGCTTACGCAATCTTCAACTACATCAGTGGCCTACGACGCCATAACGGCGCCGGTGGTGAATCACCCTTCTCCTCTGAGTACAGGTGCTATTTTAGAGGAAATAGCGGAACGGGAACGTCGAGCTCGAAATGTAATTATAATTGGTGTAAAAGAAAGCGAATCGGATGCTGGCAGCGACAGAAAGTCGCACGATGAAATATGTGTAAAGAAGATAGTACAGGATGTAACCAGCGACCTTAGCTCGGAAGTGGTGGCAGTGCAGCGTCTGGGACGCCGTGAACCAGGTAAACCTAGACTATTAAAGGTAGTGCTAACATCTCGGCAAGCGGCCATCCGGATTCTGAAAAACAGAAGCAAGACAAGCAAAGAGGTAAGAATTTATGATGATAAAACACCTAAACAACGAGAAGAACTGAATCATCTTCGAGAAGTTCTTAGGTCGAGGATTGAAAATGGTGAACCTAACCTCACAATCAAATATTTGAAGGGTGTACCCAAAATTATCAATCAAAAAAACTAATATATTCAGCATCTTCTAACACAAGTCCATACACTGACCTTACGCTTATGTATACCAACCTATGCTCACTACCTGCAAAATTCGACCTATTCTTACGATACATGAACACATCAAAACCTACAATTGCAATCATAACAGAAACATGGTTCAATAGTAAAGACCGTAATAGTACCTTCAACATACCGGATTATACTTTATACAGACAGGACCGTAGACATAAGAAAAAAAAATCTGATGGTAAAACCAAAGGGGGAGGTGTTGCCATGTACATAAAGAACAGCCTAAATGGTATTAAAATAGTAGCCCAACGTAACCACAGGTACATGTGTGATGATGTTGAAGCGCTCTATATAGACATACAGTACAGCTCATACCATTTTCTTATAGTGGGAGTATACCGTTCAGATGATGCCAATGAAGATGCCCAGAGACATCATGACACCAAGCTATTCCAAAATCTTTCAACGGCTTCGGAAAATAATACGGTAATAATAGCTGGTGACTTCAATTACCCAAGTATTAAATGGCCATTACATATAGATCAACACCTGACTGGCTCAGCGGAACTATTTAAGGATATGTTTTTGGATTGCAACTTATATCAACTAGTAAATAGTCCTACAAGGTTCAGGCTGGGCAATATGCCCTCGCTCTTGGATCTGGTGTTGGTAAATGAGGAAATATTGGTAAAAGATATTATCCACAAACCACCTATCGGTAAGAGCGACCATTGTGTTCTAGAGTTTGAGGTGCAGGTCCAAACACAAATGTCAAACAATCTACCCAAACTTCGACGACTCTATCACCACATCGACTATGAGGAATTCGGCGTGGATCTTCTAAATAATCTTGGAGCGTTTAACCCCACAGGCAATATTGAACAAAACTGGGCAGAAACTATGGTGGCACTTAATAAAACAAATTGACAAACATGCCCCACCTAAAATCATAAGCTACAAGGCCAAAGACAAACCCTGGATTGACAGGAATGTTCTAGAACTAATAACTAAGAAAAAACAACTATGGGATAGATACCGTTCCTCAGGGTTTGATGAAGATTATAAGGCATACCGTGACACTAGTAACAGGTGTGTAGCACTGGCAAGGAAACAGAGAGCCCTGTTTGAGGCGCATATATTGGATGGCGGTGACAAAGCCTTCTACTCACACATCCGACGTAGCACCAGCACCCGGATGAGCATTCCACAAGCTATGAGAAATATTAATGGAGACCTTGTCACAGATCCAAGTGGTATAGCAGAGGTGCTTGCAGAGGAATTCCAGAAAGCTTATTCAGCTGAACCGGTCCTACACCAATTACCTAAAATAACTGGGATTAAGCGGGTGGAACACAGCTTGAGCGATATTGATTTCACACTTGAGGATGTGGAAAAAGCAATAAAAGGTCTACATGCACACTCTTCAGCAGGCCCAGATCAGCTGCCAGGATGTGTCTTCAAAAACTGCGTACATATACTAGCGCCCATCTTAACACACTTAATGAATACATCATTTGCGTCGGGATGCTTGCCACAGGACTGGAAACATGCCATAGTGACCCCAGTGTTCAAGAGGGGAGACAAACTACAGCCTGGTAATTTTCGCCCCATCAGCCTCACCAGTATTGTAGTGAAGATGATGGAAACAATTATTTCGCACAGCTTGACCGGGTTTTTGAGCAGAGAGGGCATTATCTCAACCAAACAACACGGATTTGTTAGAGGTAGGTCAACAGTCACTAATCTGCTGACATGTGTACAGGACTGGACAAAGGAACTCGATGGCCGCAACCCAATAGATGTCATTTACCTGGACTTCGAGCGTGCATTCGACAAGGTTCCACATCAACGACTTCTCAACAAACTGGAGCATTGTGGGATACGTGGAGCTCTACTCAAATGGATAAGGAACTACTTGGAGGGTAGAACATTCCAAGTGCGTGTCGGTGGCGCCCTTTCCAAGCATAGACCCGTTGCGAGTGGCGTACCCCAGGGCTCAGTGCTTGCCCCCCACTTGTTTGGAATATACATAACAGACTTAATCGAGGTGATTGAGTGCCGGTCTGCCTTCTTTGCTGATGATGGTAAGTTCTTTGCCAACCCACTTATACACTCAGGACAGCTGCAGGATGACTTAGATCGTATCCAAAATTGGACTAAAGATTGGATTATCAAATTAAATGCATCTAAGTGCAATGTTCTGCATTTAGGGGGCAACAATCCAAGGGCTACATATAGTCTTGAGGGAAACATCCTAACTCCAGTCAACCTCCAAAAAGATCTGGGAGTGACTGTGGCTCCTGATTTGAAGTGGGCAGAACATATCTCCAATATTGTAAAAAGGGCTAACTCTTTTACATATGTTGTTCGAAAGTCCTTTCAAAGCATAACCATCGAAGTTTTCAGGAGAATATTCAAGACCTATATTAGGCCACTCTTGGAATATGGCTTCCAGATCTGGAGCCCATACCTTCACAAGGACATCAATCTGCTGGAGAGTGTCCAGAGGAAAGCCACGAAGATACCACCGGCTCTACGACGCATGTCCTATGAACAGAGACTACGTGCACTGAAACTGAGCACTCTCGAGCAGAGACGACTTCGAGGTGATCTGATAGAGGTATACAAGATCATAAATGCGCACTATAATCTGCCAGATATCCAGAACATTCTTCTCAGGAGGGACAGCATACGGCCGTCCCGCGGACACGGCCTTCGATTGACGCGGGCCTCTGCTGATACACTGGTTGCCCATCACTTCTTCAGTAATAGAGTGGTCCATAATTGGAACTTGCTGCCGGAGGACGTTGTTTCTGCCACCTCAATAAACTCATTTAAAAATCGACTTGATAACTGGCTACGACTAGACAATTCAGTGCTTAAAAAAATGACGGACACTTAAATAAAAATAAAAAAATCTATAGACTATTATATTTTATCACTAGAAGTGAACACAACAGCTTGTAGCTGCTTGTTCATAATTATATAAATAAATAAAATAAATAAATAAATATTTTCGAGTATATATTGGGAAGCTACAGTTAAAATATTAATATCTTTAAATCGTTCCCTAAGAGAATCTCTCTTACCTAAACAGTAAATAGCACGAACTGCCCTTTTTTGTAATATAAAGATAGTTTCTAAGTCTGCGGCATTCCCCCAAAGTAGTATTCCATAGGACATCAAGCTATGAAATTAACTAAAGTACACCAGCCTAGCAGTATCTACGTCAGTCAACTGCCTGATCCGTCTGACAGCAAAAGCAGCAGAGCTGAGTTTATTGGCTAAAGCAGTGATATGGTGATCCCATTGCAATTTCGAATCTATTGTGATGCCCAGAAAAGTAGTGCTATTTACAAATTCTAACCTTTGCGCCCCCAGCACGATATCAACCTGAGCTTGCCTCACATTAGGCAGTGTAAACTTAATGCATTTGGTTTTTTCTGTATTCAACAATAGGTTGTTTGCAGAGAACCAATTTGAAATTACGTTTAAGATATTATTTACATTATTCGCATCTGTACTATTACGATCTACTTTGAATATTAGCGATGTATCATCTGCAAACAATACTATTCCGGCGTGTGCCTCGATCATATAAGGTAGGTCATTGACATAAACCAAAAAGAGAAAAGGTCCTAAAATTGATCCTTGGGGTACGCCTATCTTGACGTTTGACCCATTTGACTTAACGTTATTTACATCAACAGTCTGCAGCCTATCTGTTAAGTAAGATTCTAATAGTTCTATGGATTTGTTGCCAAAACCGTACCGACGTAACTTGAGCAAAAGTGTCTGATGGTCAACGCAATCAAATGCTTTAGATAGATCACAGAATACCCCAATAGCATCCTGTGATCCCTCCCAAGCGTCGTAGATTAGGTTAACTAGGCTAACTCCCGCATCAGTGGTAGATTTTCCACCAGTAAAGCCATATTGTTGGCTATGGAAAAGATTGTTGGTATTGAAGTATAGTTGCATTTGATTGAGCATCACTTTCTCAAACACCTTACTCAGAGCCGGCAAAATAGAGATGGGGCGATAGTTTCCAAGTTCTGACTTAGATCCCTTCTTAAATAATGGTATAATTTTACTGTGTTTCATTAAGGTAGGAAACGTGCCTTTATCTACACATTCATTAAATATTAGTGCTAAATCAGGTGCAATGATATTAATTACATGACTAATTAAGCTAACTGACATGCCCCAGTAATCTTTAGACATTTTGATTTTGAGATTTTTAAATGCTTTTAATATGTCATTAGGATCAATATGTTGGAAGTTAAATTTAGAAGAACTAATATTACTCTCAACTAGGGCAACAGCACTGTGAGCGCTTGAATTAATAGAGGAAGTGAGTTGAACTGGAATATTGGTGAAATAGTCTTCAAAAGCATTTACAACATCTTTTGGGGAGGTTATATCCTTGTTTCCTACTTTAATTTTAGGAACACTATCCCTCAATTTACATCTACCAGACTCTTTGTGAATAACTTTCCAAGTTTCTTTCATTTTGTTAGGAGCCTCTATTACCTTTCTTTTAATGTGAATGGCCTTTGCTTGTCTACATACCTTTTTGAATAACTTTGAGTAATTTTTAACATATTCAGTGAAACTATTGTCGAATCTGTACTGTTTTTGGGCGTATAAATCAAATAGCGTTCGTCTACTTTTATATATGCCTACAGTAGCCCATTCACAGAATTTAGATTTCGTACTAAGTTTTTGAATTTTTTGTTTAAATGTGTGTGAAAAGGCGTCTGTTAATTTATTAAATAAACTATTATAATGAACCTCAGGATTATTACCTAAGTAAGCTATTGAATTGAGCTTATTCTCTAACAAGTCTTTGAATTCTTTAATCTTATTAAAAGTTATGGGCCTACACATAATTTTCTCTTTAGGTCTACTATTATTACCTATAGGAAAGGATACTATTTGACCCCGGTGATCTGAGGGCAACTTACTAATTACAGACTTATTTGAGTATACACAATCACTAAAAAAATTATCTAGACAACTGCCAGTCTCAGCAGTGATTCTGGTTGGTTCACAGAAAATATTGTCAAGATTATAGCTCTTGAACATGTTTAAAAATTGAGTACTTCTCTTACAATGTTCCAAGATGTTTACATTGAAGTCACCGCATACAATTATATTCTACTTGATGCTATCCCAAGAACTTTGTCCATAACCCCAATTAAAGTTCCAAAGTCACTCCTTGGTGGACTGTATACGCATACTACTACACAATTATCAAGCTCGGCACAGGCCACCTCAGCACAGCGCTCAACAGAAAGTCTAACAATGTCAATCCGCTCTTTACTGCGGAGACCATTTTTTATTAAGACCATGGAGCCACCTCTTTCAGCAGACTTCCTGTTAAAGCAACTTACAATTGTATAATTATCTATACTGAACATCATCTCAGTCTCCTTTAGCCAGTGCTCAGTTAAACACAAAATATCTACATTTAATTCCTGTAGGAATAACTCAACTACTAATTCTTTGCCAGGAAGGCCTTGCAAGTTTTGATGAACTATCTTTAGCTCTGGCATTCCTGTTGTCTGATTATTTAGTTTAAATCAGAACAACTATCTGGTAAACATACAGAATTACTACTACAAGTACCTGGCAAATCTGTATGTATTGGGTCGTTCACTTGTTTACAATGTAAACTCGTCCAAAAGTTAATATTATTTGCCACCAATGTAGCAATTTTATGTTTGTCATATTTTGTAAGATAAATATTATCTTTGGTCTTAAAACAATAACTACTAATAAAATTATTAGTGTCAAAAAATATAAAAGTGTCACTATGACGACAAGTCAAGGTATGAATAAAATTATTCATGTAATGTATATTTCTATTGTAACATGCAGACTGGCACGACACATATGGGAATGCACATAATATTATTTTAAATACTTTTAATTTACTCAGGCAGTCTATACCGTACATTAATTCTTTCTTGCCTACTCCATTACCTTCACCCACCAGCAACACAATAGTGGAACTACTGTTATATTGAGAAGACACAATTTTGTCTATAATTTGAGAGTAGGTCGCATTGGGCATGCAATAATGCATACAGTTCTTCAAATGACGACTAAACATTGAGCCCATATTGCGACCCACACTGTCAGAAAATACCATTGTATTACTAGGCGGCTTAAAGTTGACATTAAAATCACATGCAGAGTCTGGAGTACTGGTACATGTAGAGAGAACCCGTATGGTGTCACTGACAGGGGGGGTGGAGCATGGCAAGGATTTGTCACAGTCATCAAATTTTTGCCTATACAGGTTTTCCAGTGAATGAAATCTTGCTTCATTACTATGACATGAGTCCACTAGGCTATTTAATGCCTCAACGTACTCACCTATCTCCTTTTGAGCAGTTTGGTATTTTAGTGTAACAGAATTTAAGGAGTCATTTAAATGTGAGATTTCTAGCTGGAGTTCATATAAATCAGACTCATATTGGTCTGTCTGTGTTTTACCTACCTCTATTAACTGTCTCAATTCTACATTAGACCTACAGGCTCTACGACATTTGTTAATGCCCATTTTCAGGTACCTGATCTGTTTTTGTGACTTACTAATAAATTTATTGAGTTTAACATATTTTTTATACTTATTTCTGCCACTGCTAACTAACCTTACTGAGGAATTTAATAACAATTTATCATCACAGGCTATAACCGTTGATGCAACTGGGATGTTAGGTGTTGTGATATCTATCAGGTCTGCAGTGATGCATGGTTCCAGACAAATCAGGTCTGGTTCCCCTGCCACCAGCTCATTATAGAGGCTGTTGGAGAAAGCAGCCTCATCTGCCAACCTGATAGATTCCATGTGAGTAATGGAATTGTGCACGTCACTCAGTTCACACTCCAGAAAGCTTATGCGTTTCAAAGCCTGTTCGTGGGTGTTGCTGCATTCCTCTAGGCCTGTCAGTGTTGCCTGGAGGTGATCTCGTTGGAGTGTACAGTACGGCTTCCGCCAGTGTCGCTCTACCGGTGACCTTGTGTATCTCACAAACCGTTGGGCGCAAGCCATCGAGAGCCAGGGTGAGGCACTAGCGGTCAGCCTAGATATAGCGAAGGCCTTCGATCGGGTATGGCACAGAGGTCTTCTTGCGAAGCTACCATCTTATGGACTCCCTGAGGGGCTGTGTAATTGGATTTCCAGCTTTTTGTCCAACAGAAGCATCCAAGCCGTCGTGGACGGCAGTCGCTCGGACCGCATGGACATAAACGCTGGTGTCCCACAAGGTTCCGTGTTGTCTCCGACCCTGTTTCTGCTGCATATTAATGACATGCTGTCGGATGACTCCATTCACTGTTATGCGGACGACAGTACTGGAGACGCATGTTACACGGGCCGTGCAAACATCCCCCAGTCCGAGGTGGAAGGGAGTCACGAACAACTTGTGTCAGAAATCGAGACTACTCTCTCGGGAGTATCCGATTGGGGTCGACTAAACCTGGTCCAGTTCAACCCCACCAAGACACAAGTATGTGTGTTCACCGCTAAGAAAACCCCATTTATTGTAGCGCCGCAATTCCTGGGCACAAGACTTACCATTGCCCCGAGTATCGGGATCCTAGGCGTCCACATTTCAAATGACGTCCAGTACCGCAGTCATTTGGAGGACAAGGTCAAGCTGGCATCAAAGAAGCTTGGAGTCCTTAACAGGGCGAAGCAGTACTTCACTGCGGGGCAGCGACTCCTTCTTTATAAGGCACAGGTTTGGCCCCACATGGAGTACTGCTGTCATCTTTTTGCCGGAGCGCCTGCACGCCAGCTTGACCCTTTCGACTCGGTGCAAAGACGTGCGTTGAGGTTCGTCGACAGTCCCATACTCGCAGGCGATGTGGAACCCCTCAGCCTCAGGAGGGATTTTGCCTCACTACACTACATAGAAACACCCAGACCAGTGCAAATAGCCATATTCATGCATACAAATATTTGCACTGAGCGGGAATCGAACCCGCGCCTCCTGCGTGGCAGTTGCGTGCACTACCGCCACGCCACAGAGGCTGTTATGAATGTTATGAAATAAGTTTGATGGCCACAGTTTTAGTTTTAACGTTAAGTATACTAGTTATTACTTGCTATAATTTAATATTTACATAGGTACGGAATACACTTACTTGGGTACAATATATTTATTTACGTTTTGGAATCGATCAGTTGTATTAAGATAAAAAAAATTGACAATATTTTTTTACTTGTACAATATTGTTATCGTTGCCCATAAATGCAATATTAATTTTGAATTGAATTTGGAACGGTACCGGCCAATAAGTTGGGTTGCATTGAGTCCTGAAGATCTTGGCAATGCACCCAATTTTTGTTGTACTAATGAATAAAATTATCTTCAAGTCTGATTATAATTCACTGTTATACAATATTGTTATCGGTTATATAAAACAGAACATTGGCATCAACATTGCTACTTTAACTTTTATGATTGATTGAGATGTCTCAGTTGGCTCTGAAAAAGGATTTACTTGGCATCATTCCCTAACAGACTGATGTTATCATTAATTGGTGGTTTGTATTGATTCTTCTAAAATAGGAATATATTGCACGGATTTATAATAATATTGATAAAATGCATACTAATAAGCTCGTTAGTAAAACATAGAGTTCTCTATAACTTTTAAACATTAAATTGATAATGAATCCATTGCAGCAATTAACGTTAACCTCAATTTTATATAGAATACTTAGTCTCTAAAAAATATAAAACTGATAGCTACCTACTAAGAATATAAATATAAAACATGTTAAATATTCATCCATATTTATTTTCTTTACTGACATCTTGGCAACTGACTTAAAACCCAAGACCTAAAAGGCTATTAAATTGTTATTAGTAATATATTTCACAGCGTATATATTTTTAATCATGTTTATAATGATGAAAAACGTGCCTAGATTATACAGCACTAGACATATAGCTGCATTATACATTGTACAGCAGTGGACCACAATATGTTAATTGATTGATTAATACGCAATAATATTATTATAGTAGGTATGTAAAACACTAAAGTAAGTGAAACTTAAATGAAAATTTCAATATCACACTAATCATTCTAGAAATCAGCGAATTTATAACTTCAAATTGTCTGTTCTTGATTTTAAAATTTTAAAATGTATACGGTACAATTCCAGAAATTGTTTTCACCACTGGAAATGTGTGACGTAGAATTTAGAGTAACGATAAATTTGGCTCCACGAAGATTAAAAAGCTAAGTGGAGGTACTATTTTTCTCACGTAATTACTTTGTTGACCGAAATAAGGAAAAAGCGTTATATTTTTTCTTAACTTTATAATTCAAATATAACGAGGATCTGTTAACGAGTGTAAAATGTTTACTAAGCTATTATATCACTTTCTGCTAACGTTTTGACATTTAGTTTCAGCTGCCCCATTTCTTTCAAACGAATCCAATTCATGATAGCTGTTGCGTAGCAGTAGTGAACACGACTGCTACGCAGGAGGCGCGGCCACAAGCTAAAACATAGCGCCCGCTGGACGGCAAAAGGCCCACTTCCCATTACGTGGCTAACACACCACTGCCTACCCATTCGGGGAATTAAAAACGTAAGTGTATGTATGTAATGTAAATAACCATCATTATGTAAAAGGAAAAGTGTAATGGAAAAATGTTCACATTTGAACTAACCTAAAAGCAATGACAGTTGTTTCTTTTGTACATACTTTTGTAAACATCATACTCGTATGTGTAAATATTGTTATATATCTTATAGGTACAACAAAATCATCTACTAGAATTTAGCTGCCTCACAAAATTTCTTTGCTCTAAAATAATTGCTTTGGAGAGATTCGAAGAAAAAGGATCACTTTCCACAGGCCCTTAAAAACTGCTTCCTAAGTTTTCTTCTATATCATAAATTCGACCAATTACCGGGGTAGGATAGCGGCCATTTGTCACAGAGCAAAAAAAAACCGGCGGCGGGATGCGACCCGTCAGTCCATCTGTCTGTTGTAGACCTTCATCAAATCCTTGTTGACTGACAGATCGTATATATATAAGGTTGCAACAGGACACTGAACTTAAGGCAAAACCGTCGAGTATATCTATTTTTTTTCTTTAGTATCTACTCTTCATAACTACGCACTCAAATTCGGGTTATTTTGAAAATGACCTTCATGGTCATGTTGAGTTTTTAACATAGAGATGTTCGGATACTTCGGCTATCTAAATGACTGTAACATAACGTTATAATTCGGGATCTTCTGAGTGAATAGGTTTGTATCTAGCATTCACTGTATCATCACTCAGCTGTTGATAAGATAGTGATCAAACAAGGAAGTTTCTATGACAGAAGGTACTGTTTAATTTCAGTACAGTTGTCTTTGAATTTCACAGAAAGTAGATATATTCATGAAATCACTTGTGAGTAATAAAAAGCAAAACCCATAACACTGAATGGAGGCTTCAAATGATAATCTCTTCATTAACCTGTTCTCCGAATTTTAGATGTGTTGGTAAGCGATGGTGATTCGATTAACAACGCTTTTATTTTGTAAACTATAGCTTTTTGTAGTAACGCAACTTTATTTGAGGGTTGTTAATTGTATCATTAAAGGTATTGTAATGTTTTATGTTATAAGTGTTATTGTTTTTTATTAAAAATGAGCCAGTTATTTGCCGTTAAATACCTAGGCGGTAATATCCGTAAGCGTGTACTTATTAATATTCCTTATAGGTATAATTCGGATCACAGTCCGTGATGACGATCTATAACTACACTGCCAAAAGTATTGACTACACAGCAAATTTCATGCTATTATTTATATATAAGCTTTGTAAAAACTACCAAAACCATAATTGCTATCTAGCGGGGTACGGTCTATAGACGAAGTAAAAATAAAATAAAAAATGCAAGTTTTCTGAAGTAAAACTTGGAAATAAAGTTTTACTATAATTGAATAAGTACCGATTTTGATATTAATTTAGTTTGATTGATGTGATTTTTAGTTTTCACGCCATCAAATTATGCGTCTAGACAGAAGTTGGAAAAATGCAGCTCCTAACTAAATTTAATTGATTGCTGAATAGTTAAACTTTTGATTTTGATATTAAAATTTGAAATTAACGCTCAAAATATTCATTCCATGTGTCATCATCATCATCTTCATTTTGTATGGCTCCTGCTCGAGTCGTCATAATGTCGACGTCCAGTTGGCGAATCCAGATTATTGCTGCCAGTGTGAGGTCATGAAGCTCACGCATTCCTCCAGGGAAACGACGGAGTGGACACTCCGCATCGTTGTCTGCTTTGGAGCTCCACAATCACAGTCCGCTTCTTTAAGTTCCCACTTGTGAAGATGGTACGAGTAGTGCATCTTCCGTGTCCAGTTCTGAACCGGTTGACCCTTGACCACACCGTGCGACAACTGTCAAAACCCTTATTTTTAGACGAAAAAATATGGCCAGATGGTATCATATTTAGACGCTTTGCTCACTATAAAAATCGACAAAACAAAGTTACAGTGCAGAACGGCTTCGCACCTACCCAAAATGGATAGTACAACGATTAAGTTTGTGAGCTACAACTGTAAGAACGTGAGGCGCGCTTTGCCTGATATACGACGTTTGTGTAAGGAGTGTGCAATAATAGCGTTACAGGAAACCTGGTTGTTACCGGAGGAATTGTCATATCTGAATGACATTGATAAAAAGTTTAGCTACACTGGTACTTCGGCGGTTGACACGACCAAACTTTTGACCGGTCGCCCATACGGCGGGATCGCATTATTATGGAACAATACAATATTTCCGAGTGTATCAGTGATTCGGTGCGATAACCCGCGAGTGTGTGCTATACGCGTAACCACTAGCTCGAGCGCATTCGTAGTGGTGTGCGTATATATGCCTACTAATGAGCGAAGGAATCTCACTATGTTTACTGACTGTATTGGAACTATTGGTGCTATCTGTAGTGATTATGAAAATGAACCTTTGTTTATATTAGGTGACTTTAATGCAAACCCAGGTAATTTATTTTTTAGTGAATTAAAAATATGTTGTGATGATCTTAATTTAGTTATTTTTGACGTAGAACACTTAGGTATTAATTCTGGGACATACTCATATGTAGATTTAGTACATGGATCAAAGCGCTGGCTGGATCATATTGTTGGCTCGCAATCTGCTTATACGTCTGTGTGTGGCGTGTATGTAAAATATGATACATATCTGTCGGATCACCTGCCAATTTTTTGCGAATGTGATTTGAAATGTATGAATTCAATTGTATATGACATGAACACAACTGAAAATAAAGTTCGGTGGGGAAACAAAACTAAAGATCAAATTTTGCAATATCAATCTGAGTGTCATAAGTATTTAAGAATTATTGATTTCCCTCAAGAGTTTCAAACGTGTGCTTATAAGCGTTGTAATAATCAGCAACATAGATTTATAATTGATAAATTGTACTCGGATATTGTCAGCGCCTTGTGTACGTCTGCGGTGGGGGTTCGTGGGGGAGAGTGTGGGCAGGTTAAGAGTAATAAAAATATCACTATGGGCTGGAACAAACATGTTGGTCACAGTCATGGGGTGGCCAGGTCGGCATTCCAGAACTGGGTGTTGTGTGGTAGTCCGTCCAGTGGCGAAAGTTACGACAGGATGTGCGAGACTAGAAAAATATATAAATCCCGCTTAAGATGGTGTCAGAACCATCAAGAACAAATAAAAATGGACATCCTGGCTTCTAAACATCAGGACAAGGATTTTAAGGGATTCTGGAAGCATACTAATAGTGTAAAAGGCCGGCCTGGTCTTCCTGTGAGTGTGGACAGTATGAATGATCCTAAATGTATAGCTGATAGATTTAAGGAACAGTTTATGGTCCAATCACCGCTGGGTCAATCACGGAGCATGGATTGTGGCGGTAGCCTGGGTGGGTCGTATATTTGTACCAGAGTTCTGGCCAGGGACGTGGCAACAGCGATAGGTTCTATAGCTAGAGGTAAATCTCCTGGCCATGACGGATTGAGCATAGACCACCTGCTGCATGCGGGTCCACACATTACTAGAGTGCTATCTTTGCTGTATAATGTATGTATATCGCACTCATATTTGCCTATCAATCTAATGCAAACACAGGTTGTGCCCGTGGTTAAAAATAAGACTGGGGATTTGTCAGACAGTACAAATTACCGTCCTATATCTCTGGCAACCATTATTGCAAAAGTGTTTGACAGCATTCTCAACGCACAGCTTAATAGTTACATTAAGTTACATGACAACCAGTTTGGGTTTCGTCCCGGACTGTCTACGGAAACAGCCATACTGTGTTTGAAGAGTGCTGTCAAATACTATACTACTAGGAAAACGCCTGTGTATGCTTGCTTCCTCGACCTCTCACGTGCCTTCGACCTGGTCGTATATGACATACTTTGGGATAAGATGAGGGCACTACAAGCCCCTAGTGATCTGATTGATATATTCAGATATTGGTATGGCAATCAGATGAACAATGTAAAGTGGGCAGGAACGTTGTCCGACTCATACAGGTTGGAATGTGGGGTGAGGCAGGGGGGGATAGCGTCCCCTACTATTTTCAACCTGTATGTGAATGGCTTGATTGAGGCGCTCAGTGGGCGGCATATCGGTTGCTTTATTGATGACGTATGTTTCAATAACATAAGCTATGCGGACGATATGGTGCTTTTGAGTGCCTCGGTATGCGGATTACGTGATTTAGTAGCTACGTGTGAAGGCTATGCTAAGAGCCATGGCCTCATATATAATGTCAGGAAAAGTCAGTGTATGGTCTTTCAGGGCGGGTCGACTAAAGTAAATGAGATACCACCTGTGAAGCTCTACGGAACTCCATTGCAGTTTGTGGAGGAATTTAAGTACTTGGGGCATATAGTTACGCCCGACCTGAGGGATGATGCTGATGTTGAGCGGGAACGGAGGGCGCTGGCTGTTAGGGCTAATATGGTGATCCGCAGGTTTGCACGATGCTCACCTGAAGTCAAAATAACCCTATTCAGAGCTTATTGTACAACATTCTACACATGCAGCCTGTGGGCTAACTACACCAAAAAGTCATACAGCGCCCTTCGTGTCCAGTTCAACAACGCGTTCAGGATGCTGATGGGGCTCCCGCGCTTTTGCAGTGCTTCGGGAATGTTCGCGGAAGCAGCCGTTGACTGCTTTTTCGCGACAATGCGTAAGAGAGGCGCGTCGCTCGTGCGGCGTGTGCGCGGGAGCCCACACAGCATGCTGGCCGCGCTCGCGGCTCGGCTGGACTGCCCGTACATTGTTCATTGTTGCCAGCAACACGTTACGCACGTAGGCTGGGATTGATAGCCAATGTGTAGGTAATAATAATTTAGTATTATTGTGGATTGATTTTAGTGTTATTGCTGTTATTTATTTCAATTGATCAATTATTATTTTATTTTGTGTTATTGTACCTAATTAATATTTATAATCCATATTTTTCTATATTGACATAATGCTTTAATCTAATTATTAAAAATGATTTGTTAGTGTTAGTATTGTAGTAGTAGTATTGGAATCCATTCATGATATAGGTGAATATGTAGGTACTTGTCATAACTTTATTACTAACATTAGAGATAAGAAAAACATTGTTACTAACAAATTGGGCCTAGTTGCCATTAATAAAATGATTATTATTATTATTGGGGGTTAGGTTATGAAAGGGCAAAGCATTTACTATATTTTATATTCATTTGGATCAGGCTTAGCTCGTAGGTAAGAAAATGATTACTACTATTATAAATGCTTTGTTAATACTCATTTTATAGCAGTCTCTAAATGTATAACACGGACAAGAGTTCGAAAAAAATTCCTACAAAAATAAATACACTTGAAACGTGAAGCGACACAGAATAGCCATTTGACGCAGAGCCCGGTGCACAATCACAAATATAGATAGACCTAATTACCTTGGGATCGATTTTGTCCTCATTTTGTACCATTTCCTTTGCTCTTTTAACATAGAACATTGAACTTTGTTTCAACCGAATTCAAATAGGAACCACACAAAAGTTAAATACTATTAGTACTGCGGTCCATACCAATACTGTTTTTCTAAGGAAATTCTAGAGTTAAAAGTTTGGTATGTTAATTGAGTTGTCAATTCATTTTCACAATTTCAGGAAAACTAAATTAAACTTTTGTTGCCATACTAAATGTTCTTTATTATGAAATATAAATCAAAGTTGATTATAACAAAGAGAAAGAAATGAAAAGTAACTTGTGTCGTATAATTGCAAATCAATTATTGAATACTGTTGTGCCTAATAAATATTCATTGAGACAAGAAAATTGAATGCAATAAAAATGTATTTATGAAAGTAAAATGGGATGCTTGAACCAGAAAACGCTTGGATTTTGTAGCTAAAGCAATAAATGATGCAACAATGAATATTGTATGAAAATTGATGGAAAAGAAGACGAAGTATAAAAATGTTAGGAGTAAAAAGTTCCATAACCGTTTTTTGATTTATATTTTATACTAGCTTTTGCCCGCGGCTCCGCCCGCGTGGAAGTCGGTTATCGCGGCCAAACATAGCCTGTGTCCTTTCTCAAGGTCTAATCTACCCCTATACTAAATTTCATCATTATCGGTTCAGTGGTTGAGGCGTGAAAGCGTAACATACAGACAGACAGACAGACAGACAGAGTTACTTTCGCATTTATAATATTAGTATGTATTAAATATTAATAAGTTAAATAAAAATATAATGTAAGTAATTTTTTATCAGATAGCATTAACGATTTCATAGTATTTATTTCTGTTATTTCAACGTTTGATGAACGTATCATACGTTGTGTTCGAGAACTTCGAGCGTAATTTATAGAAAACTGTTCATTATAAACTTTTTACGTGCGAGCGTTTCATAACCTAAATTATACTAGTTAGAGAAGTAAGTAATACGCATAATATTAATATTGATTCCTTGAAAAAAAATATTAAATTGGAGTTTACCTTAGTTCTCGTAATGACTTCACGTGAAACTTAGTATCAAGTACAATAATAATTGTGGTGTGGCTAATCCAAAGATAATTTTGTAAAACATCGCTGATGCAAATTACTCTCTGCGAGAATTGCACCATAGTCTTTTCCATACTTACCTCGTAATGATACTCTCTAAGAAAACAATATTTTTATGTCATTATAGTATTAGTTCAAAGGTTAATTCTCGTTAACATTACTGTATATTTATTTTAAGTTGATAAAGTTTGTTATATGTCCAAACTTATTATCAGGATTGTCATAAAAAATAACGACTGAATTTATAAGGAGTAACAGCATTTACTGGGTAACGGTCTTGTCGCATTTATATTTAAATGAACTTTATTGTGGGCCTGGAATACAAATTTGTGATCCCGACACCCGGCCGACACCAGAGTTATACAGCGTAATTACAAAATGCAAAGTTCAACTTCTACATTTATATACCTACCTTCTATATCCTTTTATATACCTACCAGTGTGTTTTAGAAGCATTGAAGCAATTTATTAAATAAGTAATTACTATTAACCTTTTCTATTCCTTTTCTAGTTGATACATTCATCACGTTTTTCTTGCATCCGAGGCCAGTGTGATCTATGAGCTTAAGACCACCTTCCCGTTCTTCCTCCTCCAATTTGCACGATGTTGGCCTCCATGGTTTCCAGACAATTTGCATGCAAGTCACCCTCCACGACATCAAGCCAGGACCGATAGATAGATCGATATTTAATAGGGCCGTTCACCGTCTGATAGATATTATTTTTTTGGTAACGTAGTAGTCACCACTAAGTTACCAACATCCATCCAATCCAATCCCATCCATCTCATGTTTGAATCTGGGCCATAACACTACTTACCTGAACGTAACCCTAGCAGGGTTGGTAGGTATACTAATAATAGGTATAATTTCAGATAGGTGTTAGTACTCTTTTAAAATTGTACCCGTGTGGTAATGGGTTGATACGAAGTAATAATTGCTATCAACTGGTTACGGTAAAAATACATGGTGAAATGTGTGTAAAATGCACCTTGACTTATCTACTTCTACACAATGCCACAAAACTAAGCACAAAAAAACATTATGTTAATATTCTATAGTATTACAGAAAATTTATTTTTCAGTTTTCTCTACAGTTTTTGCCGATTGATCATCCGGTGGCCATTGGATCGGTAGCCTTTGCAACTTCTCAATTTTGTCAGAATTTCAAATTATATTTCACGTTTATTTCCACTTTCTTCGCAATGTCTTAAATGTCAATGAAATCACATTTGTTAACAATGCGTGCTGAAACAAACAAAATGCGTACTAAATACAATTTAGAAAGGGTTTTATTTAAATTGCAATATATTATGTCATTATGTTGAACGATGTTCCATGGACGTGGCACTGTGCAGACATTATTGAAACATTTATAATGCTATATAAGTGATATACTGTATCAATTGTCACTTTTGGCGTGAACTCCTTATAGTATGAGGTTATTTATTAATACTGTGTCTCAATTAATGACAAGAATTACTTCATTACTTATTTTAAGATTATCAAACTTAATTAAGCATTTCATCCTTGTTTTACTTCATAACACTGAATTGCAAAATATATCCCCTATGAATATGCAAAGTACGTGGTTGAAACACTTAAATTTTCTCGTTATTCAGCAATTTACATACATAATAATATTGTTTTAATGAGAAAATACACTGGAGTTTAACCAAATCGTACGTCACAAGTCGCTCATCTCGGATGACGTGTTATACAATATTATGTTCAATAACCGTATATGCGTCCAGTACCGCGGTCATTTAGAGGACAAGGTCAAGCTGGCATCAAAGAAACTTGGAGTTCTTAACAGGGCGAAGCTACTTCACTGCGGGGCTGCGACTCCTTCTTTATAAGGCACAGGTTCGACCCCACATGGAGTACTGCTGTCATCTTTTTGCCGGAGCGCCCGCACGCCAGCTTAACCCTTTCGACTCGGTGCAAAGACGTGCGTTGAGGCTCTTCGACAGTCCCATACTCGCAGGCGATGTGGAACCTCTCAGCCTCAGGAGGGATTTTGCCTCACTGTGTGTTTTCTACCGCCTATATAATGGTTTGTGCTCAGATGAATTATTTGACATGATGCCCACAGCTACATTCTATCATCGCACCGCTCGCCATAGACAGGGAATTCATCCCCACACATTGCATCCGAATACGGTGCGCACCGTGAGGCATGAAAGGAACTTCATCCCACGTACGCTCAAGCTGTGGAATGAACTCCCTGCCATGGTTTTCCCAAGCGACTACAATATGGGGTTCTTCAAGAGGGGCATTAGAAGGTTTCTTCAGGGTAGGCAGCGCGAGTGTAATGCCCCTGGTGTTGAATAACCGCGGTAACCATTTTCCATCAGGTGGGCCGTGTGCTTGGCTGCCATCTAAGTGGTATAAAAAAAATACATAAACCATTTCTTTATATTTATACATATGGATGAAATATCTAGTACCAGTTATTATATTATTATTTTAACAAATCGTTACTAAATCATGTTCATCTTGAATTATGTTTGAGTAACCAAATCGCCGTTTAAGATTGTCAACTTTGGTTCTAATTTACATAGGTCTATATTTGCATAGGTACACCATCATTAATAGTACCTTATTCCTTTAATATGGACTGTTTAATATATTATGCAGGGAACGTTTATGTGAACTAAAGCGTATAGTCCAAGTGATTAACTTTGTGATGTCATTATCATAATATGATATATAATAAGATCAAAATTTGAATTTCATGCAAAACGAAACAAATGATACAAAATAGTAAATCTATAATGTCTCTTCTTATATGCAGGCAGACATAGCCATAGGTACTCGACTAAGTTAAATTCCCTTTTAACTTTTAATCCCCAAGGAGCCAAATTTATGAGTAAGCATTGTGACTCTAAATTCTTCTTAACGCGTTTCCAGCAACGAAAATATTTCGAAATTGTAAAATAGCATTGCTTGGGATCTATTTACTTTACAAAGTGTTTTACTGCCAGTTGTGGAACGACTTGACTTCTAAATATTTTGTTTTACGTAGGTAAGTATAAAGCTAAATATTTATGGTCTTTTTGCTTAGCTGTATTGTACATATTAAATCTTAACTAATCCGAAAAGTTTGCTGTAGCGTTTAGGGGTAGTTCGCGGTACTTCTCATCTCCCGCTGTGCGGCTAACTGTAAAAGGCAAAAAGTGTGCTCGTAGATTTTTCTACTAAATTTTTTGCCTCTACATAAAGATTAATATTTCAAGATAATTCCAAATTCGGAGCATTACTTGGCGGTAAACATACCGAACAAAAGGTCGTTTTCAAAGAAAGTATTTGTGAAGAAAATTAATGTTTAATATAAGATCGAAATCTTAGCTTTGCGCTTCGAAGGTCGTCGTCGGATATTTTTGCATTAAAATGAGGATGCCGTAAATATATTTTTTCAAGTATAAAACAATGCTTATTTTTTATGGCAAGATACAAAATATTGCAGGCCCACTTCGACACCCTTAAACAGTTTTACATTTATTAATTCACAGTTCAATTTATACAAGAGTAAGCTGCTTACCAATTTTATGTTGCAAAATCTATTAAAAAAAGTTTGTTCTTGTATACCTTTTTATAGCCGGTTATACCTATTTATAGCAGGTTATACCTATTTACTCATTGACAGTAAAATATTGATTATGTATAACATACGTATGCTTACGCCTCTTTCTTTCCGGGGAAGGTACAGATCCATCATTCTGCTTATATTCTTACATACTTCACGAGTTTTCTCTTAGATCATTGAACTTTTTCCAAATCCGGCTGCTATTTCGGATTGCTTCTGGCCTGCCTTTTTAATAAATCATTAATTATTACTTAATACACGCACTTCTTTCCTTCCTGTTAGGTAAAGACGACAGCCTCTAAATTCCAATATCATTGTTATACTCGTAGATAGTACCTAGACTAATTTAATTCTTTCTCCAAACCCCTAAGTACAAGTCAATATTATCTGGTACATACAACACTGAGAAACTAACCAGAAAAAGACGTTCAATATAAGAAAACAGCAATAATCAAGTTTCGTTTGCGGGCCTTCCTATAAACTGCAGGCGCCACCACCGAGTTTGAGGCGCACTCTCTGCCGAGAGCCCTTGACCCGAAGCCCTTTGTTGGACGAGTACAGTTACTAAACCCTTCAACCCCATTTTATGACTCAAACAAGTTTACTGGGACTACACTCTTGTTCTCTTTTTATTATGCTTGTAATTTTATATCGAGTGTACATTGATCGTATTGTTGTTTTTGTAATTATTCTGTAAGGACTGTCTTAGTAAAGAACACGCTGTGATTCATATATTGATAATATACTCGTAATGTTGATTTATCATGTCGGAAATTAATAAGGTTTCGTTGTAGGTATAAATCTGGTACATCCGTATGGTTGCCGGATACAGCGGTTCTTGTCAATGGAGAATGTTACTAGGTGTGCAAAATTACTTGAAAGTTTCTTGAAGTATAACTCTTATATAAATACACCTGTTTTGTTTCATTCCAAGAAGTAGTTATGATTTTACAGGCATTCAAAGTTCAAAAAAATATCGAGGTCCTGAGCGGCTCGCGCGAGATGCTCTGATTTCAAAATTTCGTTTATCGTGGAAGGTGATAGGCCAATTTTAAAATGAAGAATGTATATGCATAATAAATGCTATAAAAAATTCATTCAAATGAAGAATGTAGTTTATTCCTAGCCTTTCTCGTTAAACGGCCTATTCAAATCAAAACTTATTTTTGAAATCAGACCAATATTTCCTGAGATTTCTGGTGAAACGTAAGGCAGCACCAACTAAAGCGACTGGGCCCACTTCAAGAGTGCATATCTTGGAAACTAGTTGATATATCGAAATAACGCTTTCACATGTATATTTTTATTTTGAACACAGAATATAATGAACTAGAATACAAAATTAATGAACATTATAGATAGATAGATTGATAGATAAATCGTTATTGTACATCAGTATTACAGTAAATGTATGGACAGTGCATGACATTATGTACAAATGGCGACCTGACGCTGAGAGCGATTTCTTACAGGCAACATTATCCATTCTCAACGTCATGGTCGTAAAAAATTGGGATATTAAGTTGAGTATCGTCTATAGAATCAAATCACCTCTTTTCGAGACTTTGCCTTTAGCTTACCATGAGGCGAGGTGAAGTCAAAATGACGTGTCCTTTTAGAATAAAAAAAAACAATAGAACGTGCACTAATTGCGAGTAGTCACCCAAAGTTTTGAGTAATGTGACTTCAACACCTGACTTGTTTTTGAAAAGCATCTTTACTGATCATTTTATTTTCTTTTATAAAACTGCTCCTTTTTACCTATGATTATTATTCATAGACATTTTATGAATCCCTCGTTTTAAATCTATCGATAACAATCGAAACACATTACGTTACTTAAGTACGTATCGGAAAGGCCATCGGGAGACACGGTAATAGAAACGGCTCGTTTAACTGTGCCCCGGACACTATTTTGTCACTAATAATGTCGGTTTAAGACCACTAAACACGGTCGTTAGGGGCAACTGGAGCATTAAAACTGTTCTGTTGCTTTGATATAGTAAAAGCAAGTTAGTGATCTAAAATGGGCAGTTTTAAATAAAATCAATAACGCCTATTTACGGTCGTCTGTTACTGCTGTTAGAATTAGTTTTGTTTAAATTTGCTGATTTTATGCATGCATCCAGAAAAACTATAGAATAGCTTTTCATTGAAGTTATTCTTACACGTCTTATGCTCATAGTTAATTGATCATTATTGTTATAATTTCAAACGGAGACTGGACTGGAACTGGCCGAACGACCCACCCGCGACATCTGCCAATTCCCCAAATGGTGATGATGATTGTAGGTTATACTGACCGCTTTCTAGCAGGCCATCTAAATCATATTTTTAAATATGCAATCAATCAATCAATTAGTCCCACAGCCCACAGCGAGACATGGGCCTCTCTCAATGTTAGGAATATAACGATATTATGTATTACTACCGCAACGCAAACCGTTAAATATTGATATTCATATATTATTTCCATGCATTGATGATATTCAGCACCATTTTATAGATAATAAATATTATTTTCAATTACAGTGATATTCGATATTCATTGTCAGTTCCCTTAAATATTTTGACAAGGTACCTGGTGGAGCGCTGTACTTTCTTAATTATTTCCCACATAATTTAATTGTATTTCAATTTTGTAATTTAATAAACCGCTTCTATGTATCGAATAATGTTTGAATATTGGCGCTCATTTGTTGACCACTCAGTGTTGAAGAAGGCCAATGAATGGCGCTGTGAACGGATCCTTTCGAACTATATTTTGAGAGTGAAGTTTTCTATGAGCGAGACTCTCAAGCTTCACGATCATCTACCCGCTCATCAGTCACTAAAACGCCCCAGCGCCGAAAGGTGTCTTTGACTCCGCTACCGCACAAAAACGGAAGTTTGATTAATTCAACTCCTCGTTTCTTTCTGTGTAATTCTATAAGTTCCTTTGGCCACATTCTCAAGTCAGTATAAGTGAAGTGTATCGGAAGAAAACGACAAATTCAAGAAAATAACCGACCGGTCGAAATATACCTACCCACCAACACGTGCCAGGAACCACGCCTGTCTGCAGCTGAATCCTCACGAGGTGGAACACAGGTCAGTGCCGGTTTTCTTACGTTTTCATTCATAGAAGCGATTACATGAGTATTTCCTTTCTTACAACCAAACGCCAGGTCATATTAGGTTCTTTACGCTTTGTGTGCAAACACACCACTCGGTAGGACTATATACACGTCCTACCACCATAATTTATGGTCCTTACGAGTCGGATAGGCCAGTAAATAACATATTCACGTAATTATTGGTGAATAATATTTCTTTCCTATTCATTTAATTAAAAGATTCACGTAATTTTGGTGAATTCTTTCCGCCATCTTAGTTTCATTACTTTCTTTCGCTAACAGATTTACGTAAATTATTTGGTAAATTCTGCATTTAAAACGCTAAATCTACGTAATAATTGGTAGATATTTATAATAGTTGGTGATTTACGTATTAATTGGTAAATAATCATCATTCTATTCACATACGCGTAACTTGTAGGTAGGTACCTATCTAGGTACGTAAGTACATAGTTACATTCTCGCTCCGCTGTGCTACTTGCGCTATTATATAATAAGCCGTAGTACAATTTTCAATAAAAAGTAGGTATATCTAAACTGTTTGTGTTGAATTACTATTATATTATAGTAGGTACCTTACAGATAATCTTCTTGTTATATTTCAATAGGTAGGTCCTACCTATCGTTAATTTGCAAACATGTCGTCAGATCTCGAGACGAAGCTTATTCTGTTGAATCAAAAAAAGGAATTATTGTTTGCACGCATCAATCGTTGGTATAAATCGTCGAAATCAGTTGTGTGTTTTGACATAACGACGCGAGCCAATGAAGATTTTCTGGCTGAGACCGAGACCATCGATGACGTTCGCGATAAGTTCGAGTCGATTGTAGATCAAATAAATAGCTTAAATTTATCATTACAATCCCCTGTAGAATCCGACTATTCTTGCCTTGACTCATTCGATGAATTGTATTCGAGAATAAAACGCATTAGAAATAAATTATCTACGCTCAAGGTCAAGGAGGTCGCATCACACGGGCCGAGTAATTCAAGCGCGTCTGTAGTGAAATTGGAAATGCTTGTTATTCCGAGTTTTGACGGACGCCCTGAAAACTGGAATACATTTTATCAGTCCTTTAAGGCCAATATTCATTCGAACACACAATTGTCTGATTCGCAACGTGTGCAATACCTATTCTCAAAATTAACCAAAGACGCATTAAAGTTCACTGCCGGTATTGTTCCGTCAAGTGAGACCTACAGTATAGTGTGGGACGCCTTGGTCAAGAAATACCAAGATAAACGCTTATTAGGTTCATATTATCTTAATAATATATTAGACTTAAAGAATTGTTCACCTAGTGTGAACTCACTTGATTCATTTATAGGTATATATTCCTCATCTATCGCCGCGCTTAAAGAGTTAGGTATAAATGATTTAACGGACTTCGTGTTTCTACAATGTGCCTTGAGGAAAATGGACACGCTAACCATCCAAGCCTTCGAACTTTCTGTTCGAGGTGTCGAAATACCTACAACGCAACAGCTGATCGACTTTGTACAAGATTATGCTAAGATGATTGAACGGTCAAACCCGCGGTCTTCGTCATATGCGAAGTCGTCCACTGCTGGGACACCACAGTCTAATGATAGGCGTGTACAGCGTAATTCTAAGTCGTTTGTTGTCAGTGTGCCGATTAATAATAAGTCGAATGCGCCCGCCGTAGTTGATGCGTCATGTTGTTTATGTGGCGGCCGCGACCACCGACACCTGTATAACTGCGCTCAGTTTAAAAATATGCAAAATGCAAAGGTTAGATATGAGTTTGTTAAATCTAAGCGTGGTTGCGTGAATTGTCTAAGCACATTACATAATCTCCCGCAATGTAAAAGTACGTCAGTTTGTTTCTGTCAGAAAAAACATCATAAATTATTGCATTTTGAGAATAATATTAATAATTCGCACTCGCATGCGACGAGTGCTGTCCCTTTCTCGCCGCCCCAGTGCGACAATATTAGTCCCATTCCTGAGTCACCGCTCGCTTCAAGCACTGTGCATTCGTATGCCTCTAGCCATAAGGGTGATATTCTCTTGGCAACCGCTCAGGTGTATGCTCGCCCTAAAGGTAGCACTGGAAATAAATCTGTAGTCAGATGTCTAATTGATAATGGCTCACAGAATAACTTAATAACATTGTCCTGTTGTCGTTTATTAAATTTACCAATAATACCAATGAGTAATTCTGTTGTCAAAGGTGTTGGCTCCATTTCGCACACGATAATAGGCTATGTGTATTTGGACATTGAATCTCGTATTTATGCAGATCATAAGTATACTATACATGCGTTAGTTATGAATAGCCTTACGGATCAATTGCCCTCGCAATTAATTAAGTGTGATAGCGAGTTAAATCTTCGCGATTTACCGCTTGCTGACTTAAGCTGGAACATTCCAGGAAACATTGATATAGTATTAGGTGCACAGCTCTTCCCGTATATTTACTTAGGAAATAGAGTCGAGTGTGGTCCCAGTGCCCCTTGTGTACTATCAACCGCGTTTGGGTATGTACTTATGGGTGATTACCCACGTAAAGTTGTTGTGCCTACAACCGCATCCTTTTCTGCGCTAGCACTAAATGATTTAGTGCAAAATTTTTGGGAACTTGAGGAAGTTCCTGTGAAGCGCCTATTGTCTCCAGAAGAAACCAAGTGCGAGAATATTTTCACATCTACTGTGACTCGCGATGACGTAGGTCGTTATACCGTTGCGCTGCCGTCCTGCAAGGATCCCTCTGAACTAGGGAACTCGCGCGGCGTCGCTCACCCCCGGTTTTTGTCGCTCGAGCGTAAACTTCGTCAATCACCAACCGTACGCGAAAATTACAATATGGTTATTCGGGATTGTTTGGATAACGGTTGTCTTGGCCTCGTTGATGACTCTAATTTGTCTATGGATGGTTATTACATACCACATCACGCAGTAGTTCGACATGACAAACCGATGCCGCGTATTGTGTTAGACGCGAGCGCTAAAACCCACACTTGTCTTTCGCTCAATGATATTTTACATATTGGTCCCAATTTACAGGCAGACCTGTTTTTATTATTATTAAATTTTAGGTTATTTCCTATCGCAATGAACGCTGACATAAATACTCACCGCAAATCGCTTGAGTTTGATGTTGGCAGTCATGTCGCAAAGGTTTTAGGTCTCTCGTGGGAGCCGTGTGGAGATAATTTTTATTTCACATCCACCTTGGTAGATGAGAAGTGCACTAAGAGAAATATACTCCCTATAGTTGCACGACTATTTGACGTGCTCGGGTTGGTGACACCTGTGATACTCTACGCCAAGTTGTTAATTAAGGAACTTTGGCTTAGTAAGAGTGATTGGGATGACCCTGCTCTAGAGCATATACGCTCACGCTTTTCCGCTTTCGTTCAAGAATTAAAATTGCTTGACACATTAAAAATTCCGCGATATATAGGTGTCGAAGTTGATTGCGAATTACGTCTTGTCGCATTTTGTGATGCCAGCCTGAATGGCATGGGATGTGTTATTTATGCACATTGTACCTACCCATCTGGCATTCAAACTCGCATTTTGTGTGCGAGATCAAAGGTCACTCCGACAAAGATTACTACGCTTGCTCGATTAGAGTTATGTGCTATCTTGCTTATGTCAAAGTTAATAAGAACTGTACGTGATTCGTATGCATTACGCATTCCCGTTACTGACATTTACGCCTTTCCTGATTCCACGATTGCCTTATCATGGGTTCACTCGTCACCACATCGGTGGTCGATTTTTGTTAGCAACCGGGTCGCTCAGTGTCAAGAAAACTTGAACGCTGAACATTTTTATCACGTCGCCGGAGACATTAACCCGAGTGATTGTCTATCACGCGGCATGCTCCCCTCGCAACTTTTGACTTATGATTTGTGGTGGAACGGTCCAGCATGGATCCGTGGCCCCCCTGATGAATGGCCTATTAAGTCATTCTCTCCCGCCAACTGTTCTGACTTACCAGAACATAAGGCAAATGTGTTAACAAAACACACAGAGTCGCCATTGTTATGTACATTAGCACAACGTGTTTCTTCTTGGCAGAAACTACTACGTATCATTACATACGTTTTAAAATTCGCACGATTTAAATTTAAGATCGAACCTCATTCTGTATCAGGATTACATCCTGTCCTTCTCCCTAAACGCGATCACGTTGTTGATCTAATAATTCAGTATTTTCACGTTGTCAATTGTCATACTGGACCTGGACTCCTCATGTCTATCATAATATATAAAACGCGTACTGGTACTTACAAACGCGCTGTAACCAAATTGTATCCTATCCCAACGCAATAACTTACAACGCTAAATAGAATCTTAACTTTAATTTTTAACTCAAGCTTTAAACATACTTTAGATAGAATATTGTTAGTCTAAGTTGTTATTTTAGCTATGTGTATTATTATGTTATACAAATTCACTGTGGGCTCTAATCAGCCAGTGTTCGCTTGTTTGTTTCGTAACGTCTTGCGACGTTCCAAAGCCGGGTGCATGGTGGAGCGCTGTACTTTCTTAATTATTTCCCACATAATTTAATTGTATTTCAATTTTGTAATTTAATAAACCGCTTCTATGTATCGAATAATGTTTGAATATTGGCGCTCATTTGTTGACCACTCAGTGTTGAAGAAGGCCAATGAATGGCGCTGTGAACGGATCCTTTCGAACTATATTTTGAGAGTGAAGTTTTCTATGAGCGAGACTCTCAAGCTTCACGATCATCTACCCGCTCATCAGTCACTAAAACGCCCCAGCGCCGAAAGGTGTCTTTGACTCCGCTACCGCACAAAAACGGAAGTTTGATTAATTCAACTCCTCGTTTCTTTCTGTGTAATTCTATAAGTTCCTTTGGCCACATTCTCAAGTCAGTATAAGTGAAGTGTATCGGAAGAAAACGACAAATTCAAGAAAATAACCGACCGGTCGAAATATACCTACCCACCAACACGTGCCAGGAACCACGCCTGTCTGCAGCTGAATCCTCACGAGGTGGAACACAGGTCAGTGCCGGTTTTCTTACGTTTTCATTCATAGAAGCGATTACATGAGTATTTCCTTTCTTACAACCAAACGCCAGGTCATATTAGGTTCTTTACGCTTTGTGTGCAAACACACCAGTTGGTAGGACTATTTTACACGTCTACCAGTACCTATTTAACAAAAATACCAAAAATTTCAAAAAAATTGATAAGTCATCTAACTCTGCTGTCAAAAATGTGACAGATGGGACCTATCAATGCTCACTGAGGCATGGTGGGGTGGCTGTGAGTTTTTGGGATAGGCCGCATTCAATAAATCACATTTGAAATCCACCAAAATGAAAAATACTAGGTATTAAAGTGACCTTCAGTAAATTGTATGAAAATAAAACACACAAATGAAATGATAGTTACGGTGATATGAGTCTCAATAGTAAAAAGTTACCAGGTAACCCTATGAACATTACAAAACCCATTTTCCTCAACTGTCTGTTACCGTGTTATGTGACAAAAGAAACATACAGTGTTATTTTTCTTTATTTCCGTTTATTTACGGAAAACCATGAGCGTGATATGAAAATGTTATTATAACTTTTAGGGTCAATAATAACATAACAAATGATAGGAGGGTTCAGTTCCCGTTTTGTAGTATTTTCATTTTTTTTTTTAATTTTTTTAATAATATAAATAATTAAATAAACATTCCACAACATTCTACGCAACGCTATCTAGACCCATGGTAAGCATAGCATATTTAGCTTGTGTTATGGAATCTGGAATGCGGATACTTAGATACTTCTTTTTTTTTGTAAATACATACATTCATGCATACAAATATTTGCACTGAGCGGGAATCGAATCCGCGCCTCCTGCGTAGCAGTCGCGTTCATTACCGCAACGCCACGGAGGCTGATTTTGAAGCAATTAGTTGGTCCAGGTTCAGAATAAGACTAGAAGGGTTGCAATTTCCGTCCTGGACTTGATCATTTTCTTATAAAAAGATGTACTTAGTCTTTTTCTACTGACCAGCTTAAAAAAAATTCTAATCTAGTCGTTGCCAAAACGAACAGCTTATATATAAGCTTTTAGTTGTAGTTCAATTTATGAATTCCTAAGTATGAAAATTACAATTTTTTCTTGAAAATACACCCTGTGTATAAAAACGTGACAATTGTTTCTGGATTCTACGCAACAGATAAATTAAAAACATCTATTAGATTATGCTTTAAAGTGATATATTAGCGTAGTATGAATATTCTACAGAGTATTCCCTCGTTCTTGAATCTGGAACACCTACTTAGTTCAAAGTACTCGAAAAACTGAACTGGCTAACAATTTATTACTCCAGTGCCCTAGAGTAGCAGGCATTTTGAATTCCAACAATATTGACAAAGACTTCTAAAAACAAAGGGCTTTTGAGACCCCCTTTTCATACATTTGGCAAGACGCCAAAACAACTTATGGAAGTCAATATTGTTTTTCCTTGAACTAAACGGTGCTCTAAAAGACTGAGGCTCTTTATTTTAATTGTCTTTTAATAAAAATTTACTGTGTATTAAGATCTCAATAAGGTTGTTAGCAAACCATTGGGCTGTGTGTGAGCTTAACTTTTGAAGTACATTTGAAATTGGTATTAAATTGCCTATGATAATTCTTAGTTCTTAAACATAGTGTTGTTAAGGGGCTTCACTATCTTCTCAAGAATGGTAACACTTGTGATTTGTGCTTTGATACCTTTTTCACGAAAGTTTTAGGTCAGTCACTCCTTCACAGCTAATACCCCACCAAACCATCACTGAAGTCGGATAATGCCCACGTTGTAGTCTGTCAACTAATTGGGAAGCTTCCTTATAGCGTTGGGCATAAAACCCATTATTTTGTTTGTTAAAATGTTGCTCAGTTGTAAACAAAATTTTTCTGTCCTTTGCGTACCGCTTCAGTAGCTGTTTCGATTTTACCACCCTATTCTTTTTTAAATTATCAGTTAAGAAATCTCGAGTATGAACTCTTATAGGCTGCAAATCCTAAGTTATCTTTTAAAATACGGGACATGGTTCTTCATCTCCCGAGATAAAGTCTTATGCTTTCGGACAGGATTTCTTCCAATTCTTTCTCTTACTGCTTTGACTACCTTTTTTGTACGAACACTACAGCCACATCTTGTTCTGTCACAAGAGGAGGTCTCATCGTACCTGGTATACAACATTTTACTAATATCAAGCGTATGGAGAGTATAAAAAATTGCATTCGGCTCTCTACCTACTTTGTGTAATGCATTCACAGCGATTCGATTCTCTTTATCAGCATATATTGTACAATGTATTGGCGCCAAAAAGAGAATAAGCAATGAACAATCATTATACAAGTACAGACACCAAATTCAAATGTAATATTTTGTTTATTTTTTATTGTAACAGTATTTATGGCCAGACTATGTAATGTCGTATTGTCAAAAAAAATCGCAAGACGACTAAATTACAATGTAAAAAAAAATATGCCTACCGTTAATAAATTGATACAAAAATAAGTGCTCAATTGAATTTAGATTTATATAGTGCAATGAAAAGTAGTGTCGACAAAGGTGTTCCGAGTTACTAAAAGTTAGAAGAAAATACCTGACTTCTAAAGAGATTCACACCCGCATGCGGAGGACAGATTGATGTGAACCGATTTTTCAAATGACGTTCCGTAGCCGCGACCCTTTCCTTATCCACACGTAGAACCTTTAATATCCTAGGAGAATCCCTCTAAAACAAGATAGCTTTATAAGATTGATGTCAGTAATGCGACTTCTGATGTTGCAATAAGATTTTAATAGTCATTTTATTTTGCAAGTGAGTATTTGGTATATTTATTACGATATTATGTTACCGGTAATCTGTATAACCCGGTTTTCTATGCAATGCCTAGGCCTTGTATAGAATGCCGAGTGCGCAGCAGACAATATATGAAATGGTATTAAACCACCACGAAGGCTAATGTGGGCTAGGTCCTCTTTAATTTACTAACTTATAAATATCTAAGTTGGGGCACCAGTATCCACACAGCGCAATTCGACTTGGACAGATTAGCTTAGAAGATTAATACGGAAGCTAAGTCTTCGTGGTTATTTTTTCACATAACCATTCAGAAATATAATTTTTATTATTTAACATATTGCCGATGGAACAGAAGGCATTCTATATTATATTAGCACACATTGCCTAGGCATTGTATAGAATGCCTGCATTATACAGATTGCCGGTAACATAAACCAGTATTTAATACACTTTATAGTACAACTCGGAGCATGTCGAAAAACTACGGACTAAAATCAGTAAATAATTTGGATCATTATTAGGTACTTGGATGTTAGTCCATGGAAAGAATCGCCCCTGTCTTGTCATGACCCCAATAGACTAAAAAACACTTTTAAATGCGGACATGCGATTTATTACTTAGCTGGAAGGCAAGTAACATATATTTTATCAGTTCCCTTGTGAATAATAATTCGCTAACATTATTCAAAAAAAATACCGTGATGAAACATGATAAAATTATTAAAATATGAAAATTGTGGAAAAAAATCAGATACTTAGGGAATATCTATATGAATTGACTTATTTTTTTTTCAAAAGTCATCATGATTTCGGAGACATGCGTAGGGAACTTTATGACAAAAAAGAGTGAGATCCTTTTGTTTTGATTCAGCAATATTTGACTGAATGTCAGATTCCCTTATTCTAAGCATTTACACTTCCTCCGGGTGACCCTTGACCGCGATCCAAATATGCTGATTGGGCAAACGCCTACCTGTGCCATCTTGATTGTGGTAACAAAATCAGTCAAGCAGCAATTGCGATAAGATTGTGTCCAACTATACATCACTACTATCTGGTGATTATATTTTATATGTTCAGCACGCAGAAATTATGTATGAGATTAGATAACGGATAATATTGCCTGTAAGAGATTGCCACTAGGTACGTGTACGACCAAATAACACATGTTTTTCTCCTTGGTGTGCACAGTAAAGATATACCATACCCGTATAAAGATATACCTACTATACCCAAATTCGTTCCTGCGTGGAATACTGTACGCATCTCTGCGATGGCTCCGCAAAGTATTTTTACTAGATGCTCTCGACAAGTGCAGCGACGTACGGTCCGAATTATTGGGAATCCTGAGGTCACAAACACCTTTAAGCCTTTGCAGATGCGTAGAGATGTTGCGTCTTTTGCAGTATTTTACCGTCTCTACCATGGTGCTTTGGGCGGTATCTGCGTCGGATCGAAAAGGAGCCAACGTCCGAGTGCCATCATTGCGACGCGAGCGAGGACACAGAGCTGCACACGCTCACCGAGTGTCCAGCATGGGCCGGACAGAGGCGAGAACTAGTGGCGGCCCTGGGAGTGAGAGTTCTTACCCTCGCCTCCCTGCTCACAGCAATGGTGCGCTGTGCGGACGCGTGGGCGGCCGGCGTCTCCTTCAGCGAGCAGGTAATGGTCGTGAAGGAGACGGCGGAACGGGAGAGGCAGCGCGAGCGAGCAAGACTCGCGAACCGCGCTGCCCGCGCGCACAGGCAACTCGGGCGTCGGAGGGCACTGACTGACCTCCGTCCCCCATGAGCGCGGGCCTGGGGGTGACGGGTGAAGCCGCCTGTCACCCCAGCAGAAGCAGGCCACGGCGACGGCGCGCTGAGAAGCGCGCCTCCCCATTCCGGGGGCGAGTCGGGGACACCGTTGTCCCCCCTCCCGATGAGGGCTGAACCATAAGTGATGGCCCTGGGTCCGCCGGGGTGCGAGGGATATGTCGATGACAACCTCACCTCCGGCCTAGCACCACGACCCACAGTCGGCGTGCGGTTTTAGTCGGTTCGAGTCCGACATAACCTCCCCTTCCGGCTCCGGCAGGGGGGTATCCGAGGGGATTTCCGCACGGAAAAAAAAAAAAAAAAAAAGATGAGCTCTTCCAATTAGTCCCACCCTCCACAGGACAACATGTGCAGGGCTTAGATGTCACCGCATACGGTGCAGAATATACCTTCTAGAACCAAACGGTTGAACGGCGAATCATTCTTATGACACAACATAAACTATTATATAGAAAGCATAAAAATACCACTGGTTTGTAGCAGATGCAGATTAAGTATCATACTCCGTGAAGGCTCTATAACACCAACCCATGACACCACCGGTAGAGTCAAAGGTATTTATTTCATTCCCATGATACCACCGATAGTGTCAAGGTTTCATGCTTACCAAAGAACACTAAATAAGCTGTAGTATTCTAATTACCCTATCAAATAAACGGCTAGTACTATTCTGAACAGTTAAATCAGTTCTATTTCGCTAGCGCAAATAGGTGAACTATTTCCTCTATCAAACTGAATCACATCAGTCTTTAGCGTTCACCTATGAGCTTTAGAACATCTAAGTAATTGAAATGCAAAGGGGAATGAAGTTTAAATTAATCCTCTGATAGAGCTAAACTATTACCTGTTTGACGTGTATTGCTGGTAGATTCAGTATTGAAAGATCATTAACATTATTAAAATGTTACTAGTAGTTAATTTGCATATTATTTTTATTCGAAGATACCGCAGCTATATATCTATGAAATTGTAACGGTGTAAAAGAGATTTTATAAATAATAAGAGAACTTTAAGTTGGTGTGCAAGTGCATTGGAAATTACCACACTATTAAAAAAAATTCACCGCACGCAAAGCATTTCCACTGAACGTGACTTTTGCCAGAGAGTTGTGCGTGAAGCGAATGAGATGAACATACAGAAATTTCAATCAGAAATACGTTATGTGAGTCGATCTATCAATACTAATATTGTAAATGCGAAAGTAACTCTGTTTGTCTGTCAGTCTGTCTGTCTGTCTGTATGTTACGCTTTCACGCCTAAACCACTGAAACGATTTTGATTACGTTTGGTATAGGGGTAGATTAAACCTTGAGAAAGAAAATAGGCTATGTTTGGTCGCGATAACCGACATCCACGCGGGCGGAGGCGTGGGCAAAAGCTAGTGAGTAATAAATGTGAGCATACTCGTATCACAGAGTAGCAATATAAGAAATCAACTTTATACACATCTCTCGACGAAATTGAAAATCCTTAAAAATGGTACAGTCAACTACAAAAGTAGCTTAACAAATTCTAATTTATTGAATACTGTGGCCCCTAAACCATACATAAAATTGTGATAAAAAAACATTGAATATGTAAATTAAGTTTGTCTTCTGGGAATCATAACACTACATTTACTATAGACAGATGCATTCCATTATAAAAAGATTTGTAAAGTATTTTAGTGTTAATCAACTTATGACGTGCGTTGACTGTACATATGATTTTTCACGCCAAACAAATATATATTTTTTTCAAAAGTTATTTGTGTCTCTGTTTCAGAAAAATAACTTGAAAACTGGTTGAATTTATTATTTTATTCTGATACGGCTTGTAGATTTCATATTTGCAGGGAAACGGAAAGGAATCAGTAAGTTGATAAAAAGATCAAAATAAATGTATAGGCAGCTGAAACCGGCAAAATATCTATTCCATTAAATCATGCACTATCGCATAACTGAATAGAGGAAACGCGATAGCGGTAGTAATGTATCATATGAGACAATAAACAAATAATAATTTAGTGGAAGTAGATGATGTTTATGTTTTTACAAATGCTGTATTATGGTTTTATAGGTTAATTAAATTATTGTCCTGAAATAAATCGGCAAAAAAATAATTTATACCAAACGTTGATAGTAAAAACCCAGTAGGATGCCTACCATTATTAAATAAAAAGAAACCTAACTACTCACATCAGATAACGAAATACAGTACGCGCGCATTAGTTCCTCTGACCGAAAGAGATTACCAGCGTCTTGAAGCAAGGCTAAAGCAATTTGAAACAAAAATCGCTCGCGCAACGCTCATTTCAAGTTAGTTACGAACTATGAGAGATACCCTATTATACCCTATTCAGAACATGAAAATTCTAAATTGTCTGCAGAATAACTTCGGTCAGCAAGCAGTCTGCTCAATTCAGTCGTCGAGTCAATCTCGGACTCTAATAGACTATATTTATTTTATAAATGTTCAACGAAAACTTTGTAGCCCCCAAAATTAAAAGCAACGCCCTAAAAATGAGAAACAAAATTAAGGCGACGGTGAACATAGATAATAACTCCCCTTTACCCCGGAGTGCCTTAAAAAGACAAACCACTTTCATAAATCTCCGCGGTGGTTAACGCCTCGTCCACAGTGCTAGAAACAGGGAGCGAATGGCTTCGAGCGACAACGGAAGGGACCAAAGTTTTAAGTACTCTTCAGTAAAATGTTTTCACAGAGTGATCTCTTTCGGTAATACCCGAATTTACTTGTTAATTGTCTAGGATGTGAATTGGAGTTATAATGTTATGCAGATCGAGTGTTATGAGCTCCACGAAGTTTATCAGCGTTAAATATAATGGCAATATATTAAGCGAGATAATGAAGAGTATAACGCAATATCTTTAGCGCAAAATAAAATAACATTCTGCGCTTGCTTTCTTAAATAATTAATTCCCTCTTCAAGAATTTCCCTTCACAATTTTACTGAGACTATAAATAAAAATCACTAAAAGAATAAACTTAACTAACGCTTCTTTAATAACACTTTTTATACGTGGTTTTTTGTGCTCATTTTATTAAAGAATATTTTCAAAGAAATCTCACTAAATATAAATGTTATTTTTATACTATTTATACTGATTATTGATGATACTAGCTGGAATCCATTGTTACATTTACACATATTGAGAAGTCACTTGTACTTTTCCACAGTACTTATTATGGAACCAGACCGATTTCGCCATACTTACGGCATTCTCGAAGGTTTACATTTAGAGGTTTTTTATAATAAGTATATGCTTAGACGAATACTGATTGTTTGGTATTTATGGGTGAATTTCTCAAACGTAAAATTTTCGCGGCGTGACTGAAAATCATACCTTAAAGTTAACATATAGTAATGATTATTTTTTGTAAGAAAGATATCGTTTTGCTCTATATGCACGTATAAATTATATTATTGAAACTATTTTTGTGAGTGTGTAAAAAATGTATTTTCACCTAAATTCTAAGCTTGGTGGCGCGTCCACAACCTGTTTTCTTGGGAATGATCACAGTTTAATCCAAACTTCATTAGTTTACTGAGTATACTTAATAATAATTCGATTCGGCATTATTTTAGCTATCTTCGATAATGTCATTCGTAGTATTTAGTACAATACTTTATCTTAAAAATAATTTATAAGATGCGTCCGCGGCAAATGTAAAATTTTGGTGGGATTTATAAAAACATCGAAGGAGTCGTATTGAAAGTACCTATAAGGACGACACTATCATCCTTGGAAACGTTCAGTTGGGTGTTAATGAGCACCAGTGCCAGTTGTCCACAGTCCCGTTTCGTTTTTCTGCCAAACACGTAAGTAG
The DNA here is from genome assembly GCA_914829495.1 of Eilema sororculum. Lineage (NCBI taxonomy): Eukaryota > Metazoa > Arthropoda > Insecta > Lepidoptera > Erebidae > Eilema > Eilema sororculum. Next base: position 15,612,231 of record OU618552.1, on the reverse strand, counting down.
GTCGTTTCATAAGCCTCGGACAAAAATATTGTAATTTTTGTGTTGATTATTTAAACCGTTTTATTCTCATTGTATGTTTTAATATTTAAGTATAGTGTACAGGTTCAGTATGTGTATTAAATTTTGGTAATGTAACCACTATATTCCAAATAGTATTTTCATAAAAAAAATTTTTAGACCTGAAACTAATTTTGGTGGAGCAATTTTGGTGAATTTGGTGGGGTTTTACTAATCATCAAAATTGTATATTTACACCAAAATTTGTTTTCATAGTTATTTGATTAAGCTCCTACGTAGTCCGACGGGCTACTAGGTCAGGTGGCCTCTACGTGGTATACCCTGGGCAATGGAGAAAGCACCGCCTCTCTCCCTAGGCGGGAAAGAGGTTGGCTGTTGAGGGTTGTTCGGAAGCTTCCCTAATTTTCTCTTCAGATTAACCATTAGCATATGAACTACCCATACAGCAGACAGGCGAGTAGTTGGGTGAAGTCAGCTGATGCCGCAGTAGGGACAGGCCGGTATGGTGGAGCATCGTGCGCTCTTTCCGTCACCTGCTTCTACTGGCGTGAAAGGCGGCTTCACTCTTTACTACCAAGCCTACACCGTTAAAACCTGCCCACCCTTCTTCCCTCCTCTCCACTGTCAACATCATTTGGTTTTTCTTCCTCTGCTTTCTCACTTACATGAAAGCTACCGTGGATGCAAGAGTGCCGCATGCAATCTTTTGCACGTGACTCTACGCAACAAAGCGACGACGTCGAAGATGTAGGGGACACTCAACTCCTGCTTATGTTGCTCCAGCAGCTAGCACTTTGCTATCATGTAAAAGGTACTCAATCTTCTCCACAGAAGGCTTCTGACCTCTACCGTCCTCAAGCTCCTCACATGTTGCACCAATCTATCGGCGTCCACCACCGATATTAACAGCATACATGGGCAGTTATGGAGTGATTGTCTGATGCTATCCGACCAAAATACCACGCTGATTTGGAATGGACTAAGGACCGATCCTAGATGTACCCCGACAGTGATAAGGAAGATTCTGATATTGCCAACAGTGAACAACGGAATCAGAATCGTGGTACAGGTCCCGGATGGTGTAAACCTCTGGAACCCTTTTGAACCACAATGCCCATCAGCTCACCGCGTGAGAAACTTAGTTGAAGGACTCTTGTAAGTTCAGAAATAGACATCATACTACCAACTTGCCTTGTCACTACCAAGTGTCCATGGCCTATCTTCCGTCCACCCTTAGGCATACCGAGTACCACCTCTCCCACTTTGAGAATAACTGCCTAAATCTTTTCCCAGCAATCTTGAATAAGTTCGTCGATAATATTGGCGCCATTAGAGTAAAGTATAATCCTTGCTTCTTATTGTACTACCCGCATTAAAAAAGTGCACTTGTGGTTTTGTAACTCTGTTAATAATTTTCGATTTAAATATAGAAAACGTCATTAATTGGTGTTGAATTTGTGATATTCGTGCTATAAACACTAGAAGTCGTGTGTGATAGTGTTTTTGTGCAATATACTGTGATCTAAGATTAAAAGTGATTCAGCAGTTTCTACTGCAAAATAACCTAACATTGTTGCGGAATTATCGTGGTCAATAATGGCTTCTTGTTATAAGTGCACCAAAAAAGTCCCTTCAGATGAGGCTAAAGTATTTTGTCACGGTTGTGAACGTAGAATCTGTGTCAAGTGTAGTGGGTTGTCTCCCACAGAGCAGAGGGTCATTTGCCTCCAAAAACAAACACTGAAGTACCTGTGTCCGGATTGCGAGCTTGGAGTGCGCCAGCTGCCAGCCCTCAGGAAGCTAGTTACCGAGCTACAGCAAGAAATTGAGGCCATGAAAAAAAACCCGGTTGAAAACGCCAGTCTAGAAGCCGTCCTTTCCGAACTTGGCGAGAGGAGCAGAAGGAGCCAGCCATTAGCGTACTTAAGAACTGGAAGAAACTTCCAACTGGTATCAACATTAAGAATGATCTGACCCCATACCAGCGTGAGTACTTCAAAAATCTAAAAGCCGAGCTGGAGCAGAGAACGAATGATGGTGAGTCCGATCTAAAGATTAAATATATTCACGGCATGCCAAAGATAGTGAAGGTGAAACCCGAGCCAAAAAATTGAGTTCCAACATCACCGAATTTACCTTCTTCTACACGAACCTGGCATCCTTAATGGCAAAACGAGATTTACTCTTAATAGAAATAAATAAACTAAAACCTACTTTCATAATACTTACTGAGACACACCTTAAACCGGATATAAGTAATAGCTTGATAGATATTAAAGGCTATGTACTGTTCAGACGGGACAGAGCCACTGGAAAAGGCTGGGGAGGGGTTGCGATTTATGTTACTTGTATACACTGTGATGTTCCTATACAGGTTACCCTACACCCGACCCTAAATACTAACCCTACAGTGGAAGCGCTATGGTTGACAATTAAATACTCCGATTTTATCTTCCTAATGGCTGGAGTCTACCGTCCACCGCACACAGGTTTTGAGGAATCTGATCGTATCCTATTTGATATGATGCGAACAGCTTGTAGCGGTCCACACACTGTGTTCATAATGGGGGACTTTAATTTACCGGATTTTGAATGGCCACTTGCTAAACTAGATGGATACAATACGCTGTATGGAAAGTTTGTGGAACTACTTATGGACTCAGGGCTTCAACAGCTGGTGACTGATATTACACGTCGGAGAGGCAGTCAGCAGTCAGTTCTAGACTTAGTATTATGCAATGACGAGAATTTATGTACTGGAATTGAACACCAAGCGCACATAGGAAAGAGTGACCACCAGGTCCTGCTAGCAACATTACAATTCCAAATACGGGCCAGATGTGACCCAGTAACTACCTTACCTAGAAAGAATTTCTTCGCGGCTGATTACGACCGTATTTCTTTGGATTTGGACAAACAATGTGACTATACCGAAGTATTACAAGCTTGGCATAGCTTTAAAAGCGATGTTGATAAAACTGTTGAACAAAATGTACCTACAAGCCGAAAAAGAAATAATCACAACAACAATAAACCATGGATAGGACCTGAAATACTAAAATTAACTGAAGAAAAGACTCGACTATGGAGGGTTTACCGACTAGCCCAATCAGATGAATCATATGAGAAATATAGAAAAGTGAACAATAAAATCATCGCTATGGTAAGGAAATCGAGGAAGGAGTTTGAAGGAGGAGTCGTGGATAGAGGTCCAAAATCATTTTACAGCTATGTACGACAACAACTATCATCAGCAGTCTCTATACCACCATCTCTAAGGGACCCTGATACACTACTCGTGACTAGTAATGCCAAAGAAGTGGCAAACCTATTTGCCAAACAATTTGAAAAATCTTTTGTTAGAGAACCTGTGGGGCCAATCCCAGCATTAACTGCACCAAAAATCGAAGAATGTATTGACCATGTGACTTTCACTCCCGAATTAGTTGAAAAAACACTAAAAAGTTTCAATGACACTACTTCAATGGGCCCAGATGGGATTCCTGCCCTACTGCTGAAAAAATGCTCATCCGTAATCACAACTAGGCTAGCTCGGATCATGGAACTGTCCTTAGCCAACGAGAAACTTCCAAATGACTGGAAAGAAGCAACAGTCACGCCAATCTACAAGAAAGGAGACAAACTTAATGCAGCTAACTATAGGCCCATAAGCCTCACTAGTTTAGTCTGCAAAACTATGGAAAAGATTATAGCCAAAGAGTTGAGAGATTTCCTATCTAGAGAACAGGTTATCATGGACAATCAGCATGGCTTCATCCCCCGTAGATCAACAGTCACCAACCTACTTATGTGTTTGGAAAAATGGACGAAAAACTGGAACGAACGGCAACCAACAGACATCATATATCTGGATTATGAAAAAGCATTTGATCGAGTCCCAATCAGGCGACTAGTAGCAAAACTGGATCACTTTGGCATCCGTGGGAAACTTCTAAACTGGATCGCTGACTTTCTGTCCGAACGGAAATTCAGAGTACGAATAGGAGACCAATACTCTGAAGCACACAATGTGTTGAGCGGTGTACCACAGGGGTCAGTGCTCGGACCAATTTTGTTCGGGATCTTCCTCACCGACCTCAAGGATATCATTGACTCAGATCTGTCTCTATTTGCCGACGATACTAAACTGATGGGAAATCCTTTGATCTGCCACAATATCATCCAAAGTGATCTTGAACGAATTTTTCAATGGACAAGAGACTGGTTGGTCACCCTGAATGCTGATAAATGCACGGTTTTACATGTCGGTAATAAAAATCCCAAGTTGCCCTACACAATTGATTCAAGGAACTTGCAGAGTGTGTCATCTCAGAAGGATTTAGGAGTGACAATAACAGAAAATCTCAAATGGGATGAGCATATCTTGGGAATCACCAAAAGAGCTAATTCCATAATGTACACCATCAGAAAAGCGTTCTCACATATAGACAAGATCTTGTTTGTCAAGATATACAAAACTTACATTCGTCCCTTGTTGGAATATGCATTCCAAATATGGAGCCCATACTTTCGCAAGGACATCGATTTACTGGAAAGAGTGCAAAGAAGAGCCACGAAAATGGTCTGGAACCTACGACACAAGACATACGAGCAGCGGCTGGAAGAACTTGGTCTAACTACACTGGAGCAGCGCAGGCGGCGTGGGGATTTGATTGAAACATACAAGATTCTGAGCGGACATTACGACGTCCCTGGACTGAGCGGCATCTACCAGATGAAACCGCCTGAGAAGTTGAGAGGACACGCATTGAAGCTCGCGCGCACTCTAAGCATAAGCAATCCTAGGTACCATTTTCTGCCAAACCGAGTCGTGAACTCCTGGAACAAACTGCCAGAGACAGTCATAAGTGCACCTTCAGTAAACGCTTTCAAAAACAGACTCGACCACTATTTAAAAAACGAACTAGCCTCAAACAGTGACACTTTTATGACACCATAAGTGAACGGACTTTGAACATTATAAACATAGTGATAAAATAAATACTCAGCGAACATTAACATTAACAAGTGCTGTGATATGCACGCATCAGCTTTTAGCTGCTAGTGCATGACTAATAATAATAATAATAGTGTCTATCCCTAGCAGATTAAACTCTCTTAAAAGGGCCTCTACGTCTTGGCTTCGGCCCGACGCACGCCTTCCAAAGGCCCGGGACTCCATAGTCCCGAGAGTCACGGATCAGAGAAACATAATAATAATAATAAAAAAAACAATCAAATGTTTTGCTTTTATACTGATAGTACTAAGAACTAAAATGGTTTTGCCATATAAAAATGAAGTTGGTGATAAAAGGGTGAAAATTAAGGGTTATATGTACCTATTCAGTGCCAAATTTTAAAAAAAAAACAAAGAAATAGTATAAGTAACAATAAATAAAAAATAAAAATAAGTTGATATGCAATTTTGGTGTTAGACACCAATTTCGGTGTATTGGCAATTCAGGTGTATAAAATAAACAAGTAATTCCCAGGGCTAATTGACTATTCAAGTCAAATAGGCATCTAAATAGGTATTTCTAGCTAAATATTGAAAGAGATTACCTAAATACCTAGAAATAAAAAAAAACACCAAAATTAGCTAAAAATTCATAGATGTTGAAATTCACCCTTATTCATCCTAATAGCTACAGTATTGCTTCAAGCAACTTGTGGCCGGGGTCCAATTACATAATATAATTTTATTAAAATTATTACTAGTGACTTCTGCCGTATTATGATAGCTTTTTATTAGATGAACAATAAAAACACTTTAGAGGCTGTTCCTACAGGGTTACGTGGGAGTGTCACAATAAAAGATGGCGTACACTTATAACGTTTATTGCCGGTCACACAAATTGTCTCACAATATATAACTTATATAAGAGTCACTAGAACACTTGATACTAACTAGGAATATCTATAAGTGGAGCGAGTTTATATGTGGCTGACTGTAGCAAGCCTCCAGTATGAACTGGCTTTACAGAGCGCGAGCGCTCCGTCGCCGCCCGACAAGGAATTTGCTGACATCGCGTCTGTGACGCGACGCCGCTACAGTATTCCCCCCTTATTTTGAAAAAAATTTTAGGTAAAAAAATTTTTAAAGAAAAAACATCTATAACTAACAAAAGTTTCATCAAAAACAGTACATCATTACAAAGTTCTTATACTATGCATCGATTACGGTCTCCGTGCGATATTTGCTGACTTGCACACTCGGGCGCCGCTACTGTGTTTACGAAACGCGTCCGGTGTCGCAACACTGCCCTGTTGTAACATTCCAATAATTATGTTTTAACATTACGACCACTTAATATGGGTCAGCAGAGACCTCCTGTACCAATAAAATATAATAAACTTATTCTAAACACATTCATGCCTATTTAATGGTAGCTGCCGTGATGACCCGCTCTGCTATATTTAATTACATCCCTGGGGATCCTCAGCGTCCATCACGACAGCGCCTGCAACTCCTTCCATTCATCACTACTCATCATACCTCCCGCTAGCATTCCTGTGATTTTTACTTACATATATGTCCTAGGTGACAACGACTTTGGAGAGTGGAATTGTTCTGGGCCCTTCGGGGGCTCGACCGGCGTTGACTGCTGCTGCTACTGTCATCTGTTTGCCTATCCAGTTTTTTGTTCTTTTGTTACATTTCTTGAACGCAAAATAGGCTATCAATACACCTATTATTGCTAGTATTACGAACAGCATTATGTTGAATTTTGATATCTGGTACTGAATATCTGAGTTGTTTGCTCCTTCTTGGGCAATGATGACCTGTTCTTTACTTTGATTTTTGCCCATGATTATATACATCTATCTTTTAACCGTGACAGAGTGCGAATGAGTGCTTTCTGAACTAAAGTATCAGTAAATTAAGCAATTCCACTATCCAATTACAACATATTATTTCGTAACATCTATGTAAATACATTTGCGCACATGTTATATGTTAAACCTTACTGGCCGCTTGATGGCACGACCGCTGCGCGAGGTGCGAGTGTTAGCGTTTTCATAAGCGGATTCTTTGATTAAAATGCCTTTCTGTGAGGTTTCTCTCTCCGATTCTGACTCTGATTGTGTGTTAGGCCTGATTGATTGCGGGCTAATGGCTTTGCTGTTTTCCTGACTATCCGTATTTAATAAGAATGCTGGTTTAACTCTATCAATGGATACATTACTAATTCTATCTGGCAACTGGATTGTGAGGGTTTTGTCCGTACGCGTAATTACCTTATACGGACCTTCATACGGGGGTTGTAGTGACTGTTTTTTTATTTCTTTTCGAATAAACACATGAGTGCATTTTTTTAGTTCTGGATGTACAAAAATAGGTCTAGATGATCTTTGAGAGGCTGGTTTTGGTTTTAATCTACTAATTACTTCTTTTAGATGTTGTACGTACTCCTGTGAGTCGTAAAACTTTCTGTCCGTGCTGTCATAGAATTCACCGGGTAATCTAATGGTGCAGCCATATACTAGCTGCGCTGCGCTTACATTAGTGTCGCACCTTGGTGCTGCTCGCAATCCCAATAATACCGTCGGTAATTCCCCTAACCAATTTTCATTGTCTAATTTAGCTTTTAGTGCGGCCTTTAATGATCTATGCATTCTTTCGCACGCGCCGTTTGCTTGTGGGTGGTAGGCAGTAGTGCGAATCTTTTCTATACCTAAAAATTTCATGAGATGCTTAAATATTTCGCTTTCAAACTGCCTACCCTGGTCACTCGTTAACCTTAAGGGACAACCGAAACGTGTGATCCAGTGTTCGAAGACTGCCCGGGCTACTGATTTAGCTGAGATATCTGAGATTGGAATACATTCCGGCCAGGCGGTGGCCCTGTCTATCATAGTTAACAGAAATCTGTGGCCTTCCTTTGAGCTGGGGAGTGGTCCTACTAGGTCTATGTGGATATGCTCAAAGCGATCGCACTCGGGAAATTCTCCCAGAGCCGATGTCGTGTGGCGGTGGACTTTAGCCTTTTGGCACCTAACGCATGACCGTGCCCACCTACCGATGTCTTTGTTCATGCCTGCCCAGAAAAATCTATCGGTAACCATGCGCCTGGACGTTCTAATACCCGGGTGGCTAAGGTTGTGTATTGATTCGAATGCTGCCTTGCGAAATTCTATGGGTAGGTACGGGCGTGCCTTATCGGTTGAGGTCTCACAGAGGATGTTGTCCTCCGGCCCGGTACCGCTTAGTTGTACCTTTTTGAAGCACAGACTACTATTGTTATGGTTAACTAAAAATTCTGAGAGTTCCTTATCTGCTTCCTGTGCCTGGGCGAGTTCTGTTAAGTTGATGCCCGTTGGGCATGTTATTGTTTCAATACGCGATAGCGTATCCGCTACGACATTTTCTTTACCTTGAACATGTAATATTTTGTTCGTGAATTCACTGATGAACATAATTTGTCTTGTTCTCCTAGGAGTTTCTTTTTCACTACCTACTTTGCTAAATAAATACACTAGTGGTTTATGGTCGGTATAGACCACAAACTCTCGGCCCTCGACGAGTTTCCTAAAGTGAATGATTGATAGATAAATGCCTAATAATTCCCTGTCATAGGTACTGTACTTTCTTTGCGCTTCAGTCAGGCGTTTGGAGAAAAAACCTAAGGGTTGCCATCTGTTACTTACCCGTTGCTGCAGAACCGCTCCCACGCTGCTGTCTGATGCGTCAGTCATCAAGGCTAACGGGGAGTCTGGTAATGGGTGAGCTAATAACGTCGCGTTCTGTAGACTTACCTTGCTTTCTTCGAATTCATGTGCCGCTGCTTCTGTCCATTGTATGGTCGTCTTGTCCTTACGCTTTGAGTTGTGGAGGTATTTATTCATTTCAGCCTGCCCTTGCGCTGCTTTTGGGATGTGTGCCCTGTAGAAATTTACCATGCCTAGGTACCTCCGTAGGTCCTCTACTGTTTTAGGCCTTGGGTAGTTTTTTATGGCCTCAACTTTATCAGGTAGGGGTTTTATGCCCTCTGCTGACACTTCGTAGCCTAGGAATTTAAGTCTTTGTCGGCCCAGACAACACTTTGATATGTTGATGGTGATGCCGAATTCGTTAAAACGCTTAAAGACTTCCTCTAGGTGATGTTTGTGGGACTCTACGTCGGCACTGGCGATGATTATGTCGTCTGCAAAACAAAACAAAAAATCCAGCCCTTGCAAGACACTGTGGTCCATGAATCTCTGGAACGTTTGACTCGCTCCTTTTAGACCATACGGCATTGCTGGAAATTCATACAAACCCATTGGTGTGATTACAGCTGTCTTCTCGATGTCATCCTCGTGTACTGGTATGCAGTTGTATGCCCTGTTGATGTCCAGGCTCGAAAAGACTTTCTTGTTTGCTAATAGATATGTGAAATCTTGTAGTCGCGGTACCGGGTACCTGTCTGGTTTTGTTATCGCATTTAGCTTCCTATAATCCCCGCAGGGCCTAATGTTACCATCCTTTTTGGGTACTACATGTAATGGACTGGCCCACGCACTTTTGCTGGGTCTACATATTCCTAGGTCCATCATAAGTTGAAATTCGGTTTTAACTTTTTTATATCTGTCTGGGGGCAGCGGGCGTGCACGGGCATGCACCGGTGCCCCAGTAGTTTCTATGTGATGGCGCACGCTATGTTTAGGGATGCCTTTGAAAGAGAAGGGTTTTGTTATATCTGGGTATTTTGATAGAATTTCTATGAAGGGGTGATCGACGGGTGTGGTTTTTATTGTGGATTGGTCAGAATCGGAGAATGAACCAATCGCCATTATGCTTGTTTCTGTATCTATTAATTTTCGGCCACTAAGGTCTATTAACAGTTTGTGCTTAGCTAAAAAATCTGCGCCTATTATTGGTTGCTTAACATCAGCTATGACAAATATCCACCTATAATTTCGTCTTAATTTAAAATTTAATTCTTTTGTTATCTGTCCATAGCTCTTAATTTTAGTGCCATTTGCCGCGAACAAGTTGTATTCACAATTTTCACTATGCTTTGCTATATGTTTATCACTCACAAGATTACGCGGATAGACCGATATGTTTGCGCCACTGTCTATAAGATAAGAGGTACCTGTGTACTGGTCCATGATGCTGAGACGATGATTTACTTGCGGCCTGCATGACTCGCCCATTTCATGCACCGCTGTTAGTTTTCCGGCTTTTTCTTATTCCAGTTGCATGGTTCCACGCATTTGTTCGCCCGATGCCGGAAACGGAAGTGGTAGTCGCATAACCAGTCACGGTCTGCTGGTGTTCGCCTGCGAGATGGGCTGCGACTCGGTGATCTCGATCCAAAACGTCCGAACCTGCCTCTTCCTCTGCCGGTGAAACTAGGTCTGGGCTGCCTGCTTTCTAGTCCTCTTATCCTCTCTGTCAGGTTCTTGATTTCTGCTATTAAGTTCGCTGGTTCGCCTCCTGAAGCTACATCTACTTTGCTGACTGTCTCTCTATGTGATACGGATTCTATGACCTTGTCCGCTATGTTTCCTAAGGTACTAAGGTCCTTCGTCTCCGTAGCTGCCAAAATTCCTCTTACTGTGCTTGGTAACTGGTTAAGCCACAGTATAAGGAGGGTTTCATCTTCAATCTTGCCACGTGCAATGTCACGCATTTTTCTCAGTAATTGCGATGGCCTCTGGTCTCCTAATTCCATTTCGTTCATCAGTCTGTGTACCTGTTGCTCCTTGGTCCTCGCATAGATTTCGCACAATCGCTTTTTTAGCATAGGGTACTTGTCTGTTTGCGGGGGGTCTCTGAGAATGTCCGTGACCTGGGTCAGAACATCTTTGCCTAATTTTGATACAATTATCTGGTACCTTGATTCGTCCGAGGCCTTTTGCGGGTTCAGTACTGCTTCAGCCTGGATAAACCACAGCTCGGGCTCGTCGCACCAGAAGTCTGGAATACGCGTCGTAACCGCGATGCTCGTGATCACCTGCTCTTCTTTCACTATACCCGCACTGCCGTCGTTTGCCATTTCGTTACTAATGTTCACACACGAGTTCAATAAATTCACAAATGTTCATAAAAGTACACGAAGTTATAGGTTATATAACCTATAACAACTCCCACGTTCACGTTCGGGGTCACCACTTTAGAGGCTGTTCCTACAGGGTTACGTGGGAGTGTCACAATAAAAGATGGCGTACACTTATAACGTTTATTGCCGGTCACACAAATTGTCTCACAATATATAACTTATATAAGAGTCACTAGAACACTTGATACTAACTAGGAATATCTATAAGTGGAGCGAGTTTATATGTGGCTGACTGTAGCAAGCCTCCAGTATGAACTGGCTTTACAGAGCGCGAGCGCTCCGTCGCCGCCCGACAAGGAATTTGCTGACATCGCGTCTGTGACGCGACGCCGCTACAAACACATTCGGCTAAAGCAGCTATCAATATATCATCTACCAAAGAATAAAACTGATATAATGTCTGCTGTTATATTGATGGCGTTTTATTGATTTGACGACGCCATCTATCAACACTGTACCAACGGCAATCCATAAATGAATTATGCATGAGGGAAGACGTGCTCGCGTCAGTTTTCTAATAGTGGTTAGTGAGACAAGACCGGGTCGAAGGCGCGGTCTGATCCCTCATATGCGGGGATTAAGGAAGCCGCTAGCGTTGTCATCCCCTTATAAAGTGGATGACGCACTGCATACAGTATACTTAATGCAGTGAACGCTTTTAATCATTTAATGAAATAAAGTTATACGTTGGCCGTGAACTGGCTATTGATCTTATCTATTATTTTACGACTTTTACGAAAAAAAAAACACTGTTTATTTATCAAAAAAGTAGTAGGGAACTGAAAGAAAAGCACATTTCTTACAATTGCTTAAGTGTTAAATAAATTATTGTCGTGTTTTTCATTTTTAATACTTTGTTAATTTGGTTGGTAATCCGTTTTTCTTATACCCTGTCAAGTTCAAGGTAAAATCTATATAATACCATTACATTACATTACATAAACTCACGCCTGTATTCTCCGAAGGGGTAGGCAGAGGTGCTAGCACCCACATTTCGCCAGTTTATGTTTAGGTCCCAATGTAATAGGTGGCGAGCCTATTGTCATTAACCGAGCACTTATAAACCTGCGATAAATACACATATAACTTCGAAAAGTATCGAAAAGTCATTGGTATGTGCCATGGTAAACCTGGGATCGAACCTGAGACCTGGTCTCAGCAGTCCATTACCCATACCACTAGGCTAACATCTTCAAAACAAAAAAATATGTTTTTATTTATTGATAAAAGTTTTCTTACTTTCATCTAAGATTCTGTACCAGACAAATATATTTCACTGACATTGATGGGGGTTTCGCAGATACAGATTTATACTTTATCCGGCTAATACCAATTATGATAAGTACCGATTTCGTGAGAAAATATAATACACAAACGTGTGATTCAATAAATTCGCAATGAAAGGGATCACACTTTTTCTCGCTCATCGTAATATGGAATTCCACTCGTCATAAAAACGGGTACCATCTATTTGACGTGGATGTATGGACGATAATAATTCATGTCAATATTCATACGTGTCAAACAAATCGTGAAATGTGACCGATATCCAGGTTGTGATCACAACCGAATACTTTTCACAATAAATCATGGGCACTTATAACGAGTAGTTTATGGCGCGTGCCGAATTGATGGCTTAATTTCGTTCTTTTGTTACTTTAATATTTATAACCTGCTATTAATTTTTAGTATTAAAACTGTTGCGATAGTATTTTTGCCAAAAAGCTCAAAATAAAGTCGTAGAAGACTATGTTTTAATATATGGATATTAACTTATACATTGGTCAAATATATATGGTAATTCAATAATGATAACGGGGATTAATGCGATCATGGTATAGGTTTGCACCTTTGATTTGTCTGACGTTTCGTGTCTGAGGTTACACCAGCCATGGTCGCAGGCTGACTGTCAGTCAGCATATAGTCAACCTGTGACCACGGCTGGTACAGGTGAAATTATGAGTCTCATACATCCAATATACCGATTCACCAAGTTCTAGAAAAACACAATAACTCACAAAATGTTTCTCGTGCTAATGCAACCCACGCTATTACTGAACCAGTCTTTTTTTGGCTCACGGCTCTTAAAGATGGTAAGACTTAATTTTAAACATAATAAGTGTATTCTGAGATAGCTATAAATAGACGAATACGTATACATAGGTATTTTCAGTAGATAAAAATTTTGATGAATTTATTTTTAGTCCAAAACTTAGTCTTCTGTTTATACTTCATTCAAGATAAATGTAAATCGAGACATTTCTTGTTAAAGAAGTCACATAAAAGCTGATTCTTTTCATCTTTATCTTTTACGATACCAAAAATCTGCTTGTTGACAGAAAAAGCTTAAACTTTTCATAACTAAGATAAGTTACTTCAATATCTGAATGAACAAAATCTTTACTAGCAGACTCGTTATTTTAAGCCTGCGTTCTTTACTGGAAATGCTTCATTTTTTTATTTATAAACTTCATGCACAAGTACATAGGCGGACTCAATGCCACAGGCATCCAACCAACGATGGTGCAGAGAGAGATTCAGTAGGTTCATTATTAAAAGATAGCTAATCATAAAGAGAATGTTCCTTTTTTATACGGAATGTAGTGTGTATTTTTTTTGCGTGTGTGGAAAATTGTTTGAATATATGGGGTTTATGTGAATATAATATGGAATGCTTTTTATACGGAACTAGCCTGCGGCTCCACCCGCGTGGATGTTAGTTATTGCGTTTTAGTCATATCAGCGGTTTTACTCAATCAACTATTTCGGTCTAACTTAACGCCTAGTTAGTGAAATACTGTTCGTAAGCCCTAAGTCACCTCACCATGTGTTAGCGAGTAAGTATTAACTACGGGAGGAATTAGAGGGTTTTAGATTTGCATATACGTACATATTATCTTCACGCCTTTATTATAATATAATAATACCCGAAGGGATTAGCAGAAGTATATTAATACTCACATTTGTTCGAAAAACATTGGAAAAAATGAAATGCTCAAGTGAGACTCGAACTCACGCTTACAGGGCGACTGCTCTGCCAACTGAGCCATTGAGCACCACTTGAATCATTCCAAATTTTCCTTCTCTTTATATCCGTCTATAAGGGCGACGGTGCAGCCATCTACCAACATTCTTACGAACTGTTGGAAACAATGAATGATTTTTCAACCATTTTTAAACATTGAATTTTGATGACTGCGCCCAAATATTTGAATGAATTTTTTATAGCATTTATTATGCTAACTGTTAAGTTCGAAAAAAATTGGAAAAAATGAAATGCTCAAGTGAGACTCGAACTCACGACCTTTCGCTTACAGGGCGACTGCTCTGCCAACTGAGCCATTGAGCACCACTTGAATCATTCCAAATTTTCCTTCTCTTTATATCCGTCTATAAGGGCGACGGTGCAGCCATCAACCAACATTCTTACGAACTGTTGGAAACAATGAATGATTTTTCAACCATTTTTAAACATTTAATTTTGATGACTGCGCCCAAATATTTGAATGAATTTTTTATAGCATTTATTATGCTGTTAAGTTCGAAAAACATTGGAAAAAATGAAATGCTCAAGTGAGACTCGAACTCACGACCTTCCGCTCACAGGGCGACTGCTCTGCCAACTGAGCCATTGAGCACCACTTGAATCATTCCAAATTTTCCTTCTCTTTATATCCGTCTATAAGGGCGACGGTGCAGCCATCTACCAACATTCTTACGAACTGTTGGAAACAATGAATGATTTTTCAACCATTTTTAAACATTGAATTTTGATGACTGCGCCCAAATATTTGAATGAATTTATTTATAGCATTTATTATGCTAACTGTTAAGTTCGAAAAACATTGGAAAAAATGAAATGCTCAAGTGAGACTCGAACTCACGACCTTTCGCTTACAGGGCGACTGCTCTGCCAACTGAGCCATTGAGCACCACTTGAATCATTCCAAATTTTCCTTCTCTTTATATCCGTCTATAAGGGCGACGGTGCAGCCATCTACCAACATTCTTACGAACTGTTGGAAACAATGAATGATTTTTCAACCATTTTTAAACATTGAATTTTGATGACTGCGCCCAAATATTTGAATGAATTTATTTATAGCATTTATTATGCTAACTGTTAAGTTCGAAAAACATTGGAAAAAATGAAATACTCAAGTGAGACTCGAACTCACGACCTTTTGCTTACAGGGCGACTGCTCTGCCAACTGAGCCATTGAGCACCACTTGAATCATTCCAAATTTTCCTTCTCTTTATATCCGTCTATAAGGGCGACGGTGCAGCCATCTACCAACATTCTTACGAACTGTTGGAAACAATGAATGATGTTGCCTTCTGTGCCCTATTCTACACTATTGCAAATACTCGTCTTGGTGTTACCTTACGCGAAAATGTTTTCAGTAGGATTTCTTACTACAATAGGTTAAGTAAAAGCATTTGTCATGCCAACTAGAAGGAATCCCGGATTACCCATTTCAGCAAGTCACGATTCACGGCAGTTTACTTACGGATAATAAATTAGAAAATACTATATGGTAAAAATAGACCTTCCTCCCACTCCCACACAGACCTCGAGCAATTAAAGTGTATAAGAGAAAAATATATTGGAAATGTAAAAATAGGAATTCAAATATAAATCTAAATCTTTTGATCAACAACAATAGTTTAACCCGTGTCCACGGAAAAGGGAAAATCTCTGCATCCTTTATTCCACACATTCGTAGATAACGTATTTCTCAGTCCCTTTCACGTTATCCATTATGTTAATCTAAGGTCAACGTTTTATCGTATTTAAATGGATTAGACCAACATTTCGTTTTTATCTTCTCCTGAAAAGCCCTGAGTTTTGACACAATATGACAAAGAGTATCACGTTTTATGTTTCCTTTGAAAACTTATCAGACTGTGGTTAGGCCTTTTATATGAAATGGTCGATCGTTTGAAGTGTAATGTATTCACTTCATTTCATTGGGTCCTAGTTTATCTTCTACCAAATTGTTGTGTGTTAGCTACAAAAATAAAGGTGCAATGTGAGTATTATGTAGTATTTTGTAGCTAGATCGTAGGGTTGATCATTATCATAAAGTAGTCGACCATTTCGTGAAATGGCCTCATTTGATGATAAGATCAAGTATTACTGGCCTTGATACTTAGTGTTATCGTTTTTTGTTCATCGACGTTTAGACATTATCATTCATTTGCAATAAGAACATACAAGATAAAAAATACATACGCAAATTTTGCGTTCATGTTCAAAGAAACTTAAAAGTGGGTAATTTTATGATCGGTGTGCTATAAGTGTGGCAGAGAAATCATGAAAGTGATATAAAGACAGTTGAGGTAACATTACTGCGTAATATGCTAAGAGTAAAATTAGTTTTAACTTAATACTGGCACCTGGAGAATGAAAGCAATCTGGGTAACTTGGTCTGTGAAGCACACTTAAGAACAAACGCCATTTAGTAAGACAGTGCTATTTCTAGAACATGAAAACTTTCAAACAGGACAGTAAATTTATAAAAATTTGAAAAGTAAAATTATTTGATGTCTAAATGGGTATTTTACAACTACATTGTTTTAACGAGATACTATCATTTGAATTCTTGCAGAAATCAAACCTCTGCTGTGCGGTGAACCAAACCTTCAGCGTAAAGTTAACTTGGCAAATAGCCAAAGTTACAATGAAAACGACTTGAGATAATAAGGAATGAGATATACTTTTAAGTGCTGTTTTTATTGAAATGAGACCTCTTTAACATTAAGGCTAAACCTGCTGTAAGGAAATGGTACTTGAAGTTTATAAAAAGGATATTTTAATAATCCAAGTATAATAAGGCTTTAAATATTTGTTTCGATCGAATACTCGTAGTACTTACATATTTCAAATTAGCTTTTGCCCTGTGGACGTCTTTTTTTTTTATGTGCGGAAATCCCCTCGGATACCCCCCCTGCCGGAGCCGGAAGGGGAGGTTATGTCGGACTCGAACCGACGCCTGTGCCGCCCGCACGCCGACTGTGGGTCTTGGTGCTAGACCGGAGGTGAGGTTGTCATAGACATATCCCTCGCACCCCGGCTGACCCAGGGCCATCTCTTACGGTCTGGCCCTCCTGCCCTGTGGACGTCAGTTATCACGACCAAGCATAGCTTATACGAGTATGTTAGTCCAGGGTTACAGCTTACTGCATTATAAATTTTATTAAAATTTCTCGAGCCATTTAGACGTGAAAGAGTAACAAGCATTCATCCATCCATCATCCATCCATACTTACAAACTTTCACGTTTTTTTTTTTTTTTCGTGCGGAAATCCCCTCGGATACCCCCCTGCCGGAGCCGGTAGGGGAGGTTATGTCGGACTCGAACCGACTAAAACCGCACGCCGACTGTGGGTCTTGGTGCTAGGCCGGAGGTGAGGTTGTCGACATATCCCTCGCACCCCGGCTGACCCAGGGCCATCCCACAAGTGCGGATACATCACACAAGTCAAGAACCAGCGAATAATGATATTATTTTATGAAAATATGAGGAGTATAACAGATAAGGCTTGTACGATCAGCATCAGAAAGATGTTGACGTACACAGTAATCAAAACGATCTTAATTTCGTTTTCTTATGCCCCTCCAGTTGACTGATTGTTTTGTCAATAAAACAGTTTGATTTGCTCTTAATATGAGAGTTTTAAGATCATTTTGAGACTTCGTCGTTAAGATATTTATAGCGCTGTCTGTAGCTGCCTTGGGTTTAGATTTGGTTGGGACGTCCAGCATCATCTCCCGAAAATTTATATTTATGGATAGCATGTAGCATTTTCAAAACGCATAGATGATAGTGGTATACACATTAGTTTGGTATAGATGAAGTTAACACACACACACATCACAACATCTCGTTTTAACCCCCTCGACGCCGCAACCTGGGTAGTCGCTGGTATAGTAAGGGTATGTAAATTAGAAATAATTCCCTAAATTTACCTAATATATGAAAAAAGAGACGTTTCTCGAAATGTAAAAATAATATTTCACCCTCCATTGAAATACTGGCTCTCATTACCAGTGTTAGAACTGTCATATGTTTTTATTACCGTCGAAAACTTTTTCCAATACGCGCATTACTGAAGCAAAGTCACCCTAAGCAATGAATTACTAATTTTCTTCATAAGAGAATCGGGGTTTCTTCAGTTTTAACCCTTTCAGTGGCTAAGTTCGTTCATTACGCACCCAAGCTGCCAACTTTTTGCCGGGTGTCGAATATTTCAAAGCAGTTAATGAGATTTTGTTTAGTGTATTTTGATCAAAGTGTTAGGAATTGGATGTGGTAGAAGTAATATTATTGTAATACATTTTATAAATGAATAACACTTTGTTTTAGGGAAGGGTTAGTAACCACTGGTTCCCTGAAATTCGTCCCCTGTGCCCATTCGTCCCTTCATAATTTTGAGGTGCCCACTCGACCTAATTATAATGTCACTCTAAAACAAAATAATCTAGAAAATATCAACGCAAGTTTCATCAATTTTATCTTCTGCAATATGCAGTTACTGTATAAAATTGTTGAAACTTTATTTTATTTTTAAGGAACTGCTAGTTATGTGTTTGCACAATGCACTTTTTTTTACATTTCTGTACAATTAAACAGTCTTATGAACATTTACAAACAACACGTAATTAATTTGTTTGTCTGAAAATTTACGTCCGAATACGACTCGAAAATATGTGCCAAATTGTATCTTTCGTTCATCTGAGTATACCGTTACCTACATGCGTGTAATTTGATGTGTGATTTTGCACATGGTTCGCGGCACTGCGCCAGTACCTCTCAACTTGGTAATGAGTACAATTTATTCTAATTATGTTTCCTGCTGGCTTGCACGTACTCAGTACTCGCATGTATACTTACATAATATTTGATAGACGACATTGTATTCACAAGTCTGTTTGTATTTCTCAAAAAAGCGTAGAATAACTGTTTTTAAAGTAGTAATTTCTGCTATTAAACAAGTATTGAAAAAATTGCAAGTCAGCTGATATACTCGAGATCGGTGAGCTTGCATGAAAATTTTAATACAGTAGGAGATACTTAGAAATGCTAATGAAGGGGGCTGTTACGGGAAGGCAAGAGCTTATGTATGTATCCAATGAAATTTTATTTTTGAGTCTTATGTACTTAAGCGTAATATCAGTAAAATTATAATAATCTTTTGTTTTCATGTGAATTTTGTGAAGGCAGTAGTCATTTACTACAATTCAAAAGAGGTATAGCTCTATTCCGTAACGTCCGATCATGGAGATATTTTCAATGGTTTTAGTGGTTCATTTGTTCATTACAATATAAGAATTGCAATCCTTGTTACCTATTACTATAAAATCCACGCAATGTTCAAAAATTCTCAACACCAACAAATACAATGACGGAATTTGGATGTAATACACTTTCGCCTACCCACACTGGCATGTACACTATGTACAGTCATGAATTCATTTAAAAAAGGAGAAAATACAGCCTACATTTTTACAGAGCAGATAAAATATGATAAATATTTACTTCGGTGTTTTTGTTCGGCGCTAGTGTATTTTTCAGGCCGAACAAAAACATTATCAGCCACAGACTATCATAATAAATAAACTCATAGTACCGTCAAACTTTGTGAAGTATCTGTTTCCATTACTGTGCTGCCTAAAAAGAGAAAAATATCACATTTACCTGGAAATTGGTTTTACTAAGGCAAATAAGACTAAGGCAAACAAATACAAGGCCCACCTGATGGAAAGTGTTTACCGTGCAGCCAGCCCTTTAAGAACCTTCTATTATAATGCTCTTCTTAAAGAACCCCTTATTGTATTCACTTGGAAAAAAGGTAGTTCATTTCACAGCTTGAGCGCGCGTAGATGAATTTCCTTTCATACCCGAGAGTGGGCATGTAATCGATATGCGATAACTTATTAAATTAATTACCTAATCCATACTAATATTATAAATGCGAAAGTAACTCTGTCTGTCTGTCTGTCTGTATGTTACACTTTCACGCCTGAACCACAAAAATCGATGTTGATGAAATTTGGTATAGGGGTAGATAAGACCATGAGAAAGAACATAGGCTATTTTTGGTCGCGATAACAGACATCCACGCGGGTGGAGCCGCAGGCAAAGCTAGTAAATAATATTTCATCTTCTCAACTACAAGATATTTATGGAAACCAAGAATTTCTATAAGTACTAATGTAATGCAGAAGCAAATTTTTGTGCATCTACCTATATAGTGTGACCGCATATGATACGAATCCGGTTTTATCATGCGAATAAACCGCGGTTTTATGTCGGTGGGTGGTTACCGCCGTACATTTGCGGCAGCACAGTAATGGAAACAGATACTTCACAAAGTTTGACGGTACTATGAGTTTATTTATTATGATAGTCTGTGGCTGATAATGTTTTTGTTCGGCCTGAAAAATACACTAGCGCCGAACAAAAACACCGAAGTAAATATTTATCATATTTTATCTGCTCTGTAAAAATGTAGGCTGTATTTTCTCCTTTTTTAAATGAATTCATGACTGTACATAGTGTACATGCCAGTGTGGGTAGGCGAAAGTGTATTACATCCAAATTCCGTCATTGTATTTGTTGGTGTTGAGAATTTTTGAACATTGCGTGGATTTTATAGTAATAGGTAACAAGGATTGCAATTCTTATATTGTAATGAACAAATGAACCACTAAAACCATTGAAAATATCTCCATGATCGGACGTTACGGAATAGAGCTATACCTCTTTTGAATTGTAGTAAATGACTACTGCCTTCACAAAATTCACATGAAAACAAAAGATTATTATAATTTTACTGATATTACGCTTAAGTACATAAGACTCAAAAATAAAATTTCATTGGATACATACATAAGCTCTTGCCTTCCCGTAACAGCCCCCTTCATTAGCATTTCTAAGTATCTCCTACTGTATTAAAATTTTCATGCAAGCTCACCGATCTCGAGTATATCAGCTGACTTGCAATTTTTTCAATACTTGTTTAATAGCAGAAATTACTACTTTAAAAACAGTTATTCTACGCTTTTTTGAGAAATACAAACAGACTTGTGAATACAATGTCGTCTATCAAATATTATGTAAGTATACATGCGAGTACTGAGTACGTGCAAGCCAGCAGGAAACATAATTAGAATAAATTGTACTCATTACCAAGTTGAGAGGTACTGGCGCAGTGCCGCGAACCATGTGCAAAATCACACATCAAATTACACGCATGTAGGTAACGGTATACTCAGATGAACGAAAGATACAATTTGGCACATATTTTCGAGTCGTATTCGGACGTAAATTTTCAGACAAACAAATTAATTACGTGTTGTTTGTAAATGTTCATAAGACTGTTTAATTGTACAGAAATGTAAAAAAAAGTGCATTGTGCAAACACATAACTAGCAGTTCCTTAAAAATAAAATAAAGTTTCAACAATTTTATACAGTAACTGCATATTGCAGAAGATAAAATTGATGAAACTTGCGTTGATATTTTCTAGATTATTTTGTTTTAGAGTGACATTATAATTAGGTCGAGTGGGCACCTCAAAATTATGAAGGGACGAATGGGCACAGGGGACGAATTTCAGGGAACCAGTGGTTACTAACCCTTCCCTAAAACAAAGTGTTATTCATTTATAAAATGTATTACAATAATATTACTTCTACCACATCCAATTCCTAACACTTTGATCAAAATACACTAAACAAAATCTCATTAACTGCTTTGAAATATTCGACACCCGGCAAAAAGTTGGCAGCTTGGGTGCGTAATGAACGAACTTAGCCACTGAAAGGGTTAAAACTGAAGAAACCCCGATTCTCTTATGAAGAAAATTAGTAATTCATTGCTTAGGGTGACTTTGCTTCAGTAATGCGCGTATTGGAAAAAGTTTTCGACGGTAATAAAAACATATGACAGTTCTAACACTGGTAATGAGAGCCAGTATTTCAATGGAGGGTGAAATATTATTTTTACATTTCGAGAAACGTCTCTTTTTTCATATATTAGGTAAATTTAGGGAATTATTTCTAATTTACATACCCTTACTATACCAGCGACTACCCAGGTTGCGGCGTCGAGGGGGTTAAAACGAGATGTTGTGATGTGTGTGTGTGTTAACTTCATCTATACCAAACTAATGTGTATACCACTATCATCTATGCGTTTTGAAAATGCTACATGCTATCCATAAATATAAATTTTCGGGAGATGATGCTGGACGTCCCAACCAAATCTAAACCCAAGGCAGCTACAGACAGCGCTATAAATATCTTAACGACGAAGTCTCAAAATGATCTTAAAACTCTCATATTAAGAGCAAATCAAACTGTTTTATTGACAAAACAATCAGTCAACTGGAGGGGCATAAGAAAACGAAATTAAGATCGTTTTGATTACTGTGTACGTCAACATCTTTCTGATGCTGATCGTACAAGCCTTATCTGTTATACTCCTCATATTTTCATAAAATAATATCATTATTCGCTGGTTCTTGACTTGTGTGATGTATCCGCACTTGTGGGATGGCCCTGGGTCAGCCGGGGTGCGAGGGATATGTCGACAACCTCACCTCCGGCCTAGCACCAAGACCCACAGTCGGCGTGCGGTTTTAGTCGGTTCGAGTCCGACATAACCTCCCCTACCGGCTCCGGCAGGGGGGTATCCGAGGGGATTTCCGCACGAAAAAAAAAAAAAAACGTGAAAGTTTGTAAGTATGGATGGATGATGGATGGATGAATGCTTGTTACTCTTTCACGTCTAAATGGCTCGAGAAATTTTAATAAAATTTATAATGCAGTAAGCTGTAACCCTGGACTAACATACTCGTATAAGCTATGCTTGGTCGTGATAACTGACGTCCACAGGGCAGGAGGGCCAGACCGTAAGAGATGGCCCTGGGTCAGCCGGGGTGCGAGGGATATGTCTATGACAACCTCACCTCCGGTCTAGCACCAAGACCCACAGTCGGCGTGCGGGCGGCACAGGCGTCGGTTCGAGTCCGACATAACCTCCCCTTCCGGCTCCGGCAGGGGGGGTATCCGAGGGGATTTCCGCACATAAAAAAAAAAGACGTCCACAGGGCAAAAGCTAATTTGAAATATGTAAGTACTACGAGTATTCGATCGAAACAAATATTTAAAGCCTTATTATACTTGGATTATTAAAATATCCTTTTTATAAACTTCAAGTACCATTTCCTTACAGCAGGTTTAGCCTTAATGTTAAAGAGGTCTCATTTCAATAAAAACAGCACTTAAAAGTATATCTCATTCCTTATTATCTCAAGTCGTTTTCATTGTAACTTTGGCTATTTGCCAAGTTAACTTTACGCTGAAGGTTTGGTTCACCGCACAGCAGAGGTTTGATTTCTGCAAGAATTCAAATGATAGTATCTCGTTAAAACAATGTAGTTGTAAAATACCCATTTAGACATCAAATAATTTTACTTTTCAAATTTTTATAAATTTACTGTCCTGTTTGAAAGTTTTCATGTTCTAGAAATAGCACTGTCTTACTAAATGGCGTTTGTTCTTAAGTGTGCTTCACAGACCAAGTTACCCAGATTGCTTTCATTCTCCAGGTGCCAGTATTAAGTTTTCGCTTAATTCTCGCTAATACACCTGTCGATGACCTCGCACAACTTCGCCGCCGCCTGGTTCCGAGCACCCTTTGGAACATGCCTCATTACTGCCGTACACGCCCTCAGAGCGGCAATCCTCTCGAGCGGATGATGAGGCTCAGACTCCTGTGGTACCCGACCCTGCCGACTGGACAACTGTGAACCGATGTCAGTGGACGTGGGTACTACTTGCTGGAGGTTTTTATGCATGCGGCCTATGTGGACCCTAAGTCCGTGGGCACTAAAAGTGCGTGAAGATCCTGGGCAGTGGGGACAACGCACTGAGGCTGTTGAGGAACTCATTTTCGTAGATGTGGCTAGGTAATGCAGTACCTACCTATGTTATTAGGACACGGCAAAAACCCCGCATAGGTTTACCTACACAAATGATAACAGTAATTGCATTGCACAATTGGAACAATTAATATAAAAAAAACGATAATTAAAAAAAAAAAGAAATATTACAAATATTGGTAAGATGTCAAATAAAATTACAATACATGAAATGTCAGAAACATAAAAAAAAAACATTTAAAAAATTTAATCTGAATTTTTAAAATTTAAATAAATTAAAAATAAGAAATGAGTCAAAATACATTTTATGTATTACCTATCCATAATTTTTCTTATAAAAAAAATTAATTCGATGAAATTCAGGAATAAATTGAATAAATATGAGATTAAAAATCAGTCGGAATAAATTTAAATTAAAATACTAAATAGACGTAAATAATCATAAAATTAATCAAATTACTATTATGACAAATATCACACATTAATTATTTCTTTCTAATGAATTAATACAAAAAAAAATCAGGATAATTGAACAAAATAAAAAAATAAAAAAACAAATAAATTAGATTAAATAATTCCAGCACAAAGCAATTATTAAAATTATAAGCAAAAAGAAAATAAGAGAAAAAATCTTTACCTACCTCAATGCAAAAATCATGATTGTATCTATATAATCTTAATTTCACATGGATAAACTCACCTGCCACCAAAACAATAATCATAACTTCTTGTTCATTAGCATTTGTGGACGCAGCTTATGCAATGATAATGAACTAGGCTAAGTTTCACTATTGGGTGCCAATAGTGTAGTTGTTGTCTGTATAGTAATACGTAAGTGTTATTCAGTAGATACTTTATTATAGCATAGGGTAGCGCAGCAATAAGCGCTATTACAGACGTTATTTCAAGTGTCAAAGTTGTATGGAGCACTGATGAAGTTTGTTGACAACCACGGCGAACACGACGACGACGCGGTCACCGTACGGTAAAAAAACGAGCCATGTACAACAGGCCTAAGGATGCTAATATAAAAAAGGTTGAATAAAAAGTGTTGAAAGCAAAACAATAATCTTAAAAAATTCTGTTCTACTATCGAGCTAGTTTATTTATCAGCGGGTGTACTAGCAAGCAATGAGTTGTCTTGGACTCCGAACTATGACGTTCCATGCACCCAAGCTCCGTATACAACTCATTTCTATCGGTGGCTATATGGCATGTGTTTACTCTCTAACGTCATGATATTTTCCTATATGAATGTAAACGAAGCAATAGTCCCTATCAAAAGTTCGGGACGTAACACCTACACACTTTGGATTAAATCTCTATCTGCACCAAATACCAAGCAGGACAATGAAAGGGGATAAAACCGTTCGTACTCTCAAATAAGCTGACAACATACATCACTATAAACCGGAGTCGTGAGCATACTCTAGTTTCTAATAAGCAATTAAATCAGCAACCACCATTCATTGCTCACATTTTGATTAATGGTACCAATACGAGCAGTCATACAATGGCTGTTGTACCGCAATATGGGTCTGAGTACAGCGATCTGCATATTCACATTGTGGATTGCTTAGCAACGATTTTACGTATCCGATGTTTTAATTTAGCAACTGAAGAGAGAAATATGAACTTTATCAACCTGCCTTAAATATTTATTTTGTGTTATATTCATCTTATGTGGCGTAGCGGTAGTGAACGCAGCCGCTACGCAGGAGACGCGGATTTGATCCTCGCTCAATGCAAATATTTGTATGCATGAATATGAGTATTTGCATTGGGCTGGTCGTGCCTCGGAGAGCGCGTTAAGCTCTCAGTTGCCATACGATCATCTATGGCAGTCGTTACGGGTAGTTGGGGCCCTTAAACGTTTAGCAACTGGTCTTCCTGCAATGCTTCAATATCGCCTTTGGGTTGTGGAGGTCCGATGGCAGTCGCTTCCAAAGTATAACGAAGTTCAGCCAAATCCACAGTTGGACTGGTAAAGCGGACCCCAGACTCCAAGTTAAAGAGCTTCGGAAGTGACTGGGATTGACGTTAGGTTGAAGAACAAGATATCCATCTTATATATTTTATTAACTTCACCACAGCAACAAAATGGTAACAGTGGAACAGAACAGTTATTACAACTCCAATGTAATGCAAAAAACCTCAGACAAGTCCTATATTTTTAATTAAGACATTCATTTATTTAAGCTAATTACAACTAACGAAGATTTATATATGTATCATTATTTGTAGGCGGAACATGTAATTATGGCTTTATGATTTTTTTTAGTGGTCTGAAATTAAATTAAAAGAACAAATATATAAGAATAATTATTTTAATTGCCATACTTGAATTCGATTTTATACCTATAAATTTTTAATATCGTAACATCGTAATGATATGAAGCATTGCTAAAGGATTTTTTATTACTGTAGAGATTTTAATATAATATGGATATCACAACAAAATAATGAGTCGAGCAGTTTCATTTTATTTTTATAACCACGTATTAAGTTTCCAATTTCCGTATTAATTTAAAATATAAAACTGCAGAACACACTCTTTTACCAAGAACACCAATTTAATATAATTGCTATGACTCTTATGAAAATATTTTATTCATATTCTTATTTTAAAAATGTTCTTCAGTAAATCATACGAATAAATGCATATTTCAAATTACTACATGTTGATATATAACTGATAGTTCAATAAGTTTGTGTGATAAGGTATGAGTTGCTGCTGCGTATTGTGGCAAAGTTGCATCAGGCGACTGGTGTATACAATGTAGGTTACATTGAAAGGAGCTTTAGAAGAGAATAAACACTAAGATGCTGAATAAAAATGGAGCTCTTAAATAAGTTTTTTGCTAATAGAGCTAAAACAAACTGATGGCACAGAAACTCTGTTCCTACAGGGTTGGCAGCACAAGTGTGACTCCCCTGGTGCTGCACACGTCCATAGGCTACGATAACCACTTTCCAGCAGGTGGACCCTGTGCTCGTATGCCACCTAAGTGGTATAAAAATACTGAATACGTGGTTTAACATTAATAATATCAAAATTACTACAGAAACAATCTGAATTATTCGTTACATTATTTCAGACACCTTATATGCATTACATCATGGTGCGTCTAAAGGAGAAATTCCAGGAATATACGCTTGCTACATATTTACTTGTAACTGTTTCTTTCAACGCCGTGTGGAACATCCCCTAAATGTGTCAACCCATTAACATTCCTGTCGCATTGTAACGGTTCGCATTCCGGTTTCAAGAGACGCCCCAGATTTGCTTTTCGGGTCATAAGCTATTGAGGAGCCATAGATCGTAGACTATTGTTTACAAATTAATATCCGGGCAATGCTAATAACGCTGTGCGGCCAACGTAAATCACTGTTTATCTTATTTGAATCTCTTGATGTTATGAAGGCAAGGCATTTTCCCATTACCATGCTTCGAAGATGAATATTATATTTCTTGTAAGATTAAGTACAAGATGTCTTGTTACGATTAGATGTGGCTTTTGTTAATTTATCATATCTATGGGTATTCTTTATAAGCTCGTGCTGGTAGTTCCAGTCTTCAACTTCAATTTATACAACAGTTCATCCACATTTTCACGCAATATTCCATCATGAATCCACAATTCAGTCGTATTATCTTCAAAATTTCGAGGTCAAGATGCTAGCGAGTACAAAGGCTAAATGTAGTATTTTCCATTGAACTACAATCGTTGTGCTTCACAAGTTCACAAGAACCTACAGCAATTTGTTAAAAAAAATGCCTATTGTGTGTTAAATTGCTATTGTGAACCGTTAGTGTTATAAATTTGAGACAGATCATTTTGATGTCTGATGTAACTTCAGTATAAGCCTGCAGTACAGTGCAGTACAGTAGTATACTACACTGTGGTTTAAATAAATAACTTCATTCTAGAAATATTCTCATTATCAATTTTGTCAGAAAGAATTTCTATTCAACATAGTACTACATTACATGACGCTGGTTTATAAATCTTGTCATCATTCAACTCTACAGTCGAAGCTGTTCTAAAGTAACATCACTAGCCGTTAGCTTCGATCTCTGTAATATTACCACGACGTCTTGTCTGAGAGTAATGGCATCGATTTCTCACGGCTATTGATTCACGAATGGTATTCGCTTTAAGTTGGTGGCAAATTCATACCCTTGTTCATAATATTTATGGTTCTATCTTAATTCACGAGTGATAAGTAAAAAGTATTCTTAGATAGGTTTCAGTACACCAGGTAACCATTTTAGCATACTGTCTTCTTCTTATTCATCCTAGAGCTAATCCCAGTTGCATCCGAAGCTTTTAGCTAGGAGTCTGGGGTCCATCTAACTACGGATTTTGCTGAGGTTAGATATTTTCTGTGAGACGACTGCCATGTGACATCCACAACCCAAAGATGATATAGAAGCATTACAGCTAGAGCTTGAAGAGAAATGTATTCTTTACATCCAAATAAAAAGGACAAGAAAAATATACAAAACGCATACTACTTTACAACATGTTAACTTCTACAACATTCTGAACTTAAGAATAATGACAATGTTGAACTTATGCTATCATGTATTGTGATATTGTTGCGACTTCCGTGTCAAAGGACAAACTGTGAAACGAAAGAAGTCACGTATACTTAATATCACGCATGCTTGCGTAGAATATCAATCTCAAACACTTGAAGTGTGACTTTGATAAGTAAGTCTTATTGTTAGTTTTTTCCCTCGTAAGATATCATCCGTTATTGTCATAAAAAGTTATGATATACAGTTGTCACGTAGATCCACGAAGGGTTATCATTCTTTAGTTAGTTGCAAATAAACTGTCTTGTATCTGCTGTATTGGGTCATATTTAAGGTTTTTTAAATGTGTTTTCTTTTATACTAATTTAATTTCAGCAGTTGTAAAAGTGTCGCGTAAATTTTATTTCCTGCCTGTTTTATTACAAACCGGGTATCAAAATGTACATTTTGACACATTCTGACTTCTATTAGGAAAATAATTTCATTTGATTTGATATAAATATTATCTTGTGTTTTAGTAATTCTAATGCTATCAAATCATTTTCAAGTAAACGACGAGTATTTACGTGCAATGTAAAATCTTTGGAGAGTCAACCTCTTTACTCTTCAGACCCAAAATATCTTCTCAAATTTCTTAAGTTATTATATGTTAAAACCTTCGCTAATTGTGTACAAGTATTGTTAAATTAATAATTAAAAGTATAAAAAATAATACGGCATTAAAGTAATATTAGTATCATGGAAGTTCATTCTCTAAAATATTTTATGTCCATAAAACTTCTCTAACAACTCCCTTCTGGAGAAGAATTATAGCTATTTCCACTAGATCATTGGTACTTGTGCGTGCTGAATTTTTAAGTGTGACATAAAAATTTTAATGCGCACCAGGGAACACAATTAAACTTTACCTTTATTAAATAAATACAAAATTTAATCTTAGGTGGTTACTCATTAAGTACCTTTGAAATAAAGTGGGTGGGATAAAATTAAAAATAACAAACCTCTTGGGAAATGAGGCACCTTAAAAGAGGCCTCGTTATCTTCGACGTTGAAGCCTGGAGAAAATAATCAGCGGGAAACAAAGGAAAACGCCAGATAAGTGGAATAAATTCCATTCTTTTTGAATTCAAAGATATTTCACGAGACATTTGGAACTGTGATCTGTCCCAGGAACATTTTTTGCATATTGTTTAAAACAGAAGAATCCTATTTATGTCTGCAGTCACTGAGGAAATAAATCTAAATGTATTATTTTTATTTATATACCTTTGTTTATATAGCCTGTTTTTACATTATGAAAGACATATAGGTTTCATTGACAAAAAAAGAGCATCATAATTTGTTTATAAACAAAGAAGATATTATGGGTTTAATAACTCTAAATGATATACACCCAGTAATAGTTGAATATTATGTCCTTATTTAAGATGAAACAGCTGACGCCATACGTACGATACCTCATAAGATTCTTCATTAGCAGTGCCTAAGTTCTAATTAAAGTTCTCAGAACGTTTCAGAGGGTATTGCTCGTATGCTCGTGCAGTTTCATGATTTGGTACTAACTTTGCAGATTCATTTCCACTCAGTATTTATAAATAAATTGTATATTTTAAAATTTCTAGAAGTTAAATTAAAACGTCGACGTTCATTCGAGCTAATAACTTGGAATAACACGTTTCTGACAGGAGAGCAGAAAATCGTGCCCTGGATTTTAAGCACGAGACGAAAGAGAGCAGTTTAAAAAAAGTTTTTTCTTGTATCGTTTAGTAACTGTCATTACCAATCGCAAGCTATTTATCTTAAGGGATTACGTTGCGGGGATTTATGTTGTGGTATTGATTAAAGATTTCCCGTTGTTTTATTGTCCGTAATAATAGGTATACCTGATGTAACGATCGTGGAACGTTTTTGTTTGTTTTGCTCTAATTCGAATAATATCGGGTCGGTGGAATTTATAGATGGGAAAGGAAAGATTCGTTGATTTAATTTTTTATTCGGAATGATTATATAATTAGTTCACTAACATTTTGAAGCATCAATTGGTGAGACGTCTCAATTCTTCTCAAGTAAAGGCTTTTAGCTTAGACGAATGCTCAGTAATAATGCTAAGAAGGTAGGTACCTACATAATATCAGATAACTTTTTAATGCATAAAATAACATGCAGAAGTTTATCCAGAACCACTAAATAAGGGAACGGTAAAATAACGGTAGATAATAAATATGAACGTTTTGCAGTGAATATACAGATTAATGAAACTTTCAGTACAAAACATTCGTATAATTTAACCAAAAACAAAAACCTACTTCTCAGCACGATACTTCAAAGCATATGTCCAAACGTGCGATTATTTTCAACACCCAAAATAAATAGTATGTATTATGCAAATCTTAGAGTTAATTACTGTCAGTGACTATCTGCTCTGACTTCCTGATCCAGATCACTGTATATAGCATATTATTGCGTTGTTCTGTTTCTGTGAATGTCTATAATAATATCCCAACTCAATTGATCTCGGCTTTCTAGTCCAACTAAGATGCGGTTATGCTTCGATATTTTTCCGTGAAACGAATGAAGTATATGTCTGTAGTATGTACTTGGCAAGAACTGTATATACGTCCTTTAAAAAAAATTGCATTAATTTATGAGAAAAATAAATATAAGTTGTGTTCTTAGTATTGCCGTGTTTAGCTCAGGGTTCCATAAAGACTCGTTCACGATGATAATTTCCCAAGAGGATCACAGCATTTGTCACACTCAATTTGCTAGTTACTTGCGCCATTTATATCACAAAACAAAAATGGTCCTAGTAGAGTGGTAAGTCCCATGTAAAAACCAGCTATTCTATTTTATCATTTGCCTGTTCTGTGGTACATTGATATAAAACAATGTGTACTCGTATTAACAATAACAATTTTCAATATATTTTTTTGCCTCAAACCCACACTTTGTTCAAATTATGTATTAATAGATTTTAAACTATTGATACTGCTTAACTGGATACGGAAGATGTTGGCAGAAATGGTGCACATTGGGAGAGGCCTATGTCCAGTTGTGGACTGCAAAAGGCTAGTTCATTGATAGAAGTTTTAGATATAAATAAATTAAATTAATTAAAAAGAAAATTACAGGAGTGACTGCCGCCTGAGTTACTTTCGCCCCCTACCAACTCTCAATGAAAAGCTGTGCGGTCCCACTATTGATATCAAACCAGCTTGTAGATGAGATTTGCTTGAACCTTGAATAACTTGATGGGCTTACTGATAGGTGACGCATTTTTATGCTTATTACGAGCAGTAATCCTGACAAATGAGATGAAATGTGACAAAATGATTACCCTGTCAATCATTTTTTTTTCAACATTGGAGTGAATGTGTTGCAAGTTAACCAGCGCTCTCACATCTGACGCATGAAAACTATTTTGCATTAATATGTTCCGGGTTTAAAATTCGTATTTCTTGGTACTGGCGGTTAGGAACCGAAGCGGAAATTCGATAACACATACTTTTGTGGTATAACTGCAAACTTTGATTTTAAATTGTATAATCCCCGTACCCGTATAT
The DNA here is from genome assembly GCA_914829495.1 of Eilema sororculum. Taxonomy (NCBI): domain Eukaryota; kingdom Metazoa; phylum Arthropoda; class Insecta; order Lepidoptera; family Erebidae; genus Eilema; species Eilema sororculum. Next base: position 15,580,104 of record OU618552.1, on the reverse strand, counting down.
GAACGTAGTTTGCATGTTCGCTATTATATTTCGTATTTTTCCCACAAACGACACTTTGAAACAACCTAACACATGCCATATTTTATCATGTTTCTTGTTATGTTGTGTGTGTGTGTGTGTGTGTGTGTGTGTGTGTGTGTGTGTGTGTGTGTGTGTGTGTGTGTGTGTGTGTGTGTGTGTGTGTGTGTGTGTGTGTGTGTATTTAGCTAATACCAATGATATATTTATTGGCATCACATAAATCAACGAGTGATAAACAAATGTAACTTAAAACAATATTATTTAAAAGCAGTATAGAGATATGGCATTATTTGAATGATTTTTATTAGTAGCATTTATTATGCCAACGTTAAAATTCGAATACATCGGGAAAAATGAAATGCTCAAATGAGACTTGAATCGACGACCTTTCCCTTACAGAGGGAATGCTCTTCCAATGTTCTCTTTCCATTCCCCCTGTAAGGGAAAGGTCGTGGGTACAAGTCCCACTTGAGCATTTCATTTTTCCCGATGTATTCGAATTTTAACGTTGGCATAATAAATGCTATTAATAAAAATCATTATATATATTAGAAAAAAGTGGGACTTGTACCCACAAGTCCCACTTGAGCATTTCATTATTCCCGATTTATTCGGATATGGCATTATGTTCGTGAATTTGGATTACATCGTGGCTTTTTTTTTTTTTTTTTTTTTTTTTTTTCGTGCGGAAATCCCCACGGATACCCCCCCTGCCGGAGCCGGAAGGGGAGGTTATGTCGGACTCGAACCGACTAAAACCGCACGCCGACTGTGGGTCTTGGTGCTAGGCCGGAGGTGAGGTTGTCAAAGACATCCCTCGCACCCCGGCTGACCCAGGGCCATCCCTTACGGTCTGGCCCTCCTCAGGAGGGGGGACATCGGTGTCCCCAACTCGCCCCCGGAATGGGGAGGCGCGCTGTTCAGCGCGCCGCCGCCGTGGCCTGCTTCTGCTGGGGTGACAGGCGGCTCCACCCGTCACCCCCAGGCCCGCGCTCATGGGGGACGGAGGTCAGTCAGTGCCCTCCGACGCCCGAGTTGCCTGCGCGCGCGGGCGGCGCGATCCGCGAGTCTTTCTCGCTCGCGCCGCCTCTCCCGCTCCGCCGTCTCCTTCACGACCATTACCTGCTCGCTGAAGGAGACGCCGGCCGCCCACGCGTCCGCGCAGCGGACCATTGCTGTGAGCAGGGTGGCGAGGGTGAGAACTCTCACTCCCAGGGCCGCCACTAGCTCCCGCCTCGGTTCGGCCCATGCCGGGCACTCGGTGAGCGTGTGCAGCCCCGTGTCCTCGCTCGCGTCGCAGTGATGGCACTCGGACGTTGGCTCCTTTTCGATCCGACACAGATATCTCCCGAAGCACCCGTGCCCGGTGATAATCTGCGTCAGTCGATACGAGAGGCTGCCATGTGGCCTCTCGAGCCATTCCCCCATGATGGGCCTTACCGCCTCTATGACGGCATGCCCTGCGCGTCGTTGCTCAAGTCGTCGCTCCCACTCCGCCACCATGATCCCGTGGAGCCGGGACCTCTCGGCCCGAATGTCTTCGGGCTCGGGATCGTATCCCCGCTCCCGCGCCTCCTTACGGAACCGATACAGTGCCGCAAGGGATCTCGCTTCCAGGATCCACGGTGGCGATCCGGCTAGGAGACTCGCCGCTTCAAAGGATATCGTGCGGTACCCCCTAATGGCCCTGCAGGCCATCGTCTGCTGCGGTGCATGCAGCAGTTGCACGAACCTGCAGGGCGTCCGCCCACACGGGGCACTCGTACAGGGCCATGGACCGCACGACACCCGCGTAGAGTCTCCTGCAGGAGTCCTCTGGGCCCCTCAAGTTGGGCAGCAGCCGCATCAGCGCGTTAGCTGACACCGACAGTTTGGGGCGCAGACTTCGGAAGTGCTCTCCGAAGTCCCACCGACCGTCGAGTACGAGCCCCAGGTATTTCAACCGGGGCTTGATGTCGATGGGAGTACCTCCTACTGTCAAGCTGGATCCCGGGGGTGGCCTGCGCCGAGGATTACATCGTGGCAGTTATGCGACATGTTGAAAACTTCTATTCTTTCTTAATCAATTCTCATCAATATTATGGTTACTAACAAAGTAATGAGAGTTAATAGTAGAGTAGACTGAAGCCACGCGTTGTTAATGATGGGTAATAAAATTTACGTTAAATGTTGATAAGCTGTAGTTATACTGATGATCGGGTCATTGTGGTGAGAGGATCGATTGGCCTAGACAGTGTAAACGAGGTTATCTGCTTCTAGTTGCGCCAACTCCTTCATTCAAACAACTTGACTACTGGAACTTGGAATTCTTTTTTCCAGTCAGGAGAACTTATCTGCCATATACCGCGAGGTTACATTCAGCTCCTACAAATCTCTGCTGTTACATGCTCTCTCCTTGTGGGTGGGAACTATAATATTATCACTGCGCTTAGTAATTACCACAAATTATAGATAATCATTTCCGTAATTATTAATTTATGGTAATTAATAAGCGAGTTCTGGATTTACTTATTCTATAATTAAATCCTAAAATCGTATTAATTTATTATTTAGCTCTTGTAGTTCCTCACTAATCCAGTAAAACTGGTAATTATAAGCAGTACGATTGAAATTTAAGGTTAAATAACATAATGTACTACCAACATGAACAGGTTTTAGAAAAAAAAACAATAATACACGAAATTTCTATTAAATGATTTTCATGAATGTTCACAATAGTCTAATTAACATCATTCTCTACTATTATACCAAATACAATACACACAGCGTGCATAGTGTGGCGTATAATTTTACGTGGCACTTTAATTAGCCGGAATAGTGGAAACCAACTCCACAGAACGTAGGTAACTGGGATATTTTACAACATCGTAAGTCTTTTGTTCATTAGAATATTTTTGGATAGCAAATATCAGACTTTACCTTTAGATTTTTTCTATAGTAGTACATTTTTCGCTGTCAATACCAGTTGCCATTGAACATATATAGCAGTCGTTACGGGTAGTTAGAGCCTTACCAGCAGAAATTCGATATCATCAATGAGTTGTATACGTTGGATAGCAGTCACTTTATGGAAAATATTGAGGTTCAGCCATGTCGTAATTAAACATGAAAAAGCGAACTTCCGGCTCCAAAGTGAGGGTCTCTGATGTGACGAGGACGAACATAAGGTCGATGATGAGTGCATCTTTCACCGACCATTATTTCATGAGGTAAATTTACTGTTTAGATAGGGCATAGTAAGTCTGATAGTGTTAACCTCAAGAAATAAAGTTTTGCTTTAGTTACAAATAATAATGTTTTGGAGCTACAAGGTTTTGCTCTTGCTCTGTTTAAATTGATTTGCGTTTTCGAGAGATGCGGCCCTATTCTACCAGAGGGAACCAACACGGTAATAAAATCAATGCACCACAAAAAATATATCCTGCATACATACTGATTATACCGTAAATACATTCTTTTATCTAAAATAACAATCAATATTACCTTTAGGTGAAAATCATACCTTGCATGTACACGTTTTACAATTTACTTTCCCAGCGGCAAAGTTTACATGTTTGCATTAAATGCATGTAGAATAATTGATAAACATGGCCACGCTTGCACCGGGAGCTGGAAGACTGGAATTCAGCACAAAGTTGCAAATTTACGGCCACGTAGGTACACAAAAATGTTCGCTTCCGTTAGCCCGATAGCAAAATTTTCATTTGTTGAAAACTAAAATACACGTTAGTTTGATGAAGCCAGTTTAGAAATTCAAGTCAGATCTGGTTCAAACGAAAAATACCTATGCTTATGTAGTATTATTAAAACCATCGATTGTGAATAAGCAAGCTCATTTTCGGTTCATTTTACACTCCGTCTACTTCATTTTATAGTAGTCTAACTAACGTCTATCTAACTTCCGATCATAAAGAAAATTTTTAAATACGCAAAGTAATTTTCTAGGCTTCGTAACGAAATTTTTAAACAATTTATGCTAGCTTTTTACATAGATTAGGATCAGAAAAGAACAAGACTTGAACCCACGACAAGTCCCTTGCAAGGGTAGATAATGCTCCGATCAACTGAGCTACTTGACCGTTTTAAGAAATTCTATTCGTAATGACTGTACTATCAGTTTAAATAATCCTAAAGTAATAAGTTAGCCTTACACTTTCAGAAAATACTTTTAAAATAATTCAGTTACAAAATAATAAATGAATATCAAATTCGTATGTATGTAGCCTTGGTGACATCCGTAGGGTGACAGCTGGAATTTGCCGGCCAGTAGGCGATGTAGGTCGGGGGATATTCCATTGTATAATCTTATTATTATTCTCACCACATAAATAGCCCTCTTGACAAACACTACACCTTGCGTGTACCGTAATTAATGGATATTATATTTAGGTAGATAATTATTACGGAGCAGAATTAAAAGAATTCTACGAATCGAATTTAAAAAAGAAAAATAACTAATAGTGTTTTACGCCGACTTTAGTTAAAGTGTCTACAAACTTATTAAAATATTTACATGCTGGTTAGGGTGTGTAGTAAAATTCAGCCTTATTTTATAAGCTGGCCTAGAGATGGTAACTTGGTATATTCGTAATACTCGTAGTGTTTGTGGCATGGCCATTAATTTGCATAGTTGAAACGGCCAGCGCGTCAGCCACAGGGCTATTGTATCCATTCATAAGTGCCTTATTGTTTAATACACGTAGTATGGACCGATATAGTTGTTAGTCAATGCATTCAGATAAGTGAGTACACAGCAACAGTATCCAATAACACAATACCAAACAATTCAATTTATTTTGAAGTCAGTATCGTTTTTGTAATTAATAAACATGTACCAGTTACATTTGTTGATACTGTCATTCATACACAAACATGTAAAAATATAACAACGTTTATAAATGTCGTAAGCTGTGTATAGCGTATAATAATATGTACATATTTTTTTCTATTATACTTGTAAAGCACTATAAATAAAGCAATATGTGTTTCTTTCCCAAGATATTGAAAACTGAATCAGGAAAATACAATTTCCCCATTTGCAATAAAAACACACAACAATATTTACTATTACGATAACAAGTCAACCCTTTCGCCTTTTAACATTTCATAAATAATCTATTAAGCAAACTTCGGCAGTAAATGCCAAAACACTTCAAAATAGAGCAATAGTTTGATACTCACAACTCACTAGATATCGGCAGAACTATCAAATAATATTCGTCAACTATTTGCTCAACTTGTGCTTCCTACAATATTACATTTTAATATTGCACGCCGTCCGCAAATCCAACAAGAAAATAGTAAAGTCAATTTGCATTTAATAAGTTTTAAAAGCCGTTTAATCCATACAGCAGTTTACTACGGAAACTAAAAACTGAACTCAATGCTTCAGTGCTTATTAAATTCATTATTCGCTAAAGTAAAAACTGCAATTAGCTACAAGAAGCCCGGGGTAATGTTATATCCGAGCTTGTTCTGAACTTTTTATCCAATATCGGGACTTTGTACTTATTATAGACAACTTTATGAATGTTAATAATTAGTTTGAAATCTGATAAAAGTGTAATTTTAAAATTTATTTGAGTGACGGCGTGGCTGGATGTTGTGGGTTTGGTTACCGGTTAGCTCATAAATATTTGTGTAAATGAATAATTGTATATTCGCATTGGTCTATATCTATATCATCATCTTCGCACTAAAGTCGGTCGCATCTCTCAACATTCTCTCAAAAAGCACAGCTTGAATTATATACTATCAGTTATATTTATAATTCTCTTGATGCAAAATTAATTTCAGAAACAAGTTTGTTCAAAGTTGTGTTATCTTATTACTAAGACGTAATTTTAGTGTTTCGTAATATAGATTAGACGTAGTCTGAACCACTCGGCTAGATACAATATTAGAATGTCAAAATTAGAAGCTTTAATTTTGCTTGAGCAAGCACGATAAGATGGTTGGCGTCAGTTGAAGACATTTGTGTTTCAATTATTTATCTATTTACTGTCAGCTTAAATATTCATTGGCTTTGTTCTACAATGATTCAATATCTATGAAGTTTTAGATTTGTTTTAGACACATACCTATTCACAAAGTTATACCTTTCGTTGAGGTAGGCAGAGACATCACTGCCATGTTTTCACTTGCTACAATCCTCATCTGTGCCTTTTACTTTCATAGTTGTTTAATATGTGAATACATTCTGAAATTTACTTTCACAGTGGGAAGTAGTTCAGAAACATTAATTGCTAACAAAATTGGAAGAGGACGTTATGTATTGCAGCTATATTAAGAGAAATGTAATAACACCAATCGATGGCTAAAGGATCAAAGAATTAGTTACGTTGAGTAAAAACAGCTTAACACACAAGACACAGTTTATTCTTGATTTACCAGATTCAGTAAGTACTTCTCAAAAAAACTCTCATTTTTTTTAGGACAAAAAACACTTTACACTACTATGACATTGAACTTGAGACCTTTTTGCACTACAATCATACTTGCTTCAACAAAAAACTTATCTGAATAACGTAAATTTCGAGCCTGAAATATGTCAAAAGGAAAATCGTACTACGCCGATAATGTACCGTGGGACGGACCTGCGTCAGCATCCAGCCTATCAATGGACAACAATGGACACTACTTTGATACGTACTACTTACATAGTGATCCAGCCTAATAACTAGATCCCGAAAACATCAATCACAAAATGATTTATTTTCTTGATATCAATAATTCTACAAGTAAGTGGCTGCCATAAATCATCATCTTCATCAATTAACCTTTGGAGCTGTGAGTGCCTGGTAGTGGCATCACGTTCCTTTGTGACGTCATCAACACAGGGCTTATACACACACTGAGCCACACAAAAGTGGGTTGAGCTGGCGCCTTACTGATTCAAGATGAGATTAACATTTGTAAGTTTAATGAAGGTGCTCTAGGCTTAGAATGTTAGTTTTTGTAGCGTGTGTTAGCATTGAATCTTAATCACATGAAGTATTCATTTATACAAATCTATTTTAGGGCTTGCTTCTCAGACTCCAATCCCCTTATCTCAAAGTTACCTGTGAATACAATTAGCAAAATATTAAAATATGCAGTGAGTTTACTATGATATTATACACTATGGTGTTTAGAGCTCCATCAAGATCTTCAGGGCCCAAGCTAACCTCATTTGCAACTTAGTACATTCAATGATGGACATACGAGGCTCTGGTGCTGGTTTTTACTCCCATAAATGTCAAAACCAACCGAAAACCAGAGGACAGTGGACCTCTTACTCCAAAATGCTATCTTTGGATGTACCTGGACTAAGGGCCTAGATGTACAAAAGACAAATACAGACTCTTTAACGAGAAGCTATAGCGTATATTATGTAAATTTCGACCTGAAATGTACACTTTAAGTACGCAGTAATTGCGGCCCAAAACAATTTGTGCGCAAAAAATAAAAAAGCGTCATAAAAATACTAAGATATTATTTTACCACTTTGTCAATCGTACCCAGATTGACAAAGAAATACCTAGCAAATTGTTGTAAGGCGCAAAAATTCACGACAAAAGAAAATATAAACAACGCCAGGGTTAGTCGGTGACGGATGTTTAGCCAAATAATTGTTTGAATCTTCCTGTTTGTGACATTCCGTATTACGAGATATTTTCTTTAATAATTTAACTTCGCAACAAATTCTATTAGGTTCAGGGATAGCGACCCCTAGTGGAATAAAAAGTTCAGATATTCTTCTCACGGGAGCTTTGAGATAAATAGGGCACATCTGAATTACGGTGAGCCCGGGGGCGTTCAACTGGGGAACTACTCACCAAGGAAGATTGTTGGCTCAATACGTTCTACAGAGTTGCATCGAGTAAACCCTACCCAGAATTTGAGGAGACGCTATGTTGTCAACGATACTGCAACTCCATCTACTCTTATTAATGGCATTTTTATATAGCATAAAATTTATGCACAAAGGCCTTGCAAATATTCATGAATAAATATTTAATATTATACCTAATACCTACCTAAAGGTATAATTTCCTTCTACCTTTTTCAAGAAGTGCTTCAAGTATAGTTGTGCAAATATTACCAGTGTGCAGTCTTATAGACCAAAGGGTATTGACTTTCAATCTGAACTTTTCACTTGGGTTTGTTTTTGTTGCTATACTTCTATTACTGTTGTAAGTAGTTCTTCTTTTTCTTTGCAACAATATTTACGATAGATTGCTGGCTACATTATGAAATTAATATTTGTGGAAACCTGAGAGGGTATATAACTTTTAGTGTCTTATTTAGTAACTGGTATTGGCTATTCAATATAGTTTAACACATCAGCGAAATGCGAAATGCAATTTCGTGTCCAAGTTTTTCCATTAACTTAATGTGTTTTTGCATCCATAATACAAAATACAGCTCTTATAAAATCTGTAAAACTCAACACATTATGTCCATTTTATAATGCATATTAATATATTAATTAATAATTGATTAATATATACTAATTTATTCAGGAGTAAACCTTTCATTTGCACAACCATACTAACAGATCCTTGTACTAGGTACTAAGATGCCTGACAAGCACCTGCCTGATGGGAAGTGGTTACCGTGGCCTATTGATGTGTGCAACTCCTGGGGCATTTCACTCGCGCTGCCGATCCTGTAATTATTCTTTGCCCTTTTAGACTTTTTTGGACAAGCAAGTTTTTGCCCCCAGGAGTATACTGATAAAAACGGTGTTTCACCATACACAAATTTTTCATTGAAAGTAGTTAGATCCCCATTCTTCATGAATATCAAATGACGTAAAGTTTTCGATGTAAGACGAAAGAAACTTCTTTTGAGACGTGACGAAATAGGAAATTTTCTTGGAATATATTTAGACGAGCCTATTTGTGTTAATGTTCGTTGTAATATATATTCTACGTGTTTGTGATCCATGCAATTAGTGACTTGATTACATGATTATTAATTCTATACCAAAAAAGGATCCTTGCTGAATAAACCTCTTACGCATTAAAAATAAATTTGCAAATCCTCCAATAATATATATAATATGTTGCAGTTATACCCAAACCTAACTAAAGAATAAAACTTCTCAATTCAAATGTTCTCAATCGTCTTCGTTTTTTTAACACGGTTAAAATACAATGAACATTTTAAGACACATAAACATTGTAAAAATTACAAAGAGACCAAGAGTTTTTATACACAATATTGTTGACAGTGTATCTGATATTCACGTCACGAACTCGTCCTTCAATTTATTTCAGTGAAATCGACAAAATTTAATTACTGTTCCCTTCTTTAGGTTCAATGTTTTCTATTGTTATAAAACATGTATCAATTTTTCTATACGCAATTATTATCTTAAATATCTGAAATTTTGCAAAAAGTGGTCTGTTTTGAGAGTAATGTTTTTTTTATGATTTATTTTCGTCATAAATAGCTTGACTTGCAAATACAGATTTCAAAAGCAGCTGGATTCGTAAAATTATCAAAACTAGCTCCAATAATATTTTCTTCTATAGAACCTCGCTTTTATGAATACTCCAATTTGTTCGGGCGTCCTCGCTGTCGCTTGAGCTTTATTCCTGCAATTCTTTTGAGCAGAAAATCTGTCAGTTACTAGGTACTAGATAGCAGCTGCTATAGTTAGGTGCACTGAAAATACGTGCTAAGCAAAATATTTGCGTCGTAAATTACTTATTTATTCTTCAAAATCTGATGAATGCTAATTATATCATACTTTACAAATCCTCTCACTTTGTTGTGTTTGCTTGCAGCAGCAGATGTAATCGTAAAGTTGTCTTGTGGTAATAGGTGCATTGACAGTCGAATACGAAACTGACAACTATCCATTCTTCTTCATGTCAAAGATGGACATACAGGGACTTAATGTCACACACACAACAGCCGAGCGCCACGCGCCCGTGTTTTACCTGCTATGAGATATATACCTACCTACATTGTTCAATGTTCTTGAAGTTTGTGTGCCTAACTATCTGAACCGTTATGTATAACCTGTGTGATATTTATTTTATGTAATGTATAACCTATGTGATTAATGTTGTGTTTAAATATGTATGATGAAAACAATTTATCCTGCACAAACCTAATATAGGTTTATAGGATAAACTTAACTGTGAATAATTTTGTACACTAATTATAATGAATAAATAAAAAAATAAAAAATAAAAAAAAGTACCCAGTTAAACGAAACGAAGAGTAACGATACTCTTCAGGTTACAGCTCACCTCTGTAACCCAGAGAGCATTAATCCAACTTTTATTTTAACTTAACTGGATGCTTCGGGTTATGTCTTATTAAATTCGTAATTTGGCATCAAGGATAATGTTAGTTTTAGAAGAACAACATTAAGTTTTCACTGAGTTTGCAAAGCGAAATATATTTTCTCAAAGTTGATACACCGTGGGGTGCAGTACCTACCACCTCAGATTACCTTATATTTAGGTACCATGCCCAGTATTTGAAGTTTCAAAGCTTGTTAATCCCATCAGTAGTATAAAAACCAGATTATATTACTACTACTATTCCTTGCATAAATCTAGATACTAATAATTTTGTTCTGGTAAACCACGACCAATTTCAGATTCAATCACGTTGACATCGTAAAGGTTGACATAAAACACATCTTCTCAATCCTGGAGCTCGATAACGTTAACCACGATGTTTTTCAACAACTCGGTACCACAATGAGCTTTCCAACCATTACTTTTTACAGACCTTTTAACTTCACTTCACATTTCAGCAATGAGATCCGCTAGAAGAACTATCGACCGCCATAACTCACGTCAGGAACTCAGGATCCTACTTTTATTACTCACCTTATCTTAGGTACATCTTCTTAGGGTCGGTTCTCTAGACGATGTATGGTCGCTTTTTACTAGCTAGTTGATAGAAAAAGATTAAAATACAGCTTTTTACCATTTAGCAGGGTGTAGTCAATTAATGGATTAAGTATAATAAACTTAGACTTCATAATAGCTCTTTGCAAAATTGATTAATGCTACAAACATTGCCTCAGTAGTGCAGAGATAGTGAGTCTGATTGTGTGGTTGTCAATAAGTGTAGGCAAACTAACAAGTGAGGTCATAAAAAAAACCCGACTGCCACTGAAAACATTGAAATAAGTTTGATAGCAGGCGGTATCCATTAATTTTCTTTCAGGATTGGCAAATGTCGGTACGCCTGCTATCAAACTTATTTCGATCTTTTGAGTGGCAGTCGGGTTTTTTTATCATTTGTTTTCTTTTATACTTTTTAGTTATGATATGACATGTATATATTTTTGTAATCTCCTTTTAATTTCCTTTATTTTGATATCCTACTCGATAAGTTTGAGTCAAAAATATTTTTAACAACATACGTTTAGGCGCCAAAAACTAGCATTTTGATTTTCTAGTAATTTTAATGTAGCTGGTGTCACTCACACAATCACGACGAATCAAATGACACCTCACACGTCCAAATCCCTCAAGCCGTTCAAGATTTAGGCCATGCGAAATAAATGGACATACATACATACATACATACATAGTCTCGAAAAACATTAAATCGTTTGTTTTTTTTTATGTAGGACACGTCAATTTGGCTTCACCTCGCCTGATGTTAAGCAAAGGCAAAGTCTCGGAAAGAGGTCACCATCGGAAACATGTACCATGTTAACAGTGGTGGCACTCAGCTTGATGGCCTCATTAGATGCCTTTTCACGCACCGCTTAAAGGACCTGGGACTGTAGGAAGAAGGAAACACGTGAGCTGGTAAGGAGTTCCAGGTCTTAATTAAATATGTCTGGTTGACGGTAAAGGAATATAAACAGCTGGTGAAATATAGGTGTTTTATACCTCTGACTACTATTAACTGTCGATAGGTAACTAAGAACATTTTGAAAACGGATATTTTACATCTATATTCAAAATACACATAGCATTTCTAACCTCTTTGTGTTTAGTTTTTCTCGATATTAATTAATATGTATTGTAGTAAAATCTAATTGGAACCGTATTAATTACGCTGCCGAGTTCAATAGAACATTGTAATTTAATAAACATCACGTATCTTGAACACGATTTCATAAGAAATGGAAATGAAAGCCATTAATTGCTAGAAAAGTACAACGACGGTTCATTCACTGATTTAATACGAAACGGGTTTGTTGTAGAAGAAATGTTATTCTAAAAAGAGTAAATGGGAATAGTACAGCCCATAGGTGCCTATAAAAGGTTACACATGAACATAAAGATGAGTGAAAGCAGACTATAAACAATTTTATGTAGATTGTTGAGCCCTTTTGGGAGATACTGACTCATACTATTCTTGAGGAAAAGCGTAAATACCATAAAATCTGTGTACGTCTTAAGATTTCATGCTGCTGTTATATGTAGCGGTAACCACCCACCATTAGACAGACGATGTGCTTGCTTGTTACTTTAATAATACGAAAAAATGTGGGTTTATTTTATAGTCCCATGCCACTAGTATAGATATATTGCACACTTACTAAACTGTGATAAAACTACGCATTTTTATCCTTGTCTACGATGAAGTTATTATATTGTGAATGAATGAAATGTAACGATTATTTCAGTGGATTTTATAGCATTATGTATGCTAACTACACAAATCGATTACATTGGGAAAAATGAACTTTTTCGGGCGGGACTGGAACCCGCGATCTTTCCCTTACAGGGGAAATGGCTTGACCAACTCGGCTACCGAGACACGCCCGATGTGATTCAAATTTCCCTTTTATTTTTATCCGTCTTTAAGGCGACGGTGGAGTCATCCATCTATGTTCATACGAACTATCAGAAGTAATTAATGAAAATTACAATCATTTTTATAAGTTGATTTTTTGTAATAGTACATTATGATATAAGTGCGGTAAGTTGAAAATTACAGCCGAGGCGATATTACTAGCCCGAGCCTTCGGCGAGGGCTATAAGGAAGCAGAGGCTGTAATTTTCAAAGCGCACGTATGTCATACGACGTTTTATAACATATTTACGAGGAAATTAATAATTAATACAGCGAAAAGAAAAAGCGCGCGGCATTATTTTTACTTGTCCACAAATAAGCGATGCGCGCGCATCAACTTTTTTTTTAGGCAAAGGTACAAAAACAGCCAGTATTACTAATAAAGTAAATTAATATTTTTGTTACAGATAAATGGTTGTAATTTATTGTCAAAATTAATTAAATTAAAGAATTAAATGTTTATTTGTTATATTTTAATTCCCAAAGTTAATTTTATTCATAAAATATTGACCACTTTCTTGACATAAAACGTCTTTGCTAAGATTTTTAAAAGTATCGTTCACGGAGTATCTTAAAACTTTATTAAAAAAAAAACACGTGCCTTTTACATTACATTATCGCACAAGTACGTAATGAGATACATTACGATATTGAAATTGGTGTAATTACAACCACTTTACGAGCAAATATGTTATAAAGAATATTACAAGTAAAATACAGTAATATTTAGGCAGAGTTATCAAAAATAAAAAATCAATTTCACATGTAAGGGAAAGATCGCAGATTCGAGTACCGCCCGAGAAGTTTCTTTTTTCCTCATTGTATTCGATTTGTAACGGTTATAGTTTGAAGAAGCCCGCTTTTTCAACCTATACTTAGAAGCATATCTGACCTCATCGTAATCGAGTTGGTCAATTCTTTGCAAGATTATGCCACACTAACCAGGTCGCTTTTAAGATGGTTACTGTCCAGTACGCCGAGCCACGTCGCCTGAAGAACGTCTACCGATGTAAATAGCGTAGTTTATAAGTTGTCATTGTAATAGGATAAGTATATATAATAAATAAACTCACTTTAAAATAGTAGGCTAAGATAGAAATAAGAAATATTGTAAAGAATGTTAGTCACTAGCCCGCTCATTAAGTCCCCCTGCGGACTATGGAAAAAAGGGGTACTTAAGCTCCACGAATCCCTGTGTAAATCAAGTTTTATAGTTTCTTCCATTAAACACTTTGTTATTAACCTCGGCTACTACTTACTCAAGAATATTGTCAGTACAGTTCAGCTATTGTCAGCAGTTAAGAACGGAGTACGCAATAAAGATCAAGAGCTATCGAAGAATCATGTGTTTTATTTCCTGGTTGACAACGATAAAAGTCCATCAAACAGTCCACGACAGTTACCATTTTAAGATACCTTCATGCCTTGGAGAGCATATTAAGCCGTCACTTCCGGTTCCCGTACTAATATCTAGGTGTGGGGGTATACGTGTAGTTCGAGTCCTAAAAAGTTCGATAACTAGTCTAACTCCAGAACTTTGATATCGCCAATGGATTGTAGAAACCATAAGACAGTCATTTTACAGAAAATATTGTAGTTCAGCCGCTTCAGACCAATAAATTTGCTCCGGAATCCAACGTGAAGGCCTCAGATGATGTAACCGGGATTAAAGTCAGGATAATTATGATGATGACGATCAAAAATAGAAAGATGTTTCGTTTCAAAACAATTGCATTCTCTGAACCTTCTTTATAAGGCAGAATAACTGGTATTTCGGTCCTTGATAAATGCAAATTCTGAAATGATTTCATTCTGCAGTAGGGTTACAACTGAAAACGTAAGGTTTCATAGATCAAGGGCCTTAATAACTATTCATCCCGCTATCATTTACAAGACTCTAGGTAGTCCAACAGATGTATCATTGCTAAGATTTAGTTGAATTATGAATATTTATTAACACTGTCACTCAGTTCATGAATAATTATTAGGTGAATATCCATGTGACCTCTCTATATGTGCTGCAATATTGTTATTAGCATGTATTTACTGTTGTATTAATATAATTGTATGGTTTTCCATGCACTACCATTTTTTATGTGTAATAACGTCTTTAGGTTTTATTAACATCCATACATTTATATACTCACGTCTCTAAATCCCTGAAGGAGTAGCCAGAGTTTCGCCAATTATGATTTTCGGTCCCACAACGTAATAGGGGGCTAGCCTATTGCCGTTTAGCAGGCCCATTGTCTTGGGCTGTATGTTTAATGTTGGATGGAAAACAGCCCTATCTCTTAGTCGCCTTTTACGACGAGTATTATCTCTTATTTATATTCGTTCAAGCAATTCAAAATGATAACTAAACCTAAAAAGTGGTAAAAAAAAATTATTACCCTTCAGAAATAACCACGATTATATTGAATACACTAAAAAACTAACCGATCTACGTTCCCAAACATTCAGAAATAAGATATTCTTTTCACAAGAAACACCTACACAAATATGATCCACTAAGGTTCCCTTACTTTATTAGCTATATTTACGATATCTAAAACACCCTACTATAAAAGCTGTGCAAACTAAATTGAAGCGGAAACTATCTACTTTTAGTTTCCCGTCACGTACACAGAGGGCGCTGCGATAACGACCTTACGTCTTCGGTTTATTTAACAAAATATATCGAAATAGATTATGATACTTTTTATGTTCGCTGACGAGGTCCGTTCTACTGTGATGGTTGTTATTTTTTCTCATGTTACTAATTTGACAAACGACCATAAAGTACGCTTGGTGAAAATTGGTGTAACCTTATTAAAATATCGATATTAAATGAGTTAGATTTATTTTTCTGTTTAAAATATACCCATATAACGAGAACCAGACAGTTAACATCCATACTAATATCACAGTCTAACGATTCATACTACATACAGTCGGTCAACGAAGCCGTCTAGACAGAGCAATCGTGCGGGGGGAGAGGGGTGGTGGGGGACGGGGTATTACTCGGTACGCCCATACATTTTACTCGGTACTAAGGAATCAGGGCTGTCTCATTTTTGTAATCACACTAATCGAAATAAGGCTCGTTTTGTTTGTTAAAATTGTTTATTTTTTCCTTTTTCTATATTTAGCTATCCAAGATGGTGGACACGAAATTGTCACAAAGATCGATATGGGTATCGTTTTTAGGGTTTTTGGGGTCGCTGATTGCGAATATAACATCCATTTGGTGATCCAAGATGGCGGACTCGAAATTTTCACTAAAATCGATATGGGTATCGTTTTCAGGGTTTTTGGGGTCGCTGATTGTGAATATAACATCCATTTGGTGATTCAAGATGGCGGACTCGAAATTTTCACTAAAATCGATATGGGTATCGTTTTCAGGGGTTTTGGGGTCGCTGATTGCGATTTTTTTCAAGTCCGCCGTCTTTGATCGTCGGTAACATGGTCGTCAAGCCCGATAGCAGACAATTGCCGACAGGCAATCATACGATGGGAAACTGTCGACTCCCAACTGATCGTGTGTAGCCGCAAAACTGACAGGAGGGCATGGCCACCAAGCCAAAATCGATTTCGTGTGTGGGCGCTGTCGACTTAGGACTGCAGGCCGCCCGATACGATTTGAAACTGCAGGCGAACTGATCGTGGATAGGCTCCTTAAGAATATATCATCAATTTAGCGATCCCGGCGATTAGCGAAATTCGAATTCGAATCCGAATCCAACCCCGAACCCGAACCCGAATCAATATCCAAATTCAAATCGGAATCGAAATAGAAATTTGAAATCGAAAACGGAATCGAATTTGAAACCGAAATCGAAATCGAAATCGAAATCGAAACCAAAATCCAAAAACTCAGACTTAAATATTACGTTTGCTTGATCATAATTGGTTGAGTAGAACCGGAGATATAACTAAAAGTCGCAATAGCCGACATCCATGCGAGCGGAGCCGCGGGCGTCATCTAGTAATATAAATTAGCGTGAGTTGATGTGCCTTGACAGAACAAAGAGAACGAATAGGAGTTATATATAGAATATTACAGAAAAATTATATATAAAAACTGAAGTGACAACCCTGACAAAACTGCAAAAGGCGGCATTTCCGCAAACATCAAACGCGATGAACTACTGTAAGATCTCTCGTTATGCTGTGCTAATATTATAAAATGCAAAAGTAACTCTGTCTGTCTATCTCTATGTTACGCTTTCACGCCTAAACTACTAAACCGATTTTGATGAAATTTGGTACAGAGGTAGATTAGACCCTGAGAAAGGACAAAGGCTATGTTTGGTCGTGATAACCGACATCCACGCGGGCGGAGTCGCGGGCAAAAGTTAGTCTGAAATAAGACTAAATTCTCAGCTATCCATGGAATTCCCGTGTGGGTATCGGGTCCATTGTGTGTCAGACAGAGAATCCCAAGCAGATCCCAAGACTTGTAACTCGGATTGTAAGTTTGAGGGACCCCTATCCGAGGTACATCAGCACTCACCTTCTCTACCTACTCATGTATCGCTCCGTGTCCAAGCCAAATATGATATGAACCAGCTAATGCAGCTTCAGATACTTGTAATATAAACAGTATATTTTACATTTGTACTGAATTCTAAGTACGTTAGTCAGTACTACTGCATTATTAGCCATAAATAACTGCAGATACCCCATTCGTACATCACGATTTAAATACATGTGTTCCATTTCGTATTTCACTATCATTGTTCCAGATAATAGTAGACTGAAAATAATTTCTATCTAGTTCCACAGATATAGTGACAAAATAAACAAGCCATACATTTGTATTTTTAAAATTTTATAGCATTATACTCAATGGAATGTTTTGTTATTTTTTATATTATAACAGAACACACAGTAAAGCCCAATTTAACCTAAAACCATACGTACAAAGTTTCTGTACTAACATTACAATTCATTATTATGGTCAAAACCATTTTGGATTCTTCAAACATGTTACGGAAAAGTGTTGAAAATTGTATAATCCTTTACAAATAAAAATTTACTGGTAACTTTGTAGGTATCTGTATTTTTGTGACCTTAATTGAAAATAATTTCTTTACTCCTTCCTGCATATCCGGGTCCTTTCAGCGGATCGTGAAAAAGTATCTGCGAGGATTTCAAACTAAAGGCCATTTTGGTGTCTGTAATAATGACTGAGATTGACCTGCCGAAATAACAATCATGGAACATAAAATTATTAAGTGTAAACTATTTCCAATTTCATAAAATAACACGCAAAACAAAAATCACAAAGTATATCGCACAGGAATATTACTGAAATAGGTACGATACTATCATCGCCTTGTGCACTGCCAGCAATAAACCTAATTCCTTTTACTTCAGTGAACATAGTTATTATGATGCCATTGATTACGTATTTCTTTACCTCTGAAATGAAAAGAGATAAATTTATTTAAGACACAATTTTTATTACGATCAGATTTAGTTTATATTTGATGTCTGGTTGATTATATATTATTATCGGTTCTGTGACCTAAGTATACTAAGCAAAAAATTTAATAAACTTTTAAAAAGTTTTTAACTCAGCAGCTATTAGTGGTATTACGTAATCAACTTTTTTTCACATTAAAAAGACGTCGCTGTCGTTTGAAAGAGTTTCGTAAACTCAGTTGCCTGATTAGTTGGTGATCTGACAGGTAAAGAAAAAGTTTTAAAAGTTAAGGAAAATTGTGGGTAAGGAAGGACTCTCCAAAGGAGCATTCATGGTTGTTAAGAAGATCAAATTAACAGCCTAAAAGATTTTATTGAGTTCATTAAGTTGTAATTTAATAAAATAGTCTAAGTAAATCAATTACATTCAATCAATTACATTTATCACTGTATTCGTATCCACTCATCTCAATCAAACCAAAAACGACGTTTTATTTTCAAAAACGATACATTTTTTTTTTTCTGTACTACTTGAATATTAAACGAAACTATTTTCGTTCATTTTCGGTTTCAATGTATATTCTAATATGGACGCAGCATCAATATAGATTTTAGTTTGTTATGTTTAATATTCCTATTGGCCCAGCAGCTGTGTATCTATACGCTGTAGCCGTGGCCAAATGTTGGGCCAGTAAAATTTTAATAAATTTTATGAGCCACTGGCCCTGAGTTGAAGAAGTAGGTCATGGAACTGCAATCAGTATTCCACACAAGCAGAGACACGGACGACAGCTAGTAAGTAAAAAAATGTCTTCTAAGTTCGTGTCCAGTAAGTTTGTGCAAATTTTGAGATCTATGGAGATCCTCTTGTGAGAAAAGTTAGTAATAGTATTAACTTGCGTTATTAACCGATTTCAGAAAAGAGAGAAGATTGTCTGCGTGTAACGTTTTATGTTCATAATAATACCTTTAAACGGGGCGTGAAAAATCATCTGATGAGGCCATTAAACTTTGAACCACCATTTGTATTTGAAATGGTGACCCTTATTCTGAGAAGTTCCCCATCAAATACACCGTCATATATTTTTCAATTTGAGAATATTACGCGCAATAAAGAATATTATTTACTTCACAATAAATTATATGAATATTAGAATATGGAATCTTTTCTTAGAACGAACCACTTGAAATGTAAACTATTATTTACAGTTCAAATGTTAGTAAAGTAGTATCGCTCAGAAATTCGTTCCAACCTCGTTCGTTCGTACCTCAACGATAACGTTTTTTTGAATCCCTGTAATATTGGAAACCTTTTTGAGCTTTCACTAAAGTAATTCAAAGTATACTGTTGTGTATTTCTTCAAATGCTTGAATTAATAGTTGAGCTATTCACAGATCAAGTAAAGCAATTATTGAGTTTAGAATTTATAACAAACACGATTAATTGAAATAATTTCATTAAAATAAATTACACGTTTTTTCCTACAGACCTACCTGTAGTAAATATTCAAAGATTTATAGTAATTGTAAGTCTAGTATTCAATTATAACTCTTCTAACAATATTTAACCTTTAGAATAACTTTGGTTTACCCTTAATCGTATTAAAAATAACCCATTCGTCCTTATCATTGTGATTCAAACTTTGACCATGTATAGGACGTCAAGTTAGATACCACCATTTTCAGCCAATAGCATCAGAACGGTGATCCGTATCTTCTGGACTGCACCTTAGCTTTTTACCACCTAGTGGTGCAGTCCATTCACGGACCAAATAATAAAAAAAAACAAAGCTAGATAAAGCAATTGTCGTACATCTTTAAATTCTCCTATTGGATATATGCCTCTTCCATCACACGTATTATATGCCCAGCGGTCATTTTCAAGTTGTCAGTCTATCTAGTTGCGGACGTTTCACTTTCCGTTCGCCAATTCACGGTATCCACGATATCCGTTCTGAACTCGTTTGGTTCAATGACCATCGATCTAGATCAGATTGGCTGGTGTATAACCGCTTCAATTGCTTATTCCGTGAACTACGGCGGTTATTTTAATTCTTTGATTGATGAGTTCATACGAATTTTATCCTTGAAAGACACTTCAAATATAGTAAGCTCCGAAACTTTACATTTGAAGACCACGTCAGTGCCCACGTGCTATAAAATTATTAGATAATATTTAATACTAGCTGCGTGCCCGTCTAAACCTCGGTGCAATTATAGCACCTATTTTATCTAAATTGTCCTAATATACTAATTGGGATAATTATTTAAATAGATCTAATTAATTAAATTAAAGAATAAAATTTAAATTATATATAAATATCAATTTTAAATATAATGTTTAATAAATACATTTAAATTTTTGATCCGGAGGATCAGGTCGTATCTACGTCCCCTCGTCCAAACGTGCCCATCAGGCTGGCGGCGTTTCCCCTCTGTATGGCCAGGGAAATTGTCCTTGTCTTGATAATAAAGAAATCAATACAAAAATAATTATCACATTTTATATTAATTTTTCAACATTTATCTATCGTATGTACATACATTTTGGCAGTTCATTTATATATTATGTTTCCGGTAATGTGTATAATGCAGGCATTCTATGCAATGCCTAGGCAATTTATAGAATGCCTGCTGGTCCACCGGCAATGTGTGAAATAAATAGGTTGTGGTTTATATTTGCGGAAGGTTTTGCGGAAATTATAATTATGAACGGTTATGAAAAAAATTACGCGGTGTGGACACTGCGCCATAACCTGGATATTATATAGGTTAGAAGACTGAGGCGGAAACGGAGGTCCAGCATTAGCCAACATGGTTGTATTTTTTATAACCCCCATCAATATTCTTTGACACCACTTTATACATTCCCTGCTGCGCACTCGGCATTTTATACAATGCCGGATTATACACATTACCGGTAACATTATATATAGATTAAAATTTAGCATTTCAGAAAATAAAGTAATATTATTAATCTAAGACTACTATCAATTTAATCTATGAAATTAATATATAAATATAATGTTATTTTCGATGCGCAATTGTAACCTTTATAAATTATTAACGATATGAAAGTTATTCACAATGAATATTCTGAATAGCATTTTATATTTCGACTTACGTAATGGTCGTCTACGTAAACGTCTGAATCTAATGGGAGACACACATTTTTTCTTAAGAAATCTCCGTGAGGCTTGCCTGTGATCACTGTAGTTACGTGATTTTCAAACACTTTAGATATCTTTAGAAGTACCTACGTAGATATTTTTAGGCGCACTGGAGACACCTTTGTTATGTAAATTTCATATCTCTTACGATTTTATACTGAAAATTTTACTACTAATAAAAATTGTTTTGTAAAGGAACCGTAAAATAAATACCACCGATTTAGTTACGTTTGTGTTAGAATCACAGTTCATAAAATTATGTTTGTGTTCATGGTTTCTGTAAGTTGTAGTCAATTGTAGCCCAGGCATTTCCCTTTTTTAACCCCCCCCCCCCCCCTGTTTCGGGACCAATCGCGATAAGATTTTTGGAACACTTACTTTTGCCGACGTTTATTAACTTCACTTCGTGATAGTTTGTAAATAACATTATCAGTTTAATATTTACCTAGAATTACTACACAGTCACTACCACACCCTCAAACTGAAAGTTACCCTTTCCGGGTAACTTGAAAGCCGATTTTAACTAAGTTGGAAAATGGCTTAGATGAGGAGCATTTAGCTAGAATTCGTAATTTTAAACACAAATTTCGTGATGATGTCTTATCGCGAAATTTGTGTCACGTTTCACTCATAATAAGTTCAAAGTAAATTTATATTCATCGATACCATATTAGTACGAATGAATTTTGTAGCTCAAAAAGGTCGAGTTTTCATCTAATCGTTAAGAAGTTTTTTCTATCAACATGGTTGTTTATCTTTCTAAAATCAATTGGACGGCAAAACCTTAAGTCGAGATACTGATCAGTGTTGGCAATGAAGCGTGGTGTTTGCAAATTTATTGGCTGGCCCTTATCTCTAGCGTCACTGAATTTTAAACAGCCTTATGGATTTTCTAAGACACATTACTAGCGCTATAACTCAGGATCCCTGTGACTTTGTAATATAAAAATAATGTATGAGTGTATTTTTGAGGTACTGGTCATCCATTTTATAGGAGCTTACTACCTGAAGCCCCCTTAAATATTAAATTATTTGTTATAAATTAGCGTATGATTGAGTTTTGTGAACAGAGGTATATTAATTTATATCTGGGAATGAAATGGAATTGAATTTCGCTACAGAGGAGGAGAAACAGATTTTACATTATTTAATAAATAAACATACGATCTGGATCATAGCCTCAAAGAGACCAACCCGAACCTAAACCTGACGTTACCTGTATTTGTGGTTAAAGATCTTATGTGGCTAATGACTTCCCGAGGATTTCCTTGGCAGGAGCATATAAATCTCGTAAAATGTGACAAAATGTCCCATTGGACCCACAGCATGTAATGCAAAGTGATGAAAGTTTTTCCCGGAACGGAGCCAAAAATATGATATCGTTGCAATTCTTCTTTTACGTATTTCTCCCAATTTCTTCGGTTTTAAAACAATAAAAAACCTGATTAACATTGCCAAATTACTCGGATACTTATGGTTGTTAATTGTAAACAAACGGAAAAACCATTAAATACCAAACTACGTTCTTAATGGCTAAAAGTAATAAAAATTATCACCATAAAATTTATCATTTGAAATCCACGAAAGTATCTAGTAAAATTAAGGTTGCTATGAAATTGTCCTACCTTTTCTAACCGGATTTAAGAAGTCAGCGGCAAATGAAATGATTTTATTATAGAATCGGGGAATCAGCAAGTGACCTCGAGTTTGTTAGCTCTATAAAAATACTGTATTTTCAGATATTGTATTAGAAAGAGAATTTTGGGATCGTAAATTTTACGCATGTTTCAGAAAGACATCCAAGTATATATTACTAGCCTTTGCCCGCGGCTCCGCCCGCGTGGTTGTCGGTTATCGCGACCAAACATAGCAAATGTCCTTTCTCAAGATCTAGCCTATCCCTATTCCAAATTTCATCAAAATTGGTTCAGTGGTTGAGGCGTGAAAGCGTAACATACATACAGACAGACAGACAGACAGAGTTACTTTCGCATTTATAATATTAGTATGGAAGTATGGATTCTTAGGGAACCCGAGGGTTTTGAGGCCAGTGATGGCCCTGGGTTAATAGGGGTGAAAGATATATGTTTCTGGGAATCTCATCTCCAGCAACTGAAGACCCAAAGAAGGTGTGTGGATTTTACGGTTCGTGTCCGACTTAACCTCCCTTGTGACCAGGAAATATTGGACGACAGTCGCTCACGTGAAATCCAACACAAACCAATCATAAACAATATAATAAGGAGAGTAGACCCTAGGCTCCAAAGTGCATTTTAGGTAGAACAGGGATTGGCGCTCGGTTCTTCAAGACAATGACTGTTCTTTAAACGCAGTTACTCAAAGCAATAAACTCACTATCTAAAAATATGACAACATAATTAACAACACACCACGTAAATTCCAACTCACTATCAAAATTAATTTAAATTTACTTGAAGTTTATTAGCAAATTCTCTAATATATTAATAACAACGTTACATCGTCACGTCAAATCAGATTTATGATAATTTTATATTCCAATCAGATTAGCGAGAAACTTGCTTGTAAATCAATTAGATGTATTAGCGAAGCTGTGCCGAGACTCGTTATCATGTGAAATTATGTATGTTATTATAACAATTTATTTACAGGTGTTTGGAGGCGTGACGTGTGCCCCTCTTTCCGGTGCAAACTGGAGACACCATGGCTCCTGCACGTGAGGGGGCCATTCCATAAGCTTTTGATGGTCCAGGGTGAGATGGAATTTGAAGGAATTGACTTTTTGGGTTCTAACTACCTGTAAAGTCTGTCTTAGATATCCGTATGGCAACCGGGACCAACGCGACGGCAAAACTTGCTCCTCTCCTTTGCTAAACAATGTCTCAAAAGTGATCACTCAACCTAAGACTGCAATATGTTAAAATGCTAGGTTACCACTTATTCTTCATGTTTATTCCTTACGGTTATTCTTTTTAATTCCTTTAGCTAAAGTTCGAAGTGTGGTTTCACGTTAATAACTATTTTGAATGTGGTTTAAATCTACAACCTCTTAATTGAATATCCAATGCCTTAGCGTAAATTTTATGACCTCATTAAGAATTAAGTATACGAGTTGGAACGTAAGTATGCATAATTAAATTCTAGGAACTTTTGATCATAAAAGTACCAACAATGTTTGTTATAAGTTTGTTTTTATCTTTTACAAATATTATTATTGCAGTTAAACCAATAGCTTAACCAAACATCGAAAACATAAAAGCTGTTGAAATGGATTTCAATGCGAATTTCGAAAGCGTTAAACATTCTCTACCCAATTATTTCTTATAGCAGACATTAAAAACAATGTTTGCACATACTAAAGTCGGAGAGCCATCTTGAGATTTCAAAACATTTCCTGCTGTTTCGAGTTAATATTCGAAATATGCAGCAATAAATTCAATTATAACAGATGCTATTGTATAGTTTCTGGTGCTTAATTAATTTAATGTGGTTAAGCATTGCATTAAGGGAGTGTATAAGGCCTCACTAGCAATGAGTAGGTGTACTTACTTGGAAGCCGGTAAATCTGTTAATTTATGAACGAGGTTCTGGTGCGAAATTTACTTGCAGATTTGGTGGTCAGATGGCAGTCGTTCCCATTAAAACCAAGACATAGGAGCAAGCACATGTACCCAGCACCTTCGCGCTGAAGCTGAACTACTACAGAACTAATTATCACGCATCGGCCAATTGAAGTTACCTGGATAAAGCCTCAACCACACAGGCGCGTTATTATACGTCGATATTACGCCAATATTATCGCAGTAGTGTTGCCGTAGCCGTTTTTTAATGCATATGGTACTTAAAACGCGTGCAGTAGCGGTATTAACGACCGATAATAACGCGCCTGTGTGGTTGAGGCTTGGTATATTATAAAGTTCATTATTTCAAACCAATGACACAGAAAACAGTATTTGGAATAAAAATATTACTCCATATCTTCCTTGGTTCCATTAATGACTCAGAAATTCTTTACCGTTTCCTAAATATACAAGAATTGGTACATCAATAAACAGCGCAAGTATTCATTGTTAATAGAAACATCATCAACACTTTCTTTATTACACTCTGCACACAGCGTATAATTGATTTTCTACATCGTCGGCATCCTATCCCATTTTCTCACTGAAAGTTCAAGATAATATCGTCCGCTTCGAATCACTACGTTTAATACAAATCTTAGTATATCGCATTTCATAAGACGCTTTCAAAGGGTTCATTCTGAAGAGTGTTTTCATAGATAAACTACCGAGCACCGACCCTACGAAGGGTTTGACAATTTTTGTTGCACGGTAATGTTGCTGGAGTGAATGACAGTGGTCTTTCAGAGCTAAGCAAAAGGCTGTTAAGGTGGATAGGGTTTTTCAATTTAGTTGAAAGCATTTTATGTACAAAGAATGAAGTCTTCATTTTGTTTAATTATGATAGTAAAGGTTGGAGGTTACCAGCATAGTTCGTAAACAAACTTTACCTTTTTGATGTAACAGGAAAATACTTGCTGAAAAGTGTGTCGTTTCTTGAAGCGCCTTGAATGGGTAAGGGCTCTCATCGCAATGAAAACGTCTAGGTACCTATAGAATGGATCACTGAAAGAATAGTATTATGTTACACACGGAAAATTTGGGGAAAATAAAAATAAAAAAATCATATTGTTAGGTACATATTAAGTTTATTCTATAGTTTTACAGTCATTAACACATAGTCTTTCTTTGATTTACAGATAAGAAATTTGTGTATTATTAACAAAAATGTGCAACAACATATAAAATATCTTAAATATAATGTACTATTTTGGCTTCGCCTGATTTTATTCTTAATTATAATACAAACAAGAAAGGTATTTATACCTTATAATAAGAGATCGATAGTATTAACTGTACATGTTGTATTAAAATACGTGATAATACTTTTAGACTATTCATGTTATTCGGATCTTAATAATACGACGCTTATTATTATTCATAATGGAATCCTTTATGTACAATTATTTAATTACATAACTAAATAGATACACTTTGTGTTTTACTTCGCACGTTGATAATTTTATAGTAAACATAATCTTTGAAATTATTCGTAAGGCGCGTGTTACTCGCAACACATAAACTTAATTACTCTACTCATTCTGCAAGTATATAGACAAATAATGGAATATTCTTGAGATGGCTAGGCTCTAGAATCTGCATATTAAAAGTAGGCAAAAACAAAACGGTATATGAATCACATTTTACAATTCAGTTTGTGGAGCGTTCGCCCTAATATTACTCAGCAATGTGCAATAAAAAAACCATAAACTTTTCACGAGTTTTTTATGCAATATTGTGAGTGAATGAGATAACTTGTAAACCAGAATGTAACACCATAACATTTCTATTTTCAGAATGCAGAATTTTGAGCACTTTATTTGGACTTATCAATGGTCCAATATCAACATACTATGTAATTTTACAATAGAATTGGAAGATCACCTTCTTTCTAAGCTACATGCGTCAGAATTAATTTTGTTTATATCTAAATCATGGTCAAATGTTTTATACAATTACAATTCAATTGATTATTTCGCGTATTTACTTCCAGATGATATTTAAAAATTAAGTGAATTCAAAACGCGAAATGATCTGTAGAAAGTTTTCAACTAATATTTTGTATAAATGACTTAAGAGAACATTTAAATATACACTATTTTGTCTTAATTATAATCACATTTTATCAGCATTTTCACAAATCGTAATTGGTATCTTCATGGGAAAAACAATAGTAAAGCCGTAAGGGATACGAACGTTAAAACTTGTGGTTGCCAAAAAAGTGTGCCTTTGTTCCCCGTGTTGTGTTGAACCGCTGCCTGATTCTCGCCTGATAAGGAAAAGCCACATTGTTAAAGTTTCTACTAAGTTTGTATTCTATTGTATTGGGTATATAACTATTAATCAAGTTGTTTACAAGCAATTAATATTAATTTATGTCTTCAATTAACACCTTTCTTTATTTGACATATTATTATTACTAGCTTTTGCCCGCGGCCTCCTCCATGGATATTGGTTATCGCGACCAAACGTACCCTATATCCTTTCACAAAGTCTAATCTACCCTTGCACTAACGTACGCGTAACATACAGACAGACAGTAACTAGTATAGAAGTATGGATTTAGAAATAATTGGTTTAGAGAAGTATTATTATACAATCATACTGTATTTTTATTTTATGTATGTACCTACATGAGGAATAATAAAATAGATAACACTTACCAATCAATACATGTACATTTATAGTAACTTGGGAATGGTTTTGCAAATGACACGAGTACGTCCCACTATCATTTTGAGATGCTGATGCTACATTAATTGTGGCACTGAAAGGAAATATTACGTTACAGTTTTTATATATAGTTTGCACGGCAATGGTAACAACTGCATTGTTATAAAAACGTAAAATTCGGCAGTAAAAGGAATAGGGATTCTACCCTTGTCATACTACTTTAGATAAGTTTAATAATCAAATAGGATTCAAAGCTTTTTTTTTAATTTATTTTTTTTAAAGAATATTAGAACTGAAGTTACTAATATTCCCTCTAACCCCTCCAACTAAGCTAAATTGTTTGTGCTAGCAGTGGGTTCACGTCGGTAGTGTAATGGCCAGGATTCGAACCCGGGACCTCTTGATCGTAAGGCCGACTCCTTAACCACTAGGCTGCTGACGTTTTTATTTATTGAATTTTTCTTGAAACCTGATAAAGCATTACATGCATACTATACTACTTGAAGTTGCTAGTCCCACATCCACTAAGTATACTAACTATACAATCGAAAACATCGGCAAAAATATATCTTCTCGGGTGAGGCTCGAACCCGCGATCTTTCTCTTACAGGTGGATTACCTTGGCCAACTAGATGGATCTTGATCGGGTCGGCTACAAAGCAAAATGTTCATAAGTGCTTATGGTCTTCTCAAGCAAAAGGTCTATGTAACCAATGTTGCCCATATGAAGAGATTGTCCTGGGAGCAAATCGTCATTACCGAGACACGCCCGATTTCATTCAAATTTTCCTTCTATATTTATCCGTATTAAGGCGACGACGATGAAGTTATCTACTGATGTTCTTACGAACTATCGGAACTTAATGATTTTACAATCCACTCCAATACTCCCCTCAAATATTTGAATTATTTTTTAAGCATTAAGTATGCTAACTATACAAAACGGTAATCTAATTGGTCAAGGCATTCCCCATGTAACGAAAAGATTGCGGGTCCTAGTCCCGCCAGAGAAGATTCACTTTTTCCGATGTTTCTTTAATCTTTTTTAACCCTGGTCAATTTTCCATTAGAGATACCCGGAATGAAAAAGAGAAGATATCATAAATATATACTGCAATATCGTCAATATATTAAAAGCATTACCTCATATTCCTCCAAGTAACATTATCGAAAAATTCTTTGCCTTGTTTCTTCCAAATAATTCCGTAAATATTGTTTTCGATAGGCAGCACGGTTGGCTGTACTGTCGTCAACTCAGTGGTGGTTTGTATTTCTGGTACTTTCTTAGTAGTAGTACTTAAACTAACTGTTGATGTAATAGTCGTAGTTTCAACACTCCAACTCTTGTTCATCATAATATCTATTCTGTTGAATATTGTACTCATTTTTGTAGTTAATTCTGTAGTCGTGGTAGTTGATGGAGTAGTCGGTGGCAAAGGAGTGGCTGGAGGTGCTTTAGTAGGTAGTGATGACACGTATAAATCTGATATGATACAAGATAATTTGATTGAACTACCGGCTTTGTAAAATCTATCTTTTGTATCGTGTGTTTCATCACCGTTTATTGTTATAACAGGAGCTGAAAGGGAAAATGGATTTCAATCACTTTCTTCTCAGTACAGTCAGCATCAGAATAATTGTTTATAACACTGACTGTACGAAGTAACATAAAAAGGGATATTAACATCGTCTGGTCTGTTCTATGTTTTCACTATAGTCTTTGACATTCGTTAAAATGCATCTCCAAATTATGATGTATAAAGTTACTAGCCTAAAACCCACAAATGCATTTTAAAGGACACATTCAATACATGAAAGTACATCAATAGAACTGTGTAAATTTACTTACGTAAAACGGTTAGGTTAGTAAATATTGTTCTGGGTGGATGTGTTGATATTTGGCACATATAATGACCAGCGTCGGAAAACTTAACTGGATTCATGCTAAGCCTCCAATTGTTAGGGTACTGGAATTTAACTGCTATCCTATTGTCTCCAGCGTACAACGCAGGACCAACTGTCAGGAGTTGGGCAGACTCAGTTGTATTGCGCAACCACATGACCTGTGAAGAAAACCACTTCTCAGAATGGAACAAGTTACAAAAGGAAAGTTCCAAGCATGGCTGCATATAGGCACTTAAGCTTTCAATGTTATAATATAAGAACTGGAAGTAGTTAAGTCTTTCTTTGGTCTTTAATATTTTTTACATTTCTACAACAAATTTTTCTTTGAAGAGATTCTATTATCGCTAGATTATTGCCTTCAACTTATGTCTTAACATACTCTGAATATATTTTAGAGCCATTTATTTTCATTTAAAATGGTGAAATTTATTTATGATTAGTTTATATGCTAAAGTACAGGGATACATCATTTTGAAAACATATTCTTGAGATATTTCATAGTCAGCACTGATTTAAACAGACAGACCCACTGTTAATAGTGCTACAGTCGGCGCAAAAAATGACATTACAATTTAGATTTTATGACTATACATCTAAAGTCCATAATGAAATAAAAAAGTTTCAGTACACTTTTTCATTCACTCATTTAATTTTGGACTTTAACAAAATGGCTATTGTCTACCACAGTGATTTAGCTTTTGTAGAATCGAGGGCCTGCTTACAAAAATAATCAGGTCTCTGTGATTTGTTTGATATAAATCGTGTTACCTACATAATATTAATTAATTCAAAGTAATTATTATTACAGTACAATAATAAGCCTACTATATTGTAAGGTACTGTAACTGGTCGCGGGTGCAAGTCCGGTCTGAGCATTCACTTTTTCTAACATAAAGCGATTTAAATAGTTAGATAGGTCTTAATGTATTATGTTTTATCCGGAATGTATTACCATAATATTATCATTACCGTTATGAATAACTGCTGTAGTAATTTTAGACCTCAGAAATGGTAACTGAATAATACCTATGATACAATATTCCGTATTCCGTAACAATTTGAACTAATTCTCCACCAAATTCAAAAAGCTCATTGTATTCGTCATCAAAATTATATAAAGAAAATTACCGTTTTGTCTTTTAGCATGACGACCCTACAGTTTAACAGGCTTTCAGCCCCCACATGGGCCGTCACTTGTGTGTACTTCTCCTCCTCGAAGTATGGGCCCCAGTGGTGCTCGTGGTGGTGGTCATGGTAACTTTGATACGGGACATAAGGACGCGTTTCTTCTGGCTTGTCTGTTGAAAATACATCAAATATTTAACCATCGAACTAACAATAAAGTTAACTAAAAAAATATTTTAAATTTAGACTCTATTCAAAAGCAAGATGCTCATCTAAAATAATGCCATCAATGCAAATAGCTAAATAATTTTGAAGTGAGTGATGGGAAAACTAAATGCTGTCAACATACAATGAAAATATTAGATAGCGTAGTTTACTTAAAAAATGAACTAATTTATTATGCCTAATCTAAATAAAAATAATTTTCAATCTACCCTACCATATGTTAATTAATTCTTCATAAAAATATGCACCGAAAAATATACCTACTGATATTTTTTATACCTTAGGAGAAATAAAATATTTTGTTGCAGTATTTGCGTAACATTATACAATGCCACGTAAATAACTTTGACGAGGATCGTGGTAGATTTTAATTACGATTCTAAATTGTATAGTTTCGAATATCTTGTAGGTATTTCGGCGACGCGCCTGAATGATGAATAGTTAGATTAGCCATTATCTTTGTTCCAAATTATTTTAAGCTATTCCATAATTATACCACTTATTCCACATATTTGTGTGTTATTTGGGTGTGTGAAATAATGGCAAAAATAAAATTAATCTGCTCCAATACTATTTTTCGTAAGTCCTATACGTATTTAAAACACATATTTGAAACTATTTTACACACATAGATTTTTATTTTGTTGCTGTGGGACTTCAAATTTCAATATGAAGTTATGAAAATGAGTGTTTCTGAATTTGCTAACGGATTACAAGTGAAATATTATGCACTATACATAATGGTTTTATTTGTAGCCTACAGTTTCTAGTTTACAATATACTGTAAGAACTGGGATGTAATTGTATTTTCAGCTAATGTTAAATGATTTAATACAAACGGCCTAACTACTTGCTTACATTGAATCTTACTATTCTACTTCGATAAGAGGCATGGCTAGCTAAATACATCGACATAATAAACTTGTTTCTATTATTTTTTTAGGACGAGCAAATGTATGACTTCATAAACCGCTTGGATTCATTTTATATCAATCATCACATTGTTGATCGTTATCGTTATAAGATACACAACAAAAAGGTCACCTAGAACATAATCCTAGTCTAGTCCCATTGCCGAAAAACCGAATAAACGTATTTTTCTTGCAAAAGTAAGAATGTGAGCGTCCAAAACTTATACAGAAGACGCGTCAATCGATACTCACTCTGTAACAAATGATCGTTCCTGTCAGTCGCTCCTTCACGCTTGATATTTTCGCGGAGCTGCTTGGTGATGTTTTTGAATATCTCCCTGGACAAGGCGAGACTATCTTTCTCATCGCTCCGACGCCTCCGAATGACATTCAGTCGATAATCTTCAGGAAAGCGCAACGGTTCTGCACAGAGCAATGCCTTGTTTTAAAAGGAATGTTCTGTTCTCAAATACTGATTTAATTCCACTTTTAAGCGATGATTTAAGTTTAACTTCTGGGTATCAATGTTTAATTTTGGTACTGAATAAAAATAAATCATTAAATATAACTAGCGGTACCATATAACATAATACAGTAATGCTTATTATTAGTATTTTTTCCACATCGGTAAAACTATGTGAGCTATCAGCTCTTTCCATAAAAAAAGGGAAATGGCAAAAAGAATAAGATTTTTCTAACGTAAAATATTCGCCTACATACGCCTGGTAAATCCGATTTCTTATGAAGCTATTTTAGAATCTACGAGAGGTTATTTTTGTTATATAATGACGAAGCCTACTATTCATACGAACAGCCAGGATTAGATCGATCTTGATTACAAAACTACTTAAAAAGTTCTGTACCAATTTGTACTAACATAATCAAATATCTTCTGTTTTATATGTCACATGTAAAAAGAATAACAGTGGTACTCCGGGAGTACCGAGAGAAGTGAAAATTTGACCAATATATTAGGTACCTATATACACGTATCTCATGTTAAGAGTTGTTATTAGTGAAATATTATAAAACTATGAATTTCAGTTCCCAGAAATGTCGGCAAAAATATCGCGAGTTTATTCCCCTCTCAAAAAAAGGTTTTAAAGAAAGTGTTCACAGCGCCTAAAAAAAGTTTGTACGTCAAAACTATACCGAATAATAAAGATAACTGCGCCAATCTCAGTTACAAGTTCAAGGAGGCCAGGATTCACTCTCCTACTTCTCCTCCTACGAGAGAAAAGCACTCATCAGACCCTCGTTCGTCAAACAACAGGTTTACCAGCGTTCAAGTGAAGTTACCTAATATTAACTCTGACTTGCAACGAACAACATCTCTTTGGGGCCGCGAGAATAATCTGTATAAAATTCAGCATTAGCAACTGGCCTAGTTAAAAGGTACAGTAGCTTCATTTACCTGATTCGGTGTAGGTATATCGAGTTATAAAGTCGCAAACACACAAACACATTACTGTAGGTCAATATTTATTGCGATAAGTCGTCTTGATTCTTTACACACTACGGTGTTTTATCGTCCGATATAAGATACTGTTTTGTATTCGTTCAAAATGTGTATAACGCCGGGAATAGATAATAGTTGATATTGGAAAATCACAAGATGTAAGTACGCAAGAATACTACTTCTTTAGCACCGTTAGTATTGCGGCAATACCTAATCCCACAAACTGTATGCGTACCAATCTAAAATTGTCCAAGAACTTATTAGAACATCACAGGACGCAGGAATGCAAGCATCCTACTTCTATTGTACCGTTATTATTGCAATAGTGTACCATCGTAGCCGCATACAACACATACTACACTAAAAAAATATCGCAACAACGCGTGTGAAATTATCGGTCGAAAATAACGTATCTGTGTGTATAAGGCTTAATCATTCATTTAGTAACGCATCTAACATTACAGTGTGAGTGGATTAAATGCAGTGCACATGCTGGGATATGATACAACAACATGCCAAGGCATAGCATTTCCTGGCACTATACGCTGAATATACACATAACTTTACATAAAAGGACATGCTGGTTGACACTTAATAAATATAAAAAAAACTTCTGCCCCAATTTCGTTACTCTCGATAATTGAAACAAAACCAACATTTCGTTTTGAATAACAAAACATTTCTGTAATAATATGAGTATAATTTTGTTGAATTGAACGGAATTTATGTTTGGTATGAATCAGTAAAAAACATTATCAATTGTTAGTTCACAGTCTTGGTTGAGCGTTGGATCAGAATACAATTTTTTATGTCCTGATCATAACTACGAAAGTTTAAAGTTCTTAAGTTCAAATGAGTGACCAATACTATTACAGGAGGCTTTTCGTCAGAGCTATGTTCATTATTATTCAGTAAGTGCTCTGGTTAGCTTTGGCCTCAAAGACTGATAAGGTACAGTGTACACACAAATAAAAAATATTCTTCTTATCAATACATTTAGAAAAAAATTCTTATGATTTATATCTACGAGCAAGATTATAAATCTCCTGAGAACAAAGTGATATGCAAACGAGACTAGCAACTACTACTAGTCCAGGTTTTATTGGTTCAGCAGCTGCAGAATAACATTCTTTAGAATAATATTTTTAACTAGCTTTTGCCCGCGGCTCCACCCACGTGGATGTCGGTTCCCGGCAGTTATTCGAATTTTTCTCACATTTTAAACCTTCCCTAGACCTCCACGAACATTTCAAGACTAAGGTAAGATGAATCCGTTCAGCCATTCTCAAGTTTTAGCGAGACTAACGAACAGCAATTGATTTATATATATATAGATAATCATTTTTGGTGTTGCAAGCGTCCATAAGCCACGGTAACCACCTCCCATCAGATGGACCGTGTGCTTATCTGGCACCTAAGTGGTATAAAATTCGTAAAGATAAGAACATAAAATATCTACCCTCTTTTATTTTATATTTGGATAATAATTTTACAACATGAACAAAATCTAACAGGTTAAGCAGAGTTGCTATTTTATATTGACAATTCCAGATTTTTATCGATGCATTTCATTTTGTTTGGTAAATGTTAGAATGAAGGTAGTTGCTCGCAATAGTCGCAATCTCATCGCCCAGTCAATGACAGACTGTTACTTCTAGTAACCTATTCAATTGAGAATTGTTGCACAGACTGGCTGCGCACGTGATTGCTTTTTGTATTATGTACTGTATGTTACATTCGGATATAGATCATATTATTCCTACGGATCATTTACGTATGGGTGTCATGTATTTGCACTACCTCCATACGAAATGAATAAGATCGAGACCAGTGAAGCACCAGAAGAAAAATGAGCTACTTTTACAACAGTTATAGTCTGTTACATAACACGTAACGGCGATTTTGTTGCTCAGAAGACGGATATAGGAAAGACGGATCAGCTACTTCTGGTGAGTGACTTTATTGTTGCGGACTATCACGTACAGTTTCCTTCCCTCTGAACGAAAGTTTCACCGAAATTAGCGTGATAGATACATATAATCACACCTTTTGCGCTCTGAGGTAAGCAGAGGCAACAGCACGCAATCTGTTTCTTTACACAAAAGCTGTCCCACTGTCAGTAAACTTTTAACAAACTAAGGTACATTATAAATAAAAAAATGCCGTATGGTTCCCGATGGAGTACAATAGGGCCATCTATTCCATCTCTTCCTAAAGGTGTCGTAAAAGGCAAAAATCGGATAGAGCTATTCTCCATCTGACAGTAAAGATACAGCCTTTGACTAAGTGCCTGTTTGATGGCAATATGTTCGCCCCCTATTATGTGAGATGAAAATCATAGTTAGCAAAGTATATGGTAGACCTCTGCCTACCCCTTAGAGCATTTACAGGCGTGAGTATATGTACGTAATGTATAAAAATATACCAGGAGAGGTGAAACCGTACCGATATCCAAAAGTATGATTATGCAATTCACCCTTTAGAAAATAATAATGGAAAACTCGTGTAGGAATACGTGCATTATCAATCTTTATAAAGCGTGTACGACTCAACACATTTATGTACAGTCAGCGACATAAATATCTTGACGACGAAGTCTCAAATGATTTTAAAACTCTCGAATTAACCCTAGAACCTGGGGTACAATCAATAAAAAATTTGGAAAATAGTTTATAACTTTTTTTATTACTATACGGTTTGTTTTGCGCGTCCTTGTATTTACGTGAGGTGGAGAGATACACCGATTCCTTAGTCAGCCGGTGGTCTGGCTGGTCAGTGGACAAGACACGCTGCTTTTGGGGTACACCAGTACCCCTGGGTACGATAAACGTAAGTCTTTAATTCTTATATTGTGTTTCTTTTTGTGATCTTTTTCACGTTTTCTTAGATATTTACTGATATAAAATTGAATATACGTATGTCTATTCATGTTAGATTAATTTAACATTCCTAATTGTAAAGTTTCTACCATCATTTACATTAGATAATGAAGTTTTATTATATTTTTACTGTATTTTTTGTACTTGTACATAACCCTAGTTTTTTTTTTTTAAATGTCGTCACGATCCAATTTTTATTTTATTGGTAGACCCTTCTAGATTAAAAACTGGTAGGTGTTATTTCTTTCCGAAGTCCAAAGACCGCAAATCACGCACACAATTTGTAAATGCAAAACATATAAATGTGTATTGAACATCAAAACAAAATATGCCAAAATTGTTTGTAGTTCCATAATATTTTGATATAATTATGACTACGTGTTAAGCCCTATGTAAGTTGATTTTATAATAAAAGTTTATTAATGTTCCAAAAAGTTGTAATTATTATTGGGGTTACCCAGTACCCCATGGTACCGTTAGTGTACGTCCAAGATGGGTACGGTTCTAGGGTTAAGAGCAAATCAATCTGTTTTATTGATTTATACGGCATTACTTTCCGAATGACAGGCGTGTACCAAATATCAGAACAATCGGTCAACTGGAAAGGGATCAAAAAACTAAATTAAGATCATTTTGAATACTCTGTTCTTCAACATTTTTCTCATGCTGGCTGTACTCTCACACATTGTACAGAGGTAAGTGAGAATTTTAGTGTTTCCTATAGACCAGAATATTCTTCTAGTAACTCTTACTAACTTATTAAGTACCTACTTCATTTTTTATCCGGTGAAGTAAAAATTATATTATGCATATTCATCAGCGGTTTCCTCATTACTCCTAAACTGCTTATCATAATACATCCTTGGAAACCTATTAATTGTCACCTAGACTATAATCTACCCAGATTATCAGGGATAGTAGGTATATAAATAGGTAAAGCGTATACAGGTTTTTTTAAATAAATAATATTGATTCATGAGGGTCAGTGAATTTTATTTATAATATGATATCAGACGCACTTTAGAATTATAGGGCTTTATTTTGTCAAATTGAATGTATAAGTTTAGACAAACTCCGTGACGTTGTGGTAGTGAACGCAGCCGCAACACAGGATGCGCGGTTTCTATCCCTGCTCGATGCAAATATTTCTATGCATGATTATGGGTATTTGCATTGGTCTGGTCGCGCCTCGGCCTAGTCGGTCTAGCTGTCCGAGGAGGGCTAAACCATAAGTGATGGCCCTGGGTCCGCCGGGGTGCGAGGGATATGTCGATGACAACCTCACCTCCAGCCTAGCACCACGACCCAGAGTCAGCGTGCGGTTTTAGTCGGTTCGAGTCCGACATAACCTCCCCTTCCGGCTCCGGCAGGGGGGTATCCGAGGGGACTTCCGCACGAAAAAAAAAAAAAAAAGTCGGTCTAGCTGTAAGCCTCAAAATCGCCTTTGGGCTGTGGAGGTCAAACGGCGATCGCTTCGCAGAAAATATCAAAGTTTAGCCAAATCCGCAGTCAAGACTGCTAAAGCGGACCCCGAATTCCAAACTTTAGGCATCTTAGTATTGTATACAAGAAATATCTTTTAATCGTTTTTTTACTACAAAGATGACCGTCCATTAAAAATGTAGTTGCTATTGTAAGATTTTGGTTATCATTGTAATACTTACATATTATACATTTTTTATACTAAGTTATTGGTTCTAGTTACTGTTATGATACTATGTGCATAGTCTAATATTTAGTTCATTTTTATTATTTCGCATTACATTGGCAGACAGTGAAGAAGCAGTTTTCTATGCATCTAAAATTTTAGTGCTTTAAAATATTTATTTATTCATTTCAGTTTATTTAAACAAGCAAAAATATTAGTTTTTATTAATTTTTTATTTAAACAAATATGGAAGAAAATTAAATTCATATTTACCAGAGGCAGTGTGTAGGCAGCATAGCGCTAGAAACACGAAGTAGAAGCCGTCCCACTGCATATTAGAGTCATCACAGGCGAAGGCGCATTACGCTCGCCCCTCACCTGCCAACAAAACAAGCATAACATTTTAATGGCTAACCAGTAGAAATGAGGCTAGTGCTTTAGACAAAACCCACAGCCATATCGTATGCAAGCCAAACATTGCGAACGATATGAAAATCTTGTTAAGGTTTTCTAATCCTTCCGCCTATAGATAGTTCAATTCGATTACACTGTTCGATCAATCGCACGACGATGGTTGACAAAATGCACACTGTTCAATCGAAACTACACAATGATTTCATTGATATTTACATAATTTTAAGCATGATTACTGTTACGTCTGAAACTGATGATACTAGATTGTCATCCGTCGCATGTAATGGAAGACATACCAGTAGTAGTACTTAACCCAATATGTTCCCAAATTAATTGAGTATAGTACTCTAGTATAGTACTGTTCACCACAGAACAAGTATAATACTCTGTCACATTCCGCAGACAAGTTTAATTTTCATGAAAGATCGCGTACACGCACTCAGTGATCAAGAATAGTGATGAAACAGACCCATGGGTTTCTTTTTACTTTTTTTACAATCTTTCGAAGATAACAGAGTCAACCATCCATTCATATACTCACGTCTGTAAAGCCCCGAATTTGCCCAGAGGTGTATTAGCATTCACGTTTCGCCAATTTATGAACTTCGGTCCCACGAAGTAATAGGGGAGCCCTTTGTCTTGGGCTGTATGTTTACTGTTGGATGGAGAACGGCCCTATCCCTTAATCGCCTTCTACGACACCCACAAGTAGAGCTGGGGCGGTCCTATTCTACTCCACCGGGAACAAACAAGGTAACTCACTAACCAATAGTACAGCTATACCACAGTCACTTCATTGCGGTAACTCAGCCCACTGTGAGATACATAAAATAATTTGAAATATGAAATTGGTAATCAGTCTACATATTGCTAAAGGTTTTGTCTGCTCAGATAGAAATGTCTCAAGCTAGATCCTAGATAAGCAGTGGATATCAGAGAATCATTTGCCGTCTGTCTAGTATTAAATAAGCACATTTAAATGTACCCCTTTGGCCAGATTGGAAACCAAAGTTTGGCAACATTGTTTTCTCATCATCATCATCATCATCATAAACTCACGCCTATATTCCCCGAAGGGGTAGGCAGAGGTGCTAGCACCCACATATCGCCAGTTTATGTTTAGGTCCCAATGTAATAGGTGGCGAGCCTATTACCATTAACCGGGCACTTTTAAACCTGCGATAAATACACACATAAGTTCGAAAAGCATCGAAAAGTCATTGGTGTGTGCCATGGTAAACCTGTGATCGAACCCGAGGCCTCGTCTCAGTAGTCCATTACCTATACCTTTTTGTTTTTTTTTTTCGTGCGGACATCCCCTCGGATACCCCCCCTGCCGGAGCCGGAAGGGGAGGTTATGTCGGACTCGAACCGACTAAAACCGCACGCCGACTGTGGGTCTTGGTGCTAGGCCGGAGGTGAAGTTGTACTAGACATATCCCTCGCACCCCGGCTGACCCAGTGCCATCCCTTACGGTCTGACCCTCCTCAGGACAACGGTGTCCCCAACTCGCCCCCGGAATGGGGAGGCGCGTCTAGGCTACCGCAGATACTTGTTACATTGTTTTCTACATACATTGTTTTCTATAACAGCTATTCTGGTAGCTAATTTTATTTTATAATGCCTGTTTTCTCGATATTATAAAAATACAGTTCATTGTTTTATGTTACAGTAAAAATACGATTCCCTGAAATATTTGGTAAAAAAGCAAAGAAAAATACTTATTCTCCGAATTCTGAACTAGCACTGAATTCCAACGCTCTTAGTCTAAATACTTCCTATCTAAATATTCTAATGTTATTATATTGGCTACACTTTTAGTGCCTTTCGCCTATTGACGTTGTAGACATTGTCATGTAATGGCCGATTTTGTCGTAACAAAGACCGTTAATGTTAAAATGAGGTAATTCTGATCATTGTATTACTCTGAAAGTTGGTTTTAGAAAGCATTGAATATGATAACATTGTCCTTGTCTTGAATACAAATATTGTAACAAACTCAAGTGTCTTGAGAATTTGAATTGAAGATACGGATGTATTAAGGAACTCAAATGTGTATTTAAACCCCCTTGAACTATTAAGAACTTGCCTTCTTAAGGGTGAGGCCCAACTTTTGCGTTGCGCTGCGTTGCGTTGATCAGGGTTTTTCTTAAATTTGTAATCAAATAAAATTATAGCAATGAGAGAAATTTCTTTAAATTTCTAAGAATAGCCCTGCTCAGCGCAATGTACAAGAAGGGGCCTCAGCCTAACATATCGTAACACAAATATGCGTGTTGATAGTAGCCGACATATTTAAATAGTTCAGATTTACACCATTTCTTTCTTCTATAATAAAATATTGAAATCAACCTAAAATTGTGGTTGTGATTAAAACTTAAAACACCTTTTCAAATATACTACACTCCATTTGGATAAACTACATTCGTACGTTCCTAATATTTAACCAAAGGTAAACTTCTAATATTTAAGTAAAGGTAAAATATCTTAGCGGTAGCCTAGTGGTATGGGCAATGGACTGCTAATACGAGGTCTCGGGTTCGATCCCAGGTTTACCATGGCACACACCAATGACTTTTCGATGCTTTTCGTTGTTAGGTGTGTATTTATCGCAGGTTTATAAGTGCCCGGTTAATGGCAATAGGCTCGCCACCTATTACATTGGGACCTAAACTTAAACTGGCGAAATGTGAGTGCTAGCACCTCTGCCTACCCCTTCGGGGAATACAGGCGTGAGTTTATGTTATGTTATGTTATCTTAGCGATTTAAAAAAAAACATAATTAACAAATAAACTAATCTAAATAACTGACTAAATAGTGGTTAGATTTCGGTTTTTAAGTTGCAAAATAAGTTTTAAAACAGATAAATATTTATAAACTTGCTGAGTTTATATAAAATATATTAAACAGAATACATAAAGATGGTTTAAGTTAGGACCTAACCGAATAGAGTATAGACGCCAAAGCGAATACAACATAAATTATTATGCTCATTTTCTAAAAGAATGATAAAAGTTCTTTCAATTTCAACTAATTTTGAAACCTCGTAGACATTTTTATGACAGCCGGGACTATGTAAAGCGTACCTATTTATTAAACATTCACGTAGCGGGCAAAATAGTTAACGAACTTAGATTAACCTCTCAAATACGTAACGAAATAATTTAAATGCACGTACCTAATTGGTTTGTATGTGTTTGTGAATAAGAAATGTTTGCCTTCGCCAACGCTGAACATCCAAGGCTGCGGTTTATTACGGCGAAGTTGCGGTTTGGTTTAGTTTGCCAGCGCTGCGTTGTGCTATCAGTTTGTGGCAGATTTTTGGTTACGGGAATCTGAGGTACAATTTCATGTTGAAATAATTGTATACTATCTACCATCCTATTGGTTTGGTTTATCTCAGCGTTAATGGTAGTGACGGCCAACCTTCTGTCAACCTTCAGTCTGGCGAGGTTGGTTTGTTAAGCAGCAATAAACGAGGCTTGATTTATCTACGTCCATAATATTATGTAAAGCAAACTATAACACAATGTATGCATTATGTTAAAATCCACCGCGTGGTTCGTTCGGTTCCCGGCAGAGTAGAATTTGGGCCACCCCATCTCTTTTCATGCGACTAAGGGATAGGGCTCCTCTGAGTAACCCTCCGGCGACCAAGGCGTGGTTGTTTGTATGTATGTCAAAATCAGCCAACAAACTATACGCCAAATGTTCGTTATGACGTAATATAGTCAACTTCTAAACACTGTAGTAGGGCAATTTTCATTTTATATCACAAGGGTTTCTAGGTGTATGAGAAATTAAGTAGGCACTCTACTAGCTGGAGGTGAAACCACAACTGGCGGTTAGTGTGAGATAACTCATGTTAGAGATAAAACGCCTCGTCAATAAAGGATAATGTACCTCGTTGTATATCGGAAACGTGTTACGAATATCCTATCGCGGATAGGTGCTTATTTTGAATTGAATGGTGCTGGTGTGAGAAGTGTAGGTATATAAAAATAAGAAGTAGGTATGTAGGTATGCATAGACCTTTTTTTAAGTATTTTTATTTGATTAAACATAGTTTGAAATGTTAGGTGCTAAATATTTTCTGACAGGGGTGTCTATTATCATGCTAAAGTACGAGTAAAAAAAAAAATTACAACTATGTATAGTTGTAATTTTTTTTAAATAAATTATTTATAATTCTGTCAAAAAATAAAAACAATTTTTTTGGAGTCTTTATTCATTGAAATATATACCTACATAAGTAAAATATCCTAAATGAAATTATAACTAGGTATTAAAATAAACTTCAACAAGACACAATAACAAAATCATTGATGTAGGTATTAATTTGGAGTGAAGTTTATTTGGTTACAATCAAATATTTATAAGTCACTAGCTTTTGCCCGCGGTTCCACCCCCGTGGATGTCGGTTATCGCGACCAAACATAGCCTATGTCCTTTATCAAGGTCTAATCTATCCCTGTACCAAATTTCATTAAAATCCGTTCAGTGGTTTAGGCGTGAAAGCGTATGCGTAACATACAGACAGACAGACAAAGTTACTTTCGCATTTATAATATTAATATGGATTCTTGAAACACTGTCCCATACATTATATATAACAGCTTTAGATCTATCTACGAGTATATAGGTAGATATTACTGCCTACTCATAATGATCAGGACAATCAAATCCCATTATGTTAAGTGCCCAAGTTCTAAATTCCTTACTTAGAAGTTTTTTATCTTAAAAGAAAAAGATTCGCCGAAGGCGTAGTAAGGATTATAAATAGGCCATAATCAGTGACTGAAAATATTGGATTATCCTTACATTTTCTTGGTAAGTTTTTCGAGTGTCCACTATATTTGATAGCTTATTTTTGTACGCTCCTGAATAAGATATAATTTATGTGTTGTAAATTGGCTTTGAGTAGGCTCATTTGCCTTTTTATGAAGTAAATTTATAATGACATTATGGTAAAAAATGATTACCTACTAGAAAACATATGAATAACTTATCCTATTTTGAAAATCTTGTTAATTTATATACTGTCTAGGTGAAGGCTTATGTAAGCAATTATTAAAGACAAGCTCACCTCAGGTGAATTATTTTTTTATTTATGTGGAAAAAAGAAGGACAGCAGTAAAAAAATGTCGGTTTAAAACCTAAACTGTCGGTTTGTACAGGTAATTAGGATTACTAGACAAAATTATAATAAGATAACATACGTAAA
Source organism: Eilema sororculum (assembly GCA_914829495.1). NCBI lineage: Eukaryota > Metazoa > Arthropoda > Insecta > Lepidoptera > Erebidae > Eilema > Eilema sororculum. The sequence continues at coordinate 15,536,666 of OU618552.1, read as the reverse complement.
CAGAATCACATAATTTGACCAATAATAAAGTTATAACGTATGCGCAGTATTAAGTGACACGGAAAATTCATTTATAATTCTCATACAGAATCCTCCGAAGTAATCAGTCTAGCGGGTCGAAACAAATTACGAAATCAAACTCGGAGATAGCCCCTAACATTAAGAATTTTATTGAGTTATTGAACTCCTTCGGAGTGAGTGAAAGACAGTTTTTTATACCTTATTTCGTATTCTGTTTCTTCATGTTATATTAGAAGAGTAAATTTGCATTAGGTACTTGAAAACTTATTTAATAAAATCAAATTGGTTCAGTTCGACCATATAACACGATTCTGATTCACAGTATGCATGTCAAAAAGTAAGATTTAAATAATACTTCTAGCCTTTAAGTATGGACGTCAATTTTTTGTTGCCCAAATATGGACGTGTGGTCTCACAGGCCGCTATCTTTAAAGACTGTACTCTATCTAATTCACATAGTATTGTACCAGTTATTTTTTGTATTCCTTTTAGGAGCTACCATATTTATATAAAAGATGTAATTTAATAAAATTGTTTTCAACTAAAATCTGACCATATTAACAAAAGGCGCTTTTCAGACGTTTTTCGTCGAGATATTTTTTTAAAAACATAATCCTGTGGTAGTAGGCCCCCAGGGTTATACGAAGGTTTTAAGATGTTAGCATGTTCTTTGAGATCAAATATCCAACCTTAAGGGTTGTTTGATCAATGACTTGAACCTTTTCATGTTTACTCACACTTTTATACGCCAAAGTGTATTTACTTTTAAACAATAGGTGGCCCAGGAAGTAGCTAAAGTGCAAACGAATAAAGTTTTATATTTAGAAAGCACATTATGTAACTTTATATCTTCGTTCATCTTTTCTCATATCGGCAATGGTGGAAGATAAAGTATACATTTATTATGATACAAAAAACTGCCAGTGAATCTGGGAGATTGTGATTCTAAGCCAGCCTTTCTCAAAATATATTATTAAGAAATACATATTGTTGAGAGATTTTGTCACAAAGGAAGCTAAAAAAGTGGTGCGTTTTTTCTAAAAAAAAACACAATACCGTCATAAGATTTGCTATTGGAATATTTCTAATATTGCTTTTTTAGCCTTTCATTAGGCCTTGTTTGTTGGTGGTCAGTGCCCAATTTTATCCTATATATATAAATAAACCGATTAAATTCAAATGTGGGTGCTAGTATACCTCTGCCTACTCCTTCGGGGATTCACAGATAGACAAATAAATTGTCAATGATTTATAATTCAAGTGAAGGCCCTAAGAAATCAGTTTATAATGGTCCATGAAAACGTAGCAAAACAAACATCTTTTTTCCTTATTACTCGTAGTATAATAATTACAGATGCTTCACACGTTTCCAGTCAATGGCACGTGTAAGTTTTATTATTTTTATTTTTTTTAAGAATATTAGAACCGAAGTTCCTAATATTCCCTCTAACTCTTCCAACTAAGCTAAATTGCTTGTGCTAGGAGTGGGTTAGGTAAGGCCGACTCCTTAACCACTCAGCTATATATATATATATATATATATATATATATATAAATATATATATATATATTTAAAAGCATTTCATTTAATTCATGAATTATTATAATTTACTTGCTTTAGTGATATTACATATTACACTACAAATAGTTTCCACGTTAGTTAAGGATTTCTTGTGCTTAAAAATATAAACCGCGTACAAAGAGCTTTGAAAAACGATCTAAGTAACATTACATTAGGCATAACACTATAACGTTATTCGCGTCGCTAATTCAAAGTTTTTGTTCAATTATTTGCCAGAATTCAATATAGATATTGTTACTATAGTAGTAATATAATACCTACCAGTAATAAATATTATTACATAGCTTTGTAATTTATGATTAATTAATCACATATTATTTGAATATAAATATATTAAAACTTCTACCAACACAAGTCTTCGTTTAAATAAGCTTTACCAAGAATCAAATTTTGAAGCGTGGGCACAAACACATTCACATAATATATATGATGCTAGGAAACAGTAAATGTATTTAGGTTAATGGTTGAAAAGTTGAATAACTTTTACACGTTGATGAATTACTTATTCAAATAGATAAACTGATGGAGGTTTAAAATTGATTAGTAAGAGGCTAAATGTAAATACTTCTGAATCAATAGATTTGAATATAACATAACATACATAACATAAACTCACGCCTGTATTCCCCGAAGGGGTAGGCAGAGGTGCTAGCACCCACATTTCACCAGTTTATGTTTAGGTCCCAATGTAATAGGTGGCGAGCCTATTGCCATTAACCGGGCACTTATAAACCTGCGATAAATACAAATATAACTTCGAAAAGCATCGAAAAGTCATTGGTGTGTGCCATGATAAACCTGGGATCGAACCCGAGACCTCGTCTCAGCAGTCCATTACCCATACCACTAGGCTACCGCAGGCATTTGAATATAAGTAACGATTTTCTATAAATATAACAGGAATTAACGCGATCATGGTATAGGTTATATATCTTTGATTTGCCTGACGTTTCGACCAAGTTACACCGGCCGTGGTCACAGGCTGACTTCACCTGCTGACTTCACACGTCAGCTTGTGACCACGGCCGGTGGCATCATTATAAAAATCATTTTTATATAAATAAATAAATATTCCACAACATTCTACACAACGCCATCTAGACCCATGGTAAGCTTTTATAGCTTGTGTTATGGAATCTAGAATGCGGATAAACATACTTATATACTTTTTTTTTTGTAAATACATACATATTATAGAAGTTAACAAAACGAAATACCAAGCAAAAGAAAAGCAAAAGTAAATACTTGGCTCACGTTCTAATAAACTTACAATATAAAATCGGTCCTTAAATAACAAACATCTTTCAAAGGCCATTAATTGTACTGAATCGTGATTTACTGTAAGCGCTCCAAATGATTCGGTTGTTATTATAACAATCAACCATTTGTTATAGAAAGTTCGAGTATTTTAACAATGTTGAACTAGAGTTCAGCTTAATAACATAGTGCTATAATTAAAACTGACAAATAGTATCGAAAAGCCAAATGAATTTGACACTAAGGCTTAGTTGCACCATACTACCTGCTAAAGTAAGAGGTTTAAGTGAAATTTAACATTAACAGTAACAATGACTCTAACGGTTTCTGCTAAATATGTTGCACCAGTGTATTTAGTAGTTCGGTTAAAGTTATCAGGGTTGCAAGTTAAATGAGACATTATTTACGTCAAATTTCTTATGGGTATTTTTTTTTGATTGTGGTTCTTATGTCGATCAGTTGAGATATCAAATCAAAACCCCTTCGTTTTATACTTATAATATAGATACCTTCTTTAAGACAGATTTTAAACAATTTTAAACAATTTAATTTGACGTCTTATTAATTGTTGACAAATGGTGCAATCTATTTTGTACCTGACAGATACTTTAACAGCACTGTTAATGTTAAAGTAAGATGGTGCAATCCAGCCTTCATTTCTTGTTGCGTCAAGAATTTGATAAAGACAGTGTTTAGTTTATGCATACCACGGAGGACTGAATTTTCCTTCTCCATGATGCATACTCATAATAGTTGTGACCTGGATTTCGTCCGCGTGTACTAAAATCTAGGTATATAACCTAGATTTTAGTATTTAGTGTTGTCATTCTAAAGTCTTTGTCAGATTAAAATCCGTCGTATATCTCAGGTATATAAAACGATCTTGGACTCTACGATGAAGGCCTGAGATGCGACCGGGACTAACGCAAGCATAGTGGTTAAATTATTGTATCTGTTGTTTGATTTTGTAAAGCCGCGTACGCACTTATGAACAAATTTGATCGTCAAACATATTTGCAGCGATCCTATGTTCGTATAGTTTTAATAAATGTTACGCAACAAAACTGTTTGTATAAAAATTGACAGGGTACAGGTATTTATTTTTTGTACAATCTGTTTCCAACCATCTAGGATCCGCTTTCAACAATATATTGGGAATCACTGCAATCACCAAAACTCTTTCTGCTACTTCAAAATCGACCACCACAAGGTGCGCTGCATTCGCAACTACTGTGCGCAAACACAATTCGAACTATCATTATGTTCGCGTCCGTGTTCAGATCGTTCGTCCAGACGTACAAACCAAAAGGTTCATGTTTGATGTTTATGTTCACTAAGTTCATGTTCGTACGTGCGTACGCGGCTTTAGCAGTTTAAACGAATGCTACATCCATACTAATATTATAAATGCGAAAGTAACTCTGTCTGTTTGTCTGTCTGTCTGTATGTTACGCTTTCACGCCTAAAGTACTGAGCTGATTTTGATGAAATTTGGTATAGGGGTAGAGTAGACCTTGAGGAAGGACAAAGGCTATATTTGGTCGCGATAACCGACATCCACGCGGCCGGAGCCGCGGGCAAAAGCTAGTATTGAAATAAAACTATTTTTATGGATTTTTATTGCGTTTTTTGACGGTATCTTATCGTTTACGTTCGCTTTTCAACAGGCATGGTCACGGCAGTTGGTCTCTCCGTACAATGGTTGTGTAAATATTTCTTGTAGATTTAACCTTGAGTGTTATGACGATGTATCACACTATATGTATCGATTTATAAATCGATAAATTATTTATAAGCAATAGCTTCGAAAAGTGAACGATGTTACTACAATTATTTTTATGAAAGTTACTTCGAAAACAAAATTGTTTAATCTTTTTGTAGAGGGGAATTTTCTACCACTCGTCGACGGAAAAGTTAAGATTTGTTTTAATAAATTCAATTACTCAATTATTAGACCTTAAAAATATTTTACTAATATAATGCTGTATTATATTTGAGTAACATAAATTACTTCTTGTACTGATATTCTCACGTAATCAAAACTTGCGCAAATGACCGTATTAAGTATGTATAAGTATTAAGGGCCAGTTCAACCAAACGCGAGTAAAGTTTATTCTTAGAATAAACAGCCAATTTGTGGCTCATATTGCCTGTTTTTTTAGAAATTATAGAAAGCCTTACTCGCGTTTGGTCTAATGCACCATAAGTAAATTAAAAAAATGATGATGTTATTTATAGAACATCACCTTTTCATATAGATCCATACTAATAGTATAAATTCGAAAGTAACTCTGTCTGTGTCTACGTTACGCTTTCATGCCTAAACCACTGAACCGATTATGATCAAATTTGGCATAGGGGTAGATCGGACCACGAGAAAGGAAATAGGCTATGTTTAGTTGCGATAACCGACATCCACGCAATTGGAGCTGCGGGCAAAAGCTAGTACTGAATATATAAAAGAACAGAATATATAGAACTAATAAAACTGTAAACCAAGAGCAAATGGAGGTTGATGTAACTGATTGCCTTGACTACAATTAATTAAGCATTAAGCATCAACAATAGGCTTTATAATTTCAAAACGTAATTCATCAGTTATTATACAATTTATATGTGAGCTTGACGTCGGGTCATTAGATAGGGCGAATTTGCGCAAACAAACATAAGATTGGATGCGGAGCAAATGTAGGTAAAGGAAGTTTCCTAAGCACGAAATGATAAATGAACAATTACGAAATGATTAATGACGTAAATTACATACTCATTCGCATGAATTATGAAATACTGAAAAATATTATGAAAGGAAGCTGCTCTGAAAAATGGTGCCATTCGAGTAAACAAAATAGAGTGCTTTGATATTTTATTGTTCTGTTATTCTTCTTCGGTAAATAAACTACTAAAATTGTGACTCCGTATGTCAATAGATTTAAGGGTCATTTTATTTGGTGATTTATCTAGTTATTATGTACAATCTAGTATCCAATTTTTAGTGTAAAACGAATTTTATTTTTATATTTCTACCGCCATAGTAAAATGGTCATTGAACTTAAGATGCATTGAGCTAATGCGGTGTAACACACTAGTATGAAGTCGTCTTGAAAGCTCGTAGCAAGTGCACCAGAATCTTTGCGGAAAGAGAACCATCTTAAGATACTACCACAAGTACGACGAGTACGTCGATTCTTTTTCCGCACGGACTTCTACATGTAGCCACAACCATGTTGGCTACGCGTGTCTCCAACTCGTAGCAGCAAGTACTACGGGTTCTTAGCTTCAGCGCGTAGCACTTATTCGTAGCAAACGTACATAGAGCGAACATGTCTGTAGCAGAGCAGTTGTAAGCTGAGTTACGGCTTTGCAGCTCACTAATTTAGCTCTCAGCTGCAGCTCTGTAGACCATAGTCCAACCCATAACACTTGTTCGCAACCCCGACTCGTAGACAAGAGCGGCGTATAGCACCATCATGTAGTTCCAACTCGTAGCATATCTACAATAGTCACTCGTAGCACCAGCTCGTAGAGCTAATTCGTAGCGGATATAAATTTTCGAGAATCTGCGCCGTGTGTGTCGAGTTCATGGCTGTCAGTCTTGATTTGTATTATGGATCTACCAAGTGAGATGCACCACCCCTGTATTTTATCCGCTGATAACTTTTCTCATACTATTAAGATTCATTAATCTCACAAAACTTACTTTTATAATTCAATGACATCCATAATAACACATTACAAGTTACTTCGACTAAAACTCAATTTATTATTACTCGATATTTACAGTAAGAGGTGTAGGAGATTGAATCCTAAGCTCCAAATTGAAGGAGAAATAGTTTAAGTTATAGGTTAAAATATCTTTGGTAATTATATCCGTGACTTTAATCGTATACTCTTAAACAACGGAAAAAAATGTTCACTATGCACGGAGCTTTATCGCTTCAATACATAGTATAAAGCAAAGTTGCTTTCCTCGTCTGTACATCCCTATGTATGCCCCATCCTCGTCTGTCCATCCCTATGTGCATCCCCATGTATCTTCAAAACTACGTTATAGATTTTGATGCGGTTTCTTTTAATAGAAAGAATAATTAAAGAAGAAGGTTTATATGTATAATACATGCTTAATATAGTAGAGGGTGCAGCGAGAACGGGATCGGATTCCATGCGGGCGGAATAAAATCACGGTACAAAGTTTACCGGGTCAGCTAGTCGTTAAATAAAAAATTGGTCAAGTACCTATGAGTCGGGCTCGTAGACAAATGATTCCGTAGCATTATCTATACAACATTAAATTCTAATGACAGAAGACTGGTGACATTCAGACAGATAGGACAGACGCACAGCGAAGTCTCAGCAATAGGGTTCCGTTTTTACCCTTTGAGCACGGAACTCTAAAAACATCATTCTTTAAATGAGGAACATATCAGAAATATTTGAAACCAACAGGCTTGCATGAAAGATTTACTATTACTAGAAGAAGCTCGTAAAGTAGGTAAGAATTCTGCTTACCCTAGAGAGAAAAGGCGTGAGCATATTCAGTATGTATGTCTCTTCCATGATTTTATTTCGCGCTGTACTACGACCTTATTATAGGCCCTATTTAAGTAAATAAATCTTCAAGCCCTTTGTATATATGTATACAATGTTGTGTAATTTGTGAGACAATATTCCGCCTTCTTTTCAAGGGTGAAATGAAATGTATTCCAGAAATACCAGAAATCCGTGTTTCCACAAGTTGTGAGAATAACTTGCCAACAAATAAACTTTTTCGTGAAGTGTAGGCGTAGTATAATGTTTTTAGATTTCCATAAAATCCATATTTCAAACTAAATTAAAACATTAACAAAAACAAAAAGGAATACTATAGGATAGATGATTACTTGAAAGATAAAAATGTCTGGCTTGAGCATGGTGCAGGCCCCTCGTAAAATGCTATAATTACAGCATGGTACTGTATTAGTTACGTGGCTTATTTGTTACATTATGTAACTTTGTTTTAATTCTTAATTATAAAGAGTTTTATATACTTGTTGACATTTAGCTTTAAGAAAATAAATATTGTAAATTGACGTCCAAAAAATGCCGCAGTGGAGTTTGTTGCGCCGTTTCTTCTCCACCAGCGCCTTGGAAGCGGTGGTAAACTTAGATTCAGTAGAATTAAAATTGACGTCAATAAGAAACAATTTTATTGTTCTATATTGAAAAATAAATGACTATGACTATGACTATGACTATTATCCAGTTTTATATACAAATTATTAAATTCAATAAATCAATGTGCATGGGGTCGTATCAAGATTTTTAGGGTCCAACCAATATTTAGTCCTTTATAATGTTCTTAGCTTAATCATATGTGAACCTATGGTGATCTTATTCAACATGCATACATAATAATATATTCACGCGTGTAAATCCAAGAGGTAGGCAGAGGCGTATTAACGCCCACGTTTTGCCAACTATGAATTTCAGGACCACTTAAGACGGAGCGAATCTCTATATATAATATTTTACGCGTATTATTATAGAGATGCATTTATTCAAATATTAAAGACAAGTTTTTCTTTTTAGGTTAAATTCAAACTAACTTTAAAGTAAAATATTTACAAAAATAAATTAGGGAGTATGTAATAGTTAGTATAAAATAAGACTTAAATTAAATTGCTAAAAAATACATTATCAAATATTGGACCGAAAGCTTCGACAAAAAGCGTATTACGTATTGAATCTCATTATGCTCCAAAAGCATATTTGTGTATTTACTCAGTAAAAAACTTGGGTAGCAATTATTTTTTCAAATTGCTCACTTTACATTTGAAGAACTTTACCTTTGTCTTGGGAGAAGTTATTTAGTTAAATGTTCGATAAATATATATTATTAAAAAAATTGATTAAAGTTATTGATTGAGCAAATTGAAATTGAAAAATTACGTCGTGTTTTTAGATCGAAATCAAGTTATTAATTTAAGTAAAAAGTTTCTAATAAATTAAATTTCTGCGCTTTTACAATGATTTGACTCAGGACCCATATTATATATTTCATTATCTCTTTTATAGGTAGTCTGTCTCTATAGTTTCTTATTAATCTCTGGCACTGTCTATGTAATTCGTAGTTGAGAGCATTATTATATATAGGTGTATTATAGTATATGTATTCATGCACTACTAACCCGAGTGAAGCCCACTCACCCAAACTACTTCAGTCTTAAAGACGACAAGGACTAAAGCAGTACTAACATGAATAATTTAGTACGAAAACGACAGACAGAGTGACCGTGAGTTATATGACTAAGTTGGATTATAATGACGGTCTCCATGATGCAGTAGTGATCCATGTGCTATACATAAGGTACTACTCGATGTTAGGATGAAATACTTGGCTTAATGCATTAGGGTCATATACTATACTTGGGGTCGAAAAAATCTAGCAGTATTTAAATGATTATACACTTTTACCTACTTCTTCATGTTCCAGTTTCATACCTATAGGTATACAATATTTATTTTTTAATCTGCAATGGCTTTAAGACAACATAAATGGCAATCAAAATAAGCGCAGATTTTATCATTCCTCGCATTTATTATTGACAAATGACAAATGAAAATGAAAAAAAGATGTTGATAATAGTATTTTACCAACAGTAGTGAACGCGGCTGCTACGCAGGAGGCGTGGGTTTGATCCCCGCTCAATGCAAATATTTGTGTGCATGAATGTGGGTATTTGCATTGGTCTGGTCGTGCCTTCGAAAGCACGTTTAGCCGTCGGTCCCGGTGGCCATACGAACATCTATAGCAGTCGTTACGGGTAGGCGGAGCCCTCAAAAGTCCAACAACTGATCTAACTGCAATGCTTCAATATCACCTTCGGGTTGTGGAGGTCAGATAGCAGTCGCTCCACAGAAAACATCGAAGTCCAGCCAAATTCCCAGTTAGACTGGTAACAGCAATCCCCAGCCTCCAAGCCGAATGCGACTGGAATTAACGCCAAGAGGAAGAAATATGAAAATATTACTTATTAGCTCTTTGTAATCGTTCATTGACTTTGTTTTTTTTTATGCTCAAAAGGCTACAAACATCGTTTTTTTACTACTCAGGGAGTTAAATCTTATTTTGAGCCATAACACAAAACGATGCTTGAAATACGAAGTTTTGACTTGGCCTCGTAACGTAACAGAAGTTTGTTCCCCAAGCAAACAAATAATAAGGAAATATATCATTTTTATAGTCGTCGCATGTCACTTATGACGTAGACAGGTGTTCACTCTTGATGTTTGATACGTTCTCTTGTTTATCACTTTGTGTGATGTTTTTTGAAGACAAAAGGCATATACGAACATTTTATGATGTAAATGTAATGTAAGTTCTTCCATTGATTTCATACCAGGGAAATTTCCTAATAACCTGGGTGAGGCGCGAAGGGTAAGATTTACCACATCAAATGAATGCCATTATTTAAATATAGTTGAATCTATTGGTCAATATGACTTAAAATAATATAAATAATATCATCATTTGAAATAATAACGCTTTATAGAAATTGATATGTATAAAAATATTGTCCTTGGTTTATACATATGAACTTAAATAAGGATTTTTTTTATGATAACAACCGAAAATAGCTGTAAACTTTAATATTCTGAAATTGACGTCAATTATAAAATAATTTAACATTATTTCATTTATAATATTAAAACAATCTTGTAACATTGTAATTTGTGATACAATTGACTAATTGTACTGAAAATCTACTGGGTAGAAAATACGAATTCTCACTTTATACGACTATTCTCTATAACAACCAAATGTGGGACGCCAGCTGAAGTGCAATGTTAACGGTGAGAGGGGGGGGGGGATACTCCGTGATAATAATTATTTCTAGTTTAATGGAAAGTACCCTTTTTTTTTTTTTTTTTTTCCGTGCGGAAATCCCCTCGGATACCCCCCTGCCGGAGCCGGAAGGGGAGGTTATGTCGGACTCGAACCGACTAAAACCGCACGCCGACTGTGGGTCGTGGTGCTAGGCCGGAGGTGAGGTTGTCATCGACATATCCCTCGCACCCCGGCGGACAAGTACCCTAGAGATTTTAAGACAAACAGACAACGAAATATTACTATAAGGGTTCCGTTTTTACCTTTGAAGTACAGAACCTTATAGGTCTCAGCATTGAGTAGGCGTTTGTGCCATTATTTTATAACACGCCAGCATCGTCGGCAAATTTCACAATGTAAATTTACGTCACGGAAACAGAAATGGGTCAGGAGCTAGTTTGCAAAAAGCACATCTACCTATTTACTAGGTAATAAGCAAGATGCGGTAACCCGCTTGGCAAAATGTACATAAATACTGAGCTAAGGTGGTTTATTTGCAAGTTTTATTATGCTAGATCTTCATGGGACTTGGGATTAAAAACGTGCCTTTTTAGGAAAAGATTTTGCTACTTTATTATTTTGCTCTTTGGAGTATTCAGTTTATTATTATTTAACTTGTAATATTTGCGAAGTGGGTTTCCCGCAATAGGTTTGTGTTAACAAAAATACCTTATATTTTTAAGGTCTGGTGTTGAAAGGTGCTTTTTAGTTAATTATTTGAGAGGCTGAACAAAATGAAATGGGTTAACTATGATTAACACCTAGATTTTGTAGAAATGCAATGTTTTCAGTTCACATTCTATGTCGAACATGCCTTTCATTAAATTTTCCTATTACCTAAAGTAATACTACTGTCAGGGATGGAGGCTGAGAAATGTAACACAAAAACAATACAGAAATTGCACCAGTTTACTAGATTTTATCGGGTAGTTTTTGTTCTTGTTAACATTAGTTACCATAATAAAATTAAATGAGTATATATTTGCATAGTGCAATATACACTAGCTTTCAGTACAGTAACTTGAAACTAAATTTTATTACTAAATATCAGTTCAATCAGTCAACTAGAAAGAGAGTAAAATTTCAATTGTTAAATTAGATCACCAACAAGCAGACCAAACTTAACAAATACAGGTACGTCAATTATTATTGTGCTATACAGACAGATGAATATTACAAAGTAGCATTTGATAACTTCATATTAAAGTCTCAAATCCTAGTGATTCCGTGATATTCGCTAAAATATCAAGTATATAAAAAATATGACTGGATTTTATTCGGGAAATAAAAAAAATGTTATGGCTTTAGGGCCAAAAGTATACAGCGTAAAATGTAGATGGTAGCTATGACACTTGGATTTAATGTAGTCATTCAAGAGAGCTAGAGGGTTTACACATCTGTAAGATTTCATTTTCTACAGTATATTACATAAATATATACTAGCTGATCCGGCGAAGTTCGTACTGCCAATTATTTTCCACCCGCGTGGCATCCGATCCCGTTCCCGCTGCATCCTGTACTATATTAAGCATGTAATATACGTAATTATAAAGCTTCCTCTTGAATTAATTTATCTATTATATTACCTTTTCATTTGCCGGACGTTTCAACCAGGTTACACAGGTTACAAAGTTAATTTATTATGAAAATGTTTAAATATAAATTATATATTAAACTTAGCCTCTTACAAATCTACATATACAGTATACAGGTATACAGTGTTATTTAACTTTGAATTTCACGTCAGAATTGAAATCAACCCATAATTCAAAATTATAACAGACAACACAATGAATACTCGATTACCCAATTGGGTATTATCCTATAGTTAAAATAAATTATTTAACCGAGCTTATTAAATTAAGCATGGTAAAAGAGCGGTAAAAATTGCGTTGGTTCTTATTTTATAGTTTTTAATTATTTTTAATCATTCACCCAACCTTTTCATTCACCAAATTAAGTTTTATGACGTCACTAAATCTTTGTTCATACAAGTTACCTTATAACTTAACGTTTAGTAAAAAGTAAGTAATTTGACTAGTCAGTAGAATACCCAATAAAAAATGGGCGCAGCCATCTTTAATCTGCTAATCTCTAGAATTGACCATTACTACAAAAGATTTACAGAAATATTTAATCAATATAATTTAATAAATGGTCAATATACTTTAGCTAGCAAGCTATTTGCTTAGAAGTAGTAGAAGCGAGTGTGCACAGGGGAACATTTAATTAATTTAGGGTCGGTACAGCTTGTGATATTATGCAGCTTACGATAAATTACCGAAGCCTTGTCTTACACGAGAATCCTAAATGAGATGAATAATTTATCACGGTGTGCACTTATCTAATGGAGTTGAACATAATCAAACCATCCGCAACTAGCTTATCAAGTAAAAGATATTTATGTATTTGACTTGATATATCATTTACGCATTTTATTATCACTGCTGTGAAGTTCATCCAATTATAATAAAACTTTGTGAGCTTATATTATAGCTTGCACTTGCAAAAAGTGTCCAACGTAAAGTACTAAGGAATGAATTAAAAATGTTTTTTTAGGTTCAGATAAAAGTTCTACTGCCATAAATCGCAATCAATGTAAAAAAAATTACAGACCTCGATGACAGCATTACTAAATAGAACATACATAAAAATAAATATTATAAATACAGTCGAATTGAGAACCTCCTCCTTTTTTGAAGTCGGTTATTAAAATATCTAGTATTACCATTATTAAAACGTAAAAATCATTATAGCTACATACAAAAATATCACGAATAACACATGAGAGCTCGTAAAGTTCGACTTGGAACACAAGGCAGCACTTAGGACTAATAGCAAACGTTTTAGTTCCTCCACATAGCAATCGCGATCTTTAAGCACCGCCATTTTTCTTACAAACGTGACAGTTAATGGTATTACTCACAAAATTAAAAATCCGTCAAATGATAAAGAATCGTGAATCCTTTTCCCGGGAGTTACACGATAAAAGCATTATGTGCTATTCCAGACTACAATCTAGCTCTGTACTAAATTTCTGCCAGATCTGCTAAGCTATTTTGTTAGTTAAATGGTTATAATAACTACAGTTATTTTAACTATTTTCAAGACAACTACGGTCAAAAAAACTACTGTTTAAAACACCTAAAGATCGTTTCACATATTTTTGTATTAACTATTGGTCGAAACAAATAATGGACGATTCACCTACGGTTTATTCAACTACAATAAATTGTGCTAAGGTTGATTGAAATATGTATGAAATATATAATAGTCGATTCGCCTACAGTTTATTGATACTTCTACTTTGTAACAGAAATTTACGTTGTTGCAAAACCGATTTTTTCAAAACAGCAAAAGCATGCAGTACTAGTAGAATTCACAGTACCGTGGGAAACTAACATACCTAAAGACCACGCTATAAAAATAAACAAATAATTTGACCTGACCAACGAGTTAACCAAAAATGGCTATGTTGTTAAACTCTACGCCGTGGAAGTAAGAGCAAGGGGAATTCCAGCTAAATCCCTGTATAACTTATTTAAAGACCTCGGATTGCCAAGAGCTTCAGTACGCTCTTTACTCAAACGAATATCTAAAACGGTCTTACCAAATTTGGATAGGTAGAGGGGGGAACACGACTGACGGTGGAGGTGAGCGCTGATGCATCACAAGGTGGCCACCCTAAACCTACACCTGGGTCGCAAGTCCCAGGCGCCGTCACAGTGTTCCTCTCTGTACCACGCCATGGACCCGGCGACCGCACGGTGAGTCCATGGAATGCTAAGAACCGGATCTCATCTCTAGTCTTGTCCTGCCCTACCCCTTGAGTGTAATTTAAGCCCGCGTAGTGTAATAATGTAATTTAATCCTTTTCTCAAGCCGTAGCTTGAGAAAAGGAGCCCCTCCGCGCCTTTGCGGGCTTAATTTACACTCTAGAGGTAAGGCAGACAAGACTACGTGAAGTCGGTTTTGCAACAACGTAAATTTCTGTCACAAAGTAGTAGTATCAATAAACCGTAGGCGAATCGACTATTAGGTATTTCAACATATGTCCAATATCTTAAATGAACATTATATTAATCATCCGTTAGTTCAAATAATTTTAGTATATCCGAAATTATATGTATGAACCAGTAGTCGAGTCGACCAATATGCGTTATGACCATTTGTGAATCAACCGTAGTTATCTTGAACATAGTTGAAATAACTTTAGATATTATGATACGTAACCGCGTTAAACATCCATCCGTTCATACATTCAGTCTCACAAACCTTCACATTTATTACAATATTATTAGGATTTTATTTTAGGTATTAAAATAAACTCAAACAAAATTGAAACATTTGTACCGAATTTATTTACACTTTGAATGAAACAGTGATTACAAAATACATAAATAATGTACAGTGGGTTCAGGTATAAATCTCATTTTAACATACATTTAAAATTTGGCAACGATACAGTCGAATGCTTGACATAGTTATGGGTCTATACACGAATTCCGACATGAGAAAATAGGTAGGTACAGCTTATATACATACATACATAATCATCACGCCTTTATCCCGGAGGGTTAGGCAGAGTTGAATCAACACCCACCAATTTCACCAATCAATGTATTGGGTCACACGTAATATGGGGTGAGCCTATTGCCGGTGAGCTTATATACGCCATTATAATTCATATTATTCATTATTGTGCCCGTTCTAAATCAACAAGCCCACCTGCGAGCGGAAAATTATAAATATACTATACTGACTGACAAATTATCTTAATACTTCTGGTTTTTTGATTACAGTTTGGGACTTCACGGGAAAAAAAATTGACTAACTGTTGCCGATGTTTCGGGTGCGATGCATGGACACGACTTGACTGCGTCATAAAAAACCATTAATACTTGTTTCCAAATTATCTTTAGGCATGCTACTAAACGCTTAAATGAAATATCCATTATTTTAAATTTTTCTCAAGTTTCAAAGTTTTTAGCCCCCCAACGCAAAAACGACGGGCTGTTATAAGTTTGACGTGTCTGTGTGTGTGTGTGTCTGTCTGTGGCATCGTAGCACCCAAACGGATGAACCGATTTGTATGGAGTTTTTTTTGTTCGAAAGGTATATTAGTCGGGAGTGTTCTTAGCTATGTTTGAAAAAAATCGGTCCAAGAAGGCCGCCGCCACAACATGTCGGAATACATATTTTTCATAACTCCCTCAATATGGGTATCAAATGAAAGAGCTTGGCTAGTAGATCACTTTAAAAAGTATAAAATAAAAATTAAATTAAAAAATTTAAAAACCCCCGTCACAAAAAACACCTCCAAAAAGTTGAAAATAAATGGAGTTTGCCTTTTTAACTTTAACGATTGCCATGTCGGAAGACCTTTAATTGTTCCGATAATATAACGGAGTGCTTAACCAGTTAGGGTCCCCCGACATGGCAACCGTTAAAGTTAAAAAGGCAAACTCCATTTATTTTCAACTTTTTGGAGGTGTTTATTGCGACGGGGGTTTTGAATTTTTTAAATATATTTATTCTATCCTAATACAAAAATTAATGGAATGAACTTCAACATCTAAACGTCTGCCACATACATACAATCACGCCTTTTCCCTGTGTGGTCGGCTGAGACTACAGTAGAAGAAAGAAGGAAATTAGAAGCAGCGAAAGATCTATGCCAGGATCGTAGTAAGTGGAAAACTGTAGCACAGAATAGATAATAGCACTAGCGTAACTGTAGTGCCTGCCTACGCTACTGCCATTTACCCTTGAACAGAAGTCCATTACATAGCTGATGGTGCCCGATAAAGTAGAATGGGGCCACCCCATCTATTCCTGTGCATGTCGTAGAAGGCGACTAAGGGATAGAGCTCTATACCTGACAGTAAACATAGATGCCCCCTTGACAGCATTAGGCTCGCCCACTATTACGTGGGACCGAAAATCATAATTGGAGTAATGTGGCTGTTAATACACTTCTGGCAACTAGTGCCTACCCCTTCGGTATAGGTGTGAGTATGTATGTATGTAAATTTTATTGGATAAAATGTTTCCATAAAAATAGATATACAGGCCCAACGCATACATAAAACTAAACCCGACTACCGAAAAATCACGCTCTAAAATGTAACAAACAAGAAAATATCAAAGATAGCCGTGGTCGTATGCCATTTTTCCCTAGAATATAATTGTTTTGTTAGAGTAAGTGGCATACGACCACGGCTATCCTTGATATTTTCTTGTTTGTTACATTTTAGAGCGTGATTTTTCGGCAGTCGGGTTTTAGTTTTAAACTTTATTTTTTATTTACATTATTTTGGGGCAAGGTAAAGCTAATAATTTATACATATTTGAAATGTGCTTCTTAAGCCCTTTCATTTGATACCAAACACGGCATATTTATCTCAAATTTATTTTTTTACACAGTACCTTATGAGCGCTAGAGGGCGCCACACAAGATTGAGTGACACGTCATATAGCCTATAACCATCGGACGACAAAGCCGCTTGTAACGATACCTCATTTGTCTAGTTCTAATAAGTAGTTGAGGAGCTATGAGGGAACAAATGAACATACATACATACATACATACATACATACATACATACATACATACATACATACATACATACATACATACATAAATACATAGCCTGTCAAAATCATAACCCTCCTTTTGGCTTCGCCGTAGTCGGGTAAAAAGAAATTTGCTTTGGAGACAATTCTCGTAACAAAAAAGCCTATTTTTGAGAAATATTATTATTTTTTAGGCTTCATATCTAAGAACATTGTGTTGCACGTAATTGGGCGACATTTATGTCCTTTTTTGACAACGAAGGACAAACTTCTTTAAACTAATGATATAAAATATTATCTATGAAAAAATACTAACAGCATTATTTTTTGTAGTCTACAAAAAAATAAGTATGTACCAAAAAAAAGACACACAAGAAAACATAATCTATAAAGTACCACAACAAATTCGTTTGAAAGATTTATCTGTTAACACCCTCGGTCTCCCATGAGCGTCATTAGAATAAGCTAAGGGAGGGTGAGGATAAAGGAGTGATTATTATATAATTATTAAAATGATTAATGGAAATGTACTTATAAAAATAAAAGAAAAGTTTTATTTACGAGGACTTGGCGTGACAATACGAATGAATAAACTGAGTTTTTCCGCGATACACTCCATCTTATCAACTTTTTCACTGTATTCTTTGGTCCATATTGAAGCTATGAGAATACAAATTTTGGCTAGACGTTCAAGATACAATTTCCATTCAACGTTCTACTTCTTTCAACCACCAACTCCAATGATTCTGTCAAATTGACCATTGATTTTTAAAAATTTAAAATTAATATTTGCAAATCATTGGCGAGAGAATCAAGATACTAATCACTATAAAGTATAAAACAGCCTCCGTGGCGCGGCGGTAGTGAACGCGACTGCTACGCAGGAGGCGCGGGTTTGATTCCCGCTCAGTGCAAATCTTTTTATGCATGAATACGGCTATTTGCATTGGTCTGGGTGTTTCTATGTATAGTATGTATGTATTTACAAAAAAAAAGTATCTAAGTATGTTTATCCGCATTCTAGATTCCATAACACAAGCTAGTTAAGCTATGCTTACCATGGGTCTAGATAGCGTTGTGTGGAATGTTGTGGAATATAAAAAAAAAGTCGTTGTCGCTGTCTGTCCGTCCCTATGTATTCTTAAATCTGTTAAACAACGCAACGGATTTTGAATCGTTCTTTTAAGAGAAAGGTTTAAATGTATAATACCTACATGCAACGGGAACGGGATCTGACGCCACGCGGGCAGAAAAAAATTGACGGTACGAAGTTCGCCGGGTGCCGACCGCCAATTTATTATAATATGTAATTTTTATTACATATTTCTGTTGATAAGTTTCATATCAATCCACGTGAGACCTGTCTCATAACAGTCGTATGAATAGCGGATCTCGACGAAGGGCTGTCGTAAAACAGAGTAGGTAACCCAGTAGGTAAAATTTTCGTATTTCATAATAAACTCGGAGGATATAAAATTGTAGTTTGGCCTTTGTTACTCCCTTGTATTTGTGTTATACAACTTATACGCATGAACTGTGAAAATAGTAGGTAGTATATAAAATACAAAGATAAATTTAATCAGATCCATTACTTATCACAAATGAACGATAATGTTTCTTTTTTGTTAAAGAATATTAGCAACCGAACTTAATGTTCCCGCTAACCGCTATATAGTAGTTTTTTACATCAATACATACATTTATTTATACAGGTGACTTAGGCCCGTATTCTAAAATGACACTCAGCCTGAATCTTGATTTGTCTGAAGACAGATTGTATAGGTAATAACTATGAATCTGTCTATACAAGCTTTCTGTCAATCGCGATTCAGGCTGAGTGTCTCATATTTTCAATAAATAATTGAACAAACCTTATAGTCTCTATCAGTTTAAAACACCGCACTGTCTCTCAAAAAGAAAAAAAGCCTATAATTTGATTAAACAGAACGAGCACAAGTTCATACTACACAACATGAATTTGCACAAACAAAAAGAGAACTGTGGATACTGGATAGGCATATTTCAGTGTAATTGCGTTGAATGAAAAACCTTCTGTTTTACATTTTATGTTGAATAATAACACAGTTTATGATTGTATAGAATATGCAATTAACAATATAACTAAAAAAAAGAACAACTTAAAATGATATGATATGCCCATTATAAATAGTATAAAATGATACTTATTTATAATTATGTATCTTTAATGATTTATTCAACCATTAGTATACGTTAAAACTAACTGAATAAACTATTCAGTCTTTTAAATATTTAATTAAAAGTAACTTAATAATAATAAAAAGCTACAATATTTACTAGAATATTAAGGGAGGTCGAAGAAAGGGGGAGGGGGGGGGGGGGGTTATTTCAGTCGTCGAACAGATTAAAAAAAAAGATTTTATTATTAAATATTCAAGTGCCTTCAGAGAAATAAAATATTTGGTTTTTCAGAACTCATCATTGCAATAAGAATTGGTAGCTTTCTCAACGTGTCACAGAAACCCCATTAATATACCCGATGTTCTCGTGGCTCCATCCGCAGGGAATTACGATACTGTTCCTGCAATCCATGGGAAGTAACCCCAGGACTGCAAGGATAATAATAGCCTTTATCCATCCCCGTACCAAACTTAAGCCATACTACAAACATCCAAATCTCTTCTCAAACTATTTCATTTATAATATTAGTATTATTCCCCGTTGGTAAAAGACATTGTTGTTAGTAAAGAAAAAGCCGGTTAAAAATCACTTAGGTATTTGCTATATAATTGACTCAGAAGACAATGTTTTGAATGTATTATAAAAAAAAATACTTCAGCTACGGCAATAAAATTCATGAAAGGTTAAGGAAAAACGTGTCAATTCAAAAGGAATCACTAGTAATATAATACTTATTCTGTGTATACGGGGTATGTGTATAATACATGTTGTATTATATACAATAATACCGTAACTTCAAAGTACTCAACATTTTTCAAACATAATAACATTGTACACCAAGGGATTCAATAGATGATGAAATGTATCGCCCAAAAGTGTTAAATTCGAAAAGTTTTCATGTGTAGTTCAAATAACTTGAGAATTGCAATAACTTTATTGAAATTGGCTCCAGAACTGACAAGAGCATTTTCGATCTCTCTCGCTTTAGAGCGAAACGACATGTTACCCGACTCTCAGTGATGGACGCTTTATACGCCGACGATGTTTGCCTAATGGCTGATTCTCTTGAGTCCCTTCAAGCCTATATAGACTCTTTACACCTGTCATGCCGTAGATTTGGTTTAGTTATAAGCACTAGCAAGACCCAAGTATTAAAACAGCCCCCGAGAGGTTTCGATGAGGATCATTCAAAGGTCAAGTTGGATGGCACTGATTTGGTAGAAGTCCCAAACTTCAAATACTTGGGAAGTCGTCTAAGAGGTGATAACACTCTGGCATCAGAAATACCAGCCCGAATAGCAGGTGCTGCAGCAGCCTTTGGCAAACTTAGGGCGCGTGTTTGGAACTCGCATGACATCAAACTGCAAACTAAAATATTAGTGTACAAAGCAATCGTCCTGCCTACCTTGCTTTATGCTGCGGAGACCTGGTGCTGCTACAGAGCAGACATTAAGCAGCTGGACACCTTTCATCTCAAATGTTTAAGGTGTATACTGCGGATCAGGTGGCAGGATCATGTTCCAAATACTGAAGTCCTACGTCGAACCGGCTTGCCCGGAGTCGAAGCACTCATAATGAAACATCAACTTAGATGGAGTGGACACCTCGTACGTATGAATGATGGAAGATTGCCGAAGGCTGTATTCTACTCAGAGCTGTCATGCGGAAAGCGCAAACAAGGAGGTCAGTACCTGCGCTACAAAGATGTGTTAAAACGCAATCTTGTGGCCTGCAACATCTCTACTGATGGTTGGGAGGAGATTGCCCGTCTTAGACCGGAATGGCGTCATACTGTCCGCACTGGTATTGACTCTTTTGAGGAAAAACGTCTAGAAGACCTTGACGGGAAACGTCAAGCACGGAAGACTCGTCCAAGACCCTCCTACTCCTATACATATAATTCATCTGGCCAGCTATACTGTACGCCTTGCGAACGTGTCTTCAAGTCGAAGTTCGGCTTTGCAAGCCATATTAGAGCCCATCATAAGGACCAACTAAATATTTAGGAGTCGCCGTCACCGGATACGGTTTGGACGACATGATGATGATGATGATTCCACCCGCACTATTTATGTATCTAGGGCGACTAACTTCCCAACAGGCCCGCCCAGTTGTTGGACCCGTGATCCCAAAATGACATTCGCGTGTAAGTGAAGTTTAAAACTAAAATTTTATACAAAGCCGAATAAAAAAGTGCCTTATAATTTTTTTTTTATAAGAAGTGTCTACTGAAACTTATGTTATAATTATAAGTTATAAAAAAATGGTTTAAAAAAATGTTATTTACTTATGCTATTTATACTTACTCATTTGAATACGGATAGGAAATGCGATAAGTAAGTGGTAACTAAACATTGATTTGTTGTATTTTACTCTTTAAATGTCATTTCACTTTTTATTTATTTACATACTACAATATTCTTATTGTTAAAAAAATAAGAAAAAATGAAATCAACTGATCCGGTTATACTTTACTTGATTGATTACTAAAAAAACACTTCTAAACGAAAATAATTGCGTAATATATACCGAATATAGTATGATTATAGTATTAAAATACTTACAGATACCTCAATGCAAACAGTATTTGATAT
Organism: Eilema sororculum; assembly: GCA_914829495.1. Taxonomy (NCBI): domain Eukaryota; kingdom Metazoa; phylum Arthropoda; class Insecta; order Lepidoptera; family Erebidae; genus Eilema; species Eilema sororculum. Next base: position 15,514,612 of record OU618552.1, on the reverse strand, counting down.
TAAATTATTACGTTTAACTGAACTACCGTGATTCTTATTTTTTACCTAACTGCCGAAGAAAGGAGGTTAATTAGATATTTCTGACGATATAGGTCAGCACGCCGAATGCAAATCTCTGCAATATACGGAATACACTTCTAGTTAAGTTCCCATAGTTGTCACAAAAGGCAATTTAGTGACAAGGAACAACCATTTGACAGTAAACTGTGTAAGTACAAACTACATCCCTCTGAACGGCAATGGACGTCCTATATTACTTGGGACCGGAGACTTACTTGGTGAAATGGAGATGTCGATACGCCCTTCAAGATATACAAGCATGTGTATGTATAGTAATATATTATGTATTTATGCATAGTTGAAATAAACGACTAAATATTAAATGAAGTTATGATCCTTTCCTCGTTTATCCGCTTACGGGCGAAGCTAAATAGTTTCGTAACGACAAGGGTACGTTAGCGATTAAGTATCCGGTAATACTCTTGAAATTTGAAGTAAATATTTAAGTTGTAGTTAAGTTATAAATTAATTTTCGAAGAGATTTGAATTTAGGAACCTATTAAAATGGATTTCTGGTTATTGTGTATCGTGATTGAGAGTTTATTATGCATTTGATGTAATTTAGAAGCTATTATAACCACATTACGTATTTTATATTTATTTTCGAGATTAAAAATACTGACTATTAAATGTCAAAAACTAATACTTAGTAAATGTTTTGACATTTAATTTTTGTAGCGCTTTTACTAAAACTATTTAAAAGTATACCGAAACGGTAACTGCTAGTCTATTTAAATTTTTAACATACTATAGCATTTATAAAGTTTATATTTATTCTAAGTATTTAATAATTAACATTAAATTATTAAAAAAATAAAAATACTTACATTTTTCATTTAAAAAATGTCCGTTAAAATTAACCTTAAGTTTCGAGGCACTACCACGTTAATTCACTGCACTCCACACGTCAATACGGGGCCGACCGGGATGGGTATCTACCGCGATGTTACCTCTACGAGAGGCTGTGTGGTACTGAATAGGGGGCGAACGGGAGCTCACTGACGTATACGTCACTTTGGACCGCGGTTGCGATACACTGCGTATGACTGACGATGTAATTGTAGACTACCGAATTTTGTATATTTGTTGAATGGTTGATGTTCTTGAATATGTATAACGGTTTTGTTTTATTTTGTGTTGTTGTTGTTTAGGTAAATAGAATATGGCTATGAATTAAGATAATTATTGTACTGTACGATATAGACCAGAGTAATTTAAGCACAGTGTATCTTTCGTCATAAATAAAAAACAACGTTGTCTAGACCCGAAATAAGCATATTTGCACTGAACGTAAATCAAACCCCCGCTCCCTGCGCTCTACACCTACGCCACAGAGGCCGTCTGTAGTGTGTACAATTGAGATTTTTGAAAAAAAAAATAACATTTCAATTTATACGTTACCGAACTTATACTTTGTAAATAGTAGGAATAATGTTTCACTTTTGCGACGTACTGGTTTGTCTACATGTCTATATAATGTATATTTAAATGTCAGATGACAGTCACTTCATGGAAAATATCGAAGTTCAACCAAATTCGCAGTTACACCAGAAAAAGCGAACCCCAGACTCTGAAATAAAAGCTTCAGATGTGACTGGGATTAATGCTAGGATGAAGAAAAGATAACTCATAACTCATAACTCATTTATTTGTAAGAATATTACATGTCAGTGTATACAAAACATCATTTGTCAACTCAGATAATCGTCCTTCCACAGGTGGGATAGTGTCCGTTACATCATAAACATTTGTAATTATCATTCAAATCGTCAAAGTCAAACAGTCACAAATTTTGGATTTCTGAGTCAGTAATTAATACAATTCACAAATTAAAATAATATATGAATAAAACTAATTAAATTACAACAATACATTACGTTCATCTATAAATCCTACTTCCTATTAATATTAAAAACGTGAAAGTTTGTAAGTATGGATGATAAGAATTTGTAAGTATAGATAACATGAATGGATGTTTGTTACTCTTTCACGTCTAAACGGTTGGAGCGATTTCACTAAAATTTGATATGTAGATAACTGATACCCTAGACTAACACATAGGCTATGTTTGGTCGCGATAACCGAATTCCACGCGGGTGGAGCTGCGGGCAAAACCTAGATTATATAGCATCAATACTCAAATCACGGTATTTCATCATTCACTTAATTACGCGTTAAAATTAATTTACCATAAATTGCTCTCTCATGCAAGTAATCCAAACTAATTGACTTACTGAATACCAAACAGACTGCATTGTATTCATAGGTACCTACACATAGAATTAGATTTAGGGCCGGCTTGACCAAACGCGAGTAAAGTTTATTCCTAGAATAAACGGCCAATATGTGGGTGATATTACCTGTTTACTCTAGGAATAAACTTTCCTCGCGTTTCAAATTCAAAGTATTTATTGAAAATTGTGTGGCACTACTTACTACAGCTTTTTGACGTCAAATTCTGCTTAAAACTCGATCGGCTTTTTGATTCGTAGTTGGTCGAATGTACCATTAGCTGTATAAATACTTTGATATTACTTGTGAATGAATTAAAAATATTCTATTCCCGTATATTATATTATATTCCAGCCAGAAAATACCCGAAAGGGTTGCTAGAGGCATTTTGATTCGTCAAGTATGATTTTCAGTACCACGTAGGATAATTTTATTGATTGATGGTTACATTAGATTTGCTGAAGTTTCAAAGAGACAAGAAACTTTTACTTTTGTTAAACTACATCAGTAGCAATTCGGGCAAATAGTAATGGTATACTATAAAATCAATACGTCTATGTGAACAAAGTTTAACATATTGTATCGACCTCCGTCACTACAGATAGAAGATAGAAGTATTGAAACGGCTGTTAACATCTATCGAAAATTATTGTTAAGCTATCGCGGTGTAAACTCATGGTTATTTATGCCTATTCCATGCATATGCCAGTCAAGTCATGACCACGGGTGCAGCATCGCACCCGAAACATCGCGTCGGTAAAAGTAAGTGTTTTTTTTTTATCGTGTGAAGTCTCGAATAGGCATAAATAACTATCTACCTACAGTTTTGATAAAAGTGTTGATGTGAAAGTTTAAATACGTAAGATCATTTTATTCTGCTTCAACAGCGCGATACAGAATGAGTAGCGCCATCTAGCGAGCAATATTGTTACTAAATATGGCCATGAAGAGTGCATCGTCGTAAAAACACCGTTGTTGTAATAAACCGGGGAGAAAATTAATAAGGGGTTCAAAAAGTGGGTAAAATGTAAATTAAAAACTGATTTCATTCACATTAAAGTATAAATGCACGTGTTACGATCCCATATACGTTTAAATTCTGTTTAAACCTTGCTAATCTCATAATTATCTGCTATCTTGTGTACTGCCTTCGTAATCTATTTAAGATTGTAAATCTTTCAATACCGATTGTTGTAAGGATTACATAAACATTTCTTGTCCAAGATTGTCTGATTGTGAAATAAAAATCTGTTAGCAACAGTACGATATGTGTTCGTTGTATTGTGTACTGGAGCTCATATTTCAAGTTGGGGTAACAAAACTGTCCCCATTTTATATTATTTGTGGCAATTTTCTGTTTTAAAAATCATGTCCAACAAACTTTTAATTTAGCGTCATATAAATAAAAATACGCTGAGACTTTGTTATTACTAGTTTTGAGGATTCACGTGTAATTTTAATTCTGTTTCCGCATCCCATAGGCACCTTTTCCCAACAGAAAAAGCTTATGTGTTATTCTAGACTGTAATATATCCTGGTACCAAATTTCAGTAAAATCCGTTAAACTAGAGCGTGACCGAATGTTTTATTCATAATATAAACATCTTCATCAACCGTCACATTTGTAATATTAGTAGGAAGTAGAATAGGACTGAAATTAAGACAGGATTGATTGGCAATGAAATGACATTAGTTTTTAGATGTATTTGCATTTTTGATGAAGATTACAAATTAATGTACTTACTCCTTTATGGGGCTTTATGACTAGTTACTATCTGACATCCAGACCACGAGAGTCCGTTTATCAACAGGTGCACTGGCTTACTGGTGAGGTTCGCTTGATTGGTTGTTTGATAAAGATACTGCGTTATAAATGAGAATGACATCAAAATCTACTAAATCAATTATTAGATTCAAAAAAAAATTAATACCTTTTACTGGCTGATACTAGTAGTTATTGCCCGCTGCTCCGCCCGCGTGGATGTCGGGCTTCGAAATACGGTCTATGTCCTTCCTCAAATACGGGCCATGTCTTGTTTATTCTAATCCTATACCAAATTTCATCGAAATCAGTTCAGTGTGGTTTAGGCGTGAAAGCGTAACATAAATACAGTCAGACAGATAGAGAGACAGAGTTACTTTCGCAAAAGGTGTCGGTTAGCTAAACCGCATTCTTGTAAAATGAAAACCACATTAAATATAGCGCAGTCGAGACTGTCTACATAAAATTAACAGAATCTCTGGAAAACTTGGGAGGATTCGTGATTTTAGCTCATTCGTTCAGTCATTCCACTGCCGAGTACTGTCTCATTTGTTCTACGTTCACTAGGATTTTGTTAATTTAGATGTAGAATGTACAGTAGATGTTCGAGGCGATTAAGAGTTAAAAATTTTAACAGTAACATTTAAACTGTTTATACTGTTGATTGATGGCGCTTGGTGGAATTTGCTATATATATCATTGAGTATGAAACTTTGTGCTTTTCCAGTGTATTTTATTTTTCACATGGCCTTATACCAAATCTACGAGTTTTTTTTACAGGACACGTCAATTTGACTTCACCTTGCCTGATGTTAAGCTAAAGGCTCGGAAAGAGGGTCACCATCGTAAACATTTACCATGTTAACAGTGGTGGCACTCAGCTTGACGGCCTCATTAGATGCCTTTTCACGCCCCGCTTAAAGGACCCGGGACTGTAGGAAGAAGGAAGGAATGCCGTGAATCGAAACCGGTCAGGTGACAAATATATTATATTATAGTGGAAAGTACAAAGTGTCTTACTCAATATGAGTAACATTTAAGTTTATATTTTCTGCGGAGATATTTTTAAGTGACAAGTTATTGTAAGATTCTTATTCTGATAATAATTTATTTTATGACTAAGTAGTCTTCAATCGCTGGGCCACTGTAGCCTAGTATAACGGCATCAAGAGCGGACTGGAAAGACCTGAAGGAGGACACACTGACTCATCACATAAATGTCACTTAACTTGTAATTATGTTTTATAAAAAATATATTGAAGTTGGAAAAATTTAATAACAATTAGTAAAATGTCTTCAACTAGCAGCCAGAGCGATCAACGATCCTCAATTATGCCACACCTGTATAAATTAATCAATAATACCTAATTCTCAAGTGACGGACCACTTAAAGTCAATAGCATCTGAATTGGTGGTCCTTATTTTCTGGCGAAATGTGGGTGCTAGCACCTCTGCCTACCCCTTCAGGGAATATAGGCGTGAGCTTATGTTATGTTATGTTATGTTATTTTCTGGACTGCATCTGAACTTTTTGCCATCTAACGAGGAGTAATTAATTGACGGACCACATATTAGAAAAAAAAACAGTTGATGAACTTAAAATATCATTATATTTCTCATGGTTATTTATAACTATTCGGGACTTCACGCGATAAATGAAGATACTTGACGTGGTCAACTCATGACCACGGGTGCAGCATCGCACCCGAAACGTCGGCAAAGGTAAGTCAAATTTTTTATCGCGTGAAGTCCCGAATAGTTATAAATAACCATGAGTTTACACCCCCATAGCTTGAAAATAACATCTTTATATTTATTCTTAATTAAAACAAACTAATCTAATTTACAAAAATAATGTTCAGACCGTTAAAAAATATAACGAGTGAAGTGGCGCTGCTCATCCTAAAACGCGCTGTACTTCCAATGACCTTACCTGTTGAAGCACAATAGAATGTCGAATACATAGGTAAAAATGAAACTTCTCGGGCAGGACTCGAGCCCGCGATCTTTCCCTTACAAGGGGAATGTCTTGACCAACTCGGCTACCGAGACGAGCCCGATGTGATTCGAATTTCCCTTCTATTTATCCGTCTTTATAGTTCGATTTGTATAGTCAGCATACTTAATGCTGTAAAATTTCTTTTTTTTTTTTTTATATAGGACACGTCAATTTGACTTCACCTCGCCTCTTTCATTTTTCATTCCTCATTCAAGAATACAATGATCTGTACGTATTTAAACTTTCACATCAACGAGTGAATCAAATCTGATTAGGTATGTACTAATACAAAATATTGGTTATTAATAATAGTAGTACTATTACATTATATTAAACGAATATACATAGACAAACAAATTCCAGTGAGAAAATTGTAGTCAATCTAGTTTATTTAAGTTTTGATATACAACAACACGTAAAATACAATAGGGCATTGTTTTCCCTAATGTTTCCCATATATCGTTGCGCTTTTAACCTCACACACAAAAGGGGCTGAAAATGAAAAAGCATTTATTCGTGTTTCTTTCTCTGTTACGTTTCCTATCTCTGTTTGAGATACGACATTTTACATCTCAAACAAAGAAATAGACGGATAGCAACATATTTTTTTAAAATAACTTCTTATTTAAATTTCCTAAAGCCCTCATTATAAAGCTGTGCTTACGATTTAGATAACTGTATTACAATGCAATTTACAAACATGTTTTACACTGTTACACACAACACAACATACAATTTTATCGTATTGCTGTACCAGAGAATATGAGAAAATTGTGGAGTTACAGAAACCAAGCAAGGATATTTTTATGACTTAACTTATTAGGGAATATTGTCTCAACCTGCCCCATAGAAAATGGGATCCCATTTTGTACAGGAAAGTTAGAAAGACCAGTCACTATTACTTTATTATTACTTACTTATAAATCCAATTTATTATACTTTCTTAGGGTCCTATGAGATGTGACATATTTCTATCAATGCCCTTATATTATTAAGTGCGTTTACACAACAACTTCAGTAAGTGCGTTGGATATCACAATGAATATAAAAAACCCCCGTCACAAAAAAACACCAAAAAGTTGAAAATAAATGAATAAATTTTAATTCAACGGTTGCCATGTCGGGGGACCTTACGATATAAAGAAGTACTTAACCAGTTACGGTCCCCCGACATGGCAACCGTTGAATTACGGGGGTTTTTTAAATTTTTAATTTAATTTTTATTTTGTAAATTTTTTTTTAAATTGATCTACTAGTCAAGCTCTTTCATTTGATACCCATATTGAAGGAATTATAAAGAAATTTGTATTCCAACATGTTGTGGCGGCGGCCATCTTGGACCGATTTTTTTCAAACATAGCTAAGAACACTCCCGACTAATGTACCTTTCAAACAAAAAAAACTAAATCCAAATCGGTTCACCCGTTTGGGTGCTACGATGCCACAGACAGACACACACACACACACACACACACACACACACACACACACACACACACACACACACACACACACACACACACACACACACACAGACACGTCAAACTTATAACACCCCGTCGTTTTTGCGTCGGGGATTGAAAATATAACTGGTATTTCAATTAACATCATATTTTTATTGTGATCTCAGTGCGTATTTAGAAATCTTTGTTTACATTATTTTGAAAAGTTAAACCTATTATAACGGGGCAATACCTCCAGCCATTTGGGCACGTTACCAGTCGTATCGTTATCGGTGATTGTAACATCATTCATTGATTCCGATAGTTCGTAAAAATATCGGTGGATGATTGAAATCGCCTTAGAGACGGATAAAAATAGAAGGGAAATTCGAATCACATCGGGCATGTCTCAGTAGCCGAGTTGGTCAAGGCATTCCCCCTCTAACGAAAAGATCGCGGGTTCGAGCCCCGCTGGAGAAGTTTAATTTTTCCTATGTATTCAATTTTGAAACATCGCAAAAAAATCCGTACTGAGTTTTGACTGATACTCATTGAAGTGTCAGGCACTATACATTCAGTATAAAAATTTATCTCAGGCAATAAGAAAAAAAGTTTTAGAAACTTGTCACACATTATTTTTATTATTCGGTAAAATACAAAAGAATATAATATTTTACGCGGACAAAGCTGTAATGTTTTCCTTTATATATTTTCGTCAATTATGCCCGATCACACACTCCCATTACTTTCAGTTTTGTTAACTTCTACCTCAGAGTTTTATCCAAACGACATGAAAAACGTCTATCGCTCGAATGAGCCGTAAAACAAATCCGTGCTATTTTCCGGAGTACATTACACGTAAACCCACTTCGTTGAAATAAACATAGATTCCAGGTTTCAAAACGTTATTTCATATACTAGGTAGGTATATATTTTTTTTATCGTGCGATAAATCCCCACGGATACCATCCACACGGAGCCGGTGGAATGGTTATGTCGGACTCGAACCGACTAAAAAGCACGCCTTCTTGGGTCCTTGGTTGCCGGAGGTGAGATTGCCAAAAGCATATCTCTCGCACCCTGGCAGACCCAGGACCATCTCTTTCGAGATGGCCCCCTTCGGGTTGTGGGGACCACAGTGTCCCCATCTAGCCCCGGTTACGGGGAGGCGCATTTTTGCGCCGTATATACTAGGTATATGCGATTTATTGAAACTGAACCATTATAAATACCTAACCACCCTAACCACTTATAACTCGTAGCTAAAGAGTTTTTATCATCATAGAATTACAGAGAAATACCTACTTGAGTTGCAATTTTAGGATACTCAGGATAAGTCAATAAATAAAACAGGCGATTTATTAAATGGTTATCACGAATGTAGAGGTAGACTCTAGCGAAAGTAGAAGCTAGTAGAGAGGCGAGTAGAGACTATCATACTCCCATGCCCATCAGGTGGGTCGTGTGCTTGTCTACCACCTCAGTGGTATAAAAAAATACTCCTTAGTTTCGTTGTCCAAACCACAAACCTTTGTAGTTTCAGGAGCATTTGTTTAAACGACTAAGTAAAACTAAAAGTGAATAAATGCTTAAAACTAGTTAATAGGATTGTGAAGTAGTAGTAATAAATATAATGAAATAATAACATAATATCATATAAAACACCAACGCTCAACAAAGTCAGCTGTATGTGAATACGCGCAAAAAGGCACCAACTATTACCTAAGGTTTGATAAACCACAGATACTCGCCAAAGAACATCGATATATTCCTAGAATGATCCGCGAGGCTATTGAAATTAAAAAAACACCCAAATTTTAATAAAGAGGATGGATGGAAGGTACCACCAGCTTGGTACCTAGTCATCCACTTAATTAAACCCAGTAAGCAGCAAAATCCAGCAAGACTTAACAACACAGTGAGCTCATTCTGCGTAAATAGGAACACCAATTAATTCACTATGATTCGGGTATTTTGAGATAACTTATACTTCAAACTATGTGACATCTACAATCATGAGTTACACCGCGATCATGGCTGCTGCAAAGCAGCCGAAACGTCGGTTTAAAAAGTAAATAATAAGAAGTAAATCGCGATAGAATCCGTAAAAAGTGGTTTTATTTCAATGAGTGACATTCGCGTAAACTTTAGAAAATATAACATACTATAATCTAACATTACTACATAAAATAGTCTTCAGATTAAATTATAAGGGAGGTTAGATTAGGATGGACAATACAATTTTCTACTTCCCTTTCACCATTAGTAGTTCCTGTCCTTCGCACCACATTTATCACTTCCTTGACAGAAAAAATAAACTGCAATAGTTGGCCAATAACAAAATAAAAGTAATGTGACAAGGGAGAAAATCTATACCGGTGCTTACAGAAGTGTCAGTTATTGTTAACTAGAACATTTCTTGCTGTCAGTACCTTCAGCTGACAACTATCAGAGTAGTTCGCTAAACAAAAGTGGATTGTGAGGTACCAGACGGTGTTCAATGTTCATTAGTTGTTGGAATGTTGTGAAGGGATAGAACTAACGGAAAACTGTTCAAATTCAATAATATTCGTATGTTTTTCTTCTGCGGTAGCCTAGTGGTATGGGTAATGGACTGCTGAGACGAGGTCTCGGATTCGATCCCAGGTTTACAATGGCACACACCAATGACTTTTCGATGCTTTTCGAAGTTATGTGTGTATTTATCGCAGGTTTTACCTAAACAAAAACTGGCGAAATGTGGGTGCTAGCACCTCTGCCTACCCCTTCGGGGAATACAGGCGTGAATTTATGTTATGTTATGTTATGTTTTTCTTCGGGAATGTAACCTTGTAATGTAATAATTTTAATATATACAATTTGAAGTAATACTTTGTTTATGTTAATGTTGAACTGAGCCCGCAACTTAGCTGCGCGAGTATTCTCGCAACCATTTTGAGTAACTAATTCTGCTACTCTTTCAGAGGGAATTAATTGGACCTTTACTCACAGTAACTCAAGAGTGATGAGTATGATACCACAATAAAACAATGAAGAAACCACAGTATTCTTTGATGAATTAGTCATTACAATGTGCTACAATTAGACTATTTAATATATCTGAGTCTTTGTAACTAGCCTTTTCTGTAGATATAAGTAAATGGAGATATTTTGCCATAGTAGTCACTATACATACTAATATTATAAATGCGAAAGTAATTCTGTCTCTCTATCTGTATGTCACGCTTTCACGCCTAAACCTCTGAACCGATTTTGATGAAATTTGGTATAGGGGTAGATTAGACCATGAGAAAGGACATAGACTATGTTTGGTCGCGAGAACCGACATCCACGCGGGCGGAGCCACGGGCAAAAACTAGTTATATTATAAATAATATTATTTATGTTAGAAGCAATGTTTAAAGATAAAGTTATGATATCTAAAAAAACTTTACGTATTAATAGTAAGTTTAAGACAGTAGCTACACATATACTAATAAGGATATAGGATAAAGATTATGTACCGGCTACCACGTGTAAAGAGAACTTGGGGCGTAACGCCACGTTACGTATAGCTGTGATCATCTAGTTTACCTATAGTTAAGACCTAAGCCGATACAGTACTTAGCTATTATTCAATACTAACAAGTGATCGTTATTAATCGAATAACAAATGCTATCGGCATCTATTCAAATCTATTGTTCATAAACCTCTGTTATAATACTTTATCCTAAATTAGTTTAGGTGTTTGGAACATAATTATATTATGATGATTAGACTGTGGATTGTATTCGTGATCAAATGAAATATATTAATGACATATAATAGATTCAAAATAGGTCTTTGATAGTTTTATTTTGTGCGGCCTGTATGGGTATCTTTTTCAGCTGTATATATGGCTCATTGTGTGTATTGCAATACAATGATATCTCAAGCTTCACAGAGCGAGAATATGATCAATTTCGAAGAAGATCAAACTCTCCACCACTTAGTCACAATAAATATAATTCAGTTTGTAAAACCTCCACTGAACTCCACTGTATATTGAAGTCTTTAAGTGAGAACCTCCAGCTTCGATATTAGATACATGTACAATCACTTAATGTCTCATTAATCTGCTGAATTAAAATGATTATTGAATATTATTTCAACAATAATATAATACACTTTTGCAGCTGCTATCGGCTGAGACTTATTTCATGAGTATGTTATTTTGATGGACAGCAGATCTCTAGAACCGCTACACTTTACGAATTGCTCTGATTGGTATTTAATTGTATCATCAAAAAGAATTGCTTCAAGGATATCGTTCCATTCTCTTAATACGTTTACGACAGTTTTTCCTGCTAGTGGTACGGATGACTGCAATACCTTTCTGTTAAGAATATCAATCAAGGTATGTTTGATCTTATAACTGATAAGTTTTGAAAAAATAATCACCATCTTGTTCAGATGTTGGACAAACATGCTGGGCAGTCTTTGGCAACTGCCGATAGAAGTAGGGAGTAAATAATACTAGTAACTTGTGAATAATACGGTCGTGCTGATGTTGAGTGAGAGTCACAAAATAGATGATACTGAGTAATAGCTGAGCATGACGCGAGTTTCACGTTATCATTTTTACCCAAAAATTTCTCAAGTAAAAGCGCTCATAGCGCTTAAAGAAGTATTGCCTACTTGCCAATTCGCCAATATTGTATTTTGTTATTTTACGAAACAGTACAATATATCGGTCTAAAAGAGACATTGACAAAGTTGTCTTGTAGTGCCTAAAAAAACGAAGCGGAGACGACGTTTCAATATCCAACTGATACAGGTACGTAATTTATTTTCGTACGAAAGTTCGCATTAATGTCAAGAGCAAGCAATTTATCTTGGCGTAATACGCGCAAAACGCTTATTGGCTGTCTTGGGCCACACGAAGATAACATGATTTATATCCTCTTTCTAATTATTTTATGCGATGGCTAACTTTTTGCTGTGGTGATTTGTCGCACATTATACGTAGCTTAGTGGTTAGGGAGTTACACTATCGACGTGAACCCACTCCTAGCACAAGCAATTTAGCTTAGTTGGGGGAGTTGGAGGGAATATTAGTAACTTCTGTTCTAATATTCTTTAAAAAAAGGTTACTTCAGACAAATAATTTCTTGCTTATAAAATAAGCTCTATCAAATATTAAATAAGTATTTTCAAGTTTATTTTCTTTATTCCCACGGGAAAGGTTACAACCCTACTTGCATGTAACTGAAAATAAAAAGAATAATATTTTTTTTATTTCTTGACACAAAAGTTAAGTAAATAGCGTTCTCTGAATTATACAACCCCAAATTTAATGTACGTTTTAAATGGACTAAGATGGCTTCGTAGCAATTTGTTTGTAGGCATGTGCTACGAATACAAGTAGCATATGCCTACGAGAGCGCTTACACTAGAAATTTTATAAGTGAAGTTCATTTACAATGATTCAGTTGCTTTCAACCATTAACAGCGTACCTAAGTCATTAATATTACTCGTTAATTATGCTCGCTTCGACCAATATTGTGGCCTCTTGCCATAGTTTCGAACAATGTGCAATAAAGCAAACTTCTAAAGCGGTACCAATTTGTTGTAACATGTCAAACCCAAACAGTTTCAACTCCATATGTCTTTTATGATTAATCGTTATTTTACTACCAGTTGTGTACTATTAATAACAATAGCTTGTACTATACTAATGTTTAAAAGTACGACTTATGTGTAATTTTAGTATTTTGTATAGTAAGTAAAAGTAAAATATTCTTTATTGTACACCAAAATACACAAATCAAAATAAAAAACATACCTTAAATACTGTACAATGGGTGGCCTTATTGTATACAAAAATCTCTTCCCGGCAACCTTTGGATGGACAGGAGTGTACAGAAATAAATTTGGTGTACAAAATGCAAATGCAAATTTATAGTACACAGTATAATATTGAATTAGAACATTATGTAATGTACTCGTATGTACAGAGTGCAGAGTGTAATCTTGTATGATTGTAATTTAAATTAGTTTAAATTACACTAATTGCTCCTAGTTTTTTTCGAACTCGCTTCACTCGGTCATAGGCAAACTCACTCTTAACGACCCTAAAATAACGCGGTCCGCTTGTAATCATTGACGACTGATAAACAATACCCAATACTTACCCACAGCAATAACCTTAAGGTTTTCCTACTTTTGTTTGTTATTTTTGCTAAATTGGCTGTAAATAACTCAGGAAGCTGAATGAGTCCGAGAATACCTTTTGGCCTATTTTGAAAACCACTTAGGCGGCTCAAAGTTGTTAATGGGCACTCGGAGCCCCACTAAGACCTACAGAGTCAAACCAGCCTCACCTGCACACCGTTATACCTGCTGATTGACGAACGAGACTTTGGTGAAGGGTTTTTAACAAGTGAAGTTCTGGGGCCGTTGCCGTGTGGTTCTCGGTGGAGTAGAATAGGACCACTCCAGCTCTTCCTGTGTGTGTTGTCGTAAAAGGTCACTAAGGGATAGGGCTGTTCTCCATCCGACAGTAAACATACAGCCCAAGACAAAGGGCCCGTTAGACCGCTAAAGGTTCGCGCCCATGGGACTGAAAATCAAATTTGGTGAAACGTGGGTGCTAGTACACCTCTGCCTACCCCTTCGGGGACTTACAGACGTGAGTATATCAGTGGATAGAAGTTCTGTACACGCTAAAGATGCAATGAGACTTAGGCCGTGACGATGATGATGGGCATTTGACATTACTATTTAAATAGATAAATTAAATGAACATTTGGATAGAGCGTTATGCTAAAAAGTTTTGTAAATGAGTTAGTACGACGGTATATCAGAGGAAACGATAGATTTTTTAAAGCAGTCAGAAGTAAAAGTTGGATAGGTTCCAGACTTGGTTATATGCGGTCAGTTTTCCACCGGTTATCTCGAGTTTGAATTGTCGCCACAATTTGTATTGAGTTATTTGAACTTTCGCGTACGGTAAAATTTCAAATATTGACTAGAAAATGTATATTTTTCATTATTAGCTCACTAGTTTTTTTGTTTCCGCGCTACCCGCATGGAATATCGATCCTGTTCCTGCAAACAATGGGAAACTATTCCCGGGATAAAAGTAGCATTGTGTTGTTACACTACTAATACTGGTTGTAATCAATCCCTGTGCCAAATTTCGGGTTGTTCTGTCTTTATACCAAGAAAACCCATTCCGTATCAAAATGACAATCAAACTAAGTAATTTTTATTTAATTTTATATCGTTCTTTCATACCATGTCATTTATACTCGTATTTTTTTATATTTTACGTTTCTTAATTGATCACCTTCACTTCACTTTAATTCCATCCTATAAATCTAATCTGAGCATGTTTCAAAAAGTTCAGCTGTTAAAGCATGATTGAATGTTTATCATTCAATCATGCTTTAACAGCTGAACTTATTGAAACATCTTCACAAACTTTCACACTTACAATATTAGTAGGAAGAAAAGGAATTTAGAGAAATGGTAGGGCTCTTAAATTGTACTTACTGCAATTAGCAAAAGTTACGCTATTTTATTTGCTCGATGTAAAAAGAATGAAATCTATAAATATAATCGGCTCTGAATCCAAAAGCTTGTTTATGAGATTATAAGAGATTAATAAATTACGAAAATAATTACTTACTTCTGTATTCATTGTGGGTTTTCATCTAGTAACGTCTCGTTAGTAGTTACGATGAAATTACAATTCAAAGCAATAGTTTTTGTTATTATGAAAAGGTTTATCTTGTCAGCCGAACTAAAAAATACTTGAGCTTAGGCGACATCTCTTGATTAATGGCCTACATTTATAACAAAGGTTGACCGACTGACCAGCGTGATGGAATGTTTAGAGGTTCTGACCCCAGAAAACGGTGAGGGTTTTTTAATTTATCTTAAGAGCTATCACTTTAACGTCTTCTTATATTTGTAGAATGTAGTAAATAAGAAGTTTGTTGCACACGGAGCATTATCATTAATTAGATACTATTACAGTCATGAACATGAATTTTTATGTGGGTAGATATTATTGTATGTTTTAATTTGTGTTTTTTTTTCACACAAAACGGGCTGAACGGATGCACGTAGAGATATAAAGTAATAATCCGGAACCATCTATACGTTTCTTTTTATCACTGGAATAAATTTACAAATATACATATACTAATCGAATAGGTAGGTACATAGGGAAAAATTAAACTTCTCGGGCGGGAGTCGAACCTGCGATCTTTCCCTTACACGGGGAATTTTCCCTATGTATTCGATTTGTATAGTTAGCATACATAATGCTGTAAAATTAATTCAAATACTTATACTAGTAGAAACGTCATGCAGTTCAAAAGTCGACCGCAATATTATTTGGTTGAAGATAAAATCGCCAGGGGGATAAAGAATGTTGCAATAACTGCAAACAGAGACGAATGGAAAACACACATTTTGCTAGCCGTATGCAAATAACACACGCACGTGTATGTTCATTACCCGAGATATACATTACCAGAGAGGTATAGGATAGGGGACTCTTTTTTTTTCCGCACCTAGCCTCTCTTCTTGGGCCATTGTACAGTAAGCTTCAGAGAAAAGGAACCCCCCTTGATAATGGTTTTATCCTCAAGGGGGATTCCTTTTCTCTGAAGCTTACTGTACGTGAAGTGTGAGAGGTACATTTGAAACTCGTGATATTCTTTCCCTTATAAAACAGGGAGAGACGAAATCAAACTATATTGCGGGTCTAACAGAAAACATCAACTACACTTTCTACTGACGTTGTTATACATTCAATCATTACAATTTATTTATGAATAAATTTTAGTTTTTATTCAATCTATCGATGTTGCAGTCCACTGCTTGACCATTCCAAACTATCGGAACCAATGAATGAAGAACATCGGTGGATGACTCCACCGTCACCTTAAATACAGATAAAAATAAAAGGTTAATTTTGAATCACATCGTGCGTGTCTTGGTAGTCTAATTGATCAAGTTATCCTCTGTAAGGGAAACACCGCGGGTTCGGGTCCCACCCAAGAAGATTAATTGTCCCAGTATTCGGTTTGGATCCAAATTAATAAGTATCCTGAGATTATACTAGAACCTTAGGTGAAATTGTTTATATTTACACTAGCTGACCCGGCGAACTTCATACCGCCAATTATTTACCACCCGCGTGGCGTCCGATCCCGTTCCCGCTGCACCCTCCTATACAATGATATAGTTATCTAAACAGCAACAGAAATAACTACACTGTCACTTTTGCGTATATGCCGATGTCGGCGAGTTCGTTGACGTTAATGATCACTGCTCCGTTCCCTTGAGTAGTGTTATGAAATATAGCCTATGTGTTATTCTGATGTATAAGCTATGTCATTGTACAGTTTCATGAAAATCGTTTCAGTAGTTTTTACGTGAAAGAGTAACAAACATCCATCCATACATACATCCATCCTTACTCACAAACATACACGTTTCTAATAAGAGACATAATAAAATATGCTCAAGATTGACTGCAATATTTCTCAAAGCCACAGGATTATTTCGGAAATAGATTATGAGGGTGCTGACCTATTTCTACCCAAACTGTTGATCAAGTATCAAGTGTTCGCAGACCTTAACAATAGACTTAGCCTCGGGGCTTTATTCGTCTAGGCGCCAACAAATTCTTTGACCCTTCGATTTATTTCTGAAATAGGTTCGAGATGAATAGCTAGCTTCAGATGCCCTTTGACAAATATTTGTGAAAAAGTTTTATGTTGTTTTATATGTATATGACATTTTAAATAGTGACTGATACTGTTGGACACTTATTAATTTAGTATTTATAATTTGTTGACATTGTTTTTCTTTTATTCTCTTTTTGACATTCTACGACATTTTTAAATTGTGACATATGGTATGGTAATAATTAATTATTTGATCTTTACATTATTATAATTATATATATATATATATATATATATATATATATATATATATATATTCCACAACATTCTACACAACGCTATCTAGACCCATGGTAAGTTTAATTAGCTTGTGTTATGGAATCTAGAATGCGGATAAACATACTTAGATACTTTGTTTTTGTAAATACATACAAATTATACATAGAAACACCCAGACCAATGCAAATAGCCATATTCATGCATACAAATATTTGCACTGAGCGGGGATCGAACCCGCGCCTCTTGCGTGGCAGTCGCGTGCACTACCGCCACGCCACAGAGGCTGTCAAATCTTAATTATCTTCTTAATAAATCGAATGTTAAAAACTAAAAATGAAACCCAAATATTTAACAGACAAAATGTACTGATATATGTGAAGGTTGTGACGTGTAATATTTTTATGAATAAATGAGTTATGAGGAGTGTCTCGGTAGCCTAGTTGGTCAAAGCATTCCCCCTGTAAGAGAAAGATCGCGGGTTCGAGTCCCACCAGAGAAGATTCATTTTCCCTTATGTTTTCTATTTGTATAGTTAGCATACTTAATGCTATAAAAAAATATTTGACTATACGGTTAAAAATGCAACAAAAAACCGCTTACTTAGATAAACTGACCGCTTTTTATTTGGTTGAATAATAATAAAATTACTCATTTAGTACGGTTGCAGAAATCTCTTATCAGATACCGTTAAACTATGATTGAGGAAACGACCTTCATTTTTTTCAGCAAACCATAACCAATTGAGAGCTGTTTGGCTATTTTATGTACCCTCGCTTAGGTGAAGGCTGTTTAGAATAATTGCAGTTATAGGTAAAAGTTATTTAGAATAATAGACAAGACTTGGTGAAGCCTATAGTAAGAACCTGAAACAGTGCACTCGGATATTTTATAAAAACCGTCTTTTTTGTCAACAGAATTACAATCAACGTAGATCCATCTACAGCCGCCATTACACCGGTTGCCATCAAGTTTTTTTACTGAGACATTTTATAAAATATTTTTGTAAATATCAAATGGAAATATCCTTTACTGATCCTAGAGGAGGAAAACTCAGAAGGCCCTTTTCTAAGTATAGTCACTTTATTATATTTATCCTACCGAAATTTCTCAGAATTTGAAGAGTAATTTATATTGCTTTAGTTCAGCTTTCCCTCGAGAGTAATAGATTATTCTTATGGTGCTAGTCTTATTACAACGTTACATGGGTACAAAATATCCGTTGCAAGAGAAAAATATATTGTTAAAAGGACGTGGAATAAATATATTATAACATAATATATGACGGAAGTTTCATATCTTTCGTAATATAAACCTATTTATAACTACAAGTTTATTTTTATCACGATTATCCGCCCACACTTCCATTTTATGATTTTGTACGCTAGGCTAGAAAGCGGTGATGCTATTTGATGAGTCTCTGAGAAAGTTATACTTTTTCTGAACCCGTATCAAAGTTAATCAGCAGTAAATTGACAAAAAAAGTAAATACACTTCCCTTTTTAAGAGAGGGGAAAACACAAGAGTAATAATAATAAGGTTTAGATTCGTTATAGTTTTATAGGAGAAGACACAGCGAATTTTTCTTAATAAACTTGTGCTTCGATACTCTGTACTACCCTATAGATAGAAGCTTGTGATTATAATAAGCTCAGAATAGAAGAAGTTTATTTTTTTGCTGTAATAATAACCTCATGTTGTTTACCTTAGGCTGAAAATTACCCACCGGACTACTGCTACATAAAATAGCAATAGTTCAATGCTGTTTGACAGCTGGACTACTGCAACTGAATAGTCGCAGTAGTCCGGTCAACCGGACTAGCAACCGGACTACTGAGATTAAAGGGAATAGATTCATTGGGAGGAGATGTGTAATTAGCTAGAAGAAATTTGAAAAGCATTGTATTGTTTGACAAACCTACATATTATCAATGTATGCAATTTTTCCATGAAAGAAACGAATTTACTAATATGATACATAAAAGTAATATAAAGTAAATGAAGTTGCTAATAATTCTTCCGCTTCCAGTCCCCTGTAACTCAGTTATTTTTTTGAGTTAGCATTGGGTTGACATGTAGGGAGTGTAATGGCTAGGTAAATCCGAACCTAGGACCTCTCGAGCTTTTAATCCTTAACTGCTAAGCTTTTTTAATAAAGGTCGCCTCAATTTAACTTCACCCCGCCTGATGGTAAGCTAAAGGCAAAGTCTCGAAAAGAGGGTCACCATCGTAACCATGTACCGTCGACAGTGGTGGGACTTAGCTTGACGGCCCTATCAGAAGCCTTTTCATGATTTTACCGATGATTATAATATTGTTAATAAGCCTTCTTACATTGTCGTTCCTTTTTTATTCTGCAAGCCCCAATACAAGTAATCTTTTTAAAGGTCGTCCTCTCTATGTACAATATACTTAAGCAATGATGGCCGTGCTACGATCACCATTTTCGTAATAGAAATTTACTCCTATGATTGTTGAGAGTAATGGTTCGTTTAGGAAATTGGTTTACAAAAATTGATTATCTACTTCTCAATGTTACAGTGGAACAACTTTTTTTTGAATAAACTGCCTATTCTCAATCAATAGAAATTGGACGTTTGAAACACCATCAAGAAGTTCACGCTAAACGGTACTCATTTGATCTAGCGGTAAGACTTAAGATTGGGGGGCACGGCAGTGCCACCGCCAAAACGAGCGCGAAGCAAACACCGTACCATCCTTTGCTGGAACCATTTCGCCGCATATTCAGGCCCCTCTTTGAGAACCTCTGGATAATAGAATAGATTCATATATAGATATTTCTTTGTTGCACACCAATATTATTACAGATAATTGTTACAGTTACATACGCAATGGGCGGCCTTATCACTCAAAGTCATTTCTTCCAGGCAACCTTAGGATGGACAGGAATAAAAGTATGTAATTTATGTGAGTGTTGGTGTAATTTGTTTACAAATATACATAGCTTACAAATACGATTTATATAAATAAAATGTGAATGTGAGGAGTTTTCAACGAATATGCTATAGAAAGATTATGACTCTTTATCATTTTCTTTTAAATTGTTATAGTTTGTGCCCCTCTCATTTTTACCGGCAATGCATTCCACAGTAAAATATTTACTATAATAAGCAGTCTTAAGCACAGGCTCTTCTATTAGGGTAGGGTGACAGACGTGAGTCGCTTCTCTAACCAACTTTTCTACCCAAGCTGAAATGCATAAATGTTTTTGGAACAATACTCAGCTAGTATTATGAGTTCTAAGATTTTATTTTTCAAACAATATAGTTACATAAATATTATATAAATCTAATAGCATGCTATAAATAACGAGCTATTAACTATACGGGGTGCCAACATATCACCTTAACTGACATTTTAAACGGCCCTAGGCAAGACGTTATCATATTAAATAATCATTAAACGAGTTTGCTTTTATAATGAATTTTCTTCAGTAATTTACTGCTTTAATTGCCGCTGCATTTGAAATTATAACCTTAAAAGACTGTTTTGGTTTGAGAAACTTTCATTGTTATGTTAATAGACTCCAAATAGAAAGGGATTCTCTCGAGAACGGAGTATAATGTGCCCTTGCCCTTCAAGGGAAGTTTCTGTGTCATAATTTATTTAAATACCTGTTTAACAGAGCCGAGGTTTATGCAACATGGAACGTTTTGTATTTGCAATGTATTTTGTTGGTACAGTTAGCATCAGAAATATCTTGACTACAAAGTCTCAAAATTAAGGCATTAAGAACAAACTGTTATATTAATTTAAATCGTACTATTATTAGATCAAATATCACAACAATTCATTAACAGGAAGGGGCGAAAACCTAGAAATTAAGATTTTTAAGTACTTTGTTCATCAAAATCGATTTGATGCTGACTGTACATTTTATTAACAAGGACCGCAACCAATAATTTACGTTGTCATAACAACATTTTTGTGTAAATGAACTATTAAGGTGATTTCAAGTTTATGAGGTGAAATGAAACAATTTAATTGTGAATACCGTTTGCTTCGAAAATAACATTTAATACCAACAGAACAAAAGCTTTAATCTAGGTGCCCGGAGACCACTTTCCGGTTTAACCACCTACTAAACGTACATTAATCAAATTACAAAATGTGCGGGTATATCTGAAATGTTCTATCAATTAGACTAAGAGCTGAAAGAGTACTACAATGGTACTCAGGTATTATGATACCCTTGACTCTACCAGGAGTGTCATTGGGGCGGAGTCTCAAAAAGGCTAATACATAACCTGTTTTCATATTTTTATTCCTCGATTACTGAATAATTAAAATCAGCTTTGTGTGGTGGTGCTCGTATGTGCAGCACCACCGAACAGATAAACAGAAAAGACACAGAAAAGAAAAAAGTGTTTTTTTTTCTCAAGTTTTGTAATAACCGGTCAAATTCTATTACTTCAAAAGGTACCTTCAACAATTTAGCAAATAACCAGTACTTTCCTCTAACTAAAGTAACTAAAATGTTTAATTTAATTAACTTTTCGAGCACACTTGAAAAGGAAATGAATACCTTCACTACTTTTGCGCACGGCTTTTGAGTTCCTCTTTAGATCTCTAGAGAAAACGGTATCTTTTTACTTAACGAGATAGATTTTTTTTTATATAGAAGTAGTTACAAAATATACCTAACTTAACTGAACTAAACTGGCTGTTGCCCGTGGCTTTACCCGCTTGGAACCCCTTTGGCCGGGTACCTGCAGCCCATGGAGACCCATTCCTGAGATAAAAAGTAGACTATTAATGTGTTTTCAGGCTGTAATCTATATCTGTACCAAATTCCAACCAGATCGGTTCAGAGAGCGCCGTTTAGCAGGATAATGGTCCACACATCCACAAATCTCTTCTAAAAATATTTTGCTGAAACAACCTCAAAATTAATTACCTATTTTTTGTTTTTACAAAATAGCCCTCTATTTCATGATACAGCAGCTCATAGTTGGCGAAATGGGGGTGTTAATACACCTCTACCTACCTCTTCGTGGATTAACAGGCGTGAGCGTATGCATCTATGTTTGTATTTTTTTTAAATATTAATGTAAAAGTTACATCTTTAAATGCAATAAACTGATCATTTTCACTATGCAAAGAAAAGTGAAGTATTGCTTTTACCCCAATCAGCAACCCTATGCGAGCACCTAGGACAAATCACAAAAGCATTGTTTGGCATTGTCGTATTTGCAAACAAATAGAGTACTCGATAATGCTTGCACTAGCCTTACTCGTAGAATTCCGGATGGAGATAACAGCATCAATTTCGTATGTGATACAATAGGAAACCACTTGCCATCGATTTTAAGTACTATTATACATTGGATGAGTAATGAGTACACTAGGCATCATGTCTATGAGTATTCATCCAATGTATTCATGGCATGGCATTATAATAACTCATAAATGAAATGCAGGCCCCTTTAATTTACATTAAAATTTGTACAGATATCAAAAAAAATCGTAGACCTTAGAAATGTGATTAGATAAGCCGTCTTTCTTTCTCAAAGCACTTTAAAATTGTCAATTAGGCTTAAATGTTGTTGCAAGTGCTAAATTTGTTCCTTTCTATTCCAATGGAGCTGGTTGATGCTATGGTAAGTAATACATCATTATGAACTATTGTATTGGCCATTCCAATCATGCCCTTTGGGGTGCGAGGGATATGTCTAAGACAACCTCAAATCCGGCCTAGCACCACACGCCGACTGAGGGTCGTTCTCAGTCAGCGTGTGGTTTTAGTCAGTTCGAGTCGAACATAACCTCCACTTCCAGCTCCGACGGGGGAGGTATTCGAGGGGATTTTCACATGAAAAAAAAAAACATAACAAATCTGAATACGACGGGGAAATCAACAAAAACGTTTACGTTAATGTGAACATTCAATCTCAGATATATGTTTGTTTAACTTCATGAATACAATAGCGGAGATTGTTTTTATGCCTTTGACAACCAATTATGATCTTGACATGGTACGCCTATTGTGCGGCTATGAATAGAGACGGTTAATCTGATGAAACAGTAACTTTCACAAAGCATTGTCTTTGTTACCGGGACTTGGATGTTTCAGTTTATTTTTTACTTTTCATTTGGTAAAGTTGTATAAAGTGGAAATACCTTTTCAAATTTGGAATGGTTTATCGATAAATTTGATGAGTTCCTTTAACTGATAGAAAAAAGAAGATAATTTCCTGTATATATATACTAGCTTTTTCCCGCGGCTCCGCCCGTGTGGATGTTGGTTATCGCGATCAAACATAGCCTATGTCCTTTCTCAACTTCTAATTTACTCCAATACCAAATTTCATCAATATCGGTTGAATGGTTTAGGTGTGAAAGCGTAACATACAGACAGACAGACAGACAGAGTTGCTTTCGCATTTGAAATATTAGTATGGATTCAAAATATTATCAAGTAATAGCTCCCATCAGTAATAATCTCCTGTTACCGATTACATTGTGATTACGACTATAGATAAATTTATGTGAAACCATTACTGAGAAATAGAACTCAAAGTTGAAAAATACTAAAGCTGAAGCGTTGGAGCTGAATAAGAAAATTCGTAAGCTGTGAAATGTCACACAAGGCGACACTTACGAACAGAAAACAATAACCGGTACGTAGCATTTGGCAGTAAAATTTAAATAAAACATCCCCTACTTTTATAACTTGCCTTAACTTTTCCGTATGATCTTCAAAAGAACTATCGTATCATATCTTTCAATAATAACCAGGGAATTTTCACAAAGATAATATGGATCTGTATAGCTTTAAGTATTACCCAGTTGTAGAATTTCACAGAAACAAACTCGAACGGACAAACTCAATAAAAATTAAATTAAAAATTTATTTTATACTTTTTAAATTGATCTACTAGTCAAGCTCTTTCATTTGATACCCATATTGAGGGAATTATAACGAAATTTGTATTCCAACATGTTGTGGCGGCGGCCATCTTGGACCGATTTTTTTCAAACATAGCTAAGAACACTCCCGACTCATATACCTTTCAAACAAAAAAAACTAAATCCAAATCGGTTCATCCGTTTGGGTGCTACGATGCCACAGACACACACACACACACACACACACACACAGACACGTCAAACTTATAACACCCCGTCGTTTTTGCGTCGGGGGTTAAAAAAGAAGTTTAAAATAATAAAAAAAATTAAGTTTTAATAAATTACAAATAACAACCGATTCAGATATGGTCCATTACCACCTTTTATTTGCATCAGTACACAATAGTCTTTAATTGATTCAATTATTTTTTAAAGAGATTGACAACCTATTTTAAAATTATTACTATTTGTAAAAAAAAACTAAACAATTCTATTCTACATTACAGAAAAATTATTTGAATTAAAAATCTGAAGCATTTATCCTCGTGTCGGGGAGTAGATTAAGATTCCGTGATAAGTATTGTTTGCGTGATACAAACTAATTATTCTTAACATGAACAGAGGCTGGAAGAAAGTTGTTCGATTTCCTCAGAGGGCTACAATACTTAATTGAATTACCCCAAAACTATCTCTCTGTTTCACTCTTTCTCTCTCTCTCTCTCGATGCTATGGGCTTAAAAAAAATGTTGCTTTGGTAGTTTTTATAACGGTCTACAGATCGGTGAAAAATCCTCCCATTTCATAATTACGACCAAAAAAAAGTATATTAGTAGTAATTTTTATTCAATATGTTTGAATATAAAAGTAAGATTTTTTTTAAGTCAAACGTTTTTGTATTACAAAAATATAATACGTCTACCAATAATTACCAGTCGACATCGATGGGGAAGAATTTTTATCACCTGAACTTTTTGATCCCTTTTTTATATCCCTTTCTTGTAAATATTTTTGTTCAATAAGTTAGTTTTAGTTTAATTTAAAAACGAAAAAGTTTGTAATTAATCATCGAATAAATAATACATTGTAGGTACCAAGTACCAACAAATAATTAGATAGCTCTTAGATACTAGTTAACGCACAACTCTGTTCTACAATTCCAGGCATTGATCAGGATACAAGTCTTACAAAATAGATCAGCTAGACTATCTCACTAAGTAATTAAATCTTCGATAACAAAGAAAAGATTACTCAATTGAAAAATGAACAATAGTACCTGTTCAATCAAGTTCACGACGGGGGAATGCCCCTCTCAGTCGGTATTCGAATTTAACCAAACGTTGAGTGGACAGATGGGAATTGGCTTGATCGAGTGCAGGTTGATGGTCGTAATAACAAAGTACTGATACCTAGTGGCTATTTGTGGTACTATTATTCTCCTACCCAACTGCGTTTCATTTGATGTGTTATGAAAGTACGCTAAAATTGGTTCAACGGTTCAACCAATGTTTTTATTGACCCTCATGAATAAAACAGAGGTTGTCATTTACGACCAAGTTCGACCTTCGGATACATTTTGGGAAATGTCTAACTTTTATTGCATTCTGTAAATAAAATAGAAAGGTACATCCTTAAAAATTGATTTGGTTCCAATACAAGATGAAAAACATCTCATAAGGATGGGCACTTTGTATGAGATAATAATGAAATAATAATAAAAAACTATAATATATGTGTATGAAATAATAATAAAAATAATAAATTTAATATTACACTGTGGAATATAAACAGCCCTGATCAGAATTTTTATACCTAAAACTACCACTACTGTCTATTTACTGCACATAATAAATGTTTGAAAAAGTATTTCCTTCAGTTTTAGTAAATATAGCAAAAAATGTATGTTTAAAAATTATGGAAAAATCATTAATTGGTTCCGATAGCATCGCTCGTAAGAGCGTCGTTACATGACTCAACTGTCGCCTAGGAGATGGATATATAAAGAGAGTAAGGATTAGGATTAGTTGGGGCGTGAGTTTGGTACCTTAGTGGTCAAAGCACTCTCCCTGTAAGAGAAGGATCGCCTGTTCAAATCTGGCCTGGACGGATCGTTTTTTCCCTTCTAAATCGATTTAAAATTTAGCAAATATAAATGTTGCTCATTATGATATTAAAGTAACGCCAAAATTAAAAGGAGTAGCTTCTATTAGTAAGTCCAAATATATATCATTAATTTTAATTTTCAGTATTTTCGGTACTTGTCATAAAAAAATAAAGGACTAACTGGGGCTATTACACTATCTTTGATTTGAGAAATAACACATACTGAGCTGTTTTGATATAATAAATAACGATTGCGGAGTAAAATTGAAACATTTAACTTTGATAAGTGAGCATTAAAATGTTCAGTCGCATGCAATATTGTTTTGGACATTATTCCCGACTTTCGGCTTATCGACATCAGAAACGGCCTGACACGATCACAATGGATGCGATGTTAATTGCCTGTCAAGAGCAACGGCCGTCAGATGGTCATGCGTGTGTGGTGATGGTGCTGTCTAATACCCGAATTTTCAGCGTTGATAATTTTATAGAAGGGATTGCATGTGAAATAGACCTTTTAAGGAAAAATATCCCAAGTTACGTGAATTGAATATTTGAGAGATTAAACCTCTTGTTACTAGACTTGATACTGCGCTCAGCGTTATGAGAGAAACATTTTAAGTAGTAATAGTAACAGTAATAATGTGTAAAGTAGTATACAATTCAGTAGTATAAAGAGTATTATGAGAATGCTGAATTTAAAATTTGCAAACGATGGTGAAACAAAGGGGTTATAACATACGCTGCAATGAACAACAATTTATATAATTTTGGTTCTATATAGGTATAGTTTGGTGGTTAAAATTAATAATTTCTTGGGATTCTTTACCGATAGAAATAACATTTACAATTATGGCAATGAGTGGGGCTTGCGACTCAGAATTTGTTTTAGGAAGTACTTCTAGCGATGCGTCAGCGTAAGCTCCTCTATTTAACTAGATTTGGCGAGATCCCAACAATGTCGTTTTGGATATTCATTCCGGTCCTTTTCTCTACGTTACGCACTTAAAAAAATCCCCTTAATATTTATATTTCTAACAATTGCTTCTCACAAAAGCCCATTAGGTTTTGTGTATCTGTTTGATCTAGAAAATGTTGACGATTTCACGTAAATACGACATAAAATACAGCTATATAAACAAACTCAGCCTATTACGGAACCCTTGAAAAGAGGCAAAGCAATAAAAAGCGTCATTACCCTTATATTTACAGGGGTAATGAGGATTTCAATTCAATTTATTTCTTTTTTCAATTTACTTACTTATTTCACTTTGCTTTTATTTAGTACAAATGTTTAGGGTTCACAGAGAAAATAATCACCATGATTCGACGAAACAGAATTTTCAATTTCAATATTCTCATCTAGATGAAACAAAATAAAATATAAAAAGGAACCAATTTTTTCCATTAACTCCTCTAGCGAAAAGTAATTAGGTTTGAATTTATCACCTCTTAATCGTTAAGGGTGGCTAATTGACACTCGGATGAGAGGGACTTGATCAAGGAGGACAGAATATGATCATTTCCTTCTCCGTGCTTTATATACTTGAACATTCATTAAAAAAAACTATACAATTACTGAAAAGATCGGAATAAGTTTGATAGCAGACGGTACTCATTAATTTTCATCCAATTCATAACTTGCAAGTGAGTACCGCCTGCTATCAAACTTATGTCAATCTTTTCAGTATCAGTCGAGTTTTTTATTTTGAATAATTATTATTTTAAATACTTTTTAGTTACGATATATATATATGATATATATTTAATAATTCTTCATTTTGATAGTCTATTCGATAAAATGAAGAATTATTTGAATGAATTTTTTATAGCATTTATTATGCTAACTGTTAAGTTCGAAAAACATTGGAAAAAATGAAATGCTCAAGTGAGACTCGAACTCACGACCTTTCGCTTACAGGGCGACTGCTCTGCCAACTGAGCTATTGAGCACCACTTGAATCATTCCAAATTTTCCTTCTCTTTATATCCGTCTATATGGGCGACGGTGCAGCCATCTACCAACATTCTTACGAACTGTTGGAAACAATGAATGATTTTTCAACCATTTTTAAACATTGAATTTTGATGACTGCGCCCAAATATTTTTAGGGAATTATTTTAGGGAAAATATTTTTTGACGACATCCATTTTGGGGTCAAAAGTTCATCATATAGCTCTTTTTCACACTTCATGTATCCAAGAACACTTGGGCGATGAATACCTATTATTTGAGATATTAATTATTGAAATCCGTGAAGTGATTCAGAAAATATGTGGTATTATAGAATATTAATAACACACAATGGCAATAGGCTCGCCACCTATTACATTGGGACCTAAACATAAACTGGCGAAATGTGGGTGCTTGCAGCTCTGCCTACCCCTTCGGGGAATACAGGCGTGAGTTTATGTATGTTATATGTAATAACACACATACAAAATACGCGCGAAAAATATAACCCTTCTTCACAGGCGGGTAAAAAGTAACTTTACTTAAAATGATCGATTTTGTCAACCACCTGTCAACGTAATATCGTGAATTAATAGTGAACCGTATTTAAAAGGTAAGTGCGTATAAAGTAAATTTAAAAAAAATCTAGACGATTGTTTATACTGGAGATTGATGGCGCTTGGTGGAATCTGCTACACATATTGAATAACACACTTTTGTACTTTTCCACTGAGTTTAATTTATTTCATTTCTAGACCTGACCGGTTTCGCCTTACGGCATTCTCAAAGGTTTACATTGATGTTTCAAGAATTATAATTCCGAAACACTATGATATTTGCATTTTTTCATGTGTGGGTAGTTTTAAAATTCGGTAAACCAGTGAATTTTTTTTCCCGAAATACGGGAAATAATTATAAGTTTGACCTCACAATTTTCAAATAATTAATATAATATATAAAATTGCATTTGAATTATAATGTCAAGGAATAATTTTAAATGTCAAATGAAAATAATAATGTCGAATGATAATGTCGAATTACAAATGATTATAAAATAATAATTCTATCGAAATGTCAAAATCTTAATTAAATTGCATTGAATAAAGTTATTGTCAAATTAATGATGTCAAATGGTACTGTGCTTAACAAGACTGGGATTACAATATACAGAATGTCAGTAACAATATTATTAAATTAACAAATTAACACGAGCATACAAAGCAAGTAGATATGTGGATATCATCATTCACTGTAGCAGGGGTGAGCGGCTCAAATCCAACTGTTATAATTATTTTCCATATTTTGGGGAAAAAAAAATTCACTGGTATACCGAATTTCAAAACTAACCCCACACATGAAAAAATGCAAATATTGTAGTGTTTCGGAATTACAATTCTTCAAACATCAATGTAAACCTTTGAGAGTGCCGTAAGGCGAAACCGGTCAGGTCTAGAAATGAAATAAATTAAACTCAGTGGAAAAGTACAAGCGTGTTATTCAATATAATTCTAGAAGTTCTAAAAAGGGAGAAAAATTCTAAAAAAAATATCTGCTGTGTCTTAAAAAACGAGTAACAATTGCACATATGAAAACCACATCACATACGTCTAAAACGCACAAAACCGATAAAAGGTTATAAAAATTCGTAGCAATTTAAAAACGCTTTTCGAACCGAATGTCATCAATACAAGGTTAGGCAGGAAATGGCCACAGACAGTCATACTGGCTTATTGACATTGAGAGCGATTTAATGTATTTTGGGGCATACGTTGAAAGGTTTTTTAATGCTTGGGTAGAGTAGTCCGTTTATGATCGGCATTTTACTGTGGTTATAGGTTGAAATGCGGAGGAATGTCAAATAGGAATTATAACATGAACCACAATCACTTAGCTCTATAAAATTTTAACAAATCCAGAGCCACTGTTCTCAGCTTAAAGAACGCTGGCGATTCTAATTGTAAGTGTTCCTTGACTTGAATCATAGCAAGTGAATACTGTTGTTATTTATATACATAACCAGTACTGATGCAAAATAATTATTTTGCCTCAGCACGTCAGTTAAGTTCTTTCAAGTACTTAAGCCTAATTACCTTGAAGTACCTAACCCAAAGTTACATAAAGGCTTAGTTTGTCCTGTGATTTCTTGACTGATTTTTATACAGCATTTAGTATGCTAACAAGTCACTAAAAAGATGTAGGTATTCGGTATGTCCTGAGAATGCAAGATAAGTCTAAATAGTCATGTCCTCAATATCATATTATTATATTTCGTAGTGATATTCCAAAAGGTTAACAGGTGGATCAGTTCGTATATCTAACTGATATCCAATTACCCAGCTGAATCAAACTTCAAACTCAAACATAACTCGGCATATTTTCAAAGAAAATCGGTGAATACATTACTTATTTTTCATTTCCGAAAAGCAATATCGCGTATCAACGGATGTTTGGCTTAGCTTTTCCAATTTCCTTCGGAATAGGCATTGAAAGTTTCAAATTTTTCGCAGTACTCCGTAGGTCCTACATTCAAAAATCGAGAGAAATAATTTAAATCTGGGCGCTGAAATATCAACTTGGTTGAAGAAGTGTTAGCATTATATTGTTGGAATCGATTTATGTATTTTATAAAATATCTAACCTTTAATGTTTACAAAACAATAATGATACAATATTCCTATATTATTGCCTCATGGTTGTGATGGTGATGAATTATTTAAGTAACTGAGCAGAAAGAGCATTGTTCATTTGAATTAATTACACAGTGTTAAGTATGCTAACTATAGATATTGAATTTTTACAGCATTTTTTAAAGTGTTCTATTTGTATAGTTAGCATACTAATGCTGTAAAATTCATTCAAGTACCTATTTGGGCGGAGTTATCAAAAATCAATGTTTAAAATGATTGTACAATCATTTATTGGTTCCGATAGTTCGTAAGAACATAGGTGGATGAGTCCACTGTCGCCTTTAAGATGTATAGAAAGAGAAGGGAAATTTGAATCACATCGGGCGTGTCTCGGTCAAGGCATTCTCCCTGTTAGGGAAAGATCGCGATTTGAGTCCCACCCGAGAAGATTCATTTCTCTCTATGTATTCGATTAGCATTGTTCATCTATAAAAAGATGGTCCTCATATTATAAGGTCAGGTTTCCTGTCGCTTACTTACGTTCGTAAATATCACATAGCAGACACAGAGCTCACTTAAACTTCACTTATGTTTTGCAATAATATTGTACGATCCTTACATACCATTTTATATTTAGACACTACTATCTAAGTAATCATTCCAACCATCTAAAATCATCGGGTTAACATCAGCTATTGAAAAACATACGTATGTCTAGGTCGACCCCAACCGGATTGCCCATTCACCCTCGCTTCAAAAATCGGTTTAGTCAGTCTTCTGTTGATACCGGTCTATCAAAATCAAAGTTCTTTGCCTCTAATTATCCTCAAAGTGGAAACTCACTCTTAAAAACCGATAAAAAGTAATGAAAAATAAAAATAGAAAAGAAATTGCCCAGCATGGCTTCTCGTAATGATCTATAAAATCTAACGACTTCTTTATAATGCAGAGTTAGTAACTAAAACAAATATCATGCTGGTATTATTTATGAAGGGATTTAAAGATTTTCAACATAATAAAAGTGTAGGTTTTTTATTTATTTATTTATTTTTAAACTTTATGCACAGTTGTACAAAAGCGGACTTCATGCCAGTCTACCTTAGGGTGATGCAGAGATACATTGAGATAGGTGCAAGCAGAAGGATGAACAATTTACTGAAAGGTTAACGGTCTAATTTGTATACATACTAATAATACATACGTTATACATACACTATACTATAGGTTTTTATGATTTGCATGAATGGATAAAAGACTGAATTTAATTATTGTAACAATTCCAAAGTATAAAATAACTATAATAATACAAGTTATAAGATAATTTGTATCCAAAATATAAGGCTGTTTCTGTATTAATTTGTCTACGAAAAATATTAGAAATCCCGATGTATTTCGAATTTAAAAGTTAGCATAATAAATGCTATAAAATTTTATTCAAATAAAGTAAGTAAAGATTAGCGGAGGAGTGAGAAAAGTGGCGACAAGAACGCAGCTCTTAAGTTTAGAGAATAAAAGGTAAATAGAAGTAACATTCTGTAGTTATCTAATGGAACTGGAAAAAATATCATGAAATATGATGTCGTTCATCTGTATGACTAACCCTATCATAACTACGTGATGAAAATAATGACGATAAAATAACAAACGTCATTAAAGTAAATTATAAACGATTTATTTAGTGTGACCACAGAACAGTTAAAGGAGGTTAGAAAGGAAATAGTTCCTAATTTGTATTAGGACGCGTGTCGCCGCTTGTCTCCCACTCTTTAACTCCACTATAAAAAATAGACCAATACGACGCGGTTTACGCACACAAATAAATCAGCACACTTAAATCACGAGTTTGCTATTAGTTGTCACACTAATGCAAATACTGCACTGGACGTGTACTCACACACGCACAAAAGCAATAAAAATTTCTCATACATGTTACGGTGACCAAAGGTCGATTTTCGATATCGATAAAACTTCCGTAATTTTGATACTATCTGAAGTTTTGGTACACAAGTCGTGTACTTTATAGAGTACGCTCATTCTGCGTTAATGCAAATATTTGTACCTATGCATGAATATGGGTAATTGCATTGATCTGTTCGTGCCTCGGAGAACACGCTATGCCGTCGGTCCTGTTTGCCATACGAAAACCTATGGGAGTTATTACGGGTAGTCAGGAGCCCTAAAATGTCCAACAACTCTGTCTGTCTGATTGCAATGCTTCGATATCGCCAATAAGTTGTGAAGGTCAGAGGGCAGTCGCTTCACCCACATTTTTTAAATATCTGGATTTGTTGGAAACCTAAAATTAAATTATAAACGTGTTTACAATATAAACGGTTGACATCAAACAAAATTTAACAATTATTATTGACTGTAATAAGCAATTGAAATATTACTGATAATAACAATTTGTGTACGTACATACTTAATATCGACACTGTTTATTACGGATCATTTGGCCAACACTATCGATACGCATGGATATCGCGTCATTGCAAGCGTTGGCTCGGCACACGCGACTATCGCAAAGAACGCAATACACTGCGCGATCGCTCACGTAGTACACGATGGCACTCATGCATTGCAAGCAATGTATAATTTTGTATCAGTTTGCGATTACGTCGTTTTTGTCTACAAACTACATAATACTTTTGTAATAATTACAAATATTACTTGTATTTTAAGGTTTTTGGCCTTACCGATGAAAAGAAATCCCTTCTCGGGCTACACTGCATACTTGGCTTCTTTTCCGACACGTCATTATAGCGCAAGACGGCATAATTCTTTTTTTTTCGAGGAGCTTCTTACGTTGTCACAATAAGACCGCGACTGTGTTTAAATTTCGGTGGAATATGAGCATTGCTCATATGTGCGGCGCGCCTTCCCCGCCCACAAGGCCCTTCTAACCTCCTTTAACTGTTCTGTGAGTGTGACCGTAGTCCTACGGTCCGTTCGTTGTAGGTATGCGTCGGAGGTTTTATGCGAGTATGAAAATATTTATTCTCATTCATCTTCGTATTGCTATGTATAATATATTATGTCTGTTCAAATAAAA
This sequence comes from Eilema sororculum, assembly GCA_914829495.1. Taxonomy (NCBI): domain Eukaryota; kingdom Metazoa; phylum Arthropoda; class Insecta; order Lepidoptera; family Erebidae; genus Eilema; species Eilema sororculum. The sequence goes on along the minus strand of OU618552.1, from coordinate 15,480,571 downwards.
TGTAACTAAGTTTATCCGCATTGTAAAACCCATATCAAGCTAGTTCGTAGTAGTATCTGGGGTGCGGGTTGGGTAACCTCCACGTTGGCCTTTCCGTTTCTTCCCCCTTTGGACTGCGGTCCTGGGGAGCGGAAGCGGAGGGGCTGGTGCATCCTGGACAACGGCTAACAGACTCCCACCTTAGGAGTTCTGTTGGCCGTTGACGAATAACCCAACGGCCGACCTCATTGTACGAGGAGGTCGTGGGATGGCGGGCCTGCAAGGCCCGCGGGAAGGGATCCGTAGGATTCCTTCCATTCAAACAGCCCTTTTCAGGGCTAGCTGACCCAGAGGGGGTCGTGGTATGGCGGGCCTGCAAGGCCCGCGGAGAGAGATCCGGTTCCCGCTAGTCGCTCCCAGTATCCCTCTGCTCTCAGAGGGGACAGGGGAGAGGCAAGGGTTCCGTGAGATCCAGGGACGGGTTGGCCCACTGCTCGCGCAGGGGCTGACAGGCACTCGTGCCACCGTCGGTGTTGGGAGAGTTGGCTGCTCCCCCGCGTCGCGTAACCTCCTAGATATCGACAACGATCTGAGTGCTAGCCACACTCAGTATGCCGGTAACCTGGAGGCCGCGGGGCTTGCCTTAATTGGCCGGCCCGCGACAAGGAAAAGTCTTAAAAACCCGACAGCGAAGTCGTTTAAAACCTGTGGACACCAGGGGACCTCCACAGTATGTACCCCGCTTCTCGGAAAGAGCGTCACCCGGGAAGTGTAACCTTTCGTCTCATGCTCGTGGGAACCTTTATGCATACCTTAAATAAACATAAAACCCCCCCCTTACCAAGCGAAACAGACTGCGCGGAGGTCGCGCAGCGCCATGACGCGGAAGTCGCGTCACCAACTGCGGCGGTGTCGGAAAACTTCGACACCGCCACCGAGAAGAGCAGGGCGAACAGCCCGGTGGGTCTGCAGACCCGAAAATCTGCACGGAGGAGGAATGGCGGCAAGAAGGCTGCTCCTCCTCCACGGAGGACTGAGTCGGATGCAGCCGTCACCTTGACCGACTCGTCCTCCAACGAGGAGCCCAACAACGGCGGCAGCGAGGACTCCCCCCCGCCCAAGGTTGCGATGGTCGGTCGGGGGAAGACGCGGGGTGGCAAGAGGCCCATCCCCCAAACGCCCTCCTCTCGGACCCCGGCCCTGAGAGATGCCGTAGCGCCGCCGAGTCCCTCCACCTCGGCGGCGCCCACGCCCATGCCCCGTACCGACCCTACTTCTAGGGAGGTACTGCAGGCCCTGGAGGAAGTAATAGGGACCCGTGCTGGGTCTATGGGGCCGGAGGAAGTCCGGCTGCGACGGGCGACGACGCGCCTTATCGAGGAGTTCGGCCTGCTCAGAGCGGAGCTGGTTGGGTCGCGGAACGAGCGGGCTCAGCTAGGCAGACGACAGGTCGAGCTAATCGATGCCTCGGAGCGGCAGGCGGCAGAGTACCGCAAAGAGATGGCCAAGATGGCGGCCGAGTTTGCGGACCTGCAAAAGGTCGTCGCCGGGCTGCCGGAGGGGCGCGTCACGCGGTCGGCGCGGCGGAAGCCGGTCGCGCAGCCGGCAGAGCCGAAGTCGTCGGCTCGGCTGGCTTCGCCGGTGCGGTCGCCCGTGCGGTCGAGGTCGCCGCTGCGGCTGGAGGCACCGGTGCAGCCGGAATTGCCACCGTCACCGCCTGTCCGACCGCAGCCGCCGGTGCCGATGCCGGTGCAGCCTACGGACCCATTGGCGGCAGTCGTAGCGGCTCTGGCCGCCATGGAAAGGCGGCTGGAGGCGGCGCAGGCGGCGCAGGAGGCGCGGCAGGCGGCGCACGAGGAGCGGACAAAGCGCGGATTGGAGTCCATCATGGACTCTATCCGCCGTCCGCCCCTGGCGTCGCCTACAGGGTATGCCGGAGCAGTCAAAAGGGGTCGCCCAATAGCGACGCGGACCCCACAGGAGTCGGCCAGCAGCGCATCCGCTGTGCCATCTGCTCCGGCCGCTGCCGCTGCCACTACTGCTGCGCAGGGCGCTCAGCCCAAGGGCAAGGGAAAGGGGAAGGGCAAGGGGAAGACGTCCTCTGCCCCAGCCCCAGCCCCAGCCCTGGCTCTAGCCTCAGCCTCGGCCCCGGCCCCGATCGCCTCCACAAGCTCCGCACCGGCGGGGGGCTGGGAGGTAGTCGGTGAGTCGAGGAGAAAGCGGAACGCCAAGAGAATGGCAGCCAAAAAGGCCAGAAAGGCTGAGGCTGCTGCGAAGGGAGCGCCGGGAAGGTTGCGCATCCCCCGCACAACGGCCGTCGTCCTGACGTTGACGCCGGAGGCTGCGGAGAGGGGCGTGCAATACCCGGATCTGGTGAGGCGGGCCAGAGGCCTCATAGATATGAGGTCTCTTAAACTGGCGAAGCCCCTCCGAGTCACGGAGACTCGGACGGGTGCCCGCCTCATCCAAGTCCCTGGCGCTGCCAGCGGTCCCCAGGCTGATGCCATAGCGGCTCAGCTAAGGGAGACGCTGGATGCAGCCGACGTCCGGGTGTCCAGGCCCACCAAGTGCGCAGAACTGCGTATTTCGGGCTTGGACGACTCCATCACGGCCGAAGAGATTCGGGCCACCGTGGCGGAGGCCGGGGGCTGCCCCCTGGAGGCGGTTAAGGTCGGAGCGATTCGCTACGGCCGTCGCGGACAGGGGGCGGCAGTTGTCGGCTGCCCCATCGCAGCAGCTCAAAAGGCTGCCGATCGGCGGGTCCTCGTGGTGGACGGCGTTGTTGGGGTGCGGGCTCAGCTCCTGCAGGCTCGACCGGCCAGGTGCTTTAGGTGCCTGGCGGTCGGGCACGTGGGGGTGCAGTGCACGGCGGAGGTGACGGTCGGCGACCGGTGCTTCCGCTGTGGCCAACCCGGTCATAGGGCCGGTGGTTGCGAGGCTCCGCTGCACTGTTTCAGGTGTGCAGCGGGGGGCAAACCGGCCGACCATCGGGTTGGCAGTAAGGCCTGCACTGGAGGGGAGCCGAAGCCACGAGGCGGGCGTTCCGCAAACTGTTCGCAGCGGGATGCGGAGATGGTTCCATAATGGATCCCCAGCTCCGCATCCTGCAGGCGAACGTGGGCCACGGTGTCGATGCTCAGGCTCTTCTGCTCCAGAGCATGGCACAGTGGTCCATACACGTCGCCGCTGTCGCCGATCCGTACACCCACCGCCCCCCCGGGCCTGCCTGGGTGGTCGACCTGGATGGATCGGCGGCACTGGTGCGTAACGCCGCTGCGGGTGCCCCTCCCTTTGTGGTGATCGCAAGGGAGCATTGCATCGTAGCGGCGCGTGTGGGGGAGATTGCGGTCGTGGCCGTCTACTTCACGCCGGCATCACACCGACGCATAGGGCAGTATCGGCAGTCGCTGGAGCGGCTGACCGACGTCGTCAATGCCTGTCACCCTCGCCCGGTTCTTGTGCTTGGGGACTTCAATGCCTGGTCCGAGGCTTGGGGGTCCCGGCACACGAACCCGCGAGGTAGGGCTCTGGAGAGCTGGGCCGCTACTCTCGGTCTGGTTCTCCAGAATCGCGGGGCCGAAGCCACGTTCTGGGTGGCGGAGCGCGGGGCGAGTTCGATCGTTGATCTCTCATTCGCGAGCGCTTCGCTGTCGCAACGTGTGCGGGACTGGCGTGTTGTCGTGGAGGTGGAGACACTGTCGGATCACCGATACGTTCGGTTTGATGTCTCCCCTCCCGAGAGTGATGCGCCGGTCACACCGGCCCCACGCGAGCCGCGCTGGGTGCTTAGGGGACTGAATAGGGATGCTCTCCTGGAAGACGCCTCCGTGCAGGCCTGGGCCATGGTGCCGGACAGGCCTGACGACATCGATGACGAGGCGGCGTGGTTCCGGGAGGCCATGACTGTTGTCTGCGATGCGGGTATGTCTAGGGCTCCAGCCTATAGTCCGAGGCGCCGGGTCTACTGGTGGACTGCGGAGATCGCGAGGCTGCGTCAAGCCTGCGTGATCGCGCACCGCCGGTGGGCCAGGCTCCGTAGGAGGCGTAGCCGCCCCGCAGACACAGATCCCCTAGTGGCGGAGTTGCAAGAGGGATACAGGGAAGCCAGGAATGCCCTCCGAGCGGAGATCAAGCGGTCCAAGGCAGCTTCCTATAGGGAGCTGCTGGAGACACTGGAGCGGGACCCATGGGGGCGGCCTTACCGCTTGGTAAGAGGAAAGCTGCGCCCCCGGGCCCCTCCCCTGACCCAGGTTCTCGAGCCGGCTCTGCTTGGAGGAGTGGTGGCATCCCTGTTCCCGGCGCGGGCGGAACATGTTCCGCCGCAGATGACTCCGCCACCTCGGTCGCCTGATGCGCCCGGCGTGGTTATTGACGACGACGTGCCCGAGGTCACTTGGGTAGAACTAGAGCTGGCGGTGCGACGGCTTAGAGCCAAGAAGAACACCGCCCCGGGACCCGACGGCATTCCAGGCCGTGCGTGGGTCCTAGCTCTAGGAGAAGACGGTCTCGAACCCCGACTGCGTGGGTTCCTCAGCGCATGCTTGGAGCGGGGCCAGTTTCCGAAGATGTGGAAGACGGGGAAACTGGTCCTCATCCGCAAGGACGGACGCCCGGCGGACGAGCCGTCCGGGTACCGGCCCATAGTGTTGCTCGACGAGGTGGGCAAGCTCTTCGAAAGAGTGATTGCCAAGCGCCTCGTCGAGCACCTCTCTAGAGTGGGGCCGGACCTAGCGGACACGCAGTACGGCTTCCGCCGGTGGCGTTCCACTGTGGATGCCATCATGCGCGTGAGGACTCTGGCGGAGGATGCGGTTGCCCGGGGCGAGGTGATGTTGGTGGTGTCCTTGGACATCTCCAACGCGTTCAACACCTTGCCCTGGAGTTGCATCAGGGAGGCGCTCGTGTACCACGATGTGCCTCTCTACCTCCGCCGCATAGTCGGGGCGTACCTGACGGAGAGGGCCGTCATCTACCCAAGTGCGACCGGCGTCGGTAGGCGTGAGATGTCGTGCGGTGTCCCACAGGGATCGGTCCTGGGGCCGCTCCTGTGGAACATCGGATACGACTGGGTGCTTCGCGGTGAGCTCGCGTTCGGTGCCACCGTCACGTGCTACGCGGACGATACGCTAGTGACGGTGAGTGGCGCTACACACCGCGAGGCGACCCAGAGGGCCACGACCGCTGTTGCTCAAGTCGTGGATCGGATCCGGCGGCTGGGTCTCGAGGTGGCTCTGCACAAATCCGAGGCCTTGTTCTTTCATGGTCCTCGGCGCAGGCCACCCCCGGGATCCAGCTTGACAGTAGGAGGTACTCCCATCGACATCAAGCCCCGGTTGAAATACCTGGGGCTCGTACTCGATGGTCGGTGGGACTTCGGAGAGCACTTCCGAAGTCTGCGCCCCAAACTGTTGGTGTCAGCTAACGCGCTGATGCGGCTGCTGCCCAACTTGAGGGGCCCAGAGGACTCCTGCAGGAGACTCTACGCGGGTGTCGTGCGGTCCATGGCCCTGTACGGGTGCCCCGTGTGGGCGGACGCCCTGCAGGCCAGGTTCGTGCAACTGCTGCATGCACCGCAGCAGACGATGGCCTGCAGGGCCATTAGGGGGTACCGCACGATATCCTTTGAAGCGGCGAGTCTCCTAGCCGGATCGCCACCGTGGATCCTGGAAGCGAGATCCCTTGCGGCACTGTATCGGTTCCGTAAGGAGGCGCGGGAGCGGGGATACGATCCCGAGCCCGAAGACATTCGGGCCGAGAGGTCCCGGCTCCACGGGATCATGGTGGCGGAGTGGGAGCGACGACTTGAGCAACGACGCGCAGGGCATGCCGTCATAGAGGCGGTAAGGCCCATCATGGGGGAATGGCTCGAGAGGCCACATGGCAGCCTCTCGTATCGACTGACGCAGATTATCACCGGGCACGGGTGCTTCGGGAGATATCTGTGTCGGATCGAAAAGGAGCCAACGTCCGAGTGCCATCACTGCGACGCGAGCGAGGACACGGGGCTGCACACGCTCACCGAGTGTCCGGCATGGGCCGGACCGAGGCGGGAGCTAGTGTCGGCCCTGGGAGTGAGAGTTCTCACCCTCGCCACCCTGCTCACAGCAATGGTCCGCTGCGCGGACGCGTGGGCGGCCGGCGTCTCCTTCAGCGAGCAGGTAATGGTCGTGAAGGAGACGGCGGAGCGGGAGAGGCGGCGCGAGCGAGAAAGACTCGCGGATCGCGCCGCCCGCGCGCGCAGGCAACTCGGGCGTCGGAGGGCACTGACTGACCTCCGTCCCCCATGAGCGCGGGCCTGGGGGTGACGGGTGGAGCCGCCTGTCACCCCAGCAGAAGCAGGCCACGGCGGCGGCGCGCTGAATAGTGCGCCTCCCCATTCCGGGGGCGAGTTGGGGACACCGTTGTCCCCCCTCCTGAGGAGGGCCAGACCGTAAGGGATGGCCCTGGGTCAGCCGGGGTGCGAGGGATATGTCTTTGACAACCTCACCTCCGGCCTAGCACCAAGACCCACAGTCGGCGTGCGGTTTTAGTCGGTTCGAGTCCGACATAACCTCCCCTTCCGGCTCCGGCAGGGGGGGTATCCGAGGGGATTTCCGCACGAAAAAAAAAAAAAAAAAAAAAAGTAGTATCTTGTTCGTTAGTAGTATCTTTAAATTATGAAAATTTGTCAGCCAATATTTAAATTGCTTTCGTAGTATTTGAACCCTCAATTGGATTATGTAAATTTCGTAAATGGGAATATAATGGCTAAACTTTCAATAGATATGCCTACTGTAAGGGCTGTTAATTCTGTTTATGTGCTATTAATCTTTAATGTAAGACATTTTCTTTTAAACTTCCTTCTGACTCCTAAGTCTAGAAAAAGCTTGTAGTGCTGACCAAAAAATATAAAATATTATATATTAACACAATATTTAATACTGTGTTAATTTTTGAACTTGTTCCGAATAAACTTTTACAATATTGTTTGGTTTTATCTTTTGTTTTGTGAAAGTCAAAGTCAAAGTGAAAGTCATTTATTCTCAATTATTTTCTTCTGGAAATATTAAAATTTGAAATAACTTTTAGGTAAAATTGACAGAGTAGCACTAATAACTCTTTTCAAATATAAAAGTAGATAATTATAAATGGCCCGACATGATTCAAGCATCTCTGCATAAGTGTAAAGGCGGCGGCTCCAGCGTAAGTAAAATGGAACGCTACCAATAGGCTATTTGACTATTTTTTTTACTTTCGACAAAAAATAGTTTTCAAGATATTTGATTATGAAAAATTCAATTTGTCGCGCCGCCCGAAAACGCTCCATACAATGATATTTTACACAAGATATGTTACGTTCATAGTAACTGACTTCTCAAATCTGATCCAGCAGTCTGTCAGTGCACAATATTTGACAATTAGCGTTAAAGTAGTACGAAAGATGGGATAAGCACGTGAGTAAAAAAGATAGCTATAATTCGGAATGATTCGGACGATTGCACTCGTAGGATCGCTTCGAAGCATAGATTATGATTTTGTTGAACAGAAGGGGTATTTCGTTGGTAGGCAAGAAATGAAATTCGATTAAAAAATAATACGTCATTATTTATTTCGGAAAATGATAATAATTTAGACAGCCTCCGTGGCGTGGCGGTAGTGAACGCGACTGCCACGCAGGAGGCGCGGGTTCGATTCCCGCTCAGTGCAAATATTTGTATGCATGAATATGGCTATTTGCATTGGTCTGGGTGTTTCTATGTATAATATGTATGTATTTACAAAAAAAAATGTATTTAAGTATGTTTATCCGCATTCTAGATTCCATAACACAAGCTAGTTAAGCTATGCTTACCATGGGTCTAGATAGCGTTGTGTGTAGAATGTTGGGAAATATTTATTATTTACTAGCTGTCCCGGCAAACTTCGTTTCGCCTTAGAAATTAGCATCAATTAGCTGTATCAAATTCTCCTAATTATTTTGAGAATGGAAAGCATTTCGATTCGGGCCCCATACGCCCACGGAGCTCCCGACACTAATAGGTCACCGGAACCCATACTTACACCTACGGAGCCTATGTACTTACCTATGGGACCCATACAACCATTTACCTCTACGCTCAAGGGCATTCATACTACCATAAACCATCCATTTTTCGATCTAAATAAAAAAATAGCCACCATAAAAATTTTCGCGGCCCAAGCAACGGGCATTTTGTTAATTCAGAAGAATGTCTACTAATCACCCTCTGACGATATTTGCACGCATTATGTCAATTCTATATCAAACATCAGCTAACATAGAAGAATGTCATACAGCAGTATTAGAATAATAAACACATTTTTTTCCAATTCGTATTTCAAATTCAAAATTTAGACATGGCGTATGTCGGATCAGCTATTTTATATGGTGGTTATGTATTCTAAAATTTTCTAACTATCCGCGCAATTTTCTTATTTTTTCTTTCATAAGAACCTTCTCCTAACAATAATGAACACAACAAAAAAAGAATTAGCGAAATCGGTCCAGCCGTTCACGCGTGATGGCGTGACCAAGGGAAATAGGAACTCATTTTTATATATATAGATATTTATTAAATGAGATATTTATTAAATGAGAATTCAAAAAGATAATTAGGAAACTTCTCGAAAATAAAACCATAGTGCCGTACTGACGTTATAATCAAAAATTAAACTGCTTCAAATAAATTTAATTTATTTCTTTTCAGCCTCTTAGAAAGTTTTTTATTTTGGGATTTTTTTTATGAGCAGAATGAAGCCGAAAGAAGTGGTATATTTGTCAGTTATTTATATTCTTCCTGAGCAATGTTCCTTTTTTCGAAGTATATCTCTCAGTGGCTTCAAAATTATTGCTACAAATTCTGCTGCTTTTTGAAGGTGTCCAGTCAAACTCATTTCGTTGTTCTTTAACAATTGCAATCCACTCTTGAAGTCGAACTTCATTAGTCGGAAACCTTGAAAAAAAATTTAGGTTATTACAATTATTTAAAGGACAACAAATAAATAAAACAAAAATGTTGTTACTCAATTTTAAATAACAAATAAAACTGAACAGCAGATCAAAATTATTACTTTAGTAGGCAGTAAAGTGAAAATTACCCTATGTCGCATCTGTACTGATAATCTATGCAAGCAGTGTTGTTGTGTCCTTGTCGTGCTCATATCAAAAAGTATTTCTGTCCTTTTCCTTTGCCGTCATTATTTTAAAAATATTATTAAACTAATTTTAATGAAATACACTAAAAATTCGGTAATATTGTGTGTACTTACATGTGATAGAAGGTCCTTCGTGTTTTATTGATTTTAGTGTCGTAATTTGTACATTTTAAAAAATACACGGTGGCATTTTTATTGCAATTTTATTATGCGCTTACATACGTGACAACTCGGCGTTTGCCAGACATATATTAAATGCGATACGTCCCAATTGGGACGTTTTCGCGTCTTCACCAGGCGCAGTCTAATAACATATCTGCCTCTTTTTTGTATGTAATATCATTGGCTCCATACAAAATCGTACGAAATTGTGACGTCACGCTTCTGTAGCGAGTAGTGCAAATGTATGGAGTGCAAGAGAATATCGCATTTATCTCAGTCTACGTTGCGTTTACACGTATATAAAGTCGTAAACGTAAAATCGTAATAAAAGTTATTTAAAATTTAATGAGGAATCTAAAAAGTTATATATTTGAACTGAATTTGATTCGAAAAATTTGATTGTTTATATTTTGACTTTATTTGGGAATTTCAACTAAAGAAAAGTCATAGTTTCAGTTTAGATATGCAATATTTTATTTTGCAAGGCATATTTTTTCAGAACAAGCTATCATGTTAAGCAATATCGGGAAGAATCGATGACTTAGTCAAATACCCTATTTACTGATAGCTTTTGTGGCGTGGCGGTAGTGAACGCGACTGCTACGCATGAGGCGCGGGTTCGATCGCCACTAAGTGCAAATATTTGTATGCATAAATATGGCTATTTGCATTGGTCTGTGTGTTTCTACGTATAATATACATGTATTTACAAAAAAAAAGTATCTATACTCCTAGTTTATAATTTTCGGGACTTCACGCGATATATTTTTGATAAACTTACTTTTGCCGACGTTTCGGGTGCGTTGCAGCACCCGTGGTCACGACTTGACTAGCCTGCGAGCGTCGTGCGGTGTGCAGGAAACATTTTTTGTGCGCCTACCCTCCATTACTTTCATATTGAATGTAAGGCTGGCGACACACCACACTCACTATGTCAGTTTTAGACGGCATCGGCACTGTGTTTTTCGGTTTCACTATTTTGATCACTGGATTCCAGGTCCCAGATAATTTGAATCCATCTTCCCTATTGAAATTTTTATATTTTATAATTTAAATAGCTTCACGCACAATCCGTGGATAGTAGTGGCGATCAGTGGAGAGGACTTTGGGTTGATGAAGTTCAATCCAGTGATTGGTGCCCGATTCGAGGTGTTCTGCAACTGCCGATTTGTTGAACTGACGGTTTTTCACAGCTGCGATATGTTCTTTGACTCTCTCCGCAATGGAACGCTTGGTTTGGCCTATGTAGGAACTACCGCAGCTGCAATCCACTTTGTAGACACCCGGTGTTTGCAGAGGTATGACGTCCTTCGGTGTTCTCACGTACTTCGCTACTTTGGCGGACGGTTTAAATATGGTCTTGATGGAAAGCTTCCGTAAACAAGATCCGATCTTCGAATCTATACTCCGTCCATTATATTATTGTATTTTAGACAGCTCACTGATAGTGATTAGTATAACTTTGTTCTAGCGTCAACACCTGAAAATCCCAACAAAAATTAGGCGCCAATACGTCATTTTTCATTGACATCGTCACGTCAGCCATTTTAGGGATGTAGTTAGTCAATCGATTTGGTTTTTCTTATAATAACTTGAAAATGTCACAATTGATATCGAATACAGTAAATATATTTCTTTAAATATTACATAACTGGCGATCTTTAACCGATTTCTAAACAACAATTCGGATGTTTATAATTATATTTATATTTGTATGATTTTTACGGAAAAATGTTTTTTGTAACTCCGTAATTTGTAGTTGTTTGAAAGAGATTTATTCCAAAATGGTCCCATTTAAATTTCATACAGATCTGATGATGGATTTCAGAGACAGGCCACGGAACTCTTCAATAAATACCAGGAAATCAGCATGTTGGAATAATCTTCTAGAAGTCAGTTGTTTTGTTTTGGAGATTAGCGTATGCCATAACGCATACGCTGATCTCCAAAACATCCCACAATCGTTTTCTATTACATTTGTGAACTGATTTATAAAATTTTATCATTATATTTTCATATATCATCGATTTTTTTATCGAGGTTTTTAACTTTGTCGATATTTTAAATTTTCATGCAATCACTACTTTCATTTGTCTAAAATACAATAATATGATGGACGGGGTATAAGTATGTTAATCCGTATTCTAGATTCCATGACACAAGCTAGTTAAGCTTACCATGGGCTAGATAGCGTTGTGTAGAATGTTGTGGAATATTTATTTATTTTATTTCATTTTATTTATTTACGCTAGTTTACGAATATTTTTTTGAAGATCAGACAATCCAACCAAATACTCCCTTGCATAATTCATTTTCCTTCCTTAATATACAGAGATATCAGCTCAACATCTACTGCTGTCCAACACACAAAATAATATAATAATAATAGTCAACTAAAGCGTAAACGTGAAATTTTATGCTGGAGAGATCCGTAAATTATATTATTATCATTACGAAGCTAAACGTATGGTTGTGCAATCTTCGATGGCAAAAATACTAAAATAACGAAAGAACAAAAATACGATGACATCATAAGAATTGCGAACATAGATTGACCGTGAAGCGGGTCAAAGCACGTGGCTTCGATGCGCTTAACGGCTTAAGGATATAGTAGAATATAAGAAAAACTAGAAAACATCGTAGATTTGAACACTGTGATATTGTGATAAATGCCTGCAGAGAACTAGCAATCACCACAGTAGGTGTTATACCGTTTAATTTAATCGAGAATTGTTGCACTGTAAATTGTTGGAACTACTTAAAATGTTTGGTTATTATCACTCGAGTGAGAGAGGGAAAAGTGGAGAGTGGACCACTACAATATGGACAGACCTTACTGAGCGTACGCGCAGGGTCACGAATAGAGAGATGCAACTAACCTACCGGATGATCGATGATCACGACTACTCCGCTAGAAGTGTAAATGAGAAGAAGTAAATCAGCTTTGGGTGTGTTGTTCAAAATAAAAGAGACAGGCATCGAAAATAAATAAATTGATATTCACTTAATTCAAACATTAATCATTCAACGACGACTGCTAGCTAAACTTGATTAAAACATTTTTTATAATTCTATCAGTTTTTTATTACAAAAATGTAATACTCGATCATCGATTTAATTTCGATAGTACTTCTACACGTTATTTTCGGTCAGAAATTCTTTTGATCCCCTTCTCTATTACAAGGATTGTCAGCCTTTGTACAGATTTTATTCAGGGTAAAGGGCGGCTCAAATAGAAATACGTAATAGCGATTGTAGTATGTGGGTTACCATTATCGAGATATAAAGCTTTTACTTCTAGTAAAAGAAATATTTTATGAAACATAATTATTAACTCATACTTTTTATTGAATATTTTTTTTTAATTACGGAGACTAGTTTTATTATGTTATATTTATTAGTGGTAGGTATTTATTACTCTTATCTATTGAATCTTATCATAATTGTCAGTACTTTTAAAAATAAATATCAAAAATAATAAAATGAAAAAAAAAAGAATGGCGTAAAACCATAGATATAGGAAGAACGCTCGCGCGCTTAGTAGATAGGCCATACCTACAGATTAGGCGTGTATACCTATGTTCCATTTTCATGAATGAACGTATGGCCGACGGTTACTACGTTAGGGCTGTAGCTTCTAGTATCGTAATATTTGTCATGTACATGTACATGTACATGGTATCAACATGACGGTTTATGCGAAGAAAATAACAATAAAAATATTATAAGCATTTTTTATTTCAATATTGTCGATGTGACAGCTTATCGCATTGTGTACGATCGTGGTGTCTAAACCTGATGTCTAGAAAAGTCTGTATTACACATTTAATTAAAAGAAACTTGTGATTAGTGCTATGTGTTGCATCAGAATCGGCAAAAATATTTTTCATATCATAAAATTCAAACATAAATTTAAATATATATAAGTAATAACTTTCGGGGGTTCTCTTGTTGGTCAGGTGCATTTTAATTATTTTTTCTGTTTTTGTGATATGTGTATGTTTACCACGCTCGATGAGGCGTATATAAGGCCTCCTCTTGATTTTTTGTAAATGAGGCTCTTCACGTCTTCTTCTCCGAGCAGTAATGATGCAAAACCTCGCATTTAATTTTTTTAATAAAACTCCTTGTGATAAAGCCAGCTTTGTATTGCGTGATACTCTCTGTATACGCATCAATATTTGTTTTAACACAAATCTTCGGCGATCTCCACTAAGCTATTTTTGGCGGGCTGTGGCCGAGCGACTGCGAAGTAAGGAAATAATAATAACCGTAGGCCGACAAATTTGTAGGTATGCAGAGGTTAATCTCTCTAACTTAAGGAACTTAACTGAGTTAGATTGTTGATTTTCCAGACAGTGAGTTATCTGTACCAGCTATTAGTTAATTTATGTGAAAAAAGAGTATTTTCGTCGACAAATCATTTGTTGGAGTACATCACTATTATGCTTCTTGTAGTTTCGTGTAGAGTAAAGTAATGAATGAGTGTAACAAATCATTCATGGATTGTGCCAAAACTCGGCACGCTGTCAAATCTATACACTCATTTTCCCAAATGAGAAATAACTTAAATGTTTTGTCTCTTTTTTACAGGCAAAACTGTATATTAGAAAAAAAGAGACAAAGTGATGTTTCATGGTCTGTCTCATGTTTGCCTCATATATGTATAACTAAAATTTGTATATGTTGAATAGGGCCACCCTGTGCGTAAAACAGAAAAAAGTTGAGTCTACTTGTATTAGAAAAAGGTGAGGTACAATATAAAAAGTATCAGTACACCTCAGTGGCTTGAAACAAAATCAATATCAGTAGAATTTAATACAATACATACTCTTCACTACTATAATAGATAGATCCCTTTATTAATTCATCAAATAGGTTTCAACTTCAGACCTTATTAAATGTCTCTAAGTACCAATACTTGGTATAACAAAACTAATATAAATACTTGTAAACCGTCAGCTTTGTCTTTCGAAAATACTTGAGATTGAATTAATTGTGTGAAGCTGTGATATTTGAACTTATGGATAAGCTTATCTTGAATCTGTTTTGGAGTAGATATTGGCTATTATCAGAGTTAGAAATCAATTAAACAATAGCTTGTTATGTGCACTCTCAGAGAAAGTTATGAGTGTGTTCTGTTCGAGGAATAGTTAATACCTTTAATAATAATACCTGTTTAATCTGAGAGTGCCTTAAAATATCATAACTGTTTGTATAAAATATTTTTAGTTCCACCTGAAATGTTTTGAATCCCACAAAATATTCGTCAACAATGTAATTTTCTAGAAGATATTAAGATCAAAGGTTTACAAAAGGTCCAGGCATGCATACGCACCCGAGGAGGGCCAGACCGTAAGGGATGGCCCTGGGTCAGGTCAGCCGGGGTGCGAGGGATATGTCGAAGACAGCCTCACCTTCGGCCTAGCACCACGACCCATAGTCGGCGTGCGGTTTTAGTTGGTTCGAGGCCGACATAACCTCCCCTTCCGGCTCCAGCAGGAGAAGTACCCGAGGGAATTTCTGCACCGATTGGATCAAAATTAAGTGAATGGTGAAGAATGATATTCTATGCGACTGCTGGCATGAAATATATGATGGTGAGATAAACTCATATTCTCTTCTACGTGCTAAGGAGATTACTTAACGAATGGACCATACTATTATTCTTGTTTTCCACCTTAGTCATATAAAGAATGAGTCTCAAGTGAACAAACTAAAGATTTATGTGATTTAGATATGCCCCTTTCAAACCACAAAAGCTCGGAATGAAAGTCAGGAGTGCATGAAAAGATTGATGGATGTCAATGATTAAATGGATTTTGAGTTAGGTACATAGAGTACTAGCTGATCCCATTCCGGCAACCTGTAGGAACCTATTCAGGGGATATAGTCTATGTTTTTTTTTCAGACTGTAGTCTATCCCCGTACTAAACTGCGGCCTGAACCCTTCAGCCGTTTGAATGGAACACTTGACACAATAATATACGCATATTAGTAAAGAAACCATTTCTTTTTTCATAAAGTCATTAATTCATTAGTAACTTTGATAAATAATAGTTAGCCGGAATACATTTTTTTTATTAACTGCTGCTACTTGAAGGTTCGTTTTTGTGTAATAAGTTTCTTCGCGATTTGAATAGTAATTTTCTTTGATTGGTGCCGATGCTACGAATTGATTGTGAATCTTCAGATTAAAAAAATATCCTAGAATTTAAATGCAATGGAAGCCTTCCTATTAAACTTACATTTACTAATACCCTATACTGTGTTAAATATAGTACAAATAAGGTAGTACCTATGTGTTGACACATAAATAAAATTTTTCGTTCTTTTTGAAACAAACAGAAACGTAGACTCATAATCCAATAAAACATAACCATGACTAGATGTACTTCTTACAATACAACAACAAAAAAGAAGGGAAGAGTCCGCTACTTGGACGTTGATGAACATGAAATCCCATTGTGTTCCAAAGATACAGTTCTTTTGCAATAATAGCGTGAAACTGCTGTCCGACCTGTGCAGTTGTGCATAGAAGTTAAAATAAAATAAATAACATTTCCTTTAATGCAGTGCAAACATAGAATTTCATACTCGTAATATTATAGAATTTCTAAGTGGCTACCGTGACTGAATACTTAAAGAGACATCTATTCATGTCTGTTCCTTTTAAATATCATCAGAAATATATTTTTAGCAGATATTTTACTTTTATCTAGATTTAGCTGAACTAAAAATATGAGAGCTTTTAGAAAGAAACTCAGGTACATTTTAAATTACTTCATAACCAATTTATTGAAATACCTAGCTCAAATCAGATCTTTTGCTAAACTTATTCTAGCACTTTTATTTGAATTGACTTTCATAAAAACATGAAAAACATAGGTGATAGAGGCTGGGTTGTGTGAAATTTTGATCCTGATTCCCAGGATAAATAAAATCAGGTACAACACAGAATACTAAATAAACAGTTCCTCTAATGTCCCTTACCATAATATGATTTATATTGTACTAGCTTTTGCCCGCGGCTCCACCCGCGTCGGTTATCGCGACCAAACATAGCCTATGTGTAAATTCAAGCTGTCAGCTTACTCTATACCAAATTTTATTGAAATCACTCCAGCCGTTTAGACGTGAAAGAAGAACAAACATCCGCCCATGCAGGTGTACTTATGAACTTTCACGTTTATAATATTAGGAGGATAGTGAGATAAGAAAGAAAGATATGAAGGGGTCAAAAATAAACAGATTATTACTTGTTTTAATATTTTGTAGTATCTTATTAAAACTACATCTATGTATTGCAATGATCAGCTCAAAATAACCCTAGTAACTAAATGCAAGAACGGTTTGAGGTTCTTCAAATAGGTGGCAGTGAAATCAATTGTTGTCTACTTGATATTTATAGCGCCATCTAGCGGCAATGTAGGAACATTGGTGGAAATTTTATGTGAAGGCAGTTGTGAAGAAAGGAAGCATGGAAACGCTCTGCTTATCTAGTACCAGCAGTAGCGACGAGATAACGTTTTTTTCGAGTCTGAAATGTGTAGGTGATAAAATTATTACCTTTTTTTGATAATGTACTTCAGATACCAAATACTCGTAGAGTCATACAAATCGAAATCAAAATTTATACCTCTCCTCTTTGAATGTCATTCAACTAATTTGCAAAATATTTCTGACCTTACGAATTTATTGTTTTCTTAGCATAATTCTTAATTTGAACTCTATTTTTTTTTCAGGTTTTGACATTACTTTGGAATATTGTTTTCAAAGTTTTGATTAAATTGTCGGGCAAACTGTCAATCACGTCTTTAATAGAAGCACAGAATAGAAAATACTAGAAGTCTTTAACGTGGATCCTAAGCTTATAATGTATTCTCTTGAAAGACATTTACAGCCAACCTTTTTAAGAACACTCGCTCTCCTACGAGTATCACAGTGAGTGGTAGTGTATAAAGGTGGAATACTAATAGACTACACAGTCACTAAGCATAAAATATTTGCCATCAAAGTTTTCTTATAATATTTCGCTATTATGCTTAAAATGAAGTACTGAAATGTAAATTTCTGATATCTATTTTACATACTAAAGGTCTCTCACGGAATATAAATATTTGTATTTACAAGAAGAAGTGCCCTTATATCTCGTCAATATGGAAAGTAGTGTTACTAAAATTTCGCATATTAAAAATGGTCACGATGAATCTTGTTACACAAAGAACAGTAACCATGATTGGTTATAATTTTTAACTGATTAGCGGGGATATTCATACACACTTAGATCTTCTAAAATATTTACCGGATTTTTATAGGGTTTCATCAATACATAGAGTGATTCAAGACGTGTGCTTCTAATGAGTGCAACACTTTCAAAGTTATACTATAGATAAGTAATCTGCTTTTAGTTGGATTAGAAACAAACGTACCTATGCATGTACTGATGATGATTTCCAAAATAGTACGACTGTTGTTCATGATGACTTAAGGGGTAGAAATATTTTGTGAAAAGTTCTTAATTTTTAAGTAATAAAGTGGCGTTGTTCATGATGACTTAAGGGGTAGAAACATTTTGTGAAAAGTTCTTAATTTTTAAGTAAGAAATTTTCGAAGTAGTCGGATTATTCAAATTCTTAGAATTTATCCCCATGGAAAGCTCTGACCTGGGCTCTGGAACTAATTACTGGTTACGCACTGGATGTATAAATTGCTTTATATTATTTGATATATGAGATCCCTGTAACCAAGTTTAACAGCTGGTTTATTAATAGCGGCTTTTATGTAACTTTAGGTTCGGGTACAGTCTCTTTAACATTTACGACTTCCACGTATCTGCTTCGTTATCCCTTCTTCGTAATGGCCTAAACTTATTATATTTAAACTAATAAAACGTGTATATAATTTTTTTTCTTGCCAACTAGAGTACAATATTACAATGTTATATTATAGAAGGGATATAATGTAATTTGTGCTTCAAATTGCACATATATGCTGTTTGACAAATAAGGCTTTGATGCAGGCCTCCTCCCTTCCTGTGCTACCGTAAAGGCTAAGATAAATATGGAAAGTAAGAGAAAGAGTAGGACAATGGACCCTGGCCTCTGCAGTATAAGCTCTGAAGCTTACATACACCTGGATGACGGACTTTTTTTAAGAATATTAATAAACGAAATTACTAATATTCCCACTAACCTCTCTAAGCAAAATTGCTTGTGCTAAGAGTAGGTTCATCAGTATAGTGGCCAGGTTTCGAACCTGGGACCTATCGATCGTCAGGCCGACTCATTAACCACTAAGGTACCGACGCTTAAATAATACTTTTGCGTGAATAAAAATAATTCGGTGACATATTTTACTAACGATCGTTATGACGTTATCACAGGAAAATTTATTTGACATTAAATAGTTAATGCTAATTGGTACGTGTCTCGAAAAATTCATTTCATTACATTATTCTAAAAGATTTATCTTTAAATGGCTCTCCTATAAAGTAGTCAAAATGTCCCCTGAGTCAAATAAACTTTCATCCCTCGCTTATCATATAAAGCATCTTTTCTTTTCCATTATCTTTTCAAAATATTTACCTCTTGGTAAGGGCTTACAATAATTTACAGCATAATGATAATCTAATATGAAGGCTTTGAATAACACTTCGCTTCGGCATGGGGTATACTTATGAGCTCATAGAAACGGCTACGAAAAGTAAAACCATAATATTTTATGAATAGGCCATTAAAGATAGGATTTCGAAGAAATAATGCCCAGTAGTAATTTTCTTTCGCAATTTGTTGACGGAGGTCACTGGCAGTCAGGTATCCGGTTCGTTGCATTCTCCGCCATTTTTAATTAAAAGTTGAAAATTTTTCATTTGACGTCTCGGTTTTTGAGGTCTCGGGTTCGATCCCAGGTTTACCATGGCACACACCAATTACTTTTCGATGCGTTTTGAAGTTATGTGTTTATGTATTTATCGCAGGTTTATAAGTGCCCGGTTAGTGGCAATAGGCTCGCCACCTATTATATTGGGAATACAGGCGTGAGTTTATGTTATGTTATAAATAAGTAGTTTATTATTAATCTTACAATTGAGATACTAGGACTTTTTTAAAGGTTCACCCCTTAATTGACCTAGTTTTCTTGTACTGGAAGTGTATGGAAATAAGTCGAAAATAGCCGCCTTTATACGGTCACGCAATCCCGCTTTCTTGAGCGTCCAGGATTCTGTGGCGGAATACTAGTACCTGTAATTGTGAGTGATTATCTTTTGAAGTTCAAAGTTCATTATTATATTGATTCGTTCATTCGTTCATATTATATTGATTATTTAACTTTAGAACGTTGGAACCAATTGTATGATTGTTTCAGTGTTATATAATCTAAATGTAAGTATGTACGTACAATAGTGGCAAATTATTCACAGGCAAAGAGTAGGGCACGCGTAGAAGGAAATTCAGTAGTAACTCACACGGGTCAGATTAAGCTAGTGTCTATTTTTTAAATCTCGTGATTTAAGCGTAACCTAAGGGCGTGGGAAGCTTGCAAAGAAATGAATGAATTTACTCGGTCTTTTACTATGTTTCTTTCCTATGTTTATTTTAGAGCTTACCGAACCAGAACACCTGAAAAATATTAAATAAGACCAAAGTAATACAGAACATTTATTAAGATGGATGATATTCACGTACAATGGCCGAAGAAGGGAGGCTAAGTGCGGATAAAACAGTCCCAAAGAGATATGTATTTATATAATACTAGCTTTTGCCCGCGGCTCCGCCCGCGTGGATGTCGGTTATCGCGATCAAACATAGCCTATGTCCCTTCTCAAGGTCTACTCCACCCTTATACCAAATTTCATCAAAATCAGTTCAGTGGTTTAGACGTGAAAGCGTAACATACAGACAGACAGACAGACAGACAGACAGACAGACAGACAGACAGACAGACAGACAGACAGACAGACAGACAGAGTTACTTTCGCATTTATAATATTAGTATGGATATGGATTATGTCATGTATACGCTTCTTCCACCACTGAAAGTACTCTTTCTATCATCTAATCTACCAATTCTAATAGGTTTCCGTGACGCTCGAATGACTTCAAATTTAGCTGAGTGGCCTCCCTAAATATTAGAGTTGACAACCTGATATCTTCAATGTACTTTTTTATAGGTCGGTTGGTTCACGTCAACATCGTTATGAAACAATCAAAACTATAGTGAGTACATCATCGCACGTACGCTATATACCTAAATTGAACATTATGTCACAGATAGTTACCCCCATGATCTCTGCTTAACCTTTATTCGGGTAGTTAACTTAGTGTACGTCACACTGTAATCTTTAATGATGCAACATAATATTAATATACTAACCATTGTCTACCCTCGAGGGAGATGGAGGTGAGTATAGTTATGTATGTATGCCCTCATTATCCTCATGTAGCGATAACCTAGATGCTTCTAAGGATTGAAATAGAATACTATGGAGATCGATGTCCGGTTTTTTATTTCAATATATTTTGTAATTGGTAGGTATCTATTTCAATTATTCTGGTAGTGAATGCTGTCTACAACTGATTATGGCTTACAAGCCCGGAATAGATTTCATGCAAGCACTGCCGTCTGACGTCCGCCCCGAAACCTGATTATTTGTTCAACAGGTGAATTGGGTCTCAAGGATGTTGGTACACTGTAATAGTGTATTGTACATTCTTATGCATTTAATATGTACACCGGTATACATCGGAATGTTATTCACTACATTTTATGAATATCAATTTAGACTGGAAAAAGCGAATATCAAATTCGGGACTTGAACCCGTGACCAGTCAATTACAGAGATTCCCCTGAATTCAAATACCAAATTTCAATAAATACATTGTTATGAAGTATCTTTGAACGAATTGTTTGGCATTAAGGTCCTTACTAGAGACGATGCCTTAGAGCGAATGGGTGGAGTCCACGGACGTAATAATCGCAGCCCCGCACCACCCCGCACTCATGTCACTAAAGTGATTATAATATAAAAATATGGGAAAAGATGTCGATAAAAAGGGTACAGAGTGGACACAACATATTCTGCCTAACTTCACGTATCTAACTGATTTGGTATTTTTTTGACATCAATGTTGATTGATTCTTGATTCTTTATTATAGCTAAGGTCGGCGGCTCCGCTCGTATTGATGTCTGTTATCGGGGTGTGCGTTGTTTTATAGACAAAAGTTTCATATAATTTCGTTTTACAGAAAATGTTTCGCATAATTTCGTTTCATAGAATAATCAATATACATAATACTTACTTTAAAGATTTTTAAATCATTGACTTTTGTTTCACATAAATTTTAATGTTAGAATAATCATTTCATAGAATAACAAATCAAATATTCTTCTTTTTTATATTGGTTATTTCATATAAAACTTATTTGCGCAAAGATATTTTCTGGGTGGTTTAAAAAAAAATAACCACGAAGGCTAAGGCGAGAGCTCCACTTCGCTTCGCCCTCGCCTTAGCCTTCTAACCTAACCTATCCGAGTTGGGGTATTATCTAATTAAATTACTACAAGCAATCGGGAAAAAAATGTATCTAAATTTTACTGTTTGAAATAGATGGTGGTTAGTGGTTGTTTTTAAGATTCCTTAAATAATAATTCTACAGTTTGATAAGTATGTTAAACAAAAATATGTGAAAAAAAATCATTAAATTGTGTTTCTGTGAAAAGTGATTCATTGTGGTAAATTGTCTTTGAAACAATAATATCCGAAATAAAAATATAAGAACCAAATATTATATGAAACATTTTCTGTAAAATGAAATTCTATGAAATTTCTTTCTACGAAATAAGGCGCTCCCCTGTTATCGCGACTTTGGTTTTATCTCTGGTACCATTCTACCAAAACCTTTTAAATAAAAATACCATATCAAAATCCGTGTACTAAGTAGCGTTTGTGTCCATTGTGAACAAACAGACAAATTCAATTTCAAAAGGTTCAAATTCTATGGCGTAGCGGTAGAGCATTCAGAGATTGTGGGTTTGATGCCCACTCAGCACTTATATTCATATTACATGAATCTTAGATTATTAATAATCTAAGTCATGAATATATATTTCCATTGGTTAGGGTGTTTATTGCATAGATACATTGAGGTAGGTGAATATGAAAGCTATAAGTATGCTATAGGCATAACAATTCACACACATTACACATTCTCACAATGCCAAATTGGTCCAGCCTCAGCCAGTCCAGCCAAAAATGAATCCCTATTGGGAAATAGGGATTCATTTTTATATTATATAGATTGTATTGTACATATAAACCTACTTCTTGAATGATACTATCTATTAAAGAAAAGCGCTTCAAAATCCGACGCGTAATTTAAAAAATCTAAGCATACATAGAGACAGACAGACAGCGGGAAGTGAATTATTTTATACTAGAGATTATATGTACTGATCATGGTTTTATAATATTATATATTTATATATGTAGCTATAGGTATGTATAGTATTCTAATATACATATATTTATTATACAGACGTAGTTTGTGACGTTATATAGGTTAATCTCTGGATCTACAGAACCAATTCTAAGAATTATTTCACCAATAGAAACCCACACTATTTATCAGTGTCATAGGTTTTATATCATTACTCTACGAGTGAGGATCACCATCCGGAACGGCATCCAAAATCTACGTGGCTGGAGCCGTGAGCAACAGCTGATAACAAATAAAGTGTGTGAATAAAATAATCAACACAACATTTTCATGTATTTCTTGAGAGTTTAAAGCTTTAGCTTTTTTACCGAATTTACTTTCGGCGTCTCATAGAAGTGTCTTATCTGTCCAATTATGCATTAGTCTTGAATTGTGTTGCTGTCAAAGCTGCGAAAACGTGAAGCACAACCTCCCCGTCCAACAGCCATCACGGCACTGCCGCCCGGCCCCCGCATAGGCACCCGCTAAGCCAAACTCTCGAGAACGTAACAAAAACGTGGCCTGTGACTTCAAAAGTCAATATATTGAACGGAAAAATGTACCACTTATACTCCAGATCTTTGTCTTTCTTTTAGTTAAAAAATTACGTAAAAATTCTTTTCCGTTTAGAAGTAGTTGCCAGTTTTCTTTTGAGGGACCTTTTTGCTTTGGGATTGATTTTCATATAGTAATTATAAAGTGAGAATAACTAAAAATGTACCAAATGTAGACAAGAAACCAACAAATAAAACAGTGTAAACAGTTTTCAAATACGTCCACAAATAAAAAAGGAGTTGGTCTCTAAACATACGCCTGAAAACCAGATTTATCATTTTTATTCCTCTTTTTATTCAAATATTTGGGCGGACTTATCAAAAATCTATGTTTAAAATGATTGTAAAATTCGTAAAAACATCGGTGGATGAGTCCACAGTTGCCTTAAATATGGATAAAAATAGAAGGGACGTTTTAAACCACATCGGGCATGTCTCGGTAGCCTAGTTGATCAAGGCTCTATAAGGCAAAGTTCACGGGTCCGAGTCTCGCCCGAGAATATTATTTTTTCCCTATGCATTCGATAAGACTCATCAATAATTGTCTTTGAAATAGATAATATTAAACTGGAAGTATCTAAATATAGGTTGGACGATTCATTGTAATGGGAGCTATCACATGACGCACCCATACGTACACATGTAACATTTTCAATTAAAAGGACGTTGGCCACGCCGCGCGCCGTGTTGAGGCTTTGACCAAATATTGACATTCATTTCTAAGGAGCTTATCAGTCGTAATCCATTTTCCGTATTTCGTATCTAATTGGGTTGTGCAATTCATCAAGTAAATTTTGCCCTAAGTTGAGTGATTACACTGATTACCAATGTAATTAGATTTATGTTTTTGAAATTAAATAATTCATCGGTTTTGTTATTTTATTAATTAACTAGCTTTTTCCCGCGACTTCATCCGCGTTAAGTTCGAAATAGCAAGGTTTAGGACACACTGCTCTTATTCCCGCGACCCAGATAAAGTTCCTTAAAATTTCTGTGAGCCTGGTACTTTATGCAAAATGTACTAGGGTAACAGAAATACTGATCACGTGACCGCGACCCACAGCAACCTATGTTTTTTTTATATAGGACACGTCTATTTGACTTCAGCTCGCCTGATGTGAAGCTAAAGGCAAAAGTCTCGGAAATCTTATGTTTGATTGCAATCAAACAAACATAAGATTTTAAGTCTGATCAAGACCTTTCTAATAAAAAAAACCGCATCAAAATCCGTTCAGTAGTTTTTCCATCCATCGCGAACAAACATTTCCAATTTCCAATTATTATAACTTAATAGTATGGAGATACTGAAATGTATTTCTATCCACTCGTTAGCCTTTTCACTTGTCCTTCCCTATCCTAAGTGCCTATAAATATATGTCTGTCTTATTCTCTGATCTGTTCAACCATTCTTGCATGAAAGAGTAACAAAATATCTACCCATCTTCACAAACTTTTACATTTAGGCGATTGGCACACTGCGACGCGCGACGCGGCGTCGAGCGTTGTTGCGTCGACGCGGCGTCGTGCTCGTCGCCTCTACGGAGCTCATTTTGTATTGAAAAACGCGGGGTCCCACACACTGACAACCCAATCACGCGCGTTGCTGCAGAATACGCGCGTACAAGCAGAAAACGCGAGGTATGGCACACTGAAATCTGCAATCACGCGCGTGATTTTCGAGGGAGTTTTAGTCCGAGAGCTGTTAGAAATTTCTGTGTAGGTATTTGAGACGAATTTTAAATTAATATTTTTGCTATGCAACATGACTATATACGTCAAATTTAGAGCACTTTCACATCAACTGACGTCCGATATCTAATATCCGACATCCGAGATCGGAGGAAGTCAAATATCGATGCCCACTATCGGGTATTGGAGCCGACACCACTGTTTTGGCTCGTTATCGGAACACGCAGAGACTGCAAGCGACTTTCAACCCAAATGGCATTTTCTTAGTTACGTCTCTTTTCGCGTTAAAAGATGACGCTGATCACGAATATAAGAAAAAAAATTAGTTACTAGGTATGTCATGTCAATAAGTCGAAAATAGCTTGCACTTCTAATCATTTTCTTTTCATCTCTAGCGTTCTTAATATAGTCTGGGCTCTCGAGCTAATGGTCGGATGGCTTTACTTTACTTTTCTCAAAATTTGAGATTACTTCACACACCTACCTACCAAAAAAATTCTAATATCTCTCGGACTATACTAGCTCTCTCGCGTCCACGCGCGTCGACGAAGGACGCCGCGTCGAGCGTTGAAGTGTGCCAATCGCCTTTGGATAAGAAGGCACGTACTTAACACATTCATTTTATGCCATGTTATAATAATGTGATTTTTTTTTCTCAAAATAAATTTATATTAAACTAGCTTTTGCCCGCGGCTCCACCCGCATGGATATCGGTGCCCGGCAATTATTAGAATTTTTCCAGCCGTAAAAACTGTCCTTGAACTTCAAAGAACATTTAAAAAATAGAATTGGCCAAATTGGTCCAGGCGTTGTTGAGTTATGCGCTTATCAACACATTTAGGCGATGCATTTTTATATTATAGACTTTTATATATTTATGTCTTCTATTGCGATGTATTATTTTGTATTATTTTATCATTGGTTTCACAGATTTTCTTAAGAATATTCAATACTGTTATTTGATTTTGTTATTCTGTAACTAACAAAACCTTCGTAATTGAGAATGGGTATAATTAATTATATTATCTTCCTCTAATTGATTTGATCCCTATATATATTCTATTGCGATTTATTATTTTTTTATCATTTGTTATACAGATTTTCTTATGAATATTCAATACTCTGTTATTTGATTTTGTTATTCTGTAAATAACAAAATCTCCATAATTAGGAAGGGGTATAATATATTAACTTCCTCTTACTGATTCATTAATTAATTATGATTTCCATTGTTCAAGTTTGAAATCATTTATAATAGTGTAGCAATAGGAGCCATTATTAATAAAGTTGGACCGACGTATACATGTGACTAATAAATTAAATGTCGTTCACGCTTGAATTGCTTGAAATGAAACTTACCTTTGAACATTACTGTTACGATTAATTTCTAATATAACACTTACCTAGTATTACCAATTAATGCGGTTATAATATTTATATCTTCAGAGACATTATTGGCCCAAAACAGACAATGGTGGCCAGTATCAGTTGGACTTCACCCTAGAGTACGCGTCACGAAGTAAGTCCCTTGGAGGCGACATGGCAGTCACAATATGCAATGATGCCGGTATCGTCGTTTTATTATACCAGATCTTTTATTGTTTAGATATAAATTATATGAATATGATAGTAATTTAACAGTAAAACTTAAGAAGATATACTCACGCGTTTCCAACGTTAGAATGTGATCATGTGAAACACCTAGAAGATGAATATTTAAATAGATGGATATATAGATGCAAGTGATGCAATGCAATAATGGACAAGTTCATCATGTGAACTGTATGTGATAGTGACACAGAATCTGATTACGACTGTGAGACTGTAAATAGCGACAGCGACTCCCCTTTACTGATGAAAACAATTGCAATGCCATATACCATAGTAGTGTATCACCTCATTCTATCTTCAAAAGACACCCAAAAAACGCGTACTGTGCATATAGGATACCTACATGTTATGACGTGATTTTTTATACCGGTAACTATAAATTCTCACTAGTACTATATAAAAAAATGTACTGGCAACTATAAACCAACCTGTCATGGCCCCAAACAATCAACAAATACTATGGAGACGGTGTCATTAACCGACTTCGAAAAATGAGGAGGTTCTCAATTCGTCTGTATACTTTTTTTTTTATTATCTGTTTACATTGTTATCTGTTTACATTATTTGTTCCCTACTACCTATTTGTTGTTATAAAAGTTTAATCTGATATTCTTAAAAACTACTTAAATCTATTACCTATACTATGTACACTGTTTTCTAATCCTATTTACTATAGCTAATATTCTGTTCTGCACATTTACCATGTTTCATTAAATTAGGAAATGTACCGTTATCAACACATTCATTAAATATGAGTGCCAAATCAGGTGCCATGATATCAATTACATGACCAATTAAACTGACTGACATGCCCCAGTAATCTTCAGACTTTTTCATTTTAAGATGCTTGAAAACTTTTAAGATGTCACTGGGATCAATATGTTTGAAGTTAAATTTAGAAGAAGAACTATTATTACTCTCAAGAAGAGCCACAGCACTGCGGGCGCAAAAATTGATTGAAGAAGTGATTTTGAATGGAATGTTGGTAAAAAAGTCTTCAAACACATTTACAATATCTTTTGGAGAGGTTAAATCCTTATTTTCCAGCCTAATTTTAGTAATATTATCCCTCATTCCACCTCATAGGCCACCCGTACCTCAACAAGTCATTATACCTACATTAATGGCCAGGTCAGGCACAGCAAACAAAGTTGGCACCGACTTCTAACGGATCGAAAATCTCTAAATTCTCTCTCTAAATTCTGTTATTTTAAACATTTTTTTCCTATTTGGTTTTAAAGTCGGTTCAATTTTTTAAAACCATTTATTTTTAACTTCGAGTTTTGTCGCGTTACTTATTTTGTGCCGTTGACTCTAGTTTCTTATCATCTAGTTAGTTCAGTATCAAGTTGACACTTGTTACTTTTTTCAGATCATTAATCTCTTTTGTTAGGCCCACTGATTTACGATTTCCACACTAAGCCTCGTGTATTTTTAATTATTCGACAAGCTTTCACTAAATACATAAATGTATTGGCCTAGGTCTTGAGTTTCATGGTTGATTGATGCGAAAATTCAAAAATTTATAAAACACCTATACTTTTCCTGTCATTTCCTAGGCAAGCGAAAACTAGAGAGATTTTTATGCTAATTTTCCTTCCCAACTCCCAAAAAAAGTAGCCTGCGTCAAATCTCGGGATGAAACCGCAAGGTTTCGAAAATCTTGGAAAGGCCCACTTGGATCTGAATAATAAGTACATGATGTAGTTCCATTTACCGTAACAACTACTACATAACATAACATAAACTCACGCCTGTATTCCCCGAAGGGGTAGGCAGAGGTGCTAGCACCCACATTTCGCCAGTTTATGTTTAGGTCCCAATGTAATAGGTGGCGAGCTTATTGCCATTAACAGGGCACTTATAAACCTGCGATAAATACACACATAACTTCGAAAAGCGTCGAAAAGTCATTGGTGTGTGCCATGGTAAACCTGGGATCGAACCCGAGACCTCGTCTCAGCAGTCCATTACCCATACCACTAGGCTACCGCAGATTTATATATATACAACTACCTAACTACTAACTAACTGAATTTCGAACTGAACTAACATTCTTATATAAACACTACAGCGAAAACCAAACAGTTCCAAACCGCAGATTTCCGCCAGTTTAGTTGTTAATTATAGCGTATTAAACCTTACAGTTAAATCAAAACATATACACTATGTTTACTAAAACTATTACCACTTCGGTGACGTAGCATTAGCGAATGCGGTTGTTGGGTATATGAACGGGCTTTTGTAAAGTTCCAAGTCTATATGTGGTTTTATATTCAGTCCCTATAATGTAGGAATCGTTTTTAATGATTGCTACGTTATAATAGGGGTTGGTGGAGCGCTTATGTACTTTCTTAATTATTTCCCACATAATTTAATTGTATTTCAATTTTTGTAATTTAAAAAAACCGCTTCTTTGATAGAATAATGTTTGAGTATTGGCGCTCATTTGTTGACCACTTAGTGTCGAAGAAGGCCAATAGATGGCGCTGTGCACAGATTTTTCGAACTATACTTGAGACTGAAGTTCCTACGAGCGACACTCTCAAGCTTCACGGCGGACGATCTCCCCGCGCACTTTTACTTGTCTCTCAACCCGCTACCGCTCCGAACGGAAGTTGAGTACTTCAACTTCTCGTTTCTTTTTCTGTGTAATTCTATAAGTTCCTTTGGCCACATTCTCAAGTCAATATAAGTGAAGTGTATCGGAAGAAAACGACTCACTCAAGAAAGTCACCGGCCGATCGACACCTACCTACCCACCAGCACGTGCCAGGAACCACGCCTGTCTGCAGCTGAATCCTCACGAGGTGGAACTCAGGTCAGTGCCGGTTCTCTTACGTTTTCATTCATAGAAGCGGTCACATGTGTATTTTCTTTCTATTACAACCAAACTTCAGGTCACAGGTTCTTATACGCTCTGTGTGCAAACACACCAGTGGTCGGACTATTTACACGTCCTACCACAACATATGGTCCTTACGAGTCGGATAGGCCAGTAAATAACATATTCACGTAATTATTGGTGAATAATATTTCTTTCCTATTCATTTAATTAAAAGATTCACGTAATTTTGGTGAATTCTTTCCGCCATCTTAGTTTCATTACTTTCATTCGCTAACAGATTTACGTAAATTATTTGGTAAATTCTGCATTTAAAACGCTAAATCTACGTAATAATTGGTAGATATTTATAATAGTTGGTGATTTACGTATTAATTGGTAAATACTCATCATTCTATTCACATACGCGTAACTTTGTAGGTACCTATCTAGGTACGTAGGTAGTTACATTCCCGCTCCGCCGTGCTACTTGCGCTATTATATAATAAGCCGTAGTACAATTTTCAATAAAAAGTATATCTAAACTGTTTGTGTTAGATAATCTTCTTGTTATATTTCAATAGGTAGGTCCTACCTATCGTTAATTTGCAAACATGTCGTCAGATCTCGAAACGAAGCTTATTATGTTGAATCAAAAGAAGGAATTATTGTTTGCACGCATTACTCATTGGTATAAATCGTCAAAATCCATTGTTTGTTTTGATATAACGACGCGATCTAATGAGGATTTTTTGGCTGAGACCGAGACCATCGATGATGTTCGCGATAAGTTCGAGTCGATTGTAGATCAAATAAATAGCTCAAATTTATCATTAGAATCCCCTGTGGAACCCGACTATTCTTGCCTTGACTCATTTGATGAATTGTATTCGAGAATAAAACGCATCAGAAATAAACTATCTACTCCCAAGGTCAAGGAGGTCGCCTCACACGGGTCGAGTAATTCGAACGCGTCTGTAGTGAAATTGGAAATGCTTGTTATTCCGAGTTTTGACGGACGCCCTGAAAACTGGAATACATTTTATCAGTCCTTTAAGGCCAATATTCATTCAAACAAACAATTGTCTGATTCGCAACGTGTGCAATACCTATTCTCAAAACTAACCAATGACGCATTAAAGTTCACTGCCGGTATTGTTCCGTCAAGTGAGACCTACAGTATAGTTTGGGACGCCTTGGTCAAGAAATACCAAGATAAACGTTCATTAGGTTCATATTATCTTAATAATATATTAGACTTAAAGAATTGTTCACCTAGTGTGAACTCACTTGATTCATTTAAAAGGTATATATTCCTCCTCTATCGCCGCGCTTAAAGAGTTAGGTATAAATGATTTAACGGACTTCATGTTTCTACAATGTGCCTTGAGGAAAATGGACACTCTAACCATCCAAGTCTTCGAACTTTCTGTTCGAGGTGTCGATATACCTACGACGCAACAGCTGATCGACTTTGTACAAGATCATGCTAAGATGATTGAACGGTCAAACCCGCGGTCTTCGTCATATGCGAAGTCGTCCACTGCTGGGACGCCACAGTCTAGTGATAGGCGTGTACAGCGTAATTCTAAGTCGTTTGTTGTCAGTGAGCCGATTAATAATAAGTCGAATGCGCCCGCCGCAGTTAACGCGTCCTGTTGTTTATGTGGCGGCAGCGACCACCGACACCTGTATAACTGCGCTCAGTTTAAAAATATGCAAAATGCAAAGGCTAGATATGAGTTTATTAAATCTAAGCGTGGTTGCGTCAATTGTCTAAGCACATTACATAATCTCCCGCAATGTAAAAGTACGTCAGTTTGCTTCTGTCAGAAAAAACATCATAAATTATTGCATTTTGATAATAATGTTAATAATTCGCACTTGCATGCGACGACTGCTGTCGCTTTCCCGCCGCCCCAGTGCGACCATGTTAGTCTCACTCCTGAGTCACCGCTCGCTTCAAGCACTGTGCATTCGTATGCCTTTAGCCATAAGTGTGATATTCTCTTGGCAACCGCTCAGGTGTATGCTCGCCCTAAAGGTAGCACTGGAAATAAATCTGTAGTCAGATGTCTAATTGATAATGGCTCACAGAATAACTTAATAACATTGTCCTGTTGTCGTTTATTAAATTTACCAATAATACCAATGAGTTATTCTGTTGTCAAAGGTGTTGGTTCCACTTCGTCGTATTTATGCAGATCATAAGTATACTATACATGCGTTAGTTATGAATAGCCTTACGGATCAATTGCCCTCGCAATTAAATAAGTGTGATCGCGAGTTAAATCTTCGCGATTTACCGCTTGCTGACTTAAGCTGGAACATTCCAGGAAACATTGATATAGTATTAGGTGCACAGCTCTTCCCGTATATCTACTTAGGAAATAGAGTCGAGTGTGGTCCCAGTGCCCCTTGTGTACTATCAACCGCGTTTGGGTATGTACTTATGGGTGATTACCCACGTAAAGATGTTGTGCCTACAACCGCATCCTTTTCTGCGCTAGCACTAAATGATTTAGTGCAAAAATTTTGGGAACTTGAGGAAGTTCCTGTGAAGCGCCTATTGTCTCCAGAAGAAACCGAGTGCGAGAATATTTTCACATCTACTGTGACTCGCGATGACGTAGGTCGTTATACTGTTGCGCTGCCGTTCTGCAAGGATCCCTCTGAACTAGGGAACTCGCGCGGCATCGCTCACCGCCGGTTTTTGTCGCTCGAGCGTAAACTTCGTCAATCACCAACCGTACGCGAAAATAACAATAAGGTTATTCAGGATTATTTAGATAACGGTTATCTTAGTCTCGTTGATGACTCTAATTTGTCTATGGATGGTTATTACATACCACACACGCAGTAGTTCGACATGACAAACCGATGCCACGTATTGTGTTTGACGCGAGCGCTAAAACCCACACTGGTCTTTCGCTCAATGATATTTTACATATTGGTCCCAATTTACAGGCAGACCTGTTTTTATTATTATTAAATTTTAGGCTATTTCCTTCGGATGAAATTCAGACCTATGTGTTTAATCGACAGGCGTTTGGTCTGAAGTCAAGTCCGTATATAGCTATACGTACTGTGGGTCAGCTGGCTACTGACATGAGTCCGCACTTCCCTGACGCCGCGAAAGTGGCAGAGACCTGTCTGTATACTGACGATTTAGTTCATTCCGCACCTGATGAGGACACTGCTGTACACTTAGCTCGCAACTTGATAAAACTGTTCAAGACTGGCGACTTTGACTTAGTGAAGTGGTCTAGCAATTCTTCTGTGCTGCTAGACTCACTTCCTGATACTCACCGCAAATCACTTGAGTTTGATGTTGGCAGTCATGTCGCAAAGGCTTTAGGTCTCTCGTGGGAGCCGTGTGGAGATAATTTTTATTTCACATCCACCTTGGTAGATGAGAAGTGCACTAAGAGAAATATACTCTCTATAGTTGCGCGACTATTTGACGTGCTCGGGTTGCTGGCACCTGTGATACTCTACGCCAAGTTGTTAATTAAGGAACTTTGACTTAGTAAGAGTGATTGGGATGACCCTGCTCCAGAGCATATACGCTCACGCTTTTCCGCTCTCGTTCAAGAATTAAAATTGCTTGACACATTAAAAATTCCGCGATATATAGGAGTCGAAGTTGATTGCGAATTACGTCTTGTCGCATTTTGTGATGTCAGCCTGAATGGCATGGGATGTGTTATTTATGCACATTGTACCTACCCATCTAGCATTCAAACTCGCATTTTGTGTGCGAAATCAAAGGTCACTCCGACAAAGATTACTACGCTTGCTCGATTAGAGTAATGTGCTATTTTGCTTATGTCAAAGTTAATAAGAACTGTACGTGATTCGTATGCATTACGCATTCCCGTTACTGACATTTACGCCTTTTCTGATTCCACGATTGCCTTATCATGGGTTCACTCGTCACCACATCGGTGGTCGATTTTTGTTAGCAACCGGGTCGCTCAGTGTCAAGAAAACTTGAACGCTAAACATTTTTATCACGTCGCCGGAGCCATTAACCCGAGTGATTGTCTATCACGCGGCATGCTCCCCTCGCAACTTTTGACTCATGATTTGTGGTGGAACGGTCCAGCATGGATCCGCGGCCCCCCTGATGACTTGACAGACCATTCTGCAATCCAACGCACCCTACACCAATAATGGCTGATCTGCCCAATTATCGTGTATCAGAAGCCAAAGCCTTTTGTCATACTGGGGTTGATTACGCTGGTCCAATAAAGACCATACTTTCTCGTCGTAGAGGTCAGCATTCTCAAAAGGCATACATTATATTGTTTATCTGCATGGCCACACGTGGCCTTCATATCGAATTGACCAGTGATTTAACCACTGATAATTTTTTAGCCGCCTTTAAACGCTTTATTTCCCGCCGTGGACCCGTTTCGTGTCTTTATTCTGACAACGGATCTACTTTCATTGGTGCGAAGGCACAATTAGATGAGTTATACACGTTCCTATTGAACTCCAATTTTAAAACCGCGCTGTCAAAGGAGTTGCTATCTCGGCGTATAGAATGGAAGATGATTCCCCCAAGATCACCTAATTTTGGTGGGATATGGGAAGGAAATATAAAAAGCATGAAAACTCATTTGTTCAGAGTGATAGGTAGTCAATTACTCACATACGAAGAATTGCAAACGGTACTGACTCAAATAGAATGCATTCTGAACTCGCGCCCATTGGGCTTGCTCTCCTCTGACCCTGATCCGGAGGTGTTAACACCCGCACATTTCTTAATGACTACACCGTTGCAATACTTACCCTCGGCTGATCTATCAGATCAACGAATTAGTTTGGTAGATCGAAAAAAATTACTCGACAACATGATCCACTCCTTTTGGAAAAAGTGGCACGTAGAGTATTTGCACACGTTGCAAGTCAGACAAAAATGGGCTACTCCCGACAAACCAGTAGAAATCGGCACCGTTGTTCTTCTAGAGCAGGAAAATTCTGCTCCGTTGAATTGGCCGTTAGGAGTCATTACTGACGTGTTCAGAGGCTCTGATGACGTGGTTCGCGTAGCAATGGTTAAAACGCGTACTGGTACTTACAAACGCGCTGTAACCAAATTGTATCCTATCCCAACGCAATAACTTACAACGCTAAATAGAATCTTAAACTTTAATTTTTAACTCAAACTTTAAACATACTTTAGATAGAATATTGTTAGTCTAAGTTGTTATTTTAGCTATGTGTATTATTATGTTGTACAAATTCACTATGGGCTCTAATCAGCCAGTGTTCGCTTGTTTGTTTCGTAACATCTTGCGACGTTCCAAAGCCGGGTGCATGGTGGAGCGCTTATGTACTTTCTTAATTATTTCCCACATAATTTAATTGTATTTCAATTTTTGTAATTTAAAAAAACCGCTTCTTTGATAGAATAATGTTTGAGTATTGGCGCTTATTTGTTGACCACTTAGTGTTGAAGAAGGCCAATAGATGGCGCTGTGCACAGATTTTTCGAACTATACTTGAGACTGAAGTTCCTACGAGCGCCACTCTCAAACTTCACGGCGGACGATCTCCCCGCGCATTTTTACTTGTCTCTCAACCCGCTACCGCTCCGAACGGAAGTTGAGTACTTCAACTCCTCGTTTCTTTTTCTGTGTAATTCTATAAGTTCCTTTGGCCACATTCTCAAGTCAGTATAAGTGAAGTGTATCGGAAGAAAACGACTCACTCAAGAAAGTCACCGGCCGGTCGACATCTACCTACCCACCAGCACGTGCCAGGAACCACGCCTGTCTGCAGCTGAATCCTCACGAGGTGGAACTCAGGTCAGTGCCGGTTCTCTTACGTTTTCATTCATAGAAGCGGTCACATCCCAACAAGCAAATTAGTCTTATAAGGTTGAGTTTATTCAGCTATTCGGTGATATAAAAGTCGAGTAAGTGTGAATTATTCAGCACGAGTCATATAAAAGCATCTTATATAGCATTTTAGTTATTCAGCATTTCGGTCACATAATGATGCTGAGTAAACGTTTACTCTGCATACTTATATGACTAAAGTGTCGTATAAGATTTGCTGTATAAGTCGCTAGTATACGACCCTTATGTTACTATTTCGTCGAGTAAAAGCACATTATATAACTTTCTTATGACACAGTCGAATAAAAGCCACATCGTTGCTTTTATACTGCTATTATGTTGTATAAGTTGCATTCATACGACTATTACAAGCCTAGTGCCAAGTGTCGTATAATTGCTTGTACTGCTCAATTATCACTTGTCTTAGTTTTCTTGTGTACAATAAGTGGTTGATTGAATAAATAAATAAACAAAAGATCTTTTTTAGAAAACTTTTTAGGAAGGTCTAAAGAACCCTAAAATATAATCATGGCGCTTATACTGCTAATTTGCTGTATAAGAAGCTATTATACGACCTGTTAGCAGTAAAAATGGTGTACAAATGAATGTTGATATAAAAAATATTTGTTATTATATTCATATTACTAAGAATTGAAGGGGGGCGTTAAATATTTATGATAAAACCTAGTATATTTCATCAGAAAACTTACCTTCGCAATACTTTACAAACCTATGCGTGAGTTTACGAACCTACATTTGGTGCAACCTACAAATTAACATGTCTGCTAAATCAATTGTACTTATAATTTTTTATAATTTTTAAAACACAACACGACGCACTTGCTTAATTTAACAAACAAACGTAACATAAAAGTCATATAAGTTACAGTTATAGCGCAACTTAAGCTTGTAATAGTCACTCCGTTACCTTTATACGATGTCTATGTGACTGAATTGCTGAATAAAATGGGCCCAAATCGCGTTGTATAAACGTTTTCATTACGTTTATACGACTTCTATTAGGAGCCAAAATGCTGAATAATTTGCGTTGCCGCGACTACTACACGACATATTTTTGCTAGTTGGGATGTGTATTTTCTTTCTATTACAACCAAACTTCAGGTCACAGGTTCTTATACGCTCTGTGTGCAAACACACCAGTGGTCGGACTATTTACACGTCCTACCAGGGGTTAAGGTATGAAATTGCCGTTTTATTGCAATAGGTTCTTTGAATCTTCGTGGTTTGAAGTTTTCGAATAAAACTTTTTCCACATGGTTTCTATGATGTTCTTCTTTTAAAAATGTGAAACATTTGAATATCGACTTTCAATTGTTCTTCTTATTCAACTTATGTAGACAAGAAAAATGGATCCTGCGAAAATTCGAGTAATTTGTGAATAGGAGTTCCGACGCGGAAATAACGCGGCAGAAACAGCCCGCAATATCTGTTACGTTTGGAGAAGAGTCCACTAATGAACGCACCGTGCGGTTTTGGTTTAAACGCTTTCGTGATGGAAACTTCGGCTTGAAGATCGAGCCACGAGGAAGGCCGCCCACACAGGTGAATAACGATGAATTAAGAGAGATGTTGGAAGCCGATCCTAGTCGAACTACTCAGGAATTAGCGGCATGGTTTAACGTTACCTTACCAGCAATATTGACTGATTTGCGTCAAATCAATAAAATAAAAATATTTTCGACTTATACCTCTCGGATACACCCCAGAATCTCATGGTTTTGCCACTCTGTATGTCCGACACTGTCTTGTTTATATGTGAAAGACCACCACCTATGATTTAAAAGCTTTATGAGACACAGAACTCTGTTAGGTGTCTGCATCTGACCTTGTTTACCTCGATTGCTAAAAACACAATTTTCGACTTATACCTCTCGGATACACCCCAGAATGTCATGGTTTTTCCACTCTGTATGTCCAAAATTGTCTTTTTTATATGTGGCAGAAAACTACCTATGATTTTAAAGCTTTATGAGACACAGAACTCTGTTAGGTGTCTGCATCTGACCCTTGTTTAACTCCTTTGCTAAAACCACCGTTTTCGACTTATACCTCTCGGATATACCCCAGAATCTCATGGTTTTTTCACTCTGTATGTCCAAAACTGTTTTGTTTATATTTGGCAGACCACTATCTATGATTTAAAAGCTTTATAAGACACAGAACTCTGGTTGGTGTCTGCATCTGACCCTAGTTTGACACCTTTGCTAAAACACCATTTTCGACTTACACCTCTCGGATAAACCGAAGAATCTCATGGTTTTTCCACTCTGTGTGTCCAAAACCGTCTTGTTTTTGTGTGTCAGAACACTACCTATGATTTAGAAGCTTTATGAGACACAGAACTCTGTTAGGTGCCTGCATCTGACCTTTTTTAACTCCTGTACTTAAAACACCATTTTCGACTTATACCTCTCGGATACACCCCAGAATCTCATGGTTTTTCCACTCTGTATGTCCAAAACTGTCTTGTTCATATGTGGCAGGCCATTACCTATGATTTAAAAGCTTTATAAGACACAGAACTCTGTTAGGTGTCTGCATCTGACTCTTGTTTGACACCTTTGCTAAAAACACCATTTTCGACTTATACCTCTCGGATATACCGCAAAATCTCATGGTTTTTCCAGTCTGTATGTCCAAAACTGTCACGTTTATGTGTGGCAGACCACTACTTTTCATTTAAAAGCTTCATGAGACACAGAACTCTGTTTGGTGTCTGCATCTGACCTTGTTTAACTCGATAGCTAAAAACACAATTTTCGAATTATACCTCTAGGACCCACCCCAGAATCTCATGTTTTTTCCACTCTGTATGTCCGAAACTTTCACGTTTATGTGTGGCAGACCACTACTTATGATTTAAAAGCTTTATGAGACCCAGAACTCTGTTTGGTTTCTGCATCTGACCTTGTTTAACTCAATTGCTAAAAACACAATTTTCGACTAATACCTAATAAGATATAAGCGGCCAGTGGACGAGTACATTAACTACGGTGTTAAGTTTTAATTTAATAAATATCGTCTCTCAGCACTCAATCAGGTATTATTTAGCCTTAATTAGGAATAAACCAAGGTTCGTAAAGAGTTTTACCTGTATTAAATTATTGTATGAAGTATCAATTCCGCATAGTCATTGTGAACAGAAAAGATCGGATTAGTGTCATAGATACATTTATTAGACAATAATTACAATAGTTTATACTTAGATTAGTATAGTAGTCAGTTTGTGCTACATTAATTTATTGTATTTTACCTGCCTGATAATCCTGTCTTAATTTGAAACCTGTTGCAAAGTCGTGATCTACAAAGAAGTAGGTAGTAGGTAGGTACTTGATAGAATATTGTATGAGTGTTAGATATTGTCTTAAAACTTAGTTATTTCAGTCGTGTTTGTGTATAATTACTTAATTATAATCTTTTGCTGTCAATTAATTTATTTATTGTATAAATTTCTGGTCGATTAATACTCGCTTTCCAGTATGGCCGAGGAACAGGACTTATTAATTAGGAAGCGAGGGGCTTATAAAGGTATTTTAACGGTCTTCATTAGATATCTTGATACGCTTAGTGACAAAAAAGCAGCAGCCCTGACGTTACAGAGTTACGGCAGCGCATAGGGAAAATCGAGTCAATGTACGACAATTACAATGAGGTACAGTCTCGTCTGGAATGTATTGTTGATGATCCCACTAGTCAGTTTTCTTATCGGTCCGATTTTGAGTCACTTTTTCATCAATCCTTGGCTAGAGCACAGGAGATGGTGAACGAATATAACAAAGATAGTGATTCAGTGTTCAATAGTGTCAAAGGCACCAGTGCCTGTAACACTCAGCCTGATAAGCTACCCACAATTGCCTTACCTAAATTCAGTGGCGCATATAATAATTGGTTAGGATTTCACGATACTTTTACCAGCCTCATTCATTCAAACCATAGCATTGATGAAATTAATAAATTTCATTATTTAAGAGCATCCCTGGAAGGAACTGCTGCTGCCGTCATACATTCAATTGTATTTTCTGCTAGCAATTACTCAGTGGCGTGGCAGTTACTTTGTGACCGATTTAACAACAAAGATTTATTGATTCAAAATCATATTGCAGCGTTATGTAACATTCCAACTATTATTATAGAATCTTCTTCTGCTTTAACTGGCCTAATCGATGAAATAAATAAAAATGTACTGGCCTTAGAATCCTTAGGTGAGCCTGTCATGCACTGGGATAGTATGTTGATTTACATCATTACTCAAAAGCTAGATCACAGAACTTCTCGTGAGTTTAAGTCGATTAGGTAGGGACAGCAAAATAACGTTACACTTATTTCTCGAATTCCTGCGTACGCGAGCGGATTTAGTTGAGTCATGGGAGTTGGAGCGACGTCACGCCTCTCGTGCTAATCAACCTCAATTTGTTAAATCAAGTGCAACAAATAAGTCACTGGTTACTACACAAAGTTCTCTCACTTCTCACAATAGCAATGTCACAAAAAATAGTTCCGAATCTTCACTTAAACATAGGTAAATTAGATAAACCATTACCTGGGATTTAAAAGCTCCATTAGACACAGAACTCTGTTAGGTGTCAGAATCTCACCCTTGTTTAACGCCATTGCTAAAACAACATGTTTCGACTTATAGCTCTCATGTTTTTTTCACTGAAACCCATTGAGAACGTAGAACTTTGTAGGATACCACTGGAGCTTTCGTCATTTTGTGATATGCTAACAATTATTGAGATGCTAAGTTCACATGCGTTGTGTGCACGACCCTTTAAAAATCTTCTAAGGTCCTTCTTAAAGAACGACATATTGTAGTCGTTTGGAAAAACCACTCAAGAGGTTCATTCCACAACTTGGGTGTGCATGAGATGAAGATCCTTAGATATCACCTTATTGCCGGAGCGCCTGCATACCAGTCTAACCCCTTCGACTTGGTACAAAGACGGGCCCTGAGGCTTGTCGACAATCCCATACTCACAGGCGATGTGGAACCCCGCAGCCTTAGGAGGCACTTTGCCTCGCTGTGTATGTTCTACCACCTATACAATGGATTGTGCTCAGAAGAAATTGTTCGACATGATGCCTACAGCTACATTTTATCAGCGCACCGCTCGCCATAGGCAGGGAATTCATCCTCACACATTGCGATCGAAAACGGGGTGCGCTCTGTGCGGTATGAAAGAAACTTCATCCCACGCACGCTTAAACTGTGGAATGAACTCCCTGCCGAGGGTTTCCCAAGCGACTACAATATGGGGTTCTTCAAGAAGGACATTAGAAGGAACCACTTTCTATCAGGTGGGCCGTGTGCTTGTCTGCCACCTAAGTGGTATAAAAAAAATTCGTTATCTTATACTACTATTACTATCTCGGAAATCTGGTATGTGATTGACAGTCAAGTTCGATTAGCCAGTAGTAAACATAAACAAATGTAAATAAATTTACCTTAGGATTCCCTAATCATAGATGGTTATTACAGACTCTACTCTCAATCAGACTATAAGTATCTCTGTCGCAAGGTTGCGATGACGTATTCTACTATTCGACTAATGTTCATGGTACATGAATTTACAATTTGTTACGCTTATTATATTGTTATGAAATTAACATAACAATTCGATGAATACATGGGGTATTGTGTTATGTCATGGGCCCAATTGTTATCTCTTTACCGAAAATCATCTGCTGCCAAAAGATATCTTAAAGCATTATAGCGGTAGTGAACGCGGCCACTACGCACTGGTTCGATCCCCGCTCAATACAATTATTTGTATACATGAATATAGGTATTTGCATTGGGCTGGTCATGCCTTGGAGAGCACGTTAAGCCGTCGGTCCCGGTTGCCATAC
The DNA here is from genome assembly GCA_914829495.1 of Eilema sororculum. Taxonomy (NCBI): domain Eukaryota; kingdom Metazoa; phylum Arthropoda; class Insecta; order Lepidoptera; family Erebidae; genus Eilema; species Eilema sororculum. The sequence goes on along the minus strand of OU618552.1, from coordinate 15,439,400 downwards.
GAACATCTATCACATGGCAGTCGTTACTAATTGAAGCCCTCAAAACTGCAACAACTGGTTTAACTGCAATGCTACGATTTCGCCTTTGGTTTGTGGAGGTCAGATGGCAGTCGTTTTACGGAAAATATCGTAGTTTAGCCAGATCCGCAGTTAGACTGGTAAAGCGGACTCCAGACTCCAAGCTTTAAACTTCGGATTCGACTGGAATTAAAGAAAGAAAGAAAGAAAGAAAAAATATTTTATTCAAGATCCTCACAATGTGCATCTTACTAAAATATTATTACAATTTTATAACTAATATAGGTAGGTAAATATGTTAAATTAATCTACGGTACACACTGTGCGAACCCAAATAGGGCCCCATCTCAGCATTGAATGCTGCGCACACCCTTTGTTGAGTATGCACAGCGCTGGTTTACAGATGGGGCCACTAGGTAGAAGATAACTGCTATCCATCAGGTGAAACGTGTGTTTGTGTGCCATCTAAGTGGTAAAACGCAATCATGAAGTTAAAACAGTGATGCAAGAGATGTTGTTTTAATAATAAAATTATGAAATATTACAAATCACAATTTTATTATTAGCTTTGTTTTACATAATTGGGTAAGATTGCTGTTGGAATTCTGCCCATTCTTTCTGTAATGAAAGCAAACAAAATTAGCTAAGTAACTCCTGCAAAGAAAATTTGTTTGAAGAAAATTATGGGTTGCGCAGTTATTGAAGTAATCTAACTTAAATTCTTGAATTTCAGAAAGTAATGTAACAAAATGAACTTGGAAGTACCTACCCTGTGGAATTAAAAATTAAATGTCAATGCCGTAATTATATTTTCACTGATTATTATCTTGACATAGATAAGATAACTTTGTGTTCTCATTAACGCTTAGTTAAAATCCTCAAAAGGGATAATGAGGGATGTATCCTCATCTAAGGAAAATAAAAGAGATGAAGGGTCAGTTGTTTACTTGTAGTAATAATCTGAATATTATACAATATTAATTTTATCACACTCACTCACCGTTCGTTAAAAATAAATTTACTTACATACATATACTCAGACCTGTAAATCCCAGATTATTTTTCAAGCGTCTAGCGGGCCCTTAGTCATAGGCTGTACGTCGCGTCGGATAGAAAACAGTCCTATCCCTTAGTCGATTTTTACGACACCCACACGAAGCAATAGGGTGGCCCTATTCTACCCCACAGGGAACGATCATGGCAAAAGAAACTTGGCGAAAATATTCCAGCACATTCCTAGTAACAAAAACGTCACTTCAGCATAAGTTTTATAAGATAAATACGAAATACGTTGTCCTCTGAATTAAAATTTCACACTTACTAAAATAGGTAATATTAGTTCCGTGTGGAATATAAATAATATTATTAAAAAAAAAATTAGAACCAAGATTTTCTTTAAAGGATCTTGTACTAAAACGATAATAATAATTTTATATAAGGATTGTGTTGATTTGAAAATCTTGTTTCGCGTAAGTTCTTTCTCTGTTTTCTTTTCACGATACAAGTTTTTCAAATCAATACAACCCTTGCATAAAATTATTAGTATCGTTTTTGTACAACAGATCTTTTAAAGAAAAGCTTGTTTCCTTTGCCACATTGATTACGAGTACTTCGATCTCACGTTCTACCACAGAAGTCACATCGCTCTTTTCCACCATTTATCAGCATATTTTGTACAGCACATTATTATTGGGTACATTATAGCAACCCCAAAAGAAACTTCTCTAAACCACTCTCTTTATCAACTATTTTGCGGTACATCATACCCATTTTCTCCCGACATGACATGACATTTGAAATATGATATAAATAATGACCAACTAAAATATACAATACAATAATTTATAAAAAATAAATAGTTGATTGACCTACTGCATAATAATAGTATATTTACGTTGTAATATTCATTCGTAAACACTTCCGCACAAGACTACACAAATGATTTGTCTCATATAATTTAGGAGTTGCTATGGCCACCTTCATACCTCATCATCATACCAGCTGATAATGCATTAACATGTACTATGTTAATGCAAAGATTTCTTGAATGTAAATATTCTTTATGTAGCTAAGAACCATCCTTAGGATCAAGTATCACAGTGAGAGGCGTACAATTATGTTCATAATTGTGGGTTTTGAGTTCACAACAAAATGTCAATGTCAAGTTTATAACACTAATACCATTGTGATGTGGGATCATTGTAAATAACAAAACAATAGAAAATAAAATTACCAAACATTGGTTATAGTGTACCAAGAAAACAAGGCTAATATACGATATATATCAATGCATAAAAATATTCATATTGAGCGGGAACCCTTGACAAAGATTCGAGTGCTTCCATATTGTACCCACAAAACTGTACCCACATGCTAAAATAATAATAATATTAATATTGAAATTTATTTTCGTGGGCAGAATGTGGAAGGACCTGTGGCTAAAGCTTGGAAAAAATGTTCGTGTTTAGTTTTTGGTCGAGTTTTGTGGGTACAGATTGGAAGAGCTCATTCGACTAATATCGCGATCTCTGACTTATCAACCAATAGGCATAAAATAAACCCCGTATAAATTTCATATATTGGGCGTACACAATACATATGAATTCGCCTACCTATAATGACAAACCCAAAATATCCGTTGGTACGAAATACATTTTCCTCCTACATCTGACATCAATCGCGCAATGTTCATCGCATAGTTATTACCTACTTATGTACTGAGAGGCTCATCTACTGAGAATCTACCCATCTTTCAAGAAAATATTGTTCTACGCTTTATTATTACTCAAATAAAAATCAGATATATCTTGAAATATAGACTATCGCACACTGTGAGATTTCCCTAATCTAGCTCGATTTAATTCATAATGTCTACTTGCTCCAATTTACGTAGAAATTTTATATTATACAGCAGATAAGTTCTTCGTAAAGACTATAATTTATTTTGCATTATGGGTAGTCCGGCAAATAAATGACACACTTCTAAACTCAGTACATTTTATTTTTCTTAGTAATACGTGTTCACTAGATGATAGTTGCTGAGTCAAAATAAATATCCTCATTATTGTTATCGTTGCAAAACTTCTGTTATTTTATACTTTAAGGTATGTGCGACATATTACGTTAAAAGGATAATTGTTTCAACTGCATTTAATATCTTATTGGTAATGATAAAATTAGGGCATTTTCATTAAAAATCGTCAAAGGAAATTGGAAAAAAAATAGTTATTCAGGGTTATTCACCTCTCTTAACTATTTAATAATTTAGCCATAACCCTGAGCTTTTGCATTCGATTAGAATTTATTGCGCATAGTTGTGACACCCAAACATTTTATTTCATTTTTTAGAATGGCTGTACAAATAACAATCTGTTGTTCATCAATCAATGTCTGAAAACGATTTTGAAGCAGTTCTTGATTTTTTTCAATTAAAATATGCATCAGTACAGTTTTCGGAAGAAGCCCAAAAGAAAATAAAGGCCAGTTTATGAACATTATGCTTCAAATTTGAGAAAAAAAATGGCTAGGTACTGTTAATCGTCATCGAGACCGCTTCTTAAATAAATACGCGTCTTGGTTGAACGTAGCCATCGATTTAGATGCATTTGAAACTTACGCCAAAGATACCAGCACATGTTATCTCAACAACTATTCATGGTACTACATGCCAGTCAGTGTACACAAGGTACTATTTCATGGAAGAGATGTCATTGCCACATGTATACTACCTATTGGCCAAATGTCTGAAGAGGCCCAAGAGGCTCGCAACAAAAATAACAGAAGATATCGAGAGTCATTCACAAGAAAAACGTCCCGTATTGCAACCAATTCAGATTTGATGAACAGACTCTTGATATCTTCTGACCCATACATAGCGAGTCTACGACATGCACCCAAAACTAAGCATCGTGTAATGGAGCCTACTGTTTTATCTTCGTTAACTGTACCTCAAATTGAATGATTCCCTTACACAGCTGACAGATAGTAATTAATAAATTATTTTTTTCATTTGTAAAAAACATCTGTTACGTTTTATTACTTTTTTTTCAAAATCTTGTTTTCAGTAAGTATCGAGTAAAAATATTTAAATCTAGTAAATATCTTTTATTTCATGAATTAAATGTTTAATTCATCTTAAATAACTAAAACATTTGTAAAATCGTGTGTGTGTGTGTCTGTCTGTGGCATCGTAGCTCCCAAACGGATGAACCGATTTGGATGTAGTTTTTTTGTTTAAAAGGTAATTAGTCGGAAGTGTTCTTAGCTATGTTTATAATAATAATAATAATTATTCTTTATTTAAGCTACATTGGCTCATTGGGTTAGTGACAATTTCTTACTTGGCTATGTTAGTTATACAAATAAAATTAAGATGTCAAAATAAAATAGGAAATTAAATAATGGTATTGACACTAGGTACATAAGATGGGTAATTAAAATGTGCAATGAAAATTAAAATCAAATTTAAAGTCAGTATTTAATAAAAGTATGTATATTATGTCCAAATTATTATAATAGAAAATCAAAATATTATAAGCTAATTCAAATATGGGTACTCTAAAGTTTAAATAAATAAATCAATTTCATTATCGAATTTAAATTAAATAATAATATCCTACAAATAATCTAATCTAATCATGACTTTAATTAAGATTCTCAATTCTCACCCACTACCAATCCATATGATTAATGTCAACCAATTACATTTAACTTGCTACAACTTGCAGCACCTATTTATAAATATGCAGTCTAATCTGCTGGCAACCATGCTCAGGATGCTGTTGGGGCTGGCCCGCACCCGTCGCACCAAGGATGCGCACCTCTTCCTGATTGTTGCATAGAAGCAGTCACCCCTGGCTTCAGCAAACATCCCCGACGCACTACAGAATCGGGGCAGCCCCATCAGCACTCTGAACGCGTTATTATATTGTACGCGAAGGGCGCTGTAAGCCCGCGCCGTACAATGAGCCCACAAGCTGCACACAAAAAAATCGACACAAGATGGCCACATGTTGTGACAACATGTTGGAATACATATGTCTTCATAACTCCCTCAATATGGTTATCAAATGAAAGAGCTTGACTAGTAGATCACATTAAAAAGTATAAAATAAAAATTAAATAAAAAATTTAAAAAACCCCCGTCACAAAAAACACCTCCAAAAAGTTGAAAATAAATAGAGTTTGTTAAATTTTTAATTAAATTTTTTAATATCTTAACCATATTAAAAAATACATCGTGAAATGATTTAGTAAGTACTGACAGTACTACTACATACACTATCTACTACTACTACATTATCACCTAAGCAGTCGTTGTAAGCATTATTATAATATGCATCTAAACCTTTCCTGTTACCGATATAAATTCACATAAAAATGAATCGCCGAAAATATTTTGGTATACGCACATAATTTGTTCGGAAATTGTACCAAATTGGGTTATACTTTTTGTTTTCGTTATGGCTAAGATAATTTTGCGGGTATTTACTCAAAAATCAAAATTTTACACGGGTGGAGCCACGTGCAACAGCTAGTGTAAATAACACTAGACAACAAAATATTGGAACTTTTTTGTGTCATGTAAACTATTTTTTTTTGTACCTATTAGGTTAAAACAAATAAATTACAGTTGTTTTTTATTGTCATTCATCACTATAGAACCAAAACTGAACTTGACCTCATCACAAAAAAAAACATAGGGTTAAAGAACCATAATATGTTTATTATTATTTTTTATTACTGAGTAATTAACTTATATTTAGATAAGTTTTAGTTTTAAACTTCTAATTACAAATAAAAATAAAAGAAATCAATTAAAAACTAACACTAAAGGGTAAGACTAATTACCCTTTGTTATGAGAGTAAGTAGTCAAGACGGAATCACCCATCAGAGTTCGTGTGACAAAATCACTGTAGACCAGTGTTATTATCACACCCCCAGCCAGATAGACTGATGACCTGATGTGGCTGGGATGGACTGGATGAGGAAGACGGAGGACCGTAAACAAGGATGCACCTTGGTATAATCCTAGGCGGTCAGGGACAACGTTGTCCCCTGTTACGGGGCCCTACGGGGTCAAGAATGAAGAAAACGACTGGTACAAGATCCAACAACTTTATTCCGTAGGTCCTGCTTTACAATAAAAAACTACTCTGACTCAAAGTCGAGTGTCGGTTGGGGTATAGGTACACGCCACTATAAACGGAAGGCTGAGCAATGTACTCAACTTGGGGTTACGGGCTGGCCCCGTGCGAGGGTGATGTTGTCTTCCCCACAAGGTCACCAGGTGTCGTGGCCGCTAGTCCGGTCCGCCGGAGTCGTCGCCAAGGTCCGCTTAAAGCCGGTACGGAGAGGGCCGGCAACCTCAGCTGGTTCGGAGGTGGACCGGTACGGCGCGGTGCTGATATTTCGGCCGGTACGAAGTTGGGGCCGGTACGGTGTGGTGCCGGTATTTCAGCCGGTACAAAGTTGGGCCGGTATTCCAGCCGGTACAAAGTTCTCTAATATTGGGAACACAGCTTATATTCAACACGAAACTTCGTAGGATATAAGAACTATTCTGAGTACGTAGAACTTAGTGATGGTAATGAAGTTCTAACTAGGCTTTAAGACTAAGACTGGAACGTTTCGCTGCGAAGTCTAGCGATGGAATCACTCTCAGCTGTGCAAGCCTCGTCTCTCGCGCGGCGCGCGCTACGCTAGTGTTGGGCCATCAGCCGTATTTTGGTTATATTTCGGTGTGACTCATTTTATGTGTGCGTTAGAACGATTCCTTAGTTTAATCCTTTATCCTTCGTTTTATCCTTTAGTACTAATATATTGTAAATGTTTTCAATTTTTATTCCCGGAACCAGTGTTCACGTAACACTCCCCTCCCGAGGAGGGCCAAACCGTAAGGGATGGCCCTGGGTCAGCCGGGGTGCGAGGGATTTGACGATGACAACCTCACCTCCGGCCTAGCACCGCGACCCACAGTCGGCGTGCGGTTTTAGTCGGTTCGAGTCCGACATAACCTCCCCTTCCGGCTCCGGCAGGGGGGGGGGGGTATCCGAGGGGACTTCCGCATGAAAAAAAAAAAGTATAATCCTAGGCCCATCTGTGGATTGCGACAGGCTAATTAATTTATTGACACGAAATAACGAACTAAGACCTGGATAAAATTAGAACAATACTTAATACAAACATGTGTAGTAGGATAATACCATAATATAGAAAGCTTTGTACTCGTTGCTACTTTCTTTTTATTATGGAACCGAATGTAGTTAATGTCTACCAATGTCCTTACGTACACACTGTGCCCAAAGGTTGTTACTTAACGACGCTACCTCAATATAACTCTGAAGTATTCTCCCGGGCAAGTGTTATGTCATCCACATTTACAGCTATACTTGTTTGATCCCACGTAATACCAAGTAAGCATATCAACCTTTTAAGACGCTTCTACTAAAATTTTACAAACAGTGACACCATTAAAATTAAATCAGTTTTGTTTACAATGTTTGTGAAAGTCAAGGTTTAGTCTTTCACAATAAATAAGCTTTGTTCTTATTTTAGACGTATTTCGTAGAATTAACTTAGCTGATACTGGTAAACGATCAAAACTTTTTCCTATCTTATTCAAGATTTTTTATGATTAACAATTAATTATTCAAACACCAAAAAAATTTACATAGTAGAAAAAAAAATGAACTCTACTAATATCTTAATATACTATCATAAGATAGCTCCTCGGGCTTTACCTCAAATAGGGTAAATCAAACTTTAACCGACTAAATCAGCACGGTATCATTGACGATCTCGACGTGTTGTTCAGACTTCAGTGTCGGATCCCCCTCCCCTATTTATTCTGATTTATTATTACTAGTATTAGTAGTTATTAATAGTTAATTATTAGTAGTTACTACTAGTTAGATACTAGTACAGTAGCTCTACTAAAACAATGTCGATCATCAATATCAAGTATCACTCGAAGGTATGTGATTGAGTGAGTTATACTAACATAATCATATTTTAAATTTATTTTTGAAATCTATATTTGCTTCAAAGAATTCAGTCTCATCTTTCCTGGTCAAAGCAATCAAGTAAAAGTTTAATTCCAATTTGTTTACCCTTCCAATTTAGGTTATGAGGTTTCTTCAAAACTTTATCCATCCAAAATCATAATAGATAGAAATAGCTTTGACGTTATCACTCATAAATATTCAGATTAGAATAATAATGACAACTGTCGTTTCACTATAAAAGTTTTTAAAAATCTTCAATATTTGGTAGATAAACACGGGACTTGACCTTGAAGGGACCTCCAATAAATTGATTAATTACGTCCATGTAGCTACGTCATGCCCTCCCCCAGACTGCAAGAGGTCAGGTGCAGAGGTGGCTTGATAGTCCCAGTGAAGTGGGTATCAGTCTGGAGGGTCGCTAGGGCGATTTACAGAGGAGCCACCGAACTATTCAGAATTCGGTGTTACAAGATCACCTTACGCATCTTGGCCGCCAACGGCTTCTCACTAATCACACTAACACTAAAGATGAATTAACGGACTACTTGGCTGATATCACAACTGTGAATTGCATCCTCCAAATGTCGGTAAACTCATTAGAGTCTACGTTTATAATAAGTCTGGATGTATTCTTGCTCATCAGTCGCTTTATTAAACTTCAATTGAAACCTCGTGTAAATTCTTCACCTGCCAACTTACTTCAACTAATTTAACATAACATAAACCCACACCTGTATTCCCCGAAGGGGTAGGCAGAGGTGCTAGCACCCACATTTCGCCAGTTTATGATTAGGTCCCAATGTAATAGGTGGCAAGCCTATTGCCATTAGCCGGGCACTTATAAACCTGCGATAAATACACACATAACTTCGAAAAGCATCGAAAAGTCATTGGTGTGTGCCATGGTAAACCTGGGATCGAACCCGAGACCTCGTCTCAGCAGTCCATTACCCATACCACTAGGCTACCGCAGATCTTACTTTAACTAATTTATTCTAACTATTGTTTCTGTGAGCCTGTAATGTATACTGCAATACAACTACTCGAGTTTTCTTACTAAAAGCCTATTCTCCAGTAGAAACATAACACTACGCAAGAGATACAGTGGACCAGCCGTTAACTTTCACAGCGCTTCCATTCATCTCAAGTATCAAGCGATGTTAATGTCTGTTACAAGTAAAGAAAATTTATTTTTATCATCTTGGTCATAATATATGTGCACAATGTTAGATATTATTTATTTTAACATCCACTCTTGAGGTCTAATAGGAAAAGGGACGTACATTGAATTTATGACGTTATAAAAGTGTCAAAATACTCACATACATACGAGTACGTTACATTAAAACTGTTACAAGAGACGGTCATTAAAATGTAATACTTATGGTCGCACTACGTTATGTTTTTGTTTAGAATATTGTCATAAATAGTGAGGGTCTAATTCACCATGAGCTACAAAATACGCTCAAGCATTAAATTGACAATTATAACTTTCGAATCAGATGGAATTCTTTAATGAGAATATCCTCTTATGCTTAATAACCTTTCTGATTTAACGAAGGTAAATTGTTATTTCTATGGTACATTTGTTATCCTAGACTGCTGTAATTCAATACGAAAAATAAGATAATTATGAGAGGACAATAAAATGAAAATTGTTAAGAAAATAAATAAATAAATATTCCACAACATTCTACACAACGCTATCTAGACCCATGGTAATCTTTTATAGCTTGTGTTATGGAATCTAGAATGCGGATAAACATACTTATATACTTTTTTTTTGTAAATACATACATAATATATTATACATAGAGACACCCAGAAAATCATAGAAAATCTTTAAAAGAGCCGGCTATACTTAATTAAATCACTATTAATAACACACATTATTGTTTTGTAGCAAATCAAACAATCAAAATTAACGTGAAATAAAATAAAAATTATGACGTGTTAGTTGCTGAAAAAATTGAAACAAGTTTGTTAGCAGGCGGTACCCGTTAATTTTTATCGGTTGGTACATTAATTTATGTTTTCTAAATGGGTAAGTGCCACTTGTGTACAAGATACGCGCAAGAAATCAAAATCTCTTGGCAGTCGGGTTAAAAGGAAACTATATTTGGAATTTCCAAAAACTTCAGAGTTTTCTATGGTTGTTACCAGTAAGCAACGAGTCCCACGTGTGGTATTACAGAGAAAACATAGATGTTGTAACATACCTAATGTTTCCCCGACAACCGCTCAGGTTTGTAGATATTTGCTTTGGAGTAATACAAATGAACCTATTACTTTAACATCACAAGCAAAATTATTTCCTTGTTTCATGGTGGAAGGTAACATAACATAACAAAGGTCTGTATTGTACACAAAGGATATTACATAGTAATTTGAGTTATAGGTACAGTGTAGTTCGTACGGATGGAGACCTTATTACGTTGCGGCAATATCTTACAGGTAACCATAGGATGGAGAGAGGGAATTGGAGAAGAATATTTCGGAGCAGTTTGGTGTTCTTTGATAATTTATAAAGTGAAAACAACGATAATAAAGAAAAAAAACAATAAGGAAACACATAAACATAATAGCCTAGATATAAGTATATATAAATATAAACAGAAAATAAAAGTCGCAGAAGATGTCCACTTCTTTAGCATTACACATTAGTAAGAGAGATAGGTAGTATTCTTTGACTAGTCTTGTAAACACAGGCTGTGACACAGACCAAGGACTGAGCACGCATAATATTATCTGGCAAAGCATTCCACAACCAGGCCGTTTGAACCGAAGCCGAAGCTTTTTCAATCTTAGATTCTCTGATAATCTCAAAACCCTCGAGTGAGTATTGCGTAAGAAATCAAATCGCTGCTGTTTAATATACACTAACTATTACCTGAATATGGTAGCAAACAACCAGTTAAGGTATAGTGCCGTGTGTTGGTAGCGACAGCTGTTGTGCATAGGGTACAAGTTCGATTTTCAAATCAATAGAAATAAATTTCAAGGGTTTTATGTCAGAAGTTTTCCAGTGACAGCTCCGAGTCAAACAAAGAACCCGATTAACAGCAATAGGTTCACACCCTATTACGTAGGACTCAGAAAACAGCCTTGTGAAATTGACCTGGCCTTTGTCTATTAAAACATACGGGTGCAAATAAATTGTATTAAAAAAGTTTATACTTTTAATGAGATTGCAAAGTTCGTGAGAAAACTCACTTAAATTGTACGAATTTAAGTAAGTTTCGGCGTGGAAATAAATAGGATGCTCCTCAAAAGTCCACGATCTGACACAAAGGATACCTTGTCTGAAGTTTGCTAAGTTTTTCTTGAAGTTCACGCGACCTACTTACGGTCCATTACCTCGATAAACTGTCAGGCATTAATCGATACTTCATCTGTTTCCAAGACATGAGAGAATTTTTACTTGAAAAAAAAAATGGTTGCTTTAACTACCAAAGCAAATAGTCACGTAATTATATGGTATTTTGAAAGTTATTTGAATATTAATAATATTTGTCGATTTTGATGAAATTCGGTTTAGGGGTAGATTGTACCTTAAGAAAGGACATAGGGTATGTTTGGTCGCGATAACTGACATCCACGCGGGCGGAGTCTAAATACAATTCAAAAGGGTAACATTCTTCTAATTTATCGAATAATTAAAGCGTAGATTGTTTAAATTGGAGATTGATGGCGCTTGGTGGAATCTGCTACACATTATTGAATAACACACTGATACTTTTCCACTGAGTTTATTTTACTTCTAAACCTGACCGGTTTCGCCTTACGGCATTCTCAAAGGTATACATTGATGTTTCAAGTATTGTAATTCCGAAACACAATTCGAATTCGGTTTAGAAGTAAAATAAACTCAATGGAAAAGTACAAGTGTGTTATTCAATATGAAATGCATAGATAATAGTTTTAATTTTGAGTTTTGAAAACTTAGAGGTACACGCCAGTGCAGAACTGCAATCGAGTTATATGGTTCCTCTCTTACGAATTCAACCTATGCCATCAATTTCATATAAAGTAAAATCGGAAAAAGTCAACTTCAAACACAGGATCTGAATCACAAACCAGGCTTTCTTGGGAAGTATCTGAGTTATCTGGATACTAGATTCGATTTTATTTCTTTACATTTCGTATAAGTCATATACCACAATGATAAGCGTTATATTAAGAACAGCAATTAGTTAAATATATTCTATTATATGCTTGAACAGTGTATTATATAAAATCTATACACTGTTTATGTTTGATGAAACACGTAGGTAATTAGTAACTTAATTACTTTAAATAAACATAAACTGACTTAGTAACAATTAGGAGATGCTAGTAAGTTATGTATAAGTATCATTAATAATATAGTCTCTTTTTTTGTATACCGAGCTACATTTACGAGGTTTACTACTATATTTTCGTTGACTACAAGCAAATAAATTTGGTAGCAAGTAGGTGTATAATATAATGAACATCCCTATTAAGTTAATATAGATTCATGTTCAGAACAATGTATTACAATCTTTTGGAAACACAAACATAATTATTGGGTAAAACATTTTCTCCGTTTCATAAACTAAAGATGTATCATGTTATTGATTCACTAAAATATTTGATTGTGTCATAGCAAAGGGTGGTCATAATTCTCATGTTAGTCCCGGTGGCATTCGAAGTTTTATTATGCATGTTTTCAACCGTAGAAAGTATCATAAAAAGTAAAAACATAGTACTATCAATTTTCTGATAGCATGTTATACGGGTTGACTCGTTGAGTTAGCTTAACCAGCCGCTACAGTAAGCATTTCCGATTTTGACGAACAAAGTATTCCTATTCTGATATTTGGAACACACCTTTGGTTCGGACAGTAACACAATTTGAATCAATAGTAAAAAAAATAAAAAACCCACGACGTATAAAAAATATTCAACAAATGTTTACTGCAGCGCCCCCTAGTGGGTTGTCACCGTAATACCTATCTAAGAACATGCACGAAGCAATCCCAAACCAATAATTGAAAACTGCATCAAAATCGAACTAGTATTTGTGGAGGAAATTGGCAATATTGATTCACATTAAAAATGCTTGCTGTAGCGCCCCCTGTTGAGTTGTCATTATAACACCTATCTAAGAACATGCTCCAATTAAAGTCGAACCCAAAATTGAAAACATGCATCAAAATCGGATCGGTAGTTTCGGAGAAAATGGCAATATAGATTTGCACAAACAAACACACAAACAGCCTCTCACCCCAAACGCATATACCGTCTCCGTTCCGTCACGGGTAAAAAGAGCTTGATTTGCTTTTAATACCTTGGTATTAAGATCATTTTGAGACTTTGTAGTCAATATCCTTCTGATACCGACTGTACGAGAATATTAATTTTACAAGTCTCTATCTATGTCTTTCAAGTTGCTTTTGTGATAATTATTATAAATAAAAATATAAAGCAAGGTATGTGCAAAACTGTAGGTTCAGGCGTCAAAGAATTCCTCCCCATCGACGTCAACCGGGAGGGTGGCCAGTAGGCTGGTGGCATTGCCACGTTGAATGGCAATGCCAATCCTTTGCGCAAGGAATAAACCAGCCCTCTGGTCACGGGTAGTTTCTATTGTGTTCACACTAAGCAATGCCGCAATTAATTCTCAAAGTAATAGCCATTACGTTACTTTATTACAAAATCATCAAAAAAATTACGACCAATTTGAACCATTACTTTATCAAATTGGATTGCCAATAAACTATAATTTTACGATATCAATCGACAAACAATGTACGAAGTAATATGAGTCTATGTGACGTCATACTGTCGAATTGTAGCAAAAAATACAGGGGCATTTTTTGTAGCTAGATACGTTTATGATTACACCTAGCGATAATGGACAAGTACAGGCAGCATCACAAAGATGTTGAAGACTCAAAATAATCTGACAACCAAAATTTCAATTTTATATTGACTATTAGAGTGCTCGTAAGTATAGATTATACGAAACTATATTTACCTACCTAGCTACCAACGACTGGCGTGAATGTGCTTAGGGATATGAATACTCTACTTAAATAGTACTGGAAGACTGATTGCTAAGATAGTTTGACGACACTGGATACTTGCATCTTTTTGCGCACTTGATTAGTCAGTATAAAATTGAAATTTTGGTTTTCAGATTAGTTTGAGTACTTTAGTTACCAACATTTTTCTGATGCTGACTGTGCGTGTACCTGCACAAACTGGACTCATCGAATTCCGCGCACGCGTATAATTACCGAAATAAATCTTGATCCGATTTGAGCATATCTCAAAAGGGGTCCGGTCGAGTACAACCTATTCCCAAAATGCCTGATTGCAGTATAAACGATTGTCAAATCGTCTGTTTCCCAAGACGTCTGAATTCAATCTGACTTAGGCTCGATTCACCTGAATCTTAAAATGTCTTCTTCCCACAATGCCTGAAATTCGTAATGCCTTATTCATAAAAATGTGTACTGCACATTACAAAAACAAACATATGATTCAACATTGAATCGAAAATTAATTAAACATATGTATCTATTAGAGTTTTAGCTAATATCAAAATATTATTGCATAACCTTGGATGTCAAAGTATACATACAATTTTTACTGTCGTAACTTAAAATTGTAGTAGATAAGTTATTAGTATCATTACATAATATAGCGAACTGGTTTTGTTTTAACACGGTAATCACGAGGTAGAACATAAATAAATTAAACGACTACTTTTTTTTTCATTAATTATATTTTAGCTAAAAACTATTTTAGCTAAAATATAATTAATGAAAAAAAAAGTAAAAAGTGTTTAAAAAAGTTGTAAAGTGGTTAAAAATAAATCCAAAATAATCAGTTCTACATTTTATAATCAAGGTTGTTATATTTATGAAATAATTGCTGTTGGATACCTTCTACAAATGCAATCTAATATATAAACCTGATAAGTACAGTCGACAAAAAGATAAGGTTCCACTTTTTCATATAAAGTTGTATGTCAAGGTGTAACCATATCTCCTTTGTTGACCGTACATAGGTACTTATCAGGTTTTCATTCATTCATTCATTCATTTTCATCAAACTTTAGGTATAGACCTAAAGTTTCTGTTTCAAACAATCACTACGATACCAAACAGGTTCAATTTTTGTTGGTAAATTAAAGAAATGCCTAAAAATAAATCTTGGTTGTTAGTAATTCTCACCCCGTTTTAAAAGAGTATTTAGTTTAGTTTATCTATTGAATTTCAAAACAAAACTGTGTATGCTATCAAGTTTATGAGGAGGTTTTCCATTCGGGGTTGAGAGGTTATGTGATAGTCGCTTCCAAAAAAGCCACAGTAATCAAATCATCTAAAAGAGGAAAAGAAGTACAAGCCTCAACCCTCTACCGGGGTGCGAGAGATATGCTTTTGGCAATCTCACCTCCGGCAACCAAGGACCCAAGACGGCGTGCGTTTTAGTCGGTTCGAGTCCGACATAACTGCCTCCACCGGCTCCGTGGGGGTGGTATCCGCGGGGATTCATTTCACGACAAAAAAAAGCCTCAAATGGATTCAAAGAATCAAAGAATCAAAGAATCAATTTCATTTATTCAATTTAGGCACATAAAGAGCACATATGAACGTCAGAATTGTACAATGTCAGTCATATTAAAAATAAATAAAATAAATCATTGGAAAATTCAATAACAGGCCAAGCGAAAATTTTCAAAAAATTCCATATTCTAAATAAAAACTAAAAATTCGTACGATGTGGATTGAAATAAATCTCGTTTTATTATGGTCAAACAGAAAGAAAAGTTTATAAATGTTTCCCGTTTCAAAGTCGTGTTGTCCCATTGTGAGCTTGTTTATAGGAAAGGCTTTGTGTTACACAAGCTGCATAAAAATAAGTTGGGTTAAAAAATAATGTCCGTAAGGTTATCATAATTTTGTGTAGGTATATTTCAGAAAATATAACTAACTAGCTTTTACCCGCGGCTCCATCCGCGTGGATGTCGGTTATCGCGACCAAACATAGCCTATGTCCTTTCTCATGGTCTAATCTACCCCTATACTAAATTTCAACAAAACGGTTCAGTAGTTTAAGCGTGAAAGCATAACATACAGACAGACAGACAGACAGACAGACAGACAGACAGAGTTACTTTCACATTTATAATATTAGTATGGATTAGTTTTCGTCCCGGCTTCACCCGTGACATACTAGGAAACTCCGTATTTTTTATGACCAAAATTCATTCAGTTTCAAATATTGTATGTACCTATAGCAATATAATTTTTGGTTAATTGAGTGTTTATTTACAGTAGTGTAATGATATTTAACCCATATCTTTCTCGATAAATGGGTTATTCAAAGCAAAAAAAACAGTTCCAATACGCGCTTTTCTTCAGTTAATTCTTCAGTTTTATAATAGTATAGTATAGTAATAGATTGAAAGATGAGAATGGACTTATAAAAGTAAAAAGTATTATAACGTTCACAAAATTCTTTCTTTCCTTGAAGTAAACCAAACTTGTTCACGAATAAATGACGTGCCAACAAACTTCCTTTGTTACAAATTCTGAGTGAGTTACTTGCTAAGTCCGGCAGTCTCATATTGCTTGTATCCTGTCGGTTAGGTTACTTTGTGGTTTATTTGATCTACGTTGAGTTAAGAGCCTTCATTACAAGTACTTAATATAATGTTACATAATTATGATGTTGTCGGTTTCAAAAGAAACTTAAGTTAAATAGTTCAATTACGAAGTCGGTTGTTTTCAATAAAAAGCGTAGTAACTTTTAAACTCTCGCGTTCCATGATCTCGCGTACTATTCTCAGTAATCACGTTCTGCAGAAAATTTGGCGAATTTATAATCTCAATTTCATTCTGCCATTACTTGCAGTTTGAGCTTGATGAATACTCGTACTTCTTCTTATCGTGTCGTTAGCAAACCTAGATGGTATCGGCCCAAAATTATGCTACTAAAATCGCATTGTCAGTAGCATTCATTAGATCTTCCTGCGTGCAGTTGTTGGGGCACGCAGGGCATGAAGTCAAGTGTTTCATCGTTTGGGGGGCAGCACCACACTTGCACTCCAAGTTAGAGCCATCTGAGAATCCCCACCTGAACAAGCTCTCCTTACTTCGGCCGACCTGCGAATACTCGTACTGTATCTTTAACATGTCACCAAATTTTTCTTATTAAAAAAGTTTTCGATTTGGACAAGAGGAGAATTAAAAAATGGTTACATTCACATTCCTCCTCTCAGTGAAAGCAGTGGGAAGCCGTGCATGCTCAGCCGAAACGGGGCCCGCATCATCCTCTCAGCGTACTGTGTCACGGCAGCTGAAAATGCCGTCATTTTTTTGTACCACTTGGTGGCAGACAAGCACACGGCCCACCTGATGGATAGTGGTTACCGAGGCCTATGGACGTATGTGACCTTAATATGCGTATAGCTCGAAATCGTATAGCGAGTAAAATAACGAAAATGATTTTGCCTATACCAATCCTTTTCATACAGAATTATTTGAATTGTACCCAGCCTACCATCAGGCGGAATGAAGTTAATTTGATGACTTAAAAAAAAATAATATGTGTTTTCGATTCGTATGCTATTTCTCAGTAAGAAAATAAATGAAGATTTTGAGTTTTATTTTAGTAGGTATGTAGATATTTAGAAACCGTTTTTACGTGGTATTTTTCAACATGAAAGAAAGACAGAAAGTTAGACCTAGATTTGAAAGCTTGATAGAACAATATAATTTCTTTTCTCAGATTGTAGCAAAGTTTCAAAATTCAGAATGTACAGCCGCGTTTAAATGTTTACGAAAGTGTCATTGGTGAAACATTGACATAGTACACCCCTGCTTAATTACTATTTTATTTATAAAAACTAAAAAGTGAGTAGACGCTGTGATATTTTGTGATTTTGTTATATTTGTCATTGAAAAACATTGAAATAAAAAAAAAAACAATTAGAAGTAAATAATAACAAATATAAAAGAGAAAGTGGTCTTATTTCAATGAGTGACATTCGCGTATACTATAGAAAATCATATACTAACTGACCCGACAAACTTCGTTTCGCCTTAGAAGTTAGAATAAATGATGTTATGTTGTGTTTACCTAAATTAGCTGTATCAAATTCTGCTAATTATTTTGATAATGAAAAGCAACAGGGCTTCCGACACCAATAGGTCACCGGGGCCCATACAACCATATTATACCTCTAGACTCAAGGGCGTTCATACTACAAGAACCATCAATTTTTCCCCAACACCCACCATAAAGATTTTCGCGGCCCAAGCAAATCTGTAATCCCCTTCCATTGTTTGCTTTCCAAATACCACGACGCCAACATGTCACACCCTATATTAATAACAATAACATACTGAAAATGGAGGGTAGAAGAAAGTTACATATTGCCACTATGCTATTTGATGTATTAAAAAGTAAGAAGCCTGTTTACCTGTATGAGAAAATTTGTTTAAGAAAGACACACTATCCTTACTCCATCAGGTCCACAACCAGTACAATATCTGTGCCAAGGCACCGCACCACAGCCTTCCGGGGTTGCTTAAAGTATGCAGCGATGCGAGTTTGGAATGATTTGCCTCCGCCTATCAGGGACCTAAAATCCAAATACAGCTTTAAGGTAAAATACAAAGCGCTACTGCTTCTATGCCAAAAAAATATGCACTGAGTCTTATGACAATGCTTACAAACATCCTACTTACCTTTAGGTTGCGGCCCCTGAGCTATGTCATTCCACAGTCGCTTCTCTCGTCCTTGGCACCCTTCGGTGCGTGGAGCGTGTACATCTGCTCGTACCATCTTCATTGTTTAATGTGCCACTATGGATTGGTGACCTGCATTTGGCGGAGGGTTGTTTTAGGGGTAGTTAATATATTGTCAATGAGGTTATGTTGCCTATCTGACGTACTATAAGCCTATACTGTGTACTATAAGAACGTTGTATTATTATTTTTTGTATTTATTGTTGTATTATTGAACAAAATCTTTACGACATTACATACCTTTTAGATGCGTATTATGTTCTTCCTCTTGATTTTGAGTTGCAATACTGCATGACGGCGTTAGCGTAATGTATGCACTTAATGTAAGGGTGGCACTGAAAATCAGTGTTGTGGTGGCTGATACCCATCGCAGTGTATGCTGAGTGTTCATCCTTTGGGAACACGGTGCACTTGTGCATGACTTAGTTTAATGGTTTGTGTAGGGCGGAGAAGAAAAACGACGTTCAAATAATTATCTGCCACGTAAATATGCCACGTCGTGTCGCATAGGTACATATAGTGGCGTGACCCGTGACGTATAGCTGACAGCCGAGTGACACTGACATTCAGAGAACTGTCAGACGTCTCGTCAGCGTACGTCACTTAGTCTTTTTAGTCGTTTTTTTTTTCTCTGTCGATAATAGTTTTATTTGTGTATTTTGTGTGCCATTTTGCGCTGTTTCCCAATAAATGAGTTTTCTTTCTTTCTTTCTTTCTTTCTTTCTGTTACGAAAATTCAGAGGTGTTTAAGTATTAAAAAAAAATGTAATTTTCCACCCAACTTTCTTAATTTTTTCTTCCATTAGAACCTTCTCCTGACAATACCTATCACAATAAAAAAAGAATTAGCGTAATCGGTGCAGCCGTTCGCGCGCTGACTGCGTACATAATTATAAGAAAATTAAGTCATAATTATTATTATTATGTGAATGTACATCCCCGCCCGATGAAAATGGGATACATATACTGCATATCATAATTTCCTAATAATGCGGTGGATCCTCCACTTTGATAAGCGTTAACTGGGTTTGCAGAGAAACCATAATTATTGTCATATAATTTTTCAACTTGACATTTTTATTATTTTTTATTTTTTATCAAACACCGTACACATTAAAACATAATTGTTTAAACATACATACATATGATCACGCCTGTAGATCCCCGAATGGGTAGGCAGAGACCCACATCATGTAAAATGCATTAAAATTGCCCATTGTGGAAGTCCCTGTTTACTTACTACTCCAAAATTTACACGTTCTACCAGCGGGTCCAACAATGTTGAACAAGTAGACTGGGTTTTGTTTACACTTACATGGTCAGTCTTTTGACAAAATATGTATTGCCGGGCACTGTTTTGAAATTTCTATTAATCAGGGTAGTCAGCATTCCAACATCCCAAAACAATGCATAACATTTATATTGGTGTAAAAGGTCGTCCTGAAGTTGTATTCTACTTATTTTAAATAATTCTAAAAGGAATGTCCCTGTCAACAAATCGACCTATTCCATATAGATTAAAAATGCTAATGTTAATATTGTCATTTAAACTGTTAATGTGTGCATATCATGGGATGTATGGATACGTCAACTTTTTACGCAGCTTTGAAATGACACTTGCTGCGTCTTTGTGTATAGTCTAGGCCCTGAATTTTCTGTGTTAACTACAAAAGGATGAATGATTGATTAATACTCGTATCTAAGGATTGTTCAGTGCCATTGTCGAGGACGCACGATTGTCGGCACACGCCCGACAGACAGCGAATATCTATACTTATAATGGTTGATAACAAAACCGGTTTTGCTATGTACAAATAACTGTCACTGGTTCTATTGTGAACAGAATAACGGTGTTTGTGAATATTATCTTTATAAATATAACAGTCGTCAGGCTGATATAACTGTAGGTTTGGTTTTATCACATGCTACCAGTACTTGAGAACGTAGTAGGTATAACTTACTCACTTAACTCTTCATGGTCTAAATAGAAAAGTTTTAGCTGTATATACAGCTAAATATTAATACATACATAGCACAATTGTTTATCTTGACCAAAACTTAACCGATTTCATGCGTTCAAGTCAAGAAACATTAACATTAATGATATGGACACCCATTTCATTAATGTCCTGATGTGGAATAGGATCCTTGATGAGTACTTACACATTGTGTATCGTGCTTCAAGCGGTGATGTGTATTGAAAATCAATATCACCTTCCTATTGGTGTATTAATATTTTTAACAACTAATCGCTGTTCGAATACATGACGTGATAATATGCAAATAAGCGTAGAGTGCATCAACACATTTTTCTGCTAATATTAAAACATAGTTGGAAAACATCGACAGTATCATTATTATTCATTACACAATTAGTATTACTGCACTATTTATGCCCGATGTGAAAACAACTAGTACCTAATCATGCTAAACATTTACATTGAATAGGAAGAAATGAATTATCGTGTCATAGCTTGTCTTATTGTTGTAATTCCTCATCCAACTACGATTAATTGATCAATTTACACACTAAACGCTGTTAGTTATTAACTTAGACCATTTACTGTATAGACTAAGATTTATTATGAAAATACGTCGCAAAAACTGAATAACAAAAACTATATCGAGAGTATCATCAAATCAGCCTCGCGTAAACTCGGAGTCCTGAACAGAGTGAGACGTTTTTTCACGCCGGAGCAGCGGTGTCTTCTATACAAGACCCAAATTCGTTCCTGCGTGGAATACTGCTCACATCTCTGGGACGGCTCCGCAAAGTACTTATTAGGTGCTCTCGACAGGTTGCAGCGACGTGCGGTCCGCATTATTGGGGATCCTGAGGTCACGAACACCCTCGAGCCTTTGCAGATGCGTAGAGATGTTGCGTCTTTGGCAGTTTTCTACCGTCTCTACCATGGTGAATGTTCTGACGAGCTCTTCCAATTAGTCCCATCCATTTACGGTGCAGAGTATACCTGCTAGAACCAAGCGTTTCAGTGATTCATTCCTATGCCGCACCACTAAGACCTGGAATTCCCTGCCAGCTCACGTGTTTCCTTCTTCCTACAGTCCCGGGTCCTTTAAGCGGGGCGTGAAAAGGCATCTAATGAGGCCGTCAAGCTGAGTGCCACCACTGTTAACATGGTAAATGTTTACGATGGTGACCCTCTTTCCGAGACTTTGCCCTTAGCTTAACATCAGGCGAGGTGAAGTCAAATTGACGTGTCCTATATAAAAAAAAAAAAAAAAGTGAAAAATCGGTTTTGTATGAGTAAGCTAATTTCAATATTGATTTTCAATGTGTGCACGTCTTGAGATGTATGTATATTGTCAAATTACACCGAGATACATATGTTATTGAAATGACACTTGCGCCGCCTAAAATCAGACCAGACTCACGGCGACACGTCTCGGCAAGATCCCTCACCGTGACTTTAACAAGTCACAAATTTAGTTCAACAGAACAGGCAAGCACGAGAACGAGACGGGCGAGCAACAGATTACATTCACGCTGCTCGGGTGTTCACGGGGTTTCTCGCCGTGGACTGTATGAGGTTTTAAGTCTTTATATAGTCTCCGGTTATTAATTGTTATAAGTTTTAAAATTATCTCTTAGAATTTTACAGTGACAGTCCAGAAATTCTTCTCGAGAAATAGTTTCAACTTTCAGTTAATAAACCAGGCCTTTTCATCCCACGTCAAAAGTGAAGTGCTTATAGCCGTTACATGGGCACATTTACATGGATTGTATATCGGACGGTATGTTTATTGTTCAATGGAGCAACATCTACAAGTTTTACTCATCGTGAACAACACCCACGGGTATAGAAAACTGTAATTGATTAAGTTACCCAATAACATTCGGAACTCGATGTCTGTAAACTTACAATTACTTTCATTTCTCACTTAGTTTATACATAAAGCTCTCATACCCAACTATTTTTCTGATTTTTTTTACGTATACTTATAACAGTTATATCATAACAGTTGTTTTTATTGTACACCAAGAATATCTACGCTACCTAGTTTCTTGTACACTAGACTTTGCCACTCATTATTACAATTCCTCTAGCACTCCCAGGTTTGCTGGAAGAGAACTCAACTTTGAGTTAAGCTTGTCTTTGTATACATGGTATTTCAGCTTAATATTTGATGTAAATGTAATTTAGGTGTACCTACATAAAGAATATAATAAATAAATAATATAAAAAAAATATAACAAAACAATTTGAGTGATACAATGTGGTACGTACAGATTGCGGCTTTATCGCTCTGCGGCAATCTCTTACAGGAAGCCATAGGAAGTAGAGAAAACATTGGAGAAGAATGTTCAATATGTACATATAATACTATGTTTTATTTTTGGAAGTATATGTCCCTTTTTGAACACACGTGTATAGGCCACGATAGCCACTTTCCATAAGGTAGGACGTGTGTTTGTCTGCAACCGAAGTGGTATAAAAACATTCTTTACAAACTTAAATCGATCTCTGACCCAACAGGATTTCTTACCACTTCTGCTCATCATAAGTATTAGTTGTACTCATCATAAGTATTGTGCCTTTTCAGTTGCGCCCATAGCCTGAAGTCCATTTGTTTTTAGTTGATGTGTTGGCTTTTCTGGAGCCAATTCCGCCTGACCTCTCAATCCCGGAAGAACAGCTTGTGGTGGGCTTTAGTAGGTTCTTTAATAAGACGAGAAGGTGTGCTTGTCTTGGGTCTGAAAGGTGTTGATGTGGCCCTGTACATATCTTCTCTTTTATAAGTAACATTTATTACTTCGTAAACTTTAAAACTGACTTTAAATATCATACACGAAATACAGTCGCTACAAAAATTTAATAGGTGTTCATTTTTGTTACGTCTATTGTAATAAAAATCTTTTTATCAAAATTAAATTACACGGTTCTTCCTTTCATTTCTTCCTTAATGAAAATAAGGAATGTGGCCTTTTTCTTTGACCCCTTAGTGGAGTGAGGCGTTTGCGAAACTCTGATATTTTGTCCATCAGTGTCAGTTTCAGCGAAGACTATATTTAAAAAAAAAAATATTATAATTCTCTCTATTTCTTTGATTAGATGCTGGTAAAGAGAGAGAAAGAGATGATCAACATTAGGTATATTAATTCAGAGTTTGTTGTGAAAACACACTGAGTGATTCAGGTTTCAAGAATAACATCGGTTTAAACATAATTTAAAAGTTTAAATACATAGAAATGAAAATGAAACATCAGGTAAGAAACCGGTCAATGACTTGGCTCCAAAATAAAAATATCCTAACAGAATGTATGATTTAATACTGACATGGTCATTCACATTAATTCACTCTCACCGGGATAATTACCTAGCATGCTTTTTGTTTGTTTTGAAAATTCGATATTTTTACATGCGCCATGATCACGGTGCATAACTACATACATACCTACATATAAGCACGCCTTTTTCCTTAGAGTGTTGGGCAGAGGTGAATTAACACCCACATTTCACGAAACATTATATTCGGTCCCACGTAATAATACGATTGCTGTATTCAGGGCACTATTATTGATTCGCGGTATGCTTCTAAGGTTGTATATGTCTGTCTGATGTTAAACAGATTTTCCCTATCCCTATCCCTTCGGCCGCCTCCTTCTGCGAGCAAGTAATGCTCGAGAAGGAGGCGGCCGGTCGGGTCCGGACCAGACTCCGGGCCCGGGAAGCCCGTGCAGAGCGAAGGCGAACCGGACGTCGGAGGTCGCAGAACGACCTCCGTCCTCCATGAGCGCTGGCCTGGGGGTGACCGGTGGAGCCGCCTGTCACCCTAGCAGAAGCAGGCCGCGGCGGCGGCGCAAAGTGCGCCTCCCCGTAACCGGGGCTAGATGGGGACATTTTGGTCCCCACAACCCGAAGGGGGCCATCTCGAAAGAGATGGTCCTGGGTCTGCCGGGGTGCGAGAAATATGCTTTTGGCAATCTCACCTCCGGCAGCCAAGGACCCAAGACGGCGTGCGTTTTAGTCGGTTCGAGTCCGACATAACCGCCTCCACCGGCTCCGTGGGGGTGGTATCCGTGGGGATTTTTCGCACGATAAAAAAAAAAAAAAAATCCCTATCCCTTAGTCGTCTTGTACAACAACACCGAACCGAACAAAACCAAGAATTTTAACTTCTCCGGGAGCAAGTGGCGATGGTTACACTATTGATCCTAACTGAAATAATACAATATGGTATGGTCACGGAACGTTTATTCAGACATTGTAGGAAGCTAACAGGAACGAATCCACCAGTTAATATTACATATCAAATGTTTCTGCTTTCCCCGTTGAGCGTGACTGCAGGTCGGTATCCGTAAATAATGTTCGACTTGTGTAATTAATTGTTTATGAAGAGTTTTGGGCCACAAAGTTTTAAAGACAGATCATAACTTAAATTGGAATGATAAATCTATCAAAACCAATTAAACTTTTCGCTTTACAGTATCGGCAATTAATGAACGTGAACACCGCATCGAACTGTAAATAGGATGAAACTGAAACATCACTAGGTAAGTATTTGAATATTATTTGCTTGGAAGTCTTAGTTCCATGACATTAGACTGGCTGGTACCCACAGTTCCGCTACTATTGGGAATTATTTTTCCCGTTGAATTCCTTGTACGAAAAGGAGACTGAAATGATTACATACAATATTGGGCCTAGTTGTAAGAAGATGAAAGTGGTGTCAATTAATAGCTTATATATTATCAACCTTATACTGAAAATTCTGCGGATTTTGTCAATCTGAGAACAGTGATATAAGAGATTATGTAAAAGTGAGGTTATGTTACAATCTTTAACTAACAGCTGATTCCTGAAGTGCAAAATGTGTTCTTTTGCATATAATAACTATTATTATATTTACTAGAAAATCTTTGTAAAATCATATGAATGAACGTCAACGACTTCAAGCGATAGGCAGGTAACAGGTAAGGAGATCGGGAAAGGATGTCTAAAATAAAATAAAAATCATTTAATATAGTGTTTTATTCGCCTTCTATTAAACACATTTTACATTTCAAACCTGCCAGGATGGTAGCTGGTTAGATGAGGTTATATTTACTTACAGACTGAGGTGCAAGCCATTGCCGAATCACTGATATAATTGTTTCATCGTGTAAGGGCCGTCTGCCCAATGAATTGCAGTGAGCAGTGGATATCCCACAATTCACACAGCGATCCATAGTTTCAATAATATCCAATCCACAAGCCGGCGGTAAAATCCAAAATAACAATTCCAAGTAAAACGTGTGAGCGATCTTCGGTGTCGTACAAGGTAGGCAGGGTCAGAATCCGTAAAATACAAAGCAGTTGTCGAAGAAAATGACGAATAATCGGGAAAGCACTCAAAACGCATCGGAAAACACGAAACGAGTGAGCAAACAAAAACAGGCAGCAACTATCTAGTGTCAATGTTAGTCAGCTGTCATATCAGTCACATAGACAAAAAAAAATATAAGAGAGATTTGAATCGATATGAAATCGATAATCATTAATATTGGTTTTTCAGTAATTAATTGATATTTGATTTAATAATATGACTGTAATTATATGCACTATATTGCATGTAAGTATATGTATATAGTGCATTTAATTAGTTTGAGTTAATTATTTACTGCAAATGTTTTAGTGTAATCGATTACTCAATTGATAATCTCACGAAAACTATTTTCTCATATTTCTCCGCATCCATTCTAAGATACAAAAATATGGCTAATTTTTTAGATCCTATCTCAACTTATTACATTTGGGCCCACCATTTTCCATCTCCTTTGTATAAAAGTGGTCATTATTTCTCGGCTCCGGCTCGGTCTGCAGTTCAGGCTGCGACTACGAGTCCGACATCATTATAACATGTACATTTTCCTGGCGCATCTGTAGGACTATCAATGGCGAATATTTTTAGATCAGAAACAGTGTAGCGTATACTTCAAGACATTATAACTTGGACCTAAAATATGCTCAAAATGTGCTCAATACGCGAAGTACATGTTTCTTGGATGTTTTTGAAGGGCAGCATGCGGTGTCACGGTGGTGGACGAGCTCAAATTCACCAAGCATAGATTATTTTATAAAAAATCCGCGCATGCCCGGACTTCGTTTCTCACACGAAGTAGGTCCAAGATATGTGTCCAACAAACGGCCTGTTTAATAAAAATTAAATTAAAAATTTAAAAAACCCCCGTCACAAAAAACACCTCCAAAAAGTTGAAAATAAATGAATAAATTTTAATTCAACGGTTGCCATGTCGGGGGACCTTAACTGGTTAAGTACTCCTTTGTATCGTAAGGTCGCCCGACATGGCAACCGTTGAATTAAAATTTATTCATTTATTTTCAACTTTTTGGAGGTGTTTTTTGTGACGGGGGTTTTTTAAATTTTTAATTTAATTTTTATTTTATACTTTTTAAAGTGATCTACTAGTCAAGCTCTTTCATTTGATACCCATATTGGGGGAATTATAAAGAAATACGCATTCCAACTTGTTGTGACGGCGGCCATCTTGGACCGATTTTTTTCAAACATGGCTAAGAACACTCCCGACTAATATACCTTTCAAACAAAAAAAACTACATCCAAATCGGTTCATCCGTTTGGGTGCTACGATGCCACAGACAGACACACACACACACACACAGACACGTCAAACTTATAACACCCCGTCGTTTTTGCGTCGGGGGTTAAAAAATAGGAGTAGTCTATTCGGCGCACGGTGTTTATTATGTCCCTACCGGCGCTCGTCCCGGTTGCGCCACAGTTTATCGTGAATCGTCCTTTATACTCGTTAACAGGGAACTGATTATGTTAATGATGATTAAGTTCATAAAGTGTCGTTCATTAAAGGCGTTTGTTTTCGTCATCTTAATTAATTAAGGTTCTGCACAGTGGATTTTGTTTGTGCAAAAGATTTAGCAGGCAATCCTATAGAACTTTAGTAACAACGATGTTCGATTTTATACATACATTCATATAATGCACACTCACACTATTTTCCCTCTGGGGTAGGCAGAAATAACAGCCATGCGGGCTTTCTTAGATTTTATAATTTTGTCTATCCCGATCTTGATTAAGTACCTACTTTGATTTATATTATTGCTTTGAAACAATTTTATCTTTATGACTCGACATAATTCTCTATTACCGAACGAAATTCCCTTGTATATTTTTTAAGGATTATTATATTGCTTTTATCGCCAACTTCAAGTCGCATAAAGTTACAAATTGTATTATTATATCTACTATTCACATAACTAGTCCATAAAGTGTTCATAACAGGATTAACATCTCAGTCGAATAGATTAGTTAACTAAATTAAACACTTTGGGTGCCTACTTTAGCATAATTACAATATACGATGTAAGATAAACACCACAAAAGTAACGTCAGGAAAAGTATGAATACAGACATTTTTAAGGACAATCTTACATAGACTATGTTATTTAAGTATATTTTCGTGTTCGTCCAGAAAAAAATGTAGGTGTACGGTGTTAGTTCATCATGTGGCAGGTATGTAAGGACAGATATGTGCCTTAACCCTGGCTGGTCTCATTGTTAAAGGTATTTAAGGCGATATTTTATTGATTTTATAACGGTAAAAGGCCAGAATCGGGTGACAGAAATGTGTTTTTGCAATAAACTTCCCGCTTCCTTCCTTGGGATCAGTTTTATGGTTACATGGTAAATAAACTGGTCATTTCAAGGCGGATATCGTCGCTTATATTACAACACTGCGAATGTGCATTTTTTCCGTTATTGACATTTTGATGTCATTGGATAGAGAAAAAAACACCGCGTTTTTTGCACCAATCGCGTTTAAAAGTACTCGCCAATCACAAGCTAGAATTCAAAATTTGTATCACCGCGGATACCGGTGATTGGCCAGTTTGGCAAAACACCGCGAATATGCATCAGTCGCCATACATTCTTAGCAGCGGACGTTTGAGTAAGCGTAATTTTTAATGTATTTAATTAACAGTAAAATTATATAATGTGATCCATCATAAATTGGTTAGTAGCAATTGAACCTAAAATTAATCAAAAAGTGTTGTATTATATTAGTAAATTACTGCTTAAGTCACGCTTTCTTATTCGCGGTGTTCCATTGCAACTTTTATTCATATTCGCGGTGTTTACAGATTAAGTTTTTTGCTTCTCCTGTAAAGTTCAGAAAATGCATATTCGCGCTGTTGTAATATAAGCGACGATATATCTGTAGTCTATTGGTTTCAATGTAGTTTTTTCGCCAGCACTCTTAAAGAATAGTGGAATTGTGACTGTTTATACTGGAGATTGCTGGTGCTTGGTGGAATCTACTACATATATAGAAAAATGCACTTAAGTCGTCCGCAGAGTATTTTTATTTTTGTAAACCTTTGAGAATGCCGTGAGATGAAACCGGTCAGGTACAAAAATAAAAATAAACTCAGTGGAAAAGTACAAGTGCAATATTCAATGACTGGAATTTTTGTCATCGTGTATATGAACCAGCCTATTTCTGAAAAAACTAAGGCTATAAAAGAAAAGATATTGGGTGAACTTTTTATATCTAATAGAACATCACATGTACATTAGTATTGTATACCTAAATACTTTTTCAGCAATTAGGTAGGGAGAATATTCTTGTTTTCTAAAGAATTTTGTATAAATCAAAAAATCTAAAAGTACATTCTATAATAAAACCCACAAAGTACCTATTATTAGTGTTATTCCTATGTCTCTAGTCCAGAAAACTTACGTAATAGCTTTCAATTCTTTATTTATATTATAGTGTATCAGAAATAATACTTTGAGGTGTTTTTAAAATCAATGTTCAAAAAAAGTCGAGTGCAAGTCGTTTAATTTAAAAGCTTTCAAATATCAGTATTTTACGCTTCCATACATTTTAGTTTACTTGTAGTAAAGCCTTCGAAAGTTAATTTAAAGGAATGCTTTCAGAAACTTTGTTACACTGAAAGAATTCTCTTTGTTGTCGACAACCAGCTAATATACTTCAACAATTATGTTACCTGGCCTCTTCTAAGTTTACGAGAATACTTTGAGAATTTTTTATTTAAATTCATTTGACTTGATTTTTCTCGTGGTAATTGTTATTAAAGTGATATTAACTCATTTGATAGTAATTAGTTACCTAATACGAGTATTTTAGGTACGTACTTAATTCAGGTTCAGGTAAGTACTTAATTCAGGTTCAGCTTAGTAATACGTAAAGGATTAGATACTAAAAAAACATGATATTCATGAACAATAACGTTGAGTGAAATCATAATGTATATGCTACAATATTTTGAATCGGTTGCACTATTGTGTATTGTAAATACGGATTTCCTTGTGTTCATTTAATGGTACCACTGAAATGCTTAATTTACAGTTACAAGTGTGTTAATGTCATAATCAATTTTTATTGCCTCCATTAATAGGTTTGGGCAATAAAGGCATTTAGTATATAAAAGCACTTTAACAATGGGAGGTTCCAAATAAATCGAGTTGATAATGGTAATACGAGCGTTGACAATCGGTTTTCAACGACAATAAAATTATACTATTATTATGTATTTTCATCTATAATAATAACTTGATATTATTAGCTTGACCTTTCTCTTGAATAAATCTACGAATCAAAAGCATATCGATGGGGTCGTTGCCTTTTCATTGTACATAGAAATGGTAAGTCCTATGGAAACTTGATCGAAATAACAATGTGCGATATTATTTATACTGTTGATTGAT
Source organism: Eilema sororculum (assembly GCA_914829495.1). Taxonomy (NCBI): domain Eukaryota; kingdom Metazoa; phylum Arthropoda; class Insecta; order Lepidoptera; family Erebidae; genus Eilema; species Eilema sororculum. The sequence continues at coordinate 15,408,852 of OU618552.1, read as the reverse complement.
AAATACAGTGAATATTGTTGAGCGTTGGTGTTTTATGTCACCCTTTTTGGGACCCAGTCATCCACTTAATCAAACCCAGTAAGCAGCAAAATCCAGCAAGACTTGACAACACAGTGAGCTCATTCTGCGTAAATAGGAACACCAATAATTCACCATGATTCGGGTATTTTGAGATAACTTATACTTCAAACTATGTGACAACTACCTACCATCATGAGACACCGCGAACATGGCTGCTGCAAAGCAGCCGAAACGTCGGTTTAAAAAGTAAATAATAACAATTATATCGCGATAGAATGCGTAAAAAGTGTTTTTAGTTCAATATACGAGGTATTTTAAGTAGGGTGTGAAAAATCATCTGTCAACTTAAGAATTGATGGTATTTGGCGTTTACTTCCAAAAGTACACTTAAGCTTACCGTCAGTAAGTCAAGTAAGAAAACAAGGGTTGTATTTACTGCCGGATTTGTTTGCGATTACATTATTTATATTGAACACTTGAATTTAAACGTTTGTTAATCCCTTTATTTATATTTTGAACTTTTTTAAATTCTGTTTATCTGTTAAATGTAATGTATTAATTATTAATCTAACTCATTAATAAACTGTATTTGAATCTATTCACACAACATCCGTTTAGAGCAAACAATAGCATAATACACACATACATTCAGTACAAGACTCAGCGGATTGAGCGAACTTGACACCCCTATTATCTTAATTGCGACAGCCTTGGCGCAAATATTATCTGTGCAGCTACGCGTCACGTAAAAGCTGATAAGCATACATGAATCTGATCCATTTTTTACCTATATACTGATGTTGTATTTATCAATTTACCTATCTAAGATCTAATATAATACAAAGATGTATAATTCCCGTGTTTCAATCAAATAAAATGAGTCAACAGAAAAGGGAGAATACCAAGGTGGTAAAATAATTTTAAGTATTTACTAATGCTAGTCAAAATCGATCTGATGCTGACTGTACACGCTGTCGGAGGTGGAACAGACGTATCTCTTAGCGGTTTACCCCTGGTGACCGAAATTCATTTGATCATTTGACGTGTGACCGATAAAACATTAGACCATTCTACTACTGATCGAAAGAGCAATTGACCAAAAGAGTTTTTATCGAACAAACATTTGTTATTTTTACTACTAATTGAATGAACGTTTGGTCGAGAAACAGTGTGGCACCAGGGAATGTTAGTGATGATAACTATATTGAGAAAGGTTTACAACCCAACTTGGATAGGTTAGGTTAGAAGGTTAATGCGGGAGCTTAGTCAACTCTTTTTCGACCTAACGTTCATTCGATTAGTAGTAAAAATACCAAATGTTGATTCGATAAAAACTCTTTTGGTCAATTATTCATTCGATCAGTAGTAGAATTGCCTAATGTTTTATCGGTCAAACGTCAAATGATCAAATGAATTTCGGTCATCAGTGGTAAACCCATCTCTTAGTAGCCTTCTACGACATCTTCGGTAATAGGTGGGGTGACACGACACTATCCTGCTCCAACACCTCCAACCTCCAGGCTCCAAACCTTAAAAATAGTATTTCTTAAATGAAAAATTGTGGTCCACTACAAAATCCATACTAATATTATAAATGCGAAAGTAACTCTGTATGTCTGTCTGTCTGTCTTTCTGTCTGTCTGTCTGTATGTTACGCTTTCACGCCTAAACCACTGAACCGATTTTGATGAAATTTGGTATAGGGATAGGTTAGACCTTGAGAAAGGACATAGGCTATCTTTGGTCGCGATAACCGACATCCACGCTGGCGGAGCCGCGGGCAAATGCTAGTAATTTATAAACCAGAAAAAATATGTATTTTTAGGTGATTATCATCTATATGTTCTTGATCTCACGAACATAATTGTAATTATTTTCCTCCTTACTTCAAACAATTGATTATTGAGTAAGGAAAAACTAAGTTAAAAATCATAACGTGATGTTATCAGCCATCGTTGCCGAGAACAGAAATAGATTTTTATAACAAGCCATTTTGTTACATTATTCATGATAATGCCAAAAAACTCACTTTAAAATTGTAACCCGTCAGGTAATATTTAATAATGCATACTACTTAAATATATATACGATTACGATTCTACCTACCCCGAAGAGAATATCCAATTCTCATTACCTATGTGTATGAGTCATAATATTAAATAAGATAGTATAATAATTTATTACCATAGATTACAAATTTCTCCTCATAACAATGTTTCATTATAGGTACATTAATTATAGAATTTAAGTTAAATTACAAGGAGTGCTCAGGCATGTACTAGGTGACCTTCCAACAGATCTGTGCATTGTAGCATAGATTGTATGAGTAATTACAAAAAAATATAGTGTTGAGATTTTTACTAGGTATTTAATTTATATTATTTTTTCTATTTCAGAATTATTCGTTAATTATTCATTAATATCTTAGCAACAATGTCAGGATTACAACTCTATCTCTTCAGAACAAAGTTTGAGAAAACGTAGCATGTTTCGTTAGCACGATTCATGTTTCTACTTTATCAGTTTTTAATAAACACGAAACGGGTAACTTTTCCTTACTAGACTGTTCCCAAGATGGAAAGGAAAAGATTAGTCTACCAAAGGTATCCTCATTTATTTAATTTCTATTCATTTAATCATTAATAATAATGATTTTCAGTAATTTCCATGGTAATTCAACCTATATTTAATCATAAAATTCATATCACTGTATAAGAATCAAACTTATAAAAACACAACATACATATGCTAGTTCAATGAGAGTGTACACAGTTGCAAATTCTTCTAACAGCTGAAAAAATATCACATAACTATGTATTGTGAATGCTAGAGAACCTTTCAGTGTTAGACAGCGAATGACGTCGTCCAGTCCTTTGCGAGTTACCGCGACGACTTGTCGTGCGAACCGAATTACAATCAGTCTGCGACGAAGTTGTTGTTAAGTAATTTTGTTTTATGTTAAACATATTTTGTTTTGCTGTGCAGTGATAAGTATGTGAGATAAAACTTTGTGTCATATTTTTTGGGATTTTTAGTGTTCCTTGGAAGAAAGGATGTAAGTTTTATACTATTATTTTATTCTTTTAAAGTTTCAAAATATTTGCTGAGTCAATTTTAAATTACTGTGTAAAGTTCCATATTATAACTGAGTAAATTAATCATACATGTACTCGTATCTACTTATGTATATTTATTTTGTTTTATTCTCATTAATGCAAACATAAAACGTTTTTAATAATTAAGTTACTTCTGTATATTTAATTTGATAAATATAAAATATCTTACACTAGATATAAAATGTACACTTTTATTTATTTATTTATTTATTACATGGAAAACTTACAGCTACTAAAACATGAATAACGTTGGATTGGGCAATAGAAAGCCAGTAACAAGTTTTCGCTTATAGTCGCTGCATAGGTAAAACATTGTGAACATAAACACGCATTGCACAAACCTTAGTTAACTGCCAATACTAGCAATATATGACATCAATTTATGGGTTTGAAAAAAGCTAGGCTCAAGCACCGTCTTGCCGCGGGCACATTAGTCGAGAAAGGGTCAATATCTTGCTGCTTACATAGTCTGTTAAAGTTACGAGTAGCCCTCACTATGTAGCTGCTTTGCCTGTAATTTGTAGAAGCATTCGGAATTCGTAGCAGTGGATTAAATCGAATTGACTTACATGGTACATTGAATGAAAATTTTGATAACAGCTCGGGACAATTGATATCGTTATTTATTATTCGGAGGACGAAGGTGAAGTCACTTATCTCACGACGGTTGATTAGAGGTAAGAGATGAAATCTCCGACAAATCTGGAAGTAATTGATAGAGTTATATGGAATGCCCTGATGGAACCGGAGGTATTTGATAAAGCTGTTTTGGATATTATGGATATTATGGACTTTAAGAAGAGTCTTTTTAAAATAAACCACTGGAATAATTCATACAAACTTGCAATGAAATTACGATTGTTGAGGCGTGTCAAAGCGAACACACAACCCTCTAATCAAGGCACAGATAGCAAAATTTTATTAGGTTCACACATTACCAACTTTTCTTATGATAATGCGAAACACTTCCAGAGAGAGTGAGGCACTTTGCCGAAAGCATCTCAACTCAAAAATCAATTGAACGAATCTTTTAGTATCTAGTTGTATTCTTTTATGGGGACTTGTAATCTTCTGAAAAATTATAAAAAGTATTAAAACATTTATACGTGTATTTACACATCTAAACAATATTCTATGTTTTGAGATTGACATGGTCATTAACATTAATAGTATAACACTCACCGGGATATTTACCTTGTTCATAGTTTTTATTTGGTAACCGATATTTCGGCGCTGTTTCAAGCGCCATGATCACGGTGTACTTGTAAATAACTAGTAAACTTGTAAATAAAAACTATGGACATGGTAAATATCCCGGTGAGTATTATACTATTAATATTCTATGTTCCTAAAATAAGTACACATAAATATAAATATGAGGAATTTTGCCAGGCTTTTATAAAAAATATAGACAGCAGCAAGAAATTTCACTCTTTGCATGTCATGTAGTCATGTCATATATTATTGTTATGTGAGCCAGAATTTATAAATGAAAACGTATAAGAAATAACTCTCATAAATCAGTGATGTGTTCTTTAAAATTACGTCTACATTTCTTAATCGATAATTAACACACTTCTTAACATAACCGTTTCCTCAATTGCCAATAAAGTGCTCAACTTTGAGAAAACAGTACTTTATCCAGGGTATATACCTATTGTAGTTGGGATACAAGTTACTTAGATTTAGAGATACTGAATTATTCGGATTGTTTATAAACTTCTCCAGCAACGCAATAGTGTGTAAAGATTTAATTCCATTATATCGGTATTTTCAAATTGAGGAAACAACAACCTTAGCGGTTAAGAAGTTGGCCTTACGATCGGAAGGTCCCGGTTTTGAATCCTGGCCATTACAGTAGTGGGTTCACGTCGGTGACGACGTGGACTCACTCCTAACATAAGTAATGGAGGGGTTAGAAGGAATATTAGTAATTTCAGTTATAATATTCTTAAAAAAAACATAGTGACTCTGAAATGTGAGCAACAGTTTTAATTCTTAAGGTTTACGATTATAAATTTGTAATGTAAGCACTCAGAGTAGATAGGTACCTATAGCACAGAATAGATAATAGCCTATAGTAAAGTTTCATGAAAGTCTAAAGAAAAATTGGTAAAATGCAAGCTGATCCCATTATTTTCTAAACGCTGTTGAATGTGACATTGCTATTGGTTGGAACCGTAAGCCCACTCTTTATTGGGGATCTCTTTTGCAGCCTTTGCGGTAAAGTTAGGACAAAATCAATACATGCGGTTCATCTAAGGTTAGTTCCAATGTGATTAACTATATAATCAGTAGGTATGTATAATATTTGTTATCATCCGCCATTCAGCCGTGAATTATCTTCCACTTCGATAAATTTTCTCATAACTAGCTTTATTTTCTGTCAGGATTTTGCCAAAATCACGATATCTGATAATCTTTATTAACAAACGATTTGCTGCGTCATGTAAGTATACTCAGTGATTATTTCTGACAAGTGGCTAGTTTTGGTTTCTCATGGGAAAATACAATATTTTAACCTTTTAAGGATGCTTACCTATCACACAAAAGTTTCTAGTCCTAGCAGTTTAAAACTTATCACAATGAATCAGTCAGAATAAGTAATCCAAATGATATGGGTTTGATATAAATAGTTTAGAAACTGTGTGTCTTCGACTTATATAATGTACATTTACACTAGCGGCACTATTGTATTAGGTTTGATATGTACCTGTAATGATAGTGTAAAAGTTATAAATAAATAAATAAATAAATAAAAAGATATATAGTTCAGTTGGAATGCTCTTCCAACTGAGCTACAGAGTCACACTTGAATCAATTCAGAGTGTTATTAGATGACTCCACCATTGCCTTAAAATCGAGTCATTTAGTAACACTCTGAATTGATTCAGGTGTGGGTCAGTTGCTCAGTTGGAAGCCCCACCTGACTAATTCATTTTTCCTGATGTAATTGAATTGTATAGTTAGCATAATAAATCCTATAAAATGTCATAAAAAAGGTAGTGTCAATGATTGTAATATTTAGTTTAAATGGTGTAACTATGCAAGCGTGGTTGAGTTTGAAATCTGCAATGGATGGGTATTTTTGAACGTTGGTATAATCACTTCAATAAATAGTAGAACTAAAGTCTAACGCAAATCTGTATTGTTCATCAAACTGCAGTAAATATTTGGTCCCCGTACTTTCATACGTTTGGTCAACCTTCGCTACCTATGATACAGAATAGATAATATACACAGGTGTGCCCATTGTATTAACTAGGTTATACTTGACATGGTGACATATTAATTCGGTTGTGTAATCGATTCCTTTATACATCCACACTTTTTCGATATTTTCGGTATACTATGTACCATTACATGCTGATGGTACTATTCAGTGAGCAAAATAACAGGTCCCTATTCTGGTGTTTATTCAACTGCGCGTAAAAGCGAGACTGCATGGTTTTTTAACACTTGGTTCCACTTAGTTGATAATTTATTATCATTGAAAGCTTTCCTAAATGTTTTGGCGCGGGATGCTTGGTTGAAAAAACATAATATACTTAATGGAAGCACCTATCACATAATTGCATTTTATCATACGCAAGCCCTTTACCTTTGATTCCGGAAAATCCGGAAATCATCTTTTCAGTCTGTTATTTATTTATTTTTATTTCTACACGCATTAAAAGATCACCGTTAGTAGGTGGTCTATAAAAAAGTGAATTATTTAATAAAAATTAAGTTTGTACAAAATACGGTATTTTTTTAGAAAAAAACAATGTAGGAGGAGTGTAATATTGTAGGATAAGAAAGTGGAATTAATAATATCTATCTATCCTAATATTATAAATGCGAAAGTAACCCTGTCTGTCTGTATGTTACGCTTTTACACCTAAACCACTGACGGTTTTGATGAAATTTGGAATAGGGGTAGATAAGAACTTGAAAAAGGACATAGGCTATGTTTGGTTGCGGTAACCAACATCCAGGCGTGCGGAGCCGCAGGCAAAAGCTATTTTTTCATAAAGAGAAAGGATGGGACATTTTTATACCTGCTATTTTATACATGCTATTTTTAACGTGGTTGCCAATGATTTTACGCCTACTTTGATTCTACGTAGCATTTTAAAGACTTCTTTCAACTGCTGCATCTGAATCGTGGCATACAGTAACTGTATTGATATTATTGCGTTTGAGTTTTAAAAACGAATCGTTGACACGAGAAGAAGAAGATTGCGTTTTGACGACATCGACAGTTCCAGTTATAGTGATGATTATGTGTCGGTGCGTATAAAATATAAATGCAGACATTCATACGCTCACGCCTATTTCCCTCTGGGGTAGGCAGACACAACAGCAACGTATAAAATGTATCTTGTAGTAGATTGATGACACCCGCTCGTGTTGACTTTTGAATGACACTTTCATGTCTCATGTTTTGTTACAGAAAAAAACAAAATAAAGATAAAATCTCGTCCGATAATTTGGAATCCGTGAATCGTGTGATGAAAGCTATACCAAGCTGTATAGAAGGTTTCATTATTTAGATCCAATTATCATTTGAATGGACACAGTATTGGTAGAATCATTTCTGTATCGAGCAATTAAAAATAGATTTGATTACTGTGATTTGCATGACGCATTTGAAATGGCATCGGTCATATTATGCAAACCGTATGGAGCATAAGTGCTTTACCACTTAGTAGGTATTTGTACAGTCAGCATCAGAAAAATGTTGACGAGTAGAGTACTCAATATAATCTTAAAACCTCAATATTATATTGATAATTAGAGTACTCAAAAAGTTGTAAGCATTCAGAGTAGTCAAACTATCTTAACAATCGGTCTTCCAGAAACATGTAAGTAAGCAGAGTGTACATTTTCATATACACAATCACGCTACTCAATGGTATCTAATCAAACAAAGTGTTCAAAATATCTGGACAATGTCATTTAATCGCATTTTGCATCCCTTTTTTACTTATGTAGACATCCTTTACACGTGATGATGGGATGATGTGAGATAGATGTATAAGTTAGAAAAGCATAGAAAATGTGTCAAATTAATGCCATTTTTTTTGTATTTTTTATAGTTGCCAGTTGCTTAAGCCATAAACTATCCACTTGAATTGGTGAGAAAAGAGTATGAATACTTACGTAAAAAATAAAGGGTCCTGCAACGCAAGATACACCTATGTATGTACTCAAAAATCCACTGCTCGTATTCTCTAATACGCATTATGACTACATCGACATGACATAGACGCAAAATGTCTACTCTTTGAAAATAGGTACACTTAGATACGAAACTATTGTACAAACATTATAGTAGAGTGTATTTTTATAATAGATTATAATTTATAATAGAAGTTTTTTTTAATACGTCATATACCGCAATATTCGCCTTCTTTCTCTTTTTCTTTCTCTCTGAAATAGTTATTAAAGTTAAACCTATTTTATTTTTACTTTTTACCCAAATAGAGGTTACCTTACCGGACCTTAAGGCTGAAAAGATTTCGATGAAAGTGGTCACAAATAAAGGTATTTATGAGTGCAAGAAATATAAATCTACACCGTGAATTTTTGCCGCTATATCTAATGAATTTTTTTTTTTTTTAAATTAAATAGAGTATAAAATACAAAAAAAATACATAAAAATGACCAAAAAAAGCAGGCGGAGGTACCCATTTCTAATTCATAAATCCAATGATAATCAATGGGTCCCGCCTGCTATGAAACTTATTTTGGTCTTTTTAGGAGCAGTCGTGTTTTTATTTTTAATAATTTTTCAATCGATAGAAAAATTTAGAAATACGAAACCCTATTCCATACTATGATTTATATTAATACTAGCTGTACCTGTGACTTAGTCCGCGTGGACTTATATCTACTAATGTAGGTTTCAAGTAATTTACACATCATACGAGTATTTATTTCTTACGTATTCATACTCTTTTCTCACCAATGCAAGGGGATAGTTTATGGCTTAAGCAACTGGCAACTATAAAAAATACAAAAGAAATTGTCATTAATTTGACAAATTTTCTATCCTGTTCTAACTTATACACCTATCTCACATCATCCCATCATCACGTGTAAAGGATGGCTACATAAGTAAAAAAGGGATGCAAAATGCGATTAAATGACATTGTCCATATATTTTGAACACTTTGTTTGACTAGATAACATTGAGTAGCGTGATTGTGTATATGAATATAAACACTCTGCTTACTTACATGTTTCTGGAAGACCGATTGTTGAGATAGTTTGACTACTCTGGATGCTTACAACTTTTTGAGTACTCTAATTATCAATATAATAATGAAAATTTGGTTTTAAGATTATTTTGAGTACTCTACTCGTCAACATTTTTCTGATGCTGACTGTACCTATATACATTGTACGAACCACATATATTATAGTCTTTGAATGCCCCTCAAGCGACTGACATAGATTTAGTAGCTTGGGTTTCATGCTTGAAAGTCATACTCGAGATGACTACGGACAAAAGTTACTTATTAGACGTTTATGAATTCGGCAGAAATTCTGAAAATAAATGCTAATCAAGAAGATGTCTTCATTGCAACGTTCTTTTTTTTTTGAAGAATATTAGAACCGAAATTACTAATATTCCTTCTAACCCCTCCAACTGTTCTTGATAGACATACCTATTTTTCAGTTGCACTGGTGAATAAGTACTCGTGAATCATAATAGCGCCAAACAGGCTGTACACGAGTAGCATATACGCATACGCTCAATGATCCGCACTACATTACGGAAAGCGCTGTCAATATCCAAGATAAAAAAGATGTGTTCCGTAAATTAAAAAAGTAACTCGATGAAAAAGATACTTACTTGTATCTGTAACCGATGGTAAATATTGGAGAGAGAGAGAAGAGAGACTATACAGAGAACATATTTTTTACATACCTAATTTAAACACTTAAATGCAAAACAATTTTGATTGAAAAACTTCTTATAAATTACATTTGAATGAAATTGTATAGTATTTATTATGCTAAATATACAATTCGAATACATCAGGAATGGGCGGAGTAATAAAAAATCTATGTTTAAAGAGTTGATATCCTGTTCTCAGCATTCCATGGATTCATCGTGCGGTCGCCGGATCCATGGCGTGGCAGAGTGGAACACTGTGACGGCGTCTGGGACTTGTGACCCAGGTGTAGGTTTAGGGTTACCATCTTGTGATGCATCAGCGCTCATTTCCACCGTCAGTCGTGTTCTCCCCTCTGACTATCCAAATTTGGTAAGATTTTATCAACGCTATTTTGAAAATTCGTTTGAGTAAAGAGCTTACTGAAGCTCTTGACAATCCGGGGTTTTTAAACAAGTTATACAGGGATTTATCTGGAATTTCCCGTGCTCCTACTTCTACGGCGTAGAGTTCAACCACAGCGGTTTTTTGTTAACTCATTGGTCAAGTCAAAGTATTTGTTTATTTTCATAGCGTGGTCTATAGGTAAGTTAATTTCCCACGGTACTGTGAGTTCTACTAGTACTGCCCGCTTTTGCAGTTTAGAAATCAGTGCAGTGTATGTGTATTCGAATTATAATCTACATCAAAAATTCAATCCATACTAATATCCATATCCATACTAATATTATAAATGCGAAAGTAACTCTATCTATCTGTCTGTCTGTCTGTCTGTATGTTACGCTTTCACGCCTGAACCACTGAACCGATTTTGATGAAATTTGGTATAGAGATAGATTAGACCATGAGAAAGGACATAGGCTATGTTTTGTCGCGATAACCGACATCCACTTGGGCGGAGCCGCGGGCAAAAGCTAGTAATATATAAACTTATTCATTGACTCATTAGTCAAACATGTGAGTAATATCAATTTACCGCTTCTGTAAAGTAACTAGCAGTCGCTTAGTAGCTACGTAACATTGTGGGTGGTGAATGGGTGGTCGGTTAAGGAGAATTGTAGCCTCAACGCCTTTTGCCCGGGGTAAGGCCTCAAGGCATGTACTTTGATGTCATTGTCACAACAAACAATACAGTTAAATCGAATCCATATCAACTCAGAATATAATATGGAAGAGATTGAATGGCAATCAAGAAATATATATCGTGATCAGGTAGTTTAGAATCAATTGCTCGCTGAGTGGATTCACAATGATAGCGTTAAAAATAACGTTTTATTGTAATAAGTAGGTAGATTAACACAATCGTATTGTGAACAACATTTAAAGATATTTGTTTTCAGAAATTAAATAAATAAAAGAAAAAACACAAACAATTTAAATGCAAAAATGTAATTTTGCAATATAAAGATTAATTGGGTGTCGATATCAATAAACAACTTTAAAACTAGTTTTACTATGTTATTACACGGTCATAAAGAGATTTATAGATAAATTAGAACCAAGGTCAAAATGGTCAATTATCACAAAATTAAAGTTCTTAAAAAATATAATTACTTATTATTAACAGTTTTGTATGCACTGATTTGTGGTTGCACCGAATCAGTGACTTGAATTTATACACATCATTACAAATTTATTTTAGAAGAGAGTAAGAATAAAAAGAAAAAGAAAACTTTTGAGAAATACAGTAAGTACAGTTGCCATTAAATAATATCAAAACAGACAAGGTGTCCAAATACTTGTGAACAGTCAAATTATCAATAAGTTGCACACACTGTAAGTTACTAATAACATCTATACAATCATTACTTACTTACTTCGAAACGCACAACTTAAACTTTATAGTATAAACTGCAAGAAGTAATCAATAAAAAAATGAGGTTTAAATTTTTTGAGGTTGCCTGTCTGAAAAAAAAAAAAACAAAAAAAAGTAGGCATTGTTTAGATTTGGCAATACTGGTAAAAAAAATATAATTAACGTAACTAAATGATTGAATAATAAATTTCAAGTTTGGCAGCTGTATTTGGTATCAAAATTAAATAAATAGGTACAATGGGTTTGCAATAGCTCGCCTGAGAGATTTCATTTTCGGGGCCACCCTAATTTCCAATAGCGTTGTTCCCTTTCTCTAAAAATGGAACAAATTATTTAAATCTCCTAGACATCATAAAATGCGTCGTCGCTGGCAGTATTACCACGTCGTTGGAATACAATTCTTATTATTTTGCCTAACCTTTAGGACAAATGAAACGTCATTTACATTATTTGGCAAGTTTTGTACATTCAACTATTGAATCTGACACTATACTTCGAACGCGACACTAACACTGCATAACTGCATACTACACTGAACCTTTTCCATGAAACACATATCAACCCATTAAGTTCACTAATACTAGCTGGAATTCGATCGTGCTGGATAATACTATCAAGGATGGTATGTCGTGTTAACTGGCCTGATGTTACGTGTGTGGTGCCAAGCTATTGTCAATCGCTTCTTGCCTTGAACACTTTTCTACGAAAACCATAGCCAGTGTCTAGCAAGTAATTCTGTCAAAATAATAAAGGTAACATAGTTTAACTTCATGTCTCCAAAGTAAATCACGTGTCTCAAGCATTAAAATTAATAATGGGTCATTTCAAAGGAGATGGCTCTGGTCAGTCCCTGGTGAGAAAGATTCCGGCAATATCACTTTCAGCAACCGAAAATTCAAAGTGGGCAAGTTTTGAAGCCAAAATAACCACCTCCGCCAGCTGCGGCGGAAAGAGGGAAGGATTTGTCGCACGATAAAGGAGAGGCATGTAAATTATTTGCGCATTAAATAACAAATCATAAAGCAAGAAATGTCGTATTGCAAATGAGAAAATCATAATTACACCTTCTTTACTCTTGCTTGCACTTTGAAATCTAAATCCCTTTGCGCTGCTGCGTTGATTCAAATCAGAAAGGGCTCTGTAATTGTAGCATAATTGACACGCTCTCTTATTTATTTTATTTGAAATTTTGCTTCTTCCTTCCTTAAGTACGTAGTGAATGTTGATGAAAAGTGTGGCTTGAAATAGAATGGGGAATTAATTAAAGACTACCTACACAGACAGATTGTAAAAAAAATCATTTGACTTTTCCCTTATGAAATAAATCTGTAAAATCAGTAGATTTTGTTATTTATGTAAATGAAGGTCATGTATGATTCTTCATTTAGTTTTAGAATAATATAATTTTAGACTTTAGTTTGTAAACTTAACTAGATATAATCATATAATATAGTTTCTGAACGCACGCCTAGATGTCATTAGTGTCATTGTTATCAATACTATAGTTTCATTCTAACAACACGTGGTGTTTATTAGTTTCGTTTTTAACAAAACTAATTAATAAAAGTAGGAATAAATAAATAGCTTTAAATATTGTTTCTTTCACAGGTTTGTAACATTTATAATAATTACTTTGATGAAACTAAAGTGTCATGTAATTTATGGTTATTATAATAAAACATTTCTTTCACAGAGAAACGCAATTAAGTTTTTATTTCTATATAACCATTGGTAAATAGTGTGCCAATACACATTATATCTATACAAAGAAAATTTGTAGTTTTGTTATTTATCTACTTCAATATTAAGAAAGTTGATTTATAGAGTAGGGCACTGGACTGAATCATTTTCCCGTATTGCAACCTTGGTAATAAAAGTAGCATGCCTCTGAGGACAATTTCAATCAAGAACAGGCAGGAACAGCGGCTTTTTGGAGGGGGTAAGGAGGAAAATCATTATTTAATGAGGTCATATGCAACATGCCTAGACAATGAAGACGATAATGGTAGTCAACATTTTCTTAGCAGGGTAAAATGGGTTGAAGACGAAAAAATTCGGCTTTTAAGACCACATCAATTCTAGTCAGATATAATTTATTTGCCACCATCTTACTCAGTTCTATACTATTTGACCATAAATCATTGATATCATATATAACAGAGGACACTATAGATAAGTAGGTAGGTACTCATTTATAATAACAAACTCAGATGGCTTTAAAATACCTAAAAGTGCATCATTCATACATACATTTGTTTGTGCATATTATACTCGTAAGAAGTGTGCACGACTAAATTGTAATGAGCATTTTGTCAAGTTTATCATTGAAAACGAAAAACAATCCAACCAAATGAACTAGTAAAAAAACAAGACAAAGTGACATTAAATGACATTGACTCTAAGTGAAATCAACATCGTGACTGCTGTCAGATGGGATAATTTGAGTCAATATCAATTATACAATAATAACCCTTACTAATATTATAAATGCAAAAGTAACTCTGTCTGTCTGTATGTTACCCTTTCACGTCTAAACTACTGAACCGATTTTCATGTAATTTGGCATAGGGGTAGATTAGACCTAGAGAAAGGACATAGGCTATGTTTGGTCGCGATAACCGACATCTACGCGGGTGGAGCCGTGGGCAAAAGCTAGTACAAAAATAAAGAATAACCAACTGCAGGAGGTACAGGCGACCAAGGAGATACGATTGCACCTTTACATACAACTTTATATGAAAAAGTGCGACCGTATCTCCTTTGTCGACTTTACATACAGAAGATGGCATGACAGACGTGACTCTCTTACACGTTTATATCGATTTTCTTGCCTATCTAATCTGCCCCTATACTAAATTTCATCAAAATTGATTCGAAGATTTAGACGTCCCATTCCTACAAATATACAATCAAGCAGCCAGTATTCTGCAATTAGAGCTTGCCTTCTAATGCAGCCTCATCGAGCAAAGGCTACGATGTAGCTGCATGAGAATATTAGTAATTTATATACTGCCTCAAAAATATTCAGAAGTTTTCTTATATGTAGTAGTGTTCTGTTTCCCTCGATAAGCGGTTTAAAAGTAGCCACATTTTCCCCAATGGTCGCAGGTGAAAGGCTACGACTTTCATCATTTAACGAAACGAAACACGTACTCTACTAACTTCACCAAACTCTCGTTTCACTGTATTGAGGTGAGGTGCTTCCTTTTCGAAAGCATTTTGCAGTCTAGCGTCACAATCTTGAAGAGATATCTGGTTTAAAAATCATGGAATTCGTCGCTTTGAAATCTTTTCGCGTTACGTCCATTTCCACGAATAAAATAAATAAAAGATCATTTTCCCACCAATCTTTATTCAAAGTAATCATGAATTTATAAAAAAAAAATTGTAATCTGAAAATTCAAACAAATACAAAAATAAAATAACTAAGTACCACATTACTAAATTGTCAAAATCAATGTATTTTCTGTCCTTTTTTAATATTTAGTTTTGTGTCATCCAAAAATGTAGTAGCACATATTTCATACAAAATAATAAAGCTTCTCTGTTTACCATGAATCTAGGGAAAGTTAGTTGCAATCGTAGCCATTTACATAAACCAGATTGCATGCATAGTTTATTTTTCTAAAAATATAGTGTCTGCATCGCAGGCGTATTTACGAACTCAAATTCATATTCTAAGAAATTCATGAATCATTTCCAGTGGCTTTCGAAAACAAATTTAATTTGACCCAATATTCATTAGCTCACAACATTTTATGATAATAATTTGTTATTATTAATTCAGTGTTCTCACTCCTTCGTAACCAATACGTCCAGGAGCCAATTTAACCTTTATTAAAGCCCCAAATCACTGCAAGATGATGATGATGATATTGTTTTTATTAATTAATAGTTTTGCATATAATCACTATTTAAATATTTTTAATTTTCTATTTTCATAATGAACCTACAATTTTTAAATCATCGATGACTTTGACATTACTTAATAGTGATAGCGTTTCGTTTTTATTATCTGGATATGGAACAATAACAACTATGTTCTATGCCTCATTAGTTAGTTGTTAGCTGAATAATAATGAGAGGTATCTCGTATCTATTGCGGTGAATGTTTGTGCCTTAGGGTGTATCTGCCAATTCTGCCATACATATTTATAATTGGAATCAGATATATCTCTCTAAGGACCTCTATAATTTTGTGTCCTCGAGTTTTATTTCTTTCCTAGATAGCTTGCTTATTTTTTTAATATCAGTGATGCTAATTGAGGAGTGCAGAGACTTTATTATATTTATAACTCCTTCAATATAACTTTTAACTTTATCTGAGATTTCCCGAGAGTTTTAGCCTATACTCGGTGTTTTGTGGTTCACAGTGGGTGTTAGGCTGTACAAGAGTCACAGCAGTGGGAATGTGGCTGGGATTAGTCCCGTTAAAAATATCATGATGGTGGTTCATGCTTAGAATAAAACCCCCTAATGCAAGGTGTAAGGCTTAATAATGCTGATCCATTTTTTTATATTATACTGCAACTTTTACAAAATTATAGTAAACTAGCTTTTGCCCGCGGCTCCGCCCGCGTGGATGTCGGTTATCGCGACCAAACATAGCCAACGTCCTCTCTCATGGTCTAATCTACCCCTATACCAAAATTTCATCAAAATCGTTTCAGTGGTTTAAGCGTGAAAGCGTAACATACAGACAGACAGACAGAGTTCCTTTCGCATTTATAATATTAGTATGGATATGGATGAGAGTAGATGAAAATTCTGTAGTAGCGGTATGTCCTGTTAGCGGTGATATTTAACTTATTTTTCTCGATATACAACTTCATATTTGTAAAACGAGTACATCTGGGAGTACCTATTTTTATAGTCACAAAATGCATGAATACGAAATGAGAGCAAACAATACCGGGAGTAACGTTCGACTCAACGTGTTTAGGAATGCAAACGATACAATAGATGACTGTACCAAAAAATATCTGCGATTGGCATCGTCTTTGCTGGTAAATATGCGCAAGTGCGAATACATTATGTGGTTGTATTCGCCCATATTTACATAAGAAAGTCCTAATAGTTCGGTACTAAATTATGTATCGCCTAACATTGTATTAGCTTCAACATTTAATATTTTAATAAAAATGAGATTTGACAAACGACATGATCGACGGATGCATGAATAACGTAGTTGTTATAGACTGAAAGGGCAAGGTGGGGATCAGATACTTTCTCGTACATTGAGATAATACGTCCAGCAGAGAAGTAGGTACAATTTTATTAGGTTTTACGAAAAGGATGTTTTTTTTGGTCGATCTACACGGGATTTGAACCCGCAGTCATTCTCTTACAGGTAGAATGCTTTTAGTACTAGGCTACCCGACCACGCCTGAACTTATCCAAGTTTTTCCTCTTTGAGGCGAGCGACGGTGAAGGAGATGGCTCTACGAAGAGTAAGATCGCGGGTTCATTACCCCGCTTGGGCCGAGCAATAACCAAATCTTATTATTCCTTTTTGAATCGATTTGAATAATTAGCATACTAAATCCTTAATTTAAACTACAATTTATTATTAATTGATTGAATGGAAAGTGTTGAAAGATCTCTATCATTATTTGGTATACTTACTTGCATAAATGAAGTTTTTATTATAGATAGAATATTTCCCAGTAACTGTAAATGATGCGGTAGCCTAGTGGTATGGGGAATGGACTGCTGAGACGAGGTCTCGGGTTCGATCTCAGGTTACTATGGCACACACCATCGATGCTTTTCGAAGTTATGTGTGTAAGTAAAAAGGCGAAATGTGGGTACTAGCACCTCTGCCTACCCCTTCGGGGAATACAGGCGTGAGTTTATGTTATGTTATGTAAATGATGAATAGTGAAACAGTGGCTTATATTGAGATTGTGTATAGTTGAATATCTAATTCAAGGTCTGTAAATAACAAAAACTTCGTTACCGATGTTATATACTGTGTGTTATGGTTGTGTCTGTTGATTATCTATGGGTTACAAATACTTCTACATGATTTTATTTACTACAGTCTGTCACAACTCACCAATTATAAATCTATACTTAATATTACTAAGTTGAAGAGCAACTACAGGTTCGCATTGAAAAACATTATTATATTGAGTAGCTCTCGTTTATCGAGGAAAGATAGGCCAAGTATCATCACTTCTCATCACTGTGATGCGAGCGAGGACACAGAGCTGCACACGCTGACCGAGTACCCGGCGTGGGACACGCCGAGACGGGTCCTAGTGGCGGCTCTGGGGGTGGGAGTCCTCACACTCGCCACATTGCTCACAGCGATGGTACGATGCGCGAACGCTTGGGGTGCGGCCACCTCCTTCTGCGAGCAAGTAATGCTCCGGGCCCGGGAAGCCTGCGCAGAGCGAAGGCGAACCGGACGTCGGAGGTCGCAGAACGACCTCCGTCCCCCATGAGCGCTGGCTTGGGGGTGACCGGTGGAGCCGCCTGTCACCCAAGCAGAAGCAGGCCACGGCGGCGGCGCAAAGTGCGCCTCCCCGTAACCGGGGCTAGATGGGGACACTGTGGTCCCCACAACCCGAAGGGAGCCATCTCGAAAGAGATGGTCCTGGGTCTGCCAGGGTGCGAGAGATATGCTTTTGGCAATCTCACCTCCGGCAACCAAGGACCCAAGACGGCGTGCGTTTTAGTCGGTTCGAGCCCGACATAACCACCTCCCCCGGCTCCGTGGGGGTGGTATCCGTGGGGATTTATCGCACGATTAAAAAAAACATCACTACTCATCACACTAACAAACTCTTGGGAGCGGAACAGTAACAACAAATCCGGCAAATTTTCATGCATTAGGTATTTGAAAATTAATAAAATATATAAGTATATAGTTTAAAGGGGTCATATTATGGAGTTTTGAAGTATGCCACGGATGAAACCAGGGTGGGCCAAGCCAGCTACTTGATAATAACCTGTTAAAGTGATCTGAATCTTGTACTTTTAACACTCGAGCATACTTGTGAAATAATAAGTACATTGTATCATACTCTCTTTTTTAAATAATAAATTCATAATCTGATTATATTATTAATGTTATCTATTATGACAAACCGTGAAAAATGTATATAGTGGTCTGAAGGTCATGAGAAACAAAGCTATTGAAAATAATACATTGTTATATGTGAGGGCAAAGAAATCAAAATTTATTCTAATTGTTAGTTAGTATTATTATTATCATTCACAGATTAATTTGGTTTCGATATTTCCGATAATGCAAGGAAAGAAAATACCTTCTTGAATTTCAAGGTATAATACTTTTAAGAAACGGACAAGAGGTATTCATGCTTCATGACTGTATTAAATTCATTTATGTCGTTTGAAATATTTAGTTGAATTAAAAATGAATATAAATAGCATTACTTAAGTACTGTTTCTATAGCAAAAAGTCATTTGAGTTCGTCTCACGAGCAAGGTCGTTGTTAATGGTCGTTTTACATATTATTAATAATCTATCATGTCAATGAATAGGTATAGTAACTAGTCCACAACGCAAAGGTTGATAAAAGTATATGAGTACATATTTTGCTTTATATTTATAATATTTAATATTATAATCAAATTCTAATATATAATTACAGTGGGTGGCAATTTTGGCCTTCGTGCTCAGAAAAGTAAAAGTTATCCGTTATCATAAATAAAAATCAATGTTTATGATTAAAATTACACTTTTGTATTTTGGTTAGAAAATATTGACAAAGTCATGAGGCGAAGCTGGTAAGGTTATCTAATAGATTTAGTTCAAATTACTCCGCGAGAAATTACCTCCATAAAAAATTATAATGCGCCCGCATTCGTTCACACGCAAAACGCAACACAGGCCCTTTCAGAGCAGCATGTTATTACCATACTCCAATATGCACGTTAAGAAGATCAAACTATTTGTACTTGATTAATAAGTATCTCATGTGATTCATCGTCATCATAACTCATTATAACAAACCATGACTATTTTATTCCTATTTTATTTTGATATCTTACCACCTGTTTCATTTGGTTCACCCTTGTTTCGCAGAACAAGGTTTGGTCGAATATTACTAATTCGAACAACGCTTGAGAAAATAATTGCTTTGCATAATATCGATTGACATAATTTTCATTTCATCGAATTCAAAAGAATATAAAATCAGGTACCTATTTATTTGCGACAACAACATTTGCGCTATTGATCAAAAAGTATAATGCTCATTTCATGTAATGTTCAGTTGGTATAATATGTATTTCATCGAATATTCAATTGGTATAATGCAATGAAGTGTAGAAATGTGTTATTAGTTTAGTATTTTGTATGCTAGTATGTTTCATGAAAAACAATACAAGTAAAATTGAAAAACTCTGAGTGCCAGAGAAAAACAAAATATGAAAAAGAACAATGAAACCACTATCAGTTTATTGACAATGAAAGGAAACCAATTATTACTAAACCGAATATGTATATTATTCGATATGATCTCTCGAATAAATCATTATTAGTCTAATGAGGCATAAGTTTAAATAAAATTATTGCAAATGAAAATTCGGTGAAATGATATTGTTACAAATAAATAATTACGCTAAATAAAATTCTACCAATTAAATATTCGGTCAAATGAATAAATAAGTGAAATGACTTTATTGTAACTGAAATTAGTCGAAGTGATTTTCGACCAAACGTTGTTCTGTGAAACAAAGGTGAACCGTTTCATTCTTTTTTTAATTAATTTTTTTCATCCTTCCACACAACGCTATCTAGACCCACGGTAAGCTTAACTAGCTTGTGTTACGGAATCTAGAATGCGGAAAAACATACTTAGAGACGTTCTCTGTAAATACATACATATTATACATAGAAACACCCAGACCAATGCAAATAGCTATATTCATGCATACAAATATTTGCACTGCGCAGGGATTTTGATATCTAATTAATTTATTTGTAACTAACATAACCAAGTAAGAAATTGTTACGAACTCAAGAGCCAATGTAGCCACAATAAAGAATAAAACCACTTTTTACGGATTCTATCGATATCTAATCCGTAAAAAGTGGTTTTATTTCAATGAGTGACATTCGCGTAAACTTTAGAAAATATCACATAATAAAGAATTCTTATTATTATTATATTCTCTTCGAACTAACACATATAATACAACTAAAGTAACTTTAAAACAACATGCCGAAGTTTATTATTTTGTAAAGGGATATAGAAAAGTAATTTTGGTTGTTTCTTATTCCCTCGAGAAACTTTTATAGAGTGTATACACACATTTCGTCAAGTAAACACAACTTTCGTAATACTCTGTTGTTGAAAGTTGGAAACCGTCAAGATAATACCATCAATCGGAAAGTATGTTACTTAGTTTCAGAGCTGTTCAGTCTGTTTTTCTTTATTTAAACTTGTGTGAGCTCTTAGGGTGGAAGGTGTCTCGTAATACTATAATAACACCTTTGATTATTTATATGTCTAGATGGAGTGTCAAATGCATACAAACGTCTCAAAAAATATCAGTGTCTTCAATCTCATAGTAGGTACTTACACGCAGCTCAGTGACGTTCGCGTCGGCTCGGTGTCACAACGTAAAACCCGCGAAAAACATTAAATAAAAACTGTCGAAATATGGCGACTAGCACTATCAAAGTGTGCCGGAATTAAAAAGGACGCCTAAATACTACTACACACATACCTTTTAAGAATAAAGTAACCAAAATACAAGTTAAATTAATTATTTTTTTCATCACAACAATATGTCATTTATCACGCGCCATATTTGTAAGTGTTGCCAGTTTTTTAAATTCATGGTTTGGTTCAATTGGGAGAGCAAATTAGTCATATGTACACAAACAAATATATGCACTAAGCGATAATAGAACCCGTGCCCCTTGCATACCATTTTTTTTACTGTTACGCTACAGAGGCTGTCAAAAAAACAATTTAATTATACCTAGGTGATTTTTTTGGGAAATTTTGCTTGTAGCTGGTATCATATTTACGCACACAGAAGCACGAATGCAACGTGTAAGACACGGGCCGCACGCACACATGTTTGCATAAGTTGACTCGTTTTATTTCCGTTGACAGTAGGACGAGGCTCCATCTAGACATTATATAATCAAAGAATAACACATGCTATTTATAATTTTAACTGATGGCACTTGGTGGAAATTACGAGTAGCTACTCTATTGATTTCACTTTCACCATATATCTCTTCTTCTTCATCTTTGTGTTAATCCCAATCGCATCCGAAGCTTTCAGCTTAGAGTCTGGGGTCCGCTTTACCAGTCTAACTGCGGATTTGGCTTACGATGGTGACCCTCTTTCCGAGACTTTGCCTTTGCTTGACATCAGGCAAGGTGAAGTCAAATAGACGTGCCATATATAAAAAAAGAAAAAAATCCGTGAAGCTCACAATCCAAAGGCTATATCGAAGCATTGCAGTTAAACCAGTTGTAAGACTTTTCAGGGCTCCAACTACCCGTAACGACTGCCATATGATAGATGTTCGTATGGCAACCGGGACCGACGGCTTAACATGCTCTCCAAGGCACGACCAGACCAATGCAAATACCCATATTCATGCATACAAACATTTATACTAAGCGGCGATGGAACCCGCGCGCCTCGTGTAGCGGCCGCGTTCACTGCCGCTACGCCACGGAGAATGTCATATTGTGTGATATTGTTCACTGATCCACAATATTTAAAATCCGTACTCACAGGAGGCAGCAGAGACAATTATTGATCGAACCTATCACTCTTAAATTCCTCTTATTGATGAAAGATAAAGAATTTTTAACTGATTTATCTTTTATTTTGGTGTGGGTAGATACGGGTTCACTACGCCAATTCGAAGTCCGTTATATCTTGTTACACTTTAAATATGACGACTCATTCATTATTATTTTCATCGGTACTTCAATTCTTACCGTGTTTATATGACCAAGTACGTTTCATATGCATGCTACGTTTCACCTAAACACTATAAATTTTAAGTACGTTTTCTCTTACAACAATTCATCGAACTGAGTTATATCGAGGGATCTTTTTATCTAATGAGCGTAATAAATAATTGTCTTTATCATATATAAATCTATATATATAAAAATGAATCCCTATTTCCCTTGGTCACGACATCACGCGTGAACGGCTAGACCGATTTCACTAATTCTTTTTTTGTTGTGTTCGTTATTGTTAGGAGAAGGTTCTTATGAAAGAAAAAATGAAGAAAATTGCGCGGAAAATTAGAAAATTTAAGAATACATAACCACCATATAAAATAGCTGATCCGACATACGCCATGTCTAAATTTTGAATTTGGAATACGAATTGGAAAAAAAATGTGATGTTATCTGACGTTTGATATAAATTGACATAATACGTGCAAATATTGTCAGAGGCTGATTAGCAGACATTCTTCTGAATTAACAATATGCCTGTTGCTTGGGCCGCGAAAATATTTATGGTGGCTATTTTTTATTTAGGTCGAAAAATTTATGGTTTATGGTAGTATGAACGCCCTTGACCGTAGAGGTATATGGTTGTATGGGTCCAATAGGTATATAGGCTCCGTAGGTGTAAGTATGGGCCCCGGTGACCTATTAGTGTCGGGAGGTCCGTGGGCGTATGAGACCCGAATCGAAATGCTTTCCGTTCTCAAAATAATTAGGAGAATTTGATACAGCTAATTGATTCTAATTTCTAAGGCGAAACAAAGTTTGCCGGGACAGCTAGTATATAATAAAAAAATCAACCTATCCCAGGAATCCACTAGAGAGCTTCCTGGGATCGGTTGATTTTTTCTTTTTATATTTAATATTTAACATGAATATAGCCTTCATAATGCAAAAAAGTAATAAATATTTTTTCTTTAATTTCATCTTTTAATCACACTTAAATCCTTTCCTCATTTATGTAGCCGCTGAAGTTAAATACACTTTGTTCCGTCAAAACATATTATAAAACTTCCCCGACATAGTAATGTATCTTCCATAAAGGTAGATTGAAAATTGAAGACGGATGTCCATCTCCTATGCTTACCTACTCTACTTTTACGTGGTCGTAATCACGGCCAAACTCTAGTAATATCATAAAATTTAGTTTGTGTTAACACTTTTTCTATTTCTTTTTACGTGTTTTGATAATACATGCTAAGCAGATTAGGCAAACTATGTTATATGGATGAAATAGGAATGTAAATAGGTACAAACAACCTTGATCAAATATTACGTAGATAAAACAATATTCCACCAAATAGTTTTACACAAAATAACTCTTGGATGTAATGACTTTAGTTGAAATGAACCACTGGTGTAATGTTTGTTTGTTTCATAGCAGACTCGTACAAATAAGTGGTCGAGCATCAGTCATAGTTAAAGTGTAACAAGATATAACGGACTTCGAATTGGCGTAGTGAACCCGGGTAGGGGTATACTTAGTATTCGCATACTCCAGTTAATCTATTTCTTATTCTTTCAAAAGGCGAACTGCAAATAATGGTACAGCTTATTAAAAACTCCTAACTTAGCTTTCAGAATACCAATGATGTTATTTATCCTGCTATCTTACTTACCTTCTTCTTTGTAAACAGTGTTTTTGACTTGATGACCCGTAAAAACTGATGTAAATATGGTCACTAAGGTTTCTTGATCGGCCATCGATTTCTTCGTTATCAATAACAATGTTACATTATATTCGTCTTTTTGATAATTACGAACATACAATGGACGCCTCACTGTAACATTCACGCGATAGTTACATTAAAAAGATAGTTGAAAGTTTCCTGTTAAACATATTGTTTTAGATAAATACATAAATGTACTTTGCCACCATTTTACTCGAGCTACAACCCTGGTTTAGAAGCACTGAAAAAAACAGAGAGAGAGTGGTGTCAGTAAGTATGTAATTAATGTGCCAAGGACCTTTCGTGTAACTTTTGATGTTTAGGAATACTTACGAGAAGCTGAAATACCTTTATTGAAACGTATAATAACGTATGACAGTATTAATGTAGATGTAACACGTCAATGGATAAAGGTTAAGAGCATTAACTATTCATTGTCTTCGTAATTATCTACTAACGATGTTATATTTATTTACATGACTAGCTCAATAGATAATAGGATTACAATTGTTTAGACTTGAAACATTTTTTAAGTTGACACAACCCATAAAGTTCTAAATAAAGAACACTTATTTAGAATTATATGCCACATACATACATACGTACATATGCATATAATCACGCCGTTTTCGGAGGGTTAGGCAGAGGTGAAAGAGGTGAGATAACATTCACATTTTACCAATCATTGTATTCGGTCCGACGTAATAGGAAGTGAGCCTATTGGCTACGGCACACCCTCTAGTAATTACGGAGACTCATATAACTAAAGCCATTTTTGGTTTACCAGAATCAACACACAATAGTAAACTTACCATCCAAAAAGCACAAATTAATGATACCATTGAAAATCTAGGCAAAGAGGAACTGCCTTAGAACCTCGAAATTAATCAGAAGTATCAATCCAATAATCAGCTTATATCAGTCCACTACTGGACTTGTGCTTCTCACAATATTGGAAGGCTTTGGCCTATTGTTTCCACGCAGGCCGGACAGGTTGGTACAGGGTTTTATTTCGAGTTTGCCTTCTCTCGCAGTGATGTCGTCAGAGTTTTGTTTTCATTCGTCTCCTCTTACGACTGATGAGATGGGGTAAAGATACTAGTGTAATACCATCTAAAGTGGTTATAAATTAGTTCCCTTTAATAATTCGTCTAGTAGATTGTTCACATGGTGTGTGAAATATTGCAGGCAATTTTTCGCTTAAGCGTTTTACGATTATGAGTTTATTGCGTGTTTGAAAAACACTCTGCGAAACAAAAATTGGGTAACAATTTGTCTGTTGTTTGATGTAGTATTTGATTTACGCTATTATTGTTAGGGTTCAGGTGTTGACCTAGCAAGTTACGACGTGAACCAATTTCAAGAACAATCTTTTATATAAGTGGTAATCCAAGTGACATTTCTGTCAGGGGACTTGACCGAACAGGTATGTTAGCGTGCTTTAGTGTAAATTAAACATTTTATTTCGGAAACCCCCGCCAAGACGAAACAAGACAAACATTTCATATTTTTTTGAAGCTTTTGAAGTGACCGTAAACTCTAAAAAAGGTAGCTGAGATAGACTGAATTCCGAAGATATGAGTGCTAAGGCGTAATAGATCCTAACTCGCTAAGCTTTTACGCAGATTGTTTTATATTTTCATATATAAAGTCCTTGTACCTAGTACCAAACCAGTATATGCATTTAGTAGTTCCATAAACTTCATATTTGTCGTGGCATACTGATAGCTATATACAAATATGACAGCCTCTGTGGCGTGGCGGTAGTGCACGCAACTGCCACGCAGGAGGCGCGGGTTCAATCCCCACTCAGTGCAAATATTTGTATGCATGAATATGGCTATTTGCATTGGTCTGAGTATTTCTATGTATAATATGTATGTATTTACAAAAAAAAAATATATGTATGTTTATCCGCATTCTAGATTCTATAACACAAGCTATAAAAGCTTACCATGGGTCTAGATAGCGTTGTGTAGAATGTTGTGGAATATTTATATTTGTTAGTTTTTTCTAAATTTATAAAAATCTTATAGTTTGACTTTGTTGTCTGTTGAAAAGTGCAATATGATACAAAATATTTCAAGTAAATTTCAGTTACGAAACCAATTGACAAAAAAATTATAGCTATGCTTACTATGCATTTAATCCTAAGCAACACTAATAAATAAACCTTAATTTGCTTACTTAAAATTTACCAAGCAAAGGTGCAGGTACAGCTAGTATTAACATAAAATTAATTTTCGCTTCGTTGCTGTTAGACGTAGTTACTAAAATTTTGTTTTAAAACATAATTTATTACCCTTCCTGCTCTATTATGGTCCGGCTTAAGACATGATAAATGAAGTAAAAATGTTGAAATTATTTTTTAAAAGCTTTTTTTAACATGCTAGGTTGGTACGTATACTAATTGCCTGAATTGAAGTGAGAAAGCAAGCCATATTTTTAGTGTCATATGCTCTATCTTCATCTCTAGGGCCATTTTTCAAACTGAAAATTATGATGTCTGAAATAATAATAACATGGTCTTTTTTATATTCAGTAATAAAAGGTTACACACCGGAAATTTCAGTGACTGTTGGAAAAAAGAATGTGAACATATTATTATTATAATTATGTTGATTTTACTGTACTCCTAAAATCACTTTTACAGTGCTAATTTGCAACAATATTACGTAAACTGGGACTACTGAGGACTGATTGTATGATATAAAGTTTATTTCATCATTTTGTGTTACTAAAACAGTTATTATTAAAATTTAAAAAGCCTCATGGATAAATAATTGAGCGGAGTTTCTGCGTAATTTGTAAATCAACACTGTATACCATTTCAATAGGGTGAAACAAGAAATAAATACATATAGCGAAGGATACCAAGAAACCGAAAATCACCCTAAAAATCATCAATTCAAATACGTTTTCGGGCACTTGACAGGTAACTGTGAAATCCATCAATCACTGTTGAAGATTTATACCTATTTGAACCCAATTCCTGTTCGAGGAATATACACTACTAGAGGATAGTTAAGGATAATGCAAATAATTGAGAGCAGGTAGACTTAAGTTAGCCTGCATGAATAATGATTTGGTTGATATAGTCAATGATGACAACATTACTTTTTAATATTACAATCAGTAAATTGATTATAATTGAAAGGCACACAGTCGTAATCGAAATGCAATGAAAGATGATATTTTCTAAAGTTTACGCGAATGTCATTCATTCACCGAAACGTCGGGTTAGACGTAAATAATAACAATTAAATCGCGATAGAATTACTTAAAAAGTGATTGTATTTCAATGTTACGAAAGATTATTTAATTTCATTAGTTTCACAAGAAAGAAAGAATACCTGTTTATTATAACACACTAGACACTGGAATATATTTAAAAAAAAAAGAAATAAAAATTAAAAAAAGATAAAAATAGAATAAAAAGGCAATCGAACCAAGGACACAATTAATAATAAATTAACTATATAGGTACGTGGTATTACTATATGTATCATTAGTACCTATATAAATGATATTATCAAAATTGATAGTATGTAGTAGATACAACTTCTGTTCAAGGAACTGCGATAATAATTCTGTTAATCTAATTTTTGCCTAATCTTTTATGAACGGCACCCGAGATTAGGATTTGCCAAAATTAAGAAGAGTAGGTAGGTATAATTTTTGTCTCCTGTTATCTACATAAAGCGAAGATATTAAAAATATATGAGTGTCGCCTAACTTTTGGTGTATAATATTGTGCTTATTTATATTAAATAGGCCTACCCGACATCTCGAAACTATTCCCAGAGAAAGTAAGTAGTAGGCCCTTCTATTTATAGTTCATATTGAATTACTTTATTGCCCTTATATTTGATCTATTTTCGTTTGTGGATTTGTCTAGAACTAGTCTTTTCATGGATCAACATCATTAAAGGTAAAAATATAAAATAAAAATTTCGCTTCTGAATTGTCAATTCTTGGTGTAAACAGTCAGCGTCATAAGTATTTTGACAACGAAGTCAGAATGATCCTAAAACTCTCATATTAAGAGCAAACCAAAATGTTCAATTGATTTAAATGGTATTATTGTCCAAACTAAAGGTATGTACCAAGTATCAGAACAATCAGACAACTGGAAGGGGTAAAAAACTAAATTAAGATCATTTTGAGTACTTTGTACGTCAACATGTTTCAGATGCTGACTTAACATCCAAAATTTAAAGAAAAGAATCTGCTGTCTCAATTTTTCTGGATAAATTTAACAGTTATCCTTTATGAATAATATGTGCTAGGCTTGTTTAAATGGTATTTAAGCCGACTGGCTGAGCAAGCAACACAAAAATCCGGACTTTATTATGTACCTGAAATAATGCTTTGTCATGAACAGCCTGAAATTTTTATTCCGCTCTGAAGAATTATTCAAATTTTATAGTCTCATAATATTGTTTATTTAGAGCAGTCGCTTTTTATTTTC
Source organism: Eilema sororculum (assembly GCA_914829495.1). NCBI lineage: Eukaryota > Metazoa > Arthropoda > Insecta > Lepidoptera > Erebidae > Eilema > Eilema sororculum. The sequence goes on along the minus strand of OU618552.1, from coordinate 15,379,901 downwards.
TTACTAAACTTATCACTTTTCATTTTGAGTACGATTCATGTTCAATATTACCGTTTCTACCTATTATGTATGATTTTTTCCTCAATGTTCCACAAATGGATCTGGGTTAGTTGGCTGTGTGATCAACCAATCGTCTATTAGATATTTGGCAGTAAAAGTCTTCAGGTTTCAGGCACTAGTCACCTCGGTATAGTGACGGTGCATATAACTACTATGCCTGAGCTTAGTAGTTATATGTGCCGTCACTATACCACTGGGCTCTACCAAGAAATTTCCCCTTAATAATATAACAGTATTGTCATGTCATGTTTTTACATTAAACATCGTTTTGATCTGTAAAGCTTTTAAGCCGCTCATTCGTATGTTATGTACGATACATAATATATATAGAATAAGAAAATAGCAGCCTGTCTCAGTACGAGAAAATAAGAATTCGATTAGACACAACCTTTCAGAGAACATATCTACTTGACATTATTGAAAGTTGTTATGCAGAGATGAGCCATGCGACAATTTGCAGGTAGTCAGGCATGTTTTTATGGATTGAATATTTACTGTCGAAAAGAGAACTCTTTATTTCTTGGTAATCTTATATGGAACTTACAAGGAGAGTTTGGGTGAAATGGTGAATATATTGACAAAATCACTGAACTGATTTTGATAAAACTCGGTAGGTACCAAGATGGATTAATTAGAGATTGGAAAAGGATATTTTGTTTATCGCGATAATATGTCATTGAAACGCTAATCGATCAGTAATGTTCCCTAATATTTAAATTAGGTATAAGAACCCATGTTTTATCTCCAGCAACAATTATTCGACTTTGGTACATGAACAAAACATAATACGGTAATAGTATTTTAGACAGTCAAAGAGTCTTTTCAGATCATGACTAATACACTCTTTTGTATTTAGCAAATGTAAATACAAATGTTACCTTGACCTTGACAAATTGCGTTGAATATCATTTCGGTTGATTGTGTTGGATTTATGTACTCAATATGTTTGTCAAATGTTGCTCTGTATCGAACAGTGATTTGTCGTGTGTGTAAATAGCATACACTCAAAATCAACACGAAATACAAAAAATTGCGAGTATGTGAATCATAATTCCAATAATTTAAGGCATTTAATAAACATACAATATGTTTGGAGATACAATTGTTGACTTTGTTTTACTCCCTCACAAGTTACGTCTATGCTAAGTCTATGTTAACTAGGCGTATGTTTAGTGCAATAGGTTTAGGGGGCTCAGACGCAGAATGTCCACTTCTCAAAATGCCCACTGGTCACAAAAGGTCTCTTTCGCAGAATGCCCCTTTCGCAAAAAGTCCTTTTCTCAGAATGTCTCTTTCGCAGAATGGGAACTCGTAATGACCTTACATGTTAAATTTAAGACCCCATCAACGTGGGTGGAACCGTGCCACATTGGGCAGTCGTTTTTTCCCATAGAGTAAGAGTGCAATAATCCCGTTGGGCTGAGAACATGAGGAATTGCTCGCCCAGATACGGAAACGAGCGAGATATAATAATAGTAATAAGTTCAGTAAGTCAGTGCGTCAAGGTGGCGTGGATTTGGACGGTGCCCAATATTGGCGCCTTGCCACTAAGCTTAAGAGCCCTGGTTCATTTTTGATTGATTTGTTCAAAAGATTTATAAGTCATTGTAATCACCAAATGCGGCTGTAATTGATAATATCTATACTGCCCTGCTAAGCCGAAAGGCGCTATCTCTGAGATACGCCCTTTTAGTTTTTTTTATACTATTCAATAGCCAGAATAATTTCACATCTAATGGTATAAGCCAAATAGCGATATCTAATTTAAAACATTAAAATAAACCACTAAGAAGTTTTTTTATATCTCAATTTTTCCTTAAATTACTAAGAGATTTGACGGCATGTCGTTTTTATGAAGCCAAATAGCCTTATATTGACATAGGCTAAAAACGCTTAAAAAATGTTAATCAAAAACTTAGTAAAAATTTTAAGCCAATAAGCGGTAAGTCCATCTTTCTTAAAAGTTCCGGAGTTAGCGCTTTTGCGCTAAGTAAATGTGGGTATTATTAGTTCGCTAAGGTTTGAGATACGGCTATACCTAAGTATAGTAGGTAATTAAAATTGACTTTAATATCTTTAGGAATAAGGATTACACTCACTTACATTTTACAATAGAGATTACCTTACATCAGAGCCATCTACCTCGAGAATTGAAACCGTTAATAAAATTCAAGACAGTCAGCCATCTGAAAACTGGGATAACATCTCGATTAAATCTTCGGATTTATTAACTTCTGGCTCTATTCTCATCAGTGAATATAATATCAGTAGTACCGATGGCCCATCACTGATTACATGTTCAAATATTGCAGAATATAACGATCAGAATGTAAACAACGCAATTCCAAACATGTCGATTGTAGACGAGCAAAACGTGTCGTACCATCAGCTTCTTCCGGTAGTATCGCAAAATGATAATCAAGAGATAATATCGAATAATACAGTTGATAATGTTGATAGTGCGTGCACCATGTTAATTAGGACCAAGTATGTTGAGGAAATATTGCAAACAACCGATAGTGAGATACTACATATTGATAACGTAGAAACATTAACTACAGAAAACGAAGAAATACGAGCAATAAATACACCACAAAATGACGATATAAACAATGAAAGTTCAGTTGATTTGATAACTTATACTAAAAAAGGGACAATAAGAAAGAGAAAGAAGTATGAAGTGCCATTAAAAGAACGAAAAATATCTAAAATTATAGAAAAAAGGGAGAAACATAATGTGAAACCCCCCTGCTCTTCATTATGCAGGCTTTTATGTATTACAAACATACCGGTAGAGCAACGAAAGCAATTGAACAATTCTTTTTGGAATTTAAGCGATACAGAAAGAAAAGATTTTATGCTGCACCACACTTCTTCCCAGTCTGTAAAGCAAAGAACTGTCAATGAATCTGTTCCAACTAACTACAGAAGACAAACTACATTCTTCTATTTTCTTAAAAACTCACAAGGTTCATCATGCAAAGTATGCAAAACTTTCTTTTTAACTACCTTGGGTTATAATGCAGCTAACGACAAGCCTTTAAAGACTGCTTTAGGTAATAATAAGGATGACTCCGTCAGTGCTCCAGTAGACAAAAGATGCACTAACACTCCTCACAACAAAATTGACGATGGTCCTATAAAAGAACACATATTTAGTTTTGAACCCAGCATATCCCATTATAGACGTGAACACGCGCCCAAACGGTTATATTTGCCAAGTGACTTGTCGATTACACATCTACATACAAATTTCGTAGAAAAAAATCCTTCGATCACATGCTCTTACGACAAGTACCGAAAAGTTCTGCAAGATTTGAATATTTCGTTCGTAAAATTGGGCCACGAAGAATGTGAACTGTGTGAAGAATTCAATTTGCACGATAAAACGCATGATAAAGACAATCTCAAGGAAGACTGTGAGTGCTGTAACAGGTGGGCAAGTCATATAGAAAGAGCCAAGAGATCAAGAGAACAATATCAATCTGATTCCAACTTAACCAACGCTGATACCATTGTGTACTTCGCAGACTTACAAAAAGTCATAATGCTACCGAGAATTGATATGTTTAAGTCGACTGTTTTCACTCACAGGATTGTTGTATATAATGAAAGTTTCGTGCCCATTGGAGCTAGGAAAGGTTCAAAAGAATCCAGTATCTATCCCGTACTTTGGCATGAAGCATTGTCTGGACGATCTAAAGATGAGATCATAAGTGCGTATTATAATTTTTTAATGTTCTATCGGGATATGAAAAATATTGTACTTTGGGTGGATAATTGTTCTGCTCAAAATAAAAACTGGACGTTTTTTTCGTTTTTAATCTATGTTATAAATTCGGATCAGATCAATGCAGAAAAGATTATTGTTAAATACTTCGAAGCCGGACACACATTTATGTCTGCAGACTCTTTTCACCATAGAGTAGAATTGGCGATGAAGCGAATGAAAAATAAAATATATGACTTTGATGACTTTTGCGAAGCTGTAAACAGTGCTGGAAAAAATGTAAATATCAAAAAAATGACAATAGATGATTTTTATGAGTGGCAAGACTATACGACCCAATACAAACTTTCCCGGTTGTCACCACGACCTTACATTAGTGACATTGTTGAAGTGGAAGTTAACAGAGGCAGTTTTGACATTAGGTACAGAACTGGTTTCGATAATGAACCCATTACGGCTAGCATTATAGGTACAAAGTTCTTAAAATTAGACAAACTTCCATCGCCAACTAAAAAAACAGTACCAGCAGGAATATCTCAAACAAAAAAAAATAATATTTTAAAATCTCTTTCCAGTTTAATACCTGCTAATAGAATGTCTTTTTGGCGGGGACTACCAACTTTTGATTAATTTTATTTCATAGAAAGCAAATAAATTGCTTTAACTTTTTTTTGTGATTTGCTGCTACATTTAATAAAGTTGTTAAAAAAATATGAAATGCAGTTTTATTACAAATTTATTCGGAATTTTCATCAAATATGAAAAAAGATCATTTTGTATGGAACTTTCTATGAGCGGAATAAGACTAAAAGCAGTATCTCAATTTTTGAAGCCTTTCTTTTTAATCAAAATAGCGTTATCTCACAAAATAGGTATAATGGTGCCATTTATGGATAATTTAGGTATGTCAGTAATATCTAGGGTCAAAAATATGTTTATATAAGTTTTAACAGTTTTAAAAATATTAGTTTTTACCCCCGTTTGAAAATGGGAAAAATCCATTCACAATAAGTCGTTTTTCTCAAAACTTACTCTGATTGAGTTAGCGCTTTTCGGCTTATCAGGGCAGTATAGATCCTCTTTTTGACAGCCTCTGTGGCGTAGCGGTAGTGCACGCGACTGCCCCGCAGGAGGCGCGGGTTCGATTCCCGCTCAGTGCAAATATTTGTATGCATGAATATGGCTATTTGCATTGGTCTGGGTGTTTCTATGTATAATATGTATATATTTACAAAAAAAAAGTATCTAAGTATGTTTATCCGCATTCTAGATTCCATAACACAAACTAATTAAGCTTACCATGGGTACTATTATCTATTCTGTGCCATGGGTATAGATAGCGTTGTGTAGAATGTTGTGGAATATTTATATTTATTATTATAATTATAGAGCTAGGTGCCCGAAAAATGTATGCAAGGTCGTCCGATTAGACAAAACGCTAAGTACTAGGACATACAACACTATTACAATTATGTGATTTGGACATGTCCTTTTTGATTTGGTATGCTAAAAAGAATACGTGTGGCTGCAAAATGTGATTCATGGGTGTTAATTTATGCAAACATACCTGTATTGTTATTTTATGCAAGTTCGGGACTTCACGCGATAAAAACTTCCACTTACTTTTTGCCGACTTTCGGGTGCGATGCTGCACCCGTGGTCACGACTTGACTGAAGATGACTGAACACGACTTGACTGAAGATGTCTGAGTTCAGTCAGAGTACCTATATTGTCTATCGAGATTTGTAGATAGTGATTAGACAGTGACAATATTTTTACCAATAATTCTCGAATAGATTTATTCTAAGTAGCACACACTAAACAAATTGTACCATGGTAAATGTATGGGAACCGTGAAAGTACAAATTGTGAAGAAATCTTTTCTGCAGTCTAGCTAGTGACATCTTATGTCAAATATAACAATCTACTCTCACCTGTAGAATGGAGTGTCCAACGTGTATGTAAAAGAGCTCAAGATATTAGTTTAGGAGAGTTGTGATTTGGAATACTGTTGTTCCATGACTACTAAGTAATTTGTATACTGCAGATAATATGCCATACATATGTATATGAAAACATACGGGTGCTGATAGTGAAATTTTATAGTATAATAGTTTCAACACACAGTTAGTTAATTAGGAAGAAGAAATATTTGTGCACTAACAGGTAGGTTGTAGGGATTTTTATGTTCAGTAAATATCAGGAACATGTAAATATAAATTTGTAAGCTAGTTTAGATTTGACTCGCGATATTACAGTTTTTAATAATTTGTGTTGCTATATTTCTTTGATAGTCCTCCGTTTGGGTCAATATTAAAGTTTTAAGGATAAATACATCCGTATGATATTATACAGCCATATAGCCATATATTCTGGTAATCGCAAGAAAGAAAACATGTAAAAATAACAGATTTCTGATTAAGCAACTACAATGCCCCTTTTACTTTCATAACCCCAAAACAAGGTGCGAGGGTCTCTCAAATACGGGTTTTAATGCCAGTGCCAACACTTCCCACATTCATATTATATCCCGTAGGTAATCTCTTTCGAGGGCTATGACCTGTAATCCTTCTTATTACTTTGACGACCCCATTACTGCTAAAGCCACATAATCAGGTCAAGTAATATTATGTTCAAAAATAGACTACAAAAACTGACATATATTTTTTGTGGTAGACACGGCCCACCTGATGGAAAGTGGTTACCGTCGCCTATAATAGACGTATGCAAAATTAAGGGCATTACACTCGTGCTGTCTACCCTGGAGAAACCTTCAAATGCCCTTCTTAAAGTACCCCATATTGTAGTTACTTGGGAAAACCACGGTAGGGAGTTCATTGTACAGCCTAAACGTGCGTGGGATGAAGTTCCTTTCACACCACACGGTGCACACTGTTCTTGGTTGCAATGTATGAGGATGAATTCCCTGCCTATGGCGAGCGCTGCGATGATAGAATGTAGCTGTGGGCATCATGTCAAACAATGCATCTGAGCACAAGCCATTGTATAGGCGGTAGGACACACATAGCGGGTCAAAGTCCCTCCTGCGAGTATGGGACTGTCGACGAGCCTCACCGCACGACATTGCACCGAGTAGAAGGGGTTAAACTGGCTCTGGCAAAACGGTGACAGGAATACTCCATATGGAGCCGAACCTGCGCCTTATAAAGATTGAGATGTCGACACCTATGATCCTAATCTTACCAGAATCCTCTGTAGATAGAATAGTAATACAAACCGGTGACCGGCATAATAAAATTATATTATTTGAATTGGAATGCCATACTATATTCGAAGAATATTTCTAACCGAAATCTCTAATATTTTGTCTAAAAATAACAAATAAGTTAAATAAGGATATGATTCTGATATTTCAAAATGTTATTATTTTTATTTCACTATACACACTAAAAATTAAAAATTGACACATTGCTCTTTAAAATTATGCAAAACTTATAAAAAAATAATTTAATTATACTGTATAATCTTCATGAATAAGATAAATTATTAAGTTTGCCTATTTGGATCGAATTCGATACTTACAAGAATTATTTTGTTACAGAATCCTTAGAAACTGGTTGAAATCGTATGACGAAACATGGACAGCACAAGCAACAGTACCAAATTATATGAAGACGATGGTCTATATTCAGTCGACCACGTACTCAACAGAGAAATTAATCCTGCCGACAAAATATTGAATAGCTTAGCATGGCCAATAGAAAAATGTGTGGAATCCTTTATACGTAATGGTACCTCTCAAGATAATATCACACAGATGGTATTCTTTTACAACGGGACACCAATTACGTGTTTAGCCCACGCCCCAGTTTTGACTAAAAGCACTATAATTAGAGCAAGCGTACTATCGGCAATGGCGGTTTTATCGTTCTTCGGTAATTTAGCAACGATCATAAGTATACAACGAGGAAAAAGGGGTCGTGGAAGAGCGAGACCTTCATGGACAGCGATATATAGTTTGATATTTCAACTGAGTATAGCAGATTTACTTGTAACTGTTTTCTGTCTAGCTGGTGAAGCAGCATGGTCACTAACAGTAGAATGGTACGGTGGCAATATTGGATGTAAAATATTCAAATACCTTCAGATGTTTGCTCTGTATTTGAGCACTTTTATTCTGGTATTGATTGGAGTGGACAGATGGTTGGCCGTGAAATATCCTATGCAAAGTATGGCTACAGCAACGAGAAGTGGAAGATTGGTAATTATTGCGTGGGTGTTAAGTCTCTTACTGAGTGTACCACAGGTCAGTAACCATTAATTCCTTTTCAAAGAAGCGTCAAGCTACTTCTTAGCAATTAATACAAGTTTTACGAAATGTTTGCGTAACTTTGTTTATATGTCAGTCAAAACTTTACATTAAGTTATGAAAATACTACGAAGTAAATGCTAATTAACATTCCTTTAATCATTATAATATTGTACAGTAACAAAATAGTAGCACGGTTGAGTAGCAAACTCGTGCATAGTAGTTTAAGTGGCAGATAATTGATCACGATATTACGAATTTGGCTTCTAACTATTTTTTTATTATCGTATGTTTAATAAATGGAAAATAATCTACTTTTTGTTATCATATATGGTATAGCAGTGGCTCTCTCACAATAGGTATTAGGTTAGATTACGGACGCTTTTTTTCTCAAACTGGGAATAGTTGATCTCATCTACAAGAAAGCCCACGTTGAAATCGTGTGCATTCTATTGTGGTTATTTACGAGACGCCTCAATAGATAAAGGTATTAAAAACCCGCATAACCTAGTTTCATTGGAATCAACAGCGGTTCGTATGATTTGTAAAATCTGCTCTTTCCGTTGAAATATTTTTTGATACAACGTTAGTAAATTTTATTTGTTGCAGGTTATAATATTTAGCGTGGTCCGAGGGCCGTTTGTTGAAGATTTCTTTCAATGTGTGACACACGGGTTCTATACAGAACCTTGGCAGGAACCGACCTACACAACCTTGACATTTTTGTTCATGTTTATTCTACCCCTCATAATTCTTGTGTCAACATACGTTTCTACAGTCAGGACTATTGCACGTAAGTATTAAAATTATTTTATGACTAAAAGGTTTTCCGTTTCGATGTTCCTGCAGATTCTATTCTTTAAATTATAAGTAGGTACTATCTTTTCTAACTACTTCAAAATTGTAAGTATAAGAAACTAGTAAACCCGGCAGACGTAATCCTGTCTGGAAAAATAGTGCCCAGTTGTCAAGATTTAATTTTTAAAACATCAATACAAATTCAAACTTACCAACTCTAGTAGGTAAGAGCGCATGAAGAATTTATTCGAGTGCAATTTGTACCATCAAAAAGGATTTCACTAATCATTCATCAAAGTGCACAAACATTTTTTGAGGAAACACTGAAAATTCCGTAAGATTTAAATCCATATTTCAATAAACTAGTTTTCTAAATTCGTAATATTATAATTACCTGGCAGAAATTGTACTGTTTGCTAGTCATAGTTTATTAATTATGTACTATTGATGTATAAACAAGAAATTGTTTAAATGCATGATTTCGTTCATCTTACCTAGAAATATTAATGTGAAATTCCTCTACACAATATTATTACAAAATTTATATTCATGAAAAATATGCTTACACTGAGGCCACGTGCAAAAACTGTGGGCTGAAGCAATTAATAATTCAAGTAATACGTCTGTAAAACTTTTAAATGGCACTTAATTAAGTTACATAAAATAACGCTTGGGAAAGTTTGGAATCTCTTTAATAAGATGCTCCATGCAAAAAGTGGTTCACCGAGTTTTGTATGAAAAAATATTCCTCAAATAGATTTGATTCCCAGATATATTGCGCTAAGTACTCAATAAATTGATTTGATTCAGTTATTTGCTTCCGCTGAACAAGACATGATTAGTTAAACAAATATCGTTTCCTTCGAGAATGCATAAAACGGTAGTGAATACGATATTTCAACATTATTATTGTCATTGTTATCTATTATGTACTTGGATGCAAACAATTTTGTAATTTATAAACTATCGCGGCTAACGCTCTTGTTTTTTTATGACAATTCAGGACTTCTCGCGATAATTTTTTTTGTCTTACTTTTGCTGACGTTTCGGGTGCGATGCTGCACCCGTGGCAATGACACAGTCGCGTGAAGTTGTCATAAAGAATCATGAACTTTGTAATACCTATCAAATAAAACAGCATAACGAAACGATAAAACATATAACCTTAAATTCATTATTAACACCTGGACAAATAAAGAAATTGTCAATGAATGAACTCAGAACTGGTTTTAAAACAATGGAATTTAATAGGAATGGTAACTGATTTCGACAAATACTGTTCTGTAATACATACATACTTTTAACTTCCGCATCCCATGAAATATAATAATGTTAACAAGAATAAGGCTATCATGTTTTAGGCATAGAACCTGTGGTTGGCTACAACCAGGTTACACTGATCGTAATCATTATGATCACAGGCTCACTGACTCGGTGGTGCTCACCCATTCTAACAATTGGATAAGTTTATTATTTCCAGAAAAAAACCTGAAAAGTGCTGCGTTAAATCATGGTAATATTTAGTGTAAAATTATTTGATGACTTTGTGATTCACTAACAGAGCGCAGATATACTGAAACCACACATTTTAACAACGTTCACTTAGTGTATGCTATTGTATGGAATTGTAAACACATGTTTTGAACAATAAAAATAATAAATAATAATTATTATTTTTAAACCTGAGTCATTTCTGTTTATTTGTATATTACATGTGTATTTGTGATATAAATGCCAGACACATACTAATGAGGTAGGTACAGCTGTTTTGTGTACCCTTCTGAGGCTTCGTCAGTGCTATATCTGTTTTATACTTTTGGTATACCGTGAGTTCCACGATTTGACATTTTTTTTTTATAAATATAAGTAATACAGTTTTTTTCTTATTTAGATTTTTAAGTGTTTGATAGTCACTACAAGCTATCCATACAGTTATTTTAAGTATTTCACTTATGCAGTCATTATAGAACACATAAAGTAGTTTTCAGGACTACTTATACAAAGGTAGAATTTATACAAATTCTATTATTTTCATCAAAGAGATTTCGGTATTTATATTACATAAATATTAATAAACCTTTTGCAAATCCGCTGGTTTTAAATGTGGTAACAAATAACTTGTCGTAGAACAAATTATCAAAGTACACTTAGACTAATGAATGAATTTATTATTGTCTGAGGTTAGCGTGAATCGCTCATTGAAATAAAACCATTTTTTAACGGATTCTAACGGTATTTATTTGTTATTATTATTTATTATATATTACTTTTCAGCAACCATAATCGCGTGTCTAAAGATGCTAGTTATCACATAGTTTGAGGTGTATGCCATCTCAAATAACCTACACGAATCATGATGAATAGTTGATATTACTATTTACGTAGAATTTCTTTTTCAATAATATAAGCAACCAAAATTACTAATATTCCATCTAACCCCTTCAACACATACGTTAAGCTAAGCTTCTAAGAGTGGGTTCACTGGGAATATGGGGAGAATGGGCTCACTGTGTCGTTAGGTCTTACTATATTTTTCCGTAATCTAGGTTTAATTAAGTAGATGACAGGGCTCTACTGTCCCAATTTGGTAGCAGCATTTTACTTACATTTTCGAATTGATCTTTTATCGAAACGTGTGTAATGGTCAATCTGCCATTTAGGTGTCAGATTAAGCTGCCAACGACATCGACTGTGTGTGTCTTTTTTCTATCTACCTTGGATGATCACGATCACAAGTTATATAACTTACTGTAGTTGTAATGTTCTTCATTATTTGTACACAGTTTTTCTTTGACATTTCGTAAACTTTCTAATAGTCTTGTCGTAATCCATATATAAAAATCAATGCCACTTTTCGTTGTAATGTTATAACTCAACAACGCCTTTACCGATTTGGCTAATTTCGGTCTTGAATTATTTGTGGAAATCCAGGGAAGGTTTGTACGTAGAGAAAAATTCTAATAATTGCCGGGAACCGACATCCATGCGAGCGGAGCCTCGGGCAAAAGCTAGTACTTAATAAATTTAGTTTTCAATTACTTTGTTGGTACTGGTATTGACTGTTATTTGGAATTTCCTGTATAAGCTTTATTAAACGAAACTAAAGATAATTGTATTTGTTTTTGTTCCCAGAAAGCGAGAAGTTATTCCAACCAGAAGTGAGAAGACAAGAGAAGAAGTACTTTACACCAGACATGAACAGACGTCGTCTAATAAATAGAGCAAAAATGAAGTCTTTACGAATGTCTGTAGTTATTGTAGCGGCTTTCCTCATTTGGTGGACTCCTTATTATGTGATGATGATGATATTTATGTTTTGGAATCCAGATAACGAAGTGAGTATTCTTATGGTTTTCCATAAAAAAAAACACTGGAAAAGATACTGCCACCCTCTATAATGTTTAACACGCAAGTCCCCTTCACTTTCAAACATTACCAAAGTATATCGTGATCAAGTTTAATACACGGGGTCTTTAGTACTGTATTTAGTATGATCATGAACTGACCATGAAATGAAGATTTGACTGCTTTTGTAAAGAATATTGACATTTCTTATATAGAATGGAGATAAATTCAGTGCACTGAATTTATCTTCTTACTTAAGTTTGAAATTAATTGTGTACTATTAATGCCACTAATACCAAAATAACACTAGAGATGTCACTTACACGCTACTATCTACAGAGAGGGTTATGAAAATAAGAAAATGGGAAAGACTATAATAAATTCTCGATTCCGTCCACCCGAGCTAGCAAGTTGGGTGATGCTAATTTAGATAAGTAATCCACGTTCAGTTGATAGCGATCAAGTCTTTTGCAGAATATAGTTCAATCGTCGGAGTTAGTCTGACCGTTAGTTTCTTTTTTGTCCTAACAGTTCGACCACCGAAGTCGGTATAACTAGTCGTATCAGTTCTATCCTTGAACTACTGGTAGGACTGGATGGATTAAGCGAATATTGATAACTGAAAACATAGTTAATAAATGAAATGTAAATCATAATTTATTATAAAATATATCTCCTAATCATGCGTTCCTTTTATGCTACAGTCAAATACAATATTTTATTTCTTTCACAGTTAAGTGAAGAACTTCAGAACGGAATCTTCTTTTTTGGAATGTCAAATAGTCTAGTCAATCCTGTAATTTATGGCGCCTTCCATTTATGGCCCAAAAAGAGATCACACCGACGCAGTGACAGGTATAATTATTATTTATTTTGTTTACAGCTTAGGAAGCTTATCTTAGACTTCAATTTTTGTATTGCGAGTAAGCATTAATTGTAGATTTTTATGGAATATTATTAATTGCACATCAAATAAATAATCACATATCAATATATTTTCATCATTTATATGCTTTTTTAAATCAAATAAATTACTTTACTACAAATAAACTGAATGTTTCAAAACTAGTACTGTAGACAAAAATAAAATATACATCAGCGTGACATTACTTTCATCCTCTTAATGCGATACAAATAAATTGATTTAAGTACAAAAAATATGAATGTTTATCAAAAATACTAACTACACAGTAAATTAACTAGTGCGCATGTAGAAGATACTCATTGTCAAAGTAAAATATCTATCCGAGTAGCAAGTATACTAAGTAATTAAGTTCAGAATGATCACCGCCCACCCCGAAATAGATAGGTTAGGTTAGAAGTGGTTCGTGGTTATTTTTTTTTATAGGCAAGTAAGTAGTTTGTTGGTGCTCAATCAGCATTTTTGATGTGAATTTGGATTATTTTGTCGTGCATTAGCAGCATTAGCAGTGCATTAATAAAACTGCTTTGCATTAAGATAAACAGCCGTACCTTACGAAAATAAATTGTAGTGTGTTTTCTAATACTTTTAAGTTTAGTATTCTGCTGTGCAATCAGTAATTTTGATGGAAATTAGGATTATTATTTCATAAAAAAGTATTTTATTTGATTTGCATAAATACCACCCAAATGTGCGCTTTTCTTGTTTTTGAAAGTTTGAGCAAAATGTCAAGGAAAAAGAAAAAATGCAATACCAACTTAAATCATACCATATTACTTACATTTCTTAATACTTTTATTATTTCGGGGCTCAGTGTATTGCCTTGACGTTGGCGTTTGAAAACAAACGCAATTTTCGTTTCGCGCTATTTTTAGTGACTTTGAGCTCGATACATTGTTACTCTGGCAGCTTGACATACGAAAATGAGATTTTTTTATGCTACATCGTTGAAAATTTGTTTCAAATGGTAATTAATCTAAAAAACCTATAGAAATGTCTCCAGTTTTTCATTTTAAATAATTCATGTATTGACTTGACACATAACAATGTAAACTGATACACAAGTTGCAGTGTAACTTAAAATGTTGTCAGTTGGTATATCTAGTCAAAAAATATGGTCAGTTACGAGGAATCCCTTTGAAGATTTATATAGGTACACAGCGATGTTCCGTAAAATTATGTGTTAATAAAAAAAGTTTCGTTTCGCTCGCCGTCGCCTTTCGTGATACGAATACCTAATGTAAAACTTTATAAATTATATTTTGATATATTTCGCAGGAATTCTGGCGGTCCGCATATATCCTTATGAATTATATTATTTGATATATTTCACAGGGAATCTGGTGGTCAACACGCATCTCTACTCCGCCGCGGTAACAACAACACATCTTCGATGCGCTTGACTACACGGTCAATGCGTTCTTCCACCAAATATTCTAACGGACAAAACGTCAGTTTATTATAACCAATGGCCAATCGAGCAATACTGGAAGAAACAGTGCGTTTAGGAACCTATAGACAAGTTACTTGCCGAGTGTGCGTCGAAAGGCAGCAAATGAGAAACTCGCGTAACTATATAGACTTTTAAAACGAGATACTCGTCTGTAAATATGTAAGAAGTGACTAAGGAGACGTTTGATTTGGACGGTAGCTTTGACTTGAATATGAATGAATTGAAGAGATTAAGACATTGTGCCCCAAATATAAAATAACATACGAGCAAGCGATTGATGCTGATGTTAATGTAAATATTTATGTGTTTAGTACTATTTGACGTGTAGTCATTGATGTTGTTACAAGAGATTGGTAGATATTAAAGTTTCAATAAAGTTCTTTACTTTGTTTTATTTATTCTCTTTTTACCAATAATATCAATCTACACCTAATCAATTGATTATGTGGCATTTGCTTCAGTTAAAATATGGAAGTTCAGCCGCATGATTATTAGCTATACTAAATTGGGAAAAGAAGAATCTTGAATGTTGATGATAGTAATTATTTTCAACGAAATGTCTAGTCGGTATGATAAGATAATATAATAAATCTAAACTATGATTTATAACTTAGCCTAAGTCTTTAGAAAAATAACGATATTCTCTGAAGCAATATCAATAATGTATCCTGATAATACATATAATGGGTCACGAGTGAATTTACTTTAAGAATGATATAAAATGGTCTATTTATGTTATTATTAGAAAAGCACCCAGTTTCATACACTAAGCTAACATCAAGTAAACGTACCTTAATTTAGTGATTGATAAATTAGTTTCCCTGTTCAATTCTGTAACAGCTAACATAAATTTTAATAGTAATTTCCCCAGGGTAACTGTGTGTAGGTACAATCACCCTCAAAAGTCGTTTAACACCAATTAAATCCAGAAACATCATTAATAATCGATATGTGTAAGTATTTTTTGTAACTATAGCTTTTGGTTCAAATAGGTTAGAAGGTTAAGGCGGCAGTGTAGTGTGACAGACCTCTAACGCTAGCTCTACGGACCGGTCATTCCACCTGGTTATAGTTGAGTGGTTGACCTGACCCGATTCACTGAGATGCTTGCCGGATGCAAAGAAAAAGGAATCCTGCCTGATATTGCTCGTCATTTGTTCAGCTGAGGCGGGTTAGCGTTGAAAGCTGATCGCAGCTATTGGAGTTGATTCCTAAAGAGCGGTAAGTAACGTAGAATGATTCGACGTTTTATAATTTTTATACTGTACTAAGTGATTGCTGTAGTGAAGTTTTCCCGTTCCCTACATGAATCTTATTTGCTACTACAACGATATTACAATGTTATGTATATTCTACAACTACCAAATTCTACACAATGCTATGTAGGTCGATGGTAAGCTTAACTAGCTTGTGTTATGGAGTTTGGAATGCGGATAAACATACTTAAGATACTACTTTTACAACATATTATACATAGAAACAACCAGACCAATACCAATTGTCATATTCATTCGTACAAATATTTGCACTGAACGGAGATCGAACACACACGCTTCCTGCGTAGCAGTGGCGTTCACTGCCATCACGCCCTAAATACATTGTATAAACAAGTACTTGCTATAAAACGAATGAATTGCAATTTTATGAATAAGATTTCTTAATACGAATTTAGAAATAAAGTTATTTGTTTCCTTCGTAATTTTAGTAGTATTATAAATAAGCCTCATGGTATTTTAATAAGGAAAAAGAAATTAACATCCAGTGAATCAACAATGCCCAATAACAATATCTTCAATAAACAAGTATACATGTTATAATAACAGAAGGGAATCGTGCAGTTATGAATATCTCCGGGATAAACAATTTCTTTTGTAAACAAGATCAAGTTATATTTGCATCTTAACTGTTCGCTTTATCGCTTAGTACGGCTTATTTTTGGATTGAACATTATAATATGGGCACGTTTCATTTCATCAAATAAATTTATTGAGACGGTAAAACATTTAATAATATTATGTTAAATCTTGAATGTAAATAATACAATATTCATTCAGCTTTTTAATATAATATTTTGCACAGTAGACGATAATACCATTATACCTTTCGTCGAAAAGACATTCAATTATTGAATGTAGTGCAACTTTTGCAAGAATTCATTAAAGTAGAACCAATCTGATATTGTCTTTGGTACAAAGGCAACTGCTTTCAGCGTCATTATAAAAAGAGTATGAAAGAAATTTCAAGACCTAATAAGAAATTTTCATATATTGCTGTTATCAGGTGATTTGGTTTTGATTTTACGATGCCATCTCACCATTTAATCCGAAATGTTAGTATCAGTAAAGGATACCCTCACCACCCTTGCCTATACAAGATTTCCAGATGATTTTGCTATCGAAACTGTGCCCAAATTCTTTTTTTCCGAAACGACTATAAAATCACGAAAAGTATCGTCATCGTATAGTCATCAGGAAAAGTATGTAACATTCTCAGGGTATTACAGGAGAACATATAAAAAGTTATGGTCAAATAAAAAGTTCCATGTTTCTTTATTGTACTGTAAATATGAAGTAACTGAACTGGTTTGAAGGTACAGTCAGCATCACATTGATTTTGATGAGTAAAGTGCTCGAAAAGATCTTAGCTCCTTGGTTTTCCACCCTTCCTGTTGACTGATTGTTCTTATATTTGGTTCACACCTTTACTTCAGACAACCACCCCCACAGAGCCGGTGGAGGTGGTTATGTCGGACTCGAACCGACTAAAACGCACGCCGTCTTGGGTCCTTTGTTGCCGGAGGTGAGATTGCCAAAAGCATATCTCTCGCACCCCGGCAGACCAAGGACCATCTCTTTCGAGATGGCCCCCTTCGGGCTGTGGGGACCACAGTGTCCCCATCTAGCCCCGGTTACGGAGAGGCTAATTTTGCGCCGTCGCCGCGGCCTGCTTCTGCTAGGGTGACAGGCAGTTCCACCGGTCACTCCCAGGCCAGTGCTCATGGAGGACGGAGATCTCTGCGACCTCCGACGTCCGGTTTGCCTTCGCTCTGCGCGAGCTTCCCGGGCCCGGAGTCTAGTCCGGACCTGACCGGCCGCCTCCTTCTCGATGTGATATGGTTAGAATCGTTACATCAATGCGAATAAAACTGGCTGTTAAGTTTGTTGTTTGTTATTTTTTATCAACCGGCTTTCAAAAGGAGGAAGGTTCTCCCCCGACCCCGAGAGGAAAGCTAGCTTCATAGCCTCGTCCATCAATTACCAAATGTACCGTAGGCGAGATTGGACAGAGAATCCCTGTAGGTATTGGATTCGTAAATAAATCATGATGAATCACTGTCTTCAATTATGATTACATAGGAACGGCAGAAATAGCGCACATTTGGAGAGACCTATGTCCAGTAGTAGTAGTAGGCCAATTGATCTGATTTTTTTAAGGTGATATTATTTAACGTTGGCAGAGTTGAAATTCGATTTCACAAAACATTGAAATTATACAACTTTTAGCGTTTCTGCCACAGAACAGATAATAGTACTAGCGTTTTTCTGCTCTAGGTAAATAATAAGAAAACAATAAGTATTAAACCTAACCAGTGTCCATAGAAAGAAATACGTAGAAATTTAGATAACTTGTTTCGGATTTCTTAAATTATTATGAACCGTTCGATTTTGTTTAAGCTTCTTAATCAGGTTTCATCTGCAGCTTTTAATTTATTATTGATTATATTGAAAAAAAAAATAGGCACTTCACAGATTACAAAAACCACTTTCATTTTTAATTTGCCTTCAGCAACGATTCACACGGAAAAAAAGAACCAGGATTTGTCAATACGAGCTAATTACTTTTTGATGTACGATTTGTCCGTTGTATTTGTATATTTAATTATGTTTTATTTTTCAACAACTCGTAGTTAGTTGTTATGTTCTTTTTAAGATGTTTTGAAGATAGAACACAAAATATTTATAATTGCCGTGTGAGGATAACAATAGTACTAGTATACCTCTCAATCTATTACTAATATTCTGCGATTTACCAAATACACATATTTAATGCATTATCATTTTTTGACATAATGCATATATTTTTTTTTATATAGGACACGTCAATTTGACTCGTTAGATGCCTTTTCAAGCCCCGCTTAAAGGACCCGGGACTGTAGGAAGAAAGAAACACGTGAGCTGGCAGGGAGTTCCAGGTCTTAATGATGCGGCATAGGAATGAGTCACTGAAACGCTTGGTTCTAGCTGGTATACTCTGCACCGTATATGAATGGCATCTTAGCCCTGCACGTGTCGTCCTTTGTAGGAAAGGAGAGGGTGGGACTAATTGGAAGAGCTCGTCAGAACATTCACCATGGTAGAGGCGGTAGAATACTGCCAAAGACGCAACATCTCTACGCACCTGCAAAGGCTCGAGGGTGTTCGTGACCTCAGGATTCCCAATAATGCGGACCGCACGTTGCTGCAACCTGTCGAGAGCATCTAGTAAGTACTTTGCGGAGCCGTCCCAGAGATGTGAGCAGTATTCCACGCAGGAACGACTTTGTGTCTTGTATAGAAGACACCGCTGCTCCGGCGTGAAAAAACGTCTTACTCTGTTCAGTACTCCGAGTTTACGCGAGGCTGATTTGATGATACTCTCGATATAGTTTTTGTTATTCAGTTATATTTTTAAATAGTTTTATCTCTACACCAGACCTATTGTAATAGTAATAGTAATATAAACTGTGTTCCTTCAACAGAAAAATAATGATTAACGATGAGAATAAATGTAAGTTTTCTGTTAAACGAATTACACTTTACATATTTAATTGTCTGCAACTGAAATTCTAACGATGTAGTTACTTAGTCCTCAACGCAAAAGAGACATTGAATAATGGATTTCCTCGTTTGGAGACCCCAATTATTTTCTCTTGAATCATTCACCCAGCTGTCTTGTTTGAAGAGTCACGGGAATGGAACACAGATTTGTCGCGCAACCCTTGAGACAGATTAATAAATAACTGCTGAGCTAGATTGTGCAATTTCCTTTACCCTACCGCACGCAATCCAATTTACAGTATTATATTCTGAATTTACAATCGTTTTAATATACCTATAATACGATTATGATTAAAACAGAGTTCCCTACATTATGCATTTGAAATTGTTATTATTTCTTACAATTTTATTATAACCCACTTACACATCTCGAGTGCTCTGAGGATGTTAAGATACACAGATAATTACAGTAATATGAACAACTAAACAAAAGCTATAGAAGCCTGGCCAAATTCAACAAGCCTGCTCGTGTATCTCACTCAAATTGTAATATTATGAAAATTAACACAGCATTATAATTTTATTTTATTACTTATTTTGTATCTACCTAATAAAGCCTTATTATACCGCTCATGCAGAAACAAGATGTAAACAGTGATTAACCGACACCAATAAAAGTAAAAAGGCGCGTCACAAACTTAAATAAAGGAGTCGTGAAGAAGTTTCAAGTAGAGTATTCAAAGTAGCACTTGTTATAGACTGTAATGGCCATCTCAATGAATAAAACTTTTACAGACTACTGAGTGTGCAAATTATAAACGACTTTATTTATACAGCGTAAAGCTCTATATTCTCAAAAATCGGTAAAGATGGTCTGGAACTCCGCTCATCCAAGCTGTAACACTGACCAGTAACTGACAAGAGATACAGTGGTTCTGGGCTGCCACGACTGAAATATCCTTTATAATAGTAATAATAATAAATATTCCACAACATTCTACACAACGCTATCTAGACCCATAGTAAGCATAGCTTAACTAGCTTGTGTTATGGAATCTAAAATGTGGATAAACATACTTAGATACTTTTTTTGAAATATATTTTATTTATAGAAACATCTTTATATCTCTTTAAATTCACCCAGGAGGTAAAGATAGATTTGATTTAATAAGTATCAACATTCGATCAAACCACAACCCTGATCGACAATGGTTAAACACAGTGGACTGGACTACGAGGAAGAAAATGTGTAGGTATTAAAAAGTCTGCTCCAGCAAAGGTGGAACTGTCTAGCTATAAAAATACAAAATTCCTCTATAAAAACTGCCAGTGAGTGATCTTAAATCGAATATTTGAATCGTCAATAGAATATTGGCGATGCAAATAGTTTCAATGAACAATATAATACTTAATATTGTCTTTACTATGTGTACCTACTTGGGCACCAGAAGTTTCGTTTTGAATTGAACTATCCTTGTCCGCTTCAGTGACAATGAATAAATCTCCAACCTATAGGAAAGTTTTAGTAGGCAGCCGACAGACATTTGATACTAAATGTTAAAGTTTCTGTTTGGAATAGAAACTCCAGAACTTACCCAAGTAATACTGAATTCTATGTTTAAAAACACAAGGACTATCTGGCAGTTTTTTTTTAAACAAAACAGTTAATAGTTTGTTCACTTTTTTATATTGTTTTTACCCACGATGGAACGGAGACGGTATATTCGTTTGGGGTCCGCGGCGGCGGCGCCGAATGCGCCTCCCCGTAACCGGGGCTAGATGGGGACACTGTGGTCCCCACAACCCGAAGGGGGCCATCTCGGAAGAGATCTCACCTCCGGCAACCAAGGACCCAAGACGGCGTGCGTTTTAGTCGGTTCGAGTCCGACATAACCGCCTCCACCGGCTCCGTGGGGATGGTATCCGTGGGGATTTTTCGCACGATAAAAAAAAAAATATGCGTTTGGGGTGAGAGTATGTTTGTGTGTTTGTTTGTTACTTAACAGGGGGCGCTAAAGCAAGCATTTCTAATTGTTTGTACTGGAGATTGATGGCGCTTGGTGGAATCTGCTACACATATTGAATAACACACTAAACTTGTACTTTTCCACTGAGTTTATTACACTTCTAAACCTGACCGGTTTTGCCTCACGGTATTCTCAAAGGTTTACATTAATGTTTCCAGTATTTTAATTTCGAAACACTACAATATTTGCATTTTTTCATGTGTGGGTAGTTTTAAAATTGCAAATTTCAAAGACAAAAGTTGCAAATTTTCTACAAAAATACTAGTCCGATTTTGATGCAATATTCAATTATTAGTTTGGGTAGATAGGTGTTACGGTGATAACTCACTAGGGGGCGCTGCAGTAAACATTTTTTTAATTATTTTTTATACGTCGTGGGTTTACACAAAAATTTTAATGTTATTACTTGTCCATTACTATCGATAGCACAATGAATGTATTTCAACTACTTTTATATGATTTACGGGATCAAGACTCATTGGTCCATGCTACTGAATTAACACCAGACCCTCCTTATAGCAAGTAGCTAGCAAGGAAGGAAGGCAGTTAGGTTTCACTTCGGTCTAAATACATACCACCTATTGCTATATTCTAGATTCATGGCGGCGGCGCGCTGAAAAGCCCGCCTCCCCATTCCGGGGGCGAGTCGGGGACACCGTTGTCCCCCCTCCCGAGGAGGGCCAAACCGTAAGACATGGCCCTGGGTCAGCCGGGATGCGAGGGATATGTCGATGATAACCTCACCTTCGGCCTAGCACCACGACCCACAGTCGGCGTGCTGTTTTAGTCGGTTCGAGTCCGACATAACCTCCCCTCCCGGCTCCGGCAGGGGGGGTATCCGAGGGGATTTCCGCACGGACAAAAAAAAGCTATATTCTACATTACGGATAGCATAGGTCTACGTTTGTATACATAGTTAGTATACATATAGGTAATACAAGTTGTGGTTAACACTAATTAGCAATACCTGAGTTTATATTGAATATATGTATATCTAAAGTACTTGCCTTAATAATTGTCTGTAATTCGTCGGTTAAACTCAACTATTCAATATGCCATTGACAACTTGTTAAATTAATTAAAGTGTTCAACTAGACATGATGAAAATAGTTACCTTACCCACATCCTTCCAATTAAATGTATGGGTGACTTTAAAATGGACAAATATATAGGTGGGTACTTTAAGCTCGTTTATTCCGAACCTGACCCGAAAACCTGACCCTGAACCTGACCCGTTTACCTAACGGTTAGGAACTTGAAAAAAAAAGTGATATTTGTTCCGAACGTAACCCTCTTCCTAACCTGACCCGATATCTCATTCCTATCATAACCCGAATTGCGCAGATTTGTGTTACTTTTAAAAGTCGAAGTGCGGTAATTCCAACTTCTGTAGGTTAGATTAGGTTAGGTTAGAACTGTGAGCACAACGCACGAGCCGAGCGAGCGAAGCGAGCGTGCCGCGGCAGCGGCCGGCGAAGAAAAACATATAGGATAGTACAAATTTCCAAGTTTTAAACCTAACCCGGGACCGGGTCATGTTTTCGGGTCAGGTTCGGAATAAGTTCAGTGAATACAAAATCTTCCCTCTGGGGTAGGTAGACAACACAATCTGCCTTGTTTCGTTATTTATTTACTTCACAAGCTATTAATAAATCTTTTAGGTAAAGCCAGTTTCGAGTGTTATATTGCTATATTTGAATTATCTTAAAATTCTAATAGATACATCGGGAAAAATGAAATGCTCAAGTGGGATCAACGACCCTTTCCCTCACAAGGGGAATGCTCTTCCAACTGAGCTATGTCTGTATGAGTCACACCTGAATTACTTCAGATTTCCGTCTTTAAGGGCGACGGTCCCACTTGAGCATTTCATTTTTCCCGATGTATTCGAATTTTAAAGTTAGCTTATTAAATGCTTAAAAAAACCTTAAAATGTTTTGATCTATCCTTTATTTTATACTTCATATTCTCAATTTGGTCAGCGCAAGTTTTGCGATGACAATCTCGACCTTCCTCCCATTTAAACGTAGGTACTCACATATTCGGTATATTATTTGCATAGTACTCTAAGTGTCCAAACCATCTTCATATACCCTTTTCAATGCTCGTGAACATAATCTTTAGTAAATAATGGAAATATATCTGCAACTCGTCCCTACTTCAGTTTTCGGTGAAATAATGTGAGTCTTTTTTTTTTTGGATATTTGATACCCATTCACGCTCTAACAGCTGAACGGATCTGACTGAAATTTAAGACAGGTATATATTACAGTGTGGAATAAAAAAAGGCTTTCTATGGAAATAAGCTCAAAAATTCACGAGAACGAAGCCATGGAGTTGTAATGTTATCAAAACAAATATCACAAAGTCTTTCATTTGCAAAAATACTTTCACCACAATATGTATTTGTAAGTGTATTTCTCATGAAAGAATTTTGTGAGTCTTAAAAAGGTAGATAGGAAGGCAATTGCCTTGGAGTATGAGTTTTGTATGAATATTTTAATAATGCTTTGAAGGTATTCGTATTTCTGCTTATAATATCAATACAGACATACTTGTGCTCATATATTTTTGTATCATTTATGAGAATTTTCATTGAGATGGTTTCCATCATATTTATATTTATCGTTAGTCAAATAAACAACGACAAAGAAAAGTACCAATGTTATCGAACGTTTGAAGACAAACGATAAAAAAATAATGTTGCATAAACTTTTTTGGCTTATGTTACTACAATTAAGTACATTCGAGAACAATTATATCGGGCACTTAAATACTCCTAATAATTTCGCAAACTCAGAATGGTACCTTAATGGGATAAAATGTTTTTTATAGACAATTAAATACCTCTAAATGAAAGTAATACATTTTTATGACTCACTAGGTACATTTTAACCCAACATTCTTTACTCTGCTAGATTTTAACAGGTTTGCGAGGATCTTACAGGGTCAGCAGCGCGAATTTGACGACACTGTTGTTGCACACGCCCATTGGCCACTTGCCAATACATGGGCCGTGTGCTAGTAAGCACCCTACGTGATATAAAAAAATAGGATTCTTTAAGTAACCCGTTTTTATTGCTCTCGAATGTACTGTTACATACGTCTAAAGTTTTGGGTGGACTATGCTTTTTCTCAATCAAATCAGAACAACTAATTGGATTTAGATGTAATTTTAAACAGAAACATGTTATATCCCAGAATATTAGGTACATATACTTATTCCCATGGCTCATGAGAACGAGATCAGTACTTTACAGTTGAAGTAAGCGGAAACATTTAGGTGCACTTTCAACAAATGGAGCGTTGAAAACTACTTCCTCCTTGCACAACGATGCAAATAAAGGGACAGCGTATATCCTTGTACAACTCTAACAGTCATTGCTCGCTGTGTCTCTCAAGCCGTTCTGTAAAATAGCGATATTGTGTCTCCAGAACCGTCTCCGTCTTCCCGTCTCTAGAATCATGCTTTTGATATAAAAATGGACAAAATGGATGGTAATAGTAACAGTAGTGACACTACATAATAATAGTTACACTACAACGTTATTTTACTACCACTTTTAGCGTCGTTCATACTTTTATGGTTGGTTTGCTTTTATGTTTGGTTTGTTTTGGTAACGTGGTGATCAGTTAAGGTGCAGTTCAAAAAGTAATGACTACCATTCCAGATGCTTTCGCTAAAATGATGATGACTACTTTGACAGTTTCTATAGATTCTTTTTAGGAAAAAGAAAGATCAAGTTTATTGTAACAACCCGGGATGATGTAAAAGTTAAAAATATTGATACTTCATCCATTCATGTGTAGTAGGTCTAAAATGGCCATTTAATTGGAATCGTAATAGGTTAATATTCCATCTTTTACAATTCAAAAGGTAAGTTTTTAGCAGAATTGCGTTTTTAGCCCCGCAGATTCCTGACCTCATAAAACTATTAGATAAATAGAAGTGCGATAAAAAAATATATTTTTTGTTTATTTATTTACACTTTATTGCACAGAAACTGGACAGAACTGAACAGGGTTAGGAACCAGAAACTAAACAATTCTTACGATACGGCCCATATAATTTTGCTCAATGTATAAAATGTCTTATGCCAGCGTTTTTGCTACTTTTCATTTTCTATTTCATACTCAAATATTCGCAAGGGTATAGTTGTGATGTTCACATTCGTGTCGTAAAAGGATGGCTCATATACGATCACACGACAGTCATAGCTCGATGAGTTTTCCAGGTTGCTACTATTTGAAACATGTGTAATCTTATATTGACCTAAACAGCTTTGCATGATTACGGGTAAAAGTGGTAAGCTGGCAGAATTTTCTAATGATAATACAACTATTTTACTATATTTTCAATTTCCCCGTTACTCCTTACATCCAGATTTTTCATTTTGAGGGTAACTTATTTCTCGAAAAACATTGGGTAAATTAATTGCTCAAGTGGGACTTGAACCCAAGACCTCTCCCTTACGGGGGGAATGCCCTTCCAACTGAGCTCTGAGCCACACTATTGAATCACGTAAAATTTCCCTTCTCTTTATATCCGTCTATAAGGGCGATTTTAAAGTTAGCATAATAAATGATTTTTAACGATATTTATTCCCGCATTTTCTAATAATCTATTAAATTAATAATGAATAGTAGTCTAACCACGAAATGTCATTCAGTATTACTCACAATTTTGACTGACCCACACCGCGGACGTCACTACGCAGTGATCTAGCCAATTTCATGTACTGTATGCCTCGCTCAACAGTAAGTCGCAATATACAAATTTCTGAAAACTCATTAATACATACCCATTCCTGTTCCTGGTAATAACATTAATTGCCAGCTCACTGTCAAAATGCTAATTACTACGTGCAGTATCCCGGTGTTAAAACAAACTCTTGTACAATCGGAATCGTTTTGCCTAAAACAAAGCATAATTCTTGTTGTAATATATTACATACATACATCCATACATCTTTCATTGGATTCGGTCCCACTGCCGCCTTCCAGGCCGTGCATTCGGATGCCTCGGGCTGAGTCTGGGCTATATATATTTGTCTGATGGTAAACAGCCCTATCCCTTAGTCGCCTTGTACGACACCGCATGGGAAAAGATGAAGTGAATCAAATTCCACTCTGCCGGGAACCACGCGGTAATATTTTACCAAATCAATCATTTAACCTATCGCAGTCGAATGCCAAACATAGGCTTCTCCCAATGTTGACAGGCTTTGGCCTTCTATTTCCACGCTGGCCATACGGATTATTACAGGGTTATATTTATTCTAAATTTCTTTCTCTTGTGTATTTCTGCGTTAGTCGCCTCTTACCACATCTTTTGTTGTGGTAGCTATTCGTTTTTCGTAACCACACGGATAGATATACAATTCAGTTTATTGAATATGAGAAAAAAAAAACAAGTGAATTTTAAAAACATTTTCTAGTAGAAGTTCGGACATTATGGATTATCTTCTAAAAAGGTAGTGGCGGTTATTAGTGATAGAGCTAAGTTAAATACTTTTGTCATTAAACTATGACTACATAATTAAATGTACGATCGTTATAGGTATGTCTCATGTCATAAAATGTGATAAAAAATAAAATCCTACTCATATATTTCTTCTCAGAGCACAATTTTATAAAACTCAGAAAACGAAATGGATAAAAATATGAGGAGTAAATAAAGGGATTTATATTATTTGAGATGTTCATATTTATGCCGTAACAAGCCATCAAAGACAGCGAATACTATATGAATTATAAATGAGACCGTCTTGAATATTTGATTCAAGCAGTTACTAACATGTTCGAGGTATATTAGGTGTGTTCATGTGATATTTAATTAATTAAGACGCATAGGAGCATAAATAGCGCGCTACAGTATAATAGACATTGTGTGGCCTATCGAAATGAAGACGTTGTGGATAGGAAGAACAGTAGAGTATCAGCAAAGTAGGTAATAACTTTGGCTAGTTTAAATATTTTTAAATGGGTACAGAACTATAATATTAACAGTATAATCCTAAAACAGTCCATATGCCACAGTAACTTTCCATCTACTGAGCCGTATGCTTGTCTGCCATCTAAGTGGGATATAAAAAAAATCGAATCTTTTACTTTGCTTGTGCTATAAGACCTTGCTTTTTGCTGAATTTGAGGGCTTCAGATAAATGAATAATATGCTTTCAACCTTTGGCGAATGTCTAAATATGCTGCTTGTATAGCTATTATGATTACATTGACATAGATATTTACCAGATAGTTTCAAGGTTTTGCAGACTTTCAACTCAATACCTCCCTTTACGCGTATTTTACGAAAAAAGGTCTTTTTTAATTATTTATTTAAGATTTATGCACACACAAAACAAACATTATATAAATTGGATGTTCTTGACAAACAGGCAGAAATACAGATGGATGTTTGTCTATTTTATTTCCTTTTGAAGTAAGGAACCCTAAAACCGTTGGAAGATTTTTCTGTCTATATCAGCAAATGAATAAAAGCTGACAATCACTTCCCACTAAATTGTCTTCACACATCACAGGCACACCCACGCCCATAGACATAAACCTCCGTAACCAATTTTAGGTTCGATTCTGACAAAATAGTCTCTCTGTACCCGAAATGAGAGTCATTCGTCAAAATGATTACGTTTCTGTTGGTCATTTATCATTGAAACTATTCTTTACTTGCTTAAAATATTCTATCTTTATCTTATATTTACTAATTTTAGAGTGATTTGTCACCATTAAATTAATCTAATGGGCTCTAAAATGCAAATAAAAATTAAATATGCAGCGTATATTTAATTGAAGGTGTAAACAATATTTTACAACAGTAAGTACTAACATTATTCACTGACTGACCTCCGTCCCCCATGAGCGCGGGCCTGGGGGTGACGGGTGGAGCCGCCTGTCACCCCAGCAGAAGCAGGCCACGGCGACGGCGCGTGGCGCGCTGAAAAGCGTGCCTGCCCATTCCGGGGGCGAGTCGGGGACACCGTTGTCCCCCCTCCCGAGAACCTCACCTCCGGCCTAGCACCACGACCCACAGTCAGCGTGCGGTTTTAGTAGGTTCGAGTCCGACATAACCTCCCCTTCCGGCTCCGGAAGGGGGTATCCGAGGGGATTTCCGCACGAAAAGAAAAATGGTACTAACATTATTCTTAAAGTGATGTTGTGATGATGTTAAAAGACCTACTCACTTTTTTTGAAGATTATTCCATTTCCATTTACATAACTCTGTTATAAAAAAAGCAGGGCAAGCTGAAAACATAAAATATGATTCTGTAAGTTGATGCCAAATTGCGTATATTATACGAAATGGCGTGACTGGGTATATTGTGTTCCATATGAAATACTTGTGTTGTATGAAATCATTTGGGTAGAGTAATAGACAGCAAAACATACTTAATAGAAAGTCTAAAATATAGGTACTGGGTATTATTGAGCAACCAATGACTGTATTATGTAAATTAAATCGTATATCACTATATTTGACCACTGTGTTACTGAAAAAGTGGTTATTTTTGGATAGGCTGGTGCAGAGTTTAGGATGGTGACCTCTCTGCCGATCATTTGTGTTAGACACAACCATTTAGGTTCAAGATATATGGTCTGAGCGAAACGAAAAAAAAGTTAGTAAAAGTACTCTTAGTACTTAGTAATAAAACGATATGAAAGTATTTGAACCTTTTTGTTTTGATTCCATGATGAGAATTTCATTTACGCCGACGAGCCAATAAAGAATTTGAGGAGTTATTTCATGAAAAATTATTATGGGATCGATAATCAGGCTATTTTTAGCTATCTATAAAGAACCTGAGATATAGGTAATTACATAAACTGGGAACAATTTATTTATGTATGTTTTTTCCTTGTGATAGATATTTATTCAGAGATTGAATACAATGTTTTTCCAATATTAAATTAAAACTAACTTAGTAAACTAAAAGACTTACGAGAATATAAGAGAGGTTGAAAGAAAGGGGAGGGGGCGGGGTGTTCAGGCGTCGAAAAATTCCGTCGTACTTGGAAGATGGGAAGGTGCCAGGTTGTCGACGCAAGTTGCGTCTCACACCAAAGGCCTGCCCATCTGTCCGGTCCCTTGCCATCGTTGCGCATCAAACCAACTGGTTCAAGTGGTGCTGGGACGCCGGCGGTGACAAGTGCCCGCCAGATAATGTCATTTAAGTGTGCATGACGTGACATGTGCACGTCCTGCGCTCCTGCTACATAATAGGTCGTAGGTCGTGATGACCTTTTTATTTCTATTAACCAAAACAATATTAAGGCAAAACATTTTCCAAGCATCTATGGCTTCGGCTTTACTTGGCACTTTGGAATTAACTAGCGTAGGTATTAAAATTTTCCTGGTAAATTCCTCTATGCCATGAATCGAAGCTGAAAAAGAAAGAAAGAAAGAAAGAAAGAAAGAAAGAAAGAAAAATATTTTATTTAAGTACCACACAGCGTGCATCATACAAATAGGTAGTATTATAGTAAGTATTAAAATAAATAAGATAAATAAAAAAGCTGGCAAACTTACGTCAGAAATTTTACGATCGCCGAGCCCCCCCAAGCAAACAAACCAGAAGAGATGCTTGGAGCCAGGCTCGTTCAACTCCGTATTTAAATTTTTTGCATAGGGTATTATATATATATATATATATATATATATATACATCTTGAAGGACATGTTGCGTCCTACATGGCGTTATTTACCAATGATGCTGCGTCCGACTGACTTTGTGCGTCCGGAATACGGACGCAAGATTGACCGACCCTCATTTTTAGCCCAATGGTCCCTTATGATCCTTAGAATGCAATGGCGAAAAATTGGCATGGACGTAATTCCATCACTACAATGCCTTTTAGCGTATAATATAGTTCCGCCATCGTCCGACTGAAATTTGGAGGACACTAGTGTTCAGCGTATAATTTACCACGTATACTTTGAGTTCAGTTCACCGATCTTATCGTGTCCATTGAATATCGTATTTGTAAAGTTTTTATCATGTTTTCGTGACAACAATCTTGCGTCTCTTAAACATCCTTAAACGGGCACTAGGTACGGTATCTGAGGGGCCTCCTCGGGGTTCACGAGGGACGCATGGCGCGGGGCGCGGAGCGGCAGGCTTTAGCGCGCTCGCGTACCGAAGTTTGTAAACCAACAGACATGTGCCGGCCGTGATGTAAGCTTATCTGTTCACACCAGCCTGTGCCTCTGAGCTTACCGGTTTATACATTTTTTTTATAGTGCGCTAAATCTCCGCGGATACCACCCCCCGACTAAAACGCACGCCGTCTTGGGTCCTTGGTTGCCGGAGGTGAGATTGCCGAAAGCATATCTCTCGCACCCCGGCAGACACTTCGGGCTGTGGGGACCTCGGTGTCCCCATCTAGACCCGGGTACGGGGAGGCGCACTTGGTGGCACCGCCGCGGCCTGCTTCTGCTAGGGTGACAGGAGACTCCGCCGTTCACCCCTAGGCCAGCGCTCATGGAGGACGGAGGTCGTTCCGCGACGACCGGTTCGCCTTCGCTCTTCGTGGGCTTCCCGGGCCCGTAGTCTAGTCCGGACCCGACCCTTCTCGAGCATTAATTGCTCGCAGAAGGAGGCGGCCGCACCCCAAGCGTTTGCGCATCGTACCATCGCTGTGAGCAATGTGGCGAGTGTGAGGACTCCCACCCCCAGAGCCGCCACTAGGACCTGCCTGGGCCGCCGTGTCCCACGCCGGGCACTCGGTCAGCGTGTGCAGCTCTGCGTCCTCGCTCGCATCACAGTGATGGCACTCGCACGTTGGCTCCTTCCGCATCCGACACAGGTAGCTCCCGAAACACCCGTGTCCGGTAATCACCTGCGTCAGCCGGTACGAGAGGCTGCCGTGTGGCATCTCTAGCTATTCCTCCATGATGAGTTTAACCGCTGCTATTACGGCGTGCCCTGCGCTTGGTCACCCAAGTCGTAGCTCCCACTCAGGGTGGAGATGGGACCTCACGACCCGAATTTCTTCAGGCTCGGGTTCCCGGCTCGGCTCCCGCGCCTCCTTTCGGTACCGAAAGGGTTCTCGCATCCAAGTTCCACGGTAGAGATCCGGCAAGGAGATTCACCGCCTCCAAGGATATCGTGCGGTACCCCATAATGTCCCTGCTGGCCATTGCACGCTGCGGCCCACGCAGCATACGCGCATTGTGGATCGTCAGGGTCTCCGCCCATATCGGGCACCCATATAGGGCAATGGACCGCAGGACTCCTGCGTAGAGTCTCCTGCAAAAGTCATCCGGCCCCCTTTTTTTTTATACCACTTAGATGGCAGACAAGCACACGGCCCACCTGATGGAAAGTGGTTACCGTGGCCTATGGACGTATGCAACACCAGAGGCGTTACACTCGCGCTGCCTACCCTGAAGAAACCTTCTAATGCCCCTCTTGAAGAACCCCATATTGTAGTCGCTTGGGAAAACCGTGGCAGGGAGTTCCTTTCATACCGCACGGTGCGCACCGTATTCGGATGCAATTTGTGGGGATGAATTCCCTGTCTATGGCGAGCGGTGCGATGATAGAATGTAGCTGTGGGCATCATGTCAAATAATTCATCTGAGCACAAACCATTATATAGGCGGTAGAAAACACACAGTGAGGCAAAGTCCCTCCTGAGGCTGAGAGGTTCCACATCGCCTGCGAGTATGGGACTGTCGACGAGCCTCAACGCACGTCTTTGTACCGAGTCGAAAGGGTTAAGCTGGCGTGCGGGCGCTCCGGCAAAAAGATGACAGCAGTACTCCATGTGGGGTCGAACCTGTGCCTTATAAAGAAGGAGTCGCTGCCCCGCAGTGAAGTACTGCTTCGCCCTGTTAAGAACTCCAAGTTTCTTTGATGCCAGCTTAACCTTGTCCTCTAAATAACTGCGGTACTGGACGTCACTTGAAATGTCGACGCCTAGGATCCCGATACTCGGGGCAATGGTAAGCCGTGTGCCCAGGAATTGCGGCACTACAATATATGGGGTTTTCTTAGCGGTGAATACACCCCTTATGTTGGGCAGCAGCAAGCGGCAGCTATGTGCTTGAAATTTGGGGGCCAGATCCACCGGCCGTCGAGCACGAGCCCCAGATAGTTCATCTGGGGCTTGATGCCGATGGAAATGTCTCTCACTATGAGGCTGGAATCTTCCGGTGGCACGCGCCGAGGCCCATGAAAGAACATGGCCTCGGTTTTATACGGAGCCACCTCCAGACCCAGCCACCGGATCCGCTCCACGACAACCGCGGTCAACCGCGGTCGTGGCCTTCATGGTCGCTTCGCGGTATTTAGCCCCGCACGCCGTCACCAGCGTGTCATCCGCATAACACGTGACGGCGGCACCGTCCGCGAGCTCACCGCGAAGAACCCAGTAGTAACCGATGTTCCACAGTACCGATCCCCGCACGACATCTCTCGCCGACCGAGCCCGGTCGCATTTGGGTACATCAGGGGGGGGGGGGGGGCTGCTGGCAGCGGCGTTGTGCACCAGTGCCACCGATTCGTCCAGGTCGGTTTCCCAGGCAGGCCCGATAAACCGGTGAGTGTACGGCTTGGCGACAGCGGCGACATTAATGCCTCACTGCCTGGAGCAAAAGTGCCTGAGCATCAACACAGTGGTTCGCATTTGTCTGCAGGACGCGGAGCTGAGGATCCATTATGGAACTGCCAACCGGCTTCGGCCTCCCCACGGTGCAGGCCTTGGCACCAGCCCTATGGTCGGCCGGCTTGCCCTCTGCTGCACACCTGAAGCAGTGCAACGGAGCTTCGCAACTACCGGCCTTATGATCGGGTTGGCTACAGCGGAAGCAACGGTCACCGACCGTTACCTTCGGAAACTGGCCTCCACCGTGCACTGCACCCCCACGTGGCTCACCGACAGGCACCGGAAGCACCGTGCTGGTCGGATCTGCAGGAGCCGTACCTGCACCATCTGGAAGCCGCCAATAAGCAGGCCCCGCCCATCGGCAACCTTTGGGGCTGCCGCGATGGGGCTCTCCGACGCCTCCGCCGTCAACGTAATGACGACGGCCGTCAATCGTGGGGCGCGGAGCTTCCTCGGCGCTGTTGCCATCGCGGCAGCCTTGGCCCTTCCGGCCATTTTGGCTGCCTTTTTGGCGGCGTTCCGTCTCTGCTTGGCGGCTCCAGCTACCTCCCAGCCCCCTTACGGGGGCTCGGGGATTCACCCAGAGCCGGGCCGGGGTCCGGGGTTGCCCTTCCCCTTATCCTTGCCCTGAGCGCGACCCACGATTCTGGCTCTGCTGGTCGAATTGGCGGCTTCACCGGTTGCGCTGTTTGCGCTGGCCGCTCCGGCTGCACCGGCCGCCCCGCCAGAGCAGGGTGCGCCGACCGCTCCGGCTGCGCCTTCCGCATTGACCGAGTCGCCACTCCCGGCAACTCGGTCCCTTCTCTTGAGGGCCTCTAGCTCCGCCGTAACTTTTTGGAGTTGGCGTCGGGACTTGGCCTCCCGCCGCTGTGCCTCAGCCTCCCTCCTCGCCTGTTTTGCTATCTGGGTGGCCAGACCCTCACCGGCAGCTGCGATCTGCTCTACGCATAAGCAGAACCTACAAAACTTCGAGCTAGCGTTGAATGGTGTTGCAATAAGCAGGGACAGTCATATTCGCTTCCTGGGTCTCATATTAGATGAACACTGTAACTGGAATCTGCATGTAGATACAGTATGCAAGAGAGTAAATAGATTCGTGTTTGCTCTACGCCGGCTTAGAAATACAACTTGCGAAAAAACAGCTCTTATGGCGTACCACAGTCATGTTGGCTCAATCTTAAATTATGGCATATTACTGTGGGGTAACTCAACCGACGTAGACAGTGCCTTCATAAAACAAAAACTCGTCAAAAATGATTAAATATTCCACAACAAATTTGACGTGTCTGTGTGTGTGTGTGTGTGTATGTGTGTGTGTGTGTGTGTGTGTCTGTCTGTGGCATCGTAGCTCCTAAACGGATGAACCGATTTGGATTTAGTTTTTTTATTTGAAAGGTATATTAGTCGGGAGTGTTCTTAGCTATATTTAAAAAAAATGGTCCAAAATGGCCGCCGCTACAAAATGGCGGAGTATATAAAAATTTCACAAGTCCCTCAATATGGGTATCAAATGAAAGGGCTTGACTAGTAGATCAATTTAAAAAGTATAAAATAAAAATTAAATTAAAAATTTAAAAAACCCCCGTCACAAAAAACATAAAATCCAAAAAGTTGAAAATAAATTGTGTTTGCCCTTTAACTTTGATATAAGTACCTATTAATTTAATATTTTGTTTCAACCGTTGCCATGTCGGGGGGACCATGTATCGTTCCGGTAATATGATGGAGTGCTTTAACAGTCAGGGTCCCCTGACATGGCAACGGTTGAAACAAAATATTAATAGGTACTTATATCAAAGTTAAAGGGCAAACACAATTTATTTTCAACTTTTTGGATTTTATGTTTTTTGTGACGGGGGTTTTTTAAATTTTTAATTTAATTTTTTTAAGATTTTGTTGACCACCAAAGTGAAAACACCTACGCTATACATTGTCACTTTTGTATGCTAATATTAATTATATTTATTATCTATGCCTGGAGTCATTATAAACCCTTATATAGGTGGAAGCCTCTTGGCTGATAAGCTGGATACAATTATTCAAAAACAGTATTCGGAACCAATCTGTATTCAATAGTAGATGGATGTCATTTAGTTATTATAATCATTATGATATATGCAGAGCATTATACGGAATTGTTTTAAACATACATTCGGATGGAGGCGGGAATGTGCATGCAGTGTTTAGTAGGTATACGCAGGTATTCAGTGTGCAAGAAAAATTTAAGAGTGAACGGACGCACAAATTCAGCTAGAAATATTTAATTTGAATATCACTATTTAATGTTTAAATTAAATTTGACGTCGACTACTGATATGATACTGATGAAAACATCTTACATACGCATTGAAAACATTAAAAATCTCACTGCATTCAGTGGACGCCGCAGGGTGGTAGTTTGTAAAGACGCAAGAAGTCCTTCGCGATTTATATATATTAACAAATTATGAAGGCACGCATTGATACATACACGAAAACACACACACGCACGCAAACACACACACACACACACACACACACACACACGCGCGCGCACACACACACACACACACACACACACACACACACACACACACACACACACAAACACACACAAATCACACAACCGAGGACTAACCCTGACATTACCCAAAATGTTATTTATAATAATGTAGTTGCATTCAGCCGATCCAACTTTATAGATGTACTGACCTATTTACATAGAGGTTGCAGCGCATGGTTTGGTGGATGTTGCTCTTAGCAACATCTACTAAATCTTCCGCTATTGACCCTAGATGAGAATTGCACTGGTGACCTGAAATACAGGATTCTTCCTAGTTTGGGCACCAGTCTCCCACATGAAATGGTATATAATATTAAGTCAACTCGTAATCATGTAAACAATATTGTGGTGAGAAAATAAACAATTTTATTATTATTATTATTATTTATTATTATATATATATATATATATATATATATATTATATATTATATTTTGAATAATTTTGTCCAAAAAAAATGCGAATAGTTTAAAATAATGTAATGATCGTAGAGCAAACTAATAATAAATAAATATTCCACAATTCTACACAACGCTATCTAGACTTTTATAGCTTGTGTTATGGAATCTAGAATGCGGATAAACATACTTATATACTTTTTTTTTTGTAAATACATACATATTATAAATAGTGTAGGGACACAGATGTACGCGCGTGTGTGCGCGTTTTGTATGTGTGAGATTGTGTGAGTCAGATTGCATGAGCGGGTCGACCAGTTGCTGTGCACTGGCTCGACAGAACGCTAGGTCTCTTAGTAATTATTGGGGATCATTATATATTGTTTTATTGTCACAGTTCGAAGGTTATAATTTGGGTATTCATATTTAATAAACAAGGTCGTTGAATTTACAAAGTGTTTTCTGTCGGACTAGTGCCGTAACCTAGTAGCTTCCCATTTGCTTGGACACAGTAGTAGGCAGCGGGTTCGAGTCCCGCGCATGCTTTAAGCGACGATTCATAAGTAGGTGCCAAGAGTGATTACACAATCAATTTGGCTACCTAAATTGGTGACCTCGACGTGCCAAGTGAGAGAATTCTGAAGGGCTGCTAGCTAGGTTAGTCAGTTTTAGCACGTGTAAACGTTGTACTGACTAGGTTAGTTAGGTTTTTAGTGTGTGTGGTGTAGTGTTTAATTTAGTTTTATAGACATTATGGAGTCACAAAGTAAAGTGGACAGTGAACAAAAAGTGAGCGCGGGCACAATGGACTCGGGTGCGTCTAACTTCGAAAAAAGTGAACTCGCCGCGATCAGTGTGCAGACAAGGCTGCCAGAATTTTGGTCGGAGATGCCGCGGCTCTGGTTCGTGCAAATAGAAAGTATTTTAGGGCCACAAAAATGTAGTGACGTGACAAAATACAACTTGGTGGTGGCCAAGCTGGGCCGTGAGGCGCTTCAGCAGGTGAGCGATATCCTAGTGGCACCACCGGTGGAAGATAAGTACAATACCATGTAAAATTTTGGGGGGAGTACTGTAGGGACACAGATGTACGCGCGTGTGTGCGCGTTTTGTATGTGTGAGAGTGTGCGAGTCAGATTGCATGAGCGGGTCGACCAGTTGCTGTGCACTGGCTCGACAGAACGCTAGGTATCTTAGTATTTATTGGGGATCATTATATATTGTTTTATTGTCACAGTTCAAAGGTTATAATTTGGGTATTCATATTTAATAAACAAGGTCGTTGAATTTACAAAGTGTTTTCTGTCGGACTAGTGCCGTAACCTAGTAGCTCCTCAGCCATTCCCACTTGCTTGGACACAGTAGTAGGCAGCGGGTTCGAGTCCCGCGCATGCGTTAAGCGACGATTCATAAGTAGGTGCCAAGAGTGATTACACAATCAATTTGGCTACCTAAAATAGAAACACCCAGACCAATGCAAATAGCCATATTCATGCATACAAATATTTGCACTGAGCGGGAATCGAACCCGCACTATGGATTAAAAGGATAATTTTCAGTACCTTTCGAATTATATCTGAATTAAAATGAATACCCTACCACTATGAACATTTTAGTAGTCACATAAAATGAGTTATAACTATATTTGTACTACATGATCTGACTTAAAATTATATCCTTTAAAACCGTTTCAACTTGGATAACAGGGATTAAATAGGGCTGTAATTGGTCATCCTAATTTATACTAAACCCCAACTTGAATTACAGCTAATGTTTTCAAAACGACATTATACTTTATGTTAGTGAGGCTTAACACCAACGTATGTGTGGGTAGAATAGGCTGAAGCTTAGGTTATAAAATACTAGCTTTTGCCCGCGTCTCCACCCGCGTGGATGTCGGTTATCGCGCCCAAACATAGCCTATGTCCTTTCTCATGGTCTAATCTACCCCTATACCAAATTTCATCAAAATCGGTTCAGTGGTTTAGGCGTGAAAACGTAAC
This sequence comes from Eilema sororculum, assembly GCA_914829495.1. Lineage (NCBI taxonomy): Eukaryota > Metazoa > Arthropoda > Insecta > Lepidoptera > Erebidae > Eilema > Eilema sororculum. The sequence continues at coordinate 15,341,973 of OU618552.1, read as the reverse complement.
ATACAGACAGACAGACAGAGTTACTTTCGCATTTATAATATTTGTATGGATTTGTGGATATTATTAAAAAAAAGTTTTTATCATGAAGTGTAATTGAATTGTGTCCTATACAAAATGTCGACGGCAGTAAAGTTCAAATTACAATAAAGTTATATGTTGTTATTAAGTGTTGAGTTAAAAATATTGTGAGCTCTGTGCCAATTAACTTGAAGTTCAGTAAATGATAAAAATTAATAGTACTGTGAACAGTAGACCTCGCGATCATTTTTATTATATTTATATTTATATTTCACAAAAACCTGTAAGGAATCAAGGCTGAGATGCTTCAGCCAAAAATCATCAAATTCTATTCACAATAACGCGACAGCAACCTTCCCCTCTTTCTCCCTATCAAAAAAGCTTTCGACAAAATTGTATTTTAAATCAAAGAACACGTATGCCAAGTTTGGTGTCGAGCAATCGTCTTTAGAAATGCGCCCTCTAGATCGGAACACACAACGGTGACAAACACTGAGACCCACCCCCGTTGTTGACACGGAGACTGTTGCTTGCTTCGCTCGCTCCGTCAATAACATTTTTTTATTTTTCTGCATCTTGGGTTTTATCACAGCATGGCCATATTACTAAAATAATATACTTATAATGACTATTATTTTAAGTGCTGAGAACTTTAACGTAAAATAAGAGATAGTTTTTATAATACAACAAATGTGTTTAGTAATACAGAACGGGATAACATAAATTACAATTACAAACGAATAGCAAATTTAGATTTTCCCTAAAACATAATAAAAGTATTCTTGAATTATTTACCCTCCGGATTTTAAAGGTATTAGGTACACCAATTCATACTAATATTATAAATGCGAAAGTAACTCTGTCTGTCTGTATGTTACGCTTTCACGCCCAAACCACAGAACCAATTTTGATGAAATTTGGTATAGGGGTAGATTAGAACATGAGAAAGGACATTAGCTGTGTTTGGTCGCGATAATCGACATCCACGCGGGCGGAGCTGCGGGCAAAAGCTAGTTTAACATAAATCATGTTTTATGTTAACATACATAATATCTATAGCTTACATACAGCAGCAACTAATAGTCAAACTATGAATCGAATCATTTTTGTACAAAACGTGTAGTCACTGTTGCCTCATTTTTCACCTGAACCAATTCTTAAGATTCTTTCATAACTTTTCATGTGATTGATTATGTAAAATCGCACTTCTATCACTATCGTAATTCTCAAACGTTTTGGTGAAACTCCTGCTTTTAAATATTGAAAGCTGAGGGTTAAATATTTTTTATATAATTTATTTTTTAGGCCTAATGGGTTAGTTCTGTTTAATACTGGTTCCAAGATTATGTCCCCAAATTCCGCCTGGGTAATTTTAATTTCCGGCATAAAATTGTCACAACACGGGATGGTAGAAGGCAGATATTTCCGTCAGGGTCAAATTTGACGCCTTTATAACTTAACTGTCTCTCGTTAAGATGGTGGTAACCCTGACTGACAAAATAAATAATATCTGACTCCAACCTCACCACGCTCACCATGTACTGATGATGTACATATATTGATGAAAAATGCTCTGATGGAAGCTTTCTTCTCGGAGTTGGGAGGTCAGCTGATCACTTTCATGTAAGACAAATATTCGTATGGAATCAGCTACAACGTGCAGATTTAGTGAATTACGGGGTGATCATTTTTACCATGGGTGCAGTAGAATTTAATACATACTTCGATATCACCTTTGGGTTGTTGAGGTTAGGTGGCAGTAGTTCAGCCAAATCAACAGATAGACTGGTAAAAGTGGATCCCAGACTCCCAAGTTAAAAAGCTTTCGATGTGACTGGGATTAACGCTAGGATAAAGAAGAAGCAGAAACCAATTTTTTTTTAATTATTTATTCACGCGCACAAAGCACATTACAATCTTTTAAAGAAAATAATAAAATACAGATCCGTACTGGATTGTAACATAACTACATGTGCACACAGTTAAAACAATATTATAAAAATTAAAAAGCTCAAAATTAGTAGATAGTGACATGTTCAAGTATCTTATAAGGCCTAACTACTATGGAGGATGTCTTTCAGAGTTCTAGTGAACCTGTTAAAATTTAGAATCAAATATGTTAGAAGTTTGTTTTTCTTTGCCATCTCGTTATATTGACGGACCATCCTTGTTATTAAGGGGTTATAGAAAGAGATTTTTATTTATTTATTTATGTATAATTTTGTCTGGTCTTGACGATAACTTAGAATCCTAAGTGTTTTTTCTGAATACGCTCAATTTCGTCAGTATGTACCCTATAGTTTGGCGACCATACGGAACTGCCATATTTTATATATATAAGAGCGCAATACAGGTACACGCCACCAAGAGGCTTTCTGAATTCTTTGGTAGATCGCAAAACAAAACCTAGAAGTTGGTTGGCTTTAGATACGATATACCTATAATGAGCATGAGAATATCTAAGAAAATATAATTTATACATTACACAGTTGATAAATAATATTTGATGAATGAAGGATGTTCAATGTATTCATTTTATTGCAGGCATTGCTACGCAACATAGACATATTTATTCCCGATATCCGCTGCCTATAAAGACGGGGCACAGCGGAAATGGACCTCCTGTTCCTGTATTCAGTAGCTGCAAAACATAATAAAATATCCCAAGTGATGGATATATATTTTTTTTATTTTTACAAAACTTTTGTTCGTCGTTGAATTTGTTTGGAGTAATGATTACTGAATAAGATTACTTACTCAACTATTTATATTCTAACAGTTGCCTATTCGGTTGTGCTAAAGCAAAGACTATACTCGCAGGACTTTGATCCCAATATACCTACATAGTATCATAGATAGGTATGTTTATATAGAAAAAATATATCGTTATTTGAAAATTTTCATTAACTAGCTTTTACCCGCGGCTCTGCCCACGTGGACGTAGGTTATCGCGACAAAATATAGCCTATGTCCTTTCTCATGGTCTAATCTACCCCTGTACCAAATTTCATCAAAATCGGTTCAGCAGTTTAGGCGTGAAAGCGTAATATACAGACAGAGTTACTTTGGCATTTATAATATTAGTATGGATAAATCTAAGTATCTACGTAGACTATTTATTTTAAGTATAGTTACTCGTATTTTCTCATTCATTGCCATTTCATTACCCTTCTACCGAAAATAATTTCAATTTGCACGAAATAAGATCGATGACCGACATTGATTGATGCCATTTCACTAGAAAAATAATGGCAAATGCCAGGTATATTACGTTTTCAATGCAGTTTGCTTATCGTTACGGCATCAGTAGCACTTAAAGCTACTGATGGGATATTATTGTAAGTTATTTATAAATTAGATACTTTATATTGCATTGTGCAATTTTTTGCTAAATATACTTTTCTCTGATTTTTAATAAACGTTCTTTAGACACGTATTTTTTTCATGGACTTAGATGATACAGACGCAGAAATTTACAATATCTAAAATGGAGAAATTCCATGTTGAATGAATGCCACTCGTTCTTTTATTACAAGTACATTTCAATCTCAAACAGTGACAAACATTTCAGTTCTAATTAAACGGTTCTGTACCTATTTTCACTGTTAGACTTGAGATTAATCCTACCCGCTATACAACTACTGTAATATCCTACGCACCAAGTGACGTACATAACATTGAGTAATAACTCTTGTAAACTTCCAGCGAAAGTTGAACTGTCTTGGGACCTACATCAAAATTAATCAGAAACAAATTGAAGGCAAAGTAAATGTCTTTGTTCCCAGACTTTTATTACCCTAACCCTATATTTTTGGGTTCTGGCGAAAAACTCTCGAAAAAAGTTATAATTAATTCTGATTGAAATATAGTCACGTCTACAGTATAATAAATGTTACATCTCCAAAAGAGCAGAGGCGTATTAACGCCCACATTAAACAACTTATGTTTTTCAATCCCACCCACGTTATAGGCCTTTTTTCGGTCAACTTTTTTATTTATTTTTTACGGGCTGTATCTACGTTTACTGTCAGATAAAATACGACAGCATTGATCGACTGCGGTCAAAGGTTTGTCCGCAGGCGAGGTTTAGATGTCAATAAATGTCGCAAGTTAACATCGTGATGGCCACTGAGATGGCTTGATAGCGCCTGGATAGATTCCCTTGTAACATTGTACTTATCAATCTTCGATCTACAAAGCGATCCATGCTATTATTCTTTTCTTTTTTTTTTCTTTCCTATCAAAATTCTTTAAAAAAGAGGCTTCTTTAAAAAAAAACTAGGAATAGCAAGAGGCGTGAGATAGGGCTACCCACTGTCCCCAAAACTCGTCTCTGGCCTTTTGGAGAGCATATTTAGGTATTTGAATTGTGATAGCTTTGGCACTAATATCAACGGAAGATAACTTAACCACCTAAGGTTCGCAGACGATTTAGTGCTCGATCCGATGCTCCAAAATATGCTGCAACAGTAGACAGAAGCAAGCAAAGCGGTTGGGCTTTTCAAGAACCAATCCAGAAGTAAAAATATAAAACAATGAATAACGGGGAAGCCATTACTATAGAAAAAGACGGCGACACTATCGAATATGTATTGTAGTACATTACATATAATCTTGGGAAAAATAATATCGTTCAAAGACCAAACGGGCCTTGAGGTAGAAAAGAGAGTGCCTTGAGCCTGGAAGAGATTTTGGTCCTGTAAGAGAATACTCAAAAGCACAGACTTCCCAATGGTAAGAAAAAGGTATTCGATTTATGTATCCTACCATGTATCACATACGGCTATCAGACTTGGGCATTTTCAAAGAATCATCTTCTAAAGTTAAGAATCTGCCAGAGAGGAATGGAAAGTAGTGTGGTGGGTCACTGAGACATCGTAGAAGAGCAGTGATTGCAAGAAACTTGTAGATTGATCAATAACATCGCAATTTTTATTTACTGATGGTATGTCTTTATTCAATCATACAAGGTGCTAGAGACAAAATAAACTAAAGAAAATAAAGATATTAATAAAATATTTACATACATAATGCGTCGTGGAATTCCTCCGCATCGTCACCGACCGGTAACGTACCCAGAAGGCTGGCTGCATTGCCACGTTGAATGGCAATGCTTAACCTCTGTGCAAGGTAATAACCAGCCTTCTGGTCACGTGTGGCGTCGATCAGCCGCTTTGCTAGATCTTTGTAAAGAAAACGGGCACTTGGGCCCCATGTCCCCAACGTTTCAACCCCAAACGGCTCAAAAACATAATCACCTGTTAAGTTACAGTATTTTGCGCCGTTTGAGGTTTTCCGCAGATGCAGCATCAGCGCCGGCACAGCCTGCTGTACTTGGAAGATGTGAGGGCGCAAGGGTGTCGACACACGTTGCGTCCCACACCAAAAGCCTACCCATCTTCCAAGGTAGCAACGACATACCATCCGGTCTCTTGCCATCGTCACGCACCAGCCCATTAGGTTCACGAATGGCTGGTACGCCAGCGGTGACAAGAGCACGACGGATAATGTCGTTGATGCAGGCGTGTCGCGATATACGCCCTGCGCTTCTGCTGCATGAAAGGCCATGGTGCCCAAGGCTGTCGACAGCTTCACCGCAATGGCAACGATGGGGAGAAACGCACGGCGCTCCTAAGCGAAGGCAAGTGGCAAGGCGGAAAGTGGTATCGTCCAACATAGTACCTATGTTGGGCGATGGGAGTGCCTGAATCCACAGGCCTGACTCCCATTCCCCCACAGCCAGCAGGCGCGCACGCTCTGAAACATGGTAAGATGTGTGTAATAATCTTTCTCATACCAGCTTGCGGAGCGACGCATCCCATTGTCTCTGGGAGAAAAGGTTACCAGGCAACTCGGTGTTGGGACAAGCAACCTTCCAAGCATTAATGGCATCGGACTTACACGACACCTCCGAGTTAATCTGTGTGTTGTTAAGAATTTTCCTGGTTAACTCCTCAGTGCCGTGGATCCTGGAAGCGAGATCCCTTGCGGCACTCTATCGTTTCCGTAAGGAGGCGCGAGAGCGGGGATACGATCCCGAGCCCGAAGACATTCGGGCCGAGAGATCCCGGCTCCACAGGATCATGGTGGCGGAGTGGGAGCGACGACTTGAGCAACCACGCGCAGGGCATGCCGTCATAGAGGCGGTAAGGCCCATCATGGGGGAATGGCTAGAGAGGCCACATGGCAGCCTCTCGTATCGACTGACGCAGATTATCACCGGGCACGGGTGCTTTGGGCGGTATCTGCGTCGGATCGAAAAGGAGCCAACGTCCGAGTGCCATCATTGCGACGCGAGCGAGGACACAGAGCTGCACACGCTCACCGAGTGTCCGGCATGGGCCGGACAGAGGCGAGAACTAGTGGCGGCCCTGGGAGTGAGAGTTCTTACCCTCGCCTCCCTGCTCACAGCAATGGTCCGCTGTGCGGACGCGTGGGCGGCCGGCGTCTCCTTCAGCGAGCAGGTAATGGTTGTGAAGGAGACGGCGGAACGGGAGAGGCAGCGCGAACGAGCGAGACTCGCGAACCGCGCTGCCCGCGCGCACAGGCAACTCGGGCGTCGGAGGGCACTGACTGACCTCCGTCCCCCATGAGCGCGGGCCTGGGGGTGACGGGTGAAGCCGCCTGTCACCCCAGCAGAAGCAGGCCACGGCGACGGCGCGCAGAGAAGCGCGCCTCCCCATTCCGGGGGCGAGTCGGGGACACCGTTGTCCCCCCTCCCGAGGAGGGCTAAACCATAAGTGATGGCCCTGGGTCCGCCGGGGTGCGAGGGATATGTCGATGACAACCTCACCTCCGGCCTAGCACCACGACCCACAGTCGGCGTGCGGTTTTAGTCGGTTCGAGTCCGACATAACCTCCCCTTCCGGCTCCGGCAGGGGGGTATCCGAGGGGATTTCCGCACGGAAAAAAAAAAAAAAAAAAAAAAAAAAAAGGACGCTTGGAGCCAGGCTCGGTCGTTCAAGGCCACATTTAATATTGTACTGAGAGTGTTTTGCAGTATGTTGTCAATTTTGGTCAAAAGTGTCAAATGTTGCCAAAACGGGGATGAACGAAATGCATGAGCAAATTTAGGTACAAAAAGACAAAACCGAAGTATAGTAAAGGCCGAATGAACACTTATTTTTTGTATCTGATCTGTGATGTTTTCAAATTTTTGAATTTTTTCCTCGATAAATGAATGAAACCCATCTTCTAAAACTGGGGACCCCAGGAGGCGCAGAGTAGCTTTTTCTAAAATTTTGATATTGGGAGCTAAGTGGTTAAATTTAAAGTTTTCGAATTTGTCAGAGTTGAGTTGCAAGCCGATAGATTGAAATTTATTTTTAATTAGTTCTAAGTCTTGTGAAACTGTATGTACATCACCCCCTAGAGTCCCTTTGTCTAGGTACCAAATGTTGAATTTTGAATTTATTTGTTGTATGATGGGATGTATTGCAAGACTAAAAATGACTGGTCCCAAAGGATCACCTTGCTGACAACCAACTGCTGATTCTAAAAGATGATTCTTGTAAACTAATTTTGTCGGGTGTCTATAACATTGCCAAAGAAATTTATAAATATGGGGGGTTTCTAATTTGGCTTGGGTCAGCAAGGTATCCCGATTCACTGAATTGAAGGCATTCCGTAGGTCAACCTTCAAAATGACCTCACTTTCACCACTGCCAAGGTACGTCGAAAGTGCGTGTATGGCAGCCTCACAGCCCCCTTTCGATCCGAAACCGAGTTGAAGGGGCTGGAATTTTGCCTCAAGCTCGGTACTATAGTACTTGCAGGAAGTTTTGGCTGCCAATCGCCGAAAGGTGCTTCCTACGGTAATGGGACGAATGCCACCGTCCCTCTTGCGCAGAGCACAAAGGTTGGCCCCATACAGAATATTGGTAATACCTTCGTCCACATTGCCGGAGAGCATTAGATTAACTAAGGCCGTCAGCTCCTTCAGAAGGGCATCGCCAGCCTCGCCAGCGCTCGGGCACATTAAATCCTTAAGGTGCTGGGGAGTGAGGCCATCGAGACCGCCAGCAGATCCGCTCTGGAAGGAGCAAACGGCTGCGAAAACGTCCTTGGCAGTAACACTGAGACATTCAGTGTCAGAAGTTGGTGGTTCTGGGAAAGAGAGGTCAATTGATGCCGGTGGATGCTTACTCTGCAAACCCGCGAGCGTGTCTGGAGAGTAAGGTGTCACCACATCGCTACTAAAAAGTAACCTCGACGCTCCCCTAATATCACCTTCCCTTATTTTATTTTCTATAAATTTAAATTTGTTGGGCTGAGAGTTGTAGCTATAAGTTAATTTTGATTCAAAATTATATGTAGAATTGAAACAGTTATCTTTAAAGATTATTGTGTACTATTGTTTTTTATATGTAATATTCTGTAAGGGAAGGTTAACAAGTGCTCCCAGGCCGATATAGAGTTCACATTAATTACGTGCTTGATAGCATTAGCTATTACTGACTATCATCATCATCATCCTCCTAGACCTTATCTCATTTATTTGGGGTCGGCCTTCGCTGTCCTTTATCTCCATTCAGCACGGCTCTGAGCTAGATTTGCGTCTAGCTGTAGTTCTTGCAGGTTTTTGTTCACCGTTGTCGTCCAGGTGGTTGGAGGTCTCCCGCTTTTTCGCGTCATCGTGGGAATCGCCAATGCTATTTTGACCATGTGATCCGGAGGTCGCCTTTGCAGATGACCGAACCACCACAGTCGTTTCTCGACCAGCTTCTCTGTGATCAGTGCGACTTTAAAACTGCCTCTGATGTATTGGTTCCTGATCTTATCTAGAAGGGTTACACCCGCTGACCAGCGAAGCATGCGCATCTCTGTAGTGTGCAGCTTATTTAGATGGCATTTATTTGTAGCCCAGCACTCGGAACCGTATAGCATTGCGGGTCTTATGGCGGTTTTGTATATTTTGCCTTTTTTTTAGCTATTACTGACTATACAAAAACATTTTTTAAAATGTCGTGCGAAGGGCGATCCATATGGATTTCTACTAGTTATGCTATTTATTTTTATGGACAAACTGTCATTCACCATTGATTAATGTGTTATGACCCGGAGTGATCAATTTTGTATCTTCAAACTGAATATACCTAAAAAAGATTGAGAAATATTTTTTCAAAGTAACAGTATGCAGGATATTTCTTCTCTCTAACATATTCCATACATATTTATTATTTATTTACTTCTATTTCCAGACAGCAGTGACGAGTGAGTTTGTTAATATATTTATATAATAGAGAGAATAGTGTTGTTTGTACATTTTACCCGCAAAAAGAAAAGGACTAGCTAAGCCCCGCGATTTACTGCGCGCTTTAGTTTTCAGGAAAACGTCTACAAAAACCTTCACTACAAAGAAAATCTTGTATGTGCCGACATTAAAGGTAGTTTGATCAAACAGTGTTGACGTTTATCAATCTATAACGATTTGAGTAAAACCATCGAGGTTTTGGTAAATGGCACAAGAGGTATGGGAATTATGATAATTTTATATTTATTGATGTTTTGCGATTATAGGTTTAATGTATATTTCAGCTATGTTCGCTTTATTATTAGTTAGGATATTATTTTCCGCCATTGGTAGTACCTACTATTGATACATCGATCAACTAAGGAGTTACTAACAATCCATACTAATATTATAAATGCGAAAGTAGGTAACTCTGTCTGTCTTTCTGTCTGTCTGTCTGTCTGTCTGTCTGTCTGTCTGTATGTTACGCTTTCACGCCTGAACCACTGAACCGATTTTGATGAAATTTGGTATAGGTATAGGTTAGATCTTGAGAAAGGACATAAGCTATGTTTGGTCGCGATAACCGACATCCACGCGGGTGGAGCCGCGGACAAAAGCTAGTAAATTATATTTTAGTGAACATAATTTCTATCGCTCGCTATTATAGAATTAATACATATAGATAACCAAGTACTGTAAAATAATACCTTCAAATCTTTTTTGATATGGTACTGAAGTTAGGAAAAACAATTCCTGATATTCGAGTTGCTCAATAGAAATATTTACAACACACCTGGGGTCCAAATAACTCAAAGTTAAGGGACAAATAACATTTCGGGATAGAGGTATTTGGCAAAATGAGAAACAGGAAGGAACAAACTATCGTAGGTACAATATTTTTATATAACAAGAACTAACGAAATTTTTCTGTTAGTAAGTGGTAGGTTTTTTTGTTGCTTTCTGTTATTCTAACCCGGCAGAATAAAATTTTCAAATTATTATCCATACTAATTTTGATAAAATTTGGTCTAGGGGTATATTAGATCTTAAAAAAGTACATAGGCTATGTTTGGGCGGAGCCGCGGGAAAAAGTTAGTTGCCAATATAAGATTCGAACCAGAGACCACCCGACAGCATGGCTAACTCCTTAACTACAATTATTTATCTGATTTTTAAAATCTCGTGTTAGTTTGTAGTCGCGTTCCTCCGAAACAGGGGCTCGATTCACTATCGCCACGTATCACGTATTTGTGAGTTTCGTTTCGATAACCTGGTATTCTGTACGAGCTGTCAAAGCATAAGTTTACAGATACTTAGGTTTTTATAATTTTGACAACTTACGTCACCCATACAAATGGCTCAAACGTCATAATATACTAACACCACGTATCGCATACTTGTGATTATGGAAATCGATAACTTAATAACCTGGTATTCAGTAACATCTGTCAAAGTCAAAATTATGGTTTAGGCGTTAAATCATGGTTCTGAACTCGATGACAATGTTCTGCTCGATTTGTATACCGTAGAGATACGTTCACAAAAATTATAAAAGTTTAAATATTTTTTATCATAGGAAAATCATTCGGTAAGTATTTATTTACATTTGAATTACAATGATTGCTAAAATTTGTCGTTGAATAAATCCATACTAATATTATAAATGCAAAAGTAACTCTGTCTGTCTGTCTGTCTGTATGTTAGCTTTCACGCCTAAACCACTGAACCGATTTTGATGAAATTTGGTATGAGGGTAGATTAAACCTTGAGAAAGGACATAGGCTATGTTTGGTCGCGCGTGGGCGGCGCGATCCGCGAGTCTTTCTCACTCGCGCCGCCTCTCCCGCTCCGCCGTCTCCTTCACGACCATTACCTGCTCGCTGAAGGAGACGCCGGCCGCCCACGCGTCCGCGCAGCGGACCATCAATGCGCTATCCAGACCTAAAGAAAACAGGGATTAACTAACTTGTGTTTCGTGATTTAGAATGCTGATAAACATAGTATTTAACTTTTTCTCATAAATCAATCCCACCTTTTTTTTGGCCTGCGATAACCTCGGATACCTCCCCCGCCGGAGCCGAAAGGGGTTATGTGGGACTCGAACCGACTAAAACCGCACGCCGACTGAGGGTCGCGGTGCTAGGCAGGAGGTGAGGTTGTCATCGACATATTCCTCGCACCACGGCTGACCCAGGTCCCCGACTCGCCCCCGGTATGGGGAGGCGCGCTTTCCAGCGCGCCGCCGCCGTAAATCAATACCACCATGTATGTACAGTGAGCATGCAAGGTGCACAAAATGGTCATAATATCAAGGTATAGCTCGGGCCATATATCTTGGACCTATTTTTTTGTATAAAGGACACGTCAATTTCACTTCACCTCGTCTGATGGTAAGCTAAAAGCAAAGTCTCGGAAAGGGGGTCACCATCGTAAACATGTACCATGTTAACAGTGGTGGCACTCAGCTTGACGGCCTTGTCAGATGCCTTTTCACGCCCCGCTTAAAGGCCCCGGGACTGTAGGATCCTGTGAAGGAAAGGAGAGGGTGGGACTGATTAGAAGAGCTCATCAGAATATTCACCGTGGCAGAGACGGTAGAATACTGCCAAAGACGCAACATCCGCGATTTCACACTGCTTGGCCGCAGGATGTGCGTGATAACTCCCGTGTAAGGTGTTGTCGTTTCCATAGCAATTAATGCTACCGTTAGAAAGCATGTCATTGATATGCAGAAGAAAGAGAGCGGGAGATAAGACGGAACCCTGCGGCGCGCCAGCATTCACCTGCAAGAACTCCGAAGCTGTCCATCACAAAAGACGCGAATACGGTGCTCCTGCAGGACGCTTGCAACCCAGTTGCAAGATCTGGGAGGCAGGCCAAAGGTTGGTAGCTTGGAAAGCAGCGATGTGTGCCATACCCTATCAAACCCTAAGCTGTGGCGATGTCAATACTAATTGCCAGTGACTCAAATCGTGAGATATAAAAGGCCCTGGGGCGTGCGGATTATTTTGTAATAATAATTGTCTTAGTGAACTGAAGCTCGTCTAACGCAGCAGCACCCCGTGCTATCGTCGAAATTCATCCAAGAAACGTGTACTGCGTGTATAGAGCACATTTTAGGTCCCAGATATATGTCTCAAGCAATAATGAGATCATTTTGAGTACTTCGCTACTCAATGTCGATCTGTGCGCATCATATTGGCATCCCTGGGCCGCTTTTCTGCTATGGTGACAGGTGGCTACCATTGTCACACACCAAGTCTACGGTCCTGCAGGACAGAGGTCATTGAGCTACCTCCTATGTTACGCCGTGCGCCGCCTGAGTCCTCGGTCGCATCACAGTAATAGCACTCAGTCGGGGTCCTTCTGTACCAGAAACAGGTGATCCCCCAAACGTCGTTTTGCGGAGATCACCGGTGTCATCAGTACGTCAACCATAATCTTTTCACATAGAGTGCTCGCACGATAAGTCTGCGCGTGAATGTTTATAGTGAAATGAGAACAATTTTCAAATTTTAAGGACAGGTGTTTTTGGGTATATTAATAGTTTGAGATGTTTCAAAAAAATATTCCAAAAACAAACAATATTTAAAGTAAAAGTTTTCTATTCCTGCATTTTTTCATTAAAAAGAATCAAGTAAAGAACTTTTAAATATTTTTTTCAAGAATGTAATTGAGTTTCGCGTTTTTGATATTTAAAATAGATGACTATTATACGCACACGAAGACAAGGCTGAATAGCAAAGCGACCTCTTTGGTCTTTGGGCTGAATGCATGATGTCTATTGCCAGTATGAAGGTTAGATGTACGCGAACTTTTTTAAAGAAAGAAGTGTTTTTTTTGTAATTACTTACAGCCCTAGGGCTTTTCCAGCTACATTATTACCCTAGAGCGCTAATAAGTCACCTACAAGCCCCATTTGGAGGTAATAAGAACCTACTTATCGAACATGAGAGATGTAAAAATATTATAAACATAATCATATTTAAAAAACTCTACTTATGCTGAAAATATCGAAACAACTTTGATAGCAGGTCGTACCCATTTGCAAACCATAAACTGGAAACCTAGAGGACAGTTTCATGCCCCTACTGCGTACGCCACAGCAGACGATGGCTACCAGGGCCATTAGGTACTGCCCGATAACCTTCGTCGTGGCGAGTCTTCTGGCCGGATCGCCACCGTGGATCCTACAATCTAGGGCCCTTTCAGTGCTATATCGGTTCCGAAAGGAGGCGCGGATGCGGGGATACGATCCCGAGCCTGAATATATTCGGGCCGAGAAATCCCGGCCTCACAGGGATATGGTGGCGGAGTGAGAGCGACGACTTAAGTAATCACGTGCAGGGCACGCTGTCGTAGCGGCCATACCAATCATGGGGGGAGAGACTAGAGAGGCCACATGGCAGCCCCTCGTATCGACTGACGCAAATTATCACTGGGCACGGGTGCTTCGGGTGGGATCTGCGTCTGATCGTTAAGGAGCCATCGTCCGGGTGCTATCACTGCGACACAAGCGAGGACTCAGGGCTGCACACGCTCCCCGAGTATCCGGCGTGGGAGACGCCGAGACGGGAGCTGGTGGCGGCCTTGGGAGTGATAGTTTTCACGCTCGCCACCTTACTTGCGGCGATGTTCCGCTGCACGGATGCATGAAAGGCCGGCGCCTCCTGGGAGCAAGTAATGCTCGAGAAGGAGACGGCGGAAAGGGAGTGGCAGTGTGACCGAGATAGACTCGCAAACCGCGCTACCCGCGGGCGCAGGCAACATGGACGTCGGATGCACAAAATCGACCTCCGAGGCCCGCGCTGCTTGTCACCCTAACAGAAGCAGGCCAAGGCGGCGGGGCGCTAAGAAGCGTGGCTCCCCATATCGGAGGCGAGTTAGGGACACCGTCGTCCTTCCTTCTTGAGAAGACCCTGGGTCAGCCGAGGTGCAAGGGCTATCGATGACAACCTCACCTTCGGCCTAGCACTGTGACCCACAGACGGCGTGCGATTTTAGTCAGTTTGAATCCGACATAACCTCCCCCTCCGGCTCTGGCGGGTTTTCGTGGGGATTTCCGCACGAAAAAAAAGAAGAAAAAAAGACATTCAAATGTGCTCTGTAAGTGCCTGAACTGAATAAAGGAAATTCATTCTTTGGTTCTTCTTTTTTTTATTATGTTCCATGACGGGCCTAACCCGCGCCATCTGCGTAACTGTCGAACGATAAACCCAGCGAGCGCTATGCCGCACAGACCACCAAACATACAATACTCTTTGATAATATTGTAGGTACAGTTAAAAACTTGGTTAAAAATAATTTAGATTTCAAATTTAGACCCACGTTCCGCCAGATGTGCACCGAACCCAAAGAGAATTTTATTGAGAAGGAAAAATAGATTCATTGTTTCATTTTGTTTAAAACCTTTGGACCTCCATTCATATATTGAAATTATACCGCTTTGTATTAGAACCAAAATTTCAAGATTATTCAGTTGAAATATTACATACCAGATATTGATACCAGATCAATCGTAGCCATAGAGTATATTGAATAAATAAAGAGAATCGTAGGAGCGCAGCGCCACCCTCAATCAACACGAGTTTCTTGACTGAATTACATATTACATAATAATATATATATAATATATATATTGTAGAAAAAGCCGAACAAATAGTACAACCAAAATTTGTTTCGAGGATTACTAATATGTACAACAATAGGAATATTTATTAAAAGTTTTTAATGAATGTTCAGAACGTTGGAAAATTGATTATCATCATAGGTACCATAGACCACAAAACAATTTCGTTTTTTTTAGGTTTTTTAAGGTTTTCTTATTTCTTCTTGGATATTATCACTATTCGATCAGTTAGTATTATAATATTGCCATTTTAGCAGCCTGCTGTGTATAGCTGTATAACTTATTTCTTAGGTCAAATAAAAATACAAATGACTTATGCATTACAATAATTGTATTTTATTAAACTGTAGTGCAATGATGATAAAAAATATATCCCATATTCATCTAAACATAAATAGTTTTTTTTGAAGCAGATAAATAATAATAATAGTTAAGTATAAGTACTAATATTATGACCGCGCGATTATGAGGCATAATTCTATTCCCGAATAGTGTAATTATTCATAAAAGTGAATCATTGACACGAAAAGAAGAAGAAGACTAGGTAATATTAATTAAATTATAGTTCATAACAATTCCATACATAAGAGTTTATGTATGAGATTGAAAAAATTAATAATAAGAATTTTAGAAATAACTTGAATTTATTGAAAAAAAATTGGCAATTCAAGTTATATTTTTAGGCTGGCATTATTTTCATAAATATGTCATATGTCATATGACATAATATGTCACGTATATTTACTTGGTATTCTTTACCGGAAACACATTGGTTACTCACCGAAATTGCACGTTGCGTATATTTACGTCAGTAAAATCATAAGTAAATTTACGCAACTAAGTACGTAAGTTAGTGAATCGAGCCCCAGCTCAACCGTGTTTCATGGTTATTGCATATTTGAAAGTATTTTTAACCTCACCTCTTATGGCAGAAAATCCGTTTATCATGTGTTATGCATTTACCTGAAACTTATTACCTACCTTATCATTATTTTTATTCATGTGCACTAATCCAAAGACATGGACTGATTGTTATAGTAAAATATAATTGTATTAACAAATGGCTGATAATAATAAATAAATGACTTCTAAGTTTAACTAGACCAATAGTTCACACTTTGTCCAAGTAATGAATATAAACTACCGATACTGCCTCCAGGCTAAAATAAACAAGTTCTAATGAAATGAACAGCATCATTTCACGCACAATAAAAGTTATTCTGGTTTCTAGAAACCCCCACGGGTAAAATAACTGTATGTTTACGGCAGACCGTAAAATAACTATTTATTGGAATCTGTAGCATAATTGATTAGTATCTAGTTGGTGGCACTGGTCAGAACCGATATCTCATTTTATGTTTGTCGCCTTTTAGTACATATTTTCTTTACGAATAAAATAAACTAAAAGTACCATCTATAATATAAATTAAAACCAACGTTTAAAATTAAAATATGTTAAAAAAATATTTGCGAACTGAAAAGTTAGCATAATAAATGCTATAAAAAATTCATTCAAAAATTAAAATACCGCTACATAATATGAAAGTGGAAACTACGAATGTACATATCTGCGTGGAATACTGCTCACATCTCTGGGACGGCTCCGCAAAGTACTTATTAGATGCTCTCGACAGGTTGCAGCGACGTGCGGTCCGCATTATTGGGGATCCAGAGGTCACGAACACCCTCGAGCCTTTGCAGATGCGTAGAGATGTTGCGTCTTTGGCAGTTTTCTACCGTCTCTACCATGGTGAATGTTCTGTCGAGCTCTTCCAATTAGTCCCACCCTCCCCTTTCCTTCACAGGATGACACGTGCAGGGCTAAGATGCCATCCATTTACGGTGCAGAGTATACCTGCTAGAACCAAGCGTTTCAGTGATTCATTCCTATGCCGCACCACTAAGACCTGGAATTCCCTGCCAGCTCACGTGTTTGCTTCTTCCTACAGTCCCGGGTCCTTTAAGCGGGGCGTGAAAAGGCATCTAATGAGGCCGTCAAGCTGAGTGCCACCACTGTTAACATGGTAAATGTTTACGATGGAGACCCTCTTTCCGAGACTTTGCCTTTAGCTTAACATCAGGCGAGGTGAAGTCAAATTGACGTGTCCTGTATAAAAAAAAAAATCTCCATTGAATTGAACACTGACACAATGTTTAATGTTACTGAAGGAACGTTTTAAGTAATAATATGAATAACATGTAGGTAGTTTTTTTTGCATCAACATAAATAATTTACCTATGAACGATTAATCGACTAAAACTTAAACATAGTTGAACCGTTCCCTCAATCGAACTAATTATAGTTAGTTGATAAGTTCTGGTTCTGGCAACTGGTTCATTGACAGTAATATACACACACGCACACACCGAATTACACGCTGCAGCCTTAGCCTTTACGGCTGAACCCGAAATCCACTTATTCTTTCTTCTCCCTGTGATTTGGTTTATCTTGGATCTTACAAGAGAGACTGTTATGTGACCTCCAAACGTTTGAGGAAGTCTGTACTAAGCCTTCGGCTGTTTATCAGGTGTACTTGACTTGCAGGTCAGGTTGGATTGGGCTACGGATATAAAATCGATTCTATATTACTGAAAACGTAGTACTTAGTAATGTTAAATCTCCCTATGTAAACAAATATCTAATCAATTATAACAAATAACCCCATCAAGCAAATATGTTATCTACGACGTACTTAATAATAACACAAACACGTAAGTTATCTATTATGAGACATAACTTTGTACAATAAGTAAATTTCTACATCTCGAAATAACTGATCGATGGGAACTATTCGTCGAGGAGCAATGAGTATGTTACGATTCGCATTCAAATGTTTGGTTAGGACTGTGCTTGGGGATTATTCAAAAATGTTTGCAAGGGTATGTTTATATTTCACGAAAGGTCTAAGGTAAACTCATTCTTATGCAGACACAATAGTGAACGTTCCATCATTGTCATTAAATAATTATCAAAAATTGTACAGTGTCCTACCTTAGTAGCTTCTTTTTCTATCTTTCACGCCGAAGCCAAACTACGTGTATTTCGGTGCACCTGCTAAGTAATAGACGAAGCTGGTACAGGCCTTCGTCACAGGGTTGTGAAGTTAGAGGGTAGTCACTATTGGAAAAGTCTTTACATCAATCAAAGAGCTGTGAAATACAACCTAGGTGTGGCTGGTAAATCGGTATGATAATGATGATGAATTATCCAGAAAGAAATCGTAAAATAAACTGACTTTCTGAACTGTACTGCGAAAACTGATTTGGTAGCATATTAAATCGTTGACTCCAGTAAAGAAATCTTGGATATCTCAAACAAATTTATATATTTGAACAAACAGCTTGACAACAATAATGTTACATTACACAACACACGGGTTCATCCACCGTACTCAAAGCAGGCTGCCTGAAAGTGACACTCTGAAACACTACTCCGATTAAATCTCATAAATAATAAGAATTGGACCCTATTTCACTCAAGTTGTTTCATATCAGTATTCGTTCAGTTTCGTTTACATAATATACAATATTTGAACCATACATTCACATACAAATACAGCCCTTCTGATGACTAAAAGTAATGTTACTAACGATTAATATTAGAAATAAACTGTTTTTGAGTTGACCAATTTATTTTTATGCCTTGTCGAAGACATCGACTGCAAGTACAATACAGGATCTTTGGCTTGATAATGTTAAAGACGAGATTTATGAGACTATTGTAGCTGTAAATAATACAGTTTCATTGACGCATACAGAACGTGTACTATTAGTACTGTGAAATTAGCATTGAAGTTTCATACCTAAATCTGCATCATCGTCTCGCGGTGTATGTTAGTAAGTAAGCCTGTGCTGGCTAGTGTTTCAAGTCAATTTTGTTATACGGGCTCCTTGGTATATCTGCATTATGGAACACCATGTAGATTAGGCCTGTATTAATTCTAGAATGGAATGCGGGCCTAAACTACATGGTGAACTACACACAGCCTGAAGCGGTTTTATCTGAGGAAAGATTGTATAGACAGATTGATAGTTTGACATATTGTTTATACAATTTGTCCTCAGATAAATCGCAATTCAGGCTGAGTGTCATTCTAGAATACGGGCCTAATTCAATTGAAACAAAACGAATTCTCTGCCAACCCCAGTGAGGTTATTCCACAAGTACAAAAAAGTGTAGAGACGCGTTGGGTATCAATGCTACTTTTTGGCATGAAGAGTTTGCGATAAAAACATTAGATTATATGATGTTGACGACATATTACAATTGGGTTTATCAAACAAAAGTGAAATATGAAAGGAAAGTTATACATTTTGAAAAACGTTATAAACTGTGTGGAATTAGTCCCTCAACTATAAAGTATCTACAAAGATTAATATCCACAAAATAAAGGATGACCAAAGTTTTACCCACTAGTGAAATTCGTTACATTAAAGCGAGGAAACCAAAAATACCACAATTTGGGTGAACTAACTATCGTCTGGAACCAATAAAAGCGTAAAGGATATAAAAGGAGTCCACCCTCATTTGCAAAGAGTCAAAATGAATCGAGAACAATTATCTTTTTGTTTTGTACAAATTGAAACCGTCTAGGGTAATTAATTAAAACGTTACGCAATACAGAGACGCAAAGCTTTTGGTACCTACAAATTTACACACATTATTACAGTTGGAATTGTTATTTCTAAACTATTGCGGTGTAAACTAACGGTTTTTTATAGAAGTTCACCAGAAGACCACGGGTCACAAGTCATGACTATGGGTGCTGCATCGCACCCGAAATGTCGGCAAAAGTAGATTTACAAAGAAAAAAATATATCGTGTGAAGTCCCGAATATAAAAAACCTTCAGTTGGGATTGTTATGCGCTGGAATACCCTCCACGGACTGATTGCAACAAGCCTCGACCAACATCTCAAGGCTCGTGTTATGTAATCAGCGGTAGCCTAATCGGAAATCCTTTCCCCGATACTAGTGGGCCTACTCCTTTAAGTTATTTATGGTGTTTATGTATATCTACCTATACTTAGGTAGCTATTGTGTTTATTTATTTTAATTGTTATCTCTTGATTATGTATTATCTATGTACACCAAACTACACTTTTTTTTTTTTTTTTATCGTGCGAAAATTCCCCACGGATACCACCCCACGGAGCCGGTGAAGGCGGTTATGTCGGACTCGAACCGACTAAAACGCACGCCGTCTTGGGTCCTTGGTTGCCGGAGGTGAGATTGCCAAAAGCATATCTCTCGCACCCCGGCAGACCCAGGACCATCTCTTTCGAGATGGCCCCCTTCGGGTTGTGGGGACCACAGTGTCCCCATCTTGCCCCGGTTATGGGGAGGCGCTTTTTGCGCCGCCACCGCGGCCTGCTTCTGCTAGGGTGACAGGCGGCTCCACCGGTCACCCCCAGGCCAGCGCTCATGGAGGACGGAGGTCGTTCTGCGACCTCCGACGTCCGGTTCGCCTTCGCTCTGCGCGGGCTTCCCGGGCCCGGAGTCTGGTCCGGACCCGACCGGCCGCCTCCTTCTCGAGCATTACTTGCTCGCAGAAGGAGGCAGCCGCACCCCAAGCGTTCGCGCATCTTACCATCGCTGTGAGACACCAAACTACCCTGAAATGATTGTCTCCTTTTTTTTTTCTCCATCCTATGGTTGCCTGGAAGAGATTGCCGCAGAGCAATAAGGCCGCCAATTGTATTTACCTACCAAATTGTTATTAGATATGTGTTATATGCTATATCCTTGGTGTACAATAAAGACAATTATTATTATTATTTTTCTTTATTTCACTTATATACTTATTGATTACATTTTTAAATACATATAAAAAAATAAAACATATATTTAAAAATATAAAAAATAGTGCTCCACCGGTATCGGATACAGGGACCAAGCTACCGGTGGTTAGGGCTCCAGAGAAAGGAACTTCCTCACGATGCGCGCCGTATCAAGGAGCACTGCCTTCTGCATCTGGCCCTTAACCCAACCATCCAACCCGAGCCTCTTCAGATGTTGGTCGAGGCTCTTTGCTATCAGTCCGTTGACTGATACGACTATCGGTACAATGATTGCTGAGTCAACATTCCACATGTCGACAACCTCGTGGGCCAAGTCCAAGTACTTAACTTGTTTATCTTTTTGTTAGCTACAACAGTCCTATCAGTGATGATAGATCGATCCCAGTACAATGTGATATGGCTATTTTCTAGAACTGGCTCAGGAACATACCTATAGTACGGCACCTCAACTTCCACAAGGTTGTATTTCAGAGCAAGTCGCTGATGGATTATCCTGGCTACTTGATTATGTCTGTGCAAGTACTCGCCGTTAGCAAGACGAGACAACCGGAAGTAATATGCCTGAGGGATTCACCAGGTTGGTGACACGCTCGACAAATGTCAATTGTACCATCCCTCATGATATACTTCCGGTAGTTATTCGTCTTAATAACTTCGTCTGCAATTGCACAGACAAAACCTTCAGTTTCCCCAAAAAGGTCACTGAAACGTAGCCAGGATATGGACGCCAGTAGATCTACTTCGGGCCTGTGTAGGGCCCGATAGAATCTGCCATGTAACTCCTTACTCTGCCATACCTCCCTGCGGCTCTCAGTGCTAACTATTGTAGGCCTGCGCCAGTTCTCTTTAGCCAAACCGAGCGGGGTGAGTCCGGTATCTCCGTTATTATTAGTATTATTATTATTTTTTAAATGATTTTTTATAGTTTATATTTCAAAATATAATTTGTTAAATAAATAAA
The DNA here is from genome assembly GCA_914829495.1 of Eilema sororculum. Classification (NCBI taxonomy): domain Eukaryota; kingdom Metazoa; phylum Arthropoda; class Insecta; order Lepidoptera; family Erebidae; genus Eilema; species Eilema sororculum. The sequence continues at coordinate 15,320,329 of OU618552.1, read as the reverse complement.
GGAAATAATATTTAATCTCTTGTATTGTACTACGGACATAATGATGCGTAATCCAGTTCTAGATAATATTCGTGTCGAGAGCACATAGAAATCTATACCCGCTCTCAACGACTATTGGCCTGAGGGCGATGAGAGGTTTGTTTTTTCTTCCTAATCGCTGAATGAATTCTTGCAGATTTATCGAAGTCAGTAGCACGAATTAGGTACAGTTAGCACCAGATCTATCTTGATGAACAAAGTACTCAAAATGATGACTCACAGAATTAGACTGTAAACCAAAGGTCAGATCTATTTTCCTTGAGACATCGTGGCTAAGGCTCTTTTAGCAATAAGATTTTTCTCTAGGCCGTTCCTAACAATATATTTCTTACCTACATAGAAAAACATGTTACAGTTTTCCCAACTTGGAAATGGAACAAGAAGGTTACACGGATAAAACAAATATATCTTAGCAAATAAACGGACCGTGATTTCAAATACAGAACATAATAATAATATCACGCCGTGCCATATAAAAGGATAGATGAAAATAAATTACCTCATATTTTGGTCGCCATGTTGGAGTCCCATATAATAATAGCCGTCGACAATACCTATGACTATTTACCCCAAACCTAATAGTGACATTCCTCTTTGTCATCGCGACGCCCAATGCTAACAGTATGGGAGAGTGTAGTGTAGAAAAGTAATGTCGGTTAGTAAGACCTACTGAATACTCAACGATTTAGGATGGATTTCACCAGTGTAATTTTATTTCGTGCTTTAGTATATGTATTATTTTACTACGTTAAGTGAACATTAGGTAACCGAGTAAAATGGGCTGAGTAGGAATCAATGGGTGAATAGAGATCAAATGGTCGTTATATGTTTTTAAATAATTTATTTTGTAAAATTTCAAGTATGTTACTAGATATTTGATAGTTCTGTTCTGTATTACATTGAACTAGTCCATACCTTCACTAGATACAAAATAACTACTGAATTTAGCTGAATTTTTCATTTCATTTTACCCATTATTTCATTCTTTGATTTCTATTCATCCCGTTTCAAGAACTATTGAAGTAACCCTATTCACAATTATATAAATACTAGCTTTTGCCCGCGGCTCCGCTCGCGTGGATGTCAGTTCCCGGCAATTATTCGAATTTTTCTCAACGTACAAACCTTCCCTGGACTTCCACAAATAATTCAAGACCAAAATTAGCCAAATCAGTTCGTGCGTTCTGGAGTTATAGCGTCAGGAAGGAAAACCCGACTTATTTTTATATAGTAGACTAGCTTTTGCCCGCTGCTCCGCCGGCGTGGATGTCGGTTCCCGGCAATTATTCGAATTTTTCTCGCCGTAAAAACCTTCCCTGGACTTCCACGAATAATTCAAGACCAAAATTAGCCAAATCGGTAAAGGCGTTCTGGAGTTATATCGTCAGGAAGGAAAACCCAACTTATTTTTATATAGTAGATAAAAGCTATAAATAAGCTTTGTTATTTCAAGAATTCGTGAAGAAACCCTATTCACAATTATTATATAAATATAAAAGCTATAAATAAATAAGCTTTGTTATTTCGAGAATACACAACACAGACTAGTTCATGAATTAATTGGCCAGGTATCGCCTTCGGCTTCTCGATTAAATAAAGGAACCTTTGGTAAGCCTCTACTTGACATTTTATTAGACAAAGCGTTTTAAAGTATTGCTTTAAGGGTCGGGTAATTTTATTTGATTCATTTACACAGTTTATTTTCTAAGGAAAATTGATTTTTATAAAATATATTAATTGTTAAACATTTCAGATATCCCCATTCTCCCTAATCGCTCTCAGCTAGTGGACCGGTCTACAAAATTAGTAATGTTGTTATTTACTTCAAAATACGTGACATTTTTTTTATCATTTCAACAATTATTACAGTAAATCTGTTCTAAAAAGAGCCGTAAGTGTGAAAAGAATTTCAGAGCATGATAGGTGGTGACCGTCAGTAGAGAAAAGGTGTAAATTAATAAGCGAAATTAGCGAAAGTACGCGGATGATTGGTGTAATGTTGTTGCATTGTATTTTTCATCAAGTTAATATTTTAATTGTCTTTCTGAGGACGTTTTCTAAAGATTACGATACCAGACACTGAAAAAACTTCACAGTTCAATATCGTTACATTCAGTAAATTAAGTTGTAAGATCAAAGATAAAACATGATGTATAATATAAAATGAGTTTTCATGTAAATTATATGTACCTACTCATGTTTATTTCATATAATATAATTCTCGTTTGTTACTATGAAAATTAATTATCATAATATCCTTTATTTCACTTATAACTTTTAAAGGTCAAACTTATTTACTGTTTTCCTCTTCGTAACTCTAACTCTTGTATTCAAAATATTAAAAACGAAAAAAAAAACTGAGTATTTTATTGGTTATCTTACCCCTTCCTTTATTAATAGAGGTATCGGGATATTTACGAGTACATACCATGTTGTATTGTTTTGAGTTTCCGATATTTCAGTGCTATTGCAAGCACCATGATCACGGAAGAATTGAAGAAGTGAACAGTGAAAAAGTTTTTAGCAGTAAATAATATCGATCTACCATCATTTGAATTCTCTTCTTAGGCGTACTATGTATGCCACGGACGAAGCCGGGGCGGGTCGGCTAGTATTTTAAAAACTAAAGCAATCTAAAATGGATACTATAAGGTCAAGGACTAAAGTTATTATTCAATTAACAAAATTGTTGAATCTCAACTTGATTAAACCTAATTTAATTAGAACATTATTAAAGCAGTATTAATATCTTAAGGGTACGTCCATAATTAAAATTGATAAGTAAGCAATTTCAGTTCATTGTGATAAGCTATATTACATTGCTAAATTAAATTGTACCACTCTTCAAATTTACTAAAATATTTCATAATGGTTTTACTCTTTTGAAGCCTATGATTTTACATTAATCAGGCTAATATTATATAAAATTATCATTCTACTTTAACAAAAAGAAATCGAAATCCGTTTATAATTGACGGAAATATCGGTGAACATACATAAAAAAAACATACAGACGAATTGAAAACCTCCTCCTCAGTTGGTTAAAAATGGGTATGAAGTGGCGCGACTCTCCTATTTCCCCTTGTAAACCCTTATTATGATAATGATTATAAAGACTGTCAGAACACTAGGTCTAGACCAGTCTAGACTGTCACAACTATTAAAGGTACGTATACAGCAGTTGGTATGAAACGTAATCGGGCTCGCAGGAGTGATATAAATCAAACAATTCAGCTATTAACACAATATAATTACACTTTAAACTGAGTTACATTACAATTGTAATAAGTCACAGTACTGACCTTAGTGTTTACAGAACCACGTTTCAATATTGACTGCCCGTCAAGATTCCCGACAGACAGCAGTAAAGTCATTCACTCACCCACATTTAGCGTTGACGTTTGTCACACATAAATTACAAAATTATAGTTTGACAACATTTAAAGTAAAGCCAACGAAGCGAGAGAAAAAAAGTAAACAAAGTTTCAGTGGTTTCAAACATTTTTATTTGAAAACTAGCTTTTGCCCGCGGCTCCGCCCGCGTGGATGTCGGTTCCCGGCAATTATTAGATTTTTTCTCACCGTAAAAACCATCCTTTAACTTCAACGAACATAAAAAAAAAGAATTGGCCAAATTGGTCTAGGCGTTGTTGAGTTATGCGCTTACCAACACATTTAGCGATTCATTTTTATATTATAGATTGCATATCACTTCAAACTCATTCCAGACAGGAATGAAATTGCTCATAAGATGGCGGAGATGACAGTTTAGAACCGCTGTGCTGACAGCTTTCATTAAGGCTTTTTTTTTTTTTTTTTTTTTTTTTTTTTTTTTTTTTTTTTTTTTTTTTTTTTTTTTTTTTTTTTTTGCTTTGCTGTACTACAAAACACGCAACAAGACGCCATTTTAATAAAAGAAGAAGAAGGAGAAAACACGCAACGACAGCTGTCACTCGGCCACTATCGCGTACGTATGACATGTGCAACAAGGACAAAGAAAATAATCGCTAGTTATCGCAACATTAACTCAGTAATGATCGCTTTGTTTGCCTTGTTTCTCTCGTCTCGTTGGCTTTACTTTAGATGATTATAAATCGTATTTACATAATATTAGTGATCGAAAAATAATAATCGGGTAATAGAAAGTATTAATATTGTGAAGTTGGAAATGAAATGGAAAATTCAAAAAGACTACCGTAAGGATAGGTAGCTTGTTTTGAAATCGTATTCTATTACAATTTATTAAATAGCCATTGTAATCAATACCGTAAGGAAATAATTTATTAAAACTTTTACTCCGTTTCATGATTTGATAATATTTATTTATGGCTTCATTAATCACGGTTAATAGGTACTCTTACACTTCTGTTACCCGTGGCTTTAATCACGTGGAATTTTGATTCCGATCCCACAATCTATGGAAAATTATTTCCGGGATAGAAAGCTTAATGTGTTTTTCCAGACTATATAAGCTGTACCAAATTTCAACCACATCCATTCAGCTGTTAGAGCGTGATTGAGTTACAAATATACAATCATTAGCTTTTGCCTGTGGCTTTGCCCGCGTGGATGTCGGTTATCGCGACCACACATAGCCTAGTTCCTTTCTCATGGTCTAATCTACCCCTATATAAAGTTTTATCAAAATCCGTTCAGTGACTTAGACATGACAGCGTAACTAAATTGTCTAAACACCTTCACAAACTTTCATATCTGTAATATTAGTAGGATTAAAACATTTTTAGATGATATCTGGAAGATTTTGGGCCAAAATTATCGTTACCTATATAAAATAGTATAAAATATAATATATAAAAAAATACCTAGGTATATATAAAAAAAGTTGTCACAGATATAATAAAACTTAAGTTACAAACAAAAAACAAAACAGTTTATTTACAGCCATAGCTTCTATTCATCATTGTTATTTATGAGATAAACTAGTAACACAATAGCACAATTTTGTACCGTACAATAATTTGTAAATTTCCTTCGAATAACTTTTACAATCGAAACTCTCTCCGCAAAATTTTATGCCAGGAACAATAGCTGAACTTAAAATATACGAATAATAATAATAGATCATTTTACAATCTAATTAACTTGTTTTGTTTTGATTATAAATATTGACCTCAACAGGAATACCGCAAGCGTAGGCCTCTCTGCCTTAGTAGTAGAACGTTCAACTGATGGTAGGGGCGCGTCGCTTTCGATTCCCGGTCAGTGCAAATATTTGTATGCACGAATGTGAATATTTACATTGATCTGGGTGTTTCTATGCATGATAATATTTTTTTTTTATATAAAAGATCACTTCAATTTCACTTCATCTCGCCTGATGGTAAGCTAAAGGCAAAGTCTCGGAAAGAGAGTCCCCATTATAAACATTTACCAGGTAAACAATAGTGGCACTCAGCTTGACGGCCTCATCAGATGCCTTTTCACGCCCCGCTAAAGGACCTGGGACTGTAGGAAGAAGGAAACACGTGAGCTGGCAGGGAGTTCCAGGTCTTAATGGCGCGTCTTTTATTTCACGTGGTATACTATATGGCTCGAATTATTTTGTGCACTTTGAACCTTAAAAGATAATCCGATTATACGTTAGAGAATTCTTGACGCTCAAGAAAGTATAATTGCGTGACCTTCTAAAGGCGGCTAATATCAGAGAACATAATCAACATTTGGATTTGATTGTAGCAAGTCATTTATTAACTCGACCGCCCATGCGGTAGGGCAAGTCATATTTAATTGATATTCAGATAAATTTCAATTTCGTTTTAAAATTGACAATTTAAAAAGGAATGATTTGAAAAAGGATTGACCATTTGAAAAGGGAATCTATCAGTAAAGTTAGTATCATTTTGCAATAAACTCACAACAAACGAACTGTGAAATTGAAATTCGGTCATAATATTGATCGGCAAAATTTGATGAATAGCCAATAAATTGAAATTTAACTCATGTAAATTTGAACTCTGTCGTTTAAGACAATTTTAATTGCTATTTCTTTTTTTTTTAAGAAATATGTAATATATATTTATAAATATATAATATAATGTAAGTCAATTCGATTTAATCCACCGCTACGAATTCCGAATGCTTCTACAAATTACAGGCAAAACAGCTACATAGTGAGGGCTACTCGTAACTTTAACAGACTATGTAAGCAGCACGATATTGACCCTTTTTCGACCAGTGTGCCCGCGGCAAGAAGGCGCTTGAGCCTAGCTTTTTTCAAACCCATAAATTGATGTCATATTTTGCTAGTATTGGCAGTTAACTAAGGTTTGCGCAATGCGTGTTTATGTTCACAATGTTTTACCTACGCAGCGACTATGAGCGAAAACTTGTTACTGGCTTTCTATTGTCTAATCCAACGCTATTCATGTTTTGTAGCTGTAAGTTTTCCATGTAATAAATAAAAAAATATTTTTTCCGATGTTTTTCGAAATATATAATATCCAAAAATCCAGTAATTAGTTCTTTAGGGCCCAGAGTCTGCTCCTCTACGCTTTATGCTTCTCATGTAGTTATTTTAGAAATTAATTTCAATAATTGAACGCAATAAAGAGTTTCCCCGCGGAAGAGTCATGGGCTTGGCTTGTACAATTACTAAAACTTTAATTCTTATAAACTTATTTTATTTCTGAATGGGCAAAAAGTAATATCGCACACTTGATAGTAAGTGCTTAGAAACCTTCCTAAAAAGGGCTCAACTCTATTTAATAACAGCACAGAACTGTGCAATAATAGCCTGCAGATATCGTATGTAAACAGGGGAGTACCCTAGAATTAAAATAATACCATTAACTATATAAAAAACATCAGTGAACATATTATTTCTATCGGTGCAGTCTCTTATGGGCCAACCATCTTGTAGGGTAAAGATAATAGGTAAAGAAAAAATTACAGATCGAGATATTACTTTAACTTTTTACATATATCGTAGGTAGGTAATTTAAAAAAAAATGGTGCCCAGATAAACATACTAAAAGTCCCCGAGGGTGGGACATGAGCCATCGGTGGGGGAAGGGGGAAAGTTCCCTTTTTCAGTCTTTTGCTTGTTTAGTGCAAAATATTAATAATATCTATTTAGTTATTTCTACATTGTTTATTTAGTACATATTTCCTATAAATTATGTCTAGACATTATTACTGTAGGTTCAATACTATAATAAATACCAGAAGTCAAATATTGGAGACCTTAAACCCGGTATGGTAAAAGAACTGATAAGCATTTCTGGGTAAGTATCTTGAGGCCTATTCATCACCAACCGAGGCGGGAGCTAGTGGCGGCCCTGGGAGTGAGAGTTCTCACCCTCGCCACCCTGCTCACAGCAATGGTCCGCTGCGCGGACGCGTGGGCGGCCGGCGTCTCCTTCAGCGAGCAGGTAATGGTCGTGAAGGAGACGGCGGAGCGGGAGAGGCGGCGCGAGCGAGAAAGACTCGCGGATCGCGCCGCCCGCGCGCGCAGGCAACTCGGGCGTCGGAGGGCACTGACTGACCTCCGTCCCCCATGAGCGCGGGCCTGGGGGTGACGGGTGGAGCCGCCTGTCACCCCAGCAGAAGCAGGCCTCGGTGGCGGCGCGCTGAATAGCGCGCCTCCCCATTCCGGGGGCGAGTTGGGGACACCGTTGTCCCCCCTCCTGAGGAGGGCCAGACCGTAAGGGATGGCCCTGGGTCAGCCGGGGTGCGAGGGATATGCCGTTCATTGCCTATTTTGCCCCCTTAGTAGCGAAATCTTGAAAAACGCTGACACAGGTGTTCATTTATTTCTAATCAAACGTAGGTGTACGAAATTTCATGGTACTTATTTTAAGAATGGCGGACTTCCCTACAAACTTTTATCCCCTATTTTACCACATTAGCTCTAGTCTATTCTTTCTAGTTTTATAAATGGAGTTTTTTTTTTACATTTTCTAGTGAAACCTTTTTTGCATCAGCAGAAAATGGAACTTAGCAATGCGTCAGGAGCAGGGGATCTAAAGTTGTAATTGGCTCCCAGTTTCCAACGACTCATCGCTTCCAACCCCATATTTTAGGAGGCAGTTCATTTCTAAGCCACTTCTGTACTTGAGGGAATACCCTATAAGGGTGATATTTTGCTGATCCTGTGATAAGAGGGACGGAAGCAAGATCGGGTTTGGACAGTAAAGGTAGTGAATCTATATTTGTTAATCTCAGACTGGGTACTGGGTGCTAGGTATATTTGAAGAATTATTATCCTTCCATCGATAAAGCAATGGAATAAGCATCGATTTCTGTGTGGTCAAGCAGAGTTGATTTTATAGAAAATTGTAGGCTATTACATTTGACCTAAGTATTTAAAGTACTGATCCCTGATAGAAACTGTAATGTAGATAAATAATGTAGAAGTTAGTAAAGAAATATTATTCATAGTTTTGAATATACAGGCAAAAAGCTGAAAATTTCGTATGCCTACGTCTGATTAGAAATAAATTAACACCTGTATCGGCGTTATTCAAGATTTAACTACTAAGGGGGTAAAATAGACGCGATAAACAGCCAATGAATTAATGGGACGAATAGGTCTCTACTACTTACCCAGAAATATCTACCAGTCTTTTTACTATACCGGTTGCTCAGTATACCTGAAGGATACTCTTTTATCCAAAAAAATAATTAAACAAGCGCCGCGCCGATCTCTCTGTGGCCAAGCCGAGTTGATTTTGTCACGAATTATAAGCTCTCTTACATTTCACCTCTCCTATTTGTAAAAGAATTGATTCTCAGCAATAATGCCCAAACATAATTTATAGGTAATTTAATAATGACAAATAATGTAGAAATAACTAAAGAGTTCTTATCAATAGTTTTCAACATACAAGCACAAGACTGAAAAAAGGGACCTTTGTCCCCTCTCCTCCACGTGTGTTCATCTGGGCACCGTAGGGAATAACCGTACCAAATTTCAAAACGACACGACTTATTTGATCTATTTTTTTTTAATCTTACGTTAAAAGGTGTTTTTCAATTATGTGACAAACAGTTGTAAGGAGGTACTAAATAGAAAAACTTTTAAACATTAGGTTATTCTATTTTTAACGGCAATGGAATCGAACTTTTTCAGCTTACTTTAATTTGAAAAAGTTCGAATAATTCTATCAACATTCCTTCGTCAACGCTCGCTCAAATATCTAATTTATCAACGTAATCAAAATATTCAAGGTTTTTTATGGCCGCGCCGATTGAGTTTCTTCATAACTTTTATAATGGAACATTTAATTTAATTTTTATTATTTACTTACTTTATGTTAAGTACTTTTTTCATGTCGGAATCGCCTTGGGAATCGGAAGTGGCTATGCTGTACTCGAACCGATTATAACCGCACTGCGTCCCACCATCTTGGACTACAAGATTCTTAGGGTTTTTTTTTATATAGGACATGTCAATTTGACTTCACCTCGCCTGATGTTAAGCTAAAAGCAAAGTCTCGGAAAGCACCATCGTAAACATGTACCATGTTAACAGTAGTGGTGGTGGCACTCAGCTTAACAGCCTCATCAGATGCCTTTTCATACCCCGCTTAAAGGACCCGGGACTGCAGGAAGAAGGAAACACGTGAGCTGGCAGGGAATTCCAGGTCTTAGAGAGGTGTAGGCCGTAGATGTAACATTGTTCAAATAAAACATTGTCCTTCGCACCCTGCTGACCCAGGACCATCTCCGGTTTCAAGATGGCCTCCTTGGGTATGGAAACCACAGTGTTGTCAAGATAGTTAGGAGAGGGGGTCATCCCGCCACCGTCCCAGCCTGCTCTTAACCGCAGAGCTACCACCGCCACATGGCTTTCGCAGGCTCAACGGAATGGGTAAGTCTTAAGTCTCTCACAGGCCCGCTTCGCCACCTCCTTCTCGTGCACTATACGTTACGTACCGTACGTTATATACTTAAATAATAATAATAAAACAACTGGAAGATGTTACAATGGTTATTATTTAGCGCTTTATTACATTTTATTGTTCTAGAACAGGTATCTAGGACCCAAACGAGATCCTTGGACCTAAACTAAACACATGCAGGTTGACAGAGGCATGCTTCTAGAGGTTTGATCAGACCGCAGTCGCTCCCTTTTATAATTAAATAAGTCATCGCCTCGCTAGCCCAGTGTGAATTGAACGACTCAACAAACCTTTTTGAAGGTGGTTAGATCTGTTTAGTAATGCTTTTTGCACTATGATTGATAATATCAACTGATTGCGTGCGCAAGTCAATCATGCCTGTAGGTAAGCCACAGACTGTCAATCGGAGCTGCAGTGCGTGCTGCAAGTCCTTCAAATATCGGGGATAGGACGTCAGACATCAGTCACTCCCATTAAAGACAAGATAAACCAAATTTAGGTAAGGATATATGAGAGCAAACCGTGTGGGCTTCAAAGCTATCGTTGCAACCGTTATTGGTTCATATATGATGATAAATCACTCAGTTATTACCTAGCTTTAATCAATACAATATGTAATGTGTGTCTATAATCTGGGTTTAAATAAAAAACAGGTTTAAAAAATACTACAGCTCATATAATCGAAGTTACACTTTCATTTCATTAACAATGATCACAAAAGTTTCATTTCTTTTGTTACGCACCGCATAGAACATTCCATTGGCATACAACTTAAAATGTTCTTAAACATATGAACGTAATTATTTAAAAATAAATTTACTGGAACCATATATTATGACTCTTTATGTACATTAAAATTCGCAAATACAACTCGTATTTACATATTAGTCTATACATAATGTCTTAATGATTTTAACTTATTATTTACAAATTCTACGTTTCTTAAACAACATTTTGGTCAATTTCTTATTTATAAATAAATAGTTTTATATTTTGAATTTAGCTAAACTTGGGACTCACACTTTAAAGTGTTTGACAGTTATTAGTAACATTTCGAGTATCATAAAGGGATCTAAATTATTTAATCAGTAGGAAAAGAGTTCGAAAGATAAAATATAATTTAAACACTTAATGTGAACAATTGTTCTAGGTAAAACAGACTATTAAGCAATTAACCTTATTGACTAGACTTTTTAAAATTCTTCATAATGGGGACAAGTCATTAGGCTACAGGTAAGTAAAGAACGACATCTAAGTAGTACCTAGTTTTACTAATATTTCATTTTTTTATGTTATTTGTATTGTGCGTTTTTATTTCGAAAACAGATTATCTTATGGATATGGACCAGATAGTTAAATAAAAATATCTGACAGAGAAGAGTAGGGTTAAATAAATATGATATTTAGGTAAATAAACAATGTAAGTGGCAGTTATTAGTCAAACTGTAAATTGTAGAGGTAGTTACAAATACTAGGGAATATATAAAGTACTTTAAAACACTGTTTATGAAAAGTTTAGGAATTTTTTAATAAGATGGGTAAGATATTATGAATATAAATATTATGCAGGAAATATTTTATTCTACGCTAAATCTGTCATATATCTAAATATATACTAGTTGGTGTTTTGTATAATATTACGAACAATATTAAGCTATAGGATTATTTATTACCCTACCTAATAGAATTATTATAATGTAAAACAAGAATCCGTTAGTGGCTTAAATATCGACTCAATAAAATTTTCATATATTAACTGCAATAATGGATCAAAAATGGCACTAATTTGGTAGTATTTTAGAACATTAAATGTTTGACACTTCAGTGTTCTTTTAATAAAAATATTATAATAATTTTACCTCGTTTTTAACGATATTTTTAACATTATTCAGTTAATACTACTGATTAGTGAATCGATATTTGAGCAGACACTGACAAAAAAGTATTAATTCAATAAATTAGTTTTTCATACATTGCTAAATCTGTGAAAATCTCTCTTAATAATAAGTCTATTTGGTTTGCATCTATATTTTTTCTATTTTAATACAATATTGGTCTAGTCTATCTATTTATATACTAAGTAATACGGGTTGCAAAAAAAACACAATATTTGATCAAAAAGTCGTTCAAATTTTAATTTGGATACATCAGAATTGATTGAATTGAGCAAAGTTTTAATGAGATTAAGATTTTGATTTTTTATTTTCAACGTGATATTCTTTCGAGATATACAAATTTAGCAAAACCGATTTATAAACTTTGAACATGAAATTTAAAGAACTTTTTAAACTTAAATGTACAAACAAATTGATCCCATCACACGTAATCGTAAGCTACAAAATTCAGATTTTTACTAAATATTATGCTCTCAAACTTTAGTTTACCTATTTACATTCATAAGTTATTAAGATAATAAAACTGAATTATCGAAATTTCGTAGTGTTTTAGGCACTATTTAGACAGCCATCAATCTTATGTCTTATACAAAGCTTTACTTAGCCTAATTTTTTCAAAAATGTTTACAATCTACATGTCAATAGGCAGGTAGTAACAATCCAATTTACTTAATCATATATATATTCATTATTATATCTAAAAGTGTGTATACAGGTTCGTCTTAGAATATTTAAATGTGAAAACATCTTTATTCAATTACATTTGAATTTTATGAAACTAAAACCTGCATTTCAAAAATGATCTGACCACAATTTGGTTGTGTTCTTGTCTCCTTAAAAGCATATAACTATGAACAACTTGCTGAACTGCGCACAATATTGTGGTCTCATCATAATTCTAAGAGTCTTGATAGTTATTCAAAGATAATCAAATTTATAATTATTAAAATATACGTTAAATAACATTCAACAGAATATTTTTTACTACAGCTATTTTTGGCCTGTGTAATAATCATTACAGTTGCAAATTAATAATTTTAACAAACCAAAGCCAATCCGTAGGGATCTCTATGATTGTGTCTTTTAATAATAAGTGTTTAAACAGCCGGCGTACTCGCAGGCTGCATAGTAAAAATACAAATCTATGTGTAACTATTACTATAATAGTCACTATGTATATTTATTGAACTATGCATGATGAAATCTGTGAAACAATCTAGAATATTTATAAATTCATTTCAAGACTTTTCAATGTCATGGTTTTGACAAAAAAATCAATACACACTTCTGCTTAAAAATAGTGTTACTTGTTCCTCGAACTTCAGAAAAATCGTGAAAACGTGTGTAGGTAATATTTACCTATACTAATGCTGATAAGTATTAAAAATATCGTCTAACGTAATTAGCTAAAGCGTCTATCGATAAAGCATTTTGTATAATCACAACAGCAAGTCCGTACCGTCTCGTTTCATTCACTATCTAATCAATATCACTAAAGAACAGTCTGGCACATCCGAAACTGGGGAACAGCGAAGAAAACTACGGCTGACCTGGTCTCGCACCGCGGCGTGGTCCATCGGTATGTCGAGAAAATCGTTTCACTTACACATGTTATTCCAATCTTCACCAACAGAAGACAAAGAGTTTGAAAATAGTTCGAAAATAAAACTTGGTAATAAACAGACTCCTTATTGTTAGTTTTGATTTGCAATTTCCTAATCAAAACCCTTAAATCATTGATAATAAAGTATAGAAAATAATTTAAAAGGTATTTAATAAGTGGTCTATTATATTTGTGTAACGTGCATGAGTGCTACTGTACAAGAGAACTTTGCATCTGGTGTGAGAACTGATGTTAAAACTCAATATCTTCCATGCAAAGCGCTCATTGAGCTGGTATTTTCAAAGATCTGTTTCTTGCAGTAAAACAACTTCCCCGCCAACCTCGTTGGAGCGTAGTTGTAAAGGAGGGGTCAGAGGACGGGCGCCGAGTTTCGTCGAGTTCAGCACAGAAGTTCGGAGTTGGAAGGCGGTACTCAGCTGGGTAGAGGAGGTCGAGATACATGTGGCGCAGGGCTTGAGGGCTGCGGCTGAGCTGGTGAGGGTGTATGAGTCGTTGTGCTTTCAGGGGCTGAGTGCGTTCGCCCCGCAGGCTGCAGCACTGGACTCTGCGGCCATGGGTGTGACGCTGTCGCCAACGTCCTGGAAATTGAATGTGACGGTTTTATCAATTTCACTACTTAACAAGGCAGTCTGTTAAGGTACATTTTGAAATTTTGGGGCCCAAATATGTTAACCGTTCTCTTAGATTTCTGTTACTAACGATTTATGGATCTTTGGTCTGCAATAAGGATTATTATTATATTATTTAATCGTTAAAACCCGTAAACGAAATCTGGAATATTTAGTTAGTCGTTATTTTCTTCAAGGAGAATAAAGGTAGTCGGTGTAACTATCATTAACAAGTTATAATTTCCATCAGTTACAATCCCACCTGCAAAGCAACCCCGTGTAGGGTTTATTGACCTAGATATCGACGCATAAACATTATCTTTTACCTACCACATATATGGTCCTTTCACTTTAATCTCTAATATCGATTTACAGATATCATTCGTAGTGTTAAAATTGTTACTATATCACTTGCCTAGTATAAGGAGTAATGGTCGAAGACGGCGGTGTAGGCACTGCAGCAGTGTCGGGATGCAAGAAGTTCCTCCGTTGCTCTGCTCGCTCCCAACACTGCTGCAGACACCGCGCCATCACATCCGGCAGGTTGTTTACTTGTTCCTGGAAATCGTATCATAGAACATTGCTAAATATTATATTGCAATATATGTTAATTAGATAGGTAAATATATGTATGGGTGAAGTTTAATGAGTGTAAAAAAAGTTAAATGCTATATACTTTTTTGTTCAGATTTATTTAAAACTCATTTTTTTTTGTGAGAAATAAAAGATAAGAACCGAAATTTGTTCTTCATAATATTTTTCGGAGAGCTATCGCCAATGGGTTATCGACATCAGATAGCGGTCGTTTCTCATCAATGTTCACCCGCGGCGAATGGTGAATCAGCCGCGTCAGATTATCACAAGAAGGATGGTGAATGATTTTCCCCCAAAGACATACAATATTAAAGGTGGTTGGGACAAAGGTGGAAGATCGGGAGCAATGGCACACAATGGGAGAGACACACATTGTCCAACTGTGGACTGTAATATGCTAATTAGCTAATTGATTGATTGAATTGTAAAGCAAACCACAAAAATCGAAAACTCATCGGCCTACAAAAATACCGGTTGCCTCCCATGCTTTCATGTTGAGTCACAGGGTCTGTTCTTGGAAAGTATAATATTATCAATCAATTGTGCATATGAAACTGTTTGTCAAAATTTAATCTTCTAATACTATTATCACAATTAATACACTGTCAAAATTATTCCTCTTTTCATGAAAATGTATAAAGCAGCCTTACTTGTAACGAGACAAGTTTTTCTTCTAAACTAGTCAGCCTCTCTTCTATGGTGTCTTGCCTTGTGCTCATGTCGGAGACTATCTCGTAGACCGTATTTTGGGTCTGTAAAAGAAAGGGGTCCTAATATCAATCGCTTTGCAGTTCATACTTAACTGCAGTGTCTAATCATAACTTTGTGTTTGTGTATCTGTCGGGTATTCTTTAAATGAAAAATGTTGTGTAATGTATTTAAAATATTGTTATGAACTTTAAAACTATCTTCTCAATAAATGTGTTTATACAAAAATGTTATTTACTTTTACATGTCATGCAAATTTTTTACAATGGTTAATTTGGAATTATAACAAGCATGCGCCAAGCAAATGAAAAATGGGTTCATATTTAGTTAGCATGCTTAGGAAACCATTTTGTGATGATATTGTGTATATTTGTTTGCCGATTTCATTCGTTGTATATGTTCTAAAATGATAAAACTAATTATAATTATTAACTCGAATTATTCTACTGCTTATAATGTAATGAACTTTGGAAACACTACGGTCAAATCAAAACTAGACTTACTCGTACTATTTTAGTCACATCTATAACTATTAACTCGCTTGCATTCCTAATGTGCTAGCTAAGGGTATATCTCTAATGAGTGTATGAGTGTAGCAATAGCTTTAAAGTTATTTCATGAGTATCAACGTACCTTTGCCATATCTGTTATTGTGTTGGCATTATCCATTAATTTTCTTTGATCCATCTTGACTTTTCGTAGCCTGCAAACGTTTGAGAGTTGTTTTGATTGTAAATGTTAAACTTCGGTTTAATTTAATAAAATTACTAACTTGGATGATAAAAAATTGGGTGATATTGTCACCTCAATGGTAAAGTAGCGATTTTTTAAATGGTATGTAGATTTTCAACTTTGCCATTGATATGACGAAATAATGAAATTCAATTATCGAATGATCATAATATGAAGAGCCCTTACTTAGCATTAAAATATTCAATATAATAACGGAAAGGCTACCGACCAAAATAATTTAAATTCCTATGAATTTAGAAAAAAACTTACGCATAAATAGCTAACAAAAACTTTCTTTGATGAGTTCTCACTCTCCCTGGATGGACCCTTTTTACGAGTCTTGTATGTTTGTATATTAACCACGTCTCGCGTAGAACGTTGGCTGCAGCATTTTTCAGCTGAAATCATTTTTATATTAGTTCTCATAACATTTTGTCATCTAACATGCAGCAAAACTCAATAGACGACACATGGTGTTGAATACATTCTGTAAAGCTTATCGTGACTTAAGCTATACTGTTTATTGAATAAAATATTACATTTATTTCATTATTTATTTATTTTTCATTTTATTTCTAGCCAAGTGACGCTACTATTGTGTTTTTCGAAAACCCTTACAATTACTGTTTATTTCGTGTTAATATAACGTGACAAGCGCAATCAATAAGCAGATTTTCATTATTTACTTTTTCTAATTTAACATTTTTAGTTTAGCTTAACCTAGCATACAGGTCTTACCTTTCTTGAATCCTTTGACCATTACGATTGTAACAGTCACCTTACCTTTTTTGTTAGTTGTGTTTCCATCATGAAGTTATGGACATGTTTCTCCGCTCTAGTTAACTCTAATTTTCTCGAAGCAACGGTCACTAATAATGCTGTACATCCCGCCCCCTGTTAATTAGATTAACAATAATTGTATGAACTTATATCACAGCAATACTTACTCTTTTAGTAAGTTGTGTGTCCATCATGAAGTTATGAACGTGCTTCTCGGCTCTAGTTAATTCTAATTTTCTTGAAACAACCGCGACTAATAACGCTGTGCATCCAGCTCCCTGTTAAGTGAATATCTTAATGTAAAATGCAAGCGAATGTGTAGAAGCATTCAAGAACTTGTCATTCCAATAACGCAATTTGAAGGCTAAAAACTAAAACAAACTATAATTTTCAGCTATGTGCTATCATTTTGATTATTATTTAAAATTATTAATTAATATAATTTAAGTAAACGAGGATAATAGATACAATTAAATATGACAGTATTTTATAAAAAGATTTTGAAAACTATTAGCTATTGTTTCAATTACCCTCTTTGATAGCAAATTATTTATATTTCTATTTAACCACAATATTAGGCAATTTAATTATTTATTCATGTAGTGCTAGAATGCAAATAACTAGGCAGAGTTTATAAAAGAAGGAAAATTCTTACCGGTCATAATCAGGATTGAAACGATATTACCTTGGCCAAGTACCTTTTTTCCTTCTTTTATTGTTTCGATTTTATAAATAATCACAAAACAACGTCATATTGTAATGATGATCCATCCTTTTTCAGTGCATTATCATCTAGTAGGTGCACAAGACTGAACCAATTAAAATTATCCATTTTATTATGATGAACATCTAGTATGCCATTTTATTTTATTAACATTTACACAAACTCTATGTTAGGTGCAATACAATTTATTGTACAATTCTTTATTAAAATAATTTTAGGAAAAGTGAGCCATTTTAGAAACAAACGTATTGTGCAATTCAGTGAAATATTTAAGTGAAGAGAGAGCTAGAAATAGTTAGGAGAAATGAAGCATTCCATACTACAAATTATATAATTTCTAATAGCTGGCTTTAACAGGGAAATGGACGTAAATTTATTAAAAAATCGTTTAACGTCGTACTTATAACTTTGAAATAGATATTCCAAATAATAGGTACTGTTGCCTGCAAGAACTACGAATTAAGTATTCCGGTAGTTACCCTATACCAAAAATACTGTGTAAATTGAGTGTGAATTAAACAGTGGTGAATCATTTATAAAATACAGGTGTGTGATAAAATAAATATAAATATATAGTTTGATAATACACATTTATAATTCCAGTCTTGGTCTTGCTACATCAATATATCATATTACAAATATCTGTGAACATCAATATGGTTTAGAACTATTTATAACATCTATTACACCGAAAAACTTGGTGAATTTAGCTTAAATTTCGAAAGTGTGAAGCATTTTGGTGTAGTGTGTGATTGTTGATACATTGATACATCAGTGTTGACTGACTTTAATATTTTACACAGACAATAAAATTGAAATCATTCCAACACTTGAAACGTAATCGCTTTTCATGTTGGCGTGTTTTCGCAAAAAAAAAACAATTTAATTTTGAGTATGACTTTATCATACAAGTAAACAATTCATTACTAAATAAATGGCGTCAGTCAACACATACAGTTATAAATTTTGTTTGTAAGAACTTACCATAATACCGGTGCTAACAGCAATACCTCTGCCACAATATGTGTTTGGCACTATGTCACCAAAACCAACGGAGAGAAACGTAATGGCAATGAGCCACATCGCATTCAGTAGGTTAGCGTGTTCTTCATCGTGAAACCTGAATGGTTAATAAATTTCAACGCTTTACTCATTGACCTGTCTACTCTAAGGTTTGAAGTAACCAATAAATGAGTATTCATTTATAAATCCTACCTATTGACCCGTCACACGCAAGCTACTTCTTACACTTAATGTGTATTCAATGTGAATAGAGGTATAAGAAGTAAAATAGTCGGTGCCCGTATTTAGAAAGAGTTTGACTTTGATTATGTGTTAAAATGTGGATTGCTTCAAAGATTTTATAACGTTGTTAACAACACATAAAATGGCTCACCTTTACTGACCTAATAAAGTGTTTACTAGACAATGCAAGTTTTTGGTATTAGTTGTACATTTAAGAACGGGTTCTCAAATCTTGCGATGCCTAATATTGTTTAATACTAGCCATAAAAAAGTAAAAAGTGAGATTGATCAAACCACCCAAGTATCCTACTAGATTATTCATACATACCACCATACCGCAGGTGAGGGTAATGCCACGGCCGCAGTAAGTGTTGGGGACTATATCACCGTAGCCGACACAGAGGAAGGTTATAGCTGTCAGCCACATTGAGTTTAGCAAATTGGCATGGTCTTCATCGTGGAACCTGAGAGCCAAAATGCCCGACAAGAACCACAAATAACCGAATGTTTTCACAATATTATTTATAATTTCTACAGAATCGAAATTTTTACAATTAGAGGGGAATTGTGGCAACTTTGCGTGAATTGTATTTTCAAATTCAAAAAAACTATATAAACAATTAACGTGAAACAGATTACCTATACGTAAAAGAAAATTTTGTCATGCCAAATGGAATACAAAACTTTCTTGCTACACATATATCCTTACTACAACCGAATATGAAGATAGATTCTTAGATACAACGTGCATTCTAAACATTTATTTGGGCTGAATACAGAATAATATTATACTTATAGCCATGCGTGAATTAAATTTTAAACCTTGGGTGAAGGTCATGATTACACAGATAAACATCTAGTAGACAGAGTGGCAGGAAGAGAGAAGGAAAATACGTAAAAGTGAGAGAGTCACAAGCAACTTTCTTCGAATTGGAAGAAGAGGTAACTTGTTCTGATGCATGATTGTGGTAAAGTGCAATGGATCTGTGTGCATTTTGATAGTAAATCGAAAGCTTCATCTAACGTGAAGAAGTGTTCTGGTATCCTTGAGCCATTTTGTGCGTGATTTAATCTTTATCTAGTCATATTGCATTTGCATATAGTGTATTGCACTATTTGCCGTGCAGCCGTGTCGTGCGGTCATTTGTATATATTATGTACATTTAGTTACACGGCATCTAGTCTATTAATTCAGTGTACTTGTGCATTAACGAATATATTCTTACACAATTTACTATGTGAAATATTTATGTATTATCATAACAAGCATCCTCTTATTGAAATCGATTGTATAATCTGCTACATCTAACACATATAATTATAAATTAAACAAATTGTGTTTTGATAATATCTTAAAAAGCTACATATTGCGAAAATAATCAAAGTCAAACTCTTGTATCTTATAGTGATGATCATGAACCTAGCATCGCTACACAACTTTCCGTAAATCTTTAAGTATAGACATATAAAACAACAACAAAAACACAGTGGGTTTAAAAAGCCAAACAAAATATATTTACAACGCCACAGTACATAAGCAACATAGCATGCCCACATAGGCAGTAACACCGGTGAATAAAAACAAAATCATGTGTAAAACATAGAAAATAGATAACATACAAGAACAATGTAGCAATAAATACCGACACAAAATAGGAACAATATTTTGAATGAGACGGGATTATAAATTATTTGCTCAAATTATGTTTTAAATAACGTTCCATATTATCCCACCCATGTTTTCATACGAATCGTTATGCAAGTAAAGACACACATCATCAACAACATATAAATTTTACTAACCTTTCACACTGTCTGAGCGTCCAACTTGCAATAATCCATAGAGATACCATAAAAACTAGTAATACGGTGCCTGGGCAAATTGTCATAAGTGTCTTCAAGACAAACCTGCAAATAGAATAAGTGGAACCAAATGAATATCATCAGCTCACATAAATAAAAGAATTATGACAAAATCATCACGACTAGACAAATTTCAAGTCAATGATTACTTATTTGTGGTCGAGATGGCAGAGTTTTATTCCTGAATAATTTAAACTAGTAAATTGAATACAATCATTAACACGAGGGAAGAAGAAAAAGAGTAATTATATCAGTAACAATCAAAGCAATACATTCTAAAGTAAGGCCAACGAGACGTGAGAAAGAATGAAAACAAACGGTAAGGGGTTCAAAACCTTTTTAATTGAAATATTATTACATACAATTTTGGATTACATTTTAATCGCTGTCGTCTGTTAGATAAAGATGATTTATACATACATTGGGATACATACCCCAGAAGGGGTAGGTAAAGTTGAATTAATACCTACGTTTCGCCAACTATGATTGATTGGTATAAGTTTATGGCATAAATCAACGAGAAAACTAACAGTTACTGGTTAATAATAACAAAAAACAGATACAGGAATGAAAAAATATGTATCACTTGGAAAGTATTCTTCAGGAATGAACTTGTACACAAAATGCAAAATGGTGTGCCAGCAGTTGACGACTGTGGTACTGACCCCACGGTTTCCTGTACCACGACACGTAATGACAGCAATCGTCGCCATTCCTGCTTACAACTGACAAGGACAGGACGCCATTGCTGCGTACGTGTGACAAGGGCAGAGAAAATAATCGCTAACTATCGCAATGTAACTCAGTAACTGTCCCTTTGTTTACCTTTTTTCTCTCGTCTCGTTGTCTTTACTTTCTATTTAAATTATTTACCTAGTATTAAAATTTATTCTGTTTAAAGCTCCTATACTTCTGGATGAAGCATCTGTGAATAATTTACTGTGAAGCAACATGACCCTGCATATTAAATATAACCGAAAGAACATCGGCAGAGATAGTGTGACATCATACGGAACCTGAAATCAGAAAAATAAACGAATTTAACGAAAATACACGAAATAAGTTTAATCGTAAATCTAAACAAACAAAACATAGGTGTTGAAAACGCCACCTTAAGGCACGTGACAGTTTTAACACACAATTTGAACAGTTCCATAAGATTTCAAGTGATGTCAGTCATGATTTCGTGAACATATTCTTTTATTAACTACTTACAACATCATCAAACATCCAGTCCTAATTACTAATGTGCTCTGTGCTTTAGTGATTTTCTAATTCTCTGTCAAAATTTATGTTGTAATTTCTATCCTTACCAAAAAATCTTAGCATCCATTATTACATTTTAAAAATAAAAATATGTATCAAGATTTCGTAATGGTCCACAGCTTACAATTTGACTCAATATTGTTTGATGCACACGTGAAGGCGAAGTTGCTGAGCAGTTTAGAGTAATATCCGAAATAAAATGTTGTAGACAGAAACACTTTAGACGCCACCGTTGACTATAAATTGTTGTGTCTGAAGTGTTTGTGTAAACATTATTTGTATAAACATATAACTAACAAAAGTATTTTACTGCAAGGATTATGTGCTTTTGGGTAATTTGTAAAATAAAACATAAATTCAAGTAAACTAATAGATAACCAAAGTGAGTATAACAAGCAATTACTCTTCAACAGTGCCGTAATAATTTGTTTAATAACTTAATATTCATTGCTAACATACTTAATTTTCAACTTAAAATCTTATGTCCTACATGCAGGAAAAACTAAGTAAAACATTTATATTAGCGGTAGGGTACACGAATGATAAAACTATACTAGTCACAGTCATCATCAATGTCACATCCACAAAACAACATATCATCTCACATACACTTGAACATGCTCAAGACGAAAACTCTAACATCACTTAAAACTCTGTAACATTTCAACAGAAAAATACAGACCTGAATTTGCTTATACATTGTGCCCTAAGGAGAGAATGAAAAAATAAATATCAGTTCAACATCCTACATGATTAAGAACAAGAATAATGGTAAATAAATGATTTGATAATACCTAACTACAGACGAATGATATTAAGCTAGTACGTAAATAAGAAATATGATGAATGACGTCTAAATAACTACATAATGTTTTAAATAACAAGAGCTAACACTTAGCACGAATAGTTCTATTAATCGTAACATCAACCTGTTACTTATTTAAAAGATCACATCAACGAAACTACGACTACATTGATAAAGTAATTTACTTTGTACTATCAAAAATATTACGCTAAAATAACTGTACAAATACTTACAACTTCAACGCCAATAACGCCTCCTTTATTAGCCAGTTTAGTGGTCCATGTAAATGTATATTGTCCCGGAATAGGATGGACGGCACAAATAGCTAGTTCGAGGCCTATTTGAGCTATCCGTTGCCACGTCATTGCTATCCGCCAGTCATCAGCGCAGTTGTCTATCATAAATAACTGAAAATGAAAATTCTGTTACTGTACACTCTATAAATAAGTGGTTAAAATTATGCAAAAGACAAATTTAGTATCCAAAGATATCACCGCCTGCCTTGCTGCTGAAATGTCACTCCACCTTGCCGGAACTAACCCCAGTTTGAAGGCCTCATCAGATGCCGTAGCTAAATGAAGAATGAAGTACCTTATTGATCATAACCTTCAGATACAACATGGTGTCAATAGCCAAGTACTTCTTGCGGAAATCAGATGTAGCATCATACAATGCATGCTGATTGGCCTGCATAATTCGTTCAAATAATACGGTGGGCAAATGGCTGAGAATGGATTATAAACTTAGAAAAGTTAATCCCACTGCTATGAAAGACACCGTTCTTAATGTCTATGTGGAAAAAAGGCAAGACAGGAGTCGGCGATCTATATACATTTGGATAAACTACTTTATTGTACGACATTTTATAGTGCTATCTAGACCCCAAGTAAACATAGGTTAAAAGATGATTTTTGCAAACTAAAGTTCAAGTAAGGTCAAAAATATCTATCTGAACCTTATTGTGTTTCATAGTTTCACAAGGAAACTGTGGTAATACGTATCTATAGCAGATGAGCAGAGACACTCAAACATTACTTCTTCTTTCCTTCTTTAACTGTTGATGCAACACGAGTATACATAACTAGCTTTATCCTAATCCTTGTATCAACGTACCGTCCGACCGTTGTCAGTCAGCATACTTAACCTTCAAATTTTTCTTCTTACAAGTATATAATTATAGGCACATTACTATCATGAGTCTTAATAAAAAATACAATTGCTACATACATGGATGAACAAGGACGATAGGAAGAAATATATGGTATTTTATTGTAAAAAGTTTTACATTTCCGAATTTTCTATCCGGAATAGAAACATCTTAAGTTACTTTCATAACATCCATCATAAAATTTTAATTACCTATAGGACTTTTTCCCCTGAAATTTTTAACAAAGTTAACAAGGAAGTTGAATTCGTTACCTGTACTTCTAAAGCATGATACGCGACGATTAGGCCAAGTAAAATCACAGTTGACATTGATATAAGCGTCTTCAACGCCTGTGAATATATTGATGCCTGTAATATAAGTCATAAATTAATTGACATTCTTTAACTCATAATACACTTTCGTGAAATATATCATGGATAAAATACCTTAGTATATACACCGGCACTAGATAGTTCATTTTCAATAACCATTATTATAATACCAAACATTCCCATTACTAAAGCGTAGTCACTTATTCGTTTTCTTTTTTCAAATAACGCCTTTCTCCTACCTAATCTGTAAGCAAGAAAAAAATATTATGTCAGAGATGAGATTTTATGTGTTTATATTTGCGTACTGGGTGACAACATAAGCTTGTTCCCAATTACGTGGGCCTAAAATGTTTGTAGGATCAATGAGGGTGTTTATATACCTCCGCCTACCCCATGTTATCTTCATGTTAGCGAGGATCCCGGTTGCACCAGTTTCCATTTTAACTGACTTATTTTGTTTGTTACTGGAGCTAGTGTCATTTGACCTCCGAACCCCGAGAAGAAAGTACGCCAGTGCTTTGTTCGTCGATCGGCTAGTGTACTAATTAGCCGGTGACGTTGGTTTGAACAGTTTGTATCGAAGATGTTATAGGACCCAATAAACTTTTGCCTATCCCTTGCATACAGAATAAATCGAGTAATGATGTAAAAATCGTTAAAACTTGAACATCTATCGATCCCCATTACCGTGATGGGGCCTAAGGCTAAATCATGATTGATTATATACGAACACAATACACAAACATACCTTTGTTAACTTCTTACAATAATAGATGTATTAGACGACGTCATAATGATTACACAATGGGCCCTGCTAATAAAATATGTATAAAATAAATAGTGATATGTTCTATGCTGCATTTAAATTATTCCAAAGACGGACAAAATCGATGCGACCCTGATGCAAGTTATTTCCGATCGTTCAAGGTTGTTTAGGCATTATTAAAACACTTCTAGGCTGGGTTCGTGTATATTGTATGTGTATTTATATATAGTAAGCTGAACTTGAGGATTTCTTGAACACCACAGTACTTTTATCTCAAAAACTAAAGTACGTTTATACGTTCTATTCTCGGGAGGGATGACTCGTGGGTTTGTGCTTTATTGGCTGGTTATTGGTTTTATATAACCCAGGAGACTAAATGAGGATAGTGTATAGTATAATGATACTACAATAAACCACGCATTAATTATAGGAGGTACTTTGTTTACATCTTCATTTTAGTGCATTAATTGCTAACAAGCATTCTTTTTAGACTATAATCATAGATTCGTATTGATATTTTTTTTTTATTTCGTTTTTCACCCAGCCAGCACAGGTACATATTGTAAAATGTAAATTTGACTAACCGAACTATCAAAGCTAGTACACAATACATGGAAATGTAAATTCATATTAAAATGGTTCTAGAACGGGAGGTATATTAACGCTCCACTGGTTTGCGGTTTCCAACAGTGGTTGATCAGATATGACAAAGCTCTGTTTGTAAATACAATACATGCGGATGCAGATAAGTTTTTATAGAAAAAGTTACGTAGCGTTGAATGATACAGAATACGTGTTTATTTTTATATAAACGTGGTTATATCTATAACTAGCATTTGTTATAATGTAGTATAATACATATTTACTGTAACTGTTATGGTTATAAACTGGTTACTTCTATTATAAATCTCCAAACATTGTGTTATACCTTTAAGAGAGGGTTCATAATTGTAGCTTAATTTTAATCTGACCACTATATCACATTATGAAATGCAATAAATTTATTCAGCATTAAATAATAGAATATATTATTAATAGGTCGTAATGAAAATAATGTAAAAAAATTCATGTTAAAAAATTAACACGATTAGTTAATATATAATAGGTACTTGTCACTGGACACATTATTTTTATTAGTTTTATGAATAAATATTTGCAAGAAAGTTTTTACAGTTTTGTCAGTCACAAAACTCAAGTAAACCGAAACTTCTTTAACATTGTCTTATCGTTTAATAAACCAAAACACGTGAATGGTAGAACTTCCATGATTAGTAGTATTCATAAATTACTAAAGACATACATTCCTACTAGGGCGAAAAACACGCATGATTAGTGTTTCCACTCTATTGTAACTTCAGCAATTATCACGAAGTAATCTAAATAAAAGTGGCGATTTCTATCTTCTAAATCCACGCCCATGAAAACAGTGAGTCTCAGCATTGTACGACAAAGATGCTCTCCAATTATGCTGGAGTACCCAACTTGGTCTGCATTATTATCGTTGCTTGATCGACTTTTGATATTCTTCTTTTGAAAATTCTTCGATTTAATCTAACTTATTTTAGCGTTTCATTTAAAATTGATATTCGTTTATTCATGAATTAGTTTGCACCGTACTTATTTTTACAAAATCGCTGTTTTTTTGTGCAGAAATATTTCAGTATACTAATTATTATTTTAAATTAAAAGCATAAAAACATGGTTTAATAATTATGATGAATAGTTCTCTAATGGGCCAATTTGTGATGGAAACAACATTCATAGGAACCCCACGAGATTAGACCTAGTATGGGATTAATAGTCAAAGGTACTTTTTGTAGTACGCTAAAAAATAAATTGTAGCAATTTATAATGTAAGACTGTTTATACTGTAGATTGATGGCGCTTGGTGGAATCTGCTACACATATTGAATAACACACTTGTACTTTTCTACTGACTTTATTTCTAGACCTGACCGGTTTCGCCTTACGGCATTCTCAAAGGTTCACATTGATGTTTTAAAATTATAATTCGGAAACACTACAATTTATAATGTAACTAAATGAAATGTAAATTACAGATGTTCTTCATGGCAAAATTGTTTATTTCTTCGAAACCATTTGACATTATGTTATGCGTAAATTCAAAACCAGTATTGAACTTTTTTTTATTTGGTAGTGGTGATTTTGTAGAGTTAATATTTTGTTATAATAAGTATTTTATTTCAGTTTTTGGACTTTATAAAACACATTAGAAAATTATGAGCTTTCTACTATAATTACGGAAATTTCATTAAATACCCACCTATATCCTATATTGGGTTTGTGCTTAGCTGCCCCTCCGCCCTTGTACGTGCCTCCGCCAAGCGCTCGTTCTTCGCCGAAGCGTGGGTACTCGCTATGAACGCCGACTAGTGCGACGCCAGCTTCCTCGCCCCCCACGTCTCTCCCCCCGCCGGAGTACGCCTTCATCGCGCCGGGGATCGAGAGCGTCGACACCGGCTTCCGCAGCTGAAATACACCGAAATATTCTGTCAGCGAATTTTTTGATGATAAAATTGAGTGTTGAAATTCTATGAAAACCCTTTTAGATTGCAGTGTTCTATAAAATCTAGATTACATAATTAAATTTGAAATACGTGATAGGTGACAACTTATATAATAATACTCCAATGATTAAAGGAGAAATACATCATACATAATGAATTTTAATTCGTATAATTCCTTCGTACGGTTCCTGGCAGAGTAGAATTTTATCCACCCCATCTCGTCCCGTGCGGTGTCGTACAAGGCGACTAAGGGATAGGGCTCATTAATATTAGAAAGATATATACAGCCTAGACTCAGCCTTAGATGCATGGCTTGAGTCAACAATAGTGCCCGAAATGCGTTTTTATGGGCACTTCCTCTAAACTTACTTACTGACGTTGGTTACTAAACTGACCCCTGTTCTTTTATCGTCTAGACTACTTGCCGCTGATTTAACGAACTAGAAACCTCCAAAAGTGTTATAAAACTTAAGATACAAGATTCATGTTACATTTTTCAAGTCATAACCGTTTTACCCTCCTTACCATAACAATGTCCGTTATCCTCCAAAATGTAGGATGGTTGCCCTCAAGGAATTACCATCATATCCTTGACCCAAGATTAATAAAATAAAGTATTATGGAAAAACCGACGATATGCACATAGTAAACGACTGTTTTATCCAAAAATATGTATTTTCGATTTTTTACTTTCTTTTTTTACATATTTTTTTTTATTCGAGTCCTTTAAGCAGGCCGTGAAAAGGCGTCTCATGAGCTGAGTGCCACCATTGTTAACATATCACCTACATGTTTGTAATGGTGACCCTCTTTCCTTTGCCTCCAGCTTACTATCAGACGGACAAAATGACGTGTCCTATACAAAAAAAAATGCTTTGAGTGAAGGTTAAGGTTTACATCAAGGTTACGTTTAAGGGACTACATTTTAATTGCCCAATCATTTGTAAGTTATGAATAATTTTTGACATAACGCGCATTGCGAGTCTCAAAAAATATTTTCGAAACGCTAAGCAAATTAAATTGCGTGCTTAGTTTAACTTACAGTCCGTAAAACGTGTTTGTTTTTTTCTGTTTGCCTACTTGAGTATGCCTAAGTATCGTTGGCTACGAAGAATGAAAAATGAGCTACAATTTGCTAAATAGTGGGAAATACTTGACCGAAGAAGTAACTTATGCCTGCAGAAAATGGTGTTTGAACAGCTCATCAAAGTTATTATCTATTTCTGGTGGGGATTATGTTTCAAAGAGTTTCTTAAGGAAGCGTTGGTATTATGTGAGCAATAACAGCTCAGGTTTTTTTTAATAGTGAGTGGCTACGTACAGCTTACCTGAGGGATATATGGGTCCCAGTCCCACTAACACCTTTGGGGTTTAGACAAACTCATCTAGGTACCACCTGCTGATTAAACGACGAAGTTCTAGAATACTTTTCCTCTCGGAGAGGGCGGTCAGAGAACATTCACTCCCGTAAATGCCAAGGACACCTAATTATAGAAAGCGGGATTAGGAGAGTATCCCACGGCTCCAAGATGCAACTGGGATTGGCACTTTTATAATTTTATTCACATACCGAAATTATTATCACGTTTGAATTTAGGTGTTTTTTCATATGTTTTGATCAAGATCCGATGGCATAAAAATCAAGTTCTCGATTTTTTTTAGATAGTATATTCCCCTACGTTCGGCAGTATAGGGGAATCGCTCCCGATGGGAGCAAACTGGACTCAAACCCGCGACTTTCCCCTAACGTAAGGAATGCTCTGACCATCGAGCTAGTAAGTTACACCTATGTCAATCCAATATTTCCTTTAAATTATATCCATCTTTACGGCGACGGTGGAGCCATCTACCACACTTTTGCGTACTATCGGAAACAATGAACGATTTTACAATTATTTTGAAAGGTCAGGTTTGTTCTTTGATGTTTTTGTTGTCTATTTCTGTTCTCTCATTTCCACTAAGCTTGAATATTAATATATGTAGTCTACATAAATTCTATGAATATTTTTCACAACTTCCTTATGTCAATAATAAGGAAGTTGTGAAAAATATTTTCGTACATTTGCTATAAACTAACCTTTCTTCATTGCTTTGCATTCGAGTGCTGAGATAAACTTTTGCTTTTGAATTGTTGAACAGAATTAAATAAACTTCTCGAAGAATAATAGGCTATTTCAGACATACAGCGCCAGACGATATCGAGGAAATCTCGATAACTTTGGGAAATAAAAAGTAAGTAAAAGCAAAACGTTATGTTAGTGCGTATAATAGTACTTTCTTATTCATCCGAGCACCAATATCAGTGACAATCAAAAACCACAGTTCGGTGCCCGGGAGCCGTTCTCCTGCACCTGTTTTTATTGATTTTGCACGGCTTTTATAGAAGCACCTGACCTCTCATCCATGAGGCTACGGTGCTGGCATTCCTCGGAAGCCAGCTTCATCCGTCAATCAGTAGGAGTATCGCCTTGTAAATGAGGTAGGCTTATATGCCAAAGATCTTGATCTTATAGACCGTACGTTATAGTCAATACTGCATTGTAGTCACATTGAAACTCTTGAAATAGACAGCACTTACTGAAGTGAAATACAATTTCAGACAGGTTCATTCGGATGAATTTTGACGGTAGGTTGGTGATTATAAAGTGTCTTGTCCATCATTGACAGCCTCTGAGGCGTGGCGGTAATGAACGCGGTTCGATCCCCGCTCAGTATAAATATTTGTAGGCATGAATAGGTATTTGCTATAATATATATTGAGTTGGCAATTATCATCTTGATTAGATCTAAATTTTACTAATTTAATTTATTGCATGAAATAACAAGTTATTTTAAATAATAACTAAAAAAAATGTCTTTTTAGTTGTTCATTAAATGTTGTCATGTCTGTTGGTTACAATGTTATCCTTCAATGATATTTTAGAAGCAGGAAATGACATAACCTCAAATTAACCAATATGTAGTTCCAACGTACCTTGATTACTCAAGCGTATAAACCTCTATCATATCCCTATTTTACCTGCCACCACAGGTAAAATAACCCAACGCCAGCCCAACAATAAATAACATAACATGCAATAAAACAAAAATCTTGAGCTAATTTTGAGATAAAATTCACAAAAGCCGGTAATACGTAGGTAACTGGCATTGCAATAGTATATAATATTTGTCAATAGTGTAATAGCCGTAGTGCACTGTGCCAGTACGGTATTGCTTATTTGTGCTGATAAGGTTATAAGAAAGAAAAAGCGTGTTATAGAGGTGATTTTCATTTGAGCAGTGCATGATGAGTCGCATGTCCGTTTCAATTTCATAAATGCGAGTACATATCGCACGATGAGCATCACAAACATAAAGGCTTCTTTAATCTCCCGAGCCCTAGATACAATATGAGCAAAACAAATCTGAGTTATTTTCAAAAGTTTTCATGATTTTGTGTCACAAGTTAGCGTTTGACATTTTTTTCGAAGTTTCTTTGTTAATATTTTTGTACAGTCAACCAATTTTCTGTCGTAAATTCCCCGGGCTATCTGTTATCTTTTTTTTTTTTTTTTACTTACAGCAAACCTTGCTAGCTTCATTTTTTTAACTAAGTTCTTGTAACTTCTTTTTGAAGTTGTAATTAAAAGTGTTTTAAAATAATCTTTGCTTTTAAATGAACCCAGGTATAGCATTATTGGTATAGCATGGTATTATTGCAACGTACCTGAACGTTGCAATAATATCACATTGGGGATTGCAATAAATATCGTAATGAACCAATTTTTGACAATTTTTTATATAAAAGGACAAAAATGATCTACATTCTGATGTTTATATTTTTTACCCGACTACGGCGAAGCCAAAAGGAGGGTTATGATTTTGACAGGCTATGTATGTATGTATGTATGTATGTATGTATGTATGTATGTTCATTTGTTCCCTCATAGCTCCTCAACTACTTATTAGAACTGGACAAATGAGGTATCGTTACAAGCGGCTTGATCATCCGATGGTTATAGGCTATATGACGTGTCACTCAATCTTGTGTGGCGCCCTCTAGCGCTCATAAGATACTGTGTTAAAAAATAAATTTGAGATAAATATGCCGTGTTTGGTATCAAATGAAAGGGCGTAATAAGCACATTTCAAATATGTATAAATTATTAGGTTTACTTGGCCCCAAAATAATATAAATAAAAAATAAAGTTTAAAACTAAAACCCGACTACCGAAAAATCACGCTTTAAAAAGTAACAAACAAGAAAATATCAAGGATAGCCGTGGTCGTATGTATACTTACTCTAACAAAACAATATATTCTAGGGAAAAGTGGCATACGACCACGGCTATCCTTGATATTTTCTTGTTTGTTACTTTTTAAAGCGTGATTTTTCGGTAGTCGGGTTTTAGTTTTAAACTTTATTTTTTACTAGCTTTTGCCCACGGCTCCGCCCGCGTGGATGTCGGTTATCGCGACAAAACATAGCCTATGTCCTTTCTCAAGGTCCAATCTACCCCTATGCCAAATTTCATCAAAATCGGTTCAGTGCTTTAGGCGTGAAAGCGTAACATACAGACAGACAGACAGACAGACAGACAGACGGACAGACAGACAGAGTTACTTTCGCATTTATAATATTAGTATGGATATATTATTATGGCCCTCTTTCCGAGACTTTACCTACCAGGTGAGGTGAAATCACATTGACGTGTTATATATTTATAAAAAATACTTATATTTAAAGTCATCATTATTTTGATTCAAATGTCATATATTAAAGTTTCAAATTGAAGTAACAATTTAACTGCATATTTTTCATAAGGTAATAAGAAAATGAAAAATTTTATGACCAGTGTAGTATCATTTAACATAATGTTTTTTATGGCAATTTTCTTTCCTATTTCCAGTTTCCCAAATGATTGTATTATTAGCTGCATTTAAAAAATACTACCTTTCATAAACAAATGACTGTTGACTATATTAGTCTAATTTTAATTAACATTTCAAATTTTACTAACAGCGTTCAAATATAATTATAACTCAATTGAGATAATAGTCCCAATTCTGGCAAAAGGCACAAATTGTGCAGTAAATATTGAGCTTGTTATTTTATATCAAACATACGCCGTTATTAATAACGATATCAATTCAGCGAAAATGAACGTTGAAATAATTTCAGCCTGCACAATTTTATATAAATATTTACTTAGTGTTTGTGCACTGCGGCGTAACATTATTTTATAACTTTTTATTTCAAAGAAATAGTTACAACTCCACTTCTAAAGTTACTTGTTCGACAATTTTTGGCACCTAATAAAAAAAATCTTATAAATCTTGCTTGCTTTGGTAAGTGAAGACACAGGACTTTGTACTTTCAATAAAAATACAGTTCGACAAAGCAATATCAGGAGTAGGTGCATTAAATAGCTTACTGTCGCAATTTGTTGTTAAAATGATTTGAGTGAGACCCTATATTAATTTAGTTATTTAATTTTTTATTTAAATTACATAACATAACATAACATAACATAACATAACATAACAATTCCGTTAACAACATAACCGTTATATCAGTTTACTATCGACATTATGGTTACAAAATGAAAAAAGTTACTTTTATAAACGTCAAAACCAACACAAATATCGACATGCAGATTGCCGTGCAGGCAATAAAAAATTAAAAGTTATGTGAAAACAAACTGGCAATAAAATTCCAGGTCAGTACAATAAAACTACTGGAGTAATTGCAATAACTGGTAACAAAATTTTCATGATAAGATGAATTAACTTAATATCATCACATCGTCTATAAAATATAAATAAATTTTATGGTCAGAAACGTTCGCATACTTTGGATGATTGCGATAAATTGAATTAAGTATCACGAAAGTTACTTTTAATGATTGTTTATTTTTTATTAAGATTGTACAGCATTGTAATAGATGTAGCAGACTTCCAAATTAGGCATCACTTTTGTTCAGCATCTATTGGTTTTGATACGTCATTTTGTATTTAATAACTTACCTACGGGTAATTTCTACAAAAGACAAACAAACTGATCGCGTCGCGTCGTTAGAGTTTATCGATTTCTACTTATGTAACTTGTACGTTCTAACATAATATCCAAACCATAATGTGCGTTCAATTTGGAGACATCAAATCGTTATAAACTTTTATAACCTTGTCCATATATAAATGTACGTACATACAATACCACGTAATGATGCATTCCTAATGATCAAAATGGGGTTATTTATCTCCATAAAAATCATCGTTTCATTTCTGTTATGATTATATTCCTTGCCATGTTTCCTTTTGCGAAATTATTTATACCGTAATGGGTTTTAGTCAATGTTGTATGCATATCATGTATACAGAGAAGAAGAGAGAAAAATCAATGAAATAAATATAAAGTACAAACCGAATGGTGCTTTTATTCATGATTAGATTTATCTAATTTTGAAAGCTTTATGTGGATACCAAAATATATCAGTGGACACTGTTCAATAATATTATACTAAGTACTTAGTAGGTTAACTTTTAGTGCTTTTAGCGACCCAGGATAGGATAGGATAGGGGACTCATTGTCCGCACTTAGCCTCTCTTTTTGGGCCGTTGTACGTGAAGAGTACTGGCTAGATTAGCCAGCCTAGCTCTGCCCAGAAGCGCAGAAGCTTACTGGGGGCTTCGCACGCTTCGCGGAGCGACCTCACTGTGCGGAGGATTTGGGACCCAGGTATTAAGTCACATTCTTTTTCATAAACCAACTAAAACTTTACTGCCCTGACTACGTTTTGAAAGCTATATTTAAAATTACACTACATCTTTTTGATACACCACATTTAAAATCAAGAATACGCCCATACAGACGACGATGACGATTAGCTATCAAAAATCTATAGACGTCCGTCCAATGGACACTAATGGTTCACATATTTATTATTGATTGCGGCCATTTTGCTAGGCAAATTGATATAATAATACCCTTTAATGTTAGTGTAGTTAAGTTTAAAAGTATCGTGGGATTGTGGTAACCTAGTATTATGTTAACATATTGTTTTGTTAAATAATGCAAGCGATAACAGTGTTAGGATGCGTGACGGTCAACCTGATGGAAAGTGCTTACCGTGGCTGATAGACGTATGCAACACCAGTCATACTCATGCTGCCGACCCTGTAAGAACCTTCCAACACTGTTTTTGAAGAAGCAGGGAGATTATTCAACAGCTAGAACGTACTTAAAATGAAGTTCCCTTCATACCTCCCTGTGCAGGTTCAGGTTACAACATTTGGATGACTTGTGTATGAAAATATAGAATATCAGCCGTAATTATTAGAATGAAAACAGTCCCGTTATAAGATTTGAAAAGGCTCTGACATTGACCTAAAAAAAGTTGACTGTCCCATAATTCGATGACTTAAATTTTTCCTTCTCAGATTTCATGATCGGGCAAATAAATGTAAAACTCGTACCTCTATCATCATTATATCGCCGTTATGTTAAACATAACGCTACACTTTTACCTTTATTATGCGTACAGCGAACGCCATAAATTATTTGATGGATTCTGTTTGCCGATGCGTATGTATTTACTATACCTAATGTATCTTTATTGTATACTAGCTAACCCGGTGAACTTCGTACCGCATTTTTTTACGCCCACGGGGCGTCAGATCCCATTCCCACTGCACCCTCTACTATATAATATTAAGCATGTGTCATTCATATAAACCTTCCTTTTAAATCACTCTATCTATTAAAAACAAATGATTAAAAAATAAAAAACCCTACTACCACTGAAAAGACCGAAATAAGTTTGATAGCAGGCGGTACCCATTAATTTTCTTTCGGTTTATGATTGGCAAATGGGTACCGCCTGCTATCAAACTTATTTCGGTCTTTTCAGTGGCAGTCGGGTTTTTTTATTTTTTAATCATTTGTTTTATTTTATACTTTTTAGTTATGATTTAATTTGTAATTTCCTTCATATCGTTTATACTTGAGATAAAAACTTAAATCAATAAGTAAGCAAATTAGCGAGAATGATTGTTTTGTTAAACAACTTTAAATCGTTATATATCCTAAACTATTATTTAAAATGAAAAATGATAAAAGGAACCTAAAGATGATTTTAAAATACCTATTCAACGACGCCCCACTTGACATAGTTCATTAACTTTTTTTTTTTTCATTTTGACAATATGGCGTCTGGTTATCGCTGTGGTTAATTTTGATTACTGTCATGTCTTTAGTGACACTCGCAAAGTTAAGACGAATCGATTGACGTAAGAATTATCAAAATCGGCCCACGCATTTGGTCTCTAGAAAGCCACATAGAAACATACATACATACATACATACATACATACATAGACTGATAAACACATTACCCTCCTTTGCGTCGCGCAGTCGGGTAAAAAAAACACTTCAAAATCCGTTGCGCACTTTTCAAGATATAAGCATAATAGGGACGGACAGACAGCGACTTTGTTTTATA
Organism: Eilema sororculum; assembly: GCA_914829495.1. Lineage (NCBI taxonomy): Eukaryota > Metazoa > Arthropoda > Insecta > Lepidoptera > Erebidae > Eilema > Eilema sororculum. The sequence goes on along the minus strand of OU618552.1, from coordinate 15,284,330 downwards.
CTATGTTGTGATTTAAGTATCTAAATATCAAAAGTTAGGGTTTACTTAACTACTATCATAGGAATTTTACTTATAAGTAATTTAATTGTAGATAGTTAAAAGCATTGATACATATTGTTACTATTAATCTCATTGGTTTAAATTTAAATAAACATCGCCTACAAAATAACTGGAGTATAATTTTAGAATCTAGAAGGCAGTCATTTCCTGCGTCAAATTATTATAGCAGCAAATTATAATCGTGATAAAGTACTCCAAACACAATGTGCATTAAAAGATAATTCTAATTAAGCACCAACATTTATTATCTACTTATCAAGTCAGTTTTAGTGTACAACAAAATTAAATTCATAACTTGGTAACCGCAAAACCAATTTTGGGCTGCATTGTTCGGTCGCATTATTAGCTTTTGTTTAATTAAAATTGGCATAATACTTTAAAAGTTTTGGCTGAAGAACAGAATAATATCCATTTCAAACGTGATTTTCAACATTTATGTTAATGCGTTATTGCAGTTAAACATTATAATTAAAATGTCTGACTGATTTCAATTGAGATAAAGATTCCATAAAGGTTTTAGATACCTCCGGGATACATTTTAACATACATTTTTTTATGTTCAGGTTTCCAAATGGTAAGCTGGGGTGTAGTCTAAAGTATATTGACCATCGTAACAATGATGTTGCCCCTGGAATGACAGTCCCTACCTACCGGTAAATTGGATTGACTGGAGCGATTCCTTGATTGAAGCATTGTATAGCTTCTTCTACTAGCTACTCCTACTGCACATAAAGTAATACTTAACTAACAACCACGTGCCTTCTATACACCCATACCTAAAACAGCTCTCATAAAGTAAAGGATTCGGGATAGGGGAAACTCTGTAATAATTGTATTGAGTTCTGATCATGGCCGAACCCATATATGGCATGTGTGGACATTTTCCCACGTCAAAAAACAAGTTCAAGGCTAAGAGTTCATAGTAAAACAAAGGAAACACTTTAAATATACATTATGTACGTTTATAACATGAATGTCATTGGAAACACGTAATTACGAATCAACTTTTTATACCACTCGCTTATAAAAGTTAGAAAGGGGTTCGATAAAATCGGTTATAAATTTATACTCGTAGGTTAAGCCGATATTGGACTGCCCATGCCATATATTACGCGATTTAATGATCCTGTTAACAGCTGCTATATCGGAGGTCGTAGTTTTGTTACCTGCTCAGTGCAAATATTTGTATGCATGGATATGTGAGTTTCTGTGTATAATAATGTATATAAAAAGTAAGTAACTAATATCTGAGCAAATTAATCACGTTTTACTGGTCTTATTATAACTTAACGACATTTACGTTAAGTAATGTGACTATAGACTAAATAACATGGTACGTTTCATTTAGGTATTAATGTCTTATTATTATACTGAGTTTAAAAATCAAACAGTCAGGAATTAAGTCCAAACCCTATAATTACCCCATTTACACTAAAAGCTTCAGAAACTATAACACAATATTTTACATTTTCAACTATAAAAATGTAACATTTGTTTACTCTGAATAATGGTAGGTATCATCCATCCTTGTCTATCTTAAGCAAATATTGATCACGGCAGTACGAACCCACTTGTAAGGATGATGGATGGATAACCTTTAGTACATACCACTAAAGGATTAGTGCTGGTTTTTGAAATGAAAATGTATAACTGAAAAATGTTACTATGCGTACAATTTTACTGACGTAGTTCACTACATAAAAGATAAAGTGGCACTCAGTCTCATGTCAAAAATATAGTGAGCTGCAATCTAACATGATTATATTATTTGTTAATGGGAGTTAATGCGATCATAGCATAGGCATATAGGTTATATATATATACGTTTGATAACATACGTTTGATTTGCCTGGATGGCGTTTCGACCAGGTTATCTCGTTATGATGGAACGCGATAGTTTAAAAGTTTTTACGAATAATATTTGTCTTATTATGCATTAAATTTTCCACATTGGAACTATTTATTGAAATGACAAATTTATGACATTGAGACTACTTCGTGCCTCGGAGAGCTTCAGCTTGTTAAGTCGTCGTCCTAGTTGCTATACAGATCTCTGGCAATCTTTACGAGTAGTTGCAGTACTTTACGGGTCTAACTACGGAACTTCGTTATCGCTAGTAAATTATGGTGGTCAGATAGCAATCACTTCACGGAAATATCGAAGTTTAGCTGCAGTTAGACCAAAAGCCTACGTCAACTGAATTGGATTGATTCAGAGGAGAGGGGAAAGATAAGTTTCTTCCGTTTTTAGGATGAGCTATAAATTTAAAATAAGACCATCTTGGCGATTTGTAGTAAAATATAGTCAATTAGATGGAAGGAAGAAGGCAACACTCCGTGAAATTTTATAAAAAAGTATAAATTAATAATGTATTGTATTTGTATGTTATTGAATAATAATGTACGATGTTATATACGTGTTATTTATGCATTTTAATTAAACTTGTTAATGCAATGAACGCAGTAAAAAGTTAACTTGGCATTTCTATTTTACTTTAGTAAGCATTTCATTTTATTACGAGCGTAGGCCAATGTACTCCCTAAGGTAATAAGAGAGCGAAAACAAAGCTTTTATTCTGTATCGAATACCGCAGAAAAGGTTTTTTAACTTTTTAAATGGTAAAAATAAATAAATGTCACCCTGGTAATCCACTAAAAGGGATCCCTAAGGGACTAAGCAAAAATATTATCTTACATCCACCAGACGCTACCTAATATTGTCGGAATAAAAATTTGGAAAGTGTTTTCTTGTTTTCTAAGAAATAAAGGTGGGATACAATACAGTGGTTCAATTTAAACCAATTGTATTTTGCCATGTATCAATTTTTTTCCCCAACAATTGCAACAGCTTGTGTGTGTACTTATAGTTTTTCTCTCCAATTACTATAGACACAATTACACCTATTTTCTTGTTTGTCACGATCTCCTCTCGCCGGTCTGCTGGGAGAAATTTCTTACAGAAATAAGCAGTACAATGTGCCAACTTTTCAACATCCATTGTTTGTTATGTTTGTTTTGTGTGTGCGTGAATATTAAATAACAATATTGTCCTTCGATAGCACGGCGAAGTGATTATGTGCGAATCAAAACGCCATATTTTATAGTGTAACAACATCGGAAATCAAATCTGTTGTACCTACGAGGTACGAGGAGGCGGTTTCCTGGTGATTCGGAGTAAATAGGGGTCCTTGATAAAATATATCACCATTTATTGCATACCTCTTTTAGAGAAGGTTTTATTTGCCCGTAATCTTCCTGCCGTAAAATCATATCCAATTTATTGACATCCATTGATGATACTGTTCCTTATTATAATTTATTTCTGTAACTGCTCGTATAAAATATAGGACATACGGTATCGTGCAATAAATTATACAAAATATGGAATTGATGGTGATATAGACCTCAGAATTTGAGAATGAGTAATAATTTATTAGGGCTAATAATAGCATATTGACAATTCGTTTAAACCGTGGAACGCATTATTCAAGTTAACTCTTCCAGATAAGTTAATTCACTAACGCGAGTTGACCAACGCGTTTAACAATATGTTCACCAACGTGTACTGGCCATAAAAAAAACTGGGTTCATCCTTTGTACATATCAAAAAAGCATCTTCATAGCTGTAGCTGTTTAGATCAGCTCGCCTAGCAACTGCACGTACAAATTCTGTATGCATGACACTCTACGGCATACGATACGTCAGAGAGTTAGATACAAACGTGATGGGAAATTTGGGATATTCTCTTTTTATGAATAAAAATCTACAACAACATATTAAACCACGGATGCTAACCTACCACCATAAAACGACGATGTAGTACAATAAAACTATCGATCTGACGCTAGCAACGGACAAAGGCTTAGAAAATTTAGAATGTAAACATAGAATAGACTATGAAATCGTGCAGTATTGTTGGGTACATTATTATAACGTCATGTTACTGTTGATACTATTAAATGATATTAGGTAGGTAGTTGTTTTAAATAATAATAAACTATTAGGATAAGGTTGAAAAATCAAGTCGAGAAGGAATTAGTGCCTTAGAAGTTAGAAGAATTAGTTTATCAGAATCTAAGGCTCGTATTCTAGAATGATACTCAGCCTAAATCGCGATTTATCTGAGGGCAGATTGTATAGATACATTGATAGTTTGACATATTGTCAATACAATCTGTCCTCAGATAAATCGTGTTTCAGGCTGTCATTTTAGAATACGGGCCATAAGTGTATTCCAACTGATTGGAAGTGTGTGCACTTATCTTGTCCAGTATCTATGTCTGGAAATAGTCCCTATATAGTTTTCATTGGAGTGCTTCTAATAAACTAATTTCTCCTTTCCGACTTAAACTACAAGAACATCAGAAAGGTAATATTATTGTATCCGTACTGCGGTTAATAAACAAAACAGGATTTAATATTCTATGTTTATCTTACTTTTTCATCTGATAATGACTACAAGCTAATAAATATGGTGCAAAAAATATGTATTCAATTGTAAGGATACCATTGTGATTGATAACACCTACTTATATATACTTATAGAAAAGTAAATGTGTACTTATTATTCTTTTGATAGCTAAAAAATAGAAGAATGTAAGACTCAGTTCAATATAATCAATGATTTCTATTGTCATTCCTTTCTTTGGGAGCAATATTCATCTGTCAATGTCACGCCTACTACTGCCGAAGCTAATGAATGCAAATGAAGTTTTTATACGATTTTATTATTGGGCTTGGTGAAAAAGGAAGTCTTTGGGTTGGCAAAAATATCTAAGAATGTCTTTTCTTCCTTAAAAAATGCTGAAATCGGACTTATGAGGTGGTTGGTATCTTTTTATATGAACTGAATACGAATACCAAATTTCAGCTCTTAATAATACTGATGACCTAAGAGTTGGTTGTTATAAATTAACAATTGGTGCAACTGATAAAGTGTACAAAGACATACTTAATTATTTTGTGTTCTCAATAATTATATTATTCTATGATTTATCGTAATATTTCATGATAGGCTCGTGAGATCAGGTAAAATAAAGCTAGGTATTCCGAATTCCTGTCAAGATGAAGATCTGGCGCAGGTTCTCTTTTTAACTTTGGGAGGACACACAATAGTAAAACTAATATTAGGTCCTTACATATGAAATTGGCGTTTTGTATGGGAGGAACAAAAAGTCGAATATTTTTAAATATAATATATTTAATTAATCAAAGTATGAACCATTGTTTTCTATGCACTTTTGCCATCTCATAGGTAGTTCATTGATCCCTTTACTAAAAAAACCAGTCGGACGGGAATCAATAAAATCTGTGAAGGCGATTTGGACTGCCCCATCAAAGTTGAATTTTTTCCATTGCAAGAAGTTGTCCAAATTTCGAAAAAAATGGTAATCTGTTGGAGCAAGGTCCGGGGAGTACGGAGGATGTCTTAGACATTCCAATTGAAGCTCTTCTAATTTGGTAGCCGTCTGTTGTGCGGTGTGTGGTCTAGCGTTGTCATGAAGCAGCAGTGGCGTGGAGCGATTGACCAGCCTTGGTTGTTTAGCCTAGCTAGCTTTTCCATCATTGTTTGCAATTGCTGACAATAGACATCAGCCGTAATAGTCTGGCCAGATTTGAGAAAACTGTAATGAACAATACCTTTTTTTTTTTTTTTTTTTTTTTTCGTGCGGAAATCCCCACGGATACCCCCCCTGCCGGAGCCGGAAGGGGAGGTTATGTCGGACTCGAACCGACTAAAACCGCACGCCGACTGTGGGTCTTGGTGCTAGGCCGGAGGTGAGGTTGTCAAAGACATATCCCTCGCACCCCGGCTGACCCAGGGCCATCCCTTACGGTCTGGCCCTCCTCAGGAGGGGGGACAACGGTGTCCCCAACTCGCCCCCGGAATGGGGAGGCGCGCTATTCAGCGCGCCGCCGCCGTGGCCTGCTTCTGCTGGGGTGACAGGCGGCTCCACCCGTCACCCCCAGGCCCGCGCTCATGGGGGACGGAGGTCAGTCAGTGCCCTGTAATGAACAATACCGGCACTAGTCCACCAAACGCTCACAAGTAACTTTTTTGGGGTTAATTTTCGCTTGGGGCAGGATTTGGCTGGCTGGCCAGGATCCAACCATTGCGCTGAGCGCTTCCGATTATCGTAAAGAATCCATTTTTCATCACAGGTAATGATTCGGTTTAAAATGCCTTCATTATTGTGCCGGTTCAGTAAGGTAACGCAGCAGTCGACGCGCGTTTGCCGGTTTGCTTCAGTCAATTCGTGAGGTACCCACCTTTCAAGCTTTTTAATCTTCCCAATTTGCTTCAAGTGAATTAAAAGAGTTTTATCACTAACACCGCAGCCTGCAGCTAACTCGGACGTGGTTTGCGATGGATCCGCTTCCATGCCTTCAATACTTCATTATCAACTTGGGTCTCGGGCAGTCCACGGGGCTTGTTCTGCAGGTCGAAATTTCCAGAACGAAAACGTTGGAACCAAAAACGAACTGTGTTTTCTTTTCCAACATGACCGCCATAAACATCATTCACCCCTCGAGTCGTTTCCGCAGCACTAGTGCCACAGTGGAACTCGTATTCGTAAATAATGCGTTATTTTAAGTTTTCCATTTTGTAAAATGAGTGACGCAAACAGAAAAAAACAGAAGAAAAAAACCAAATGAATGACGGTCATCGAAGCACAAATACATGAGTAAATAGCTGTACAAATTTGAATTTGGAATTCCTTACCAAAGAGGAGAAAATCGTGATTAAAGTGGCCAGTACGAAAAACGCCAATTTCATATGTAAGGACCTAATAAATACCGCACAAGTACATCGAAAGAGGATAGAGAAGAAGGAAGTGTATGCCTCAGTTGCAATCAGGAACCAAGCTAATATAATTAAATGCCAAGAGACTAATAAATTTCAGATTTTTCAGTAATATAAATCAAAATCGGAGCATAACTCAAATCCATGAATATTAAAGCCATAAAACACCTTGATACCGTAATCTATCGCATAACGTGTGAACGCAGAAGGATTCCTTTGTATAACTAGGAGTACCAAATCTGGCGTAAATATCATAAATCAGCCCGTGTTATTGTCCGATAGTGTCCATTCGCTAACCCAGATAACTCGTAAACTGGAATACTGCGCCAAAATACGTCGGGCTTTGAGCGCTCACTTGTGTTATTTCTATCTTAAAATAAACGAATAGGATAAGAACGATATTACGCTATAAATTTTACTTTTACGCCACCAGAGAGACACTTTTTCTTGCAGAGAAAAAGCTATGTGGCTTCAAACAATAGCAACAAGTAATAAGGTGAGGTAATCCGAAACAAAGATTATGATACCTGTGACAGAAGGAATAGATAGGGATATGTCTTAAGGAAACTTGTTTTTTTTTTGGTTACCTTTTTAATGACACAATTTATTCACAGTCTATTTTCTGAGATTTATTTTTTGTATAAATAATGTTTAATTTAAAATAAGACATACGTTAGAAAAGTTTAATCCTTAAAACTAAATAGTACAAAAGAAATAAACTGTCGACATTATGCAAAAGGTAATATTCACTGTCCCATTTTTCACAAAGCTTATAATTTTTTGCATTTAATCAAACTGCATGAAGCAGTTAAATATTAAAAATTTGCGCCAACGCTGTTAGCTCGGTTTAACGAAGCACGACGTTTGGCAACCTACTTTCTTTAGTATTGTGATAGTTATTTTCCTGGCAAAAGATCAAAATTTGAAGATTTTTTGTCTAGACTTATGTGTACCAGTCTAGCTATATCCGCGTTAAATCCCAGTCACATCCGAGGCATTTCCATCTTAGGGCTTAGGAACCATTTTTTGACTGCGCTTCCTTCACTTTAGTCTGAGGCATCCCTAGCAATAGACCCACCGTCTTGCATGTTATCTTCCAGTACTTCTTGGCTCTATCCACCTATCAGGCCTGGAGGCGGAGGAATGGCCTGACTTTTGTTGCCCACGTTGTCTGGTGGGTGCGGGAAAGCTTGACCGTAGGTGGAGGCGATTCTCTTGCATTTTATTAATAGACTTAATAATTGTTTTATAGTCCTCTCTCTTCAATTTAACCGGCATAATAGCTTATATTTTCTTAATGTGTTTTTCCTCAACTTTAGTGAGACAATAACTAACATACCGTGTCTGTTAGGCGTAAAGAAAATGCATTCCAATGTCTAATCATATTTCCTTATTGTCAATACGAAGAGGAAAGTTAGGATTATTTTTCTGATGGTTGTATTATTATGTAGTACATAGAGTATATAAAATAGATGGACATTTTATATTTTATTGGGTAGATTACTCTTTAGGTTAGGTTACTTGACACCTTTATAAATTTAAGTTTAAAATAAAGAAAAATTGTTAAATTACTACTTCACATAAAACTAATATTCATTATTTGTAATCTATTTCTATCTAACTTAATTCGCCACTAGAATGCAAGGGTAATAACATTAAAGTTGCAAATCGACAGTAATATGTTGACTTCTTTCCAGCACCTCTTTGAAAAAGGACTTAGGATCTGGCAAATATCTCGCTTAACCGTATTTTCATCTAAATTGGTTTTTTTCAGATGAATGACTTCTAGGAAAATATTTAGACAGCTATCCAAGTTTTAAAGAGAGTAACCGAAATTACTAGCCCCGGTAATACTTCCAGCTAATCTAAATTACTTGTGTTGGGTTCAGGTTTACGTCGCCTACGTCGGTAGTGCAATGGCCAGAATTCTGTCCTCGGACCTCTCGATCATTAGGTCGACTCCTTAACCACTAAACTACTGAGTAACTTACTAAGTAGTAAAAAGAAACAACATCAAAAACTAAGCTCGATAGAGCTCTAGTTTTAACTACTATTTATGTATATTGAGTTACTATACGTATATCGTAATAGTTTTCACGACAACGTGGATATAATGCTATGACAAAGAAAGAGAGTTAATGATTCAAGTAACTTAATAAATAACTTCTTATCTCATTTTTTATTACAGCGTACCGATCGTTATTCCTCTAAAAAATATAATTCATGGACTTGCACGTATAATTTTATGCTTATTTTGACGTATACCTCGTTAGTCATGAATATTATAAAATATTCTAAGTGAGTCATAAAAAATGTCGTTAGCAAAATATTATCCAGTTTATTTTCTGTCTTGCCAAGGGGACACTAACTTAATGTTCGAGAATTCAATGTGAATTACTATACAAATGTGTATTATGTTGAACAGTGAGATGCTTGGTCTAGTGGAATCAACTGTTTTTGACATAATTTTAGATTCCAGCTAAGCACTACGGGACGCTCTCCTCCAGCAAAATTTAAAGTGCCTAAGTCGTGCATAGTGCATGAAGAGTGCACCATGAACGACTTTTTGAGTGACACATAAAAATGATTTGAAGTTACTTGTGCTATGCAGGTCTGGCTTGGACTTCTAACTTCTAGATAAAATTCACTTGTTCATTTTAAGAGCATTTTCAAGATCATCCGATCATAGTAGGTATACCTTGTATTTTTCAGCAAATTTACTTGTTGGTAGAGAAATTAAATCTGTAATTATATGTTTTTTTAGACCACTCAGGCAAGCACATTACCGTGGTCTATGGACGTGTGCAATAGCAGGGGAGTCACACCCGCCCGATTCTGTAAGAACAGAGAGTTTATGTGCCATCAGTGCAGAAGACAGAGCAGGAGCAGGAGCAAGCCTTTGGTGTTTCCGCTGATAGCACAAATACTCTCCAGGGAGCTCTAGCTACCCTACTCACCGCCGGGACGACAACACGAGGTTATTATGGCCGCGGTATTCTGTAGGGCGGCGGTACTTTCCCAGTCGGACTGCCTAATTGGGACGGGAAAACCAACGTGTCCATGAAAAGAGTGTTTATTTTGCTATCGGATGTGTTAGAACACTCAGGTATCGTTCATAAAAAGATTCAGCCTTTTTTTTTCGTGTGGAAATCCCCTCGGATACCCCCCTGCCGGAGCCGGAAGGGGAGGTTGTGTCGAACCAACTAAAACCGCACGCCGACTGTGGGTCGTGGTGCTAGGCCGGAGGTGAGGTTGTCATCGACATATCCCTCGCACCACGGCTGACCCAGGGCCATCCCTTACGGTCTAGCCCTCCTCGGGAGGGGGGACAACGGTGTCCCCGACTCGCCCCCGGAATGGGGAGGCGCGCTTCTCAGCGCGCCGTTGCCGTGGCCTGCTTCTGCTGGCCAGAATTCTGCCCTCGGACCTCTCGATCATTAGGTCGACTCCTTAACCCCTAAACTACTGAGTAACTTACTAAACTGACAGGCGGCTCCAAATAGATTAAAACTAGTTAGGAACGAAGTTTTATTGCCAGATCATTGTCTCACAAGCTTTACTCATCGTAATTACTGTGGTTATGGGAAGTTAATAGCCATTTCTATGTTTATGGGAAGAGTCGCTAGACCGTTTTAGTATCTTCTAAACAAATACTGTAAATGGTTCGTAAGGTACAACAATGCGGACCTAGCTTTTCGAGCCTGCAAAGTTCACAAAATAACAATTATCAAATAAGAGATGATGAATTAATTCCTTGGAAGCTGGTCACCTCAATAAAACTTACTCAAACATGCACAAATGACTACAATGAATTTATACTTCGTTATCAAAAAAGTCCAATGCTTCCATTCCATCACAATACAATCGGTAAAGCTACTGTTAAAACGAAAATTAATTCATAAAATTCAACCAATTCGTGTACCAGTCAATTGAGAAGTAACTCGATTTCTTTCATTATGCGACTGATGTTTACTGTGTGGGTTCTACACGAAATGAGGCTCTTTGTACACAATAATCAGAACTTGAACACAATACATCATATTGATGTATTGACTTCATTCAGATGAATTTGTCAGTTTAAAATATTCTGTATCATTTAACCTTGAAGTTGTTATAAATCTTTGTTATAAATCTTTTATACCGCCATGATGTGATGATAATGGTAAGCAGTTATCATACATAGCTTATGAAGTCTACGATACTCGTAGTGAAACTTGCAAATACCCGATCTTCTGCCTTCTGCATCGTCTTATTCAGCTACCTTTCTGAAAACATCCGTTTGTTTAGCTCGGAGGTGTCTCAATTACCGATTTCAGGTCTTCATACTGTAGAAGAAGAGGAGGGCTCTTCTTCTTCTTCTCTGTGGCAATTAACCTTCGACATTATGTGACCGGCAAACTGTTACTTCAAATTGCTGCGTGCTATATATTAACTACAGCTTGTCAAAAGTAATGTTAAGTTTCTCCCTAATTTGTAGACGAAATATTCACTGAACAAGTTCCAGTCGTACTTGACAGATTTTTTTCTTTATAACGTGTATGTTCTACTATAAGGAAGACATAAATTATGGTAATATATTTGGATAAGGCGTGACATAGCGGAAATCCGTTGTGGAAAAATAATCGAAAAGGGAACCCTTGGTTTATCAGTCTCTACGATACCACAGCCAAGGTGAAACTTTAACGAAATTCGATAAAATGTAATGTCAACCGAACCCTCTAAAACTTTGCTATGTTTATTTTGCTACCTGTGGTACTTCTACAATCACTTATAAGTTCTACCGGAGTGGTATTCGTAGCTCAAAAACTACGACTTTGTAAAATGCATGTAGGCAGGTCCTTGTTTATTTAGGTAAAAAGGGAACGAGCACTCGAAACCGGTGAGCTTGCATCCTTGGCTTGTATGCTAAGTTGCATGTTATTGGGAGACGGTACTTAATAGAAGAATCTCGTGTCCTGTATAAAAAAAATTGAAGCGATTGAAAAAGCGGGCTGTCTTTGGCGGCCCGATGCGAAAAATGCTTGAGTATGATATTATGATATAGGTAGGAACGTGATGTCATGAATGCACGAAGGGTGACTGCCACTTCCCATCAGGTATGCTTGTCTGCCACCTAAGTGGCATAGAAACACGTCTAAAGGCATATTATCAAGAAATCGGCTCTTGCTTAAAATCAGATATTGTGACTATACATTTTATTAAAAGAGAGTAATTGAATCTCAAACAATCCTCAAGCAAATAGGTAGGCTTTGTGATTATATGATTATAATTTTGATTATGGATGCAACGAATAACAAATGAACACATATTTTTCCGAGGTCTAATAACCACTACTAAAAGAGGTCCAATGGAGTATTTTTATTTGATTTAATTTTGAAGGTCCAGTGGGCACTTAAAAAGAGGTCGAGTGGGCACATTAATTATTATATTTTGAAGGAGGTCCAGTGGGGCCTAAAAGTGAGGTCCAGTGGGTACTTTTGTGAGAAGGTAGAATCTTGGAGGTCGAGCGGGTACGTAGGTCGCACAGATATTTTTTGCCCATAATGTAATGTATAAGTATAACTTAAAGTTTCCACTAAGAAGATGCCTGTTTATACTAACCTAATATGCAACTTAATGTTCAAGAGTAATATAGTAACATTAGTAATAGTAATAAAATATTTATTCAAAATTATAACTCGTTACTAACAATAGTTATAATACAAATTTGTGCCTAGTAACAACTGATAATTAATAAATTAGAATTTAACATAGCATTCAATATTGTTCTCTATTTCAACTTCAATTACCATTTAAATTAACTATAGTTAACTAGAAAACCCCAGTGAAACTTGGTTAATTAAGAAAATTTAAAACTTCCTTGATAACGTAATTACATAGTTATTACTGTGACCCAGTATCAAAACAGTACTGTCAGTTCCTTGCATAATAAGTTCGAACGTCTGACCTATATACCTCAACGAGTTAACTGTCTAGAATTTAATATGAAGAATTGTTTTATATAACTTGAAATATATTCATTCTTATTCGATATCATTGTTTGCAACAAAACAACCTTGTGGTACATGGGCACCGAATCTATGACCGTTCCGTACACTCAAATAAAGTGTGGATAATGAAATGTGGAATGTGGAAAAATAAAACGCGTTACTACCTACAGTGGGAAGGGAAAATGTAAAAGAATAAAGAGAATCGTGAAAATGAGGTAAAAATGAAAGTAAAAGCTTGAAGCTTATAAATCGTACGGAATTCAATATACTGATACTTCCACTTGATCTTGATCAAGAAAATGTAAGTATTTCTCTTAGTCCTGCATCGAGACTATTAATTCCAAGAATAGCGATTTTATGGGGTCTTATTTGAAAAATAATATTTTTGGGAAGATGGATTTAAACAAATGATAATGGCAGAGTCCGATACGATAAACTCAAAAAATAATCTTTCTTAGTTTTCTATGAATTCATAGAAAACTAAGAAAGATTATATCTTCGCATAGTACTCGTTGTTAGAGGAAACACAGTATTGAGAAGTTATAATCTAGAAGTAGGTTTATGGATTACTCAGTGTGATGCGTCACCTACACTGCCATGTTTTTTACTCTGATAGAATCATAACAATATGGATATAACTATATCGTTCGTTCTAGTAAAAGTAACACGAACATAATTTTGATGAAACAAATAAACTAGAAAAATATAGTGACTGTATAACAGTTTCAATACAAAATTGCTTAATAAATCGACATTGAAAGATATTTTGTTTATACTGTTAGTGTTTTGCTGGCTCTAGGTAGGTATCAGCTATGTACACCTAACTTGTACTTGATTATTTCTAGTCATATTATGCCTTACAAACATAATAATAAGGGCACAAATGTCACCTTTTGATGTAAAAACTCAAATCTTCATTGAATTCAGGCCTCATCACTGGAGTGCCCACACCCATGACAAAAATGACATGGGCGTTTTCTTGTCACGCACAACCGAATACAACTATCAACAAAGCTAAACCATAGTTCTTATAAAATAAAAGCTATTTTTGTTTGAATATTTTTCTAAGCCAATGACCTCGCTGCAGTAATTACCTACCGATGAAGATAACAGTCCAAAATAAATTGTGATTTAACACAGTGGTAATACCATTATTAGGTATCTATGTCGAACCCCCTTTATACGGAAGTTTTATAGATTAGGAATTTATAACTCTTTTAGTAAATGATGGCAATTCAAGTATTCATAAACCATGTTTTCACTGGAATGACCTCGAGTTGTCAGAAGAATAATTGCACTATAGCATACTCGTATCATTTTACATAATTATTTATGTGTTACGTAATATTACAACAGCCCTACAACGAATAAAACTAATATTGCCTGTCATGCCTATTTTGTTCACACAAGTAAAAAAATATAAAAATAGACCTCACACAACTTTACATTACATTTTTTTTACATTCACTTTTGCTCTAAAAAGTTAAATATAGTACATACCTATAAAGATATTAAATAAATGAAAGTGAAAAATGTATCACGGCAGTAATTTTTTTGTTTACTTTTATTTAGGTATTATTAATATATGGAACCGAAAATAATGTTAACAGAAATTAACACGAGTATGGTATAGACATACGGTTGAATCGCTTGAAGTTTCGACCAGATTAACCAGCCGTGATCACAGACTGACTAGATCACACACTGTACGCCGTACGTCTAATCCGTGCGGTAGATAGTTCTACATTCACCCACAACTCACACATTCTCCATTAAATACTCGTTTAACCATATTCTTTGACCGCGCCGAGAAGTAAGGTTGCGTGTTTCATATCACTGGACTCCATATTGCTGATAATGAAATTAAGGGCCGCAGTGGGAGTCCCTAGTCTCGCTACGGGTCCCTGTGACTAGCAGAGGACATAGAGGTTAGATAAGGACTCCATGCTTCCCACATCCAAGAGGGCCATCTTAAAACCGTATATCGCGAAAGGTTACTGGAGTGCGAGGGAAATGCCTTATTTCTTTATTCTAACACCTCCCTCGGTAATTAGTTGAGTATAAGACCCCAAGAACGAGGACACGACGTGTCGGACTTTTTTAGGTTATACCTCGGGACACGTGTCTTCCACTTAATAAATTGCGAGACAAACGAGGCCCATTGTTTTGTAATAATAGAGCTTGGTGACTTTGAGCTCGTCCACCGCTGCTGGCCATATTTTAGGTCCAGGTTACATATCCTGAGCAATACCTTACTCAAAGCACACCCAAAGAAAAAAAACGGGACCCTATCACTAAGGTCTGTCATGAACCGTGATAGCTAGACAGTCAAAATTTTCACGATATTTATATAGTATTAAAAAATTAAAACAATAATCTTTTATAAGAATAGTTTATTGGTATGAGTATTGAACACCTGAAATGCTGCTTGAAACTCCATAAGTAATTAATTTATCTTCGACAGTTTCCGACTCACTGGCAATATCATCATCCTGAAATGATATGTCTTGAAATGTACTTTTGAAAATCTGAAACAAATACAAACGTCCTGTATAAACACAGCTGTATTTATACCCCGAGTATTTTTAATTAGTTTGGGCCTACGTGGTTAATACAAATTACTTAGATCAAGAATGTTCAAAAACGTCAAAGTGATGCACTATGATTTGTTATAATCGTAGGACAATGACATAACCACTTCAAATGAAAACAATGCTTTGAAACACAAAATATTCACTTAAATTATATAATTATTATTAGATTACACTTCCCATACCTTGTTTAACATTAAAGTATATGTACGTACTGGTTAATTTAGCATTTTGACCATCAAAATCGTCAAAGTCGGAAAGCAGCTTGCCGGCTTGAACTTCTGCCGTGTTTCATACTATATCCCTGAAATACTTTGAATACGACACGTTTCGCACAACTATTATTCACATATCAATTCATTTTTACACTCAAAACTGTTATCCGATGAACAGTAATTAAATACACGTAAATAATGTACGAAACATCTCCGACGTAGCCAGACGTAGCAAGGAATTGACAACTGATTACTCAGTTTGGCAGTTATCGAGTGTTGCAAGTACAAGGAAAAAAATTAGTTCCTCCATAATTAATTTCACGACTTTCTTGACGCACTATAACCTACATAAGTGGTATCCTAGTAACTTACACAGCCTAATTAGGTAACATAATTAAACAGGGCTCCTTATTCTGAGTGGCTAAATAATATCCACGAAGGCTTCTAACGTTACTTATTCGAAACCGATTGCTCTGTATCAAAGTGGTAATCCGAATGTTGGTAGTATTTTTAATGCCGTTAGGTCCGTTGTCCATTAATCGTATAAATAATTACATATGCCCAGGCCTCGATGGAGTAACAACTTAAATAAAACAACCCAAATGGGAATGTGGGTCATTAAGTTCACCTCCTTACATATTTTATGATACATTGCCTTGAGCATTTGCTCAGTAATTTTTAGAGTAAGGTGATGGTTGTGATATTCATTGGTACCAATTCCCGTAATAGTAACTTTACAATGAGTACAATTCAAAAAATTAAGCAGGTAATAAAATAATAAAATAATATAACTTATTTCATACCTTTTAAAATATCCGTATAATAAAAATATTCATAAAAATTGGATATTACACTATACTATTATACCAGTACCTATGCGCTGTACTCACTCACGCCATAGCCTTCAAACCTAATCTATCTTAGTCATACTATTATGGGATGGATTTGTTCTCCGTTCACTTTACGATAGCTAGACCATTTTTATGCACTTAAAATAAAATTGTAAAACAGGAGGTATGGTGACACGTTGATATAGGTACCTGCATAAAATTATTCTGCGGTAGCCTAGTGGTATGGGTAATGGACTACTGAGACGAGGTCTCGGGTTGTTGTCGATGCTTTTCTAAGTTATGAGTGTATTTATCGCAGGCAGGCTCGCCACCTATTACATTGGGACCTAAACATAAACTGGCGAAATGGGGGTGCTAGCACCTCTGCCTACCCCTTCGGGGAATACAGGCGTGAGTTGATGTTATGTTATGTTATGTATAAAATTATTATGAATATAATAATATAATAATAATAAGTCTGTCTGTCTGTCTGTATGTTACGCTTTCACGCCTTAACCACTGAACCGATTTTGATGAAATTTGGTATAGGGGTAGATTAGACCTTGAGAAAGGACATAGGCTATGTTTTGTCGCGATAACCGACATCCACGCGGGCGGAGCCGCGGGTAAAAAAACCTAGTGAGTCAATAAATATTTTATTATACTACATTTGATCCAAGTTTTATTTAAATGAATGCCTCTCTAAACGTACATTTAATTAAATATAAAAGTAAAATCAGTAAACTCGCAGTCGATGACAGTGTAAGATTAAGTTGATATTAGTTATTTTCTGTTCTCTTATATTATTGTTATTGTTGATATTAGTTATTTTCTGTTCTTATATTTTATTCACAAAGCCGTTGATGTATTTATTACTTACACTTAATTATACGACTAATGGACCAATGGATTCATTATTTCGATGCTACGTTATCATGTAGCTTAATATGTAGCACATAACCTTAAGCTGAAAATAATTGCCATCGTATTTCCAAACGACAACGTTATTGATACGTAATCATAACAAAATTACTAACGATTTATACTAGATTCCCTAGACGTCATAGTAGTTGCCATTTAACAAATAAATCAACTTTGTGATTACGGTAAATTTTCAATATGTTGATTGAATTTGATGAGAAGGAAATCCCGGGTTTACAAAACGCTACTAAATAGATTCAACCATGTTCAGGCTCTATATGCGTAGTAAATTGGTATACAAATCTCTTGTAACAAATACTGCACAGGTTGGTCCTATTTATTTAAATATTTACAGGGGTATCTATGGGATCTCCATCAACATCATCAGGACCAAACAAACTGCTGATTCATGAAGGTGATTCTAGCGCAGCCTCTTCCCTCAAGAGGGAGAGTGGTGGGTCACATGGCTTCGTAAAAGCCATAACAAACCAAAAGGAGTAAGAAAGTGAACCCTGTTCCTCTACACCCAAAATAGCATTTATAAAATGCTAATTTGGGTGTATCGGGATTAGAGGATTCGATCCCGGGATCCCGAAGACCGGGATCCCGGGATCCCGATCATATTTTAGTCCCGAAATTTTCGGGATTCAATTCAATGAATCCCGGGATTTTCGGGACTTATATATTTTTTTATATAAGTCAATAAAGTTGGAGACTGATTGTGATGTAAAGGCTTTATTTTCAAGTCCAAGCAAGATAACTATAAAAAACAGATTATTTTGTTAACTGGGAAAAATATAAAATAGTGATAATGAAGAAAATTACATGAACATTGAACCCACGCAGACAACTAGTAAAACTGATTTAACAATAAAAGAAAAGCTTCAGAACGAAATAGAAAATAGTATGATAACTATAAATCCTGAAGCATATAAAGAAACTGATCTTTCTAAGATCATTAAACAAGAAATAAATCTCTATGAGGCTAGTTCCACACGAGGTTATAATTTGGAGAAGGCTTTTAAAAAATTATTGACGATTCCTCCAACTTCCATGAATCCTGAACGCGCGTTTTCCGCTGCTTCACATTTGTGCAAAAAATTAAGAAGTATGCTTTCGGGTGAGACGTTGGATGCGTTGTTATTTCTTAGATTTTATTTTCGTGGCTTAGATAAGTAAATTATAGTTTCTAGTATATTTGATTTAAAATATGAGTCCTATTAACATTGATCTCTTTTGACAAATTTTAAGAAGTTAAGAAGTTTTTGTTAAGTTTATTGTAAAATAAAATAAACAAACTAAGCAATAGTTCATTAAACTATTTTATAAGGATTTAGTTTGTTAATTTATTGGAAGAAATTATAATTTTGTAGTAAGATTTAAGTTCCACTTTCTATTACCAATACAATCCCGGGACTATCCCGGGATCCCGGTATTAACTGTTGATAATCCCGAATCCCGGGACTAGAAAAATCGACCGGGATCGAATCCTCTAATCGGGATACAATGTATTAAAAAAAGGAACTACTCATATGCAAAATGTTTCAGTGTTCATAACCTTAGTTTATTCTCTTCGATTAATTAAATCGCTACTAGTGTATTAAACATTGACGAGGGTGAAATAACGATAAAAGATAAGAAAGAGTAAATTTTGCAAACAAAACAAAGAAAAATCTGACGATGATTGATGATTCTTTGTAGTAAAAGTTCATGATGAACAAGGTTGTTCATGACTGATGGCTGTGTGCCATTGTGCCGCTCTTATGCTCTATCGCTGAAAAATAAAAAGTTGAAGAGACTATATCATCGGGATCATGATAAACTCGGTTTCTTCATGATATTTTTTTGTTACTTATATCTGCTGGGTTAAGTAATGTGTGATTTTGATCATTAGCAGAACATAGCTTTACAAATATTAAAACTAAAGTTAAAAAGAAGGTATCTTTTTAAAAAAAACGGCTTCTAAGTAGTTTTTATTTTAATTTAAAATTAAGCCAAGACCAAATTTACTTTTAATTAAATTCGTTAAAAGTTTAAAGACGATTCTAATTTAACATGTCAGGCCAAGATCATAATCTTGATGATTGAACATTTGACGTTGACTTTAAATTAGATATATTTAATTAAAAAAGTATGGTATTAAATCTGGAACTAGACTTGTAAAAAATAATAAATCTCAGTAATGGATTATGACCTAGTTAGTCTTGAAAAATTATATTAGAGAACATTTTTCAGTCGGTGTCCGTTTTAATTATTTCATAGAGTTGACAATCGCTTATCATTCATTAGATAGAATATAATATTTCTTCATTAGTTAAGTGTAAAGTCATGAGTATTTTAAAATTAAATCACTGTTCAGTAGTAATAGCAATATGAAAAAAATATTAATTTAAAAGTGTGACGAAATTATAATTTCATGTAATTTATATACTATCGAATAATTTAAAAATATATTGAGAAATAAGAAAGGATAACCTCTTATTTCAACCTCAATATTTTATTTCGATTTCATACACTAATACGTGTATCTTTAGAAAGAATTTCAGTTCTGAAGTAGAATGTAGTTCAATCAAAGGTCTGCGGACAACCGCTTGCAACCCATTGTATGTTACAAAACTATTTTCCAGTTACACTATTGAACTTGGACTAACATTTAGCACGACACAGAATTGCCTTAGAGCTACAAAAGCAAGTTAAATTTTAGGATATAAACGATGTTCAAATTTATTATTAAATTGCACTTCAAGTATTATTCAAGTATTAGTATTACTTATAGAGCGGAGGAATTAGTAGCGCCTCCAAAAATGCAATCCAGGTGGCGGCACACTGGGAACATAGAATCTGAGAGTTAAGGCGCCGCGCGTCGTTCCGGCAGAAGAAGAATAATAATAATACCCGAAGTGCAATGAGCCATTACCCATGCCTATTCAAATTTACAATCTTTGTAAATTGAAGTTGATAAAAATGTTTCAACATTAGAAATAAATTTAAAAGGAAATAAATAGTATCTACGTTAATGGTCAAAGCATTCCTCATGTAAAGAACTGTCGCGGGTTCAAGACCCGCCTGAGCAATTTACTGTTTCTAATTTTAATCGAATGGTTCAATAATTTTAAACCACAATACTTTGATATCCCAGCTACATAAAACCCGCTGCTATTGATTGAAACCATTTTTTATTAATCTTGTCAAATCACAAAGGGCATAGGTAAAAGAATAATTTGCATAGCCGATTGACTAATCATATGAAATCGTAGTAATAATTGATTACTCGATTTACAAACCGGATATTTTCCAATAGCCTCGATATTATGATCGACATTACTTATAAGTAGATAATTTTGAAAATAACTTATTGAAGCATCCACGTCAGTACTTACATATTCATACAACTTAAAAAAAAGTTTATGCTTGTCGCCTTTGCCGTGTGTACAGTCAGCGTCTGAAATACCTTGACGACAAAGTCTTAGGGCCGGCGCCCAGTGCCGGCATCGACAAGCATGAGAACTTGTATTTGTCGTGTAACAATAGATCTTATTGTTATAGATATAAGATTGAACTTTAATTGTTGACCATACCGCTGCAGAATGTCGATCGATGCCGGCGATAGTCGACGATTGTCATTGAAATTTAATTTTATGATGATAGTGATAAGATCTTATTATGTTTGGCAAAATAAATTCCGAAGGTCGCCGATGCCGATAATGGGCGCCGGCCCTTAAAGTGATCTTATAACTTTCACTGTTTTATTAATTTAAAGGTACTAAGGTCCAAACTAAATGTGTCTACCATATATCAGAACAATCAGTCAATTGGAAGGGGTTAAAAAACTATATTATTAAGATCATTTTGAGTAATTTGGTCATTATCATCTTTCTGTACAGTCAGCATTAGATCGATCTTGATGAAAAAAGTGCTCAAAATGATCATTGGTTTCCCTTTTCCTGTTGACTGATTGTTCTGATATTTTTTTAAATGAATAAAATAGTTTGATTTGCTTTTGATACCTTGATATTAAGATCATTTTGAGACTTTATACGCTCACTATACATAGATCTAACATATCAAACAAACCTCGAACGTGATCTGTGTCAAACATCTCTTTTTTTAATTGTATACTTCGAACGTCCAGATTGTCTCGTTCAGTTAACTATCGGAGAAAGTTTCCTTTCATCTCATGTTCGCAAAACGTGCTTCGAGTAGCAAACGAGGGATCTAGTATATGATTTTCTATTACTTAACCCCGACTAACGGAGTTAACCAACTTTGTCTTCTGAAATGTCCAACTTCTATTATTACCGTTAAACTAACTTGATCACCTATCTCATTTTGGGCATTGTTGAATAATATTTCTGTAAATGAACATTTTAGAATCATGTTCCACTGTATTATGAAATTTAAATGTTATTTAAGCCTTCCCTAGAGTGCGGTTTTCATATAAGTAGTAACATAAAACAGATAATGAAAATTGAATTTACTTTTATTATTTAATTTTAACGAGCTTTTGTTTACACAAACAAAATAACTAAATACTTATACAAGTTAATAAAATTGAAAACTCTTAATTTATATTGTTGCATATAGATGCATTGTATTGTAATAATTGTATAATACATACATACATATAATCACGCCTTCATCCCTGGAGGGTTAGACAGAGGCGAATCAACACCCACATTTCACGAATCACTGCATTCGGTCCCACGTAATAGGGGTCGAGCCTATAGCCGTATTCCAGGCACTACAATTTTGATTCGAACCATGCTTCTGAGGCTGAATCTGGCATTCCGGGGGCGAGTCGGGGACACCGTTGTCCCCCCTCCCGAGGAGGACCAGACCGTAAGGCCATCGCCCTGGGTCAGCCGGGGTGCGAGGGATATGTTGAAGACAACCTCACCTCGGGCCTAGCACCACGACACAGTCGGCGTGCGGTTTTAGTCGGTTCAAGTCCGACATAACCTCCCCTTCCGGCACTGGCAGGGGAGGTATCCGAGGGGATTTCCGCACGAAAAAAAAGAGGCTGAATCTGGTGTGTACATATGGGTCTGAGCATGTTAAGCGTTTGTTCTAATCTTCAAAGTTGCGGGGTTGATTTTGTCGGAAGTTTAACATCAGGTAACTGATGTAATAAGGTTTTTTTTTCGGATGAAGTAGAATTAGGGCTCCACGTAAAAAAATAAAAGAAAAACAGGTCTACTCTACGGGAACAAAATCACGAGCATAGCTAACATTATAATTATATTAAAATCTTATTATTACAAAATATAACACACAGTACACACATATTATAAAAGAGTGTAAGTAGTAAGCAATAATCGCGCTTTTCATTCAACTTATAGTCATTTAGTTTCATATTCATTTTAAGTAATGAGTGAGGAAACATTATATTATTGAAATTTATTCAATAGTCAAGCGTGTACAATAGCTCCGACTATTACAAATATTTCAACAAAATAACAAGTACATCAAGTACGTCAATAACAGTGTTTAGTTTTAATAAAAAGCCTCTTAAGTCTTTACAAAGCAGTATAATTTATTTCCCTCCAAGCTGTTTAACGAGGAAAATGAAGTAGCTTTCATAATTTATGCACTCCTGCAATTTTTCAAACAGTTTCGTAGAGATAGTGCCGTAATATTGTTGGCACATTTTGTGATAGCCATTTCCCGTTTTTGTTTTTTCCGGAACAAAGGTACGAAGACTTCAAGTTGCCCATTTGTAACGATTTCAAGCTCGATAGCCTTTTGTGTTGTTGTACTGCCACACTTAAATGTCATTTGAATACAAAAGTAACAGCAAAGCAAGCTTGAGTTTTATAAATGACTAGCTGTGCCCGCGACTTCGTCCGCGTGGAATGTACTTAATAAAAAAAATCAGTTTATTTTTTTTTTGTTTTTGGCATATTTTTTTTTAGCCTAAGTTACTCCTTATTACATAAGCTATCTGCCAGTGAAAGTCCCGTCCAAATCGGTCCAGCCGTTCCAGAGATTAGCCAAAACAAACAGACAGACAGACAGACAGACAGACAGACAAAAAATTTAAAAATATATATTTTGGTATGTGTACCGTATATACATTCATATGCATGTAGTAGAAAGCGGTTATTTTAATATTACAAACAGACACTCCAATTTTATTTATTTGTATAGAAAAAATATATATTTTGGTATGTGTATATATTTTGGTATGTGTACCGTATATACATTCATATGCATGTAGTAGAAAGCGGTTATTTTAATATTACAAACAGACACTCCAATTTTATTTATTTGTATAGATTGCATGAGAAAATCATCAGAAACATTCTTTGAATAGAACAACTTAGGTGAAAATAAGTCAGGTGCAACCACTGTAATATGCTTTTTCTCTGTCCCTCTTTCATAAAATTTGCCTTCAGCTTACCATCAGGCGAGGAGAAGTCAAATTGACGTGTCCTACAAAAAATATTTTAACGGGATCAGTGTTAATAAAAAAGTAAATCTCGATAGATTTATTTCAGAGCGATGACTTTTGCAACTGCCATCCAGCGATCACAACTGAAAAGGATTACGATAGTCGATGGTTGGGTCAGTTTAGTGACGATTTATAATAATATTCTCACTCGTATGCATGACATTGGAAACCGTAACTTTTTTTAATCTGTTCGCAGTTATAGACGGGCCAAATAGCTCCGTACATCGATGCGGCGCGCGGGGCTATCGGGATTATCCCGCATAGTCACTACAACACTACAGACTTATGAAGTTTTCAACTACCTAATTTAATTTACATTCAAATGAGCCATACCTTTATTAAAGTATTCAAAGAGCTTTAGTTAAATTCACTTTTAATATTTTTTTTAATTTCAAGATACGGGCAACGTCCAACTTTTTTAATAAGGTTATATTGAAATACGTTGACGCTAGGGTATCGAAGAGTCAATTTCAACCCAGTGAATTAGTTGACAATTGGTTATTTTGCTATTTTAAATTACGCAGTATAGCTGTAAAATATTTTAATATACAGGCGAAAGTACTGAAAAATATTGAATAACAATTTGTTCATTTTCAGTGCCCTCTGCTAATTAGAGAAAAATGCGGAGTGACCATGTAACTTAAAAAAATGAGGAAATTCCCACCTCAACAGAATATTAGATTAGCCAGAAGCAGTAATACCTCTTCTAAACGATACGATTACGATGGTAATGCCTCTCGCATTACCGTTTCTGTTGCCCAGGATACCACGATGATGTTTTCTAACTTAGCATCCCCATGTACTACTCCTTATAGCAATAATTAAACTAGGTGACCACGAGCATTCCATTAACAGATCGATATAAACACTTTGTAATTCCCGAAGCGTGCGTGTTGGTAAACGGAAGTATCTACATGAAAAAAATACGAAGGAAAATCTTTATTAACATTACTGTTATACTACTCCAAATTCACGTCAAAGAATAAACAGTTACCATTACAACACGTGAAGAAAATTCTTAAAATTAGAATGTGCATTCTTGGAAAACGAGGGAGCATTGGAATAATGGAAAATCATAAATACCCGCTTGAAGCGTTGAAGGCCAAATGGGGCAGCTCATTAAAAAGTCTAGCTTCGATAAACATCGACTTGAGCGTACGCTTAACATGAAATGCAATATAATGTACATAATTATAACAACTTTACTAGGACGTGTAACTTCAGATAATGACATAAAATATAGCAAAGCCTTCGAAACTTTCGTACCAATTATTAACGTAAATTACATGTACGATGTTAAAAAAATTAAAAATTTTAAGGGGAGAAAAGGGTAATTACATATAGTTAGAAGATTAGTATAGTATAAGAAATTTCGTCTTATTCACGACAAGCCGTATTTCCAACACCTTAGAGAACTCCTCTGTGTTGTGTGGAGTTTATCAGTGGCCTTGTACGACCGACACTCACGGGAAGAAATTCGTGTTGGTGTCTTGTATTGTGTGTGTCTTTGAAAAACAAGTTGAAACTTAGAAATTTTATCTTAGAATAGGGATTTGATGCTATATTTCTAGTATAATACGTGACTTCCCAACCACAGTGTTTCTGGCTATTATCTTAATGAAAATGTGACTAACAGAGATGCTTTTGTGATTACTTTATAAGTAAAAATAAGCATCTATCTGTTTTATCAATAAGTTAAATGTTCAAAGAATGCCAATGCAAATATTACGTTGTGGAAATTGTTGAAATGGAATCGTATCATTTTGAGGGCGTTGTGTGGAGCCCGGGTAAGATTTATGGGTCAGTGTTGTTTATAGTAAAACATTTTTAGAACTCTACAACATACAATCCAAAAATCTTCACATTTTTTACCTAGTGTCCTAGAATATTGTTGAAATGGTAGGTATTTCTTTGCAAAGTTAAATAACCCGGCAATGGTGCATTACTCTAAAATATATTATAATTTACGGGATAGATTCTCAGTTTCATCAGATCAACTCATTAGAATTTAATTATTTAAACCTGAGAAGCTAATAGTATTTTACGTTTAAATAAAACTTACCGATGAAAAAGAAAATGCTGATCTAACCCCAATAGCTTGGTGACAAATAAATCAGTTAGTCGATGAAAAGAAAGAACAATACGAAAATAGGTGATGGTTACAATGGAATTGTCTATTGTTCTCTGATTGAATGGATGGCACCTTTGAGCTCGATAAATGAGTGTGCTTAAAATAAGACGGAGCCTTTCAAACATCCTTCTTTTAATCTGGGTGACGATAATGTGATTGTGTGTGAAGTACATTACTTAGATCGCTATTTTTCTTCTACCATTTACCGAGAGTGTATGTAAGATGAATACATTATTGTATGTCTATTTAAATAGATCAACTAAACTAGTAGTTCTGTGAATAGTAGACCTCGTGAGCAATATTTGTCACAGGTTTTTATCATATATGTTTTTATCAGGGCCCATTTCAAAATTATTTAAAAACGAAATTGCCAGAACAATAAAATTTAAACGGTCTCCATATTTTCAAAATCTTTTTGTCATTACTGATCTTGCGACTTCATTGAAAACCCCGCTACCAGTTCGATTTAACTTAATCAAATAAAACCAGATTATTCGGCTACATTCAAAGTAATCTTCCTCGTGATTGTATAAAATATTGAAAAGGAAAAGCTGACTGTATTGTTAAAGTAAATTAGCTTTGTTTTGCGTATCAAACTTAACCAATAAATTGGTCGACCAATTTCTGAACCCGAAAGAAACAATTTGGAATATCGATAGAGTAAGTGAGATAGAAAATCGACAAGTTCATTGATTTTCTCCCTACAATATTGATTATCTCATTTACTGGTTACCGCTTAGATTTACGCCCCTACAGTTCCAGAAAATAGACGGAAAATCTTTTCAGTAATTTTTCAGTACATTGAATCTGAATCGTCAACCTTTTGTAGTGGCACGTAACTCTAAACAAGTAGCTGCGTACTTAGCTAATTGTATTCTGTCATTGTAACCAGAGTGTTATATTTAAGGATATACCTACGCTGAATTACATTTGTATATGTATGTATGTAATTACTGATGTTAATTTCAAAAGCTTGCACCCTGGAACCAAAGGTTTATTTGGATGATTTTTTTATAGGATTTATTATGCTAACTTTTAAATTCGAAATGCATCGGGAAAAAGAAGCTTATCCACTTAAAATTTCCCTTCCCTTTAAATCTGTCTTTAAGGGCGACGATTCTCTTTCCCGATGTATTTCGAACCAAAGGTTTAGTCTTATACGTCTCCTGACTGAGATGGCAGGGTTTTTTGGGAACCTGTAAAAAATCCACCCATGTGATAAATAATCCCCATAAGGAAAGACTGCATCAGAGTTTCATTCGTCAATCGGATTCCAAGTGTAAAAATATTGGTATATCACCTATTAAGTACGCATCGATTACATTGTGCCAAATATACAAAATATACACATAAAAACTTATACGAACAAGGGGCAACTCTGCGAGATTCTTAGGAACGATACTTGAGTTCTTTGGTGTAAAAAATATTAAATGAATGAAATCACCATTCAACATCCTAACGACTTCGACATCTTACCTCAGTTGGGCTTGTAAAAAATAGGTCAGCGTTTAACACCTCGCTTTCATAAATATTTACGAAAAACAACAGTTCTTATGTAAAGGTCAACTTAAATATTTGTATATTTTTTTATAATTCATTACCTAGGCTATTCTCATGAAGAGTCCGTGTAATTAAAGTTTATGACATCACATTTATGACATAAAATCAACTTGACTGGTTTCTTTGAGGCTACACAGGTATGTAGTAATATAAATGTTAATGTTAATAACAATTATGATCCTATTTATTAATTTCAATAAAAATTATAAATTACATTTTTAAATACATATAAAAAAAACATATATTTTAAAAATATAAAAAATAGTACCCCACCGACATCGGGTACAGGGACCAAGCTACCGGTGGTTAGGGCTCCATGGAGAGGAACCTTCTCACAATGTGTGCCTTGTCGAGGACGACATACTACTTGTATGTTGTTAGCTGTGGCCCAGAGCCTGCTGCATCCATGATCTCTTTCGGACAACAAAGAAGGTCATGGGTACCTATTGCAAGAATTAAACGTAGCCTTAATATATATCAATCAAGACTTTAATCAATCCCTGTAACAAATATCAGCCACATCCGTTCAGCCGTTTGAGCGTGCTTATGTAACATTTAACACATTCATTAGTAGCATTTACAGTAGGTCAAGCACTTATTTATTTCCACAAAATTTTGACTTCAACGAGATAACAAACCCACATACAATGCATTGTCAACCTAATAAAATCCTTTTTACGCCTCTCCAAACCACACACGTCATGTCAACCACGGACAAAAACATTTCCCATAAGACTTGTCTCCAAACAGATGTGACGCAATATCATTCCTACACAATACAACAACACAATCTGTAATTTATTGTGATACTCTTTCTACATTTTTATTTTTAATGGCTAAAATGTTTCTTTCGTGAGATTTTGTACGACATTAATTTGCAAAGTATAAAGTATAAGTGTAATAGAAAATATAACTAATATAGCACTGATTTTTAAGTAATATTATCAAGCTCAACTTTGCAGTGAGTAAGTGTATCGAGTAAACGCCGAGTATGAATAATTCAATACAAAGCATGCTAATACTTCGCATGAAGTTGAACATGCGGTTCAGCACATAGTTTGAAAGTTAATAAAGTTATAACTCAGCACATACTGCACACAGCTCCATGCAGAACTAAGAAATCTCTCTGAGCCATTGTCGATGACTTTTAAGCTCAATACATAAACTAAAGAAGTTTATAGTAGTTTCTGTGATAGTTTTATTACACAGAAGAATTTGTTCAAGGAGAACAAAATGCAGCCATTACTTATTCGACGTACAGCACAAAGGAGCAATTTCAAATTGTTTAAAATCGAATAAAACTAGGCAATAAAATTTGTTACAAACTTCAAGCAATATGCTATTTGTAGTAACATGTTATTTGTGAACTCGTGTATCACATACTTCGCATACTTTGCAAAATAGCTGAAGACGAGCATATTTGAAAAATTGCGTTAAACCGGTTACATATCAGATTATATAGCAGTCACTTCATGGAAAATACTGATCTTTATCATCTCCAACTGAGTATAAAAATAGTTCGGAGAGTGATGATTCTTAATACATAAATAATTTGGTGGTGATGATCATAAGTTTAGCAAAAACTGCGTATAAGATCACGGATGGTATAACTCACAAATGAATATCAATATTTTACTTTATCGTGAAGGAAATATTTGGATGTATACTATAATGATCAGACACTAAATTATTTGAAGAGTATAAATATTATATAGACTACGTTATTAGGAAGAGAGACAAAGAACTGGAGTACACAAATTTTGTCGCTAAAAATATAAAATTAAGCTCGCGACTCGCGACAGCTCCGTAATCTTCTGAGGTTATATTTTTAATAAATCGAGATTTATAAAAGAAAATGAAAACAGTAAACCAAATATTATAAAGACAAAGGATACCAAGATTTTGACCTCACCTTTCCTTTCAATAAAATGTATGGATTTTTTGTGTAAATTCTTTGAAGTGATATAAAAAATATTGTGACAAATAAAATGTTAAGATAGGTTATACAAACTAAACATTTGAGTCACTGTTGCCGGTTGGTTTATTTTTTTACTGATTTTTGATGCCCGCGGCTTCACCCATGTGGAATTCTGGTCCCACTGTCGCAACCCATCGAAACCATTACCAAATTTCAGCTATTTGTTCAGTCGTATATTGAACGAATAGCTGAAATTTGGCATGTAGGTATGTATATAATAGCATAAATGAGTTCAAAACATTCAATGATATTTTCACAAACTTCACTTATACGAGTATAAGCAAAATAACTCTAAGTAGGATAAAATTAAAAAAATTAAAAACGACGGTAGCCTGAAAGACGATTTTTTTAAAAGCATTAAACTTGTACAAGACGCGACGTCTCTTCTATTGTTTGCAGTCTATAAATGGACTGCATCGGTGAAGGTAGTGAGGAGCCGGCGGCGGCTGCTCTTCAGTAGATGTGACGGAATTGGATAGCGACCTACTTCGTGTTTTACAATTGGTTAACCTGTTACAGTCTGAGAGTGTTTTTTGTATATATTTGAAACTATAAATTAATTGAAAACAAACTTCTTGTACAATTTCTTAACTTCTGGCCGAACCAAAAAGTATTATTGGCTGAGCAAGCGAAGCGAACGAGAGTCTCCGATTTTGCTCTTGTCCGTATCTAGGTATGTCTGTTAGTCAGGTCCGGTCTAGGCGGTGAATTTATTAGCCGTGTTTCATCTAACTTGGCACACATGTTCTTTGATTTAAAACTCAACTTTTGCCGCGAACGTTTTTTGATAATAAGGAGAATGGGAAGAAAATGAGAGAAATTTTCTGTCGCACTATTTATGAACGGATCAAATAACGTTAACGAGAACTTCATTATAAAAAAAAAACAGTTAAAAAAAGGGGGAAGTTTGCTGTAGTGTTTATTTATGAACGGATCGTTATTATTTTTGGTGAAACATCCAGGGCTTTTAGTTTTTCAAAGATACCTACCATATTTGATTAAGGGTACCAGAAAAATGTGGCAAAGGGTGCTCGCGTTGTTCACAGAACTACTAGTGCTATTTGGTCATTGTACTGTCACATACGGTAGTCCGTAACATAAGATAGCTTGATTGTGTCCTGTGGTACGGATCACAAGATCTCGTCTTGATGTGTAAAGGCTAAAGGAATATATGATGCGAACAAATAATTTACTGAACAAATGGGAGATGCCAGAAATTCTGGGATTTACAGTATACAGTGTAAAAAGCGGCAGTTGGTATAATGTTAATGATAGATAATAGTAGAAGGAATATAACTAATATTTTAAATAAAGATGTGAATAAGTTATTCAAAATGACAATAGTAAATAAAAAACTCACTAACTTAATCCCAATCAAATCTAACTTCATCTCAATTTAATGGAAAAGCAAAAAAAATGTACAAAAACTTTTCAGCAATCACATTGCACTGAGAAAGAACGCAGTGGTGAGTGGAGTTTTGGCTTTAGTTATTTTATTCCCAAAGCGCACAAAGTTCAAATGCTTACTGCTGTCTATGAACCAAAACTCAATTATATTTTAAAGCTGCGAGGCGAATATAATATCTGTAGAACTTTATTGCGTTTAGCTACGCCCAAAGTGTCTGGTCGCTTAACTTATGGCGGTTCTACATCATATACAGGTTTTCAAAGCTTTGTATTTTAAAATTGGAACACGTTTTTGGCTCCGTTGAAGCTGAAAATTGGCATGAATAATAAAATTTATATTATACTAGCATTGCCTTACTGGTTTCACCCGCATATGTCTTGATACAGTAGGGATATCGGGATAAAAAGTATTCAAAGTTACTCAGTAAAAAATTGACTATAATAATCAGGAAATAGTCTAGTAATCAGGGAATATTGTTTTTTGCAGTTCGTTCGTGTTATACCAGACTATATTTTAATTAAGGAAGAGCGCCAGAAATAACATTTTACATTGTTTCTGAAGTAAATGAAGTACCTGTTTGAAATAATAATACACTGGCAGAAAGAAACTTCATATAACTTGTTTTGTATCACGTCTGGATTTTATTCAACCCCCTGGCAAGTTCAACGCTCTTACACAATATACACCTAACTTAATTTATACCACATCAGAATTGTGTTTAAATCGTAGACAGTTCAAACGCTTTAGTCATTTAAATATTCTGTGTAACAAGTGACTAAATAAGCATTATATTAAATTGCAAAAGAACTCAGGTTAAATGTTGACCTGTTATGCCCAAATATAAATAACCAAGAAGGCTTAAGCGGGAACTCCGCAACGCTAAGCTACCTTAATCTTGTAACCTCACTTACCCGAGCTGGACTCGAGGTGTTAATTCTGTCCTTCCAAAGTGATGTAGTTGCACCAAAATGAGCAACATTGTAGCAACAACGTAAGTTTCATAACTTCTTTGTTTACACAAACCATTTTAATATCAATTAAGTGGCAGATAAACAAGCAGCACGCCATAGGTAGTAGTTATTGTGGTACGTCCAAAACATAATAATATACAACATCAGATGTGTGACGTGACACTCGTGCTACCGACACTTTCGAATCTTCTAATGTCATTTTGAAGAACCCCATAATATATTAACAAAAACCTATTATGGTCGAACGGCATGATAGCCACAATCGATATTGCCATGTGGTTATTTTACAAAACCACAATGCACTGTGGTCTGTTTTCCGACCAATAAGTGACTACTCATATATGTACAAATGAATAATTCAAGACTATAAGCTATCAATAACTCTTCAAATATTATAAATAAGGTCAAACGAATTTATCATTAAATCTGTGTAAGTTTCACTTTCCTTAAAATATATACAGATATATGGTAATAGTTTGGTATAGCCTTAACTCCTTTACTGAATTCTTCAATAACTTCTATTCATCAACTCTGTATGTTGCTCTCCAGAGTTACTTATGCCGCTTGATATAACTACTTAATTGACTCATAGACAGTCAGTCTGATAACCCAGATGACTTAATGCAATCGCTTGTTCATACACATTACCTATACAATAAAATACACTCTGAACTGATTAAATTTGTAATTTAAAACAAATATATTGCTTAGGGTACTAAACATTCCATTTCTCGATTAAGGAATCCAAGCCAAACTTAATAGCACTTTAACGTTGGCTGAGATTAATATCTCAGTGCTGCCAACTATGTCAATATTTGTGTACTTATACTTAATTTGACTGTAGGATAATTATTTCCCACTATAAGTGCACCCTTGGGTGTACTTATGGTAGTAGATAAAAACGATCTTTGGCTTGCGGTAATTTAAAAGTTACTTCATCGAGGTTCTCTCGACATATATAAAAAAGGAATTTATTTCCGCTATTCTTTTCCTATATTTCCTTTCCTATATTCTTATGAATAAATGAGTTATGAGTTATGAGTTATGAGTTATGAGTTATGAGTTTTATGAGTTATGAGTTATGAGTTATGAGTTATGAGTTATGAGTTATGAGTTATGAGTTATGAGTTATGAGTTATGAGTTATGAGTTATGAGTTATGAGTTATGAGTTATGAGTTATGAGTTATGAGTTATGAGTTATGAGTTATGAGTTATGAGTTATGAGTTATGAGTTATGAGTTATGAGTTATGAGTTATGAGTTATAAGCAAGGAGTTACCAAAACGTCTTCCACAATGATTTCATTCATTTATATGACAAAAATATAACATTTTATGAATATTAATAAAATCATAT
This sequence comes from Eilema sororculum, assembly GCA_914829495.1. Classification (NCBI taxonomy): domain Eukaryota; kingdom Metazoa; phylum Arthropoda; class Insecta; order Lepidoptera; family Erebidae; genus Eilema; species Eilema sororculum. Next base: position 15,251,062 of record OU618552.1, on the reverse strand, counting down.
CCTATCGTTAAGCGAATTAGAAAATAACTTTAACCTAGCACAATGCCGGAAAGCCGATAGCGAATAGTAGTTCTTTTTTATTTTTTACTAGCTTTTGCCCGCGGCTCCGCCCGCGTGGATGTTGGTTATCGCGACCAAACATAGCCTATATCCTTTCTCATGGTCTAATCTACCCCTATTTCAAATTTCATCAACATCAGTTCAGTGGCTTAGGCGTGAAAGCGTACTATACAGACTGATAGACAGACAAACAGACAGACAGACAGAGATACTTTCGCATTTATAATATTAGTATGGATTTTTATTTCGGAAAGATAATACAGGTGCATAATAAAATCGATATCAAAAGTTCAAAGTTAGAAATTGTAGACAATAATCTATGCCACTACTAAGATTGATATTCTGAAGACATAAAAGTTATAAGTATTAAACTCTTATGTAACTTTCAGGTTCCCTCCTTAATATTAGGCACCTCGTTATATTCTATAAGGGTCCGGACGACGGATAGCAGGTTATTTTGTGATAAGGGTAGCCTATTCAGACGGGCCCTTCAGTAATAAGCTAGTTAGTTCATTATTAACTATATGTGTACAACATTTAGTATAAGTAATATAATAATTTTATATACTTGTATACTTTACTTTAATTTGTATTAGCTTTGTCGTTAGCTATTCAATAATAGATCGATCTTCTTGACCACTACTAACTCAACTACTTTAAGATTTGCACTTTGAAGCCTGGAGTGGCGGTAGTGCACATGACTGCCACGCAGGAGGCGCGGGTTCGATTCCCGCTCAGTGCAAATATTTGTATGCATGAATATGGCTATTTGCATTGGTCTGGGTGTTTCTAGGTATAATTTGTATTTATTTACAAAAAAAAGGTATATAGTAAGTATGTTTATCCCCATTCTAGATTCCATAACACAAGCTATAAAAGCTTACCATTGGTCTAGATAGCGTTGTGTAGAATGTTGTGGAATATTTATTTAAAAAAAATGCGAAAGTATCTGTCTGCCAGTTAATGTAATATAATTGTCTGCCAGTCTGTGTGTTACCCTAAACCACTGACTTTGATGAAATTTAGAATAAGAATAAGAATAAGAATAATTTATTTGCCTTTAAACATGGTAACATGGATCTTACAATATGTATAAGCACAGCATGTTTAGCTGCCTACTGCAGCATGCAAATTTTCAATTAACAATTTAATTTGTTATTAAAACTATTACATGCATAAGAAATCTGACAAGCAATAACAAAATAGTGATGAATGTCAAAAGAGTTATTACAATCCTAAATACTCGTATGGTCATAATCATTAGTATAGGAGGAGGGTAGACTTGAGATAGGAGATAGGCTATGTTTGGTCGCGATAACCGATATCCACGTGGGCACAGCCGCGGCCAAAAGGTAGTACTTTATAAATCATTTATCCTTGCATTACCGTCTGTTCCGTGAAAGGAAAACCTGCACCAGGGACTTGTTCGTCACTCGTAAGGTAAGATTACCTGCAGGTTAGTTAAGGGGTGACGTGAGGTGGGTATGGACCCCATACACACTTGAGTAGACCTTATGATACAGACTACCTATATAGGTTAAGTATACGAATAAAAAATGTGTACCCACTACAGTGGTCCAAGTTGTCTAAAATAAGAAAGATACCGATAAAAACAGCGTTACATAAAAAATAAAAGTACCTATCACATTCAATATAACAAAAAAGCTACACACACGTTAGCAACACCAAAGTCTATTAATCAAGGTATCAGGTGGGTGACAGCGGTTGCCATGGGTAACAGGGTGTCGAATTGTATCCACGACGATTATCCTCAACCTTGTTCAAATAAGCCAGAAAATGTGTTTGTTACTGAGAATTCGTGTTCTTATTATTATTAAGAACTTGTATACTTTTACTTATAAATATTGATGGTATATTTTATGATACTATTCTACACGTAAAAATGAGCAATATTGTGAATAGTAAAATCTTCCTTGTCGGCAATGACAAGTCTAAGCTCATTTACTCGAAGAGAAAACTGGAATATGCAATTATGGAAATATTTCCCTGCGACATTAATAACCTGACAAGCAGAATAATTACCTGTCACGTCTATGACATGCTTTTAATTGCATCCAATTTCAATATATTTAGGTGCATACGCGATATAATGGACTGAAGTGTTTCAAATATTAATATTAAAGTTGTAATAATTTAACTTCGGTTAAATTTTAGCTTAGTCTGTTGACTTATACTTACTATTCTTTGACACTGGTATTGTTTTATGCCTATGGTGATCATATATTATGAGGAGCATAAAGTCGAAATGAATTTATTCGTCTTGGATCGTTAGGTGATCCAACCCTATTTCAAAAGTAGTGTCTACCTGTGAAGTTCATTGCTACTGAAAGTGACTCTAGTTTTTTCTAGGAAAGATTCAACAACAAAACATATTAGAATTTCATATCCTATTGTTTTCATAGTTCTCCGCGACATTTTACACAGCGCTATTTAGACACAAATTGTGTTACAGGATATCGGATAAGTATTCATAGATACATTTTTTTGTTAATACATACCTACGTATTATACATAGAAACATACAAAGCAACTCAAATACACATATATTCATACGTACAAATATTTGCACTGAGCGTGCATCGCATCCCTGCGTTGTCGTCAAACGTTCTACGGCTACGCGAGGCCGTAATTCTATTAACAGTAACGTAAAATCCATTATTAATAATAAAACTGGGGAATTTGTTTATTTCAATGCTTACAGGAAACGTGAAAACAATGAAAAATAAATAATCGTTTTCGGTTTATGTTTTTAACTGAACTTTATGATTTACTTGTGTTAAGTGCATTTATGTGCAAGCGACAAAGTGGAAGGCTCCTTTAGGAAAAAGAAACGTAGGAAAACCTAAGAAACGATAGGCAGACGATATAGTGAAGATTGCAGGAAATGGATGGATGAAGATAAGCCAGGACAGAGATAGGTGGAAAGAAATGGAGGAGGCTTTTACCCGAAAGGGATCCAAATTCAACATAAGTAACACTTAAGTACTTATAATGTATGAAATGTAAAATATTCTATTGGAAAATAAAGCTTTACTTTACTTTACTTTAAGTGCATTTGGCACTCAATTGACCTATCTCTTTAGTTCTGTAATAGTATAATACATAGACTGTAAATCACCAATGGGGTAGGCAGAGGTGTATTAGCACCCACGTTTCGCCAGTTATTATTTTCGGTCCCAACGACGTAATAGGGGGGAGCCTATTGCTGTCTAGTGGGCCTTTACCCCTTAGTCGCCTTTTACGAAAACTACAGGAAGAGCTGAGGTGAGTCTATTCTATTCCACCGGGCACCAACACGGTTTAATACAATTCAATTGATTTGTAAAGAATGGAAAAGCAAATAAATTTCCTTGCAATTTGGTGATTGTATATATCAAATTATTCATTAGGGATCCATACAATCTCGCACTAAACGGTTTGGGGGCTCTTTCCTCAGCCGTACGATAAAGAGCTGGAATGCTCTGCCCGTATACGTGTTTCCCTCCTCTTACAGTCCCGGGTTCTTCAAGCGGGGCGTGAAAAGGCATCTATCAAGGCCGTCAAGTTAGGGACCACCATTTTACGTCCAATGGCATCGGGAATGGTGGTCTGTATCTTCTGGACTGCACGTCAGCTTTATTGCCATCTAGCAGAGTGCAGTCAATTGACGGACAAAATATAAAAAAATATAAAAAAGAGATGCAAGGCATAAAAAACATGTCTGCATAACACGCTGATAGATTTATGTAACACTCCGCGACGTAGCTAAAATGGATTCCATAACTTATCTTTCATATGTCACAGGAGACATTATTGATTTGAATTCATATCGTTTTGGCAGCGATGCTGACAAACGATTTTGCCTATCATTTATTTTAATGACCTTTGCAGTTCTCTTATTGTTGATATAGTGATTCCATACCTCTAGTGATTATTATTTATTATGAATATGCAAAGAAATCAAATACTGCGGTTCAGTCAAATATGCCAAATGAACGTCAGAAGTTTAAAGATTCAAAGTTTAAATATTCCGAAAGTCATACATTTTCTAATTTATGATAATACTAGCTTTTGCCCGCGACTCCGCCCGCGTGGATGTCGGTTATCGCGACAAAACATAGCCTATGTCCTTTCTTAAGGTCTAATCTACCCGTATACCAAATTTCGTCAAAATCGGTTCAGTGGTTTAGGCGTGAAAGCGGAACATACAGAGTTACTTTCGATGGATTTTGAACTTATAAATGTCTTTGGAGGTAAATAATTCCCAACTATTGACTACCACGAAAGCTTTGTGATAAAAATTTTTGGAAAGTCTCTAAATATAATTATCGCAAGATTTATATCGTGTAACATGTTGTACTTACATAAGCCGTCATTATGCTTCTTCGGAAAGTAAATAAATTAACAAAAAATATCTCATTTTTAAACGGTGATAGTCACGGAGTGGGCTTTGAAATGTTTGGGTAGATATAGCTCGAGCTATATAAGTAAGTAAGTTCATGCTCAAATATTAGAAATACGTCTTTCACCACAACTCGTAAAAATGAAATAATCAGTTCAATCTTCTAACCCTCCAGATTATATTGCAGCTAGCGGCCATCTTGACACGGAAGAAGAGGTGACAAAGTCAAAGGGATCAGACTTTTGTCGCCCTTTCTTACGTTTGACTTCATTGTGATGTCGGTCAAGCTACAGCTAGTTCATCCATTGTTCATTTAATCTGGAGTTTTTACTTTAATTCTATGGGATATCATTGTCTTGTCAAGATGTAGGACGGAATAAAATATATTGTTTTTCTTGTCACTAACCTAATTTAATTCAACAAATTTTCATACGTAAATTTTAGAACCTGGATTCTGGTGTGAAAGCTTTGAATGCAATTACTGGGAACAGAACTTAGGTGATAATGACAATCCTAGCTTCATTTCGTCATTAATGTAGAACATACTAACCCACATTAACGATAAGTAACACTAATGAATATATTTACATTTTAATTTCAAAGCTTTAAGTAGAACCTATAAGAGGAGAATATACGAATAAAAACTTACATCCACTCTTATCAAATTGCCCATAATTACAAAGACTGTTTTTACAAGTTGAATCACCCAAGATGCTGCAACCAATACCACACATATAGGTCAACTTGTGGCGAAGTCGTTAGTAGTAAATTATTGGCTGTAAACCAATCCAGAACTTGCGCAAGTAAACTAATTGCTTGAACAAAATTTCTTTGTTTGGGATCAGCTTTCCAATTGCACAGAAATACCCTGCAAGTCAGCTATTGTATGCAGATTGTATTCAAAAAAATATGCAGTGTTGTTTTAAAAATGGAACATGAAAATAAAATAGACCTAGTATTTGTTTCAAGGAGGTTAAAGTACAGAACATTTAGAGTTCATCTTCTTTTCATATTTCAAAACAACTGCGCATGTTAATAGTTCGTTCAACAGGTTCTTTGTATACGGGAATTAATTAATTATTATATTAAGTCCGATAACGTGAGTGTCAAACTCATGCAATATAAATAAGGTAAGCCAATTGAGGCATCATTCAGCCCAAGCTACTTGATTATTAATACTGGATCTTGTAATTACTTGTGAATACAGAACGGTTCCTACCATTGGGAAAACTAGATAAAACGAGTTTAATTTTTGTCAGCTTATCGAATTTTTAACTTAAAATGCAATTTAAAATATATGGAAATAGTATTAAAGACAATTTATTATGTTAGTATATTATTCAGCTAAAGTGGTTTCATTTTGAAAAAATAATTGATTTCAGTATTCAAAAGGTTTGCAGTAAAGGCAAGGTAGTATTTGAAATCGACAAAAAAGCCGCCTCAAAATTGAGACCAATTAGCTTCTATTTTACTGATTGAGTTGAACAATTTGGTTCATAAACTTGTGGAACAACTTCAAAAAGATATTTAAATGTAAATTTTGATCCCATTTAAGAAAATATAGTATATAATTTGAAAATAATAATGAACAATATTTATAGCTATGATTCACATCAATATAATTATTGAAGTAGGTACCTATATTGATTTTCTTTTTAGAATTATACAATATATACCTAATTTCTTTCTCAAATATTTTTGGAGAAACGTGTATTTTCTTCGTTACACCAACTGACAATAAAGAATAATAATGATGATTTATGTTATAAAAAAGATAAATTGAATATCGTCGGGTTTCAGATAGCAAAGTCTGTATTATGATTTATGAAATTCCTGTTTAAAATAATAATGTAGTATCATTGATAGTCAGAAATGGAAGTGAAGTAATTATTTCTTCAAAGATGCTAAGTTATCCTTAGCTTAGTGGTGATACACTTAACAGACATACCGCCGTTCCCAATAACATACTGGCAGTTAAAGATAGATCGCATGTACAGATAAAGTGCTCGGCTGTTTAAATTCAAAACATAATAACTCCTATTTCACACCAATTTCGGAAAATAAAATTATACCGCGATGCACTTTCCCGAAAAAAATCAGTTACCATGTTTTCAATTTAAACAGCCGATACGTCAAATTTGACTGCTGTGATCTATCTTCAACTGTAAGTATTGGGTATTGGGAACGGCCGTTAGCAAAATGAAGGTGACTGTTAATTCTGACGCCCAATCTCCACAGTGACTATTGAGAGCGAGACGAAAACAAGGCCATAATTTCACTGCGGATATGTATTTATTTGAGGAAAATACTTTGTTGTTTATACAAATGTAGGATAGTGACGAAAATAAGGTCCGGGATATTCATCTAGGGGAAATTTGCTCGTGCCTTGATATGTAGATATGTAATATCCGACTTCTATCTCTGTGAGTTGTGAAAGGGTTCAAATTGTTTATTTATTGGTGTTTTTATGAAGATCCTTTGATACATTGCTAATACAATTAAACGTTTACTTTGAAAAATTATAAATTGCGAACCTAAAGACTACCATATTATATTCTGTGCCCACATGAAGAAAATTTCATGAAAGTCTAATGTTTTTTTTTTTGTAATATTATTATGATTTAAAAATGTAATTACGACGAAGGTAATGTATAGTATTTTGGGACTTACATACTGCACTTCCATATTTCGTCCCAAATTAAACATGCGGAATACACAAACTTATGTGCATTGAGAATGACTCCAACAAACGTTCTTTGACGAGAGGTTTTCTACTGAATTTACTTCCAGTAAATAAAGATGTTCAGCAATTTGAATATGTTTAAAATTATCAACATACTCTCTTTTGTACAAGGGTAATTTATTTTTATTTTTATTTGCAATGTTATTTTTATAACTTTTTAATATTATGCAAGCCAGGTATTGTACAAACCATTGTAAATAAGGGTGTAATTTTCTCTTCAATGTTTATTCTTATACGCTCAATAACGATTTTATTCTTAAAAGCGCTATTGTGAACCATGAGCTATGTGCGTGTCTGGCATGTGTTAACTTATAAAAGCTGTGGTGTTACTCATATCATGTGTGCATGGGGCCAAAGAAATAATTTGTAGCCACGTCCTTTCTAAATTGGCCAGTCTCGCACGATATGACCTTTGTTATGTTCAGTGCACATGACGTGAATAATAATATAATATGGGCAAATGAATGATGGCTAACCTTTTTAGTACAAAATAAAATAAAAAATTAGATGTTTAAAAAATAATCAAATCAGCACGATTAAAAATAATAAGTACTACCTACTTTATGACCAACTTATCATTTTCCTAGTAAATATACTTCATAAATATATCTCACAAGAAAAGGGAAAAACTGTGATAACAAATAATGGATGGTTGTTTAGGGAAGCTCCACAGCACTTCCACTCCGAACTCAACTTCGAGCACTTTCAAAATATTTTACGGCTCGTAATTTAAATCTCACTTTTCTAAATTTATAGCGTAAACGAAATTAATTGTGAAAAAGACTCTTCATCATTTTTATAGCAGAGAAACTTTAATTTAGTGCCATTGAATAGAACGTTTAATATTGTTATTGAACGCGATGATAAAAACAATAATTCGGAAGTTTTTGAAGTATTTCTAAATCGTTAAATGAGTTCACAGTTTATCTAAGGTGAAACTATAACACTAGAACTTTTCACGATAAAATTTGAGTAAAGATAAAGTTTAAAACATAGATATCTAATAAATTGTATGAAAGGTCTTGATATATTATTAACTATAGGTAGGTATATAAATATCTACCACCCTAAACACAGGTCTCATAATACTCATAAGAATATGAGGGAGTATACGTGAGCTGAAAACAGATGAATATATTCTTTCCTTCCGTAATCATTATTATAGTAGCTCACTTTCTAATTGTAAAGTTAAACTAAGTATATTGAAGATTTGTTACTTCTTCAATACAAACTATATACTTGTAGTATAACATAGCCTTTATACACAGTAACTTTAAAAATACACCAGTATTTGATAGTACACACTAGTAATGCTTTTTTACCTTTTCACGGGGGAGTAAAAATATTTTCCTCTGTTTGTTTAAGTAACCTTTATGCAAAGTTATAAGGTTTTTCATCGTTTAGTATAAGTTATTTTATGATGCCACTTTGCCTTTACCACTACTATTTCCATGCAAACAAATGAACATTGAATTTCAAAAATGTCTTACTTAACGAACAGAGGAAATAAAATTTCAATTTCATTTGCGTGCAAGCATCGCTCCATTATTTACAGAAGTATTATCCTTCACTACACTTTCAATATTTTGTTGAGCTCTTTAATGGGCAAGGCTTATGAGGGCTAAAATAAATATATTTATTACTATTTCTTCAGCCAAAGTTTGGGTGTCGTACTACGGCTACTTGTAATACTCAAGTTTACCGATCAATCTAACCAAAACTTGTCGGTAACAAGTACGAACTTTTACATGTATATTCATTAATGAGTATGTGTATATCGGAAGGACTTGTTTTCTATTACTTTATATTAGCGACAAAACATAGCTCATGTATTACTTTGATGTATAGGCTATATTATTGTAAAGTTTAATTAAAAACCATTAGGTAGTTTTTACGTAAAAGAGTAACAAACATCCATACTTGCAAACTATCGCGTTTATAATATTAGTAAGAATATAATATCAAGTTATAAAAAAACTGTAAAATTGAGGAATAGCTATATATATATTTTATATAAATAAAAACATAGCCTTACACGTGTTCATAGTACGGAACCTCTTACCTTTTTTCAGAGATTCGCAACGTTCGGGTATAAATGAGGAAAATGTATACAGTAATGGAGTTATTAGTTTCAAAGCTATATTGACACGAGCGTCTCTATCAGAGTAACTGGCAATACTGGGAATGGCCGTAAATGTCCTATAATAAACTTCACAGCATGTTTTTTTACAAATCAGTTGAAAGGTTCAACATAATAACAATGTCACACTTTTAAATACCAATTAAGTGGCAAATGCACACGGCCCATCTGGTGGAAAGTGTCTCACACTCATGTTGCCGACCCTGTAAGCACAAAGAGTTTATAATGCCGTCAGCGTAGAAGACAAAGCAGCACAAGCCTTTGGTCTTAACACTTGACATAATTTAATGGATATTGTTTAAAATACGTAAAATAATCTGAACATTGTTTTACACCGCATCTTTTCTTTACTGATTAAACCATTTCAAACAAATATTATTAAAGTACTAGAAAGAAAGTAACACGAATATTAGTAACATACTTATACGTCCCACATTCTTCGATTTCATTAAGTAGGTACGTTACATAACTACCAAGCAGTTACGGTGTTGATATGGAAGTACAAGTATAACATTGCCTTTTTTCTGCCATTGCCCCCATTTCCAATTAAAATAACCTCGTGTAACGTATGTAGTTACTAAAAGTGTATGAATATACGCAATTAGACATCAGAACAAATAAAGAACAGCTACACTCCCAATGATGAAAAAATCTGCGGTAGCCTAGTGGTATGGGTAATGGACTGCTGAGACGAGGTCTCGGATTCGATCCCAGGTTTACCATGGCACACACCAATGACTTGTCGATGCTTTTCGAAGTTATGTGTGTATTTATCGCAGGTTTATAAGTGCCCGGTTAATGGCAATAGGCTTGCCACCTATTACATTGGGACCTAAACATAAACTGGCGAAATGTGGGTGCTAGCACCTCTGCCTACCCCTCCGGGGAATACAGGCGTGAGTTTATGTTATGTTTTACACTCCCAATGAAAGTAACAAAATTTGAAAAGAGATCAAATTTTTCTGTTTGAGTTGTTGTTCATTTTACAGTAACAAACAACGACAGCGGAATCACACCACTCAAAGCTCGTCAAGCAAGTTTCCAAGCTAACGTCTCAAAGATACAACCATTTTTTTTTCAAGAGCATACTTGTTTTAATGAAGCAGTTAATGAGTCTCTGAGAGTCAACAACAAACAAGTAGAGACTTGCTACGTCTAAGTGAGACTTCTCAAAGAGTTGGAAAGATATTACGTCATGGGTTATTTGATTTACGGACGGCCCTATATTAACATTTTGTGAAAGATACATTTACGTGGCTATATTAACCATTTTCTGAAAGATAAATTAACATTTAGTGAAAATGAATTTTTTAAGCATTTACCAAGCCAAAATATTCAAATTTCAATATGAAAAAAGAACAATACAATATTTCAATTTTCTTTTCAATAATATTTAATTTAATAAAAAACCGCAAAACCACCGGAAACCAAATCAACCGAGACTAATTAATTTTCGAGGCAATTTATAATACTAATCTCGTTCATCTTCAAAACCAAAGCGATTTTTATCGTACTTAAGCTAAGTTTTAAACTGCCCCGAGTTATTCTCCGTAAACAAATTAGTGAAGGCAATTTTTCCGAGTGCTAAATAATTTTTTCTGCTCTCATTTATAATAAATTTGTTCAAGCTAAATGAACTAGAAAAATGATGTCACCGCAAGATGTTTGCATCACATTTTTAAGCTTCCCTCTCGGGCGAGTGGTCAATTTATCATTTCGGAGTGTATTCAATGTCGTAGTGCTTATGATAGCTCTCACTTAAATATTTCAATCCTTACTTTTTACTATCGTGAAGTTAAGTAACAACAATAACACATATAAATTATATGTTTCACTTGAAACTAAGATTATATTTTAAAAGTAAACTAGGCAATAAAAATAATAAAATTTGTTTTACGATGAGGAATGAGTTTAGTCCAGTAGCGTTCACGTTAAGTATTAGATTAGTGTGGAAATAGTAATAACGACGTAATATTAAAAATGTTGTATGTAGTTACTCGGCATTCAGGCACGCGATACAACTGTTTGTCAGTGGCCTTTGCATGGGAAAACACAGGGGATTTCGTCGTAAAAACAAACCGGGAAACGGACGTCCTCGGAATTTCCTGCTTAATAAATGTAGGTAGGAAACACATGGACGTTTTGTATGGTATAAATACTTATTAAGTGCAATTAATGCTACTTTTTTAATACAACTTTGATAGCAGACCAGATGTGCAACACCAGGGGAGTCACTCTCGTGCTGCCGACCTTTAAGAACAGTAAGTTTCTGTGCCATCAGTGGAAATGCAGAATACAAAGCAGGTCTTCCCACTGACGGCACAAAAATTCCCCAGTGAACTCTGGCTACCCTACTCACCGTCAGGAACACAACACAAGGTTATTATTGCCCCGGTATTCTGTAGGGTGGAGGTACTTCCCCAGTTGGACTGCTCAATTGGGGCGGGAATACTATCGTGTCCTACCTCTACACAGATTAATTCATATCGCTCTGTTTGTAGAAACAGGAGGCTTTGAGGTCGTGATATCTCTATTTTATCTTCATTTAAATAAATAACTAAAAGTATAATTTGAAATGGTTCATTTGATTCATTAGTCTGAAATGTCAAATGAACAATGACTAATGACTTTTTTGAACTAGAACATATTCTTTAGGGTTAAGCCTAAAGTTTAAATGAGGCATATTAAAGCCCAGGCTCTTCAGGCAATATAAAAGAGCCTGGAATCCCGTTTCATGATTTTCTCCAGTTTCCTTTTGAGACACTTTAAAAGCGATGAATCGTAAAGCCCAAACAACCAGTATGGAATAAAGTGTCTGGAAAAATATCCGCAATACTTTTGCACGGTTAGATTTATTTTTAGCAGTTGGTATTCGAAATATAAATGACGTTGTTTTGTACAGAAATATTTAATTGATTCGTCTCCTTGGCAAATGTTGTTGAGGCTTCTCACAATTTTAATAAATATACGGTTTATTATTGATAAAAATCGAAACATGGCAACGTGTCTAATACCAATTACTTGTTTGCACACCAGTTACGCCCGCGGATTTACTCCGTTCTATCAACAAATTAAATATCAATCTATTACATGTAGCATATTAACATAATTTACAATTACAAGGACTATTTTGGCAAGCGATTACTATACATATTAAATGTTATGTAAACTCTAGTTTTTTCAGTTATTTTTCATTATGAACAGGCCTAGATCTTGCAAATCTAATTCAATAGTAAGTGAACAGAACAGTATAATGCTTACGACTGAAAAAATGTTGTCACGACCTAAGTCCAAACATAGAATATGTCTTCAAATATTCAAGATAGGATAGCAACACGCATGCCTACCAGTAATTTGGAAATGGGTGGACATAACGAACACGCGATGATGGCCAAATAAAAGGTTCCTTATTTTTTACAACTAATGTTGTATGCGTATCAAACATTTATTCTATATTCCTACTATCGTCTGTTGAAATTCAAAACTGTATATATACTAAAACAGTAAATGATTTTAAAAATTCGAAACGGTACATAAATATTGCTACTGAAGTTTTTAAAGTACAGTCACACCCAGAAGTTCACGATACAGGGAATCCTAGTATGTAGATCAGTGTCATATTTTTCTGTGAATTGAAGTGTAAATGAATATGCTTTAAAGAAAGGTGAACGTTTTTATTTAAGCCTTGGCTCGAAAAACATTGGAAAAAATGAAATGCTCAAGTGAGACTCGAACTCACGACCTTTCGCTTACAGGGCGACTGCTCTGCCAACTGAGCTATTGAGCACCACTTGAATCATTCCAAATTTTCCTTCTCTTTATATCCGTCTATAAGGGCGACGGTGCAGCCATCTACCAACATTCTTACGAACTGTTGGAAACAATGAATGATTTTTCAACCATTTTTAAACATTGAATTTTGATGACTGCGCCCAAATATTTGAATGAATTTTTTATAGCATTTATTATGCTAACTGTTAAGTTCGAAAAACATTGGAAAAAATGAAATGCTCAAGTGAGACTCGAACTCACGACCTTTCGCTTACAGGGCGACTGCTCTGCCAACTGAGCTATTGAGCACCACTTGAATCATTCCAAATTTTCCTTCTCTTTATATCCGTCTATAAGGGCGACGGTCCCGAGGAGATTAATTTTTCCCTATGTATTCGATTTGTAAAGTTAGCATACTTAATGCTATAAGATTCATTCATTCCGTTAAAATTGGTGGGTGGTAAACCCGTGATTACAATTAGTCTAATCTGGTCAAAACTTCAGGTAGGTTTAAGCTATTTACAAACCTAAACCACAGTATTACTATCTATAAGACTGTGCCTAACCCATTATTACTTTAATAACTGTCAATATAATTGTATGTCATGGAAGGTAAATATTTAAGCGGATATTACCACCGGCTTATTCAGTGAAGTTCACCCATATTTGTGGGTTATATGCATTACTAACTAGGTTTTTGCTTGACCAGTTTAATTTTATATAATTTTAGTAAAGCAATATGCCAGCTCACGTGTTTCCTTCTTCCTACAGTCCCGGGTCCTTTAAGCGGGGCGTGAAAAGGCATCTAACGAGACCGTCAAGCTGAGTGCCACCACTGTTAAAATGATACATGTTTCCGATGGTGACCCTCTTTCCGAGACTTTGCCTTTAGCTTAACATCAGGCGAGGTGAAGTCAAATTGACGTGTCCTATATAAAAAAAATGGGATTGGTTTACGGTAGAGTAGTATAGGGCCACCCCATCTTTTCCAGTGGGTATCGTAGAATGCGACTAAAGGATAGGGCAGTTGCCATCCGACAGTAAATATACAGTCCATGACTAAGAGTCCGCGCGCTTGACGGCAATAGGCTCGCCCACTATAACGTGGGATCGAAGGTCATAGTTATAGAAATCTGGGTGTTAATACGCCTCTGCCTACCTCTTCGGGGATTTACAGGTGCGAGTATATATATATGTATGGAATATGGTAGTTAAATAAACTTTAGTATTATCCCAATAATGGTAAATATTAGATACTAGCTGTTGCCCGCGGCTCCGTAGCGTAATTGTCGGTTATCGCGACCAAACATAGTCTATTTCCTTTCTCAAAGTCTGATATACCCTTAAATTTCGTTGAAATTGGTTCAGGGTTTCAGGCGTATCAACATACAGACAGACAGACAGGGTAACTTTCGCATTTATAGTATTAGTATGGATGACGATGACGAGATATTTTCTTGACCTATCTCACACGTAACTATGTATATCCCGTGGGCTGATAGATATAGCAATAAATATTGCTTCAGCATATAAAATATTTTCTATTACCTATCAAGTCAAGCTCGTATATTATACAGAGAGTATATAATACTCTTAGGTTATTAAACTTTACTAGCTGCATCGCGGATTAACTCGAGGTTTATGTTCGGTTAATCTATGTGTAGCTCCGATATAAGCGTTCTTTATTCCAATTTTTATTTTTCATTTTATTTAAATCCACCCCGTGGCTTCAGTTCAACGTCAATGCCCTATGAAAATAATTTACTAAAACGTAGTAGGTACATGGCGTAATCTAGACTTAAGCTACAAGAGTAATCAAAATAATTCTTACAAAAATAATTAAGTCTGCAAAATGCAAAACAATATTTATTGTTTTTCATTTGGGATAAATAGTATAAATACTTACTTATTAAAATTTAAAATTTGATTTGATTTATAAGTAGAATGAACTCAATTACGATAATGATGTTTGTCAACATTGTTACGAGAGAAAGGAAGCAAAGTCACGGATTCTGTCATCTTAATTGATTGAAAATTTTAAGCCTTGGTTATATTTCTGTTCCTTTACCAGCAATATTTTAAATACTCGTTCATCGAATATTCGGATACTTGTTCGTAAATACTCATAAATTCATTTACAAATTTTCGTTTTTTAAATAGTATTGATATGTTTATCATTGTTTCACTTGAAATAGTAAACCTACCCGTCATTCTGTCACTATCGTGTCTATTAATTCTGTAGTTTACGAGAGATATGAAAGAATCAAATGTATAATTAATTAATTCTAAATCAAAATCTGAAAATTTCATTTTCCTTCGTATTTTTTTGTCTATTATTGGATCTTACAAATTATTATACAGACAACGTTTAACTATGGGTTAGGCTCGCTCCCCACTACGTGGAACAAAACATTTGGCAAAATGTATTTCAACTTTACTCAAAAATCTTTTTTCCTATTCAAAGATTACAACGAATCTAATGCAGACCCATTAATCATTCATCATAGTAGCAACCAAAGGCGATATCGAAGCATAGTTGTTAGACTGTTAGGGCTCCAACTACCCGTACCGACTGCCATAGATGGTCGTATGGCAACTGGGACTGACGGCTTCGAGGCACGACGAGCCCAATGCTTTTGAAATTACCCATATTCATGTATACAAATATTTACTACGCTACGTCACAGAGGTTGTCATATTCTCACCAAATTGTAAAGTGGTAATTTACTATTCGAATAGGTATACCCGTGGGTGTACCATACCTTTCATATTCATTTCACATACTCCTTTCATATTCTCCAATTTCTCAAATGTATAAAGACATGAATGTAAATTAGCAATGTATGATTCATTATTCATACAGTTCCGCTCAAAAGTAGGTAGGTACTTTGGTGCAGATCCATACACAAAAATGAGTGGAATCTTGATACGTAGTCATCAGGTCATTGATATATATTGTTACTAAATCTCATTGCCTCAGGTGTAATAAGTATCTTTAGAATATTAATCAGCTATTCACAGCGCCACTTTGATATACAATTTTGGCATAGGTGAAACACACAGCACAATGGAACTTGGTTGAACTACCTGACCTTTTGATCAGGTTGCACTGACCCTGTTCGCAATGAAATCGTTTAAAACGATATAAGTACATAAGTAATTTTTGTACAGACTAATGGTCTGTAAAGGTATGTTTGAGTTCTAAAATTCATTTTATGTTTTCCTAAAGTGAACTATCTAAAACAATAAATACTATTGACATTATTCAGGCGATGGACGCTTGGCTGGCGACTAAACTGATTTTCTCTCTGACATGTTGGAGCTAGACTCAGCCTCGGATTATCGACAAATCCTCACCTCCCAATTCTCTGACGTGAGATGCTCACAATATGTCACACAATTCAGTTATAGCAGTTTGAGAGGCCGATTAACCATATTAATTTATCTATGAGTCAAGCATCTGATTCAAATAAAAAAAAAATATGTTACTGTTCAAAAACTTTACTATCAGATAAGTTAGAGTGTATTTTTGGTTTAAGAAATAAATAAATTGTTTAATTTTGGGTTTATATAGGTTTACCTTCATGTAATACATTTGCTTTTGTTGTAGTTACGATTCGAAACGCTAACGAAACTTTGAATATAGAAGGCACTTAAACTTGTTCGTTAGCGAATAATATTAAGTGATGAAAAAATACATCTTAGGTGCTGCGTTTTATGTTCAGTTGCTGTTTAATTAAGCAGCGCAGTCTATTAAGAAACTGCCACTCACTTCAACAATTTAAAGTGACTACTGTTATGTTCGTTGGAATAAACAAATGGAGCTAAATCAACGTTTTCGCAACTCAGTCCTCCATGCTTGCCTCCCCTATTCTTATCTTTTGAAGAAAAGTCAGACTCTGGGGCTGAAACGACCTGACTATTACTTTGATGATACAACAAAATGTTAAAGTAGAGTCATCATTTCGAAACTGTTTTATATTTGTTATTGTTATTTTTGTTGCTTTTGTTATCATACATATTTCATTCTATGATATCTCTGCGGAATAAACTGTGGCAACTATAACTATCAACTGTTTCTACCTTAATTTTAAAAATTTATTGTGCAAAGTGAAATAGAAATTCGTGCATAAAACGTGTACTCGTAAGAATAAAGACAACGTGAGAGTGTGGCTTTAAATATATTTGCTTTGATTAACTGCAAATTTAATAAAACGTACCTGATACGACGTGAATTCAGCGACAAAACAGACTATCATCGACAGAGATATGTCACTGCATCAGCTAGAGGTATAAATAAGCCGGCGATGTCGTCGACAGGGCATGTTCCGGTTGTGTTGAGTCAAATGTTGCATTGATCTTGGGCCTCTTCACGTTGCCTCCATCGTTATTCTTGAGATTCAAGTGTATCATCAAATTGTACATAGTCTGTGCACTTCACTATTGAGCACTTATATTTTATTTAGGTCACTGTGTGTTTAGGCTACAAAATCTATGTTATGCGTGTTCTGGTACATAATTTATACCATGTAAATTTATAATAAATAAAATATGGATGTGTATTTTATATTATATACAGTGTCAAGTGGCGTGGTTTTCAATGGGCTTAGGAAATCACTTTGAAATTTCAGATATGTATTCTTCACGTCTGGATATTTCAACTATAATATTATTGCCTGAAGAATGTTTGTTGAAGTGGTATACTTTATGTAAACTTTATCGACTGTGACACAGACTGTGACAAAGACAACAAAGACTACATCAGTAGCGAAGCAAATTTGACAAAGCAACGCCAATAGCGAAGCAAATTTGACACACGGCAACAGCCCGGTCAAATATGCAAATAAACGATAACATTTTATTCATTATTTATTTAACGCTGTTTTTTTTGTGCTTAAAGGTAGATAGTGGGCTCGAGTCCCGTCCGAGAAGATTCAATTTTCCCTATGTCGATAACGCTATTTTATGTTACACAAGTATATTCAGTTTCGTGCACGTACGAAACCACGTTTTGAAACCAGTTTTGACAGAAGAAGAATATTCCACTACATTTACGTATGTGAGATGTCACCTAGATAAACATAGATGCGTCTAATCGGTAAAAGATCGAAAACTTTTCACACCAACTTTAACGATTCAATGGTTTACCAAACATTATTTAGAATACTGCATAACTTGACTCTTCTCGTGACCATAGGGCTGGACTTTACCTCGCTCAAAGAATTGCTATCGCTATTCAGCGGGGTAACGTTGCCAGCCTATTGGGCACGGTACCAGTAGAGGTCGATGGGGAGGAATTCTACGATGCCTAAAGTTACAGTCTCTTCCACCCCTGTTTTTCTTTTTCTTATTTTTGTATATATTGTACATTTAGATATAATACTGTACCTAATTAATTAGTGAGATAATTTCAATAAAGTACTTTAAGGAATTGTAAATAATAGAGACATTGAGCTCACTTTGTATGTATTTTTATTAATATATTAGTTAGTGCCTTAGTTAACCAACTTGCTATTAACAATGTCGGAAGTAAATTGTTAGGTATATTCAGTGCCGACAGCTGTGTCGAACAAAGAGCATCAATCAAGTTTGAAGCTCAACTCTCAGCGATATAGTAAATTGTGGGCTTAGATAGATGTAATGGTGATTTGATTGTCGAGATGGCGTATACAATACTCGTACCTATATATTTTACGACTCTATAAAATACTATACTGGATATCGATTTATTTTAAACGCACTAAAAATTCCAGTATTTTAGTGCGCGTTTATATTCAAATATGCCTAGATAAATTTCAATATATGACTTCCTGTGATTCTGCTCTGGCGTATTTACTGGGGAGTTATTGTGTTATCAAAAGTAAAATAAAACTATAAAAAATACGTGCAGATTATAGGTGAGATGGCAATCACTTCACAAAATATCAAAGTTCACAGTTAGACTGAAATCCGTCCAGGTAGGAAAAGGCTTAGAACAGGAGGGCGATCTGTTTGTATTCAATAATATAAAAAATTATAAATTTCAATAATTTACGATACTATCTAGTAAGCGTCAATCTAAGTTCTAAAATAATATTTATAACAGACGTAGCCGTCTGGTCAAACTTATGATAAAACAATCAGTCTTCATTATTGTCTGTGTAGTCTGTGGTCCATAAGATAGATGACGGGATGTCAACCGACTCTGCCTCAAGTGAATCTATTTTTCTCATTGTCTTTCTATGCCTACAAATTGTTGTAGACTCGGGCATTTTTTTGAACCAAAGAAATTAAAGTTAGAATACTGAATACCTTTGCTGATAAAAAATGTTCGGGGGTCCGTTACTACGAATCGGTAGCCATCGACCTCATGCGCTACGACTGCTACGAGTGCTACGGCCACTTTGCTACGAAACGCGACCCACTACTCAATATTATTGTAGTTCCGTAACCTTAATTTAATTGACGCTAATGTTATTTCCTTGTATGTGTAGTAATATTATACAGTTTATTGCATTTAATTTGCCTATCTATAATAATCAGTTTGAGTTTCCCATTGAAATTAAAATATTAGGAGCGTGATGCCAGCAAGTACCTAGTCCATTGTTATCTTTTTAGATGTACAGTCGGCGTCAGAAATATCTTGACTACAGAGTCTCAACATGGTCTTAAAACTAAAGTATTAAGAGCAAATCAAACTGTTTTATATATTTAAATTGTATTATTGTCCGTACAGGTGTGTGCCAAATATCAGAACAACCCGTCAACTGGAAGAGGGAAGTCCTTGGAATTCCCCTTCCTGTTGACTGAATTAAGATTATTTTGAGCAACTTGTTCATCAAGATCGATCTGCTGCTGAATATACACAAAAACATGATCCTATTTACTATAGAGGTTTTATTTACAGAGTAATCCAATTCCAAGTCCAATTCCAAGTTCCAAAAGTAATCCAAATCCAAGTAATCAAGGATCTGCGGTAGCCTAGTGGTATGGGTAATGGACTGCTGAGACGAGGTCTCGGGTTCGATCCCAGGTTTACCATGGCACACACCAATGACTTTTCGATGCTTTTCGAAGTTATGTGTGTATTTATCGCAGGTTTATAAGTGCCCGGTTAATGGCAATAGGCTCGCCACCTATTACATTGGGACCTAAAACATAAACTGGCGAAATGTGGGTGCTAGCACCTCTGCCTACCCCTTCGGGGAATACAGGCGTGAGTTTATATGAATTTATGTATATGTAATCCAATTCTTTATAATGTATTGCAATAAGGAGATTTAATCAAAGTTATACACGCTGAGTAGCGTGTAGTATATAATCTGCACATATTTTCAGTTACAACTAACGACGGTGTACTGGATCATAAATGTCTTTATTTATAGCACAATGCTATTAACAGAAAACTTAACATGTATATGCCACGTGTAGGGTATGCTGTCAAAAATGACTTAAGAGGACTGTAACTCACATAACTCACGAAGCGGTTTTTAATCGCGGGCGATTCTCCGATTTTCTCGTGGCAGATGCGCTGCGAGCCACGGACCACGGCACAGAAGATATGAGAATTGCTCGCATCGGTTAAAAACCTCTCCGTGAGTTCTTAGCCTAAGTAGGAGTCAATCTGATTTTTAGACATTTATGTTCAAAAGCTATCTACTTTTTTTATTTGTGGAAGAAAATGAAAACTGTGAATACTATGTTATTTGTTGATATCTTGTCTACAGTTGGTTTTTGACTACACTTTGTGAGAATACACAACGTCAAAAGCCCATTCAAGAAGAAGAAGGTCTTGGAAGAATTTAATGTAGATAACGAGGCTTAAAGCTCTTTAGCTAACAGTTTTGTTATTATTCAAGCCTAATAATATAATACCAACTGGTTTAACAAAGTGTTTTACTCTGGGCGTTATTCTGAGTATCTGTCGGATTAGCGCAAAAGTAATGGAAAAAATCACACTTTTAACATTTGATTTTTAGTAAAAATTTGTTTCTTTTTCTATCTCAATCAATTTAAATAGTCATAATAAATATTTGAAAATTTCATAAAGAATAATTTACTTTATAGTATAGAAGTCATTTTTCATAGAAAAGACAGAAATGTTGTACTTAATAATGAACATAAGTGCAAAAATAAATGAATTATAACTAAATCTGTTATCTCTTCACTACGTTATGATAAATTAGTAATAGTGTTACATACTACATATTAGTAATATTGTGCAGCTAGTAAAATTTATATAATGGTTTATTCAGATATTATTAGTATTGATCTACATAGTAATGTTTACAATTGCGCCATTACGTAGGAAAGGCCGGTTTTTATTTTTCTCCAATACTTTTAATTAAGCACAAATGAACAGCAAGTAAAACCCGTTAATTTTGATTACTTACAAACTCTGTTCATAAACTGAGCAAGTTTAATTTTGCTTTCAAAGTGCCCAGAAATTTTAAGGTTCTATTGGTTGTGCGAGAGCTTCATAGGTTGAATGTTACTTCTAAATTATGTTAAGTTTATGAATAATTACCTACCTGTAAATTTTACTCCTAGGAAACAAAATGATTATGGGAATATTGCTACTTTGGCTATGTTCTCGTACGAACCACAAGTTCGGACCCTTGCACAAAATTCTTCGTATGACCCAAAGAAAAGCAAAGAAAATTTGAATATTTTCATTATTTTTTCTTCGCATAAAGGTTACGACGAGGTATTTACCTCGGAGCCCGGGATTTGCTTTCTTCTTTCCCTACTTCTGATTTCGCTTATACAGCTCTAATGAAAGTGACAACAGTCTGACTTCCCAATACTGAGAAGAAAAACTGCAGCAGCCTCCCTCGTCAACCAGTAGGTGTACGGCTTATTGGTGAGGTTAGCTTGACCTCCCACTTCTAGGTGAAGACAAAACACTGATATAAGAGCTGACAGTACACTATAAAGTTATTTTACTTATTACCTGAGTAATCCAAGTGGATTACTCAGGAAATAATCTAAGAAAGTGGCTACTTATCATGAAAAATCTCGCGTTATGTAATTTTTCATATATATAATCAGAACAAGTAATGTCAGGTTTTGAAATAGAAAGATGAATGACTCTTTTTTAGTTTTGATTGTGTTGTGTTATTAAGGTTGTATAGTCATTTTACAGTGCTGTTTAACTAAGTATTGATACTGAGAAACATATTTTTTGGCTATATTCATAGATAATCTATTTCTAAATTTGTTAACATTGTACTAAGTGGACGAACCAAATACCTACTATAATTCCACATTCACTAATTTAAAAAAAAAGAAACTGAACATTTAAGGTTGTTATTTACCGCATGTTACAATATTATGACCTCATTAAAATATTTACGTGAAAAGCACGAAAGAAATGTATTATTAACTTGAGCTTGGGCAAAACCTTAACTTTAGACGCCTTCAGTACAAAGTTGGAAAGACGCAAATAGAAAAAAAATGAAAGCATAGAGTTTAATACTTTTGTAAAACGTGAGCGAAAGCGTTCATAAATCGAGCTTCAGAGCACGTTTCTGTAAAACATGCTCAATAGCACAGGATAAAGTATCTTTAGTACTTATTTGAATTACCAGTCTACTACATACCTGACGCTGATATTTTATTTGCTAAGCAATAGAATGTACTGCAAACTGCAAGTACACATAAAAGTGAGTAAGTATTTCTATAAAACGTTTATGAGACTTTTGACACAAAGTTAAAAATCTATATATATAAAAATCAATTCCACTTTTCGTTGTAATGTTATAACTCAACAACGCCTTTACCGATTTGCCTAATTTTGGTCTTGATTTATTTGTGGAAGTCCAGGGAAAGTTTGTACGTAGAAAAAAATTCGAATATTTGCCGGGAACCGACATTCATGCGGGCGGAGCCGCGGGCAAAAGCTAGTACTGTATAAATAAGAATTCAAATTGGAATCAGTATACAGAAATAGGAGATTAAAAGTGATAGTAAACAAAGTTTCAAGCACCACATCGGCTACTAAGAAAAACGATTAAACAGGACATGAAGTGGAATTAAATTTTATTATATATATATTACATATAGTCTCGCTTACTGTGGATATTTTTGTATTACACTCGCGGAACTCGATAGGGTGACACTACAGTGTTTGTCGTAACAAACGAACATGGTTTTTTTACGTACGATGATGAACATTGAATTATATAAAAGTGGTAAGACCATTGCCGCATTGTTTTGTACTGTAAGGGTGATGTATCTAATAATGACGACGGTATACATTTTCAGTACTTTTGACCAGTTAAGTCAAATGTTGAATGGGTGAAAATACTAAAGCAAAACATGTAAAAGTTCTCATACCGGACCAATTTAATGTCAGGATGGAACGTGTTAGCACGTAGCAGTTACCAAACAAATTTATCTGTGCCCTCACTCAATTTGCTTACTCGTACTTCGATGGCGCCAACCCTTTATTATCATCATAGAATAAATGCACGCAGACGGTTTGTTTAAATTTAGATACCTTAATAAATGCAATGAGAGTCTAAGGTTAGTATTAAATTTTATGATAAGTTATTATAAACTGATGTATTTAAAAAAGTCGGTCAAGTCTTAGTTAACTAAAACATCGATAGTAATATAATGAATGTCAATGAAGATATAAACATTATACATGTTAGAACATTTTTGTTACAGAATCAAACTCATGAATTTCGTGGAAAAAATCCACAATAGCAATTCACTATAAGTACCTATCACACAATGATTCATCTGCGAAGTAAAGAAACATAAAACGGAATTGCATGTCTGTGAGTCTGTAATCTATGTATTTACTGTAGCAATCCAAGATTGCGCGAGACGAGCCGGCGTCGGTCGGACGGTCGATGCACGTCACAATAAAACCTTTAGAGACATTTGCCACTTTTCCCCGTCTCTCAGATCCAAAGATATTTTCAGTAGCATAATTACGCAACTTGGGTTGAAATTCTAGCTTCTTATCTGTCTGTTTTCATTCTTTTCAGGTCACTAACATTTGAGCATTGAACCTAGAAATAATCTTCGTGAACAAAGTTACAATGCTCATGAATAGTAACCGTATTAGTCGCCCCGTAAGTGTTGAATAATACATGTGTACTTCAAAAATATATTTGAGTATTGATTGAACAACTAGAGAAATGAATTACGTCTGACCTACTTTTTATATATTTTATTATCTTGCTTGGTTATTTTTGTGCTATTGACCTGTACAACGTGTTTGTCGTGTAATACTTTTTAACTTTACTATTTCTCGTAGTATTTTAGTTAAAGTTCAAACTATTCTTTGCGAAATAGCCTGAATTGGTATGGTTTCATACAATGTATAAATCCGTACAACGTGTTAAATTATCTGAGGCGAGAATCAATTTAGATATGGAGGTTCTGGAACCCTAATCTGCTATCCACTTAATCATACTTCACATACTGTGAGTATATTTTGAAGTACGATCAACGGCAGAATTAGCTATACATATTCCAATTAACAGATCATCTTATGTGTTACGGTTTTCAACGAGGAGGAAAAATTGTCCTTGTATAAAAGACCTTGTCTTCCTAGGACAAAAACACTTTTACATCAATTATTATTCAATAACTTAATGAATAAATGGAATACTGAAAGATCTCAATTCTGGACGATAATTTGATATTTTAAGTGCTATAAATTAGATCAAAATTAACAAATTTACTGCCTCTTATATATTTTTTAAACTATTAATTTAAGCAATTTTTGTAATGCGAAATCGATTGCTTTGCTTACATAGTAGGTACCTACATACTTATTATAATAGTAGCAACTGATAATTATCACAGAAGGAGGAATGAGGATGAGGAATCCTTGATGTGTACCTAGGTACAGTAGGCACACAAAAAATGGAAATATGTCATATATTTTGCTAGTCATGAAAAAGTCACTGTAGAGTATAAGCAATATGGAATGAAAATTGAGCTAAGAGATGATTATGCGAATACATTACTGGGAATGGAAATTATTAATGTCATATCATATAGTGAGGAGCGTTGGTATGTAATGTTTATTAGTATTATTGGTTAGCTTTTCTATTCACTAATCTTTTTTCCATGTAGGTTGAAGCCATAAAAATGTAGGACTCAGGCCGTAAGCATGGAACTACTTTTATGATCAGAAAATCAGTTTAACTACTAATTGGTAAGTGATGGGCCTATAAAATAGCAGGCTTATATATATTATAGCGAACATGGATACTCTACAGATTTATTGTTTGATATTTATTTTCTACTATTGAATTACTGTCCTCACCATTTTCACCAACTGCGACTGTAGATTGTTTCAGGAATGTAACCTCAACAGGACATTGACACACCGTTGTTTTTGAAAAATAAAACACTGGTTTAATAAAAACAGTAAAGAAATGTGTGTCGTTTTGTGGTAATAAAATATAGAAAACAACCATATTTCGGGTGTACTATTATGAAAATCAATTGACGTGGAAATCAAACGTAATTAATTGCATTAAATAATTTATAACATTGCTTCAAGCATTAATTGTGGGTTATAAGTGACGAACAAAATTAAAAAATGTGAGCCAATCCATTATTGAAAAAAGCCGTTTCTGCCACTCGTGTTCAAAAAGCTTTGTAGCAAATTCGTTTATATTTTGACAAATATATTTATACCCAGTGGCGAAGATTTATTTCACAGTCATTGCAGATGCACTTCGGCATTAGGTATATTCATATAATGTTTTTGTTGATAACCGCCCACTTAGAAAATGCATAAATATTATACTGGTCAATTTTAACAGAACCTTTAACACTGCCAATTTAAAATAACACTAAAATTTTCAGTCTATTTTCTAATGTTACTATTCCTAAACTTCAACAACAATGTGTAACCGAACGACACGCATTTGATTTCAATGATTTTGACAGCCGGTGACAGAATTGTAACAACGGGAACAGTCTTGGTGGTAAAGTTTTTGAAACACTTTTAACACTGTCATTTTAAACAACTCTTTCCTTAGATGGAATGAGAGTCATCTCGAAAGGTTTTTATTACAGATTATATATCGAGCGGGGCGCGAACGCGATACTACCCCTCATACAGTGAGTTTCCAACTGAATCACCCCCGATTCGATGCCTCCGCCCAACATAGAGCGCTTGCTCACTGCGCAGTCAAGTAATATTTCGACTTTTACACCGAGGCGTAAAGTCGAAATTGGCATAGCATAGCGTTTGTGGTGAAGAAGATTCGTGCTTCGGTTCGTACAAGCGGCCAATACGCATGTCCACGACAATGTATATAAATTTATATAGTAGACATAGTTTCCTTATACATTTGGATTTTCTCGAGTTCAAGGACTTAGTGTTATCTGTTTGAGTTTTTGGTCATCGAATCTCTATTATTGAGTTTCATTGGATATTGATATTTGTATTTTGAATTTCGAATTAGTTAAGTTTTCATATGTGGGCGAGAATATAGATTGCTTCTGCTCGCTCGTGGAAGTTTTTGAAGAAATATTAATACGTAATATAGAGCTCGATAGCTATCATGGTAGGACATTCTGGAGATAAGATATGATCTTTTTTGAACATCTTTATGATTATACTATTATTTGAATGAATTTTTTATAGCATTTATTATGCTAACTGTTAAGTTCGAAAAACATTGGAAAAAATGAAATGCTCAAGTGAGACTCGAACTCACGACCTTTCGCTTACAGGGCGACTGCTCTGCCAATTGAGCTATTGAGCACCACTTGAATCATTCCAAATTTTCCTTCTCTTTATATCCGTCTGTAAGCGAAAGGTCGTGAGTTCGAGTCTCACTTGAGCATTTCATTTTTTCCAATGTTTTTCGAACTTATACTATTATTTTTATAAGATTATCAAGTACATGTTAAACATAGTTCTAAGGTTCTGCTTCTTTTTTCTATTGTTTAATCTTTTCAAATGTTGAAAAGATTAAACAAAAAAAAACAGTTTTTAAATTATGTATCCAAAGTCATCAAAAATATTTAACCGCCATAAATAAATATACTCGCCTTATATACCAAAATATTACAGACAGAAGGAAAATGAGCCACAATCATTTTAGTAAATATTATAATGGGTGGGCCTTATAGCTAAGAGCAATCTCTTCTAACTGTACATTCTAGTTACATAGTAGTGTACTTGTTACTATCAAATTTAATAACTAGAATATATTTTAAAATACTAGGTACCACTTTGATCAATGTTTTAAGAGGTATGAATTTTTCGAGGCCAATTTCGATCATGCCACTTAGTACATTTGATTGATAGACAGGCATTCGTTACACACCTGCCTATTTTAATTCAGAATTCCTTTTATAACTGTCGTCACTGTACCTTTTAAGCGATACAGTTTATCTATACCTGCCTTATACCCATTAACTTTAAAGGCAAAATGATCAAGGTCCTTCATCAACTCCTGCTCCAATCGACGATATGCCTTAAATATAAATTAAAATTTAATGTCCCAAAAATATTATAGTAAATAGGAATAATTATATGAGAGCCTGCTGATTTGCCGAAAAACTGTTGCCAAAATTTCACTATGCAAACACATTTTGGACACATGTTATTATACCAATGCAATGTTTGGAATAATTTCAGTACGCACTTTTTCATTTCATCAATTTTTTTGGCAGAATATTATCAAGGATAATGTCATTATGGCATTTAATTTTTAATCAAATGATTAATTACAGCAAACAATATATTTACAATAAGCGTTTGTTCAAATGATTTGATTTTATTTATGACTCAAATTTAATTACCAATTTCGATGTTGTAACTCCGAAACGGTTCCTAGTAGAATACTGCGCATGGTGCTGCGTAATTAATAACCATCCAGAAATACTGGACCAAATAGAAATGGTACATTGAATATTGACGATGTGAAATACATATTTGCCTTATACATAAAATGTGTTATTCCAAGTGAAACATTTGATTAAATAAAAATTGGTAAAAGTACTAAATTGTAGAAAAGTTCTGTTTAAACGTTCACTACCCAAACATGACGTTTGCGGTCCTATTATTAGTGAAGAGATTTTTTGCTAAGTAATAATTTGGCAAATAAAATTAGGCGAAACATTTTTGGGAAGTAATTAATTTGGCAATTTCTTTTCGGTCAAACAAGGGTAACCCTAATTATATAACTAGAATATATTATCATATATATTTAATTCATAATTGATTCAAATATTACAAATAATCATTTCAAATTCAAGTCTAAAACAGGAAGAAAAGCACAAAAATAAATCTGCCAAGGTTAATTTCTGAGATTTCACATTTGTAAATATCGCACTACAAGGCCGCTACGTGATTCAGTGTATCAATATTAATCCCCCCAAACAGGCCCCGAGTAAGCATTATTACTCGAACCTTTCATCATAATGAATATTTCGTGAACTATGTGAGAAAGTTACATAGTTCTTTTATTTTACTTGGTCGATGTTGGTGTTTGCCACATTTATACCTAGTGTCTACATACGTAGATTTATATGCTTTCTTTGTGTGTAACCGTACTTAGTACTCAGTAGGTACTCCGAGTCATTATTTATTAGTGACTCTAAAATTTTGTTAGTATGGCTGCAGTACTCAGTACCCTGAATCATTGTCTATAAATGATTGTCTCTAAAATTTGCTGCTGGATTATCTCAACTATTCAAAATTAAGTATTAAACTTACTAACAAAACATCGTGTTTTACCAAAAGTGAAGTACAAATTCATTATTTGCATGTAAGTTCTTTCGAAGGTCGATCGAAATCGAAGGGTTCGATTCCCGCTCAGTGCAAATATTTGTATGCATGAATATGGCTATTTGTATTGGTCTGGGTGTTTCTATGTATAATATGTATGTATTTACAAAAAAAAAAAAGTATATAAGTATGTTTATCCGCATTCTAGATTCCATAACACAAGCTATATAAGCTTACCATGGGTCTAGATAGCGTTGTGTAGAATGTTGTGGTATATTTATAAAAAAAAAAAAAAAAAGTTGGTTCAAAGGGTTGCGATACAAGGGTGATCTTCTTCTTCATCTTAGCGTTAATCCCAGTCGCATCCAAAGCTTTCAGCTTGGAGTCTGGGGTCCGCTTTACCAGTCTAACTGCGGATTTGGCTACACTTCGATATTTTCTGTGAAGCGATTGCTATCCGACCTCCACAACCCAAAGGCGATATCGAAGCATTGCAGCTAGACCAGTTGTTGGAATTTTAAGGGCTCCAACTACCCGTAACGACTGCCATAGATGTTCGTATGGCAACCGGGACCGACGGCTTATAGTGCTCTCCGAGGCACGACCAGACCAATGCAAATATTCATGCATACAAATATTTTGCATTGAGTGGGGATCGAACCCGTACCCTCCTGCGTAGCGGACGCGTTCACTACTGCTACGCCACGGAGGCTGTCAAGCGATGCAAGGGTGATATTAAGGTAAAATTGATTGGTTAAAACCAAAAACTGTGTATTATTTATTGTAGAGTTAACATACTTAATATACATGTTACGTTGTTGCTAAATATCAATTATTAAAATAATTTATTAAGCGTAGTATGGATTGGGCATACTGATTTTGAAAGGCATCACATTCTTCAAACCGTCATCTATTTATTTATGAAATAATAAAAATTCCAAGCTTTTTACAGTATTTCGCATCCTGGCTCATTAGTATTCATCTGATACTAGAGCGACCTAAGTTCGGAATTCCAAATAGATTACTTCTCAGTATAATCTAATTTAGTACGGAAATAAGGTTGTGCAAATATTATATGTTACACACGATACTACACGAAATCTCTATGAATACCGTGAAATCGTAGTAGATATGGAATATCCTACTCAATTACTTCTTCTTCCTAAACAAATCCAGTGATAATATTATGTAATCCTATTAGGATGTATGCTTCAAGGACTGTTTTCTCATGTATCTAGGTGTTGTTTACTAAAACGAAAGTAAATATTGCGTTTTTACTCATACTTACTAGATTGTTTAAAAAGAGGTTATTATAAAAAAGGAATGTATACATATACCTGACTTTATTATGCCAGGATATTCTCACTATATTTTTTTTTCTTTTTTTTCCAAGTGCACGTAGACAGTAGAATTTGTGGTATCAGTTGACCAATTTTACGCTCAACATGATTCTTAGCTGTCTGTTATGGCGCTCTTGGGAAGTATAGCGTTGGTTAATGGTTAATATTAAACGTTGCATTGCCACCATAAGACTCTGTTACAGTGTTATCAAAGTTTTTACAAGAATTAACTAGCAGATTCCTGAACAAACGCAGATGGTGAGTTTGATTTAAAAAAATGTGCTAAAGGACAGTATTTTTAGGGTTATAGATTCATTTATTTTAACAAATATTTCATTTGAAATGAAAGATTAAAATAACACTAATGGAACGGTTTTTATTTATACAATTAATAAACTTATTCTAATAACAACTAACTTAAGTATTCAATTTATATGTTCTATTCTTCTTCTTCATCTTAGCGTTAATCCCAGTCGCATCCGAAGGTTTCAGGGTACCTACCTCCCACTATTTACTGCAAAGGGGTTCACAAAAGTGTTTCCCTAACATTAACAGTGTATTACATATCTATGTAGAATTTTCTATTTATAGTCCACTACAGTCATTCATTACGGAAACACTGTTAATAAATAAATAGGTATAATAAGTTTATTTCATTTCGTTATTTTACTGCAAAGAGGTTCACCAATATAACCGTAAACCATAAAGTACCATACACACACAAAGACGCAGTTGAGAATTATAGAGTTGGTAACATACATTTTTTAAATGAATTGGACCAGGGCAACCTCAAAAGGTGCTGTGGTCCAACTATGTTGAAAGTTGGACAATTGCCCCTAGTAAAGACCCATGGTCCAACTGGTTGGACAGAGCAGTTGGACCACTGCCCCGAACTCACCTTTTGAGAAATGTTTTGTCGCGATAACCGACATCCACGCGGGCGAAGCCGCAAGCAAAAGCTAGTTTATAATAAGGTCAGTCAAAAAAAATTTAAATTAAAAGTTTGTGAATCAGTGAATGAATGGGACATACTCCATTTTTAACTCATCATACATTAAAATGAACGAGTGAATTTTAAACACCAATTGACACTTTAACAGTCGGGCTGCGATAAGCGAGAAAAATAATATTATAGGAAGATTTTCATACGACCCGCGACCGGGAAAATAAATTGGAAATCTCAGGTACACTGTCTCATTTTTTTTTCAATCTGTTTCGCAATATCAGCAATTAATATTGTAGTAGCTCAGGAGCCATGAAACCAATTTTCGATATTTTCTTAACTTTCAACATCCATCAATATCAATTTGACATCTTCATTTAATATTTTTTTGTAAACATTTTGTTATTCCCTTAAATATAAATATGAGATAAAAATTCTAATTCCACTATTTGTTTTAAAAAACAATGCTTGTTTCATTAACTCTTTTTTAAATAAAAGAACATGTCAATTTGACTTCACCTCACCTGATGGTTAGCTAAAGGCAAAGTCTCGGAAAGAGGGTCACCATTACAAACACGTACAGTCAGCATCAGAAAAATGTGGTACTCAAAATGATTTTAATTTCGTTTTTAGACCCTTGATATTTAGTATACACCTCTAGTTTGGACAATAATATCATATAAGTCAATAAAACATTTGATATACTCCTAATATGAAAGTTTTCAGATCATTTTGAGACTTCGTTGTCATGATATTTATGACACTGACTGTACTATGTTAACAATGGTGACACTTAGATTGACTGCTTCATCAAATGCTTTTTCCTGACCCGCTTAAATAAAACTCACATTTTTAAGATTCACATAGCCATTTTAAAATGATTACGTCTTATCTAAATATTTAATAGAGAAACGAAGCACGGTACGCTACTGTTTGAAAAGCTTACGAGTGTATGGTAATGAATATCATGTGTGTAATTGTGTGTCAGTCACATCTTTACATTTCGGGAGACAGAAGGATGTTGACTAATTTATGAAGCCACCTTAATTTAGAAATGCTCACATTTAAGTAACATTCAAGTAGAGACAATATATGCTTACTGAAGATGTAATCTCAAAGAGAAAGCCATTATTTTTCTATTGTTCATAAATCATTGAACAGCACAACAATTCAATAGTTGAACATAGACCCTCTATTATTAAACCCATTATATTGGAAAACGTTCCGTGGTCTGCATAGTAACATAAAAAAATATTTTCCTAGTTAAGCTACTATAGTCACTATCTGCGCATGATAGAGATTACATTACAATACGGTTACCAATAAAATTGTAACAACTATCACAAATATTTTACATGTGTAATGTTAAAGAGTTTGTGAACGAATTGAATAAATGTCATGTGACAGCTAAAGCACCTCTCGCTCACACAGGGTTTCCTCTCTCTCTCTTGATCTGAAGCCAGCTATATGAAAACTGTACTAATATTTATAAGAAGAAATAAATTAAATAAATTAGTGATCCATCAAAAATCTTTTATTCAAATAACAACAATACATGGCGCAGTCGTGAAGCGAATCAAGAACGCTCATTTCATCGAAATTAGCAGCAGATGTCCGACGATAAAAATAATACGACCACACAAGGTGAGCTTGATACAATGGCGGACTCAGGAACAATCGAATATCGCATGCCAACTCCACTCAAGCTGGATATCAATACAGACCTATGGCCAGAATGGCGAAGATTCAAACAGCAATTCCAGATTTTTTTAACAGCAGCGGGATTCGAGCCGAAATCTGAGGTAAGAAAAGCGGCCATCTTACTGAATTGTGTCGGTCACGATGCACAGGAATTATACTTCAATGTTCTGAAGAAAGAAGATACGAGTAAGTACGAACAAATTATTAAGTTGTTCGATGAGTACTTTTATCCCAAACAAAACGAGCTATTGAATGCATACAACTTTAATGTAAGAAAGCAAGAAGAAGGAGAAAGCTTCGATTTGTTCTACACCGAATTAAGGAAACTTGCAAAAAACTGTAACTACAAAGAACAAGAAGACAGAATGCTTCGAGACAGGGTGGTGATTGGAGTTTTAGATGGCAAATTGCAACAAAAGCTCCTGGCTATCAACAATCTAACACTGGACAAGGCAGTGGACATGTGCAGAGCTGCAGAGATGTCCAAAACACAGGCAAAGATCATCAGTCAGCACCAGCAGTCCATCGCGGTGGACGTCCTACAAAAAGATAAGTATTCTAACAATTCTAATACTAAAACATTTAACAGGGGACACTACCAGTGCAAGAAATGTGGTACTAAACATGGGCCACGGAACTGCCCAGCGTTTGGGAAAACATGTAACAACTGTCGCAAGCCTAACCATTTCCAAAGAGTGTGCAAATTCCTCAGTGAAATTAATATCAATGACGGTGATGAAGGTAATAATGTTCATGAATTGTGACTATCTAAGTGTCATAGTATTGGCAGAGGTAATATTAAGAATAATGAGTGGATACTACCATTAAGAGTAGAAAATAAAAAAGTTAATTTTAAGTGTGACACAGGGGCTCAAGTGAATGTGTTGTCATTCACAGATTTAAAAAAGATTGTCAATGATGACAATCCTAAATGGTCTGAGACAAAAATAGTTTTAGAAGCCTTTGGTGGAACACTAATTTACCCTTTGGGAAAAGCTAAACTAAAAATAATAAAAGATAACCAATGTTTTGACACCGAGTTTATCATTATAAAAGATAGGGTTAAACCAATATTAGGACTAAATTCTCTAAGAGAACTCAGTGTTATAAAAGAAATTAATAATATATATACTAGAAGTAAAGAGAAAATTATTAACAAATATGCAAAACTGTTTCAGGGTGTGGGTGAGTTTGAGACCCCGTTGGAGCTGCGCACTCAGCCTGGGGCTAGACCAGTAGTGAAGCCTCCTCGTAGAGTTCCTCAAGCATTGATGGAGAAACTCGCAGCTAAGCTGAGGAGCCTAGAGGATCAGCAGATCATTGAGAAAGTCGAGCATCCCGAAAGTTTTGTAAGTAACATGGTCATTATAGAAAAAGCAGATAAAAATTTAAGAATATGCCTTGACCCACAATAATTAAACAATGTATTGGTAAGAAACTATCATTTGATCCCCACTCTGGAGGAGATTGTAACTAAGCTATGTAATAAGTCTGTGTTCTCTGTTTTGGATTTATCTGATGGATTTTATAATATTAAGCTATCGCCTAATTCTACTAAGTTGTGCGCATTCAGCACACCCTATGGATGTTACAATTTTCTAAGGCTCCCCTTCGGTCTTTCAATAGCACCAGAAATTTTTCAAAAATATAGTGAGAAAACGTTTGGAGACATCCCAGGGGTGGTAATTTACTGTGATGATTTGTTAATTTGTGCGGATAATGAAGTAGATCATGACAGAATATTAACACAGGTATTTGAACGGGCTGAAAAATGTAATGTCCGGTTTAATAAGAGAAAATTTCAATATAAATTACACGAAGTTAAATATTTCGGGCATGTATTTTCTAGTAAGGGCATGGCAATAGACCCTGACAGAATAAAGGCCATAGTAGAATTAAAAAGTCCCACTAACAAAAAAGAATTACAAATGATACTAGGAATGATAAACTATCTGAGAAGATTTGTACCGAGGCTAGCAGAGTTAGCAGCCCCCCTACAATCATTACTAAAAAAAGATGTCGAGTGGTTATGGACACAAGTTCACGAAAATACCTTTGTTAATATTAAAAATTGCATCAGTCAAGCACCCGTTCTGCAAAATTTCAATAGTAAGTTACCTGTGACTGTACAATGTGATGCCTCTAAGGATGGACTTGGCTGTTGTCTAATGCAAAATGGCAAACCTGTAAGTTATGCTTCTAGAAGTTTGAGTTCTGCAGAGAAAAACTTTTCTCAAATTGAAAAAGAGTTACTGAGTGTTGTTTGGTCAACTCAAAAATTTCACTATTACATCTATGGCAGAAAATGCACTGTTCTCAATGACCACAAACCTCTAGAAACTCTTTTAAAAAAGGGAATTCATGAAATTCCTTCGACTCGCCTACAAAGATTAAAACTAAAATTGTTAAAATATGACATTGATTATAAATATCAAAAGGGCAAATTGATGCATGTTGCGGATTTACTGTCAAGATCATTTCTTGAAGCCACTGAAATAGATGACTCTTTCATGCATGAAGTTGTCCACTGTGTAGGGCTCTCTTCACACTTACAATGTACTGAGAATCAGAAAAAAGAATTAATACATGAAACTTTAAATGATGAAGAATTGTTAAAATTAATAGAATATAACAAAAATGGATGGCCAGATCAGTGTTGTAAGGTACCTGATGATCTGAAATATTATTTCAAATTCAAAACTAACATTACAGTAGATAAAAATCTTGTTTTCCTTAATGATAAACTTGTAATACCAAAGTCTCTTAGAACAAAAATGTTAACCAAGTTGCATGAGGGTCATTTAGGCATCGCGAAAATGAAACAATGTATGAGAAATTTATATTACTGGCCCAAATATGATGAGCATATAGAAAATTTTGTAAAACAATGTTTTGTTTGTCAAACCTTTCAAAACAACAATGTTAAAGAACCACTTTTAGCACATGAAGTTCCAGCATTGGCATTTTCAAAGGTCGGAGTCGATATAATGGAATTTAGAAGGAAATGTTACCTGGTGACTTTTGACTACACCACTAAGTGGTTAGATATTAAATTAATACCTAGTAAATCTGCTAACAGTATAATAAACTGTTTAATAGACATATTCTCCCAATTTGGTGTCCCAACAGAGGTTGTTTCGGATCATAATCCTTTTGATTCGAGAGAATGCCACAACTTTGCTGAAGAATGGGGATTTAAATTTACATTTGCTAGTCCCAGATACCCACAGTCAAACGGCATGGCCGAAAGAGGGGTACAAATTGCTAAAAAAATGCTAACTAAGTGCTATGAAGATAGGACTGACTACAGAGTAGCATTGTTACACTACAGATCATACCCAGTTTCTGGAACACACTTCTCACCAGCTCAACTAATGATGAATAGAAACTTAAAAACTAAATTGCCTGTTACTAAAAAATATTTGCAGCCTAAGATAAATATCAATGCTGAAACTGAATTTAATAAAGTTAAAAGTCGTAATACTAAAAATTATAATAAAAATGCTAAATGTAAACAAGGGTTTAAAATAGAACAAAATGTATGGTTTAAAAAAGAACCTAATGGTATTAAGTGGGTAAAAGGCAAAATTGTAACTAATAATAACTTTAGATCTTATGATGTTCGAGATAGTGCTGGTTGTACTTACACTAGGACGTCTTTGCACATTCGACCACAATGATCTGCTGAACCAACAGTTCTTCCAGGCTGAGTGTAGGGTTCCAATGGGTGTAATAGGGTGTCTCACACCTTTGTAATGACCTAGGACATCGATTCTTATAATTTTGTATTAGAATACTAAGAAAATGTTATAGATAGTAAGTAATATCAGTATCTTTGTTTAATTATTGTACTTTGTGTCGTTAAAGAAAGGAAGAAGAAAGACTGAATTTAAAATAAGCTCTGTATTGCAATATAAGTACTCATAAGTTAACATATTTTTATTTAAAATATCAGAAAAATGTATGTAAAAGTTTGAATAGATACGGCTGAAATTGTCATATAGTTTAGATCATAGTTTCAGCATAACATCTCAGTCAGTTACCTGTATTTATATAAAGGTTTTATAATCTACCTATCACTGAAACTGTCGGCTTGTAATCTATAAAATCAATACAAATTGTTGTCCAGTTTCTAGCATATTTAGCAATTGAAAGTTGAACACTTTTTTCTAATCAGTCCAGGATTCATATTTGTCAAAGTAGTTTACTCAATAACTGAATTCTTTTGTTTGTGTAAAAGGGGAAGATGTAATGTTAAAGAGTTTGTGAACGAATTGAATAAATGTCATGTGACAGCTAAAGCACCTCTCGCTCACACAGGGTTTCCTCTCTCTCTCTTGATCTGAAGCCAGCTATATGAAAACTGTACTAATATTTATAAGAAGAAATAAATTAAATAAATTAGTGATCCATCAAAAATCTTTTATTCAAATAACAACAATACAACATGCATAAATAAAATTGTGCCATGTATTGATATTGTCTGACATAATTTGTAATATATCTATGACTTGCTTGCCCTGGTAGAGGATAGTAATGAAATTTCTATAAACATTACCTGATAAAGAAAAATAATGGTAGCTTTTTCATAAATGATTCCGGTATTTAATGTTGGACAAAATTGCAGCAACAAGAATTTCAAGAAAATATAGATTGAAAGAATTTTTATAGCATTAAGTATGCTAACTATACAAATCGAATACATAGGGAAATAAATGTCATCAAAAAATATGCTTAGATGCAGATACAATACTACGTGCTATTTAGTTGTGATTTTTGCTGTAACTATGATAATAAGAATTTTGAACAAAACGATCAGTGGCACTAAGAATAATTTGGCAATTAAATAGTTATATTCTGACTCAGATTATATATTCTGACAAGAATAGATATTCCTCATCCGCATACTGACACGGGAAAACCGCAACGGGTATGTGGGAACTCTAGCCTATTGTTGAGTACAGTGACAATGGTCCTGTGTTGCAGTATCATTTAATAGGATGGGACATCCTTAATTCCACTGAAATACAAGCTCTTGCATTTCAGTAATTAATTTGCATTATGTCTGTTTTCAACTAGAGATTGATGCTATAGGTATTAATTGGGATGTTTAAGTAATGTTCGATTCCAGGTTTTACCATGGCACACACTAATGACTTTTCGAAGTTATGTGTGTATTTATCGCAGGTTTATAAGTGCCCGGTTAATGACAATAGGCTCGCTACCTATTACACTGGGACCTGTACATAAACTGGCGAAATGTGGGTGCTAGCACCTCTGCGTACCCCTTCGGAGAATATACGCTGTGTGTGTATGTTTATGTTTTTTTTTTAAGTAATGAAAATACAGTCTGTGTGTCAAAAGTATTTAAGTTCAAACCTCCAGATTGGCAGGCACAGACAAGCGGGCAAGCATTCTACTACCCTACTAATATTTAAACATGTGAACGTTTGTGAAGACATTTTGTTTGTTAATCGGTCAAGCTTTAACAGCTGAACTGATCTAGCTGAAATTACGTAGGTACAGGGGGAGGTTTGTGTTCTGTCTTTAAACTAAATAGAATACTTGGAAGGACTTTGAACTAATTACAATACTACAAGTGGGGCCGGACCTGTGACTACTACAAGTACTATTAACTATTTTGTGCTACAAGTCACAAGCAACTTTCACCCAATCGTAAAACTCTACTCTTATGTGAGATGTCAACCTAATCTTCCAAATGACTACGGTACCTACTGAATGTTGCGTGATGGCTACTTTTCTAGGAAAACCGTCGGTAACCTAGAATACAGAATTCATTCATTATAAATATTTTGTTAACCTTACTCTACGTACAGTCGACAAAGGAGATGCGGTCGCACTTTTTCATATAAAGTTCTATGTACAGTGAATTAATACGTATCTTCAAAGCATCTTTGCAAACTATAAAATGTGTATAACCGTTTTACTTCTATTCATCGATGTCACCGATGTTTTATGCAGTTGCTGATATAAATTATCTATCGGCACCAAACAAATCACCAATCGTCTATAGGATTTAATTGCCCACTATATCCGAAAAAACCTATCAAATAACGGGAACTTCTGCTTATGGATGCGGGTTTTAAGTAGCTTTTGTATTTGACTGCATACTCTGTAGTATGTAAAGTAGCTCACCGAAGTATAACTGGCCAACGTAATATACACAAAGGTTTGCATCATATACCACCGAAGCCATCTCATTACTCTATAGCTGATTGCGACACATCGTTCGTATTCACCAAGCTTTTGTTATCAACATGAGTCCATTTTTACTTTTATGACAAGCTCGTATTACAAACTCTTCAACTAACGGAGATGATAAACGTTGTTTATTTATAACGACACAAAATTTTATAACAAACATTCTGGGATGGAATTTTATCTACAAACCGCTCGAGCCTGTTTTGCGAATGTCGATGAACATGTCATCAATATTTATTTGGTTGCACTTTACACAAAAAAGTGGGACCTAACGTATAATTTATTACTAAAATAACGCATTCTCGATGAAAATAAAAATATAAGAAATGATATAAAAGCACATAATATAAAAAAATAATTTAACACTAAGGCGACTTATTTTATTCATTTAGATTTGCTATTGCAAACCGAATTCAAATAAAAGACATTTCGAGATAAAGGTATTATGAGAAAGGACATTTCGAGAAATAGACATTATGCGATGAGACGTTTTATAGTTTACTTTATTGTAATTCCATTATAGTTAATAAAAACATATTTTTCAATCCTAAACAATTAAACTACGAAGTACAAAACTAAACAACCGAAACAACACCGTTTGTCCCATTAATACTCGTATATTTTAAAAGCACGAAGCCTCAGTTTAAATTCTTCTAATGCATTACCACATAAAACGGAAAAGGTCGTTTATCTCGCAAAGTGTATTTGCATACTGGGAAAAAATTTGAAACACGAATTTTGTCAGATAGCATTGTGGTATGCCAACTGGCTTTGCCGTAAAAAACTCGACCAAAGCCAGTTGTATCCCAATTTTGGACAAAGTTTGGCTTGTGGTGGTGTTACAATCCGTGCCAGGATTTCAATTTAAAAAAGTAATTTCTATTTGCCTTTCTTGTTTCGTGGCTGTATAAAATATTTGCTTTACGTGGCTTTTTAATATTCTGAACATGACAATTACGTTTTAAAAGTTTAATTCTAGGGGTACTTACTTTGATGCTGCGTGGTTAATTTTATTATTATATATTGTGTGCATGCGTAGTTTCTAAATGACAACCTTTCCAGTTTCACCGTATTGGCTTTTCACCTTTTTCCCTTTCCTCTACAAGTGTTTCGGAGTAACATCGTATTTTATTTACAATGGTATCTTTTGGTGAAAATATAATTTTTTATGTTGATTTTAGTAATATTAGAGTGAAAATAGTGGGTGGTTAAAAAACCTTATCTTAAAAGCTAATTGTTGATCTATTATACTTAAATCTAATTGAACCTAATTTTTATGCTTGATTTCAAAATCATAAATATTTTTTATAAAAGGTTTTATAATTGTATTTTTGAATTAAAAACAAGAAGCCATATTAATAGTAAACCCAAAAGCGATATAGTTTTATTACAGTGAAACCTTTCATTCGTTTTGTGTGATTGACAAGCGACGTAGCGTCAATAAAAATCCAATAGGTACATGTTTATTCAAGTCCACAGAAATAGAAGAGCATTGGTTACTGTTGGTATTTTTGTTCATATATGTTTTTGGAATATTTGACGTTATAAACTTTTTAAAGAATAGGAGGCATAGTAACAGATATGGCTAAAAGAATCCTCTACCCTTCCAAAAACAATTTCTACCAACTTTCAGGTTTTAAATCGCAACGTATGTTATAAATAAAAGCTATAACTGATGTATATTTTACATATTCCAACGCCACATACAAATAATAATGATAAATCTATACATACGCTTGATTCAGTTTTCGAGTGTACAAAACACCTAACAAAATAAAAGTAGGCATTCATAAATAACAACATCGAAATAGAACTGCTTCCATTGCCCGCCAATGGCAAATGGAGTGATCCGATATTCTAGCAAGGCCTTTACTTGGGAACATTTATGGATTTTATCAGCA
The DNA here is from genome assembly GCA_914829495.1 of Eilema sororculum. Taxonomy (NCBI): domain Eukaryota; kingdom Metazoa; phylum Arthropoda; class Insecta; order Lepidoptera; family Erebidae; genus Eilema; species Eilema sororculum. The sequence continues at coordinate 15,210,139 of OU618552.1, read as the reverse complement.
GGAACCAGAATATATCTGATATAGTGAAACACTAAAAAAATTGGAATATAATTTTACGTATGTTTGTAATGTGCCGCAATAATAAATTGAAAGATCTGTGGTGTACCGCGTTCAACTACCATGGCAGCGGTCGTGGGTTCAATTCTGGGCCAGTGAAAATATTGGTTTGTATTTAAAAAAAAACTATGTAAATTCGTTTTCTAGAACCCGTAAAACAGTAAGCTAGTTATGGTATGCTTGCTTACTTTGGGTCTTAGCGTAGCAGTAATGCGCTGTGTAATATTCTCACTCACTTAATATTCTAATATACTTAATCTAAGTAATGAAGACTGCTTCACAGATACAACAGTTACCAGCCAATAAAGTCATAAATTACTGTAAACGAATTATGAAATGGCCATAAAATAAACGAGCCGGAAAAAATTGCAAACATAATTCCTTAAGGTAGCACCACAAAATTTCAGAGCACGCATAGCTATCGACGTCCAGACACAGGAAAGCATTCGTTTTATTACACAAAAGCCCCACCCAAGTGAAACATTCGCAACCGGTCTGTATAATACAAATATTATCAGACACTTTATCTACAACGAAATTAATGCCATAAAACCTATAGACTAAAGTCCTTTTTTCATTACTGTGTCGAGGTATGTAGGTTCTATTGTAATGTTAAGTGTCGTTCAGCAACAAAATGTAAATAAAACGGTATGCATTAATTGTTAGGTTTTCACAGTTCGTTTATTGGTACGAATTTTTATTCCTTCTGTATTTTAATTAAACTATTTCGAATTGAATTCTAGATTTGAAAAATATCTATTTATTATCTTATTTACTACTAGCTTTTGCCCGCGGCTCCGCCCGCGTGGATGTCGGTTATCGCGACGAAACATAGCCTATGTCCTTTCTCGTGGTCTAATCTACCCCTATACCAAATTTCATCAAAATTGGTTCAGTGGTTTAGGCGTGAAAGCGTAACATACAGACAGACAGACAGAAAGACAGACAGCCAGACAGACAGACAGAGTTACTTTCGCATTTATAATATTAGTATGGATTCGTCTATAGTTAGTTCAGTCGGCTAACTTATGGGTGTATTTCTGCCTGAAGAAAAAAATATGGATATTTATTTATCATTATTCACTGTACTGGTCAATCTCCTAATAAACCAAAGTAAAAACTCTGACTAGGATTTTTTAGAAAGTAACAGAGAAAAATTAAATTTCCTAAACCCAAATATACCAGAATGAATTTTTTATAGCATTTATTATGCTAACTTTTAAGTTCAGAAAACATTAGAAAAAATGAAATGCACCGTCGCCCTTATGACGGATATAAAGAGAAGGAAAATTTGGAATGATTCAAGTGTGGCTTAATAACTCAGTTGGAAGAGCAGTCGCCCTGTAAGGGAAAGGTCGTGAGTTCGAGTCTCACTTGGGATTTCATTTCTAATGTTTTCCGAACCAAATATACCATCTCGTATTTATAGGTATATGTACATACTGTATTTCGTAATGGCGGTAAATATTGTTCAAAGGGGATAATAATCCAGATAGGATTTAAAAGTTGCCTGCTTACGTTTATTTTGCTTTTGATTTTGCAATTTGCATTGATAATATAATATAGGGGTTTAGTGCAATATTCATGACTGCTTGTATTTAAGATATATGCTAATTTCAAATACATTGATGTGTTTCATATGTGTTATGCCACACGTAATATTTATTACGTATGTAAAATGTCTTCATTACATATTTGACAACAATTTTGTGTGTGGTATGATACATATTATAAGTACCTAATATGACATTTATTATACCACACACAATTGAATGATTTTCATATTATTATGTTTATAATATAATTCAAGTTGTTATGGCTCTAAAAACCAATGTGAAATTTATTATTATGACCAAAATTATTTGCTATCCAAAATCACAAATAAGTAGGAAGCTTATAAAACAACCAATGTTGTATACTAATTCAGTATAACCAAATCTTGCAGATCAATGTTACATAATATGTTATACTATAAAAGCGTTTGTAGATATTGCTTTAAGCCTAAGTCAACCGTTACATAACTAGACTGAAATATTTACAGGTTTAATAATTGCAACTAATTGACGAGTAATTCTATTTAAAATTCATTATTTCATATTTAATCTTTTAGTTTCATTTTTTTAATTAGTTAATTACTTATAAAAGAAATAGTTTAAAACATAGAAAAGAATAGATATTGATGGATAGATCATACCCCAGACAGTATGTCATTGAAGTGGATGACTTATTCTAAAGTTTGTAATTTAAATAAATAAATGCTGACACTGAAGGTGTCCTAAAATTTACGACCATACCGGTAAGAAGAATTTTATGAACAATCACTCCCAGTGTGGCATACGGTTGCACTCTTTACTAATTTTCTCAAAAAAAAAACAGTGTGTTCGGCTAGACTAGGTATAAGATTTTCTTCTAAAACTTAAATTAAAAAAGCAATGACCAGAACAGGTTATTACCCTCAACTGTATTACTCCGAAGATTTATAAGTCTGTCCACGAAGATAACTATTCTAGATATATCCCACAATTTAAGAGAAAGAAGCGGGAAGAAAGTGCTATCTTACCAAGAAGTATGTCCATTTTAGTTTAATTGCTTAAATTAAAAAAAATTCGTTGTGGTTTTTTTTGCATTAGTTACAATTTACGAGTATGCTTGATAACTGAAAAACATATTCCCAAAACAAACCCTGCGATAATAAATAACAGTATTCCTGGGAATTCCTTTTCTAGGTTACACTTGGATTCCCAGCTATAAATTCCCGTGACGGAACATCGTGTAGTCGGTTCAATGCCACCATAACTATCTCGCTAGATAGCCTTAGGGAACTGGAACCCTTGGGGATTTACACATGTACAAAAAAAAGATTTTATACACTCGTATCGAATTTTATTGTTAAATTTCAACCATTTAACAGTTTTGTTAATATAGTTTCTGCCGGCCTCTTCCATTCTGTACCCACAAAAGTCGACCCACGATTTTTGTTTATGGTTAAAATATTTAACATATATATGTCGATTTTATTAATATTTACAATATTAACATATATTGAAATTCATTATTGTACACACAAACGCACATAAAATTTCATCACGGATTATTTTTACACCACTTAGGTGGCAGACCAGCACACCGCCAACCAAATGGAAAGTGGTTACCGTGGCCTATTGACGTATGCACATTATCATTATCAAGGTTTGTGATACAGAATTGAGAGTTAGAACCAAAAAAGAGATCTGATTGATTTTTTGTTTGTGTACGAGTATTTTCGTAAAGCGTAACGTAAAAGGCAAAATTATAAAAAAATCTACGAAGTACTCAATTATTCTACAAACTGAATTATTTATTATGTGTTAGAAATAAGTTTGAAGGAAAAATAGTTGGGCGATATAACGTAGAGAAAATAAATAGTTACATTTTGGCTCACAAATGAAAAAATGTGCCTACTACGTCTGCCAAAAATATACATTATGTTGTGTAAAAAGCAGTTGGGGTGGATATAAATCTTTTTATAATATAACTAGTAGTATCTACTAAGTTGTAGAACTCCAAAAATGCGAAATTGATCTAACAATTTACCAGTTTGTGTCTAATTTCATATATATATATATGGTATTTAGAAGGCATTATTCTTCATGCATCATATTTAATAAAAACTATTCATAGGTTCCTGCAACAAAACATGATTCGGTGCACGTGTACTGACAGAAATAGGGAATATGGATCAAACCATCCGAATTCACTATTTCTCTCAGTGCACGAGCACCAATCGTCACGTGGACGATGGAGAGAGGGTTGCCTTGGAGGGCTCGCCTCATTCACTCTTGTTATGTCGGATCTCTCTTGTTGTTATTCGTTCGCTTAGAATCCTAACTACACAATATACTATTAAACTTTTTTAATTGGCTGTTTTTTAATAAATTTAACTCAATTCTTTTAGATTTTTTAGATAAATTTGTTGCCCAAATATGAAAGAAGAAGTTAAAATAAATAGTGCGTAAAGCTTTTGATGAATACTGATATGTAAAAGGATGTCCTACGCTATGTAGCTTATAAGACCTTTATACCTAACTTATGATCCACAGAATAATACCTAATGATTATGATTATGAATATTATAAAAAAACATTTATTCGTGAGTTGAGATGTAAAATATAGAAAATTCTTGAATTTTAATCTTTATTATTCTGTACACAATAAAATTTGAATTCTTTTCAGTTTGTTCCGGACAACCGTAGTGACGTCCACGTGTGTGGAACCGCGGGCATCAGCTACTGCGAAATACCTTTATTCGTTTCATCATTCTGGAGCTGCATAAATCATGGAAACAGTAGACGTGAAATTTATTGAAACGAATTTATTGATTTCAATTCTGAATAAAATTGTTTTACATGATACTGTCTGAAATAAAACCAATTTTGACCGATTCTGTGTAAATAGTAACACCAACAATTAATCGTAATTCGGGTATTTCAGGATAACTTAGACTTCAAACTATGTGACACTACCATCTATAGTCACCCTTCGACGAAACTTCGGGCTAAATATCAAACTGTATGTACATTATGGCTGAGATTACTAAATAGTACATTACTTACATACTAAATAGTTAATTTCACAAAGCACGATTGCTTCGTAAAATTTACAGGAAGCTGAGATAATGCTGGCACCGAATGCAGTCACAGCGTTATCATCCTACTATTAAAACCTGACTAATACGTGGACGAATCTTCTGCACGATTTAGTTGGGTAGTTTTGGAAAATGTTAGAGAATATCTTGAAAATATTATATCATAAAGCGATGTGCTCGTATGAGATGATAGCCATGATACGAATTTAGCTTGGTCTTTTCCTGATTGCCACAACGTATCTCGAGTATTTTTTTAAGACTATTTATAAATTTTACAGTAACCTTAAGTAAATCTTGACTTATTTTAAGGATTCAAAAGTGCTACTAAACTTGAAGCATGAAATACAGAGTTATAGATTGTAGATGCTAAACTTTCAATAGATATCGGACTATCGTTGTGGAATCGATTCGATAGCCACAAACTGCTGGCGCTAAAATAACTCCCACTACTGCATTATAAATCATTGCGGGGCGGAAATCGGCTGTGACTGCTGTAAGATATGGTTCAGTATCTTTTTAGATTCACCATTATGCCTAAGAAATTTTGTTCTTAAATTTATCATAAAATTCCTATAATTTCTCTCCTTTCTTTATTGTATTGAAGAAACCTGAAGCATTGAGGAGATACCTGCATTTGACATTATTGGCTTACCTTTTCACTTATCCCAGACAAGACGAGCTCTTTTAGAGATAAGATATTCTATTCTATTCTTTCATAATATATTCTGTCAGCGAAGCAATAAAAAAGTCTATTGGTCTTAAAATGCACAGGAGTATATTAACAGCTATATTAATTCAAAATGCATCATCCACCATCGGTCATTTTAATTTTTATATTATTCACACATATCGTTATATTGTTCCTCATCTTGTTTAGTTTTATTTTATCACTAGCGTATGCCCGCGGCTCCGCCCGCGAGGATGTCGGTTATCGCGACCAAACATAGCCTATGTCCTTTCTCATGGTCTAATCTACCCCTATACCAAATTTCATCAAAATTGGTTCAGTGGTACATACAGACAGTCAGACAGACAGTTACTTTCGCATTTATAATATTAAGTATAGATAGATGTCTTCCACTTTCAATATTGTAAATCGACTATCTACTCCCCTAAAAAAGGTTTTGCCGTAAAGTCAGGCATATATTGTTGCTATCTCTAATGTTTTGGGGCCCTAATAAGTAGTACCATCTGAAAAAGATTATGCTGATACACTGTTATCTCGACATTCTATACATGTTATTGAATCACCCTTAAAGACGGATATAAAGAGAAGGGAAATTTGAAGCGATTCAGGTGTGGCTCAATATCTCAGTTGGAAGAGCATTCCTCCTGTAAGGGAAAGGTTGTGGGTTCAAGTCCCACTTAAGCGCTTCTTCTTCCCGATGTATTTCAACTTTAAGATTACCAAAATCGTGTCCATGTTTATTAATCATCTTGTACGAAATCCACAGGAAGTTATGCGATGTTTTTTACAATTTTACACGGCACTTTAAGTCTTTTATTTTTATTGTTATGTGTACCTATATCTTTATTACCACAATGGTATGGTTCCAAGTAATTAAACGCGTGATTAGTTGAAAAAATATCATTATTTTTCATAGCAAACTAGTTAAGGTAAGTTTTTTGACTGTGCCAATGTAAGTCGTATTGTATTTTTGGATTTCTTGGCCTGAAAACATCTGAAAAAACCTATTATTTTAGCCTCAATTTCCACAATGCTATCATAGTCTTCCTACACTATCGGGAATCGATGCCACTGACGTGCTAAAGTCTCAACGGCCTATGCCGTAGGTTTGATAGCAAACTAATAATTAATCGCTCAACTGACGTCTCGTGTTCCATTTTTGTTGAATTGGGCCATGTCTTTTTTGTTTTATTTGTATAGACTAGAATTATAAGTAAGAAGTAAACATCGAGAACAATAGTTTTCGAGGTAAAGGCTTTGAATATTTTAACGTTTAGCAGTTCAGAGCAAATGTGGAAGCTTAATGATGAAGTAGTAATGTTCCCTAATAGGGTGATAGTTGGTATCACATGTATACATAAAAACTAAGTATTGCATCAATATTTACTAGTGTAACTTGAAAGCATCTATAAGTGAACTGACTTATTCGAGGTAAAATACCACCCCTTCACTTAATATCGAATTTAAGTAGCGGTATACTAAACGCGTTCCGCTTCTTCATCTTTGCGTTAATTCCAGTCGCATCTGAAGCTTTCAGCTTGGAGTCTGGGGTCCGCTTTACCAGTCTAACTGCAGATTTGGCTAAACTACGATATTTTCCGTGAAGCGCCTACCATGTGACCTCCACAACCCAATGGCCATATCGAAGCATTGCAGTTAAACCAGTTGTTGGAGTTTTGAGGGCACCACCTACCCGTAACGACTGCCATAGATGAACGTATGGCAACCGGGACCGACGGCTTAACATACTCTCCGAGGCACGACCAGACCAATGTACTCGGAAATACCTACATTCATGCATACAAATATTTGCATTGAGCGGGGATCGAACCCGCGCCTCCTGCGTAGCGGGCGCGTTCACTACCGCTACGCCACCGAGGCTGTCTTACTAACAGTGCTAACAACCATTAATTAGTATTGTTCATTAATAATTATTGTGCTACTTAACACATTTATGTTTTAGCGATTACAAGCCACTTCAAATTGCACATAGTCTATTATTACAGCAATCTCCTTGATAGCCCCAATTTGTGTGAATGATAATAGGTTTGTTTTTACTAACAAATCGGCCATTTTTGCATTAATTAACAGTACCTAGAAATTGCAAAAACCATGTGGGTGCACATAGGTCATTAGTTCTCAAGAATCGTTTATTTCTATGCTACTTTACAACTCTTGAATATAATTAGGTATATAAGTATGTATGAGCTGAAATAAAAATTAGATTGGGAGTCATTAGGTCACTTTACCGGCTAAATATCTGAAAAATTGCCATACAAAGGTATATTATTCTGAAACTTTGCTAATCTTGTATAGCCTATTGGGAATAGTGTTACACGGGAAGCCTTACAAATATAAGAACAATATATCGTTTACATAATGACCTCTTTTAGCTTTCGTTCAATCAACCGACATAATGTTTGCTGCCAGGAAATCACATAACACACACGTCATATTGATCGTGCTTTTGGCAAAATAACGAGAATACGTTAACATAGGTTATGTGCAATTTTAAGTAATTTTAAGTAATAGTTAAAAGTTAGTGATATCAATTTGTAACCTAACAATATTTAATCAATATTATAAATCTAATCTAAATAAATATATTGACTCGGCCATTGTATGAAAACATAATGTATCTTAAAAGTAATACTTCGGTACATAATCATTAAATTAGAATGTATAGTGCGATTGCCAAGTCAATATATTTATTTAAATTTTTAGAGATTTTTAATATATATAATATAATATGTTTTTATTTTAGATAATTACGTAACAACTTATTAAGACAGAATGTTTACTTATTTAAGGACTGAATAAATTAATAACTGACTTGGTATTACGTGGATTTCACAACTCTTCACGAAAGAACAAATGAATTGCGAAGACTTGATATTTTTGACATGCATATTTGTTCTTGTAGGTTCTTATTCCCACTTATCTCCTTTCCGGTACCTTCTACTTCTTATATATTACTTTTTAGATGCACTCGTGAAACGTCTCGATTATTAAAGTTAATAATCTTTAAGTAAGTAATTAATGTAAATATGCAATTTCGGACAATTTTCTCTACTTAATACTCGAATTCTTGTTGTTATAATCTGTAGACCATTTACAAGTTACCTTTGATACATTTATTATCCATTACATGAAAAACATAATATATTTAGGTACACTGATTAATTAACTGCAAATCTAACTTTGTAATCCTATATATACGGGATTACAAAGTTATTTATGCAGTTGATGTATCTAGTAAACTGGGCAGAAATTGAAAAATATTTTAGTTTTTCCTTAATTTATACACTAAACACATTTATTCTAAATTTGAAGCTTCTATGTCTGCTAGAAGTGCCTTAGAATTTTGATGATCGGTCAGTCAGTTAATGAGTGAGTGGGTGACAAAATTAAGTTTTGATAAAATCATAACCGTGGTATCAATTTAAAAATCACATTTAGGTCTTCAAAAACTTTGCCCATCTTATCCGAGCCAATATAACTTAACAAAGTAATCACACAGTCCAATTCCACTAACAGCTTCCCAAATACTGCCATTTATAGCGCCAAATCATTATAACATGGCAATACTGCCAAGTGGTTCACCTGTGTAGTTCAATTTAGAATCGTATGGTTCAATACAAGAGAGAGGTGAGCCGTGGTAAAATTGCTATATCAATGTCTTCATTTGTTAGAATTGAATCTCATTGTTCAGTCGTTAAAATCATAATGATTTGGATAGGTATATGTTTGAAGGTCTTTATAACGGAATACGTGTTTCGAAATAACTCAAAACTACATACTACTAAATTAGTAGTTTTGAAGTGAAGAAAACACAATTCAAGGCACATATTAAAAAGCGTTCACAGCATCAAACATTGTTCAAAGCTTCACAAACTATTTAAAAGAAAATTATATCTCATCAAATTACCTGTGGCATCTGATCCCGAGGTCCTGAACAGGCCTAAAACAGAATTTAATGATACTTTGTATAATGTTATAGCGATCGATATTTAATTTTGTTCTTACATAGGGAATGAGGCTGAGAAAAACTTGTAAACCAATATTGAAAATATTGAAATTGTTTACCTATTCTACAAAGGTTTGAGTTTGAATATTTATCATTAAGTAACATGTTGTCAACATTACTAAATCTGTAATATTAAATACCACAGACATTGCAATTAAATGATTGCAAGGTCTTGATTATTTTTTATTTCAGTGTTTTATAAATTTTGTACATAACGATACTAGATACGTTTTACGTCTATAAAATTAGTCCAAAAACGTTGCAAGAAGTTAATAGCACTGAAATACAAAACACGGAAATTATTTGCACTAATAGTCTAATACTACTTAGCATAAGTAAAATGAACATCGATTTTGAAGCAAGATGCAATGAATATAATGCATATAAAACTAATGAGATAATAACTAATGTGATTAATCAAACAGCAAACACTAAAATTATCAATAAATAAAGTTCTCGAGACCAGCCTGCCACAACCAAACTACCAAGTCAAGTGAAAAATGAGACGCGGACTATATTTGATTCACATTTCGATATACATATCTGAAAGCACAAGAAATCATAGAAATCTTAGTTTTCTCAACTAACTTATGATATTTCCTGAAATACTTCCTTACAAACCAGATCTGTGATCTTTTAATAGGTTTGAAAATTTCGTGGTGGCGCATAGTTCTCACAGTATCCAGAATAAAATAAAAGGTTGAAGTCCCAACATTCGACGTTAAGTGTTTCTGCTCTACTGTACATCTTGGCATATTGCCAGGCTTGTTTACAATGGACGTACATTTCTGTTATGTCCTTACTACCCTATGTTCTGCCAGATTTATCGCAGACTGTGTAATCCTAATGCTTGTACGATATGCATACATCCTCGTTCCTCTGTCTTAACGCATGTGTTCGACTAAGTTATAGTTAGTTTACTAACGTAGATGTATTGATAGATATATTTGCAGATCTATTTGATATTGAAAATTATTTTTAATAAATATTATTCAAGTGTAAATAATAATATATTTAGATTTTCTGTTATGATATAAAACTCATTTATGAAAAGTATACTTAGTGCAGTAAGTGACAGTTGTTGCCTTTTTGCCTAATTTAAATAATAGTAAAGAGAAAATTTCATTATTATCACTAAGTTCAATTTTACTAGTAATTTTTGTCTGCCAATAACAATTAATGGTTCCACAGTATTATTATTGAACTCAAGAAGAATTCTGTTACAATTCTGTTAAGAATCCGAACACTCGAACCTTTGAGAATGCCTTAAGGCGAAACCGGTCAGGTTCAATAATAAATACTGTGGAAAAAGTGCAAGTGTGTTCTGAATATGTGTAACAGTGAATTCCACCAAGTGCCATCAATCAAAAATATAAATACATCTAATAGTGTACCTAAATAGTAGTAGTGTAAATACAAAACCATGCGGTTCTGGGCAGAATAAAATTTGGGCCACCCCATTTCTTCTTCAGCGATGTCGTAGAAGGCGATTAAGGGATACGGCTGTTTAAAATCAGATAGATATAAACAGCCCAGGCTCAGCCTTAAATGCATGGCTTGAGTTAACAATAGTGCCCGGAATACAGCAATAGGCTCACCCCCTATTACGTGGGAACTAATAAAATGATTGGTCAAATGTGGATGTTAAGTCACCTCTGCCTAACTCTCCGGGGATACATGATTGTGTATGTACGTATGTATGTATGTTAATACAGCTCATCCATACGCCATATGATGCAAGACCATCATATATTTAGAAAGTCCTTCCGATTTACTTCATACCCCTCTTAAGACATTTAGGGAACGCTATGGGGTAGTTGACTCGTGACAGCAAAACGTGACCTGAATAGAAGTACCGAAATGTTAACTTTGCAAGCCCGGCCTCTATTGATCAATGCAGTAGATATTTATCCGATCTCCTTCATTGACGACTGAAACTTGCCTACCGGACTGTCTATTTCGACTTTAGCAGAATATCTATATCAAGATATGACATTTTGTTAAGTGTTTACGATAAATCAATCTAATAAGAAGTGTCGTTATATTATTAATTAATAAAAATATAATTTATTATATTATTGTATAAAGAAGTTCGCATGGCATGACAAGGGAGCGAATTAACCAAAAGTTAGGTTTTAAGTTTTTTAGAAAACTGTATTTTAGTCTATTTCAGTTGGTAGGTATCATATAACCAAAATATAACCATTTGTTAATATTACACGATACTTCAAAAGTACCGTTCAAATAATAATAAAAAAAGATATAATTAGGCAAACGGAAAAAAAAATGGATACTTCAGCAATAACTTTTTTTGACAGGATTTCACCGTAGCCCCCAAAGACGGACACATAAGGCAGGATTTGGATTTGTTCAGGAGGGGTCCGGTAGCTTAGTGGTCAAAGCATTCTCCCTGTAAAAGAAGGATTGCGAATACCAATCCAGCCTGGACCGATAAAAAAAACAATTCAACAGTAACTAAAAATAAATAACTATTAAATATAACAAAATTAATTCCTATTTTAAAAGCTTTACAGGGTTTAAATAAACTCAAAACACAGGACGGCAAAGTACTAACCGTTTATGTGGTTGGAAACTGTAAAATACTTCACATGCCTCCATGAAGGACCCTTATCCATGTGAAACATTTTAGCATAATAGCGAAAGTTAATTAAGTGGCAAACATAGGGTCCGAGCAGAAAGGTTCTGTATATGTACGGTTTTGTTTACAAATCACAGTTGATGTTATGTGATACGTCTATAATATGTTTTATATCATTTTACATTTAATAAATTTAGAAAAAAAAAATATTGTACCTATAAATTATACGTACTACTCGTATATTGTTAATTTACGTTAATAATATTTTACATAAATAGCGGTAGTTCTAATATAATATCGAATGCGTTAATTTAAAGACCTCATATTAATATTTTTTTCCGTTGTATTCAAAATTCAAACCTTATATTAATAAAAAAAAAATTGCAGTGTAACAACTTTTTTTAGAGTAATTGAGTAATTAAGCTGATGCGTAAAATTTTATCCTATACATTTTAAGAGAAGCTAGCACGATTTATTGCAGGTATTTGTATTTAACATGCATTTGCATTTTTTATAATTGTAAGATGAATTAGTTACACTAGTATTAGTACGCGTAATAAGTGCGTAAAGATACTATAAATGGCCGTCGTACTAAATATATTCAATACTTTAAGTTGACTTTAATGAATTCTTCATTATGGTTCAATGTTCAAGTCTGACTTGCTTGTAAGTGCAAAACTTTCTTGATCATGAAAGTGTAATTAGTTATGAAAGTTGCAAATTGTGGCTCTTGTCATTAGATCAACTGCAGCTGAACATATTTATGTAAATATTATACGATACGAGTATTCTATGCAAATTGGAAATCTGTAGGAATAGCATCTTGAGAGTTTCATGATGTATTTTAAATGCATAATTAAAAAAAATATCCTTGCTTTTCTTATGAGGTATATCCTTAACGGGAATGCTGATTAAAGTGTCGGTAACTTAGTGGAAAAGAAGACTATCATACATTAGAAAGGTCCCGACTGCGAATCCTGGCCATTATACTGCGAATGTGAATCCACTCTTAACTCAAGCAATTTAGTTTAGCTGAAGGATTACAGTCATCCATATCCATGCTAATATTATAAATGCGAAAGTAACTCGGTCTATCTGTCTGTATGTTACGCTTTCATGCCTAAACTACTGCAACGATTTTGAGGAAATTTGGAATAGATTAGACCTTGAGAAAGGACATAAGCTATGTTTAGTCGCGATAACCGACATCCACGCGGGCAGAGCCGCGGGCAAAAGTTAGTATACTAATAATTTTGTCTACTACTACACTCTTTTTAACCTGTTTGGGCCTCGGCCAACGCTCAATGTGCTTCTGATTAATACGGCTCGTGCGTCCGAATATGGTTTAATATAACCGATCTTGTCAGTAAACCTACATATACGTACACAGCAAAACAGTTTAGATTCAGATAACAAATACGTCTAAACTATTGAAATGTAATTTAATATTGCTGCAAGAGAAGAAAACTCGCAATAAAACCCTGTCCCAAGCCGCCTGGTCAGCGTTCTAGTAGGCAAAAGCCACCCATTATTAGGAGAGGCCAGTGTTCAGAAGTGGAATGCGATAAGTTAATTGATTGACCTATTTAAACTAAATAATTATATGGTACTAAGCTAATTATATAATAGATAATAATGGTGAAATCTGCATAGTTGCACACAGTGCATACATCACTCCAAAATATCGTTTACTTATATCTCATACATTTTTAAGTTCAACCCATCCTGTATAATATATTTAATAGAAGATTACAGAGTACATACAAGAGCCGAGATGAATTCTTTTTTCACGTGTTGGGTACTCTACTTTTTATCACTGACTATGAGAAAATTTTACTGTCTGATTATAAATAATTTTTGACCCATATTCCATACAGCCTGTTCAGTTTTTTTTGGTGGTTTTTAATATGTTTTTATACAGAGAGTGTGCAACGTCTTTGCATATTTTTTTTTCTATCTATACCTAATCCATATAGTATTTACGCATGTTCCAAATTAATTTTGTTTGAATGAATTTTTTATAGCATTTATTATGCTAACTGTTAAGTTCGAAAAACATTGGAAAAAATGAAATGCTCAAGTGAGACTCGAACTCACGACCTTTCGCTTACAGGGCGACTGCTCTGCCAACTGAGCTATTGAGCACCACTTGAATCATTCCAAATTTTCCTTCTCTTTATATCCGTCTATAAGGGCGACGGTGCAGCCATCTACCAACATTCTTACGAACTTATAGCATTTATTATGCTAACTGTTAAGTTCGAAAAACATTGGAAAAAATGAAATTCGAAAAACTTAACAGTTAGCATAATAAATGCTATAAAAAATTCATTCAAATATTTGGGCGCAGTCATCAAAATTCAATGTTTAAAAATGGTTGAAAAATCATTCATTGTTTCCAACAGTTCGTAATAATGTTGGTAGATGGCTGCACCGTCGCCCTTATAGACGGATATAAAGAGAAGGAAAATTTGGAATGATTCAAGTGGTGCTCAATAGCTCAGTTGGCAGAGCAGTCGCCCTGTAAGCGAAAGGTCGTGAGTTCGAGTCTCACTTGAGCATTTCATTTTTTTCAATGTTTTTCGAACTTGATTTTTTTATCACACAGTGAATAAAAGAGCGTTTTATTCACTGTTTTTGATGGATCACGGGCCCTTTTTCGAGGGTCAATGATATAAAAATACTTTTTATGGCCATATAAACTTCGTTTAACTATAATATAATATTGTTAAGTATACAAACACTAAGTAAATGAAAGAATATTGCTTAAAGATAAGCAATTTACATTAATTACGAAAATGCATCAACTGCAAAAGCATTTTAAATTCAGCTTCGTGAATAGCACATTGTCATCTTTTAGAAATGATTAATCATGTAAATGTCACCGATGTCAATAGCCACGTCTTCATTATGTAAGGCACTGCTTCCAGTTCGTTAGCGATTAATAAGTACCTCAAGAATGACTCGTAGTTTATGGTACACGGCTCTCAAATTTGATGAAGGCTTTGTTAGTAGAATTTTTAACGTATTTCCACATTTTGCTGTTCAATAAGTGTCGTTAATTTTCTGTCGGATATTTTAGGTTTTTTTTTTATTTGTTATTTTTAACTTATATTATTTGTTGTTTTTAACAGCAGTGGAGTGCGATGAAAATAGTAATATTCGGTAACAATACCGGATGTAAGGGGAACGCTCCCGATGCCGAAAGCCCCTAGTAGTACCTACTTGGAGTAGGTACTACTAGGGGCTTTCGGCTAACAACACAAACTAAACATAACACATTAGTATAAGAAAAATAATTTGAACAAAAAAAAAATTCATTTTTTTATTTTAATTTGCATAACTTACTCTTCATCGTTTTTTTTTATATAAACTCGTAGTTGATAACATTTTTTTAAGGTTATTTTAATGTTTTCAGATGATGTCTTTGAGGTAAAACGCATCTTCGTATTAACTATATTGTCAAATTTGAACACTTGAGCTCAGCTTCCTCTTAATATTATGCTAAAAAGATTAGCATATTTTAATTTCAATGTTGTATGCCGCTACTTGCAGTAAAAGCCTTTTAACTAATACTAACGTCAGCATTAATTTAACCATAATCCGTTGCAAACAGTTGAAACCACGCTTAGGAACACGGGTTTTTGTTAAAAGCACGGGCAAAACTCGTAGAAATTGTACTTTGTTGCACAAAGAGGCTTATATGAAACTAAATGAAACGAATCGGCTTAAAAGATATTATATAAAACGAAGTAAAAAATACAGACTTAGGTTTTTGAGACGGTATTTATAAATTTTTACAGCATTAAGTATGCTAACTATACAAATCGAGTACATAGGGAAAAAGAAGAATCATCTCGGGCGGGAATAATTCGTAAGAAAATCGGTAGATGACTCCACCGTCGCCTTAAAGACGTATAAGATGGGAAATTTTAATCACATCGGGTGCGTCTCGGTAGCCGTATTGGTCAAGGCATTCCCCCCTCTAAGGGAAAGACTGCGGGTTCAGGTCCCGCCCTAGATGATTCTTCTTTTTCCCTATGTATTCGGTATTTATAAAGTACCAGTAAATAACTTCAACTTTATCGTAAGATATTTTTTGATGAAAATTAGGAGTTTCAAGATACATTTAGAATTTAAATATTGTATCTGAAGAGAGACTTTATTATTAGCTCAGTAAAATTTGTCTATAAATAAATTACATTTTCATTTTTAAATTCGATTGATTACGTTACCTAACTCCTCTTACAATTTTCAAACTACTAAATTGC
Source organism: Eilema sororculum (assembly GCA_914829495.1). Taxonomy (NCBI): domain Eukaryota; kingdom Metazoa; phylum Arthropoda; class Insecta; order Lepidoptera; family Erebidae; genus Eilema; species Eilema sororculum. The sequence goes on along the minus strand of OU618552.1, from coordinate 15,193,873 downwards.
CCGATTACTAATAAAATACATTTCAGTAATCTTATAGTCAATCGTTAGATTACCATAACTATCTGGAATGGCATGCCGAACAGCATTCGGATTAATACGAATGCTTTTGATGATGGCTGTCACGTTTTATTAGCATTGCTAATGCAGATTCAGTGCAGAATTAATTATAATGTAAGGAGCCTTATTACGGTTTCGTATCACCATAATGGCAGTAGTAAAAAGAAAACTAAGCGAAGCGAATTGCCAAAAGAATACATTTTAGTACAAAATGAGTACTTATCTTAAAGGTACTTACTTAAAATATAATAATAATTATTCATATATTTATATAATATTATATTAATTTGTTTCATTATATAATTATGTGAAAAAGGTGTTAAGTGTAATCTGTATACAATACAAATTTAAATAAATTGAATATAGTGGATTATATCACTATTTATTTTTAACAATAAAAATTATCTTAATAACGAAATATTCCGATTTAATGATAAAAATGAGTGAAATGATACCATATCTATTCTATATTAGCTCACGTCCTTATACTTTTCACCAGCGATATGTTTTTGTTTCACTTGTTAGGCTAGGTATCCGAATGCTAGCCAATTTCGTCATAAGTCATAACCTAACTTAGTTTCTGTATAATACAGTCTTAAATGACTCAAACGAGAACCAATAACTAAATAAGAAAAAAGGCCACTGCCTAATTATCTGTAAAGTAAAATGATATCTAACTAAAAAAATATAGCATCTTTATGATTCCGTACCAGTTATTGTATTCAATTACAGAAAGTGTGTCAATTGGATTAATCAAATTGGCCTAATCACTGCTAATGCTATAAAATGTTATATTTTAAGTTAAAAAAAAAATCTTTCTGCACGATACCCGTCTTTGTCTCCCCATCGTTCTCTTTGGTGGTAAACACGACGGCAGAGGCGCGTAAATCATCCAATCATATTATATTGTGTCAAACTAATCACGTGCGCACGAGATCGTGTCATTGGCTGATCAGTCCATTTACACATACGCGAACTTTTTGACTGATGATTTTTGCCGATAACTTACGATTACTTACATTTATGATTATTTCAAAGAGCTGTGAAATTTTGGATTCTAAGTTATTGTTAGAAAACTATTACTTTTCTCAGGCCTCCTTTGAAATAAGGTAGTCCTTAAAACCTGCTAGACAGGGTCGGTGTTGGTGTGTGCGACATTCGTTAAAACAAGGTATGAATTGATTCTACTTCTATCTTGGCATCTATGTCGCTGACCCGATTTGGAATGAACTTAATCGATAAATGTTCTCCGAATAGGTTCACCATTTCCCGCGGGCCCCGACTCAGTTATTTTAAAATGCAACCTTTGCCGCCTTTGCTATGTTGCATAACCTTATATATTTTTACAGTGAGTAGCTGTAAGCTGCAGTAGGTATAAAAGCTTTTAGATGAGCTAAGTCTTCAGCATTTTTCGAGCGTGATACTAGGTTGAAATAAAAATGACAATTCTATCATATCATACATATCTATATATATCATATCATAACTAAATAGGACGTAGCCTTTTATAACTTTGTTTAAAGAAATGCGATTTTTAAAGTCTTCCTGCGTCAGATCTTCTGATTAATTTCTTTGCAATCTAATTTTTCCCTTCGAACCTGGTATTTGCTTTCCTACTTTTCCTTATTCTAATTTTCTACTCTCTGTCTATATCTGGCCACGCTTATTATTATGTGCCCAAAGGTAATGACTTTGCTAATTATGTTTTTAAACTACTACTGGCAGTTGCAATACGCTATGCCTTAATTTAAGTGACATCAGACTCTTTGATCTGAATTTTGATTGCCAATTATAAAAACAAAAGAACCCCCAATTATAACTACTTCATCTAGTCCAAGTAATCGTACCAGGAACCAAAAGCAGCCTGGGCTGCAATGTTTTCCACTGTTGTATTCTAATGACATTTAACTACCTTTTACGACACCCACGGGAACGGAGTTGCAATTTTATTCAGTTTTTTTTTTTTTTTTTTTTTTTTCGTGCGGAAATCCCCACGGATACCCCCAATTTTATTCCCAGCACTTAAGCGCTGTAGCATGAACGTGTAGTTGCGTGGGCTATGAAATAAACAAACATAACATGTAAATCCTTAGATAAACTCAAACAATTACATATTTAGCAAATTAGATAATCCTTGAGCACACATTTTAGAACTGCATAATAAACGTGTTTTTGCTTACCAACTAAAACTAAGCAGAACTTACACCCGGATTTATGTTAGAACTTGTTTACTCACTAGTTCAATAATAAATCTGTAGTAGGCGTTGCCAAGGCCGATATATTTTAAGAGATGCCAACAACTTGATTGTGATAGATTGTCGAATAATATAACCATTATAATTATGTATTTACAGATAACGTAGTAGAACTAAAATCTTATATCTCTATGTCAAACTAACTATTTGCTACATCATAAAACTACGCGTTATTTACCAACCTAAATGTTTCCAGTCTCTAAGTGGGACTTAACAAGCCATCTCTTGAAGACATAAAATTGAAGACCACTTCTTTAGTAAAGTGGGTATCTATAATGTTGGTCTTTATGATTAGGACTCAGAGCTTTCCATCGGTCGCAGTGATATCATTTATATCACTTTATTTTATTATTTGCAAATAAAAAAAAATACACTGCAATATTGAGTCGTAAATGTTTTATTGTACGATGTTTCTGAATGAATGAAATCTGATTCACAAAATAATAATTAATTTAGCATGCATATTATGACATACACGATGGTTGTAAGGCTGAACCCATTAAGTGTGTTGTTGAGTCACTATCTGCCAAGATACCGAGGTTTAATGGCAGATACTGAAGTTGACAATAATCCAATCAGTCTATGTCATCACTAACCCTACAGGACAAAACTCTCATCAACTTATTTGTTTTACTATAATCTATAGAGGGTTATGTGGTCCATAACTGTACTTATACCTACGTAATGTGGGTATAATTCGCCTATCCCTGGGTACTATCTTTCATTAGATTAAAATTATCTACAGGCCTTTGCGTGTTGTATCTGCGTCCACAAATAAATCGGAAAGGGTCTGTATACCTTTTAAACAAAAAGGGAAATTATTATTCTAAACTATGCAAAACCCTAATAAGAATTTTTGTCTTAAAGGTGTACTTGATAGTATTTTTTATTGGCACTAATGAAACATTTGAAATCATCACTTTAAGAATAGGTACATCAAATGTTTCAAAAATGATTTCAACAATTTTAGTAAAAATGTTAAGTTAGGAATTTATTTAGGAGATATTACAGGATTTTTTATTTATTAACGCATTTTTTCTTCGTCTCCTTAACATGACTGAAAATAAATTAGTCAAATATTCGTATACACACGTATCAAACACCCTTTTTATAACAATCGTGATGATACGTTAAGGATGAAGGAACCTGTATGGCGTGATGGTGTTGATGGTATACCAGTTTGAGGCTCGCTCAGTGCAAAACCCTCAGAACCCTTAACATAAGGTATGTTCAATTTGGGTATAGTCCAGATAGTGTTGTAAACTATGTACCGCTTTGTGATGAAAAGTTTTAAATGTAGTTTTATATTAGTGGATACATTTCTAGATGAATATAAAGTTGTGTAGGTAAATACTGGTGCCGTGCTACACCTCAGTTGCACGTTCCAAACTAAGCTTGATAGATCTTAAAGTATCGAGTTAAACGACCTACACTACGAACTCTTATTGAACCTCGATTCAATAAAGAGCTAGAATCAACAAAGCCACTTTTATTGCATTTTTTATATGAGGTTATTGATTAAGTTATTCTTTATTTAATCGTATAAGTAGTAAGTAAGTCAATGTATACTACAAGGGACTTGATTCATTTTTACTTTCCTTTGTTTAAAATTTCTTTCACTGTAGGTACTTATACATTAAATCTTGTTTATTCTAAATCGGTCGTACGAAGATACGAGCCGGAAAGGGAGGTTATATCGCACTCGAACCCACTAAAACCGCACGTTGTCTGTTGATATGTGTGCTAGGCTGGAGGTGAGGTTGTCTTCGACATATCCCTCGCACCCCGGGTGACCCAGAGCCTAAGGGATGGCCCTCTGGTCCTCCTCGGGAGGGGGGACAACGGTGTCCCCAACTCGGGGTGCGGGTTGGGTAACCTCCACGTTGGCCTTTCCGTTTCTTCCCCCTCTGGACTGCGGTCCTGGGGAGCAGAAGCGGAGGGGCTGGTGCATCCTGGACAACGGCTAACAGACTCCCACCTTGGGAGTTCTGTTGGCCGTTGACGAATAACCCAACGGCCGACCTCATTGTACGAGGAGGTCGTGGGATGGCGGGCCTGCAAGGCCCGCGGGAAGGGATCCGTAGGATTCCTTCCATTCAAACAGCCCTTTTCAGGGCTAGCTGACCCAGAGGGGGTCGTGGTATGGCGGGCCTGCAAGGCCCGCGGGAAGGGATCCGTAGGATTCCTTCCATTCAAACAGCCCTTTTGAGGGCTAGTCGACCCAGAGGGGGTCGTGGTGTGGCGGGGCTTCAAGGCCCGCGGAGAGAGATCCGGTTCCCGCTAGTCGCTCCCAGTATCCCTCTGCTCTCAGAGGGGACAGGGGAGAGGCAAGGGTTCCGTGAGATCCAGGGACGGGTTGGCCCACTGCTCGCGCAGGGGCTGACAGGCACTCGTGCCACCGTCGGTGTTGGGAGAGTTGGCTGCTCCCCCGCGTCGCGTAACCTTCTAGATATCGACAACGATCTGAGTGCTAGCCACACTCGGTATGCCGGTATCCTGGAGGCCGCGGGGCTTGCCTTAATTGGCCGGCCCGCGACAAGGAAAAGTCTTAAAAACCCGACAGCGAAGTCGTTTAAAACCTGTGGACACCAGGGGACCTCCACAGTATGTACCCCGCTTCTCGGAAAGAGCGTCACCCGGGAAGTGTAACCTTTCGTCTCATGCTCGTGGGAACCTTATGACATCTGCTTACTTTCATAAAAACCCCCCCCTACCAAGCGAAACAGACTGCGCGGAGGTCGCGCAGCGCCACGACGCGGAGGTCGCGTCACCAACTGCGGCGGTGTCGGAAAACTTCGACACCGCCACCGAGAAGAGCAGGGCGAACAGCCCGGTGGGTCTGCAGACCCGAAAATCTGCACGGAGGAGGAACGGCGGCAAGAAGGCTGCTCCTCCTCCACGGAGGACTGAGTCGGACGCAGCCGTCACTTTGACCGACTCGTCCTCCAACGAGGACAACAACCAGGGCAGCGAGGATTCCCCCCCGCCCAAGGTCGCGATGGTCGGCTGGGGGAAGACGCGGGGTGGCAAGAGGCCCATCCCCCAAACGCCCTCCTCTCGGGCCCCGGCCCTGAGAGATGCTGTGGCGCCGCCGAGTCCCTCCACCTCGGTGGCGCCTACGCCCATGCCCCGTACCGACCCAACTTCTAGGGAGGTACTGCAGGCCCTGGAGGAAGTGATAGGGACCCGTGCTGGGTCTATGGGGCCGGAGGAAGTCCGGCTGCGACGGGCGACGACGCGCCTAATCGAGGAGTTCGGCCTGCTCAGAGCGGAGCTAGTTGGGTCGCGGAACGAGCGGGCTCAGCTAGGCAGACGACAGGTCGAGCTAATCGATGCCTCGGAGCGGCAGGCGGCAGAGTACCGCAAAGAGATGGCCAAAATGGCGGCCGAGTTTGCGGACTTGCAAAAGGTCGTCGCCGGGCTGCCGGAGGGGCGCGTCACGCGGTCGGCGCGGCGGAAGCCGGTCGCGCAGCCGGCAGAGCCGAAGTCGTCGGACCGGCCGGTTTCGCCGGTGCGGTCGCCGGTGCGGTCGCCCGTGCGGTCGAGGTCGCCGCTGCGGCTGGAGGCACCGTTGCGGCCGGAGTCGCCACCGCCGGCGCCTATCCGGCCACAGTCACCGGTATTGGTGCCGGCCCGGCCCGCGGACCCGCTGGCCGCAGTCGTGGCGGCTCTGGCCGCCATGGAAAGGCGGCTGGAGGCGGCGCAGGCAGCGCAGGAGGCGCGGCAGGCGGCGCACGAGGAGTGGACAAGGCGTGGATTGGAGTCCATCATGGACTCCATACGCCGCCCGCCCCTGGCGTCGCCTACAGGGTATGCTGGAGCAGTAAAAAGGGGTCGCCCAGCAGTGACGGGGACCCCGCAGGAGCCGGCCAGCAGCCCATCCGCTGTGCCATCTGCTCCAGTCGCTGCCGCTGCCGCTGCTGCGCAGGGCGCTCAGCCCAAGGGCAAGGGAAAGGGGAAGGGCAAGGGGAAGACGTCCTCTGCCCCAGCCCCAGCCCTGGCTCCAGCCTCTACCTCGGTTCCGGCCCCAACCGCCTCCACAAGCTCCGCACCGGCAGGGGGCTGGGAGGTGGCTGGTGAGACGAGAAGAAAGCGGAACGCCAAGAGAAAGGCAGCCAAAAAGGCCAGGAAGGCTGAGGCTGCTGCGAAGGGAGCGCCGGTGAGGTTGCGCGTCCCCCGCACAACGGCCGTCGTATGACTCCGGAGGCTGCGGAGAGGGGCGTGCAATACCCGGACCTGGTGAGGCGGGCCAGAGGCCTCATAGATATGAGGTCTCTTAAACTGGCGAAGCCCCTCCGAGTCACGGAGACTCGGACGGGTGCCCGCCTCATCCAGGTCCCTGGCGCTTCCAGCGGTCCCCAGGCTGATGCCATAGCGGCTCAGCTAAGGGAGACGCTGGATGCAGCCGACGTCCGGGTGTCCAGGCCCACCAAGTGCGCAGAACTGCGTATTTCGGGCTTGGACGACTCCATCACGGCCGAAGAGATTCGGGCCACCGTGGCGGAGGCCGGGGGCTGCCCCCTGGAGGCGGTTAAGGTCGGAGCGATTCGCTACGGCCGTCGCGGACAGGGGGCGGCAGTTGTCGGCTGCCCCATCGCAGCAGCTCAAAAGGCTGCCGATCGGCGGGTCCTCGTGGTGGACGGCGTTGTTGGGGTGCGGGCTCAGCTCCTGCAGGCTCGACCGGCCAGGTGCTTTAGGTGCCTGGCGGTCGGGCACGTGGGGGTGCAGTGCACGGCGGAGGTGACGGTCGGTGACCGGTGCTTCCGCTGTGGCCAACCCGGTCATAGGGCCGGTGGTTGCGAGGCCCCGCTGCACTGTTTTAGGTGTGCAGCGGGGGGCAAACCGGCCGACCATCGGATTGGCAGCAAGGCCTGCACCGGAGGGGAGCCGAAGCCACGAGGCGGGCGTTCCGCAAACTGTTCGCAGCGGGATGCGGAGATGGTTCCATAATGGATCCCCAGCTCCGCATCCTGCAGGCGAACGTGGGCCACGGTGTCGATGCTCAGGCACTTCTGCTCCAGAGCATGGCACAGTGGTCCATACACGTCGCCGCTGTCGCCGATCCATACACCCACCGCCCCCCCGGGCCTGCCTGGGTGGTCGACCTGGATGGGTCGGCGGCACTGGTGCGTAACGCCGCTGCGGGTGCCCCTCCCTTTGTGGTGATCGCAAGGGAGCATGGCATCGTAGCGGCGCGTGTGGGGGAGATTGCGGTCGTGGCCGTCTACTTCACGCCGGCATCACACCGACGCATAGGGCAGTATCGGCAGTCGCTGGAGCGGCTGACCGACGTCGTCAATGCCTGTCACCCTAGCCCAACCGGGCTTGTGCTTGGGGACTTCAATGCCTGGTCCGAGGCTTGGGGGTCCCGGCACACGAACCCGCGAGGTAGGGCTCTGGAGAGCTGGGCCGCTACTCTCGGTCTGGTTCTCCAGAATCGCGGGGCCGAAGCCACGTTCTGGGTGGCGGAGCGCGGGGCGAGTTCGATCGTTGATCTCTCATTCGCGAGCGCTTCGCTGTCGCAACGTGTGCGGGACTGGCGTGTTGTCGTGGAGGTGGAGACACTGTCGGATCACCGATACGTTCGGTTTGATGTCTCCCCTCCCGAGAGTGATGCGCTGGTCACACCGGCCCCACGCGAGCCGCGCTGGGTGCTTAGGGGACTGAATAGGGATGCTCTCCTGGAAGCCGCCTCCGTGCAGGCCTGGGCCATGGTGCCGGACAGGCCTGACGACATCGATGACGAGGCGGCGTGGTTCCGGGAGGCCATGACTGTTGTCTGCGATGCGGGTATGTCTAGGGCACCAGCCTATAGTCCGAGGCGCCGGGTCTACTGGTGGACTGCGGAGATCGCGAGGCTGCGTCAAGCCTGCGTGATCGCGCACCGCCGGTGGGCCAGGCTCCGTAGGAGGCGTAGCCGCCCCGCAGACACAGATCCCCTAGTGGCGGAGTTGCAAGAGGGATACAGGGAAGCCAGGAATGCCCTCCGAGCGGAGATCAAGCGATCCAAGGCAGCTTCCTATAGGGAGCTGCTGGAGACACTGGAGCGGGACCCATGGGGGCGGCCTTACCGCTTGGTAAGAGGAAAGCTGCGCCCCCGGGCCCCTCCCCTAACCCAGGTTCTCGAGCCGGCTCTGCTTGGAGGAGTGGTGGCATCCCTGTTCCCGGCGCGGGCGGAACACGTTCCGCCGCAGATGACTCCGCCACCTCGGTCGCCTGATGCGCCCGGCGTGGTTATTGACGACGACGTGCCCGAGGTCACTTGGGTAGAACTAGAGCTGGCGGTGCGACGGCTTAGAGCCAAGAAGAACACCGCCCCGGGACCCGACGGCATTCCAGGCCGTGCGTGGGTACTAGCTCTAGGAGAAGACGGTCTCGAACCCCGACTGCGAGGGTTCCTCAGCGCATGCTTGGAGCGGGGCCAGTTTCCGAAGATGTGGAAGACGGGGAAACTGGTCCTCATCCGCAAGGACGGACGCCCGGCGGACGAGCCGTCCGGGTACCGGCCCATAGTGTTGCTCGACGAGGTGGGCAAGCTCTTCGAAAGAGTGATTGCCAAGCGCCTCGTCGAGCACCTCTCTAGAGTGGGGCCGGACCTAGCGGACACGCAGTACGGCTTCCGCCGGTGGCGTTCCACTGTGGATGCCATCATGCGCGTGAGGACTCTGGCGGAGGATGCGGTTGCCCGGGGTGAGGTGATGTTGGCGGTGTCCTTGGACATCTCCAACGCGTTCAACACCTTGCCCTGGAGTTGCATCAGGGAGGCGCTCGTGTACCACGATGTGCCTCTCTACCTCCGCCGCATAGTCGGGGCGTACCTGACGGAGAGGGCCGTCATTTACCCAAGTGCGACCGGCGTCGGTAGGCGTGAGATGTCGTGCGGTGTCCCACAGGGATCGGTCCTGGGGCCGCTCCTGTGGAACATCGGATACGACTGGGTGCTTCGCGGTGAGCTCGCGTTCGGTGCCACCGTCACGTGCTACGCGGACGATACGCTAGTGACGGTGAGTGGCGCTACACACCGCGAGGCGACCCAGAGGGCCACGACCGCTGTTGCTCAAGTCGTGGATCGGATCCGGCGGCTGGGTCTCGAGGTGGCTCTGCACAAATCCGAGGCCTTGTTCTTTCATGGTCCTCGGCGCAGGCCACCCCCGGGATCCAGCTTGACAGTAGGAGGTACTCCCATCGACATCAAGCCCCGGTTGAAATACCTGGGGCTCGTACTCGACGGTCGGTGGGACTTCGGAGAGCACTTCCGAAGTCTGCGCCCCAAACTGTTGGTGTCAGCTAACGCGCTGATGCGGCTGCTGCCCAACTTGAGGGGCCCAGAGGACTCCTGCAGGAGACTCTACGCGGGTGTCGTGCGGTCCATGGCCCTGTACGGGTGCCCCGTGTGGGCGGACGCCCTGCAGGCCAGGTTCGTGCAACTGCTGCATGCGCCGCAGCAGACGATGGCCTGCAGGGCCATTAGGGGGTACCGCACGATATCCTTTGAAGCGGCGAGTCTCCTAGCCGGATCGCCACCGTGGATCCTGGAAGCGAGATCCCTTGCGGCACTGTATCGGTTCCGTAAGGAGGCGCGGGAGCGGGGATACGATCCGGAGCCCGAAGACATTCGGGCCGAGAGGTCCCGGCTCCACGGGATCATGGTGGCGGAGTGGGAGCGACGACTTGAGCAACGACGCGCAGGGCATGCCGTCATAGAGGCGGTAAGGCCCATCATGGGGGAATGGCTCGAGAGGCCACATGGCAGCCTCTCGTATCGACTGACGCAGATTATCACCGGGCACGGGTGCTTCGGGAGATATCTGTGTCGGATCGAAAAGGAGCCAACGTCCGAGTGCCATCACTGCGACGCGAGCGAGGACACGGGGCTGCACACGCTCACCGAGTGTCCGGCATGGGCCGGACCGAGGCGGGAGCTAGTGTCGGCCCTGGGTGTGAGAGTTCTCACCCTCGCCACCCTGCTCACAGCAATGGTCCGCTGCGCGGACGCGTGGGCGGCCGGCGCCTCCTTCAGCGAGCAGGTAATGGTCGTGAAGGAGACGGCGGAGCGGGAGAGGCGGCGCGAGCGAGAAAGACTCGCGGATCGCGCCGCCCGCGCGCGCAGGCAACTCGGGCGTCGGAGGGCACTGACTGACCTCCGTCCCCCATGAGCGCGGGCCTGGGGGTGACAGGTGGAGCCGCCTGTCACCCCAGCAGAAGCAGGCCACGGCGGCGGCGCGCTGAATAGTGCGCCTCCCCATTCCGGGGGCGAGTTGGGGACACCGTTGTCCCCCCTCCTGAGGAGGGCCAGACCGTAAGGGATGGCCCTGGGTCAGCCGGGGTGCGAGGGATATGTCTTTGACAACCTCACCTCCGGCCTAGCACCAAGACCCACAGTCGGCGTGCGGTTTTAGTCGGTTCGAGTCCGACATAACCTCCCCTTCCGGCTCCGGCAGGGGGGGTATCCGAGGGGATTTCCGCACGAAAAAAAAAAAAAAAAAAAAAAAGGTGTCCCCAACTCGCCCCTGGAATGGGGAGTGCAAACGCGCGCCAACGCCGTAGCCTACCTCTGCTGGGGTGACAGGCGGCTCCACCCGTTACCCCCAGGCACGAGTTGCCTACGCACGCGGGCACCTATTAATAGTACTTATATACGATTTGCTTAATATTCATTTATTTTAAGTACCTATCCCATACTATCTCACCAGACCTTTTGCTCTGTAATTATATTACGATAAAACTAATCAATCACGTAGATACAATACCATAACCATTACCACAACTATTACTCGGAACATTGTTCTAGAACTTTTAGCTGGAACACTAATGATCACTGAAATAGATTTATTATATTGGTTATATATGTTATACCTACATATTTAACGGTAAATACTCGAGTAAAACTTTCCACTGGAAAATATATACCACGTAGTCCATCAAAGTTAATACTGGCAGTACAAATAACGTCTTGCTTGCTGCGTCCGTTCTAATATTTGTTTTGAACGTTGAGCGAGCAACTTTATATGTTCATTATTATTTTATCTCAGTTTGTTCAACTCTCGGAAAATTTTAATGAGTAATTGTAGGGAAAATTTATATAAATTAATAATGAACTTTGTGGTTTGACATTTGTGATATGTTTGCGTGGGTACAAAACCAACATTATTTATCGATATTTGTTCACTTAGGAATTCAAGACTGAAATTAAGTCTCTTATTATCTAAAAGTACATACCCGTATGAGTATAGAAACAGAGGCTTTGGTTGTGTTGGATATATAAGTAGATAATGTATCTTTGTGTTTTTATATTTTCAAATTTTCTCATAACGTTAGTTTTTCTAAGACGGTGGAATAATACTTTTTCCAGTACAAGTAAACTGTTCGAGAAAGTTTTTTTTTTTTCTTATTTTCATTTCGTGCTTTCCGCTTTTTCTGTTCCTTCTTCTGTGCGTTGTGTCAAGTAAGATAAGTCCTTCTTTACGAAAAATATTAGTCTAGTTAGCCTAATCTCGAGTATTATATTAAAATTACAAACTTATGTCTCACAGATTTTCATCATAGAAAAGCCTCACTAGTATCATAACAATTTAAACTATTACAAATCATACTAGGTTATATAATAGAAAAGCTATTTAACGTTTCGGAAGCGATAACAAACTAATCTCTTTACCTGAAATACCTACTCTTTAGAAAAACGGAAACAAAAGGCACGATTTGTTCTCGTCTACTCACTTAGTAAAACCTTCACATATTGCACCCGAGGCAACATAACTGATAAAAAATGTATGTGTACCAAGAGTTATTGTGTGTACGTTTCCGCGAAAAGGTAAATACTTGAAAATTTTAAATTAGGTACCTCTGTTATTTTTTATCAGCTATAGTAGCTCGGCCGTATTGCCTGCTATAGCCATTGGAACAAGTCACGGGAATTCTTTGAGGTAGAAAATTGCCTCGGTGCGTGAATGTATTAATGTATAATGGTAATGGTTTTGTTTCGTTTAGTTTTTGTACCTTGTTGCCCCGGACAGTGGTTGAGTTTAGCACGAGAGTTCAGGTAGATAGTTACGATTTAGATAGATTCTTTAAAAAGAGTGGAAATATTTACTTACTTTAATAATGTTTATTAGAAGCATTGTCTATAGAATTAACAAAAAGTAAGAGCATTTTTATGTTCAGTACCTTACAGAACTGTGCACTGTTATATAGTTATTTAGTCAACTTTATTATTACATACCCCATGACTGTGTACCTTAAAATTATAGTAATAATATAGTTATTAGACTCGCGTGGAGAGTCTTCCGTACTAATGAAGGAGTTCCGACACAGAATAAATAATAGTACTCCGGTTACTATCAGTAGCTAGACATACTGATCGTAACTTTCCCCTTTCAGGGCGTCCCTTTGACAATGAGTCGATGCTGAGCGACGAAACTAAATCTTTGATAAAAAAATGCCTCTCTTCCTCTCTCTCTCTCTCTCACACACACACACATACACATACACACGCACACACACACGCACACACACATACCCTCATACCAATACACAAAGATCCAGTCACACCAGTGGAAAAAGGAGACTTTTCCACTTGGAACGAGTATGGCCATCATTGCAAGTGGAATGGCTAGTGTTTTCAAAATATGCTCACCGGTTTAAGTTACTCTTGATAACCTTTCTTTAGAACAAATACACAAAAATCTCACCAAAATAAATGGCAACATTAACATATTTTACCTACTAAAGTACATTAAAGAAAGAAGCCTAAGTAACCACCATTAATATCATCAGCCAGAGTAACTATCGAAATTCACCCGAATAACAGCTCTATCCCATTGACAAAATAGCCTGCCAGCCTTGGTTTATATTACACATAAACTTACGCTTGTGACCTTCACGGCTTCCAACTGCTTAGTCGCATATTTTCTACATCTTTAGTACATACCCTACTCCGCTACCTGGGGTGGATTTGATAATATATTTCAAAAGTTTTCTTTACTAATAACTTTATAAGATAACGTTCTGAAATAAAATATTTCACAGTAAAATATAGAGCAAGAAGATCTAAGTAGCTTAGTAAATAAAATCGAAGTTCAGAAATGTTTAATTTTATATTGTGTTATGATATCAGCAATAGAATAATTGATTGACTGATATTTTGTTATGATAGTATTTTTTCGCAGTTTTTGTAAAAAAGGATAGCCCCTCTTTATTTTTTATCCACTTCGAAATGATTGCAAAGAGCCACTGTAGGTGATCAGTGTTTGCACGAAATATATTTAAGAAATACGCCTCCTTCGCGACCTTGACTTATTTAAGTACGCTGTTTGTTTGACTCTGATGGCGTTTCACGCTGAATTAAACATTAATGTTTTAAATTCTGCATTTGAAATGGACACCTGTAAGTGAGCGAAAATTAACCCTTAGCACTTTCTATTTGAAAAGCTGTTTATTTGTTTGTAAATTATGTGAAATTTCTTGTGTTTAAGTAGCGTTGTAATAATATTTAGATACCGAACGAAATAAAATAATATGAAATGTCATCAACGTAACTACTCGTGTTACGTCCTTGAAACAAAAATAGATAACAGTCCCAATTATATTTTGTGTGTTATATGCTTAGTTGAAACACCTTTTTTTTTTTTTTTTTTTCCGTGCGGAAATCCCCTCGGATACCCCCCTGCCGGAGCCGGAAGGGGAGGTTATGTCGGACTCGAACCGACTAAAACCGCACGCCGACTGTGGGTCGTGGTGCTAGGCCGGAGGTGAGGTTGTCATCGACATATCCCTCGCACCCCGGCGGACCCAGGGCCATCACTTATGGTTTAGCCCTCCTCGGGAAGGGGGACAACGGTGTCCCCGACTCGCCCCCGGAATGGGGAGGCGCGCTTCTCAGCGCGCCGTCGCCGTGGCCTGCTTCTGCTGGGGTGACAGGCGGCTTCACCCGTCACCCCCAGGCCCGCGCTCATGGGGGACGGAGGTCAGTCAGTGCCCTCCGACGCCCGAGTTGCCTGTGCGCGCGGGCAGCGTGGTTCGCGAGTCTCGCTCGTTCGCGCTGCCTCTCCCGTTCCGCCGTCTCCTTCACGACCATTACCTGCTCGCTGAAGGAGACGCCGGCCGCCCACGCGTCCGCACAGCGGACCATTGCTGTGAGCAGGGAGGCGAGGGTAAGAACTCTCACTCCCAGGGCCGCCACTAGTTCTCGCCTCTGTCCGGCCCATGCCGGACACTCGGTGAGCGTGTGCAGCTCTGTGTCCTCGCTCGCGTCGCAATGATGGCACTCGGACGTTGGCTCCTTTTCGATCCGACGCAGATACCGCCCAAAGCACCCGTGCCCGGTGATAATCTGCGTCAGTCGATACGAGAGGCTGCCATGTGGCCTCTCTAGCCATTCCCCCATGATGGGCCTTACCGCCTCTATGACGGCATGCCCTGCGCGTGGTTGCTCAAGTCGTCGCTCCCACTCCGCCACCATGATCCTGTGGAGCCGGGATCTCTCGGCCCGAATGTCTTCGGGCTCGGGATCGTATCCCCGCTCCCGCGCCTCCTTACGGAAACGATAGAGTGCCGCAAGGGATCTCGCTTCCAGGATCCACGGTGGCGATCCGGCTAGGAGACTCGCCGCTTCAAAGGATATCGTGCGGTATCCCCTAATTGCCCTGGAGGCCATCCTCTGCTGCGGCGCACGCAACAGGGGCAGGAATCTGGTCTCCAGGGTGTCCGCCCACACGGGACACCCGTATAGGGCCATGGACCGCACGACACCCGCGTAGAGTCTCCTGCAGGAGTCCTCCGGGCCCCTCAAGTTGGGCAGCAGCCGCACCAGCGCGTTAGCTGTCACCAACAGTTTGGAGCGCAGACTTCGGAAGTGCTCTCCGAAGTCCCACCGACCGTCGAGAACGAGCCCCAGGTATTTCAACCGGGGCTTGATGTCGATGGGAGTACCTCCTACTATCAGGCTGGATCCCGGGGGTGGCCTGCGCCGAGGGCCATGAAAGAACAAGGCCTCGGATTTGTGCAGAGCCACCTCGAGACCCAGCTGCCGGATCCGATCCACGACTTGAGCAACAGCGGTCGTGGCCCTCTGGGTCGCCTCGCGGTGTGTAGCGCCACTCACCGTCACTAGCGTGTCGTCCGCGTAGCACGTGACGGTGGCACCGAACGCGAGCTCACCGCGAAGCACCCAGTCGTATCCGATGTTCCACAGGAGCGGCCCCAGGACCGATCCCTGTGGGACACCGCACGACATCTCACGCCTACCGACGCCGGTCGCACTTGGGTAGATGACGGCTCTCTCCGTCAGGTACGCCCCGACTATGCGGCGGAGGTAGAGAGGCACGTCGTGGTACACGAGCGCCTCCCTGATGCAACTCCAGGGCAAGGTGTTGAACGCGTTAGAGATGTCCAAGGACACCGCCAACATCACCTCGCCCCGGGCGACCGCATCCTCCGCCAGAGTCCTCACGCGCATGATGGCATCCACAGTGGAACGCCACCGGCGGAAGCCGTACTGGGTGTCCGCTAGGTCCGGCCCCACTCTAGAGAGGTGCTCGACGAGGCGCTTGGCAATGACTCTTTCGAAGAGCTTGCCCACCTCGTCGAGCAACACTATGGGCCGGTACCCAGACGGCTCGTCCGCCGGGCGTCCGTTCTTGCGGATGAGGACCAGTTTCCCCGTCTTCCACATCTTCGGAAACTGGCCCCGCTCCAAGCATGCGCTGAGGAACCCTCGCAGTCGGGGTTCGAGACCGTCTTCCCCTAGAGCTAGGACCCACGCACGGCCTGGAATGCCGTCGGGTCCCGGGGCGGTGTTCTTCTTGGCTCTAAGCCGTCGCACCGCCAGCTCTAGTTCTACCCAAGTGACCTCGGGCACGTCGTCGTCAATAACCACGCCGGGCGCAACAGGCGACCGAGGTGGCGGAGTCATCTGCGGCGGAACGTGTTCCGCTCGCACCGGGAACAGGGATTCCACCACTCCTCCAAGCAGAGCCGGCTCGAGAACCTGGGTTAGCGGTGGGGCCCGGGGGCGCAGCTTTCCTCTTACCAAGCAGTAAGGCCTCATTGTGGTGCACCCTTTGAAAAGGATATTTTCTTTTCTCAGCAGCTATTGTGACACCTTCTGTACCTTCTTCCGAGGAAGATTTGTGCCATCCACCCAACATGAACTTCCCAGATCCTACTCCTGTATTTCTGATTAACCGATGATACAGTTAAGAAAGATCGGTGTTTTCCCAGTACAAAACACTTGCACTATTAGACTCAGCTGTAACCCTCATCAGTAACGGAAAGGAACTCCTAGAGCCTTCACCTAATATCATAATTGGTACGCCAGGAGTTATTCAAAGGCAGTAGGTTTAGTTTCATAAAGAACAAACGTTCCGTGATGGTGCTACCTGCTACAAGTTCGAACTGCAACTCCTCTTCTGCTGCTATATAGAGCTACGAGGGTGAAATTCAATATTAAACACGCCAATACCCTTGCTATCTATTTTAGATTATTTTCTTGAAATATTGGTTTTGTCGAGCTATTTGCTATAGTATTATTAGCAGTGATGTCGTTATAAATCTGATAACAAACGCCAATCACTAAGGTCGTTAGTGGCCTCAACTCCCCTACGATCCTGACATTTGGCACAAGCGTTTATGGAATTATTTACCCTAAAACCAGGGTAATATGGTTCCAGTTTGAAGAGAAAGTTTTATTTGTTATTGCTCCGCCGTGGATCCATTTCAATTCTCGCATCTGATATGATAAATAGTAAAAAGATAAAATATACGAGTACACATACATACATTTTTTGACATGTTTTCTTTCTTGTGATAAACTGATTCTACTTTCAGTAATGGAAATAATAAAATAAGACACTACCTATTCATCATTAAAAGCTTTTTATCACTGTCAAATGTCGTAAAATATTAAAAAAAGGTATAAAAGTATTATTTTTAGTTAGCACGAAGAAACAAGTGCTTGTGCCGTCTAAGGAGATACGTGTACGTCTATAAGTACGTCCCACATAATAATTAATGATAAAGCGTACATACATTTATCCCTTTTGCCGTGTGTGCAAAGATTTTCAGTACACGGCGTTCCCTCTTTGCTTGCTACGACTGTAAAATCTAACGCCACATAGCACAAACACAACGTTTGTGAAGGAACGTGGAGCCATGTTCCTCCAACACGAAGAGAGGATCGCTGGCCAGGCAACATGATCGACGGATTTAGCTGTTCGTGACTCATAATGGTTTGATCTCGTTCAAGTAACTTCTTATGAAATATCGTCTATAAAAATTCAAGCAAACAAAAGAACAAACAACAGAAGTGTTATGATGGAATTTTTGACGACTAATAAAAGTAATTACGATTATTACGATCAAAATGCTCATAAACTGAACTATAGGGAAGTAATGGTACGATGGTAACAAGATGTAAATCTGTTTTGAAACATAATACTATAATCAATAGAGCTAAACTTATGTAACGGATATTGTATCATAAATCAATAACCTAGTACAGTGTAAACAAATACAAGGATATTGCGTGTTACGCTTCATCATCACTTAATAATACATCACAAATATTATTTTTGAGGTACCTTGAGTTTGTTTGTTTTTAGTTAATATTAAGTTTTTAGCTTGCATATATTGAGAACTACAAAAATTATCATAATAAAGCATTTAAGCATATAAACTTCGTTGGTAATCATTATTGCCAGTAGAATATAATGACTCAAATTAGCTAAACATTCAAATCAAATCAATTAGCCTATCGCAGTCCATTGCTGGACAAAATTTGCCTCTCCCAATATTAGTCCAAGCCTCCCGCTTTGACTAATGCTTCCACTCTGGTTAGACAAGTTGTTACATAGTTTTATTTCGAGTAGGTATTCCTTCTCTCGCAGTGATATTATCAGTCGCCTCTAACAACATCCTTCGGATGCCACGAGATGCGTTCTTGTATTCTCCGTCCAAATCCGATATCCACGAGGTGACGTTGTGACCAATAATCTGAACATGCTAAATATTATATTATTATCAGCTTATTCCTGTTTTTTCTACAGAATATCAAGAAAGAAAGAAAAAAAGAATAACCTTTTATTAAACACTAGCTTTTGCCCGCGGCTCCGCCCGCGTGGATGTTGGTTATCGCGACAAAACATAGCCTATGTCCTTTATCAAGGTCTAATTTACCCCTCTACCAAATTTCATCAAAATCGGTTCAGTGGTTTAGGCGTAAAAGCGTAACATACAGACAGACAGACAGACAAACAGACAGACAGTCAGAGTTATTTTCGCATTTATAATATTAGTATGGATATGGCTACACATCAACAGGATAATGCCCTTCCTATTAGATTGTATGACAACCAGTATTGTCAAACTCTTAAGACATACCACACAAATAGAAAGAAGAAATACACTTCACAAAGCCGTGATGAGAGTAGTTATTATTAGTATAATATAGTGGGTAGTATAGTTTCAATTCGCAATGGCGATTCCTGTGGAAATAAACGTCGCGCGCCGCACTGTGATCAATAATTACAATTTAGGATGACAAAAATATTTTAAATTGGAATTACAATAATCTGATACTATTATTGAAAATATTGCTATTAAAATAAATTAATCTTTATATAAATTCAGTTTTTGACATTTCAACGTAGGTACAAAAAAAATAGTGTGAAGATTCTTCCTCATTTTTATCAAAATTATGTTGTCCTTATAATTTTATGACTTCTGCAGGAAAAATAATAAAATATCGATATCAGAGTATCTGATGACACCAATAAAATTTAGAATAAATCATCATTAGTCTGCTTGCCTGACATTTTTCGGGTATTGTGTTCTCCATAATATTTTACATCTTTATGGTGACATTCCTGTGCGTCTTCCCCTAATTGTCCAACAGGCAACAAAAAACGATAGAAAATGTCTTTGCCACGAGTTAATGAAGTTTCATCTCAGCTGCTAGGCACAACTCTTCTTCACTTCTGGTTCTACGCTTAGTTCTCTCAATTAAATCCTCTACCTACAGACCCAGAAGTTGATGCTGTTTAATATTATGATTTCCAGATGTTATTGTGTACTTAGATAACCAATCCTAATTTTTTTTTTCAAATTTAAAAACATCTTTGCCGATTTTAATCCAATTTCTGGGAGCTGATAAACAAAAGCTTTGTACTGAATTTCGTAACTCATTTTGTTGTTGTGTTGTACTCCATTGACCTCATAAATATAGTTCAATAACATATCTTTAGATTTCTTAGTTGCAGATTTAATTGGCGGGTGTTTTTTGCGATTATCAAACAAATCGGCATTTTTAACGGTACCACCGTTTCCTGTATAAATGAAAAGTTTGTTCAGGCAGGGGTACTTAGGGGTATTTTTTTAAATTGAATATCATACTATAGACTTCCAATTATCTACTAGTGTAAAAATGTCTATGTTCTTATATGTTCCTCGTAAGATATAGGCTTTAAAGTATAATTTTTTTTATAATTTTAAGTTAAGTTTTGAATATTTATTCCTAAATTATTGTAACAGCTACTAAGTGTTATACAAAATTAAGCACATACCTAACTACCAAATAGATAACTGTGCGCGAAAACAGGAAGTAAATTGAACAATCAATACAATTAGCGAGAACACAAGCTGATATCTCAGTAATGACTTACCTTCAACCGTTCATATTAAACAGTAATATGAGGTAAGCACCCCCAATCACATAGAGATATTTGTTTTACATATTCTCACAATATCAAATTTGAATATTATCCACCTAATATCTAATAATTGATCACAGTGCGCCGGTAAAATATTTTATTTTCTTACTAGTTTTATTGAGTTTGATAACTACATCTTTTTTTAATAAATTTAGTTGAATTCAATTTATTATTTATAGAAATATATTTTTGACAATGGTTTCGCAGTACTGAGAAAAATAATTTTCATTAGTTCCGCGGAGCTAAATTTACACAAGAACCATCCGAAAAAAGAAATTTGTGCAGGAATTTAGCTTTATATTAAATTTTAAGGCTGCAGTTCCTTATTTTCCAACGCAATAAATTGATCATAGTACGTCCGTTCAAAGCATATTAGCTCTGTGTAATGGATCGTATTGTGCGACCACATTCATGCCATAATTTATACGGATAACATGTACGTATGGAACCTATTGGTGGTGATTTGGAACCATGCCATAATCATCTCCGCCTATGCAATATACATGATATTGCAGTCAGGAGTGGTAGCTGTAAAGTACTGAACGTGAAATTTCATACAATAATGTTAACGTGAATTAACGCGATCATATTCGGTCAGCGTATTCAGTTGATTTTCTTGGTCCACAAAAATTGAAATTGATATAAATTCTTAATAATTATGTACCTACGAAAATGACGCCTATTAAAAAAAAAAGGTTTGTATTTAAGAAAAGCTTAAAGTCATAGTCTTAGTTTTTGTGAAAATCTTCAAAAATAAAATGTGTCAAGGGAATCGACTGACAACTTTGACCTAATTCGACCTTCAAGATTCACCCTGAACAGTGTTACAAGCATATTGATTCTGGTACTTCAGATCTACCCTTTCTTCGAAACATTTTTTAGCATATCAGTGCATATTGTGCAACATCTTTACATATAACAGGTATACTATCCTGGTATTGCTCGTGACATATTTCGAGCCTCAGTTCACCCGTTTAACCTATATATCTTAATTTATTCGTTTTCAAATAATGTATGGGAATCTGCTGGATTTGTTGACAATTATGATTACTGCTTCACTCTACTTGGGTAGTACCAAAATGATATATGGCTTAAAGCCTTCTTCGGTAAAGGGACAATTCAACACAAAGATATATTTTTAACTAGCTTTTGCTCGCGGCTGCGCCCGCGTCGATTTCGGTTATCGCGACTAAACATACCGACCGATTCAGTGGTTAAAGCGTAAAAGTCTAACATACAGACAAACAGACAGAATTGTCTTTTGTTTCTTTAAATTCTGTGTTCGAAATTCAAAAAAAGACTTGTATAAAATTGAAAAAAATTCAAAACTGCATAAAAACTTTTTGCTCCACCTAATATAAATTTTAGCTTGGACTAAACGAAACTGAAAATGCCACCTTGCATTATGATATAGATGTGTCCAGAAGTGTAATATTAGTATAGATGTACCAGTGTACTGAAATTTCACCTTTATACATTAGTCCACTAGATAGATAAACATCTTTGGCAATGAGCGCGTCCTCCTAAGCGTCAGTACCATTAATCTAAATAGCGTATTATAGCCACCACTCTGCTGTCTAACACAGCCGCATGCATAATTATCTTTGGTTAAGATTCAAGCTCAGTGCCAAAAGCTATAAGAATCTTCTTCTCTTGTATCGTAACCGGATATTGCATCATTTTTTAAATTTGCTTCCTTTTTACGTAACTGTACTGTTCGTTTTATGTGCCTATTTTATTATTTCAATCCTATAAACCAACTATGCAATATTGTAAATGTTAAAGTTTGTGAAGTTTTTTATGCCACTTACACCATTACCATTTAGGTGGCAGACAAGCACACGACCCACCTGATGGAAAGTGGCTAGGGTGGCCTATGGACGTATGTTACCCCAGGGGCGTTACACGTGCTGCCTACCCTGATTTTGCCTAAGATGTTTCGATGTTTGTATGTTTGGTTGTATGTTATTCAATCACACTATAATTAGAGAATAGATCTGGTTAAAATTTGGTACAGGGACAGATCATCATCCGGTGTAACATATACTAGGCTATTTTTATCCCGGGAATCTGTTCCCACGGGGTGCAGAAACAGGACTAAAGTTATACGCGGAGCCACGAGAATCAGCTAATGAATATTTTATACGCTAAAAATGTAAGATTATAAAGTGTGGTAGTAGTAAAGTTTTGGATAACCATAACCAAACCACAACCAACCATCAACCAAACCAATGGAAAACTGTTACCAATGCTTGTAAATGTTATCAACATCAGAGGTACCTAAGTGTGACTGAGGCTACTATCCCCATCTCCCAAAATCACTCCAGCATCTCCAATCACCCTGAGAAACACAATACTGTGCAAATATGTAATATTGTTCATCTCGGGTTTTCTCTCGCACAGTTGTAGGTACTATTCAAATCGAACAGCTGTTTTCCTAAAATTGGGACAGTATAAATGAAATATCTAAAAAATATTATCAAATATAGAAGATAGAAGCACAATGTGTGCTTTATTCAACCTAAAATAATATCATTTGGGGAAATCCAACACTAAATCCCAGATCTAATTACCTACTTGAGCCAGCCTAAATAAGCAAGAGAGTTAAATTTCATATGTCAAATAAAACAATATTGGCTTTTGCTCGTTTGGTTTGTCTGACATTACTTTGGTATTCTAGTAGGTATGTATTATATCTGTACGATATGAAGTAATACTAAGTAAAGAACTTTTCATCAGTCTACGGTGAAATGCATGCAAATTTGAACCAATAACACAGGTCATTGGTTTGACTGACAGCATAATATCGGTTAATGCATAATAATTAAGCGTGATCTATGATATTGCACTTGCAATTTTAGCTCACAATATTTACTTGACTTATTAGTGACAATCTAAATTTAGTCAAATAAAATAATATGTTAGAAACGTTCTATTAAATTGCGATGAATACTGCAATAACGAGAAACAGACTTTAGTGTCCCTGCTATAAACGGCAAAGTTGGCACAGATACTGCTCTAACAGGCTCTAACTGAAAAATCGTTTGCTTTGCAAGTGAGAAAGTCTCGCTTATGGAACGCTAAGTCCTCCACTTAGTTATGCAATATATTTGTGAGTATATATAATATATTCTAGTTTTAGACTTATGTTGTGAATTATATGGTAGTAATAGTATGTAGTATGGTAGTAGCCTAGTGGTATGGGTAATGGACTGCTGAGACGAGGTCTCGGGTTCGATCCCAGGTTTACCATGGCACACACCAATGACTATTCGATGCTTTTCGAAGTTATGTGTGTATTTATCGCAGGTTTATAAGTGCCCGGTTGATGGCAATAGGCTCGCCACCTATTACATTGGGACCTAAACATAAACTGGCGAAATGTGGGTGCTTTTTTTTTTTTTTTCGTGCGGAAATCCCCTCGGATACCCCCCCTGCCGGAGCCGGAAGGGGAGGTTATGTCGGACTCGAACCGACTAAAACCGCACGCCGACTGTGGGTCTTGGTGCTAGGCCGGAGGTGAGGTTGTCATAGACATATCCCTCGCACCCCGGCTGACCCAGGGCCATCCCTTACGGTCTGGCCCTCCTCAGGAGGGGGGACAACCAACTCGCCCCCGGAATGGGGAGGCGCGCTGTTCAGCGCGCCGCCGCCGTGGCCTGCTTCTGCTGGGGTGACAGGTGGCTCCACCCGTCACCCCCAGGCCCGCGCTCATGGGGGATGCAGGTCAGTCAGTGCCCTCCGACGCCCGAGTTGCCTGCGCGCGCGGGCGGCGCGATCCGCGAGTCTTTCTCGCTCGCACCGCCTCTCCCGATCCGCCGTCTCCTTCACGACCATTACCTGCTCGCTGAAGGAGACGCCGGCCGCCCACGCGTCCGCGCAGCGGACCATTGCTGTGAGCAGGGTGGCGAGGGTGAGAACTCTCACTCCCAGGGCCGCCACTAGCTCCCGCCTCGGTCCGGCCCATGCCGGACACTCGGTGAGCGTGTGCTGCCCCGTGTCCTCGCTCGCGTCGCAGTGATGGCACTCGGACATTGGCTCCTTTTCGATCCGACACATATATCTCCCGAAGCACCCGTGCCCGGTGATAATCTGCGTCAGTCGATACGAGAGGCTGCCATGCGGCCTCTCGAGCCATTCCCCCATGATGGGCCTTACCGCCTCTATGACGGCATGCCCTGCGCGTCGTTGCTCAAGTCGTCGCTACCACTCCGCCACCATGATGACACCCGCGTAGAGTCTCCTGCAGGAGTCCTCTGGGCCCCTCAAGTTGGGCAGCAGCCGCATCAGCGCGTTAGCTGACACCAACAGTTTGGGGCGCAGACTTCGGAAGTGCTCTCCGAAGTCCCACCGACCGTCGAGTACGAGCCCCAGGTATTTCAACCGGGGCTTGATGTCGATGGGAGTACCTCCTACTGTCAAGCTGGATCCCGGGGGTGGCCTGCGCCGAGGACCATGAAAGAACAAGGCCTCGGATTTGTGCAGAGCCACCTCGAGACCCAGCCGCCGGATCCGATCCACGACTTGAGCAACAGCGGTCATGGCCCTCTGGGTCGCCTCGCGGTGTGTAGCGCCACTCACCGTCACTAGCGTGTCGTCCGCGTAGCACGTGACGGTGGCACCGAACGCGAGCTCACCGCGAAGCACCCAGTCGTATCCGATGTTCCACAGGAGCGGCCCCAGGACCGATCCCTATGGGACACCGCACGACATCTCACGCCTACCGACGCCGGTCGCACTTGGGTAGATGACGGCCCTCTCCGTCAGGTACGCCCCGACTATGCGGCGGAGGTAGAGAGGCACATCGTGGTACACGAGCGCCTCCCTGATGCAACTCCAGGGCAAGGTGTTGAACGCGATGGAGATGTCCAAGGACACCGCCAACATCACCTCGCCCCGGGCAACCGCATCCTCCGCCAGAGTCCTCACGCGCATGATGGCATCCACAGTGGAACGCCACCGGCGGAAGCCGTACTGCGTGTCCGCTAGGTCCGGCCCACTCTAGAGAGGTGCTCGACGAGGCGCTTGGCAATCACTCTTTCGAAGAGCTTGCCCACCTGGTCGAGCAACACTATGGGCCGGTACCCGGACGGCTCGTCCGCCGGGCGGAACCACTCCTCCAAGCAGAGCCGGCTCGAGAACGGCTTCCTCTTACCAAGCGTTAAGGCCGCCCCCATGGGTCCCGCTCCAGTGTCTCCAGCAGCTCCCTATAGGAAGCTGCCTTGGACCGCTTGATTTCTGCTCGGAGGGCATTCCTGGCTTCCCTGTATCCCTCTTGCAACTCCGCCTCTAGGGGATCTGTGTCTGCGGGGCGGCTACGCCTCCTACGGAGCCTGGCGCACCGGCAGTGCGCGATCACGCAGGCTTGTCGCAGCCTCGCGATCTCCGCAGTCCACCAGTAGACTCGGCGCCTCGGACTATAGGCTGGAGCCCTAGACATACCCGCATCGCAAACAACAGTCATGGCCTCCCGGAACCACGCCGCTTCGTCATCGATGTCGTCAGGCCTGTCCGGCACCATGGCCCAGGCCTGCACGGAGGCGGCTTCCAGGAGAGCATCCCTATTCAGTCCCCTAAGCACCCAGCGAAATGTGGGTGCTAGCACCTCTGCCTACCCCTTCGGAGAATACAGGCGTGAGTTTAGGTATGTATGTATGTTAACAGTACAACCCTAGTTAAGAGTTGATTGAAAATTGAATTATCATAATTATGAAAACATTTAGGCCAATATTTACTTAATACAATACAATATAATATAACAATATAGTATAATTATTGTATCAATATATAATATATAATGATATAATGAGTCAGAGTGCGTTACTATATACCTGTCGGTCTTTTATAGAATTTACATTAAAATGTTGAAGAGTTTATGAGATACGAGTAATCTCACCAAGTTACCTTCAATCTCACATTTTGGTATGTACAACATAATTATTCATTTAAGGATGTAAATATGCAATGCAGTCAGCAGCAATTTTGTTTTAGGATCTGACATTGTCCTTTATAAATACATGTTAAGAATTCTGAAAGAAGTTCAGTCGACATCTTGTCTTTTTTTGCAGCAATTATGCAAAAGAAAGGTAGAAAATATGCGAGAATAATGAAGAGCATATGAAGAAAAATTCATTATTATTATAATAGCAAACGGAAGATTTTAAAATTCAAAGCTTGTTATCCTTTATTAGCATATAATATGAAGTAACGGTATATCCTTAGAGACTTGCACGCTTTCTTGAAGAAATTTACAATTTTCTTTCGAACTTAATCTTTTCACCTCACTATTACCGTACAAAATCATAGTATATATTTAATTCTAGACAAAATCCTGTACCTACCAATTAAATAACTATCCAACGGTACAATTTAAAGAATATCGAGTGACAAATGGCTCAACGTAAAATGTCTTTACTATCGATCCAAAACCAAAATTTAACGAGGAGCACTTATCTTGAATTTGATTTGCGTTAATGTGTCTATAAGATCATTTTTAAGACTTTAAGTTACAAACAGTATTTTCTCCTGTGCTGTGTCTTACTGGAAATTTCCTGACGCAATTTTTGTGTCGGAAAACATCCGGTATCTCACAGCACAGGAGAAAATATGTTTATCGTCATGGTAGTTTTATAAACTTTGACTAGAAAAAGTTCATAAACTATTCAATTTACAGATATGACACTTTTGCATAAAATTTTATTATAGGTAAGTAGTTAAACATAAAATTATTTTGATGTAAAATTTCATAGTTTCCATAACAGGTTAAAATTAATCACTTTTTGGCAACTAGTTGCTTAGCAATGACTTTAAAAAGTCTATGATCGTTTGTATATTGAAAGCTATAAACCATAAAGTTTATTAAGTCTCCAAGCACTTATACTGCTACCGTGCGTGGGATACAAACGTATAAAAACCACCTAATAATTGCCGTAAATAAAAGAGTCATAAATTTGCTCGTTCTTTATATTGCTACTTGTACACGCCAACGCGCCAATGTAGAAGTATAAGTGTTATTGATATTTCAGGTAATTCAGACAATAGTTTAGTAAGTAAGTCAGAATATAGACATGATAAGTCTCTTTCATAATAATCTAATCATTGATCAACAATGTCATATATCTTCAGTACTTCCTTAGATATAATTATTATAGCCGATAGCAACAATGAAAGCTAATGAAATACTTATTACTGTAAGAATACGGCAGATTCAAATATGTATATTATGTAATAGAAGTCCAAACTTAAATAAGCAGTGTTTGTCTAAAGTTATAAATTCAGCCTAGCCAAATGTTTCGTATCAAATTTGTGTCAGTTCAGTTAATTGCACTAACGCCTGGTCTCCTGCCAAACTGCATCGCAACTATCTGATATTAGATGCACGTGAAATTGTTCGAAATTCGAACAATTGACGTAATAAACTTATCAAATCTAATAACAAGTATGAACCATGAATGTGTTGAATCACCTCATAAACATTTCTAACAGTATTATGCAAATAAGCTCACGATGCGAAAATGTAGTTCACACAGCCGTCAAGTGAGATCGGTTTATCGGCTGACGTGAACGCTTGATGACGCTTTGATTCAAAATATTCTCCAATATCACGGTTCCACAGTTTCTAACTTTGCATGCAAAGGGCTTCTCTTATATTACTTCAAAAACCGCCAGTTTCCGCAAATTTGTTTTCTTTGAAGAATCTTCAATCGTTGGCGCCACTTTTGTTATAAAATGATGATAAAAGAAAACCTTTGACTCAAGAATAATTCATGTTTAATACAATTTGAGGTTAATGGTCTAATATCATCTACACAATACATGAAATTTGTGTTTCTAGAAACTGAACAGTGCAGTAAAATACCTAGCATATTTTATTTTTTATTTTATTCATTGACAAATGTAATAAATAGGAATTTATAATCATGTTTGCTTTTTGTCAGAAACCTAATAGGCACTTGAAAGCAACAGAAAAGAAACAAACGTCATCTAAATATCGAAAGCCGCGTTTCCGTGCAATCTACTCATCGATCTAAAGTGCATAGCGCTACCTATGTCCATCAAAACAAGGTAAATGAATGGATAGCTAATGATTGTGTAGGTGCTGTGTATTTTGCTTGAATAATGGGTTCCCAAAGCAATGACAAAACATTTTCCTTTAATTTTTGAAGTCTGTAATGTTATTCACCAAATAGCAAAATCATGATCGAGGTAAAAACGAAAATAATGATGTACCTGCCTTTATGTCCGCCAAGACACTCGACATTCAAAGCCAATTTGTCAAGTTTCGAATAAATGTGCTCGATGATACGATGACATTTTTGCTTGAACAAAGTGATGAACAGAAAACGATTTGTTCGTGACAAGCAATTTTGGTGCTAGGGTAAGATGTCAGGGACGTGGGAGGATGGCTAACGGTGGTCATTAGACGAAGCTATAGGGACGACACATTCGCCAACTAACAAATTACTTTGGTGATAAATCCACAGATACCTGGTTTTTGACTGTACAACCTGCTGCCACTTGATACGTTAATATTCCAATTAAATTTTAAAGCATTTAGTATGCTAACTATACAAATCGATTACATCAGGAAAAAATTGAATTGCTTCAGGCATGGCTCAGTGGCTCAGTTGGTTAGAGCATTCTCCCTGTTAGGGAAAGGTCGCAGGTTCAAGTCCCGCCTGAGCGATTCACTTTTTCCTGATGTAATCGACGTTGATATTCTTTAAAATTGATATAATGTTTGTTTCCTAATAGTGCTAGTGTATTGGCTAACCTAATAAGTAATTTATTAGTGCATTCATATTGCATATTAGTGCAATATTTAAACTACTTTGCTATAGTGCGTTTATTTGAGCTGTGATTATTGTAACCTAAATATGTTTTGAAACATGAACATGTTATCAATTTTATTATCTTTCAGTATTATTGAAAATAGGTTGTACAATCGTTCGAGGTATTTGGCTGTGCATGATCCAATAGTTTGAAGCCCACCGTTTTAACGTAGGTAACAGTATCCCCCGTGGCTTCAGTAAATGCACGTCTCAGCCGGGCTCGGCGCGTCTGCGACAGGGTTTGTGGACAGAGGAGCAGCCCCTGCAGGTTAAAAACAGAAACCAAATCAAATTTAAAAATATTTGATTTGATTTTATCAGAAGACCCATCAAGACTACACAGCACGTACACGCCATCTGTATTAGGTAAGTAGTATGAGCCAGGATAAGACATTTTCAAGGATTCGGCAATTTTTGGAAAAGGAGTTGACATGAACCATCGAATACAATATGACATAACCTTGCTACACATATAAACAATATACTTAACATCAAAACAATCTACACGTGTGTTATAGTTTTTTTTTTGTTTTAGTACAAAGCTTTCTGCTGTAGAAACCTCGGGAGAGTAAAAATATAAAGCAAAGTTACGTGTCGGAAGAGTAAGTTAAGAATAATTTTCTATTAGAAGAATATTTTAGGAATGTTTAATTGCCAGATAAAAATGTTTAGAAAATTATAATACTACATTTTACTTTTTGCTTTGTTTAATATGTAAACGCAACTTCTTATAACATATTGAAACCTTGAAAATTAATTTCATTTTCTATTTATTTACACTATATTAAACAAATTTCATAGTGCATGTAAGCGATAGGAATGTTAGAAGATTATTTTTTAGTCCTTGATGCTATTCTTGAACCCCATGTGCTGTCTGTTACAATATGTTTAATTGAATGAAGCCACTTTTGTAACAATTACACCTAAGGTACTTTATTTTTCAGCTATTCACTTAGCGATCAAATGATATAATATAACTGGATTACTTAATAGTTCTTTACGTTTTTCAAAAGCTATATAGGTATATTCACTGTATTTCTCGGGTATAATCAGGTAATATTATTTCACTAATATTCTGTAAATGAACGAAACTTACTAGTTGGTGCAATTTTTTTATAAAATGTTAAGTATACTTATGATTATTTGATACGTAGTAATAGCAGCGCTATGTTTTCTAATATCTTAGCGGCTTGATGAATGAAACAAAAATAACAAGTGTACTAATGGCGCCATCTATCGAATTTCAGGCTTACCTGTTTAAAAGGGCGCATGCCTCCATTGATACGAAGTGAGTCAGCGGCAATTCCGGCAATTCCGTCTCCAGGTTCTCGTAACTGTCGTAGTGAGGCGCTGGGGTGATGGTGGCCGTGGTGAGGGCAGTGCCCCGCGCATGCGCTTGACTCCGGCTGCGAACTCTGTCGGATGATTCTCGTACTTGTTGTAGGCAACAGTAGCGCCGGTGGTTGTATCACTGGGCATGTGCTGACAGCGTGGAGCGAGCTACAACCACAAGGGTACTGTATTGCAGACCGTACGCTCTCTCGCGACACAGAGCGCGCTAGTTGCAAGGCCGATATTGGGGCTGTTGACTGCCGTCGCTCGCATACACGACATCTCGCGTACGTTTGTGGAACTAATTGACAAGCGGTCACTGACCCTCTATGCGAACAAGTTGCTACGGGAGATACGAGTGTCTGAGGTCGGTCTGCCGGTGGATCTCGACACTGTAATTCGATGTCAGGGACACTTCTTGCAGCTTGTTCTTCAATTCTAACAGATGTTGCACTTTCTTCACTACCTGGTCCACCTGAAAGTTGTGGTCTCAGGTGTGTGGTACAGTCTTGTCTCTGCAAAACTGGTTTCACGCTTCTATTCTCTACCGGGACAATTACGGTAACAGAAGGTCCAGAGACGAGCAGACTTGCTGTTTCATCACTACTCCCGTAGCCAGAATTGACGATAGCTTCAGTACTATCCGTTGTTGGGGCTGACATTTTTCCTGAAACAATAAAAATAAATTCTATAAATAAGAAATTCATAGCATAGAATGTCTAGTAGAAATCTAAATAAAATTATCGTTTGGGGAAATTTTATCAACCACTTTAAATCCGATAGATTTAGTAGTTTTATTACATTGTAATGACGTATATTGATGAATTTAATGGTTATCTCAAAGATTTTAATTAGTAGTGAATTCAATATATTATTTTTGTATCTATTAGTTAATTGAGGTTCATAATATACAAATTTTGGAAGATATATGAATACCTAATGCATAGGTAGATTACGATTAGACATGGAGGACAGAATTTGTTTAAGTATTAACAATGTGTGAACAATTCAATTTTATTCTGTGCCCTTGATAAATTATTATTAGCTAATACACAGTGAATTTTGAATAGAACTGAAATTTACTGCTGTGTATTTTCTTTGACCCTTCAGATGTGAAAGTTTGTCAATGTATCCTAAAAGAGTATTTTCACTAATAATATGGACTGCTTCATCTATTTATTAGGAAAGGGTCCCGACCCAAAAGTCCTTTTTATAGGTGTGTTGTTGTGCTGTAGCTAACTATACCTATCTTTATCTGTATTTCAAGACAATTGGATATTCGTAGGCCAGCGTATTGTAGAATCGAATGACGAATATAAGATGTGACGCACTTGACATTTGTTGACGACTGTCATAAACGTCAAATGTCATAAATTTGTCATTCTAATCCACGATACGCTGGCCAACGAATTGCCAGTTGTCTAGAGAGGCTGACTATAAGTAGACTAATGTTCGTATTATTGTTTCTATTTGCCTCGTGTTTTCGGTTTAGCGGAGATGTATTGTTTGCGAGGATTAAACCATAAACGTCGCATAAATGGTACTTTAAACTAGAATTTATCGATCTATATTTCCATTTATTAGTCAATAGAGTTCAGCCAGAGTTTCTAATATACATCGTAAATGTTATTTTGGGATGGCTAGCTTCAATAGCATATTGGTAGCGGCTTCTAATATTTTACCCCCTAGACAAGTAGTACAATGGCTAGTAGAATAGGATTGACATAAATGTAGGGGAATAACACGTATTTCGACGTTTATAACAGTTAGGATATTGACTAGTCTATGCTACTATCGAATGTGTCACTTGAATAACGTTTGTAAACTGATTCCCGGGTTAGAATTTAAGTTAAGGCCAAGGATTTCTGCTGGATATAAAAATATTAATTCAATATTACTTTTATGAAAGAATTGTATAATATCTTTTGTCACTTATATTATTTTTGATATTTCTCAAAAAAGATGTACATTATATGCAGGATACTTTGCATATTACGTAAAATGAAGTCGTGAAATGGATGTCACGTTGTTGTGTCCCAATGTACCTAAAAATTTTCCTCGTACCTTATAAAATGCGAGGTCTTAAAGGATTTTCTATAAAGCCACCTTGAAATGTGTGAAAAGTTTTGAGCTATACGAGAACGTGTAGGTAGTAGAGCCGCGTCTTTTCTAGAACAAATGCAGGCAAGGCTACCTGACTTTCTCACTGGATTATGATTTCGAATAACAGTATGCTGCTTTTGTTAGGTCTATGCGATTACCTGCTTCCCTCCATTCGCGTTTCAAGTATTTATAGACCACAAGTTTGTTTATTTCTAGTAAGCAAACCTGACTAGTAAGTAGTATTAATAACTTATACAGAATCTAAAAAATATTTAAATGCTCATTTTATATTATTAAAAAGTGTGTGAAGTAAAAGTTTAGGAAACTACCTTATCCTCTTGATTCCCAAGTTCTTAACCCGGTGGTAAAGTTCTCGACCCCAAAGGGTTTAAAGCTATATTAATGAATCAGGGCTAGTAGTTATGTTAATCATAGAAAATAGACAGTTATCTCGCCAGTAAAATTCAAGTTTAATTCTATTTATCTTACCGTACGTAAGCAAAATATATGTTTTTGTCTCGAGTTAACTGCATATTATTCACGGAAAACAGAATACATACACACTACTGAATCATACAGAAATGACTAGATGAATTTTTACAACTATTTTTGTTATCGAATACATAGGGAAAAAGAAAAAAAATCTCGAGCGGGACACGAACCCGCAGTCCTTCCCTTACAGGGGGAATGCTCTGACCAATTCGGCTGCCGAGACACGACCGATGTGATTCAATTTCCCATCTTTACGTCTTTAAGGTGACGGTGTATTCGATTTGTATAGTTATGCTGTAAAAATTCATTAAATTATTTTTGTTATACATATATTTCGAACTAAAACATTGCAATAAGCTACCTTGCTTTTTTTCAACAATGTTTACGTACACGGCAAAACAATTTTGTATCCGTCACGCCTACATCAAATAATAAATACATTTTCACCAGCTGTTCAAAAACCGTTACGCCTAGCGTTATTGGAGCTTTTATATACTACAGAAGGTTTTGTAAAGTTAGATGGGTTTCGGGATCAAAGTGCGTGTGAAAGTGAATTTGGTGCACGCATGGTCGCCCCGTGGGTTAAGAACGGGGAATAAAAGTAAATAAGATCTTAACAACCTTTGGCCGTGACATTACTTGAAAAAAGCCTTTTGGACTGGAGACCTATTCTCGTAACATAAAACTGTTTAAAGTATAGATTCGATTTAATCCATACTATCCTTACTAATATTATAAATGCGAAAGTAACTCTGTCTGTCTGTCTGTCTGTCTGTATGTTACGCTTTCACGCCTAAACCACTGAACCGATTTTGATGAAATTCGGTATGAGGGTAGATTAGAACTTGAGAAAGGACATAGGCTATGTTTGGTCGCGATAACCGACCTTCACGCGGACGGAGCCGCGGGCAAAAGCTAGTAATATTATAAATGCGAAAGTAACTCTGTCTGTCTGTATGTTACGCTTTCACGCCTGAACGACTGAACCGATTTTGATGAAATTTCGAATAAGGGTAGATTAGACCTCGAGAAAGGACATAGGCTATGTTTGGTCGCGATAACCGACATCCACGCGGGCGGAGCCGCGGGCAAAAGCTAGTCTCATATAAAAACGCCTGTAATTTCCCGAAGAGGTAGGCAGAGGTGTATTAACACTCACATTTCGCCAACTATTATTTTCAGTCCCACGTAATAACGAGCCTATTGCATTCAGTCATATGTTGCATGTTTAACGTTGGATGGAGAACAGCCCTATTTCTTGCCTGAGTTGGCTGCTCATCGTCCTTACAGAAGCAGGCCCATGACGGCAGCATGACGTGACGGACTCACGCACGCCTCCCCCCTCCTATGAAGCGGGATGATACCCGAAAACCCCCCATAGACGCGGGATAGCACCCGAACCACCCCCTAGACGAGGCCGCATTAAAGCCGTAGGTCTGTTGGGAGCCCTGGGACATCCTTCCGAGGGCTTACCCGGGGCTCCCAACTATAGGCTGCTGGGCGATACCGTGGGGGTTTTAGTCGGTAGGAGTCCGGCATAACATCCATGAAGGATTTCCCCCACGGTCAAAAAAAAAAAAAAAAGCCCTATTTCTTAGTCACGTTCTACGACAGCCAGAGGATATCTTACAAATGTCATAAACGATTACGATGGCATTGGTTTAGCTTAGGCTTAGGTTGGCAATTCTAAAGGAAAGATGCTTGATATAGGTTTCTGAATCAATCATTTACCAGACATCAATTTTCACGAAATTGCTCTGATGGATTATTGTAATAGTAAAATCTTATAGCACCTACATGCTGAAAGCGATTACGAAAAATATCCTCACTCGATTTTATAGGCAATGACGTAAAAGTTATGTCATTCATAAAAGCGTGCTGTGAGAATATAAAATATAGTTTATGAATTACGTCCCCTGTTATTCGCGTACGAATAGCGTCATTCAAACATATTTCATTTAAGAACCACCTATGAATTCCTTCTAATGGGTTGTTTTAAATCATGAATTATGTATAAGTATAATATGAAGTAAGTATGTTTTTATTTTTGACCTAATTGTGGTGAATGGTGAGGCAAATATTTTTGCTTGCAATAAAAATCTTAGTTTATGAAACTGTTACTTGAAGTATGAGTGTGAGTTAAAAAGTGTTTTAATACCAAATTATGTGCAGCTAATTTCATACACTACTTCATCTATTTGCCATGCGCGTTGCG
The DNA here is from genome assembly GCA_914829495.1 of Eilema sororculum. Lineage (NCBI taxonomy): Eukaryota > Metazoa > Arthropoda > Insecta > Lepidoptera > Erebidae > Eilema > Eilema sororculum. The sequence continues at coordinate 15,158,886 of OU618552.1, read as the reverse complement.
CCACGTCCATAGATAATGTAGAGAAAAAATGCACTGACACCTTCTCATGTCCAGCTCCTTTAATGTATAGTAATGGGAAAATAATTATATTACGATACAGTTGCCCATCGTTCAAGTTTAGCTAAATCAGCCGTTAGACTGGTAAAGCGGACCCCAGACTCCAAGCTGAAAGCTTCCAATGCGCCTGGTATTAACGCTAAGGTGAAGAAGAAGGAGACAGTTGCCCATAGTCTTGAATTTTATTTAAATTTATTTTGATACTTTTTCGATAAAAACACTAAATAAATCGCAATACCTACATTTATTTCAATAAGCTTTTGAATTTAATCCAGCACAATCGAAGACTCATATAAAACTAGATTCAATAAATGCCGAGAGATGTAATTAAAGTTGGGGATGATAAAGGAACCACTCTAATTGACAGTTCCCTCTACTAGGAACCTTTCATTTGTAATGAAAGAAATTGATTTTTGCAAACCCGTCCTAGTGCCCTCGTAAAAATTTATGGAAACTGTACCTTGAATTTTTTTTTTTTTTTTTATACCACTTAGGTGGCAGACAAGCACACGGCCCACCTGATGGAAAGTGGCTACCGTGGCCTATGGGCGTATGCAACACCAGGGGCGTTACACTCGCGCTGCCTACCCTGAAGAAACCTTCTAATGCCCCTCTTGAAGAACCCCATATTGTAGTCGCTTGGGAAAACCGTGGCAGGGAGTTCATTCCACAGCTTGAGCGTACGTGGGATGAAGTTCCTTTCATACCGCACGGTGCGTACCGTATTCGGATGCAATGTGTGGGGATGAATTCCCTGTCTATGGCGAGCGGTGCGATGATAGAATGTAGCTGTGGGCATCATGTCAAATAATTCATCTGAGCACAAACCATTATATAGGCGGTAGAAAACACACAGTGAGGCAAAGTCCCTCCTGAGGCTGAGAGGTTCCACATCGCCTGCGAGTATGGGACTGTCGACGAGCCTCAACGCACGTCTTTGCACCGAGTCGAAAGGGTTAAGCTGGCGTGCGGGCGCCCCGGCAAAAAGATGACAGCAGTACTCCATGTGGGGTCGAACCTGTGCCTTATAAAGAAGGAGTCGCTGCCCCGCAGTGAAGTACTGCTTCGCCCTGTTAAGAACTCCAAGTTTCTTTGATGCCAGCTTAACCTTGTCCTCTAAATGACTGCGGTACTGGACGTCACTTGAAATGTCGACGCCTAGGATCCCGATACTCGGGGCAATGGTAAGCCGTGTGCCCAGGAATTGCGGCGCTACAATAAATGGGGTTTTCTTAGCGGTGAATACAATTTCTAGTTCACTGAATAGAAATACTTTTAATGTAAGTATCTGTGATTTCTTTTTTAAATTTTGTTGAAGTTTAGTGAAATATTGAAACAATTAACATGCTATTTCTATCAATTTAGTTTTTGCAACGGGTGTAAACGGGAACGGGTGGAAACGCCACTCACCCAACTGTGGGTCTACTCGTGGTCTAAGAATCGGTAGATCTCGTTTTTTTTTTCGTGCGGAAATCCCCTCGGATACTTCCCCTACCGGAGCCCGAAGGGGAGGTTATGTACGGTTATGGGACTCGAACTGACTAAAACCGCACGCCGACTGTGGGTCGTGGTGCTAGGCCGGAGGTGAGGTTGTCATCGACATATACCTCGCACCCCGGCTGACCCAGGTCTATCCCTTACGGTCTGGCCCTCCACAGGAGGGCGGTGGATCTCGTCTAAGAATCCAGTCTATCGAAAGCAATATTCATTCAATTTCATCGCTTTTATACACGTTGAATAAACAGTATTTTATAGACGGTATCGCGATGTTTTAATATTTATTTACAGTATTCCTTAATTTTGATGGCCCAGTCTGCAATCTGCATTAATGGCTCATAATTGCTTTGTAGCTCTAATACCTCTTCTTCTGTATTAATCGTTGTACATTGGCACTAAATTACGTCCTAATTCGAAGAATAAGTTTAAATCCTTGTACCCCATTCATTTTACTTACAGCTTAGAAATTCACTCGCTTCGGTTGAAACTAATTGCTCTACTCTGAACATACGAGAGGCACATGAAAAGGCACACTTTAACTAAGCCCGTCGAACTGATCAATGTATCCAATAAACCCCACTGCTTGATTGAATTTTTCATTCAGTCTAGTAGTAGTAGGGCTTAGATGAGATAGACTCCGTTCAGTATATTAGCAATTACACTCAATAATAAATGCAAACTTATATGCTATGAGACGAAGTAATTGATGAACTGTGTAGCGAAGTGGCGCAGAGCATTCGACTGCTACGTTGCAGGGTTCGATTGATACGAACGAAAATTGATCCTAAGTGCAAATATTTATTACTTTGGATCATTCATTGAACTTGTTTGCTTTAACGGTCATCTATTCTGTAGTGGATGTAGCCGGTCTATTGTCAATTAAGTTTGCTTAGCTTGCAAGCCTTGTCAATAAGTTCATCTTCAGAAGCGTTACATCAGCGGTTTATTTTTTCAGTACTTGATAAATCAATGTTTGAACATGAAAGTGGATAACTGAATTACTTTAAAGAAGGACATTTCATAACAAATCACTGTGGTGGATAAATGTAAATAAATTGTATTTTCAATGTGTTATTCTCTGATTTTTTGATTTTTAATTGTATGTTTTTAATTTGTATGTGTCTTTGTTTGTAATATGGACACTTTTGGTCTTAAATAAATGAGTATTATTATTATAAACCTTGGCGAGTGTTATGTAGTGATGATCTTACCTAGAAACTTCTCGATAGATGACGATGATGAAAGTTGAAAGACGCTAATGTACTGGAAGTTGGTCTACATATAACCATTATGCTTTATAATATACCTACAAGGTTAAAATCGTGTGTGATGTCTGAATTTGGTGGTCAAAGATCAAAACGACAGTGATTTCATTTCAAATACTTGGTGTCGTTAATGCTGGTGTTTTGTACTTTCTCTGTCTGTATGATTTGCCTACTCTCATTAAAGGTGACCAATGTAGTATAGTACGCAAAGACATGGTACAACTAGAGATAATACCAATTCAAACATCAGCACTAATATCGAAAAAGCTATTATTTCCTACCATCATTTGTCAAAGAATTACTAATTGACGCCTAATACTAGGTACTATTGATCGAGTACACTCTATCATTACATTGACGGTATTATTTTCATGCATGTCACTAGCAACCATAGTATTGGACCTACGCCTACACTAGGATTCTTTGTTCTAAATGCCATTACAAAAATACAAGATCAAATATATGCACATCCGTCTCACGCTAATTAGATTTTTGACTCGACGCCAGGCAACTGAAGGAACAATAGTAAGACTCGATTACATCAGGAACAATGACTTGCTCAGGCAGTGCTTTCCCTTACAGGGGGAATGCTCTTACCAATTGAGCCACACCTGAAACGGTTCAAATTTCCCTTATATACATATTATTTAAGGCAACGGTGGAGTTATCTAGGTACCAACACTCTTACGAACTGTTGGAACCAATGAATGATTTTTCAATCATTTTTAAACATTGATTTTGATTACTCCGCCTAAATATTTGGATGAAATCTTTAATACATTTATTATGCTAATTATACCTAAACTTAATATTTAGGCGGAGTAACCGCCTAAATATTTGGATGAAATCTTTAATGCATTTATTATGCTAATTATACAATTCGATTACATCGTCCACTGTCGCCATAAGGATGGGTAATATATATAAGGGAAATTTGAATTGTTTTAGGCGTGGCTCAGTGGCTCAGTTTGTAAGAGCATCACCTCTGTAAGGTAAAGATCGCGGGTTCAAGCCCCGCCTGAGCAATTCATTTTTCTTGGTGTAATTGAATTTTATAGTTAGCATAATAAATGCTTAAAAAATTTCATTCAATAGTATGGCTATCGAAAATTTTAACATTCGCTATAACCACACTAATTCCAATGAGTTTTAGGAGTTCATTGATAGCGCAAACTTTTAGAGTTTGCGCTATCAATGAACTAAACAAAAAGATAATCAATTTAGCCACCGTGGTAATAATTTGTGTAATAATTAAGTAAGTAGAGCGTTAAAATAATGAACTAGAGCAGGAACTTGCTGTCAAATTACAACGATATCTCAATTAGTTAACATAAATAGTTACTTAATGTTATAACTGATAGGTGTTAAACAACATAATTAACATGTATGACTAATGAAAATGTCTTGAGTATATGCGTCAAAAATGTTATTTTTACATGTCGCGTTACTACTTTCGATATACAAAATGTTTAGTGTTTCTTTGTGAATAAATCGTTTAATCGATTCTTTATTACTTACACTTTTCCTGATGTAGCCACAGCAATATTGTATTGAAATGTATCACTACATAGAAAAAAAAACAAAGTCGCTGTCGCTGTGACTTTGTTTAAATTATAAATTTTATTTTTAAGTTTAAATTATAAATCCATACTAATATTATAAATGCGAAAGTAACTCTGTCTGTCTGTATGTTACGCTTTCACGCCTAAACCACTGAACAGATTGTCATGAAATTTGGTATATGAGTAGATTAGACCATGAGAAAGGACATAAGCTATGTTTGGTCGCGATAACCGACATCCACGCGGGCGGAGCCGCGGGCAAAAGCTAGTTAAAAATAAATTTAAATCTTTAAAACTACGCAACGGATTTTGAAGCGGTTTTTTAATAGATAGAGTAATTCAAGAGAAAGGTTTATATGTATAATACACGCTTAATATAGTAGAGGGTGCAACGGGAACGGGATCTGACACCACGCGGGCGGAAAAAATTGGCGGTACAAAGTTCGCTAGGTCAAGTAGTAGACTTATAAAACATAACAAAACGGAATAAAAACCTGTGTTTAGTATAATCTAAGTCGTAATAACGAAACAGCAGTTCCTATACGAAATAAGCTTATCTTTATGACGAGGATATGTCATAGAGGGCCTATTCACAGCAAAAACAATAGAATCACTCGACACACAGTACATTCACATGAGAAGCTAAATTGGGACATTATCTTCAATGCACAGCCTTGCCGAGAATGAAACCAGTCTAAGGAAGGTATACAAGCTATATCCTTTATTTTAATATATATTATAAGTGTAATATAGTACAACATAGTATAGTAAAAGTCATGTGAGTACGTTTAAGATGTAGGTTATAGTATTGAAAACTGAAAAAGTCCAAAACCAAAGGTAACAAGTAAAGAAAGATCTTCGCAGCAGCTTATGTAACCCAACAAGATGGTAGGGGTCTTAGCCACGGGGTTGAAAAGGGTTCCATACAAGCCAATACAAGTGAAATGAAAGGAAAGAGTACGAGAGGGAACCTTGAGTTCCACGTGGATGAAATGTACAAAAGTAAAGCCAACGAAGCGAGAGAAAAAAGGTAAACAGAGTTTCAGCGGTTCCAAACATTTTTATTTGAAAATTATTACGTATCACTTCAAGCGCATTCAAAACAGGAATGAAATTGCTTGATCTGACAGTTTAGAACTGCTGTGCTTACAGCTTTCCTGTACTACGAAACACGCGACGACAGCTTTCGCTTGGCCATTGTCACAAGTGCGACAAGGACAGAGAAAATAATCGCTAGTTAACGCAACATAACTCAGTAATGGTCGCTTTGTTTACCTTTTTTCTCTCGTCTCGTTGGCTTTACTTTATAATCCTAAATCGCAGGCTATTATCAATAATTTAAAAAACCCCCGTCACAAAAAACACTTCCAAAAAGTTGAAAATAAATTAATAAATTTTGATTCAACGGTTGCCATGTCGGGGGACCCTAACTGGTTAAGCTTTCCGTTATATTATTGGAACAATTCAAGGTCCCCCGACATGGCAACCGTTGAATCAAAATTTATTAATTAATTTTCAACTTTTTGGAAGTGTTTTTTGTGACGGGGTTTTTTAAATTTTTAATTTAATTTTTATTTTATACTTTTTAAATTGATCTACTAGTCAAGCTCTTTCATTTGATACCCATATTGAGGGAATTATGAAGAAATTTGTAATCGGACATGTTGTGGCGGCGGCCATCTTGGACCGATTTTTTTCAAACGTAGCTAAGAACACTCCCGACTAATATACCTTTCAAACAAAAAAAAACTAAATCCAAATCGGTTCATCCGTTTGGGCGCTACGATGCCACAGACAGACACACACACACACACATACATACACACACACACACAGACACGTCAAACTTATAACACCCCGTCGTTTTTGCGTCGGGGGTTAAAAATAACCGCTTTCCAATATTGTATGTTTCAGTGCCGTAAATCTACCTGATTTAAGTACGATAGTTTTACTGAATACCGGCTCGTAAACAATTGTATTTATAAGTATGGTATAAAAGTGGGTGAGAATCAATACTTGTGGGTGTACTGGCTATCAATCTTTATCTATGTATGTTTATTACTGGGCCGGCAGTAAGAAAGTAATGTAAGGATATCATTTACCCTCATGAAGTTAGATTATGAGGCTCTTTATAGTCGTAATGTATGAAGCAAGTAGAGATTTTATTAACATGGTGATTGCAGATTGAATCAACTACGAGTATGTGATTACTGCGATATATAGTGTATATTAACTAGTTGCTACCCGCGGTTCTATTTGCGTGAAGTACAGATTTCGTTCACGCAATTCAGTTCAGTCAGTTAGACTTTCAATAATAATGAAACCGCAAACCACGGTCCTGTAAACGGGGCGTGAAAAAGTATCTGATGAGGCCGTCAAGTTAAGTAACACAATTGTTAACATGGTAGGTAATTGTAATTGTGACCCTCTTTCCGAGACTTTGCTTTTAGCTTACCATCAGTAAGGTGAGGACAAATTGACGTGTCCTATATAAGGAAAGTACAGTTTATTAAGAAGTTGCTACTCAAATCTTCTGCCTCAAATATCACCTACGAGTTGTTACGTCTGCTAAACAACGGATATGGCTCTGTCGCAGGTTCGCTCTTAAGATTGGGAGGTAAGATGGCAGGCGCTCCCCGAAAAACAGACCAATCAAAAACAATAATCGAACCTTGGACTCGAAAGCGGGCTTTGAACGCAACAGGGAAGTCGTTATGAGGATGACGATACGCAACTAAAATTAGCTCTTAAGCCTTTAAATAGTTGAAGTGGAACTTATATTAATTAAATAATACAACCATTGAAAAACGATCATTCGGTGAACATTCAGTGACTTCACAAAAAGTTGATTTTTAGGGTTCCTTTCCTCAAAAGGAAAAGAACGGAACCCTTATAGGATCGCTTCTTTGTCCGTCTGTCTGTCTGTCTGTCAAGACCTCTTTTCTCCGGAAAGCGTGGAGGTATACAGTTGAAATTCATACCACATGCTCAAGTCTATAACGTCTTGAAACTGTGCAAAAATCATATTTCTAAGTCAGCTCAATCAAAATATATTGCAGTTTATGTGGGTTAAGTTACGGAACCCTGGGTCCCGAAACCCGAGTCTGACTCGCAATGGCCCGGTTTTTTAGTATTATTATTACGCACTCATTTTTCGAAAGAACGAGCTTCTTGTAAGGAGTTTTATCGACAAACTCTCAAATTGATAACGCAAATCCCCTTTCGGCTCAGCAGAATACGAAATTGAATATCAAACTTCTAGAAACTTTACCAGCCTCCGTATATCCAAAATTAACATACAAATAATTTGTACGTCTACATTTATTGTAGAATACTTCACAAAATTTAGTGCTCTTACAAACATCATCATTTATAGGTTCATACAGTTTAGTAAACTTCAAAGAACGATTATTTTGATTTCATTAATCTCTTTGCACACTTATGTGAGATACTAATTTTAGCCAATGGAAAAAGAGTTCTCGAGTAATAAATAGCGTAAAATTGAAAATTAAATACGTTATCTGCTACTTTTGCTTTATTTACCATCGTATACATTGGCAAGTAGCCCATTCTGAGTAGCAAAATTGACTATTATTTTCGAACGCCTCATTAATATCAAAGCAAAAAGTAAATACGATTATTTACTTTATACACAGATGAGGGTAGTAAGTATAGTTGCAAAACTTCTGAAAAATTCCGAATAATTCCGGAATACTTCTGGGAAAGTTTCTTTAACTCAGAATTATTCAAAATGAATTTAATTCTAATATTCTTTAAAAAAAAAATTAAGTTTTTTTTTTTTGCTGAAATATCGTATTTTGCATCGATCGTCGATCGCCGCCGCCGCTGCCCCTCTGTGCGTCCGCCGATGGCGCCGCACGCGCCCGACTGCCACGCGAGCGCGTGCAGGTGCAGGCGATGGCTTTGCGGGGTGCGGTAACAGGGGAGATGCTCCTCCTGGAGAAGTTTTCCCTCGCCCCGCGAGAAAGATTCGTACCCCCGCAATTGAATGTTTCCACTGAATGTTTCCGCCGAATATTTCGCCAGAATAATTTAATGGGAATAAACGTGTTTGTTTGTGGTGTGGTGGGTGAGTTAATTATTGTTCAGTGGAACATACCTACCTATAAAATATACATGTTTATTTTATTATAAATGGGATTGATTAAGTATATTCTGATAGGATTTTTATAGATTAACAGGATTTTTATTCTTTTGTTTTAGGTAGGTACCTACTTATTTCGAAATCGAATGCTATCTTTATATTAGTGTCAGTTGTGGAATAAAAAACCAGGTCTTATTGGATATGTTTTTTGAAAAAGGGTTACCTATTTTTAGGTTAGTTTGTATGTAGCTGGTATGTATTCGCGAATCGCATAGGTAGGTAATTAATACTTAACGCGTATAATATGCCCAGTCAATAAAAACAAGTAAAGGCAAACCTTGCAAGCGAACAATTGTTTTGATGCGGTTTTCAGAAAAGTATTTGTTATAATTAGGAGCAGGTTTTGGTATGTTAACCGACTTCAAAAAAAGAAGGTTATGAGTTTGAAACGTACGTATGTTGCGATTATCTAGTGTTTGGCTGAACTGATTTTCATGCGTATTTCAGGAAGGTATTTACTATACTTAGGCCTGTTTTTCTACGTTAACCGACTTCAAAAAAGGAGGTTATGAGTTGGAGCCGTATTTATGTAATGTATGCATGTTTGTCTAATGTTTGTCCGTGATTATCTCCTATAACCTATTTTGATTCGGTTTTCAGAAAAGTATTTATTACACTCAGGAGCAGATTTGGTATTATTAATCGACTTTAATAAAGGAGGTTATAGGTTTGAACCCTATGTTTGTCCCAGTTTGTCCACGATCATATCGCGTTTGGCTGAATCGATTTTGATGCAGTTTTCAGAACAGTATTAGTAGTCACTTAAATAAATTTTGAAATAAATATGTTTGTTTGCTTGCTTGCAGTCACAACCATAATGCTTCAACTAAAAAAGATTAACTTCCAAGCGTGAAATAGATTGGAAGGTCGATTTTCCTCGTTTATTTTTTAACATAACATAACATAAACTCACGCCTGTATTCCCCGAAGGGGTAGGCAGAGGTGCTAGCACCCACATTTCGCCAGTTTATGTTTAGGTCCCAATGTAATAGGTGGTGAGCCTATTGCCATTAACTGGGCACTTGCGATAAATACACACATAACTTTGAAAAGCATCGAAAAGTCATTGGTGTGTGCCATGGTAAACCTGGGATCGAACCCGAGACCTCGTCTCAGCAGTCCAATACCTATACCACTAGGCTACCGCGGTTATTTTTTACAGTTGAAATATTCCCAAAGTTTCGGAATATTTCGGAATACTTCCGAAGTATTCGAAGGGAATGATTCGGAATTTTTCCCGCCAGCATCTATAGTAGTAAGGCTTACATTAAACAAATTAATCTTCCAACATTGTTACGTTTAAAAACACTTTCAACGAGGTATTCCAATGAAATGCTTAATTATTTCAAATAAAACAATAAAAATCAATCTAAAATCAATTAAGGAAAGACAATATATTTTGTTCTTAAAAAGTAGGTATATTAAATTACAGTAACAGTACACATATTCCTTGCTTCCTCATTTTCCTCCATAATAAAAAACAAACAAATCTTGTTAAGTAACTATTTTATAAACTCAATATAAAATTTTCTTATCTGCAATGTTATTATACACAGAAAATACATCATGATTATAATTATACTTCCTCCTTAATACTGTAAAAGTGATTGTATTTTGGTTTAATAATATATTACAATGCATCGCACGCATGTTGTGAAATAATAAAGCATAATAGGTGTAGTAGAAAACTAATAAGTCTTTGTATAATTTACAATTTTATTGCTCGCGACACATATCTTGTACTTCAATCGCCAGAAATAAAAAAACATTACCCTCCTCCCTTCGGCAGTCGGGTAAAAAGGCCCTGGCGTAGCTCGTCCACCGCAATGCTGTAAATTTTCAACATACATTCAAAGGCTGCTCGAAGGACCATTTGTTGCTTCGATAGCTGTTCTGGGCGTTGGCGTTTAATCCAAACACAGGAGCTGGTTTACAGTATATATAATATTTTAAAAACGGGTACAATTAAATTTATGGAAGACACGTCCGTACAATTTTGAGGCATATAGGCAAGAGGTCGTTTTGTGTTGCTAGCACAAAAAGTAAAGTTTTGATTAAAATTAAATAAAAGGTGTTGCTATCCGCAACAGCGCTTTTAGAGCACATTTTGAAGTCTAAGGCCTGTATTCTAAAATGACACTCAGCCTGAATCACAATTTATCTGATGACTGATTGTATAGACAGATTGATAATTTGACATATTGGCCTGTACATTCTGTCCTCTATATTATGTCTTAAACAATAGGAAATTAAATTACAATTTATAAAGTTAAACTAACTAAAAGAAACCACGGGACGCACATTGAAGTACACTTATCGCATATCCGGTGGAAATCCAATTACATTCTGATTACCTACAAGTCTGTTCCAGATGCAATTTATTTCATTTCCTTTTTGAAATGTATACTTATTATGCTCGGAAATTGCTACTATTACCAACATTTCTAAAATGATGTCAGAACAATAACTATTTTCAGTCGAGTATTTATGAGTGACTATAAAGATTAGTATCAAATGTTTTTTCTAATCAAAAAGGTGTAAAGTTGGTTCAACATCTATTATTTGATAATGACTGTCATATTTAATTATTTCACGAAATCGGAAACTCTATAATAATTCAAATCAGTATTTGATATTTTGTACCACAACCAAAAATTCCTTTGGAACAAATAAAAAATCTGCCAGGTTACCTGTCAAGTTGGGTTGGTCTGCACTTTGCAGTTATTCGAAAAGTTTATGGTAGACCCATCGAGGGATCCTATCCTACTGCATGTTTTATATGAAATTTTCCAGACTTCACCATCCGGATATTTTTAGTTGAATCAACTTTGTCGGTCCTATAATTACTTGGGGTTAAGTCCATAAACGTCACGTTTTTCGGATACTAGACAATAAATTTTAGAACTTATCACGAATGTCTTTGTTAGATATGCAGTGTTTTTGCTTTAATTTTTTTTATATTTAAAGTATATAGTCGATATTAAAACCAATCAAATACAAACGGTACAACCAAGGAGCAAAAAGTCTAATAATAACTGTATACTCAACTTAATCTTCGCGTTTTAACTTTTTCAGCATGTGGACTTGCTAGTGGGGACGATATGGGCTCCTATGTTAGCATTAGTTTTCATTATGATACATGTCAATTTAATATTCACATCGCGTGCGACCTCGGTATAGTTTGAACTTTCAAGCACAACGAACATTTTTGATACAGTGATGAGAACTTTATTGATTGTAGTATTTTGTTCAGTATTTAACACGTCCTATTTTAAAATGTTTACTTTAGGTCAATTATTACACATCATTTCACAACTGTAAGCAATATAATATTTTGGCAAATCGTCGGCCTAAAATGTAAACCTGCTAAATCCACTTTTTACCGAAAATGACATTTTGATTGGATCTGAAACTACAGACGATTACCGACCAAATCATGCAAAAATAAGTCATAAATTCAACTTAACAAGGCTGAAAATCGATGTCCGTCAAACTGCTATAAAACCAGCGATCAAAAAACACAGAAAACCTGCCAAATCCTTTATTCCTTCCGAGTATCGTACTAGAAATGGTCGGTGCCTCCTGATGCGTTGCCTCTGAATTTCTTATTTAACTTTTAGTATACTTAGGCAGTGATAAAGGTAACACAAGTGACAGTAGGTAATAAATGTAAGTTTTTATTTGCTAAATAATTATTATGCTTAGTTAAATTTTCCAGTAGTAATTATATACACTCAAATTTTGTTTACTTTAGGGATTTAGCAGTGTTTCATATTTATTATTCTATTTTGATGTTGGAGGTAGCAGGTTTACGCTCCTGTTATTTCTATAAATTTTATTTATTTATTTGCTTTTTTTCGTTTATTTCATTAGTATATGCAGATAGACAAATTCTATGGACAGCTGTATGCATTACGACGACCTCAGAGCCCCACTCACGCGCCATTACACCGAGGAGATACCCGATGTCGAACAGTGTGAGATACAGGAAGCTCTCAGGCAAATAAATAGAAAAAAAAACAGGCCCTGGTGATGACGGAATTGCTTCTGAGCTCCTGAAAGCAGGCGGGGCTCCAGTCCTGAAATAGCTAGCAAGTTTCTTTAATTTCGTCATCCAAAAGGAGCTAACGTCTTGAGAGTCTAATAGTGGGAGGTTAATACTGTTCTTCGAAAAAGGTGTCAATACCTAGGTGAAGGACCACAGGCCCATCTCAGTCCTGAGCCATGTCTACAAGTTGTTTTCGAGAGTCATCACAAATCGACTCAAGGGTAAGCTCAACGAGTTCCAGCAATCGGAGCAAGCCGAGTTTCGAAATGAGTATAGCACCGCGGACCACATCAATACTGTTCGGCAGATTGTAGAAAAGACTCAAGAATACAATCAGATACTGCGTATGGAGTTTGTGGACTACGAAAAAGGCTTCGACTCTATCGAAACCTTAGTTGTTCTGGATGCCCTGTAATTGGCATTACATCGAGGTGCTAACATGCTTGTATGTCACAGCCATAATGTCCTTTCAGCTCAAAGACCAGCTTCCAGGCCAGAAGACGAAACCCTTTGGCTTCCAGCGTGGAGTGAGACAGGGATATGGCATATCCCCCAAACTATTCAACAACGCTTTGGAGGACGTCTTCCAAACTCTAGGTTGGTCTGGGCGGGGTATCAACATAAGCGGTGAATACATCTCACATCTTTGGTTCGCTGATGACATCGTCATAGTTGCGGAGTCGCTGGAACAACTAGGCGAAATGCTGCACAGCCTAAATGATGGTTCTTGCGTCGGCCTCGGTGTAAACTTTGATAAAACCAAGATAATGTTCAAAGAACATGTTGCACCGAGACTGATTCCCATTGATGGGTTGTCGCGCAACGGGCGAGCTATGCTATGAGTTTCTCTGAAGGATAGAATTCGAAATGAAGTCATCCGACACAGAACCAAAGTTACCGACATAGCTCACAGAATAAGCAAGCTCAAGTGGAAATGGACCGTCCACGTCCTTCGAAGGATCGATGGCCGTTGGAGCCGACGACGAGTCCTAAAGTGGAGACCGCGAGAAGGCAAACGGAAGGTACTTACCCAGATGGACTGACTACCTGAAAAAGGTACAGACTGGATGCGGAAGGCGGAGGATCGGGTAAAATGGCGCACATTGGGAGAGGCCTATGTCCAGCAGTGGACTGCGGTGTGCTAATTGAAGTTGAAGTCCTTATTGTGATTGTTTAAGAAATAAGTTTGGTATCTTTGTGATTGTTATTACTAAGTCAAACTATGTTTGGATACCATAAATAAGACTAGTTTTTAAATAAATATTAGAGAATTTTTGTTAATTTTTGTCTGTTATTGCTATTATTTATGATGCCTATATTTTTTTATGTACTAAGTTTAAAAAGATCATGGTAAAAACTTAAAAACGAAATCCTGCTTCATCCCAAACGAAATAAAAATGTCCAAACGAATACCAGCTATCTCCTTTATTTTCAGATTTTTACCACTTTATTTAGGATTTTCAAGGAATTTTCATCATTAAAATGATCAATGGACTTATTTGAAGAAACGGGATTTAGGAAATTTCAATTAGTATAAAATTATAGCAGTTATTCAGTTTTTTCATCCTCCTGTAAAGTTCTCTAAACTGCACATAGCAGGTTAACATATTAGGCCGACGAAATGTATCAGTTACAGATTTTACTCACTCTTTCTTTTTGTTTTTAATATACCTTGTATCTAGTTTATAATATGAAAACTGCACCATACATATTGTTTACTGTCCATCTTGCGATGGACATCTTGGGTAGGTTGTCTGGAAGAAATCGCTTCCAGTGACAAGGCCACAAATTGTGAATTAAACTGTATACGTACAGTCAGCATCAGAAGGATGTTGGCGAACAAACTACCCAAAATGATCTTAATTTAGTATTTTTTACTCCCTTCTTTTTGATTGATTGTTCTGATATTTGATACACAGCTTTAGTTCGGACAATAAAACCATATATAAATTATTAAAACAGTTTGATTTGCTCTTAATACGAGATTTTTAAGATCATTTTGGAAACTTCGTCTTCTAGATATTTATGACACTGACTGTACTACTTACATTGTCCCTACTGTAAATCTGACGAAATAAAGTCCAGTCCTTTTAAATAGTTTGACAAGGTGTTGATATTTACATAGGCCGAAACACAGCCAATTACATGCGCTACATTTGTTTTGCAACAACAACGTTACACAACTTACCTTGTGCTTATGAGCGAGATGAAAGATTTTCTATTTAGGTTAACCCTTCGTTTGTTGGGAAACAAATTGCATTTTCAACAGAACTCTTCAACGTCCGCCTTGCTTGTCGGATGTTCAATGACAGGGTCCAGGGTTACTTAACTAGGCCACCATTCTTTCAACGGTCCCTTCGTCAATGAACATTGACTTTATGTACCTGGGTAAAGTATTGTACCCAATGTGTACCCAATGTTGTACCAAATGTAGATTTGACTTGTGTAAACATATTCATTGTTTCACTTCCTTATTATAATAAATACATTTAAGGCCCTGTATTCCTGCAAAAGTAGGCATTTATAGCGATCCCGGCCGCTCGTAAAATATTACGCGCGAACGCAGTGACGGTGAACTCGGCGATGACCCCGCCAGCGTCACAGTATAGAAATATGCAGTAGGAAAACTTGATTTGACTTAGAAAATTAAATGCAGTTTTTTTAACTTTATTTAGTTATATGATTATATTAAGTAAGTAATAAATACGAAATTAAAAAACTGTATGAGTTTGAGAACTGTTTGTTCTATGTGTTTAGTTGCTTGGGCGAAAAAAACTTACATTATAATAATAATAATGCTTGTAATTTTATAAACATTTGTTTGAATTGATGCTAACGGTTACTTTATATCATCGCACCGTTCGTCGTCGACAGGGCAGTTAAATACCTAAAGTTAACGAGATTAACCACTTTTTTCGTGCGGGAATCCCCTCGGATACCCCCTGTCGGAGCCGGAAGGGGAGGTTATGTCGGACTCGAACCGACTTTTTAGTCGGTTCGAGTCCGACTGTGGGCACGCCGACTGTGGGTCGTGGTGCTAGTTTTTATGAAGTATTTATATAAATTTACACTGTACCTTCTTTTTTTCGTGCGGAAATCCCCTCGAATACCTCCCCTGCCGGAGCCGGAAGGGGAGGTTATGTCGGACTCGAACCGACTTTTTAGTCGGTTCGAGTCCGACTGTGGGCACGCCGACTGTGGGTCTTGGTGCTAGGCCTGAGGTGAGGTTGTCATCGACATATCCCTCGCACCCCGGCTGACCCAAGGCCAGTAATTCTCCTGGGTCTGCTGGGGTGCGAGATATATGCTTTCGGCAATCTCACCTCCGGCAACCAAGGACCCAAGACGGCGTGCGTTTTAGTCGGTTTGAGTCCGACATTACCGCCTCCACCGGCTCCGTGGGGGTGGTATCCGCGGGGATTTTGCGCACGATAAAAAAGGCCAATAATTAAACTAACCTACCTAAATATTAAAATTATTCTATCCTAAACTAAAACTAAATTTATATTTATTTACACACACACAAATTATTATACAATGTACGAATATTGTAGGTACTAGGTACCCCTGTACTGATATAGATAAAATATGAATTATAGAAAATCGTAAGTAGCATCTTCAGTAGTAATACTGATATTCTTATACTATGGCACTATGAGCGTAATATTTAGGTATATAATTTTTTAAATTACCAATCGGAGTTAGAAATTTAGTTTATGGCTTTGCACGACTTCTTTCGCTTGCGTTGTTTATTGCCCATATTGAATGACTTGCAACAATTTATTATAAATACGTAAAACCGATTGATTGGTGCACGAAACTGTCGCGCAAAAACTGACACAGGTCCTACTTCGGTAAGCGCCAGCGCGCGACTGGCGCAACTTTTCGGGCCTCAGCGGCGCGAGCACTCGCGAATTTAGTAGGTATTTAAATATAATTTTAAAAATTATTTCATAATATAGTCAAAATCTGCGAAAATGTCTAGACATATGTAGTGGCTTTAGTTTAGTACAAAAATTTTATAGAAAGCTGTTTAGTCATAATATTAAAAAAAAAATAACGAAAAGGGGTAACTTTGGGATTTTTTTCTATCGAGTGAAGTTCATCAGATCTGGTAACTGAATGCGAATTTGACTAGACTGGATCCTTAACTAATATATATCTTTTTTTCGAAATTTAAAACGCTTTTTCTTATGATTCAAATGCTTTTAAAAAACTCAAAATGCGGCCTCTGCTGGATTACCTGGCCTTAAATACAACAGATTCATTCTCACTGTTCATAAGAGCAAAAATCCCTATACCCATTTTGATAAGAAAAATACTTTCTGATACAATTTTATTTTAGTTTTTCTAAAGAGGTAAATAAAATTGTATCATATATATAAAAATGGTATGTTTTTGGCTTATCTTTTAGACCAGACGTAATTAAAATGAAGAAACCATGCATGCAGATGTGCTTAAATATTTTTAATCAATCGAAGTTTGAATAGGTTAAAATATTTCTCTGAGTACAGTAAATTAGTTTCCAGCCAAACAAGAGATTCCTATCAAGATTCCTTTACAGGTTGCTCTAGTGTTACGCCAATGGAGGAGGCAAGTTTAGTACTTATAATTGAACAAGTTGTTGAACAATATCAGCGTTTTGCTGTTGTGCCGCACCCCACCGAGTTTGTCCGCTTTCAGCTAAGAAACTGTTCAAAATTCAGTTGTATTTTACTTTTAAAGTACCGAATTAATTTGAAAATTATAGTTTCGAATAATATTTACAAATACGACTTTATTCTCTGGAATAAGATAAATGAAATAATCTGACTTGAGTAAATTTCAGGGTATGAGTCAGGATGAATTACTGTGAATTACACTGATAATATTGTAAAACATTGACACTCTAACTAAACAGTTTATCTATTTACGGATTACCTGAGGAAAATAAATAATGAATAATCCATACTATAATCATTATAAATGCGATAGTAACTCTGTCTGTTTGTATGTTACGTTTTCACGCCTAAACCACTAAACCAATTTTGATGAAATTTGATATAATAATAAATAAAAATAATAAAAATTTATTTCTTAAATCAGTGTACAGTAAATTACATAGGTTCTTAACTTGTAACGTGCATTATTATATTATGGTTATTGCTTATGTAGGTTTTCTATCTAGGAATGTAAAATTATAAATATATAATTATATATATAATTAAATTATACATACCCATATTATGTTAAATTTAAATGTGAGCATTCAGGGATTTTAAATAGGAATTTACTAATATTACAAAAATTTCTGCCTGAACTAGGTAATCCTGTGCTTCAGGCATCAAGTGCAGTTTAATAATGGTTATATAATCTACATAATATTACAGGTTCAACGATTTACTAAGAATAATACAATGCTAAAGTGGTTCATTTCTACTATCTAAAATAATGTCTTAATTAAACAACTTAATACTATTTATTTAACAACTGTCATTAATTCCTCTGTTTCATCGTAGGACATTCGTTGGAGGGCCTTCTTTACTGCTTGCTTGCAGCATATATAATTTAGAGAATAAATGTCTGATAAAGCGTTTATCCTATTATAGAGTAGCGGTCCTAAAAACATATGAAATTTGCCTGTGTATTGGCGTTTTATTGCAACTCTGTCGGTGCATACAATATCTTTCCGCCTTTTGTTAGTAATTTCGGTGCTGTAGGGAAGCGATGCGTGCTGTTTTAGTACTGCGCTTAATATAAATAGCTGGCGGACTGTTAGCACTTCACAGGACTTGTATAGAAGGTCAGTCGGATATAGGAAAGAGCGAAACGTCGCTACCTTGAGGATCGCTCTCTGAGCTCGCTCGACAGGCAGTAGCAACGTCTTACCCATTCCCCCCCAAGACGTTATGCAATATGTTAATATAGACTGACAAAGGGCATAGTAGATGTTTCTAATCAGTTTTGGGTCACTAATGTATCTTAGTTTTTTGAATACAAATATCAACTTGCGCAGTCGCATAACTAGTGCTTCGCAATGGTCTTTAAACGATAAGTTTTCATCTATTATGATACCTAGGTACTTTATCTTATTTGTTGTGGTTATAACCGGGCAAGTGCACTTGCTGTCGTCATGATTAGGTTCTTTACAACAATGCGCATACAGTAAGTGATTGGGTTGGTTCATAGCTGATTTTTTACGCATAGAGAATGAAACGTATTTGGTTTTATCTGCATTTAGCGTTAGTAGGTTATATTGAAGCCATTTATTTACAAAGTTAAATCCTCGTTGCGCAAGCCTGTACACTTCTATTTCTGAATCAGCAGAAAAAAGGAGGGCAGTGTCGTCAGCGTAAGATATGATTTTACCGTGTTCTAGATTTATACTACATAACTCATTTATATATATTAAGAACAAGGTGCTTCCCAACACGCTTCCTTGAGGAATGCCAAATGACGTGTTGTCCATGTCCTCACTGAGAACGCTGCCGATCTTTACACATTGGGTACGCTCTTTTAAGTAGCTTTTGAGGAGCTCTAACTGTACGCCTCTTATTCCCATGTTGTCAAGCTTGTTCAACAGCTTAGGGATATAGACAGTATCATACGCTTTAGCAAGGTCCGAAAAGATTCCCACTGTACGCTTACCCTTATCAAGTTGTTGTACTATATAATCCGTCAGATGATGTACGGCATCGGCTGTAGACCTATTAGCTCTAAATCCAAATTGTGTATTTGATAAAAGCGCATTATCTTCCAAATATTTCATCAGCCTATTATTCACAATTTTCTCGAGTATTTTTGAGATTGCTGGTAGTAAGGAAATAGGTCTGTAATTCGTTACTTGGTCTTTTGCTCCAGACTTATATACAGGGACTACTACCGCCTTTTTTAGGCACTTAGGGAAAACGCCTGTCGCTAGACATTTTTGGAAAATGTAAGTTAACGGTGGCACCAGTATATGTCTGTATTTTTTCAGTATTTTATTAGATATGAGGTCCCAGCCAACAGCACAATCATCTTTTGAATTCAAGATTATCCGCTCTACCTCCTCTTCGTCAGTATCCAATAGTACAAGAGATGACAGGGTAGTCGCACTCGGGAATAGGGGGTTTATTGTATTTGCTTGCGTTTGCTGTGCAAGTCGCTTACCGACATCTACAAAGAACTTATTTACTATGTTAGCGGATGTTACATGTGATGTGTGGGTGTTCAATAAACTTGAAGGCGATTCATTTTGCTTCGTAGTGTAAGTTATATTCTTAATATGCTGCCAGATCTTTTTACTATTCGACCCCGCACTTTCCAGTTTTATTTTGTCATGATTTATTTTTACTTTTCTTAATAAATCATTGCAAAAGTTCCTGTATCTTTTGTACGACAACTGTAGCGTTAAATTATTGGGATTTTGTCTACATTTCAGGTGAAGTTGATCCCTGTGTCTCATGCAGCGGATTAGGCCTGGTGTAATCCAAGGTTTCAAATTATGATTTATTTTATGCAATCGTATTAATTTTGTGTTTTTATGTATTGCATTTTTAATATTATCAGTCATGTATTGCATACTAAATTGCACGTCATCAGAAAAATAAACTGGGTCAAAGTCGATGTCGCGTAAATCGTCTTCAAGTTTGTTCATGTTTAATTTGGTGACTAAGCGTGTTTTATCTAGTTTGGGTAACATGCAACTCAGATTTAGTAAGGCAGCGCTATGATCGGTAATTGTGGAATTGATGACAAGTGCGTGTGCTGGGTATTGTGTTTTTAGCATGACGTGGTCGAGGCAAGACCCACTTGCCTGACGCGTGATAAAAGAGTGCGCGGGGAACAAGCCGTGAAATGAGCAGAGGTTGAGATAGTGTAAGGCATCCTCCTTTAGGTCTTGTTGTCCTTTTAGGATGTTTATATTTATGTCTCCAATTAAGATTATATTTTTGTAGGAAGACAGGTTTTGCAAGGTGTCATTTAATGAATCAATAAATTTATACTTATCATTAAAGGCGTGCGGCCTGTATATTGCTAGTATGGCCAAGTCTGTTCCTATTTTTATCAATAATCTATTACACTCTTGCATATTTGGCTCCTCTACAGTTGCATTTATATTATTTCTTATGTAAACTACTACACCATCGTTCTGATTATATATTGTATTACTTCTGTGCATGTTATAGCCCGGTATTAGTGGTATGTTATATGGTAAGGATAGCCTACATTCCGTCAATACGATGACGTCAAGATTAATATTTATTCTATGCTGTAATGTTAGAAAGCTATCTAAATTCTTGAAGACACTACGTATGTTCTGGGTTATTATGTTTAATGGGTTAATGCTCGTGGTCAGATATTGTTTGCACTCCTCCGCCTCACACGTCCTGGACTCTGATACAGAGAAGTAATCTATATCATTTATTAAATTATGGATCATTATTCTTAAACTATAAGATAATTTAAAGCTATAACGGCTTAAGGTCAAAACAATAACTTGGTTAAGGGCGCTCTTAGGCGCCTTCATAATCAATGGAATTAATATACCTTCTTTCTGCCATTGTTTTTGCTGGACATTCAGGCGCTCCCGTGGTGTGATTGCTGGGCTTCTTGAACTTTGAGCAAGTCGCGCATTTTGCTTCTTCTGCTTTCTTTGTACAGTCCTTTTTTGAGTGTCCTTGTTCTCCGCACTGTCCGCAGGTGTATGTGGTCTCCCTACAAGTCTTTGCCGCATGGCCATACTGCTGGCACTTGAAGCATCGAGTAACCAGCGTGAAGTCTCTGACAGGGCAAGACGACCAGTTCACAAATACTCTCTCGTTGGTAATCAGGGCTTTACGAATGTTTGGAGGTACCTCAATCACATAATTACAGGTCTCTGCATCCTTCTTGCCCGATTTATGGCTTAGCCTGATCGAAGCCAGAAACTTTTCGAGGCTGTAATCCTGTAGCTTGTCCTCCAGGTTCTGGTTGTATATGCAGGTAAAAACTTCCTTTTCTTGCATAGACGCTGGTACTCCGATTACTATAATTCTCGGCTTTCTTTTGAGCTGGTCGTCTACTATAAGGCCTGAGTTTGTTAGCTGGGCTGATCGCTTTAGCTTTTCGATGTCTCCCTTTGTGTCAGTGCTAATAATGACGCCACCGTTCTTTGTCTTACGCAGACCTCTTACTTGCAGCTTCATTTGCTCAGGGCAGATAATTTTTTGGACTAGGGACTTGGTGTCTTCACTTGATTTGGCCTTGTCATTGGGATAGATCGCTACCGAACTGAAACGAGATGTAGGTAAAAATTCGTTAGTCCCCTTTTTTACCATATCTGCAAATGATGTCCCGGCTTTGTACTTTGTGGATTCCTCAATGGCATGTTTTAGGTCGTTGAGTTGTTGCGATAGGTTAAGGTCATCCTGGAGGGCTCGGCCAGCTGTGGTGGCTTGAACAGTTTTTGCTTTGAGGGCCTGATATTGCACTGCCATTTGGGACGTGCCGTGACTCACTTTTCGGCACAGTGAGCTAATGCGTAGTTTCTGCTCTGAGTTTAATTTTCCCTCTGCAGCAATATTACATACCTCATTAAGGTACTGCTCGATAGAGGTCATCCAGTTCTGGATCTCCGGGGTTGGGATGGTATCCACATAGGTCACAATTTGAGCCTGCACATTTGAGTGAGTAGCGGGTGAAGGAGTTGCAGGTGGCGGCGTGCGGCAGGTCCGGCTACCCTTACTAAACGGGCTGCTTTCCATTCTTTCGGGTTATAATCCGATCTAATTATATACTTATATTATCTACTTACAGCACATTATTGTCACAGTGGTTTCACTTTGCATTATATTTTACACACTCTTTATTACCGGCTATTGGTATAAAGTAGGTCACAATTCAGCAATTTAATATTATTTAATTATAATTGTTGTAAACACGTCTGTTTGCACTGAAGCCCAATGCTAACCTATAGGGATAGATTAGACCATGAGAAAGGACATAGGCTATGTTTGGTCGCGATAACCGACATCCACGCGGGCGGACTCGCGTGCAAAAGCTGGTATACTATATAGCACACTTTATAAGGGTTGTGTTATACAGATAACCGTAGATCCTTACTTAAACTTTGCAAATTATTATTATAATTATCGGAAACAATGAAATGCTCAAGTGAGACTTGAACTCACAACCGTTCCCTTACAGGGGAATATAAAGAGAAGGAAAATTTGAAGTGATTCAGGTGTGGCTCAATAGCTCAGTTGGAAGAGTATTCCCCCTGTAAGGAAAAGGTCGTGAGTTCAGGTCTCACTTGAGCATTTCATTGCTTCCGATGTTTTTCGAACTTTAAAGTTAGCATAATAAATGCTATAAAACATTCATTCAAATTATTATAATTATGTTGCTACTCTCTTGCATTGGGTTTGCCTGTAATGACATAGTATGTATGAACTAATAAATAAATAAAAAACTTGGCTACCGTTATTTTTTTTAAATACCTACATAACGATAAACGTGCAAATATATAAAATCACCTAGACCAAAGCAAGTGTAGTATTGATGCATACAAATATTTGTACTAAGAGTCAATTGCATCTGAAACATGTAGGTACCCCAGAAAAGATTATCATTTATTTTTATGCTATATAAGTGTACAATAACGAATAAGAAACGATAATTTCCTATTGAAATATTTCTTTGTTTTTTTTTTCTTAAACTAAAACATACCATGTTGTAACATTTAACATCTATCTGAATGTTTTATAGTGCTTACTTAGTGCAAACAACATACGTCGCAAACTGTAGTGTTACAAAAATACTAAAGCTGGACACACTCTACCCCTCTTAATACATTATACGTAACACAGAGCTATAAAAACTGAATGTACAGTAATAAACTGCACTCTTTACGAGATACCAGCAAAATGATAGCATCAATCGTAAAACATGTCCAGATACAAAATTGTTCTGACACTTTTATGTTCTCTCTTAAACCGAAGTGCATTAAGCACCACAATGTAGACTCGAGTAATCCATACTAATATAATTAATGCGAAAGTAACTCTGTCTGTATGTTACGCTTTCACGCCTAAACCTCTGAACCGACTTTGATGAAATTTGGTATAGGGGTAGATTAGACCATGAGAAAGGTAATAGGCTAATGTTCGGTCGCGATAACCGACATCCAAGCGGGCAGAGCCGTGTGCAAAAGCTAGTATAATATACGTTAGTTACAAACAAAATCATTATCATTACTGGTGATTAGATTAGACTGGCTAAAGTTTATTTGCCATATTATTTTTAAAGTGTCATCTACTTATTACTTTTCATTAACTGCCTGTAAATTTAGAACAAACTAGCTTTTGTCCGCGGCTCCGCCCGCGTGGATGTCGGTTCCCGGCAATTATTCGAATTTTTCTCACCGTAAAAACCTTCCCTGGACTTCCACGAATAACCCAAGACCAAAATTAGCCAAATCGGTAAAGGCGTTCTCGAGTTATATCGTCAGGAAGGAAAACCCGACTTATAGTAGATAACGAGGTTATAAGAAATATTAATATAATATCCTCATGGTACAGAATATTTTGATGGAATACATAGGTAACTCTTCGGAGAGACCGTAGTTGGCTCATGCGTTATCAATAGACTACACTGACAACTTGATGTATGACGGATTTATTGGATTTGGCAAATAGAACAAAATTTGTTACAGAAAATGCCTGATAATAATTAATAATCGGGTGCACTGGAAATTATGAGAAAAATGTCATGTTTAAGTTCATGAAAAAATGTAAATTAAAATTGTAAATCCTTGGTTGCATGTATAAGTTTAATGTGAAGTCCTCTGAGTATTATATTATTTTATAAGCGTCGGTAGCTTAGTGGTTAAGGAGTCGGCCTTACGATCGAGAGGTCCGGGTTCGATCCTGGCCATTACACTACCGACATGAACCCACTCCTAGCACAAGCAATTTAGCTTAGTTGGAGGGGTTAGAGGGAATATTAGTAACTTCGGTTCTAATATTCTTTAAAAAAAAAGTATAAATTGCATTAAAAACCCTTATTGACCTCAAAAATGTAAAATGCCAAAATCAAAACGTATTTTTATGTATTGGTAGAACTTAGTTCAGTTTACACCAATTTACTAAACAAACTTATGCTTTCACTACTAAGAATTTTATTCATCTCAAAGAAGAAATCTCCAGAGAACCTCATTTACTCTAGCCATACTCCCGGACCCTGTGCTCGAGCTCGAACTAGTCTGTTCAGTTTCAAACACAAAATAAAGTAAAATTTTCTTTCAAAAGAGTTTGGATTATTTCAGACGGTGGCAGTACTAACTTTAGCACACCCCCAGGTATAACATTGCTAGATATTCTGCAGCAGAGAAAATTACTAGCTTGGTATTAGATTTGCATTCGAAATGGTTACACTAGCAAAGCAATACTACATATAGCATGGTCGGTGTAATATCCTCCCTCATCTAACACGAGACCGCTTTTAATAAAATTACTCCTGTAATTTGTTTGGACTGTACTTTAGAGTTTTAAATTACTTGCTGTACAGAGTGTGTGTTTATTTAATATGCATGGAGCAAAGTTTTAAATTAAGTCACGCCCCCAACTGTTCTACACATAACTGGTATAAAATATCCACCATATATTTAGCTAAAAGACCACTACCATGAGCACTTTACTATCACTTTGGAATATTATAAATATAGTATGATATGTAGTGACCGTCAAGTTATGAATAAAATATCGTACGCGATTCAAACAATTACTCTGTAAACTAGGTAAAATAAACGAAATACCAAATCGTACTAGACATAGCCGTAATGTATAAGGGTCTCTCGACATTCGTCAGACCGAGTTTTTGTGAAGTATGTTCTTTGTGAACGGTTATAACAATCTATATATCATATAATATCGATACATATCAACGTTAAGGACAACGAAGAATATCATAATATATCATACGGTACCATTATATAAAGGATTCTTTATCGTTTTATTCCTTTATCGTGAGTGAGTTTGTTGCAGTAAATTGGTAACTTTTCCCGCCTACTAATTCTAATATGTCATCTAGGAGTACATAATTATGTACAATGTTCATTATCAATGAACATTCGCCATGTTCTGATATGCTTTTTCAATCAGGCCAACCCTCTCCATTCTTACACAAGACAACACGGGCAGGGCATAAGTCATTCGGTGCAGAATATTCCATCAAAGAACCAGTGGCTTGGTGACTCATTCCTATGCCGCACCATTAGGACCTGGAACTCCCTGCTAGCTCACGAATTTCCTTCTTCCTAGAGTCCCGGGTCCTTTAAGCGGGCATGAAAAAGCGTCTCATGAAGCATCGGTTGAGTTGTGTGCCGCCATTGTTAACACGGTACGTGTTCATTATGGTGACCTTCTTTTTGGAGACTTTGCCTTTAACTTACCATCAGGCGAGGTTAAGTCAAATTGACGTGTCCTATATAAAAAAAGTCAGCGACCCAATTGATAACTCATCACTTTAATCACACATAATGAACGCGACTGTTTACTTTTCATTACGTCAAGCAATAATATCAGTGGCATTTCAAATACAATATCGCGTGTAATTCATAAACAAAATACAGGTAAAGGCTAGTGGTAATATAAGATTTTTTTTTCCATAGATGAATCGGGATATCTTGTAGTTTATATGGATCGATAAATATCCTTAATATGTTTTACAGTTTTAGTACAAATGAAAAAAAATCAGTTTTAAATTTGAATATTACTTTGTAATTTCGAAGTGGATACACTGATGATTTTCTCTCATAAACATACATACACATACTAATTCACGCCTGTCATGTTTTCATTTGGTGCAATCGCAGCATAAAGTTTTAGTTTCTCCTACTTTTTAGTTGTTTTCATACATAACATACTCGCCAGTACTACGGCATACCTTGTACCCTTGACTTTCATTTATCTTCTTGACTTACATCTAGTTGATTCCTCATTGATCGTCCATTTTCTCAAAATGTCCAAACTATCTAATTATCCCTTTCTCTATCTTGGTCACTAACCTTAATTAGTAACTTGTCTAAAATCACACTGCATCAGATCACGAACAGTACTACTCGTAGAATAATTCAATCGTTACGAAATCTAACTCTATTCTTATGCCATAGTAAATAAGAATCAATCTCGAGTTAATTTTAGATCGGTGACACTTAACGCAAACCTATTTTCATTGCAAAAGCGTTGCACTGTGAATAGGCACGAGAACTGACTCATTGTTTAAAGATACCGGCAATTTTAGTCGAGAAAGCATTGTTAATTTTAGAACTGATTTGGTGTTTGGGTTTACTGGATTGGGACTGGCACCAATTTTTGCTTATTTTACGATTCGCACGAATGTTTGTCTTGTCATCTATAACTCTAATTATGAATTATTCTTCCATATTGTAACATTGATATTGTAACTTTCTTTAAATACAGTTTTCATTCCATCTCTAGTCTAAACTAAAATGGTTGAAAAGTTTAATTTTAACTGTTGTCAACGAAATAAGAGTATATAAAATTAGAACATACTTCAACTGTAAAGAAAAGTGCCCTAAATTAAATGCTCTAAAGCAAATGACCTGAGATTGGAACTAATACACAGAAATAGCTACAAAGTGAAGTTTAATAAACAATTTATTTGAAAGCACCTTTTATCATGAAATACAATATGCCTTGTAAACTACTTTAGCTAATTGGTAAAACGTCACAAGTATACGGTTACTATTTAAGTGACGAATATGGCTGGCAACAAGATTGAGGCTCAGAGTCTAATAAAGGCTGAACCTTATTATTTGTGCTTGCTAACCATACTGCTCTTGCTAAATAAAATGTAAGCTAGTAAAAGATAGAATAAATTAAGAGTGAATTAAAATGTAAATTTGTTTTTCCATTACATTCTAAATTACTTTTAAGTATTCACAATAAACGAGTTCGTTGTATGTAATACTTTCACGCCCCAACTAATCAACCGATCATCATGAAATTTTGCATACACACGCGATCAGGGGTATGAAAGTGTAAGGAGGTATCTGGTTGGTTAAGTAACTTTTCATAAATCTTTTAGATTGATTGATGACGTCCTCATGCTTAATATCAGTGAATGGAAGATGTTACTGTGCTATGAGGAGGGCCAGACCAATAGAGATGACCCTGGGTCCACCGAGGTGCGAGGAATATGTCCAGCAACCTCACCTTCGGCTTTGCACCTCGACCCACAGATGGCGTGCGTTTTAGTCGGTTTGAGTCTGACATAACCTCCCTCACTGGCTCCTGTAGGGGGGGGAGGGGGGGGCATCCGCGGGGATTTTACGCGCGAAAAACAAGAAGCTTAAGTTTCAGAGGAACAATCTACAAATTCATTCGCTTACGTTTGCGTCATAATATAATAAATTAATTGATACTCATTCGTCCATATACCTAGGTATTTAAATGCCGACTTAGTAGTAGATATAATAACAATATTATCAGTATATTGTGAACTCAAGGGTCTGTATTGAGAGATTTAATGGCGATAGAGGATATTCGTGAAGTATTTTAAGACGGACCCCGGAAGGAAAACCCTTAGTTCCTCCTTCCAAGGGATTTATATATTAGGTAAAATGTACCTAAAATTAGAAAAATATTTTCTTTGCTCGAGTAATTTATCATAATATCCTAGTAAAAATATTGTTCATTTTATAACAGCTGTTACGTGTCTTCATTATACGGAGATTGACAGTCATCCTTCAAGGTGAAAGCACTAATATTTTTAGAACCACATATTTTTTTAATACGAAGTGTTGATTGACAAGAAAAACGTCAAAAAATCTATTCTGCTCTATGTGGTAACTTTTGATTCACTACGGTGAAGGTCTATATCATAATTTTATGAACTGTTGTAACTGAGAGTATTGACAGTTTTTGAACATATTTTGCATATTTAAACTCACGTTCTGACGTGAGTTTACAGTTGAACAGTCTGCTGTTAAAACAGCACTAGGTTCAGTAACGGACTATGCTCAAACGGTGTCGTGTTTTTTTTTTATAAAGGACACGTCAATTTGACTTCACCTCGCCTGATGATAAGCTAAAGGCAAAGTCTCGGAAAGAGGGTCACCATCGTAATCATGTTTTATAATATAAAGTGAACTACCCAAACAGGTAGTTAAATAACTACTCTTACGTATTAATAAAATTCATGAAAATACGTATGTTCTAACTCAGTAAGCCGTGATGTTTATTACTCGGCACAAGTTTTACTCTTCACTTATATTGGAACTTCGTAGTAAATCACAAACTTTCTCTCTATGTAACTGAAAATTCTTCCTCACCTATGCCATCAGTTACTTATTACTTAAGACTTTGGCACTTATTATCACACTTAGAACGAGCGGGAAACTTGGCAAGTAATACTCTAATGTTTATTACTATCATATAGCTCTTAGTTATTATAATATTAGATTGTGAGATATAATATGAAAGATGTAATGTTTGATGTAATGACAGTCAATTATGCATGTATAAGAGTCATACGTCGTACGTCGTACGTTTCAGGCTACTTCTTATACATGCATATTGCATGTATAAGAAGTAGGCTTAAACGTACGACTAACTCAATGGGAAAAAGAATTGAAAATATAGCTAATAATTATGGACTTTCTCAATCAATCCAATTACCCTATCGCATATCGGTTGAAGAAATCGCTCAAAGCGATAAGGCCCCTCATTGTACTTGTTCCTAGTCATAGATTTATTCTATAGACCACCGGTAGCTTGGTCCCTGTCATGGAGAAGGAAATGATAGCGGAGTTGTTGCAACGCAATAGAGTCGCGTGCCATCCAAACGTCAAATGGACTCATTCGGTCTGTGACGTCACCAGTTAAACGTCAAGTAAACGTCCATGCGAGCGGTTGTCCTTTTTGACCAAAAGTTCAGCAATAAAAATTGCTTAAACCTGTTTTAAGAATGAAGTGTGCGGTGCAAGGGTGTACTAATTATACAGATAAGCAATTGAAACATTCTAGTGATATAACATTTCATCAGTAAGTCCGCTATATTTTTATTTTCATTATTAGAAAAAAATATCTTGACAGTTCCATCTAGTATAGAATAGAAATATGTAACTTTGTCGTACATATAAAAGAGTTGTAATAATATCTCAATCCATTTCATGAACATTTCACAACAATAATTTCACCCGAGTTCATTAGTAATTCCAAACAAGTTATTTTATTTAAAAAATAGTATATTTCGCTAAAATTCAATGTAAAAACATTGGGCCATCTGTTGGTATAGGCCGAATCATTTAGGTTTTATAAATGATTTTGCCGTAATCCGAGAGATGGCCTTATATTAAAAAATATCATGCCCATTTCAAATTAATGTTGTTCATCATTATAGCGAGACCACTAAATTAAATTCACATTGTTTTAAAGTGTAGTCAGTAAATCTAGTTGTCAAAATGACAACATAATATATATATTATGGCTACTAAAATTCATTTTAGATTTCCTGGCAATCCAGAAATTAAAAATGCGTGGGTTCGTATCTGTACAAATAAATAAAATTGGAGTGTCTGTTTGTAATATTAAAATAACCGCTTTCTACTACATGCATATGAATGTATATACGGTACACATACCAAAATATATATTTTTTAATTTTTTGTCTGTCTGTCTGTCTGTCTGTCTGTTTGTTTTGGCTAATCTCTGGAACGGCTGGACCGATTTGGACGGGACTTTCACTGGCAGATAGCTTATGTAATAAGGAGTAACTTAGGCTAAAAAAAAATGCCAAAAACAAAAAAAAATAAACTGATTTTTTTTATTAAGTACATTCCACGCAGACGAAGTCGCGGTCACAGCTAGTTTTAAATAAGTCTTGAAGCTGGTACAGTCAACGCCATAAGTTGATTAACACTAAAATATTTTACAAATCTTTCTTATAATGGAATGCATTTGTCTATAGTAAATGTAGTGTTACGATTCCCAGAAGACAAACTTAATTTACATATTCAATGTTTTTTTTTTTCACAATTTTATGTAAGGTTTAGGGGCCACAGTGTTCAATAAATTAGAATTTGTTAAGCTACTTTTGGAGTTGACTGTACCCCACAAAATACACTAAAATATGTTCGAAGCACTTTAATAATATTGCAATATCAGATTTCGTTATTACAGTAAACTCGAGAATATTACACTATCTAAAAGACACCATTTCTATAAAACTATACTCTTTAGTGGCCAGTAAATCTCATCACTAAAGAATTTTATACCTAACTAGCTTCTGCCTGCGGCTCCGCCCGCGTGGATGTTGGCACAGAATAGATAAGGACAGAAGTTGCACTCCTTTGATGTTGAAGAAAGCCGCCGTTTTAATAACCTACAAAATTTTGTAGGTATCGCCCTTTGCTTCGAACAAAAATCGCCGCCAACTTGAGTGTTAAGGTTGTCACTTTGTCAATTAAAATAAAACGTAAATGACTATTTATTTTTAAACCCCGACACAAAAAGATAGTGTATTATAATAATAATAATATAATTGTAGGTATTTTGCCACTTAAAACAAGCTCTGTGTGTACGTTAATTGACTTTTGACGCTGACTGTACTTACAAGTAATATTATAATTAAATAAACTAGGTAGCCACAAAAAAACAGCACGACTACGACCACGACATAAGTACGTGCAGAACAATTTTTCATTCTCTCTAGGTATCTCATTGTAAGTATGTATATCACAGGTTTTATAATGTGAAGATGTCAAGTGGCGACCAGTACCTAATGGCTTAGTTACTAAGTAAACAAGATATATACTTAAATTAAATATTCCACAACATTCTACACAACGCTATCTAGACCCATGGTAAGCTTAGCTTAACTAGCTTGTGTTATGGAATCTAGAATGCGGATAAACATACATAGATACTTTTTTTGTAAATACATATACATACTATACATAGAAACACCCAGACCAAACAAAAAATAGCCATCTATAAACTTATATTATGTACTAATGTTGTAAGGTTTTTATAATTATCATGAACATTATTATTCCCTTTATTCATTAAAGTTCGTATAAATCGTATTTTTAAAAATATCTAAAACGAAAACTCCATTAAGTTTAGCCCAAGATGTAAAAAATGACAGAAATTTCTTATATCTTTATATATGAATTCAAGCGGACGGAGCCGCGGGTAACAGCTAGTACAAAATATAAGTGTTCAATAGGTAAATCAGTGGTCCCGCACTCCCGCTTGTCATTATACACATAGATTATTCTAGAATTCTGTGCAGCGCTTAGTGGCGAGTTGTCGAATTACAATGATAATTGTTTAAGCTCTGTTTTTGTTCGGTTTCGCTATGCCACACTAGATGGAGTTCATGAACTCCCCCCCGCCCCGGCTACTTCCCACCCGCATTGGGCGACGCGCTTTTGTTAAGAGAAATATCAATGGGGCATCTCCGTTACTTCTCTCCTCCGTGGTCCCTGTACTCGTTTTTTTTAAAGAATATTAGCTACCGAAATTACTCCCTCCGACTAAGCTAAATTGCTTGTGCTAGGATTGGGTTCACGTCGCCAGGTTTCGAGCCCGGGACCTCTTGATCGTAAGGCCAACTCCTTAACCACTAAGCTACCGACGCTTCGCTGCCGGTGGGGTACTGTTTTTTAGTATTTTTAAATTGATGTTTTTTATGCGTATTTAAAAATATACCTATATTTTTAAATGAATAAAAAGTAATAATACTAATAATAATATTTAGATAGAAGTGTCGGTAACTGTAACCTCTTCTTCTTTGCCTAATAATGCGGCAAATTCAATTATTATGACCCATCTCAAAAATGCCCAACGCGCCTAAATAAATTTTCACTCCAAAAAAAACTAATGATTCAATTTAAAACCGTCTCATTAATTTTATTGTTTACTAACAATTTAGAATTCAGTTCAAATTACAGTCAGTCTGTTTACACATTTTCATTGAAATTCAACTGCGAGATAGATGAGGCTAATAAATTCAAAGTCAGTTAGTGTTTATTGCGATTCACACCACGTAACGCCAAAAGAACAGAGATTCGTTGAAACATTTGTTACTCTTGAATAACAGACTCATTCATAAGATTGGAGTTGAGTAGTGATTTCTAAGATTTTAAAGTCCTTTATAGTTAATTTTTTTTTGTAGCAATTTGACACGAATATTAGCATTATAACGATTAGCATTCACCTTTGTCAAGAGGCGCGAGAACTCTAAACCATACCTACCATAGTGATATTTCCTAACCATCGCTTCATAATATCACAATCATACCTTTTTTTTTTATCACTATCATACCAATCTAATAGAACTTTAGGTAATTATGTACTCAAGTCACGAATAATTTAGATAGTCGCCAAACAGGTGTTCAACTCTATATACCCCTACGCCTATGTTAAGGGTAGGTGATGACTGATGACGTCATTCATTTAATTGATCTCATACTTCCTATTTCTGTATTCAAATCCTCTGCATGTTTCGATACTTTAGAATTTCATCCACCGAGTTTGTACAAAAAATATGTTTTCTTTTATAATTTTTCTTTGTTTGTTCAGTGTTTTATCGCTGTTGCAATTTGTTTTGGGAATTTACATTTTTATGTAAATTGTTCGTCATTCAAACGAATTTTATGAATCAATATTTTGTGACATTGTATATTTGTATATATTTTGTATTTACCCATTACCTTCCCATCCAACAACAGCCTTTTATCAATCTGTTTGTATAACTATAATTAGATAACCTTACGAATATATTTACGGGTATTAAACAAATAACTAGAAATTTTACACTACATGACTCACAGGATATAAATTGCAGTTAATTTGCTGCTGACATTTACTAACGGACTGACGTGTGGGTAGAAATGACCCTGTACTTGAAACATTTAATGTGGAGTGAATGTAGTAAGTGCACTAGCAGTAAAAGTCTCTGCATTTTGTATCTATAATAACAGTAAATACTTTTTAAAATGTGTGCTTTATTCAGAGTTACCAGTGGCAAGGGGTACCTACAGCTTGATTACTGCTGACCTTCCAATAGGTCGATTGGTGAATGACAAACTAACTCCAACTACGTTTTTTTTAAGGTATTGCACATTTTCACTCCTTCGCAACAGTGAGGTACTATAAATTAATATTTTGCATAGAAGTATAATTCTGAGATTGTAGGTAAAAAAGTGAAATGTTACATTAATAACAATTATGCTTAATCATAGTAGCATTTGGGGGTGCCGCGAGCTGGAGCACCCACAGATTAACGGACGAGGCTCTGGTGCAGGCTGTCCTCTCTAGATTAGAAGATCACGCGGCTGTAGTTCCCGGAAAAAGCCAAGTCAATAGAAAAGGTGGAAGTTATCAGTCCCTATTTTCTTCTAAAAGTTGTGACGACATCTCCAAATAATATGTAAAATACGGCAGACGTGTGTTAAAAGATTACATACATACATACATACATAAACTCACGCCTGTATTCCCCGAAGGGGTAGGCAGAGGTGCTAGCACCCACATTTCAC
The DNA here is from genome assembly GCA_914829495.1 of Eilema sororculum. Classification (NCBI taxonomy): domain Eukaryota; kingdom Metazoa; phylum Arthropoda; class Insecta; order Lepidoptera; family Erebidae; genus Eilema; species Eilema sororculum. The sequence goes on along the minus strand of OU618552.1, from coordinate 15,124,781 downwards.
CAGTTTATGTTTAGGTCCCAATGTAATAGGTGGCGAGCCTATTGCCATTAACCGGGCACTTATAAACCTGCGATAAATACACACATAACTTCGAAAAGCATCGAAAAGTCATTGGTGTGTGCCATGGTAAACCTGGGATCGAACCCGAGACCTCGTCTCAGCAGTCCATTACCAATACCACTAGGCTACCGCTAGAGTTGTAAAAAACTCAAGTCTTTTAGTCTTCATTTCGTGACTTGAGTCTTTTTTCAATACTAAGACTCGTTAGTCACATGAGTTCCGAGTCCTTTGAGTCTTTTGAGTCTTCAGAGTCCTTTCGAGTCTTAAGTTCTTTGAACTAGACTGAGTCATGAACTTGAGTTGGTGTATCACATTATTTATTTATTTTATATTTATTTATAAAATTTTATGCACAAGTACATAGGCGGACTTAATACCATAGGCATTCTCTACCAGTCAACCAAAGGTGGTGCAGAGAAAGACTCAGTAGGTGCATTATTAGCAACATTGTATGAAGAGAGCGTACCGAATAAATTCAAGACGTCCTGAATTTAGGACAGTGTAATCGCGTTTAGGAAGCATAGCTTCCTAATTAGGAAGCTATTTAAAAAGGAAGGCTTCCGACGTCCTAAATGGGATGATTGTAATTACGTTTCCTAAATTCAGGACGTTCAGGCGCCGCTCGCCTGCCGATCAAGGAAAAATTATATGATCGGTCCAGGCGGGATTTGAACCCGCGATCCTTCTTTTACAGGGAGAATGCTTTGACCACCCAGTTACCAGACTCACGCCCAAACCAATCTGTATCCAATGTCTTTGAGGCGATGGTGGAGCAATCTACCGACGCTCTTACGAGCTATGCTATCGGAACCAATGAATGATTTGTCATTCATTTTATTCATGATTTTTGATTACTCTGCCCAAATGTTTAAATGAAATTTACAGAATGTAGTATGCTAATTATTCAAATTGATTAAGAAAGAAAAAATTCATTCGTCGTTAAGCTAACCGCAAGGGCTATGGCAATACCAATTTTTTGTTATTTTTTTATAGCATTTTGTCGCAATTCACTCGACAGTCGACAAGTCCGTCCCTTGCTGCTCGTCCTTTAAAAATGATTTAGGATCCTAAATTAGTGAACGTGTAATCGCGAGCTTCGGTGACTGAATTTCTTTTCCTGAATAGCGTCCTGAATTTAGGATTCTAAATTCAGGAAGGTGTAATACCCCTTATAGGTACACACCTGCCATGAGGCATGTATATAATATTATCCAATAGATAGGTACATAATAGGTAACAGGTGATATCAATCTGAGCGAATATTTTTTTCTTATGATTAATCTGGCAACACCTTAAATGAGTAAATTGATAATGTTGACGGAAAGATGGTAGGCAAATAATTGTGTTATACAAACGAGAATAATGTTGTCAGTGTCACTAGAATTATCTATTAATAGCTTGTTTCCCGTATTTAAATAATATAAATAAATCAATATGTCTAGCCAAGAGGATAAAGTACGTCAATCTTCTCCCAGTATATTAAATTATACACCCCCGCGTGCAAAAAAAGTGAAATCTTCAACAGAAATTAACGAGTATTCCAAAACATACGCTGATAAGGAAATAAATAAAATTCAAATTATATTCATTGTGATTTTAATGCTAAACTATACAACCATGGATTTAGAGGACTCAGTCATGAGTTCTTTTAAAAGACTCAGTCTTTGAGTTCTTTTTAGTAGGACTCAAGTCTTATTACAAAAGACTCCAATTTCTAAAGGACTTGAGTTCCTAGTTTTATTTATAAGACTCGAGCCTTCAAAAATAGCTCAAGTTCTTTTAAATGAGACTCCAAGACTCGAGTCTCTTACAACACTAGCTACCGCAGATTAAAAGATTAAATGTACAATATATACAATAGCTCAATTAAAAACATAGTTTGTAAAAGATTTACTTATATACATCTCCTATCATACTTGACAAATGGAATAGCCAAAAATTTACACGAAAAAAAATAAAAAAACTAAAAAAATAAAAAAACCCGACTGTCACTGAAAAGACTGAAATAAGTTTTATAGCAGGCGGTACCCATATGCCAATCATAAACCGAAAGAAAATTAACGGGTACCGCCTGCTATCAAACTTATTTCAGTTTTTTCAGTAGCAGTCGGGTTTTTTTATTTTTTAATCATTTTGTTTTATTTAATACTTTTTAGTTATGATATGACATGTATATCTTTTGTAATTTCCTTCATATCGTTTATACTTGAAATAAAAACTTAATTCAATAAGTAAGAAAATTAGCGAGAATGATTGTTTTGTTAAACAACTTTATATCGTTATATATCCTAAACTATTATTTAAAATGAAAAATGTTAAAGGAACCCAAAGATGATTTTAAAATACCTATTCAACGACACCCCACTTGACATAGTTCATCGACTTTTTTTTTTCATTTTGACAATATGGCGTCTAGTTGTCGCTGTGGTGAATTTTGATTACTGTCATGTCTTTAGTGACACTCGCAAGGTTAAGACGAATCGATTGACGTAAGAATTATCAAAATCGGCCTACGCATTTGGTCTGTAGAACGCCACATAGAAACAAACATACATACATACATACATAGATTGATAAACACATAATCCTCCTTTGCGTCGCGCAGTCGGGTAATATAACAAACTCCCATGGTATGAAGAAACGCTGTAAAATATTTTTAAAATTAACTTTTAAACGACACTGCCCAACTTTTATATGGGCTGTTGTGTTGATAATTTTTAAAAGAATTTGAACTACAAAGAAACTTTTAGACTGAAAGTGGATAATATAAACACAATTTAAGTTCTAATTAAATTTGCGTGTTCATACACGGATAAGTTCAAGTAACTTTACCTTTATTAGATTACATTCTGTAATACGTACGCCTTTTAAAATTATTACAACGTACAATCATGTCAAAAGCTCGTTAATGCGCACGTGTTCTATATTTCTTGAAACGTTATACACCGTCGTTCAAGATTCAATTTTTATCTCCATACAATTCTGTACATATTTTTAAGTATAGGAATGCAAAAAGAACTATGTCACATTTAAAACAGCATAATCTGTATTTTGTATGTTTGTCTGATTAAAAGAAGTAAATGCAAACTCAATTTAATGTTAGTAGTAACAAACTCGCTGGGATATTTACCATGTTTTTTAACTTCTTTGAGTACTTTACAAAACCTGAACAAACTACAAGTTTGAAACCCAAGCGAGTCGACATTGACTGTTGTATGTCGCGAACGTATTCGAGTGTTTTGCGAGAACGCGGACAATGGTAGTGATGACACGCGTAAAAAACGAGTGCGGAAGAGGGTAGATCTATACGATCTGCCTAATAACAACTAACTCGGCGGTCACCAGTACATCCGTGATCATGCCGTTTATAACAGCGCCGAAATATCGGATCCTCAAAGAAATTAAAAAAAAAATGGTAAATATTCCAGCGAGTGTCTTACTACTAATGTAAATAACCATGTCAATCTCAAATTAATTTAATGTTTATTTTAATATTTATTGTGGCAACACTAAGATGACAAGATATTAGGCAACTATCTTATTTATGTGCTATCGAACTCATCATAATATATCATCATACTTACTTATCGCGATTATTTTAAATGTCCGTATGATTTCATAAACATTAATATTGTTCATTAGTAGAAGTATTTTCTAAGTAATGTCATTTTACCTATGTGTAAAACATATTAATATAGGTTATATAATTTGTGTTAAACTAAAGATTTTACTATTAATGGTAGCATAATAATAAAATTCTTTCCTTTATTTACATACCGCTTAGGTGGCAGGCAAGCTTACGGTCCACTTGATAAAATGTGGCTACCATGGACTATAGACGTGTGTAATAACAGGGGCGTCACACTTACGCTGCCTAGTGCGTCCTCGTACTCCTACTAAATAGTCCTACTGGTAGAAGCACCGGAGCACCTACGTCCTGGTGCTCCTAATACAAAGGCAACTGTGAATCGTCCCGTAGGAGCACCAACACATTACAAAAATAGAAGTACTAATACACATACTCTGCAGATATCTACAATTAGTGTAAGTGTCACTTTGAAATTTCCATTTGTTTGTTGATTACCTAATCATACCATACTTATTACTTTTGAGTGTCAGCATATTTTATCATCTAAATTATAAATTATATTAAAAATTAAAATGAATTCAGATAAAAATATTCCCTTTTTCATTAAAGTGCAGTAATATGAAACTCGACCTCCGATCTCGTAGGAACCTTCTAATACAATATGTGGTTCTTCAAGAAGGGCTTCTTGAAGAATCGCATTTAATATTCGTTAAAAAAAAGCTCTAAAAATAAAACAAGACACAAACCCCTTAGCAAATAAATGTGCAAAATATTCGTAACCAATCGTTTGATTCTCATTTCTCATCCTACATCATTACAGTTTCTTTCAAGACAGTCACGAAAAATCTAAATCAATGTTGATTTTTTTTATTTATAATATAGGGCTGCCTTTATGTTACGAGTGGTATTCTTTCGTTACGAAGAGAAACCCTTACTTCACAATAGCGTTTTGTCTATGAAAATGCTCTTATACAGTCAAAACAAAGGTGTGTTCGTGCCAAGAATCGTTTGCATGCTCCGTGAGTGTTTGGAACCTTCTTTTGTTTTTGTTTTAGAAGCATAGCATCACAACCTGGAAGCACGTCAAGGAGTAGGTATACAAGCGATATAATGTGATTCCATAGTGTATTTTATTACTAACAGTGTTTCTTTTCAATGGGAATTCATAAAAGTTTCAATGTTTAAGAATGGTTGAAAAGTCATTAATTGTTTCCAACAGTTCGTAAGAATGTTGGTAGATGGCTCCACCGTTGCCCTTAAAGACGGATATAAAGAGAAGGAAATTTTGAAATGATTCAGGCGTGGCTCAATAGCTCAGTTGGAAGAGCATTCCCCCTGTAAGAGAAAGGTCGTGAGTTCAAGTCTTACTTGAGTACTTCATTTTTTCCGTTGTTTTTCGAAGTTAAAAGTTAGCATAATAAATGCTAAAAAAATCATTCAAAGAATTCATATAAATTTGGTACTACAGATATAGGCATTGATGAGGTTTGATATTGACATACAGACAGATATACATAGTTAATTTCGCATTTATAATATTAGTAATAGTAATATGGAGTATGGATACAACATTTAAACTATGCTACGACGGTGATAGGATCACATTGCTTATCTTAATAAAAAAAATTGTTTCAAATTATAACAATGCTGTATAAAAGTTATATCTGTTACACAGACTTTCATTTCTAAAAACCTCACCATGCCAACTTTGTGAAAAATATTAGATTCAGTCCCCACATGAAGCCACAATGTAATTTTCTGACTTGACTTTTATCAGAACATAATATGGGTTTTCTTTCGTCAGTTAATTGTCAACATGCCCGTAATTTATGTGGGTTCCACAATATGACTTTACCCACTTTAATGGTTACCGTAAGTGCGTTCTAAAGAATAAATTCTACCATTATATAAACGATGGTGGTATCCTCTCTAGTCTAACGGCCTCTATAAACACTTTTTCGCACCTCGATTAAAGGACCCGGGATAGTAGGAAGTCGGAAACGTGTGTTGGTAAAGAATTCCACTCACTAAACTTGTAATAAAAATAACCAAAGAATAATGTTATGGTTCTTTGAACACAAAGGGAGGATGTGAAATGACTGTTGACGTTGAGTATGTAAGTCATAGTTTAAACTTTCATAGCATAATTAGGCCCCGTATTTTCTAACCCGATTTGGGTTATCTTTCCTAGAAAGTACTGAATTTACTATAAGCTGTGTTAGTTCCCGGCGGAAGATTTCGTAGAAGACGACTAAGGCATACTGTTGTTCTTCAGTCGCCACTATATCCCATGACAAAGTGCCCGCTTGGCAGTCATAGGCTAACATGTATAGTGCCCCTGTTATAATTATCCCTTCAGCACTGTGAAATTCAAAGAGCTAGTCAGCAGGAATTTGGTTATTGAGACCCCTTGCTACTGATGTATTAAAATAAATGCAAAGAGCAAAAATCTAACCCATGACCTCTGACGAAACAATTACGCTACTTGTGGCAAACCCACACACACATCACCCAAACGTAACTCAATGCTACATATCAAACTAGTTCAATGCATAATAAAACACTTTCTACTGTTCAATAAAGATCAATAGTTCCCACACCATCCCACCTCAATTGTGTCGTTCCTTCACTTTGATCGTTCGTTTCCCTTACTGAATACTATGCAAATCAAACAATTTCCGCCTCCAATATTTCAGCGCAGGTACTATTCAGAAACATCCATTGTGGCCGCAGATTTATGCTAATAGCAGTCGAATGGCTCGAACTAGTAGATTCATTTAATTGACGAATACAAAACGGACGATGTCCCATGGCAAAAAATTATAAAAGTAATGAATAATGTATTTCTATGATAATGATGTGGGGGAGCGCTTATGACGGATTTTCTGACCCGAAAGAAATTTTGTTTAGATAGTACCGAGAAGAATTTATATTTTGTCGATATTTGTGGTCACTTGTTACATTAGTTTTTACGTTAACGAATATGGATACAATCGTAAATACCAAATAGGGCCGAGCTTATGGGATCGTAGCAATATCAGGTTCCAAGCCAACCTCACTTGCCAGTCGGTAGGTAATCAGGTTAATTTAAGGACTAAGCTAAGGCTCAAGCTTTTCTCTCGGTGTTGGGGAGCTAGATGGCAGTTGCTCCCAACCAAACTTAAATATAGAATGGAGAAGGAGAGCGGATACCAGCTGTAACGTGTATCTAACCATTATGTACAAACAGTGCCACTATATTGAATCCTAAAATATTACAGGTATGCATAAATACATAAGTAAAATGCCAGAAATAGCAAGTCTGTAAGTATACAATACGACCGCCCTGGTTTATATTTAAACGTATGTACTCCACATATCTTTGTGAGCGTTCGATGTTTGTATCGGCTAATATTACAATATGTATTTCCATCTCAGGAGTGCCGTAAGGCATAACCAAGGGTTAAATAAATAGGAAAGATGTGCTTCCGTATCTTCGACATAAATTATTTCCTTTTATTGTTTTTAAATTTTTATATTGGATGTTACACGCTAAGTTATTGTGTAAGAGCTCGGAATGGTGCCTAACATAAAGAAAAATCTGTTAATCTTGAAGTTTGGATGTGCGTTCTCACAGGCCGCTTGTAGTTTGTGATTCATGTTCCTTTATTCTTAAATGGTTATATTTAAGTTGAAAACAAATACATTTTTATTAAAATTACATCTTTTATTCAGTCATGAGAAAATTTACATTTTATGTTAAATATCAATTTTAAATATAATGTTTAATAAATACATTTAAATTTTTGATCCGGAGGATCAGGTCGTATCTACGTCCCCTCGTCCAAACGTGCCCATCAGGCTGGCGGCGTTTCCCCTCTATATGGCCAGGGAAACATTCTGAATTAAATATTGGCCAGAGCGGGAATCCCATCCCTCCTTCCGTAGTCGGCACCCCAAATCGGCCACAAACCTCTTGGCTTCGAGGCCCCACGGACCCGCCGTCTCCACCGCGAACGGGACGAAATCGTAGCCCGCGGCCTCCAGAGCGGCGTACTTATTGTGCTTTAGCAACGCCGCCGACTCGGCACCCGCCCCAGCCACCCTCTGAGTAGCCGTGAGGTGACACGACGCGAAGGTGCAGACACACGTGGCATCCCAAATTAGGCAGCGACCTCTTCTCCACGGGACCAGCGTCAGTCCGTCCGGCCGCTTCCCGTCGGTGCGCGAAAGGCCCGGGGGCTCCAGAATGCAGGGGATGCCCGCAGAAACGAGTGCCCTCCTCACAATATCATTTATGGCGTGATGCCGGGGCCTTCGTCCAGCACTTCGGGTGTAACTAAGTCCGTGCAAACCGTCCGCTTCCACCCTTGCACCGCAGGCGCAAGTGTGGGGCTCGCATACGGTGCAGCCAAGTCGGAGTCCGGCCGCTACCCTGAGTGAGTCATCGTCTAGCAGCGTGCCCAGATTAGGGGATGGTAGGGCATGCAGCCAGGCACCCGACTCCGGCTCAGAGGAGGCATTGAGACGCGCCAACTCAACCCCCGACGCACAGTCGCGCAAACGAGCGAGAATGCACGCTCCGGACGCACTAACCCAGGCCCTCTGTTCACCTGGTCTCTCAGGTGGATCCGACTCCGGATACAACCTGGTCCAGGTCTCATGGGCTCCCTTGAGATAGGGAATGTCCATGTCAGCATCCACGCGCGACAACAAGCGGCCGACCAATCGTGAGGCCCCATGGCAAGAAGCAAGAAAGGCGATCGGGCCACACTCCTGCAAACGGCGCACTCCCAGTCCACCGAATCGGATCGGCAAGCTGGCCTGACACCACTGCCGCTCATTAAGGTCGATGTTGAGTATCTCCTCGACGATGCGCTTGAGCGTTTCGTCAAAACGGAGGACTTCGTCCGGGAACTCCCACGTCGGCGTAGTCCGTATGACATACGTCTTTTATATAATTTTTTTTTATACCACTTAGGTGGCTGACAAGCACACGGCCCACCTGATGGAAAGTGGTTACCGCGGCCTATGGACGTATGCAACACCAGGGGCGTTACACTCGCGCTGCCTACCCTGAAGAACCCTTCTAATGCCCCTCTTGAAGAACCCCATACTGTAGTCGCTTGGGAAAATCATGGCAGGGAGTTCATTCCACAGCTTGAGCGTACGTGGGATGAAGTTCCTTTCATACCTCACGGTGCGCACCGTATTCGGATGCAATGTGTGGGGATGAATTCCCTGTCTATGGCGAAAAAGGACTACAAAAAAGAACTGGTATAATACTTTCTTAACTAGATAACTTACAGACTAGGTCTGTAAGACCGGACGTCCATATTTGTGTACCAAAAATTTGATGTCCATAGTTAAAGGTTAAGACATAGGATATAACCTAACTATAATAATATAAAAAAATTACATTTGGGCTACCCACAGAGAAATTAAATATAAGTTGAATAAAGAAGATCATTTCACACTTATACCTAAATTAATCATTTTGAAAACTTACTAAGAAACCAAATGTAACTATCACAACTAGAGAACCTTTTCGAAACTATATTGTAGAGGAACTGAATCTCGTAATGGTGAGTTATGAGAAGCGATACACAAGTACCCCGCGTGAACTTTTAAAGAGACAACTAGGATTAGCTCTCCTTCAAAGTAACGCACTGTTTAGGTTTCGATGTCTGGCAGTAAAACAATGTCAAATGAGAATACGCTTACTCACAAATTTTGAATTTAGTGGAAGAAAGTCATGATAATTGTGCACCAATTTACAATATGGTTAGGCCCACACCCAACCCACACTATCCATAAGGACGAGGTTTTTTTAAAAAGAAACGGAAGGTGCAACGGGAATCGGCGAGGCCGCGACAACCTTTGCCATATTCCCAAATGCCAGCTAAGTCTTATTTGCATAAATTTTACGAGGAACACAAACACTTCAGGGTTGCAAAATACATCTGATCACCCCTGAGATGCATCATTCAGACGGGCAGGCGGAGCGCCATTGCCAGTGCTTAATGCGGTGCGCATTTAATGTATCCTTTGAGAACGAGACTGGCCTAGAAATATGTGGAAATATATGGTGTTCGATATTATAAGCAACAAAGGAAACGAATTCTTATTTCTTTATATTACTACTAGCTGTCCCGGCGAACTTCGTACCGCCAATTTTTCCCTGCACCCGTGGCGCCAGATCCCGTTCCCGCTGCACCATTTAGGGGGATGAAAAATAGATGTTGGCCGATTCTCATAGATACCGGATAAGCACAAAAAAAATCATCAAAATCGGTCAAGCCGTTTCGGAGGAGTATGGCAACGAAAATTGTGACACGAGAATTTTATATATTAGATTTTTCAAGTAGCATTTCTTGCTTTGTGTACCTATAATTATATTTTTTTAGATACCTTAGGTATACTTTTTATTTATAATATTTACAACATTCGTTCACTTTTACTTTAACATCTCTTTTGTTTGCAATTTCCGTTAGGATTATAACATACCTATCTTATTTACACACATTTACGCACCATTGGCATTTATGTACGAGGTACTTATGCTACAAATTTATAATTACGACAACTTTAAACTTTTAGTTTTTTTTTTTAATTCCCATTTAGAATAAGTTCGTAATATAATTAATATTCATTAGTTCTCTTGGCTTCATTACTAATTTTATTTTGAATCAATTCATGTTCAAATATTTCAATATAGCAACTTCATGTAACAATGGCCCATTATTAGCCGAAGGAGGAGTTCCGACCAAATAAATTATTCCGCCCAACAGAGCCTATTCTAGTATTGAGGTTGGGAACTTCAGTATCAATAATTTACTGTTTAAACTTTACATAGGAAAGGATGCTAATATAAGAAGAGATTAGTATGGAAAGTACTCCTTCTTCATCCTTGCGTTGATCCCAGTCGCATCTGAAGCTTTTCAACTTGGAGTTTGTGGTCCGCTTTACGAGCCTTGTCAATGGTTTCTTCGTCAGCAACATAAAGGTCTACATTGCTAGGTCGCTTATCATCCGTTCCAGTTTTTTAGGGGTTTCCTCAAAAAGCACCAGTATCGTCGGCAAAACGAATATTGTTTAAGCGGGTGTCGCTGATATTTTAAGCCCAGGTTTTCCCACTACAGTTAAAATATGTTTTCCAAGGTAGCTAAAAAAAGTTTTGGTGAGAGAGGTAGGCCTTGTTCCTTTGTTAATAGGAAATTCATTGCATCATCATTCCTAGTTACACCCTGGCCTTACTGTTTCTATATATGTTTTTTATGTAGGTTATGTAGGTTGTGCTGGCTTCTCAGGCTTCCCATATATATGTATTACTAGTTTTTGCACGTGACTCCGCCCGCGTGGATGTCGGTTATCGCGACCAAACATAGCCTATGTCCTTTCTCAAGGTCTAACCTATCCCTATACCAAATTTCATCAAAATCGGTTCAGTGGTTTAGGCGTGAAAGCGTAACATACAGACAAACAGACAGTAAGACAGACAGACAGACCGAGTTACTTTCGCATTTATAATATTAGTATGGATATGGATTTTGGTTGAGACTATCAAAACCTTTGGTATATTCGATGAATGTGAGATAGAGTGGTTTTCTGTATTTATTATGAATATTATTAATATAATACTAAAGTTAGATTAAGTTAAACTATCGCCGAACCGCTTCATTCTTGATGAAATTGTTTGTACCGAATGCGGGTGACTTCTAAGCCCTGCTCGTGTTGTCCTGTGCCTCAAAGGACATAATAATTGTTCCTGTACTTATAAGAAAGGAGTAATTTTAAATCAACGAGGATATAATTCGTATTCATATGTTCTTACTAGCTGTGCCCGCGACTTCGTCCGCGTGGAATGTACTTAATAAAAAAAATCAGTTTTTTTTTTAGCCTAAGTTACTCCTTATTACATAAGCTATCTGCCAGTGAAAGTCCCGTCCAAATCGGTCCAGCCGTTCCAGAGATTAGCCAAAACAAACAGACAGACAGACAGACAAAAAAATTAAAAATATATATTTTGGTATGTGTACCGTATATACATTCATATGCATGTAGTAGAAAGCGGTTATTTTAATATTACAAACAGACACTCCAATTTTATTTATTTGTATAGATTAATTCTCGACAAACCCAATGTATGGACGAGTAAGCTCCAACGTCTCGTGTTAAAATGGAGTACCTACATTTATTATTTAAAATACGAACGCTCCATCTGTTATTCTTACTTTTAGTGAGTTTACCATAAAATGTTTTTAAGCTTCAGCAATCTTTGTTACCGTTTATATCTTGTTATTTTTTATACACCATGAACGTAAATGAGGAAGCTAACGTGAAAGGAACAATATTTACTTGCGAGGCTTGAGGTCACAACAACTGATCATAATTTCTATAGGCTCCTTTAATAATTTATGGTTTTTCATAAGGTTGGGAAATGTTGAAGAGGAAATATGTTAAAAGCGAGCGATATTTAACTGATTCTTACAAGGCCTATTACAATTTACGGTTATTATAATATTATTATAATGCATAAACACATATTTCAATGCCAAGTTCAGTAATGAATGTTTTTTTATTGAAATTACTTTCGGACGTCACCCTGCTATTAATTCATTATTAGCAGTATTTTTACGTTTCATACGAAATTTGAGCAGTGTTTTGGTAGAGCGGAGAGTCGTATAAATAACTGAACTCATGAATATAATTAACGTTCAAGTCATGGTTCAAGTTACAATATTTGCGCAAATTTACGTACCTAATTTAATTCTAGGAGAGCACGTTAAGCTTTAGGTCCCGGTTGCCATACAAACATAGCAGTTGATAAGCCCAGAAATTTCAACACCTGTAGGCTTACTCTTGAAACCAATGTCAATATTAATACAAGTTCAATCCGATTCCAATCTCAATATGTGTCACTGTCAAAGTCCTACTCTCGACATCAATTTCGTCAACATTGTATTGAAATTAGAATTGTACAAGAATTAGATCCCAGTGTAATGAAGTTATTATTTTGAGTCAAAGCCAATATAATCAATCAATACAAAACACAATATTGTGCTGCCAAAATGCGTCAAGAGTACCGTTTACAACATTTGATGTTCCAATACAATATCATTTAATGCATTTAAAATTCACACAATATTGAGCCAATATGGCGCTAGTGTGGTGTTCAAGAGTAAAAAACGCTCAATTCCAATGTCAATAGATTGAAATTGGTTTCAAGAGTAAGCCCGCAGGTCTTATTCCAATGCTTCAATATTGCCAATCGATTATAGAGATCCGACGGCAGTCGCTTCAAGGAAAATATCGAAGTTCAACCATACCCGCAGTTAGAACAGAAAAGGCGGACCCCTTGTTATGAGGTGCAATCTTCAGATGCGGCTGGGACGAACACTAGGATGAAAAAGACGCTGGTACCTAATTTAATGTCGTGAAACTTGTTTAGTGAAAAACGTCTAAAAATAGTTCCATAATTCCATAGCCCTAGTTTCAAACATATGGGAATTTAGTATGTAAGGGTACCTATAGAAAAGTATGACAGATTAATTATATTATTCCGATCTTATCCAAAAACTTATTGGTACGGGTTCTCAATCTTGTCAACTTTAAGAAGGTACAAGTTCGTAAACTACGGATCCATAAATTTCGACCACCTATTGTATCTTCAAGATAGAAGATAACATAAACTTTTGAACTAGTGGCGGTATTTTATGGATTCAAAATTTACCTCCCATTGCCTACACCATGGGTAACGAAAGAGGTGACGCCTAGGGATAATCGACCCACGTTTCTGTTGCATTTCTACAGTCATTGTTATAATGCGCGTAAATTTTCAACAGTATCACAGAATATTTTAGTAACAGAACGTATTGTGTGAAATGTACCTCTTTGCATTATCCTACGGTATGGGATTCGGAAGTACGGAATGGTAGATTTTGTAATTAACTCAATTCATAAAATATAATTAACATTTAAATTAAACATCGAGTACGAAACCATGTTAATATGTTCTGAACAAACGACGTACACGAAAACAAAGTCCTCAATTTTATCACTTGATTGAAATGTGTTTGGAAGGCAGTAAATACAGAGCAAATTTATCAAACGGAAACATACAATATTGTTCAACTGGAATCAGATACTCAGAATAACGATAAAGTTTTAATGCGAAAACAAACTACTTCGCATTATGTTTAACAGCTAACAACGGTGTAAATCAAGAGAGAATTAAGAACTTCCGATTTTGATTTTAATGTCCGTACTTTGTTTGAATTACTGTGAAATTTCGGATAATTTGCAATAAAGATAAAGTATTTTCTTTACAATTGTATTGGCTTGATGAATGATTACAGTGAAACGATGGTTTCTGGATTTTGAGAATTGCAAAATTACACTCGTAATGGATGGATGAAAATTATCGTTTGCAATTTTTCAACCTCAAGCCCCGGAAGCCCCCTAAAAATGTCAAACGCTTTTTCTCAAAGTTTCTGGGAGATAACAAGGAATTGTTGCCCACAATTATTACAATGAAAACTTTTTTTAATAGTATTAGTGGTAATATAATTATACATTTTGCATTTTAATTGTCAATTTGTTTTTTTTTTTATAGTTTTAATTACCTGCCTATCTCTCATATCCTCGTCACTAATATATTGAATCCTAATGATGATAAAGGGATCATACCTTTTGTGTCGGATACTGTGTTAGCTTGGTCGGCCCTCAATGCAGGCGAGTCAATCCCTGAACCAATGCACCTTCAGCGGGCGTTGGATGATGTGGGGGTGAAGCGGCTCCAAGTTCAATTATTAGTAATAGTATTATTAATAGTAGTCTTAAGTACGCCAGCTTAGAGCTGCTGTACCACTTCGTATCGGTGGCGGTGGAGGCCCTAGGGAATGGGGCAAAGAAGCTAAAGGCTTTATTAAGGACCCAGGCGACCGGTGACTCTCGTTCCGGATCCTTTCTGGTGTAAAGGCTGGCCATCACCATCCAGCGTGGCAACGCAGCAAGTGTGATGGGCACTTATGCATCGGGAGCGACCAGGGGTGAGTTGTTTGATTAGCACAGGTTAACTGTGCCCTGTGTTATATTATGAACTCTAAACTATTATCGTGAGTTATACAATTATGACTAAATTTATAATTAAGAAACTAATTATAATATTTAGTAGCCTTTACCAGCTTTCATTCAATTATTATAAGTAGTTGCGAATTTATAAGTTCCAATAGACATCGATATAAACCTAATTATTCCAACTCTTACGCTTATTTAAATATGAGTAAGATCAACATCAGGAACAATGGGTTCGAATTTACTTATGAAACATCCATCTTAATAAATTGTTAACAAACAGCTGTCGTTGCTTAATTGTTCAACCAAAATGTACAAAGTTATTGGATTTCAAATTCAGCATAACGATATTATGTTACATTCAAATTTACGGTCGATACGAAATAAAATACAATCTGTTGGATACATCCTGACTAATATTTCAAATGCGAAAGTAACCTAAAAGCGGCTAGATAAATAAGGCTAAATTTGCAAATAACCAGAGTATGACATAATGGCAAAAAGCTCCAGCTGTATTTGATACGAGGCTAAATAGATTAAAAGTTAGATAGTTCCTATGCATTAAAATAATAGAAAAAAAAATGCAATTAAAACTAACTGACATTGCTGCTAATTCTGTTATAACATCTCTAAACTTAAAATTCTCTAAAATTTTCTAATTGTCTTTGTTACTTGCATTATCAGATAGAAAAGGACAGATGATGTATTTTAGTGAACACTGTCAAATTAAGTCGGCTCCTTGACGGTACCCTTCAATTTTAGTCAACATCTACGAACATGCGACTTAACTTAGTACGTCCAAACAAGGCACTGTCTTAATTTGACAGGTCTTAACTTAAATAAAATCATCTGTCCTTTTTTATCTGATCATGAAATAAAGAGATGCAATTAGATTTTTTTAGAGAAATTTAAGTTTAGAGATGTAACAACAGAATTGGGAGTATTGTGACAGATATGAATTCTGAATAATTAACTAAATATCTGGTGACCTGAAATGCCACATTGAGCGATTCCGCTACAAAAGAGTAACTTTATGACCAGCATATCTCAATAACTTCGTACAAAATTTGTAAAATGGTTACGCAGAATCACAAAATTAATTTACTAAGCAGATTCTAATTTCTTGTTCATTTTGCCGCATGACAAAATAGTATCTTAATACGACTCCAAAAAGTGGCTTTTAAACTTACTGTCATCAACTCTACGACCTCACTGTCCTATAATATACTTACCATTACGAATTCCTCATTTCAAAACTTACAGTAGTTACCTGAAACAAGTTTTAAAACTAAATTAATTTTATATCAAGTTACAAAGTATCACCCATTCAAATATGAACTCTATTTTTATTATTTATTTTATTTAAACTTTTTGCACAAATACAAAATAAATGTACAAAGGCGGACTTAATGCCATAGGCATTTTCTACCAGTCAACCTTAGGGTGATGCAGAGATATTTATGTCCAAGGTAGATGCACGAAGTGTTGTGTTGGTTTGACCTATTTTGGTACAAATAATAAATTTTGTAAAAAATAATAAACTATTTAATAATAATCAAAAATTTAATAGTATTATCCATGAATACAAACATATAGAAATATCATAAACTACATACACATAACAACAAATACATATATTTATATATATGTATATATATATAATACTTACACACATAATATAATAATATACGCATACATATATTGTACATATAATATATACATAATATACCTACATATACCCATAGAATACATACAGACAAAAAGATCTAATATGTTCAACTTCTTTTTTCATCTTAATCAAGAAATTATAGCGCTTAGAAGCTATAAACAAGTGTATTTTTATTCTCATCTCACCTAAGTTATGTTCTTGTGATTTAGTGTAATGTGTTTGATGTAAACACGGAATATTTTACGAACTTTATAACAGACATTGCAGGCCGTTACCTGCTTGAATAATTCAAGTTATTGTTGGTTTTATGTTCTATTATAATACCCAAAAAAGTGTACGAAATAACCCTAGATTTACAAATCTTCACACTGATCGTGCATAGGTCAAAGGTAATATTTACCATCACGAGAACAAACACTCAAAGCCCAGAGACCAAATTGAATGCAAATGTATTAAATAGATACGACTCAGTGCCTTTCTAGAGCCAGGCAAACTTAGTGTTGCCTTAACTTTATTACTGCATAAACGTTCAGTTTCCGAGAAACAACAATCAAAGCTTTGAGCTATCCGTTTTCCAGAAGAATATTGCGATAGTAACACAAGCAAGGTTCTAGCCAGAAAAAACAAAGAGTTGGTGAAATAATAAAGGTTATCGAAAACAGTTTATAAAAATAATAAAGGAAACTAAAAATTAAAATTCACCCCAAGAGGCCTATATAACGAGTTATAAGATAAGCAGATTCGTTATTCTTAATAATGTTAACGTCCACACCAAATTCATGCATGACATCCCGCGGACAAAAATCTCGACTCAACTTCCACAATTATGGAGCATAATTATAATAGCTCTTGACCTACTTTACATTGATTCAAAACTCAAGAGAACCTGTGTCAAGTGAATAATAGGGTGAATGTACGCTATTCAGCAACTTAAACTAGAAAAACATGACGGGGCGACATTATATTAGTTGAGTATATTATACAAGTGGTTAAAAAAATACAGGACAGCTGCAAACATCACTCAAAATCAACATGGTGTACATTTTGTAGTAGCCACATTAATGGAACGTTCATTATTACCTGACCATACAATTATCGGTAAAAGGTGTTTGTCAACTCATACTGCTAATTACACTTTACCGTATTAAGTTAAATCCGACAAACACTCTGATGGTGAACCTGAAACTTGCTGCACATTTGAATAAAGACTTCTGCACAATTTAATTTTAACCTTAGCGGTTTCGCTTCATGACTTTCTCAAAGGCTTATAAATAACTAGCTTTGCCCCGCGGCTCCGCCCGCGTGGATGTCGGTTATCGTGACCAAACATAGTCTGTGTCTTTTCTCATGGTCTAATCTACCCCTATATCAAATGTCATCAAAATCCGTTCAATGGTTTAGGCGTGAAAGTGTAACATACAGACAGACAGACCGAGTTACTTTCATATTTATAATATTAGAAGTATGGATTGAGCCCTGCGGAACACCTCACGACATCTCACGCCTACTGACGCTGTTTGCACTTGGGTAGATGATGGAACTCTCAGTCCGCCCCGAGTACGCGGCGAAGGTAGAGAGACACTTCATGATATTAGAACGCCTCTTTAATGGAATAGGTGTAAATAACAGGTGTTGAACGCGTTGGAGATGTCCAAGGACACTGCCAACATCGTCTCGCCCCGGACGGCTTGTCCGCTGGGTGTTCGTTCCTTCGGATGAGGACCAGTTTCCACGTCTTCCACGTCTTTGGAAACTGGCCCCGCTCCAGACATGCGCTGAGGAAACCTCTCAGTCGGAGTTCGAGACCGTCTTCCCCTAAAGCTAGGACCCACGCATGGACTGAAATGCCGTCGGATCCCGGGGTGGTGTTCTTCTTGGCTCTAAGCCTTCGCACTGCCAGCTCTAGTTCTACCCAAGAGACCTCGGGCACGTCGTCGTCAATAACCACGCTGGGTGCCACAGGCGCCCGAGGTCGCGGCATCATCTGCGGTGGAACGTGATTCAACCACTCCTCCAAGCAGAGCCGGTTCGAGAACCTGGGTCAGCGGTGGGGCCCGGGGCGCAGACTTCCTCTTATCATGCAGTAAGGCCGTCCCCATGGGTTCCGTGTCTATTATTATCAATGACAGAAGGGCGATTCCGGTTGGCAGATTAACCATCATTCAGGTAATGTAGGTTGTTGTATTAGTAGTTTCAACTCCAATATAATCACTGTATTTCATACTGTTATTAATCATAACTCAGAAAAAAAATCTATAAGTTCATAACTGTCAAGTAATAATGCTAAAAATAATATACTCATATTTACGATAAGTGGGGTAAGATGACTACCTAGTTTCTTGGCTAAACAACGCTGTTTAAACAAAAGAGGTAGTTTAATTTGCTTTGTATTTTTCTTTCGTTATAACCATTATTCATGGACTTCAACCAGTATTCCATGCAATATTTTTTTATTCAATTCGGTTTACGGTAACAGATGTTTATACCATTGCTTTTATATCAATCATAACCTAATAATACTTTTTCATTTCAAAGGTACAATGAGGGGAACATTTATTATTTTCAAATTTCCTCAGTTTACTACTGTAAACAATTAATTTTAACATTTTAATAGGTAAATCACAGGAGTAGTGGTGTGTTGCACAATCGATTATTTCCTATCTACATTAACAAATTAACACTTCATTCTTCAATTATGACATTCATTTGTCGTCAAATACCTACTCATTAAGAGTAAATTTCTCAAAAAACTCTAATGAGTTTTGACAGGCGTTTTACGTAGTCATTAATTTAGATATTTGATATACTTCTCAAAATACCTACTATCCCCTTTATACTTGTCAAACACAAGCAAACAAGTGAGTTGTGTAAAGTAATCGCACTGTCACAGTCGCTTAAATCGTGAGATCACGTTATTATTGTTATTCTAAAAGGGTACGTGGATACGGTCCCACTAGATGAACGATTTTTATCACGTATTTTTCGGTGTTTACAAAAAGTTAATCTTTCATTATCATACTACGTAATTCACTTGAATTGCAACTAATGGAACTCGAAAAATATGAACTGAAAGGTACTGTAATGGTTCCTCGTGAATCAATTTTATTATGCAAGTGAGATAGTTAACTCAACCGAAACTTTTCCAAGATCTTGAAAAATCTTTACACACCATGTACTAGCAAATTGCAAAGCAAACCATCACACTGATACAACAGCAAACTGAGATATTTCTTATACATGATGCAAACCATTCTCTCATAAATGAATTGTAGATATACAAATTGATACATTTCAAATCATAGAAACTAATATAGGTAATAATAAAGAAATCCCTTCGTGTCACAAAAATTTTCTCAGTCAAGAAAGTCTTATTAAAACTTGTAAAATACGAAAATTCTCTTTACCGTATTTTCTTCAACGAACGTTATCAAGTAATTATCTACAAAACACTGACTGTCTGAGTCTGTAGGTTAAAATATGCGACGAATGAATAATAGAATGTAAATTGGAGAAACACTTACTGATTAAACTTAAACTAAAGTAGTTCTATAACAAAGACTAAGTAACTGGCTTGAGAGACAACAGTTCGCCATCGGTATCTACACACTTCACGTGCTACATCTATTGCCATGAAACCTTACAAATGTACGCGGATAGAACTCATTGAAATAAAACCGCTTTTAGACAGATTCATCCCGGCAAAGTAAAATTCGTTCGGTGTGGTTCCCAGCTGGAGTAGAATTTGGGCCACTCCATCTCTTCCCTATCGTACAAGGCAACAAAGGGATAGGGCTGTTTAACAACAGACAGATTAATACAGCCCAGACTTAGCCTCAGATGCCTTCCAATCAAAATAGTGCCTGGAACACGGCAATAGGCTCACCCTCTATTACGTGGGACTAAATAGAATGATTGGTGACTGGAAACCAAAAGAGGTGTTACTTTGCTCAGTGTGATTTAAACTTTAGGCAATTTTTTAGTTGGTTAAACACATTTGTAAGAAGGCTTTCATGAATTTTCGCGTAACGAAAATAGCATTTCTTTAAATTTTACTGTTGCCATAATCCATAAAATAAAAACCGCAGTTTCAAATTAACTGGAGTGAAATCTCCCGTGAACGCAAAGCTATCCAAGCGTGTATAACTGATATTTTAAACCATTACAGCGAAATATTGGGAAATTCTTCCGCTTAATTGGGGCCCGGTGCACTTTGTTCAAAACAAAGACCACTAATTTATTATTTCAATGTTTGTATGTTTAAATATAACACAATTCATGTTGCAAACTTTATGCAGTTTACAAAAGTGTACAAAACTAAGTAGCTTAATTGTTTGGTATGATTTTTAAAGCTATAATCATTATGAAGGATTCTTTATTCACGATTGATAGATTACAAGAGATGATTTGGTCTACAATAGAACACGCTTGTTAATAAAAGGAGATTATTCACTTGGACCTTAAAGATTTCGGAAATATAGGAAATATAGATACAGGAATGGTTCCTCTTTTAGCTTTATATACAATGTACGAATTGTGAAATGGATCTACGTTAAAAAGACAAGATAAATACATTTTGTAACTATATGTATAAACCATAATTCATCATCATTCAATCTTGCGTTAGTCCCGGGCGCATCCAAGCCTTCACTTCGAAGTGAGTGGTCCGCTTTCGCAGTCTACCTAGGACGCAATGGAACTATTTTCCACAGAACGATTGCCAGCGACCGATTTCCACAACCCAATGGCACTATCGAAGTATTGCAGTTAGACGAGTTGTTGAAAGTTTTGTAACTCGTAATTCCTGCCATAGATGTAGAACCGCATTAATAAGACTGAGTAAAGCCTAGGCCATATCATTAATCAAAGTCGTATCGAGTCTGCATAGCCGTATAACTCATATGCTGCGACTATAATACGGTTCCTATAATTTATTCGTTGCCACGTGCACCTAATTAAGTTTTCAACTTGCTTCAACTAATTATACCAACGATATTGTTGTTATGAACGTACGAAGTTTTAATTGAACGTTTAACACCCAAATAGGAAATTTGATGATGTATAATATTTACCTATTGTATTGTATTTTATAAATAATTAGCTGTTGCCAACGTCTAGACCGAGAGTATGCCTGAATATTGCATTTGTAGTCTTCATCTTAGCGTATATCTCAGTCGCATCCGAAACTTTCAGCTTGAGGTCTGGGGAGCGCTTTACCAATCTATCTGCGGATTTGGTTAAACTTCGATATTTTCTGTAAAGCGATTCCCATGTAACCTCTACAAACCAAAGGCGATATCGAAGCATTGCCGCTAGACCAGTTGTTGGACTTTTGAGGAGTCCAACTACCCGTAACGACTGCCATAGATGTTCGTATGGCAACCGGGACCGACGGCTTAACGTGCTCTCCGAGGCACGACCAGACCAATGCAAATACCCATATTAATGCATACAAATATTTGCATTGAGCAGGGATCGAAACCGCGCCTCCTGCGTAGCGACCGCGTTCACAACCGCTACGCCATGGAAGCTGTCACTTGGTGGAACTTTCTATACCTATTGAAAAGTTAGAGTAAGTTTAGTCCAAATTAAAATATATAATGTCCATTCGAGCAATGCAATCAATGGTTAACATATTACCGGAAAGAAATCACCAGACCTAAGCACATACACTAAATGAACCAAACTGCGTTATTTGGTAAATTCAATGTAGAAAGTAAATAGTCTAACGTCTGATTGAGGCAACCATGACTAATAAAGTCATTCTGTCTAACTCAGATCAGGGACGTGCTATCATTAATCTTATTTATCTAGTTCCAACTCACAGCCCTAGAGATTCTTTGGATCCTTCTCTACATCGAGATTTATTTGAGTTATCTGATAAGATAGATTGTAAGACAAAGTATGCGATGACACATTAATTCTCGATTACTCTCGATCACTCGTAATTGGGTTTTTCTTGAGATTGGTTTCAAATCTGACTAAATAAGAGTAAGCCATTTGATAGATTTGATTGAGATTTCTCTGAACTTAGATTTTCTTCTTCTTTTTGGATATATGATATATACTACTCATTCTAGTTAGCATTGTTTTGTATATATTTTACAACCAGCTGTATGTAGGTACATATAAAAGTATTGTCTTGTAATAAAAAACTGCTCTATTTCTGTGCATAATTTCAATATTTAATTCATTCAGGCAGACCTATTGTGATTTATTTGTGAATCACTTTATTGATTTTTTAAATGTTATTTTATTATTTTCCACAACGAGTATAATAATGTATTTAGTATGTAATGTACTTTAACGATCAGTTTATTAAAAGTTAGTGCTTTTGTCTATATATTCTATATAATCTGGACTATTGTGATAATTTACACAGTTTATTTGCAACTAGACTGATTTGTAGTCATAAAAAGGTCGTTAGCGTAAGTGAAATCGTAGACGTAGAAATAAATGTAGACGCAGCTGTAATATGCTACAGTATATTATGAGTAAATGATTGCTGTAACAAGTACGTTTGAAAAAAAATACAAAGAAAGAGGCTAGAAGAAACTGATAATAAAATGATCGTGAGTTTACATGTTTTTTTTTTATATTCCACACTTTTTTTATGATAAGTACGCATAATTATTAGATACATTACAGACATGATTTAGATCTTGGGGTCCCTTATGTTTGTAAAATGACGAAATGCCATCAAATTAGATATTGCAGAGTTTTATAAAAAGAAGCAAGATATTTAATTTATGTACGCAAAATTATCCCTTGGCAATAGATATAGCACCTTATTAGACAGCCTGGTGCGTGGTGGTAGTGAACGCGACTGCCACGCAGGAGGCGCGGGTTCGATTCCCGCTCAGTGCAAATATTTGTATGCATGAATATGGCTATTTGCATTGGTCTGGGTGTTTCTATGTAGAATATGTATGTATTTACAAAAAAAAATGTATTTAAGTATGTTTATCCGCATTCTAGATTCCATAACACAAGCTAGTTAAGCTATGCTTACCATGGGTCTAGATAGCGTTGTATAGAATGTTGGGAAATATTTATTGGGAAATATTTTATTTTTATTTTTTGCCTGGAGACAAAATTATACATGCAAATTAATTATGGCGATATTTACTTTCTTTAGTTTGGTTGGTTTACACTGATAATATAAATATAGATTTGATTTAACTATTTCATTAACTGGAAAGCAATTGAAAGTTTAAGAACGATATTAATAATTATGGTTTTTTTTTCATTATTGCGAAATGTTTTTGTTTCATTATTGCAAATTCTTTCTCTTCAAATAAATAAAAAGATAAAATAATAATCTTCAGCTTTTTCGTCCGTCGTCAGATTAATGTATCATTATTTTAAAAAAATCTCTAGGTATCGTTGATTGCGGGATGTTTTGCGTCCTTCACATTTCTCATTTTTACATCTCTGGTTGAGACACTCAAGGGTCCTTCGTTAGTGAATGGACAGAATACATCTGATTAAGAGACCACGTTAATTTAGGTTTGTTTAAAAAATATTTTACTCTTTTTTAATATTTGAAATTTAACTTCTGGTCTATTTTCTTTTTAAACAAAATTTACATCTTCACTGGCATGTTCGATGCTCAGAATAAAAGAATAACATAGACGGAACGCATAGAAGTAGCGTGTAAAGCCTCGGCCTCGGGGTTCACGTTTAGGGTTCACGGGTTAGGAGTTTCATGCTAGGAGTGGGTTCACGTACTTATCTCGTTAAGTACGTGAACCCACTCCTAGCACAGTCCAAGCAATTTAGCTTAGTTAGAGGGAGGAGTGCTAATATTCTTTTTACGAATAAAAAAATAAAAATTTCGCTTACACACTTTGTGTGCACGTACAAGTGCAAGCAAAATGGTACTACGAGTACTATAGTATTACTTTCATCGGCCTCACATGCGAGTTCAAAGCATTCCAAATGTGTTATTCTTATAGTCTGTGATTATATGTGTGTATTACACTGCAATATACATGGTCATTCAAATATTAATACTTTGTTCATATAATAACGAGTATTTGGTTAGTCCCAACCACATATGATATTTGTTCTGTGAATCTTTTAATACGAGCATTGTGTAAATATGAAAGCCACAACGCGCAACGGTCCGAAAAAAGTTGAAAATTAAATTACCCACGTACAATGCAATAGCCGACTGTGAATAAATCATGGATGAGGACAAGTATTTTTTGCAAAGGATTTAAAGTAAATCTTTTCCTTTTTAAATAAAATTCGAAATATAGTATCACAAAACAAAATTTACAGAAGAGAAAAAATATCTCCTAAATTATTTGAAAAAATAATTTCTGTAATGAAAAATCAACTTTTTAAACGAAGTCTCAACAAAAATAATTAAAAAGAAATCAGGTAACAATTGTATTGTTTAATCTTGATCCCTAGTCACTATTATTGTTAAAATCTTTTGATAAAATAGTTGTACCTATTTGATTTCCTTTAAAATTTTCTGTAAAATAAAACTTTGAATATTCCTAGATTTTACTAAAAATATTTTGGTCACACGACCAGTCTCTGGGAAACCATGAGAAAAACTGATTATATTATACTGCTAAAGTAAGTAAAAAGTAGTAAAGTATATTTCTTAATCGCACAAAAAAAAACATTTATTCACAGCGAAGATGTAACTATGCATTGTTAATCAAGTTTAATATTCTTTGCCTCATCATAAATTCATCACTACTGAACAACAACTATAATTCTGTGGAAGATGCAGTGAGGGTGGAATATTCAGAATGCAAAAGTTCTGTTGTTGTTGTTATTACTTCTACAACATATTTTAAGCTTACTTCTAAAGTAAAGCCGACGAAGCTTACACTGGAGGTTTCATCATCATAAACAGAAAATGTAACTGACGCAAATGCTGCTACGTTGCTTCACTTCGTTCACATCCCATTTTCTGATAATATCTCTTTATTTCCGGCGGAATTCAGACGTTACGTTTTTCATAAAGGAATTATATTTGAAATTTTTGGTTTAGATTTATCAATTATGTCTTAAATAACTTTTGAAATTATGTAGTATTTTTGTCAATTATACACAGATAAAATAGCTGGCTACTGCCTACGGTAGAAGCCTTAATAAAAAAGTTAAAGTTAAAAGTATTAATTTCAAATGTTGTTTTTTTATCAACCATTTATTAATTTTAAGGCGTGTTAGCGAGGTCACGCAGTAGCCTAGGGAAATTACGACTAATATTGAGGTTAGCTATACGAAATAATAATATCCCTCAATTACCCATTCTTATTACGTAGGAAAGTGGTTGTTGCAAAAGAGAGCAAGATCCTTGTTTTTAAAGGATCCTGTTTTTACTCGAAAACCGTTAAACATAACAAATAGCTTATAGTTTATATCGAGACTTCACGCGATATATTTTGAAAAAACTTACTTTTCTCAAGTCGTGAGTCAAGTCGTGACCACGGGTGCTGTAATGCACCCGAAACGTCGGCAAAAGTAAGTTTTTCCAAAATAGATCGCGTGAAGTCCGGAACTATTATAAACTATGAGTAAACGCCGCGATAGTTTAAAAATAACATAAGAAATAGCTTTTTATTATTCAAATTAATAAGTCTTTCTTATTTCATGAATAGTTAAACAATAAAAAAAGATTATGTAATAAATTAACTTTCACAATAACGAATACCACCTGACAGAAATAAATGTTCGGGAACAATACCAGTATAGTAGCTGTTCATATTAGAAGCACAAAGTAAACGTTAGTAGAAGTACGCCATGACAGTTAACTAACTAGGGGATAATTAAAGTATACAAATAAAACAGTAAATGAGAACAGGTGGTAGTTCACTAACCAGAAATAGCAATTAGGTTTGTCCGTTACATTGAAGTTCTGTCTTAATTTCACTGTTTTCTACGGAATGGTGAATACTTGAATAGCTCTTATATAAAATGTGTTAAAATATACCTAATTGGTAGACAAAGATGTAATAACACCCATATTTCGCTGATAAATGATATTTGGTGCAAGCCTATTGGCGTCAAGAAGGTATTTTGTAAGCCCACACGGTTATAGTTCTTATTATATCTCAAACTCATATAAATGATTCGAATTTGTGTTAAAATTTTGAACATCATAAAATATTAAATAGTCGCCATTGCCGTTTTTGAGAATATTTACACTTGACAACACTCATTTTATATTCACCCACATTAACCTTTCTTCACCAATTTGTAAAAAGTATATTTTTGTAAAAAAATTCAGTTCATGATATATACTATGATTTTTAATTCGAGCCAGTAAAATGACAAGTGCAACTGTCACTGATACAAAAAAGGGTGCCCCGCTACAATAGTGATGTTCGACAATCAATAGACTATGACATTGTAGTCATACTTTATTATAATTGGTATGAAAGCGTTTTTATTGTAAATATGTAATAGGTATGTATTAAACAATATTATTGGAGAAATATGGATCTTACCATCTTTGAATGAATTTTTTATAGCATTTATTATGCTAACTGTTAAGTTCAAAAAACATTGGAAAAAATGAAATGCTCAAGTGAGACTCGAACTCACGACCTTTCGCTTACAGGGCGACTGCTCTGCCAACTGAGCCATTGAGCACCACCTGAATCATTCCAAATTTTCCTTCTCTTTATATCCGTCTATAAGGGCAACGGTGCAGCCATCTACCAACATTCTTAGGAACTGTTGGAAACAATGAATGATTTTTCAACCATTTTTAAACATTGAATTTTGATGACTGCGCCCAAATATTTGAATGAATTTTTTATAGCATTTATTATGCTAACTGTTAAGTTCGAAAAACATTGGAAAAAATTAAATGCTCAAGTGAGACTCGAACTCACGACCTTTCGCTTACAGGGCGACTGCTCTGCCAACTGAGCCATTGAGCACCACCTGAATCATTCCAAATTTTCCTTCTCTTTATATCCGTCTATAAGGGCGACGGTGCAGCCATCTACCAACATTCTTACGAACTGTTGGAAACAATGAATGATTTTTCAACCATTTTTAAACCATTTTTTACCATCTTATTATAAAAGCTGGGGATAAACGTTTCAAAAGCTAGTATGTAATAATACTAATAACATTCTACAACACAAGATTCTACACAACGCTAACTAGACTATGCTTACCATGGGTTAAGCATAGTTTAACTAGCTTGTCTAACTAACATCTAGATATTTTTTTTTATCTAAACATACTTAGATTTTTTTTTTCGTAAATAAATACATAGGTATATTATACATAGAAACACTCAGGGCAAACCAAATAGCCATATTCATACATATAAATATTAAAACTGAGCGGGGATCGAACTCGCGCCTCCTGCGTAACAGTCGCATTCACTACCGCCACGCCACGGATGCTGTTGATGCGATGTAATGTTATGGACCAAGTGATAAATTAGGTATTATGATAAACATAAGAGGACACTGTGCGCCTCGACATCGATAGTTTTAGATTAGAAGGCTAAGCGGAGCCTTCGTGATTATTTTTTTATAACCACCAATCCTTACATGAACCGTAGTTGCGTCGCCATGGTATTTAAACCCTTCATATTTTTATTGTAATAACCTAAAACTCCTTTTTTTCGTATGGAAATCCCCTCGGATACCTTCCCCCGCTGGAGCCGGAAGGGTAGGTTATGTCGAACTCGAACCAACTAAAACCGCACGCTGACTGAGGGTCGTGGTGCTAGGCTGGAGGTGAGGTTGTCATCGACATATCTCTCGCACACCGGCTGACCCAGGGCAATCCTTTACGGTCTGGCAGGGATAAAGGCGAGATTATAGGTATGTATGTATTATTAAAATGTCTGAGCTGAAGAAGCTGAAGAACAGATCAGCAGAAAATCGGTCCGCATTACTGGGAATCTTGAGGTGACGAACACCCTCGAGCCTTTGCAGATGCGTACAGATGTTGCGACTTTGGCAGTATTCTACCGTCTCTATCATGGTGAATGTTCTGATGAGCTCTTCCAACACGTGCAGGGCTATGATGCCATCCGTATACGGTGCAGAATATACCTGCTAGAACCAAGCGTTTCAGTGACTCATTCCTATTCTGCACCATTAAGATCTAGAACTCCCTGCCAACTCACGTGTTTCCTTCTTCCTGCAGTCCCGAGTCCTTTAAACGGAGCGTGAAAAGGCATCTGATGAGGCCGTCAAGCTGAGTGCCACCACTGTTAACATGGTACATGTTTACGATGGTGACCCTCTTTCCGAGACTTTGCCTTTAGCTTACTATCAGGCGAGGTGAAGTCAAATTGACGTGACTTTATAAAAAAATATAATCTCTGACTAACTTTTAATTGTAAAACTCGATTTAACCACATCACTATTTATTTGAGACAAAAAACCTGCAACACTGGAAATGTCATTTTATTGACTCGAAATAAAAATCATACTTATCCACAGATTAGAAGATATGTATGATACTTATCAAATAGACTTGTTAGATTAGGCTGAATAATAATCTTTGCTAAGGATACACCAAATTACCGAGAAATGAAATTATGGCTGATAAATGTCGAGGTTTTCTTCACACAATGAAACGTAATACCATTATTTCACTATTATACATATACGTACAAATTTATCCCTGAAGGAATAAAGTCAATAAGATTATGGCCAGACTATTGTGTATTATTATACCACATTTTGTAAGGACACAATACGCCTTCTTTATACATTGTTTTGTAGATAGCTGGTCAACGTAATTGAAAGTTTCTTCGCCGCATCTTATATTATGAAAAAAACTTTACTATTCCTAACAGCAGTATATTTACCTCGAAGATCATTTAAATGAAAATAATGTTACCGTTAAGTTTACTTCTTCTGCCGATGCCATTTAGGTTAAACGTGAGTTAGATGAAAACTTTACTGTGACCCTTGCTGGCCCCTGTCTAAATTGTAAAGAAAAGTTTCATTATTTCTAATAATATATTATTTGAACTTAATTTTATTAGAATTTCTCAAATCAGTTCTCAAAGAGCCTTTATTTATGTTACCATAGTCATAATTATTAAGCAACTTTTCAGTGAAAAATTCTTGCGAATTTCTCATTTATTGCCACCAAGCAAATTTTTTTTTATATAATGCTATAGTTACTAGCGGACTACTGTAGGTAGTTATTGAAAATATTCTAACAGAAACTGAACAACACTTTGCCAGACTCCAGCACCAAACTTGTTATAAGTTCAATTATTTCAAATTAGAAGCACTGAAACGATACAAATACATTTTGGAGGATATTTACTATTACATCATTTAATTTGAAATCTACCCTATTTCCTACCAAATGGATTTGATAGCACAAGTCTACACAAGCACCTGATCGACATAAAAGAAACTGAATCGTTGCCTTCTATTTTCTCTAATATTTTCTTTCAAAAATGTTCATTATCGAATGCGTGCATAAGACTGCTTACTAATGCATTAACTGATGCTTGCTGACTTAAAATGTACCATTTTATTATACTCTTGAGGTGTGAGAAAAATCATTCTACTTAACATTTAAATTAAAATCATGAAGAGGTTTAAAATTACTTTTTTAATTAGATGAAAATCCTTAACTCCGCTCTGTCTTTTGAAGACATTATCACATTTCACATTTAAATGTAACTTTTGTAGTTAGATGAGTACAAAAAGTAGTGTATCGTATTTAATATTGTATAAATTTTCATGAAAGTATAATCATAATCGAATCGATATTTAGTGATAAAGTAGAAAAAAAGAAAATATTTTATTATGCACACAGAAAATGATAAGAAAAATAAATAAAACACAACTCTGCAGAATATTGGTCGCCTCTCAGTATACTCAATATACGTGCCGTGTAAGTGTACAATAAAGAATAAAATAAAAATAAATAAACAAAAATACTTTTGAACCGGACTGACATTGACTGCTATGGGCTGGACTGAATATTGAATGACCATTGACTGTTGAGATGCGATAATGAACTTTGAACATAAAATTCTCTTTGTAAATTAATAAACTATGTTCTATACCAAGTACCTTAGTTGCTTGCATGCTAATAAATAGGTATATAATTTTTTTAAAGAGGATAAACATACACTATCCGATCTTAAATGCTAATTTTGCATATGCCTCACTAGACATTCATTCAAGATTGTATTAAAACTTTATGGAACTTTTCAAAGCCAAAACTTCAACACTAAAAGGTTGATGAAAGCTATTTTATGTCAAGCTGTCTTCAGTTTATAGGCTTTCTAATAAGAGGAAAAGCGGAAACCCTGAAACGATAAAATATTGAACAACCTACTTTTCTGAATAATTCAGGTTGACATTGAAAACTATTATAGGTTATGATCGTCGAGGTTAATATACGTAAACTAGTATAATAATTTGTATTGTATTGTTATAAAATCATGGAAATAAAAAATGCCTTTTGTACGTACCTAAATATAATATAGTATAGGTACTTGTATTTGAAGTAATTAACACTATAATCTGACTTGTTTATATAGTCTTTAAAGTGTTCGTGGGAGTCAACAAATCAATTAAAATTATAAAGTATAATGATATTGTAAAGTATATTGAAATTCATGTTCAAGTATATTGTTTTTAATATACTTGAACTTTTACTTTCTTTTTATCTTTTTAGTCTTTGACAAAAGATCGTTGAAAAGAGATAAAATAAGCAATTTATATCACTAAAAAAATATGTTCTTAGAAGATTATTCAACTTGTCCTCCCACAATGTGATCTTATCTGAACAAATCAAGTGGAATATACCTACTCTAAGATCCATACTAATATTATAAATGCGAAAGTAACTCTGTCTGTCTGTCTGTATGTATGTTACACATTCACGCTGAAACCATTGAACGGATTTTGATGAAATTTAGTATAGGGGTAAAATTATACCTTGAGAAAGGACAAAGGCTATGTTTGGCTATATAAAGATGTATGTTTCACTCCATAAAGATTTTACATGATTCTGACTATGCATTAAGAAAAGCTTACGCAGAAGAGATGCTGTTGAAATTTCGTACTGCTACTCGAATGGGCAACATATTCTTTAATGACGAAGCTCATTTTCATATCGGAGGGTATGTGAATAGGCAAAATTTCGCCACTGGGATGTCAACAACCCAAGACAAATGCATCAAAAGCCTCTACATAAACCAAAAGTCACTGTCTGGTGTGCAATGTCTGCGTCTGCCATCATAGGGCCTTATTTTTATGAAAACCAACGTGGCCAATCTGTAACTGTAAATTCTGAGAGATACGTAGAGATGATCAATATTTTTTTTCACTAGAACTACAGAATAATCCATATTTCAACCGAAACACATGGTTCCAGCAGGATGGGGCCACAGCACATACTACTAATGTACTTGTACTTTCGAACTGGACTGACTTTGACTGCTCTTAAAACATTGAGTACTACGTTGCGATAATGAACTTTGAACATTGGATTCTCTTTGTAATAAACAAACTGTGTTCCTTTGCTTTCGCATCCAGCCTATCCCTTTTTTTTCGTGCGGCAATACCCTCGGGTACCTCCCCTACCGGAGCCGGAAGGGGAGTTTATGTCGGACTCGAACCGACTAAAACCGCACGCCGACTGTGGGTCGTGGTGCTAGGCCATCCAGTCTGTCCCAAGTACCTTAGTTGCTTGCATGCTAATAAGTAGGTATATAAATTTACAAAGAGGATAACCATACAATATCTGATCTCAGATGCTAATTTTGCATATGCCTCACTAGACACTCATTCAAGATTGTACTAAAACTTTATGGAACCTTTCAAAGCCTTAAAAACTTCAACACTAAAAGGTTGATGAAAGCTATTTTATGTCAAGCTGTCTTCAGTTTACAGACTTTCTATTATAAGGAAAAGCGAAGACCCGCATACCGATAAAATATTGACTTTTCTTAATAATTCAGCTCGACATTCAAAACTATTATAGGTTTTGATCGTCGAGGTTAAGTATACTAGTAAACTACATAGTATAATCATTTGTAATTTATTGTTATTAAATGGGAATAAAAATTTGTACGTACCTAATATAATTCACTTTACATTACTTACTACTACATTACTTGTATTTGAAGTAATAAACACTATATTATACTGGCTTATTTATTGAGTCTAAAACATTAAAAATATCATATTTTATAATGTTTGACTCCGAGGATCAAATCAAAACAGACGGACTTACATTATAATTTAATGTAATATAGTCTTGACAAGTGTTCGTGGGACTCAACAAAGCAATTGCAATTATAAAGTATAATGATTTTGGAAAAACATCGGAAAAACTGAAATGCCCAAGTGAGACTCGAACTCACGACCTTTCCCTTACAGGGGGAATCCTCTTCCAACTTTTTCGAACTTAAAAGTTAGCATAATAAATGTTATAAGAAATTCATTGAAATATAATGATTATTATAGAAAATCAAAAATCAAAATAG
The DNA here is from genome assembly GCA_914829495.1 of Eilema sororculum. Classification (NCBI taxonomy): domain Eukaryota; kingdom Metazoa; phylum Arthropoda; class Insecta; order Lepidoptera; family Erebidae; genus Eilema; species Eilema sororculum. The sequence goes on along the minus strand of OU618552.1, from coordinate 15,091,940 downwards.
AAATTCAAGTTCGAGTATATTGTATTCAATAGGTATTGAACTTGAATTTCAATGTTTACTTTCCTTCTATCTTTTAGTCATTGACAAGAGATCATTGAAAAGAGATAAAATAAGCACTTTATATCACTAAAAAAAATATTCTTTGTAGATTATTCAACTTGTCCTCCCACAATGTGATCTTATCTGAGCAAATCAAGTGGAATATACCTACTCTAGAGGAGATCCGGTTCTTAGCATTCCATGGATTCACCGTGCGGTCGCCGGGTCCATGGCGTGGTACAGAGAGGAACACTGTGACGGCGCCTGGGAATTGCGACCCAGGTGTAGGTTTAGGGTGGCCACCTTGTGATGCATCAGCGCTCACCTCCACCGTCAGTCGTGTTCCCCCCTCTACCTATCCAAATTTGGTAAGATCCTATCAACGCCGTTTTAGATATTCGTTTGAGTAAAGAGCTTACTGAAGCTACTTATATTATAAATGCGAAAGTAACTCTGTCTGTCTGTATGTATGTTACGCATTCACGCCTAAATTGAACATTGAACGGATTTTGATGAAATTTAGTACAGGGGTAAAATTAGACCTTGAGAAGGGACAAAGGCTATGTTTGGCTATATAAAGATGTATGTTTCACTCCATAAAGATTTTATGTCGTTAGGTATTTCTTTTATATTTCCTTCACAATGATCGCGTGTTTCTCGTCCACATTCAGTTTTAAACCAGGTAATCTACAGGGAGGGCACTCAAATAGCGTAGCGTAGCGTAGACAATGTAAGCACACAGCTTCTCTTTGACTAATTAGAGAAATGGGGCTAGACCTCACGAGACTACAAGAACCTGTAACTTGTGTACCTAGTTTCAATTGGTGGAGATAAATCTTCAACCTCGTCGTAGTCAGTCGTGAATAGTTTATCTTACATCCTGATACGAAAATGCACGTTAAGGACATTATTATATTTTTCTTCCAATTATGGTTTAATTCCATCACAATCACACTAAAAACTCAGTAGGTACAAAGCGAGTTTTTTTTATAAAATTTATGAAATTTCATTATTGCACAGTTTATTTTTTAATCGCACCAAAAGGTGTCAATCTCAATGGATTAGCTCTATTCAGCCAGCGGTATCCATACTTTTTTTTACGTAGGTACGTATTATTCGTTTCTATCCTTCTATCCTGTTCTATCCTGTTCCAAATTTAAAAAAGTTATTTGGCGGGAACTTTGTTAATTTTGCTTGACAATATTTTTGGAAACCAGAAAGTGTGAGTTTTTTTTATCTACTATTCCTATAATAGGTAATAGTTGAAAGAAAAGCAGATTAGGCACCGCGCCTTAAGTAATTTACATTGCTCTCGTGCCTGTTCAGGCACTCGGTGCAATAATAAATTACTTTGTGCTCGATGCAATAATCTACTATTATGTATTGTACTATACCTCGTGCCAAATGGATTGAAAATAATAATTTTGTTAAACTAACATTTAAACTCTCACGTTCCATGATATAAAATTCCATGATCGCGTTAATTCCCATTATTATTATTGTAAATAAAAATTGTTGACCTTGTGACCAATTTGAACCGGTTACTTAGGGGTTGTCAACATTTTTTCACTTTGTAGCGAAACCGACTGCAGCGCCACGTGGCGCCCGCTTGCACCTTCGGTGAGGGTTTCCCGTGATGGTGTCTTCACGTCACCTGAAAATCACTTCCCTTGGAACTTTGAGAAAAAAATTAACCGAATCGGTCGAGCTGTTCTCGAGTGCGCTTAGCAACATCCATTTTTATTTTTTCTTACACTAATCTATGCTATAAATGTAATGTTAAATTCAATGACGTCACAAAAACATATGAATCGTAAAATATATCATGAAGTTTTCGATTGCCAGAAAAACACTCGAGTTCTAAATATATTCAAATCCATTGCAGTTTTTTTTTCAAGGTTAATTTTAGTTGTACAGATAAAAGTAAATGACTCAAACAACATTTTTTATAAAAGAACACGTCCATTTGACTTCATCTCGCCTGATGAGTAAGTCGCCCTTCGCTCAATATAAGAGAATATGTAATTTATATGTGAACTAATAGAAAACAAAACATGTAATGTAAAATCTTATTTGTTATAATTGACCATTTAATTTACACCCTTTGTGTGTAAACGGTGTAAATTAAGATGGTCAATGATAATTTGTGTATTGCAAATGGTAGGTAAATAACCGAGTAAGTAGATAGATACTCGGTCATTATAGTATTTAGACTTCGTTCAAATTACTTGATATTCAATATAATAATTTTGCACTTCAAAGAAATAAATACATTACTTTGAAGTGATAACTTTCAAGGAGCATATTAAAAAATGTTAGCTACTTACATAAAGAGGAGTAAGTGAAAACAGATCAAGATCCAAGATCCTTTTAATCTTCGATTTCACAGGAGAGTACCCCTTTAAATAAAGTACTTCGCCGTCTTAACGCATTGAAATTTATAATGGATTGGATTCAATTGGCATGCGAGGAATAAGTGTACGCACATAAGTCCTTCTTCCGTCCGAAATAAAGTAAAAAATACTTCTTTATCTATGTGTTAAGTGTCCCACTAGAGAGAAAGCTGTGAGTGTAATTCATAAACCAGTAAACTGTAGGGTGGATTTGCGTACTGTGGTTTCCGTGCAGAACTAAATCGAAGGACAAACTTAAGGTTGTAAAACTGTTGACTCCATCGGTATAGGTAGAGCGAGAGTGAGGTCATCCAATAAAAGAAATAAAGTTGCAAGTAGTAATAATAAACTGTAATGCCAGTGAAGAAGCCGCGAATCATCAAATAGAAGGTGGGATAGCCAGATGAACTGATGACTCCTAAGAGGTATCTGCTATATGCTACATGTGGACGACGAAAGATGTTAAGACTTTTTACTAGCTGAAGACAGGCAACGGTTGAAACAAAATATTAACCCGGCGAGGATGTGGTGGGGTCTATTTGACCCTGTTAATTTTGTTTCGAGTATATTCTTTCATTCCCCAGTCGCACATTTTCGAACTTCTCAGTAGCTGTAGTTAATGAACGCCCCTCCTCTCTGCGCGCTGCACCTCAGGCGACCGTCACTCGCACAAGGAGATACACGTGCGCTAACGTCTACAGGGTACGTATGACCCTTCCACAATCGTAACGTAGAAGTTTCGTTCCATTTTTCAATTTACGATTTTTATTGAATACTAGCTTTTGCCCGCAGCTCCACCCGCGTGGATGTCGGTTCCGGCAATTATTCGAATTTTTCTCACTTTTTAAGCCTTCCCTAGACCTCCACGAACATTTGAAGACCAAGATAAGATAAATCCGTTCAGCCGTTCTCGAGTTTTAGCGACACTAACGAACAGCAATTGATTTTTATATATATCGATTTTGTATATTTAGGTAATTTTTGTACAAAATGAACCGGGAAGAGAGGGAGGCTGAACGCATACGAACGACTGGTGAAAAGAAGAAAACTGAGATAAACAGGTTTTATAATGCAACGAAAGCTGAAGTGGACGTTGCAGATGAGCTAGCGGCTACAATGATGTAAGCCGAAATTCACGGAAATGGCCTGTGACAGTATTTTATGCAATGCTAAATGTGGCTGGCATAAACGCTTATATTATTCACTCATTAAATAATAACAGCACCCAAAAATGTCGTAATTTCATCAAAACACTGGGCCTGACTCTTGTCAGCGAACACTTGAATACTCGTAAAGAAATACCACAGTTGCCTAGTAATTTGCGTAAAAGAATTCGTGAATTTAGTGGTGAATCCTCAGAGGAACTACATGCTAGAGTACCAGGTGTACGAAAAAGGTGCCAAGAATGTCCTTATGCAAAACATCGCAAGACACTGCACATGTATGCGAATCTTGTCATAAGTATATCTGTGAAGAACACATTGTTCCGTTTTGTCAACAACGTGCTACAGAGAGAACTGATTTATAGGTTATAAGACTGATTTTTTGATGATTATTTGTTGATCTCATTGTTAATTACCAAAATAATAAAACTAGAAGTCTGAAAGATTGATATTTTTATGTTAATTGATATGTAAGGCAAAGAACCGAAAAAATTAATTTTTTTTTAGATATTACTTATAATTTCAATAAATAAAGGCTTGTGAGTACAATGAACATTCTTATTATTAAAATCCCTTATTTAAGGATCACTTTGTAAGATTGGTAACCGTTCTTTGATAAAAAAATATAATAGATATATAAAAACTGTAACTGAAATACAGGGTCAGCAAGACCCTCCACATTCTCGATGTACTCATTTTGTACCACATTCTCGCCGGGTTAATAGGTATATCAAAGTTAAAGGGCAAACATAATTTATTTTAATTTTTTTGGATTTTATGTTTTTTTGTGACGGGCGTTTTTTAAATTTTTAATTTAATTTTTATTTTATACTTTTTAAATTGATCTACTAGTCAGGCCCTTTCATTTCATACCCACATTGAGGGACTTGTGATTTTTTTTAGTACTACGCCATTTTGTAGCGGCGGCCATTTTAGACCAATTTCTTTCAAACATAGCTAAGAACACTCCCGACAAATATACCTTACAAACAAAAAAACTAAATGCAAATCGGTTCATCCGTTTAGGAGCTACGATTCCACAGACACACACACACACACACACACACACACACACACACACACACAGACACGTGAAACTTATAACACCCCGTCGTTTTTGCGTCGGGGGTTAAAAAAGATATAGCATATAACTTCGAGAGCCAGGCGACTCACTGTAAACTGCTTTTCTACCATGGAAAATTGATTTTAGTACAACTAAATAAGGCCCTGTCTACTCTGCTCATTCTATGAGGAAAATATCACAAAAAAATGTAATGTAAAAATAACACCCGTTACCTAAATGCTTGTTAGTAGCCCTTCGCGGATAACAACATCATTAATCAGGATTGAATGAATAAAAATATAAAAATATTTCCTATAAAAACTCATATCGTACATTGATATAATTATTGTTATTATAGTAACTTTCCACACTTTTACGTCACTGTCAAAAGCTTAGGTCTAATTGAAGACCCACAAAGCGTAACCGATATCAAGAGAACAATATTGATCAAACTACGCATATCGATTTGTAAGCCTTTGCACGCGCCATGAGTATGAGCCATCGTGCCGGAATATTTTGACTAGAAATAACAATGATTCAGACAACGTGTTGAACAATTAAGAGTAAAGAAGCAATTTGAAGCTTTAATATTCAGTAATTTTCTAAATTATTATTACTGTTGGTGAGCACGAGATGTAAATGTTTGAGGGTGTAGTATTTTTTTCTGTGCAATAAATCTTAATATGATTTATTACTACCTTTCAGCAATAACAGCTATACATAGAATAAAAAATAATAATTATAACTTATATTAGTGAAGTGGCGTAGTTCCCGGCATAGGCAATAGGTATCAATGTTTGGTGATATACATACATACATGCATATATTCTCGCCTTTATCCCCGGAGGTTTAGGCAGAGGTGAATGTGTGTGTGAATTTAGTGAAATGTGGATGTTAATTCACTTCTGTCTAACCCTACGGGGGTAAAGGCATGTATAAGTGAAGTTAGTAAATATAATAATCCTTGGAACGTTTGTGTGTTAACATCACATATCAGTCACACGAATTGTCCTCACAAATTATAGGGTGAGACAAACGACTAGACAGTTTTCATCACATGAGCCACCAAAATTTATATTCGCTGGACTAGTATCAGTATAAACCATTCTAGAAATTCTACGGACTAGACTTCAGGTACTTGAAACGTGAAGTACGGAGGTATTCCACGAAGCGCACCCCGGGTGCAGGTAATCTATTTGAACTGTAAATTATGAAATTCATAAAATTAAATAAACTGCTGTAATATAGCCCCTTCCTCGGTAGTGCAAACCAATTTAACAAGGTTTAAGTCATTGGTGAATCATTCAATTTAAATTTAAAATGATACATCATTTCAATTTCAACCTCCCCTCAAGTTTTTTTTTATACATGGCACGTCAATTGGACTTCACCTCGCCTGATGTTAAGCTAAAGGCAAAGTCTCGGAAAGAGGGTCACCATCGTAAACATTTACCATGTTAACAGTGGTGGCACTCAGCTTGACGGCCTCATTAGATGCCTTTTCACGCCCCGCTTAAAGGACCCGGGACTGTAGTTGGTACAACATCCAAACATTGAAATATCTTCACAAACTTTTACATTTATAATGGTAGTAAAATAAGAAGATATTTTTCTTCCTTTTTGTTATTTTACCCTAAATATTTATTATTATTCTAGAGCTACACACTATTAGCTTTTGTTGAATTTTAATCACGAAATATCAATAGGTTTCGATTTTGTCTTATAATTAATACCGTTATATTAAATTCTGTCTTAGATTATTATTAATTTTAATAGAAAACCAATTAATTACTGGCAAAATATCATATTCGTTTGATCATTAAAGATGTCGTCACCTTTTATAATGGTGTCAGTATTTCAAAGGCTTCTCTATCAACAAAAGCATTCCCTTATTGGTGAACGAAGAACTCTAACCTCAGTTAACCTAGTTATATAACAATTTTGTGAAATAAACCAAGTGAAATTACAGGCAAGAAAACGACTATCGTTATGTTATGTTTATGACTATGTGCTTATGGTCATAGTGTTATTTCTGGAAAGAGTGGAATGATTCAATTGCTTGAAATTTAAATAAACTTTCAGAATGGTTTTACTAAATAGTAAACTGAAACCATAAGAATAGACTTTTGCTCCAATATAATTGGCAAAACACTCTGATGATTTTCAAACACTATACGTAGTAGGTCCAGCGATTCCGTGAAGTAGCGAAAATAGCAACTACAACGGTCACGGTCAAACGCATACTGTTTTATTCCAAAAAATAAACAAATTAGCACGATTTTACTTATTGAAGGGAACAGGTATTTTTTAACAAAAACAGTAGCACTCCGGTAGTACCGACAGAAAATAAAAAATTGGACCAATATTTTATATGCCTAGACTATATTATAATATATGTATACTTCATATAAATTGTATAATAATAACTTTTATACATAGGTATCACCACGTGTGTATTGTCATAAACCTTGAATAGCCAAAATTTCATTTAATCAAAAAAAAAAAAAAAAACAAACCTCAGAGTTATTATGATCTAAAATATGAATAGGATTTATTTTTATTCACGATTCAAAAATAATAGAGAGTACCTACTTCACGTTTCAAAATGACGATACGAGTGACGTCATTCGAAACAGTAGTGAGTTTAAATTTGTTTATCGTGACGTAACTGAGGTGTTCATACCTCAACAACGCGGTCAAGAGCCTCGACCGACCCTTGTTATAATTCTGGCAGACACTGAAATATCTCAAGTCCAACCGACTACGAATGACCCTCCCACGAGAGTAGATGAAAAATGCAAAGTAAGGTTCTTTGAGCTGTGTTGTCTTGCGCTCCGATGTGACTATGAAACAGTTTTATATAAAAAAATATGATTATTTGTTTAGTTTCTAGCCCTTTTTATTAGTATTACCTTCCGCTTGCCTGGATCTCCTATCTCTGGTTATACTCAACCGATTGCAATCAAACGAACATAAGATTTTAAGATAAAGAAAGAAGAAAAAAAAACTGCATCGAAATCCGTTCACTAATTTTTGCGCCCATTGCGAGTTTTTTTTTTTAAGCAGTACACGTCAATTTGACTTCACCTCGCCTGATGTTAAGCTAAAGGCAAAGTCTCGGAAAGAGGGTCACCATCGTAAACATTTACCATGTTAACAGTGGTGGCACTCAGCTTGACGGCCTCATTAGATGCCTTTTCACGCCTCGCTTAAAGGACCCGGGACTGTAGGAAGAGTAAAAGAAGTAAACAATTTCAATTTATAGTTATATAATAGTGGGTTTTAAAGATATAATATTATTCACAATATTATTATTATTATAGATATAATATTATTTTGAACCTATCCAACCAAGCTACTATACTTGTGAAAGCAGACAGTTTGACCGACAACTTTACAATTTGATGATCGATGCCTGAGCCATTTTAATGCTTTTATAGTAACAGTGGTATGAGTTGACATATTGATTCCCCTGGCTTACACCGCCCTCTAATGACACTCGCATTAGTCACCTGCGTAAAAACCTTGGCATAAAAACACTTCATTTTAATATTGCGAGCGTTGTTATGAAGTGGCTAAGAAAACATATTATTTCTCTAACAATCATGAAATACGAAACGTTGAGAAAGTTCATATTTATATTCAGCCAGTTGAAACCTATATTATTTTAGTCACCGTGCGGGTTGACGTTTAATGTTCACTATGTAAGAAATGCAAAAATACCTATAGTAAATATGAAACCTAGAGAGATATAAATTATTTATTTGTTTAACTTTATGTACAGTTAATGTACAAATGCGGACTTAATGCCCAGGACATTGTATAACAGTTTACCTAGGGTGATGCAGAGATAAATTGAAGTAATTGCAGGTAGGAGAATCAACTACGTAAATAATTATAATTTTCTCTAATTTGTACGCAATAAAAATATATAATTTCTTCAGCTTCTTATGAAAGAATATATCTTTCTTATTTGTCCCAGAAGTTAATACTTCTTTCAATGTAAGAAATGGAAAATTAGTTTCTGTCTAAACATTGTTGTAATGCCCGTTTGTGTTTTAAATTAAAAAGCTTACAAAAGAAGCTAATAAATATTGTTTTAAGACTTCACTGTAACTTTGCGAGCTTCAAAAGTAAGTATCTTTGAACACGACAAATTACGATTGTGTTCTTAGAAAATCAGAAACGAATAATTAAAACACATATATGTACATAAAGGTACAAGTCAATTTTCATTTTCACTGAATTCAAAATCGTACCATTCATAAAATGTACAATACTGTATTGTACCAAACAAGGGTTGATTTCAATTGCGATTGAACAAAGAACCTCATTGTTAACTTTACATCGAACTTATTAACTCAATTCTTTTAAATATCAAACAAACAGAAAATATAATGTTAAGTTTTATCACGAACACAAGAATAAACATGTATAAAATACAATCCTCAATAGAATATTATTTTTCATGTCAAAAGCCAAATTGAGTAAAGAGTTTTTCGGCGTATTCCAAGAAAATTCTACCAATATAAAGCAATCCTGGATTTTGAGCACGAAATCATAAGGAGATCTTATTTAGAATATAAAACTGTGAGAAAACCGATGTATTTTCTAAGTTACATTGATAAAAACATTATGTAAATATTCTCGACGCCGCTAAGGGTCACTTTTTTGGATTTGCTGTATTACGAGTATAAGGGCTTGTTACTTTGTTGTTTCATACTTTTTGATTTAAATGAAATCTATACAGTTACAGTACGTACTCTTTTTGGTAGTAATAGTTTATTTTTACAAAAAACTTCCATTATTACAGAAATTTCTGTTTGTCTATTTTCGCGAGCCACAAATAAATAAATCCGTCATTGTAGTTTGATATTTTCTACTAAATAGCAAAATTAGTCATTGATTTTTGCTGCTATTTAATGATAAAGATATAGATTGATACTCAGTTGCGATAACATTGCGTTCTGATATCAAAATTAATCAAGGTTTTTATATCAGTTGTGCCACTATACTCCCATCAGTAATAATAATTATATCATTAGCAAGTCATGTTGTTTTGTTACAGTTTTTTGTGGCGTGCAAATAATGCCGAATACACATCATTTAATACATATAAATAATTACGCTTGTCTTCCTCTGACGTACACTCAATAACGAAAATTGTTTACAGATCATTAGTTTGTTATTAAACGTTTTCTGAAATTCAAGGTGTAAAATGATCTCACTGATGCTTGTTTTTCGAACGACTTTAAATTTAAAAAAAAAGCAAAATTCAAAGTATTTACTCAAAATTGTGTAGCACTACTACAGCTTTTTGACGTTAAATTCTGCTTAAAACTAAGTTTACCACCGCTTCCTAGGCACCAGTGGAGAAGGAACAGCGCAACAAACTCCACTGTTGTAGCATTTTACAGACGTCAATTTACAAAAAAGTAAGTTCTGGACGAATGTACATATGTCTCGTGTCAAGATAATTAAAGTATATAAAAAAACTTATAGTAAAATAATTAATCTAAGTTAACAAAAATAAAGAATAAAGAAGTTCGCGTTCCTATTTAAACATTACCCTGTAATAACAGCAATTTAGGAGGGGCCTGCACCATGCTCAAGCCAGACATTTTTGTTTTTAAGGTAATCATTCGTCCTATAGTATGCTTTTTTTTTGCTTTTTTACTTAAGGTAATAAATAAGGTAATAAGGGGTACTTAATTCTTACCTTGTAATTAATATTTTTATATTTATAAGGTCAGTAGCACGAGTATGACACCACTGGTGTTGCACATAATCAAAGGCCTTGATAACCACTTCCCATCAGATTGTTCGTATGCTTGTCAGCCGCCTTAGTAGTATAAAAATACTACTGTCCATGTGCTTGTGCTAGGAGTGGGTTCACGTCCTTCACGGATTCGAAAACGGGACCTCTCGATTGTAAGGCCGACTTCTTAACCGACGCTTTAAATTAAGCTATATGAAAATAAATATGATAATGTATTTGTTTTATTAAGAACAACAACGCCACTATTCACACTAATCTGCGTATTACGGTTTCCTTTACATTACCATAGTTTTAACATAATACTCAAGGGTAACACCAGCGATAACAAAGCGGTCGGACGCTGTTTACTTTTATGGAAAATCATAATAACATCAACGGAACAGATGCCTCGGTAATATAAATGAAAATATATCTAATATAACAATCTTGTTAGCGCTATTATTAATATCTAAAGTTTAAATAACTAGTTGAACCAAATTTATTTCAATAACAACGAGTGAAGGAATCTCTTCCTGAATATCCACTGTTATGATTTAAATATAGTCTTTACATTTATATTCAAACTAGCTTTTGCCCGCGGCTCCACCCGCGTGGATGTCGGTTATCGCGACCAAACATAGCCTATGTCCTTTCTCAAGGTCTAATCTACCCCTATACCAAATTTCATCAAAATCGGTTCAGTGGTTTAAACGTGAAAGCGTAACATACACACAGACAGACAGACAGACAGATAGACAGAGTTACTTTCGCATTTATAATATTAGTATAGATATAGATACCAATGGAAAATCTTCCAAAAAATACTATAGTCAGATAGGTGGATAATGGTGTTGTCATCTTAGTTGCATGTGCCTGATTGTTATCAAGACCTGGTCCTGCTTATTCTTTTGATTCGACTCATATGGTTTTTAGGGTGGAGACTAACCTCTCAACCCTAAGAGAAGAACGGTTGACTGACCCTTATTGGCAGAGTAGTCTCTAGCGCACCAGGCCCTCATCTATTAATCAGCAAGTACCACCTATGTGCAGCATTTGTACCAGTTATTATGATATTCGTTATAACTCAATGTCCTTTTTATGCTGCACACTATATTTGACTATTATTTCGAAAATTCTGCAGCCATATTACTCATTACTTTTATAGTAAGAATACTGAGCAGCCACATCTGTGAATCCTTAAAGACTTTATAATAACTACCCAGAGAATAGTAGTAACCCGAATAGCTTCGTTATTATAACGTAAGGCGTAAAATCTGCGTTAGCCTAGTGGTATGGGTAATGGACCCCAGGTTTACCATGGCACACACCAATGACTTTACGATGCTTTTCGAAATTATGTGTGTATTTATCGCAGGTTTATAAGTGCCCGGTAAATGGCAATAGGCTCGCCACCTATTATATTGGGACCTAAACATAAACTGGCGAAATGTAGGTGCTAGCACCTCTGCCTACCCCTTCGGGGAATACAGGCGTGAGTTTATGTTATGTTATGTTATGTTATATATAACGAAAGGCACAAAGAGCTAAAAGTAGCATAAGCTGTTAAGAGATATTATGAAAATAGCCCACAAGGTTAGATATAACGATCGAAAATAGTTCATTTCATTCAACAGGACACAGTTTCACACATAAATTTTCATTAAAACAACATATTATTTTATGCCGATACTAAAATAAAAGTAATTATCGTATTACGTAAAACAGTACACGTATAAATCTTTTATGAGAAAATGCCAGAGTTTTGATTTCAACAGTGAAAATGATTGCGAATATTTACGCAATCTTCGCTCTCAGTGTTTTGATAATTGATGAAATTCATTCTGATTTACAAGATCGAATCAATGAAAATAAGGTGGGAAGGCAAAGAATTGGAAGTACCCCGAAGAAAATCCATACTTAATATTATAAATGCGAAAGTAACTCTGTCTGTCTGCTGTCTGTCTGTCTGTCTATCTGTCTGTATGTTACGCTTTCACGCCTTAACCGCTGAACCGATTTTGATGAAATTTGGTACATGGAGAGATTAGACCTTGAGAAAGGACATAGGCTATGTTTGGTCGCGATTTTTTACAGGACACGTCAATTTCACTTCACCTCGCCTCGCGATAACCGACATTCACGCGGGCGGAGCCGCGGGCAAAGGCTAGTATTTTATATGAAGTTACTTTTTTAATTGCAAGCCCTCAAAAATAATTTTTGCAAAAAGAAAAGTGGCACACACTTTGGAATATCTTTACCAAAATATCATTTTGTGGAACGTTAATTAGAAACCTAAGTTGTTGAATAGTGAAGCAGTCATGAACAAAATTTCGTTTACAGGATTTGTAAATATCTAACTTGAATAAGTGACTTTTATTTATTCATGGCATAAGCTAGGATTTGAATGTGTAATTCAAAAACACGCTGTGGACTTAAATAAGCTTAGTCAAGTCTAGTCTGACACGACGTTAACCTCTAACCACAACATGTACAAAGAGACTTAGTGGGGTTATGACAAACTAATTACTGTTTAAAAGCTTATTAAATAAAAGTGAAATTCAGTGCATATTCAAATATACACATATACTATACGTACACATAAATGCTAAGAGACATTACAGCCAAATTGAGAATCTGTTTTAGCAAACTGTATTCTCATGCTATGCTTTAAGATATACCTAACTGCCATTGGTACATGCCAGTGGCTGTAATACCAATGAGCATCGCTAATACCGCAATGCTTTGCGTGGCAGTAATAATTGCATTCGAAGTTTGCCAGTTACCATTGGTTTAATCAAAATATGTAGAGCTTTTATTAATAGTTGGCACTATTAATGGAATATCATGACATAAATTAAAGAACATATATCATAAGAATAAGAATTACATATCAGAATAATGTATAGTATTTATGAAACAGTTAAAAACATAATATTGATTTTTTTATATAGGACACGTCAATTTGAATTCATCTCGCCTGATGTTAAGCAAAGGCAAAGTCTCGGAAAGAAGGTCACCATCGGAAACATGTACCATGTAAACAGTGGTGGCACTCAGCTTGACGGCCTCTTTTCACGCCCCGCTTATAGGACCCGGGACAGTAGGAAGAAGGAAACAGGTGTGCTGGCAGGGAGTTCCAGGTCTTAATGGTGCGGCATAGGAATAAGTCACTGAAACGCTTGGTTCTAGCTGGGATACTCTGCACCGTATATGTTGTAATACGTTGGTCATTTGGCACTCCAAAATTACTGCTATTATTATTATTTACTTATTTCGTTCAGTATTAAATAACTTCTTAAGTCTGGAATCTAGATTGCTTGTATTACCTTTCAGAATGTAACTAATTAATCGTAAAAAAATAATAAAATTAAATAAATTACGAGGGTGCGAGTTCAACTTTCCACGTCGCATAGAGTGACTAACACGCTTGATCAGTGACCCTCTTGTTCTCCACCCGTCTGAAAATTAAATGAATACTTCAGTATATATATCCAATATATCTTTATCCAGTTCACAAACGATTATTTGTGTTTTGAATCACGCAGCAAAAGATATCAATAGCTTTTAGAACTCTTCTTCCAGGATAATCTTAGCTTATATTGCAGTATTTCATTTTAATTTGGCTCAATCCATATAATCCGTCTGTCTATATAAAAGTTAAATCAAAACTTCACGAGTCGTCTACCAATTAGTCTAAGGAAATCTTTGCGGTTATCTTCTCATTTTAAGGATTTGAAAGTTAGATTGTGTACCGTAATTTCTGCTGCCCCCATTGCGCCTATAGTTTCCTCTGCCTGATTAATAACATACATTTTTCTTGAAGGAATTTTTACAGCATTAAGTATGCTATTTTATATTTAATATATATTTTTATTTATATATATATTTTGTATATTTTTTTATTTTTTTTTTATTTTATATATATATTATATATATATATATTATATATAATAATATAAATATAAGTTAAATATGCTATATAAGATGACGCCACGTCGCCCTAAAGACGTATAAGGTGGGAAATTTGAATCATATCGGGCGTGTCTCGGTGGCCGAATTGGTCAGGCATTCCCACTGTAAGGGAAAGACTGCGGGTTCGAGTCCCGCCCGAGAAGATTCTTTTTCCCTATGTATTTGAATTGATACATTTTTCTCTCTACGTCCTTTTTGACGATCACCACCTCCTTCGGCGAGGATGTCAATTTGTAGCCCACTTTGTTTAGTATCGTCAGACTGCGGGGCACGATCTGAGATTCGAATACATCGGGAAAAATGAAATGCTCAAGTGGGACTTGAACCCACGACCTTTCCCTTAACTGAGCTATTGAGCGACACCTGAATCACTGTGAGTTCAATTCTAATGAAGTAATCAGGGTATACCCTACCCTAGTGTATAACGTCGGTTTTCTGTGTCCAGTTGTATATAATATGTATCATTCTCCAGACTAGTAGAGTACCCACAGCTCAATTCGATACCCACACAGGAGTTGTTATGATGGACCACATTGTTCATGTTCTAGAACTATTTCGAGATAAGTGGAAGGGTGATGCATTTCCATAGTTACTTGGTTTTTTATTTTGGATTTTTTAAGTAATAGTAAACTCAAACTGCAGACCAGCAAAGTTGTTTGAGTTAGTTTTAGTATAACAAGCAAGACTCAATAGCTAAAGCTTTTAGCTATGTAAATGAACATCGTTCAATAAATTTCGCTTTAACTTTGACATTTTAGTAATGAAAAATTTATTCTGGTGTCAGCAAACTCTAGTGATGATAAATGACATACGAGTCTGTAACTGGAGGTAGATAATACCTCTGAATATGTGATCTTAGAATACTGTCACTTCAATTTTGTGAAAAGCAAAATGCTTTATTATTAAAATGACTAATTATAAAGTTAGCAGTTAGTACCTATCATTCTTACAGCTTATAATTTATTAAATAAAACAGTAATAACGATTGTATGGGGCTTCATCCCTTGAGGCTAAACCTACCTCGCCTATTATACATCTGATGAATAACGGACGAGGCTCTTGACGTAAGTTTTCTTCTAAGGTCAAACACATAAGAAAACCTGAATTGTCTTTGTTTCGAAAAGGTTTAACAATATTTGAAAGGAATTTTATAGCATTTAATACCTATCCTAATCATTCAATTCAATCAGTAAAACAAAGATAGAAAAAATTATAATCGATCCAAGCGGGATCCGAACCCACAATTTTCCTCTTATGGGGAAAATGCTCTAACTACTGAACCACCGAACCATGCCTGTATCCTTCATCGTTATTTATTGGGTGAAGGTGAACCCAATAATAGGAAAATTTAGATGCATTTAGACATGGTTTGGTGGCTCAGTGGTCAGAGGATTTTCCCCGTAAGAGAAAAATGGATCCCGCTTGAATCGATTTAATTTTGCTGTATATCAACATTACCGTAAAATATTAGGTTCGTGATCCTAAACCAGTATTCTACACTAAATAAACATTTCGTAAAACTATAAATAGATAAATAAATATTATAATATTTTGTTCAGCATACTCATCTCGTGGGAGTGAAAATCCAGATAGTTAAACGTGACTATTTTGATGATATACGACGAGCTTACGTAAACATTAATTACTTTCTGTTATACTAACGCTCATATTTACACAAGGGTGACGTAAATATATTTTGTACGACCTTGGAAATCAAGTGGATCTGTTGCTCGCGTTGAAAGATGTAATGTTATTCAATTCTCATTATTTACATATCTACAAGTTCACTTAAAAGGCGTGATTAGTGAATTTGTCAGTTATTGTTCTGTCCGACTTTCACCTTTCACTTGATTTAATCCAAATGCAGCAAAAGCTTTGTTTGTGATGCGGATTTTATACCTAACTAGCTTTTGCCCGCGGCTCCACCCGTGTGGAGGTCGGTTCCCGACAATGATTCGAATTTTTCTCACCTTTTAATCCTTCCCTATAACTCCACATTTCAATACCAAAATAAGATAAGTCCGTTTAGCCGTTCTCGAGTTTTAGCGAACGAACAGCAATTGATTTTTATATAATACTAGCTTTTTCCCGCGGCTCCGCCCGCGTGGATGCCGGTTATCGCGACCAAACATAACCTATGTCCTTTCTCAAGGTTAAATCTACCCCTATACCAAATTTCATCAAAATCGGTTCATTGGTTTAGGCGTGAAAGCGTAACATACAGACACAAAAAGAGAGACAGACAGAGAGACAGACAGAGTTACTTTCGCATTTATAATTAGTATGGATTGCTAAACGCTTGTAAAATTATACAGTGGTACACCCCACAGTATGATGGACGGATGACCTGAAACAGATGACTGGAATGGACTGGATGCGCAAAGCGAAGGAAGCGTGGTGCAATGCCGCACATTGGGGGAGGCGAAGGCCTATGTACAATTTTTTTTCTTCTTTTATGATTTCAAATGACGAACGCTTGGTGATGCTGATGAATTTTTTAATCAAACCTTAGTGTTGAAATTCAAAGAAGTAGCTGAAAAATGTTCAATGCCAATAATTTTTGTTTTGTATTACATTATTTACGTATGTCACAACAATCTTCTATCTACGTTCGGGTTGCAGGATTAGGTAGGGGTCGTACTGTGGTAATACTAACATTGAGCCGAATGTAATTCGACGTAAAATCGGGTCCGGGTACTAGGGAATAACAAGGTTAAGTAGAACACAAATTTACAAAAAAAGTTGAGCCGAAAATATAATAATGATACCATGCTTGCAGGCCTCAAAGTTAGATGGTGTTTCTCCTTTTGGTTTACCTGTATTTATTTTAGTAATCATTTTAGGTTACATAATTATATGTTCTATGTTCAACTTTAACTCTTTGCGATTTTTGTGAAAGAACTTTCACAATTTCATCACTGTACAATTTTTAACTTCATTTATGTTACTTTAAACGGGGTGGGATAAATCATCTGATAAGGCCGTGAAGCTAAGGGCCACCAGTGTAACGTTATTGGTGTCTGCAATGGTGACTTATTTCCTGATACTTTTTTATTTAGCACACGTCAATTCAACTTCATCTCACATGATGGTAAATTTAAGGCAAAGCCTCAGGAAGAAAGGTTCTACAAACATGTACCATGTTCGATTACATCAGTAAAAAGGAATTACTCAGGTAAGGCTTGAACCCACGACCTTTACCTTACATGGGAAATGCTCTTCCAACTGAGCTACTGAGCCACACCTGAATCAATTCAAATTTCCCTTTTCTTTATGTCCGTCTTTAAGGGAACAGTGGAGTCATCTTCCAACACTCTTAAGAACTGTTGGAACCAATGAATTGCTCTTTCTCGTTTCGTTTTGTTTATCGTCTGTGTGTCATATGCTAACTATACAATTCGTATTCGAATTGTGTAGTTAGCACAATAAATGCTATAAAATTTCATTCAAACGTATGCTAACAATGGTGGCACACAGCTTGACGGCCTCATCAGCTGTAAGAAAAAGGAAACATATACGCTGCCAAGGAATTCCAAGTCTTATTAGTGTGGTTTATGTCGTCATAAAAAACAAGAACTCATGAAAAAAACTATGTACTGTTCACAGGTAACAAAACTGTGATGTGACCGATAACGGTTACTATTTTTATAGTAGTCATATCGATCAACTATCACTTGAAATTGTATTATTAGGAACCGAGTAACGACCTCGACCTAATTGTAAGATTATTGTAACCTACCGGTTTAATGTTTAACAATAACTTTGAGTTTCCTTCGTGTAGAGGCAAAACATATTCGGGGTTTATTTCACCCCAGGAGAATACTGTATCTTAGTTGTTTGAAAGTACCTGTCAAATCTGATAAGCAAAGTTTTTACTTTCTTTGGAATCCAATTTGTCTTTGGCCGTTACTATACGAGACTGCCAAAGCGAAGGTGCGTGATTGGTTACGCTCATCAATTTCTTTTAGTATCATGTTCATCTTCACCATCGAGTTAGTAATTTGATTAAAATGTGTCAGTACTTGTAACAGACAATCAAGAGTTTAATGGTACATTGTCTGTTACAAGTACTGACACATGGTACATAAGAGGGCCAGACCGTAAGGAAGAGGGCCAGACCGTAAGGGATGGCTCTGGGTCAACCGGGGCGCGAGGGATATATCGAAGATAACCTCGCCTGCGGCCAAGCCCTACGAATCTCAGTCGGCGTGCGGTTTTAGTCTGTTCGAGTCCGACATAACCTTTCCTTCCAGCTCCAGCGGGGGAGGTATCCGAAAAAAATTGTACATATTATCATGTCAAACTTCGAACCAGATTAAAATTCTACCATCAATTTGTCAAAAAACATTAAATTCACTAGGTTTATCTTTTCATATGATTTTGCTGGATGTAGTACTTAGCCTCAAAAGTCCATTACCACATTAAAAATTACAAATTACTTGAAAACTTCTAGCAACTACAAGTAATTTACAGCCACAACTTACTAAAACCGTAACTCGTAAATTCAACCTAATTACGTTTTCCATATTTCACATTTTGTTTTATCTCTTTAATGAAAACAAATACACCCTAAGCTACAATTAAGGTGACGTTGATTGTTTACCTTAATTATGGATTCAAATAATGGCCTCATTCGTATAAGGACATACCAACACAGTCTTAAAATACCCCAATTTGGTTTATGGTAAGTAAACTGACGTCATATGAAATGAAAGCAGTTCAGGGGTATAATTTTGAATGACATCGAGTTTCAAACGCAGTCGTAACGTGAGAAGAGGGTGAATTATAATGTGTTTAGAAACAAAAATGTGGTGTAAAACTATACCAACTTAAATGTTTTGAGTTTTACAAACGTGCACAGTTACGAAACTGTTGGTCAATCAGAATAAGGGGCCAGAGTTTTGCCCGATTCGCTTAGTGTATTCTAATTATAGCTTCTACTATGGCGTCAATTACCATAATATGTTTTCTTTATGCATATCGGTCACCTGACGTTATGTTGAAGTAACAGTGGGAGTCCATTAATTAGTATGTTGTAGACAGTCTAATGGTCGGACGGTCATAATTTAAATTAACACGGCGAAGGAAAATAATATTAACCACTTCACTTTATATTTTTGTTGTATCATAGAAATGTCAGGAAAAATATCGAAGTCGCAGTTAGACTTAAAACCCAACTGGGTTAGGAAAATATTCAGAGGATGGTGACTTATCTTCAGTTATGCGACATTTACAGATGCAAAGTTAAAGGCAATATTACAATTGATTTCAAAATCTTAAGAATCATGTTTAAAAATTCAAATTTATATTCAAAAACCTCAAATTGGACACAAAAACGTGCCCTATTTCCTTCAGAGCCCACAATGAATACAGTAAAGTGGTTATGTCGGAATTGAAGTGAGAGTTTTCCATCACGGAAGCCATCAAAAAGCGGAATACCGGGGAGGAAGGAATTTACCTACTTGTTTTAGTTCCAAGTAGCACTGTATACTTTATTAAATGTGTTTTATTATATTACTACTAGCTGTCCCGGCGAACTTCGTACCGCCAATTTTTTCCTACCCTCGTGGCGTCAGATCCCGTTCCCGCTGCACCATTTAGGGGGATGAAAAATAGATAATAATTAAATGACGATTGATCATTTTTCTACCGGAAAGAAAAAATGATGAAATTACTAAAATGGCTATTAAAAAATAAGGGTTGATCGTAGAAGGGTGAAAATTGAGGTTTATATGTATTTTTGTATGTTGTACCATAAAAAAAAAGAAATTAAAAATTTTGTCTAAAAAATAAAAAATAAAAATTTTGGGGTGGACTACCCCTAACATTTAGGGGGATGAAAAATAGATGTTGGCCGATTCTCAGACCTACTCAATATGTTCACAAAATTTCATCAAAATCGGTCAAGCCGTTTCGGAGGAGTATGGCAACAAAAACTGTGACATGAGAATTTTATATATTAGATGATTTTAGCCTATCACAGTCCAGTGCTCTCTTCAAGTGTTGGTAGGGTTTAGCCTACTATTTCCACGCTGACCAGACGAGATGGTACAGTGATTTATTTCGAGATTTTCTTCTCACGTAGAAGTCGTAGATTCGTCTGCGTATTTTCCGTTAATCGCCTCTTAAGACAATTTCGGATGAGATAGGCTGATGATGATACTCGTATTCTTTCTTCTACACCACCGTTACCACATGGAAGAGTGATGATTTAATATAAATAATATATTATCCTACCTGTTGTAACTTACGATACTGAAACATGTACGGTCTGCATCAGAAAGATGTTGACGAAAAGAGTACTCACAAGCAAAAATTAAAAAAAATTAAAAACCCAAGACTGTTAAAAAATTATTTAAGTAAAAAGTTGGGGAATAGTCACCCTAACACCGATCTAAGAACAGGCACCCATCAAACCCGAACCCATAACTGACAACATGGATTTGCGCTAAAAATGTTTACTGCGGCGCCCCCTAGTGGGTTGTCACTGTAACACCTATCTAAGATCATGCACCAATCAAACCTAAACCAATAATTGAAAACTGCATCAAAATCGGACTAGTAGTTTTAGAGGAAATTAGCAACATTGATTTGCATTAAAAATGCTTACTGTAGCGCCCCCTGTCGAGTTATCATTGTAACACTTATCTAAGAACATGCTCCAATTAAATCCGAACCCTTAACTGAAAATTGCATCAAAATTGAATTGGTAGTTTCGGAGAAAATGACACAAACAAACAAACACTCAAACAACCTCTCACCCCAAAACGCATATACCGTCTCCGTTCCATCGTGGGTAAAAATGATCTTAATTTTGATTTTTGACCACCTTCCAGTTAACCGATTGATGTGATATTTGGTACACACCTTTAGTTCGGACAATAATACCATCTAATATATAAAATTCTCGTGCCACAGTTTTTGTTGCCATACTCCTCCGAAACGGCTTGACCGATTTTGATGAAAATTTGTGAGCATATTGAGTAGGTCTGAGAATCGGCCAACATCTATTTTTCATCCCCCTAAATGTTAGGGGTAGTCCACCCCTAAATTTTTATTTTTTATTTTTTAGACAAAATTTTTAATTTCTATTTTTTTATGATACAACATACAAAAATACATACAATCCTCAATTTTCACCCTTCTACGATCAACCCTTATTTTTTAATAGCCATTTTAGTAATTTAATCATTTTTTCTTTCCGGTAGAAAAATGATCAATCGTCATTTAATTATTATATTAATCTTCTAATATATAAAATTCTCGTGTCACAGTTTTCGTTGCCATACTCCTCCGAAACGGCTTGACCGATTTTGATGAAATTTTGTGAGCATATTGAGTAGGTCTGAGAATCGGCCAACATCTATTTTTCATCCCCCTAAATGTTAGGGGTAGTCCACCCCTAAATTTTTTTATTTTATTTTTTAGACAAAATTGTTAATTTTTATTTTTTTATGATACAACATACAAAAATACATACAATCCTCAATTTTCACCCTTCTACGATCAACCCTTATTTTTTAATAGCCATTTTAGTAATTTAATCATTTTTTCTTTCCGGTAGAAAAATGATCAATCGTCATTTAATTATTATATTAATTTATATTATATCTATGAGAATCGGCCAACATCTATTTTTCATACCCCTAAATGGTGCAGCGGGAACGGGATCTGACGCCGATAGCGGGGCGGGAAAAAATTGGCGGTACGAAGTTCGCCGGGACAGCTAGTAATATTATATTTATACTGGCTCCATGACCTATGTTCTCATATCTTATAATATAAAATTTTCGTGTCACAATGTTCGTTCCCGTAGTCCTCCGAAACGGCTTGACCGATTCTCATGAAATTTTGTGAGCATATTGAGTAGGTCTGAGAATCGGCCAACATCTATATTTCATCCCCCTAAATGGTGCAGCGGGAACGGGATCTGACGCCACGAGGGTAGGAAAAAATTGGCGGTACGAAGTTCGCCGGGACAGCTAGTAAATTTATAAAACAGTTTAATTTGCTCTTAATACGAGAGTTTTAAGATCATTTTGAGACTTCGTTGTCAAGATATTTATGACGCTGACTGTACACTGATGGTGGGGTTAGTTTACGAATTATTAGGTATATATATTTTTTTAAATTTGAAAATAAATCGCTGGCTGACATTGTAGACATTTACTACTAAAGTGATTACATCACTGAATTACGTTGTTCACAATAGTAGGTAGTGCCCAAACTACGAACCACATGATGTGTGTCATAAATTGTAAATTATTATTAAGTACCTAATCATATTTGCATAAACATTATTAGTCCATTAGTGATATTAGTTTATAAAATATAGAAACCTAATAACGCGTAAACGTTTGATTTGCTATCTTAGCTGACCTTTGAGCCTAACCTTATCCACATATTCTAACTGCCACGCCTAAATAAAGTCAATCCATCAATCACATGAATCAATTTGTAGTATATTGGATACCTATTATTCGCTTCAAATATCTACTTTTACGATTTACTGGTGGCAAAATTATATCATGAAGGCATGAAGTAATATATAAACTAGCCTTCAATTTTATACTCTTGCGTCAATCGCGTCTAATAACGGAGGTAGGCAGTTTAGATACACATTATTATTACATTAAATGCGTTAATATAAACGCATGTTCCATAGTAGTGAAACTTAATAAGTTCATCTTTCATGTTACCAACGAAGCAGCTTATGTGCTCTCTACACGTTGGCGAAAAGAGTGGCCAAATACATTACGATACAATAGAGACGTATAGATATATATACAGAGACGGCCATAGAAATATCGCCACCAATTACATTGGGACCTAAACACAAACTGGCGAAATGTGGGTGCTAGCACTTCTGCCTACCCCTTCGGGGAATACAGGCGTGAGTTTATGTTATGTTAAAAAAAAAATCTAAAAAAAATCATACCTACTGTGTCAATGTAATGCATGATTGCCTATTACAAAAACAAATCTTTTAATTATAAAAATGGCGTCCTAAGCTTTTATAATTTCGCAAAAACGTGACAAAATCTAAAAATGATGTGATTACCCAAAGTCCGGGTATTACGGGATTAGCGCGTATCGTTATTGGGTGCTTAATGGAAAAGCTTAACTCTTTATCTACTGTGTTGATTGACAGATAAAATTATTAATACATTTTCAATATAATATGGTAAGATACAGTAATCTATAAAGTACAGTCAAAGACATAAATTGATGTATACAAGTATGTTATGTTGAAGTAATGTACAAATTGTTTTATAATCCTAGGTTCAGGTAATTATTTTCATTATTTAATATATTTTTCGAAATGATGAAAAAATAAATTATTATTTAATATGCATTTCACAAATATTCTTCTTAAACATTTACCACAATTCTTCGTATATAAGTAGCTTGAATACTATAATGTTTATTGGATCAAAAATATTAACATAGACTTTTAATAATAACAGATGGTGAAATAAGAATAGGAGTACATAAAACAGCTGTATTCATTTATTTATTACTTAATAAAGAGGCATTAAATAAATAAATATTCCACAACATTCTACGTAAGACTATCTAGACTAAGCTTAACTATAGCTTGTGTTAGGGAATGTAGAATGCGAATAAACATAATTAAATACTTTTTTTTTGTAAATACATACATATATACATAGAAACACCCAGACCAATGCAAATAGTCATATTCATGCATAGGTATCTACTAATATTTACACTGAGCGGGGATCGAACCCGCGCCTTTTGCGTAGCAGTCGTGTTCATAGAATATTTTTACTTTTATTACAAAATTGATGAACGCCGCTTACATTCAATTCCATTAAGCGAATTTAGTACTATATTCGTGAGTAATAGGGGTGATTCTTGCTTCAGTATTTTATACTATATGTATGTATAAATAATCGCTTACCACAATATTGATTTTTACGTACAGAGGTATTCGACCTATAACTTTAACCATTTCAACTTCAGACAGGTAAATACCTATGTCAAGTTGGAGCTGTGCATTTGAGCGTATAATCAGTAAAGGACATTATTACCACACTATGTATTTTTTATGGTAAACTGTATACTAGATTTTGAACCGTTGAAGTAGAATAGGACCACTCAGCTCTTCCTGTAGTTGTCGTAAAAGGCGACTAAGGGATAGGGCTATTCTCCATCCGACAGTAAATGTACAGCCCAGGACAAAGGGCCCGCTAGACGGCAATAAGCTCGCCCCCTATCACGTCGTAGGACCGAAAATCATAATTGGCGAAACGTGGGTGCTGGTACGCTTCTGTCTAGATTTACAAACGTGAATATATAGATACATAGATTTAGAACTGCAGGTTATAATATCATCATCAGTCCTGTTTATCAATAGACTTATGGGTTTACAATCCTAGAATCATATTATTGGTTTCTTCTCAAGTTACGAACTATAGTAATTCTATATCGATTTCTGACATACTCATTTGGTATTCTGAAGTTCAATACTACTACACTTCTTAATATTGGTTTAGAAATAAGGCTTGTTGTACACACACGTTTTGTCGCCGTAAAAATTGACGGTTAAATCGCGTGTAGGCACGGTCGTCAGTGTTGTATGGGACACTGGGGAACCTAGTTCACACATTTTTTTTTTATACCACTTGGGTGGCAGACAAGCACACGGCCCACCTGATGGAAAGTCGTTACCGTGGCTTATGGACGTATGCAACACCAGGGGCGTTACACTCGCGCTGCATACCCTGAAGAAACCTTCTAATGCCCCTCTTGAAGAACCCCATATTGTAGTCGCTTGGGAAAACCATGGCAGGGAGTTCATTCCACAGCTTGAGCGTACGTGGGATGAAGTTCCTTTCATACCGCACGGTGCGCACCGTATTCGGATGCAATGTGTGGGGATGAATTCCCTGTCTATGGCGAGCGGTGCGATGATAGAATGTAGCTGTACAAATACGGCGGTGCCACAGCGCCGTAGCTTTTACTCGGCTATTTGCATGGCAAATTAATCGTGAATTTTTAGTGAAACAAAGAGTGTGTACAACATGCCTAAAGGTGTGAAAATGGCGCTTGCATCAATGCAGTTTCGATTTTAGCAATCCATATATTCCAATAGACTTCTTTCTCATAAGTATACAGCATACATACATTTTTCCAGATGTTATGATTCTGGTGTCCGTAATTTCGTTATTGTTTTCATACATGCTCGTCTGTTCCGGTACACTCTTGACCTTTCTTTCAATGGTCCTTGATTTGATTGTCGTACATAGGCTTAGATCGACTCTTACTGGATTGCCTTTATAAATCTGTTCCTTCAATATTTTTTATATCTAGTTTCTTGGTCAGAAAATTTTATTCATAGAGACACAGAAATAAATATCATAGAAGGGAAGTTAGAAGTAAATAGGGGAGAGATAGGTTAAGAAGAACGTTTATGGAACAGATAAAGGAAAATATACAAGTTGTGGTATATCAGGAGGTCAAAGGATTTGCGGAGGAGAGAGAAAAGTGGCAACTACTCAACCAACAAGAGCACATCACATAAAAAGAGTATAATTACGCGTATAGTGTTTATCAAACTTCACTACGAACAATAACACTATGGACGTACCTACTGGAATTAAAAAGCATATTTTATTAGACTCTAACTTCAAATGAAAGGGTAATCTTTAAATTTTACATTACTATAATGTAGCTGCACAATGGATTGCTTAAGCGATCGTCAACCTTTTAAAGCAATCACGGTTTTAAATTTTAAACGGAACAACATTTTTTATTTCGTTCTATCGTGTCCTCGATATAGCGTGTTGAATGTTGAATTTTCGTTTCGATCGCAAAAGGACCCTTTACGTGTGCTTCACTCTTTTCATATCGTCTATAAACAAATGTGTTTTAGAAGGAACGTTTGCGTTGTCCTTCGAACAGTTTATTCAATAAGACCTAATGCTTGTCTCAACACTTAAGAGTGTCGAATAATGTTAGATATGCATTATAATTTTTTTTAACAACTATTTTTTTGGTAGTTTTACATTGTTTCATAATAGGCTAAATAGGTAAGACCTTGTAAAAAATATATAGTTAACTAAAGTTAGTTGTAATATTTCTTAAAAAAAATATTAGTTCAATATTTATTTAATTATAATAATAGGTAGGTAATAAGAAACGTGAGCATCAAAAGCATGTCCGTATCGTAAAATCTTTTGTATTTCCTACACAATAATGTACACGGTAATGTAATGAATTACAGCTGACTATACTCCGTCCATTCGTTTATTTTCTTTTTGACAGTTTGAGACAATTTGAAGTTAGTGACACCCGCGCGTACAGTACCGTTTCCATTCGAAATAATTATCGATTTTACATAAGAACATTTTTCAATCGATTTACTGCATCGACATATTTGTAATAATATATATAAATATTAATTATATGTTTATTAAGTTTTTTAAAATGATAAATAAAGGTGATGTGACACCTGAAAACAGGGCGACTGTCATGTCGTGTAGAGGACAAGAAAAATAAATATGTCTGATTGGAATCGAGACCTTGTAATTTACAATATAATGGATCAATAATTGATTATTCAAGTAACAGAGGACTCAACTCATGAGTCTAGTGTAAATTATGAAGAAGAGTCTGATAAATCAATGTAATAAATAATATTAACAAAATCGATTTGTAGACAATTGATCGAATTATCATATTTCAAGATCTGCTTTATAGTCTGTGTCTGTTTGTTATGCACAGGGCACTTCACTAAGTGGGCGTTACCCGTCAATAAAGTATGACATTACTGTAGTACATTATTCCGTAAATAAAAACAGTAATTCATATGCGTAAGCTGTCAAAAAGAAAATAAACGAATGGACAGAGTATAGCTGTAATTCATGCATGACAGAGTTACTTTCGCATTTATTATATTAGTATGGACTCATACTAATATAATAAATGCGAAACTAACTCTATCTGTCTGTATGTTGTTATGCTATGCTATATGCTTTCACGCCTAAACCATTGACCCGGTTTTGATGAAATTTGGTATAAGGGTAGATTAGACCTTTAGAAAGGACATAGGCTATGTTTGGTCGCGATAACCAACATCCACGCGAGCGGGCAAAAGCTAGTATATTACAATTTCGACACCAGAGACCTTCAAATAGGGCATTTCTCAAATAGCTTCATTATCATTTGCTTAATTTGCCGCGAATCATAATAAACAGTCGGAGGTAGATGTCGTTTTGAATGATTGCTGGTCTGCCATCAACGCAAAATGTCCAGTTGAAACATTAACATTTATGGTTGTCAATTAAGCAGATAAAATTGTTTCATTAATGGATGGGTTGGTTTGTATTGTATTAATTTTGAAAATCGAAATGTATAAACAATAAAAATATACAAAATGACGTTTGACCATTCAGGATTTCTGTCCGTTTTAGGACTTGTTGTAAAAATCAATCATAGTGATTTTAAAGTGCCGCAATTTATGCATTTCTACCTATTAATACAATTAAAATAAGAATATTTGATATAGTTCTAATATATCTATTTATTATCCTATTGTCTCCGTATCTTATCTATTATTTTTACGAACAGCAATGCGTAACAAAGATTGATTCAATTGACAGACTTCTACTTCAGCACTAAATAAATACAATTCAGTACAGGGTTAAAGAACATGTTTATTTTAGACTGAATACGTTTATTTATTCAACAGTATTCTATTCGGTAACGTGACTTCCAAAGATAGGCAACTTTAATTTAAGAATACTTTCTGTTGTACCCAACGTCTCAGTCCCAAGTTACTTATGTGCTATATTTTATTCACTTGAGGGTACCAAATATTGGTGTACCTAAATTGAAAACTCCTGATATTTGTATAGTTTACGTTAGGTATGACTTCATATACAGAAAGGCGAGCTTTAGGTTAGGAGACGGTGAGATGTACCCATGCATGATGATTGTGTTATGGTCTCTTGAACGCCCATAAGATGCTCTCAACTCGGCTTATGTTAGTAGTTCAAATCAGTTGGATAAAGGCTCCGGCAGTTATTAAGAGTATTAAGACATAACACTTAGTAAAATAGCTTGAGCATTTTCCACCTAAAAACCCTTATCACTTACATTTTGCTAGCCTTACAAAATCACTGATGAGTGGATTTTTATAACCGAAATTTTTTTACTAGCTGAATATTTATTACCTATATTTACTTTGGTTTCCACCGGCGCGGCTAACGAAATTTAAATTAACTGTTTCATCGGAACACATTCTCGCCCCAGGGCATTACAACCGGTAAAAAAGAGGAATAGGTGTACCTACAACGTATTTTCAGAATTTTTATTCTGTTCCCCAAATCTAAAAATAGTTAGTTAAGGTTCGATAGTTGAATTTTTTTTGTATACCTACATGTTTTGTTCGTATTGTCTGAAACAGTTAATAATTAAAAGTTAAGACTGTGTCTGTGACTGTGTGCGTTATTTTTTATTTTACATATAAATAATAAATAAATAAATATTCCACAACATTCTACACAACGCTATCTAGACCCATGGTAAGCTTTTATAGCTTGTGTTATGGAATCTAGAATGCGGATAAACATATTCATATAAATTTTTTTTTTGTAAATACATTCATAATATAAATAGGAATACCCAGACCAATGCAAATAGCCATATTCATGCCTACAAATATTTGCACTGAGCGGGGACCGAACCCGCGCCTCCTGCGTGGCAGTCGCGTGCACTACCGCCACGCCACAGAGGCTGTCACACACAGAGTGTTAGCAGATGTGATTAAGAAGTCAGCCTCATCGAACATAGCCTAAGGTTCGAATCCTATACATTACATTAACATTGCGAACACACTCCTAAACACTAACTTTAGCTTAGCTGAAGTGTTTAGGCGTAGTAGTCTTGATCTTTCCTGATCATATTACCTAAAAAGCAAATTGCCACCAAGAAAGAGTGAACGCAGTGCTCAAAATGATCTTAATTCCTTGGTTTTCCTCCCTTCCTGTACAATAATACAATTTAAATCAATAAAATAGTTTGATTTGATCTTAATACCTCCGTTTTAAGATTATTTTGAGACATTTTGGTCAATATAACATATTTCGGACGCTGAATGTAATCTCGGTTACTTATTATTTTACAACAAAAATCAACGCCTGACATATAAACAAAAATGTGTCAAGCGTACATCTAACATAATTATCCTTTTAGTCAGTTATTGTGAACGCAAGTAGGCCTGCTAATTTTATTAAGTGAAACCACACAAGAGAAATAAATGACAAGTCGTATTAATATGTGCGATGAAAGAGCGAGCAAATTAGGTATACCTAGTGACTTTTCTAACTTAATAAAAATGGACCTGTCATTGATAAATTAAGAAATAATAAATAATAAATAAACAGAATGTATTATTATTGTAGAAACATCGATAGCGATAAACATCTTAATCAGAATAAAAGGTGATGTCCCATTCCACACAGAATTTTCATAAATAATAAATATAATATGATAGATGTCTCCATTTATTGTATAAAGTGTACTATCGTCCATAATGTGTTTTATAGGGAGTACTCTTTTTAGCAATTCCAATTGTTACACAAAGTACATATAAATATATTTTTTCAATATTAAAGGAATGGAAACGTATATTTCAGATTGAATGAAGTCAGCTGAATACACTGATAGATAAGTATTAAGTGGTTACTGATGAGATGTAATTATTATATTGTAATAATTTACTCGTATGTATTACGAATGCAATTTTAATTTTCCCATCAATAACAATTTTGCTTGGCTTGACCAGTTTTAAAGAATTACCGTAATTCGTGTATCTGCTAAGGAATTCTGAATTCTATATTCAAGTAAGTACATTAAGTGTTACCTGAATTCATTCACCCCGTATAACTTTTATAACATCGTAGCGCCTTGCTCAAATTAAAAGAATAATTACCAGCATCTGACTGAGTTTACGATGTGGTGTAAGAAATTCCGCTGACATTGTCTCACGGCCTATTACAAAGAGTTTCCGCATTCTGATCTTACCGAACGCTGGGTGCTGAGTGTCTTAAACTGACTTCATTAGTGTTTGTTTTCAGTAGGCATATTTATTCCATTTTTATTTCCCTATAATAAATCAATCATATCCTAATTATAATGCATACTATACAACGGACTGATACATCCATACTAATATTATAAATGCGAAAGTAACTCTGTCTGTCTGTCTGTCTGTCTGTATGTTACGCTTTCACGCCTAAGCCACTGAACCGATTTTGATGAAATTTGGTATGGGGGTAGATTAAACCATGAGAAAGGACATAGGCTATGTTTGGTCAGGATAACCGACATCCACGCGGGCGGAGCCGCGGGCAAAAGCTAGTACATAATAATTAAGTAAAGTACATACTTTTCGTAAAAAATAAGACATTTTTGATTAATACTTGCTTTTGCCGCGGCTCTGCCCGCGTGGATGTCGGTTGTCGCGATCAAACATAGCCTATGTCCTTTCTCATGGTCTAATCTACCCCTATACCAAATTTTATCAAAATCGGTTCAGTGGTTTAGGGGTGTAAGCGTAACATACAGACAGACAGACAGACAGAGTTACTTTCGCATTTATAATATTAGTATAGCTTAGTATGGATATGGATATGGAAGGGTTTTATGGGTGTTATCATAATGTACCTTTTATGTAATGCCATTTCATAAATAAAAAATAATGGATATGGATTTCCGAAAATAATTAAATCTCAACGGTACTCATAACCGTAACGATCCAGATTTACGAACAGTAGCCGGCAGACTTATTATTCTTAATTAAATTTCAATCAAAAACACACTTGTCTCAATGTCAGCTGTCAGCTAAGCAATGTTTAACTAAATTCAGTAATTAATTTAAATGCGTCATACATAATATTAGATTCATTTAATTGTTAGATCTTAAGATAATAAATATAATGAATGTTTTAAAATTAAGCTGCGTGCTACTGCTACTAACACAACAGTTAGGAGATATCCCCGCAGTCAGGAATATTAAAGCTATGCGGAACTCTTTTGAAGTATTTACGATATTGTGAAAAAAAAAAATTTCTTCTGTCACAACCAAAGCGCTCAACTTATATCTTTTAGTGGTTTAATCTAAGAACGGCGTTAGTTAGTATGTGTTTGAAAGTTTATGTCACGCAGAGGTTCTGTTACTGTCCTGTATAATAAAATGATTCGTAAAATTACTACTTACATGAAGTTATTTTTGTACTCCAAATCACTGATTACTTATTACGTAAAAACATCAAAATGTAAGTTTTTATTCTTTTAGAATATTAGCAACCATATTCTTAAAAAAAAAACCTTTTCCTTACCAGTTTAATAAATTTGGCACAAATTGAAGACCCCGTTGAATAGCTCCCTATCCAATTTACGTTCTTCAGATTCTTCTGAACCATCAATGTAGGGATTTGACTAGTAACTCTATTAAAATATTTACCCATAGCAAACATAGTCATACTGGTATTCCCTCACAAATTAATGTATCTTAAAATAGAAATACCTAAAAAATTGCTGATAGCAATCGAAATAAGGGGCATTGCGATTGCTATAACATACATAGCAACATTTTTTTTGCGAAGGTTTGGTACCGTCTATTTCATAATCGTAAGTGCGTTGTCAGCAGAATGTTTTGATTTCAGTATGTGATATCATGAATTAATTTAACATACAATTAATTTCAATGTCAAGTAATGGAAACCTCTTGGCATTCCGAACTTGTCTGCGTCGTATTGCTGTATGTACGAGCATATTAAATTTAATTACTGTTGAATCAATATTTCATTCGTATGCTACAGGCATAATTTATTCTGAGATGCGGCGCGAGCAAGAAAGACTCGCGGATCGCGCCGCCCGCGCGCGCAGGCAACTCGGGCGTCGGAGGGCACTGACTGACCTCTGTCCCCCATGAGCGCGGGCCTGGGGGTGACGGGTGGAGCCGCCTGTCACCCCAGCAGAAGCAGGCCACGGCGGCGGCGCGCTGAACAGCGCGCCTCCCCATTCCGGGGGCGAGTTGCTGAGGAGGGCCAGACCGTAAGGGATGGCCCTGGGTCAGCCGGGGTGCGAGGGATATGTCTTTGACAACCTCACCTCCGGCCTAGCACCAAGACCCACAGTCGATGTGCGGTTTTAGTCGGTTCGAGTCCGACATAACCTCCCCTTCCGGCTCCGGCAGGGGGGGTAACCGAGGGAATTTCCGCACGAAAAAAAAAAACAGGCATAATTTATTCTTGTCACACGTTATACGGGTAGGTATTTAAAGATAATACTGTTCACTTCTTCTTCCTCTTAGCGTTAATCCCAGTCGCATCCGAAGCTATCAGTTTGGAGTCTGGGGTCCGCTTTTCCCAGTCTAACTGTGGATATAGCTGGACTTCGATTTGAGGGCTCCAACTGCCCGTAACGACTGCCGTAGATATTCGTATGGCAACCGGGATCGACGGCTTAACGTGCTCTCCGAGGCACGACAAGACCAATGCAAATACCTATATTCATGCATACAAATATTTATACTGAGCGGGGATTGCACCCGCGCCTCCTGCGTAGCGGCCGCGTTCACTACCGCTACGCCACGGAGGCAGCAGGCAATAATACTGTTCACTCTTACTATCTAATCACTTCTATATAAGGTCAAATGAAAAAATCTTGTAATTCATGCAAATGTTTCCGTTCTGTACCCACCAGTAGTTTTCCGAAATGAACGCAGAAATCTTTCCGGAGTCTACACTGAAAATAAACCTGTATTTTCAACGGTAAATGAATCAAACGAATAGCGATCCCTATATTGAAACCTAGAAAACGTTATTGAAATATTCAATTACTGTCACATACATTGTGAGCTTACAAAACACTACGACCCTTTATTTCATTATTTATTTACTCTCAGGTCACAGTTGCGCAATGCAATAGTGTACATAATTTACGACATACAAAATAGTGTACATAAATTTAAAAAATAATGACGTCCTTGTGAATTCGTTTGGAGCACTGCAGAGTTAGTCCAACTTTTTAACTATGATATTTCGAACTATATGTAAGAACGCGAGTTAGGGACGCATTTCTTCAAAAAGTTTGCCGGCATTTGCAACCATAAGATGGCTGTCGTTCACCTATTTACCATACGATATCCGCATTATGTATTCTCCCTCTAAGTACATTGAAAATTTACGAAGTGAGTGCGAAATCCCTCCTGACCCCTAGTTCATTATACCACACTTTAAGTTCACAAAGTTGTTGTGTGCACATCGGCTCACACAACTTATACTGAACAAGGCAGGTCAATTTAACCCACGGGTCGAACGTGCTTAAAAATTCAAAGCTACCCTCATAAATTAGCAAATCGTATCTTAAACTTCTATGTATACAATTTAATAGTATTAGATACCAAATACACCTTCCACGAACTGGTTTTAATACAAATTTGTACACAAACAAATAAGGGCCTAGAGGCGGCAATGTTCTCGTTTATTATTGTTAAGTATAATAATAACAACCATTAAATAATATTACCAACCTACCTATCAATATTAATGTGTACCATATCATAAATTAAATTGAATTGAATTAAATTACATAATGTTCTTGCGGCAATGTTCTTGTTTATTTATTATTGTTAAGTATAATAATAATCTAAATCATATCTCATTATAAGTGAACTGTATTGCTTTTTATTAGAACATAAACATCTTTAAACCGAACAAACAAATATAAATACAAATATATACACATTCATGATCCATGATCCAAATGACCAAAGACGGAATGGTGACTGCGTTTGAACAGGTCGACCTGATTATCGGATATCTGATATGTCAGTTGCGTAACCAGGTGCAGTCATTTACATAAATAAAAGTTTAATCAAAACTCACCTATAATAATATAGTCTTTGTATAATGCCAATTTTTCTATAATGACAATGTAACTGTTTTTTTTATACCACTTAGGTGGCAGGCAAGCACACGGCCCACCTGAAGGAAAGTGGTTACCGCGGCCTATGGACGTATACAACACCAGGGGCGTTACACTCGTGCTGCCTACCCTGAAGAAACCTTCTAATGCCACTCTTGAAGAACCCCATATTGTAGTCGCTTGGGAAAAAATTAACTGTAATGTAATTGTAACGTGAATTTTAGCTACGTTGTAGTTTTAACTTTTCTATGAGTTTTGAATGACACGGTTAGTAGATATTTGGAATACAAAGTGCTAGTCACTTTTGATCTTTTAGTATCTCCACGCTACAGAAAGAAGAATTCAATATAGGTTGCAATTCGACTTCAGTTCGTTAGAATTCTAGGTGAGACGCTTTAGCAGCACATATTTTGTTTAATAGATGTTTATAATATCTTCCTACACTCTCCCAATTATTTTTAGTTACTCATTGTCGGTGAAGCTATTCTTAGAACCATCATGAACTCACTGAGTATGCTTTTTTATTATTATTTGCAAATGTGATATCAAGGAGACGTAAAAATACAACAAAAGTCCACTTTCGTAGCGGCGGTGGCGGTGGTGCATAGTGCATAACTGTGTCGTAAGTCGTAACCGTAGTAAATTACACGTATAATGGTTTTTCCTGCTAATTAGGCGCAAGATATTTAATTACAGAAGTTGATCGATAAGTTTATTACCGTACCTATATCCACTTTTCTGTAAACACGAATAATGTTTTATTTAGTTTTTAAGAAAGTGTGTTACAGCTTCTACAGTTCTCCATTTTGAAATATGTTTTTTATATTTCACAACATTCTACATAACGCTATCTAGACCCATGGTAAGCATGACTTAACTAGCTTGTGTTATGAACTCTAGAATACGGTTAAACATATTTAGATACTTTTTTTAATAAATACATACACACCCAGACCAATGCAAATATGGCATGCTATTATGTCTTTATATTATGGTCCTTTTCTTGTACCTAAATGATTTTTATCGTCTTTCTATTGAGATATGTTGTCACAAACATAGTTATAAAAAAAACGGGCGTACTGTCACAAACATTCGGTAATGTACAAACGTTTCATGTGCTTATCAAAGAACCTACAGAAAATAATAATGAACGGTTCAATAGTTATTGGAAAAAAACGGGGAAATACCATAACGGGGACGGAACGTTTACCACTTTGTTACAGAACAGTACACAATATAATTCGAATTTAAATTACATCACACATCAAAACACATATATGAAGGTAAAAATACACTTAGGGTTAATTAGTTCAACATAACTTCAATATCTTCCATCTGTTGCCACCGCAATCAATGTCCAAATCCCTCGGCAACTTTGTAAGTGTGTAACTTCGATTAAGACCCGGTAAGATCGAAAGCTTTTGCAGTATCAGGACTGACTGCGAGTGACTTGTTTTGATTATATTACCAATAGCTCGCTCCCGTATAAGTACAGTGAGTGTCAGAAATATATTGACTACAAAGTAAAAAAAAGTATTAAAAGCAAACCAAACTGTTCTATTCATTTAAATTATATTATTGTCTGAATTAAAGGTGTGTACCAAATATCAGAACAATCCTTCAACAGGAAGGGAGGAAAGCCAAGGAACTAAGAACGTTTTGGACACTTTGTTCATCAAGATTGATCTGATGCTACCTATGAGAGCGAAATATCGAGAAACACTGAAAACCACTGCCTGTGATTGTACAGTCAGTCGCTCAAGAGTATGGGTGTTATTTATATGTTCGTTTTACTTTTAGAAAAGAGAGTATAGGCCGTATTCTGTCGTCTTCAGAATTAACTCGAAAAGTATATTGAAAACAAAAAACGATGTGACCACTTCGTATTCTATGAGTACCCTATTTAGCATATTTATATATAACTAGCTTTTGCCCGCGGCTCCGCCCGCGTGGATGTCGGTTATCGCGACCAAACATAGCCTATGTCCTTTCTCATGGTCTAATCTACCCCTACACCAAATTTCATCAAAATCCATTCAGTGGTTTAGGCGTGAAAGCGTAACATATAGACAGACAGACAGACAGTCAGAGTTACTTTCGCATTTATAATATTAGTATGGATTTTAGTAACACTATCTGTATTCATTCGATTTTTGAATACATTTGGAACGTAGCACTTCGGAGCAAGGAACCACCAACACTAAAAAGCCAGTCAAGTGCGAGTTGGACTCGCGCACCGAGGGTTCCATAACTTAAAGCTACATAAACCGCAATATATTTTGATTGAGTTGACGTAAAAATATGATTTCTGCACAGTTTAAAGACGTTACAGACTTGAGTATATGGTATGAATTTCAACTTGATACCTATATGCGTTCCTGAGAAAAAGGTCTTGACAGACAGACAGACAGACGGACAACGAAGTGATCCTATAAAGGTGTCACTTCTTTCTGTTGAGACACGGTACCCTAAAAATCCATACTAATATTATAAATGCGAAAGTAACTCTGTCTGTCTGTATGTTACGCATTCACGCCTAAACCACTGAACCGATTTTGATGAAATTTGGTTGAGGGTAGATTAAACCTTGAGAAAGGACATAGGCTATGTTTGGTCGCGATAACCGACATCCACGCGGGCGGAGCCGCGGGCAAAAGCTTGTTACAAATATTGATATCCGGAATTCAGGACAGATGTTTTTTTATACAGTTTTCAGAAACTATTTAGCTGTCCTAGAATTACTAGTTTAATCACTAACCCAACCTTTTATACTAAAGTAATTTGATTGTCGTTTCTACTAACATGTAAGCGTAACAAATGACGGTATATATTTCATTGAAATTCGCCTCATACGCAATTTATCTTCATCACAGTAAACGATATTGTACTGAAAATGGAGGCTATTAGTTAAGAGAACCTTATTTCGGTATAAAACCAGTCCTTAAAACCTTCTTTTATATCATCAGCTTTGCAGTAAGCACTGTTTTCGACAGCTAACATTTCTAGCTTTCACATGGAATAAAATGTTTTTATACGTATTATGCATATCAATCTTGCTGTATATATCCTACACAGCAGTAGGTACGCTATACCGTATACAGTTATATAAAAACTTAATTATGATTGCATTGATTTCTCTTAGTCATTTTCTACAACGATATGTAGGTAGAATTTAATTTTACCTTAATCTATGTAATCCCTGATAGATCAAAATTTACTATTTTAAAATACATCAAACTGTTAGAACCAATGATGATTTTTCAACAATTTTTAACATTGATTTTTAATTACTCAGCTCAAATATTTGAATCAAATTGTATAGCATTTATTATGCTAACTATACAATTCAATTACATTAGGAAATATGAATTACTCAGGTGGGGCTTAAACCACTACCTTTCCCTTATAGGGGGAATGCTCTTCCAAGTGAGGTACTGAGCTACACTTGAATCAATTCAAATTTTCCTTCTCTTTATATCTGTCTTTAAGACGACGACATCTATCAAAATTCTTACTAACTGTTGGAACTAATGAACTATTTTTCAACCATTTTTTACATTGCTTTTTGATTACTCCGCTTGAATATTTGAATGAAATTTTATTGTAATTATTATGCCAACTATATAATTCGATTACATTAGGAGAAATGAATTACTCAGGTGAGGCTTAAACCACGACCTTTCCCTTACAGGGGGAATGCTCTTCCAACTGAGCTACTGAGCCAAACCTGAATCAATTCAAATTTTCCTTCTCTTTATTTCCGTCCTTAAGGCGACGGTGGAGTCATCTATTAATTAAAAGAAAATCTTACGACGTTCAAGCCCCACCTAAGTAATTAATTTTTCCTAATGTAATCGAATGATTTCTGGAACTAAAAATCCGGGTCTTAATTACGATATTCCAGGATAGAGAACAATCAAGGCTGCTTATTCGAGCTTGGGAATCCTTAATTCAAAACCATTAGGTTCACAAAGCTAAAACACTGTATGTAATGTCGCCAGCCTAATGATATTTTCATATCAAATGCTGTACATTTCGTACCCATTTATAATGCACGAATGTTACTTTGTGGTATCACTGCTTTATGAAATCTGTTTCTGGTTGCATTTCGTTTTAGACGTAGGATGATGTGTAAAGGAGACGTGAGCGGAAATTCCTAATTGCATTCAAATGCACTAACATTTCGTATGAATACGTAAACACAATTTGGAATCAAACAAGTCCCTTTGCCAGGTTCCAGTTTTGTGAATCCGTATAGTATACATTAACTTCAAACATACGATTATCTCGCCTGAAGTCCCTTTTAGTGGTTTTAATATTTTCTATGGCCATGCATACTAAGACGGAATTGATGGAGATAGGGCACGACTATATATTCCCACCCCAATTGAGCAGTTCGACTTGGAAAGTACCTCGACCCTACAGAAAATCGCGGTTATATTACTCGATGCTGTTAGTGGGAAGACCAAAGCCTTGCCATGTTTTGTCTTCTGCACTGACGGCACAGAATCTTTCTAACAGGGTCGACAGAACGAGTGTAACTCCCCTGGCGTTGCACACGTCCTCAGGCTACGGTAATCACTTTCCATCATATGGGCCATGCGCTTGTCTGCCACAAGTAGTTAATTAAAAAATACCCAGTTGAAGGTAACAGATAATTAAATTGATATACTACAATTTTAAAACTACCCACCAACGGATTTTGTTAAATATCTAAGTGTTTATGAAGCACATTCAATCAAACATCTCTGTGTAATTCGTTAAGACAAGACAAGTCCGTAATCCATACTAATATTATAAATGCGAAAGTAACTCTGTCTGTCTGTCTGTCTGTCTGTTTGTATGTTACGCTTTCACGCCTAAACCACTGAACGGATTTTGATGAAATTTGGTATAGGGGTAGATTAGACCTTGAGAAAGGACATAGGCTATGTTTGGTCGCGATAACCGACATCCACGCGGGCGGAGCCGCGGGCAAAAGCTAGTAATAAATAATGTGGAAAGAGTACAAGTGTGTTCTCAAAAATTATGTGTAACAATGGATTCCACCCAGTGCCATCAATCAACAGTATAAATAAAAAGTTATAGATATTATCTCTTCTCTGAAGTATGTCTAGACATATTAATAGCCAGTTTAC
Organism: Eilema sororculum; assembly: GCA_914829495.1. Lineage (NCBI taxonomy): Eukaryota > Metazoa > Arthropoda > Insecta > Lepidoptera > Erebidae > Eilema > Eilema sororculum. Next base: position 15,052,452 of record OU618552.1, on the reverse strand, counting down.
CAAAAATGACACAGTCACAGTCTACGTTCCGCAACCAGCTTTTTATTGTCAACCACACAACTTATGACCTAAAACTGAAATGAAAAGGTCACTGTAATGCTAACACCCTTTCAAGTCCTTGGCATTTTAGCATAACATTACCTAATGTGACCTTCAACGGTGTTTTGAAATGGATTCATAGAATGGACGTGGAAACGTACACAATGTAATGAATATGGTAATCCAAGGTTCTAAAATATTACAGATCTGGATTTCGTTTATTTTACGGTCACCGGGCTTGCGTGACCTTGTAGTGAAGTGGATGTGATAAAAATTAAATCACGCGCTCAGGTCCTAAATTTTTAAACGATACTACAACCACTGACTGCTGTAATCCTTTTTTTTCCGTGCGGAAATCCCCTCGGATACCCCCCCCCCTGCTGGAGCCGGAAGGGGAGGTTATATCGGATTCGAACCGACTAAAACCGCACGCCGACTGTGGGTCGTGGTGCTAGGTCGGAGGTGAGGTTGTCATCGACATATCCCTCGCGCCCCGACTGACCCAGGGCCATCCCTTACGGTCTGGCCCTCCTCATCCTAACATCCACTTTCACTTTTTCTACTTTTCAAATATTTTTCATACAATGTAGGTAGATACGCCGGTTGATCTGGAATTTCGATCGGTCGATGTTTACTGGGATGTCAATTTACCCTCGACTCATAAATCTGTTTCGTCAATCTATTTTTGTCCATCCCATTTACACGTCCGATCCACCTTAGCATTATTTTCTCTATCTAGGACACTACATCTTCAACCAAACCCCAATTTGCTCATTTGGTTAATCAACATCACTGCAACTAGGTATCTCCAAGCTTTATCATTTCTACAGCATTCAATTTACTTTCAGACTTCTTATATGTATAAAATAATACGTCATTCATTGGTTCTAGCAGTTCGTAAGAAAGTTGGTAGATGGCTCCACCGTCACCCTTAAAGACAGATATAAAGAGAAGGGAAATTTGAAGTGATTCAAGTGTTTTTCAGTAGCTCAGTTAGAAGAACATTCCCCCTGTAAGGGAAAGGTCGTGGGTTCGAGTCCCACTTGAGCGCTTCTTTTTCCCGATTTATTTCGAATTTCAAAAGTTAGCATAATAAATGCTATAATATTCATTCAAATATTTTTTTTAAAGAATATTAGAACCGTAGTTACTAACATTCCCACTAACCTCTCCAGCTAGACTAAATTGCTTGTGTTAGGAGTGGGTTCAGTCGGTAGTATAATGGCTAGGATCGAACACGGGACCTCTCGATCGTAAGGTCGACTCCTTAACCACTAAGCTACCGACGCTTTGAACCATACCTACCTACCTACGTCGTTAACAAAACTCTACACATATTAAAGAGTATTGGGTCTTAAGCTAGTCTAATTATAAACAAGATTAATTGGGTCAGCTACCGGTAAGCTAGTTCAGCTACTATAAATACGAGTATATTAGGTATTTGGTTAACTGCGGTTTTGTTGAATAGGCCACTTTGAAATACTGTATTCTGATACTTGAAATCAACATACTTTTACTATGTTGTTATTATTTCTTTTTCAAAAACATCCTCTGCAATAAATATTATTGTGATGTTAATAAACAAGAATTCTGAACTGAAAATAGATTGTGTTGTTTTTGAATATGCGTTCAACAATACCAAGAATGCGTCTCTAGCGGCACACAATATGAATTATGTATGCGGACCCGAAAACAGTGCGGTATTGGGTCAATTGCATTCTTTGGGGAAATTTTGACCTAAATTAGTCGGTCAATCAATGTTGATTTGCCTGTTTACTGCGATACATGAATATTTTATTTATACCTGATCATTGCGGTGTTTCTACCATTTGTTAGACCATACTTTAGTGAACTTGACTAACTATATAAGCTAACATAGTCAGTTCCATTGGTATTGGAGTTCTTCCGTGATCATAGTGCTTGTACATGTACATATATTCACCCCGGTAAATCTACGAAGGGTTAGGCAAAGGTGTTTTAACACCCACATTGCACCAAGTATGATTTTCGATCCCTTTTTTCTTTTTTTTTCCGTGCGGAATCCCCTCGGATACCTCCCCTGCTGGAGCCGGAAGCGGAGATTATGTCGAACTCGAACCGACTAAAACCGCACGACAACTGTGGGTCGTGGTGCTAGGCCAGAGGTGAGGTTGTCTTCGACATATCCCTCTCACCTTGGCTGACCCAGGGCCATCCCTTACGGTCTCGCCCTCCTCGGGAGGGGGGACAACGGTGTCCCCGACTCGCCCCCGGAATGGGGAGGCGCGCTTTTCAGCGTGCCGCCGCCGTGGCCTGCTTCTACTGGGGTGACAGGAGGCTCCATCATATTTGTATTTGATTATATAATATTGCCGTCAAGAGGGCACTTAGTAATGGGTTGTATACTTACTGTCAGATGAAGATCAGTTCTATCCCTTAGTCGCCTTCTACGACACTCACATGAAGACTCTCACGGGGAACCAACACGGCACTTGTAACAGTGATGAAATATCTGGTACTCAAAACTATACATGGTAAATATAAAGTTATCGAATTGATTCTTGTAGATTTGGTTCAATGGCATGTACGTAACACCGTAAACCACAATATACGTAAAAGTCAAGAGTGTATGGAAGTGTACGTAAAAAAGTTTCCTTCCTTCACTCTGCTGTGTCCTTCATTCATATTATGGAACATAGTAAACTTTTGATTGACCGACGATAGCAGGTTTTAAACAAAGTTAATTTAATAGCCCAGAAGTAATCATATTCACCCTCACAAACCGTGGTATCCACTCCCTTTAAATGTCGTCCTCACTTGTGAAACGGATAGTTACACATGATTAAGATACTGGTGTTATTGGACCCCTACTGTTTGACAAACTAAGGTCACTGGATCATATTTAACTGTAACTTAATGTTTATCACGGATACTGCTTTCTATCCTTATAACATTATTTAGTCCATTATTAAGTTCTTGCATATGGAAACGAGATTCCTTAGTTCACATGACATAGTAGGAACTCAGCAGTACCGACAATAAATTCAAAATTCAAGATTCAAAAATCATTTATTCTACATACCATTAAATCTTAAATACTAGTTTAGCAAATGGACCACCACCGGTTTGAAACACGGCCCAGGCCCAAGAAGAATCCGGCAAGAAACTCAACGGGCATTTTTTCGGTCTACTGTTTTTTTTTTATATGGCGATAGCTTATATTATTTAAGTCACAAGTGCCATCAATTTAGCATCATCTCGCGAACTTATGAGTGTCTTCATTATCTGATTCATGTACTTGTTGGTTGAAGAGAGTGGGAGAACTTAAGGCCCCTTGTGTCACCCCGCACTCCAACCCGTATGGACGTGAGTAGGTACGCCACCCCATCGAAACGAACCCTATTGACCTGGTTTCTATAGCCGTATTTGTTTTTTTTAGTTATATTGAACTGTAATTTGGATTATTTCAGTTTATTACTAGGTGTCGTGGACTGTATGATGGACTTTTATCTGTGTTAACCAGGAAATAAAACACACGATTCTTCGATAGCTCTTGATTTTTATTGCGTGCTCCGTTTCTTACAATGTTCTTGAGTACTTAATACAAGTGAAGGTTGAATGCTGGATAATAAGTAGTCGTGGAAGCAACAATAAAATACAACAATAAAGACGACGATAAAAGACAACTTGTATAGGGATACGAGGAGCTTAAGTACCCCTTTTTTCCATAGCCCGCAGGGGGACTTAATGAGCGGGCTAACGACTGACATTATTTACAATTTTTCCTTACTTCTATCTTAGCCTACTGTTTTTAAAATGAGTTTATTTCCTCTATATCCTTATCCTATTACATAATAACTTACAAACTACACTATTTACATCGAATCAGCTATAATTCAGGCGGCGTGGCTCGGCGTACTGGACAGTTCTCCCCCCAGTGCAGCGGTCTGCGTAACGGCCTTTTCCAGCACGACGAGCTTGCTTACAGGTCGCTTGAACACTCCGGATCTCGTTCTGACGTCTGCCATCCGGATGCCGCCGTCAGGTCCAGTGTAGGTGCGGGTGACCTCTCCCATAGGCCACACGTTGCGTGGTAGCACATGATCTACTACCACCACGATGTCTCCAGTCTGCAGGGGTCGTCGCTGGCTGCTTGGCTCGCCGCGCGGTACTAAAGTAGGTAGGTACTCGCGCACCCATCTGCTCCAGAAGTAGTCGGCGAGGGCTTGACAACTCCTCCAGGTTCGTCTATCGGCGTATTGACAGGGCCCAGTTGATGGTAAGCCCATAGATGACCCCAACAGGAAATGGTTCGGGGTTAACGCCTCTGGGTCTTCCGGGTTGACACTCACGTGGGTTAGCGGTCGCGCGTTGATTGAGAACTCTGCTTCAGTTAGCAAGGTTCCCAGCACTTCTTCCGTCGGCTCCTTTTCCTTCAGAGTGGCCGACAACGCCGTTTTCACTGACCGAACTAGTCTCTCCCACGCTCCGCCTTGGTTCGGTGCTCCCGGTGGTATATAGCGCCAGTTGACCGCGTGCAGCTGTCCCAGGTCTCGCAGCGCCGGCATCCACTCTTCGTACGCCGTCTTCAGCTCCTTGTCGGCTCCATGAAAGTTGGTGGCGTTGTCCGAGTATATAGTCCTCGGCCAGCCTCGTCGCGCAGCCATTCTTCGTAGCGCCATGATCGCGGAGCTCGTGGTGAGTGATGCGACGATTTCCAGGTGTACAGCTCTCGATGTCAGGCACGTGAACAGGGCACCCCATCTCTTCTCTCGGCGACGCCCCACTTTGACTACCATGGGTCCGAAATAGTCTAACCCACAGTGAGTGAAGGGTTGCTGATAGGGCTCGAGGCGTTCACGTGGCAGGTCCCCCGTTGCTGGCGGCTGTGGTCTTGCTCTTCGTTTCTTGCACAGGCCGCAGTCTTGTTCAATGGTTCGTACCGTGGGTCGCAAATGGATGATCCAGTACCGCTGCCGCAGGTCGTTCGTAACCCGCTCGCGTCCGGCGTGCCCGGCGGCCTGATGCTCTCGCATTACTATCAGTTTTGTAATGCGATGTCGACCGTCGAGTATGAGGGGCTTTTTTGCTTCGACTGGCGCGGTGGCTGCTCCGATGCGTCCCTTGACCCGTAGTAATCCATCTTCTAAGATCGGGTCCAATCGGTACAGACGACTCGCTTTAGAGATGGGGCGAGCGGTCTGTAGTCGCGCGACGTCTTCCCCGAAGCTCTCGTGCTGCGCGCGGCTGATGATCGCGTTCTCAGCTCTCTCAATGTGTGTAGTTCTCAGCTGCGACGTCTGGCGGCGACACTTGTCTATGAAGGCTAACACGTAAGCGGCGGCTCTAACGTAGCGATTGTAGTTAGAGAACCGCGTGGGGTCGGGTAACCACGCGTGATATACCTCGCTCTTCTCGCAGACGTGTAGCACCTCGCAGTCTTCAATTGGTTGTGTCTTGTCTGCCGGCCATTTGTCTTCAGGCTGCAACAGGAACTCTGGACCTCGAAACCACCTGTCGCTCGCAGTGATGGCTGAGTAGTCGATGCGCGTCGCGTCGTCTGCTACGTTCTGCTCAGTCGGCACCCACCGCCACTCTTTGACGTGAGTGAGTTCGGCGACCTCGCCGAGGCGGTGAGATACAAAAGGCGTGTAGCGTCGCCCGTCGTTCCGTACCCAATGCACCACTGTGGTCGAATCGGTCCAGTACACTGTCTTGCTTATCTTGACCCGATGCTCTCGCTTGATTGTCGCCGCTAATCTTGACCCGATGACCGCTGCTTGTAGCTCTAGACGTGGTATTGTTTGCGTACGTCGCGGCGCCACCTTGGACTTGGCGGCCACGAGGCACAACCTGACGCTCCCGTCCGGCCGAGTGATGCGCCAGTACGCCACTGCAGCGTACGCTTGTTCGCTCGCATCACACAGCACATGCAGTTGTAGGTCTTGAGCTTCGTTCAGCATGTAGCAGCGCTCGAGTCGCAGGCAGGCTAGGTAACTGAGTCGGTCCAGCCAGGCAGCGAAGAGCTCGTTCTCTTCCTCGGGTATAGGCTCGTCCCACGAGATCTGAAGTCGCCACAGGCTCTGCAGCACGATCTTGGCCCGTACGGTGAAGTGACTCAGCAGTCCGAGTGGGTCATATATTGACATGATCGCGCTGAGGGCTTCTCTCTTCGTCGGCGCGCGCGTTCGGTTGATCACTTCGGTGGGAACTCGGTTCATAGAGGTGTTGAACCCAAGCTCGTCTTGCTCTGCGTTCCAGATGAGGCCGAGTATCTTGTTCTCGGGCCCATCTCCCCCCAGTGGGGTCGGCGACGTCGCTCGTAGCTCAGCTGGGATGTCGCGGAGTACGCTGGCTTGGTTCGTATTCCATCCTCGTAGCTTGAAGCCGGCGGCTGCGTGGACCGTCATCAACTCCGAGACGGCTCGCTGGGCTTCATCTTCATTTTCGTAACTAGCTGCCAGGTCATCCATGTAATGGCTTCTCGTTATCGCCTCGAGGGCCGTCGCGTGAGTGTCTGCGTGGGCCCTCGCGTTCGCATCTCGAACATAGTGTGCCATAAATGGTGAGCTGGCGGCACCGAAGATCATGCTCGTCATCTTGTAGTGGCGGGGTGGTGTGTCTCGGTCGCTTCCCCTCCACAGGAACTGTTGAGCCGGTTGATCTTCGTGCCGTATCTTCACTTGCAGGAACATTTCTTGTATGTCTGCTGTGATGGCGATCGGCTTCTCTCGGAACCGGAACATAATCCCCTGTAGTGACATCAACAGGTCCGGCCCTTCAAGCAGATGATCATTGAGGCTGACGCCCCCACTCTTGGCAGCTGCATCGAAGACTAGTCGCTGCTTACCAGGCTTGTTCGGGTTCTGCACGGCGAAGTGAGGTAGGTACCAGCAGACGGGGCTTGTAGCCTCGGTGCCGTCGCACGGTGTCGCGTACCCCTTCTGTAGCAGGTTGTCTACTTGTTTGGTGTAAGCTTCAGCGAAGTCTTGATCGTTGTCCATTTTCTCTTCAATTTTTCTCAGTCGACGCAGCGCAGAGTTGTAACTCGGCGGGAGTGTGACGTCGTCTTCCTTCCATGGTAGCCCCACTTCGTAGCCCTTACTCGTTCGCTTTATTGTAGACTCGACGATGCGTACCGCTCGACGTTCCGCGTCACTCACTTTAGGTTTGTGAGAGACACCGAGCGCGTCGATCTTGAAGTGATGATCTACGAGGTCGTGTAGGCGTTCATTTTCATTCTCGGCATGGTCGGAGGTGAAGACATGTAGCACGTTGTTCTCACTCCAGTAGATGACGCTTCGTGGTAGCGTCCCGTGTATCACCCAGCCTAGGTCGGTTCTTGATGCTACGGGTTGGCCTCGTTCACCCAAACGCAGCTCTCGGGACACGATGTACTCCCAGTGGTCTGTACCCACCAAGATACCCGGGCGCGTTGACTCGTAACACACTTCACTTCTCTCTAGGTCTTGTAGGTGTTCATAATTGAGCAGCGTAACCGGAATGGATTGCTGATGAAGTTGCATAGACTGGACGGTGCGCGCCTTGAGTTCGTGAGGCACGTTGTCGAGTCCCTTGATCTTCACGGTCACCAGCTGGCTTCTCTCTTCCGATTGCTGCATGTTGACCCCTCGCATTAACAGGCGTTGCGGAGGTCCCGTCGCCCCGATCTTCTTTGCTAAGTCTGCATCGATGAGTGAGATGGTAGCGCCTTCATCCAGGAGTGCGTGAGTCTTCATCTCCCCCCCTGGCCCCACGACTGTGACGGGACATATCTTCAGTAGCACAGCTCTCGGTTCAGTGGAAGTCTGGGTTACCACTGAGTGTACTGCTTCCGTCGGGCTGGACGTGGTCGGCGGCTTGTCATCTTGCTTCGGCTTCTCGTAATGCAGCGTTGCGTGATGGGCGAAGTGACATTGGTTCACACCGCAAGGCTTCGACCTACACAGGTTGCGTCGATGCCTCTTCACTAAACACTTGAAACACAATCTTTTTTCTTTCGCGAAGTCCCATCGTTGTTCTACCGTTAGCGCCTTGAACTGTGGGCACCGTGGTAGCTCGTGGTACTGCTCACAACTTGGACACTGACCTGATTGTTCCTTATTTTCTGACGATTCGGTGACGTTGAAGACAGCGTTCGTTCTTTTCTTGATCACAGGCGTGGGCGGTGGACGAGTTTCTTTCTTCGCTTGCGTGGTTGCACTTGAAGCTGGGACGTATGCGTGTTTGAGCGCGCGGTCTGCCTCCCTCATCAGGAAGCGGGATAGCGTGATGATTTCGGCTTCAGCTGTGATTCCGTAGTCCGTCGCGTAGTCACACCATCTCGCTTGTACGTGAGGACTAAGCTTACTCAAAATTTCTCTTACCAGTGCTGGGTTGTACAGGTATCCCCGTTGATCGATGCTTTGTAGCACACACACCACGTTTTGCACTCGTATCGCGAAGTTATTCAATTCCACTGCCGACGATCCCGGTCTCGGTAGCTTTTTCAAGTCTTCAAACGCCTTGTCGATGATCACCTCTGGACGGCCGAACGACTGTCCTAACGTTCGAAGGATGATTTCTGGATCCGTTGCCGTCGCTAGTAGTGCTGCCACGATTTCTCTCGCCTCCCCCGTGAGACTTTTCCTCAGCCGCTGTAGATTTTCGATCGCCGATATGTTGTACAGCTTCGTAGAGTCAATGTAAGCAGCTTTAAATGTAAGCCACTCACCGTGAGCCCCCGAGAACGTAGGTAGGTCTGCACAACGTATTCTTGGTCTTGCGAGTCGCTCCATTGCTTCGGTCAGTTGATCAATACGGCTTGTTCGGGTGGGCGTATTTGATCTGTCTCGCAGGTCGAACCGAAGGTGCCGATCTTCCTTGCTTCGTGTTCTCGAGTCTTCTGGCTCCAATCTCGTTACGACGGGGTTCGCTTGCAGCCACTCGTCTACTCTTCTGTTGTGAGTTTCCGTAGGTACTTCTTCGTGGAGGCTATCTTGGTCTTCTTGGATGGCCGTAAGGTCGGCGGCCAGCCTTTTTCTTATCAAGTCGGCTTCAATTTCGAGTTCCTTCTTCTTCAGCTCGGCTAACTTCTCTGCAGCTTCAAGCTCGGCTAATCGGGCCCGGGCTGCCGCGCTTGCAGTTGAGCGGTGCGATCTCACCGACCTTCCCGGTGAACCAGTTCGGGTTAGGTTCCCGGGCTTCGGTCTAGGGGCGCTGAGGGGGGCGTCGATCGTAGCCCCAACCCCAGACCCCATACCCAACTGCGTGCTTGGCGAGGCCGGTGGACCCTGAGCCAACCTACGGCGCCGTTCTTCCTCGATGCGCTGCTGTCTCAGGTCCTCTTCATCTCGTCGAGCTTGCACTTCGTCTGCGTCAGCTTGGCTTCTTGTCACTACCATCTTGAAACTCGAAGTATTCTTCTTGAAGCGTTCTGACTTGGATTCCTGAAGCTGATCTTCAATCTTCGATCCGGCTTCTGAAGGACCAAACAATGTCGTGGACTGTATGATGGACTTTTATCTGTGTTAACCAGGAAATAAAACACACGATTCTTCGATAGCTCTTGATTTTTATTGCGTGCTCCGTTTCTTACAATGTTCTTGAGTACTTAATACAAGTGAAGGTTGAATGCTGGATAATAAGTAGTCGTGGAAGCAACAATAAAATACAACAATAAAGACGACGATAAAAGACAACTTGTATAGGGATACGAGGAGCTTAAGTACCCCTTTTTTCCATAGCCCGCAGGGGGACTTAATGAGCGGGCTAACGACTGACATTATTTACAATTTTTCCTTACTTCTATCTTAGCCTACTGTTTTTAAAATGAGTTTATTTCCTCTATATCCTTATCCTATTACATAATAACTTACAAACTACACTATTTACATCGAATCAGCTATAATTCAGGCGGCGTGGCTCGGCGTACTGGACACTAGGAATATACTACAGTAGAAATTTAACCAATTCAAAAAACAGTCACGTCAGTAAAGTGGATGTAAAATAGGTATTTTGCGGCCTGCAAGCAAACTTTAAAGTGGCCGTTGATAGGCGTGGCTTCAAACCAAACTAGCTTATAATATATTATGTATTTAGATGTGCTAAATTTAGATTATGTATTGAGAAATCGTAATAACTAGTTAACAACTTAGAAATATTAAATGGAGAAAGGGATTGGCTTATAGTTAATTTTGATCAATAATTTCCCGTAATACAGGGCACTACCTACTACAGTTTTAGTTTGCTGGATAAGTATTTAGGTAATTTTAAGCTCGATAAGTGGCGGTCTATGTACCGAACAGTCAATACTAAACCCGTAAAGGTCGGAAGACGAGTACCTGTACCTCAGACTATAAGGCCAAATGTCAAGAGTGCCTCTAGTCTTGACATTGACTCTATAGTCAAAGTCATGATTTTAACAATAATGCTAACTTCTGATAATACTATTGTAGGCTCAACACAAAGCCACAATCCCCGTTTGCATAAAAGAAGGTCAGGCTCTTGATTTTTTTTGTATGTAAATTATTTTTCTTAACGATACAGGTATCACTTCAAATTCAATTCAATTTATTTTAAATTATGTAGGAGGACAAAACTCCAGGGAAAACGAAAACATCAAGATCTATAAATTCTCCCATAATCAAATCCTTCCTTTTCAACGCATTCCCAAGTATTTCAATACCGGTTTGACTTATTCATCAACATTTTTTAAATCATGGTACAAAAGAGCAGGCTGCTTTTTTAACAACTTTTGTTACGTTGAGGTATTCTGGGACTAATCGAAAACTTCGGAGCCAAATCAACGTCACCTGTAGTGTTGTTATTCTTGCTACCTGACGAGGAGGCTGCAGGCTTTCCTCTAAGTATTAATAATTCAGATGGTAGTCACCATAATAAAAGTCGAATAAAAATGAGAAAAGGGATTAGCGGATGCAGGATTCCGAGGAGGAGAGCTTTGGACAAGCATTTCTGAACAGCAAAGGATAGGAATAATTGCTCTTCTGAAAAAAAAACCTCTAACTACAAACTAATTATTAGTTTATCGGCCCAAACATTCTGGAAGTGGAAGCAGGTGAACATTCCAATTTACGTGCACGTCGCTTCTTCCGGCATTAAATCTAATATGAATACTCGATTGTCCGAAGATTTCCCACGCCATAAAAATGTATTTTACGAGACAATATTTTTTCCATTTTAACAACAATTTCAAAGTTCAGATCTAATACATTTGCTTTTATAATATTTATATACGCAACAACAACAAAAATCCCTAAAAGTTCTCTAAATTCGTGATAATACCAGCGTAAAAGTTATTTCACGCTGTAATTCCTTCTTCAACTTCCTACTAACTTCGTCCCAAATACCTTCCAACATTAATAGATTCCGTCAGTCAAAAACTAACCTAACCTTTAACCTCTGAATAATAAAGTAGCGAAGCTTGACTGTCAATTTTCATTAGTTTTAACACGAAACATGTCCCTTGAACGTGGGTAAAACACACCTTGGGAATTGTAACAAATGTGTTTAATTCATTTATCCATTACTGTCTGTAAATAAAGTTGTGAAGCCGTATATTCACAAATATAAATAGTCTTACCTTGTATATGTGAAAATCAATATCAATTAGTCTTCGTTGTATGAACTTCAGTAGAATGAACTTGCTTACGGGATATGTTCGCGTTGCATTATCTACTATTTACACAAAGCACTTCACTCAAACTTATGTACAGAGTAAGAATTTTGGTCCTCGAACTATATTCACAATACTTTTACAAAATATATTTACAACACTAAGGTTTAGGATATGAAGGATTGATATCAGCGGTTACTATAAGTCACTCAATTGGTCCGACAATGGGTAGTCTAAAGCAGAAAACTATACAAAATTACACATACATTTGGAAATATGCATATTCTACGTAGGTACAGGGGGGGTGACGAAAATAAACTTTGTTCATCGAATAAGTCACAAACGCATTCACTTACGATTACTCATCGTTGCAAAACTTAATTGTTATTACAGTATTTAAAGTACGCTGCAGTATTGTTGGTAATTATTTGGTGGTATTCAAATATGCACTTTCAATTGCAAATTAGTGTGCAAAATAAAGCGTCCGTACGAAATGCGTTTCTAATATCGCGGCAAGACTAGCCGGGCGGCGTGAACAGACATCCGCGCGCCCTGCCGCTCAACCGCGGACTGAAAGCTTTCCTTCAGTTCTGAATTCAGTGCATGATTGAAAAAGCTCATCATGTTTGCAATATGTGAGTGAAAGAGATAGCATTACGTTTAGGATTTCGTCTTTAATAGCCATGCCTGAGTGGTGTCTATCAAAAGGAAATTCAAAGGTGTTGGTATCAAAATAAACATGCCACGGTTTGTCTGGTATTGGTAGTTAAGGCGTGAAGGAAATACTTCTGCAGACAATACAAACAATGGTTAAGAGACTAATTTGGGAGCATTAATTTATCTAATACACATTAGCAGTGAAGACGATGCCAATAACGTAATGTTACAGATCTTATCGTTAAATTAATGATATTTATAAAGTTGAAAGCAGGCCTTAATATATCATATCGGTACACTAAACAGTATTTGTAGCAATGCCAATATTAAATTAGTAATAATATATGTAAACTTAAAAATATAACGATCAATTTAATAAGTTACTAAATAAAAATAAACAACTATTGCATTATAATAAACTAACTGAGCCGGCGAACTTCATACCGCCAATGTTTTTCCGCCCGCGTGGTTTCAGATCCCGTTTCCGCTGCACCCTTCTACTATATTAAGCATGCATTATACATATACACCTTCCTCTAGAATCACTGTATTTATTAAAGAAAATATAGCATAGCATAAATAGGGACGGACAGACAGCGACAGCCACTTTGTTTTATACCTACTATGTAATATTTATATACCTTTTCTTGAATAGTCCATCCCACCAAGACCTACGGTGCGAGTCAACTTTTCCTAACAGTATATCTGGTTATTTACGGACACGGCTCTAGTACAGGCTTTCTTGTGAGGTTTCGGGGGTCACATGGCGGTCGCTTGCATTAAAGCCTCATCCTAAGCCGAACCAAAAGGAGCAGAAGGAATAAGCGGACTCGGAGCTCCAGAAATAACGCAACGGTAATAACGATGAACGTTATTTATGACCAGACAACGCCTGCTCGACTCCGGAAGTATCATAATATATCGTATGACCTCTAATTGGATAATAGAATACAATATTAAACCTATTCCAAAGTAATAGAATTATATTACACAACCAGCTCCCTAACGACACTAGATATTTACCTGTAAATCAATTTAAAAATGCAGTTTTACTCTAAACTCAAAACTGTGCCGGAAACACTATCATAAAATCTAAGAATATTTAGAGGATAAGCAAGCTTGGAAATTAGCTGTTCGCTCAGCTATGCTACTCAAGCAAATCACTGCATCTAGACTATAAGTATTAGACTAAATGTATGGTTATAATCAGACCAAAAAAAATGCCCGCTGAGTTTCTTGCCGGTGTCTTCTCCTCTTCAACACAAATATATGAGTTTGCTTACAGTACCTAATTTTTGAGTACTTATCGGTTCCAAATCATGTGCTCTCCATGGGGTATTATTAGTTACGGCTAAATTTACTACGTTCACCAAAAATTGATTGTATATTATCATAATTAGAATATCATTATTGAGGTTCTATATGACATAATCTAAGTAAATTTTCTTTCTTTTAAATTTTCATATATGTGTCGGAGAAATTTCAACAACTACTACAGACAATTTTTTACAACAAATACTATACAATACTATACTATGCTAACTATAATACTAACTGTATACCTATGCAAAAATGATATATTAATAATAATTGATAACCATATCCATACTTAATATTATAAATGCGAAAGTAACTCTGTCTGTCTGTCTGTCTGTCTGTCTGTCTGTATGTTACGCTTTCACGCCTAAGCCACTGAACCGATTTTGATGAAATTTGGTATGGGGGTAAATTAAACCATGAGAAAGGACATAGGCTATGTTTGGTCAGGATAACCGACATCCACGCGGGCGGAGCCGCGGGCAAAAGCTAGTATGATAATATATTTAAAACTTATTTTTCTATGTTTCGGCTAATGTTATCCACAAGCGGTTGTATTACTTCACTAATGTTAAATTTTGCAATTTCATCAAAATAAATGTAATTTACGTAAGGTATTATATTCAAATCTTATCAACAATTATTATAAACCAATCTATCAACTAATCTTAACGTATAATGTACCATATTTTGCTACATAAAATATACGGAAATTGTCAATAAATAAACACTATCATCGGTGTTAGTACATTAATCTTTGTAATTGTATTATGTACACGCTAACCTGAATATAAAGCGTTAAATCAATTATAATAAGTGGGCCGTTAGTCCTATGGAAACTAACTCTGATAATGAATAAATATAAATAAGGCCGGTTTCTACTTTTATTTGCCTTTTTTGTACTTATATGTATATTTATTGCAAGGCTAGCTGCTGACGCGACGATCCTGTCATTTTTTGCGGCCCCACCCACATGGAATTCTGATCCCGTTACCGCTGCATCTTGTTTTAACAATATCGAACATAATAAAATAAATATCTAATTTATTACAGTCGTTTGGAATTATAAATAAATTATTATAAATTATAAATATTCCACAACATTCTACACAACGCTATCTAGACCCATGGTAAGCTTTTATAGCTTGTGTTATGGAATCTAGAATGCGGATAAATATACTTATATATTTTTTATTTTGTAAATACATACATATTATACATAGAACCAATGCAAATAGCCATATAAATGCATACAAATATTTGCACTGAGCGGGGATCGAACCTGCGCCTCCTGCGTGGCAGTCGCATGCACTACCGCCACGCCACAGAGGCCGTCATAAATATATTGACGACGAAGTCTCAAAATGATCTTAAAACTCTCGTATTAAGAGCAAATCAAACTTATTTATTGATCATTATTGTCCAAACTAAAGGTTTGTACCGAATATCAGATCAATCGGTAGGGAGGAAAAAATGGAAGGGGGTAAAAAAAGAAATTAAGATCATTTTGACTACTTTGTTCGCCAACATTTTCTGATGCCGACTGTACCGTACTGTATTTACCTATATAGATAAATACATTCAGTTATGGGCGCTATACTCTGACCTGATTGTGTGATTCAATTAAGGTTAGAATCATAGCTCACTAAAATGAAAGTTAATCACAATATTGTTCTTCTATCAGAAAGGTTTTAACCAGATCAGAAAATTGCCGCATTTCTACTTTTATTTGGTTGAGTAGTACCGGAGATGTGACCTAAAATAGACGATAACTGACATCTACGAGCCGCAAGCATCTGCTAATACCATAATAATGTAGATAACTTCAGAATACCACAAGCTTACACAAGTATCTATCAATCCTTTGTCAAGGGCTCGTATAGTTCAGAACTAATCAGACAATCCCAATTTACTTACTTAAGAAAATCATCCATAACTTTAGTAACTTAATTATGTTGAAATAATTTTAAATTAATATTTCAATGCTTAAATCTAGACCTTCAAGTTATAATACAGTGAAATTTATCTCAATTCTAAACTGTGCTTGCCTGTAACAAACTATTTTAATTTAATATTCGTCTACAGAAAGTATGATTACTAAAATATTTCTATTATTAATTTGTTATCTAGAATACTCCAAGGAGATTGCGTCTCGCCTAGCTGTCTTTTACAAAATCCGTTAAACAGATTATCATTTAAATTAGTTATTAAAATGTTAAATTACCCTTTTGGTAAATTTTAGATCAAAATTAAATATTTAACTACGTCATATTGTAATTGGGGTCATAACTTAGGAGTAAATTAGTTTTCTCATAGGTCATAAGTTAGTCAATTAGATATTGAGTATTTAAATTTAAAGTATATTTTTAATATACATAGGTTTAATAAGAAATATACTCGAAAAACATTGGAAAAAATGAAATGCTCAAGTTAGCACAATAAATGCTATAAAAAATTCATTCAAAGAAATATACTTTTAATTTAAATACTTAATACCTACATATTTACCTATATACTAAATACCATTATAATAGTATATATCCTATTTATTTACCTCTATGATTTATAAGCGAATATAAATAACAACTTCAACCTAAACTAACAAGGACAACATAAACCAGGAATTCTACTTAAATCTCCTTTTCCCATAAAAGCGGTTACATAAAACAAATATAACCAATCGTTGTTTTTTTGTAATAATAATGACAAAGCTATAGACAGTTCATTACGTGGCTACGGTATGAAGCTTTGTATAATGCAGATATCGCTGGGCAGTTGAGGGTTAACTTTGTTACGTTTTATCCCACTGAGGACCGAACAGATTGACATGATAAAATGGTTCTCGTTTCCGAAGGATTTATAAATAATTTGTCGATGGGTATTTTCTGAAAATCGAATGTAAAAGCCTTTATTTTTTGATATTTTGAAATAAAAATTCTATGTTAATGAAGAATCAAAATGCGTATGTCTATTTCGTAGTGAGTGGAAAAATTCGCCCTTGTTTGATCAAATGATAAAAAGTTCTGATACCACTATCTTACCGCTTTGTTATGTATAAATTACTAAAATTACTATATAGTATTTCCACTATTCCCTTCAGAAAAGATTTTACAATTCCTATGAGGTTCTAAGTAGCTTAGCATGTGTGAATGATACTTTGTAGTATGTTACATTTTTGCTAAATTTCTTATTTTGCCCACAGGCAAACAGTAACTGTTTGCCTGTGGGCAAAATAAGTTTTAAAAAAAGTTGAGCTATTGAGCTGCTGCACTAGCTAATTGGGACAGTGAGGGACAAAGTATGTAAACCTTCCGTACATCCTACTAATATTATAAACGCGAAAGCTTGTGAGTATGAATGGATGTATGTATATTTGTTACTCTTTTACGTAAAAACTACTGAATGGATTTTCAAGAAACTCAATAATATAGCTTATTCAACAAAATAACACATCCGTACTTACATACTAATATTATAAATGCGAAAGTAACTCTGTCTGTCTGTCTGTCTGTATGTTACACTTTCACGCCTAAACCACTGAAACGGTTTTGATGAAATTTGGTATAGGGATAGGTTAGACCTTGAGAAAGGACATAGGTTATGTTAAGTCGCGATAACCGACATCCACGCGGGTGGAGCCACGGGCAAAAGCTAGTAGGCTATATATCATCACGCTACTACCCAAGGGAACGGAGCAGTACTAATCCTGCGCAGACGAAGTCGCGGTCACTAACTAGTATCAAATATATTAAATTATTGATTGGTATTACGTTCTCAAATACAAATTTTATAATAGATATTCATTTTAAATATTTATAACCTTATACAAATAACTTTATTGTATAGTTGTAAACAGTAATTAAATAAATATTAAAGCTTTAAGGTATCACTCAATTTCAGCTGTGTGATTAAAATGAACTAAAATTAAAAATTTAAAAACCCCCGTCACAAAAAACACCTACAAAAAATTTAAAATAAATGAATAAATTTTAATTCAACGGTTGCCATGTCGGGGGACCTTAACTGGTTAAATATAAAAAGGTCCCCCGACATGGCAACCGTTGAATTAAAATTTATTCATTTATTTTAAATTTTTTGTAGGTGTTTTTTGTGACGGGGGTTTTTAAAATTTTAATTTAATTTTTATTTTATACTTTTTAAATTGATCTACTCGTCAAGCTCTTTCATTTGATACCCATATTGAGGGAATTATAAAGAAATACGTATTCCAACATGTTGTGGCGGCGGCCATTTTGGACCGATTTTTTTCAAACATGGCTAAGAACACTCCCGACTAATACACCTTTCAAACAAAAAAAACTAAATCCAAATCGGTTCATCCGTTTGGGTGCTACGACGCCACAGACAGACACACACACACACACACACACACACACACACACAGACACGTCAAACTTATTATAACACCCCGTGGTTTTTGCGTCGGGGGTTAAAAATAGAATTGATTAAACTTGATATCATTGAAAACTAATTAATACAGATTGAAGACTTCGATTTGATTTCTAGGCAAATGAAAGGACAAACTTCAAGGAGGCAGAAGTATTCTCTAATTTTATTAAAAGGTATTGAGACTAAAAGTCCACACTAAAATATTTTTAGTTTGTAAAGTAACATACAGCTAGTTGTAATAGATACTAATTAAATTAGAAAATGAATAATACATTCCTAAGGTTGTTTTTGTAAGAAGAAAGGAAGGAAGGGGTTTTTGTCCTTACTAATATTATAAATGCGAAAGTAACTCTGTCTGTCTGTCTGTCTGTATGTCTGTCTGTCTGTCTGTCTGTCTGTCTGTATGTTACGCTTTCACGCCTAAACCACTGAACCGATTTTGATGAAATTTGGTATAGGGGTAGATTAGACCTTGAGAAAGGACATAGGCTATGTTTTGTCGCGATAACCGACATCCACGCGGGCTGAGCTGCGGGCAAAAGCTAGTTGTTATATATTTTGTACACGGTCTGTTCCACTTTTATCGAGTATCCCAGCCTAGGCGGAGACAGAAATAGCCTAAATATTATAATAATATATTAATAACCTATAAACCGTCAGTTCAATGACGAATAGGCCGTAAACAATCGTTTGATTTTATCGGCATCGCAAAATAATGTAAATATTCTGCGCAATATCAGCTCATACGTGTTAATAGTTTTATGAATTGAGCATATCTGTACCAACGTGATTATGTATTAAACATAGCATATTAATAAGTAACTATGCCTGCGAATGCATATGCCTTACATTTTAGGTTTACTGTAAAAAACTTTCAGCGATGAGGCCGTCTAATGTACCTACATCAAATTGTGTACATACTACTTACTTGACTCTATTGTGAATAAAGAATTATTTTATCTGCTTATCTGAATATTTACAGAAACATTTTTCAATTTTTTTTACTCGCCTCACTACTTGATCCTCCAAGTATCTTTGTGTTCCACTCTCTCCTCTCTAAGAATTACGCAGCTAATAACTTCTCGGTGTCAGGCCCACGTATTCAAGCCAACGTCACTTTACCCAACTCACTTTCCAAAGAACAAAGACTTTTTTGCCCCATATTTTACTCTTTTTTAGCCCTGGCAGTACCGCATTACCTCTACCAACGGTGAAGTTGGATTTCTTCTGCAATATCGTCATGGTTGTGGATCCAACCTCCACTCTGGTAACGCGACAAAAAGATAAATGAGAATGCCGTCAGGCGAAAGCGCTGGTTCAGAAATGAAATTAAACTCTGCGGAAAAGTACAAGTGTATTATTCAATACTTACATTTGGATCCAACCTCCACTCTGGTAACGCGACAAACAGATAAACAAATAGGAAATAGAAAGAAAATATTTTCGTGTTCAGTATCGTTAATATAACATAATTATACATGTTAAGAAGAGTAGACGAAGCTCATGAAGTGTAAATGAAATGCATTTGGTAGGCTGTACCCTTGAAGGAAAAGGTGTGAGCATATGAATATATGTAATGAAATGGAAATACCTCTATGGACTGTGCAAATAATAATAAAATTGCGATAGAATCCGTTTCAATTATTTTATTTCAAAATATTACCGAAGTTTGTATTTCGTTCCATCAAAATCTATCATGTGGCTTCCCGTTTCGACATACATCGTAAACACAAATAAGATAATTTTGTGAAAAAGGACGAGTCTAGAATCGTATGCAGTTCTGGATTGCGATTTATCTGGAGACAGATTGAACAGAAAATCTGTCAATACATCTGGTCATTTTAGAATAATGATATAAGAACCTTAAATATTTTAGGAATAGATTTTTACATTATATATTGAAAAATTTCGTATTCCCTTGTCTTTTTGTCAAAATATGGATTGATTTTAATGTTATTTTCAAGCTAAATAATAAGCAGAACTTAAGGCTCGGTGTATTCTTTTTTATATTTGTCATAATATGTCTGAATATTTAACAGGGAAATTTTCAATCTATGAAGCTGCTGCAGCCTAGATCACATATTGAATGATTTATTTTAAAGCATTTAGTATGCTAACTAGTCAAAATCCCGACTGAACCGATATTTTTTTTCTATCTTAATCGATAGATCCCATATATTCCATTGTTTTTAAAAAGAAGCATTGCGTGATATGTAATATTATTGTATTGTTTTTTTTGTATCATTTCTCAGGAAGAAGCCGCAAGTTTTCCTCTTTCCCCGCTGGGACTAATTACTAAAATATAAATCTTCTTTATGACTTTGCTCGGCAAAATTTTCCATTTTATTATCGATGTTATGATGCTATGAATCTTATAAAATACATGGTTATAATACGAAAGTCTTGTTTAGAATATAGTACAGACTTGTTATCGTCAAGATTCTCAAGTAGGTTTTCGGATCCCGCATCACTCAGCGCACAAACAAAAGCGCGGTGACCACTTAAACCAGCGCGTAATTTAATTTATATAAGTTTGTTCTTATCTGTACTTTCAACATCCTTATTGTTATAATAATATTCTAATATGCCTGAACTTGATTTAATCCCGGATAGCAAACGATACAAACAAAAACTATATTTTTTGAGTGGATCGTCCAAGGTTCTGTCTAAAACAAAAGTATGATTTAACAAGAAAAGTAAATTAATGAATTTGAAAAACCCCCGAGATTGCCCTAAAATTTTTTACTGCTGCGCCCCTTAGTGGGTTGTCATCATAACTCCTATCTATGAACATGAAACCAAAGTAATAATTGAAAACTGCATCAAAATCGGACTTGTAGTTTTGGAGAAAAATGGCCACATTAAAAATGTTTGCTGTAACGCCCCCTGTTGAGTTGTCACTGTAACACCTATCTAAAAACATGCTCCAATTAAAATCGAACCCATAACTGAAAACTGCATCAAAATTGGATAGGTAGTTTCGGAGAAAATGGCAACAATCATTAACATAAAAAAAGAATAGTTTAGTTTTAATTTTTATTTTTTTTATTTTTTCATTTGCACAAACAAACAAACACACAGGCATCCTCTCACCCCAAACGCATATACCGTCTCCGTTCCATCGTGGGTAAAAATATACCTTACTTACCTATACAATAAATAAACCCTTGGCATATTGTCACTGTATTTCACAAATGGTTTGTGATTAAGATCACAAGTCTGCCGTCCTTTAAATATAGAGCTGTTATCTACCAAATCGAATTCGAGATAAAGGACCACAGATTATACACAGACCTTCAGCACTAATGTAATATTTTAATTGATTCACTGACACATTTTAATAATAATTTAATGGGCTATAGGGTAGAAAATTACAACTTACGAGTGGTTATTTGTCGAGTAACGACACCATTTATAAAATATTGCATTCATAATAAGTACTTAGAAATTAGGTCACAGGAAATTTTTCTTAATTATATATCGTAAATTTGTATGGCGTTATTTCTAGATTTCATTACACATAATAACTACCTTTCAAATAGTTACTAGTAGTAGTACTAGTTTATACCCATTTAAATAACAGACCATCGTACGAGCAAATCTTTCCTTACACCCAGTTAGTAAAATAATGCTTACATTTCATACTGTTTATAATGGAGATTGATGGCACTTGATGGAACCTACTACATATATTGAATAATACACTTGTACTTTTCCACAGAGTTTAATTTTATTCCTCTTCTTTTTGAAACCATCAAAGTTAACCTTTGAGAATGCCGTAAGGCGAAATCGATCAGGTTCAGAAATAAAATTAAACTCTGTGGAAAAGTACAAGAATATTATTCAATACTTGCATTTCAACCGTTTTTCACAATTGGACCAAATGCGTATTTGACCAAACGCGACTAAACAATATTAAATTACTGTGAGTATACTATCATCTAATTTCTGGTATAGCTTAGTTCCCGAGGAGGGCCAGACCGTAAGGGATGGCCCTGGGTCAGCCGGGGTGCGAGGGATATGTCGATGACAACCTCACCTTCGGCCTAGCACCACGATCCACAGTCGGTATTCGGTTTTAGTCGGTTCGAGTCCGACATAACCTCCAATTCCGGCTCCGGCACCCCTGGTATCCGAGGGGAAAAAAATGTATAGCTTAGTTTATTCAAAAAAATCCGGGACTAATACACTTGACGTAACAAAATTCACGTTTAATCACAAAATATTGAAGACAAATTTATCCTTTGACTTTAGGCGACCGGCCCATCAATGAGCATGATTAAAATTATAGTTTATAAATTATTCTTCCAGAGTTTCAAGAGCCCCTTTCTAAAGTTGTGATGTGTGTCAAACCTTTGTTACGAATTCTGAGCACTCTCAGCAAAGTTCACAAGTTTCACGGCTTCCATTTTAAGTAAGGCTTACCTTGATTAGTAACTGAGTCCCTCATTTTCTCAGGATTTACGACCTAAACTTTTGGACCTTTAAATAAATTGTTGATGAGTTGATTAACGTAAAGTTAGTGCTTCTCTTGTCTTCCCACCTGTCTATATTAATTTTGATGCTTTTTATTTATGATACTGATTTTTAACTGGCCTTTTTGCTACATTTTATGTTCACAGGGCTCATAACTTTTTTTTTAAGTTTCAATTATACATTTAAAGAAGTACAGTAAGCTTCAGAGAAAAGGAACCCCCCTTGAGAATAAAACCATTATGTAGGGGGGTTCCTTTTCTCTGAAGCTTACTGTACGTTACATCCACAGTGCAAGTGTTTAATACGAGTCATTAATCAGATCAGAATAAAATAAAAAGCATTGTACATTGCTTGGTTGTATTTATGTATCCTCTTGGTACTTTTTTCGGCACTAAAACTATTCCTACGAAATTCAAACCCTAAACCTTTAAACAGAAAGGTCGCAAACCCCACTCGGGATGTGGATTAGTATACATTATACAATATAATATAAGGAACCCCCCTTGATAATGGTTTTATTCTCAAGGGGGGTTAGAATAAAACCATTATCAAGGGGGGTTCCTTTTCTCTGAAGCTTACTGTACGTTACATCCACAGTGCAAGTGTTTAATACGAGTCATTTTCTAAGCAACAACTTGCTGAGCAATAGTTATTATGTAACAGATTCAACTACCTGCTAAACCTTATAGCAGCCTACTTATCTATATCGTAGATTACTGTGCAGATCTGTTATATTTTATGATTTGACCCTAAAGTTATCGGGGGTAACTTAAATATCTCAGACTCGGACCGAACCAAACCGCACGGTGTTTCGCCACATCTACCTTTGTGGCCGGAGAACCTGGTGTACCCAAGAGACCATATTTCTGAGACCTCTGCCGGCATGGCCACAAAACTTACTGGTAAGGTTACCTCTACATGTCCTTAGGTATCAAATCCCCCTCAAGTATAATATATGTATTTATTACTTACACAATAAGAAGTTTTTCTAATATATAAAATTCTCGTGTCACAGTTTTCGTTGCCATACTCCTCCGAAACGGCTTAACCGATTCTCATGAAATTTTGTGAGCATATTGAGTAGGTCTGAGAATCGACCAATATCTATTTTTCATCCCCCTAAATGGTGCAGCGGGAACGGGATCTGACGCCACGGGTGCAGGGAAAAATTGGCGGTACGAAGTTCGCCGGGACAGCTAGTATTCATATAAAATAGTATGTTTAGATATTTTAACTGTGTTTCAGACGGATAACGCAACGGAAATCTTACTAATATTATAAACGCGAAAGTTCGTGAGCATGGATGTATGTATGGATGGATTTTTGTTACTCTTTCGCGTAAAAACTACTGAATGGATTTTCATGAAACTTTTCCATAATATAGCTTATACATCAGAATAACACATAAGCGTACGCTACTACTCAAGGGAACGAAGCAGTACTAATCCTGCGCAGACGAAGTCGCGGGCACCAGCTAGTAAATGTATATTTCCCTAGGCATTAAAGGTATACCAAGTGTAGAGAGTTAGTTCAAGAGATAGTATCAAGGTTCTCTCAAGAGATGCCTCCACGTTTTCAACACAAGTTAATTAAGTCATCGGAGAACTTTGTGTGTACTTCAACAACTTAACTAATTTCTACTGAAAATGTGGGCGAATGCACTAACTCCTACAGTTGTTGTTTCAATACTACTTGACAGCAGGCTTAGTTTTGCCACTTTCAGTTCGTTTTTGTTCTTGAACCCAACATAATATATTCGTATTCCTATACCACAAAATAGATTATACCTATACTATGAGACTCCTACTACTCCTACTACTAGAATTTGCCCACACCAATGACTTTTCGATGCTTTTCGAAGTTACGCCCGGTTAATGACAATAGGCTCGCCACCTATTACATTGGGACCTAAACATAAACTGGCGAAATGTGGGTGCTAGCACCTCTGCTTACCCCTTCGGGGAATACAGGCGTGAGTTTATGTTATATTTATGTATGAGACACCAAACTTTGACAAAGATTTCTTTCGTCTTAAAAAATCAGGTTGTAACCATGGCCTGTATTGGACCAGATGATAATCCGTTGTTGCCTTTGACGATAAGTTTGTGGACTTTATCATATTGACATGTGATATGAAACTTAATAGCTAAACAACCAAAGTAATCGTACTCCTAATGTAGAATAGTACTATAAACACATATGACTAAATTACATACATACATATAATCACGCTTTTATCCCCAGAGGTGGCTTAACACCCACATTTGACCAGTAATAGGAGGTGAGCCTATTGCCGTATTCCGGGCACTATTGATAACTCGAGCCATGTATTTGTGGCTGAGTCTGGGCTATATATATCTATCTGACACCGCTTGAGAAGAAATGGGGTGGCCCAAATTCTATTCTGTCGGGAATTTGTTGTTTTGGGTTCTGCCACGTGTTGCGATGTCATGCTCCTGTTTGTACAGTACATAGGCGTATCTTTATTCACCCCGTGTGTGTTTTCCCAAGACACTCATAGTGGCCTTTTTCTTGTATCTACCTTAATGCATACTAATCCACATCCCGAGTGGGGTTTGCGACCTTTCTGTTTAAAGGTTTAGGGTTTGAATTTCGTAGGAACAGTTTTAGTGCCGAAAAAAGTACCAAGAGGATACATAAATACAACCAAGCAATGTACAATGCTTTTTATTTTATTCAACATTGATCCGAGGCTGGCAAATATATTTCAGAGTGGAGCTTTCTTATATAAAATAAGAGCCTTGGCGTAAAATAAATAAATAAATAAAAATTCATGCGTTCAAACCAGTATCAAATTTCAATAATGTTTAATATAAACAGCTATCCTTAATATTATGAAAAATGAAAGCAATAAGGAATCAACCTTCAGGCCTTTTTCATTATTATAAGATTAGTACATCGACCCTACCCTTTTATAATATTTTCACAAAATGAAATCGCAAATATACTTTGGAATTCACAATGTAAAAAACCAATTTGACCTCAAATTTATACAAATCAGGGGAATAACAAACAAAATATTTACATATGCTCACAAGAGGATCTTTTATTATTAGAGCGAAGATTTAGCTTTATTTGTTTGAATTATGTATTTGTAGAGGGCTTTTGAAGCATAGGTAGTCGAAAAAAAGGTGGATAGATGGATTGGCGAGGACATGACAAGTAAAGGATTAAGTAGATTTGACTGCATTGATGTTATGTTATTATCGACAGACTGTTAGAATTCAGCTGAAGATTATAAAATTTGTTCGTTGAACATCATAATAATTGAATACCATAATTGATTACATGGCCATCCTTAAATATATTACAACTCACAAACCAAGAGCAAGAACTTCAATGAATAATTAGCTTAAAATAAAATAAAATAAAAGCTCCTGTCCGTAGGTAAAAGAATAGACTTCTTGTTATCCACTTAAACGCAGAACCGCACTAAGTACAAAATACTGAGAGCGTAATTTGTTGCCACTCAAATTTCACTTTTATGTAAAATCAAAGTCACTACATTTGGAAAAAAAATTTTTTTTTATAAAAGGACCCTTCAATTCGACTTTACCTGGCTAAAGACAAGGTCTCTGAAAGAGGCATCACCATTGCAAACACATATCATGACAACAATTGTGGCATTCAGTTTGACAGCCTCATCAGGTTTCACGTACCTTAGGACTCAGGACTGTATGAAGAAGGAAACACATGAGCTGACAGGGAGCTCCAGGTCTTAATATGGCTAACTAACCTTATTTTACTTACTTATGATATATTTGACGAAACGCGAGTTAAGTTTATTCCTAGAATAAACAGGCAATATCACCCACATAGTGGCTGTTTATTCTAGGAATCTCCCCTATATTTAGTTTTGTTTTCTTAGTACTTTGTCTGCAATCTTTAAATAATTTACGAATTCTCAGATCATGTTTAGTATTGACTTACCATTTCACCCCTATGACCGCACTCTCTTTAGTAGCAGTAGTGCAGTTAAAGTTCGCTCTGTAATTCTTATGTTCTTTCTTCTTAATTTTTCTGTATATTTTAATTGAACTAACCTTATGACCGAGAAGTATCGGGATCGAATCCTGGTCATTACACTTCCGAAGTATAGACTTGAACACAAAACAAAATTCCAACTGCATAAACATAGATGAGGTATATGAAAACGAGTTAATAAAACCGGCCAAGTGCGAGTCGGACTCGCCCATGAAGGGTTCCGTAGCAGCAAGTAACATAATATACAAGTTCTTGTATTATTTTTGAGTTAATTGAATGGAAGGTGAAAATTGCGGTTTATGACGTATTAAAAAAACCTACTTGCTAGATCTCGTTCAAACCAATTTTCGTTGGTAGTTTGCATGGCAATGTACATCATATATTTTTTTAGATTTATCATTCTCTTACTTTAGAAGTTCGTTGGTAGTTTGCATGGCAATGTACATCATATATTTTTTTAGATTTATCATTCTCTTACTTTAGAAGTAAGGGGGGGGGGGGGGGGGGACACATTTTTCTACTTCGGAAGTGTCTCTCGCGCAAACTATTCGGTTTAGAAAAAAATGATGACTTCCCAAATTTCAACGCAATAGGCCTTATAGTTTCGGAGAAAAGTGGCTGTGACATACGGACAGACAGACATGAGGAATCTATAAGGGTTCCGTTTTTTTCCATTTGGCTACGGAACCCTAAAAACGTGGTAACGTGTTAAAAATATGTAAATTTTCGTACGTTGAAGAAAATTATACGAATATAAAATCGGCGTTTGGAATGAGGTAACCAGTAGGCCGCTGTGCAATTATTATAATCACTTTACTGAAAAATTGTCATTACGATCGCGATTTAATATTTAGGATTTTCCCTATTGCTCTTAAAGTCACTGTTCTATATTCTTATTACTAAAATACAACATCATCACACTACACTTCCTAACATCCTATAAAATTATTCTTGGTAAAAATAAACCCTTTGGTGTGGTTGGAAAAACTTCTGGCTTTGAATGAAATGGCATTTAATGAAGCTTACACATCTCAATAAACATAGATGATACTTTCAAGGGCAGTAAACTCACAGTGAACCCAGATTTTTCTATCAATAATGTCGAGTTCACCGTTGTTTGTTTGTCCACTCAAGTGTACAAAGAATCCGTATAGAAGTATCAAGAGCGTCTTGACCCAACTGTGACACACAAGCACTCATCTTGTTACTAACTTACAAAAGAATGATAAGTACTTTTTAGTTGGTAATAGAAATGTTTCTGTTACATTATTTTGTATTTATTATCGACCTCATTAGGAATAGTTAAGTTAAGTGACTAAAATTTTTGGTTAGTGTAGTTATTAGGTAGGAGTGTTTAGTAATACTACTCATCATCATGTCGTATGGCATTTGCTCGAGTCCTCAACGTCCAGTTGGCAAATCCAGTTTATTGTTGCCAGTGTGAGATCATGTATCTCACGCATTCCTCCAGGGAAACGACGAAGTGGACACTCCTCTGCTATATGCATCGTTGTCTGCTCCACAATCTCAGTTCAGCGCTTCTTTATACTAATACTATTAAACTATCACAACATTCTGAAAGCTTTCAATTCCAAGCCTAGAACGGGTTACAGTTGTTTCAAAACATTCTCCAATACAGAAAATAACAATAAAGCACTAATAAAATTCGCACCATTTACCGCGCGTGTACCAAAAAGGTTTCAGCTTGCGATTGTTGCCGTTCGGTTGCTTTTGAAATTTTGACGGTCCAATTTTTCGACGGGAGATCTCGACAGTGGAAATTGATTTTTCCTGTTTCCATTTCGCTTTTTAAATCGCATTTTCTGAGTATTTAAGGTAGATGTGCGTGACATGGGAACTCAACTTGTTCATAGCACCTAGTAAGAGCAAAGTCTATGTCTCTCTCTTAACATGTTACACATAAACGCCTATAGATTATCTTCAGATTAAATGTATTCACAATATAAGACTCGGGATCTATAATTACTTTCAAAAGGTAACAAAATTTGCTTGCGCGGACCATTTATATTAGTGCCCAGATGGCTGATATTATTATCTTCGATAAAAGTTTAATAATTACTAACAATATCTCTTTGTTGGAAATCTAGGATGTTGAACATGTTGGAATTAAATCTACTAAAATGATACAGTGTTCCGTAACGAGACTACGACATTTCCGTCTTCTCCAAATAAAAAAACTGACGATGCGTGATGCACACGCAAAAGAACCCCACTCTATCGGGCTCTTGCTTGTCTCGGAATTATGTCAAGTCCATGACCAATGTTTTTGACTTTTACAAAATTGCTTTCATGCTTTACAAAAATAGCCGTAAAAAAGTATCCGTTTATATTCAATGGTCTGTACAAAGAAGACAACAATAAATTATACTAAAGGAGCGGTACCGTTGCAAATATTGAATTATCTAATACAAAGTACACCCAGACAAATTTTATTTGTTATTCCCATAAATAATATCCATATAAAGATCGATAACTTTGTGCCGTGTAGTCGTTTAAGTATATACTATATACTCGTACATTCCAATTACTGTTGAATATTTCATCGTTGCTCTCGGCGACTGTAAAATGACATCGTAATAAGAACATTAAAAATTCAAGTACCTAGTACCCCCTGTAGGGTATTTCGTGAGATATTTCAATTTCGAAACAACTCGAACTGACTCAACGTTATAAACTCAGGAAGATTCAGCACCATGAATTTACAATTGAACAGAATTCGCGTCGCTGGCGTTTCATGCTATATATTTTTCATTTATGTCTCAAATAACATTTTCGCGTGAATATCTCTGATACAAGAAAGTACAATTTTGACATTTGATTGTCTCGTAATATGGAGAATATTATGTAGACGAGGAAAACTGTAAATATTTGAAGTGTAATAAAAGCATTTTTGCCTCTATGTTCTCGAGTGTAAAAATATATTCGTAGTTGTAACCTAACATGTATATTATACTAGCTTTAACCAGCGGCTCCTTCCGTGTGGATGTTGGTTATCGCGACCAAACATATCCTATCTCCTTTTTCATGGTCTAATCTACCCCTATACAAAATTTCATAAAAATCGGTTCAGTTGTTTAGGCGTGAAAGCGTAACATACAGGCAGACAGACAGAGTTACTTTCGCATTTATAATATTAGTATAGATTCTCTTTATTCTTATTTTTAACCCCCGATGCAAAAACGACGGGGTGTTATAAGTTTGACGTGTCTGTGTGTGTGTGTGTGTATGTGTGTGTGGTTGTGTGTGTGTCTGTCTGTGGCATCGTAGCGCCCAAACGGATGAACCGATTTGGATTTAGCTTTTTTGTTTGAAAGGTATATTAGTCGGGAGTGTTCTTGGCCATGTTTGAAAAAAATCGGGGTTAGGAGGCAACTGGCCTCTGGTCCGCGGCCCATATTACACGTAGTGGGAATAATAGAGGACAAGTCGGCCGATTACGGGGGCCAGAATACGATCCAAGATGGCCGCCGCCACAACATGTCGGAATACATATTTCTTCATAACTCCCTCAATATGGGTATCAAATGAAAGAGCTTGACTAGTAGATCAATTTAAAAAGTATAAAATAAAAATTAAATTAAAAATTAAAAACCCCTGTCACAAAAAACACTTCCAAAAAGTTGAAAATAAATTAATAAATTTTGATTCAACGGTTGCCATGTCGGGGGACCTTGAATTGTTCCAATAATATAACGGAAAGCTTAACCAGTTAGGGTCCCCCAACATGGCAACCGTTGAATCAAAATTTATTAATTTATTTTCAACTTTTTGGAAGTGTTTTTTGTGACGGGGGTTTTTAAATTTTTAATTACTATACTGCACTTCCTACTATACTACTACTCTTGTTAAATTCTACTACAAACCTCTAGCATAGTAATGGTATCAAAATTTCGCTAATTCAAATAATGAGCACATCAAATTCATAGAATACCTACGTTTTAAATTTTTAACAAAGAAACAAACCATTAACATAAATATACATACATGATACTTACGACTCAGGGACAACACAATAGCGGGCGCTATTAAAATAAATGATCATGTTGCAGAACCTTTTCCGTCCTTCGTGAATTAACGTCTTTCATGCCGTATTATGACATCCGTTCAAATTCGGTGGGACTTCGGAGAGCACTTCCGAAGTCTGCGCCCCAAACTGTTGGTGTCAGCTAACGCGCTGATGCGGCTGCTGCCCAACTTGAGGGGCCCAGAGGACTCCTGCAGGAGACTCTACGCGGGTGTCGTGCGGTCCATGGCCCTGTACGGGTGCCCCGTGTGGGCGGACGCCCTGCAGGCCAGGTTCGTGCAACTGCTGCATGCGCCGCAGCAGACGATGGCCTGCAGGGCCATTAGGGGGTACCGCACGATATCCTTTGAAGCGGCGAGTCTCCTAGCCGGATCACCACCGTGGATCCTGGAAGCGAGATCCCTTGCGGCACTGTATCGGTTCCGTAAGGAGGCGCGGGAGCGGGGATCCGATCCCGAGCCCGAAGACATTCGGGCCGAGAGGTCCCGACTCCACGGGATCATGGTGGCGGAGTGGGAGCGAAGACTTGAGCAACGACGCGCAGGGCATGCCGTCATAGAGGCGGTAAGGCCCATCATGGGGGAATGGCTCGAGAGGCCACATGGCAGCCTCTCGTATTGACTGACGCAGATTATCACCGGGCACGGGTGCTTCGGGAGATATCTGTGTCGGATCGAAAAGGAGCCAACGTCCGAGTGCCATCACTGCGACGCGAGCGAGGACACGGGGCTGCACACGCTCACCGAGTGCCCGGCATGGGCCGGACCGAGGCGGGAGCTAGTGGCGGCCCTGGGAGTGAGAGTTCTCACCCTCGCCACCCTGCTCACAGCAATGGTCCGCTGCGCGGACGCGTGGGCGGCCGGCGTCTCCTTCAGCGAGCAGGTAATGGTCGTGAAGGAGACGGCGGAGCGGGAGAGGCGGCGCGAGCGAGAAAGACTCGCAGATCGCGCCGCCCGCGCGCGCAGGCAACTCGGGCGTCGGAGGGCACTGACTGACCTCCGTCCCCCATGAGCGCGGGCCTGGGGGTGACGGGTGGAGCCGCCTGTCACCCCAGCAGAAGCAGGCCACGGCGGCGGCGCGCTGAATAGTGCGCCTCCCCATTCCGGGGGCGAGTTGGGGACACCGTTGTCCCCCCTCCTGAGGAGGGCCAGACCGTAAGGGATGGCCCTGGGTCAGCCGGGGTGCGAGGGATATGTCTTTGACAACCTCACCTCCGGCCTAGCACCAAGACCTACAGTCGGCGTGCGGTTTTAGTCGGTTCGAGTCCGACATAACCTTCCCTTCCGGCTCGGTATCCGAGGGGATTTCCGCACGAAAAAAAAAAAAAAGACATCCGTTCAAATCAACTCAATCCCAAAAATACAAAACAATTAAGTCTACAGATGTGTAATATTTGATATTAAATGAAACTTCATACTCGTTATGTTAAGTTAATTTAAACATAAATTTAGTAAAGAAATCTTGAATTAGTAACGCCTATCATTAAAAGTTAGTTCCAAATTTAGCGTATATAATATATACGCTATATATCTGGGCGATTCAAGCTATATATTATATAGCTTGATTCGCCCAGAATCCATCATATTTTAGCTGACTTTGATTTTTAATCTCAATTAGCTGTTTCCCGCCGTTCCACCCTTATGGAATTTTAATCCTATTCCTGTAATCCGAAAGAAGTCTAGTAAAAATTAAACTATGTGCTATTCGACGCTATAATCGGTCTCTATTTAAATAAAATAAAACAAATGTTTAATAAATAAAAAAAACCAACTGCCACTGAAAAGATCGAAATAGGTTTGATAGCAGGCGGTACCCATTAATTTTCTTTCGGTTTATGATTGGCAAATGGGTACCGTCTGCTATCAAACTTATTTCGATCTTTTCAGTGGCAGTCGGGTTCTTTAATTTCTTAATCATTTTTCTTTTTAGTAATGATATGAGAGCCGTTAGAGCGTAATTGGATTACTAACATCATCACAAACTTCACATTCATAATATTATATATGTGAAAGATGTAATCTTATGGCTTACAGACAGAACTTAGTACCAGCATAAGGTTATTTTAAGGTCATAGCTTCAAACCATAAATGACCCAAATATTAGGAACCGAGACCGCCAACGACATTATTCCTTTGGGAAATTACAGATGTCTTCTGCCTCACCTGAACTGACCCTTACTCGTTATGTAATGGTGATCCTGTTTCATGACTGACATTGGATCTTTATGTCCGTTGGGCATTTTTTGAGATAGGAATATCAGTTGAAATTTTGACGATGTTACCGCTACCGACGCCTTAGTACACATAAGTTTACCTCGAATAGGAAGTTCTTGCGAGTGCCGATTCTGGCCAATGGCGTTTGAAAAAAGAGAGCGTGTAAACGCCGATTGGCTTGAATCCACACTTGTAATAACTGCAAAGCCGCTATTAAGTTTGGTTCAAGGTATATCTACATACTATTCTATTATATTGTTCAAGATTTCACGTCTACTAGGACTCCTGTAGTGCTACCAAATTTTTATTTAGTTTTAGCATTTCAAATGTCATGCTTACCTTCAGGAAACCTCAGCTGCAATTTACTGGACCTACTGAACAACGGACACAGAACACAAGAACTGACAAGATGATGAATATCAGGTCAGATGGTGGATGCTACCGGAAAAGTCGACATACAAATCATAAACAAGGACGCAACTTGGAAATCGTTCTTTGGAAGATTCCTTTTTTAATTTAAATATTAATCTTAAAGTAAAGTTTAATAATGTAGATTATTGGAACCTAGTATTCCTTTACAATTTACAGAGAGCAAACAAAGTTATGGCATTTTGGAAAAGTAACAGTTATAATTTATTATAATTTATTAGTAAATAAAAAGTAAAATAATGTACCTATAATGGTTAGTACTTCTATAATAAGTGATACATTCTTTCGTCAAGGTCGTAACAAACACCTAATTCCATTCCCTCGCCGTTCTACGTCATTCATAAAAATTAACTACTGAATTGTGACGACCGTTCAGTTACAGCGAATACCGAACTCAGTATTTCGTCCATAAAGAATTGTATTGTCAATATGAAAAAGCACGTCTGCTGATGTCATATCATCATAAAAGTGCATTGCTCAAAAGGGATATACAAAAAATGGCTCCTACAAAAATGTATTGTCCTCGGTCAAACTACGTTCAGAAACCATGAACTTTATTGCCAGAATTAGTGTTAGAAGCTGTAATTTATTAACTACTAACAAAACTACTGCCTGTGTAGCATTGGCAAATCAGTTGTCAGTATAATATTACCAATCAACTAACCCATCACAGTCTAATGCTGGACACAGGCCTCTCCCAATGTTGGGAACATTTGGCCTTCTATTTCCACGCTGGCCAGACGGGTTGGTACAGGGTTTTACTTCGAGTTTCCCCTCTATCGCTGAACACTAACGTACACAGTTACGTTTTACCGATATCAAATCAACACACAGTATGTAGTACTATATGTAAATGTTCTACAACAGTCTACGCACTATTTATACCCAAAGTAATCATTATCTTAACTAGCTCGTGTTATGGGATTCAAATCGCTGAAATTCATAGTACATTTTGTGAAGTGAAAACTTCTTTCGACGCATTGAGTGGTTTTTAGATAAACAAAAATCATGGAACGTCACATCACGAGGATATAATTCACAAGTCTTAGTTTTCACTTCAATAAATAATTTTAGTAGGTTATATTTATCGTTTCTGTAAATATAGCCAAAATATGCTGCCTTTCTTCTTTTCATTGTAGTTACTACTTCCATCTTTTTATCCATCATTTC
The DNA here is from genome assembly GCA_914829495.1 of Eilema sororculum. NCBI lineage: Eukaryota > Metazoa > Arthropoda > Insecta > Lepidoptera > Erebidae > Eilema > Eilema sororculum. The sequence continues at coordinate 15,018,098 of OU618552.1, read as the reverse complement.
TAAAACTAAATGTCCATTTAATTTTGAGCATTCGTCTGTAGATCCAAATTTCAAAAGCATCGAGTTTTTTGATTAAGTTTTGAAGGCAAAATTGGAGGTAAACGAAGCCAAGGTAGACGACGAACATCGTGGACACGAAACATAAGAGACTGGCTGGAGGTGGACAGCACAGCCGAGGTAATTAACATTACTGAAGATAGGGAGACATACAGACATATGGTCTCCGGGATGGAGATGGTTCCTGAAGAAGAAGAAGTTTTCTCTTCTATCAGCAGTCCCTAAAGACTGCCTGTGGGGTTCTACCTGTGTTTATATTTTGTTATAATTCATACCTACATACATTACAGTGTGACTGTATAGTATTTACCGTTAAGTTAGTAATCTGGGAATAAATTGCTTGCTATCTACGATAAAACATGTTTAGGTAGTCAAGGATATGATCGATTTATTGGATACAAAATGTATGTTTATCGGTGAAGTGTCTCAGCATTAATTTTCATAGTGCGAAATGACATAAAATATCCTGAACTCAGTTTAGGCTTTTTCAATAGATATATTAAAAAATCCGGATAGTTCGCAAATGCAACTGCTGTGTGCCAGATTCCGGGTTTTATTCCTAGTTCTGGCAAGGTTAGAGTACAACTGAACTACGGAACAATCAGTTCAATTGGAGTTCAAGAGCGTAATTTTATTTACATTGACAATGTATTAAAATAAAGCCTTATTATTGGTTATTTCCACTATATTACAAGAAACAATACTATCACTAGTACAAAGATCTATTGTATATAATTAGCTACTAAGACGGCCATAATCCATATTGTACTCTGCCTCTGGTTGTATTAGATACCCCATCTCCAACCAATACACATATACCTACCCACGAATGCGTACAATACAATATGATTCGCAATAATTAAATCAATTCATTCTTATAACATTAGAGTTACTAGCAATGTAGCTACTGATTTTATTCCAAAATATTCAAACGTAAATATAGACAAGGTAAAGGTGCTCGTAACTTTTACAAGTTACAAACTCTATCAGTACAACGGGACACATTCAAATTCAGATCATGCATTCTAATCCTTCTCATACTTTATTACATCGAGAAATTTAGATCCTTTCACCGTAGAATTGTGGCTACACTTTACATATGTAACTTGGGATAAGCGTCCCTACATGCCCTTTAATTACACCCCGACCACGTATAAATTGAAACTAACGATATTGAGGCCTTTGATAACTAAAATCGATTTCGAATTACCGAATACAACTTCAGTATCCTAATGAGTTCAGTTTCTAGATTATGAAATAAGATGGGGCTTTAAGATGATATTACAATGGGTAAGAGTACAAGCATTTTTTAGAGTAACGATTTCCTTAATCAATGGTCAATGTCAGCATCTACTGCTACTGCTTATTTTTGGTATTACAATCGCAAAGATGTGAACGGTCGCTGATAAATGCCGATGTATTGCATAGCAACTGTCTGTCTAACAAAAATGAAGGTGCCTGATACAAAATTTTACTGGTAATAACAAAACATAGGATCACCTGTAGGATCATTTGTTACCCCTTCATGAGACTAACGTACTGAGCGGTAAAACTTGTTAACTTTCTCAACAAAGCCTTATTTTTAGGGTTCCATACCTCAAGAGGAGAAAACGGAACCCTTATATTATGATCACTTCGTTGTCCGTCTCCCTGTCTGCCCGTCTGTCTGTCAACACCTTTTTCTCAGGAGGTATGATGTTGAAGTAAGTTTATACCACATACTCCGATCTATAACACCTTGAAACTGTGCAAAAATCAAACATTTAAGTCAACACAATCTAAATTTATTGTGCTTTATGTAGTTTAAGTTATGGAACCATCGGTGCGCGAGTCCGACTCGAACTTCGCCGGTTTTTTATATCAACAATGCATGTAAAAAACGCGAGCTGAACGTGTGCTATGACATATTGGTCCGATTCATCAAGAGACTTTGTAAGCCTCTGTGACCACCTGGTATTTATTGATTTACGAGTCTATCTCCCAGGAGAGCGAATTTCTACTTCAAAGCTTACCAACTATCACCGAACTTAGTCAAACTCATTTATTTGTTAAATATATCTATTTAACAACAAATTGACGAAGGCCCTTATTGATACCCTATAGAACAAAACAGTTTTAGTATTAAGTAAAAAAATTGTCATGCCTGAAAGATTTGAACCATGTATTTATTCTAACAATGGACGTTTGTAGAAATTGTTTGCATTTCACTTGCGCGATCTCAAAGGTAACTTACGTTTCATCTTTCTTTCACCTCACACCCTGTACAGTTCATTGCATACAGAGTCAACAAATAAAATATATTCAAAGGATTTACAGAACAAGTGACTTGTAAAAGAAAAATGTAGTATGCATGCTTTCTAATATCATTCTGTATGTGTGCCATCACTGTTATATGAATAAATGTAGAAAATAGTGGGTAAAGTCAGTAGTTTCGTAAGGGGTGCATACGGGTTTTGAAATCGAATTAGTTTACGCCAATATAACAAAAATATTGTAATACATACCTACACATGATCTAAATTAATTCTTGATCCAAGACCCAATCTCACTCAACACCACAAAAAAAGAAAACAAGAAGACTATAAAATAGCAGTTATTAAGTCATAAACCTTCACAAATATTACAATTTCAGATACACTTAAAATGCTTGGTAGATTGAAGTCTGATGAAGTCACGCTGGTAAGACTTTCTATACGTGTGGGTAGGTATCATGAATAATTCAGACATGGTTCGGGTGTCGCTTATCGAGTGCTATGTCAGGTCAAATGAAAAGTGATTTATGGAAGTGAGAAATTTATTCTGTGACAATTTTACTATGCGTATGTCTCATGCGAGTGACATACAATCGTATCTATAAAACATGCACTCGAAGAAGTGGAAAGAGTTAGAGATTTTTGGGAGTTTATCAATCAAACATACTCAGATCAGGCTGAAGGTAAATGGCTGTTTTCTTCTTTTATTTTCATATCACAAATAAGATACAAAATAGTAATGGTCCTGCAAAACTGTTTACACAGTTTGCCTGCAGGATCGGGTGAGTCTCAACTTACATTTTTTTTTTCTTTTTACATCTAATCTAATCTAACTTAAGACATTACTTCTAAATTTTTGTTAATAAGTACTTTTTGATATTTGGTATAAGGATTATCTGAAATAACACTATATCTACCTTTAGGCATTTTTATCTCGGCAGTCTCAACCGGAGCCAGAGGCAACAGCTATATAATGGTACGAACGTAACTAGGTAAGAACTATTTAAAGGGCTTCTTTAACCTTAATTTACAACAAACACAACCAAAGTAATTTGATAGCGGATTAAACACGTGGAATCAGTCGGGACTACGAAACATGTTTTCAGCGGTGAGCGGTTGATGTTACCAAAATACGGAAAGGTATTTCGATGATTGAGCTTGTTGGTTAGTCTGATTTAAATTGGGGTTTATTTGAGCTGTAAATTTGATTGGTCTTTAAACTACGGCTTAATATTTCAGCAGTGATACTTTTAGTCTGTGATTCGATCTGACTTAAATTAATTACTCGCCAGGCTGTCATTTTTAAGGACAGCTCGATTGCTTTTGAATAATTTTAATTACCTGAGTAATAGGAACCGTTCTAGTAAACCAGTTCAGATGATTTCTTCAGTGTTGATAAAGGCAGGCTATCCACTCCATCCATTCAGAACAAGTACAAAACCCAGACCTTTCTCTGAAAGTTTGTGTCGAGATTTTAAATCATCCTACGGTGTTAAGAGTTTGCTATTTCTGTAAAGCCGTGCTCTGATAGACACGCATACCTAACGTCAATTAAAAGTCAGTAGTTACGAAACAACAGATGAAAAAAATTTAAAAAACCCCCGTCACAAAAAATTCAACGGTTGCCATGTCGGGGGACCTTAACTGGTTTTAAGCCCTCCGTTGAATGGTAAGGTCCCCCGACATGGCAACCGTTGAATTTTTTGTGACGGGGGTTTTTTTAATTTTTAATTTAATTTTTATTTTATACTTCTTAAATTGATCTACTAGTCAAGCCCTTTCATTTGATACCCATATTGAGGCAAATACGTATTCCAACATGTTGTGGCGGCGGCCATCTTTGACCGATTTTTTTCAAACATGGCTAAGAACACTCCCGACTAATATACCTTTCAAACAAAAAAAAACTACATCCAAATCGGTTCATCCGTTTGGGTGCTACGATGCCACAGCAGACACACACACACACAGACACGTCAAACTTATAACACCCCGACGTTTTTGCGTCGGGGGTTAAAAAGGATGTGAAGGAAAATTTAACATCAATTTGGAGAAAATCATTGTTCACAAAAAATATTCTGCCGACTAAAACAGTCAAGAGAAAGAATTAGTACCGAAATTTCAGAATAATTTTAGGAAAAGCACTACCTATTCGTTTGTTCATTATTTATTGCGAAACATGTTTTCTTTTATACGTCCATCATAATTTTTGAAAATTATCAAGGAACATTGAAATTTACTTTATCATAAATTTAGGTATATAAAGTAATAATCTTTCAACGTGGTATGAGTTAAAAATACGCAGTTGGTATGATTTAAGAATGGTATGAGTTGACGTGGTATGAAGGCGGAACACCCCGTGTTTACCACACATAACGTTCAAGGATTATTATTTGTATATTTTTATACCACTTAGTAAGTGTTAGACAAGCATAATTATCGTGGTTACCGTGGCCCATGGAAGTATGTAACACCAGGGGACTCTTACTCGTGTTGTTGACCCTGCAAGAACAGAAAATTTATCATGTGACGTTGTTAGTAAAGCTAAACTGAACTTCTACGAAACTAGTACTGTATTATTCAGTGAAAGTTTCCAAGCTCATTAATACATATTATACGGTATCCCAAAATTAACCTTTGGGTCGCGGCCCACCAGGCGTGATAATCTAGTCTAAAATACCTGATTACAACAGAAGTATCGAAATTGTAGATATAGAAACTACCTTGTTAAAATTCTAACAATTCAACAGATTTGAGTACGAATGTTTTGCTAAACATAATAATACACTGAAAGTGGTATTTCTACGCTTTTTAATAGCTGATTAGAGCAATGCTTAAATACGCAAGACGTTGTTTGATATTCAAAACATGTCTATATTAATATAATAATTATGTTGTTTTAAATTTGTAGTTTTAAAAAACCAGGTCTAAAAATTAATTAAAATTCAAAAATCATATTTATTTATTATCATTTTCAGTAACAACTCACTCGTGAATTTTGAAAAAAAGAAATAAGAGTATAAAAAACGATTTTACTATTTCAACATTCAAATAACTTTTCAACTATTATCGCGGTTAAGATCATAAATTATACACTACAAAACAACACTATTCAAGAGGAAAAATACAATCCATCATACCTAAACCAACAGGAGTTTTATTTGTATGCTGAGCTCGGCGTCAGCCGGGCGTTCACCGGCTGTGGTAATTAATAAAATCGATTCACTCTCCGCGGTCATATGGATACTGTTGAGATTACACATTTTGGTTAAATTGCCGGATTCTTCAAATAATATGAGGTCATTGATTTGAGCTTAAACTTACGATGGTCATAAAGTGTTGCCAACTCAATGAAATTTCATCCGTTAGATTTTATTAGCTTTTACAATATATTAAAAATTATAACTTTTATCATAGTTAAAGGTAAAGGTTAAACAAAAAAAACTATTGCTATCGACAAAACAAGAACAAGAAATAATTATCAAATCCATTTGAATTTTTGAAGCAGGTATTTGGGTTGAAAGATACCGCTACATACAAAACATTCATTCTAAACTAAAAAGCCAATTATCCGTCCAAATACTCAGGTCTGCAAATCCCCGAAGAGGTAGACAGAGGTGACCCAGGTTTCATCAATTAGGATTTTCGGTCCTATGACGTAATATAAGTTGATCTTATTGCCGTCTAGCGGGCTCTTTGTTTTGGGCTGTATATTTATTGTCGGATGAAGAACAACCCTATCTCTTAGTCGCCTTTTACGACTGCCACAGGAAGAGCTGGGATGGTCTTATTCTACTCCCCCGGAACAAACACGGCAAAACGTGACAAAAATAAAATGGAAGATATTTCACCAATTTTTTCATAATTACCTCAACAGTAGACAAGAATTACTGCATGTAGACAAGAAATTGTGTGCTGTGGAAACAAACTCATTACAGTAGGTAATGAGTTTGTTTCCACAGCACACAATTTCTTGTCTGCTTCATTTAGATGCCAGGGACTACACCGCACTGGCCATAAATCTGGAGATGGAGTTCGTGTGGTTTTAAACGGCCAGACTTTGATATAACGACTTTATGAGCTCTTGGTGTGAAAACTGTAAAATTAACTACTACCAAGTTTTGTTTAATTTTATAGTTTACTAACATTTCAAACCATTATCACATAAAACTACATTAACTAAAAAAATCTATGAATTAAGATCGAATTTTTTCCATCTATCCTTCTGTCTGTTTGACTTTGCTGATCTCAGAAACTGTTGGACCAACTTTGATGTGACTTTCAATAGCAAATAGTATTAATAATATCCCGCAGTTTAAATAAATTTAATTTAAAAAAATATATATTTTAGGATTTTCACGCAAATCTGTAAACCACAGATCAACGTATAGGAAGTCACGCGCACAGTTAGTCTAAAATATTATAATCTGATTCAGCTGATCAATCATCATCCTCACAGCGATTTCCCAGTTGCGTTCAAACTTAATATTCTCTCAGATTTCGGAGCCCAGACAATAGTGGCTCCCGGAAAACCCGAAATATGCTGTTTTGTATTTCCAGGAGCCACTACTGTCTGGGCTACGAAATCTGAATGACTGCACTGACTACCAGATAAGGTTAACTTGGGCCCAAAATGTATTGGTACACAATTTTGTTGATTAAAATTGAGATACGAGTACTTATTAAGTAGCGATAATAAGGACATGGAAAAGTTAAATATTTAAACCAACTATTCCTATCAAAGAATAGCACTCGTATAACAAAAACAGAATTAACGATGCTCTCGAAATTATGATGTTTTCAACCCTTGTTGGTTTCACGAGGGTTTGTGTCAGCACAGATGATTCATTATGTACGCTCACGCTCATTATGGGAGGTTCGATCGCTACCGTTTTATGTTAGCAATTCTCCATAATTATGATTGATTTACGTAAAACAGTACAGTCAGCATCAGATCAATCATGACTACAAAATTTCAATATACTAAGGTATTAAGAGCAAAACAGACTGTTTTACTGATTTCTATTATACAATGTTTTTTTTTTCGTGCAGAAATCCCCTCAGATACCTCACCCGCGGGAGTGGTGCTAGGCTGGAGGTGAGGTTGTCTTCGACATATCCCTCGCATCCCGGCTGACCCAGGGCCATCCTTACAGTCTGGCCCTTCTAATTATACAATAGTAATATTATCAGTTAAATCGTCCGAACTAAAGGTGTACCAAAATAACAGAAAAATCAGGGACGGGGGAGTATCAAGGTATTAAGTTTATTTTGAGTACTTTGTTAGTCAAGCTGATCCCCCGATTATATGTTGACTGTACACAACGTGTATGTTTCTTTGAAAAGTGGTGTTGTTTATTTCATTTAAAAGTATAAAGACGAAACTTAAAAATCACTGTGAGGGTCATGATAAGTTTCTATATAGTAGAAAATCACACAGAAATGTAATAGAGACAGAATGTAATAGAATACCATCAACTAAATCTCATCTCAATTATTTATTTGTATAACCAGATCATGATTATTTTCTGAAAGATCTGACCGATACTTTGAATGTATAGTTATAATTTACTAAAGCATCATTGAATGATAGATAATATGCGCCTAACCTATTCATGAATTGTAGGAAATAAATACGTGGTACAATTTTGCAAAGCAATCCCATTTTATTGACCGTTTTCCCTTAAGTTTTTGGAATAAGAGTTTCACGATCCCGTAAAAGTTTTACGACAAACAATTTAATCCGTGACGTATAAATCGTTAAAACACATTTTATTAGATTTTAAACATCTATTTCAACATTTAATATTTCAGAAATCAAACTTAGTATAATGAACATATAATTATACAGATTTTTTATATATCAAACGATGCATTAGACGATTGTACTCGTAAAGACAATACAATTAATAGGTGATAAAATATATGGGTTAAAAAAGTTTATGCCTATGGGGAGAGGTCAACATTATTTTCAAATCCTTAGAAACTATAACAATATACTATAAAATAATTTTATGATATACACAGTACTGTCTATCCTCCAAAGTAAAAATTATTTGTTCTTTTGTAGCTTGACCAGTAAAGAATACAGATTTGCAATTTATGTAATACTAGCTTTTGCCCCGCGGCTCCGCCCGTGTGGACGTCGGATATCGCGACCAAACATAGCCTATGTCCTTTCTCATGGTCTAATCTACCCCTATATCTAATTTCATCAAAATTGATTCAGTGGTTTAGACGTGAATGCGTAACATACAGACAGACAGACAGACAGACAGAGTTACTTTCGCGTTTATAATATTAGTATGGATGCATGGATGCAAATGTATTTTATGTGCTTTTAAGACAATATTCAAATACTTGCAAGTAGATTTTTGTAAAACTCACTCATGAGACATAGATATTCGTATGGATTTTATAGAGTTTTATAGAAAATTTAGTTATTATAGAATGATCTTCAGCAGGTTCCCGATGGGTATTTTGCTTACCCAATGTTGTATAACATGATAGATTCACACATTTGAAAATAAACACAACTAATTGTGTTTGCTGCATTTATTAACGTTAAAAATCTTGTTCACTCAACCGATTGTTATTTATAAGCTGTTGAAAGTAAGGTGTTTATATAAAGTTAAACGTAAATCTTTGGTTGTGGGAAATGTTTTGACAGTTATGAGCTGAGAGTGTAATACATGTTTTAGTTGTAAAATGAGATTTGGTGATTTGATTATGCAATATGCTTAGTTTCAGATATTTTTAAATTGTGATTAGGAAATACGCCAGATTTGAAGCTTCTTACATTTGACAGCCTCTGAGGCGAGGCGGTAGTAAACGCGACTGCTACGCAGGAGGTGCGGGTTCGATCCCCGCTCAGTGCAAATATTTGTATGCATGAATATGGCTATTTACATTGGTCTGGGTGTCTCCATGTACAATATGTATGTACACTGACGGACTCATAAACTGCATCAGAGTTCAGGTTTACTCTAAAAGGATTTTTTATAATAAGTATGCAAACTTTTTAGATTAAATTATATAAATATGGAAAGACTGGCTCTTAATCTTAAAAAAAAAATTAAATCTAAAAATAGAACTGCAGTAAAACAAATGAATATAGCCGGGAAAAGAAAATTTACTTGTAGTATCAGATTTGCGTGTTATTTATAGCAAAGTTTTAAATTGATTCTCATTGATTTTTTTTGTTTTGTCAATTGAATTATTGTTACCAGCATAATTGTTGGGTTAGTTTTTTAACACATCGAGAGTTTTTGAACCATAATATGGATACTTCGTCCGAACAAGCGGCACAAATTGTAGCATTGGTGCGGGAGGGCTTGGATCAACGAACGATTGGTAGAAATTTAAATTTAAACCAGTCTACGGTTTCTAGAATATACAGAAGGTTTGTAGAGACAGGTTCTTACAGGAGGAGACGTGGTACAGGCAGAACTCGAGCAACCACAGGTCGTGATGACCGATTTATTGTTATAACTTCCCTGCGAAATCGTTTCCTCACGTCAGTTAACATCAAAACCGAGCTTAATGAAGTGCGTGGAGTAAACGTGTGTGCACGAACAATAAGAAGAAGGTTAAAGGAAGCGGATATCACCCCTTTTAGACCAGCAAATGGTCCAAAGTTGTCTACAGCTCACAGACAAGCTCGCTTAAGATTTGCGCGTCATCACCTGAATTGGACAGAAGAGCAGTGGGCCTCTGTATTGTTCACGGACGAGTGTAGGACATGTTTATATGGTGCAGATGGTCGCAGAAGAGTCTATAGTCGACGTGGGGAGCGATATGCTCAAAGTTGCATTGAGGAGCGTGTTCCTTTTGGAGGCGGTTCATGTATGGTCTGGGGTGGCATATCGATGAACGGGCGAACAGAACTTGTGTTCATAGACATGGTCCGTCAAAACGGTAATAGAGGGGGTTTGACAGCACATCGCTACATAACAGAGATATTAGAAGATCACGTGGTGCCTTACATGGGATTCATAGGCGAAAATTTTACTTTAATGCAGGATAATGCCCGGCCGCATGCAGCTGCACAAGTTCAACATTATTGCGAAGAGGTTGGGATACGTACAATGAATTGGCCAGCACGCAGCCCGGATCTTAATCCCATCGAGCATGTTTGGGACAATTTAAAAAGAGCTGTATATGCGAGAAACCCTTCGCCCACGACAGTGGCAGCACTAAGAACAGCACTTTCAGAAGAATGGGACAATATTCCGCAAGATCTTTTAAAAACCCTTATAAAATCTATGCGGAACCGATTAGAATCCGTAATAAGGGCACGTGGGGGTAATACACCTTATTAAAACACAAATAAACCCTTGCATAAAGTTTGTGTCTATTGTTAAAACCAATTTTTTAATTAAACAAATTTTTCTTAAATTTCTGTTTTTTCTTCAAAAAAAGTCTTAAGGTCCTTTCCAGTACATAAACTTAAACTTAAAGATATGACCCTACGCTGCAAGTTCACGAACCAATCTAGAGGTTTCAATTTAAATCTGTATAGAAAGTATGCATACTTGATTAAAATATTTATTTCAAAGTCGTCTATTACTTTGATGCAGTTTATGAGTCCGTCAGTGTATTTACAAAAAAAAGTATGTAAGTATGTTTGTCCGCATTCTAGATTCCATAACGCAAGTTACAAAAAGCTTACGCTATCTGGTAGGACGTGTAAAATAGTCCTACCAAGCTGGTGTGTTTGCACACAGAGCGTATAAGCTCCTATGACCAGCAGTTAGGTAGTAATGAAAGGAAATACACATGTGACCGCTTCTATGAATGAAAACGTAAGAAAATCGGCACTGACCTGAGTTCCACCTCGTGAGGATTCAGCTGTAGACAGGCGTGGTTCCTGGCACGTGCTGGTAGGTAGGTATGTTTTCGACCGGCCGGTGATTGTCTTGAGTGAGTCGTTTTCTTCCGATACACTTCACTTATACTGACTTGAGAATGTGGCCAAAGGAACTTATAGAATTACACAGAAAGAAACGAGGAGTTGAATAACTCAAACTTCCGTTTGATGCGTTAGCGGAGTCAAAGAGGCACCTTTCGATGCTGCGGCGTTTTAGTGACTGATTCTAAATGAGCGGGTTGAACGTAATGAAGCTTGAGAGTCCCGCTCATAGAAACTTCGTTCTCCAAATATAGTTCGAACAGATCCATTCACAGCGCCATTCATTGGCCTCCTCCAACACTAAGTGGTCAACAAATGAGCGCCAACATTCAAACATTATTCGATACATAGAAGCGGTTTCTTAAATTACAAATTGAAACACAATTAAATTATGTGGGAAATAATTAAGAAAATACATAAGCGCTCCACCATGCACCCGGCTTTGGAACGTCGCAAGACGTTACGAAACAAACAAGCGAACACTGGCTGATTAGAGCCCATAGTGAATTTGTATAACATAATAATACACATAGCGAAAATAACAACTTAGACTAACAATATTCTATCTAAAGTATGTTTAAAGTTTGAGTTAAAAATTAAAGTTTAAGATTCTATTTAGCGTTATAAGTTATTGCGTTGGGATAGGATACAATTTGGTTACAGCGCGTTTGTAAGTACCAGTACGCGTTTTATATATTATGATAGACATGAGGAGTCCAGGTCCAGTATGACAATTGACAACGTGAAAATACTGAATTATTAGATCAACAACGTGATCGCGTTTAGAGAGAAGGACAGGATGTAATCCTGATACAGAATGAGGTTCGATCTTAAATTTAAATCGTGCGAATTTTAAAACGTATGTAATGATACGTAGTAGTTTCTGCCAAGAAGAAACACGTTGTGCTAATGTACATAACAATGGCGACTCTGTGTGTCTTGTTGCCACACTCAACACATTTGCCTTATGCTCAGGTAAGTCAGAACAGTTGGCGGGAGAGAATGACTTAATAGGCCATTCATCAGGGGGGACGCGGATCCATGCTGGACCGTTCCACCACAAATCATAACTCAAAAGTTGCGAAGGGAGCATGCCGCGTGATAGACAATCACTCGGATTAATGTCTCCGGCGACGTGATAAAAATGTTTAGCGTTCAAGTTTTCTTGACACTGAGCGACCCGGTTGCTAACAAAAATCGACCACCGATGTGGTGACGAGTGAACCCATGATAAGGCAATCGTGGAATCAGAAAAGGCGTAAATGTCAGTAATGGGAATGCGTAATGCATAAGAATCACGTACAGTTCTTATTAACTTTGACATAAGCAAAATAGCACATAACTCTAATCGAGCAAGCGTAGTAATCTTTGTCGGAGTGACCTTTGATTTCGCACACAAAATGCGAGTTTGAATGACAGATGGGTAGGTACAATGTGCATAAATAACACATCCCATGCCATTCAGGCTGGCATCACAAAATGCGACAAGACGTAATTCGCAATCAACTTCGACACCTATATGTCGCGGAATTTTTAAAGTGTCAAGCAATTTTAATTCTTGAACGAGAGCGGAAAAGCGTGAGCGTATATGCTCTGGAGCAGGGTCATCCCAATCACTCTTACTAAGCCAAAGTTCCTTAATTAACAACTTGGCGTAGAGTATCACAGGTGCCACCAACCCGAGCACGTTAAATAGTCGCGCAACTATAGAGAGTATATTTCTCTTAGTGCACTTCTCATCTACCGAGGTGGATGAGAAATAAAAATTATCTCCACACGGCTCCCACGAGAGACCTAAAACCTTTGCGACATGACTGCCAACATCAAACTCAAGCGATTTGCGATGAGTATCAGGAAGTGAGTCTAGCAGCACAGAAGAATTGCTAGACCACTTCACTAAGTCAAAGTCGCCAGCCTTGAACAGTTTTATCAAGTTGCGAGCTAAGTGTACAGCAGTGTCCACATCAGGTGCGGAATGAACTAAATCGTCAGTATACAGACAGGTCTCTGCCACTTTCGCGGCGTCAGGGAAGTGCGGACTCATGTCAGTAGCCAGCTGACGCACAGTACGTATAGCTATATACGGGCTTGACTTCAGACCAAACGCTTGTCGATTAAACACATAGGTCTGAATTTCATCCGTTTCCTTGAACCTGAATAAGATGCGCAGGTATTTACGATGGTCAACAGGTACGCCAATACGTAAATAATGTTGTTTTATGTCAGCGTTCATTGCGATAGGAAATAGCCTAAAATTTAATAATAATAAAAACAGGTCTGCCTGTAAATTGGGACCAATATGTAAAATATCATTGAGCGAAAGACCAGTGTGGGTTTTAGCGCTCGCGTCTAACACAATACGCGGCATCGGTTTGTCATGTCGAACTACTGCGTGATGTGGTATGTAATAACCATCCATAGACAAATTAGAGTCATCAACGAGACTAAGATAACCGTTATCTAAATAATCCTGAATAACCTTATTGTAATTTTCGCGTACGGTTGGTGATTGACGAAGTTTACGCTCGAGCGACAAAAACCGGCGGTGAGCGACGCCGCGCGAGTTCCCTAGTTCAGAGGGATCCTTGCAGAACGGCAGCGCAACCGTATAACGACCTACGTCATCGCGAGTCACAGTAGATGTGAAAATATTCTCGCACTCGGTTTCTTCTGGAGACAATAGGCGCTTCACGGGAACTTCCTCAAGTTCCCAAAATTTTTGCACTAAATCATTTAGTGCTAGCGCAGAAAAGGATGCGGTTGTAGGCACAACAACTTTACGTGGGTAATCACCCATAAGTACATACCCAAACGCGGTTGATAGTACACAAGGGGCACTGGGACCACACTCGACTCTATTTCCTAAGTAGATATACGGGAAGAGCTGTGCACCTAATATTATATCAATGTTTCCTGGAATGTTCCAGCTTAAGTCAGCAAGCGGTAAATCGCGAAGATTTAACTCGCTATCACACTTAATTAATTGCGAGGGCAATTGATCCGTAAGGCTATTCATAACTAACGCATGTAAAGTATACTTATGATCTGCATAAATACGAGATTCAATGTCCAAATACACATAGCCTATTATCGTGTGCGAAATGAAGCCAACACCTTTGACAACAGAATTACTCATTGGTATTATTGGTAAATTTAATAAACGACAACAGGACAATGTTATTAAGTTATTCTGTGAGCCATTATCAATTAGACATCTGACTACAGATTTATTTCCAGTGCTACCTTTAGGGCGAGCATACACCTGAGCGGTTGCCAAGAGAATATCACCCTTATGGCTAGAGGCATACGAATGCACAGTGCTTGAAGCGAGCGATGACTCAGGAGTGGGACCGTCAAGGTCGCACTGGGGCGGCGGGGATGCGGCAACAGTCGTCGCATGCGAGTGCGAATTATTAATATTATTCTCAAAATGCAATAATTTATGATGTTTTTTCTGACAGAAACAAACTGACGTACTTTTACATTGCGGGAGATTATGTAATGTGCTTAGACAATTCACGCAACCACGCTTAGATTTAATAAACTCATATCTAGCCTTTGCATTTTGCATATTTTTAAACTGAGCGCAGTCATACAGGTGTCGGTGGTCACTGCCGCCACATAAACAACAGGGCGCGTTACCTGCGGCGGGCGCATTCGACTTATTATTAATCGGCTCACTGACAACAAACGACTTAGAATTACGCTGTACACGCCTATCATTAGACTGTGGTGTCCCAGCAGTGGACGACTTCGCATATGACGAAGACCGCGGGTTTGACCGTTCAATCATCTTAGCATGATCTTGTACAAAGTCGATCAGCTGTTGCGTCGTGGGTATATCGACACCTCGAACAGAAAGTTCGAAGGCTTGGATGGTTAGCGTGTCCATTTTCCTCAAGGCACATTGTAGAAACATGAAGTCCATTAAATCATTTATACCTAACTCTTTAAGCGCGGCGATAGAGGAGGAATATATACCTATAAATGAATCAAGTGAGTTCACACTAGGTGAACAATTCTTTAAGTCTAATATATTATTAAGATAATATGAACCTAATGAGCGTTTATCTTGGTATTTCTTGACCAAGGCGTCCCACACTATACTGTAGGTCTCACTTGACGGAACAATACCGGCAGTGAACTTTAATGCGTCTTTGGTTAATTTTGAGAATAGGTATTGCACACGTTGCGAATCAGACAATTGTGTGTTCGAATGAATATTGGCCTTAAAGGACTGATAAAATGTATTCCAGTTTTCAGGGCGTCCGTCAAAACTCGGAACAACAAGCATTTCCAATTTCACTACAGACGCGCTTGAATTACTCGGCCCGTGTGATGCGACCTCCTTGACCTTGAGCGTAGATAATTTATTTCTAATGCGTTTTATTCTCGAATACAATTCATCGAATGAGTCAAGGCAAGAATAGTCGGGCTCCACAGGGGGTTCTAATGATAAATTTAAGCTATTTATTTGATCTACAATCGACTCGAACTTATCGCGAACGACATCGATGTTCTCGGTCTCAGACAGAAAATCTTCATTCGCTCGCGTCGTTATGTCAAAACACACAACTGATTTCGACGATTTATACCAACGATTAATGCGTGCAAACAATAATTCCTTTTTTTGATTCAACAGAATAAGCTTCGTCTCGAGATCTGACGACATGTTTGCAAATTAACGATAGGTAGGACCTACCTATTGAAATATAACAAGAAGATTATCTGTAAGGTACCTACTATAATATAATAGTAATTCAACACAGACAGTTTAGATATACCTACTTTTTATTGAAAATTGTACTACGGCTTATTATAGGTATAATAGCGCAAGTAGCACAGCGGAGCGGGAATTTAACTAACTACGTAACTAGATAGGTAGGTACCTACAAAGTTACGCGTATGCGAATAGAATGATGATTATTTACCAATTAATACGTAAATCACCAACTATTATAAATATCTACCAATTATTACGTAGATTTAGCGTTTTAAATGCAGAATTTACCAAATAATTTACGTAAATCTGTTAGCGAATGAAGTAATGAAACTAAGATGGCGGAAAGAATTCACCAAAATTACGTGAATCTTTTAATTAAATGAATAGGAAATAAATATTTTTCACCAATAATTACGTGAATATGTTATTTACTGGCCTATCCGACTCGTAAGGACCATAAATTATGGTAGGACGTGTAAAATAGTCCTACCAAACTGGTGTGTTTGCACACAAAGCGTTTAAGAACCTCTGACCTGGCGTTTGGTTGTAAGAAAGGAAATACTCATGTGACCGCTTCTATGAATGAAAACGTAAGAAAATCGGCACTGACCTGTGTTCCACCTCGTGAGGATTCAGCTGCAGACAGGCGTGGTTCCTGGCACGTGTTGGTGGGTAGGTATATTTCGACCGGCCGGTGACTTTCTTGAATTTGTCGTTTTCTTCCGATCCACTTCACTTATACTGACTTGAGAATGTGGCCAAAGGAACTTATAGAATTACACAGAAAGAAACGAGGAGTTGAATTAATCAAACTTCCGTTTTATGCGTTAGCGGAGTCAAAAAAAAGGACACCTTACGGTGCTAGCGGCGAGTTAGTGACTGATTCTAAATGAGCGGGTTGAACGTAATGAAGCTTGAGAGTCCCGCTCATAGAAACTTCGTTCTCAAAATATAGTTCGAACAGATCCATTCACAGCGCCATTCATTGGCCTCCTCCAACACTAAGTGGTCAACAAATGAGCGCCAACATTCAAACATTATTCGATACATAGAAGCGGTTTCTTAAATTACAAATTGAAACACAATTAAATTATGTGGGAAATAATTAAGAAAATACATAAGCGCTCCACCACTATCTAGACCCATGGTCTAGATAGCGTTGTGTAGAATGTTGTGGCATATTTATTTATGAATATACAAGGAACTAGGGTGGACTACCCCTAACATTTAGGGGGATGAAAAATAGATGTTGGCCGATTCTCAGACCTACTCAATATGCTCACAAAATTTCATCAAAATCGGTCAAGCCGTTTCGGAGGAGTATGGCAACAAAAACTGTGACACGAGAATTTTATATATTAGATCTACTAATTATAATCATATATCTGCACACTTATTCGGGAATCTAACTTTCATTTCAACCCATGGTCTAGATAGCGTTGTGTAGAATGTTGTGGAATATTTATTTATGAATATACAAGGAACGCTGTGAAAACGTTTTCATTGGATACTATTTCATCACTGTCATGAACGCAAATTGGCCATTGGTTTTTGGCTCTTTTCTATAGGTTACTTCGGGTATTTCCAGTTTGCCCCACCAGGATGCATGGTGGGGCAAACTGGAAGTACCCGTTACTGGGTTTTATACAAATTTACGAGTGTGTTGTGCTTGGTCTCCTCATTCGTATGGGAGAGAGAATGACAATACGATTAAATAAGAAATTTTCTATTTCGAAGTAACTTAGGGGTCTATTGAAATTTTATTTAGTTAACATGCTAATGATACTATGAACATTACTACTTATATAATAAAATCTACTAATTATAATCATATATCTGCACACTTATTCGGGAATCTAACTACTTTTTCTGTTATTCTATTCTATTCATCTATCACCATAATGTTTTCGATATGAAAACGTAAAACATAAGAAACACAACATTATAAAAATTATTACAGATCATATTGATATCAGTGCTCAGTTGAATGAACTGTATATAATTCATTCACTTGAACAGCCACCTCGAAATAATATTGAACCTATTAACGAAACTTATCAAGAATCTCGATAGGAAATTAACATGGATTTATGCTTCAGTAACTAATTCATCGCGATCATCGTACACGCTTAACGGCACGTAGCATCAAGTTGAATATGAGATATTCACATCTGACTAAGTAATAAAATTTTTGGTCGATGGAATTAGCAGGAGGTCCAACTAAAAAAAAAACAAATAAGTACCTACATTTTATATAACGACTTGAACTCTACGCTGAAATTTTTATTAAAATTAATAGTTATAGGCATAAATTTGAGTGAAATTTAATTTAAAAATATAGAATAATTACCAAATTGTATACTGCTTCTACTGTACTGTATAACATTGAGTTTTCAATCGTATAAAATGATGAAATACCGTGTTCAATCACGTAACTCGCCTGATACATGGCACGTTCACAACGAAGCGAGGGCCGACTACCGTAAATTTTTAATTGGAGACATTTCCTTTCGTCAAGTTTTTAGGTCACGTATCATAGAAACGTGTAAAAAATTTATCAAGTAGCTTTTGTAAGACCTTAGAAATACAGTTTCTTTGTATATTGTTGTGTTTAATTTAATTGTTGAAGAATATTGTACTCTTATCCTTTGTAACAGTGACTATGTTTTGCGAAAATTCTAGATTATTTAATTTATTATTTCACAAATATAATTAAAAGAATCTGTAGATAATCGTAGGTTCACAATGTGAGGCATAGATTATAACTAATACTGGCTTTAGAGAAACTCAGGTAACTTTCAGAACTATAAACCCTACAGCGAGTATTACCTACATAATATACGATCATATAGTTCCAATGGCATTAGGTATAAGCAGTCCACCCTAAACTCTCAACTATTCCAGTAACTTAATAAGTAAACACACTCAGAAAAGAACTTTTCAATACTTATGCTTGTAGAATACCATAACCTGTTTTCTATTTCTCATATTATGATTTTTGAATTAAAGAAACAAGTCATTCTTACGTGTAATTGATTATGATGAAAATCAAACATTCTATTAAAGTTTTCAGTATAAAACTTTCCTTTTCTTAAGACAAACTATGTGGATTTTTAGGCACAACAACTATTACTGGGCCTCGATTCTACTAAAGCAAAACTATAGTCAAACGAACCACAGAGATTGCAAAAAGTAGCAGTACATTATAGACTTTAAAGCGATGCTTTTAAAGTTCAATATTAAATAACTGTTAGCAGAGTGAATAAAAGAGTGTAATGAAACTTTTTTCATTTAATTTTGGACCTTAGTGTATAAAAATAAAGTTTAAACTTAAATGCCGCTTTTTGCAATCTCTGTGGTTTGACAATAGTTTTGCTTTAGTAGAATCGAGGCCTTGATAGAAAGCTATCGATAGTTAAACCAAATTTAACTTATTCAGTCATCTTGTAGAAATGTAATACCAAATTGATCAATTTAATGTAGCAAAATAAAAAAAGATCGACCCACTTTCTCATTCCTAAAAATATAAGATTACTCGAGAAATCTGCGAGTGCAATTACTCGAGATTATTATTGTCGTAAGGGCTTTTAATATTGTCGTTCTTTTTTGGTAACTGATGAAGTGTGTAATTGCGAATACTTTAATACTTGAATATTTATATTATGTTTTATAAGGAAATATAACTTTTGTTAATGTAGTAACAATTTAAATCCATGAATTTACTCTTTTCCATCGCTTTGATGTTATAAATTAGTTACAACTAAAAGTTCTACAGCAATCACGTTTGACGAGACATGCGTGTGAATAATGTTTTAACATTTTTTTAATTAAAAAAACCACTAAAATAACACATTCGAATCACAATGTTGTAATTTTTTTTTTACCAGTTTGGTGGTAGACAAGCATTAGACTCCCCAATAAGAAACGGTTGCTGCAGCTGTCAATTTATAGTTTCCTAAAGGATTACACATACACACATCCATGTCTTACAAGTAAAATCATTATAATCATCATCATCAGATGGCTGTTACCCGTAAAAGCAAAGGTATACTATGAATAATGAAGTAGCGGACCCCGGTTTCCGAAGTTCGTGTTTTGGATGTAACCCGAAATATTCCTGAATGATGACGAGATCAACGATTACAAATACTTTACATAAATATAAATTTATTTTTAACGGACACAAATGAAATTTCTTTGCAAATTTTTTACAAAACTTTTAGAATGCATTTAAATTTTTCTTTTAGCCACGAATCGCACTACTGCAAATATTTTTCTTTGATATATTCGTTTTATTTTGCGAAATAATTCAACACAAAAACTAGGTCAAAGCTTTATGCCTAGGAATCCAGTTTCATTTGTTGAATAAATTACTATTTTTTGTACGTTATTCAATGCAGTTAACAATGTACAATTTCTATAAGCTGCATTGTTTAATTTATTATATGTAGATTTTGCTTATTTTCAGATCTGGTGATATGTATTTCTTTTTTATCCGTATTATTTATAAGACTGAACCTCTCAATTGTTCAGTTTGTTTGGTTAAACGTGCTTATCACAGGACTTACTGATTCGAATTGAAAAATTCTTCTTCTGTTGAATAGTCCGTTCATGTGATAATCACGACTCAAGGGAGTGGAGTGAATCATAAATTTCAACGAATCCGCCAGATTACGTTATTTGAAAATTAATACACTGCGGGTATATGATATGGCTTAAGGGGTTTCAAAGTATGCCACGGGTGAAACGGGGGTGGATCCGGTAGTATAATTCAGGAGCAGCACATTAATCTCAAATGCCAGTGCAGCTGCATTTAATATCTAACTCCAGAATTATGAGCTATTGTGCGATAATTCCCAACTAAGCTAGTCTATTGTCTTTGTACAATGCTGCACCGCGGGGATACAAGCTGAATGGATTACATGATGCACAACTAGAATAGGGTGGATAGATAAATAAGCGTTTAATAATATATTTCAGTTTTGAAACTATCTCCAAAATATCATAATGAAAGCAATTTTTGGCGGTTTTGCGTCTGCTGTGGGCCGGGTGACTGCTTTACTAGTTCTCTGCTGTTTTCCTTTTCGCAGTCTTTTTGGCGTGCATCACTTGTACACAAAATTTCATAAGAATTGCTTTGGATCATGGTAGGTATGTCTGTCTGGCGTGGCGATAGTAAACGCAACTGCTACACAGGAGGGCGGGTTCAATCCCCGCTCAGTGCAAATATTTGTATTCTTGAATATGGCTATTTGGTCTGGGTGTTTCTATGTATAATTTGTATGAATTTACAAAAAAGTATTTAAGTATGTTTAACAACATTCTAGATTCCGTAACACAAGGTAGTTAAGCTATGCTTACCATGGGTCTAGAGAGCGTTGTGTGGAATGTTGAGGAAAAATTTATAAAAAAAAATGCTTAGGATATACTATACAGGGTCACATTAAAGTCTTCGGACGAAAGTGAGCCTCACCAGAAAGCGGTACTCCTGCTTATTTGCGGACGTGTCTTTGGCGCAGAGTCTTGGAGATTTTGAGAGCAGACAAAGTACAAGCTTCAGATACTTTGAGGTTGGTGCTCAGAGTGCAATGTTGATAAGCAAGCAGCTTCCTCCATCGCATGTTGGTCACTCTGCAAGATTTCTAGTTCAGTTACTCTTTGTCGGTTCTTTCAGGTTTGTGATTAGCAGCTGAAATAGTCATGAACCTGATGTGATGAATTTTCAAAATCTCTGATCAACAACAACCCTAATATAAACAATACCATTATCTATTTACTTTACTATACCTCGATTATTATGTTAAGAGTTTCAAGCCATGCGTGTAACACGCAGCAGTGAATACATAATGTAGATTAAATTTACTAGGATGTAACTTTCATTAAACATTGTAGGTATAAAACGTCTGTAACAATAAAATTAGGCACATAAACTATATTAAGGTGAAATATGTGTATGTAAATAAATGTACGAATGTACGTGTTGTGCGTGTCGCAGCGTCGCACTACGTGACAGATAACGTTAGCAAACATAAATCGTGGCGCTTCCAAACAAGCATTTGAATCACTTATGATGAGTAAAGTTGATTTCTTCATGAGATTTTTCTGTTATTTGCCGGTTTGTTCTTTTATGGGTTATAAAAATGTCTTACGTTATCTTTAGGGTTTGTATTCTTGATACTTCATTATTCTCGTATCTTCAAGAATTGCATCAATGTATGTAGTAGTTAATATGTGATACAGTTCTTCATACTGTATCAGGATACAAATTAATACTATACCTACTTAAGGAAATAAAACATAACCGTAGTCTATAGTAGTAGTGAACGCGACTGCCACACAAGAGGCGCGCGTTCGATCCCCGCTCAGTGCAAATATTTGTATGCATGAATATGGCCATTTGCATTGGTCTGGGTGTTTCTGTGTGTAATATGTACATATTTCCAAAAAAGAGTATCTTTTATCCACATTCTAGATTCCATAACACAAGCTAGTTAAGTTGCGGAATATTTATTAAATTACTAGCTGACCCGGCAAACTTCGTTTCGCCCATGGAGCTCCCGACTTCCGTAGGTCACCGGGGCCCATACACCTACGGAGCCCATATACTTATGGAGCCCATTCAACCATATACCTCTACGCTAAAGGGCGCTTATACTACCATGAACTATCAATTTGAGGATTTGCATTTAAAAAATAGCCACCAGAAAGATTTTCACGAACCAAGCAAATCTGCAACTCCCTTCCATAGTTTGCTTTACGCGAAAAATTGGCATTCTGTTACGAAAATTTGCAGCACGTATGTCAATTCTATGTCAAACGTCAGATTATATTGGATTATATAGAAGAATATCAAAGAAGTATTAGAATAATGATCACAATTTATTCGAACTCGAATTCCAAATTCAAAAATAAGACATCGCGTATGTCGGGTCAGCTATTTTATATGGTGGTTAAGAATTCTTAAAGTTTCTAATTTTGCGCGCAATTTTCTTCATTTTTTTCTTTCATAAGAACCATCTTCTAACAATAACGAACACAACAAAAGAAGAATTAGCGAAATCGGTCCAGCCGTTCACGCGTGATGTCGTGACCAAGGGATATAGGGGTTCATTTTTATTGTATACTAGCTGTCCCGGCAAACTTCGTTTCGCCTTAGAAATTAGAATCAATCAGCTGTATCAAATTCTCCTAATTATTTTGAGAACGGAAAGCATTTCGATTCGGGCCCCATACGCCCACGCAGCTCCCGGCACTAATAGGTCACCGGGGCCCATACTTACACCTACGGAGCCTATATACCTATGGGACCCATACAACCATATACCTCTACGCTCAAGGGCGTTCATAAATAAAAAAATAGCCACCATAAATATTTTCGCGGCCCAAGCAACGGGCATTTTGTTAATTCAGAAGAATGTCTACTAATCACCCTCTGATGATATTTGCACGCATTATGTCAATTCTATATCAAACGTCAGATAACATAGAATAATATCATACAGCAGTATTAAAATAATAAACACATTTTTTTCCAATTCGTATTCCAAATTCAAAATTTAGAAATGGCGTATGTCGGATTAGCTATTTTATATGGTGGTTATGTATTCTTAAATTTTCAAATTTTCCGCGCAATTTTCTTCATTTTTTCTTTCATAAGAACCTTCTCCTAATAATAACGAACACAACACAAAAAGAACTAGCGAAATCGGTTCAGCCGTTCAGGCGTGATGTCGTGACCAAGGGAAATAGGGGTTCATTTTTATATATATAGATAGATAGATATCAATATAACATAAAATACATAACATAAACTCACGCCTGTATTCCCCGAAGGGGTAGGCAGAGGTGCTAGCACCCACATTTCGCCAGTATTGGTAGCAAAATGGTTTTCAGTCTCACTACCGACGTAAAGTGGCTGCTATCGTACTTCCACAACCACTGCCGATATTGAAGTTCTGTGTTTTAGAGCTCCATCAGTTAAACTATCCGTAACGAATTACACATAATGTTCATATGGCTTCCGGGATCGAGCGAAGGCTTAACTTGCTCTTCGAGGCACGTGTGTGTACTGTAATGGGAATTCAAGCTCAGGAATTTCAAATCAATATTGATTGAAACTGAAAGTGATATTTACAAAAAGGACAAGATTCTCAACTATGTACTAAATATAACGAAAAACTTTAAAAAGTTGCCTGTTGGCTAAGAACTTTTTCATAACCCAAAAAAAATCTGGTTTGATTAAATCATATTGTGACCGGGCTCTTATTTGTTGTTAAAATTTTCTATGGAGAAAGAAAATTAGAAAGTTTTACTTTCAAGATTTTAATTGTACCTTGTTTGAAAACACTTTGGCTTTGAAATTTTGGGTAGGGAAGTGTAATTTTAGAACTTCCTAATATTATCTTCATATTTGCTTCGAAAAGTAAAAGTAAGCCATCAATTTAGTCTCAGATAATCTCTTATGATAGAATGTAATAATCTTAGAACATGTAAAAATATAATAATGCCGTAAAATATTTTATAGGTAACAGAGGGTTAATGCTTTTCGAAATATAAATTTGTTTGCTGATTTTATTACGGAAGTACCATCCTAATCAATAAAAATAAATGTGTGCGTATGTGTGTACCGGTTAGCAGGATGCAACTTATAAGTTTCTATTATTTTGATTAAAAAATCTGCGGTAGCCTAGTGGTATGGGTAATGGACTGCTGAGACGAGGTCTCGGGTTCGATCCCAGGTTTACCATGGCACACACCAATGACTTTTCGATACTTTTCGAAGTTATGTGTGTATTTATCGCAGGTTTATAAGTGCCCGGTTAATGGCAATAGGCTCGCCACCTGTTACATTGGGACCTAAACATAAACTGGCGAAATGTGGGTGCTAGCACCTCTGCCTAACCCTTCGGGGAATACAGGCGAGAGTTTATGAGTTTATGTGATAAAAAAATTCATCGAGTGTTCTATAACAGTAGTCAATATATTCTTCAGAACGCTTAGTAAAGAACTGCTACATTTAAAATAGCCACGCATGAAGCTGTAAAACATTGATTGACAGAACCAGGTGCAATGTTTACCAGTCCTCGTAAAAGTTTCTCGGGGTGTTCTACAACAACGACGAAAGCGACGTAACACAACATGCGAGTCACACGCGAGTTCTATGTGATTATGGTCATGATCGGACTTGTCAACAGTTGTATTATATGGCATATATGCCAAAGAAAGCATTCTTTTTATATTTACAAAAAAAAAACTATTTAATGATCAAGATATTTTTTGCCTTGTGTTGTTTCAATTATTCGATATTTCGGTGCTGTTGCACGCCATGGTCACGGAGTAATAATAGTGACCACGATAGTTGAAAATGAAGAAATTTAAAATTGATTTATGTGATAGTAGAACGCATTAAATCCTATTATCCATTAAAAAGAACAAAAATAAATACATTTTCTTACGTTTAACTAATAATACGGTAGCTTCATTTTCTTCTCATTTATATTTAAACTCATCATAAAGAAAAAAATAAAAGAAAGAATATAGTACTTTACTGTTTTTAGTAAGCTTGAAAAGTTGAGTTATGTTGATTAAATAATGAGTAAGGTGATAAAATCAACCTTGATGATTTATTTTTCATAAATATTTTGCGACCAAATAACATAAAACTATTGCAGCAAAAAAACTGCGATACTGTGGTGACACTGAATCGTACAGTAAGCTCACTTAGCCCCAATATAATGCACATTATAACGAAATGATGATAATTATGTCTCCTCAAATTAAGCTAAGCAGAGCCAATACAGAGTTGAACTCATATTATCATCAAAGACTTAATAAGGCTTTGTAAGCGGAGAGGATTTCGACTCTTACGTCGACCAAGTGCCACTTTGCATTGGCTGAATCATCTCGTTGCGAAAAGTGTTCTTCATGCTCTGTTGAACCTTTTATAAATCAACTAGCGGCGAGTCCCGCTTTCGAATGGGGAAAGCCATAATAAAGTTCTGTACATTATATTAATACAGTTATGCCTGTTTTAAAGTACGATACTCAGTTCTGAAGACAATCTGTGCTCAGATCTAGTTATAAATCGAGATTTAGTATTGAGTATCGTTCTGGAGCAGGGGCCTTAATCATTGTAGGGCGTTAAAAGTTGCGTTGGTTTTATTTCTTTTTATCATTTACCCAATCTATAATAATGATTTGACTGTCAAATATTATGACGCCACAATACTAGAATCAGATTGCATCACCGGGTCCAGTCATGTTTATCCATCCAGTGATATCCTAAAACAAACAGATATACACAAACGAAATTAATATCCATTGGTTTAGGCTCTGCACTGTGTTGATAAATCAGTCAAGCAGTCATGACAATGACAGGGCAGGATTCAAGTATATATTTAATTATTGTAAAGTATTTTATTTTTAGAATCACTGAAATTTCACACACGAGTCACTGATAACCTTCAATCTCTAGCGCATTATAAATTAAACTATATGGAAATAATGCAACGGTACGTGTATCTATGTGGTATACTGTTGCATTGCCGAACTTTCAAACTACTGTTTATAGCGATTTTGAACTTCGAAATTTTGTGGGATAGTCTTATATACTTAATCCAGGATATAAAGATACAAAAACGCGTATTCTGCTTGTCTTAATAAAATATGATAAACCGAGTTTTATTATATTTAATATGCCACTGAACAATGTCTTAAATCAAGATTGCTTTAAAATACATTTTTCAAATTTATATTTTACGATGCAGCCGTTCGTTCATGTCATTAAACTGAAACCTCTTTAAAGACTTCTATCTATATTCATAGATTTTGATAGACGGTTCAGCTGAATCTGAATTCATTTGATTCGTTTTTTCATTGAAATTGAGTATTCTTAACCAAACTCAACGTAATACATTTATAATTTTAAATTGGATTCGGTGTTCGGTTACACATATTTCTAAGGATTGATATAATTATAATGTACTTTGTTAAAATAAATAATTTACTAACCATTCAAATATTAATTGCTACTATGTAAAAATAAAAGATTAGTATTTAGATTTTTGTAGTTCCAAAATTTTGGTTTACTACATTTAATAAAATCAAAGCTCAGGATCGGTCGTCTCAAAATCGGACATAAGTCTAAGTTTCTTTCGCTGTATCGACTTCAAAAGTAAGTCATTATCTTATTCAGGTTTAAAACTTAGATGAGAATAAGAATATATGTAAATAAAAATGAAAACCCTGTAATCTTAAGCTATGTGTACTAAGCTTAAGCTGTGTCTACTTACATGATTACTCCGAATAGTGACCACTGAGAGCACTGATGTATTTCGTCGTAATTACACGGTGGAACACTAATAACGGGTCAAATTACAAGAATTCACATTCCTCAAGGCTTGTCTTTGTGCCCAGACATGCAATCTGTACGCCATAGCTACTGTTGTGACATACAAATTGGTTTCTGAATATACGGACTACATTCTCTATAATAAATATACGAGTAGTATAATTATTATCGTTAGAAGATTTTATAGTGAGTAGATTTTAGATGATTAGCCAAATATAGACGTGCAGATGTTACAACCACGAAAAAGACGGATATAAAGAGAAGGGAAATTTGAAGGGATTCAGGTGTGGCTCAATAGCTCAGTTGAAAGAGCATTCCCCCCGTAAGTTGTTTAATTTTTCCCGATGTATTCGAACAACCACGAAAGTTAAACACAAAAGGGGTTGTTGATCAATTTGCTGCTAAATGCTTGCAAGGACCAATACATGAATTCACATATTCACGCCTATCAATCCCCAATGAAATAGGCAGTGGCGTATAGACCCATATTTCACCAACTACTACTACTACTCGCAACAATAGGAGGCGAGCTTGTTACTGTCAAGCAGGCACTTTGTGTAAATTTACTTTCAGATGGAGAGCTGCACTATACTTTAAGGTAGACTTTCGAAGCGAGCGTCTGTATCGTCAGAGGCACCGCGACTGTGACGCCGCGACACAGCGACAGAAAGATGTTCCATACAAATGTATGAAATTCTAAGTATAACTTTCGAGCTCAGCGACACAAACGCGGCGTTATTGACGTCACAGTGCCGCTGTGACCGCGTTGTCAGACGGTAACGCTATGGGCGCTGCGTCTGTGACGCTTAGTTCGAAAGTCTACCTTTAGTCGCTTTTTACGACACCCATGGGTAGTGGAGTAGCCCTATTTCTACTATACTGGGAACCAACACTTTCTTCAACAAGGCCTTTTTTTTAGTCGTGCGATAAATTCCTACGGATACCAACCCCAAGGAGCCGGTGGAGGTGGTTATGTCCGACTCAAACCGACTAAAACGCACGCCGCGGCGTCTTGGGTCCTTGGTTGCCGGAGGTGAGATTGCCAAAAGCATATCTCTCGCACCCCGACAGACCCAGGACCATCTCTTTCGAGATGGCCCCCTTCGGGCTGTGGGGATTACAGTGTCCCCATCTAGCCCCGGGTACGAAGGAGGAGGCGCACTATGCGCCGCCGCCGCGGCCTGCTTCTGCTAGGGTGACAGGCGGCTCCACCGGTCACCCCCAGGCCAGTTCAACAACGCCTAGCCACGATTTGTAGCCATCATTTTACATTGCCAATCAAGATTTTTTTTACATATTGATTGATATGACCAAAGAACAATAGTGTTGATATGACATTGTCATTTCACAATGCCATAATTATTGCGGTAACAGCTTGGTAGACGCTAGTATAGTAGGAGTAGTGTAATATTGGGGCTTCTGCATCACGCAAAAAATTATTGGGGCTTCTGCATCACAAACCTCGCTTCACTCGGCTTGTGACGCAGAAGCCTCCAATATTTTTTTGCGTGATGCAGAAGCCCCAATATTATTTTTTTAGTTGGCTACAGCATTACTTTTCATAACTCTATTAAGTCAACTAGATTATTGGAGAGTCTTATTATTTGAGCCCATAACGTGAGCCCTTCAAAGCGAATTTTAAAGCCTTTACCATTTTTTCTATAACAAGGTATTAAAACAGCACTGTACTGTTCATGGTTTATAATTTTTGCAATATGTAGTCCACATATTCTTGTCTCAACTATAATTATCTGAACTCGATCTCCAATATTCAAAGTCATATTTTATTATATATTTATATAAATCCAAGATTATATAATATGTTATTATGAGAACATTACTTTTTATGTATGCATAATTTATTTTCCAGGATTAAAAGGCAGGCTATGGGGGTAGTACTCAGTCCAATCATTCGACGACTATCGAAGTAAAAACTAAAACATGTGTATTTATATATTAAAAAAGTTTATTGTCAAAGCACCATTTTTTTAAACATAGTACATTTTTCAAAGCACATCCTGAATCATGATAAACACAGGTGAACAAATCTTCAGAATATTTATAATTATCATATAAATTTAACAAACTAGAACAGAACTTATCTTCTAAATTAATTACATTATCATTATTTAAAATACGTTTCAACCATGACACTTTTTCTAAACCTTTAGTGTAAACACACTTATCTCGTAAAATATCTGAAATTAAATATTGATAATTTGAATAAGGTATAAATCCTTCACTCCAGCATATTTTTCTATTACGCTCAATCCAACTGACTTGTCGTCTTTCTGATTTTGTCAAATCATAAAATGGAAATGGTGCTTTAATTAAAAACACTTGTATTTTTTTATTACACCATATGGCTATTTCTTTTAATATAAACTCATTAGCTTCTGTTTTGAAGCCTTGAACGTCAACAATGGCATTCATGATAACCTGCGTACTATGTTGCTCAGAGGTTTGTATTCCACAAGCCGATCGTTTATAATTAAACAATATGCAGCAGTATTATCTGGTATTGCTTGCGAACATTCGATCTCTAGCCGGACATCTACTGGACCTGTTTTCAAACTATCGTTTTGCCTCGAACAGTCCAAAACAAATAGAGGAGCCTTATCTTTGAAGTCCTGTAGATTGAGCAAGGGGTCTATTGGACAGTTGTAATACGACTGGCGAAATTTTGCATACATTTCATATAATATACTGTATTTGTCCTCAGAAAACTTTAAGTATAAAGGTTCATATGGATAATATTGTGAATTCAAGAATAGGGTCACGTTTGTTACTTCACAATGATCAAAAAGTGAGCTATCTTTCAATTTATTATTTTTTCTATTAGTTTGTAAGCAGAAAATTACATATCTAGGCTTTTCCATTTGTGATGCAGTTTTAACTGACCATGAATGCTTTGTAGTTTTAGGTAGTAAAGGATACTCGTACAAATCCCAATTCCTAAATGCCATTTGAACAGCCTTATCTCTTTCTAAATGTTTTAAAAGTATCAATCGTTCTCGATCAGATACTTTTACATGAGGTATTCTCCATTGTACCCTTTCTATGTCTATTTGAAACTTTGCAATATCATCATTAAGTGTAACACTGTTTTTGTTCGAATTACTTCTATTTAAAATAAGCTCATGTTTACAATTTATTATAATTTTATTGTAATCTTCTGCGAACCCTAAAATCTTATTTAGTGGTATAACTGCACTGAAATTTCCGCCACTTTTAAACCCATCTAGATTCCAGCCCCACACGGCTGCAACTTTACTTTCGGCTTCATTTAAAGAAACGTAAGACTTAATAGTCGATGTTATTCCGGAATTTTTTATTCGATCTATTTCGATTCCGTTCATTTCGTATCTGATATCTTGGAAAAGGAACATAATAGGATTATTAGTAAATGATACATTTTTTGCAATCTGTTTTCCATCTTTCCCAAAGAGCTTAGCAGAACCTTCAATGTAAATTGAGCTGGCTGATGGTAGCACGTATATGTCTTGCTGATGTATAGGAATTCTGATTTCATCATTTTCTCTAAAGCTGTTATTATAGGGATTATAGGAATGGACTTCATAACTTTCGATGGAAGTATCAAAGTGGGGTAAGTCATTAATCTGTAGTATATTCATATTTTAAAACCATTTGCTTTAAGAAAATCTTTATTGGTTTTACTCAACTTTAATACTTTTTTCTTACGTCTGTGTACTTTAGTGGTTGCAAACGGAATAAGTCGTTTTATTTTTACAGGAGCGTTTTTATTAAATGAAATCATTTTATTTCTCTTAAGTGAAAACGTAGTTGAATGTCACCTTCTTTAAAGTTAATTGAGTGACCAAACTGATCCACAATCTTAACAGATATAGAGGTAACTATATTCTTGTTTATTGGAAAGTAAATAACGTTGGGCGGTCTTTCAATATACTGATTGCTGACAGCTGTGTTTGTTACAAATTCATGAATAATATGAGTTTGCAATCCGTTAGAGTAAGATCCGTATATTAAATCGCATTCAATTCTAACTACAGTTGGAGTTTCAGTATTAAACGGTAAATTATCCTTACAGTTCAACACTGAGAAGTATAGCAAACCACATTCATATCTTCCAGAAAAAGTCAGAGGTGGTTGAAAATAGGACTCTAATTCAGATTTACTGCTAGAGATCGTCACTGTTGTAGACATACTTTCATACTGAACACTTCTGGAAATACTTTTTTATTTTATTCCCCGACTATACCAAAAATGTCTCAAAAAGTTTAGACAAAGATGTCCGCAATTAAAAGGATGATTCCCTTGTATGTTCTCATAGTTATAGCGAACGTTGGAACCCAAGTACTTTATAAATTCTTTTGGAGGCTTAAGATCTCCATAACTGTCAAAGTATTCAATATTATCATTACACTTTGCATAGGCTACCCAATGAGTACCAGGATTTTTTGAAGTATCTAAATTAATAACTCCACATTCTTTTAGAAAAGGATGTTTAGGGAGCTCATCTCTCATGAAGACTCCTCTAAAAAAGGGAATATCATTTCCGTACTTCAAAATGTCGAGGTTAGTTAAAGCTCGTTTAGGTAGCCGATTCTCTAGTTTTTTTGTTTTGAGACAAAAATACCTAGCCCATTTTTATGCGGCTTAAGATGTAGTCCTTTTCCAATGCAAAGAGCTTCCATTTTTTCATTATGTCTCTTAGATTCATCATACAGCTTTTTAGCCATTTTAATTTCATTTATAGTTTTAGCAATAGCACTTGCACCGCCTGCTAATGCTCCTGCTGCCGATAATCCCGCAAAAATAGGAATCAATGGTAAAACTCCACCGCTTTTTGGTATTGGAATTATACGAGGCAATTTAATAGATGAATTACCAGTTAATTCTCTTGCAGCAGCCATAGCTACTTCTATTGCAACTTTCTTACATTTTGGTTTTATTTTCTTCATACGATTTTTCGTAATACTAATAATATTTTTTAATCTATTCGATTTTTTTGTTCGAGATTTTTGTTTTGTAGCTTTAAGACCAGAGCCAGTTTTAATTTTCTTCGACATGACATTGCTAACTAGATGTGCTGCGATTTTTTCTCCTACGCCTGAATCAGAAGCAAATGCACGCTTTTTCGCCATTTTATACAAAATCAAATCAGCTTTATGTCGATCCTTCAAACTTGATGAATTGTGATAGGCAATATCGTGTTCTTTACAATATTCGTCTAATTTATTTATACCTTTATCACCACGCTCAAGTCGTTTCATCAATTTTGTACCAGGACCGCAATAATTGTAGCCCGGTAAATGCAGTTCAATTGGCAAATGATTTATAAACCAATTAAGAATACTGTTCTCTCCAATACACATAATAAGACTGAATAATCAAACGTTGAACACTTAATAAATATACTAATGAACCCAAGGTTTTATAGATCAGCGTAGAATAATAGTTTTTACAACACATTAGACTTATCAATCCAGCTATTTTCAGCAGAAGATAGGCCTAGCCATTTCACAAAAACTTTATTTTTATTCTTTTTAAGAACTCTTTCAACTAGATATATATTAGGATATTTTGTCTTTTGAAGCTCTTGCACATAAAATGCTCCCAATATTGGCTGGCCTCTAATGGCATCTTCAATTAAGTAGGTAATAGGAGAAGTATTCTGCCTTTTTCGAATTTTAAATATTTCGGTTGACCAGTTTGGAGTGTATCCTTTTTCAAATGTTCCTTTATACTTACTAATACGAACATAATCACCCACTTTAAATTTATTTTTCATACTAACGTTTTTTTTCAAACTGACATATCTTTCATATATACGTTTTTTATTCATATTATTTACATTTGCAGGGATTTCATCAATCGTTCGATGGTAATTGTGATTATATTTAAAAATCACATTATTGATGGTGTTATTTATCCAATTATAATTACCTCTCAAACTGAATTCTTTGTATAAATTAGATTTAAATGTTCTAATGAATCTTTCTACTATCGAAGCTTTTTTTGATGAGAATGTTGAATAATGATTAATATTGTAAGACTGCATAAGTTTTTTAAATTTATCATTGTAGAACTCTGTTCCATTATCAGTTTGCAAATTTTTAGGTACGCGCCCTCTGTATAACAACATCTTAAAACTGTTACTAACAATATCTTTGTTTTTACTTTTCAATGGAACGGTCCAAGCATATTTTGAAAATGTATCAATAACAGCTAGAATAAATCTATAACCTTTATTATCGCTAGATATAGATTGCATATCAATTAAATCTGCTTGCCACAGATCGTCTATGTCTTTCATGATAACATTTCGTCGTGGAAAACTTTTCCTAGCATATTTATGAATTTCGTTAACTATATCTGTTTTGCTCATGTTTGGTAATTTACTTGCCTGACTTCGTAATTAATTTAGCAAATGCTTATTATGAACAAACACATCGCACTGAATTAAATTTCTGTTGTTATAAGTATTTATTCCTTAATTATATTAGCTTCTTTTAATTCTTCAATAATAGATAATATTTCATTATCATGATTCATATTGCCAGCATCTCTTGAAGCTAGTAATAATTTTAATCTCTCAACTAATTCATTGGGATCATCCCAATATACTAAATCAGTATTGTTTTTATATTGCTTTAATATTGGTAAATGTCCTCCAAGTTTAGAGCCAGTCTCATTTTCAGACGTTTCATCAATTAATGGTTTGATTATTTCACGGTATTTAATGCCCTTATCCCCTTTTATTTGACCTTCTTGACAATAATTTCTTTTATGTGCATTTGTGTAATGTAACATGTCTTTATAGATGAGTTTATCTTCATTTGATATTAATTTTAAATCAGGTTTCTTTTGGAATAAAAGTTCTTTTAAACCCGATGTTAAATTGTAAGATCTGTCACCGATTTTAATCAAATTTAAGCTATCATTATTCAAGTTATCAATTTTTGGAAATATTACTGCTTTATTACCCATCAACAAATTTTTATTGTCACTTCTAATCCCGAAGGGTACATTAATATAATCAAAAATACCACAGACATCTTCACCCTCTAAGGTCATTTTTAAATTATCTACATGTTCTTCTGGCTTTGAAGATGAGCTAGTATCAATATCGACCGATATAACATCTTCAGAATTAGCAAATGACTCATTTTCAACATCTTTTAACTTCTGCATTGTCATATTCGAATCAACTAAAACTTTAAGAGGATCTGTGACAGGTTTAAGTATTTTATCGAGTGATAAATTCATCGATTGTTCCTCAGCCTTCATAAGTTTTATTTTATTTTTAATAGAGTCTACAGACTTCATTAATTCTATTTTAATATTTTTCTCCATGTTGAGTTGCCTAAAGAACAACAGCCCTCGTCTAGAGAAGGTTATATACTAAATTAGTTATGCATTTTATTTACTTATATTTATAAATGTCAGTCAAAAGTTAAAAAAGTATCAAAATTCTGTCTATACCGTCCATTAGTCAATGAAGATTCTTTGTTGATAAGTAAAAAACTATAAGGTTTATTCCAAATAATCTTACAAATGTTTTTAAACTGTTTCCATTCTAGATCGGCATTTACATGTTCTTCATAAATATGTTTTAAATTGACTTCATCTTGTTTAAATATCATAAGAAAATTAACATTATCGCGTAATAATTGTTTTGGAATTTTAGAATAAGTTTGAGATAAATAGAAACAGTCGATTTGTTTATGCCTACCCATACAAAAAAAATTCCGTATATTTGTTTGATTTTCACATGCAACATCATCAAAAATAAACACAGATTTTGTTAAAGCTTCAGCTGGAGATATGACCTGCTTATCATCATCGTACTTATAGAAATTAATCTGTTTTACGCGTCTCAGTACTTCACTTAAGAAACGATATTTTGCTTGATAAGAAGTTTTACAGTAAAGATAAATATTTTTAAACTTTAAACCATTTTCATGTAACAGCAAACTAATCATGGCATTGGTTTTGCCACAATTTGAAGGACCGCATATTTTTAACAAAACTCTTATTGAGTTGAACAATACTGACATTACTGACACAGTGGATAATGTTATCCAAAAAAAAAACTAAAACATTCGACAACAGATAATAAATCTAGCAAAGTTTCTCACACTATGTCCGACTTTAGCGGCCATAGCCATACGGCTTTTGAGACAGTTCAGTCTCCTATATGTAATTTAAATTCTAAAACTAGTAGATTAAACCTGGTGCATCAAAATGTGGAAGGATTGATAAATGGTAAAGAATTGGAATTGGAGTTGCACATGACCCTGAATAATATTGATATTTTCTGTGTAACTGAACATTGGTTGAAAGACCATCAGGTCATGTTCAACTTCAAAAATCACCAGGTGGCTAGCTCGTTCAGTAGAAAAAATTTGGATCGTGGAGGCTCCCTAATTATTATTAATAAGAATATAAAATTTAAAGAGCGTAAAGACTTAGTAAGCCTCTCTATTGAGCGAGTTATTGAGATAGCTAGTATTGAGTTTGAGCAGTTCATTGTATTAAGCGTATACAGTCCCCCGGCTGCGCCCTTTGCAAGATTTGAAGAAACGATGGAAGAAGCGCTTTTTAAATGCCGTTCCTCCAATAAGGCAATAATAGTTTGTGGAGATTTCAATGTAAATATTTTAGAAAACACTAAAGTGCCAGCAGAGAGAAAAAAAATGTTAAATCTGTTCAAGTCCTTTAATCTTATTAATATGTTTTCAGAAGCTACTCGAATAACTGCACATAGTGCCACTGGTATTGATAATATTTACACGAATATTAATCCAATCAACAAATGTCTTGTGGATGCTGTACACTCGGATCACCGTGGCCAATTAATAACCATTGAAAGAAATAATTGTAAAAATGTTAAAAAAGAAATTAAATTTGTACCGATTAACCAGTACCGTTTAGACGCTTTCAGGGCAAGTATTGTGAGTAAAATACCTGATTTGCCCTTGTACACTTGTGTAGAAGAATCTTACGCAGAACTAACCAACCTGATCGATACTGAGTTTGGGAGAATTTTTACCTCAAAAACATTATCGGTTGGCGGCCGCCCTGTATTCAGTGACTGGGCAACATCGGGGATTTATAGGAGCAGGAGGAGATTGTATGAGCTGTATTCTGAAAAGTCATACAATTTCAACCCTGCTTTTCAGAACTATGTTAAAAATTACTCAAAAGTATTTAAGCGAGCCTGTTCCTTTGCGAAATCAAACTTCATTAGGAAGAAAATAACCAATTCTGTTAATAAAATTAAGACTACTTGGAATATAATAAATTCCGAATGTGGGAAATCTTCATCAACTGTAAGAGATTTCCATTTAAAAATAGAAGATCGCCATGTCACGGAGGATTTGGAGGTTGCGACAGAGTTTGAACATTTCTTCGCAAATATAGCTTCCACTACAACCAAAACTCTTCAGTCGTCTTCCATTTCCGCTGAGGCATTGCTTGTAGAATCAACAAACAGGTGTCAGAACACGTTCGTATTCACGGTTGTTAATAGCAAGGACATCGTTAAAGCGTTTAAAACAATTGATGTTAAAAAGACCGCGGATCTATGGGGATTATCAGTCAAAACTGTGGCAAGTATAATTGATGTCATTGCTCCCCATCTAGCAACTGTGTTTAATGACTGTGTCAACAGTGGTACATTTCCTGATTTAATGAAATATAGCAAAGTCATACCTTTGTTCAAGGCCGGCAGCGCCACAGATCCTTCGAATTTCCGACCCGTTTCTGTGTTGCCAACCTTGAGTAAAGTATTTGAGAAACTAATTCTAGGACAGTTGCTGACCCATTTTGGTGAAAACAAATTGTTTCATGATAAACAGTTTGGGTTTACTAAGGGACGTTCGACTACGGATGCTGGTGTAGAACTGTTAAATTGTATTTACGAAGCCTGGGAGAATAAGCATGATGCTCTAGGTGTCTTCTGTGATCTATCCAAGGCCTTCGATTGCGTTCACCATGACACATTAATCAGGAAATTAGAACATTACGGAATAAGGAACAAGGCTCTCGAGCTTCTGACTTCATATTTGAACAATAGAATTCAGAGGGTCGATGTTAACGGTACATGTTCAGCAGGATCTGTGGTTTCGTTGGGCGTTCCGCAGGGTTCGATACTTGGACCATTTTTATTTCTAATTTACATAAATGACCTTCCCTACTATGTAAGGGACAATAATAGTATTATTTTATTTGCTGACGATACTTCGTTAATTTTCAAAATTAAAAGGCAACACGATAATTATGACGAAGTGAATGGTGCAATCAAAAGAGTGGTCCATTGGTTTAATATAAATAATCTTTGCCTTAATGAGAATAAAACTAAATGTATTAAATTTACTCTGCCTAATGTTGCACAGGTAGAAACCAATGTACAACTCAATGGACAATTGTTGAGCCTTGCGGAATCGACAGTGTTCTTAGGTTTGAGTATTGACGCTAAACTTCAGTGGGGTTCACATATAGAAAAAATAGCTAGTAGATTAAGCTCAGCTTGCTATGCTGTAAAAAAGATTAGGACTTTAACAGATGTGGATACGGCTAGAATAGTTTATTTCAGCTATTTTCATAGTATTATGAGCTACGGAATTCTCCTTTGGGGTAATTCCGCAGATTTAAACACGATATTTGTCTTGCAAAAGCGGGCTGTGCGAGCTATTTATAATTTGGGCCCAAGAGTCTCCCTCCGAGATAAGTTTAAGGAGATGAATATTCTAACCGTAGTGTCACAATACATTTTCGAAAACTTAATGTATGTCAGGAAAAATATTGCAAAATTTCCAAGACTTTGTGACAGGCACAATATAAATACTAGAAATAAAAGCAATCTTGTAGTTTGTCATAGCAGACTCCATAAAATAAGTAATTCTTTCCAGGGCAACTGTATTCGCTTTTTTAACAAGCTTCCTAATGAAATCAGAGATTTATCTGTTAATAAATTTAAAAATACTGTAAAGAGCAAACTGTGCCAGAAAGGCTATTATAAAATCCAAGAATATTTAAATGATAAACAAGCTTGGAAATGAGCTGTTCGCTCTGCTGTGCTACTCAAGCAAAACATTGTATCTAGACCATAAGTTTTAGGCTAAGTAAATGTTTTGTAAATAGACCAAAAAAAAAAAAGCCCGCTGAGTTTCTTGCCGGAGTCTTCTCAGGTCTGGGCCGCGTTTCGAACCGGTGGTCCATTTACTAGTATTAGTTAGTATTTAATATTTACTTTATGTTGACGTTTTGTAAGTGCCGATTTAATGGTCTATGCAAAATAAATTATTTTTGATTTTGATTTTGATTTTATACAACGTATTGAATTAGGCAATAAAGCACTGTGTTTTATTTGGTGAGGAGATTCATAGAAATCTATATTATTAACCTTAAGAGAAATGGGTTGTTTGATCAACCTCATTTTGTCTATTACTTATTTTCTAATAGTTCCTCCCTTATATAGTTTATTATAATAATATAGGATTAACTAACATTTATATATGACAGACTTGTCATACTCCAACACGTTTAAACTTGTATCGTTGAATTTAATTTGAGATGCTATTCTCATCTTACAATTTTAATATGTTTGTGTATTGAAAATAATGATCCTTCAATTTACTATCGTCTATTACAGAAGCAAGTCGTTTCACTTTTCAATATTATTACTGAGCAATATTTTACAGACATTTGAAATACTTATATGAGGTAAGTTTTACGATAAATAATAAATAGGTTATTAATAATATTCGGGTATGCATAATATGTTTAATTTTTGTTTACAGAAATATGTCGTGCTCACCATCTTATAGCCCTGTCTTGGATGTCGTCGATCGCAGCACATTTTCACTATCTAATAATGAGCAAGACGGGACAACGTTACGCGAAGTAAGTGACAATATATATATATATATATATATATCATTTGGGACATATAATATGTAATGTTTTCTACAATAAACTGTTCTTTTCTTTTTTTTTACAGAATTTGATCGGAGATGACAATCCTATAACTAATCCATTTTATTATGCGCAAGATAGAGATACTTGGTACGCTGAGGTAGCTGCCAAGTCATGCGCAGAGGCTCAACGGCAAAAAGCGAAGGAAGTAAAGTTAAAAAGGAAAAATAAAAAATCTTTAAAAAATAAATCTTTTATCGTGTGCAAAGAGCTACAACATGCGCGCCGCGTAATAAAAATTAGCATTCATGATTTGGATGGTTGTAACAGTGTAGAAAACACTGACCCTGACAATGCAAGTGTGAACGTGCAGTACTTAGTGACAAGTGATTATGATGATGTAATGAACGAAACAGAACATTTAATCGGTAAGATAGTTAAGAAGTTAGGTCAATCAAACTGTCTGTAAAATATTGTTTATTCTTGTAATAATATGCTATTTCAAATTCTACTTTACTACCTTAAGTTAATTAAAGTTATTGTAAAACATTATAATTAGGTTAAGGGTATAGAATTGTAAATGAAACAATTGTTATTTTGATACATGTATTTATTTTATTCCATCTGTTAAAAATAAGCCAAATACAATAAGTTCAAATACATAATCATTATAATTTTATATAATTTATAAGTGCTATAAGATTATAGGTACAACATTTTATATAAAATTAAATTATAATACAATTTACATTAGAAGTACAAAATAGTTTGCTTTAATTATAGGTACTTTAAAATTATAAAAAGCTCAATAAAGTTATATAATCCAATTACTTGTTTCTCTTAAAATATTGTATCGTAATGACCCCAAGGTAAAGTTGTTATTTTATCATCCATTATTTGACGTTTATCATCATTTTTTGGTAAAATTATTTTATTAATCTTTTGAGTAAAAATTCGATGATTTTTAGACTTAATTACACACATATCATCTCTGAGTATTTCGCTATTAAATAAAACGTTTTTGTATTTTTGCATGTTTAGTTTTTTAGTAATACATTTTTTAGCACCTTTAGCTTTTTTTATTGTTGATGTTTTTGAACTTATACAGTACGATTTAGCTCCTAAGCCTACAAATTCAGATATAATTTCCCCGCCCAATTCATCTTTAAAGTAACCGGGTATCTTGGCGTTCACAATTGGTATGCAATATTCATTATTTTTGTCAAAGTTACTAGTATCGAAATATTTTAATTTTAATTTCATGTCTTTATAAAAATCTTCAGTGCGAATTAAATATAAAAGACTATCAGTGTCTGTGTAGCAAAGTTTTAACTTATTTTCATAATGTTTTTTCATGATTGAATAGTGAAATCGATACAAATGG
This sequence comes from Eilema sororculum, assembly GCA_914829495.1. Taxonomy (NCBI): domain Eukaryota; kingdom Metazoa; phylum Arthropoda; class Insecta; order Lepidoptera; family Erebidae; genus Eilema; species Eilema sororculum. The sequence goes on along the minus strand of OU618552.1, from coordinate 14,977,517 downwards.
CATTTCGCTATTTCTAAAATACTAAAGCCTATATAGATAGGACGATCTAAAATTATTTTGGTTTGATTCATTTGTATTGATACTAAGGACTCTGATAAAATAGAAAAGTTCTTGAAATTAGGTGCACTGACATATTTTTCAGCCCCGTAAATTTTTTTAGTTGCGTTTGAATTATCTCTCCAAATATTTACAAGTTTAACGTCCACTTGTTTTCTTTTATTCTCTATGGTTTTGCCAAATATAGAATTATTTTGTTTCTTAAAAAAATCTCTTTCAAAATTAGATGTAGCATTTTGTCTCAGTGTAGTATTTAGGGCAATATAAGATTGTAAGAAATTGCTTTGTTGAAATGTTAGAATTCTGTGTATTTTTAATAATTGAAGACCATTTTGCAAGCATTCCTGCAAATGAATATAGTGAATAACATATTTATATTTATTAAAAACATTAGCAATAAGTTTATAATTTCGGCTACAGAACGGAACAAATTTTTCAGGTGCAAATGGTAAATCGGAATGATCACCATGCAAGTAATCAGGGTAATAAAGATCTACTTCAAGTATAAATCCTGTATCAGAATCAGTTGACATGCATAAGATATCAAAATTTAATATTTCGTCCTCAGTCAGAAATCTAAAACCACCTACTGGAAGTTTTTGCATCATAGCATATCCATATAAATTAACACAATCAAGATAAATAAGAAAATAATCGGGCTTTTTGTTATTGTAATCAGGAAGATATTTATTATTTGCCTTCGCATATCTGAGGGAACACTGAGCAAGTCCGCCTCTTATTCCTTTTTCTATCATTTGATACATTTCTACATCAGAGATAAGATCTAAACAGATTTTCGTATATAACAACATAGCGTCCCAACTTAAGGACGGTGATGACACGTAATAGCAAGGATCTAATCCATAGTGTTTCAAACTCATATTTCTAAAATTTTCAAAAACATCACATAGAAGTAACACGTCACATTTTAGGTACAAATCTGTATATTCACCCAAATTTTTTATGTCAAAAGTTTTCCAAACGTTTAAAGCATGTTCATAGTCTTTATCAGATATAGACTCGGAAGTAAGTTTGTTAAAGAATTGTTTTTGTGATGGTAATTCAGTCTCATCATATTTATGCCAAGAGTTTATATAATCATAGCAATATATTCCTTTTCTTCGAGCAATATCAAATAATTTATTATCATTAAAAAAATATTTTAAGTTTTTGAAATTTTCTGGGTTCATAGTTGCAACTAGTTTGTCCAAACTAGAGCTCAAAAAATTAAATGAATCAATAAACTTTAATTGTACAGCATTTGTTGCATTGACTGTTATAAATTTTGTGAAAGAAATATATTTCTCTTTGTTTCTCGGTATAAGATGAATTCGACCGCTTATATTTGAAAGTTCTTTTATGAATAAGTGACAATCATAGCCGGATAAGTTGTGAAACACTATTGGTATAAACGTGCATTTTTTAGCATTTAAATTGCATGTATTATGAGCAGCTCCTCTATATTGACCCGTAAAGTGATCATGGTCCTTAACAATACTATCATTACATGAAAACTTATTTTTACAAATATGACATCGTATGCTGCTGGTGAAACTTAATTGTTCATTTTCAGTTAATGGCAACATATGTTTGCTCTGTAACAATATTTTATATAAACGTTTTACGTCATTAGTTAGAGATTTGACAAATTTCTTAGAACAATCAGGCCCTCTGTAAGACACAAAATCATTTAATTTCGGATTTGCATTACAGCAAATATAATAAGCAAAACATGTAGCTTTATGAACTTGTATATTTTCTACATATGCGGATTTATTTTTGTCAGAATATTCACGCAACAAACTTTCAAAATCTCCATATATCACTATAGGAACTCTTTGTGTTTTCTCATAATTCGAAAAACTTAGTTTACTTCCTGGCTCAGGTAAAATGGTTTGTATTCCAGAGCATTCATGACAGTGTAACTTCTCTTCAGTGTCAAAATAAATGAAACATTCATCACATAAAAATAATCTTTTTTTATGTTTGGTTAATTGTTTATGCACAAGTTTTTCAAAACTTTTAATTAAACAAAAATGACTTTTTCCGTTTTTAGTAATAAAAAGCAAATTAATGTGGTTCAAACGACGTGATTTAGTTTTAAACAAGGGGCCTGTAACAGTATCATTAGTATCTAAACCATATATATTAATACTGATATCAGGATTATTTATTTCAAAACGCTTAATATCCTTAAAATTTGGAGGAAAACTCATATCTGAAATATCTAGTATGTCAGAATAATGCGGATATGAATAAATTCTGTTTGGATTTATCCTTGACGGAAATATATCAGCTATGATACACCAAAGAAAACAATGTTGATCATCATTCTTTATATTTAAACATGATTTAGTATTGACAATACGTTTAGGTAATTGTAAGTAAGAACCGCCTCGCAAAGGATTATATTTTACGATATTAATTTCTAAATGACCGAGCGACTCAATTGTCCAACCTGACTCTGAAAGTTGAAATTCAGTACATTTGCAAATAAGTTTATCACAAAATAATTTATATAGGTCTGAGATATTTGTGTTTTGCAATACTATAATATATTTCGTGTTAAATGATTTTAAAGACTTTTCATCATTTTTTGGCAACATGTACCAAATAAACAATTCAAAATTAACTTTAACGGATTCATGTCTTTTCAATAATTCTTTAATAAGATGACAAACCTTTTCTGATATTTGTGTCAAAAATATTTCAGGCATAACGCTAACCTCGTATGGATTCACTCTATAACTGATTATTCGATTTCGAAAAGCTGTAGCTATTATACGAACGTTATCAAAACTTGTTTGCAATAGGCAATTCGATTTGTGTATATTAGTTTTTTTGTGTGCAGAACATTTTGGTACAGACATATTACAAACTTTACAAAAATACATCTTTGAATCGAGTATATCTTAGTATCTAGATATCTTTGAATCGAGTTTATCTTAGTATCTTTGTATTGAGTTTATCTTGGTATCTAGATATCCTTGTATTGAGTTTATCTTGGTATCTAGGTATCTTTGAATCGAGTTTATCTTGGTATCTTTGTATTGAGTTTATCTTGGTATCTAGATATCTTTGAATCGAGTATATCTTGGTATCTAGGTATCTTTGAATCAAGTATATCTTGGTATCTAGGTATCTTTGAATCGAGCTTATCTTAGTATCTTTGTATTGAGTTTATCTTGGTATCTAGATATCCTTGTATTGAGTTTATCTTGGTATCTAGGTATCTTTGAATCGAGTTTAACTTGGTATCTTTGTATTGAGTTTATCTTGGTATCTAGATATCTTTGAATCGAGTATATCTAGGTATCTTTGAATCAAGTATATCTTGGTATCTAGGTATCTTTGAATCGAGCTTATCTTAGTATCTTTGTATTGAGTTTATCTTGGTATCTAGATATCCATGTATTGAGTTTATCTTGGTATCTAGGTATCTTTGAATCGAGTTTATCTTGGTATCTTTGTATTGAGTTTATCTTGGTATCTAGATATCTTTGAATCGAGTATATCTTGGTATCTAGGTATCTTTGAATCAAGTATATCTTGGTATCTAGGTATCTTTGAATCGAGCTTATCTTAGTATCTTTGTATTGAGTTTATCTTGGTATCTAGATATCCTTGTATTGAGTTTATCTTGGTATCTAGGTATCTTTGAATCGAGTTTATCTTGGTATCTTTGTATTGAGTTTATCTTGGTATCTAGATATCTTTGAATCGAGTATATCTTGGTATCTAGGTATCTTTGAATCAAGTATATCTTGGTATCTAGGTATCTTTGAATCGAGCTTATCTTAGTATCTTTGTATTGAGTTTATCTTGGTATCTAGATATCCTTGTATTGAGTTTATCTAGGTATCTGTGAATCGAGTTTATCTTGGTATCTTTGTATTGAGTTCATCTTGGTATCTAGATATCTTTGAACCGAGTATATCTTGGTATCTAGGTATCTTTGAATCAAGTATATATTGGTATCTAGATATCTTTGAATCGAGCTTGTCTTAGTATCTTTGTATTGAGTTTATCTTGGTATCTAGATATCCTTGTATTGAGTGTATCTTGGTATCTAGGTATCTTTGAATCGAGTTTATCTAGGTATCTAGATATCCATGTATTGAGTTTATCTTGGTATCTAGGTATCTTTGAATCGAGTTTATCTTGGTATCTTTGTATTGAGTTTATCTTTGTATCTAGGTTTCTTTGAATCGTGTTTATCTTGGGACCTAGGTATCTTTGAATCGAGTATATCTTGCTATCTAGGTATCTTTGAATCGAGTATATCTTGGTATCTAGGTATCTTTGAATCGAGTATATCTTGGTATCTAGGTATCTTTGAATCGAGTTTATCTTAGTATCTTTGTATTGAGCTTATCTTGGTATCTAAGTATCTTTGAATCGAGTTTATCTTGTATCTAGATATCCTTGTATTGAGTTTATCTTGGTATCTAGGTATCTTTGAATCGAGAATATCTTGGTATCTAGGTATCTTTGAATCGAGTATATCATGGTATCTAGATATCTTTGAATCGAGTATATCTTGGTATCTTTGATTCGAGTTTATCTTGATATCCTTGTATTGAGTTTATCTTTGTATCTAGATATCTTTGAATCGAGTATATCTTGGTATCTAGGTATCTTTGAATCGAGTATATCTTGGTATCTAGGTATCTTTGAATCGAGTTTATCGTAGTATCTTTGTATTGAGTTTATCTTGGTATCTAAGTATCTTTGAATCGAGTTTATCTTGGTATCTAGATATCCTTGTATTGAGTTTATCTTGGTATCTAGGTATCTTTGAATCGAGTTTATCTAGGTATCTTTGTATTGAGTTTATCTTGGTATCTAGGTATCTTTGAATCGAGTATATCTTGGTATCTAGGTATCTTTGAATCGAGTATATCTTGGTATCTAGGTATCTTTGAATCAAGTTGAATCTGAGGAATGTAAAATTGACACGTAATATTATTACAAATAAAAGAGTTATGAGTTATTAATTATTATTGGGATATAAAATGGGCTGCACACCTCTAAATTCTGCCTTGGCAGCAGATACGAGATTACCAACAGCCCTCCAAGTCGGAGAGTCTGTATAAACAGAACCCCTATAAGAGAGAAGCGTTTGCTTCCATTTATCCTTCCCAAGCTGCTCAGCCTCTCTTTGGTTATACACCCGAAGCTCAATATAATAATCGCCGTTTCGCGTAAGGTCCTGCTGGTATGAGTTTCCACTTGCTGTTCTTCTGGACAGGGACGATCGCAGAGTAAATATCTTTAGTGGTTGAAGGCCTTCCTCCTCATCCTGTAACATTGTTATAAAATAGTATTGAAAAATAATGTTCTACCACATTAATTGATTGATTATGGGTACTATACAACAGTAAATAGATTTCTAAATGCTAATTTTAATAGGGAACAGTCGAAGTATATACGCTTTATTGAGGTTCACTTCTTGAGGAATAAATAAATATTCTACGACATTCTACACAACACTATCTAGACACAAAGTACTTAACTAAGCATAGTTTAAGTAGATTGTGTTATGGATTATAATATCATGCTATGACCGTCAGAGCGGAGCAGTAATCAGAAATACTAATGACACGAGTGTAACAGCGAGCCTAGTTAATAAAATAATCAAGGTTTTGAACTTACCGAAGATTCAAGCACGCGAACGCGTTTGCTTGTTTTCAATCGCTTCGACGATGGAGTCTCTGAATCAGAGTCCGCGTCGCTAGCGAATATGTCTTTGCAGGCAGATGATGATGATGCGACCGTCGTAGATTTTTTTGTCCTCTTTGGTTCAGCCTTAGTTTTTAGGCTCAGCTTTGACTTCACCTTTTTAGTTTTGGGTTTTGGAGTTGTGACACTTTGAGTCTCCACATCGGACTCAAACGGATTTAAACTCGCCCTAAAAAGAAGAAGCAGTTATAAGTAATAATTCCTTTTAATTTATTTATTTTTTTACACACATGCCTACCACAGTTTTATCTTGATAACTAAAACTTTTAAATCTAAATAAGTTTCAATACAATAAATAAATCGATAAAACCGATGAGTGGACTATTGTTAAGTAACCTATTGAAAGCAAGCTTACATAGACCTATTATTCGAACCTGTAACTCTTCTGTGCACACAATATGTCAATTAGCAAATAATTACTAAATATAAATATTGGAGTCGAACCAAGATATTTGTGACCAGAAGTAAATGTTATTATCAATCAACCTTAGACGGGAATCGAACCCACAACACTGTCGACCACTTAACCATTGCACCCATCCATGTAGTTGATAACTAAATACTCAAGGCCGGCTAAACCACCCAAACAAAACGTAACTAAGTAGTAGGTAAGTTATAAAATGACATATAAAAATGTGATAGATAGGTACATACATACTTGCTGCAGTAGATGATCGAGCGATGACACTAAATGAACTCGTCACGATCACAAGAAACACCACCAGATGTGATAATGCACAAATTAAGCTGAATTAAATGGTGGATAGAAGAGCAGTTGATTGGTTTATATACTCATAAATCTAAGATAGAGATTACATTAGTTTTTGCTAACGTTGTCGAAAGCATTATTATTTATTTATTTTCTAAATTACTTTTTAGCACTGTTGTAATAAGGTATACAATTATATGATCTTCATTAGTTACTGTGCACACACGCTGCGATTCCTTTATTTGGATGCGGCGACACTCCGTCGCAGATATACGAGACGAAATTCTAAAAAGGAAATCGTATGTACTTTAGCTGCTCGTCACCAATATAAGAAGGGTTTCTCTTTAGACTGGTAGTTAACGATTTTATATGACTAACCAAAATAAAATAACCTCTGACATTTTTTAATTGTTATAATTTCAATATAGCTATCAACCGTAATAAATCCGTAATAAATTAATATGAAATAGCATGCTAATAGCATACTATGATCAACAAAAAATTGTTAGCAGAAATAACTCCAAACCGAAATATTAATTTATACGTTAAAGATAAAGTTTTTTGACATAGGTAGATCAAAACATTGACTTATTAACTAATAGGTATAATACTTAGTTGATTTATTTCCTCCAACAAATTATCATAAAATCCTTTTAAAATCCAATATTGAGGTAACAGCTTAAAATGATGTGTAGGTAGGTAGGTAGGTACTTATAGATTGTATAATTATAATAGATAACCAAGAGTGCATTTTCAATATCACATATATGCATTATATTCACACCTGTTTCCCCAACGGGATTGTCAGAAACCTTGGATTTATAATGAGGTATCAAATATTAGTAGGTACATGAGAATTATATACTTAGATATACCATTAAGTCTATAACTCTGCTGTTATTGAGAATGCATAAGAGAATAAACCAATAACAGTTTCGTCCTCTATTCGGGATTTGAACCCGAGACCTCATGCGCAACAGTTAGTCATTAGGGGTCGCTGCGCCACTGAGACAAAAAACTTAAAGTTTATTATGGTCAATTATTTCGCAATACCATTCCCATACCCATTTACGAAAAAAAGTATGTTTCATACACCTATTTATCTGTTATTGAATACCCATTGCACTCAAGTTTGAAACTAGATGAATTACCTACCTATTACGTTTATGAATGACAATATTTCTATAAACAGCTAACGACCTAACCGAGGCCCTCACCGCTGCATTGCTTTCATAGTCAAGTTCATTATTTCATTACAACGCGATGTATAAACACGAACGAAGTGTTCGCTCGACTCGTTTCTCTCGCGACTTAGGTCCAAAATATACCTATGGTGGGAAGTATATGCTGCGCTCAAGATTTGCTGAGCGCGTTCCAGTCGAACTTGAGAATGTTGTTTATGTTATTATCCCAAGTAGAAACGATAAATTGTATTCCATTGTTGCTATGATAGTAGTATGGCGAGGCATATGTGAATGAAATAATATTAAATCTCTATTGCTATTGCTAATTGAACGCTAATAATCACTCGGCAAAAAATATTGGGGCCTCTGCATCACGCAAAAAATTATTGAGGCTTCTGCATCACGCAAAATATTATTGGAGGCTTCTGTGTCACAAGCCGAGTGAAGCGAGGTTTGTGATGCAGAAGCCCCAATAATTTTTTGCGTGATGCAGAAGCCCCAATAATTTTTTGCGTGATGCAGAAGCCCCAATATTACACTACTAGTAGGTGTGGACCCTAGTATAAGAAAACAATGTAGCAGTGTGACTTTAAATTAACTGTGCTAGACGCCACTATCTTACGGATATCCGTTGTCTATAAATTAAGGAACGTTTGTGCAAAGTGTTTCAATGCAGCTACGAAGATTAGTGTGCTTGTGTCGAGTAGAGGTTATAGTGGGACTCGTCAGATTCCGTATAGTTATTTTTTTTTTTCTTTTTGAATTTTTTATAGCATTTTCAATGCTAACTTTATAGTTCGAAAAACATCAACAATGAAACGCTCAAATGAGGCTTGAACTCACGACCTTTCCCTTACAGGAGGAATGCTCTTCCAACTGAGCTATTGAGCCACACCTGATTCATTTCAAATTTTCCTTCTCTAAGATCCATCTTTAAGGGCGACGGTGGTGCCATCTACCAACATTCTTACGAACTGTTGGAAACAATGAATGATTTTTCAACCATTTTTAAACATTAAATTTTGATGACTCCGCCCAAATATTTGACTGAATTTTTTATAGCATTTTCAATGCTAACTTTATAGTTTTTTTTTCTTATTGACAATTACGTATTTTTTTTATATATTTGGTCCGTCAATTGACTACACCCCACTAGATGGTGATAAAACTGAGGTGTAGTCCAGAAGATACGGACTACAATTCTCGATGCTATTAAACGTAAAATCTGACAATAACAAAATTCTGGAACCAAATATTATGTATAAAACAATATACTTAAATCTAGTATCTATTCTGTGCTTGAGTAATTTATTTTTCCTGATGTATTTGAATTTTGAAGTTAACATAATAAATGCTATAGAAAATTCATTCAAATTAACAGGAGATTTTAAAATTACGCAAGGAAAAATAAAATATTCTTCCTTCTTGAATATTAATTTAAAAAGGGTGGTTTCGCACAAATTGCGTTTACAAATTCGAGCGAATCGACCACTAAGCCGTCTTTCAAACATATTTTGCAAAAAGTTTCTCCGAAAATTCATTAATTCTCTTAAATAGCCTCCCTTTCGAAATATATTTTCTCAGCAGCCGGAAATGTAATGGGAACCGATGATCCATTAATTCAATTACACAGATGTCAAAGATTTTCCTCTTTTTCATTTCATTCAAGTAGCTAAGTTATTTAGTAGCCGTTCTACGACGTAGCACTATTTGTCTCATACTTGATTCGTAGCACGTATTGCGTAGCCGTGCGTAGATCTATATAAATTGTTCGGTCACAGGTAATCAGACTTCATTAGATCGTTTTTTTAGGATACTACTCATGTAGACCTCATTTTATATTAGTGTGATAAATTGAATGATCCTTATTTCTTAGAAACAGTAAAAATATCCATACTAATATTATAAATGCGATAGTAACTCTGTCTGTCTATCTGTCTGTCTGTCTGTTACGCTTTCACGCCTAAACCACTGAACTGATTATCATGAAATTTGGTATAGGGGTAGATTAGACCATGAGAAAAGAGGCTATGTTTGGTCACAATAACTGACATTCACGCGGGTGGAGCCACGGGCAAAAGCTAGTATAAAATAATATTTACCATCCGTTTTCGTTGCTATTGCTACGAGTATATTAAATTTTTAAAATAATTTAAAAACAAAAACAATTCAATCAAGTACTTAAAATAATACAATAGTGTCAAAACTTTTAGTATGAGAATGTGTTTTGTGACCGCTAACTACACTGACGGACTCATAAACTGCATCAAAGTTCCGGTTTACTCTAAAAGGATTTTTTATAATAAGTATGCAAACTTTTTAGATTAAATTATATAAATATGGAAAGACTGGCTCTTAATCTTAAAAAAAAAATTAAATTTAAAAATAGAACTGCAGTAAAACAAATGAATATAGCCGGGAAAAGAAAAATTACTTGTAGTATCAGATTTGCGTGTTATTTATAGCAAAGTTTTAAATTGATTCTCATTGATTTTTTTTGTTTTGTCAATTGAATTATTGTTACCAGCATAATTGTTGGGTTAGTTTTTAACACATCGAGAGTTTTTGAACCATAATATGGATACTTCGTCCGAACAAGCGGCACAAATTGTAGCATTGGTGCGGGAGGGCTTGGATCAACGAACGATTGGTAGAAATTTAAATTTAAACCAGTCTACGGTTTCTAGAATATACAGAAGGTTTGTAGAGACAGGTTCTTACAGGAGGAGACGTGGTACAGGCAGAACTCGAGCAACCACAGGTCGTGATGACCGATTTATTGTTATAACTTCCCTGCGAAATCGTTTCCTCACGTCAGTTAACATCAAAACCGAGCTTAATGAAGTGCGTGGAGTAAACGTGTGTGCACGAACAATAAGAAGAAGGTTAAAGGAAGCGGATATCACCCCTTTTAGACCAGCAAATGGTCCAAAGTTGTCTACAGCTCACAGACAAGCTCGCTTAAGATTTGCGCGTCATCACCTGAATTGGACAGAAGAGCAGTGGGCCTCTGTATTGTTCACGGACGAGTGTAGGACATGTTTATATGGTGCAGATGGTCGCAGAAGAGTCTATCGTCGACGTGGGGAGCGATATGCTCAAAGTTGCATTGAGGAGCGTGTTCCTTTTGGAGGCGGTTCATGTATGGTCTGGGGTGGCATATCGATGAACGGGCGAACAGAACTTGTGTTCATAGACATGGTCCGTCAAAACGGTAATAGAGGGGGTTTGACAGCACATCGCTACATAACAGAGATATTAAAAGATCACGTGGTGCCTTACATGGGATTCATAGGCGAAAATTTTACTTTAATGCAGGATAATGCCCGGCCGCACGCAGCTGCAAAAGTTCAACATTATTGCGAAGAGGTTGGGATACGTACAATGAATTGGCCAGCACGCAGCCCGGATCTTAATCCCATCGAGCATGTTTGGGACAATTTAAAAAGAGCTGTATATGCGAGAAACCCTTCGCCCACGACAGTGGCAGCACTAAGAACAGCACTTTCAGAAGAATGGGACAATATTCCGCAAGATCTTTTAAAAACCCTTATAAAATCTATGCGGAACCGATTAGAATCCGTAATAAGGGCACGTGGGGGTAATACACCTTATTAAAACACAAATAAACCCTTGCATAAAGTTTGTGTCTATTGTTAAAACCAATTTTTTAATTAAACCAATTTTTCTTAAATTTCTGTTTTTTCTTCAAAAAAAGTCTTAAGGTCCTTTCCAGTACATAAACTTAAACTTAAAGATATGACCCTACGCTGTTTTAAAGTTCACGAACCAATCTAGAGGTTTCAATTTAAATCTGTATAGAAAGTATGCATACTTGGTTAAAATATTTATTTCAAAGTCGTCTATTACTTTGATGCAGTTTATGAGTCCGTCAGTGTATGTATAGTTGTTATCCCCTGCCACTATTTATTAGTTCCACCCAATAATATCGTATTTCTTTCAGTTACTACATTACACTACACTACATTTTACTTAGCTTAATAATTAAGGAGTCTACCTTACGATCAAAAGGTCCTAGGTTCGATTCCTGGCCATCACATTACCGACGTGAACCCACTCCTAACACAAGCAATTTAGCTTAACTGGAGGGGTTAGAGGGAATATTAGTATTTTCGTTTCTAATGTTGAAAAAAAAAACTTTGTGCAAGAATTCCACTATAGTTATATCGGAAATCAAAGCGCCTCATCTGCTGTTAAGCTACGGTAACCACTTACTATCATGCATGCTTAGTTACTTCTATCCTTCGTATTAAAAAAAAAACTTTCTACAATATTATACTAATTATTTATTAAACACAAGCATTGCCTTCTAATACCTGTTTCATACATCCGTGACACTGCAGTCTAGCGTACAATACAGTCGATCACGCAAGAGTTCCTTCACCTTTGACCCGTACAAACAGATCCAATCTAAGTCATTATACTATACACCATTTTACCCGAGTGTACCCTGTTTAGGTAGGCCTGTAGTTGAATGCACTGGTGGAATATTGCCTTTTTGCATGTTATCCAGTTACGTTGTTGGAGCTTTTGCTCTATTATGTATGCAGTGTTCGCTTTGATTTATTCTGGAACATTTTAGTTTAATCATGTTGTTTTTATACGACTGTCAAAAAAAGAAGTTCAACATGACAGCCTCTGTGGTGTGGCGGTAGTGAACCCGACTGCAACGCAGGAGGCGCGGGTTCGAACCCCGCTCAGTGCAAATATTTGTATGCACGAATATGGCTATTTGCATTGGTGTGGGTGTTTCTGCAGTGGCATTGCTAGTCTCAGATTCTCCGATGATCTCAGATATCTTGTATGTGTGTCACCAAGGAACCTGAACCGTTCTTTAAGATAATGGAGAGTACAAGGATTAAACAGCACACTGTATTATAAAGATAGTATATGAGTATTCCGACGAAGACGAATTGGGAGCCACTTGAGTTTTTTACGGAATTCGGACACGTGATCATATTTACGTAAACCAAATATAAATCTAATACAAAAATTCTGAAGACGCTCAAGCTTTCAAATTGCTCTTCAGTGAGATCCAGATAGCTGACGTCGGCGTAGTCAAGGAGTGGGAGCAACAGAGTTTGCGTAAGTGCAATTTTGGTAGCAGTCGGAAGTAGGCCTCGCAATTTAATCAAAGACCCCGCCGCTGCAAACAGTTTGCGGTTAACTTCCTGTATCTGATGATCCCAGGACAAAGTGTTATCTATGTAAATACCCAAGTTCCTTACATGATCACTGATTTCGATAGCAGCACCATTGAAGATCATTTGGGGATAATTCGTATAGTTCAAGCGTGACATAATCCAGGGGCTTCCAACAACAATGACCTGCGTCTTAGCCGGATTCACCTGAAGGCCATAGTTATGGCTCCATTCACATACACGTTGCAAGTCCATATTTATCGTACTAAATGCTTCCGTCAGCTGACTTATAGGCGCTTGGGTGTAAATTTGAAGATCATCTGCATAAAGGTGGTAGGATGAGAGTAATTATTTTGAGATTGAATTAATAAAAACGGTGAAAAGTAATGGGGATAGAAAATCACAATCAGTGAATTGATTAAAGACGAAGGGAGAATAGTTAGGAGCTGGAAGTGACGAAAGACGGTCAAGCGTATCTACTTAAGCGGTCCCTCCAAAATCGGACGAAGATGAGAAATGCCGATTTAGTGCTTCGATGTCAACGTTTTGAGCAGTATTTTCTTTGGACTTTCCAACTCCTATGTATTGTATACTTGTTATATGGGACACGTCAATTTGGCTTCACCTTGCCATTATGGTAAGCTGAAGCTCAGGACAGAGGAACACCATAACATAATCGTAGCATATTACAATGATTTGTTATTCCTATGATGTGTTTCATTATTTTAGTTTAATATGGTATTTTGTCTAAATGTGTAGAGTAAAATATAGTTGCTTCGTTTTTATTGTCAAGCTATCATAATGATATTAAATTCACCCTTTTCTTATGTATTCCTTAGAAATGCATAGTTCAGGGTCAAGACACGTCCTGACTCCTGACCCCCAAATACCGGTCATAGACGATGCCAACAGACAGCTCCAATCAAACTTAAGGGGTAGTTTAAATAAACTATATTATAAAAGGAAAACTCGTATAACTAACAACAATTCATATCCATACTAATATCATAAATGCGAAAGTAACTCTGTCTGTCTGTCTGTCTGTATGTTACGCTTTCACGCCTAAACCACTGAACTGATTTTGATGAAATTTGGTACAGAGGCAGCTTAGACCATGAGAAAGGACATAGGCTATGTTTGGTCGCGATAACCGACATCCACGCGGGCGGAGCCGCGGGCAAAAGCTAGTGTTATTATAAAAGGAAAACTCTTATAACTAGCAACAAAAAACAATGAAATTAATAAGCTCTAAGGGGCTGATCAAATTATAGCTAGAAAATGTATTTTATTTTATTACCAAAAGCTAAAAACGTAATAATGAGTCTCATTTTTCATTACCGGTGAGAATTATATTGATGCCTTCATTTCCTTCATATTTTCCTTTCCCGTTTTCCTTGCCCATTTTCCTCTTCTTGTCGTTCCATTAACAATAATCAATATTGATTATTATTTATATTCCTAGCGTTTATTCAAACCATTACTACATTAAATAAGTTTTAAAATACAGCAAAATCTTTTTTTTGCTATGTTCACACAAGTTTTTTGCTAAGTTAAAAAGTAACGTAAAATGTAAAATAAGTATAGAATATTTTAAAATTTTTGCTATTTCAATATTTGTACGTTCTTTGGCGACTACACAATTATCCACAGAAACTTCACTAAACTTTTGCTTGTGTAGTCTCTTGGGAGTGACTCATAAGAAAAAGTTTATTATTGAATTTCTTACAGTGTAACTCCATTTGCACAATCAACCCTTAAATAATAACGTTGTACAAGTAGTATGTTCTTATCTGTGTTAAGACGTCACTAAAAGGTAACAGTCTTGTGATAACTATGTCTTGTTAACGGTTATTGCACTTGCTATTGTTGTTATAACCATTAATGTTGAGTTATTGCGGATCTACAAACATAACTGAAAGCAAACGATGTAATAATGGTAGGACTTTGATATCACTGACGAAAGACCTTACTTATCTTCTGCCAATGACTGACAACAGAACAATGTACAATGAATTAGGGGTGGATGAGTGACAGTGTGGAATGTAGTGGAAAATGTGGAACAGTTTATGACGGGGGACTTACGAAATATAATAATCAACAGTTAGTCATATTTGAAGATAGCTTAAATAGAAGTATTACTTTAAGTTAAATGATCAATTGTTTTGTCATCTGAACTAAAGGTGTCTAATAAATTATTAAATATCTTTAATTATCTCAGTCAACATGAGGTAAAATTTTAAATACTTATTTGACCCTCAACAAACTGGCCAAACTAAACAGGACCGTTTTTTTCTGTTTCTTGGGAAAGTATTCATAGTTGTTTGTCTGTTGACTGTAAACAATATTAAGCACTCTTCATACTAAAATAATTCCTCTTTGATTGCAAAATGCAATTTGCTAAAACTACAATTTTCACAGTAATGTTTGAGGACAGCATTGCGGAGGTTTGAAACTTGTTTGTGTTTGTAATTATGTTCCACAACGATATTAATTTTCAGCACTACTTGGATAGTTTAATGTTATAACATTATTTCTCTTTAATCGTGTATTTAACATAAAATAAATCACATTTAAAAAAAAAATACAAAATATATTTAAAAATAAAAAAACATTATTATTATTATCATATATGTGTATATTTAATACACACGTTCTCTTAATGCTCTATGTCTTTTTATATGACTTGCCAAGTTGCGTACATAAACTTTTACAAGTAGATTAAATACAGACTTTACCATGACAACCCTTGATTTTCATCGGGGGTTAGTAAAACGAGCTTTTCATAAGTAAAATAAATGCATAATTTAATTGTATTTTATCTACTTATCAGTATTTTAGAAACCAGTAGGTAGTATTCATGCAAAGAAAAAAGATATATACGATTTTTAGGATGCCGTAATATATTTGGTTTATAATATAAGATTAGGTGCATGCCACAGCAATTCATGAAGCAGTTTGTTTTGTGTTTTGTCGCTGTACCCATAATTATTGATGCAGATATGACATGTTATAGATAAATATCAGCCACAAAAGACCAATCTCAATCCTGTGTAGCGTTGAAATTACACTTTACTTTTATTTAATACACTCATAACTTTGCAATTTTGTTGCGAAGAAAAGGAAACTGTTCAAGAAGTCTTTAAAGTATATAATTTTGACTATTGTGAATCAACTACGCAGTAGAAATCTTGGCAACAGTTAGGTTTCAGTCATTTGTATGGTAAACTTACCAGACTGTGATGAAAGTTAAATTGGTACCACTCAACAATTCCAAATACAAAACACATTGTTTGTATCGCACAACTAAGAAAGTTAACAATTATAACGTTCTCGTTTATTTAGAATCGCGGTAACTTTGCCTATTAATATTGTTATCAGCAGTTCCGAAACCTACGTTATGCTTTAGCACTTTGAACGGGAACAATATACTACAAAGTTTGTAATACGAGTATGTGTGGTGACATTTTCGCACTTCTTCTTTTTCCAGGGTCTCCGCACCGAGCTTCACGCCATCTACCATGGCCGTCCGAGGCGGGTCCTAGTGGCGGCTCTAGGGGTGGGAGTCCTCACACTCGTCACATTGCTCACAGCGATGGTACGATGCGCAAACGCTTGGGGTGCGGCCGCCTCCTTCTGCGAGCAAGTAATGCTCGAGAAGGAGGCGGCTGGTCGGGTCCGGACCAGACTCCGGGCCCGGGAAGCCCGTGCAGAGCGAAGGCGAACCGGACGTCGGAGGTCGCAGAACGACCTCCGTCCTCCATGAGCGCTGGCCTGGGGGTGACCGGTGGAGCCGCCTGTCACCCTAGCAGAAGCAGGCCGCGGCGGCGGCGCAAAGTGCACCTCCCCGTAACCGGGGAGAAAAAAAAAAAATCTACCATGGCCGTAAGACACACTGCGTAGACCCTAACGGATTTAAATAACGTCTCAGCAGAATATTTTTACGAATTGTATGTGTATTGCAACCTGAAATTCTATCTTAAATACCTCTATTTTATAATTTATGTCACGCTTTACTTTTGGATTATATACATATTGTTATCAATTTTTAATCAACTTTTTATTTAATCTCTTTAGTCTCATCAGCCAGTGATAGAAATTTATAATATCATACATTTTTACAGTGCATGTTACATTTATAAATTAACTTACATAACTTTATATTAACTTTTTTTTTATTTTTTTTTTATACAGGTCACGTCAATTTGACTTCACCTCGCCTGATGTTAAGCTAAAGGCAAAGTCTCGGAAAGAGGGTCACCATCGTAAACATTTACCATGTTAACAGTGGTGGCACTCAGCTTGACGGCCTCATTAGATGCCTTTTCACGCCCCGCTTAAAGGACCCAGGACTGTAGGAAGAAGGAAACACGTGAACTGGCAGGGAATTCCAGGCCTTAGTGGTGCGGCATAGGAATGAATCACTGAAACGCTTGGTTCTAGCAGGTATACTCTGCACCGTAAATGGATGACATCTTAGCCCTGCACGTGTCGTCCTGTGAAGGAAAGGGGAGGGTGGGACTAATTGGAAGAGCTCGTCAGAACATTCACCATGGTAGAGACGGTAGAAAACTGCCAAAGACGCAACATCTCTACGCATCTGCAAAGGCTCGAGGGTGTTCGTGACCTCAGGATCCCCAATAATGCGGACCGCACGTCGCTGCAACCTGTCGAGAGCATCTAATAAGTACTTTGCGAAGCCGTCCCAGAGATGTGAGCAGTATTCCACGCAGGAACGAATTTGGGTCTTATATAGAAGACACCGCTGCTCCGGCGTGAAAAAACGTCTCACTCTGTTCAGGACTCCGAGTTTACGCGAGGCTGATTTAATGATACTCTCGATATAGTTTTTGTTATTCAGTTTGCAGCGAACATCCATACCGAGGATAGTGAGGTGATCCTGCAGTGGCAGTGGTGTGCTCTGAAGAGTGGGAAGGGGAAGGAAAGGAGATACCTTTGCTGTAAACGCACATGCCTGGGTCTTCTTGGCATTGAACTCGACCAGGTTCCTAGCGCCCCATTGAGAAATGTGGTCCAGGATCCGGTCCAGGTCAGTGACAAGAAGCTGCCTTTTTTCCGCGATATCAGACTGCTTGGCCGCAGGATGTGCGTAATAACTCCCGTGTAAGGTGCTGTCGTCTGCATAGCAGTGAATGTTTCCGTTACAGAGCATGCCATTGATATGCAGAAGAAAGAGAGTGGGAGATAAGACGGAACCCTGCGGCACGCCAGCATTTACCTGCAAGAACTCCGAAGCTCGTCCATCACAAAGGACGCGAATACGGCGCCCCTGCAGGAAGCTTGCAACCCAGTTACACAGTCTAGGAGGCAGGCCGAAGGCTGGTAGCTTGGAAAGAAGCGATTTGTGCCATACCCTATCGAAAGCTTTGGCGATGTCAAGACTAATTGCCAGTGACTCACCGTGCTTCTCCATAGCCTCACCCCATAGGTGGGTCATGTACGCCAGAAGATCACCCGTTGACCGTTTCGGTCTGAAACCGTATTGCCGGTCACTAAGCAAGGAGTGATCCTCTAGGTGGCGCATGAGCTGTGTGTTAATTATGTGCTCGAACACCTTGCACAGCACTGAGGTGACGGCTATGCGTCGATAGTTGGCTGGGTCCGAGCGATCCCCCTTCTTGGGGATCGGCTGGACATTCGCCTCCTTCCAAGCCGAAGGCACTGTACCCGAACTGTAGGACAGTCGGTACAGCCGCGTTAGCATAGGAGATAACTCCGCTGCACATTTTTTAAGTACGACCGCTGGAATACCATCAGGACCACTGGCTTTCCGGACATCGAGTGATTGCAGTACTGCACGGACATCGCGTTGCCTGATACGTATATCAGGCATTGCGTGGTCACCAGTGGGCATTGTCCGTGGTTGCATACCACAATCATCGACTCGGGAGTTGGCCGCGAAGAGATTGACCAGCAAATTTGCTTTCTCTTGCGGCTCATGGGCCAGAGATCCATCGGGATTGCTCAGCGGGGGCAGCGAGGGCTGGCAGAAGTTGGCTTGCACGGCTTTGGCCAGTTGCCAGTAGCCACGACTACCCGTGGGATGCGCCACTAGCTCTTGGCCCAGCCGTGCTATGCGCTGGGCATCCGCCCTGACGCATGCCCTCTTGCAGACCTTTGTGGCTCTGTTGTACGCCGCCTTGAAGTGACCGACGTTGGGATCGCGCGTGGCGCGCGCCCGCACCCAGGCGCGGTACGCAAACTGTTTATGCTCAACAGCCTCCGCGCACTCGCGCCCGAACCACGGACGCGCTCCGCGGACTCCGGTGACATCGGTGTATGGGATATAGTATTCCATACCTAGACCGATCTCACCGGCGACGGCAGTAGCGCTCTCAGATGGGTTCTTACCCTCAAAGCAGCGTTCAACCCACGGGATGGACGCATAATAATCGCGCAATCCATCCCAGTCCGCTGACGAGTAGTGCCATAGACGCCTCTTCCCCTGCACGGGTCGTGGGGGCGCTACAATGGGCACGGTGGAGCGGACCAGACAGTGGTCGGAGTTACCTAAAGCAGCACTCACCGAGACACTGTACTGGTCCGGGCGACTCGTCAACAGAAGGTCTAGCAGAGAGGGCTCTAGGCCGGACTCTCTTGGTATCCTCGTGACCTTGTGCACCAATTGAGTCAAGTCATGCGCCAGGGCAAATGCGTGAGTGGCTCTTCCCGCATGGTTTGTTATGGCGGAGCCCAACCAGATCTTGTAGTGGGCGTTAAAGTCCCCCAAAAACACCAATTCGGCGTTCGGAAACCGCTCCTGCGCATCATCTGCCGCCTGACTCAGGTATTCGAATAGTCGAGTTATCTCTGCATCTCCTGTATGGGAACGGTAAAGGCACACATAGATCTGACTCGCGGAGCCATGGTCTACGTGTACCCACAAGATGGAAAAGGATGGGTCCTCTAGACAGCGCAAACGGCGACAACAAATATCCGCCCTAACAAACACGCACACCCCGGCTTTTGCTCGGAAATTTTCCTCGATAACATAGCCGGGGTAAAGCAGGTAGGCCGTGTCGTCAGGGCGGCGTATTTGTGTCTCCGTTAGAAACAGCATAGCTGGTTTCGCCGTCTCCAGGTGTTGGTGGACGGCGTTGAGGTTCTTATGGAGCCCACAGATGTTCGTGGACTCCACCTCAAATAGAGTTTTTGTGGGAGAGTCCCTAGCCGCTGTTTCAACAGATTTTGTTTTGTGCGCTGCCATGAGGTGAAGGGTAAGGGAAGGCGTGAAAAAGAGGTGATTGTCGCCGCAGCACCGCGTGACAAAACATGGGAGATTGGTTTTATCTATGAATGTGAGGCGTGACGAGAGTCGACGCGCCGAACGGAAGGGCCCCCGTACCCTCCCGAATATGGTCGCCGGGCTCCCGTCCGGTCGCCAACCGGCACGACGAGCCATATCGGGATTATGCGCGACCTGGTGGGGCAGCCTCCCAGGGTGGCTAGTCCCAGTTGGGCCCCTGTACTATGCCGCGGGCGGCCAGCGGCACCACCGTTTCTACGGGTCTCCCTGCCCAGCGCGGCACCCCGCGTCACACCCCACTAGACTACGCCAAAACCCACCGGTCCCACTAGTGCTGCGACTACCATCACCTCGGCCCGGCTATGCACTTGCTGACCCCTGAACGCAATCCAACTGAGATTGGATTACTATGGAGGGTTTTTCGCACTTGTGCACGGTGGTACCAACCCGGTCGAAATAAGTGTCAAATTTGTGCCATCAAATTTCTACCACCAGGATATTCAATAGTTAGTTAGTAAATAATAGCATAAAGCATTTATTTAGGTTACAGTGGTGGTGGGTGAATGTTTAAAAAATGAGGCTTTCCTTATAATTCTCCTTAGGCAATCTCACATCCAAAATCTCTCATAGACCAAAGTCGCTGTGTCGTTTTAGTTGGTCAAGTCCGACATAACCACCCCATATGGTGATCCCATTGCAATTTCGAATCTATTGTGATTCCCAGAAAAGTAGTGCTATTTACAAATTCTAACTTTTGCGCCCCCAGCACGATATCAACCTGAGCTTGCCTCACATTAGGCAGTGTAAACTTAATGCATTTGGTTTTTTCTGTATTCAACAATAGGGTGTTTGCAGAAAACCAATTTGAAATGACGTTTAAGATATTATTTACATTATTCGCATCTGTACTATTACGATCTACTTTGAATATTAGCAATGTATCATCTGCAAACAATACTATTCCGGCGTGTGCCTCGATCATATAAGGTAGGTCATTGACATAAACCAAAAAGAGAAAAGGTCCTAAGATTGATCCTTGGGGTACGCCTATCTTGACGTTTGACCCATTTGACTTAACGTTATTTACATCAACAGTCTGCAGCCTATCTGTTAAGTAAGATTCTAATAGTTCTATGGATTTGTTGCCAAAACCGTACCGACGTAACTTGAGCAAAAGTGTCTGATGGTCAACGCAATCAAATGCTTTAGATAGATCACAGAATACCCCAATAGCATCCTGTGATCCCTCCCAAGCGTCGTAGATTAGGTTAACTAGACTAACTCCCGCATCAGTGGTAGATTTTCCACCAGTAAAGCCATATTGTTGGCTATGGAAAAGATTATTGGTATTGAAGTATAGTTGCATTTGATTGAGCATCACTTTCTCAAACACCTTACTCAGAGCCGGCAAAATGGAGATGGGGCGATAGTTTCCAAGTTCTGACTTAGATCCCTTCTTAAATAATGGTATAATTTTACTGTGTTTCATTAAGGTAGGAAACGTGCCTTCATCTACACATGCATTAAATATTAGTGCTAAATCAGGTGCAATGATATTAATTACATGACTAATTAAACTAACTGACATGCCCCAGTAATCTTTAGACATTTTGATTTTGAGACTTTTAAATGCTTTTAATATGTCATTAGGATCAATATGTTGGAAGTTAAATTTAGAAGAACTAATATTACTTTCAACTAGGGCAACAGCACTGTGAGCGCTTGAATTAATAGAGGAAGTGAGTTGAACTGGAATATTGGTGAAATAGTCTTCAAAAGCATTTACGACATCTTTTGGGGAGGTTATATCCTTGTTTCCCACTTTAATTTTAGGAACACTATCCCTCAATTTACATCTACCAGACTCTTTGTGAATAACTTTCCAAGTTTTTTCATTTTTTTAGGACCCTCAATTATCTTTCTTTTAATGTGAATGGCCTTTGCTTGTCTACATACCTTTTTGAATAACTTTGAGTAATTTTTAACATATTCAATGAAACTATTATCGAATCTGTACTGTTTTTGGGCGTATAGATCAAATAGCGTTCGTCTACTTTTATATATGCCTACAGTAGCCCATTCACAGAATTTAGATTTCGTACTAAGTTTTTGAATTTTTTGTTTAAATGTGTGTGAAAAGGCGTCTGTTAATTTATTAAATAAACTATTATAATGAACCTCAGGATTATTACCTAAGTAAGCTATTGAATTGAGCTTATTCTCTAACAAGTCTTTGAATTCTTTAATCTTATTAAAAGTTATGGGCCTACACATAATTTTCTCTTTAGGTCTACTATTATTACCTATAGGAAAGGATACTATTTGACCCCGGTGATCTGAGGGCAACTTACTAATTACAGACTTATTTGAGTATACACAATCACAAAAAAAAATATCTAGACAACTGCCAGTCTCAGCAGTGATTCTGGTTGGTTCACTTGGCTCTTGAACATGTTTAGAAATTGAGTACTTCTCTTACAATGTTCCAAGATGTTTACATAGAAGTCACCGCATACAATTATATTCTTATTATTACTTGATGCTATCCCAAGAACTTTGTCCATGACCCCAATTAAAGTTCCAAAGTCACTCCTTGGTGGACTGTATACGCATACTACTACACAATTATCAAGCTCGGCACAGGCCACCTCAGCACAGCGCTCAACAGAAAGTCTAACAATGGCAATCCGCTCTTTACTTCGGAGACCATTTTTTATTAAGACCATGGAGCCACATCTTTCAGCAGACTTCCTGTTAAAGCAACTTACAATTGTATAATTATCTATACTGAACATCATCTCAGTCTCCTTTAGCCAGTGCTCAGTTAAACACAAAATATCTACATTTAATTCCTGTAGGAATAACTCAACTACTAATTCTTTGCCAGGAAGACCTTGCATGTTTTGATGAACTATGTTTAGCTCTGGCATTCCTGTTGTCTGATTATTTAGTTTAAATCAGTACAACTATCTGGTAAACATACAGAATTACTACTACAAGTACCTGGCAAATCTGTATGTATTGGGTCGTTCACTTGTTTACAATGTAAACTCGTCCAAAAGTTAATATTATTTGCTACCAATGTAGCAATTTTATGTTTGTCATATTTTGTAAGATAAATATTATCTTTGGTCTTAAAACAATAACTACTAATATAATTATTAGTGTCAAAAAATATAAAAGTGTCACTATGACGACAAGTCACGGTATGAATAATAATATATAATATAAATAAAATAATAATATAATAATACAAAACGAATGGTTAACACTAGGTGAATTTTGTATTCCCATAGCCTTAAAATGGCGTACCTTAATATACGACTGGTCACCGGCTCTCCTTAAATTCTATCTCAATGCATTCCAGTTGACCCTCCCCGACCAAAGCAATCTTGTCAGATGGGGAAAAGCCACAGATAAAACATGTAACTCATGCGGTGAAGCAATTGGTACTGCTAGGCACCTACTGGTGGGTTGTAGGACGCTATTAGACCGGGGTCATTACTCGCGCCGACATGATAAGGTATTAGAAATCGTACGTGAGGCGGTAAGTTTGGCGGTAGCTAGAGCGAAAAAGGGTTTAACCACAAACCAAAGAAATGACGTCGCGTTTGTAAAGGAAGGCTGCTCAAAAAAGACAAATCAAAAGCCGTACTCAATTTTGATAGCAGCCGCTGACTGGACATTACTCGCAGATTCGTATGAGAAACACTATAAAATACCGGAGGATGTTTGTGCCTCGTCATCCAGACCCGATATATTCCTATTTTCAAAACAGCAAAAGCGTGCAGTACTAGTAGAACTCACAGTACCGTGGGAAACTAACATACCTAAAGACCACGCTATAAAAATAAACAAATACTTTGACCTGACCAACGAGTTAACCAAAAATGGCTATGTGGTTAAACTCTACGCCGTGGAAGTAGGAGCAAGGGGAATTCCAGCTAAATCCCTGTATAACTTATTTAAAGACCTCGGATTGCCAAGAGCTTCAGTAAGCTCTTTACTCAAACGAATATCTAAAACGGCGTTGATAGGATCTTACCAAATTTGGATAGGTAGAGGGGGGAACACGACTGACGGTGGAGGTGAGCGCTGATGCATCACAAGGTGGCCACCCTAAACCTACACCTGGGTCGCAAGTCCCAGGCGCCGTCACAGTGTTCCTCTCTGAACCACGCCATGGACCCGGCGACCGCACGGTGAATCCATGGAATGCTAAGAACCGGATCTCTCACATGCAGACTGGCACGACACATATGGGAATGCACATAATATTATTTTAAACACTTTTAATTTACTCAGTGAACTAAGTTCTGATAATACATGCTTAGGTACGATACCTAAGCATGTATTATCAGACTTTCGTTTGCTTTGAATTTCCGTTACATGACCTCACGTGTTCACGTTCTATAAGCCAGCAATAGCCTTTGAAGTTTTAGTACTTCTTTAGAACTTCAAAAAGCTACCTATAATCAAAGGGTTTGCTCAAGTTATTGAATAGTTTCTGTAGTTTCGGCCTTCGGAACAAGGATGAAGTCTCACAAATGCGCTTTTGATTCGTGAACTATGAACAGGGACATTATTATCACGGATATAATTGGTAAGAAATGTAGTTTGGAAACTTCAGTATAGATTGAGTTAAGTCTTGTTAATGTACTTGCTGAAACCCTAAGCTGACCCCATTTTCGTTATCCATGGGAACCTATTCCAGGGATAAAATTAGCATATGTAAATAACTATACTCTATGAACTAAATTTCAGACCTGGAACTCCCTGCCAGCTCACGTGATTCGTCCTTCCTACAGTCCCGAGTCCTCTAAGAGGGGCGTGAAAAGGTATCTGATCAGGCCGACAAGCTGAGTGCCACCATTGTTAACCTGGTACATTTTTACGATAGTGACCATCTTTACGAGACTTTGCCTTTAGCTTACCATCAGGCGAGGTGAAGTCAAATTGGCGTGTCCTTTTATTAAAAAAAAACTGTTCACCCGATTCAACGTGATAGAGTAACAACAAATATTCAAATTTGTTAACAAACTTTCACATTTTTAACTATAAATTAAGAGTCAGATAAAGATTTAAGAAGACATAAATTCTTCTCAAGATAATACAGTCTACTGACTCTGTCGCTAACAATAAAGGAGTTCACTTAGCTATATTAAGCTCGGTAAACGTTTCTCTTTGGCAACAGCTGAGTTGCAAATGCTGCTTTCAATCATCATAAGAACTAGATAAAGTTCTAACTATCCGCTATTACCGCAGTATCCTAATCCAAAAGCCGTTATTAACTTTATTAATGTCTTCACTGTTTTGTTTTACTCTGGCATAGACATATCTTTGAGAACTTGCACCTTGCGTTTGTCTTCTGAAATTATATTGTGTCTTATGGTGCGTCCACACTTGTGACATTTACGCCGTACAGTACTCCGTGACGGTGTCAGACACGCGTGTCAGTTCGTTAGTGTGGACGGGTTTTTGTCACGCGGACAATGTCACAGGCTACTGACACGCCTCTATCCATGCCGAACACTCAAAGGAAATGTCAGACACGGAACAAACGTCAAGACAATGTACGGTGTACGATGTACTGTTCGGGTCTAGTGTGGACGCTGATTTGTGTACTATCACGGATCAAAGTTACGTGTCACGAGGTGATCCGTCGGAGTCGAATTTTTTCAAAGGATGTTCGGTGTTGTCTGCTTGATAAATGACGTCCACACTGCATTAATGACACGCGTAGCAGCCACGCGGACACGCATTGATATTGACACGGGGTGCGTAGTGGATCACGTCGTGACTTGTCTCGGTACGTCAATTCAATATGAATATATATATACTCTGTATACTTTCACAGTTCTCGGGGTCGCTGATTGTAAATATAACATCCATTTAGCGATCCAAGATGGCGGACACGAAATTTTCACCAAAATCGATATAGGAATCGGTTTCGGGGTTTTTGGGGTCGCTGATTGCGAATATGTCAACCATTTGGCGATCCAAGATGGCGGACTCGAAATTTTCACTAAAATCAATATGGGTATCGTTTTCAGGGTTTTTGGGGTTGCTGATTACGAAGATGTCATCCATATACCGATCCAAGATGGTGAACTCGACATTTTCACCAAAATCTATATGGGTATAGTTTTCAGGGCTTTGGGGTTTCTGATTACGAATATACTATTCATTTAGCGATCCAAGATGACTGGATTGATAATTTATTCGTAATTAGCAATCCCGAAAACTTCGAAAACTATACATTTATTGACTTTGTAGGATATTTCAAGTCCGCCATCTTGGATCTCTAAATGGATGATATATTCGCAATCAGTAACCCCGGAAACTTCGAAAACGATACCCATATTGACTTTTTTGGAAATTTCTCGTCCGCCATCTTGGATCGCAAATGGATGATAATATTCGTAATTAGTCACCACGAAAACCTCGAAAATGATACCCATATTGGTTGTTGAAAATTTCACTTCCGCCATCATTGATCGTCGTTAAAATGGTCGTCAATACCGATATCAGACAATTGCCGGCAGGCAATCGTACGATGAGAAACGATCGACTCCCAACTGATCGTGTGTAGTCGCAAAACTGATAGCAGGGCAGGGAATGGCCGGTAGGCCAAAATCACTTTCGTGTGTGGGCGCTGTCGGCTTAAGACTGCAGACAGACCGCCCGATACGATCTGAAACTGCAGGCGAACTCATCGTGAATGGACTCCTTAAGAATATGTCATCAATTTAGCGAACCTGGCGATTAGCGAAAATTCATTGATAAACGAACTCTAATTCGAATCCAAATCTGAACCCGAACCTGAATCAATAATCAAATTCAAATCCAAACTGGCCTCTTTTTCTGTTGAGGCACATCAACTCACGCTAATATAAATAACTTGCTGACGCCCGCGGCTCCGCTCACATGGATGTCGGCTATTGGGACTTTTAGTAATATCTCCGGTTGTACTCAACCAATTATGATCAAACAAACGTAATATTGTAAGTCTGAGTTCTTCTTCAAATTCGACTCAGATTTCGACTCCCGTCTCCCAACTCAGATTCCGACTCCCGCCTCCCTCCTCCCGCCTCCCACCTCCCGCCTTCCGCCTCCAGCCTCCCGCCTCCCGCCTCCCGCCTCCCGCCTCCCGCCTCCCGCCTCCCGCCTCCCCGCCTCCCAGCCTCCCGCCTCCCGCCTCCCGCCTCCCGCCTCCCGCCTCCCGCCTCCCGCCTCCCGCCTCCCGCCTCCCGCCTCCCGCCTCCCGCCTCCCGCCTCCCGCCTCCCGCCTCCCGCCTCCCGCCTCCCGCCTCCCGCCTCCCCCCTCACGCCTCCCGCCTCCCACCTCCCGCCTCCCGCCTCCCGCCTCCCGCCTCCCGCCTTTTAGTGAAAATTTGGAGTCCCCCACGTTGGATCGCTAAACGGATGATATATTTGTAATCAGCGACCCCAAAAACGCTGAAAGCGATGGGTATCGCTTTATATATATATTGATTTTCCTGAAAATTTGAAGTCCGCCATCTTGGATCGCCAAATGATTTATTATGGATATTCGCAATCAGCAACCCCAAAAACCCCGAAAGCGATACCCATATCGATTTTGGTGAAAATTCCGAGTCCGCCATCTTGGATTGCTAAATAGATGATATATTTGTAATAAACGACCCCAAAAACCCTGACAGCGATACCGATATCGATTTTCGTGAAAATTTCGAGTCCACCATCTCGCATTGCTAAATAGATGATATATTCTTAATAAGCGACCACAAAAACCCTGAAAGCGATACCCATATCGATTTTCGTGAAAATTTCAAGACCACCATCTTGGATTGCTAAATAGATGATATATCGTAATAAGCGACCACAAAAACCCTGAAAGCGATACCCATATCATATCGATTTTCGTGAAAATTTTGAGTCCGCCATCTTGGATCGCCAAATGGATGATGAGGCGTGAGTCAAACCCGCGCCTCCTGTGTAGCAGTTGCGTTCACTACCGCCACGCCATAGAGGCTGTTAGTTGATGATGATGAATGAGATGATTGCTGCCTCAACAAAGTTGTGGGGACTTTACCAGAAGCTCCCTAAGGAGATTAGACTTGTAAGTTGTCCAAAACGATAAGTCTAAAAATGCACCATTTTTTTATACAAAAAAACTTGATTTCACACCAGTTTTGAAAAATAATATAGTACCTATCGCGATACAGCCTTCATGCATTAGCACCTAAAACTCACTCTTGTCTGTTAGGATTTTAAGTTTATGGTACTGACATGGTCACGGTGTCACGGGTCGTACCGTTCACCCGTCCACACTTAGCGTACATGTACTGTAGCCATGTCACGATGTCCGGTCCGTTATCCGTGTCACAAGTGTGGACGCACCATTAGACATTCGAAACTTGTGTCAGATCTCAAAACTTCTTGATAAATCAATAGACTCTAATTCTAAAACAAACGAAACTATACAAAGTTTGCATTTACCTGCTCCTTCCAATTGCTAATTTCATTAGCTGACATTGCAGAGAATTTAATTACGGTAGTGTGTACATTAGGTAAGGTAGCGATAAAAATATTTTATGAGGTTTGAAATGGTATTAATTCGTTATGAGAAATCATTAAGTTTAAGACTTAATGATCATATTAGTAGAAGTATAGCAAATATTCATACCTACCTATAATGAAAATCATGCAATTCAATTGAAAATTGTAGTCTAATATAAAGCTTAGCTGAAGCTTCAGCTCCGTAGCACAGCAGTGTAGGCTTATGCCCCGCTAGTCCCTTTGAGCAGGAAATGAGTCGTACCTACAGGTCAAACATTTTTTTTATCGGTCAGAGAGCCTCAATTTAATTTCGCCATGTTTTCTAAGTACGTAAATCACATAAAACTTATTCTTATATAAGAACAGTGAGAATACAAAAAGAAATAAATAAGGTATTACAATTTGTGATTCAGGAATGATGTTGACCGGTTGTAACTACTTATTTTTTGTTACCTCTAATACTCTACTAAGGTAACCACGTTTTTGTTACCTCGATTTTTATATTGAAGAACTGCGTAGCGATGGAAACACTATGTAATAATAAGACATGAGTTATACGTAATTCGGAATGAACTACACTCTTGACATTTTAAAGACCAAATAATTATTAATGCATTATGCGTAAATATCAAAAATGTAAATATAATAATGTAAGTACCACATTATATTAACTCAGTATTTTGAATTTCGTGATAGTTTGTAAATAACTTTGAAACTAGTGCTAAAGAGCGAGTCAGTCATTTTAAGTTAACGATATATTTATAAGTATAATTTTATTTTCTAATAGTTTTCTCTGTGAATAGTTTTACGTGTGCCAACCTAACAAAATAATTCAATTATACTATCAAACAGAATAGTCTCTCTCGTGTCCACGACTTTTTGTGTTCTTGCGATTTAAATTATGTATTTATAACTCACAGATCTCACAACTATCTGAATGCCATTCACTCAACAATTTGTTATCAGATAACCATGGTATTAGCAAGATACTACTATAGAATTATTACATAATTGTACGCAAAAAATCACTTTACCTTCGTAGCACAAAATATGGCACTTATAAAAAGGAACAGAGAAAATTCCTTCTATAAATTTTCACCTCAGCGAGCATAAGGAAACTTTGTATGACAAGTACAATCACTTTGCCGCAGGCAACAAAGAACTTTGCATATGTGTGATACATTTACATATAAAATATTACCAACCGTAGGTAATAAAAAAATAAGGTAATTTAGGAACAAGATGAACTAGCCTTTTTTCGTACGTACGTCTCTTGGTCTTCTCGTTTTGAAATTCAATGTGATTTTAAACCAGAGGTTATCAAAATACATGCGTGATATGAATGATCTCCCTTTTCCAAAATACTTAAAAGAATAAGGCATAGGACTTGCGAAAGGTCACCTGGAAACTCAATTACTAAATACCTACGTCCAACGACTTGGGCATGCCCAGCCGATGAATGCGTCGTGATGAATTTACCCAGTTCTTTTCTTTTAGTTGAGCTGAGCTGAGCTGTAGCTTACCCTGCATGTTAACCAGATATGAAATCTAAGGTTTTTGTTCAGAATTTGACCTTAGTCATGGTCAGAGACCATAACTAAGGTCAAATTGTGACCCACATTATCAAATATTTTCATTTAACTTCATACTTTGTCTTACTCTTAATTTGTACTGATTGCGTGGCGACGGATTTATTAACGTGCCAAGTATATCATTGTCTTGTGTACGATTGTCTTCTTCTTCATCTTTGCGTTAATCCCAGTCGCATCCGAAGCTTTTAGATTGGAGTTTGGGGTCCGTATTACCAGTCTAACTGTGGATTTCGCTGAATTGTAATATGTAATTTATTAATATATCTGGCATCTTTGTTTTCCAAAAGATTCTTTTTCAATAATGTGAATGTTTCAATCGCCAAAGACCATCGGCCTCCATTACCAGGGACCTGAAGACGGTGAGTTGGCTGATCACCGTCCTTACAGAAGCAGGCCCATGACGGCAGCGTAAACTGAGGGATTCACGCACGACCCCTACGAAACCGAAAACCCCCCCATAGACGCGGGATAGCACCCAAACCACCCCTAGGCGAGGCCACAATTGTAGCCGTAGGTCTGATGGGCGTTCTGGGACAACCTCCGAGGGCTTAACTGGTGAGGGTTTTTAGTCGGCATATAATATCCATGAAGGATTTTCGCTCACCGTAAAAAAAGGTATATTTATGTTTCAATCCCCAGCAATAAACTCAGCTTCCTTCTACTACTCTTAATTTGTTATAATTAACCTTTCTACGAGTGCCAGTACCATTTAACGTTTGCCGAATCGCTTTCGTTAATTGCTTCTATTTCGCTGGTCTCACATAAGTTAGTGTACAAATTTCGACGTAGGTAACTTGCTCATATATATTAAGTACTAATTTACTGATTACGTACTAGTTGAAGATAGTAGTGAAAACTTATTAGTCAAATGTGTGTTGGTTTATTAAACAACACTGCATTAATATGAATTTATTCCACATATTAAAATTCAGTAAACTTAGGGGAATTTGTTAATCAGAGCTTCCCTTTTAGAAAGAGAACGGTCGAGGGTAACAGTTCCATACGTTGCCTTTTCCAATTTAAATTTATTAGAAAAGCTAACACACAGGTTACAAAATATAATTAATTCGACAAATTATCATTCAATTATTTTATATTGATACAATACCGAAGGAATTAGATCACCTGGCTTATAACATAAACCTGCAGATTACATTGTCAGCAAAGGGAAATTAATTTCACACGGGTTAAACATTTAATACCTTTATTATGCCATTATTGTTTTCATAATATTCCGCGTACCTTTTTGGAACCCTTATTTATTATTATATAATAATTTGAAATTGGAATGTTTAAGAGTATTTTGATTATTTTATAACGAAAGTTTTATTTTAAAACCGTTTTAACATGCTTACTCATATTTACAAATTGATGCTTATTTCGTTATCCACTCCAATATTAAATAAATCAGTTCAAAACCAAAACCATATATTTTGCATACCATTGAATAATAATTTTATTATAATCAACACAGAACTGTAATTTCATTGTATATGTGCTTAAAAAAATACTAGTGGTTGCTAGAGAACTACCCACGTGAAATATTGATGTTAATCTTTCGAACCTAGAACCCTATTCCCGCAATGAAAGCATTTTATATTAGTCAATACTATCCCAGAGTCTTATTCTTCATTTTTCCGTTAATCCCAGTCGCATCCGAAGCTTGGAGTCTGGGGTCCACTTTACCAGTCTAACTACGGATTTGGCTAAACGACGATATTTTCCGTGAAGACCTCCACAATCCAAAGGCGATATCGAAGCATTGCATGTAAACCAGTTATTGGACTTTTGAGGACTTCACTCCAATTACCTGTAACGTCTGCCATAGATGTTCGTATGGCAACTGGGACCGACGGCTTAACGTGCTCTCCGAAACACGACCAGACCAATGCAAATACCCATATTCATGCATACAAATATTTGCACTAAGAGCGGATCAAACCCGCGCCTCCTGCGTAGCGGCCGCGTTCACTACCGCTACGCCATGGATCGCGCGCTACGCCGATAGACTATTCCAGAGTACCTACTTATAGTAAATTAAATCTCTGTGCCAAATTTTATCCAAATAGCTTGTATATAAATTTAAATATAAAGCAATTTGCCGTGGATATTAGAAAAGCGAGCCTCAAATTCGATAACCTGCATTAATCTTCATAATTTCCTTGATGCGCAATCATATATTGTAAGTATTATGGTAGTATTCCACCATGTGCGTGCTACCACGGTTGATATCATTCTTGCAATAGCCTGTTACGACACCTAAGGGAAATTATGAAGATAATGAAAGTAGGTATAATTTGGATGGTCGTATTTTATTTAACCCTTTATACCAATCACGCACTAGTATCAAATGGGCAATGTTTGTCATTTTCGCACTACTAGAAAACTTATTCAAGAAATATTTTCATTAAATATCCAATTTACTAGTTACGCTCGGGCCAATATTTCATTCAAAATGTTTCCTTGGCTATATGGAGGGGAAACGCCGTCTGAGGGGAACGGTACGTTTGGGCGAGGAGACCTAAGTATGACTTGATCCTCTATATAAAATTTTAATAGTACCTATTTATTTGACATACTATTTTAAAAAATGGTAAATTTATTCTACGTTTAAATTTATTTATGTAATTTAGCAGCCATTAATGATTAAATATTTACTAAATATGTAATCCCCCATCTCTTGTGGGGGTCATAGTAGGGGAAGGGACAGGGCTGTTCTCCGACAATAAACATACAGCCCAAAACAAAATGCCCGCTGGGCGGCAATAAGCTCGTCCCCTATTACATGGGACCGAAACTCATAGTTGGCGAAATGTGGGTAACAGTATAACTCTGCCTACACCTTCGGGGATTTACTGGCGTGAGCATATGTATGTATGTATTTTGTAAAACTCCATTAACGAGCGAAAAGAAAGCAACATTATGCTAACTTACTAAGTTAACATAATGCTAGAAGTGTAAAGTCTGAACACGTTTCGTTTTTACAGCATACTTGGCAACAGCAAGGCCAATGACATTAGGGTCGTACTGTTTAAAGATCATAATCAGTTAAGGGCTTGTTGAAACCGCAAAATTTATACATGGGAAAAGATTTTTTTATATGCTCGTCGTCATATTCATATCCATCAATCCAGCTCTATTCGCGGTTGCATACAAAACTTGCTTTTTGATCCTTACGTGGTTTCTCTTGGCTTTTACCTGAGGAACTGACACTCCTGACTCCCCAACCTTAAGAGGTAATTCTGCACCTTAGTTTCATACATCGATCAGCCGGTGTATCGTCTAGCGATTGGCTTAGTCTTGAAGATCTTAGTGAAGCACCATAATGTTTTTTTTTTGGTTTATTAGTCGAGATGTTCCTTCCACTCCACCAGGACCTCCTGATGGAGCCTGGTCTTATGTACTTCTTATACTTCTTGCATCTAACTAAACCTCTTACTATCCATACATTTTATCATATGCCTGTTCAACTCAAACTTAAAATTAATCTTAACCGCGTACAGTTCACAAGGAAAAACAGAGCTTAAAAACCTGTCCGATAAAATGAAAATGAATTCGGTGGAAAGTAAAAAAAATACGGATCATCCTCACGGGGCTTATGTGGTGCTTATTTGAGTTTCTCTGTTAGGAACAGGCGTTTACAACGTGGTATTTACGGCAATATTTGTCATTCGATTATACGTTATTGTCACAACTCAGAAACGGTACCATTGGGAATATTCGATGAATCGTGGGTAAATGTTTGCTCAATATTTTTTTGTCTGAATGTTATCTATGTACCCCAATACCTGAAATAAGGTTGACTTACTATGTATGTATGGAAAAACAAAATTGCGGTACATATTTAATTTATTTATAAACCAAGTAAATGTAAAAGGTAAAGAGCGAACAAAACAAACTCAGTTATTTATACATGACGTTTATGTATAATTCAGATATTATTCCACGATACGAGACTGAGAAGAAGCTTTTAGAGTAATATTTATTTCCGTTAAATGTTTAAAAAATGTTGGAGAGCAATGCCATTTCTATTCTATACTGCTATTTATGTATTTGTGAAACGCATTTGTTATGTATCTTTAACCAAATCAATGCAAGATACGAAATAGGTTCCACCTAGATCTATGGGGCCCAATTTGCTAGCTGTTGCATCTGCTAAATGATGGAGGTATCCCTTTCCGAGGTAGGAAGGTCAAATGGTAGTCGCTCTCACAATTATTGACCAAAATAAACCCAACCTTATACCTTATACATACGATCCCCGGGCGTTAAGGTGATTGCCTCGGATGCAACCTAGTTAGAAGCAAAAATGATGAGCAAATATTTAATTTAACTCATGTTCATAAACTTAAGTTTAGAA
This sequence comes from Eilema sororculum, assembly GCA_914829495.1. Classification (NCBI taxonomy): domain Eukaryota; kingdom Metazoa; phylum Arthropoda; class Insecta; order Lepidoptera; family Erebidae; genus Eilema; species Eilema sororculum. The sequence continues at coordinate 14,942,906 of OU618552.1, read as the reverse complement.
TTCAGTTAAGCGGCTTTCTCTTAATATTACATGAAGCTTAGGGATTAACACGTCAGAGGTATACTGTGACTTTGAATTTTGGTTTCTCACAATAGAGCTTAATTATAATAATATTATCGTCTTGAGATAAGGAGCCGAGCCGAGCATAATATTCAATTATATATTGATAAAGAGACTAGCTGTATTTACGGTATGTCACACGGTTACCGTTGAGCACATCAGCTTAATATTAACTGTACTTTAACTTTCTTTTTTCTTGTAGCCTCAAAATACTGTTCAAAAATAGTAACTCATTTTGTAAGACTGGCGGTCACCTGGCGCCACTGCGGTCGGTCCCAGTCCCGAAAGCCTTTCTTACCCGTATTGCTATTCCTTGAGTTATAAAATAATTCGAATTTAGTCCTGATCTGTTCAGTTGTTCAAAGCATGATTAAGTAACCAAAGCCCATCATATATGCTCCCAATTTTCTATTATACCTGGGTATTGTAAAAGTAGTACAATTTGAAAGACCAAATAACGTGTGTCACATAGCGATTACTACTCTACGATGAAATAATATTTGTTCAAACAATAGTTTCATATACAATATTTCTGCATTATATTATTGAAAGTTATGCAAAATTAAATTTTATATACTGTAATTTATAAAAAGATCGATAGACAGAATGTCTTTGATCAAAAATTCAATCAAAAGTTCAATCTGACCCCCACATAAAGCCTGCAGTTTTACAACCTCTAACACCAACATTATGTTTAAACAAGATTCTAATATCTACTAAATACATCGGCCCCATCGTTACCAAGAACGCTGTAAAAATAAAATGCATTGAACCTTCTATCTGTTTGACGTTACATTGACCTGACTGGAATTCCACTTGTGTTTGAATAAATTTACAAGGAGTGGTCCGAAAATTTTTGCATTTTTTAATTATTCTATACTGCTATTTATGTATTTGTGAAACGCATTTGTTATGTATCTTTAACCAAATCAATGCAAGATACGAAATAGGTTCCACCTAGATCTATGGGGCCCAATTTGCTAGCTGTTGCATCTGCTAAATGATGGAGGTATCCCTTTCCGAGGTAGGAAGGTCAAATGGTAGTCGCTCTCACAATTATTGACCAAAATAAACCCAACCTTATACCTTATACATACGATCCCCGGGCGTTAAGGTGATTGCCTCGGATGCAACCTAGTTAGAAGCAAAAATGATGAGCAAATATTTAATTTAACTCATGTTCATAAACTTAAGTTTAGAATTCAGTTAAGCGGCTTTCTCTTAATATTACATGAAGCTTAGGGATTAACACGTCAGAGGTATACTGTGACTTTGAATTTTGGTTTCTCACAATAGAGCTTAATTATAATAATATTATCGTCTTGAGATAAGGAGCCGAGCCGAGCATAATATTCAATTATATATTGATAAAGAGACTAGCTGTATTTACGGTATGTCACACGGTTACCCTTGAGCACATCAGCTTAATATTAACTGTACTTTAACTTTCTTTTTTCTTGTAGCCTCAAAATACTGTTCAAAAATAGTAACTCATTTTGTAAGACTGGCGGTCACCTGGCGCCACTGCGGTCGGTCCCAGTCCCGAAAGCCTTTCTTACCCGTATTGCTATTCCTTGAGTTATAAAATAATTCGAATTTAGTCCTGATCTGTTCAGTTGTTCAAAGCATGATTAAGTAACCAAAGCCCATCATATATGCTCCCAATTTTCTATTATACCTGGGTATTGTAAAAGTAGTACAATTTGAAAGACCAAATAACGTGTGTCACATAGCGATTACTACTCTACGATGAAATAATATTTGTTCAAACAATAGTTTCATATACAATATTTCTGCATTATATTATTGAAAGTTATGCAAAATTAAATTTTATATACTGTAATTTATAAAAAGATCGATAGACAGAATGTCTTTGATCAAAAATTCAATCAAAAGTTCAATCTGACCCCCACATAAAGCCTGCAGTTTTACAACCTCTAACACCAACATTATGTTTAAACAAGATTCTAATATCTACTAAATACATCGGCCCCATCGTTACCAAGAACGCTGTAAAAATAAAATGCATTGAACCTTCTATCTGTTTGACGTTACATTGACCTGACTGGAATTCCACTTGTGTTTGAATAAATTTACAAGGAGTGGTCCGAAAATTTTTGCATTTTTTAATTTTTGGGTGATACAATTACGCGGTGGAAGTGCTTTTTACTATTATGTAATCAAAAAATACGTTGCTGACTAATGAACACTACAAGTAGGTATCTTCATCATAAATAAATGCGTAGCTACAACACAACAGGGTAGAGAAAAAAAAGAACTTTTTCAGGTGGTCCCTGAAATAAAAGATTTTTATTAATTTATATCTTTTAGCTCGTGGGATGACTTCCTTTGCCAAAACACCATCATTTATTATAAGAAAATCCCTTCATATAAATCGCAATAATTTATGAAGTACCGTAACAAGTGGGCAGCCGGTAAAGCCTTCATTCGTCGTTGTTTAGTAAAAAGTAACAAAAATAAATGACAGAATAGGTCACTTAAAACGTGCAAAGGGGAAGAAGCTTTAAGATAACGAAGCCAACTGAGATCTAAAGAAATGCCTGCGGCGTAACGGTGTCGCAACTTGAGAGGCCGATTTTTGTACATGCGACTTTGACTAGTTTAACAAGAAAATTTCGGTGTATATCTCACAAAAAGGCCCCTGATCGGATTATCCACCAAAATCCGATATGTAGCATAGATATATGAAATTTTACTTATATGTATTGACCTTTTCCTGTTGAGGATATGAGTTACATAGACTATCGAAAAATTCTATATAATATTTATTTTGCTGCCCCATATGGAAAAGTTTAAAACCTTTTCTCTTAATATATGTTAATTAGAAGACTGAAACTTAGCATTGTAATTTAATGAAATCTATGCGTACGTACGTACGAAATCTATACGTAATAATCCAAAATAATTATAATGTATAGTCTACAATAATATTACATTTAATTTTTTTTAAACCCCCAACACTCCCCATTTAAGCCCCCATAACTTTTAAGTGGCTCAACCGATTTTCATCAAACATTTTTAAGAACACTCGTACATTAGACAAGTCACCTTTAATAGGAATGATAACTAAATATATATTGCTTCATCCGTTCGGGAGCTATGATGCCACAGACAAACAGACATGTCAAACTTATAACACCCCTCTTTTGCGTCGAAGGTTATTAAATAAAACGTATATGGCAAGATCACATCAAATGTAGTAAATTAAAAAATAGGATTTCTAAGGAAAATAAATAGAATTTAATTTATGGTTACTGGAATCTAACAGCCATCGTCATAGTGGAGGCGTTGAACAAATGCTTATTGACAAGTTCTGCCCACTAACGTCACTACAATCATGCAGATTGTGCGTGCTCGACAAGATGGAAATTGTTTTTTTCGATTGGGTGACATCGTGCTTGTTACAAGTGCTCGTCTATTCCAAAAGAGATTTACCGGATAATACTGTGTTGTTGAAGTATTTTATTGCTTTTGTGTTGTTTTTGTGTGCTTAGCCTACTCATATTGTCTGGGTAAGTAGTAGAATTAAGAAATTGCGGGATGGGTAACGACCCTCCCGATCCCGGAGGAGATGAAGAACGATTGAGATTACTTCTCAATCGAGCGACGACTAAAAAGCGCCCGAACGATGCACAAGTTGGCTCTGGTGCAGCTAAAAAAGTCATCGTTGATCCTACGGAAGCCGCCCCTTCGATCCAATCCACATACATTCATCCGGATCACATTGATAAGCTTGCTCATTATACGGACTCTGACTCAGGCCCCTTTTTAGTGCATGTGACTCGAGACGTGGGAGACCCCGCGGCAGCCACTGTTTTCCGCGCAATTAAGTTCGGGCATTTTCTTTCTTCAAATAAAATTACCAACATCATCACTGGAGGCGTAAAACGGGTTGGCCGAAACAGAGTCTCTGTTGAGTTCAAAACTGCTACTGACGCGAATAATTTTTTATCCCACCCTGCTTTAGCTAGGGCTAAATATGTCTCAACAATCCCATCTTTTGCATGTTCCCGTATGGGAATTATAAGACAAGTTCCTGTGGAATGGACCTTGGAGGAGGTGGTCCAGTCAATTGAGGTGCCAACGGGCTTTGGGTCCGTAATAAAAGCCAGGCGACTAAATAGGAGAGTCACTACTGAAAATAACTCCCCTACATATGTTCCAACGCAAACCATTGTTGTTACCTTTGCTGGTCAGAAGTTGCCCCCTCATGTTTATTGTTTTTACAATTCATTGCCGGTAGAAACATATGTGCTGCCTACAATCCAATGTTTCAAGTGCTGTAGATTCGGTCATGTCACTACCCAATGTAGATCTTCACCTAGATGCTTTAAGTGCAGCCAAGCCCACGAGGGTACAAGTTGTTCAACCCAAACTCCCACTTGCTTGTTTTGTTCTGGACCCCATTCTGCCAAAGACCCTTCCTGCCCTGAACATTCTCGGCAAAAATCAATCAAAGTCACAATGTCGCAAGAGAACATTTCCTACATGGAGGCTTCTGCCAGATTCCCCCATGTGAGAAAGTCTTTTGCAGATACTACAAGATCCCCTAATTTTATAAACACCCAGCGTAATATCCAACAACTCTCCTATGTTCAATCTCAGCAAGCTCCCTCTCAATCCCAACAATCATACAGAAAAACCACGTATTCCCCTCGTAGAGTGTTTAACCCGGCCTCAAGTCCTGGCTATGATAGACAGGCTCATTCCCATCTAACTCAAACTCCCCCTTCTTCCATGCCTAATGGCTCTGCTTTCCCAGTTGTCCAATCAGAAGCTTCGTCTAGTGACAATCTCCTTGATTTACTTCTCTCCGCCCTTCTGAACATGTTAACTAGATTTAGTGATACTGAGCTGCCGGATAAATTTAAAAACAAACTTTCTCAGCTGTTGGTTCTGACTAGTCAAATTCCCTCCCCTTCTGCAATGGAACTGTAGGAGTATACACAATAAAAAGAATGATTTAATATATTTAATTAACAAATATAATCCGCTCATTGTTGCCATTCAGGAAGCATGGCTTACACCCAATTCCCGTTTCAGGATATCTGGGTTTGCCTGCTTCCGGGATGACAGGAATGACGGTCATGCTGGATCCACTATGTTGGTGTCCAGAAATGTTATCTTCTCACAAATATTCATCCCCCCTCATAGTGACTTATTCCATATTGTTGGTGTTAGAACGATGAACATTGCTTTCCTTTCCGTGTACATTCCATACCCTAATCCTTCCATACTCTCTGACCTGATTTCCATCATAACTTCTATTCCTCCTCCTATAGTTATTCTTGGGGATTTTAACATCCACCATACTTCTTGGGGATCATATAAATGTGATGACTTGTCTTCTTCCTTTCTAGATAATTTAGATTCTTTGAACCTCTGCATTCTGAATAACGGCAGTGCTACTCGTAGGCCTACCTTGTTGCATCTTGGCCCTTCTGCCGTGGATCTGTCCCTCTGTTCTCCCTCTCTTTCTTCATGCCTCTTATGGCAAGTCGTAGGTCACTCGCATGGGAGTGATCACTTCCCCATCGTCATTTCACCGCTCACTAGTCAAATTCATAACCCTATATTCAACCCTCTTCTGAAATACAACCTCTCAAGAGTAGATTGGGAGGTATATTCTAATTGGCTTGATCGACAATTAGAGTTATTGCCAACCCCTGACTTGGATAACTTCCATTCTGTGTATTCTAGTTTCAAGAATGCCCTGCTGATTGCTGCTGACAAGTCTTTCCCAGTTAAGAAGCCTCCCAGGAATAATCTCCCTTCCCTGCCTTGGTGGGATCAATCTTGCACAGATGCATGCAAAAAGCGAAAAGATGCTGAAAAAGCCTATACGAGAGATATGTCCCGGTCAAATTACCTAAACTATCAAAGGGTGGCTGCGGAAACGGTCAGACTCCTCTCCCAGAAGAAAAGAGATGGTTGGCGCAGGTTTTGTGAAAATCTATCCCCACGCACTCGCTCATCGATAGTTTGGAAAAATATTAGAAAATTCAAATATTCAATATCATCCAACCACATTGCCTCCAATGATTATTCCGTATGGATCCAAGAGTTTGCCCAGAAGTTGGCTCCCCCGTCTGTCCCTTCCTCTTCTGAGTGCACTGTTTATCACTCCTCTCCCTCTCTAAGACATCACTTTGACTCTTCTTTCACTCTTAATGAGCTCCTTGCAGTTTTAGATCCACTTAGGGACTCCTCTCCTGGGGTTGATGGCATCCCATACTCCTTCATTGTTAATAGTAGCCTATCTGCAAAAAAATTTTTCTTAAGTATACTAAATTTAATTTTTGAATCTGGTATTCCTCCAGAAGACTGGAAAACCCAAATTGTTCTCCCCATTTTAAAACCTGGTAAACCTAGCGATGATGCCTCAAGTTATCGGCCTATTGCTCTTTCGTGCACAATGGCAAAAATATTAGAACACCTGATTAAAAACCGTCTTGAGTGGTTCGTAGAGAGTCAGGGTCTGCTTTCTAAAACCCAGTTTGGGTTTCGTAGGGGTTTGGGTACTACTGACAGCCTTTCCATCTTTACTACTGATGCCCGGATAGCTATGTCCAAAAATAATTTCTGTTTGGGTTTGTTTTTGGACATAGCTTCCGCATATGACAATGTTCTTCTTCCTGTACTCAGGCAAAAGTTGCTTAAGCTGAGTGTTCCAGAGAAGATTGTAAACTTTGTATCGAATTTCCTCTCCGGGAGGAACATTCTAATCAAGTTCCAAAATTCTATTCTTACCCCTAGAATCGTTTGGAAAGGTCTCCCTCAGGGTTCTGTCCTAAGCCCACTTCTCTACAGTATATACACATCTGACTTAGATCTTTCCGTTACTTCCTTCTGCAGTATCCTGCAATATGCTGATGATCTGGCTCTGTACGTGACCTCGGAGCAAATGCCAGATGCGGTAACAAAATTAAACTCTGCGATCCACTACCTTCACATCTGGCTTACAGATCATGGACTATCTCTATCAATCTCTAAAAGCTCGGTTGTTGCCTTCTCCCGTCGTCGATCCATTCCAGATTTTGAGATCTCTTGCGAAAACGAAATTTTTCCTGTAAAAGATAATGTAAAATTTTTAGGCATGATTTTAGACTCCAAATTATCAGGGACAGAGCATATTAATTACACCATTAAGAAATGTGAAAAAAAATTAAACATCATAAGGTCGGTGGGCGGTGTCTGGTGGGGAGCTCATCCCTATAGCCAGAAGCTGATGTATAATGCTCTGATTCGTAGTCATCTGGATTACGGATCCTTTCTACTTGAACCTTGTAACAAAGCATCTCTTAAATCGCTGGACAAGATCCAGGCGAAATGTCTCCGTATAGTTCTGGGAGCTATGAAATCCTCCCCAATAAATGCTCTACAACTAGAGTGTGTAGATCCTCCTTTGTTCTTGAGGAGACAATACCTCTCCGATAGATACCTGTATAAGACTTCCCAACTTGCCTTCCACCCATTGATATCCAAGTTACATTCCCTGTCTGAATATGTTTCGTCTGGTGGCTATTGGACCCATAAAGATCATCCCCGTCTATTTAATTCATTTGTTAATTACGTCCGCCTCCCTTTTCCATGTTTTCAATCCAAATTTAACCCCCTCTTTGAAATCCCATATGAAGCAATAATTTTTTCACCTGATATTATTATAGACTCCGGCATTAGTAAAGATTCGGGTGACGCTGAAAGGATTCTACAACGCCTAATCAACCGAAAATGGCAGGATTCTATAGCTATATACACAGATTCCTCCAAGTTGTCAGATAGCTCCTGTGTTGGTTCTGCTGTTTGGATTCCTCAATATAGCATCATATTATCTTTTAAATCTCCCAATATTAACACTATTTTTACTGGAGAAGCTATTGCCATTCTGGAGGCATTGCTGTATATTGAGTCTCACAGTATCAATAAATCAGTTATTTTCACAGATTCCAAGAGTTGCTTAATGGCGGTCACAGCTAACCAATTTTCCAGTAAATTTAGATCTCCCTTAGTGCTCCAAATTAAACATTCCCTTTTCAGATGTCACTGTAGGGACCTCAAGGTCTCATTAGTTTGGATACCGGGTCACAGCGGAATCTTGGGCAACACAATGGTTGACTCTCTGGCCAGGACTGCTTCCTCTAGTGGATCTCGTGACCAATTTAGATCATTCTCTCAGGACTTACTCACTCTCGCTAAAACATGCTTAACATCTCAGTGGAATGTACATTGGTCTCAGTCCAGCTCAACTAAGGGTAGACATTATGCTTCGATCCAGAATTGCATTCCTTGTAAACCTTGGTTCTTCAAATTTTCCAAGGCTTCTAAGCGAGCAACCTCTGTCGTTTGCCGTCTCCGATTGGGCCATGCCTGTACAAATGTTTTTCTATCCAAGATTCGGATAAGGGATAGCTCTCTTTGTGAATGTGGATTGGACGAAGGAACTCCTGACCACATTTTCTTTTCATGTGCTAGGTTGAACGGATCCCTGTATGATTTCCTACCTCCTAACAATATTCCTCTTCCAGCCAACTTTAACACCCTCCTGACTTATGTGAATTCCCCACTAATTTATATGTTATGTCATTTTATAGATCTTAACAATATTAACCTTTGAAATTTTGTGTTTCGTTTGCACTACCACATAACTTTGTGTTTGCTTTAATGTTGTCTCTTCTGTACAGGTACTTCAACACACTATAAATCTTTTGGCCTCCCTTCAAAATCAACCGTTTGTATGGAAGAATTTTACACTTGTACTTTCACGCGTTATTTCGATCAGTATATAAAAACTGAGTCGTTGGCGGAATCAATGGGAACGCCATAGAAAAAAAAAAAAAAAAAAAAAAAAAAGATGGAAATTATCTTTTCATACCATTAAACAACATTTCAGTGGGAAGAGAGGTATATAGATACGAGTAGCTGTATAGAAATTGCTGCTGCCTGATGTATTGATATCATCACATTTTGGCCAATATCTATTTGGTCACTCGGCCTCAGGTGAAGTCAAACGAAATAGTATGGCAAGCGTAATCTTTTTATGGTGGAAGTGGAAATTGAATGAATTTTACAGCATTATGTATGCTAACTATACAAATCGAATACATAGGGAAAAAGAATCTTCTCGGGCGGGGCTCGAACCCGCGATCTTCCCTCTACAGGGGGAATGCCTTGACCAGCTCGGCTACCGAGATACGCCCGATGTGATTCAAATTTCTCTTCTTATCCGTCTTTAAGGTGACGGTGGAGTCATCTACCGATATTCTTACAAACTATCAGAACCAATGAATGATATTACAATCATTTTTTAACATTGACATTTGATAACTCCGCCCAAATAATTGAACGAATTTTACAGCATTAAGTATGCTAACTATACAAATCGAATACATAGGGAAACTGGAAATGTGTCCGATTTTAATGTCACCAGATTACCGTTTTTAGATAAACGGTATAAACGAAGATGTAAAAACAAAATGCAAGTGAAAATAGGTGGAACGTGAAAAGCGTGTTTTGTTTAGGAGACGAATTGTTCGCTCTAAGCTATGTGTCCAATCTCTTAGCGACTGAGCTCAAAGACAAGGCCAAGACATTTTAATATTACCTTGGAGTTCAACTAAAGGATTGTTTGTCAAATCTAACAAAGAACTACGAATTAATGGTTTATAGTTCAGTAGGTAGTTTTATATAAATCAATACCTAAACGCGTCCCTAATAAAAAAAAGGTCTGGTCTTGACAGACAGATGGATAACGAAGAAATCCTATTATCCTATATAGTTCTGAGTTTTCTTTTTGGGGCACAGAAACCTGAAAATCCGGTATATTTGTATTTCATCTTGCGCAAAATTGTCATGGAACTTCCATTTTTATTAAGATTATTGATTTCATACAGTGCAGAAAAGGAACTTATAATAGACATTGACAGCCTCTATGGCGTGACGGTAGTGCACGCGACTGCCACGCAGGAGGCGCGGGTTCGATTCCCGCTCAGTGGAAATATTTGTATGCATGAATATGGCTATTTGCATTGGTCTGGGTGTTTCTATGTATAATATGTATGTATTTACAAAAAAAAAGTATATAAGTATGTTTATCCGCATTCTAGATTCCATAACACAAGCTATAAAAGCTTACCATGGGTCTAGATGGCGTTGTGTAGAATGTTGTGGAATATTTATTTATTTATTTATTTAATAAGTAATGCATTACCTTTATTCTAAAAGACATAATTATTAGTAAATACACTTTATGAGTTCCCATAATATATCATAAAGTTTACAAATATGATGTATGGCATACACCATGGTTTGTTTTTCGTTGTTCAGGTTATAACTAAATGTAAATAAGTGGAACTGAAATGTTTTACGATTGTCACTAGTGTGAAAACTACGGCATTGTATATCTAAAGTAAAACTTGTTAAAAGCACTCTAGTCACTTGCCAAGCACAATACAAAGTTGTACAAGTACTAAAAGTGCTAATTGACGAGTCGGTAACTAATACTGTACTGGAGTAGAGTAGAGCTACGTAATTTTGTAAGACTTATAGTGCTTAATAAGAAAGTTGGTAGCGGATATTATAGTTGCTCGTAAAACAACGGCCTTACACTGAACATTAAGTTTGTTCTACAATGTTTGGAAATAAATTTCAAACTAGGGAGACTTCAAAATATTCCTAGCATGAAGACCGTGAATCGGCAAATAGAAGGTGGGACGCTCCCAGTAAGATGGGCGGATAACCGGAAAAAAGTAGCTGTGTTTTTTAAACAGGACATGTCAATTTGACTTCACCTCGCCTGATGTCAAGCTAAAGGCAAAGTCTCGGTAAGAGGGTCACCATCGTAAACATGTACTATGTTAACAGTGGTGGCACTCAGCTTGACGGCCTCATTAGATGCCTTTTGACACATCATGGAAATGCAATAGCGGAAAATTGAGCTCAAATTAGGAGTGACCTCAAATTACCAGTAGACTGCAATATGCTATTTGATTGATTGATCATAAAGACTGACTCAGTGCAAATACAAATTATTATATCATTACTACTATCAGTAGGTAGGACCTATCATTTGAACGCCGCTTGCGGTTGCAATTCACATTACAGTAAGAGCAATTTAACGATTAAAGGTCAACCCTCTAAGTCCTGGGGTCTGTCAATCGCTAGTGTTCCTTAGTAAAAAGTCAGACAACTGTAATTAATTAATTAGTAAGCAGCTGTATTACTCTTAGCCTTTAAGTTTATTTTGTATTTATTATATCTGTGGTAAACGCAGTGGATGTCACAATTATTATCATGTATCAGAACTCAACTGTTTTAAGCATTTACTATTGTGACGTTGTTTGTTTATCCATAAATAAATAAATAAAAAAAAGAGATTGACTTTGAATATTTCGATGAATTCCATGCACTTGATAACTTGTTCATACATGAATTCATATTATGATCTTCTAAAATCTTACTATAAATACTACATCTAAAAATGTCTTTAGTAAAACTTACATAATATACAAAACTCGTGAAACCAGGATGCATGGTCCAATACAACGTTACAGTTGTGCCCCCAATAAGTTTGTCAGTTATCTGACAGTTACATGACTTTATTATTCTGAAATGTTGGGTCAGGTGTTCGTTATATTGTTGTTGATTGCTTTTAATACGTTTTTGATGTAATAGGTGAACATTTTCCTCGCAGAGAATAAACATTTGTATGATTCTCAGATATTCGTTCCAAATTTGGGTATATTTATTATCCTTTCATTATATATATCTGTACTGTTCTTAGCTTCGTTTTGTGGGATAATGATATATGACGACATATAGATAAGAATAATAATTCCATAATATGAGAGTCATCACTACCATCTTCGCTATGATTCCAGGGGATTTAGCTTACCATCGGGCGAGGTGAAGTCAAATTCTATATAAAAAATGGCATCTGAGGTTTTCGTTTCTGAACCCAGAGTCCGCTATTCCTTTTAAGTTTATGTTATTTTGACTATCATTTTGAGCGAGCTAACAGGTGAGCATGAATTGGGTCGGGATTTCAAAAATACACATAGGGTAAGTCCGGGGGAGTTGGCTATAGTTTTTTAAAATAGAGATTACAACAGAACTACAATTGATAATAGACAATAATCAACTTTTATTTAAACTTTGGTCATTAAACATACATTTTAAAACAAAAAATATCAACTTCGACAATAATCAGTCTCATAATTTCCTTTTTAAAAAAAATCACGATTGGCCATCTCTCCCAGTGTGTCCGGTATAGTTGGCCATAGCAGCAAACGAGAGATGGCCAGTTTACTGACATGCCTTTAATTTTAATGGACGAGCTTCGGAGTTCTTGCAGGTAAATGCTGGCGTGCCGCAGGGTTCCGTCTTATCTCCCACTCTCTTTCTTCTGCATATCAATGACATGCTCTGTAACGGAAACATTCACTGCTATGCAGACGACAGCACCTTACACGGGAGTTATTACGCACATCCTGCGGCCAAGCAGTCTGATATCGCGGAAAAAAGGCAGCTTCTGGTCACTGACCTGGACCGGATCCTGGACCACATTTCTCAATGGGGCGCTAGGAACCTGGTCGAGTTCAATGCCAAGAAGACCCAGGCATGTGCGTTTACAGCAAAGGTATCTCCTTTCCTTCCCCTTCCCACTCTTCAGAGCACACCACTGCCACTGCAGGATCACCTCACTATCCTCGGTATGGATGTTCGCTGCAAACTGAATAACAAAAACTATATCGAGAGTATCATCAAATCAGCCTCGCGTAAACTCGGAGTCCTGAACAGAGTGAGACGTTTTTTCACGCCGGAGCAGCGGTGTCTTCTATATAAGACCCAAATTCGTTCCTGCGTGGAATACTGCTCACATCTCTGGGACGGCTCCGCAAAGTACTTATTAGATGCTCTCGACAGGTTGCAGCGACGTGCGGTCCGCATTATTGGGGATCCTGAGGTCACGAACACCCTCGAGCCTTTGCAGATGCGTAGAGATGTTGCGTCTTTGGCAGTTTTCTACCGTCTCTACCATGGTGAATGTTCTGACGAGCTCTTCCAATTAGTCCCACCCTCCCCTTTCCTTCACAGGACGACACGTGCAGGGCTAAGATGTCATCCATTTACGGTGCAGAGTATACCTGCTAGAACCAAGCGTTTCAGTGATTCATTCCTATGCCGCACCACTAAGGCCTGGAATTCCCTGCCAGTTCACGTGTTTCCTTCTTCCTACAGTCCTGGGTCCTTTAAGCGGGGCGTGAAAAGGCATCTAATGAGGCCGTCAAGCTGAGTGCCACCACTGTTAACATGGTAAATGTTTGCGAAGGTGACCCTCTTTCCGAGACTTTGCCCTTAGCTTAACATCAGGCGAGGTGAAGTTAAATTGACGTGTCCTGTATAAAAAAAAAAAAAAAAAAAAATTCTTCTGTTTTTGCCCACATTTGGAACACATGTCATTTAACTCAGTACAGTTCTCGTGTACCCACAACTGACATAAAATGCATTTCAGCCAGTCTTCAGTAAGTTGGGTTAAATAATAATTTTCGCCACGTCCCGCATAGTTATCCCGTTCACTGTATTCGTCTTGGTCACCAAACGCCAACTCCACATCCTCATCGCAACATTCTGATAAATTTGTCAATAATTTTCTTTTTCTTGGTGCGCGTTTTAGTGGCTTTTTCTTTTTTTACCTTATTTTGTTTTTCAATACTTCTTGCGACAATTTTCTCTTCTTTAGTCTTTTTAGCTTTAAACCCTGCGATACCATTTTATGCAGTGGCCGCCTTTCCTCATGCTTTATTTAATAAACCTCCAAAGGGTAGTCTTGTAATGCGACGACTGGGATTTTGTTTCAGTCAAAGACACTGCTCGTAAAAATGACTCTTCAATGATTTGAATACGAAACAAACAAAATCTGCAATCCTAAACACGAGACGAATCACAAGTACGAGATGTTGTTACGCTTACTAATATGAAATATAAATTAATTATGTAATGTTTTGTTAAATGTGAAATAAATTTAAAAAATTACAGAACATATTTCTTAGATCAAGGTGAGATGGCCGTATGGCCAAATAACCCAGATATTATATGGCCATCTCTACTAATTGTCCGGGACAGATGACCTCACAATAATTTAAAAAATATATAAACAATTCGGACGCCAATTTGAGGTTAGGTTAAAGTTTGGTTCATAAACTGTCCTCAAGAATTCTAGAAACACGAAAATCTTGCAATATTTTATCACTAAACTCTGGAACGTAAACTCTTTAAAAACTTTAGGTACTGTACTAAACAATATAGGTACTTTTTACTCAATTTTTCTTTCATTTTCGTCGGCGTTCGTGCGTAGTGTCGTTCCCTCACACTGAACGAAGCGAACTGCCGCAAGCGTAGTGCCCTCTAGTTAGAACTATGATTTTTTTTGGGTAGCCATCTCTCCCGTACGGACTTACCCTATTAAAATAAAAAGTCACAACAATAACTAAATTACTCATAAATAAAATGGTATGTAAAATCTCAATTTGTGCAACAACAACATCCAAAAATAGACCATTTTGGTTTCACCTTAATTAAGTTTCACTACAGCTTGCTCGCTATTGTGTCTAGGCTTAATATTTACCCAACTCGCTTCGTGGAAATTAAATCTGGTGACAGTTTAATTTATGAAATATTTTGTTGGTACATTCTGAGAGTAAGTTTCAACTGCAAAATGCCTCACAACTTCCTCATAATATTGCGGTGCATTTTATTGCTTCTTCTTGTGAAACTTTCTTTTTGGTTATTTTTTTAACCAACTTGTACTTAAATTACTTTTTATATAAATTATTGGTAACATATATTATATTATTTTTTTGCAAACTCCTTTATCAACTTAATTATTATTATTTTACTATCATCGATGCCACATCAAGATATTAAACTACCGATGTCACCCTATTACAAGCTCGAACAATTTAGTTACCTAAGTTCAAGGATTTAAATGATTCTAAGGTAATGATTCTAAGGTAAATGAACAAAACAAGTTACCCCTTTGAAAGTAATAGTTTCGCCGAATTGTTGATCGAAAATCATACATACGCACATACATATATACTCACGTCTGTAAATCCAAGAAGGGGTAGGCAAAGGTGTATAAGCACTCACGTTTCGCCAATTATGATTTTCGGTCCCAATGACGTAATATGGAGCGAGCCTATTGCCGTCTAGCAGCTCCTTTGTCTTGGGCTGTATGTTTACTGTCGGATGGAGAACAGCCCAGTTCCTAAGTCGCCTTTTACGATACCCACAGGAAGAGCTGGGGTGGTCCTATTCTACTCCACCGCTAACGAACACGGCATCTAAAATCATAATTGACGAAGTTTTTGTTGTGTTGTTGTTGCACCCATTCAGGGATTTACAGCCGTAAGTATATGTATGAATGTAAATGAACAAGTAATTAGTCATACGTAATGACTGGTCCTGCTATGGCAATATTTACCTTCACACGTCATCCTTCACGTAACTCGGTTACGTGATACATTAGAACATTCTATGTTTGACATATATTGTTTCTAGTAAATTAAATATCTTACGCGAATGTTATCTTACATAATAAATTACAATATTGGTAGAATTTTCTCACAATTTGAGATGTTTTTATACCACTTAGCACAGCAGACAAGCGCAGAGCGCACCAGTCGCCTATGGACATTTGCAAAACCTTTTTTTTTTCGTGCGGAAATCCCCTCGGATACCCCCCCTGCCGGAGCCGGAAGGCCCGCGCTCATGGGGGACGGAGGTCAGTCAGTGCCCTCCGACGCCCGAGTTGCCTGCGCGCGCGGGCGGCGCGATCCGCGAGTCTTTCTCGCTCGCGCCGCCTCTCCCGCTCCGCCGTCTCTCTTCACGACTATTACCTGCTCGCTGAAGGAGACGCCGGCCGCCCACGCGTCCGCGCAGCGGACCATTGCTGTGAGCAGGGTGGCGAGGGTGAGAACTCTCACTCCCAGGGCCGACATTTGCAACACCAGGGGCGTCACACTCGTGCTGCCGACCCTATAAG
Organism: Eilema sororculum; assembly: GCA_914829495.1. Lineage (NCBI taxonomy): Eukaryota > Metazoa > Arthropoda > Insecta > Lepidoptera > Erebidae > Eilema > Eilema sororculum. Next base: position 14,926,783 of record OU618552.1, on the reverse strand, counting down.
AACAGAGAGTTTCTGTGCCATCAGAGCAGAAGACAGTGCAGAAAAAGCTTTTAATCTTTCCACTGATGGCACAAAAAGTCTCCAGTGAGCTCTGGCTACCCTACTCACATTATGGCCACGGTATTCTGTAGGTTGGAGGTACCTACTCCCTTAGTCGGACTGCTCAATTGTGTAAATCACTTTTATTGAGTTTATAACTTTCATTAAGTACCTATTATACGTATGTCGTGTATGTCCAGCAGTGAACTGCAATTGGCTAATTGATTGATATTGATTGATTGTTGAGCATAAATAAAATAAACCAGTTGGGTGAGACACAATGGAATAGGTTGGGAATTATAGTACTACATGAGTATACGTGGTAAGCATAATATGCTAATTAGTAAAAACAATAAGGAATATGTATTAATAAGAAAAATAACTACACATAATGCGAAGATTTTGTGTAGTTGATAAGTAATTCTGAAGTTACATCTTTCATTTGGTTTCGGCGACAATAGTAGATTGTCCTTCTTTGTTGTGAAGTAAGACATTTTCTCGTTTTGTCCAGAAATACTTATATTAGACACTCAAGTTCGCCAACAGCTGTTGTCGGAATTTTCTTTGCTGGAGGCGTTAAGGGCAAGTTTAATGTATCTAATATGTAGATGTCTTAATTTTCTCAAAAAAATGCTTGTTTATATTTGTATTTTTGGTTAACATAAATAGCCAACACCAAAATCTTGTTTCAATTTGTAACATTCCCTGAACTTCCACCGATTTCATCTATGGTTTTAGTGCTCGGGACTTGTGAGAAGTTAAAATACTTGAAAATTCAGTTGTTTCATTGAATTGTTTTGTAGCAAAGTCAATTAAAAACCTGTGTTATTGTTAGAAAATAAAACTACTTTTAAAAAATAGTCGTAAAAACGATTAAAGAGAATAGTTTTTTTTAGTTAGTAACATTATAAATAATTAACTGAGAGAAATCATTTTATTGTCCGTGATCATGGTGCTAGCATCAGCGCCAAAATATCAGAAACTCGTAACAAAATAAAATGGTAAATATCCTGACAGTTCTAATAGTAATAATTAACTGAGATAGGTGACCAACCTTTCAGGTTGGGCACCTCTGAGTCACCACCTGTAAAAGATGTAATAAAATTGTGTACCTAAATTCAGTGGCTTCGGTGTAGTGCCTCTTCCGATAGACGGAATAAAAACATCAATACAGCTTCCTTTTCCGACACAAAATTCCACGCCTCCACGTAACCGGATAAATTGAGATTTACCTTTGATATATTGGATTTTTACGGACATGTTGACTTACGATATTTTATTTGGAACTGTTATCCAATTTAAAGGACCATTTGACTGTTAAAAGGCATTCGTGAAATGTTTTGGAAGAAACAATTTGTTTTTTATTTGTGTACATTGCTGCTTTTAGCATATTTGCATCGTCGTGCAATTGTTGACTTAGATTCTATGTCCGGATCTGGTCAGCTGTTATAATTTTAGAATTTTCTTCGCTCATACTTGATTAGTAAAAGAGATATATTTAAATAATTAAATAATCTGTGTACAACAACGATAATCAGCTCTACAGGTATAGTTAACTCTCGCATTTTATTCCAGTTAACTGAACATAAATATATTATGTTTTATGGGATGCGATACCTGATATTTTCATATGAGAATGAATAAGTAAACAGAACCCATAGGAGTCTGAGCAGTTTTTAATCTACATTATGCGCTCATCAAGGTGTTTGTCTATAAATTTATCTAGTCTAAGTTTACAAGCCATTTATTGGGGAGAAAAAAATAAAAATAAAAATTCGTTGAAAAATGAAGAAAGCTCGTATACATTTTTCCAAAAGAAAAGGCATACCTACTGAAAACAATTCAGAGAAAAATTATAACGAATTACGCAACAACAGGTATTATTCAAAAAGTTAAAAGCTTTTGTATTTCTCTTATACGAACCATATAATTGACTTTATTACCATTACAAAAGGTTTTAAATTTCCCTATTAACTGCTACCTGGAAAACACGAAGGTTAATTCTGCGGTGATAAAACGAAATGTTCATGAAAATCTTAAAAATGTTACACCATTTTTTTGTAGCAGGAATTTTTGGGTGACCTTTCTTTATGCTTTGTCCATTTTTGTGCACAATTTAACGTTGACTGAGTACCAGCACTTCTACTATACCATAAATTATCTACAAAATAATGCCGTAACCGGGTGGTAACCGAATCTCGCGCTTCGTTAAGCTTTCATAACTCCTCGCGTAACCCCGATAGATCCAATTCGTTCGTATTTTTCCTTATATAAATATTACTACAATTACGGCCAGATTTGTACCTAACCATTTATACCTAAAAAAAATCTGCACTAAATTACCGAACCGTGCCGTGTATTGCTTATTCACCATGAAATAATATTAGGAATGTAGTGATCGATGGTTGAATCTGGATATTTCCTCTATACTGAAAGGTTATTCTCATAAGTAGTCGCTACTTGTGGTGACTGCTTGAACTAGATACCATTGTAATACAGAAATGTAAGTTGAATAAGATAGGAAAAAAAATGATCAGTCCAGGTAGGATTAGAACCCGCGTTCCTTCTCTTACAGGGAGAATGTTTTAACCACTAAGCCACCGAACCCCGCTAGGACTAAATCCAAATCTTTTTCTTACCTAACCGTATTTAGGGCAACGGTGGAGATTTGAATGGTTAGGATATAAATGCTTTAAATTTTCATTCGCACAGAAATGTAACTCTCATTTTCATTTTATCATTCACACTGCACACTATTGTATGCTATAGATTATTTCTCAAATAATTTAAAAAAATATGCTACCATTCACAAAATGAAATACCCTATGGCAGTGCAAGTTCACACTTACTCAAACATTTTGTAAACACTGTTAACATAATTACTGCCAGTCAAACAAGAGTAACTGAGTTTTTATCCACTTATTCTTCATTCATTAAAAGACATTGTTCTTAACTTACTTTCAAACACCTGCAAAAGAAATCTCAAACACCGATTCATTTAAATTCCAATCACGCACTTTGTGAATTCTGTCTAAGGTGATTTACTTTCTTTAATGATAAATCGAAAGTCCATGATATCGTAAGATTTATTTAAATTGCAAAGTAAGTTGCCTTATAACTATACCTATTATATAAAATTTAAGATAACCTAACTTCTTAACAAATAACTTAAACTTAAAAAAGAACTAAAACCTAGAAAGTTATGCATGAATAAGCTCATTTTATTACATGGCATAATCCTCATGTTATAGGATTTTTTTCACAAATTTATGCCCGCATGAAGCCGTAAGAGGTTGCAAGATAAATGTAAGTATATAACTCTGTCTCCTTTGTAGGTACTCTTATGCAATAAGATCTAAATTGAAATCAGTTTGGCCTTCACTTGATTTCAATTAAGATTGCTAAACAGAATTTATTTGAGCGAATATTACCAGCCTAACAGCATCTATGTGAGATAAAATTCAGCAGTTCTTTACGTACAGTTTAACTTTACTCCAAAAATATGACTCATGAGCTACTAACGTGAAAAATAAAATCTGAAATAGCTTACTGTAATCTGTATTCCGTCAAATTTTAAACTTATTGGGAAAAGGGAATATCAACCACTTGGAATCGTTGTTTAACAGAAAATAGATTAGATTCAATATGGTGTATTAATATTATAGTAAGATATGGTTCAATTGACAGTAAGTACTGATGATAAGCTATAGTTAAATTCAAAAAGTGATGGACTAAGGAATCGATCTGACACGGACATGATAATTACTTCTATACAAAGCATGTGGTTACGTATTATTCATGATAATCATATATCATTATTAGTTTAATATAAAATTCAACCCTTAATATAATCCTGGCGTGTTCTACTTTACCATTAACGATTTTCTGTCAAACCATCAATCAAAGCATGTCACACATTACATTGTTCAAATATGCAACTTATTTTGTTATAACCTATATCTGTACAACTTGTCGGCATAAGCAATAATAAAACGCAATGAATTTATACCTAAATAAAGTTGAATTTCGGAAAGCAACTGCAATAGAACTTAGAAGTATGATGTTGATTCAAATGTTATTGTTAGTTTATGTACCCATTTGCCATACCGAATTGTTATTAAGAATTTACATTCATCAACACCTATTGAGGCTATTCAGGAAGCTATACAGAGCACTGGAAACTTTGTGAAGGGAGAAATAATAAAAGCCAAGCATGGTTCAACTAAAGCACCACTATCAACATGGTTTGTCAACCTCGAACCCGGCCCAAACAATGCATCTGTAAAAAGCTTGAAATACATTTACCACACATCTATACAAATTGAAGATCCCAAGCGCAAAAAAACAATACCCCAGTGTAAACACTGCCAACAATATGGCGGCCATATAGATGTTTTAAATTTGCAGAAAGTCACAATACAGCAGTTAGTTTAAAAAAGATAGAACTCAACCAGCAATGTGTGCTCTGTGCCTTGGTGAACACCCTGCAAACCATAAAGGCTGCAAGGTCTACCAAAAAAATAATAAAAGAAAATTCCAACAAAGAACACCACCAAAGAACGACACAGCTACCATACAGAAGACTGAGGATGAACCTTACAAAAAACTGGAGAAACCACCGACACATACCAATGAAGTAACAATGGCCAACCCAAATGTAACATATGCACAAGTTACAGCAGGAAATAATTCAGAACTTATTTTATGTCAACAAGCTAAAAAGCTAGATCTCCTAATCAACCAAATGGGCACCCTTATGGGTCTCTTGACAACAATTGTGAATAAGTTAGTCCAATAAAATGGCTCTCCGTATTGCAACCTGGAACATCAATGGGCTGCCCGGCAAGAAACACGAGGTTGAGGTATTTCTTAAAATGCAAAGCATTGATGTTTTATTAATCACTGAAGTACATCTCACAGACAAGTCGTCAATTAATTTACAAGGCTATGACATCTATGCCACCTACCACCCCAGCAATACAGCACATGCTGGGACCGCTATAATTATAAAACAAGGTATCAAGCACCAGTTCTTACCAGAATTTCGGAACCCTAAAATACAGGCAACATCCATATTAATTTATGACAAGCAGAGCTCTTTAACAATATCCTCAATATATTGCCCGCCTAAACAGAAAAAGAAACCTGAAACTACAGAAAGCGATTTTGATCAATATTTTGAAACATTCGGCAACAGTTTTTTGGTTGGAGGGGACTGGAATGCCCAACACATTTTATGGGGATCACGTTTGACAACAACAAAAGGTCGTCACCTGCGTAAGAATGTGGAAAAACACTAGTTACGTGTCCTTTCAACTGGTCAATCAACCCATTGGCCTACTGATCCAAGTAAAATACCTGACTTGCTGGACTTCTTCATCTACAAAGGAATACAGTCACATTTCCTAGACATAGAAGGCTGTCTCGACTCTTCATCGGATCATATTCCGGTTATTGTGACTATGAGCTCAACCAAAATTTAAAAAACCAGTTACATCATACCTATATAACAGACACACAGATTGGCAGACTTTCGAACAGTACATAAATGAAAACCTAGACCTTAAAATCTGCTTAAAATCAGGAGAGAATATTGACTTTGCCAGTGAATATATTACTAAGACCATTCAAAAAGCGGCCTGGATCAGCACTCCACCATTGCTGAGAAAATCTAACCACCACACAGAAGCAAACCTACCATTGTTAGTGAAAGAAAAGGTGTTAGAAAAACGTCGCCTTAGAAGAATATGACATTCCACTCGGCACCCTCTAGATAAAAGGGATTTCAATAGAGCAGCTGCAAATCTCAAAAAACTGTTGAAAGACCTAGAGAATGATACAGTACAGGTATATCTACATACCTTAACACCTGTAAGGGTGAATTTCTCAAACGTAAAATTTTCGCGGCGTGACTGAAAATCATACCTTAAAGTTAACATATAGTAATGATTATTTTTTGTAAGAAAGATATCGTTTTACTCTATATGCACGTATAAATTATATTATTGAAACTATTTTTGTGAGTTTGTAAAAAATATCTTTTCACCTAAATTCTAAGCTTGGTGGCGCGTCCACAACCTGTTTTCTTGGGAATGATCACAGTTTAATCAAAACTTCATTAGTTTACTGAGTATACTTAATAATAATTCGATTCGGCATTATTTTAGCTATCTTCGATAATGTCATTCGTAGTATTTAGTACTATACTTTATCTTAAAAATAATTTATAAGATGCGTCCGCGGCAAATGTAAAATTTTGGTGGGATTTATAAAAACATCGAAGGAGTCGTATTGAAAGTACTTATAAGGACGACACTATCATCATTGGAAACGTTCAGTTGGGTGTTAATGAGCACCAGTGCCAGTTGTCCCCAGTCCCGTTTCGTTTTTCTGCCAAACACGTAAGTAGGTCGTTTCATAAGCCTCTGACAAAAATATTGTAATTTTTGTGTTGATTATTTAAACCGTTTTATTCTCATTGTATGTTTTAATATTTAACTATAGTGTACAGGTTCAGTATGTGTATTAAATTTTGGTAATGTAACCACTATATTCTAAATAGTATTTTTATAAATAATTTTTTTAGACGTGAAACTCATTTTGGTGGAGCAATTTTGGTGAATTTGGTGGGGTTTTACTAATCATCAAAATTGTATATTTACACCAAAATTTGTTTTCATAGTTATTTGATTAAGCTCCTACGTAGTCCGACGGGCTTCTAGGTCAGGTGGCCTCTACGTGGTATACCCTGGGCAATGGAGAAAGCACCGCCTCTCTCCCTAGGTGGGAAAGAGGTTGTTGGCTGTTGAGGGTTGTTCGGAAGCTTTCCTAATTTTCTCTCAGATTAACCATTAGCATATGAAGTACCCATACAGCAGACAGGCGAGTAGTTGGGTGAAGTCAGCTGATGCCGCAGTAGGGACAGGCCGGTGTGGTGGAGCATCGTGCGCTCTTTCCGTCACCTCCTTCTACTGGCGAGAAAGGCGGCCTCACTCTTTACTACCAAGCCTACACCGTTAAAACCTGCCCACCCTTCTTCCCTCCTCTCCACTGTCAACATCATTTGGCTTTTCTTCCTCTGCTTTCTCACTTACATGAAAGCTACCGTGGATGCAAGAGTGCCTCATGCAATCTTTTGCACGTGACTCCACGCAAAAAAGTGACGACGTCGAAGATGTAGGGGACTCTGAACTCCTGCTTATGTTGCTCCAGCAGCTAGCACTTTGCTATCGTGTAAAAGGTACTCAATCTTCTGCACAGAAGGCTTCTGACCTCTACCGTCCTCAAGCTCCTCACATGTTGCACCAATCTATCGGCGTCCACCACCGATATTAACAGCATACATGGGCAGTTATGGAGTGATTGTCTGATGCTATCCGACCAAAATACCACGCTGATTGGGAATGGACTAAGGACCGATCCTAGATGTACCCCGACAGTGATAAGGAAGATTCTCATATTGCCAACAGCGAACAACGGAATCAGAATCGTGGTACAGGTCCCGGATGGTGTAAACCTCTGGAATCCTTTTGAACCGCAATGCCCATCAGCTCACTGCGTGAGAAACTTAGTTGAAGGACTCTTGTAAGTTCAGAAATAGACATCACACTACCAACTTGTCTTGTCACTACCAAGTGTCCATGGCCTATCTTCCGTCCACCCTTAGGCATACCGAGTACCACCTCTCCCACTTTGAGAATAACTGCCTAAATCTTTTCCCAGCAATCTTGAATAAGTTCGTCGATAATATTGGCGCCATTAGAGTAAAATATAATCCTTGCTTCTAAACAATCAAATGTTTTGCTTTTATACTGATACTACTAAGAACTAAAATGGTTTTGCCATATAAAAATGAAGTTGGTGATAAAAGGGTGAAAATTAAGGGTTATATGTACCTATTAAGTGCCAAATTCTAAAAAAAAACAAAGAAATAGTATAAGTAATAATAAATAAAAAATAAAAATAAGTTGATGTGCAATTTTGGTGTTAGACACCAATTTCGGTGTATTGGCAATTCAGGTGTATAAAATAAACAAGTAATTCCCAGGGCTAATTGACTATTCAAGTAAAATAGGCATCTAAATAGGTATTTCTAGCTAAATATTGAAAGAGATTACCTAAATACCTAGAAATAAAAAAAATCACCAAAATTAGCTAAAAATTCATAGATGTTGAAATTCACCCGTAACATCCACCAAGAATGAGAACTCACTATGAAAAGTTGTTAAGTCTCGAAATAAGCCCAATATCACTTAACACCCTCTTAAAAATATTGATGGCACATGGGCAAAGACTGACAAAGAGAGAGCGGATGCCTATGGATCTTTCCTCGCTGACCACCAACGCTCGCTGAAACCAAGTTCCTGGTATGAACGATATGGATGCCGAAGTAACTTCTTTCCTGAAAAGTGACCTTCAATTTAGTCCTCCCATTAGATATTGTACACCAACTGAGGTCAGGCGTATAATAATGGAACTAAAACCAAAAAAAGCTCCGGGGTTCGACCTTATTACAGCTGAAGTGTTGCAAAAACTACCAAGGAAAGGCATAGTCTTCATGACTTCACTGTTCACGCCATACTAAGAACTGCGTGTTATCCAAGCACTTGGAAAGTGTCACAAATAACGATGGTTCCCAAGCCCGGCAAACCACCACATTTGATCTCTTCATACAGACCTATAAGCCTCTTACCATAGCTATCAAAAGTACTAGAGAAAATAATTTCAACACGCATCAATGAAGTGATCACTGAAAATGAGGCTATCCCAGAACATCCATTCGGATTTCGGAAACACCACTCAACTATAGAGCAAGTACACAGAGTATGCGATCATGTGAGAGATGCCCTGGAAAACAAGAAATACTGCTCTGGGGCATTCCTGGATGTGCAGCAGGCTTTCGATAGGGTCTGGCATAATGGTCTGCTCTATAAATTAAAGAAACTCTTGCCACATGCCATGTATCTTCTTCTGAAATCATATCTAGATGATCGTATGTTCTACGTAAAAATCAACGATATCACTTCTGAGTTCTACAACATAAAAGCAGGCGTTCCTCAGGGATCGATATTGGGACCTTCACTCTATATCCTGTTCACGGCTGATTTACCAGAATCTGATAACGTGATTACGGCCACATTTGCGAATGACACCGCGGTATTCTTATCTGATAAAGATCCAGAAGTTGCGTCTAGACACCTACAAGAGCACTTGGACAGAGTTCATCACTGGATGCAGTCGTGGAAAATCATGGCTAGTGCAACTAAATCCAACCATATTACATTTAGCCTAAGGAAAGAAGACTGTCCCCCTGTAAAAATAGGTCAAGAAGTGCTCCCTCATAGCACAACTGTTAAGTACCTCGGATTTCACCTTGACAGAAAACAGACCTGGAAGACACACATCCAAAAAAAACGGGATGCACTAAATCTTAGGTTTAGGTCATTGGAATGGCTACTGGGCAGAGGATCGCGGCTATCTGTAGAAAATAAATTATTAAACTACAAAGCCATATTAAAACCAATCTGGACGTATGGCATCCAACTTTAGGGTACGGCTAAAATATCAAACATCGATATCCTGCAAAGATTTCAAAATTCAGTGCTCAAATCTATTGCAAATGCTCCATGGTTCACTAGAATGGATGAATTGCACAATTACTTGAATATTCCTACAATAAAGAAGGAAATAGTCAAAACTACCCAGTCATACAAAGACCGGATCACTCACCACCAGAATAGACTAGCACAGAGTCTCGGCAATCAACTGGGAACAAGACGGTTAAGAAGACTGCACACCTGGGATAACCTCTGAGAGTTTAAAAAGAAGGCCACCTAACAGTGGGAGGGCATGCCTAACACGTCAAGCATCTCTCAAAACAACTGCTTATGATTTAAACTGAAACCGATCGCAGGTTTTGACCAAAATAAGAAAAAAAAATGTACCCATTTGCAATTTTGTCCACAAAATATAATTTTTACATATGCCTTTATTTGAACAGTATATATTATATTAAAATATTGCAAAACCGAATATATAATTTCATTGGATACAAACTTCAACCTGTATAATGTACTCGGTCAAGTTCAAAATAGGTACCTCAAAATCCTTTTAGAGGACTTATCACATTACCGTTAACATTATTATATATCATGGAACGCTATAGTTTAAAAGTTATTATCACATATTGTTCGTAAATGTTAAATTAAGTATATATATTGTTGTAGAAGCCACTTTAATAGAAAGGCAGTAGGCGCTACATTCAAACAATATATCCGAGTACTTCTCTATTATAAAATTCATGTATGTTGTCTTTTGGGAATAAATCCATTGTCCGCGCACAATCTCATTTGACAACTTTAACAATTCTATGAATATGAAATACTGGCATTCAACCCCGTGCGTACTCTTATTTATTTATGCTTACGTCCAGACCAACGTTAAAAAGGACGTTCCCAAAATAACAAACTACATTTAACCTGACCTACTTATAGTCCAATCGATATTCAAACATTTTCGGTCAAGCAACGCTGTATTATTTATTAATCCATTAATTTTTTCCTGTTATTTTACGCTTGGGGTTACAGTATAGTTAGGTTGTATACCTACTTCATTATATCTTTGGGCATTTGGTGTAGTTGTTGGAGCGCAAGGAAAGGACGTTAATGTGTGACAGTTCACTATCTTATAATATTGTTAAACGAGCATTGCAAATAGGTACTGTCTGTTTAGTTGACTATCAAACAAGGAATAATTATTTTCTTATGGTTTCATAACCAGAATATTAAGAATTACATAATGCTCATCATAACAAAGGAGGTTTTATTAAATGTTAATCGTAAATCTGCGCGCAATTAAAGATCTCTTATTTAAGAGGAATAAGAATGATAAATCTGGTTTTCAGGCGTATGTTTAAAGACCAACTCCTTTTTTATTTGTGGACGTATTTGAAAACTGTTTACACTGTTTTATTTGTTGGTTTTTTGTCTACATTTGGTACATTTTTAGTTGTTCTCACTTTATACTTACTATATGAAAATCATTCCCAAAGCAAAAAGGTCACTCAAAAGAAAACTGGCAACTACTTCTAAACGGAAAAGAATTTTTACGTAATTTTTTAACTAAAAGAAAGACAAAGATCTGGAATATAAGTGGTACATTTTTCCGTTCAATACATTGACTTTTGAAGTCACAGGCCACGTTTTGGTTACGTTCTCGAGAGTTTGGCTTAGCGGGTGCCTATGCAGGGGCCGGGCGGCAGTGCCGTGATGGCTGTTGGACGGGTAGGTTGTGCTTCACGTTTTCGCAGCTTTGACAGCAACACAATTCGAGACTAATGCATAAGTGGACAGATAAGACACTTCTATGAGACGCTGAAAGTAAATTCGGTAAAAGAGCTAAAGCTTTAAACTCTCAATAAATACATGAAAATGTTGTGTTGATTATTTTATTCACACACTTTATTTGTTATCAGCTGTTGCCCACGGCTCCAGTCCAGCCACGTAGATTTTGGATGCCGTTCCGGATGGTGTTCCTTACTCGTAGTGTAATAATATAAAACCTATGACACTGATAAATAGTGTGGGTTTGTATTGGTGAAATAATTCTTAGAATTGGTTCTGTAGATCCAGAGATTAACCTATATAACGTTACAAACTACGTCTGTATAATAATATATGTATATTAGAATACTATACATACCTATAACTACATGTATAAATATATAAAATTATAAAAACATGATCACTACATATAATCACTAGTATAAAATAATTCACATCCCGCTGTCTGTTTGTCTCTATGTATGCTTAGATCTTTAAAATTACGCGACGGATTTTGAAGCGGTTTTCTTTAATAGATAGTATCATTCAAGAAGTAGGTTTATATGTACAATACAATCTATATAATATAAAAATGAATCCCTATTTCCTAATAGGGATTCATTTTTGGCTGGACTGGCTGAGGCTGGACCAATTTCACTTTTTTCTTTTTTGGTTGTGTTTGTTATTGTCTGGAGAAGGTTTTTATGAAAGAAAAAGTAAAAAATATGCGCGGAAAATAGAAATCTTTAAGAATACTTAACCATTATATAAAATATCTGACCCGAAAGACGTTGTTATGTCCTGGTGTCAGGATCTCCGTGGGCGTATGGAGTCCCTGTCGTAATGCTTTCTGTTCTCAAAATAATTAGGACAACTTAATACAGCCAATTGAGGTAAATTCTAATTTTTAAGGCGAAATGAAGTTTGCCGGGTCAGTTAGTGCATAATATAAGAGGTTTGAATCTGATGTCATTTTAGATAAATACATTTTTTGGGCTTACGTTGCAAACGATGGCACTGTGAGAATGTGTGATGTGTGTGAATTGTTATGCCTATAGCATACTTATAGCTTTCATATTCACCTACCTCAATGTATCTATGCAATAAACACCCTAAGCAATGGAAATATATATTCATGTCTTACATTATTAATAATCTAAGATTCATGTAATTATGAATATAAGTGCTGAGTGGGTATCAAACCCACAATCTCTGAATGCTCTACCGCTACGCCATAGAATTTGAACCTTTTGAAATTGAATTTGTCTGTTTGTTCACAATGGACACAAACGCTACTTAGTACACGGAATTTGATATGGTATTTTTATTTAAAAGGTTTTGGTTTTTGGTAGAATGGTACCAGAGATAAAACCAAAGTCGCGATAATAGACATCCATACGGGCGGAGCCACCGACCTTAGCTATAATAAAGAATCAATCAACATCGATGTCAAAAAAATACCAAATCAGTTAGGTACGTGAAGTTAGGCAGAATATGATGTGTCCACTCTGTACCTTTTTACCGACATCTTTTCCCATATTTTTATATTATAATCACTTTAGTGACATGTGTGCGGGGTGGTGCGGGGCTGCGATTATTACGTTCGTAGACTCCACCCATTCGCTCTAAGGCATCGTCTCTAGTAAGGACCTTAATTACTTACCCCTTAATTTCTTTTTCCGCAAAATCATGAAATCCATCTACACACAACACGTGTTTGTGCGTGTGTGTGTCTGTGTGGACATCACAAAGCAATTAGAAGGACCCTCACGCTACTTAACTCGCTTGTGCATAATAAGCCCTCTACATTATATCAAAGCAGTACTAAGGTTAAGGATCTAATTATTCTAGGCGAAGTGTAGCATATATTATAGTAAGTTATTTCAGATTGTAAATAGATTGTACATGTTTTTGCTTCATCATATTCATATCGATATAAATCTCATGAAAGTGAAACTTGTCCTAATACTGCTATTGTATTGCATAATCTTTATCAGTTCTACATATTGAATTTTCATTCGCACATCTTACAGTATCATCGATCATAATACGAAGCTCATTAAAATTGTAAGGGTCCCCGGACACGACATACAAAATAGTAATAAACGATATCCTAAATAAAGATTCCCCTAATATGATACTGGAATAAAGTACAATGCTGTACACCACGTGACCTAGTTAAGGAGTAATGTATTATTCAGAAACCAAACGCTCGCTAGACACTTGTGAATTACAGATAGCATCAATACTAAATAGAATTGTTTTTTATTCGCTCTAATATCAATGTTGAAGGGCAGTGAGGTATACTTGTGTTAGAAGTGATTTGTTCATTGAAAGTGCCACCAACCGTCATAATGTTTGGGTAAGTGTCACAGTTATATCTCAATACGTTTACTAAAGAGAAAGTTATAATTCAGTGCCGATTTATTTTATAATGCCACGTTGGTTCGCGGTGGAGTAGAATAGAACCACCGCAGCTCTTCAAGTGGATGTCGTAAAAGGTGAAAGGGATAGGTGTGTTTTCCATCCGATAGTAAACATAAAGCCCAAGACAAAGGGCCCACTAGACGGCAATAGGCTCATCCCCTATTAGGTCGTGGGACTGAAAATCAGAACGCCTCTGCCTACCCCCTTGGGGATATACAGACGTGGTTACATACGTATGTATAGAAATATTAGAATGATGTCCAAAATGTTAGGTCTTTGGATCCAATTCAACAAGATCTTTGGAGGCGAAGGCCCATAAATGACATTTGCCAACAGGTACAAATGCTGAATGAAATACTGATCCCAATTTAATGCAAAGTGAGTTTTCTTTGAACGATATTACATGAAATACGATGCTGCGATAAAGCTGTTTCGCTGTCACTATAATTCAATTAAAACTGATCAAGTGCGTGTCGGGTCACGAGCAATGTGTCCGTTTATTTATGGGAATATTTTACTCCTCCAAGCATATTTTTGTTATACTTGGTGGAGCGCTTATGTATTTTCTTAATTATTTCCCACATAATTTAATTGTGTTTCAATTTGTAATTTAAGAAACCGCTTCTATGTATTGAATAATGTTTGAATGTTGGCGCTCATTTGTTGACCATTTAGTGTTGGAGGAGGCCAATGAATGGCGCTGTGAATGGATTTTTCGAACTATATTTTGAGAATGAAGTTTCTACAAGCGAGACTCTCAAGCACCACGGCGGATCATCTACCCGCTCGCATTTTTTAGTCACTAAAACGCCCCAGCGCCGAAAGGTGTCTTTGACTCCGCTACCGCACAAAAACGGAAGTTTGATTAATTCAACTCCTCGTTTCTTTCTGTGTAATTCTATAAGTTCCTTTGGCCACATTCTCAAGTCAGTATAAGTGAAGTGTATCGGAAGAAAACGACAAATTCAAGAAAATAACCGACCGGTCGAAATATACCTACCCACCAACACGTGCCAGGAACCACGCCTGTCTGCAGCTGAATCCTCACGAGGTGGAACACAGGTCAGTGCCGATTTTCTTACGTTTTCATTCATAGAAGCGATTACATGAGTATTTCCTTTCTAGTACAACCAAACGCCAGGTCATATTAGGTTCTTTACGCTCTGTGTGCAAACACACCACTTTGGTAGGACTATTTTACACGTTCTACCATAATTTATGGTCCTTACGAGTCGGATAGGCCAGTAAATAACATATTCACGTAATTATTGGTGAATAATATTTCTTTCCTATTCATTTAATTAAAAGATTCACGTAATTTTGGTGAATTCTTTCCGCCATCTTAGTTTCATTACTTTCTTTCGCTAACAGATTTACGTAAATTATTTGGTAAATTCTGCATTTAAAACGCTAAATCTACGTAATAATTGGTAGATATTTATAATAGTTGGTGATTTACGTATTAATTGGTAAATAATCATCATTCTATTCACATACGCGTAACTTTGTAGGTAGGTACCTATCTAGGTACGTAAGTACATAGTTACATTCTCGCTCCGCTGTGCTACTTGCGCTATTATATAATAAGCCGTAGTACAATTTTCAATAAAAAAGTAGGTATATCTAAACTGTCTGTGTTGAATTACTATTATATTATAGTAGGTTCCTTACAGATAATCTTCTTGTTATATTTCAATAGGTAGGTCCTACCTATCGTTAATTTGCAAACATGTCGTCAGATCTCGAGACGAAGCTTATTCTGTTGAATCAAAAAAAGGAATTATTGTTTGCACGCATCAATCGTTGGTATAAATCGTCGAAATCAGTTGTGTGTTTTGACATAACGACGCGAGCCAATGAAGATTTTCTGGCTGAGACCGAGACCATCGATGACGTTCGCGATAAATTCGAGTCGATTGTGGATCAAATAAATAGCTTAAATTTATCATTAGAACCCCCTGTGGAGCCCGACTATTCTTGCCTTGACTCATTCGATGAATTGTATTCGAGAATAAAACGCATTAGAAATAAATTATCTACGCTCAAGGTCAAGGAGGTCGCATCACACGGGCCGAGTAATTCAAGCGCGTCTGTAGTGAAATTGGAAATGCTTGTTATTCCGAGTTTTGACGGACGCCCTGAAAACTGGAATACATTTTATCAGTCCTTTAAGGCCAATATTCATTCGAACACACAATTGTCTGATTCGCAACGTGTGCAATACCTATTCTCAAAATTAACCAAAGACGCATTAAAGTTCACTGCCGGTATTGTTCCGTCAAGTGAGACCTACAGTATAGTGTGGGACGCCTTGGTCAAGAAATACCAAGATAAACGCTCATTAGGTTCATATTATCTTAATAATATATTAGACTTAAAGAATTGTTCACCTAGTGTGAACTCACTTGATTCATTTATAGGTATATATTCCTCATCTATCGCCGCGCTTAAAGAGTTAGGTATAAATGATTTAACGGACTTCGTGTTTCTACAATGTGCCTTGAGGAAAATGGACACGCTAACCATCCAAGCCTTCGAACT
Organism: Eilema sororculum; assembly: GCA_914829495.1. Classification (NCBI taxonomy): domain Eukaryota; kingdom Metazoa; phylum Arthropoda; class Insecta; order Lepidoptera; family Erebidae; genus Eilema; species Eilema sororculum. Next base: position 14,910,455 of record OU618552.1, on the reverse strand, counting down.
TTCTGTTCGAGGTGTCGATATACCTACAACGCAACAGCTGATCGACTTTGTACAAGATTATGCTAAGATGATTGAACGGTCAAACCCGCGGTCTTCGTCATATGCGAAGTCGTCCACCGCTGGGACGCCACAGTCCAATGATAGGCGTGTACAGCGTAATTCTAAGTCGTTTGTTGTCAGTGAGCCGATTAATAATAAGTCGAATGCGCCCGTCGCAGGTAACGCGCCCTGTTGTTTATGTGGCGGCAGTGACCACCGACACCTGTATAACTGCGCTCAGTTTAAAAATATGCAAAATGCAAGGGCTAGATATGAGTTTATTAAATCTAAGCGTGGTTGCGTGAATTGTCTAAGCACATTACATAATCTCCCGCGATGTAAAAGTACGTCAGTTTGTTTCTGTCAGAAAAAACATCATAAATTATTGCATTTTTATAACAATGGTAATAATTCGCACTCGCATGCGACGACTGTTGCCGCATCCCCGCCGCCCCAGTGCGACCTTGTTACCCCCACTCCTGAGTCACCGCTTGCTTCAAGCACTGTGCATTCGTATGCCTCTAGCCATAAGGGTGATATTCTCTTGGCAACCGCTCAGGTGTATGCTCGCCCTAAAGGTAGCACTGGAAATAAATCTGTAGTCAGATGTCTAATTGATAATGGCTCACAGAATAACTTAATAACATTGTCCTGTTGTCGTTTATTAAATTTACCAATAATACCAATGAGTAATTCTGTTGTCAAAGGTGTTGGCTCCATTTCGCACACGATAATAGGCTATGTGTATTTGGACATTGAATCTCGTATTTATGCAGATCATAAGTATACTATACATGCGTTAGTTATGAATAGCCTTACGGATCAATTGCCCTCGCAATTAATTAAGTGTGATAGCGAGTTAAATCTTCGCGATTTACCGCTTGCTGACTTAAGCTGGAACATTCCAGGAAACATTGATATAATATTAGGTGCACAGCTCTTCCCGTATATCTACTTAGGAAATAGAGTCGAGTGTGGCCCCAGTGCCCCTTGTGTACTATCAACCGCGTTTGGGTATGTACTTATGGGTGATTACCCACGTAAAGTTGTTGTGCCTACAACCGCATCCTTTTCTGCGCTAGCACTAAATGATTTAGTGCAAAAATTTTGGGAACTTGAGGAAGTTCCTGTGAAGCGCCTATTGTCTCCAGAAGAAACCGAGTGCGAGAATATTTTCACATCTACTGTGACTCGCGATGACGTGGGTCGTTATACGGTTGCGCTGCCGTTCTGCAAGGATCCCTCTGAACTAGGGAACTCGCGCGGCGTCGCTCACCGCCGGTTTTTGTCGCTCGAGCGTAAACTTCGTCAATCACCAACCGTACGCGAAAATTACAATAAGGTTATTCAGGATTATTTAGATAACGGTTATCTTAGTCTCGTTGATGACTCTAATTTGTCTATGGATGGTTATTACATACCACATCACGCAGTAGTTCGACATGACAAACCGATGCCGCGTATTGTGTTAGACGCGAGCGCTAAAACCCACACTGGTCTTTCGCTCAATGATATTTTATATATTGGTCCCAATTTACAGGCAGACCTGTTTTTATTATTGTTAAATTTTAGGCTATGTCCTATCGCAATGAACGCTGACATGGATACTCGCCGCGAATCGCTTGAGTTTGATGTTGGCAGTCATGTCGCAAAGGTTTTAGGTCTCTCGTGGGAGCCGTGTGGAGATAATTTTTATTTCACATCCACCTTGGTAGATGAGAAGTGCACTAAGAGAAATATACTCTCTATAGTTGCGCGACTATTTGACGTGCTAGGGTTGGTGGCACCTGTGATACTCTACGCCAAGTTGTTAATTAAGGAACTTTGGCTTAGTAAGAGTGATTGGGATGACCCTGCTCCAGAGCATATACGCTCACGCTTTTCCGCTCTCGTTCAAGAATTAAAATTGCTTGACACATTAAAAATTCCGCGATATATAGGTGTCGAAGTTGATTGCGAATTACGTCTTGTCGCATTTTGTGATGCCAGCCTGAATGGCATGGGATGTGTTATTTATGCACATTGTACCTACCCATCTGGCATTCAAACTCGCATTTTGTGTGCGAAATCAAAGGTCACTCCGACAAAGATTACTACGCTTGCTCGCTTAGAGTTATGTGCTATTTTGCTTATGTCAAAGTTAATAAGAACTGTACGTGATTCTTATGCATTACGCATTCCCATTACTGACATTTACGCCTTTTCTGTTTCCACGATTGCCTTATCATGGGTTCACTCGTCACCACATCGGTGGTCGATTTTTGTTAGCAACCGGGTCGCTCAGTGTCAAGAAAACTTAAACGCTAAACATTTTTATCACGTCGCCGGAGACATTAACCCGAGTGATTGTCTATCACGCGGCATGCTCCCTTCGCAACTTTTGACTCATGATTTGTGGTGGAACGGTCCAGCATGGATCCGTGGCCCCCCTGATGAATGGCCTATTAAGTCATTCTCTCCCGCCAACTGTTCTGACTTACCTGAGCATAAGGCAAATGTGTTGAGTGTGACAACAAGACACACAGAGTCGCCATTGTTATGTACATTAGCACAACGTGTTTCTTCTTGGCAGAAACTACTACGTATCATTACATACGTTTTAAAATTCGCACGATTTAAATTTAAGATCGAACCTCATTCTGTATCAGGATTACATCCTGTCCTTCTCCCTAAACGCGATCACGTTGTTGATCTAATCATTCAGCATTTTCACGTTGTCAATTGTCATACTGGACCTGGACTCCTCAGGTCTATCATAATATATAAAACGCGTTCTGGTACTTACAAACTCGCTGTAAGCAAGTTGTATCCTATCCCAACGCAATAACTTATAACGCTAAATAGAATCTTAAACTTTAATTTTTAACTCAAACTTTAAACATACTTTAGATAGAATATTGTTAGTCTAAGTTGTTATTTTCGCTATGTGTATTATTATGTTATACAAATTCACTATGGGCTCTAATCAGCCAGTGTTCACTTGTTTGTTTCGCAACGTCTTGCGACGTTCCAAAGCCGGGTGCATGGTGGAGCGCTTATGTATTTTCTTAATTATTTCCCACATAATTTAATTGTGTTTCAATTTGTAATTTAAGAAACCGCTTCTATGTATTGAATAATGTTTGAATGTTGGCGCTCATTTGTTGACCATTTAGTGTTGGAGGAGGCCAATGAATGGCGCTGTGAATGGATTTTTCGAACTATATTTTGAGAATGAAGTTTCTACAAGCGAGACTCTCAAGCACCACGGCGGATCATCTACCCGCTCGCATTTTTTAGTCACTAAAACGCCCCAGCGCCGAAAGGTGTCTTTGACTCCGCTACCGCACAAAAACGGAAGTTTGATTAATTCAACTCCTCGTTTCTTTCTGTGTAATTCTATAAGTTCCTTTGGCCACATTCTCAAGTCAGTATAAGTGAAGTGTATCGGAAGAAAACGACAAATTCAAGAAAATAACCGACCGGTCGAAATATACCTACCCACCAACACGTGCCAGGAACCACGCCTGTCTGCAGCTGAATCCTCACGAGGTGGAACACAGGTCAGTGCCGATTTTCTTACGTTTTCATTCATAGAAGCGATTACATGAGTATTTCCTTTCTAGTACAACCAAACGCCAGGTCATATTAGGTTCTTTACGCTCTGTGTGCAAACACACCATTGGCAGGACTATTTACACGTCCTACCAATACTTCTCGTAAACTTTTAAAGCTTACTTAGCTATGACAGTTTTTCTTAACTTTGTTATATCTTCACGCTTCCGGAAATAAAGATACAGTTGGTAAGGAACACTTGAATGTAACAAACAATTGCACTTTCAATCGTTTTCAAGTACTGGAATCAAAAGAAATTATTTCCATTCCAGTATAAACTTTCTACATGTACTTTAAATATTTCGTAAGTTTTATTATTAAGTCTTAGTTTTTGACGTTTCGTAAGTTCCAATTGAATGGTATATTCAGAACATTTATTTTTGACTTAAACTGAAAACCTTTACAAATCAAATACATAGGGAAAAAGAATCTTCTCGGGCGGGACTCGAACTTTCTTTTTCCCTATGTATTTGATTTGTTTAGTTAGCATTCTTAATGCTGTAAAAATTCCTAAAAACCTTTAGTTAGAATATCCCACGGAAACCCGTGGTGCGATTTGACTATTGATCTTCAAATACTCGCAATCGTATTAGAGTCTACTGTATCCAACACTTGTCAGTCTCACTCCATGTAACCAGACAGGCAACAAGTTAAACTAATATATCTTCTAAATCTATACCAAAATAGTCATGTTATATGTCAGGTTAAGCAGTCTATTTATATACTAAAGTATACAAAATGTAATAAATACGTAACTTGAAACAATTTAACGCCAAGATGATTAATTGTTATCGATTTGTATAAACAGAAAGACTTGTGTAATATGACTACATAAAAATGTTCTTTATTTCCACAAGAAACCAAATAAAACCTCATCATGAATATCAACAGTATGCTTATCATAATAAACAGATTAGCTTCAAACTTGATTAACGATTCACAAGAGGTGGTGCGCTCAAATTTCGTATGCACGTCTCGAGAGGAGGGATTGTAGTTCATATTGATTCACAGATTAAATTTCTTATCACAATTTAAAGTGTTTGGCCTAGGGGGAACTACTAATAAGAGTAGCTATAAAAATATAACACAGAACTCTCAAAGAATAATGTAGTAACTCTCCATCGTATTTCAGGACCAGAGGCATTAACCGACCGATATAAATGTCAAGCTGGGGTCATCCCTGACGTACACATTTCTTGTCTCAACTATCCGATAGGTCACATATGTTATTTCTACAATACTCAGCAACAGAAAGGAAAAGTTCTAGCTTATTTATACGACCTATTTCGAAATATAAAAGGTAAAAAGTTAGTTCTATAGCAAAGTTTATGACTGGAAAACTTGCGAATGTAGCTATGAGATCGTGTTATATACCTTCCAAAGATCAGGAAAGGTAATACAAAGTATTGGATATTTGTCTCAGATACTCAAAGCCTAGAAAAGTTTTTGTGTGTTATAGAATTTCTATGTTATTATTATTATTTTTGTATTATTCTTCAATGTGTTAACGTAATAGATAATATAATCAGTTATCCTAATAATAATGAACATACTGGCTATATAGGGCCCCTTTAAGAAATCCCCGATGAAAATCAGTTCATTCAACTATTTTCATTTAAAACAGAAGACGCTTTTTTGAAAGTTAAACTTCACAGCCTCTGTGGTATAGTGGTAGTGCACGCGACTGCCACGCAGGAGGCGCGGGTTCGATTCCCGCTCAGTGCAAATATTTGTATGCATGAATATGGCCATTTGCATTGGTCTGGGTGTTTCTATGTATAGTATGTATGTATTTACAAAAAAAAAGTATATAAGTATGTTTATTCGCATTCCAGATTCCATAACACAAGCTATAAAAGCTTACCATGGGTCTAGATAGCGTTGTGTAGAATGTTGTGGAATATTACATTTAAATGGATAAATAATAATTAATTTTTACAACAGATAAAAGGATAATAAAATATGAAGCATTCTTCACTTTTTAAGATATGTGAGGTTTTCTGAAATACTATAATATAATAAATATAAACTCGAACAGATACATAAAACATTTGTTTTAGTAACACTCCTTTTCGCCTTGTCTCTTGTAATCTCGAAGTGTCACAAACTAAGCCATCTTTCCCACCGAATTGTACAAGTTTGGACATTTTATTTTATCTATTTCATTTTCCTTTTATAATACGTGCTTTATTGACACAATATAAGGATGAAAACATTTAGTCAGCAAAAAATTGATCTAAGTGAATTAAAGCCTAAAATGGAAGTCATCTTTTATGATATTTTTGCATTCTAGCATTTTAAGAGACGCCGTAACAAAGCATGAATTGACAGTGACAAAACGTTTACCTTAACATATTTTTAAATTTCAGACAAGGCGTAAATGATAACGCAGGCATCAGCGTCAATTAACATTGTACAATATAACGGGAAATACATTAGGTGAAAAGTAATACCTTTGTACAAGATTATATTACCGGTACAATATGCATAATGATTGCCATTATTATAATTGTATAGTTAACGTAATTCATGAAATGAGAAGTAATAAAAGTTTGCTTACGTTATCCTCTTGAGATTTTTGGTGCGAGTGTCTCATCAGACCATAAAAACCTTTACTTGGGCGGATTGGTTACAATTACTTGTAAGGAGACAATCTCATCACCTCTGCACTGATCCATTTCTACTTATATGACAGCCGTCACTTTGCATTCGAATTGTTAGCAGATAGTTTTTAACCCCCCACGCAAAAACGACGGGGTGTTATAAGTTTGACGTGTCTGTGTGTGTATGTGTGTGTGTGTGTCTGTCTGTGGCATCGTAGCACCCAAACGGATGAACCGATTTGTATGTAGTTTTTTTTGTTTGAAAGGTATATTAGTCGGGAGTGTTCTTAGCTATGTTTGAAAAAAATCGGTCCAAGATGGCCGCCGCCACAACATGTCGGTATACATATTTTTCCATAACTCCCTCAATATGGGTATCAAATGAAAGAGCTTGACTAGTAGATCACTTTAAAAGTATAAAATAAAAATTAAATTAAAAATTAAAAAAACCCCCGTCACAAAAAACACCTCCAAAAAGTTGAAAATAAATGGAGTTTGCCTTTTAACTTTAACGGTTGCCATGTCGGGGGACCTTTAATTGTTCCGATAATATAACGGAGTGCTTAACCAGTTAGGGTCCCCCGACATGGCAACCGTTAAAGTTAAAAGGCAAACTCCATTTATTTTCAACTTTTTGGAGGTGTTTTTTGTGACGGGGGTTTTTTAAATTTTTTATTTAATTTTCTATATTATGTTGATTGATTGCACTTGGCGGAACTTGCTACACATCCATACTACAGTCCGTCAAATCTAAGAAGTACCGTTTGACAGTTCTGACAATTGAATGATAGGGATGGGATGAAAAAATCGATTACTATAATATCCGAACTTTAAGAGATCGATTACTATAATATCCGAATTTTAAGAAATCAATTGTTATAATTAAATAAAAGAAATGTTTAGGATATTTTTTTATTCACTACTAGTACTAGTATCGTCGTCTTCGTCATCATCGTCATTTAAATTAATGACCAGTTGATTGTCCATTACATTATCAAAGTGTACGTCTCTTTCGAAGTCGTCCATTATTATTTTCTTTGTTTTTTGTACTACTTTACTCCAATCTTCCTGTGTAACTTGGGCACATGCTTCCTTTAATAAACCTTCCATTTTCTTGACACTGAAGGGTGGTTTTGTGTTGTGTCTTGCTGCATAACCTGTAAAACAATAATGTAACTATTTGATAGCAGACGAAAACCATTGTTTAAATTATAAATGTTAGAAGTACTCGTGTTATTATTATAATATTATAAAATATTACCTTTAACTTGGGCCCAAATCAGTTCAATGGCATTATATTGGCAATGGTACGGAGGAAGTCGTATGACTTTGTGCCCGTGCTCTTCGGCCAATTGGTCAATTACATATGTCGGTTTTGGTGGTTTATGCAATTTCACTAACTGTAATAATTCAGCTTTTAATAGTGACATGTCGGCATCCACTCCTTTTCTTTGCAGCCATGCCACCAAATCTGCTTTCTTATTGGCTGACGTAGGTGCTTTATCAATTTGCACAGAGTGGTATGGGGCATTATCCATTATAATTGTGCTGTTAGGAGGGATATTCTGTAATAAATTTAAGAACCACTCTCGGAACCTTACTGCGTCCATTTCTTCATGATACTCTTTAGTGCTTTTGGATTGGAAAGCTAATAAAGAGTTTTCCACGAAGCCTGTAGACGCTGACCCAGCATGGCATATTATGAGGCGTCCACCTTTTCCTATCGGCACCTTCGAGCACGAAGCTTCAGAATCATCAGTCCATGTTTTCGGCACAGAATGGTTGGAATTTAGCCAAGTTTCGTCCAAAAATATTACATTATCCCAGTTTATAATTTGTTTAACTTCGCGCAGGAATGTTAGTCGCTGCATAATTATGTCATGTCGCTCCATAACAATTTTTCGTTTGTCAACTTTTTTGTATCTGAAGCCAATTCCTGTTATTACCGTTCTCAACGACTCTATGCTTCCCTTATACAGCCCGGCATCTTTTAAAGTTGCACATAACTTTGCCAATGTTGGAAATTCGCCTCTTGTAAAATACCCGTATATATGGTTTCTAATAGCATGACTATCGAATTCATCGATGCCTGTCACAGGTTTATTTCTTTTTCGTTTTTTCGGTGTGTGAAGTACGTTACTGTCACTCCCCGAAGGCCCATATTTTTCACTTAATATTTTGCCAACGGTGCGGCTACCAATACCGAGAGCTTCACCGACGCGATCCCGAACTTGTGTAACTGGCAGTAGAAGTCCACCATTTTGAGATTCACGCTCAAAATACTCGTGTAATTTCACCACCAATTCACGAGCCTGGCTGTTCAAAGTACGTCCTCTTTTCGACATTATTAATAAACACTTGCTTAGTTCGGAGTCCAGTATAAATATTGCCAAGGTAAACGGATAAAGAATGATCAGTCCAGAAAAGTAATAGCCAAGTCACAAATTGTAAAACACAAACGAGAAAGCAAGTACGCGCACAGTCAGCTTCCAAGATGGCGAGAGACTGCTGACGCCGAACCGACCGAGCGGACCGCGTGCGCTTGTAGTTGGCAGTGTTGCCAGAAAAAAAAAATTGTAGAGACTTGGACACCTGCGATTTTGCCTATTGACCTAAAAATAATTAAATTAATTTATTTTAGGGTATCTGTGTATTCAGTGCATTATGCGGTCGCGCAGTAACGTCGTTAATTTATAACATCAGGCAACAACATTTTTGTGAATGGGTTCTACATACCTTATTTTTATTAGTTTTAGACGTAGAAATAAGACTTAGAAGAAAAAATTGTAATTGTAAAATCAATGGATGTGCTTGTTAAAAATTTGTTTATTTCTCTGTAATATGCAAACCCATACTATCATACACAAAAATAAATGTAAAAAACACTATCCCTGACTCCATTTACTATTTCGACAGCGTTAGCGCGAGAAACCCCGACTTATTTGGGCGCGAAAATCAAAAATCGACAAATCGCTTTCGACAACTTTTTAAAGAAGCAAATATATTTGATTTATAAATACGTATTTTTGGTGAATGGGTTTTATCTCATATTTTACGATTACATAACTATTTAGTTATGTAATCGTAATATGTGAGATAAATCCCATTCACATGAAAAAATATTTGTTTGGTTGTCAAGTGTAATTTGTAAATAATACATTCGATTTTTCGTATATGTAAACGATTTTTTTGCATACAAGTGTATCCGAAGAGTCGCAACACTACGTGCAGTGACCTAACTACGTAACTTTGTAATGAGGTCAAGAATATAACTATTAGAAATTATTTATTGTGTAAATATGTGTTATTTTGCTTTGTTTGAAAGTTTTCAATTACATTTAGATATTAAGAATTGTACATTTTTAGATACAATAATGAAATCTTTCTAAATTCATGGTTTTATGAAAAAGGTTATCGAAACTGAATAATGTACGTATGAACAAAGTTGTTTCGGTTTGAAAAATATGAAACGTCAAACGGTACCTCTTAGATTTGATGGACTGTAATATATTATATTGTAAATGCGAAAGTAGCTCTGTCCGTCTGTCCGTATGTTACGTTTTCACGCCTAAACCACTGAATGGATTTTGATGAAATTTGGTATAGGGGTAGATTAGACCTTGAGAAAGGACATAGGCTATATTTGGTCGCAATAACCGATATCCACGCGGGGGGAAAAAGCTAGTATTAAATAAGACACTTGTAACACTACAGTATTTTATTAAATTTCGAACTTTTCGTTATTATAAGTTACTAAAGTTTTGATGCGGACGTCACAGTCATTCATTATGAAACGAAATTAGCAAATATGGAGCGTCAATTAGAGAGTTTTGCAACTCAACAAATAAAATTAATGAATGTATAGCACGCAAACAATTTAACACAATGTCACTTTGAATGCTATAAACTTAGTTCGTTAAATTATTTTTCCTTGTTAATTAAAATTTATTCTACTTTAAAACATGTAGGTATGAAGGATTATGGTGACTTTTATAAGAAAAGACTAACAAAATACTTTTAGCTAATGCTTTAATCGGAGGCAAAACGCAATAGAATTTTAGTACAAAGGAAAGGCAGCGTTGCCAACACAGTAGTCATGAAGTACCAACATAAGCAATGTTAAAATGGTTGCGTTCACTATTCAACAAGGTACCTACGCCTATTTACGGGGGGCAGGGATGAAGGCATATCGATGACCCTGGGTTAGCCAGGGAGGGTGCGAGTGATAACCAGTGGTAACTTCACCTCCGGCAATAGATGACTATAGGCCGCGTGTGATTCAACGAGGGTAGGGGGGGGGGGGGGGGGAGGGGTCGTCGTGGGGAACACCGCACTTTAAAAAAAAGGTGGGTACTCATAGGTACTTCTATAAAGGTCACAGTTAGAGCAGACAGTAATATCATAGGTATAAATAATTATAATTATTTATACATTTTTATTGGTCTTATAATGCCATTGTAAGTTACGCTATGCTTACTTTCCATTGCATTCCATTATAGTATCTTCAGTCTTCAGGCAATATATCTTGGCACACCTGGTGCGGTATAATATACGGACCTTATTTCAACTAGAGTGAATTACCATGCGTTTAGACGTTTCTGAGATACATACGTACGAATATTATTGAAATCAAATGTAGCTAAGGTCTGAAACTCTATAGGTTTTGATACCTACAATTTTTTTGATACCACTAATGTATCTGACAAGCACACGGTTCACTTGATAGAAGTGGCTAATGGATGAGAACAGAAACTTTATATGCCATCTGTGCAGAAAACAGAGCAGGATAAGCTACTCACCGCCGCGCTGGGAACACAACACGAGGTTACTATGGCTGTTAAGTTGCTATTTTATTATCTTCTTCTTCTTCGTCCTAGCGTTAAACCCAGTCACATCCGAAGCTGTCACTTCGGAGTCGGCTGTTGCTATTTATTTTAAGAAGAAATATTGAAATTAAAACCACTTTTTACGGATTCTATCGCGATATATTTGTTATTATTTACTTTTAAACCGACGTTTCTACTGCTTTTTCAGCAACCATGATCGCGGTGTGACTCATGATAGTAGTTGTCACATAGTTTGAAGTATAAGTCATATCAAAATACCCGAATCATGGTGAATTATTGGTGTTACTATTTACGCATTCGAGCTCACTGTGTCGTTAAGTCTTGCTGGATTTTGCTGCTTACTGGGTTTGATTAAGTGGATGACTGCGTCCCAAGCTGGTGGTACGTTCCATCCATCCTCTCTATTAAAATTTGGGTGTTTTTTAATTTCAATAGCCTCGCGGATCATTCTCGTTATATATCGACGTTCTTTGGTGAGTATCTGTGGTTTATCAAACCTTAGGTAATGGCTGGTGCCTTGTAGCGCATGTTCTTATACAGTTGACTTAGTTGAGCGTTGGTGTTTTATGTCAGCTATGTTTTCTTTGACCCGAGTGTCAATGCTTTGCTTGGTTTGACCAATATATGAGAGCCCACAGTCACAGTCATACACACAAATATAAAAAAAAATATTAATAAAAGTGCTGCGAGCAGTTACCTATAGCCTTTTCATATACAATGTTGTCCCTTTAAAACGCCTGTGGTATTGTAGTTTTAATGGCACCACCACAAAAATTAATTTTAGCTGGTACAGCTTATAAAATGTTGCAACAGTGTTTTAGATTTATTTTTCCTTTAGTGATAGGTACATCTATTTTATTTAAATACAAAGTACCTACTTTTTGTGTGAGAACCCCCACGGATAGTGAGTGAGATTCAAACCGGATTCAAACCGACTTAAACCCCACTCCCTTTATGGGTCTCAAATAAGTTGGCCTAATAAGACATTTCCCTTGTACCCCGGCAGACCCTTGGCCTTTCTACGGTTTTGAGACACCCCGCTCAGTGTCCCCTCTTGCCCCAAATTTCGAAGCACCTTGTACAGTCAGTATATAAGATGTTCACGAACAAAGTAGTTTACACTGCTGCCTAAGATACAGGCCCTGAGCCTAGTTTAGTTAACAGGGTTATAATCTCTTGTACCACTTCAGTGTTCATATTGTAACATCTCACAATTGTGCCAAAACTATATTAATTGTATAGTGATTAAAAAAATTGTAACCTATTTTGTGAATAATAAATAAACTTTATTATTAAATTATTATTAAAAGCTACTTCTTAATTTCGTTTTTTGACCCCCTTCCAGTTGACCGATTTTCTTTTTTTTGACCATTCAAACGAGTGTATGTATTTTTTTTCTGTCTTTTGTTCTGACATTTGGTACACATTGGACAATAATATCATATAAGTCAATAAAATAGTTTGATTTACCCAAGATATTTATGACGTTGACTGTGCCCGATTGAGTAATGATCAACATGAACCATAACCATTTATAATACTTTTACAAACAGGAAAATTACGGATCAAGAGTTTTATGTAACTACTAATACAGTAAAGTACGATTTATAAAAAACTCTTTTCTTGAAGAATGATGAGGGTCGAAAATTAGATTATAATAGTAACTTTATTTGGAACATAAAATATTTAACAATAGAAACAAAAATATATCGATGATAGCTGCAAAAGTGTAACACTGTGGCACAGCTATCAACGCCGCTCTCCTGAGGGTATTGGAAGTTGTTCCAAACTTATAAACTACTAACCATTACAACCATTACAATTACTATTCAAAACAGAAGAGAAAAATAAAAACAAACAAAGAATACTTAGGGCTAAATTACATGCAAAAGTGTGTGTGTGTGTGTGTGTGTGTGGTGTGTGTGTGTGTGTGTGTGTGTGTGTATGTGTGTGTGTGTGTGTGTGTGTGTGCATTTATTTTTTAAACTGACACGAGTTCTTCTGTTGCGTCATAACAAAGAGACTTTAACCACTTGTCAAGACTATATTTCAGCTTGCTTCTAGTCATTGGATATATGTTCATTATTCTGTTTACAACATTATATATTTTGGAGCTTATGTGTGTGAAATGGCGACTTGCTATTGCAGTTCTTCGGTACCTTATATCACATACTCGATCGGAGCGACGCCTGGCAACGTAAATATTTGAGTTATATATTAAACTTGTTTGCTTGCGAAGTATCACCTGCGATATAAACAACTGTCTCACTGTCAGAACCTGGCACAAAGAGTATAGAGTTGATGTTGGGAATCGCATCGGCTTTCGGGTGAGAACCTTTAAGACAAGACGTTGCCCGCGTTCAACCCGTAACATATCTGTTCTTTGAGCTCCCCCCCAGGCCGTTAAGCAGTAACCCAAAACGGATTGAGCAAGCGCAAAGTAGACCATTTTTAAGGTTTTGAAATCAAGTACTGTTCTTAATTTCTTAAATATGCAAGTAAGTCTCCTAATCCGTGTCACCGTGGCATCAATTTGCTTATTCCACTTTAGGTGTTCGTCAACGAGTACACCCAAGTACCTGATGATATTGGTACTAACAATTTTTGAACAACCACAGATCGAGTCAAAGGAAGTGTTAGAGCATGTGTGTGCACGAATTTCAACAGACTCACGAGGCAGGCCCGACTTATTAGTAGAAAATAAAACAAATTTGGTCTTAGATACATTTAACGTTAAAAGGTTTATGGTCAGCCATTTCATGACAATGCCCAGGCAGCGCTCAGCATTTGCACGAGCCTCTCTCCAGTCACGTCCGTGAACTACGAGAGCTGTGTCATCAGCATATGTTATTATCTTGCAGTTGGGTAAAGACAGCTGACACAGCTCATTAACGTATATAAGAAAAAGGGTTGGCCCCAATACACTCCCCTGTGGAACGCCAAAAGCAAGAGACCTCCGGTTACTCAAGTAGGTGTCTACTTTAGTGTACTGCTCACGGTCAGTCAAATAACTCCTAAACATGTCATGAGCGGCACCGCGCACGCCAATGTCCTCCAGCTTCGAAAGTAGAATAGGAACAGAAACAGTATCGAAGGCCTTTGAGAGATCCAGGAAGATACCTAGTGTTTTTCGCCTGTTCTCAAAGTTATCAATAATAGTGTTCGAAAGTTCCAACACGGCATCCTCTGTGGATAGGCCTTTCCTGAAACCAAATTGATTTGGCGCTAAAATTTTGAATTTCGAGAGATATTTAATCAGTCTATTGTTTACGACTTTTTCGAAAATTTTGGACACTGTTGAGAGCAAGGAAATCGGCCTAAAGTTGGAAACACTGTCTCTGGCGCCCGATTTATAGATTGGATGCACAACCGCAGTTTTCAATATGTGCGGGAAAACACCCTGTAAGAAGCATAAGTTGATAATTTTAACAAGAACTGGAATTATGATATGTCTAGTGGCTTTAATTACAGTAGCAGTTATGCCGTCCAGTCCAGCGGCGCTTTGATCCTTGAGACTAATAATAATATTTTCCAGTTCTGTACTATCTACGTTGTACAGTGCCATGGAGGTGAGAGGAGCATGTTTTACATGCTTTGAGGCAGCTGAGGTATCAAAAGAACCAGATACCTGCTTATAAAATGCAGAGTCCTTTATTTTAGAAGCCAGGTTTTTGCCCACATTGGCAAAATAATCATTCACTTTGTTTATGGACTCTAAGGGATTCTCACCACACTCCAGTAGCTCTGACGACGGTGTTTTGTTTTGACCTAGATTTGCAGTTTGTTTAATAAGACGCCATGTATCCCCCGGACTATTTCTGGCCCTCTGGAGCCTTAAATGTTCATATTCGCGTCTAACTTTTTTTAACAGATCATTACAGAAGTTTCGATACCTACGGAAGACCAATTTGTGAGACTCGTTTTCAGGGTTCTCTATGTACTTTCTATAAAGTTTGTCCCGGTGACGTATACACCTCAGAAGACCAGGGGTAATCCAAGGTTTGATGACATGTTTTCTACTAGGACTTTGTGAAGTATATGTATTTGATTTTATGGTAGTGGACAGCAATGACACAAGTGATTCCATGGCTGTATTTGGGTTTTGTGAATTTACAATATGGGAGAAATCAGTGTTGTTGATACATTTAACAATCGCCGGTACATCGGTTTTCACTTTATTAACATTACGAGGATTGCTTATTAGGTTGATTTTACAGAACATCACAACTGGTCGATGGTCTGTAATTGGAGCATCAAGTACCAGTGAAGTAGCAGTAGCTTGGGAACGTAACATCACATGATCGATGCATCTCAGCAACCTGGTCGGAAAAGTGTAGGCAGGAAGAATGGCATGTGATGCTGTAAGATCTAGATATTCATCCAGATAGGGATCTGTGCTGTCCGGTGCAATGTTTATGTTAATGTCCCCTATTACAACAACAGTTTTTAATTGTGAAAGCGACCTAAGGACACTATCGAGACTACTAAGGAACCGGCTCAAATCTTTATATGATGGAGAACGATAGACACAAACGAAGGCTGCCCTATTAGGAAATTTAACTACAATACAGCTCGCATCATCAAGTGTTGGCATCTCAATCACAACGCTGAGATAGTCCCTAACATAAACAACTACACCATCATTTTGATTTTTATAGTTTGTCTCATGGGACTGGAATCCATTAAGGAAGGGAATCTGTGGACACTTACTTAGCCAGCACTCTGTCAGTATTATAATGTCAGGTAAATAGGAAAGTCTATTCAAGAGTGCCACCAAACCATTTTATACATTTTGGTGGGAAATCTGTCCTACAAATTGGTCCTACTCCTATGTCCATTCTGAAAGGCTCACGCAATAGAGTTCAAATTTGTATGCCTATTGATTATGGAATGCAGAATTTATGGAAATGTAAGAACACCTATAATAAAACCATTGATTGTATTGATAGGGCTTTTTAATTTCATGCTCACAAAAATTTTATAAATGTGAGTTCTGGGCCCATAAACTTCATCTACTAGTTTGAATAATATACTTAAGAGTTAGTTAGGCAGAAAGCTTATTTTAAGAGGTTTGGATTATATCGAAGCTGGAAACTTACATAATCCTTGCCTAAGTTTAGCTCTCAGGTTAGATAAACATGATAAATTTGATATTCCGTTCTGAAACTTTCAATAGATTGGAGGTAATATATTCGTATTGCGCATACCAAAGGCCCACCGATTCCATACAATGTTTAACTATAGACTAGAATATGTCTACATCTAAATATCCAAATTGTTAATCATCTTAGCCTATCTAGTGGTTTCTCAGCAATTACATACATTTTAAAAATACTTGATTATCAACCAGTCCTAACAGAATTTTAGTGTCAAATATAAACACTCTCTTTATATATTAGCTCTATTATAATATGGGCTACAAACCTTGGGGAAGGGGTTATAGATGTCGAAAAGCATTATCTGAGATTCTGCTTAGTGACAGTTTGCATTACAAATATTAACTGTGAGTAAATATTGTCCATTAACGTGAAGCCAAATACTAGTGCACCATAAAATGTTACTGCATTCGATACAGTAACATTTTTTGATGTTACATTTTGCACTTTGTTCAGGAGTGCGCTGTAACTTTGCACTTATATCCACCTCGTCTCTACCCACTGTGAATTTAACGTTAACAGTGACAAAGAAAACAGGTTTTCTACTGCTGAATGAATGTAAAATTCTTCACTTTATTATTGAAATGTCCTGAATTTTTCAGTTGGAGGGTTTTATTAACAAGTTCTCTTTCAAGTTGCTCCAAACTCAAAATTTACTGGGATCTGAAGCACCTGTCCTCTTAATCATATGTACCTGTCCGCATAGTCGTATTTAAGTCAGTTAATCTCATGTCTAACACAAAAGTTTTATTACTAAGTAGTCGCAGACTGTTCTCGTTGCCGATGGGAACTATCTCTGCGACACGTAACACGTCCGCTTGTTGCTCTTGCTTGCCAGAACTTGCTTTTGTTGACGTAGCGTAGCCGTAGGCTGGAAATTGAATCTTGTTATACTTCCGCGTTGACTATCAGTGGCAATCCGTTTAACTAGTTCTAGAATATACATACGTGTATTATAATATTTGTTCTACATATGAAACTTTGGATACGTCAAACTTTAGATTAAAATAGCATTCAAATGTTTTACTTTTTTTAATTTTTTTATTTAAATACTTACTTTTGTATAAGATACTAGCTTTTGGTTGGTTATCGCGACCAAACATAGCCTATGTCCTTTCTCATGGTCTAATCTTCCCCTATACCAAATTTAATCAAAATCGGTTCAGTGGTTTAGGCGTGAAAGCGCAACATACAGACAGACAGACAGACAGACATACAAAGTTACTTTCGCATTTATAATATTAGTATTTTTAACACGAGAGAACGTTCACCTTATCAAATCACGACAAGTGGTCTGAATGAAAGTCTGTAAGTGACATATTTTTAATATATTTTTACTTTTATGAACAGTTCTATTAATTTAAATTATTGCCTTTACAAATTAATATATACAGTTGTAGGTAATTAAAATAAGATGTGATAAATTCTAAATCGAATTTTAAGTACTGTGAATCAGAAATACCTATCCTTACCAAAAGCGTGTCGAGTGTTAGGTTAGGTTAGTTTAGAATAAAATAAAAGGTGTTTATATGGATTCCCGTTTTAATTAGGTACAAATTACCTGCGTTGTAGACTTTACGACCTTTACCTTTTCATTTGCTTTGCAACAAAGTGTTATTTAGGAAATAAAGAAAAAATGTGATGAAATGTTTCTTCGTGCTAATACTACATAACTTTTCAATCGCATTATGTCTGTTTTGACACTTGTAGATATCTGCATTTACTTGAATCAGAGTATGTTTTGGGTACTTCTATTTGCATAATGTCATGATGCTTCTACTGGTCACTCTACACTTGCCTTTGTAGTAGGAGTTTATACTCCTACTACAAAGGCAAGCGTATGTCCTTATGGACATGGATGTCCTAGTGCTCCTACCAGTATGACTATATAGTAGCCCATTTAACGGGTATACACATTGACATCAATTGTTTTTGTTTAATTTGTTGCTCGTTGCTTGGTAGAAGTTCAGGTTATGCCAACAAATTTACAAACAACATTATTTACTCCTTGTCTTAATGGTTGATAATGGAAATATAGTGAAATATCTTCAAAATTCAATACCTTCGTAAATCAAAATTAAATACCTTTTATCCAATTAACATCAACTTAAATCTCTTCGATTCGTTTATAAATGAATGGTTATAAATGACAATTGAGCGATGAACACCATTTATATAAATGAAGCGAACCTTTTATAGAAACACTTAGAAGGCTTAATGGCTTTCAGACGAAAAACTGTCGGAAGCGGATAATTCGAAGCAGAAAGGGTCAAAGGGTTCCTTCATTAATTTTATCGCGGACGTAGATAGACAGGTCACAGAACGTATGTAAAACTGCGTATATCAGAAGTTTTTGAAATTCTGCTTGACCTTGAATACCTTTTCTTAAGTATTATCTTAACCAAGCTAAATTTCAACAAAATTGCTATATCAGTTAAAATTTTACCGAGGTGTTTTAGGTGACTCTGTTTGCAGCATATATCTTTCAATAATAATCAAAGGACCCACACATTTATACAAAGAGTAAACAGACACAGAGGAGAAATTATAAGTGGGGTGTTAACCATCTCTGGAATTTTTTTTGGAGCGATGCACGTGATCTCTATCTAACAGATCATCTATTAGGTCAACCCTGTAAGCTTAACCAATTATTCATAGAAAATAAACATATTCAAGACCGAGAATACTAGACTGCGGTGGATTGATATAATGCAACTCTCAAATTATTTTCTGTAACAAAATACATTTGGTCGGGTTTAAACCGTCACGCACCTACTTCATAAGCTCGTTGAATTATTATTTAGTTTACTACCAAACCATACAATTTCACAAGCTGGTATATAACTAAGCTAAGCAACTGATTACTAATACAATATTCAGCTAATACGTCCTCAAGAAGCTCAATTAAGTAACTCAGTGGTTAAATAACTCCAATACACATCGTGACTCGAGCTCAATTAAATTTCACCATTATTCGTTAATTACTTACATGATACTAATGAACCTTCACAAAATATCTGTGGCTTCAAATAAATCTTTGGTGTTCTTGTTTAAAATGTAGGATCTAACATAAAATTCAAGGAAATCATAGCATAGGTATTTCGGGGGGAATCAGCAAAAGGGGGATTTGGGAAAGAGCCAATAACTGTGGCGGTAAGATACATCAAGCGAGGAAGTGAAATTAACGTGTCCTTTTATTTAAAAAAAATGGGTTAAGGGGTGTCACTGTCACCTATTCTACTGATTGACACATGGTGCTCACCAGACATGGCACTTAGATTTAAGAGAGCCTCCGGTCCGACAAGGTGCCCGTCATCACCGATTTTGCTTTCATCCGTATCCATGTCTGCTTGTCAGTCCCGGTCTAGAGAGTGCATTTCTTAACCAATTTTCATCAAACTATGCACATTTGTTCCTTAACTTTAGAAAACATCAATTGTAGAGAGTTTTTTTGATGGGAGAAAATGGGGCGAAAGAGGAGAAGTTTGCCGTTGAACTATTTATTAACGGATCTTGATGGTTAGTGGCTGTGTGGTGGAAACATTAAGAACATAATTCTTCACAGATTATAGTGCAAAACGGTGCTCGCGAAGTCTTCTGTTCACCAAACTGTTAGGTAGTACTATTTTACGAGTTCATTTTCATGAAGACCACCTTACCTTGCAAATATGCATAAAAGGCGATTCCCACACTGACCCGCGTCGGCCGCGTCACGCGGCGGAGCGCGGAGAAACGTGGTCTCGCGTCACCTCTACGGAGCTCTTTTTGTTAAGAAAACTTGTGGCAGATCACGCGCGTACTAGCAGAAAACACGTGTCCCCGCACATGATAACGGGGAAAACGCAAGGTATAGTCTGCCATCACGCGCGTGTTTGTCGGGATTTTAGTCCGATAGCTATTAGAAATTTCTATATAGATGTTTCAGGCAAACTGAAAATCAATAATAATGCAATGCAATGTGTCAAATTTATTTGTATGGAAATCTGGTGTGTCATTCTACAATGCTGATACAACTGGGCCTTGTCTATTGAAGTGATATACATATAGTTTAGCAAGCCAGAAGCAAAAGTTGAATATACCTTGCAAATGACACGTCTTCTTCATTTTCTTTACTATTCGATGTTTATCTTTACTTCTTATAACATTTTAGATTTCCTCAAGCACCTAACTAAAAATGTCTAACATCTCTCGGACTATAATTACGTAAACGGCCACTCCGCGCGTGATAGCAGAAAATTTGTACAGGGAGGCAGATCTGCTCTCCTGTGGCCACGCGTGTGGCCGCTTTTTATGTGTACCCCGCCGCTGGGTGCGGGGCTGTGTGGCAATCACCAATAAATAGACAATGACATCTATACATATTACTGTGGAACAGGTATGACCAGACTTCACTCGAAACGTTTAACATTAACAAGTTCTGTTAACAGGTGGCGTTGCTACACAGCAATGTTAAGTGGTTGTATTTCAAATTCTGACAAGAGATGGCGGTGTTAAAATCTCATATTATTATGTCGTTTTAGTTTTTTTATTAAATTTATATAAAATACAAAAACGATTGTGATTGTATAAACTGTAGTTTCTGCAACGTCAGAGGTTACATAGAAATAGTTTGATTGGGGTACAATGTCAGATAGAAAGAGATAAACATGCAGCTACAGTTTTTTTTGTTATATTTATCAAAAATTGTGGACCTACATAGTTACCAATACTTGCTTTTTTTTTAGCTTTTAATTTCTAAAACACAAACAATGATACATTATGTTAGTATAGTACATACTGCACAAACCATCTGGAGTTTAACAGCGGTATGTTGACACTCATCTTGAAAATGACTAGCTAAGCAGATAATGTTTCTTTAGGACACGTTTACAATTTTTTTTATTTAGTGCGTCACGGGTTTCGGTAGGCAGACCATTTAATATATATGGCAACATGTATTCCCACGTCCTGACGGTATGATACAGCAAGTCATATTAAATGAACGAGAGTGCATTAAAGCTTTCAAGATAATTGCTATTCAACGTGACAGTCTGCCGTTCTACTTACTGAGATTCCCTAGGGCACGGACCTGAAGTACGAGCCAAAACCCAGGTATAGGTACAGGTACCAACCTATATAACTGGTTTGAATAAACGATTGTTAGTAATATAAATGGTGTGAATACTTACGAACGAAATTATATTATTAAATATTGATTTTATAACAGGTTCTCATTCCAAAGACTTTTTCGGCGCGTTGATTAATTTTCGTAGAACCTTTATTGAGTTGCAAAAAATTATTGATCTGATCGTTACCAACACCTGTGGTTACATATTCACTTATACCTCTGTATGTTACTTAGATCATCATCATTTTTGGAATCCTGAGGTCACGAACACCCTCGAGCCTTTGTAGATGCGTAGAGATGTTGCTTTCTTGGCAGTATTTTATCGTCTCTACCATGGTGAATGCTCTGATGAGCGCTTTCATTACAGAGCTTAGATGTCACCCGCATATTGTAAAGAATTCATTCCATCATTCCTATGCCACACCATTCCTGCCAGCTCACGTGTTTCCTTCTTTCTACAGTCCCGGGTCCTTTGAGCGGGCATGAAAAGGCATCTGATGAGGCTGTCAAACTGAGAGCCACTATTGTTAACATGGTACATGTTTAAAATGATGATCCCTCTTTCCGAGAATTTGCCTTTAGCTTACCATCAGGCGAGATGAAGTCAAATTGACGTGTTTATTTAGATAAATAAAGATACCAATTTTACACTTTTTTGACACTACCAGAGAGCCACTGTTTTTTTTTTCAATAATTACTTATCTATCAATTCTGTACTTCACGTTTCTGGTGACATCGACTACGACGCGACATCGAGTCACGCGTAAAGATCGCGTGAGGAACTCGCGCATCCGCGGCAGCCTTCATGTCCGTGACATCGCAGATAAAATGCAAGAGAGCCGCCTCCGCTGGTGCGGCCACGTCTTGCGGAAACCGCCCAGCTACGTGGGTAACAAATGCCTGGCAATGGCGCCCCCACCCGGTCCAGGTAGAAGGGGTAGGCCCAAGAAGTGCTGGCTTGGCGTCGTGGAGGGTGACATGCGTGAAAACGGTCTCACTACCTTGGACGCCCAAGATCGTGCGAAGTGGAGGAGGAAGAGCCGGAAGGCGGACCCTGAACTCCGAGGGCACCGTGGCCTCAGATGCAATCAGGACTAACGTCTATATGTGGATGATGGTGACTTATCTATCAATTCTTATCTTCATCGCAAGATTCTTGGGGGTTAAGGGTACTTGGGGTAGTAAGGAAGAAACTTCTACAAACATCAACATTAAAATGATATTTTCAATAAAAAGGTTTACCCATATCTCGAAAAATGGGGTGCCATGCTAGCAGTTGTCATCAACAGTCTGATGAGTATTCCGCATTACACTCTGCAAGAAAATCACGTCTCATACGCTAAGGACTGTAAATATGTACTTTCGGGAACGTGACTACCGTAAAACCTAGGCCTTACACATATTAATAAGGGCGGATTTTGCGTGCTGAAACAACCCATGAATTCAGTTATTTTTTACTTAAAAGTGTCTCGTTTTTGTTTGTTGAAGTCGGTTTGACTTATTTATTTCTCAAATTCCTTCAAAAATAACTGTTTAATTTAATATAACCCTCCCCCTTTAGATCACATCCAACCTGCCGAAAATCTACCTCCCGGGCATGAACTGCAATGGGTGGCTTGGATATCTCTTAACAGACTAAAGTCCGTGTTAGCTGCTGCAGGTAAAACCGAGTTAAATGGGGATACCTGGACGCAGGGAATCAAGGCTGTGAATGCGGTGCCCCTCTGCAAACAATGAACCACCTATTGTTGTGCTCGCTGTGCCCCTACACTTGCACGATAGGAGACCTCAATGCAGCAAAAGAAGCAGCGGTAAAAGCCGCCGAGTTTTGGGCTGGTAATATCTAATATGACAAATATTACCATCGACACGATATCGCGATACGATACGATCACGATAACCCATTATTCCTCTTCTTCTATATAGAAGAAGAGGAATAATGGGTTATATAGTTTGTAAAATGTTGACGTGACTTCAGCAGTTCAATTAAAACAAAGTTATATGTTTTTCTCGTTATTTATTTCATTGTCAATTTCAAACTACACCTTCAAAATTACAGTTGATTATAACTACCATAAGCTATAATTTTATCTAACTCCATATCAGAATCTACAATGTTCTTGAAAAAAAATTTGACACGTTTTCAAAACCTTCAAATATAAGAATTTCATCCACTTTAGTCTACCATCCATTACGCGTTTACTACATAGTCATACATCGCACGTAGTACATGAGATGAATCTATAAGATTTTTCTGATTTTTTTTACGAGAGTAAACGTTACGAATCCTCTCGAAGACGATAATTCTGGACCCAAACATTTCATTCCTCTCATGTAATAAGTACAATTTCTTAAGAATTAAACGGTACATTAAATTCTATACTAAAATTAATTGCATGCTTGCAAAAGCTGCTCTGCGGTGGTTAAGTAATTACATACACTTAATAGTCACATTAGTAACATACATTCGAAAAATTCGTTCATTCCCATACATATCTACGTTATTATTAGTCTAAGATCACTAAATCAATTAACAAAATAAATCTGTTAAAACTTAATTGTTTAAGTCTCGAACAACATTACTTTTCAAAAAATCAGGTACAAATCAATCAAAATTAACTCTAAGGTAACCGAACCATCCACAGGAAGTATATAATGAGATCTTGTTGTACATAACTATACATAATTATGTGAAATTAAGCTTGAATACGCGTTATACAATAAATAAGAAATTAATACGTACCTAAATACACAACGTTTTTTTGGCTTTTATTTAGACATTAAACACAAAATCACAGAAACAACTATTACGTATTATAGCTGCTACGCCTTCCATTGGTGTCAACATCACTTGCTGTGTACCAATAATTGTAAAAATACCAAGCGGTATAAAACTATGAAGAGACTAAACTATGTAGTCATTGAAGACCCCATAAATTACCAATCCGTTATTATACTTAACTTCTAATATAACAAAAAATATAAATAAGTCATCACGTGAAAGTTACATAACATGTGCCATCTTCATCTATGATCTTACATTAATATGTTATGTGCCATTATTATTATGATGCTTGGTTAGCTTACACTTGTAACTATGGTATGAAAGCTATATTAAAATTCATTTCTATTTATATAGTTACAAATTGGCCAATCTTCGGCCTCAAATACATCTGCTAATTAGATATCAACATTCTCCACTCCCAAGAACGACTAAGAAATATTAAATATTATGAAATAATATTTATATAATATCATTCCATGGTAGGTAATGTTGTTGTTTTGTGAGCAAATGTACTTGAGGTACGATATAAAAATAAACACTTAAACTATGTTTGACACGCAGTGTGACAATTTTATTTTCCAGTAGCTATTAAGTTTGCTCCACGTATAATTTTGTGCCACATCGAAATTATTTTCGTGTCGTTCTGGCCCACGCGACGATGACTCATCCATTACTTTTCTAAGCAAACTAAACCTTGTTTTAATGCTGCTAAGGCTAGTCCGATACATAACTCTCAACGAGACAACTGTACCCACCTACTTCATGTTTGTAATATAAATAAATCCGCTACATTCAATATGATTTGCTTTCAACCTTGGTGAGTACAATTTATTATTTACGTCAGCAATTTATGCGCGTTAAGCATGTAAATGTAAATGTTTTTGTAATGAATCACTATTGTTAAAACATATTTTAAATTCAGACACGATTCGTTGCACCTGTATGTTTGCGTTCCTATGAATCAATGGGAAAATTAGTTTCAATGTACGCAACGAAGTATAGTAAAATAGGTATAAATACCATCAACAGATTGATGAATGTTAAAACTTAATATTAATTTCAGACTTTAATAATATTGAAGATAAAACTCGCTTCAATTGCCAGTAAACACAAGTATTTTTTTAAATTATTATCCATATAAATAATTTTATTCATTAAAGTCAGTAATGTTAGTTCACTACTTGTCCACGCGGTTACAAAATATCAAAAGGTCATCGGAAAGATAACTACATACTGATGATTCATTGTAAGTTGTTTGTAAAATGCTTAATCATTCATTAATATAACTACTTGAATATCATTATTTGAATCAACGTCAAATAAATATACGATATACATAGTTAACACTGACTAATTAAAGATATACCGTATCTATCGTGGCATATGTTTAATGATGAACGAGTATGAAGTAGCCCAACATAAGTACTAATTCGTTACACAATATAGTTTAATTCGAAAATGATTACATGCGAATAAATAATATATTTATTATAAATACTTGCTGCAATATGGGGACTAGTATGATTATTGATTACAGTACTACCTGAGCATATACAAAAAAATATAAGCCAGATTTATAGCAAAATATTAAAAATATCCTAACTCTTTGGTATCATTCACTGGGTTCACCTAAAGCTATACAAATACGATAAACAACTCCCTTCTTTTGTGCTTGTCAGCGACTTTAACATATATGAATCACTTCTCCAACTTTCGAAGGCTGCAACTGTTAGCAACATCTTTAAAGATTCGAAAGTTTTAGAACCGTCCGATTCGGACTCGGTTCTGTTTTCTCAAAGTCATATTCCATCTGTGAACACGGTGCGTTCAAAGTAACACGGCCGGTAGGGGCGTGGACAGCGCCATGTGCTCGGCGCCGCGCACTGGCAGGCGCTGTGCCGTCACGTAATGCCGTAGCAATGCGGGCACGCTGGGAAACCCTGTGGCCGCGCCGCCAAGCGTGTATCCCTCCGTGCGCAGACAAATTCTCATGTGCATAAAGCCACGTGTTGATCTGAAACGAGAAAAACAATATTGTTATTGTAATCGAACATCGTCAATTTATCAATATTTATTCATTGATAAATTATCATGAATTGTCTAAAATATTTTACACACATAATACTCACTTTAAACTGAGTGAATAGTCGTGCTTCGCTGATTCGCTGTTTCTCACCAAGAAGGCGCCCTCATCCGCATCTCTGAGCAAACTCTCGGCTTCGACGCGAGATAAGGTCCCATGGTACCACCTGAAATAAAAATTAAATGATCAAAAAAATGGTTTAATAAAATCAATTTACGAAATTACTACTTGAGGAAAAAAAATTAAATGAAAAATAATATTTGAAGAATGTCTTCAAATTGTTTCAACTTACCCTTGTCTATCAAGTGGAAGAGAGGCATCGACGAGATCTCGTGGTGGAGCGATGGGTCCTAGATTTAAATGCAACCCCTTCGAACTGCTAGAACCACCACTGCCACTCTCGAAATTCAACTTCAAATTTGGTTTGTGTTTATTTCCTGAAATTAAGAAGTAATATTAAAAAATGAACATGAAAAAGTACTGTAACTATACGTTAATCTTATTTTTTTAAATTGATCTAAGATGTCTCTACTGATTTGAACTCAAAGTGACAAGCAATTTTCTACGTTTGCTAACTCCTAACTCAACTGAACGGTTACAAATTGCCCCTAACGTATAGCTGAAAAAGTTCTCTCAAAAAGCACTCAAGTAAATTAAATATTAGATGGGCGTCGGACCAGGAAAATTCTTGTGCACCAACCCGCAGTCATACGTCTTAATCGGCATAATGTGGCTGCGGTCGCTTTGAGTTAAAGGAATCGAACAATCTGAGCTGACAGACCCTTCGGGTTTATGTCTTTCCTTGAAAATAGACTATACATCCCTCTGACATGAGAAAATTATTATAAATTTGTTTATAAGTATCTAAAATTCGTAAAGCATATAAAATTTCCTAACCAAGAATAGTAAAATAGATTTTATAGAGATTTCGATATTATACTGATCTATAAAAGTACAAACCTTGGTTTAAATCTTGAACACTTTGACTGGAAGATGCATTTGAGATAGCTCCCCCAAAATCATTGTTTAATTGCAAGGACTGCCCTCGTAGTTTTCTACGCAGTTTGGGCATATCAAATGGCAAGGATCGCAAGTCGGCTTCAGCTTCGGCACGTCGTCTTCGTAACTTCGGCATGTCAAAAGGAAGATCCGACAAATCTACATCTTCATCTTTCTGTTCCTCTTCGGTATTACTGTTTTTGAAATTAATGAAAGCATTTCTAGAATCAACACCCTCTCTAGAATGTATTGATATCCCACTGTCGGAACCTTGAATTTCCGCATCACCGGTGGTTGAGTGTCTAAATGTTAAATTTAAAATATTTCTATTTTGTAAGGCTCGGCGTTTAGGTTTGGCAACAATTTCCACGGTTGTTTGTGTTATCGTGTTTCCAATTTCAGTGTCTTCGGGAGACACTTTTTGTGAATTATTGTTTTTATTGTTGTCCGATGTTTCTGACGCCGGTTCTTGTGATGATTTGTCAGATATGGGACTTAAAATATGTAATTTAGCGGGATGATGTCCAAACCCCGACAGTTGCATGTGATGTGATTTTGTAAAAGGTACATTGCCTGAGTCAGAGCTGTGCGAACTTAATGAAGATGAATGACGACTTTCAGAACTACTACTACTTCTATCACCTTCACTATTGCTACTTCGCAGTGACTCCATACTGCCTCCGCTGCTACTCGTGGCCATACTTTCCGTACTAGAATACTTCCGACGTGGACGTATTACGCTAGGCCTTCCTTTAAATTCCATTATAGGGCCGACCCCCTTTGGCCCCGTGTACCGATTCAATTCAGGTGTGTCAGAATCGGAAGTGGGTCGACCCTTAATCTCTAAAAAAATACCGTCCTTTGATTGTCCTCCTTCGTCATCACCATCACGAGATTCACGACTAGAATCTCTGAGTCTTTGTCCGAGAGCTAGTTCAGCGGAACCCTTTACGTCAGCCATACTAGCGTCACTGCTTGTTGGCGTATCACGGGCACGCAATGATTTCACTGGCAGCCTTAAGTCCTTAAGGCGAGGATGTGCTGGTTGAGACTGCGGTAGGTTCGGGGCACTCTTAATGCTATTCATGGTAGAACCATCCTTTTGTTGGAATTTAGTTGGAAGGGGGGCTGTAGAAGGTGGTGAAGGTGTGTAGCCTCGAAACGGAAGCTGAGATACGGAGGCTGTTCTTCCATCTCCTTCAATATGCACATTTTCCAATTCCTCGGACAAGGCACAAGCATTGCTTTCATTTTCCCTTTTTTGTCGAATGGTTGGAATTTTAGAACGTCGTACACTATCAGTTTTCATAGTCACCTTACGGCGACCTTTATAATCTGGTTCACTATGTTCAACAGCATCAAATGCAGACGATGCAGATGAAATAACTTTACGCCCCTCTGCTTGTAAAAGAGCTGGATGATTGCTGACTCGGTCGAAATCATCTAAATCATCATCAGAGCGTGCTATTTTACAGTCAAAAGCTGTTTCATAAATCTGTCTAGTGGTCATCTCTTGCGGCCAGCGGGGCAACGGCGCCGGCACGTAAAAGACGCTACGAGAAGAGCGATGATCTTCTACATCTTCGGGCGCGGCGCACACGCAGCCGGCCGCGTCGCGCCCGCGGCGCCTCGGCGGCATCCACGCGCTCTCACCGGACGAAGATGATGATCGCTCTAGTTCACGAAAACCATCTTCAGCAACTGAGAATCTCTTAGGCAGATTCGGTCTAGGTGCCACGTGTGGAGCGTCTAAGCTAGCTGATTTTCTGTACCGTGGGCCGCGGGATGATGACGTCGTAGAAATCGTGGGGGCGGACGGTGCCTGTTGCTGGACTGGTGTTTTAAATAGATCACCGTAGTAGTAAGGGCTAGGATTTCTGCGGGGTGCGTTTGCGTATCGCGGGTCTGAACGCCCACTGTCTGGCGAATGTAAAGATGGTGCAGTAGCAAATGGATCAAATTCACCAAATTCTTCCTCTTCTTCTTCTGATGATGTCGATCTGTCGTCTGACGACGTTTCTACAACAAAGAAAAAGTATTCGTGTATTCAATAGGCATAGACTTGTTGAAAAGTAAAAATGAAATACGGAATAAGAATAAACGTTGGATGGTAACGAGCAAGTATTGAATTTACTTTTATATTTCGACGACGAGGTCTAGCGTTACTCAGCTCGTCTCAAGTGGAATCGTTTAAATCAAGCTTACGTCTCTATGGTTATTCAACCAAGTGCGTAACTGATTGTTATAAACCGGTAAATATGTTATTACATTATTACCGTCAATTATTAAGTCATGTTATATGTACCTACTGATATCAGTAAACTATATTTAGAGTATACATTTTTTTATAAATGGCTTAGTCGAAAAGACACAATGTCCCATCAAGTCCAAAGTATTCATGCATTTATCTGTCATAATCAGCTTGTGGGCTCCACGGATTAACGCGATATCTATGAGTCAACCTTTATCGATCAATATTTTGCGATTATATTAAAGAAACACATTCATTGGTGACATACAACGGAGAACCGCAACGATTCATTGAAATTTAGAACTTGAATAAAATATTGTTCCATTCACGAATTTTACTCATTTATTATTATCTTTTCAATTGAATAAGAATTACCAAATCTTAAACTAATGAATACGATAAACTCCTTAGGTATGTACGTGCCTCCACGTGAAGTTAATGTTATTTCAAAGGCATGTAACAAAAGACTCGTTCTGAATGGAATATGAGCATAAAAGTCTGGATGTTAAGAGCTGAGACGATAGGAAAGCCCTAACGAATCGTAGGCTCACGTAGTACGCTATTTTATTAAACTTTTTAATGTTCTCTCTACAACAAGGGCTTTTGTTTCAGCGCCGTATTTTCTGTTGTCTCATTTAGATTATTCTGTAGACATTGTTTGTGATTTTTAAAAAGAGATTGTTATTTAGTACCTATTTATATTTCATTTTTATATTCACGTCATTTTATGTATGTGCCTATACCTGCTCGGTATGAAGCGAATATATTTTATTGTTATTTTAATAAATACTTATGCTTATATCTCTGTTATTTTAATTTAAAAGAGTTTCTCTCATTGCATGCCATGTAAAATTGCTGTCATGAAAAATAAAAGGAGTTTGAAAGTACACCATGTTGCGTCGATTGAACAAAACGGTGTTACAACTATACAAATTGTCTATTAGCGGCGTGGAGAGTGCAGATGGGAGGGTAAGTGACGTCATTACGTGACGAAATTACTTTTCCGCGTGAATGTCCACGCCACACAACTCGAAATTTGTTAAATTGTCGCGATTAACGTGTTAAATGTCTTTCGTAAACGTGATGGCAGTGAAAGGTTAAAGGTAATAAAGGCTAATGTTTTCGGTGAACATTTGATCATTAGGTATTTGATTTTATTATGCAATATATAAGTATTTTATTTCATTATGTAATATATAGGTAAAACAGATATTTGTTCAAGATGTTTATTAACAGGAATAGTAATACAAACCACAAGCTTTTGAGTAAACTCAAAGCTTACAGTAAAAATTCCTATTAATATAAAATCCCGGACATTTTTCCAGTCTAGTCTAGACGAACGAACAAACGACAAAAGGGCTGATTAAAACTTGCTATTGTTACATCAATACGAACCAGTATTAATAAAAAACTCTCTGAGTGATGAATAGATGAAAAAATATTGCAGTTGGATAACTTTTCACTTGGTAAAAGTTATTGTGTGACAGGATTAGATGTACTTTCATTTTATTATGTTGATTCACAGTCCTTTGTAGACATAAATTGAATTTCCTTTGCGTAATGATTATCTAATCAACGATTTCACACACTTATCTAAGTAGGTACTATATTTTATCAAAGATATTTCAAAATTTGTTTGTAATGTGACGATACCTGCCTATGTGAAAGTTACACACTTTTACATATTAATTTTGAAAGTTTTTTTGTCAATCTATCCATACGGGCCAACGAGATGGACTATGTCCTAATCAAATCTTAGTAGGTATATTTTAGTTAAAATATAGTCAGAAAATTTGCCATGATTTAAAATAGCTACTATTATTAAAATAACAAGATATACTTTCACTAGTAAGACGACGAATGTACTTGGTAATTTCCAATGATATCTGGAAAGTGTCCAATGTTATGTAAAAACGTGTTACTTTTTATTAAAGGTAGACTCTCTAGCGCACAATCATAACAGTAACAATAGTCTAACTAGGCTTTACTAAGATTGCTGCAATGCAAGAATAGACCTTTTGTTCCTACCGTCCTCCCTAGGACGTTCTCGAAAACGTAAGAGCTGAACGTAAACCAAGAAAATGAAACGTGAAACATTGTTCCTGTAAAGTCATTCCATACTCTAACTGAGACGTTTTTAGCAGAGGAACGCGTGTTATAAAAAAAATGCTTAAGATTTTGTCCGTCAGTAAAGAATGTCGGTAAACCAAACTCTTACGACTATACTGGTTGATTTTATAGTCGTTTCGGATGAAAAGAATTTGGGCACAGTTTTGAAAGCAAAATCATCTGGAAGTATTAATTTGGCATTATGTAGTGTTGTTTAACCAGACACTTTATTCATCTAACAACACAAAGTCGTTAATCTCACATTTAGCATTTGATTGGCAATTATTAGTATACATATTTCAAATTTATCGTTACGTAATTGTCCTTAAACGTATTATAATAATTGCTATGAAAGAATCTTACCAGATTCGTAGTAGGGTTGAGCTCGATGTCTTGACTGTTTATCGTGTTTGAAAGGCGCTGATGGTGCCGGTTCCGGTGGAGACTCCACAGAACCTTCAGGTGCACTCTCAGGACTTCTGAGTGAAACACTTGGAGTCGACAAATCAAAGTCAGTCCTTCTAGCAGACTCGTAGTCGGCACGTCTGCGAGCTGACTCGGCGTCAAATTCGGCTCTCCTGCCAGAATCACCGTCAAATTCCCTTCCGTAGTGTCTTCGACCCTCGTATTCGTAAGGACGTCGACAAGAGTCAAAGTCGTAGTTTGTACGGCGGGAGTCGTAGCGCCATTTAGTGGCTTCAGGAGAACGGCGTGGCTCTCTGGAACGACGGCTTCTTTGTGGGGAACGGCGAGCTGTATCACGCGGCGTGCAATATGCTTCTATGAATTCAACCTAAAAGAAAGAAAAAATAATATTAATACCATTTATTAGTGTTGATAATTTTGGTTTTTGGTAGATCGTTTTAACAACTAAGCAAGCTCCTAAGAGCCCACGTCATATAGTATGAAGGACAATTCTAGCATACCAGTTGACCATTAGTCGAAGAGAAGCCCCTTCTCATGAAGGTCGATTATGTGGCAGAGTAAAGTGGTAATAAAATGCAGCGGTCACATATTCAGCGACCGTAACGGCCGGTTAGACGTCGTCTCTCCCCTCAACAGGGCATCATTACCACGACCCGTTTGTGTTTATGGGGATGGATATAAAGAATATTATGAAATATTGTGCCTGGATCGACGATACTATGAGGTGATAACATTTCGAGGGATACTGTCAAATTTTGCCAGTGTGAAGACAAATTTTTATAGCACATTTCTGGAATATTTGATCATGTATTTTGGTTTGACTATCAGTCTGAAAGGGTACGATATAATATAATATCTATTTGAATAAAATACGTTAAACAACCATTTTGTTTTTATTGGCAAGTAAAAAAATCAAATCATGTGTAAGGCCTGCAATTAAAAGTGTAACCCTACAGGAATGAATAAAATTTAGCATTTTTTATTTGTGAAACAACAAAATATGTTGATATCTGTTTAACCCGGGGGTGGTTTCAGGCCATTAGAGACAGTGATGAGTTCCCGCTTCCGCGCCTCCGGTCACGAAGGGTCTCTTACCAAGAGTTCTCATTACGGGTTAAATTAGTAGCTGGGCGGCATTCGCCGAGAGTTGTTTACGTAAACGGTTTGCAATGCGCACCATTTTTTTATGTAAAGCTTGCGTAATAAGTACCAGGTAATGGTGCGAATTTGAAATGTTTCGACAAGCGTTTATGATTTTATTGCCACAATACTTGTGACGTATGCACGGTATGTACGCTAAGGCGTTTGGCACACTGCGACGCGCGACGCGGCGTCGAGCGTTGTTGCGTCGACGCGGCGTCGCGCTCGTCGCCTCTACGGAGCTCATTTTGTATAGAAAAACGCGGGGTCCCACACACTGACAACGCAATCACGCGCGTTGCTGCAGAATACGCGCGTACAAGCAGAAATCGGGCGTGAAGGCGCGTAAAACGCGAGGTATGGCACACTGAAATCTGCAATCACGCGCGTGATTTTCGAGGGAGTTTTAGTACGAGAGCTGTTAGAAATTTCTGTGTAGGTATTTGAGACGAATTTTAAATTAATATTATTGCAATGCAACATGACTATTTAACGTCGCTTTCACATCAACTGACGTCCGATATCCAATATCTGACATCCGAGATCGGAGGAAGTCAAATATCGATGCCTAATATCGGGTATTGGAGCCGACACCACTGTTTTGGCTCGTTATCGGAACACGCAGAGACTGCAAGCGACTTTAAACCTAAATGGCATTTTCTTAGTTACGTCTCTTTTCGCGTTAATAGATGACGCTGATCACGAATATAAGAAAAAAAAATAGTTACTATGTCATGTCAATAAGGTCGAAAATAGCTTGCACTTCTAATCATTTTCTTTTCATCTCTAGCGTTCTTAATATAGTCTGGGCTATCGAGCTAATGGTCGGATGGCTTTATTTTTCAATGCTCCTAATTTTGTTGTTACATCTCTAAACTTAAATTTGTCTAAAAAAATCTAATTGCATCTGTTTCTTTCATGATCAGATAAAAAAGGACAGATGATTTTATTTAAGTTAAGACCTGTCAAATTAAGACAGCGCCTTGTTGGTACGTAGTAAGTTAAGTCGCATGTCCGTAGATGTCATCTGTCCTTTTCTATCTGATAATGAAAGAAACAGATGCAATTAGAAAATTTTAAGTTTAGAGATGTAACAACAGAATTGGCATCAATATTTTACTTTACTTTTCTCAAAATTTTAGATTACTTCACACACCTACCTACCAAAAAAATTCTAATATCTCTCGGACTATACTAAAAACGCCGCTCCACGCGTGACAGTAGAACAGCGCTCTCGCGTCCACGCGCGTCGACGCACGACGCCGCGTCGAGCGTTGCAGTGTGCCAATCGCCTAACAGAAACGTAACACAAATCGGCAGTTGTTTTGTATTCAAGTTGTAAGCTGCAAACAATTTTGCCAAAAAGAACAAAAGAGGGATCCATTTTAAACCGAGAGAAATTCTCTTAAAACTTTTACTATAGAAGGGTAGTCCAGTTCATCTGGCGCATTGTTTAACGATTCCTTGCTATGCATGAAAATTTATTTACATAATTAAACGGCAGGGCTGGGCCACCCTTTAGTTTTGATTTGTGATGTCTACACAGACTTTTGCTTTCTTTATTTGCATATTTTGATGCTTAATCATTATAAATTTACATAAGTACTTTATGTCGTAGGTGCCTACCAATTCCGCGCCGACAGAAGGTTGAATTTTTCGCCAAGGCCAATTCTATTCCGTTGCTAAATATTATCATATCACATTATAATCTAATCTTTGGATGTCTTGCAATAAATATCAACGTCGTCAAGGTCCCTCATCTATATAACTTTAAACAATTTTGTGAACAGTAACTAGTTTTTAGATATTTCCTATTCCATGCGCTACTCTGTATATTGTTTGCAGATGTATTCAAATCAATACTCTCATTCAACCATAAGGGTTAACTCTGAAAGGGATCAAATTGAATTCTGCTCAAGCACACATGTTCGCGTCTGGCTATTCATGAATTGTATCGTATAATGGGGTAGAGTAGTCAACAGCTCACTTCCTGCTCTCGTATTGCTATATGAATGTACATACAATAGCAGAGACGACGCGACGGCACAACTGATGCTGGTCATAAACTAATCACAATTAATTTCCTGTTGGTTGTTCTATACTGTATTAGAGAAATTGTTAGTAATAGCTTAATGTGTATTAACACCTTCATTTTTTATTCTACTCGCTTTATTTTAATCACGCCAATATTTTTTCAATGGGATAGGCTAAAGCTAATAAGCAATTTTAAGAAAAAGTTATAGATATATAGTTATGATGAAATTATTAAAGATTTCAATAATACAAAACATGTCTGTAATGAATGACATTAATGACAAAAAGCATAGATTTTAGCAAATGTTTGAAATTGACAAAAAAATGTTTAAACAAAATGAAATCCAAGATATAAATATAATGAAAAACAATAGTAGTCTTCCTTAAGATTATTATGACTCAGATGAAGAAGAAACTACGACTTATAGGTAATTTAATTCCAAACCACTAAGATCTGTGATGATCATAAAACATTTATGACTTAAACCAATGAGATGAATTATTCAGGAAATAAAATCACAAAGCACGTGCGATATGACGTCCTTTGCAATGACTCATCAATTTAAACCTAGTTTTACTTTTGCTAAGAGAAAATTTTCCACCAGATGTCTTTACCTAAACTTTACAAAGTATAGAAAGATTTGAATAATGTAGTTTTATAATATCATATAACTCGTACAATGGTAAATAATAATTATTATAGATAGGTACTAAGGAAGTCGTCCATATAAACGATTCCGGGTTCACCCAGTATGAGTAATGCAAACAGTATGAAGGATGTGGGACAAGACGGAGCTTTCAGACGGCCAGATGAGTCACCGGCTCGACCGAGTATTAATACCGGAGACACGCCTCCTGGGATCCCGAACTAAAATAGCGCGGTGTCGCGTGACTTCGATATGGTAATGTACGTTCCTAGCTATAGATATTTTTATGATTATTTCCAC
This sequence comes from Eilema sororculum, assembly GCA_914829495.1. NCBI lineage: Eukaryota > Metazoa > Arthropoda > Insecta > Lepidoptera > Erebidae > Eilema > Eilema sororculum. Next base: position 14,874,335 of record OU618552.1, on the reverse strand, counting down.
TCCTATGGTATTATTTTTGGATGCTGACTCAGCCGTCCAAATAAAGAGATTCCAATGGAGCCATAAGAGACTTTTTATTGGCAATATTATTGATATCATATTAATAAATTAGTGAACATGTAAGCATTGCAGTAAACACGTAATCTAATTGAATGTTAAAGAGTATTTCTTAAATTAAACAGTGGTTATAGTAATATTGATAATTAATTTTTAATCATAAAGGGTTTCCTAAAGGATTTTAGCAAAATAAATAAACACCTAGACTTGCATATCTTAAACTGTTATTATTAAACTGTTAGCATCTGTTAAGACAATGATAATATTATATGAGTCACAAACAGTATTGCTTGTTTTGTTTACAATAACAAGTGATGACAAACAGTAGACATGCTATCTGCAAAACATTCTTCTGCAAGTTGTTTTAAAACTTAAACTCCTCGTTATAAATGAAACGTGCTGGTAAATATCTAAAGGGGAACTAAGTTTGTCGTATTCTATGCAAACTAAAATACTATGGCGAGCTACGAGTACAAAAAATAGGGGAATTCGTTAGATGCAATTGCATTTACCAGTCGACAATTGACACTGTCATAGGCCGCCAACTTCTGTCTGGTCACGTTCAGCAAACTAAGGACCGCAAACAGGATCCGCACAACTGAATTAAACAGATTGCATTTCATTCTTTTTGCTTTCACAAGCTTCGAATTCTTTCAATTTAAAGTTGACTTCGTCCACTGACAAGTCTGTGAGTAGTCTAGCCAACGATTCATAATATTGATGTTTTTCGTCGACGAAAATATTTCAAGGAAGTCCTTCATTTATCTAAATATCAAAGAATTCCTTGTTTTATCTAAATATCAAGAATACACGGTTGGTATTGATTAGATATACTCTTTATTTCTAATCACTATCAACCGTATTTCTATAATGCAACAGACATTGCAACTGTTGTGACTAATCTAACTGGGCACACAATTATTAAAAGGGACACGACTGAGAGGAAAATAAGCTTAATTACTAAGTTGCCAGTCCAAGTCGCCCGAAAGGTACAGGGGTCGTCTAAAGTAGACCCTCACAAATGTTTCAAAGAGAGCAATTATGGAGAAATTTTCAACACCTCCTTGAACGGGTCATCGGACTTTAGAGATTTAAATCAATAATGAAAACAATAATAACTCGTAGGTAGGCAAGTATATGTATTCTGGAAAAAAAAATATAACATAATGATTTCATTACAATTTAAAGTTCCCACCCTTCCATTGTTTCGCAAGACTTGAATAGACACAATGAACGTAACAAGTTTTTTTAAAGCTTAAGAAAATTTTGTCACACTTTAAAGAATAGTCTTTTATGGTCGTCATTGTGACTAGGTGCAAAAAGGGACTCAAATCAAAATAGCTTCTAAACATTGTTCAACTGCTGATAGGTTTTTGTATAGTAACAAGATAGTATTGTATTTCTCAATAAAGGTTTGACTGAAACCACAGGTAAACACTTTATAATGTTTTAATCCAATGTTTTAATTGAAAACAATAGTGTACTTTTATAATGTCATTGATACGACTATTGAAATTCTGGTTCCGTTAATTCAAGTTCCAGAATCGTTCTCTAGTAATAGTTCAATAACTTATTGTATTGTTCTTGCACTTCAGGCCAGTCTTTCTCTAATTCAATCTAGCCTCAGTTCAAGCTCTATTTTATTATTATAATATTGTAGATCCGAAATAAAAAAAACTGCGCCTCGCATATCGAGGGGCAAACTTTGCTTTCTGAACTTCTAACTGAGTTAAGTCAATCTTAGGAGTGCCTCAGGGTCCTAATCAATATTTACCTTCTACGGACTCAATCTAAGTTTATTTTTGACCCTATTGGCGTATCATTAAATAAACTGTTACGTCAATTCTTCTTAATAAGTGAAACTATGAAAGAAGTGAAGTATCTAGTGGGAGTCTCTTATAATGTAGGTAACATAAACATGTATGAAGTATTTATTAGACTCACCACATGAACCACTAGAATCCATTGGGCAATCTGTCGCATTTTAGATATTAACTTTTTGTTTGACGGCATTGTTATATCATTTATCCAACTTCTAACAATCCAATCCAGAAGTATGTATGGAATCCACAAATAGCACAAAACGATCACCAACTTTATCGACCGTTTCACTGTCGACACGCACACACTCAAGTTATAAAACTAGACCTACTCGTTACACTTTCACACAAACTTGTTCTGGTCCAACGTACACTAAATGTTTGTTATTACAGTAGCTTAACTACTAACTAATAATGTGTAGCTAGTCTAGGCGTTTGGCAGTAAACCTGCGATATAAACACCTAGGACGATGCGGTTACTTGACGAGTCCAACTGTAGACTGACAACACTACTCAAACGCTATACGCGAATGTGTAAAACGGTGACTCATCGCCCCGCATACTGTTTACCGAGGCTTGAGTCATCGCGGTTAAAATAGCTCCGACAGCGTTGAAGCGCTGAATTTAAACAAGCGAGATCAATAATGCTACTGTACTCGTCAAAATTGTAAAGCGCTGCAATGCTGGGTTGTAGATACAATACTCCATTAATACCTCCATTCCGCACGTGTCCCTGATTATAGAACGCTATTATGAACCTTAGCTCCTAGACTATAAAGCATAAACTACTTCAAAATGCGAGTAAGTAACCAAACGTAAACTTTCGCGTTTAGATTTTGGTGCGACTTGAGTTATGTTAGATTATTACGTTCGACTAGGTCGAATGCCGTTTTGAGGTCGTTTACGAGTTCTGAGCAACAATGAAATTGTATAGGCACATTCAGAACAACTATTGATATACTGTATTAAGATTGAATTATAGTGAACAATGTTGTCTTTGGTATGCGGGGTTCTGAACACAGTTCATAATTAAAATAGATACGAACTAGATTACAAATAGTTGCAAACGCTTTCGAAACGAGTGTACTTCGAGGTGGTTTGTACAAACTAAAATAACAACAAGAAATAAGGTTCATTGACCAATGGTTCTTTAGTTAGTAACACTTGCTGTCCATACAGTTTATAGAGATCGATGGTTACTTAAATCAGAGAAGAAGTAGAAACTAGATCTCTCGAGCCGAGTTCAACTATTTGGCACTTATAATAGTGACCTTTTATGGACAGCAGGTTTTTGCGTAACTTGCTGTAATGAAATTTAATTTCGGCAATCTATTTGCATCTTTAGTTTTACAAAACAATAGTAAAAATTTACTCATCCCAACCAATTTATTTGAGAAAGTTTCTTGGTTACATTTTCTATTAAAATTCGTCCTTGTATTGCAACCTCGGGATGCCTTTTGAACGTTCACAACATTACAAACTTGTTCAAACTATTTACTTTAGTATTTTCCTGTGCTGTTGCGAACCAGAATTTCCTGTTTATAGCAGTTGACTTGATATAAAGACATAAAGCACCTTACTATAGTATAGTAGGCTTGCAATAAGTATAACAGCTCCCAAATATATCTTGATAATACTCGTATAATATGCAGCATTTCACAAGATTCATGTTTTGCGAAGAAGAAGTAAACATATATAACATATCATAAACTCACGCCTGTATTCCCCGAAGGGGTTGGCAGAGGTGCTAGCACCCACATTTCGCCAGTTTATGTTTATGTCCCAATGTAATAGGTGGCGAGCCTATTGCCATTAACCGGGCACTTATAAACCTGCGATAAATACATAACTTCAAAAAGCATCGAAAAGTTTTTGGTGTGTGCCATGGTAAACCTGGGATCGAACCCGAGACCTCGTCTCAGCAGTCCATTACCCATACCACTAGGCTACCGCAGAAGTAATTAAAGAAAAAGTAGATAATTCTGAAATAACTTCAAACGTCAGTGCTAGTGAGAATAAATAAAAAAGATACACGTTTTTTATGATTAAGCAGAAATGGATTAATATCTACTTTTGTATCTGGTGTTAAAAGATAGCTTGATAGTTGTATAGTAGTCTGCGTATACAGTCCACCCAACAGTGATTTTCGAGCTTTTATTAGGGTCATGGATCAAGTTCTGGGGATTGCATCAAGTAGTAGGAAAAATCTTATTGTGTGTGGTGACTTTAATGTAAACATCTTACAACAGTCTAGGGAAAGTACTCAATTTCTAAACATGTTCAGAAGTTATAATCTTGAGAATATTTTCTGTGAGCCGACTAGAAACACTGCTACGAGTGCCAAATGCTTGGATAATTTTTTTAGTGATAGTGGATACTTAAGCAAGTCTCTAATTAGTAAGTTGCCCTCAGATCACCAGGGTCAAATAGTATCCTTTTCCAAGGGTATTAATAGTCAACCTAAGGAGAAAATTATGTGTAGGCCCATAACCTCAAGTAAAATTAAAAAGTTCAAAGATATGTTAGAGGATAAACTTGATTCTTTAGCTTATTTGGGTAATAATCCTGAGGCTCATTATAATAGTCTATTTACTACATTATCTGATGCTTTTTCCAACACATTCAAACAAAAATGTAAAAAGCATAATACTAAATCTAGATTCTGTGAATGGGCTACTGTAGGCATATATAAAAGTAGACGAACACTATTTGATTTATACGCCCAAAAACAGTACAGATTTGATAATGATTTCATTGAATATGTTAAGAATTACTCCAAAATTTTCAAAAAAGTATGTAGACAAGCGAAGGCCATTCATATTAAAAGGAAAATAATTGAGGCCCCTAATAAAATGAAGGAAACTTGGAAAGTCATTCACAAAGAGTCGGGTAAATGTAAAATGAGGGATAGTATTACTAAAATTAAATTGGAAAATAAGGATTTAACCTCTCCGAAAGATATTGTAAATGCGTTTGAAGACTTTTTTACCAACATTCCATTTAAAATCACTTCTTCAATCAATTCTTGCGCCCGCAGTGCTGTGGCTCTTTTTGAGAGTAATATTAGTTCTTCTTCTAAATTTAACTTCAAACATATTGATCCCAGTGACATCTTAAAAGTTTTCAAGCAACTTAAAATGAAAAAGTCTGAAGATTACTGGGGCATGTCAGTCAGTTTAATTAGTCATGTAATTGATATCATGGCACCTGATTTGGCACTCATATTTAATGAATGTGTTGATAACGGTACATTTCCTAATTTAATGAAACATGGTAAACTAATACCATTATTTAAGAAGGGATCCAAGTCAGAACTTGGAAACTATCGCCCCATTTCTATTTTGCCAGTTCTGAGTAAGGTGTTTGAGAGAGTGATGCTCAATCAGATGCAACTGTACTTCAAGACCAACAATCTTTTCCACAGCCAACAATATGGCTTCACTGGCGGGAAATCTACCACCGATGCGGGAGTGGCCCTAGTTAGCCTAATTTACGACGCCTGGGAGGGATCGCAGGATGCCATTGGGGTATTCTGTGATCTTTCCAAAGCATTTGATTGTGTTGACCATCAAACACTCTTACTCAAGCTACGTCGATATGGTTTTGATAAGAAATCAATAGCACTATTAGAGTCGTACTTAACGGGTAGGCTTCAGACTGTTACTGTGAATAACGTAAAGTCAAATGGGTCAAATGTCAAAATAGGTGTACCCCAAGGATCAATCCTAGGACCCTTTCTGTTCCTGGTATATGTCAATGACTTGCCTTATATGGTCGAGGCACAAGCTGGCATAGTACTGTTTGCAGATGATACATCGTTAATATTCAAAGCAAATAGGTATAGTACAGATGCAAATAATGTTAATAATATTCTGAATGCCATGTCAAATTGGTTTTCTGCAAACAACCTATTGTTGAATGCAGAAAAGACCAAATGTATGAAGTTTACACTACCCAATGTGAGGCAAATAGACGTTGATGTTGTGCTGGGGGGGAAGGGGCTAGAATTCGTAAATACCACTACCTTTCTAGGAATTACAATAGATTCTAAATTACAATGGGGTGACCATATCACTATTCTGGCCAGTAAACTTAGCTCTGCTGCTTATGCTGTGAGACGGATTAGGCAGTTGACTGATGTAGCTACTGCTAGGCTCGTATACTTTAGTTACTTCCATAGCTTGATGTCCTATGGAATACTACTTTGGGGAAATGCAGCAGATTTAGAAACTATATTTATATTGCAAAAGAGGGCAGTTCGTGCCATTTATTGCTTAGGCAAGAGAGACTCCCTCAGGGAAAGATTTAAGGATATTGACATTTTAACTGTAGCTTCCCAATATGTATTTGAAAACATAATGTATGTCAGGAAAAATATATCTCATTACACAAAAGTAAGTGACATTACAGACAGAAATCTGCGTAACAAACATAGACTTTTACTTCCATGTTATCGGCTTAGCAGGGTTAGTGATTCTTTTAAGGGGGATGGTATACGTTTTTATAACAAACTGCCAGAATCGATCCTTGGTATGCCTGACGATAAATTCAAAACCTTTGTAAAAACCACCCTATCCAAAAAGGCATACTATAGGATAGATGATTACTTGAAAGATAAAAATGTCTGGCTTGAGCATGGTGCAGGCCCCTCGTAAATTGCTATAATTACAGCATGGTACTGTATTAGTTACGTGACTTATTTGTTACATTATGTAACTTTGTTTTAATTCTTAATTATAAAGAGTTTTATATACTTGTTGACATTTAGCTTTAAGAAAATATATATTGTAAATTGACGTCCAAAAAATGCCGCAGTGGAGTTTGTTGCGCCGTTTCTTCTCCACCAGCGCCTTGGAAGCGGTGGTAAACTTAGATTAAGTAGAATTAAAATTGACGTCAATAAGAAACAATTTTATTGTTCTATATTGAAAAATAAATGACTATGACTATGACTATGACTATGACTATGACTATGATACATGATTACTAATATCAATTAAAATAATGCTGCAAATAGTATTTTAAGGGAATTAATCAACATGGGCTATGTGGATAAATTCAGTTAGAACCCTATCCAAACCTATCAAAGCGATGGCTTATTTTGAGATAATATCTCAAATGAGTTAAAAATTAAGTGACTGTAATTTATAATTTTAGTATTTTAGTTTATTTGTAATATTTTGAGTTACATCTCTACTCTACTTTCAAGCTAAAATTATGCCATGCAAGGAATCCTACATGCATCCTACTAATATTATAAACGTGAAAGCTTGCAAGTGTGGATAGATGTTTAGATGGATAGATGTTTATTATTCTTTCACGTAAAAACTATTGAATGGATTTTAAAGAAATCTGGTATGGAGTTAGCTGACACCCTGGCATAGGCTAAATTATCACATTAAAATGTGGTAAATTCACGAAATAATGTAATATTTATGAAAATACTAGGTATATACGACGAGGCACCATAATAGCTAACACGATTGTTGTCGTGCCAACGGAAACTAAAGTGAGTTAGCTATAGAAGAACGGTGACTTATAATGTGTCAAAATATTGGATTTTAATGAAATTTGGTATGGAGTACACCCTGTATTAACACATAGGCTATGTTTGGTCGCGATAACCGACATCGCTGGCAACATGTAAAAATAAATAAAACGGTTAGTTTACTATTTACGTTTACTTAAGGAGATGGCAGAAATTAAATAATTTGATGACGAATCAAGAATGTTTTCATTCATATAAAATTCTATAACATACATTACACTGATACTGATTACTCATTAAAACACCGAGGTATTTTTTTGCTGCGTTATCATAATACAAATATACAAGTATTATGGGTGAACTTACATTTTAGCACCTTAAATAAATACTAGATATTGACTTCCGTCATTTATTACACATTTTAGATAACATCATACAGTAACAGGCTTTCAAAAGGTTTTTTTTTATTCTCACTATTCAAAAGTGCAAACTGTATCTATGTTTTTTTACTTTGTGTAGTTGTTCAAAGTAAAAGATAGGATAGTCTGGGACCAGATAGGGTAAAACAATTATTGACTGAACAAACTGATCAGTTTTTCAATAAATGCATTATACCATAGACCATAGATGGTTTTCTATATATGTTTTAGCAGAACAATGTTAGGGCCTACTTCTATACTCTGACAAGGTGTGGTCGTAGGTTGTAGACAGATTTAAAGGTGAATTCTTGCCAATGTGTCTAAAGACGTCTTGGAGAAAACGCTGAAAGTAACTCGATCCTTTAGTAATCCTTCGTTAACTTAAAATATATTTTGCATGGATGCCTATCTATGGCATGTTATGCATTTATTAGAAAGAAGTAGTTACAACACTGTTGAGACAAGACTAATTACTGTTAATACAAGTACCTAGACTTTTTCATCCTAGCGTTAATAAAGCTTTCACCTCTGAGTCTGAGATCTGCTTTTTCCTTTTAAACTTCCTTCCTTTCCTTGTAAACTACATCTGCAGTAATGTGCATACTACAGTACCCTTCAGCTCCATTTCTTTTTTTTTAAAGCGTAACGTCACCGATAGAACAGTGAAGCGCGATGATCTAACCAAGAATAAGTTGAACGCCCTCGTTATTTAAACATTTCCGGTTCCTTATCGATGAATTCACATGAACCAACATGATAATTTACGAATATTGAAGGTAATCAAACGAACATTTATGACGACATTCTTTGACCCTATGCGCATAAATAGTTGCATGCAAATATATTTGAAAATGTTTAAAGAGTATAATATACCTCAAGTTACCTAATATTTAATACCTAATATTTGGAAGAACGTCAAGTAGGTATTAAATATATTTTTAAGTTAATAAGTAGGTATAGAGATTTCGGAACTTTGGAAATAGTTTAATTTGATATTAATAGCCTAAGTTTTTCGAAAATAACCTATTAATTAGTGAAAAGTAAAAAGTCGTAAGTAAATCAACCCCTAATATGAGTCATAGTGACTTAAAATATAGGATATTATTATTTACATTTATGTATTACATGAATCCTTGCGATAAAAGTGACAGGCTGCCTGGTAAAGTGGTGTTAGTCTATTCAATGAAGTGTTTATTGTTGTTTTACTTATATTCATTCAGTACAATGAACCAGCGTACTTGTAGTTCAGAGACAAAAGACATTATCTACCACTTATATCTCGTAATGAGAGTTCTTGCCAACACTTATGCCGTTATCATACTATGAGTCACTTTGTACAATGAAGAACAAAACGCTACATTCATAAAACCTAGGTAACTAATGAATGTTGAATATTGTTTAATGATTTTATTATCTGGCCCAGATTCATTTTACTTATTAAAGGTATATATTTTTAACAATTTTATCTTATCTATCTAATTAACAGTACGATTGTTTTAGAGATTATAATCATTTAAGTACATAACCAGTGCACAGTTTTCAACTGTATTTTGTCTGTATAATAAATTCCCTCTTTTAGTTTTTCTTGTGATGAAGGCAATGGTAAAAAATGTTCCAAATAATCACTGACTCAAGCAAGGTCTTGACTCTTGACATTGCCTATCTGTAAATAGATCAATGCCTTTTATAGAAAACTATACAGTGAATAGATATTAGGTTGGGTTATTCACATCAAAGACCAATTTTATATTTTTGTAGACCACCCGCATGACGTCACCCTGTTTGGGAACTTAACAGGATCTGTATATTTCCAAATGTAAAATTAAATTAATAATTTAAAAAACCCCCGTCACAAAAACACCTCCAAAGAGTTGAAAATAAATAAAGTTTGGCTTTTAACTTTAACGGTTGCCATGTCGGGGGACCCTAATTAATTCAGCACTCCGTTATATTATCGGAACAATTCACGGTCCCCTGACATGGCAACCATTAAAGTTAAAAGCCAAAGCCAATTTATTTTCAACTCTTTGGAGGTGTTTTTGTGACGGGGGTTTTTTTAAATTTTTAATTTAATTTTTATTTTATACTTTTTAAAGTGATCTACTAGTCAAGCTCTTTCATTTGATACCCATATTGAGGGAGTTATGAAGAAATATGTATTCCAACATGTTGTGACGGTGGCCATCTTGGGTCGATTTTTTTCAAACATTGCTAAGAACACTCCCGACTAATATACCTTTCAAACAAAAAAAACTGCATCCAAATCGGTTCATCCGTTTGGGAGCTACGATGCCACAGACACACACACACACACGTCAAACTTATAACACCCCGTCGTTTTTGCGTCGGGGGTTAACAACTGAATAATAAAACGCAGCCTCTCGAAAAATAGATGAAACGTTCAAAAGTGTAACAAACACTTAGTAAAACAGTTGTCTTACCAATGCCTAATAACTGTTATCTTACCAATACCTAAGATACGTACTATCGTCAAACTGATTGCCTCTTTCGGTAACCCTCTTTACGTGTCGATTACTCATCGTGAACTACATTGCAGTGTATTTACATCTGCTATCATGTTGAGTCATTTCACCGGTGGTTCCCAACCTTTCGTCGGTCACATATGGCCCGGTGGTAACTCACGTGAGACTAATGACTGTGAGTCATTCTGCTGCAGGTGTTCAGTTGTAAGCACACGCAATGAATGAAGAGCGACTAAGTTTATTGGACTTAACAATACTAGATAGAAAAATAAAACAATTTTTATGGACATTGATGATATAATTATACACGTAATTTATACAGAACACGTCATTATAGAATTCACTTCATCTCGTCAGAAGGTAAGAAGCATTAAGTGTAGTTGTAAAGATAGATGCTTTTCATACTCGGGCTTATAGGAAGACAGAAACACATGTCTTGGTATAGAAATCTAAGTCTGCACGTGGGGCTAAAAAAGGTGTCAAACCATTTGCACTCGCCTGTTTGCCACATACTTAATAAGAAAAAGTATTTAATTCGATCTTCTACCGGATTCTGCGGTATATTTTATTTTTGTTCAAACAAATACTAGAAACATGGGACGCAACAGTTGCAAAACTTAAACTTTTCTTCAGCTTTTGACTTGAACCTTACGCTGAGATAGAACAAAAATTTTCTTAGGCACGTACTTAGCTTAAAAGTGGCATCTGAGTAGAGGTGACTTGTTATGAAAATAGTCTAACGTGGCACTAGTATAGACTTATTTATACTTATTATGCAATATTACTGTACTACTATGATAAAACAAAATATTAGTCCATAGACTGGTCAATTATTACGGCGGGTTGCACACGATGCGCACATTAACATTTTATTTCTTTTGGTTAATTGCCAACTACTGCGGATACAATGATTCATTTCTTTAAGGAGCATATCCTTAGGTACAAAGCGCTTGAAACAAAGTACATATTACACATGTGCCTCATGCTTTATTATTGCACTTCGCTCATCTTATTCCATATTTAAAATAATACAAAACATTATTTTACCCTACAGGATAAGTTATGACAAACAGTGAGTCTCCCAAGTAACTAGCACATCACTTTCTGTGAAATTGCATCATTAACTGGTAGGGGCAGTGACGATGAGTAATAAAATATCCCACCGTAAAAGGTCCTCGGAATGAGTAATTAGTTTGTCTAAAGTTGGTGAGTATACTAATGAGAACTGGGTTACATCAGTTACATGAGCAGTTAATGAAGTTAACTACTGAATTATTAACATAGTGTGATGTTTTCAGTCACCTATGGTAAGGGTAATCACAGGGTTGTGGTTGCTATAGGGAGTTTCAACCACTTTTTTTGTTTTTCTTGCAGCCAGTTTAATATCATCATCGTCATAGCAATGGGGTCGTTGCGTCTGAGGCTTTAATCTCCAAGCTAAACACAGAGTCAGCTGATTAATTTTTCATTTGGCTAATTCTAAGGACCAACTATCTTCTGATTCGATAGACAGGTGTGCCAGCAAGCAGGCTAAACTAGCTTAGGACCCCATACAAGACTTCTATCGGTAAACTGATTGTAAGGAAAACTAATATTTGTTCGGTAGTAGATCTTAGGCCAGGCTTATAAGTTACAACATAATTGCAAGTACTAATATGACATGTATAGCTTGACCTACGTTGTCCTAATAAACATACCTAAACATAAAATAACTATTTACTTAAGGAATCATATTTTATTGTCTATTATTGTAGTACAAATTACAATTACTACATATATCTTTGTTTACCCCAATGATTCAAGTTTGGTTAGCCAACAACGTAATTAAAACCCTCAAATTGATTTATCGGGTTCGAATTATTCATAACAATAGTCACTATTGGTCAGTGGCATGTATTAGTCAATCCGTCTGGTATCAGTGAACTCTGCATCATAGTCGAACTCATCAATATTTTTTTGCATTAGTCATAAAGAAAACAGTTCAAATAACATACAAATTAGTCATTAACTAACACTATTGTTGCATGGAATCCCCGTCGTTCGTAGTTTCGCGCTGGCAAATACTTGAAATGTTACGTCAAATCTTTTCAATATAAATCCCAACAGCAAATTATCTGACGTCAATGCACGTCATCATGATGTCATGCGCTTAAAAAAGCCTTTGAAAGCATGTAGGCGTTTTCCTTCCATTATTAATAATGTTCAAAGCATGTGTGTGAGGCCTGACGTGTTTGCATGTTTTAGGATTCTGTAACTAGGGTTAAGTATTTTTTTTAAATAATACTTACCTTTAAGATTATGAAACTCATTTTACCTTTAAGATTATGAAACTCATTTTCACTCAAATTACCTAATTTAAAGAGAGAAGGTATAAAATAGTCTGGCTATCGAATAAACATAAGATTCGTTAACTTTATCCCAAATGCTGTACTTTTTCACACTCTATTCCTTTTTTTTATACAGGACACGTCAATTTGACTTCACCTCGCCTGATGTTAAGCTAAAGGCAAAGTCTCGGAAAGAGGGTCACCATCGTAAACATTTACCATGTTAACAGTGGTGGCACTCAGCTTGACGGCCTCATTAGATGCCTTTTCACGCCCCGCTTAAAGGACCCGGGACTGTAGGAAGCCTGTTCGAGCTATCTTTAATAATTAAAAAGGTAACCTTATTTAGTGACATTACACTCATAACGGGCAGATGTACTTTAATGATATATTTTCTATAAAATGACACCTTAACGTGTAATGCCTATAAATCAAGATGAACCGACGAGATCATAAGGGTTTTACCCATTACCCGTTTAATGGCTACACAACACAAGATGTATCTCGGTATAGCTCCACAGTTATACATTGATAACATAAACTCACGCCTGTATTCCCCGAAAGGGGTAGGCAGAGGTGCTAGCACCCACATTTCGCCAGTTTATGTTTAGGTCCCAATGTAATAGGTGGCGAGCCTATTGCCATTAATAGGGCACTTATAAACCTGCGATAAATACACACATAACTTCGAAAAGCATCGAAAAGTCATTGGTGTGTGCCATGGTAAACCTGGGATCGAACCCGAGACCTCGTCTCAGCAGTCCATTACCCATATCACTAGGCTACCGCAGATTTATGTTTTCTTGGATTAACAGATATGGGTTTCTTCGCTTTGAGGATTCACTACAATCACTACACGACATTGGTAATATCAAAAATATCTACATCAATCATTCTTGAACTTCGTACTACATGTGCAAAGGTATATGATATGGGTACTTATGTACCCAACCTAAGACTTCATGCAATATTTTGAGTCATTACTCATTATTGATAATATTTATGATAAGATGTTCGTAATTATTAAGGTATCAAGCAATCATTTATTTTGATATAAGATCGTGTCTATCAAATATTGAATTTGCGCCTAAATTTAAATTATTTTGTGCAAATACCCAACCCAATGTACACTTACACTGGTTTACTAGCTGACCCGGTAAACTTCATTCCGCCAATTTTTTTACGCCCGTGTGGCGTCAAATCCCGTTCCCGCTGCTCCCTATACTAGATTAAGTATGTATTATCCATATAACCCTCCTTATTTCTTTTCATTTTAAAGCCAACTAACTCAAATGTCTTACCAATAACCTGGTAATTAGGAATAACATGCAATCAAATGTAATTATATCCTTTATTTATTGTATAACTTAAACACTCATGTAGAAACAGGTAAATAGGATATTATTTCTGAAATAGGTACAAATTGGTGTACCATAATATGTTATGGGTAACAATAGTGATGTCATAATTATTAGTTTATTTTAATAATAGTCAGTTACCACATTGTCACTGTCAATAGTCTCTATAAACATGATGATAATGTTAATAATTTTATGTAGTCATCTCTAGTACTAACACTATGGTAAATTCGTATTTGATTCCCACTAAGAACAAATACTTGTGTGATACAAGGACTACGTACATTCGGAAAAAATATTTTTATGATATTTCGGAATTTTCAGTTGTTCCTAGTTATTGTGACCTGTAGATGCAACTAGCATAATATCAGTATTATAAAGATCAAAGGATGTAACATCTTCATTTTTTAATTTGTATCTACATACATTAAACAGTGAGTTTAATGCCATCCCCCAAGAGATTAGATATTAGAAATTAAAAAAATTGCTAAACATGCCTAATTTCTAATGAGCTTGCAATTGATCTAATTACATTGATAAATAAGTAAGGAAAGTAATCGTACCGTATAATGATTACTGACTACTTTAATGTTATTTTGCAGGTATTCTAATAAGCTGACCCCGAACTCCTCCTCTACCTCCGGACTCGGAAGCAACCGGGACTAACGCATTAGTGATGATGATATATAAGAACTATAACATAATATTCATGTATGCTGTAACCATTCATGGTCCTTCTAATGTACTCATAATTAGTCATCGACCCAGACGTTTATAGAGAACACCTATTGTTAAGAAATATCAATTAGCCATATTTTATAATACAATAGTTGTTAGTCTAAACAATGACACACCCCTTACAATCGCATTACACATAATATGACGTGTCACTTAGGGATGTAAAATTGTTTCATGGTTGCTTGATCAATATACAGGAAGAACAGTGAATCAAATATGTTACGTATTTTAAATTAAGGGATAGAATTTACGATATCAGCTACAAAGTTACTGGAAACAATTAGGTACTATAGGAAGGTAAAGTTAAAAAGATGGTACTGTATGTATGGTACAAAGATGGTACTGATGGAACAAAACTATTCTTGACCCTACACGCTCTCAAGTCAAAAGACTAGCGATTAACGCGACAAAAGTTTAAAAGTAGATACAGAAACTAACTTATCAGATCAAAAACAAAAAAAGAAATCATAAATTAAACTGAAAATACATAATTTAATACTTTATTACGACTAAACTTCTGTTTGCGCTGATTTACGCAAGAATAATTTTGTTTTTTTGCAATAACTTCATCTCATTGTTTATTGGTATACTGTGATTTTGCTATACAGTGGCTATGTCAAGGATCTTAGGACGTTAATGATTGAGTCACCAGGTACATGTCTTGACTCATCAAGAAATCAGATCAGGAAATCAATAGAATTTTTAATTAATGATTACCATGAATCATTGACATGTAACTTGCAATTATCAATGGTTAATAGCTCAATCAGAATTATGTAGGTATGAATAAGTTTATCATTCATGATTAGCGATATAATATTATAAAAGGCAAGGTGAGTGAAGGTAGAATTACAACAAGTACCTAATGATTTGTAAAAATATTAACTCGACCGAAATTAAAAGTTGGTTTG
Organism: Eilema sororculum; assembly: GCA_914829495.1. Taxonomy (NCBI): domain Eukaryota; kingdom Metazoa; phylum Arthropoda; class Insecta; order Lepidoptera; family Erebidae; genus Eilema; species Eilema sororculum. Next base: position 14,858,734 of record OU618552.1, on the reverse strand, counting down.
CAGGTAATATTGCAGCATTTGTGAACTGTGTTTATTTAACTACTTAATATTTTATTGTAAGTATATACATGTATTTTAGGGGCCTACTCATATGTAGCTAACAAAAAGCTACCGAGAAATTTTCGTATCTCGAAATAGTGTATTTTGGGGAGTGCTGTTTCTAGGGTATTTCCCATAGAGTAAAAATATTTGCATGAATGGTAAACACATACCAGACTGATAGATAGTTAGTTATATTCATTTTGATTTATAACTTCAAATAAAATACCTATACAAGTTTCATTGATGGCAAATTTTATTCACATACTCCAAACCTGTTACTTAAATAAACATTTTTCGACTATCTGTTGAGTCATGAACTTAAAAAGGATTTTTGCTTTAATATCTACAATCTACACTGACCGACTGATACCTACTATATTCGTACAAGAGCAGCCGTAAAACTTTACTCATAGTGCCGAGTTCTATTGCACTTTTTGTTTTGAATTATAGACAAAAATTTTGAAATAAGAGAAAATACTAAGTAGTGGATTGTGAAGAAATAAAAATACTCGGATTTGGACTCTAGATCGAACGGAGGAGAGTTGAATGACTGAGTGAGTCAACCTTTCGCAACGCAACGTTCTTGAAAAGGTCATCGCGAAGTTTGTTCATTGATTTTTTATTCTCAAGATCGTGTAGGTGTGTCATTTGTGGGTGAAACTTATTTTAAACTCATGACTAATTCGGTACACTTTCGTATTAAAGTATTGGTTATTCTTTGCAAGAGGTGCGTCAGGAATGTAAGCAAGTGCAGCGCAGGGCATCGAAGTTTATTTATAAATAGATTCCTACATTTCGTACTCGACTTTACTGAAGATATTCTATTTTGAAATGATATGTATTGTTTGATATAGGTAATTATTGTTAAGATCTCCTTTCAAAGAATGATTGCCACCAAGTTGAAAACATTCGGTATTCAATTAAAATAATAGACAACCGCAGTTGCTTCCTTGCACTTCGAATATTACATTTTTTAAATAAGACTGTCAAATTGTTTTGATAGTATGTACATCAATTTTAACTGAAATATCAAAGATATCGGACTATTATAAGCATATTGCAAGAAGAATACCTTCTTATATAATCCGCACAAAAATACAGACAGAAGTAAAAAAAATATATTTTAAAACCGGTTTTTACTTAGATCATGTTACACAAGTATTTGGATTTTTGTCTGTATGCCTATCTGTATGTCCGCAATGGATGCAAAACCTACTCAACGTATATTGGCAAGATTTTTTTTCACCGGGACGCCAAAAACAACACGAGAGTCGGACAACAGAATAGGAATTTCTGTGTCTTCTAATTCTCTATCCTATATTATTGACAAACATGATATTTGGATTACTCTTCGCTTCTCTCAAGCTTCTTTGAACATATTTGCCTAGTCTGAACCACTCATATAAATTTCTGAAAGCGAGAGTTTTATAATGTTTTTATGGGCGCCATTAAAATTTTATAGGCTCATCCCACTTCAGATGAGATCATTTCGAGTGGGGTAGGGTTGATACCTTCGCGTGATATTGAAGTGAACGATTGCGCAATTCTGATACACATTTTACGCATATTACCTACTTACACATATTAGTATATGCGATAGGATATTTGGTATAGTATTATTGTGAACTTTATAACTCTTTCCGGGTGATAATAATGAAATAGAATATTTTTCATGAGAAAGTTGAAATAAGCACATTTGTCTGAAATCAGTTGTGATGTAGTCAGTATGTAGTTACTTAGTAGTAATGTAGTTAGTGATCAATATTACTAAGCCCTCCTTGCTGGTATAAGAGTTAGTGCTACTCGGACATTGTAAAATGCGAATACTCAGTTACCGAGGACTTTAAGTTATGATTAGCCTACTTGTAACTTTAATCAGAGATGGTGAACAAGGCCCTCCTTATACTTGGGCAGTGTAATGGCCAGGTTTCTTAATCGTAAGGGCAATATTAATATAGATTTGTGCAGAGGTTTACGTAAACACCTCTTCTACTGTTGCTAACTCAATTTCCACGTGAGATAACTATCTATAAGGAGATAGAATGGATCTGTACAAGTAGATATTTGTTCTGCATCTGGGTGTACTTACTGTTCATCACTTGTAAAATCCCTCGTCGCACAGGGATTACGGTAGATTTCTTTTATCACAATATGAATGACAGCGTAGATTGATTTCTCATGGCTAGATAGAGGCTTTGTAATCTCATCGTGCTTTTATTTGCGATAGTAATATTGGGGATACAAACTACTCAAAACATTTTTAATTACAATGTTTATGAAATTATTTCAATGACAATATTTTTACCTGAAAAGCCTATTGCAAATGAAGTCTGCGGTTATGGTGAAACAGTGAGTGAGCAACCTGAACTTTTTTTTTATACAGGGCACGTTAATTTGACTTCACCTCGCCTGTTTGCCATGTTGGTTCCCGGTGTACTTCCAGGACCACCCCAGCTCTTCCTGTGGGTGTCGTAAAAGGTGACTAAGGTTTATGCTGTTCTCCATCCGACAGTAAACATACAGCCCAAGACAAATGCCCGCTAGATGGCAATAGGTTCACCCCTACTACGTGGGTCCGAAAATCATAGTTGGCGAAACGTGGGTGTTAATATACTTCTGCGTACCCCTTTGGGGTTTTACAGGCGTGAGTATATGTGTGTATGAATGATGTATGAAATTACTAGTATTCTCGTTACCCCCTCCTCCGAGTCCGACATAACCTTCCCTTCCGGCTCCGGCAGAGGAAGCATCCGTGGGGATTTCAGCACGAAAAAAAAATTATCCCTTTTGTTATTTGTTTTAATATTTTTTTTTATACCACTTAGGTGGCAGACAAGCACACGGCCCACCTGATGGAAAGTGGTTACCGTGGCCTATGGACGTATGCAACACCAGGGGCATTACACTCGCGCTGCCTACCCTGAAGAAACCTTCTAATGCCCCTCTTGAAGAACCCCATATTGTAGTCGCTTGGGAAAACCGTGGCAGGGAGTTCATTCCACAGCTTGAGCGTACGTGGGATGAAGTTCCTTTCATACCGCACGGTGCGCACCGTATTCGGATGCAATGTGTGGAGATGAATTCCCTGTCTATGGCGATCGGTGCGATGATAGAATGTAGCTGTGGGCATCATGTCAAATAATTCATCTGAGCACAAACCACAACATTCGACACAACGCTATCTAAACCCATTAACTAGCTTGTGTTATGAAATCTAGAATGCGGATTAACAATAAATACATACATAATATACATAGATAAACCTAGACCAATGCAAATATTGCGTTAAGAGTGAAGTCACATTATAGTATGTATATTGGTCGTTAGGTACTTATGGTTGCTCGACAACACACCGTTATATCTACGTGTTGTATATACTTTCTACCTCGTGGAACGTACCTTGTATAATACTAGTAAAGTAGGTGGATTAACTTACTTTCGGCGCTGAAACCTCGTGAAAGGAACTGGGTCGTGGGGCCGGGCCGGCCGCCACGCAGTCCACAGGAACACTGTAGTCAGCGCACAGAGCAGCCTGCAATTGAATAAAATATAACGTTAGCAGAAATAGTATGTACCAATTTCTGCAATCATCGAGGTAGATTCTAATAAGAATTTCACTTTATAATAGAGTAAAATACTTTTTGATGGTTAGGTATCGAACTCGTGACCTTTAATTTAAAAGTCGAACGATCTATGTGGCAGAAATCGGGCATTATAAGCAAGACGTCAGCTCGAATGTGACGCCTCGGGTGTTGCACATGCCCATAGGCCTTTCCATCTAGTGGCCGTGTGCTTGTCTGGAGCCAGACCTAAGGCCAGGGCTATCCTGGGTCAGCCGGGGTGCGAGGGATATGTCGAAGACAACCTGACAACCTCACCTCCGGCCTAGCACCACGATCCTCAGTCAGCGTGCGGTTTTAGTCTGGGGAGGTATCCGTGGGGATTGCCGCATTTTTTTTTTTAAAAGTTACCTCATTGGTATAAAAAATTAAATATTCTAGGACACAGCGCCATCTAGACTCAAACTTAACATAGCAAAAAATCATAAGTATCGGTCCTACTAAGTCTGAAAAATGCAGAGTAGTCACTTGATCATGTTTTACGCTATCAATGTATATATAAAGTACAAAAATAATAATGCACAATATTATTATCAATGTTCCGCGAATTTATGACACATTGATTGCACTTAGTGATTCAATTGATTTACAAGCCAAGGTCAACGGTATCTGTTTTTGACATTCGTTATCTAACATATTATAGGTTCTTGTAAATGTAACTTATACAAAAAAGGATGATACGGCAATATTTATAGTTATAAAATTTTCCACTACGGAATTATTCCATAGTTAAAGTATTGTTTTGTTTTTCAGGCCTTTCATCTACGAGAAAGGTTATTAATGAGCGTTATGAAACAAGATATTGATGTTTAACTAGATAATTATATTCGATAGGACAGTCTATTAACTAAGTCTGAGAACTAAGGACCTAGGTAAAAAGACTAGGGAGAAGGTGAGTACACTAGTTTCTGTAATTATTTCATAAGTAGGAAATTAATTTCAAAGAAGAGAATTTACGTACATACATACATACATACATAAAATCACGCCTGTTTCCCATAGGGGTAAGCAGAGATCACGGACCTCTATTTGCTACGATCCTGACATTCTACTCTCGCTTCATTCACTCTCACTACATTTTTCATGCATGCTCGTCGGCTTAGGGAATCCTGACCAGCCCCTTTTCTCTCTTGGTTATATTTGAAAATACAAGGATTTAGAAATTATGATTTACACCTTTGGTATTTTGGGTAGATATAAAACACGTAGGTTTGGAAATGGGTAATAACTTGACGAGAGCTTTCATCTCGATATTTTAATAAAAATATTAGATGATTATCTCAATCAGTCAAGTCAATCAAAAGTTTGATCATCTCTAGACACTACAAAACCAAAACAAAGATAATAATTATGGTTATTCATGATAATCTACTATCAGTATAGAAGTCATAATACATACCTACACATAAAAGCAGATATGGCATTAAATCCGCTTGCCAAATGCCCCTTTCTATCATACAATTGCATAACACTCCTTGACCCCCATAAATTTTCTTTTCAGCAAAAGGACCATAAAATTTCAAGGAATCCCATTACACATTCAAACATGCCACGCATAATAGGACCCTTAAATTTAAAATGTCTATTAAGATTAATATCCACCGTAAAGGGTATCCAAAGACCGTTCAGTAAAATTCATTAAACGAAAGCGAGGAAACCTAAAACAAATAAATCGGTACCAACTAAATATCGCCTAGAATCAATAAAACGTAGAAAGGACATAAAAGGAGCCCACCCCCATTTACAAAGAGTCGAAATTAATTGAGCGCAATTATCTTTTTGTTTTGCCCAAATTTGCCCCGTTTACCCCCGAAATGAAACCTTCTGTGGCCATTAATTATAATGTTGTGAAATTCTCCAGACTTAACAGTTAATTCTTCAGAATATACATGTTGTCTTCAGAATATGATGTTTCGAAGTCTTATGAAATAAGAACAATTTAAAACTTTGAGTTTTATGTAAATAGAGTCTCGTTTCATGTAAGAGAATAATTAATTGGCAATAACAGAACAGTAACAGAACAATAGCAGATACCAGAAATAAAAGGACAAGAAAACGTGATTAAGTTTACTTAATCATGATTTTATAACTTATTTTTAGGTCAATTGTTGAGTAGTGTAAAAGATTACAAAAAAGATTAGTCGCCTTGTTTTGTTAATAATACATCTCGAGAGTGAGTTCATTCAGTTAAGTTGAGTTGATTGAGTTGATTCAGGTGTAGTGAGTTGAATTCATCGAGCAAATTATTTAGAAGCATCAACAAGAAAACATAGTGAAATAAAAATATTCTATACAAATTCTAGACTAACTCCCGAGACAAATTCTTCCAGAAAGTCTTCAATATAAAAATACTTTTCAAAATATTTGTTCATAATGACATGTCGTTAGGTAGTCTGTACATTATTGAAAAGCTTGTATAGTTATGATATTGAGTTATGCAGACAGGCATCTGATGATACGGTGTGATGCGTTTGGTTATACCTTGACTATGGCTTGAATATGCGTTGTAAATGAAATATTACATTCTATTTCAGGGGGGACACTTTATGTATTCTATCGTCTTATGGATTGTTAGATATCTATTGCTTCTTCAGATAGTTTTTATCAGAGCGTTACAAAATATACAACAATAAGTCGCTCTTAACGATAAGGTCAAGCATTGTGCTATTTCTATAGTCATTGATTTCTAGCAAACATTGTATTAGAGGAAAAACTTGTTAGTGTTCTTAGTTGTTTGTATAGATGGTTGGGTTGATAGTTGTTTGTTACTCAATGACGTCATAATAGTTGCACAAATCTTGATGATGTTGAACACACAGACAGATTATAACTGTAATCTGGAATAGTATATGATATAGAGAGTATTTCTTACGCCGCTGGTGTTATTATGATGTGATCAGAATTTGGCATTCTGCTAGTAACATAACATAACATAACATAAAATCACGCCTATATTCCCCGAAGGGGTAGGCAGAGGTGCTAGCACCCACATTTCGCCAGTTTATGTTTAGGTCCCAATGTAATAGGTGGCGAGCCTATTGCCATTACCCGGGCACTTATAAACCTGCGATAAATACACATATAACTTCGAAAAGCATCGAAAAGTCATTGGTGTGTGCCATGATAAACCTGGGATCAAACCCGAGACCTCGTCTCAGCAGTCCATTGCCCATACCACTAGGCTACCGCAGATCTAAGAGTAAACTAACCGAAAACATGTATACGATTCTATTTCAGTCTTTATTTGATTTCATTAATCCATGACCATTATCGAAATCGTATGCCGTAAGTGATTTTACACATCAAACGATTCGAGGTTCTCCTACATCTCTATATAACCTAATAATAGTCATATTACACATCGGGCTTTGGCTAATATCCATACTAATATTATAAATGCGAAAGTAACTCTGTCTGTCTGTCTATCTGTCTGTCTGTCTGTATGTTACGCTTTCACGCCTAAAACACTGAACCGATTTTGATGAAATTTGGTATAGGGGTAGATTAGACCATGAGAAAGGACATCCATACTAATATTATAAATGCGAAAGTAACTCTGTCTGTCTGTCTATCTGTCTGTCTGTCTGTATGTTACGCTTTCACGCCTAAAACACTGAACCGATTTTGATGAAATTTGGTATAGGGGTAGATTAGACCATGAGAAAGGACATAGGCTATATTTGGGCGCGATAACCGACATCCACGCGGGCAGAGCCGCGGGCAAAAGCTAGTCATTTATAATATTATAAAAGTTTTTCTCTCCTTCAATAATAAAAAGTAAACTCCGCAATATACCACCACGGATCCTACCCGTTAAGGAGCCTATAATGCTGGTAGCATTGCCTCGTTGAATTGTGATGGTCATCCTTTGCACTAAACAGCAACAGCTTTTATATATGTTTGTGTAATAATTGTTATTACACAAACATATACAAAAGCTTGATAATAAGTCGTATTACTATCTTTTATCTATATAAGTACCTTGTCTGTTTATGTGTTATCTTGTCACTTCATTTGTCATCATAATGCGTATCTGGCGTTCACTTTCGGGTGACTAATTGGATGAATAGGTGCCTACTCTAAACAATAATAATTTGATTGTACAATATGTTTGTAGTGTATGTAATATTTGACCTAAATACACGAGCTTTTACATGTTCTGTCCTGTCCTGTAGCATTGTGTTGTTCAACAATATTGCTCCAAAATGATAAATTGTAACCCAACCTAAACTAAATTTGAGTTAGGTAATTTTTTTATTACAATTAGTAAGTTCAATACAGGGTATAAAAAATGTCTTCCTTTGCTTGTAAGTAATCACCATTATCCAAAAAAGTAATAAAACAGCAACTTTCAATTCAAACTTCGAATATTAATCTACAAACGCGACAGTTTCTTAAGCATTCGAGAGTTTTAGTTCAAGTTAAAAATCAGTTGGCAAGGGCCCCTCAAATCAGATTATTATGAGTCACAGTTCAGTAGAGCGGATAGATAATATTATCAACGACAAAGGGAGTACTGCCCTCCCTAATAGCTAATTATTTTATCAACTGTCCACAGTTCCGTGACGCGTTCAATTGAAGAGAAGTAACTTTGTGATTGAACTTAACTTTAGTAGAAAGTCCGGTCTTACTTGCTTGCTTGGAACCTACTAAGTAGTACTTAGTAGTCTTAACTCATGAGTTGGTTTATCTTCAATCTATACATATAAAACTGAAAAGTTTTTTTGTGGCAACGTGCTCATCGCTAGAATTACTTGCGGGTTTACAAAAATCTTATTAATAACTTTTAAATTATCGCGCTCCATGATATATAATTATGTTAACGGGAATTATCGCGATGCTATAGGTACACACGCAATATACCTTTGATTTGTCTGACGTTTCGACCAGGTTATGGGCTGACTGTGACCACGGCCGGGCCCTTACATGTACCTTTACCGTAACCACGTTAATTCCAGTTATCATTATTGTAAAAATCTTTTTGTTCATGATAACCCACTTGTTGGTGAAGATTTCAACATTTTGTTTCAATAATAAAGTGATTGGAGCCACAAGCTAAAGCTAGCCAAGAAATGAAAAAATGCCACCAATCCATATCGATCCTTAAAGTAGAGAAGAACTCAGATTCAACTAGAGAGAAATTGAAGAACTACTATTGAATACGGTTTATTAATTTACACTAAGCAATAAAAATAAATGTTTCCAAATAAATGAGATTCTATTCAGAAACAATTAAGTGTTAGCCGCACTGCGGATGTTTAATCGGTTGGTCACAAACGGCTTCAAATGATCTCATTATCAAATTACATAAAGCGATTCCAAATGCCCATTCACAGAAGAGCACGATATTCAATATCAAAGCATATTTAGTAATTATTCTACGTTGATTTTTATAAGGGCTAAGGGAATATTTTATTTATATCTAGCCGATCCGTCCCGTCTTCGCACAGACAGACCAAATCCCAAATGAACTTATGAGCGGAACTCAAATAACTCGACTTAATCCTACCAACAGGATTGGATCGAGGAAGTAAGAGGTATCCGACTGAACAGAAGCGAAGGATATAAATGCTCTATAAATACTATAATAATAATGTAATAAGACATTTATTTCGGACTTGAGTCCATAACGGGGTTAATAACAATTTTCTTTACTATCTAATGTTAATAAACAGGCAGGTATACAAAATTAGAATATTATAATCATCAATGTTCTAAAAACACTTGAAGGTAGACACAGATTCATGCCTGACTAGCATGAATCTGTATCCACCTCCTCAGCAAAGGTGAGTACCACCTCGTCGCAAATACTTTCAGTTTATGCATAGCATAGCAACAAAGAAGTTATATGCTTAAACAGAATATAACAAATAATTAATTTTAAGTGTACTGACTTTTTTTGAGGCTTTTCGAAACAAATGCTCAGTAAACTTAAAATTATTTAAATTTAAACGAATACTGAGAGTGACAGAAAACACGCCTACTAAGTTTTTCATTACATTAAACAGTTCGAACAATAGCTGTACTAACTACTCTTCGACACTGTGCGTACCACTGCATCATAGAATCATAACCACATGATTTATTAACCTTCAGATTCGTAGGTTTAATGGCGCGAAATTAACGATAAAGATTAGCCTTCATGAATATTGAGGCTTTAGAGTTTCAGTTAGTTTAACGAACAGCCTTGGACAATAGGAGGTCATTGTAAGCTTGAAACTGTACGATTTAGATATTGAAAGTATATAAATGGTAGGGATTGGAATGGCTGCAACTTAACCATATTTTATGACGCAAATATTATATTTAAATATGATTTTAGCGTCAGCCTAATTCTGAAAAAGTAGGTAAGTCATCGAATAACACTCAGAAATTCTGTAGAATGACTAAAATTGACCTTTTTCGGACGGACAACATTATTTTGCTTAGGTACACGTTGGGTTTGCTCATTGGAAGGATCAATGTGATATTGTGTAGTTTATTTTAATGAATTATTGTGTTTATACAGTTCTCGCGCATTTATATTATTTACGTGTACCTATAGATATGCTGCTTCAGCAGTATTACATTATGTAGGTAGTCGATCAATTTAAATTGCACGTTAATCTCTGGATAGTTATATAGTTTATATTGCTTTGTTAGTGAGAATTAATTATACAAATGAGTATACAAGCACAAGCTTTAAATATTGTAAAAAAAAAATTGTAAATCTCTCCAATAAAACATACATAGTCATGAAATTCTATACGCACTCTCAGTATGCATGCATCTATGTACAATGTACATTCTCCAGGCAGCTATGCCAAATTTGCCGTAGACATCACAATAATCTCAAATATGTCATAAGTCATGCAAACCGGTTCTATCCGAAGGATTTGTCACTATTACCAACTGAATTCATGAATTCAGTCTAATGTCTGTATCATATCAATACCTTATGCATTTAGGATTTATCAATTATTTTCATTAGTATAATTATACTTTAATTTAGTATAACTTTATTAAGATTTCATCTGTTTGATTGTTGTCTTCTTATACTGACCAAGTATACACACGTTGCTCCTGATAGTAAGTAGGCACGACGATGTTTTCTGCCACTTAACTAGCATCCATACTAATCCATACTAATATTATAAATGCGAAAGTAACTCTGTCTGTCTGTCTGAACTGAACGGATTTTGATGACATTTGGTATAGGGGTAAATTAGACCATAAGAAAGGACATAGGCTATGTTTTGTCGCGATAGCCGACATCCACGCGGGCGGAGCCGCGGGCAAAAGCTAGTAATTTTATAAATGCGAAAGTAATTCTGTCTGTCTGTCTGTCTGTCTGTCTGTCTGTATGTTACGCTTTCACACCGTAACCACTGAACCGATTTTGATGAAATTTGGTATAGGGGTAGATTAGACCATGAGAAAGGACATAGGCTATGTTTGGTCTCGATAACCGACATCCACGCGGGCGGAGCCGCGGGCAAAAGCTAGTATAAAATAATTAAACCATTCCATGCATTGATTTCGGCAGAGATGAAGAGAAAAGGTTGAGAAAAAGGAAAACGATAAGTAGTAAATTCCCCTAGTAATTTTACAAACCACGGCAACTTGTTACGCTACTTGTAACTAGAAAACTGTAACCTATACCTATTCTGTTAATATTATAAGGTCATTGGACAGATCAATATTTAACCTTAATACTCATAATATCATAACAGTGTCCATGTACGTCATTCATTAGTTCGAATTAATCTCCTGATGAGCATTGTATACTCACTGTAAATATATCGCTAATGATGTTTGCTCCTCATAATATGAGTGAATGTAGTCGTTTAGATCCCACCTTATTTGTTAGTTCATTCGCTTTCCTTGTTTCCTAAAGGCAAAAACGGGTACTGCAGAAATCACATACAAAAACTAAATCAGACTGGACGTACATATTCGACTGCTCTCTTCATTAAGGTGCTGCTACGTACTGCGTGGCGTTAGTTACGAAAGGTTGAATAGGTACCTACCTATCCAACTTCATTACAGGGAAAATCATCTTCGACACCTGTTCCGCCAATAACTTATTTTTGTTAAATATTCGGATACTATAGTAGGTATAGCTACTTAGGTATATTTGAATATATGTTTAAAGTAGGCATGTCGTTGTGCAAGTTGGTTGAAAGGGTCTTCGGAGGTTACGTAATATTAAGTATTCTAGCACAAAAGCTGCTGTAGTGAAGTGCATAAATTTATATTTCTACATCTTTTGCAAAATTGAACGTCATGTGTACATGTGATCCTCTCGGAGCTAGTTGAAACACTAGACGATCTAAAATTTAATTAACTAACCCCGTAGTGAAACCCTTTACTTCGCAGATCCAATACCAGTTGAGGTGAGGACGGGATTATCTTGATAGCTGGGGTAGCTTATATTAAATTGTTATGGGCTTAAATATAACATACAGAGCATAAACCTACTCATATTTTTGTGTGATAAAAATAACTGTAATAACAGTCATGGGAAAACTATAGTTACTGTTAACAAGATTAGCCTCTTTTCACCGAACACTTGAAGCAAGCGAAGAGTCTCCGTTGGAGAAGTGACCGATTATGCTTTGTTGTGAAGTTTTATGAAAGCGACGACTTCTGATCGAGGCACTTCTTCCTTCAGGTGCTCCTAATGTTTATATCTGTCAATACTTTTTCTCACGTTTGAACCTTTTTCAATGGTGGGCAATGATATTACATTTAAAAAAGAGGAGGCATCAATATCAATGAATCTTGGTTTACACAAAACTATTTAAAATTTTTGGGAATCGCGGCAAAAAAACACATAGTTCTTATGTTGCCAGCTGTATCAGCGGGGTTATTAGCGAAAATATTCGACACTCAAATAAGCGGAAATCTCTCAACTGTTCACAGAGTTCCATTCAGTTTGGTAAATCAATTATTATTGGCTACTAATGTATCCTATTTGCACATATCCAACGGCTGTATAGGCATAGTGTAGTGACCACAAATCCGTCCCGTAACAAGAATATTTCATTTAATTACATCCACCGAACCTCCCGTATCATGACATGATTCAATAATGACACAAATGGATTATCCAGGCATAGTGGTTTGGTCCACGCGTATTAATAATGTAATTATCTGTCATCTCTAGTGCGTCCGTAAATAATTTGTTTGTAAAATTTACCTATCATTCTGTACGTGTTAATAACGCAGTAATGATTTCCAAATTTGGTTATAAATTGAATATTGAATGTATCACTACATAGTTGTACACATTTTAGTAACGATTGACAACTGATTCCCAGTTGGAAATATAACTTTCAAAAATCGGGTGAAGAGATTTCGTAGAAAAGAAAATCAGTCACAATATCACTTATATTGACACCATAAGCATAATTATGATGTAAACACTAACTTAAACTAACTTAGTTTTTACAAATATGCCATAAGCTTAACAAGGATAAAAAGCAAAATGAACGATTTTGTAAAATCCCACAACGTATAAAAATAATTATTCAAAAAATGTTTACTGCAGTGCCCCTTAGTGGGTTGTCACCGTAACACCTATCTAAACTAAACGAATAATTGAATATCAAACCTTAACCAATAATTGAAAACTGCATCAAAACCGGACTAGTATTTTTGTAAAAAATTGGCAACATTGGTTTGCATTAAAAATGCTTGCTGTAGCGCCCCCTGTTGAGTTGTCATTGTAAAACCTATCTAAAAACATGCTCCAATTAAAGTCGAGCCCATAATTAAAAACTGCATCATAAAATTGCACAAACAAACACACAAACAAACTCTCACCCCAAACGCATATACTGTCTCCGTTCCGTCGTGGGTAAAAATATACCAGAATTGTCAAAAAAGAACAATCAAGAAGTTTATAAATAATTATTTTTATACGGAAGATATAGCAAGTCCTCTTCTTACAGTCTCAATATCAATATAATAATATTTACGTATGCATAATAATACTTACGTATGCATAAATGCAAGGTTACCAATATTATGAAGCTATAAGATCAGTAATTAGCTTGAACTTCCTTCCTGTTCTGTTACCTTACTTTATACTAATAGGAAAGTCCTTAAGTTTGTTTGTTTCACTCGCTTTTAAGATCAAAGTTCAATTCTTTTAATGAATCAGCTATATTCTTATGTATTAGTAGACTGTATAGTTTCAATACTCCTGAATCAGCGTTGCTTGATTAAATTGACTTGGGATTGATTGTAGCAAATTGCATTCGGTAAGAAAATATTAAAGCTAGCTCTGTCGTGTTTTGTGTGTAAGTATGTCGTAGGATGGTTTGCTACCTTATACGGAAAGACTAAAGCAAAAGTAAAGCAAAGCTACATCAAAAAATATCAATATGATTCATTATTTTATTTTGAATAGTAACTACTTCACATACACTACCAAATACTTATCAACTGAAGTAAGCTTTTGTGTATACAGCTTTAATGACAGGCGTAATGCTGACCGTGCAAAAACGTGAAAAAGACGAGTCACTCCTTTGGTAAAAACTAAAAATACATGAAGTCATTGAAGATTATCTAAAGATATAAGATTCCAAGTCAGATGACATACGGATATATTGCCCGTACCTATACATACATACATATAATCACGCCGTTATCCCTACATTTCATTTCACCTACATGTCATCATTAATTGTATTCGGTCTCATGTAATCATCATCGGATACAGCAATAGGCTCACCCCCTAGGTGAGCCTATTGCTGTATCCTGGGCACTATTATTGACTCAAGCCATGCATCTAAATGAGGCTGAGTTTGCTGTCTGATGTTAAATAGCCCTATCCCTTAGTCACCTTGTATGACACCGCATGGGGAGAGATGGAATGGCCCAAATTCTACTCTGCACGGAACCACGCGGCATATCGCTATACATAAAAATAAATAGTGACATTGATAAAAATTAGCATATTATTCATGTGTTCATACAAATATGGCAAAAGAGTCATGTCTAAAGGGTAACAAGTTGAAACAACTTTAATTTCCGGTAAATTAACATTTCGGCAGTGTTCGTCGGGACAGGAAACGAAACGTGCCCCTTGAATTAAACTGAATATTGTCACAAAATGTCACAATGAATTGTGTGATGATACCTTTTTACTTGCCGAATGAGTAAATTTTCATCCTCACTATTATACATCCTGATACAAGTACTTAAACAAAGGTCAATGATGAATAAACGTAAAATGTGGAAAAGGTAGAAAATAATCTGCATACATTTTGACTCTCATTTTGTTTTAAAAATTACGCTGCTTAAATTGAAAAGGCAGGGACAACAGAAAAAAGAGGTGAGAGTTATAGATTGATAGACTTGATGTAGGTAACTTAAATAATTAAGAGCAATTTCGAGTCCTTCCATTTTGTCCCCACAAAACTGTACCCACAAGCTAAAAGAATAATATATATTCCATCTTCTACCACCTGGAAAAGTTTATTCCAACTTCTACCCTGACGTATTGTAGCTAGGCAATTGTTTATGACGTTCATCAGTCTGGTATCTCATTGGTAAATAAATAATTAAACAAAATTATCAATCCTTACAATGTTCTCATTTCAAACTCATTATTCATGGATTACGATTTATTCTCAACTATTGTCACTATCAATACTTGTCAGTCTTTTCATTACCAATGCTAAAACACTAGCATAGCTAAACGAACCACAGCCGAGCATTCTGAACTGTGAATATCCAGCCCCCTTCGCCGCATTGACCACATTCAATCGCTCGGACTGCACCCCTCGGCCTCAGACATCGAGAACCCTACAGGGAATTCCAAACATCCAAGAATGGTTTTTTAATTCCGAGTCTATTGCAGATGCACAATGTAGTGAGTAGATAAGAATGAACTCTTTTGTTGCATTCTCTAGATACTGATGGGAGAATAGCTGTTCTTATACAGAATGCCTATTGTGGAAGAAATAGCAATCTGGAAATACGTGACAGTAGTTATAGAAGGTATGTAACTGACCGCCTAGAAAAATATGAACGTTATTGAAATACATTTACTCAATTTATTTACGAAAACTTCGCAATCGTTCTCTGATAGAAAGGTCAGGTAAGAAAATAGTAGGTAAGTATCAAATAAAATATATTCCCAAAAGTTGAGAGAAAATTTTATCAAACCTATAAGGGTCAAATAAAAGTACCAAACAGAATATTTTTTTCATCACTTCAGACTGTAACTTATTCTCAAACCCTTGGCAAATCTAAGCTAATCCTAGACGAAATTATTGGACTTTATCGAACATGGAATTCTTTTGATTCCTTGGAGAATCCCTCGAGATTAACCAGACTACAAGAATGTATTTCGAATATGAAGAAAAATTTCAGATAGTTTTGTTTACACTCTATACATATATTTACGAGTATATCGTGACAGAGATGAAAATCTAATCTTAGAGGTTATATATCCGTAAATTTTATTGTTGATAGCCAATTCCTATCAAGGCATAGTAATGCCGATAGTATTGCAATCTAGTATATAATCTTTTTATGCGATAAGATTGGCGGTATAAAATCAGAAGCGATTGAAATGATGAATCATGAGGCACCCTCACGTGCCTCTGGTAGCACGGATCAGTGCCGGTTGTCATTAACACCAATGACAATAATTATAGTCAGGTTAATTACAATAAAATTATTTGTATTCATAATGGACGACTGTATTATCGTTTGAAGAATGACTACCTAGGTCAATGAGTGTTTAATATGCACACGCCTTGTATATGAGTATGTTAGTTGTTTTGATTGTATTCAGGAGATTCTACAAAATATGTAATATAAAAATGAACGCATTATTGTAAAAATAATAGCATTTTCGTTTCGTAGTTTCTAGACCGACTGAATGATATAATCAAAATTTTATAAATTTGTGTATGTTGACATTGTACCCGCGATAACAAGAATTATCTGTATTATCATCGGAAGTATAATTTTGAACCGATAAATACGTAATAGACAAAGAGGCGATTACTTTTATTAAAATAATTTCATCATGTCGTAACATTTAGGACACAGAATGTCCTAGTTGAAAATCAGCACTTGGCACCTGTGTGGAACAATGCATAAAGCTTTATTCGGCATGTTTGCAAAACTACAATAATTTGTGCTAACCATTACTTCTGTTTTTAAGTATTAATAACGTATATCTTGATGGCCTTGGAATAAATTCTTTTTTCTTTCTGCGCCAGCAGTCAGAATGAAAGTCCGTTCATCGTCGGGTGTATTGGCGTGTGGGTGATATTGTCTTGAGCTCCGAAGATCTTAGCGGGGATACACTCTCGGAGCTTACTATATTCAGATATAAATAATAGCCCTAAAGCAGGTATGACCACAGAAGGCTACAAGAATCTAGTATCCTTTTGCAGTTCACAGTCATACAGGTTTTTTTTTTTTTTTTTTTTTTTTTCGTGCGGAAATCCCCTCGGATACCCCCCCTGCCAGAGCCGGAAGGGGAGGTTATGTCGGACTCGAACCGACTAAAACCGCACGCCGACTGTGGGTCTTGGTGCTAGGCCGGAGGTGAGGTTGTCAAAGACATATCCCTCGCACCCCGGCTGACCCAGGGCCATCCCTTACGGTCTGGCCCTCCTCAGGAGGGGGGACAACGGTGTCCCCAACTCGCCCCCGGAATGGGGAGGCGCGCTATTTATTTAGCGCGCCGCCGCCGTGGCCTGCTTCTGCTGGGGTGACAGGCGGCTCCACCCGTCACCCCCAGGCCCGCGCTCATGGGGGACGGAGGTCAGTCAGTGCCCTCCGACGCCCGAGTTGCCGGCGCGCGCGGGCGGCGCGATCCGCGAGTCTTTCTCGCTCGCGCCGCCTCTCCCGCTCCGCCGTCTCCTTCGCGACCATTACCTGCTCGCTGAAGGAGACGCCACAGTCATACAGCTGATTCATCACGAATATATTGAAAATGCGGTGGCAACTTTGAAAGGAAACCACATAGGAAAGTTGCTACCAGGTAAAACGTAAAATGTGTCACGTGAATAATAAGTCAATGTTCTAGGACATAATAATATGAGTCAAACCGGGTATAAGTAACTAACAGTAATAATGGGTTTTAAAATACGAGTAAACATAATCATGCGCACAAGATCCAGACCAATGCAGTATATATTCATTATTCTTTCGTATCATATTTATTTCACAACAGTATTCAAATTGTTTTTTATCTACATCTGTACATACACAACCAGCACATCTGCTGATTTACGGATGAGACTCTAACGTAGGTTTTCTTCTAGGAGTTAGGATGAGGATGTCACCTGACAGGGAGTCAGGTGACAGTTGTTTCCTTTCCTTCCTCAGTACCATAAAATGTCAATACACAGTGGATTTTAGGTGCCGTTGATTAATTTTAGTAGCTATTCAAGAGGGGCATTAGAAGGTTTTCAGGGTAGGCAGCGCGAGTGTAACGCCCCTGGTGTTGCCTACGTCCATAGGCCGCGGTAACCACTTTCCATCAGGTGGGCCGTGTGCTTGTCTGCCACCTAAGTGGTATAAGAAAAAAAAAATTCATCCGGTTATGACTGGCAAAATTGTTTCGATCTTATAAAGAAAAGAAATTTAAAAATAGGAAAATGTGAAAAACTTGGTAAATGTGGTAAGCCACATTTACCCTAACCCTAAACTTAATCGCAGTAAATAATCTTAAGATTAAAGTGTAATAAATTAGTACGGTGGCTTTATATTTCCCATAACGGAGCATATAATTTTTAAGAATTTTTGTTGTTATTTTTAACTACTATCGACTTTATTTATAGTCACTCTTAATATTTATAAAGAACATTGTTGGAAAATTTCTTTCAGATAATCTATTACGAGCTCATTGTGGTTAATGTTGATTGATCACTAGTTACTTTGGTTCCCGGTGGAGTAGAATAGAAACATCCCAGCCCATCCTACTGTTCTCCATCCGACAATAAACATACAGCCTAAGACGAAGTGCCCGCTAGACGGTAATAGGCTCGCCCCCCATTTGGCAAGACGTGGGTGCTTCTTCTGTGCGTTTACTGTACACAGAGGATGTCACAGTGTGCTCTTACATAGTTCTGCAAGGATGGGCGACTTGTTTGCCGAGAAACCCTCTATGTTAATGGATGTTACCTGAAAGGTACTGCTGAGATCTCCGGGGTTAGCTCTGAGAAGAGCTGTTTGTCTGTTTGTTGCCATTGTGGTGAGACCTAGACTCTGCGTTACCAAGGGTACACCTCTGCATACCCCTTCGAGGATTTATAGACGTGAGTATATGGATAGATGTATAGATATTTTTACTTAGGTATGCCAGTTCTAATTCAGATCATTATGGGAAAATAGTACAATACCAATTCAACCCTGATAGAAAACCCTATAGGTACTAAAATGACATCGATTAAAACAAAGGAGCCATGTGTAAAGGGTATCAAGTCGGGAACAACTTTAATTTCCGGTAAATTTACATTTTGATTGTAATTAAAGAGGCAGGAAACTATACTTGGTTTTTGTAGTATGTGAACCTTTTCATACTGGAACGTAAATAAAGTGTTTTAATTACTGATTCGGTATATTGCGGTGAACAAAAACTTTTAAAATATTTACAAAGACTATGCACAACGCAAAGACACATAGTTTAAATCCATTTTGCTTTAAGAATCACTTTAATTAAATCATAAATTTTAAAATATTGTATGTAAATATTTATAATCTGCTAATGATTTCGGAAAGTATAATAAATGAAATAAAATTCGTTAGGTTATTTTGCGCATTCCAAAACTGCCCTGGTTTTTAATAGCATTCGAAGGTTCTTACAGGGTTGGTAGCTTGAGTGTGACACCTTTGACGTTGCACAGGTCCATAGGCCACGGTAAGCACTTTCCATCAGGTGGGTCGTGTACTTGTCTATCACCTAAGTGGTATAAAAAGCTCCTAAGATTGAAATCTAGAAGAACTGTCTCCTCCAACTGGTCATAATTTTACTCGGTTAGCAAAAATTAGTAGCACTCTTTCTGTGGGATCGGGCGAGGGGTTGTGAAATGTTAACACCTTCTATTCTTTTTCCTTTTTTCCTTCTTTCCTTGTTAGCTTTAAGTTCACAAAATAATATTCATTAAGCTAAATGAGGCAACGGAATTTATTTTGCTAGTTCTAATATTTTGTGAAATCAACTCTTATGTCTGTTATAAAATCGATAGGTTTTCAACTGATAGACTGAGACTCACTGTTAGGTATTCCGTAGTTTTAAATAACAAAGTTTCAAATTGTGCACGTATATGTTTCATGTCTTTGAAGCTATCTAAAGGTTATTGGTTACTAAATACACAGTACAGAGAGCATGTCTCGTTCAACGAACGAAAACACACGTTGACACAACATATCTTTATACAAGGATCTCTACTTCAATCGCCTCACCATTTGCGAGTATCTTCTATACTTTGTTTGTGTACTTATATTGTGAACGTGGGTTTGCTTCTGGTTCTTTTTATTTTATGTCTCGATGGACATCATATTTGTTATTTTCTATAAGTATGCCCTACTTATATAATACTTTAACAATTCTTTGGATAAAAATGATCGATTATTGATAATTTTAATTGTTATAATAAGTTTCGATATTTTTTAAATAACTTTAAATGCTATCGGAAGTCTATGCCAATATTACTTACTAACAATACTAAATTATACCATAACAACATCAAATAAATGTCGATAGAAACAGTTAATAAAGTAGTTTTATTTTAATAGCTAGTTTAAGTTACTAATGTTTTTATAGAGCTCATAGTATTATCAGCACAAAATGGGTTTGGCGATTAAGCGGAATGAAATACATAGAAACTTTAGAATGTTTCTCGCAGACCCAATGAATTTGTTTTCAACTATCCATCCTTGTCAGTCATTTCATTAGTGGAACCAAAACACTAGCAGAGTTAATCTCGCCACATCTACGCTTGAATATCCAACCCGCTTTACCGCACTGACCACATTCAATCGCATAGCCTCTGCACCCTTCGACCTCAGACATAAAGCACCCTTCAAGGAATTCCGATCATCCAAGGAAGATTGTTTTTTAATTCTTGTACAGCAAATACGCAATGTGGTACACAGTAATGAGTACTTTTGCTGCATTACCCTGACTGTACTTATACGGTATGCCAATAGGGGAATAGAGAGTGTTCCAATGATATTACATACAAAAAAGAGGCAGATATGTTATTAGACTGCGCCTGGTGAAGACGCGAAAACGTCCCAATTGGGACGTATCGCATTTAGTATATGTCTGGCAAACGCCAAGTTGTCACGTATGTAAGCGCATAATAAAATGGCAATAAAAATGCCACCGTGTATTTTTTAAAATGTACAAATTACGACACTAAAATCAATAAAACACGAAGGACCTTCTATCACATGTAAGTACATACAATATTACCAATTTTTAAGTGTATTTCATTAAAATTAGTTTAATCATATTTTTAAAATAATGGCGGCAAAGAAAAAGGACAGAAATACTTTTTGATATGAGCACGACAAGGACACAACAACACTGCTTGCATAGATTATCAGTACAGATGCGACATAGGGTCATTTTCAGTTTACTGCCTACTAAAGTAATAATTTTGACCTGCTGTTCAGTTTTATTTGTTATTTAAAATTGAGTAACATAATTTTTGTTTTATTTATTTGTTGTCCTTTAAATAATTGTAATAACCTAAAATTTTTTTCAAGGTTTCCGACTAATGAAGTTCGACTTCAAGAGTGGATTGCAATTGTTAAAGAACAACGAAATGAGTTTGACTGGACACCTTCAAAAAGCAGCAGAATTTGTAGCAATAATTTTGAAGCCACTGAGAGATATACTTCGAAAAAAGGAACATTGCTCAGGAAGAATATAAATAACTGACAAATATACCACTGTTCGGCTTCATTCTGCTCATAAAAATAATCCCAAAATAAAAAACTTTCTAAGAGGCAGAAAAGAAATAAATAAAATTTATTTTAAGGCGTTTAATTTTTATTATAACGTCATTGCGTCACTATGGTTTTGTTTTCGAGAAGTTTCTTTATTATCTTTTTTAATTGTTATCATTTTCCGAAGTAAATAATGACGTATTATTTTTTCATCGAATTTCATTTCTTGCCTACCAAAGAAATACCCCTTCTGTTCAACAAAATCATAATCTATGCTAAAAAGGCATACTAGAACGGACGAGACGATTGCAGTCCGAATCATTCCGAATTATAGCTATCTTTTTTACTCACGTGCTTATCCCATCTTTCATACTACTTTAACGCTAATTGTCAACTATTGTGCACTGACACATTGCTGGATCAGATTTGAGGAGTCAGTTACTATGAACGTAACATATCTTGTATAAAATATCATTGGAGTGTTCTGAAAATGTGTGCTGGTATTTTTAGATTTATCGATAATGTAATGACTGCTTAACAAAAGTAGGCGTTATTAAGAAATGTTCAGTGAGTCGTTCAGACAGAATAGTCTTACAAAGAATAGATACTAATATTATAAATGCAAAAGTAAGTCTTTTTGTCTGAGTGTATGTTACGCTTTCATGTCTAAATTACTGAACGGATTTTGATGAAGTTTGGTATAAGGGTATATCGCCAAACATATCCTATGTTCTATTATACGACATAGGATATGTTTGGCGAGCAAAAGCAAGTTTTGAATATTTTGTAATGGTTAGTCATTTCAATTTCTTCATCATAATTCACATCAAAATTTGCTATTCAGAGCCCGGATTCCGTCCTCCTACTCCTCCATAATATTTTGCAAGACTCTCTCACTTCCCAAATCCTCTAACCATAAGAAACGCTGGCAAACTAGTACCAATATGCAAATTGTAAGGGTCCACAGAAAATACCATAAATAACATAATAATCTTCGTCCCAATTCAGTCTATCTTACTTTTGAAATGAAATGGCAAATTCTTAGGTTAATCCCAGATGGAAATACTGAAGTTTATCGGACTTCGACTAGTTGGAATTCCGTAGGGACCAGCCACGCGATTGAACGGCGGCGTATCGGTATGAATACTGAACTATGAGTAGTTTTAGATAGCTGTGTTTATTCTCTATAAATATATCTACTATACCCACGGCAAAGATCAAATTTGTAATCACACATTCGATTTATAATATATTAATACGAAAATGGTTCGGTCATATTGAGAGAATGAATGAAAGAAGACTAACGAAACAGGACCTGTTTCGTTAGTTGCCTTATACACCTGGTGTATAAGGCAAGTGTGGAGTTTTAGAAAAGGGGCAGGGTCAGGAGTACAGGTAAGAATGTAATGAGAGTGAATTAAGCGAGAGTAGTATGTCAGGATCGTAGCAAATGGAGATCCATGATCTCTGCCTACCCCTAAGGGAAACAGGCGTGATTTTACGTATTGTATTGTATGTATGAATACGAACATGTTTAAATCAAATTCGATTATTTTGAGAGTTGCGTCATTAAATTTGAGTAAAGGGTTCATTGACTTTAAAATAGTAGATAGGTATTTAATTAAAATAGAGGGAGAGTACAGTATACCCTTCCGTGTCTCGAAGAGAATGAAAATTCTCAATCAGGCTGTCATGATAACCAATGACAGGCAATATGCAGAACCAATCAATGTTAGAAGGCAGACAGCCACAACAAGAAAACGAGCATTTACAACCAAGAACCAATAGCAATGTAATTAAATTCTTCTAGGTTTAAATTTAGTATTGAAATATAACATTATTACGTACAAATAAAATTACAGTAGCGGATTTTATTGCATAATGGCGTTCACTAGATTACTATCGATACAAAACTAAGTTTCTTACTGATTTACCAGGGGGTTATAAAACCCCCTGGTGAATCAGTAAGAAACTTAGCTTATATCCTATATCCAAACGTTATATGACCATCCATACTAATATTATAAATGCGAAAGTAACTCTGTCTGTCTGTATGTTACGCTTCCAGGTCTAAAGCATCGAACCAATTTTGATGAAATTTGGAATAGGGGTAGATTAGACCTTGAGAGAGGACATAGGCTGTTTTTAATATCGTACGGATTTCATCAAGGTCATCAAAGGACATTTGCGGGATATACGCATGCGGGGCAGTCCCGCATGCGTATATCCCGCAAATGTCCTTTTCATACAAGTATTTTTTGTAATGCGTGGATGATCGCGCGGGGCCCCCGCGTGAAAAGAAAGAAAGAAAGAAAGAAAACATGTTTTATTTAGAAATTGCTTTTTTGCATTTTACTGTCGTGCAAGAATTCTCCTTTCAAATAACAGGCCATATTGCGATCTTGTCTTCTTATTCCATCTTTTGTAAATTAAGTAAATGATTAACAACTTTCTGAGTTTGTCGTCCATTGTACTCAACCGCAACGCATAGCAGCTCGCATAAAACTAGATCGTAGGCTAGCGGGTTTCACGCTGCGTGAAATTTTCTGCATACGGGGCCATCCCGCACGCGTGATGAAATCCGCACGATGTTAAAAACACCCATAGGCTATGTTTAGTCGCGATAACCGACATCCACGCGGGTGGAGCCGCAGGCAAAAGCTAGTTCAAATAAATTTCAATAATACGACAATTGTACACATGTAGCGCACGTCAACGTGTATAGTCTGCATATTGAGAAGAAATATTTCAGAATTAAATAGCGGGCGATAGTTTCACTACACTATTAGGTGAGTTCTTACTCAAAAGCTCTTCCTTTTAGTTTAGCCCACAAAACCCAGCCAGCAGGTTGTAAGCAGACAAAGTAACTTTAACGATATAGAAATATAAATGATAGAAAAGTGTAATTTATCACCTCCACTTACTAACATTTACCCCAACACTTAGTCGGGGGAAAAATCTTGAGATAAAACTGTGATAAATTATCTTCCTGATACCATCCAGCTAAAGTATGGTGCTCTTATATTTCCCATGACTGCTGAGAGCTGACTTATGGTGAATGCCATGAACTATAGGACTAGTTCATGGTATCACGAGACTATATATTTTACAGATTTCATCATAGACAAAATGCTATGTTATAGTTATGTTTATGTTTATGAGTTTTACGAGTATTAGAGAACTAAGTTATTAATATCTTAAGTTAAGACAAGAAAAAATCGGTAAGTATAGTGTTTATTTTAATTTCAATGATCCTTTTAAAAAACCAAATTGAAATCGCTTCATCTATTCGGGAGTCATGATGCATCAGACAGACAGACAGACACGCCTGTGTTTGCTCCGGGGGTTAAAAACGGTGTACATCGTATTCGGTAGGTAGTGTTTATTAAATTTTCTTATCATTCAAAGTAGGGTATTCAAAAAGAAAAAGCTTACTAGAAAAATAATACAAGTTCACTTACAACATACATAATAAACTCAAGAACGCCCAAACTTTGTTTTTCCTTGATTACGGGCAAGCTTGAGGAACGGCAATAGTATTATCACATTTGTTCAAACAAACCCCATGACAAAAACAAGAAGTAAACAAGGAATTTCAGTGAATTGTCGCGGTTAGTGAGTTTCTTTATTAAATATTAAACCTATCAAATCTATTACAAACTATTACTCGTAGTAGGAAACTATATAACTTTAAATTTCAAACAATTTGTCTACCTCGCGTAAGCTATCTTTTTCACCCCTGTCCATTGGTCCAACAAGGTCCGAAGGTTCTCATGTTACGCACATTTATCAATGTGATGAGGTTGCAGCTATCGGTGTATAGTCATTGATTAATTTCGGCATCTGTAAAAGCACATCGTCCATTTGTGTAGTTATAAACACGGGTAGATAAATGACCTGTTATGATGGAAGGGAACTTGTGGAAATATTCAACGCTGGTTTAAAATAAACGTTTATCCGTTTAGGTATATTACTAGCGGCATATACTTAAAGGTAGACAAGGACACTGTCTCTACTACTAAAGTTGTATGTGACGTCATCAAAAATATTGGGATTCTGAAATTATGCTTCATGAAAAATAAAGCATGAAGTCTAATCATTATACTTATTATTGAAGTCAGCTTATTCTAATCAAACGTTTATAAAGTTCATAGATGATAAATAAGCTTGAAAATGAAGTGTTTACTACTAGGGAACTCATAGTAATTACCTAAATTAAGAACACATCAATCATGTTTATTAATAGATTACATTTTTTTTTTAACATTCTTCACAACGCTATCTAGACCCATGGCCATGGTAAGCTTTTATAGCTTGTGTTATGGAATCTAGAATGCGGATAAACATACTTATATACTTTTTTTTGTATATACATACATAATATTATACATAGAAACACCCAGACCAATGCAAATAGCCATATTCATGCACACAAATATTTGCACTGAGCGGGAATCGAACCCGCGCCTCCTGCGTGGCAGTCGCGTGCACTACCGCCACGCCACAGAGGCTGTCAATATCCCACTAACTTTCTTCTCAAGACGTTGCGTTGCACAGGATTGCAATTGTGGAGTTGCTCTATGGTCAATACTGTTGACATACAACCAACCATAAACACAAAACAAATCATTAGTGATGTTAAAATGGTATGCTATTTAATTAAATTTAGCAAAAATAATACACCTAAATTCATACCCAAGAACATTGATTTCAATATGCGTGTACTAACGCGTCCAAAGGGCAATACAAATAAGTAAAGAATAAAATTCCCTTTTCGCTTTCGAGAACATCACTGGCGTGGCGTCCGTTTCTTTTTTTATTAACCCTGTATGTGATGTACCTTTTACGTACACCCTCTATTATGCAGCAGACTGTTAACCCTTCGCAGTTTTGTCAGCAAACGAGGAACACATAGGTGCTTAAAATTAGGGTTCATTCAGACGCTTTTATTTTGAACATGATGTAAATATATTTTCATTCATGTATGTCAGACTTTCTTTGAGGAACATGACATGTGACAAATTGGCACGATGTAAAAAAAAAAGCTTTTGTACTGGAATTCTTGTCTGTTTGTTTATTTGCTTGCGATGGGCGCAAATATTACTTACTGAGCGGATTTTGATACGGTTTTCTATTAAACTTAAAATCTGTCGCATGTTTAATCGGCATGGCATATGCCTACATGCCATAATGTTTTTTAACTATACCAAATTAATGTAAAGTTACTAACAAAATTTTCGAAGTTATGTGTGTATTTATCGCAGGTTTAGTGCCCGGTTAATGGCAATAGGCTCTCCACCTATTACATTGGGACCTAAACATAAACTGGCAAAATGTGGGTGCTAGCACCTCTGCCTACCCCTTCGGGGAATATAGGCGTGAGTTTATGTTATGTTATGTTACTAACAAAATTGCAAATGTATAAAACATATGCATACTTATGAACAACAGGATATCTATAACTAAGCTTTTTATGTCATACACATTTGACTTAAAAAACTTATTATACAGCATTTCAAAATCACAAAACATTCTTCAACAAACCGTCAACATTCGTGACAATCCAGCAGTGGATCATCAGAAAACAAAAACATCTGGCAACAAAAGCACGTGAGTGGTAAAGACATCAAAAACATCATCGTGGAGTTTCATCTCCACTGTAGATGAAATATATACTTGACGACTTGCGATGAATTACCCTTGGATTTTCTTCGCCAACTCCTGTCATATATATTTTTGAAACGTAAGGAGTCGTTGAAAAGTTGATCCGTTTTGAAATTTACTGGTACGAGTGTTTTATAACTTGGCATAGAGAACTCGGAATGATTTATATATTCGGGCATTTTAAACAATAAGTTGAATTTTAAAACGGTAGGTACGGAGGTTTTATGTATACTATTTATTCTAGAATGCAGATAAACGTTTGTGTATTAATGCTTCTATTATAGTTACTTTTTATCTCTTACATAATGACTGCAGGTTCATTCATACATTGTACTCTATACCAATCTGTTCTCATAAAAATACATTTTTTTATTTTTATTTATTTTACTTATTTTTATTTTACATACAATATTGTATTTAAATGTATGTATAGAATGACTCAACTTGTATACTTATGTACACAGATAAGATATTTATTAAGACGCTGTTTGATTAAGTACCAGTTTTTGTATAATATGAAGTAGGTAGTTAAATATAAATTACAAAATTAATTGTTCATAATAAAACATTCCATGATATCACATTAATTATATCTCAGTTTTATGTGATTTTTGTGAGTCAATCTTTATCACAACAAAAATCACACACTGAATGTTCCATGCCAATCAATAGTTTTTTTTTAAGTGCGAATATCTTCTCGGGTAACTCAACCCTCCAGAGCCAGTGGGTGTGGTTATGTCAAACTCGAACCGCAATCATAGTTCGTTCGGTTGCGGGGGTAAGATTGATATGCCTGACATTTGCAATTTAGATTTTTTCCCTAAATGAGCCTTTTATCCATGTCGTAATCATAATAGCTGCGGCCACTCTGAGTTACATAATGTCCTAGTTCTAATTAAGTCTGTCTAGACACTACTCAACTGGTAATCGGATTACATCTGATGGAATACATTTGCTTTGATTAATACAGTTTCTCTTATTCTATAATAATAGTTCATTTAACACACGTTCATTATCAATGTGACGTACAATACCAAGGTCAGAGTTAGGTCATCTCATTATTTTTTGAGTCAATAATAGTGTAAACTCGCAATTTAGGCAAATCTAATGAGGAGAGAAATACATTATTTAGTCTTAATTGCTAGAAATATGTTGTAAGTAATGTGTAAGTAAATAAGATGGTATAAACCATAGTATTAATTGACTAATTGATCAGTTCAGTAGCAAAATAGATAAGAGTAGAATGTTTTATTAAAAAAAAATGATTTATCCCTTCATAAATTCCAACTTTTTTATCTGATATGTAGGACAGCCTCTGTGGCATGGCGGTAGTGAAGTCTACTGCTACGTGGGAGCCGCGGGTTCGATCCCCACTCAGTGCTAATATTTGTATGCATGAATATAGCTATTTGCATTGGTCTCTCTGTATAATATTAATGTATTTCCAAAAAATAAAAAAGTATGTTTATCCGCATTCTAGATTCCATAACACAAGCTATAAAAGCTTAACATGGGTTTAGATAGCATTGTCTAGAATGTTGTGGAATATTTATTTATTCATTTATTATAATTTAACTAAAAAATCTGTGCACGTTAACTAGCCACATGACCCAAACACTGTTAAAACAACTAACTTAACAAGGGACGGTAATAGCTAATCCTAATGAGGGACAAGCACAATGTTCACTAATAACATAAATAGTAGTATTGTTTGTAACAAGCTTATGTCAACTTTAACATAATTAGTATGCTGAAATATTTTAAAATAATTATCTGATGTTATTAGTGTTTGAGCTGAAGTTTTAATTTATCAGTAATCAACAATTCTTAAATAGGTGCTCATTATGAAATGTGACAGTGAATATTTTTCGGTGCACATTCAGTATATTTGGTGGAACAAAGGTAAAATTAGTTAAATGAAATGGGAATAAATTGAAGTACTTTTAAATACCTTCAATAAAAAAATAGTTGATTAATAATTAAAAGTACCTTTTTTTTTTTTTTTTTTTTTATTTTTTTTTTAACCGTGGGGGAAAATCCTTCATGGATGTTATGCCGGACTCCTACCGACTAAAAACCCCCACGG
Source organism: Eilema sororculum (assembly GCA_914829495.1). Classification (NCBI taxonomy): domain Eukaryota; kingdom Metazoa; phylum Arthropoda; class Insecta; order Lepidoptera; family Erebidae; genus Eilema; species Eilema sororculum. Next base: position 14,829,406 of record OU618552.1, on the reverse strand, counting down.
TAACGCCCAGAAGCCTATGGATGGGAGCCCCGGGTAAGCCCTCGGAAGGATGTCCCAGGACTACTAGCAATTATTTAATAAATAATGCGTGTTTTAATCCACTACAAAAAAGGAGAAAGTTTTCAATTTGACTGAATGTTGTTTATGTTACAAATAAAATGACAATGTTTTCAGTTCAGTTTCCACAATGCATAAAATTCTAAAATAGTTAAAAAGAAAAATCATTTATGCCACACTGTTCCAACAATATAAACCTTTGTCTAATATCAGGTACCATTATACAAGTAATAAAATACTCTAGAGACTTGCTCAATAATTGTGTTTCCAAATAATCAGACGAATCAATTGTATGTTCAAACAGACACTAAGATCTACAGAATTGATTAAAGCGAAGTACAGGATTAGGCGGCAAAATTCCATTTTCAATTAACGCTAGCTTGTTACGTACGACGAACATAGAAAGGAATGAACAAAAATTGGCCAGCACACGGCGGCGACACGACTGCTAAATTGCTGGAAACTGTTTGCACGAAAATATATTTTATTTTCGTGTTGTAATCCAGCCCGGTCGTGTTAACTATAATCAGCTCGGCGAACCTTGATCCCTATGACACTGACAGTTATTCCCACGACACAACCTTGTAGTAGCGTCACCGTTATATTATAATCGAATTGGCGGTGTCTAAAAATGATATTTATTAATTTTAGGCAGATATATGCAATTACAATAATATCCCGTTGGAATTATAATAATTATTAACACTTACAAGAAATTATCTCAATCAGACTTTACGTTGACGTCCTGCAAAAGTTACTCCGTTTGGAAGATATCGACTAGTGCGGAAAAGTATCGATAAACAAATATCGAAAATGGAAACGAGTGTACAAAATACATCAATAGAGCACCTACGCTCTTAGTGTCAGATTTATAATCATTTAAGTTGTTTGCGATAATAAAATAAAGGAGATTTAACAAATTTATTGTATATATCTACTCAAATAAAACAAAAGCGGTTTATTTATGATTTTTTAATATACATTAATCTGAATCTGACAATGGTGTCACCGATTGCGTCTCAGACTCGGAATCCGAACTGCAGCTGCTTTCTCCTATGTTTATTAAAAACGGCTGGTCTACTATATTGTCGTATCGCACGTCTCGATTCCAATCATCTAAGCATAGTTTTTTCGTCTTTTCAACCACTTTCCTCCAATTGTCCGGAGTCACTTGACTACATGCCTCTTGTAGCAACGTAAGCATTTTATTAGCTGTGAATGGTGGAGTGGTGTTAAGCCTGGCTGCACAACCTGAAACAATAATGGTTTAGATTGAAAATGATGCAAAGTCAAAGAGCGAGATCGGGGTAAGTACATTATAAGTACATAATTTTGTACGTTAAAAGTGTGTAATTGATATAAGCACATGGATAAAAATAAAAATGCAATTTGCTAGTGAAATAAAATAGCTTTAAATAGTACTAGCCGACTAGACAGTCACCAGTGACCTAAATAAAAACATGTTTTTTTTTTTTTTTTTTTTTTTTTTTTTTATATATATGACACGTCAATTTGACTTCACCTCGCCTGATGTTAAGCTAAAGGCAAAGTCTCGGAAAGAGGGTCACCATCGTAAACATTTACCATGTTAACAGTGGTGGCACTCAGCTTGACGGCCTCATTAGATGCCTTTTCACGCCCCGCTTAAAGGACCCGGGACTGTAGGAAGAAGGAAACACGTGAGCTGGCAGGGAATTCCAGGTCTTAGTGGTGCGGCATAGGAATGAATCACTGAAACGCTTGGTTCTAGCAGGTATACTCTGCACCGTAAATGGATGACATCTTAGCCCTGCACGTGTCGTCCTGTGAAGGAAAGGGGAGGGTGGGACTAATTGGAAGAGCTCGTCAGAACATTCACCATGGTAGAGACGGTAGAAAACTGCCAAAGACGCAACATCTCTACGCATCTGCAAAGGCTCGAGGGTGTTCGTGACCTCAGGATCCCCAATAATGCGGACCGCACGTCGCTGCAACCTGTCGAGAGCATCTAATAAGTACTTTGCGGAGCCGTCCCAGAGATGTGAGCAGTATTCCACGCAGGAACGAATTTGGGTCTTGTATAGAAGACACCGCTGCTCCGGCGTGAAAAAACGTCTCACTCTGTTCAGGACTCCGAGTTTACGCGAGGCTGATTTGATGATACTCTCGATATAGTTTTTGTTATTCAGTTTGCAGCGAACATCCATACCGAGGATAGTGAGGTGATCCTGCAGTGGCAGTGGTGTGCTCTGAAGAGTGGGAAGGGGAAGGAAAGGAGATACCTTAGCTGTAAACGCACATGCCTGGGTCTTCTTGGCATTGAACTCGACCAGGTTCCTAGCACCCCATTGAGAAATGTGGTCCAGGATCCGGTCCAGCTCTGTGACAAGAAGCTGCCTTTTTTCCGCGATATCAGACTGCTTGACCGCAGGATGTGCGTGATAACTCCCATGTAAGGTGCTGTCGTCTGCATAGCAGTGAATGTTTCCATTACAGAGCATGTCATTGATATGCAGGAGAAAGAGAGTGGGAGATAAAACGGAACCCTGCGGCACGCCAGCATTTACCTGCAAGAACTCCGAAGCTCGTCCATCACAAAGGACGCGAATACGGCGCCCCTGCAGGAAGCTTGCAACCCAGTTACACAGTCTAGGAGGCAGGCCGAAGGCTGGTAGCTTGGAAAGAAGCGATTTGTGCCATACCCTATCGAAAGCTTTGGCGATGTCAAGACTAATTGCCAGTGACTCACCGTGCTTCTCCATAGCCTCACCCCAAAGGTGGGTCATGTACGCCAGAAGATCACCCGTTGACCGTTTCGGTCTGAAACCGTATTGCCGGTCACTAAGCAAGGAGTGATCCTCTAGGTGGCGCATGAGCTGTGTGTTAATTATGTGCTCGAACACCTTACACAGCACTGAGGTGACGGCTATGGGTCGATAGTTGGCTGGGTCCGAGCGATCCCCCTTCTTGGGGATCGGCTGGACATTCGCCTCCTTCCAAGCCGAAGGCACTGTACCCGAACTGTAGGACAGTCGGTACAGCCGCGTTAGCATAGGAGATAACTCCGCTGCACATTTTTTAAGTACAACCGCTGGAATACCATCAGGACCACTGGCTTTCCGGACATCGAGTGATTGCAGTACTGCACGGACATCGCGTTGCCTGATACGTATATCAGGCATTGCGTGGTCACCAGTGGGCATTGTCCGTGGTTGCATACCACAATCATCGACTCGGGAGTTGGCCGCGAAGAGCTTGACCAGCAAATTTGCTTTCTCTTGCGGCTCATGGGCCAGAGATCCATCGGGATTGCTCAGCGGGGGCAGCGAGGGCTGGCAGAAGTTGGCTTGCACGGCTTTGGCCAGTTGCCAGTAGCCACGGCTACCCGTGGGATGCGCCACTAGCTCTTGGCCCAGCCGCGCTATGCGCTGGGCATCCGCCCTGACGCATGCCCTCTTGCAGACCTTTGTGGCTCTGTTGTACGCCGCCTTGAAGTGACCCACGTTGGGATCGCGTGTGGCGCGCGCCCGCACCCAGGCGCGGTACGCAGACTGTTTATGTTCAACAGCCTCCGCGCACTCGCGCCCGAACCACGGACGCGCTCCGCGGACTCCGGTGACATCGGTGTATGGGATATAGTATTCCATACCTAGACCGATCTCACCGGCGACGGCAGTAGCGCTCTCAGATGGGTTCTTACCCTCAAAGCAGCGTTCAACCCACGGGATGGACGCATAATAGTCGCGCAATCCATCCCAGTCCGCTGACGAGTAGTGCCATAGCCGCCTCTTCCCCTGCACGGGTCGTGGGGGCGCTACAATGGGCACGGTGGAGCGGACCAGACAGTGGTCGGAGTTACCTAAAGCAGCAATCACCGAGACACTGTACTGTTCCGGGTGACTCGTCAACAGAAGGTCAAGCAGAGAGGGCTCTAGGCCGGACTCTCTTGGTATCCTCGTGACCTTGTGCACCAATTGAGTCAAGTCATGCGCCAGGGCAAATGCGTGAGTGGCTCTTCCCGCATGGTTTGTTATGGCGGAGCCCAACCAGATCTTGTGGTGGGCGTTAAAATCCCCCAAAAACACCAATTCGGCGTTCGGAAACCGCTCCTGCGCATCATCTGCCGCCTGACTCAGGTATTCGAATAGTCGAGTTATCTCTGCATCTCCTGTATGGGAACGGTAAAGGCACACATAGACCTGACTCGTGGAGCCATGGTCTACGTGTACCCAAAGGATGGAAAAGGATGGGTCCTCTAGACAGCGCAAACGGCGACAACAAATATCCGCCCTAACAAACACGCACACCCCGGCTTTTGCTCGGAAATTTTCCTCGATAACATAGCCGGGGTAAAGCAGGTAGGTCGTGTCGTCAGGGCGGCGTATTTGTGTCTCCGTTAGAAACAGCATAGCTGGTTTCGCCGTCTCCAGGTGTTGGTGGACGGCGTTGAGGTTCTTATGGAGCCCACAGATGTTCGTGGACTCCACCTCAAATAGAGTTTTTGTGGGAGAGTCCCTAGCCGCTGTTTCAACAATTTTTGTTTTGTGCGCTGCCATGAGGTGAAGGGTAAGGGAAGGCGTGAAAAAGAGGTGATTGTCGCCGCAGCACCGCGTGACAAAACATGGGAGATTGGTTTCATCTATGAATGTGAGGCGTGACGAGAGCCGACGCGCCGAACGGAAGGGCCCCCGTACCCTCCCGAATATGGTCGCCGGGCTCCCGTCCGGTCGCCAACCGGCACGACGAGCCATATCGGGATTATGCGCGACCTGGTGGGGCAGCCTCCCAGGGTGGTTAGTCCCAGTTGGGCCCCTGTACTATGCCGCGGGCGGCCAGCGGCACCACCGTTTCTACGGGTCTCCCTGCCCGGCGCGGCGCCCCGCGTCACACCCCACTAGACTACGCCAAAACCCACCGGTCCCACTAGTGCTGCGACTACCATCACCTCGGCCCGGCTATACACTTGCTGATCCCTGAACGCAATCCAACCGAGATTGGATTACTATGGAGGGTTTTTCGCACTTGTGCACGGTGGTACCAACCCGGTCGAAATAAGTGTCAAATTTGTGCCATCAAATTTCTACCACCTGTTGTTAAAATAAATACAAATCAACCCACCTTTGATCTGCGCCCATATCATTTCGATTGCATTATATTGGCAGTGGTAGGGCGGTAGCCGAATCACGGTGTGCCCTTTTGATTTTGCCATCTCATCCAAGAAATATTTCTTCTTTGTTTGCTGTTTATGAAGGTTCAACAATCTAACTAATTCCTTTTTCAGCATTTGAGTATTAGCTGCCACACCATTGTTTTGCAGCCACTCTATTATTTCGCCTTTATTGTTGTTCGCGGTAGGCGCTTTATTAATTTGCACAGAGTGGTATGGGGCGTTGTCCATTAAAATGTAGTGGGGCTCGTTTAAATTGTCTAATAGTTTTGTGAACCATTTCTTGAAATTCTCAAAATTCATCTCTTCGTGATAATCACTTGTTTTCACGGATTTGAAGGCCCACAAGCAGTTAGGTACAAAACCTTTGGCTGTGCCAGCGTGGCAGATAATCAAACGCTGGCCCTTGCCTTCTGGTGCTTTGGTACAGGATTTCTCTGTGTCGTCTGTCCATGTTTTGGAGACTGAGTGATTGGCGTTGAGCCACGTTTCGTCCAGATAAACCACCTTGTCCCAGTTCTCGATGTTTTTTATTTGTCGTAGAAAATCACACCTCATCAATCCAATGTCCTTCCGCTCCATTATCACTTTTCTTTTGTCACACTTCCCATAACGAAATCCACATTTTTTTATAACCTGTCTGAGAGAAGTGAATCCACCTTTAAATAAATCAGCCGATTTCAGCGACGCTAATAATTTTGTGCAAGTCAGCAGTTCACCTCGAAAATAATAGCCGTAAATATGGTTTCGTATCGCTGCCATGTCGAAATCATCGGGGTTAGTTACGGGTCGTGCCCTATTATGTTTTTTCTTCTTTGGAGTTGATAATTTGTTCTCCTCCATCGACGATTCGCCGAACTTCTCCTTTGTAATTCGGGAAACGGTAGCTTTGCCAATTCCCAAAGCATCAGCAACACGGTCGCGTACGTTGTCAAGTGGCAACAAAGGTCCGCCATTTTGTAGTTCGCGAGCAAAATAGTCACGCAAGCGTACAACAAACTCCCGCGTTTCACTGTTGAGTACAGTTTTTCTCAGTCTTTTCGGCATTTTGAAACACCAACAAAAACAAAACAGCAACAATAACAAAAACAGAAAACAACAATAGTAATAAACAAAGGATTCCGTTGACACAACAAAACACGTGGCGCATACAAGGCGTTAGCACTCGTACTGGCGTAGCGAACTGACAGTACTAGCGTAGTGACAGATCAGATAGTGTTGCTATAACTAAAATTTTAATTCACATTAAAATTATACAGTCCGACCATGTTACCTCTGCATCGGAATATTGGCAACCCCATATACAAATACACGGATACTTGTAAATATAACAAGCATTATAATTATAGTAATGTAGATTATATTTTAAAAACATGTTTATCGATGTGGCTGAATGCAAGTCACGCCTTTGCCTATAAAAAGTTGCGATATATCGACACGACCCGTCACTAGTATGAACTGTCATAGGGATCAAGGTTCGCCGAGCTGATTATAGTGCAGACGCGACTTTTTGGTACACGGTCACTTTAATAGGTGTTTTTAACTGCAGTCCAATAGAAGGGCAAGTAATATCTATTACCTAAACTACAGAAAAAAAAGCTATTAAAAAATACAGAATCGTGAAGATATGACTTTATGTCATAAGAGGCATGCAATGCGGAGAAATTTTACGATGCGTATTAATTTTAGTCTTAGCTTTAGTTTTTAATTTGTTTTTGTTTTTTTTTTTTTTAATTTGTAATAATTAATTGTATTTAATGCTATTTATTCTTTCAATTAAATAAAATGTCACTTCTTCCTTCCAAAAGGCTCAAAACTCACATACATAAAGTAAAGCCAAAAAGGTGAAATAGCCTTGGTCGTGACGAATTGGTACTACAAATAATTTTCCAGACCTATTTTAGGGTTGCTACGCCTCTTGGCCACAGATTGGATCCCGAGAAAAAATATCTGCCTTTCTTTTTGTGTGCCTTTATCTGATTGTGTGAAAGACCTGGGGATCTACCTTGACAAAACGTTGTCCTGGGATCGCCAGCTGCAAGAGGTAAGCCGCAAGCTATTTGCCTCAGGGGGCTCCTTACGAAGGTTACGAAACTTTCTGCCCACGGCAACAAAGACTGCGCTTGCACAGGCCCTCCTTCTACCAATTCTCGACTATGCCGATGTCAGCTATCTAAATCTCACAGAAGCACATTTAGATAAACTTGAGCGGCTTCAAAATTTCTGTATAAGATTCATATGTGGCCTACGCAAATACGATCATGTTTCCGAATACCGTATAAAACTCAAGTGGCTTCCAATTCGCCTTCGCCGGAATACTCATATTCTAACGTTTCTTTACAATATCCTTTTTAACCCCAAAGCACCCCCTTACCTTAAAGAACGTTTTAGGTTCTTACATGAGACACATTCGAGGTCCCTACGGTCGTCGGAGAACTTGACACTGAAAATGCCGACGCATTCCACAAATTACTTTGGGCGATCTTTCACCGTAGAAGCGGTTCGTCTGTGGAATGAGTTGCCGGTTGGTATCAGATGAGCACAATCTATTACAAGCTTTAAAAAGCTTTTATATGAGCATTTTATGTCACTGTAGTACGTATATAACTATATATCCGGAGAGACATTTAAATTTTTCACTATGTCACTTTGCTGTACATTTGAATATGTATGTATGTATGTATGTATGTATGTGTGTATGTATGTATGTGTGTATGTATGTTATATAGATGTATATATGTACGTATATGAGTATATATGTATATGTGTGTATATAGTTTGAGTATTCATATATCATTTTTGTCATTCCCAGTCACACCAACTACCACCTGTTCTTACACGTAACTCTAGTCCATCCAAAGGTTGCCTGGAAGATATTGCCTATTATGGCGATAAGGCCGCCCTTTGTACAACAATTGTATAAAAAATATGTATTTCTCACTTAAATTCTTATGTAAATGGTGTACAAATAAAGTATTATTCTATTCTATTCTATTCTATTAACTTGGATAAAATAGAGAATATCAACCAACTGTCTACTTTATTTTATTTACTTTTCCCTGATAGCCCAACCCAAAAGGAATATACAAATTCTAGCGCAAGTTTTACTTCCAAATATGAATGAGGATAAAAATATATGTAATATTCGGGAAAGGTTCTATACGTAGGTATCCCACAGATTTGCCTTTTAATAAACTCTCCGAAAGGTAGTTTCATCACTCAGATTATCGAATTAACATTATGATTTTTTCTATCTATACATACAATTCAGAGGGCAAGAAAGAACATTTGACCAATTTAAACATTCAACATCATAATAGTTAGAACAATAAGACTCATAATCAGTATATTTTTGATTAGACCTTTGATTGTTATTGTTATTCTAAGTCAGGGAAATCCCCGAAATTTATCACCACTTTGTTAGGCTGATTCAGAGATGCTTGACCAAAAGTTCGTTAGTCGCTTCTGACGTCAGAAATGGCGTTAAAGTTACTAATTTGCGTTCTTAGAATCGAGTTAGTGTCTGGTTAAAATGACTAAATCAACACATTTGCTAATATTCTAAGAATGTTTTATTTTCTAAGAAGAGCTTTGCTAACATAGATTATAACATGATGTAACTGAAAGTAATAATACCTACTGAAAGTTTTCTTTGAACTCTTTCTTTGCTATCGGGCATGTTTACATATAAATAGACATTTTTGATATTTCCATATTTAAAAAAATATCCACTATTAAATTTGCTGACGTAATTAATTAGATTAGATAAATAAAAAGACGATGAACTTGAACCTTTTGTTTTATCCAAACATCAACAAAATTTTAGATAGGTAAACATAAATAATGACTTTTGTGCCTATTTCTTCCTACCTCTGAATTCCAGGTTACCCATTAAAAGGAAGAAATCAGTGCTCATTATATAATCAGATGTTAGATCAATTGAACATTCAAGATATATGAATATTTTTTATGTGACAGTACCTATCAAAGCTGCAGAACCAAACAACCCTAGCGGAAAGGATTGTGTAATCGTTTTCCTGCATACCACTTTTGTGCACCGTACCTTTTAAATATGGCTGCAACAGACGCAAAAAGTTTCAATTGCTTTAACGGCCACTTGCGTGTAATAGTCGCCATAATGACACTATACTTACGTGAAACTCGAACCTAATGCTTCCTTATTTTCATTAATTTAAAAGCTTTTTTATAAAAATAATTCAGAAGCCTCGGATGCAACGCAATTCGAGCTATTAAAAAGGATACTCAAGATCTTTAGAAATAGCCGAACTTCATTTTGCATCACTTTTACGTTTGTACTTACTGCTGTACGGTTAAGAATAAAAGTTTATAGACCTAGGTTTAGAACTAGAAAAATATTCTTGTAAAGAATATTAATTGAATTAATACATTCGTATAAAAATGCCTAAATTACGTACTTACGTAAGTAGAGTACACATTAGAGAGATAATACTGTGCTAAAATGTTGTCATAATAGCAGAAAGAACAACTTGACGAAAAATCATAAATTGAATCTAAAACCGCGCGAACAATTGTTTTAGACTTTGACTTGTTTAAAAATCTAGATGAAGATCCTACTGCCTACATCCAATGTTTAGTTACCCATTATGACAACGTTAGCAACGTAATCATTTATTTTGTTATAAATCTATCGACTTTCAACAGGTTTGAGTCCAATCTTTTAGTTGAAAAATAAAATATATCCCTTGAGAATGATCCTGTTAAACGCTACGAGAGTACACAAACGAGAATTCTGCAACAATACACTGCAAATTGTTTATAATCCTCTAGATTGCGAGGGATAAACCATCCTCCTATTAACAGTAAAGAAAGTACGTCACGAAGTGTTCTCATTTTAATTTTATGGCGGAACCCTAAAAGTAAATGATAATACAGCTGTAGTACTCCGGCGATGTTGATAAGCTTTTTAAATCAAAAGTATTTCAAACTGTTTTAGTTTTACTTGTTGAGTGTCCTATTTTGGAATAGACGTACATAATAAATGATGCTATCGCATTCTCGGTTTTACTGTGTAAGTAAACATATTTATTTCGTTCCTACAAATCATTTTATTCAAACGTTGGTCCAATAAGACAAGAATTAGAAGTCTTAATCAAGGCAGAGTCTCTTCATTTTTCTTCTCTTGCCTTTTACGGGCACCACTGCCATATAACCTCCAAACCCTAGAAAAATGTCTGCGCCAGTGTAACATTAATTAATTAAGTAGATGCTGGAATAACATAGCACAAGAATTTTGCCAAATACTGAAGCCAAATCAAAGGTTTACGTTTATTCATATTTTTACGAAAGACTGTATACTAAACCCTATACAAGTATTTGAACCATGAGGCAATATACCTAACGCAATTTACGTTCGTAAAATCAATCAGCGAAAGTAAGTACCTATAGCCTAATATCTTTGAAAGTATAGTGAATGTATTTACTTTGAAACCTCGCATACATAAGTGGGCCCTTCTATTACTTACATCAAAAACCTCTAACAAAGATCTCCATAATAAACACATTAAGTCGTATTCAAAATGCGGGCTCACGAATTTCTTTCAAACCATACCTACTTACATCTGTTTACTCACTTTGTTTAACAAACATGAAAAAATGCTAAGCGGAGGAAAGCCTTAGAAATTCTCTGTCTTCTGAATCACTGCTTATTTTTTTGTTTCACAAACGTGTTTTACAATCGAAGATTATGCTATAATAATTATATTAATAGCTATAGTTATAAAAGCATTTTCTGATTATTTGAATGAATTGTTTTATAGTATTTATTACGCTAAATTTTAAGTTCGAAAAACATCGGAAAAAATGAAATTTTTCGAACTTAAAAGTCGTGAATGCAAGTAAGACTTGAACTCACGACTTTTAAGTTTGTAAAACATCGGAAACTTAAAAGTTAGCATAATAAATGCTATAAAAAATTCATTCAAATATTTTGGCGGAGTCATCAAAATTCAATGTTTAAAAATGGTTGAAAAATCATTCATTGTTTCCAACAGTTCATAAGAATGTTGGTAGATGGCTCCACCGTCACCCTTAAAGGCGGATATAAGGAGAAGGAAAATTTAAAATGATTCAGGTGTGGCTCAATAACTCAGTTGGAAGAGCATTCCCACTGTAAGGGAAAAGTCGTGAGTTCAAGTCTCACTTGAGCATTTAATTTTTTCCGATGTTTTTCGAATTTTCTGATTATGTAAAAAGTATAAACATAATATTAAATTGTGCTGTAACACAGTTTGATTTCGAATAAATAAGGAGCATTAGGAGAATAATTATATTGTGATTTTAAAATTAAATATGAATGCTACAGTTAAGGTATATGATCCCAGAAAATTTTAAAGCCTAAATCAAACTCACCTTCAAGTCAGTAAATCAGCTGATTGGCGTACGAAGTTAGATGAAGTTCTGACGCAGGTTTTACTATCAGAGATAGTTGGGCCAAGGTACACCAACATTCAGGAGGAGAAATAATGCAGATCCTGGGTTGTGGAATATTTAATATTTATTAATTTATTACAAAGCATTGAATAAAACCAGGATTGACCTAACAATAGACTCCTTTATCCAAGCAAGTCACTGTAGTACTCCATTTCAAACAATCAAATGCCTATATTATTTTTATAAAATTGATCAAGATAGAACTAAAGGTCATAAACGGGAACATCAATGTGACTTATAACTTCAACATTTTCTATATAAACATTTTATGTGAGAATATCTAAATAAAGAAAAGTGCCTCTTTTGGCAAGATATAAGAAAATTTTGTAGAAGCTTTGCCAAAGTCGTTTACTTAACAAATTGGTGTAGGTACTTTATCGAATCCAATCAATATGAACAACATAAACACACTCATAACTGTGACGTCATGTACGTTTACTTACATGCCCATAGATATATAGCCCATTGGGTTAAGTGTCGTTGTTTGCATTGAAGTAACATCACGTATCCTTGGACGTCTTGTTTTACTTCTCTCAATACAGTTTGTTTACGCCGCCGCTTGGAATACTTAGACCATTTCCGAAACTCTTATCTATTCCAGAGATAAAAGTAACTTATGTGTTATTCCAGACCATATTTATCCCTGTACCAAACTTCAGCAAAATCATGTTGAAGTAACATAAACATTCTTTAGGAACTTCCATGCAGCAAGCCATTATTTTAAACTCAACACACTTAACGAGTCTAAAATTTACGTAGTACGAGAGTCATAGGAAAAAGAGAAAGAATTCAATAGTCACCTCACTGCAGTGAAACTCAAAGAATTTCTTTTAATTTCTTTTCAAAGAGTACGCGAAGAAATAAAACTGTTTTATTTTAAAAGAACATAAAGACTTCCACGACTAAATATTTTCCACCATCCAGACGCACTCGGCAGAAAATTGATATAAACTTGTTGTGGGGTGCACATTTGCTCAGGTGACAACGACATTGACTTATTTATCCATGTACCGACAAACGAATTTCATCCAAAGCCAAAGAAACTAAAGTGCATATTGCATTGTGCTGATGAATAATAGAAGCCAGAAAAATGCAGGGTGCACCAGCTACGCATAAGTCTTGGGTATAAATGTTGTTCTCGAGAAAACAAGTAGTGTGAAATAGCTTACGATGGAGGTACGCTTAGAGTGTTAAATATTTGAGTATGTTATGCTTCAAGGATATTTATGCATAGGGACGCGGACGTTACTGCAAACAATACCCTCTTGTATTATAAAGAGGATTTACACAGGTTTAGTCGAACGAAAATCAAACACAACCAAAAAAGAGGATATGTTTCCTTTTATTAGTTTTTTGCTTGCCAACGGTTTAATGCAAATTATTTATAACTATTTTTGCGGATATTAGTATGAAACCTTTTTAGTATTACCTTATTATGTATCACGTACAGAGATATACAGATTTGTCTACGCTTATCTTTTCTTGACTGGAGAGTTCCGTAAAAAAATCGCCTTGAGTGCGTTTTTATATCATTTTTCCACCTCATCACGTTAATAAGTATCATTTTGTTAATTAATATCTATGGACTTGATTATCTCTCAAAATGTGCAATCGATTTAGTATAGTATAATTTGAACTACTAAGTACTGAGTTATTTTATCACCTTGCACCTCTAGCATAGCAAATTATTTGTCATAAGTTATTTATCACGCGATCACATCCTTGATTAACATCCTGTTTCCGTAATAAATAAATCCTTCTTCCGTAATGTTAAGATCGATGACGCCCATGTCGATTTTTTGTTCAAAAGGTTGCAAATATGATTGTAAAGGGCTTGACAAGCAGAGGAGCCGAAAAAAATATGGACGGGAAAGGAGAAAGGTAATATGGCAAGAAAGGGAGTAACTGAGGAGTTGACATCTGACAGGGTTGTTTGGAGGAGAATGACATATTGCGCGGACTGAAAATAAATTGGACACGGAGAGACAGGTGATGATGACACCTTTATCGACTCCTAAATAACAGGTGTAAGAACCAATGGTCTCAAATATCGTTAAGCTTATATACTCGTACTAAGGAACTAGTTCGAACTTTTAAAAAGTGTCTTTAGATTGTAGAATCAGTCGCTTTGCTTTACAAATCGAATACTTAAATCCGCGACCCTTCCCTTACAGGGGGAATGCCTTAACCACTAGGTCCGGTGGCCTAAAGATCGCGGGTTCGAGTCCCGCCCGAGCGATTCACTTATCCAGATATATTCGATTTGTATAGTTAGCATACTCAATGCTTAAAAATCAGCTGTGAAAAATTAACCTCTTTAAAAAGTGTGTAAAATCAATGAAATAGGTTAGTAGGTAACTCACCTATTTGCTTGATTCTATTCACTTTTTTAACAAATTGAATACCAAGATCAAAATTCCATCCGCAAGACTGAATATGTCGAAGTAACGAAGACAAATCTAAGCATTCAACCTGACGGTGACTGCACTTTCCAATGGACATACAAACCCTTACCCAAGACAAAAAGCCATTAATTCAATGTAGTGGTATTTATCTTGTTCCTGTCTACCTTGAAGCTCGGACACTTCGTTTGGAAAGTGTAAATATACTTGGTGGGTCGTAAAAATGCAAAGGCAATGTTTTACTTGGAACCGGTACTCTGCTTTTTTACCCACGACGGAACGGAGACGGTATATGCGTTTGGGGTGAGAGGATGTTTGTATGTTTGTTTGTGCAAATCCATGTTGCCATTATCTCCGAAACTACCAGTCCAATTTTGATGCAACTTTCAATTATGGGTTCGGCGTTAATTGGATCTGTTCTTTGGAGCATGTTCTTAGATAGGTGTTACAAAGACAACTCAAGAGGGGGCGCTACAGTAAGCATTTTAATGCAAATCAATGTTGACATTTTTCTCCAAAACTACAAGTCCGATTTTGATGGAGTTTTCAATTAATTATTGGTTTAAATTTGATTGGTTCATGTTTTTAGATAGGTGTTATGGTGAAAATCCACTAGGGTGCGCTGCAGTAAACATTTTTTGAATTAGTTTTTAAACGAAGAGGGCTTTTTCAATTTTTTTAATTTTATTACTTTTTACCTCTTCACATGGATAGTGGCTAAGTAGCTTTATGAAAAGATGAAAAGTGCTATTACTCAGAGAAAACTCAGTAAGGAAATAAGCTGATCTTTGTTCTGTAAAGCTCAGTTTATTTATCTATTCACATTGTAGATGAGAATCACTATACCATACAAATGGGTAAATCTACTCTTACATTTAAAATCATGGGCTTACAAATCCTTATTTAAATTCACACGTAAGCACTATAAACGTACAAGTCTCATGAATATGCATATTTGAGCTAATTCTTGCATACAATGTGAAATATCTGGCGGAATTATAAGAAATACATAAAAGCGTTTCTGATACTGAATTTAATCGCGATTGTCCTGCGAATTTTCATATATGGGATTCAATGTATTCATACTGATCAATAACAACCTCGCAAATACTTTATAACAGGAAATCACGAGCCTGCAATGTCGTATAAAAAACAAAATTTTTCTTTTACCTACACTACATGTAATCCTATAATGTCACATCTGCTTAAGTTTATTTTGCTAAAGGTTATCTTCAGAGCAATAAATGCCTAACTGGTTTTGAAGAGTATGATTTGTAGTAGGTACCTACTTAAAATGATGATACTATCATCTACTGATATTTTGTAAAAAAAATCGACGGTATTATCGTTTTACACCGGCGCGGCGCCGTCGACCTGAAGAGTACTTATGGGTGTACTGCAGAACATCATTTATTTTGAGCCCTGCGTGTGCTACACTTGCGTGCCACGACTCACGACTCACGAGCGCCTTATACATGCAAATCGCTACGGCTATTTATTGAAGTATAAGTCATTTTTATGTACCAACAAATAGCAAGCTCTGCAAAAATTATGTTTGAATTCCTGAACTCCAAACAAAACTGGATAGTACATATTGCATACACATTACGCAAACAATATGTCAAAAAGGGATGTGAAATCCTTTTTGATGCAGATACTACATGCATTTTACAAACATTTATTGATTGATTTGATCTCAAGTTTCAAACTGCTATCTATATTATGGGCAGTAGAGGTCTGTCAGGATAACAGTCGCTGATATTTAAAAATACACTTCTTAACAATCTAACAGACGTTCTTCACTTAAAAAGTTGTTAAAAACTGTGTACTAGTCTATTGGTCGTGTTAGTCTTAATAAGATACGCTAATGTGCGACATTGAACTGATGTGACTAAGGTTATCAGAAGTTATTCCACGGTGAAAAACAACATTTATTGATCCTTTGAACACGATTAAGCGCTGGCTTGTACAACAATTTAATAGAAGAAGCAAAACCTTGTAAACCTGAGTCATAATGAAAATATATCTGAATTCTATTTTACCGTTACAAATAACCTGAACTATAAATAGTAAATACGCATCTATCAACCCGTTGAACAATCTCCAACATCAAATATGACTCACTTCAGTTCAAGGCCCGAAACTACCACTAAAAAGCAATAAAGGTAGCAAAATTAGTATACATTCTAATATTAGTCAGGCACAATTACCCTACCTGGGTATTTATACAGGTACGTACGTATGTGTTGAACAGAAATGCCCCAATTTCTGTTCAGTATGAGTCACCCGACGGCCTTCACAAGTTGTAACTGATGGTTTTGTGTTACATAAAATCGATCGTTCCAGGAAAACGGCTATTAATAAATTCCGAAGGTATTTTTATGCCGGTGATTGTTTTATCCTCAATGAGATGACGAAAGCACGGTAGAGTTTTATAGAAATTCGTTTGATAGATGTGTTTTTATGTTGTAACAATTGCGCAAAGATGATACTGAGAAATGAACATGCGTTTTGTTAGCAATAGGATGTTTTTTTGCAATAAGAGACATACAGTTTCCTTGTGTTTAATCCTTGCAAATTGTTTAACCTGTGAAGCGACGCAACAAATAGAACAATAGATAAACCATAGACTCGCGGTGACCGGGCAACCGGTTGGTGTTTGATAGGTTCCCTGGGTCAGCCGGGGTGCGAGGGATATGTCGATGACAACCTCACCTCCGGCCTAGCACCAAGACCCACAGTCGGCGTGCGGTTTTAGTCGGCTCGAGTCCGACATAACCTCCCCTTCCGGCTCCGGCAGGGGGGGTATCCGAGGGGATTTCCGCACGAAAAAAAAAAAGGTGTTTGTTAGGTTAATTATTTCATAAGGATAAACCAAATTTATTTTAAATTAAGTTATAATATCGAGTCTATACATAAAATGTATAAAATGCTGTGAAATATTCATGTACTTACATATATTAAAAAAAATACACTAAAAGTATATTTTAAGTTACTAGGATAGCTTCTGGTACTTTGTGATTCAATCAATCAATTAGCTTATTGCAATTCACTGCTGGAATTGGGAAAAGCGATAATTTTGTGATTATTGATGTAGTTAAGTGCTCAAAAAAATTAATTTGTAATTCTCCTGTACATAATTTTATTCGTTTGTTTAGTTTGTGTTAGTCTGTTTATTGGTTGTCTAGAAACCGTAAGGGCCATACTTCTAATGTATCTATGAGTAATCAAAGTCAACAGTTAAGTCCGTCATCGGTTCCCAGAAAAGTTTTCTCAGAAACCCTCCAAGTATCTTCAGCGAAAACAGTTTACAATAGAACTAGTACAGTCAGCAGCATACACACAATGTACAGTAACTTAGTACTTGCATGCTACAAACGTTCATTTCACTATTTTTGATAACCGTACTTAAAGTAATAACCGTATTTTTTACAGCATTTAGTATGCTAATTATTCAAATCGATTTAGAAAAGATTTTTTATGATCGCTTCAGGCGGGATTTGAACCCGCAATCCTTCTCTAACAGGGAGAATGCTTTGACCACTAAGCTACCAGACCCACGCCCCAACTAATCTAAATCTTTCCTCTCTTTCTATATCCGTCTTGATTGCTCCACCGTCACTCCAAAGACAGATATCTAAAGAAAGGAAAGACGTACTTACAATATTCTTCAAGTATTATTTGATGTGTAGCTGTAGCTGTTACCTGTAACCAAATTAAAGACAATCTTTTAAAAATGAAGAAATACGTAATTTGTTCGGTTTTTTTTATAGAATAGGGAAGCAAACGAGCAGACGGATCACCTGATGGTAAGCGATCACCGCCCCCCATGGACACCCGCAACATCAGAGGAGTCACAAGTGCGATGCCTTCCTTTTAAAAGAGAGTAAGTACGCTCTTTTCTTGAAGGTTTGATTGATGATTTTCATACATATTTAATAGATACATACCTATTTGTATTTTACTTACTCAGTATCCAAAAGAAAAGTATATAATTAACTTGTAAACTGAAAGCAGATCCTGAGTTGAGAAAAATGTTTGTTGGATGAAGATGTGAAAGTCATTATATTTTTTTTTACATGTTGTTTGTAGAGTCAAAATATCGTTTACTCTAAACAAATAAAAAACGAGGTAAATATCTCGGTGAGTGCTACACAATTAATGTTATTTTACGTACCTATATCTCTTGGCCTAAAATTCAATAAATTAGGTAATTATAAAAATCTACCACTGTTAGTCTGACGGTACTGCGACACCATACCTTAACTTCCCTTCGTGCAATTCACACGAGATGTTATGAATCAAACAATTTACATATAACCAGAATCATTGCAGAAAAATCTGTGCCTATCCGTCAGAATGCGTCATTTAATAATTCCTGGTACAAATAATACTTTGAATGATCACAAAGCACGTGATTATATTTTTATAACTTAGTATGAGTAATTTTTATGACAGACCAGCTGAGGCCCGAGGCACTGCCTTCGTGGAATACTGAACCCGTTACCGAGACCTACAGGAAACTATTCCACAAATAAAAATTGTAGTTGATATCCCAAATTATTATTCCAAACTATTATCTATCTCTGTGCCGAATTTCAGTCAGGCGTTTTGTTGTGAATGTGTAGTCAGCGTCAAAAATATGAATGTCATAACTACAAAGTTTCAAAATGATCTCAAAACTAAGGTTTTAAGAGCAAATGAAACTGTTTTATTAATTTTAATTATATTATTGCCCGCACTAAGGGTGTGTACTAAATATCAGAACAATCCGTCAACAGTGAACCCACTCCTAGCACAAGCAATTTAGCTTAGTTGGAGGGGTTAGAGGGAATATTAGTAAATTCGGATCTAATATTCTTAAAAAAAAAAAAAAAAAATATGTCTCCGAAGCAAAGCAATGAAACAGTAAGGGAGGTATACTAAGGAATTAATATCATTTGACAGCCTCCGTGGCGTGGCAGTAGTGAACGCGACTGCTATGCAGGAGGCGCGGGTTCGTATCCCGCTCAGTGCAAATATTTGTATGCATGTATAGTATGTATTTATTTACAAATCCAATCAAAATTTTATCCGCATTCTAGATTCCATAACACAAGCACCATGGGTCTAGATAGCGTTGTGTGGAATATTGTGGAATTTATTTTTAAAGAAAATAATCGAGATCGATCTGATGCTGACTGTACCTAACAAACATCCAAACATATCCATCTCCACAAACTTTCACTTTTATAATATTACTAGCTTTGCCCGCGACTTCGTCCGCGTTGAAAGGTATAGGACACATTGCTCCTGTTCCCACGACCCAGATAAAGTTCCTTAAAGTTTCTGTGAGCCTGGTACTTCATTCAAATGTACCAGGCTTACAGAAATACTGATCCCGTGACTGCGACCCACAGGAACCTATACCCGGGATAAAATAATGGTAGAACGGGATAAAAAGTATCCTATGTCCTTCTCCTGGCTCTAAACTACCTCCCTGCCAATTTTCAGCTAAATCGGTTCAGCCGTTCTTGAATTATAAGTGGAGTAACTAACACGACTTTCTTTTATATATATAGATATTACTAGGAAGGAGGATATAGGGTCAAGGTAAAATATGCATCGATATAGTGAAGGAGGTATGAATCACTCATATCGATGATTAATATAGGTCCGGAGTAATTAGGGTATTTATTAGAGATGGGCCGAGTACTCGGTTGATACTCGGTACTCGGCGTACTCGGTGGGTTTTTTGATACTCGGTACTCGGCCGAATAACTCGGTTTTAATGCCGAGTATTCAAACCGAGTTATTAGAGATATTTACAGAGTATTTATTTAAGAAAAGCAATATATTTAGGTATTAAATATAATTAAAATAACAGTGTTAATCAAAAATTCAAATTTTAAAGTATTTATTAAAGTAAATGACTCGAAAAGGGTTTGCAGTATTTTCATTGCATTCGATTGTAGCGACGAAGTTGATGATGAAGATTTTGAGATATTTTCCCGCAAAGTTCCCTCTCGACCGTCGTGAACCTTCTTCGTCATCATTGCGTTAATCCCAGTCGCATCCAAATATTTTTACTTGGAGGGGGTCCGCTTTTACCAGTGTAACTGCGGATTTGGCTGAACTTCGATATTTTCTGTGAAGCAACTGCCATCTGACCTACACAACCTAAAGGCGATATCGAAGCATTGCAGTCAAACTAACCAACCGTCGTGAACCAGTTAGTACTTATTTACGCGCGCTAAATGGGAATTTGATTGAACCGAGTTACTCGGCCGAGTACTCGGTTAAAAATAAATTGATCCGAGTAAAACTCGGTACTCGTTACTCGGAAAAAGTGTTACTCGGCGCATATCTAGTAATTATCGTTCAACCAGTAGGTACACTAGACAGGATAATCAGTCCAATTCGTCATATGCTCTACGACCCTGGTCTTTGTTCTCGCGAACTATATAGGTTAGGTATATCACATACTAGGTAGATGTGGTGGTACCTTGACCTAAAATATAAGTAGATTAAAAATTCAAACACGCGTGTTGCTTGCATAGAGGAACCTACATCGATTATAGGGCAACAGTTTCCTTAATAACTACCGTACACACACTACACACCCCGTGGCCTGTCATCATGTGTATTTTAAATCAGAGCGTTGAAATCAAAAAAAATCAATTGATGTGTTTCCACTTCAGGGTGTATGAAAACTTCAAAGAATTGTCACCGTAATAAGGTATTTATTATGAAAGTTTTACAAAGGAACTGAACATGCAGTATTTAAAAACAAACTATGTATTTAAAAAAAAAGTTAAACACCTAAAGTTACCAATATTCAAAATATATATTCTCTGGCTCATTGAGGAGTTAGTTTCAAGCAATTATACATTCTATTATTGATTTTAATCATCTGAACGTCTGTTATGTATGTTATAATTGTATGTCTAAACAAGGAACTAATTACTTACTCGTATTGTGTTTTTCGAACTTAAAAGTTAACATAATAAATGCTATAAAAAAAATCATTCAAAAAAAATCAATCAAATAATTGCTGTCTCTGACGGCAAATTAGGTAGAAGAAACTTCTTGACTTTTTTTATTAAAGAATTGATAAACTGATTCAATTAGTCATAGTAGTTCATTGTGTATATCCTGTAGTTCATTGTTGCAAGACTTATAATACTCTAACAATTCTGTTATGTGTCTTTGTAAGATGATTACTCAAAAACACTTTTATATCAAATCCAAGCTAATCGCAATACCATTCCGGCAATGTAAAAAAAGGAAAACAAAAACGTTTTTGTTTCAGCATGATGTCTATTTTATATATTACCATACAGTATATTATGAGTTCCCTTGCGAATCCTGCAAGCGATATTTTTACTAAAAACGTCCATTCATCATGCGTGGCGCGAGCTGATCTCTTGCACGGATCAACTAAATTTATGACGTGCTCGATCGAAGCAACAGGGACTCTTTGAGTTCATTTTTTGGATAAGATTTCTTGTGTTTGCGGTTTTACGTAATATGTGGAACCAAAAAGAATAATAGAAGATTTTGTTTTAAGATTACTTCTTATTATTTTATTAATATTATAAAGCTGAAGAGTTTGTTTATTTAGTTGAACGCACTAATCTCAGGAACTATTGCTTAAATTGAAAAACACTTTTTGTGTTGAATAGCCCATTTGTCGAGGAAGGTTATAAGCTAAATATCATCACGCTAATACTCGAAGGAGCAGGGCAGTAACCATAAATATTAACAAATTCAGTATATTTCATACATTGCGAGCATATATGGTTTATTTAAAGCATATTCACATAAGATCAATGATCCAGAAACATTAATCCTGGAAGAGGAGTTTCAATTACTCGGAGTTCTCAACTTTAACCCTCAAACACAACAATCTTGTTCTTACAACGGTGTAAGGCTTCGTTGCGGATTGTGTATTGTGTTTACACGTGATTTCATGAGTCTTGTATGGAATCTTACATACGTACCTACATAATGTTTATTGACAAATTGCTCAAAACCATTCAGTTAAGAAGCTTCAATTGGTTACTATTTAATAATTTATTGGCAACATAAGCATGTGCCAATTTAGTTTATATGACTTTTATATATAGTTTGGTCCATTCTGCGAATGAATATACTAAGTCTTTCACTTACCTACGTATTATTTTCGACTCCTTCGAAAATAATTAGCTAATAAGGGTTCAAAATACCTAATTTGTAAGGAAATTTATGAATAAGGAATCCAAATGACATATGTCCTTAAGCCTATTACACTAAAGGACAAGCTCTCGGTAACTAATCATCATAACCTTTGAAATCAGAAACCTTTTAATAGGTAGGAAACCTACAATTTTCAAGGCATTTCTAAGCAACAATTCATTATCATAAATGCAGACAATAAAACATTTTATTAAGTAAGTGACGTCAAGAATCACGTTAACAGAACTTCCTAGCTTAGTATTTAGTATTCACGCTATGCAAATCACGGACGTAAAGTAAGTGAACAGTGTATAACGTTTTCAGGTCAATGGACCCGAGTGAAACGGGTAACTTCGTCATTGGAGTTATCTACCAAGGTTTAGGTATAATCTGAACATAGGTTATATTTAAATTTATTCTTATTAGAGATAAGTATGCGATGCTGAAATGATATGCGTACCTATACATGAATGTTACTCTATGTGATGCTGATGTTAATTTTGTATTGTTCAACCATACTAATTTTATTTATAGATCTCTCAAACGTGGAAGCATATCAATTCAGATCTATCTGAATAAGAAACATAATTTACTAGTACTTCAGTCAATTCAAAAGTTAAGAATTTTACTGGGTGAGGTTGAGGAACACTCTTTCTTTTTAATAGTATAGGTACATATTTTTTTTTTTATAGAGCACACGTCAATTTGACTTCACCTCGCCTGATGTTAAGCTAAAGGCAAAGTCTCGGAAAGAGGGTCACCATCGTAAACATTTACCATGTTAACAGTGGTGGCACTCAGCTTGACGGCCTCATTAGATGCCTTTTCACGCCCCGCTTAAAGGACCCGGGACTGTAGGAAGAAGGAAACACGTGAGCTGGCAGGGAATTCCAGGTCTTAGTGGTGCGGCATAGGAATGAATCACTGAAACGCTTGGTTCTAGCAGGTATACTCCGCACCGTAAATGGATGACATCTTAGCCCTGCACATGTCGTCCTGTGAAGGAAAGGGGAGGGTGGGACTAATTGGAAGAGCTCGTCAGAACATTCACCATGGTAGAGACGGTAGAAAACTGCCAAAGACGCAACATCTCTACGCATCTGCAAAGGCTCGAGGGTGTTCGTGACCTCAGGATCCCCAATAATGCGGACCGCACGTCGCTGCAACCTGTCGAGAGCATCTAATAAGTACTTTGCGGAGCCGTCCCAGAGATGTGAGCAGTATTCCACGCAGGAACGAATTTGGGTCTTGTATAGAAGACACCGCTGCTCCGGCGTGAAAAAACGTCTCACTCTGTTCAGGACTCCGAGTTTACGCGAGGCTGATTTGATGATACTCTCGATATAGTTTTTGTTATTCAGTTTGCAGCGAACATCCATACCAAGGATAGTGAGGTGATCCTGCAGTGGCAGTGGTGTGCTCTGAAGAGTGGGAAGGGGAAGGAAAGGACCTTTGCTGTAAACGCACATGCCTGGGTCTTCTTGGCATTGACCTAGACCAGGTTCCTAGCGCCCCATTGAGAAATGTGGTCCAGGATCCGGTCCAGCTCTGTGACAAGAAGCTGTTTTTTTTCCGCGATATGAGACTGCTTGGCCGCAGGATGTACGTAATAACTCCCGTGTAAGGTGCTGTCATCTGCATAGCAGTGAATGTTTCCGTTACAGAGCATGTCATTGATATGCAGAAGAAAGAGAGTGGGAGATTAAAACGGAACCCTGCGGCACGCCAGCATTTACCTGCAAGAACTCCGAAGCTCGTCCATCACAAAGGACGCGAATACGGCGCCCCTGCAGGAAGCTTGCAACCCAGTTACACAGTCTAGGAGGCAGGCCGAAGGCAGGTAGCTTGGAAAGAAGCGATTTGTGCCATACCCTATCGAAAGGTTTGGCGATGTCAAGACTAATTGCCTCACCGTGCTTCTCCATAGCCTCACCCCAAAGGTGGGTCATGTAAGCCAGAAGATCACCCGTTGACCGTTTCGGTCTGAAACCGTATTGCCGGTCACTAAGCAAGGAGTGATCCTCTAGGTGGCGCATGAGCTGTGTGTTAATTATGTGCTCGAACACCTTGCACAGCACTGAGGTGACGGCTATGGGTCGATAGTTGGCTGGGTCCGAGCGATCCCCCTTCTTGGGGATCGGCTGGACATTCGCCTCCTTCCAAGCCGAAGGCACTGTACCCGAACTGTAGGACAGTCGGTACAGCCGCGTTAGCATAGGAGATAACTCCGCTGCACATTTTTTAAGTACAACCGCTGGAATACCATCAGGACCACTGGCTTTCCGGACATCGAGTGATTGCAGTACTGCACGGACATCGCGTTGCCTGATACGTATATCAGGCATTGCGTGGTCACCAGTGGGCATTGTCCGTGGTTGCATACCACAATCATCGACTCGGGAGTTGGCCGCGAAGAGATTGACCAGCAAATTTGCTTTCTCTTGCGGCTCATGGGCCAGAGATCCATCGGGATTGCTCAGCGGGGGCAGCGAGGGCTGGCAGAAGTTGGCTTGCACGGCTTTGGCCAGTTGCCAGTAGCCACGGCTACCCGTGGTATGCGCCACTAGCTCTTGGCCCAGCCGTGCTATGCGCTGGGCATCCGCCCTGACGCATGCCCTCTTGCAGACCTTTGTGACTCTGTTGTACGCCGCCTTGAAGTGACCCACGTTGGGATCGCGGGTGGCGCGCGCCCGCACCCAGGCGCGGTACGCAAACTGTTTATGCTCAACAGCCTCCGCGCACTCGCGCCCGAACCACGGACGCGCTCCGCGGACTCCGGTGACATCGGTGTATGGGATATAGTATTCCATACCTAGACCGATCTCACCGGCGACGGCAGTAGCGCTCTCAGATGGGTTCTTACCCTCAAAGCAGCGTTCAACCCACGGGATGGACGCATAATAGTCGCGCAATCCATCCCAGTCCGCTGACGAGTAGTGCCATAGCCGCCTCTTCCCCTGCACGGGTCGTGGGGGCGCTACAATGGGCACGGTGGAGCGGACCAGACAGTGGTCGGAGTTACCTAAAGCAGCACTCACCGAGACACTGTACTGGTCCGGGCGACTCGTCAACAGAAGGTCTAGCAGAGAGGGCTCTAGGCCGGACTCTCTTGGTATCCTCGTGACCTTGTGCACCAATTGAGTCAAGTCATGCGCCAGGGCAAATGCGTGAGTGGCTCTTCCCGCATGGTCTGTTTTGGCGGAGCCCAACCAGATCTTGTGGTGGGCGTTAAAATCCCCCAAAAACACCAATTCGGCGTTCGGAAACCGCTCCTGCGCCGCCTGACTCAGGTATTCGAATAGTCGAGTTATCTCTGCATCTCCTGTATGGGAACGGTAAAGGCACATATAGATCTGACTCGTGGAGCCATGGTCTACGTGTACCCAAAGGATGGAAAAGGATGGGTCCTCTAGACAGCGCAAACGGCGACAGCAAATATCCGCCCTAACAAACACGCACACCCCGGCTTTTGCTCGGAAATTTTCCTCGATAACATAGCCGGGGTAAAGCAGGTAGGTCGTGTCGTCAGGGCGGTGTATTTGTGTCTCCGTTAGAAACAGCATAGATAGTTTCGCCGTCTCCAGGTGTTGGTGGACGGCGTTGAGGTTCTTATGGAGCCCACAGATGTTCGTGGACTCCACCTAAAATAGAGTTTTTGTGGGAGAGTCCCTAGCCGCTGTTTCAACAGTTTTTGTTTTGTGCGCTGCCATGAGGTGAAGGGTAAGGGAAGGCGAAGGATTGGTTTTATCTATGAATGTGAGGCGTGACGAGAGCCGACGCGCCGAACGGAAGGGCCCCCGTACCCTCCCGAATATGGTCGCCGGGCTCCCGTCCGGTCGCCAACCAGCACGACGAGCCATATCGGGATTATGCGCGACCTGGTGGGGCAGCCTCCCAGGGTGGTTAGTCCCAGTTGGGCCCCTGTACTATGCCGCGGGCGGCCAGCGGCACCACCGTTTCTACGGGTCTCCCTGCCCGGCGCGGCGCCCCGCGTCACACCCCACTAAACTACGCCAAAACCCACCGGTCCCACTAGTGCTGCGACTACCATCACCTAGGCCCGGCTATGCACTTGCTGATCCCTGAACGCAATCCAACCGAGATTGGATTACTATGGAGGGTTTTTCGCACTTGTACACGGTGGTACCAACCCGGTCGAAATAAGTGTCAAATTTGTGCCATCAAATTTCTGTCATCGAATCTAACCTACGCTATAAACTATTACTATAAACTCAGACAATCAATATGTTTCAATATTGTTGGTTCAGAAAATGAAGATGTGTCTAGGTTATGTCTATGCATACAGTAACGTATATTTGACAGCCTCTGTGGCGTGGCGGTAGAGAACGCGACTGCTACGCAGGAGGCGTGGGTTCGATCCCCGTGCAGTGCAAATATTTATATGCATAAATATGGCTATTTGCATTGGTCTGGGTGTTTCTATACATAATATGTATGTATGTATTTAAAAAAAAAAGTATCTAAGTATGTTTATCCGCATTGTAGATTCCATAACACAGGGTAGTTAAGCTTATCATGGGTATATGCATGCATGGGGAATAGCATTGCGAATCAAAACAATAAGACCGGCCTATCTAACATCTATCTATCCTTACATTGAAACACTACAAACAACCAATTATCCCTTGACTACAGAGATAAACAACGCCTTTTCAGTGAAAAATATCACATATTGAACACCTTGTGTGTATTTTTCAGTACCCCAGGCTAATCCCTAAAACCTTTCACCTTAATGGCCCTCCCAACCCCGGACCAATCTGTTTCTACATAGATAGGCATGAGAGTTTGCGTGTTGGGAAGAAGCTAGCCCATCTGGTTAATGGCCCTGGAGACCAACACGCAAGTAATTGCGGGTGACGTTAAGAGCGAACTGATTTCTCATTAACTGATTTGAATTTGGGATTTACCTAGAATGTACTTGATTTGCGTGTCTCACGGCAATACCTACGGGAAATATAGACTAAGAGAACCGTATAATTGTCAAACATAAGAGTGGTAGAAAGTTAGTGAAATGAATGTGATGAAACTGTGGTGGTAAGATTTTTTTTGACGTATAATGATAGGTCAAAGAGAAAAAGAATAGTATTTTTTTTAAGATTCTACACAACGTTATCTAGACCCATGGTAAGCTTCTTTATAGCTTGTATTATGGAATCTAGAATGCGGATAAACATACTTATATACTTTTTTTTTGTAAATATATACATATTATACATAAACACCCAGACCAATGCAAATAGCCATATTCATGCATACAAATATTTGCACTGAGCGAGAATCGAACCCGCGCCTCCTGCGTGGCAGAGGCTGTCGATATTATTATATTTACAAACATATAGTAGCAGTATAAAGACCTACCTTAATAGTATAACAATCAAAATGATACTAATGTTTGCAGTATCAATTTTATTATAATAATAGAAATATATTTATATTTTGTACACTCTTTTTTTCCGTTGTATATCAATAAAAGTCAATTTGTATTAGTAATTTACATTAATTGTTCATATATATTTATATTTATTTCTCAGCAGTCAAAATCATTCACACGAACCTTTTAAATACCCTAAAAAGTAGGAGAATTCCACTTTCGAAAACACCCATAATCCATAATGTTACTTGTTTCCAATTAATGCTTAATACAAATTACTGCTCGTGTGATATGAACGAATCTCCTTATTTTGTTAGAACACGATCTTTGTATGAATATTGCTTACAAATAGTATATCTGTGAACTAATTACTATCTTCAATTAAAATGGCGGATACAAGGAAACGTGGAATATTACATCAGGAACATTTATGTTTGAAACCATTCATGGGTGGAAAATTAAAAGGTGATTTGAATTTCGTATTCCATGACGTGGGTCTCGCTCGTAAATGCAAATGTGCTTATTTCCTAGACGACCCACAATCTACTCGTATTTTCAATTCAGAGTGGAAACACCAGAGGACTAGATAATACAGTAGACTGTTTGGAATACCTATTTCCTACGATAAGTTGGATTTTAATCGAGTTTGTATTAGAAGTTCTGTGGTTGAATAAGTTCATGTTTCTGACTTATTCTGACTACTTATAAGGTTAGCGGCAAAGTGTGCGACTGATAAGTTTAAGATCGCGGGTTCGATTCTACTTCAGTGCAAATATTTGCGTGCATGAATATGAATATTTGGATTGAACTGGGTATTGTTTCTATGTATTTAAGAGGGATGCATGTATTTACAAAATAATGCTGACTATGGTTCTAGATGGCGTTGTGTAGAATGTCTTAGAATTTTTATATTTATATATGTTACCGGAAATGTGTATAATCCGGAATTCTATACAATGCCTAGGCATTGTATACAATGCCGAGTGCGCAGCAGGAAATGTATGAAATGTTATCAAAGAATATTGATGGTGGTTATAAAAAATGCAACCACTTAGGCTAATGCTGGAGCCTAGCTTTCGCTTCAGTCTTCTAACCTATAATATATCCAGGTCGGGGCGCAGTGTCCACACCACGCAATTTAACTTGGATAGATTAGGTTAGAAGATTAATGCGGGAGCGGAGCGGAGCGAAGCTCCCGCATTAATCTTCGTGGTTATTTTTTTTATTCATTCAAAATATAAATTTTCCACAAAATCATCCGCAAATATAGACAATAACCCATTTATTTCACACATTTCCGGTGGAACGGCAGGAATTCTATGTATTAACACACATTTCCTAGGATTTGTATACAATTCCTTGATTTCATACATTTCCGGTAACATATACAATACGTATACATTTAGTATTTACGAACAATTTTGACAACGCGACTTAATCAGAACTTGATCAACAAATCTATTTTTATATTTGAATCTTCACAAAGCAGACAAAACACATACTTATAACCAATGATGTACTATGAACTGTATTTAATAATACGTCATTGCTTATAACTCAAACATAACAGCCTGAAGTAAATAGTTCCTCTCGAGTTATTACGAACGGTTCCTATTAAATTGAACCCAATGCACTCTCCACTCCACACCAAAACAGTAATTTCCATGCGCAAACGTCAAGAGCTTTTTTGCGGTCCATTACAGCCGGTTCAGATTACATCCAATGGCATGGAAATTGTCTACATCGTTAATTGGAAACCGAACACTTTTTATTCATTGGTACAGATAGAAGAAAAAGCTGGAATTGCCTAAGGGCTCATCCTCCTGATTAATTTTCTGAGCATCCCTGTTTGGCAGTAATACTTTCGTTAGAATTGGCAGTTAATTTCGGTGGCAGCTGGTATTGGTTTCAATTTTTGTACTCGTCTGTATCTAATAGATTGAAGCGAATGAATGATAAGATCATAGGGGAGTGAACATAAAGGAAACGCATTGTTAGACTCGTGAAACTTGTGACAATGTCAGCTCTGTATTTTCTTTTCAATAACTGTGTTATCAGGTGTCCCATTCTTGAATGTGATTGTTATAACTAGGTATAGGCACTATTTTTATCTCGTAGTACCTACAGTGATGCAAATGTGAATGAGGTTTTGGCTTCGATTCCTATGTATAGCAGAGCTCCATTAGGTTTAACTGTTTGAATACTTTTAGTTGCAGAATAAAGTCTGGGAAAAATACCCGGTTTACTGTCGACGATAATAACCTTTATTAAAGCGTTATCCCCTTTATGCCTTTCTCTTACAACATACACCCGATTTATTTCATCTTTTATTTCTGGTATGTAAACCTTGTTGACAACAGCCGCGATCTACTGAAAACAACTGGAACGTCGAGTTCAGCATAAATCGCAATAAAATACTTACTTTAGACATACGCAGTTTTATTTTCATGAGGTATATTCACGTTAACATTCAACAGGATTGTTGAAATTGTGAAGAGTGATTGTAAAATACGTTTTGTAACACAATTTTGTTTATCCATATGTTTCCAAAAAAAACAATAGGTGCAATCTACCCTCCAGAAATGATTAAGCTCGACATCTTGAAAGCAATATCTTACCAAAACCGACACGGTACCTTTATTTATTTCCTGTAACAACTTACTTAAGGGTGGACCTAATGATGTATGGTGGTAATATATGGCGATTAACTTGCAGTTTCTGGGCAGGCCCCTACAGTGCAAGTGCAAGGATACAGTGATAATGAATGCTGGGATAGCACGCGATCGTATTTTGTTAGTGATTAAGTGATTCGGTTGTTAAAGGATTTATATTGTTGGAAATGAACGGTACATTGATTTAAAGGTAACAAATTTATTTTTCACATTTAAGATCAAGTGTAACTATAGCACTATCTTTACACATAACACATTTTAAGTATAGAATAATTTGTAAACTTTTTATTAATAATACTCTTTCCTATCCTGAGTGTTTCTATGTACTTGTAAATGTATTTCATTTATATCAAATTAGCTTTTTCTCGCGGCTTCGCCCGCTTGGATGTCGGTTATCGCGACAAAATATTTCTCAAAAGACGTAGGTGTACGAAGTTTCATGTTTCTAACTTTGAAAATGACCAACTTCCCATACAAAAGTTTATCATCTATTATCCTCTTAGTAGTAAAATTTTGAAAAACGCTGATACACGTGTTCATTTATTTCTTAAGACACAGGTTTATGAAATTTAGCGCATCTAGCTCTGAAAAACACGGACTTTCATACAAACTTCCATCCCTTATTTTACCCCTTTAGTAGTAGAAATTCCAAAAATCCTTTATTAGCGGATGTCTACGTCATAACATCTACCTGCATGCCAAATTTCAGCCCGGTCCGTCCAGTGGTTTGGGCTGTGCGTTGATAGATCACTAAGTCAGTCAGTCAGTCACCTTTGAGTTATATATATTTAGATGTATGTAAGTATTGAAGGTCTAAAACATTATAATATTAGTCCACATTTAACATGAGTAATTATCTCCTTTATGAACCCACATCCCTCATTGTACCCAGTTCAAAGGTGCTCATCAAACTGTCAGCATTGTCCCACTGAATAGTAATGGCTGACCTTTGCCCCAGATATTAGAACTATATGTCTAAATTATGTTTATCCGTAGTCTAGAGCACCTATTACAAGCCATAAAGTACTGTGAATTATATCGGCAGAAAAATATTATTTCTTCAATTTGAATAAAAGTTTAAAAAAATAATGTCACATCATCCGATAATACATACAGACGCACATACATGACATCGTGACCCTTACAAAACAAAGGGAGCCGTGGAAACATACAGCGTTCATTCTATAATCACAAAAACATTCCTGTGTCCATATTATGTTAATAAAATTCAAAGACGTAACTAAACTGATAATTAAATTATCGCATTATCATGTCTAGTGTCAATGTTTGAGTGTTGCAGTCACGTTGACGTCACGAGGTCGCCACGTGACTCGCTGAAGAGTTTTCCAAGCGAGGTGGCTGGTGAGTCACTCTTTGTGGTACAAGTTGAAAACTACAAGCGTAATTTGTGAATCCTACTAATAATATAAATGTGAAAGTCTGTAAGTATTGATGGATGGATGTTGAAAACTAGGTATGGGGTTAGCTGACATCGTGGATTAACACATAGCTATGTTTGGTCGGGATAACCGAAATCCACGCGGGCGGAGCCGCTATTCAACTATATTATGATTTTTGAGCATTTCCATTCACAGCGCACGAAACCCTACCCACAAGTTAAAAGAATATTTATTACTAGCTTTTGCCCGCGGAAAGGACATTGGCTATGTTTGCCAATGTCCTTTCTCATGGTCTAATCTACCCCTATACCAAATCTCATCAAAATCGGTTCTGTGGTTTAGGCGTGAAAGCGTAACATACAGACAGACAGAGTTACTTTGTTAGTATGTAGTATGGATTTCATTTTCTACCACCAGCAAAAGTTATTTCCGTTTTGTCCCACGTTCGCTTGACAATCTTTACAGTGATCATTTGTTTTCTCCAAATAATTATGTAAGTAATTAAGACTTTTTTATTATATAATATGTTGTTATATTCCGCACGCCGAATGATGATCCCTATGACGTTTCAACTGAAAGTTGTATTAGTTATGAGAAACAATTTCGATAAAATACTGTTTTTTCAGGCAAATGTCATGTCATTCAGCCAGGTCATTCAACATAATAAGCAATATTTATTTATTTTGAAAAAAGGACTACGCGCATTGATGGACATAAAACACTAGATAAAAAAGTAACAGCCTTATTATATTTTATTTTACTATACTTTAATTTTTATTCAAATTGCATAATTTAAAGAATTTAAAATTCTTTTTGAATTGAATTTTAAAGAATTCATAATTAGCTGGCAATTATGGATTACATGGAAAAGTATTTAAATGGAGGCCATAGACCTACCGTATTTTTTTAATTCAGTCATGTCATGTCTTGTCAGTCTGTTTTGTCTTCTTGTCACACCGCATCACATCACGTCATACGAGTGCTCTAACGCCTTGTATGCGCCACGTCTTTCTTTGTTAGCTGAGTTTTGTTTCTGTTTTCGCTGTTTTGTGTTATTTGTTTATTTTCTGTGACCTGTTTGTTGATTTTCGGTTTTGCAAAATGCCGAAAAGACAGCGGAAAACTGTTCTCAACAGTGAAGTTCGCGAGTTTGTAGTTCGTTTGCGAGACTATTTTGCTCGTGAACAACAAAATGGCGGACCCTTGTTACCGCTTGACAATGTTCGCGATCGTGTAGCCGATGCTCTAGGAATCGGAAAGGCTACTGTTTCTCGAATAACAAAGGAAAAATTTGGGGAGTCGTCCATGGAGGACAATAAACTATTAACACCAAAGAAAAAGAAAAGGTTATGTCATATAACAGAACCTGATGAATTTGATTTAGATGCTATACGCAATCATATTTATGGTTACTACCTACGAGGTGAACTACCGACCTGCCAGAAGTTATTATCTTCATTAAAAGCTGCAGAACTCTTCAAAGGCGGTGCCGTACTTCTCTTAGAATTGTTTTGAAAAAATGTGGATCCCGCTATAAAAAATGTGACAAGAGAAAAATATTAATGGAGCGTACTGACATAGCTTTACTACGATGCGATTTTCTTCGCAAAATCAAACAAATTGATAACTGGGAGAAGGTAGTATACCTTGATGAGACATGGCTGAACGCCAATCATACTGTAGGTAAGGCATGGACGGATGACACAGCGAAATCCAGCACAAAAACTCCTGAAGGAAAGGGCCAGCGCTTAATCATTTGCCACGCTGGCACAGCTACAGGTTTTGTGCCGAATTGCCTGTGGGCTTTTAAGTCAGTGAAAACAACGGAGTACTACGAGGAAATGAATTTCGAAAAGTTTAAGACATGGTTTATAAAACTATTAGAAAATTTGAATGAGCCTCACTATATTTTAATGGACAATGCTTCATATCACTCAGTTCAAATTAACAAACCCCCCAGCAGCAATAACAAAAAAGCTGAAATTATAGAGTGATTACACGGCAATGGTGTGGAAACTGACAGTCAGATGTTAAAAAAAGAGTTGGTTAGACTGTTGAACTTTCACAAACAACAGACGCACCCATCATATTTTTTGGATGAATTGGCCAAATCAAATGGACACACGGTAATTCGGTTACCGCCCTATCACTGCCAATATAATGCAATCGAGTTGATATGGGCGCAGATCAAAGGTATCTATATTTTTTATTTATATAATATTATGTATATGCATATATTTCTAAAAATAATTACTGAATGTACGAATATTTTCAGGTCATGCAGCTAGGCATAACACAACTCCGCCATTCACGGCAAATAAAATGATGGTTTTATTGGAAGAAGCTTGCGCTCAAGTGACAGCTGACGATTGGCGAAAAGTGGTCGAAAGAACGAAGAAAATTTGCTTACAAGACTGGGATCGAGATGTACAATACGACAATATCATTGACCAACCGTTAATAATAAACGTCACGGATAGCTGCAGTTCAGACTCAGATTTTGAAGATCCGATTGACCATGTATCAGATTCAGATTGATATAAATAAAATACAAACTCAAAGCATTTGTTTTATATTTCCAACAAATTATCGATATTTTGTTTATCGATGTGTCCCTTCTTAGTCGATAACAGCTTGACGAATACGTTTGACGAAAACGTAACTTTTGCAGCACGTACCATGTACATTTGCATTGAGTTTTTTTCTATTATTTCCGAACATTACGTAATAATTTCTTAATATTCATTTTTATAATTTACAATTGTACACAATTATGATTTTTTCGTCTTTTTAATGGACCTCTAAAGGATTTGATGTGATAGGACGTCAGTACAATGTTAAGCGCTAACGAACTGTCATAGGGATCATCATTCGGCGTGCGGATTATAACTCGCATGAATCTACTCTATTCTATTTAAAGAGCCGTGAAAAAAATTCAACACTAAATGAAGATTTGTTTAAAAAAATAAAAATAAATAAAGTCTAAACACTCACACCCAAGATAAACCGATACGGGTTTTATGGGTGTTATCATAATGTACCTACTATGTAAAGCTATTTGACAAATAAAAAAAAAAATAAAAAAAATAATAACAGTCAATGATAGATAAGTACGAGTATTTATTTATTTGATAAATACTACTTATAATAAGCTGCAACTTCGCTTGCGTAGAATTGCATCATATCTCTGGGATGAAAAGAAAAATAAGACTCCATCTCTGTCCTAAATTACTGTTCCATCATTTTTAACAGAGATTCATTCATACATTCATCTATCGATTCTTCCATTGAAACTTGCGCATTTATAATAGCAAAGAGGTGTTTATCCGCTCTTTCTTATGAATTACATACCAGACAGCCTTGAACTCGCGGCTGTATGGAAATTTTATAACTTGTTCGCACTACGTCGCACCTAAAGGCATTGTCGACGAAAATAGATATGGGACTACAATATGGCTCCTTTTACTTTATAGTGCCTACTATGCGTAGTAATTCAAAATATTATATGCTTTCATCAAAAATGTTACCAGACTAGAGTAGTATATTTTTTATATCACTTAGGTGGCAGACAAGCACACGGCCCACCTGATGGAAAGTGGTTACCGCGGCCTGTGGACGTATGCAACACCAGGGGCGTTACACTCATGATGCCCACCCTGGAGAAACCTTAATTATAATAAAAATAAAAAAGAAGAAATCATAAAACATTATCACATTATTATAATATTAAAACTGTGCTAAGTAGTATTAAAATGAGTGATCAACTATGTAGGTAGGTATAGATAGCCTCAGATTGGTCTTGACTAGCAAAGTATTACTTAAAATAATTTTAATACCTTTTTTAAAGATCATTTTCAGTGCTTTTTTTTAAATTAACATAATTAACATTTTTTATAATATTAGTATGGCCTTTAAGTCATACTAATATTATAAAAAATTGCGAAAGTAACTCTGTCTGTCTGTCTGTATGTTAAGCTTTCATGCCTAAACCACTGAACGGATTTTGAAGAAATTTGGCTTAGACCATGACCACTTAGGTTATGTTTGGTCGCGATAACCGACATCTACGCGGGCGGAGCCGCGGGCAAAAGCTAGTATTTATTTGTTTCGTTTAAAATATCGTCGTAACCATGAGGTTAAAGGCTACTTAAAGCACTAAAACTTAGATACAGGAAAACTAAGCTAGATAAGGGTTACATGTGGTATTTCATGTAGTACAAAAATTTTCCAACAAAAATAACAAATTCGTACAGCTATTTAACAACAAAGCCTATTCTATACTACATGACTCATACTTCACGCCACAGAAATCGAAGCTTTTTTGATTACGTCAAAGATTCTCATACAAACCTTATTTTTGCAACAAGGACGCACGCGATGTACTAAATTTAAGCTTTCATTAACAACATAATAAAACGTTCCACTTGATTAGCCTTGAACGCTGAGTCAGTACATATAAATACCTTGATAAACAAGTAACAAAACCTCTAATCGATTTAGTGAAAAGTGAACATCCAACACGGTATTTGAACCCACAACCAGAATAATTCCCCGAGTCAAATGTATAGGAGAATTTCAAATGTCCAAGATGTGTTTGAGTAGCTCAGTTGTTCAGAGCATTGCACGCCTCGCAGGACCCTGTCGACGTCACTGGAGAGAACATTTTGGCGGCAGACCTATTGTGTTAACATTTCCTATTTTTTGGCGATAGTTAAGTCACACCCAAAGAAAAATACAGTATTCAAATAACCAAAGTTTAATAATATCTAGGTTGAATGAGGTTTAGTAATTACTAGATGTTACTATTTGACTTCACTGATATTGTATAAGAGAATACTAATATTATTTCACTGCAAAATGACACTATGGTACACAATAAAGTCATAAATCTTGACATCAAATTACACCTGAATCTGACGAGCAAAAACACTAATTTCTAATGACGTCATTTCTATTATTTATCTGAGGTTTATGTAATGCAGTGTGGTACAAAGATGCGAACCCATAAAAGGATGCAAACGAACATTTTAATCTATCCGGCACGCACAGCTCGTAATGTCTATATGTACTTAACTAAATTACTTGCATAAATCATATTTAAACGTGACGAACGACGGCGCCTGGCTCCCCTAAAGCGTCTCACAAACAATTTATCAACCTTATCTGAAGACACTTAGGTTCAATTTCGGTAATAAGCGCCAAATTTCGTACGATATTTCGCAGTGTTGTTAAAAAATGTAGTTTATGGCACTCGGTGCAAAGTTCAAAATTTGGTAGTGCGAGGAAGCAAGGAAAGCTTTATCTCGTGGACTTTTTTATAAAATTATTTTGTTCTCGTGATATTCGAATCGCCTAATTTTTCAGTGTTTTGTTTGTTTTGTTTTTCGCTAAGCAGTTACTGAAAAATGAAATATTGTCATTATAATTGTATTTAATGTAGGTTAATAAAAAGTAATTTATTTTGAAGTTATGCAATAGTGCCCAACTGTAGCTTTAAAACATCATAATCAATCAATGTATCCAATGTCAATTAGGTATTTGCAAATTGATGTCATATTCAGCTGTTCCATTCCTGACATCGGATCCATTTGTAAATGTAAATTTAATCTAACAGTTATCACGTAATAGTTTAGCCGGAATTAACTAAAACTACCCATTTTAGTTACTCTACAAATAAAACCTTTCTATCTAATTGAAGTATACCATACAATGGAATAATAATTAATATTTGAAAATATAAATTGAAAGCGGTATTGAATCGAAAAAGGAGTATGTATTTCCGTCTTTGACTATGGGTAACTTATTAAAAGAGCTTTAATTTTCACTATTTTCATACATAAATGATGATATCTCAAATATAGATAATTTAATTGTTAGTAATTTTTAAATTAACCCGTACAATATTTAGGTACTATATCAATTCTAGCAGCAAAATCACAATTATCTTTCATTCAATTTGAAAAATTTAAATTTCATATTTTTCAATATGTGACACTTAAAATAGTCCTTACGAACAAGTTTCAAAATTTTCACCTCACGATAAAACACGGTTTTATTCTTGAAACTTTACAATCTGTTCCTTCCCACAGGAAAGTTGGAGGAACATTCAGTCGATGATTTATTCCTACCCTTATCTGTAGTACATGTTCATACTCCATTACGATTAGGTATTCATGTTGTACACCTGATACCTTGAGTGGGTGTGGATGGGGCGAGCCGTGAACGAAGTTGGATAAGGTAAAACCGATTTACACTAAACTCTAGTTAAGAGTATGTTAAACTCTAATAAATGTTTTGAGATATTTAAACAAACTGGTTCCTTTAACAAATTATGTACTATGTATGATTTGAGATTGACATGGTCATTAACATTAATAGTATAACACTCACCGGGATATTTACCATGTTTATGATTGGTATTTGGTAACCGATATTTCGGCGCTGTTACAAGCGCCATGATCACGGTGTACTGACGACCGCCGAGCTAGTTGTTCTATGTACTATGTGTAAATGTACTATGTACAATCAGCATCAGGAAACAGTAACTATAAAGTACTCAAAATGATCTTAATTTAGTTTTTTTACCCCCCTTTCAATTTCCGATTCTCGATATTTGGTATAAACCTTTAGTTCGGACAATTATACATACTAATATTATAAATGCGAAAGTAACTCTGTCTGTCTGTCTGTCTGTCTATCTGTATGTTACGCTTTCACGCCTAAACCACTGAACGGATTTTGATGAAATTTGGTATAGGGATAGATTAGACCTTGAGAAAGGACATAGGCTTTGTTTGGTCGCGATAACCGACATCCACGCGGGCGGAGCCGCGGGCTAAAGCTAGTAAATTATAAATTAAGAAAACAGTTTGATTTACTCTCAATACGAGAGTTTTAAGATCTTTTTGAGATTTCGTCGTCAAGATATTAATGACGCTGACTGTAAGTTGAACAAGCTGTTTTCGGTTATTTATGATGCTGAATTATATTTCAGTATACCTAAGTGTATGAATTTCACACCTATAATGAAAATTTTACTTTAATATATATTTTACATTCGAAAAACATCGGAAAAATGAAATGCTCAAGTGAGACTCGAACTCACGACCTTTCCCTTATAGGAGGAATGCTCTTCCAACTGAGCTATTGAGCCACACCTGAACCACTTCAAATTTTCCTTCCTGTTATATCCGTCTTCAAGGGTGACGGTTCCGATGTTTTTCGAACTTAAAAGTTAGCATAATAAATGCAATAAAAAAATCTTTAAAATATATTTTACACTTAGGAATATATCGTGAAGTGATTTTTTTACCTAATTTTACGATAATGCCTCACTCTAGTATGTATTCCTATAAAGTCACGTATGGCTCACCTTGAATTTTTAGACTTTTTAGACTTTGTTAAATTAAAATAGGGCAATAAATTCGTATTGTATATTTGTCGATTATTTTTATTTTTTCAGTTTTTTTCTTATTCAAATATCAAATATTTGAATAAGAAATTGCTCAGTAACTTCATTTTTTTATTTTAAATCAAAATTTTAACAAGAATTATTGTTTTCTAAAGTATTTAAACAAAACTACATTGAGAAGTAATCTAAACTTGCTCGCTTACTATACCATATAAATATACTTGAAAGTAATAAAACGCGTAGTGAAATAATTAACACTGGTTCTACGACTTGTAGGTACTTTAAAGTTTCCAAAGTTCGTATAAGTCCGGAGGGGATGATTCTGAAGATGCGTATCGACAGGTGCCCTCGGCTGACTTAAGTGATATTACGTGTTTAACGGCATTTGAACTATTACATTTATTATTATTATCTATGAAGGTGTCGAGAGTTATAGTATTCACTAGAGAAGGGTGTAGTAGAACAATTTAAAATAGGGTTATCTATTCTGTGGCAGGGTGTCAAAGTCAAAATCATTTATTCTGCATAGACCATTAAATCGGAATTTCCAAAACTTCAATATAAAATAAATATTAAATACCAGTTTGAAACGCGGGCGTGACCACACTGGTTCGAAACGCGGCCCAGACCTAAAAACACAGCAGGGCATTTTTTTTGTCTATTTACAAGCATTTACTTAGTCTAATACTTATAGTCTAGATGCAGTGCTTTGCTTGAATAGCATAGCTGAGCGAACAGTTCATTTCCAATCTTGTTTATCCTCTAAATATTCATGGATTTTATATTAGCAGTCATAATCTCAGTTGTTTGAGTACTTACTACTATCACAGAATAAATAATAGTACTAGCGTATACTGTAGTAGATAGCTGGTTCGATGGAGTGACTGTAGGACAAAATATATTATTTGTGAAAAATGTATGTATGATTTTACCACTACTACCAGGGATGTTAAAGTTATTCACTATACTAATAATATAGGAATCCATTTCAATATTGTTATTGGAAACGACCCAACACTTTTTTGAACTAGCTGCAATACATAACTGAATTATATTGAATAGCTATTGCCTGCTTTTCTGACCGCATGGAATGATGATATAATCCCGTTCTCGTGACTCATGAAAACCAATTTCAGATATAAAAAAATAGTTTATGTGTTATTCCAGACTTTAAGTTATCCATATACTAAGCTTCAACCAGATTCGTTCAGTCAATAGAGCGTGCTTAAAAAAATAATATCCAAAATAAGAACCCGACTGACCCAGAAAAGTTCGGAATAAGTGTGATAGCAGGTACTCATTAATTTTCTCATTCATTTGCAAATGCCTGCTATCAAACTTATTGCGATATTTTCAGTATCAGTCGGGTTTTTTATTTTGAATATTTTTTAATACTTTTTAGTTACGTCATATATATGTGTTATATATTTTTGTGATATCCTATTAATTATCTTCATTTTGATACCGTACTCGATAGATACGAGTGATAATATTTTTGACAACACACATTTATCCATGTATTATCCAAGAACACTTGGGCGATGAATACCTTTAATTTGAGATATTATTCATTGAAATTCGTGAAATGGTTCAGTATTTATGAAGTTATAAGGAATATTCCAAACATACATACAAAATACGCGTGAAAACTGTTATTTAAGCTTTATTAAAGTGTTATACTGCAGATCATCTCAGATTAACTTTAGGTTGTATTTTTATCTATTACTTATACTTACTGAAACTAAGTCTAACTTTTGGTGTTCCATGATATACAATAATAATAACGGGAGCCTTGTGACCACGGCCGGTGTAACCTGGTAGAAATGTCAGGCAAATCAAAGGTAGGTATGTACCTATACCATGATCGCATTAGTTGCCGTTATTATTATTGAAACGAAGTCTTCTAGAAGCCCATTATTGTATCTTTGAGACTATTATTTTATCCAAGAACCTCTTTGGCGACATATAATAAATATAAGTACAGAATTTCTCTACCATCCAATACGGAGAATTACAAAGTTTCTACCTAACCTATTCGTTTGTAAGTTACACCCCAAATAAGGGACAGTTCCTGCTCCCTTCGCGTGACATCTGTAAAGGGTTTTCGATGTCGCCAAACTTGATCCTTTTAAGTTTCTCTCAAAGAGTAAATAACTGAATACAGGAAAATATATAGAAATAAAAGATTGCTTCATAATAAGTACCAAATAATCTGATACAATTTTCTAATTTCCTGACTATCACAATGTTTTCTTGGATACGTCTGATATTGTTGAAACGGGCCTTGTGTAAACTCAATTGTATTATAGGATTGAATATAACCCATAGAGCCCAATTAAACCTATTTTTATATAATCTCAATAAAAATAACTACTACTACTGCTAAATGAATAACCACATCATATAGAAACGCTATGGTACAATTTTTTTTTTTTTTTTTTTATAGGACACGTCAATTTGACTTCACCTCGCCTGATGTTAAGCTAAAGGCAAAGTCTCGGAAAGAGGGTCACCATCGTAAACATTTACCATGTTAACAGTGGTGGCACTCAGCTTGACGGCCTCATTAGATGTCTTTTCACGCCCCGCTTAAAGGACCCGGGACTGTAGGAAGAAGGAAACACGTGAGCTGGCAGGGAATTCCAGGTTTAAGTGGTGCGGCATAGGAATGAATCACTGAAACGCTTGGTTCTAGCAGGTATACTCTGCACCGTAAATGGATGACATCTTAGCCCTGCACGTGTCGTCCTGTGAAGGAAAGGGGAGGGTGGGACTAATTGGAAGAGCTCGTCAGAACATTCACCATGGTAGAGACGGTAGAAAACTGCCAAAGACGCAACATCTCTACGCATCTGCAAAGGCTCGAGGGTGTTCGTGACCTCAGGATCCCCAATAATGCGGACCGCACGTCGCTGCAACCTGTCGAGAGCATCTAATAAGTACTTTGCGGAGCCGTCCCAGAGATGTGAGCAGTATTCCACGCAGGAACGAATTTGGGTCTTGTATAGAAGACACCGCTGCTCCGGCGTGAAAAAACGTCTCACTCTGTTCAGGACTCCGAGTTTACGCGAGGCTGATTTGATGATACTCTCGATATAGTTTTTGTTATTCAGTTTGCAGCGAACATCCATACCGAGGATAGTGAGGTGATCCTGCAGTGGCAGTGGTGTGCTCTGAAGAGTGGGAAGGGGAAGGAAAGGAGATACCTTAGCTGTAAACGCACATGCCTGGGTCTTCTTGGCATTGAACTCGACCAGGTTCCTAGCGCCCCATTGAGAAATGTGGTCCAGGATCCGGTCCAGCTCTGTGACAAGAAGCTGCCTTTTTTCCGCGATATCAGACTGCTTGGCCGCAGGATGTGCGTGATAACTCCCATGTAAGGTGCTGTCGTCTGCATAGCAGTGAATGTTTCCGTTACAGAGCATGTCATTGATATGCAGAAGAAAGAGAGTGGGAGATAAAACGGAACCCTGCGGCACGCCAGCATTTACCTGCAAGAACTCCGAAGCTCGTCCATCACAAAGGACGCGAATACGGCGCCCCTGCAGGAAGCTTGCAACCCAGTTACACAGTCTAGGAGGCAGGCCGAAGGCTGGTAGCTTGGAAAGAAGCGATTTGTGCCATACCCTATCGAAAGCTTTGGCGATGTCAAGACTAATTGCCAGTGACTCACCGTGCTTTTCCATAGCCTCACCCCAAAGGTGGGTCATGTACGCCAGAAGATCACCCGTTGACCGTTTCGGTCTGAAACCGTATTGCCGGTCACTAAGCAAGGAGTGATCCTCTAGGTGGCGCATGAGCTGTGTGTTAATTATGTGCTCGAACACCTTACACAGCACTGAGGTGACGGCTATGGGTCGATAGTTGGCTGGGTCTGAGCGATCCCCCTTCTTGGGGATCGGCTGGACATTCGCCTCCTTCCAAGCCGAAGGCACTGTACCCGAACTGTAGGACAATCGGTACAGCCGCGTTAGCATAGGAGATAACTCCGCTGCACATTTTTTAAGTACAACCGCTGGAATACCATCAGGAACACCTAAACATATATATGTATACATATAATGAGGTCGATTTTACCCTAACAAAATGACCTTTAGCTGGAAGGTTTATGTGAAACTTTCATTGTTAAGTAAAAGATGCTAGACTACAAGGTATCGACATTTAGAAGACACGGAGAAGAGAAATTGCGTAAGTAAAATATTAATAACCTCCACCAAATAATATAATATCTTGCTATATCAGCACTTACACGAGAAAGATATTTAAGTCCTCCCAGAAGATGACCTTGACCTAGTTATGTAAATAGAAGTAATAAAGCTAATCGGACAAGGGACAACACCAAACAATGGCGGTCAGTTATAGACCCAACGCAGCGTTTCGAATGAGCAAGAAATCACAGAAATTTCTTTTTATTACATTATTTGGATAATAAATTTACGAGGAAGTTGATATATAGTAGGACATACATATATAGTAGTCATAGTCAACATGAAAACGTTTTCTATAGTGTCAATTGAATATTCATACTAATATTATAAATGCGAAGGTAACTCTGTCTCTCTGTCTGTCTGTCTGTATGTTACGCTTATTTTCATCAAAATCGGTTCAGTGGTTTAGGCGTAAACCTAAACCACTGAACCGATTTTGATGAAATTTGGTATAGGGGTAGATTAGACCATGAGAAAAGATATAGGCTATGTTTGGTCGAGATAGCCGACATCCATGCAGGTGGAGCCAAGGGCAAAAGCTAGTTATAAATACTTCCATAACATTATATACCTAATTCTTGGCTGTAATTTGCAATGGAAATAGGTAAGTAAAAGTATATGGGGCTTCACCAAGATCTTTGGTCACAAAACAACCTCACCTGCAAGCCTACCTGGCATCTATTGATTGAAAAACAAAACTACAACCGTTTGATATAATTATTAATGTAACACCAAAAATTTCAAAAAAAAACCCTTTGTAACTTATAGGCAAAACGAGGTACCCAAGTCCCCATATATTATTTCAATCATTGTATTAACAGGTTATTAATTAATAGCGAATTGAAACGGATTCGTTTCGAAGAGATTGCGCTAGAATATCACTCTGTCTACGTTCTATAATA
This sequence comes from Eilema sororculum, assembly GCA_914829495.1. Taxonomy (NCBI): domain Eukaryota; kingdom Metazoa; phylum Arthropoda; class Insecta; order Lepidoptera; family Erebidae; genus Eilema; species Eilema sororculum. Next base: position 14,785,149 of record OU618552.1, on the reverse strand, counting down.
GGCCTCTAATGGACCAAAGCCTGGTCCCGTACAGTCAGAGAGAAAACTTTTGTCTCGACTGGGACAGTCCTAGAACATTGCAGAGTTTTAATCACGCTCTATTAGCTTGATGTTTTTGTGCTCGTCTACGGTCTTTGTACACTGATGCCTTTGTTTTAGCATTTTAATTACTGGTCACAATTTTTTTTTCTACAGTACATACATGAATTGGTTTAAAAAGTTTAAAGATTACATTATACTAATTTTAGCTTTTAGTTCCCATGGCATGGGATACCCTATGAATATTTTTTAATTTACGAACGTATTATAAAATTATGTTTACAGTTTTTTTTAACGTGTTTAAACTTTCTTGGGTTAAATTTTGAAATCTACGAGTTATTAACAGAATATTTTACAGATAAGTTGAATAGAAATAAACGATCAAAGTTTGTGGAATGCAGTCATAGTTGCTGAATAGTACAGATAGCCGACTATTTTGTCAGTACTCTCAGTACTCACTCCCTAGATTTTTCAATCCAATTCAACAATTGGAACAAATTTAATTTATTTTGACACCTTTATTATGAAACATTTTTTTCAGCTTTCACGAAGACACCGTTTTCAATTTTAAATAACCTTACTTACAATTTTGAAATCATAAAACGTCCAACAACAGCAACGGGGACTGTATCATCAGCACATCATATTTTATACCCTTTTTTTTTTTTTTTTTTTTTCGTGCGGAAATCCCCTCGGATACCCCCCCTGCCGGAGCCGGAAGGGGAGGTTATGTCGGACTCGAACCGACTAAAACCGCACGCCGACTGTGGGTCTTGGTGCTAGGCCGGAGGTGAGGTTGTCAAAGACATATCCCTCGCACCCCGGCTGACCCAGGGCCATCCCTTACGGTCTGGCCCTCCTCAGGAGGGGGGACAACGGTGTCCCCAACTCGCCCCCGGAATGGGGAGGCGCGCTATTTAGCGCGCGCCGCCGCCGTGGCCTGCTTCTGCTGGGGTGACAGGCGGCTCCACCCGTCACCCCCAGGCCCGCGCTCATGGGGGACGGAGGTCAGTCAGTGCCCTCCGACGCCCGAGTTGCCTGCGCGCGCGGGCGGCGCGATCCGCGAGTCTTTCTCGCTCGCGCCGCCTCTCCCGCTCCGCCGTCTCCTTCACGACCATTACCTGCTCGCTGAAGGAGACGCCGGCCGCCCACGCGTCCGCGCAGCGGACCATTGCTGTGAGCAGGGTGGCGAGGGTGAGAACTCTCACTCCCAGGGCCGCCACTAGCTCCCGCCTCGGTTCGGCCCATGCCGGGCACTCGGTGAGCGTGTGCAGCCCCGTGTCCTCGCTCGCGTCGCAGTGATGGCACTCGGACGTTGGCTCCTTTTCGATCCGACACAGATATCTCCCGAAGCACCCGTGCCCGGTGATGATCTGCGTCAGTCGATACGAGAGGCTGCCATGTGGCCTCTCGAGCCATTCCCCCATGATGGGCCTTACCGCCTCTATGACGGCATGCCCTGCGCGTCGTTGCTCAAGTCGTCGCTCCCACTCCGCCACCATGATCCCGTGGAGCCGGGACCTCTCGGCCCGAATGTCTTCGGGCTCGGGATCGTATCCCCGCTCCCGCGCCTCCTTACGGAACCGATACAGTGCCGCAAGGGATCTCGCTTCCAGGATCCACGGTGGCGATCCGGCTAGGAGACTCGCCGCTTCAAAGGATATCGTGCGGTACCCCCTAATGGCCCTGCAGGCCATCGTCTGCTGCGGCGCATGCAGCAGTTGCACGAACCTGGCCTGCAGGGCGTCCGCCCACACGGGGCACCCGTACAGGGCCATGGACCGCACGACACCCGCGTAGAGTCTCCTGCAGGAGTCCTCTGGGCCCCTCAAGTTGGGCAGCAGCCGCATCAGCGCGTTAGCTGACACCAACAGTTTGGGGCGCAGACTTCGGAAGTGCTCTCCGAAGTCCCACCGACCGTCGAGTACGAGCCCCAGGTATTTCAACCGGGGCTTGATGTCGATGGGAGTACCTCCTACTGTCAAGCTGGATCCCGGGGGTGGCCCGCGCCGAGGACCATGAAAGAACAAGGCCTCGGATTTGTGCAGAGCCACCTCGAGACCCAGCCGCCGGATCCGATCCACGACTTGAGCAACAGCGGTCGTGGCCCTCTGGGTCCATATTTTATACCCTGTTGGTGCTACGGTACGTGCTACAACAGCTACGAAGTGGTCGCTTGCGTAGCAGTATGACGTCACGTTCTGATTTATAGCCTACGAATTCACGAAAGTTTATCGACCACACATTTTATAAAAGACTAGTTACCTATCGCAGCTCCGCACTTAAATTTTATTATATACCTCGTTAAATCAAAATTTGTATAATGTACCGCTTAAGAAAAGATTTTTTTAGATAGTTTTTTTTTTAATTTCCTATTTTTTGGAAATTTTATCCTTAAAAGGTAATAAGATTGGTATTTACAATAATTATTCTTTTAGTATACTAGTTAAAATATAAACCTTGAATTGTTATCAGTGAAGCGATCTATGGTGTGATGATTATACCAATACTGTAAACGTTAGGGGGATGTCCCCCAGTAATTTATGGTCGTTGAAGGGATACGCGCCATAGACAATTATAAGCTATTGTTTCTAGTGACTTAATGTCTACCAGTCTACGTTATTTGTACAGTTAGCGTCAGATCGATCTTGACTAGCAAAGTACTCAAAATGATTTGAATGAATTTTTTATAGCATTTATTATGCTAACTGTTAAAAGTTCGAAAAACATTGGAAAAAATGAAATGCTCAAGTGAGACTCGAACTCACGACCTTTCGCTTACCCTGCAGCTGCTGCTGCTGCTGCTGCTGCTGCAGCAGTCGCCCTGTAAGCGAAAGGTCGTGAGTTCGAGTCTCACTTGAGCATTTCATTTTTTCCAATGTTTTTCGTACTCAAAATGATCTCAATGACCCCCCTTCTTGTTGACTAATTGTTTTGAAATTTGGAGACCTTTTTTATTTATTTATTTTGTAATTATTGTGGTTTTATTTTTATTGTTATTCACTACTTTTACTTTATATTAAGTTTGGACAATAAATATAATGTAAATCAATAAAACAGTTTATGGTCGAGATTGTACTGACACTGACTGTACTCCGCTGGAGCTTGAACTAAAACCCGAAATATAGTTACTGATGAACAAAGCGTAATAATATATTATATTACTACGTTATGAAGTGAAAGTGTTTGAATAGGTAAATGAATCCGGTAAGGGCCAATTCCTTGGATGTCTAGTCTTCGGAGGAAAAAGAACAAAAGATTAAAAGGGTACAGAAACGGTTGAAAGTTATAGACGAACAAAAAAATATCCAGCACATCCTAATGAGAGAATAGCGTGGAGTAGAAATAATAATGACATAGTATATATATGTGTGCTCATATGCGTTAAAAGAAAAGTAAGAAAAAACATTACATTTTAATCTAGGACCATTTAATTTAAGCGTAACTTGTAATTTACCCTAAATTAAAACAACGTGGGTAAACAATTTTAAAACAGTAGTTGAATACAATGTTTTTCGTAAAAACATATTCGGTATTCATAGCATCCATTAAGCTTACAAATAATTGTACTGAGCGGCAATCGAACCAACAACCTCTGACTTAACAGTCATACGTTCTACATGTACGCCACGTTGGTTATCTGATTTCAGCACTTGTACTTTTCCACAGTTATCTATTTTTGAACCTGACCGCTTTCGCCTCACTGCATTCTCAATGTGTGTAGCAAGTTCCACCAAGCGCCATCAATCTCCAGTATTAACAGTGTTATTTATTATTTACATAACCCTACCACCTTATTCTAAACCCCTCTAAAAACTCGACCCTAAACAGTTAGTTCACAAAAATCTCAACACAACCAACAATATTCTACCTAATACCCCAAACATAAACGCGGACACCCAATGACCAAACAGTTTCAAGTAACATGTTTGCCCACGTCCATACATTACGCCCCCCCATACTTGCAGGTGTCGCTGTGTTGTAAACCCGAGTCCACACTTTATGGCCCAATATATTACTCATGTAAACACACACAAGGTTCCATGGTTAATACTGATACCTATGGATAAACAACGTCCATCAGTTCTGGTGTGGAATAAAGAATATGTGATTGAAACATCAATATTGTTTTTAGGAAAAATACTGATGAAGTGAATACATTCAATTAAATTTTAACTGCTTAAGCACATCATATGCAATGAACTTCACTTCGAGAAAGTTCAGTTTACTTAAATGGATTTTCATAATAGCTACAAACATATTTAGTTTCTTCGAATGAATTTTTTATAGCATTTATTATGCTAACTTTTAAATTCGAAATACCTCAGTTCCAACAGTTCGTAAGAAAGTTGGTAGATGGCTCCACCGTCGCCCTTAAAGACGGATATAAAGAGAATGGAAATTTGAAGTGATTCAGGTGTGGCTCAATAGCTCAGTTGGAAGAGCATTCCCTGTAAGGGAAAGGTCGTGGGTTCTAGTCCCATTTGAGTTCTTCTTTTTCCCGATGTATTTCGAATATATAGTTTCATTTAAATTAGACTGCGATGGGCTTATTGATTGATTGGTTGATTGAATAGTTATAACGCAATCGTTGTTGAAAGATAATGTGATGTTTTACCATAAAAAAAATTCATTTGCATTTTCATCTATTTTTTGTAATCTATTACTAATATGAGAGCAAATATCTTGCGTTAATTTGTGTAGACATAGTTTTACTCTCATGTTTTCCTTCTTTGGCTTGATTAATATATTGTGTCAATTATATCATCCATTAAAAAGTAATAAACAAAGTCAGTTCCAATCTCGTCCTTATCATCAGTAAAATCCGCAGTGTTCACAAATATGTGTATTACAAGATACCGCTTTTCATTTACAATGTCGCTTATCTTCTATTTGTTAAACAATGTTGCAAATGTAGAAAACAAGTTTAATGTTGCCATTCAACTCTGCAACTTGTTAATAAGTTCTGAGACAACCGTTCCACAACTTTATGTTTTATGAAGTAATTTAAATTTTAACAGGCAAAGGTATCTAATGAACTCTGGCACTAAGGTGTAAAGTCTCATTTATTCCTTCAATAACATTCTTTTAGCTGTTATTTAGCTATTATGGCTCAATAGCTCAGTCGGAAGAGCATTGCCCCGCTAAGGGAAAGGTCGTGGGTTCAAGTCCCACTACGGCATTTCCTTTTTTTTACCGATGTATTCGAATTTTAAAGTTGGCTTATTAAATGCTATTAAAAAATTATTCATATATTAAAGATTTCATTTCTATTCCACACTTTTTTTTTTCCTATACAAGCACCTATCTATACGAGATATAGTCATTGGGTTTCCCCACTACTTGTAACAGACTGCAAAACCTTCAACAAGCTTCAGCATTCAGCTCCAAAACATCACAAAACAAAAACCATAAAATAGGCAAAATTAAATCGCTAAACGTTGAGCATTCCAAAAATCCTGTTATGCTTCATAAATAACTTCACACATTTAACGGAGCATCGTGATAGCCGTTATTACAACGTATAATAAATTTTATTTATAGCATAACAACAGAATATTAGGGCCTCAATCCTCCGGAACGATAGTAGCAACGTTTTGGCACAATAACATTGTCCACGCCTACGCCCTGACCTCACGTGGCGCAATAAATATATCGTTACAGCCGTTTCACACCACCTAACAAAAACGTACAACGTTTTTGTGTGAACGAACCGTGAAAGTTTTACAATCAAGTGTGAAAAAATGAAAATCCATAATTTCATTCTGAAGTTTCAGTATCATATATCAATTTTTTCACTTTTTACACGACGTACGACGCGTCGGTAAAAAAAAGGAGAGTAATACTTTCAGAGTTCACATGGTGTAACTCTAAACGACACTGTAATATCATCATCTATCCCAAATGACACTGGTTAAGTATAATTTAATTTACTGGCAGATAAGCTGAAGAGCCTCGAATGTTTACCTATTAGTGAGCGTCGGTAGCTTAGTGGTTAAGGAGTCGGCCTTACGATCGAGAGGTCCCGGGTTCGATTCTGGCGTAAAACCCACTCCTAGCACAAGCAATTTAGCTCAGGTGGAGGGGTTAGAGGGAATATTAGTAACTTCGGTTCTAATATTCTTTTTGAAGAAAAAAAAAGCAATTAGTTCACCGTATCTGGTCCTCGATTTAATAACTACATATATGCACTAAATGTTCCGGCTACATTGTATTGATTATAATGTAGTAGACAGAATTATCTTGATTAACCGTCTAGCTATGCATTAAAGCACATAGAATTGGTTCATAGAGCTAGCTGATAAGGTAAATAATTAATCTTTACCATTTTACACTTTACATACATTAACAAAAAAATTATACAGAGAGAACAGAATGAGATTCAGGATACAGTGCGTATCCCTGTATATAATTTTAGCAAGTTTATATAATATTCTGACAGTTACCAACTGCAACTACTCGATTATTTAAAATCAGTTCTCTGACTTTAAATATTTTAAAATAAATTGTAATATGAACAGATAACTGAAATATAACAATAAACACATTACACTATAATGAAGCGTCGTTAAGGAGTCGGCCTACACTACCGACGTGAACCCACTCCTAATACAAATATTTGCTTAGGTAGAGGGGTTAGAAGAAATATAAATAATTTCGGTTCTAATGTTCTTTTAAAAAAAAGAAAAGCCATCAATGTAAACCTTTGAGAAAGCCGTGAGGTAAAACCGGTCAGGTTCCGAAAAAAAATTAAACTCAGTGGAAAAGTACAAGTGTATTATTCAATATGTGTAGTAAATTTCACCAAATGCCTTCAATCGCCAGTATAAACAAAAAAAAACTTATTCAGGGTCCCTTAAAGTCTGGTAACTTAAAAAAAACCTTAGAAAATCGGTCTTATAGAAAGCCGTTCATCTTAAGGTCGCATTAAACAAAGAATAGGGGGACCATAATGTGATTTAGGCCCGAGGACAGACAGGACGTTAATCTTTACGTCCACTCCCTAGGGTGTCATTCTTGCCCACGGACACTGAGACGTGACTTCTGCACGTCTTAAAATATCGGCGAATTGATTTTTTTGTGAAAATAAGACAAAGTGGTCAACTGAGTCAATATCTATATATTCCTACAGCTAGATCATAGTTTATTGTACAAATTTATAAGATCTTAGGGTTTGCTTGGTATTTTACTGTATTATTATGAATATCGTCGAACTAAAAAGCTGAAAGCGGGGAATAGGAACTTGGACAATTATCAATTATAGCTAGAAGAAATTATATAAGATCATTCAAATCGATTTACAAAGGTTTTTTTTTTGATCGGTCCAGGCGGAATTTGAACCCGCGATCCTTCTCTTACAAGGAGAATGCTTTGATCACTAAGCTACCAGACTCAAATCCCGCCTGGACCGATCAACAAAAATCCTTTCTAAATCGATTTCAATAATTAGCATACTAAATGCTGTAAAATTTCAATATAATATCTTATTCTAGATAGGTAATATATACGAGAAGTGTGAGGACTACATTTGAAAAGTACCCAATGACAATAAGTTCCTTATAAACAAAATTAAATTTATTGTTTCTCAATTTTCCTCTTCTGAAAAGTTTCACCAAAATCCATTATCATAAGCTCCATCGCACTCATTATTAAGAGCTTGAAAGCCTATGCCTACACTCTCGAAACTCTAATGTCCCATTTATAATTTAAACCGGTCCTTCCTAAATTAATGACAAGGACAAGACTTATTGAAACCTATCTATCCCTGTCGCACCCACTCGTATTACGAATTAAAATAGATATTTAATGAAATATCCGTCACGTAATGGGGTCACAGGTTAATAGGGTGTAAAGGTTTGGACAGGCCATAGTCTCTAGTTTATAGAATACGAGTATTATGAATGTACACCACAATAGAATTATCAGAACATACCGTATCAGTTAAGTAGAAAAACACTAATTTTGTGGCCACCATCTCCGAATTTGAAATCTTGAAATGACAGCATGTCATTTGGTTTGTACGTATTTTTAACCCCCGACGCAAAAACGACGGGGTGTTATAAGTTTGACGTGTCTGTGTGTGTGTGTGTGTGTCTGTCTGTGGCATCGTAGCACCCAAACGGATGAACCGATTTGGATTTAGTTTTTTTGTTTGAAAGGTATATGAGTCGGGAGTGTTCTTAGCTATGTTTGAAAAAAATCGGTCCAAGATGGCCGCCGCCACAACATGTCGGAATACAAATTTCGTTATAATTCCGTCAATATGGGTATCAAATGAAAGAGCTTGACTAGTAGATCAATTTAAAAAGTATAAAATAAAAATTAAAAAAATTTATATCGTAAGGTCCCCCGACATGGCAACCGTTGAATTAAAATTTATTCATTTATTTTCAACGTTTAGTGTTTTTTGTGACGGGGGTTTTTTAAATTTTTAATTTAATTTTTTTATGTATGTATTTTTGTGATATCCTTACTTAATATATGATTTGAGATTGTCATGGTCAGTACACCGTGATCATGGCGCTTGAAACAGCGCCGAAATATCGGTTACCAAATACCAATTATAAACATGGTAAATATCCCGGTGAGTGTTATACTATTAATCCTTACTTAACTTAATATATGCACACACTAGTGTAGTGTAATCTTGCTGTAAGCATATTGCTGAAACTTAGGAAGTATTTAACACACTATATTACTCTCTTTTTTTGTTACTTGTTTGGGAGTTTATGTGCTTACGATGAGATGTACGATGGCCGGGCACAAAAAGGGTAGTTATGCTGACCGGCCAAAGCGAATGAGGACGGGCCATTCGAACGTATAACCTAAAGTTGAGACACACTAGTATCCTAGGTGAGTCGTACAAGCTTCACGATAAATAACACCAATTAAGAAATCATCCACATGTATTTTTAGACGTAAATCTTTAGGTCTTCAAACTTTTTATTTGAAGTAGAATGATTTTAATATATTCGCAAATTATGTTAGACTAAAAATCTATTATAAAACATCGTCTGGTGCTAGAAGATTCAATTAACAATTACAGTGCTTCTCAATATTAAACTCAACACTAAACTAAACGAACTAATGAAACAACTTTAACTAAATTTCTCCTGCGGGAAAAACCTGCGGAAGGTACCTAGAAAAAAAGAATAATTACTCACCGCAGAGTAGGTACCAATTGAATACACCCACCTGAAAAGAACAGACGTCTTCATGAATATTCTGAAAAGCTCTTAGCGAAACTTTATTGAAAAGAAATGGGGAAGACATTAAAAGATTCTAAAGGTTTTGGTACACTTGTTTCTGTGAGTATTTTCATTCGTGTGACCAATGAAAATACTGACTAAAGGAGAAAATATTTTTAAAAGTAGGATTTTAATGTTTCAAAGTTTTTTAAACCCAAGCGTTGCGATAAACTTTTTTCATTCTTTAGAATACTACGCAAGGAGAACGTAGCATATTCTATCATGCACATCCGAGGTTGAGGTGAACCTTAATATAACATATTTTCTTTCTAGCTTCATAAAAAAATTGGAACATAATATGTTATCAGATAAATTCCAATAGCATGTTTTACATGCTCAAAACTGAATATACGATAATAATACGACTCTATGAACACTACAGTGTACACAGTTCCTTATTTTAAAGAAGGTCTCACGTTCTTATTGGAAATGTAAATCTTTAAAAAGCGATCCTATTAAATAAATATATGTAGGTAAGTAGGTATATAAATCGATTATGTGCTCTTAATGTAAATCATGAATATTTATTCGCTTGTAATATCGTATTTTAAGAACCTACTAACCTACTACTTTTTTGTTTCATCGGAGCGAAAATCCCGGTTGCAAACAAACCTTGCACATTCGAGCCCGGGGCCCGCTTTCCCATTCTTGCTTTCTATATTCGTTTATCTTGATATTTATTACAGCAATAGCCCTCGGCCCCTCAAACTTGAAAGGAAATCACCAGAGATTCGGCAGTAGATGTTCCGGACTATAGGTAAGGAGGGCTTGGCTCCGACCACGGGAACTATACAAATAAAGTCGTGACGGCCAAAAGCCCATAGTGTGGGATAGAGGCGATGCAACCTTAATAATGCTGAAGTGTATAGAAGTTCTTTACTAATAATGGTGATGATATTATGTGTATTTATAGCGTTTCTTAACCTGTACAAGGTATAAGGCAATAGGCTCGCCACCTATTACATTGGGACCTAAACATAAACTGGCGAAATGTGGGTGCTAGCACCTCTGCCTACCCCTTCGGGGAATACAAGCGTGAGTTTATGTTATGTTATGTTTAATCTGTAACTAAAACTAAATGACCACAGAAATTGTATTCTCTTAGGCCTTTATTTTCTCGTAGCTAGATAAATGTCTCCCTCATAGACGTTTAATCCTTTAATATTATAAACTGTCCAACTTTGTGAATCCTCATTACTTTGACCTAAAATATCACTTAACTTTTGAGGGACCTTTATCCTTTCTAAAAATAGATATCCGCGGGTCATCGTTACCCATTCTCCGCCGTCAGATTGGAATTAAACATTGTGAAAGGCTTAACGAATATAAAAATGGGTATTTAAATTATATGTACAGTCAACGACAAAAGTTATTTAACACGTAAGTTGTTTATTTTTTTATGGACATATTTTTTTTTGTTGAAATATTTAGGTACAGTGTTTTCCTATTTTCTATTTAAAAATCTATTGCAATCTATGATGATACACTCAAAATTGCTATTAATTTCAATTCCGTTTCCATAATAAGTACAACGTTAATCCATCTTCCGCACGCTTCCTAAAGGCACGATTCGTTAATTAATGTTCGCTGTAATGAGATTATCACTGATTGTGTACATATAACAATAAGATAAGGATTACGTAGGCACCTACAGCTAATGTCCTCCGCTTTATCTTTCCGTTTCACCACCCATCTGAACGCTTGTCCAATATTTGGGGTGTCTAATGACGTCATAATAGAATTTGGGCGATTAATTATTTTTGTACCCTATCATGACTTGCGAAGATATCAAGATTGTCAGCACTGAAGACAGATTTCTTATCCTTGAGATGAAGGTACAAAGTGGAATAGTTGATATAACTACTGGAAAGGGTCAGGAATGTTTCGTAAATTTTGTCACATGTGAGCGAGAAGGATGCTTATAGGTAAGGTTAAGATCTTGTCATTAATGGGTGTAATTGATTACTTTGCTAGGCATGATAATATCTTGCCTAGTCATATTTCCGATGACTCAATTTATTGCGAAAGGAATGTTAAGATGGTTCGGTCATGTTGAGAGAATGAATGAAAGAAGACTAACGAAACAGGTGTATGAGGCGAGTGTGGAGGGTACTGTCGGTAGGGGAAGACCTAGGCGCACATACCTGGACCAAATCGGGGAAGTTTTAGAAAAGGGGCAGGTCAGGAGTACCCTAAACCGACGAGCATGCATAAAGAATGTAATGAGAGTGAATGAAGCAAGAGTAGTATGTCAGGATCGTAGCCAATGGAGATCCGTGATATCTGCCTACCCCTATGGGAAATGGCGTGATTTTATGTATGTATGTAATTTTTTTTTAATGAAGTTTGTTTCCATTCTAATGGTACGTACGCACGTCATATACCTACGTCATACATGCGTCATTCTATTCTACAATACGCCGACCAACGGATATGCTGGTCAACGAATTGCCATTTGTCTAGAGAGGTAGGTATAGTACGGACGATCTAACAGTAAAGTGACATAGTAGTTTCATGAGTGTACACTTTAGTAACAATATATATTATCGTATATAGATAAATGTAAGTACTGTGACTGTACCTACAATCCTCTGCGGCGTGGCGGTAGTGCACGCGACTGCCACGCAGGAGGCGCGGATTTGATCCCCGCTCAGTGTAAATATTGGTCTGGGTGTTTCTATGTATAATATGTATGTATTTACAAAAAAAAGTTTCTAAGTATGTTTATCCGCATTCTAGATTCCATAACACAAGCTATTAAGCTTACCATGGGTCTAGATAGCGTTATATAGAATGTTCTGGAATCACCTTTACGCACTAAGCTTGCGTTATCCGCATAAGTTTATGGTATTTTTACGGTCATGATTGCAATTTCAATGGCAGGATGTGGAAAGTATTGAAAATGAATATAGGGAAATGGCTGATAAGAATGCCGTGAAAAGCTGGAATGGTGTTAAAAAAACCATTAACACTACATGAATATCTGACTACCTATAAATGTAGTAAGAATAGTCAATAACAAATAGCACTCTACACATTCTTACTAACAAAAATAAGTAGAACATGAATTCACTTTACAAAAACATCGCAAATAATTTATTCGATTCACAGAAAGATATTACACATTCATGCCTCACTCAATATAAGAATTTCAGCAAAAAGATGGTTGGGAAGCGATCATTCACATCTGTTCGTTTCTTCGTACAAATATGATACAAAGTATTTTCTAATCTGTCAGAATTCTTGTGAAGATTATAGTACGGACAGTCATGCTGAAGTTATTGTGCTATTATATTATCAACTATAACAATTACCGTACATAATAGTAACCGCAGTAGCTAAACCTGGGATCGAACCCGAGACGTTCGATCCCATGTTTACCATGACACACACCAATGACTTTTCGATGCTTGTCGAAGTTATTTGTGTATTTATCGCAGGTTTATAAGTGCCCGGTTAATGGCAATAGGCTCGCCACCTATTACATTGGGACCTAAACATAAACTGGCGAAATGTGGGTGCTAGCACCTCTGCCTACCCCTTCGGGGAATACGGGCGTGAGTTTATGATGATGATGATATTATCAACCGCATTTTTCATGAAAGAATCAAACCTACAATTTCTTGTTAAGTGTACCTATATAGGTGTTTGATAAATTTATTATTAATGTGAAGTAAATCGTTTATTGTGTGTAAAAGTTGGTGTTAATATACTTCTACCTACCCGTTTGGGAGTTTATAGGTATGAAAATATGAATGTAAACCATTTAAACAGCTTTCAGTCAACGTTTTGTTATATTTTCGGACATGCACAAACCAAATCTTACATAAGACGATTATAGATTATTATTATTTATTCTACATTTAAGACATCTAAATAAAACTGTAATATATCTTCCGCAAAATTAATAAAGAGAGCAGATAATTTCCAATAGTTGCCCCCACAATGAATGACTAATATCCTCTGCCCTCCATAACGAGTGGTGCCATCTGTCTGTAATTACGCAGATACGTGCTTTGAGAAAAAATTACTCACGTAATTGTTTTTATAGCTATTTACCGCCATAGGGGAGGCCATCAAACCCCAGCTTATGTTGAACGTCCAAGTAACGTGAATTTAATTGCTGGTTTCACACAACATAAATACATATTGTACATACATATGTTATATGCATTTTTAAGTAGTCTAAATGTGGGGTGCCATCTGTGATATATTTCAAATTACATAATCCTTTCAAATATGTTTAAATTGACATTCTTGTGTTACAATGTCCAATAAAATATTAGTTATGATTTTTTTTTACAAGTATGATAAAATACTCATTTTTTATAGTACCTAAGAGATAAATTTTATTGAAAATAACGATGTTTTAAAGTAAAACCTCATCTATTTCGCAAACAATATCGTAACTTTTCAAATTAACAGACCTACAACGTCAACTAAAGTCTTCGAGTCAATAACGCGCTACATTCATAAAAAAATAGAGTAATCCTAGTTCGCATTCGAGCAACAATTTTATATCTTTGTTACGTGAACCACAAAAGATGATATTATGCTGGTAACAAAGAGCAAGATTTACCCAAAACTGTCCTTTTCTTTGGTATGATATGCGCATTTTTATAAGTATTATAGGATTTGCGGTCGCGTTAGCAGCGGATAGCAACAACATCGTGGTGAGATTTATTATTATTTCGAATAGCAACATATGGCTGAAGAAAGTTTTGTTCTTCTTCGTGTCAGTGACAACAATTTAAACTGAACTGAAGAAATAACAAATACAATAATAACCTCTATCAATAAACCGTTGACTTGTAATAACCAACGTCCGAATGTAACTAAGATATTAACAAATACTAATTTATAGAATAAAATAAAAAGTTAGCATCAGATTCATCTTGACGAACAAAGTACTCAAAATGATCTTAATTCCTTGGTTTTCCCCTCTTCTTGTTGACCGAGCGTTTATTTATATATATATTTTTTTTATGGAATACGGAGACCAACGAGCAGACGGATCGGCTAATAGTAAGCGATCACCGCTGTCCATGGACACCCGCAACACCAGAGGAGTCACAAGTGCGTTACCTTTCTTTTAAAAGAGAGTACGCCCTTTTCTTGAAATTTGAAGGTCGTATTGGTTCGGAAATACTGCTGGTGACAGTTCATTCCACAGTTTAGTTGTACGAGGCAGAAAGTTTCTCGAGAAACGCACAGTTGTGGACCGCCAGCTGTCCAAATAGCGAGTGTGGACAACAATACAATTTAAATCAATAAAACAGTTTGATCTTAGTAACATAATCATTTTAAGGTTCTGTAGTCAAGATTGTTCTGGCGCTGATTGTACTGTATAAGGTTTGCTTCTGTTCAATACAGCTTCAGCGAGCGATTGTACGTTACCCGCTATCACTGTTACCCCACCTTTCACGTCGACCGGTAAAAACGGTTCCTCTAAATCCGGATTATATCCTCATCTCGACCGAAATGTATTCTATATTTATTGTCGCTGACCGGACGCTTTTAACAATGACCGCGGCATACCTTACTTAGCCCGGGATCTTGGGTAAAAAATATTTTCTTAAATGAGCTTATCCAAAGTAAAAATTTTCAGGCGTATAATAAAGATGAAATTAAATAAATTTTGTTCTGTAGTACATCATAATGAGGTAGAATAGGTAAGTAAGATACTTCATCTTCAGTTACGGTTCATTTAGCTAAATGTTTGAGATTCTTTTGTTTAAATAGGATCAAAAATTAAGCTTGCTTCTTTCTAATATTTATTTTCTTCGACGTTAACATTTATAAGATACTAGCTTTTGCCGGCGGCTCCGCCCGCTTGGATGTCGGTTATTGCGACCAAACATAGCCTATGTCCTTTCTCATGATCTAATCTGCCCCTATACCGAATTTCATCAAAATCGGTTCAGTGGTTTAGGCGTGAAAGCGTAACATACAGACAGACAGACAGAAAGACAGACAGAGTTACTTTCGCATTTATAATATTAGTATGAATACTTTATAATGCAGCGGAAAAATATGAATAAGTTACTATATGATGCAGAATTTAGAAATTTAGTGAGATTGAGCTTTTCAGACACAGACAGAAATTTCATTTGAAATTTTAATTCTGTATTTAACCTCTGAGTATAGATAAGAGCTAAATAGCAACATACTTAATTCAATTTCGTGTGGAGCCCAATAGAGCTCTTCGTGGTATAAGAGAATCTTGTTTGCAAACGATAGGTGCACCGGCTAATTGACAAGCGAGACTCAGGTACTGAATCTTCTCTCGGAGTTATAAAGCCTTGGTGAAGTTGTATTTAATTAGACATTTTACTATCTTTACTAAATGCTTCATTTATTGTACAGTCAGCTCGATCTTGACGAACAAACTACTCAAAACGATCTTAATATCACACACTAAAACAATAACATAGACGGAACGTATAGAACTTACAAGTGAAGCCACAAAAAGGAATACTATAGAAGTGCCATCTCGTTCGCACTCGCTCGTGCTCACAAAGAGTGCGAACAAGATAGCACTACTTTAGTATTCCTTTTTGCGGCTTCACTTGCTAGTATAGAACTAGCAAGTGAAACCGCAAAAAGCCGCAAATAAATAAATGTGCCACAACATTCTACACAACGCTATCTAGATCCATGGTAGATAAGCTTAACTAGCTTGTGTTATGGAATCTAGAATGTGAAAAAACATACTTTAACACTTTTTTTGTCAATACATACATTTTATACACCCAGACCAATGCAAATAGCCATATTAATGCATACAAATATTTGCACTAAGCGGGGATCAACCCGCGCCTCCTGCTTCACCGTGCCGGTCAAAAACAATCTGATACTGACTGTTTACAACAAATCTGATATCAATAACTTTTTATACCATAAATAACACTTTACTTACTCGTACTTAATTAGTGTTTACACACAAGTTTACATATTTACACAACTTTACTTAAGCAATTAATTCACGGCTATTTATTTATACAAGTCCTTTATAAACATGTCCAATAGACCCTCTAGATGTGAGTAAAACAAATTTTTATTGAGTCAACAGAATACTTTGATTACGAATTGAATAAACAATGGGGAGCAAACGAATCGGGCGTGGAGCGGAAACGCACAGCGCTAGCGGATGTGGCCGCCATCGCGCTATCAGGTGTCGTTTACGGGGCTTTATATTTCCGGGGGTATACCTACTGCCTTCGGAATATAGTGGCAATAATTACTTTACACTATAATATCTACTAGCTTTTGCCCGCGGCTCCGCCCGCGTGGAAGTCGGTTATCGCGACCAAACATAGCCTATGTCCTTTCTCATGGTCTAATCTACCCCTATACCAAATTTCATCAAAATCGGTTCAGTAGTTAAGGCGTGAAAGCGTAAAATACAGACAGACAGACTGACAGAGTTACTTTCGCATTTATAATATTAGTATGGATAATAGTTAAATTAAGTTCAAGGTTTTCCTTTGGTTGCAGATAAGCATACAGTCTACAGCCTATACGATCGGGTACCGTGGCCTATAGATGTATATACGGAACATTAGGCAGTCAGTAGCTTAGTTGTTAAGGAGTTGGCCTTACGATCGACAGATCCCGGATTTGAATCCTGGCTTTTACACTATCAACGTGAACCCACTCCTAACACAAGCAATTTTTCATTTGCTATATTCTTTAAAAACAAAGTACGTACACAACAACTAAAGTTGAACAGACTTATAGACAATACACGTCATACGGAATAAACATTAGACCACACGTAAGAGCGGGGAATATAATAAATAAAAAAATAATAAGAAAACTTTCCCCATCACAGCGTGCATTCATGTTGAGAGATGGCAATTCACCAATTTCATGCAACTTTTACTCACAATAAATAATGTGCCATAATTCTATAGTCTTTAAGTTCATTTTTGGCTGTCTTTATTTCTAAAACGTTTCTCGCGTAGGTAAATCATTGATGCATTAGTGATGTGCCCTGTTCAGTGTTCGATATTTGAATATTTTACTCCAAAAAAAGCTTTGTATTGATGTGCTTGAGACTTGACTGTATTTATGGAATCGGAGTGTTTTAATTATGGAATTAATGGCACAATGACGTGAGAATCGTTGTCAATTGGAGTAAAGCGTGTTACCTATTATTTATTTTTTTTAATCTGTTTGATTGAGCTGTTTTGCATTTATATTTTTCATGTCTATATTCTAAACGTAATTTAAATTCAAAGTAAGTATGACATCATAATGAATATCATTGCTCTCATATTTGCTTAGCTTGAGGGGTAATAGGAATACTAGCCATTTTGGTTACCAATATTCTTTTCTTGGCCTTTTTAAGGTCGCCACAATAGATGCTAATATTATTGAAAGGTAACATGCTAGTATGGCTAAAAAATTCGTATGAGTTTACTTATGGTGCCTCACCGTACAGTACACTGTACCCAGAAGTTAGAAGATATTTCAAACATTTTTTGCCAACTACATAAGATATCATTAACATGTCTGGCATCAGTTTTATAAAACGGTTTAATAACATATTAATCTCGCAGACTCCTAGTTCTGCTCATATTTGGGGTAGATTTTATTGTTACGCAAGTGAATTGAGTTAATAACAGCTGTTCGGAGTCATCAAAAATATTTCCTTTAAAAGTAAGACATCACTGACTGAGACTTTAGCAATATTGATAGTATGTATCATTTACCAGCCATTCTTTCGATTTTTAACTGCTTTCTTGTTTATTAACCTTCCGCTCTGAAGATAGTAAATGTGGGTGACAACTCTATTGTGACAAGCGGCTTTAAACTAAGCGGTTTAGTAGTATATGGTACCATTTCTTAACTATCGCCTACTTATCTTTACTTTCGAATTGCGTGCAACGTAATCTAAGCAAAATAAACTTTACTAAACTAAACCTTATCACAACGTTCAATATGGCGACCTATTTGACCTATTGGCAGGGCAGTAAAGTAATCGAGGAATACTTTTGCAATAAACTTGGCCGTTTCAATCTTAATTTTGAGTTATCTAACCAAAATTACTATCAACAAAATATTTCATTTTATCGACCGAATCCACATCAGACATATCGATAACTTCCGTCATTTATTATTGGTATTATTCAAAATAAGAACTCAACCACTTAGGACGTGTCGCGTCACTAAAGCACATCCTTAAGATTCACTTTCAGCGAACATTGCCACAAGAGTTTAGGAACAGCAATCACTCAGTGCGTAATCTCTCAGGATTTTCTCGACACCCTTGCGATAGTGCGAGCTCTGCCCTTTTTGTTTTTTAAAAAGTCTGTGTCTAACAGATAAGATGGCTCCCCTTGACGTCATTCGCATTAAAACCTATCAATTGGTGACGTAATATCCAAAACAAACTGTCTCCCATTGTATAATATATTTCGGTGTGGGGTCATTTTATTGACATTGGCAGACTGATCTGCTTTTAAAATATAATTTAGGTATGTTTATTACTGGGGCACAACTAAATATTAATACCAGTTTCGAGTTTTCGATTCTGTTTTAAGTTTCCAAAGCAATATTTAGACTAACCTACTGAAATATATATGGCTTGAAAGAAGAAGCTCATGAAATAGAATGAGGGTTGATATCCTCTATGTACACGTCATAAAATTTACAGAATAATACGTGAGGATGATTATAAACTCGATGTTGACTTTTCTCCCAGAAAACCTTAGTATACAGGTTTTCTTATGCAACATGGGTAATATTTCAAGAAATAGAAATTTCTCTGCATGAAATAAGGTAGTCAAATTTGCTATTTATTACAAAAAATTGTATTCATACAATAACAAATTCAAATACATTATTAGTAAACGCATGCATATTATATACGCACATTATCCGAAACAAAAATCCTAGTTGACAACAACAAAAATACGATTTCCG
Source organism: Eilema sororculum (assembly GCA_914829495.1). Classification (NCBI taxonomy): domain Eukaryota; kingdom Metazoa; phylum Arthropoda; class Insecta; order Lepidoptera; family Erebidae; genus Eilema; species Eilema sororculum. Next base: position 14,765,932 of record OU618552.1, on the reverse strand, counting down.
AACTAAAACTCTACTTTTGAAACGAACACACATCAAAAGCGTTAGTAACGGTTCGGAAGGCTGAGAGGAAACGCTGTTTACTCAACACTGCAACGTCAAGCACCGATGTTTTCCGCGCAAGCCTTTCTAAAATGTACTTCATACCCAGCAAGGGTGTCGGTGTCAGACAAAGAAACACCGCCCTAAATGCAAAAAATGATTTAAAAATATACTACAACAAACAACCATCTAAATGAACTCAGATGGGGACAAAATGTCAAAACGGTTGCGGAAAACAAAGAAATTATAGTCTTCACTTTACCACTATCGACACCCCGTCAAAGTCATAACACTCCCCTTTCCGAAATGCAAGAAGAACGTGTTTTTCTCTCTCACTTCGACTGTTAGCATTTTGTTTTTGACACTTCACTTTAATCACTGTATGAAACATAAACAGTGGTTCTCATTTCGAAAAGAGCAGCGTTATCCGAGAGAAGTGCGTACGGAATATGCAAGCCTTTGTGTGTATGAATGGGGAAAATTGCTTTTCTTGCTTTTGAACGTCTTCTAGTATGTGTTTTTAAGATTAAAACAATGTGGCTGTACAAAATATTCTCGGGTACAAAAGAATAACTTTTAATTTTATGCTGCACTACATTTCAAGTATTCCTATTTTTTTATAAATGCTGCAATCATTATAATTAAAAAATATTATTAAATATCGAAACTAATTAAATTCACTATACAAATTAATTAGAATTGAAAAGCTACAGGTTTAATTTTGAACCATATTTTCGATGTACTTGTCCGTAATAAAAATGCATATCTCGAAATACTGTGAGATTGATATTTAAATTCATTGGTGAAAATAAAGGGTCGTTTTCACTTCCATGCACGTAAATCAACAAAATGACAAAGCAACATCGATTTATTACCGATTTCCGAGTGTCAAGAGCGGGATGCATCCGATTATCAGTTTTCGAATGGAATAACCAAATAATCGATGTTGAAATTCAATAACGCAAATTTGAAATGAATACGTGCGGTCGCCTTTGTTAGGTTCGCGTAGTATGTGTTATTTTACGATTTCCGAGCGCGACAGCCTGCAGGTCTGATTGCCGATTTAGCGAAGTGCATATATTTAACGGGTAACTGAGTTAAATTAGCTATGATTGGACAGAGGGAGAGAATCGACGTTCCCTTGCGAGCTTCACTACAATCGCATAATTGACTTTACAACAGCATTACTAATTATAAGTGAAGGTAAGGATATAATCGAGAGACAAACCGTGACATAATGTATTGCGGTACCTAAAGAATGACACAAAAACCGACCTAATAAGAATCCCCCAAAATTGTAGACCTAACTTTTGTCATGACCCGTATTCTAGAATGACTCTCAGTCTGAATCTTAATATAGCTGAGGACAGATTGTATGGACAGATTGACAGTTTTTCTCAGCTAAATCAAGACTCAGACTAAGTGTCATTCTAGAGTTTCAAGTGAAAAAGATGTAGAACAGCGTTTCAAGCAGTTAACAAGTAACTACCGCGTATTAACTTCTGTAAAGTCATCTTATAATGTCCAAATTAATAATTCGAACACATCCTTCAGTGGGGCTCTTGCAAGGGATCTTTACAAGATAAACAGCCATTAGTTAATCCGAGGGCGGTCCCGCAGTAACTCAGCTGGGCAATATTGCTTATAGACCAACCGCTTTAATGAAATAAAATTTGCATATTATCAAGATTTATGTTAGCTTGAACCGGGAGGCCATTGGAAAACAATGATGTTACGAATATTTCAAATGGCAGTTGTTTGTTTCTTGCATAACTTATTACCAGCTTTCCTAAGTTATTTATTTTTAAACTTTTTTCATTATAATTAAGTACCGTCAAAATAATTTGTATGTGTGAATTGTTATGTCGAAAGCCTTGTAAGTATTAATAATATATCTTATCATGTTTATATTTTCACTAATCATTTCATTCATTTAAAATTATGATTTTGGGGTTTACAAAAGCTCACGATCAATTCGAAGAAATTAGAATAAAGGAATTATGTTAGCTGATCCATTTAATAATAATTTCTTCTCAGACACTAAATATGAATATTAATGAGATATTCTAAATTTGTGGTAGAGTAAAAATAACTTTACGTAGCTAAAAGAGGAACTGTAATAAAGCATCGACAGTTTTTCTTTCCAAAGTAATTCATAATTTAGATACCTATTAAATTCTATACTTGATATTATTATTAGTATTAAATTGCTTACAGAATTCTTTAATCAGTACACATTTCAAAATAAAGCTGTAAAGTAAACATGTTCAATAAATACTTCACAATGTATTTGAATATTTTCAATATCGTATAGCCAGTCTAAGGCTGTCGGCAAAAGAAAATTTAAAGCAATCTTAATCTAAGGGTTAGCTACTTTAAACAGTAGGGGGTGTGAGATCGGGCTTAAGGCTGAAAGGCGGTAATTTCACATGAATGATAGGCAAAAGCTATAAATAATAGGGCTGCAATGATTTTGTTATGTTTGCATCGCAAGTAATTTCTACGTTATAGGTTTAGAAGAAACCTTTAATACATAAAACATAGATAGAGATATAAGGTTTCTTCAGGGTGGCAGCACGAGTGTAACGCCCCTGGAGGGCTGTTCCACTTGTCTCTACCAACGAATCTCCCCTATTAGGTAAGAGTGGAATATTATTCCACATGTTTCTACTGTATTATCATTAGGTGCGATGGATGGACCGCGGTAACAACTTTCCATCAGGTGGGCCGTGTGCATGTCTGCCACATAAGTGGTATAAAAAAATGCAATCCTTGACTAATAATACTATGATTCTTCTTTTTTGGTTCGTCAAATTGACCCTAGTGTGAGTGATAAAAAGATAGTGCAGAGGATATCAATGTAAAATTGATGGTATTAATGCATGAACTTTATATTCGTCTTGTTCCTCCTAGTGATTTCCCGGTTGCGTCCAAAATTTACACTCAGGAACCCGAGGTCTGCTTATTATTTTTACTTTTTTCATTGGCCTAATGAGGACGAATAGCGCTTGATCTCCGAATCTTGAAAGGAAAGCCCTTACCAGAACCTCGTCCATTGGTTAGCATGTCAGTGCACCAACGCGATTTGTGGTGGGCTCCAAGGGCATTGATTGATAGGGTCCTGTACCTACTACCAAAATGTAGGTAAGAACTTTAAAATGCCTAAGATTTTCTTAATGAATTTTGTATAGCAATTATTATGTTAACTTTAAATTCAAAACATTGAGAAAAATTAAATGCTCAAGTGGGACTTGCACCCACGATCTTTCTTTTACAGGGGAATGCTATTCCAACTGAGCTATTGAACCACACCTGAATCTCTTCAAATTTCCCTTCTCTTTACATTAAAGACGGATATGAAAGACGGTCGGAAAGGTCGTGGGTTCAAGTCCTACATGAGCATTTAATTTTTCCCGATGTATTGAACGCTTAAGAATTGAATATTTTATTTTTGTTATCGAATGGATCCTAAATTTTTACCACAATATACAACAATTATAAATTTTCAATTCACAAAACCAACTGCTCCTAAAAGGTGCCGATCCTGTTCAATTGTGCGGAAAATCGAAAATTATGACCAATTCCAACCAGGGATGTCGATTGCACGGCGACCGTCGAATTTACGAGCATGGCAGATATGAATATGAATTATGGTTACATTAATATGTAGAATTGATAGCAATTTGAATAATTTGTAATACTTAACTTTAATTTTCTGAATGAGTGATTTGAATTCCCGGATTTTCTGATCTAAATATATTATAATATCTACACATCCTCACTATTGCTACACTCCTCTATATTCACAGAGGGTTCAGGGCTGAGATATACCAACACCCACATATTTTTTCCAACTATGTTTATCACTGGTAAAAAGATAGATCTGGATTTTAAGAAATTTTGAGCATTAAAAGATTAAAATAACATCATTTATAAACACCAATCTTGGTCTCAAATTCATGATATTACATCGCTATTCACCTGATAGAAATTGTTTCAAGGAATTCAGGTACCTAAACAAAATATTAGACAAGACAAATTTCACAGCTCCACATTCTCAGCTTAGACAGTGACGCCTTTGAACTCATACAAACACTTAATTGGACGATTACACTATTGTTCTTGGGACCCTCTCGTCTTCAAGGGGGTATAATTCATAGAAGATCCCCTTTATCTCACGGTGAGATCGGCTTTCATTGAGAATTTAATTTCATTTTCACCCTCCCCAAACCGGTCTTTAAGAAAAGAATGACGGACTGACTTAACTGTATAGTGGGGATGATGTGGTATTCAAGACGGATTTTGAACGTCTTTTTGTGATTTTTAAAGGTTTTTGTCAAGTAATTAGAGATAATTTAAAACAATTTTACGCTATACTGTCCTTGGGTCGTTTGAAAGTCTTTTTCTTTTGTGCATTACAAAGAAAATTTTATTGAGGCCGTCATAAACAATTCTTTTATTTTATGAACGAAATCTGCATTTCAATAAAAAAAAATCCATAATTGTCTTGACCTGTGAATATAATATTTAAATTCCCTAGCCGTGTCTTTTCATTTTCACTAAATAAATGTGACTGAAAATAAACTATGTCCACGCGACAAAACATTGAATACCATACCACGAACAAAGGGCCACAACAGATGGAATGTCACCAAAGAAATTAGGTAAGAACATTTCACAAAGAGCTGCCTACGTACCCTAATTAGGTTCACCGAATGAGGTGATTAAATTTGTTCGCTAAGCGTCCATCTCCACTTTAAGTACTGAAAATATTAAACTTAAAGAGCGGTACAATGCAAGTCTTCATGCTTTATGTATGGAAACACAGCCGGGCGAGGTAAATTGAACTCACTTCATACTATATTCATCTGGAATTCATACCTTTCGGGAGAATAATGCTATTACTGAAGTAAAATGTTTTATTCTGAATGACATTGCTTTGTTTGTTTGCTAGTATACAGACTAACCCCCTTAGGGACGGTGGCTGTGTTCGCTTTTGCAACGCAATGCTCATGTTTAGATTATGAAATATTATGAGTATGGTTTCAGTGATGATCAATAGGTAAAAAGATTCTAATGTACCGGTTTTGCCGTCACTTTAGAATCTTTCGGATTCTAAAGTAAACGTATACACGACGTGTATTACATGTGTATTTTGTCGTAGAAAACCATCACTATATAGATGTATAGATGAGGTAGATTTTTGTTACTGAATCAGTATTTCTGTAGCTGTTCATTAAGCTATTGGAAAAATAGTAAGTAATCGCCCAAAAAGAACATTAAACATTTTTTTGTATAAACATGTACAAAATATCTCATACTTAGAGAATAAACCTCATTGTAGTAATACTTACATCTTATTCACAGCCTTTGCAGCCTTATTTCGAAGTTATAAATACACAGGTCTCTCGTTTAGTCAAGAATTCGGTGAATAAATAATGTGAAGAACATAGTTTATTGTTTAATTTTCACAGTAGTTTGCGTAAATTATTAATTTGTTTCGAGATGAAGTTTTAATCCTCTGAAACCAGACAAACGTAAACCCACGCCAACATCACCAAATTCACACGTCATCAACAAATTCTGAAGAATTATGTTCAACTGATTTTTAATTTTCTTAAAAGGAGAAGGAAAATTTGAAATGAATCAGGTGTAGCTCAATAGCTCAGTTGGAAGAGCATTCCCCCTGTAGGGCAAAGGTCGTGAGTTCAAGTCTCACTTGAGCGTTTCATTTTTTCCGATGTTTTTTTTAAAGAACTAAAATTAATTTAGTTCTCCATCTACTTCTCCATCTATAATCTGTTTTGGGTAAGTAACATAATTAAAAAAAGGTAACTAAATGTTACCTTAGCTGTATTGGTGAGTATTTTTACACAGTCTAATGTCTCGACTCAATCAAACCTACCCCAAGAAACAAAAGTGAACGCACCAAGTCGGTCCCTAGTCCCTAATCCCCTGTATCAACTGAGTCTGAAAGTCAATTACTTAGGCGTAGTCCTAGGCAAATTCACCGGGTGCGTGACTTGCATCCCTGTGTTTATCCTTATTAGGTTTGGGATCTCCCTCACAAATGATCCCTTGGACTCCAACTTGCCATGTTTCACTCCTTTTATTTTACTTTTTTGGGACGCTGCATTTTATAGTTTAGAATTGCAAACTAGATGTGTAGTTTAGATTTACTAATGTAATGTAAAACGGTGTATTATCATCTATTCTGCAGTATTGCTAATACTAATATTTTTTGTTTATGATCAAATTGGTTGTGGTCAAACAGATTCACCAAACTAAAAAATAAATAAACTCTTAAATTGAAATAAAAATGATTTTAGAACTGTTCGTAGTAATAATCACATTTTATCATTTACACAATATTTTATACTAATGATTTTCATTTACCGTACAAAGATTCACAACTCCTAAAAGTTAAAAACTGATTGATGACTGATATCACTGATTTAGCAGTTGCTTGAGCTAAATCTGCACTGAAGACAAAAGTTACACAAATCCTCTGTTTTATCAGTACACACACCAACAGTACTAAGCTATAAAAGAGACTTATAATGTAAGTCTTTTTTTGTAAATCAATAGACAGCTTTATGTGTTCAAACCCTGATTGATTCACACAGTTATCGACACAATATATTGAGAACATAAATCACTATCGAGCGGGACAGATCCACAGTGTATCGTTGATTACATCCAAGTTCCAATACCGACTGAGCTGCGACCAATCTTCACGATACTAATCCGATCGAACGAACAATGAGATCGTATTGCTTCGAGCCAACATCGCGCGTTATTGCCTCTAAATCTTTCAGTCACCGGAATACATAGGGCCCGAGGATCCCTTAGTAGGGGCCGAACCAACAGTACCGAGGCTGAATGTTCACTGCGGTCAAGACTGAAAACTGAACCTCGTTTCTTGAAGAAAATTATTTTTTTCACATCAGGTTGCACTTTTCTTAAGACTAAAAAAATATTAGTAAAAAGAGCGGATAGATTTGAATGAAATTTTTATAGCATTTATTATGCTAACTTTTCAAGTTCGAAATACATCGGGAAAAAGAAGCGCTCAAATGGGACTTGAACCTACTACCTTTTCCTTACTGGGGGAATGCTCTTCCAACTGAACTATTGAGCCACACCTGAATCACTTCAAATTTCCCTTCTCTTTAAATCTGTCTTTAATGGCGACGAACTGTTGGAATCAATTAATGATTTTTCAATTCTCGGTGTATTTCGGACTTTAAAAGCGGATAGAATTACTAAAATTCTTCGATTTTTGTTTTTATTATGGTAATAAGGTGCCAAATAAGCCTACAGAACTCTGAACCTTCGCCTTCAAGAAAGGAAATCCCACACCAGAGCTCCGTCCGTCAATGACCAGGTGTACTCGTAGGTACCAGTTTGCAGTTGAGGTTGAAGCTCCTAAGTTCTTTGTGGTACCAACATACCCGTATACATTAATATGTAAGTACGAGTATTTCCAAAACAAAATGTATATTACTACGCTACCCATAAATGTTAAGCTAAACTTAGTTTAAGTTTAGATGGCGCTGTCTAATAGAATATTTATTTGTCAGACAGACCTATTTTCGGCTACTGCAATTGTTAGCCAAATCTGCACATTCGGTCTCTTTTAGATGTGTCCATCTTCCGTAGCCTACGGCTGTTGTGTAAGTCCTTTAGTGATACTTTTAGCAATTGCCTCCCCGGTTTTTTGGTTCGAGCGATCGCAAATATTGAATGTTCCAACTCCTGCGGATACTCTTATTGCGGTGTTAACAAATAGAAGATTGTTGATTTTGTATCTACGTGCCTTAATCGTGCTCGTTTGTGTACGCTACCGTAGAAATCAATAGAGGTATTATATTAAGCTTTTTATTCTCGACATATTAATATTTGATGTTCCTGTTTGAAAACGTTTATGATAGTATTTATTATATCAGAAGCATTTTTATGTAAAGAAACTCCGAAACGAGTAGATATTAGTCACCCTGTAAAAATAATTAGATCTTATGGAGAGTCAAGCTCTTGAATCTTTACACACTAACTTAATACGCTCTCATCTAAATCTCATTATAGCGAATAGTGTTTTATGTGAATTTTAGTTTTAGTCCAATAGTAGTAGTTTGATATTTACTTTTCTATGCTTATAAACCTGCGATAAATACACACATGTATTTATCGCAGGTTTATAAGTGCCCGGTTAATGGCAATAGGCTCGCCACCTATTACACTGGGACCTAAACATAAACTGGCGAAATGTGGGTGCTAGCACCTCTGCCTACCCCTTCGGGGAATACAGGCGTGAGTTTATGTTATGTTATGTTAGTAGTAGTTTAACTTTAGACAATAGATCCTTGATTAGCGGAATGGCCAAGCCACACATTTTGACTAAGGTATAGAGATTGTCATATGAAAATAATCAAGAAAAGCATACACGGTTATGGTTGCATATAAAATCAATACAGAAAAGATTCCACTTAGTCATACCCCTGGTTTCCAACAGCCACATTACGACCAATAAAAAGCGTTCTCTTCAAAAAAGAATTGCCATTTTATACACATGAAAACAGGAGAAAACGCAAATCATTACCATACGAAGCTTTTACAAGGAACCAGGACAATCACTGTCTATTGAAACGGTTGTGCGCAGTTACAACTCACGATCGAACCATATATTTCGTATTCGTACAATGCTCCGGTTTGAGGGATTTAAAAAACGTATTAAAAATGATATTATAGTTTAGCAAAGTTTTTATTGCAATTCAGATACTGTAAACCACTTGTTTGGGTTAAAAAACGATATTTACAAATAAATTAGTGTTTTTTTTTTTTACGACGCTATCTAGACCCATGGTAAGCTTTTATAGCTTGTGTTATGGAATCTAGAATGCGGATAAACATACGTATATACTTTTCTTTTTGTAAATACATAAATATTATACATAGAAACACCCACACCAATGCAAATAGCCATATTCATGCATACAAATATTTGCACTGAGCGGGAATCGAACCCGCGCCTCCTGCGTGGCAGTCGCGTGCACTACCGCCACGCCACAGAGGCTGTCGAATTACCTTTCAATAAACAGAATACACTACTACTGTGATAGATTAATACTAGGTTTGAGATTGACATGGTCATTAACATTAATAGTATAACACTCACCGGGATAATTACCATGTTTATAATTTGTATTTGGTAACCGATATTTCGGCGCTGTTTCACACAACACACACACAACAGCGCCGAAATATCGGTTACCAAATACAAATTGTAAAATTTGTACCATGTGTAAAGGAACGGTAACATCAAATACCTACTTAAATAATAAATTCAGTACCCTTACAACAGTTACACTAAACTACGAATAATGCTTCGATATTATGAGACTCAAGTCAAGCCCGATGACTTACCGTAAGTAGCACCCGCTAACGAGCATGATACATTAGGGGGCGATTTGTACAACGGTACCTGAATAAGCAATGACGTCACAGCATTTGCATCAGGATGAGTGCCCAGTCTCAAAGTAAATACATACTCGACTCAGGTCAACAGAGTTATTACGAGACTGACTTGATTTGAACTGTGTTCAGTCACTTTATGAATTAATGACAAACTAATAATGATATACTAATGTAGCGTAGTGGTATGGGTATTGGATTGCTGAGACGAGGTCTCGGGTTCGATCCCAGGTTTACCATGGCACACATCAATGACTTTTGGATGCTTTTCGAAGCTATGTGTGTATTTATGGCAGGTTTATAAGTGCCCGGTTAATGACAATAGGCTCGCCACCTATTACATTGGGACCTAAACATAAACTGGCGTAATGTGGGTGTTAGCACCTCTGCCTACCCCTTCGGGGAATACAGGCGTGAGTTATGTATGTATGATAATAATGTATGTAAATATTTTATTTATTTCTTTATTTTCTTTAGTTTATTTTATTTCTCGAATATCTAATGAGTAGATTATGAATAAATTAAATGTTTTAATATGACTGAATAATGATATTATACAGTATTGATGAGGCGATCCTATGTTATCATTTTAGAGCGAATTGAATCCATACATAGTATTATAAATGCGAAAGTAACTCTATCTGTATGTCTGTATGTTACGCTTTCACGCCTTAACTACTGAACCAATTTTGATGAAATTTGGTAGAGAGCTAGATTAGACCGTGAGAAAGGACATAGGCTATGTTTGGCTGCGATAACCGACATCCACGCGGGCGGAGCTACGGGCGAAAGCTAGTTTCACATAAACGCCGAAATATATTAAACGAAGAATGGTTTGAAATACAAAGATGTCACGTAAATTTTATTGTACATTCATATAATGTTAAAAATATATTATAAGTGCTACAAAGTGCTACGAATATGTTACGCTAGTTTGTATTAGGGGCACGTGGTAAGCCTACTTTTACACTTGATATATTCCAGCACATTTAACATTACATGTTGAAAATGGAATAAGTACGTTGAAGTTTAGGTATTGTATGAGAAGTAAAGAATCGTAACTTTAGAGGTAATGGTAAGGGAATGTTTTTTTTTTAATTTTCCAAACCGGTCCAACCTTAAAATGTTGAGCATGAAACTTAATTTAGACTGTTTATACTGGAGATTGATGGCACTTGATGGAATCTGCTACACATATTGAATAACACACTTGTACTTTTCCACTGAAAATGAACTGATACGTATTTTTAAGATGTTATAAACTAAATCTTAATATCAGCATCGGCATTTTCAAAGGTTTACATTGATTTTGTCAACATTTATGTAAGCCTTTGAGAATGCCGTATGGCGAAACCGGTCAGGTTTAAAATTAAAATAAAGTCAGTGGAAAAAACTTAATGTTATGGTAGCGATAATGTAACATCTAATTGTTGTCCAAATGATAACGTAAAAAATAGTCTTATTTTTGTTATTGAGGTTTATTGTTTTATTGTAGCTTATATTTAAGTTTCTTTAGTTAGTCTGTTGATAATTAAGAAGTCTGATGGATGGATGGTTTACCTTAAAAACTTAGCTTAGGTTTTAAAAAAGATCAATTTTTCAAATCATAGTTCTACGTGTGAAGTAATTTAGTTGAAATGAAAATAATTTAGCTTAAATTGAGCAATTTTACAAGTAATTTCGTAGCTACTGTTAATAACTCGTTTGATACATGAAATTACTAAATTTCCTTCTAATTTTGTTTGTAAGTAATGAGAGTATTATTCATTTGACCTACTTCTAAAGAGGCTGCGGTGAGGTTAATTTCTTGTTCAGTGTATAGACATAAAACTTCGGGTTTAATTCAATTCTTATTTAATAATATTACCATGTCTGATGTATCATACTCAAAGGGAGTAATCGTTAAAATCGTTAAAAATGTTTTTTATCTATCCTGAAAAGTTGTTTTTGCAGTTATCATTTAATTCTCCGGCGACGGCGATATATTTGTAGAGTTACGAACAGCTGACTGACTCCCTAATTAGGAGATGCCTTTATATTTAGTTTTTCTTTTGCTCTCCATCATGGTTTTCCTCATTGCGACTACTATTTATAGTTTGAAGTTCCTAGAGTGCAACAAGTACTTGAAACATAGTATGAGTTATAATCGGGGTATACAAATATAATAGGCTATTTTTAATAGTTCGGGACTTGACGATCTAGATTTCGGTTCGAAACGTCGGCAAAAGTAAATTTTCCAAAATGTATCGTGTGGAGTCCGAAACTATTATAAACTACGAGTACCTATACGCCGCGATAGTTTAAAAATAACATTAATAGGCTATATTGTTCAGTTACCTACCATTTACCTTTTAGTAGTGTAAGAAAGTAGGTTTAATTGTGATATTACAGTTTTCTATTAGACACAGGGATCAAAAAACACAATTTATAATACTCAAGAAAACCTATTACTGATGTAGGTACTTTCAATTTGTATACTTACCCCTACAAATATCATGATCTATGAGCCATTAGATGTCTTAAAAGATATTCTTCAATTTCATAATTCTCATCAGAAAGTCATCGATTCGTCCAACCGTGGTAACGACCCAGGTGCCCCAGAACTCACTGCTATAGGACAATTCTCTACCCACACACATTCCAATCACGTACTTCCGAATTTGTCATATTGGATTTTGTAGGCGGACTCCCATCATACGTCTCCCCTTGCTGTCACGACGCGAAAATGAAAACATGTATCATTTCTTCAACGTCTCAACGAATTTCCACCTTAATACACTAAGCGTAAAGATTACATTTATTTGTCAAACAAATGGAAATAGAGGATTGTCAAAATTTTCTTTTAAAAAAATGTCTTGTAATGAAATTTGTTTTGGTTACTACTTACAAATTTGAAATATACTTTTCGAAGATTTTGTATCAAATAAACATGATTTATTTAAGAAAAGAGCGCGTCACAGTAGACTGTAACTTTGACAAACAAAAATGAAAAATATAATTAAGATCCGTACCAAAAATTAATATATTGTAGGATATAACGGACGTAAAAAAACAATAGATAGACTGCATGTAATTAGATAGTAATTCTGAAACTTCAAAACAATTCGATGTTTCGAAGTGCTCCAAAATCAAATTCAATGATTCCGTTACAAACAAATCAACATAAAGATACACTAACAAACATACATACATAACAAGCTAAAAAAAGCATGTTAAAACGTTGCATCCCTACAAATCCCAAGTAGGACCATTTAAAAAGGGGAAACACTATCGTAACTATTTATAACATCGTGTTGTCAAATTAAGCACGTGATACAACCCTAAAAGCTGACGTGGCACATGCTACAAGGCTAGAACGATGACACCAACAAATTCACCCTACATAAAACACAATATATCTTTTTATTTTTCAATAGGAATTCGACCTTCACAGCTTTGGATAGAGGATTTACTTTTTGTAGGCTTGTACGCGTCTAGTAATGGTTTTAATGAAAAGCGAGAAACTGTGAAAAGTATTGAATGGATGCACCATTATCAAAGGTTCACATATGGGTAAAATGAGAGAGTCATCGAACTACTTTTTCTATGCTCTATATAAAAGTGTTTATTTATGTAGTGATGCCGAGGTTAATTCCTGTATTGGTATACCTATAATATACTATTAATATTATAATAATATTCTAATCTTAATATTGTTTGAAAAATGTAAACATCTGCAAAATTAATTAGTGTAACACTCACCGGGTTATTACCATGTTCATTATTTTTATTTGGTAACCGATATTTCGGCGCTGTTTCATGCGCTTTACACTATTAATGTTAATGACCATGTCAGCACCCGATAACTTCCCATAGTACAATTATTATTTTTATATTTACTTCATTTAAAGATTAGATTTAGAAAGTCTTTCTTTTTTAATCAACTAAAATTAACCGGGAACACATTTAATCTCTTGGTCAAACAAATCTGTATGCCGTGGAAGGAAATAATCCTCGCATGAAATACAAATTTGTTTGTGCCCTAAAAATCAACGTACTGGCATTTTTATTTCATATACGTATATAAATTATTATCAGTTGTAATTCATGTACAGTTTATGAAGTGGGTAAGTTAGTGCGAGTTACCAATGTCATTGCTTTGATATACATAATACTGATACAAAAAATAGAAAAATAATATTCCTACTTATGAGGAATTCTTTCAACAAAATCTTTCGACGAAAACGGCATAAATACCAGGTTTTAAATAAACACAGAAAGGAGCTTAACTTGTAATATTAGGCGTCAGTACAAAGTCACTTCAATTCCGAACATTGTGTAACGTCATGTTTTGTTACACGTCATAACCCACGCATCACACATAATTTGTTATTCCTTTGTCGTCATCAACAAATGTTACTGAGGCGACCACCGTAAAAACGTGATTGCTTGTAAAATAAAATACGGGCTTTTTGCCGCGTCGAAGACTACCATTTTGGGAAAGCCTTTGTATAACAAACATGTGTTTGTATTGTTTTTATTTCTAAACCTTATCAGTATAGACGTTTTACCGAAATAACCATAGTATACAAGAGCTCAGTGTGTAAACTCGCACTAAGAATACAATGAAACAGTATTTATGAAATTGGTAATATCTATCGCACCCTCTCTGCTCTATCATTAGCAAATCCTGATGCTTGCTAAACAAGGAACTAGGGATGATCACTGCTCTTCTTCCTCGTGCTTAACAAACGCTGTTTAAGATGGACAGGGGTGCCAATAAAATTTCCTGCTGATTACCTGCTAATAAAATGCAAACGTAACATACTCGCGAATATGTTACGTAACTTTAGTACAATTAAGTGTCAATAACGTTCAATAAATACATTTAATATTCAGATCATAGTTTGTAAGGATATTAATACCACAAAATTATCGTAACAAAATGGAAATAAAGGTCTTCGTCCCAAATAAACGGCATATTAATACTTATCATTATTAATAGAGGTCCATATATTCAAAGGGCGAATGATCCAACATTTTGTTGTGGGCTTTATCAAAATAGCGGGAGAGCATTTTAAACCCAATCAACGGAAAATCAAAATGCGGAAAATGGGAGGGGACTTTAACGGAGGGTTAAATTCGCGTTATCGATTTGTTTTTATGACTTTTGCTGACATTTCGATTTTATCGAGAAACCGATTCGATTTGTCCCACTTGGTACGATTCGTTTATTTAGGTAAAGATGTGGAAACCTTATACAAATATACATTTTGTGAAGTATTGGTTTTTGGATTACATTATAAAAATGTGTTTGAAGTTCTATTTAGGCGACTATTAAGTCATGTTCAGAAATGAGTTAAGATTAGGTCTGTTGTCTTATAATTAGAAACCCAGTCAACTAAACTTTAGCATACATTTCGGGATAGTTCATTAGTTTCAAAGTAGAATACTTAGCGCAAAGAAAATGTTAGATCAAATTCAAGTGGGAACAGTCTACCAATTGAGCCCACTTGGACTCACCTTGGGATAGAAAGGGACACAAATAGAGGCTCCCACGTCCAGGCTAACTGAACACACGATTTTATTAATCTGTTTAAGTAAATATTAGGGCTCATATTATCTAAACTAAAAATCTTTCACGTTCGTCCAGTAAGTAAGTACCTACTTCTAACTTCAAGGAGTTTCAAACCAACTTAAGGAACACTGTCCCCAATACTCATTATTACGACATTTTTTCGCATGCTCACCCTCAAATAAATTCTTAGTGAGAGGGGAGATACATAGGAGATAACAGGAGCATTATCGAAATACCGATGTCCTCGTATTAAAGCGGGAAAACTGAGAGTTAAATAGCGATTTATTGTCCTAAGGGTAGGAGTGAGGACGCAGGATCAGAATGTTGGAAAATTTCAATATATGCATTGTTACAAGGAAGGAATAGGGGATTAGATGCCTCACGGTACCCAGATTGACAGCCCAGTCAAGATTAAGTACAAACAATGAGACAAATTCGGTAAAGAAAATACCAAGTTTGCAAGTATGCTAAAATCTTTTTTTATTATATCTTTTTTTTTATATAGGACACGTCAATATGACTTCACCTCGCCTGATGTTAAGCTAAAGACAAGGTCTCGGAAAGAGGGTCACCATCGGAAACATGTACCATGTTAACAGTGGTGGCACTCAGCTTGACGGCCTCATTAGATGCCTTTTCACGCCCCGCTTAAAGGACCCGGGACTGTAGGAAGAAGGAAACACGTGAGCTGGCAGGGAGTTCCAGGTCTTAATGGTGCGGCATAGGAATGAGTCGCTGAAACGCTTGGTTCTAGCTGGTATACTCTGCACCGTATATGGATGGCATCTTAGCCCTGCACGTGTCGTCCTGTGTAGAAAAGGAGAGGGTGGGACTAATTGGAAGAGCTCGTCAGAACATTCACCATGGTAGAGACGGTAGAAAACTGCCAAAGACACAACATCTCTACGCATCTGCAAAAGCTCGAGGGTGTTCGTAACCTCAGGATTCCCAATAATGCGGACCGCTCGTCGCTGCAACCTGTCGAGAGCATCTAGTAAGTGCTTTGCGGAGCCGTCCCAGAGATGTGAGCAGTATTCCACGCTGGAATGAATTTGGGTCTTGTATAGAAGGTCTTCAAATTGACTGCTTCCAGCCTGAGGGGTAAGCTAATGTGTAATCTGAAGAAGGGGCTGCCATTACATTGTTTGTTACTTTAATGATAATAAACGACTAATTTTAGTATGATATTTTCTGAAGTTTACGCGAATGTCACTCATTGAAATAAAACCACTTTTTACGGATTCATTCTGCGTAAATAGGAACACCAATTATGTGAGCTCTTTCTGCGTAAATAGAAACACCAATAATTCACCATGATTCAGGTATTTTGAGAAAACTCATACTTCAAACTAGCAAAAAACAAGCGATCATGGCTGCTGAAAAGCAACCGAAACGTCGGTTTAAAAGTAAATAATAACAAATATATCGCGATAGAATCCGTAAAAAGTGGTTTTATTTCAATAATTTTAGTATGCTATCATTTTGCTACCATCATGGTGCAGCTGATGAGTAATGGACAACTTCTCAGTAGCAGTGTATAAAGATCGCACTATAAGACGCGAGGATTGAAAACGGTTGATTAGAATACCTTTGCGTTCTTTGTCGAGATATACATACGAATGTTTTTATAATACCTACTCATTAGTAATAATAACATAAATAAGAAAATATGTTACACACTTACGTATCACATACGATTATGAATATATAACAACATATTGTTATTCCTATCACAACGGCATATAATCACATCGGATACACTCAGATTGAATCAGTAATGCCCTGTGTTATCTTCTATCCGTCACTACATTATACTTGTGCAGTCCCCAACACAGACGTAATCTCTACGCTCCGTTTGGTACAGACAATCGGATGTTATCTAAACACAGGTTAACACTGCTGTCCATTGAACTGGGGAAGCAGGATATACTGTCAAGTTGGAGGGAAAATTGGCCAGCTAGCGTTAGTAAGAGAGATGAATAAATGAATCTTCAGTCTCGGCTGTCATCTAGCTGTGATTTTGGTAGGCTTGTGTGACCGTCAATGTTTGAAAACGTTCACAAAGACATATGAAATGGAAATCAGAGGGCTTACTAGGACGTGATATAACGTTCATGTTTCAGACGAATCCCCTTTTCCTCGTGCGGAACACAGATACTTTAACACGTCATGGTTAGTTCTCTGGTTCATAGACGTTTCAGTTATATTGAGCGTGTTGCAAAGGTGACAACTGGGTGAAAAGAGTAGGGGAAAGAAAAGGAAAATTAAGAAGAGAGGTAAATTCGTGGACATTCAAAGAATTCCCAAGCTAATCTAAATCTTTTTCCAAGAAAGCTGAGGTATTTATGCTTGAAAATTGATAGTGAAGTATAAATATATTTTTCTTAAATACTCATAATACGGAGTGTAAGGAGTATAAATCTCTACAAATTGCTATTTATTATTTCAACTAAAGAAATCAATAATATTGTCAATTAAAAGAAAAAAAAACAGTATTAATACAGTCATAATCTTCGCAATTACAAAGCAGTCACCATATTTACTGTCCATTACATCATTATAACTTCATAATGATCAGAAAACTATTTAATCTTCCAGAGTGGCACTAACTCCTAAATCACGTAACTCATAAACTTATAATCACGCTGTCCAAACATTTTCCGAATATCTCATAAAAGCTGGTATATTGGTTATTACTGCTTAGTTCCTTGGTATGGCCATTACGGAGGTAGTATGGCAGTACTATACCCGCCCTTGCAACGATATTTCTTCGACCTTCTTTATTGAAATTCTGTAGGGTCGTGGCGGTTTCGATCAAACATGTGAACGAGTTACAAAAGTAGCAAGGGACTCTTATGTGTACCATATTTTCATTGTGATAAAGGTGAGTTTGCTTTAGCACACTGAAGATTTTAAGAAAGTTTTGGTTATAGAATTCTTGGGACTGTTTTTTTCTTTACTTTATCTAATCATTAATCTTGTGGGTTTCGTATATTGGCATATTAGCTGTTGCTATCAATGGCAATAACCTAAATTCTTGCCTATTTTTTAACTTATGGGTATGTGTCCTCCCCGTTTCGAAGAGACCTTCGTTCTATCCGTTGCAAGTTACAGATTGGTTGGACGGTACTTTGCGTTAGACATAGTAAGACCTAATTTGAAATCTTCAAATAAATGTATAGCAACAATAGTAGCAAGATTGAAATCAGTATTTCAATCTTGCTACTATTGTTAATGTGAGACTGATTGTTGTTAATGGCAGCCTCTGTGGCGTAGCGGTAGTGCACGCGACTGCCACGCAGGAGGCGCGGGTTCGATTCCCGCTCAGTGCAAATATTTGTATGCATGAATATGGCTATTTGCATTGGTCTGGGTGTTTCTATGTATAATATGTATGTATTTACAAAAAAAATGTAAATAAGTATGTTTATCCGCATTCTAAATTCCATAACACAAGCTATAAAAGCTTACCATGGGTCTAGATAGCGTTCTGTAGAATGTTGTGGATTATTTATTTATTATTTAATAGGGCCTTTCATATTTAGTAACCTCCATTTTACTCTACACAGAATTTTCTCGTGATTTCGTAATCGTTTCTGTTTTGGGGATTTGTTTGTATGTCATTATTTAATCCTCTAAAAGGATTAGGACGAACAACCGGAACGGATACCTACGTAATCTAAATGCAACCAAACAACCAACAAGAGTTATAATATCTATATAAATAAAAGATAGTCGTATTAGTTACACTATTTATAACTCAAGAACGGCTGAACCGATTTGGCTGAAAATTGGTAGGGATATAGCTTAGAACCAGGAGACGGACATAGGTTACTTATCATCCCGTTCGACCTTTATTTTATCCCGGGTGTAAGTTCCTATAGGTCGCGATACATTAGCATGAAGTACCAGGCTCACAGAAACTTTAAGGAACTTTATCTAGGTCGCGGGAACAGGAGCAGTGTATCCTATACTTTTCTATTTCGAACTTAACGCGGACGAAGTCGCGGGCAAAAGCAAGTAATCATATATTATTGAGAAGATCTATTTATAACTCAAATAACAAACACGAGAGTACGCGACTGTACGAACTATTTCTAAAGGAAACGTGACAAATGACAGTACAATACAGTCGTCTGACTTCAAGGAACTCCCCAGGGGCAGTATGAGACACCCCGCTCCTTTATGAGGGCATATTGAAATTCTGTGGCGGCTTCTGACGTATATCGACGACGATCGGGAACACAATGTGCCTAAAAAGGGTATTTTTCCTTTGGATACCCTTTATGTAGTTTCCGATTTTGTAGAGAGAGATTGCGAAAAACTTCAAATATTTCCTTTGGACGTTTTCTTTGTTGAAATCTAAACTATGTTCCTAAAAACTACTATAGATATTGAAAATTGTAACATATAAGTAAAGCTACTTCAAATTTTCTTAGTTTAAGATGCTAAATCTATACTAATGTCTAAATTACTTGACACCTTTATTAAAACAAAACCATCTTTCAAATAAAGTTCAACAAATTCAATAAAGAATGACAACTTATCACTCAACTCTCAAAATGAATGTTCGTAAAAAACTCACTTGCCATGAATATTGAAAGTTTGTGTCACAGCGAAGACTGACGCAAAAATCTATATGGATAAAGTATGTCATTCAAAGATTGCCTTCCAACCCTAGATATTTGTGACAGCTGAAGATGTTCAAGCGAAAGTAATCCTTATGGAAATAACTTAAGAACTGTCGAATATCTGCGGGTTTTATTCGTAAGGCGAAAGTTTGACAGTGGATACAATTGGATGCTATTACTTACGCCTAGTGAAGTTTGATGTCAATTTGATGAGCTGGTGTGTCAACTTAAGATAAACAAACGAACTTTTCTGGCTCCTGATATGGATTAAATCAAGCGCAAATATAAACTTAGTAATCAATTTGTTACTTGAGCTACGGCTATACAACTGGGTCATACATTTATGTAACATCGAAAAGGCCAGATGGTACAAAACCATTCTCCATGCATTCATTATGATACCTTATGGTTTTAGATTCTCTGTGTGTATCAACCTATCACTATCAACCTTCTTGATTTATACATAAACCAAGAACGTTCCAATCCAACACCAATATTATTCTAAGCTAGTCCAGGCCGCCCTAATTCGCTTAATTACTGATATTTATTCAAAACTTCTTTAACTAACCTGCGCCTTTCGACCACAGAAATTACACAACCTAATTACTACGTTAGTAAACCTAACAAAAGTCTATAGAAAAATTTCAAGCTTGAATCCCTAAGGCCTGCAAAAAATCTCATAAATATTCACCAAATAATATAATCGGAACTGAAAGCTTTGCGTGTTTTTCGAAGCTGGAATAATCCTTTTTCATTTACATTTAGAGATGACCTGAGTACCTGAAAGTGGTGATTTTTTAACACGATCGTGCAAACAATTTAAAGGTATAAAAGTCAAGTCTTCTTAACATACATTTATAGTCTTACGAGTATATTACTTAGAAGTATATTGGGTTGTCTTCTAGTTCAACCAGATGTGTCCACACATCTACTAGCCGTTACGCAAAGGATATAACCATAATCCATGATCACTCCTTCCAGTTAGTACAAAGGAAAAGTCTAAACTGACGGTTTTACACGCTTCCCTAGACAAAGAGGGTCGTGACTTTTGTCCTTAGTCTGTAGGACCGTTTCTCAATCGCACTGACTATTTTACCTGAGTGCCTTTATTGAGTCATAGACCCTTCTGGTATTTGCTATTATCAGCATACGAATTTACTATATCATGTTTGTAAATATTGGTCTGTTTAATGGAGGTGAAATCTTCACTGTGAAGATGGACAACTTTTAACTGAAAGCAACTGTCACTATCTTGACACTGTTTACTTTTTAAATTAAGTAT
This sequence comes from Eilema sororculum, assembly GCA_914829495.1. Lineage (NCBI taxonomy): Eukaryota > Metazoa > Arthropoda > Insecta > Lepidoptera > Erebidae > Eilema > Eilema sororculum. The sequence goes on along the minus strand of OU618552.1, from coordinate 14,744,952 downwards.
CTTACTACGATCAGCAAAACTTTACGAGAATTCGTGTAGTGGGTATTAAGAAACAACTCGCGTTTTGCTATAACTCTGATACTATCAGAGTTATAGCAAAACGCGAGTAAAGTAAGGAAATCATTTTAATCTCTATCCATTTTTGCAATTCGATCCTGAATTATATCGAGTGAGGTCGTCGACTTCAACAGTGCCTTTGAGGTGTAAAGGTGCGGTGCCAGAGTAGGCATTGTCAAGGGCCCGCCTAGACGTAGACTCAGGTGAGTGGACTTGAGGGTAGCCCCGCTAGAGTCACACGATCGACTACGACATTATTATGTTAAGTGTCGTTTCAACATTTTATCATGATGTTAAGAAACGTGAGATTACTAAATATTTAAAGAATGTAAAAAAATAAAGCCGTACAGGAAGAGACCTCGAAGATCTGTCCACAAATATGTTTTGTTTTTATTAAAATTCATCTCAACAGAGCAGTAAGCATTCAGTCCTTAATATTCACTAACTTCTTAGTCATAATTATCATCTTCGGTATCCATACCTACATCGACCCTTAGGTCTTCCTCTCCCCTTTTTCCATACACATTCATACTTAATGCCTTTCTTATGACAGTTTCGTCCCTTTAACAGTAGTTTAACAATACATGGTGAGACAATTAAGTATTTTATATGTTCATTATTATTATCACTGTTTTTTTAGTAGGCAGTTTCAAAACTATACAATATAAATACATAAACTCACGCCTGTATTCCCCGAAGGGGTAGGTGCTAGCACCCACATTTCGCCAGTTTATGTTTAGGTCCCAATGTAATAGGTGGCGAGCCTATTGCCATTTACCGGGCACTTATAAACCTGCGATAAATACACACATAACTTCGAAAAGCACCGAAAAGTCATTAGTGTGTGCCATGGTAAACCTGGGATCGAACCCGAGACCCCGTCTCAGCAGTCCATTACCCACACCACTAGGCTACCGCAGACACAATACCGCATATATACAATATATCTAACATAAAATCTATACGGGGATATGTTTGTATAGTCGTAGGAGACAGGCTTTTGTATTATGTAAGGTATCAACTTGCATCTCACGGTACCCCGATGGGTTAGCTATTTTACCATACCCTTCGCTAATTTGTGATAAAAGCTTGTTAACATAGGACTAGTCGATCACAAATATTGAACGAAATGTTTTTTATATTTAAAAGGACCTATGAATTTAGGCCAAGAACTTTCATCAATACCTACACGGTATTTAGGTTAATAAAAGATCATTATACCAAGAGAATAGTAATTTTTATTACGCTTGATTAATAGTTAATAGTTTAGAGACCTGAAGACTTATTTTAATCTGGGATAACCTTGGACTTAAAATGTGGTCATCCTGGCCTAATTTCCTATCCGACATAAGAAGGCATGAAATAAAATTACTCAAAAGCCGTACCTACAAAGGCAAATCTTGTATTCAATTACACGATAACAGGATATAAGAACATTAATAAACGTAATTTTCAAAGAACTGCGTTGTTATTGAGTCTGGATTTTGTAAGTCCATATATTTATTTTTATTATATAATTCGTTACGGAAAATACATGGTACAATAAATTTACAATTATTAAAATCAACGTTTTCTCTTGAATATTAGATAACAGTTAATTGTTGAATTTACGTGTATTTATTTTAAGAAGAGCGCGGGAATGAAATTGCCTTTAATTGGGTAATATTATAAACGCAAACTCCTATATCCATACTAATATTATAAATGCGAAAGTAACTCTGTCTGTCTGTCTGTCTGTCTGTATGTTACGCTTTCACGCCTAAACCACTGAATCGATTTTGATGAAATTTGGTATAGGGGTAGATTAGACCTTGAGAAAGGACATAGGCTATGTTTGGTCGCGATAACCAACATCCACGCGGGCGGAGCTGCGGGCAAAAGCTAGTTGTTTAATAATTGTTTTAAAAGATATAGAAGCATTCGTAATTACACTTTTACAACCTAAGTTTTATTATAAGTTACTTTAAAAAATGGAAATTGGCCGTCCTGGACTCAGACTAACAAAAGTTGTTCCAACAAAAAAGTGTACAACACTAGTTAGTTACACAGTAAGTTTAACAACTGATAATTATGTGGCAATTACGAGTATTTTGTAGCAAGACAACTAATTAGTTTGATAAGTAATTAGTTGCCTTTGTGTGTAGTAGTGCTTGTTTAAGACATCTAATTTGAAACTTCCAATACGAATCGATTACCTCGAAAGATAATCGTAGCAAGCTCGTAGCTACACGTTCAAGTATGTACTATTCAGGGAGATAATAGTAGGTATGTTGGAGCATGATTGTTCAAGAAACATACAACATGATCACAAACTTTCACGTTTATAATTAGTAGGATTTTAATAGTGAAGCAACTTGCAGGCGAGGTTGGCTTGAAAATCTTGGTGGGACCCAAGTCATCTCACCTGTTCATCGTCGTACACAAACGAGACTGTTAAGCAAGGCTATGATGTTGATGGGACATGCTACACTATACACATACCAACGAGATACAAGCGTACAATAAACAGTGCGGGCGATTTAAGCTTTATGTTCCATCATAGTCAACCCTTTACATAGTACCTCTGCCCGTATATGAGATTTTACCCATCTCAAACCAAGCCCGAGATATTGTATGAGTTTTATTTGCTACGGAGATAGACGAAGTTTTAATAGCTTTCAAATAGCGCAAAAGAACCCTCGAATAAAGAGATGCTAATGCTTCAAAAACCGTTTAAACAAAAAGTATTTTACAGTTACTATAATTGAAAAATAAAAAAGGTCAAGGATGAGTTGGACTCATGGGGAAAAAGTTAGTAAATATATTCTGGTATTTACTTCATCATATAAGTTTCGCAAAGATATATAGGACTAATACTTTGTTAAAAGTAAGGCCTACTGTCCACGGAGGCGTAGCTTCATAGGCACTTATTCGTCATTATACGTTTAGTGTACGCTTGCTTGCTGCTTCCATACAAAACTATGTAACTCTGTCGACGAAGACTCAGCGTCGCGCTCGCGTAGCTGCATGCAAGCTTCACGACGCCTGGCGTACCGCATGTTATACGCCCAGGCGTACAATGAGTGGAGTGTTTCTTTTCTTAAAAATGGTGACAAATGAGTGAAAAGTACGAAAACGTACGCGTGCAATACGCCTCCGTGGACAGTGGGCCTAAAGTCATCTTCATCAACAGTTACCATAATAAAGAAGATCAAAATATTTGAACACAAATCCAAACGATCTAAATCGAATTCATTTATATTTAGAACCAAAGAGATTCCAAAAGTTCGTACTTTTTAATCTTTGACAGTGAATCTAGGGGCCAGCGAATAAATTTAACAAACTTTTGATTCCGAGTGTCCCAAATATTCATTAGATATCGTTGTCAAGTTAAGTAATTAAACAGCTAAGAATTTCTCGTTACCTCGCCTTTCAAGTTAGATTTCATTATAAAAGGGGAAGTTATTAATCCAACTTTTTTATCGTTAGCGTTGATATAAAATGAATCATGAAATTCGCTTCGAGCAATAGAATAATAAACAATGAACATTCTATATAGCAGAATCCGACTTTTGAGATCAATTCTAATAAAATATAAACTTTTTCAGATGTAAATATAAATACTGAGTTAAATGAAAGATGTTCTTAAATCAATTGTTAGAAACTTAGTCGAGCAGAAAGTTAAATGAATTGAGGAGTATGTGGCTTTATTGAAGTCTAGACTGTCTGCTTCCAGTGAATCAGTAATGTTATTTCTGAATTATATTGTAAGCGAAATCATGCTTCAACAAATACGTAATGTTATTTCTAATATGAACATACAATCACGCTCTAAGTGGTTACCAGAACTGAACGCAAAATTAACTCTGTCTGCCTGCTACGCTTTCGCACCAAAACCACTGAACCGAAGAAGAACTAGAGCTAGAGAAATGACATAGGAAATGTATGGTCTTCGTTGTGTACTAATAATATAAGCTTGTCATCTTTTAACAATTGACACAGTATCAATCAAAATAAACTGCATATTTTAGTTGATATTTCCAAACATATAAAACTATTTTTTTTGCTATTAGTTTTATTGAGTCGCTACAAATGTCGGGCATTAGCTCGTAGATATGTAATTTGTAGATATTGAAGCTATAATTTATACACTGTTATCATCGTTAACATATTCTCAGCTGTGTATTCTCTCTACATACCCAAATCAAATAATTTTGAATCGTAGTAATAGGGCAAGCAACCAACCTCGCAAGTACCGACTTGCTAACCCGCGTGCCTGCTCAACTAAGTTTGCCGGGTCTTCTGAAATTTCCATTGAGCCTCCCCGACAAACTTTCTCGTCCGAGGCGTAACGAACCAAAGTTGACCGTTGTAATAAAACAACATGTAAAATCAAGTTTCGTATTTGCAATGTGAAACTTTGACTGATGTACACGTTGTATTAAAAGCATTAAGGTATTTGCTCATAGATCCATTGTTACATTTTCTTTTTATTGTCAAGATAGATAATAGTATTGTATTGTATCTATTAATGAGTTATCAGTACAAAATATACCTACTAATATATATTTGAAACTTGGAAGAGATACCCCTTCTCTGCGATCTTATACTCAATCATGTTTAGGTATAATCTCTCCGTAGTTTTATTTAATGGGTTAGCGCTTCTATCTTTCAAATAAATAAGTCTTTTGCTATGTAAGTACACAACATGTGATTAAAGTATAATTAATAGGTATACAATATTGGTGAAGTTGTGGCATCTTAAATTGCCAAGTTTTGTAAGTATTTTAAGTTTTACCAACTTATTAAGAGGTTGTAAAGAAACTTGCTCTTAGATTTCACTTCTTGGCAAGTAATAACTATATACATTATTAATAAGCTATGTGCATAAGTTTCAGTTTAAAATGTTTGGTCATTGAGTAAAATAAGTTTGTAAGTTTTTGCAAGTCCAATTAGGGAACCTGCATAAAATAAAACAGTTGCTATTTTAAAAAGGTATTACTAATGATAAAGTATGATTTAACCTATCCTACACATTTTAGTAAATGAAAGTGACTTTATGTAAAAAAGCACCTACCTAAGCTTTCTACATAAAAGGTAAGTACTTACCTAACCTACATACTTACCCATATTGTTTTTCTTATCAATTTCTTTAAGAGTATCAATTCATCATACCTGAAACAAAAAAGTGTAGTTATTAGATTATTTATTATTACATTGACTTATTTAGCAAAAAAAATCTTTAATATATTTCATTATCTAAGCCGAATTTTTGATGATGTTGAGTTGATTGACTGAATATACCTAACCATAAGATTATATGACTGCCCCATAGATACGTCTACTTAGGTACTACTTTGGATCTTCTTCCAGTCATGAAAATAAAAGAATTATTAATTAGGTATCTCTTTTTGTTTTTTAAAGTACTATTGTCCTTTAGGTTTTTAATTATTGAATTCAGATAAAGTAGTTTATTCAAAAATTCTAGATCCAGATTATGAAACCATAAGCTAGGTTTTTAACAAAAAGAAGTATACCCAACACGTGCAAGTAAAATCTTCGCTATGGATGTCACGGTCAAAGTAACTATAAACAAATAGATTTTAAAACATTCCAAGACTAGTGACAGTGCAAATTAGAACCCTTGTCCATGAAATCCCTTAAAATGCGATCCCGGATTGTGCCCCTGGGAAATTATGAACTTAACACCTGACAAGGTTCAAATTTTAATGTTAGCTCCCACAGCGCCTTGCAACCGCGAATAAATTAACGACTTTTTGCTGATTTGCTCTTTATTTTTTCACAGGCGCTGTTAACATACTAATGTCGTTTAAACAAATGGTATATATATAACGACATTAGTACATCTCCTGCCCCACCCCTTGCAGTTCCACCTAGTAGACACCGTTATTCTTATTATGTGCCTACATGTACCTACCATGCGACAAACCCCATACTTCTATGACGTAGAGTAGACAAAACCATAAGTAAAAGTAATACAAAAATCAATTTATATAAAATATAATATATATAACAATTTCGTAACTTTCAACTAAATATTTGTAGACAAGTTGTTTGCGAAATAGACAGCCTTGACAATATACCTAGGTGATGACTAAGCCTTAGAGAAGGAGCCCATAATGAGAGTCTTATGTACCCACGCCCCGACTTAACCTCGGCGATTTTCTTAAGGAGTGAATATGGCAATATTAAAGTTTCACCGCAAACGGACCCTTATCTCGTCCGCCGGCGCCTAACGTTGTTGCAAATTACATTGGGACGTGTTGCTCAGACTATCTGAAATGTTGTTTTGATTGTTAATGTTCCGTACGATCATTTTGTACTTATTTAATAGGATAAAGCAATATAATATATCGGTTCTTTTAATTTTAAATCATTTATTATAAGAACAGTTAAACAATTCTATCAAATGACAATGAAATTTTAAAGCATTTATAGCAAGTATAAATACTTACTACATTATTAGGGATATAAAAAGCAAATCAGCTGCACCAAGTTCAGTGGTCAGAAAATTCGCCCTGTAAGAGAGATCGCGGGTTCGAATTTCGCCTGAGCTGATTCGCTTTTTTTCTATCTTAATCAATACTAATAGTATTATATGTAGTACTAGCTGTGCCCGCGACTTCGTCCGCGTGGAATGTACTTAATAAAAAAAATCAGTTTATTTTTTTTGTTTTTGGCATTTTTTTTTTTTTTACCCTAAGTTACTCCTTATTACATAAGCTATCTGCCAGTGAAAGTCCCGTCCAAATCGGTCCAGCCGTTCCAGAGATTAGCCAAAACAAACAGACAGACAGACAGACAGACAGACCGACAGACAAAAAATTTAAAAATATATATTTTGGTATGTGTACCGTATATACATTCATATGCATGTAGTAGAAAGCGGTTATTTTAATATTACAAACAGACACTCCAATTTTATTTATTTGTATGTATAGATTAATAGTATTATACTAATAGTATTTTTGAATTTAGAATTTAGAATTTAGAATTTAGAATTTAGAATTTAGAATTTAGAATTTAGAATTTAGAATTTAGAATTTAGAATTTAGAATTTAGAATTTAGAATTTAGAATTTAGAATTTAGAATTTAGAATTTAGAATTTAGAATTTAGAATTTAGAATTTAGAATTTAGAATTTAGAATTTAGAATTTAGAATTTAGAATTTAGAATTTAGAATTTAGAATTTAGAATTTAGAATTTAGAATTTAGAATTTAGAATTTAGAATTTAGAATTTAGAATTTAGAATTTAGAATTTAGAATTTAGAATTTAGAATTTAGAATTTAGAATTTAGAATTTAGAATTTAGAATTTAGAATTTAGAATTTAGAATTTAGAATTTAGAATTTAGAATTTAGAATTTAGAATTTAGAATTTAGAATTTAGAATTTAGAATTTAGAATTTAGAATTTAGAATTTAGAATTTAGAATTTTTTTTGCTTACTTAGTTTTTTATGACATAATATATTTTTTATTGGTAATTTACAGAATACATTATACTTATATACTAAAAAACTACTTATTACAAATAAAATAAAAGAAACCAATTAAAAACTAAAACTAAGACTAAAATTAAAACGCGTCGTAGAATTGCTCCGCATCGCATGCCTCTTTTGGCAACGTTCCCAGAAGACTGGCAGCATTGCCACCTTGTATGGCAATGCTTATTCTCTGACCTAAAAAGAGGCCAGCCCTCTGGTCACGAGAAGCGTCGACCATACGCTTCGCAATCTCTCTGAAGAGATTGCGAGCGCTCGGGCCCAAGGCCCCAACGTTTCGACTCCAAACGGCACAAATTCATAGTCTCCAATGAGTTTGGAGTATTTGCGCCGTTTGAGAGCCTCTGCGGAAGCAGCTGCGGCACCGGCACAGCCAGCCGTGCCAGGTATGTGGGTAGGGGCAATGGTGTCGACGCACGTTGCGTCCCACACCAGGGCCCTACCCATTTTCCATGGCATTAACGACATACCATCCGGTCTCTTGCCATCGTCGCGCGCCAAACCGTTAGGTTCAAGCACGGCTGGCACACCGGCGGTGACAAGAGCACGGCGGATTATGTCGTTTAGGCTGGCGTGCCGTGGCATTCGCCCAGCGCTCCATTTAGAATTTAGAATTTAGAATTTAGAATTTAGAATTTAGAATTTAGAATTTAGAATTTAGAATTTAGAATTTAGAATTTAGAATTTAGAATTTAGAATTTAGAATTTAGAATTTAGAATTTAGAATTTAGAATTTAGAATTTAGAATTTAGAATTTAGAATTTAGAATTTAGAATTTAGAATTTAGAATTTAGAATTTAGAATTTAGAATTTAGAATTTAGAATTTAGAATTTAGAATTTAGAATTTAGAATTTAGAATTTAGAATTTAGAATTTAGAATTTAGAATTTAGAATTTAGAATTTAGAATTTAGAATTTAGAATTTAGAATTTAGAATTTAGAATTTAGAATTTAGAATTTAGAATTTAGAATTTAGAATTTAGAATTTAGAATTTAGAATTTAGAATTTAGAATTTAGAATTTAGAATTTAGAATTTAGAATTTAGAATTTAGAATTTAGAATTTAGAATTTAGAATTTAGAATTTAGAATTTAGAATTTAGAATTTAGAATTTAGAATTTAGAATTTAGAATTTAGAATTTAGAATTTAGAATTTAGAATTTAGAATTTAGAATTTAGAATTTAGAATTTAGAATTTAGAATTTAGAATTTAGAATTTAGAATTTAGAATTTAGAATTTAGAATTTAGAATTTAGAATTTAGAATTTAGAATTTAGAATTTAGAATTTAGAATTTAGAATTTAGAATTTAGAATTTAGAATTTAGAATTTAGAATTTAGAATTTAGAATTTAGAATTTAGAATTTAGAATTTAGAATTTTTTTTGCTTACTTAGTTTTTTATGACATAATATATTTTTATTGGTAATTTACAGAATACATTATACTTATATACTAAAAAACTACTTATTACAAATAAAATAAAAGAAACCAATTAAAAACTAAAACTAAGACTAAAATTAAAACGCGTCGTAGAATTGCTCCGCATCGCATGCCTCTTGTGGCAACGTTCCCAGAAGACTGGCAGCATTGCCACGTTGTATGGCAATGCTTATTCTCTGACCTAAAAAGAGGCCAGCCCTCTGGTCACGAGAAGCGTCGACCATACGCTTCGCAATCTCTCTGAAGAGATTGCGAGCGCTCGGGCCCCAAGGCCCCAACGTTTCGACTCCAAACGGCACAAATTCATAGTCTCCAATGAGTTTGGAGTATTTGCGCCGTTTGAGAGCCTCTGCGGAAGCAGCTGCGGCACCGGCACAGCCAGCCGTGCCAGGTATGTGGGTAGGGGCAATGGTGTCGACGCACGTTGCGTCCCACACCAGGGCCCTACCCATTTTCCATGGCATTAACGACATACCATCCGGTCTCTTGCCATCGTCGCGCGCCAAACCGTTAGGTTCAAGCACGGCTGGCACACCGGCGGTGACAAGAGCACGGCGGATTATGTCGTTTAGGCTGGCGTGCCGTGGCATTCGCCCAGCGCTCCATTTAGAATTTAGAATTTTGAATTTAGAATTTAGAATTTTGAATTTTGAATTTTGAATTTTGAATTTTGAATTTTGAATTTTGAATTTTGAATTTTGAATTTTGAATTTTGAATTTTGAATTTTGAATTTTGAATTTTGAATTTTGAATTTTGAATTTTGAATTTTGAATTTTGAATTTTGAATTTTGAATTTTGAATTTTGAATTTTGAATTTTGAATTTTGAATTTTGAATTTTGAATTTTGAATTTTGAATTTTGAATTTTGAATTTTGAATTTTGAATTTTGAATTTTGAATTTTGAATTTTGAATTTTGAATTTTGAATTCTGAATTTTGAATTTTGAATTTTGAATTTTGAATTTTGAATTTTGAATTTTGAATATTATAAATGCGAAAGTAACTCTGTCTGTCTGTCTGTCTGTCTGTCTATATGTTACGCTTTCACGCCTAAACCACTGAGCAGATTTTGATGAAATTTGGTATAGAGGTAGATTAGTCCTTGAGAAAGGACATAGGCTATGTTTGGTCGCGATAACCGACATCCACGCGGGCGGAGCCGCGGGCAAAAGCTAGTGAAATCAATAAAATAAATATCCAACCATGTGTTCCTTGAAGAAGATTTGCAAAAAAAATACATTCAAATAAGATAGCAATTGCATAAAAATATCGAGACATTTTTATTTCTATCACGGGAAAGACCTACCTACAAATAAAATATAGATACCTCTAAAACATGGCAAACGAAGTTTACTGAACATTTTCATACAAGCCGGCTAACGAGCATATGAGCTACATGGCGGTCTGGGTAAATATTCAGATAGTTACGTCAACTCGTGTAGGACGTGACTTCTCTCGTTCATAAACCGCCTTCCGTCTGTGTCCATGCTAAAAAGTAATGTACTAACTTTACACCTATACACCTGTACTTGCTTGTTTGGAATGTACCTAATGCCTTAACTACGTAGGCACGTAAGTAATATGTAGTAGATATGCGTAATCGCAACTAGTGATTGCCTAAGTTACGAGTACTTATAACCAAATTTATAAGTAGGTAAGTACCTAAATCATATTTTTTTACTGCTTTATATCAATCAATTAGCCTATCAAGTAGTCTCCCGGCTTTAGCCTATTGTTTCCACACTGGCCAGATGGGTTGGTACTTGGTAGGTACAGGGTTTTATTTCGAGTTATTCTTCTCTCGTAGTGATATGATACTTATCTGTTAGTTGCCTCTTACGACATGGTTATGGTTAGTGGTTTTAAGTAATTATCTTTTTGACAACCTATGGCATAATAATATTAAAATTATTGGTAGGTATGGTCAAGCTTACTATAAATTATTTGACCTTAAGTTCCTTAAGATTTTGGAAACCATAATTTATGTACTTACTAGTAGGTACGTTCCTATAACGTCCTGTTTTATTACAATTAACCCAAGCAAATTAATTATTAGCTGAAGAAAGTAGTCTAGACTAAACTGTAGTTTAATTCTCGTGTTAGTATGCTAAGCAGTACTCATTTATGAAAGACATTCAGGAGACAAAGCGCCTGTCGCAAAAAAATGCGAATGTGGGACGTTATGAGAAATCCACTTTTATTGCGTCTCATAAGTGTGCAGGCGTTCTAGAACATTCGTTTTATGTTTCACGCAAGACAGAGAATTGTTGTAAAACAATTATTGTAGCTTTAGTAACATCGCGTACACGTTTTTATGCTTATTATTATATTTTTACAAATTAAAATGGGCCACTACTGCCAACTACACAAATTGGTACCATCTATTTTAATACTTAACACTGAAAAACATAACCATTTACCGACTTACATAATTAATCAAATTACCGCAATTTGGTAAAATTTAGATTACCACGTTTTTAGATTAAATATTACATATTGATATACATAATAACGTATAAGTAGATACCTAATATGCATACCTACATATATGTAGATTTGGGTCCGGTCGAGTACAACCTATTTCTAAAATGCCTGATCGCTCTATGAACAAATGTCAAACCGTCTGTTTCCCAAGGTGTCTGAATTCAATATGACTTAGGCCCGATTCGCCTGAATCCTAAAATGTCTTCTTCCCACTATGCCTGAAATTCCTAATGCCTTATTCGTAAAATGATTGAAAATATTTTTTACATATTTAATCAAAAGATATTTTGACAGCCTCTGTGGCGTAGAGCTGGTAGGCTGAAGACCAATGGACCCCGTGAGTCCCACTGCTTAGCTCCCACTTGCGAATCATGTGCTGGTGCATATCTATTTCACGTTTATTTATCCTCCAAAAAGTTTAGAATATTATCAAAGTCTATGTTTAAAATAAAGCATTAAGCTTGATCAGACTATAAATAAGAAATGTCAGCAGCTGCCAAATTCAGTCATGTTGCTATTTGGTTAGTTTGGGATTCAGTCCATTTGGGATTTGATCATTTTGGGATTAGGTTTATTCGAAAATCAGGCAATTTGGTTCTCTGACGATTTCGGCTTCAGACGTTTTGACATCTCAGGCATTTAGAGAATAAGTTGTACTCGACCGGATTTATAGGTGCAATAGAGCTATAAAGCTTCTAACAGCCGACTGTTCCTAACGGTGAATTACTAATTTTGTGTCTTCGAGACGATATCCGTTAATAGAATCCTTAATGAATGTAGCGTCAAACTTACAATTGAGTGGCTGTGGAATTGAACCTCATCCAGTTGACTACACATGGCGTGAACTCTCTCTTAACTTAGGTACAAGTTAATGAGAAAACTAGTACATGTAACTACGTCATAAGTAAGTACCTAGTTTGTATCGAATTTGTGCATTGACTTTACTACTAGACAGAGTAGCACGAAACAAAAAAAACATAATGCGAGAGACCAAAATCCAACCATTAACTTTTTGTATCGTCTTACAGATATCACAAGAAAAGGCTTGCTTGGGTGTCAAAATTTATAAAGTAATTTATCTAGTTTCTGCATCTGTGTTCTGCTTTAGCCTATCGTAATTCACTGCTTGGACCTTTCCTAATGTGCGCCATTGCTCTGGGGTGTAGAAATCGAAAAAATTATCGACAGAGGAACGCCTTTGCCCATTACTTTTCCCCGTTCGAAATTCAATACCTGAGGAACGGTTTCAATTTTCATTTGAAACAATTTTCATTTCATTTTGAAAAGTTATGCTTACCTAGTAGGTAGTTTACATTAAACATAATTAATTTTGCATCGATCAATATTATCTTAAATATTTATTTATGGTAAACGTGAGGTCAATTTCAATTCATAAAAATTTTGAATTCTTATATGAACACATTAGTCAAAACGTCAACTGCCACTGCATTTAACGTAGAACGCACAACTCAGTTGTATACCTACATCCAGTTGTCTTGAGTCTTTGTATTGTATCAAATATAGTAATAACGTGAATCTTATAGAAATGCCTGTGACAGAGATAAATTACATCACTTTATCAAAAACACAACCAAATGCGTTTGGTTATTTATTGTTTTGTTCATTAAATCAAATATTCCATAATCATATCTAATCCAGCATATCAATAAAAATTGCAACACTTTTTAATAAACTATTGATATATTGCCGACAAACATCTATATATAGAAAAAAGATTGAGTCGTTTTATATGTAAATTCATATATTATCGCAACGTACGATAGATTAATGTACATCGATTATTATTAAATTAAAAATGTTTTAAGTGGCTGATATGTTAGTGTCATGTCATATCATCTCATTTATCATTTCTATATTTTCCGGGACTTATGAAATTATGGACTTGAGCTGTTATATGCCTTAACCTCGAAGCCCTAGGTCCATCTTCCATCAAGCCACCACTATTTTGAGTCTAGCCCTTTTACCGGAACCCGACGGGGGTGTGATACCCACATGACCTGGCGTTTGCTTTTTATCGTGGCCGTACCAACGAAGGTGACTCTCCTGCATTTTATCTGTGATGTCACGGACTTGAAAGCTTCCTCACGCGATCATTACGCAACTTCACAACTTAACAACCACTGCAACATCTTCGCAGCTCCTGTTTGTGTAGCAGCATTCTTCGCAGCTGTGTAAAGTTACTAACATATGACTTAATAATACCATATATCTTTTTAATTATAACTCAAATATAATTTCTTATTCAATGAAGAAATTGCAGTCTTAGCCTCACTTAATATTGTCTGGAGTTTACATCAACAGGTATTCATTGCCATCATATTGGCGTTGTCACAATCTGATTAATAAAAACCCTCGTCTTGCAGCCAATTATATAGACGATTATAATAATTGTAATTACATTTCAAAATTGTCGTGGGGCGCCATTTAATCATTAATATTATATACCTGCTAAGGGTGTACAGGGCCCTATCAGTCTTACCACCAAGTTAATACTTTCGACGCACCCAAAAAATCGTTGGGAAGATGAAGAATCTACAAAAAAATAGTAGAAACTTACTTAGTCATAATATCTATTGATTGATAGCGGACCAATTGTCAACAAGTTTCTCATATTTCAAAGATAAAATAGGTGATTATTATTTTTAAATACCATTCAAAATATCAACCTAACGGGCAACTACTCCATTAGTAAAAAAACAAGCTAAATATAACAGTAAATATCTTAATCTACCATCTAGTGATTGATACTAGTGTTTAGACGTTCTTGTGTAGACGATTAATCCATCGCTTTGCGGTTTTCTAAGGAAATAAATTCATCAGAACTATGGCAATAAATTATATTAATTTACACATTATACTAATGACAATACAGGTCGGGATACTTTGTTGTGTTGTTGTTCTTCTGCAGTATAAGTTACTACAGAACAAAAATGTGTACAGTCAACATCAAAAAGATGTTGACGAACACAGTATTCCAAATGACCATAATTTCGTTTTTTGACCCTCTTCCCAGTTGCCCAATTGTTCTGATATTTGGTACTGACATCTATTTCGAACTATAATACTATATTAATCAATAAAACAGTTTGATTTGCTCTTAATTCGAGAGTTTCAAGATCATTTTGAGACTTCGTTGCCAAGATATTTATGACACTGCCTGTACCTATAGATTCACGATTTTCTTCTTGCAGAATCTCCATCTGAGGCTTTCACCCAAGTGCCAGGGGTGTGGTGAGTAGGTACACTTACTCCCTCTTTTTTGGTTTTCATAGGAGCGACTGCCAACTGAGCTCCCAAACGTGAGAAAAAGAACTGAAGGTATAAAGATACCTAAAGCAAATAGTATTCAACATTAGTACTCAAAATTAGAAAACACAACGGCGCACTCGCTCCAGACAATAAAAGACAGTGAATAACTTTATTTTACGCTATTTCAGCTTTAGTAATGAAGTTACTTTGTCCCAAAAGCAGGCTGGGTAGTGCAAACGGGATTATTACAAACTAGCTTTTTCCCGCGGCTCCGCCCGCGTGGATGTCGGTTATCGCGACCAAACATAGCCTATGTCATTTCTCATGGTCTAATCTACCCCTATACCAAATTTCATCAAAATCGGTTCATTGGTTTAGGCGTGAAAGCGTAACATACAGACAGACAGAACGACAGAGAGACAGACAGAGTTATTTTCGCATTTGGTGATGATGGAAAAAAATATCCATTGCATTATATTAACTTGTCAACCATACTAAACATGGCAATGACATCCGAGTTCAACTTAGTTTGAAATCTTTTGAATCTGTTAAACGCGATTACGGTATCATGCTTGTGATTCATGCACATAAATATGTCAACCTTATCTTCAAGAAAAGTGAGGTACATCATGCAAACTGTGTATTTAAATACACAACCTTAAGCCCCTTGTAGTTTCCCTATAGTTAACCTACAGGTAGTGTTACAATAACCACTACAATACCAAACAGCCAACTATTTAACAGTTCTCGAAGTGTTTAAACATAGTTACATTAATGTGGAAATGGAATAGTTTGAGTTCGTTCACTTCAAAAGTATAGTAACTTTTATGTACGACCCAACAATTCTGAACCATATTAAAATACTATAGTCTATACAAATTCTAAAACAACAGGTACATATTCTGAACGTTTCACTAAAATTTTGTTTAGTAAGTATTTCAAACCTCTACAAAGGTAAAACCGCAAAATATTTTAAGCTTCAGATAACATTATACCACACACAGGCAACCGACAAAAGCTTCACCAAAGTATGTTCACAAAAGGGAAAAAGCAGTTATGTGATTTACTATCGAGAGTACTCAAAAATACTCTAGATTTCCATACAACTGTAATGAATATGGCTTAGCTTAGCTGTTGAATGCAGAAATTAAATTAAAATTATAGCAGTTTTTTCCAAAATTGTATACAAAATATGAATCTCCTTACTTTATAGTTACAAATGCTTCTTTGGCGATAGGCGAAGAAAAAAAACATGTGGCTCACCATGATAGATCAGCAGTATTTTTTTAATGTTTCCTCCTCCTACAGTTCAAAATCTAGTGACCATAATTCCAGATACTGTCCCTAAAACAGTGGTCCCTGACAATACTTTTCTTTTTTTTTCTTCAACCAATACTTTTTCACACCCCGCAAAAAGAAACCTAATATTGTAGGCAGAAAGCAACCTGTGTGTAAGTAAAGATTGGATATAATCTTAGAAGCAAAATTCCAATAAAATAAAAACAATCTTACTCAAGCTCTTTACTATTGAAGGCTGTCAGTAATATAATCAATGCATAAAAAGAAGACGTTCGTGTTCTACAAAATATACAAAATCAGCCCACGGATCGCAATTTGCAGTACAAACATAAATAAAATATATCGGCACGTGTCGTAGCTGCACTAGATTTGTATTATGAAGCCTGCTTCTCAACCGTTCTCAACCAAGAAACAAAATGAATGTTCATAACGCGATGCAAGTAGGGCCGCGAAGTATGAAATCCGATTCGCAATCCAATTTGAATATATATGACATTTAAAATTATTCGTTTTTGAAGCCATGATCCGATAGAATCTAGAAGTTGTTTGTGTGGAGGCCGATGACATGTTGAATGTTTTATAATAAGATATTACGTTGTTTTCACTACTTGTTTTTTGTAATAAAACTAATGTTTCATTTGTTTCGTAACTTCATAATTCATTCGAAAAACATTGGAAAAAATGAAATGCTCAAGTGAGACTCGAACTCACGACCTTCGAAAAACATCGAACTTAAAAGTTAGCATAATAAATGCTATAAAAAATTCATTCAAATATTTGGGCGCAGTCATCAAAATTCAATGTTTAAAAATGGTTGAAAAATCATTCATTGTTTCCAACAGTTCGTAAGAATGTTGGTAGATGGCTGCACCGTCGCCCTTATAGACGGATATAAAGAGAAGAAAAATTTGGAATGATTCAAGTGGTGCTCAATAGCTCAGTTGGCAGAGCAATCCCCCTGTAAGGGAAAGGTCGTGAGTTCGAGTCTCACTTGAGCATTTCATTTTTTCCAATGTTTTTCGAACTTAAAAGTTAGCATAATAAATGCTATAAAAAATTCATTCAAATCATTCATAATTCATTTGTTAACCCTTTTTGTAATTTAATTTTCTGGTTCTGGTAAAAAGTGTTTCTTTCAAATAGGCCTACAGGGTGGGTAAATGATTCTTCGGCCTTCTTGTGTAACTAATTCAATGTAGAGTACAAACAGACTTCCTACCCACCTGGAGACCTGCCACTAATCATAAACTTTGGCTCCACAGCATGTATTTGAAATGTTTATTTTTCCTTATATAAAATGGATTAAAAAGTCTCCAGCACAACATTAAAATTACATATTACAGCGTTTCTGTTTCCTTTAACGTCAGTAGCTTCAACTTCAATTTCTTCGTTTAGATTTAGTCCCCAGTATAGTACTGGGCTAGTATAACTCGATAGCCCCAGAGGGCTAGATATAACCTACCTTTTTTCAAGTGTATATTTATTAATGTTATTTACATTATCGCTAAGGTTTGACAAAGCGGTTTTGCCGGAATGGAACCAACTAAACCAAATACGCCGCCTCGTTTCGATCTGTTAATTAGGCAACGTGGCGCCATGCTGACCAGTTCACTAACACCAGGCTATCGGGATAATTGTAATAGATGTTTCATTCCTCGCATCTCTGAAGAGCCACCTGTCCTTGCCGATTGCCTATAATCGTTACAGGTTAGTTGGACGGTGGTTTCAGGCAGACCAAATTTATCCAATAATTTGGGGCAGGGGTAAGGGCTTTATTAAATCATTGTATAGCCAATATGGCCATCACAGGTGGTACATAAATGTCTCAGTTCAAACTCAGTAAGTACCTTACTGGTCCATAGCGAGTAAAATAATAAAGTTGTAGTAAGCATATGAAACACTTCGAAAAGGTTGTTGAACTTCTAAGTGACTCCGCAATGTATAGGATAATGTTACGCTATATTGCACGAGTATATGGGTTTAAATTAAGGAATACAAGCACAGTACATATATATATCTACACACTCCTTTCTACTTCTATTCTAAGCAGAGCTAACAGTCTTGCGAGCTTCGTTTACTGTCAAGAAACTTCTCATACAGACCGATAACAGGAACATTTTTTTGAGAATATCACCATATTGTTATTTGTATTCTTTAAGGTTGAGTCCAACAAACTTGTTTTGCCTTATATATTGGACTTTCAATCGTTTAGTGTCTATATAGAATCAATCAACACCTAATGAGTTAAGAGATCAACACTTAAATGTTACTCCTACACTCAGGAGTATAAGTTTTTGATATGATTTCGTTATATTATATTTTTTCCAAATATTTGAACATATAATATCGATAGCTAGTGTCTAGTGTTACAAAGGAGATACCTGGAATTCATTGTACGAAAAAAAGGAAACCCTTTTGCTATTACCTGAAATGAAGTTCAATAAATATGCCGGATATAGAGCAGTTACTTTCGTGAAATGGCTTTGGTATTGAATACATTTTTTCCGTAGCCAAATTTGTTCAAATTCATTACGTGCCCACAACAAAAGGATGGAATATTTTCATTTGCTGACAGAAACTGGACCCTGACGGACAAAAGTCACCGTTGAAAAAGGAAATCCTAATCTGCTGCAACAAACAATAGTCATAAATTACACCCTCAGGCCATAACAGAGAAGTACTAACGACCCATCCATCCCTCACCCGTTTCAGAGCTTAAACGGTCATAAAAAGTAAAGCATTGTCAGATGCCGAGTGTAATCCACTTAAAATGAGTACCTATTGTAGATAGAGAGCTATGTATGATGAACAGTGCAGTGACTCTCGGGACGAACAAAGTGTAGGTACATGGAGGATGTGTAGGAAAATACAAGCAAGAGCCGTTCATACTGAATAATGATGAGGTGACGTCATCACACCAGTATTTTGCTAGTCGCAGATTGTGCTTTGAAGTATTCATTTAGCCAACAGATGCTAATAAGTCTTGCAGGGCGTATACAAATCATTGTACTATGTTGATAATGTGTGAACTTACTAATTCACTGCAGTCATTATTTTTCCCTGAGGAGATTGTTCTGTTTGTATTCTCAATACGAAACTTTATCTAATATGACTTTTTTTAATGTAGAGTGAATCCTCTTTATTTTCTTCTCCTCTCTCTAAGATCTCCGGGAAGTCTCAAAATCGTTATCCAGTGCTAATGGAATGGAAGGAAAGGAATCTCGGACTCAATCAAGTTTGAGCTTAAGACTTAGAGGCAATCCAAGCAATTTAGTAAGAGCATATCATTATGATCTCAAATTTTCCGAATCTATGAATCAGTTTGTGCGCAAATTCTTTTTTTTTTTTTCATATATAGGTCCTATGTGGGATGTGATACTCGTTATTCTCTGAGCGGCAGAACATAATGTACCATAGATGGAAGACACGTCTATCTACGGCACATGTAAGAACGTAAATACAAAAATATATGTTTGTCAAAGTACAAAAAGACTGGCTCTTAGACTATTAGTGTCACCTGTTAGTATGTGAAGGTCAAAACCTGCAACAGAGTTCTGAGAATTGATGTTAGAGAAAATATATAGTGTAGCCTTAGTTTGATAAAGGAGGCGGAAGGTGCTTTTAGAAATACTTGCCTACAAAATATTTTAAAATTCCGAAATGCTTCGATATGTGGTGTGCACGTGTGGTAATTTTTACGGTATATTAATTCATTTACACATTAATCATATAAATAATATCTATAGCTCTATAATGACCCTAGTAATGGGAAAAGCTATTTGAAACTTCAATTAGCTATAATCAATCCGATAACAATCTATTTGTACTGTAATACCAGCCACCAATTGATATTTTCTAAAGTTTATGCGAATGTCGAAAGTGGTTTTATTTCAGCCACCAATTCCTCACTCGATCACGGGATTAAGCATTAAGTCGGGTTGCCTCGTAGACATTAAGTCTGGTCTCACACTATAATTCAATGCAGTAACCATTTCTAGTCACAAGTGTAACATTACCTAGAACCAGTTTGCCAAATAAAACCGTGGACGTACCTTATAATAGAATAACATAACATAAACTCACGCCTGAATTCCCCGAAGGGGTAGGCAGAGGTGCTAGCACCCACATTTCGCCAGTTTTAGAATAGTAGAATAAAAATAAACCTAAATTACTCCAAATAGATGTAGTATTTGAATGCTATGGTAGTTCAAGCTGCTACGGTTACAGGGCATGGGACTACACAGTCCTTCAGTAAAGCTATGTGTAGCTCGAACACCAAAGAACATAATACATGTAAAAATCACTTCATATGCTAATACAAAGTAATCACTAAAACAAAATGTAATTATTTCGTGTCCTACAGCTTGCCCAATCAATATTTAATCTGGCAGCGTTAAGTAGATACCCCACTAAATACTTGTGATGAATTTAGCGGTAGTGGAACCCACCCTTGCAGGGGTGTGACTGCATTCCTATTAATATTGCATGCGAGCTACGTGTTCTGTGTAAACTAGAGAGAACGAACGAACCACGAGGGGGCGTAACCCCGTTCGGATTTTAACTTGGGATGCTGTAAAATTATTTTACTGTGAAGTCCGTAGAGTTGATTCATGTATTCCTGTTTGAAGGTTTGTATACCAATATTATTTCTGGTTTATTAAAAAATGAATTGAACAAACTAAAATCATCACTCGAATAATAAACGTAAAGCCCGGCAAAGCATGTTACTCGACGCGAAGAGGGAAAGGATAAGTTTAGTAATAATGCAACGCTGTCCCTTCAGTGGGATATACAGAGTCAAAATACCATGCTTGCCGTGATATTCGTACGTGTTTGGTTTACAGTTGTTGTGTACTACACATAACGATAACGAAATAACAAAAATGCACAATCAAAAACACTGGTTTTGTGAATCGATCGAATATATATATTTATCTATCACTAGCTTTTTCCCGCGGCTCCACCCGCGTGGATGTCGGTTCCCAGCAATTATTCGAATTATTCTTGCCGTAAAAACCATCCTTGAACTTCAACGAATATTTAAAAAAAAGAATTGGCGAAATTGGTCCAGGCATTGTCGAGTTATGCGCTTACCAACACATTTAGCGATTCATTTTTATATTATAGATTACATTACACCTTAAACTGTGTGTATACGAAAATATTATTATTGCCGACTGAGCAAATTGTACTTCATTGGTATATTAATAGTAATAGTATTCGCCACGAATTGAACGAGACCTGAAATTATTTTCATACTTTATGAATTTGTCATTCATTTATATAGTAATGCTTTTCGTTCCGAGTCTAGGAAAACATCGAAATATATAGTTTGAATTGTTTGTGTTGTAAATAGTATTAAACTATCGTTCGATCCAATCCTTTCGTATCCTACCTACAACAAGAAAATGGAAAAAATATGAGCTTCGTAGGTCTAGAGAAGTTGTTACAAAAGGTCACCAGGAGTAATATTTCGCTTCACAATTTTTCGCTTAGATGAAAAACGTGAATTAAAAACACTTAATTTATGAAAAAGGTATTGTACTAAACTTTATCAAGGTGCCATTTTATGAACACGATCTCATAAAATAGTTTCTGGACATATATTTTAAAAACGGCGCGTAAATTTATAGATTCATCGCCATTATGGGCCGCCATTATAAAATCCGCGGAGATTAAAGACCTGCGTCAAAGTCAGAGGCAGCCAATGAAATAGTTGACATTTTGATGTCAGTAAAACATTCATAGAACTTTTATTGAATATTTTTTAATACCTATACCTACATTTTAATTAAGGATTTTATAGTCTAAGAACAGAATTAGTATATGCTACTTAGACTATATAATTTATACGTAAGTCTAGGTATATAGTTTGAATTGTTTGTGTTGTAAATAGTATTAAACTATCGTTCGATCCAATCCTTTCGTATCCTACCTACAACAAGAAAATGGAAAAAATATGTGCTTCGTAGGTCTAGAGAAGTTGTTACAAAAGGTCACCAGGAGTAATATTTCGCTTCACAATTTTTCGCTTAGATGAAAAACGTGAATTAAAAACACTTAATTTATGAAAAAGGTATTGTACTAAACTTTATCAAGGTGCCATTTTATGAACACGATCTCATAAAATAGTTTCTGGACATATATTTTAAAAACGGCGCGTAAATTTATAGATTCATCGCCATTATGGGCCGCCATTATAAAATCCGCGGAGATTAAAGACCTGCGTCAAAGTCAGAGGCAGCCAATGAAATAGTTGACATTTTGATGTCAGTAAAACATTCATAGAACTTTTAATGAATATTTTTTAATACCTATACCTACATTTTAATTAAGGATTTTATAGTCTAAGAACAGAATTAGTATATGCTACTTAGACTATATAATTTATACGTAAGTCTAGGTATAATAAAAAAATGAGATAAGGAATTTTATAACGTCCCCTAGTTATATAGGCTTTGACAAATACATCTTCATAAATAAACATATTACGACTGAACACTTTATAACTATCACAAGCATGTCTAGAAATGCAGAAAAACCAATAAATATATTTTTTGAACTCTCGCTTTTCTCATCAACCCATAGGTAATTTGCATTTTACATCAATATATTAGAAAAATGACTTCCTATTGTCCGACAGGGTGATTATAGAAATATAATGTACTCCTTGGGAATGTTGAGACTATGGTTCATAATAGGCACGAGATTGGCACTTCCAATTGGGTATTATCCTGTAGTTAAATTAATTATCTAACCGAGCTTATTAAATTAAGAATGGTAAAAGAGCGGTAAAAATTTCGTCGGTTCTTATTTTATAGTTTTTATTTATTTTTAATCATCCGCCCAACCTATAATAGTAACTGATTTGACTATTAAATTTTATGACGTCACTAAATTTTTTTCATAAAAGTTACCTTATAAGTTATTAACTAATACTTATAACATAAGTAACTTATTTGACTAGTCAGCAGAATACCCAATTCTATAGCATTCTGCCATCGCAAGCAGTTGTAGGTTACGGTCGCCCTGTGAGACATCTATCCAGAATCAAGGTTGAGCATTGGAAACTTTTCTTCATAACCCCTCAACTCCGAGAGGAAACCCTAGATGAAGGCCTCGTGGGTTGACTAGAAGTAAACCTAGATCATTTTAGATATTTTAAATATTGCGAAAATAAGGCGACATGGATCACAAGTTTCTAGTAAAAATATGCATAAGCCGTAGAAAAGGGGCTAAATATATGCAAAGGCGTAAAATATGTAACATGAAAATCCGGCCTATGCTGATAAGAGTACCTGACGTGTAGTAAATCCAGGAAAAAAAACGGTCAAGTGTGCAGCGTACTACGATGAATTTCAACGCTAGTATTAAGGTCACTGAATTATAATTTCTCCTCCTACGGTCCCACTGTACTGCTTTATAGGAAAATTTCTTATGACTACGTGGATGGAACGGATTGTGAGGTGTTGAAGTGACTCTTCAGTCATATTTATTAATTCACCCAACAAATATCCAGATATGATTATCTTTTAGTTTAATTGTTTTTCCAAGTTTTTCATTCCTCAGTTGCTTGTACAAAGATCCAAAATTTCACATATATTAACCCATAGTCTCCAAGTTATGCTTTTCCTAGTACGAATAACTAACTCAGTCGCAAAAGTATCAAATTTTCACTCGTTCATTCATTGCTTAAATTTAGGTACCCGGCCCTCCACCTGCCAAATTCGGTCTCATAAATTTATCAGAAACAGTACACTGGCTATCAAGTAACAATTCATGAGCTTACACTAAACAAATACACTATGGTTCAATTAAATGCGATGTCACAGACATTAATAGAATTATCAAAACGTCGAGAAAAATTAAATATGAAAAAATGTATATTGTAAACCCGTATTTTATAACGAACAATATTTTTTACTTCAATAGCCATCATCTTCTTCTTATTTAACTTACAAATTATAAAAACTTGAAGGCTCTCTTTATTAACATTGCCCGTCAATTTCAATTTCCTCACCTTTTCTCGTCCGGAACACTTTGACGTCGACAAACGATACCTTGCATAGTCTGTGAAATTCCGCTACAGCAATTTTCTGTGCACAATTTCCTTTTAAGCAGCGAGTCAATATCAGCACTTTATAAGTCACTTGCCATCTTCTTCTTTATAAAGTTGTTACTCCCAACAGTATTAGAACAGTCCCCTGGTATAGACTTCAGGTATAGTGCTTTTACCTTAGTAATCTATAGGAATTGTAACAGTCCTCTGGGTTATACTTCAGGTTGAACGCTTTTGGCTTTGTAATGCAAGGAATATACTTGAGTGTCTCCTTTAGATATGAACAACATCTTACTCTCAGAGTATAGATATGTTTGTACATATACTCACGCCTGTAAATACCTAAAGGGGTAGGCAGATGTGTACCAGTACCCACATTTTGCCAACCATGATTTTCGGTCCCACGTAATAGGAGGCGAGCCTAATGCCGTCAAGTGGACACTTAAGTCATGGATTTGTATATTTACTGTCGGATATAGAACGGTCCTATTCCTTAGTCGCCTTTTACGACACCCCCAGGAAGAGTTAGGGTGGCCCTATTTTACTCCACCGGGGAACCAACACGGTGAAACAAAAATAACAGATATGTTTGTAAGACAATCTATAAGCAAGGTGAGGTGTTTATAGAGTGTGAAGGGTAAGGTGATTTTGGTACAGGCTTACCTCTCCGAGTTGGAAGGTCAAATAGCCGTCACTGCCGGAAAAATCGTTATACTTTTGAATATTTTTTTACAGCAGTAAGTATGCTAACTATCCCTATGTATTCGATTTGTATTGTAAGCATACTTAATGCTGTAAAAATTCATTCAATTGTTTGGGCGGAGTTATCAAAAATCAATGTTTAAAAATGATTTTAACATCATTCATTGATTCCGATAGTTCGTTAAAAAATCGGTAGATGACTCCACCGTCGCCTTAAAGACGTATAAGATGGGAAATTTGAAGCTCATCGGGCGTGTTTCGGTAGCCGAATTGGTCAAGGCATTCCCCCTGTAAGGGAAAGACTGCGGGTTCGAGTCCCGCCCGAGAAGATTCTTTTTCCCTATGTATTCGAATCGTTATACTAATCAAAAACAACAAGCAGATCCCAAGCCCGCAAGTGCAAACAATAAAGCGATAAGCAAGTAACTAAGATGTTATTAGATTAAGTAAAAATGCTCCTAGACTCTTACTGAATACTAACTGATAAACCAGGGTTAGCCTGTAAGCCACACACTGTGTTTATTTAATGCTACGTGCCGAACATTCGCAATTGTCTATATGGATACAATTTTTTATTTTTAGTTTGTCGATCTGGCCCGCCCGCCGTAAATCAAATGAAATAATTTTGTTTTGTTCTACGAACAATAAATTGAAGTGGCAGTAAAAAAATGGGATGTATAAAATAAATGCTTTTGTGTAGATGTCTAAAAAACTCATACATGCTGATTGGTTGGTTGCGTGATTGAGTGGACATTACCGAATTACTCGAGAAGTTGCATATTCGAAATCAGCTCAGTACAATACCGAAAACGAATGGCAACAGTATAAAACCTACTTACATAATACTACTTATGTACAATAAATTGTTTATACAATACTAATTAATATAATTGATTAACTGGGGTGAACAATATCTTCGCCAAATGACAGTTTCTTAATCCCTGAATTAATCAAAATGTAATTAGACTAATTATTCAGCCACTGTAATTATAACAAACGGTGAGGGAAGATGAATGTGCTGACGCTATACGGATATCCTTACAGGTAGCAACCATTGTGTTGTATACTGTATCAGTATCAAAGGATTTAAAAATGTTTAACGGTAATAGATAAATATTAGGTCCTTACATATGAAATTGGCGTTTTGTATGGGAGGAACAAAAAGTCGAATATTTTTAAATATAATATATTTAATTAATCAAAGTATGAACCATTGTTTTCTATGCACTTTTGCCATCTCATAGGTAGTTCATTGATCCCTTTACTAAAAAAACCAGTCGGACGGGAATCAATAAAATCTGTGAAGGCGATTTGGACTGCCCCATCATAGTTGAATTTTTTCCCTTGCAAGAAGTTGTCCAAATTTCGAAAAAAATGGTAATCTGTTGGAGCAAGGTCCGGGGAGTACGGAGGATGTCTTAGACATTCCAATTGAAGCTCTAATTTGGTAGCCGTCTGTTGTGCGGTGTGTGGTCTAGCGTTGTCGTAAAGCAGCAGTAGCGTGGAGCGATTGACCAGCCTAGGTTGTTTAGCCGCTAGCTTTTCCATCATTGTTTGCAATTGCTGACAATAGACATCAGCCGTAATAGTCTGGCTAGATTTGAGAACACTGTAATGAACAATACCGGCACTAGTCCACCAAAAGCTCACAAGTAACTTTTTTCGGGTTAATTTTCGCTTGGGGCAGGATTTGGCTGGCTGGCCAGGATCCAACTATTGCGCTGAGCGCTTCCGATTATTGTGAAGAATCCATTTTTCATCACAGGTAATGATTCGGTTTAAAATACCTTCATTATTGTGCCGTTTCAGTAATGTAACGCAGCAGTCGACGCGCGTTTGCCGGTTTGCTTCAGTCAATTCGTGAGGTACCCACCTTTCAAGCTTTTTAATCTTCCCAATTTGCTTCAAGTAAATTAAAACAGTTTTATCACTAACACCGCAGCCTGCAGCTAACTCGGACGTGGTTTGCGATGGATCCGCTTCCACAAAAGCCTTCAATACTTCATTATCAACTTGGGTCTCAGGCCGTCCACGGGGCTTGTTCTGCAGGTCGAAACTTCCAGAACGAAAACGTTGGAACCAAAAACGAACTGTGTTTTCTTTTGCAACATGACCGCCATAAACATCATTCACCCTTCAAGTCGTTTCCGCAGCACTAGTGCCACGGCGGAACTCGTATTCGTAAATAATGCGATATTTTAAGTTTTCCATTTTGTAAAATGAGTGACGCAAACAGAAAAAAACAGAAGAAAAAAAACAAATTAATGACGGTCACCGAAGCACAAATACATGAGTAAATAGCTGTACAAATTTGAATTTGGAATTCCTTACCAAAGAGGAGAAAATCGTGTTTAAAGTGGCCAGTACGAAAAACGCCAATTTCATATGTAAGGACCTAATAACTATAAGAACACTTGCTTTTGCCCGCAGCTCCGCCCGTGTGGATATCGGTTCCCGGCAATTATTCGATTTTTTCTCGCCGTAAAAACGATCCTTAATCTTCAACGAACGTTAAAAAAAAGAATTGGCCAAATTGGTCCAGGCGTTTTTGAGTTATGCGCATACCAACACATTTAGCGATTCATTTTTATATTATAGATTCACAAGTACTCAAAATCTAGTTGTAAAAAAGTTACACGGCTGTGCAACGTGGTCAAAACGACGTCTCAAAATGTTCTTAATACTCTTGTATTAAGAGCAAATAAAGCTGTTTTATTGAATAAATAATTAATAGTAATATTTTCCAAACTGAAGGTGTGTGCTCAGTCAACTGGAAGGGGTTTTAATAAACGGAATTAAGATCATTTTGAGTAGGTACTTTGTACGTCAACATCTATATCATGTTGACTGTACCATGATCATGTTACCCGACCTATCTCATGGAACGCAAAAGTTCAAAGTTGGAATAACAAAGTATACAGATGAACACAAAGAGCAATAAACTGTTTGGTTAAAAATTGGCATTTTTCTGCCCGAAGGATGCTTTTAATGATAATAATCTACAGCGACGACGTCTCTGAGAGGTTCTTATAAATTATTAATGGTACCCAAATGTTCCTCGCATTGTAAAATACAAAGTGTTTGAACCATTCTTAACACACGACCTCCTCATTAGAATGTCTGAGAGGTTGCCGTCCAAATGCTGCTTACCAACCCTCTTTGAGACCTTTTAATATAACATGTATCTCGGCCTAAAGAGGTTGTAGACATGTGTTTTGTCTGTTGTAGATTTTGTACTTCACAATACAATAATAATGTTTTTCAAAGAATTACATTCAAGTAACTTTTTAATAGACCTCTTCTTTGTTAGAAATTGTTTTAATGGAATATTCTCATATATAAATCGAATACATAGGGAAAAAGAAGAATCATCTCGGGCGGGACTCGAACCCGCAGTCTTTCCCTTACAGATTCCCCCTGCCTTGACCAATTCGGCTACCGAGACACGCCCGATGTGATTCAAATTTCCCATCTTATACGTCTTTAAGGCAACGGTGGAGTCATCTACCGATTTTCTTACGAACTATCGGAATCAATGAATGATGTTACAATCATTTTTAAACATTGACTTTTGGTAACTCCGCCCAAACAATGAATGAATTTTTACAGCATTAAGTATGCTAACTATACAAATCGAATACATAGGGAAAAAGAAGAATTTCACCCTTTGGATACACACCTGTGTTATTTGACGCCGCAAGAGATTAGCCTTTTTTTCCCTATGTATTCCATTTGTATAGTTAGCTTACTTAATGCTGTAAAATTTCATTCAATTCTCGTATATCGTTTATTTTTTACAGTAAATGGAGTTTAATGAAGTATTTAACTTCATCAAACTCCATTTCCAACTAATTTTTTCATGTGTGGAAGATCATTAGTCGCAACTGGAAAAGCTGACATGCCCGTCAATGAAAAACCATAAGAGGCCCCGTCAATCAAAAACAATAAGAGGGCCTTACCAAAGGGTAAACTTTGGACGCAAATTGAAATAATCGTTAAAATAATGATGATGTATCAAATGTATGAGGCTTGTGGAAAACTCTATGGGTTTTTTTATTGTACAACACGAATGTTTTTCTACAACATTTCACCTTGAATCCTGAATTTCAAATCACACCCCATACCAACTAACAGATACATGGTCTGACGTAGGCTAATCTCTTGCCGCGTCAAATAACACAGGTGTGCAAAGGGTGAACATGTTGCCACGTACAGCGGATGAAACACGTTTGAAAACAAAAAGAAGTAAAAGAAACAAAGCAATGGGCGATAAAATAGAAACTGATACTAACACCTCGGTGTGTATTGCAAGTGGAGTATTTTTACAACAAAAAAAAGAAAAGAAAAGGAAATAGAAAAGGTACTACTGGGAGTTTCCATCCATTCATTTTTCTAGCCATCCAACATATATGTCTTTATCGCTGAACGCATCACGCCCACGTTTCACCACTCACCAGTCCGAAGTGACGGGCGTCATAATCGCCTCTGTCCAATTGCCGTTTCTGGAGACTGAAGATATTCGTCAGAACATCGTCCATTTGTTAGTAGGTGCATCGCTTCTAGGTGAGACCCGGGGTGCGAGGGATATTTCTTTGACAACCTCACCTCCGGCCTAGCACCAGACCCACAGTCGGCGTGCGGTTTTTGAAAAAAAAAAGGTGAGAATGTCTTGAAGATATTGGTAGGGCACCTTAGCACCTATCTATTGAAATGTATCCTAAATTTTAAAGGAAGATAAAGTTAAGATAAGAAAATAAAACAAATATATTCCTGTATTCAGATGCTATAAAAACTAACTTTCCTTGTCTACCTAGCTAAAACTTTTTAGACGTACACTGATCCGGTACGCAAATAACATTTCAGGTGAAAGGGTGGCCAGGCAGATACAATAAAAGCAAGCCGTCACAGTATCGTTGTACTCTCATCCAACACTGCCCGAGACTTAATCCGATTCTAACCCCTATATTAGTACCAAACGTGATGAATCAGGGGCCGTCGCTGACGTCATGTAGACTGTATTATAGGTTGTATAATCTTCTGAATTTGTAAATGTTGTCAATTTCTAAACGTTACTTGTTTGGGATAGCGGTTTAAATGAGTACTTTTTGACGAATATAAGTGTTTACCGTACAGTAAACAAAGGTAATAATAATATGTTTGCAACTTTACATACAACTTTATATCAAAATGTGCTACCTTTTCTCCTTTATCGACTGTACATGGTTGATAACCTGAAATATGTGATTGCGCTGTATATGCGCTGCTACATCAGCTGCATGTATTCCAATTTAAAAACAGTGTTGTAAATATTTTAGTTTCAATCAACTTATGGCGTTGAAAGTACTTTGTAAACAGTGGATTTGTATTTACACAACAACACAACACAATACACAACGAAGCAATTTTATAATAGCTAGTACGTAAATTGAGGCCGAAATATCAACTCCCAACCAACTTACATGAAATTATCTTCCAATAATTTTCGCTTCCATCAAGAGTCAACCATGCGTGACGTAGGCAGCCACTGTCTACCCCTGTCCCTTTATTACCCGGGGCGGCTGAGAGCGAACCTCCAGCCCATATCTGGCCTCGCAGGCACAATGTAGTTACGTAAGCTCGACAATTTTTCAATCGCATATCGCTCCGGGCGAAAATGTTTCGCTTAGTAAATTGTGGATGTTTAGTCATAATTTAGAAGCGATAAATTCGTGAGAGGTTCGTTGAGTGAGATACAGTGGTATACGGGTGGTTATTTTGACAGTGGGTGCGGGATATAGGATGTTTCTAATGGCGTGTAACGTAAATTAATCTTCAAATAATTACATAGATTAATACATTTGATGATTACCGATATTGTTGAAGCAATTAAGTACTAAGACTATTAATACACGTCTAATACATCAATTAATCTACTGCTGGATAGTCTTCTCCTAATATGCGCCGATGCATCAGATCATTCACCTTCCAAGTTCAGTTTTTTCTAGCTAACTGTTTCAGGATATCAGTCAACCTAGTCAACTAATGGTTATATGTTGTAGACAAACTCAGAATAAAGTTCGTAAAACAACAGAATAAACACGTTTCAACATATTATAACAAACTGCAGAGATTAGAGTCGTCTTAGAAACTATTAGTAATCTTCTGATACAAAAACTTTTACGATACAACAGCTTCCGTCATCATGCGGTATCACAAGTAAAGTGAGCTCGAACAAAAACACAAAAGAAACGCTTAGGATAATTTCCTTCAGCTTTCCAAAACGTGAGATTTACAAAAGACCTTGCCCAAAAGCCAAACAAATTACTTTCACTAGCAACACAATGAGAGCATTTTGCGCACTTTTAATTTCATGAAATGCTCAGATTTCGGTACCTTAATTCATTACTTTAACGCCTCTTTATTTATAAACAAATAATAATTTACATAATGCCCGAGTCATTTTTCACAGTCTTAATTTCCCGCCCCAGTTACTGCTTGAGACAAAAGATTGATATATTCTCTCTTTTCATTAAGTTAAAAATGATTAATAACGGAACACCCCAACTTTTTCAAACGTACGCGTTTACGTTTGAAAAACTTTCAAGTCGAGGGTTCATTACGTGTCTCCCTTAGTTAGTGAGTTCCGGTAAATATCATCATTAATTTCGAGGTAGACAGATTATGATATCAAGAGTAAAAAAAGTTTCATCGTGACGTCCTTCGGAGTTTGAATTTAAAATAGTATAAAGTAAAAACAACAGATAAAAAAAACTAGTTGTAAATTTCGATTGCCTGCAGGCTTCTGTTCTTTTCAGATTCCTTAACCCCCTGAGACGATGCCGCAAACTTTTCCGTTTCAACTTAAGCTTACATTTTATTTACACATGCCGATATATCCTCGAAGGATTCGGTTAATGTGTTCTCTCCGTATAACCTGTAGCTCGCCAGACACATATCTGATTCTCTGGCGAGTGTTGGATTCATCTCTAGACTCGTCTAACACTCGATACTTCGACAGAGTCGGTAATCGAACTAAAGAGCTCACGATCACGATTAAGCCAGCAACAAGGCATCACGTAAACATCCAAGTAAGGAAGCAATCACTTAATCCGAGTATCTCTCAATCCGAGTACTAATCTCGGTTGCATGCTAGACTCGTTAGTAATCGTATTCGTACCCGGGGCCGGCTATCCTACATCTCCTTTTCAGAATTTGGTTTATTACTGTATCTCTTACTTTCTACTAAAATTATACATAATGGGAACTTGTGTGTGTATGTTGGTGAATGTTTGCCATTGGTATAATCAACCTGGTATAAATCGCTATAGTCTTAAAAGGATTTGCGGTGGTTTATACCATGGTATGAAACTGTATGAGCTCAAAAGGTGTCAGGTGGCGATTCGAACCAGGGTGACACGATTTCCTCGTGGTATAAAACGCCCAATATTTATCTAAATTCATAAATATTTTAGCAAATGTCAACATCTATGTGTACTTAATGTAAAAACTAAGTAATGTATGTATAACTTATTTTAAAGTCTAAGTAGTTGGTTATAAGCCTATCCGTTTCACACATTCATCGGTATTTATTGTTACAAATGATTGCAAACGTTCCAAACGAATCATAATTGCCACAATCAGGCGTTTGACAGGCGGACACACGCCACATCCCACTGTCCCCTATGTAAATATGGCATATTGTTACCATAGCAAAAGGGATCCTACGTAATCAGATACAAAATTTATGGTGTGTGCCTTTGACGTGTTAATTAACGAACGGTTTATTAGAATGATATAGTTAACGACGAATTTATTTCAATTGTTCTTTGAAAAAACGGGACTAATCCCACCCGCATCCCTACTAATGTAACACCAGGATCACAGTAGTGACTCACAAAATATCGACTAATAAGACTCGGGAAGTCCCGGATCTTTTTATATAAAAGTTGCTAATAGACTATTCTGATAGTAGGCAAGTACTCAATACTCATTATTAAAGTGACATCTACTACAGTGTAGTGTCTTAGTTATCAAAGCACAATATTATTCTAATTATTATCATTCGGGCGCTAATCCCAGGTAAGTACATCTATAGCTTGCATACTTGGAGTCCAGGGCCCACTGGGCCATGTGTTTTTGCTCTCTACCAGAGCGGCTGCGAGGCGCCCATCAGAAAGTAGATGTGCTAGCTGACGGCACAGATCTTAGAGGGACTCCATACACCACATACGTAATATAAGATTGACAAAATTCGTAATAGTAATTTAACCTGCAAAGGTTCTATGCCTTATATTTAACATCCATTTGATACATCAGAAATTAGCTTAATGGTAGCGAATATAACGCAAAGTAAGGTTAGATAAGAACTTCTATATACACAACGGATATATATTCTTGACAACCAATACAAGTCAATTAAGCAAATCAGGGAAAGATAACGGTTCCCCTTTTTGTTAACACGGAAAACCACTTCCCATGTGTGCTTAGTGATGTTACTATGCTTAATTAGTTGGCTATACTCGCCTAGTGGTAAATAAATACTCGACTAAAAAGGAAATACTAGTCTTGAAAAGTTGTATTTCTTTACAGGAAATGGTTTTGGTTAAGGTAAACCTTTTCACCATATATATCTAAGTCTAGACTCGTGAATATATTTGAATCCAAGTATCACACACTCGATTTCAAATGGTTTTCACTTGCGCGTTATATATTGTACATATCTACACAAATTTAAGTATGCAAATGTATCAAAAATTAGATTTAGATACGCCTTCGTGATGACAAAATGTAATAGAAAATATTATATGTATATTTTATTAATAATATCAAAATGAAATTGAAGTTTTACAAATAATTTTGTACACATATTTTTATTCTTGTTGCTTTACAATAAATTAGGTGAGTTACGACTCTTCTAGATTAAAATAACTAGGTCGTAAAATTATGAATTTTCCAGTTAACTCTCAAGTTAATTTTAAGGAGTAAACCCCTTCGGGCTTGGCCGTATCTTAATTGGCGAAACGCCTCAATTGGGCCTTGTTTAATATTTAATGCAAATTTGTTTAAAATTACATGTTTTACTTTTGAGAATTCTTACTTAGTCCAGAAACAGAGTTATTTTGATACACAGTCTGGGTCAATGAGTGATTATGACAAAGAGATGCTTCTAGTCCCCTTTATCGTAAATCTCTAAGCAATGCTTAGATTGATACTATCTCATCACAGGTGGAAATTACAACAAAGGACGAATCTACCTCATAAAATGTTGAAAGACCTCTAATAAATCTTGACATGAACCTTAGTCACGTTTAGTTACAAATGAAAAGGTACTTAAGTTCTTATTTTATGAGCATGCTTGAGTTACCACCTAAACTAATACAAAATCCATACTAATATTATAAGTCTGAAAGTAACTCTGTCTGTCTGCCTGTCTGTCTGTATGTTACGCTTTCACGCCTGAACCACTGAACCGATTTTGATGAAATTTGGTATAGGGATAGATTAGACCATGAGAAAGGACATAGGCTATGTTCTGTCGTGATAACCGACATCCACGCGGGTGGAGCCGCGGGCAAAAGCTAGTTTCAATATAAAAATAAGTTTTTTGCCCTTTTTAACATTATTACCTTATAAATTCTTCGGTTCTTTATCTGACGTAATTAATAATAATAAATTTACGCATTCGATAATCTCTTTTGACTGTATACTTACTCGAACCTGACGGATAGTAAAAGAAAATTGATGACTGAGATACTATTGACTGATTTACACTCGATTTTTTTGCTTATTTAAGCACTTATTAATATATTTTGACATTTTATAGTCGTAAACTCGTAACGTTGTGTAAACACTACCATCATGGTCGTACTCGTTAGGGTATTTGACCGATTACTTTTTGTTATGCTAATATTATACAGGCTCAACCTGTTTGCGTCATCATCATTATCATTACTGCCATACGAGGTTCCCTGGTGTCTTCACCCATGCGGTCTATTTCATCAAAACCTAATAACACTTTTTCCTCTCTGTGAGTTAAATCTTAAAATGGATCAACTCAATATAGATAGATAAAATGTCGTTTAGGTCGTAATTACCTATCTCAAATTTAAAACGGAATGGAATAAAGTTATATTGTGAATAAAGTTAATTTTCGCGTGGGGTTATAATAAATAACTTATTGGTAACGGTTCACAATATAATATATGGTCAAATATATTCACAATGATTAGATTGATATATGGCTTTATGATATTTTTATTGATGACATGTGACGTAAGTAATATTTTGACCACAACCTAACAAATTTTAAATAAGAAACCTTTATAAAAATAACGGTTAATTAAACGGTAAATGGTTCCGGTTATCTAAATTAGCCTTCTTTTATATGAATTTACGATTATTTAGGCGACAAAACAAGTTATATAATGGGAATTAATTATTTAGGTATTGGTTTAATTGACAGAATATCGATAAATAGATCTGACCGGGACTAACGCGCAGTTGACGATGATGAATATCAATAAAAATGTCGAATTTATTTAAGCTTGACGATTTTTATAGTATCACTGGAGTTGGTAGTGGTACAATCAGTTTTATACCTATAATTTGTAGTAATAATAATGAAAATTAAAAACACTATTGCCAGCATAATTCATACAAGATTCCAGGTAAAATTTGAACTCTTGTAAAGTACGTCGAAATTAATGAAAAGTAAATTGGAGGAAATGAAAATATAATAATATAATGGTACTGGTGGGTGTGGCCTTTCTCTAAATAGGTGCGGCTCTCTCGAGTGTTCCAAATTAAACTGCTTTAATTTGAGTGGGAATTTCGCTGGGTCTCAAGATCACTTTTTAGTCATTCTTCTGAATTTGCTGATGCTTACGTAGGCTACTATTATTGCTAGAACTATTTCATTTGACCCGTAGTACCTACCTGTATTTTTTTTAAAGTTAATATAATACAACGTAAGAGCACTGACTACCAAAATACAAGCTTCGGCTTAGTTTGGGAAGCAGCGTAGTACTTAAGCGTGAAAATCAATTTATGCCTTAGTTTTAAGACCACTAAATGTATACCTGATTTCTTGTGACAATAAACAATTTTTATTATTTATTATTATTATCTACACCTAGTGGATTTCACTAAGTACAGGCTTAGGAACTATGATTATAAAAGTGAAAGTAAACTTCAATACCTACCATATTTTAAGTCATTAATGTCAACAAGCTCCACGAGAACGGATTAGCACTGTTGAAATCCAGTCTGAGTTTCAAGACCTTATGGTAGCTTCAACCATCGATTTGTAAAAATATATCCTAATAATATAAGAAACGCGAAAGCATATACTTACAAAGTATAGATGAATGTTACTCTTTCACGAAAAAATTACGAATGGATATTTAAAAAACTTTACAATAATATAGCTTATACATCAGAATAACACATAGACTATATATCATCACGCTACCAGCAGTGATCACGCAGGCGGAGCTGCGGGCAAAAGCTGGTATCACAATAAATTCCTTCTAAATACATCTTATATAGCTATTCAAGGAATTCTTAGTCAGTAAAAGAGGCTCGTAGTAACAAAACTAAGTGAAAGAACCGTAAATAGGCCAATCAATATACTAAATTTCCTTTGATGGTCTGTAAAACCCTACAAAGTTGGCGAGTAATAGAGTTTTCACGTCGTTGCCAGCTGCCCGAGTGCCAATCAAATTAGGACCGATTATCGACTGATGCCGATCAGGACTCGTTGGAACGATCGCTGCTGAAGCTAATCTACGGATTAAATTCTTTTACTGAATCGCTACAGGGATTTTTAAAATCTCCCTCGTAATTTGAGTAAAAACCCTTTGAGATATTGTCAGGAAATTGATTTTTCCATGAATCTTTATGAGCTTTTAGTCATTATTTCCTGCAGTGCAGTTAATAAATTTTATTATTCATCATCTTCATTCGAGTGTTAATCTCGATTACACCCAAAGTCTGGGGTCCGTTCTCCTAACAAATAATAATTTTACCAGCACGACTACCATCTGACCCACCACCCGAGAGGTAAGCCTGCGCCAGAGCTTCTTCCTTTATATAGCAGGTGGCATCAGCTTGCAGGTGAGGTTGGTTATGAACCAATACACCTTTTTTTATATCTACACAGTGTCGTTTACTATTCGCGTTTCTATACCTATAACACGACCCTCCATTACATTTCTAGGTATCTCGTCATATAATTCACTTAGCAATATGTGTTTGCAAATAATCCTTGGATGGAAATAGTTCTTGGACTAAATAAACTGAGACGTAATTAGACTAATCATAAAACCAAATAGTCGTTTCCCCGGTGAGTGTGGTCGTTACAAATAGAGGTTTAATTTTAGATTCACGTTCGCATTGTTTCCACAAAATGTAATAGCTTTCCTGGATCATTGATTAGTTCCAATTATTGGCATTCGACGCACATGTGGCCAGCCAATCCAGTAATTGCTTTTATTTCTTCAGTTTACCAACGCTCATGTACTTTTATAGGGTTGAAAAGAAAATTTCATTGCACTTTATATAACACTTGAGATATATTAGAACATTTTACGTATTTTTATTAACTCAATCTAGTTATCGTTTTATGAAATACTAGCTTTTGCCCGCGGCTCCGCCCGCGTGGATGTCGGTTATCGCGACAAAACATAGCCTATGTCCTTTCTCATGGTCTAATCTACCCCTATACCAAATTTCATCAAAATCGGTTCAGTGGTTTAGGCGTGAAAGCGTAACATACAGACAGACAGACAGACGGACAGACAGACAGAGTTACTTTCGCATTTATAATATTAGTATGGATTAGTATAGACGCGGGATAGCACCCGAACCACCCCCGAGACGAGGCCGCAATTGTAGCCGTAGGTCTGATGGGAGTCCTGGGACATCCTTCCGAGGGCTTACCCAGGGCTCCCATCCATAGGCTTCTGGGCGTTACCGTGGGGGTTTTTAGTCGGTAGGAGTCCGGCATAACATCCATGAAGGATTTTCCCCCACGGATAAAAAAAAAAAAAAATTGTATGGATGGAAACAGCTAGCCTGTAATCTCGAATAAAATGCGACCTTTTTCCTGAACACTGTATAACCCATTAATTTTATTTTTTTAGAAGCTTATTCAGGTTCTTCTTCTAACGAACCAATCATATAGAGTTGATAAGGTAATAAATTTAAAAATGACAGAATGCAAGATTTTTAATAAATTATATTATATTTCTCTTCCGTACACGAAGAACTTCCCATTATTATTTTATTTATTGCTGATTGAGATTGCATAATTTCGACGTGTGGAAACCCCTCGGGTAGGTACCGCCCACCAGGATTAACGGTAAAACGACTGTTGAAATCGAACACGTTAAAACTGGGTAGGTACATCGATTTGCCACGGTAAGGAAAATAAGAATCTAAGAAAGAAGCCCTAGGAATTCAAACAGAC
Organism: Eilema sororculum; assembly: GCA_914829495.1. Taxonomy (NCBI): domain Eukaryota; kingdom Metazoa; phylum Arthropoda; class Insecta; order Lepidoptera; family Erebidae; genus Eilema; species Eilema sororculum. The sequence goes on along the minus strand of OU618552.1, from coordinate 14,706,689 downwards.
ATTGACTGCCAATCGTACAGCACGTGTTGTCACGTAGTCTCTCTCTAATGTGTGGAAGGCCGTTTAGAGAGATGCCTTTTGAACAAGTTGTGTCTACACCATTTTATCATCAAGAGAAGAGAAGTTTGTTGGCCGCGCTCAGGAAGGCTGAACAAAATTATCTGTATTAAATTAGTTTTAGCAATAAAGCTACTCACTCAAGGTTTGTATTTAATAATGCTGTAAGTGACAAATATCCTATTAATAACAACTTTAGCAATTATTTGATGAATACATTAGAAGGCTGCTCCCAAAATATACAAAATTCATCTTTCTGCTTTCATGAGTGATGATTTTATTTTGATTTTTTAAAGTTCTCCTGAAAAGTTTGACTTTTGCTATTTACAGCAACATTTTCCGCCACCGATATATAATATACTTAATTTATTTTATTAGTCAGGAAGCCATCAGTTCATTATTTAAAATATATTCATTACCCGACGTATATTAATTTTAAGTTAAAGTTGTTAGATTTGATTGTTTGTTGAACAAAGTGTACGTACTACACCATATGATTTGGCAAAAATATTCCTGAATATTTCTATGTACATAAAATACATAATTCATTTAGTTATATACGTTGGACTGTAATCACAAAAACAACAGTGCGATGAATCACCACAAAAGACTTGCAAGATATAAAAATAGAAACAAACTGCACCCATATTTATCTCACAATGAAGCACTAGTCACCTACTAAATCACTAAGACGGAGAGCGGTACGAACAAACAAATCAAATTATAAATCACTTACTATGCCAGTGCCAAATAATAAGCAAAATGCGAATGGGTCATGGTGAAGGTTTTAGTCCTTCAGAAAATAGGTCAAGATATTTTGTCGATGGTGCAAATTAAAACTGAACGTCAAAAACTATTTGTTTTAAAGAAGAGTGTGGTTTCTTGGCACAAGTATTGCCTTCTACTTAAAGCAAGGCCATACTAACTGCACGAGCTTTGATGCAAGGAATATTAAAACTATCCCCTGCAGCAGTCTTAAAAATGTATCTTTACGAAATGAAAACGGCTTAGCATAGTGCGCATAGAGCTATGGATAACCTACAGACTCTTTCAAAGACTTTGTAGATTGCTCTCAGGGTTCCTTTTACAGAAATAAATAGATGCAGACATTACATAAAATATGACTTTCTTTTAAACTAATTGTTAACTTTTGTGACTATTTTATTCCAAAACGGCTGAACGAATCTAGATGAAGCGTTTTATGTGAAAGGGTTCATCCCAAGAGCAGCTTCATGTGGAGCTGCGGAAAGAGGTCTCTATATAAATATAAATTTTACTGTACGCACTTAGGTACCCACGTTTACTAATAATAGTGAAGTTTGCTTTCATGAAATGACCATTTTCATATTCTTACTGTAAACTAAGTATTCGTAAATTTCTAATGCCCTTTTCAATAATCCTAGAATTTCTTCAAGATTTCTTCACTAATAATTTTGCTTAACTATCTACTCGTATACTATGTAACAAAGCACGGCACATATAGCAGTATCATATATTAACAATTATTTTGTATTACTAAAGAAATTTAGGATTATCTAAAACTGTCTCACAAAACCACTTTATACCTCAAATAAAACACACCACATTATCACTCCACATTTTCTCTTCCCTAATATTCAAATAGGACATGAAAGCCGGCAATGCTTGGTTAGATCAGAGATGGATCCATATTGGAGACGTTAATTTATGGAAAGTATTACATTACAGGATATCTACCCCGAGATATTGAATGTTCAAAACGTGACTGTTGACTCAAATTGATACTAAGTGCGTAACTTGAGTATTTTAATGATCTTGTTATCAATGAAAATGCGGTACACAATATTTTGGTGGCTCCCTTAGAAGATAAAGCAAAAAATGCAGACGATTTATATGTTGAAAAAGACTAGAACTACAGGCGATTTTGTTAGACTTTGTACACGAAAGGATCGGATCCTAAGTCAAACATTCTGGTGTAATCCAGGAAGAGCATTTAGATAAAAAATTGACAGAGAACGTTTTATATTTTTAAAAACATCCTTCTCGTCAGAATTCGCTACTAATAGGTAACATTTGAGCACTTAATAAAGTGGTTAGTTTGGTTTAAATCAGCTTCATTTCAAAATTAGTAGGAGCCAAGTCAAGCATAAGGAAATGGTCTAAACATTTATTACACGTTAACAATGGTCAACAACCTCGGCTAGAATTCTCAAAATATGATAAAACACGTCTCGCGAAATTATATACGAGCTAGCATCATTGAGAACACTGACATGAGCATAAACAACGTGAGATAGGTTTACCTTATTCAGCGAAGAGTCGGCTTCGGTTACACAACGAACGAACAAAACAGCAGTTCTACACTTCAATGAATTTCACTCAGAACACAAACTGTTGTCCGATATCACTGTCTGTATCAGTAATTTCAACGTTTGTTTTTGTACCACCACTGGAGACACGAGGTTACCCTAGCGCAGCTCGGGGGTGACTGTTAGTGTCACTCAGACCTACGGGTTCACCCGATGACGTCACCGTAAACCAATGGGGTGTGATTTTGTACGCATGCGCGCTAGACCAGCCGCCGCGGCGCCCGTATTCCATCCCGAAACGATGTCACACACTACATCGCGGCGCACTTTATACATTGCCGTTCTGATTATTCCTGTTTGTAGCGTTCCTGGAATATAGCCGGCAGTAGATGTTGGTTCAAGTGTTTTCGTAGACTTAGATGTTTACATTCATAGTGGAGTGTACTTCTGAGGGTGACAGCTTTGAGAGCACCCCCGATGGGCTTTTCAAAGGACCAGCGCCACCATTCTTTTTGTGACTGCCTGTGGCATACACCGCGCGTTTGGAATAATTGAGACGCTCGGTGTATGATTTAATTTGCTCTTTCGCGGGGCCAAATGTTTTGCCCGCTACTGGGAAGTAATATTTTCCAAACATACATTCCGAGAAAGGGGTACATCGTCGTCCCTAAAACGTAATTTTTACTTTAAATTGGGGTTACAATTTTATATACCTTATTCAATTTTAGAACAAATTACACAGACGAATTTGTTCAAAACGAAACGTTTCAATACAGATTCACATGTGACGTGACATAAAACTACAAGTAGGTATCAAAAAACACAATTATCACACATAGTTAAGTGTGAAGTCTCCTGCAATTACTAATCTACGTTCAATTGATCACGTTACACCGGAAATTAAGTCAATAGTATGTTCAATATTACGACGCCATCTACGCCTTCCCTACATAATTATTTAGTGATTCTCACTGACTGGATACGAGATACACAATTAGCTGTGCTACCGCTATGCTATCCGATTACATCGCTAGATCCGACAAACAATAATGACATCATTTAACAGATAATCCAATGTTCAGTGTTAGTATAAACATTATTATACAGCACTTAGTCTAATCTTTACAATAAGTAAAGTAGCTATTCGGTGGTGTATTTTTAAACAGAAGTCTATTAGTTTCTTTCCTAGAGTCTCTGCTATCTGGGACAATTAAGATGTCTAGTTCTACGTTTCCGATATTTTAATACCTAACCTATATTATAATATCATGATATTATTAGGTAAATACATTACTTTCAATCATATCTGTGTCTTGGGGAACTTTATAAACATTTACTCATCATCATCAATATATCTTAGTGGGGTCTGAAAACACTTTATTATCAAAATTCACTACCTAAAGCAGTGTAATTATCATCATTGGAAGATTATTCTATTACTCATGACTTAAATACCGTTTAGGACCTGTAAACTAGAAGGAACTCATTATGTAAGTATGATTATGCTTAAATGCAATAATGCTGATATTGTATAGAATATACTATCAATATACATCGCCGATGACACGTACAGTACAAGACGCAGATATATCTGAACCCTTGCCAATATATTGAAAACGCCCCAAAATACACCTACACAAACATGTACTACCGTGACTTATGTTTAATTCGACTTGATTTATTCATTTAAAACTTATATTTATATACCAGACCTATAGACTTGTAACATGTGATTAGTATTTATTCGTTTTATTTCAGAACAAATTTGATTATGGCTGCCAAATGTAGACAGTTTATTAAAAAAGATCTTTTATATTTTGTATTTTTTTGTTTGTTTTTGTTACAATACTATTTATGGTATTCTTAACCAAATTTCAAGCACTGATAAAATTCTACTCTATAGTATAAAAAATATTTTGCCACTACCACGCTATCGATTTCAAATCATCTTTAATCATCGAATATAATGAACCTTTAATTTATCTACCTTAGGGCGATTCGTTTTCTAATCGAATAACGTTTTCCTGATCAAAATCCGTTCATGTCATACGTTGATCGATATGTTACAATCGAAATGTAATCTGACAAGGTGCTTTTTCATAATCAATCTCGATCGTCCGATACTCCGGCGGACATACGGTCCGACAACAGCCGACGCCTAGTATTTAATTCACTATCCATCTTATGAAGCAGATTTTTCTTCACGATTGTAATTTGTTAGAGTGAAAGATTATTGCGTAGATAACTTGGACTTATTGCGTGTTTTATAGATTGATTGGATGGAAAACTACATTTGTAAATATAGAAATATGTTGTTGTCAAGGGTTTGTTTTTTAAAAAAGGGACACGCCAATTTGACTTCACGTCGCCTGATGGTAAGCTAAAGGCAAAGTCTCGGAAAGAGGGTCACCATCGTAAACATCTACCATGTTAACAGTGGTGGCACTCAGCTTGACAACCTCATCAGATACCTTTTCATGCCCCGCTTAAAGGACCCGGGACTGTCGGAAGAAGGAAACAAGTGAGCTGGCAGGGAGTTCCAGGTGTATGATTAATGTGTTTGTTGTTTACTTTTTAGTTTGGAGTTTGCTGAAGATTAGCCGTAATTTGACATGTATGGATACTTTTCTTGACATGGACTGGCTTTAAAGTGTTCCCGATCAAAGTTATATTTAAGTTGATTTTAGACACAAAGCAATTTGTTGTGCCCAATAAAATACCCATCCATCTTCATAAACTATCCCATCTTAGTAGAATCGTATTCTTAAATATATACTTTTGGATTTTAAAATGCGAAAAGAATGAACTTATACTTGAGATAGCTCAAGTTGCTCAAGAAAGTCGTTACGATAATGTTCGGGAGTCTTCGTGATTTATCGCGAGATAGCTGGCGACGTCATAACTCTTGCAGAAAAGCGCTCGACAAAAACTCGACGAGACGCCCGGCGCTTTCCTAAGTGAGGTGTAATTGTTGTGACTCTAATATGTTTTGCGAAGCTACGTGCAGTTTCACCTTGGTATTAAATTAGTTTAGCTACTGTCATGCGACTTGTAATTTCGTTTTATGTTAATTTAAAATTTTAACGAAAGTAGTAATATTCTGGGATTCAAATTACACATACCTAGCTATGTATTTCTAAGCCGTGGATACATAAGCATATATTTATCCGTGTTCTAGAATCAGTAGCAAGGTATTTAGGTAGCACTACTATACATATCGTACAAAGAAAGTAGTTTTTTTTTGTAACGTATTTGGTCGGTTATATGGAGCCTACCAAGATGCGCGGGGCTTGAGTTAACCTCACCTGAAAGCTGGTTTCTGGAGTAAACCAAATAGTGCAGTAGTAAGAGAGTATACCCCAGGCTCCGAAGTGCGTGCTTTTGATACAGCCGGTGCTAACGCTGTGATAATGAATATTATTGACCGAAACATTGTTGATTGTGCTTATAACAATGTCTAGCTTCCTGCAAAACATAGATCAACATAGATTAGGTATTTGTAAAAACACCAGCATACAAAATTAACCTCTTGTATAAATTTTGTATTGCTGCAGGCTAATGACCTCATTAGTGTTTGTGTAAAAAGTGATTTTAATAACTTTTTGTCTAGTTTTGTTCTTAGAAAATCCAAAACCATTTGAATACATGTTGTGTTTCCGTAATTTTTTCACTTAAGTGTTTATTCCAATGTTATAACTATTCTTCTACATCCAAACTCCAATCGCGATTGTATCTCAACCTTGCATTATGGAGTTTGGAGTCCGCTTCTGTATTAGAAACTGCTGTATTGGGAAAGTACTTGCTTTTAAAAGGTTAAAGGTCATGAAATAAAACCTTGCCCGCAAAATTACGACCGAATGAAGAGAACAACAGCCCTACACAAAATTTGAAGCTTAGACAATAACTGTTTATACTGGAGATTGATGGCGCTTGGTGGAATCTGCTACACATATTGAACAGTTGTACTTTTCCACTGAGTTTAATTTATTTCTAAGAGATTTTTTTTGCATTTTTTCATGTGTGGGTTTTTAAATTCGCTACCCACACATGAAAAAATGCAAATATTGTTGTGTTTCGGAATTACAATACTTACAACATCAATGTAAACCTTTGAGAATGCCGTAAGGCGAAACCGGTCGGGTTTAGAAATAAAATAAACTCAGTGGAAAAGTACAAGTGTGTTATTCAATATGCTTAGACATTAATATTACGATCAAATTTATATATAATCAATACATTATCAACACAACAATACACTCAAATGTAATTTGTACAAATAATGAAGCCGTCATGCAAATAAAAACATTACAAACTAGGGGTGTCGATCGCAGAGGCTTAATCCCCGACAGGTAAGCTGCTAATTTATCATCCCTAAACAATAGGGGTGAATACATGGTGTTTATGTAACGAAATAGAGGGAACAAAGCATAAATTATTGCAGAGAGACTGTGGATTATTGAGTGTCGTTGTTTATCATGCAGGCATTTTATTAGATTCATATGAGCGACAGAAAAAAAGAAAAAGAAGATTGAATATGGAAGTAAAAAAGTGGATTATTTATTCTTATTTAGAATAGGATTTCACTTAACCTGGCCTAAAGGTAAGCAGGGGCCACCATTGACGACACCAATATATGAATAACGCGAAAAATCTAATTTGATAATAAGACAATTTTTGCAACGCAATCGTTTTTAATGTTTTGTGATATACTTAATATATAATAGATAACGATATATTGTGTTCATTTCCATACAATAGATGTTAAACGCACGCAAAGCGTGACACACGTGAGCGATATATTTATATCCTATCAATCAATAGTTAAGTAAACAAATATACCGATTGACTAAGTTCCCTCATTTAGGTATATACTGAGCTACCAAGTTTTAAGGAATATCGCCCATTTCTTCATTCTTCTTTCACCTAGATCACATAGAATTAAATTCATTCTTACATAATATAATCTATTTAGCTTAATGGTTCAAATTGAATCCTGGCCATTACACTAAACCAACGTGAAACCAACAAGCTACTTACACAAGAAATTCAGCTGAAGGGGTAGCAATAATCGGAATTGCTAACCCCTAGTACTAGTAGGACCGTTTCAAAATAGTAATAAATAGCCTTTTACCGTGACGTGCGCTTTTGATCATATTTTCTATCAATAGGACGCATAGGGCTATCCAGTAGATAGTCCTACGCCTTAGATGCTTTATTAAACAAAAGAGAAGAGAAGTCCCTGAATTATACTTCGTCCGTAACCACGCAGCGCTATATGTTTATAAGCATAGTAATAGGTATACGAAAATTAATATTATTGATAAATCAATATGACATATTAATCATAATTATTCATATAAACTATCAATTTCAATGTTAACTTCATTATAGCAGTCAAATTATTGTGCTACTATTCAATATTATTATAACAAATTTACAACAAAAAAATCAAATCCTATTATCGGCTATTATAATAAATTATAGTATTCAATTGAAACGATTATTTATCTTAATAATAACTTGCTATATATTTCACCATCATGATCTTCGAGCCCAGATGATGGCTATCTATCGAAATATCTACCAGGTAAATGATTAAAATCTAAATGTCTATAACTCATCGATAAGGTTCCTACCTGCCATTTGTAAATTTTCGCATTTAACCCAAAAATAAGCTTGATATGAGGTAAACTATTGCTCCATAATAATATACTTGTTAGTATTTAAGACCAGACCTGTGTTACACCTATGATTCACAGAATAAATATTATGAATATGATGCTTTTGAAAAAAATGCATTTAATTCGCCCATTCATTTACTGAAATGATTGTATAATAATTATCTCAGGATAGTTAATGCCAAAATAAAGAAGATAATTGCCTAGTTTTATTAAAATTAAATGTCAAACTCGTTTGCAAACAATGTTGCATATTATATTTAAGGCAAATCGTCCAAATTCATAATATTTATCTCAAAATACTTCCTTGTAGTACTCCTTAATGAATATTATTGTGTTATGGTTATATGTAACTGCCAGATTTAAAGAAAACATTTATCTGGCAAAATCAAGATAAGCCAATCAGGATAAATAGGATGGCTTACCTCAGGCTTAAATACACAAGTTTCGAATGCAACCCTCGGAAGATGATGAAAGAACTTAACTCTTGATTAAATAAGAATAATTTTGTCATTTAAACCTCAGATATACTAGTAGTACTAGTAGTACTCGTAGTACTAGTAGTACTAGTAGTATTAGCAGTACTAGTAGTACTAGGAGTACTAGTAGTACTAGTACTAGTAAATAATAATATCATGTACTTAAATAAATATCTTACAAACTTAACTACAATAATTTAACCAGTAATATCGCGAGATCAGCAGGTGACCGCAGCGGCGCATTGTACCAAAACATTATAATCGCGGTGTTATCCTGGTTTAACCTAAAGCTTCCCCGACAGCGACCGGTTTTATCGTCCGGTCCGGGAACAAGTATAGGTCAAAGTTTCGGCAGTTCGGTTGAAAGCCATTGAAATTCCTGGGGCGACGTCGGATACATTAGTTTTAATTTGGCACTGTAAATTGCTATCTCATGAACAAACAGGAATATTATTTTAATATTTGGCTCCATAGTTGTATTTATTTATTTAAAATTCATGCACAAATGTACAAAGGCGGACTTAATGCCCCGTAGGCATTCTCTACCAGTCAACCTAATAGGTGGTGCAGAGTATAACAGAGTAGGTGCATTATCGAAAGGTAAACTAGATAAACACATAATTTACATACATAAGATAGATATATAGTAACATATAGTAGAAGAAGAATATATAGTAGAAGAAATTATTTGTTACTGTTAGATAGATTGTCAATAAAATTACTATTTTCATTATACTAATCAAGGATGTTACGTAACTGACTGATAGAAAGATGAATCACTACATATTATAAAGCAAAATCGCTTTTGCTGTTATGTATGCTTATATCTTCAAAACTAAGCTACATATTTTGAAGCGGTTTCTTTAAATAAATAGAGTAATTCAAGAAGAAGAGCTATATGTATAAGAAATGCTTAATATAGTAGAGGGTGCAGCGGGAACGGAATTGGACACCACGCGGGCGGATAAAATTGGCGGTACGTAGTCCGCCGGGTCAACTAGTATAGTATATAATAGAAAGTAATAAAAGAGCCCATACCACTTTTGTATTTCTGTATTCATCTTTCAGTTCTAATATTTATGCCTGAAAGACAATATTGTCACAAGACTTGGAAAGGGTTGTTCGGACAAGTAAAATTAATGGGTACAACGCGAAGGCATATACCCACCAAATATGTAAGGCACGTCTAAACGGACACGCTAGCTAGGCGGTCTACGTTTTGCCAAAACTACAAATCTTGTGTCCACAAAATAATTACAAGGCTGGCAGCCTATAATCGTCTATTTCCAGAATCCCCTACAAAACATAATATTTGAACTAATAAAAAGCTCTTTACCAGCCTCAAGAACTTAACCTATGACCTCACTATCGCAAACAAAATTTTTAGGTATTATGTCAAAAAATGTACCAAATTTTTGATTCAGAAACTCCAAGTTACATTCAGAAGCACTGAAGCGTCGCCTCGGCATAAATGCAACCTTATTACCAATATCGCTCCTATGATCCCGTCTAATAATTTCCGTTGAGAACTTCTGTTTGGCATAGATAGAAATTCATTATTTCAGTAGCAAAATATGTGTGTAGAGTTATCGACAAAGGTTTGTTATTTTTACGTAATACATGTAAAATGAATAGGAGTAACTGTATTAATCAATTTAGTCATACCGATAAGGATATCTTCTATATTATGTATATAGGTATATATATCAATATAATAATAATCCATTGTTGTTCGTTTGTCTTGCTAATACCCGAGAACGACTGGGCTGATTTAGCTGATAATGATTTTAAAATGTTTAAACCAGGGAAGATTTAAACAGTGAGAAAATATGGAAAATATACGAGAAAGGACGGTAACGGAATTCCACACATCAGCTAGTATGCAATAAAATATACAAAGGTCGTCGGTACGTTTTGAATGTATAGCTAAAATCTTTTAAAGTACGGTAAAGCTCTCATTTTCAGAGTTGTCTCTAACATGGGGAATTCCACTTCGATCTCAGTGGGGTTTTATATTTTGGTTCTTATTTATAGCACAGAAATAATTGCGTGTGGAGGATTGGGGCTTTCCCTAACACGTTTCGCGAGTTTAGCACATGTGATACAACATTTTATTATTCCTTCACAAAGTTCTATTCAATAGGTAATTGGTGTTGCACTTTTTTTTTAAGTGCGAACATTTATTCCTCGTGTAATATGTGTATGTCTATATACTAGCAAGTGGAATGAAAACCACTGCCCCTTATCCTATGGAATTATTTTTTTCCTGTTCCTTAGTAGTATCACAGCCTAACGATTCATACTACATAACATAAGATCTCTCGTTATACTGTGGTAGTATTATATTCATCAATGAGACTTTAGTAACAACCAGTTTTTGCCCGCGGTCCCACCCGCGTGAATCAGTCGGTTATCACGACTAAACATAGCCTATGTGTATAATCCAGGGTGGCTAACTACATACCAAATTTTATTAAAATCTTTTCAGCCGTTTAGACGTAAAATAGTAACAAACATCCATTCATCCATACTTACAAACTTTCGCGTTTATTATATTAGTAGGAGCTCTTTACTCAAACGAATATCTAAAACGGTGTTGATAAGATCTTACCAAATTTGGATAGGTAGAGGGGGGAACACGACTGACGGTGGAGGTGAGCGCTGATGCATCACAAGGTGGCCACCCTAAACCTACACCTGGGTCGCAAGTCCCAGGCGCCGTCACAGTGTTCCTCTCTGTACCACGCCATGGACCCGGCGACCGCACGGTGAATCCATGGAATGCTAAGAACCGGATTTCTGATAATATATCAATGACTAGCTTTTGCCCGCGGCTCCGCCCGCATGGATGTCGTTTCCCGGCAATTATTCGACTTTTTCTCTACGTACAAACCTTCCCTGGACTTCCACGAATAATTCAAGACCAAAATTAGCCAAATCGGTAAAGGCGTTGTTGAGTTATAACATTACAAAGAAAAGTGGCATTGATTTTTATATATATATTTTCACCGTCAATAATCATAATGACAACAACTATCGATTTTAATCCCATAAAACTTTGTAACCAAACTTATTGTAAGAATTTACCGTTACATTACAAGTCACAAAAAGTATTGACTACGTACTTAAGGTATGCAACGGAAGTAAATCAAACATTCAACAAAATGTAACTTGATACCCTTGAGGTTAAAGTTTACACGCCTCACATTTGTCAACCAAACACCTTCGTCCCATGATATATGAAGTATCTAATTACAACATAGATTATAACAAATATTTTTAAATTTTTTTATAGATTTACATTAAAATATTTTAAATAATAAAATTAGTGAAAATCCATACTAATATTATAAATGCGAAAGTAACTCTGTCTGTCTGTATGTTACGCTTTCACGCCTCAACCACTGAACCGATTTTGACGAAATTTGGTATAGGGGTAGGTTAGACCATGAGAAAGGACATAGGCTATGTTTGGTCGCGATAACCGACATCCACGCGGGCGGAGCCGCGGGCAAAAGCTAGTTATGTTATAATTTCGATCATATCCGAGTTTCTTCAAAAACCGGAACAAATATGGATACTAGGCTGATACGTAACTATTAGAATACTTATCTATCTTTTTAAACTCTAAACACAATTTAATTTATATCAATGAATCTTTCTTAGGCTAAATAACACAATAACAAGAATTTGTCCAGCTGTCACACTTTATATTAAACTATGATTTATATTTAAGGAAATAGTGCCTGTTATACTGTTTTTTTTTTATTTTTAACAACAACGAATATTTCAACGTTTTAAAGCAGTATCATATTACAAACTTACGGACGGTCGTATATGGCTGTTAACACTTTGCTTTAGTAACTATTTTTAGTCAAGTGTAATTAATTTATTTTACACCTATTTTGTAAACTTGTATGTTTTTATTCCAGAGATATAACCACGGATATAACTCATGAATTCACTTCATGGAGGTTTTATTTTTTGAGTGCACTAAGATTTATTTATTTACCGTTGACTTGACAAATTGGTTAATGTGCTGATCTTATGTAGATAACAGTATAATGTAGTATTATTACCAGTTAAGTAATTTTAGTTTAAGATAAGTGTTATTACAATTTTCTGACCTAGGTACATGATCTTGATGTGGTGACAAAGCTGTAGAGGAGGCCTGGTACTCAAAAAAATTAGTACAATATCTTCCCCAGAATAATTATTATTTTGACTGGATATTTTATACTTCTGAGTCTTTTATCCTTTAAAAACCAAGACTTTTATTATGTATGCCTATAGAACACACATCTCTCCTAATACTATTCTTGCCTGTTATCGAGGGATTGCCCACATTTGTTTGAGTTTCGAAAAACTTTAAAGCTATAAAAGGATAAGCCATAAGAGGTATATCTCTTGACATATTGAAATTCTATCAATCATAAACATATTATACTACTCCATTTTTAATGTATATTAAAAAAATTAAGATTACCATCATTTTTATAGTAGCACAGATTCTACAAAAACAAAACAATGAAAAATAATATCAAGCAGCTGCTTCGGATGATCGCAATCTGGTTCGAGACATAAATCCAATTATAATAATATTTGATGGAGGAATTGTACAAATAAAACGTAAGACCGAACAAGTGAATGATAACGATCGATACAATCTACCACGTCATGCGAATGTGAATAAAAAACATTCCGTACAGACTTGAGAAAGTACCAGTACCAACGAAAACCTTCTGCGGCATATTGTTATCTTTGTAGGAACGCCTCACAAGTAAGTAATAAATAAGGTTTCAAATAAAATATGGCACTAAAGATAATAGTTGCCTTACCTCCCCAAAAATATCTTGCTAAAAATGCTACTATTCTATAAGAGCGATTCCACAAACTTATGGTAAATAAAATATTAGAATTTAATGATAAATTTTACCAATAAAAAAATTAATTATGCGTAAATTTTGTGTTCTGAACTGCAAAAACGTTGGACTGCCGTCTTGAGAAGTTCATAGGTCTAGCCAATGTTAATGCAGATATCGATGATCAGAGCACGGTTCGTTGACAATGGCCCCACCAACATCATTACGAGGCATTGTGTTCATACAAGGTCACACCTCTCGGAATTTGTGCACTTGATTTCTGTGATATAAGAGGAATCAAGATCTATATTATAATAAGGCTATGTAAGAAATAAAAAATGTGATGGATACTTTCAGATGACACTACATTCCAATATATCTTAACTTAATACTACTTCGTTACACTATAAAGCATATAGAAACTGAAAAATGCATGACAATATTTTTTAATCGTTTTAATATTTATTAATTTCACGATAACACAACCTGCTGAGCTTTCGATTTATTACCAATAATGAGAAAGACAGTTGAACCAAGTGCAAGACGCGGTTAATTTGCCCTCATTAATGATGACGTAGGCCTCACGAGCAAATACAGAATTGTGCCATGAAGTACTTACTGCTTATGTTGATCTTGGAATAAATAACGATCAGGAAGATCACGTTAGCCATCTATGGCGTAGACAAAATGCTACTGTAGTGACTGAACTTGATGACAAAGTCATACATTCATTACATGTTCGTACAATAAAGATAGGCTATATTGAGAGAATGATTCAAATCCGCAAGGGCATCTACTGAAGCATCCCACGCGCATGTAGGTTTTGTCATATGTCATGCACATAACACCGATGATAATCTAGAACTCATACGTGTCTAGAAATACCAAGAAAATAAGATAGCTTCCACCAATGAGAATCCTGTCACGTCAGCATGAAACGTTTTAATCTGGTATTATGATCCTGGCACGAAATAAATTGCTTTCGAGTCGATAATTACAGCGGAGATTATACTCGTGTCACCATCAATGTAATTTACATAATCGATAAGTACAGGCGGCATGTTAAGAGTTTACAAACCTTCATTATTCTATAGTGTTTTTATAGTTGATCAATCGTTTTCAGTGTCATGGATGTGATGAATGACTTTGACGTGATTGATAATTTCAGTGTAACTGATTATTAAAAGTAAAAAAAAAATACAATCACTTAGTTGTAATTCAAACATAGTTATTTCGATTTACGTTATTCGATTAACTGATACTTACATTATTTATCTTGAGTTGAGGAAAGAACTAACTATCTTTGTTTTTCCTTCGCCCCTACGATGTCAGACCGAATATAACTCTATCTCGTGTCCAAGTTTGGACATACATTATTTATTCCATTGTAGTGATTATGTACTTCCGCTAATGTGAGAAAGATTTCAAACATTCGAGGGCTAACTGTTGTATGTGATTTGTCAATATGAACAATTTTCGAGATCGATTACATCTTATTTTTCATTATTTACCATGTGGCATTGGAATTGGAATATGGAATACTGCATCGATTTTGCAGTCAACAAGAATTCATCAGTATTCCTGGGATAAAAAACTGCCTATGTTATTTAACCAAATCTATGCAGCCGCTATTTCGTGATTAAATAACAAACTAGTCTACTTAACAATGATAATATGAGTCCGTATACCAAAATCGTCAACGATATAACAAATTGATTTTTCACATCATATTTTTTTTTTTTCACAACTAATTAACAGTATATATACCAAGCAAAATCTAAATAAGTACAAAGACGTTCATGGTTGAAAACATTCGTAACGCTGGCCTACATTTTGTTTATGCAAGACTACAGGAAGCTGTCAGGGCTGGAAGCGGTAAAATAAAACGTAACAAAGTTAACTGACTAAGTTTTTATACACCCTGAATTACGAGAGGCCAAAGAATGAAAGTAGATGATACTAGAAAAGTAGTTTGAAGAAATCCAAATTCGTTTAGAAGTTAATTCCGTCTTTATGAGAGATACTTTAAAGTCGTTGCTGAAATTGAAACAGTCCTTGAAAAATATAGCCACCTTATAAACAACACATTTTAAAATATATTTTTTTAATAAAATCGAATATAGTTAGCATACTAAATGCTTTAAAATTTTATTCACATAAATATGATCTTAAAAAATTATATAGTACTAGCTGTCCCGGCGAACTTCTTACCGCCAATTTTTTCCCGCCCCACGATCCGCGTCAGATCCCGTTCCCGCTGCACCATTTATTGGGATGAAAAATAGATGTTGGCCGATTCTCATAGATACCGGATAAGCACAAAAAATTTCATCAAAATCGGTCAAGCCGTTTCGGAGGAGTATGGCAACGAAAACTGTGACACGAGAATTTTATATATTAGATTAAATCTATTCGATATTTTTTGTACTGTATTTATCTTTTAAATATTAATGACACCTACTGAAACCAGTTATGCAGAAAAAATAAACAAAAATATTTGAGAAAAGAAACAAATTTTCTACTGTTGTGATGGTAATAATAACAACGAACCCAAGACCCAGAAACATATTTTTTATTTTATTACCAGAAACACCTTTGCACATCTTTACAAATTTTATGACTATACTCACCGAAACAACATTTTGAGTAACTGTAACATGTAAGCTCCAGTAAAACCTGCGTTCTTTAATAAAATTTTAAAAGTGTTCTTATTTACCAATATTTTATTACAAAACACGAATCATTAACTAATCGGATTTAATCAAAGAATTGATTAGTAAAACTTAATGTATATTGGTCATAAAGTTCCAGTTTATTAAATAGTTTCGGATGATTAAAAATTAAAAGACTTGAAATTCTTATGTAAAAAAATTGTATAGTAAAAAACACAAACTATGATATCATAGAACCTGTAAAATCAAATGAACTAATAAATGTTTTTTCTGACTAGGAATCATTCTCTAAAAACACATATTAAGAAGAATCTCACACAAATAAAATATAGGAGATATTTTTTACTTATGATTTAAACCCTGTACTTTTTGTATCACCAAATTAAAGTAGGTAATTTACATCTATCGACTCGTCGATGCCACTATAATAATAGAAATAATAAAGATCTGCAAGGATCAAAGGGAGAATCAAACACATAGCAACTGCAACTCTCCTCTGGATGTTGAACTCATGTCTACAACATTTTCATTTGTATCATCGTGATGTAATCAATTGAAAAAAACTTGCTTACAAGTAATGTGTTAAAGGTCAACGGTTTCTTTGTCATTTATATCAAATGCTGTTAAAACGTTATCGAAACAATAGTAAGACTACGCCCACTACTTCAATGATTGGGAACTTGTCGCCGTATTTGAATATTTAACCCAATCTCTTATAACTAGGCGTGGTTTCCAACGATGTCACCATCCCACCACTTAGAACTATACATGACAGATACTTCAACATCATCTATTACAAAAGGGTAAAGAACTGTAACAAAAACAGCCAGAAGCTGCAGTTTCAATTTGTAGAATTCTATCCAACACACAGTCTGGTTCATTGACTTTATATGACCTTGATGGTGGATTTTTTTCTAAAGGCTCGATACTTTCTTTCCTTTTATTATGTTGGTACTTTTCCTTTTAGTATCTTTATATCATCACATATAATTTAAATGTTACTAAAAGGTTCCTTTCAAGTTACGGATTTTGAATAAATATTGTTTTTCTGTTTGCGTGCATGTTGTTTCCTTCCTTCTTGTTTTTGCCTTATTCTTCATAAACCGGATATTAGTATTCGAAACCATCTAAATAATGTTTGAGCTCAAGAATTATTCGCATAATCTTTTTGATTTACAAAGGTGCCGTCAATCCCTGTTACCATACGAATGTCTGTGGCATCACAACGGGCAGAAGTCTACAGAATCTACAGAATCGCGGTATCACCAGTCCGTCGAGGAGGTCCAGTGGCATTTGTTTCACAGAAAATATCACAGTTCGGCTATATCGTGCTTGGACTGAAAACCACAACTCAGTTTGATAAACTGAACTGAATGATGATAATAACTGTCATTACCGTATTAGATAAGTTAGGCTTAAGTACTGTATTAATCACCCACACCAGTCAAATTCCCGCAGGTTAAAAACGAATTCCGGGATGACGTCACCATGACCGCAAATATGACGGTGCCTAAAATGATCATTTATATCAACAAAATCAATGCGGAGATGCACTGACTCAATAACATTTACTGATGCAATTATTGTAGAAACAACGAATTAAAATTTGATAGAATCAAACAAGTTCTAAAGACTAACCTAACAAGAATTTGATTTAATTAGCAGTGATCTGTCAAAGATATGAAATAGATGTTATCTCTAAGACATTAATCAAAACTAACCACATATAAACCCCTTATTTTGTCATGCTGAGGTAAACATTCTTATGATTCACCACCAGGGGTCACTAACACAAGAAACCAGTTACAAAGCAATTTACGAAATGTGACGATTTTTTACACCGTTCGTTAAAAATATGACCCCGTTCCTGGAATTCCCTTAGGCGGTTATGATATTACATGTGGGGGCAAAAAAATAGGTTATCGCCACAGTTTTACACTTGAATAAATCACTCATATCGTTAACTTTGAACACACAAGAGAAAATTAAAGATCTGCCCGTGAGTCCTTCTTCCTACAGTCCCGGGTCCTTTAAGCGGGGCGTGAAAAGGCATCTAATGAGGCCGTCAAGCTGAGTGCCACCACTGTTAACATGGTAAATGTTTACGATGGTGACCCTCTTTCCGAGACTTTGCCTTTAGCTTAACATCAGGCGAGGTGAAGTCAAATTGACGTGTCCAATATAAAAAAAAAAAAAAAAGTAAAGCACTGAGTTAATGTTATTATCATATTTTAGAAATGGTTAATTTTTTGTCACTGCATTGCAGATATACAATTTGACAAATTCTTCTGTTGACCTACCATATCGTGTTATAGTGTTTGTGTTCCAAGTGTGAAAAGGGTTGAAGACATAGAACTCTAAATAATAAGACTTATAAGAGATTATTTAGAGTTCTAAGGTTGAAGAGGTTTGATAGTAATAGTCCTTTAAATTTCTACCCTAGATTCTCACCCGAAACAAAAACGCTTATGACAAAGAAATTTTGTTTAGGATAATAATGGTAGAAATGGTATACCACGAATGGCTATACTGTTACAGATTCATTTCAAATCCAACATTAAACTAGCCTATTTCAGTCTACTGCTAATACATAGGTCTTGCATTTAGTATATCGGTCTATTTCATCTACCTTTTCAGGCTTTCCATCTGGCTAGAGTGCTTCCCACATTCGAACAAAAGACTAAAGTGTAATCGTCAAAAAACCTTTAGATAGATAGAATTTTACAGTAGGAGAAGTAGGTAGCATTTATACAATTTACCTTTGAGTTTAAAATAAAAACTATATGACTGACAGTTTAGCGTAAGTGTTGACATCGAAAACGACAAACTTATTTGCGAGATAAATTCTTTTAATTTTGGTTTAATAAAGGTACTAAACCACAATTAAAAGAATTTATCTCGCAAATAAATCGAGCACTGATTCGGTTCCCATATTTCTGCAATCGTCAGTAGATATGGACAAAACGAACGATGTGGGAAACTTAATTACGAAATGATCCTTCGGGATTGCCAAGGTGCTGGTTCCTTACACGCCTTAATAATGTCGAAAGAAATTGCAGATATTTCTGTAGCTGTTCAATGGGATTTATAGCTACACTTTATATAAGATATCTAATATAATTTTATGGGTTTTTTCACGGTTAGCAATCTAAATAAGTGCAATTTAACGAAATATATGACATTTTCAAGTAATTAATAAGTTTAAAATTCAGAGTTTTTGTCATTTAGACATAGTCAAAGTCAAGTAAAATCCTTCACATTCAAGTTGAAGGCTTAGTCATACTACAGTAAAGTAGAGGAGACTTTACTAGAAACTTCTATGGAGTTTTGGAACTAAGACGAAAAATCACAATTCAAGGTAATAGGTCACATTCCTACTCTCAGGCACGTTGTCTAAGAAGTTATGTCAAAAAATCAATCATTTATACACAAAAATGATCGAATTCATGCCACTTTTAGAAAATGAAACGATGCCGCGATGTTTCTTTTTCCGTATTATCACCAAACTCCAGCAGATCTTAATATAGCATGCCTCATTAAACTTATCAACATAAAATAAATTAAAGATTACAATGAGTAATTGAAATATTCATTAAATTTAAAAAGCATTCCTTATGACGATATGCCTAATTGATTGAAATTGGGACCGCAACAGTATTGCGAGAGGCGAAAATTACAATCTGTTACCTCAGTATCTAAGTACATTCATCACTGAGTCGGAACGATATGGCTAATGAATGTCTCATATATCATTCGAATATTGAAAAGAATTTGCGAAAATAAAATTATTGAACATCACACCGATATATCAAACAAATCACTCTTGGTGGCCCTTAAATACAAAGCTGATCAATCAGGTTCACTACTTGTTTCCCTCAAAATATAGTAGTAAAAGCGGTAGTTGATCTGTCGGAACACCCGAGAAGTTATACTCGTACAATGTGAATTTCTTTAATAGTCCATCTCTTACAGGCAAGCATTGGATGGTAGGTAAAGTTGAACTTTAATTTGGGACAATATATCGTACATTTTCAATTTCTAAAACTTATAAATAGGTTTAGCTACCATCTAACCATCCATCCATCTATTTATGTGAAACACAAATAAAAACAATTATTATTCACAACTATTTTCACTGTTCAAAATTACATTCTAAACTTAGTGAACTTTCAATATGAGAAATATTATGTTCAACAAGACTTTAAGTTCATATTATAACAGCAGACATCCCAAATTCCAACTTAATATTAATATGAAACTCGGAAGATGGGAGCATTTTTAAATAAAATGAGATTTAAATTCATTGGTTTGCGGAGAACGCATAATGTTCTACCATATATCAAAATGTTGTTCCACACTCTTGTAAAAGTTATCTTCGCCTGACCACAACGTGGGTGCACTTTATTACATATCTGCAAATGAAAAGGATTGATATTCATTGACTTAAAAAATAATTTAGAGAGTGCAATCCAAAGGTAGGTGACGTCAGAAAAAATGTCTGAAAATACCCAACATCCCGCAATCCAGAATGAAGTTTATTTTTTATCTCGACAGAGCGTTAATTCACCGAAGTTTTCCCTTTCGGTGTATCGAAGCACAATAAATACTGACTTGTAGATTTCGAATGAAAGAAACTAATTGACAGCATGGGATCTTATTCATTATAACAAGACTTCATTTGTAAAGATTATTCTGGACCCGTCACGCACTTATCTTAAGAACAAAATTAATATTTTTTCTTTTCATTGATGTTAGGTTACTGTTCTTGCCTTATAATTATAAGAGACATTGTAATGACATTTCTGTGTTACAAAATGCTTTCGAAATCATTATAAAGAGTGTCTGATGTAGATATTTAAACTTAAAGAAAGGACAGCCACCTCTTTGATTTTTTACAGGTAATGAGCTATTGATACATCCGCACAGATTGAAGTAAACACTGATTATGAGGTGATATCTAAGTTTTTACGTAGTTTGGTGGTACAAAATTTAAACTATGGTTTAAAAGCAAAATTAATGTGTATGCAAAATACCTATACCTTCACCCTTTCGGGTAATATAAAGTGTGAGTATGTTAGAAGTAACACGTAGCTTGCATGTGCGTTTTATGTCATTTTATTAGCATTGTGTTAACGTGGTCAAGTAAAATATCAAAAATACCGTTACTTCGATCATAATACAAAAGATTTTCAAGTTCGACAGTAAGTTTTGCCCGTCATCAGGCAAAACTTATTCTGAATTGAGATTTATTCTTAGTAACACGCGATTACTTTTATAGCTCAAGTTTGGAGCTTTTTAAACTAATTCACACCTAGATTTAAATAAATATCAACATTATAGGAAAAATACTTATGCATTTTTATAATTTATGTTTTAATAAGTTTATCTAAAATAGTTTTTATTTATATTTGGTCATAGCTATCAACTATAAATACTTGCAACACCAGTGAAAAGAGAGCACAAGACAGAAAACAGTAAGAAAGGTTCTTCTTTTTATACTTCCATGTCCTTTAAACGGGCCATCAAACTGAGAGCCACCATTGTTACATCGTCTTCCTCTTCCATACACGCCATACGAAAAGCAACATACCGTACCCCTTAAAATTTATCTTAAGTGAGAGGATTCCCCAGTCTTGCTGTTCTCAGATTGGGTCAAGCCGAGAGTACGGTTCACTGAACTGCACTTTAAGATCGCTTCATCCGTAAAACAGTGATGTAAGTCATTAGACCTTGAGCGAGCAAATTATTGATTCATGCAGCCAGACTGCAAAATTACAAAACAAACACCGCCTAAAATATAAGTTTAATTGCATAATTTTTTGTTTTTATTGTTATGGGGTTTTGTTTTTATAAGAATTATATATAATTGCAAATATATGCATATTAAATATTTCTGTAATCATTCATAGGTAATCAACTCCGAAACATCTTGTCATTATCGTAAAATAATTTAGTGACATTTCCTTGTTTACCTAGTTATGTCTAGAAAATGAATGGTTATATAAATATCATGTTTGACGCTGGCAGTTCAATATCCTTCTAATTTACACATTGGCATATAACGTTAGTTTAAGAAATTCCCAGTTTTCATATAGGTACTGTATTATAGCTATGTTAATATTCTAAATATCTTGCATAGAATTCGATTCGCCTTTTCTTAACATTGTAATGAGTTATATCATTTTAAGAATAACTCAATTGCTTTTATAATTGAACAGCGAGAGAGAGTTAATATTCCAAATATCTTTCGCAGACACTGATTCACCTTTACTTTACATTGTAACCAGTAATATCTCAATAAGAATAACTTAATTGCTTTTATTCAATTGAACAGCAGAGAATTCGAACTCTCAGCTTAGAGTCAAATATATTGATGTAGGTATTCATTCACGATACAAGCCCTTATTTTATTGCCAAGATATAAATCCACTTACACCAGGGTTATCAAGATTTTAGCTTTGTTGTAATGTCCGAGCACCAGTGTATCTAAATTACATCACAGGCTATATTATACTTTGTTGGATAGGTACTTTTAGGAATCCCAAAAGTTAAATTAAGGGTTACAAATTCAATCAATCAATCAATTAACCCTGGACATAGGCCTGTCCCAATGTGCGCCATTTCACCCGATCCTCCGCCTTCCGCATCCAGTCTATCCCAGGCTTGCAAATTATCTCATCATTATCCTTGCGTCAGCCTTGGTCGCATCCGATGCCTGGGAATTCGGGATCTGTTTAAATATGATACCTAGCACTGTGATGATTAGCGCCCTACGTCTGACCTTCAAGCCCTAGTTGTGGTTAGTCCAGCACTGACAGAGTTGTTTAGGTCCCCCATATAGGCCTCAGTCTTGACCTCATGGCTATTGACAGCTGGGACCGACTTTTACCGTACCCTCTGAAGCATAAAAACGCTCAGATGAAATACCACCAGGTGGTCACCCATCCTAACCGCGCCTATGTAGCTTAACCCACTGATCATTTACCGAGCAGAGGTCTTCCCCTCTTAATCGCACGGACATACTTCAGTGTTATACAGAAGAACCAAATGTCTCGAAGGGTAGTCAAATTCATTAGTCACCTCTAATCGCTTTTCAGTGTATGAAAACCCTGACTTATGGCACAAGATAAACCCACAATCGAATTATGTGCTTCATTATAACACGGCAACCAACAAGACAGTTATGTTCACCTTTGTCACTGTCATGACGATATTTTAGCACATTTTTAAGAACAAAGTCTAAATTATTGATGACCGATCAATATTTTACGGATTTTTGTTTGAATTTCAAGTTTTATAAGGACATTGTTGTTTTGGAAATAAATATATTGTTTACTGCCAGAAATTTTTGAATGACAAAAGTTAATATGCAAGGCTCTATAAGGTATTAGAAATCGGTAAAGTCGTTCTCATGTCAGGGTGACCAATGAAAACAAGGATTAGTTTTTAAATGTAATAGTTAATAGCAAAGATAAAATTAATCATTCAGCAAGGATACCGATAGCAACAAAAACTACACATATTATAAAATGACAGATGAAGTACATAGTAATGAAAAGATAATTTATTATTTACGAATAGTCACAAATTTTATTTCCAGATGAAAATAGTTAAACATATAAATAAATTAAAAAAATTTATATAGTTCTTAAATCTGTAGAGATCTGGTGTGTCAGATAGGGTTTATCATAAATCTACATGGACAGTAGTTGAAATAAATCAGACCCGACATGGTCGCGATATTGTTAAAAATACCGTTGGGTTGAGCCCAACAGTAAAAGACCTATCGATTCCAAAGTCAGAAATCTGTAATCAACACATGTGAGCTCCAAGAGTTCATATCACCATTGAATCAGTTTAAGGAAGTTTAATTTCGGAAAACATCGTAAAAAATTAAACGCTCAAGTGAGACTTGAACTCACGACCTTTCCCTTATAGGGGGAATGCTCTTCCAACTGAGCTATTGAGCCACACCTGAATCATTTCAAATTTTCCTTCTCTTTATATCCGTCTTTAAGGGCGACGTAAGAATGTTGGTAGATGGCTCCACCGTCGTAACATTCTCAAGTTATAACGTGACTCACAATACAAGTTTAGTCAATTGCATAGCTACCATTAAAAAACAAAAATGAAACAAATGCCACTGAAAAGATCGTAATAAGTTTGATAGCAGGCGATACCCATTTGCCAATCATAAACTGAAAGAAAATTAATGCCTGTAAGAGATCGCTCTTAGCGATAAGGCCGCCATTTGTACATAATGTCATGTATTGTCCATACATTTACTGTATTACTGGTGTACAATAAAGATTTATCTATCTATGCATACATACATACATACATAGTCGCGAAAAACATTACCCTCCTTCCTTCGGCAGTCGGGTAAAAATGTAACGATTGTAGAGTGATATTGTCAAAATATTATTTTCGGGAAACTCTGATTGACCTTCAAAGTTTAAACTACCCACATAATGCATTTGACACCCAAATCAGTGATGACAAAGATTTTGGTTTCCTTAAATAGGAAATCGATTAACTTAGTCATCGATTTAAATTGCCCACCAAAATTCCTAAGCCTTTTGAAAAAATAACAGGTTCAGGATCCCCACTACGCGCTTCACTGACTTTTTTTAATAAAATATTTTTCCTGACGCAGATATCTTATGAAAACAAATTTGTAATATTCATATATGACATCATAGGTATATTTTCGGCTTCATAACAGAACCTTTTATGTAATCTCTAGTTATTAGATCTCCTTATTGAAGTGGAAAATATATTCGCGTTTTCCATTAAAATATTTTATGGAAAAAATCTAGGAACATCTGGATTGAAACTAAACATTTTATAATGGCTCTTTCTACGCCCTCTCTTCTTTTTATAATCTATCTTTGTCAAAAAATTACCTACTTCTTTTAGTCTCAAGACTAAAATCCATGTGTCTGGTACACCTTTAAGCGAACCTGTGGGTACAGTTCTCATCATATCGCCTTAGGCCATTTATCGTATAGAAAGTACTCTATTTAGGATTGAATGACTTTTTGCATTGATCATTAATGAATTTCAGAACGGTAATATATATATACTCACGGCTGTAAATCCCTGAAGCCTAGCCTGAGGTGTATTATACCCACATTGCACAAACTATGATTTTCGGTCCCACGAGATATTGATAATATATATTACGATAGTTCTAAGAAGGTTTTATCGCAAACTGAAAACCCGATACTTAATGCCTAATTCAATATTTGATTCCATTTGCTTTTCAGTCTCTTTGCATAAACATTTATCGGATAATAAAGCTTTTAATTTCCTCTGTTTTTCTCTTCACTGGGCACAATATGTACAAATATTATACAACCGTTATTAAAAGGTTTGTTGAGTCATCTTTCTTGGTATTAGTGGGACCCTCGAAATATGAGGTAAATTTTTAAAGTAGGTACAAAAAAATGTTCTTACGTATTTTTGTCGACTTAAGGGCGTGGTGAGGTTTTATCTACACTAATATTATAAAGAGGAAAGATTTGTACCTATTTTTGTATGTTTGTAATGAATAGGCTCAAAAAGTACTGGGCCGATTTAAAAAATTCTTTCACCAATAGAATGCTACATTCTTCCAATTTGACATAGGCTACATTTCATTTTGAAAAAAATTAGTGTAATGTAACCGAAGGTGTAGAAAAATGAGTCTTAAAATGTCTTTCGTCGAATGCGCTGCCGAAACTATTAGCGTTGTCTACCCCGTGCGAAGCCGGGACGGGCTGCTAGTCGACAATAAAGCCATTGGTTACGGTTGAAAATCGAATACTTAGGGTTGATTTAGACTGGTAACTCACAAAGATTGTATTTTAGAATAACAATTATAGATTGTAATCATATTAGTTGTGCGAAATTGAGATGGATGTTATGCCAAACCCATGCAGAGAAATGTCGCTGCTTAATTATTCTCACAGGATTTTGAGACGTATGGGATTAATAGGAAGGTGCACGCACTTGCAGTAAACATTATGCGAAAATGTGCTACTGAATCTCCCAGCGGCAGCGGTGCGATTTAAATTTTAATTGAATTTTTATTAGCCACTCCGCATAAATGACATAAACTGTATTGCCATTTTATATTTAATATAAAATGGCATTTTTTTATTATATTTAATAAGTAAGTACCTATATTTACTTCACGAGCTTCCTCCACTGTCATTAATCCTTTCATGCAAGCCCGCCGGTCAGCGGAGTCAAATAGCGGGCTGTTGTCTCTACCTACCCCGGCGGAAAATAGGCGTGAACGTATGTATGTCTATGTCCCATATTTATAATATATGGAAACACTTAATAGTCTTTTACTCAAATTCTTCTGTAGCTAGGTATAATTGTCATATAACTCTCGAGAATCGTCGGTAGCTTAGTGGTTAAAGAGTCGGCCTTACGATCGAAAGGTCCCGGGTTCGAATCCTGGCCATTACACTACCGACGTAAACCCACTCCTAGCACAAGCAATTTAACTTAGTTGGTAGGAGGGGTTAGAGGGAATATTAGTAACTACGGTTCTAATATTCTTTAAAAAAAACTCCTAACTCCTATACAAACGAACTGATTTGGATAAAATTTTGTGTGTATTTAATTGAATGGGTCCCTGGATAGTTTGCAAATATAATTGGATCCAGTAGGTGGCGATGCCGTCGTTATGTGAGCTGTTTTACCGGGCAGGATGACGTCTGATGGGCCTGCTAGAATATTACAGTCTTACTTACCTACCTCTGCCAAATTTTACCGCCAGAAATTATTTACCTGCAAATAGAAATGATTATTAAATACAAAATATGTTTAACATAAAGTCCCCCTATAACAGTTTTTTTCATTTCCTTTCCATGTATAGACATCGATCGTTTACAAATTTATTATAAATGTTAGATATTTTAGACTAGCTGTCGCCCGAGGCTCCGCCCGCGTGGATGACGTTTATCACGACCAAATATGCCTATGTCCTTTCTGAAGGTTTAACCAACCCCTTTACTAAATTTCATTAAAATTAATTCAATGATTAAGGCGTGAAAGTAGGCAGACAGACAGTCAGACAGAGTTACTTTCGCATATATAAATTGGGTATGGATGTACATTTGCGGGGACCGCTTTTATTTAGTCCGTCCAACTCGTACTAAACTTCTTCATTTGGCCACAGTGAGGCGCTATCAACATCCCCAATGTTATTGAGTTGAGGTTGAGGGTCTTGAGAAAAATACCAGATAGTATACCTACCAGTATCTAATGTATCTATGCTACTATTTTTACTGTTGGTTGATGGCACTTGGTGGAATTCATTGTTACACATATTGAGAGCACTTGTACTTTTTCCAATTTTTAGGAATTGGAACATCCAAAACCTTTGGTAAATGTAAGCCTTTGAGAATGCCGTAAGGCGAAACCGGCCAGGTGTAATAGAAATACTTAGTTGTCACATTTACATACAATATACAAATATCGAGGCAGTCATTTGCATAAAAATTGACATTATGAATACTACTAATACGAAGTTTCAGGGATATCTGAATATCAATTTAAAATTGGAATAAATCATCACATCCAAGACAGATCTGAAAGTGGATGATATTCTCCCTACTGAGCAGTCTGGACTCGCCTAATAACTGAAAGTATCTGCACAAGGCGTATGAAATGAAATGAAATGTATATTTATTCTTCAAGCCACATAAGCTCATTTTGGTTAGTAACAATTTTAGCTTAATCTATGTTAGTATGTCGTACAAAATGACGGGCTCAGCAACACCATGTCGTCCGCATAGCTAATATTTTTGAGACTTACGTCATCAATTCGACACCCTACATAGGTGTGTATGGGGCGCGTAAGCACAGTATAGCGTTCGTTAGTCTGTGTCGTAAGTCAAGTCAAGTCACAGTCTGGTTTTTGAATTTTTAAAGTTAGTGCAATAAATGCTTCAAAAACTTATTTTGTGCCATCGCGGGACTTCACAAACCACGATTATACTCAGATTTGTAGTAGGTTATTAAAGATGAATCACTTAATTAATTGTCAATACTCAACACTCGACACTTTGATCAACCAATTTAATTACAGCGTAACCAATGGTGGTAATTGCCAATGGGTTAGAGAAACTTTTGAAAAACTTTTAGCAATTGCAATTTCGTTGCATTTTTTCATTACATAGTTTTCAATGAAGATCCGTAAGTTGATACAATCAAGGTGCAAATCATAGATATTAAGTTACGATTTGTATAGTAAATCGTGTTATTTTCCTGTACTTATGAGTCAAATGACCGACTGTCCTATAAATTTTCTTAGTCACAAACCAATTTACCATATATTTATTAGATAAGTAGGTTTAAAAAGTACTAAACCACAAAGAAATACCAGTACCTCATCATCATCACCTGTCCGCCGCTGTCCTAATTTTTTAGGGTCAGCGCAACTAGTCATTCTCATCCTTACATTCTTGTCAGATGTAGAAGATTTTGAAGAAATACTAGTACATACCTACCTAATCCGACAAGTAACGAAAAATATATAGCAGTAAAGTTAAGTTTTTTATTATTCTCAAACGCAGTGGTCGGAGTCTATCTACACAAGATTGAAATGATTACGTCCACATAACTCTTAATTCAAAACTCACTTAACAGATAATACAATATAATAAAATACCTACTTCCGATGACTAAATACAAGTTTTTCCTAAAATGTAGTTAATTGGTCATATACGTGTAATCGAAGTTTGAGGTCATTGTATCCGCGACTTATTCGCAAGTCAAGATGCGCGGACGCATGAGGACGCAGGATTTTGTACTATAAAATGTGGGGCGACCCCATATGACCACAGTATCGAACGGGGAACCGACTCGGAAGGACACAAACATGAAGCTGGTGAGTCCTTGGAGATTTGCAGTGCATCGTGTGAAATGAAAATCAGTGCCAAAAATTTGAATAAAACTTTTTTGAACGGGAGAATAATTTACATATTTATACAAAATGATAACATCAGGACGTTTTCAGTTGAAAAAAATAATACAGATTATATTCTACACTAAATTTAACATTGCACTTTAAAATTTGTGCAATGTGCCATTTCGTTTAAAATGCACACAGCCTATTTACTTTGTGATAATCAAAGAATGAATTAAATGAAAGTGATAGTGGATAAAAAACGAATTAAAAAATATCCCTGAATGAAATTTAATTACCTGTTTTATAACTTTAAGGGTAGAATTTTTCTTTAATATATTTGAAAATAACCACCACCCAGGTCCAACCTGACCAATTTATCACACTTTATTTCGTTCCCTTTCTTCGGATCTTTCAGACACTGAAAACTAATCGATCTGGTCTTGAGAATACCTATTCACATTGTACGGACCAAAAAAAGTCAAATCCAAATCAAACAAAAAAAAGACTTTCCAAAATCATTATTAACATTGGCAAAGATATACCGCCGAAATTAATGCTTCCTACATTTTTTAAGTTGATTAGTGCTAATCTCGCAACATTCAAATGGCGAAATTATTATTTCATTCAACTCTAACCACTAAAATCCTATTAATTAGAAAAGCATTATAAATGTCACGTCACTGTCAACGTGATGACAAAAAAAATAAGAAATATAAAAAACAAAACTTTTGAAATTAACTGCGGAAATTAGTCAAGTCATAAATAATTCCTATCTGGTGTGTGAGCATGTCACATGCTATGTCCAAAAGTTCGATTAAATATATATATATATACCTTGGGACATATATCTTGGACCTAAAATGTTTTCTAGACACATAGTACACGTTTCTTCAATATTTTTGAGGATAGCATGATGCCGGTGTACGTGCTCAAATTCACATGAACAAACCGCGCGCGCAATTGCGTCGCTTATCTCGCGACTTAGATCCAAGATCCAATATCCTCGACTCTCATTTCAGAGTAGGCAGAGAACTACCTGTCATCTGATTCTGTCCTATATTACCTATAGGCTTACTAAACAGTGCATTTTCTTTTTCCCAAAAAAAAATTTCATAACTCACTTTTTCATCATCATTATTATAAAACTGCTTGTTATTCCACAGCTCTATGTAATCAGTGCCATACTGGCTTTAACTCTAGCTGAAGAAGAAAAAAGGGAAGTAAGCAGTTTCGAAGACTCCCTAGCTCAAGCCACGAACTCTGAGCTGTCACAGGAGAGTTCATATAGCAGATACTTATACCCTAGCCAAAGTGAGCCAGCATGGCAAACCCAACGCCCGATTCAACCGCTGAACACTTGGGTGCAGCAGCCTACCCAAGCTCCAGTGCAGAATGACTACTACTGGGGCTATTCTACCCCATCACCGTACAAGAACGATATATACTGGGGTGATAATGGTGATTACAGATACGAGTAAGTACTTCTTAGTACTGTTTACTTATGTATATAAAAGCGTAGATATCTTAATGTTTTTAAGGAGTCGGTCTTACGGCTAGTACAAGCAATTTAACCCCTGTTCAAGTGTACACTTTGGTTACTAAAGTAATAAATAATAGTATTTTTCGGTATAGTACACTGCACTTTATAAACCCAAATATGCTTCGTAATACAGAATCTAAAATGTGGATAAACATGTTCATATTTTTTAATGTAAATACATATTATAAGAACACAGAAACACTCAAACAAATGCAAATAAACACATTAATGACTAAAACTATTTGCGCTAAGCGGGAATCGAATCCGTGACATCCGATGACGTAGCAGATGAACGCTAATTATTCTCTTGCTCTATTACTACACAGGTCGTCTCATTAACAATTTGTTACGATTCATTTTTAAACCACTGTATAAAATCAGTACAAAAGCACTGTACTTAACAGCACTATATTTGGAAATATTCAACCGATAGTGATCTAAAAGAGCTGCCGCCTAAGCGAACAACTTATTCGCAACTGCGACTGTGCGCACACTGCTCATTGCGCATATTCCAAAATAAAGTTCGAATAAAATCAGTTCCTAAAAAGATATCCTACCTAGATATTCCTACCTAGATATCTAAAGTATATCTGGTGAGTCAAAATAAGCAAAGCCTCTTATATAGGTTCTAGAATGTGAATCAAAATAGGTAGGTTTTTTGCTAGTAAATATTTTAATTTAAATTAACTCGTAGTATTTACCTTGTTACACGACTACCCAAAAAAGGAATGTTATGCCATGATATTGTGCTTTTTATAAGTAACTATGTCGGTTTCTGGACTGCAGACATAACTTTTAAAAGGCAGTTTTGGATAAATGGGTATCATTAGCATCCTAACATTATCCTTAATAGCACAGGTTT
This sequence comes from Eilema sororculum, assembly GCA_914829495.1. NCBI lineage: Eukaryota > Metazoa > Arthropoda > Insecta > Lepidoptera > Erebidae > Eilema > Eilema sororculum. The sequence continues at coordinate 14,675,341 of OU618552.1, read as the reverse complement.
TTGGGCAAAACTACTTTTGGCTGAGCAATCTTGCCTTTAATTTTTCAATTCGTCGTCAAAGCGTCGGTAGCTTAGTGGTTAAGGGGTCGGCCTTACGACCGATAGGTCCCGGGTTCGCATCCTGGCCATTACACTATCGACGTGAACCCACTCCTAGCACAAGCAATTTAACTTAGTGTTAAAGCTAAATACTAGTAATTTCTTTAAAAAATAGGTAGGTACTAGTTTGAAGAAATGTAGAACGATTTGCATTAATACTGTCATAGTGTATTCAATATAGCATATTATATTATTATTTTAATATTATTATTATTAATTGTAAGTTAGTAGTGAACTAATGATTAATATTTTTGCTTTCAGATACAGAACCCCAAATGGTATTCACGTTGGTGAATCAGGCTGGTTCTCCGATCCTAAGAAAACTGACCAAAGCCTTGTGAAGAAAGGCTGGTACTCCTACGTTGGGCCGGACGGCAGGACCTACACAGTCACTTACTGGGCTGACCACACTGGATACCATGCATACGGTAGCCATCTGCCCTCTGCGAAGCCGTAAGTCCGATAAAAAAATATATTTCGTAACTAGATGAGTATATTCCAAGTAAAATACTACATACTGAACTTAAACAACGCCATTGTTGACAGTTTAAAATTTTTATAAAATTATGTCACTAAAGTACAGTCAGCATCAGAAAAATGTTGACGAACAGAGTACTCAAAATAATCATAATTTAGTTTGAATGAATTTTTTATAGCATTTATTATGCTAACTGTTAAGTTCGAAAAACATTGGAAAAAATGAAATGCTCAAGTGAGACTCGAACTCACGACCTTTCGCTTACAGGGCGACTGCGCTGAGCTCAAGTGAGACTCGAACTCACGACCTTTCGCTTACAGGGCGACTGCTCTTCAGCGCAGTCGCCCTGTAAGCGAAAGGTCGTGAGTTCGAGTCTCACTTGAGCATTTCATTTTTTCCAATGTTTTTCGAACTTAATTTAGTTTATTGACGTTTTTTCAGTTGACCGATTGTTCTGATATTTGGTACAGACCTTTAATTTGGACAATAATGCCATATAAATCAATAAAACAGTTTGATTTGCTTTTTATACGAGAGTTTTTAGATCATTTTGAGACTTCGTCGTTAACATATTTATGACGATGACTGCACGCTCATTGGTAGAAAATGATCTATGAGTTGACAGGCAACCAATAAGCGGTCAGTATACAATGTGTTAAGTTGACACAAGTTTGAAATACATGCGGAGATTCCAGAGTTTATCATATCATATACCTACACCATCATGAGATACTAGCCCCGAGACCTAGCCAGACAATTACTATTACATGCAGATCTAGGATTTAATCGAGCAATTACGTTTGAGATTCGTTCTCGACATAAGTGTAGTTGAACTATATACAGTCATGCCTTTTTCTAGAGGTGTAGGCAGAGATCATTTATTCCCGGATTCTACGATGATGATCTGACTACCTCTCGAATATTTATATATTAGTAAATGTCCAATAAAATGATAATTATCATTTTTTTGTACATTTGTTGCCCTCGCGATAAAAAAAAGGTTAAATATGCGTGTGAGGGCTCCATCATTTAGATAAGAACATGAATAAGTGAAAACGAATACAAAATGGTGTGTGATGTAATTAATCACGACATAAGACTATTAGTCTTTTCTTGTTCTAATAATGTTTTGGTTGGTTTGGCCGGGGTACACGGTGGTAAACATACCGAATTCATTCAATAAACATTGACAGGATCTTGGTGATCCTGTCAATGTTTATCAATATTGTTAATGAGCAAACTCGATTCATATTACTTCGACCATGTTCGCCAGCACACACAGTCAATAATAATGACTGTGTATGCGCAAACTTACTTACTTTCAGGCGATCACTTTTCCTAACTGCGTAAAGCTGCCAACTGCCACGGCTACTGAGCCACCAAAGCAGTGCTTAAATCACTAGAGCAAAAAGAACTGTTATTAGCATCAAGACATTTTGAATTCAAAACTAATGAGCAATAAAGCCGCCTGTCACCCCCGCAGAAGCAGGCGAGGGCGGTGGCGCGCGTAGGCCCACCTACCTATACCGGGAGCGAGTTGGAGACATCGTTGTCCCCACTCCCGAGGATGGCTCTGGGTCAGCCCGGGTGCGAGGGACATGTCGAATACAACCTCACCTTCGGCCTAGCACCACGACCCACAAACGGCGTGCGGTTTTAGTCGGTTCGAGTCCAACATAACCTCCACCTCCGGCTGGAGGTTATGTTGGGTTGGGAGGTTAGGATATTCATCGGAAATCGACACCGCGAGTTTTGCCTCTGCAGTCGCATGTTCTAACGCTACTGAAATTTTATATAAATATACCTAATTACGTTTCCTACAAAGAAATCATTCATGTTTTATTCATTTAATAAATCTCTATCATTTTATTGTTACAGCCCAAAGGACACGTACACAACTACGACTCAGCGTCCCATTTGGACCCCTAAGCCCACGTATCCAGTTTACCCGCAGTATCCTTCAAATCCGCATCACACCTACCCCAAACCCACTTACCCCAATTACCAGAATCAGCAACCAATCTACAACCAGCCTCAACAACAAACCTACTACCCAAATTATAACGCTTAAAGCATAAATAAATAGTATCGAACCGTATGTATAATATTGAGTAACGACTACTGACCACACGAATTATTTATGTAATAATTTTAATAGTCTACTGTCCATCGATTTATTTTAAAAAGTCGATTTTCAGTTATCTTAGTCACGATGATGTATTGTGAATTCGATCGCTGATGGCGTTGAGACAATTTTGTGACAATACGTACAAAAACGAAAATGTAAAAAGGTAATCTAAATAAAAACGTTTTATATAATTTTTGTTTGTTTTCTTCAACAATGTAATCTTATAAATTACTTTGATAAATCCAAAACTTGTTTTCAATGTGATCACATACTAAAGTACAACTATTGTAATCCTGAATTAAGCAGTTTGATATAGTAAATACAGGGTGTATACCTACTGTGGTATACATCAAGATCTTCGAGACCCAAGCCAACCTCACCTGCAAGCTATGGGGTAGACATGGTCGCTCCTATAACAATCAATCTAAACCAATTTACAAGGAAATGAGGAGTTCCAAAATGCAAGTTTAGGATGCAACCAGGATTGATGCTCGGATGATGATGCTAATACATACATATAATCACACCTTTATCCCCGGAGGGTTAAGGAAAGTGAATTAACACCCACATTGCACCAATCAATGTATTCGGTTCCACGTAATGGGGTGAGTCTATTGCCGTATTCCGATGATGCTAATGATGGTATTAAATATATTTTAAATTTTAAATAATAGCAAAGTGTCACACAATACAGAATCACGAAGTAAGTAACGAAGCTGGATTTAATCTGCTACGATAGTAAAAATGTTGTGCCGATTGCATCAGAAGATGAACAAACTCAAAAAGATCTTAATTCCTTGGTTTTCCCCCATTCCTGTTGATGGATTGTTGTGATATTTGGTACACACGTTTAGATCAGATAGTAGTACAATTTAAATCAATAAAACCGTTGGATTTGCTCTTAATACCTTAGATTTAAGATCATTTTGAGACTTTGTAGTCAAGTTATTTCTGTCGCTGACTGTACACTAGTAGATACGCCCGTAGCTTCTACAGCTGTCCTACAATAAATCAAATAAAACAAGCTGCCTTTCTAGTACTAGTGAGCCTACTGCTACCTACTAAAATGACACCAGACTCAGTGTTGCTACCAAGAAATTGCCTAATAGAAAAGTCTGATAACAGTTAGATTGACCCGGAAATCGAATTCAAGGTCAAACATCAATTTTACCAAACTCAACATGGAGCGGCAAAAGGAAATAAATCCAAAAACACAAATGAAACTAATAGGTCTGATAAAAAAGATGGTTTAGATGACTCTTAATGCTATTTCAAAGACCTAAAGCTAAGAATCAAAACGTTATTTAGTTTAGTTAATTGGGATTTCATAAACCTTGAATTTAATTTCTTGTCAGCCACAAAAACATTACATCCTATTGTGACTTCTAGACTAAATCATAATAAAGTCTTGTACACATCATTATAAATACATCAGACTTCTATATTCAGAATAAAGATAGAAATATTTTAAAAAGTTATTTTGAACTCATCCTTTAAATATGATGACATGATACGACCACTATGTACACTTGTACAGTCATAGGAATCCATACTTCCATACTAATATTATAAATGCGAAAGTAACTATGTCTGTCTGTCTGTCCGTCTGTCTGTCTGTCTGTCTGTCTATCTGTCTGTATGTTACGCTTTCACGCCTAAACCACTGAACCGATTTTGATGAAATTTGGTATAGGGGTATATTAGACATTGAGAAAGGACATAGGCAATGTTTGGTCGCGAGAAGTGGGGGTTAAAGGGGGGAAATAGTGGTTGAAAGTTTGTATGAAAGTTCGTCATTTTCAAAGTTAGAAGCATGAAACTTCGTACACGTCTTTTGAGAAATGTTTTGTCGCGATACCCGACATCCACGCGGGCGGAGCCACGGGCAAAAGCTAGTTTTCTATAATGCTTTCTTTCTCTACTATTGTATAGTTTATGGTCCCGATAGTAAAAATTATAACAGCAATGCTGCAAAATATTTGTCAGACCTTTCGTCATTACTTTGTTCCTTATTAATGACACCATAAGTGTATGGTGTATTTTTTGAAATCAGTGTGGGTTCAATTCTTGGTCAGGAATATAGGTCTTTTATAAGTCCAATGATGTATTATGCAGTTTTAGTTTGAAACAAAATGAGCTTAAGACTTTTTTGAGTACTTTTCGCCATTCGTCATAGATTCAGATGCGCACTTTACCCTGTTTAAACAGTAGTTTTTTAATATCTACATGGTCAACTGGAGATTATTATACGTAATTCAGAATAATTATAATTATTTTTTGTTCGAAAACAACGTACATACACCCATACTAAGCGATGAATTTATAATTGACCTTGACCACGAATGCGTAATATAATTTGTATGAAAATGTTGCGTGCCTTAATTGACCCACTGAGCAAACTTTGTGCATTGGTCACGAGTTGTGACTTCACAAAAATAATACAGCACAAAAAAAAACAACACAGCGGTCCCAGCTCCACCAGGAAACCGTGGAGACATGGAAGGTGCGACTTGAGCAACCAAAGGGGGGATTCGCCACAATCGCGGCCGTCAGACCGGTCATGGACGAGTGGCTGGAGACATGGTGTTCTCTCCTACCGGTTGTCACAGATGCTTACCGGGCACGGTAGCTTCGGTAGGTATCTGTGGCGAAGACACCGGGAAACCACGGCCGGTTGTCAGCACTGCGGGGACCGCAGCGATGCCACAGCGCTCCACACGCTGGTGGAGTGCACGGCGTGGGCGCAACAGCGCCAGGTCCTCGTGGTGGGTTTGGGCGTGGACACTCTCTCGCCATGGCTCCCACCATGGTCTCCAGCGGGAGTAAGTGGGACTGCGCCGCCTCTTTCTGCGAGCAGGTCATGCTCGTGAAGGAGGCGGCGGGGCGGGAGCGGGAGAGAGATCTCTCCCACCCGAGTTCCGCAGTCGGCGGCTTGGGCGCCGCCGGCGTGTCTTCGCCGAAGGCCATCGGCCTCCATGACCGGGGGCCAGGGGACGGTAAGTTGGCTGCTCATCGTCCTTACAGAAGCAGGCCCATGACGGCAGCGTGACGTGACGGACTCACGCACGCCTCCCCCCCTCCTATGAAGCGGGATGATACCCGAAAACCCCCCATAGACGCGGGATAGCACCCGAACCACCCCCTAGACGAGGCCGCATTAAAGCCGTGGGTCTGTTGGGAGCCCTGGGACAACCTTCCGAGGGCTTACCCGGGGCTCGCAACTATAGGCTGCTGGGCGATACCGTGGGGGTTTTAGTCGGTAGTCGGCATAACATCCATGAAGGATTTCCCCCACGGTCAAAAATAAAACAATGTACCTATATATAGATGTTAGTTGTCTCGTTAATGGAGGTGAAAATTTGTAAATCGCTCACTATGTTCAATAGTCTGTTATTTATTAGAATTCAATTGTACTCTTCTTCGTTACTTCAATTTAAATTATCTGTGGTTACTCAGTACTCAAAACAAAAAATAACTTTGCTCACTTGATGAACAAATAATGTATTATTATAAGTATTACCCACAAACTGAAGATTATTTATTTATATCAGTCATTATCTTCTTAGCGTTGTTCTACATTGTATCCGATGTTTATACTTTGAATCCGGAATCCTCTTGGTGGTATCCCAAAGTATCCGGATGTAGATACCAATATGAGTACCTAAATAAATCAATATAAGGAATAACTTGATATTTATCTTTTGTTAACAAGTCCCGGGATTTTCATTATTGATAATAATATACGCTATTTATATGTAGAATTTAATTAACAACTGCAACAAAATAAATATTTAACACTTTTAACATTAATACTTCAGAACTGAGTAGGTACTGACAATATCATTATAAATTGTATAATGTATATCTATCTAGCAATTTATAACGAGTAGTTGTGCTCATATATTTTAATTTAAAACAAAAAGTGAGACGAGCAGACATGCCCCAGTGGGGTTGCCTTGCTTCTGCCCCCTGGCAGTATTAGTTAATCTTCGTTCGCAAAGTGTGAAGGTTTTATCAATACCGCTTGGTCTAATTAAAATCTTACTAGTTAAGGCTATTTAAGAAAACATTTAACAATATAAATATTTACAGCTCTGTGTGATTTGTGTTTAGGTGTTAAGTGTCTAAACATGTTTCGTGTAGACATCAAAATGGTAAGTTCTATGGAAATTTGTATGAAGTGAGCACCATGCTTCATTATTATCAAATAACTTATTATTAATAATGTGTGGGTAATTACAAATAAATAAAAATCTTTTTATAATATGTAGCATATTAAATTAGTTAGTTATTTCCACCAGACAACGAAAAGAAAATTCAACTACTTGCGTTTATGTAAATCAGAAACAGGGTTGGACCAAGCACGCTTCCCTGAGGAACGCCTTAGGTTACATTTTCTTTGTTACTACATAGGTTATTAATTTCAACTTGTTGTCTTCGGTTATGCAAATATCTTTCAAAGAGGAAGATAGCCGCTTTTGTTATAATACTGTTGTACAAACTGTTGTAGAGGGATGAAAACCGAAGTGGTATCAAAAGCATTTTTCAACGCTAATTTCTAAGAATTTTATTTCGTTGATCATAAATTACTCTTATTCATATAGGTATTCCTATTCTTTTGACAGCCTTTGTGGCGTGGCCGTAGTGAACGTGACACACGGGAGGCGCGGGTTCGATCCCCGCTCAGTGCAAATATTTATATATTTATGAATATGGCTATTTGCATTGGTCTATAAGATTACATTATAGAGTTATCTATCTACAAAATTGGAAGAGTTGGAGCATTTGTTTGATGTATAGTTATTTGCAATAAAACAAAGTAGAGCAATAAAATGAACCATAACACTACATAATTAGCATTTCGTCATAAGGAAGATTACAAGATTTAAAACAATATATCCCACCTAGTTCATCTGAAGCCTAATATAATTATGTAGGTATTCAGTTAGACAAGATACATCTGCACTTATCACAAAATAATAACATAACTACTGCCGACTTCCAAATATGTGTTTTACCTTAAATATTGTCTAGTAATTATTCATTATTTAGTGTAATTAACATGTGATATAACCATATCCTCAACTTATTCATAAGCTGAGATCTTGTGCTATAAAAATGTAAGTCAATTCCCAAAGACTACAGTATTGAACAAAGAGCCGATACGGAAAGAACAAAAATGAAACGGGTGAGTGCTCAAAATTTTGCACACATGCGTCTTGTGATAAAAGTCAGTGCTAGAACACACAAGTGCTTCAGTGAAATAAAAAGGTTAACGAAATGTAATAGATTACTATTGTTATAAATGTGATTCCCACCGTTACAACCAAGGTTAGGACATTAAACTTAATTTATGATAAAGAGGTTACGTAAGAACTGAGTTTTTTATGAAAACTAAACTAGTCTGTGTTTCTGGTTTACAGCTTTACATTTTCACCATCATTCTGGCTGTAACACTAGCGGAAAACGAGAAGCAAGAAGTCGGAGGTGTTCAAAAGAATGAAGACTCTGAAGTTCAAGCCACAACAACTGGGCAAATTGAACAGTTAGTTCAAAAACGAAGCGCTTGGAGCCGGCCTGACGAACCAGATTTAGATTATGAATATTCCTGGAGCAATCCTGACATCGGAAATAATATAAATTGGGGTGATCATGGCGAATACAGATACGAGTAAGTCTTTTTGAATTTCTCTGTATGAGTAAATAGCACGGACTAAATTACAATTACATTAGAGGATCTTTTCTGAAAGAACGAATGCACGGAATATTTAGTAATCTGCTGAATGTAACCGGAATGTCACCAGACCACGCAAATGGCTAACGTGCACCTGCAGGCGCAAACCAGACACAACAGTTATGAGATCCGGGTCATGGCATAGCCAAGATCTAAACGAGAAAATCGCATCCTTTCGGTGTCTTTGCATCTTAGAGCTTTCCACGATCGGCGATGTTACAGATGCATACCGCGGAACGAAACTCGTCCGTGATGATACAGACACGTTTCACGTTTTAATGCGTCCATGTCCGCGTCTGCGTCCGTGAAACCTCGCACCGTGGAAATCCGGCGTTAGGCACCTTTCCTGTAGGTACCGTTTCTACGAAAGATCACCAAATAAAATCCGAGTCCTACAGTTGTAGTGTCTAGTTTGCTCCTAAGATCATTTCTAACTTGGAGCTGTTGTCTTTCATAAAACTTTACAAATTAAAAGTTAATAATGAATAAACTATTTTACAGATACAAAACTCCAAGCGGCACTCATGTATTTGAAGAAGGCTGGTTCAACGACCCTAAACAAACTCCCGAAAGTCTCGTGAAGAAGGGCTGGTACTCTTACCTTGGTCCTGACGGCAAAACCTACAAAGTCAGCTACTGGGCTGACAAAACTGGGTTCCATTCATCTGGTGGCAATGACAACCATATACCTTCTATGAACCAGTGAGTTTAATAAATGGTTTAAATAAATACTGATGATCCTATCACGCCTAGGGACTGAGCCCATACTATGAACTCTTAAAGCCTTGACCGAACCAATGCGTTCCACTCGCGTCCCCAATAGCGTGAGTGGTGGCGGTCAGTTGTTTTGTTTGTCAAGTTCGTACAAAAGAAGTGATCGCCACCGCGCACGCTACCGCGGACGTGAGCTGACCGCGTTGGTTTGGTCATGGCTTAAAGCATGTCAATAACTAGACGATTGTCATATAACCAACTACAAATTTAACTTTGTAATCCTAATTTATGGGCTTACAAAGTTATTTATGCAGTTGGTGACATGTCAGCCGTTTCATTATATTGACCTGTTTTAGGAGTTCATGGTAGGCCTGCGGCTGAATTTGGTCAGGCCACATACGTGCAGTTTATTATAAATATTGTTGGTATAAGCAACTGTGATGGACGAACCTGGTTTGACTGCGACATTGTTATGTAAACTCTCTAAATGTAAATGCAAAAAATCAGAATTTCGACACATGACGCTACATTACAACAGTCAAGTGGTGACCACGGTACAGCAGCCCACCTGGAACGTCGGCAAAAGTAAGTCAAATTTGTTCATCGCGTGAAGTCCTGAATTGTCATAAAAAACATACATGATAACAGTATTTGATCTAAAACCTTTTTATGAGAAGTGCAAAGTAAATGTAGCAACTTTTCAACATCCATTGTTATTGTATGTAAGGTTTGTGTTGTGTGTGCATGAATCTTAAATAAAAATTAAAAAAAAAATTAATGTGCCCTATTTTATTATCAACTAGCGACCCGGGTCCCGGCTTCATCCAGGAATACATTCGTAAAAAATCCCATAAAACGATTGCAGCTACTTTGATTTACATATCTTAACCCAATCTATGCAGAAATTTAATAGGCCCATGTTTAGCCAATATGTCATCTGTTAGTAAGTGATAATTATGTAGAACACATTGTAATTAATAATGACTTTGTCATTTTATTGTTGCAGCCATAATAAGCACACGCCGCACGCCTTCGATTCAAGACCTCAGCATCCTAAACATCCACACAAACCAATTTTCACGCCCTTCCTGGGATATCAATCGGACTCCTACTAGAGCCAACTATCGAACCCACTTATACCTAAATTACAACAATAAATGCTTCAAACAATGACTTCCATGTTTAGTATACTTATTTTACAAAACTTACAATAAAAATCACGGGAATTAACGCGATCATAGTATAGGTACATACGTACCTTGATTGGTCTGACGTATGTACCTATACCATGATCGCGTTAATTCCCATTATTATTATTGTATATCATGGAACGCGAGAGCTTCAAAATTGGCGAAGAAAAGTGTATCGCGAAAAACCACAACTATCGGTTTGACCAGGTAGTTTTAGGCCCGTACTGTATTACAATTGAGAGTTGCTCTGGAAAAGTCCAGAGCAACCCTCGATTATTATCTATTCTGTGCCCTAATTGTGAATCGAGTCTCCCAATGACATTAGAAATGTCACCTAAAGTTTAATATGTCCTTAGATCTAATTATAAATTGAGATTCCAGACTAAGTATATTGGAACTGGAATACGGTCCTAAAACTCTAGATCCTAATTGCATTCAAAGCTTGCACTTTGGGACCGGTAGTCTACATATTTCTTCTTTTCACAATTAGCTTTTACGAGAGTGAATACCGTTGAAACCCAAACCGACGGACCGGACTTGACCGATGAGACTCTTTTGCAAGCTACAAATCAGCTTGCAGATGAGATTTGTGGTGAAGCACCATTTTTAAACACTTATATTAATACGTAAAATATTTATGCTATAAAAATTTAAAAAACCCCCGTCACAAAAAACACCAAAAAGTTGAAAATAAATGAATAAATTTTAATTCAACGGTTGCCATGTCGGGGGACCGTAACTGGTTAAGTACTCCTTTATATCGTAAGGTCCCCCGACATGGCAACCGTTGAATTAAAATTTATTCATTTATTTTCAACTTTTTGGTGTTTTTTGTGACGGGGGTTTTTTAAATTTTTAATTTAATTTTTATTTTATGCTTTTTAAATTGATCTACTAGTCAAGCTCTTTCATTTGATACCCATATTGATGGAATTATAAAGAAATATGTATTCCAACATGTTGTGGCGGCGGCCATCTTGGACCGATTTTTTTCAAACATAGCTAAGAACACTCCCGACTAATATACCTTTCAAACAAAAAAAACTAAATCCAAATCGGTTCATCCGTTTGGGTGCTACGATGCCACAGACAGACACACACACACACACACACACACACACACACACACAGACACGTCAAACTTATAACACCCCGTCGTTTTTGCGTCGGGGGTTAAAAATTACGCAATAGCAAAGTATGAACGAAGATATATAAACACGCTATGATAAAATTAAATGTATGTATAATGATAATCTGTTTTTTTTTTTCACCTTATGGATACACTTGGTAGACAAAGACGTAGGTATATGAATTATATTATTATCTCTGGACAAGGCGTTATTCGACTGTCAGTTATTGTAGTCACGATTATGAATTGTGAATTCGATCGCTGATGAAGGTGTGACAGTATTAATTTGTATAAAGATATTATATTCGTATATTAAACAAACATATAATTATAATAAAAAATGGTTCTCTTACAAATGAACATAATAATGATGTAGATATTGTATTGGAAGCTAAAGAAATACTAACGCAGGTTCCGGGTACTAATCATCTTACCACTATCCTCAACAATATTATTAAGTAGGTATTTCTGTAAACCAATCTATAAAAATCTTACAACACATTGACAAGTTCAGTGTTACGTCCTATAGGGGTTCGGCACAATAGGATGAATCACAGAAATTAAAAATAATTAAAGTTTTCGTTCAGTTATTCGTCCTTTTTATTTTTTTTCTTCATTTTATACAAAATTTGTAAGAAGTAACGTCAGCAATAATACAGCAGAGGGTAAGAAGATTAGTATTAAATCTCTTGTAGACCTAACTTGAAAGACTACAACTATGAGAACTATACTAAATCTTTATCTCGCCCAAAAAGTTTTGGCATACCTCTTTCCCAGCCAACACACAGACGCTCCCTAGAACATACGTTAGATAGAACAACCTTTTCATGTTTCGTATAACTTCGTTACAACATACAGCTTGGTCTACATAGCGACTTAAATTGACTGTAACTTGCCGAGACGTCAAAATTAGCATGTGGACGTGAAGAAGAAGTTAGTAGCAATTTGAGACGCAGAGACAATAAATCGCTTCGTCTTAAGCCTATGGACTGCTTGGCTACAAGAATCAAGATCTGTAATTAAATAGAAATTCGTTGTGTACAAAGTATGTGCTTCTTATTACCTACACCCCATTGCTGGAGCAAGGTCTTTATCAACGTGCGCTATACCAACCGATCCTCCATCTCCCGCATCATTCTATCCAAGCTACCTTTTTCAGTATTCAGTCAAAGTGAATATATCTAATGCTACGTGTCTTCCAGACAAATGTCACAGCTTTAGGTGAGACGAGAGTTGTGCGTCAGCTTCTGTTTAAATTAAAAATGATAGGCAAGTATAATTCCTCCATAGGAACATCTTTTACAAAAATATCCGTTACATTCCTCATAATTCACCATTTACTGATATTAGGCACTAAACATGGAATATTAAAAATTATTATTCATTTATTCATAAAATGACACTTATGAGTCATAACTTTTAAACTTTGACTTAACTTTATATATACGGTTAAGTCTACTTAGTTTTGTCCCATGCTACTGTCAGAAAAATATATTTACTCTATCGCGTGGCGGTAGTGAACACGACTACAAAGTAGGGGGTGCGGGTTCGATTCAAACTCAGTGCAAATATTTGTATGCATTTACATGGATCTGGGTATTTCTGTACATCGGAGAACATTAAGCAGTCGGTCCTGGTCGCCATACGAAAATCTATAGAAGCCGTTGGTTATAGTTGGATTCTAACTACAGAACTGAATATCACCAATTAGTTATGGAGTTATGGAGGTCAGATGGCCTTCGCTTCACGGATAATATCGAAGTTCAACATCACAGTTAGACTGGAAAGCCGATTCCAAGTGAGTTGGGTAAAAGGCTCAGAATATAACAATCATAATCGCTCTACCAAGATATTCGAGGTCTAATTCTCATGAGCCACCTGCTAGTATAGCATCCATTCATCCATATACTCACGACTGTAAATCTCCGAAGGGGTAGGCCCATGACGTAATAGGGGGCGAGCCTTTTGCCGTCTAGCCCTTTATCTTGGGCTACATGTTTACTGTCGGACACTTTCGACACCCACAGGAAGTGCTGGAGTGGTCCTATTCTACACCACCGGGAACCAACTCGGCTAGTATACCTTCTCGTTAATATGCAAGCCTCCAGTGCAATGTTTTCTCTCGGGGTTAAGTAGTCCTTCGATGAAAGGAGGTTTAGATGGCAGTTGCTCCCGCCAAAGCTAAAATTTTATCTTCAAAGTACAAAGGATGCAACGGGGAACATTCAACATATATTTATAGCTAGATTCGCAATGCAATAGGTAGAATTGCTGACAAAATAATAATAATATGGTTGTTAAACTCATGGTCACTATTTTATGTCAGTCATATTGTTATCATCGTGTTTATGATAACATACTTAATTATATATTGTACTTAGTAGTAAGCGAGGTGTTACAAGTACGTTACTATGAAGTACCCCATGCAGTACAATTCACAAAAGAAGCAATTAAGTGCCTTCACGACATGAGAAAGAAATAGAATGCTTTACCTACTATATTTTATACCGGGTGTAAGGGGAACGCTCCCGAAGCTGAAAGCTCCTAGTAGTACTCCAGGTACATAACACATTGGCATAAAAAACGCTGTGGACAAAAAAAACATTTTTTGGATTATTTTTTTAATTTGCATTATTTACCCACTCTCCATCGTGTTAGTATAGCTAAATGAAAGAGATGGTCCTGGGTCAGCCGGGGTGCGAGGGATATGTCGATGACAACCTCACCTCCGGCCTAGCACCACGACCCACAGTCGGCGTGCGGTTTTAGTCGGTTCGAGTCCGACATAACCTCCCCTTCCGGCTCCGGCAGGGGGGTATCCGAGGGGATTTCCGCACGGAAAAAAAAAAAAAAGGGTAATCCCATGAAAACACACCACTACAAAAAAGCACGCGTCTGGCGCCAGTTGTTTTTCTTTGTAGTACCTAATGTTTGTTCTATTAAATTACCGTTTCATTTGGCTTTACTAACACGATGCAGAGTAAATAATGCAAAATAAAAAATGCATACATGATAAGGTAGAATAAAACGATTCAACAGCAACAGTTGCCTACGATAGTCCCGTAGATAAAAGGTTTCAACGATACTATGCGGCAAACAGCCATTATTTCGCGCCAGACTGACCTTCACATTACTCTGTCACATCAGTGTGAAGGATAAGAAATTTTATTCCTATGCTTCACTTTTATATTCTCTCTAAACGGCGTCACACTAGTGTGAAGGTTGGGAAAAGATTATTCCTTACATTTACCTTTTGCTTCCACACTATAAAATAATATGGCTTACGGACACATTATTACACATTATTTTCACTGGTAAAGAGCATCTAGCAGCCCACTGTGCATCTCGGTGATGTGTGCGTGCACGGCTGCATCTGTATTTTGACAGATTTTGAGTCGTGTGCTCCGCGGAGCCGGTCCTAAGGCAAGTAGGGTAAGGTAGTTGAACAAAGTACCTACACCATAATAGTGGATTTTGTTCAATTGAATAAATAGTTAGGTAGTTAAACAAAGTACACTATAATAGTGGCTTTTGTTCAATTGAATAAATGGTTGAACAAACAGTTGAACAAATGACACTTAATTTGTAGAGTTTGTTCAATTCGTTGAACAAACAGTTGAACAAAGTGGATTAACTCTTTTTCACAAAATGTGAGAAATATAGCTATAACTGTGTCCGCGATGCTGTCGTAGACAATAACTGTACCCACGATGCTGTCCACGTGGGGAATTACTAATTAAAATTTAAACCAAACAAATGTTGAAATTTTGTAAAATAATTACAATTCTCTAAATCGTCATTCGTCACACTATCAGACTTTGCATGCTTTATTAGTCCGTCATTGGCAAACAAATAAAATGGAAATTAATATTATTGATCGGAATGGCGGAAAAATGCTGTTATTCAAGGGTACCAATACCACAAACAAAGAATATGGTACACCACGTAAATGGTAATACCATTTGGTACTGCACTAATAGAAGGCATAAACATGCAGAAATAAAGTACTGGATCAATAACTACAAAAGTAAGTGAATAAATTTATTTTGTTAACCATTCTTTTGCATGAGTTTTTAAATAAATTATACCACACAACTTCACACAAACTTGTGTTAGGGGTAATTGACGACGTTATAAAAATAAACGTTATTATATTAAGTATATTATACTTTATTAAAAAAATATTTTACTAGCTGCATATCATATCTGCGGTAGCCTAGTGGTATGGGTAATGGACTGCTGAGACGAGGTCTCGGGTTCGATCCCAGGTTTACCATGGCACACACCAATGACTTTTCGATACTTTTCGAAGTTATGTGTGTATTTATCGCAGGTTTATAAGTGCCCGGTTAATGGCAATAGGCTCGCCACCTATTACATTGGGACCTAAACATAAACTGGCGAAATGTGGGTGCTAGCACCTCTGCCCACCCCTGCGGGGAATACAGGCGTGAGTTTATGTTATGTTATGTTATGTAAAAAAATAGAAATCTATTCGGTTTCAAATAGTAACTTGACACCTTAATAGTTTAAATAACATTAAGGACATACACTTTTTAATATTTGGACCTCTACAGGAAAATGACATTTCAATGTGCGTGCAGAAAATGAAGGAACAGGCATGCACAATGGTGACTTCGATGCCGGTTATATATAAAGAAAACATAAAGCCGGCATTTGACAAAGGCTTACAAATAGTTTCTAAGGTTCCGTCTTTTGAAAGTGTCAAAGGCTCATTATACGACGCACGAAAAAAGGCACAGCGAGTTAAGAAGACCGTTTTTACAAATTTACATGATATTGAAGTTCCTGCAACATATCATGACATTTTGCTAGCCGACTATCGGTTTGACCGATCAGTTGTACTACTATTCTGCCTTGAGGAGTCAAAACAAGTACTTGACAATGTGAAAGAATATTTCGGCGATGGAACCTTCAAAGCTGCACCGAAACCATTTGTACAATTATATGTTATCTTTGGAGACGTGGGCAGTACTTCAAAAACCACCAATGTGATTCCAATATTTTATGCCTTAATGACAGATAAAAAAGAGTCTAGTTACTCAGCCTTATTCGATTTAATAAAAACTACATGTCCCCAATGGAATCCAGAAAAATTTCATGCTGATTTCGAAACTGGAGTGACGAACGCCTTGCAGAACATTATACCTACAGTGATAGTGCGGAAATGCTATTATCATTTTTGTAACAGCATCTGGCGAAAATCGAAAGAAATTGGATTAAAAACGAAAACTCTAAAGCGAATCGTTGGATTATGCACCGCACTTGCCTTGTTACCTCAAGACAAAATTCGAGATGGGTGGACATATATCAGAGATTCAAGTGAAAACATTAAGAATACCAAATTAGACAATTTTTTTACATGGAAAGGACCTGGCTAAAAGTGACGAATGTATTGAGGAATGGTGTACTTCCAACGAACGTCATCGAACCAACAACGTATGTGAAAATTGGAATTCGCAATCAATAAAAAAGTAAACAAGAACCATGTTACAATAGCTAAATTATTAATGGCTTTAAAAGAAGATTCGACGACGAATATAATAAAATTAAACTCGCCTTCCAATAACAGACGACACATCGAACAAGAAAAGGATGCTTACGAAACTCAGTTGATACATGGCGATATAACTATCCGCCATTTTTTGGAAATTCATCGTTAGAAGCATTCCACAATACATTGTATAGACCAGTCCTATCACTGTAGGTACAATTTTCTGCAAGGTGTTTGAGACTCCAGTTTCGAAATCAGCATAAAATTTGTTCAAATCTAGCCTAAATTGTTTTATTTATAAGTTCTGTTAATGCTAAGGGAATGTCAATACTTGATGTCGGACATTGAAAATACTATTTAAATTGTTTGAGATAGTGAACATCTGAAAACTTTTTTTTTAAGTTGCTGAACAAGTGTATTCACTTTGAAGAGTAAAATTTATGTTTTTAATTTATTGCTTATTGTTTAACGTATAATGATTCTATTTCAACATTGTAAAACTGGCTTTGCAATTGAATATCATTTATTTACTTTCGTAATACTACGATATAATAAACAAATGAACATTCTGGTGGACGACGCGCGACGTGAAAAAACAAGTTCCCGTAGCTCACCTAGGTGAACTGAGTAAGTGGACCATCAGCAACAGAGGTTTCAGATAGATATTTTTAAGGTAAAAAAAAATGCCGCAATCCATCAATCGTCAAAATAGACCTGACTGAAATAAATAGTTTTCTTAGTTGCATTTATTTGCCGTGATAGCAACCTATACGGAAGCAGGGTTCGGAGCAATAATATCATGAATATCCTGATATCCTGCGTAATATTGTGAAGTTCATGGACACGTGCAGAATATGACAAGCAAAATAAAATAATCTGTTGCCATAAATAGATACTTAAATTTCAAATAGCAGAGTTTTATTACACTCAATCTATTTACGTTGTCGCGACATAGGTATACTTGTACTATTACGTTTTGATATTTAGGTGTTCAGCGGGGCTTAGGATTTTCTTCCCGACCTCCACACTGTTCTTTTAGATAGTGTAACTGTTAAGAATTGATGTCCCGGCAGGCCCACTAGTGTGATAGTGAGAAACATAAATTCTCCACCTTCACACCGCTCTGTCACACCGCTTCACACTAATGTGAAAGTAAGGATTTTAGTTTCTTGACATACACACTGATGTTGCGGTTAATAATAAATATATGACAGTTAGGAAATCGTTTGTCTGTCTAACACATTGGTAGTAAGGGTGGGATTTTTATTTCCTTTCCTTCACACTGATGTGACAGAGTAATGTGAAGGTCAGTCTAGGGTCCATTATTTTGGAAACAGCTAAAGACGACGACGACACCTAACGTCCATCGATGACTTTCTACTAAATATAAATACATACTACATAAAAATAGCCAGATCAATGCGAATATACATATTCATGGAAACTAAATATTTGCACTTAATGAGAATTGAGACCGCGACCTCCGGTTTAGCAGCCAATTCGACTGATAGCATACCTATCGATATAGATAGCATTACTGGTAAACAGTTATATTGGCGACGCTTTATCCCAAAATATAGTGAAACTAGTTTTTAAAGAAATCTGAAAATCGTAAAAAAGTTCATTAGACACTGCTATAAAACTGTTAAAAATTATGATATTAGTTAACTGTATCTATTGAGTTAATAAAGTCTCAAGGATAGTAAAAATGACGGATTTAAAAAACCTAATTTCCGATTAGTAGGTGCCTATTAAAATATCATACAAATTTATTTTTGCAATTTTTTATAGTCCTGCTCGACAAGAAACTCGACTAATCTCAACAAATAGCACATCTCAGAGTCGTAAAACTGCGGCGGCGCGCTGAAAAGCGCGCCTACCCCTTCCGGGGGCGAGTCGGGGACACCATTGTCCCCCCTCCCGAGGAGGATCAAACCGTAAGAGATGGCCCTGGGTCAGCCGGGGTGCGAGGGATATGTCGATGACAACCTCACCTCCGGCCTAGCACCACGACCCACAGTCGAGTCCGACATAACCTCCCCTTCCGGCTCCGGCAGGGGGGGGTATCCGAGGGGACTTCCGCACGGAAAAAAAAGGAGTCGTAAAACTAAAAGAACATGAATTTTTGGCTTATTCCCGTCCGCTCCACGATTTCTAAAGAAATCTTTTCCTACGATTATAAGAGTCAAACTATATCTATCTCTGTGTCAAATTTCATCCAGATTGAGCGTGGCGTGATTGAAGAACAATCACCCACCCAATCATTCATATACCATCCAGCCATTCGTGGTTATAATTTTGTTTAGATATGTTTTTTCTATAGTCCTATACGGGTACAATGTCGACTAATCTCAACAAATGGGTCACATCAAAGTCATAATACCTACCTACTAGAACAAGACGATGTCCTTCATGTGACCTGTTGCTCGAACTTGGCAATTCACTGGTAGCGGCTTGATAGACTCCGCTCATAGAGTATATCGACGGTTAAAAGGCGAATTGATTCAAGCGCCACCATGGGCGATATTGAGTTATATACATCATTGGAATCGTGGAATTTTTCCGCGTCGATTGAGCCGGGTTTGAGGTTAATCTGAGCACTTTTTTGGCGCTTGGCTCCATTACGAATTTGGGTACCTTTTCAATTAACGAGGTATCAAGTGTAGCAATTTTGGTTGTTTTTTTCAAAGCATGTATATAGACCCATCAAAAAAATTGTTTTTTCTTACTATCTGTAGTTTAAACCATTAATCCCTGGATGAAATAAAATGGTTTTGACGTTTGAATTGTTTTTACTTGATCTTAAATAATTTAACATGGATGTTAATTCATTTTGCTTCAACCAGATTTATTAATGTATGCAACTTAAATCATTTTGCCTTGAACATTTGAACATTATCTTTGTCGCTTGAATCAATTTTACCTGAATAAGTATAATGGAAGTATACGACCTGTGCTAATTATCCTTGACCAGTTTTTAGTGTTTATGCCATTTAGAACAATTTTCTCTATGCATAAAATAAATATCTGCACGTTTGATTCCTTTATATTAATTTTATAATTAAACTTATGTCATACTTAAATCAGTTTACTTCTTTCACCTCACATTAAAAATGGCATTTACATCTCAAGCAACAGAACACAAACAAACGCGGATAGGTACTTGGACCCACAACACGCGAGTCGCGCGTGGATTCGAGGTCGGTTCAGTCTACTGCGCGATGCCAGAAAAGTCGGATATGTACATAATTTTATTAGTATTTGATACAAGTTTTATGCAAATGAAAATAATAATGATATCTAAGTAAAGTAAATTAATATAGCATTCAATTATAAAGAACACGTAAATTTGACTTCACCTCGCCTTTATTTTTATTTTTATTTTTTATACCACTTAGGTGGCAGACAAGCACACGGCCCACCTGATGGAAAGTGGTTACCGTGGCCTATGGACGTATGCAACACCAGGGGCGTTACACTCACGCTGCCTACCCTGAATACGTCTGATGGTAAGATAAAGGCAAAGTCTCGAAGCGGGTCACCATCGTAACCATGTACCTACCATGTTAACAGTAGTGGCTTGACGGCCTCATCAGATTTCTTTTCACGCCCCGCTTAAAGGACCTGTAGGAAGAAGGAAGGACGGAAAGAAACACGTGAGCTGGCAGGGAGTTCTAGGTTTTAATGGTGCGGCATAAGAATGAGTCACTGAAACGCTTGCTTCTAGAAGTTATATTCTGCACCGTATACGGATGGCATTTTAGCTCTGCGTGTGTTGTCCTGAGCTTATCAGAACATTCACCATGGTAGGATACGGTAGAATACGACCAAAGACGCAACATTCCTACTCATCTGCAAAGGCTCGAGGGTGTTCGTGACCTCAGGATTCCCAATAATGCGGACCGCACGTCGCTGCAACCTGTCGAGAGCATCTACTAAGAACTTTGCGGTGCCATCCCAGAGATGCGAGCAGTATTCCACGCAGGAACGAATTTGAGTCTTGTACAGAAGACACCGCTGCTCCGGCGTGAAAAAACGTCTCACTCTGTTCAGGACGCCGACTTTAGGCGAGGCTGTTTTGATGATGCTCTCGATATAGTTTTGGTTATTCAGTTTGCACCGAAGATCCATACCGAGGAAATTGAGGTTATCCTGCAGTGGCAGTGGCGTGCTCTGAAGAGTGGTAAGGGGAAGTAAAGGAGATACCTTTGCTGTAAACACACATGCCTGCGTCTTCTTGGCATTGAAATTGACCAGGTTCTCAACGCCCCATTGAGAAATGTGGTTCAGGATCCGGTCCAGCTCAGTGACAAGCAACTGCCTTTTTGTCGCGATACCAGACGGCTTGGCCGCAGGATGTACATGATAACTTCCGTGTAAAGGTACTGTCGTCTGTATACTAATGAATGCTACCGTTAGAAAGCATGTCATTGATATGCAGAAGAAAGAGAGAGAGAGATAAGACGGTACCTTGCAGCTAGCCAGCATTTATCTCGATTGCGACGCTCGAAGTTGTGCAAAAATATGTATACCTGGGCCAGGTAATCCATCTCGGTAAAAACAACTTCAAGAAAGAACTAGCCAGAAGGATCCAACTGGGTTAGGCAGCATTTCACTAACTACGTCGAGTCTTCTCTTCTCCCCTACCGCAAAGGTCTTTGACCAGTGCGTCCTACCTGTTATGACTTAGGGTGCCGAAACGTGGACACTGACGGTAGGGCTAGTCTATAACCTAAAAGTCGCGCAGCGGGCTATGGAGCGAGCTATGCTTGGAGTTTCTTTGAAGGATAGAATTCGAAATGAGGTCATCCGACACAGAACCAATGTAACCGACATAGCTCGCATAATAAGCAAGCTTAAGTGGCAATGGGCTGGCCATGTCACTGTCTAAGGACCGATGGCCATTGGAGCAGACGAGTCCTAGAGTGGAGACCGAGAGAAGGCAAACGCAAGGTAGGACACACCCTAGACAGATGGACTGACGACCTGAAAAAGGTGGCTGGGATAGACTGGAAGCGGAAGGTGGAGGATCGGTTGAAATGGCGCACATTGGTAGAGGCCTATGTCCAGCAGTGGACTGCGGTGGGCTAATTGATTGATTGATTGTACATTATTGCTTGTAGTTGTCAATGATTCTACGCAACTGGGTGACATAGAACATAAGTTCCTCGTTCCCGGAACTTATACCTTGTACTTATATACTTAAGTAATATCAATTTACACGCTGATATGTTCAGTTGTATCATCTTAACCACACTTTGTATTAAAAAGTACACCTCATATTTTTATAGACTCTAGAGGTGTCTAATGATAATATGAATGTGTTTATTCTGACAAATTTATAATTAAATGCTCAATACAACTCACTATTACTTAAATGAATAATATTTATTTATTTATAATTTTACTTAAATGAATAATAGAATGTAAAAAAATTGTACCATTTGTCATTAAACCTATAGACAATGTGTAAAGTAAGTCAAGTTAATTTGTATTAATGGTCACAAAATTGTTTAATAAATGTTTGTAGTGTTTATTGATATAACTGTAAATTGTAAAGCCTTCGTTATTATGGTATTTATTAATCGCAGTAGCATGTTTTTATTTTAATTCACTGTAAAATGAATGACAATTTTTTTAAACTTTAAACTACATTTTCTCAAAACTATGATTTTCGAGCTTAATCACTTTTCACTTTTCACTACACTTTTCAAACAAAAGTTGATTCATAAAGCGTTGTTTTATTTTGTTTCGTTTTATAAAATCGGTTTTAAAGTCTCATGTTCTTAAAAGTGTGCCAATGTTATCAATTTAAGTTACTTTTCTTAAAATTGATGTGTCATTTCATTCGCTTTCCCTACATCGTCAAATTTATTTTATTACCTTTGAGCTATTTTCCTCAATTCGGATTCAAATAAATCTTGCGATTAAAACAATTTGCTATAAATAGTTATTATAACACTGTGTAATTTGAGTCACTCCTCCTTGAACAGTTACAACTAGGTTAGCGGTTTAACTCATTTATCCATGAACAGTTGACAAATAGGTAAGTGATTTATATCATGTATCCATGAACAGTTGACAAATGGGTAAGTGATTTAAACCATTTACCCTTGATTTGTTCAAGAAGCAACGAACACATAAACTATTTTGCTTTGAATACATACATCGTTATCGTGTACATAGACCTTTCTGCCCTGATCAAATAATTGTGCAAAATGGCTCAAGTTACATCTAACTTGCTTTAAAAACACCTTTTATTTGTTGTAATATAATCATAAATTAGCATAAAATATACCGCTTTTTAGTTGGGGAGATTTGTACAATTTTATTATATACTTTAGGAACAGTGATTTTTTTTCTAAAAAAATAAACTTTAAAATGCTCTCCTGTAAAATTCTCAAAATGGCGCTTGAATCAAGTCGCCTTTTAACCGTCGATATGTATATTAAGTTTATGACTCCGCTCCGCTCGCACATGAGATACGTGCTGCTTTCTGCCCCTTAGCCAAATGACGATTCGTTAGCCGGCGTATTGTATATTGAATGCTGAATGTATGTGATTTGACTTATAGGACAGCTATCGACGCATGTCACTGCTGCTGGGGCCTGTTCTTAAAGAGCTATGGCGTCCGAACTCATTAGAAGGAACCTTTTTTATAGTGTGGAAATACTCTTGGTTTATCGGCTCTACCCCGTCAGAGTCAGTGGGGGTGGTTATGGCGGACTTAAACCGATTTATACCACACGCCGTCTTAGTTATGTTTTTGTTTCTGAAAGTCCTACTGTTGTAGGTACCTATTGTTTAGTTACGAGCTTTTCTGTTTGCTCATCTGTCACTACTGTTTTATTACTTTGGTTCATTAAAGTTTTTTATAACCACATTTGATGATTTTAATGGAAAATTATGACATTGCATTGTTCGTAGAAATTAATGAATTTCATAATATCAATGAATCAAAGGACCGACTTCTGTATAAAATCTGTTAGTAATGACCTAAATTGAAAAGTAGGTTAAAAAACTAGTACAAGAAACAAAACATTATTTACCTATAGGTGTATCGCTGTATGGATATATTTTGGTAGAGAATGAGTTCATTGCTATCTGCTGGGCACATTTTTAGTAATTTTTATAACAGAGAACATCGATAAAATTTTACCGAAATTCGAACCCAGGTCTTCACGATTACACTATTATAAGCGCAAAATTATATTATGGACCCGACTAGGTAACCGAAAACGATTAACTTAAATAGGACTTAATGTTCCCAGTTATTCTATATTGAACGTAACATACAGTAGTAGGTAGTAGTCTAATAGCTAGTGTCGAATATAGACACGAACGAGATGTCGCCTCATAGGAACGTAATTAGAATTATAACATATCCAAACATGATCCTACCCTGTATCAAGGAAGAGAAAATGCTACCACTAACCATAACTAAGCATACATCTATCTATTAGAAAAACGTCATATTGCATCCCAGAATCATTAATTCCAAATTAGTGATAGAGATGAGCACTGAAGCGTCTCAAGGATTCTTTAACACTCCTTACTCCCTATACCTACATAGCAGCCGCAAGTCCATAGGTGAATGTCACGAAAAGCCTATGACTACGTGAATCCATAAAATGTATATACATAAAAATGTCCATAAAAATCAAAATATTAGGGATAGCATCTAGTTACATGAGATGCATTCAAGTAAACAAACAGTGGATTACTAATCGCGAAAATATGTGCTTACATGTAATAAAAATGCCTTCTTATATCTAAAATGTGACTTTACCCAAAAGCGTTATTTATTAATCATGGCTGAGTGAGGTCATTGTATCTCGCGGTATACGCGCCAGCAAAGATTCGCAGACGCATGAGGACGCAGGACATTTTGCTATAAAATGTGGGGCGACCCCATATGGTCACAGTATCGAACGAGGAACCGACTCGGAAGGACACAAACATGAAGCTGGTGAGTCCTTGGAGATTGGTGCAAGTGCCTAGTGTGAAAAGAAATAAGTGCAAAAAAATATTTGTATACAAAAAATCTAGTGTGCTCTCTTTTACTGGATCTTTTTAGTTTTTTTTAATATTATGTATTTTGCTATTTTTTATTTCATATATATTTATTATTATTTTTAATGTTAATATTATAGTGCCAAAAAACTTTAGTAAGATAATCAATGAACATATTTACAGATTTTGTTAATTAAGAGTTATCTCAAGGTAGCAGAGAGCACATTACCTGTATTAATTAATTTTCAGAACTAATTCGTTAATCGATTGTAATGATTTTAGACATGGGGCTTTCCCATCTCGGGATGAGTAGGAAAAGATAACACACTAGGCTTCTTTCACACAATATCAATGTAACAACCTAGTAGCCTTCCTTAAAAAATAATCAAATTTTAATAAACTTGCCCACTGAATTGATGTACCTACGCATCTTAGATAATTTTGATTACTTAACGATTAATAATACTTAATCGTTTTTAATATTATTATAGTCAATAAATATTATTATAGTTAATAAATCGAAACTCAGGTGGCTTGATCGATATTTATCATTAAAATATCGCATTTAATTAAAAGTCTAATCCAAAGTCTACGTTAATAATAACTTGTTCATAATTATTAGTAACGATTTCCGATGTTCTATTTATAGTTTTAATATTGCTTAATAGTTAACTCGTTAAGATTACAATTTCAATTGGATGATCTTGAATTTCTTCTATAATCCCCACACACTTGATTATCTTACATCACCAACATGGACAGAGTAATCTTCTAATCTAATACATCGAATCAATGTTTGTTTATAAGTTTGTTCGTATTGTGATTGCTATAGTAGTTTGAAAACTTCTAGCTTGCACTTACGCGAAGGTTAGAGGCACAGTTTGGGCCTAATAGGTAACTTTGCAATAAGAGAAAATTATAATAAAAACCAAAATCAATAATCCAAAACCTTTTATCCACAGTTATACTTTTTCACCGCCTTATTGGCTTTCTCACTGGCTGAAGAAGAAAAGCAGGCAGTCAAAGAAGTTGAAAATGTCGATTCTGCAGCTGAATCCACAAACATCGAACTTTTGAAAGAAGTAGCAGACTTAACGCCAGCAGCTAGCAGTAGTCATACACGTCAGGGTCAGAGAGAACGACGGTGGCAATCCCAACGGTACAACAAGCCGACAAACACTTGGGTCCAGCCTGCTGTGCAGAATGATAACTATTACACAAGTGGTCCAGCTCCATCAACCACTACTTCAGTGCCTGTCCTTAAGAACGAGATGTACTATGGGGAAAACGGTGCTTACAAATACGAGTAAGTACTTGCTGTTAATACTGCTTTACATTACATCTACAGTCCTGAATCAGTAACGAAATCAGTCGGCATCTTTTATCACGCATTGTATTTAAATATTGAGAGCTATACATAACAATAGGTGCTGGTGCTATCAACATACTAGGTGCTAGGCCAAAGTCGTGCCAGACAATGTCAATACTTTCGAGTTATATATATTCATCGTACTTATTATTATCGTATGTGTTTTTTCTTTTAAAAATCATAGTTATCTAAGTAGCTATTTATTAGTGTTTAATTAATCTCCTGTATGAGGCAGTAAAGCTTGGGTACTACTGCATTCTGAAGCCAATGAAGGGGAGTATTTTTATAGGTATGATTTCGTACATTTCATATATTAAATATATAAGTAATTTGAGACCGAAATCAAAATATCAATTAAACCCGTCACATAAAGTAACATCATATGATTTTCCTTCTTGGGTGAGATCATTTATTTAAAAAATAAACCGAATTATGGAGAGAAGAGCGTGACTCGGACCCTAAAGTCTTGAATGCAACTGAGACCGGTGGACTTATAATATAATGTATTGGTACTAGTACTGTACTCCTAATATTTTATCGCGAAAGCATAGTTTACATTATGTTGCTTCTAATCTGAAGGAGCAAAGTTTAAAGTTTGAATAAATTACTGGAACCAAATAAATACAACTCGCGCAGACCACACTGAAAATCTTTTCTATCGCTTTACCAGTGCTCCGATAACGCGGCGGGAGAGTCTATTCTTAAATTGTACATTTCAATCGAACAACAATATCAAAATTCTCGTCCTACCAACAACAAGTATCAACAGGTATCTGTTCCATTTTCTAAATTGTGATAGTGTAGTAAAGCCTCTTAAGCTACATGATAAGCCTTACCTTGTTCGTTCGGGATTTTACTGTCTCTAATTTTTGCCACAAAACGTTTTATACGATTCCTTTAGAAATTAACTGAAAAAATATTCTCGGTGACTTGGTAGAGTACTAGGGTAACTTCAAAGTAAAAGTTATAAGATATTCTATATCCAAAGTAAACCTAGTTTAACTAGCATTTTTGATGGATTTAAGAATGTGATAAACATACCAGCCAATGCAATTGCATATACAAATATTTGCATGGAGCAAGAAATGAACTAGCGAACGCAGTTTTAGGAGCCAAATGCTCTGCCGCTACATAGCGCAGCGGCGAAGCGTCTTTGGGTCGTAATATAAGATATCTTACAAAACTATCTAGCGCACGTATACATCTTACACAAAAATCAATGTTTGTGTTTTAACACGCTACCATACCGTTTATCCGATTGCGACAAAGCCCTAACCATTTATAACCTGCACTTGCGCTTAGATATAGTTTGGACACACTAGCTGAAAAAAAAATTAAATTTAAATATTCCAGTGCAAAGCCGGCATGAGCCAGTTAATAACTCATAAATATCAGTCAAAACATGCATAACACAAACAAAGTAAGTATCGTGTATGTACAAGGTCAGTAAGCGTATTATTAAACGCCCATATGTTCAAAATGCAATACGTGTTCTGTTAAAATTACAGCCTGTTTTTCGTATCGATCCCTAACGGTCGAACAACGGCATAATACCAAGGGTATTCCAGTTTACACTTTAACCGTTTAAATGGTACCCCATAAAGGTTTCGCATAATTTATGACTCATAATAACTGTTACCAAAAGAAAAATACAGAATTTACTTAAAACTAAAATACATTTAAGAATGAGATTTACCGTTAAAATATCAGGATTAAAATTTATTGGCGCATAATTTTATGATGTCTCTGCTTAAATCGGAATTCAATTCAAATCACGTTTCTTAATAAGGAAAGAATGTTTTCTAGTAATAATACGCAGAAGTTCTATAAATTTGTTGCTTTTGCGTTCGTCGTTATTTATATGCAATAACATGGATTCGCGTTCCGACGTGGATAACCCGCGATGGAATCTGTCAAGTGTAGCACTGGCCTAGCACTAGTAACAAAAGCGTAAAAAAGTAATGGCAGGGATTTTGTAAAGTCAAAAATGCGTGAATGTGTGTCCTCATATGTGACAAACGACAATAAGCCGCGATGGAGGACTACCATTAGGGAAACCGTTGTTTTCCTCCTTGAGGATTAAATGTAGTTAGATTAACGATAAACTGAAGTGAGTTGTGGAATTCGACCCTAATACACATTAGACGATAATCCACTCCCAACAATAATGAGCACTAAGATGAATTAGTTAAACACGATCATTAGCGTTGAAATATTAATTAATACAGATTTTATCGCGATTTTTTATGTGTATGACTTCCGCTCTGCCGGCGCCGTACCTTTAGCTAGCTAACTTCGCGGGTAGTAGTAAGTAGTATGGTCTCATGATCTCTAATTTAGAGGTACCAGGATATTTACCATGTTGTATTGTTTCGAGGTTCCGATATTTCGGCGCTGTTACAAGCACCATGATCATGGATCATTCTAATAATAATGTGAGTGATCATGATAGTATATACCTCCAAAATGATCTCTAATGTTTGTATCTTCACTGGGTATTCCCTATAGTACCGGTAGTAGTAAATAAATAACACAATAAACAGCAATAAAATCAGTCTAAATAACTTTCATATTTATATAATCTCTGGTCTGGGTGTTTCTATGTATAATATGTATGTTTTTACAAAAAATTATATAAGTATGTTTATCCGCATTCTAGATTCCATAACACAAGCTATAAAAGCTTACCATGGGTCTAGATAGCGTTGTGTACAATGTTGCGGAATATTATTATTATATTATACTAGCTTTTGCCCGCGGCGCCACCCGCGTGGAAGTCGGTTATCGCGACCAAACATAGCCCATCCTGCCCTCTTGTCTTTTCTCAAGGTCTACTCTACCCCTATACCAAATTTCATCAAAATCGGTTCAGCGGTTTAGGCGTGAAAGCGTAACATACAGACAGACAGACAGACAGAGTTACTTTCGCATTTATAATATTAGTATGGATATGGATTAGTATGGATAAATAACATTGGTGGAAACTTTGGACAATATCAAGAACACAAGGGAACAGGACATACTTATTTTATCCAAAAATAAATTACAATTTGGTGTGAACCACAAATGGCTGTTCTGTGTTAACATAAACTTCGTTAGTTCAAAGTAAAGTAACATGACAGGAAGATGACTAAGTAGGCAGTGTCCGCGGTATGTTACAAACAAATGGTGTACATAGGACGGACAAAAAACTATTAAGTGCGTCTTGAATGTGTGAGATGTAATCTTTATGGTGCGGCGGACCTTGATGAAACGGGTACAAAGAAAAATACATAAAGTTTGTAAGTCCAGCAACATTCGTATAGGATTCTGATTGTTAGGAAGATTTTGATGAGGACTTTAGTCAGTTTTGCCTATAAAGTGGAAAACTACATAACGAATATTTGCTGCCAATAAGTAGTTACTTGTAAATCCTGCCCATAAAACATCTCGCGACATTAATCGTTTTCTCAACACAAATTTGCATGTTGGTTATCGTTTTTTGTGATTTATTTAAAGCAATTAACATTTCCTTTGCACCTTTTAGTTTTAATTAAATTTATTGCTGGATTTTATATATGTATCATCTTAGCAGATACTCGTAGCAATCTATTTACTATTGATTTATAAGTACGAGTATTACCCAATAACAGTTTTATACTTTACTAGCTTTTGCCCGCGGCTCCGCGCGCGTGGATATCGGTTATCGCGACCAAATATAGCCTATGTCCTTCCTCAAGGTCTACTCTACCCCTATACCAAATTTTATCAAAATCGGTTCAGTGGTTAAGGCGTGAAAGCGTAACATACAGACAGACAGATAGACAGACAGAGTTACTTTCGCATTTATAATATTAGTATTGATATGAATATCCTGATTACCGACTTGACAAATAACTACTTCTAAGGCTTTGATTTGATCATGAAATTCGTTTAACTAAACTATATTGTCTCGTGAAGTGCAGCCTTATCTCTTAGTAACTTACAAATAATATAATTATGCAATTCTTTTGCTCCAGATATCAAATCGCTGACGGAACTTGGGTTGCCGAAGAAGGCTATTACACCGACCCTAAGCAAACGGAGGAGAGCCTTGTGAAGAAGGGCTGGTACTCCTTCCTCGGTGCTGATGGCGTCACCTACACAGTCAAATACTGGGCTGACAGTACTGGCTACCATGCATACGGTACCCATCTTCCTTCTGCTGGCCAAGCACCAGTGAGCCCGTAAGTATTGTAATGATTTTAATTAACTTTAGTATTAGGCTTATTGTTTCTTTAGCATCTGTGTCCCTATATACAGCGTTCGGTACACAATGGCCTACGATGCGCCACAGCATGCGATTTCTGTGCATGCATGGCACGGGATATGCCGTCATTATGGCTTGCAATCGGGATTTTGGCGGTTTTTGGAACGATTTAAAGAATCGTGGAGTAATTTTGAGCTTTACACCATTGTGTGAACATCTGCGTAATGAAGGCCGGTTTTGCGCATTGCATAGCAAGCCCATCACTAGTTCTTTTATTATGTCACTAGTCACTCACTGTGTCCCAGTACACAGTGAGTGACTAGTGACTTAATTATCATTTTAAACAATAAGTATAACGAGATTGAACGCGCTCATGGTATAGGTCCATACCTTCGATTTGCCTGACGTTTAGACTAGGTTACCAGCCGTGGTCACAGGATAACCGGCTTTGTAATGCACACCCGCCATCTTCGAGTCCGTGAGATAGTAGCTCCTTCACCCACATTTTCGATATTTTGTTTTCGCCATGTACCGTCACAAGTTAGTATAATGTATCAAAAGCTAGTATAGTAGTCGTGCTACAACAAATAAACTCACAATTTAAAAAATGGAGAGCTGAAAGAACCGAAATAAAAACGTGAATAGGTACAGTCAGCGCACTTTAGAGAAAAATATTTGTGCGAATAGTACTATATATATTTCTATTACTATAACATTCTATAAATACCGTGCATAAATTCACGGGTACAAGTTACAAGATTTTATAACAGTTTTTTATGAGGCGTTACCGTTATCACATCCATAAACACGATGTTAATATCCTGTCATATATACCGCGTTCTAATAAAACCATTCTGCTATTTCATCTGTCACATGTTACTTTCATACCGGTCTTGGTACAACGTCCTAACATATTATTATGAATTCGATATTTTAATATGAGGTGTAAGTTCTTCAAGGCTTAAGGCAACATAACCTACGACCTGGTAAACCAGCTGATTAACGATCCGGACCCTGGCGTAGACTTGCTTTTCGAGGTTAGGATAACGGTCGCTCCCGAAAAAGCTACGATAAGCTAATTTAAGAAAAAGAGTAGGAGTCCTGTGTTCAAAATTACAATCTTAATATGATTCTATTTTTATTTGTTACAGGTCCCAAACTTATGCTACAACACAGCGTCCTGCCTACAACCCACCACAACAGACTTACAACCCACCCCAGCAGACTTACAACCCACCCCAACAGACTTATAACCCACCCCAACAGACTTACAACCCACCCCAACAGACCTACAACCCACCTCAGCAGACTTACAACGATGAGCAACCTCAACAAACTTACTACCCAACTCAATCAAACAACCAGCAAAATTACTATCCGAATTATAACCAGCAGCAACAGCAGACCTACTACCCTAATTACAAAGTTTAACGCTTGAATAATTAAAACGGTTGTATATTAATTTAATAATGTATAGAAACGACTCCACACCATTGACATTTTGTTTTGTAATATGATTATGAAGTACTTATATAAAGGTCTACTATCCATTGAAGCGTATCTGAGATTCGGTCCAACTAAGTACAATGCTAGAACTAGTTTTTTCTGTTCTGTGGATAGAACAGATAAATTTTAAGTCCAAACGATGAAACGCAAACTATCATATTAATCCGATTAATTGGATCTCTTTCTTTTTCTCGATACATTTTGATGGACAAAGACAGTAGGTACACGAATTATTTTACCTCTGAACGATTTTGATGAAGTTAATAGAATCGTTTCGATTAATCGATTGTCAACGATCTTAATCACGATTATGAATTATTGTGAATTCGATCGCTGATGGAGATGTAAATGGCTTGTCATGGTATTATACGTTCAAATCAAGTGATATTTGTATTCGTAATAAATAAATAAGATTTGTATATAATTGTGCTTTCTTTTCTTAAACCAAATTACCTTTTCATCAACGTTATTGAATATAACGGTCGGTGCACATTTGACAGAACATGCGTCGCGTATGATCGGTTGCGTAACCCTAGAATATACAAATGTATGATGAAACATTCAATCGTTCACTCTTAACCGATAATAAGTTGGTGCGTCGTCTGATCCGTTTCTGCCAACGTATTTTCGGTCGACGTACTTTAAACCAACGATTCCGTGAAGTGGCTAAAATCGGAACTATGGTTAACTATCAATTGCCTACTGTTTTAAAGATTTGGCATTATTATATAGAACTGACTAGATGCCTAATGTGAAAGGTCTAGTTTGACCGACTCCACCGAATAGACGCGACTGATGATCTTCTCAACGCATGTTCCGTCAAATGTGCACCGACCCTAAGTTCACAGTCGAATAAACTTTTTCCTCATTCGGTTGTGATAAGACAGGTTTACTAATTAAGATGTGTCTGTATCTTACTTAAAAGATTGCTCGGCAGATGGCGTTTACGCAGTCATATAATAATATAATGCCAAATTCTGCATTTGACTGCTACGTTTGAAGTCATGGGTTCGATTCCTGCTCAGTGCAAAATGTGTACAAATAACACAACATTGATATTAGTAAGTGGTTACTGTAGATCATCAATACTAGACCAGTGAATGTAGATGCAGGCCGGAATTGACCTCACAGAACAGAATTGAAGAATTGATGACGTATTGAATAAGGGTGGGTCAAAAGTAATCGAAATTGGTGGGCAAATGATAATATAGGAAGCTCGTGAAGTGTGTGAAATCAGAAGCAGATAACGGGTTGTAAGGCGTGACTATATATACAGGTATAAAAGAAGATAGATAGGATATAAGATTCAATCATTATTCGAAATGCAACCTGAAGACATGGATTGAAAAGGTAGCTTCGTCCATTTTTGTTTGCCTGTATGTGATATCACTATGTAGACGCCATCGGAGCATTAGGACTGCAGAAATTATGATGGCCAACATTTATACTAACATGATGACCTTAACCAGGCTATATAGAAATAATGGATATACTAGAATGCTATTTTTTAATGATATGACTGTTTGAGAAGTGAGCATTTTTTTTTAAGTAATAAAAATAAAAATTGACAATTTCCAACAAAAAAAAACAACACTACTTAGTCCGAATTGAGAATCAAAGAAAGACCCCAGGTCTTACATTGAATTCCCAGGTTAGTGAGCACAGCACTGGGAGCAACCTTTACCGTTACTCTATTATCAGTATTTTTTTACAATAAAACTACAAGTATTACTTAAGAATATATTTTTTGTCCATTAACAGTGCATTCAAAGAGAAATTCGCAAAATAAATAAAAACCAAAATACACAAATCAGTTCTTTCAATGTGGAAAAGTCCCGTTTCAAAAGACACCTGACGATACTAAAGAGTAAATAAAAAAAATAAAAGTATATTCCCACAAGACTGGTATGGCCAAGGTTTGGTTTTGGCCAAAAATTCTTCCAAACTGGTTTAAGGGCCATTGACTCGACTTTGCTCATTACAGAACTTGCATCACTTTACGATCGCGAATTCGGCATAACCGCATGCGAGATACCCGACACCCATTTATCTTGCAATTTATTGCACAGCATTTCATTCGCCTCGACCCTTTGATCATTCTAATTAATTTGACTTTTGTATTTCTTTTATAGGCATTCCTTCTTGAATGTATATATGTTACCGGAAATGTATGAAATCAAGGAATTGTATACAAATCCTAGGAAATGTGTGTTAATACATAGAATTCCTGCCGTTACACCGGAAATATGTGAAATAAATGGGTTATTGTCTATATTTGCGGATGATTTTGTGGAAAATTTATATTTTTGAATGAATAAAAAAAATAACCACGAAGATTAATGCGGGAGCTTCGCTCCGCTCCGCTTCTCACCTATCACCGCTTCTCCTATCTTCTAACCTAATCTATCCAAGTTAAATTGCGTGGTGTGGACACTGCGCCCCGACCTGGATATATTATAGGTTAGAAGACTGAAGCGAAAGCGAGGCTCCAGCATTAGCCTAAGTGGTTGCATTTTTTATAACCACCATCAATATTCTTTGATACCATTTCATACATTTCCTGCTGCGCACTCGGCATTGTATACAATGCCTAGGCATTGTATAGAATTCCGGATTATACACATTTCCGGTAACATATACAACAATAACGGTTCACCTTGCTTCGTTTCGTTTTTAATACATGATCCGGAATTATGTTTTTCTTAAATGAAAAACTCCTCTCCTATTCTTAGTTTGAAATAACCAGAAATAAAATAACGCATGAGGGTTACCTTTAGTATTGTATATGTTCACAATTTATCATCAGGTGAGCATTGTGCTTGCTTGCCCTCTCAGTAGCGTAATACACATATTTATACACTAGCTGACCCGGCGAACTTCATCCCGTTCCCGCTGCACCCTCTTATAGTTACAATGAAATATTACTTATACACTGTCACTTCTGCGTATATGCCGATGCCGGCCGAATTTGTGGACATTAATGATTGCTACTCCGTTCCCCTGAGTAGTAGCGTGTTATATGTTATACTGATGTATACGCTATATTATTGTAAAGTTTCATGAAAATACATTCAGTAACTTTTACGTGAAAGAGTAACAAACATCCATACATACATCGATCTATATTCACAAACTTTCGTGTTTATAATATTAGGTAGTAGAATAGTCGAACTGATGGTGGCGTGGCAGTCAGTCATTCCATTGAATCTAATTTCCAATTAGTTTCAATAATCCATACTAATATTATAAATGCGAAAGTAACTCTGTCTGTCTGTCTGTATGTTACGCTTTCACGCCTAAACCACGTGAAAGTAACTCTGTCTGTCTGTCTGTCTGTCTGTTTGTTACGCTTTCACGCCTAAACCACAGAACCGATTTTGATGAAATTTGGTATAGGGGTAGATTAGACCTTGAGAAAGGACATAGGCTATGTTTTGTCGCGATAACCGACATCCACGCGAGCGCAGCCGCGGGCAAAAGCTAGTAATACATAATACAAAAATGGATAAGCGCATAACTCAACAACACCTGAAGCAATTTGGCCAATTCCTTTTT
Organism: Eilema sororculum; assembly: GCA_914829495.1. NCBI lineage: Eukaryota > Metazoa > Arthropoda > Insecta > Lepidoptera > Erebidae > Eilema > Eilema sororculum. Next base: position 14,639,683 of record OU618552.1, on the reverse strand, counting down.
TTTAGTGTTCGTTGAAGTTCAAGGATGGTTTTTACGGCGAGAAAAATTCGAATAATTGCCTTGAACCGACATCCACGTGGGCGAATCCGCGGGCAAAAGATAGTATTTTATAACTTTTAGTATAGCGGCAGTGGGTTTAATTTACATTTGTTTAAATACAGATAAGCTCTTAGATAGTTAATATTCAGAGATTTAAATGTCCATATAAATAATAAGAGCTGTTACTCTTATTTTGCCATGTTGGTTCCCGTTGAAGTGGAATAGGGCCACCTCAAGAACCTGCCTTCCTGTATAGGTGTTGTAGGAGGCAACTGTTCTTTGACAGTATACATACAGCCCATAACATAATAACAGAACCCGCACGACGGCAATAGGCTCGTCCGTTACGTGGCACTGAAAATCACATGTGGTGAATTGAGAATTGTGGGCGTTAATACAGCTCGCCTATTGGCTATTTGCATTGGTCTGGGTGTTTCTATGTATAATATGTAGGTATGTATTTACAAAAAAAAAGTATCTATGTATGTTTATTCGCATTCTAGATTCCATAACACAAGCTAGTTAAGCTATGCTTACCATGGGTCTAGATAGCATTGTGTAGAATGTTGTGGAATATTTATTTACTAGCTTTTGCCCGCGGCTCCGCCCGCGTGGATGTCGGTTATCGCGACCAAACATAGCCTATGTCCTTTCTCATGGTCTAATCTACCCCTATACCAAATTTCATCAAAATCAGTTCAGTGGTTAAGGCGTGAAAGCGTAATATACAGACAGACAGACAGACAGGCAGACAGACAGAGTTACTTTCGCATTTATAATATTAGTATGGATTTATTTCTTTAGGGATTTAAATATATGTATGTAATTATTATATCGTTGGACATCAATATTGGTCAGTAGTTATAATTACTGCCAGATGGTGCATACAAGATAAAACTACGAGGCATAAAGCGTGAATCAAATAAGAGAAACGTTGCAAATATCTTTCACGAATGCCTGGACACATCTCGCGTGCGTATAAATGTATGGGAATTCATTTTCATTACCAGTCTATTTACAAGAAGTGCTATAGTGTGACGTGAAAATTGTTATAGACGTTTTCAGCTTCAGGTAAAATGAAGCTGGTAAGTGAAAAGTGTTTGTGTGTTTAAGTGATAATGGATTTCTATGGATTTCTTATAAAAACTGTAAGTTAGTTCATAACTTGATATGGTGCATATATTTTTTCAGATACCACTAATAATCTTGACGATAAGTTTAGCAGTGGACGCTGAAGCTCATGAATCATTTACATTTCCGCCACAATTCCATGGATCCCAGTCTGGCATGTATTCGTCTGAGAAACAGTTCTACTTACCACCTGAAAGTCATACAGTTCAACCGTATTTCCCTATGAAGAATTTTAATAAACTTCCATACTCGTATCTACCTTCAACTGTTACAAAAGCTCCCACTGGAACCCCAAGTCCTTTTCCTATAGCGTTATCATCAACGCTACTACCGATGACTTCTGATGAGGATGACGATGATGATGAAGATGATTCACCTACTTCTTTACCACCATATTTAAGAAATCATTTTAACAGAACCCAAAGAGGTCCAATACACAGACCAGAAAGAGGGGAAACAAGACCGATACCGAGGAACTACCAACATCCTGTAGATAGAATAGATACGAAGTTACCAATTCAATTCAACTCTGAACTTTCAACACAAGCCTCTGGCATGCAGACTATGTCACGGAGTATAATGATTTCGGATATACAAAGAGATCACAACCTAGACCAAATTAAGGCAGCTAGTTATCTAGGTTCACCACATATCTCCCAACCAGGTATATATTTGTCTACAACGGAGACAGCCATACCGATATTACGTCTATCAAATGAGATGGATTTAGATGGAAGCTTTAGCTATGAGTAAGTACAGATATTTTGAATTGATTTTTATTCTGTGTAGTTCATGAATCCTTACAATTATTTTCTTTAATTTTAGGGCTCTAGGTGCTGATCAAACTCATTACGTGCAACATAGTCGCATGGAAAATATGGGTGCTGATAAAGAAGAACAAGTAGTAGAAGGATCATACTCATACGTTGGTGATGATGGGAAAACTTATACAGTACATTATGTTGCTGACTCTAATGGCTTTAGAGCAACTGGCGACCATTTACCCGTACCACCACCCGTACCGGAAATTATTCAGAGGTTTGTAACATAATGAACTAATATGATATGTAGTGATATAAGTCAAAGCAAGTCTTAATTAAATAAACTTTATAATAGCATTTCTCAAAACATTCTTCCTGCATTTTATTTTAGAGCGGTCCAATACAACCTTGCAGAAGAACTTAAGAAACCACCACACCTAAAATCGTGGCATGAGGAAGAGAAAGAAAATGAATTAAGCCATAGTGAAACACGAAACCGTTACTCGCCACCGCATCTCAGTCATTTATTTACAGGAAAAACTCCAGAAGCATTTTCCCATAGTTCTTCACAGGGCTCTAACAAACAAAATGTATTAGTGACTGCAGCTAGTTCCCAAGCTCCCATTCAAATAGTTGATTTCACGGATCATATGCACAATAAACCGAATGGTGGAACAATTTCTCCACAAATAACTTTTGTAGCTTCACAGGGTGCGCATGTACCATCTGCTAATCCTATCCATCCATCCCAGCAGCAGCAGCAGCAACAACAACAACAACAACAAATTATGAATAGTATATTTACAACTGAAAGGCCAGCAATGCCTCAGCTAATGAACTACGAGGCACACATGAAAGACGATCAGGATAGTAACACAGCATTGTGGAGGTGGCAATATGGCATGAATGCTAATTTAAATCATAACTTAGATAAGAATCTAATTTCCAGGTCATCTGGAGAAGATGATATAAGTATTAATTTTAGTGATATGACCGCAGATCAATACACAAAAATGTTACAGCAACAATTCGAACCAAATAGGATACAAACTTCTGAAGTTTCACCTGTTCCCGAAATATCAGTAAATCAAGGACAATATTACGATAATTCAAACAGCCACACAAATGCTAAGGACACGAACCTATATAATAACTATAACACAATTAAACCTATAATTTCGGAAACTACTGAAACAATCTCACCTTCTACTCATTTTATAGAATTAAGTAAGCAACAAAATGATTATAACAGATTTATTGAAGAAAACACGAAGGAAACAGATAATCAGGTTAGTCAAACTTCACGACCTACGCTTATAACACAAGATCAATTCATTCCTCGTGACCAAACAATAACACGAAGCTATAATTATGATGACATTGGTTTTGAATCTAGAAGAATGGTTAGTCAAAATAAAAACGAAAATACACACGAGACTCATTTAAATGTTATACCTTTGAATTTCGAAAGAACTTTACCAATTAATATAGCAGCAAAACCAAGTAAAAAAGCATATATTTATGATACTCAAGAAACATCAACTGAAGAACCTGTTATTGAAGTCAAATTTACAGATTTTATTGTACCTGAAGATATTAAAAGTGATTTCCAACCCATTCTCTCGGAAACTGAATCACAGCCTAAAGCAATTACAACGACAACTGACATAAGTGTAGAAAATATACTAGAAGACAATATTTTTTTGAAGAATTTATTTAGAACTAACAAGAGTGATCAAGAAATTCGTAACAAGATTACAAATGGAAATAAAAATCTAGAAGTTAAACCCTTTACAGACACCAAAACTGAACAACTTGCTAATTCGAAATACATGCACTACGATACCAAACCGTATAACGAAATCAAACCTTTAAAAAAGAAACCTTTGGACATTGCTGATGTTATGAATTATTTGTCCAGAAATCAATTTGAATCTACTAGAGTGAAGACTAAACCCCATCAAATTCATAGTAACATTGAACATTTCACTATTGAGGACCATAAAAAAATGGCGGATGAGAAAATCATACGGAACCTACGTACACTACAGCAGCAAGAAGAACTTCAAGGATCTATAAAAAACTATAAAGTTTTACAAAGACATAACAATTTTGTGAACGCAGAATACAATGACGTCAATGGACTTCGAAAAGCAAATTTGAGGCCACCTCCTTCGAAAGTAGTGAATTTACCTCCTTTAGGGCGAGCTGGACCTACGATGAAGACCTATCTGCCCCCAGTGTACGTATAACATTAGTTATTAAAATCCTGTGATAGTGATAGTTAATATTTTGTAAATATTTTTAATGCATTTATTAGAGTAAGATTTTCAAATAAAAAACTACTACGAACTTTCAACTCTCTTAGTTTTTGGCCCCTCGGGTTACTTCTCACTGCGGTCGACGGTGAGGTGGCTATATCGGTCTCAAACCGACTACATGGTGTTTGACGACATTGCCTACATGGTTGGAAACCATATATACAGCCCTAGACGGAATATTTCTGAGACCACGAACTTTCCTGGCCGTCAACTTTGGCGACTGCTAGCGCTCAACGTATTGTTTGGGATCAAATCACCTTTCCCCTGAAAGTGATTGGTGTTGTAACACATGGCCTTCAAATATCCAACGTCATTGTAACATAACATAACATAAAATCACGCCTGTATCTCCGAAGGGGTAGGCAGAGGTGCCAGCACCCACATTTCGCCAGTTTATGTTTAGGTCCCAATGTAATAGGTGGCGAGCCTATTGCAATTAACCGGGCACTTATAAACCTGCGATAAATACACACATAACTTCGAAAAGCATTGAAAAGTCATTGGTGTGTGCCATGGTAAACCTGGGATCCAACCCGAGACCTCGTCTCAGCAGTCCATTACCCATACCACTAGGCTACCGCAGATCCCATTGTATTGTAAAGCATAATAACAAACTTGATCTTAATTAACACAAATTAATAGAAAAGCATACCTAATCTTGATTACAGAAATAACAAAAATTCCATGGCGTCGAAAGTATAAGTAACGATCGCGTGCACATAACAATGTACTCGTATCATCTTGTTGTCCGTATTGAAAGCGTAACGCTAACGAACTTTCTAAGAATAATGCATACGGTAATAGATGATGATAGCGTTGAAAATATAAATAATAATTAACTCAATACCACTTCTAAAATAATACAAACATAAGTAAATAGAGCGCGGGTGTCATGGAACATAATAACATTGTCGTGGGTAGGTAGGTTACCTAGGGTACCTAAGTTGCATTCATCCAAGCATCGTAAGTTCGTCAATCGTTCATTTTTAACCCCCGACGCAAAAACGACGGGGTGTTTTATGTTTGATGTGTCTGTGTGTGTGTGTGTGTCTGTGTCTGTCTGTCTGTGGCATCATAGTACCCAAACGGGTGACCCGATTTCGATCTAGTTTTTTTTTTGTTTGAAAGTTATATCGTCGGGAGTGTTTTTATGATGAACCGATCACATATTTTTTCACAACTCCCTCAATATTGATATGAAATGAAAGGGCTTGACGAGTAGAATACCAAGAAATAAATTTCAAATCCACAATACGGCAAATTTTCAGTAGATCAACTTAAAAAGGAGAAAATAAAAGCCCCCGTCACAAAAAAACCTCCAAAAAGTTGAAAATAAATTGTTTGGTTAGCCCTTTAACTTTGATATAGGACCGTGAATCGTTCCGATAACATGACGGAGTGCTTTACCAGTTAAGGCCCCCCCCCCCCCCCCCACCCCATGACAACGCTTGATTCAAAATATTACCTACTAAGTATGTACCTATATCAAAGTTAAAGCGCTAACCAACCACCAAGGTTATTGTGACGGGGGATTTTTTAATTTTTGATCTATTTTTTCTCTACTTAAACGAACCATCTAAACGTCACTTTCTCTATTTTATTCCCTTTTCACCCTGTTCCTTACTTTGTCCATTAACAAAAAAAAATACTCCGGCAATACGACGTTACTCCAGCTCCGTGTAATTTTTTTTTAAGGAAAGGTCTAATCAAGTAATCAAACTACCTACGAAAATAGTCATGTAAGTAGAAACGACAGGCGTATAACCAGGCTCAGATCAAAGCGCCACCAAAATGTATGTGTCAATATTACCTATGTTCTTTTTTTTTTTTATATATATAAGAATATTAGAACCGAAGTAACTAATATTCCCTCTAACCCCTCCAACTAAGCTAAATTGCTTGTGCTAGGAGTGGGTTCACGTCGGTAGTGTAATGGCCAGGATGCGAACCCGGGACCTCTCGATCGTAAGGCTGACTCCTTAACCACTAAGCTACCTACCCTGTTGCATATATACCTAGAGTAATGAGTATTCATGAAGTGCCGCCTCTAGTATTATTTTCAGGCGCCCCTAAATACAGCAGACTTCATTAAATAAACATTAAAAGTAGGTAGCATAACAGTTAAAGTAAAGGCCGTAATAAGTGGGTACAATATAACGGGGTCAGATGTCCATTTGCATTAACGACGAAAACCCATCCACGTGGTGAAAAAATGAGGTTATATTGCTCCGCCCACCTAAACGGAAACCCTTCTTAATACTTACTCGCTACAATAACCTGGCGACTGCCTACAGGACCTAGCTAAATAGGAATCATCTTCCTCTCAGTTTTTAACTGAAATGAAATCACTAAGTGTGACACTAATACTTCAGCAAAAGTAAATTAATCTTCACAGATTTTTTAAAAATTGTATACACTGCCTATAAATAAGTAAGTTAATAGTTATTGATCACGTAATTCACCTAATTCAAATAATAACGGTATTACGGACAATTTCGCTCGATCTGATCCGGGCATTTTCAAAATACACCAGTTCATTTGATAGCATTATTCTTAAGGTTCCTTAAATATACAACGAAATAGTCGAACTGTGTCAAAACAATTTTGTTGAACAGTTGTCTTAACAAAGAGAAGACTGGATCTTCACAGCATAAACAAAAGAGAATCCCTCAATGGAGCCCTTAAGATTTGGAATCTCCGGCGAGCATTCATATTATTATTCAAATTACGCCAGTTGCTTTTATTTGAAAGTTAATTAAACAAAAATCCACGTCCTCATTAAGCATTCGACGGTTATTTGTGTAAGTTTTATTTTGATAAGCAATTTTTAGGAATAATATACCTTATTTTCAAAGTACTATTGCCCAATTTTTCATAACCATAAATTAGTTGCGTAAAATAATAAGGTAAGCCTTCATTTATTTACAATAACAAATCGAATGTTAAAGAATGTTAAAGCCTCTGTTTGGGTCCAAAAATATTAATACAACATTAATAACCAAATATGACGCTATATACCGTTGACTCGATAGAAAACGAAGAATCCACTTAGATGGAAAACACAACGTCATAATTACGACGCCTGTCTTATATGAGAGCCTTCGTTAGACACCACCAATTTTAAAACAAACAACATAGTTGCGTAAGAATAGTATCACAATATTTCGATTATTATTCTCCACTTTACTATTGGTAACATATGGATGATGGCATATAAAAATATTTTTTTGTATGTTTGGGTGCTATTTTATAATAAGTCATGTAGTCAGGTCTATAGGGTTTTTATAGTTATTCAGTGAACATAATAAACAATACTAAAAAATGTAGTAGGTATGTAATATAGAATTTTCTAGAAATATCGTAATTTATTCAATGGAAGAATTATTTTGTGTAAGCTTAAGCAGCATAAATCGGCAATATTACATATTTAGCTTCCCTCATTTTTAAAGCAATAGTAGTAAAAGTAAGTACCTATAGGATAGTTCAAAGTATACGCTATACATGCATCTGCACCCTGCCTCGACTAATTAAACTGCACCCAGTTCCCCTCCTTATAATCGGCGCTGCCAGCGCCGCCGTGTGTATCTGCTCAAATTAACATGTCAGTGCATGTTACCTTAAGCACTTTTAGCGTCACTGGCTTTTAGGGAAATGATGCAGACGGACCTTTTAAAGACTGTAATATTATTGAACATCTATAGGTAGAGTTTTTATCTCACAATGTACTTAATTGTAGTGAGGGACTAATGTTTGACATAATAGTGTACCAGGTTCTACGCCGAAATCGTTATTAAGTAAGAGCTTATACGAGAGTTGAAAAGCCGATTAGGTCATTATAACCTTAGGTGAAACTTGAGGACCCATCGGTCCCTAGATACACATCTATACACAAATCTACTTAATGAACAATATTATTATTTTAGGGTTTACAAAACTTATGTCAGGGTTAACTAAAATTGTACCGAGAAATGTGTTGTCTTTTCTACAAACTCCCTGCAAACTCCAAGTGTGTCTGACTGTGTATTATTTGAATAACATTTACAATTTCGCGTTAGTACATAGTATTACAAATTCGTAGTAAACTCTATGTAAAATTTTGCCAAATTCACGTATTCAGTGCTAAGAAAACATCTCAAAGGCAACACAATACGCGCGTCTGATTGCGCCGCGTCTGTAGACTACGCAAATTACATCGTATATTCGAGCAAAACCTCGTTTGGTTGACACTGCCGTCTAATCATAGCACAGCCGTTGGTTATCTATGGAATTCAATATGTTTCAACTTATTCAGTACGCGTAAAATAATTATGTTGAAGTAAAGTAAGAAGATATGTTTTCATTTCTTGCTTGAACATAAGTGTAGGTATTCTAAATTCAAATCATAAACTATAAGTACAATTTGAAATATGTAGAATTAGAGGATTCCAAATTCAGATCATAAACTATGCTTTTAATTTCTCGCTAAAACTCGAAAACGGATTTATCTTATCTTGGTCTTGAAATGTTCCTGTAGGTCTAGGGAAGGTTTAAAAAGAGAAAAATTCGAAGCGGGAACCGGATCTGACGTCACGCGGGCGGAAGATAATTGGCGGTACGAAATTCGCCAGGCCAGCTAGCTTAGAATATTATTAACAAGTCCTTTTAAATTTTTTGTACTTGAAATTAATATTTGTCTACATAACTACAATCGAAGTTGTTGTTGGACCCTCCTGTCAAGTAAAGGATGCCTGTATAGGAAAGGGACCGTACTCATGTTTCAGTGCAATTGTGGTAAGTCAAATCATCCTGCATAATAGGTACTATATTATTAGTAAATTCAAATCATATAATACCCTCTAAATACGGCTAGACACGTCTCTAAGCATTAAGCTTCGTAGCTCTAAGCAAAGAAAACGTAGGACAATATGTAAGTAGGTACTGTACCTACCAAATTATCAAAATATACTATAATCACTTAAGAGATCATAAAAACGTACATCAGCAAATGCTACCATTTGCTGATGTACGTTTTTATGATCTCTTAAGTACAAAACACGTATTCGTCCAAAATTTAATTTAATATAGCACAAGTAAGACAATACCTGCATGTCAAGTAGAAGTGTACACAAAAACAAAACAAAACAACATAAAGCATTCTTTAAGAACATTTTATCAAGTCATCCCCGTTTCGCGGTGAACACAGACCGCGGCAGAAAGGACATCAAAGTGGTAATGCAAATAGATACAAACACAAAATAATATGTAAATTCTAATGCCATGAGATCAAAGTGAACAGAAGCTGAATGATTTTCACCAAACATAGGATTTCCTTCACTTTTTTTATTTGAACGAAAAGCTTTTTTGTATGAGAGCGATGCTTTTAGTTTTAACAAAAATAGGACTCGATATACACTTTTAACTGCACATTAATTTTGTATCGTCATAATTAGAAGGCATATCACTGACATATTCTATTGAAGAGAGTAAAGTGACGTAGAATGTTAGGAGTCTAACGTTGCGCCTAGGCCAAGATTCAAATAGAAAAGATTGCTGTAAGTATATACAAATATCGACAAGAATGGAATGACTGTTACCTAGTTTAAACGATACTTCTGCACGAAGTATTTTACTACTTTGACTAATTCTAATGTATCTATTGTGGTTTGGTTTAGGAGTACCTACTAGCTTTAAGTACACCATACGATTTTACGTGACCATATAAAATGTATTTAGTAATGCTTTTTGACTGCAACTTAGTTCTCAGTATAACTTTATTTAAGTATCATCTTATGTTATCTTTAAGAGGGGGTATAAAGGAAAATTGCCGATCTTTGATTTGATTTTTATACCCGAAAGTGTGCCACAAATGAGCTTGTTTTTTTTTAAATAGAAAATACGTTATATTTAAAAGGTACTCAATTTGGTGAAAACATAAAATAATAATATTTTGTCGATAAAATAAGATCACAAAGTTAGGCCTAATTTTTGATTAAAATTAATTTATTTACAAAATTATTCATATAACTGAGTAAATTTTTATGTAAAAAGTATAAAATTATAAAATCTAGTGACTCAATTTTTCACTTTGTTAAAATTATCTAGAATTTACGAGTAATTAAAAAAAAAACAATTCGGCGCTTACGATGTTTTTATTCCGCGCATAACGGTCTCTTGCTATCGCACCTGACGCGAGGTGCCGGCCATCTGTTGTTTCATCAATTAGTCGGGCTCGCCCCGTTGAGACGAGGGGACTGTTTTTCTGTTTTCCGTCGGAAAAGTTCGTCGAAATTATGGGAAATAAAAAAAATCAAAAGATAAACTCTAAAAAAGAATATAAAAAACTAAGAATTCAATTCATGGCTAATTGTCGAAAGTAATATTTCTTTATTTTCTTTAGTTTGTTACTAAGTACAATTTTTGTATCAACCGTTGCCAGGCAGCCCGGGTGTAGTATATGACAATCAAATAGTTGTCTTAGACCACCTCGCGTTTGAAGTATGTAACTAATGTTATTTTTTATAGCAGTAATATAATTATATTTTGCGAAAGTACTTAAGTATACATTGTATTATCAATTTTAATGCTTTTCAGAGTTGCTTCAGCTCGTAATATAACATAAGCTGATGAATCCGATCCAGTCGCATCGCTTAGTAAAAACTGTAACTTGTAAGCTTATTGCAATTGTTTTTTCTCACAGTCAGTAAACATTTAAGATTCTATTCACTAAATAGAATTGAAAAATATGCAACGTTGTATAATCTAGACACGCAGTAGCGTGGAAGCTAAGTTCAAGCAAACGAACTGGCTAGCCAGCGCCGCGCCGAGTGAAATATAAACAAGAAGAATTATATGGTTTGAGATTCACATGGTCACTCACATTAGTAATGTACTCACTGTATGTAGTGTGATTACTCACCGGGATATTTACCATATTGTTTTATTTATTTTGAGTAACTGTTACTATGTTACGTTAAAATGATGTGAATGAAGTTATTAGAACCATGACTATTTATTTTGCCTTTTTGACGACTAACGATTGTCAAATTTTTGTATGACAACGTTCCATTTGGTAGAATTATTGTTAAGCTGATTGTAGAATTATTGTAATGACAAAAAACGTTTGGGGCATTTATCTTTTGTCAAGTTATTTATTAGGTCAGACAACTTTTAGACGAATAACGTTTCGTCTGTGTAACAGTTCCCTTTCGTACATTCATATAATGTTTAAAAAAAAAAAACAATTTTACATTTGTTATAAGTATAGCAACAGAAATCTAAGTAGGTTAGGTTAAATTTGCAAATTTTCAAAGTGCGGAGCGAAGTTCAGGTGAAATCGAAAGGAATCGGTTAGGTTAGGTTAGGTTAGTATGCTGAGGCGGCTTGCGCAATGGCGGGCTCTCCTCCGTGGGAGCTGGAGGCCGGGGTCCTCGCGTTAGTGTATCATTGGCGCGAGGAGGCCCGGAGCCGGGGCGAGTTCCCGGCACCTTCGGAGGTGAGAGAGCGGAGGCCCCTGGTGAGACGGTCCATGCTCCTGGAGTGGGAGCGGCGGCTGGCCAATCCCACGGCTGGCAGAAGGACCGTCGAGGCGATCCGTCCTGTCCTCAGAGACTGGATGGACCGGTCGCGGGGCTCGGTAACGTTCCGCATGGCGCAGGTCCTTTCGGGGCATGGATGCTTCGGAAGCTACCTGTGCCGGGTGGGACGAGAGCCAACCAGTGGGTGCCACCACTATGGCGGCGGTGATGACACGGCGCAGCACACCCTAGAGGAGTGCCCTGCGTGGGCTGGGGAGCGCCGTGCTCTTATCGCCGAAGTGGGGACGGACCTCTAGCTGCCGGCCGTAGTTATGTTTATGGTCGACGACGGCGATGAGGCGTGGGCAGCGGTTCAGACCTTCTGCGAGACGGTTATCTCGCGGAAGGAGGCGGCGGAGAGGGAGAGGGAATGTGACCTACTTTCCCTCCCACAGCGCCGCAAGAGAACCGGAGCTCAGAGGAGGCGGTACCACCAACTCCGCCCCCCCTAACCGGGCCGGGCAGTAGACGCGGGGGCGTCTGCTGCCCTTACATAGGCCTCGAGGCTGAAGGCGCACGTCGTGTCGCGTGTGCCTTGCCTAGGCGGGTGGCAAAAGGACTCCTCTTCTGCCGCACCAGAGACGGGCCTGCCGTCGATCAGTGGCGGGCGACCCACATGACGATGGCGGAAGATGTTGTTCCCGCCATCGTCGATATGTGGTGACGACGGACACCGTGGTGGTTTAGTGGGTAGTCTGGCCTCCTTCGGAGGCTAGGAGTCCCACACGAAGCCCACCTTCTGCCCACGTGGGGGGTGAGCGAAGTGCTTAAACGCATTCCACCACGTAAAAAAAAAAGGTTAGTATGCTGATAAACAATGCACGAGCCGAGCGAGTGAAGCGAGCGTGCCGCGGCAGCGGCCGGCGAAGTACCGGAACCAAATCGCTTTTATTTCACTACACAGGGCATTTAAATATGTTACATCGGTATAAACAACTACATGAATATTACGCTAACTAAAACATTCGCTACTTGAAAGTTGGCATTTTGAAAAGTGTCATCTTAAAAGGAAGACCAAACGTAAAATTGGCAACTGTGAGGTTGGGTAAAAAAATAAAATTATATGACAAGTTGGCAAATGATTATTCTGCAAAATGAAATTCTGCGAAACGTTAGTTGGCAAGTGATAATCGGCTGAATAATTTTCGGCGAGAAGGCAGAGATCCTTATTTTACAAATCGCACTCATTTTATCGATCACCAAAAATAAATTTATATATTAATATATTAATTTATTAATATATCGATGTTCTTTCTCTTATTTTTATATTATCTTCTGATACTCGCCAAGAACATCGATATAATCCTAGAATGATCTGCGAGGCTATTGAAATTAAAAAAACACCCAAATTTTAATAAAGAGGATGGATGGAACGTACCACCAGCTTGGGACCCAGTCATCACTTAATCAAATCCAGTAAGCAGCAAAATCCAGCAAAACTAAAAACGCAGTGAGCTCATTCTGCGTAAATTTGCAGCAGCCGAAACGTCGATTTAAAAAGTAAATAATAACAAATATACGCGATAGAATCCCTAAAAAGTGGTTTTATTTCTATGCTTATGTTTATTTTACAAATCCCACTCATTTTATCTATCACCAAAAATAAAATTATTGTGTGTTCAAAGTATACCTTATATAGATAATGATCCAGCTCGTACTTTGCCAAATTTTATCTGATTATTTTGGGTATACTGTGCGCCTGCGTACTAAACACAGCAGTTAGCTGCCACACAAAATACTGCGGGGCGACAGACGTGTGGACAGACGAGAGCGGGACGTATGAAGTGTGCGGGTGAAATCTGAATTTTTTCTAGCTTTATGCGCGCTCTTAACGTGCAATTACACGGACAACAAAACATAAAAGCTCTTTTTATGTCTTCATAGTTCTGTTGTGATATGCTCAACGAGTAAGCAAATAAATTGTATTCTAAAGAATGCAATAAATATTTGGACTTATTCTGACAAGATCGAAAACATATTAACGAAGGGCTAGGTCAAGAATACCACAACGAGCATTTATAAAAACACTCATGAACGTAGAAGAAGTAAAATATGTCTACAAGGATTACAGCAAGTGGAGAGATGTGGTATTTATTTACTTCAATGGAAAAGAGGTGGAATATATATCCAAAATTACATTGACTACAAGTGATGACGGAGTAACTTAAAATACTGTAAAAGTAAATGAATATATTTAAATCTGCGTGACTTACACTTAACTAAGGATGGAGTTCATTATGGAAAATGAACGCCTTTACATAAAATTCAGCGTTTCACTCAATAATATCTTTGATTAAACGTTTAGTTAAAAAATTAAACCCTGTCTAAGTACATGTTCGACTACCCCTTCATCAAGTTTAATTCTTGAGTTAGAAACGGGTTCACATCGATAATATACATATAAGTAGTTTTGTAAAACCGCAGATTTGTGTAAGAGGTATTTTCCCAGTGGATCAAAATCAAAAGCAAATGGGGAATTTGATGACTCGTATTAACCCTTAAAACCCTTAAAAACTTATTAGTAGCTTACAATAACAAACTAAAAGCTCATACAGTAGCAACATATCCTTAAATAAACAAAACATAATAGTTTTATGAATCATTACCCGGTTATAACAGCTCCTATCCTCCTTTATTGACTGTTAATCATTGAACCCGTTAGGGTCCTTAAACGATCAAAGTTTGCCTATAACGGTTATGGGCAACAAAGGTTGTTACGTAATGTGGTTTTGTCGTGTCGAGGGTTATTTTGAGGAGTTGAGCACATAACTCCGCTTTTTCATCTGGTGGAACGATGTAAACAAAACATTCTTTGAAACATTCCAAATTACTTTGTGTGGTTGGGTATAATATTTTTATAGTAACAAGACTACGAAAATTACCTAAACTCATCGTTATTGCAGCGTTGTGTCCTAATTGCATCCGAACCGAACCCTGACAATGAGTCAAATACATAGGGAAAAATTAAACTTCTCGGGCGGAACTCGAACCCGCGACCTTTCCCTTACAGGGGGAATTCTTTGACCAACTCTGCTACCGAGACACGCCCGGTGTGATTCAAATTTCCCTTCTATTTTTATCCGTCTTTAAGGTGACGGTGGAGTCATCTACCGATTTTCTCACGAACTATCGGAACCAAAGACAATGAGACCTGGAAGTAGCCAAATCGAACCTAAAACATAAGGTAATGGGCAGAATACTATTGAACCCGATAAGAAAAGCTGCTGCAATCAGGTTAGTATTTTATAAAATAAGTGGAATTTTCGATATAAGTATAGCAAAAAGTTGTCGAATCGTGACCGCATTTGCGACGCATTTAGGTACGTGACAAATAAAAATAGAGCCGAATAAATCAAGAACCCATTCATCTCATACAAGTGAAGCTAATGTTGATAACTCTGACGTCCATTGCAAGATTGTGGCTAATGATTAAGATGATTTATTATCAGCGACCAACGCCTACTGAGTACCTACTGTTTATGATCAGGTAGGTTATCATAATTGTATCATATCTTGTCTAGAACAGAACTACTTTAATAATGGTCTATCTACTGAGTTAAAATATATGCTTAACATGTACTTATTTTTTGTTCATCTATTGTTTTCTAAGTAGATGACCTCTGTGGCGTACCGGTAAAGGGTGCGCCTTGTAAGAGGATTCGAGCCCGAAATCAAAAAGAAGCCTTTCAAATATAGCCTTAATTTGTGTGTATGAATACTTACCTCTATTTGCAATGCTCTGGGTATTTTATGCACAAGATGTGTGTAATTATGAAATAAAATGTATCCAAATAATATAACTTTATCCGCATTTTAGAACTCACATTGCGGGATACGTAATTAGCCTACGGATCTTGATAGCAAGACGTAGTAACTAATATATGATATTATATTCTTAACTATGTGACTTAGATGAAAATAATCTTTTTGTTTTACTTTAATTTGAAATGAAACTGCGAAACATTACCCTCCTTCCTTCGGCAGTCGGGTAAGAGTTTAAAAAACACCAAAATCAACATTACTTGCAGTGTTTGCATTTGTTTGCGCCTATTACTTTTCAAGCCCTCCAAAAGTCAAAACAAATTCACAAACACCTGAACATAAAACGGGTATGTAGTGACATTTCACCTTTATCCAGTGTTAGCCCGGGATTTACGGCAACAAACTTCAGCAATATCGGAGGAATCAATTCACACGCCCTGTTTAAACAAATGCCAGACCAAACTACTCTCTTTGTGACTTGATGAAGGATATTGTTGTACATGTACCTTTTACGTCAAACAATAGACAGTAGAATAAAATAAACGTATTAAACGTACAGCACGTAGCAAAGTATTCAAATAAATAATCGAATAATCATTGATTTCAGATAATCATTGTTATTGTTAGTAGGTATATTGAAGCTTGACTTAAACTATGATAGTGTCTAATTATAAATGGGCAGTAAAATAATATGCAATTTAGTAATAATAGGCGTCGGTGTCATACAGACAGAGTTGAATGCACATTGAAATAATTTAATTAAATATTACACGGTATTATCCGGATTTTATATAACTTATTTATAGAGATATAATAAAATAATTGAATGATTTTTTATAGCATTTATTATGCTAACTTCAAAATTCGAATACATCGGGAACAAAGAAATGCTCATATAGTAAAATAATAAAGTCAAATGAATAAATGAATGACTGTCCAACGTTTAATCTAAATGTCTATGTACTTTTTTCTAATTAAAAATCTGAATTATATGATTGATTAAAATTGTATTATCAATGCCTTGGGATTCTTCCTTCCTGTTGACTAATTGTTCTGATATTTGGTACGCACTTTTATTTATTTCGGATAATTTAAATCAATAGGAATAAAACAGTTTTAAAACATCATTATAATCAGCTCGGCGAACCTTGATCCCTATGACAGTTCATACTAGTGACGGGTCGTGTCGATATATCGCAACTTTTTATAGGCAAAGGCGTGACTTGCATTCAGCCACATCGATAAACATGTTTTTAAAATATAATCTACATTACTATAATTATAATGCTTGTTATATTTACAAGTATCCGTGTATTTGTATATGGGGTTGCCAATATTCCGATGCAGAGGTAACATGGTCGGACTGTATAATTTTAATGTGAATTAAAATTTTAGTTATAGCAACACTATCTGATCTGTCACTACGCTAGTACTGTCAGTTCGCTACGCCAGTACGAGTGCTAACGCCTTGTATGCGCCACGTGTTTTGTTGTGTCAACGGAATCCTTTGTTTATTACTATTGTTGTTTTCTGTTTTTGTTATTGTTGCTGTTTTGTTTTTGTTGGTGTTTCAAAATGCCGAAAAACTGTACTCAACAGTGAAACGCGGGAGTTTGTTGTACGCTTGCGTGACTATTTTGCTCGCGAACTACAAAATGGCGGACCTTTGTTGCCACTTGACAACGTACGCGACCGTGTTGCTGATGCTTTGGGAATTGGCAAAGCTACCGTTTCCCGAATTACAAAGGAGAAGTTCGGCGAATCGTCGATGGAGGAGAACAAATTATCAACTCCAAAGAAGAAAAAACATAATAGGGCACGACCCGTAACTAACCCCGATGATTTCGACATGGCAGCGATACGAAACCATATTTACGGCTATTATTTTCGAGGTGAACTGCCGACTTGCACAAAATTATTAGCGTCGCTGAAATCGGCTGATTTATTTAAAGGTGGATTCACTTCTCTCAGACAGGTTATAAAAAAATGTGGATTTCGTTATGGGAAGTGTGACAAAAGAAAAGTGATAATGGAGCGGAAGGACATTGGATTGATGAGGTGTGATTTTCTACGACAAATAAAAAACATCGAGAACTGGGACAAGGTGGTTTATCTGGACGAAACGTGGCTCAACGCCAATCACTCAGTCTCCAAAACATGGACAGATGACACAGAGAAATCCTGTACCAAAGCACCAGAAGGCAAGGGCCAGCGTTTGATTATCTGCCACGCTGGCACAGCCAAAGGTTTTGTACCTAACTGCTTGTGGGCCTTCAAATCCGTGAAAACAAGTGATTATCACGAAGAGATGAATTTTGAGAATTTCAAGAAATGGTTCACAAAACTATTAGACAATTTAAACGAGCCCCACTACATTTTAATGGACAACGCCCCATACCACTCTGTGCAAATTAATAAAGCGCCTACCGCGAACAACAATAAAGGCGAAATAATAGAGTGGCTGCAAAACAATGGTGTGGCAGCTAATACTCAAATGCTGAAAAAGGAATTAGTTAGATTGTTGAACCTTCATAAACAGCAAACAAAGAAGAAATATTTCTTGGATGAGATGGCAAAATCAAAAGGGCACACCGTGATTCGGCTACCGCCCTACCACTGCCAATATAATGCAATCGAAATGATATGGGCGCAGATCAAAGGTGGGTTGATTTGTATTTATTTTAACATGTTTTTATTTAGGTCACTGGTGACTGTCTAGTCGGCTAGTACTATTTAAAGCTATTTTATTTCACTAGCAAATTGCATTTTTATTTTTATCCATGTGCTTATATCAATTACACACTTTTAACGTACAAAATTATGTACTTATAATGTACTTACCCCGATCTCGCTCTTTGACTTTGCATCATTTTCAATCTAAACCATTATTGTTTCAGGTTGTGCAGCCAGGCTTAACACCACTCCACCATTCACAGCTAATAAAATGCTTACGTTGCTACAAGAGGCATGTAGTCAAGTGACTCCGGACAATTGGAGGAAAGTGGTTGAAAAGACGAAAAAACTATGCTTAGATGATTGGAATCGAGACGTGCGATACGACAATATAGTAGACCAGCCGTTTTTAATAAACATAGGAGAAAGCAGCTGCAGTTCGGATTCCGAGTCTGAGACGCAATCGGTGACACCATTGTCAGATTCAGATTAATGTATATTAAAAAATCATAAATAAACCGCTTTTGTTTTATTTGAGTAGGTATATACAATAAATTTGTTAAATCTCCTTTATTTTATTATCGCAAACAACTTAAATGATTATAAATCTGACACTAAGAGCGTAGGTGCTCTATTGATGTATTTTGTACACTCGTTTCCATTTTCGATATTTGTTTATCGATACTTTTCCGCACTAGTCGATATCTTCCAAACGAAGTAACTTTTGCAGGACGTCAACGTAAAGTCTGATTGAGATAATTTCTTGTAAGTGTTAATAATTATTATAATTCCAACGGGATATTATTGTAATTGCATATATCTGCCTAAAATTAATAAATATCATTTTTAGACACCGCCAATTCGATTATAATATAACGGTGACGCTACTACAAGGTTGTGTCGTGGGAATAACTGTCAGTGTCATAGGGATCAAGGTTCGCCGAGCTGATTATAGTTAAGGAGTCTTTCCACTACACCGTATCAAACCATAACCGTGTTAGGAGCGTATCAGACACGGAAAGCGACACGACTCGACACGGCTTGCCATGCCCACTGAAATGGATCAAGAGCGACATGAAAATATTGTAAAAACCTAGTTTGATTTATTTTTGATAAATTTTTGTCGCTTAGTGGTTAAGTCAGCCACGACCGAGAGGTCCCGGGTTCGAATACTCCACCAACGATAACCAAATCCTAACATAAGGAATTTAACTTATTTGAAGCGGATAGAGGAATCGACAGCCTCGGTGGCGTAGCGGTAGTGAACGTGGTTTGATTCCCACTCAATGCAAATATTTGGGTATTTGCAGGGGTCTGGTCGTGCCTCCTAGAGCCGTCGGTCCCGGTTGCCAATGTTGCCATACGAACATCTATGGCATTCGTTACGGGTAGTTGGAGCCCTCAAAAGTCCAACAACTGGTTTAGCTGCAATGCTTCGATGGAGTTCAGATGGCAATCGCTTCACAGAAAATATCGAAGTTTAGCCAAATCCGCTGTTAGATTGTTAAAACGGACCCCAGACTCCAAGCTTCGGAGGCGACTGGGATTAACGCTAAGATGAAGAAGAGGAATAATTCTAGTAATTTCTGTTAAATATTTATATTATGAGCACTGTATATCGAAGCATCGAATAGTTAAACTCACCCGATTGCTCCATGAGAACAAAACAAATACTTACCAAAAATGGTTTCAATCTTAGATACAGAGATTACTGAGAAATCTTTATAGGTGAGTATAACAGATTATTCAGGCATTTAAGGCACTTTAGAAATATGTTTGGAATTGCATTAGTATTGTACGGATGCTTCTCATGTTTATTTTTCCCTATTTCCTCAACTCTTTTAGGAACAAACCTGCATACAAATGCGCTTTAATTCGTGAGAAGATTTGTTACTGATAGTTAACAAGTCAACCAAAACCCAAAAACTTACATAGTATAAATAATACAATACAGGTGGTTCTGTTTCAAGCACTAAATCGGAATGTGATATACTTTCGTGAAGCTGAATCTTCCTTGCTATTCATGTTTTCCCTTTTTTTTGTAATCCTTCATTTCTCCTTTGCTTTTGTAGGTGATAAACAGTAATACACCAGGGCCTCGATTCTGCGAAAACCAAATCACAGTGGTGCCATCGCCACTGCAAAAAATGGCATTAAATAATAAACTTTAAAGCGATACTGTTAAAGTTCAAAATTAAATGACTTTTTGCAGAGTAATTGAAAAAGTGTAAAGAAACTGTTTTCATTTCATTTTGAACTTTAGGCGTACCTATAGAAATAAAGTCTAAAATTTAATGTCATTCTTTGCAGTGACTGCGGCACCACAGTGGTTTAGCTTTAGTAGAATCGAGGGCCTAGTAAAGTAAGCGTTCTACAGTCAGAGTAACCAACTACCAAGAGGTTAGCTTTACTAGGTAATCATATAGAAATACCAAACATATCCGCAGCCTACCAGCATATAACCACAGAATAATAAGTTTATTAAAAAAAGTTTTTTTAATGTATCATATGGCTGTGGAATAAAATAAGTATATTCTGCAAAAAAAAGTTATACTGTTTCTTTCAGATTTAAAAACCGAACACATTGGAATGGATTAATTAAAACAAAATTTAAATGACCATGTCAATCTAACATCAAGATTACGTTTACTCATCAATTTAAATTATTGCTCGTCCTTTAAAAGGTGAGTTTTATGTAACCAAAAACTGGTTACCTGGTAAAACAAAGACTAAATCTATGAGTTCTGAACCACTATTAGTTAAAACAAAATAAATGATTACCCATCTTATAATGCTCATGAACTTTAATAGGGTTCGTGTGAAATTCTCGTGTTTTGTGGAACTAACATAGTGTAAGTATATACTCATGAATATTTATTTATGAAAACAGATAAAAACGGTAAATGTTTTACTGATCTTAAATTTAAGAACGTTTGAATGAACTGATTAATTGATGGTCAACCATCTTGTAATGCTCATGAACTTTAATAGGGTTCGTGTGAAATTCTCGTGTTTTGTGGAACGTGCAGGGCTAAGATGTCATCCATTTACGGTGCAGAGTATACCTGCTAGAACCAAGCGTTTCAGTGATTCATTCCTATGCCGCACCACTAAGACCTGGAATTCCCTGCCAGCTCACGTGTTTCCTTCTTCCTACAGTCCCGGGTCCTTTAAGCGGGGCGTGAAAAGGCATCTAATGAGGCCGTCAAGCTGAGTGCCACCACTGTTAACATGGTAAATGTTTACGATGGTGACCCTCTTTCCGAGACTTTGCCTTTAGCTTAACATCAGGCGAGGTGAAGTCAAATTGACGTGTCCTATATATAAAAAAAAAAAAAAAAAAAACTAACAAAGTGTAAGTACGTACTGATGAATGTTTATTTATGAAAACAGATATACAAAACGGTTTTTATACTTATCTTAAATTTAAGGATTTTTGAATGAACTGATTAATTTATAATTTCAACTCTCACATCCTTCTTGCTGGTTCATATATTGTCTTCTTCTTCTTCTTTGTCCAACCCATGTTCCCAGTTTATCTGGGGTCGGGTCTCCCTGTACATTTGCCATAGAGAATCCTGTTCTGGGTTGTCTGGGCTATCCTGGTCCATCTCCTTCTTAATATTATTCCACCAAGTAGCGAGTGGTCTTCCCCTTCCTCTGGGCTGGTTGGGTTCCTCTGCTGGTTCATATATTGTGTCAATAGCAATTTTTCAATGTTTCAAAAGATATTTATGTATATATTATAGAAATTTAATGTAAGTATGTGCTAAGGTTTATGTTAAATACTATACTTAGGTATGTAATTAATAATATGTTTATGTATGTAAATAGTATATTTATTTTTATGTATGTATGTGTGTATATAGTTTAAGTTTATGACTACAGTAATAACTACCCAAACGTTATTATTGTTTTGAGATTAAAAAATGTCCATCAAAAGGTTGCCTGTAAGAAATTGCTTGTAGCGATAAGGCCGCCATTTGTACATTTCTTATTATGTTGTCCGTACATGTACTAAAATTTATAAGTGTACAATAAAGATTTTTCTTATCTTATCTTATCTTATTATCATAAAGTGATTATAATAAAACATCAAGAGCGCCACAAGTAGAGGAAAGTCAAGCAAACACTGGAAGAAAAAAAAATCTCAACTTAGACACGACCATGATGGTTCCCAGTGGAGTAGAATAGGGCCACCTCCTCTCTTCTTATGGGTGTCATAGAAGGTGATTAAGGGATAGGGCTGTTCTCCATCCGAAAGTAAACATACAGCCCATGACTAAGTGCCCGCTTGACGACTCGCCCCCTATTACGTGGGACTGAAATAGTTGGTGAAATGTTGGTGTTAATACACCTCTGCCTACCCCCTTCGGAGATTCACAGGCGTGAGTATATGTATGTATGTATGTAAATATCCTATAATATATATAAATATCTATGTAGTAAATCCCCACGGATACCACCCCCACGGAGCCGGTGGAGGTGGTTATGTCGGACTCGAACCGACTAAAACGCACGCCATCTTGGGTCCTTGGTTGCCGGAGGTGAGATTGCCAAAAGCATATCTCTCGCACCCCGGCCGACCCAGGACCATCTCTTTCGAGATGGCCCCCTTCGGGTTGTAGGGACCACAGGGCTAAATCAATCCCACGTAGCTATAAATTTCCAAAAACTATTAAACGCAAATACATTTTAGTTCTCGATAAATTTGCATGTTATAATATAATTATTATCTTCGTCGCTGAATGCAGAAAGATAAGACGCGGCTTCTTTGAATTTAATTTATTGTTTTGAACATAATAATGATATGGCTAAACAACACGATGACAGCGACAGGAAAAGATAACATCTTCACTCGTAAATAAACAATAATAAACTACTTTCTGGGTTTTCTTATGTCCAATATGATGCATATTTTTCTCATGCTTATTATAGAGCAATATGTAGTACATAGACGTGCGTAAGACAGGTCATACCTGCATAAATATAAAATGTATCTTAATCTTTGTTTGTTTGTTCCTATTTTATGCTGATAGACGACAAAAAGCAGTTCTCTGATTACGATAATATAATCTTTGTCAACTCTTTGAGTACTCTTGTGTGAAGGTTCTAGACATAGCTTCCACTTCGAAAGTCATGCTACAGACAGATCAGTGGAAGCAATAAAGAAACTCCAAAATAAATCGCAGTAGAATTATTCAAATCGTTTTTTTTTTTCAGTTATAGCTTGCAGCAGATTGCTTACAATTATTATGAGTGCGGCAAGACAGCTAGTTTTTAATAAAATTGCAGTAAAAGGACACGAGCGAGTAGACGTGCAAGTTGCAACCCTACGAACCTTACCTAAGTACGTAAGCAACAATGCGTACGGCACAGGGGTAGCCAGCAATGTCATCACAGCGATTAATTAGTGGAAAATGAACATCCCAGCGACTCGACAATTTCAATTACTACGTATCCGAAACTGAAGTTGATTACTGCAAGCCCGAAGGGAATAGTCGAGCGAGTTTAATACGCATTTTGCAATCCAGTTAAAAACTAGCGAGTCGAATCATGAATTTAACTGGTATTTAGCGAATTATTTTCACCAGGTAATGGCTGTTAAATAATATAATTTGTCGTCAATCCGTGGGCCAATTAAGTTATTAAAAAATTGGGTAGTTGGGTCGACTGTTTGAAAGGTGGTGTGTCAACTGAAAGTATATAGTTTCTTAACAATTTAATACATAAATGTACGTAAAATATATACAGTCACACTTCATTCCCTTCCTTTCTTGATTTGATACGATAAAGACTAAGAAAACTTGAGAAGAAGAAGTGGAAAATTAAGACTTCAATTCTAGTTACCTCAGGGCACTATACTCGGCCCTACACTCTTCTCATATACCTATGTACACGATCAATAGCAACGAAAAAACAAAATACAAAACTCCTTTGAGATAGTTGTCCAATATAAATTAGTATTACCTACTATAAAATCCCTAGAATGTTACCCAAAGTTAATACCAACAATACATCGCATACACACTTTTTAGTACAATACCTCACGTTGACGTAATTTTTATTTGATAGATTGGATTTTCTGTGGTACAAATTGGTACAGTCTATCGGAATTTTGTATTGTACAGGGTCATCAAATTGTACCCTGATTTATTATAGTGTTGAGGGTAGTCTGATTTATTGTTTAAAAAACTGTGATCTATGATATTTTCATTCCTCTGAGGATAAAATTTTTAAAGCACAAGCGAGTACAATGGCTCTTTTTAAAATATAGGTACCTAACTTTTCATCAGATCTACTCAATTGACATATTTCAAACACAATCTGTTGTATCATAGAAACTACTTTTGTGTCAGGTTGTAAAGGACACGTCAATTTGACTTCACTTCGCCTGATGGTAAGCTAAAAGCAAAGTCTCGGAAGGAGGGTCACCATCGTAAACATGTACCATGTTAACAGTGGTGACACTCAGCTTGACGGCCTCATGAGATGCCTTTTCACGCCCCGCTTAAAGGACATGGAGCCTGGGGTGCAGTGTCGTGTTAAACTATACTTTGTCACATCACGCTTTATTTTTCTTCTTTTGCCGAAGCGTACCACCTTATCGTAACCACGACGAAGTGCCCATATAAGATTTATTGATTGACCTATTCATTTAACTCTCTTATAATAAACAGAAAAGCAGTTAATTTCAAAGTGTTTCCTCTTGTTTACCACTTGTAACTCATCTATGGTCATTAATTATAGCCTGTACCTAATATTTCTGACAGCAATATTTTTTTTATATTAATTTATTTGATATTTTTGGTAACAAAGTCAAAGGTCGCAGGAATTTTTTTACGGTCATTAACATTTAAATGGTAAACTAACCAAAATGTGTAAAGTCTTCGATTTAATAATCATATTATGTTTATCTTTAATTATTTTTTAATGTTATTGGCACAAACCTGTCATTTTTATGACTGTCTTCTATTCAAATATTATGGTCTAACTGTGACTTTCGTTTACTACATATATTAATTGATTATAAATAACATGCGTTCCAGATTCCAGTTTTTTAATACAATTTGAGGACCACTTATTATATTTCCAACTAGCTTTTGCCGGCGGCTCCGCCCGCGTGGATGTCGGTTATCGTGACCATACATAGCCTATGTCCTTTCTCATTTTCTAATCTACCAATAAACCAAATTTCATCAAAATCGGTTCAGTGGTTCAGGCGTGAAAGCGTAACATGCAGACAGACAGACAGACAGAGTTACTTTCGCATTTATAATATTAGTATGGATGTTATTGTACGAACTACCTATTCAGTGCTTCCAAGTTATTCATAAAAACTGTTCATATGGCATGGGTTGGGCATATGATTGCATGTGGGAAGTTGTATTCTGGATTCGATTCACGGGTCAGGCAATGTGATATTTGATATTAGATTTTTCGGTTTAAACTAAGTTGGCGGACTTTTTAGTGACTCGTCACGAAGGCCAAAGATGTTCAAGTATGATAACCGGGAACGTTGCGACGTCTTTTTGTGCTCTTCGGGGTACGAAGGAATCTCATTTTTCGAAGTTGACTAAATTTTTTTGTTTAATTTATACTATTTTAAACGGCAACCCAAATAGCAGAAAGTTCGTTGCCGTTTTACCGTCAACCGGCTAAAGTTGAACACAGTGATCACATAATTAACACGTAGGGGGGCTACTTGATAAGCAAATTCTAAGTCACTAACGGACAGGTTTCATCAATAAGATTCAATTAATTAAATTAATAATCGGTTGAATCAAAATTAGTTTCACGTTTATTTATTGTAAAAACATGATTATGTCAAGAAGCTCATGAAGTGTATAAGGATATAATCAGATGCAAGCGGGTCTCTGCTTACCCCAGAGGGAGATAGGTGTAAGAAGAAGAAGTTTATTTAAATCCCTGTAATAAATAGTGCAATAAATAATGTTCATTCAAAGGATACTTAACTTACTTGAGTTTAGGTTGAATTGATCGCAACTATTTTAACTAGGTACTTAGATACTTACAGCATAAGTCAGTAATAGTCCATATTTATTTTGGTACGTGAATGTAAAGTTCATATTTTGTAAACGTTTTAGTGTTCAGCTACTTTCGTCATCGCCTGCACATAGGATGTATGTACCTATATTTTGAACAGTCGTCGTCGGACAGAGAATGGTTCAACTTTTCTCATAACGAAAAAAGTGGGATGGTGGTGGACATGTTTTTGTTGTCGTTGTAGTTTTATTTTCGAAGTGGTCAACAACTTCAAGGGTTAGATACTATTTGCAAATAAAAAGAGAACAACAAAATTGTATGTAGATTTCAACCACAGAACAGAAAGTTTCAATATGAAGAATAATATTTATAGTATCAGGCGAGGACCACCATAGGTTTTCTAAACAGTCTGACATCAAGTGCTCCAGCCTCCACAAAGTTATATTATAAATCCGGCATAGATGCTGAGTCTTGATTTCTTGACCACTTGAGTGTGTTTCAAATCCTATTTATCCTAAGGATGCTTTTGCAGTATATTTTTTCAAGAAATGCAGTATTATCATGCCCGGATGAGTCTTTCTTGATCGGTTTGATGATAGATTTGATTTATTGATTAAGTGAATATACTTACACATTTTTTTTCTACGAAATACATACTTACAACCATCAGAAAAGTAACATTCATGAATCTATTTTCCAACGCTTGCGAAGAACGAAGTCTGACAGACTTTTATAAGTCTGGCGGGCACATCTGGCGTGTTCGCATTAGTATGTTGATGAGGC
This sequence comes from Eilema sororculum, assembly GCA_914829495.1. NCBI lineage: Eukaryota > Metazoa > Arthropoda > Insecta > Lepidoptera > Erebidae > Eilema > Eilema sororculum. The sequence goes on along the minus strand of OU618552.1, from coordinate 14,612,653 downwards.
AATCGCGATCACGACGGGGATAACGTGATTTATATAGCCGTCAGGGTTGTGCTAAAGGTACATGTTGGAAGAATGCAATTTTGGGAGTTTTTTTTACGGGAAATAAGATGGAATTGATTACAGGAGCGCTCGTAAGGATACGTGGTTTTATTTTAAGTGTGAGGTAAACATGTTGTGCACTTATATAGTATTCAGATAACCGCGTACTTTACCTACTTACGAATACGCGTACCACTTTACTAAAGTTAAAAATCTTTTCAAGTCCATCCATCCATAGCTAAGTTAAGCATTGCTGCTAAGTGCCGACTCTGCTCTCAAATGGTCTTTCACTACGGGGGCTACGCCGCTACTGCCGCTACGTGGCTCCGTGTTCGATACCCGCGCAGTGCAAATTATTGTGTCCATTATATTATGTATATAATATTTCTATATAATATTTCTGTATAATATTTCTATATAAGTGTTAATAAAATAATCTAAGTATTTACATTTACATTCTCTAGAGCCTACTACTTACTCTGGATCTAGATCGGGCTGTGTGAAATATCGTAGAATATTTTAATGATATAGGAACCGAAATAGCTTAAAACAAAACGGCTAAGTATGTACAGTCAGCTTCACAAAATATGTTGACGACGTAGTCTCAAAATAATCTTAAAACTTTCATATTAAGAGCAAATCAAACGGTTTTTTTATTATTGTCTAAACTATGGGTGTGTACCAAATATCAGAACACTCGGTCAAATGGAAGGGGGTAAAACAAAGAAAATAAGATCATGAACACTTTATTCGTCAACATCTTTCTGATGCTGCCTGTACCTGCTATCTTCGTCAATATATTATTATGTACTAGCTTTTGCCCGCGGCTCCGCCCGCGTGGATGTCGGTTATCGCAACCAAACATAGCCTATGTCGTTTCTCATGGTGTAATCTACCCCTGTACCAAATTTCATCACAATCGGTTCAGTGGTTTAGGCGTGAAAGCGTAACATACAGACAGACAGACAGAGTTACTTTCGCATTTATAATATTAGTATGGATTAATTAGAGTTCCCAAATAATAAATAGGTGCCTAACTTTATTGAGACAGCCCTACAGAAATATTCTAGGGTCGTAATCGTGTGTCAAATTTTTCACGTATTTTCTTCCTATATGCTGTCGTCGGTGACCGCCGGTGTAATTGATAGGACAGATGATATTAATGTCCCCTACGCAACGTGTGCACCCAATTTATGTTTCAATACCGCAGAAACTACGGCCACCCCGTGTTGCACGTTATTTGGTAACAATTTCAGTACAAAACATACCTAGTTAAATTAACAGTTTGATTTTGGAAAACACCTGATTCGTGGTTGCCGTATTATAAGATAGGTATCGCGTTTTTCTGGCAAAATTAAAAACAATATAGATATCTTGTTATCTATGTATGAAATATTATAGATAGCTTTTTCTAGAAACGAAGATAGCATTGTAATGACGTGACGATACGTTATCTATATTTATCTCTCGACTGTTACAGGATGATAACATGCTCTCTCTTCGGCTATGGAGGTCAGCGGCGCAGCGGTCACTCTCGTAAAAGCTGAGATAAAACCAACCTGACTTTACCTGACCAAAGGACGAACGTTACCTACCCGTTTGCCTCAAAATTGTTGTGTGCCACCTCAGTTGTAAGTGGTGGAATGTTCTCCATCCGACAATCAAAATATTTACAATTTTTTGTTAGTATGCCTCTGCCAACTCCCTCCAGGAAATACCCTGATACATGTATGAATTTATGAATGACTCAATACTCAAACAAATAAGATAGCGCCATCTGTGACAGCTATTGGAACTTGGTAGTATAAACAATCTTAGCGCCATCTACTGATTTTTCCATGCATCAGCTTATTTCCAAGTTTCGTGTTTAATTTTCTTGATGTTTTACAGTTGCTTTCACTAGGTAGCGCCACAAGGAAGGTTTTGAAACTCAACATTTTATCATACCTAGCTGTTGCCCGCGGCTCCGCCTGCATTGGTTTCGATTTTTGAAGTGTAGTGCGCCATCTTAATCAGTGGTAGTAATAATAAATAGTTTAGTACCTATTCACAGACTTTCTAAAGAAAAAATATTCATGGGCCACAGTACCGTTGAAATTGGTTGCCTGACCCTTGATTTACCCTTTTGTATACAGGGTGTAATCGTTAAGTGTGTCCAGGCGATTATTCCGTAACTATTACAGATATCAAAAAACTGTAAACTGATATCGAAAGTACGTTACCTAATGAGTAAAATGACATCAATAACTTTTTAAAAATCAAACGAGATGTATCTAAAATTTTGACATTAAACCCTCCCATACATTTAGTATTAGATTAGTAGAAAGGTTTTAGTTTCCTTATTTTAAGTGGTCTAGTACTCATTTTACCTTAATCATATTTTATGATTACGTATGATTATGACATGATTTTCAAGTAGATACATGTGAAGTTTTTTTTTTTAAGAATATTAGAACCGAAGTTACTAATATTCCCTCTTACCCCTCCAACTAAGCTAAAATGCTTGTGCTAGGAGTGGGTTCACGCCGGCAGTGTAATGGCCAGGATCGAACCCGGGACCTCTCGATCGTAAGGCCGACTCCTTAACCACTAAGCTACCGACGCTTTTAAATTTAAAAGTTTTTTAATTATCTTACCACTTCAAATTAGTAATAAACCGTGTTTCAATATCGCATTAATTTGAGCAGACTGAAAAGCAACACTACAAAAAAAAATTGAACTTACTAATAAATAAATATTATTATTTTTTTATTTTTATTTTATTACTCTGCTAGGTTAATAAACAGTTTCCTTTATATCAGTACTAAGCTAAAATATTCTTTTAAAATAAGGACACTAAAACCTTTCTACTAATCTCATACTAAATGTATGGGAGGGTTTAATGTCAAAATTTTACATACCTCTCGTTTGATTTTTAAAAAGTTATTGATATCATTTTACTCATTAGGTAACGTACTTTCGATATCAGTTTACAGTTTTTTGATATCTGTAATAGTTACGGAATAATCGCCTGGACACACTTAACGATTACACCCTGTATACAAAAAAAAAAGTATCTAAGTATGTTTATCCGCATTCTAGATTCCATAACACAAGCTAGTTAAGCTATGCTTACCATGGGTCTAGATAGCGTTGTGTGGAATGTTGTAGAATATTTATTGTTGTGGAATATTTATATCACATATCAAAATATACCTGATTCAACTAAAGATAAACCATTGTGGTGCCGCAGTCTTTGAGAAAAATTACATTAAATTTTAGAATTTACTTCTATATGCATAAAGGCCAAAATTAAATGAAAACAGATTCATTACACTTTTTCAATTAGGTACTCTGCAAAGAGTCTCATAATTTTGAACATCGCTTTAAAGTTTATTAGTTGATGCCGTTTTTTGCTGTGGCGTTGGCATGACAATGGTTTGTCATTAGCAAAAACAATCAGAAACCACATTGAACTACATCGCAGGCATCAGCTCAGCATGTCATCGTGTTTTTCAGCACATGAATATCGATTAGCGCTACTTCTGGTATCTCCGTTTCTACTCTACGTGTACAAACATATTACAGATTGTAATTCGAACCTAGACATATCAATTAAAAAACTACACAATAATCCATTCAGTCGTTTTTGCATCCATCGGGAAGAAATTCACAAAATTTGCAAAAAAATTTTTTTGAGATTCTAGCTTGAGTCAACCGGGGGGTATTATTAAATGCCGGTGGTATCCGTGGGGATTTTTTCGCACGTAAAAAAAAAGATCCCCTGAACATAGGTAGATACCTCTACATAATCTTCTATACACTTCTGTACACAAGTAGACATTTTTTTCGATAGCTAGGTACAATACCTTTAAAAAGAGTCTTATTTAGAATTATGTAATGTTTTATTTTGTGTCACTTCGCAGCCGTCCGCGTCATTTGGTCGTTTGGATCATCACTTGGCATTTTTCTTTTAGTTTTTCTATTATCGCATGCATGTCTTGTCACGTAACTGTTTAACACTTAAAACGCTGTGTATAGATATAAGTGGACATCAGATTTAGAAAGTGTAAGCAAATAATGTATCTGTATTTAATCTCAATCTGTTTTCCGTTTCTGTACCTAAGAAAATAAAATAAAATAAAATAAAAATATATAATATAAAATCACTTGTCCCGACTGACTGACTGATTCATCAACGCAGAGCCAAAACCGCTGGACCTACAAACTTGAAATTTTGACAGTAGTTGCATTTTATGATGTAGGTAAACATCCACTAAGAAAGGATTTTTGGAAATTCTGCTACTAAAGGGGTAAAATAAGGGATGGAAGTTTGTATGAAAGTCCGTCATTTTCAGAGCTAGATGCATTAAATTTCATAAACCTGTGTCTTTTAAGAAATAAATGAACACCTGTATCAGCGTTTCTCAAAATTTAACTACCTACTAAGACGGTAAAATAGGTGATCGAATAATTGCCGGGGAATGCCTAAAAACAGCAAATCTTTTTGACAGAACGAAGTCTGTCGGGTCCGCTAGTAATCTATATGTCAACGTTGCAGACACTAATAATAATTTACAATTACTTAGTAGGTAGGTATTTATAGATTAGGAAGTACCTATACCTAATAAAGGAATAACATTATTTGTACGTTATCATCATGTTTCATACTTTCCGGAAAAAATAAACAAAATTAAGATAAACATCTAGGTGGGTTCTTTTCATACAATAGAAAGTTTATTAATTGAAGAAATCACAACTCCAAGATAAAATCGCAGATCGCGTCGCTAACACAATTTTGTCCGAACACGCGCCGTCTCGCGTCCGTATTGTGACGGCCCAAGTTCAATAGAAGGCTCTTTATAGAAAAGCTTTCTGGCAGACTTTGTAAGTGGACCCTTTGTGGGTAAGATAGCTCATCTAGATAAGTGGGTAACGCTTTCATGGTGAGAACGTTGGCCGGATATCACACAGCACAGCCTCACAGAGGTGACACTCGACCGTTCCTTCGCTTTTCTAAGGACTTGATAGAATGATAGGATAGGATGTTCGAAGAAAAATATTGCATTACGTTAAAAATTCGTATTTTGGGAGAATGTTTTACGTATTTTTCGTTATTTATAAGACGAAATATTCTATTGATGCCAGTCTGAATGGCTTGACCTTGTGGTTATGGGTTATCAAGACTATTCGACCAAATAAGTAAGAGAAAAGACCTATCTAATCCGAATCCATCGCGAATTTACAGAAACACAGGAAGATAAATATATTTTCGTATTAAAGATCATTAATTTAAAATTGGTAACCAGGTATAGATACGACCAATTTACAATTTTGTAACGGTGTCTGTAAATAGATAACGAAAAATGTCACATTAAGTGCCCATTCATGAATCTACTTAGTTGCTAATTAATTCAAAGAAATTCATTATATTATAAGTGACTATGGAGATAATCAAATGAATCTACAGTTCTTTACGGCCATTAAATTATTATTATCTATTAGTTAGTAACAACTTTTAAAATGACTTTTTAAATAGCGAGGAAGACTAGACCTACCCGTTGTCAGAATAGAATATAATTCTTTGTCTTAAACTGATCTAGCCACATCTGCTTATGGACCGAGCGTGTTCGAGAATAGTACCTAAATAAAGGGGGATCGCTAGATTAAAATGCTGCCAAAATAACCCTAACTCTGCTCCCCGAGCTCTTTACTCTACATTTTAGTTTGCCTCATAGGGCTAGCAACCCAGTGATGCTTCTGTGGTCCTAGTGTTGCAAGCCTATGTAGGCAAGATAGGCAGTCTAAACTATCAGACAGACAAATTCTTATGTGTCAGCTTTATTATAAAATTCAAAGTAAGCATGTCTATCTATTGATCTCACGGAAAAGATAACATTAGTTCAGGTCCAACATCACAACGTATTGAATTGATTACAACCATAGATAAGGATATAGACCAATGTATTACAGCCCTGTTTGCTGCAAGACAGTCTTATCTAATGACAATCTCTTTGTCCTTTTGGGTCGTCAGTTCGTCACCCATTGTGATTTTTTTTTCCCAGCGATGCAATCGTGCAACATGATTTTTGCGATTAACTTACTGGCTGTGCACTTGCATCCATCATCGCCTTCATCGCCGAGCGATTTCAAAAACACTGACTTATTTGTTGACTTTTACAAATACGTCCGACTCGTTGGGTCGGTAGAAAAGCATCTGACGAAGCCGTCAGTGCCGCCATTGTAACATGCTTCCGTGTCTGTAGGTGACCTTCTTTTCTGAGACTTTGCCTTCAGCCTACCATCAGGCAAGGTGCAGTCAAAATGATGTGTCCTATATTAAAAAACCGAGTGGAAAGCCAGTGCCCCTGATTTTTTCAAGAATATAGAGATTTAGTCTTGTTGCTGTCGTTTTCAATATGAATAAAGGAAGTAGGAAAGTAGGTATATATCTTGCTATCGACTGACCTGTGACCCAGAAGCGAACTCTTCAGCCGGGGGTTCCCTCGTGAATCTCTCGAACTTGAAGCTGTTGGAGCGGTAGAGCTCGTTGTCCTCCCTGGAGCGGCGACCACGGCAAAAACGACGCGTTATCGACGTATGTCTGAAATTGTACAAATCCTTGTAGATGTTATAGCCATTATGAATATATTCTTCAGTCAATGCGCGCCATGGCATCTGTATTCCGCCTTGCGTATCCAATGTCAATATCAATTTATCGCAGGTTTATAAGTGCCCGGTTAATGGCAATAGGCTCGCCACCTATTACATTGGGACCTAAACATAAACTGGCGAAATGTGGGTGCTAGCACCTCTGCCTACCCCTTCGGGGAATACAGGCGTGAGTTTATGTTATGTTATGTTTTATGTATCCAATGTTTTTGGTTACCATTTTCAGGTCAATCTGACATCACAGTAATATTTTGTGACCGGGAATAAGACGTATGCTAGTTTATAACCCAGGAATAGGTTCTTAAAATGACTGTCTATGGATTTAGCATGTCGCGCATGTGAAAGATGAGTGAGAACCCATCTAAGGTCGGCTGAGTTTTATCGAGAGCATATCTTTATCATACGTAGCTGTTGTCAGTTTGATACCTTTATGGAGTAACTCCGAAATGGCGACGAATAAGACTGTAGCTCAATAAGCCTTCGTTTCGGGGTCAGACAGAAGCCACTTTCATGAAAGCCAAGATAAAACAAAAAAATTGACTAGAGCGAATTATTTGTGTAAAACGTACTATCATCATTTCCCCTGGTAAAATCCAATTGCAATCGACACGAAAAACTAACCCATGATAAGTGATACTTGTAGATATCTGTACTTGAATCAGAGCATGTGTATGAGTACTACCTAAATTTTTGTAGTGTCTTGGTGCTCCGACTGGACACTTCACGGTTGCCTTTGTAGTAGAAGCACCAGGACAAAGGTGTCCCGGTGCTCCTACCAGTAGGACTATTTAGTAGGGGCACGTGGACGCACTTAATCTTTACTAGCAGGATACTTTTTCTAAGGGCTTGATCTTGGTTTACGCGACAATTTTCCGTCTCTCTTATTACATAAGCCATGTTGCTAAGCGCGCAAAGAATTTGACCGCTATTCGCACAGACTGGTACGTTCACCTGCGTTTGCGCATGTACACACACAACAAACAACAGAATTGATAAGCAATTATTCTACAATGAATAGACTGTATTTGTTTATTTTTTTTCATTTCCAGTAGGTTACAGATAGAATAGTATTGTATTATAATGCGTCACTAACATCTGTCTATGGTATTAAAGTAAAATACCTATATAATGCAGTTGAATGAACCTCTTCACAGTAGAAGTATTTAAGTGCAGACGTTCAGACATCGTTAAATAAAACAAGAACAGTGTTAAGTATTGAACATTCAGTTTGGAAGAACGAAAGGAAAAATAAGTATACAGTATCTTTCAAGAGTGGTCAACTGTCGCCAGATAATACGGGTAACAAAACCACTCAAGCAGCTTAGGCCTAGGTTAAGGTTTGGCCGGGTAATAATATGTGGTAGACCAAAATACACTATTGCAAAACAATTTAGGGACAAGGAACTCACCCACCCCTCACTGCTCTGCCGGGGTGCGAGAGATATGCTTTTGGCAATCTCACCTCCGGCAACCAAGGACCCAAGACGGCGTGCGTTTTAGTCGGTTCGACTCCGACATAACCACCTCCACCGGCTCCGTGGGGGTAGTATCCGTGGGGATTTATCGCGCGATAAAATAAATAAAAAAACTCCTCACTGTCGCTCCACTGGGTATTTTACTCATCCGAGAGCCACTAGCTAGGTTGTGGTGAAATTCTTTTTCTGTACAAGTTTGTGCATATTCAATTAAGTATTCATAGTAGGTACTTATTACAAAGGTATAGGATATTAATAATCATGATAACACATGATAGTGGTAAACACTTACTATCACGTGCGACATGTCTGCATATCCTTCGTACGATCACCACTATCACCAATAAGTAAATAAATATCAAGTAATCTCCTAAGAAGGGGATTTTAAGGTAAGAAATCTCGAGGCCACCTTTGTATATTATAGTTGTAGACTACACAGTACAGGGCCTCGATTCTACTAAAGCAAAACTATTGTCAAACCACAGAGATTGCAAAAAGCGGCATTAAAATTTAGACTTTATTTCTATACGCTAACGTCCAAAATTAAATGACAAAAGTTTCATTACACTCTTTTACTCACTCTGCTAACAGTTATTTAAAATTGAACTTTAAATGCATCAGTATAAAGTCTATAATGTATTGCCGCTTTTTGCAATCTCTGTGGTTTGACAATAGTTTTGACAATATACTTACTAGCAGCCCCAGAAGTCAGCTTCGCCCAGGAATAAATTCGCAAAGAAAAGTCTATATTCTGACCTACTTTTATTATTAATCAGTTCGTAATTGTTGTTGGTTCCCGGTGGAGTAGAATTGGGCCACCTCATCTCTTCCTGTAGGTGTCGTAGAAGGCGACTAAAGGATATAGCCGTTCTCCATCAGACAGTAAACATACAACCCATAACTAATTGCTCGCTTGACGGCAATAGGCTCGCCCCCTTTCACGTGGCACATTTTTTTTTTCGTGCGGAGATCCCCTCGGATACCCCCCCTGCCGGAGCCGGAAGGGGAGGTTATGTCGGACTCGAACCGACTAAAACCGCACGCCGAATGTGGGTCTTGGTGCTAGGCCGGAGGTGAGGTTGTCATAGACATATCCCTCGCACCCCGGCTGACCCAGGGCCATCCCTAACGGTCTGGCCCTCCGCAGGAGGGGGGACAACGGTGTCCCCAACTCGCCCCGGAATGGGGAGGCGCGCTTCTCAGCACGCCGCCGCCGTGGCCTGCTTCTGCTCGGGTGACAGGCGGCTCCACCCGTCACCCCCAGGCCCGCGCTCATGGGGGACGGAGGTCAGTCAGTGCCCTCCGACGCCCGAGTTGCCTGCGCGCGCGGGCGGCGCGATCCGCGAGTCTTTCTCGCTCGCGCCGCCTCTCCCGCCCTTTCACGTGGCACCGAAACTCATAGTTGGCGAAATGAGGGTGTTAATACTTCTTTACCTACCCCTTCGGAGATTTGCAGACGTGAGCATTTGTATGTGAATGCATTTCATAATTTTTACTTTGATATTATAATAGATATCCCTACGAGAGTTAGTGTATTAGACTCTACATACTTAATACCTACTATTATTTATTATGTGATTGAGTTATATAATATTATCAGTCTTCTGGAGCTATCAACATATAGGTAGATAGATTAATTATTATATGTAATATACATCAGCAGGTAGAAACATTAGGTCCGTGGGGTCCAAGTGCTCTATTCAAAGAAATACCAAAACGGATTGATCGCTTCGAAGAGTCGATTGACTCTTCCCGTGACCTTTAACTTGCTCAAAGAATTGGTATCGCTACTCAGCGGGGTAATGCCGCGTTTTGGGCACGGTACCAGTAGAGGTCGATTTTTCGATACCTGAAGTTACAATCTCTCCCTCTTCTTTTTTATTTTTAATATCTTTTTAATTTTTATTTAAGTACATGTGTACAGTTGGTACTTTAGTTAGCGTTGAATTTCAGTTAGTTAGTCATTGAATTTCTTTGTGAATTTATAGCAATAAAACTTTTGCAGTAAGTAACAAACCGGAAGGCGGACCTCGCACTCCGAAGTGAGTCTCTCGTTCGCGACCGGGACTAACGCGATGATGTTGTATTGTTATTTAATTAGGGAAAGCTATTTAGTAAACATTAAATAATTACGTCAGTAGGTACTGTTATCTATTCTGTGCTGATGTAGATATATTGTTCTTATCTTATTCAAATTTATTGCACGAGATTATGTATGAGGAAATCGCCAATCGATAAGTACAATTTCCGTACCTACCTAGCGCTATTGATGTGTAATTTTGTATATAGCCTTACTTTATTACTTTTCAATCTAATTCAACTAATATTCTAATATTCTTTAAAAAAAAACTAAATACTTGGTTTAGGCTTTCGCAAACATTGTGAGAAACGCAAATGGTCATAAACAAAAACAACAATTTCACTCAAAATCCATACTACTTACCTTAATATTATAAATGTCAAAGTAACTTTGTCTGTCTGTATGTTACGCTTTCACGCCTAAACCACTGGACCGATTTAGATGAAATTTGGTATAGGGATAGATTAGACCTTGAGAAAGGACATAGGCTATGTTTGGTCGCGATAACCGACATCCACGAGGGCGAAGCCGCGGGTAAAAGCTAGTATGAACTAAAACTGTGACAATTCTGTTTAGTATGACTTGATCACAGGGGAGTATCCGAGGGGATTTCCGCACGGAAAAAAAAAAGTATGACTTGATCGGGTTTACTGTTGGTACTGAATTTCATCAGTAATAAATATGGCAATTGAACTGCGCCAGCCCATTTACTCAATGAGGAAACTGACTGAACCCTGAACCTGGATTTCACCAAAGATACAAACTGCGATTAAGGCTAATTAAACTGTACTATCACAATTCACTCAATGAATTGCATAGAGTGAAACATAGACAATCAGCTTACTTTTTACTGTTTTTGTATCATAGAATTCATAGATTTACCGTTTAATTAGGAAACCGGTTACAAACAAACCGATTTCACTTTGATTAGCAGTAACGACAAAACCGCCATGTTTAACCAATTCCAAGTACAGTCAGCATCAAAAAGATGTTGACAAACAAAGTGCTCAAAATGATCTTATTTTCGTTCTTTTACCCCCTTCCTGTAGGCCGATTTTTCTAATATTTGGCATACACCTCAAGTTTGAATAATAGTACTATAAGCAGAGACGCTTATTTTCCGTTAATTTTTTAAAAATAACGTTCGCCAGCATGTCTATAAATAGCAGTCGCGCCATAGTTCGGCCTCTTTTGCACGACGGCGCTCGGGTTGGACAGACGTTTGGTGATGTACTTTTAAATTGTTTCTCCTTGTTTGATTTTCCTGATCTATTGCTTTATCGTTTGGATTTGTAACTGATTTGTTCCTAAGTACCAATTAAAAATGTTGAGAAACGAGTAATAAATGTGTACGTTCGCTTTGGTTTAATGTTTTTTTATTTAAATCACTTCGCCCTTGCTAAAATCAGAATTGGGATTTAAACCCAAGCGTGACCTCATTGCTCAGCCTAATAATTGGTACGAAAGGAACAAAACAGTCATTAATTTTGTTGTTAGATTTTTATTTTTATTTAGTGTGGGTGTTTACTTTTCTTTCGGCTTGAGGGTGTTTCTTAGCGTAAAGTGAGTTAAGCGTGATACTATTAGAAGTGTGAAAAGAAAAAGTAAACGAATATGTCAGAAACACCGGAACGACAACATCGAAAGCGAAGTAAATCTCGTCGCGATCGCGAGTCCAGGTCGCAATCACGTTCTGGGTCTCTCAACTCGCTGCAACAAACGTTAAGTACGATTTTAACCAGACTAAATGACATCGAATGTTCACAAAATAGGCCGGATAGACCCGGCCCAGTGCCGCAAAATGGTGCTTGCGTGAATAGTGATATTGAAGGTGGAACAAATAACACGGTTTTGGTGAGCGCTTCACAGTGTCCGATAGGTAGATCTGTGACCCCGTTATTAGAGGCGCCTCCTCCAGGCCCGAGCGGTACCATTAATAATAATTCATCTACCCTCATGTCCGATAATACATTGTGTGAACATCCCAGTAGTGCAACTTCTGCGCCGATTCAAGCTATAGCAGACGCGATTCGTGCTATCAATCCTGTTCGTTCTCATAACTATTACGTTTCTAATTTTGACCCCGCGATGCATAATTTCGTAACATGGTGCGAAGAAGTTGAGCGTGCCAAATATGACAACTCTTGGACCGATCACGAGTGCTTATACCGCGTAGCTGGCTGTCTTAAAGGCGATGCCAAAGTTTGGTTAAACGAATGGGTTACTAACGATAGGGTTTGGCCTAATTTCAAGCGCGAATTTAGTGCTTTGTGTCCCAATCGGTTAGATCACGCAAATATTCTTTTCCAAGTCATGAGTACATCGTCAGACAAATATGCCACCTACGCGGAGTACGCGCGGCGTTCGTTACTGAAACTGCGTATTGTAAAAGGGTTGAGCGACGAATTGATGACAGAGATCGTGATACGCGGCATAGCAGACGCCCAGGTCAAGGCAGCGGCCACTAACGCTAATCTAACTCCTGAAACGTTGATTTCTTTTCTTGCTATTCATGTAAAACCTACCCAACGTAAAGATTCACGGGTCAATTCGAATACATGGTCATCAACTAGGAAACGCCCTTTATCTAGTAGTAGTAGCCAAAACTCCTCGCCTAATATCAAGTGCTTTTTATGTGGAGAGTTAGGACATAAAAAGAATTTCTGTAGTAAGAGACCTAGAACGGATGCTGCACCTGAAGTAAAAGCGCGACCAGTATGTTCATTTTGTAAAAAACCCGGACACACAGAGGAACACTGTTTTGCAAGAGGTAGATCGGGAAATGATAATAAAAGGAAGGTCAATCTTTGTTCGGATCGTAGTAATGACCCTAATAGCTCGGATATCACAAGCGCCGTCGTGCAGGGAACTCCTGTCGATGTGCTTATAGATAGTGGGGCGCTTAACGTATCCTTAATCTCATCCGATATTCTGAAATACTTTTCTTGTGATTCAAAGCCCATCTATTGCACATTGAAGGGAATAGGTTCGAAGGAAATAATTGCGAATTCATACGTGACGCTTACTGTTGAGTTCTGTAAAATCTCTATTGAAGTAGATTTAGTCGTAGTCCCTTCTCAATTCATGCCAGTGCCCATAATAATAGGTACAGATGTACTCAATAGAGATGGCGTCGTGTATGTTCGCACCAAACGTGGACAATATCTTACTAGATCTTTGGATACGGATACCCATATAAATTCTATAAATTTATCAGATTCTTTTGAAATCAACACCCCTCTCGTAGATAAGGAACGCCAAGATTTAGTCACGGTAGTAAGCGAGTTTTCAATTTTTTTTATTTCGGGAACTGCAACTACCACCGTAACGACAGGCGAGATGCATATTGAACTAACTAGTCAAGTCCCCATTGCATATAGACCTTATAAGTTGTCCTATCATGAAAAACTTAAAGTGAGAGAAATCGTTCGCGACTTGGAAGGGAAGGGGATTATTAAGGAATCTGAATCTCCATATTCGAGTCCCATCATTCTCGTAAAAAAGAAAGACGGGTCGGACCGGATGTGTGTGGACTTCAGGGCGTTGAATAGGATTACAGTGAGGGACCGCTACCCTCTCCCACTGATCGACGACCATATTGATCGCCTTGGCAATTTTAAATTCTTTAGTAGTTTAGATATGGCGACAGGATTTCACCAGATCCGACTGGATGAGGAGTCTATTCCCAAGACTGGCTTTGTGACACCAGAAGCTCATTATGTTTATTTAAAGATGCCGTATGGCTTGACCAATTCCCCGGTAGTGTACCAACGAATCATCAATAAAACACTCCGAAAATTCATCGGGTCTGGTGAGGTTCTTGTGTACATTGATGATGTTCTTGTAATGAGTCACTCGGTAAATGAGGGCATCGTGTTGCTACGCGAGGTTTTGAAAACACTTACTGAGGCTGGTTTTTCTATAAACCTTCGGAAGTGTTGTTTTTTAACGACTGAAGTCGAATACTTAGGCCGGCTAGTTAGTAAGGGTCAGGTTAGGCCGAGCCCGCAAAAGGTAGAAGCCCTCAAAAATTCACCGCGGCCTGAAAACGTCAAGCAGGTTAGACAGTTTTTAGGCCTCGCTGGTTACTTTAGGCGATATATTCAAAACTACGCCTCAAAAACCGCATGTATTGCTCATTTAACTAAAAAGAACGTTAAATTTGAATGGGGAACGGAGCAAGAAAAAATCAGACAAGAGCTTATTTTATTGTTAACTAGTGCACCGATTCTTTCCATCTTTGACCCACTTCAAAAAACTGAAGTTCACACTGACGCTAGTAGCATAGGCTATGGTGCGGTATTAATTCAAATAGACTCTGGGGGTGCGAAACATGTAATCGGTTATTTTAGTAGAGCAACCCAAGGTGCTGAAAGTAAATATCACTCTTACGAACTGGAGACCTTAGCGGTGGTAAAGGCATTACAACACTACAGACACTATTTAGTGGGTATTGAATTTAAGCTGGTAACCGACTGTAATGCGCTAAGGTCTACAGAGCGGAAGAAGGATCTGCTACCAAGAGTGGCCCGCTGGTGGGTCTATCTGCAAGATTTTAACTTTACGATAGAGTACCGCAAGGGCTCAATGATGCCTCATGCCGATTACATGAGTCGAAACCCTACCAAGTCTGTAAATGTCATTAACAAGCCCCGAAACTGGGCACAGATAGCACAAACCGCGGATAATGAAACCCAGGCGCTGTTGGAAAAGTTGCGTGACGGCCACTTAGATTCCAATCGGTATGTTCATAAAAATGACCTATTGTACTATCGCTATACCCCCGTGGGTCAAGAACCTCGCTTGTTGTGTTACATACCTAAAGGTCATAGGTTAAGTCTCTTACGTATTTTTCACGACGAACATCAACATATTGGCGTGGACAAAACAATAGACCTAATACTTAAACACTTTTGGTTCCCTGGACTGCGTCAGTTTGTTGTCAAGTATGTAGCCCATTGTCTTGTTTGCATATCATGCAAGCGCGTGCCTAGGGCTCCGCATCAACCTATTACATCTTGGGAAAAGCCCGACTTACCTTTTAATACTATTCATGTGGACGCACTGGGCCCTCTGCCTATTTCAAATGGCCATAAGTTTATCCTCGTAATTGTTGACTCATTCACAAAATACTGCTTGCTGTATCCGCTAAGCAAACAAGATGCTAACGAGCTAAAACAGGTTATGATGTCCGCCATCTCTCTGTTTGGCACTCCTGAGCTTTTGGTGGCAGACCGGGGCCGAATGTTTGAATCTAAAAACTTTGTGGATTGGTTAACCGGACTAGGCTGTGATATTCATTATATTACGCCTGAAATGCACCATGCAAATGGTCAGGCAGAGAGGTACATTCGTAGCGTCCTTAACATGATACGAATAGAGATTAGTCATAAAAAAGGCTCATGGTCTGAGTCCCTGTGGAAACTGCAACTAACACTTAATATCACTAAGCAGAAGACCACGCAAATGTCCGCATTAAATTTAATGATTGGTACCGACGCCACTACTCCAGTTCTGAGAGCTCTTCTCAGAGACGTGGCTATTGAAGATTCTCAACATAATCGAGAAGCTCGACGGGAATTATGTAGGAGTAGAGCGAGAGAGCTACTGAAACGTAACCAAGAACGTCAGGATTCGTATGTTAACCAGGGTAGGCAGTCCCCACGAACATTTGAAGTCGGTGATAGCGTATTTGTCATAAAATACTCGCAGTCAACAGGAAAGCTTGATCCTGGCATGCGGGGGCCTTACAAGGTGCTTAAGGTACTACCTAGAGACCGCTACGAGTTGAAGTTGATAAGTGGAGCTTATGGGAAGACCACCCAGGCAGCTGCTGAATTTATGGTTCCATGGCGTGGAGAATGGTGCCCTGACACTTGCGCGGCATTTTTTGAACGTAAGTGTTTTGGATTAACTTTATCAGTGTTTACTGCGTGGGTGTAGCATTCTTGTTTTGTTTTGCTGATGTATGCCCTCCCTTAATCTTTCTCAATTTCTATCCCAATGCTCGGTTAGTTTCCTTTATTTTCTATGAATCAAATTTAACCTTAAAACGGTGATATCCACTTAATGGCATCGGAATGAATCGTAGGGATGGTGGTTGCGCCTGTGCAGTAAATATTGGGCATCAGTGCGAGTCTTCTCATGCTATTTTAGACAAGCGATTCAGCGATGCCTCTGTCTAGTAATAGGGGTACGCGATTCAGGGATGCCTCTGCCCAGGGTAAGCGATTCAGTGATGCCTCTGCCCAGCTTCGGGAATTAGGGTACGCGATTCAGAGATGCCTCTGCCCAGCTCCGGGAATTAGGGTACGCGATTCAGAGATGCCTCTGCCCAGCTTCGGGAATTAGGGTACGCGAATCAGAGATGCCTCTGCCCAGGACATGCAATTCAGTGATGCCTCTGTCCACATTAGGAGGACGCTCCCATCAATACTTAAGTACATGTCATGACACAGGTAAATTTCGTGTTTAATCGGTAAGACAAAAAGTAATCAAAAACCAACCTTACATTCATAGTTGCTAATGAATGCTTGATTGTGTATGTGAATGCTTTATGACTGAAGGCCACAAATGAGACGTATGCGATGAGCGTTTAGCTAAAGTGCTTTCAGATGTCGTATATGTCCTTTTGTATATTCCAGACGCCGACGATGACGACCCAACGGTTGAGGCACCTGGAGCATCCGCTAGTCCTGAAACTGGACCATCGGCGCATGGTGTCAACGCTATCTCGTCGGTATCTTCAGACAAGAAGAGTGATCAAGATACGGTTCGGGACGCACCGCGGTCAGGAGAAGCCGTATAAGCAGAGACGCTTATTTTCCGTTAATTTTTTAAAAATAACGTTCGCCAGCATGTCTATAAATAGCAGTCGCGCCATAGTTCGGCCTCTTTTGCACGACGGCGCTCGGGTTGGACAGACGTTTGGTGATGTACTTTTAAATTGTTTCTCCTTGTTTGATTTTCCTGATCTATTGCTTTATCGTTTGGATTTGTAACTGATTTGTTCCTAAGTACCAATTAAAAATGTTGAGAAACGAGTAATAAATGTGTACGTTCGCTTTGGTTTAATGTTTTTTTATTTAAATCACTTCGCCCTTGCTAAAAGTACCATATAAATCAATAAAACAGTTGCTCATAATACGCTAGTTTTAAGATCATTTTTTTGAGACTTCGTCGTCAAGATATTTATAACGCTGGCTGTACCATTATCTATTCTGTGCCAATTCTATGCAGAGGTTCTTTATTTTCTATTATTATTTACTCTGTACAGTGTATTTCCAGACAAATTTCAACATCCTCATTCAAACGCCAATCTCAGTTGCATCCCAATCAAATACCTGAGAGCCCAGGGCACGCTGTCCTACTGTCTTTTCCTTTATTTTCTTGGTTTATTTAGCTATTTGGGGAGCGACTGTCGTCTGACAGGTTTTCCTCAAGAGAGGAAAGTGTGCGAAAATGTTGGTTCCCACCAACTCTCTCTAGACTGCACCCAAACCCCTGAGGCACTGTATTAATTTCCCCCATAGACACGGGATAGCACCCGGACCACCCCCTAGGCGAGGCCGCAGTAGTAGCCGTAGGTCTGACGGCAGTCCTGGGACATATTTCCGAGGGCTTACCCGGGGCTCCCAGCCGTAGGCTGTTGGGCGTTACGTGAGGGTTTTTAGTCAGTGGGAAAATCCTCCATGAAGGATTTTCTCTCACGTTAAAAAAACCGTAAAGGAGATATAAGCATCCTTGAACGAGTAGTAGGTATTATTTTAAGGCTATTATCTAAGTAATCTGTGATAAAGGTTTATACCTATTTATATGTTTTGCCCTCTGTACATAGTGCTCATAAAAGAGAAACAAGAGATAGGTAAATAGATAGGTACGTACATTAGGCACTGATCGATGTTCTCTGCACAGTTACTACAGGTTCTCCCTACATCGTTCGGCACTCAGAAACGTAATAGATCTTTATGTAAAGAGCACTTGAATCTTGATCGTAATACACACATTTGTCAACAAATTTCGGATCAGTCTCACTAGTAGTGACGATAATGTGTGTCTGAATTTGTGTAGAATTTTCTGCTTGGGTCCCAGATATACACCACGTTTTCAAAGCGCATGATTTCAAATTTATAAGGAACTAGCTTTTGCCCGCGGCTCCACCCGCGTGGATGTCGGTTATCGCGAGAAAACATGGCCTATGTCCTTTTTCAACGTCTAATCTACCCCTATACCAAATTTCATCAAAATCGGTTCATTGGTTAAAGCGTGAAAGCGTAACATACAGACAGACAGACAGACAGATAGACAGACAGACAGAGTTACTTTCGCATTTATAATATTAGTATGGATGTAAAAGCCTTTGGTAATCTACGTGATCTGTCAAAAGTCTTTTTAGATAAATAGGTTCCACTAGGACTTGTACAGTCAGCGTCAATCGTAGCTGATCAAAAACTGAGTTCCAAAAGTATTGACTCTATATTTTTTTTCAATAACCTGACTTACTTCTTTTTCATATTAATCACTCGCGTTAAGGTTTCAAAATAATCACTGAACTATTTTCAAAATAAGCTGATTCATATTTTTTTCAAAACTCATAACTAAATTGTGTTTTTAAAGTGTCTGATATTTGATATTTTCTAAAGTTTACGCGAATGTCACTCATTGAAATAAAACCACTTTTTACGGATTTTACGAAATCTTTTCTTCAAGTAGATGAAAATAACACCTACAAAGTGCACGCAATGAACCTAGTAATACAAAACGAATGGTTAACACTAGGTGAATTTTGTATTCCCATAGCCTTAAAATGGCGTACCTTAATATACGACTGGTCACCGGCTCTCCTTAAATTCTATCTCAATGCATTCCAGTTGACCCTCCCCGACCAAAGCAATCTTGTCAGATGGGGAAAAGCCACAGATAAAACATGTAACTCATGTGGTGAAGCAATTGGTACTGCTAGGCACCTACTGGTGGGTTGTAGGACGCTATTAGACCGGGGTCATTACTCGCGCCGACATGATAAGGTATTAGAAATCGTACGTGAGGCGGTAAGTTTGGCGGTAGCTAGAGCGAAAAAGGGTTTAACCACAAACCAAAGAAATGACGTCGCGTTTGTAAAAGAAGGCTGCTTAAAAAAGACAAACCAAAAGCCGTACTCAATTTTGATAGCAGCCGCTGATTGGACATTACTCGCAGATTCGTATGAGAAACACTATAAAATACCGGAGGATAAACAGGCACAAACGTGCCTCGTCATCCAAACCCGATATATTCCTATTTTCAAAACAGCAAAAGCGTGCAGTACTAGTAGAACTCACAGTACCGTGGGAAACTAACATACCTAAAGACCACGCTATAAAAATAAACAAATACTTTGACTTGACCAACGAGTTAACCAAAAATGGCTATGTGGTTAAACTCTACGCCGTAGAAGTAGGAGCAAGGGGAATTCCAGCTAAATCCCTGTATAACTTATTTAAAGACCTCGGATTGTCAAAAGCTTCAGTAAGCTCTTTACTCAAACGAATATCTAAAACGGCGTTGATAGGATCTTACCAAATTTGGATAGGTAGAGGGGGGAACACGACTGACGGTGGAGGTGAGCGCTGATGCATCACAAGGTGGCCACCCTAAACCTATACCTGGGTCGCAAGTCCCAGGCGCCGTCACAGTGTTTCTCTCTGTACCACGCCATGGACCCGGAGACCGCACGGTGAATCCATGGAATGCTAAGAACCGGATCTCTATTATTACTTTTTAAACCGACGTTTTGGCTGCTTTGCAGCAGCCATGTTCGCGGTGTGGTAGTTATGATGGTAGTTGTCACATAGTTTGAAGTATAAGTTAAAAGTTAAAGCTTGGGACCCAGTCATCCACTTAATCAAACCCAGTAAGCAGTAAAATCCAGCAAGACTTAACAACACAGTGAGCTCATTCTGTGTAAATAGGAACACCAATAATTCACCATGATTCGGGTATTTTGAGATAGCTTATACTTCAATGACAACTACCATCATGAGTCACACCGCGAACATGGCTGCTGCAAAGCAGCCGAAACGTCGGTTTAAAAAGTAATAATAACAAATATATCGCGATAGAATCCGTAAAAAGTGGTTTTATTTCAATGTCTGATATTTAATTATATCAAAATAGTCAGACAAAAAGGGAAGTGGTATACCCGGTCCTTATTCAATTATTAGCAGCAGTGCGAGCGGCAGGGTCGGCAGCACGAGTGTGACGCACCTGGTGTTGCACATGTCTAAAGGCCACGGTAACCGCTTCCCATCAGGTGGGCCGTGCGCTTGACTGCCACCTAAGCGGTATAAAAAAATGGTTTTCTCTGACTTTTACTAGTCGACGAGCCCGCAGCAATCGACCAATCCCCTCATAGAACAAGGTTGTGCTCGCCGACCATTCTATGATGGGATTTGTCGATTGCTCTACGAGCCAGCAGCGCTGTGTTAATTTTCGCAACCGATGTTTATTGTAAAAAAACAACATAAGCAAGATAGCTAGAAAATTATAGCTAATAGACTTAAAATTAACAGGCCACTTATCTAACGTAAAAGTTTATTTTCACAACTGATGCTATGATATATATAACCCCCCGTCGTTTTTGCGTCGGGGGTTAAAAATGGTAATTTGAAATAGCCACAACATTGTAGCTAAAAAATCTTTCCTCTGGTATACCGGAAAGGTTAAATAATTAACAAAATCACTTAATTAAAGTTAAGGTTTTGAATGGCATCTTTAAAATCGGGTATGAAAAAGTGAAGGTAACTCTGTCTGTCTGTCTGTCTGTATTTTACGCTTTCACGCCTAAACCACTTAACAGATTTTCATGAAATTTGGTATAGGGGTAGATTAGACTATGAGAAAGGACCTAGGTTATGTTTGCGTGGATGTCGCTATAACCGACAACAACGCGGGCAGAGCCGCGGGCAAAAGCTAGTTATCTACATAACCATGTTATGACATTTATACATTCCGTAAACCTAACAATTCTTGACAAGCCATAAAACAAAAGGCAGAACACAATATTTAAATCAAAATGTTTTGAAAAGGTTTAAGTTCGACGAAAGTTTTATTCTTATTTCAGGTACTTTTGAAAATTTCTGATACTGCTTTACTTTTGATAGATAGTTTTTTTTTGCATTATGAAAATATTAATTCACCAAACACTTTTGCGAAGCGATTTTGTCAGACTATTGTAATATGTCTTGCAATGCATTTCTTTTGGACAAATCAGATACTTCGTTACTATTGATGTTGACTGTACGTGTCTCCATGCTGGCTATTACTATGTAGTTTTTTTTTGATTACTAAGTATTTCAACAGGTTGTTGACCTTAATTCCAAATTGCTTAAATATGTGTTTTTTTTTTAAATTGAATTTTCACCCCTGGGGCATTGACCTGTGTGGGCAGAAATAACATTATTGCATGTGAAATGGCGGTAGGTAATGACTTACAATAGATAGGTACTCGGCAATAAATATTGCAATTGCACATAGAACTTTAGAACCTAAAACACAGCTGTATTGTGTTGTTGTTCCTAGTAGGTACAGCTAGTTGTAGCCTACGGATCCACGGATTCAATACGGATTAAATAGGTACTAGTCCCATTCCCATGATCCACAAAAACCTATACTTAACATTCCCGGGATAAAGCATGTGCTACACGGTTGCCAACCGCGGTTGGCAACAGAAAAACCAGATTTGCGCTTTGCCGGCTACACGGTTTACAACATGTTGGAAACATCAGTGTTGTATGAAACGTTGCGTGAGTAGGACGTCGCTACGCTCGCACCTTATATTTACCTATCTAAAGAACAAAGAGTTTTTTTCTTTTATAATAAATAAATAATATTCCACAACATTATACACAACGCTATCTAGACCCATAGTCGGCCATAGTAAGCTTTTATAGCTGGTGTTATGGAATCTAGAATGCGGATAAACATACTTATATACTTTTTTTTGTAAATACATACATATTATACATAGAAACACCCAGACCAATGCAATTCGCCATATTCATGCATACAAATATTTGAACTGAGCGGGGATCAAACCCGCGCGAGTCTTTGTACGACTCGCAAGTTAAGTCCCAAGGGCAGGGCAAGTCTCTATATAGCTCGAGAAGTTCTGTAATTACTGCTCTTTCTTTTTCTTCTCGTGCCATTTTGAGAGCGTCGTCATCGCGTACGTCTGCCTGCGCTCGCCGCTGCAACGCGACTGTCGTTCGCGAGGTTTCCAACAAGCGGCTACACGGTTTCCAGCAAGTTGTAAACCAACGCTTCTACCCGTGGTTGCCAACACAAGCCTCGCTGCCAAGGGTGTTGGAAGGTCAAACGAAATTTGGTTGGAAACGACCATCTACACTGTTGTAAACCGTTGTTGCCAACCAATGTTGCCAACCGTGTAGCACATGCTTAAATAATAGCATTCTCTTAACGCATACTGCATACACACGCATCGTACCTATGTAGGTGCCTACATATAGGCAAGTGGCGTTCTATCGATTTAGTACAGTACTTAGTTGTCTTATCAGTCATTGTACTCATTGTATAAGTTCTTCGTGGTGAGGTCGCTTCTAGTTAAATAGTCTACACTTCTACAGCTTTATAACTCAATATCTGCTCAAAAGTTTTATGGCATCCTCGGAAGAAGAGAAAACCTTCACCTACTCAACGACACGAACTCTTAAGCAAGTAAGTTTTCAATTTTCTAACAAATATTCATGAACTAATAAAACGGAATATTCCCGTCACAAAGTAGGTTAAACACACGTCACTGTTGTGAAACAGATCTTGCTCTCGCGACCTAAAGGATGGTCCCTGTGGCTGGATATTTGTTACTAGCTAAGTCACACCAGAATGGTTGAACGGATAATTAGATTATTATCCAGAAATAGATTTTATCTATACGTAGGAACGCCATAAGCTATCTATCCAATTTTCTATTACTTAGTAGATAGTAATATAAGATTTGACATAGGTATGATACGAGTACCATACTTACGCGGCTACGTCTTCTTATGAAAGCGTCGACATGCTATTAGAGAATTTGCCGTTACCACTGAGCTTACCCTGAGCCCCAAGGTGAACCAATAAATGTTACATATGATATACCAATCCAAAATGAAGCATGACGAAAGTAATTGTTATTTATTTCAACCGAATTCAAGTAGGTAAACCAAACATCAGTGATAACACGTGTTTACATGATGTCAACAGTGATAAAGACGTAATAAACGTCAAAAGCAAAAACAATGCCTGTCATGTTATTTTGAAGATTTCAAGTTTGTTATGTTCTTTCGTTTGTTAGTTCACCTTTTGTCTTCTATGGCCACTCCATGATAAGTGTAGTCAATCACACATTCAGAGTCATGGATTTAGTTACAAAAGTACGCTTATTCTTCTTATTATGATTGTCTTTATTTGCCAACTAGCGTTTGCCAGCGGCTCCGCCCGCGTGGATGTCGGTTATCGCTACCAAACATAGCCTATGTCCTTTCTCAAGGTTTAATCTACCCTCATACCAAATTTCATCAAAATCGGTTCTGTGGTTTATGTGTGAAAGCGTAACATACAGACAGACAGACAGACAGAGTTACTTTCGCATTTATAATATTAGTATGTAAGGATTTGTTTGTTATTTCTGTGAGCGTATTTGGCATATCTACCTATTTATTTCCCGAAATCATCTCAGCTTCTACTTTCTATTTTCGATATACTAGACAGTTAGAGACATAGTTTTTTAAACCACAACAAATTTCTATATTCTATTAATAGTAATAGTAGAGTATCTACCTAGTAATAAGTGGCCGTCGCAGAAAAACCATGCAAGTAGAGTCAATGTCAACGTAATGGAGATAAGACCACTTACAAATCAAATCTAATCTGAATCTATATGATAGTCTAAGTGAATCGTACTTTCAATTACATAACATACCTATTTGGGCACTTCTTAAAACGTTGATAAATACTTTGTATTGATTGCCAATATATTTCATCAAAACTGAAGTAGATTATCATTGTTTTTTTTGTACTTATTATTTTTAATTTAATTGTATCAGTTAGGACGGAGAACACACCTACTTATTATGAATCTCACAGAGATCAGTGAAGTAAGAAAACAGTAAAATGCTAACGCGGAAATATGGTGTTATGAAAAGTTATTCACTACGCGCGTTCATGCAAGGAAACAGTTTACTTATTATTGATTACACATCTCAAAGAATAGATACGACATACATACAAATAATTATCTATTTCTGAGTTTATTTAACATCGTGTGTAAATAACAGGTGCAATATCCACATCAGGGTAAAAAAAACCTAAAGGGGCTCGTGGTTAATTGGCAACCGAGTAGGTTAAGATTCATAACATTGCAAATTTTAACCAGGTTATACTTGAGATGGGTGACCATTCACGCATTGAGAAACCTTCTAGGTTCGTAGAGCACGTTAAGCAGTTAAAACGGTAGCCATTGGAACATCTGTGGCAGTCACAGACGAAATAATAAATTAATACTGTTCTATGATGATAGTCCTAATGCATAAGAAGTCTGACAACTGGTAATATAAATTCAATATCGCGATTAGGTTAAAGAGGTCCGATGGCAGTCGCGTCATGGAAAATATCGAATGCCGCTTCGTAGATAAATTAAAGAGTCAACCGTTACTGAGTTGGCAAACAGCTCATAAGACGATAATGATTAAAAACTACAAAGATTTCAATGTTTTCGTATATTTTAGTAATCGGAGACGAAGTGAGTAGATATAGTTACCATGAAAACTGCTATGAACATGGTGCCTCGTAGCAGAGTTTCCTTTTAACGTGACAGAAGGTATTTATATACCTATTCTCATTTTAATATAGGGGAAATCTACGTCAGGATCAATAGAAGTGACTCATGTAAACACCGACCATTACATTAGACTATGTAAGTCTCAATCCAGTTAGGTACCTACACATATTGCATGTGTATGTTTTGGTACATATGAGATAAATTACTTAATAGTATAATCTTGACGTATGATGTATGGCAGAAAAGCAACCAAAATGACACATAAGTTGTAGGTTTATTAAATGCATTTCAGTTAAAGAAATTATGATGGTAATTTCAAAATTGAAACTGTTCAGTCTACATGCACAATTAAGCTGAACAATGCGTAAGAAACGAAGTTCCACATCACTGGAAGATTTAATTTTATAACCACTCAATACGGCTCATAATACATTTTAACACAGACAAATTACCCCCAGCGTAAGCAACTACATCACAAATTTACATAAGTTAAACTAGTCATGTTGTGCAACGTACCGTATTGCAGTATAATGAACTTTGCTGATAAAGTGACTGACTGACATATTTTCAATGTAAATAAGTTATTTACCTAGAATCGCTGGAGTGTAAGGGCCATTGGATACCGAATATCTTCAATCTGGCTGGTGGACGCCGCTTTTGCTCTGCACGGGGCTCTTCAACAGGCGGCGTGTGATGTCTACTCCCGGAAGATGCTCTTGTACCACTTCTACGACGTCGCCGGCGCCTCCTTTCAACCAGAATAAAATTATCCCCGTTTCGTATGATATATGAAGAACGTAGAGTCGATTTCTCGTCTCCTTGCCTTTGTCTTATCAAGTCAGCTGTTCTCAAGGTGTGTATGTTCTGATACTCAGCCTCCTGGGGAGTGGATGACGTCACTTCTCTTGTGGTGCTAGTCCCGCTTCCATCCCTCTTCTTACGGGAGGAATGGAGACCAACCCGACGCCAGACCTTTTCCATCTGTATTTGATGTCATCCCATTATAATTCTCACTAAGCGTCACAATTCAACGGCGAAGCATCACTTGTAACTGAACGCACATACAATATTTCCCGGTCCGTGATCAAATATTCTGATTTATGCCCATATTTTTTCCAGATTTTACATAAAATATGTCTGAAATTCCCACGTAAATATTAACACAAATGATTCACTGGCAAATCAGCCGTTCCCTGTCATTGTCCGAACTGATAAATATTTCATAAGTGTTCAGATAATCTAAATCACTCGGTCAAGGATAACGTAACAGCGTCCGATCCGCAGAAATCAGCGTGTGATATTAATTTCTCTTATTTAAACGTACTAGGTTAGTAGAATTAGGGGAGCGAATAACGTGTTTTTTGACACAGCACTTGCACGGTCCCGGCCCTAACAGGGTGCGGGTGCAAGCTCTGCGCATGCTCGGTTCCCCTCACCCGTAGCCCTCGTATGGCCGAAGCTCCAAAATGGCGGTCCTCCGACCCCTTCCTTTTATCGAGTACCTATCTAATTTTACCGGTATTCATTTAGTGACAGATACGATGCACGAGCAGTTCTAACTTTATTATTCTGCCAACCTGATGAATCTGACCTAAATAATCCAATTTTAGTTGCACGTGTACGGCTAAAAGCTTTTAGAGCCTGTTTTTGCTTGGCATGTGACTTCTCTATTCCTAGTTACAGTGTGTTGACTTCACACGCTGTATTCAACCATACTTATAGGATATCTACGGCCAGCAATATTATTAATTGGTACAATTTCAGCAATAATAAACAAGGGTGTCATAAAAGGCGACTAAGGGATAGGGCTGTTCTCCATCCGATAATAAACATACAGCCAAGACAAACGACCCGCTAGATGGCAATAGGCTTCGCCCCCTATTACGTTGTGGGACCGAAAATCATAATTGGCGAAACTTGGGTGCTAATACACCTCGACCTACCCCTTCGGGGTTTTACAGATAGTATACGGATGGATGACATTATTACCTAAGCATATTGGTCAAATGCGCCTCAATATATAAGATTATGAATACTATGAATAGACATTAATTTTGGTTATTGGCGTCATACGTAACGATTATATCAACGTATCTACGCTATCTTATTTCTACGAATCTTATAAGATAACGGGAGGATAGTTCATAAGATTCGTAGCAAAGTAGGGCTCCGTACGCGTAGATGTAGACAACGTAGCGCGCCGTAGTAGTCATTTGTAGACAACTCATACTTTGCTCCTCCTCCGTCCTCGTAAAAATAAGTAAAGTATCCGATTGACTACCAGGAATTTAATACTTACATAGGTACTTAGTTATTTTGGTCACTACAGTACTGTTCGCTAGTGTTATTCACCGAGTTGGGCATAATTATATGTGACTTGTTGAGTATTGATTCAGCTGTGTTCTATCTCTCTGATTGTATGAATTCAACTGAACGTCGATTTACACCTCTTTCTTTCCCATTGGGGTATACATATACAAAACTTTTTCACTTACTGTACGTTCAATTCTGTTAATAATTTTAACTACATACATAAAACGCAAAAGATAGATAGATAGATAATTCTGTATTGTACACCAATAGATTTACATCGGAACAATCATCAGATTAGAAGTAGTACCTTGTAGTTACCTTGAATTACGGGTTCTAGAATGCCGTAAATACATACCTACATGCTATCCATACATATATAATACAAAATCAATAATATTTGTATGCATGCTCAAGCAAACAAATATTTCCATTGAGCGGGAATCGAACCCGCAACCTCTGACTTACTTAGCAATTCAACTGTCGTTGGACTGAAAGTCGCGGACTTTTGCATCATCCATACTAATATTATAAATGCGAAAGTTACTCTGTCTGTCTAATTACGCTTCCGCGTTGGGGTAAATTAGACCATGAGAAAGGATAACCGACATCCACGCGGGCGGAGCCGCGGGTAGAAGCTAGTCGTAATAGTAACACCCAGACCGATGTAAATATTCATAAGAATATTTGCATGTGGTAATCGAATCCGCGACCTCTGACTTACCAGTCCAACGCTCTACCGATGCGCCGCGCGCTGCAAAGGTCGTCGGCCAATAGAATACAAATAAAAATTGATCACATGACTGACTTAAATTCGAATATCATTAAGTTTACATAAGTAAACTTTCGTCTCCCAGTATTTACAGACACTAGACGTAATAGGTATGCATGACGCCCTCTTAATTCGTGGACCCGCAGAGTGAAGCTGAGAGGAATTTTATAGGGTACTATGAAGGACTATGAACTCTGATAGAACTGAAGATATCTTGTGGAACGCCATCTTGCGGCCCACAGAAATGCATATAAAAGACAAACAGATGGCGCTTGGTGTATCATAGTGCGTTGCTCTCGCTCTCTAAATAGAAGGATATAATATAAAAAACAATAAATAGGTATAAATGATAAAACAAAGACATATTAACAGAATTTAAAATATATTTCTGTATAAGAATCTTGCTGCTGCGAGCAAACTGAAAAGCGAGAAAATTTAAATGTATAAAAATAAATAAATATCATTAAATTGCTAAGCATGGTTGTTTCTGGAAATTAGTTGCATTATGGTGCTAATTACTTAATAGGAGCATTCTTCATAGATTTAGTTGTCACAGGATTTCCATTTACTTTACTAATAAGTTTATTATCCTGCCAAACTGCAAAAAGATCATTATTAGTCTTTAAATCTACTTGCAATTTTTCCCAAACTTTTTTCTTAGGATTCAAAACATCATCTGGTTCCCCTTCATAACCCTCTACTATTACTCTGTCACCTGGCTTACTACCTTCTGGAGCAAGTAAAGGTTCTACCTGTTTAGGTTCATCGATAGAAGCACATAAAACCATCCCCTTTGATTCAACACCTCGCATTTTAGCTGGTTTTAAATTACATAACACAACTACATCCCTGTTCTGCATTTCTTCGATGGGTACAAAATTAACTAAACCAGAGACTATAGTTCGGGGTTCATCTTCACCAAGATCAATCTTTTCCACATAAAGAGCATCTGCATCAGGATGTCTAGACACCTCCACTATGCGTCCAACTCTTATATCTAGTTTAGCTGGTGTATCAGCACCAGCCGGTGCTGCATTAGCTTTAACTTTTGATGGAGCTGGGTAAGCTTTTTTGGCCAGTTCTTGTAGTTTGGGATCTTTGAAAATTTCTTGAATAGGACTTAAAAGCCTGTTAATAGCAGCTTCTACACTAGCCTTTAGGTCACCTGGATGTATCTCTTGTTTGGCAAATGCATTTTCAACATCTTCATATGTTGCGAACCCAATATCACCACCATGCTCTTCTGGTCTAGTAATCATGAAGGTTTCACCATTTTTCATTAGTGGAAATACAACATACTTTATAAATGATAAGATCCCATTATCAGTGATGTTACCAGGTTCACAGAAAGCTTTCTTAAGTTTCTTCTTAACATTTGCAGGATTGTCTAATAGATCAATCTTACTGTCTTCTTCAGATGCTGACATTTTACCTCCAGTGAGTCCTGGAACCATAGGGTTCATCAAATGTACCCTTTTGGCATACCCTAGTTGTGGTAAATACTTTTCAGCCAAAGTGAATATTTTTCTTTGATCCACACCACCAAATTGAGCGTCTACTTTCAAATATTCTTCATCTAAGGCTTGAAGTCCAGGGTACAAAAGCCCACTAAGTAATGGGTGATCTACTTGTTTCACAACCTCAGCGCCTGCTTTTTTGGCATCATGCTCTGTAATTACAGAAGTCATACGGTAGACATCAAGTGTGTATTCTTTGTTTAGCTGGTATTCTGTTCCCCTCACAAACTTTAACTTTTCAAGTGGTACATCAATGGATTGTAACATAGCTTTTATGGCCGCTTCATAGTATTGAGTGCGAAGAGCTAATAATTCCCAAGGTGCTTTCATATTATCTAAATAACCATGTAAATCTGCAAACAATATTGTTACCTCACAACCAGCCTTCAGGAAGTCTGCTATTTTAGACATAGGCACAAAATAGGCTACATGAGGTCTTCCAGTAGTTGCAGTACCCCAGTAGATTTTAAGATCTTTCTGCTTTAAGATTTCTGTAAGTCTATCTTCACCTAAAACTTCTTGCAAGTTACGAGTTATTAACTGCTTTTTCTCTTCCCACGTAGCCATGGTTGAAAAACTGAAAACAATATGCCAAATACTAAAATTGGTTACGTTTCGATGCTTTTACTCGCTCATTGGAAATAAATGTAGTTATTTCCATTGAAAAGTTTTAATACATTGAGACTTACCAATAGTAGGTTTTTAAATACTTGATGTAAGTAATTTGATGACAAATATAAATTAATACATAAACTAAGGCAATATGATACGAGAAATCGTAACACGTATGTGAAATTGTGAAGTGTTCAAGTATTCAAGTGTCAAAACCAAAAGTGGATTACGAAATAAATGAAACATAACCTCTTAACTTCTTACAGGTTAGAAAGTAACAAAAACAATAGCCTAATGTATCAATTACTGCATAAAACGATGTAATAACGAATATTACAAGATACTAATTTATTTAATTACAGATTGTCATTTGTTTTATCGCTAAAAATAATGAAAATATTGTAATTTTGACATATCTGAAGTTAGTCACAGTTCAAAATACTTGTTGCCAACTGCTAATTGGCGCTAGTGTCGCAGTGAATGCTCGCGTTTCCTGTCAAAAGCGCCATTGCGCATGACAGTCAGTGCGGCCTTGCAGACTGAGAGCGCTGCCAACAAAGGCCGAGTCGATGGGGTTACAAAAAGATTGTTAATTTGGACTTATAAAACCCT
This sequence comes from Eilema sororculum, assembly GCA_914829495.1. Taxonomy (NCBI): domain Eukaryota; kingdom Metazoa; phylum Arthropoda; class Insecta; order Lepidoptera; family Erebidae; genus Eilema; species Eilema sororculum. Next base: position 14,581,770 of record OU618552.1, on the reverse strand, counting down.
TTTGTTGTTGTAATTATAATTTTATATAGGTTGTGAATTTGTGATTACGGTTAAGAAAATGTGTGAATGATATGAATCGTGACGGCTAGCAAAGGAGTCAGCTGGTCTACAGTGCGAATAGTGAATAAGAAATGGCGGCCTTGCCAGCAGGTGTTCAGTATGGGTTATCATCGGAGTCTAGTTATAAAGAAAATAAGGAACTAGTGTTTGTGAAATTAACGGATTCAGCGCTTAAAGCTATTGAAGACTTTCTTAGGAATAATAGGGTAAGTACATACGCCATATTGTTAAACCAAAATAAAGATAGGTAAGCCAACAATATCAGGCGCCATACTTATATTACAGTAATTGAAATGAAACTGCAAATTATTTTGTTTCATTGCCATAAATCAGTTTTATAATTATCATGACTAGCATGAAAACAAGTTGAAGTAGGTAGCATTGCGATAAATACTCCTCACCAATGTCACGCCACGTCAACATGTAGAAAATTTGCTGTGTTATTTTCACAGATTTACATTTCAATTCATATGGCTATAATTAGAGAATTCGGACTTATTGTTGCGGAATTCGACGTACACCGTGGGGTAATGTTACAAACTGCAAATTTTCATCCTCAATTATTTCTTGTTGAAAGATATGCCCTTGTTTGAGACATTAATCCAATTCTGTTTAAAAACATTCAAGACTAACATCTTACTTAGCTGGTTTACGTTCTGGAAAAACACCACGTTATTACTTACCACATAATTTAATATGATAGTGCCATTTAGTAAGGAAACTGTATAGATACCAAGAAAGTTTTGACGATTTTGTATATTGCAATATGATTACAAAAGTATTATTTCATAAGAATTCATGTATCACAAATGTTGCTTTTAGAAAGTAGATACATTCAATAAACATACTTGGTAACTATACATTCTTATGATCAATAGGTAGACCACCATCTAAATGATTCTGGTTTAATTTTGGGGTCAGAAACACTAGGAAAATACACAATATTGTAATGAAATGTTAACTTATAATACTTCAAACTTTTGAACTATCTTTGATTACTTTGCTTGTCTGCTATTGATGAGTAATATAAATCAAATGTTTTATTTAAGTAATAATAATTCATAAAGTTATGGTTGATTGATTGTGAAATTTCATAAGTCATCCAGTCTTGCAAGCAATTTTATTAAATGACATTGGATTTGCCAAGGGTATTATTTAATAGAGAACTTAGCTTTCCCTACTACTACTACTACTATTAGTAGTAGCTATTGCTGGATTCAAATATGCAAAAGACGGGTTGAACATATCAACATTTATATTGCGAAACTTTTTTAAAATTTAAATAATCTCGAATAGATTTGTATCAACTTGTAAATTTGTTAAGAAAACCAATTCATTCATTGTGATTACTATCAAAAGTAATGCTGATTGATCTAACCCCAGGACAAATCATGACCCCCTTGGATTGCCACTTGGAAGACATTTTAAATTGGCAAACAATCTTTCAACTTTATCAACAACACGAGTGTAGTGTTACATTACAATAAGAGATGGCGCTGTATGCTTCTTGCTGATAATATTATAATTGAATAACTATTTACTTCAATGATAATGTATCACAGTTGTTTATGTAGAAATCAGTGTCTGAAGGCATAATACAATAACATTGCAACATCTCGGAACCGGGACACCACTCACTTCAATCCATTTTTGTTAAGCAAACTTCAAAATCATTTATTTGGAACAATTTTAGCTATAGTGGGACAATGTAACTAAAATGAATTTTCAAAATTTTATTTACTGGTAAACATTGCATAAAATGTGCCAACTCAGTTTTAAGCAAATTAAAGGGGCGACATGGTCGCATCATTTGTGTACTGAGCCCTCCTTAAAAAAAATAAAGATTAAAAAAAGTAAACTAAACCAGCCGTAGTAATCGCTAGCCACATTAAAGAAAATTCAGATCCCGTCCATTTCAAGACAAACAAAACTTTTACATGTTCATATGAATGTAAACAACTTTTCATTGAGTGGGACTTGAAATTACAAATTTCTACAACTTCAATGTCTGTTAACCAACATGTTTCTGGGATGGTCACTGGCCTTCCCCCCACTCATTATGATGGTATCCATCTTCAGCAGTAGAAGTGGAACAGTATGAGCTGATGCAACTAGTTATTATATTACAACAGCTTCTATTTTTTAGGAGTTAAATTGAAGTAACTTAATTTATTTACCAGAGGAACCTACACTAAGTATCACAATAAATAGAGATAACATCTCTGTAATCATAATAAATTGTTTAATTATGCAATAATAATATCATGCAATATATTATTGTACAAAAATATTTAATTCAAGATGGAATTTAACACATTAATTTTTACTAATAAGTTATCCAAAAAATTAAACTTATTAGTAAAAGCATGTATTAAAACAACTGGAATTTACTTGTCTTCTTCAAACTGCATGGTATCAAGCTTACAGTAATAAAACTCAATCAAGTGACAGCAGTTATGAGACACAGACCAAAAAAGTGTGATAATCCTTGGAACTTGAATTTGTGCTTAAGATAACTGCAAGTAGGAGAGAAGTTTACTTAGGGATTATTGGTATAAATAAATAATCATTAGGTAAACTACAACTAATGTGCAATAAAGGTAAAATCAGGCAGCCTTTATCATTCATAAAAACAGGGTCACCAAAGTACCTATAATTGTTTTGGTAATTGCTTGAGTAACTTATAACTCTATCTAGGTCATTAAATTACAACATGTCTAAAGTGACCAGCATCAAAAAATATTTGTAGATCAAAACATGCTGCAATATTGTCTAACTTTAGGTAATAATAACCAGGTCTTGTTCTAGTAACTTTTAAAAGTTACTTGTTGGAAAACTATTACTCTAAAGATTTTTCTTCTACAAAGGGATAGTGCAAATAAACTTCCTATTTCAATTTTGATCTGCCTCACTTCAAAACTTTAGTTCCAGCCTGGGATCCACTTTCCCACTACCTTCTCTACGTCGCACGATCTTGCGAATCCCTTCACGCTTACTATCTACAACGGTAAACCAGCATTTCTCGGATCTACTCCTCCTACCGGAGACGACATTGCTAGATATATCAACCACGTATCCTGGACCCTGTTGGTCGCAGTAAAACGTGGGCGCACCAGCGAAAGCGTCTCCTTCATTTTATCTACGCTTTTGACATGAAAGACAAGGCTCTCGCACATCCACCGCAGGATTTTCATCTCAATGACACGTATACCCTACTTGTGACGCTCCAGCAACGGCCACGCTTTGCAGACCTCTAAAAGGCCTATTGATGGTTTAGTAGACCTGTCCCTTGAACCTAACGGGTACTTTGGCATCACAAATTACACCAGGTATCTCGCGCCACTAGATCCATGCGTGCCTTGACTTTGCAATCGATGTCACCAGTCGCGTGAGGTATTGAACGAGGTAAAAACACTCAGCAAATCGTAACCTTTTCGTAGGGATATAAGATCTGTTGAGTTCAGCGTCAATTACTCGATCCTCACCACATTAAGCCACAGATCCTCATGCTCAAGCATTTCTTTCCACATCTTCACTCATCGCCCCAATCCCTCTGTCACCCGTCTCCGTGTCCACCAGTGCGATATTATTTTCATACATATCGCCAAATGGCACAAAGCCTACAGCAAACGCTGTTGCTTGCTGCTTTCGTGTGCAGCCTGATTAGACTGCTACTGCTATGATTGCTAAGGTTTATGGCTGGCGTGACAAAAATAGATAAATGTCAAGATGCACCAACCTCCAGAATAGATAATGATGGCGATAAAAATTACGAAATTTACACTATACATAACATTTTAAACCTAATTGACTGCTTTAATGATTGAATGCTTTGCTAAAAACTATTCCTGACTTAACAAAATCATTAAGTAGGCACTTAATTTTCCTTAAGTCATTAACTGTAATTGAAAGAAATTGGGGATCTACTGAACATGTCATCAATATTATTATAATGTCCCACTGTGTACAAGAGGCACTTATTATAATTTTGCAATAAATGAAAATTGATATGACTGCCTATCTAGCGTCTCAGCGTCTAAGGTCTTATCCATTTCTGACATGTTATATAAATATGTAAACGTCTTTTCTTCTTGAGGGGCTCATTTTGCGTCACTAACTACACCCTGGTCCAATGAGAAAAGGCGTTACTTAGGTTTCATATACGTTACCTACGCCTTTTCTCGTTGGAATATCAGGATAAAGGGTAGCCTATGTTACTTCTGAATAAAATAGCTTTCCAATGGTCAAAAAATTATTAAAATCTGTTCATTAGTTGCACAGTTCATCGACTAGTTACCTCTTTCCTCTTTATAATATTACCTATATTACCTAAATATCTAGCCTTTTGTCTATTCATGACGTCGTTTAAAAAAATCTGTTTTCTTTTCGACCGTACTGTTAAATCCACTACTATCAAATTCCACTTTTTACGTTTACCCTTTGGGGCTTACATATTTCACAAGCTTCTTTCTGTCAGATAATATAAGCATATCTAGTTATTCGTTCGTCATTCTCCGATATCAAAATCTTAGGCAGATCGCGTCTGTCTAGACGTTGAGGTCCACCCAGTTTCGCAACTCTATTATTAGGTAAGCGAATCGAGCCCATAGCCGCAATGACAATGCTGGGGCGGAACCTGAGCAGGTGAAAGTACCATTTGCTATGTTAATATATACGAAAATATATTACATTGAAAACATTAATTCTTAAGCTTGGTTTCCACTGCCGGCGAAGAAGACTCCGTGCGGACTCCGTCTTAAGCCGAATAATAAATTCATCAATCAATTAGCCTACCGCAGTCCACTGCTGGACATAGGCCTCTCCCAATGTGCGCCATTTCATCCGATCCTCCGCCTTCCGCATCCAGTCCATCCCAGCTACCTTTTTCAGGTCGTCAGTCCATCTGGCTAGGGGGTGTCCTACCTTGCGTTTGCCTTCTCGCGGTCTTCACTCTAGGACTCGTCTGCTCCATCGGTCCTTCGACAGATGTGGCCTGTTTGATTCTGTGTCGGATGACCTCATTTCGAATTCTATCCTTCAAAGAAACTCCAAGCATAGCTCGCCCCATAGCCCGCTGCGCGACTGTTAGGGTATGGACTAGCCCTACCGTCAGTGTCCATGTTTCGGCACCGCAATAGGTATTCGTATTATAAAACGATTTTCTACATAATTGTAATTCTTAACTTTTTACTATAAACGCAGTAGTCAGCTGTAAACATAATCTAGTTTTTCCTACGAACTGTGACCTCCATTATGTGATTAACGACACCTCATCAACTAACATCATACAGAACATTATTATCAAAATGGTTGTGATTAGTGAAATGAGGATATACAGTTGTGGAATGAGTATTTTAAATTATTATAAGGTCACACTTACCATAAAGTCATTGATAAATGTATAAGTCATTAAATAGTTGTTCGAGGCCAGAACATACTAATGACGTAAATTTTTATTTAATTTGTGAAGTCAATGGTACTTACAGTATTATATTACATGCACTTACCAAAAATATTATAAAGTATGCTTGTGCTGTAATGTATGATGTTCTTACTTTTATTTTGTAGGTACAATGACTAGAATTTTCCATTTATGATAACGACTTGTGAAAAGTGACCTAAGTCCTCATGATTTCCATTAGCTAAGATAGTAGGTATAATTGCGGGCATTAAAACTGCTCAGCTGTTTCACGTTCCAAATCATTAACATCTGTTATTAATGATTGCAATAACTTCACAAATGAATTAATGCTTTCCGAGTTCATTGCTGTTACTTACTAATATATATGTGATATCGTTCCCTATCACGTTACATAATGTTGTTTACACAAAATTGATTATAAAGAACTACAAAGCGTGGTTTTATGAGTACATGATACCGACATTGCCGACTCATTCGTTCTGCTCTTTTCGTAGCGCAGTAAGTGACATGGATTTTCTTCTACCTGAGCTTCTTTTGTACTTTTAATAAAAAGTAATTGTTTTTTAAATATCATATTTTGCTTAAGAAGAAAGGGTCCGTTCACTTACCTCAGGTACATATTTTAATAACTGTTTTTTAAGTGTGGGTATACTCAAACAGTATTCTAACGCATTAAGACTTTAAGAGAAGAGTGATAAGATTTTTGTAGAATTACCACGAGCACATTTCATTTGGGCCGGTCTCGATAACGGTGGCCATACACCATGCTGTCAATCCTCCAATCAGCTTAATCAAGCCAAAAGAATCTAATTGTTCTGTCAAGTACAACTGTCCAATTCACGCCCACACACGGTCACATGCAATCGGTAGCGTCATGCCGATTGGATGATAGGCAGCACGGTGCATAGCCACCATTACAAAATGTATCCGAGCATAAAGTTTTTTTTATGAACCTTTGTATCAGGTATTTATTCTCATGAGATCAGATAAGCCTGTTTTCTTTGCCAGATGCAATTTATTTCTCTGTGTAGGGACTACCCTACACAGAGAAATAAATTGCATCTGGCAATTTCTAATATTAATTTTAAACAGCTGTAAATACCACTTACCTACTAACTTAATAAAAATAGAAATCTATGATTATTCATTGTCATTAATAACTTAACATCGACAGCCATATTATTCTCACTAATTGCTTAGCAAGCATATTTTGAAGTTTATTTTCACTAGAACGTAATAATATTCTCCAAGATGCGTAATACAAATTAAATAATAGAGTTACTCATTTCAGAGGAACACTGTAGAAATACCATATATTTACATTAAATAAAGCCTTTCATTCCGAATTCAAATACGAGTATTGAGTATTTCAGGGCACAGTAACGTTACTATTTGCCATTATCGTGTCTCTGTGGGTGAATGGAAGATAACAGTTAGATTATCGCAAGCAGATGTTACTTACCGGCCTTCCCTAAATATGTAAATGCTTAGTCACGGTGAATATCTAAAGGATGTGCTTCATAACAAGCGAACATCCCACTAGGGCAGGCTTCCTTAATTCTCAACCAATAAAGTTACTCGTATTTTTCATACATACCTGTAAATTCAAGTTAATCTTGATCATTAGATATTCCTGGCAAGTGACAAGGTTGTCGTGTTAATGCTAGGGCTTTAATTGAACTGTAATTATGTAAGTACTAATCGTAAGTTAAAAAGATTTCACCGAAGAGACAAATATCGTTTTAGATAAGGCTAATAGTTTTGTGCACATTAGACATGCAGGAGTCATCATCACAACACTAGTTCCGTTTGCATCCACAATTTGTAGGTACTTTGGAGCTCTTGACGGTGCAAACGCGTAATATATTTAGTTAAGAATATAGATTGTAAGTAAAGCAAATATTTAAGATGTTGCACACAATTTGCATCCATGTACAATAGAATATTTATGAAACAAATCAAATCACGGCATTGTGCAATACCGTGTTTAGATTTGTTACATACAAATATATCAAAGTTTCAAATTTTCCATTTACTAATACATAGTTTCTTAATCGAAACCACAATAAACTATTCACGTTAAGTACCTGGTCATGTCGATTATAAGTCATATTTGCACAATTAAAGTGCGTATTTGACATAATAGCCAAATTGAGTGGAAAACAAATTGTTTACGGTAGTTGGCGAGATCATGGTTATGGGTAAATGTAGACATACTTAACTGCTCAACGCTGCTACTTTGCAACCAGCTAGAAATGGTACACTGAACGTTAAATGCGCCTAAACATATTTGTGCAGAACAGAATCGAACGTAAAAGTTCAAAACTTTTGTAATAAGAAACAGCCCCAAACTACACTATAAGTTCATATCATACCGGTCGCCCACGGGCCCACCTGATTATAATTCCCTGCGCCCTGCACGTGTTTGAGAACGCTACAAATGTTTTGTGTTGGCCTAAGATCACAGCACCTATTATACTCTGTTAAACAATTATCAACACTCTCTTGATGATGGCAAAACCTAAATTCCCTTAAACTTCTCAATACGGCAGGTATGGTGGCCGTTTTTTGTTTGCCGCTTTGTAAGCGTGCCACCTGGTCTTTTTTCTATGCATTGAAAGTCATGAATCACTTTTGTAACGCTGCCGAATGAGTGTCCAGCGTATCATTTTAGAAGAATACGGTCCTAAGCTTTATTGAATGAATCATGATACGTTAAGAGAATTGCTCTGTTCATATTGCAGTTTATTAGAATTAATGGCGAATAGACGCACACAAGTAGTAATGACACGTGCGCTGTTGAAATGTAGGTATCTGTACCGGATATCCATGCTACACAAAAGTATGTCAGTATTAGCACCTAAGTATGGCATTCGTATAATAATTAGGATTCTTTAAAATTTGTTAATGAAGATTCTAACACTTTGTATTAAACTTATCTGTCGGTTCTGTATTTAAACTGATCTTTGAAAAAAATACAGGTTATTTGTAGCATACCAATTGCCAACACAAAACGTAGAAGATAATAATTATTATCATCCCATTTGACATCAGGGTCAACTCTGTACTAAAATTTCGCCTAGTAACCGTGCAATACAGTCTTATGTCGTAATTTTTTGATTTTCACAAAAAGTAATCAACATCTTGACAATAGTTTCTTTGCCAATATTCTATTCGAGATTGAAGAATCTCACAATTTTGACCTTTAAATTCACTGTGGGAGAGTAAGTGTTGGCATGTGATGTGTCGTCTGCGTGACGGTGAACACGGACGATAGGGCCCGAGGTCGTCGCACCCTACGTCCCCCGAACCTAAGCACCTGGTTGTTCCTAAGCAGTTACTTGCGAACAGATGTTTGACTCGAGTATCAACCGCCCCTTCACTATTTTTATCCCAGCATTGACTTGAATGTGATATTTTAAAACATATATATTAGCGCTGATTACTAAGCACATAGTGAATACTTATCAGTACCTACCTCATTTGTCATTTATTATACTTCATTTATTATATTGTCCTAAAACTCAAATGTTCATCCTAAAACAAGTTACTTATAACTGATAATAATTCATCGTCAGTCGTCACCATTGTCTTGTTATCATATTTTGTTGTTTAGTCGCAAATGACGATAATTTTTTCGCTGGTGCCTTTATGCAATCCCGAATAATAGTGCTATCAGGCATCATGATTCTCAAAGTTCATAGTATTACAGTTTTGCTAAACCCGTTATATTATATCAAAATTATATTGAAGCTATTAAAAAACTAACTCCAAAACTATCAAACTTTTCTTGAACCTCTCCATAAACTTCCGTATTTGTGGTTGCTGTCCTTTCGGGAACAGGTGCCCGGAAACAAATATGTTATTTAGATTTCTTGTTTAACCCATACAAAAAATCTAATTTGACTAACATGGTGACTGTTGTAACATTGTACTAGAAATACATGCACTATAATGTGTGCACTTGCTACTGAAAAGATCTATCTGTATGTTAGTGCTTGACCCGATATTGTTAATTTTAAAAATTAAGAAATGACGTAATCGACTTAACTGACTAATACATGGATTGATAAACAAAAAAATAACCATAAGATAACAACAATTGGCTCAATAATTTCCATCAATAACAGAATTTATATTTTTTTGTTGTTTAGGCTAATATAGGAAAGGGTCAAACTGAAAAATGGTACATTTTGAGATGTAATTATTATGATGCTAAGTAGCATATACACATTAATTGCAAAGGGAATACCTCAGCACTGTTTGGAACGTAATTCACGTACGTCGAAACAGCAGTGATGCAATAAGTTATTATGTACGTAAATTGTGAGATAACAAATTTATACAAAGTGTGCTCGGAAATAAACACTTTAACGCCGAACACCATTTTCAGTTTTATTGATACGGGTATGAATAATTTTACAAGAATTTAGACGGATTCTCTTCTTCTTCTTCTTCTTCTTCAACCCGTAGTCACCCAATGCTGAGTGTAGGTCTCTTCCAATTCTTCTTCTTCCAGACGGATTCTCTATGAATCTAAAATCTCGATTAGTAGGTAGGCATAAACATGTATCAAATTAGTTTAAATAGCATATGAACATGTAAATTACATAGATTAAAATTTATAGCAATGTACATATAACAAATTTTTCATTCTTTCGCACTGCACCTGACGATATTGTAACTTTATTATCACTTATCACGTGAACCTGTTTGCGTGCATAATAAACGCCTACGCTAACCAACTTACCGAAACGAAGCCCGGCTACTATATTTTTTCTTTTTATAGATTGGTATTGCTAGCAAAAAATGAAACTAATATAAAATTACCATAAAGACTGGAAGCTAAATTAAGTTTAGCGCCTATTGATAGCTTACGTTTAGATAAATGGTTTTTAATGCTCTAATAATGGTCAATTTATTATTGTTATCCTGATTCCTATCAATTTTATTTTTAAATATTTATATTCACTAAATTATGTTATCTTATCATGTTTCTCACATATTGGCAGTATTTTGCATTACCTAACCAAAGCAAATTTGACCTAAGTAATTTTATTAAATGTACTTTTTGGTTCAAAATGACATTATACATAATTATTTATATATATTTTCTTCGGGTATATTTATACACTCACACCATAAAAGCCTAAAGGGGTGTTAACATGTAAATGTTTTTCCATAATTCACTAACCTAGTGTCGTCATCTAATGAGCACCTTCCAAAATTCGCATACTTGCATGCTTAACTTTTAATTGGGTGAACCGGTATTTAAGGAGTGCATTGCTCATAAAAACACATAAAACTTAAATAAACTTAAGAACTGGATATACATGAGATAGGTACAAACCATGAGATGTTTTATGAGGGTTGCTATAGTTTACGGCCGTTGGGAATACCTGCCCTGAGTTCTGAAAAAATTGAGAATTTAAAAAGGGTAAATAAATGGTGAAACATAATTTTATGATGTACTTGTTCGCTACTTGGTCAATCTTCGTCATCTTCATCTTAGCGTTATACCCAGTCGAATTCGAAGCTCTCACGCTTCACCAGTCTAACTGCGGCTTTAGCTAAACTTAAGATATTTTCTGTGAAGCGATTGCCAACTTGATCAATATTGAAACAAAAACGAAGTAAAGAACATTCGAGGTCCCTAAAAAGATGTTATGAGGCTGAAATATCAGCGGAAATCAGTACTATACAAGTAGCAGAAATCAAATTGATCTTCTGTAGTATCTACTGTAAATTGTCTGAGACCTTCTTGTAATGGGAATATGTGTTTGACTGCAATAATTTTGTTCCCAATCTTAGCTGCTACAATTTTGGCTGCCAATTTCAGCCTCATAAAGATGTCGGACAGCTTAAAAGTGAGATAGAACACTCTAGAATCTAGAAAATGTGATTACGAATGATTGTGAAAGTACTAAGCTTAGAAGAACAATGGTGACTTATCTTGAACTACACTGACGGACACATAAACTGCATCAAAGTAATAGACGACTTTGAAATAAATATTTTAACCAAGTATGCATACTTTCTATACAGATTTAAATTGAAACCTCTAGATTGGTTCGTGAACTTTAAAACAGCGTAGGGTCATATCTTTAAGTTTAAGTTTATATACTGGAAAGGACCTTAAGACTTTTTTTGAAGAAAAAACAGAAATTTAAGAAAAATTGGTTTAATTAAAAAATTGGTTTTAACAATAGACACAAACTTTATGCAAGGGTTTATTTGTGTTTTAATAAGGTGTATTACCCCCACGTGCCCTTATTACGGATTCTAATCGGTTCCGCATAGATTTTATAAGGGTTTTTAAAAGATCTTGCGGAATATTGTCCCATTCTTCTGAAAGTGCTGTTCTTAGTGCTGCCATTGTCGTGGGCGAAGGGTTTCTCGCATATACAGCTCTTTTTAAATTGTCCCAAACATGCTCGATGGGATTAAGATCCGGGCTGCGTGCTGGCCAATTCATTGTACGTATCCCAACCTCTTCGCAATAATGTTGAACTTGTGCAGCTGCATGCGGCCGGGCATTATCCTGCATTAAAGTAAAATTTTCGCCTATGAATCCCATGTAAGGCACCACGTGATCTTCTAATATCTCTGTTATGTAGCGATGTGCTGTCAAACCCCCTCTATTACCGTTTTGACGGACCATGTCTATGAACACAAGTTCTGTTCGCCCGTTCATCGATATGCCACCCCAGACCATACATGAACCGCCTCCAAAAGGAACACGCTCCTCAATGCAACTTTGAGCATATCGCTCCCCACGTCGACGATAGACTCTTCTGCGACCATCTGCACCATATAAACATGTCCTACACTCGTCCGTGAACAATACAGAGGCCCACTGCTCTTCTGTCCAATTCAGGTGATGACGCGCAAATCTTAAGCGAGCTTGTCTGTGAGCTGTAGACAACTTTGGACCATTTGCTGGTCTAAAAGGGGTGATATCCGCTTCCTTTAACCTTCTTCTTATTGTTCGTGCACACACGTTTACTCCACGCACTTCATTAAGCTCGGTTTTGATGTTAACTGACGTGAGGAAACGATTTCGCAGGGAAGTTATAACAATAAATCGGTCATCACGACCTGTGGTTGCTCGAGTTCTGCCTGTACCACGTCTCCTCCTGTAAGAACCTGTCTCTACAAACCTTCTGTATATTCTAGAAACCGTAGACTGGTTTAAATTTAAATTTCTACCAATCGTTCGTTGATCCAAGCCCTCCCGCACCAATGCTACAATTTGTGCCGCTTGTTCGGACGAAGTATCCATATTATGGTTCAAAAACTCTCGATGTGTTAAAAAACTAACCCAACAATTATGCTGGTAACAATAATTCAATTGACAAAACAAAAAAAATCAATGAGAATCAATTTAAAACTTTGCTATAAATAACACGCAAATCTGATACTACAAGTAAATTTTCTTTTCCCGGCTATATTCATTTGTTTTACTGCAGTTCTATTTTTAAATTTAATTTTTTTTTTAAGATTAACAGCCAGTCTTTCCATATTTATATAATTTAATCTAAAAAGTTTGCATACTTATTATAAAAAATCCTTTTAGAGTAAACCTGAACTTTGATGCAGTTTATGAGTCCGTCAGTGTAGTTAAAATTTCATAATTTTAATAGGATCTAATCTCACAAACTAACATCACGAATGCATTGTTTTTCTGTAACAAATCAACCAGCATTATAATTGCTAATCTATTTATTCTGCTGGCGGTACGTAATTTTAGAACACAGTAATAGAGGCAATAGAGGTTTTAAAAACGTGGATCGTGAATGCATTTTGCCATAAATTATATTATGTATGTTAATTACTATAAAATTAATTACTGAATAATAAAAATTAAACAAATGCATCTAAAACTAAAATGTCATTTGTTACGCAGCAGTGCTCTTAAGCGAATAAGTATTATACTTAAATGTTAATTTATAAATTTGCGTAGATATATTGTTATTATGACAACTAATAGTTTTAGCATTTAACTACAGTACACCAACCTCTAGAAGTTACAATTTGTGCCTGTGAAAGGTTCATAGTTCATGTACACACATGTTTATTGTTCTTAAATCTTCATAGCTCCTTCAACTTGCATAGTTAACGTTCAACATTGTTTAATTCTTATTGTTTAAATCACGTGTAGTAAAATCTATCGTACACTAAATGAAAAGTATTTGAGAATTATTTGAATTTGCTTAACTTTATTATGACCCGTAATTTAATACTTTTCATATAATGTATGAGAATATACCAGATTTATTGACGTTTATGATTACTTTTCTGCTCCTTGGATAGTAGAATGATGATATGACACAAATAATGGGGATTTCTATTGCTAAAAGAATTTTCTAAATCAGTTCAGTAAATCCAGAGATTTCACCCTTCTTCCCTTAACTGATAAGTGATAATGATATAACACAATTACATAGTTAAACTCGGAACGTAAATTTTAGGTTGTGTTTAAAAAAACATTGTAGTTTCTTAATAATTTTGATTAATCATTTTGAATGAACATTCTACGAATTGATAAATATGTAATATAAAATATCTACTATGGATTTCACTCTTCCAAAATCAACTTTGTAAAACCATTATCTGTTTTATTTGCTAAAAGGTCATCGGTATATTCCGTTAAGGTCACTTAGTGCAGGTATTTTATTGCCTCACACTGCACAACGCAGCAATTCAACACAAGGCCAAAATTGCTTTTATATTTTTTACTCTGCCAAATAATACTTATTACTATGTATAGTTGAGGTATAGTTATTACGTTTATGTACTGCAAATTGTCTACTTAGTATAATTTAGTGAAACCCAATCCTAAAAAACATTCTTAATACCAGAAAATGCAAGCCGATAATTGTTTTGTTATTATTGTTATTAACCTCGCTATCTCTACGTATTTTTGTGACATAGATATCCAATCAATGATTGTGAGTAATATTAAAATTCCCCGGCTTATAATGTATGTTTTCTAATTAACTATCAGATTATCTGACTACGTCAACGTAATGTCGTACGATGCGAAGTGAATCAAACTAATTAATTTATAATTTGAGTCTAATGTTTCAATATTTAATGTCCTAAGTTAGTTATAATAAAATTAATACTCGTATCTGTAATTTTATTACTGTGACCTTGCCTATTAAGACTGGTTTGCCATTCGCGAACGATTTGAATATTAAAGTTGACGACTCCCTTATCGCGGATTTATAACATTCACGGAGTTTTAAATGCATTGTTTAAGTAAAAACCATAACAGGAAATTATAACCGATCGGGTCTTATGTTATTATTTGTCTATTCTTTTATCCGTATTGGCATAGTAATCGCTTGAACTGAACCTCAAGGTACCGCGAGTCACGGCCATGGATGCTAACCATTGCTAGTTCCGGGTCATCCCTTCCCTCTCCGAGTCTAGACGGCAATGCAACTACTTGAATTTCACATTGAGTTTCGCGGTTAAGTAAGTAACTAAAGCAATTTTTAAGTTTACATCATCAGCGCTGCCGCCCAGCCTAGTTATGTTTCTCGCGTTCGACCATCGTCGCTTGTGCAACGCCACGACTTACCGACACTTGCTTATTGTAGCCGTCCCAACTCGTTGCCCAACAAGTTTGGCTTCTTGTCGCCTAATTACGACGTTTCATTAGGATATACCGTAGTAATTATGTCAAACTTTTGACTATTTATCAGCAGTCTCATGCTTTGCTAATGACTTCGTAGATTACATAGGTATACAAATACACAACAAAAACATCTCGGAACAATCCATTTACATTTTAACGTTCTATATACTTAATTTACTTTTTCACAGAACATGATATTTCTTAGCTCTAGGTTTTCTAGGCTTAGAAACGTATCTAGAAATCCGAGGTCCTACCTTTATTTTGCGAACGTCAAAAGCTGCATAGTGTTTTACCTTGATTCTCCAATTGACTTCTTTGTTCTGATATGGACAAAGTGGCAAAAAACCGTTGGATAAATGCAGACAAGACCACTTGTTGTTAAGGTCATCAGAAGAGGCTATATGTTCCGCAGTGAACGTTATAGTACCTATGGCTAAGATGATTACGAAAATTAAAATCATTTTTAATTAAAATTATAAAAAAGCAATCACGGTTTCCCTTGTAGCCCCAGCCGGAATAGAATAGCAGCCCTATTCCATTCCGGCTGGGGCTGAATGGGGAATGTCCATTCCATTCCCTAATGGATGAAAAACAGCAATGGGCTCGCTCCCTATTACGTGGGATCGAAAAACCGTGTTAATAAAACATGTTCGTTAACCATGAAGGTGAAGTAGCATTTTTTTTATTTCATTTTGATTGTTTTAAAAAATAAAGAGTATTATGCAAATCTGCAATAAGAAAAGCAAAGCAGTTTAGTTTAATTCAGAACGTAAGTCGTGGGGTTTGTTGGAATGTCAAGTGAGTAAGTAGACCATAAAGATAGCAAACATGCCTGGCTGTCTGCTTAATTATAAGCGTTTACTGGGACCCTTGATTATTTGCCGCACCAGAGATATCTTTTCAGTCATGCAACCGGCACCGCGATACTTAGTTTGAAAAATGACCTGATAAACGGTTATTCACCTATTATTTATTAAATAGAGCTTTAGGACCAAAACTTGATATTTTGGCTGACAAAAAAATCGTTCAGTCGCGTTTGGTCAAATACTCATAATCATTTTCTATTTCATTTCACCTGTCAGTCAGTAAAGAAATAAAAAGTTACCAATAAGTTTCATTTTAGTACATATTCTATGTACTATTTAAGTTAGAACGTAACCAGTAATATAATATATTGCGTTCGTTCACACATTATTACCTTTATAAAAACAGAAATAACACAGACTGAATAATTTGGAATATTTTATCGCAACAAAATCTAACAAAAATCTGGATATTATTGGTTCTACTATTGCATTTGCAATAAATTACACTATCGAATAAATAAATAAAAATTGAATAAAGCAAATGACCGTCTAAGGTCATTTATCCACAGCACGCGGCGGTCGCGCGTCACTATTTGACAATGAGTCAGCTGCTGGCTAACTTTCAGTGTTACAAAACGGTCAGGAACAAAAGTCGTGACGTCTATCATTGTAGTTACTATATTATAACCTAATGAAATATACAAGGTAAAATCATTGCTTTATTAGGGAAATTCCCTGATTAGTGGAGATTTTATGAATATTAGAAATTTTTCGAACATTTTCAGATCAATTAAGCTACCTAGGTGGGCCGTGTGCTTGTCTGCCACCTAAGTGGTATAAAAAAAACCTAGTCTAAATCTGGACAGAGGCCTCTTCCAATGTGCCTCATAGCACCCTATACTCGACAACACACAAAAGCAGAAACATACAAATAATAATATTTTTGCTTCCCTACTCAGAACTCGGGGGCCATGCTAACCTAACTCTAACTCGCATGGTTCATGGACCGTGATAGTATAGAATAGATAAGTTAGCATGCTGTACCTCATGAGATAGTGAGGTACATTGTACAGCATAGTGACAGACAAACGGACAGTTTCAGAGGGTTCTGTTTTTAGGAACCCTAAAACTAACGATCAAAGTCATCTTGTTAATTTTTATTCCTCTAATGTTGGATTTATTAACTATTGTAATTCAGCTGTTTCATAAATTCAAGGATGCATCATGTTTGTATTTTCCTGTATTATATCTACGTAACTAATTAACGTCAAAGACTATGAGAATTATTAATTAATGCGTTGTAACAAGTAACTGCTTAGATAAACGTACTTAACATTTGTTATTGCCAACAAACAGGAACAATAAAGCCTTAATATTCGAGGATTTCTATATTTTAGGTGTAGAATTGGAACTGCGATCAAGGCAAACATTAGTTGTCACCGTGTAAAACGTGAGAAATCATTGAACGGATTTACACTGGTCACATCAAGCCGTAGATAACTGCGGTGATAAACAAGGCTACCTGCTGATGTTAGGTATAGCTACTGTTAGAACAAGATTGTGTCATCGTATATTATTGTTTAAATCAAATTATTTACTAGTTGCACCTGCGTGTCTCGTCTCGCCTCATCGTCCGCCCGCCCTTATCTCTTTACCCTTTTTTTGGTAGTATCTTTATTATAAATGTTATAGGAATGTTTCACATAAATAGGAGTCGATAAAATGCCTTTGACAGTTAAGGTGACAGAAGAGATATTCTTACACATTTTGCATCAAATACTACAGTCTAAATATTTGTAGTAAAACTTAAAACTAGCATCACGACAGAGGTTGGGTTCTTCGTTCAAGCGTGGCTAATCGTCCAATCAGGGAAGTACCTTCAGTCCAATAAAATTGTAATAACTCGTCTGTCAATTTTATTACTTTGTGTTTGATTCCTATATTTAAGTAGATATTTCAGAGCCTATTATGCTATTGTGCTATTTTTGTTCGTAACAGTCAGATACAACTATTTTTACAGTAGGAATATAATTTGTAATACTCGCTAGGTGATTTATTTCACTAAACATTGTTACTTTACTAGTAGTTAATAAATCACATTTTATAGTTTACTTTTTTTTGTTTTATATTTAGTACGTCAATTGACTGCACCCCGCTAGATGGCAACAAAGCTGAAGTGCAGTCCAGAAGATACAGACCACCATTCCCGGTGCCATTGGACGTAAAATGGTGGTCCCTAACTTGACGGCCTTTCATTCGGAGCATTTCGGAGCATTTCAGCTCTTTATCGTGCGGCAGAGGAAAGAGCCCCCAAACCGTTTAGTGCGAGATGGTATGGATTCCACCGTGTGTGGATGCCACCGCAGACCAGCACGTGTTGTTCTGGATAGGAAGGGAGAGGGTGGGATCAGTTGAAATAACTCCTCAGAACACTCGCCGTGGTAGAGGCGGTAGAAAACGGCCAGAGAGGCAACGTCTCTACGCAACTGCAGAGGTTCCAAGGTGTTGGTAACCTCAGGGTCAGAAGTATTTGTCTCTGAAGATCCAATTATTATAATCCTATATTTTTTAAATGTAACACACACAAGCAAGGTTTAGCTGCAAACAGTTTGCAGCAAACAGTATAGTACTTATTACGCTTTATAGTCATTATAATTTTATTAATAGCATAATAACACATATATATTCACAAAAACATACGGAACGCTCGAATGCGCAAGATAACAACAATAATATTATTTTGAAATATAGAGCGCAAACAAACACCTTAGCAGCTGTCATTTTCCTTGAATTAGATAACAAAGTTTGTACCTTTGTACATACGGCACATAGAGCAATGGTATACTCTTTCTAATTTAGGGGGCCACACACCAACGCAGTAAGCACACAGCGAATTGCCAAGAAAAATGCCTTTTGACAAGAAATGACAATAAGGATTTTTTTGCTTAAGCGTAGCCCATTTTGCTGTGTGGAAAATGCTTTGATGTGTGAACCCCTTTATACCTTGACACACCATTGACAGCATCTGAAAGAAAAAAAACTGAAGGTTAAACAGATAACAATAATTATTTTCTACTTTTGTGATTGTTTGTTTGTTCCAATCTTTGAAATGTCACTGCTACTAGACACAATGACGTCACGTTTGATGTACAATTGTTTAGCAGATAGTATCTAAATTGACGTTCGGCAATTGGAAGTTAAGTCTACAAGATCAGTATTTTAGGTACTGTAGTTTCACGAGATTTTAGGAAAATTACTAATTTTCGTGTTTTTCTAAATGAGACGTACAACCGTAATCCCAATATATAACGTATTATGATCTCCGCCCTATGGTTACTGACATGCTTATACTTAGTACATTATCTCAATTCGATAAAGCAGCCAAATGTATTTATTTGTAACTAGCCGTTGCCCGCAGCTCCGCCCGCGTCGATGTCGGTAATCCCAATCAAACATTATCATTATGTCCATTTTCAAGGTCTATACCAAGTACCCCTATACCAAATATCATCAAAATCGGTTCTGTGGTTTAATCGTGAAAGCGTAACTTTCGCATATAATATTAGTATAGATTTCATAGATCATATTTGATTGAAATTTATATACTTATTGGCGCTAAAACAAGATGTTACATTATTTTGATTCAGCTTATTTACCATTTTATGGCCTACTTTTACTGCCCTGTAATTTCATACACTAACTCTAAATATTTTGGCAGTCAGTTACCATTATGTTACCCTTCCTATTCTATCGTCTCTATCTTAAATATAACGTTTTTTTTTAGAATCAAATTCTAACTGGTTCCTTTTTCTATTTCAGGACAGATTGGCAAAACCTAAAATACAGTTCCTATCCGGAAATGACGGGGTAAGTTTTACCATTTCTTCATAATACAGAATGTATGCGAGCTGGGTTGTTCAGAGGTAGCTTTGTGTAACTAACACCGATGCCGATTTAGATAACTTACTGTAACTACTAACATAGCATAAATTTAATGTTCTGGTACGTTAATCCTACGATTTTATTTGCTCAACTTGAGTTGATTTTACGTTTACTTAAAGCTACAATTTTGTTAATCTGTGTCTCAGTAACGAAATAACAATGGGAAAACACGCAGCTTATTGTTTTACAAGTAGTCCGAATATTCAAAAAGTCTCAAAGACTGTTGCAAAATACTTAGCATCCTTGTGATTGTTTTAAAACATACTGCTTTAATATCTCAACATCATTCAAAAGATTTTTTTTTTTTACCTATAAGCAGTTGTTATTTATCATATTCATGTTATATTTACACCGCCGTATCTATGATTTATTTCAATATATTCTTTAGACGTAATTTACATTCTATTTTGCTCTTAGATTTCCCAAGATGTGATATAACAATTGTCTTACATTGCACATACTTCTCTGTACATTTTACATAATTCAATGACCTTATCACTAATGACGTTTATTATTAAATGAACGTTAAGAAACATTTTCTTGATAAAATCGGACGTTTGAAGCTTTGCCAGTCAAATGCAAATAATGATGGTCCATTGTAGTCAAGATTGGACAAAACTTCTGGAACAAAAGATCTTAAGACTCCTGGTCTAAACTAAGCCTTACCGAACATGATATTGCTGTAACATCAGATAAAGGATAGGTAGTGGAAAATATATTTAAAGTGCGCACAAAGAAACAGTACAGCATCGTCAGGATCTTGGCTTCATCGTCATACAGGCCTTGACTCGCCGCAAGCGTACCAGTTAACGCTTGCGGCACTCGATACGCTTGCGAAATTATATGATGACCCACTTTGACACGATTTCGATTTGCTGCTTGACTCTGCGGTTTGAAGTCTATTAAAATTTTTACCCTAAATTATTTAGATAAATAAAATCGTGGATCACACTTTTCACGTACACCGGCCTCCTCGTCATTTTCAAACTCCAAGATTGTATACATTCAGTATCTTTGTCCACTAGTACATTTTGATAGTACCTACTGACGAAAATGTCTGAAGGCGAAGTTGATTACTGCGCCTTCGAACATTTTCATTTATAACTTACAAAGGCTTTATTGTCTTAATCCGCGTTGACTAAACAGCTAAAACTCAGAACGTATTGTAGAGTATGTAGAGCTAAATTAATTTAAAACCTTATGTAACACGAGAATTACATTTCCTAAAGCCAGGTATGTTTAGTTATGCAATAGTTTATGAAATCAACACCTAATTTACCTACAGTCCTAGTCAATTTACTCGCTGCAAAAAACGTGGCTAATGCAATTTTGTTTACACTGTTAATCCTCGGTCGATCCCCGTGCCCGACGACCGGCGCCTTCGACCGGTTTACTTGTTGCCACCGCACAGCGCGCTTGCCGGTTTGACGTGATCTCTTCTCTTGTGGCGTCGAGAGTCACTTGCTTGTATCGTATGTAAACGACCCCGACAACCTTATTCAAAATCTAAAGTGTCATGCCTTAATTTTTTCCTGTATTATAAGGTTATATGATACACGTAGCATTTCATTCTCTGCATTATATGTATTGTGTTAAATTTCCATATAACAATGCCGAGTGTGCATTGGCTGTATTTTTGTGTGTAAGAACATGTTTGAGATAAATACTGTTTTCTGAAAACTCTTCGGCGTCGTTCTTCGAATATCTCTGTATCGGTGTGTTAGGTCCGAGACTCGCTGGCACATATCCAACTTGCACATAATAACCACAATTCAATGAGTCGCAGACCAGAATAGTAAATAAGATAGAGTGGACGTGTAAAAATAGCAACCGTTCCAGTCGCTAGTGGGCACAAGTAGAGTGCACCTCACAGGTGCGACGGCCGTTGTCCTCTATGCGATTATGTTTTTTCTGACCAGATGAATATTTTATAGGTTGTGTTGTGCTACTATGCGCATTAATTTACGGAATCACACAAATAATACAACGTAGCCCCTACTATCGATATATCTTTACATCTAATGACTCATCCACTACTATGTACATTGAACCCAATGTTCTGCATTATAAAATTGAATATTCCTCACATTGTTAGTTGGATTGGAATACGTCTTGACTCGGTCAGGTCGTTGTCCTCCCGACACTTTATACCTTCACCAAACGGTTTACGAAATATTATTGTAGTCCTTGAAAATAGGAGTCGATTTTATTCGAAACGAGAATATATATTAGGTCAACGAAAACTCTTGTGTCCGATATAATAATAATAGCTTCGTTTTAAACACAATGTGTTTTAAATTGGACTTGTTAGAGATTGCAAAATGTACCGTTATTTAACAGTTATATGGTTTAGACCCGACTAAGGCCAATTACCTCAAGTACATAGGTACAACATATATATTAGTACCACAACGACTATTGCGAGCAATCATTGTTGACTAGCACTGACTTAGCTATAAGTGAAATAATATAAATAGGTGCATTATGACAGTTGTAGTCTAAGGTTGGAGTGTCCTAAATCAATTGTCAGAATAATCGACTCTGGTTACAAAAGAGTAATTCATCGTTGCCAAAACGTAACTTTTGTTACATTTTATGTTACTTTCGACCCGTATCCAATCCACCACCCTTGGCCTCGGACGCAATCAGGTAAATAAATCTATGCGGACGATAATAATGACAGTTAAATTATGTGAGAAGTGTATATTAGACAGTCTAAGGTTGGATTATCTCAAATCGATTGTGACAAATAATAGATTCAAGTAACAAACGATTACATAATCGTTTTATAATATCAATTTATTGATATTAAGATATGTAGAGGTTAGTGAATTCATGAATAGGGTATTAATAATTATAACTCTTTCGCTATGTGTGCTGTTTTCGCTTTTCTTATCAAAAAAAAACGTCTCTAGTATGCGATACGGCAAAAGTAACATCGAACACAGAAAAGTAAAGAGTATAGATAAACACGAAAATTAAAAAATAACAAGAACCATAGAACGTAGCTAACTTACGAGGTCTCACACAAATAAAAAATCATGTAGTTCTGTAGTATGTTATGTTCCGTTCCAATCGTGCTAAATTACCTTCTATGGCTTAGGGCATCTGTCATAATCAAAATGCACCTATTAAATTATTTCAAATATAAGTAGTTACGTAACGTTCTCTGTAAGTGCTGCACAAATCACTAACCTTCGCCTAGGTTTAATTTTCCGGTCACATTTTACTCATCCTGTAATACTTGATTGATCACTGAAGGCTGCTTGACGATTTCTCCGTAGCACTTATTATAGTCGTACACTTTGGTCTTTTAACCCGCCCTAGAACCTTGTTCCACTTGAATCGAAACATTAGCTGCTTATATTTACATACCTATTAAACATGTATAAAAATATTTAAATTTCACTATTCAATTTGCATATTCAGCACAAACATATTTTTTTAAATAATTGTAAACCTTCGTATCCGAGTCTATCTTGTTTCTTTAGATATATACTGTTATTAAATTATTACATAATTTTTGAGATACCTCTATCTGGCTTTAAAGACTATGCATATTATTCGAGAGAAGTCGCATGATTTGCAAGTGGTATTAAATTAGTAAGTTGAGAAAATGTTGCGTGGCACACATTATAAGGAAGCTAGTTCTGTACGACATAATATTCTAAGACACAGGTCATATATTTAATAGCTTTCTAGACTCCACAGATTTATAGATCTGCCGAAATAGAATGTTCTCGAATGGTTCATTGAAAATAATGCAAATTCAGAGAAATAAACGTCTCCATGGCAGACATTGTTACCGAAGTAACTATAGAACAAAGGTGTGTTGGCGTGAACCCCTTTATCAGATCATAATGGGTGCAGCCACGTGATCAAACAATAGTGTTTACACTCGCCACAAGGACGACCTGTTGTAGCTACCAGTTCAAAAAGATCTCGAATAGAGGCCTATTGTTTTTAACAAGTCCATGTCCCGCGATAAACTTGGCCTAGTCTATAGAGGCCTTGTCCGAGAAAAAAATTGCTAAATTGCAAAACCAATAATTTTCAATAGGTACCTTAATATAAAATTAATGTACCATTTAGTTTTTATTCGTTGTGCTTAAATCATCTGTGCAAACTCATGCGAATTTTCACAATTTGTTCAGTAACTAACTGCTCAGTGTATTGCTTCTGCTTGCGTATCTTGAGATTTTTGTACAACTTCCACAATGTAGACATTTCTGCATTTGCGGAAGCATTAGAATACAATTAACTTATATAAGCTGCCTTTCAAGGCCTGGTCAACGTGTAATTGGTTTTAACAATTCTTATTACAAAAGATGCCCTATAGACGGCAATAGTCTCATCCTAAGTTCATGTCTAATAAGTAAAATCCAAAATATACGAATGAAACAATTGTTTCTATCAGGACAACTGTTTTTACCATTTACATTGTATTCGAAATTGTTGATATTCAAATTGGTGGTATTCTTTATATCTCTCAGGACATTATAACAACCTGATTTTGACTAACTACCGCCTTTACTAATCAATATTTCCGATCGAACAATGAATCTGATTAGCGTGTGGAAACCCGTAATACCTAGCCTACCTATTTACTATTAGCTTAATAATACCTATACATTCTATAAAGAAAAAGTGACCATAACTATGGTACAGTAGGAAAGTTAATTAGATTAATTGGTCTAAATTACAATGTAATAAATACTTAACCTAAAATTCTTGAATAGCTAATTCATTTGCACGATCTTGATACCAAAGAGCTAGACATATTTGCTTGCAATCAATATGTAAGAAACGAAATAATTAAAAGAATCAAAACAAGGCAATTTGAACTGTGTTTTTATGTATTGATACGGTAAAATATACCTTTACGCATATCTTCAGTCAGGTGTGATGTATGATGTTTGATTACAACATTCTAGTTAGCTTTTTGCCAATACATCGTATGTAATCCAATACCTGGCAGTGTTATGTAATATACTGCTTCCTACACAAAATTCTGATTGTATTTTCAATTAATGCACATTTTGGACTCTCCCTGTTCATGTTAAATTTTATAACAAATCAAAATTGTCGCCATTTGACTCCACTACTCACATTCATTGAATGTACACGTAAATTCGATCTAACTCTTAGATATTACATATAAGGCGTAATACGATGAATTATTTCGTAAATAGCGAAACAATGTCACATTGGACCTACAGGGCATTTATGAATTTTATGGCATCTATAACTCCTATTCAAGTTACGAGGTTTTCACTTCATTCTACACAGCTTTCAAGACATTTATATAGAGCATTGCTTGCAATATTTTCATTGGTGCTAATGTAAAGGACTATTTAGAAGCTAATTCCTCAGTAACTGTTGTATGAAATGACTATATTTGCTTCAATCATAAACGTGTGAAATTCACCAGTAGCAATGGAACCGCTAGACAGTCAATATTTAACAATAATTCTACGTGACGTTCAAATCTGCACAATCTATAGCAAACCGGAACTAATGTGAATCAATAACTGAGGCCGGTGAGTTACATGAGGTCGCTCTAACTTCGGGGTCAGGGTTGCCAGCACGTTGAGCAAATATCCCCTGCACAGGGGACGGTCTGAGTTAACCTCCTGGTACAAACAATGCAAGATCTGTTTAATTTTACGCTGTTAAAAAATACGTTAATATTTTTCAATTTATTTTGCTCTATACATGCTTATGCAATGAAATTACTTGTTTGCTGCAGAAATTCGGTTCATTTAAAGTGTTTCTACACTTCGATTGGATTTGTATTCTGTCGATGTGTTTGATGGGCGTCAAATAGCGTTCTCCGAGTCAGGGCTCTGGGAGTGTCTTGGCGGAACGGTGCTGATTTCCTCGTGGTAATTGCTGAAGTATGCGGACGGCGGCGGTGTCGTCTTATTGGGGCTCCGGGCCAGCCGTACGTGCGCACTATTCACTTTCACTTCACAGCGCGTGCTTTTGCTATTGGATTGAACCGTACGACGACGTAAATTTGGACGTATCTTGGATTGAAATTGGTGTCAGCGTACCCTAGATATAGTACTTAACGAGAAAAGTTAAAACTAAAACCGTTTTTATGTCCATCATCGGGAAAACCTGTACGTAAACAAATGCATCATATATCACCAACAATAAAACATAGGCACCTTCTGTACAAGACGTCATCATGCAATATGTCATAGAAGCACGCAAATCTAATGGATAATGTTTTACATAAGATTGTTCAGACGAAGCGAAATAAATAATGTACCTGGTATCATCATTGCATAGTATAAAGTTATTCTCATTCTATTTTTTCGCTGACTTCTAAACCATACAACGGTTTTTAAACTGTAAAATTCATGTCATTTAAACTTGTAAACTAAGAAATCAAATCGCTATCGACATTTCGGCTGTATAATTTCAAACTAGATTCCTGCAAGAGGACTGAATACTTACCAATATACATTCAAATACCAAGATACAAAAATATGAAAACCTAGCAACTAGTTATACTACAATTCAAATCGCTTACAAATTAACAAATACTTTTCAAGACATTACTAATAAGACGCAAGTTATTTCATTATCAATATTCCAGTAATTGTTCATGTGATCCAATGAAGGAAACATTCCTTTTTTAGATGCCTTAAATTGTTTTGCACTAATTCTATCCACAGATAAGATTGAAGATAATATCAAAAACATAAAATGAAATTTATAAACTTTACATTGCAGACAGATAGGCCTCGGGCACAGTATAATTTTGTAAATGGTGTAAGTTAGTTACTTAAACCATTTATTACTTTACTTAGAATTATATTTTGTATAATTACATTAATTAATTTTTGTTATTAATAAGTAATTAGGTTAACGATATCCCGTTGTGTATTTACTTCTTGTACTATATTATGTAGGTTAGATAATCGTCTCTAATCACACTTTGTTACAATCCTGTTACGTGTCATTAGAAATGAAGCAACCCTTGTTTTATCAGATATTAATCTAAAAACACATTCTGGACACTTGTCAGAATGTACGAAGTGCACTTGCTAGGCTTTGATTTTTCACAGCCGAATTATCGAATATTCATAAACTTTCACTTTTTACCTTCAATCACAAAGTGTTCGACCGTCATCGATGTTGTTAATGACTACTATCGCATCTGACCTACGATAACTTTATAGATTAAAAGTATTGAGTTGTCTGGCCGACAGCTCGAGGAATAGGGACGTTGTGTCGTAAAATCATCATATTTTGACTTGTAAGTTAGTTTTACTTACATGCTACATTACATGTTGAAACTTGATGTCGTACAAATAATTGCCAGACAGGATTCACGTGAGTGCTGAGGCAATTATTCAAATAGGTGTATAATAAAAGATAAGTCTTGATGTTGTCATCGCTCTTCAATCATGCTTATTAATAAATAAAAACACATTTACACTTTAATGAATATTAACAGAACCAAATATATACTTGTATTAACCTTGTCTTTTATACAAAGATTGTCAATACCTTGACTAAGTAGCGCAGCCGATATTCCACACGCTATGTACCGTGCCTCTCAAGATCTACCCGTAAGGTTGCCGTTTTAATGTTGTTTTTCCATTAAAGTAGGGAAAGTTGTTGAGTGCGCTGACGCCGCGTATCCATCATACATAGCTAATACCGCTTTCGATGCCCAACGAGGATGTGTACCTACGTAAACTAAACTCTTTTAATGTGTCAAAGTCAACAAATGCTTAAAATACATAAAATTCAACTTACGGCCTATGTTTACCGGAAATTGACCTGAAAATTAAATTTTCTCGCATCTTGCTCAGATATTTTCGAGTTCATGGCCCAGTTAAATGAATATCATTGGCTCATAAAGCGTCCAGCTTTGTTAATGCACGTCAGATAATAGGTACACAATTACACATTATTCTAAATATCGTTAACCAAGATAATAATACAGCATCGCATCGTACATTGGACGTCCTCATGTCGTCGTGTTTATGGTTACTAAGCATAGGTGGCGCCTCTCTCGCCATGCATCCAATACTTATTATACGCGTCGACAATTTCTCCTTAGAAATGCCGTTTCCTCGAGATATTTTCTGTCAAGTACCTACTTGTAGGTGATAAATGTCACCACATTGCCACATCAAAGTATTCTGAGATTGTGTTTAGGGAGTAAAATACGATAAATTTTACCTTGTGATATCGTTGTATAAATGTATCTAGTCTTTTGTTCTCATTAAAGTGCGCTACTGAAAGTGTAAATAATATTATTATGCAGTACGACTACCTACTTAAATTAAAATATTTTTAATTATCTTACTTCCGAGGTTGGCGCAAAAAGATAACAATTAAAATAAAAAATACAATGTCGAGAGAAATATTTAAAAAAAAATGTTTAAGGCGTGTAAACATTTTTTTTTAAATATTAACGTTACCTTACATACATGTAGCATCTAATGTATAATGTATCTATGCTAGATTACTAAATCTCAAGTTTGCCAATGACCGCTTGTAACGACGGTGAATGTGAGAATCCAATTAGTATGTTAAATGTCAAAATAAATATGCATATAATATAAAAAAATAGAAATATATATAAAGTTAAATAAAACATTAAGGTAAAATATTCATGTGTATAAGAAAATGAAGATTGTGATAAATTTTATTATCAAAACCGATTGTGCAAAATTTACTGAATTTGGAAGCGAATGAGATCATTGTATGCAATGATGCATTGAATTTCACATTGCAGCTATTAATACAATAATTCCAACTTTCTCTTATTTTGTATAGGTTCAAATCGGGTGATGATTGTCCTACTTTCAAAAGAAGAAAAAATACCGGAAAAAGTATTGAACAGAAAAGTAAACTCTTATAGGATTTTTGTTTCGCTCTACGTTTTTAATATACAAAATTATCGTATGTTAGTACCTAATACGTTTAGTTTTCCAATTGTAAAACTGATAGGTTAAAGATCAAGCATACATTTGTAAGTGTTCAACGGTTACCGGTTGCCCATTACTACTAACTTCGCTTTTATATTTACATTTGTTTACTCAATTCTCGGATATGATACGTTTATGTACCAATCTACCAGTCAGCAATCAATAAATAATAGCCTCAAATAAACGCTGGTAAATCATAACTGAGGGATTTTAATGGCATCGTGTGACGTGACCTATTGATTATTAAACAGCTGTTTACACAACTCTATCAAAGCAAGTTGTTGAAGTGGTTCTATTCATGCGGGTTAATAACGTTGTTTTCTTCGTCATCGTAATGAAGCACTGGTAGCTATAGTTCCTCAATCTCAACTCATTAGAAGAATAAAAAGTTATGAATTAGACTGATACTACAACAAAGAATCTTAAGGTGATGTGACATTAAAAAAAAAATACCAATTACATTTCACTAGCGTTTTCACTTCTCGAGTTGAGGCAATAGCAATATAAACTTGAATTTAATGATAATGTAATTAAATTATTTCACCTATATTTATTTATCTACATGTAAAAAATAGTCGATCTCGTTTATGTCTATCGTACTCAGAAAAGGACCAAATTTGCAACTTTCTATGTACGATAATAATCCAATCAAATCAAAATAAAAAAACAATTCAACGTTTCAAATTGTATCAGCTGATATTTACCACTCAATATTACCTTCGTATCTTTTGAATAATGTCGTCCATGTGTTAATTTAAACAATCGTTTTCAATAGTTTTTATGAAGGTAGGTATTAAGTGCCAAGTAAATAATCGTGTGTATGGAAAGAGGACAATTTAGTAGATAGATATAAAATGTATAAGCTGTGCGCTAGCTTATGTTACGAAAGCTTGCATTGGAGCCGATAATAAATTGTACCTGGCACCATTACGTAAGCAGGTAAAAGTTACCGCTCGCTTCAAGCACTATTCTGAACTTCACGAGTAGGTGGCACTCGGACAATAGAATACTTTTCGGCAACATTTTGCGATCATTGAATCTGTTTCACAAAGTGGCATAGAGTACACTTGTCGTAATATAACAAACTATGTCAAACAACAATAATAATAAGTTGTCTGTTTTTAAGTTATATTATAATACTGAAAGTTGCATAAAGTAATTGTTGTTTACAGAATTACGCTGTACGGCCCGAAAAACGAGTGTTAGTAAGAGTCGTGTAGCCTTCACCTCAAAGCCTATTTTCGATTGAATTGTGCCACAATTAACAATACAACTAAACTGTTTTTAATGTTTTATGTAATTGGTCTATTTATCACCACAAACGTATATTTATATTTATCATTAAACTGTACTGTAGTAAAACAGATAATATACTCAAGTAAATACTAGAATCGTGAGTTATCGTTACCCAAATAACTACATATTAGAGTTAAAAGTTCGTACTCGCGTGCGACAACCCTGGTGTGGTAAATGTCCATTTCACAGGCTACGGTGTGTAACATAGCAGTCTTGTAATAATCATCCATACTTAATATTATAAATGCGAAAGTAACTTTGTCTGTCTGTTTGTCTGTATGTTACGCTTTCACGCCTAAACCACTGAACCGATTTTGATGAAAATTGGTATAGGGGTAGATTAGACCATGAGAAAGGACATAGGCTATGTTTGGTCGAGATAACCGACATCCACGTGGGCGGAGCCGCGGGCAAAAGCTAGTAGAGAATAATGATTATAATGATATTCATGATAGCGACGCGAGGTACGAGATAGTAGACGGATTGTTATATCGGATTCTCGTAGCATGTGTTTTCCATCACTAAATTGATCTTTTGACGTCATAGTTTCGACATTTAATTTACATAGTCTGGAATAGACGCAAAATCTAAATGTTTACCATTTCAGGTCTATTCAATTGTTTTTAATCCGGTTCTTTTTAAGATTTTTATTTCTCTTTTCTTTGTGTCACACCATAGCCAAGTAAAGTTTTTCTATAATTTCGCATTTTACCTATTTGATGGATACGTCCTGACAAAAACTATATACAAATATTATGTCATGCGAACGTTAGTTTAGTAGTACTTGTTCGGTTATTCTCTTCCCCCTGTAATAAGCTCGTCGTAGCAACGATAATAAAATGGCAAACGTAATAAAGCCGTAATCGGGAGGCGTGGCCAGCGTCATGTCGCGTCGGCGCCACGTCTGTACCTACTCTGTACTGTACTATGGCTATAGATGCTTCTGGATTGTTCTAGATTGAGAAAAGAAATGCTCATTTCAATTCTTTTTTCTTTTTACTGAAACATCTTTCCGTTTGTGATGAGTATCAGCCAGCTCGTGATGTATCTTCAGACCCTAACCTGCGGATTGACAGCCGATGCTTTGTGCTCCAAAGCCTTGTCTGTCAGTCAGCAGGGAAGGAGTTCCTTTGCGGCATTTCGAGTTCAGACAGAAGTCGCTCCAAATATGTACCAATCTCTATCTCTAGCTCCAATAATAGACCAAACAAACCATATTATGGAACTGTAGCGGAGCGGGCTACTGGCATCTAAGTTTAACCGGGATTAGCACTCTGATGATGATAATCAACGTCCATCTTCTTATTTTATAACTATTTCATTGTGGTACAGAATATACCTTCTAGAACCAAGTGGTTCGGTGAATCTTTCCTATGCCACACCATTAAGACCTGGAACTCCCTGCCAGCTCACGTGTTTCCTTCTTCCTACAGTCCCGGGTCCTTTAAAAGCGGGGCGTGAAAAGGCATCTAATGAGGCCTTCAAGCTGAGTGCCACCATTGTTAACATGGTACAGTCAACTACAGAAGTAGCTTAACAAATTCTAATTTATTGAACACTGTGGCCCCTAAACCTTACATAAAATTGTGAAAAAAAATACATTGAATATGTAAATTAAGTTTGTCTTCTGGGAATCATAACACTACATTTACTATAGACAGATGCATTCCAATATAAAAAAGATTTGTTAAATATTTTAGTGTTCGAAAAACATTGGAAAAAATGAAATGCTCAAGTGAGACTCGAACTCACGACCTTTCGCTTACAGGGCGACTGCTCTGCCAACTAAGCTATTGAGCACCACTTGAATCATTCCAAATTTTCCTTCTCTTTATATCCGTCTATAAGGGCGACGGTCAACTTATGGCGTTGACTGTACATGTTTATGATGGTGACCCTCTTTCCGACACTTGCCTTTAGTTTACCATCAGGCGAAGTGCAGTCAAATTGACGTGCTCTTTTATAAAAAATATGTTTTACAATTGTTTCATAACCATAACTGTTGCAATATCGCTCATTTAGACTCCTAGATTTATCAAGCACGTGTCTCGATAAGGAATCCTAATACATACATGTGTAAGTATGTAGAGTTTATCAATATTATGCTAGCTCTTGATAAGATTATTTTAAACTTGTTAATAGCAGTATCCTATTCATGACATGACCCTCAATTCCTAATCAGGAATCATCATGTTGCAATCTTAGTATTTCATTCTTCGTGATTGTTGATCATTTCAATATGTTTAAAATTTATTATAATCAATTTACTTACGCTTCTTGTACATCGGGAGAGTTGAGAGGGAAGATCTACATTTGACAAACTATTGGTCATAAGTCATAAGTAATATAACATAGAAAGAATTTTGTTTCCATAATGGCTAGTTACTTTTCCTGAACGGAAAATTGCCTCACAGGAAAATCCAATAACGCTACTTTTCCTGAGCTGCTTCTGAGAATTGTCTTACCGGAAAATCCAGTAACACTTTACCCAATCAGAGAATGGACCCCAGGACGCAACAGTAGTGCCATTCCTTACGCATTCGCAGCTAGATATCTTTGTCTGTGGATATCTATAGTAAACAATGTTTTCTAAAACTGTATTCCGCTTTGATTTCATAATGAATCGAGCGTGATCTTCAACAAAAATTCCTCGGATCCGATCTCGACTCTCGAACGCGTGTTTCGCACCTTGATCTAAATACTTGCGACATTATCTGGTCTCGTCGTTATATTGTGCGTCAGATATTGCATCGACAGTTTCGAGTACCTTGAACTACCGTAAATATATTTAATATGCTCAATTAGCAGTTAATTGCATAATTTGGAGCTCATTAAAGCACCATGTCTTGCCTCAATGGTCCGTTGTCGTTTGCGATTGAAATTCAAAAGACACAAATTTTATAGATTTTTTCTGTTAGGATATTCTATTTATTCCGTGGTAAGACAGTCTGGAAATGCGATCAGTAAAAGGCAATAGGCTCACCTGATTATAACGTAGGACTAAAAATATAGCTGATAAAATGTCGGTGTAACAACCCCCTATCTACTTGGGGGATTTACATGCGAGATATAAAAACAACTTAACGTTGTTAGGTACATGAGGAAAAATTGTTTCCTTTTACTCTCATTGCCTTATCAGTTTCTCGCTTCATGGCAATAGGTTCTCTCCTATTACTTTGGACCGAATGTCGTATTTGACGTAATGTAACGATTACGTTACATTACCTATAACCATAACACATTAGTGTTAATGGACCCTGCTTACTCGTTCAGGGATAAACACGCGTGAATATAAGTATGCTTATCACTATCAGTTATCAGGAAAAAAAAGAAATAAATATTTCGCATAACCGTTATTCTTCAGAGTCGAGTCCTGAGGGAAATAACCTCGGTCAATCCCCTTTCGTGTCAGTATGCAACGTTTTGAAATGATGTATTCATGAAATCTGCTCTCCTGTTTTTATTCATAAATCATTCATACTCTTGAAAACGTGTCTTTGTTTTTGTGTCACTGAATAAAATCATGAAACGTTACATCACCTGTAATACTTAACTACGCTAGCTTTGTTTATGT
Organism: Eilema sororculum; assembly: GCA_914829495.1. Taxonomy (NCBI): domain Eukaryota; kingdom Metazoa; phylum Arthropoda; class Insecta; order Lepidoptera; family Erebidae; genus Eilema; species Eilema sororculum. The sequence continues at coordinate 14,548,067 of OU618552.1, read as the reverse complement.
TCTTTGTTAGCCTGAAACCGCTGCATAATGTGTTACCTTTTTATTATTTCTGTAATATTTATTCTTTAGATTTAAATTTACTTCTAACTCTGAATATCTAAAATACTGATAACGGTTTCCTCAATGTCAGAGGTGCTCCTTTCTCCCACAATGTGATTTCAAGAGATAAATTCGAGTCGACTACTGAATTATGATATTTATAGTTCTAAGGAATGGCATTATTTATTATTATCTTGGTCTTGAATTGAAAATATTCATTCATGGCGCATTTTTTCTATAATCTTCTGTTTGTAGATAGCTTCTTAATAGTACCTAGTGATTGTACCTACCCATTTAATTAGTGATGAGGACCAAACCAGTATGAAAAGTTTAAGCAAACGGTGGATTCTGGTCTCTATCTTGGAGGAGGTGTGAATGTTTCAGTTTTCATATGTAACTATTGTTATAATAGCCCCTATAGGTTGTGATGTGAGCAATCAGCAACTACTGGACTGTTGTATGTCGGTTAATGTGTTTGTGTATAATGAAACAATAAGTTATTATTTTGTCTGATTGTCAGTAAAAGTAAGTCTGCTTCATACAATAGCTTCGTCTTGTTTGTAGTGGGAACATCCACTCGCCTTTTACTTGCCATTGTTTTTGGTGAAACGTTCTCTCGCATCAGTTTCATTCGTACCAGTTCACTGTCGTCGATCAAAATACTGTTTAAAACGTTCCCAATTAAAAGAGCTGATAAAACTAAGGTGAATTGTCATTGTTAGTGATAAAATTTTGTTATCTATACATATTGATGCGCAAGAAACAAAGACTACGATAAAGTTATTCGGTTTTCACAACCCTGGTAATAGTTTCACCATTATTATATGTCTCAATAATGAAAGATTTCTATGTATTTCACGTTGTATCAAAAGGTGTGCCGGCAATAATTCGTTACGCAAGGCAATCACGTGATCTGTTGGTGGTGTGTACGGCGAGGCAAGTATGTATGTATGTATCGACGGAACTATCGGGCGTTGAGTAACCGCGGCTGGAAAGAGCTTCGTTACGTAGAGGTTTCGATACAGCCTCGCGACGTAAGGCCGTGGTTGCAGTCACGTCGCCGGTGAGAGGTGCCCCTCCTCTGGCGGAAGGTCGCGAGCGGCCGCCGCGAAGGAGAACGGCACCAGAATGAATCCTTGCAAAGACCCGTCAACAGCAACGCGCGTAATATTTGCAATTCAACTGACATATAAAATACCTGTATGTCCTCGTGCACTACATTGTATCAATACCTATGATATTTTGGCTACTTTACAAAGGGCAAAATCAAAAGCATTTGACGTAACTCCGTATCTATAAATATAGGAAGCCGCGATAACAAAATACACATACAAGTGGTTTGAGTACAGTAATCTAATCATTTACCACGCGCAAATAATTACCATAGTTCATTCACCGGAAAAGGAAACTTGATGTAAAATAACAATTTAGTTGACAAGGCATTCGATTATGCAGCTACTCTAAAATTTTCGCGACCGTGTCAGTAGTGTTTTGCAAAGAAATTTAAAATTTAATGCTTGCAATTGTTTATTTCAGAGGAGTGAATATTGTAAATGTTAATAATTCAGTTGGCTAAATTGTTATCGATTGTACATAAACGTGAAGGCAAGGTATTCTAGTTTTCGAACGCAAGTTTTCAATAAGGCTCGATCTGACCAATGAGCGTGCGCCGATTGAGTGAAAAAACCCAAGTTAGACAGGCGCGCGCACACACACAAGTTGCTGTTCAATGGCAACAATGCGCGAGACTCGAATACAATTTTTTTTTTCAACATAAGTATATAATTAAATGAATCGGTGTTACCTCACCGCTGCCGACGATTGCGACAAGAGCGGCCGCATCGTCCATTAGAAAGTCGGCGAATATGCAAATAGTATCGTAGAAACCTCACGAATAACTGGCCACTCACTTCGCCTTTAAATGTGTCTGCAGCGATGAAAGTGACTATTACCGTTAGTAAATTGTGTTAGAACAATTTCTGCCGCGGACGCATTGCCAAATTCTCTGCTCTCCATATTGTTGATTTAAGATTGTCTGTTTCAACTTTCCTGTCTTGTTGTAACATTATAGGGAAAACTTCGTGTTCAACTGATCATTGTTTATCAATATGTCAGCTGTATGAGCGTTAACATTCATTTGTTTATTTAGAGATAGCCCAACTACTTCTCACGATTCGATATTTAATGGAAAAGTTTTAAACTTCGACACGACACACCTTCGCGTCGCGTCGGTCTGATTTTAATGTACTAAATCCGTAACTTGTTGATGTTCAAACGTACCATTTAATTGTCTTTATGAAACGATTAACGTCTGAAGTTAATTGTGGTCAACACGTCATATGTTTTAAAAGCAACAAGTCACCTTCCATTGCTCCTCATGTACTGGAACTATTGTTTTGGACTTCAAGGTGAAGTACAAACATTAAATTTTCTTTTTTTTATGTTTTAAATTTGCTTTATATAACTTGCAAGAGGGGACGTGCTAAAATATTAAAGATATTGGTAGTTGCACGTGAGGAAACACAAAATTGATACATGATTGCAATGATAGAACTAGTCAATATTTGAACAACCCAAACAGCAAAAGCCTAACATATTCGTTCGACTACCCGGACCTCTGTTCTGGTTGAATTATAAACAAGTTTGCAATAATCGTTACCAATACTCGTTATCATATATCATGAAGTAAAGAAAATAACAAGTCGACAAGCAATTAACAGAGGGGCGATCACAAGCCAGTTGCGTGAATTTCCCGCTACAATTCGTGTTGAAGTGAACCATTTATTATTGTACACCACTGACGTAGGCTTCGATCAAGCGAACAATAATGTACCAACAGTATCTACATTTAAAGCTCAATTTACATCGATTTGCCTGTGCCACCTCCGCGCTGTTACGTCAATAAGATACAACACGTTAACTCGAAGCTGAGGCACACGACCGCTGGTTTTGCGTCCGGGTTTGTCCCGTGGAATTGTAAAATACATTCCGTATTTTGTGTTTTACCAAGTACCGCGGACGTTTGCTTGAAAACCAAACCGTGATTATGACATATATTTATGTTTGTTCTTTTGTTAGTCGCGAACATTAAGCCAATCCGAAGCCGAGTACGCTATCTACGACGTAGTGTGTATATCTATCGGTCGAGCGAACCGAACGGACCGGTTGCGACGGCCTCTCACTTCGTAAGTCTGTTTACCGCTCGCCGCTAGCTGAGAAATTAGGTAACCAACAAAAGGCTCAGTCGTTGCGCACGACGGGCAATACACAATGAAGAAATCTCCTGCCACAATCGAAAAAATTAAAAGAATCTGAGTGAAAACACTTGTTTACACATTTGGAATTACGTAACCATAAGGTTTGCTACCACAGCTGTCAAAATTATGAAGTCTATGGCATGTACAAATTAATCGACCAAGCGGCATTTCAATAATGCCTTGAAAAACGGACGGCGGATTTCCTCGTGTACACCTATTTTCCGGTCTAAACGATGTTGCCCGACCTTCATGAGAAGACACAATGAAACCAGCGACCTTGACATGATACCATTTGCAGATGGTTAGACTATTTACCTATAAATAACTGTCTATATATTCATGTATGTTATTGTATTAGTGACAATCGCAAAAATCGGTCAATAAAAGCAACAAAGCAGAACTATTTAGAATCCATGGAAGGAACGCGATGCGGGCGAGACGGCTGTTGACCGAATGCCGAAGTGTTCCATCGCGAGGCGCTCTTTATATCGGTCGGCAGTGGCGTAGAGAAAGCCGCCCCCGCACTCCCCGCAGTGTCTGCTGCTCGTTCGTAGCGGGTTTTTTCCTCATTAACTCCATAATAACATATTATGCTCTATGCCTTTACCTTGTATTTATCAGACTTGAATCGCGTGATGGACGTTGCTTTATGCATTATTGACTTAGTTTTTATACGTAGAACACTGACAATATTTAACTTTACATTTCAAAGAAAATGACAAACAAAATTAATTTTGCACACGGCATATTGTAAAATCTAAAGTTGGGGTAATTGGCCTGGGGAAACACCGAGATGGTTTTTCTTATGAGTGATCTGTGCATCGGTTAACACATTAGCGACTGGACTTGTCGGGTTATTGCTCCATCGGTGTCCGCTTCGCGGCGCACTCTTTAATAGGTTAATTGCGTGGCATTGTGATGCTGGCACACATCGTCAGCTGCGACCTTAGAGCAGCTCGCGGCCACGCATGTAGGTGCGTGCGATACCAAATGAGATACGCCTGGACACAAACAATTCTGCTCTTTACAATGTAATGAAATACCCCACCGCCTACAATTTCTTAGTGTCCGTGATTTGCTTTACTGTAATATCTCATCACCTATCTTAACTAACGCGTCCTATTTTTGTAGTATCTGTGAAAGGGAAGTGGAAAGTCTTGACAAAATAAATTGAGTTCATTTTTTCCTGGCACTGTGTGGCGAACCATGAAGAAGTTGTAGCGACCTCAATAAGCGGATTCCGAAAGTTTCGCGCAGTTTTGATTATAATTGTTTTATTTTAAAGTACATATTAATAACACTACATACGTTATTTTAATTTGGAAACTGATGATTATTACCTTACGTGAAACGGTGCGCTACACTCATCAATTGTGTAGCCGCGAAGTTGCCATACCACACGATGAAAGTCATTACTTCATGAGTTATACACACTAGTACGTGTGTATGTAAGCAGTTGCAATTGCATTAGGTCTAGTTGCCCAGGTTAGCCTTATTTGGACATGTAACAAGAACTGCCGTAGATTTCTCATGTGATTATTATACTCTTTTATCTCAGTCGTAATCGTGTGACAGGTGGAGAAATGTATGTAACACAATATATTTCAGTGGTATGTCGTTATGCATTCTATACAGTCGAAATGCCCCATAGTAATTTGGCCGTTTTATATTCCTATGTGATTCACACGATATCTTGTGCCAGATTTCCCACGACTAAACTCTTCACTCACAGGCACGCGATTAAACATATTCTATTAAAGCATTATGTGTCATCACCTTGTAAAACAGTTAACATCGATAAAATTACGTTATCAATTAAATTATGTACACAAAAATTAATAAATTGATCTATTGTTGCTTGGGCCATCTTCATTCTGCTGTGACAGTTGATATATATTATAAGTAATAATGCTACAATGTATGGTAGAGTCCTCTTCAAAAGACAAGCTAGCATAATTAGATTATGGTACAGTATTACAGCAAATTTATATTAGTGCCACCTATTGTTGAGTAGAAAAAAATAACAAACCAGAACTCTACATTAATTAGGCGATTGGCACACTGCGACGCGCGACGCGGCGTCGAGCGTTGTTGCGTCGACGCGGCGTCGCGCTCGTCGCCTCTACGGAGCTCATTTTGTATAGAAAAACGCGGGGTCCCACACACTGACAACGCAATCACACGCGTTGCCGCAGAATACGCGCGTACAAGCAGAAAACGCGAGGTATAGCACACTGAAATCTGCATTCACGCGCGTGTTTTTCGAGGGATTTTTAGTCCGAGAGCTGTTAGAAATTTCTGTGTAGGTAATTGAGACGAATTTTAAATTAATATTATTGCAATGCAACATGACTGTTTAACAGCAAATTTAGAGCGCTTTCACATCAACTGACGTCCGATATCCAATATCCGATATCCGAGATCGGAGGAAGTCAAATATCGATGCCCAATATCGGGTATTGGAGCCGACACCACTGTTTTGGCTCGTTATCGGAACACGCAGAGACTGCAAGCGACTTTCAACCTAAATGGCATTTTCTTAGTTACGTCTCTTTTCGCGTTAATAGATGACGCTGATCACGAATACAAGAATTTTTTTTAGTAACTATATCATGTCAATAAGTCGAAAATAGCTTGCACTTCTAATCATTTTCTTTTCATCTCTAGCGTTCTTAATATAGTCTGGGCTATCGAGCTAATGGTCGGATGGCTTTACTTTACTTTTCTCAAAATTTTAGATTACTTCACACACCTACCTACCAAAAAAATTATAATATCTCTCTGACTATACTAGCTCTCTCGCGTCCACGCGCGTCGACGAACGACGCCGCGTCGAGCGTTGCAGTGTGCCAATCGCCTTAATGTAGAGTTCTGGTAAATTGTATTTATGGAACTCGAATGTTCTACGAGTAGTATTGAATGAATGTAGAAAGCACTGTTCAGTTGTATTATGTGTACAAATACAACCAAGTTTGCTGCGAAGCGAAGTACCGAACAATCAAACTGGAAAGGAAAAATGAATTACTTTGAACTTTTATTGTCAGAATAATAAAAGGGTTCACAATTACTGAAAGACTTTATTTATCTCAAACTCCGCACACGTCAATCACATTGCGAATTGTAATCTTCTCCCTCTAAAACCATTATCTCAGCGCTTGATTCCCGGTTGCATCCGTGATGCTCACCTGAGAACACGCTTCTCCGATCTTCAGCATCCCTGATAGTGAGACCATTGACACGAATAGTTACTATGTCATCCCTTACGAGATCAGGCTAGTGTCTAAAGCCTTCCTCTTTTACCGGAACCAAGTGGAAATGACATGACTAGACAATTGCTACCCATGTAACCAATCGTATGTTTTACCTCAAAACGTGGCTGCACCAGCGAAGACGACACTCCTGTATTTTAGCTGAGCCATATGCAGGCGCTGCGTGTCACGGATATGAACATTGCCACGGATGCGGGAGTTCCTCACGCGATCTTTACGCGTTACTCCCTCTAACGCAGCATATATTCTTATTCGTGACATGCAGCTCCTGATTATGTCGCTCTAGAAACAGCTACGTTTCGTAGGCTTGTAAAATGACTTGCATGCATTGCGTTTTCTGGTTCTATAAAAATAGAAAATTCAAAAGAATTCAATTATTAACAGCATTCCCGACATAAAGCTGTTCAAAATAATAACCTGGTCTGTTTATTACGCTAACCGGTACGACGACGGAATAATGTAGTTCATGAAATTTGTTTAAAGAAATTCAAGGTCCATTTTTATTGGCACAGTGGTTCTACTTACTATTGAATTCAAATATATGTTTGCTGTAATTTTTATTCTTCATAAAGATGTCACGTGCGTAAACGGAATGACACTATTTATATTTGTACAGTTGATAAGGGCAAGCAGAACACTTGCCGAGCTGTCCACATTAACGTATAGAATGGAAACCTTTATATCATAATTTATGTCCCACGAAATATATGACTTACAAAGTTTCAACGCAATCAGATGACGGACAAACAAAGAAACATTCATTTCTATATAAATATACAGTCATTATATTATACCGGCTAAAATTACTTCTGCTTGACATGTAACCTTTTCAGTTCTTTCAGTTGCCATTGTAAAAATTGTTTCCTCCAAGTTTCTCTCAAGTCATATCATCTCATGGTTGCCATTTTTCATTCTAGAAACTCATTTAACCTTCAGCCTTGCTATTTTTATGAAATTGTACTAAACCACGCATTCGCAACAGATTAATAGAATGTTTCAAGATGTTTGACGAAATGATACACTTCTAGCAGTAACTATCTTTTGTAGCGAAGTTATAGTTGGAAATATTATACCGTATACGGATATTTCTCTGGTTCATTAAATCATTCATATTTGCTACTATTCATTTCATGACACATAGCAAATTGTATATTATTAATATCAATACCACTATTTATTTCAGAAAATCTCCATTCCGGCGCCTGCCAGCGGCAATGGGCAGTCGGGCGAGGCTACATTTCTCTTCAGCATTAACAGTAACGCAGAGATGGAGGGTCCACAGGTAACTAACTTTGGGTACTTTTATTAAACTGACTGTTATAGAATATTTAAAAAAAACTAGTCGAACGCTACCGATTTAGGTAATTTATGTCAAAACCATAACATAATCATATGTTGAATTAAACTTACCATTATGAATGTAGAATTTTCGAGCTCTCAAATATATATTTGAGAGCTCGGAAGTTCTACGAATTCTCTCTCTACATTCATAATGGTAAGGACTTAGAGTGACATGTCACTGTGTGCACACTGTCCATACCTCCCTTCCTTTCCTAGTCACTCTTCCTTCCCTTAATATGGATGGTAATGCATGAGTGACACTATTCAAACGCTCACCGCGATTGAGTGACCATCTGGCTCACCCATTTGCCGATTTTGCTGTCCTAAATAAACGAAATACATATTTTACTTTGCTACGATGGAATCTAGAGATATAACTAATTTACATATCACGATATCACACTCGAAAGAAGCCGGGGCAATATAAGAATACACTGTTAAAAGTTATTAGTATACAGTTAGATATTATGGAAGTTGGTTAGGGAGTATGGGGTCCCACCACGTTGGGGTTCAAGCCAACCCCACCTGTCAGCTGTGAGCCGGTATACTTGTTTATTAACGAATTAGGCGCAAGCTTTCCACACGAAAAAAGAGAAAGAGTAAACGGAACCCGGGTTCCAAGGTGAAATCATTGTATGCAAACCGAAGATGATAGAGATATAGAAAGATTAATTATTTTTTAAGTATGTGTTAAAAATCTATAGTATTTGCACAGCTTCGATAAATGTACCCTAATATAGCTACTAACACTAGTAATACACCAATTTTATGTACGATCGATTTCCTAATACATCATCTAATTCTATAAACGGGTATGTTTCCTTAACACGTTTAAAACAGTATCAGACAAGTTGAGGAAACTGACCAGTTATTAAGTGTTTTAAATACTCGTACATAACAAACTAGTTCACTATTGCAGGGTGTGTATTATATATACTTCGCAGACATTAACCAGTTTCTTAATCATTGATTTCTAGAATTAGCCTGTCGAACAAAAGTGCCAATATTTGTAGCACTAAAGAAACTGACGGCTATAAAATGTAGACTAAAATTTGAACAAATCGTAACGTTATTGAGCACACATCCCAGTTCACCTTGATTATAAACCGGTGTTTACGTCATGCGGGCATTATCTAACCATACACACTTGGTACATATTTTTACTTACTTTTTTATCACAATAATATATACTGATGTACGGAACGTTGTAAATATGCGGTATACGAAAAATATCTTAAAATTAAAACATCCTTAATAACCCGCTTATGTATTTTATTTGATGGAAATACCAGTTGTAAATTATATGTATAACTGTTTATTTAAAATCCGTGAACATCACAAAGGATTCGCTACTCTCTATAAGTCATCATAATACATTCGTGCATACTGCCTACAAACATACCCTCACTTCATATTCCTATAGTGGTAGGCAGAGACAACAGAGCGCCACTTTATACGATCCTTACATCCCTTGTCCTCCGCCAACATTTTCATGCCTTTTATTCTTTTCACTTCGCACTCTGATTTTTCTGAGACGTGCCTATTTGGTCCGTAAACGTTCTTAGTCGGCTCAAGTAGGCTACACTTTAGATACACGTCTTTCTACTTTGTGTATCGTACACCCACTTAATGTAACATGACACGTTAGAGTAAGCGTTACATTAATTAGGAGGCTATATTTATGTTAAAATTACAATTCAAAATTCTGATCTTGAAACTTGAATTCGCTATCTGTTAGAATACCTTGTATTGATAACGATCGTGGATCTCCATTTTATGACCACGACGTGTCAGTGCGTATCTTTATATAAGTCTTCTAAACTACAATGGATTTTCATGCGATTTTCACTGTCATTCAAATATTTTTCTATGGAAGTTTGGATTCATATGACCAAAGAAAGACGTCCAGTTGCACCTGAAATCGGGCATCGGGGCTATGAAATTGAAATGGGTATGAGTCTACATTGTTACTGAAAGACTGGTGTCGTATATCAGTAGACTGCGTGAAATAGAAGGTTAGGAAAACCTTAACAAAACACTAATCCTATTACGCTTGACGCTCATTTACAGTAATCTTCTTTTCTTATTGTATTTTTACAAGCATTAACAAGTCGACCAAACGCGCATGAAAACGTGCTACTAGGTATAATAAGAGGGGTTTACATACACAAAAAATGATGTTAAAGTAAACACTTAGTACTGCTCTTATACTTATTTGTTGATTCTTAGCAATTCATTTTATACACAGTTTAAATAATGTATTTTTTGCTTCAAATTACAGTATCTTGAATATTGTTGAATATCAAGGTTGAAGGTTGAGTATGCATATAACTTGATTTTGTTTCGTTTTTAATAACCTACCTTACCTTGTCTTTCATATTGATAGCGTTATTAGATATACTTTAGTAGTATATATGTTATTCTGAAGAAAATAATGATTATATTATCGGGATTTGACTTTCATCCAATGTTATCTGTATACCTAATTGTTATAAATATTGCAGTTTTATAAGATATCAGCGTTATCACACTTGACATACATATAACATTAAGAATTGTGATGCCAGTATGCACTCTTCAAGTAATTACTTGCATTTCTTAATTAATATATCGTTGAAGTGAACAATTAAGGTTGTTTATAGGTACTGGAGATTGGTGGCACTTGGTGGATCTGCTACACATATTGAATAACACACTTGTACTTTTCATTGATGTAAACCTTTGAGAATGCCGTAAGGTGAAACTGGTCAGGTTCAGAATCAAAATAAACTCAGTGGAAAAGTACAAGTGTGTTATTCAATATGAACAATTAAGGGTTAGCATTGGTACATAGGTGACATATAAGTTATAATGAATAATGTGTGCACAATATGTAGATAATATTATTATGATTATAAATTAGAATGGTATAACTAGGTACAATAAATATAAATCCAGAATCATTGCCTCCAAGATATTCTATGTATTACATTTATATTAATTAACTCAACTAGGTATTTCAGTTTTCCCAGTTTCTTTGCGAATTTATAATTTAATGAGTGATATTTTACACAAGTATATTTTGAAACTAGTAACTTCCACCTATATTTTTGTGACCAATTGAATGACTAACCATTTAATTGATCTCCACACGAGAATTAATAGAATGCAAACACTTGTACCTAAGTAGTCCCATCGTATTCAAATATCCTACTCGCAAACAATGACGCATTCGTATTGTGGGTCGTGGAACAGTTTGCAGTCGATAATAATGCAGTACATTGCGTGGCGGACAAATTCGTAACTTACTTGTGACGCCTATCCCACCTATGCCCTAAATATTTTTGCTTAACATACTTAATATTTTGATACATAAATAAGAAAATTGGTAATAAAACTTAATAATAGTATTTATGAGTTGTTAATAGCTAAAACGATAACTCTTAGAGTCGATAACCATAAAAGTAAGGCAATTCAGTACTGAAATTATACCTGAAGTTTATATAATCGTTTTCTTAACAAAACTTAGCGTGTGGATTTATGTGCCTAATGACCACTGTAATAACGTTGCTGGACACGACAATGAATAACAAAGTGTTCTAGTTTTGAGTTCTTCGCTAGAAAATGTTCGACACCTTAAATCGCCATTTAAAGAAGTGGCTTCGTATTACAAAAGTCTTTAATCTTACTACCATATCTTCATTGACGTGGATGAATGTGCTGCCTCTATATAGCTAAATCAGTCAAATCTTCTATCAACATTGAACAAGTATTTTTCTAGGTTTTGCAAGTAAATCTTTACATACTAATTCTTATGGTTAGTCTTTTTATTGTCTCTATCTTTTCGGCCAAATTCTCTAGCAGAGCAGGTAAAGTGTTTCACTCACTCACTCACTCACATTTTATAATTCAGCTATGGTCAGTTAGTATTAGCAAAATAATGGAAAATAACTTGAATGGGAATGCAGCAGCGACGCGGGTCGCTAAGAACGTTACCCAACACCCGTTAGAAAGTGCGAATTCAGTCGCTCGAAGCATACGTTGCAACACAAACCCAAAAGTCATACTTTTTTCTATTAAAATATATCTGGACAAGATTGTAATAACTATTGATTCAACGTATTCTATAAAAAGCTTTGTGTGGGCGGTTAATTCTCCCACGTTACGTATAAGGGCGTCGCTTTCCACAGAGTTTAAAGGTTGTTTATTGTTCCCACTCGAAACGGGGATGAAAGGGATTACGTAAATAACGTTTCCAACGTAACAACATTTGTTGTTCCTTTTGTAGTATTGTGATCAAATTCGAATACGAATCAGTTTGCGTTATATTATATGTAAATTACGTACTAATTTTATCAATAAACCAAGACCATATTGTAATACTTTTGTACCCACTGGCTTCGACTCTAGCTGCTCTAGCTTGAAACCACATCCTTTGGTGGTTTTATTTAGTTTGTTTCGCATTATTACATACGTATATTGTTTTGAATACCTGAATAGTAAAGTGATATTTGTGTACTTCAGGGTTCATTCGAATGTGTACGAAGTGGCGGTGCCCGTCGTTTGGAGTCGTGCGGGCCACTGCCGCGCAGGATGCGCGTCCAGGCCAACGATGATTCGTATGAGGCAACCAAGGACCGTATGGCGAGAACAGTCGCTGCGGAGCAGAGCAAATGGTTAGTAACATCCAGCTCGTATAAAACAACTATAGTATTAGTTAGTTACTGTTTGAAACTTGTGAAATGCCGCAAATGCTGTGACACCAGAAAAGTAAAATTAGCAACCCTTGAACCAAATGGTATTTTTATCAACTGCTGAGTTTGCTATAACTGAACTGAGTGATGTTTCATTACCATTGTTGTTCTTGTTTACTTTTCTTTTAACGACATCTTAAAGGCCAAGAATGTTTATTGACTGAAATTAGGTTTAATAAAAGTTAATTACTTTATAGAACTTTAGATATGTTAAGCCTTGTAGACAGACACTGTATTTAAACAAAAAATAAGATAAAACTATGCTATTCTCACCATATCTATTACCTTCAAGTGATGAACTCACTAAATATTCCAAAATCACGTTGTTAATAAGTAAAACTTAGCAATTTATTAGTTTTGCATGATTCATATCACTTCCTCAACTCACGGTATTGATCGTATTCCAGCACCCGCGTGATTAAACCTAATCAAAATGACATTGGACGTCGTGTCAAAGTGTCGAGTCGGTCTTCACACCCGTACTCGGGGGCGACGCAGCTGGCAGAGCGAGCGGAACGGCTCGAGCGGGCGGAGCGGCCTGACAGGCCGGAGAGACCTGAGCGACCGGAGCGGACCGAGCGGCCCGAACGGTCCGACAGACCGGAGAGACCTGAACGGGTGGACCGCCCAGACCGAGTCGAACGGCCGACTCCACCTGTGCCCCGCCCGGCTCCTCAACCGGCACCGCCGCCTCACCAACAATATCCGCAACACCCGCACACCAATCCGCACCAGCCGCAACGGCCACCCCCTAATCCGGATCTCACTAGGCGATCCTTAAAGTAAGTCATTCACTCATTTGTTTTCCTTAAAAACTTTACCCCTGTCCCCAAACTCAGCATTTACGCTACTTGTTACACTCCCTCGTAGACATGTTCTCCTATTATTGATTTAAAAAATCCATTCTTATGAAATATCCCTACGTGAGTGTTCTAAAAATCAAAACAATTAATCCAAAGTACGCCTAGACTTCACTTTGGTGTTAATTTGTTGTTTTTGTTAGTGTCCAGTCACCAGAATCTTAAAATATCATATGCATTGCTGAAATTGCTGACAAAATCTGGTCATTCTAACTAGGGCTTGGGTTAACGAAACTTCCAAATACATTAAGATAATTTAGACTGATGATATCAACATTAACCATGAAATCCTGCCTTTTTTGCTGAGAAACAGGTGTGGTAAATGTGACGCGATGAGCGATTAACCAATCAAATTGCACTTCGTCAAACGCTGCACGCCTCTGTTTATTTTTGGATTTTTTTGTTAGTGTTGTGACGGTAATATGTATGACGATATTCGAATTACTTGATAAATGTAATGCCTGTATACTCATTTCTCTGGTACTGGTCATATAGACTATTAAAATAACGTCAATGAGAACTTTAGATGCAATCGATATCGGAGAAGAGTGTCGATATTAACTCCTTGAGAAAGATTTTTGATACGTAAATAATTAGCAATAGTGTTAATGGGTCAGATAATCTACTGTCGATATTCCTATTGCTTTGACCCATATCACCTATATTTATTTATGTATTTTACGTAACAAATCGTTCTGATATGCTTGCATATTGCATAGCGTTCTGATATGTTATGCAATATGCAAGCATGTCAGAACGATTTGGTCGGTATGATCGGTATTATCGATAATCGATAACCCGGCAACGTGTACTGCCCAATTTGATGGTAAATTATACCATCAAAATTTGATGACATCTATGCTCAGTGGAAATACATGGAAGCATCAAACCTGGATATTTGGTCGGATAATACCGAAAAACTTGCGTGATATAGTTTGTTTTTATAAATTGAGGTTCTTAAATTCACCGGTGATAAGTTGTTTTTGGTATTAGCTATCCAATGTCCAGTGAATGTGTATTTAGCACCCACTTGCTTGCTAGCGGGTCTTGGATGGATCGCTTAGCAGCCGGACACAAGTTTCAATAATCATGATATGTTTAGTTTTTGTTCGAATAACAGGCTATATAATTAATTATTCCATCCAGAGCATTTGTAGCGCAGCTCTCGCGAAAATTACTACCTGGTTTTGATATGGTCTCGAGTTCGATTTTCGGGTACGATAGTGTTATTTAGCTTTACGTAAATTATCAGTAGCAAGACGGAATCCGTAAAAAGTAAACTAAATTAACATAATATATACTCACGCCTGTAAATCCCCGAAGGGGTAGGCAGAGGTGTAGTAGCACCCACGTTTTGCCAATTATGATTTTCGGTCCCAACGACGTAATAGAGGGCGAGCCTCTTGCCGTCCAGTGGGCCATTTGTCTTGGGTTCGGCTGTATGTTTACTGTCGGATGGAGAACCGCTCTATCCCTTAGTCGTCTTTTACTACACCCACAGGAAGAGCTTGAGTGGTCCTATTCTACTCCACCTAGGCTCTAGTTTCAGTATATAAACATCATTCATTATATTAACTGTTTATATGTATGTAGGTATAATAATTAATTGCTCACGATGACTGAGAAAAAGCAGAATGCTGGGATTCACAATTACGTGTCTTGGTTTTCACGCTACGTCTTTCTTGGTCAAGTTGAAAGGTGCATTTTCCCCTACATATTGTCTATAAAGTGTAAGGAAAAATGCACCTTTCAACTTATGCTTAATGCCTTAGAAGGCGATTATGGGATACCGAAGGCTATTTTCCAACCCTTAGTATGCGTACAGCTCATGAAACACTGCTAGGTTGTCGGCAATAGATTAATATTTATTCCATTTAACATACAATATTTTTTTAATCAATTGATCCGAATTAAAAATAATAAAGGAAATTATAAATTTACATAAACATAAATTATATTGCATGGCAATAAATCGACTTACGTAAGGTTTTATTTCAGCAAAATTGCGGCCGACAGAACACTTTGATAATACGTTTGTCATATCGTTATCACAATAAAACCAATCTGATAATTTGCGGCTGATGTACAAAAGACCAGTGGTTTTATGTACTCATAATAATTACAAACAATATGCACTCCACACACAATATTGTAAAAAGTAATAGACATGCCGATTATGATGAAACGTGGCCTTGTTTAGTTATGATGTTGCCTAATTGTTCGACTCATAATTCAAATGTTGAGCAGTAGATATTAATACGTTGTTATAGACGTGTCAAGAACACCATTTTTCATCATTGATTTAAGCGTTTTAAACATTATTTTACCGAACAATATTAGGGTTTTCATTGTAACATAAATAACTATAATATAACTAAAATACTTATTGTTTCTTGGAAGTTGAACAGATAGAAAGAATATAGTTACCAATGGTGTCCAATCAAGGATATAGCATGTTATTTTGCATTGACAATATAGTTCAATTACCATGATTTTGATATCTCATCAAAAGTGACGATAAATTAGTTCACTCTTCCTCATCATGTTAAACGGCGGACGATGGCGGAAAGTGCATCAATTAATTAGCCTATTGCAATCCATTGCTGGACAAAGGCGCCTCCCAATGTGCGCAATAGCACCCGATCCTTCACCGTACGTCTCTTTATCTATTCCTGCTACTTTTATTAGACCGGCCGCCTGAAATATGCCTTTTATTTTAGCAATAGCAACTTCTATACTTATTTATGTACCTACCCTGTGTTCTTATGATATCAAATAGTTGCCTACTTGTCTCCCAAATTCCTTTTAGGAAAAACTTTCCTTTATGAGTGTAATTAATTTGTCGTTTTTTCTGTTTCAGAGAAAGACTTATTCAGTTATTAGCATTGAAACCCTTCAAAAAACCTGAATTGTATACCAGGTTAAATAGTGGTAAGTCGACGTTTCTAGTGCTTAATCATATTTAAGCACACACATAACATAATTAACGCTCGACCTAACCGTTGCAGAGGGTATCAAAGATAAGGAGCGCAGCATGCTCAACAAGATTCTCCCTCAAGTCAGTTCCCTCAAGGATAACTGTTACCATTTACGTAGAAGCATGTGGAATGATGTCAACGAGGACTGGCCTTTTTATACCGAGGAGGAGAAACGTATACTCAAGAGGTATGTATTGACCTCTATTAGATTACACTGGTTACATTGCAGCTTGTGGCACTGAGGTACACTTCTTTATAGAGGCAGTCATAGGGATTTAATATTGCACAGGTAACCCTTTAACTGTTATACCAGATACCAGTGCCCTAAAAGTAGGTATGCATCTTGTACTAGCTCCCTCAATTTATTGAATGATAATATAGCTGCGAAATAACTTAAAACTGTCATTAATATCGATATGACGACGAATAGATATTACGAAAGTTATAGTTCTTTCATGTCCTTAACAATTTGTTTGTTCTTACAGGCGGAAACCTCAAAACTTAACGCCGCCATTGAGCAGCGATTCTGCCAACTCCCTGTCGCCGAGAGCGTCGCCCGGTGCCGTCAAGAGGCCCGGAGCGCCGGCGACCACTGCGCCGGGCATCGCGCCTCTGCCGCCCCTGCCACCCCTGCCGCCTAACAGGTGAGACCGTGAGACCATGAGACCGTGAGACCATGAGACCAAAAGACCATAACACCGTAAGCCAATCCCAAAGCTTACGTACATGGTCGGTGGCACAAGTGTGGCTCCCCTGCCAAATCAAATATCGATAGGTATGTACTGTTTTTAATCGTAATATTTATTCGCGATTGAAAACATATATATAGTTTTTTGTAGTTATCACCGTGATTTAGCAATAAGCTGGGTACAAAAAAAAACTGACAAAATACTGACCGTATTTTCTTAAAATTTAACTTAAACTGATTTTTCTCAATTAACACTACTTAATAAAAAAAATATAAATATTCCACAACATTACACAACGCTATTTAGGCATATGGTAAGCTTTACTAAATTGTGTAATGCGGATAAACATACTTAGATACAATATTTTTGTAAATATGTACATATTTCTACATAGAAACACCCAGACCAATGCAAATAGCCAATATGCATGCATACAAATATTGGCACTGAGCGGAGATCAAACCCGCTCCTCCTGCGTAGCAATCGTGTTCACTACCGCCACGCCACAGAGGCTGTCTACTACTCTTAACGACACTTAAGCTAATTGATTTGATATCGTATGGACCGATTTATTCGTACAAATTAACATGGTACATGTTTGCGATGGTGACTCTCTCTCCGAGACTTTGCCTTTAGCTTAACATCAGGCGAGGTGAAGTCAAATTGACGTGTCCTAGATAAAAAAAAAGTACAAAAGTAATGATCGCCACCGCGGACGCAAGCTCAAGGCGTTAGTTTGGTCAAGGCTTTAGTCCTAAAGTAGTTAACTACCAACAAGGAGTAATAGTGTGTGGGTGTGGTCCGTAGTGCGGCGGTTGGCGGCGCGCCGGATGCGGAGCCGCCCGCCGCCAAGAAGCAGCGCATCTCGCACTACCGCCGGCCCTCGCCGCCCTCCTCCGGCTACGCCACCACCTCCTCCGGCGAGCGCCAGGCCTCCGACAACGAGGACGAGCGGACCAACGGTCAGTATTTTCATTCAATGTACCATGTAAGTCAATTAGATTTAATCCACCGCTACGAATTCCGAATGCTTCTACAAATTACAGGCAAAACAGCTACATAGTGAGGGCTACTCGTAACTTTAACAGACTATGTAAGCAGCACGATATTGACCCTTTTTCGACCAGTGTGCCCGCGGCAAGAAGGTGCTTGAGCCTAGCTTTTTTCAAACCCATAAATTGATGTCATATATTGCTAGTATTGGCAGTTAACTAAGGTTTGCGCAATGCGTGTTTATGTTCACTATGTCTTACCTATGCAGTGACTATAAGCGAAAACTTGTTACTGGCTTTCTATTGCCTAATCCAACGCTATTCTTGTTTTGTAGCTGTAAGTTTTCCATGTAATAAATAAATAAATCTACCCACTACCCACTACACTCTGCAACAGACAGATACTTAGTATAGCTTATAATGTTCGGGACTTCATAACATAACATAAACTCACGCCTGTATTCCCCGTAGGGGTAGGCAGAGGTGCTAGCACCCACATTTCGTCAGTTTATGTTTAGGTCCCAATGTAATAGGTGGCGAGCCTATTGCCATTAATCGGGCACTTATAAACCTGCTATTACACACATAAATTCGAAAAGCATCGAAAAGTCATTGGTGTGTGCCATGGTAAACCTGGGATCGAATCCGAGACCTCGTCTCAGCAGTCCATTACCCATGCCACTAGGCTATAGCGATATATTTTGGAAAAACTTACTTTTGCCGACGTTTCGGGTGCGTTACAGCACCCGTGGGCACGACTTGACTTTACGTCTGACGTCGGCAAAAGTAAGTTTTTCCAAAATATATCACGTGAACATTATAAACTATGAGTAAACGCGAGTTTAAAAGATACTTAGTAGTTTATGAAACTGTTGCACAATAAAGATTCTTAAAATACGAGTGTGAGATCAAATTATGTTCAGTTTCATACTCTACTTTATCTAATCTATTGAAATAATTTATATAATTTGCCTAAATTGACATAAAAATACACATACACGCGTTGCGTCGCGTCCACAGATTATGTAGAAAAAAATGCATGGACACTTTCTGTCCAGCTGAAACTATATCGTAATCAAAAAATAAATAAATTATGATACAGGTTACCATATAAGAGCTGTACTTTCCTTTTTTTAATGTTGACATTTCAATATGAGAGTAGATAAAGTTATTGTACACCAAGAGATTTACAGTAGAACCAGGTCTTATCGCTGGAAGCGGCCTGTTCCAGGCAACCTTGGGTTAATTGTTATAAAAACAAAACATATCATGTAGTTAGCAAATAAACTAGATAGAAGGTATATTGAAAAGAAAGAATGATGACTGATCTTAATACCTACTAATGATGTTACGCCAAACTATTTTAAACATAACATAACATAAACTCACGCATGTATTCCCCGAAGGGGTAGGCAGAGCTGCTAGCACCCACATTTCGCCAGTTTATGTTTAGGTCCCAATGTAATAGGTGGCGAGCCTATTGCCATTAACCGGGCACTTATAAACCTGCGATAAATACACACATAACTTCGAAAAGCATCGAAAAGTCATTGGTGTGTGCCATGGTAAGCCTGGGATCGAACCCGAGACCTCGTCTCAGCAGTCCATTACCCATACCACTAGGCTACCACAAACTATTTTATTGATTTAAATTGTATTATCGTCTGAACTAAAGGTGTGTACCAAATATCAGAACAATAGATCATCAGAAAAGGATGTTTTAAAAGGTTTTAAGATCATTTTGAGTTCTTTGCTAGTCAAAATCGATCTAATGCTAACTGTACGCACTAACATACACAACACCACATACTTAACCCCCCTATACACTACTCGCGAAGTTAACGAAGTTAGGCGAATACGATAGTGTGGAGATGCACTTCGGCTTACCTCGTCAAACTTTACCTCGCCTCGGGCGACTTCCATTTGTTGTCGGTTTTTGCGCCCGAGTCAAAGGGCCCGAAGTTGCATGAAGTTCACGAAGTACCTCTCTAAACTACTCGACCGACTTCAGTACTCAATAGTTATAATTATTGCGTGTGACTCATATTGTGTTTATTATGAACAAAATACAGTCTTCACAGGAGGAAAATATGTTGTTCCTCGAAACTGTGCAAGCAGAACCTATTATTTGGGACCCCAATATCATTAATGTCATAAGGACGAACGTGCACAGGCTTTCGGCACCTTAGAGCGAATAAGCTCCTCGCGAAGTTGAACGAGTGTGTGGTGTCGCACTTCGGACTGTAGGCAAAGTTGCTCGAGTACTGCGCCGAGGAACTTCGCGAGTAGTGTATACGAGGCATTACACATAGTTAATATCCGTCCCGTTTCTACAACCCATGGAAACGTATTCCAGGAGTAATAAGTAGACTATGTACCTACCAAATTCCAGCCAGATTGTTTTCTTTTTACAAACTTTTTTCAATAAGCCTTTTTTGATTATGAGTACGCGCCCATGTAATAAAATGTATGTACTATGTATATACGTAACTGATTGGTTAGAAGTAATAATTGTATACAAGTAATTATATTATGTATGTATAACTTGCAAAAACCCACTATGAATATAGAACCGGTGTTAAGCTAATTACAAAACAAAGGTTTCTATTAAATGCCAATTAAACTGTAACATAACACAATTGATACGTAAATTACAGTCAACAATTAATGCAATAAGTATCGGCAAAGAAGTGATTTCAGAAACTGATAACCAGTAGGAAATCTTCACTGTTTACTGTAAAAACCTCTTTTTTTAGAATTTTTTTTTTTCTAATTAAGAATATTAGAACCGAAGTTACTAATATTCCCTCTAAACCCTCTAACTGAGCTAAATTGCTTGTGCTAAGAGTGGGTTCACGTCGGTAGTGTAATGGCCAGGATCGAACCCGGGACCTCTCGATCGTAAGGCCGACTCCTTAACCACTTATAATTTTGATCTTGTCTGGTTCATATATCAAACCGAGCATTGCTGCAAGTAAAATTATCATTCCAGAAATTTTATATTACTTCGCGATAACATGTAAGCCTTCCAATTGCCACAAGTTTAAACAGCCAGATAAGGTAACAAACAAAAAATACATACATACTTGACAACATTTTTAATTATTATTTTTTTCATTTACAGTTAAAAAAGACAATGGTTACACCCTCAATTATACTACTGTAAAGGATCTCTGTCCCAGTCCTGTGAAGGCGAACGGTTTTAGAAGTAGTCCCCCAGTAGAGCAAACTAATATTACAGGTATGTATTCACTACTTTAAGTATGTTCACGACAAAGGATATATGTATACTCCCTTATATGAAACTAGCATTTGCGCGCGGCTCCGCCCGCGTGGATGTCGGTTCCCGGCAATTATTCGAATTTTTCTCGCCGTAAAAACCATTCTTGAACTTCAACGAAAATTTGAAAAAAATCGGCCAAATTGTGGTCCAGGCATTCTTGAGTTATGCGCTTACCAACACATTTAGCGATTCATTTTTATATTGTAGATGAAAAGATTATGCAACCTTTTTACTATGAATCGTCACCATGTTACGCTATAGACTTGATAAAATGCAATAGTGTTAGGCTTCACTAAGCATTCAAGCAAGAAGTTGGCATGGTTAAATGATATTTAATCTTTTCTGAAGATTGCAAAGGTCAGACTCAGTCACTGCAATCAAGTTAAAAAAAAACATTGAGACACAAGTTACCAACAAAAAGACAACAACCGTATAATTGTATCCAGGTAGTACACAAATTTTGTGTCATATAATAACTACACTAGAATTTTAATGGGTACAAAAATAAACCTAAAGTGATATTTGAACTTGTTCGAAAATGAAAATATTTTTTACGATGATATACTCCAATGCATGATGATAATGTTATTATGATTGCCTATCAGCGGTCGGCACATATATCGAACCTGGCTGGCGACTGGGTCTATACAGAATGCAATTACAACTAACTCTACCTCGGAATATACATGTTTGACCTAAAATGTGTCTTTTGCGGATAGCACAGGATGCTTTTCGACAGGTTCACTATATGTTTCCCGATATACTAGCCTTAGTAATTGGTCCCGAGGAGGGCCAGACCGTAAGGGAAGGCCCTGGGTCAGCCGGGGTGTGTCGATGACAACCTCACCTCCGGCCTAGCACCACGACCCACAGTGGACGTGCGGTTTTAGTCGGTTCGAGTCCGACATAACCTCCCCTTCCGGCTCCGGCAGGGGGGCTATCTGAGGGGATTTCCGCAAGGAAAAAAAAAGCCTTAGTGATTGGTGTAATGCTTGTTACATTATACGCAAATGGTACAGTACCTACCTTACTGGTCCATTTTGTGTAATTTAATTTAACACGGCTATAGAGCGTTACAAATACGTCACCTTGATTGATTAACGCACTCAACGTGTCTCTCATACAATTTGTGTTGTTTTTAAACAGATTATTTTCCTCTTGTTGCATTACTATTATCATATATGATGCAATTCATTTTAATAGTTCATATTAATCAAACTATTTTTAGTCAAAATGTAAGAGATTTTTTTTTATAAATCACACGTCAATTTGACTTCACCTCGCCTATTGTTAAGCTAAAGGCAAAATCTTGGAAAGAGGGTCACCATCGTAAACATATACCATGTTAACAATGGTGGCACTCAGCTTGACGGCCTCATCAGATGCCTTTTCACGCCCCGCTTAAAGGACCCGGGACTGTAGGAAGAAGGAAACACGTGAGAATTTAGAAGAAATGCACTAATCTGTTACTATACTGTTACACATTACAATTTTTTTTACTAGGCTAATAACCTAGTTTCTTTTGCTGATATTACACCAATAGGTAATTAATAAGTTTGTAATAATGTTGTTATATTTGTTTGTTTCTAGATAAAGACATCACAAATAATGAACCCGTAGAAAATACAGAAATAGTGCCTGTCCCTGATGAGAATATGACTGAAACTTTGGAAGATATTGAGAGGTAAATATTTAGTTCAAACATACTTTTCCCGCACGAACCACTCAACCAAGTTGACTCAACCAAGGGAGAATGTGCCTTTTGCCTTTGCCTTATAGCAACTGAAAGTGCTACTCATATACTGCGTTACGTATGCCTCTGTGAGAGTAATTCAGGTCTTGCATACATTCTTTTTTCGTAAAAATCGAGTGTTATTTATCTAGTGTTAACACTTGCCCTAAAATTTGCCGTGTTGGTTCCGAGTAGAATAGGACCACTCTATCTCTTCCTGTGGAGGGAGGTCGTAGAAGGCGACTTAGAAATAGAGCTGTTCTCCATCCGACAGTAAACATACAACCCACTACTGAGTACCCGCTTGACGGCAATAGGCTCGCCACAGCTATCAGTCGCAGGTGGCAACGTGGGACTGAAAACCATAGTCGACGAAATGTGGGTGTTAATACACCTCTGCCTACCCCTTCGGGGATAGGTGTATGTATGTCTGTTACAACTGTACCATCGAGTGGGATCAGTTATAGACTAGAAGTTAGTGAAGTTACCAATAGTATTGGTTTCCGATACGTTATTTACATTTTGCGAGAGCTCTCAAGCGGAAGCGTACAACTAAGGAATATCAATCACTATCTACATTGTTTATAAATACGGTCTCAGCTCCGTGGTTGAGTTCAACACTCCATTAAATTTAAATAAGCAACTACTTATGTGAGAAAAACTGACGATATTCGCACCTTTAACATTATTCTAATACAATTCTAGATCGATTTAGCATAACTTAAGTCTTCATACAACTTAATGATGTATTTCTGAGAATGAAAAGGTGCTTGCTTTTGCTTATTATGTAACATTAGAAAACATGTATGTTAACACAAATAAGTAGCGACCAGTGAAAGGATGCAAGTGGATTACATTCATAGAAACGTACAAATATGCGCGACAAGATTACAACTGTACTCATTTATACAATATTGCATCTAAATTTTTCAAGGGAACTGACATTCTGTTGATCTGTACTATAATTTGATCAGAAAGCAGTATTCAATATGTATAAAGTGTACATCTCATTTTATATAATAGATTTATTATGAGTAGATGTATTAGGTTGTATAGGGTTAAATCTCTTGGGCCGAGCCGACCTCACCTGCTGATTATGGGGCGAGGCTCTGGCGCAAGCTTTTATCTCGGGGTTGGATGGTCAGACGGCAGTCGCATCCATAAAGCTTTTAATTGAAAAGCAGGAGGTTAGCGGACCCCAACTCCGTGGCGAAAACTTTGGTTACACTCTAAGATATAACGAGTGATCACTTAACAATCTATTAGCTCACCCAGAAAGCAGTACAGTCTGCTCTCTACATACAGATTCAGGTCATCCGTTAACCTGCAAGTAATATTTGCAGGCAATACCCCGCGATCACGAGTTCGAACGTCCGGAGGGCGTACAAGAACGAGTTTGCGGAGTTGTACACGGAGTACCGCTCGCTGTACGGCCGCATCGCGCAGGTGGCGGCGCTGTTCACGCGCCTCGAGCAGGAGCTCCAGCGCGCGCAGCCGCTCTCGCCGCACCACCAGGTAACTGTACGGGGACGGGCTCGCCGAGTGTACACGGAGTGCCGCTCTCGCCGCACCACCAGGTAACTGTACGGGGACGAGCCCGCCGAGTGTACACGGAGTGCCGCTCTCGCCGCACCACCAGGTAACTGTACGGGGACGAGCCCGCCGAGTGTACACGGAGTGCCGCTCTCGCCGCACCACCAGGTAACTGTACGGAGACGAGCCCGCCGAGTGTACACGGAGTGCCGCTCTCGCCGCACCACCAGGTAACTGTACGGGGACGGGCTCGCCGAGTGTACACGGAGTGCCGCTCTCGCCGCACCACCAGGTAACTGTACGGGGACGGGCTCGCCGAGTGTACACGGAGTGCCGCTCTCGCCGCACCACCAGGTAACTGTACGGGGACGAGCCCGCCGAGTGTACACGGAGTGCCGCTCTCGCCGCACCACCAGGTAACTGTACGGGGACGAGCCCGCCGAGTGTACACGGAGTGCCGCTCTCGCCGCACCACCAGGTAACTGTACGGAGACGAGCCCGCCGAGTGTACACGGAGTGCCGCTCTCGCCGCACCACCAGGTAACTGTACGGGGACGGGCTCGCCGAGTGTACACGGAGTGCCGCTCTCGCCGCACCACCAGGTAACTGTACGGGGACGAGCCCGCCGAGTGTACACGGAGTGCCGCTCTCGCCGCACCACCAGGTAACTGTACGGGGACGAGCCCGCCGAGTGTACACGGAGTGCCGCTCTCGCCGCACCACCAGGTAACTGTACGGAGACGAGCCCGCCGAGTGTACACGGAGTGCCGCTCTCGCCGCACCACCAGGTAACTGTACGGGGACGGGCTCGCCGAGTGTACACGGAGTGCCGCTCTCGCCGCACCACCAGGTAACTGTACGGGGACGGGCTCGCCGAGTGTACACGGAGTGCCGCTCTCGCCGCACCACCAGGTAACTGTACGGGGACGAGCCCGCCGAGTGTACACGGAGTGCCGCTCTCGCCGCACCACCAGGTAACTGTACGGAGACGAGCCCGCCGAGTGTACACGGAGTGCCGCTCTCGCCGCACCACCAGGTAACTGTACGGGGACGAGCCCGCCGAGTGTACACGGAGTTCCGCTCTCGCCGCACCACCAGGTAACTGTACGGGGACGAGCCCGCCGAGTGTACACGGAGTGCCGCTCTCGCCGCACCACCAGGTAACTGTACGGGGACGAGCCCGCCGAGTGTACACGGAGTGCCGCTCTCGCCGCACCACCAGGTAACTGTACGGGGACGGGCTCGCCGAGTGTACACGGAGTGCCGCTCTCGCCGCACCACCAGGTAACTGTACGGGGACGAGCCCGCCGAGTGTACACGGAGTGCCGCTCTCGCCGCACCACCAGGTAACTGTACGGGGACGAGCCCGCCGAGTGTACACGGAGTGCCGCTCTCGCCGCACCACCAGGTAACTGTACGGGGACGGGCTCGCCGAGTGTACACGGAGTGCCGCTCTCGCCGCACCACCAGGTAACTGTACGGGGACGAGCCCGCCGAGTGTACACGGAGTGCCGCTCTCGCCGCACCACCAGGTAACTGTACGGGGACGAGCCCGCCGAGTGTACACGGAGTGCCGCTCTCGCCGCACCACCAGGTAACTGTACGGAGACGAGCCCGCCGAGTGTACACGGAGTGCCGCTCTCGCCGCACCACCAGGTAACTGTACGGGGACGGGCTCGCCGAGTGTACACGGAGTGCCGCTCTCGCCGCACCACCAGGTAACTGTACGGGGACGGGCTCGCCGAGTGTACACGGAGTGCCGCTCTCGCCGCACCACCAGGTAACTGTACGGAGACGAGCCCGCCGAGTGTACACGGAGTGCCGCTCTCGCCGCACCACCAGGTAACTGTACGGGGACGAGCCCGCCGAGTGTACACGGAGTTCCGCTCTCGCCGCACCACCAGGTAACTGTACGGGGACGAGCCCGCCGAGTGTACACGGAGTGCCGCTCTCGCCGCACCACCAGGTAACTGTACGGGGACGAGCCCGCCGAGTGTACACGGAGTGCCGCTCTCGCCGCACCACCAGGTAACTGTACGGGGACGAGCCCGCCGAGTGTACACGGAGTGCCGCTCTCGCCGCACCACCAGGTAACTGTACGGAGACGAGCCCGCCGAGTGTACACGGAGTGCCGCTCTCGCCGCACCACCAGGTAACTGTACGGAGACGAGCCCGCCGAGTGTACACGGAGTGCCGCTCTCGCCGCACCACCAGGTAACTGTACGGGGACGAGCCCGCCGAGTGTACACGGAGTGCCGCTCTCGCCGCACCACCAGGTAACTGTACGGGGACGGGCTCGCCGAGTGTACACGGAGTGCCGCTCTCGCCGCACCACCAGGTAACTGTACGGGGACGAGCCCGCCGAGTGTACACGGAGTGCCGCTCTCGCCGCACCACCAGGTAACTGTACGGAGACGAGCCCGCCGAGTGTACACGGAGTGCCGCTCTCGCCGCACCACCAGGTAACTGTACGGAGACGAGCCCGCCGAGTGTACACGGAGTGCCGCTCTCGCCGCACCACCAGGTAACTGTACGGGGACGAGCCCGCCGAGTGTACACGGAGTGCCGCTCTCGCCGCACCACCAGGTAACTGTACGGGGACGGGCTCGCCGAGTGTACACGGAGTGCCGCTCTCGCCGCACCACCAGGTAACTGTACGGGGACGAGCCCGCCGAGTGTACACGGAGTGCCGCTCTCGCCGCACCACCAGGTAACTGTACGGAGACGAGCCCGCCGAGTGTACACGGAGTGCCGCTCTCGCCGCACCACCAGGTAACTGTACGGGGACGAGCCCGCCGAGTGTACACGGAGTGCCGCTCTCGCCGCACCACCAGGTAACTGTACGGGGACGGGCTCGCCGAGTGTACACGGAGTGCCGCTCTCGCCGCACCACCAGGTAACTGTACGGGGACGAGCCCGCCGAGTGTACACGGAGTGCCGCTCTCGCCGCACCACCAGGTAACTGTACGGAGACGAGCCCGCCGAGTGTACACGGAGTGCCGCTCTCGCCGCACCACCAGGTAACTGTACGGAGACGAGCACGCCGAGTGTACACGGAGTGCCGCTCTCGCCGCACCACCAGGTAACTGTACGGGGACGAGCCCGCCGAGTGTACACGGAGTGCCGCTCTCGCCGCACCACCAGGTAACTGTACGGGGACGGGCTCGCCGAGTGTACACGGAGTGCCGCTCTCGCCGCACCACCAGGTAACTGTGTACGGGGACGAGCTCGCCGAGTGTACACGGAGTAACATATTCTAACTGTGCTATCCTACTATCCGAAAGATAACCATTCTGACTGAACTACACCACCGGTAAAATAGTGTTTCAAATGCAGAAACCCACTTTACTGAGAATTTATTTTCCTTAAACTTGTTTTTGCTTAGTAAATGTTTGCCAATTTTGATAAATAGATAATGATAGTCAGCGTTTTGATTTGTTAAGACTAACATTATTTAAAGTGGGCATAGGACTACACATATCTTGAACATTAAAATTATCGACTTTATGACATAGCTTAGCGCGACCTCGTTTTTAAATTTGAGAAAGTGATTGTGGTGTGATCGGTATAAAATCTTATATTAGTAGGAAGGTGGTAGAAAGTGGGTATTCATGTACTACACTTTTATTTTACAAACGAAAACCTAATTTATCTTCGCCATATTATTTAACACTGTGATATTTTTAATAGTGTTTTACACGCACCTGCATATACGTTAGCAACGCACTTGTAACATCATACTGTGCATGCATTCACAAATTGTCTCGTGCAAGCAATATTCATGTTATAAGCTGTTCGCGGCTCGTGGATGTCTGTTATCGCGACCAAACATCCCAATAATCTACCCCTATACCAAATTTCATCAAAATCTGTTCACTGCTTTAGACATATTACTTCCGCATGAATAATATATGTATGGACAATAGGCTGAATATATGGAATTTTTATAACCCTAGCAATATTTGTTAACAGAGTATAGAGCAACGCATTGTGGACGAGTACCGCCGCGTGAACAACGACCCCGCGTACAGACAAGAGAGGCGGCGGGTCAACTATCTACATCGCAAACTCAATCACATCAAGCGTATGGTCAATCAGTACGATCAGTTGGTGAGTTACTACACTTCTTATTTCTACTCAAAGGCCCGTATTATAACGGCCGTTCCCAATAACATTACTGTTAAAGATAGATCGCAACAGTCAAATTTGACGTATCGGCTGTTAAAATTCAAGATAGATAAGATCTGTGAAACTGCATAATGATAGATTGGTACAAACTATTGACTGCAGGCAGTCAAAAATGGCCATGCCGTCGATAAACAAACGACTAACGAAACGCCTCTTAAGATTAGACCGAACCAGTCTAAGAACAATTATGAGGACAATAACGGGTCACTGTCCTCTTAACAACCATTTATACACCATCGGTGTCACGGACAGTCCCCTCTGCAGGGGGTGTTTCGGCGCCAAGGAAACGGCCGCCCACGTAATACTGGACTGCGAGGCAGTGGCCAGTCAACGATCCCAAATCCTCGGCACAGTGAGATCGCTCCGCGAAGCCTGCGAAGTCCCCAGTAAGCTTCTGCGCTTCTGGGCGGAGCTAGGCTGGCTGATCTAGCCAGTGCTCTTCACGTACAATGGCCCAAAAAGAGAGGCTAAGTGCGGAAAAAAGAGTCCCCTATCCTATCCTATCCTGTTAAAATTCAAAACATAGTAAATGAATTTTTGGCAGGTAAGCGTAGAGAACGCATCACGGTATAATTTTATTTTCCGAAATTGGTGTGAATTCGAGCGATTGCGAATTAAACAAACTAAAATGTCAACAATATAAATCGTTACATTTAATTTATTTTAGTATCAATCGAAAACATCGGCAATTTGGCTCTCCTGAACATTTTGGTTGGAAGGAGTTACTATGTTATGAATTTCAACAGCCGAGTACTTTATCCGTAGAGCGATCTATCTTTAACTGTCAGTATGGTATTGGGAACGGCGGTAAATTACACTCAGCTTGAATCTGGAGTTGTCTGACAGATTGTATAGGCAATATGTCAAATCTATCTATCTGTCTATACGATCTGTCATCAGATAACTCGCGATTCAAGTTGAAGGACATTCTAAATACGGGCCTAAAGATGTGGTTCTTAGATTTGTTTACTAACGCAAACAGAAGTTACAATAATAGGTAATGTTACTAATAATACTAATACTGATATTTCGAATTTGACCGAGTTTCTATTCGCGACAATGGCTCCTAAAAAACAACGGAAACCCAGGTTCCGTGTAAAAAAAATCTGTTAAAAAATAAATTTTCCTCAATGTGTAATATTCTCATAAAATTCCGATAGTATTACTTGACCGCTTCGTGTTTAGGCAACAGGGTATTTTAGAATACATAGGCAATTTTCCAGTAGGTACCTGGTTAAAACCAGTTGGCTAATAGATTGCCCAAGTTTTCTAGTTTGACTAAAAGCCGGTAAGCTACAACAGTTTCATAAAACGCTGCAAACTTATTTTGAATAATGTATTGTACTAAACAAATTTAAATCCTACATGTTAATGTCAATTCAGATTATGCGCAATACGTTTTCATTATGTAAATTTGTCTACTCGCATATTAAGATTACTTTGTTTTTTTTTTGCTGTCAATGACGTCCTTCTGTACATAGATACCAGTAATAAGTTCTGACTATTGCTCTATTTAAATTTTGATAACTAAATATAGTCTTTATTACCTTAGACTAAGGTATAAAATGTCTGTAACAGATATCGTCCTTAAATTCTGGAGGGCAAGGCTTTTTGCGGCCATCTCGAATATGACCTTGTAATAGTAATTATAACATTGAAGCATGAGAATTCAATGCGAACATATTTTAGTCATGCTATATTATGTGACGCACATGCGCGATGCTCCCGAGTATGTTTACATACGTCAATAGACTTTCATAATAACAACTGTTTAATGAAAACAATGTAATTGCATTCCTAAATTATCTGTTAAATAAATATCGTTTTATGACGTATTTGAAGAATATCTCTGTTGCGTAAATGTAGAATTGAAGCTAAATTTTGAATTTAAATTAAACTAGTCTTTGCCGCCTGGATTTCGGTTATAGCGACTGTACATAATTTATAATCTATCCCTATACCAAATTTCATCAAAATCGGTTTAGTGGTTTAGGCGTGAAAGTGTAACATACAGACTATTACGGACAGAGTTACTTTCACATTTATAATATTAGTGTGGATTCTTAAGAAAATTGTATACTAATATCTCAGGTTATATTTTCATTGTAAGGTTTATTATAATATTAAATATGTATGAATGAATTTTTATAGCATTTATTATGCTAACTTTTAAGTTCGAAAAACATCGGAAAAATGAAACGCTCAAGTAAATATATAGTTTTTTTTATCTTACGAGTATATGTTTGTAGGTCGATAAGTATATTCTTCTTTATAGAGCGTTTTGTGACTTTCAATGATTTTCATATACCTATATGAAAATCATTGAAAGTCACAATACCCTCTACTCGGTCAAATTAATGATATCAGTCATTCCACTCTTTACCTGAAAAGATATGAACGAGACGGCAATTAAACATTTTCAACTCAGTGCAGTTTTTGTTTATCTTAGAACTTATCTAGTTCAATTTGATTGTTTTCTTTTTCAAGTCTGTGACGACTCATTTAAAGGACTATGGAAACGTGCCCGTAAGTGTGTATGAATATTAGAACAATGTGAATCTGTTGTTTCTTGTGCATGGTATAGCGACGGTAGTAAGAATAACTTTGAAGAAGGAATCTCATACGACTGCATTTTATAGATAAAATTTTGTATACCTAATAGAATTTCAGGTTCAACCTCTACGAATCCTCTAAATTTATGACTTATTTTGTTCAATATGTCAATGTTGAATACGATTTATATCATAATGGAAAGCTCAATGCTTAAGTTATTGAAATAGATTTCTGGTAACCAAAATCTCAGTGTATCTTTGATTATTCCTATCTAAAATGTTAAGAAAACCTAATGCACAAACAAGCACATTATGCATTTTGTAACATAACATAAACTCACGCCTGTATTCCCCAAAGGGGTAGGCAGAGGTGCTAGCACCCACATTTCGCCAGTTTGTTTATATATCACGTTTTTGGCACCTATATCTTTTTTACATACATACTTAGCAATTTGAGCTAATCCCACCCGAATTTTCGCTAGTATAGGATATACCAGGATCAACAATAGTGACCTAAATAGTGAATACCACTCGGGAAGTCCAAATGAAAGATAAATTGTATTGGAAACGGCATCAAAATTAGAGGTGTTATATAAATCCACTCCTTAGCAAAAGTGGGAGTGAGGAGTGATTTCAAAACAGCTTATTGACGTCACTTTACATAGCTATGCGTGCAGAAATGAAAGCCAACAGTCTAAGCTACCGTGTACATCGTTTCTGTTATCGTGAAAAGTATAGAATTTTTTCTAGACAGAGCCATTGACCTTGTTAGAATTAGGTCACCACTATCGTGTATTGAACTATCAATAAGTTAGTAATATTAGTTTTTGTTTACAGCGAAACCTGAAACCGGATCGTGTTTCTACAGCAAGCACTACGCAAGCGTACTGACATCTGAGATATTCGCCGCCCGCCCGTTGCCTTTAGTACTGATATAACGCTACACAAGAGCATCTCAACATTCATACTGGACATTTGTAATATAAGATCTATAGTTTTTATACGAGCCAGTGTCTCCCGCATAGTGACAGAGTTTAAGCTTTTTATATTATATTGTAAACGTTAGGCTGTATGTACTCAATGGCCTTGTTAAGCCGCGCTGACTGTAATACGTTTTATCACAAGGATTTAGAAGTATCGTGACATAATCGTATAATAATTCGGTTGTATCGACGATAATATATTCCCATGATTGATTTTTAGATACCAAGTTCGAGTTTTGTATAAGATATCCATAAGATATATACGCTAGAACATTCAGTTCTTTATTTCTTCCTACGTTTTGAAGACGGAATCCCTTTGAAGGGTGTGTACTGGCTTTCGTCTGAAATAACAACATATCACAGTTTTGAATGCGAAGTCTTTGGCAGGTTTCACGTGTAAGTGTTTTATTATTTATTTCTTTGTGATATTTATTTAAAAAATACTTCTATAACTCGCATAAAAGTAGGAGGACATATTAAGATGTTCGTTATTTAAATAATGGACTTCCAATTAAGGTTATATATATTGTACGAAACACAGTCCTCGTATTTTTGTCCCTTTTAGAAGTTTTCAAAATGTTTGTTAAAATTATGAACGTTTTATTATTCACCAACAGCATAAACAAGGAAAATCAGTAATATATACCTATCATGACTCATGCATATGGAGCATAATCCTTCAGTTATACTTATGCGAACAATTGACCTCTAAGCAAGGACGAAAATGAAAGTTCGATATTCGTATAAGCGCCCTGTTAATGAACTTGAGGTCGGCATTAGAAATATTCATGCCGGACGCCTGCCAAGTTGGAAAGACAATCTCTAGTTGTGACTGTGACCATATGGTTGAGGTAATATCTGTTCTGTTTTAGTCATTTTCATTGTAGTTAATAAATACAAATATTAAGTTACATAGTAGTATATTAAGTTTCATTGTTCTTCCATTAATCTTAACAGAGCGATACCTTAACCATTAACAGAGTGGCCACTCACTCTGCCTAGTTTGAACTTCTGTAATTATTTGAATATTTTACTATTACTTGTATTCTAATGCAACATGTTCGTATTTTTTCTAAATAGCACTTGTTTCTTGCGGTTGCCACCAACGTAAGAACGAACGTAATTTTATATATTCATTGTTTGTTGTAGTATATTACGTATTGACCATCGTAACTTCTAACTCGACATTCGCGTCGGATTTGACGAAATGTATATCTCGAACACTTATCTGATTGAGTTTAATATTGTAAATATTATATTATGTATATTAAAAGATAAATTATCAAGTATATAATAGTCCAGTACTAGATATATGTTCGTCCACATTTAATTCCAGTTGAAAATTATTGCCGTCTATTGTTATTGTTGTCCAAATGTATTTTGCTTATAAATACTGATTAAATAATCATTTTTACAGTTCTCTTTAATAAAAGGTCAAAGAGTAAATAGTTCTAAAGTTGCTGACTAGCGCATCAAAGAGGCAGCTCTGAACTTCTACAATTTTAAGAAGTCAATTTATATGAACGATTGGCCTACAAAAGCAATTATACACAACACCCTTTGGTCTAATATTTGTACTATTTTAACTTAATGATCGTCCTTTTCGCTTCTAAACAATCCATCCATATTTTAATGTTGGACGTTCATTTTCTTTATTTATCTTGCCCCGCTTGCATGTTGTAAATAGTAGTAACTAATAAAGAAATTTTATCAAGTTCTTGTTAAATTTTGTTAAACTAGTGTAATTATTCAGGTTTTTTTTTTCAATATTATATATCGTATTTATTAATATTTGGCTGTGTCGTGTTATTGCCATGTTTATGTCATGTATATAATATAAAGGATACAAAGAAACTCATCGAATGTCACAAAGTAAGCTCTTCCAGAGCTTGAGAGCTCATGTTATAGTGTTAGAAACTTTTCGGTGATCACACGACAGAGTACCAAATGCATAAACGGTAATGTTTGCCAAAACTACAGAGCAAATGTTAATTTTCCATCGCTAAATGTAATGTATTAAATAATAGCAACAACCGGCCAGTGTTGAACATCCACTAGAAGTAAGGGACTTCTCTGGTCCTTTTGGAAATACCCTCCATATCACAATAAAATTCTTAGTAAATTTAGTACACATTCGGATCAGACGACAGGCCTCGCCCGAGTGTACACACAATCCTGGTCCAATGTGTGGAAAGCCGTCTTGCGTATATTATGTCCTGAAAGTAACGTCCATATTTGAAATGATTTAGCGTTAGGTAATTCTGATTTTTATCTTTGAGCCAAACAATTTGTGCAAGTCCATTGCGTATTTCCAAATGCAATTTGTTGAAGTCAACTTACAACGGCATAAGCGTCCTTAAATTTGATAATTGTCATTGTAATGTTAATTTTCGCCTAATGTATACTTTGTTGTTATATGCGTATATTAAATATATAACTCGAACACTTTCGTAGAGTTACGAAATATTGTTAAAGGATAACGTTAATTCTGTTCGTTTTTTGTCAATTAATGTGTCAAAACGGCATTAGTATTTCATTTTTTCATTATGATCGTCAATTGTTTTATGTATATACAGAAATTGTAGATTTTTCATTAGTGATGTGAAGTTATTTGGTCAATTCAAACATAAGTGCCCTTTTGTTGCTCATGATAACATGTTTGTGGATTTATCATTACTTTTTTTACTCATTATAATGCTCAATATTATGGCCATGATATTAGATAATTAAATTTCTCTTTGAATTTTTATTTATTTTGGTTATTTATTTATTTCGAATCACATCTTACGCTAAGAGTCAGTCGCTACAACACATTTGTTTTAAAACTTTATTATTACAATGAGTTAACCTTCCGTGTAAATAGCATTTATATTTCAGTTGATTCTCTATTTAGTGTTATATTGTATCAATGACCAATTGCTAATAGAAATAGCTTACAAATTTTATAAACATACATTGTTGTTATAATAACAGTTTTAACAAAAACCTATGTGGCTGTTTTATGCGGGAATTTGCTTGTTCGAGTTATCGTTTGCTTGGGACCCACTTAAAATAATTACGTACTTGGAACAATTACACGAATGCCTGCGAATTCCCGTAACAAATTGTTCAGACAATCTCTTTCCTTTAAACGTATCACGTTGTGTGAAACAATTTTTTTTAGATGAATATAGAATATTGAAAGAACTCAATTGGAATCGACTAGAACAATCAATTAAAATGTTATTGTTACCACTAGTTTAAGAACAGAATTGTTTTATTATACTTCGTAACTATTGCATATAACGCGCACTATACTAATGGAATCATTCTATCATTACTTAAGGGAATTTCTTCTGTTAATATATTGGGGAGATTGTGGATTTATTGAAGGGGTCATTTTCAAAAATGCATTCCATTCGTCAAAACCGTTGTTTAGCACTGTTCATTGACGCACCTAGTACACGGATAGCGTTGAAGATATGAAAATATATTTTTACAGACAGTGAAAATGCATACAAACATTCGGCCTTATTAAAAGTTCTAAATAATGTGACACTACCCTACGATAAACATAATATATGCTTACGTCATAGTGTCATTTTGACAACTATGGAAAGTAGACTAGATTCGTATTTACAATGCCGAAATTACTTAAAATAAGATATCCCTTTACTACGTAAAATGATAAAATATCTAATTATACTGTCACAAAGGGAGTAAAGAAATGTCAAATGTTGCTCGATTGTTACCGATTAAGTTATTATAAAGTTGGACGAAAATATTTGTATTTTGTCATGTTTATACAAAGGAAAAAATATCTCAATAAAATATCATAGTCCATTGTACAGAGTAGAAGATATTTAGAATCTAGTGATGTCATCTTCTTAAATCCTAGTTAGTGATATATTAGGAGTACTAATTTCCAGATTAAAACTATAATATTTTGCCGCATGACAAATGCGCCACAGTAACTATACTTAATTTTGTCACCTTGAATTTATTAATTGTATGATTTGTATGTACGTATGTAAATTATCAAATCTGGTTGTGTTAACCCCATATTTGAACAGTAACAATGAACATGGCCTATTTTATTTAACTCAATATTGTTATGCATATATTATAGAGTGGCATCTTTGTCATGTGCAAACTTGTTAAACGACTTAACATAACTGATATTATAGCGGCTTAAGGCGGGCGTTACATACATGATGATCCTTACGTTACTTTAATTTTTAGATATAGATCTTTGAGTTTGCGTATTCTGATCAAATGTTATTGTAAATTTGCTGTACAGTAATCAGAGGTAGGCCGTCGCCGCGAGCCCGGGCTCGACATCGATCTCGCAAGACTGTCCTTACACCGAACAATTTGAATATTATGTATTATGTCAAATGTAAATAGAGTACGAATTAGACATTTAGACATGTTAAGGGAAGTAATGTTAGTGTTTATTTTTTATTAATTGCTATGAGATGTATATGACCGGGTATATACGAGACGGTTGTCGGTGCGGTCCGACCGGCGGCGGCGGCCGGGCGAGAGCGCCGTGAAACAATGCTGCGATATTCCTTGTGCCCCTCGAAATATCAGTGCATTATATATGAGTCAAGATGTA
The DNA here is from genome assembly GCA_914829495.1 of Eilema sororculum. Classification (NCBI taxonomy): domain Eukaryota; kingdom Metazoa; phylum Arthropoda; class Insecta; order Lepidoptera; family Erebidae; genus Eilema; species Eilema sororculum. The sequence goes on along the minus strand of OU618552.1, from coordinate 14,511,038 downwards.
TAGACGCGGTAGTGTTAATGTGTATAGATACGTTATACAAGCCCGCCCCGCCCTCGGCCGGGGCGAGCGAACGACGACTAGCTATGAATCCTGACATCGGCTCACGTTAATTAGCTTATAAATATTTCATCAAAATATAAAATACACAAAAAAATGGATATAAATTTCTCGACCAAGTACTGGTTGTTTTTAAATTATTAAAATGTAAAAAAAAATTAGAGTATAAACAAAGTATAGGTACAATTTATGAATTATACTTTTCTTTTCGGCATTTCATGTAACAGTGGAAGAGATTTAAGGCTTTTTTGCTACACCGAAATGTTTTGTGTAAGTTTGCAACCTCTTAAGTTCAATTGGAGCACCAAAGCGCACTTACTCGAGCAACCTTACACAGTGTCGAATGTTTCTATATATTTTGTGATTTCATTTGCTCATTATCCTCTTCCATTGCTTTTTTTTGTTTGTCAACTGTCTATGTGTATAATATGATTTTGTTAAGGCAGGGTAATGCAGAAATGTGAAGAGGTACTTTTTAATTTGAATTGATTGATGATTTGTTTGAATGTTTTAAAATTGAGTTACTTTTATCCATGCAATGGAATTTGTATTGTTATGAAAGGAGCCAGAGTTTGTTGTTTTTTAATTAAGTCAATTTGAATTTCGATATAATGAGGCAGCAGATTAGTTTATTATAACTGTCAAGTTACCACAGAAACAATAGTCAGATGTAGGCTCTCTTTGGCGTTGCCCTTTGTAGTTTTGAAAACTTTGGCAGTGCATAGAATAGACGCTAGCCGTCTGCAGTGATTACGTGGAAATAAAATAAGTAGTCAGTATTAGATCATGCAATACATGAGCTGAAGAGAGGTTGTGAAGAGTATCGTTATAAAAGGTACCTATTCAAAATCTGGACAAACAGACTAACTTATCTTGTACGACAGATAGTGTTGCTGCAATGTGCATTTATGCCATCTTCACTTTTATTTGAATAATGGGATCAGTGCCAAACTTTCTCCTTCTTGTTTAGCTCAAAACGATGCAATTGTTAGCATGCTTGATGAAACAGCTAAGTAATTGTTTAGTTAGTCTGCCATTTTGTGAATATTTTGTTTTGATAGTAATATGTAAATCTTTTATAATATATTTGTTTACAATAAATAAATGACAACATTATAAATAAATGAAATTGTATTTTCCATTTAAACTGATGAAAAAAAAATATAAAAAGAATAATATGCAATGATATCTGATGTTTTATTTTAGTCCATAGTGAGGCTAATACTAGAAACAAACACTTCTTGCAGTCTGTTTGTATGTACTTCACGACAAGTGTAATAACAAAAGACATTGTGGCTCGTCTTGAAATAACTGCCAACATGAAAACCTGAAAATGTTACTCGGTGCTTCAATGAAATAATATATGACGTATAATGTAACTATTCATCCCAAGCAATATGCAATTAATAGACAATCTTAAGATGGAGGTATAAATATAACGTGACCTATATTAGACAAAATGTTTTATGTGCACAATCTACGATTTTATTCGGACAGCACATCTTTTAACTTACATAACATCGAAATAAAAAAATTGAAGCCTACTTTCTCAAATAGACCATCTACATAAACAACAGAATTAAACAGAATAATTATACGGTACGGGGCAGTGGTCCAACTGCTCTGTCCAACCAGTTGGACCATGGGTCTTGACTAGGGGCAGTTGTCCAACTTTTAAAATAGTTGGACCACAGCACCTTTTGAGGTTTCCCTGGTCCAATTCATTTAAAAAATGTAAGTTGCCAACTCTTTAATTTTGATAACTCTCAACTGCGTCTTTGTGTGTGTATGGTACTTTATGGTTTACGGTTATATTGTGAACCTCTTTGCAGTAAAATAACGAAATGAAAGTCGGGTGACTGTTTTACAATTTATTTTTTTAATATTTTACAACATTCAACGAAATTTATCTAAGGCATGACCTACAGTGATATCACCTGAAACCAGTTGCAGCTGAATTTCTCGTATATAATCATCATTCTCAATATAAACCTTACGTCTTTTGTGTGCGTTGTTGCTTGACAAAGTTGTAAAATTTTCTAAAACATTTAATAGACGTAACATTGTAACATTTTTTGAATTAATGCGTCGGCCTAATTTTGCATGTAAGCTTTCTGAAATGTTATTAGTTCTATGCCTTTGGCTAAATACGCTAATAAGTTGAGAAAATTCAGAAAAATTTCCTTTAATCCAATAATTCTCTATATATTTAATCAGTTTGTTAGCTTCAAAACTACTTTCTTTTTTTATGTAGTCCCAGCCTTCTACAAATTTATCACTATGCAATAGTGGCAAAACTGAACATAATGAAATAATTCTTTTGAGCCTTTTTGATTTAGTTTTTAAAATACCTAATTTTTTGGCTTTTCTCCAAATACATTGTGACCAGTGATAATAACAGCCTACAATTTTAACTGTTGGACAAAATTCTTTTATGCTGTTCAGAATAGACATTTCAAAATCGCAATGAAATATTTTTGGATCCCAATTTAATTGCGATCTTAGCATTTCAAATAGCGCAAAATAGACGATTGCTTTTTGTCACTTAAAAAAGCAAAAACTAAAGGCTCCACATTAGTATCCTCATTTGTACTTCCCGTGTCGGCAAATATAGTGAATAATTGTACGAAAGATTTGGGGCAACATTTAAAGGTTCCGTCGGCAAAATACTCATTTAAATTTTTCATCAATTCCCTTGCTTTTGACGAACAAAAAACTATTATTCGCGTTCCTTCACAGTAATAATCAGTAAGTAGAAAATCTTTAAATTTTAGCCTTTAGGCTCAGAATGACGACTTCCCAAAATGACCGCTTTTGATTTTTGTAATCAATTTGTCTGTTTCCCAAAATGACCACTTATTTTCAAAATGACTAGCTACTCAAAATGACACGTTCTTGTAATGACTCACTGCCATAATGTCGATTTCCCAATATGTCCTGTTCCCAGAACGTCCGTATTTTGAAATGACTACTTTTAAGATAATCGTCTATATAGTACTCTTATGATACTCTGTTGTGGAAATGCAATGGCCACTTAAAAATTATCTGACACTTGACAATGTGAAATGAAATGTACAATGACAGTAAAGCTGTAAAATTCTTTATTTTATTCCATTTCTAGGTACGTGTTTGAGGAATTCTGAAAGATCTTCAGATACCTCTTCCATAATATCTTAACACAGGAGATTCAGACCTGGCCCCCAATTCTGCTAATTATTAACCACAACAGCACCACCGACCCGGCAAAATATGTCATTTCATTCATTTCATTTTAGACTTGACATCCAAAATTAAATGAATAAATACTCTCACCACCTCTTGTATTGAATTGACGAACAAGTTAATGAAACAATTGAGAATGTGAATGTGTGGGAGCATCATTTCAGTTTAGACAAGCCCTGAACTTTGCTATGCCGAAAATATAGTTAATTATATAATATATTATTATTTCCTTTATTTACTATACATACATACAAAATACATTTTTAAATATAAATTATAAAAAAAATACATTTAAAAATATAAAATGTAGTAACCCACCGGTATTGGGTACAGGGACCAAGCTACCGGTGCGCATGATTTAAGAGTGTGCGCGCGACGATTTGGTACTTAGTAGGTAGGTAGGTACATGATTATGTTCTTACAAGAATCAAGCAGGAATACGACCGCGAGAGGCTCGCTGCGGCAAGGTTCGAACGCGGTTTACTATAATGTTGTATTAGTGGGAATTATAGCTCCCGGCATAATATGTTCCCATTACAAAATTCTACCAAAACAACCTGTATTTTTACAATATAGATTATTTTTTAGGGTTCAATAAAATATACCCTGTCAGAATTTCAACTTGTTTCAAACATATTTGTATTTATTTGCAAAATCGTGAAAAGTTAAGCTGATATAACGAGAAACGGACATTATGAGAAACGGACATTACGGAATGCGGACATTATGGGATGCAGCGGACTTTGTGGGAAGTAGACACTTTGAGAAGCAGACGTTATGGGAAACAGACTATTTAGGAAACAGACAATTTGAAATGTGGTTTTATTGAAACTTGTCATTTTGGGAAGTGGTCATTGTGAGCCTAAAGGAATTTTAGTGGTACTTCTATTATTTCCGTGTTAGAAAATACCATTTTTGAAACACCCAATGATTGGTTTCTAGAATTATAAAGGCTATGCTTCAAATTTGAATATGATGGAAATGTCGTTATAGTATCATAATATATGTAGTATTTTTATATTTAGTTACAGTATCGTTGTACAATTGTGGAATAGGTTCATCGGAAACCTTTACTTGTTTTTTCAAGTTGTCTATTGATAGTGATATTTCATTTTGTACATCATTTGGAATACAACTATCACAATGTGGCGTCATGTTTACAACTTCCTCCTTTAACTAAAATTAAAAAAAACTTATTAAAATTATTATTAACAATGTTTCCGTAATGACTGTAGTGGACTGTAAATAGAAAATTCTACATAGATGGTACATACGTACATTAATGGTTAGCGATCCCTTGCAACTCATTTTCCTTTTATTTGCGCATCTCCAATATGCATTTCCACTTTTATAAACACGAACTTTATAGTATTGACGACTATTATATAGCATCACCGTTCCACCTTTTCTTTCCACAAAAACACGGAACCTCTTCATCCATTATTCTTTAGATATAAATAATTTTCTGTACGATTTTATTTCAATTTAAAGTCTTTTCGTATAACAACCTGATACAATCATGACAAATGTATTGTACTTTATTTGATAACAACCAGCCAGTACCTACCTCCCCCTATTTACTGAAAAGAGGTTCACAATATAACCGTAAACCATAAAGTACCATACACACACAAAGACGCAGTGGAGAGTTATCAGAATTAAAGAGTTGGCAACTTACATTTTTTAAATGAATTGGACCAGGGAAACTTCAAAAGGTGCTGTGGTCCAACTATTTTAAAAGTTGGACAACTGCCCCTAGTCAAGACCCATGGTCCAACTGGTTGGACAGAGCAGTTGGACCACTGCCCCGCACTCGTTAGAGGCACATCTCTAACTGTAAGTACTGTAATCAGTACAAAACGCGACCATGGCCTGAGAAAACTCCAGCAAGAAACTGCGGGCTTTTTTTGTTATTGGGATGGAATCTGAGGCGTATAAATTATAAACACTGAAAGCTAAATCCTCAACTGGTTAAGCAGTAGGAAAGGAACGAGTTGGCTATTGGCTTACTACTCGCGGCACCTACATATCTATCTACCTTCTGCGAAGGTAATTGATCAATCAACATACCTAATACATGTTTAAAAAGACGTTTAAGTATTATCAGAATTATTGATGTGTGTCGTGTATCCTCTGCAACATGAACGTACTTCAAACATTGAAAAGGAAACTACTCCAATGTTCTCACATGTGTAAGTACCTACCTATTTATTTTCCTATTATTATTTTGCTTTTATACCTACCACTAAGATGACAGACAAGCACACGGCTCACCTGATGGAAAGTGCTTGCCGCGAAAGACGTGTGCAACACCAGAGTAACACTCGTGCTGCCGACCCAAAATAAATAAGACCAATCGAATTAAATTTTATTCTTGAATACCTACTCGCTAATCACGGAAGTCGATCATCTGGTGATGGGATTTGGGACACCGGGATCCCAAGCACCACAAAGAGCGACCATTATGGTACTTAGTTGACCACAAAGAAACAACCACGAATCGCGTGTGGTGCCCTCTTAAGAGTGAGTTAAAGGAGCGGCAATACAAGCGCAATGACTGTAAAGTGATAGACTTCAAAGTTCAAAATTACTTTGGAGGAACGAGGTGTGATGTTCCTCCGACTCAATGACCAGGCAAGGTGATCACGCCTGGCGGGCCGCGGTCCAACGATTGTCGTTGGGATGTCGTATATGTATTGTACCAGCAGCGCGAGAATTTCGCTTTCGCGATGCAGGATTCATAATTCATAATTTATTGCTTACATAAAAAGGTTACAAAAATGTCACAGCGTACAAAGCTAAAATTAAAATACACAAACATAGTTCGGCATTTAGTACAAGAGTTGTTATTCATGTATTAGGTAATGTATTAATTAATGGAATGTAGTTACTAATTACAAAATATATCGAAATTAGCTCAGTTTCTAGTATAATATAAGTCACTAATTGTAGCATCTGCTGCTGAGCTAGGCTTGAAGCCTGTATTTCAGCAGACAGCGCCTCCTCCCGATTGTTGTATCAATAATAATTAGGATTTTATCAACATTTGTAGGTGTCTTTGAAACAAAATTAGTCTCTAGAAAATTAGGAAAACAATAATCAAGTTGTATTGTGTTGCATGCAGAAGTGTACGGAGGTGTGTGTATGTGTGTGTGTGTGTTTGTGTGTGTGTGTGTGTGTGTGTGTGTTTGTATGTGTGTGTGCGTGTGTGTGGTAACAAGCAGTGAAAAGCATTTCGGAATCAGCAAAACACACATAGTCTCACTGGAAAACTGTCATCATACCCTCAGTTTCGTCATACGATAGTTTGATGAACCAGTCAAACAATGATTTTCTGACGGCCAACCTACCCAAGTGATATAGGTATTTCATTTATTTTATTTACTCTATTGTAAACATAAGGTCCCAAGAAGGAGAAAAACCTGCGGATAAACGAAGTCCTAGGTTTAAACGTCCGTTCACACACCACATGGCTCCGTCGTCGCTTCCCCTTTATGGCTGGGTCATGTTCCATAATAGAATGCTGCCTTAAGATTATGCTTGTAAGAAAGAGCTGACGGACCGTAAGGACCTCGCAATATTCGTACAGTGACTTAGTTGGAAATCTAAATGGTTTGAAAGTACATAATTTCAAAATAGCCCTCTGAGCAACCTCTATTTTTAGGAGTATGGTTTTCTGTGCTCCTCCCCAAGATGAGATACAGTAGCTAATTATTGACTGACATAAGCAAGGTATATTCTTTTAAGAGTTATAGGAGGAACAACGTATCTTAAGGTTTTGAAGAAGTATGTCAGTTTTCGTATTCTATTGGCGAGCTGTTGAATGTGCGGCTTAAAGTTACAGTTCTCATCAATGACAACACCCAAGTATTTAACTGTTTTAGTGCGTTGAAAAGGTTAAGGGACAGACGCATCAAGGCAGCCATGTGAGAGTATTTGTAAATCGTGTGGTATGCAGTCACAAATTGAGAAGGTGATGTATTTGGTTTTATCTGCGTTAAGGGTGAGGACATTCGCATGCAGCCATTCCTCAACCATATCAAAACCTTTTTGGGCAGAAATATAGGTTTCATCCCAGGTTCTTCCAGTGAAAATGAGGGCAGTATCATCAGCATAGGAGATAAGTTTCCCTTTAAATATGTCAAGGCGTAGGAGGTCATCGATATATATCAAGAAGAGCGTTGGTCCGATGATACTTCCCTGAGGAACGCCAAAAGACACAGGAAGGTCTGCGCTCTCATATGGTCCCACTTTGACAAACTGTGTCCTGTGGGATAGATAGGATTGCATAAGCTTCAACTGTTGTCCTATAATGCCAATTTTTTCTAATTTTTTAGTCAGGATGGGGACAGAGACCATGTCAAAAGCCTTTGACAAGTCTAGGAATATTGATAGACATTTATTGCCTTTATCTAAATTTGAAGCCACGAAGTCAACAAAACAACTAACTGCGTCATCTAACTACAGGCCAATATCTATATTACCATCAATCTCGAAGCTTCCGCAGAGGTAAATCGACTGATGGTCATCAGTCGATTTACCTCTGCGGAAGCCGAATTGTTGCTCATAGAATACCTTTGGATTCCAGATATTCCACAAGTCTATTATTTATAAGTTTTTCAAGGATTTTCGAGATTGATGGTAATATAGATATTGGCCTGTAGTTATTTACATTTGTCCTGTCCCCACATTTGAAAATAGGATGAATCCGTGATCTTTTGAGATATTTAGGAAAAATCCCTTGAGTTAGACACATATTGAAGATATACGTTAAGTGTGGTGCTAGGATATTCCTGTGATCTTTCAATATCTTGTTAGAGATCCATCCCAGCCCACGGAACAGTCGGGTTTGAGATCTGATATCAGACGTGCCACTTCTTCTTCATCCGTGGTCAGAAGTATGAAAGATTCGTAGTAAAGTAACGTAGTAGTTCGGCTTGCTGTCGCTAGAGGCGCTGGGTACATGTGGTACATTGGATTGCGTACTGTAAAATACAATAATTACAAATTTACACCCAACTGTAATGACATAAGGTACATTTTTCATCGTCTCGGTGAAAGTAGAAATATCGAGCCGAGCGAGACAGCCAAAAAGTAGTAGTCTATCCCTGTCTAACAACTTGCCATAGTAAATGTAAATTCTTTTTGGTTGTAAATGGTAATTTTTTTAATTTTCCATGTATTTGTGCGTTATGTTTTTGTGATGAAACTTTGCATAAAAATACTTAAACTATAAATATACAATGGTTTGACCATCTTTTATGAATTTGTACAAAGTATTATGAAGTTGTACAAAGTAATACTTTTATGTTAAATGTTATGAGAGTGACATTGGTAGCATTTCAAAATTCTTATGCGGCAACATTGTTTGTAATAAAGACCAATAAAAACATGATAAAACTATTAGAAAGAGACGCACTACTACTTTGGAACCTCTCTTTCGGCTCGTTTTTCTGTTCATAGTGCGCAGTCCAGTTAGTATAAAGGTTCATGATGTGGTATCGCCACAATACTTTTTCTGGTATCGCCACATTACTTTTTGCAATGAAACTGTTTTCATTTCATTTTGGACGTATAGAAATAAAGTCTAAACTGCATCTTCAATACCTTCAGAAGACCATAAACGTGCGACATTCATTGTTATGCGGATGACAGTACGAGCGATGCCCTCTTGCCCTCTAGGTATAACGGCCGCGAAAACGTTTCTTGGGAAAACGTCCACTAGAGCCGAAACAAACTTGTGTCTAAAATTGAAAAAGATATATTATTCTTTAGATAAAGTTTCAATTTGGGGTAGACCTAATTTGGTCTGATTCCACCCCACAAAGACATGCTTTCACCGCCAAAAACAGCCGTTGGTCGTATTCGCTCGTTTAGAGAGCACCCCTCAACTGTCTCAGTCGATATTGGAATACTTGGTGTTGAAATATCGAGCGAAGTCCATTTTCGCGGCCATTTAGAGGGTAAAGCTAAATTAACCTCAAAGAAGCTTGGCGTGCTCAATAGTTCGAGACAGTATTTCACTCCGCCTCACCGCCAACAACTTTATAAGGCGCAAGTACGGCCATACTGTTCTCATCTCTGGGCAGGAGCACCTCAGTGCCAACTTCGCATCCGACGGAGAGCGACTCGAATCGTCAACTGCCAAGATGTTTCAAATCGGCTAAACTCTTTGGAACTGCGTAGAGTTGTGGCTTCGCTCTGCATCTTCTATCACCTATACTATGGGGAGTGCTCCGAGGAATTTCGGATTGATCCCCGCCGCCTTTTTCCGCCATCGTTCCACGCGACAGCAGTTCCACACTCACCATCTGGACGGTTGGCGGTCCACAACTGTGCATTTCTTGAGAAACTTTCTGCCTCGCACAACTAAACTGTGGAATGAACTGTCACCAGCGGTATTTCCGAACCATTACCTTCAAACCACTCAAGAAAAGAGCGTGCTCTCTTTTAAAAGAAAGGCAACGCACTTGTGACTCCCCTGGTGTTGCGGGTGTCCATGGGCCGCGGTGATCACTTACCATCTGGCGATCCGTCTGCTCTTTTGCCTCCCTATTCCATAAAAAACCCCAGTTGGCCAGCGAGGGAGTCCGCTTAAAAACGGGACAAGTAGGTAATTCAAATATTGAATTTTAATAATAATGCTTTTATTAATAAATAATGCTGCGTGCATTATTAATAATTGCTGCTTACCAATACGCTTTTAATAACTTTCACTTTTCCTAAAACCAATAACAAAAACTATTTTATCGAAAGTGTTGACTTTTGGTTGCCTTACATTTTTGGCACCAATAGTAAACATCACTTAAAACTGCTAGGAAATCTTGTCAAAATAGTTAGGGAATGGTCAAAGTATGTCAACAACTTACATATTAGGTGTCTTTACCTATGAAATTGCCGTATTGTATGAAAAAAAAATTTAAGCGAATTTTTTGTCATGAATTTTTTTATTTCTATTTTTATCGAAGTAATCACCCATGAAATCTACGCATATTTGCCAACGCAGTGACAGTTTATTGATCTTCATATAGAAATCAGCTCCCGAGTTGAAGCGATTTCTGAATTAAATCCCGCGTTGTCATTGTCGGAAACTTAGGAATCGCCAGAAGGGAAAAAAAAAAAGAAATCAGCTGGACGGGAGGCAACTGATTCTTCAAAGGCCTCTCGGGTATTGAATTTTTCCCCGCCAAAAAGTTATCCAAATTCTGGAAAAAGTAGTAGTCTGTATATAGGCGCAAGGTCTGGTGAGTAGGGCGGATGACGGAGAGTTTCCAACCCCTGTTCTTGCAACGTGGAAATAGTCTGCTGTGCAGTATGAGGTCGCGCGTTGTCTTACTGGAGCAGCGGAGACGAGCAATTGGCCAATGCTGGTCGGAGATGTGCCAGTTTCTCCATCAGTGTGTTCAGTTCTTCACAGTATCTACACATCCGCAGTAATGCTCACCAAAATGGGGTGAGCATTACTGCAGATAAGAAGCTGTGATGAATCACACTGGCTCTAGACCACCAAATAGTGACCATCACTTTTCTAGAGGTTCGATTTCGTTTAGGACATCGTTTAGGTGCTGAACCAGGATCCAACCAACCAACTAATTCGTCATTGTCGACCAAAGTCTTCGGACGACCGCGAGGTTCATTTTTCAAGTCGAAATTTCCAGAATGGAAGAAAGCAACCCAATAACAGGTGGTGCGTTGGTTTAATATTGCATAAATTACTCGAATTTTTAACGTATCCATGATGGTGAAAAAGATTGAAATGCGATGAAAATGTAACACTAATCAATAAACAAATGACTACTTAAAATTAATTTGAAATTTGAATTCTTAGCCAAACAAAAATTATTTTGATTTGAAATGGTCAGTACTGCAGAGCGGCAATTTTATAGGAAAAGACCTATTATTTCAACACGTAGACGGAGAAACTTTTTTTTTTTTTTTTTTTTTTTTTTTCCTATGGCGTTCACGGAGAAACTTCCTTTATGTTTCAACATGTCTTATAGATGACATTAGGCCATTAGGCATCTTTTAAGTCCATAGAGTATTTAAATCATCATCATTTCGTATGGCCTCTACTCACAGGGTGGCCCTATTCAACATATACAAATTTTAGTTATACAGATATGAGGCAAACATGAGACAGACCATGAAACATCACTTTGTCTCTTTTTTTCTAATATACAGTTTTAACTGTAAAAAAGAGACAGAACATTTAAGTTATTTCTCACTTGGGAAAATGAGTGCATAGATTTGACAGCATGCCGAGTTTTGGCAACATCCATGAATGATTTGTTACACTCATTCATTACTTTACTCTACACGAAACTACAAGAAGCATGATAGTGATGTACTCCAACAAATGATTTTGTCGACAAAAATACTCTTTTTTCACATAATAGTACAAATTAACTAATAGCTGGTACAATCAACGGAAAATCAACATTCTAACTCATTTAAGTTCCTTAAGTTTCCTACAAATTTGTCGGCCTACGGTTATTATTATTTTCTTACTTTGCAGTCGCTCGGCCACAGCCCGCCAAAAATAGCTTAGTGGAGATCGCCGAAGATCATGGTGATCTTCATGATACATACGTTGAGTGTGGTAAAACAAATATTGATGCCTATACAGGGAGTATCACGCAATACAAAGCTGGCTTTATCACAAGAAGTTTTATTAAAAAAATTAAATGCGAGGTTTTGGATCATTACTGCTCGGAGAAGAAGACGTGAAGAGCCTCATTTACAAAAAATCAAGAGGAGGCCTTATATACGCCTCATCGAGCGTGGTAAACATACACATAACACAAAAACAGAAAAATTAATTAAAATGCACCTGACAGACAAGAGAACCCCCGAAAGTTATTACTTATATATATTTAAATTTATGTGTGAATTTTATGATATGAGAAATATTTTTGCCGATTCTGATGCAACACATAGCACTAATCACAAGTTTCTTTTAATTAAATGTGTAATACAGACTTTTCTAGACATCAGGTTTAGACAACACGATCGTACACAATGCGATAAGCTGTCACATCGACAATATTTAAATAAAAAATGCTTATAATATTTTCATTGTTACTTTCTTCGCATAAACCGTCATGATGATACCATGCGCCTAGTATTTTTCTTTACTCCTAAATATAAGATATCGACAAATATTACGATACTAGAAGCTACAGCCTTAACGTAGTAACCGTCGGCCATACGTTCATTCACGAAAATGGAACGTAGGTATACACGCCTAATCTGTAGGTATGGCCTATCTACTAAGCGCGCGAGCGTTCTTCCTATATCTATGCCTCTACTCGAGTCCCCATATGTCGACGTCCAGTTGGCGAAGCCAGTCTATTGCTGCCGGTGTGAGGACATGAAGCTCACGCATTCCTCCAGGGATACGACGGAGTGGACACTCCTGTTACACTTGGTGTTGAGAACCTAGGATTAACTACACCTTGACTCAACTCTGAGTTGGCGGGATCAAGTCACTAGCGTCAGCCAGAGGGTAACCGGTACACTGAGGGCTCTTTACCGTCTTAAAAACTTAAAACTTAGTCTTCTTCCACCTAAAACCAAAGCAATGCTTACCTATGTAAACTTTAATCTTTCCTATTTTCGATTATGGTGATGTATGCTATTTCGACCTGAATGCTGATCTGCTCAATAAACTAGACCGACTTCTCAACAATTGCATTCGATTCGTCTACAATCTTAGGAAGTACGGCCACGTTTCAGAGTATCGTACAGAGCTGGGTTGGTTGCCTATACGACGGCGACGCAGTCTAAGAGCGGTCACCTTGATATATACTCTGCTAAACTCTCCCAACGCCCCAGCTTATGTATAGTCTCAGCTCCACTTACTTGGCTCTACCCATAATAAAAACTTACGCTCTTCTAACAACCTTCTCCTACACTGTCCCACTCACACGTCAAGTCTTGATCACTCTTCTTTCTTAGTACAAGCTATTCTTTTATGGAATGCGCTTTCTCTGGAAGTCAGGATGTCCGCATACCGTTTCATATTCAAGGCCAGAGTACATTAGCTCTACAACAACGATCGGTAGAAGAGTTGGAAATCAAGTTCGGATTGTATCCGTTACATTTTTTTCTTAGGTTGTATATTTGATTTATGTAATATATGTATACGTATGTGTATATATGTATGTATGTATGTGCTAGTGGGTCTATGTATGTATATGTATGCATATGTGTGTATATGTATAGGTAGATCTATATGTAGGTATATGTAGTACATAATAAGTTTATGGTAGGTATGTTGTCTATGATGTTTGTATATATTAACATATGTATGAACACATTCTTATGTTTATGTTTATTAAGTATAAATTCATATTTATTTATTATGTAAGCATGTGTACCAAAGTAGGTAAAATTCTCACGAGAATACTTCGCGTACCTACCTTTGACCAAAATATCTCTGCATCACCCTAAGGTTGACTGGCAGAAAATGCCCATGCCATTAAGTCCGTCTTTGTACAATCAATTTTTATTTGTGCAAAAAGTTTAAATAAATAAATAAATAAAGTATGAAGTCAGAACTAAGTTTTAACAAATGACAACTTCGGTGAATTCTTTTATTTGTTATTATTTCAACTTAAATTTGTGTGTTGCGGGATCAACATCTAATTAAAGCTAAGTACCTAAGTATCTAAGTAGGTATTTAAAGATCTGAGTGATTCAGGCGTCATTTAGCCGGAGCCTGCTTGGAGTTCGCTTGGAACTCGCAGCGCAGGGTTTGGAACTATGGAGGGCGACGGCCCCCGATATGCTGTGCTCGTTGGAGGCAACCATTGCAGGTTCGCTACATGAGATAGGAACCTTGTTTATCCTGACAGGTTGTGCTCGTTGGAGGCAACCATTGTAGGTTCGCTACATGAGATAGGAACCTTGTTTAACTGGCTGGAAGAGCCCATGGTGGCATGGGTTCACTTTCTTAGAGCTGTGCCATAACTGGTTGGTATTTTATGGCTAATTGTTTCGTCCTCCAGATGCTCAGTGAATGACGTCCAGATCAGGCGCGTTGTGGTTCGCCACGACGTGTAGCCATACTTGGGACGATGGCACCGAGGTCGGCTCGTTATCATCGTATGTACCATGACTCTCAACAGGCGGGTCGTCGCGGCACGAGAGTCTGAAATCAGCAGAGATACCGGTGACACACCCCCAACTTACTAACAGATGCGAAGCAACCCCAGAAAGACGACCAAAGGACACGCTGTAGAACCCAGGACCAACCCCCCCTCCATGGGACCTGGAAGCCAGAGTCTTGCGTCTCTATTTAAATGGCGCAAGGAGATGCTGGAGTGGGGCATATGTCCTGCGTCTCGAGAAATCGAGGCCCAGCGGTCCCAGCTCTACCAGGAAACCGTGGAGATATGGAAGGTGCGACTTGAGCAACCGTCAGACCAATCATGGACGAGTGGCTGGAGAGGAGACATGGTGCTCTCTCCTACCGGTTGTCACAGATACTTACCGGGCACGGTAGCTTCGGTAGGTATCTGTGGCGAAGACACCGGGAAACCACGGTCGATTGTCAGCACTGCGGGGACCGCAGACCGATGACCAGGGGCCTGAGGACGGTGAGTTGGCTGCTCACAGTCCTTACAGAAGCAGGCCCATGATGGCAGCATGACGTGAGGGATTCACCCACGTCCGGGGGGGACGTGTGTGAATCCCTTTAAGAAGCGGGATAATTTTTAGCTTTAAGCGGGATCCGCATTTTAGCCGTAGGTCTGATGGGAGCCCTGGGACATCCTGCCGAGGGCATACCCGGGGCTCCCAATTACAGGCTGCTCGGCGTGTAGTGGGGGTTCCGAGTCGGTAGGAGTCCGGCATAACACCCATGAAGGATTTTCCACACGGTAAAAAAAAAAGAGACAACGAGTCTACTTATAGTAAAACTACTATTATACAACTATTTGGTCTGAGTTTAAGTCGAAAGTCGGGGAAATAGAATGCTTAGTAATAATATAATAATAATAAAAACCTTTATTAACAAATCATTACATTTCATTATATTGGTTCAGTCATAGATTATTATAGTTCAGTGTCTACAAACAATTGGTGTTACCTTAATATCTTTTTAGCATTTTCTTGTTTTGTTGGCAATACTGAGAATTGGCTTTTTTTGACTGTCTTGCTCTAGTATATAAATAATCTATAATAATCTATGAAATGAATCTATGCTTTCTTGGTTCATTTCCATTTCATTTCATGTTGATATCTGTGGAGTCGTGTTAAATTTTATTTTAACTTTATTCTAGAAGTAATTAATAAATTTACGTGCAATTTACTGAGGTAATGTGTTAAAGATGATACATTTCAAAGACAACAAAAATAAATCGGCCCTTAGTACAAGATGGGCTCAAATGTCGAAGCAAGAACAAATAATCGAGCGAAAGAAAATGGAGATACAGGCTAAGTTAGAAGCCCAGAAGCAAGCTGCCGCACTTGCCGCACAGGCCAAATTATCGAAGTATGCTCATTATGATAATGTTTTATTATATATTTATATTTTACCAACATATGTCGTGACTAGGCTACGTAAATGTGCCAGTGGATAATATTTTCACATGTCTAATGATATACCCCCACGCAAGTACAACTGTATTTCTGTCTGTTTATAAATACTAGTTTAGTGTGTGCAATGCTCATTAGACAAAATTAAAAAATTACACCTATTGTAGTCACTAGAGGAGTGTATACTATGGGTCGAAGACCATGCTTAGCCTAACTTGTTGTGATGTCACACTCATGTTTATAATTAATTAAGTGCAGTTTAATTGAACTGATTTATATCCAACATATTATTTCGATAAGTGAATGTGAAGTCTACATTAATATTCAAGATTTTGAGTTAGAAACTATAATATGTTGCACATTGCGCACCACAAATTTGTTTTGTTTTTGAATGGTAAAACTGCAATAAATTTTCTATGAACACAAGAAGTTTGTAAAGAACTTTAAAAAAGGAAGTTCAAGTTAGAATTTGTTTTGAATGAAATATTATCTATTACAGCCCCACACAATCTGATGAGAAAGGGTCGGTTAACATCTTCTCTAATGATGGCAGCTTCATGAACCAATTTAAAGCTTTGCTAGAGAAGCAGAAGCAAGATACAAAAGTTAAGGAAGAACATGAGAAGCCAACTGAAGAAGAAGAGATCCAAGAAGCAAATGAGGAAATCCCACCAGATGAGGAATATGAGAGAGAATATACTGGTCATAAGAGTGAAGAACGAAGGAAGTCAGGAGATAGGGGTCAAAGGTATTTTGTTAAGGATTTGTTAAAGCCTTGTTTCTACTCTTGTGGTATAATTATTTATTTTAAAGATTTATAAAAAAAAGTAATAACTATACTCCATTCGGTTAGGTACATAACTTTACCGGGATATCTATATACTTGATATCCGGTAATTATTCAGTATATATTTGAAGTTGAAGGTTACTCTTATTCGGGTTTGGGAATTAAAACAACGACTGATTTGCACTGAAGTTATATTGCGACTAGTTAGTTAGAGTGGAGCCCGAGCGCAGCCGGTGGTTAGCGTTAGGTACTCACGTACATATCTTATTGACTATGTTGCAGATTAATATACAATGATGTGTCCCTACATAACTAAACAATCTCTGTGTCTCTTTAATATGTTTTAATTAAAAACACTTTATTAATGTTTAGTTAGAAACTTACTTAGAAGACTGAAAACCAAAATTGAAACATTAGCTAGTTAGCCTATACTCCATTTGCTTAGATATTTAACTAAATGTAAACCATCTTGATGTATCTTAAATATGATTTATTTTAAAACACGGTTTATTAAATATTTTTCTATTTAGAAACTCATTTTAAAGACTAAAAACTTAAATTGAATTGTTTACCTTTAGTTAAATACCTAACCAAATGGAGTATAGTTTATTTTTTTAATATGTATTTTCATAAAACTCATAAAAGTCTTTACAATATTGTTTACCTTAAGTTAAGCACCTAATGGAATGGAGTATAGTACAAAAATCTGTATGAGCATTACTATAGTATTATCTCGTGCATCTTACTACAGTAAGATAGTTCTGTGGCAGTGGCTCCTGTAAAAGCTACCTAGTCATTAAATATGATCCGTTTTCTGTAGCAGTTGCCCCTATAAAAAGCTATTAAATATGATTTTTTAATCAGTCCTTTTTTCCTATTTCAATCCATTTGTATAATTAGCATATTTCGGTTCAGTAGCTTGGTTCTGTTGGTACGAGGGTGGAGTGATAAGTCTGGTAAAAATTAAATAAGGAGTGATATTTATTTAAAAAATATTATTTATTTTTCAACATAGTTTCTTTCTAACTCAATGCACTTCATCCAGCGTGTCTCTAGGCAACCCTTCGAAATAGGCGTTGGTTTCATACATGATTGCTTCATTGGAGCTAAATCTTTTTCCACCAAGCCATATCTTTAAATTCGGAAACAGAAAATAATCGCAAGGGGCTAAATCTGGCGAATATGGTGGATGAGAAAGCAACTCATAGCGTAACTCATGAAATTTGGCCATGGCAAATGCGCAGGAGTGCACTCTTGCGTTGTCTTGGTGAAAGAGGATTTTCTTCTTTGCCAAATGCGGTCGTTTTTCTGCTAAAATTCTGTGAAATTGGTCTAATAAATTGGCATAATAAGCGCCATTAATCGTTTCACCCTTCTCTAAGTAGTCAATATGGATAACTCCACGGGCATCTCAGGAAACTGTAGCCATAACTTTATTGGCCGATAAAACTGCTTTGGCCTTCTTCGGAGCTGGTTCACCCTGAGCAATCCACTGTTTCGATTGTTGTTTGGTTTCGGGTGTATGGTGGTGGATCCATGTTTCGTCTACTGTTACAAAACGTCGCAAGAATTCCATCTTATTCCGTCGAAACAATGCCAAACCTGCTTCCGAAGTGGTCACACGCACTTGTTTTTGATCGACATTCAGTAAACGCGGCACCCATCTCGCAGAGAGCTTCCTCGTATCTAAATGTTGGTGTAAGATATTGCGCACACGTTCGTCTGAGATGCCTACTACCTCAACTATCTCGCGCACTTTTACTCTTCGGTCGTTTAACACTATGTCATGGTTTTTAGCGATCATTTCTGGAGTAGTGACCTCAACCGGGCGTCCTGGACGTTCGGCATCACTTGTGCTTGCACGACCACATTTAAAATCAGTAAACCATTTATGAATCATTTTAATCAACGGAGCGGAGTGCCCGTAATATTTATCAAGCTTTCCATGCCTAGTTTCCGTAATAGTCTTTTTTCTCAAAAAGTAATGTTTTCGAATACATAGGGAAAAAGAATCTTCTCGGGCGGGACTCGAACCCGCAGTCTTTCCCTTACAGGGGGAATGCCTGACCAATTCGGCTACCGAGACACGCCCGATATGATTCAAATTTCCCACCTTATACGTCTTTGAGGCGACGCATTCCCCCTGTAAGGGAAAGACTGCGGGTTCGAGTCCCGCCCGAGAAGATTCTTTTTCCCTATGTATTCGATTTGTATAGTTAGCATACTTAATGCTATAAAAATTCCTTCAAGTAATGTTTTATTAACACACGAAATTCACTTTTCTCCATCTTCGCGAAAATACGTTCAATTGTTTTTCTTTAATGGCTGTCAAAGAAAAATAACCGGCGGTACTGGCTGAAATATTTAATTTAGTCCTTCAAAAGAGTGTTTAACATGGAGGTTTCATGCAATTTGCGATAACCTTATTACAAACTATTTTTTTACCAGACTTATCACTCCGCGCTCATAGCATGGTTCCGGAACTTAGCGGTTAAAGCACTCTCCCTGTAAAGATTGCAGGGTTGAATCCCGCCTGGACCAATTGAAAAAAAAAAACCTTAATCTTAAAATCTTAATCGATTTGAATATTTAGTAGAAATGCAAATGTGGGTGCTAGCACCTCTGCCTAGCCCTTCGGGAAATACAGGCGTGAGTTTATGTTATGTTATGAAATGCAAAAAAAATTCATTAAAAAATAAAATAAACATGCTGACATAGAAGTGAGTTAAAATGACTCATTTTTATGGAAAGTTCATGCTTGATTACAAAAAAGAGCCAAATGCTAAATTTCTTTATACAATTTTGGTATCGGTACTCTCTGACCTGCCTGTACTTCCCAAGTTAAATAAGACACTATATACCTACAAAATAGTGGTTTTGGGTAGGTAGACATTTTGCTACTTTAGTGTATCAGTCTACATCTACATCTTTTTAATTTAATTTACAGAGAAAAACATCGGCGATGGAATGATAGAGGTCGCAATCGTCCTCTTAGCCCGACTACGCCAATATTGGAAGATAGAAAGAAATTTGTGGATCACAAAAGCGGCACGCATAATATCCCTGCTCTTATGCAAATACCTATAATGGCTCCTCCCCATCAGTCTTCAGATCCCGATCATAAACCCTGGATGTTGTCACCTAATTCAGATGATGATGGTGATTCCAATGAACCACCAAGTAATATGGGACATACTGCGATGGGGCCTCCACCTATGCCACCTGGTCTTATGGCTCCGAGTCTAATGGGCCCCATGCCTGGCATGGGTCCTGGTATGAACATGGGACCTGGTCCAAACATGGGCCCTGGTCCGAACATGGGGTCTGGCCCTAACATGGGGCCGGGACCTAATATGGGTAGTTCTGGGCCAGGTCCAAATAATATGGGTCCCGGTCCAAATATGGGTCCTAGAATGGGAATGGGAATGCCAGGACCGAACATGGGTCCTGGTCCTAACATGGGCCCTGGTCCAAATATGGGTCCAAGGTCTAACATGGGTCCAGGGCCCAACATGGGTCCTGGACCCAATGTAGGTCCAGGGCCCAACATGGGTTCTGGTCCTAATATGGGTCCTGGGCCTAATATGGGCCCAGGTCCTAATATGGGACCTGGACCTATGATGGGTCCAAGAGGGCCAATGCCTCCAATGCCTCCTGGTGGCCCTATGCCACCATTCATGGGTGGACCTCCTGGTCCACCTAATTTCCCAATGCCTCCAAATTTCATGGGCCCAAATGGCCCTTGTGGTCCAATGCCACCTATGTGTGGCCCCAATATGCAAGGGCCAGGGCCTAATGGTCCTATGCCACCATTCTTTGGCCCACCATTTCCAAATCCAATGATGGGGCCTAACGGTCCTCCCAATTCTATGAATAACGGCAATATGCCTTTCATGGGGCCACGCCCGCCATTCCCACCTAATGGCCCACCAAATTTCGGCAACGGTAATGGCCCTCCTATGCCATTCATGCCTCCGAATCCTCCTTTACCGCCAAACCACATGCCGGATTCAAAATCGTTTGATAAGTCGTCGATACCTAAAAATGTCAAACGAACGTCGAAGAATGACCAGGATAACAAGCCAGGACCATTTAACACATCTCAAGGTAAAGATTGTCCGACTATAGAAAAACCGCCATTGTATTGTTATGGTTATCTACTTTAATAACGCAAAGGCGTTAAAAATGATATTTTCAGAGCTTTCTGATATTTAAGAATATGCCATATCTTTTTATAACTTTAAATTAAGAAGTAAATGTGACATTTAAAGTAACAATTGAAACATTTTTTAACAAATAACATTAAATTAATGAATTAGCATTGAATAATTATCAGAAAGCCTGTACATGTAAATTCAGTAGATACAACTAAAATAATTGGTTGTATAATGGCAGGAATCAACCCTAATGATGTCAATTGAGTGTTACACATGGTTATTAAATGTGTCTTGATTGTGTACAAATATTTTCTTTTCAAATTAATTGCATAATTTTTATTACTGGGCCAGGACTACTTTTTCTACTAGTATTAATAAATTATACTTATAATTTGAATGATTTTTTTATAGCATTTATTATGCTAACTTTTTTGTAATATATGTACTATAAAGTGTAACATCAACAAGCGAGGGTTACTATAACTGAACATCCTCACAATAATGTATCTATTAGGGTTGGTTCGTGTCTGTCAGTAGGTTAGTGACCGTGGTTCAACAGCAGACATATTTTGACTCGTGGTGTGTAGTTCTCGCAGATTCGTTGCCGCCGGCTGTCCATCGCGCCGCCTCCGAAGTCGCGTGCAACGGTGACCATTGGGAAAATGTGCTGAAAGCAATACACACACAAGATCAGTCCTTGTGGTAAAAATATTTTGATCCCGACAGGAGGATACGTGCTGTATTCTTTTTTTATATTTACAATTCTTTGTCGCAATTATCGTGGAACTGTGTAGTAATTTTTTCATTAGATACACCATACATCACATCAACACTAATAAAAAACTATACTGCCCTCACTATGTATAAAATTTTATCAATATCGCGAGTGGTTATTTAAAATCAAATTTAAAGTATATGTGCAGATGACATTCTAAAAATATTGTGTAGTGACAACATTTTGTAATGTTTACTGCACGGTTCCACCTGGCTATTTGCAGGAAAATAAGCCTTAAACAAAAACATCCTTTGTTGTTGTTTACACACTACACATTATAACTGCACATAGCAAATTATTGCAGGTTCCTACACAACACTAACTCGAACGAGTACAAGGCGTACAGGGACTTAATTAAGAAGTACAGGAGTGAACAGGTGGATAGAAAACCTGAGGTGAAACCAGAAGATAAATATGAGCCCGAATTTAGCCTGGAGGATGACGATAGTAATGATGATAAACCCTATTATAAAGAAGATAGAGACAGGTATAAATATTCACATTACTTAACTTATAAACCATTTAACTGTGAACAATGGATGTTGTATATGAGATGATCTTTTTTATTTTATTTTTCTAATGCGACTAGGATAAAACCTACTTGTTCCAATGTAAATCTATTGGTGTACAATAAAGAATTATCTATCTATCTATCTAAAGCCTCAATCACAAAAGTGCGTTATTACCGTACGCGTTATTGCGATACCTTATTCGTATTCCATATGTCGCGGCTTGGACTCAAAAAAAAACTGCAGTGATAATACCAGTGTACACAGTTGTTTGAAGACGCATTACACAATATAGCGTGTGGTATTTATCTCCTAATAATAACGGACCTGTGTGATTGAGGCTTGAAACTCGACTCAAAGAGACTGAACACATTTACGAGCAGCAAGTGTGTTGTTAGGTTATAGTCCAAATGCCGTCAAGAGTTAGCTACTTTTATAAATAAATTTTGTTATTTTAAATCTGTTGGTCTACAACAAGAACAATATTTTTTTCAGATTTATTATTTTTGTTTATTACTTTGTATCGTAAATTGGTATACAGGTATGAACATTTGGTCATATAACTAAATATAAAACTGTAAATAAATTGTTAACAAAGCTTTATTTTTAGCTATTCACATCACCATTCTCAATTCTCATACAAACGTGAGCAGACAAGCTCTCAAAGTGATGAAGAATCTGACAGCAAAAAAGAGAGACGCAAGAAAAAGAAATCTAGGTGGAGTGATGATCCCCCACCAGCTGATATCAAACCACCGGGTATTATGGCGACACTACCGCCTAATGTTGGACCAGGCTCCGGTCCAGGTATGTTGTATTGGCTATATTATTTTCACATTAGCTATTGCCTACGGCTCTGCCCGTGTAGTTGTAACTATTCTTATTATTAACCAGGGATATTATTAAAAGGAGATTTCATACTACACAATCAGCTTCTAAAGTTGTGAATATCAGTTAAAATCGCAGTGGCCACGCTGGAAAGTATATACTCTGCAGCCTGGCCACTGAAATCCCACTAATATTATAAACGCGGAAGTTTTGAAGTATGGATGGATGGATGGATATTTGTTACTCTTTC
The DNA here is from genome assembly GCA_914829495.1 of Eilema sororculum. Lineage (NCBI taxonomy): Eukaryota > Metazoa > Arthropoda > Insecta > Lepidoptera > Erebidae > Eilema > Eilema sororculum. The sequence continues at coordinate 14,487,913 of OU618552.1, read as the reverse complement.
ACTTCTGGAGCCATTTTACTAAAGTTTGGTATGGAGTCAGCTAACACCCTGAGTAACTGTTTAATTAATTAATGGATGTTTGGTCGCGATAACCTACATCCAGGCGGGCGGGGCCGCGGGCAAAAGCTAAAGCTCAAGTCTTGAAGTAGTTTGGTAGGCATTACTTTTCTCTTTTTTGTACAACAAGGTACACATCTGTACAATCTAGAACCTGAACCATGACCGCCGTTTTGCCGCTGTGGCCGGGCCAGAAAGGACCATGCCTTCCTCAGCCCTCTACCGTTCAAAAATCTTTTTATTTTAAAAATCCATCGTACAACCTTCTTTTAATAGTTTCAAAACCGCGGGTTTTGTTTTCATTACCGTAAGAAATTAGCTGTTGAAAGGAATGCTCACCAAGCTGTAAAATTAAGGTGCACATCATTGATCACACTACTTAGGCGTGACGATTGCAACACATTATCAATGGAATTTTATCGCGTCGTTAGCTTGTGACATTATTCATGCTATTCGATACAGCATTTTACGTATACATTGTTTATGATGTGCCTTTTATTTAAAACGATAAATACATGCAATAGCCAACATCTATCTACTTTATAGTAATGATAATCCATAAAAATATAAATGTGAAATTAACCCTATGTCGTTGTTGGACGGAATGAGACAGTCAAAGATCTTTCTCAAAGAAGAGTAAGACGAACCAATTAATGAAACTCTCAAGAAGAGATATGAGGTTTGTCATAGAGAACAGACAGGCACCTAACAGTGATAGATGTGAAGACTGATCCCATTTGTCCGGAGTGCATGGAGAGTGGCTAAATGTACCAAACTCCCCAAGGGAGGGCTGAGAACATGAATGAAATAGCCCGCAGAAGTCGCGGATGGATCATCAGTCTGGCCGAAGTCCCCACAGTGAAATAATAACCCTATGTCTGTCTGTAACGCCTTGGCGTCTAAATCACTGCACCAATTTTGATGAAATTTGGTACAGATGTAAAATAGACCTTAGGAAAGGATATAGGTTTTCTTGAGTCTCGATAACCGATATCGATATTCGCGACTAGAACCGCTGGCAAAAGCTAGTACTATTGCCTAATATAAATCAATGAAGGTGAACGTGTCTGAGCGATATCCGCAAAAACAAGCGTTTTACTACAATCTATGTTTTTTTAGGTCTGTCTACGATTGATGAAGAGGGTGCGAGATTGACGGCCATGCATCGCAGCAACCAGGCTCTGATGCAATACGCAATGACAAACTACGGCACCACCAACTTAAGCGGAGAGGATTGGAAGAAGTGTGAAGATAACTTCAAGCTGAATTTGCTTTATCAGGTTAGTTTCTGTTGCCTTTCACGCCTAAATGCAGAACCGATTTTGATGATACATGGTACAGAGATTGACTTAAACTTGGGCATGAAAGGCTAACCGACATCCGTGCGGATGAAGCTGCGGTCAAGGGTTAGTTTTTTATACTGGGTGATTTTATAGTCGTGGCTAAAAAATATTTGGGACAAAGTTCCGATAGCAAAATCGTCTGTAATTAGTATTAATTTATGTCAAAATACTATTCTATTTAGAGTTTATCCGAAAGGATTATAAAATCAGGGTGTAGATAAACAAAGCATAAGCAAAGCAAATTCATGAATGACTTATTAAAAGGTAAATATAACTCTCCAGGACATGTTGAAGAAGAGACAAGAAGTTGAACGTTTAGCTGCGGCTGGCAAATACAAGTATGAGTACGACAGTGACGAAGATACGGCAGAGGGCACATGGGAGCACAAGTAAGCCTTGCATGTTATACGCAGTACACGTTTTTGGATATTTTGAGGATAGTAAGGGGTGTTACGGCAACGGAGGGCCTTAAATCCACCAATGCCTCATTCATCATCATCATCATGTATGACTTTTGCTCGACTCCTCATGTCTTCGTCCAGTTGACGGAGCCAGTCTATTGCTGTCGGTGTGAGGTCATGTAACTCACGCATTCCTCCAGGGAAACGACGGAGTGGACACTACTCTGCTATATTCATCGTTGTCTGCTTTGGAGCTCCACAATCACAGTCTGGTGCTTCTCTAAGTCCCCACATGTGAAAGGCCTCATTTCTCTCGTGACTTGGATTCCAGATATAATATGCCGGCAACTATTATACAATTATATTTCGCGTACAGTCGTTACGATGTCCACTTACGCGTGCATGATTACGATGTAGACATACGTTTCGATATTAATTACTAGTATAAGTAACGCATTCTTGGCACACGATTTGAAGTGCTGTGAAATTTGAAGTAACATGTGGCACTGTCTTTCTTATGCATTCTTATGCATACATAAGAAAGACAATGTTTGTTCATAGATAAATGCGATCCACTCGCGTAAACTTTAAACTTCCGAGTTCAAATAATGTAAATATTACTTGATGGATAGATCATTGAAACAACTCCTAGAAAGGCAGTTTCGATTCGGCGAGAAGGCATAAATAAAGTGGGTCGCCAGCCAGATGGATTCACGACCTGAAAAAGGTCCCCTTGGCTCACTAGTTCGGTGATTTAGTCCGGTGACTGGACTTTCAGTCTCAGTAGTTCGGTGATGAAATACCACCGGACTAGTGGCTGAGATGGAGTGGATGTGAAAGTCGAAGGATCGGGAACGCATTTTCGGAGTTGAGACTTATTTCCAGTAGTGGAATACCATAGGACTAAATGATTGAGAAAAAATATAAGAACAAACGAAATTTTTACCTCTCTTTTACTATTTTATTTAATGGTGCTGATTTAAATAATATATGAAATTGATGAATGTGTTTCTCTTTAACACAGATTACGAGCTAAAGAAATGAATGCAACTGAGAAATGGGCAACGGAGTTGACTAAACAGGCAGCTGGTAAACATCACATTGGGGACTTCTTACCTCCCGAGGAGCTTAAGAAGTGAGTATGATATCAAAATTAGTATTTTTCCTTTTAATTCCTATTCATCACAGTTTCCTCCTCTACTCGGCACAGGCTTAGGTATTTTGGCAGTAACACCATTGCATATAAGGGCTATTCCAATTCTGGATTATTCCACCTTGTGAACCTATGTGCAAAGTGGAATTTTAAAGTCTCTTTACTTCACCTCAGAGCATTTTCCCTGGGTGACATCAACATAATAAGTAGTTTAGTTGTTACGGGGTCGGCCCGAAATCGAGAAGTCCCGGGTTCGAATCTTGACGATTACATTACCATCGTGAACCCACTCCTAACCTAACACAAGCAATTTACGTAAATTCTGTTGCTTATTCTTAAAAAACTATTCCGATTTTGCACTTTTGATACTACTCATAATATAAGGGATTTAAGTTGACTTTATTCTCCCAAATACATGATTATCAAACTGCCATTTCAATAAACTCACTAATAATTACAATTATTTTGATACTATAAAAAAAGTTACTATTGCACAAAATATGATTTCAGATTTATGGAGAAATATTCGGCAGTGAAAAGTGGCAAGGAGCCAGACTTGAGCGATTATAAAGAGTTCAAACTGAAGGAGGACAATGTCGGTGAGTGCGTCTAAGTATGCCGATGAGTGTTTTTTGGCATAATTCACTGTATTTCACTATAATTCACTGTCAGAGTAATTTGTAACTGTCATAATGTTTGCGGTATGCCAACCAGTGTTGTAATGGGGGCAAAGTTCAACTTGTCAACTAATTAGTATAAACTTCACCGATTGGCATTGAACTAGAGTTGCACAAGCTCATACCGAGGAATACTTTCGTTTTTTCTTGTACTGCTTTATAAGTAAACTCTGACAAACTTCGATTTCTATTATTTTTATTTTAGTTTATGTGCATGCACCTACCTACCATATTTTAATGATTGAATATTAATACAGTACCCCTCTGTGTTGTACACTGGCTCTTGACCAGTTTTTTTTACTGATGAAAGTAATTTAATACCTGTTTGAGGAAGGGGACATTTTGCTAAAGGGACATTCTGAGAAAGGGACATTTAGATAGCTGTAGTCATTTTGAGAAGTGGTCATTTTGCGACAGAGCCAAATTAACTAGAGCTTGTTGTATATAGATATCAGCTATTCAAATCATTAAAAAGGCTTAGGACTGAAAAACAAAACAAAAAAAAAAAGAGGGGACTGGCCAAGGACTGTCGATTGACGAGTGGTCATATTTATTTAATGAAATCATCAATAATGTTAAATATGACGAAAGGAATGTACTGTCATGCGTGTTCCGAATCGCATATTTCAAAACTTGGATGCAGTCCAACTGCAACAATACAAAGTAGTGATTCAATGCACACTATTTGAATGGCTTTGATCTCGTCACATTTGACCTGAATACATTTGTGACTAGTATACGTTACAATTTGTAAATACAGCTTGTTTTAAAATTAACTAATCAAGAACAAAACCAACAAATTAGGATTATTTGTAGGTACTTATTGCGTAAAATTTCATATGGTTATGTCCTTAACAAATATCTCAGTCTGAAAAAAGCGTCGGTAGCTTAGTGGTTAGTCGGCCTTACGATCGAGAGGACCCGGGCTCGATCCCTGGCCATTACACTACCGGCGTGAACCCACTCCTAGCACAAGCATTTTAGCTTAGTTTGAGGGGTTAGCGGGAATATTAGTAACTTCGGTTCTTATATCCTAAAAAAATATTCTAATTTCGTGTTGTATTTACTTCAAGGCAGTAAGAAGAACCTTATTTTGTTTTAGGTTTCAAAATGCTACAGAAGTTGGGTTGGAGTGAAGGACAGGGTCTCGGTGCAGAAGGTTCAGGAATAGTGGAGCCTATAAACAAGTATGTGTTATGCTTTAACTATTTACATGTCTATACGAAACATTGTCCAAACGCGAATTAATACCATTCCAATGTGATTCAAGTATTCGCTAGTCGTTTTAGGTGCAAAATGGCTGGATAAATGTTAATGGTACACATATCACGTTTCATTAAGTTTTTTTATTGCGACTTTATTTTTTGGAGAATGTACCCAATGTTCATTTACTTTGACCAATATTATCTGTTTATTGGGGTACGCCACCAGCAAGTTTGTACCAAAATGAGACCGTCAGCCTTGCTCGGCGGATTGAAGCGGCTTTATTCTAGAATGACATTCAGCCTGAATCGCGATTTATCTGATGTCAGATTGTATAGAGATCCTTAGACAAATCGAGATTCAGGCTGAGTGTCATTCTAGAATACGGGCCTCAGACTTCAATAAACTTGAGCATTCACTTGTAATGAGCACTTTTGTGAATGTTTTATTACAGAAAAATAAACAAAAGCGTTTTCACCAGCATTCTATCTAGCATTCTTGCGAAAGAACAAATTGTAGGTATCGAGTAGAGCGTTCGCTAGTAAGATCATGGAAACGTTCGTAGCTATGTCTGGTACTATTGTATAAACTCTACGCCGTAGAAGTAGGAGCAAGGGGAATTCCAGCTAAATCCCTGTATAACTTATTTAAAGACCTCGGATTGTCAAGAGCTTCAGTAAGCTCTTTACTCAAACGAATATCTAAAGCGGCGTTGATAGGATCTTACCAAATTTGGATAGGTAGAGGGGGGAACACTTGTGACGGTGGAGGTGAGCGCTGATGCATCACAAGGTGGCCACCCTAAACTTACACCTGGGTCGCAAGTCCCAGGCGCCGTCACAGTGTTCCTCTCTGTACCACGCCATGGACCCGGCGACCGCACGATGAATCCATGGAATGCTAAGAACCGGATCTCTCGGTTCGACAAATTAACTCAAGCTTACTACCTTTAGAATACTGAAAGTAGTTTTCGTGTTGTAGAGCAAACCAGCCGGTGGCGAACCTCGGTCTGGGCGCCAACACATCGGATAACGTGTCTCCGGAGGATGACGAGTTCGACGCCTATCGCAAGCGGATGATGCTCGCTTACCGCTTTAGGCCAAATCCTTTGGTAAGATATTGCACCGTAGTTAATGTGCAGGTTAAGGTCCACCGCTGGCCTTGGCGGATTTAGACGCGAACAAAATCTTTAGACGGGTGTGCTCGACTAACGCAGCATTTATGTATTTGAGCAAAACAACACGGCCGCTTTACTCAGCGGACCCCCTTATCTACTTAGTACAAAATATAAAATTATGGTTTGATGAATGTTTACGAAACCTGAAAGATAGAACGGGGTACCCCTAGCACGAAAAACTATCGTAATTGTATGGTAAACGTATTGAGAGAACGGAGCATAGTGATTGGCTGCCTGTCTACTGTGACATGAACTTGTCGTGTATGTGGAGCCGGCTAATTGCAATGCTCGGTTCCCTTATATGTTTACCAAACGATTATGAGAGTTTTTCATGCTAGGGGTGCGGAACTGGATGAAGTCTGCACAGAAAAAACGTTATTCATGTTTCATGATATGCGGGAACTATCTACCTCTTTCGATATACAGACGTGAACATGTAATAATAAATAAATAAATATTCCACAATATTCCACACAATGCTATCTAGACCCATGCTAAGCTTAATTAGCTTGTGTTATACTTACTTTTTTTTGTAAATACATATTTGCACTGAGCGGGGATCGAACCCGCGCCTCCTGCGTAGCAGTCGCGTTCACTACCACCCCGCCACAGAGGCTGTATATTGTTCTTTAGCTATAGAATGTGGTGCTTTTACTTTCTTAACACTTTCAAAACATAATCGTTCGTCCAATGCTCGAAGTCCCACGATAAATTTCATGAAACGAATCTACAACTCTATTATTCTATTTGTGTCCAGCATTGCTTGAGAATAGGCCTATTGTCTTATAGTTTCCCGTTGTTATTTTGAAATGGTCCTAATTTAATGATTGAAATAAGGTCATTGTCTGATTTCAATGTACAACCTTGAATGAAAAACCAATGTATTTATAATGAATCTAACTTGAAATGACACATTTTTTAACGGATTCTATCGCGTACAAAATACAAACCAAAAATAGTGTTACCTATGTATTTTATTATTAACAGTGATCCCGAAGTTTCGATTACTTTACAGTAGCCATAGCTACTCCTGTCGCCTATTGCTTACAAAATGTCTTACAAAATCCGTTTAAAGTAATTTTATTTCAAACAATGACATTGTAATAATCGCGTAAACTACCTACCATCATCATCATCATTACAACATCTTGGAGTTCGTTTTTGATTGATATGTTGGCTTTTCCGGGAGTGATTGTCGCTTAACCTTCCAACCCTAAAAGGAAATTGTACGTGAAGCGACTTCCATTGATATCCACAACAAATTCCTAGTATCGAAATCATGTAGTAAGACTAGCCGGCAACAACTTGCAACTTCCTACCATATCACGCATTAATTTTACTTACAACTTTCTACCATATCACGCATTAATTTTACTTACAACTTACTACCATAATTATCACGCATCAATTTTACTTAAACTTCCTACCATATCAAGCATTAATTTTACTTACAACTTTCTACCATATCACGCATTAATTTTACTTACAACTTTCTACTATATCACCGCATTAATTTGACTTACAACTTCCTAACATATCACGCATTAATTTTACTTACAACTTTTTGCCATATCATGCATTAATTTTACTTACAACTTTCTACCATATCACGCATTAATTTTACTTACAACTTTCTACCATATCACGCATTAATTTTATCTTTTTTTGTTTCAGAATAACCCACGACGACCTTACTATTAGAAGGCAGAATGACCCACGAAGACCATATTATTAGGACTGTTTTACATTAAAATTATGTAGCTAGGTTAAATACTTACGTAGTTAGTAGTAAGAACTACGCAGAATTTATAAACCGTTTAGAATGTATTAATTTGTTCCCAACGATGTACCCTTATTGTATTACCAAGTCGACTGCCAAATAATGTGGTAGCTCAGACTAAAAGACGCATAGAACTAGTACGAGCGAAATGGTACAGTTAGCGTCATAAATATCTTGACGACGAAGTCTCAAAATGATCTTAAAACTCTAGTATTAAGAGCAAATTAAACTGTTTTATTGATTTAAATGATGTTATTGTCCAAACTGAAGATGTATACCATATATCAGAACAATTAATCAACTGGAAGGGGGTGAAAAATTAAACTAACATCATTTTGAGTATTTTTTTCGTCAACATCTTCCTGATGCTGACTGTACTAATTTAGTATTACTTTAGGCGATTTCACTCGTTAGTTTCATTTGTTCCGTCTATTATTCTTTTAGTTTAATAGCTGAATTAATAAAGTTCAATAATATACATAATAAATGGTATTCAAGTACAAACGGAACATAATGTAGTATCGTAATGTCGATTTCTGTGTCAGAAATCATGTGGTTTATATAACTGATATTAGTTTAAAGGTTATAACAAGCATCTTCCATTTTGATTGTACTATAACAGCGTACAGTAATTTTAAAATAAACTTTTAAATTTCATTTTGGTGTTTGATTTTCGTTATGCCTACCGAACCTGATTACTTTTTTTACGATATTTTGTTTCAAATCCTCAAAACTTACTACTACATAATTACAAAAGTGAAAGTACCTAACTATATGTCTGTCTTTTTGGTATAATTTCTCGCCTAAACCACTGAACCGATTTTGATGAAATGGGAAAGGGCAGGCTATGTTGGATCGTGATAATTGGCATTGACTCGACACCAGTTCTATTGGAAAGTTTAACAACACTATATTATAGCCAGACATTGTTCTGTAACTATTAACCTGATTAAAATTTACATAATAATTATGTTTTATAATTAAACCAGTCCAAAAGCCGACATAATAGTTCAAGAACACAATAATTTTCAAAGCAACTTTGATGTATGAATCTATGCCAAGAATCTGTTCGCGGCGTTACAAATCAAATGTTTGAACATGAATCTAGAATGATTGTAAACACAATTTGAACATTTTCAACCGATCTTAAATGATCTAATTAACGATGAGTCAAATCGGTTCTCGGAGTTATTCTGTCGGAGCGAGCGCCACTAGTCTACACCGTTTAAATTTAGAATATGAATGACAAAATTCTCTTCTGATAGTCAACATACTTAGTACTCTAACAGATTTCAAAGTGTACGTTGTGGATTTAGTGTTTTTGAGTTAGCTAAGAAAATGACTATACACAAGAGTGCTAGCTATCAAGTGTATCGTCACTTGCATTCGAGCAGTAGCGATACATCTAGTTCAAGTTCGTCTACTGTGAGTTCTGATACTCCACTTAAGAGGTAAGGCGTGCTTTATTTTTTTTAAGTTCACTTCTTTCATCACTATCATCAAAACGTCACTTGAGCATGGCATCGGCTGTCTTCTCTCCAGCTTTGATTTGATTTATCGTAATTTTTACGGGAGCGACTTCCATAGAGCTCAACTGATCAATACTTATGGGGCTACGACTTCAATATGGGGTTCTTCTAGAAGGGCATTAGAAGGTTTCTTCGGCAGCACGAGTGTAACGCTCCTGGTGTTGCATACGTCCATAGGCCACGGTAACCACTCCCCATCAATCAGGTGGGCTGTATGCTTGCCTACCATATAAGTAGTAGGTACCTATAAAAAAAGTTAGAGGCTTTTGAGCATTATAACATCGCTTTACCTTCGTTCTTGACAAGCAAACGTAACTGTTCTACTAATGTAACGACACTATAAACATGTTTCATTTATGAGTGTTTTCACAACCCATTTTGAGCACTTACATTGTAATTTGTATTGCATGATGGATAGACATATGGACAACGTAACATCTGCGAATCTTTAAGAGATGTAAACAATCTATATTTAGATTTACGAAGGATTGCCCAGTAGCGAATTATTAGTTTTGTGAAGGATTTTCGCGCCATTATTATTCATGTTAATGTGACTCCCATCAATATAAATAAGTATCACGCGTTTGCATTTGTTCGCTTTCGTTCAGTTAGCAGGCAAGCGGCATTAGAACAAAGGGCTATAAGTAAGTAGATTTTAATCGTTATTCATCCCAATAACGATTAAAATCTACTTATAATCTATAATCTAGCCCCTAGAGGCTGGCGATCGCGGTCGGTGTAGTAAAGAACCAAACCAAATAATTGCTAGGTATAGATCATCATTATCGTCTTTGGGATACTCCCGGTCACATTCGAGGCCTTCATCTCCGAGGTCGGTGTTCCAATAACACTTAAACAAAATAAACAAACACCAGCCCCTTAAGACAAGTGACAATTTGCTGGCCGGCGTACCGTGGAATAGGATAACAAATGTATGCGATATGACGTATGTGACGTCAAAGAATGTCATATACGTAAAACCCATATATTTATATTCTACGATATGCCAGCGAATTGCCACTTGTCTAGAGGAGCAGTACTGTCACACAGGGTATGCAGATCCTTACCAGCATTCTTGAGGTCTTAAGCTAACTTTGACTGGAAGTTCCTAAGTAGGTACCTACACTATGCTAAACATTAGACGAGGTATTGCCCTAGCGAAGGTTTACCTTTCAGGATTGGTATCCACTAATCAAAAATAATATGCTGACCTCAGGCGCAACGGGCACATCGCTATGATGATGATGGATGACCAGAGTTGCCACAAACGCTTTATCTTCCACAATCAACTCGGGCGATAACTCATAGGCACGCCGTGTATTCCAACTTATACTTATGCTATAAAAGAAGCTTAAATTGTTGAACTGTGATCATGGTGTTTGCAACAGCGCCGAAATATCGGACACTTGATACAATACAACATGGTAAATATCCCGATAACTCTAGTCAGTGACCATGATAGTTTAAATACCTAAGTATGTTATAATGTGTGTAGGTTCAATCGCCTGCTGCGTGTGTCAGTGGCGCGCCACTGGTCCTTCTTCAGGAAGGGCAGGCCAGGACTCAGGCTGCGGGATCGATCGGTCTCTGACACTGGACTGTGTGGCATCGTCGATAATGGTTAGTACTTAGTATGTCTTTAATTTAGTATCATTTGAGACCTATAAGTTATTACCTAATTAGGTAAGTGCTGGGTCTGACTTAATCTGCTACATCCTCCATCTTAGTCCCATCTGAAGCTTTTCACCTCAGTCTGAACCCCCTACTCTGAGATGAAGAGCTTCGATTGCGACTTTTCCTGGTTCAACTGCATGAACTGAATCGTTTCACTTAGATGCATAGGGCCGGCGCCCACTGCCGGCACGGCACGGCATAGCATGGCAAAGGTTTTTTTTTCTAATCAAGTTATTTTGAATATTATTCCAGTGACTGTAGAATTCATTTTACTTTATTTCGTCAAACGATGACGACGCGATGCGACGTGCCACATTCCGTTTGACTACCTCTATGCTGTAGCGGTAGTGAACACGACCGCTACGATCGGGTTCCGCGCGGGTTCGATCCCCACTCGGTGCAAATATGTATTTGTATGCATGAATATGAATATTTGCATTGGTCTGGGTGTTTCTATCCTACTAATATCTAATATTATAAAGGCGATAGTTTGTAAGTATGTGAGGATGATTTATTACTCTTTCACGTAAAACCTAGGTACTGAATGGATTTAAATGAAACTTTACAATAATACTCATAGCTTATACATCAAAATAACACATAGGCTATATTATTATCAGAGATGAACGGGATCAGACTACCACGCGGGTGGAGTCGCGGGCAACGCGGTTGTATAATATTATGTATTTACAAAAAAAAATGTGCGAAGTATGTTTATAGGCATTCTAGAACCAATAACACAAGCTAGTTACGCTATGCTTACTTTGGGTCTAGATAGCATTGTGTAGATTGTCCTACAACCTACAATATTTATTTATTTCATTCCTCCAGATGCTAGAGTAGATAGCGGGGATTGGCAGTGGTATCCCGCGGCATGCCACAGCCCGCCGCGGCATCCTTTGCCATGCCGTGCCGGCAGTGGGCGCCGGCCCTTAACTACCCTCTGACCGCCACAACCCGAAGTCAATATCCAAACATTGCAGCTAGACAAGTTGCTGGACTTTATAGGGCTCCAACTATCCGTAACGACTGCCATAGATATTCGTATAGTAATCGGGGCCGACGGCTTAATGTGCCCCCTGAGAAACAACTATAGCAATACAAATACCCACATTCCTGCATAGGTACAAATATTTGTACTGAGCGGGGATCGAACCCTCGCCTACTGCGTAGCGGCCGCGTTCTCTACCGCTGCGACAAAGAGGCTTAAGTCTGTTCTGTGCATAATCAGTCATACAATAGTTGTTAACTCAGCAACACTAGCACTTCTACAAGAATATATAAGTCGCGACGCGACTGTTGCTGCATATCAAATTATTAAAACATCGAACCATACAACTGATTTCGCTTAAGTAGCTATAAGAAGTAGTCATAACAAACTTTCTATATAATTACGTCATTATGTCTATCTTATTTGTGACTATTGCATTGTAAAACTGAAGTAGAAGGTGATTATAGTTTTGCCAACTTAGAACATAATACCAATTACCGTTATATGATTTAATACTTAGTTAATTGCTTTTCTGTAGCAGAATTTTGTTCTTCCATAAAATAAAAATTGTGATTGAAGAGGCTGTCTTCGGCAATATTAGCTTATATCTCTATAGTTAGTTCCTACAGAAAATAAGTCATCTTCTGACCTTCTATCAAGAAAGACGGTTATTCTATCTGTATTTTACTTATTTCGACTATCTTCTTCATTGTAAGGAACAACGTTGAAAAGAAATCTTGGAATCCACGTCCATCTATTTTCTGATAGCAGTAGGTACCTATAGACCACCTCTCTTGATATAGGTACCTACATACTTAATTCAAAATATTCGAACAAGTGGTTCATCTGGTTGCGTAATCCAGGTGGGGAAAAAGTGTCGGCGAATCCAATATTGAAGGAAATGAGGGTCTGGAAGTAATAAAATTAAGGTTATTATTTATTACACTGCCTACGTCCCTACGAGTGGATAGGTATACAGGGTGACTTTGAATTCTTGTAGTGCTTCTAATAATATGTTACTAATATTTTTTGCACTTCCTGATCTACTATTATTTTACATATACCAGAATGTTTGCGTAATTTGGAGGGTTAAGGAACAAAGAGAATGGGTTAAAGGTTTCGAAGAGAGGGAGACGTCCAGTGCCCTCACAAACTAAAATAAAATCCAGCTAATGCCAATTCGCCAGCGACAGCAGAGCTATACCAGGTCTTAGCAGGGTTATATCATCCATTGGTAAGTACGTTAGAATTTTTGGTCATGAACCAAAAATCGGCAATGTAAGCAGTGGATCATACACATACAAGGCAATTTATTGTAATTTCTGCGCAGAACATATCGTCTGGCTTCGGTATTGACAAATTTAAAGGTTGCAATGGGATTTTGGAATAGAGCCCAATGAAAATGTAAAGGAACGTGAGATTGTACGGCTTAGTGTTTGAAAGAGTGAAACGCTTGATGCGGGGTTCTGCTCTCCTAAGCCTTTTCTTCCTGATGGACATTAGGTATATATCACGGGAATTACTTGAAAGAAAGAAATTGAAAGAAAGAAAGAAAGAAAATTGTTTTTTATTGCGGATAAAAATACATGCACATATAGGTATATATCAAAGCAATCAAAACAATAAATAATAACAAAAACAAAGAAAAAGACGCTCAAATAAGTGAGTTGACCCGTAGCTCACGCAACTACCCAGGTGGCGTACCCAGGTGTACTACTGTCTGCCTCTCAATCCAAATAGGAGAGTTAAGGAGAGCCTGCACCAGAGAGTCGTCCGCAAATAACTGGTGTTCCGGCCTGTATGTGAGGTTGGCTTGAGTCGCGAAAAATTCTTGTCGAGTTCTATGAGAGGCCGTAGCCATTGGACTATTTTCGATTTTGGAAAAATTTGTGGTGGCTAAAATTGTTCGTTAATGTTAATTTATACAAATAATGCACGCAATTAGATTGGTAAAGCGAACCCCAGTCTCCAAGTTGCAAACTTTTGATTCGACTGCGATTAACGTCAGGATAGGTCAGGATGAAGAAGAGTTTATACAATTCTTTGTTTAAGTAAACTCTTCTTACTGCAATAAACATTAATTAGTCAGATGATTTCAATAAAATAAACATTATCATAATAAAACTAGTCAGTTAAAATGTATGCGGAAAATCTGCTAAAGGAATTGCTATATGTAATTAACACCCAAATAGTTTTATTTCGTTAATATCTAATACTTACCTACATAAGTGCTTGATTACTAAGCTAAGTATGAAGTAAGTGAAAAGGTATGTAGTACATTGACAATCTAAACACAACCTAATGGCAGGTAGAGACGTGGTGACGATTTGGACACAGAAATATTCGTTGGTAGCTACCGTCCGTCCATCGTCGTCCAAATGTTAATTACTTTTTACTTGCAATACGGAAACCATCCAAAGAGGTCCAAAGTTTTGTACAGTCAGCGTCATGAATATCTTGACGACGAAATCTCAAAATGATCATAAAACTCTCGTATTAAGAGCAAATCAAATGTTTTACTGATTTATATGGTATTATTGTCCGAATAAAGGTGAATACCGATAATATCAGATAGGTATAATATCAGAACAATCGGTCAACGGGAAGAGGATCAAAAAAAAAATTAAGATCATTTTGAGTACTCTGTTCGTCAATATCTTTCTGATGCTGACTGTACCTACAATCAGATTCTTCCTTCCTTGAATAGGATAGTCACCGAAGCAGCCTATTTTCTCCATCATATCGCATTAAATATTAGGCAATTTTACTGTTTGGTATCAATTACTAATTACCCAACCACTAATAGTCTACTCGTTACTCGTACAACCAAGTTCTGAATTAAACATTGTCCTTGGCCAATGTCAATGTTCATGTCTCCATATCCATTCCAAATCTAGTATTATATCTACTTAGTTATCGTTGTGAGTGTAGGCGGTTTTTCCAAATATAACATTCGCCAAACCTAATTTTGTCTCTTTAATCTCACCACGTGGAACGATTTGTCTGTCAACAGATCCGGAGCGGGCGTACCTGGACACACCAGCGGAGCCCCTGCGTCGCTCGCTGCAGACGTTTGGCAAGGAGTCAACTGATGTGCCCAAACTTCATATCACGTGAGTGGCTGGAGTTTGACCTATTAGTATTGACGTTTGTTTTTATGTGTTAACTAGCTGGTGCCCGTGACTTCGTCTGCGTAGGATTATATTTTGAGTAGCTTATATTAGAGAGGCGTAAAAAAACACAACAATTTGTTGATATTAATTATCACTGCTCCGTTCCCTTGAGTAGTAGCGTGATGATATGTAGCCTAATATGTTATTCTGATGTATAAGCTATATTATTGTAAAGTTTCATGAAAATCTATTCAGTAGTTTTTACGTGAAAGAGAAACAAACATCCATGCATACTACTTTAGCGTTTATAATATTAGTAGGATTATATTTATGTACTCGTAACGATAACTGACTATAGAGCGGTACTATCGATGTTGAAAGAATTTGATCCAATAAGAAGTAAGGGACCTTCGTTAGTAGTTTTTTTATCAATTGTAATTCTTATAAAGAGATGGACTTACTACAAACCTCCAATCGGACCGATAAAACATTTTGTCGCCGTAAGAAATCCTCTAATAATATAAAATAACCAGACAGGGGCATCCGTTCACCTTCTGAAGAAATCGTCTACAAAAAAATATTATTCTGTTGAGTCTTGAAGGTTGGTTTAGCCCCATAGGTCTAAGTAGAGCCCTACATATTACCTAAAATTTAATTATCTTTGAATAAGACCGATCGGCTTAAAAAGATTTGTAGTTTATTTGAAATCACTACTATACATTACCTTTCATAGTAATGGTAATTTACAGGCCTTTTATTCATGAGTGATGTAAGATCAAGTGTTTATTCGCAAGTAATCAAGATTACAGCGTGATGGATAGTTTGTTTATCAAGGAAATGCTGGCTCGTTGCCGGTGGCGCGCCGTCTGTTCAAGTTTTATGTTCTACGATTGATTGTTTTATAGAAGTAGGTAATATAACCTCTTGAATGAATTTAATGCAGGCGGTACACATATTGTATGTAGCACTGGTATTTAAAGTGAGCTTTTATAAATAAATCCTATCCCGGGTCTTTTAAGCAGGACGTGAAAAAGCATCGGATGAGGCCGTCACGCTGAGTGCCGTAATTTTTAACGAAATTAAATTAACATTTAAAAAAAAATCTTAACTCGATAGGTACTAGATTGTCATCCACCATGCGACCTCTTTGGGAAGCCGGTAGGAATCGGGTTATAAGGACTCCTTGCCACTGATCATGGTACGTGTTTGTAATGGTGACCCTCTTACCTGAAACTCAGCTTACCCTCACGGTAGGTGAAGTCAAATTGGCGTGTCCCATATAAAAAAAAAGCTAAGTATATGCAGTATCTAGTAACAATCCCACTAGATACGTTGGTGGTGAGGACCGGTGAGGATTCAGGCTCTCGATTCTACTAAAGCTGAACCACTGTGGTGCGACTTACTGCAAAAAAATACATTAAATTTAAGACTTTATTTCTATACTCCTAAAATCCAAAATGAAATGAAAACAGTTTCATTACACCGTTTCAATTACTCTGCGAAAAGTAATTTAATATAGAACTTTAACTGCATCGCTTTAAAGTCTATTATTTTATGCCGTATTTGCAGTGGCTGCGGCACCACTGTGATTTGGCTTTAGCAGAATCGAGGCCAAAGCCGACTGCTGCCAACACATTTGAAACTTAGACCTCACCTACAATCACCCACAATCACGCTTTTATCCCTGTAGGGTTAGACAGAGGTGACTTAACACCCACATTTCACCAGTCATTTTATTCGGTCCCACGTAATAGGGGGTGAGCCTATTGCCGTACTCCGGGCACTATTGTTTACTCGAGCCATGCATCTGAGGCTGAGTCTGAGCTGTGTATATCTGTTTGATATTAAACAGCCCTATCCCATAGTCGCCTTGTACGACACCGCATGCTAGTACCATTATCAAAATTATTAAAAAAAAGAAAAGTACCATTATCTATTCTGTGCCTCCTTGGCAGTTTGTACCATTGAATAACTGCCAATACTGCCTGTATTGTTCGAATCATATACCGATACGGGTTTTATGGGTGTTATCATAATGTACCTACTATGTAATGCTATTTCATAAGTAAAAAAAAATATATGAACCTAAATCGCGAAATATAAAACGCCCTGGCGTACGCCGATTTATTTGTTATAAGTACACTGTTTGTTCAAAAAATAAGGTGAATCTTCATTTTTCTCAAAAAATATTTATTTATTCATCAATTTCTATTGTGTTCCCTTCAAAGTATCCGTATAAGTCATAAGTCATAAGTCCCCCTCAGATATAATACACTTGTGCCAGCGTTTTTTTCAATCCTCGAAGCAGTTCTGATATGCACTTTTTGGTATGCTCTTGAGTTCTCTCAGCGATTCGGTTTATATCTCCTCAATCGTCTCAAAACGCCGTCTTTTCATGGGTCTCTTCAATCTTGGGAACAGGAAAAAGTCGCATGGGGCCAAATCTGGTGAATACGGTGGCTAAGGCATGATAGCGGTGTTGTTTTTGGCCAAAAAATTACGAACAAGCAATGACGCAAACTCTTTGATCCATGTTTTTCGACAGCTGAAAATCGCCATACACGCAAAACATTTCTAAACTTTTATGCCTCTTATGTACAAGCAAACGAAGTGTGCTATATACTCGTAGCTAAAATTGTGAATATATGTTTAAGACGAGTGTACCACATTGTGTTCTTTAATGAATTGTTAGCATAATTTGGTTTCGTCTGTATTCTTAACATTAGTCTAACGCTAAATCCATACTAATATTATAAATGCGAAAGTAACTCTGTCTGTCTGTCTGTTTGTCTGTCTGTATGTTACGCTTTCACGCCTAAACCACTGAACCGATTTTGATGAAATTTGGTATAGGGATAGATTAGACCTTGAGAAAGGACATAGGCTATGTTTTGTCGCGATAACCGATATCCACGCGGGCGGAGCCGCGGGCAAAAGCTAGTTATACAATATTAAAGTAGGTAAATAGTGCTGTGTATAAATATGGAAAGTAATTAATTGTTATTGTTTCGATAACGGTCTCTAAGTAAGTGGGAAAATCGTGACCTATTGCTTATTATAGCAGTGATTTACAATCTATAATTATATTGTACCCTAACTATAACTTTAATGTTGTTAACATTATTTTGGTTGTTATTACATATTTTGGTTTGTGGTTCAACCAACCTCCTCCTCCTTAACGCTGTTAGGTACCTATTACTCCAAGTTAGCTACAAATCGAAGGTAACTCTTGCGCTTTGCAATATGTTTGTCCCCGAAGCTCGTAGCCCGTAGCACGTAGACTTGTCTTTCAGTCTCTTTGAACAATGAAAAGTATAATTCACTAGCTTTTGCCCGCGGCTCCGCCCCCGTGGATGTCGGTTGTCGCGCCCAAACATGGCCTATGTCCTTTCTCATGGTCTAATTTACGCCTATACCAAATTTCATCAAAATAGGTTCAGTGGTTTTGGCGCGAAAGCGTAACATACAGACAGACAGAGTTACTTTCGCATTTATAATATTAGTATGGATTGTACAAAGAGACTGAAAGACAAGTCTACGTGCTACGAGGTTTGAAAATATAATACAACTAGTTTTACCCGCGGCTCCGCCCGCCTGGATGTCGGTTATTGCGACTAAACATAGCCTATGTCCTTTCTCAAGGTTTAATCTACCCCTATTCCAAATTTCATCTAAATCGGTTCAGTGGTTTAGGCGTGAAAGCGTAACATACAGACAGACAGACAGAGTTAGGTTCTTTCGCATAAATTTATAATATTAGTATGGATTTTAAAATCTTAGCTATTGGGTTTTTCACTTTTAGTTGATTTAGGAATTACGTATTATGAACACGAATACCAGTAATTTCCGTTACCAGTTCTCTTAAAAAATGTTTCTTTTGATGATATTTTTTTGAAGCTAGCTCTTTTAGAAAGGAAAATAATATAAAATAGATAATATTAAATCTATATTTTAAAAGTATGGAAGGAAGTTAAAATGAAGCATAATATATAGTAGTAATGAAACTAATCACACAGATGTTGTCCCATATGGGGATCGAATATACACTGACGGACTCATAAACTGCATCAAAGTAATAGACGACTTTGAAATAAATATCTTAACCAAGTATGCATACTTTCTATACAGATTTAAATTGAAACCTCTAGATTGGTTCGTGAACTTTAAAACAGCGTAGGGTCATATCTGGGTGAATTTCTCAAACGTAAAATTTTCGCGGCGTGACTGAAAATCATACCTTAAAGTTAACATATAGTAATGATTATTTTTTGTAAGAAAGATATCGTTTTTCTCTATATGCACGTATAAATTATATTATTGAAACTATTTTTGTGAGTGTGTAAAAAATGTCTTTTCACCTAAATTCTAAGCTTGGTGGCGCGTCCACAACCTGTTTTCTTGGGAATGATCACAGTTTAATCAAAACTTCATTAGTTTACTGAGTATACTTAATAATAATTCGATTCGGCATTATTTTAGCTATCTTCGATACTGTCATTCGTAGTATTTAGTACTATACTTTATCTTTAAAATAATTTATAAGTTGCGTCCGCGGCAAATGTAAAATTTTGGTGGGATTTATAAAATCATCGAAGGAGTCGTATTGAAAGTACCTATAAGGACGACACTATCATCATTGGAAACGTTCAGTTGGGTGTTAATGAGCACCAGTGCCAGTTGTCCCCAGTCCCGTTTCGTTTTTCTGCCAAACACGTAAGTAGGTCGTTTCATAAGCCTCGGACAAAAATATTGTAATTTTTGTGTTGAATATTTAAAACGGTTTATTCTCATTGTATGTTTTAATATTTAAGTATAGTGTACAGGTTCAGTATGTGTATTAAATTTTGGTAATGTAACCACTTTATTCTAAATAGTATTTTTATAAATAATTTTTTTAGACGTGAAACTAATTTTGGTGGAGCAATTTTGGTGAATTTGGTGGGGTTTCACTAATCATCAAAATTGTATATTTACACCAAAATTTGTTTTCATAGTTATTTGAATAAGCTCCTACGTAGTCCAACGGGCTGCTAGGTCAGGTGACCTCTACGTGGTATACCCTGGGCAATGGAGAAAGCACCGCTTCTCTCCCTAGGTGGGAAAGAGGTTGTTGGCTGTTGAGGGTTGTTCGGAAGCTTTCCTAATTTTCTCTCAGATTAACCATTAGCATATGAACTACCCATACAAAAGACGGGCGAGTAGTTGGGTGAAGTCAGCTGATGCCACAGTAGGGACAGGCTGGTGTGGTGGAGCATCGTGCGCACTTTCCGTCACCTGCTTCTACTGGCGTGAAAGGCGGCCTCACTCTTTACTACCAAGCCTACGCCGTTAAAACCTGCCCACCCTTCTTCCCTCCTCTCCACTGTCAACATCATTTGGCTTTTCTTCCTCTGCTTTCTCACTTACATGAAAGCTACCGTGGATGCAAGAGTGCCTCATGCAATCTTTTGCACGTGACTCCACGCAACAAAGCGATGAAGTCGAAGATGTAGGTGACACGCAACTCCTGCTTATGTTGCTCCAGCAGCTAGCACTTTGTTATCGTGTAAAAGGTACTCAATCTTCTCCACAGAAGGCTTATGACCTCTACCGTCCTCAAGCTCCTACATCCACATCCTCACATGTTGCACCAATCTATCGGCGTCCACCACCGATATTAACAGCATACATGGGCAGTTATGGAGTGATTGTCTGATGCTATCCGACCAAAATACCACGCTGATTGGGAATGGACTAAGGACAGATCACAGATCACAGAGACAGTGATAAGGAAGATTCTCATATTGCCAACAGCGGTTCGAACAACGGAATCAGAATCGTGGTACATGTCTCGGATGGTGTAAACCTCTGGAACCCTTTTGAACCACAATGCCCATCAGCTCACCGCGTAAGAAACTTAGTTGAAGGACTCTTGTAAGTTCAGAAATAGACATCACACTACCAACTTGTAGTGCCACTACCAAGTGTCCATGGCATATCTTCTGTCCACCCTTAGGCATACCGAGTACCACCTCTCCCACTTTGAGAATGACTGCCTAAATCTTTTCCCAGCAATCTTGAATAAGTTCGTCGATAATATTGGCGCCATAAGAGTAAAATATAATCCTTGCTAGAAGCAAGGATAGATAGAACAATCAAATGTTTTGCTTTTATACTGATACTACTAACAACTAAAGTGGTTTTGCCATATGAAAATGAAGTTGGTGATAAAAGGGTAAAAATTAAGGGTTATATGTAACTATTAAGTGCCAAATTCTAGAAAAAAAAAAACAAAGAAATAGTATAAGTAATAATAAATAAAAAATAAAAATAAGTTGATATGCAATTTTGGTGTTAGACACCAATTTCGGTGTATTGAAAATTCAGGTGTATAAAATAAACAAGTAATTCCCAGGGCTAATTAGACTATTCAAACATAATAGGCATAAAATATGTATTTCTAGCTAAATATTGAAAGAGATTACCTAAATACTGTAAACAATATTTCGATGATCTTCCCAACTCTATGCGCCGGGCTATGGATTGAGTAAAGTGATCGACAAGGACACAACTATTCGGGACAGCATAGGAGTGTGACGTGTGGTCGCTCCATATTATTTTGAATATAATTATGTTATTGTGGCAGTAGTTTAATTTCTATCTAACAGTTCAGAAGTGAGATCTAGCTACGCCTACTAAAGTGATGCCTACCTAACGTACTCGTAGAGTTATACATAGGCTTATCGTATCGTGCCTAGTGTGTGTACTTGTTAATTGTGGTAAAAGAGGACACTTGGACACTTACTATAATGTGGCGAGAAAAGACGGGTGTGTGTGTTACCAACCCCTATTGTTGTGCTTTGGACGATTGCATTATACTTTAAGTGAACTATAGGTATATGGTATTGCCGTAAGAAGTGACATTTTTGTATGATCACGTTTAAGAGAAATAAAATTGCAGAAGAGAACATTTTGGGTTAAATGGGATAACCATTGGTTGGAGGTTTCATTTCAACGTATTGAAAGTTGCATTGAAAGTGTTGAAATTAAGAACATTCCTGGATCATAATTATTTACCGCAATCAACTAGGCGAACAAAGAACTAAGTTAAGATATTCTCGTACGGGCGCAGAACGCCTTCCGGTGACGTACCAACAAAAAAAAAATCCATTCAAGTGCTAGCGTCGTCGGCTCCGCTGTACGCAGTCCCTTATCGCCGAGGCCCTTCACTATCAACGAACTCGGTCAGATTGTTACTATGTGATCGTTTTACTTTTTATGGCCAGTTCAGCGAAGTGTCTATAAATAGATTTAAAGAAAGCTAACATCAGGCGAGGTGAAGTGAAATCGACGTGCCTTATATAAAAAGAAAGTAGTTTTATAAATCGATTGTATTTGTATATATTTTGGACACGATAACCCTTTTGTGTGTACCCATTTCGTACTTTACTGGCTTATAAGATGGGACGACACAACACAAGGAGAAGATCACATAGTTATTCTTCCTCGAGCTCGAATGAGAAGAAAAGCCGTTCTATCAGTAAGAAATATAAAACCTAGTGAAAGGCGGACAGAACCTCCGGAGATCCTGGTAATGGAAATGATGGAGAAAATGATCATAGAAGAAAGGGCTGAACCTATTAAATATTATAATATGAGCGAACACAAAAAGCCCAGACGTGAAAAACACGTAATTAATGAGGAGATAAAATGTGAGTAAAAGTAAACAAGGGATGTCTTGTGAAGTTATTATTAAATAATCAACCGGACCAGTCCAGTTGAGAAGTTTCGACTGATTTGTTCAAGGTCCAGTATTATATAAAATAGTGGAAACAATATAACGAACAACTCGGAAAAGGCTTACTTATATCACTGGTCAACGAGTAACGAGTATGTGGACGAAATGGTATGAAGTTATGTTACTGTAATATAGAGATGACTAATAAATTGATTGACAATGGCTCTTTTTTATCATGACATAAGAAAGTGGTTAATCAAGGCAAAATCAAAATCGTGCTGTGTTTGTTAGATGAAGATTTGGAACGAGATGATCTATCCTCTATCAAATCTCGATGAAACTGGTTAAAGATCATAAGATTATTATATTAATGGTTGCTTTGCCACACCATAAGAAAGTGGTTACTCAAGACACAATCAAAATCGTGATGTGTTTGTTAGATGAAGATTTGGAACGAGATGATCTATCCTCTATCAAATCTCGATGTAACTGGGTAAAGATCATAAGATTATTATATTAATGGTTGCTTTGCCACACCATAAGAAAGTGGTTACTCAAGACACAATCAAAATCGTGATGTGTTTGTTAGATGAAGATTTGGAACGAGATGATCTATCCTCTATCAAATCTCAATGTAACTGGGTAAAGATCATAAGATTATTATATTAATGGTTGCTTTGCCGCACCATAACAAAGTGGTTACTCAAGACACAATCAAATCGTGATGTGTTTGTTAAATGTAGATTTGTAACGAGATGATACATTTATTTATATCCTCTATCAAATCTAGACGGAACTGGTGAAAGACTATAAGATTGTCAATAGTTTGCTTACGTGTCGTGCCATAAGTGGTCGAGACAGAGAATAAGTCTATGCTCGAGACAAAAACAGATTAAGTGTAGATATCAGATGAATATTTGGAATATCCTCTATGAAATCACGAGCCTTTGACGGCGATACTTTGAGGCTGGATCGAGGTTGTATAAGTCACTGCCTTCGGGGTGTCAACGTGACATTGCCTAGGGGGCTATATCAAGTCACTGCCTTCGGGGCGTCAACGTGACATTGCCTAAGGAGCCGTATGAAGTCACTGCCTTCGGGGCGTCAACGTGACATTGCCTACGGGGCCGTATCAAGTCACTGCCTTCGGGGCGTCAACGTGACATTGCCTAAGGGGCCGTATCAAGTCACTGCCTTCGGGGCGTCAACGTGACAGTGCATAAGGGGCTATACCAAGTCACTGCCTTCGGGGCGTCAACGTGACTTTGCCTAAGGGGACGTATAAGTCACTGCCTTCGGGGCGTCAACGTGACATTGCCTAAGGGGCCGTATTAAGTCACTGCCTTCGGGGCGTCAACGTGACAGTGCATAAGGGGCTATACCAAGTCACTGCCTTCGGGGCGTCAGCGTGACATTGCCTAAGGGGCCGTATCAAGTCACTGCCTTCGGATCGTCAACGTGACATTGCCTAAGGGGCCGTGTCAAGTCACTGCCTTCGGGGCGTCAACGTGACATTGCCTAAGGGGCCGCATCATGTCACTGCCTTCGGGGCGTTAACGTGATATGGCGTTGCCTCGCTTCAGGTTCATTTTCAGGTGGTTACTGCCTTCGTGGCGGTAACGTGACGTCTAATAAGAGGCCGCATCATGTCACTGCCTTCGGAGCGTTAACGTGACATGGCGTTGCCTCGCTTCAGGTTCATTTTCAGGTGGTTACTGCCTTCGTGGCGTCAACGTGACGTTTGATAAGAGGCCCCATCATGTCACTGCCTTCGGGGCGTTAACGTGATATGGCGTTGCCTCGCTTCAGGTTCATTTTCAGGTGCCTCATGGGCTTATAACGAGATCGTCTATGGCGCAGTCTTTGAAAACTTGGTGATTTTACGAGCTTGGATGTCAACCGCATACTCCTACGAGGACGCAGGAGAGTCAGGAAGGCCGAACTGTAAACAATATTTCGATGATCTTCCCAACTCTATGCGCCGGGCTATGGATTGAGTAAAGTGATCGACAAGGACACAACTATTCGGGACAGCATAGGAGTGTGACGTGTGGTCGCTCCATATTATTTTGAATATAATTATGTTATTGTGGCAGTAGTTTAATTTCTATCTAACAATACCTAGAAATAAAAAAAATCACCAAAATTAGCTAAAAATTCATAGATGTTGAAATTCACCCATCTTTAAGTTTAAGTTTATGTACTGGAAAGGACCTTAAGACTTTTTTGAAGAAAAAACAGAAATTTAAGAAAAATTGGTTTAATTAAAAAATTGGTTTTAACAATAGACACAAACTTTATGCAAGGGTTTATTTGTGTTTTAATAAGGTGTATTACCCCCACGTGCCCTTATTACGGATTCTAATCGGTTCCGCATAGATTTTATAAGGGTTTTTAAAAGATCTTGCGGAATATTGTCCCATTCTTCTGAAAGTGCTGTTCTTAGTGCTGCCACTGTCGTGGGCGAAGGGTTTCTCGCATATACAGCTCTTTTTAAATTGTCCCAAACATGCTCGATGGGATTAAGATCCGGGCTGCGTGCTGGCCAATTCATTGTACGTATCCCAACCTCTTCGCAATAATGTTGAACTTGTGCAGCTGCATGCGGCCGGGCATTATCCTGCATTAAAGTAAAATTTTCGCCTATGAATCCCATGTAAGGCACCACGTGATCTTCTAATGAGATATTATGTAGCGATGTGCTGTCAAACCCCCTCTATTACCGTTTTGACGGACCATGTCTATGAACACAAGTTCTGTTCGCCCGTTCATCGATATGCCACCCCAGACCATACATGAACCGCCTCCAAAAGGAACACGCTCCTCAATGCAACTTTGAGCATATCGCTCCCCACGTCGACGATAGACTCTTCTGCGACCATCTGCACCATATAAACATGTCCTACACTCGTCCGTGAACAATACAGAGGCCCACTGCTCTTCTGTCCAATTCAGGTGATGACGCGCAAATCTTAAGCGAGCTTGTCTGTGAGCTGTAGACAACTTTGGACCATTTGCTGGTCTAAAAGGGGTGATATCCGCTTCCTTTAACCTTCTTCTTATTGTTCGTGCACACACGTTTACTCCACGCACTTCATTAAGCTCGGTTTTGATGTTAACTGACGTGAGGAAACGATTTCGCAGGGAAGTTATAACAATAAATCGGTCATCACGACCTGTGGTTGCTCGAGTTCTGCCTGTACCACGTCTCCTCCTGTAAGAACCTGTCTCTACAAACCTTCTGTATATTCTAGAAACCGTAGACTGGTTTAAATTTAAATTTCTACCAATCGTTCGTTGATCCAAGCCCTCCCGCACCAATGCTACAATTTGTGCCGCTTGTTCGGACGAAGTATCCATATTATGGTTCAAAAACTCTCGATGTGTTAAAAAATTAACCCAACAATTATGCTGGTAACAATAATTCAATTGACAAAACAAAAAAAATCAATGAGAATCAATTTAAAACTTTGCTATAAATAACACGCAAATCTGATACTACAAGTAAATTTTCTTTTCCCGGCTATATTCATTTGTTTTACTGCAGTTCTATTTTTAAATTTAATTTTTTTTTTAAGATTAAGAGCCAGTCTTTCCATATTTATATAATTTAATCTAAAAAGTTTGCATACTTAATATAAAAAATCCTTTTAGAGTAAACCTGAACTTTGATGCAGTTTATGAGTCCGTCAGTGTACAACCCTCACTATAAAAACCGTTACCCAGGTGACAATCTATCGTTTGTTGTGTAGTTTCCACATGGCTTCCACTATTTAATTAATTAGAAACGCTTTCATTATGGTGGCGGTGCACACAGATCTTCATTTGCAACGACTTTAGCTATACAAATAGAAATTTATTGGAAAAGACCATATATTTATTACTATAGAACTAGCTGTTGCCTACGGCTTACCGTTTGGAATTTTGATCCTGTAACTCATGGAACAAATTCCCCGGATAAAACATACATACATACATACATAAACTCACGCCTGTATTCCCCGAAGGGGAGGGAGAGGTGCTAGCACCCACATTTCGCCAGTTTATGTTTAGGTCCCAATGTATGTATGTCCCGTATAAAATAGCCTATGTGTTATTCTAGATTGTACCTTAACTTAAACTCAAAGTATTTATTCAAAATTGTGTAGCACTACTACAGCTTTTTGACGTCAAATACTGCTTGACAAAGTTTTCCACCGCTTCCTAGGCACCAGTGGAGAAGAAACGGCGCAACAAACTCCACTGTAGTATTATCACAGTATAACGAGTCATTAGACTGTGGTATTATCATGTAATCTATCTCTGTGCTAAATTTCAGCCAGTTCCGTTCAGTCGTTAGAGCGTGTTTAAGTATCAAACATGCAAACATTCAAACATTATCACAATCTTTCACATTTATAATACTAGCTTTTGCCCGCGGCTCTCCTCCGCAGATGTCGCCCGTCCGACCAAACATAGCCTATGTCCTTTCTCCCCCTATTCCAAATTTCATCAAAATCAGTTCAGCAGTTTAGGCGTGAAAGCGTAAAATACAGACAGACCGACAGAGTTACTTTCGCATTTATAATATTAGTATGGATTTCGTAGGAAGTAGGATAGGACGAGACAAGTTATATACCTATTGTCCATTTGAGCTTATCATACCACGATCAACATTACGCGTGCTTAGCGTGTTGAATGGCAATGGGGTGAACTGAATATGAACCATATTTATGTCCATAATACAGACCAAACCTGCTTTGGACTATCGCACTGTGATAATATATAAAGATCAATGACCCCACATTATGATCTGATACTCAAGGTTAAGTTACCGCATTACAAAAATATAATATCTCAAATGGAAATCAAATTTTCCGCCATATTTTGTAACATACATATGATTGCAATCAATATTCTGCGCAATGTACCACTGCGCATGTTTCCCTAGCACCAGTAGCTTCCCCTCTATAATAAACATTAAGTTTATGTGCATAGGGTTGAAAATCCTTTATTTCTATTATTCTACCCCAGATGACAGCTCTCCGGTATTGTAAATGGACAGTGTGGACTAGGTATATCCAAAGAATGGACTAAATACGTATTATTAACAAGCAGTGATAATAAAAAGCGGCATTATTACAAAAAAAACTGTAATTTACATCAATCGAACTTGTGTCTCAGTGATTCGGTTTAGTGATTTTGCGTGGTGTAATTTAAATATAATCATTGTATTGTTTGGTAAATTAAATAGTGTTTATATTAGTTTTGACGTATATAAAAACAGTTTGAATTATTAATTGATGTTACTTTGCCTGTGATATTGTGTAGTTTAATTTGTTAAGTGTAGGTATTAAAATATTCTAATATTTTCATCTCTTTATGAATCCGGTTGCTATTCATGATATATTATGAAGGGTAAAATATTATATTATGTGGACCTAGGAGTAAAACATTATAAAGCTAAAACATAAATGGGTAAAACATGTAAGGGTAAACATATAGGGGTAAAATTACTGGTAAAAACATAACTGCACGGGTTGGTCTTCACAATTTGGTTATATTT
Source organism: Eilema sororculum (assembly GCA_914829495.1). Taxonomy (NCBI): domain Eukaryota; kingdom Metazoa; phylum Arthropoda; class Insecta; order Lepidoptera; family Erebidae; genus Eilema; species Eilema sororculum. Next base: position 14,459,553 of record OU618552.1, on the reverse strand, counting down.
TTATCGCGATATAAAATAGTAGGTCGTAAAATATGTTTGTAATTTCAATGTTGTCTTATCTACTTACGCAAACCTTATCTAACTTCCACATAGTAACCCGCTAACACAAATGACAAACCATATTACGATAGATAGGTATAAAAAATATCTCTATATATATAAAAATCAATTGCTGTTCGTTAGTCTCGCTAAAACTCGAGAACTGCTGAACGGATTTATCTTATCTTGGTCTTGAAATGTTCGTGGAGGTCTAGGGAAGGTTTAAAAGATGAAAAAAAAAAACGAATAATTACCGGGAACCGACCTCCACGCAGGCAGAGCCGCGGGCAAAAGCTAGTTGGTAATAAATTATATCTTATAGCAACCATTATTATACATTTTTGTTTTCCAATAAATAATCTACATATTTTGTTTTTATAATGTGAATTAGATAAAACAATGTGATATCTTCAAATGTAGGCGCTAGTCTACATATTCGATGGTCGAAATAGATAACCTCTATTTATTTAAAACAATCAAACATGAAACATATGTAAATACATCGATATTATCAATCAAATAGGTACCTACTTTAAACGAATCGATAGAACTGAAATATAATTATATAACTAACTGTAATGGATGTTAGGATTGCATTTTATATATTAAGTACTAGCTTTTGCCCGCGGTTCCGCCTGCGTGGATGTCGGTTATCGCGACCAAACATAGCCTATGTCCTTTCTCAGGGTCTAATCTACCCTTATACCAAATTTTATCAAAATCGGTTCAGTGGTTATGGCGTGAAAGCGTAACATACAGGTGGTAGAAATTTGATGGCACAAATGTGACACTTATTTCGACCGGGTTGGTACCACCATGCACAAGTGCGAAAAACCCTCCATAGTAATCCAATCTCGGTTGGATTGCGTTCAGGGATCAGCAAGTGCATAGCCGGGCCGAGGTGAAGGTAGTCGCAGCACTAGTGGGACCGGTGGGTTTTGGCGTAGTCTAGTGGGGTGTGACGCGGGGCGCCGCGCCGGGCAGGGAGACCCGTAGAAACGGTGGTGCCGCTGGCCGCCCGCGGCATAGTACAGGGGCCCAACTGGGACTAACCACCCTGGGAGGCTGCCCCACCAGGTCGCGCATAATCCCGATATGGCTCGTCGTGCCGGTTGGCGACCGGACGGGAGCCCGGCGACCATATTCGGGAGGGTACGGGGGCCCTTCCGTTCGGCGCGTCGGCTCTCGTCACGCCTCACATTCATAGATAAAACCAATCTCCCATGTTTTGTCACGCGGTGCTGCGGCGACAATCACCTCTTTTTCACGCCTTCCCTTACCCTTCACCTCATGGCAGCGCACAATACAGTATCTGTTGAAACAGCGGCTAGGGACTCTCCCACAAAAACTCTATTTGAGGTGGAGTCCACGAACATCTGTGGGCTCCATAAAAACCTCAACGCCGTCCACCAACACCTGGAGACGGCGAAACCAGCTATGCTGTTTCTAACGGAGACACAAATACGCCGCCCTGACGACACGACCTACCTACTTTACCCCGGCTATGTTTTCGAGGAAAATTTCCGAGCAAAAGCCGGGGTGTGCGTGTTTGTTAGGGCGGATATTTGTTGTCGCCGTTTGCGCTGTCTAGAGGACCCATCCTTTTCCATCCTTTGGGTACACGTAGACCATGGCTCCACGAGTCAGATCTATGTGTGCCTTTACCGTTCCCATACAGGAGATGCGGAGATAACTCGACTATTCGAATACCTGAGTCAGGCGGCAGATGATGCGCAGGAGCGGTTTCCGAACGCCGAATTGGTGTTTTTGGGGGACTTTAACGCCCACCACAAGATCTGGTTGGGCTCCGCCATAACAAACCATGCGGGAAGAGCCACTCACGCATTTGCCCTGGCGCATGACTTGACTCAATTGGTGCACAAGGTCACGAGGATACCAAGAGAGTCCGGCCTAGAGCCCTCTCTGCTAGACCTTCTGTTGACGAGTCACCCGGACCAGTACAGTGTCTCGGTGATTGCTGCTTTAGGTAACTCCGACCACTGTCTGGTCCGCTCCACCGTGCCCATTGTAGCGCCCCCACGACCCGTGCAGGGGAAGAGGCGGCTATGGCACTACTCGTCAGCGGACTGGGATGGATTGCGCGATTATTATGCGTCCATCCCGTGGGTTGAACGCTGCTTTGAGGGTAAGAACCCATCTGAGAGCGCTACTGCCGTCGCCGGTGAGATCGGTCTAGGTATGGAATATTATATCCCATACACCGATGTCACCGGAGTCCGCGGAGCGCGTCCGTGGTTCGGGCGCGAGTGCGCGGAGGCTGTTGAGCATAAACAGTTTGCGTACCGCGCCTGGGTGCGGGCGCGCGCCACGCGCGATCCCAACGTGGGTCACTTCAAGGCGGCGTACAACAGAGCCACAAAGGTCTGCAAGAGGGCATGCATCAGGGCGGATGCCCAGCGCATAGCAGGGCTGGGCCAAGAGCTAGTGGCGCATCCCACGGGTAGCCGTGGCTACTGGCAACTGGCCAAAGCCGTGCAAGCCAACTTCTGCCAGCCCTCGCTGCCCCCGCTGAGCAATCCCGATGGATCTCTGGCCCATGAGCCGCAAGAGAAAGCAAATTTGCTGGTCAATCTCTTCGCGGCCAACTCCCGAGTCGATGATTGTGGTATGCAACCACGGACAATGCCCACTGGTGACCACGCAATGCCTGATATACGTATCAGGCAACGCGATGTCCGTGCAGTACTGCAATCACTCGATGTCCGGAAAGCCAGTGGTCCTGATGGTATTCCAGCGGTTGTACTTAAAAAATGTGCAGCGGAGTTATCTCCTATGCTAACGCGGCTGTACCGACTGTCCTACAGTTCGGGTACAGTGCCCTCGGCTTGGAAGGAGGCGAATGTCCAGCCGATCCCCAAGAAGGGGGATCGCTCGGACCCAGCCAACTATCGACCCATAGCCGTCACCTCAGTGCTGTGCAAGGTGTTCGAGCACATAATTAACACACAGCTCATGCGCCACCTAGAGGATCACTCCTTGCTTAGTGACCGGCAATACGGTTTCAGACCGAAACGGTCAACGGGTGATCTTCTGGCGTACATGACCTACCTTTGGGGTGAGGCTATGGAGAAGCACGGTGAGTCACTGGCAATTAGTCTTGACATCGCCAAAGCTTTCGATAGGGTATGGCACAAATCGCTTCTTTCCAAGCTACCAGCCTTCGGCCTGCCTCCTAGACTGTGTAACTGGGTTGCAAGCTTCCTGCAGGGGCGCCGTATTCGCGTCCTTTGTGATGGACGAGCTTCGGAGTTCTTGCAGGTAAATGCTGGCGTGCCGCAGGGTTCCGTTTTATCTCCCACTCTCTTTCTTCTGCATATCAATGACATGCTCTGTAACGGAAACATTCACTGCTATGCAGACGACAGCACCTTACACGGGAGTTATTACGCACATCCTGCGGCCAAGCAGGCTGATATCGCGGAAAAAAGGCAGCTTCTTGTCACTGAGCTGGACCGGATCCTGGACCACATTTCTCAATGGGGCGCTAGGAACCTGGTCGAGTTCAATGCCAAGAAGACCCAGGCATGTGCGTTTACAGCAAAGGTATCTCCTTTCCTGCCCCTTCCCACTCTTCAGAGCACACCACTGCCACTGCAGGATCACCTCACTATCCTCGGTATGGATGTTCGCTGCAAACTGAATAACAAAAACTATATCGAGAGTATCATCAAATCAGCCTCGCGTAAACTCGGAGTCCTGAACAGAGTGAGACGTTTTTTCACGCCGGAGCAGCGGTGTCTTCTATACAAGACCCAAATTCGTTCCTGCGTGGAATACTGCTCACATCTCTGGGACGGCTCCGCAAAGTACTTATTAGATGCTCTCGACAGGTTGCAGCGACGTGCGGTCCGCATTATTGGGGATCCTAAGGTCACGAACACCCTCGAGCCTTTGCAGATGCGTAGAGATGTTGCGTCTTTGGCAGTTTTCTACCGTCTCTACCATGGTGAATGTTCTGACGAGCTCTTCCAATTAGTCCCACCCTCCCCTTTCCTTCACAGGACGACACGTGCAGGGCTAAGATGTCATCCATTTACGGTGCAGAGTATACCTGCTAGAACCAAGCGTTTCAGTGATTCATTCCTATGCCGCACCACTAAGACCTGGAATTCCCTGCCAGCTCACGTGTTTCCTTCTTCCTACAGTCCCGGGTCCTTTAAGCGGGGCGTGAAAAGGCATCTAATGAGGCCGTCAAGCTGAGTGCCACCACTGTTAACATGGTAAATGTTTACGATGGTGACCCTCTTTCCGAGACTTTGCCTTTAGCTTAACATCAGGCGAGGTGAAGTCAAATTGACGTGTCCTGTGTAAAAAAAAAAAAAAAAAAAAAAAACAGACAGAGTTACTTTCGCATTTATAATATTAGTATGGATGTGTTGATTTTGTTATCCATGAGTACGGATATGGTGACCATGGCCGCTAAAAAGCAAATTAAACGTCGGGATTACGACTGTAGATAAAAAAAACGCGTTAGAAATTCATCCAGTTTTAATAACTTATTCTGCAATGCGTAACTCTCGACAATAGTCAATTTATCTTTACAAAATTCATATATGTACCTACTTTTTATTATTGAGAACTTCTATGTGCTCAAGGATAAAAAGTTAAATCATTTTTTTACATCTCCCAAAAGGTCTTGATCATATGAAGTAACTATAACTTACATGACATGATAGTGTGATATTAAATAAAAGTTAAATTGTACGTGATGTGTCATAGCATGTAATCCAATGAAATTGTAAGTCATCGCATCGCAGACTGTAACAGTACTTACTATTCTTGATACTTGTGTCTTCCGTCATCGATGGTTATAAAGATTAATATAATATTTACCAAGCACGACTGGTACCTAAGTATTTTCCCTTATTGGAAGCCAATAACATTATTTTTAATTTAAAATATCAGTCCGTAATCCCTTTTTATAATACGATCTAAGTTTAAGTAGAATTTAACAACAAAAAATATATTAGTATTTTTAGAAAGACCCTCGTAGCAATTGGAAATTATTGTAAAGGTACGGACTATTATTTATTCTGTGTCTACAGGGCCTTTACAGATATACTTCAGGCAATGAACGGCTTATCTACTCATGTGCCGTTACACCTACTAATTAATGAACCAGACTCTGTCAGAAGGCATTCCCCGAGGAGGGCTAGACCGTAAGGGATGGCCCTGGGTCAGCCGGGGTGCGAGGGATATGTCGATGATAACCTCACCTCCGGCCTAGCACCACGACCCACAGTCGGCGTGCGGTTTTAGTCGGTTCGAGTCCGACATAACCTCCCCTTCCGGCTCCGGCAGGGGGGTATCCGAGGGGATTTCCGCACGGAAAAAAAAAGGCAGAAGGCATTCATCTTCTTGATAACTTACCAAAAGAAATGCCGTTTTTTATGTGAAAAAGTAATAAATATCCACACACGTAACGTCCATCCCCACACACCTCTCTATCACTAAGTACATAGTATAAAGTAAAGTCACTTTCCGCGTCCCTATGTCCCTATGTATGCTTATATCTTCAAAACTACGCTACAGATTTGAATGAAATATTATAGCATTTATTATGCTAACTCTTTAAGTTCGAAATACATCGGGAAAATAAAACAAATAGAGAGTCGTCCGGCAGCTATGCTTTCGGCGGCGGCGCGCTAAATAGCGCGCCTCACCATTCCGGGGGCGAGTTGGGGACACCGTTGTCCCCCCTCCTGAGAAGGGCCAGACCTTAAGGGATGGCCCTGGGTCAGCCGGGGTGCGAGGGATATGTCTATGACAACGGCCGGCCTAGCACCAAGACCCACAGTCGGCGTGCGGTTTTAGTCGGTTCGAGTCCGACATAACCTCCCCTTCCGGCTCCGGCAGGAGGGGTATCCGAGGGGATTTCCGCACGGGAAAAAAAAAAGGCAGCTATGCTTTATAAATAACTAGCTTTTGCCCGCGGCTCCGCCCGCGTGGATGTCGGTTATCGCGACCAAAGATAGCCTATGTCCTTTCTTAAGGTTTAACCTATCCCTATACCAAATTTCATCAAAATCGGTTCAGTGGATTAGGCGTGAAAGCGTAACATACAGACAGACAGACAGACAGAGTTACTTTCGCATTTATAATATTATAGTATGGATATGGATTAGCTTTTGCCCGCGGCTCCGCCCGCGTGGATGTCGGTTATCGCGACCAAACTTAGCCTTAATAAACATGTCCTTTCTCACGGTCTAATCTACCACTATACCAAATTTCATCAAAATCCGTTTAGTGGTTTAGGCACTAGTTAGCACGGTTCAAAGTGTAACATACAGAAAGACAGACAGAGTTACTTTTGCATTTATAATATTAGTATGGAAGTATGGATAACCTACCGACTAATGACTATGAGCGGTAACAGCAGACGACGTAACATAATCAGGATATAGACCAGATGTTAAATGAATCAGGTCATGTTCAGAATGTTCGTCTAACAGATGTTGAGGTCGTGGTTTGCTATTCACAAATGTTCAAGGCGTCGACTCAAATAGCTTGTCAACATGTGGTCTACTTGAATAATTTCAGCAAATATATTTTTAATCATTTCGCACGCTCTATATCTGTCGTCTGACTTAGGTACCTTTACTTTTCGGCTATGCTTACGAATTTCATCAATTGCAATTCTGTATATAAATTAATATAGTTACAGTAACAGCAAGATTATTTTTATAAACGTAAAAAATTGAGATTATAGAGGGATTAGATTACCAACGGTTGCTTTGGTCAAGAAGAAGTGTCGCGTCAAGGAGTCGGCCTTACCGACAATTTAGCTTAGCTGGAGGGGATGGAGGGAATATTAGTAATTTTGGTTCTAATATTCTTTAAGAGAGTCGTTCCATTTTTTCTAAGAAGAGTCTGTTACTATATAAGTTTGTGACTCAACTGACACTTTATTGACTTTTCTGGGATTGTGGGTTGGTACTCCCTTTAGGACGATTACGACGAGCCAAATTTACAGTTTTTATGTTCCAAGCCTTAGTGTAGGTTCTTCAACATTATTTGTATGTTTGTAAAGTCCCTCCGCAAAACACAGATAATATCCTAATTTATCTTTCATATCGCGTTATAAACTGCAACGCGTGTAATTAATAACACGATAAAGAAAAGTAAAAACTTCTACGAATTACTACTAGTGATAAAATATTATCTTATCATGTAGATAAAACATAAAACGGCAAGATATCATTCAATACAATGATTATACGTCAAAACTTATCTGCGAGTTGCAATAAATCAATTCAATATGTAGGTAAACTCCAAAAGTGACAGGATTCTGATATTAATTGCTAAGAAATTCCAGGTATCTTCTGTTTAAAATTAATAAAACTTCCATCATCGTAATTTGAAATGTGTTTGTTAAAAATAACAGTGTTCTGAAGTATGTGCGAGTGTAATTTGGCGTCGCTGTAATTAAAGTTGTGTACCAAACGTGTATATAAAATACCAAGTCATTAGTCGCCTGAAGAGAATATTCCGGTAAGTTTGAGATTTTGTATAATTAAAATGTACTTGAGAACTTGACGCTCACTGCCTATTAACAAAAACTCTGCCAAAGCCCACACGATTCTGCAATACAATTACGTCGAGATTTACGACAACTCAACGTAGATACAGCACAGCTAAGAACTGACGATTAGTGGATTGCACTGCGGTTCTAGGCTGCTGTGAAATTAGCACGCTCAAGCTGTGGAATGAACTCCCTGCCGTGGTTTTCCTAAGCGACAACAATATGGGGTTCTTCAAGAAGGGCATTAGAAGGTTTCTTCACGTTCGGCAGTACGAGTACGTCCATACGCCGCGGTAACCACGTTCCGGTGATCCGTGTGCTTGGATGCCATCTAAGTGGTAGAAAAAAAAACTCTAAGCAAACCGCGTCTGAGAGATTGTCATTGGTGGATCCTCTGTCACGTCACGCCGTCCGACCAATGACAGACTCTATCAAGGTTTTCTCCGCAGTGCTGTGTTTGACACTGTACTAGGCTGTGCAGGATAGAAGTAGGTCCATAAAGGAGGTAAAAGGGAGTTATCATGTAAGTGCATATGTTTGCTGGGTGTATAAGCCGCCTTTATCAAACTGTACTTCTGAATACTTTGCACACGCTTTAAAGAATTGAATATAATTCGTTCAGTAGGTCTACTACAGCAGATTTTTCATATATATGTACCTACTAATAATAGATGCGAATTTTAGTCAATGTATTCAATGAGTAATCCCCTACACCCCTTAATTTACCACATACTGCTTCAGACCCACCCAGGAATGCTTCAACCCCACTTCTGAATGCTTTCGTAGAACCTTTGGAAATGCTTCTGGTAAATCCTTAGAATAAACTTTTTAATGACCACCTTGGAACACTAACGCAACTCTAGAATTATTTTGAGGAAAATCTTTAGATGATGTCCAATCCGCTTCTGGTATATCTCTGTCTATCCCACTGGGAAAAAGGTGTAACTGTATGTATGTATGTAAATCGCATAACGCACTGAGTGCCTTGTCAGCCGTCGATCACGGTTGACAAACTTCTATAGCGGTCGTTGTCTAGTCTAACTACGAAACGCTTCACGGAAATCAAGGTTCAGTCAGGTCACACATAAACTGGAAAACTGACCCCAACTGAGCTAAGAAAAGGTTCAGAGAATGATGATAGAGTGCTTCGATCTGACCCCAGAAATAAGAATAAAAAAAGGCAGATATCTTTAAGGATTTTATAGTAGATGCTCTCAAGCACCACATGCGATGAGTTTTTGGGCAATATTTTAGCTCACCCGTAATTTACAAACGTAGTAGGGAAATTAATTAGTTTGATGCTTCTAATTAAAAGGCTTGCCTGGTTTATTTATACAAGGATGACATCATACTATACATCTGCCTTTATGCTCTCTAGAAGGGATGGGCTACTTCCCGTAACGGGTCCAAATGATATGGTTGTATACCTCTATACATCCATATCATTTGGACCCGTTACGGGAAGTCCAAGATATAATCCAACAATCAGAGTAGTTACCCGGTATACACGAGTTCAATGATTGCTGGAGGCTCTACGGAGAGTAATGACACTGTGGAGATACTGAGTAAAGCAAGGATCTCTTCAAGTTCAGCCAGATCCGCAGTTAGGCCCGTAAAGCGGGCCCCAGACTCAGAAGCTTCGGGTGCGACTGGGATTAACGCTGAAAGGAAGAAAAAAGCAGGGATCACTTCCGTACTTCGATCAAGATTTAGATATTTACGGAGTACAACTGTTCCGACAAGTACCTGTACTCGGTTGCCCTATCTACTCCGATCCGGTGAAAGTAGTCCACTTTCGTATTCGGTACCTACACAAACACTATCTTCTACGAGTAATAATGGAATTTTATAGTTTCCCAGTTAAATTTCCTTGAATATTTATCTCATGAATATTAACCGTAGATTTGTGTCTCACGAAGCAAATATGGAAATGTTTCATGCCTGAAGCCTGAATGAGGATCCGTATGTCGCAATAATTTACAGGCAGTGCTTATATGTCTACCACACGTACAAGCTTCACCATAGTGTCGCCTGCGCCGTGCGTGTGGTTGGTAAAGTAAAACTAATCCAGCCAGTTACACACAGTGTTCTAACGCACCGGCCTGTGTAGGTAAAACTGTGGTGGAACTTGTGCTTTTGTGGGCCCACTTACCCACCCAGTAGGCCTTTAGTTCATCAAGTATATTTATTAGAAGTAGTCTTATGCCAATCATGCCCTTGTTTTCTAGGTACAGCATGGAGTGCGACAAGTTTAATCCTTACCGTATAGACGAGATATAGCCTGCTTGCAGCTTTTTGAGAGCTTATAATGCCAAGGTACTAAATTATTTGCATGTGCATGTTTTAGTTTAGTATAATTTCTTTTGTGTGTTATCTTGAGGCTACCATTAAATCTATATCCGAAACTTCGGGCTAACACGAACGAAAGGCGTAGCATTTATTTGTGTATACTATGTAGCTACAGTCACCCTCAAAAATTGCTTAAAAAAAAGATTTACAAACGATCTTAATATCCTTACTAATATTATAAATGGAAAGTAACTCTGTCTGTCTATCTGTATGTTATGCTTTCACGCCTAAACCACTGAACTGATTTTGATGAAATTTGGTATAAGGGTAGATTAGACCTTGAGAAAGGCCATAGGCTAGATTTGGTCGCGATAACCGACAACCACACGGGTGGAGCCCCGGGCAAAAGTTAGTACTTAAATGATAATGGCGTGGTTCCAATTACTCGTCCGCAACTCGGGATGTATGTTTCATGGGAAGCCTCTTTTGTTTTATTTACCCTTCTAGTTATTAATGTATAATATGTTCATCAAATATTAATGAGATTTTTTCTTTTAGGTAAAGTGAAACTAACACAATATACTAAAATATTTACAGGAATATTAATTAATCTTCTTCTACTATATAAAAATAAGTCGGGTTTTCCTTCCTGACGATATAACTCCAGAACGCACGAACTGATTTGGCTAATTTTGGTCTTGAATTATTCGTGGAAGTCCAGGGAAGGCTTTTACGGCGAGAAAAATTCGAATAATTGCCGGGGACCCACATCCACACGGGCGGAGCCGCGGGCAAAAGCTAGTAAAATATAAAAGAGCTAGGTCAAAAAGTTAAGGCGTCAAGAAAATCCTCCTAATCCTTTCTGTAAGTAATATATAAAATAGAGTTAAAACGTAAACGAGTATAATTATTATTAATAGACAAGCTTAAAATTCAAACCGTTTAGATATGACTCACAATTTGAAAGGCGCAGGTAAAATATTATAGATTACACGTTAATAATAGATATTAATATCCGTAGACTTTGTTACGCTATGCGTATCAGTATTAAAAAGCAATTTTACTTTTACAACTACACGGCTTCACGCCCACAGCAATAACACCTTTCACGACATTAATAGCTACTAGTTTTGTTAACTGAATAATATCTTACTGGAGTGAGTTTTCAGTACCTCTACTAATACAAATAAGTCGTGATAGCCTATCATTTGATTTGGCTAAGTTTTGGCCTTTCCGGGGGCGACTGCCGTCTGACCCCCCAACCCTGAAAGGAAACCCAGTGCCAGAGCCTCGTCTGTTTTCCAGCAGGTGCACCGGCTTGCAGGTGAGGTTGGCTTGGGTCCCGAAGATCTTGGTGGGACCCCAAAGCACCCCACCACAAATAAGATGTGATAGCATTAGCCTTTTATTTCAATTAGAAGATAATATTCAGGTAAACTTTATGAAATATCAAAGTAAGAAATAAGTACGTATTACATTATTGTAAAGGTAAGAAAGGTCTGGAACTAGGGAAAATCTATCGCGTAATATATTAAACATATCCGAACTTTCCGGCGAAAAGTATATCTTATGGGGAAATACATAACCTACGCGGATTTTTTTTTTTATCCAGGACACGTCAATTTGACTTCACCTCGCCTGATGTTAAGCTAAAGGCAAAGTCTCGGAAAGAGGGTCACCATCGTACACATTTACCATGTTAACAGTGGTGGCACTCAGCTTGACGGCCTCATTAGATGCCTTTTCACGCCCCGCTTAAAGGACCCGGGACTGACTGATGCGGCATAGGAATGAATCACTGAAACGCTTGGTTCTAGCAGGTATACGCTGCACCGTAAATGGATGACATCTTAGCCCTGCACGTGTCGTCCTGTGAAGGAAAGGGGAGGGTGGGACTAATTGGAAGAGCTCGTCAGAACATTCACCATGGTAGATACGGTAGAAAACTGCCTAAGAAAACAAACAATCATAACATCGCCGTATAAATAACAGAGTAACCTTATTTTTTCAGTCTAAGAACGTTGGTTCTGGTTTACTTTAGGTGATGTTATTTACGTAAAAGAAAATATAAAATGAGTTTAATTGTTTCTTTAGTAATAAAACTGCAGTAACATACGAGTGAAGTTAGTACCTACTACAGTAATACACAACACTATTTATTTAAAAAAAAATTATGTTTCGTACATGTGCTCGTTTGCCCACGGAGTAAGGAAGAGCAGGCTAAGTACTCGGTGGTTTAGTGTCACTGTAAAGGGGCATAGCTAAGTTTTGTAACTATTATATCTGAAGCAATGGGCAGTAATACGTTTTACAACTAGAGTAGGTACACATAAATGACGGAGGACCGAGTGGGGTCCCCTGAGGAACTCCCTTATCCAGAACAGTGTAGTCGTGCAGCTTTGACCATATGTCATATAGTAAGATGACATGCGTGCTAATGATCTTACCACAGAACAATAAGTAGTCTCACTATTGGGGATGCTGAAATTCGTGTGAAGTGAGTAAGCATTACTAGACCCTGGAAGTTTTTAAAAAGTAACTGAGATAGTGAGGATGTCAAGAAGCATGATTTACCTGTAAATAAATTTAAAAATACAGATAAGAGTACCTAAACTGTGCCAGAAAGCTACTATAAAATCCAAGAATATTTAGATGATAAACAAGATTAGAAATGAGCTGTTCGCTTAGCTATGGTAGTCAAGTAAAGCATTGTATCTAGACCATAAGTTTAAGGCTAAGTAAATGTTTGTAAATAGACCAAAAAAATTCCCACTGAGTTTCTTGCCGGAGTCTTCTCAGGTCTGGGCCGCGTTTCGAACAGGTGTGGTCCATTTGCTAAACTAGTATTTAATTTTTATTTTATATTGACCTTTTGTAAGTTCCGATTTAATGGCCTATGCAGAATAAATGATTTATGACTTTGACTTTTGACTTTGACATGCTTTACCAGCTATCAGTTCTCGAAAGTTTTATTAATGTCTAACATATTGTTGCCCATAGTTATGCAGGAACTTTCCAGTATGTTATGGAAGTTTCTCTAGCGCCACAATGCGTCACAATCTCGGGGATTATATTGCAATGTGGGTAGGTACAATAATCTGCGTTGTTACATCACGTTACGGTAGGTACAGTGCCACAGGTGTCTAACAAGAATACGACTCACTTAAAATAACTTAAAAAGGACTGAACAATTAAAAAACGTATAATGCAAACGTCAAGATAATAGGCCTGTAGATACTGTTTTTAGGGTTCCGTTGCCAAATGGCAAAAAACGGAATCCTTATAGATTCGTCATGTCTGTCTGTCCGTCCGTATGTCACAGCCACTTTTCTCCGAAACTATAACGCTTATTCTGTTGAAACTAGGTAGGTAGATGTATTCTGTGAACCGCATTAAGAATTTCAAACAAAAATAGAAAAAAAGCAATAAATTTTGGGGTTCCCCATACTTAGAACCGAAAATAAAAAAAAAAAATTCATCCAATCGTGTGGGGTATCTATAGATAGGTCTTCAAAAATGCTATTGAGGTTTCTAACACCATTTTTTTCTAATTTGAATAGTTTGCGCGAGAGACCCTTCCAAAGTAGAAAAATGTGTGCCCCCCCCCCCTCTAACTTCTAAAGTAAGAGAATGATAAATCTAAAAAAAATATATGACGTACATTGCCATGCAAACTTCCAGTGAAGTTTTATTTATTTACTTACTAGTTACTACATAAAGCCTTGTATTTACTAGACAGCAAAATAAATGTTTTTTTTTTAATCCCAATGTTCAGTATAAATTATAAATAACTGGCTGACTTGGCGAACCTCGTGCCGGTAATTTTATTTCCGCCCGCGTGGCATCCGATCCCGTTCCCACTGCACCCTCTACTATATTAAGCATGTATTATACATATAAATATCATTCTTCAATTACTCTATCTATTAAAAGAAACCGCATCAAAATCTGTAGCTTAGTTTTGAAGTATACATAGATACGGACAGACGCGGAAAGTGACTTTGCTTTATACAGTGTAGTGATGATGATTTCTTGTGATACAGTCCACTGCTGGACATAGGCCTCTCCCAAAGCGCGCCATTTCTGCCTATCCTCCCTCTGCCTCTGTTTAAATATTTTGAACAAGTATCAAAGTATTACTTTGTTTGCTGACGGTGCGTACTGATGAACATCATAAACAATTGCCTATCTACAATACGTCAGGGTAGAATGTGGAATGAAATTTTGCAGGAGGTAGAATAAGGAATTATTATTATTATTTTAGCTTGTGGGTACAGTTTTGTGGGTACAATGTGGAAACACTCGTTACTGCGAGTTCTAATAATGATAAATTTTTATTTGTGTAAATAGTTCCAACTACGATTGGTGGACAGACATTAGTTAAAATTTACCTGGCTACCGTACAAAAGTAAAAATAACAGCCACCTAGTCAAATAGGTAGTAAGTAGATAATATTAATATAATCGATACATTTCAAATTGATCTTTTGTAATAGGTACAGTCAACGCCATAAGTTGATTAACACTGAAATATTTTACAAATCTTTTTTTATATTGGAATGCATCTGTCTATAGTAAATGTAGTGTTATGATTCCCAGAAGACAAACTTAATTTACATATTCAATGTTTTTTTTCACAATTTTATGTAAGGTTTAGGGGCCACAGTGTTCAATAAATTAGAATTTGTTAAGCTACTTTTGTAGTTCACTGTACCTACATAGTTTCAATATTTTATAAAGAATAAATTTTGAAAAGAGTTCAATGATTTCGTGATCCATAGAAGTAAAACTCTTAGAAACGTTACCGTCTATCGTATCTCGTAGATACTTATCGAAAATTTCATCAATAATTCTTACTTAAGCAAATAATGTAAAAAGTCCTTTCGAATAGACATCTACAATGAACTTCAATTAAGTTCTTTGTTCCTTGGAGTTCTGGATATTAACTCTACTAATAAGAAAGTATAAAAGCACAGATTAAAAAAAAATGCTTATGGACCTTTTGAATTTCTTAATACTTACTACTTTATTTTAGTAATAACTAGTAAAATTTTAATGGTTACTAAAGGTATATCTTATTAATTACTCACTAATCAATTACAGTGTTATAACTACAATATATGCTAAACAAAAATATACAATAGGTATATACAAAATTGAGAAAAAACACAGGGGTGGAAGAGACTGTAACTTTAGGCATCGTAGAATTCCTCCCCACTTACTAGGTACTTAAATGGTGTTGCCATCGTTCTTCATTCATTTTTTTTCGCTTTTTAGGCAGGTACCTGGGTGCTTGTAATTACCCAAAAAAAATTAAGCACAAATTATTTAAATAAAAGTTCAATCAGCATTAAGTAACTTCCTTTCATATCTAACTCGTAGGCACCTAGGTAGAAATGATTATTAGAAGCACGAGTAGTTAAGTTTAGTAGTAATAGGCACAATGTAGTATTTTAAACTATAGTTAGTAATTACATCCATACTTGGCCCGCACCCTGTAATTATGTAGGTATAGGCTACTATTATAATAATTATGCGCTGCGCAAACATTGTAATCAAAGAAACAAAATCTTTACTTACTTGTTTTAAATTTACTTGCAACACATGGTAGGTACCTACCTACTTGTCTTAATGTTGCTTTGTAACATAAGCGACTCGTATTACATAGGTACAGTGCGGTAGGTAGATACATTGCCGTCAGGTATTATTTAAGTATATATATATTTAAATATCTGCACAAATAACCATAAATTGTACAAAGATGAACGTTACGTAATTTGTGGATATATTTTTAAGACATAAAATTTTAGATTTTGCAGAGATTTGATGATATTTTTTTCAATTTTCTTCTTCGCATTTCATTTCTTCGAAGAAAATATCTTTGGATTATTTATCTATTACTGTTTGCCACACAAAACCTTTCTTTACCTTGAATTGTAAAGTATGCGGTTAATAATAACTATTTTACCTCTGTGTAGGTCCGCGGGAGGGTCGAGCAGCGTCGGGGTAGAGGAGGCGAGTGACGGTAGCGACGCGGAGCGCCCGCGCAAGGGGCATCACCTCCGTGTTCCCACACCGGCTTTCCCGGGACAGTAAGTACAATATGACAAAAATATTTTTCATACCATTTACTACACATGTAGCCGACGGGTATACGGTACACCTGTTGGGAAGTGGTTACCGTGGCTTTTGGACGTGTGCTACACCAGCAGTGTCACAGTCGTACTGCTTTTTTTCGTGCGGAAATCCCCACGGATACCACCCCCGCCGGAGCCGGAAAGGAAGGTTATGTTGGACTAAAACCGCACGCCGACTGAGGGTCATAGTGCTAGGCCGGAGGTGAGGTTGTCTTCGACTTATCCCTCGTACCCTGGCTGATCCAGGGCCTTCCCTTACGGTATGGCCCTCCTCGGACGGTCGTACTGCCAATCTTGTAAGAAAAGTAATAGGTATAATGGGTTTAATGTTCTACAATCTAGCTATTATAAACAAGCTTGGAAATGAGCTGTTCGCTCGCTATACTGCTCAATTAAATCACTGTATCTAGACTATAAGTATTAGACTAAGTGAATCAATGGTCAATCCTATCGAAAAAATGGTCAATCCTATCGCAATCGGAATAGAGTCTAGGTGACAAAACTAAACTGAGAGATATGTAGAGTTACATTTGCATTTCAAATAATGTGTAGTACCTTTTTGTATTGAAATAGTAAGCTCTCTGCTCTGGGAAGAGCCACACGGTTATACGCGGTGTATGGTATGCTTAAAAATAAAGAAAACCACCACAGCAACGATAATACATTTTAGTGAGAGAACATTACATTATTCAGTTATATAGATGAAAGACCAGAATGCTTACAAACGACCTGAATACAGAATGCTCCCTTGTGGAATTAAATTGTAAGAACTATTCGAAACGCTTTTTACGGTTCCTTTACTATGTTAGACAAACCGTAAATTCGGGAAGTTGGGAAAGTTTCAATCGTCCACGAGGACGAAACTTGATTACGAACTCCACTTATCCGTGAAGATTTCGATGTGATAATAATTCATTTAGTTATCAGGGTTGTCGCATACTTTGACGTCATAATAAAACTATTTTCTTGGTGATTTTAGTTTTCGATATTTTTATCCAAATCAGGAAAATCGTGATAAGGTCCAGCAGTTTCTTCGATGTCTCTTAGATGTTACTGGGCCCTCGGATAGAGAGCTCTGATTAACAATTCGATATTATCGAGTTGTAAGACTTCACCTTGCAGAGCCTGTCGGTGTATTGTTTAATTGCAAATACTTTTATTGTAAATTGTAAAACAGATATTTTAAATCATCCGCTTTAAAAACTCCTCGCGTTGACCAGTCTGTGTTCATAAATACAATAATTTTATGTAATATTCTGAGTTTTTGCAAACATAATACCTAATCCTGTTGCACGTTTCAGTGAGATATGAACATGAACACAATTATGTGTTTATGCGTTACAACATATTATGATATCTTAAAATGTAAATATGAACAGATTCTCTGTAGATAACAGTTATAACATTTAGTTTGCTTTTAACGCCTTTGAATCGCTAGGTTTGCTGCTAGGTAAAAATTACCTGGAAGATGTCTGTGAATGCGTTTTAAATATGCATTGAATTATGTGTTAGTTCAAATGGAAAGGAAAGATAGTGAACATGTGACGAGGACAGTGCGGTGGTCTCTGAGGCGAGATAGTTTGCCTCTGGCTACCATACGACGAGCTCTGGTAAACACACGTCGGAGTATATCGCCTGATAACTTGCTTTGGCGGCGTCGGTAAGTGATTGATAAAATCTCTTAAACAGTTATTTCTTCTTCTCTTTTCATCAGAAACTTGAACTATGAACATTCAGATCTAAATTTCCATACCAAATTATTTCTTGTAACATGAGATTTGGGCGTTCATGTGTGATCACGCGAACCGTCCGAAAAAACAGATAGTAGCTTGTTTGATTAAACGGCTCGTTATTTTTGCGTAAATTGCTTGTTGATCTAATACGAATACCTATGCTTGGGGACGTAAATATAAAGGTGGTTGACCTGAGGATACTAGAGAGCAACGTGATGCGATGAAGAGTGCAAAATGACAAAGATGGTGTTACCTATAGTACCTACCTTCTTCTTTTATTCTTTCTTTCTTTCTAATGAGTGTGTGAAATCTAGCACTGGTTGATTGCATTATTATCTCTGGTTAAGATCTCATTCTACTACTTTGATAATGTGTTAGTGTTATCTCTGTAACTATTCCTGTAATTAATGCTGAAGCTTATATTCGTTTTATTTTCGTTGATCATGGATGTACCTTACCACGGTAATACTAGACTACCTCCATAGTTATTTTGAGACCTTACCGTTGCGGTGATGTTGAAACTGTTGAAAGTGTAAGTGTCTCTTTATAATGGTTTTCTATCAAGAAAATTTTACGGAATCGTGTTTTCGCCACACATAAAAATCAGTATTTATCCTCAACTTTACCACTTACAAATGAATTAAAAAGTCCATGTTTTAGAATTTTTGATATTATACACGTTTATGCTATGTCATTTGAGTATTACGGACTCTTAATATCAGTCTTTCTATCCTTCATTTGTTTAGGTATAACTAACGGTCTTCCACTCAAAGTTCGCCAATAATAATGTGTGGATAGCACAGTAATCAACCGTTTTATTGCAGTTTTACAGCTTCCTTATCGCAAGTCCATCGTGCACTAATGTAGCCTCACCCTTATCTAGCACGAATGGCTCAGCTGGGCTGTAAGTGCTTAAGGCCCTCTATTCCTGCAAAAGTAGGCATTTATAGCGATCCCGGCCGCTCGTAAAATATTACGCGCGAACGCAGTGACGGTGAACTCGGCGATGACCCCACCAGCGTCACAGTATAGAAATATGCAGTAGGAAAACTTGATTTGACTTAGAAAATTAAATGCAGTTTTTTTAACTTTATTTAGTTGTATGATTATATATATAAATATATATATATATATATATATAAATAAATACGAAATTAAAAAAACTGTATGAGTTTGAGAACTGTTTGTTCTATGTGTTTAGTTGCTTGGGCGAAAAAAACTTACATTATAATAATAATAATGCTTGTAATTTTACAAACATTTGTTTGAATTGATGCTAACGGTTACTTTATATAATCGCACCGTTCGTCGTCGACAGGGCAGTTAAATACCTAAAGTTAACGAGATTAACAACTTTTTTCGTGCGGGAATCACCTCGGATACCCCCCTGCCGGAGCCGGAAGGGGAGGTTATGTCGGACTCGAACCGACTTTTTAGTCGGTTCGAGTCCGACTGTGGGCACGCCGACTGTGGGTCGTGGTGCTAGTTTTTATGAAGTATTTATATAAATTTACACTGTACCTTGTTTTTTCGTGCGGAAATCCCCTCGAATACTTCCCCTGCCGGAGCCGGAAGGGGAAGTTATGTCGGACTCGAACCGACTTTTTAGTCGGTTCGAGTCCGACTGTGGGCACGCCGACTGTGGGTCGTGGTGCTAGTTTTTATGAAGTATTTATATAAATTTACACTGTACCTTCTTTTTTTCGTGCGGAAATCCCCTCGAATACCTCCCCTGCCGGAGCCGGAAGGGGAGGTTATGTCGGACTCGAACCGACTTTTTAGTCGGTTCGAGTCCGACTGTGGGCACGCCGACTGTGGGTCGTGGTGCTAGGCCTGAGGTGAGGTTGTCATCGAAATATCCCTCGCACCCCGGCTGACCCAAGGCCAGTAATTCTCTTGGGTCTGCTGGGGTGCGAGAGATATGCTTTCGGCAATCTCACCTCCGGCAACCAAGGACCCAAGACGGCGTGCGTTTTAGTCGGTTTGAGTCCGACATAACCGCCTCCACCGGCTCCGTGGGGGTGGTATCCACGAGGATTTTGCGCACGATAAAAAAAGGCCAATAATTAAACTAACCTACCTAAATATTAAAATTATTCTATCCTAAACTAAAACTAAATTTATATTTATTTACACACACACAAATTATATACAATGTACGAATATTGTAGGTACTAGGTGTAGTGTAGGTAGTCATGATTATATATAGTAGATTAATTGTAAGGTAGTATAAGAAACTTAGTCGGATAAACGAGCTAACGAACGGACGTCTTAGTGTGTTATTCCATCATTCCCTTGTCCAGCGCTGGGACACTTCAGTGGCGACGATAGTGGACGAGTATATCGGACCTTTTGTGTTACGTGCGAGTAAAAACGGTGAGCGAAATAAAAATGACGGTCGGAAAGATGACGAGTTTCGATGGGCAAACGGGAGTGTGGTCGTCATACGTCGACCGCCTAGATATGTATTTTACGGCAAATGATGTTAAGGAGGAAAAGAAGTTGGCGACATTAATTGCGGTTATGGGTGACAATGCATACGAACTATTAGTGAACTTAGCTAGCCCGAAGAAACCATCGAGTTTGACATACAGTGAGGCCGTGGAGATGTTACGTAACCATTTGCAACCGGCACCGTCGGCGTTAGCGGAACGCTATCGCTTTAGGCAGCGGAGACAGGGAACAGAGGAAAAAATAGCTACCTATGTGGCTGAATTAAAAAAATTGACACGCGACTGTAAATTTGGTGCCAATTTAACTGAAAATCTGAGAGATCAGTTCGTTTGTGGAGTGCGGAGCGACCTCATACGGCAACGGTTATTTGCGGAGGACGATTCCATGACGTTTTCACGAGCAGTGAAACTCGCGACGTCATTAGAAGCGGCGGAACGTGACTCGGCAGCTGTCGATGTACCCACATCTTTGGTTGGCAGCGGTGAAGGTTCAGCGGGAGCCGGGGTGGCGGCGGTGCACGCGCTGCGTGCGGCCGGGAGCAGCCAGGGTACGGCGGCGCGCGGCGGGCGCGCCGAGCGAGGGGCTCGCTCAGCGGGCCGTGGTACTGGCTACGGCCGGGCGGCGGCGGCGGCGCGGGGGGACAATACTTTTTGTCCCGGGTGTGGTGCCACAAATCATGGTTACGAGAGATGTCGTTTTCGTAACTACGAATGCAGCTTGTGTCGGCGGATTGGACATTTGCGCCGGGTGTGCCCGAATAGGGATACGGCGTCGACGACGGCGGCGGGAACGGGGCGGAGCGCCCCGGCCGGGGTTCACTTCGGAGATGCTCAGGACGACGCGGCGAAGAAGGGCCACGACTACGACGACCTGGAGGCTGATTTTCATCAGCTATGCTTGAATGACTATAAGGCGGTGAGTGTGTCAGTGGTTATCGAAGGTCATTGTTTAGGTATGGAAGTCGACACGGGTACGGCAGTGTCGTGCGTTAACAACCTGACTTATAAGAAGTACTTTTCGCATTTAGTTCTGGAAGAAAGTGGTATCAAACTTAGATTTTATGACGGTACATGTATGAAACCTTTAGGAATCATAAAGCCTGAAGTTTGTTACGGCACCGAAAAAAAAGTTTTAGAACTATTTGTTGTGCAAGGGGGAACTACTTCGTTAATTGGCCGGCAATGGTTGGCAGAGCTGAAAATTAAAATACCCCCCTTTGGCGATTGTTTAAAAATAGATAGTATAGGACCTTGTAAATCTAGTAATTTAAGATTCGCTAATGTGTTGGACAGGTATAAGGAGCTGTTTGGCGGAGGGTTGGGTCGATACACTGGCGGCAAGGCGACTCTAAAATTGCGACCGGGAGCGGAGCCGGTATTCCATCGCGCGCGTCCATTGCCATACGCGCTGCGCGCGCGTGTCGACGCAGAGTTGGATAGGATGCTGCGCGACGGCGTCATCGAGCCAGTCGACTGCTCCGACTGGGCCTCTCCATTGGTACCGGTTAGTAAGCCGGACGGAACCCTAAGGCTGTGTGCAGATTATAAATCCACTGTAAATCCTTCACTTATTATAGATCGCTTTCCCTTGCCTAAGATAGAAGACGTACTTGTCAACCTAAACGGGGACCAATATTTTAGTAAAATAGACTTGTCACAAGCCTACAATCAGATAGAATTAGACGAGTCTAAGATGTATACGGTAATTAATACCCATAGAGGGTTATTTCGATATAACCGTTTAGTGTTTGGCTTGGCTTCTAGCGTAGGAATATTCCAAAGAATAATGACTAATATTTTGCAAGGTATACCCCACGTACAGGTATTTCTTGATGACGTAATAATTGGGGGTCGAACAATAAACGAGCACCTGAAGGCTTTGGAAGAGGTGTTTTCAAGGTTACAAAAGAAAGGCTTAAAACTTAAAAAGAGTAAATGTGTATTTTTGGCTAGTGAAGTGACGTATTTAGGATACGTTGTGTCTAAGGACGGGGTAAAGGTAGATAATTCGAAAGTTGAAGCTATTGTAAAAATGGAAAGGCCTCAGAATGTCAGTGAATTAAGGGCTTTTTTAGGTATGGTTAATTTCTTTGGGAAGTTTATCAGGAATTTAAGCTCAGTATTATATCCTTTGTATAATTTATTAAGAAAGGGTATTGAGTGGAAGTGGTGTCTGCAGTGTGAACGGGCCTTTACGACAACAAAAAACTTGTTATCAAGTGCGAATGTTTTAGCGCATTACGATCCGAGTAAACAACTAATTCTAACGTGTGATGCGAGCGCTCGGGGCGTAGGAGCGGTGTTATCACAGCCCGGCGTGGGGGGGGAAAGACCGGTGGCGTTCGCGTCGCGTAGTCTTAATGAAGCAGAGAAAAATTATTCTCAAATACATCGGGAAGCATTATCGATTATATTTGGCGTTAATAAATTCCATCAGTATTTATATGGTCGTAAGTTTACTTTAAGGACCGACCACAAGCCCTTAGTGTCGATTTTTGGGCCCAATAAAGGAATACCTTCTATGACCGCCAGTAGGATGCAGCGGTGGGCAATAATTCTCTCAGCGTATACGTTTGACATTGAATACGTTAGGACCGACGAGAATTGGGCCGATGGGTTGTCGCGCTTACCGACGGCGGCGTCGAACGTCAATAATATACAACGAATGCCGGAACAAACATTTTTTCATTATGCGCAAGATGCATTCCAGTTAGATTACAATGTAATAAAAAAATTTACAGAAAGAGATCCTATTCTAGCTAGGGTACTGGGTTATCTACGCGACGGTTGGCCAGAGAACTGTGATATAGAAGGATTGCGACCTTATTTTAACAGAAAAATGGAATTGTATGAGGAACTAGGTTGCATCATGTGGGGACATCGCGTGGTAGTACCCGAGGGTTGTAGGTCACGGGTTCTAGACCTGTTACATGAACCGCATATGGGGATAGTAAAATCCAAAGCAATGGCGCGGAGCTATGTCTGGTGGCCGGGTATCGACGAGGCGGTGGAGGCGGCGTGCCGCGGGTGCGCGGTGTGCGCGGCGCATGCGGACGCGCCGCCGACGCACCAGCCGCGACCCTGGCCATGGCCTGCTCGCCCCTGGTCTCGTTTGCACGTGGATTTTATGGGACCCATTTACGGTAAACTTTATCTAGTGATAGTAGATGCGACGTCTAAATGGATTGAGGTATTCAATGTAGCTAGTACAAACGCGATCGGTACTATCGATAAATTAACAGAGTTGTGGAGTAGATGGGGGTTACCTAGGCAATTAGTAACGGATAACGGGCCTCCTTTTACCAGCAAGGAATTTGAATGTTTCTTGAAGACTGGAGGAATTGAGCATGTTTTCACTGCACCATATCACCCCGCGTCTAATGGGGCAGCAGAAAATGCTGTAAGAACTTTAAAAAGAGTGATCAAAAAAGCGGTATCCGACAAGGTTAACATTGATAAAGCTTTGAATATATTTCTAATGCATTATAGGAATACTCCACATTGTACAACGGGTGAATCACCTTCTATGATCTTAACAAATAGGCATTTACGGACTCGGTTAGACAAATTAAAACCAGATAGAGAGGCGGTGGTAAAACGAGCTCAGGCTCGTCAAGTAGAGGTAGCAGGTGGTTCAGAGAGGAGTGTGGGAGTAGGAGAAGAGGTTTGGTACAGACAGTACTTGAAAGGTGACAAGTGGTTGCCAGGGGTAGTTAGCAGTACTGAAGGAAAAGCGAGCTATAAGGTGAAGGACAACAATGGAAAGGAAATACATAGGCACATAGATCAATTAAAGCGTAGGTCTAGAGGTTCGTTGGTTTGCCCGGTGGGTGCGGAGGGGGAGGCACAGGCGGAGGAGGAAGCAGCATCGGCGTCAAGTCCACCAAGGACTCCAGAGCGCGTGGTAGTATCGGCACCGTCACATCCTCAACCAGCAACTCCAACGCGTGTCGACGCCGGGAACGAACGATTCGTTACACCAAGCAGTAGCCCGCAGTCGCCTGACGTCCGTGTATCGCCCCAGCCTCGACCAACGCGGAAATGTCGTTTAGTTAAGCCCCCTAGTTATAAGTTTTAGAATATGTTTAATTTATAAGTTACGAATATGGTTTAGGGTATCTATAGTTGAATTTGTATTCTCATTAGTATAGTTAGAGTTAAGAAATTGGGGTGCTAGAAATTTAGGGGGGAGGACTGTAGTGTAGGTAGTCATGATTATATATAGTAGATTAATTGTAAGGTAGTATAAGAAACTTAGTCGGATAAACGAGCTAACGAACGGACGTCTTAGTGTGTTATTCCATCATTCCCTTGTCCAGCGCTGGGACACTTCACTAGGTACCCCTGTACTGATATAGATAAAATATGAATTATAGAAAATCGTAAGTAGCATCTTCAGTAGTAATACTGATATTCTTATACTATGGCGCTATGAGCGTAATATTTAGGTATGATAATTTTTTAAATTACCAATCGGAGTTAGAAATTTAGTTTATGGCTTTGCACGACTTCTTTCGCTTCCGTTGTTTATTGCCCATATTGAATGACTTGCAACAATTTATTATAAAT
The DNA here is from genome assembly GCA_914829495.1 of Eilema sororculum. Lineage (NCBI taxonomy): Eukaryota > Metazoa > Arthropoda > Insecta > Lepidoptera > Erebidae > Eilema > Eilema sororculum. The sequence goes on along the minus strand of OU618552.1, from coordinate 14,434,791 downwards.
ACGTAAAACCGATTGATTGGTGCACGAAACTGTCGCGCAAAAACTGACACAGGTCCTACTTCGGTAAGTGCCAGCGCGCGACTGGCGCATCTTTTCGGGCCTCAGCGGCGCGAGCACTCGCGAATTTAGTAGGTATTTAAATATAACTTTAAAAATTATTTCATAGTATAGTCAAAATCTGCGAAAATGTCTAGACATATGTAGTGGCTTTAGTTTAGTACAAAAAATTTATAGAAAGCATAAGTAATTTAGTCATAATATTAAAAAAAAATAACGAAAAGGGGTAACTTTGGGATTTTTTTCTATCGAGTGAAGTTCATCAGATCTGGTAACTGAATGCGAATTTGACTAGACTGGATCCTTAACTAATATATATCTTTTTTTCGAAATTTAAAACGCTTTTTCCTATGATTCAAATGCTTTTAAAAAACTCAAAATGCGGCCTACCTGGCCTTAAGTACACAAGACTTTCGAAGTGCTGGATCACTTCAGAAGTCTTGTTAAATTTTGTGTAGGTACTATTTAGATTGCCAGTTGGAAGTATAGCATTTATAGTTAGTCTGTGGTATAAACCGTCTGTACTCTTTTATTTTATAATAAAATTTCTCAGTCTACAATTCTCCAAGTCACTATTATTTTTGGCCTGCCTTTTTTATACCACTTAGGTGGCAGACAAGCCCATCTGATGGAAAGTGGTTACCGCGGCCTCTGGACGTATGCAACACCAGGGGCGTTACACTCGTGCTGCCTACCCTAGGCTGCCTGCCTTTTGATATTTGGAATGTAATTTGGCATCGGTCTGTAATATATCGCATGCGTTGATTAATAAAACTTCTCAAAATGAATCTTAAATATCTATATTTTAAGAAAAAGCTTTGGAACCGACAGTAAGCATATCAGTCCCTGATAAATGGCTATCAAAAAGTGATGTCATTCAGCTTTAACAATGTAACTGCAAACGTTATCAATGCATTATATTGTTGATTATGCGTGATATTATGTTATTTGACCCGTAGTTAGTGTGTTACTATATCAGCAAATATCGTAGCACCGATAACCTGACCCCGAGTGCATTGATCTGAGCATTCCAGCTCATTCATCAGTTTGCGCACGAGGGCATCATTATGCTAAGAACTACTGATTAACACATGTCATAGATTTATCATGAAGAGAGGAGAACTCACGTGGCATCAGCATATATGAACAGAAATAGGGTTCAATAAACTATGTCTTTGTAACAACTACAGAATATAAATAGTTGACCCGGCGAACTTCGTACCGCCAATTTTTTTCCGCCCGCGTGGCGTCCGATCCCGTTCCCGCTGCACCCTCTACTATATTAGGCATGTATTACACATATAAACCTTCTTGAATTACTCTATCTACTAAAAGAAACCGCATCAAAATCTGTAGCGTAGTTTTGAAGATATAAGCACACATAAGGACATAGGGACGCGGAAAACGATTTTGCTTTAAACTATGTAGTGATTATGGTGATTATAAATGTAGAGTATTTTAATAATGTGAAAGTTAAACTTTCATATGCAGATCTTTGATATTTTTCATTTAATTTGATTTGGATATTTTTCATTTAATTAGAGATTACATTCAAAGGGCAACACTATTCTGACTGCAATTTGACACATGTATAGTATCAAATAACACAATACATACTTATAATTTTTACTAGCTTTTGCCCGCGGCTCCGCCCGCGTGGATGTCGGTTATCGTGACCAAACCTAGCCTATGTCCTTTCTCATGGTCCAATCTACCCCTATACCAAATTTCATCAAAATCGGTTCAGTGGTTTAGGGGTGAAAGCGTAACATACAGACAGACAGACAGACAGAGTTACTTTCGCATTTATAATATTAGTATGGATTCCGTGAATAGGTTCGCGTTCCCGTTTGTAAAGTCTCTTTCTGTATAAAAAATATAGTTAGTCTGTATAACTATAAACTATCTTGCTTATAAGCATAGGCCACCTCCAGTTTTCTCCGTGATTTTGTACAAAATTATGATAATGCCTAAAATTTCTTCATAATTTTATCTGATGTAGATCACGATGCAATACCTAATAAAATGTGTTTTATCCTTAACGTGAAATAACTGCGTAACTGTACACTTTTGTAAATATACATATGACGTGTTAAATTTCAATAAACCTACTGTAACCATTTCATTTTCTATTAAAACCACCGACCTGACCTTTCGGTTGAGAATCTGGTTTACATAAAAATGATCTAGTTTATTTGTTTTTAAATATTTTTAAACAAGGAGTCACTCAAAAGACTCAGGAAATGAGATCACCTAGATTCTAGACAAGAATCTAGACGCTCTCAATACCTAACTATTTATTTTTTAAAGACTAAGAGTAAAATGGGGGAGTAAATAATGCAAAATTTTCTCCAAATTTTTTTTATGCCAATGTGTTATGTACCTGGAGTACTACTAGGGGTTTTCTACTTCGGGAGCGTTCCCCTTACACCCGGAATATGTTATAGGTACTCAATTGCCTTGACGTTCTAGTAATTGTAAATGATCGTCAGCCAACGAACGTAGATCTACTTATTAGTCCCCTCTCTTCTCTATTCTTTATGGATTAGTTTATCTTAACTTTTACGGAAGCGACATCCTGTAACGTTTCATAACTTTATAGAACAGCCATGACTCATGCCCCTTTAAACATCTTTTGGTGTCATCATAATGCGGGTATATAAACACCTATTTGTTGCGATAAGATGACCCAGCTTCGAATGAGGTTACATTTCCTGGAGTGTGCATTAATGGGATATTGGAGTTCGCGCCAGTAGAGCGTTCGAAGTGAAAGAATTTTATATTAGGTGAAAATTGGAGTGTACTGTGTACGAGTTCTCTTCATATTTGATTGTAGGAATGTTTAAGAATGTAAACGAAGGATGTCGAGGGTCCAGGTCGAGTATAACCTTCGCAGTTAGGCTTTATAGCGTATTTATTTTCAAGGATCTGTATTACATTGCATGATATTCTGAGATTACATTTTCGCAATCTTTATTGTTAATCATCTTGAATTTGCTGTTTTCAAATCAAATCAAATTCTTTATTAATGTTTAGGTGTTTGCTGATGTAAGTATTCCAAAAAATGTGTTATACATAGGTACTTTTTCATGACAGCCAGCGCGCGGTAGTGAACGCGGCCGCTACGTAGGGGGCGCGGGTTCGACCCCTGCTCAGTCAGTGCAAATATTTGTATGCATGAATACAATTATTTGCATTGGTCTAGTTGTGCCTCGGAGAGCACGATAAGCTGTCGGTTTCGGTCGCCATTCGAACATTGTATGACAGTCGTAATAGGGGAAAGGGATGAAATGGCCCACACAGAAGGGCTGATCACCCGTCCAGTCAAACGGCGTCCCCACTGGCAGTAGTAATAAGCTGTCTACACACCGGACCCGCCGGGCAAGGCTAGCGGCCTTATATTAATGATTTTGCCGGCAGAATGACTGTCTACACGCCGCGCCGCTGGCTTCGGTCTGTAGACAGCCGTAGGTACTTTTTATGGCTAACAGGCTCGCGTTCACCTACTATCTCACCTGTTGGTAGGTGGCGATGTTCCCGACGGTGAAGCACGTTTGCTTAGAACCCATTCACTCTAGTCTAGAAGACATTCAAGCTATCCGGAAACACAGATTCGGACAAGGCATTCCACTTTTTGGCGGTACTTACCTAATTAGAGTCGTCATATAATTATGCGATCTTGCTGTCACTTTTGAGCCCAGATACCGTTTAATCCTTCATATTCTTTTGGTTTGGCTTATGCCCAACCTTATAATTTCCAGGAGAAATTCGAATACATCGGGAAAAATGAAATGCTCAAGTGGGACTTGAACCCACGATATTTCCCTTAAAAGGGGGAATGTTCTTCCAACTGAGCTATTGAGCCACACCTGAAGCACTTCAAATTTCCCTTTCTAGAAGAAATCCCACAACAGTGCCTCATTCGTCAATCAGGGGGTATACGCGCTTGCAGATGAGGTTGACTTGAAAAGGAGGCCAGTAAATACATATTTAATTAGAATAAACTTATCAACTAGGTACTTACATACATTATAAAACATGATAACCAAGGTCCCATGTTCAAATTATTTGTCAATTTACTTAATTGTCTAATTGACACTTGCTTTGACCTTATTCTCTCAGACTCAATAAGAATCAGCCAATTTAGTATAGCCTTTTGTATGTCATATGAACTTATGCAGGTAATGGCACGATTTCCAGTTTATTTGGATGTGAACTTATTTAATTATAAAATGTTCATTATGGTATGGTCTGCCACTTTTACTTCTTTTCGCTGCTAATAGATGTTATTTTTAAGTTTTTTGTTTATAATTAAATTTTTAAGTTTCCGAAATTTTTAAAATTACATTCAAGGGATGGAAGGAAAGAAGAAGCAAGCTTTCTGGCAATCACCTAACCATGGGTTGGGAATACCATATTATAATCACTTTAATACTGTTACTTAAGTTTGACCTTAGGTCTCTCTTATGTAGTGGTCTTTGAGTGAGTAGACCTTCCCACTTATTCACTGAGTGCATGACTCAACCATCTGAGATTCGTCACCTCTGTGTCTTTCCGTACCACGTAGGTATGGAGAACAACGTGTGGTTCAATAAATACTTCCAACTGATCACCTGTCACTTCTCATCAAGGCTACTAACCTGTTTTATCATGCATCAAGGAAATTCCAATTTCAAAAGTGTTGACTCTGTGGGCGTATGACGCGATTTGCACACCAATGTTTATGCCAAGCATGACGTCCGGCGACACTCCCTCGTGTTTTTGCCAAAATATTGCCGACGTGACGTCATACACGGATTAATTTTGCTGCGGAATGAAATATTATGAAAGGCGCCGCGACGCTAGACATTCTAAAACTGACACGTCATTCAATTACTTTTTTATATTGACCGTTGTTACGTATTGTTTAGTGTGAGTTATGTAGTAATACGGATTTTATGAGCACATTTGGCAGGCATGAAAAAAAATCTGAAACCCGGGCAGGTCTGGATGGATGGTCTGGTCGTAAGGATGACGTTTGAGGAAGCTTAATATAAGGTACAGTCGACAAAGAAGATAAGGTTCCACTTTTTCATATAAAGTTGTATGTAAAGGTGGAACCATATCTCCTTTGTTGACTGTACATATAAGGACAATAAATGTGTACGGTAACTTACACGTGCTATTATGTCTTTCTATCTTAGAGGCCTATATACGCAGGTATGTAAATTGTCATTAGTATCTGTGGCAAAGGCTTGAGGCCTCGATAAATCGATAGAACTGGCTGTAATCGACAGCGAACTTGGTTAGTCACTTGAATTGAGATAAGCATTTAAAACTTTGCTCTGTGAAATTTAGGGTGTAAATTGAGAAGAAGAAAGGAGGTGGAGTGTGAGGCATACCAACGGCTATTTAATATTTATATACTTATTAGGTAAATGGGCTGACCTGACCAAGGAAAACATGACTCTGCCTCACCTATATGTACTATAATTCTTTTCCAAGTGTCCCAAATAGTGACTATAATAGGTAGGTACATCGACATTTATTATTTGCAACAAAGACTCCGTTCCAGTTTCAGTGAATTTAAGAGGATAAACAAATCGTCTGTTGTTGTTGATTGGCATCAAGCCCGCCGTTGTAGGTATTACAAATAAAACTATTAAACAGTTAGTATATTTGCCAAAAGGAAACAAAAATATTGAAAGTATTTTTAAAGCATTTAGTATGCTAACTATTCATCTATTAAGACCGGTGGCTCAGTGGTCGAAGCATTCTCCCTATAAGAGAAAGATCGCGGGTCCGAATCCCGGCTGGACCGATTAATTTTTTTCCTATCTTAATAGAAGGAAGAAAATGGTTTTATTGCTAACTGCCTACATAGAATATAGATGTTACGGAAGTGCATAATGATACCTATTGTTACGTCAGTAGGTATATAATCTGAGTATTCTGTTGCATTGCACATGCGCCGTGGTTCCATTAAAACCCGACGGAATAGTTACAAAATATCGTACCTATTTCCGCCTAGATATAGACATATCTTTTGATAAATAGGCAACCGCTGTGTATCTACCAGGGCTGATTTAATTCAGCTAAAACCAAACAATTATGGTGCCACCGCCACTGCAAAAAACGGCATTAAATAATAGACTTTAAAGCGGTGCAGTTAAAGTTCAAAATTAAATGACTTTTTCAGAGTAATTGAAAAAGTGTAATGAAACTGTTGTGTCTTTTCATTTTGGATTTTAGACGTATAGAAATAAGGTCTAAAATTTAATGTCATTGTTTGCAGTGACTGCGGCACCACAATGGTTTAGTTTTAATAGAATCGAAGGCCAAGTATGACGTAGGTACATTGTGAGAGGCACATGTCCAGCAAAATGTTTGGACATGATGCCCACAGCTACATTCTATCATCGCACCGCTCGCCATAGGCAGGGAATTCATTTGCACACATTGCATCCGAAAACGGAGCTCACCGAGCGGTATGAAAGGAACTTCATCCCACGCACGCTAAGCTATAGAACGAACTCCCTGCCGTGGTTTTCCCAAGCGACTTCAATATGGGGTTCTTCAAGAGGGGCATTAGAAGGTTTCTTCAGGGTAAGCAGCGCGAGTGTACCGCCCCTAGTGTTGCAAACGTCCGTAGGCCGCGGTAACCACTTACCATCAGGTGGGCCGTGTGCTTGTCTGCCGCCTAAGTCGTATAAAAAAAGACTGACAAATCCTACATTAATCGAATGTCAGACTTCAGATCATCTGACCTACATCCTACATTAATCGAATGTCAGGTAGGTATAATTGCATTAAACGTAGCCATATTTTGTGGGTTAACTAAATTACACCAAACGTAGCTACCTAGTTACCTATACCTATAGTTATTTGTTTTCCTCAAAGCACTTGTTACTATTAAAAGTATAAAAATATTTAGGAAAACAGGCGAATGAAAAACACTTGAGTCATGATTATTTTTAAATCTATGTTAGACGCAAAACACGCAATAAACAAAGATACAATTTCCGTCAACAATTCCCATCATAGGATATAATTATCGATGATCATGAATCCTGTTTTTCAGCGAAACTGTCATAACAGGAGCTTGCTTACGACGTTAAACAGGTGTCCTATAATTTAGACGGATGGACGATGTTAATATGGCGTTATTGATCTCGAAGCATTCAGGTGGAGATGGTTTTAATCAACGGTGTTTGAATTTTCACACATCAATGGTTTCACAAATAGATGGCATCTATGCAACAGAATGTCAAACTGTGAATCTTGACGACGAAGTCTCTTAATGATCTTGAAACTCTAGTACTAAGAGCAAATAAAACTGTTTTATTAATTTGTATGGTATTATTGTCGGAACTAAAGTTGTGTGTTCGGTGCCAAATATCAGTACAATCAGTTTACTGGAAGGGGTCAAAAAACGGAATTAAGATAATTTTGAGAACTTTGTACGTCAACATCTTTCTGTTGCTGACTGTACTTCTCTGTCGTCTAAGTAGTAACCACCTACTTATGTGATTTAAATCAATTAAGGTAATTATGTCCTGAAGGTAAAAATAAATAGTACGTTCCCTCGAGGTACTATAGTAACGGTTACATCTCGAAGTTCACAATACCGATGTACGAAGGGCAAAATCCTGAAAACTAGATTTTTTGAGTGGTTTTATTTGAATGGTTATAAAAAAGTGTACCATGGAAAAGGAAATGATAATCATATTTTGTCCTCCGTGAAGTGCACCCATCGGCGTCATCCACTGGTGGGTGTACATGTACACATATTTAGGTCCATAACTACCTAAGTAAGTATATCATCAAGAAAATTATCTATTGTTTGCACACTTCAGTCAGCTATTACTTATTTATATTAGTCATGCATGGTTTTTGTTCTTTACGGTTTTTCACGCCACTTTAATTGTGTAGACGTTAAACAAATAAAATGTTATTTTCACCTTGAAATACTTTATACTTATGCAAACACTTTTTATAATAATTTACTGTAGGTAAGTTCAACATTAACACGGTCACTTGTCGTTTTCCTTCGTGGAAATTTCTGGATATCTTGAGTTGATGAGAACAGTGGCAGATTGATTAGCCGCTTGATCAGCTTATTACCGCCCAGTGTTGGATATATGCCGCTCCCAATTAGCGACATAGCACCCTATCCTTCTCTGACTTGCGCATCCAGTCTATCCCACATTATGCTGGCCGCATTATGGTTCCACATCCACAAACAAGCATGGGCCAGTAAAGAAGTTTAAATAGCATTGCAAGGATTTATGATAATTACATTACGTCCACCTATTATGTAGTTATGTCCATATTGTCACACCCTTTTCAAATTATGTACACACAAAAATATTCTTCTCTCAGTCCCTTATAATTAATTATGCAGGTTTATCAATCATCAACAGAATTATCAAATAGGTACCAATCTAATTAAAACGTACCTAAGGAATAAAACATATAGGTACTTAATTAAAGATTGGGTTATGTGTACCTACCTATTTAGTTGCCCTTTCCACTTTTCACTGTATTTTACATGTTGAAAATCGCAAATAAATTTTTAAAACAACCTAAAAATCTTACAAAATATCTGAATAAAACTAACATTTACTTATCACATCGTTTATTTCTATCATAATCACTACTTTGATTAAAATACTGGGACTAGAAATTATAGTTGGGTAAGTAGGCGTAGTAACCACAACAAAATGATACGAATCCCTTAAAGTTTGTTCCCTGTTACCTAGGAGAATCCTGTCGGGAAAGGTGCCGAAAGTATTGATCTACCCAACTACAACCGTAGTCAGTTCCAGATCCATTATTCGATATTATTAGTGTTGTTACAGAATGAACTCACTGGAAACGAATAAAGGATTGTTCTATTCTAATAATGATTACTTAAAAAAAGAATCGTTTTTCCTTTAGCTTAGCAGAATCGAGGCCTTACATAGATAAATAATGGAAAACAAATAGTTATAAAGACGACTTATCTAGGTAGGCACTTACTTTTATAATATGATTAGCTTTTGTCCGCGGCTCCGCCCGCGTGGATGTCGGTTATCGCGACCAAAATATACCCAATGTCCTTTCTTGTGGTCTAATCTAGCCCTATACCAAATTTCATCAAAATCGGTTCAGTGGTTGAGGCGTGAAAGCGTAACATACAGCCAGACAGACAGACAGACAGAGTTACTTTTTACCCGACTACGGCGAAGCCAAAAGGAGGGTTATGATTTTGACAGGCTATGTATGTATGTATGTATGTATGTATGTATGTATGTATGTTCATTTGTTCCCTCATAGCTCCTCAACTACTTATTAGAACTGGACAAATGAGGTATCGTTACAAGCGGCTTGATCGTCCGATGGTTATAGGCTATATGACTTGTCACTCAATCTTGTGTGGCGCCCTCTATTGCTCATAAGGTACTGTGTTAAAAAATAAATTTGAGATAAATATGCCGTGTTTGGTATCAAATGAAAGTGCTTAATGAGTACATTTCAAATATGTATAAATTATTAGTTTTACCTTGCCCCAAAATAATTTGAAAAAAAATAAAGTTTAAAACTAAAACCCGACTACCGAAAAATCACGTTCTAAAAAGTTGCTCTAGCAAAACAATATATTCTAGGTAAAAGTGGCATACGACCACGGCTATCCTTGATATTTTCTTGTTTATCACTTTTTAGAACGTGATTTTTCGGTAGTCGGGTTTTAGTTTTAAACTTTATTTTGCATTTATAATATTAGTATGGATATGGATTGTCAAACACATATTTTATGGTTTGCACAGCATCATGTGATGGCATCACAGGCTTTTTAACCCCCGACGCAAAAACGACGGGGTGTTATAAGTTTGACGTGTCTGTGTGTGTGTGTGTGTATGTGTGTGTGTGTGTGTGTGTGTGTGTGTGTCTGTGGCATCGTAGCACCCAAACGGATGAACCGATTTGGATTTAGTTTTTTTTGTTTGAAAGGTATATTAGTCGGGAGTGTTCTTAGCTATGTTTGACAAAAATCGGTCCAAGATGGCCGCCGCCACAACATGTTGGAATACATATTTCTTTATAATTCCCTCAATATGGGTATCAAATGAAAGAGCTTGACTAGTAGATCAATTTAAAAAGTATAAAATAAAAATTAAATTAAAAATTTTAAAAAACCCCCGTCACAAAAACACCTTCAAAAAGTTGAAAATAAATGAATAAACTTTAATTCAACGGTTTCCATGTCGGGGGACCTTACGATATAACGGAGTTCTTAACCAGTTAAGGTCCCCCGACATGGAAACCGTTGAATTAAAGTTTATTCATTTATTTTCAACTTTTTGAAGGTGTTTTTGTGACGGGGGTTTTTTAAAATTTTTAATTTAATTAGGGTTCGTACCTCAAGAGGAAAAAACTAAATCCTTATAGGATCACTTCGTTTTCCGTCTGTCTGTCAAGTCCTTCTTCTCAGGAATGTGTGGAGGCAGGTATCAAGTTAAAATTCATACCACATATTCAGGTCTATAACCTTCGAGCTGTGAAAAAATCAAACTTCTAAGTCAACGTAATCAAAAAATATTGTGGTTTACCTATGTAGTTTAATTTACGGAACCTTCGGTGCGCGAGTCAGACTCGCACTTGGCCATCTTTTTTTTTAATATGTAACGTTTCTGAAGAAATTTAGTTTGAAAGCGCTACTCAGGTACTTAACTTCATTCGAAACACAAGAGAGCACCCACAGAACAGTTAAAGGAGGTTCTGTGAGAGCACCGATACAACGTGTTGAATGTGAATTCGATTTCATCCCTGCAACTAACTAAACCATTTAATTTCCTATTGTGATTTGTGTCCATTAATTTTTTCGTGCGGAAATCTCCTTAGATTCCCCCGACCCGGGTAATTATGTCAAAGTCGAACCGACTAAAACCGCATACCATCTTGGGTCTTCAGATTTAAGAGTGACTCCAAAACATATCCTTGAGTCCGGCCTATTACTACCTACTTAAAGGGTGTCTAGGTCCTACTAGACTCCTATTCGCCACAACAAGTCACATTTAGTCATACTTATAGGTATGTATAGGTAGATACTTAATGAAGAAGCTATTTTATTGAAATGTTCCAAATGATTACCCATCCAGGTGAAGGTACTAATACCTTCTTAGTAGGTATGGCGTAAGAAAATATAGGTATCTTTACTTATTGCTAACAAGGTATTATGTTATGGTTTATTTTATGACTAGGTATAAGGTAATAACGTTGCGTTACGTAGGTAGCCCCTATCGTTAAAATTTTGGCACTAGTCAGATAGGTGCCACACGATCATCAGGCTACCGCGACGTCACATTTTTCATTCATTGCGCCGCGCAGTTGTGACTGGCATGGCGTGGCGTGGCAGGCTGAGTGGGGGCGGCTAAACCGGTGTCAGTTCGCAAACAGCCGACGCTGTGTCAAATTGTGTTTTCGAACGTAACACGAGTTACGGGCGGTCACCGAACGTACAAGAGAAATGTCATTGTATCCCGATAATTTTCGGCGCCCTACATAATATTTACGAAATTAGATGAACTCTTGTGAAATAATGATATTTTAAACCGCTGAACGATCATTTGATTGTTGTCTAGTTACGTGGTGTGATTCAAGTGATTCGTTTCATAAATATACTGACGTTTTATGTATAATAATTTAACCCCATTTGGTCAAAATAAGTTGTAAATGAACTTTGGAGAGGTCTATTCAGTTTTCGCGTTTGAAAATGTCTACAGACTCACTATTGTAGCTAATCAAAACATCGTATGAATCGCTCTCCGTAGTGACCTTATTTGAGTTGTGTCTATTTGGTTCGTCGGATTCAAGGTATGACCTTCTAGATGAAGGAGTCTTATCCTGATGAAATTATGCTGTGTTTCGTTCAGGGATTTGGAGACTCGGAACACGTATATAGCAAAAACCGTGAGATCAATGGGAATGTGTTAGATTCTAATTTGAAATATACCAAGGAGGGTAAAACAGTGCCTGTAGAAGAGGATAAAGAAGCTGAAGACCAGATTGTGAAACTTCGTCGAGTGCCGCAAGCTCTTGTCTCTGGGAAGTCTTCGAGGCTGTCATCCGGAAGCCGGTTCACTGAGGTGAAGAGGAGTTTTAGTGACCGTTTCTCTGTCATTGCTGATGCAGGTGGAAAGAGACCTGCGAGAAATCTTTTGACTATAAGGAAGACTTGGTAAATACCATATTACATTATCTATCAGTTTATTACATTATTTATTACTTGTACAGATAAATACAGTTAAATTTTTAGTACAACAGACCCCTTTAGTCATAAATTCATATCCTCGTTCCCCTATAATACATTCATATTACAAAATGTTTAATTGTAGTTGACATCATAATTACTAATCATGTGTATATAAAGAAGGATATCCATACTATAATATTATAAATACGAAAGTAACTCTGTCTGTCTGTCTGTATGTTATGCTTTCAAGCCTAAACCACTGAACCGATTTTGATGATATTTGCTATATGGGTAGATTAGACCTTGAGAAAGGACATAGGCTTTGTTTTGTCGCGATAACCGACATCCACGCGAGCGGAGCCGCGGGCAAATGCTAGTATTATATAAATGTGGATTTCTTTTATTTGAGAAAGATAAAGAGGCACTGTCTCATAACCTTGGAGGTACATTCTTGCACAGAAGATATTACTATGAACAATTAATAAACAAATACATACTGTATACCCATTGGCAGTGGGCGGGAATCTAACCCACACCCTTTGACACAGCAGTTGAATGCTCTACAGCTACAGTTATTTATGATTTCATTACTGAATATGATTACAAGTTCTTGTAATGTGAACTATGTACTATAATTGGCCACATTCAACTATGAACTTCATAATCACACAAATTCCATGGGTTCTTTGATATTTATGAAGCTATGGCAAAAAATAACTTCAAGTTATTTATAAGGAGAAATATTACTATTATAAATTTTACAAATAGGTTGAGAGGTGAAGGTCAGATGGCGGACACTTCACAGAAAATATTAAAATTCAACTACTTCACAGTTAGCATGGAAAATCAGACCCTTGAGGTGACAGCCTCAGCTTCGACCAAGACTAAGATAAGATAAGATAAGATAAGAAAAATCTTTATTGTACACTTATAAATTTTAGTACATGTAGGCAGGGGATTATGGTGATGACTCTTCCACAATTAATTCATCTTTCGACTGTTTATACTGGAGATTGATGGCGCTTGGTGGAATCTGCTACACATATTGAATAACACACTTGTACTTTTCCACTGAGTTTATCTTATTTCTAAACCTGACCGACTTCAATATTATTCATCTTTCATTCATCTCTTTTATAATTAATAATGATCTGTGAGCAGCAATAAAAGTCCATGGTATTAGACACTAGGTCCAATACCATGGCATCATGACTGAAAGAACTTCTTCATTCCAGTGTTAGTTACAGTAGCATACGAACTTGCACTTCGGAGCTTAGGGTCAGCTCTGGGTCTAGGTTCTTTGGCATAGTTTATTTGCAATTGTTCTGATCATATAGTTAAAAGAAACACCAGTGAAGATCCTGTTATACCTTATCAAGTCTCAACCCATTAAAGTTTTCATGGGCAATTATCTTGTTGAGTTTGAATTTGTTAATATGTGAATGAATTTTTATAGCACTTTTATGCTAACTTTTAAGTTCGAAAAACATTGGAAAAGATGAAATGCTCAAGTGAGACTTGAACTCACAACCTTTCCCTTACAGGGGGAATACTCTTCCAACTGAGCTATTGAGCCACACCTGAATCATTATGTTTATATATGTTACTTAATATATTCAAAAAATATTTATTTTATGACATAAATTTTATCTTATTCTGACTGTTTATGAACAAGGAAAATTAATTTTTCACTGCAATTTTTTGTCATAGTAGGTATAATGTAAAAATAATTATATTCATTTGTTAAAAAGTGATGATGACAGTGTATGGTGTACTAAGAGTTACCAATTCAATCTAGACTTGAAGACTCTTAGATTATAATTAAGTAGTTTTAGAGTCCACGGGATATTGACCAAGTTTGTCTCGAGTGTATGATATTGTGGACACACAAATATCTAATGGACACTTTAAGTAACAATATTATGCAAGAGACCACAGTTTAAACTCCTAAAGATTTATAGCATTGCAGAAACACACTTGGGCAAGGAATAGGCTAGGACATGCTATGCATCATCTGGCATATACTGAGATTATAGTATCTTACATTATCTATGAACTTGATAAGTAGTAGTACATAGGGGAGTACTGGCCTATGGACTGGAGCCTTATGGAATAAATACCATGCCAATATCAGTAAAAATTTGAACTGTTTTATATGCTACAGTTATTCAAAATAAACACATTTTTCTTTTTCTACTTACGAAGAGAGACTGTTGATGACATGAGATGTCAGAGAGACTACCACTGACATCTCTTGTCCAGTCATATCTTGGTCCTACGACTGACTATGGACCTATGTATGACTGAACTGACTAACCATAGTCATAGGTCTGGAGATAATTTAAAAAAATAAGATAGGTTTACAGCACTATACTGGTCTGCAAGCTGACTCATCTCCGCTGATATCATTGCTATGACTATTATCACTTTTTTACAATAATATTAGTAATAGCTTCATTAGTGTGTACAGTACATATGTTGTAGATATGATCTAGAATCTTGATAGTATGAATCATAATTTTAAATAATCCTCAGAATAAAATCATCTAGTCTTCGAGAAGCTATATTACAGCTATAGGCAATGATTCTTCCAGTGTAGAAAGGGGCAACAGTCCAACGCAAATATATCCCACTAGCTTTTGCCCGCGGCTTTGCCCGCGTGGATGTCGGTTATCGCAACCAAACATAGCCAATGTCCTTTCTCATCTACCCCTATACCAAATTTCATCAAAAGCCGTTCAGTGGTTTAGGCGTGAAAGTGTAACATACAGACAGACAGACAGAGTTACTTCCGCATTCATAATATTAGTATGGATTTTATAACATACTTTTAAAGTAATTTATTACATTTATTTTCTTATGAGCATACACGTGGTAAAAAACGACCGTACAACCTATATTCGCCTAACATAAGGCGTATCTAATACCGTGTCTAATACCGTATATAATACTACTAGTTTTGGTCACGATCAACTGCACTAACATACGAAAATATCGAGAGCAACACATTTCACCAATAAATTGTAGTCGGTGCCATGTAATAGGGGGTGAGCCGTGTGACTCGAGCCTATATCTAAGGCTGAGTCTGGGCTGTATATATCTGTCTAATGTTAAACAGCCCTATCCCTTAGTCGCCTTGTACAACATCACATGGGAAGAGATGGGGTGGCCCAAATTCTTTTCTACCGCGAACCACGCGACTGCGAGGGCGACAGTCCAGAGATTATAAGTTAAATTGCCTTGAACCTAAATCGAAATGAATCAGTATTAAAATAGAGGAGGAAAAATTGATCCCGTTCGTTCCCGTGACCTATAGAAACCTATTCCAGACTATAATCTATTACTACCAAAGTTCATCTATGCGTTCAAAGCCGTTTTTGCGTGAAAGCGTAAAAAACGTACATGAATCATCTATCCATCCGCACCATCTTTCACATTTATGATATTAGTAGCAAAGATAAATATAAAATAGACATAAGAATAGCACCCAGTCTCTAAAGCAAAATAAATGAACTACCACGGACACAAACCTAAGAATCTTTTTTAGAACTATCCGCAAGATGCATGATGCACGGAAAGGTGACCAGAAAATGATAGCCGATCGAGGTGCAGTAAATAGTAGATACGGTTGCACCACATACAATTTTATAGGCGTCAGTATCTCTTTTACCGACCGTACATTTCAAAATAATGATTTCGAAATTAGCTAGTATGAATCAGCATTATTCTACCACGCTATCAATGTAGGACAAACACAGTAGGTATGTTAGGTATGGATCTTCGCTGCAAACTGAACAGTAAAAAGTTTGTCGAGAGCGTTATCGAAATAGCCGCACGTAAACTCGACGTCCTAAACAAAGGGTTCGTCGTTCCTATATGGGATAGTATTCTCATCTCGGTTATTTATTACTTTGCTAGAGTACTTCTTAGCGGCTCTGTACAAATTGTAGCAGCTTTGGGAGTCCTGAGACCTTTAATTCTTATTTGACATTCTTATGAGTTGGAATTCTTTATCGAGAGACGTGTATGAGGCTGAAATTGGCAGCCACAATTTGGATGCCAATTTCATTTGCCGATTTTAGCTGCTACAATTAGATTTGGCTGTCTATTTTAGCCTCATGAGACGTGTTTGCCTCCTCCTATAATACAAATGAAGTTACGCATTGACTCCTGATTTCACTAGTGTTAATCCTTTCAGCTGAACTGTAAATAATATGTATTAGGTTATTTCCAAATATAATATCATCTAACCGAAATTTAATTATTACGGAAGGTTTTTCACTAGACTACTCATCCTAATTTGACATTCTACATCCGATAGTTGACAAATGACAACACCTGGACCCATATGTAACCATAGAAAACACCTCAATAGCAATTCCTTCAAATATAATGGTGTCATTGAAATAGTGTAGGAGGTAAATCGGACCCGTCGCAAGGACAAAGTTGAAGTAATAATATCTACGTTCTACGTCATCAAGCTATATTAAGGTTTCGTGTGACGTAGATTCTTATGTACATAAGAACCCGTGTTTTCTAAAGAATGTGCCGAAGGTCGAGAATTTGAAATATTGGAAGGGGGATATGTTTACTCGTTACTTGATTGCTCACCCCCCAAGACTCATAACATAAAATTATTACTGTTGTATGTGTTGCCAAATTTTGGTGAAGGCGCCTCGAGTCTTCCTCCCCAAGCCGTGACCTTGAGCCTAACCTATAGCGGTCATGGTTAATTGACTTGCTTTATACGAACATGACTGTTAACATTAACACCCCATACGTTTTTACGTGTTTAGTACAAAACTAATTTCTTGTTATGGAGAAATTTACGAACTATGAAAGTAATATCGATTATCGTGTTTATTTCAATTGGTATTTTGCTTGAATGATTTGTTTTTATAGCATTTTTTTATGCTAACTTTTAAATTCGTAATACATTGTAAATAGCTCAGTTGGAAGAGCATTCCCCCTGTAAGGGAAAGGTCGTGGTATTTTGCTTATACGAGGAATAAGCGATACCGATATTATTTTAAATTTAATACTCTAATGAACACTTAGGATATTGAAAATTTATCACGGTTATAATCACACAAGAGAAGGAAGGGAATAAATCAAAATTGAAAGAGTACAAAGGCGAGCCTATGTCCTATAAACTTTACGCCCATCCTTGAGGAGGCCTTCCATCATTTAATTTGAGAGGAAAATGAATTAGTAGAAAATCAATAGGGTATATTTTACAATAACAATAATACAATACAATCAAGCCTTTATCATCGGAGGGTTAGGCAGAGGTGACTTAACACCTACATTTTACCAATCATTAAATACAATACAATGATTGGGAATATCTTAAGTACCCTTTATTAAGAGGATATTACTAATATCAATGCCAGCGCTATGGAGGTAGCTACAATTCACTCTCATTTTAATCAATAAGTTATTTAAATTCATAGCTTATGAAAACGCGTGATATTATTGGTATATAATATTTGAGTCTCTTAAATGATAATAACAAGTTTGTATAATGTTAATGCTCAAGATTAACTATTCTATTATATTAACAATGTGTATAAAGGCTATGAAAAAACAAATAAAAGTCATCATCAGATTGACTAATTACTTAGGTATTCAATTATTATGTTTAACATAATAATTACAATATATGTATAATGGATTGTGCTGCCGCCTATACAATGGATTGTGCTCAGAAGAATTGTTCGACATGATGCCCACAGCTACATTTCATCACCGCACCGCTCGCCATAGGCAGGGAACGCCGGGAATTCATACTCACACACTGCGATCGGAAACGGTGCGCACCGTGCGCTATGAAAGAAACTTCATCCCACGCACGCTCAAACTGTGGAATGAACTCCCTGCCGTGGATTTCCCAAGCCACTACAATATGGGGTTCTTCAAGAAGGGCATTAAAAGGTTTCTCCAGGGTAGGCAGCACGTGTAACGCCCCTGGGGTTACATACGTCCATAGGCCACGGTAACCACTTTCCATCAGGTGGGCCGTGTGCTTGTCTGCCACTTAAGTGGCATAAAAAAAACAATTAAATTCATAATTCTTGCGCTATTCAAAAACACCTTAATGGTAAGGAGAAATTATGTTACAAAAATTCTAATCACAAAGATCGGAGCGGTCGTTAAGTTAAAACTTCTACTATTGTATAGTGTCAATTAGCAAAAAACGCAAACATGATGAACACTTAAGTCTGTCCGATTTTAGTGTCTACGAGACAAGCAATTAATCAACGACGTAACGGTAGGCTCTTAGCAGTAATTAGTGATGAATAGGAACATAAATCTTTCATAGGTAGTCGTCATAATAGATTAATTTTCAGTTATATGGATATGGCCAACGAACTTATTAATTTGATATGAGATAAAATGTATTAAACCGATGTAAAAAGTTATGCAATATTTTTACAGTACTGCTCTTTAACAAACTAGCGGATCTAAAGAAAGCACTTAAGCTGGCTTCTTAAACAAGAGTTTTTGTAAAATTTATCTTTTTATTTTACTGTGTATTTGATATATTTTTCAAATAATGAAGCTTCAAGACAATTTAATCCTCTCTATGTTCTCCGAGAAAATATTGTGTGTAACACAGTTCCACCTAAATCCATCCACGCGATGGCGAATATCCCTCGAATGATGTATTTTTACCTAAGAGGGCAGGATTGACTGCGGGAAAAAGTACCTACTGCTCTTAACTAGTTTAGTACATAATATCGACTTCAAGTAGCAGAGTCTTGCATTCGGTTTGTAAGTGTGTCGGAATACTTACTTTCCGTACCTTTCTTCTGCAACGCATGATTTTTGCGTTTCTTTTCAACCCTACAAGGAAAACTTGAAAAAAAATCTGCTCACAAAAGTGCACTACAAGAAAACAAAATGCTATTTAGGTAGGTACATATAAGAAATGGCTAGGCAGGCTTTGGTTTTTCCTATGCGTTCATAAAACGTCTGGAGGTCATATTATTCCGTAAAGAAAAATGGTTGCAAAATTATCTCGTTTTAAATGTCTTGAATATTTTGATGTAAGTAGAGAAGATAATCAAATAGTAGAGAAGAGTATGAAGTACCTTTACGAAGTATTATCTTTTAACTGCAAACACAATATACTAACTTGCATTCCTGTAGAACATATTTTGAAAGGAATTTAACAAAAGTTGTTAAAAAATTTCGTGGATAAAATATGTAGACCATATGTAGATAATAAATTTTAACACCAATATCGTATTTAAAATCTAGCAATCAGGTGAGATTGCTTACTCCAGAGCTTAATTTAGTTCGTAGAACGATTCAAACGTTTTCTGCATCGCGGTACGCTTGAATAACTTCTTCAATTTGCATTCTTGTTGTAGCATGTTGTATTTTAGGCTATAAAAGGAACGTGTGCTGGTGAAGCGGCACCGGTCTAATCGACGCACACCGCTGCAGCTGGTGTCGCAACTTTATGATAGATTCTCACCATGTGTTGGCGACCTACATAACACTGAACGCTCAGTACTAAAATAACCGGTACGGTAAGGCCAAGCCAGGATAAATTGTTTTATAAATGATCGCTTAATTAATTAAATGACGCATTTCAATATAATTTTGGAACTTCAAAGATGAAACCTGATGTATTATCCTTTTAATATTTATTACCTTATTTCATAAATTGTTAATCTAATTTCATGAGTCACTCCTATTAACCAAGATTAGTTCGTAAATTACTCGACTTGCCGGCTTGAGGGACGAAAGGGCCGCAATTGAATATGAGCAGAAAAAGTAAATGTTTAGAAGACAGGTCGCTCTACTATTATACATTTTTCTTCAGTGTAACACATCACATGATACGCTAAACTCATAACCGAGTGTAGTGACCGAGTTACTTCAAAAGATGTTATACATTTAATCAAACTTGTGAGCATCTGTTTCCTAGCATACGTTTGATTTAGTCACGATCCAATTAACTTTTGCCTCTTATCTTTCGCCTCTTCAAACTCTGAGCCTAACGACTTCTGTCGGAAATGTTATTTGTTTAATATTCAGGTGTCGTGCAAGTGATCTCATGCTTTGTATAATAAAGGATGCCTTTTTATTTGTATTGGGTGGCTTCTTAGACTATCGACTAGCAAAACTGCGATAAAGATTAGCTATCGCATATTTGGCCTTGACCACTACATTCGTCCATTTGAAGAGGAATAAGTTCCTGTCCAGCTCAACATTGTACATAATATTAGGATGTTTTTATGTAGCTTTTTTTTTCACGCGGCACTAAAAGAGTACTGCTGTTAGGTAGGTACTGCTTGACCAGACGGTGATCATTGTCAGAATTATTTGTCTTTGAACCTTTCTGGATACCATTTTTACCGGTTCGAAAGGATTGATAAACGATGAATCTCTTCACTATGCCCTGTGCTCTTCAGAGACACATGTTGAGAAACCGATTGGACCAAAACATGTGCCACTCAAGGCAAAGTATTCACTGAAAGCAAGAACCGCTTTCCAAAGAACCTACAAGGAGTTCAACACCTTAATCCAAATTTTGCCATAACTTAGTTTAAAATCAATAAGTATGAAACTTTTTCGTTCCTACCTAGTTTTATGTTCATAGTGTTCTTTAGGCGCAGGTTAACAATTTGAAATAAGGACACTCTAAAATAAGAATAATCTTGGATTAAACCCATAGGGTTTCACTTCAACCTTGTGTAAATTACGGACGGGTAAAAGCGCTTCCTAAAAATTGGATTGCTTAGTGAAGACCTTCATTTATGTAATGCTTAGGTTAAAGGATTACGTGAACCGTTATTTATAGTATTGTGTAGTGATATGATACATACGATCATAATATGAGTAGTAAACTATAAATATATTTAGGATGAACACAATAGGTACTTGCAGAGATTCGTAAAACAATTCCTGCACAGAACATTAAACTTCAATTAATGATAGTCGTGATGCTTGTCCAAGGTGTGTAGGTGTGTAGGTACGGAGATACCTACTATAATTTGGGGCAAACAAGTGAGGCGAGTACGCAATAAACCGTATTATCAGATGGGATGTGTGCTGCTGCTGTTTGTGTACGTTAATGTCTACTACTATCTGTTTTTACGCTACTAATGAAAACAAGTAAGCTGATGTAAGTGAAGATGGGACCCCACAAAACAATCATATCGGTCTCGATCCCTTCATTTAGTTTTTGTTTGGTCAATAAAATATTTTCAGTGTTTACATTAATTCATTAATAATCTGCGGTAGCCTAGTGGTATGGGTAATGGACTGCTGAGACGAGGTCTCGGGTTAGATCCCAGGTTTACCATGGCACACACCAATGACTTTTCGATGCTTTTCGAAGTTATGTGTGTATTTATCGCAGGTTTATAAGTGCTCGGTTAATCGCAATAGGCTCGCCACATTGGGACCTAAACATAAACTGGCGAAATGTGGGTGCTAGCACCTCTGCCTACCCCTTCGGGGAATACAGTCGTGAGTTTATGTTATGTTATGTTACATTAATTCATATTCCGTTTGTAACTTTTTAAATAAACATGGTTACGAAATCAATTCCAAGGCCCGTATTCTAGAATGACACTCAGCCTGAATCATGATTTGTCTGATGAACTGATGACAGATAATTGTATAGACAGATTTATAGTTTGACAAATGGCCTATGCAATCTGTCCTCAGATAAATCGAAATTCAGGCTGAGTGTCATTCTAGAATACGTGCCTTAGTCTAATTCCGAGCTGATTTTTAAACCAATCGTAATTATGACATAAGTATTTAGGTTTCTGTTAGCTAATCGGTTATACATATTTCGTAATACATATACACCGAACACATCCCTACTTTAATTCGATGTTCAGTTTGATTACACCGACCACCGACAGATCTTTCTCTCTCTCTCCGCAAGCATCACGTAAGCAAACATCAATACCTGCCCTATAAACACGCCCAAATTCATTCCCTATTTTATATTACCTTCTGATATGTACTATGCAATAGTTTTCACGCTACCTACCTTTATATTTGTTTCCCTTAAATTCTGCGTACTTCAGATTGTATATTTTGTATTTTTCCGATCCAAAGTAGATATTTCCGCTCATTAGCCATTTGCACCAAGGTCGGTTTTGTTTTTAATCTTTCACGACATACCTACACATGTAGATTGTAAATAGAAACCTAATGACTGTAGTTTACCTTGCTTTATATTTGTAACCTGATTAGATTTTACATCTGGTGATCGCAAACGTCAGACAGGTCAAAGATCTTGTATTTTTTTGTATGTATACTTAGTAAGTAACCTAATATATTCTAGGAAGAACACGTTTAGGTTTGTTCCCACTTGTTCTACTAAACAGTAGAACTGTAGAACAAACGTGACTTTTAGTTCTATTCTTTAGTAGAACAAGTGGGAACAACCGCACGTTTAAATCCAGCAATCTATCCTCTTCGTAAAACACAAGTCTCTAAGCAAAAGCGTCAAAAAGTAAATTTGCCCACATTCACATTTGCCCATGCCCATTTCGACCATTTTCTATAAAAATAGCCGATATAGTGCACACATATTGTGCTAAATTGAAACGGACTTAGTATACTGTGTATATTGGAATAAATATATTTTAGAAAACTTATAATTTTGCTCTTGTTAGGAATCTGTCAGGAGAATTAGATTTTTTTTGCTAAACATACAAATCCAATACTTAGACAATTAGTTTTTGTAGCAAGACTCAATATGTAACGTACTTAACTATCATATCATGTGGTGCAACCTAGTTACAATAGCTTTACCGTTGCCCATTTTGGTAGATTTGACTCTATAAAATACCTACTTCTTTCGCTAGTATAGATATTGTAAATTACATACTATGCTTACCTACCTACTTCGTTATCATCGTCAAATGTCTTGACTTCTGTCGTGTTTGGGTAATAGACGCGTGACGGTTGATTATTCAATTGTTGTTGGTAACGTGGCATCTACACACCAAATTTTATCGTACGTGCCTATTTTCTTAAAGAATACGAAGCCAGTGCCAAGGCCATCACACTTAAATATACGTGACTAAGCAACCGTTGAATTAACAATTAATATGCTGCGCTGTTCCTCTTTGATGATTCTACTACTCATCTAACTGATGCCTGGTGTACCAAATACTACTCTTAGGGCCTCGTTCACCATCCATAAGTAAAGCGTTGATTAGTAACTTCTCAGTTAACGATAACTGGTAATTAAAAGTTCCGAGTATCTTTTGCCAGTTTCACAATCGAAACCGATCCTTTGAGTAACAACTTAAGAGTTAACTGAATGACATAGCAAAATCATACGCTCATTCGTTCAATTCTACGTCATTTATGTCATTTGTCTTGTCAAACATAAACATAAACAGCAGTCTTACCATAAAAAAGTTTAACATCTGCTGAACATGTGTTTTACAAAATTTGAGTACAAAAGAGCATCAAACGGTGATTTCCTATTTAGAAACGCCTATAGCAATTCCCGTCTTATTTTTGTATCAATAATTTGTTGCAATTTAATTACAACTGGTGGTTTTTGGATATTGAAAAGAATTCGATACAAAACCAAACATTTAAAAATGTTTAGTTCCAAATATCACTCACCTTAATTGGTAATCGCCGCATCATAGAATGTTCTAGATCTATTTCATCTAATTGCTGATCAATTAACTCGAACAAATACATTTTTTTGTTTATTTTTACAAATATTATGTTGATACCCGAACACAGAACAATATAACAACAGAACTCGTTAATGGCAAACAGATGTGGTGATCTCTTACTCGTCAGTTAAAGTCCCTAATCAGCAGAAGTAGTAGTGGGTAAGTTAATCGTCGGTTTAACCGTTGAGTAGTGCTACTCGGACATTGTGAAATGCGAATACTCAGTTACCGGGGACTTTAAGTTACGATTAGCCTACTTGACACTTTAATCAGAGATGGTGAACGAGGCCCTTACAGTTTATCTACTTCGAGTATGGAAGTTGGCAAGAGGCCAACGGTTGCTCTCGTGATCGATTCTTAAGATAAGCGCGCCACGTGCTTAGGAAGTCGCCTATCTTCTCGGTTTATTTCTTTTCTGTACACGCTGGAGCTGTAAATATGCCCGACTGTGTTCTTGTACCTGGATTGTTGTGCTGGATTGCTTTAATGTTTTCCCACAATAAAAAAACTAAACTA
Source organism: Eilema sororculum (assembly GCA_914829495.1). NCBI lineage: Eukaryota > Metazoa > Arthropoda > Insecta > Lepidoptera > Erebidae > Eilema > Eilema sororculum. The sequence goes on along the minus strand of OU618552.1, from coordinate 14,410,326 downwards.
AAAAGAAAAACACTAATTTCTTCCAGAGTGCCTAAAAATGTTGATTCATAGTATTCAAACCTGTTTAGTGTTTCAGAAACCGTGTTGATAGCTGTTTAAACTCGGATTCAATAGATTTTATGATCTCGTCAGTGGCTATTTTACCACATACTAAACTACCTGCTTCGTAAACTAAGAATTACTAACCAACGCTGTTGAAACTTTGAAATATTGAAAAGTATCGTTTTAATTTTTAAAAACCATTCTCTTAACTGATTTTGTCACCCACGATTTCGACAATTTTGAATAGTATCTAGTTAAGCAGTATTTTGCATGCAAGGCGGCTCAAGGTTGGTCGATGAGTTCTTTAAAAAGCTTATACTCATTTTATTATGACTTTTTGTCTTTGTATCCGATCCGAGATACAGTTCAAAGGCGTTATTCTTCTCACAATATAGGTACCTACTCTGTAAGACCTTTGATTTGAAGTAATACAGCTTACATAACCATTCTTAAGTCTCCTACCTAACACAGGCAATTTGGAAGGATTAACGATGATCCTAGTATAATGTGTAGCTGACCTAATTAAATGGAACTGTTCACATGATGCCACACGATTCCACGACATACGGCAAGAAAGATGTGCACCTCCATATGGAATTTCCACAAACTGTCGTAAAATTTTACATCGCACTGCAAGTATTTTATAAAGTCCCTCATTATTTTTAATTTGATTTCACCTGGCCATTTGAGATATTTCGTATTTAACACATTATTCGTTGCCCTCAACAAAATTTATGGTGGTGGATAAGTGGGATATTGATAGTATTTTCAATCCTCCTCTCTTCCTCCTAGTCTGATTCGCAGAATACTTGGTATTACTTTAACATGTAACCTTGGTGACTTAGTTATTTTCCATAACATCATTAACAATTCAATACATTCAACATAAACCTGTTATAATAACAATTATTTACAATGCAAATAAATACTTGGTTAATACAAGGTATTATACTATTGTAGAAAATATACAAAACCACTTTGTTTACAATATGTGTATTATTTATCATTTTACGGTATTAATATTGTCTGAAACTCTGAAATTAATGTTCTGCCTGAATATTACACATTGGAATAAAAATATTTTTAACGGATTCTATCGATCATCAAAACGTCGGAAACAGTGACAAATATTGTGTCTACTTATACATGCCATATCTAGAAAACTAGATACACACACAATGCGAAAAGTAAATGACTCATACTCATACATGAACTTATAGATCACGGAAAACGGTTGCTGATGTATCATCGTCTCCTAAATATATAAAACACTTATATATTTAAAGATATGACATTCGAATAGCAACAGAACACAACATATGTTGCAAAAACCTATAAAACAGGTTTCCATTTGAATTGAAACTTGTTTCACGTTAGAGTTTATACAGCATAGCAAGAATTACGATTTGATTAAAGCATTTACATCATTTAAAGTTTAATTGCAGAAATTAACCAAATTAACGTTTACAACGATGAGAAAACAGCCATAATTATAACTCTGGTACTTGCTAGTGGACAGTATTCATGTCCTTATGTCGTATATTAGTTTCTAAATGGTCTAATTATAGAAAAACTCACTTCGTTCTTAAAAGGACGCTTGCTCAAAATTACAATGAACGTAACCATGGGAATTAACTTGAGGCACCCCTTTACGAGTATATGTGAACACTGCTAGTGATACAAAGATCCATCGTTGGTTGCGGTCTGATGCCTTTAAGGTTTTACTAGGTCAACAACATTCTTGTAATACGCCTTTTATAAGCATATGCTACAGCAATGCGAAAACCACTTTCAATTAGGCTGCAGACATGAGCTTAGACTATTTAGTTCACAATAACTAGATCTTTTATCATATTATCGAAGTTAAATGTATAACCTGAAAAAACATAAGATAAAAACAAGATTAATTATAATGAACTCGTTAAAAACATGGCCAAGATACGTCCTCTATTAACTGTAATGTTCAAGATATTGTGTGAATTTCGAGTACATTTCTGAACGATAGAACTTCTAACGATATAAAACGATAATATTCTGTAAAATACTACATCCTATATTTAAGATTTTGTCTAAGGCAAATTAGAGACAAAGCATACATCTAGGTATCTCAGAGCCGGTTCATCACACCGCTTGGTAAAAATTACACCTAAACCTTTCTTTCTCAATATCCCATCAATCTCTGTTGAGATAATCTGTTGTGTAGGTATGGTGGCAATAACGCCTCCGTTTTTACGACACTTCACAATAGTTATTACGGAAAAACACCAGCATATAGCCTGTCTGCAAGTTTGCTTTTCCGCAATACCTATCGGTTTATCGGGATCAGATAATGTCACACGACTGAACAACAGACCTAAATAATCGAAATATGTTTATGTATGTGAAGATAAAGTATTAATAATGGTTCAATATCAATCATTTACGTATCCATTATTGTGAAAGTACGCCTAGGAGAGGCGTGGTGCTGCTAGTCTAAGGTTACATATATGAATTTAATACTATTTTTGTACTACTGAACCTGTGAAGGATGTAATGGTAGAGAGTCCCACCAAGCAAGTCACGGTCGAAGCTCTGGCGCAGTCTTTCATTGTGGTGTGCAATATGAATATCATCCTACCATACTATCCTGACTACAGCTTATTATCGTCTTAATAGGAGAAGGTAACAACAAATTTATCAGGGCACTGCATTTTTTACAGTTTATAAAAATATCGAAGGCCTTTGCCCTTTGTTCAACGCGCGAATGGGGCAACTGTGCGAGCGTTTGATTTTATATCAGGAGAAATATAAATGAAGAATGCCATGTACTGAAACAGCGTATTCCGCTGTAAGATAGTGAAAGTAGTGTATATTCACTGATAATATAATTATTGAATTGGGTATCAAATCAAACAGAACGTAAACATCTACATCCAAGAATCTTGCGGTCATCATAGGTGTTCTTTCTACCCGAGTGTCAAGAAAGGTTATGTATTCGCGCGTATCTTGTATGTATGTTTGTAATATTATTCTTTATTACCTCATATCTTCTAAACCACTACACGGATTTCAATGATTGATGTATCAAATTAAAGGTATTCATTGCCCAAGTGTTCCTTTTAAATACCTAATACTTAACATGTGTATAAAAAGCTATATGGTGGAGCTTTTGGTGCCAAAATGTATGTAGTGAAAAAAATATTTTTACTCAAACTTATCGAATAGGGTATCAAAATGAAGGAAATTGAAAGACGATTATAAAAATTTATAATATAATAACTAAACAGTATACCTACTACAAAAACAAATTATGAAAAATAAAAAACCGAACGAAAATGAATGGGCACCGCCTGCTATCAAACTTGTTTCAATATTTTTAATTATCAGTCAGGTTTTTTATTTTTATTAATTTGTTTTTTTAGACTGCATCGTAGGTATTACTTTGTTTGCTGACGGTGCGTACTGATGAACGTCATAAACAATTGCCTACCTACAATACGTCAGGGTAGAATGTGGAATGAAATTTTGCAGGAGGTAGAATAAGGAATAATTATTATTATTTTAGCTTGTGGGTACAGTTTTGTGGGTACAATGGGGAAACACTCTGCATTGCACATGAGCACAGGTGCAAGCTGTCATGTTAAATTAGCAATATTGTTATTATTTTTGTATATGTATCTAAACAGCTTCTTATCACAAAAACGATAAGATTAGTACAGATACAAAAGTTATTGTAGATATTGAAAATACAAGGTTAAATTTAGTCTTCCCTCGATGATACATTGCTTTTTTTTAGTTCTATTAATAATATAGGAACATTCATTGTTTTATACATTGAGGATTTGTTTTTTATTCGGAGATGTTCAGTGTTATAATTAAATTAGCAAGTATTAGTATATAAAAATCATTTCAAGTATTTTCCTTTGTATTAAATTAAAAAGATATAAAAAAGTGTGTATACTAAAATTTAATTGTGTGTATCGCCTCCATTTAAGGCCCTCTATTCCTACAAAAGTAGGCATTTATAGCGATCCCGGCCGCTCGTAAAATATTACGCGCGAACGCAGTGACGGTGAACTCGGCGCGTGACCCCGCCAGCGTCACAGTATAGAAATATGCAGTAGGAAAACTTGATTTGACTTAGAAAATTAAATGCAGTTTTTTTAACTTTATTTAGTTATATGATTATATATATAAATATATATATATATATTATATATATATAAATAAATACGAATATAAAAAAACTGTATGAGTTCGAGAACTGTTTGTTCTATGTGTTTAGTTGCTTGGGCGAAAAAAACTTACATTATAATAATAATAATGCTTGTAATTTTACAAACATTTGTTTGAATTGATGCTAACGGTTACTTTATATAATCGCACCGTTCGTCGTCGACAGGGCAGTTAAATACCTAAAGTTAACGAGATTAACAACTTTTTTCGTGCGGGAATCCCCTCGGATACCCCCCTGCCGGAACCGGAAGGGGAGGTTATGTCGGACTCGAACCGACTTTTTAGTCGGTTCGAGTCCGACTGTGGGCACGCCGACTGTGGGTCGTGGTGCTAGTTTTTATGAAGTATTTATATAAATTTACACTGTACCTTCTTTTTTTCGTGCGGAAATCCCCTCGAATACCTCCCCTGCCGGAGCCGGAAGGGGAGGTTATGTCGGACTCGAACCGACTTTTTAGTCGGTTCGAGTCCGACTGTGGCCTCGCCGACTGTGGGTCGTGGTGCTAGGCCTGAGGTGAGGTTGTCATCGAAATATCCCTCGCACCCCGGCTGACCCAAGGCCAGTAATTCTCCTGGGTCTGCTGGGGTGCGAGAGATATGCTTTCGGCAATCTCACCTCCGGCAACCAAGGACCCAAGACGGCGTGCGTTTTAGTCGGTTTGAGTCCGACATAACCGCCTCCACCGGCTCCGTGGGGGTGGTATTCACGAGGATTTTGCGCACGATAAAAAAAGGCCAATAATTAAACTAACCTACCTAAATATTAAAATTATTCTATCCTAAACTAAAACTAAATTTATATTTATTTACACACACACAAATTATATACAATGTACGAATATTGTAGGTACTAGGTACCCCTGTACTGATATAGATAAAATATGAATTATAGAAAATCGTAAGTAGCATCTTCAGTAGTAATACTGATATTCTTATACTATGGCGCTATGAGCGTAATATTTAGGTATGATAATTTTTTAAATTACCAATTGGAGTTAGAAATTTAGTTTATGGCTTTGCACGACTTCTTTAGCTTGCGTTGTTTATTGCCCATATTGAATGACTTGCAACAATTTATTATAAATACGTAAAACCGATTGATTGGTGCACGAAACTGTCGCGCAAAAACTGACACGGGTCCTACTTCGGTAAGCGCCAGCGCGCGACTGGCGCAACTTTTCGGGCCTCAGCGGCGCGAGCACTCGCGAATTTAGTAGGTATTTAAATATAACTTTAAAAATTATTTCATAATATAGTCAAAATCTGCGAAAATGTCTAGACATATGTAGTGGCTTTAGTTTAGTACAAAAATTTTATAGAAAGCATAAGTAATTTAGTCATAATATTCAAAAAAAAATAACGAAAAGGGGTAACTTTGGGATTTTTTTCTATCGAGTGAAGTTGATCAGATCTGGTAACTGAATGCGAATTTGACTAGACTGGATCCTTAACTAATATATATCTTTTTTTCGAAATTTAAAACGCTTTTTCCTATGATTCAAATGCTTTTAAAAAACTCAAAATGCGGCCTACCTGGCCTTAATAGCACGCTACTATTATTTTGATCAGGTTCTTGTTCTTACCAGTGGAGGTTCTTACGGAGTATGTAAGTCATTATTAGATACTATATTATTATTTATTATACTAATATTATAGTTTACTTACCCATCCTACTATTGATTCATAGCTGAAATATAATAACAGTTAGGTTATGTAGGATAATGTATATATTGTTACTTATTATTAGATGATGCACTTATATATTATATAGTATAACATATGTTTATTTATTAATTATTACTACATAATATGTATATATTTTGTAATGTTAAGTTTGTGTGTGTACTATTTTTCTCTCCCCTTACCATATACACACATTCACAACTCTTTCTTTTCTTCACGATCTCCTCTCGCCGGTCTGCTGGAACAAATTTCTTTTAGAAATAAGCAGTACCAATGTACTAACTTCTTCATCCAATATATATTATGTTTGTATTGTGTGTGCATAAATCTTAAATAAATAAAAAATAAATAAATAAACAGATGAACGTAAGTTTACCCTGAATTAATTATTTTATCCATATCGCATACCTACTACACTAAAATGAAATAAAACGTACCATTTTATAATTCATAGGTATTCCGATCACAAGTGTTATTTAATGCTAGGTCGTTTCAATCCTATATTAGTCTATGAAACTTAACAGATGTTTATACCAGGCACGTTTTCCACCTATACTCGAAAAATGTACATGTTTGTGTAATAGAACTGAAGTACAAATAAATAGGCTATTATCCAAGCACCATTATTGGAACCTATAGTAAGAACTTGCGAGATGTTTAACTCCTCTTTGACGAAGCCTTCTGTTTTCCATCAATCGTTAGTTGTATTCACAGATATCCGTGGTTGTATTAAAATATTACTGCTGATCTTATCTGTTATTTACAAGGCTGTTACTTGTATGTTGTTGTCCATCGAGATTTCTCAATCACATGCACTCTTTTTTTTTCTTATAATAAATCCATCAATGCGATTCATAGCGTAGCTAGTACTAGTAGGTCAGTAGCCAGTTAGAACATGTCCAAATGGCTATCCATCAGTAGCGAGAGTTCTATAAAACTTGATTTCTGCTGGCTTGCTCTACAAAGAGAACTGTGGTAAAAATTCATAAAAAGTTGCTAAAAGAGGGAAGATTTATTTCCCACCAGCTTCTCTTTTCAAAATGTTTACTCTTCACCACGGCTATCCATTAATTTGTATACCTATATGTAGTAATATCCAGGGTAGGTAATACTAATATTCGATCGGTATAAAAATGCTTTGCTTGCAAATTATTTTTATTTGCTTAGTTTTATAAAGGACGTAAATTATATACATAGTTTTATTACGGCATACATCGATAAACACAAGTCGCATTAGAGACTTATATGGCACATTCCTCTCGATGTGTTTTGTCCAAATTAATTAGTAATATAATAACTATAATAGGTCGTAAGATAGACATTGCTAAAATTGCATTGTGCACTTCAACTATAAAGTTGGTTTATAGTAAGCAAGTTTATAGTAACATTCTATGTACATTGTAAATAGACAAAAAAATATTTTAAAAGACTAAGCATATTTAATTCTCTCTTAAAAGTAATCCTAAAATGAATGGGGGATTGGAGGAACTTCCTTATAGTACCTGAAACATGTAATAGACGATGTTAAACAAAATATATAATTAGGGAATACATTAACATATCTAGTCAAATATATTACAACCGGAAAAAGGTCTATATTACCTCACAAAACCGCCAAGGGGTGAAAACGCTTTGTCGTTCAATGGCACAAGGATGGGCGACTGTCGAATACCTTGTGGTAGTTTGATGAAATACTTCACACTGCTTGGTATTAAAACTCCTACAAAACCAGAACAAACAAACCGTAGTGAATTACACAATAAGAGGGTTTTTTATGAAATTATTATATTAGCTCACCTTTTGAGTCATATCGATATCTGCGCAGCAAAGTTTGCATTGATGGATTCTGCACGTTGGACAACACTACAATTGCACATGGCTGTAAAAGAAGTCAAAGTTCACTGCACGATCACGTATTAGGTACCAACCTCACTTCTGGACGGCTAAATCTTGAATTGTTACCTTTTTTGTTATTGGTTCTTCATCTTCGTAATTTTTTGAGCCCATCATTTTTTCGTGCTCGATACTATCCAAAGGCTCTGAATCCGTATTAATTAGAGGCTTGGCTTCATTTGGATTTCCTGTCATATAACTATATAGCAGCATTCTCTAGAAATAGTAATGATCACTAAACTTTTTAAACAAGTAAACGAATGTAAGACATGTCTAAAGTACCTACATTTTCGATTTGATATATATTGTAGAGAACTAGAAGTGCAATGCTAATAAACTTCATGATGAATGCGCGTGCGTCTTAGCAATGAAGTAATCAGCAAACTAGGAATTGGCTTTACTATATTTTATAAACATAGTTACGAGTTTCGTTAAATTCGAGTAGGGTTCTTCAAATATCACATTTTGTTTTGAAAATATGTTTTTAATGAATAGGTACAACATTTACCTTGAACGACATTGTGTTCGTAGTTGAATTAGCAAAGACTGCGGGTCAAGTTGACAGAGTTCCTGCTATGGCAGATAATTGCGACGTAAGTTTTCATCAAAACTATACTTTATTGCTTAGCTTCAAATGTGACGTGAACACGTCAGGTTAGAACACAATATGTTAGTTCTCATCACAATAACGATAATAGTGATTTGTGAAGGCCAAGACCTTCGAAGTTCTTGTAGATTACTGTTGTCGTTCATTATTTATTTGTATTAGACAGTTTAATTAGACACATAATGACCAATAGATACATATTGGAAAAATAACGCAAAAGGATCAAAACGCGTAAGGACAAGGATCAAAAGCAAAATGACCATTACGCGACAAGATCAATTACAGTACTAAGACTTATTAAACAAAATTAAAAGTAAATTACGTTTATTTTTAAAGTTTTCCATTGGATTAGCTATTTCTATTCACTTCTCATATTTTTAATAGCTGATGTGAGAACGTAAATGCTAGGTAAATCAGTATGAAACATATTCCACGGAATACGGATGGACTTTGGGAAAATTACTGAACCGATTGTACTTAATTTCGTACCTGGTAATCGTAAATAACATAGAAGTTTACACGTGGTCGTAGAACAACATCGACAGACAGACGGGCGCCTATAACTTTCATGGTTTATTTTTACGCGGTTCATTGGTTTGATACGTTTTACCCACGTAGGAACGAAGACGGTATATGCGTTTGGGGTGATAGGTTGTTTGTGTGTTTGTATGTTTATGCAAATCTATGTTGCTATTTTTCTCCGAAACTACCTATCGAATTTTGATGCAGTTTTCAGTTATGGGTTTGGCTTTAATTGGAGCATGTTCTGAGATAGGTTTTACAATGACAACTCAACAGGGGGCGCTACAGCAAGCATTTTTAATGGAAATCAATGTTGCCATTTTTCTCCAAAACTACTAGTCCGATTTTGATGCAGTTTTCTATGATTGGTTTGGGTTTGATTGGTGCATGTTCTTATATATGTGTTACGGTGACAATCCACTAGGGGGCGCTGCAGTAAACATTTTTAGCGCAAATCCATGTTGTCAGTTATGGGTGCGGGTTTGATTGGTGCCTGTTCTTAGATAGGTCTTAGGGTGAATATTCACTAGGGGACACTGCAGCAAACATCGTTAGTGCAAATCAATGTTGTCATTCTTGGAGGAAATTTTTGATTTTTTAAATTTTCTATAATTTAATGTGAAATTATTTTTAACTGTTGTGGGTTTTTTCAAAATTTTTAATTTTTCACTTGTTTCTATCACATACATGTAGGTACCTACTATTCAAAGCAACTTATTTATCTGACGATCAGAATGTATAAACTTGGCTGTTCTAAATCAATACAAAAATCAGGGATTTTTTTTCGGATATTATATTTTACAATTGTAGACACATTCGTTTCCACAATGTGATGTCAAACACTGATAAGTGCACAATCTGGCTTATTTTCAAGAATAATGTAAGGTGAACGACCCTATTTCCAGCTTCTTTTTACATTTATTTTATCCAAAGAATTTTTACAGGCGCTCTTAGGGTGGCTAAGAACGCCTGCAAGAATATTAATAGATGCGTTTTGGACTAGGCGCACTTAGCCTAGTCCCAAACGCACATATTATTATTTGCCTGTCAGTAAGTCAGATGCTGCTTGGAGGATTGACGATACCTTGTAAAGGAAATTAGATAGCACCATTATTTGCTTCACTATTGTGATAGAAGCATCTACTTTTATTAGTAAAAGAGGACAAGGGCAGTACCCGATCAAGTTGTGGCGTAATAAAAACTACACTATGAATAAATCCATTGTTTTTGTGAGACAATGATCTCGAAGTATCCGTACCACTTTAACATAAAAAGTAAGAAACTAAGATGAAGTCTGATAATAAACTATAATGACGGCAATAGCTAGTAAATAAAAGAAGAAACGTGTATAAAAAATATATTATATAAAAAAGGTAAGCAAGAATTTCATGGGATTAAGTTTCGGCTTAGGTACCAGTTACTAGCCGGGATAAATGTGAGAAGTATAACAAACATGACTGGATCAAATACGAGTATAGTCATCACCATCTGCCGGGCCTTTTCTAAAATTCTCAATATATCATTCTCTTCCATACTTAATTTCCTGCCCGACGACTTTTTCTCAGTCACTTCTTTCCTTCTCTTCTTGTTATGTACTCTTTCGTACAATTCATCCAATTTTTCTTCATTCATCTTTTCCCCATTCAACTTTCTATTCTTGGACGTTCTTACTTTCAACCTTTCAAACAACATTCTATACCCTGACAGCCAATTGCTTCTCTCCCTCAAAAGGGCATTTGGTTATTTTTACACACAATACCTTGTTCATCTCATATGAGTGAACAAAATTATGCATAATTTTTAATAACATAATCTTGTTCCTTCATAATTTACTGTTGTTATTGTTAATTTAGGTTTAAGTCCGCGCAATTCTCCTGTGCACGCAGTGCTTTTCCATATGGGGTCTTTCGTCGATTCACACCACAAGCTGTTCGCACCATGGTGTGAATCGCACAACGCCGCTTTTTGAAGTGGTCGATTCGAACCTGTGGTGTGAATCGCACCACGCCATTTTTTGAAGTGGTCGTTTCGCACCACGGTAAAAAAATCCAATGCGATCTTTGGACTTATTATACTAAAGAGAACCATTTGGTATCATTCAGGAAACAGGTCTTTTATTGTTGAAATTGCAGTTATTTCGAAGTCCATTGAAAAGTGCGTAGGATCCCATTCGTTGATTTGACTTTTTATTAGCTGGAAGAAAATGTCGTACGTGTCCCGTTTTCTATCCGGTAGCAGAGCATATAGTACAGGAACTACGTTGATGAATTCTTCGTTACTGCCTATATCCGCATGCAGAGTGTATAATTGGTGAAAACCTTTGGGACATATCTTAAATGTGCCGACGACAAAAAAATGTTTCGATGTTTTTAAATAGTGTCTCATTTCTTTTTTTCCAAAAATGATGATGCGCTTGTTTTTATATGCATAATTAGCAAAACTCAAATCTTCATATTTTTTCGGTATTTCGAAATCCTTGGCTTTATTAAAAATCAGTCTGTTAGCACCTAGTGCTTTGTTCCTTTGACGGTATAGTCGGTTCTTCACATTTTTAAATTGTGGTAATGAATTTAATAAATTTATTCCTTTATCGGCTAGAACTACCATCGACTCTTCGAAAACTTGCATTACTGGCTTATTGACGTTGTTTTCAACATTTTCAGTAAGCAAATTCATCTGCCTATCTATATCAATCACTGCTTGATCTTTAGAAGAATGATTATGTACAGTCTCATGTACTATTGCAAATGGGGATGGGGTGACTTTGAGTATTGCATTACACTTGTTTGAATCTTTTTAAGAGTAAATGACTAGCGTCGTCGGTAGCTTAGTGGTTAAGGAGTCGACCTTACGATCGAGAGGTCCCGGGTTCGATCCTGGCCATTACACTACCGACGTGAACCCACTCCTAACACAAGCAATTTAGCTTAGCTAGAGGGGTTAGAGGGAATATTAGTAACTTTGGCACAAAGATAGATTATCTGGAAACGTAGACACACTTTGTGCACCGGGAATAGATTTATATGGGTCACGGCAACGGTATCATATTACACGCGGGTGTAAGGGCAGGCAACGGTTAGTATTTATATATACTTACCAAAGTACAAAAAATGTAAATATCTACTAACTAATACCTACTGTAAAAAAACAAATCAAATAATTCTGCGATGAAAAATATAATACTAATTCTACGGTGAGAAATAATTTTTCGATTTTATTTTCCTTAAGATGGGTGGTTTTGCAAAACCTGATATTACCAAAAGAACACCCGAAATTACCAAAAGCCTCGAACTTGAAGAATATGACGTTAAGGAATATGTCCTTGAACATAATACCCCAGATAATATTCGCAGAATTTAGCTCGTACCCCAGTTCCTTTAGGATATTCCACAAGACAATCATCTTAACGATGTCAAGGAGAACGATCGTTTAAGTTTGTGGCCTTGCTTCCGCTGCGTAATCTTCCTAGAGTTTTATTGGGCTCTGTTGTTTATGTTGATTCAGTTTTAATAGGAGGATAATCATATTTATTACTAGATGACAACCGCGTGAACTATTGACCCCGTTTCAGCAAATCAGCAAGGTTTTAGCGTGTTTGACTAATATAATCCTTCATCCTTCCAAACTTTCGCATTTATAACTTTATAGTAAGATACGATCTCAAAATATCGATATTGTTTAGTAAAGATTCATCCATACCATACTTTGTCCTTTTACGAGAGTCTAGAAAGGAGAATTAAAGTTTTGGACTTCTTGCCACTTCTGCCACACCAGATTTAATGCTGCAAAAATCCTTATTTTACCTGATTGCCCCAATTAAGCCCCTGAAGTTGAGACTTCAGAGACTAAATTTATAATATAATCAATATTTTTTTAAAGACTTGGTCTTTGCTTACAAAGCCTCTGCATTGTAGGTAATGCCAAAGTCTTTAAAAAAAGTATTTTGTCATAAAATATCCTAACCTAACTTAACCACAAACATCAATCTTTGAATGTGAAAATTGACAAATTTTCAGTATGTCTATATGGGAGGGACTCGGGTTTTCCTTTAATACGGAATAAATTTCGTCCATGACAGGCATCGTGACGGATGTTTTCATTACAATGATTAATTCGTCCTTGAATTAATTACTGATCTTTAGTACATCATAATTAATCCTGAACTATGGAATGAAACCTGCTTGTGCCGGCAGTTATAAATTCATTAACTCTCGTCCCTGAATCAATTTATGATTATTAATCCATCATAATTAATCCTGAATTATGGATTGAAATCAGCTTGTCAGTCATAAGTGTGCTCGCTACTGTGGAAACTTGTATGAATCTGATTATTATTTATTTTTGTATCATTATACATTTTTTACTTTCATTAGTGCAGATATTTTTGACCTCTAATCATTATTTTATATCATAAAATGTAATAGTATGTAATTACAGTAGTACGTATGTAACGTACCATTGTAATGTAATGTATAATCAGCGGATACTGGTTTTTATTGTAAGAAATGATTGTTGTCCACAAAATAGTTTCGTACGTCATCATTATTCAAACAAATGCGTTCGTATTGTACTTTATAATACAGACGGTAAGGTCGTGTCGAATAGATCATGTTTCTGCTCATACTGTGAAAGTATTTCATGACCACATTTTATATATTATATAGGTACATTGCAGTGTGAAGTCTGTTTTTGATGAAGACTTATTTTTATCTCTTTATATAAGCTTCATTTCACAAAATATCGTGTACGAATTCAGTGCTAGTTTGTATTAGGTGTGAAGTGAATATTGTGTGTAATATGACGAAAGGAAGAGTTCCGAACAAACACAGAGGACGCCCCTGTTTTGTGGTGACTCAATCTAACTTTATAAGGCGTAGAAGTTACAGACCTCTATCTATAAGGTGTGTTCGTTTTAATGCCTGGTAATAAGTTTCGTTTTCTAAAGCAATTTCGTTCCGTTTGACTTCATATAATGTTATAAAAAATAACACTATAAATACATACCTACTCAATAGTGTACCTACTGGGTGATAACTGGGATTTTTTTCATAGCTTGTATGAAAGATATTAGATAGCCCTAATCGTTAGTCACTTTGTACGACCATCTAGAGTGTGAAATAAAGGTTGCCCTTGTATTTTAATGTCGCTCAAGTGGGATTCTAGCAGCATTATTTCGTCGGGAACCACGTAGAAATTAAAAATCTCGGTTTATCTGCATACACTACATACTTTATCTATTTAGCGTGGTTGTGTTATGTATAAAATAAGAATCAATTCACCTTTTTCGTGTAAATAATATTATGCGAATTTCATGCAAATAATTTCGCGCATAAAATACATGCAATTTGCACGAAACAGTACGCAGTGCGAACCCCCGACGCCGTAAACCCGCGTGCATATGCACATATGAGGCAGACCTAAATACATTATTTATAAATATGTCACGGGTCTCTAGTTGTCTCCATCATGACAGACGTAACTCCAGAAGCCAGCAGAAAGTTAATGCTCTCTTTGCTTGTTCCAGGTCTACCGGCAATTTCGCAGCAGGCGCGGCGGGTGGCGGGGTCGGGGCCCCGCGCTCCGCCCCCGCCACCCCGCTGCAACAAGAACCTCATCCACCTCGCACCAGTAAACATGATAAGTAAGACAAAGTTTCAATTTCTTTTTATTTCTAAGTGCAGTCAGCGTCAAAAACAGATGATAATTAATTAATTTAAAAAAATATATATTTTAAGGAAGCCATTGAGAAGATAAACAGTATTTTCACGGTCCATATATTTTGCAATCAAACATATGACAGTATTTTGGTCTGTCCAAGATCTTATGTCCAAAAATACTGCATCAAAATCCGTTCAGTTACTTCAGTTTGTGTTCTTTCTTCGCTAATAAAGTTAAACAAGAATAATTATAAGCAAATACATTTTGGCTTCAGAATTAACATACTTAACCCAAGTTTTTTAATATATTTTACAATTTATTATGTCATCTATACGTACAGTCAGACCTACTCTCCTCCATGGATGATAAATAATTATGCCTAATCCACTTGACTCTTTTCCAATTTCATAAATTCAAATAAGAATAGAAAAACAATTTCAGAGAACAATGGATACTTAGATTCTTATGAACGTGGGTAATTGTTATTGTCTTATCTTTAACAAGACTAGTGCTTAAAATCAGAAATCACGTGTAATGTGAAAAAAGAGTTCATCCACCTTAACAAGAATACATTAAATAATATAATCATTGGTTATACGACTATAAGTTACAGAATCAAAGTTGTAGAAAAATTAATTAGCAATAACTGCTTTTACCAATTTTCTTTGCGACGCATAGTTTGCCAATAGCTTAAAAAAAAAAAGTACCCCCTTTTGAAGACGCTTTCCGATTCCAGTCTTGTACCTATTTAACTTTACTCTAGACATCCCAAAAATAAAATGGCAATATCTAACTAAGCCTAAAAATGTAACGTTTCAAAGGAATCTAAAGAAAAGTAAGAACACAAACATAAAATTGATACTTCAAAAGTTCGATAAATGAGTTACAATATTTTCTTGGCAGGTGTCGATATAATTTGTACTTAGCTGCTTTTAGTAACATAACAACAAGCTTATTATGAACAGTGTAATAACATTAACAACACGTGCGACGTGCGAAATACAAGTTTAATGATATCTTGTATCGTTATCTAGGTAATTTGTGCGATAGTGATCGCGCAATAATTACAACATGTCGGAACTTTTCGACTTATGTCAGTGTTGTTTTCGTCTTTTATCGAATCAACCGTTTTTAGAAACGAGTATCTAATGAACTATAAAATACTATTTCTAAAAAGTAAATGTATATTGCACAAATTTGTAGCTTGGTATACTTAGCAATGGGATAAGTCATACGTTTGTGATATCATTTGGAAGCAATGGAGTCCTTAATTCAAGAGACGGAGCAATATGTTGGACGAGCCTTTAGAACGTTGACAACCTTTGCTTTTGGAAGATTCAGGTATTTCATAATAAATAACGTATTTCGTATGAGTTCTTCATTCATTTTCTTCATTACATAGTAAAATACGTTATAATTTAGATAGTGTGGTGGAAGAGACTAGAGAATATCTATAAATAGAGAATGTGTTCTTTTTTATAACTATAAAAAAGAACATATTCTCTATTTATAGATATTTCGCTGCGATCCTCAGGGGATGAGTGGCCTGTGATCCTCCTGATTTAAGATACCCTTTGGCAAATATCTCTTAGTTTCATAATGTAATCTACAATATATTTTGTGTATAAGATTTTCACAGATTTTTTCATTATGGTTAAACGTGGTTAAACTCAATAACGATGCAGATTACCAAAGCGAGATATTAGCAAAGCGAGAGGCACAAAGTACACAAATAATTGCTTATCTATTTGATAACATTTGTGTACAAAGCGACAGACGCAATAAAAAACTGTGTTATTGTCATCTTTTTTAAGTAGTTTTTATATGATTGAGAGAACTTAGACGGATTAATATTAGTTATTGCTGACAAAAACCTCTGAATACGTTTTTGCGTTGTTCCAATTTAAATATTTCTTAACGGGTTAGGCGACATGTCGCCCTCTTAATATCTTGCCCGCAGGCGAGTTGTACCCTCTTGCAAAATGTTAATACCACACTCGCCCAGATATAATTTTATAAGTGGGCCAGTTGTCCCTCTGAATATCCACTAGGAGTCAAGTGGCCCAGTGATTTAGTTTACAATGATATAATCGACCGTTCCAATATTATAGGCATTATCTAAGTAAACAAATTCAATTTACCTACAAACAATTTTGAAGGAATATGATTATAATTAATATGATACGCATTTTGTGTACATAATTATTTATTATAACACTACCTTTTGCCCGCGGTTCCGCCCCCGTGGATGTCAGTTATCGCGACCAAACATTTCCTGCCTGCCTGTTTCCTTTCTCGAAGTCAAATCTAGCCCTATGCCAAATTTCATCAAAATCGGTTCAGTGGTTTAGGCGTGAAAGTGTAACATACAGACATACAGACAGACAGAGTTACTTTCGCGCTTATAATATTAGTATGGATTTATTTTGGTGGCTAATATTACATGATGTTATAATGTATGTGGTAGAATATTATTGATAGACTGAATAAAAATCTTAGTAACTGTACAGACGGTTGGTTGTACGTTCAAGGAGAATCTATTGGAGATGACAAAATATTACTTTTCAATAATTATTTTGAAAAAAACATGGCTTTTGGAAAAGGGGTGTTTACATGATAAGTGGCATTTTTTCGACGTAAGGCATAAAACTAATAAGGCCGTTGAATCCTGGAATGGCAGGTTAAATAAAAAATTACAACCAAAACAATCTTGCGACGTTATTATTTCATTTACAGAAGGATTCTATGTACCTACTACTTTGGGTTACTTAAGAAGCCATTTTCGGCTACGTACCCGCTGGACCCTCAAAATTCGACCTCATCTATAAATTTATTAGTGTAAAAACAAAAGAAAGTATATGGTCCCAGAAGAAATTAAGAAGCGTTATTAAAGAATTGATTGATAACGAAATTAGTGTAGGTCATTGTATTGAAAAATTAGCTAATATCTGACTTTTCCATTTAAACCTATTGCGTCGATATAGCGCACACAAAACGGCAATGGTAAATAAACAAAGTAACAAATTAATATTTCATTTCAGATAATTGTCCTTTTTTCTGTCGTGTTTATTATGTAATTTTGGAACAAGTTTACAGATTCATTAACACTTGGCCAACAAAATATTATAATAAATAATTATGTACACAAAATGCGTATCATATTAATTATAATCATATTCCTTCAAAATGGTTTGTAGGTAAATTTAATTTGTTTACTTAGATAATGCCTATAATATTGGAACGGTCGATTATCATTGTAAACTAAATCACTGGGCCACTTGACTCCTAGTGGATATTCAGAGGTACAACTGGCCCACTTATAAAATTATATCTGGGCGAGTGTGGTATTAACATTTTGCAAGAGGGTACAACTCGCCTGCGGGCAAGATATTAAGAGGGCGACATGTCGCCTAACGGGACTTATCTCGAGATATCTTCGGTATCTACATATTGTAAAGGTCAAAGACATTTTACATTATATATTTTGAACAGCAGGTAGATCTACTGATGTGAAATGAAATGAAATATTTCATTTCGTATTTCGTCTACACCTTAATAAAAATAAGAAAATATTCGTATCCGAAATATACAGGCATAGAGATAAGAGCGGGCCCGACTTCTGAAAAAAGTCCAATCTTTCCATTATTATGACAGCTTAAAGAAATAGAGTAGGACTTCTTAATCACTTTTTCACAACTAATGAATTCCATTTGAAATTATTATAACATAAAATATGATGATATTTGACATTTGTCGAAAGGGTGAGAACTGAGACCTGTCCACAAAAATGTCAAACGTCACCACACAGTTACGCTATGTGAAAAAAAAAATTTATTACTTAGTGTTGGTCGAGTGGGACTTGCTGTAAAAATACAACAGCCATCCTTCTCCAGTTAATCATTACCAGCCACTCAACTGCTGATAAGGGTGAAACCTATTATTAACTCCCACAAGTTCATTGTTATCTCAGAGAAATACCTATTCTACTCGTAAGTATCTAGTTGAATGAAGGACGTAAGTATGCATAATTTATGTAGGTGCGTACTTCTTGATGTGACCTACTCTGACTCACTGTCCATGGGTTTTTCCGCCGAATTGTTTGTTTCATCAAACAAGTAATTCTCGGAAATTGTTCTAGCTGTGAGACACAATGTTGTCCCATTTATCCAAAATAATTTTTCAACATTATAAACACTCTCAGCAATAGATAGATACTATTGTGGTGTTTGTTATCGTTGAAATCTACTCATCGCTTTTCTTCATCAGATTGCCAATCTATAACTAAAAAATATTTGAACTGGCTGGTGTTGCAACCATTCATGGGGTGCGTAGGCACCTTACCAGTAGATGCGCAACGTCCTTATTTTAAATTGTTTAGATATAAATTAAAGATGTGTTATTGTAATCTCTAGTACTGGAACGTGTGTCTCATCTATATTCTAATATATAAAATTCTCGTGTCACAGTTTTCGTTGCCATACTCCTCCGAAACGGCTTGACCGATTCTCATGAAATTTTGTGAGCATATTGAGTAGGTCTGAGAATTGGCCAACATCTATTTTTCATCCCCTAAATGGTGCAGTGGGAACGGGATCTGACGCCACGAGGGCAGGAAAAAATTGGCGGTACGAAGTTCGCCGGGACAGCTAGTGTATATATAAAAATCAATTGCTGTTCGTTAGTCTCGCTAAAACTCGAGAACGGCTGAACGGATTTATCTTGGTCTTGAAATGTTCGTGGAGGTCTAGGGAAGGTTTACAAGGTGAGAAAAATTCGAATAATTGCCGGGAACCGACATCCACGCGGGCGGAGCAGCGGGCAAAAGCTAGTTCTAGATATAAATGTAACGCATTTAACATTTCTTTATGTTCGCATGAAAACAACGAAGTTCGCTTTGACGTATTTTAACTGCGCATCTCACGTACTGATACATACTATTTAATATGGAATGAGCAAGAGGCCAACGACTGCTGAGTGCTGACGCCACAAAAGATTGAGCTATTTTTAGTTTTACATTATTGACACACTTTTGAAGCAAGCAAAGGATATCTGTATTTTGTGCGATTGCGATACCGTCAAATTGAAGATGCTTTCGCATAAGTAGATATTAATTCTAACTTTAGTTTTTTTGTATATTTCATTTTGCTCTGTGTGCCTATCCATTGATGTTTGTCTATTTACTGAATCTTTATGGGACGAAACAACGAACTTGTCTGAAATTCGATCCTATGGGCTCTTTATTATCAAGCTAAAAGCTCGTAAATTGGCAATGTTTTAACCCTCATACTACATATAATGTGTTATGTGGGTAACGAGAGCTAGGTGTTCATTGGAAAACTTGTTCCAACTTTATTTAATCTATAGGAAAAACACCCTACTGAAAAGTTTAGCCCTCGATTCGAACTTCTTTCCGACTTGGGAAACCTCATCAAACTTTGAACACAGATAGTATACTCGTAGTCAGGTAGTCAGTAAGCACTTTTAAATAAACAGTCACATTAATTTATTCTATTTTTAATGAATTAATGTGCCTTTATTGCCTGAAACTTGGCTTACAATCCTTTACGCTGTGGGCTTACTTATTAAAGTCTATCGTATAGACGTGCTAATATTTTGAGTTTTTCGGAGAGGTTTTCTATTTTTTATGTAAATATGTACTTAGCGCGGATCACCACCACGTACAGTACCTACCCGACTTTTGATTTAGTACGTTGTCGGATGGTGAGTGAGAGTACGGCTAAGATCAGTTTAGTAGTGGTCTTAGTATCGTTTAAGAATAACTGACACTTTTTTTTTTTTTTTTCGTGCGGAAATCCCCTCGGATACCCCCCCTGCCGGAGCCGGAAGGGGAGGTTATGTCGGACTCGAACGGACTAAAACCGCACGCCGACTGTGGGTCTTGGTGCTAGGCCGGAGGTGAGGTTGTCAAAGACATATCCCTCGCACCCCGGCTGACCCAGGGCCATCCCTTACGGTCTGGCCCTCCTCAGGAGGGGGGACAACGGTGTCCCCAACTCGCCCCCGGAATGGGGAGGCGCGCTATTCAGCGCGCCGCCGCCGTGGCCTGCTTCTGCTGGGGTGACAGGCGGCTCCACCCGTCACCCCCAGGCCAGAATAACTGACACTGGAACTATAGTTTTTATATTTCATAAACTCAAACGGTTTTAACTACTCCATATACTACAGACAACGTTCTACAAAAACTGAAGCTGCTCTCACTCTCCCTCCCTGCACGTGCCAAATAAAAAATCAGGGACTGTACCTAAATCTTGTTATATAAATATTATGTATCTACTCGTATGTAAAGTTATGAATAATATCTACTTGTGCGTATGTTTGTTATATTCATTTATTTTTCTGACGTTTGTTAGCTTTACGTCATTCACGTTTTCGGACAGTTATTTGTACCTGTCAGGCAAGCCCCGTTATAATCGTTTCAGTTCAAGAGATTAGCCCCGACAAGAAACAGACAGATGAAAATTTAAAAGCGTATGTTTGTTTAAGTTGAAAGCGTGCAAAAATAACCTTAAGAGTATAAGGAGAAGTCTTTATTGCGTTATAACAGTCCAATTTATCTTAACTATACTTACTACTTCGCCCACGTGCAATAGGTACTGATCTCGTTCCTGTGATCCACAGCGGAACCTATTCCTTGAACAAAAGTTAACTATGAACTATTCTAGACTAGTCCATCTATTTCTGTGGATTTAATCCAGATACCTTACGGCTGTGTTTGCATGAGTGAATCCCAGTATAGCCGAAATAACCAAACCACATCACCTTACCGTTTACCGTAGGACCACCGACTCCGAAGTGAAGGCTTTGAAGCGACTATTACTAACATAAGGATAATTTGGATACAATTGTAAGCCGATGCGATTCTTTGATTGGGAGAACGTCACCTGTAATAGGCTACGTTTTGACTGTCTGTCACAGATAAACGCCTATTGATGATTTTTTTAATTTGTACTTTAAATTACAACGGGCATCAGCTTCTTATGAAAGTAAGATATTTAATATCGAAAATTAATCACAGCTGTTTGATAGCAAGCCAATTTCACACGACTAAAATATAACAGTTCGTTCCCACCTGTCAGATAACAGATGCTGTGATACCGCACAAGCAGATTATTCTCTCGTTCAGATATCTATGAAAAAACAGAACATCTCGACTCGACTTAGTATATCGGTTGAACAGCTCGTGACTCATTATGACCAAAATAACTTAAGAAATTATACAGTTTTGTATCTGTTTTTTAATATACGCTGGAAAATAAACTTATGGTAAGGTGCAAGTTGCAAGCGATTAACATGACCTAGACTCACGTCAAGACGAAAAACCGATCAAGTGCGAGTCGAACCTGCGCCCTGCGCATCGAGGGTCCCATACAAAACTGAATTGAGGGAGATAGAAGTATTTTTGATGATGTTATTTCCCTTTGGGTTTGAGTCATCGGACAGCATGCTCCATTCAGTCGGAAGATGCGTCGGCGAAATATTGTATGCAGACTTTCTTCTTCTGTAACAGCAAAGTCCTCTCTGGCTCACACTCAGGTAGTAGTAGTATGAGAGCTGATGATATTAACTACAGTCTCATCCCTTATCTGAATGAAATGGGTATCATTAGACGCGTCTTTAATTAGAGAACACGAAATACCTATGCTGCAAGGCTTTAAAAAGCTAAAAAAATCGATGTCTACCGAATTTCGTTTGTTGATAGAAATAGAGGGGTGCTAGGACTATATGATAGAGCAGTGCTGCAAGTTGAACGATGTAACAAGAGAAAGAAATAGAACGTTATTTCGGGTGTGTCAAGTTTATCTGATGTCTACGTATCTTGGAAATTTTAGTGACATTGTGTGATTGATCACTGAATCAATAAGCTGGATAATATATTTATCATATTCACGCCTAACATATTAATAAAGTGGTGTACTTTGTGCGTGCTTCTAATGTTGTACAGTTTCTGTACGTTGTAAAGTCAACAAATAACGATATAGTTGTTTGCTAATTAATATCATTTGACATATTTTTCAAATGTTCAACAAGTATAATTTATTAATCGTATTAAATTAATTATTCCAACATTGACTCATAATAGTCATAAATGTAACACACAAATAGGTCCATCGTATCTGGGAGGGTTTATAGCACCAATAAGTTTTAGATATTATAATGCTGTAATTACTTCGCAGGACTCCTCGTTGAGGTCTTCGGGGCCCTCAGCAACCTCACCTATATCTAGACTCCGCTATAGAGACCTAGGATATAAAATACTCTATGCCCAAGAAATTTATTGCCCACAGGTAGAGTACCAATGGAAACTCTACCTGTGTGCAAATGTCAGCCAAATCCATTCACTGTTTTTGCGTGTTTGCAAACAAAAAAACAATGGATTAGGATTAAATTGTGTAAATTAAAACAAATTATAGTACTAAGTCACGTGTAAAGTGGTACATTTATTGAGCCCATTTGTCCAATCAACGGAGATAATGTTGATGTTTCCCGTGCGCACGAGTAGGCATTAGATTGTACAGACAGCACGAAAATTGTTTTTTATATGGTAAAAAGCATCCGGGTAAGTCAGATCCTTTTTCAAAACCACTCAAGATATTTGATAGCGTCAAAATGAAATTATGACAGAATAGAACTTTTTGTTTACACCTTATTTGTCTTTATGCCGGGTTTACACGCTTGCCAAGCCTTGGCAAACGGCAAACAGCCCCAAGGCATCACAAATCTCGTTTGGCGTTTGGAAAGCGTTTACACGCTTGTAAATGGATCAGTCTGCAACCTACCTCCAAGCATGGCGGACACCGAACTTGTCACGGCAATTGCATTTGGTTTAACGTACTTTTATTTGAAATGCAAGCAAAGTGAAACAAAAAAAGGAAAGTGCTAGCGAAAAGTACTTTTTTAATTTTTAAATGCTTCACTGGCCTTCCGATAAGTTCAACAAGACGAATCCATGCATCTGCTTGTTTCTTCTTATCTTTATGATTTGCATCTTTCTCCAGAAACGGAAGACTCTTCTCATTCGACCAGACCTCGTTTTTAGGGTTCCGTAGCCAAATGGCAAAAACGGAACCCTTATAGATTCATCATGTCTGTCTGTCTGTCCGTCCGTACAAAAATTTTTTTTTTCATTAAACCCATGCGTGTGGGGTATTTATAGATAGGTCTTCAAAAATGCTATTGAGGTTTCTAACATGGTTTTTTTCTAATGGTATACATTGCTATGCAAACTTCCAACGAAAATTGGTTTGAACGAGATCTAGTAAGTAGTGTTTTTAATACGTCATAAACCGCAATTTTCGCCTTTCATTCAATTTAACATAACATAAACATAAACTCACACCTGTATTCCCCGGAGGGGTGGGCAGAGGTGCTAGCACACACATTTCGCCAGTTTATGTTTAGGTGCCAATGCCATTAACCGGGCACTTATAAACCTGCGATAAATACACACATAACTTCGAAAACCATCGAAAAGTCATTGGTGTGTGAGATGGTAAACCTGGGATCGAACTCGAGACCTCGTCTCAGCAGTCCAATAACCATACCACTAGGCTCATTCAATTAACTCAAAAAATTCTAAAAACAAAACATTTAATGAACTACAAGAATTTTTATATTATATTACTTAATGCTGCGGAACCCTTTATGGGCGAGTCCGACTCGCACTTGGCCGGTTTTTTTTTTAGCATGAGCAAAAATAAATTATTAGGCTTGCGTGAGCTTGTCGGCAAGCGCCGACAAGCTAACGCAAGCCAAGCCAAACGCCTTCTTTACACGCTTGTGATTGTCGAGACTTGCCAAGGCTTGGCAAGCGTGTAAACCCGGCATTAGGATTAAGATGTATCGTTGCTGAAAAAGGCTGTAGATAGCCTTTGTTTCCTTTAATATTTTACTTACTATTTTATCTCTGGCGTGACATCTGGTTCTTCTTTAAAGATAGTTGAAGTGGACTGTTCTCGATACTTATATTATTGGCTGAGACTGTTTGAACTGAAGAAAAGCAACACGCTTATCCTAGTTGAAAGGTATTTGTAAAATATCCCTGTAGAATATTTTGGCCAACAATGTAGGCTGAAGTTCAAGTGTGCCAGAAGAATATTTTGTTCCCAAACACCGTATTTTTATCATTCAACACTTTCACATTGTCCTCTTTAAAGTCCTTTTACAGGATAATGAATGAATGATATTTTACTATTTCTTAAGCTCGGCCACTGTTAAAATAGAACATAATAATATTCTGATGGATATATAATACATCTTTTACAATGGAGGCGCATGCGTTTGTTTTGTGTCAGATCCGAGAATTTTAAAGAAATTCATTATTTTTATAATTCCATTGTCTTCTTACCGTACGTACATGGGTTGTTTATAAACATTGTCATTTTACTTGCTGGCTAACACCGTTTCCACTCAGTGTACTTTCGCGTTGCAATGAAACTATACCGTTCCGGTGTTCGGGAGAGCGGATAGGGGCTCACTCGGTCAGGTGATTCGTGTCTTCCGTCGATCGCACGATTCCACATACCCTTTCTCTTCGTACTTATCGATGTCAATGGCACTTGATCTCTGTGTGAGCTGGCCGGAATCTTCGTATTTTACGTAATGAATGACAAGGTCGCTGTACAACATAGTTTAATGTACTTTATCCTTAAGTTTTGTATTATAAAATAATTATGTGGTACATTTTATCCATGAAAATCACGCGGAACTTGTTACAAAGGTTGTGCTATTTCTGGAAAGTATTCTACGAGCATTTAATTTGTTTTGGTTCGCCCGTGACTTACTATCTTATCGTAGCGATAAATTGGTTCGACTCGATACACAATCGATATTATAACTAGATACATTTATGTACAACTGTTTTCAACAGTTATTCTCGCGAGCGCAGACGGACCGCTACATTCACTGTCTTGTTACGCGGTATATAATTCATAATTATTCGATGAACGTTGGTAAAAACTCGTGTCTCATATTCTGTGTAGAGGAGGAAAAAGTGTGTGTAAAATGTCTATAGATTCGTGCCGGTCTTTCATATTATCAGTGAAGTGTATGAATATGTGCTAGCAATATCACGTTCCATAAAAGTCGTGATTTCAATGTCATTTGCCTGTGTATGCCGCTTTTGTTTATACAGCTTTTAAACTGAATCGTGGGCATATTTTGCGGCTAGTGAATATGTCGTTGTACTTAGAGTAATATTTTATAGACCGGTTTTAACCGTCCTCTTTTGCTCAAGTGAACAATTTCCAGTGACCCCGCGCAACGTGGTGTCGTGATCATTTATGTCATCGTGCTCTTAGAGCATACAGCAAATTTTTCTTTTTTTTTTCTTTCACTGTTTATCATATATCCACTGTAATCCTGATATTATGTGCTTTAAATCTTTGTTATCATATGATATTGCTCGCATATCTAATCTTATGATAAATTTGGTATAAAAAAAACTTGTTTACTTCTCGTAGCTTCGTTTCCCAATTATTTTTGTTTTATAACTCTCTCTAAGTAGCTTTTTTATAAGTTTGGGAAATTGTGGTGAAGTTTCAAAGGGTTATTATTATTGTTTGAGTTACTTTTTATCTTCATGACCATTTTTATCGGTAAACGAGGTTCGAAACATTTTGAAAGTACTGTCCTGTCCTGTAATCCATTTACAGATTAAACGATCTGAAGTTAGTTGATTGGTATTTAATTTCAAATCGTTAACATTTTTAGGCGTTGTTCCGCCTTCATACCACGACAACTCATACCATTCTTAAATCATACCAAATACGTATTCTTAAGTCATACCGAAGTAAAAAGTACAAAAATGTACGGATAGCACGATAATACATCCAACTAATTTTATTGTTTTCATTATGTTCTAAACTATAGTACCTAACTAGGAAAATCTACCCCAAAAGAAAACGAAAATAAATTGATTTGATTTGATTTAAAATATCAAGATGGATATTAATACAATACAGAATAAATACTAATTAGTGCTCTCCAACCGGTAATTAATAATTGGTAACTGCCTGGAAATGGTGACCCCTATATTCCCTACAAATAGTGAAAAATGATATATGTGTTTTTTGATAAGTAATTTTGAATGTTTTTTTTTGTTCTACTTTGGTGGTATAGTATAGTGTCCCACCCATCTAATAGAGATAATTTATGTCTTTGTTGATTTATAAAAGTTCTTATTATTAGTAATTTGGATAAACTGTTTAATTTCATTAGTGTTGATTTGGATGTATTTTCATAGAAAATCTCTTTTTTTTTAAATAAAACAGGGATAAATCGAGAAATATGACCAATATCAATTCAAGAAATTCATATCATAGCTTTTTTAAACCGTATTTTAGTTGTAAAGCGTGTTTTATAAGGTAAATAGGATATAGTATGAATTAAGCATGTTAAACTGTAAAAATGGCATGAGTTAAGAAAAAAAAATGAATAGAAATTCAGTGGTATGAATTAAGAATAAAAATAAATAACAATCAGTATGACTTAATTTTTAAATTGTATGAGTTTTCGTGGTACGAAGACGGAATAACCCAATTTTAGATATTCGCGAGGATTTTGCGTACTATTTGGAGGTCCACTTTAAAGATTCTAATTAGAATGATGTCTCGTTGAATGAATCAGAATTGATCGCTATCTAATTTGTGTCATGTCTTTACCCCATTTCGTGATTAATGATCATGACTGACTTCTTTTATCTTCGCGATTGAATTCGTATCTATGTGATTCTTCGTTGCGAGCTCAATTATTAGTCATATTTTAAGGTCCGATTCTGTAGTGTCTATAGGTTTTATAACGTTCATTTATTTCGTAGAAATTTCACTTACCTCAAGATGTAAAATGCCCAAGTATTATTGGGTAACGAACTGTGCCTATAATTTGTACTGGACTGTGAGTGAACTAGAATTTTGAAATAATGGTGGATAACGCCTCATTTGAATATTCAGAGGAATCTAGCGGAGAGAGTGGATATACTAATGGACGTGTTAACGGGTGAGGCTTTGATTTTATAGTTATTTTATGGTTATTTTCTCTGTAATATAATAATGCAATATAGGTACATATATTACATTATTACAGATAGTCTCAAAATTATCAAATAAGTACATACCATACATACTTACTTCCATACTAATATTATAAATGCGAAAGTAACTCTGTCTGTCTGTCTGTCTGTATGTTACGCTTTCACGCCAAAACCACTGAACCGATTTTGATGAAATTTGGTATACGGGTAGATTATACTATGAGGAAGGACATAGGCTATGTTTGGTCGCGATAACCATTCCCAGACTCAATTGGCCGCTAAAAAGAGTTCTTCTCTGAAACTTACTTAAAAATGAAATTAAATAAAATGTATTTCGCTGCACCTACCATTTAAATAGTTAAGTATCTACCTACTCCATAAATTTAACAACCATTCATAATGCGTTATGTATCTACCGTAAGTACCGTAACATTATGCAACCATTGAATGTTATATTTACAAAAGACTTTTTAAACTAGTTGATTTTTTAGAGAACTAAAATAGTCGTTATAATAATTATTAGGTTAATGAACTAGCTAGACAATGCTGGGTATAATTACGACCCTGTCCTCCTTATTATACACAGTAGTCTGTTAAATAAAACAAATGATTAAAAAATAAAAAACCCGACTGCCACTGAAAAGACCAAAATAAGTTTGATAGCAGGCGGTACCCATTAATTTTCTTTCGGTTTATGATTGGCAAATGGGTACCGCCTACTATCAAACTTATTTTGGTCTTTTCAGTGGCAGTCGGGTTTTTTATTTTTTAATCATTTGTTTTTTTTATGCTTTTTAGTTATGATATGACATGTATATATTTTTGTACGTTACTGAAGGTAACGTACAAAAACATACGTTTATATTTGAAATAAAAACTTAAATCATAAGAAAATTAGCGAGAATGATTGTTTCGTTAAACAACTTTAAATCGTTATATCTCCTAAACTATTGTTTAAAATGAAAAATGATAAAAGGAACCTGAAGATGATTTTAAAATACCTATTCGATGACACCCCACTTGACATAGTTCATAGACATTTTTATTTTTCATTTTGACAATATGGCGTCTGGTTGTCGCTGTGGTGAATTTTGATTACTGTAATGTCTTTAGTGACACTCGCAAGGTTAAGACGAATCGATTGACGTAAGAATTATCAAAATCGGCCTACGCATTTGGTCTCTAGAACGCCACATAGAAACAAACATACATACATACATACATACATACATACATAGACTGATAAACACATTACCCTCCTTTGCGTCGCGCAGTCGAGTAAAAAAGCTATATAAGTATAAATATTATTTTTCATTGTTTTTGAACAAAAAAAAAACAGATTTTTTGTTAGTCCACATAATGTAAGCAGGGTCGGGGGAATATGTTTTTTTTTTTTTTTATCGTTCGATAACTCCCCACGGATACCACCACCACAGAGCCGGTGGAGGTGATTATGTCGGACTCGAACCGACTAAAACGCACGCCATCTTGGGTCCTTGGTTGCCGGAGTTGAGATTGCCAAAAGCATATCTCTCGCACCCCGACAGACCCAGGACCATCTCTTTCGAGATGGCCCCCTTCGGGTTGTGGGGACCAAAATGTCCCCATCTAGCCCCGGTTACGGGGAGGCGCACTTTGCGCCGCCGCCGCGGCCTGCTTCTGCTAGGGTGACAGGCGGCTCCACCGGTCACCCCCCGGGGGAATATGTTGAAGACATAAATCCATTTTTTAAGACTAGCCTATATATTAATTCAATTCGCTTATTAAGGTGAAGCCCGCTCTGCGTAATCGGCATGCGGTTACTACTGCAGGATCTTTTGGACATTGTTTGAAATTACACGCACAACCCCCGCGCGTGTTTTAAATTTGCACGATAATTTTGTGCTCTATGGAGGCGTGTAGTTCTGAATGTGACTGATAAAAAATTCAATACGCGAAATATATTGAGTTAGCTAGAAGTAATCGTGCGACCAGATTTTGCAGTGCTTCCTTGGCCGAATAAATAATAAATAAATACTCCACAACATTCTACACAACGCTATCTAGATCCATGGTAAGCTTAACTAGCTTGTGCTGGCCATAACTTAACATATACTCACGCCTATATACCCCGAAAGGGTAGGCAGAGGTGCTAGCACCCACATTTCGCCAGTTTATGTTTAAGTAAGTCATTGGTGTGTGCTATGGTAAACCTGGGATCGAACCCGAGACCTCATCTCAGCAGTCCATTACCCATACCACTACCTAAGGCTACCGCAGATGTTCGCTTGTGCTGGCCGAATAGTACAAATTTATCAAATCACAATTTTATCTCTATAAATTTAAATCGAAAAACATCAACATACAGGTCAAGATTTATCTCATCTTAGAATGCAACACGTTACGAAATAAGAGTGTGTTATACTTATTGATAATTCAAGAACGATTGCAACGGTCCCGACCACACGCTCTGAATAACAAACATCCTATCTGTTCCCTGTTATCCATATTTATTAAAATTCAATTACTTGCGTAGATATTTGCGTCATATGATGTTTAATGTATTTAGCACAAAAATACCCCACAAGATCTTACTGCGTTAGGAATAAGGTGTATTTTGGTATGGCAGAGATTTTTTAAGATGGGATCCTAAATCCCGTATGGATGCATTATAACCTGGGACAAACACAGTTCGCGGTCAGTTACAAGTGGCTCCTTCGTTCGGTGCTCTCGTTCTTATTTTCGTCTGTTCAAATATGGTTGTGTTCTTCCTGAAGTGAGTCTATTTCTTTTTAGTTGCTTATTATTTTTATTATTACAAATGTGGTTTCGAATTTTTCCACATGTATTGTATCCTTAATGTGTATTCTTAGGTTTGATTTTTCCTTCGCAGGAGATTGTTCAGATAGGTACTGAATAAATAAAAATATAGGACACAAATAGCGATCTAGCAGCGTACGCCTGCACCAAATCTGCGCCATTTCGTATTTGTTTCAATTTTTCGCAAGAAGCTTTTTGACTATTCTGCCTATAATTCTAAATTAAAACAAGTATTGACAAAAATATGTAATAGAAGTGGTTTATCAAGCCTGAAATATATTTCCCAAAAATGAAGTCTAAAGTAATAAAGAATTAGTGGAATTTAATTTTAATTTATTAGTGCAATTAGTGATTAAGTTATATAATTCATAAATGTTTAGTATACAAAAGTATATAATGTAATAAAACTAAGCAGCTTAATAATTTTTAGTAGGTACCTTTCGCTCGAGTGCTAACTTATCTCCTCGCTACAGTTGCTACATAAGTTTAAAAGACACGTTTTACTGAATTCTAAAGTGTAAACTTTAAGTATATTGAGGTAGGTGACTAACTTTAACGCACACTAACGCGAAGTCGTGATTCTATCTACACTGATTCATATAATATCGTTTTATGCGTTAATTAAAATTACAATAATTGTAGAATGAGGCTTTTGAAGTTGAATGTGTGAAAGTGAATGCAAGCAAGATGAAAGTTATAGTTTTTGTGACGAATGAAGACGTCTGCACTCTGCATGTAATGATATGACTTCCCTGGACCACCTGGAAGTCCTTAAATGTACTCCGGACGAAGCTCGGCCTATGCAATTAAACCCGGATTAGGTGGGTTTCTCAGACGAGGTGGACCCACGGTGTAAATATGAAGCTACACCGCAGACTATGACCTACCAATTGGCGTGCTTCTGAGAACGCTATCGAGGTGGCTGCACACGGGGCAGCGACCATACAGCCATATGGTCGCTGACACTGGGTAAACCAAATATGACGCGATACACCGTCGACTCGATAGAAGAAGAAGACCACTAATTTTAAAAGCTATATTATAGCAGGAAAATATAGGTTAAATCGCGTAAATGCTTTGCTGTAGGTATACCTAATATGAACAGTACTCAAATGCTCAAATAAACCTGACTGGTGATCCGTAATGATGTGCTGATTCTCAATTTAAAGATACCAAGAATATGGTATGATAAAATGAGTGAAAGCAATTAATGCAACGCAAACCGACGTTCGGACGAATGCTGAAATTAGCTTCAAGCAGCCGAAAGTAGATTGAGCAGTCGAAATTCGGTTACACAGAATATGAAATGAACTTCGACTCATCTCTACAAATTATTGACGTGTACGTATATCATACAAATTTAAGTAGGCAGGTCGGTCTGGGTCAACGTCGAAAAAC
Source organism: Eilema sororculum (assembly GCA_914829495.1). Taxonomy (NCBI): domain Eukaryota; kingdom Metazoa; phylum Arthropoda; class Insecta; order Lepidoptera; family Erebidae; genus Eilema; species Eilema sororculum. Next base: position 14,378,461 of record OU618552.1, on the reverse strand, counting down.
ATACACCGAGCAAATTGATCATGTTTCGAAGGTTTTTGGACCTGATAAAGATAATGAAAGATCATACGAGTACAAGCAAATGAGCGGTTTATTGAAGGAAGTGTAGAATGTTGAATGACAAAGAAATTTCAACTAACGAATTTGTTACAATTTTAACACAACAACTCATTTAATTTTACCTTAACATCAATGAATTCTTTATGTAGTTATGGCGGTTGTACACACACCTTTTTTTTCGCCGTCAGTGTCAGTGTTGTATGGAGCACTATGGAAGCATGTTGACAGCCACGGCGAAAACGGCCACGGCGCCATCATTTTCACCGTAACGCTAAAAAATGTGCTATGTACAATAGGCCTAAAGCTGCGACAATGTTCCAAAAACTTGGGTGGCGCCGGTGTCCGATGTAGCAGATAAAGTAGATAGGTAATTTCGTATTATGGGCACTAGCTTAAACCTCGAATTACTTGGGTAATACCACTAGGCTCTTTCCTAATTTTGAGCCATTATTTGACAAAATTAATCATTAAACATATTTGAGTACATCGTAAACTTGCCTGACAGTTCAATGATAGCCGTTTCCGTTTTCCTAACGATGTTTAACATTAATCGATCATTGTGTTCATTTGTTACTAACAGAGCGTGTTGAACTGTAAACAGAACATTTAGTTTCCTTTACTTCTGTCATATATGCTATCTTTACAGCCATAACACTAGCCAACATGCTTGTTTGTACTTGGTTCGTGTTGCAATGTTTGATTTACGTAAGGTTACGGTAATGATTTATATATCCTTTGTCTAAAGTTACGTGTTGTTCATAATTATCGTTTGGATACTTCTCCCAATTGTGGCAATGCAAATATGAACGGCTTGATACTTGAACTTCGAAGTGAAAACTGACCTCTTCATAATAAAGGAGCTGTTCTATTCTCTTATAACTATTCGATTCTATTGTAAATATTAAAATCACAACCCTGCTTTACCACGCAATATGATAACCAAAACTTCAATCAGTTCTCAAACAAACAGCTAAGCGATAAGTATTTGAAGGGGGTCATAATATATAAATACATTGATATATTGTTCAGTTCATACGAGTGAACCCACCAGTCACTAGGTTATCGACGACAAACATCCTCACGTTGTAGACACGGAGCCCACGAAGGACAGAATATGATTTCCTTTTCCATGGTTGTAGTCCATTGTAAATCTGTTATTATACTAGCAATTAACTATTTCATTTAACTTATGGAAAACATAGCAAAGGAAGTAACAGCTGTGCTCACGGTCTTTAGGTAACATTGAGGTGATGATGATGAATGAATAGGTACATTTTTTTTCTAATGTTGGAAAATCAGTCGTCTTCAGGGTTCAAAACTCATCTGCTATTTGATGGACAAGGCTTCTCCGTTGGGCATCCTCTTGATAAGGTCAGAGGACATTATTTGTTCTCCAAAATAAACCAAGGAGTTGTAGACTGGACCTCTCGGGCTCTAAAGTACAGTTAGCGTCAGAACGATTTTGACTACAAAGTCTCGAAATGATAATACCAAGGTATTATTAGCAAATTATAAGGTTTTATTGATTTAAATTGTGTCTATTATTTTCCGAACTAAAGGTTTTTTTTTATTCTATTGATTTTAAGGAGCTTTTGCCCACATGGGCACGTCAGCTCCATTGTTCCTTAAGCTTAACTAACAAGCACAAATTATGAAATTGTATAAACTAATGAATCATAATACCTACCATAAGTTTATATAATGTACTAGCTTTTGCCCGCAGCTCCGCTCGCGTGGATGTCGGTTCCCGGCAATTATTCGAATTTTTCTCTACGTACAAACCTTCCCTGGACTTCCACGAATAATTAAAGACCAAAATTAGCCAAATCGGTAAAGGCGTTATTGAGTTATAACATTACAACGAAAAGTGGCATTGATTTTTATATATATAGATATAAAAAAAATGTATGGTATACTTATGCTATATTTATTACCCCGGAATTAAGAAAGAGAGTCACTAGGAGCCACCAATACTAAGCTGCAGAATTTTTGGGCAACATCAGATTTTGTTAGTCCAACATCTAATCTATTGAGACTAAATTCCTTCAAGATTGACTCTCTTTCCGTTTTATTTGAACTAAAGGTACCAAATATCAAATCAATCAGTAAACAGGACGCAGGGATCGATCTGATGCTGACTGCACAAATTCATGTATATATGCGTGGATTGACGCTCGGATGTAAAATACAAGCATGTTAATATTGAGGTCTAAATTCAAATTCACTCTAACAGTATCTATCTACTGTTTTGTTTTGTTCTACAGCGTTTTGTTTGAGTAGCCAAATATATTGACGGATGTGATCAACCTGGGTGACTGTCTCATTTCCGGTGTCAAATGAATTAGGTACTTTGTAGGTACTTAGTTTTACTTTGACTATGCTAGATTTTGAATTCTTGGTACTCAAGTACGATGTGGGGAGATCCCTTCAGGTCCATTGTCTAGTTCCATTATGGAACTACTAGGATTTTTTTCTCTTGATTTTTCCATGGAACCGTGTTACATCCCAGCAGTTTATGATAGTGTTGATAGATCAAATCGTATTTGATGTACATAAGTAGGTACCTACATACCTACTTACATATTTTTTTACTTGATACATATCATGCGATGAGTGTCACATACAAAAGCAGTACCTACCTACTTATTAAGTGCGTGTCACGTGGTTCTATAATTACTGGATAGGGCATAGCGTAATGTTATGTACTGCGATCAGAGAATTATGCAAATTGCTCTTATTCACAGGAACTTTGTGCTTGCTTTGCTATAAGTGCGCATGTATGTACAATTGTACACACAGTATTATGCATAGAAACCCCCAGAACAATGTAAATTCATGCAATAAAATATTTGCATTGAGCGGCCATCGAACCGTGAAGTTCGTTCGCGTTAACAATGCAGTCATCATTGTCCTTCAGCCTAGCCCCGCCCCCTAACCAAACAAATCTTTTCAAATTACAAGGTCAAGTTCACAGGTTCCATTGAAGACATTGCTTCGAACGCAACGGTTACGTCCTGTCATTTGTGTTAGCTGATTTAAATTTAAAAAAATTAATACCAATTCGTAAAAATAAAAGTCGTTCGGTAATTCGTTGTGTAGAAAGAAAAGTAATTTAAGTACAATGTTTTTAAGTATTTAAACAGTGTGACTTACATGTCACTGTTGACAGCTTAGTACAAAAAACGTCAGCTGCTTGAGTTTATAGTATGTTTCTTATTCTTAGTGAAAAAAAGGAAAATAATACATTGAAATCGGCAGTGAAAAAAAGGGCCCGGAAGTCTATGATTGATAAATTTGATGAATTAGACAATATACATTATTATTATCATTATGACGCAATTCAGTTAGTAGACACTGATCGATGGAAGAAATGCTGCGAACATATAATCTTACGAGAAGAAAATACCATGTGGAATTTATATGACGTCATGGAATGCGCTGCAGAAAAATCTTTTATAAATACTGACAAGGATACTAGTGATAGTGATTAAAATATGATATTTATGACAAAATTTTTTTTTTAAGCTTTTATGTGTATCTTTATAAACTCTTCATTAAACTTGATCTGTTAAAATATAATTTGTTTGAATTTTAACACCTCTGTGAATACACCATAAGCACTGATGACTCACTGCATTCTTAACGCGAACAAACTATAGTAACTTTATACATACTTTCTTTTTAGATTTTTCTCGCATTATGGCTGAGAATTTGTGGTAGTAATGGCGTCGTAAAAATGGTGTTAAGAGAGCACTTAAATGACGATTTTTCCATACACTAGTTTTAGAGTAGAGACTTAGTTTTTGACTTAAGTAATTGCATGGCATTCATAAGAGTAGGTAGCCGCGTGGTTCCCGGCAGAATAGAATTTGGGTCACACCATCTCTCCTTATACAGTATCGTACAAGGCGACTAAGGGATAGGGCTGTTTAACATCAGACAGATATAACAGCCCAGACTCAGCCTCAGATGCATGACTTGAGTCAATAATAGTGCCCGGAATACGGAAATAGGCCCCACCCCCAATTACGTGGGACCGAATACATGCGCCTAATCCTCTGGGGATAAAGGCGTGATTATATGTAGTAGGTATGTAAATTCTGGATAATCCAAACAATTTCACTAATTAAGGCAGTTGTAGGATAAACTAACGAATTTATTGTTCGTTGTTTACTTAACTCGAATGTGTAACTGTATACAGGTTCTAGGTACTATAAGATAGATATCACGTCGTTCCACTCAATGTAAAACCAGTAAATTGAACCATTACATAACCTGCCGGCATCCAAGCATGTTGAATACGGCAGTGTCTTCCCAGAATCATGGTTGAGTTGAAGTACGTTGTGTAATTGGATTGACAGTTACGCGCTACTTAGTTTGACTATTGTACGCACCGTTTCAGAAGCGACTGTAATAAAACATGAATTACTATACAGCAATCGCAATAGGTTATTCATAAAACACACTCAATATTTATTAAATAGTGGCAGACTTTCTGTACGTCCAAACGTTACAAAATATTATACCGATACTAGAACGCCATTGTGCTGCTTCAATAGTATGATGCGATATTATGTATTTACGTATGGACTTTGATATAGGTTTTTTATTTGGAAAACTTATTATTATTCTAAAATTAAAGTAACCAAAGTTGCGGCTTGTAACATCAGCTTTCTGCAGTAAAAATCTTCGGAGTTACCCTGAACAAACAGACAAAAAGGACAGACAAACCACTAACAAGTGAGAATTCCGCGCTATAGACTTGTCTGGGCTTGCAGGTGAGTTAAGCTTGATCCCCGAAAACTGTGGCGGTGTTCCGTGTACACCCAAAGATCAAAATTCAAAAGATTCAAATGATCTCTGATACTATGATATTTAATTTATGGTTATATTTACCAGTGCAATAAGAATTCTTTGATCAGAGGATGCTAATTGCCAATATTAAAATGCTAATACATCACGTAATTACGTTATATCCATTTTATCTGCAATTTATTACTTTTGCTATGGCTTCTATAAGTGTATGGTACTTAGGTACACATTTTATTGCATAATAAAATAAGGTATTGTATGAGGTGATCAACATTAACCTAATTCGCCCTCGTCATACATATCTAACCTACTATGTTTGAAGTAATATTTCAAATCAAATAATTGCTTGTCTTGTCAGTTCCAATCGAAAACTGTGCAAATAGTGTATTGAGTTTCGCCAAGATCTTTGATGCCCAAGCCAACCAACCTGTTAGTCGGTTCACCTGCTGATAGACTAAGTTCTGGCATAGGTTTCCCTGCAAAGGAGAAGTACAAATATTCTTAGTGGAAATTAAGTCACCAAATGACACTTTATTATATTATATTTTTATGTCTATGTGTCTTTTTACCCGACTGCGCGACGCAAAGGAGGGTAATGTGTTTATCAGTCTATGTATGTATGTATGTATGTTTGTTTCTATGTGGCGTTCTAGAGACCAAATGCGTTGGCCGATTTTGATAATTCTTACGTCAATCGATTCGTCTTGACCTTGCGAGTGTCACTAAAGACAACAGTAATCAAAATTCACCACAGCGACAACCAGACGCCATAATGTCAAAATGAAAAAAAAATAAAAGTCGATCGACTATGTCAAGTGAGGTGTCGTGAATAGGTATTTTAAAATCATCTTTAGGTTCCTTTTATCATTTTTCATTTTAAATAATAGTTTAGGATATATAACGATTTGAAGTTGTTTAACAAAACAATCATTCTCGCTAATTTTCTTACTTATTGATTTAAGTTTTTATTTCAAGTATAAACGATATGAAGGAAATTACAAAAAAGATATACATGTCATATCTTAACTAAAAAGTATAAAATAAAAAAATTATTAAAAATTAAAAAATCCCGACTGCCACTGAAAAGACCGAAATAAGTTTGATAGCAGGCGGTACCCATATGCCAAACAACAACCGAAAAGAAATTAATGGGTACCGCCTGCTATCAAACTTATTTCGGTCTTTTCAGTGGCAGTCGGGTTTTTTTATTTTTTTAATGTAAACTTCCAAATTATCACATAATAGAATATTAGTTAGAATGCTGTAGGAAAATATAAGGAACTAGCTTTTGCCCGCGGCTCCACCCGCGTGGATGTCGGTTATCGCGACCAAACAGCCTATGTCCTTTCTCATGGTCTAATCGACCCCTATACCAAATTTCATCAAAATCGGTGCAGTGGTTTAGGCGTGAAAGCGTAACATACAGACAGACAGACAGTTACTTTCGCATTTATAATGTTATAAGTATGGATGACATGAAACGTAGATAACGCTGTCGTTGCATGTAGTATGAATAAAAGTTCAGTATATCCGTATCTTGGCTCCTCTCCAAACAGCTCGGCACTTAGTGCTTTTGAAGCACTTAACAAAGTGCACACAAGATGGAGCGCTTAACGCTTTCTTCAGCGGTGGCTTACCGTAATATTCTAATGCTGAATTTCACCAGCAGAAATCCGTTCTACTAACAATATTATCCCCAAACGCTTAGTTGGCCACAGGTTTAGTTTGCATCGATTATAGTTCTCTACGTTCTCTAAATCCATTCTAAGGCTCAATTACGATAGGAACTGCAATTTAGGAGAACTCCGGGCTTCAAAGTGCAATGGTACTTGGCAGACAATACTGAATGTTGAGGACGCAATAACATCCTTGAAGCATCTGCCAAAAAACGAAGACTGATAAAGTTCTGGCGCTGGCGATCCTCTCCGGCTTGGAAGACCCGACAGCAGTCGCTTCAACAAAACAAACGGATTTCGGGCACCAAAGTGAAAATTTTTGGAAGCTTTGCTCTGCTAGTGATCTGCTGAAAATATTTAAGTATTGAAATCTATCAAAACTAACATCTTATTTATCTATTGTTCACAGGCAAACAATAAAGCCTCTCTCGGGGTCAGCACCTTCAGTTCGAACGGCAGCGCAAAATGCTCCAGGAACCGTCGACAAGAAAGAGACCAAAGATGGGAAGCAGCCCAGCAAGTCGCGACAAAAGAAGTTCCAGAGGCACTTCCCGCAGGTTGGGCCGGAGGAGAAAGTGCTCAATTGTAAGTACACTTTAATGCGGCGTATGTAACGGAATAAAACCCGGAACGGGACATTGACGGGACGGGCACGTGGCTGAATGTGGTGTTAATGCATACGAACCGTGACAGTGATACAGATCTAACGTTTTGGACAGAAATTGAGAAGAATGGACGAGCTTTTTCCCGCCCCATACGTGCCACGTTCCCGTCTCGTCTGTGCTTCCGTGACATATGCACAGCCGCATTTCCAAAAACTTCCCGTCCCGTCCCCGACCCGTCCGTGCAAAAACCCGTCACGTGTGCAACTGCCTTTAATGAAATAATTTTGTAGCAATTAATATACTAACTTGCCCTGTAAATTCAAAACATTATGTATAAATTAAACTCGATATGTTTATACATATGATTTAATATGCTGTAGTATTATTAATAGCGTGTACGGTACTCGTAATATTATTACTAGCGCGTTACAGAATGGAACAGCGGCATCTACCGAGCTGTTACAAATACATATCCTCATAATCAAGTCTGCCTTGTGCGTTCAGTAAATCCTAGCTAACTTTTGTATACATATAGCTTGATATGATAACTCACAAACTTTTAATGGGGTTGAATCGTCGTTTTCCAGCGATAAATGTTTAATTTGGGGATGTCAGTATAAACTTTGATCCGCTATTATACCTAGATACCTAATTTAATTGGTTCACTTATAATAGGTATACAAGCTAGTACTTGGACCAATCTAGGACATAACAAAGCGCTATCTATACCTTTTTTTTTTTTTTTTTTTTTTTCGTGCGGAAATCCCCTCGGATACCCCCCCTGCCGGAGCCGGAAGGGGAGGTTATGTCGGACTCGAACCGACTAAAACCGCACGCCGACTGTGGGTCTTGGTGCTAGGCCGGAGGTGAGGTTGTCAAAGACATATCCCTCGCACCCCGGCTGACCCAGGGCCATCCCTTACGGTCTGGCCCTCCTCAGGAGGGGGGACAACGGTGTCCCCAACTCGCCCCCGGAATGGGGAGGCGCGCTATTTAGCGCGCCGCCGCCGTGGCCTGCTTCTGCTGGGGTGACAGGCGGCTGCACCCGTCACCCCCAGGCCCGCGCTCATGGGGGACGGAGGTTAAGCCTAGATTTTATCAACAATTAACATAGTTAGGTATCTTTTTAGGCTTGCACGTGAGTTTGACTTAGGCCCAGAAGGTCTACACTGTCTTCACCTTTCCTTCTTTTAACCAAGAGCAGCAATAATCTAAATGATTCTGTAACATAATTTATCTGTCAATGCTGCTAACCCACATTTACCCACGGGTTAAAGACCTTCGAATATGACTATCTTTATTTATACACGACGTATTAAGAAATATGAAAACACTTGGGAGGTGACTGACTGACTATCAATTGTGAGATAATGTATTCATGTATTAGCTTATGCTAAAACTGGATTTTTCCGTAGCCGCGGGCAACACGTAGTATGAATATAAAAAAAATATCCAGTGTCGATCTATAAGTCTGCATAATCAATGTATAATATTTTCTGTTACTGATCAATCTCTGGTTTCGAAAGGGAATAAGTGATGTGACTATCGAACCTGTGCCCAAGATCTTTCGCTCTGAGACGACTATACAATCAGCCAGTATACTTGTCGCCATCTAGCTACGACCAACTGAACTACTTTGATACTATAATACTCGTAGAACTAGTAGTGTCCTGGGTCATCGCATCCATAATAATACCCAACAACAACAACCGAAATAAGACAAAATTTATAACTTTTTAGATTTCTTATTAAATTTCAAATCAATCTTCTTATGAACTGTACACGTGTAAACGCAACGTGGACTAAGTTAAATGCGATATTCTCTTATAATCCCTACATTTTCACCACGCGCCAGTAAGCAGTGACGTCACCACGTGCCACAGTTTTGTATGGAGCGTTTTCGGGCGGCTCGAGAAAATGAATTTTCAAAATCAAATCTTTAACTAAGAAAATTTCAATTTAACAGTTCATCATATTATTGTCGAATGCACAGTTTTACAATAAAAAAAAAATAGGACACAACCCTATTAACCTGCATCGCACACATAACGTTATGTACAACATCCCAACAACAATGGAATTGCTGCAGCTCGCCAGTTGTGATCATCTTGCCTGTTCGGAGAAACATCTCACTTCCTTCCTCCGCGTGATTCATAAAATTTCGTGAATGCTAAAAATTTCATGTATAAAAGCAATCCGGAATAGATTGATGCATATCTTTTCCTTTCTTTTGGCTAAGTTAGTTCTATCATGCAAACGAAATTACCGTAACTGGCTATGTTAATATAATGAAGTAAAATAATACAATTAGTTCATGCAATCTGCAACTATAAATAAATAATACATAATAAAACGGGCTCTATTTTTTAAAGATTTTATATTTTACCTCGAGTAGTGATAACGCGTACAAGTAATGTACTCGTAGCAAGCTATTTATATCCACATGTTAAGATACTTTTGATTATATTACGTTTAGTTATTAAGTAAAATATTTTTTTTAAAAACTTCTTGAAACTTGTACGTATGTAATACAGAATTATGATGTCATATTTAGTTATCGTCAAATAATGTACTAGTATTGGTTGAGTGGTGATTAAATATAAAATAAGTATGTACGGATGTAATATTACAGCTCTTTTAATAAGCATAGGTAAATAATAAACATACATAGTAGTAAAGTCACGAATCTCTTTTCCAATGGGGTAAGCAGAGACCACATTTTTACTCTTCCTACCTCGTTTCGCTTCTTTTTTTAAATAATTTACTTCAAATATTCAGTAGGAAAGTACCAAATAATGTTTCTCACAGTTTACAGTTTACTTCGGTCACTTGTCATTTAAAAACAGTAGCTACACTGTATTGGTGGGTAGTTTACAAGTATCAAGGTAGGTATAGTTTACACTGTATACATGATTGTTTACATTTGGTGGAGATATAAAAATTGGGTCAATAAATATGACCTATAATTTGATAAGCTTTGCTGCCGCTAATTAACAAAGCGATAACTACTAAAATATATATACCTATTAGGTAATAATAGGGACAAAGTTAGGTACTACAATACATAAAGGCTGAAAGATTTTGACCTTACCTGGAGGGGACGTACTCTAAACTCCTACTGGAGATAGCGACTTTCACTCAAAGGAAACTTTCCTTTATTTTTAAAAGGAAACAAAATTGCATTCCAAGATTTTCGAAAACTCGCTTACCACACCGGGTAATCGAACCGACTAAAACCTGATAAAATAACATTCTGAATTTTTATGGCATCGATCGATAGTGTCAATCATAAGGAACAAATGTTTTAACAAACATGGTAAATTAAATCATTGTCCTTTGTAAGATCGGAACTTTGACTCTTCAACGTTGATAGGAAGATAAGGTTTACAAGAAGCATTTTGGTGGTCTGATGGTCAGGTAATAGACGGCGCGCAATCCCACTGTCTTGATCGTCAAGGGTGCGGGAATATCTATAGAAATTCAAAGTTAACAAAATATTTCAATAGGTATAGACCACGCAAAACGAAAAACGCGATTGCGCGCGCCCGACAGTTCAGAGTGAAGCGCTGAGCGCACGTTCTTTCCCTCTCTCCCACAATTGCGACGTTTGCATGCGTGCATTCTACCGCGAAATCCTGGATGCTGCTAAGAACGAGCGCAGTCTCGTGACCCGCTCTTTCACACACGCAAATGCTTTTTTCCCTCGGGAAAGACTGTTCGTGTAAAGGGCGCTAATGTTCGCTTTTGTTTCTTTCTACACCACAAAAAACATACGGAAGACTTTTAAAAGAAATAACTATGAAGGTTGTGTACATTGAGAATATTATCAACAGATTGACAGGTTATGAACTATAATCTATGCTGTAATTCGTAATGTCTATATCCAATGTCACATAGTAATTTATTTACATTGTATATATAGTTGCCTTGAAAGCAATGAATACTATATAATTATTGCTTGAGGTCTTAGCGAATATACAATTAAATTACGATTAAAAGTTCAGGATTAATTTGACAACATTATCACGAGTACTTATGTATGTATATTCGTGTCAGCTCATAACCTCAAAACTTGCTACTGATAAGAAATGTAGGAGTATATATCATGAGGAGATTCTGGACAATATTGTAAGTTTGGATGAAGTTAATTCTTTGTATAAATCTTCAAGACAAGCGTGCTCACTCATAACCACCAGGTATTAACCTGTATCAACCTATTTAATTACCTTTTATTACCTATTTTACTCCCTTTTTCCATTTTTTACTTATCAAAGCAAAATTAAGTTGCCATGGGCCGGTTGCCATACGAACATCTGCTGTCATTACGTGTAGTTGGAGCCCTCAAAACTTCAACTAGTCTAACTACAGAACTTCATATCGCCATTGGTTGTCGAGGTCAGATGGCAGGTCCTTAACGAAAAATATAGAAGTTCAACAGTATCACAGTTAGACTGGAAAGCCCACCCCGACGTCCGCGACTGAGTTTGGAAAAGGCTCGGAGAAATATGGGCAGAACTAGTTGCCTACATCCTAAAGTCGCCATTCCAACACCCGCGATTTCAAGGAAGGTGCATGCCCGTCGTCTTCGCCGGGGCCTATAGTCCGATTAATATATCTTGGAATCGTTCATATAACTGGATTTTTTTGTAATAATCTATGCTTGGCAGTGGAGGGGTCCCTACAAAACGATTCCTGCCGGTTTGCTCTGCAAAGGGAAGCGGTGGTAGAGATTTTTACATTCACACTTCAATGTTTCCACCTTTTGAAAATTTTCACGCTTCGCTACTGATGCTTGGTGAACACCGTGCTAATATTCAAAATACATCCGAAAAACGTGTACTGCGCGTTTAAGTTTGTATATTTTGGGCACATTTTGGGTTCAAGATATATGAATCGAGCTATACGCACCGTGGAATGGGGTACGTCTGTGATAGTGCTGACACTTTTGTCATAGTAGGTACTTACCTACATGCATCCGTGTCAGTGTCTATGAAACCTTGCACCGTGGAAAGCCGGTGTAAGAATGATATTTACTAAATTGAATGGTGAATGTTGATATTTACTGGATTGAATGGTGAATGTCCTGAAGAGCTCTTCTAATCCTACCCTCTCCTTTCCTATACAGGACAACACGACAGGGCTTAGATGCCAACAAACAAACACCTATACGGTGCAATCAATCGTCAATTTGATGACCACAATAGAAAAATATAGGATTTTCTCTTCTATTGCAGATTACTCGTGTGCTTTGGTAGGTGATCTCCTACTCCAAGGTCACCTGTACATCACGAAGAACTACTTCGCTTTCTACTCAAATGTGTTCGGTTACGTGACCAAGGTGAGCGAGTGTAACTGTGTCAGTCTCACCCACTTGAGACAATTATTCAACTTTAACTTGGCAATTATTGTAATTTATTGTTCGGTTTACTTAATGTGTTTGTTGATAAGGACTGTTTATAATATAACTAGCTGGACCCGGCGAACTTCGTACCGCGTGGCGTCCGGTGCCGTTCCCGTTGCACCCTATACTATATTAAGCATGTATTACACATATAAACCTTCTTCTTGAATTACTCTATCTATTAAAAGAAACCGTATCAAAATCTGTAGCGCGGTTTTGAAGATATAAGTATACATAGGGATGGACAAAAGCGGAAAGCGACTTTGCTTTAGACATGTAGTGATTGTGAATTATTGGTGTTGAACATTTAAGTAGGTATTTGTAAGTTGAAGTGCTTCTTAATTTTAACTTAAGTACTACAAAAACGAAAGGCTTCATGTATGGATGAATGCATAGTTTGTTACACAATCACGTCATTCATCAGTTCAATATACAGTACTCAGAGGCACAGCGGCTATCGGTAAGACGCAAGTGCATTTTGCTGGATGGGATCCATGTATGTCCATCCGGCTGCTCTCAAGTGCGGACCTTAGAAAGAACGCTCTACAACATGGAAGCAATCTGATCTGTAGCCAGACTCTGACTCTTCCCGACATGCTGAACCAAAATTCGTGTACTGTACTGTAGTTTAGAAGCCTCCTAGTTGTATCGTCCTGGGGGTATACAATATTTAATACTTATACAGTAAATGATAGGTCTTCTTTATTACTTTCAGCTCCTAATACCAACAACATCAGTCCTGCGGATCACGAAGGAGAAAGTCGCTCGTATAATTCCCAATGCCGTGGGAGTCTGCACTCGGGATGAGCGACACGTGTTCGGTTCCCTGCTCTCCAGGGATTCTACGTATAAGCTCATGATGCATGTATGGAAGGCGGCCAGAGCACCTGAACAGGCGGCGCCTAAACCACAAGTAAGTCTTCGACACCCGATCTTCCGGGATTCTTCTCTATAGCTTTTTATTTTAAAAAGAAAAATATAAAGGAAATTACTAATGCTTGCGTTAGGAGTGGGTTAACGTTGGTAGTGTAATGGCCAGGGCCTCGATTCTACTAAAGCAAAACTATTGTCAAACCACAGAGATCGCATAAAGCTGCATTAAAGTTTAGACTTTATTACTATACACTAAAGTCCAAAATTAAATGTCACAATTTTCATTACTCTTTTTATTCACTCTGCTAACAGTTATTTAATATTGAACTTTAAATGCATCGCTTTAAAGTCTATAATGTATTGCCGCTTTTTGCAATCTCTGTGGTTTGAGTATAGTTTTGCTTTAGTAGAATCGAGGCCCAGGATTTGAACCAACCGTAAGGCCGACTCCTTAACAACTAAGCTACCGATGCTTCTTGCAGTTTTTATTGAGGCACGAGATCCTTTTTCCAACTCCATAATGATCTTAGCGTCCCAAGTTAAGCCAACTATTAGGTAATCTGTAGTTAAGCTTACCATGGGTCTAGATCGCGTTGTGTAAAATGTTGTGGAATATTAATATTTTATTTATTTATATTTATATTCAAGCTTATGGCAGAGCTTCGTCCGTTAATCAGCAGATGTAACTTACCGACTTGCAGAAGAGATTGGCTGTAGAAATAAATTTAGGAAGGGTTGTGGATATGATTCAGAGTTTATTTGGTCCTAATTTAATATGATACGATTACCTAAAATTTAACAAACAATTAAAAAAGTTACTAAAATACCTACGAAATATTTATAAAGACATTTTCTATGAAACGGAAATTGATTGTTGACAATAACTCGACCCGACGACGACTCATTTGCCATATTCGATGCGGAAATTTGACTCTAGACTTTGTTTCCTATCACGCAAACATACCGGTGAAAAAGTATATTGAAGTGTCTATGAGACCTATGAAATTAACCATTAATTCTTTGTGATTTACATCAAGTCTATCAGCGGTTGAAAATGTAAAACCTCTAGATAGGTTGCTTCAATCCCTACTTCGCTAGCTTTCTCTACAGTCAATTTTATTTATAAGTTTCTCATTTTTTTACAGGATCTTCCGGTGTCAGAAGTGGAATTAGAAGTGTCAGAATATTCCCCAGAAGACGATAGCAGTTCAGCTGGCGGGGACCACCACGACGGGGCCACACAGCCTGTGAGGCGAGAATCCGAGGCCCTTATAGCTGCCAGTAATTATCGAAAACATAATGTTTTTACTTCTTGTTAACGGTATTATAAAATTACGGAATATTTAGACGATAAATAAACTTTGAAGTTCAAAGAATAACATAGGCGGAACGCATAGAACTTACGTGTACACTTTTTTTGAGTCTTATCAGATCAATGCCGTGTTTTGAATAATGGTCCATTTGTTAAACAACTCTTTTGTGACGTATTCTAACTTCCGTATTCCAGAACGGTACTCAATTCTGAATCTCGATTTATAACAGACATACAGATGCTTAGGATATTCTTGAAGACTAGTTCTGTCATTCTTCTGTCTTCTACACTGACGGCACAGAAATTATCTGTGCTTATAACGTCGGCAGCACGAGTGTGAATACCCTGATGGCCACGATAACCGCTTTCCCTTAGGGGTTCACCTTAGTGAATTTGAAGTGAAAAAGAAATTGTGTGAGTCGATTGACAACTGAGCTTATGGACATTTTGGGATATGGACATTCTGGGATATGGACATTCTGGGATATGGACATTCTGGGATATGGACATTCTTGGATATGGACATTCTGGGATATGGACATTCTTGGATATGGACATTCTGGGATATGGACATTCTGGGATATGGACGTTTTGCAACCTCTGGACATTCTGGGATTTGGACATCATGAACCTAAACGATTTAATGTTCTATGCAGCATAACTTATGTTCTTTCTTTGACTTTGTCTACAGCTTCAGGTGCGGCAGTGATCCAGCCGGCTCTGCTGACGGGAGGCGCGAGTGTGTCAGCCGCAGTGGGTTCATCGCGCGATTCTCCCCGCTACTGGCGGGCGCTATTGGCCGCTGCGGCGTTACTGGCGTTCTCTGCCGCACTTCTGGCCTACAGGCTGTACCATGCCACGTATGACGCACAGGTTAGTTTCTTGCCATAGACAGGGTTAGGTAACCTATATCTCCTTCCACTTGAAAGGTAAACGGACTCTATCAAACTATACTTATCCATATGCGGCACTACTGGTGATGTCCGCAGCGCTTCTGGCATATACCAGGCCACTTATGACGCACAGGATCGTATCTTCACAGCTTCGTGCTATCAGAGGGTTAGGTAATTTATATCTCCCCACCGCTTGACTTCCTCTTCGGGTTCTACCAGCAGTCTCCTACACCTCATGTGCAGTTCTGCTGTGCAATTCCGTCCGACCAGTCCAATCAATGACACTCGCAGCACTGCGCTCGACACTAAATGCTTAGAGAATTGTACAGCTGATCACATCTGAATACCGCTTGACCTTATCTAGCGACTTTACATTACCGGAGCCCTCGCTATAAGCTGGTCAGTGATACCTTTTTTTTATCGTGCGAAAAATCCCCACGGATACGGTGAAGGTAGTTATGTCGGACTCAAACCAACTAAAACGCACGCCGTCCTTGGGTCTTTGGTTGCCGGAGGTGAGACTGCAGGAAACACTCGCACCCCGGCAGACTCGCAACCCGGCAGACGATACCTTAAAGATCCCCGTTGCTAAACTCCTCCCCTACTGACTTTAACAAGCCAGATTAAATAAAATTTCAATAATTAGGCCTCGCCTCGTCATTCCATTCCCCTCAAAACTATAATTCTTGTAAATTAAATCGAATTACTTTACGAAACGCTTTGATAACATATGAAAGGAGCGTTTGACGCACGACCTTGACGCGTGTTGACGTTGACCAGGTCTTACATCCATAATCTGAATAGCCGTGACAAATAGGAAATATTTTCCTCAATCGATGTTAGACACGCGTGGTTATTTCATATCACGTGTGACTATTGCAAGAAACACTGCAAAACTTATTTTAAATAACTTCGAAGATATAAAAATATTTTCACATTTTTATTATATTCATATTCATTTATTTCTCGAACAATGTTACATTGTATTGAAAATCATAATCTAATAACAAAAAAGTGTGTGATGAAACTATGTGTACCTATGAGTTAAATTTCAGCATAGTAAGACTACTCCTTCTATCGCAAAATGTCTATTTTCAATAAACTACAACTGAGCTATACTGAAATGTGGGCTATGTTGAAACAGTCACGGATTTTTTCAGCAGACTGACTAAGCTAGTCTAGGATGGCAGGTAACAGATTGCCCCATCGAAAGGTATACCTGTAACCTCTCTAAAATTTTTTTTTGATAATGTATGGGAATAATGTTCAGGTGAAAGGAGGGTGTAAAATATGGCGATTGTAAAAAATATTTTTTTATTTCACCAAATTAATACTTCCAGATGATTTTGCTATCGAAACTGTGCCCAAATTATTTTTTTCCGAAACGACTATAAAATCACCTTGTATAGTAGAATTTGGAACACTTAAGACGAGACTTTGTAGCTCAGTGATCAAAGCATCCCCCATATAATGCTTTGATCACACTCACCAAGCAGATTGTTGACACAGTGTTCTCGGCCCATGCTCGGTACGTGTGAACATAGTGGCGAGTATTTTGCACGTACATCGCACTCGGCCGACAGTACTGTCTCGCCACTGTACTCGGTGCGTGTGATGAAGGCATACAAGTCCCGTTGTAAACGACAGGTGCGGGGTTTCTTTGAAGTAAGCAGCTAAATACGGGAAGCCCGCGCAGAGCGAAGGTGAACTGAACGTCGGAGGTCGCAGAACGACCTCCGTCCACCATGAACGCTGGCCTGGGGGTGACCGGTGGAGCCGCCTGTCACCCTAGCAGAAGCAGGCCGCGGCGGCGGCGCAAAGTGCGGCTCCCCGTAACCGGGGCTAGATGGGGACCCTGTGGTCCCCACAATCCGAAGGGGGCCATCTCGAAAGAGATGGTCCTGGGTCTGCCGGGGTGCGAGAGATATGCTTTTGGCAATCTCACCTCCGGCAACCAAGGACCCAAGACGGCGTGCGTTTTAGTCGGTTCGAGTCCGACATAACCACCTCCACCGGCTCCGTGGGGGTGGTATCCCTGGGGATTTATCGCACGATAAAAAAAAGCAGCTAAACAACAGACTTATATACTTGTAACTAGATTTTCTTAAGTGCAACAAGGGAGAATGCAATGGAGTTATACTCTCTGCTAGAATGCAATGGTTACACAATTACCACATGCGCGCCGTTAAAACTGCCTATGCGTGGCAATTGCGTAACCTGCTAAGTGGAGATGATTTACAAGACCGCCGAGGAGCGGGTCTCAGGCCATCACCAAGACATCCGACAGCCACCTCGCACCGCGCGCTTACCCCGCTTTAATTATGGTGCGCTGGCGTTGGCCACCTCTGTTAATACAATAGACCCATCCCTCGGCAACATAACAAAGAAATATTTTAAAAATACTACATGCACATTTCTAACCTACCATTAACAAATTACTTATACTAACACGAGTAGTCGTGCTCCTTAACACCCGTCGTTCGTTTCCAATGTGACCGCTGTGACGTGTCGTCCGCAGGCGGACCCGGCGCGGCTGTCGGGCGCGGAGCTGTACTCGGAGCTGGTGCGCTGGCGCTCGCGCCTGCACGGCCGGGCCGCCGACGAGCTGCACGCCTACCTCTCCACCAACCTCATGCTGCTCGCCAAGGTACACTACACACGGTGGTACACCACACGCGGTGTTACACCACACACGGTGTTACACGACATAAGGTGTTACACGACACACGGTGTTACAATACACACGGTGTTACACCACATAAGGTGTTACACTACACACGGTGTTACAATACACACGGTGTTACACGACATAAGGTGTTACACTACACACGGTGTTACAATACACACGGTGTTACACGACATAAGGTGTTACACTACACACGGTGTTACACGACATAAGGTGTTACACTACACACGGTGTTACACGACTCAAAGTGCTACATAGCACAAAGTATTACACAACACAAGATGTTACACGACACAAGGTGTCACACAACACAAGGTGTTACACGGCACAAAGTACACGTTGCATAACACATTAATGTTATATGCTAAGAGATAAGGCACACATATATAATAGGTATACGACATACTCTGTGTCACATATAACACCTCTCAACTCGTACGTTACATGTTACACGTCACATGTTTCACGTAACCTGTAACATGTCATAATGTTACATGCCATACGTTACAAGACAGATGTTACATGTCCCACGCTATACGTCACATGTTACATGTTCAAAGTTCAAAGTCCAAAGTTATATGTCACATATCACACACTTAGGAATGTTATTCGACTACTATATTATGCACCTATAAAACCTTTTACACAACAACCTTTTGGAAACGGATGTTCACTCTTAATATTGATGAATGATAAACATAAATATTGTAATCATATTTGAATCTTTTTATCAGTTACTACAGGTCAACAATAATAAAATTATTACACAACTAAAAAAATTACTAATGTATACGTTCTATTTTCAGGTGCGACAATCATTAGAAGCACTATCGGGTGTGATACTAACCGACATCGCTCAAGCGGGCGCCGCCGATATCAACGTCGACGTGCCCAACGAAACCGTCTTCAGTTAACCCGAACCTCTAGAGGTAACACACTGAACGATTGTTGGTATAAAGCTTAATAAACGGCCGGTTACACACTGACATTGCTACAATATAAGCAACCAAAGTTATGATTTCAAATCACGAATGAAAAGTCTTCGTTATAAATAAGTGTGTAGCCAGCTTTAGTCGTCGACGTCAGACATACAGAACGCGTTTAGCCGTGTAAGTCAACGAGACGAAGTGATACTAGAATTACATATTATTTATTTCTACGGTTTACGTTATAATGGACTGTTGTTGTGGTTTTGTGACCAATCAGTGGAGCGATCTGTTTATTTCAAACCTATTATTTGTTAATTTTTATCTTCGACTCTTAAAAAAACTCGACTAAAATTTCACAGTTGTTATATCAAAGTAATTCATTCAACGAATTTGTCGTCTAAAACATTAAATTCCTCGCTATCCTTAAATAATTTAATCTATTTCAATACTAAAATTTTGTACAAAATTCGTAACAAAATATAAAAAAAGGAATTTTGCGTATTTCAGTATCACGTATTTGTATAGAAATGTCGACATGATCCATGTGATGTCTATAAGGCATAGCTATCCTATATTAATTGGTGTCAAACACAAACTTGTAATGTAGGTAAGACGTATATCAGTCGAGGTGAACACATGTGCATTGCGTTAAAACTATAAAACTAAATGTCTAAATCATTCTTAATTCAAAGGTTTTCTATAGAGTTATTCTCTTACGGCCGTTCCCAATAACATACCTACAGTTAAAGATAGATCGCAACAGTCAAATTTGACGTATCGGCTGTTTAAATTCAAAACATGGTAACTGATTTTTTTGCGGGAAAGCGCATCGCGGTATAATTTTATTTTCCGAAATTGATGTGAAATAGGAGTTACTATGTTTTGAATTTAAACAGCCGAGCACTTTATCCGTAGTATCCTTTATCCGAGCCATCTTTAACTGTCAGTATGTTATCGGGAACGGCCGTTAGACCATATACTCCTCCTCCTCGGAAAAAAATCGCGTAAAAATCGGTTTTGTGTGGTAGTACACATTTTTACGCCGTTTTGAAATGACTGGGGCGTCTATAGGCCCGAGGAGGGCTAGACCACAAGGGATGGACCTGGGTCAGCCGGGGTGCGAGGGATATGTCGATGACAACCTCACCTCCGGCCTAGCACCACGAGCCACAGTCGGCGTGCGGTTTTAGTCGCTTCGAGCCCGACATAATCTCCCCTTCCAGCTCCGGCGGGGGGCATCCGAGGGGATTTCTGCACGAAAAAAAAGGGGCGTCTGTAGGGTTTGTATATAGTCAAAGGGTACTCTATAGATCGTTTTAACTGAATCTCATTTGTTCATCTCGATATTTAATTATAGATATTTTCATAATCACAATTATATGACTTCAGCAATTTATTCGTATTTTGTAACATTACAAAATGTTAAGATTAGTTTTTATTCAGTAATCAAACTCATTATTCTGTTGTTAGCTACACGATATGACGAATTGTTATAATTAAAAAAAAGACCTACATAACAGAAATTAAATTGATTATGCCTACTCCGGGCGGTACTTATCAACACTTAGTTTCACTTAAAAAATTACATTAGTAAAATTATGCTTTTATTACTCTTTTTTCCCCTAATTTATCTTTGACTACTTTTTGCCAGCGACTCCGCCCGCGTGAATGTCCGTTATCGCGACCATACATAGCCTATGTCCTTTCTCAAGGTCTAATCTACCCCTATACCAATTTTTATCAAAATTGGTTCAGTGATTTAGTAGTGAAAGCGTAACAGACATACAGACAGATTTACTATCGCATATGTAATATTAGTATGGATTTTTCAATTCTAGTAATAAGCAACTGAGAAGTTAGAGCCTGCTATTGTACTCACAGTCAGACTAAAAAAAGTATTTTTGTCTTAAAAAAGAAATTCACGATACTATTGTAAGAGCAGGTCAGTGGTAATACATTTTGTGGAAGAACGTGCTTGAATCCGTAGTACGAGCGTTAGTCTTCATAGTTTGCCATTGATTTTATGACGTCATACATGAGACGACTTTTTAAACCACGACAGGTGAAGACGACTCACCAAGTGGACCTGTTGACTCCAACCTCAACATAACGATAAAAAAATTGTTTATTGACTCACAAAATTAATACAATATGTAGTAAATGTTTTAGAACTAAGGCGTATCAATATTTGCGCAAGAGGTACTCTGTCTCCCAAACTAGGCTTAAGCCTGTGTGTTGGGAGACAGTGCTCTATCTATTTCGATCACACATTGTCACTTACGATACGATAGCTTTTGAACAGTTTCCAATCCCTGTGATTTGTCGTATTGTGTAGCTACAACTCCATCCCCAATCGTGAACAAACATTATTCTGATACGCTATCTCAGAGACAAATTAACGATTGGCGTATACCTACATTCATTTTTACGTACTATTCTCAATACTATTCGTATTATATTCCTATAGTAGTAGTTGAAACTGGACCTCGATTCTGCTAAAGCCACTACTGCAAAAAACGGCATTAAATAATAGACTTTAAAGCGATGCCCTTAATGTTCAAAATTAATTGACTTTTGCAGAATAATTGAAAAAGTGTAACAAAACTGTTTTCATTTCATTTTGGATTTTAGGCGTATAGAAATAAAGTCTATAATTGAAGGTCATTTTTTGCAATGACACCACAATGGTTTAACTTTAGTTGAATCGAGGGCCTGGACATTTGTCCGAACGTTTATGAAGTTATCATAAGTATTCACATAATTATGGTGATATGATTGCAGTTATGAGAATTGTCAGAGCGTGTTATTGCAGAGTATACAATTGTGAATGTGATAGTGTCGGGAGGCAGCGGTGCTAGTATATAAATAAGAATTAATTGTAACCAACATTCCTTTTGAGCAAGTATCCCCTGAATGTTGTCTGCTAGGCCGAATTTTCGCTTGTTCGTTTGCCAAAATTCGTAATATTTCTTGCCGATATGTGTTAATCTTAAATTTAGACAGCACAAATATATTTTCATCTAACATTCCTGTGTCGTTTGCATAAGTTTTTTTTACTTATATAGTATTCCGTGTAAACATGATCAAAAGTTCTTAAAACTATATGCTGTTATATCGACAATAATATTATTAGTATGAGCAATAGATTGAATTCCTTGTTAAAGAAGCAACGTTACAGGAATAGTTAGGTGTAGGAGGTAAAGTCTATGCACACCGAGCGCATTCTAGATGGGCAATAATTTATTTCTTAAAGATAGTCCTATTAGTGCGATTTTCTCAGTATAGTCTACGTTAATGACTTTTATTTTCGAGTACCAATGTTAGTGAGTTTATACATATTTATGAGAACTAATTTTGTTCTTGCCATTTACGTAGTAGCAATTTTCTTTAGTCTTAATATTATGTTACAGTTATTTAATATACACAGCATATTGATAGTTAAAAGGTTTACAAACGGCAATGACGTTCACAAGAAAATAGCTTTTCACCAAAGTGTTTATGGTGTCGATTTGGATCATATTTGTTTGCACATTCGATGTCGCATACACCCTTATTCTAAACATTGATTCGTCAGCTCCTTTTTGTACAAATTGCCACATAGGTACCATAGAATCTTAACCGTAGCGTTCGGTGTGCATAAATTCTGATTAGCACGATTCGATTTTACCTAGTGAGGCTAACGTAACTAAAATAGAACCGAACGTTCAGTTTTAAGACAATTATGAAACGTTTTTCATAGTGTTGTTTAGATAAATAATTATGTACGTACTTGTATAGATTGTAATTAATGTTTTATTGTTCTAGTCTTTGGTAAAGCTCAAGGATTTGTTATTTGTTTCTATGGGGTTAGTACTTAGAATATGATTTTAGATTACGTAAGTTGGGTATTGTATGTGCAATCGAAAATTGTTACAAAGAATATGAGTTTCATTATTTCAATATTTGCCGTAGGTTTAAATACCTTTGATGCTATAATGTAAAAAGAAGTTTAGTTCTTTTGAATAATTAGGTTAATATTTTGTACACTACAAGAAAATATATAGACGTGCTAGATAATTATTTTGAATGGAACTATTTACATGAGGTTTATGTACAAAATTTGTTAAATATAAACTCATTTGGCTATTGTTCATATTTCAATTGTGCTAAAGGCCTAATTGTTATAGGTTACCATCCGTGCCAAAGTCGGCCAACGCTGTATTCCAAACTAAAAATTAGGCCTTTGTATTTATCCTTTTACGGCCAACACAATAAGCCATCTAATACAAAATCTCCTTATTGAACAACTAGCTTTTGCCCGCGGCTCCGCCCGCGTGGATGTCAGTTATCGCGACCAAACATAGCCTATGTCCTTTCTCATGGTCTAATCTACCCCTATACCAAATTTCATCAAAATCGGTTCAGTGGTTTAGGCGTGAAAGCGTAACATACAGACAGACAGACAGACAGAGTTACTTTCGCATTTATAATATTAGTATGGATATCATTATTGACATACCAACAATATAAGTCAGGGTATATAACTTTAAATCATGTCCATAATACAATACTAATCTGGGACAGCTTTTATTTGATTCCACAAGCAGTTTGTATTTATTTCTGCAACCAGTTTGTATTTATTTTTGCATTATATCGATTGATTAGTTTGGAAATATTGTATTAGATGAATTACTTGCGTTCAGCCGTTAGCCGTGTAGACATTTAATCGACATATAAACTACGAGTAGTCGGTAGTCGATACAAATAGTTGGATAGTCGTGCTCAGTTAGTCGTTGTCATGGCAACACTATTTATATTTCGTACTATGTAAGGCTGTTCATGTCCTATACGAGTCATTTATCGGGAATAATTAATATTGCCAAAGACAAAAATGTTAGATTAATTAAAATATCAAAAATAGAAATACGTATTAAGGTTTGTACAATAGTTAGTTTAAGGTTCGAGCAATTATCATTTAGTTATTGTCATTGTAAATATGATGGGTTTACGTAAAGTTAATGTTTTTGGTGCGAAACCAGAGAAACCTATATTTACTATATTATTTTTACGATCTTATGTATTTAAATCATGTTTTTAATTTGTTATTTTATAGTAATCATGCTTTTACAATGACATTCGAATGTTTAATGATGTATTCTTATGCAATTATTAAGAGAACAAGTGACTAAATACAATGCTTTTGGTATCACCGGCCATGGTTGGACTTAAGAGGTCAAATCGCGGTATCACTGGCCATGGTTGGACTTAAGAGATCAAATCGCGGTATCACTGGCCATGGTTGGACTTAAGAGGTCAAATCGCGGTATCACCGGCCATGGTTGGACTTAAGAGGTCAAATCGCCGACGCTATGCTAGTTTACTATCGGCAGTGTTATCAACCATTCATGGTCGGTTTTATCCCAATGCATCTTAAAGATTTTAACTATCACGCGCACTTAGTCTACGGTCGTTGAGAGTAATCAATGCATTTTAAATTCGTGGGTTCGTGTTTATGGAACTATTTTAAACTAATATTTTACCAGTAATTATTTAAAACTTATTTCTATTAGGTGATTATTATTTAATTAAAATTATGTGAAAAAATAAACGGATGGATAACACATGTTAACTATAGATAAGCACCATGGAGAAGGAAATGATAGCGGAGTTGTTGCAACGCAATAGAGTCGCGTGCCATCCAAACGTCAAATGGACTCATTCGGTCTGTGACGTCACCAGATAAACGTCAAGTAAACGTCCATGCGAGCGGTTGTCCTTTTTGACCAAAAGTTCAGCAATAAAAATTGCTTAAACCTGTTTTAAGAATGAAGTGTGCGGTGCAAGGGTGTACTAATTATACAGATAAGCAATTGAAACATTCTAGTGATATAACATTTCATCAGTAAGTCCGCTATATTTTTATTTTCATTATTAGAAAAAAATATCTTGACAGATCCATCTAGTATAGAATAGAAATATGTAACTTTGTCGTACATATAAAAGAGTTGTAATAATATCTCAATCCATTTCATGAACATTTCACTACAATAATTTCACCCGAGTTCATTAGTAATTCCAAACAAGTTATGTTATTTAAAAAATAGTATATTTCGCTAAAATTCAATGTAAAAACATTGGGCCATCTGTTGGTATAGGCCGAATCATTTAGGTTTTATAAATGATTTTGCCATAATCCGAGAGATGGCCTTATGTTAAAAAATATCATGCCCATTTCAAATTAATGTTGTTCATCATTATAGCGAGACCACTAAATTAAATTCACATTGTTTTAAAGTGTAGTCAGTAAATCTAGTTGTGAAAATGACAACATAATATATATATATTATGGCTACTAAAATTCATTTTAGATTTCCTGGCAATCCAGAAATTAAAAATGCGTGGGTTCGTATTTTAAATAAGTCTTGAAGCTGGTACAGTCAACGCCATAAGTTGATTAACACTAAAATATTTTACAAATCTTTCTTATAATGGAATGCATTTGTCTATAGTAAATGTAGTGTTACGATTCCCAGAAGACAAACTTATTCTTCAAATTCAATGTTTTTTTTTCACAATTTTATGTAAGGTTTAGGGGCCACAGTGTTCAATAAATTAGAATTTGTTAAGCTACTTTTGTAGTTGACTGTACCCCACAAAATACACTAAAATATGTTCGAAGCACTTTAATAATATTGCAATATCAGATTTCGTTATTACAGTAAACTCGAGAATATTACACTATCTAAAAGACACCATTTCAATAAAACTATACTCTTTAGTGGCCAGTAAATCTCATCACTAAAGAATTTTATACCTAACTAGCTTCTGCCTGCGGCTCCGCCCGCGTGGATGTTGGCACAGAATAGATAAGGACAGAAGTTGCACTCCTTTGATGTTGAAGAAAGCCGCCGTTTTAATAACCTACAAAATTTTGTAGGTATCGCCCTTTGCTTCGAACAAAAATCGCCGCCAACTTGAGTGTTAAGGTTGTCACTTTGTCAATTAAAATAAAACGTGAATGACTATTTATTTTTAAACCCCGACACAAAAAGATAGTGTATTATAATAATAATAATATAATTGTAGGTATTTTGCCACTTAAAACAAGCTCTGTGTGTACGTTAATTGACTTTTGACGCTGACTGTACTTACAAGTAATATTATAATTAAATAAACTAGGTAGCCACAAAAAAACAGCACGACTACGACCACGACATAAGTACGTGCAGAACAATTTTTCATTCTCTCTAGGTATCTCATTGTAAGTATGTATATCACAGGTTTTATAATGTGAAGATGTCAAGTGGCGACCAGTACCTAATGGCTTAGTTACTAAGTAAACAAGATATATACTTAAATTAAATATTCCACAACATTCTACACAACGCTATCTAGACCCATGGTAAGCTTAGCTTAACTAGCTTGTGTTATGGAATCTAGAATGCGGATAAAAATACATAGATACTTTTTTTTTGTAAATACATATACATACTATACATAGAAACACCCAGACCAAACAAAAAATAGCCATCTATAAACTATATATTATGTATATTATGTACTAATGTTGTAAGGTTTTTATAATTATCATGAACATTATTATTCCCTTTATTCATTAAAGTTCGTATAAATCGTATTTTTAAAAATATCTAAAACGAAAACTCCATTAAGTTTAGCCCAAGATGTAAAAAATGACAGAAATTTCTTATATCTTTATATATGAATTCAAGCGGACGGAGCCGCGGGTAACAGCTAGTACAAAATATAAGTGTTCAATAGGTAAATCAGTGGTCCCGCACTCCCGCTTGTCATTATACACATAGATTATTCTAGAATTCTGTGCAGCGCTTAGTGGCGAGTTGTCGAACTACAATGATAATTGTTTAAGCTCTGTTTTTGTTCGGTTTCGCTATGCCACACTAGATGGAGTTCATGAACTCCCCCCGCCCCGGCTACTTCCCACCCGCATTGGGCGACGCGCTTTTGTTAAGAGAAATATCAATGGGGCATCTCCGTTACTTCTCTCCTCCGTGATAAGCACCCAATTCTGTGTCAAATTATATCGACCCGACTATAGTGCGCGAGTTAAGTTAAAATTAAAAATAAAACACGATACTATTGTTTATGGGTGGGGTGATAGAACTGATTATTTGGTATTATTGTTTATGGCTACCACGTAAGAAATGTTAAAGGACGTATGCATGATTTTCCGTTTGTTTGTATATTTTGTTTCAAGTTGTGATTCGTTTGTTGAGTTTTTGTAAATACTAGATACATGAGTTAACTAAATATAAAGTTGTTTTATTTTAAAAAATACCTACCACGTCGACCTAGTGTCTGAATGATGTTATTCCGAAGTGCCTAGTGCGAGATTTTTCTCACACTGACCAGTGCCGAGTAAGGGCGAGGATCCGTTTGTACGTGTGCGTTGGGTAGTCGCAACGGATTTGTCGGTGGCGGCAAGTTCGCGGATTTGTCCTCTGTGTGTATGGGGTGATCCTCGGTACGGCTACTACACACTAATTTAATATAATTAGACCATAGTTCAACCTCATGGCACCCCTTTAAGCCATATACCTATATATGTAGACCCGTTATTTATTAATTTTCAAATAATTCATAAGAATCGGACGAATTCATTGACATTTAGGCTTACTACTCTACTCCCTTTAGCAGTAGCGTGATATAGCCTTTCGTCGATAAACACACCTACTTCAATACAAAAAATATTTTTGAATTCGAATCAGTAGGTCGTGATAAAGCTTCGCTTTTCACTTTCCACTTCTTTAAATAACTGAATAAATTGTACATTAAACTGCATACATTCTACCTATTTATTTGTCTTACTGTAAATTTCTTCGTGTACAATAAACCTACCTGTCTATCTATCTAAATACCCGCCATAACTCTTTTTGATCATCAAAAGACATGTTATTATTGTACGTAGTAAGTACCTGCGCGTACTAGAGCGCGATGGCGAATGACGAAGTTCGCCGACAAATCCGCGGTCGCCCACACACGTACGGCTCGGCTCGGATGCGGCTCGAGGCTCGCGGCTGCGGGCGGCGAGCCTCGAGCCGCGAGCCGTGCCGAGGATCACCCCATACACACAGAGATTTGTTCGCGAATGTCAATGAATGCCGGGCATAAGGATGCTCCGTAGCGATGACGCAACGCAAATGCACTAATGGGGCCTCGCTCTAAACGGTAATTTGTATGACAGTGAAGATATGTAAAGATTAAGATAAAATATTATTTATTATAAGTACACCATGAAAGTGTTATAAGACAAACAATTTTATACAAATACTAGCTGTGCCCGCGACTTCGTCTGCGTGGTCATTTTTTTTTGTTTTTGGCATTTTTTTTTAGCCTAAGTTACTCCTTATTACATAAGCTATCTGCCAGTGAAAGTCACGTCCAAATCGGTCCAGCCGTTCCAGAGATTAGCCAAAACAAACAGACAGACAGACAGACAGACAAAAAATTTAAAAATATATATTTTGGTATGTGTACCGTATATACAATCATATGCATGTAGTAGAAAGCGGTTATTTTAATATTACAAACAGACACTCCAATTTTATTTATTTGTACAGATATCATACACAATGGGCGGCCTTATCGCTAACAGCGATTTCTTTTAGGCAACCTTTGAATGGATAGAAGCAAGAAATGAAAGGGCAGCGTACAATATTTTTTTTTAAAGGAAGAAGGAACTATGACCATTTTAGGTATATAATCAAGTTCTATATCAGTCAAGACATATCAGTCAATATACCTAATACCTACAATACATAATATTTACATATTCAGTTTTAATATCTAAATAATATTTTAAGTACACAAAATTACATAATATAATTATAGTTCACAGGAGAAGAGAGAATGTTCTTTTAACAATATCTTAAAAGAACCCAGAGACTGAATAAGCGCAACCTAGCGGCAAATCTTGTGAAACATTTTTAGGCATACATTACTTGTCACACTCGTTACCGGTGAATGTGAGAAAAACCTCGCAATAGGCACTTTGGCCGCGAGCGCAACAACCACAACTTTCGCAGGTTTATTCATGCTTCAGCTATAAAAGTGAGGTTGACGACACCCAAAATGCATAACAACATACTTAGCGCTTCTAAGGCGTCCTGTCCTACACGCTAATTCATGCCATCAGTCATGAATTAAGTTTGAGTGATGGTTATAATTAAATTACTTCATGCAACCATCAGTCACCGCATTAGACGATAGGTTATTCGTCAATCAGAGCATTGACTGTGGTTTAACTGACAGCAAAACCTACCGTGTAATGGACGCCTGACGGTATGCCTTGATCACGGTAAGATGAGAAAATATAAAGAAGAGGCCAAAGAAATATAATACACTGTTTTCTCTGTCTACGGAAGAGGCGGTCTAAGGCGATTGGCACACTGCGACGCGCGACGCGGCGTCGAGCGTTGTTGCGTCGACGCGGC
Organism: Eilema sororculum; assembly: GCA_914829495.1. NCBI lineage: Eukaryota > Metazoa > Arthropoda > Insecta > Lepidoptera > Erebidae > Eilema > Eilema sororculum. The sequence continues at coordinate 14,348,766 of OU618552.1, read as the reverse complement.
GTCGCGCTCGTCGCCTCTACGGCGCTCATTTTGTATAGAAAAACGCGGGGTCCCACACACTGACAACGCAATCACGCGCGTTGCCGCAGAATACGCGCGTACAAGCAGAAAACGCAAGGTATGGCACACTGAAATCTGCCATCACGCGCGTGTTTTTCGAAGGATTTTTAGTCCGAGAGCTGTTAGAAATTCCTGTGTAGGTAATTGAGACGAATTTTAAATTAATATTATTGCAATGCAACATGACTATTTAACGGCAAATTTAGAGCGCTTTCACACCAACTGACGTTCGATATCCAATATTCGATATCCGAGATCAGAGGAAGTCAAATATCGATGCCCAATATCGGGTATTGGAGCCGACACCACTGTTTTGGCTCGTTATCGGAACACGCAGAGACTGCAAGCGACTTTCAACCTAAATGGCATTTTCTTAGTTACGTCTCTTTTTGCGTTAATAGATGACGCTGATCACGAATATAAGAAAAAAAAATAGTTACTATGTCATGTCAATAAGTCGAAAATAGCTTGCACTTCTAATCATATTCTTTTCATCTCTAGCGTTCTTAATATAGTCTGGGCTATCGAGCTAATGGTCGGATGGCTTTACTTTACTTTTCTCAAAATTTTAGATTATTTCACACACCTACCTACCAAAAAAATTCTAATATCTCTCGGACTATACTAGCTCTCCCGCGTCGACGCGCGTCGACGAACGACGCCGCGTCGAGCGTCTCAGTGTGCCAACCGCCTAAAACCCAAGTAGGTTCTTACAACATGAGGGTGTACTGTCAAGTTTGAGCACAGCTCTTAACCTCAGGTTCACAAACCCCTGCGTTTTTTTTATTTTACATCAGACATTGGTGCAAATCTAAGTCAGTCAAAATTTAAAAAAAATCAGTGCCTTCAAATATAATTCTACTCGTTGCTAGATGGCGACACATATTCTTGTAAAGTTTAGTGACATCTAGGGTGTGATAGTTAAACTACGCATTAACATAAACGTTGAAAATGAAGTGAGTAGTTCTGCTACTGGCCAGTAGGAAGAAAAATCTATAGAATCGGGAACCTCCTACCTAACGAATACCGCCAGTGAAGTAAAATTGTAGACAATATATTAAAAATTAAAAGACGTTTATCAATTTTGCTCAATATTTGTTTATCAATTTTGTTATACAACCTCGGTTTATCAATAAATATTTATTTTTAATTTATAACATCAGCATTCGTACCTATATAAACAAAATATTAAAATAAACATGCATTAACAAGTTAAAAAATGCTAATCTAGTTGTTTTCTACTTGCTATCTTAACAATAATAACACGAAGTTACATCACGTACAACTTAATATTTCCTATCGTTTCGGTATTTGTGAGGATTGGTGACAACGGTAGGTATGTACTGCCGGGAGAAGCTGACGAGAATATTGGTGATGACTCATCTAGAAGGTATACCCCCCGTCATATACCCTGGCCGAAATGTGCTGTATATATGCAATACGGATTCTTTGGGTGACTTTTGACATAAGGGGTGCTACGAGTTAAAATCCGTCAATCATAGATTATTTATTATATCAGAACAATCTGCACGCATCAGGGCCATCGTTTGTCTCGCGACTTAGGCCCAAGGTATGTGTCCCCAAGCCTAGTTTTTACTTTAACCACGGGATAGGTGGAAGTCTGAGTTCGTGAAAATTGAAAAAGAAACTTGTTTCCAAATATAGTTCTACTCGCTGCTAGATGGCGACACCTAATATCCAAGTGTAAAGTTTAGCGACATCTAGGGTGAGATAGTTAAACTACGCAGTAACAGACGTTTCTAGGTAAATGGGTTTTCTCGTAGAACTACTTCATCATTTACCAGCAAGAGGTGGTGAAACGCAGGACTTACAGTAATAAAACATTTGCTTGTATGTGCGTGTCTGTGAGGTTATATTGGGTTATCACCATAAGTAAAATAAAATGCATCAATACTTAATCTGAAATCTAAACACTTCGCCGCAAATATGACGTAAGACGAAGCGGTAATGACAGCGTCGTATCACAAACTACTTAGGTACCTACCTACTAGGCTAGGTATAGTAGTTAAGAATCTATTACCATGAAGAAAGTCTACTTACAGTCAAGTAGGTACCTACCTAAACACAGTGTATTTAAATTATCGCGTTAAACAACAAACGAAATATGACAATAGTTTGCGAGGTATCTAAACAACGAACTACAATGGATTGATCAGGATTTTTGTATAAGTACCTACTCCTCCTTTTGCTTTAGACTACAATACTAAGGTTAAATTATAAGCAAACAACAAGTAGGTACATTGTTGCCTTACCCACCTTTAATGAGGGATAGGCACTTAATTAATCGTCCTTCTATTTACTTAACAAAAAAATATTGACTGGTGTCAATCATTAACAAAATGGCTATTTTTGGCCACTTACGGATTTAAAATAAAATTTAATCCTATCTTAAATTATAATATTTCTTTTTATATCACAAGAAATTACAAATCAATAGTTAACAGGCACGCTGGATCGCGAATGCAAAATATTATGATTACATAGCGAATACTACTTTAGGGGATTTTTTTTTTTTTATATTTTGTCCGTCAATTGACTGCACCCCGCTAGATGGCAACAAAGCTGAAGTGCAGTCCAGAAGATACAGACCACCATTCCCGGTGCCATTGGACGTAAAATGGTGGTCCCCCTGTTATAGATAGAGCATAATCATATTGCTGGAAATTTAATTTATCGTAAAACTAGGTGAATAAAAATCCAGGGGTTAATAATCGCGGCGGCAGCGCAAAGTGCGCCTCCCCGTACCCGGGGCTAGAGGGGGACACCGTGGTCCCCACAACCCGAAGGGGGCCATCTCGAAAGAGATGGTCCTGGGTTTGCCGGGGAGCGAGAGATATGCTTTTGGCAATCTCACCTCCGGTATACAAAGACCCAAGACGGCGTGCGTTTTAGTCGGTTCGAGTCCGATATAACCACCTCCACCGGCTCCGTGGGGTGGTATCCGTGGGGATTTATCGCACGATAAAAAAGGGTTAATAATAACAGATAATTTAGAGAGAGAGAATTTTAGTTAAAAGAATATTGCTATATAAGTACTTATTTAATCGATCATTTTAATAATTTTTCATTTTTATACACCTCAGTTTTACTGATACATATTACCTTCTCGTCTAATTTGGCAGTTGTTTAATTCACCTTAGTTTCACCTCTGAATACTTTACTTATCTCGGTATACAGGTGAAATTATTCGACATTATTTAATAGTGTACCTTGGTATTAAACTCAACTTTTTTGGAACTGGTACAGTAATTAACCGTGTTTTTTTATAACCCGATTCTTGCCGGCTTCCTCTTCAAAGGGATGACGTGGTAGAAAGTTTTAAAATTTATCAGTAGGTATCTGAAATTTAGTACCTATGTAAAATTCAGTATCTGAATCTAGAAGACCACAATCCGATACAAAATGGCTATCGTCATTCAACAGCAGGCAACGTTTTTTTTCTTTTCATTTTTTTTTACTCCGTCACTGCTGTGTATGTAGTCAAATTTTCACTAGAACTATCTGCTATAAAGACTTTCATCTTGCTAGCTACCCAAGAGGCGAGGTATATCCACATTATTTATTCTTCGACAGAGTCCTTTGCTTCTCGGCGTGTTGTACCAGGTGCTTGTCGGTGGCCAGCCCCTTCCTGGCGCGTACTGAGTCCATGTACGCCTTGGCACGATTTACGCCATCCCATTTTTCACCCCAATGTAGGTATTCTTCTTCGGTGCGTGGCTTCCAGAATGGATCTATGTCTATAACCTGGAAAAAGTGTTGAAGAATTTTCTTATTACATTTTCTGGTGGGATATATTTAACAAGTTAAGGGGGGATTTTTTAAGTACTGTTAGATTTAGGAACCATTAAGTACGCTTAATTCATACTAATATTATAAATGCGAACGTAACTCTGTCTGTCTGTATGTTACGCTTTCACGCCTAGACCACTGAACTGATTTTGATGAAATTTGGTATAGGGATAGGTTAGACCTTGAGAAAGGACATAGGCTATGTTTGGTCGTGTTAGCTCACCAACTAAGCTAAATTGCTTGTGTTAGGAGTGGGTTCACGTCGCTAGTGTAATGGCCAGTATTCGAACCCGGGACATCTCGATCGTAAGGCCGACGCCGTAACCACTAAGCCACTGACGCTTCAATATAACTAATAATACAATAGCATAACATAATATCTTTGATACAAACCTCCCAATGACTGAACAACATCTGCGGCGCGGCCAGCCCCGAGGTGTGCGTCCTCAGCTCGAGCGCGAACTTGAAGCTCTCGGCGACGGACATGAGCGCCTGCACGCGGAACGACGCCGAGCCTGTCTGCATGTCGCTGCCGACCACTCGCCCACCGCGGCGACCGAGCGCTGCGTACAGTTTACCTGGAATACAAGCAGTTGAATACTTGAATGATTTTTTATGGCATTTATTATGCTAACTTTAAAGTTCGAAAACATCGGAAAAAATTAAATGCTCAAGTGAGACTTTACACAGGGGAATGCTCTTCCAACTGCGCTATTGAGCCACACCTGAATCACTTCAAATTTTCCTTCTCTTTATATCCGTCTTTCCTCCTTAAAGACGGATATAAAGAGAAGGAAGGGAAAGGTCGTGAGTTCAAATCTCACTTGAGCATTTCATTTTTTCCAGTTGAATACTGTTTATTGTTATTTTATCAGTTGTGTTTGAGAGCGGATTTGGGTCCAAAATGTTGGCTTTGCATGTAACAAGGATTGGTGCTCCAATGACGAAGATATACTCTAGTAACTTTGCCTCTTATCACATGTGGGATGGCCCTGGGTCAACCGGGGTGCGAGGGATATGTCGAAAGACAACCTCACCTCCGGCCTAGCACTACAACCCTCAGAAGGCGTGCGGTTTTAGTGGTTTCGATTCCGACATAACCTCCCGGCTCCGGCGAGGGAGGTATCCGTGGGGATTTCCGCACGAAAAAAAGAGTACCCATGTAGTACTATAATAATCCAGGGCACTGACTGACCTCCGTCCCCCATGAGCGCGGGCCTGGGGGTGACGGGTGGAGCCGCCTGTCACCCCAGCAGAAGCAGGCCACGGCGGCGGCGCGCTGAACAGCGCGCCTCCCCATTCCGGGGGCGAGTTGGGGACACCGTTGTCCCCCCTCCTGAGGAGGGCCAGACCGTAAGGGATGGCCCTGGGTCAGCCGGGGTGCGAGGGATATGTCTTTGACAACCTCACCTCCGGCCTAGCACCAAGACCCACAGTCGGCGTGCGGTTTTAGTCGGTTCGAGTCCGACATAACCTCCCCTTCCGGCTCCGGCAGGGGGGGTATCCGAGGGGAATTCCGCACGAAAAAAAAAAAAAAAAAAAAAACTATAATAATCCATGTAGATAGCAAGAAGACTGTTCTCAAAGTGGTAGGCTTTATTATAGGAAAAGACTTCGCGGTAAAATATGTAAGTATTTATATATTTCCCTATATAGATAAGGTACGTACTTAGATACCTACATAAGTACATTTATTTCCTGAACATGACATTCATATCAATGTCTTCGCAATTACTCTTATGCCTCTTCGCTATTAAATTATGTATACCTACTCGTAAATATACAAATTTGGGAAAAGTACCAAGTAGGTACAGATACTAATTAAGATACTTTAAAAAAATAGTAAGTAACGCGTCACTGGCGGCACGGAGCAACAAAAAACCGCAACTCTGCAGGAAGCCTAAAAAGTTGTAACAGTCAAAAAAAGTTCGCCTCGTGATATCACCGGGTTCGTTTGACAAATATTCAGTGGTCAGCGGCCTAGAAAAATTCCTTGCTTCTTACAGATTCGACGCGGCCATTTTGAGATGAAAGGGGGACTTCCGGTTATGGGCGTGCATCCGGTTCAATTGGTCACGTCCGCAAGACGTCTAGAGTGCACTACGCTCGTATTTGTCCAATAAATAAGGGAGCTTTTTGTAGACACAGAAATTTGAGCCAGCACGAAGAATGTTAACGAAAAAATAATAACATATTGGTAACGGAAAACACACACTACAATAATTGGCGGAACAGTCGCGTCGGAATTTGTGCGCGGTCAAGACTCGATATAAAAACAAACGATTTTTGAACTCGCGAGTATGCGACGGCCGATTGGAATGTTAGGCTGGTGCCACAATGATATATTGCTGGTTTTATTTTGTAAATCGTGGCTTAGGTACGCCTGTCTAGGGCTCATATTCTAGAATGACACTCAGCCTGAATGTCGATTTATCTGAGGACAGACTGTGTAAACAATATGTCAAACTATCAACCTGCCTATACAATCTGTCCTCAGATAAATCGCAATTCAGGCTGAGTGTCATTCTAGAATACGGGCCTTAGTCAACAACTAAAATTATAATACACAAGCGGTCCAGGTCCCGGTTTCCCCAGGGAATAAATTCGTAAAAAAATCCTACAGGTAATCAACTGCAGTGCAAACAACGCGAAATAAAAGTTCCTTTGAACGGATTGCCTGAAAATTGAATCCGCAAATGCGGATGTTTCCTGGTAAGCCTACTGCATCTTAGAAGAGATCTCTACTACATTCCTAGACAAGCTCTGGAATGAAGTTCACAAGCTAAGGGTAAACGTGGCGGTCATAAGTACAGTCAGCATCAAAGATGTTGACGAACAAAGTATTTAAAATGATCTTAATTTCGGTCCCAGTTGACTGATTGATTTCATATTTGGTACACAGCTTAAGTTCGGACAATAATACCATTTGAATCAACAACACAGTTTGATTTGAACGGGAGTTTTTAGATCATTTTGACTGACTGTACACTGAAGGTCTAGTAGCGACGTTCAGTGACATTTTCGAATACAGTTAAAGAAAAGATGTAACTAATTCTGTCTATAGCAGTTTACATAAGTCAAATCAGTTGCAATGACAAAAATGCACACACCAATGACTTTTCGATGCTTTTCGAAGTTATGTGTGTATTTTATCGCAGGTTTATACGTGCCCGGTTAATGGCAATAGGCTCGCCACATTGGGACCTAAACATAAACTGGCGAAATGTGGGTGCTAGCACCACTGCTTACCCCTTCGGGGAATATAGGCGTGAGTTTAACATGTATGAAATCAGTTGCATCATGCACCTACCATTGACATATCTCTGCATTACTTTAAGGTTAACTGGCAGAAAATGCCTATGGCATTAAGTCTTCCTTTATACACTCATTTTGTATTCGTGCAAAAAGTTTAAATAAATACATAAGTTCCTTGTTCACTTTATAATTTCTAAATTAACTACATATCTTAAGTAGGTATCTATGTGTTACAACATATCGTATGGTAATTTGTGTAAGAAGAGCATCAAAAATAGTTTTTTTCATCGGAATGCCTAACAGTAAGTGTGTGACCAGTACAAACATCGCTCTATATCCCCAAACATCCGAATGCTTCCTGTAAAATGTTTACACACCTTTTCCGAGGTTTTATTTTTATATCGAACGAACACGTATTGCAGGTCCATTACTATAAACAGTCGCTCAATGGTAGGCAGTGGTGATCGGTGACGTAATCAAATGTGGTTGCAATTCGACTCGGCCCAGAGGAACCCATTTCCTGTGGTTTTCATTCAGTAAATAATAATTATTCTTTATGAATGGTCCGCCGTAGTTCGACTATGAGAAAGTTGTTTCTTTGAGCTATGGGCTATTGATTGAGATAATGGCGAATTTCACGTGGTAAATCGATTTTAGGGATAATTATGTTCAGACTACATAGTTTGTGAAGATATTTCTGTGGAATGTACAAGCGTTCTGGTAATTGAATGCTTCGTAATTTAAGTGGTTACGTACAAGTTTGTTGGATGAGGTTACTGTGATACCAGATTATTTTGTAATTTATAATTATATAATTTTAAATTCTATAATAATTGTCATGTTTCATTAAGTCTATTGTTTTTTACAGTACGATTGTTAAGTTTGAACTGTGCCCATTATAGACACTGGAAGAGGACACACTCGTTGTTAGTCCAACTAACGATTGTTTATACTACTTCTAGCACTATATAGTAACAATCTAATTATCTCAGGAAGTTTTGTAACACTAGAGTGTGGACTGGATAGTAAATGAAGACTAATCAATCAGCATCGCTCTATTATAAAAAATTGTAAATGAGGTGCATTCGTATATTGGAGACATATAATAAAAAAGCTTTGGTTTTAAGATTTTGTTTCGGCTTTTTAATTTAACAGGTCATAATCATAATTAGTATATATTCTCTTACATACATACTTAATTTAATCTTTATAAGAATAAAAACTGTGGAGTGAAGTTTTAGGAAAACTGTGCTACGCGACAGTTTGTTCAGAATGCCTAGCATAGCAGTATCCGCTGCCTTTTGCGTAGGTATGAATGCAGGTACTTGCACTGCGTACTGTTTCGTGCAAATCGTATGTATTAATTGCACGAAATTCACACAATTTAATATACACGAGCTACGTACACGCTAAGTATTTTTGTTCTGACAACAGATCGCTCAAAAGCTGCACCTTAAGCTTTACTGCCACTTACAATGCTGCTCACCCACTTATGTAACATGCACACGCTCGGCTGCAATTTAAGTCAATTTACACACGAAGTGGCCTTGTGATTTCCGGTAAGAATAGAATCACATCGCTTCCTGTGGGGGACTTACGACGTGGGTAATTCGAGCATTCTCCGCATAATCAGCCAGTTATTATTGTAACAATATTTACGTTTTTATAACACCGTTGTCCGGTTTAAATTAAAGTTCCTATGGTGTAATATAATTTTACGATCATTGTTCCGCTCTTGAATAATTATCAGGTAATTTCTCAACAAGTAGTGCCCGCGACTTTGTTCGCGTGGATTTAGGTTAGAGTTTCAATATGCACAGAATTCTAATAGGTTTTCTAAAATAAAATAGTTTTTTTTATGGTCGGAAATACCCTCGGATATCCCGCCCAGCGGGAGTGGTTTCCTCGCACAGCGGCCGACCTAGGACCATCTCCGGATTTGGCTCTCGGATGTGGGAACAAATGTCCAGTCCTCATCTTGCCCCCCGAAAGAAGTAACACGCACGCACGCCGCCGCCGCCTCGGCCTTCTACTAACCTTTCAGGCTTGCAAGTTACACCTTACAACATTTTAAATTGCAAAATTACAGCTAAAAGTGCTGATGGTGTCTTTCTGGAGCATTGGTGCCGTATACATAATGAAGGCCCTAATGCTTCAGGAAGATACATGCATTGATTTATTCTTAATTTTTGTTTATTTAGTGGATAAGATGTACTAACATAGTTTATTAAGTTTGTGATACTAACAATTATTATATGGATTTTTAGTCCGAAATAAATGAATATAATAATAATTACAACTAGGTATTGCAGCAATAATCTCGTCCAATTCTGCTCAATCACTTCTGATAGAAACTTAGTGTATTTCTCTATCGTGTATACAGACAGCCATATGAATTTATTAAAAAAATAGTTATTTTTATATTAGAAATAACCACTTGAATCTCATTTATTCCTAAAGTCCCGTTCACAGCCCCGCGACATCAAAGTATGAATAAAATAAATACCTATTATCCCATGTATAACAGTTCCGTAAGGCTTTTTACTCGCCATATAAGCCGAGAGTACGTGGGCATCTGTCAGACGGATGTCCTGCCCTTAGCACGCGGATAGGGAAATAGGGCACAACGGTCCGAGCATGAACCCACCTAACTACATGTACTTAGCTGTTATTGTTTAACATAACTGTGTATTAACTTGCTGAGGGATAAGTTGTAGGGGATAGCTGTACTTAGTTGGTTACTCATACCCGTTATATTTGGTAGTAGATAGAAATAAACATAGTATGTTATGTATTTTAATTGTAGGTATTATACAAAATAATAAATGCATATAAATACCTATGACAAACAACTATTTGAATTTTGTATTTGTCTCTTCGGAGATGGGATGTTCGATTTCATGATACTTTTATTTTAAAAAGTTTTAGAGTTCTGCACAAGTAGAGAAGCGAAATAAGTTGAAACGAACGAAATCACAGGCACAGCTATTGTAGAATCATATTATTGTTACCAAAAAATTTTGCCATCCCAAAATAGTTACATAAAATTTCCATCAAGTTATATTTCAGTTCTTTACCAAGAACGCGTAATTTTTATAAAACGCATAAATACTGTTCACTTAATCAGTTTCTCAACGGTTTACTCTACATTCGCTAAGATGCGGTAACATTCGGCTGTTAGTGTTTGGAATCTTACAGTTTAACAATATTTTATAACCGAAATTAAAGATTCTATAAAAAGTTTTCATAATAATCCTAAATGTAAAAGTTTATAAGACCTTTGAATAGAGTGCGTTCTCGTGCTCCTACTTATTTGTTTCCAAATAACGCAGAAATGGCTGAACAGATCTGGCTGAATTTGGTACAACGAGACATAATCTGAAAGGGAACAAAGGAAGGCTACTTGCTTCTCTGAATTAGGTTCGCATAGTTCGCGACAACAGAATTCTTTAAGGACGGAGTAAGTATTCTAATTATCACTCAAATACTGTATTGACCTAAAATTCAAAACACATAAACTTCGACAAAACTAATAAAATACGTATAAAGTACAAGGAAGCAAACTGAAGGCATATAGATATTGTATAGTAAATTTCTTATGTTACTGCATAATTATGGGCTATAGGAAGAATGGACAATAGTTTTCCTTCATAAATTCTGAAGTATTTGAAGGCATCATCATCACGATTACTTTTCACACGATAGGTGAAAGACACTATTCTTAGGCGTGAATCGAGAACACGGATATGTAAATATCTGTAAGCAAGTAACATTAATATGCTGATGGTACACTAGCCGTGATGCAGACGCGCCGTAACTCCTCCACGTAACTCGTACGCACATGATTTACTATTTTCCCACGACTGTGGTAGCGTTAGCAAAACAATTGCCGTGGCGAATTAATCAAATACGTCGGAGTGTTGCTGAATCTGGGGATGATCGGTTATGAGCACAGTAATAATGTACATAGCATGGCAATGAAAAAAAAAACAAGTGCGTGTTTGTCATACCGCTAGATGTTTTTTGAAATTTTTGTTGAATGGTTAATCATAACCTTGAATTTGGTGAGAAATTGCATTTTATAAATATTGTTTCTGTTATTATGGCTACTGATTTTCTCACACGACGGTAACCTTGTCGTGCTTGATGTAAAATATATATTTGTTAGAAGTGGTAATTTGTCTACTTGATATTTTAAAAGAGCCTTCTGTTGTCCATCATAAGCAAATTATGTTTATGTTGCATCTTAGACATCCGTTACGTGCGTTAATTAAATTTTAAAGTACATATTTGTTATTTCTGTTTCGTTGTTATATAGTGAAGAAGGAACTTATAGTTTTTGTGATTATAAAATGAAATTGAAAACTAATAAAACTATGACTGATTTTGAATTTTCATAACCTCATGAAAACGTAGGTAAGTTGTGTTTTGCCATACGAGATGATAAAGCTTCTTATAAGTTTTTCTATCTAATCGAATGTAAAGCTATCGTTTTGAAATCGTGACGTAACTGAATCAGGCTCCAGGAACGAAACGCCTGTGTGTGGATTGGAGATCATCTGTTCATCGCAGGAACTTACGGCCTTGTCAATGTTTATTTGTTATATTAATAAGATTTAGGCCGCAACTAGAACGGAAGCACCATCTGTTTTCTAACACGTACGCTAATGATCAAGTATTTGTGTATACGTACAGTTAGTGGGATCAAAACAATACGTTAGTTTAATTTCGTGATAACTAATAAAAAATACTTGTACGTGAAACTTCCTGATTGTTATAAAACAAGAATCTACACATAATGAGTTAGACTTTATTATTACGGTGTCGGTTGTAAAGACGATAAATAAGTGAAGGTCAATATAATATGCTCACTGAGGTCTGAACGACGGTGTCATTTGTGACCCCGAAATGTCGGTTAGGTTGAAAGGGTAGGTCTGTAAATAACTAATAGTATAACTAAGTGGATAAACCCAACATTATGCCTACTCTATAACATAGTTGCGAAATGTGGCCGCTACAGTAGCTGCAAGTTACGGAGATGAACATGCTACAATAGTTGTGCGGAGTAAGACACGCGTGAGGAACTCTCGCATCCACGGTTGCCTGCATGTCCGTCAAATAGCAAATGAAATGCTAGAGAGTCACCTTTGCTGGTATGGTTCTTTTTGTTGATTTTTAATTGTCAATCTTGCCAGGAACACTGAGAGATACATGACCGGAAGACTATTTTAATGCACGACTGTGACAAACCATAAATGCGAACGGACCAAGTCTCAACAGACCACCGGTGCACCTACAATGATCTTCAAACACGCATGTCAAGCGCGGTGACTGTTACTAGGAACTCTGCAGATCTTGATGGACGCCTACATTTATTGCCGTACCAGTTCACGCCCCCACATTATAATCGTCGTTTTTCGTCGTTTTTCCATTCAATCCTTATTCCACAAAAGACGATGAAGTAAGAGATTTGCTATAAATAACTCAACACATTCACGCAATTTTCTAGCCATTTATCAACCACCACAATAGGCTCAAGTTTTATTTTTAGACCAAATCGCGTGACAGCCATTGGAGTGCTTTGTTCATAATGTGACCCACGACCATTAGGAACTAACAAGTTCATAGTGTTTATTTTTAGGCTCATGACGAACTTCTGTGCCGTAAAACTTAACTCATCACGCCATTATTAGAACTTTTTTTAGGAATTGTGCGTAAGTATCGTTCCTTCAACCCAATCAGATTGCGATCAACCGAATATTTCCCACGAAAGGTTCCTATTTCACAAATTGGAAGAGGAGAATGGGGACAAATGAATGTAGGGAGGAAAAATAGCTGACTAAGAGTTTTTGTAACAAGGGAGATGTCATGATGTCTTAACCTCGTCTGATGGTAAGCTGAAGGCAAAGGCTCGGACAGAGGTGGAGGAAGTAGTGGTAGAGGAGGTGGTAGAAGGAGGACGATTCATCATTGCAGATACCAAGAATATTGCAATGGTAACACTCAGCTTGACGGCCTCATCAGATGCTTTTTTAAGTTCCGCTTAAAGGACTCGGGTCTGTAGAAGGAAAGAAACACGTGTGTTGGTGATGAATTCCATGATTTTGTAGTGTGGTAAAGAAAAGAGAGTAAATGAAAATCTGTTCAATAAAATAAGGAATTCTAGCTTTAAAATTCATTTCATGAAATGTGCAGCTACAACTTTTTTTAATTAATTGAGATTTATCAGATAAATCAAGAAAAATTAATCACTCGGGCAGGACTCTAACCCGCGATCTTACCCTTATTGACGGACTGCCTTGGCCACCGAGTACACCTGTTTTCCTAATGTACTTGATTTGTATAGTTAGCATACTTCATGTTTAAAAATATCATTAAAATAATTGAGATTTGTTACTCGGCACGTATTATTTGGTATAGTATTAACGTACAAAAACACTAGCTATCACAGTACTTCTTGTCGTACAAAAACACTAGGCCTCACAGTACTTCTTGTAAACGTGAAAGATTCAATCAAATCATAAACTCAGATCGCTGAAGCGTAATTTGTCACCGGACGAGTGACCAGGTTTCCCAAACCGAGACTCATATAAAATAGAATATTTGAAATAAGCGTCTCTTGTTGTAAAATTCCACATCTGTCAAAATATTAATGGTTAATCATGTTTGATTGCATATGGTTATATATATCTACTTATTCCACAATCCACTGCACACACATCATCATTTTCTGAAGGTTTTCCCAACTCAGTTGGGCCGGCTTTCGAGTATAACTGTGACGGCTGAACTTCGATGAAATTCGAATTTGATTCGATATTTTCCGTGAAACCACTGTCATCGGACATCCACAATCAATTGGCAATATCGAAGTCTAGTGCACATGCATTACACCATTATATGTTTCTTATTAACTGGGTTCTCTTCTTTTTCTAAAAAGTACCCGGTCTTTAAGTACAGTCTCTTCTACTCGGTGGGTTTATACAACAAGCAATTGCTCACAGCGATGGTACGATGCGCAAACGCTTGGGGTGCGGCCGCCTCCTTCTGCGAGCAAGTAATGCTCGAGAAGGAGGCGGCCGGTCGGGTCCGGACAAGACTCCGGGCCCGGGAAGCCCGTGCAGAGCGAAGGCGAACCGGACGTCGGAGGTCGCAGAACGACCTCCGTCCTCCATGAGCGCTGGCCTGGGGGTGACCGGTGGAGCCGCCTGTCACCCTAGCAGAAGCAGGCCGCGGCGGCGGCGCAAAGTGCGCCTCCCCGTAACCGGGGCTAGATGGGGACATTTTGGTCCCCACAACCCGAAGGGGGCCATCTCGAAAGAGATGGTCCTGGGTCTGCCGGGGTGCGAGAGATATGCTTTTGGCAATCTCACCTCCGGCAGCCAAGGACCCAAGACGGCGTGCGTTTTAGTCGGTTCGAGTCCGACATAACCGCCTCCACCGGCTCCGTGGGGGTGGTATCCGTGGGGATTTTTCGCACGATAAAAAAAAAAAAAGCAGGGGCATTTGGTGACGGTCCGTTCGTTAGTATGAATTATGAGCATAAATTTGAAGGTTTTTTCCCGTATATACCTAAACAACGGACGAGGCTCTAGTATAAGCTTTTCTCTTGGAATTGGGAGGCCAGACGGTGTTCCATCACGTACCGACATACCGACAAACCAACTAAAAAAAAGAAAAAGCCGACATACCAACTAAAATCATAAGCGAACCTGGGGCTCAAAGGATGATGATGATCTACTGGTAAACTGTTTCCATGCCGGTCAGACGTTGTACAGGGTTTTATTTCGAATATTTCTTCTCTCGCAGTGATATCGTTTGCGTATTTTTCTGTTAGTTATGATACCCTTTGTATGAGATAGGTTGGTGATACTTGTGTTCTTTTATGAACTGTTCAGAAATCAATAATAGGTAGGTGCACGATTTCATTATCTTAAATAAATTATAAGTTATATAGTTTGAAATGCGTTATTTATAATTGTTAATTAAATGATTTGAGGACATGCGAAAAATACATGAAACTTGAAATTTATAACGACTATGATATAATATCGAAAGATTATGGATTAGATGAGAGTTAATAACGTCGTAATAAAATAATCGCTTAAGGTTTTGAACGGCTGTTGAACATGTAAAAAAATTAAATGTAGTTAGAAGAGAAAATGTAATGTTTGGCGTTGTTTTAATAGAAGGTAGTTGTTGTTTTTATTCTTAAAGTATTTTATTATATTTAATAAATACATTAATTTTAAAATAACTCACGATTACTGCAAAATATAGTTGATTTAGGTTTCATGTTACATGTGAACAATCATCATTTAAACCACACATATTAAACTGATTGACTGAAAGTCAGGGAGCTGTTAGCTGTCACAGACTCACAGCACAGATTAAAAATACAGTTAATAAACACTAAAAATAATTAAACGATTCACGAAAATTAGTTAAGATTTTTTTTTATTAAATTGTTATTCTGTTTTTTAAATTGTTATCATTATAATTATTATGATGAATATGTTTTGTTCATTTTGACAGAAATAATACTGCAATGCATATTTTATGGACAATATTGTTTTAAAATCATCATAGTAAGTAATTAATAAGCGTAGGTAGATTGGTGGTTAAGGAGTCGGCCTTCCGATCGAGAGGTCCCGGGTTCGAATCCTGGCCATTACACTACCAACGTGAACCTACTCCTAGCACAAGCAATTTAGCTTAGTTGGAGGGGTTAAAGGGAATAATATTAGTAACTACGGTTCTAAAATCCTTTAAAAAAAACAAAATAATAATATTTTGATTTATTACTGTAATAAACTTAGTTTTAAGATTTCTAGTCTTCCTTTCACTTTGAAATAGAAAAATATACTGCTTTTTTGAAGTCATATCTCAATTCATTACAATTTGTCCCAAAGATCCCCGTCTCCTTTTTGCGAATTAATGTGGCTCAATGTGGGGATGCAACGGGTGCAAGGAAATACTAGCGTAATCTACATAACACAAGAACATCAGGTTCTTTATTATTAGATGTATCGGGATATTTACCATGTTGTAATGTTTCGAGGTTCCGATATTTCGGCGCTGTTGCAAGCATCATGATCACGGAGGAAAATTAATCATCTTTGTCTATCATAAAGAAACCTATATTTATATGAGACCCACCTCAGTAGGTACCTAATGTGGACTGATTTTTTGACGTCATTTCTTTTTTGGCGTCAAGCCAGAAAAAGTAACTTAATAATAAAATATGAGAGGCAGTTTTAATGTTATTTTCGACGTAACTGTTTAATTGAAAAGTACTGTAGGTATTATAAATAAATAAATATTTCACAACATTCTACACAACGTTATCTAGACCCATGGTATGCTTTTATAGCTTGTGTTATGGAATCTAGAATGCGGATAAACATACTTAAATACTTTTTTTCGTAAATACATACATATTATATATAGAAACACCCAGACCAATGCAAATAGCCATATTCATGCATACAAATATTTGCACTGAGCAGGAATCGAACCCGCGCCTCCTGCGTGGCAGTCGCGTTCACTACCACCACACCACAGAGGCTGTCTTATCTTTATCTTTGTAACATAAATACAGATACATATAATATAACCCGCCAAATTGCAGATTTAGCACAGAAACGAAGTAATTCATAGATATGTATTATCTTCGAGTATGACGCCTTCATGGCAAACATCGGACGGCCAGAGAAAGGGCCTTCCCTCCTCTCAAACAAAATTCATCTCGCTCGAGAGGCAGCCCTGTCAGAGTGAAGTAAAAAGCCTATCCGTGTTGGCTTGCCATTACTCGGCCGACATAACATTTTTACTCGCTTCCTGTCGACGGTTTCCCGTCACGATAACGCATAACATAAGAACAAATTAAATCCGATCAGTGGGAGGATATTCGATAATGACACTAGTCTGCCCTTTCCGTTGAAAAGTAAGAGTTAGAAGTAACTTGCGGACAGGTAAGCGTCGGTAGCGCCTCCTACAAAACAGCTGTAATTAGTTTTTAGAAAACTAACGCACTTCTCTCTACTGCATATAAAACATGACGCTTGTAAATGTATGTAGCAAATACTTAGTTGTTTACATCCATTTGCTAAAGGAAAAGCTGATTCGCATCCATTGGTCGCAAAGTCTAGTTGAATTGAAAGTCCTTGTCTAAACTTTCGTAGATATTAATGGGCTTTTTTGCGTGTTGAAAAATCCCCTTGTACTTTCAATGAGCCCAAGTTGACGTTGCCCTACTGTTGCCGGGTAACCAGATGTGTCCTAGTAAGAATATCCCCAGGAGAGTATCTTACAGATGTATACCTAACTCTATACATTATTTCTTAATCTTATTTTAAAAATTAAATAATTCTTTATCGGTAACATTATGCTACACATTCGCTAGGTAACTGTCAACCCTATTCTTGACGTAAGTAAGCATAAAATAGTACCGCAGTTAATTTTATTTAATGTACAATAAAAAATTTATCTTCATATCACACACAGTACAACTCATCAAGACGAGAACATCTATAGGTAAACTGAAAATGAGAATGATATCAATCGGTAGTATATAGTTTTCAGGCAACAAGTGTAGGTATTAACGCGCAGACACTAATAATGGCGTGCGTCTGTTTCTATCTTTCAAATAA
Source organism: Eilema sororculum (assembly GCA_914829495.1). Taxonomy (NCBI): domain Eukaryota; kingdom Metazoa; phylum Arthropoda; class Insecta; order Lepidoptera; family Erebidae; genus Eilema; species Eilema sororculum. The sequence continues at coordinate 14,330,992 of OU618552.1, read as the reverse complement.
TACTAATCCTATTACCCCTCCGCAATATTATTTTAGCATTTTCCTTGCTGACGTTACTACTTCATACAAATTTTGTATAAAATGAAGAAAAAAAATCAATGGGACGAATCAGTGAACGATAATTTTAATTATTTTTAATTTCTGTGATTCGTCCCATTGGGCCGAATCTTTATAGGACGAAACAACGAACTTGTCGTTTCTATAACGGACTGAATTGGGTAGTAGTTCAGCTAATCTTGTAACGGTCCCCCTTGCGTCTGCGCACATTATTTAATCAACACTAGTTGTTATCAATCAATATCGTAGTTCCCTATCATGACAAAATGCACTCCATGTCTACCTAGCTACCTATCAAATTGACAGATTTTAAAACCCATTTCAAATTTCTAAATTATGTCGTATGATAGGTTCTTTGATGAACTTTACAGCATTAAGTATGCTAACTATACAAATCGAATACATGGGGAAAATAAATCTTCTCGGGCGTGACTAGAACCCGCAAGAAGATCGATAGATGATCCGTAAGGACGGATAAATAGAAAGGAAATTTGAATCACATCGGGCGTGTCTCGGTGGTCTAGTTGGTCAAAGCGTTCCCCCTGTAAGGGAAAGATCGCGGGTTCGAGTCCCGCCCGAGAATATATATTTTCCCTATGTATTCGGTAGGTTCTTTGTAGATCAAAGAAACGTGTCTCAATCTTTGAGACATGTTTCTTTGGTAACCTCTGTGGCGCATGGCGCGTGGCGTGACGGTAGTGAACGCGGCCGCTACGCAAGAGGCGCGCTTTTGATCCCGGCTCAGTGCAAATATCTGTATGGGTTGTGAAAGGATTTTTTTCTCGAGTTTTCCTTCTCTTAGGTTGTTCCGACCTCTGCAGAATACCGGTCAGAAGCCGTAACTCCTCTCCCAGTTTAGGGGGAGGAGTTGCCGCTTCAGTTGCCCAGGGTGCGTCGCGTGGAGGTTTTCTAGCATGCAATCCCTGTTAGCAGTGGTTTTACGTCAATAGTAGGTATAATGACCAGGATTCGAACCGGGGACCTTTCGATCGTAAAGTCGCCTCTTTAACTACTGAACTATTATTTATTTGACGATGAGGAAGTGTGACATCATACTTGTCTATTTCACACAAGTTTCAACAGAAATTATTTGAAAGGAGCTGAATTGACTTTAGTTTCAATTTCGTTAAGTTCAGACCCTAGATATAATTTGCGCAACACGTCGAAAACGGATATCACAACATCCTGTATCTTCATTCATATTATATACCGATTAAGCATTTATATTGTTTTAAATATCATTACTTTAGTACCTATATCCGTAGTTATGAAGCACTAATATCAGCTTAATTGATGTGCTAATGTACAGCATGTGTTACACAACAAGTATGCATGCTATGAACACGTGTATTAGGTACACATACTATCGATAACACATAGCAAGACTGTAAATACTATACTAATAGTGTAAGTAATTTGCAAAAGTATCTGTATAATGTTAAAATAACAGAATATTACAGTCATTTTTAGGTGTTGTCTTTCTGTTTTCTCTGTCCTTCTGTATGTTTGTTACACCGCTAGGCCTACTTTGACGGAATTTTCTCTAGCATATACCTTCTATAATAATTTTAATTGTAGGAAAACCGGGTTTCGTGCAAAAGTATACTTCATACAAATTCTACGCGGACAAAGTCACGGGTGGCAGCTAGTTTATTTGTAAGTTCTTGATTGATCTTAACTAATTAATAATTATAGACATGAGATCTAGAAATGTCGCCGGTATGTTTCTGTATAAAGATCCATTTATGTAATTATAAACTCGTATGTTCTTATGAACACATAGAAAAGTTGAATGGTGTCTATCAATAAGTATGTAAGTAGTACCTACATGGTAGTAGTAATGATGTTTCGTCATTTTTATGTTTAGACATTATGAAAATTTTGTAAATAGAATACGTCGTCGGTAGTTTAGGAATTGTCCTCACGATAATCTTCAAACTCTTCGGGACCCAAGGCCTCCCTCAACAAACAAACTTTAGCCAGTACAGCTTCTGATTGAAGAAGCTCTAGAAGGAATCTCTCAACTAACCAAAAGTTTTCACCGTGAGCCTACCTAACTTTAAGCCATCGTGTGTCCAGAATAGAGGGATGGATCTATACAGGGTGTATAGCTGCATCTCTGTTCCTCTCGATCGCCATGGTAGGTACACAGTTCGCATTACCAAAGTACAAGTAAATTTAATTACTCATCAGACTTATATAACCGTTTAATCACGCACGCTTATCTCTGATGTAATGTCAAGCGCGTAGTACAAATTTTTATATAACGATTTGTTTGAAATCGATCTGAGAATCGAATAGGTATATTGATGAATCAATATTAAAATGACATTGTTCATAGAATTGCATAGCAGGCATGCTTGTTAAATTCTATATAAATTTTTCTAGTATAGCTGTCACCCATTAATTAACTCCCGACGCAAAGAGAGGGGGGTGTTACGAGTCTGTCTATCGGTGGCATCATAGCTCACGAACGGATGAAGCAATTTCAATTAAGTTTGTTTTGTATTAAGGGTGACTTATGTGCGAGTGTTCTTAGTTACGTTTGATGAAAATCGGTTGAGCCGTTGAAAAGTTATGGGGGTTAAAGTGGGAATGGGGATTGTCCAGGTGTTTTGAAATGTTTAATTAATGTTATAAACATAAATAAAATCACACCTTTATCGCAGGAGGGTTAGGCAGAGGCGAATTAACACCCACATTAATGGTAGTCGGTCCCATGTAATAGGGGGTGAGCCTTTTGCCATAATATTCCGGGCACTATTGTTGACTCGAGCCTATATCTGAGGCTGAGTTTGGGCTGTATGTATATTTCTGATGTTAAACAGCCCTATCCCTTAGTCGCCTTGTACGACACCGCATGGGAAGAGATGGGGTGGTCCAAATTCTCCTCTGTCGGGAACCACTCAGCATGGTTACCGCGTGGAATGTTATAATTATACTAATGGGAATATTTTTCAGGAAGAAAAGAGTACGAGGCAGATCAATTCAGCCGTTTCAGCGTGATTGAGTAATAAATATCATTCACGTTTATAATATTAGGTAATATTAGGTAGTAGGATTACACTACGATGAAATCGTAATAATTAAAAAAAAAATGCCAAAAAAAGCTATGGTTCATTCCACCATGATTCAAAATGGAGGCTGACGTACGTAACTTTTTTACTATCAAAGATTAAACACATGCGGCTTTAAATCACAAATGGCGTTCTCCAAAAAAGTAATAATTTCCGCTCTACCGACTGTGTCGTAAACAGGTGGTCACACTATAATCGTGTGGCGTGTACAGTACACGCCACACGGTGTACTACGTAAGGCCTGAGTCAGCCTACATCTGGTCAAATATGTCTCGCGTACGATATGTTTTAATCGTTTGTGCCTTATACGAACACCCTGTATATAGAAAATCAGAGCATTGTAACGAGTAGGCGGTGATGCTTGTTATGTTCGGTCAGATTAGTTTGATTGAAGCTTTTGTTACTTTTTTGGAATGTACAAGATAGTCGAACATAAAATGTGTTTTCACAAATAGTGCAGAGAGAATCAAAATATAATAAAAAAGTTGATATAAAATTATAACATTCTTATTATAAATGAATATTGTGTTTGTTTGTTAGCCTATCATATTTATGAAGAGTTGGTGACTGATCTTATTTGAATGAATTTTTATAGCATTTATTATGCTAAGTTTAAAGTTCGAAAAACATCATGAAAATGAAATGCTCAAGTGGGTCTTGAACCCGCGACCTTTCCCTTACTTATTTACTAGATTGAAGCAAGGCCTAATTATAATAATTGTATATATTATTTATAGGTGAACCCACCTACCGCAATTAGCCAAATCAAAGTATGTAATTTTTTCATTAAGCTATATAACTGGGAAACTACTGTCTGAACCAATCTGAGGGATCTGACGCTCACGAATCGGAATCTGACGAAACGGGCTTGGCCCGTTAGAGGCTCATATTGCATCGTTGAAAGCGGAGATAAACCAAATCAAGAGAAAGGGTAAGGGAACGGAATCCAGGCTCTAAACTGTAATCTTTAGTAGCAATTGAGACTAATGTTATGGTGATGATGACACAAGTTTCACCTATACATACAAATAAAATAGTAATCTATTCGAAATTAGTATTCGCCACGCGCTGTCAATTATGTACCGTATCACTGGCAAGATCTTTTACTTTGCACGCTTCAGAATATCTGAATCGATCGATCGACACAAGGTTATCAACTACAGATGTAAACAGTTAAATACTTTGCTGTTCGATAGAATTTTGACTCGTGTTTGAAGTGGGGTTTTTATTTATTTTACGCGCGGAATCGTCCTCTGGTTTAGTTTCATCTGCCCTATAAGTTCCGGCCAATAGGGTTATCGAGGCTGGTGAGGTAGGTTTGACGGACTCGAACCCACTAAAGCCAAGCTATTTCGTGACATCAGCCTATCAGGCCGCGGTATCGAATGTACCCTAGAGAAGATATCCCAGAGGCTACAATCGGTCTTGGCGACCAGCATTGTCAAATAGTGGTGTCAACTGGGATCTGTAAAATCACTTTTAAGACAATGGAGTCGCATACGAAAATTTAGTTAATCTAAACTACTTAATATAAATGCGAAAGTAACTCTGTCTGCTTCCTATGGTTTTCTGCCTTAGTCCCTGAACCAATCTTGAAGAAATTTTGTAGGCTATAGCTTGAAAAACAACATACGTTGGGGCCTTTGGGCACAATAACCGAAATCCACGCGGGCGAAACCGCGGGCAAAAGCCAGTAATAAATTTTAATAAGGGTTCGAAATACATCGGGACAAAGAAGAGCTCAAGTGGGACTTGAACCCACGACATTTCCCTTACAGGGGGAATACGCTTCCAACTGAGCTATTGAGCCACACCTGAATCACTTCATATTTCCCTTCTCTTTATATCCGTCTTATAAGGGCGACTGTGGTCTTAAAAATGTCGCCATACACAATAAACGATCAAACTCATTGTACAAACATATCTCAAGGTAAGTTTACCACAAGTATACAAGTGGCCATATTAGTGCGCCGTGGAAGGCAACTGTGGGCTTCACCGAGTGGGCTTCGAACCCACTACCCTGCTGTGGGTAGGTGTAAACAAATTACATAACAACGTTGCGACAACTGACGCAGGTTGTTGAGTACGTGTTGTAATGTTTATCATAAGACTGGTTATATGCTTTGAGGAAACTGTGGTTGAATCTATGATTGATTTAAAAATGCCGGTTAAGGGCGAGTCAGACCCGCACTCCGAAGTTTCCGTACAAAATTGTATTCAGGAACAAACTTCTGCTACATAACCCGCAATATTATGATTGAGTTGACTTAGAATCAAACTTGCATAGTTTCAAGACGTTAAAGATCTAAGTAGTAGAATTTCAACATACTCGATATTCCTGATAAAAACGCATTCCTGGAGAAAAAGGCTTTGACATACAAACACACGGACTGACGGACAACAAAGTGTGATAATTTGTCAAACGCATATCATCATCGCAAAGCATTAAGCGGCTTTGCTTCCAGTTTACTTTGTAATGTATAAATTAGTAATAGCCGAGTGATCGTTCGCAACACGATTCCCGTAGGCGGTTTTAATTCGATACCCGTCACACCTACGACTTTTCCGTGACCGTAGCCAGTCCGTCTGTCGATACATTCAATACTAAACAGCTGCTACATATTTAAACTTCACAGACACTTCAATTTTATTTCCTCGTATTAACATTCTAATCGTTCGAGATAACCACAGGAGATAACCAACTTTTAGTTATTACCTACATTGATAAGTAACAGAATTGAGTCCGGAAATCGAATGAGACGGACTGTGCGGCGCGTGCGACACGACACAGTAGGTATCGGTACCAATTCGAGATCATGATGTCTACCTGCTACCGGACCGTACCGGCTTTATCGTCGGAAATAAAAGTAGTTGATACATTTATTTCTTTATTAACCAACAAAATAGTTGGTAGTACGGTCAGGAAGAACAATGTTGTTGTTTTGTGAAGAGAACTTTGTGCTAACTGTGATTGAATTCATTTTTTCCCTATGAATTCAAAATTAACCTAAATAGCATTAAGGTTACCGATTAAGAGACTACTATCCAAGGAATATGTGGTTCTTGGCTAAGACAGGTTGGCAGACTATTATTCCCTTTCAATCGCGAGGTTTTTACTAAGTGTGTGGTTTCAATTAACAACCCTTTTGGGTTAAATCGTTAACTGTCGGATAGTTTCTCAACAATGTCTTGCTTGCACCACGTTCTAACAATGTTGTAATTAGGCAATTGGAAAAGAGTGGCCGTGAGATTTTCTTGCCCCAATCTGTTTTCACAAACAAATGAAACCAATGAAATTTACATCTAAATTTATAAAATTTACAAAGAGATCTACTAAAGAACACGTTAAACGGATTCTCATTAGTGAAAATCTATTCAATGAAATTTTGGTTGATGTTAATAATACAGACAAGTAGATACGAAGATATCAACTGTAACCCACACTAATATTATAATGCGAAAGTAATTCTGTCTGTCTGTCTGTATGTTACGATTTCACGCCTTAACCACTGAACCGATTATGATGAAAAAAATTACATTGAACCATAAGAAAGGACATCCATACTAATATTATAAATGCGAAAGTAACTCTGTCTGTCTGTCAGTCAGTCTGTATGTTACGCTTTCACTCCTCAACCACTGAACCGATTTTGATGAAATTTGGTGTAGGGGTAGATTAGACCATGAGAAAGGACATAGGCTATGTTTGGTCGCGATAACTGACATCCACGCGGGCGCAGCCGTGGGCAAAAGCTAGTAGACTATATTTGGTCGCGATAACCGACATTCACGCGGGCAGAGCCACGGGCAAAAGATACCTTTTAAATAAGCTGTTGGCAATCCTACGATCATAGAAACCCTACAAAGGCATTCTTGATTATTACGATGTAAGCTAAAGGAAACAAGTACCGAAGTTATTAAAACGATAATTAGACTGAATAATAACGTCGGCATAGAAAACTTAACTAAATGGTTGCAATACATACAAATTGGACCCGCGGCTATAAAGATTCAATTAGATTAGAGAAATGAACACGATTATGGTAATGAAAGTCGCACGCCGCTGTTAATATTACATTCCTTCTTTGTGTATACACTTGTATGATGAAAATCTTCAAAAGGGAAACCTTTTCTTTTTTTATAGTGCGGAAATCCCCTCGGATACCCCCCTGCCGGAGCCGGAAGGGAAGGTTATGTCGGACTCGAACCGACTAAAACCGCACGCCGATTGTGGGTCGTGGTGCCAGGCCGGAGGTGAGGTTGTCATCGACACATCCCTCGCAACCCAGCTGACCCAGGGCCATCCCTTACGGTCTGGCCCGCCTCAGGAGGGGGGACAACGTCCCCGTCTCGCCCCCAGAATGGAGAGGCGCGCTACTGAGCGCGCCACCGCCGTGGCCTCCTTCTGCTGGGGTGGCAGGCGGCTCCACCCGTCACCCCCAGGCCCGCGCTCATGGGGGACGGAGGTCAGTTAGTGTCAAAAGGGAAACCAGTGGAAGAAGTTTTCTAAAATTTTGTTTGAGGTTCACCATGGGATACACTGCGAAGCCGGTAGGAATCGGGTTACAGGGAGCCCTCGTCATTCGCCCTCCTTATACATCTATATCATGATCTTAGTTATATCTTTATTAAATAATATAAGCTTCAGACTAAAAGAAAAACATAGACGGAAAGTACCTATAGAACTAGGAAGTGAAGCCGAAAAAAGGAATACTAAAGTAGTGCTATATGTTCGCACGCACCTGCGAGCGAGATGGGCACTACTTTAAGATTCCTTTTTGCGGCTTTTGACAGGCTATGTATGTATGTATGTATGTTCATTTGTTCCCTCATAGCTCCTCAACTACTTATTAGAACTAGACAAATGAGGCATCGTTACAAGCGGCTTGATCGTCCCATGGTTATAGGCTATATGACGTGTCACTCAATCTTATGTGGCGCCCTCTAGCGCTCATAAGGTACTTTACGGTAAATATGCCGTGTTTGCTATCAAATGAAAGTGCTTAATGAGCACATTTGAAATATGTAAAAATGATTAGCTTGACCTTGCCCCAAAATAATTTAAATAAAAAATAGATATTTTCTTGTTTGTCACTTTTTATAGCGTGATTTTTCGGTAGTCGGGATCGAGTCCCGCCCGAGAAGATTCTTTTTCCCTATGCATTCGATTTGTATAGTTAGCATACTTAATGCTGTAAAAATTCCTTCAATTGTTTGGGCGCAGTTATCAAAAATCAATGTTTAAAAATGATTGTAACATCATTCATTGATTCCGATAGTTCGTGAGAAAATCGGTAGATGACGCCACGTCGCCTTAAAAGACGTATAAGATGGGAAATTCGAATCATATCGGGCGTGTCTCGGTAGCCGAATTGGTCAGGCATTCCCCCTGTAAGGGAAAGACTGCGGGTTCGAGTCCCGCCCGAGAAGATTCTTTTTCCCTATGCATTCGATTTGTATAGTTAGCATATTTAATGCTGTAAAAATTCCTTCAGTCGGGTTTTAGTTTTATTTTATACATACCGTCTATTTTATTCCTTTAGTCTGAGGCATACACGTATTCCTGCTGACCTCTCGAATTAAGAGTTCAGTCAGTGTCAGTAAATAGATGTCAAGCGGCGACAGCTGTTGAGCGGTGCCATCCTTCTACGTAACACACAGTATGTATTCACTGTTTTGCGTAGGCGGGCAACTTAAATGGTGAACAGTGAGAATTCGTTTTCATCTGCATGTGGATATTAACGAACATACCTACCATCATCATTCTTGCAGGAGCACCGGTTGCATATGAGGCCTTCATTTCGAGTGCGCTGTGGCTTATTTTTTCGGCTACATTGGAAGCGACTTCCTTTTGACCTGCCAGCCTGAGCTGTGGTTACAGAAACTACTGAGCGAGCTGTTTACGAGTATTGACAGTTGACCGACTTTAACATGCCCTCCGAAGTACGAAGCATTAACCAACATACTGTTTAAATACATAAATACTACATCTTCTTAATATATATAAATTACGTGTCACGTTGTTTGTCCGCGATGGGCTTCCTAAACTACTAAACTGATTTAAATCAAATTTGCACACCGTGTGCAGTTTGATACAACTTGAAAGATAGAATAGCTTACATCTTAATTTAGCGATAAGTGACATCCACGCGGGCGGAGCAGCGTGCAAATGCTAGTACATACATATAGTAACGCCTGTAAATCCCCAAAGGGGGAAGGCAGAGATGTATTAACACCTACATTTCGCTAACTATTATTTTCGGTCTCACGTAATAGAGGGCGAGCCTATTGCCTTTAAGCGGGCACTTAGTACATACTACTAAATACGCTGAATTATGTTAAATTTCTACTAGCAGTAAACTTTTTAATTATCTTTAGGTAGGACAAAGTAAGACTGGTACTAATAATGTTAGCGTATTGTTCAGAATAGCGTGTTTTCAACTGTGATAATTATTTAAAGTTTTAACGACCGAGTAGATTGCAGAGAGTTGGCAGTTAGGTTTTTACAAATGAGCTAAGTTTTCGTTTGTAGTTCTAATTAAGCGAGGGCGGATGCTATCACTTTCGTGTCCCTAATATCGTGTTACTTTCCATCAAGATAGGTATGACAGGCCAAAGTTAATATTTCTGATCACGAATGTTCCGTGATAACGATTACTTAATAGTCCATGTTGTGATCTAGTATTTACTTGAAATAGGTACCTAGAGGTTGCTGGGTAGATACAAATAAGTATTTCTATCAACTATTAAGTAATCTAGTACACAGTTAAAAGGTACAATGGTTCTTTTATGTACTCACATTATTTATTTTTTACTTTTTGCTTGTATTCTTTTTAACACGCTTTTATTAGCTTGACTTGTAACTATGTATGTAAGAAAATCTTGGAATCTTAATTTGACCCACTTCCCGGTCTTACAATACATCACTAGCTAAGAAAAGTCATTACAAATCCAATATGGCTGCCTCCCCAAGATGGCGGACTGACTGTTTGAAATCCACCGCCATGATATGGGCATCAAATGAAAGGGTTTGCTGTCAGAAATACGAAAAAATTGTCACGTGACTTAAATCTTTTGTAATTTTTAGTGCGTGCTAAAAGCGTGTATTTTATTTTTTGAAATTTTTTTTTATTAATACTACAATGTGGGTGCTAGCACCTCTGCCTACCCTTTCGGGGAATACAGGCGTGAGTTTATGTTGTGTTATGTTATGTTAATACTACAATATCCCTATCAGTAACAACACGGATTCAGATTAACCTTATTGATAGCAGTTAGTACTTTCCACTGTTAACCTTCACGCACTGACTTCAAGTGATTACCCCAAACATTAACCCGTGCCCTTATCTGACTTCCATAGTAAATGTCTTAATGAACATTTTTATCACAAAAACATTGAATATTTAATTTTACACCTATTTTAAATGTGAAAGTTTGTGAAGATGTTTGTTACAAGCTCCAAAGGCTGAACAGATCTGATAATTTTTGGTAATGGTTTGATATTTATCCTTAAAATAATAGTCTGAAATAACACAATACATAGGCCACATTTCATCTTTGGAAGTAGTTCCCATGAGTTGCGGAATCGGGATCATAATTTCTCGCGGGCGGAGCGGATATATTAGTAATAACATAACATAACATAAACTCACGCCTGTATTCCCCGAAGGGGTAGGCAGAGGTGCTAGCACCCACGTTTCGCCAGTTTATGTTTAGGTCCCAATGTAATAGGTGGCGAGCCTATTGCCATTAACCGGGTACTTATAAACCTGCGATAAATACACACATAACTTCGAAAAGCATCGAAAAGTCATTGGTGTGTGCCATGGTAAACCTGGGATCGAACCCGAGACCTCGTCTCAGCAGTCCATTACCCATACCACTAGGCTACCGCAGATACGTAATAAATCATTAAAAAATAATATTTCAAGTATTCCTGTGCCCGGCGTGCCCGCCTTAGAGTAAATACGTGACGTAATATATTTTTTCAGTTTCTTACTTATTCATAATCCACAAAAAGGTACATCTAAATGACTTGACAAAAGTAACAACGGATTTAGAGAAAAAAAAGAGAATTTAATTGGGTTTCGCACTCCTAAGTCCATACTTATAGAAAAAAATATTTTTGATATTCAGGAACAAATAGTCATAGGGTTGGCGCCTTTCCAAACCAACATTCTGTTAATATTATGAATGTGAATTATTATGTGAAAGTGTGTGTGGATGGATGGATGTACTAGCTTTTGCCCGTGGAATCGCCCGCGTGGATGTCGGTTATCGCTACCAAACACCCCAAATTTAATAAAATCACTCCAGCCGTTTAGACGTAAAATAGTAACAAGCATCCATCCATCCATACTTAATACTTTTGCGTTTATAATATTAGTACGATGTGAGTTGATGTTCCAAGAACACAATAAAGGCCGTAGAGATCTGGATGAAGTTTAGCGCAGAGATAGTATGCAGTTCGAAAAAGCACGTAGTATTTATCCTGTGCAGACGCATGATACTAGGTAACTACAAATTTTAGATGGTACGTTTCAATAATTTTATAGGTGAAAAAGAGAAATAAACTATGAAATCTCGCGAATATTCTAGCTTTGATGCATAGCTACGAGTATAAGCATATACCTAATCTATTTCTTTTTGGTCTTGAAGAAAATCAGAGACTAAATCATATAATTTAAACTGATAAATTACTATTAAATAATATTGCTTTTGTACTAATATATTTTTATAAGAGTTAGCGATGTAATCTTTAAGTTGTAGATGTTTGAAACATGAAATCAAACATCATATTTTTGTTGTTTTCTGTTATTGTTGTGTTATGTTACTAATCACAGGATCAGCTGATTTTTTAAAATTTTTAATTTTTTATCTCATCCACATCTATTTTTACAGGTTTAGAATCAATCAATCTAAACATACCTATTTGTAACTAAAACACAAAGTATTAAAAGAGTGCCTTATGAAAACATAAATCTAGATTAGAATTGTAGTTCCTTACATTTATTCAACTTACGAAGAAACGTTTGTGACAACCCTTTCTGACGGTGCGCGTGCCGATGCCCGTACCGTAGCGGGAAGGTTCCAAGCACGCTGCAAAAAACGCTGACCACTCGTAGTCAAGTAGGGGGAAGTCCCCTAGCGCCGGACGGCAGGTACTACCGAACGAAAGCTGTAACCGTACTAATAAACGAACTAGGACGACGCCTTGGTGTGCAATAGAAAGAGACGCAATTAGAAAGACTGCGGGTGGCGCGGGAGCGGCCAGTGGCGCACGCAACGCGAGCAAGAACGGTCGCTGTGGATTTTACGCGGGAAATTGTCGTCGCCTACAAACTTCACGTATTAGTTGTAGATTGAATATAAGCGTGGGTTCATTTTGATACGGATCTAAATTATAATTGGTAAGTAATTTTTACGTTTTGCTATTTGAAATATAAATAAAATTTATGGTTTTTATTTTATACGATGATTATTTCTCTCACGTGAGTTCCTAGTACCGAACAGTACTTTTTCCCCTACGACCGAACAAAAATGTTTCGGCGATCACACTGTTATTCTGTTCGGTGCATGTTATCAATTTATTGAATTCTTTTAGGAACAAACGTATCTTATAGTATGGAAAAATCAAGAAAGGTCTTTGGCAATCAGAAAACTTAAAGATCACCATTGAAAAAGTAAGCTCGAAAAAAATGTCTCTTAGAGAAGCAGCTTGTTGTTGAAACTGATTAAAGACGGTAAGGAGGTGGAGTTAAAACCAATACTAGGGAGGTTCACAAAGACTTTTTCATCAGAGTATGAAAGTTTTTTAGCAAGTCACGTTAAAGACTTAGCTGACAGATGCATGCCACTGACAAAAAAGGAGATTTTGAAACTAGCCTTCGATTTAGCTGTGCATCTTAAGATACCACATCGTTTTAATGTTCAAAAAAAACTGCTGGTAAACACTTTTATTACGAATACATGCGGTCAGATTCAACAGAGCCCAGGTGAATGTATTTTTTTCTAATGTAAACGAAAGTCAGAGAAAAGCCAAATTCTAACTTCTTCTCCATTCAAATTGTCTTTGGAAGATAAAGAAAATGAGAAAACGCTTAAGGAGGAGAATAAACAACTACGTACATTTAAGAAGACAGATAAAGCAGGAAAGATTAAAAAGACTAAAACTTTACCATTAGCACAAAAAATATTATCTTCGCAGCAAACCAAGGGCACTACGTGTGTGGTTTGTCTAGAAGATCATGATTAAGACTGGATTCAATGCAATTCATGCCAAGAATGGGCTCACGAGGCATGTGCTGATATACCAGAGTGCTCAGAATTATATATTTGCGATCGATGTCATCTTTTTTAGGAATGTTCGGCCATATGTGCCAATTAATATCAATGTTCGGTACTAGGTGCCACAATATAATTTACCAAAAATTGTTACCAATGATGAACCTAGGTTAAAACATTTGTAATGTTTATTTTTTATTGTTCTGTTTATGCATATGAATGTCTATGATTGTTAAGTTACTGAGAACTTCATTAAAATGTTTAATACCAAATCCGTTTTTTTTTTACTGTAACCTAGGCTTAGGTGTTCGGTACTGTGGGACTCTCCCCTACCTCTTTAGGCATCTTTGTCTAGTTTCCTTTACACAAAAGCTCGAGTGCTCTTCTGTTACCCACGTTTATGACGACTCTTAGAAACGTGATCATACTGGCTTTTTTTTAAATGGAGTTTGGTTTTAGAACAAAAAATGTGGTACGGCAAAGGTATTTATTGCCAGTAATACTTTATGGTTTGGTTTTATTTTTGATTTCGTGGTTATTTTTTATGGTGAAAACAAAGACGATGTTTGGAAGGTGTGCTATGCTTGCTTTTGGAGCACATCAGACTTTAAATCGCCTTAAAGACGTATAAGATGGGAAATTTGAATCATATCGGGCGTGTATCGGTAGCCGAATTGGTCAAGGCATTCCCCCTGTAAGGGAAAAACTGCGGGTTCGAGTCCCGCCCGAGAAGATTCTTTTTCCCTATGTATTCGATTTGTATGATTAGCATACTTAATGCTGTTTTATCATTCAAAAGAATTTAAATATTTCAAATATAAGTACTAACTACTTTTAAAAACCAACGTTTGTTCGAATTTTATGTGTTACCTTTTTTAAACAACTTAGGTGGCAGATAAGCACACGGCCCACCTGATGGAAAGTGTTTACCGTGGCCTATTGTACGTGTACAATACCAGGGGAGTCACACTCGTGCTGCCGCCCCTGTAAGAACAGAAATTTACTGTGCAGTCAGTGCAGAAGGCAAAGTAGGGCAAGCCTTTGATCTTCCCACTGACAGAAAATAAGCTCTCCAGTGAGCTCTGGGCTACCTACGTTACGCTTAGGTTGTAATCGGATGAGAGAAGTTGCAGAAGTGGAAGTCAATGGAAGCCAGCCTTTAGTTTATAACATACTAGCTGACACGGCGATCTTCATACCGCCAATTTTTCTCGCCCGCGTGGCGTCAGATCGAATTCCCGCTGCACCCTCTACTATATTAAGCATGTATTATACATATAAACATAAAGTAAGTAAGTCTATTAAAATAAACCGCATTAAGATCTGTAACGTACTTTTGAAGATATAAGCACACATAGGGATGGACAGACGCTAAGAGCGACTTTGCTTGGGTCATTCATCAACTCGCGGGCGATCGCGAGTATACTATGTGGTGCTGAAGTAGCTCAAAATTAATAGCATTCCACTGGGTTGTCTAAAAATGATTAGTTTATTTATTACAGAAAATATTCATTAATCATAATCATTGTAACAACGGCAAGGGCACAAGAAACGTAAAAGAAAAGGTCGTAAGAGACTTACCTAGGTATATCAGTACCTACCGTTTACATGTTTGCTATGTATAAATAATTTTACTACTGCTTTCATAAAATAGTACCACTATGTAATGTAATCTTTATGTCAGAACTATACATTAATAAAAGTACATGCATTGAACGAATCATGACATGTGTGGCTTCAGCCAAGGATGCCCAAGACCCAGATATGCGGCCCCCGGGCTATTAGATTAAAGCTTTGGATACTACTGGAAGACGAGCTTTACGATCACCATGTTGTTGAAATATAATCCATACTTAATATTATAAATGCGAAAGTAACTCTGTCTGTCTGTCTGTCTGTCTGTCTGTATGTTACGCTTTCACGCCTCAACCACTGAACCGATTTTGATGAAATTTGGTATAGGGGTAGATTAGACCATGAGAAAGGACATAGGCTATGTTTGGTCGCGATAACCGATATCTACGCGGGCGGAGCCGCGGGCAAAAGCTAGTACAATATAATAATAGAAATATTCACCTTCTACGTAAGTATTAATGTTGAAGGTTTGATTGTAACCTTTCGTGACGCTGGTTGAGTCGTTACTCGTTACTCATTTTTATTTAAGGCAATAATGGGATTACGTATGGCGAGTAATGAGCTGTAGGATAAACATGACTGGCAACATAAGCGTGCTGTTTATAATTAAATATGGACCTCTTGCGAAATATGCTATACACATACATTTTGGTGCTTAAAACTTTTAACAGAAAGGGTGTTCGTTGGAGATAATCGTATCTTAGGTAGGTAGCACTATTATAAATGCGAACGTTTGTTTGAATGGAAGGATTTTATCGGGATTTGTTCACCCGATTTGTAAAAAAAGTAACGATAACATATGAGATAGCTAGTGCGTAATACAATAGACAGTAAAGGGCTGAAAACCTAAAGTATCGAGCTTTTCCACAAAAGCTAATAGAGTGCTTTCTAGGGTCAAAAATATATGGGTAACACCACTGGGGTTCTATACGTCTGTACGATGAACGACGACGAATAGCACGATTATATTATATACTCAGTTGTATAAAAAATATGTTGAAATAGTACGGACTGATTTGAAAGAATATTGCTTGACCGTGTATAAGTACACTATGTACAGAGTTTGCAAAAATACAAACTGCAAAATGTATATAAAATAATCAGCATCCAAAGTCCACGCTCTTCGCAAAACACGCTTTATTTGAAAAGAAACGTTCGCCTCTCCGAACATTTATTACGTATACAGAATAAAAAGACGATTGACCACGTGCCATAGGTCCCAACAGCTATGCATATACATACTGTGTTCCCCGACACTCATATAACCCGATATAAACAACATATACCCACAACTGCAGGCAGGTACGTATAGTACTATAGCGACTGTGTCCATTCATAAGAAGCGGTTCATTCATGCGGCCGCGAGGTGAATGGGAGCGAGCGAGACAGCAGATATAAGGTCGCGTTACATTAACAATGGAATCTTTTCGAATTCACATCAATGAGTTGAAATCCTGTTCTACGAATACATGAATGGTATTGTTTTGTGTATAAAACAATTGTATATGTTCCTACGATGGACGGTGGTAGCTTTTGTTGTTTAAGTGACTGTTACGAGAAACAACACTTACTTTTACAGGAATTCCCACTTTTTGTTCTCTTTTTTTCCCAAAGCACTCGAATGAAGTGCGGATAATCCTGCTTTTAAGTACAATCCGAGGGTCTTTGGGACCGAGCTGGTAGCTCTAGTAACTTAGTAAGTGCAATGAACTGTGTTTATTTTTTAATCAAAAGGCTATTCCAATTTCCTTTAAGTGAATTGATAAAAGATGAATTGTTATCAATATTACCATCTTAGTTTAAAATCCACTCTATGGTGAAGGTGTTAACTTTATAACGGATATTGAACATTATCGTAAAATAACAATAAAATTAACCCTATTAATATTTATTTTCTACACCGCGCAATATCTGTGGACGCGCCTTTGCAACAGAGCAACAAGATTGTGTAAAAAAACATCGTCGGTAGGAAGTCAACCCGTCGCAACCAAACAGTTTTGATCCGCGGAGAAAAACATATTTTATGACGTCATACAACGACTTAATAATTCGAAACTTGCAGTAATATTCCATAATATACTAATTAAAAAGTTCTAATGATGAGTGAAACAACGGTTTTATTTCTAATTTTATGTATTTGACTACTAATGAGTAGACAGAGAGAGAGAGAGACCAGAAATGGAGTTCAAAAGTTTAAAGAATAAAACTAATAATATGTATTTTTTTTTAAATATATTATTATGTATACTAACTCTTTTCTTCTATGAAATGTAGTCATTTTATTTTTGTTTTAGAGTTATTACAAAAATATTATTTTATATTTGCCCTTTATATACATATTTTCTAGAAATTTGAACTTAACAACTATCTAAAAAAACATTTTTTCAAATACCTTGAAAAAACCGTTATTGAGCAGAAGCACTCAAGATGTTTTAAATACCCTTTCTTCAATTTACAATAAATTTAATCTTTGATCAAAGAAATGCTCACGCGCCAAATTGACAGGAAAGCTTCGAAAGAATCAAGTCATACTGGTCGCAGTCGAAGGTGGTTATACCGGGCGCGTAGGCTAGGTCGTACCTGCCTCGGCGCGCTGCTGCCAGTCCGAGCTTGCCCGACCTCATGACGCGACACACCGCACGCGACCCGAACACGCACGAACGCCGAATATCGAACACCGTTCACAATTTTTAAACAAATCGAACGTTAAATTCATATCTGAATGAACGATTATTGATTTATTTATTAGTGCTTAATTGATAGTGCAACAAACATGCAAGTGTTAGCCCCTTTGATATTGGCGTGGGCACTTTGCGGGGTTCGAGCTGTGATAAGAACTCCGTTGGAGGCGTTTAGGCCTTCAGCTGAGCTGCACCTCAGGAGACCAGATAAGCTGTCGTTTCTACCTCACAAGAGACTATCATCAGCGCAGAAAGGAGATCTGAAGATTTTATATCAGACCGGGGTGAGTTCAAGAGCTTTTTTTTTCTTTTAAACAACGTGTGTGCAAATCTTTTTAATACCGACTGATGAAAGTAAGGCACCTACTTACTGTTTTGTTAATATGGTGGCATTGAGAAGTCTGGAAGTCAACCTTCAATTAATCAACTTTGTCGCACTAACAAATGTAACGAATGTATGTTAAATTGCAGTAATTACCGGTGCGCTGTGCCGGAATGAATTGACGCTAAATTAAGATAATAAAGTATATAATTGGTAATAAGTTATAAATTATGAACTAAGTGTATTAATGGAATATTGATGTATAATTTATTAGTTTTGAAAGTAGGAGTCGTGACGGCTATCACGAGCCGTGCAGTTTATTTTTTAGAGACAGACTAAAAAACTATGCGACCATTATTTATTTTGAAGACCTTTATTTTTTACTAAGACGATATAGAAGATCTACTTAAGTTATTTTGTACACAATCATTTTTGGATAGTGTTTGCAGTTTTTGACAATCAAGCCACTGTAGATAGTTAAAAGAGATTTTATTGGGGTATAAGTATAATAGGTATAAGGAAGTCCATATTGAGAACATTTCAGATATTTGCTACTGCCAAATAATATTCGATGATGCTGAGCGACAAATATATTAGGTATCTGTGCATGCATAAATCAACACAGATTATTATTTTTAGGTACGCAAGTCATAGGACACTCGATAGAATATTTCTATTTAGTTTTAAAGGGAAGTCACCAACCAAACAACTGAAATATTCAGTTCTTTTCGGAATGAATACATGTGTTATTTTTTGTAATATTTAAATCCGATATGAGAAGAAAAATATTCGGCGTCAATAAAATTCATGTTAAGTACAACATTAATGACGCATCATCTGTAGGTCTTCCCGAAGATAATTAGTGAGGTTCCGCGAAGGGACCCACCCATCAATTTAACCAATTAAAACACATAAATAGTGCGAGAACGTCGGCCACATTAAATTTCATACACAGAAAGGAACATGTGACTAATCTCTACCGAGAAACCGAATATGCAAAAAATATGCAGAGAAATAACAACATTCTTAAGAATCTTGACAGCGGATATCACTTTATAAGTCTCTTGGCAAATCTAACAAGAAATTAGCTAACAACACAATAAACAAGCTCTTGTAGCAATAAAAATAATAGTAGTTCCGGATGTCAAGTTTCGTCAGTTACAATTTTAAAAACAACGGCAATCACTTCCACGCTTAATTTTAAAGTCGATAAGAATAATCGCTCTAACCTAGGTTCCCAATTACGTTTGCTTGATAATAGTTTTAAAATATATTTTTGTGCATTCAAATATGGACACTAAAGTGAGGCAGCATAGGATACAAGTCGTAAATGATCAAGATTTCTACGAAATCGTATTACAAAATGGAAGCGTTGCGCGGGAGCGTAGGCGCGCGCGTAACACCAGTGGCGGCAGGTGTTCATTCACTCATTCTTATCTTGACAGCTTCGATGACTTACGGGCCGAGTCTCGCTCCCGGCCCGTGTGTGCTATTTGGTATATAAAAAAAACGATTTTTTATGTCATTGCCTTTAAGCCCATTCGTAACGGTAACCGTCTTTCGATCGATCGTCTCTTTAAGCTTTGGAATTTAAGGTTATCTTGTAGTTTATTCATATTTCGTTTCATGGGTAGGGTAAATCTTGACAGATATACGAGTATTAACCGACATTTTTTGAGGTTCGTTGTTCATGACAAAAAACGCAATTGTGCCATTGTGCAGGTTTAAAAGATGGCAATGTTCGCAGTTATCAAGTGTTCAGCCACACAGCGGGTGTTGGAGTGCCAACTGCTAAATAATAGGCGAGTTTAGTGCTCTCAAGATTTGAATAACAAAACTAGTAGAGGGTGTTTATGATCTGCCCGCGCGACAGTGCGACACACCTCTCGAGTCCTGTCGGGCTCTTTGAAATAGTCAATGATATCGTCCTGAATAGATTCGTCACATATATTGTGTTCTATCATTATAGCTTTACAAGTATTTTCACAAATAACTCAGAGAATGTTGAACTGAAATCCGAGAGTGCGAATAGTATTATTTGAAAGAAAATATTTATTCAAAAACATAAACCTACGAGATTACATTACCTACATTGGGAGAGGCCTATGTCCAGCAGTGGACTACGGTGGGCTAATTGATTGATTGATTGAAACCTACGAGATACAGAAACAAAAGAAAAAAATACATGTAGGTATGAATTCTGATGAGATTTTCATTTCTTACTTTCGGATATAAATCATCACCCGTATTTGTCACGATTGAATCTTGATAAAATTTAGAAGTGCTAAAGGATGCCGCCTTTTTCAAGAGGGATATATAATCAATCTCTGCGACAACCTCAGTATGTTCCAGCCGGCGATATTGAATAGGATAATAGCACCACAATTGGGCCACAATTGTCTCCTTCGGCGAATCAATTGTTATTCTGTATTGGATTGAGACTCGCAATTTATTTTAAGCGTGAATAGTGTCTACGTGTCTACTTTTGTCAATAAATAAAATCATGCATATTAAAGAGACATAAATGCTCAATAAAATATTCTATAGGTACTTATATAAGTTCGTTCATGAATTCATTTAGAGTCATTTTTGTTGTATGTACCTAAT
The DNA here is from genome assembly GCA_914829495.1 of Eilema sororculum. Classification (NCBI taxonomy): domain Eukaryota; kingdom Metazoa; phylum Arthropoda; class Insecta; order Lepidoptera; family Erebidae; genus Eilema; species Eilema sororculum. The sequence goes on along the minus strand of OU618552.1, from coordinate 14,310,329 downwards.
ACTTAAAATTTGTATGTATGATATTGGGGTGGAATGGTAGCTATTAGGCTAGGCTTTTTTTTTATCGTGCGATAAATCCCCACGGATACCACCCCCACGGAGCCGGTGTAGGTGGTTATGTCGGACACGAACCGACTAAAACGCACGCCGTCTTGGGTCCTTGTGGCCGGAGGTGAGAGTGAGGTGAGATTGCCAAAAGCATATCTCTCGCACCCCGGCAAACCCAGGACCATCTCTTTCGAGATGGCCCGAGATGTGGGGACCACAGTGTCCCCATCATCAGGCAAGGCTTGGATATGAGTTGATCTTGAAACTGTAAGTATGACATATCACTGTTTTTGAATTACTGTCAATACATATTAAGTTATCTACCACGGGATATGATTATGGATTACGACCATTTAAAATTACATATTCCTAAATGGTGTGCCACGTGTAACACATTATTTTCTGTGGTAAACACATTAGGTAGCCACAAAATCCCTCCGTCATCATTTGGAACAGGACTTAGCCAGTTCGCTCTATTTGCAGATCATCAATCATTATTAAAACATTATTAGACGTTGACCTCGGGCGACTCGCCCTGTTTTTGTGTAATAAACCAATTTTCCATTATACAATGGATAATTCCGTGTTTTGTGAGCAGGTGTGAAGTAAGATGTTTATAGGAAGCAAGGAAACTACCTTTTTACATCTATAACCAAATGAGTAACTTTAGGTATACTCTGAGTAAAACTTTTTCATTTAACGATTAGAAGTTTTAAACCAAAGATAATGGATATAGAAGTTATAATGAAAATTGAACTCGTAAATATTTTAAGCTGTTGTAATGACGAAAACGAAGGCGCCAATTTCAATTTAAAGTATATTAATTCCCTCATTAAAGCAAGACCCAATACGCTGCTAAAGAAACAGTTCAGGGATAATAAACTTTTTTATTCAAGTCACATTTTATGAAACCCATAAAATGCGCTATTAAATACCGCAAATAGCGTTGCGATGCAATTTTTGGCGATAACAAAAAGTAAGAAAGGTATGCCGATGCGGACGTCCAAGTTGCATAATTCAACTAAAACCATACATTTAAAAGTCGTAAAAACGCTGATTATGCAAATAAAAAAAACTTAAGTCAGTTGAACATAATGTATTTTACGAGAAGTTTTTCATTTTGCATTCAAAGTCTGGCGCCATTTAATTGATCTATTATAATATATTTAACATTTAAATATTTCGATAATAACAGATTCATAATGAACGCGTGATAAATCACTGCACAAATTGAAACTGGATTTCTCGTAAAATGAGACATGATTTTAAATTATCGAGGAATAGGAATTCCTTTAGCCTTATGTATCATCTTTCATAAGATGGAAATAGATAAAATCAACGTATGCCAAACGTCTTGAAACCGCAAGTAGGCTCAACATAGTGTGTTGTGATGATATTGATACCGCAGAACTATTAAAGCAGCATATTAATGAAGAAACGAATGCGTGAAGAAGTGTTAATCGAGTACGGTTATGTTAATCTACAGACAGCTTCAACATAATTAAGCGATGATTCTGCTTGACGCATGTCTTACTGTATAAAGTTATTAGATAAATGAAAACATATTCACATCCGCAATACCTAAAGGTTCAAATATAATCATACGAATTGGTATAAAACATAGATTTCGTAATAATTTTTGAATTATATTTTTACGAAACCCACTTCTACAACGCCAAATCATCTATGATTTTTAAAAAATCCTTTTTTGACCTCATAATTTTTCCTCTCTTTCGTTTAACATCTCACTCCATGCAGATTTTTAATGTACTGATTTTTATCAAGTGCCTCATCATTCACATAAAGACGTTAGTCCTGATGATTGCATCCGAAGTCACGGTGCCCGCGGAGCTCAGGGTCCACATAACAGCTCTTCCGCCCCAACTTCGCACGATCTTTGCACTTTTATGAAGTGCCTGATTGACATCACTGGGTCCGCTTCCAATTACACAGTACTAATAAAATTTAACTGGCAAAATCACGGCAGCAGTACGCCTCTGCGTACCTCTTAGAGAGGATATAAATACATGATGTATAAAATAATAATTCTATTTCCATGTGTATTAAGCAGAAAATTGCATATACAAATTTAGTTGCAAAAATAGTTTGAGATTACAATAGGTATGCATATATAATTAACAATTTAAATCTGTATCGCGGACTGTATGTTATTATTATGTCTAACAATGTCTGATAACTCTGACCTTGATCAATAAAGAATGATCTTTCCAATGACAGACAGAAGGTATTCTAAATTCTAATACACAGTTATGCAATATACATTTATGAATTTACCTATACATGCCTTTCTCCCTACGAGGGAGCAGAGATAAGAGGCAATTGGATATTTTCCTGTAGATGTAATACATTATTTAACTGAGCTTATAAAATTAAGAATGGTAAAAGTTGCGTCGGTTCTTATTTTATCGTTTGTTATTTATATTTAATCATCCACCCAACCCATAATAGTAAAAGATTTGACTGTATATACTCACGTCTGTACATCCCCAAAGGGGTAGGCAGAGGTGTATTAGCACCCACGTTTCGCCAATTATGATTTTTGGTCCCACGACGTAATAGAGGGCAAGCCTATTGCCGTCTAGAGGGCCTTTTGTCTAGGGCTGTATATTTACTGTCAGGTGGAGAACAGCTCTAACCCTTAGTCACCTTTTAATACACCTACAGGAAGAGGTTTTGGTTGGACCTTATTGATTATTATGGGAGCAGCTATCGTCTGACCATCCAAACCCGAGATAAAATTCGTCTTTTGGTTGGCAGGTATACCAGCTAACAGCTTGGATTACGAAGACCGCAGATACAAATTCTAATTAAAATTTTATACATATATGTACATACGCCTGTAAATCCCCAAAGATAGGGTAGGCAGAAGTATACTAAAACCCAAATTTCGCCAACCATGATTTTCTGTCCCACGTAATAGGGGGCAAGCCTATTGCCATAAAGCGGTCATGGGCTGTATGTTTACTGTCGGATGAAGAACAGCCGTATAAAATTTATCCTTTTAAATTATTATTTAAATACGAAATACATCGGGAAAAAGAAGCGCTCAAGTGGGACTTGAACCTACGACCTTTCTCTTACAGGGGAATGCTCTTCTAACTGAGCTATTGAGTCACACTATTGAATCACTTCAAATTTCCCTTCTCTTTATATCCGTCTTTAAGGGCGAGAAAAAGTTAGCATAATAAATGCTATAAAAATTTCATTCAATTATTTAAATAAATAATATTGAAGTGTTGTCTGAGTCCACGTGGACAAATTCCCGGGTACAGCTAGTATACAAAACATAGATAAAAAAAGTAGAATCAACTGAAAAATAAAATCAATAGGAGGAGATAATTTCCGCTTCGCTACGGATGGTGCAGGCGATAACCGTGACACCGGGACACGCGTCAAGAAAACACCACAAAAAGTACTGACTTCGAACCGAAGAAAGGGTCCATGAGGATGGAATAATGTTTCGTTTTTGACATTTTCATTGCACTGAACTAAAGTATCTTAAAGCCCTTAAAGACGGATATAAAGAAAAGGGAAATTTGAAGTGATTCAGGTGTGGCTCAATAGCTCAGTTGCTTCTTTTTCACGATGTATTTCGTTTAAAGTATCTAAATTTTCGTTTTAAGGGACTGTAATCAGGTGTCTATTTAAGCTATTTTATTTTATTTTAGAAATTAGTTTTGGAGCAAAACACTTATAAATTACTTAATGAAAATTTGTTTAATACATAAACGTCAGAAACTTTGTGGTTAAGGAGTCGGCCTTAACATCCAGAGGTCCCGGATTTGAATCCTGGTCATTACACTGCCAATGTGAACACACTTCTAACAAAAGCAAATTAGTTCAGCTAGGGGGGTTAATGAAAATCCATACCAATATTATAAACGCAAAAGAAAATCTGTCTGTCTGTATTTTACGATTTCACGCCTAAACCACTGAACCGATTTCAGTGAAATTTAATATAGAGATATATTAGGCCTTGAGAAAGGACATCCATACTAATATTATAAATGCGAAAGTAACTTTATCTGTATGTCTGTATGTTACGCTTACACGCCTGAACCGATTATGATCAAATTTGATATAAGGTAGAGGGTAGGTAGTTGGGCTATGTTTGGTCGCGATAACCGACATCCACGCGGGCAAAGCCGCGGCCAAAAGCTAGTACTAGTAATAAATATAGATTTTTTATTTTGAAATCTGCATAATCTTCATCTACTTCTGTCGCTGACTGTACAGTTTCGTGCCGATAAACTCAAGTAGGATTACCATGGACTGGGCCGGCTTCCGTCTCAAGGGGAGGCCACGTGCGTCTTCAATGGACCGCTCCGGATGCCCTGTGCCACAATAGGGACGACTGTATACTTAGACATGCTAAGCAATACAGTAAAAGGACGTAAGTACATGCTCTTGTATGGGCGCTTATGGCGTTTTACTTATGTGTGAATGCGTCCTGTGTACTTGTAATATGAGGAAGTGCGTCTTAGAGTCGAGATTTTTAAGTTCTTTATGTGAAGTGTTTGAATGTTGATTCGATGGTATTGAGGTTGTCTGTTTGTTTAGAAATCTTCTTTACAAAATAATGCTATCTAATGTTTTTATAAGTACAGAGGGATATGAATAATATTTCTGAGTTTTATATTTCTGAGAAAATAGAATAAAATTATTGTTGGCCTACTTGTGTCCTTAGAGATAGACAGATTCAATAGCCATAAGTTACAATAATTGATCATACGAGCGCTTCGGTCATGCATGACTTAAGAGTAAATAGGAATAATTATAAAAAATGAAGCATTTAAATAAATCATAAATTAAAGGGAAAGACTGCGGGTTCGAGTCCCGCCCGAGAAGATTCATAAATAAATTAAATTAATAAATATTACACCAAATTCTACACAACGCTATCTAGACCTATCGTAAGCTTAACCTGCTTGTGTTGTGGAATCTAGAATGCGAATAAACATACTTAGATTTTTTTTTTGTATATACATACATATTATAAATAGAAACACCCAGACCAATACAAATAGCTATATTCATGCATACAAATATTTGCACCGAGCGGGGATCGAAACTGGAATAACTGCAGTTATCTCAACCACTACACCACTGAACCAATTCAAACGTCGAATAAACCCCAAACAAGTTTCAATTTAGCCTACAACACGTACTTACCAAAATGTTTACATCCACGTACGTATAATAGCACACGTACATTATACAAGGTGTTTCATAACTGCCGGTGTCATTGGACACATATGTATGACATATACGACAAAGTACAACACTGTATTTGTACACACATGAGACGATTACGACGCGTGGCCATTCATTCAATAGGAACAAACCGAAACACGACGCGTTGATGTCTTTTAAACGCGAGATCGTAACACATTATGATACGCCAACGTATTCTTAATTACCCGTTTGCGTGATTTATAGAGTGTAGTAAAATTAGAATAGAATTAAATTTAAATATTTTGATTATAGTTGTGCGTTGGGTTAAATGTCTACGAGTTATTATAGCCATCATAAAATGATTTCAGCCATTTATGTAATTAATTTTATACGGCTCTTGTTTATGATGTTAGCTTTTTTATTTATTTATTACGGCTCAGTGGTGTTAGAGTGTTTGGTGGATACGGACAATGTAGGTTCGAACCCCACCAAGAACAAAATATTACGTATGAATTTCTATTTCCTATTTGCATTGAAGTATGGATCACCAAAATCTTCAGGCATCTTACCGCGGCGGCGGCGCAAAGTGCGTCTCCCCGTACCCGTGGCTAGATGGGGACACGGTGGTCCCCACAACCCGAAGGGGACCATCTCGAAAGAGATGGTCGTGGGTCTGCTGGGGTGCGAGAGATATGCCTTCGGCAATCTCACCTCCGGCAATCAAAGACCCAAGACGGCGTGCGTTTTAGTCGGTTCGAGTCCGACATAACCACCTTCACCGGCTCCGTGGGGGTGGTATCCATGGGGATTTTTCGCAGGTTAAAAAAAGGCATTTGATGAAGTAACGAGGCTTTGTTTTAAGTTTTACTTTCGCGGATGTGGTCAGACAGTACAGTACAGTCACTTAAGTAAAAGCTAAAATGAGCTAAATTCAGAAAAACTGTAAATGAGCGTACTCCGGGTTCCATAGTACAAACTTTGGATGCAATTGGGTCATTGCATTTTTTTTTATCGTGCGATAAATCCCCACGGATACCACCCCCACGGACCCGGTGGAGGTGGTTATGTCGGACTCGAACCGACTAAAACGCACGCCGTCTTGGGTGTTTGATTGCCGGAGGTGAGATTGCCAAAAGCATATCTCTCGCACCCCGGCAGACCCAGGACCATCTCTTTCGAGATGGCCCCCTTCGGGTTGTGGGGACCATAGTGTCCCCCATCTAGCCCCGGTTATGGGTCATTGCATTAGACATTTGCGTAATTCATTTTATACAGTATTGTTGTTCTTTTTTACGTTTTCCTCAATAAAATTCATTGAGGAAAACATGTTAACGCAGTTTAAATTGATCTCGGTTCCCATCATTCGTGATATCCGCTCTAAAAAAAAATGTCCAGATGAACGGATGAGGTGGTGGGAAGGATATCGCGTTGTCCAATTTAATGGGTTAGGTCAGCGTTTCTCAAACTGTATTAAACCCCGGTTCAGTTATTTTAATGTGTCCCTAGCGTGACTCACTGCAATGTTTAATTTTATTAGTAAATATAGGTAAACTAAAAAACGGAAACGGTAATCCGTTTTAATTTTAAGTAGAAATGAAGTTGAAAAGTTTTATTTTGAACGCGAAAATCTTTGAAACTACTAGCACAATTTAAAAAAACATTTTTGCATTTATTAGCTCAAATTTTAAGGAAGGCTATAGGTATATGTATATATGTAAACGTCAAGCTATAATCATTTAGACATATCATAACATAAACTCACGCCCATATTTCGCGAAGGGGTAGGCAGAGGTGCTAGCAACCACGTTTCGCCAGTTTATGTTTAGGTCCCAATGTAATAGGTGGCGGAAAGCATCGAAAAGTCATTGGTGTGTGCCATGGTAAGCCTGGGATCGAACCCGAGACCTCGTCTCAGCAGTTCATTACCCATACCACTAGGCTACCGCAGTTACTCATTTAGAACCGAGTAATAATAAAAAAAGAGGAGAAATATGCGTGTGATGCGGAAGATTTGAGACAGTGGCATTGTATTTATTCGGTTCTATACCACCCGCCCACTCCAGTGAACCCACGGGACATATAGATAGATACATATAAAGGGGCGTATGTACTACTACTTCGTACATACATACATTCAAGCCTATTTCCCTCCAGGGTAGGCAGAGACAACAGCCGGCCATTTAACTCTATCCTTACTTACTTGAAGTTCCTTTTTTCTTTTTAATATAGGACACGTCAATTTGACTTCACCTCGCCTGACGTTAAGCAAAGGCAAAGTCCTCAACTGACATTACTACTAAGTAAAAAACAAATGATTAAAAAATAAAAAACCCGACTGCCACTGAAAACACCGAAGTAAGTTTGATAGCAGGCGGTACCCATTAATTTTCTTGCGGTTTATGATTGGCAAATGGGTACCGCCTGCTATCAAACTTATTTCGGTATTTTCTGTGGCAGTCAGGTTTTTTATTTTTTAATCATTTGTTTTATTTTATACTTTTTAGTTATGATATGACATGTATATCGTTTTGTAATTTCCTTCATATCGTTTATACTTGAAATAAAAACTTAAATCAATAAGACTTAAGGGGCGTTTGTACCAAAGTCAAATTCGAACCAAAACCTTTGCACTTAAAAAATAAAACATTTACATCCTCAAATGAAGTGCAGCCGGCTGTAGCCGGAGGCTGCGTCTAATTGCTCTCGTAATAACATGTGACCGAAGGCTATGGGGTAATTACTGGATTAGTAATTTGTTCTCGGCCACCAGCTACCTGTGTTCCCGGAATGGTGCAGGGCATCCGGCGTCCGTCGCCCCAGGCCAACAATCTTTGTACATAATTTATTGTACCGTTCATCATGTAGCTGATTGTATGAAGTAAGAATGTTTAATTTCATGCGTGTAAACGTCACTGGTTTAAAGCTTATCATCTTGTATACTTATATGTAATGTATATTATACACTATATACAATTATTTAGGACGTTAAACACTAGTCGCAAATTTAATAGGTATTTTTTCAATGCTTATGTAGGTTCAGTTTTATTGTATAAGTACTAGCTTTCACCTGCGGCTCTGCCCGCATGGATGTCGGTTATCGCGTCCAAACATAGTCTATGTCCTTTCTCATGGTCTAATCTACACCTATACCACATTTCATCAAAATTGGTCCAGTGGTGAAAGCGTAACATATAGACAGACAGAAAGAGTTACTTTCGCATTTATAATATTAGATACCTACCTACAACGTATGGTAGTAAAATCATAAAAAAATTGTGGACCGACTTGATGAAATTTGGCGTAAGCTTCTTTTAATACCGGGAAAGTTGATCCCATTCTGTGCCATAATAGGTAGGTAAAGGAAAGTACTGTAAATCGAAGAAACACAATCGGCACGCTACGCGAATAGAGCCACAGGCAATAGCTAGCTGTAGAAACAAACCTCTCTAAATTTGAATGAAATGTAATCGTAATCAAACCTCTCTATAGTCAATGATGACAAGAATACAACGGCTTGCGTGATCAAAGTGCACGGGGCTTGACACCCAACAATATTATAAAACAAAATTATATCTTTTTATGCAACAATAGACTTAATCCAGTCACGCCAAGCTCCTTTTGATGAATGAATAATTTCAGAGCTATTATTTATTTAATAGCATCCCTTTAGCTGTAACATAATATGAACTATTATCATGTCGCTTACATTAATATATTTCATACCAAATTAGCATATTACTTGAGGTAGTTTTCGCGGACATTATACTTTTAGTTGAGGCGAGGGGTTTCGCTAGTGAAAAGCAGGCAAACATCGGAAATGTAAATTCATATAAACTTAATTTTTTTATTTACTAGCTTTCGTCCGCGGCTCCGCCCGGGTGGCTGTCGGTTAACCCGACCAAACATAGCCTATGACCTTTCTCATGGTCTAATCTACACCTATATCAAATTTCATCAAAATCGTTTCAGTGGTTTAGGCGTGAAAGCGTAACATACAGGCAGACAGACAGACAGAGTTACTTTTGCATTTATAATATTAGTATGGAAGTATGGATTTAACAAGTACCTAATAAATTGTGGTATACTCGTATAAGTAAATATTGTTTTATTACATAGAATCTATACATAATATACAAATAATAAAATCTATATAAAATAAACAACATTTTTTTTTCATTATATGTTTACTTGAACACATTAATCTCTGAAACTATATGTGCGACTTGCAAGTATGTGCAAATCCTTTCAACTAAATAGAGTTCTCACATAACTCAAATTAATTAATTAAAATATACTATCACAGTAATTCTAATCATTGGTGAATAATAATGTCAGCATCCAAACTTTTTCAGCGATATATTTCAAAATTTGCAAGCTGTAACGTTAAACGCAATAGACATACATACTTCCTACACGTGAGACTGAGACAGTAGGCGTAAGGAGAAGGTTGTGGAAGGTCGGTGCGGCTAACAAATTATTTCATTAGAGTGGGCGCGGCAAGCGGCGCGCGCGCCACCTGTTCGGCGACCGGATGCCTCGCCCCCCGCCCCGCACACCCCCACGACACCCCGCAAGGGACCGAGCAGTGAGCCTGGGATTACAGTACCAGTGAGGAGCAATAGCGAGCATTTCGTACCTACCTACTATTATTATTAATATCTGGTTCGATCGAGTTTTGCTCGGTACTTATTTTTATAAATTTTCGAAAAATTAATCCTAGCTAGATCGATTTATCGCCCCCGAAACCCCCTGTATACTAAATTTCATGAAAATCGTTGTAGCCAATTCCGGCATTCCAATTATATATATACAAGAATTGTTCATTTAAAGGTATAAGATTATTTTCTATTAATGACGAAGAAGTTAAGACATCGACTCATAAGTCAGTTGTGAAATGAGATCAGTTCTTGTCCAGTACAAATAATATATTTAATTTTGCCTTGGTCTTCAGTCTGTAGATGCGATTTCGCCCTGAAATCACGAAGAACTGAAGTCTAATCAAAGCAAAATTGTATCTACAACTCGTGCGAGTTAACATGGCACCTGGCTCGGGGCTTTGCGCGGGGGAGCGGGAGGCGTGTACGCTGACGCTACTAGCCTCGCACGGCGAGAGCGGGGTCGCGCGCGGGGAAGCGGGAGGAGGGTGTCTTCGAGGCAGGTGCCATGTTAACTCGCACGAGCTATATGTAATTGTAATCAACGCGTTGATACGGACAATTTTGCTTTGATTATCCCTAACGTCTTTATACCTTATACCTTTTATGTAGAATTCGCGCCACGTTGAAGTTGAAAAACTAGGTTGCAAAATTTTTATCTATGAATTTCATTGATTTAAGTTTATTAAAATTTACTTCCTCTAGGACCGTACAAGAAAAAATTGTTTGTATCTCGCTAAAATTAAGGAGTGCCAATCGAACTAATATATCAACAGTCCGCACCATTCAAATATATAAAGCTGAACAATTTTAATTTATCATTGTCGATATCTCGATAACGATCTTGAACGTTGAGTATTAGCGACTGGCTGTATCACTCACATCCGCACTCGTTAATGCTGTTCTCAGGAACAAAATTAAATAACAGTACTCGCAGTTTTGCGGTGATTACGTCAGGGGGAATTATCACTAACTGTTAAGAATGTAAAAATTGTATCAAGTATGTTTATTCGCGCTCTAGGATCAATAAATAAAAGCTCTGCTTGCTTTAAGTCTAGAAATTGAAGTTTAGATCTAAAATATATAATTTAATGGTATTCTTCTAAATGGAAAAATGGTGTATTGAGGATAGTAACATAGTATATGTAATTCAACTGACAAAATCTTTATTTATATTTGTGTTTGCTAAGAAAACTTTAGTAACTTGCATCATAGATTTGCTTCTCGTATGATAAATTAAGTCAAGCAGAATTTCCATACAATAAATTCATATATTATTGTAAAAGGATAGATTTCAGATTCAAATGATAGAATATAAAGTATCGCTTACCGCTCATCGCATAATGCCTTGGGACCTCTCCAAGATTTCCCACCTACGTGCTATTTTATACTTTAAGTACAGGTGAAGAAGGTCGGTTTTTAAATTTTCCCCGTCGGTTGCTAATTTCGACTTGAGAAAAGAACAAAAGCGAAACGTCCTTTAGTACTGTCGCCCCCAGCGTTACGTGTCTCAGATATCGTTTTCGAAAAATCTTTTACCAGCATTCGGCGACTCCGCAGGCATTAAAACAGCCAGTCGTTTGTATAACAAGCGATCGTATTCATTATTAAATTAACGACACGATAGCGCACAACAGTAATCGTTGTCATAAACATGTGCAAAACATCCTTTTCCATATTCACCGGACTGAGGTCGATGATAAAACTGTTAAATACAAACAGCGTAGTACTATTGTTGTTTTGTTCACCTTATTAAGGATTCAAAAGAGTCCGAATTGAAATTTTCTTACGGCCGGCATTAGCATTCAGGTCGTCGCCGAGACTCCGTTAAAGAAGGCAAACTCTTGACGAAGTAAGTCAACAACCCATACAATGTATGTGGTATGGCTTTTTGTTTGTTACACAAAAGGGCTGTATCCGGTGTTTGGAAGATTCCAACTGAGGCCGTTTCCGCGAAATCTATCGCAATTCACAAGAAACGGGAAGCATATCCGGAACAACGAAAAAAAAACTTTTTTTACAACTATTTATGTGTTAAACAGGGCTGTCGAAGTGTGACTTGAATGCTAATATAATAAAATTACTTTTACAATGCTTTTTATGTATGTATTACTAGCTTTTGCCCGCGTCTCCGCTCGCGTGGATGTCGATTATCGCGACCAAACATGGCCTATGTCCTTTCTCAAGGTCTAGTCTACCCCTATACCAAATTTCATCAAAATCGGTTTAGTGGTTTAGGCGTGAAAGCGTAACATACAAACAGACAGACAGACAGAGTTACTTTCGCATTTATAATATTAAGTATGGATGTATGATAGGTTCCTTACAAAATCTTCATAAGATTCTACGAGTATTACAAGAACAAAAGAATATTCTTGAACATGAATGTTAGGTAAACGATATTATTATTTATCTTCCCTGTTATAAAAACATTTGTATTATGTGTGTCGTATATAAATGGTACAAAAGTAATTATGATGGTTCTTCATTGTGATATTTTATTGTCACGCAGTGAGTAAACCAATAGTATAAAGTTTATATTTATTCATATTGTTATATTATATAGGTTCTCATTAAGTAGGAAAATAATAGTCTTTTCCTACTTAATGAGAACCTATATAATATATAGTATAAGTATAGACTTATGGTAAATATTTTTTTTCTTAGGTATATTAGGAGATTACTTTATTTACATTCAGAATATTATTTAACAGTAGATATACATGTGGGTATTCTGTGTCAACGATTTATGTGTTTACATTTTGTTACTATTGCGTAATATTTGTGGATAACCGAGTACCTACCTACAACGTATACATATTGACTTCTAACGAGAACTATTAATATACGCAGTATTGTGCTATAATATGTCCTTTGATTTATTACGAAGTAAAAAATTTCATACTCGCTTTGGCATATCCTCGTAGGAATGTTACACACAGTTTTATGAGTAAATATGTTTATTGCCGTCTATCCGAGTACATTTTCGAGCTATATGTCTACAAAATTTTCATTTTGGCGGTTTTCAATTCTAAATATAGTGCCCGTAATATCTCCAACGTTGTTTTTCCAAAAAACCAGAAAGCTTATGTTAGACAAATATGTATCAAATACATGTTCTTGATTCAAAATAACTATTTAAAGAATGTTGATTAAAACAAAAAAAGTTATAATGTTGACACAAATTAAAACTAGTACAGTCGTAAACAAGCGGCACAAAAAATATTCATCGGATGTTGATCGTTTCCAATTAAATACAACAATTTATAAGGCAGTAATAACTAAATTACAGCCGGCGTAAACGCAGTAGCCCTGCAAGTTGTGCGCAGAAAAAAATCTTCCCACAGCTAACAGGTTGCCGAATGGCACGTCTTCCGGTCGGAAGTACGACCGATGGTCCTTTTCGACACAAAAAAAATAATGAATGCATTCAGAGCGCACATGTTCATATTGTGATTCGTTTTTGGAACGTTATGATTAACATCGATTTAAAGTCGTGTCTCATAATAATCTCTTTCATTACGTATCCTGGGATGGCAGGTGTCTTCGGAACACCTTCCTTTTTTCCCACGCCGACTTCTTTTGTGGCAATGATTAATTCTTTTCCTGACTTAGTATTCTTAAGTCAAACTGTCTTGGTGAATACATCGATGGCGACGCAAGCTGAATGATAACCAATTACATGCGAAATTTGATGGATTCTTTGCATAGTAATCATTCAATCGCACGCTGTTGGTCACAGCTCTGAAGTAAACTGTAGACTTTGAATATTGTCCTATTTCTTACTTTGTAGTATGCTTATAGTTGCGTGTTATAATTTGTCAAAGAAAAATATAGTTTGTAATAAAAGTGAATATACGTTCTATAAACAGTAGTAAACATTTTACGTTCCTATTTTCTCTATTATAATGGTCATGAATGTCGACCTTCGGGCCCTTGCCGGTATAAAGGTCATTAACACTATACTAATAAGAACTTTCTGCTATTTTCAGGGTTCAGAGGAAGACCTTCCGGACTGCAGGCCGAGGCAGGTTTGCAGTAAGGTGGACCTGTATGACACAACGCAACCTTGGATAGAGAGGAAGTGTCGCTGTTTGGGCCATAGGCCGTGTTCTAGGTCAGTATATGAACTTTGGTTTTTTATTACTTTAATAGGAGATGGAAGTGCATATCTGCAGTCACTATTACGTATTTTTGATGTTGTAGATTATCGTCCTAACTTATACACGGATGTCGGTTAACGCTGACACAGATGAAGTCGTGAGTCAATAGTAGCAAATTTCGTTTAGGTCTCTGAAGGAAATGATGAAATGCTAGGTAACTTTCACGTTGATACTATTGCTCTGAATAAATAAAATAATTATGCTCATTGCAATAAGTTTAATCATAATTGCCTCGCATTTAAGATAAGATATATTTTAACTGCTTCATATTCTTGACTACACTTCGATATACTTAAACTTAATGACTTAAAAATATTATTTGATTTCGTCGTTATTAATTTGATTTGCAGAACCAAGATACACTTAATATAAATTATGTTTATTAACTTAGATTTATGACAGCCTCTGTGGCGTGGTGGTAGTGTACGCGACTGCCACGCAGGAGGCGCGGGTTCGATTCCCGCTCAGTGCAAATATTTGTATGCATGAATATGGCTATTTGCATTGGTCTGGGTGTTTCTATGTATAATATTTAAGTATTTACAAAAAAAAAGTATATAAGTATGTTTATCCGCATTCTAGATTCCATAACACAAGCTATAAAAGCTTACCATGGGTCTAGATAGCGTTGTGTAGAATGTTGTGGAATATTTTTTTTTTTAGAACAAAAATATTATACACATTTTACTGACCACATTTTGACCCTCAGTATTAGGGATAGTCCTATAGTCATAATCGGCTACATAACATACGGTATCATAAAATATTTTACAACAAAAAGGTTTATATTTTCGTTGTATGGTACCATGTTCGATACCTGCACATGATTTAGTTGTGAATAATATCAGTACATCAAAATAAGGGTTATTTGTCTAGCATAGTAGTCAAAACCTCTCACCTTAAGCTAGTCATGTTTTGGAGAAGTGTTTCATCAATGAACTGCGTAGCTTCTAAATACCAAATTAAAGTGAATGGAAGTTATTCGAGGCCACGAAGCCTCTTGCGCTTACGTTGTGTTTAATATAAATTTATTATGAATTGGGCTTTCGTCAATTATGTGTTGATAATATGGGTCGCATTAGATCAAATTATGAAATAGGCCCATATTAGAAACATCCGAAGCCATTTTGAAAATCAGTTTTCGAAAAATATGGTCAACTAGCTTTTGCCCGTGGCTCCGCCCGCGTGGATGTCGGTTATCGCGACCAAACATAGCCTATGTCCTTTCTCATGGTCTAATCTACCCCTATACCAAATTTCATCAAAATTGGTTCCGTGGTTTAGGCGTGAAAGCGTAACATACAGACAGACAGAGAGAAAGACAGACAGACAGACAGAGTTACTTTCGCATTTATAATATTAGTATGGATGCTATAGAGTAAATGTATGGCTCGCAGAAAGTCTATTTAGTATTATTTTTTGCGTAGGTACTTTTTATAACATTCATATCTACTTCATACTTATTTATAGTCACTGCTAGGATTTATATAACTCTTTGAAATAATCAATAAATTTTCTGTTATCTCATTTCAGTGATTTAACTGCGGACGACAACCACACCCTGGCGGATAAAACAACCCTGTATAAAACCTGTGAACCTGTGAAACGTCTTCCAAAATGCCGATACTTCAAAGATGCAGCCTGGATAATCTATTCATTCCCAGACAGCAATGCAACCCAGCAAATCGTCAACTGTCATTGCCCGAAGTTCTCAGTGACTTATCTATTGAAGAAGTTACCGTATACGACACCTAGCGGTGAACAGGGGAACCAGTATCAGTTCGCGTGCTCGCCGCAAAGCGTAAGTTACTTTTACTACTATCGTGTTTTGGTCGTCTGACAATAGATGGAACTAGTAGATAGATTTAATGATTTATATGGTACGGACGAAACTCTGGCGCAGGATCTTGGAGACAGTTGCCTCTGTTGAAAATAAAAGAATTAATAACTATGGGACGGACGGTATGAGAGTGAACTCCCTCAAAGTACAAGCAATACTAGATGATGATAACACACGATTTTTATGTAGATAACTTCATAATTAATATTTTTAAGAAATTCATAAAGATATTATAAGGTATTAATTATTTTCTATTTACTTTTACAGAGGCTTCGCTGCTCGAGGAAAGAACCTTGCAAATTATTCAGCGCGAGGCGACGACACGAACAAATCGACGAAGTCAACGCGAACACTATCTGCCAGTGCCCAAGAGGCCACACTTGCCCGAAGCACCATACGGAAACTGGAGTTCTCACAGGTATAACTTACGCATCAGAAGACATCCGCACCTACCACGGGTACTGCATGCCCGAGCCTCCACCAGACGCCTACAGATTCGTGGGGGACAAAGATTGAATGCAATAAGTGACTACCAATACCACTCCTCATATGTGTGATATCCTAATCAAAATGCATTAAACCGTGCATTTTATGAAGTGAATACACAACGATGTTGGCTTTGCTCATTACCTGTTTAGTACAAAAAGTGTTGGCATGTTTGGTTTTAAAAAGAACGACTAATTTGTTAAATGATTTATGCGACAGTGATGTCTATAACTACGGTTTTGGAAACCGATACTTCGGGTATCAATCGGACGCTAGTCTCATGACGTGACGCGATCAAAATACGTATTAAAATTTAACTCGGAAAATATACAACGAGGTTTAAAAGTGATACAAACAGATACTGTAAATAATTTAAGTACTTTGTATTACGCACTGTTTCTGTTATAATCGTGTAAATAATTGTAGTATAAGCCGAATCATTCCAAACGTTTAGTTTAAATTATTATTTTTCATATTTTTAATTATATACTTGCCATACTCACGTAGTTTGTTGCGTTTGTTCCAAGTCTTCCATTCCAGTCAAGAAGACGAATTTATGTCCATTGTTTTGTTTATGTTAACAAATTGTATGATAATAATGTTTGTTATACGAAAACGCGTTATTGGATAGCGATATTTATAAGGTTGTAAGTATTTTTATTTAATTTGAATGCAGCATATACCAGAATTGCTGAAATTTATAGCATTGGTTTATAGATTTAAAAGTGACATAATAATTGTGAACACTAATGACAAATGAAATTGTTTAAACAAGCAAATAAATAGTTTTAACCTCGACTAAATAGTAGCACAACGAATAAAATTATATTATTTTGTTTTTACTAGGGGGTGATTTATTGAAAACTTTCATAACGCTGTATTTATGTAAATATGATAGAATGTTGGTTTTTGTGTAATGATACCCAAGAAATGGTACGTCTTCCTTTATTTGTTTTATGTATAGGTATTAATAAGTTAAATTATTGACAGAAAAATAAATGTTTCGATATCAATTTTTGTTAGTTTTTGTTAAATTCCTTCTTATGTATAACTATAGTCATACAACGATACAGTGGTATTGCCAAATCAGGAAAAACACTACTGAACTGATGGAACTGACATCTACAAAGAAGGGCATTGGAATGTGAAGCTAAATCCGTTGCTTTCTATTTGACGACTAAGCGACATAATTCGTGAAAGGACTGTTGAAAGGAGATTTTTGTTTGAGATATCGTCAGTGTTTACGAGATATATTATATCGTACTATATGATATATAGAGAAAACAGTCTAATTACTATGCGGTATCACATATTTTTATACCATCTAACTTTTATATTTTACTTTATAGCCGTAACAGAATTCCATGTCTAACTTTTTTTAATTACACCGAGGAAAATTCTAAAAGATAGGTAGAAAAATGAATATTGATGAATAGTTGTAAAGAAGGGTTACAAAAAGTTATGCGGAATAATTTTTGTGAGACGCCATATTTTACTTTAAGCATTTTGTAGACAGCATCTGTAAACATTCCTACAAGAGAAGAATCAAAATAAGCTAGGAATCAACTAATACATATCTTGTAAACAACCTCAAATGACCAAGCCAATCAGAAAATCCACGATCACGAACATACGCGGTTCTGTATAATTAAGAAACACAATATTACTACAGAAAGGTGCATCGCAGAAATATGCTAAGCCTGTGAGATGCATTTAATTGATGTCTCACACGCGTGCCATGTGGGTAATCACTTACTCACCGACACTTGTTCTGTGATCGTTCCGATACGGGTTCATTGACATGCGCTAGTAATGGACGCCATTCGCGAGATTTTCATCATCATTACACATCCATTTACGAACAATTACCGGCGCAGTAACCCATAAATTGAACGTAGTACAACCGTTGTTCTATATAAGGATAGGGGCACGCAATTCTGAGACGTTTAATAACATAATTATGGGAAATTTTATTATGTTTCAAAGTGCAGATCTTTTAATTTTATTATGTGCACTAGACTAGTATACAATACTTAAGAATACAAGTTTTGCTATAAGTATTCTTGAGTATAAGACCCATTTGTGCAGCTATTTTTGCATGACAGAGTAAAAAACAATCTTAGACCTTCACATTTCCGTAGCCTATATGCTTGGGAAGTCGGGATTCCACTTGAATTGAATATGAATTCCTGTTTCGAGACTCGCAGGAATCTATTCCTGGAATAAGAAGTATACTATTCCCAGTAACGGTTTAACAGTATAGTCATAAGCTGGTCTATAAATTGTTGTCTATTAATAAAAAGTTATGGGTCTCTGTCGAACGGTTGTCTTGGGGTTTCTATAATATTCTATGCTCAAATATTAGATAGTAAGAAGTAAGTAGATAGTAGAAGTAGGAAGAAGAAGTAAGTAAGTAGATGGGCGGAGTCATTAAAATTCCGGAGCCACACCTGAACGAGGGAATGCTCTTCCAACTGAGCCACACCTGAATCATTTCAAATTTTGAATGATTCATTGTTTCCAACAGTTCGTAAGAATGTTGGTAGATGGCTCCACTGTCGCCCTTAAAGGCGGATATAAAGAGAAGGAAAATTTGAAATGATTCAGGTATGGCTCAGTTGGAAGAGCATTCCCCCTGTAAGGGAAAGGTCGTGAGTTCAAGTCTCATTTGAGCATTTAATTTTTTCCGATGTTTTTCGAACTTAAAAGTTAGAATAATAAATGCTAAAAAAAACATTCAAAAGTAAGTAGATATTTATAAGGACCAGCCCCTATCCGCGGCTTCGTCTCTGGATAGATCACCTGATGGTGAGAGTATATTGTCCTCTATAGATACTTAATTGCCGTCTGGGTCAGGCATTTATGGTTTTCCATTCGGTTCTATCCTATCGGTGTAACAGCTTTAATTAACGGGATGAATGTTTCTTTAACCAGGTTAGGTGATACCTATCCATGATCACCCGATCATGATGGATTATGGTCCAACGATTGATATTGGACTATTGTCTGGTAACCAGCACGAAAACTTTCATATCGCAACGTAGTACCGAAGTAGTTCAGCTTGTTGCCACTAGATGGCGTAGACTAGTGTCACCATACAAGAAACGTTTATTTTGAGTTTCTAGACTGCTTTTATAAATAAACCTTATAATTAATTCGCAGATGTTGTAACGTACCCAGAGGGTAACGTGAGGGTGTGAAGGGAACAGTTAGTGCTTATGCGTGCCCAAGGCTACGTTTAAATATCATTATAATGAAGTGTCAAACATATGTTTTACAATGTGTTAGTATAAAAAAGTCAATAATTCTAGGTTTGAGAACATGTTAGCAACCAGCATTATATACCTATGGTTATCGAATTCCCGGATCCGATCGCTACAATGTCGTATTTTAAAACTTTATCTATAATTTACGCTATGTGAGCGTGTTCACATTTGAATGAAGTAATTTTAGGGCGTCAGTCAGTCAGAATAAATAATTTAATACGTATAGATAAATACCATAAAATTGTAATTGTGTAAAATGCAGAATATTTTTTCTAAATATTAAAAACACCATGAAAGTTTATCCACAATTTTAGTGTCTTGAGCAGAAAATTCCTTTCTTACCTAACTCTGCCTCTAAGATATTAACTCGAATAAAAGCATTAAGTGTTAAGATTTATGCGAACTAAGGACATATCAGTCATAACAAGATCTAGATGGTGCAGCGATGACAGCGGCGCAGCGCTTCCTTAAGGGGCTTACTCGCTAAGAACAAAACAAAATTATTAAAGCTCCGGGTTTCTGCACATGAGAAACGTCTCTCCAGTCAGGCGAATCTCCATAATAAGGTTGCATGTGTCCTGCCTCCAGTAATTTATTTTGATATCACATCTGTCACATATACCCAAGCAAGTTTGGCTTATGGTAAGAATGATATCAATTGTTAACTGACTTATTATTTATTAGAATTCATAAATTTATATTTTATTACTTTAATAAAAACGATGTCAATCGATTAACAACAATCCATGACCTTCCTTAAAAAAAAGATGTGCACAGACCTGTACGCAACGCAAAAGTGTTTATTACGCTGGCTGTATTGCCTCTTTGGATGGTGATGGCCAGCCTCTACACCAGGTATGATCTGGCGCGGGAGTCACTCGACTTCTCGCTGAGTCTACGCTCAATAAAATATGCTTCGGTATATGTAAACGAAATTGTACGTAAAAAGTTTCTAGAAAACTTAAAATCTATACATCTATACAAATAAATAAAATTGGAGTGTCTGTTTGTAATATTAAAATAACCGCTTTCTATTACATGCATATGAATGTATATACGGTACACATACCAAAATATATATTTTTAAATTTTTTGTCTGTCTGTCTGTCTGTCTGTTTGTTTTGGCTAATCTCTGGAACGGCTGGACCGATTTGGACGGGACTTTCACTGGCAGATAGCTTATGCAATAAGGAGTAACTTAGGCTAAAAAAAAAATGCCAAAAACAAAAAAAAATAAACTGATTTTTTTTATTAAGTACATTCCACGCGGACGAAGTCGCGGGCACAGCTAGTAATTTATAATAGCTGGAAATTAAAACGTTTCACAGTTGAGCTTTGTCTACATGTGCCTCGGTTTGGTGATTAAATTTTAAAAATTATATATAATGGAGTATTGCACATATTATAGCATAAATTAGAGCACCGTGTCTATTAAGGATGAATACAATAGTCGTGATAATTAGCATTGTTCAACTTCTTAGCTAAGTAACGGAATGAATTTATTATTATCTACATAAAATGAAAAGAGTGGTATATATATAATGGCACTGCTTATTTCTTAAAGAATATTTTCTAGTAGATCAGCGCAAGAAGATTGCAGGGAAGAATAAAAGACTGTCTTGTCGTATGTTACTATTACAGAAAAGATTTGGAGGACACATTCGAAAGGATTTATAAATTATACGTAGGAGGTTTTCGATGGATTGGACTGAACGTTCTTTCGCTGTTTACTTTTTGAACTGTCATGTATAGTTAGAAATCACAGATACAGTAATCTCCAAGCCACACAAGACTTTTCTGCGGCAAAGGTTAACAAGTATTGTTTTATAGAAAACGTCAGTCTCTCAACCCCGATGAGATCAGTTGTAATCACCGAGTTCACAGCCAATTACACAACCCAAGGTCAGTAAATTTCTCTTTATGGAAGAATTCTAGCTAACTGAGCCCTTCTCCATCCAGGGCAGTACAGCGGACCATTTGCAATCCTGTCTTTGCGAATTTCTCGCTTACTTTATAACATTTTTCACTAAAGCGCGTTAATTTCACGTATAGTATAGTATAGTATATCTTTATTGTGCACACCAAGGATATAAACATGTGTTATTTAGTCGTACATCGTGGGTATTAACAATAGGCGGCCTTATCACCTAGTGGCAATCTCTTACAGGCAACCTTTGGATGGAGAAGAGTGTTCGAGTCTCTCTTTGGGCAGTATGGTGTACAAAGTCAGTTTTTGGTACACGAGTACTTATAATATATATACATACCTGAATATACCTACATACAATTTACACAATATACTTATATAAGTATATATACACATACATATATACAAGATATACATGCATACACCATGCAATATGATACATACACATATATACTTACTATAAAATGACCTATCTTTGTCGTTTACGGAGTGGGGAAAAATTAAAAATAAACTAAATGTAGCCGATGTCCCGCAGGTAGTGATCATTGACGGAATTTTTAAATGCTGTTATGGATTGGGCGCGTCTAATACTTACCGGTAAAGCATTCCACAGACGAACAGCTTGGACGGAAAAGGATTTGTCTGTGTACTTTGTGGAGTGCCCCGGCATTTTTAATTTCAAATTCTCTGCCGATCTCAGAGACCTGGAATGTGTAGCGTCCAGGAACTCAAATCGTTGTTTAAGGTAAAAGGGGGTGGCAGGATTAAAAAGTATACTGTACAATAATGAGAGTATGTGAGCGTTCCGGCGAAGACGGATAGGTAACCACTTGAGCTTTTTTCGGTAATCAGAAACGTGATCGTATTTGCGTAGACCGAATATGAATCTTATGCAGAAGTTTTGGAGTCTCTCAAGCTTATTCAGTTGGTCTTCAGTGAGATCTAGATAACTGGCATCTGCATAATCGAGGATGGGAAAGAGAAGAGACTTTACTAGCGCAACTTTGGTGGCAATAGGTAGAAAATTACGTAGCCGACGCATAGAGCCTGCGGCCGCGAACATTTTACGACTTAGCTCTTGTAACTGAGGAGCCCAGGTTAAACAACTGTCCATATATATCCCTAGGTTTTTAACCTTGTCACTGTATGCAACACTTGTACCGTTATCTTGATCTTATGTCAAAATATAACTTATTACATGGAAGGATATTAATGTCCACAAGTTTTCGTTATCTACGAAAACACAGGAGGTTCGAGTATGTTCGATTTTCTACGTTCTTCCAGGTCGATCCGGATCAACTCGTCTACCTTTTTATGTATTTATTTTTTGTTTGTTCAGTAATTCTTTCTACATGCGGCAAGCACTTCAGCATATTTTTTTCAGCTTTCGTCAATACATTCTCTTAAAGACCGCTCTCATATATTGCACGTTAATAAAATAAACACTAGAAAAGTGAAATTTTCATATACGTCTTCAAAGACATTTTTTGAGACGAATATTGTGATTTTGTCAAGCAGATGACTAAGCAAGCCATTGCATTGCTTTCCAGATTCATAAGGAATAATTTAATTGAGAAATCAATAGCTTTTAAAAGTCTTACAGTCAGTATTATAAGTAATTATAAAATACTTAGTCATTTAGGAATAAAGCATCAAAAGTATGCTGACTATGTAATAAAGCAAAAATGCATATTTAGTTTTGAAGAGGTACAAAAACATCAAAAGTGAAATAGAATAAATTCATAGTCATGCCCGTCATATAACTTTGAATTTTTGCCATCTCACTTCATTCTATGAAGATTTGAAGAGGGCTTCATGAGAATATTCATGTTAAGTAATTGTTGGGCAATAGTTAAATATTTATGTAACACTAAAATTATTCTAACCAATAACTTTAATGTTCGCATGTCTCTAGAACATAAATACCACCTCTCTAGTTTCTTCTTTTTATGTTATTCCTGCAGTTTAATTTTGAATTGTAAAGTATTGAGAGACACGTAGTTCAGTTCTAAATATAAGCACGTACATTGTTGCGCAATTTAACAGCTTTTCTATAATTACACTATTTCTATTTCTAGCAAGAAACCAAAACACGCCGCCGCCATTCCAGTCCCGGCTTAGTTAATAGGGCTCAGACCTGATGAGTTGACTTCTAATATTTTGATGGAACGTATGAAAATACCAGTCTGTTTATATCTGCCTATGGCCTAGGTGTGCTAGAAGCTTCTCTGAATTCGAATTCTCTATTTAAAAATTGCAAGATGAAATACTTCATCTAATCAGAAAATGCGATGCGTCGGCGGCAGCGGCTCAACACAAAGAACCGGTTCTACCTACTTTTACGTGCAAGAATTACTGTTTGTCATTTCTATTATTGTTATCATTTCGCTATCAGGAACGTGACTATGACAGATTGCTTGGTTTACGCAAAACGAAACCACGTACTCGTATTTTTCATAGAAAAATGAATTAATCGTCATAAGAATCGGCATAATTTCGCAAATAAAGATAGAATCATGCTTTTTACAACGCTAAGTGTACAGTCACGTTATGCGTTTATATCTTAGCGTAAGTGGTCAAAGAAATGATTTAATGGTACGGGTGATAATTTCGACTTTTATATCAAAAAGCTTAAGAGTTATCAAGTCTCAATAATAGTTAGCAAATTAGTGCATATTTATCTGTAAGGAAGGATTACTGCCATTCAATGGCAGTTGAAAAAAATACTCAATAAATGGGTAATACCAGTAATGAGTACTGGAAATCCTAAAGACGGGTTTTCCTCAGTGAAAGTAATTGCGATCAAATGAATTTATCCTGATGTGCAGTTTAATTTGAACTTAAGGCTAATTTCCGCTATTTTATTCATCTCTGCAGTGAGTAAAATAGCCCCTTAGCATACGATCACCGTCTACAATAAACGTTTAACATCAGATAAGTCGCCAGGACATTATCAAAACATACCACGAAGTTCACGGTTTAATATAATATTCCACTAAAACCCACAAACCGAATTCACAATTTCTACGAACAACCATATAATTTTTCCTCAAACTACCACATTCCTTTAAAAACGTCAGTCATATCATCTTCATGTACAGTTAAATTTTTTAGAATAATAAAGACAAGTGTGCTCGCCTATAGGAGTCGGAGTAAGCCTGTTTCATATAGTGAATCTAATCTGAGATTGCGTTATAATAACGTAACAAATGGCTCCGGAAAACGCTCGCCAGGTTCCGCTTATTCGCACAATAAATCAGCTTTTTTTATGACCGTAAAAACGCCCTTCATTGAGCTTTTAACCTGTGTGGATCGGAATGGTTGCTAATTGTTTGTGAATGCACGATAGTGGAATTAAAACAATGGTTGCCTTTCATCGTACTACGGATTAATGTTTCTCTGTGATTGAAATAAAGATACGTTGTTGTTTGTTAGTGACTACTTCGGTGGCATAGAAGTAGTGAGTGCATGTACACCGCAGAACAGGTTCTATACTCATATGTATGACGGACAACGCGCATATATCAGTTATTTTTCTCAAATTCACTATGGAAAAAGTTGCATACAAGAGTCTTCTCTTCCTATGACCGTAGTCTGTGGCTATCTTAAAATTCTCCATCTGACATATGCAATATGGTAAGAAAGGTACCATGGTTGACAGTAACAGAACTCCCATGTCGTTGCATATAGGACTGACAACCGTACTGTAGTCGACAACCGTGCAGTAAAAACATGTAATTATTGCTTTTCCTAGGGTGCTCTAAAGACTATACATATCTAGAAACGTTAATCTAGATTTACTACTACAATTACAGAAGACGAAATATTTAACGATAAACTTAATAAATGGTACATGAACAACACGGTATCTGGCCGGTAACAGGCGATAAGGAAGTCGTAAGACGGGTTCATCGGGACGAAATAAGGTCAACCGTAAACTGAAGACCTGGTAAGTTCATCACATAAGCGGTTTAAATTGTATATACAGTATATACAGTAAAGGTTACTGTTAGATTCACGAAGGATTGTTATCATATAAATATAGTTAGGTACCGCATGTCATATAGAAATATTCAGGACTGTATAGTGTTTATTACTAAGTAGGTCCAGTGCTTAATATATTATACACCTCTGCATTAATATACCTACACATTTCTGTAATCAGTAGAGCAATTAGACCTATAGAGGAAACAAAAATCCAACGTACATACGCTCGTAAAACATTACTCTCGCTGGCACAGTCGGGTAAAAAAATAATTTACTAAAAACAAAGATCGTAGGAAAATGTACATTATTATATTCTTAAGTACATATATGTAGCTCTTGAAGAAATTGTTTAATAATAGGCACTTTTGTGTATAACGCAAGGGTCCGCCGAAGCCTACTGTGCCACTACGTAATTACATAGACCTTACGCTTGTACATAAATGTATATTATTAACATTTACATTTCATTTACTATATTTTTTCAATCTCACGTAATAGATACACTCTTTTTGCCTTTATCCGGTCGATATATTTTAACAAATGGAGAACTGCTAACCTCATAGGACGGCAAGAATACTGAAAATTAAATTAAATAAAAATCATTTCTTTCGGACCAGGATCCATACCGTGTCAGTAAAATATGCACTTCGTTTGCGAATTATGGCATGGAAGCCATCAACCCTTGCTTCCGCAAACATCCCCGACGCGCTACAAAAGCGCAGCAGCCCAACCAGCATCCTGAATACATTGTTGTACTGTATTGCAATACTTTTTCATGTTATGCAACTTGCATATATATAGCATTAGGTTCAAAAAGGGCTAACCTTGTAACTAACTTTTTTTTATTCATAACTATGGTCTGGTTAGACATCCAACTGGTAGTCGATGATCTTGGCTCCAACGATCCCATGTGACACGTTGCCAGCACGAATCAATCAACAGCACACGTATTTTACTTAAGTACTCACAGAAAGGTATTCAAGTACTGTTAAAAAAGTAACAACACACTTGTCTGTAGCTGCAAAAGAAAAAGGGTACAATGGGATGCCTGTAACGCATTAAGCTCTACGTAGAAAAGGCTCATTATTTTACAAATAGGAAGAGTAATTGAATTTCCTCTCGCACAATAAGTTTTATTACGTTAATGTCACGACTGGACTTTTTGCCGAAAGTGAAATTGCGTAGGTTGCGGTTATTTTCGTGGGATTTCATCATTTTGATATAGATGTTGAGTAAGATTATCCTTTTATGAGAACTGTGAAAGTATTCTGTGTTAATGTTTCTCACATATATCACGCTTACAGCTAGAAGAGGATATACATTTATGCATGCACTGGACATCACAGACGATTGCTGTGGAAAAACTGAAAGCAAACGAAAAGAATTCCATCATGAGACGCCTAACATAATCTAGCTAGATTAATACTTTATTTAGATTGGCAACCTATGAATCAAAATATTACTAGGTAGGTATATCAAAAGTTAAAAGGCAAACACAATTTATTTTCAACTTTTTGGAGGTGTTTTTTGTGACGGGGGTTTTTTAAATTTTTAATTTAATTTTTATTTTATACTTTTTAAATTGATCTACTAAGCTCTTTCATTTGATACCCATATTGAGGGAGTTATCAAGAAATATGTATTCCAAAATGTTGTGGCGGCGGCCATCTTGGACCGTTTTTTTTCAAACATAGCTAAGAACACTCTCGACTAATATACCTTTCAAACAGAAAAAACTACATCCAAATCGGTTCAGCCGTTTGGGTCCTACGATGCCACAGACACACAAACACACACACACACACACACACACACACACACACACACACACACACACACACACAGACACGTGAAAATTAGTATTATTAGTATATTGAAATTTGATAGATACCTTCATAAGTAACTGTTAGCACGCAAAAATAATAATTTTAAGGGTTCCGTGCCTCAAGAGAAAAAAACGGAACCTTTATAGGATAACTTCGTTGTCTGTCTGTCTGTCTGTCAGTCAAGACCTTTTTCTCAGGAATGCGTGGAGGTATCAACTTGAAATTCATACCACATACTCAGGTCTATAATATCTTGAAGCTATGTAAAAATCAAACCTCTAAGTCAACGCAATCAGAATATATTGTGGGTTATGTAGCTTAAGTTACGAAGCCCTCGGTGCGTGAGTCCGTCCGCACTTGCTAGAACCAAGCGTTTCAGTGACTCATTCCTATGCCACACGACTAAACCTGGAACTCCCTGCCAGCTCACGTGTTTCCTTCTTTCTACAGTCCCGGGTCCTTTAAGCAAGTGAAAAGGCATCTAATGAGGCCGTCAAGCTGAGTGCCACCACTGTTAACATGTTACATGTTTGCGATGGTGACCCTCTCTCCGAGACTTTGCATTTAGCTTAACATCAGGCGAGGTGAAGTCAAATTGACGTGTCCTAGATAAAAAAAAAACTTAACCAGCTTTTTTTTTTAAATAAATCGGTTTTTAGGCTAGATGCAACACTTTTTATGTGGATCGTTTTTCATATTAAGTTCAAGTGATAGTGCTAATAGGGGGAAAGGATTTCTTCTCGGTGAATGTAGTTAGCTAACTTGTTTATGTGCCGTGACTTGATAGTCGCGATAAGTTCCTTGACATTTTCAGCTATTGTTCGTTGTTCTATCTCTCTAACCCCCTTATATACGCCAGGTGTTTCAAGAGACATGAAATTCGTAGAACGCTTTCTACTAATCTTCTTGTACCATAAATACAACAATACTAAAGTTGTCAAAAATACCAAGTCTTCGCAAGTCATTTGTTCTACCGTAAAAAGCTGTGAGATGCATGTAATACTAAGTTGATTATTAATTTATTCAGTCCCTATACGTAATTATCTAACCTAACAACATCTTACAGTGACCATATCAATATTAAAAATCTTTAACACTTTAAATAAATATATTGATTCAGTCATCGCATGCAAACATAATATATCATAGAAGTAACTTAGGTACATTATTATATAAAATAGATGGTTTAGTGCGATTGCCAAGTCAATATATTTATTTAAAATTTTGCGGTGTCGTACTAGGCGACGAACGGATAGCCTTTAGTCAAGGTACGAGTACGACACCGCATGGGAGGAAATGGGGTGGCCCAAATTATACTCTGTCACGCGGCACGCCATCCTGGATATGCACTTTTATTCAAATTGCATTAGATTCTTACACCCGCTTACTCTTATATTATGAATTACATTGAGATAAACAGCAGATTATACCATTACAATAAAGGCAAACCAATCGTGGACAGCAATGCTATTCAAACTTTAATTGTACCGCCCAACTTTGGAAGTTCTCGAATTCGTGCAGAATTAATTTGTCAAAATATAAATTAATAAAAGAAAGTAACACAAATACAATTCAATGCAGTCGAGACAAATTTCATTTTAAATGGAATACTTATGAATTGTTATAATTTTGAATAAAGTTTCAATACAATCTCATAACAATCGGCACAGTTAGCGCTCTTCTATAAATTAAAGTGCACGTCATTACGATGATAATTCGTGTTCACTGTGTCAATTCACAAAAAGTTTACCGATAATCTGTTGAGATTTAACCAAAATGGTATCTATTATTTGTATGATGAGGTTGCGAATGAATTGAGGCTTCTGTAAAATTGTGTATCACCACAGGTATCGTGGTTATAGCTTATGTAAGTCAATGGTTGTAGGCATTATAGGAAGCTGTTTGAAAGAGATGGTTTATAAAGGAAATAGATGTCGTGTGTCATGTCAGATGTAGGAACTGCATACAATTTGGACGTCACGTGTTTGGCCTTCAATTATCGTATTTAGTACGATTATTACATTGATACGTATGTTTGGTACACATAATGAATGTGTTATTGAATTAGATTACACTTTAAAGATGAGTGCTTTAAAACATGTGAAAATAGGTAACATAGTAAAAAGTGTGTCAATATTCAATAGCTTAACCATTGACCAGAACTGGGCTATCAAATGGCAAAGATTTTTTGCAAATAGCACTAGTAGTTTCTAAGATTAATATTTCGAAAAAAGCTCTTCAGCGTTATAACTACCATAGATTGTATAAGTCAATTCTCGAAATTAAAGCTAACAACCCGATGCTTTGTTAACACTTTGTTACTACTAACAATTAAGAAAAACTAACATCACTTTAGTCAATCCGTAAAACAAGCCTGCGACTAAAAACACATCATTCGCACTAACTACCACTGCGCCACTAATATATCTAGCTAAATAAAGCAATCAGGATTCGATTTCACAAACATATACGAGTATAAAACGGACGGAGAAAGTACACTTGCACATACCTTACATCTACTAAGATTATTTAGCCTCCAACAAACCTCACATACATCTTTAAGGGTCAGGAAAGGAATTCCGACGACCACATAAGATGCGATCTAATTATAAGCTTAGAAATTATGCTAGTTGAATATTATTATCTTTGTAGGACACGCCCTTAATTTCTACACAGCATATTCTGTCCATGTCTTATTGCTGAGTGTAATTGAATAGTGAATAGCTTCACTCGTGACTGAAGTACCGTCAGTTGAATAAATAGATGACCCAAAGTCGTGAAACTAGGATAGGTAATAGATTCACGACCTTAGTTTTCGACTTATAGTAGCTATAGGAAAAATGAGGAAACGAAATTGAGATGGATCATTTAGTAAGTTTTGAAATTTGTTTACGATTGTATTAAGGATTATGTTGGAGCTTGATAAAATATTAAGTTGAATACCAATAAAAGCTAAAGTATAAGAACAATCCTTTTTAATTTGCAAACAGTGTGAAAAAAACACATGTGTAAACTACATTTCTCATAAACCAGAGCTCACTCATCTTGAGCTTCTCTCTCTCATCTATCGGAACTTAATGAATAGGAAGAAATCCACATTACAACATAAAGCCGACAAATCACTTACAGCCAGTATTTAAGGTAAAATACCTGTCTGATAGAATGTACTATAATTTCAAATACAGTTTAGAAGCTATAGTGCCAATTGGACGTTCAAGTGTATGCCTCCTCGACTTCAATAAGGCGTATCCGCTGTTCACCAAGCCCTTCATTTATGAAGCTGACTGTACATCTCAAGCCAGTGTCTGGCAATCATTAGGGGCGACCACCCGTGAACCTATTTCGTTTTGTACCTTCCAGACACAGGAACTGAAGTTTTTCTAACTGAAGTGAGTGGTTTGTTATGATTAGGCTACGTATCTATCTAATGGGAAGAGGGTGGTAGGTTGATTGTTTAATCAGAATGTCTGTTTGTTGGAGTAATGTATATGTTATTGTTAAGGCAACCAATAGCATACCTATTGTGGAATCGTTTTTAAGAAGGGTGATGGTGGGTAATTATTGATTTTTATTATTGTTTCTTAGTATGACTTCACCAGAGATGGCCATTGCCGATTATTTGTAAACGGTGATCTTCAGTTTTATCGTCTCGATAGATATATCCCTATCGGATTCAGGATGTGTTGTATTGATGCAGAATTTAAGGAAGGAAGGTTATTGTGCGTCTAAACACGTGCTTTCTTTCGTAGCCCTGCGCTGGCAAAGTTAGGTGTGGAGTCGAGGAAGTCCAATGTCGAGGAAAGTACGACTGTGATATCTGTGAGACACCTTGTGCCAATACACATTTTTCACAAAAGATGGAGCGTCTTTATACAGCATCATTTCTAGAAAATAAATAGCCCCCCGATAATGAGTATCGTTTTATTGCAGTTCTGTTTACCACATTAGAGAGTTCTACTGTGACTTTCTCAGGTTCTTAAAATCACCGATAATATTTTTGTTATTAAAGAAATTTTAGTCGAATCGATTTACTATTCAAATAAACATATAATTATTTGACTATAAAACTATACGTGTACCTGCATGAAAACCATTTAAGTTAATAGGTAGCTTCTATACATTCGTCTATGCACGAACTTTCCTTCACTTTCGTGCGTTCAGAATAGCGCTCAAAGCGGCTGTCTCCGCATAGCTTCATAAACAGTAGCTATCGTAACTCCAATCAACTGTATTCATGTTTTACAATGTTAACGCTAGACACAATTCGTGTTAAGAGGCCGTATAGGTCCCACGGGCAGCCTGTCACGCCGAGAGTGTGACCTCGTTTTAGTACTTAATTATACCCCTTATAAAACAATATGTATTATCAAAGAAGCGGTAGCAGATAAATATATTTTTATATTTATTGGATATGTATCTATAAATATTCAAGCCGTGGTGTTCAAAGTTGAAAATCGCGATTTTTCGACATACTTCTTCAGGCAATATGCAGCAAAATTGGTTCAGCGATCTAGACTGACTAAGGTACTTTCGCATTCATAATATTAAATTACAGATTTAGCATGTAATTTATTTTTATTTGGAGCTGTGTAACGCTAACAATCCAACCTTAAGGTAAAGTGAAGTTCCAAGTTTATCATTATCACTGACGCAAAATTTGTGTTCGGTGAGAATAAAACTGTTGCTTTTTTAATACAAAAGGAAATAATTATTATGGTAGGTAGTCCATCATCTAGCCACTACAATTATTATGTAACTTTTCTTTTTATCGCTTTGCATAAAACCAGTTTCATTCTTCAATCAACAAAGAGTATGCATGAGCGGGTTTGTATGCATTGCAGAAATTTGCCTGCTCAGTAGTTTTTATTCATTTGTCTATGAAGGAGGCTCTCATTTTAAATGCATCAATCGGCATTACTTACCTGGTGAGGCAGAAGATGTACTATTGGTCATGAAAAGCACTATTAATTACAGTGGTTAAACACACAAATGAGGACCAAGAAAAACTTAAGTACAATTTTTACATGGCGGATAAACTAGGGTTTAGGGTAGGCAGCACGAGTGTAACGCCCCTGGTGTTGCATACGTCCATAGGCTACGGTAACCACTTTCCATCAAGGGGGGCGTAATTTCTTCGCCATTCGTTAAAATATGGTATTTAAAACATGTTATTGATCGAAATAATATTGGTATAAATAGCGAATATTATATCACAAAACTTCAAGATTTAGGTTAAATTGATGATTCGGTTACGCGGTTTTACGGCAGTTTAGTTAGCGGCCATTAGCGAAACTGCTCCATGTCTCCGCAGAATGTCTCCTAAACGTTTACATGTTTGCATCCACTTAAGATGTCTGTATGACGAATTTTAAACCACTGATCGCGAGAAAAAAGTTTTTCGGTGTTGTTGTTGTTTCATAACATTACTACCAGTTAGTAATTAACTTACGCAATTGGAAAGTTCCTAAGCTTATTTTCACATCAGTTTACGCGAACAATCCAGCGTCAATCATAGCACAGATCCATCGTCAGTCGCAGATATAAAAATAATCATTAAACAGTAATTACGGACAGCTCCTTTATAACAACTTCAATAACAAACAGGTACGGATTGGAAACTGGTTTTGAATTTCAAAAAAATAATAGAAAGCGTATAAAAATAAAAATCTGCATGTACACAAAGGGTTTAGAATAAAATTATGGGTCTTACTTAATTGCTACAACCAAGAATAGCATCAATTTATTCTATTTCAAACATATGACATTCCGAATTGAAAAGGCTAACAACTTTTTTATTGAAAGCTTGGCTACTGAAATGGTTCTAAGAAAAAATAACATGGACTCAGTTAGTTAGTATTATTTTCACTGTGTTAATTAGGGGAAATAGTCCACAATTTAGGGCATCACCCGTCCGGCCAACAGCGTCCCCTGCTGGAACTGCTGGAAGTAAGTATCTGTGATTATGCATTGCAAATCTGGCACTACCTAAATGTAAAGTTATTTGGGACTCAAAATTAATGAAAAACATACCGATTGTGTTCATTTTAACAAAAATGGGTCAACAATTGCATCAATAAAATTACATACCTTTTTTATATTATTTTTTTCCGTGCGGAAATCCCCTCTGATACCGATGTACAGTTTAAATTAATAAAACCTGAAATCGAATATCATTACATTATATGCATAATAGTTTTTGTAAAGTCGTTAAGTTTTGGTGGTTAATTCTCTGAAAAATCACATAAAAATAAGACGTAATTAATTTCAAGTGTCGTAATTAAATCTGTATATTAAAAAACCGACCGTTATAAGCTCTTTTAAAATCAATAAACAATGAAGGAAACGAGCCGGCATCGATTTGTTCGAGTTTCCGTTGTTTTCAACGGATATTCAAAGACTGGTATTTACAGTAAGCCGGTTTATTGTTAACATAATTTGATGGTCTAAAGAAGACCATGACCTCGGAACTCAAAAAGTGCTACTCGTGTCTGCGCCACTTCTCACTAACATTTTTTATAGAATTTACAGGTCTTTTGAGATACATTTAGTTGGTCACGTATAGTCAAACATGCCTGTGTTTTTATTCGTTTTTATAACAGATATTGAAACCGCGACATAAATGTGTTTTATAATGTTACGAGTGCGAAATCCGGTACTGAGTTAGAATAAAATAAGTGTTCTATACGTGTTCGCACCATTATCCCAAGCCGTGGTTCAAGACTTGCGGTCATTATGTTCTGTTACTCCTTACTGAGACCACATTGATTATTATGAGAATGGGCCCGTGTGTGCTTTAAAACTAAGCACAGAAAGATCCCAGTTTCCATTAAGCTTATTATGGAGTGAAAATTTGCATTGTGTATTGAGATTTAATAAGCGCATTCACCTGAAGACAATGTTATATCTGATGAAAAGTAATGCACGTAAGTTGCTTAAGCTATTGTCAAACCGCACATTACTGGCATAAAATCATCAAACTTTATGGTTCTGCTAATATTATGATTTAGGTATGGTGGCCTGGTGATGTAAGTATTCACTTTCGAAATCAAAAGTTTGTAGTTGTATAAGTACTTTTGACTATGAAAAAATAAAATAACTGTATCAATAGCTTGTGTACAGGAAGATCGCGAAGTATATGTATACTAGCCTTTTCTCGTGGCTCCGCCTGCGTGAATGTCGGTTAGTAGTAGCCATTCTGTTAATCTTGGGTGTCACCTAACTCAATACCAAATTTTATTAAAATAGGTTCAGCCATTTAGACGCGAAAGAATAACAAACATTCATCCATTGATCCATACTCACAAACTTTCGCGTGTATAATATGTATTATAAAAAAATAGTAGATCTCTTTTAGAAGGATTCAAGGGGTCAAATGTTTTATTAATGACAAGAAAGATTAATGACATTAGAGAATGCTCTTCAAGTGTGTAAGGATTAAGGATAAAGGCGAATGGTGGGTTATTATCCTTACCTGCTCCAGAGGGAAAAAGGCGTGAGCTTTATCAACACATGTTTCCACCTTCGTATGATCATGGATCTTTTAAGTAGGACGTGAAAAGCATGTGATAAGGCCGTCAAACCATTGTAGCATAATTTGCATCTGCAACAGTGACCCTAATTCCTGAGACTACCCCTTTAGTTTACCATCAGGCGAGGTGAAGTTATTTTAACCTGCCATTAGAGAAAATATCTAGCTCCAATTATTGCCTGATGAAACTAAAGGCGTGTGAGTTTTAAACTATTGATATAAGTATATCTATATATAGTCCTGATTCTGATGGGTTCGTACCCGAGGGCCCCAGTTCCTGAGGCACCCGTTCCGGAGGGACCCGATTTATTTTTATCTTAATAAATGTAATTTGCCAGTAGTTTAGGTAAAAAGTACCATCTGCAGATAATCTGTTGAATAAAGTTTGATAATTTATAAAAAAAAACTAGCTTTTGCCCGCGGCTCTGCCCGCGTGGATATCGGTTATCGCGACAAAACATTTCTCAAAAGATAGGTGTATGAAGTTGGGCAGACTCGTGGTCACACCAGCTTGTTACACTGGTGTGACCTACAGGAATTTATTTTGCTCGTGGTCACACTGCCAATAATAGAACACCTTTTATCATGACTTGACATTATCAACTAATGCTGTTTTATCGATATATTGACACACTCTGTGGCGTAACGGTAGTGAACGCAGCCGCTACGCAGGAGGCGCGATTTCCATTCCCGTGTTTCGTGTTGATTCAGTGTTAGTAACACCATTTTATTCTCAAGAACGGCTGTACCGATTTGGCTGAAAATAAATGGGGATGTAGCGTAGAACTAGGAGACCGTTAATAAAATGTGAAAATACTTAAAAACTTGCTC
The DNA here is from genome assembly GCA_914829495.1 of Eilema sororculum. Classification (NCBI taxonomy): domain Eukaryota; kingdom Metazoa; phylum Arthropoda; class Insecta; order Lepidoptera; family Erebidae; genus Eilema; species Eilema sororculum. The sequence continues at coordinate 14,274,576 of OU618552.1, read as the reverse complement.
AATAGCACTTATTGTTGATGCTTCAATCAACAATAAGTGCTATTGAGCAAGTTTTTCCGGAAGCCGTAATACATGGATGTTTTGTTCATTTTCAAAGGAGCGTGTACAGAAAGGCAAAATCACTAGAACTACTAGAACATGAAGAGACCTTATCTCATGTGCGAATGTTTATTTGCCTTGCATATCTTCCGGCACATGAAATAGAAGATGGATGGGTGGCTATAATGGCAAACAGTTTACCTTCTGAGCCGAGAAGTTCCGCTAAAGTTGTTCACATTGACAGACTCGCCCGATAATATAGCTCTAACGATGCTCGGAACGAGCATGTCTTAGGAGTGGGCAGTGTTACGAATATGGTGTAACATTATTTTATACTTTTTAAATTGATCTACAAGTCAAGCCCTTTCATTTGATACCTATATTGAGGGAGTTGTGAAAAAAATGTAAACAGCTATTTTGTGGTGGCAGCCATCTTGGTTTTTAATTTGTCAAAGTATATTTTACTAATCAAGCTCTTTCATTTGATACCCATATTGAAGCAATTTGAAAAAATATGTAATATGAAATATGTAACATAATAAATAATCAAATAAAGCTAAGAACACTCAACTAATTTACCTTTCAAACAAAAAAAACGACATCAAAATCGGTTCTTCCGTTGGGGAGCAACGATGCCACATTCACATCTTCATTTTACGTCGGGGTTTAAAAACCATGATTCGACATTGTATACCTATTATGATTTCAAATATCTAAATTACTATCGTCTTAAACACATAACTACATTTTTGTACTTCTTTTGTTGACTCTACAAGTTGAAAATCTTAGAAAATAGGTTTTAATTATATTTATCGTATTCGGGTCCCTCCAGAACGGGTGCCTCAGGAACTGGGGCCCTCGGGTACGAACCCATTCTGATACCATATGATTAAGTTATTAAAAATCTACACACGACTACGTAACTAAAACACGTTTTATTATCTTCCATTGCAATAGACCATCGCACCTATAATTTTATGTAATGAGGTACAGTCCGTCAAATCTAAGAAGTACCGTTTGACAGTTCTGACAATTGAATGATAGGGATGGGATGAAAAAGTCGATTACTATAATATCCGAACTTTAAGAGATCGATTACTATAATATCCGAATTTTAAGAAATCAATTGTTATAATTAAATAAAAGAAATGTTTAGGATATTTTTTTATTCACTACTAGTACTAGTATCGTCGTCTTCGTCATCATCGTCATTTAAATTAATGACCAGTTGATTGTCCATTACATTATCAAAGTGTACGTCTCTTTCGAAGTCGTCCATTATTATTTTCTTTGTTTTTTGTACTACTTTACTCCAATCTTCCTGTGTAACTTGGGCACATGCTTCCTTTAATAAACCTTCCATTTTCTTGACACTGAAGGGTGGTTTTGTGTTGTGTCTTGCTGCATAACCTGTAAAACAATAATGTAACTATTTGATAGCAGACGAAAACCATTGTTTAAATTATAAATGTTAGAAGTACTCGTGTTATTATTATAATATTATAAAATATTACCTTTAACTTGGGCCCAAATCAGTTCAATGGCATTATATTGGCAATGGTACGGAGGAAGTCGTATGACTTTGTGCCCGTGCTCTTCGGCCAATTGGTCAATTACATATGTCGGTTTTGGTGGTTTATGCAATTTCACTAACTGTAATAATTCAGCTTTTAATAGTGACATGTCGGCATCCACTCCTTTTCTTTGCAGCCATGCCACCAAATCTGCTTTCTTATTGGCTGACGTAGGTGCTTTATCAATTTGCACAGAGTGGTATGGGGCATTATCCATTATAATTGTGCTGTTAGGAGGGATATTCTGTAATAAATTTAAGAACCACTCTCGGAACCTTACTGCGTCCATTTCTTCATGATACTCTTTAGTGCTTTTGGATTGGAAAGCTAATAAAGAGTTTTCCACGAAGCCTGTAGACGCTGACCCAGCATGGCATATTATGAGGCGTCCACCTTTTCCTATCGGCACCTTCGAGCACGAAGCTTCGGAATCATCAGTCCATGTTTTCGGCACAGAATGGTTGGAATTTAGCCAAGTTTCGTCCAAAAATATTACATTATCCCAGTTTATAATTTGTTTAACTTCGCGCAGGAATGTTAGTCGCTGCATAATTATGTCATGTCGCTGCATAACAATTTTTCGTTTGTCAACTTTTTTGTATCTGAAGCCAATTCCTGTTATTACCGTTCTCAACGACTCTATGCTTCCCTTATACAGCCCGGCATCTTTTAAAGTTGCACATAACTTTGCCAATGTTGGAAATTCGCCTCTTGTAAAATACCCGTATATATGGTTTCTAATAGCATGACTATCGAATTCATCGATGCCTGTCACAGGTTTATTTCTTTTTCGTTTTTTCGGTGTGTGAAGTACGTTACTGTCACTCCCCGAAGGCCCATATTTTTCACTTAATATTTTGCCAACGGTGCGGCTACCAATACCGAGAGCTTCACCGACGCGATCCCGAACTTGTGTAACTGGCAGTAGAAGTCCACCATTTTGAGATTCACGCTCAAAATACTCGTGTAATTTCACCACCAATTCACGAGCCTGGCTGTTCAAAGTACGTCCTCTTTTCGACATTATTAATAAACACTTGCTTAGTTCGGAGTCCAGTATAAATATTGCCAAGGTAAACGGATAAAGAATGATCAGTCCAGAAAAGTAATAGCCAAGTCACAAATTGTAAAACACAAACGAGAAAGCAAGTACGCGCACAGTCAGCTTCCAAGATGGCGAGAGACTGCTGACGCCGAACCGACCGAGCGGACCGCGTGCGCTTGTAGTTGGCAGTGTTGCCAGAAAAAAAAAATTGTAGAGACTTGGACACCTGCGATTTTGCCTATTGACCTAAAAATAATTAAATTAATTTATTTTAGGGTATCTGTGTATTCAGTGCATTATGCGGTCGCGCAGTAACGTCGTTAATTTATAACATCAGGCAACAACATTTTTGTGAATGGGTTCTACATACCTTATTTTTATTAGTTTTAGACGTAGAAATAAGACTTAGAAGAAAAAATTGTAATTGTAAAATCAATGGATGTGCTTGTTAAAAATTTGTTTATTTCTCTGTAATATGCAAACCCATACTATCATACACAAAAATAAATGTAAAAAACACTATCCCTGACTCCATTTACTATTTCGACAGCGTTAGCGCGAGAAACCCCGACTTATTTGGGCGCGAAAATCAAAAATCGACAAATCGCTTTCGACAACTTTTTAAAGAAGCAAATATATTTGATTTATAAATACGTATTTTTGGTGAATGGATTTTATCTCATATTTTACGATTACATAACTATTTAGTTATGTAATCGTAATATGTGAGATAAATCCCATTCACATGAAAAAATATTTGTTTGGTTGTCAAGTGTAATTTGTAAATAATACATTCGATTTTTCGTATATGTAAACGATTTTTTGCATACAAGTGTATCCGAAGAGTCGCAACACTACGTGCAGTGACCTAACTACGTAACTTTGTAATGAGGTCAAGAATATAACTATTAGAAATTATTTACTGTGTAAATATGTGTTATTTTGCTTTGTTTGAAAGTTTTCAATTACATTTGTATATTAAGAATTGTACATTTTTAGATACAATAATGAAATCTTTCTAAATTCATGGTTTTATGAAAAAGGTTATCGAAACTGAATAATGTACGTATGAACAAAGTTGTTTCGGTTTGAAAAATATGAAACGTCAAACGGTACCTCTTAGATTTGATGGACTGTAATGACAGTCACGTCTTGATTGTAATTTGTAATCTGAACACTAATCATTCAATCTACATTGATTGATCTGACCATTATGTATGCAAGTGTATGTTTTTAAGTAAGCCACATTAATTAACTTAAATACTTCGATGGTAACTAGCTCACAAGAATAAAAACTGTATTTACTGTAAGTTGAAGTGGTAGGGTCGACGCGCGTCACATAAACGAATGCGGAAGAAGGTAGACCGATACGGTCTGCATCTGTGATAATGGTGCTTGTAACAGCGCCGAAATATCGGATCCTCAAAACCTTTGAAAAACATGGTAAATATCCCGGCAAGTGTTTTACTATCGAAGTTGAAGGTTATTCTTAACATACAGTACTTAAAAACAATAATTTAAGCTCAGAATAGATATGGTAGATGAATCTTTGGCGCAAGATTTGCTCTCGAGATTGGGGGGTCAAATGGCACACAGTAAAAGCCGTATAAGCCAAACCAAAAGGAGGGGAAGAAAGCCAGTTGAAAGCTTGAAAATAACGCTAATAATGAAATTATATGACCTTCAATTTTCATTTCATTTATACTAACTAAATAATGCAATTGTACGTCAGTGCCTAAATAAAAACGGTAGCCCCACTTCTCATATTACTCGTTTTTGCTACACACACAGTTAATACGATATGTCTAATTAAATAAAATTTAATGATGGGAACACCACACACTAGAGGTACAAAGCAAACTCCCACAAATATTTCAAATCATGGCATATAATACATAAAGCAAACAATAAAAACGCATGTGGTACATTCAAATCAGCGCGATTATTACTTGCAGGCATTCGAATAATACTATGAAAATCACGCGAAAGGTGCTATTAGCACTTTAATATAATAATCCACACCCTAGAGGTTGGTGAGAAGTGCTCTCACTGCTCGCAAGTGCTAAAGGCTCATTATACTGTTACTAGGCAAGTGTATACATACGCATTTTTACAAACGTCCAATATTATATTTTTAATTACAGTGAGTAAGGAATAAAATATTGTTACGTGAAAAAAGAAAAGTGAAGCCCATAAAAGCGAGCTAAAGCTTTATTTCCCTATGTGTCTCATGAGTTTCAAGTAGTTCTTCTGCAATTTTGTTTCATTATTTCCGTTGCAAATTGTTCTATAGTATAAAAGCTTCAAATGTATTCTTAATACGATATTTAAATAAAAAACTAGGAATAGGCAGTTGAAATATTTTTCAAATTAGTAAAAAAAATTGCAATTCTATCTAACTGTGAATTCATGTAAGCCTAGACATTGTTCAAACCGCTATAAGCTCATTCTAGCAGCAACTCGTATAACAAGCTGCAATATTGCGAACCATTACAGTTTTACCCACTAACACAAAAACGCATTTTTGAATAGTGATAATTGATTGAGTCAGAGCAAATCACGACTTATGGTAGCAACTGACCCAGCTTTCAAGACCATTGTCTACCAAATCACTTCCTCATTTTCCATTTTGTGCATTAACCGTGAAAATACCCCACATTTAACTGTTAATGGTACCATTTCTATTGAATATTTGTTTTCAACTTTCAATATTGATAGATATTGTAAAATACGGATCGGTTCTCACTTGGCAAATGGTTTGTCACAAATAGTTTGTTATAACTGAGAAATGGATTAATTGAGAATGTAATATACGTTGAGGAATAAATAAAGGCCGATAAGATAACTGCATTATTATTACTGCAATAGTTTTAATGGTCACCTCACTAATTGTCGCTATGTGGCTTCATTTCTCACAAGGGACAGTTTAATTTGTGTTATTACGAATAATTCTATTGAATCTGGGTTAACTTAACCTACCAAGATACAGTGATAACAATAAAATATTTTCTTGTTATTTAATACTTACTAACAAGAAAATATTGACACATTACAAGAGACAGATTTTAAACAGATAGTTTTGAAACCAAATACTCTTAGAAGAAAGCCACATCCAAATCATACGTTATCATAGCGAAGATTTTAAAATTTTAATTCCATGAAGTACCTACCTTAACTAGTATCTGGTTAAATTACCTATCAATTGAAGTTACTGAAAATAAAACTCAAGCCTTAATTCATAACGACACTTAGCAAATAGTCTGCTGGCAGCGGACATTCATGAATCATTATCGGTATCTGAAAGTCGGTTAAGGCATACGATTGTGATAGTTTAATCCACGCCCTAGTAATCGAAAGCACTTTCCGGGCATGGAAAGCTTTCGTTTGCCTTTTTATCTTTGTAAGATAATCAATAAGTGTATTATACTTTAGTTGACAACAAAAATGTAATTGAACATTTAACTGGCTACTGTACAGACTTTCGGAGTGAGACTCTTAGGTGGCCTATTAGAAAGGTAAATGCTTATGATGCTTAAATATCATTGTTTATTTTTATAAATAAATAGTCCACAACATTTTACACAACGTTATCTAGACCTATGGTAAGCTTAACTAGCTTGTGTTATAGAATCTAGAATGGGGATTAACATATTCAGATACTTATTTTTGAAATCATATACATATTTATTATACATGAAAACACCTAGACCAATGCAAATATTTGCACTAAGAGGGGATCGAACCCGCACCTCCTGCGTAGCAGACGCGTACACTGCCGCCACGCCACAAAAACTGTCCTTGTGACTTCTTCAGTTACTTGCTATGATACAACTGGAAAGTTTTATTCAACCCTGTAGTGGTTACAGTACTTTTCTTTTTAGTAACTCCATACAGCTGCACTAAGCATATTATTATCAATTTACAGATTCGTACTCGTATATGAAATCAGTCTCATTTCACTCTCAGTTGAAGTACCGACACACAAACCTTATTCGTAAAGGAAGTGATCAACGAAGTAGTATGTCTGAAACTCATCTAAAGGTATTATGCATGCTCGTCACACTGTCGATTCGGCGTTACGAGCTTGATTGGAATTTCAATATACCTTACCGAGATCTAACAATGCTACCCAAAACATTCAATTTAATATAATTCTTATTGTCTACGACAGAAACTATCATATTGATTGTGTAAATGTGAGTGCCTTACTAACGCACATGGGTTTGGCAAGCTTATAAACAAGTAAATAAATGGCGTCTGTTTATACATTTTCACGCGGATTTAGTCTTGTTCCGGATTTGGATGAGGGCCGGTTGTCTGGTGAAACTGTCGAATTCCGTTATCTGTATAAGTGGAGCGGGTGCAACAAATAAGGTACACTATGAAATCGCTGCATGACTTTATTATGCGATACTAACAGATACATTGTTCTCTTTTCTCATTTATATAATTTATACTCCACTATCGAATCAAGTATGGCAAAATCAAGGCGCTCCTTGGTTAACATTATCGTTACATTTTAAGGGCTTTGATTTTAATTTTGTTTTGTAAGTTTTGTTTCAGAGCAGGTAAATTTTATTAACATTATTTAGCCAAATAAATAAATGTGAAAGTTTGTGAGATTGTATGGAAGAATCGATATAGGTAATGATATGTCATCTGACTTCTTCTTTTTCTCGTGTCAATGATTCACTCATGAAAAGGTAACACATTATGCATATTATGCTACCTTTTATTCCTGGAATAGGTTTATGTGGATATCGGAGACAGATCAGTAGTGGCAGAGGATAGTGGTGCCACGAGTAACAGCCTTTATTTAGGAGGTCAGTCAAAGTCCGTCAAAGTCAGTCGAAATCGATTTTTTAGACACATGATATCCATATTAACATTCGCATCTACGCCACATGCCAAATATGACCATACAAGACGGCAGGTCTGATCATGGCCTTATAAATTTTCTCCTCAAGCTTAATAAGCAGAAGGCACCAAAAACATTGTAGGTACATCTTATAAAATATCTGATGTTGGCTTAGGCTCCGGACATCTCGGTAGGGCCACATATATTTCCACGAGGTGATGAGTTCTATTATAACTTAAAATATATGTGCTTTCTAACCTGACCCAAAGAAGTAGTGTTTAAATTGTAGGAGTGTTTACGTATTTGTTATTCTCGATAGTCATTTCAGGTGAATAATAAGTATTATAATTCAATAGAGAACAATGGTCATTGTGGTGTTAGGCGATGGGACCAGCATACTGTTGCCTAGACCTCATTATTGCAGTCTTCAATTCAGTAGGTATCTACCTACTTAAATTTATTAAGTTGGATGCGGATATAGCTCATCGATCCAAATACAATACAGGATTCATAGGCCACGGTAACCTCTTTCTATAAGGCGGGCCGTATGCCACCTTTGTGGCATAAAAATATGGAAATGAAATACAGGATCCTACATCAATGTGAACATTTGTGAAGATTTTAGGATGTCCGACAGAAAAGATCTGGCTAAAATATTTAGAGCAGGGATATTATATTAGGGTGTACGACCTTATACTCAAAGGCTACTTTTTATACTTGGAATAGATTCTACACCACATTTGTTATAGTCATTATTTACATGATTTTTTACCAAGTGTTGGTACAGTCAGCATCAGAAAAATATTGACGAGTAGAGTACTCAAAATAATCTTAAAACCAAAATTTCAATATTATATTGATAATTAGAGTACTCAAAAAGTTGTAAGCATCCAGAGTAGTCAAACTATCTTAACAATCGGTCTTCCAGAAACATGTAAGTAAGCAGAGTGATCATTTTCATATACACAATCACGCTACTCAATGGTATCTAATCAAACAAAGTGTTCAAAATATCTGGACAATGTCATTTAATCGCATTTTGCATCCCTTTTTTACATATGTAGCAATTATTTACACATGATGATGGGATAATGTGAGATAGATGTATAAGTTAGAAAAGGATAGAAAATGTGTCAAATTAATGAAAATTTCTTTTGTATTTGTTATCGTTGCCAGTTGCTTAAGCCATAAACTATCCACTTGAATTGGTGAGAAAAGAGTATGAATACTTACGTAAAAAATAAAGGGTCCTGCAACGCAAGATACACCTATGTACTCAAAACTTCACTTCTCATATTCTCTAATACGCATTATGACTACATCGACATGACATAGACGCAAAATGTCTACTCTTTGAAAATAGGTACATATTTCCGTTTCGTCTAGTTAGATACGAAACTATTGTACAAACATATTATAGTAGTGTTTTTTTTATAATAGATTATAATTTAATACGTCATAAACCGCAATTTTCTACTTCTTTCTCTTTTTCTTTCTCTCTGAAATAGTTATTAAAGTTAAACCCATTTTATTGTTACTTTTTACCCGAATAGAGACCTTCAGGCTGAAAAGATTTCGATGAAAGTGGTCACAAATAAAGGTATTTATGAGCGCATGAAATATAAATCGATACTACACCGTGAATTTTTGGCGCTATATCTAATGGATTTTGATATTTTTTTTAATTAAATAAAGTATAAAATACAAAATAATACATAAAAAGACCAAAAAAAGCGGGCGGAGGTACCCATTTGTTATTCATAAATCCAATGATAATCAATGGGTTCCGCCTGCTATCAAACTTATTTCGGTCTTTTCAGGAGCAGTCGTGTTTTTTTATTTTTATTAATTTTTCAATCGACAGAAAAATTTAAAAATACGAAACCCTATTCCATACTATGATTTAAATTAATACTAGCTGTGCCTGCGACTTAGTCCGCGTGGGCTTAATTTCTACTAATGTAGGTTTCAAGTAATTTACACATCATACGAGTATTTATTTCGTACGTATTCATAGTCTTTTCTCACCAATGCAAGGGGATAGTTTATGGCTTAAGCAACTGGCAGCTATAAAAAATACAAAAGAAATTGTCATCAATTTGACAAATTTTCTATCCTGTTCTAACTTATACACTACTACTTATCACATCATCCCATCATCATGTGTAAAGGATGGCTACATAAGTAAAAAAGGGATGCAAAATGCGATTAAATGACATTGTCCAGATATTTTGAACACTTTGTTTGACTAGATACCATTGAGTAGCGTGATTGTGTATATGAATATAAACACTCTGCTTACTTACATGTTTCTGGAAGACCGATTGTTAAGGCCAGGTAGGCCGCATTTTGAGTTTTTTAAAAGCATTTGAATCATAGGAAAAAGCGTTTTAAATTTCGAAAAAAAGATATATATTAGTTAAGGATCCAGTCTAGTCAAATTCGCATTCAGTTACCAGATCTGATGAACTTCACTCGATAGAAAAAAATTCCAAAGTTACCCCTTTTCGTTATTTTTTTTTTAATATTATGACTAAATTACTTATGCTTTCTATAAAAATTTTGTACTAAACTAAAGCCACTACATATGTCTAGACATTTTCGCAGATTTTGACTATATTATGAAATAATTTTTAAAGTTATATTTAAATACCTACTAAATTCGCGAGTGCTCGCGCCGCTGAGGCCCGAAAAGTTGCGCCAGTCGCGCGCTGGCGCTTACCGAAGTAGGACCTGTGTCAGTTTTTGCGCGACAGTTTCGTGCACCAATCAATCGGTTTTACGTATTTATAATAAATTGTTGCAAGTCATTCAATATGGGCAATAAACAACGCAAGCTAAAGAAGTCGTGCAAAGCCATAAACTAAATTTCTAACTCCGATTGGTAATTTAAAAAATTATCATACCTAAATATTACGCTCATAGCGCCATAGTATAAGAATATCAGTATTACTACTGAAGATGCTACTTACGATTTTCTATAATTCATATTTTATCTATATCAGTACAGGGTTACCTAGTACCTACAATTTCGTACATTGTATATAATTTGTGTGTGTGTAAATAAATATAAATTTAGTTTTAGTTTAGGATAGAATCATTTTAATATTTAGGTAGGTTAGTTTAATTATTGGCCTTTTTTTATCGTGCGCAAAATCCTCGTGGATACCACCCCCACGGAGCCGGTGGAGGCGGTTATGTCGGACTCAAACCGACTAAAACACACGCCGTCTTGGGTCCTTGGTTGCCAGAGGTGAGATTGCCGAAAGCATATCTCTCGCACCCCAGCAGACCCAGGAGAATTACTGGCCTTGGGTCAGCCGGGGTGCGAGGGATATTTCGATGACAACCTCACCTCAGGCCTAGCACCACGACCCACAGTCGGCGTGCCCACAGTCGGACTCGAACCGACTAAAAAGTCGGTTCGAGTCCGACATAACCTCCCCTTCCGGCTCCGGCAGGGGAGGTATTCGAGGGGATTTCCGCACGAAAAAAAGAAGGTACAGTGTAAATTTATATAAATACTTCATAAAAACTAGCACCACGACCCACAGTCGGCGTGCCCACAGTCGGAATCGAACCGACTAAAAAGTCGGTTCGAGTCCGACATAACCTCCCCTTCCGGCTCCGGCAGGGGGGTATCCGAGGGGATTCCCGCACGAAAAAAGTTGTTAATCTCGTTAACTTTAGGTATTTAACTGCCCTGTCGACGACGAACGGTGCGATTATATAAAGTAACCGTTAGCATCAATTCAAACAAATGTTTGTAAAATTACAAGCATTATTATTATTATAATGTAAGTTTTTTTCGCCCAAGCAACTAAACACATAGAACAAACAGTTCTCAAACTCATACTGTTTTTTTAAATTTCGTATTTATTTCTTACTTAATATAATCATATAACTAAATAAAGTTAAAAAAACTGCATTTAATTTTCTAAGTCAAATCAAGTTTTCCTACTGCATATTTCTATACTGTGACGCTGGTGGGGTCATCGCCGAGTTCACCGTCACTGCGTTCGCGCGTAATATTTTACGAGCGGCCGGGATCGCTATAAATGCCTACTTTTGCAGGAAAACAGGGCCTTAAGATAGTTTGACTACTCTGGATGCTTACAACTTTTTGAGTACTCTAATTATCAATATAATATTGAAATTTTGGTTTTAAGATTATTTTGAGTACTCTACTCGTCAACATTTTTCTGATGCTGACTGTACGTTTTCAAATAACCGCTTTTTTATGTCAAAAACCAAACCTTACAGTCTGTATGTTCTAAGTAATCGCATATGTGACAAGTAGAACGTGCGATTCTAGACAAAAAAACATTCATGAAAGTGTGTGAAAAGCTTATTTCAATAATAAGTTAGCGATAACGGTCAAGCCAGAGTACTGTATGCAACGTGTTGATAAACATCGTAAGAAGGATGTTTATAGCACACTCGCGATTGACTGCCGTCGTCTGCTTGTACTGTTTGATGAATCCGAATAAATTATCTGACCTCGTAAATATATAAATGCAATAAGCCCAGTTTAATTAGTGTTAGATAATTATAAAACGGATTCCACTAGTTTTATTGCGGACATTAATCTAGATAATCATTGCATCAATATATCACCAGGTATAGTGACAGCATCTCTAGCGAATTGGTATTACGATATCACCAATGTAAGTGAGGTCAGCTGGCAGTCGCTTCACGGAAAATTTCAGCTGTTAACACGTAGTTAGGAAAAGAGGACTCTGGACTCGGAGGTAAAAAGCTTCGGATGCAACTGGAACTAACGCTAAAATGATGAAGAATATATCATCAGGTTTGAAACGTGTAGAACACACTGCTATCTATCGACATCCCGCTGATGGGCCTCAGCGTTTTCTTTTTAAAGTTGGGAGGACAGACGGCAGTCGCTCTTGCAATAGTCGATTCCCTGTCATTACCATAAACAACGTAAATCGAACCAGGCGTTCAAAATACAACGGTGGAATCCCTATCAGGTATTATGCAGATGAAAGGTAGATTAAGATAAGACAAACAAATACACAAGTTGAATATGAACGACTTGGATTCAAGTTTGAGTGACCCGATTAGGGACCTTTAGATACTATAAAGAACTTGGTAGCCCTTTTTAATGTAGGGCACTTCTATAAGACTTCATGTCACCTGATAATAAACTAAAGAAGAACGAAAACCGTAGGCACTTTTTACAGAATCTGTGCTGCTAATAAGTTTTTCCACATTTCTTTTTGTTTTTTATTTCTATAACACAAACAATGATACATTATGTTATATTCTACATACTGCACAAACACTCTAAGGTTTAACAGCGGTTTAAGTATATAGGTACATACAACCAGAGAAGCGAAACTTCTTGTACAGCTAACTACAGCAGCGCTTCCAACGAAGCAGTGAAGGGTCAGTGATTTTGGTTTCTTTAAGTCAAAACGACCCGCTAAATAACCCCGCGTCACTGTTTCAGCATTGGCTGGCTGCAGGTGAGTTGGGAGACTGATTGGAAACTAAATGGAGCGTAGAGAGCAAGCTTACCCGTGCAGCCGCCGCGGCCACGGTTTGTGGTTGCGCATCTCAATTTCGATATTGTTACAAATTTAGAAAGACGTGCATTACTCCTCTACGCAAATTTCAACGGTACGATTGAATAACTGTATTTTACGAAGCAAAGAACCACAGGTCAAATACTGTAGGTGAACATTTCATAGGTAAGATTTATTTGCTTTACTAAGCATTAGAGCTACCGGACGGATGGAAACGGAACAATCTGCAAGACGATATCACTGCGAGAGAGAGAAAACTCAAAATAAAATCCTGTTCCAATTCATCTGGCCAGCGTGGACACAGTAGGTTTTAAGACTCCCTTAATTAATTGATTGATTGAGAGCTATCAGAATATTTAAAATGTATCGTTTCGAGTTTCCGATATTTCGGCGCTCGAATATCGGAAACTCGACAATGCATGGTAAATATCCCAATAGCTCTAATAGTAATGTGAATGACCATGATAGTTTAAAATTTAAATACCTATATTCATTTGGTTGTATGTCACGTATATAGAGCACGTTGTATTTAATTATGTATTTAGTCTACGGTTAATTAGAAAGGATTCATTGGCGTTAATAGTAGGTTACATGCGATAGAACATTTTATTAGCTCTTACAAGTAGCTGTAATTTCCTTTGCTGTAAATTCAGTACTGAATTGATACTTTTGCGTAGAGGAAATAAACAACGTATTAAGTAAGAATTTTATCACGATCTTACAAGCACTACAGTTTTATATTGCATCTCGCATTCCTGTACCCTTGGCATGCTCTTTTTGTACTTTGATTTCTTTTAACATCTCTACTGTTCCACCGTTTACTGACACGATGCAATGAAAAAAAACATAACTAAGGTAAAAATATGGTTCAGGATACAAATTGATTACCTAAAATATTATTACCTTAACGCAATCATGATATTTGGCATAGGTATAAGTTGTCCCTTTCATCCAGGTTGCACTGTGCACTGGCGTGACGTGGGCTAGTCAGCCAGTTAACTTCCGTTAAATTTATTGCATATCATGAAGCGCGATAGATTAAAGGATTAAATATTTTGAGAAATGTTATAAAAATTGTTTTCTATTTTAAAACCTTTCTGCTTATACACAAATGGTTGGTCGAAAGGTCGGCCAAAAGAAATCATGCCTAGCTTATGGTATACAAAAAAAAACATTGTTTTGTATCGTGTATTGTAAAATTAATAAATGAAGTAGCGACCCTATTGTAGTAATCATTGGAATCATACGCCAGCTGTTCACGTTCTATTACCAATCGACTCTCGACGCACCTTTGACTTTTTAGAAATTAAGCATCACTTGCTGTAACGGTGGCGAGAAACAACGTGAAGGTATGTGCATTCTCGAGGATCCTTCATACTGTTGTAGAAAGTTTGGACAGTCTTTCAATTCAAACTAGGTTAGAAGTGCATTATAGTTTAATCTGGGAACAAGCTAAGGCTTAGTAGTGGTGTCTTACAACTTGAAATTTTTCCCTAAGTGTTGTAAGTGTTTCTCTCTTATAATCAATGAAAAAATGGTGTCCAATTTTTCTTACGCGGCCTAAAAAGGCATCTCTGGGACAAGAAAAAGAAGTCTTCTTGTATTAAACATTTTCCGTATAACTTTCCATTAAGCAGTGTATCCTCATATATATAATAAATTGCCTAAACATATAAAATATGCAAAAAATGTGCGTCTGTTCAAGAAGAGCCTACAGGAGATGCTTATACGGAAATGCTATTATTCTATATCTGAATTTTTAAATGACAAAACCTTAGATGATTGATTGTGGAGTCTGTTTCTCTTGATGATTTGTTGGACATTGCTGTTGGCTGGACAGAGTGTGTTTGACATTACCTATATATTTTGACATTATGACATTATCTACCTGCTAATATTGACATGAAATGATCTATTGCCGATGAATCTCAGATAAATTATATTATTGTTATTAATAGTTGAATTTGCACATTCTCGAATTTTTAACATTTGAATTATCTATATTTATGTACTAATCCCAAATAATAAATTTTGCATGCCATAACTGGTGATAATACAATGTACCACTGCTATGTTTTTATGACCATTTGATTCTCACATGTATTATGCAAATAAATGATTTGTATTTGTATTTGTATTTGTATCAGTGTCAATAAACAAATAATTTTGAGATGGTGTACCGTTAATATAACAAAACTAATCTATTTTCGTAATTACGTAATTAGTTTCGCACAAAAGAAGAGACGATTATAGGCTCTAAAAAAAGAAAATTAAACAGGAACTACAGCGGCTGCATCTGCAGCGGCGTCCGTAGGGCGGAATGAACTGGGTGATCGGTGGCGGCTTCTCTTCAGCGGTGGCGCTCGCGCAGTCCCGCTTGCAACGTCGTCGCGGCCGCACGCGCACGCCGCGCCATGAACCGTCCGTTGATTGCACTCTGCGCGCTCGCCGCCCTCTTTACCATCGCCGCTGCCGATGACCCGCCGCGACCCCGACTTATAGACTTTAACCCTTGGGCATGGCTACCCTCTAACCGAAATCGATCTCCATCCATTATGGATTACTTCTTCCCACCATCCCGTACACCTAAACAATCCAATCTAGACCCTCCCGCTGACAGAAAACCACCCCCAACTACCACCATAGAAAATACTCCCGCACCGATAACCCTAGAGGAACGTTCCACGACGTATGCGAAAAAAATATCCACCAAAACGAAGTCGACAGCACCCGCGACAAACCCAACCGCTACGTCTCCACCAAAAACGAAAAAGTCCACCCGTAAACCAACCACGACAACTGAGGTAAAAACTACGCAAACGAAAATCGATTACTCTACGCAAACTATGAGAGACTCGTCCGCGACTACATACCGGCCGCCGACAAAGCATTATACGATCCGTCCGATTGTGCGCACCACGGAGACGCCTACGGTTCAGGATACGGAAACCACTTTCAATAGCGATAGTACCGAAACAGTTTCTGGCATCGATACTATGGGAACGACGGCCGACGGGCCTAAGGAGACGGGTCCTACGCTGAGTACCGCCGACGATGTACGTTCTACGGATCCTGGTACCGCGAGTACCGCAACAGTGGAGTCTAGTACCCAGACGGATAGCACTGTGGAGCCAGCCGACAGCCGTGAAGGATACCTGCCGCTCCGCGACAAGCCTCAGCAAACCCACGTCAAGATCAATGAGCAGACCAAGAAAGAGGTCAGTGATTTAATACTATTTTCTTTTTTATCTTAATTGTTCACAGTCTAATAGCTGCAACTTTCCTAGCATCTATTACCTTGTTTTTTCCAAGAGATTGATCGTATTTTTTTTCCTAAAGGTGAATCTAATCGATAAATAAATACAGAGAGTGTTTTGTAGATGTAAAGTACGTTAATACCATAGTAGTTTCGTATGTAAGTAGTATGTTAGGCGGCGGAAGAGCGAGGGAACATAAATCCGACCTAATGAGCCCCAAGAGATAGGTTCCTGAGCGTTCACGAGTATAGCTATGTTCTCACATTAGCCGTGCAAATTGCAACGAATTATTTATTTCTTTGAAACGTGCAAAGTGCATTACGACCGTGAAAAAGTCGTATAAAAACGTATTGTGTTCCGCCCTATGCCCATATGTAAACTCGATTATTACACATTGTTAGTAGTTAGACAGTTTCTATTGCACTGTAATGGTTGATAATTAACGTTTAAATCATTCTCACCAATCATTAATCAAAATATAGGAAAAAGAACGAGTTGGAAGGAAAGTGGTTTGCTTTTATTTGGTGATTATACGTTTTTAATTGCAGTACGTATCTATCTATAGTAAAACTCTTAAACATATAGTTAACGCCATTCACAATGAAGTTTCAGATATATAGGTACCACAGATTTTGAAGATAAACTCCATGTTAACTACATACACATCTGTATCCAAATAATAGGCGACAGTATAGTATTTTACAATTCTCCGTCTGATTTTATTTGTTCCAAAAAAGTTTATCCCGAATTAAGTTAATTCAAAACATAAAATG
Source organism: Eilema sororculum (assembly GCA_914829495.1). Classification (NCBI taxonomy): domain Eukaryota; kingdom Metazoa; phylum Arthropoda; class Insecta; order Lepidoptera; family Erebidae; genus Eilema; species Eilema sororculum. The sequence continues at coordinate 14,257,481 of OU618552.1, read as the reverse complement.
CGGTAATACAGTCGTTAGGCAATTTGCAATCCCTCGACGAATATACGTCGTAGAGACGGCATCAGAAGGATCATAAATTATGTGGTGATATTTTTAATATTTTAGCAGTTTTTTAAAGCTTTGTTTATACATAATTAAGTTTAACAAAGCATAATATTACATATCCAAAGAGAATAATGCGATACCTACCAATAATGGTTCTGGGGTTGATATAACCGTGAATTAATTTAATATAATACAAAAACAGTATAATATAACACAATACCCAATAATATTTATATTATTAATATTTATATGGTGCATACAAAATTTATCAGAAATAAAACTTAAACTTCAATAGAGAAAGTATTAAGATTAGGAAACTATGAAAATCGTAGACAATGCAAACGTTCAAAAATCATATTGTGACGGTACTTTCCTGTCATTAGCGACTTTGTGGTTGATGTAACTGTGATGAATGCCGCAAATTTTCGGGTGGAAACAAATTTAGCGGAGACACTATACAATGTGAACTTTCACTGCTACACGGTTAATGAATGAACAATTTCAAAGGCACAATGTCCGTTTGGTGATTTACAGAAATTCCTTTTAATCACTTTCCTGTAATATTACCAAATAGGGCCTTTCACAGATCCCATGACACAGTGAATCTTAGTGCGAGATCCGGGAAACAATCAAATGTACATTTATTTATGTGATTTTTTTTTTCTTTTCTATTTATAATACCTATTATTAAATTTTGGTCCAAAAGTGTTCAAAAAAATATTTTTTTCTGGGAAAGACAAGGTTATCGTAATAAGTGTACAAAAAACGACATTTCAAAGTTTCATTTACAAATGTCATTTACGAAAGTAATATGTCCGTAACCTTTGATAAATAAAGTAAACAATATTAATTGTCGTCAACGCGGTCCAAAACGCACAACTTTCTTTTAATGAAAAACAGTTACAAAAAATGAAAGCTTAACTCTAGTACCCAAACCTCCTCCCCTCTTGGCAAAGTTTTCGGTTTTTCGCGTAACCTGTCATTTCTTTATTATACGAGTGGTAACGGGGAAAGAATACAATAATATTATCACTCCATTTCATCCGAAGGGTGTCGTAAGAGGTAACTAACGGAAAAATTCGCAGAAGATATCACTGCGAGAAAAGGAAAATTCGAAATAAAACCCTCTTCCAACCCGTCTGGCCAGCGTGGAAGTAGGCCAAAGTTGCCCAACATTCGGAGAGGCCTATGTCCACCAGTGGACTGCGATATGCTAATTGCTTGATGGACATTACATAGAGTGGAAAAAACGCTTCTTTTAATATTAACATAACAAGATGGAGAGGAATTCACACAACATTAACGTTTTCATGGCGACGTACTTAACAGACGTTATTCCATGAAGTTGATTAGTGCTGTAGGTACCGGGACCGTTGGTTGGAAGACGCCATCGGGTGAATCTAACGGGTTTGCAGATGCGATGCGGAGCCCGTCAACGTTGAAATATTTGCATTTTGGCCGTTTATTTTATAATAAACGTGACTGCCACCGTTATATACTGCGCCATCAACAACGTTGATATTGCAATATTCATGAAGTTTTCACTTTGGAAAAGCTAATATATTAGTAATCTTTTATGCACTAGTACCTAGTCATCAGCAGGTAATGGACTTCGATTAGGAATTTCTACAAGGTTTATGACTTACATATTTAAAAAAACACCTTTTTTACAGCAATAATAATCTACATAAAAAGAAGAACACAGTCATGTATATACACCTATTCCGAAATATTTTAATCGAATATTAATCATTATCTGTGTTAACATGATAAGTCACTTTTACGTTAGCAGCGTGCTTAAGAACCAACAAATATCGAAATAATGTTATATAAGTAGAAATAGAATAACAGAGAAATGTAAAAACACCAAACACATACACCACTCCAAACAATACCCTATCAGTAAGTTGTGCAAACAAAACATAACAATCAACAGTGAAACTAAAATACCCACCAGAGATCACACTCAACAAGATCTTTCCACCATTATCAACCAAACAGCAATTTCTACAGTAGTAGTAATTAAATACTTTGTAAACCGTAATCTTATTAGAAAGAAAGAAAGATTTATTATTGCATAGGAGTCATTGTTACATGTTATAATGAATGGAATAATGTTGAGAAAGGTCTTGAACTGTTTATATTCTAAGTAACAAGATTTAAAACTTTTATTGCCCACGTTTATAAGATTATCTGATAAGATACAAATGTTTTCATAGAAGTCTATAAAGAGACAGAGGAAGATGTTTATATACGTATGATTATTATATATATATATATATATATCATACAGTGTTTTAATTGTAGGTTATACTAATATAACAATCTAGGACATTTTCCACAGTATAATTAAGACTAGACAAACTAAACATAGTTTGCAATATCGATCCGTAAGTGGATTGTAAATACATACAAAAGATAGAGACACTCAGCAAATCACACAAAGCAAATAGACATATTCATGCATACAAATATTTGCAGCAGTAGGGAATCGAGGTCACACCCCTGATGTAGTAGTCCAATGCACTATTGGCACACCAAATAGTTTATCGCTGCTGTACAGAGTTATGTCAATACACCACGCTGAACCCTTTCTATTCGGAAAGAGAACTTTAATAAGAATAATAGAACTTCAAAAGCAAGTAGTAATAGACTGATCATTTCTGGATGATCTTTGCCTCTGAAGATTTTGGGAGTACATAATTCAGTCATTGAATCAGGCATACTAGAAGGGACAACGTGTTTATAATTAATTATCTTTTATTTTGGAATGTTATGTGAGCTCATACCATCACATGACTTTCATCACCTAGAACCAATAATAGATTTTCATCTATCGCCTTTGTACATGATAATAATGTTTCTTTTCCTTATTTTGCGATTACTTTTCATAAAGACAATTTTATACCCTTTCACAATTTAGCGCAAAAAACCGATTATTGCGAAGCTATGTATCTCTGGGGCATTCATTATTTGTTATTTATACAATGATTTATTATTCAGAAAGTTATGATGACAAAAGGCAGAACGCAAGCATCAAAAAAATGAAGGAGAAACACTGAGATAATTAATTTGCTATCGATTTTAAAATGAACAAAATGAAATCACATAAATCTCATTTTGGCAAAGTGACATGCCGATATCTATCTGGAGCGTTTATTTTATTTATACAAAGAGTCATTATAAATAGCCGCACGACAAAAGACACTCTAACAATAAACAAAATTGAAATTTTAATGAAACCAAACAAATCTCATTTTGGCAAGTAAAGTGAATCATTCAATGGTATCAGTCATTGCTAATCGAATCTAATTAATCAGTACGCATTACTGGTAGAAAGTATCAGAAGAGAAAGGGGCCATGGTACCTAAGAAACAGTGGCTAAGGAACAAACTGGGTTGATACAAGCAACAGCTGCACACTGTACAACTCATTAAAAACGTATTGTTGTAGTAACCAATATAGGTAAAAGTATCGGATTCGTGCATTACAACGTACTTTTTATAGAAATGTAATGAGCTTCAAACATGTTGCATAATACATTTAAGAAGCTAAATAAATTGTATTGTATTCATAGGCACTTTTGTACAACCAATATCGTATATGCCCATTGGTATTTGTGCGATGATGTAATTTGCATCATTTACCAAAAATCTCATCAAAGTAATGCTAGCTTACGGCAATATAAATAATGTGCGCAAAGTTATTTTTCATTACTAGTTCTGTTTGATAGTAATCACTATACTGCACCATGTTGCATCTGTACTCATTGAGTGGGAAAAACAATGAATACATTTCAGTTTTAAAATATTTCATGCATGACCCTCGTTTAATATCATTTCTCATGATCCACAATTGTCAGCAAAATTTGTTTCTAAAACATTAAACGGTTCAATAGTTCGAGCAAAATAAACAAATTTACTTTCGCATTTCTAATATTGTAGTATCGCTAACTGGTAATGGATGTTTCATTTAGAATTATGAACCGCTTGATGGATTACAAAAATATTCTTTTGAGCATGACTCGTGACAGTGTCTTCGTTTGTATTACTGTTACGCGTAAGACGAAGTAATTTTCGGCTTTACAGTCAAATTTTACGCTTTTCATTTACCTACGTAAGCTTAACACTTTTACGTAAGACGGCGCGCGTTCAATTTTTGTTTTGTTATTTGTAACCGATTATAGCGAACGTTATCTGTGCACTTTCATTCATTTATTCAATTTCGTTTCATTCTATTAAGATTCAAATAATATAATGTATTGCGCAACACAAGATCGAAGTGATCCCGAGTTGTAATTGTAAATTCAATTTGTGTAATAGAAATAAGACAATCGTCTGCTAACAATTGCGTTCACGGCAAGGTATACATACCATCTGAAATCAATTTAAGTGAAATGGTAGTGAAGCACGCTCGACTCTGGCGAGTGTTGATCTTATCGCTCTACAATTAATTGATATACTAAGACAATTTTCCTTTTAGGATTCCGTATTGCCATAAATACCTATAGGTATAGAAAAGCTGTCGATATCGAATGGTTATACCTTTATATTATGCACTTGCATAGTCAATACTTCTTATTATAGAAAAAAGATACTTAGCAACAAATGAGTCGGTAATACCAGTGATAATCACGACTATATTCATCATTACTAAACATATAATAATAAATAAACTTCTTCAATCAATTGTGATTACCAATATCATTATGGACCAGTATACTATATCGGTCGGTTGCAAACTTAATGATATCCTTTCCCAGTTTTTATACATCATTATTTTGTGCAAGATTAAAGCGTGTATATAAATATGCATAGAGTGTATCGGTAGAACTAGTCACGACATCGAAAGGGTTGTTTAGATCATAGTGCTAGTGAAAGGTGAGACGCCAGAATAAACGTTAAATTCTCGTTAAGCTGGCGACTGGCAGAGAAAATTGTATTATGGCCAATAAATCTAGGGTTTTATGGAATTGCATTTATTGCCTTCTTTTTAAAGTGAAAATATTTCACATTATTAAATTTGAATATACCTTAATATCTTAACCATTAAGGTACTACTTATATTGAACGTTCCAAAATTATTTCTTTGAAAGAAACAAATAGGTTTGTTGAAATTATCTTAATTTAGAATAAATAAAATAATTAGAAATGTAATTTATGGACTGCGGAGGGCTAATATTGAATGATTGTTTTTTTTTTATACCCGTAACCTAAAGAAAAAATTTCAAAAAACACGCTGCATCATATAAAATTAACTGAGTATAGCAAGAAATAGTGGACTTGGCACATGTTGACCTGACATAACATACGTGTATCACTGATCCATATTTTGCATGCAAAAACTGTAAGACTAGATAGTTATTTGCTGCACATTTAATAATAGCTAGTTAAATAGGCCATATTTATTTTAATATGTGATCTCATTTGATAGGAATATGTCCAATAAGCTTCTTAAGCTAAGAAAGACATGAATAAGAGTTAAGTCGTAAAAAACTCGTGTTAAGAGTATGCTTCGTATTGACATGCCTTATTTTTAAATTGAACTGAAGTTGTGAAAGCTAGTCACGAAACGTGTACAATTTTACTGCCAATATTGCAATGAAAAGAGTTGAAATATGCAAATGTCCTACGTATAGGTATAATTTGCAACGACAGTTTATAAAAGACTATTTTTTTAATGGTGGGGTAGGTAAGAAGAATTCACGAGTATATGTAGTAAAGACTGGTTTCCGTATGTCGTAATTTGCGCTTGTGTGACCGGCATTGACTCCGATCATTCGTTCAAGGCCATCTATTACTGCGAAAAGTATTTCACGTAACAGTATACACGCGAAGAAATGCATGGGGTTATTTATAATCTGATTCAAGGTATCATTTATTGATGGGTAAGGAGGCCACGCAGCTAAATTTGTAGTTACGCGAGCATCGCGGAAACTTATTAGAATTGGTAGATTAGATGATACTCGTAAAAAGATTAATGGTATATGAAGTTTCCACTTTTAGTAGTGGGGGAAGCGTATACATAACATATATCATCCATCTTAATTAAAGTTTTGCATTACTTTGGTCTTATTTAATGTTTTCCAGATATTCTGGTTTGTTTAACTCTAAAATAAACAAGGCTTCCCACGCCCTTAGGTTATGCTTAAATCGCGAGATTTTCAAAATGGACACTTGTTAGCTAGTAACTAACCTACCTTACTTATATTAATCTGATTCGTAGGTGTATATTCGAAGAACGATTTTTTTTGCGCACCCACCCGTATTGAAGTCAACCTACTGGCTGAAGGAATTTGTCAATATGTAACTATACTCCCCTAGCGTAATCTGACGCGCTCGAATTACTACTGAATTTCCTTCTACGCGTGCCATACTATTCACGATATGTAATTTATAATCTCGTTAACGTCTTGATACTACTAATAAAGAGCCAACCAGAGTGGGCCACGATGTGCAATAAGACATTGCATTTTGAATCGTGATGGAATTCGATTCAAATGGTCTTTGTCGTTCGTTAATAGTTCCACTACGAAACGGGAACGACGGAATTGACGCTTAAAGCATAGAGCCATTCATAAAAAAAAACAAATATTAGTGACGGAATTATACAGTTACACACCCTCTATAGCTAATTCTGAATCGTATCCAGTTATAAAGAGGAACACAATTTAACATTAGTTGGATAGAAAGCCCTCACCGTTTGGCCTAATGAATGTTTTCATAAACAGAGAAGTCAAATGCTAGTTGCCAAACCTGTAAAAACTTTATTTATATGGTCTCATTGAAGAGAATCACACTGCACTCATAGACAATTAAACTAAGTATGAGCGTTAACCCGGTGACCTTCTACCGGTGGCAAGTGATATTATGGCTTCTTTATGCTATTAAAGTAATAATAACACTGTATTATGAGTTTTAAAATACCTATAAAGATACTTAAACTTATTTTTGTAAACTCGTTTATATTGCTATTCATATACAGGGTGTATTTTTGAAACGGGGCAGTAAGGGCAAGTACCTTAACCGTTGCAGTTACAGCAAAACGTTCTTAGAAGACCTTCCCTAACTTTTTGACATATTTTGAACTGCATTCACAGATTTTGTAAAAAACTTACAGTTGGCAAAAAAAAATGCAAATAGTCCACAATTTTTTTTTTATGCCAATCGATTCTATTTCATGTGGGGATCAAAAAACTCTATGAGACCATTTTAGCTTTCAGTACTAGGAAAGACAGAAATCGCCAAAAACGTTTCCCATACATTTCGGCAACAGAAACAAATTTCTACGATGGTCTAACTTTTTGTTATGGCCAGGAAGTGGGTAGAATTGACTGTAAAGTAAATAAAAAGAATTTTTACCCTCAAATTTCGAATTTGATTCGAAAATCTGTGTGTTATACTTAGTTTCAGCTGAGAAACTTCGTATGAGTTATTAATTAAGGATTTTCGCTAAAATGTCTTCTAATCGTGAAAAAATTGACTTATTAGAAGCGTATTTTGTCAATAATCGAAATGCGGGAGCTGCATTAGTGTGGTACCGCAATAAGTATCCGTTGCGGCATGTGCCAACAAGAAAGGTTATTACAAATCTTTTGAAAAACCTGGAATTGCAGGGTTCTTTCAAAAGAAAGCGGCAGCCTCGTGTGGACATGGACACGGAGATTGCGGTTCTGACTTATGTCGAAGCATATCCAGAGGTATCGTCCAGGCAAGTCGCCCTTGAAGTAGGTGTATCCCACTCCCTTGTGATAAAGATATGGAAGAAATACGGCTACAAGTGCTATCGATATGGGCGCATAGTTCAAGTGTTACATCCGGGTGATGATGTTCGAAGGCTTACTTTTTGCAGATGGCTAAGAGGAAAAATAAGCAGAGATCATGAATTTTTAAATTACATACTGTGGTCAGACGACACGAATTTTTCCAATAACGGTATGTACAACAGAAAAAATCACCACTATTGGTCCAAAGAAAATCCACTAAGAGTTACGGCAAGTCATAATCAGGTTCGCTTCTCATTCAACTGTTGGTGGGGTATAATTTCCAATCGAGTCATAATGATGGAATTTTATGAAGGGAAACTGAATTCTGTCATGTATAATGAAGTCATTTTACACCATCTTGAAAACGAGATGGACGAATGGCCCCTGTCGGAATTGCGAAAAGTTCATTTTCAACAAGATGGTGCTCCGCCACATAACAGTCACCTTTCACGTTCCAATTTGAGCCGCCTATTCGGTACACAGTGGATAGGTACACATGGTCCAACACAGTGGCCACCTCGTAGCCCCGATCTAACACCACTTGATTTTTTTTTATGGGGCTTCGTGAAAAACGAGGTGTATAAGACGACGTACGCCAGTGTTCAAGAGCTCAAGGATGCATTAATGACCATTTTACGTAATATTCATCCCAGAACATTATTAGCCGCCATTCGTTCAGTGCAAAAAAGGATAGACTTATGTATTCGTGAAAATGGAAATCATTTTGAGCAATTTATTTCATAAACCAATTTCTTCAATGTTTAAATGATTTTTTTTATTTAAAAAGTTCAAAATTTTACCTGACCTATGAGTTTCGAGTTGATTTATCATATTTCCGTACGAAATGTATGGGAAACGTTTTAGGCGATTTCTGTCTTTTCTAGTACTGAAAGCTAAAATCGTCCCATAGAGTTTTTTGATCCCCACATGAAATAGAATCGATTGGCATAAAAAAAAAATTGAACTTTTTGCATTTTTTTTTGCTAACTGTAAGTTTTTTACAAAATCTGTGAATGCAGTTCAAAATGTCCCAAAAAGTTAGGGAAGGTCTTTTAAGAACGTTTTGCTGTAACTGCAACGGTTAAGGTACTTGCCCTTACTGCCCCGTTTCAGAAATACACCCTGTATAGAAAGAAAAGTAAAAGATTTTGCGGCTTGTAAATGCTTACAACATCGGAGACTACAGTGGGGCGGTGGGTGATACAGGGGGATTAAAGGAGAAAGTGAAAAGAGAGACAATAAGAACGGGAATAATAAAAGAAGGGAGAGTATTCTCCAGTTCTATCATACAAACAACAATCAGATTCCTATACCATAAGAGGTAGGCCTATATCTTATCACTTTGCGAAGATGTGCTGGCACGCACCGTTCGTGTCTACTTCCATGAGTGTTTGTACACATGCTCGCAGGTCGCGAGTACTCTTGACTTGGCCCTTCGTTAAAGCCTTTTCGATCTGGTGAAAGTGAAACACTCTTACGCTAAATATAACGTTAAATATAACCTATAAGCCTTTTATTTAACTTGCAATATCTTTATGTTAGTTTGTTAAGGCCACTGCATTTTATCTAACCGAGTTGAATTTTTGCGTGTTGGTCCATTTTTGAATCGAAATTAGGATTAGCTCCAGATAAAGGAACTTTTCAACAGTTAAGATCACTGACATAAAATTTGTGTACACATTATAGATTTTTTGTAAATGCCGTAGATTTGCTGACCAGGAATCTGAATTCTGTATAATATATTCTTATATTAGATATCAGTTTTATATTACAGCTATTGCAGTTCATTCGAGTAGTTGTTTCATGCGGTTGAACCCGAAATATTCTGTGCCCTAGTCATGGTTACGCGAACCCTAGTCGCAAATCTATTCTTCTGAGAATTACATGCGACTGAACTTTAGCGACTGGATTTCTGACGAACAACAAATAAAGTTTGTATTTCGTTAATCAATCAATCAATTATTCAATTAGCCCATCGCAGTCCACTGCTGGACTGCTGTATATCGTGAACTATTATCTGAATACCTACACAATTTCTTTTGGAAGCAGTGGAAATTCGGTTTGGGAAGCATTAAACTAAATGTAAAAATTATAGATCCCACCACGAATTTCTTCCGTCAGAGTTGGTCATCTAATTTTCTTGTATGTCGCTTTTTGTCAAACGCCCTTAATTTGTCCGAATAAGGTATCTAGTGTAAAGTATGGCCATCATGAACTTTAATTGCTTCTCTAACTACTATAAAGGTTATCAAAGACGCAGTTGGATAGTGGATAATCGATTTTTAAGCTTATTAAAAGTGCAGTCTTCTATTCATAGGTACCTACAGCGTGCTCGACTTTTCACCAATCAACTAATTGGAAGGTTTTTTAACACATAAACCAGTAGATACCACTAAACCAGTTCAAAACACTACTCACCAATGGTAAGTGGTTACCAATTATACCTTTTCCTAAGGAGCTCCAGTGACTTAACTCACCAACAGAAACAGATGCTATGTTTTGTACCCTAGTCGAAAGGCGTCAACTTTTAACGGGATTTCCCGTTGTACTGTATCTCTTAGGATGTAAATGGAAATTTTGTAATATTGTGTTATAATGGCTTAGTGCAAAGTGTTAAACCTCATGAATTTATGATAGAAAGCAGTAAGTACCGACGTGCAACCACAAGAATGTTATAAAATTATCGGTTGTACGGGATTTGAAACATTGTTTTAGAAAACCCGTGAGGCTTGCCGGTTTTAGTGATATAATGTAGGATAAGTTGTGCAGAAAGTACACAAAATGCAGGCCAGTCTAGTGGCTCACGAATCTCGCATTCTGATTAGAGAGCTCTGTCTGTGGGTATTTAAATTACAAAAACAGAGTTCTAGATGTAAACTTAATGATATAATTTATCAATACAAAAAAATGGTACGTGTTGATGTAGGTAACGCTGTTTGGTTAATGTCATTTAAGGAAGGTGTTTTAACGCCAATATCAAATCAAACCAAATTCAACGCATTTTGAAGCCTTCACTATTTTTTTTGTAAGTTTAAATTGGAAAACGTCAACACGCAGGACAGATCCGTCATAGAAGTTATATTTCATCACTTCTCGTCAATGGAGCTCGCACGAATATTTTTTATAACAAACACGAAGTTCACCGAATTAATGTGATTCTAATTGAATGGCACTTTCAACCTAAATACAAACGCAGAATTACTATACTACCTACTCTCACAAATAAATCGTGAAAAAAGAATACCACGGAATGATGAGCATTTAGCACATATATATTTCACACTAAATTGACATGAAACCAATAACTCTTGTTTGTAGTTGTGAGTGAATTAGATGCGAATCGAAACAATATGACAGAGTGATTACGTTTGATCAAGTGACTTATGCTTACACTGAATGCATTTAAAATCTTGTGGTTTATTCACAGTCGAAAACTTAATTAATGCTTATTATTTATCTCTTAATTTATCATGATCATTAGCGTAAATTAACTTAATAAGATAAAGCGTGTAGGTCAGTAGGTAAAAATTTAAATATTTTTTAAGTAGCTCTCTGACTCAGCGAAAACAATGACCGTATGGCGGGATGTCGACAGTTTTTTTTGTAGAGTGCAAAAATCCGGTAACCTAGTCAAAGCATATAACGCAATTTTAAATTAATAACTGGATATTTTAGGACATTTAAAGACAAAGAAATATAACGTGCCGAGTCGCCAAAGCCGGCGATCAGAGCCGTTTGGGGTCTTCGGGATCCCCGTTTTTAGGTAGGTAGGTATATTCGTTTACCCGTACCCCATGACTGAGAGATATCGCGAGGTTTTAGTTGGTTCATATCCAATACCTTACTGATAGTTACGGTGAGGTGAAGACCGACTGAGTATGTAAAATAAACATAATTATGTCTGACTATTCTGGCACATTACTTTCGTATAAAACGAAAAGTATACTGGCAAAAATCTGTTACCTATGTCAAATGTTTGTAGAACGTTCAACTCTTTTGTGCAATACTGAGAAAACTGAGCAGCTTCAAGCATTTCGCCTTGAGGATTCACCACTGCATCGAATATGACATAACCGATTAATCGCCAATTACAAGTGGCGTCACGTTTGACTGCGTAAAACGCGTTTATCCGGTACGATTGACACGCGAATTCCACACGCGAAACCTGTCCAAGATCTCGTTAACGTTTGCGATTAGATGTCTCGTTACTGTTGCTTACCAAAACGCGTTACGTCCGTGTCCGTTGCAGTAACCGTATACTACTAGGGACAAGAGTGGGACGCACCATCTTATGTACAACGTCGGATAATAATGTTGCTTTTTGCTGCATCAGTGTCATTATAAGTCTACTTGACTTAGATGAGGTAAATAAATAAATAAATATTGTATGATATTATACACAACGGTATCTAGTAAGTATACAAAGTAAGCATAGTTTAACAAGCTTGTATTGTGAGTTCTGGAATGAAGATATACATACTTGGAAAATATTTAATTTATTTTTATTTTTTATTTAAATTAATATTATACTCGTACATATATTATACAAGCTCAAGTTCAATCTTACAAATATTTGCACAGGAATCAAACCAACAGCTTCCGACTAACAGTAGAACACTCACTACCGCTACTCCACGTAGGTCTTCAATAAATTCAAATGTTTTTATTGGTATATGAATTTAAACTTTAACAGTTAAGTAACATCTTTCATTAATGTTGACATATTTTGCAGACTACCTACCAAAAAATAATAAATTGGTAAATTGTTAGATAAAAACTAAATTTAATAAGCATACGATGATTCTTTGTAGAAAGTCTATTAGCAGGTAACAATACCATAGACTTATGTTAAAAAAGTCGGAATATAGACCAGAATATAAGAAGAGCTTCCGAACATTTTATCACGAAACGGTACAACTTAAATGTTATTGTTACTTACCGATAGCGTTTTTTTTGTTCAAGAAATAACCGTATACCCATTACAAAGGAATCAGTTTTTATCATCAAACCTATAAAAATCAATTATACTTACCGTATTTTTAAGTCAAATCAGGGAACTCTGGGCAAACCTTCTGAAGTGACCGTGACTACGTTAATATCAGAATTATCTACGGATCGCGTATTCATTTTTATTGAAAACGATGTCTCATTTCGGCTTCGCACGGGGAATTCTATAACGTGTAAAGGTATGATTCCAAAGCCGACCGCATACGACGCGACTTAATTGTGATACAAGCGCAAGCTATAAGTTGACAAAGATTTATTGTAATTGGATGAAAACAAATAAACTAATTTCATTTCATTTCATAAAATACGAAGATAAGTACAATATACTCAGATCGGTAGCAATGGCAATGTGTTATATTATTCATAAGGTGTGCATAAAGCTACTCGTTTTTAGCAGAATCGCTCAATGTGGCGTTGTCAGACCCGCAGCCATTGGCGTGGCGACGCCGACGCGTCTTTAGCCAGACAGTTGGTACACATGTCTTCCATGCTCGTAACTCTGTAACTCCCTACCCACTAGACTCGATGTTAATCAATACATTTTTATATTGCAACATCCTTCATGCATATTCTCTATTTAAAATAGCTTCGAAGAGCTAAGTGTCCCACGACTAGTAACGATTGTTTAATTTTATTTTTATTACACCGCTTATGGACATATTCCTCGGACCCATTGATGTATAAGTATGTTACTAAAGGTTTAACCAATCACACAATATTATTCTGATGTACATACTTCGTTCTACTTACCCTTTATTCACTATAACCCTTGTCTCACTACTCTCACCAGAACTAAACGGTTAGTTAAGTTGATGCATATATGCATAAACATAATGATAATAATATGGAAATTGATGGTCAAAAGATTAGTACTCATAAAACTTATTTTCTATTATACAAAGTGTCCATTTAAATACGCACTACTGACAGTCATGAATTTTAACAATCTTTAAATAATTTCTATAAAAAAGTATAATGCACACAAGTCAAGACGTCTATATAGAATCGACATGAAAATGTATTATTTCATTAGCATTACTTACCGAAACATCCGCTGCGTCATCAAGTTATAAAATAAATAGTTGGCACTAAGAAAGCGAAACTAACAAGTAAATAATCGTAGAAAGTGTATAAAATTGTTTTCTTGTATGTGCTCGGCTCTATACAACAATTTGATTGTAAGCATTACCATATTGTGACGAACACATTTTGTTGCCACTGTAAATATTACATATAAGCTTTTGTAAATAAATATTACAAACATATGCCTGTGTATCCAAGTAGGGGCAGGTAGACGTACACATTTTGCACGCTATATTTTAGACTCCCATAAAGATGGGTGTGTTTTGAAGTTAACTGTAGGTACTTTAACACAGACTGTGTACGAAAAACATTGGAAAAAATGAAATGCTCAAGTGAGACTCGAACTCACGACCTTTCCCTTACAGGGGGACTGAGAGCAGTCCCCCATACATAATAAATGCTATAAAAAAAATCATTCAAACAGACTGTGTATTTACAGTTCGATAGAGAATAGCCCTATCTCTTAATTATCTTGCACGACTACTCCAGGAAGAGATAGGCTGGCCCTCGAATTGTACTTCGCCGGAGACCACGCGAGACAATTTGCATATTATTATTATTCATTATGAAATGTTGCATGGTAAAATAGAATATCTCAAGAAATATGTGTTCGAGCTATTTAAGTTACAATTGTAACGTATAAACTTATAAATTCTATTAACTACGTTTACGTATCATCAGAGTTTACCAGATACTTCAATAGCTCAGTGAGTAATGAACCGGGAAATCTTTGACTAGTTCGGGAAACAAAATCACAAAATATCATCATAAGATATTAAATTTTCTATTTGTGTTGAATAGCTAAACTAATTAATGAACACGCGAATCAGGCATTATTACATAAACGTACGTTATGGTGACTGCAAATTAGATAATGAGCGACCTATTACGAGCGATGAAACACTGGTATACCTCCACTGAATCTATTAGATAGCTAAACGTTTACATACAAAAACTTATGGCCATTCAAAAAGGAACGTGTGATCACATTTTCACGGCTGTTTAGGCACAAAAACTATTCTATCAGTGATCTTTTAGTATTGGACTCTTAAAAAGATATTGATTTCTTTTCACCATTGCACCGTAGTTGTTTTGTTTTCATTGTAATGCTGAAGATCGGTACTTAAATTGGTCAGGTCGATTTAAAGCTATTCGAGCATACCAATGATTGACAGGTGATTGAAACCAGTGTTTCAATTTTCGCAACGGAAACACTGCCCTATATTATATCTGAAGAAGAAAATCAAGCGAGAGTAAAGAATAGAAACAAATCGAATCGGAATTCGATCGAGAAAATAACAATCAATTTTCCCAGAGGTCAGATACCATTATTATTCATTGCTTTTAACACTAGAGAAAGCCTGAGAGTAGTGTGATAAATGGATAGTCCATGTCGGTGGGCATTATTTTCACTCTCGACAAGCCGCGAATAATTATCATGCATTCAGAGCGGCGAGCGAATTGTCACAATGGCATGAAGGATAAACAAAGTGCTAAGTAAATGAGAAAACGTTTGTTTAATAGCAACGTAACACGTTTGCTTTCTAGTAAAGCAACATGAGGATTAAATTTATAATTAAAATCAATTGCATGTGCACTTTAGATTGTCTTTACAGACAAGACCATTATTGCTGGCAGTGTGCGCTGCCAGCAATAATGGTCTGGTACACTAAACATTTTTGGAGCTCAACGACGCGCTGGTGTAAACTCCCCTCTCAGGTTTGGGAGATCAAACGACAGCCGCCGCAAAAACTGCAATGTTAGGATATAACGGCTAGGATGATGATGATGATAATGATTTGTCATTCTAGTAAGAGTTGTAATTTCCTGTGAGTTAATTGGTAGGTACTTACCGGCAATGTGCATAATCCGGTTTTCTATACAATGCCTAGGCATGTCTAAAAATTTATAATTTGCCTAGGCATTCCATATACCAATGTTATGTAAAAACAAGGCCAAACCTTTTAAAGCCACCAAGGCTTTAAAAGGTTTCGGGGTGCACAGTGTATACTTTTTTAATTAATTTGGATAGATTAAATTAGAAGGGAGCTCCGCTCCTGGATTAGCCTTCGTAATTCTTTTTTTTGTAACCATCCAGTAAGATAAGTTTCACAAAGCTATCTTGAAAAAAGGTCGACGCACATTGATAAATATAGATCAAAATATTAATAATTAAAATTATTTTAAACATTGCGGTGGAACAACATACATTCTATACAATTCCTAAGCATTTATACATTGCCTAGGTAAACTATGTAATGAACAAAAATTTTCATAATATTTCATATATTACCTAATGGCGCCCGGTATTCCATACAATGCCTAGGCATTTTATAGAATACCTGCATTATAGACATTGGCGGTAACATATATATCTAGATGTTAAATATAGCTACGGTACAAAAGATTTATCTGTGGCGGCAATGATATTACATACAAAAAAGAGGCAGATATGTTATTAGACTGCGCCTGGTGAAGACGCGAAAACGTCCCAATTGGGACGTATCGCATTTAGTATATGTCTGGCAAACGCCGAGTTGTCACGTATGTAAGCGCATAATAAAATGGCAATAAAAATGCCACCGCGTATTTTTAAAAATGTACAAATTACGACACTAAAATCAATAAAACACGAAGGACCTTCTATCACATGTAAGTACATACAATATTACCGATTTTTTAGTGTATTTCATTAAAATTAGTTTATTAATATTTTTAAAATAATGGCGGCAAAGAAAAAGGACAGAAATACTTTTTGATATGAGCACGACAAGGACACAACAACACTGCTTGCATAGATTATCAGTACAGATGCGACATAGGGTAATTTTCAGTTTACTGCCTACTAAAGTAATAATTTTGACCTGCTGTTCAGTTTTATTTGTTATTCAAAATTCAGTAACATAATTTTTGTTTTATTTATTTGTTGTCCTTTAAATAATTATTGTAATAACCTAAATTTTTTTTCAAGGTTTCCGACTAATGAAGTTCGACTTCAAGAGTGGATTGCAATTGTTAAAGAACAACGAAATGAGTTTGACTGGACACCTTCAAAAAGCAGCAGAATTTGTAGCAATAATTTTGAAGCCACTGAGAGATATACTTCGGAGAAAGGAACATTGCTCAGGAAGAATATAAATAACTGACAAATATACCACTGTTCGGCTTCATTCTGCTCATAAAAATAATCCCAAAATAAAAAACTTTCTAAGAGGCAGAAAAGAAATAAATTAAATTTATTTGAAGGAGTTTAATTTTTGATTATAACGTCAGTACGGCACTATGGTTTTATTTTCGAGAAGTTCCCTAATTATCTTTTTGAATTATTATCATTTTCCGAAATAAATAATGACGTATTATTTTTTCATCGAATTTCATTTCTTGCCTACCAACGAAATACCCCTTCTGTTCAACAAAATCATAATCTATGCTTCGAAGCGCAATCGTCCGAATCATTCCGAATTATAGCTATCTTTTTTACTCATGTGCTTATCCCATCTTTCGTACTACTTTAACGCTAATTGTCAACTATTGTGCACTGACAGACTGCTGGATCAGATTTGAGAAGTCAGTTACTATGAACGTAACATATCTTGTATAAAATATCATTGTGTGGCGGTGGTTACTTACTTTACTGACTTAAAATACATTCAAACATGGTACAACTGTCAGTAGTTTTCACGATTTTCTTCTGTATTGAAGCTGGATTACGTTATGTAAATACCCGAAGTAAGAAGGCAGTATGGCGATCGGTGCAGAAATTTAATTAATTAAATAAAATTAGAAACAGTCAAGTATTATAACTAATTGCCAATCAAGCTTGCAATTTATAATCCTGAGTCCGGTCTCCTACTCCTTCTTTTCATAGGGTTTAGTTTATCTGGTTTTACGGTACCAAGTGCCACCTGACCAGACCGCCCAACCCCTAGAAGAAAAGAAGAAAAAGAGCCTCATCTATTCTATAATAAATAGGTACAGTTTGTCTAGCAGGTGAGGTTGACTAGGGCCATTAAGATTTTGGTCTCATACTTTTATACCCAAATAAATATTTAAATAATGCACAATCATGGAATAGTGGACTTAATAAATGAATAGAAAAATATGGATGTGTATAAGTAGATAGGTTATGTGAAGATGTGAAGAAAGTCTTATTGGGTAGAATACAATACCATTTTCAGTGAAAGCATCGGGTTAAATCGATTCGAGAGCTATAATAGTGATTCCAATGTTCAGTATTTGACCTTAGAATCTATCTATTTTTTCTATTCATGGGAAGTAAGAGTCTATTGTGAAGCGAGAGCGTAGACGTAAATCACCATAAAACGGTCTTAATAATAGTGATTTGCAAGAATGAAGTCGGTTTTATGCATTCGTGAATAAGAATGTAAAGATATCATTCGAGTGAGATATGATTAGAAAATGAAATGTTTCGTATATTTGTTAGAAAGTTGATACTGGAAAGCACAATTGATATTGTTGGCATAGGCGCTAAACTGACAAATCTTAAGGTTTCTTAATGGCCGACTCTATTTGAAATCAGGTGCTCATTGTCAGTCAATACTTAAAAAAATAGATGGTAAGGTATGTCATGGATAAAGACGTATAAAAAGAATCAAGTAATAATTAAAGACGGACACATAAAAACGCGATTTGGAGGAAATTCTAAATATATAGTTATGTTTTGCTTTGCTTACACATTCATCTAAAGAGACATCTTTCAAGAAAAAACTCAGTTACCCAGGTCCTATTTCCATTATAATGCAGCTGTATGTAAGCTAGAACTTAACGCATAACATAAAACATCAAAAAAAATCTATTGAAAAAATATTGACTGTAAGTACGTTAATTTGAAAACGTGAATTTGAAAATTTTAAATAGCAGCTATCATAACGCTTTTGATACTGAGTGTCTGTTAAGATACCAATGACATACATGTTGAAAGTCACTCTATGTTCTAGAGTCTTTTGAGAAACTTTTCCTTATATTTATCTGTTGTTACCTAGATGTTAATAGTGTGAAGGCATTTAGGAAGACCTTTTAGAATAAACGAATTTCCCCTAAATTATGAATTGTTACGGTAAGACGTACCATGGTACAACTTACTGAGCTTCATTTTGAAACCAGATTCTGTTCAAATCAAGAGATAACACACCATACGTTTCATCTAAGTGCGATCAGCCTTTCGTCTTTTACTTAAGATGTGATCTAAAGTACAAGACAATTATAATGATAATTAACCAGCCATTATAGCTATTTCAAATTATCAGATTATACCGCTATATTCATTAGTAAGAACAAACCTTGCACTGCTTTCGCTTTTACCTTTAATTGATTAATTTAAGGCGAATGAAAGAATAAGGTCAATCGCGTCGAAATTTCCACGACAGACAAAATGTAAAATCACTGAAATTCACAAACCTTTCAATTTAATACCGTGTGAGTGATTGTAAATTTCGGGTTTTGCATATCAATCGTTACAAGTCTACAAATTACATAGTTATTGAAGTCCTTTTAAATAAACAAATACTTTGACTTGACCAACGAGTGAACCAAAAAAGGCTATGTGGTTAAACTCTACGCCGCAGAAGTAGGAGCAAGGGGAATTCCAGCTAAATCCCTGTATAACTTATTTAAAGACCTCGGATTGCCAAGCGCTTCAGTAAGCTCTTTACTCAAACGAATATCTAAAACGGCATTGATAGGATCTTACCAAATTTGGATAGGTAGAGGGGAAAACACGACTGACGGTGGAGGTGAGCGCTGATACATCACAAGGTGGTCACCCAAAACCTACATCTGGGTAGCAAATCCCAGGCGCCGTCACAGTGTTCCTCTCTGTACCACGCCATGGACCCGGCGACCGCACGGTGAATCCATGGATTGCTGAGAACCGGATCTCTACTTGTTTGTGATCATTCAATCTCTACTATTCTATTTAGCTATCATTATAAATCTTATTGGAATGGTAAGTTTAAATCAGGACTTAATCGTTCCGACCCGAACTAATTACAGTTCAACCGTATCCACACGATCCGTGTGATCCGATCGATACCTCAGCGCTTTGGATGCAAACTATCGGTAACCAGCGAAGTTATAAATTCAAGCATGTCTTCCGCGTGGCTTATAAATTACCTTTTAAGGCATCGGGACCGCTGCGATTCAATCTGGAGTTTTAGAGTTCATTGTTATCCATACGAAGGCGTTTCTTAGTCCTGACGGATAAAATATGGTGTCGTCGAAATTCAAAACCGATCGGCTCATGCATCAAACATTTATTTCACAGACAGGCACAAAGATTGTGTTAATATCGGATAAAGGGGTTTTCCCGGTTTTTCACCTCCGACCTAGCACCACGACCCACAGTCGGCGTGCGGTTTTAATCAGTTCGAGTCCGGAATAACCTGCCCTTCCGGCTCCGGCGGGGGAGGTATCCGAGGGGATTTCCGCACGAAAAAAAGGGATTAAATATGGTTCCAGATGGGTCTAGATCGAAAGATTCAGAACAGTGCTGGTTGCTCTTTAACCAGATTTACTAAGTTAGACGCAGTGTTTGCAGTGTTGTCCATATGGTGGGTCTGCCAATATAGATTAACATACGTTATAGCTCTAACCTATGATGTATGATTATACAACATGAATCAAAGAATCAACATAATATGAACGTCATAATTTTACATTGATGAATGGAATGTTAAGAATAATAAAAAAAAAATTAAATTATTTGAAAATGATTCTTTCGCTAGTTCGGTAGGTTGGTTCTACTGAGAAGATACCAGCAAGAAACTCAGTGAACTCGATTATCTTCCTTTTTTAAATATGCTTTTATTTATAACAAATTAATACAGTGCGGTACAGCAGTACTTTAGTTGTAATCGTTTCATGATGGGAATTGTACCCTTCTATGAACAAGTGCAGAAAATCACCACTGGCGTACTAAATTAGACCTGTCACGTAGTTATTTAACAACTAACTAACGAGTCGTTAAACTTACGTTAAAAAGAAGATCTCTATACTCGTACGTACCTGTAACAAAAAAGAGTTATGAATAAAAAGTAACACAGTGATGTCATAACATGACGAATTCTTACACACATAATAGAGCACTATTATATTAGATACCTCGAGCGAAAGTGCGGTACTACTGACCTCTCTATTCATTAACAGATAATCGAAAGTGAAATTAATTCGACAACTGATATTAGTATGACAGATCTCTGACACACGACTTACAGGTGTTTAAGGTTAAATAAGATATTGACGCTTTTATGAGCTTTGATTTATAAGCATTTATTGAGAGATTTGTCATGAATTTAAGACATACATACATACGTACAGTCAACGCCATAAGTTGAATAACACTAAAATATTTTACAAATCTTTCTTTTATTGGAATGCATCTGTCTATAGTAAATGTAGAGGTTTCAGGCGACTGGGACTACTACATAACTGGGACCGCGGTGTCACTTGCCTGATAAGTTTTATTTATTTTATTTCGTCAGGCAAGTCCGACCACTCGTAATTTTAACTACAAATTCATTGTTTAAATACTAAATTTAGTGTAGTTAGCAGAAAAAGTGTTACAAATAAGACAAAGTTAATCATTATTTAAAAAAAATAATTTACTTTTTTGTACTAAGTACCGTAAGACAGGGTCATAAGAAACAATTTTGAAATTCAAACTTGATTTGCCATAAAATACCTTGCTGTTTGAGTTTAAAGTTGTTTTAACCATTATCTGTTTTTAGTGTTATGATTCCCAGAAGACAAACTTAATTTACATATTCAATGGTTTTTTTTCACAATTTTATGTAAGGTTTAGGGGCCACAGTGTTCAATAAATTAGAATTTGTTAAGCTACTTTTGTAGTTGACTGTACATATACTCATGTCTGTAAATCGCAGAAGTAGTGGAACACCCACGTTTCGTCGACTATGTATAATTATCGGTCCCACATTATAGGGGGAGCCTATTACCGTCTAGCGGGCATTTTGTCTTGGGCTGTATGTTTACTGTCGGATGGAGAACAGACCTATCCCTTAGTCACCTTCTACGACATCCACAGGAGTTGGGGTGGTCCTATTCTACTCCAACGGGAACCAACACGACATGCATTTTGTTTTATTTAATTCCAAGATGGCGAATTAGCATACGATCCGCCTATTACTGAAGTGTTAGTGTGGTCACCGATATCTATAGATATTATGTACTAGGCGGCCAAATTTAATACAGATATTTATGGCAGCAAAATTTGTGTATGAAAACAATTATGAAAGTAGAAGAAGCGAAAGGGTTATGCCAGCATCGTAGCAAGTGGAAAACTGTAGTCTCTGCCTACCCCGCTGGGAAAAAGGCGTGACTGTGAGTACGTATATAAATAAAAAGTGTGATTGTCGCTTCAGCTGGAATAGACTCATTCAAGTTTGTCGTATAAAGTATTATAAATGTAGTTAGACAACCTTGCTCTTGAATTTCAGCACGAGTATATTAATTACCTATTGACTAGGCTCGCCCCCTATTATGTCGTGGGATCGAAAATCATAATTGGCGAAACGTGGATATTACACCTCTGCCTACCCCTTCAAGGGTTTACAGACGTGAGAATATGTATCTACTAGCTTTTGCCCGCGGCTCCGTCCAAACATAGCCTGTCGGTTATCACGATCAAACATAGCCTATGTCATTTCGCAAGGTCTAATCTACCCTTACACCAAATTTCATCAAAATCGGTTCAGTGGTTTAGGCGTGAAAGCGTAACATACAGACAGACAGACAGAGTTACTTTCGCATTTATAATATTAGTATGGAAGTATGGATGTAACTTACAATAAACAAGTTAGTAGCAACAAATTAGTAAATATATATGTAGGTACATAGTCATAGTTAAGTTCAGGACACAGTCCAGTGTTTCAGTATTTATTGAACTGGTTCAAAATAACACGGTCTCAGGTATCACAGTAAGTACAGACTTTAGTTTCCATCCCACGCTCTTAACATGTTCAACGTGGAAAACAAGACGATAAACTTAAATCAATCATTGACAATTGCTCTTTATGGTGTAGAAGATTCAATTATATGATAATTTATGAGGTTAGAGTTCGTATAAAATTTGTTACCAGTTATATTATATTAACGAAATTACATTGACTTTCGTGATGCAAAATCGTAAAAAAACCCTTTACTTTAATTAAATTTCAAGGTTATGTGAAAGAATTATTGTTTCATCTTCCTATAACAAATTAGTAATAACTAACTGACCCGGCGATCTTCGTGCCGCCATTTTTTATACGCCCGCGTGGCGTTAGATCCCGTTCCAGCCGCACCCTACTATATTAAGCATGTATAATACATATAAACCTTCCTCGTTAATTACTCTATGTATTTAAAAAAACCGCGTCAATATCCTTTGCGTAGTTTTAAAGATCTAAGCATACACAGGGATAGACAGAAACGGAAAGCGACTTTGCTTTATACTATTTAGTGATGATTTACTTTTAATAATATTTATGACATTGAGTTGTAACTCGACTCAGCACTAAGGTTTGATTACGAGTCGGGAAAATTCCAATAACTTTCACAGTGAAAGCTTTTAATAACAATAAAAATAAGGATATACAACAAGAACAAGAACAAGGATAAGGATTAATAATACGAATAAGTAACTTTCCAGGGAAAGTTATTAGTTTTGCGAATAGGAAAAATATTAATAGCCCAGAATCTAGAAAAGTAAATAGGCAGGACCAGCTTTGTGTACTGTATGGAGCGGAAAGTTTGCTCGTTATGGCGACGGATGAAGGACGGCTGTATGCAGCCGTGATGCGCATGTTGAGATAGATGAGTGGTGTGACAAGAATAGATAAGATTAGCCATTAGACATTGGAGGAAGTTTGAAAGTGGTGCCAATCACGGAGAAATTACGAGGAAATTGCTTGGCACACTGCTTGTGCACATATATTTTTGTATGTACACTCGCGGAATTCGAGAGGGTGACACTACAGTGTTTGTCATAGCAGACGTACTACATGATTTTTGTGCCGTACGATTGAATTGTATAAAAGTGGTAAGATCGTTGCCGTATTGGTTTGTACAGTAAGGGTGATGTATCTAAATATATATAAATAAATAAATAAAAATAAATAAATAAATATTGCACCGAGCCCGATGATTCAATAAAAAGTAAATCGGCAATCAATAAACAGATTTCAGATAGTTCACTCATTTATTTGCACTCGGGTAAATGCAAAAATATTGGTCCGTGCCTTCGCGTAAAATGTGAACGGAGTAATCAGAAGTCAGGGACACGCGCATGAGTCCCTGACTTCTGCTTGCTCCGATTAAAATGACAACGTGATTTCGCAATTTGCCATGTGTCACGTCTAAAGTCATGGTAGAGCTACAGATGCCAAAAGTACCAAAAGTGAACCGATCAAACACTGTCGCATCTTTTCATTTGTGAGATCAATGGATACATTTTATGTCCATATTATGTCACTTTGAGTGATAGATAAACAATGAAAGACTTAGTATCACAAAAAAATAACTGTCTAATATCAGCTTTACATAAGGTCAAAGATTCCATACATAGGTTCGCTAGCTAATCCTTCAAAATGATTACACATGCAGTTACTAGGCATTCTCCAATACATTAAAATAGAACTTCTACGTTATATTATAACACTTGAGTTTAGAATACTAAACGATCAGATCATTATTGGCAGCAAAGTTTTATGAGGTAATATTGAAGCATAATATCTGCATAATAAGCGCTGTCGATTTTATATGCCCACTAAATATCTCCGCCATCGTGAACATGAACTGTCTTTATACTTATTGCATTGGATTCTGGAGGCTTGGAAAAGCAATTTTGCTTATAGAATAGGATATAATAAAATAATATTCTAAGACATATTAGCGTTCTAGACCTAAACTAAGCATAGCTTGCGATTAAATTTACTTGTTATATTTATGTTAGGAACCATTTTTTTTTTTTTTACACAGGACACGTCAATTTGACTTCACCTCGCCTGATGTTAAGCTAAAGGCAAAGTCTCGGAAAGAGGGTCACCATCGTAAACATTTACCATGTTAACAGTGGTGGCACTCAGCTTGACGGCCTCATTAGATGCCTTTTCACGCCCCGCTTAAAGGACCCGGGACTGTAGGAAGAAGGAAACACGTGAGCTGGCAGGGAATTCCAGGTCTTAGTGGTGCGGCATAGGAATGAATCACTGAAACGCTTGGTTCTAGCAGGTATACTCTGCACCGTAAATGGATGACATCTTAGCCCTGCACGTGTCGTCCTGTGAAGGAAAGGGGAGGGTGGGACTAATTGGAAGAGCTCGTCAGAACATTCACCATGGTAGAGACGGTAGAAAACTGCCAAAGACGCAACATCTCTACGCATCTGCAAAGGCTCGAGGGTGTTCGTGACCTCAGGATCCCCAATAATGCGGACCGCACGTCGCTGCAACCTGTCGAGAGCATCTAATAAGTACTTTGCGGAGCCGTCCCAGAGATGTGAGCAGTATTCCACGCAGGAACGATTTTGGGTCTTGTATAGAAGACACCGCTGCTCCGGCGTGAAAAAACGTCTCACTCTGTTCAGGACTCCGAGTTTATATATACGAGAAGATATATGTACACAAAAACTTCGGAAAGGTTTTTATCTAATAGCAGAATGGTGTGAAAATGTAGAAGACAAAGAAAGACAAATTAATATTCATTTATGTATATAGAATAATTAAATATGCCAGCAATGGTGCTACAAAAAACCTCATTACGTGAATATTTATATGGGATAAATATGCATAAATATCTTAAGAACTATAACGTTGGCTGTATGTAATACCTATTGTTTACAATAGATAAAAAAGTCGTGTGGTTCCCCGCGAATCGCCCGTGGGTGCCTTACAAAGCGACTTAGGAATATAGTTGCTCTTCATGCGACAGTAAATATACGGTCTATGGAAAAATGCCTAGTTGAAGCAAAAGGCTTGCTCCTTCTTATTATAACATAACATAAACATAACAGGATTTCTTCAGTCCTGATGTCTCCCCTAGGCTGGAGAGACATCAGAACGTACTTGTTGAAATGTAAGCGTTCGTATAGTTTTGCCTACTTCTGCAGGGATATAGGTAAATATGTATATGAGTATGTTAAGGTATGCGACGAAATGTAAATAAAGTAATGTTCCTACGGTACGTTTTGTACTTTCTACACATTTCATTAACCCACAATTAATCTCACAACAATTTAAAAAGTTCTTACAAAACCAAATTCCGCTATGCAACGGAATTTTGTGAGAACTCAATACTTTATTTATACGATTTCATATGGGTTTTAACGAGAATATGTTACCAGTACAAATATACAGTTTATATGTCCATATCAAACATGAATGGTGAACGTTATTGCTGAAGTTTTTATTATGGTATATTTATTTTACTATAAGCTATGCCGTTATCATTTAGCACGCTTAAAGTTTACATAACATATAGCGTTTTAATAGGCTATCTTTCGCTCTGAAATCTTAATATCCAAAAATCGTATACGATAATTTAGGAAACTAGTGTACCGATTGCAATGAGATTTTATGGATGTCAAGGTTGGCAACTGTTTTGGTATGGACATGAAAATGAGAAGAGCATTATTGGACCCTTATTGATATAGCCAGGTTCGGTAAACTAGACGGGCTATGTTGACAAATATCTAGAACCAATATCGTTTGTAACAAGTAAAATTAAACGTTTTGAAAGATGCTAATTATTAATTAATAAAAAATAATTTAATTAAAAAGCTGGGGAATAGTCACCCTAACACCTATCTAAGAACAGGCACCAATCAAACCCGAACCTATAACTGACAACATGTATTTGAGCTAAAAATGTTTAATGCGGCATTTCATAAGGCCGTCTAAGCTTCAATACAGGTATTCGTCCGCTTTAAATGAAGTTCAGTTTATTCTTATGAAGATTTATCTGTTTTATACTTTATTGTAAACCAAGAGAAAAAGCTACACAAGCTAATGACTATGGATGCAGTACAATGGATGCTAGTATCGCTTAGATCAATTTCTACCAGGCAACCTTTGGATGAAAACACATGATAGGATTGAATGGTGGTTGTTTAGCGTACACGGATTTTGTACTAACATGACATAAACATAAAACTAACACAGTACAAGTACATAGGTACTGGTATTTGTAATTTTCTTTTTTACTTTTGTATTAAGCACGTAACTACAGAACATTAGGTATTATAAGTAATTCTAGAATTAAATTTCGCATTTCTGAATTACGTAACTAATTGTCATAAGAGAAAATCACACAGAATGCAGAATAAACAATTGCGAGATGATATCGTACTTATAATATATATTATATTTCGTCGCTTCATTCTTCAGATATAAGATGATTAACAACGTAGTCCCTTTAGCCTACATGGTAGAAGCCTTCAGTTAAGCGAAATTGATTGTGTTAGGACTAGGTTTGTATCGGTATTAGTGTAATGGCCGGGTGCAAAGCCGCGACCTCGAGATCGCAAGTCCGATACCCTGGTCAAAAAGATACCGCGGCTTCTAATTACATGTTTAAAAACGCTGTAGCGCGCAAAAAGACAAAGAAGTAAATACTTTTAGTCGAAATATCAATAGTATGAAAGCATATTTTATATTAGTAGTAGCTTTTGCCCGCGGCTACGCCCGCGTGGATGTCGGTTCCCGGCAATTATTTGAATTTTTCTCACCTTTTAAACCTTCCCTAGGCCTCCACGAACATTTCAAGACCAAGATAAGATAAATCTGTTCAGCCGTTCTCGAGTTTTAGCGCGACTAACGAACAGCCATTGATTTTTATATACATAGACTAGCTTTTGCCCGCGGCTCCGCCCGTGTGTATGTCGGTTCCCGGCAATTATTCGAATTTTTCTCACCTTTTAAACCTTCCCTAGACCACCACGAACATTTCAAGACCAAGATAAGATAAATCCGTTCAGCCGTTCACGAGTTTTAGCGAGACTAACGAACAGTAATTGATTTTTATATATATAAGATAGTGATAGGCAAATGTATCAGTAAGCGGGCACCACCACCCGTATCGACTTAGCATTTATGTGTGAAAATCTGAAATCTATACACCTCCTATTACGGAGGTTGATGTGTTCAAGTGAAAGGCTTTATGCATAAGAAATTGTCACTTTAATGGCGATGAATATATCACTTGTTAACTCGGCTTTGGCCATTGTTGGTTTCAAAGACCATTCGGGGGGTTAATGACTTGCCGATGGTGTGATAAACAGCTAAAGCTACCTAGAAAGCAGTGGCCGAAGGTCCTTCTTTTTGTACTCCATCATTTACACCGGCTTACTTTTTGAAAATTTTCACCCTTCGCCACTGCTAGAAAGCCGATGGTTATATAGGTGAAGCTGGATAAGAAATTAGGTGTCAATTAAATCAACTTTTATGTATCTGGAATTTATTAATATGGATGACATACCTATGGAATGCCTTTGTAATCAAAGCAACCATGTATGTTAAGTAATAAAACAATTATCTGCAATATAACTTTTATGGCCTTGAATGGTAATTAAAAATCTATAAGAGTAGGATGACATTTTTACTCAATTTTAGCTGACACACAAATGTTAGATGAAGACTTTTCAAACTGGTTTTTACTGGTATCGAATTTCATGGAGTGATACATGAAAACTCAATGTAGTTAAACGGTTGGGGAGTACAGTTTCACCCAATGAATTGAATTAAAGGTAATAAAATCTATTTTTATCGGTGAATACAATAATCAAAATAACAAGAACTGAAAGACGTATTTTCTATCGCGAAACGGGCAGCTAGCTCCTACACAAACTCTTCGTTTTGTTTTTATATGTATTTCTAAGTTCGCCGCATGCATCTTTAACAATACAGAGATGTTTTCTTATCAACTGTCACGAATCCCGGTCCTCACGAGCTGTGTACCTACAAGTGCGAGCAGTAGAAATGTACACTACTCTAAAATTGTAATTTAGTTGCGACTGTACATTACAGATATTTAAAAACAAGCGATACTTAATAAATATTGGTCAAGTGCGAGTCCGACTCGTGCACCAAGAGTTCCGTACAAAAATTAATTGAGCACTTGAATTCGATGCGAGTAATCTGAATCTAAAGTCGAGTTACCTCGAGTAGTATTTTTCCCGAATTGGCCCACCACTACTTGCGGAATAACCTATACACTGGTAATGTCATCCACCACGATGATAGCAGTTCACATATTTAAAACGCAGAATATTGTACACGGTACGTTATTTTAGTGCGATATAATAAGTCACACATAGCCTCCGTACCTCCTATAAACGGTCTATACGCGGACAAAATACATTTATTTTCGTTAACAACAAGCATATCGCCTTTCTGGCCAGAAGCCTGGCATAAAGGACGTTAGAATAGGACAGGTGTAGGCAATGCGCCGACGGGAGACTCGTATCTACAATAATCTGCACCCCGTCCTTTCTAGAGCTTTTGCGTCGTGTTTTTCCTATAAATTTTGCAGGAAAGATCATTACGCCAGTACTAAAGGAAATTGCGTTCACGGCGTGTCTGAGCACAAGTAAATCTCTTGTGTTCGGTTTGCAATGTTTAGAGCAAGCGTCTACAGGCGTTAAAACACTCCGTCCTTTTTGTATGTTGATTGGGTCTTTTCTATACATTTTGTATGAAGTGTACGCCGCGTTCAAGATATTTCCGAGTCCTACGTCTGATGTGTTTGGCTTGCGCTTCACTGCGCGAGCGTCTCGATAGGCATAAAACCAACTCAGGTGCTAGAATTTGCGGAAAAAGCAATTGTTTGTTTTAACAAGAGATCAGTGACAAAAACTTTTCTATGTAGAAAGAGAAAGTATAATTCAAATTCTACTTTTTGTCTATCAAATTTTAGAAGTGGGTAACAACGAAAACCACAAAGCTGGAACAGTTACTAACAGGTACTGTTACAAATAACTATTAGAAAACTTATCCTAGTTCATCAACTAGTTTTAAAACGCATCGAGTTAAATTCGCGAATATTTGCACGTAGCGGTTGTTAAAGGTACGGCAGGCTTCACAGTTATCTATATGTTAGATCACACAAACGATGTAGACATGCTACTTAGTGGTTTGTCACACAGTAGACAAATATACCTGCTCATTATAAACGAGGAATTGGTGTTACTGGGCTAACGTTAGGCTTTTCTTGCTATTTTTGTAGGGTTAATTGGGGTCACTACATTTATCTAATAGTAGTATAAGTACTTGAATTGTATACAGGTGTAAAATATGTCCAAATTACATACTTCTAAATTGAATTACACATCCTCATTACAATATAATGGTGATTGTTGCCTCCACCTGCGTGGTTAATAGAACCCGTTCGTGTTATACACCACAGAAACCAATTCCCGGGATAAAAATAGCCAATGTCTATGCCTGAAGTTATCTACCAGTAGGTATGCAGAATAATTATGTTAGATTTCTCAGGATACGTAAACCCAGACGTATAAATACATATATATACCCTAATCCGACCTCTGACTACCCCTATGGGAAACAGGTGTGATTTTATGTATGTATGTTTGTATACATATACTCACATCTGTAAATCCCCGAAGGGATAAGCAGAGATGTATTTACACCCACGCTTCGCCAACCATGATTTTTGGTCCCAAAGTAATAGAAGGCGAGCTTATTACCGTCTAGCAGGCACTTTGTATTGGGCTGTTTATTTACTGTCGGCTGGAGAACATTCCTATTCCTTAGTCGTCTTTTACGACACCCACAGAAAGAGGTGCGATGGTTCTATTCTACTCCATCGGTAATCAACATGGCAAAGTGTTGAACTTATGAGTCTTATGTAGAACACCTTTTTTTCCCCTTGATGATTACCTGCCCCGCGCGCTGGCCAGTGCAAAAGCCAAAGAATTGAAATGTTTTATTCAACTTTTCATTTTGCATAAAGCTATTCCACCTGCATGCGCATCTTAGCCAATTATTTCCAAGTGCGTTATAATGTGCAAACCAATGTGTCGTAGTCGTACGCTAAACAGGAACATTTATCGATCATATGATCGTTTGAACTGCGCAAGCGCTCCTCCTCCAGTTCAGCGTGCTTGCATTTATATTGCTAAACGAATTGAGAATATATTTATGTAGACCTGTTTACCTATTGAGAAAATAATTGCAATGCGATGGTTTGGTACCCTTGAGTGTTTTTCAGGCTTCGTGACGGAGGCCTAATTATGTCTGGTAGTTTTTTTTGAAAAATTTGAATAGAAATGTATTCATGATCAATTACCACGTAGCGTTTTCATTCGTGTAAATTAGTTTCTATAAAACCTCTTCAGGTGTCTTATATATATTATGTTATATATAATTAGCGAATATTAACTTTCTACGAAAGGCTCGAAAGATAGAAAATATATAGTTATTAAAAAGGAAAATGTATTTTAACTAGGCATTTTTCATAGGTATCTATACAGTTGAACTCAATTTCTAATAGAATCAGTTATTTCTTAAACATTTTGATTCAAACAGTGCAAACTTTAAACACTTATGTTTTTGAGTCAAAAAGAAAGAAAGTATGTGATAGATATGGTTGAGTGCGTTCAAAATGTCAACAAGTAAACATACAGCCCATCACTAACTATTTGGGTCACACTCTTGCTCTACTGCGAGCAAGTCACCATGACTGATGTCAATGTCATCACTTGAACATAACGAACTTTTTGAAAATACAAACATGTTCTAC
This sequence comes from Eilema sororculum, assembly GCA_914829495.1. Lineage (NCBI taxonomy): Eukaryota > Metazoa > Arthropoda > Insecta > Lepidoptera > Erebidae > Eilema > Eilema sororculum. The sequence continues at coordinate 14,225,809 of OU618552.1, read as the reverse complement.
ATTTATTATCTTGAAGAGTATATTATGTCGAATCCGAAGAACATTTCCAGAATATTCGTGTTACTTTCTGGACATATAAATATATGGCTTAAATAAGATAAGAAGGCCGAAAACAAAACGAGAATGAAATGTTTTTATTTCCTACATGTGCGAGACTTAGGCCCGTATTTCAGAACAATATACTAAGCACATAGCATCTTTCATACGATAGATTGGTTCATCTACCATTCGCCATTGCAAAAATGTTAAAATTATAAAAAATGCACATAGCAGATGGTTGTTTGGATTGGTTTGACAACGACGATAAATAGATATAATACCGATAGATTTCATACCGCTGCACCATCAACCAAGTCTGTCTGATAAACGTTGCTGTAATAAAAGTAGTAGTAGGTACTTAGGACAGATAAACAGATTACGTTTTCATGCATAGATAAGATATTATAAATCCACCAGAATAGAATATGTATAGTGCGGCAGTTAATCTCTAGGTATCTATAGTTGAGTTTTAAATTCACCACAATGCGATGATACCCTTCTACTACCTACTCTCATTTATTAATAGCGACAGAAGAACGTTTGCCGTGTCAGCTAGTACTATCTATAAATTCTATTCAGGTGAATTTTACACACGGGGCAAAGATCAGCAGTTGGGAATACAAACTACAAAATAAATTTCTTACAGAGCTCTTACAAAGCAGACAGTCCGTTGTGTGCATAAAGGTATTATATACCTTCTTATCTATATATTTGAAGCTACGCCAGACACGCCTAAGTATTCAGGATATTTTGTAATAAAATTTACATTTCCGTAGTTATGATATGGAGTGAATACATTTTATGGATTTCCTTGAGTATCTAATAAAAATTGGATTGACTCGAGAGAAACAGAGTGCCGGTCAAATATTTGCACATTTTTAAAATCTATCAATTTAACTTCTATAAGTAATTATATAAATATTAATTCGTTGTCTGTAAATTGGAGAAACATTGTACATTAAAAATATCAGATTCCCAAGAGTTGTGTTAAATCAACGATTTTAAACTGTATTTTTTGAATTCTTGTCTGTTTGTATTTGTTCGCAAACACAACAACCTAGTCTAGCTTTTTAATAGAAAAGTTTTGGGCATATTTTACATTTTCAAATGATTGAGTAGAACCAGAGTTGTGACCAAAAATATCCCGACACACCTGGTCACAATAACCGACATCCACGCAGGCAAAGCTGCGGGCATCTGCTAGTTTGTAATATAACGGTAACCAAAGGTGCCTACGCACGATCGTCTTTAATATATTGGAAGCCTTGGGCACTTGGATAAACGGTTCCCTATGACAAAGCATGATATAACAGGACTATTTTAATAAAGCAGCCCGAGGTACATGTGATTGTTAGACCTTAAGTATTTACATACGTTGCTTTGAGAAATCATTATCGATAACTTCCGACAGCCTCCGTGGCGTGGCGGAAGTGCACGCGACTGCCACGCAGGAGGCGCGGGTTCGATTCCCGCTCAGTGCAAATATTTGTATGCATGAATATGGCTATTTGCATTGGTCTGGGTGTTTCTATGTATAATATGTATGTATTTACAAAAAAAAAAGTATTTAAGTATGTTTATCCGCGTTCTAGATTCCATAACACAAGCTAGTTAAGCTATGCTTACCATGGGTCTAGCGAGCGTTGTGTAGAACGTTAGGAAATATTAAAAAAAAAAAACTATCAGTTATGGAGTTATGGGATAGTAGTCAGTAATAGGTACGTCGTCGCCATGATAGAAGAAGAAGATGGGATAGTGACTGAGTACGGAGGTTTGAAGGACCGTGGTAGTTCCCGAGAAATTGACCATAAACCATAGCAATCAATTTGAAAGAGCTTCTTATGCGTACGTAACTCTACGTATACTCCATGTGTGTCGTATATTTTTGTATCGATGTTGCACAAATGGTAGTTAACCTTTATTTGCACCGCAAAATGCACGTAATGACGTTTAAATATGAGTAAACACGTTATGCAAACACGAGTGTCTGTCTGAATACTTCAGGTCGCATAGAAATTTACAATGTTGTTTGCTGCGTCATCTTGAGAGCACTGAAGTGTTTTATGTTAGACATATATGTACATCAATTATAATGTAAACAAATAATATTTCTTTAGAGGCGATTGTAAATACTTTCAATGTGTGACTAAAATGCTTTCATAGTAGTAAGTAATACACCGTGACAATTATGAGTATGATCCTAAAATGATAGGCATATGTATAACTAATTTTTGATTATAACGGTTTCTAGGCTTTTACGAGGTAGGCAACTAGTATTAAGCCTTGTCATACGGATGTTAAGTCTTAACTAAGAAGGTGCTTTTGATATACACAGTAATGATATACAAATTTGTAGGAAGTAGGACACGACGGTATTCCCATCCCAATTGAGCAGTCCGACTGGGGAAGTACCTCCGCCAGAATTATAAGCCTCGGGTTGTGTTCCCGGCAGTGAGTAGGGTAGCCCGACTTCACTGGAGAGATTTTGTGCTATCAGGGGGATGACCAAAGGCTTGTCCTGCTCTGTCTTCTGCACTTGTGGCACAAAAACTCTCTGTTCATACAGGATCGGCAGCACGAGTGTGACTCCCCTGGTATTGCGCACGTCCATAGACCACGGTAACCACTTTCTATCAGGTGGGCCCTGTGCCTCTGCCACCTAAGCGGTATATAAAAAAAAGTAGGATGGTACATATTTTTTAATCAGGGAATTAAGATCGCAGAAAAATGTATGTAGTTACAAGTTCGGAATCAAGACATCATGTAACATGGCAGTTTTTGTTTTAATTCGATGAGTAATACGTACCTCAACAATTATTATCGAAATACATTTCAGAAACTTAATCCGTCTTATGGACAAAGTATAATAGGTTAAGAACTGGCGACTCCTTATAATCGCTGTAATTTACGGTCTGTAAATAAAACCAATCAATACTGAAATCGTCTTCCCTGGTCATTAAACAGTTAGGTACTAATTCTCAGTCCACATCATCTATAAACCGAATTGAGCAGGCCATAGAATACGTTTTTGCGGTCAGTACTTATGCACTTGAGGCTCAGCGCATGAGTCTACCGCACCTGTGTATATTAATATGAAACCACATCGTTCGTTAGTAAAGGTTAAAAGGTGCAAAAGAGTCAATTAAGTTTACTGATAGTGTAGTTATTACACCCTAGTTGGGTTCCAAGATTGTGAGAATATTTTCTGTGATACTATACTGAGTGTAAAGGGTCCTACAAACATCTTTGAGGTTCAAATCCATCTCACATACTTGTCGGTATTGCTCGGGACACATATCTTGGACCTAAATCGCGAGACAAATGAGGACCTGCTGCGCGCGGTGTGGTGGTGTAATAATCTATGCTTGGTGAATTTGAGCTAGTCCGCAGCCTATCCTCAAAAGACACCTAAGAGACGTGTACATTTTAGATTCCAGATATATGTATGTCCCGAGCAATATAATTGTTAAAGAATGAACGAGACGCTGGTACAAGCTTTCTATTTAGTTTTGGGTGGTTAAATGGCAGTTGTTTCCAAAAAGCCGAGATTCGAAAAAGTCAAGCGAAATCCAATTTCCAAGTATAAATCTTAGACGCGAAATGTTTACGGTGATAATGTAAGTACTCATACCTACTACAGGAAGTTATCCCGCAAATGTAATAGCATAAGTAGATGTAATCGTATGATTGAAGTAGTCATAATTAGCAAGGAATTAATGTTCTGGTCTAATCTGAGTTCTCTGACCATCAACATGATGGCTCGCGTTTGAGTACGTACTAAAGGAAGTGCTAGTAAAGTTAACGATCAATCTGGTATATAAATGTTGTTCAATGCTAACTGTGCTTGCGTTTATAAATAGCAATAACTTTCTTGTTCTGTTATCTACACAAGTATGAAACGAAAATAGCTAATTAGAACCTTGAAGTAATAGAATAAATGGAACTAAATGAGCAACGCATACAGCATAGTATATTTAATTTATCAGATAAAAATTATAAACACTCTTTGAATTTAACGCATGGTTAAAGTGTGCTAATGATGTTGAAAAATCTGTCTACAGTAGATAAGAATAATAACTATGATCTCAGATAGCTCTGCTGGACAGAATAAGTACTCTTACTATATCTACTGGTAGTTAGACTGTCGAGTCTAGTCCCACCGAAGACGTAAAGTTTATAAACGCTGAAGTATTTATATATTAACCTGAACTCCATCTAAAAGTGAAGGTATATCCTTCACTTTTAGATGGAGTTCAGATTAATATCAAAATACTTTATTTATCTCCTAAGAAGAAATACAACATATTTTCAGTTTAGCTTAACATTACAAATATTCAAGCTAATACATTGATGGCATATCCCAACAATCTCAAATCCGTTGAGTATGTTCCCCAGTTTCCGTAAGTAGTGTTCAATTATGTAAACTGTACCGGTAAGAGCCGCTCGTTCGTCGTCGTCTGCCGTCGCAGCATCTACATGGGCCTACCGTTGCGTCCAACGGAATTCTCTTCAATAAAGCACTGTGTCATCTAGCGGTATGGACTTCTTTTTTTTCCTGTTCAATCAACCTTGATTTCAGCATTCGACAAGCTCACCTTACCCAAATTAAACGTTTTCGGGTTTAAAAATCTGTTATCTTTGTAAGTGGTCTATTAAATTACTGTTCTTTAGCATTATTTAATAAGATTTAGTAAGTTTTCACAAAAAAGGCACAATAGTGTTATACGGAATTAGAAACCTGGTCAAATATTCGTGTCTCACCTCAGGCACATTATTATGAGGTATAATTCCTCATGCAAAACAGTGAAGGTATTCTAAAAGATAAGGCGACAGAGCGAAAATTGTTTCTTGAAAAGTGTAGCGAGTGTGAATATGTGCATAAATAAAAAATTAAGAAGTGAATATCTTTATTCATAAGGTCACAAAGCAATGTCAAGGTTAATGCTTCTATATTTATAATCACAGCCAGATTTGCAAGTAATGGGTAAATAGGGCAATAAAGCCTCTTGGCTACACGTTTTTAATAGCTAATAATGACAATGACTGTTTAAATGTTGTATGGCCAAGCAAGATGCTGCAACTACCTATTACACGAACCATAAAGGAAACATGACAGTATACTTAAGTATTGGAGAAAATGGTACCATTATGCATGTTCCTGTTGCTAATATAGTAGAATTATACATTTTATGAAGAAAAAGATAGCAAGGGCAGCGCGCGTCTAAATTGTGGACATGGGGTAGTGTGTGGGAAAGTTTTAAGAGTATAAGCAGTCATCACAAGTACAGTTGGCTGTTCAGTTCAGGTTCACCTTATCCAATCAGACAATGTCATTAAGTTTTGGACTCAGGAGACATGCTCAGTTGATGGAAAATCTATCTCACTATTATCCTATGAACTCCTCGCCACAACATTAACCAGTTTGTATAAAATCGTTGAGTAATAGATTCACTTTACATTTCGAATGCACAACCTATACATCACTGATGAATAGCAAGATCAGCAAGTAAAAAGTGGATAGTGGATACAATGTACTTAAACGTAAGGCCTCTCACTAGCGTCAGTAACTGTAACTTGTAATCTTCTATGGCGATATCACTTCTGATAGAATGACTCGTAACTGTTATACGGACCAGCTGCATTCGCAAATACATTGCAGCAGCAAGCATGCATTTTGATTCTCGATTTACGATTATTTATGAACGAGAAGGACTTAATGAACACTAGAGTGATTGATCGAGTGTAAGAGAAATTATTACTAACAGTATTTGGAGCATGCGGACGTGGGAAGTCATTTGATAGTCTTAGCAGCTGAGGTGAGTGCGAACTTGAAACGAATCATAAATTTTACAATGACTTTGACTGTATTGTGATCCATATTCTTGTACAGATCAGTGTAAATGATCGGTCACTCATAAATATCGGTGGCGATCTCGGAAACGTGACCGGTGCTCTTGTTTGGACTGCGGTTAAAATGGCTGCGAGCCGACGAAAGTTTCAACCTACATTTAGCTCAGCACGTATTTATATATCAGTGGACAGAATATCCATGCTCTGACGCAGCTCACACTTTATTCGTGCTAGTGTGTTGCATTGCGGAATGAATGCAAAGGTTGTTCGCAAATCACCCCCTTTACTTAACTGTTCAGTATGTCTTACACGTTCGTAAGCGAAATTCTCGTGCCATTGGCTCGTGCCGCCACGTGACTTGAACTACTAATCTGTATGTTTACTGAAAACTAGGTCAAGTTTACGAGTAACTTGTTGATATTGAGAATGAACTCACTCTCTATCGTATATCTAGTAGGCCCCACGTGTTTACTTAGCAAATCTATATTTCCTGAAACTGTTCTCTGATTTGCGAGAAATTCTCTATAATGACTTGATTTTGCCTTTGATATCACATGGTTGAAATAGTTAATCTCATATTGTGACGTATTGATCTTGGATAGCTGAGTGCCAAGGTTACTATAAGCATTTCTCTTCGTCCGTTGAGCGGAGAGATTGGCTGGTCGTCGTTTAATCTAATCTGACTATAATAACTGATTTTAGAAACGTGTTATCTGCATAATATATCATATTCACGCTGATGTTACTTCTTCTAGGGCTGCTAAAGCTCAAAGCGATGCGTTTTTGACGTTTCATTATTCGTATTGTTATGACTTTATTTATACGCCAAGTTAATTAAAAATAGTATACATATACGAATGTATTATTATATGTATGTCTGTATAAATATGTGTATATAGGTACAGTTTATTGAACAACATTTTTAATTGCATGCATTGCATTCAATAAATTGGTCCGCAGCATAATAGGTTATTTACAAAAAAATAATTGCATGTTTTTTTTTAAACAGGACACGTCAATTTGACTTCACCTCGCCTGATGTTAAGCTAAAGGCAAAGTCTCGGAAAGAGGGTCACCATCGTAAACATTTACCATGTTAACAGTGGTGGCACTCAGCTTGACGGCCTCATTAGATGCCTTTTCACGCCCCGCTTAAAGGACCCGGGACTGTAGGAAGAAGGAAACACGTGAGCTGGCAGGGAATTCCAGGTCTTAGTGGTGCGGCATAGGAATGAATCACTGAAACGCTTGGTTCTAGCAGGTATACTCTGCACCGTACTTTCTCGAGGCGCGGTATTTATCCAAAAATAAAAACAACTAATAACCATCATTTTTGAGAATCTACGATAAATAAAACAGACAACCCTAGTGCTGTGATTAAAGATGCGTGTAGAGAATCGTTTTAGCGGAACAGTTTGTGGCGTTTTACATACGCCGATAGGATGTGTTCAATTGCTTTCTGTCTCAATCGCTTATGTTATATGGCTGTTTTGCAAACACAAATACATTGGCAACCACCATTATCCTGATATCCAATATAGGGTTAACGATACGATACATGTTATCAGTTCCAGAATAAGAGTATTATTTATGTACTCATTATAATTAAATCTTATGGCCCGTTTAACACGTTTTAAAATGCGTTATCAGAAGTTAGTAGTGTTGCTTTCTAATAATAATGAACACAGGATGCCAATTTAGTCTCATCAATACATTCATAGGTATTCTATTAAAATATCTATTAACAATGAACTTATACGGACGTTGTCTGCTTGTCTCGTTGAAACTAATGGATCCCTTATAAGGTACTATTGCAGAATGAGGTTAGACGCCCACCGGACCAACGGTAATGATCGTGAGATTGAAATGCAGTACCTACTTGACATAAAATAAATATAATGGATCAAAAATTTGACATTGAATAAATGTTCGCGACTTGGGACTAATTATGTAGAGCGTGGGTAAAGTACTGGTTAAGGGCAATATATTAACAGCAATCTATACAAAGATTTGCTTAGTGAATATTTCAGAAACCGTTTCCTCCTCTGTTAATCAACCGATTGGTAATGTAGTACAGTCAGTACAGTGTGTAGGTGTTTATCAATTTAAAAAGTTAGGTTTTTTCTACCTGCACTCAGGTGATTATCACATTTTCAATACCATCATAATATATAGTAGAATTTCAACATGATTCAGTGGTGTATTCTCGTCATGAATTCTGCTGATTATATAATATTACTAATGAAACGTATGAGATATATATATACATATTTTTAATGATTTACTCTCAGAATAGACTTGAAACTACAAACGGACTTCGATCATCTTAAAAGCATGCAGTAAATGTTGTACTGGAACAGTGAAAATCGGTAAATTCCATAAAACCAAGGAAAGCATCAAACCATGACTGATACTACTCGTATTATAAAGCGTACATTACAGACAAAATTGCATTGACTAGGTTTATCCGCAACATCATCGAGAAAGGCCCCATTAATGCTGATGTAATGTGACGGATGACTTGCCTTGAAGTATTTATAGCCATCACGAATCATACAAAATTATAATATTCGCGATGGAGAATTTACAACTTATTAATATTGCTTATTACTTTAAAACAAACGGTGTAATTGGCATTCAGAACCATGGTGACCTGAATCTGTTTGAACCTCTTAGTACAGATATTCGGCATCGGAAAAATGAGAAAAGTAAAAATGTTATTAAAAGTTACTATAATATGAATGGCATTGTAATTCTTGAGCTGTTACTTTATATTTAAAACTGTCGCTAGCTCAAAGAAACTTGGCACTATGTCTCGCATAAGAATGTTAACAAGAACGCTTGCAAGGAATGTAGCACTATCTTTGTAAGTGGAGGAAATTTGTCGAGACATACAACCAGAAGATTAATCACATACGAATGCTTTAATGTGATTAAGTAAGCAGAACTCGAGGGAAAAGAAAATGTTGGGCACGTGTTTACAAATCTGTCCAAGTTTCAAAAATGTCTTAAAATGCATCACGTATTCTTTTAGTACTCAAGAGTTGTTTGTAATGTATTAATTACTGAGCTAAATTGTGTAAGTAGGTAATCAGAATCTACATTTAAGTTTTTAATTGTTTAGAGGTATAAATACAGCTCCTTTACAATTATATTTATGTGCAAACTAATGCACACAGTGATAATATTAAACTTTATTTGTATAAATCATTCATTGTTTCCAACAGTTCGTAAGAATGTTGGTAACACCTGCACCGTCGCCCTTATAGACGGATATAAAGAGAAGGAAAATTTGGAATGATTCAAGTGTGGCTCAATAGCTCAGTTGGAAGAGCAGTCCCCCTGTAAGGGAAAGGTCGTGAGTTCGAGTCTCACTTGATCATTTCATTTTTTCCAATGTTTTTCGAACTTAAAAGTTATCATAATAAATGCTATAAGAATTCATTCAAACTTTATTTGTATCAATATTTGTGGCAAGACATTATGGATGTATACATAAGTCAATTCACAAGATTTCCATTTTGATTCTTTTGGTCAGAATTAAATTGCCACGGGTGGCATCACAAATAACCGCAATTAACCCCGAATTCAAGCCTATCCTAGTGGGCATCAAAGTGTTATTAAAGCCTTACAAGGGGGAGAAAGGAACCTCTAACGGGTGAACACTTCACTCCTGTTACGGACGAGAAACGATATTTATTCCAATTAGTACTATCGTGACGTAACAAATTGTCGATATTTTTAGACGAACTAAAACGCACACAAAAGAATACGTAATAGGTGAAAGCACATCTGAAGGCCTCATCATCCGGTCTGATAACCTTACACACTATTGTACAGACCAACTTCTAACCGAACAACAATAAGGGAGAGTTGAGCTCATTGAAACAGGCTTTTCATTTTCCTAAATGAGTTGCTAGTTGTAAAGTTACAGACGGATTATTAGGCGTCACCGGTAGCATTGTGTTAGTCATCGATGTGGCCAGCCACAATGGTGGCTTTCACATGGCCCTTTGTGTTCGCTTTTGAGCTGTCAATAAAGATATTCTCCAAACGCAGTAATGACTGCACTGACGGGACGTTAATTATCATTGACGATTCGAAGAGTATTATGATTTCGAGAGTGCAATCTGTTTGCTTGTAATACTGACCGAATAAATTTCTTTGTTGCAGGTACTTACGATTTGCCCTACTGATAAAGTGGACGTTTATTGAAGTAAATATACATTAAACTTGTAAGTATTAGTGCGTACGTGAGGTTTGAAAAGATTCCATGCAATTTATGTCAATCACATCACGTACCGTAAACCTTTAGCCGAGACATATTTGATACTTAGAACCTATGGAACTTAATACAGTTATAATTGGTCCGCTTTTTATAAAGAGATGAAGCAGTAAAATACTCGTTTACTGCAAATCCTTTTAAGGGTGAATAAAATTTTATGACTTCGAAAGTAATGCACCTTGGGTGGCTCAAAGAATGAAGTATATCGATATATAAGAGGCTCTCGATCCATAAATCGACAGCATAGCGAAATGCATCTCACGCACATTTGTGGTGTAGTGAAGTGCAAGATATTTCCCGTTAGCTACAAATTCCACGGAGGTCGCACAATAGCGCAGCGAACAACTCTGCTCCGATGGATAATTTGGGTCCATATTCTATTATGGTCCCCGAGACTTACGAATAGAGCAGTCATCGGACCGGAAACACGTCGTCAAGTTAATTGAAACTTAACTAAAAAACATAAGACACAGAAATTACAGTCGTTCCCTTTGATACGGAGAAATAAAAGCGCGTCACGACTCAAAATAGTAGTTGTCCTAATTTAATATCGGGTGTACCGTTAATTGGAGAGTTCACACCTTGGTTGTTTTCTCAAAGTTTTATAATGATGGGTTTCGCTGTATGTTACGCGGTTGCAATCAATATTACTCACTTCACAATTGTATTGTAGATTTCACATGCTATCACTTACTCTTTGAAATGTTCTTCAATAGGTCTTTACCATTTCACATAGACAAAATAATTTAAATGGTCATAATTCACTATAGTCTGCATTGTGTTCGGTAAGTCATGAACATTTACGATTATAACGTTCGTACAAAAGCTAGGCTTTCTGAAGCTTGTTTTCATTTATGTTTAGGCCCGACTGCTTTGAATGAATTGATTGATTTTTGATAATTTTCACTGCATAATAAACATGGTTCTTTTGTCGATACATTACAATAATAAATTTGACAGATTTTGAAAAAAAATATCGAATTAATATATTGAAAAAAAAAACTCGTTTTTAATCACTAAACTACTACTATTACTTAGCAGTAATAGTAGTTGAAAACGAGAAATATTGGGAAAGGAACATTATTTGAGCTTATCAACATAACCCCTAACACCCTAAAATATCCTTAAGTATACTTAAAAATTAAGTGCTTATTAATAGTTTACAGACGTAATTAGTTTAATTAAGTTTTATATCATTTTACGTGCCTCTTCATTCCTGAAGGTTGGCCATTAGCTTCCTGTATTACTTCTTATCAGCAGTCCACCGCCGATATATTTATGGCAATAAAATAGTTAGTAATGAGCCAAAGATATAAAATGCCAATTTTAGAAGCCAACCTATTTATATGAGACATAAGCTTCTTTTTATTGATTTAACTCTAAGATAAAGGCCTGGGGGTTCCATTTAATTCTCTTCATTCCAAGTCGTAGTTATTTTAAAAATTTATACTAAGTATTAAGTTATAACACATAACATATTTTTGGTTTATTATCAGGTAACTAATAAACAATATTTTGTAAGTAATATGGGAATTTCTTTCATGCAAATATTTGCACTGAGCAGGAATTGACCCTAACTTAAGAGTCAAACGCTCTTCCACGGCTTTTCCAAGACAAAGCAATAGTATTAACGTTGTAACGTAAATGTGATAATCAATTTGATCCTTCTAATACCAACTACCAATAGTCATCACAAGACAACCTAGAAACCGAGTCTGTGGCGTGAGAAATGCCGGGGGTCAATATTGTGCTAATGTTGGTCACGAAGACTCAATGTATGACTCTTGACGACTGTTGATAGACATCGGAAAAGCTTTGGTAATTAGCATAGATTTTTATCACAGCGAGCTTTCGCTGGTCTTATTAGTCTCTCTTCTTTATTATAAAGGATCACCGAAGCAAAATATAATAAACGTGACAAATAATGTTGTTGTGTTGATGAGATTATGTTCATTATAAAATGTGCATTCTATATATTATATCACAGAGTTAACATGATGTAGACGATACTGTTAAAGAATTTAATTAAGAAATGACATGTAAACGAAACGTATTCAACATAGAAAAGTTTAGTTATATTTCTATTAGTTATCACATCACAAATGTACATTTTGGTGTTTGAAATCATATCTAAGGTATTGATTGATTTTGAGAACTGTCTCCTGGAATGATTTTATATAAAATCATCTCAGGAGTCTAGTAATCGAAAACTGATCATAATGTCATACCGTATTCTGGTATTTGACACTTTACAGAGATTGCCACGTCCCGTTGTAGAGAACGACGATGGCAACTTTTATGGCTACATATAATTGAAATCTTAACATAAACGGCATAATTCTGGTGATAGAAATAACGCGATATCCTGTTATACATTAAAACGGCTACAATATCATGAAAATCTATTGTACACGAGTATCGGTTAACGTATAATGCCAATAAAACGCAGTTATTGGAGAAACGTGTTAACTAAATCGATGTACACATGGATATTACCTTAACAGATAACGGCTCATGAGCTCGTTTTGTATCAGATGTAAATAAACTGCCCGATGGTACGACCGTTGCACCGGTAATGGTGAGATAGAATTGCGGAGAAGACCACTAACAGTATTGGCTTTAACGTAACATAAAATGGTTTAAAAACAACGATGCTATTCCTCTATGCACTCCCGGGTTTGCCGGAAGAGAACTCAACCTTAGTTAAGCTCGCCTTTGTACATAATATTTCACTTATTTTGTAAGAATACCATGTAAGTGTACAATAAAGAATATTTAAATAAATAAATAAATAAAAAAACGAAAATTTTCAACGCTTTTCCGTAATTTATTGGAGACGACGATGATGACAAATTATTTTTGTATACATGAATAGGACTTGCCAAAAAAATTGATAGGTGCTCTTCGTAAACTAAACTAGGTGCAATTCGCTCAGGTGTTATTCGTCTGAATGGTCTAAGAGGACTACACTTTTTTATACCGTAATCCTCACGGATGCCTCCTTCGTTAGTCAGAACGGGCTCAAAGGGGGCGGAGGGACTTGTACCGGCTAAATCCACATAACATCTAGGGTTTTAATTACCAGCATTACTATTTATCTTCCTTATTATAAAGGTAACTAACACATTTATTGCCAATTTATTGTAGACTTTAGGTATATAGAAATAAAGTCTAAAATTCAATGCCATTTTTTGCAGCGATTGCGGCACCACAGTGGTTTAGCTTTAATAGAACCGAGGGCTTATTAAACAGTATTAACAACGCAGTATATATTGATATCATTTGGCAAAATATTAAATGATATTTGCGTTTTAATTAACAAACCGACAAACATAAATTTCGCTGATGAGTTATCAGCGAAATTTATGTTTGTCGGTCAATGCAATAAGTTATTGGGTTTTATACATGAACTTTACTATCCCAGTAACGGTTAACTGACTATAATAGATAGCTTTATTAATGACTTCATTATTTATGATCGATACTGAAATACTTGAAGTAAGTTTGTTATTAGTGATCTAATGTACATAATAACATGTTTAAGCTATTTTAATCGCTTGCAGTATAAAGTGTCGTTCAAAGAGAAAATATATTGGCTGTAAAGTTTTTACTAAGAGGAAAATGTTGTGTAGAAGTAGCGATGGGATTGAGGTTTATTTTGAATTGTAGTTCTGTTCTTCATAAAAAAATATGCAAAGTGAGTAAACGGTATACTTCGGTACTTAAGTATAAAACAAAAACACTGACTAATAAATATTCAATGTTTTTTACCCTTTTGTTGCAATTTTACGTTTATCCCCCAAAGGTTTGCTGGGAGAAAATTCAATTCTGAGTTAATCTCGCCTTTCATTAAAATGCATTTATGCTTGTTATTATGTACAGTTTTATGGTGTACAGTAAAGAATGAAGAATTTCAATCTCTGCCGGTTAATTTAAGATGGACTCTTCGTTACTGTTCTACTGTAACTATATAACATAAATTAAAAAACCCCCGGCACTCCCCATCCCCAATATAACCCTCATAACTTTTAAACGGCTTAACCGATTTTCATCAAACATGTCTAAGAACACTCGCACATAAGTCACTTTTAATACAAAAAGTATTAAATTTAAATCGCTTCATCTTTTCGGGAGCTATGACACAGACAGACAGACAGAAACTTATAACACCCCTGTCTTTGCGTCGGGGGTTAATAAAGAATGGGGAAGGACAGTTAACTTCAGGGTGAAAAGAAACTTGGCACCCATTTTGTACATACCTAATTAAATAACCGAAAAAATCGAGATAAAATCCTTGTAATCACTAGTTGAATACGATTTGCTAGGTTTGTTTACATACATACGAGTACCTATTAAGTTACCATTGAAGCAAATAAAATCAAATTAACCAGTACTTAACTAATCGGTCGGGAAGGGAGTCGAAGGTAAGGAAGTAAATCTTAAAAAATATTTTTTAAGGCAGCCCATGAAGCTACTTAACCTTCTAATGTCAACAGTATGAACCGTAGGAGACAGTTTGTTCACGACTTATAAACACCTATTTATTACATTTCATTGAACCGATATCTATTCAATTGCCTATTTACAAAGGGTCATACTAAGACCTCAGGGTAACATAGCCACTCTAAAATCAATCTGGTGAGGTATCCAAGGTAACTATGTCATGGGGTTATAGTAATCCGAGTTTCCAAGATAGCGCAATCCGTTATCCGAGGTACGAGCGGCACCGTGAAATTATACAAACCGATCATCAAGACGGGTGACTTTTCATCTCGACCTTTAGGAAAATGATAAAGTTAGGATGATAAACGTAATTTCAGAAATTATATTCATTGCTTATATATTATCTGTATACTTATTTATATTATATACTAATATTATACATGCGAAAGTAACTCTGTCTGTCTGTCTGTATGTTACGCTTTCACGCCTAAACCACTGAACCGATTTTGATGAAATTTGGTATAGGGACAGATTGGACCTTGAGAAAGGACATAGGCTATGCTTGGTCGCGATAACCGACTTCCACGCGGGCGGAGCCGCGGTCAAAAGCTAGTTATATATAATTACTTGTTCTTTTTGAACGACTCATCCACGTAGAGTCTAAGCTGCAGGGGCTATAAGCTTGGAATTTTGACGCTTGATGCCTTTTATGATTTAAGCATCTAGGTATTAGGTAAGAAGTTTTGTTAGTACTTTACTCGATAAAGAATAAAATAAAGGAGATGGAACGAAGAAATATCCAAATGTAAAAATGGATGTAAGGAAGAAGATATGCCTCGAAGCACAGAACAGTTAAAGGAGCTTAACTGTTCTGTGCCTCGAAGTGAAACGTTCTAAAAAGGATGTTTTAATTGCACTGTCGGTACAGCGGTACATAGTTCAAGCATATTTATGTTGTACAAGGGCACAAAAAGAAAATATTTTCAATGTAAGTGAATCACTCTCGCTTTCTTAATCATTCTTAGTTATTTATGCTGAAAGAATTAACAACAGAAGATTAAGACAGATAATCTTACTGGCCGTAAACTAATGATATAACAGTTAGAATCCGAGTAATAAATATTACGTGGAAGAGGTATCATAACATGCACTTTTGTTCTCATTCAATTCACATTGATAATGTACTTAACTATACGAGGTACATAAAATAAACTGAATAAGCTTGCTAATCCTACTTACTTAAGAAACTAATGAATGTCATAACGTTTAGTAGTAAATATTGATATCCATACTAATATTATAACTCTGTCTGTCTGTCTGTACGTTAGGCTTTCACGCCTAAACCACAGAACCGATTTTGATGAAATTTGGTATAGGGATAGGTGAGACCTTGAGAAAGGACATAAGCTATGTTTGGTCGCGATAACCGACACTCACGCGGACGGAGCCGCGGTCAAGAGCTAGTTAAATATAAATAACAATACTTATATGTCATTATACTATTGTGTAATGTTATTCGCCAGCCTAAGATGCAACCTGGTTATAAGCTGGCATAGCGACGATGATTTGTGAGTTAGCAACGGCATCCAGCTATGACAGGAACATCACCTGTCCCATGGCGTTGCAGGCATGAACCATGTCGGAAATTCAAAGTAACAACAAAGACTAGACTTCACTCACCGCGTTGCGGTATCAAGTAAAGGTGGAAACACTAACTACGTGCTCATTTCCACTTTGGATCAAAGCTAACCACAGGTACTTCGTGTTATAGTCGGCGACATCGTTACACCGGGACTTTACCAACTAAAGTATACATTCTGGTCTAAAAAGCTCGCAGAAAACATTTTACGATGGATATTTTATGAACTGAAATGAATGAGAGCAACTACAGCGATAAATTGGAATTTACTACTATACTAAAAGAAAAATGAGTATTAATCCAACTGTAATTGGATTTTTTTGATGCATATCTTGGCTACTAGATGCTGCATAAAACATATTTGCGTTAGAATAAGTAGGTCCCGACCAACAACGATCACGAAAGAGGATAAAAAAGATACGCTTCCGAGTCGAGTATCGCACGGCATAATATCTGTTTCAATAGAGCTGTTGTTTCTAACAATACAACTTGGTGAGATGCATGACAAAAACTTTATAAACACAATAACTCCACGGTTCCCGACCTTGCATTTCACCTCGAAACTGGGCTGTGGTCGTGCCCGAAGATCCCACTCCGGTGAATGTTTCAATTGCATCGTCAAATGTAATACCGTTTCGAGTACCGCTTAATCTTGCGACGTAACTATTGTTGTAAATGAAAATGGAATACAATAAAGTGGAATCTATTATACCGGGAATTTATGGAATAAGTGTGACACCCTTTATGATGTGATATTGAATTATTTGAAAAGGCACAGTACAAAAAAAAAAATTACCTTTGTATGGCATTACACATGCTTATTTAACTATTAAACACTTTATTTTACTGTATTAAATTACATCTCTATGGTGCCCTAAAATGTACAAGACGCGTAGATAAATAACGTTCTCTTTTTTTGGAAACCGGCATAAGAACCTACAATCATGAAATTCTTAATTTGTAAGACTTGTAAACCAGCAATCCATTTCCGCCACTATTTCACTAAATTTTATAGTATAACATGCATATCATAATTGAACATAGGTCAGGTGAGCTGTGTGCATGTTTCCTACCATGGTAATTGAAAAGAATAAGCATTATGTAAAACTAACTATACTAAATGACTACCAACAGCTAACTTATCAATTAAATAAATATAATGAGTACTAAATTAAATTAAAAACAACGAACTTTAACTAAAATAACCAACAAATAGAAACTAGAAATAAAATAAACTAAAATAACAATAACAAACAGATATATTATAAGTACAAAACCATTATCGTAAAAGTGTAGAAATTAATTTACCATAATTAAAAAGCACTTATTTTCTCTTAGCATGAGCAAATTATTCAGAAGCACGTGAAAACTTGACTAGAGAACACATTACACATGTTATTTAAGAACACAATCTTGATAAAAATAGTAATGACCATAAAAAAGAAAGGTTACCACCATTAAGTATTATGAACTGAATTTGAATAATTATAACTGATGTAAGACCACCGCCGTAAATTCATTCATATCTCTCGAGTTGAATAGTCAATAGTCCGTGGGAAAACAATATAAAACAAACAGGACTTACAAATGAAAATTTCTGAAAAGAATTTGTAAACAATGGATTGTGCTGTAATACGCAATTACCAGTCATTATTGCTGTATATTTTGCAAAAATTTCACACCTCCCTGGTTATGTATGTGTGTACAATGCTTACTAAGTCTATAATAACAGTGAGGATTTATTAGAAAGTGATTTATAAGACTTGTATATGTATAAGATATAGGCAAGAAATCGATAGCCTTTCCCATGGAAGAAGAAAATCTGAGTCGAAATCTGGGGTTACTCGACGGATGCTCTGCCGCATATAGACCGTATCGGCAAGAGCAACCGACAAAACGGTGGCGTCACGCCCAACTAAGCCACGCAACTTTAAGAGCACGAGAAGAAAATTGCAAAATGATGTGCGAAATTTGTTCACCAGCGCTGTTTACATAGTAACAATGAATACAGATGTTGATGGAAACACTTTCATTTGTCCGCATTACCATAAATTTACAAACAACACTGTAACATTACGCATCACAAGTTCAGCACGTTAAAGGCTAACTTATTTCAATAGAAAACGATATTCTTACTCAGACGACAGAACTAAAATATGGGTTGTATAAAGCTAGAAGTCATAAAAGGATTTTGTCGACATTATCAAATATCAGAGTACAACAAAAGAACGTATTTATGTAGAACGTTATAAATTATATTATTTGGAGACTTTGTGCCACACTCATCTGAGAACGAATGAAATATTTTTTACAACTTATATTAAACTGAAAATTCAATATGATTGACTATTTTACATCATGTCTCAAACTACCGAAAACAAATTGATGGAATCCAAAGTGTATCTTTTTACGATAGAAAACGACTGCTACATAAGGTTAACTATGCTGAAATAATTGCATGCGATAAATATCTTTACAACGATCAGATAAGTACCGTACAAGAAGAAAGTAAATCGATCTTTTCAGAGCAAATTGAACTGCGTTGCGAGTCAATGATTCGTAATGTGGTAAATGAGAAAACAATACTCTTAGATATGTATCGAAACAACACCGACTCAGTGACTAGACAATAATAGTTAAACGCACGTAAGCAATAAATCGCTTTTGGCATACCATTACTCAGTGTTTTCGGAAGACAGCACAGCAGTGTATCTGTACACCAACGAACCCTGATAATTACAAGCTTTCCTTTTATTGTTTTCTTCGATTGGACTAGATATGTCTGTGAACGGAAACGTACAATTGGATTTGCTTCGGATACTTTTATCATTTACATTGTTTCGTTAATCGCTTGCGCTACCACTCGATTAACGAAACAATGTGAATCAAGATTATACATATTTTCGTAAAAACTAAGGTTAATAAATAAATAAAAAAAAGTGTATACATTTTTTGCTGTTCTACACTTCGCAATTTTAAATGTTAACTTCCCCGAGATTAGCTTTTTTAAAAACTAGGTTATTGTTTAGAAAAATTAAAACAGCAAATATCTTTGTTTTATGTAACTTGAAGATAGAGCACTATGGTGTACTCTATGAATTTTAATACCTATTGTTCAATAATGAAAATTCGCAGTTGTTTTCCCCATTTTGTTGTTCTAGGAATTCAATTTAATGCCGACCATAATGGCATACTTATGATCTCGGATTTTCTTTTACTTAATCTTTGTTATTGTAATTATTAGAAATAATGTATATATTTACATAAATTAGTCACTACTGTTAAAGTAGAGGAGACTAAGAAATGTATTCATTAATATGTTTTATTTTATTCAGACATTTCTTGACTTTAGTGCAATTAGTTGCCGGACATTTATTGCCCACAATGAGCAAATTTATAAGCAATGGCTGAATGGCTGAAGGTGTTTAAGAATAGCACAGTTGAAATCCTTTCCCTGCATTCGTTTGACATGCCAATAAAAATGCTACATAAAACATAAGAGGGCACCATAATTAGGAATACGAGCAATATAATTTATAGTACAATATGATACAAATTGCATTTGCAAACAATATCAAGGTAGATAAGCAAAGGGTTAATAAATATCTCGAATTTGCATATTATGACAACTGCAGGAAAGCGCAGCGAGTGCAAGCCGGTGTTCCATTGACCTACAATGCACTGCAGCCTACATACTGTGTTGGAAACAAGCAACCAACGATTAACCCATGAATATGATGCATGCCACGTACAAAATTACCGGGTAACTACCAATATATGAGAATCAATGCTTATTTGATGACAGGATAATTTTCGTACTATAACATTTTGTAAGTAATAAGCATTCTGCTTAGTCATTAATGTGTGGCTGCTAGATGAAGGAACAAAGACTGCGGCAAATTGAATCGAGAGGGCTTTCCAAAGGCACTTACGATTTCTGTTTATATTCGCCAATTACGCAAAATTTATTGCAGACCATTGTGGAGACGTTAATATAGAATCCTACTATTGAAATATTTATTGCTTAGTTTGTACTTTTTACTAGTATAATTAATTTATAATGAACTAGCTGACCCGGCAAACTTCGTATCGCCTTAGAAATTAGAATCAATGATGTGATGTGATTATTTTGAGAACGGAAAGCATTTCGACAGGGGCCCCATACGCCTACGGAGCTCCTGACAACAATAGGTCACCGGGGCCCATACACTTACGGAGCTATGGGGCCAATACTACAATACCCTTGAGCGTAGAGGTACGCTCAAGGGCGTTCATACCACCATGAACCATCAATTTTACCTAATTCTACCTACATTAAAAAAAAATTACCACTCTAAAGGTGTTCGCCGACCAAGCATTCTGTTACGAATATTCATTTGCAGCACGTATTCTGTCAATTCTATGTCAAACGTCAATTACATAGAAGAATATCATAAAGAACTCTGTTCCGTGATAAAGAGGTATTAGAATAATGAGCCCTTTTTTTCGAATGCGAATTCCAAATTCAAAATTAAGACATGGCGTATGTCGGGTTAGCTATTTTATATGGCGGTTAAGTATTCTTAAATTTTCTAATTTTCCTCGCTATTTTCTTCATTTTTTCTTCCATAAGAACCTACTCCTAACAATAACGAACACAACAAAAAAGAATTCGCGGAAGCGGTTCAGCCGTTCAGGCACCATCTCATGACCAGAGGAAATAGGGGTTCATTTATATATATATATATATTAAATTTCGGGTTTCATATTATGTTGACGTCGTACAGATAGGGTTTCAACAAAAGTTATCAAGACTATTAGAAATGACAGGCCTTGGCATCCAATTTTCTTACAATTTTTTTTACGTGCTTGCGCACCGTGCAATGTGATCAGTAAAAAGAAATTCAGATTCAAAATGCGACAATGACTATAAATAAAATAAGAAAGTTTGCAAAAAGTGTTTGTGGTATCGAAGAAGCCGCATTGTTTAAGTGGACAGTTTTACTGACAATAAATGTATAGATTAGCCTTCGGTAAAATGTGATTTTCTAGGCCACCTAAACTGCATTTTTTATATCAAATTGCAGGTCAGTTTTTCTTCATCAAAATTATGTTTTTGCAACATTTTGGAAAAAATTAATAGTTTGTGTATTTACTAGGTACGTTTTTAGTAATTGATAAGCTCGGCTCGTGTTTAACGATACTAGTTCTGAATATCCATTTAAGAATTTCTATATAAACAGTCATATTATACTATACCTACCAATTGACTCAGTAAAAGGTAAACGAGCAAAAAGAGTAAACCATTAAATCGATCGAGCTATTTCGGAGGACTGCAACCACAAACACCATGACAAGATTTTTATATAGGTACAGTGTGATTTTATCGTTTCCGATAAAAAGAATTTGGGCACAATTTCGATAGCAAAATCATCTGGAAGTATAATTTTTTTTTCTTTCGCAAAATTTGATTTTGCTTTCGAAACTGTTGCCAAATTCGTTTTCTCCGAAACGACTAAAAATCACGCTGTATTACAAGATACAGCAAAAAAATAATCACAAACCTATATTACTTTAACCTACCAAACAGGTGTTCTCTACAAGTTGTGTTATATTAAATGGTTACAAATTATGGCAATAAGTACGATATCACACAACTACAACAACTGACGATTTTAAATTAAGGTCCAGGTATATAACGAGGATGACACTGTAATATTCTTACGTTTCTATAAATCTGACTATTAAAAAATTGAAGGTAAACGTGACACAATTAACTACACAAACACGATTAAATGAACGGTAACCTACCGATAATCACCGATTGGGTAACCGAAGCTAATACAGCGATAAATTGGTAAGAGTACTCATTTTATATGAACACCCTTTTTACTCGAAACATAAAAAAGTACATTTAATTGGATGGGGATCATTGAAGTGATGAAGTAGGTGTGGTAAATGAAATACTACTAGTAGTTCAAGAATATCTTTATATGCAAACGCATTTTTTCATTTAACGTGTAGAACATCTAATAGTGACCGTTTAGCAATGGTGGGAGAGTTTTATATGAAGCAATTATAAATGTGTTGAAAATAGTCTTGGAATAAAAAAACTTGCATGGAAGTTTTTCTTTACCTTTAGGAGGATAGGATAGGGGCCTCTTTTGTCCGCACTTAGCCTCTCTCTTGGGCCATTGTGCGTAAAGAGTGTTGGCTAGAGCAGCCAGCCTAGCTCCGCCCAGAAACGCAGAAGCTTACTGGGGGCTTCACAGGCTTCGCGCAGTGACCTCATTGTGCCGAGGATTTGGGATCGTTATGTTATATGTAATGGATATCGTCTATGGACGTGTAACACAAGAAATTCAGATTCTTTCACTGCCATTTGTGACACTACGGTATTTTTAATTACGGCCAGCAAAAGCTTACAAAATATTTAAATAAAGAAATATATCAGATGTACTGAATGTATTTATAAGAACTTCAGTTCATTGCTTTAGATGTTAACTGCAGATTGTTGTATGAAACAGTGGTTTTATTGTTTGAATCAATCTTACAGTTAAGAAGCGAATATTGCAAAGTCTATTGTACAACAAGCATCTGTCATAACATTGAAGCAGTTGTAAGTGATCTTATCTTTTGACCAATGTTTGTGATAGTAAATTGTATATCTATATCAAAATATTTCATTGCGAGATTTGACAAGCCTTTCACATGTCTCGCTATTTTATTAACCTTTATTTCAAACAGTCCAATCCAGCATCCTAAACGAGAAATGATTAATATCTTAAACTCAATAGATATTTTGAGAATGTTAAGTAGAAATGAAGAAGAATGCAAGACAATAATATTATTATTGAATAACATCTAGAATTGGGTATTTGACTGACTAGTCAAATTAGATACTTTTTACTAAACATCAAAACGGAAAAGTTATCAGGAAAGTTTATGAATTAATTTATTGTGACGTCATAATATTTAAAATAGGTGGATTACTAAAATAAATAAAAACGATAAATCCTGGTTATTCATGACTATTCGGGACTTCATGCGATAATAATTTTGACTTACTTTTGCCGAAAAAAAAAACAAAAACGATAAAATAAGGACCGACGCAACTTTTACCGCTCTGTTACCGTTCTTCATTTAATAAGCTAAGTTAAACAATTTATTTTAACTACTGGAAAATACCCAATTGCTATGGATCATTGGACATTCTGTATGCATAACTTTGTATAGTAAAATTAATAAAGATAAAAAGTGGTCACACAAGATCTGTGCAGAAAAACGGGTGCAGGGGTTCAGTGCCCGGGCTGTACACAGACCTAACGAGTTCCCACAATCTCCACTGATATAGTTATAGCTTGTCTCACAACGCGAGTACGACATTCTATTGTAGAGACAATAAATAACTTTCGATTATAAAATTTTATATTCCATTCACATGTTTTCAGATTTCTACATTCGATGTAAGTCTCTTCAGTTTTGACAATTCATACACATTCGAATATGATTATTTTATTACACACTTAGTTTTAAGTGACACAGCTTTCTAACATTCCCCAAAAAAAGCCGTAATCCCATAGCGTAATTGGCGAAATTGAGTGATAAGTACTATTATAGAAAAACATCTTTTATGAAATGTATAATTTTTGTATTAGCTAACGAGTTGTAAATTACGAAAGTGATATTCAATAATGAGGGTTATTACTACCGACTGTTACCGAACAGATGTGTCGGCGATAAACACATACTACAAATGAAAAAGTCTCAGTTGAAATCCGGAAGCGTCCCAATTACACTCTTACAAAGTGTTTATACGCACGCTTTGTCGTAAAACACTTTCTAACCAAGAGTTTCAAATATAATCCATCAGTCTTAATAGATATTCTTTGCTACTGAAAAAACACCTAATGAACAATGCTTGTAGACTTGTAGAGGAACAAAATTAATAGTACTGATATAATTATCATTCATTACGCTCATTTATCTGCGATCTCTAATTTGGTTAATAGCTTTATCACATATAATATAATCTTATCTAAGCTAAACGATTAACAAGTTTACAGGTTGCTAGCGATACATTTGATGATGAATGAACGTGTAAAAAAAAAAACTTGAAACCGCACAAATCAACCTAAAACGATCAATTAGCTGTCATTATAAAGCAATTTGTCAGATGCTGTCCGAACGCGCGAAAGAAAGTTCGTCGTCGCGTGCGCACTTCTGTTCTTAAAACGTATACGAGGTTAGATAACACATGTTTTTTGAATAGTGTGTGAAATTGTAATGGCTTGTGCGTTATATGAGAGCTTAATTTGCCTCCTATAGTTTCCACTATATTGCAATACGTCTACCTATAACTTAATGATAAAGAGTTATATTTCATGACCCATTCTCGTTAGAGGCGACATCCCCGTAGATGCATAAAATGTCCATTAAAATTCATTTCCAGTAATTTTCATGGCTTGAAGACTTGTGTTTTCAATTAAAAATTTCAGAATTGTTATGATCGTCGATTTGATTCTTTTCACGTTGTTGGGTGAAATTAAAATTATATTGGGATATCATTCGCATGAATTTTATAGTTTCTTGCATGTTACTTGTTGTTTTAGATCCGTAGGTATTCTAGAATGGTAGGTACTCGGTACTGGATCTCAATTTATCTGACAATCCGTCATCATTATAAATCGAGATTATTCAGTGTCGTTCGATAATACGGGCCTTAGTTTATTTTCCCTCATATACAACTATTTATTCTCTTGAATGACATTTGTAAAGTATATTATACAAAAGGGAATGTATGGATTGATCCATAAAATCAAAACGATATTGCGAATAGTAAAAAATGCTCTTGAACCTAAAACAGTTTCGAGACTATAATTTTGATTTCAAATTATAGGTGAAAATGTACGAATGCCCAGATTACGGCCACAATCTGTAATGTGCTGTGGTAATATAAAAACTATTAAACCTTTTTGTTTGGCCCTTTCTCTGTGAGGCTTTCTTTTTTTTATTGTTTTGCGGCTACGTATGCGTTCACATTGTTTATTTATTATGGCGATTGAAAAGCCTTGTTGATTTTAATTGCTTGATCGATTTGGGCTTATTGGTAAACTTAATTTGCAAATGCTTGTTAATTCGAAGCTTCGAGTGACTGGATTTTCTAGTTACAGTTTTTTTAATCCCGAGTATGGCATAATTTACTGTTAGGTATCAGTCACCTTCAGTTTTTGTTTACCTGAACTGGGTGGACCGTTTTTTGTTTGTAAACAAGATCTACTGTTATAAATCTTTGAAAGTAGTTTTTCGTAGAATTATTTGTCAAGTTAAATGACTTCAGGTCATTAACGTTTGATTCTGTTACGGAATATCTTCAATTAACTTTTAACGTTATTAACGTGTATCGATCATATTTTTATATTATATAATTATCATCATGATATACAAGCGTACACCAATGTGATCTGAGACAAAATATTTTTTTTTTATCATAACTATTTTGCTAGATAACAAACAGGCTAACAATCAGAACACCCGCTCTAAAATACATCCGCAAATAGGTTGAAAGACATTACATCTACGTTATTATCGGAATCGTACACGTCCTTGTCTTTTCATATTGAAGCGGCACCTTGACAGTCATTTTAACCATTCAATTTATGTTTATAACCTATTGTAATGTGTCCATAAGAGATCGTACCTAATAGTAAAATAAAATGATGTGAATACTAGGATAGTCTGTACTCTTGAGGCTCAGTCGTAAAGCATTTTGTTATTAGGTTTTCACGCTGTGATCATGAATTTTATTTAACCACCTTCACCTGTTAGCCAATATTTTCATGCTCGATTTTCATATTTTACTAAATTATTCTTCTCTGCTTTAATCTAGAATTTTGCAATTAAAATGTACAGCCAACGATAAAACTAGCTCATTATAATTCATTAGCAAATGTATAGTCGTAATTTTTTTGATAAATAATAAATACATGAAATATCTAAACTTTGTCTTCTCAGGATAACAAAATATATTATATAAGTACATTTCAATTACTTATAAAAATAAATCTATTTGTAACAAGTATGGATTCTAAAAACATTGGAAAAAATGAAATGCTCAAGTGAGACTCGAACTCACGACCTTTCCCTTACAGGGGGACTTAACATAAAAAGTTAGCATAATAAATGCTATAAAAAATTCATTCAAACAAGTATGGATGTTCATCAAAGGATGGTTTGTGAATTTGTTAGCACCTTTGTCGTTGATTGTAGAAATGATACCTACTTTTTTATTTAATAATATCATAACACTCATACACGCCACGGACTTACACTTCTGACGATTATCTTTATGAAGAGTTCGCTGGCTTTGAATGCACGCACGCGCACCTCCCATGTCACTTTCAATTTCGGTGCAAACGCTGATTGTAACTTGTAACACGGTCTTTGTTGTCGCACTGGTCATACGAAATGAAGGCACAAATTTCGTCTTCATGGTTAGTAAAGAACTTCTTGATACGAGTATAACTGTTGATTGTGACCGTACCATTAAAACAGGAATTTCCTTACCACTCCTTCGTGAAAAAAATATTTCATGAGGCCGTTCAGCCCAATAAGTAATTTATGATAGAACCTAAAAAAGTACAGCAAGAAAAAATATCAATCAATAAATTAGCCAATTGCAGTTGACTGCTGGACATAAGCCTCCTCCAATGTAGGGATGCTTTGGTCTACTGTATAATTAATTGCTGTATTTGTTAGGTTTGCAATTGCAGATACGCCATCAAAATTCTTAAATGTTACTCTTGCTAGAGCGGCTGTACGCATCTAGATGAAATTTGGCTTGAAGGTAGATTACTTAGTATGCACTACATAGGCTACTTCTGATTCTGGGAATAAGTCACTGTGGGTCACAGGAATAGTGTCAGTATTACACACGGTTGGAGCCACGAGCAGCAACTAGTATCATAACAAATAAGCTTTGAAAAAAAAGTGTACACTAATATAACATTTTTTAACTACACACTAAAAAAGATAACTAACGCATATACAGTTTGAAATCAAAATCAATTTTGTTAAACAAAATTTGATAGTCACGACACTGCCGGCCACCGTGTCTCAACCGATTACTTTTTTATGGTTGGCATTCGAGACATGAACAGTTTTTCATGAATTTCTTATCAAAGGAGACAGTGAAGGCCGATTATTCAAATGTAGTACAAGATACCGAAGCGTCACGAAAACGGTTGTCAAGTAGGTTGAATGAAGTCACAAAACTCTTTTTAAAGCCAAAACTTGTGGGAGTAAGTGCTCTCGTTACGTGCAAATGTATTTAAAGTGGACAAAATGGAAAGCAGCGTTAAGGGAACACATGGCCGCTAGAACTTTCTATTTGCTTATGCAAATAGTTTTAATTAAGGTGTAATTGATACACCTGCAAATAAATTCTTTGTAATGGACGCTAATAGAATAAAAACTGAGGGATGTCTCGCATATAAATAAACGATAAGTTTAAAGTAGGACAAAATGTGGAACGTCCATTATCTGCTCCGAGCACGTTTCTAAGATAGGTACTATAGACACGCAACAAGCAAAAACATGGCAACGATCTTGACAGCACAGCGTTCCCAGAGAAGCAAAATATGTAATTAAAACTACTGTATCTAGTTATATTATAACCACTTATTTGTTATGGAAACGGCAAGTATGCGTATGACAAGCGAAGGTAGCAGCTTAATGGGGAAATGAATTGATCATCAATTAAAAAGTAATGAGATCAGAATTACCATCCAATATACTACCAAAGTGATTTCACTTCTCAACCTAGGTATTATATGAAGGTTTAAAATACAGTTTTATACACTTTTGCGCCCAATATTCATAAGATATATCACTGAAGGCTTATTAGAGATATAGCTTCAGAGAAAATCAGTAGCAAGCGCAGATTCAGTAGGTAAGTAGGCAGAGACGTGGTTACATAGCTCGTTAATGACAGTTATGGGACGGAACAGAACTATCAATTTTCGCAAAATAAATATTTCTCTTAGCTACGCGGAAGCCACCGCTGTGTTATTCCAACAGGCGGTGCCGCATTAGCCAGCCGCAATCATTTCTGGCGAAAGAGCAATTTCCTAGACTTTGTTAACTTTAAGCACGAGATGCCCAGACATTGTAAGGAAAGGCTCCGCATCTCCACTGTTGCATCGTGGTATACGGAAACCATGAAATAATAAATCACGATAATGACGGCAATATGATAGGATTTATTGTGCGTCGATCGCATCCTATAATGTTTTACGAGAAACAACACCAAACATAAACAACAAAACATCAGAATAACTTATGGTGTTATTTGGTAGAGCAACTTTCCTATTATCTCATGAGTATGGAGTAAATAAATAATGTTTTAAAGTCACGTTTTCCGAAGTCTTTCAAAGTCGAGTTTGATTAATGGAATGGGATCTCTTTAATATATCAATGCTCATTTGTTTTTGAAGTACGCGCTCAAATGCATGCGGCCATGTTTAACGACCTTATTATACAAAGAGAGTGTCAGTCAAATGAACCACGAACTAGGTATTCCATTCATTAATGTAATTCATAATAGCTAGGCGAATATAATCGCATAATAGTGAAATCGCGATACTGTCAGAGGCAGAGCCTAAATTGCCACATTGCAAATACAATACAAATAAAACATTGTAATATAGCCAAGAAATGGGTTACCTTTTCAATAATATAATTATACTCATTGGTATCGAAGAACTCATGGTATAAAAGATGAGCATTATGAAGCTACTGTATATTCATAGGGTGTGTGCTTGTGCTATTGTTCTTTTTTAGAAGTTGTGTCGGCGGCAGGCGGTATCGTTCTGCCGAAGTCGACAACACATAAAGACTACAATTATAATTAGAAGAAGACCAATTATCAAAAGCCTTCACTTTTTCTTACTTTGCCTCTTCGGTCATACAGCGTAAGACTAAAATATCCATCGTTAGAAAAATTGGTAGTACAGTCTATCTTAGCATGGCTTACCATAAAACAAAATCTCAAAATAAATGACGTAAACTCACTCATAACACGCCTAAATTAATAAAAGAATATCTACACATCAAACAGACACTTAAAACAATAAATAAATTTTAACTGATATTGAAATGATTATGAAGGCATTAGAAGGTTCAGGGTAGGCAGCGCGAGTGTAACGCCCCTGGTGTTGCACACGTCCATAGGCCGCGGTAACCACTTTCCATCAGGTGGGCCGTGTGCTTGTCTGCCACCTAAGTGGATTAAAAAAAAAAGGAGCAATAAAATAATGTTAATAGGAACCGTCAAAATGATCTCACCTCAATAGATGGTAAGAAAGAAGGAAGGCTACCATTATAGATGCCAACAATGGTTAATGCTTAAACGGCGGTCCTCAGCTTGACAGCTTCAACGCCTAGATGTTATTGACGCTCCACTTAAAGGATTGGGATTGTAGGCAGATGGAAACAGGTGTGTTGGTAAAGAATTATAAGACATTATCGTGCTGTAAAAAAAAACGACATTCCGTTTTGTTCTCAGTGAGAGTTTGCCTTCAGTTTTATCAGGTATGGTAAAGTAATATGGGCTATATTACTTAATTATACCTAAAAAAATCGTTAAGGTGCTTAAAGGTACCCGTCAATAATATACCTATAAGCGCTTGACAGCATCTGGATTGGTCACTCTCTCGACTTGTCAATAGATCAGTAAACTTGATGAAGAAGATAGCCATTACATGCCTCGAGCAATATTTACCACGCAAAACCTGTCTAGACTACAAAGTTAAGTACTATGTCTTATTAATAGCAAACTTAATCTCACATGAAATCAGCGGCAGATATAATCTGCTACCGGTCGCCCACTCCAGTCAGATAGTTCTTTCAGGGCACGTTGGGATCTTTATTAGGAAACAAAAAGCGTGATTGGTTCTACGCACCATGTAGGTATGGCTGTGTTATCAAGACATGCTTTCGATCTGATAAAGTCGGTGCTGTAAGCATTAGATCAATTCTGACGAAAAAAATATGGGCGTTAGTCCCGGTTGCCATACCGGTTGTCGAACATTTGTGGCACTCCTTACAAGTAGTTCCCAATAGGTTGTGAAGGTCAAGTGGCAGTCGTTTCACGAAAAATATCGAAGCAGCCGCATTATAGTATAGCTGAAAGGCGTCCCCAACTGAGTTAGGAAAACACTCACATAATGATGACTACACTACAATGAAGTAGCAATTTCATCAATTAATATAATAGGAATAACCCTAACTATCACGACTGATATTAAAGTCCATTTCAAACAGAGAGGGATTGGCCTCTGTAGGTCTAATCGTGATCTGAGCGCTTCGCCAATTTAATATATTGACAGTATTGAACTTTCTACGGATAGCATCTTGGAAAACAAAACAAACCATGCATAATAATACACGATAGGCATCTCTCTGTTGCGTAATTCTTATTTTTACATAATGAACATTTCTGTTTTTAGATGATTCATCAACTTATCACGCTCGATATTTGAAACAGATTTGCAAATGCAATTCTCATTCAAATGGTATCGTACGGTTTAATCTTACAACTTTATAGAAAGGCTTGGTATCTTTGCTGCAGTATACTGTAGATTGTAATTTACGAGTCATGCGCGTGCAGAGGTCCCGATACGCACGATCGCCCATTACGCATGTGTTGAACACGTTTCGCACCATGGCGGTGCGGAAGAGCTAGCTAATGACCGTTGTTGGTTACATTGTGCCAACAAAAGACAACTCTGATCCTCCTTAAAAGAGCCATAAAATAACGTAATTTAGTATAGAAGGATATCACACTAAAACACTTGTATTATTTGTTAGAAACCTAGAGTTAAACTAGGGCTGACAAAGAAAGAGAAAGGATAATATTTAAAATGTATAGCTATTTTATCACAACTGTTTCCGATACTAGCGCAATTATGTTGGAAAACCTTAAACGACAAGTTTATGTAGCATATATATATATAATGTAGGTATTGTAAGGCAGTGTGCCTAAAATATTTTCTAATTGTAAGCTAAGATGTTACCCGAATATTTTCAACCACACAGCTCACGCAAACATTCAGTTGGAATACATACAAATATAGGTATACTCGTCGAGAAAACAAAACAAAATGGTCCGGTAGACTTGCGGTTGCTGAGATAAATGGGGAACAAAAAATATTGGAACACGAGTCATGATACCGACAAAATACGAAAACAACTGCGGTAATTCACTTTACGATCGTCAGGTATAACAACTGTTAGAGCTTGGCGCCACTGAAACCAATTCCCCGTGTTTAACTGGTAACATGAATTCAATTACAATGTTGAAACGAAGCGTTGTCACACTTCAGATTGTACAACGATCACTGTTAAAATGTCACACAAATAACGCGTTATAATCGATAAGTTTTAATACAATAGATTCTACAGAAAAAACAATGACTAATTGAGTAGACTGATGCCGACAGCGATTACCGTAAGAACGGGACCAGCTTTTGTGGCTCTCCCGGCCCGTGCTACAAGTACATGTCATGGACAGCTAGATCAGATTATCACAAAAAATACGTACACCAATCTAGCCTTGTTTATGGACTTAATACACTTCTTGCAGTCGCATCGTATTTGGTTTTTGTTAATCTGCAGTTAACCAGAAGCCATAAAAACTATTAAATGCAAAAGCGAACGGTGTTTCCTGAGGTATCTAATAATCCAGCAGATATTTCAGCGGAATCGTGAGCATTATTTTATATGCAGCGCTGGAATTCATGCCGGGCGTTCAGTAGCGTGCATGCGCATTTATTCGCTAAGGCAAATAGGGCCGTTTACGGGTACTAGCGGCGTTGCGCTAGCCAATTACGTGTCTGCAAAGTATTCATTACATAGGGAGAAGCTGAGTAAAATGCATAGGCGCTAGGTGCACCAACAGCCCGGATAAGCGTAATGTACGATCGGCACAACCTTATCGGGATATCGGTTCCTTGCAGCCGCGCGTGCCTTTGAATACATAGATGTAGCCGCGACGATATCCGATATCGTATAGAATATTGTCGTGTATTCGCGCTCGTCCTGGAAGCTGCTGAGAACTCGCACACAATGAAGATCGTTGCCGGCCGTTCAGATGTAAATCTTTACCCACTCGATTTCAAAGCTTTGTATTGTTCTATTTAACGTTACAATTCAAGACAATTTCTCCAACTTTCGTGAGCGTTTATAAGGAAAGTACGCGACTGTAATGTCAATCTTGGCAATTTTATTGTGTTAGATATACCTAGGTATATAGAAATATCTAGCCTTTAAGTAATTTACGCATCAGATGACATATTATATACATAAAAAAATTCTGTTGCTAGGACTGCCTAATAGAATAGGTACAAGGAAGTACAATGGCTTTCTCGATCTAACTCATTCTAAGCCGATATATTACCAAGTCAATGTAAGTCGTGCGTAAGTAATACTGCTAACGATCTACAGAAAATCTATGTTCTATAAGCTAAACCTATAATTCAAAGCAAAATATGAGTAGTAGACGACGTATGAACTGTGAAAGTAATAGATGATTTAATGCGAGATAAATTCAATTTATCTTACCTATTAGAGGAGAATTATCTTGGTGTACTGAGACAGGGTGGTGTCACAGGGTAGCGTGGGCCCTTATCGAACCACTCAAATCTGTTACTACACCCAACAGGATCGCTCTCACTTATCTCACATCCTACGCGAGAAGTTGTAAACGTTTCTCTCTAGACATTTAGAAGGATAACATATTCGCCACTAAATTGTGCTTAAAGCAATACAGAGAAATGAAACCGCACTATCCATTTTCCTTATCTCTGATTGATTATAAATAATTAAAAACTAATTCAAATTGGTGTAATTTCAATGGTATCTTGGTTATTTGAATTAGCTCACTGTACATTTAACAACTGTTGTCCTGCTAATATCATAAACGCGAAAGTTTGTAAGTATGGGAGCTTGGATTCATGTTTGTTACTCATTCATGTCGGAAGGGCTGGAGCGATTTTAATAAAATTTATGGTATGGTAGGTATGGAGTTAGCTGACACCCTACACATAGGCTATGTTTGGTCGCGATAACCGACATCCAAGCGGGCGAAACCACGGGCAAAAGGTAATTATACATAATTCAAACAACTAGTTAATGTTTACTAGTAAACGTATAAGTATTCCGACCGATAAATGTATCAAGTATCTAGTTTACGAGAAGCAAGGGCATTATTTACCATTCGGCGGACACTTCGAAAATCTTATTTATTTTCGTTTTCACGCCTTGTTTGGCGCTTGTTAAAGAGGTCCAGCTACTTGGAACATACCGTAACAAATCCCTTGCCAGACGGCTACACGACAATCTGTAACCCGATCTGAGAGACGTTCCTCAGTATTTCTCTGAATTGTTTATCTGACTAGTTTCTTCAACGTCACGACGTTGTATCGATGTTTGACCACGACATTTGACGTCCGATATAGCTAGCACACTCCCTTTAGTTACGAGATCAGTGCATCTCGAAGTTTATGTCAAAATGTTTCCCAATTTTTCGAGATGTTTCACTGTGTGCCACTTTAACGTTTGCTCTTCTAAGTTAGATAAATTTTATAAGAGTTAATCAGTAGAATAAAACTATTTACTCCAAATTAATGCGAGTTGGTATAGTAGGTATATTTCTATAAAATTCTACATGCATACAAAGTTGATTAGTCCTTTTTCATAGTCTTTAGTGAGCTCATTGTATTCATTAGTCTTACCTACGGCTAAGTGGAAAAACTCGAGATATGTGGCCCTACCTTTAGGAGACAAATCGTGAATAGACAGTGCAGGGAATGAATAAATTACAGATGAGGTTTCCAGTTTCTAAATACACATTACTAGATTTGTTCTTGCAAATCAAAATGTGAAACTAATAAACCCTTGAAACTGTTTTGGTTATACATGAACCATTGAATAGTCACTATTGTTACATACAATAGAGAGAGCATGTAATGCTTATTACCAAATTTAAAAAAAACTTTGTAAGCTAAAGTAAACTAAATTAACGGACTAAAATACAATCCTATCAAATTCCTTCGGTCTTTGTAACAACATAATCGAAAATAAAACAATAAATACAATAGTCAGAAAGCATCTGGAAAAAACTTAGCGCAAAATTTTGCACGTCTGTCTTCTAGATCTAGAATTCTAGACCATCGATGTAAGACTTGATATCACCTGCCTCATTTTAGAACGATTTGTTCGCACAAATATAAATACATATCACTTAACTAAACTAACATATAATAAGCACTTTATGTGCCTATAATTACTTTACTGATTTTATCTTACAAACTTAACATCCCAAGAACATGATTTTTACGAACATGTTAAATGGTAGGTGGGCTAGTGACGCTTTAATTTGATCTTATCACATTTTTTACACGCATGTATTAAGACTGTTCACTAGAACCTAAACTACTTCAGTGTTTTTAATTGGTAATTTAATGTTGTTGAGATTTTACGGTATAAGATGGACCCCCATCAAGATATTCAGAATTCAAGCCTGGTACGCTTGCTATTGACGGACGAGGTGTTAGCTTTTTTATAAGAGGTTGTCAGACGGCAATCGCTTCCATGAAAGTTTAGATAACCTAAATATAGGAAAGAGAAGAAGGAATAGTGAAGCGAACTCTGGGCTCAGTACAAGTTTTATATGTACCAAGATTGGCACTCGGATGATAAAGACCTACTTAGATTAAAGTAGTATTCTAAATTGACTACTTTAGACACAAGATACGACACGCAAAACCATTTTAAACACAAACGAAATGTGTTTACTTGGCTTAGAACGAAATATATACCAGTACTTTAGGTTACCGGTACCTACTTATTTTATAAAAAATATACGTAAACCAATATTTGGTGTATCGAGTTCTGTAAACTAGAGCGATCGCAAAATAAAAACGCAAAATGAAATAATTTCAAAGAGCTATTTCAAATAGTCGTGACCCTTTGGTTATTGCAAATGTACACAGCCTTTAGTGTCCCCTCGGGTGGCCACAGTTAGAAATAGAATTCGCTCAGAGATGAATTTAAACTTGTATTTTTAATGAAGAAAGGAATACAACGTGACTGTGATAGATTTTTTAAGAAAAAGATTATTTTTATTAAATTGTAGATACAAGTAGCATCATAGATTTATTACGATGGTGAAAATATAACCGAATGCTATCTTGTTACAGTCCTCCTACAACCATGACGTTTATGACAGTCGTCAATGTTTGTTATAAACGTCAATTTACACATATCAATCCCAAACATTTAACATTCTATGTTACAATACACCGGCCAACGAATTGCCACGTGTCTGGTGGGGCAGGATCTGGATTAACAAAGTAATAAAGTAATATTAATTTTTTATAGACCATTTTTAATTTGACGTATCTCACACTTAATTTTTTTAGTATTAGGTACTGTATATCTCTTCGTTCCTTCGAGGTTTATTAGTCGTAAACGATAGCTTACGGTTCGAAAGTTTTATTGATTTTAGCTGCATTACGTGCATGGTGCTGCAAGTGACAGCATTATGACATGACTCGATGCTGGCACCGCTACGCCAGCATCGTGTCGTACAGATGACAGCGTCGTAGCAGTGCCGTGTCGTATTATTGTGGACAGGCACTAAACCATTATTAATAATGAGGATACTCTCTCTTCTACCTGATCTAACTATTCTTACAAGAATGGAACCATTTAAAAGTCTACTTTGTCAATAAATTGAGAAGCAGTGACAGCGTTACCAACTAACTTCCTAACATATCCAGTACATACAAAAATGGGAGATGCCTACGTCCAACGGTGGACTGCGGTGGGTTAATCGATTACATACGATACAAAAATGATGGATAGATTAGAACATTGAAATATTTCGACAAAATAATGTCTATAATATCGCGGATATAGCATTTTTATCGGGAAAAATTAAACATCCACACAATTTTAAAGTACTTCATCAAAATCTGGAATGTTAAAAGAAAATGTTTGTACGTTTTCCACTATCATTTTATTATTCTCGTGATTTGTTTCCTACCCATCGTTTGGAGCCTAATAACGACGAGGAGGAACCGGGGAAAGTTCTATTGCAGCATTAATAGGCTCTAAGGAGAAAGCGGTTTAGTGCTATTTATAGTGTAGGTATTAATATAGCCAGTACAGGTTGTCGAATTATTTTGTATTTTGTTAGTCAAGTTCAGTCGGGAATGATACGAAATGTCACGAAAATGAGATGAAACTCATTATCTGCTCGTTCAAGAATTTATCATAGGGTCAACACAAACTATGGAACTAAAATTAAGTTCTCTCGCGACCGAATTCGGCGACAGCGACTGGGGTAGATCCTGTAACCATACATCATAAGTAAACCCAATGATAATACCGAAGCGTTACAGATAGACCAGTTGTTGAACTTTTTAGGGCTTCAGCCACCCGTAACGACTGCCATAGATGTTCGTATGGCAACCGGACAAAATATTAAAAAGAATATATCTATATAAACATGTAATTTTGTAGTAATTGCTAAACAATACGAAATTAACGTTATTTGTCGTGTGAAAGCACATTTATCATGTTAATGCCATTATTATTACAGCAAAGTTTTTCTGCCTGGAAGTAATTATAATAGAGAGAGTATAACAAGGATGTGATGAACCTTGATAGTTTTAACAAGCTTTTGCGTACTATAATTATTATGTCATAAGTTCATCACTTGCATGTTCTGCATGATGCAGTTGTGCATAAGTCGATAAAACAGAGCTATTCTGTGATTGTATTGACTATAACCGTATATTGTTATGTAAGTTATGTGGGATCAGTTATTTATAGTAAATACCCGTTCCTCTATCGTCGATAAAATAGAGCTATTCTGTGATTGTATTGACTATAACCGTATATTGTTATGTAAGTTATGTGGGATCAGTTACTTATAGTAAATACCCGTTCCTCTATCGTCGATAAAATAGAGCTATTCTGTGATTGTATTGACTATAACCGTATATTGTTATATAAGTTATGTGGGATCAGTTATTTATAGTAAATACCAGTTCCTCTATCGTCGATAAAATAGAGTTATTCTGTGATTGTATTGACTATAACCGTATATTGTTATGTAAGTTATGTGGGATCAGTTATTTATAGTAAATACCCGTTCCTCTATCATCGATAAAATAGAGCTATTCTGTGATTGTATTGACTATAACCGTATATTGTTATGTAAGTTATGTGGGATCAGTTATTTATAGTAAATACCAGTTCCTCTATCGTCGATAAAATAGAGCTATTCTGTGATTGTATTGACTATAACCGTATATTGTTATGTAAGTTATGTGGGATCAGTTATTTATAGTAAATACCGGTTCCTCTATCCATATCCTCCTCTATACTATTCCCGTGATGACGCCATAACTTGAGAACGGCTGTGCCGATTCATTCATCTGTTTTTAAATTTCATAATTTGTAGATAGTTCTTACGGAGAGAAAATAATAGAAAAATGCGCAGGACAACTGTTTCACGCGAGTAGAGATGCGAAAAATGATTAGTCTTATCTAAATATATTCGTAGGACAAAATATTACTTTTTATAAAAATAATTGACTTCATCAACTCTAAATTATAGTTTTGATACCTCCAGAACAAATTATTCGCCCAATGGTATCTGCATATACCATTGTAAATTGAAACGTGGAAAATCGGTCTCCCCGAGGGTGTTCATAGACTTGGTCCTTATATCACTATGTAAATATTTCATGCAAAGGCACGTCTAGTATAATACAGAATGCCCAGAGCAAATTTTGCTGTATGAATAAATATGGACACGTAGAGAAAATACTGTTATTATTGTTGAGCAGTAGTAAGACATTTCTTTAAACAATATTTATACATCCTGAGCAAACAATTCGATCATTGACGGTCCTAGTATGATAATCATGAGCTTAAGTTCAACATGTTATTATGTTATAGCTGCGACACCAATCATTCGTTAACTGTTAACAGTCTATTATTAATCAATACATTATGGGCCCACTTGTATTGGTTTCATGCACTAGCTCTACAACTTCTGCACTCATACGACATTCGAGCAACATTTCTTTAAATTTACATATGTTATTCAGTAGCTTGATAGTATACAAGTCACAGGTCAACCGTGTACGACTCGCTCAGTATTTCAGAATATCTTTATGAATAAATACTGCATTTATGGGGTAGTACAATTTAACTGAACATTTCTCCTTCGAAACGGTTTGAGTTATGAAAATTTTTGTGCATATTTGTAAGTCTACTATTTTTTAAACTCCAAATTATAAGTGTTGCTTAGCTCATCCAATTTTTTGATTTGTTTGGCAATTTTTTAACTTTTATTATACTATGATTGGCATTGAAAAATACATACATATCTGAATTGTAACATAGACGATGAGGGAGGCCATGACGCGTGTCTGCGACGCGGCTATGCCTAGGGCTCCGCCCTATAATCCGAGGCGTCAGGTCTACTGGTGGTCGGCGGACATTGCGAGGCTCCGACAGGCCTCCGTGATCGCTTTCCGCCGGTGGACCAGACTCCGAAGGAGGCGTAGCCGCCCCGCAGATACGGAGCCCCGAGAGGCGGAGCTTCATGCGGGGTACAGGGAGGTCAGAAAGGCCCTCCGAGTGGCCATAAGGCAAGCTAAGGCAGCAGCTCATAAAGAGCTGCTGGAGACGCTGGAGCGGGACCCATGGGGGCGGCCTTACCTTATGGTAAGGGGCAAGCTGCGCCCCCGGGCCCCACCATTGACCCGGTGTCTCCAGCCGGAGCTGCTCGGGTAGAGCTAGAGCTGGCGGTGTTAAGGCTTAAGGCCAAGAACACCGCCCCGGGACCAGACGGCATTCCAGGCCGAGCGTGGGTCCTAGCTCTAGGCGAAGAAGACGCTCTCGAGCCCCGACTGAGAGGGTTTCTCAGCGCATGTTTGGAGCGAGGCCAGTTTCCGAAGATGTGGAAGACGGGGAAACTGGTCCTCATCCGAAAGGCGGGGCGCCCGGCGGACTCACCGTCCGCCTACAGGCCCATAGTGTTGCTCGACGAGGTGTGCAAGCTCTTTGAAAGAGTCATTGCAAAGCGCCTCGTCGAGCACCTATCCAGGGTGGGGCCTGACCTGGCGGATGGCCAGTATGGCTTCCGCCGGAGGCGCTCCACCGTGAATGCCATCATGCGCGTGAGGACTCTGGCGAAGGACGCCGTCACTCGGGGCGAGGTGGTGTTGGCGGTGTCACTGGACATCGCCAACGCGTTTAACACCCTGCCCTGGAGCTGCATTAGGGAGGCGCTCGTGTATCACGAAGTGCCTCTCTACCTTCGCCGCATAGTCGGGGCGTATTTATCGGAGAGAGCAGTCGTCTACCCAAGTGCGACCGGGCTCGGTCGGCGAGAGATGTCGTGCGGTGTTCCGCAGGGATCGGTCCTGGGACCGCTACTGTGGAACATCGGTTACGACTGGGTACTTCGCGGTGAGCTCGCGGACGGTGCCGCCGTCACGTGTTATGCGGACGACACGCTGGTGACGGCGTGCGGGTCTACATACCGCGAAGCGACCCTGAAGGCCACGACCGCGGTTGCCCAAGTCGTGGAGCGGATCCGGCGGCTGGGTCTCAAGGTGGCTCTGCATAAAACCGAGGCCATGTTCTTTCATGGGCCTCGGCGCGTCCCACCAGAGGATTCCAGCCTCATAGTGGGAGACATTTCCATCGCCATCAAGCCCCAGATGAAATATCTGGGACTCGTTCTCGATGGCCGGTGGAACTTCGGGGAGCATCTCCGAAGACTGGCCCCTAAATTGAAGGACACAGCTGCCGCCTTGGGGCGGCTGCTGCCCAACATGAGGGGGCCGGATGACTCCTGCAGGAGACTCTACGCGGGAGTCGTGCGGTCTATGGCCCTATATGGGTGCCCAATATGGGCGGACACCCTGACGGTCCACAATGCGCGTCTGCTGCGTGGGCCGCAGCGTGCAATGGCCAGCAGGGCCATTAGGGGGTACCGCACGATATCTCTGGAGGCGGCGAGTCTCCTTGCCGGATCCCTACCGTGGAACCTGGATGCGAGAGCCCTTTCGATGCTATATCGGTATCGAAAGGAGGCGCGGGAGCAGGGACGGGAACCCGAGCCTGATGAAATTCGGGCCGTGAGGTCTCAGCTCCACAGGGACATGGTAGCGGAATGGGAGCTACGACTTGGGCGACCAAGCGCAGGGCACGCCGTAATAGCGGCGGTAAGACCCATCATGGAGGAGTGGCTAGAGAGGCCACACGGCAGCCTCTCGTATCGGCTGACGCAGGTGATCACCGGACACGGGTGTTTCGGGAGTTACCTGTGTCGGATCCGGAAGGAGCCAACGTCCGAGTGCCATCACTGTGATGCGAGCGAGGACACGGAGCTGCACACGCTGACCGAGTGCCCGGCGTGGGACACGCCGAGGCGGGTCCTAATGGCGGCTCTGGGGGTGGGAGTCCTCACACTCGCCACGTTGCTCACAGCGATGGTACGATGCGCGAACGCTTGGGGTGCGGCTGTCTCCTTCTGCGAGCAAGTAATGCTCGAGAAGGAGGCGGCCGGTCGGGTCCGGACCAGACTCCGGGCCCGGGAAGCCCGCGCAGAGCGAAGACGAACCGGACGTCGGAGGTCGCAGAACGACCTCCGTCCTCCATGAGCGCTGGCCTGGGGGTGACCGGTGGAGCCGCCTGTCACCCTAGCAGAAGCAGGCCGCGGCGGCGGTGCAAAATGCGCCTCCCCGTAACCGGGGCTAGATGGGGACACTATGGTCCCCACAACCCGAAGAGGGCCATCTCGATAGAGATGGTCCTGGGTCTGCCGGGGTGCGAGAGATATGCTTTTGGCAATCTCACCTCCGGCAACCAAGGACCCATGACGGCGTGCGTTTTAGTCGGTTCGAGTCCGACATAACCGCCTCCACCGGCTCCGTGGGGGTGGTATCCGTGGGGATTTTTCGCACGATAAAAAAAAAAAAAAACCCTTCTACTACCAACCCTATTTTTTAATAGCGGCAAAAATACATTTACCAGTTCAGCTAAAACATATTATTGGAAATATTTTAAGAAGCTAATAATATATGCTTAGGAACCGTAATTATTTGCTACTGCGGTTGGAGCCGCTCACACCACAGTGTTGATTGCACACACTCATTTCCGGTAAAAAATGGTCGTGTCGTGATCGCGTATTAAAATATTTGCGGAAGCTTTTTACTATGGCCAAAATTTGTACCGTTTTAGTTTTCTTTTTCTCCAATAATTGACTACTTCCGTTTGAGTAATGGCCAACTGATAATGACCCAATAAAAATATCGACAACACTTAAGCCGTCTGGACTTAAAATTTGCAACAAACAATGCAAAATGCCTCTTTTACGAAATGCTATGAATTTTAACACATACAGAAGAAATCCAGCCATGTCCAAGGTATATTCTAAATATAATAAATGTCTTAAATGAGTAACTTCAGTAACCTGTAGGCAGAGGTGAATTAACACCCACATTTCATCAATCATTGTATTCGATCCCCCGTAATAGGGGGTGAGCCTATTGCCGCATTCCGGGCACTATTGTTGACTCGAGCCAGAGTCGGAGTGTGTGCTGTAATGTCTGATGGAAAACAGCCCTATCCCTTAGTCGCCTTGTACGACACCACATGGGAAGAGATGGGGTGGCCCAAATTCTACTCTGCTGGGAACCACGCAGCTAATACTTTTAAAGTAAACTCAACTATAATGATATTCATATATAAACGTATCTGAGGGCAACGCCACAGGCGACCGGCCTGCGGTTTAGACCGTGACATACATAAAATATTATAACGATCTGCTAAACGAATACAAGAACATAATATGCATTTCCTTGCGAACAAAAAATGACAGACATATCATCATAATTGGTGAATGTGATTGACGATTGGTGAATGTGTTTATAATCGCGTAATTTACGATAGGATGTTACAACTGGATTGCTTATACAAGGTTCTCATAACCACTTTAATTACTGTGTATTCATAGCGATTTAAAATAAGTTATTACTCTTATATCTTTACTTTACTTTACTCTAGCTATATTTGCAGTGTCTATATACCTCAACAATAGCAATTCATTCATTCATTCATTCATTCATTCAATTTCATTTTATTTTCTTTTTATTGTAATTTAATTATGATGCAAATTAATTGAATACTAACACTAGTTCTAAGTTATATTGTTACGAACCAGATATGAATCGTGTAATTTGAAATAAATAAATAAATTAAAATAAATTAAATACCCATAAACCCAATGTATAATTTACGAGTTTCGATTCCTATAATAAGCATTACTGTCCTGGTAGGAGACTTATGGGGTTATAATGAATCTAAAAACAGCAAAATCATATTATATTTCTCAATTGCAGTTACAAGTGGACAAGTAACTCCCGTACTTTTTCAGTAAAGCGAAATTATCTGGGAATTCTTAAAAAAATATTTATCTTAAAACTGTCCTTTGTATCGAAATTCTAATAAAGATTATTTTAAATTTACAGTCTGTTGCACGATGCCTATAAGGCTTACCAGGCAAGCAATTCAGCTATTAAACAAATATCTACCATTTTAATGTGTAAACTATAATCAAATCGTGCTAACACTGTTGCCTTCTTCGCATAACTGTAAGAACAATAAAGGTATAAAGTACATAATGGACAACTTCAGAGATAAATCAGTGATTAATAATGGGCTAAGACCATAAGGTCACAGGCCAATCTGTCCTACGATCCAAGCGCCTTTAAAGTGTCTGCGATAAGAAAGTATTTGAGTAAAATATGAAATTGTTCGTTAAATTTATAGAGAATTAACCTGTTGACAAGGCGTGTTAGGGTTCACGATGGAAAGTCAATGCAATGATTGCGAATTTACCTTTATGGTTTCGACACGTCGAAGAAAAGGAAGTTAATTATTGTTATTAATTTTAGTTGTATTGACACTTTTACTTATATTGTGTAGGTAGTATTCATTACATATTATAATAAGAAATTAAACATTGATCTTCGCACAGAAGGATGATTCCGCTACCCTAATGTTATAAAACTTTTTAAGCAAGCCCGCCGGTTTCGAGTGCTCCTACCCTCCGAAACAAGTGGCAGTTTGTTCGTATTGTATAATATAATGATGGATGTATGGAATTTAACGTTTATGGCAGATGTTGATAACTGTCATATATGTCAAATCCCATACATTGGTGATTGGTGACCTGTTATTTTTTCATTATATCAATTTAATCTCTGTATATTCTAGGAGGTCGACCCCACTGCACCTACCCTATTACACATACCTAGGTATAATTTGAGTAAAATAACTATAAGGTGTTAATTATAATGGTGTTAACTGGTATACACAATCAGTTTATAATAAGTAGTTCTACATCCTGGATCTCTTACAATAATTGTAAAAGATCCAGGTAAATATGTATGTAGTTGTTAATTTACACCTTATTTGACGAAGTAAAGCTACAAGGGCTACGAGGAACACAAGATGCGAATGGGAGTCAATTTCCGGTATTTATTACTTAGAAATGTTAGAAAACATGTTTTAACATACGAGTTAATTAGTATGTTCATTAGTATGGTACTTCTTCTTTTTCTTGAATGAGACAATGGCTAATAACTGTCTGATTTGTTGCTAAATTAACACTCTGACTTCTTGCTAGAATTACATCTTGGACACCAAATAATCATCATCTTTTGGCTGATTCTTGTCATAGGTAGTTTTTTGTTAGGTACACATTTTATATTTCATACGTTTCGTGGCATCCACGCGTGTAAATGGAGGAAATTATTAATAATGTTTATACAAATGCCACGTAACACA
Organism: Eilema sororculum; assembly: GCA_914829495.1. Taxonomy (NCBI): domain Eukaryota; kingdom Metazoa; phylum Arthropoda; class Insecta; order Lepidoptera; family Erebidae; genus Eilema; species Eilema sororculum. The sequence continues at coordinate 14,181,632 of OU618552.1, read as the reverse complement.
TACATACAATATAAAATGATACTATTGTTTAGATAATTTATAACGGTTTCAACACTAAGGTGCCCAAACGGGATGTTGTAGGCTTTAATTTTACTACCACAAGCCCAATACTTGTTAATTGCTGTAAATGTATCCTACATAACCAATAGATAATAGTAGTTGTTACGTTTATGAAGATAATTACATTAACCTCGTTGAAGTTCTAAGAGCCCACAGTGAAATTGCAACTGTATATTTTAGAGCATCTAGATATTTTAACACTGTACAGCCTACGCACTTAGTAATTATAGGCTATGCAAAACAACAGAGACTTGTAGATGCGTATAAATTGATTAAATTTTAATGTGGAATCGTAACCACACTCGACAATATCAGTGATATTCTATTTAACAAATACAATACGATACAGGATTATCCAATTTAGTTCAGTCGTTCGGCCGCTATACGCTTACATAAAGTTTAGCGATTAGTTTAGTATATTAGAAAGAAGATGTGCTTCGACGAATTCTGCAGTACCTATCTACAAACTTATGCTTTTGCATCGTAATCACCAGTTAGCACCAATTCTATTTGCATCCAAAGTTAGCACCCAGGATTCGGTCTAGTCTCTCTATCAAACAATGATAAATACTTGGTTTATCTTTGCTTTCACTATAAAGCCGGACCAGAACCCCGTTCTTAAATCATCAGGAGTACCGCAGTTTTTGCGGTCTTCGATATATATAATACTTACTTTAATTAATAAAGTGTAATATTACCAAATGAGGTACATATTCAAATAAAAATACAAATAATAGAAGACCAGAAGATACTGAAGGTGTTGCCATTAAAATATAAAACAAGTGTTACTTTTATTATCAGACAATAAATGTATATTATGGGATTATTCATGTAATTGATAATTTAGAGAAAAGAACTCTACTACTGCATACTGAGAAGCTTAGTCAGTATGTAGAAGGTAATATAGTAAAGTGTCAAAGAAATACAGTTAAAATAAATAAAGTTATACCTAGTCAATTATAGCATGATATATAAATATGATCATAATATAAGATATAATAAATAATGTAAGTACTCTGTCCGCAGTTAAAGATCGCAATTAAACATTTAAGTACATCATAAACAATCTTGTTACGAGTAAATATTACTGATAACCGTTTTTTTTTACTTTTATTGAAAGTAGCAGTAACGGTTATACGAGTCCTTAAACATCGTAAAATCAGTGGCCTAATATCATCTCTTATAGCAATATTAACTCAATTAAAGTAACTCTCAGAGTGTGATTCGGACTAGGACTGTCTTCATCCGTCAGTATATTAATGTTCTATGGCGTCCATTACATGCTCATGCAAGCGTCATTCATGCCATCAGCCATGAATTAAGTTTGGATGATGTTTAGAATAAAAATACTTCATTCAACCATCTGTCACCGCATTAGACGATAGATGACGGAGAATGCGATCAATGTAGCTGAGTTTTGAGCTGGTCGCTTCTAGGCATTTTAAATTGCTGTCATTGACACGTGAAAAAGAAGACGAAAGGTTTTCGTCAATCACAGTCGTGACTGTAGTAAAACTGACAGCAAAACCTGCCGTGCAATGGACGCTTAAAACTTGTGAATCTAACAAAATAAATATATGCACTTCAGAGCACATATTAAGGGATAGGTACTGTTTGACTATATAACACTAGCATCCAGTCGGAGGCTGACGGTTCAACCCACACTATGGAAGTCACCAAGATTGAAATAATACTCGTATTACTGGAAATGGTGGAGAACAAGGCTTTCGAAGTAGTCCGGAACGAGTATTGAATAACTAAAAACCGTTATCGCAGAACCTTAAAGCGTAAGAGTAGGCGCCACAACTGTACTTAATAATGTGAATATAGGAGCTAATGGAGATGGATTGTAAAACTTGATGAATGGGATGATGAAGTGATGAGTACTAGTGAATTTATCTTTGAGTTTACGTGCTCGAAGATAAATTCACTCTGCCGTCTCTCACGACTTCATAACAGCTATGAGGTAAATGATACAAATAGCCGGAAGAAAAATGGATGTACTATCACCGTACATTAGCTAAATATGGTGTTCAGTGCTTGTTGAATGAGATACAATACTAATGGGCACATAACACGTAGACGTTTAATTAAAACTTTTACTATTGTATTTTTTTAAATGTTGTCTACGTTCTAAGTTGCCGACATATACAAAACACCAGCAACCCTCAGTCTGAAATAGGATTTGGCAGCCATAACCGCAGAATACCATGTGATAAATTAGCTCTTTTGTATACTCCCTAGAAGTCAGAATACGGAAGGCTAAGATGCCATCCATATACGGTGCAGAGTATACCTGCTAGAATCAAGCTTTTCAGTGACTCATTCCTATGCCGCACGACTAAGACCTGGAACTCCCTGCCAGCTCACGTGTTTCCTTCTTCCTACAGTCCCGGGTCCTTTAAGCGGGGTGTGAAAAGGCATCTAATGAGGCCGTCAAGCTGAGTGCCACCACTGTTAACATGGTACATGTTTGCGATAGTGACCCTCTCTCCGAGACTTTGCCTTTAGCTTAACATCAGGCGAGGTGAAGTCAAATTGACGTGTCCAAGATAAAAAAAAAGATTCCTTTAACCGAGATTTAGTAGAATAACAAAGTAAAGGAAAGAGTGAAGAGGGGCGAATTCGATGAAGCCTTTGTCCAGCAGTGTGACAAAAACTTGAAAAAACTTTTCATCTAAGAATCATTTTCCTTCCTCCATAAGTGATGAAAGACATTTCCATTTTGTATGAAACATAGCGTAATACGTATGTAAATCGGGATTCAGTCGGAAGTAATTATGTTACGTAACACAACTCTGAACTTGTATTGAGGCTGGTCGCGGCCAACGAACGGAGATTGCGTGTGACTAAACTGCGACTGCGTAGGCTTGATCGTTTATAATATATACTAGCTAATGCGAACAGGTATGCGTTGCAAAGCCTCTTTTTTATTAGTGTATTTTCCTATTTATGCATTATCGACTTGCCGAAGTGTCTCAGTTAAATATAATTTTGGCTGTGATTTCCGCTGGTCTTAATGATTTGTGATATGTTACACGTTACATATATCACATAATTTTTTATTTATTTATTTAACACGTTCGTTTATGCTTGAAACTAACACAAAATGTTTCAGGTATAAAACCCACAAGTGTCCCCAAATCGGTAATGTCGTGAATAACAAAAAGTTGACGGACGATGATATGATTACTCGTACAATATGTGAAGATGATAAAGAGGTTGGTGGTTTTTAGGTATTTTATTTATCAACTGATGCTGTAGAAAGGAACGAGCTGAGTTCCTTTTTCAGTATCATTTAAAAAGCCAAACCCTATCACGCATAAGTAGTTAATTTTAAAAAATAAAATTTTGTACTAGGTACATACGCTAATTGTTTATATGCAAATCATTGTTAATGGTTTGCAATTCTACCAACATTTTATGTAAATGGTTTCTCGTTCGGTAGCTCGTTAGATGGCGTAGGAGTGAATACAAGCGCTTCCATTATCGTCCCATAAACCAAATTATAAAGTGGTATTTTTAGTGGTATTATTTCAATGCCGTAATTGCCGTATTCACAGTTGAATTTTGTGTGCAAATCTGATAACACTAGCAGTGCTATCATACCTGCAGTTATACAATAGTAGGTAGATGCTTAACCTATCTTAAATAAATATAGATTAATATACTAATTAGAGAATTGTCTTATAAGTCATGAAGAATGTATTTATGATTATTTGAAAAAAAATTACACAAAAAGGAAATACACAAGTAAACAAGTTCACAACACCAATTACCTATTAGAGATTCAGTGAGACAGACGGTGGTACAGAGAGGAACACTGTGACGGCGCCTGGGAATCGCGACCCAGATGTAGGTTTAGGGTGGCCACCTTGAGAGGCATCAGCGCTCACCTCCACCGTCAGTCGTGTTCCTCCTCTATCTATCCAAATTTTATAATAATAATACTTTACCTTTCTTCACGTATTTTTTTGAAGTATCAAGTTGTCTTGATTGCTGTATAGATTTTATATTAGATACTTGATCTGCTATTGGCGTTGGTCATTCAACGCCGTGAATTAATTATATACACACTGGCATGAAAAGACTATTCAAGATGCCCTAGACACATTTCTATGCAGCTGTTTAGAGGAATTTTGCGTTTAATTGCTTTCAAGCTTTAACCTGTCAAAGCGGCTATTGCATGGACGGTTGTGAAACGTGTGAATAAGGATATGGTTGGCACTATAGACACTTTATTATAATTAGTCATTGGTTGACCAAAGCCGGTAATATACTAAGGCATTTGGTATCAGAAAAGGTATAATATCGTATTTCCATTTTAAAAATCGCTTTAATACCTTGCCATAGGTGGTTTGATATCTTTATTCTAATGAATTCTGTTTATTTTGGGTCAGCGGTAGTTTTTGGAAAGAAAATTTTATCTTCACATTTATAAAGTGTACTTCAATTTTCTAAATAAATATTGCAACAGGAATTATCAGAGAATAAAGTCGTGTCACTTAAAGAGCTAGTTGTTGGTCGAAGTAAATCATTATATTGTGGTGTTGATTATGTAATGTATTGTATAATAAATAAAGAAATATTCCACAACATTCCACACAACGCTATCTAGACCCATGGTAAGCATAGCTTAACTAGCTTGTGTTATGGAATCTACAATGCGGATAAACATACTTAGATATTTTTTTGTAAATACATACATACTACATACTATATATAGAAACACGCAGACCAATGCAAATAGCCATATTCATGCATACAAATATTTGCACTGAGCGGGAATCGAACCCGCGCCTCCTGCGTGGCAGTCGCGTTCACTACCGCCACGCCACGGAGGCTGTCTAATGTATGTACAAGTGGTGCACTTTGTGTAACGATTACACTGTACACAAATATTATCTGGACTTTATGATGAAAAGACTGTATTTAAATCGGTTCAGCTGTTTAGTATTCGTCTGCTCGTTTGCTTCCCTAATCCATAAAAAAAAGAACATAGACATACAACCTAGTAAATAAATAGAAGTAAAACACAGATTATTTCTTATATAATAAGATTAAATTCGCCTAACGCCCCAGCCTACTTAAAATCAAATCTGCACCTGCTCGGTTCCAACCACGATAAAAATTTGCGATCTTCTAACAATCTTCTTCTACACTGTCCCACTCACACCTCAAGCCTTGTCCACTCTTCTTTCTCTGTGCAATCCATTCTACTTTGGAATGCGCTTCCTTTAGAGGTCAGAATGTCCCCAAATCGCTCCACATTCAAAAACAGAGTACGACTCATTTATAGTGAACCTTAGGCAGAATAATATTTAATAATAATAATATTCATTTATTTCAAGTGACCAGGACTATGATTTTCCGTATGTACCTATATATCTGATATATTGTAGGTTTATATATATTAGTATATTTATATATATGTTATGTTTATTTTATGTAATTGTATATAGTATGAAGTATTTGTGTATGTATATATATATATATATATATATAATTATATAATTTTGTTTCTTATTTACCCCGTACTAGTTCAAAATTTCGAGCACCTACCTGGACTAATCTCTGCATCACCCTAAGGTTGACTGGCAGAAAATGCCCATGGCATTAAGTCCGCCTTTGTACACTTAGTTTTATATTTGTGCATAAAGAATAAATAAATAAATAAATAAATAAATTAACAGTAAGTTTTGTTTTGCCACAGTAGTCCCGTAAAATATACTGACGATAGTGTAAATATCTCAAGGTAAACAAAGTTGCACTCCCATCGATAACTGCTACCGGTAATTTTAGATTCCAACCTTTTCGGTTGAAGAACCTAATACTAAATACCGGTGAAATACGTAACCAGCGTTTATAAGTAACGCTGTCAGAAGCTTGGTAATCGATTAAGCCCCTATTTTCATTTAACATCATGTCCGTGACGACGAAAAAAATGAAACCAACAAGAAAATAAAGAAATAATATACGCCCCTCTAATAATAAAAATAAGAACATAACCAAAGAAAACGTTTCATTTATCAGTCGTGCATAAAATTCAAATGGCGAATAGTATGAAGGTCCTCGAGCACTACGCAGCTTTAGCAGTTTTTGAAAGACCGACGACCAATACGACGACCCCCAATTTCCGAGAAAGCTGCGTCAAAGCCTCCCGTTTTCCTATTTTATAAGTACATGCACGTCATCAACATGGCGCTTTCACCTCGGGGACGATTACTGCTTTCGGTCTTAGGCATAAGGATGAACAAGACCGTGGGCAATAATACCATTGAGATATAATTATGTCATCTTCTACGACGTCAAGCCTTGGGCCTACGCCTCTTTTCGGAACCCGGACATTTGTTAACCATGAAGCCATGGCTAAAGCACAACGTGGCTGCACCAACGTATGCAATTTACCTGCATTTTATCTGCGCTGCCACGGACACGAAGGCTGCCGCGGATGCAGGAATTCCTCACGCGATCTATACGCGTGACTCCGCACATATGAGTTAAATGCAGTGCCAGAAGTAAATTCATGTCGTTAGTATACTGGGGAAGTTTTGAATCCACAATAATCTATCAATTGTATCATTATACCGCTTCTGATGGATGCTTATTAACTTAAGAATATAAGGACTATAAATAAGGAAAAGAAACAATTATAAATTTCACTCTCGTACCGACGTATAAAAAGGCGAGAAAGAAATAGTTGAAATGAAGACGCTTGCATGCCGATGAATAAATTATTACCTACGGCTCGTGCCTGCGAGGTAAGTTCAGTCAATAGGTAGGAATAGATAGGAATATAGGATGGTACTTCACATGAAATATTAGCCTCTATTGGTATAGTTGCTATATAGAACACCGAGGCTATAACAAACGAGCAAAGTGCACAGTTCATTTGCAATCAAAGTTAAATAATCTTGGTAGCAATCTCACAGTATGCAAGTGTTCTGTACGAACACAGCAAACAAAGAGCTTAACAAGTCGAGTTTATCGCGATAGGTTACATCACGAAGTTGGGAGTCCTGTCAAGATCGCGAACCAGAGATTTGTGTCTATGGTAAACATGTCTGTCTTATGTTGCCCTAGCATTGACCTCCTAGTCCTACATAACGGATTGTGATATTATACAACTGTTTGTTGAGCTCAGTTCTTGACCTGGCGTTTACTTAGGCACTTGCTTATTGATTGAAACGGTACAACTGTAAAGTAAAGAATAAATCAATTGTTTTTATCTATACTAGAGATTTCTATTCGGATAATTTGAATAATAGAAACAAAATCTGTATGTTTTTTTTAGGTAAGTTTACGTTTTCTTCCTACTTATATTTTTTAAACTCATAATATTAGTGTACTTTTTGTTACTTAGATTTTTTTAAGTTCAGTAAAATTGGATTTTTACCTTTTAAAATTTAAAGAAAACGCTCTCGGCAGTAGACAGTAGTAATTCATTGTATCATAGTATTTAGCCTTTAATATTCTACTAAATATTCGTACACAAAACCAGAATTCTATTATTTTTACTACTTCTAGGACAGAACCAGCCATACACATAAAAAACGTTATAGGCCCAAAATAAATAACTGCATCAGGAGACATTCGAAGAAAAAACCGACAGCACGTGACGAACGATGCTTATCCTAAAACCGCTGGATAATTTAGATCGTTCAACTTGAACGTGACGTCCGGTGATGTTTACGTAGAAAATGCCAATCCGAGGATCTAGCCTGGCTCGCCTCCTGACTCATCTATACCGCTGTACTTCTTATCGACAACAGAATCAGTACGGTACTGACAGTCAAAAAGAGCAGTAACTTTGTAAACGATAATATTCGGCGCCGTAATGACATTCAGATACAATAAAGTTCTTAGCGAACTATTGTGCTTATTCATGGTGAGCATCAATTTCATATATTTAAGTATTACTTCAACGGAACTCAAAGTGAAATCAAATTAGAGAAAAAGTGAATTCTTAGTACAGCGTTTGAAATTTTTGTTTGGAAAATAATCGATTTCAAAAGGCAAGTGTTTTGCAACACGTTCGCAAAATTTACAGTGAAAGTTTATTACGAGAAAATATAAAAACAAAAATTGTAAATCAGATCAGAAATACAGCATTTCTATCATAAGTGTAAAGGTGCATTCAAAGCACAGCATTCGAGCATGAAACTTGAGGCGTCATACGTGCTTTACTCGAAAAGGGAAGGTAAGAGAATTCAATGAGGAAAAGAGGGTGAAACGTTTACGAAACACAGAATAAGGTTACTTAAAGTTAATATTAAGGTATAAGGGTCGTTCTTCTGCGTTGACCGTCCATTCGTGCTGAGTAAAATCTGGCTGCGGTGTTAAATCATAAAACAGAAAGTAAGAACAGAGAAATATCATCATTTTTGTGATAAACAACAGTTACGTCTCTACAAATGTTAACTGCTATACAGAGTTAAGCAGTTAATTCATTAATTATTCTAAGTAATGATATGCCTATTCAAAAAACATTGCAATTATCTTCGTCCGGATCTAATCGATGTATTCGCGTGCCTCCGAGCAAATTAGAAATGCGGTATTAGAAAAGCTATAAGTACTATTCTTCCATTGATAAATACATTTTATGATAATCGGTGATTTGATGCCGCGTGTATTGACTCAGTAGATTATTAAGTGTTTGTTATAAGATGAAAATCATCATTCTTTTGCATCCCATTTTTTTAATATTCCACAACATTCTACATAACGCTATTTAGACCCATGGTAAGCTTAACTAGCTTGTGTTATGGAATCTAGAATGTGGATAAACATACATAGATACTTTTTTTTGTAAAAACATACATATTATAGATAGAAATACCCAGACCAATGCAAATGTGGCTATTCATGCATACAAATATTTTCACTGAGCGGGGATCGAACCCGCGCCGCCTGCGTGGCTGTCGCGTTCACTACCGCCACGCCACAGACATACGAGTAAGAAACTGAGAATGAATTAGAATTATAAAATGCAGTTACAGATATAAAAAAAGATTATTTTCCGAGTTAAGCATTTGACATTATATGGGTCACTAGAGTAGATCAACGAATATGTATTTGTACACAAAACGTTATGATCAAAAAGCATTTTTATGTTCTATTGTAATAAAATATCTACTGATAATGATGATATTAGTAGGTGATATTTTTATGGTGTAGTAGTTAAAAGCATTACTGTAGAGAATAATTAAAAATAAAAGCTATAAGCAGAAGAGAATATTTCATATACTTCATACCACGCCTTTAACAAGTTTACGTTTAAAATTAAATTAAAGCGACAAAAAGTAAAACGAGATGTTCAGAAAAAAATAACTACAAAGGATAATCGTCATTTGACAGGTTTATTAACCTGATCCAGCAACAAACGTGACGAAGTAATCGGCAGATCGCAGGGTACATGACCGTGAAGCATTGTAACGAGTAAGAACGAACGCGCACGAATCAATCCTCCCTATACCAATACAAACTCCTAAATTATCTAACACTCGATAATACTGAGCAAGTTCTTTCTTAACGCCTAACCCTAATCGAGCTCAACTTGATGAGCAATTAATAACACAACCTACTCAAGAACATTGACATAGAAACCTGTCGGCAAGACAAACGGGATGCATGAGATTGTGGTTCGCGATCCGAGACCAGCCTCGAATGATTTCCCATCATTGTTACGATAAGTAATGACAACTCGGTTAAGCTGACGCGCTTTCAAGACAAATTATTCTACGTACCTTTAACAAGAATTCATCTTACTTTGTACTTCACTTCTGTTTCATTAACAAATGTCATTCCATTTAAATTAGTTCCGTTTTTTTTTCAAGAGATTCATAAATCAATGTTTTTTTTTCAGACGGTGCCCCTACCAGCCGGGTCGACTTCAGTTCTAGCGAAGCCGACAAAGTACCACTACTATCCACACAATCAACACATCTATTTGTTACCTGAATGCGCTATTCAACAGGTAATTAACACTTTTTCTAATGTGAGATCACGATACACGAACACAGATAAATGAAATGTCTACAAACATTGTAGTCAGATGGTAGATTATCTTTCGTTTCATTAGGTCTTGAAAGGTTAACTGGCTTAGCAGACTATGTTTTGCTCTTGGAAACGTGTATTAGCTTTTGTTCTAGATAAAGTGCAATGCCACAAATTTTTGGAAAAAGGCAACGAACGACATGACATCGTGAGTTACATTAGTTCCAAATTGTAGGAACGATGCACCGAATCCAATTAAAGTGATAAAAACTCCCGGATCCAAAGACTAGTTTTTACTATAAAGACATTTGCTGGTAAGGTTAATAATCTATTTCTGTAATCACCTTACAGGTTTGCAACGCAGTTTACGTGCGCCTAAACTACACACAGCCTCTTTGCGCATGCCCGGCCAGGTATCGAGACCCGTGCTCAGCCAGTCTTAACGCCGATGACTTGCATACAACGAGACTCACCACCGACTCAAAGAAGAAGGTATGCTACAAATTGTTAGCTCTAAAGTAAAGCCAACGAAGCGAGAGAAAAAAGGTAAACAATGTTTCAGCGGTTCCAAACTTTTTTATTTGAAAATATTAACGTATCACTGCAGGCGCGTTCCAGACAGGAATGAAATTGTTCATAAGATGGCGGATCTGACAGTTTAGATCCGCTGTGCTGACAGCTTTCCTGTACTACGAAACACGCAACGACAGCTGTCACTCGGCCATTGTCGCGTACGTGTGATATGTGCGACAAGGACAGATAAAATAATCGCTAGTTATCGCAACGTAACTCAGTAATGGTCGCTTTGTTTACCTTTTTTTCTCGTCTCGTTGGCTTTACTTTAGTTACATCTGGATCCCAATTCTGCTAATGGTCGATCACAGTTACACCATAGGCATGCAAAAATGCCATTTAATTTTAGACTTTACTATTATGCTGTTAAAATTTAAAATAAAATGGCACCTTGTGCAGTGGATAACAAAATGTAATGAACTCTTTTTTTTGGATTAGTCTCACAAACTCTAAAATGTAATGGTCTTAAATCTTAAATCGAGGTCCTGGACGCTCCTTGCCATCTATCGTGATATGCTTAACACTGGATGCATCATGGTGTTTGACCTCCGTCTCCCATGAGCGCGGGCCTGGGGGTGACGGGTGGAGCCGCCTGTCACCCCAGCCACGGCGGCGGTGCGCTGAGAAGCGCGCCTCCCGCGCGCGCGCCGAGGAGGGCCAGACCGTAAGGGATGGCTCTGGGTCAGCCGGGGTGCGAGGGATATGTCGAAGACAACCTCACCTCTGGCCTAGCACCACGACCCACAGTCGGCGTGCGGTTTTAGTCGGTTCGAGTCCGACATAACCTCCCCTTCCGGCTCCGGCAGGGGAGGTATCCGAGGGGATTTCCGCACGAAAAAAAAGGATGCATCACGGCCTTTGCACGCTGACTGTGTGCAAATTCTATTTTGCACCACGAAAGGTCGAACTTTTTAATACATGTGGGCTCAAATTTACTACACAAAATTTTGTTACAGAATTTTTCATACAAAAATAGACTTCCATTTTGTTTCGAAATCTGTATCTATTTTCAATCAGTAGTGAAACCAATCCAAAACGATATGAGACGAGATGGGAACTTTAGGTTACTGACACTCAACATGAAAACCCGTATGGTATGCAAGGTAATAGTGAAGGCAAATGGGATTTTTTAATTAGACATTGAACAGGTAGACATTATTGAATTTACATACGCACGGATTACATTTTGGATCCATTATAGTTTTTTGTCGTTGAAATCAATTTGGTAGTGTTCATAGAAATAGATTTAATTTGGAGTCCATTGTTGGACACGATTTGGTCTGTTCTCATGAGTTGATGTTAGTTGTGTGATGATTAGCTGAATTCCAGATCATTATGGTGTCTATTTGATTTGTTGAAGTGACGCAACACTAGGATGACAACTGGAATACTTCTATTCTATTCTGTTGCTGATATTTGTTATTATTGACTGAATGATATTGATATTAATACGTAGTGAAGAAACTCGACATGAAGGGAATAGAAACGGGACCGAAAACGTAGACTCGACATAGAGGTAATAGAAGCGAGACAAGGCTTTTGGCTCGACATAACGAGACTCGACAAAAAGGGAACAATTCACTAATATACCCTATATATTCTGGTTTACATAGAGGATTTAGGTGCATTAAAAGATGAATATTTTGAACTAAACCATTAAATTGCCTTTTATCCAGTATTCACAGTAATTCTTACATTTTTATAAATGGTAATGCAAATTTTATTTCATTAAGACAAGGTTAAAGGGATGTCATAACATTTTACGTTTTGTCTCTTGTCTGCTCTGTGCTAATCTTCCAAATCTGTCCTCTCTGATTGAGCACATTACTGATATGATATGTTTTACTTTACAGTTTGCCAGTAAGGCAGTGACATTAGTGAAGACATGCGAGGCGGTATCAGAGATGCGGGAATGCCGAGCTCCACGAGACTGGTCACTCTTAGCGTTGCAGAACATTAGGACTGGCAAATCGCACTACTTGGTCATCTGCAGATGTCCGGAAGATCATATATTAGGTAAATAATTGTTTTAATTATCAAGAGCTAATTTTTTTTAATATAGGATACGTCAATTTGACTTCACCTCGCCTGATGTTAAACAAAGGCAAAGTCTCGGAAAAAGGGTCACCATCATAAACATGTACCATATTAACAGTGGTGGCACTCAGCTTGACGGCCTCATTAGATGCCTTTTCACGCCCCGCTTAAAGGACCCGGGACTGTAGGAAGAAGGAAACACGTGCGCTGGCAGTTAGGATACAAACTGATATCTATAATCAACCCGGATTGACCTCGAAATATGCGGAATTTCATAAGATTTGTAAAATTTGTCGAGGCCTTGCTAATCTCGCTTTCTTTTCCTCTCCTCTCCAAACATTACTCTGAATTATAGGTTTTGACATAGTAACATGATATGTGCCACTTTATGTGTACCTTTAAGAGAGGTTTCAAAGGGACTTCAGACAAAAAAAAAGAATGCATCTGCGTAACGGCTATTTCAAAACCTTGTAGCAAACGGTAAACTTCATTTCAAAGTCAACCTAAAATATATACTACTGATTATCTAATTAAAAAAACTATTATGTAGTATATTTAAAATACTCTTCTTTTTGCATCACAGTAAACAAATTAAAAGATGGTAAGATTTTGTGGAACCGATAACGGTGATTAGTTTCTCGCCTGTATTTTGGGGTCTTTGACACATGTTGTAAGTGAACACGTTATGTCCAAATGTACAACAAATTGACTAAGCTTTCTACATTTGAAATCTGTTCTGCTTATTTAACACTTCGGACCTCCCAACAGAATATAACCTAAAATAGACAATTCTTATTTAGACCAATTACTTATCGTATCACAAAGAATCGAAGAATCAATTTCATTTCTTCAATTTAGGCACATAAAGAGCACATATGAACGTCAGAATTTTACAATAATGTCACAGAAAAAATAAATAAAATAAATCATTGGAAAATGATTATTTCGCTGGTTCGGTAGGTTGGTTCTTCTAAGAAGATACCAGCAAGAAATTAAGTGAACTCGATTATCCTTCTTTTTTTAAAAAATATGGTTTTATTTATAACAATTTTATACAGTGCGAGCAAGAGATGAGATTAGGATAACCATGCATCTTTATCATTTAAATATTCGTCTAATTTATAATAACCTTTTTTATTAAGCAACTTCAAAGCAGATCCTGAGGAATTTCATTTAACATTTTTATATATATTATCAGTGACAAAAAGCAAGATAGGCTGCTACTAAATAACGACCAGATCTATAGCTACTACAAAAATAATTATGAGGTGCCTAAACACGAAAAACCATACGGTGAACCTAAAGCGCAAAAACCATCAAACCCTCATTTCACATTTAACTGTAATCCACCTAGCTTAGAAGAAATTGAACATCAAATCAAGAAAAAACCAACAAAAACCGCCCCAGGGCCTGATGTAATACCGTACATTATTTATAAAAAATACCCATCGGTACGTAAACATCTTCTAAGCATATTCAATAGGATCTGGTCGAGTAAAGAAATTCCAGCAGCCTTCGGCAGGGCTAATTTTGTGCTCATTCCAAAGAAAGAAATAGTAACTAGTCCTAAAGACGCTAGACCGATAGCATTAACTAATACAATCTCAAAAATCTTCTTCTCATGGCTTCTATTCAAAATGACTAATTTCATGATCAATAACAACTATTTCAGGCCAAATCACCAGAAAGGGTTCCTACCCGGAATTTCTGGATGCCTGGAACACAATTCACTACTGGCGGAAAGCCTCAAAGATGCCAGATTAAATGAAAGGCAAATAACAGTTTGTTGGATAGATTTAGAAAACGCTTTTGGCTCAGTACACCACCAGCTTATGTTGTTTGCATTAAAATGGTATAACTTTCCGTCGATCATCCGGGAAATAATAGCCTCTTATTACGATAAATTAAAATTTGTTATAAACACCAAGGATGGCCACACGCAACCTTTAAATTATAATGTAGGTCTGTTCCAGGGTTGCTGTCTGTCACCTATAGTTTTCAATATAGTAATAAATATTTTAATAGATAGTATTACCACACATGAGAGAAAGTGGGGCTATCGGTTTAAACTAAACGGTAAATACACGGAATCCATCCTCGCATTTGCAGATGATCTCGCAATACTTACTCGCAGCCCAAAGCAGTGCCAAGACCTGTTGCGTAAAGTGGATGAATTCTGTACATGGACAGATGGAATGAAAACAAAACCTAGCAAATGCTACTGTCTATGTCTGGGTAGGCGGGGTACCAGATATACCTCATATGATCCAGGGCTTAGTATAGGCGGGATAAACGTTTCGACTATATCCGAAACCGTGCCTTTTAAATTTCTCGGAAGAAAAATAGATAACAGAGGTTGCACTCCAGCTTTAGAAGAAGTAATTAATAACTTCATTATCGATATACAAAAGGTAGATCAGCAGCCACTAAGTAATGTTAAAAAAGCGTGGATTTACGACAACTATTTAACCTCACGTCTTAACTGGTCGTTTCTTGTTTATGATATAAGCCAGAGCCTTCTCAAAAAATTAGATGCGAATGTTACGAAGACATTGAAGTCGTGGCTGGGGCTAGCTCAGTCGGCAGACCCATCGACATTATATAGAGCCTCAAATAACTTTGGAATGACGTTCAAGAAACCATCGGAACTATATAAACATCTAAGAGTAACCAAAATGCACGTCCTAGCGAAATCAAAAGACGAAATCGTGCAAGCTCTTCCAAAAGACCAAAGTACTAAAGAGCTCGAGTCGCGCCTCCAATTCCATAAAAAAATCATGATAGGCTCGCAGACTGGTAGGGTAGGTTTGGGTAATACTAGGAGGCAGTCAGACAAAGACATAACAAAATCTTTTCTTCAAGTAGATGAAAATAATACCTACAAAGTGCACGCAATGAACCTAGAAGTACAAAACGAATGGTTAACACTAGGTGAATTTTGTATTCCCATAGCTTTAAAATGGCGTACCTTAATATACGACTGGTCACCGGCTCTTCTTAAATTCTATCTCAATGCATTCCAGTTGACCCTCCCCGACCAAAGCAATCTTGTCAGATGGGGAAAAGCCACAGATAAAACATGTAACTCATGTGGTGAAGCAATTGGTACTGCTAGGCACCTACTGGTGGGTTGTAGGACGCTATTAGACCGGGGTCATTACTCGCGCCGACATGATAAGGTATTAGAAATCATACGTGAGGCGGTAAGTTTGGCGGTAGCTAGAGCGAAAAAGGGTTTAACCACAAACCAAAGAAATGACGTCGCGTTTGTAAAGGAAGGCTGCTCAAAAAAGACAAATCAAAAGCCGTACTCAATTTTGATAGCAGCCGCTGACTGGACATTACTCGCAGATTCGTATGAGAAACACTATAAAATACCGGAGGATGTTTGTGCCTCGTCATCCAGACCCGATATATTCCTATTTTCAAAACAGCAAAAGCGTGCAGTACTAGTAGAACTCACAGTACCGTGGGAAACTAACATACCTAAAGACCACGCTATAAAAATAAACAAATACTTTGACCTGACCAACGAGTTAACCAAAAATGGCTATGTGGTTAAACTCTACGCCGTGGAAGTAGGAGCAAGGGGAATTCCAACTAAATCCCTGTATAACTTATTTAAAGACCTCGGATTGCCAAGAGCTTCAGTAAGCTCTTTACTCAAACGAATATCTAAAACGGCGTTGATAGGATCTTACCAAATTTGGATAGGTAGAGGGGGGAACACGACTGACGGTGGAGGTGAGCGCTGATGCATCACAAGGTGGCCACCCTAAACCTACACCTGGGTCGCAAGTCCCAGGCGCCGTCACAGTGTTCCTCTCTGTACCACGCCATGGACCCGGCGACCGCACGGTGAATCCATGGAATGCTAAGAACCGGATCTCTATAATATATAATTGCCTACAAACGAATTACCAACCTTATGAAGCCTGAGTTTTGGCACTGCAAGTTTATTTTTAGTTCTAGTATTATAATTGTGTTGGTCAGAGTTTATTTTGGCTTATTGGACGATTCGCACGAGATCTAAAATTCACAGATTGTGAGGACTGTCTTTGGAGTTTTATATTTAAACCGTGTCTGTATCGTCTTAATTACCTATGGATAAAACAATATCCTTTTTAAAATCTATAACACTAAACACAATTAGGAACATACACAACATGATAGGAAATAAAATCCGATTCTAATGTCATCCGTCGTACCCGTGTCTTTCTATTACATCATTACATCAACGTGCAGAAATATACAATTATTTTTTAAATGTTACAGAAGGCCCAATGTCGCACGACCAGCCAACCTATGCCTCTGTGCCTGGCATCAGAGTCTTCGGTATGATGTGCGTTAGACCGACCACCACTTACCATTCACGTAAGTTACTTTCAGAACCTAATTAACAGAAGAGGACACTGAAAATGTGTTGTTCAATTTATTTGAAAACCTTGAAAAAATACCTTTGAGCAATTCAGATTTGGTCTGGTCAGAAAACAGGAGTTTATTTTGTTCATACGTTTTCACTCATTGGTTTTTTGGATAAGAAAGTCTCGTAATATGTGAAATAAACCTTGACATTATCTATGTATTATCTCAACATTACCTATCTTGGACTTATCATAGAAGTTAAATATTAATTGTAATTTATCTATTCCAGCATACAAGAATCGGTTCACATCCGGCTTGAGCGTCCAGAGCACTACAGGAGCCTACAAAGTGGACTATTCTCAAGTACACCCCTATGCGGATAAACAGCCCGTGTACAACAGATACCACTCCCACAGCTACACTGACCCTTTCTACAACAGGAGATCTCGGGTCGCGAGAGTTAGGCGATCTACTTCAGATGATCCTCCCTTCCCATGGTACAAAGTGATGGAACTAGCGCGATCGTTACACTGGATCGATTAGAATACATTCTATTTTTAAATTTAGTAAATAGAAAAAAAGTTTGTTGGCTTCATAGAGGCTTTATATTAATCAATTCCGCCTCTTTGGATTCAACTTATACTTGGAGTGTATTTAATTTCAGAATGCTTTTATCGCTAGCATATTCCTAACTTTGGTCAAAGTGGTTTATTTATTAACTTTCCCACTCTAAACGTTCTTGTTTAGTGCGGCGAAATTTATTTGGATGCCAACGAAATATTCAGTACAACCTGCATTTACTAGAATAATACGTTAAAATAATTACTTTAATTTGTTGGAGTATAAGAGCATTCCGTCTATGTGGGGTGAATATCCGATTGCTATTTGTAAAGGAATGTATTTCTCAGGGCTAATGGTCGCAGCGTAGTGCTTTGATTTTTTACATACGCTGTGCAAGGACGGATCCAGGGGGAAGATATTGGGGTCATTCCTCTCGCCCAAAACTCGCAGGGCTGGTTACTTATAAGACGTATGATTGTAAGTAATGGAAATAAAATGTATCGTTACTAGAATTATATGCCCTCTGCCCCCTGATTTGAAAGCTGGATCCGTCCCTGACGCTAGGCTGCGAGGATACGCCGAGAAATATCTCCCAACTTCATCTGTAACCGTATTTTTGATACAAATAATATTGGTATTAAGTAAATGGTGGTCCGTGTGCTATAAAAACACTAAAAACAATAAGCAATGTATCAAATTCATCATAAAAAATTAGATATGGGTAGCAATTAGTCGTTTCACCCAAAGTAATTGCGAGTGTGTGTCCTGATAACTATTGTTATTTATTTTATTAGAGAATTGTAGGTAAATTAATGCTCAGTACGATTTTAAAACAACATTGCCAGAAATAGATATAATCGTGACAACTAGATATTAAGATTGGGTCGAAAACTACGAGGGAATCCCCCACCAACGGTGAATAATTTAAAAAAAGAACGTTTTTATTGTACACAAAAGATATGTGATAAGAAACAATCCAGTGGTTAATTTTGTGTTACTCTCAAGTGCATTTATATGTAGTAATTGACGTAATTATTTATTTAAGAAACATATTTATACTTAGAATAACAAATTGTAAATAGTAGTGATAGAAATTACAATATTTGTAATTACGAGGAATAAATTTAACTGATCTTTTATTATTATTTATTATTTCGTGACACCCGTGACCCATGACCCATTTCAGCGGGTCAATTGTACGACACCACGGAGGACTGAATAAGATTATGTAACGGAGATGCCCCATTGATATTTCTCCTAATATAAACACGTCGCCGAATGCGGGTGGGAAGAGAGACGCGCGGGGTGTCAAAAGTCGAAGGACGTCATAGCTATAACGTTCCTCCCCCACCTCCATCTAGTGCGGTATAGCGAAACCGATCAGAAACAGACATGCAAATGGTCATTGTAGTTTGATAACTCGCCACTAAGCGCTGCACAGAATTCTAGAATAATCTACATATAGACGAACAAAATTTAAAATACCTAGATGTCATTTTTTAAAATAAGGCCATCTCTCTCTTTGAATCTTCTATTGGTATAGGTAAGTATATAAAACGTTCATAAGGTCTAAAGTAGTAAAATATCTACAGTATCAAATAGTCTTTTAGTTTAAAGAATTTTCAGACACGACGTCCGTTAGTACTTATCACCTGAATATATCAAATTAAATCAAAATTCATTTACTTATTTCAAGTAACAGTGACTAATAACATCTTGAAATTGATATTTCATCTATTATTATTATTACATATTACGCCTCGTATGGAGCCTCGTCTAGCCTCGTCGAACAACATTCCAGTTGAAATATAATAAAATATTTAATAGACACGATGATGAAAGACTTACCTAACACTTTTTGATCGACGCTAATGTCACAGGAGTACATGGCTGCCATCAGACGTTGGGGTTGCGCTTGGAATGCTTTCCTACAGCCGTCCTTCACGGCTGACATTATTTGACCTGTACAAAAAATACTAATGAACCTAAAATTGTACCTTGTGGCATACCCATGACGTAGATGTGTGGTAATACTGAAACTCGTCACTTCGTAGCCCGAAATACCCATGACTGACTGTATCTATGATAGAAAGCTTGCATTGGCACCTCATTCGTTAATCAGTAGGTAGCTTGGCATATGAAGATAGTTGGCTTGAAGGTCATTCATAGTGGAGCCCCAAACACGTTTTCAAATTATTATGGTTTGGCAAAGAAGTAAGCTAATTGACACAACAAAAAGTCGCGTGTGTTGAGTTTAATACACAACACGTTGAATACCAAACTCAGTTGTCGTCACAAGATACAGCAAAAACATATGTAGACCCGAACATTCTAGAACGACACTCACTCTTGAATTTATCTGTCATACCGGCCTTATTTTCACCAGTGTTAAAGCTACTAGAGTATAATATAAGAAACATTACCTGACAGCGGTCCAAACGTAT
The DNA here is from genome assembly GCA_914829495.1 of Eilema sororculum. NCBI lineage: Eukaryota > Metazoa > Arthropoda > Insecta > Lepidoptera > Erebidae > Eilema > Eilema sororculum. Next base: position 14,161,596 of record OU618552.1, on the reverse strand, counting down.
GCGAAACATCATCTCCGCTTTCCTGTTCTAGCTTCCACTCTTCTACACAAAATGCCACTCCCATCATAGGCTCATCACACAGAGGTCCCGCCAACGACGCCAATTGGAAACCATTCACAAAACTGCTCTCATATTCAAACCTCGGGTCTTCTTTCAAATCTTTATCATGATGCAAATATTTGGTCACATAGTCACTAGTGTGGTTTAGAAGCAAATTTGGACCACAATTTCTAGGCCCTACAGACCATATTTGATCAACAATGTCTTTCCATTCCGGGAACTTAGTACATATGCTTGTAAGTTCGTCTTTGAATGCTTGGATAAGTTTTTGTATGCGATCAGAGAGTCTATGTTTTGTTCCATTTATTTGTAAATCATCTAATTTACTTTCGATAGTGTTGTTCTTAGCAAGGCCTTGTTGAGTTTTGATATGTTGTGAAATTACTTTGAGTAGTTCCATAGACTTGTCTAATAAGTTAGTTATTTCGTTAGGTATTGGTTTCGCTCGAATTTGTATTCTGCTCTGTTTGTTATTTGTATATACAACTATGACTGGATCTATATCTTTACTGATTTCTTTGTCTATAACGTTTTGTGAATCTATTTCTTCATTAGCCATGTCAATTTTCGGTGGTTCTACAATGGTTTCTCTAAAGGGTACTATGGGTTCCGATACAGTTATAGGGATCTTGGCGTACTGGTTTCTGAAAAATTTGTAAGAAAATATTATCAATTCATTTGGTTTCATCTGAGTGAGAAATATAAAGGTATCAATGTTGCCAAGTTTCTCCAAAAATACTAGTCCGATTTTGATGCACTTTTCAATTTATTGGTTTGGGTACGGTACGGTAACAACCCACTAGGGGGCGCTGCAGTAAACATTTTTTGAATATTTTTTTTATATTTTTAATTTTTGAATTGTAGAATTTAAGGAGTTTTATTATGTGTGCGTGTGCACGTTTTGCGTACGTTTATTTCAGAGATACTGCTGTGGGGTCCCACCAAGATCTTCGGGACCCAAGCCAACCTCACCTGCAAGCCGGTGCACCTGCTGAAAAACGGACGAGGCTCTGGCGCTGGCTTTCCCTTCAGGGTCCCCAACCCAGGTCAGACGGCAGTCGCTCCCGGAAAGGCCAAAACTTTGCCAAATCAAGAAATGATAGGCAACGTAAGGGATCGCGCGAGGGATAGGGCGCCGCCGCAAAACGGCGCGCAGGAGTGTCGCCCGCCTCTTGTGACAAGTGGACGAGGGCTACCGTGCCTGAGCCGGGCACGGCTAAAGAAGATAGGCCAAAATCGCGATCCCCGTAAACTCCGCTTCGCAACGTGGAACATCGGCACGTTAACTGGTCGCGCGAGGGAGTTGGCCGCCGTACTCTCCAGGCGGAGGGTGGCCGTGGCGTTCCTGCAGGAGACTCGGTGGGAGGGCAGTAGCTCCAAGCTCATTGGGGACGGCTACCAGCTGATGTACACAGGTGCTCTTTATGGGCAGGCCGGGGTGGGCGTGGTGCTCTCCCGGGAGCTTCAGGATGACGTCTTGGAGGTGAAACGCCATAGCGCCCGACTTATGGTTGTGAGGGTGCTTGTCGATGGGATTGTAACCCACCTGATAAGTGCCTACGCTCCACAGTCTGGGTGTGGCGAAGCCGAAAAGATCTCGTTCTGGAACCAACTCGGGGGAGTGCTCCGTGACATTCCGCTGTCGCAGGATCGTTCTGGGTGGTGACCTGAACGGTCATGTGGGTGGTGGATGTGAGGAGTTTGGGCGTGTCCACGGTGGTTATGGATACGGTAGCCGTAACCCAGAGGGTGAGCATATCCTCAGAACGTGTGCGGCTGCTGATCTTGCCATCGTGAACACGTACTTCAAAAAGAAGCCCGAACATCTTATCACCTACAAGAGTGGGGGGCGCGCTACCCAGATCGATTTCCTGCTCACTAGGAGGCACAGCATCAGTAGGGTACCCAACTGCAAGGTTATACCCGGGGAGAGTCTCACTGCGCAACACCGTCTCCTTGTCATGGACCTCCGCGTAAAACCCAAAGGCAAACGAGTTGAGCGCGGCCAACGCAAAATCAAGTGGTGGCTGCTTGATGAAGCCAAGTCCCAGAGTTTCGTCTCAGCTATCGGTGATAAGTGCACTAATGCTGTAGACGAACCAGTGCAAGATTGCTGGGACAAGATTCAGGCAGCTATCCTTGAGGCGGGGAAGGCAGTGCTCGGCACGTCTAAGGGTGGACGCAAGTGTGACAAGGACACCTGGTGGTGGAACGACACAGTCCAGAAGGAGATCAGGGTGAAGAAAGCCCTCTTTAAAAAGTGGCAAGCGTCCAAATCTCCCGAAGACCACGACGAGTACAAACAGGCTAAACGCGCCACTAGGAGAGCCGTAGCCAGGGCCAGACGAGACCACTTGCAACCGCTATACAACAAGTTGGAATCGTCTGAGGGGCAAAAGCTCATCTACAAGTTGGCGCGCTCCAGGGCCAAAGCGGTGCAGGCTATAACCAAGTGCCGCTGCATCAAGGACCCTGGAGGAAACCTGTTGTACGAGGAAGTCGCGGTGAAGGAGAGATGGCGCTCATACTTCCACGATCTGCTGAATAAGCAGCATAAAGAGGTGCAGCCACCAGATCTCCCTCCAAATCAAGGACTAGTGCCACCGATAACGCCTGCTGAAGTTCAGACTGCCATTCGTCGCATGAAGAACCGGAAAGCTGTCGGACCCGACGAAGTCCCCATCGAGGCTTGGAAGGCAATGGGTGCCCGTGGTGTGGGCATCCTCGCTAATCTTTATAACCGTATCCTCCTCACCGGTAAAATCCCAAACCAGTGGAGGTTGAGTGTTATTACGCCAGTCTTCAAGGGCAAGGGATCGGTGCAAGAGTGTGGTAGTTACCGAGGTATAAAGATAATGTCCCACACCATGAAGCTTTACGAGCGGATAATCGATTCCCGGATCCGACAGGAGAGTACCCTCTCGGAGTGCCAGTATGGATTCCGCCCCGGACACGGGACTATGGATCCGTCGTTCGCCCTCAGGATCGTCGCGGAGAGATACAGGGCGAGGAACACACCCCTGTACTGTCTATTCCTAGACATGCAGAAGGCCTTCGACTGTGTGCCTCGCGCGATGATCTGGTGGGCACTGCGGTCCAAAGGAGTCCCAGAGGCTTACATCGACACCATCCGAGACATGTACCAAGATTCCGGTTCCGTGGTTCGGACCGCTGTTGGCGACACGAAAACCTTCCCCATCACCGTCGGGGTACACCAAGGATCCGTACTTAGTCCCTACCTGTTCAGCTTGGTGTTAGACGTTTTGTCGGACAGTATCAGAGACTCACATGAGCAGCCTCCATGGTTGCTTATGTATGCTGATGACATTGCGCTGATGGACGCAGACAGGAACAGATTGGTGCGACGTGTGAAAGTGTGGAAGGAGGCGCTTGAGAACGGCGGTCTGAAGCTAAATGTGGCGAAGACAGAGTACTTGGCGTTAAACTCAACAGATCCCACACCCGTTCGCATAGGCGAGAACTCGGTCGAGCGCACGGATCAGGTTAAGTACCTGGGATCTGTACTTCACGTTACTGGTGACATCGACCACGACGTCAAGGCACGTATTGCCGCCGCGTGGGCTAAGTGGCGGGAAATGACTGGCGTCACTTGCGACACTAAAATGCCAGTCAGGCTGAAGGGGCAGGTCTATAAAACAATCATTAGACCTGTCCTCTTACACGGCTGTGAGGCGTGGCCGCTGTTGGAGCGACACAAGCAGATGCTGCGTGTCACGGAGATGAAAATGCTGCGGTGGATGTGTGGAGTCACGCGTAAAGATCGCGTGAGGAACTCGCGCATCCGCGGCAGCCTTCATGTCCGTGACATCGCAGATAAAATGCAAGAGAGCCGCCTCCGCTGGTGCGGCCACGTCTTGCGGAAACCGCCCAGCTACGTGGGTAACAAATGCCTGGCAATGGCGCCCCCACCCGGTCCAGGTAGAAGTGGTAGGCCCAAGAAGTGCTGGCTTGGCGTCGTGGAGGGTGACATGCGTGAAACCGGTCTCACTACCTTGGACGCCCAAGATCGTGCGAAGTGGAGGAGGAAGAGCCGGAAGGCGGACCCTGAGCTCCGAGGGCACCGTGGCCTCGGATGCAATCAGGACTAACGTCTCTATGTGGATGATGAATGATTTCAGAGATACTGCTAATTAGAGAACAGCCTTTAACAATCAATCATCAATTAGCTTATCGCAGTCCACTGGTGGACATGGGCCTCTAGCAGCCTACTCAATAGAAAATACTATGTCTATATACTATGTCCTTTCATTATTATTTTTAAGTACCTAATTTTTTTAGTTCTAATCGATTTAGAAAGGAACAATTTTGTGATCGGCCTAGGCGGGATTTGGACCTGCAATCCTTCTCTTACAGGGAGTATGCTTTTGACCACTAAGCTACCCGACCCGCACCCGAACTAATCCAAATCTTTCCTCTCTTTATATTCTAATTAGATTTTTAGAATAGTCAGGTAAGTCTGACAGTCAAGTAATTCAACTTACTTTAAATCTTCCAGACATCTCTCTAAATGTACCTCTCCAGCTGTTACAAGCACATGTTCTCCCGTCTCCTGCAGCAATACTTGTACACATGAATCTGCTTGATTAAGTAATTTTAAACCTGAAATACAGAGAGATAAAGTCTATTATTAATTGATACCATCATAAAAAATGTTACATATTTTCACGCCTTCCTACAGGATAGACTAAGATAACAGCTTATTATCAGCAAATCGTTTTATCTATTTTTCATATCCTTTAAGACAGCTGTGAAAGTGGTTGCTAATCTATATATTAATACGTGAAGGAAAATTTTTGGATCCCTTTTTACGAAAATTGCGGGTACGTAGGAGGGTGAGATTTGGCATATTGATAGTTCATACCGAAGAGAAGTGCATAAGATTAATATTTTTTTATAATAATGCATTAAAATACCTTATTTTTATTAAAATAAACGTTACGCACACTATAGCCAATTTTCACACACACATACGCATGTCACTTACGTGTACATACAGTTATTTTTTTTTAGACATAGGTAAATCATCACAACAGTTCCATAACTATTTGATTTTTTTTTGTTTCTTAAGTTCCTCTCGGAACAGGCTAAGGTACTATGACCACGCTGCCTTATCATCAGTTACAAATATTTTCTTCATTGAAATAACAGTGGATGATATTAATGATGGTGAGATGGTGATGGTGATGTTGATGATGATAATGATGATGATGGTGAATGATAAATAGATAATTCATGCCTTAGTAACGTTGTGGGGACTTTACTAAAAGCAATCCAAATCTCCCCAGGATTTGGATTGATCGCGTATAGGTAATCACTATTCACTGTAATATGCCACTTTCCTACACGTGCGTTGTCCAAGGCATTCAGGCTAAAAATTCACCATTTTTATACATAAAAACTTGAATCCACACCAATTTCGGAAAATAAAATAATACCGCGATGCGTCCTCTACGCTCTCCGGCCAAAAAAAAACCCGTACTTATTTGAAATGTTGACAGCTGACGACATAAAAAAAATAATATAAAAAATAGTAAGGAGGTTTTAACTTAATATATATTGATAAATAAATAGGTAACTTTGCATCTCTTTTTACGAAAATTGCGCGAACGGAGAAGTATGCAATTCCCCAAAACTTTAATTATTGTTAGTCTGTGGTCAACTTTTACTCAAGTGTTCATACTTTTTTTTAAAGCTTTGGTAATACGCACAGTCCTATACCTATTTGAAATATTCACAGCTGACGAATAAAAAAAGAGATACAAAAAAAATTGTAAGGAGTTATAAATTAATACCATTATTGATTAATAGGCGAAGCAGGGTGAAGTTAACACTTTGTGTCAGTTTTTACGAAAATTGCGTGGACGGAGAATACGATATTTTCCAAACCTTTATTAGTATGTAGTCAACTTCAGACATGATATAGTTATTATTTGTCTATAGTCTTATATACTGAAATACCGCTCTTTTTGAAAAAAAATCTCAATATGTATATAAACGTTAATAATGTTAAAACTTTTAATTTTTTAATTATTTATGGTCGAATTTCGACCACCGGGCGACCACTAGTTCTTTAAAATACGTCAAGTCTCCTGGTTTTCAGTCCATAATTTTTTGCGAAACAAACATTATTGCAATTAGATTATGGAATTAAAATAATGAAATCTATATCACAAAGTCTTTTACAACACAAGAAATAAAAATATTGATATTCAATAACATTTACAACTAAAGGGCATAAATAGAGGAATTGGGTGAAATGGCCACACATAGAAGGGCTGATCATCCGTCCAGTCAAACGGTGGCGTCCCCACTGACTGCAATAGACAGTGTAGTAAAGGGCATAAAATTTTAACAAAACAAATATATTACCTTTAACTAACTGCGGCAATTGTGACGGATATGTAGGCTCCAACGCTACTCTCAATATAGGCACTACAGAATACTGCATCTCACTGAATGCAGGGCAGGCAATTGTGCTGCTCAAGGTAGCTGTTCTAAGGACATGGTCCTCTAGACCACCGATACCTGTAATATTGTATTACATAATAGGGTTAAAATTACATTTAAAAACTAAAGCTTTCAATATTTTTATGTTGTCTGAGTCTGACTGAATTTTTTATAGCATTTTTAATGCTAACTTTAAAGTTCGAAAAACATCGGAAAAAATGAAACACTCAAGTGAGACTTGAACTCACGACCTTTCCCTTACAGGGGGAATGCTCTTCCAACTGAGCTATTGAGCCACACCTGATTCATTTCAAATTTTCCTTCTCTTTATATCCGTCTTTAAGGGCGACGGTGGTGCCATCTACCAACATTCTTACGAACTGTTGATGTTTTTCGAATTTTAATTTTGTCGTCAAATTAGACCAACTATAAACATCTAATGATAAGAAAAAAAAAACCCAAAATAGGTGAATATGTGCATCCCAAAGAACTATCTAGAAGTTCTCCGGGTACTTCTTCTATTGCAGAAAAATCGTTGGGTTCAAAAAGTAGGAGGGCCAGACCGGAAGGGATGGACCTGGGTCAGCCGGGGCCCTCAGTCGGAGTGCGGTTTTAGTCGGTTCGACTCCGACATAACCTCCCCTTCCGGCTCCGGCGGGAGGTATTCGAGGGGATTTCCGCACGAAAAAAAAAGAAAAGAAGTCAAAAAGTAACACAAACTGACCACAGGGTTTAGGGTATAGTCACTGATAACATGATTATTATCTTATCTGAATGAATTTTTTATAGCATTTATTATGCTAACTTTTAAGTTCAAAAACATCGGACAAATGAAATGCTCAAGTGAGACTTGAACTCACGATCTTTCCCTTACAGGGGGAATGCTCTTCCAACTGAGCTATTGAGCCACACCTGAATCATTTAAAATTTTCCATCTCTTTATATCCGTCTTTAGGGGCGACGGTGGAACCATCTACTTTCTTACGAACTGTTGGAAACAATTAATGATTTTTCAACATTTTTTTTTTTTTATATATTTCTGCTAACATGCGATCGGTCCCTGGACCATAAGCAGTTGTTATGGGTGATTAATTGGCGTGCTAGGCTTTCCCTTCCATTGTCAGGTAGCCTTTACAATTTTTTTTTATTTTTTAATTGAGATTGTCCCATTTGTGCAGCCTCTTAAGGCGTCTTATTTTGGGTGCTTCAGTAAGGATTTGGGCAAGCTTATTCTCATGATGTGCAATCCTGTCTTTATAGGTTTTGTTATTTTATTTATCTCCTCTTTGATGGTGGATATTTTCAAATATTCGTGGATATCTTCCGTTCGTGTGAACCACGGAGCATTCACTATTTTCTTTAGCACGCCATTTTGGAATCTCTGTAGAATCTCAGTATTTGAAGTTTTGGCGGAACCCCACAGTTGGATTCCATATGTCCATACTGGTTTCAGTATAGCTTTGTAAATTGTAATTTTATTTTCAACTGACAGTCGTGAGCCTCTGCCAAGGAGCCATTCCAACGATCTGAGTCTATGGTTTAACTCGTCTCTCTTCTTTTGTATGTGCGGCTTCCATGTTTGCCTACGGTCGAGATAAAAGCCAAGATATTTCACAACTGTCTGGTGTGGTAGTACCTCCTCACCCAATTTTACTGTAGGACAGTCCTCCTTTCGGAGCGTGAATGTGATTTGGTTGGATTTATTTGCGCTGGCTTTGATCCTCCAATTTTTCAACCAGGCCTGGACCTTATCCAGGTGTCTCTGAACCATCTTGGACGCAACCACAGGATCTGAACTGGATGATAGGACTGCTGTGTCGTCTGCGAAGGTAGCTGTCATAACGTCTTGGGATTCTGGTACATCGGCTGTAAACACTAGATAAAGTAACGGTCCTAGGACTGAGCCTTGTGGTACTCCGGCCTTAATGTCAGAGAAACCTGAATAAGAGTCGTTTATTTTAACGTAGAAGATACGATCTTCCAGGTAGGACTTAAGTAGCAGGTACATATTGTGTGGTAGTAGGGTCTTCAGCTTAAACAGTAAACCATCGTGCCAGACTTTGTCAAATGCTTGCTGTACATTGAGGAATACTCCACAGCAATATTCTTTATTTTCCAAAGCATTTCTTACGTGTTCTGAGACTCTATGCACTTGTTCAACAGTGGCATGGTTTCTGCGGAAACCGAATTGGTGTTCCGGAATGCTCGAATTTTCATAGATACATCGGTTTAGACGTTCAGAAATAATCCTCTCTAGAACCTTCGATAGCACTGGTGTAGATTTTGGCGCAGGGTTTCTTGCGCGAGTGGATTGATTAAAACCAACTACATCTTGTTTATGAAAGTGTCTATTATAAATCACAATACAATCACAATTATATTTGCACATTTAACTCAAATTGCTCGTAATTACTTATTAGAATAAAATTTAGCGAGTCGGGGGGGAGTCGCGGATTGTCCACTTGGCGCGTGTCCTCCCGATGCGTAACCATTTTTGACTGCCCGCTCTCTCCTGTCGCTTTCTTTTCAACCCCTCACGTCGCTCCCCGCGTCTCCCCCTCGCATCGTTCGACTCGGCGCGTACGCCAATCAAAGGTAAGTAGGTAATAGGTACAAAGTGTGACAAAATTCAGATCGGTTGCCTACATTTCCCACCCTCCTGTTCCTGAACACAATATTAAACACTATCAGTAGGCAATACAATAATTTTAGAAACAGGTCTGATCAAAAGCCCCTTAGAGGTTTTTACAGTCACAATTCGCACGTGGCCGTCACGGCCCGGGTGTACAGCACTTATCACGCCCCTAGGCCAAACATTGCGCGGTACATTCTCATCATAAACCAGTATAACGTCACCTACTTTGACAGGTGGCGTGGGAGTCGACCACTTCTGACGTCGTTGGAGTGTGGGAACGTACTCCTTAAGCCACCGTTGCCAGAACATGTCAGCGATGGCCTGAGCCTTTCGCCATGCCTTTCTTCCGTTGAGATCGGACGCATCAAAAGAGCCTAGACTAGGTGCCCCGGTTGCCGTTCCTAATAATAAATGATTAGGCGTTAACGCAATAGGTTCATTCGGATCATTATTTACAAATGTTAGTGGTCTACTGTTTAGCGTCATTTCGACTTCCGCTAAGACTGTCGACAGAGTCTCTTCGCGTGGTGCACGTTCTTTCAGTACGACCATTAACGCCGCTTTAATCGTTCTAATAAGCCTTTCCCAGCTGCCGCCCATGTGAGGGGATGCGGGACTGTTAAAACGCCACGTAATACCTTTTGCCGTAACGAAATCTTGAAGCTCGCCCTGGTTCATAGCCCGCAATGCAGCTCGTAGCTCTTTGTCGGCTTTTATGAAGTTGGTACCCCTGTCGCTATACATCACGGATGGCACACCTCGTCGCGCAACAAATCGACGGATAGCCATGATGGCCGAATCAGCTGTAAGGGTAGCTGCTAAATCAAGCGACACTGCTCTAGTTGCTAGACATGTAAATATTACGCCCCATCTCTTTTCGTGACGCCTACCTATAGCTACTTGCATGGGACCGAAATAATCAATACCGCAATGAACGAACGCTCGCCGCGTATTTGTTAATCGTACCGATGGTAAATCTGCCATCTTAGGGGGAATAGGCATAGCTCTACGAATACGACATAATTGACAGGACGCTACCACAGCTTTGACCGTTCGACGAAGCTTCGTAATCCAGAACTTCTCTCTTATCGAATTGAGAACGGTTTCCAGATTAGCGTGATGCAAACGTTTATGAAAATCCAATATGATGAGTCGCGCCGTGTAACTCTGACCGCTAAGTATAATCGGATGCTTTTCACTAAAACTCAAACCAGGTGCATCACCTAAACGTCCTCGAACTCGCATCAGATTATCACCTTCAAACAAAAACGGGTCTAAATCGCGGATGTTACTCTTTTCTGAAACACAGCCACTACTTTTTATCCTATCTAGTTCATAAGGAAAATCTTCGGCCTGAGACTGCTTAATAATAAATGTTTCCGCGTCGCGTACATTCTCACCTGTCAAACAGACAGGCTGTATCTTTCTACAAATGTTAATGAATGCGAACACCCGTGACATAACTCGTACCGCTATTACCCACGACGAATAACGGCTTATGTCAATTATCGGCTCATATTTCTTTACGACATTGACCTTTTCTACACGTTCCAGGTTCACCTCGATGTCATCTTCAAAATCGTTGGCCGGCCATTGGTCAGATGTAAGTTTCAAAAACGAAGGACCTGAAAACCATAATCTAAATTTTGTGGGCCAATAAGCCTTCGTCGCCTCGTCCGCTGGGTTCTCAGCTGTCGGTACCCACCGCCATTCGCTAATTTTACTTTTGTTGTCTATTTCCGCTAATCGGTGTGAAACAAACTTTTGGAAATCTCGCGGGTCTGAATGTATCCATTTGAGTACAGTTTTAGAGTCGGACCACAAAAATCTACGAATGATATTGATACCTAATTCCTTTTGAATCATGCACGCTAGGCGACACGCTAAAACACTAGCCTGGAGTTCCATTCGTGGTATAGATATAACTCTCAGCGGGGATACACGAGCCTTACCACCTACCATAGCTACAAGTGGGTTTCCGTACGAGTTCCGGCCCACCAAGTATGCCACTGCTGCATATCCGGACGCACTGGCGTCACCGAACACGTGTAGTTCAACCTCTTCTAAACCTAGACCATACCAACGTGGCACCCGTAAACTCGATAACTGACGTATATCTGTCAACCATTTACGCCACTCCGCTGCGTCTTTATCAATCAGCTGATCGTCCCAGTCAACTCCCGATTTCCAAATACTCTGAAGTATGAACTTAGCTTTTATAGTAAAAGGACACAACAAACCTAATGGATCAAAAACGCTCATAACAATCCTTAAAAATTCGCGTTTTGTTGGAATCACTCTACCTTCCACTATTTCCGTAGGTATCTTTTTAAACGATAAATCGAAAGCCAGCTCATCCGACTCTGGCAGCCACAGCATACCTAAAGTACGTTCCCCGCTACTGGGCAACTTATCTAAATTAACAGCGCCAGTGACGACGGCAGGTAGCTCGCTGCGCAACGTTTGTGAGTTCGTCACCCACCCTCGTATCTCGAACCCACCAGCGGCATGAATCATGGATACCGCGCGTATCAATTGCCGTGCTGCATCGACCGAATGTGTACTGTCTAAATAATCATCCATATAATGATTTTTGTTAATGGCCTCGACGGCATCCGGATGTGAACCTATAAACTCACTCGCATTCTTACGTAAAATGTACGTGGCCGTAGTCGGTGACGACTTAGCTCCGAAAATCATTGAGTCCATCACGTAGGTATCTGGTTCCCGAGTACGGTCCTGCCCTCTCCATAAGAACAATTGAACACCCTGATCCTCTTTTCTAATTTTAATCCTCATAAAACAATCAGCAATATCACCTGTAAACGCAATCGGACCGAGGCGAAATTTCAATAGAACACCTAGCAACGAATTCAATAGATCGGGCCCAGTTAACAAAACATCATTCAAACATATATTATTACTTTTCGCAGCACAGTCCCAAACAAGTCGGACTTTACCCGGTTTATTGACATTGACGACCGCAAAATGAGGTAGCCACCATACGGGATTAGTATTCACCGGCTCTCGTAATATTATTGCATACCTTTCATTCACTAAACGCTCGATCTGTTTTGTATACGCTGCTGCAAACGACGGATCGTTATCCATCTTTTTCTCGACATTACGTAACCGCCTAAATGCGTAATTATAATTATTTGGTAAATATATGTCATCCCGTGCCCACAGCAAGCCTACTTCCCAACAAACGTTCGCCCCGTCCACGCGCTTTCGACTCGTGGCCGCTAAAATGTCGCACGCTCTCTCAAGACATAAATTTTTACGTGATTTCTCTATTATACCTATAGACTCTAACTCGAATTGTTGTTTCACAAACTCGTGCAACTCATCGGTTACTGAGAGAAAGTTCACAGACCCACACTCCGCTACAGCTTTACCGACTGGTCCGTGAACAACCCAGCCTAATTTAGTATGTGACGCTACCGGTTGCCCCGATTTGCCATGACGTATCTGCTGGTTAACAATTAATTCCCAGTTATCCTGACCAATTAATAGCATCGGTTTCGCGTTCGACATAGACGAACAGTCCAGATCTCGAAGATGCTTATAACGCCGTAAAATTTCATCTGACATGGTCTGCGACGGTAGGCTGATGTTATAAATAGTACGTAAATTTATCGCGTGGGGTATACCATTAGGACCTGTGATCTGTGCTGCAACCCTACGCGAGGCATTATCTATGATTACATGACCACTTGCACTAATAACTTTAAGCGGCATTTTAGTGCCACTGCTATTACATACTAAACTACTGTCCACTAACGAAATAGTAGCGCCATCGTCCAATAAGCAGTAACACTCGCGTTGTACACCGTTAACAGTTAAAGTCACTGGTAATATTTTTAACAAAGAGTACTCGTTACCTCGATATCCCATACTTGTAACTGACTCACTCTGCAAATCGTGCTGCGTTGATGAGCTCGCGTTGGGCGTCGCGGGCGCGGGAACTGACCCTGCGCTCGCCCCGCCGTCCGCTGCTGAGCCGTTGGCGCTTATGCTCGGAGCGGTCCGCGCTGACCGAGCTGCGTGTGAGCGCGCGCCCGCGCTCCTCGCGTTGTTGTTGTTAAAATGTAACAACTCGTGGTGTGGGGATCGACACTTTCCACACTTCTTCGCTTTACATGTGTAACGGGAGTGTTTACCCTTGAGACATTTAAAACACAAATTGTTTGACTTAACAAAGGTCCACTTGTCGTCATTATTTTTATTAACAAAAACACTGCACTCCGTTATTAAATGTCTTTCAGCACAAAGTAAACACGTTACGATATCCCGTTTCTCCTCCTCGTTGTCGACGTCCGTATTCACGTCACAATCGGTAACATGTACGCGGTGTGCGATAGGTCGGCGTGAGGCTCCGGGTTCGATGCTCGGCGTGTAGTATGACGTCGCGCGGCAAAGATGAGTAAGAAACTCGAGGACGACATTCATATTAGGCGATATTCTGAGATCTTCGCAATATCTCGTCTTATCAGTTTTCATTACGAATTCACCGTACTGCGAGCGTTGTATGGGTGTCAATTTTGCTAATACTTGATTGATAATCTGGGGATTATTTATGTAGCCCTCGGCTCTTATACTTTTTAGTATATGCACGCAATTCCTTACTGTCGCTGTCATATTACGTAACTGCGTACCTCCCTCCGTAACATGAGGAAGTTCTCTTATATTTTGTATCACGTAATCCAATAAGAGACTTGGGTGACCGTACTCCTCTTCTAAAGCCTCGATGACCTCCGTGGGATTCACTCCAGTACGAAGCAGGCCGTCAACGGCGCGCTTAGCAGCGCCGTGTAACGATTTCTGTAAACGTACTACATTCCTGTAGTGTGAGTAATGGTGCGCACTATGCTCAAATGCTCGTTTGTATGATAGCCATTCAACAGGATTACCATCAAAATCAGGTAAGTCATACTTCTGCTGGGACATCGCCATTATCGCGCTAGCTAATTGCTTGATATCCGACGAACCAATAGCAGCGCTCGACTCGTTCGCCGTTGCGTCCCAGGTTGCGTGGCCGCGGCGATCGGACGACATCGCGACGAACTTCGACTTAGAGGGGTGTGGGGGCGGGGCGCTCGCTTCGCACGTGGTCGCGGTTGGCCTTGGAACTTTCGTTTCGCGCTCGTAGGTACATGTTGCCTCGCCCGCCGGCGGATATACAGCTTCATGCCTTTCTGTTCCAAACCATCGGGTTGCGTCCCAGGTTGCGTGGCCGCGGCGATCGGACGACATCGCGACGAACTTCGGCTTAGAGGGGTGTGGGGGCGGGGCGCTCGCTTCGCACGTGGTCGCGGTTGGCCTTGGAACTTTCGTTTCGCGCTCGTAGGTACATGTTGCCTCGCCCGCCGGCGGATATACAGCTTCATGCCTTTCTGTTCCAAACCATCGGGTTGCGTCCCAGGTTGCGTGGCCGCGGCGATCGGACGACATCGCGACGAACTTCGGCTTAGAGGGGTGTGGGGGCGGGGCGCTCGCTTCGCACGTGGTCGCGGTTGGCCTTGGAACTTTCGTTTCGCGCTCGTAGGTACATGTTGCCTCGCCCGCCGGCGGATATACAGCTTCATGCCTTTCTGTTCCAAACCATCGGGTTGCGTCCCAGGTAGCGTAGCCGCGGCGATCGGACGACATCGCGACGAACTTCGGCTTAGAGGGGTGTGGGGGCGGGGCGCTCGCTTCGCACGTGGTCGCGGTTGGCCTTGGAACTTTCGTTTCGCGCTCGTAGGTACATGTTGCCTCGCCCGGCGGCGGATATACAGCTTCATGCCCATCTGTTTCAACTGTTTCAAGCCACTGCATTGCCTTCTCATCTCCAACGTTGCTCGCCTCGCACGTGGTCGCGGTTGGCCTTGGAACTTTCGTTTCGCACTTGTAGGTACATGTTGCCTCGCCCGCCGGCGGATATACAGCTACATGCCCTTCTGTTCCAAGCCACTGCGTTACCTTCTCATCACCAACATCTTGTTCACACCACTCTTCATTTTCTGATTCGTCATCGATTTCAGCAATATCTAACGCTAACTTTTTTCTTATCAGCTGCTCTTTTACTGCGGCGATCTGTTTTTCCGCTTCATATTCGGCACGGAGACGAGCGGCTTCGCGGCTGGTGGACCTCGATGTTCCACTGGGCGAGCGCGTCACGCGTGTCGCCGCCGGCGCCGGCGCCATATTCGTGTTCACGGGGACGCGGGTTGCGCACGATACCCGGTCTACATCTAACGCCGGAGTCTTGACCGCCTTACTCCTTGTCACAACACCTTCGGTAGACATTATTATACGACACAATTGGTAATACCACTCCGCAAGATAGATCCGGCTCGAAGAAATTGGTTTTGGCGCAGGGTTTCTTGCGCGAGTGGATTGATTAAAACCAACTACATCTTGTTTATGAAAGTGTCTATTATAAATCACAATACAATCACAATTATATTTGCACATTTAACTCAAATTGCTCGTAATTACTTATTAGAATAAAATTTAGCGAGTCGGGGGGGAGTCGCGGATTGTCCACTTGGCGCGTGTCCTCCCGATGCGTAACCATTTTTGACTGCCCGCTCTCTCCTGTCGCTTTCTTTTCAACCCCTCACGTCGCTCCCCGCGTCTCCCCCTCGCATCGTTCGACTCGGCGCGTACGCCAATCAAAGGTAAGTAGGTAATAGGTACAAAGTGTGACAAAATTCAGATCGGTTGCCTACAACTGGCAACAAGCTTATTGGCCTGTACGATGAGGTCAAATTGGGTTGTTTCCCAGGTTTTGGGACCATGGTTATTTGTGAGACCTTCCAAATGCAGGGATAGTATGATGTCCTGAGTATTGAGTTGAACAGTGCTGTGATGTAGATTATTGCCTTTTTCGGAAGTTTCTTTAGTATCTCTGCAGTAATTAGATCAACCATTTTTAAACATTGAATTTTGATGACATGAACAGTTCGTAATAATGTTGGCAGATGGCTCCACCGTCGCCCCTAAAGACGGATATAAAGAGTAATATCTTATCTTTAGAATTCTGAACATAATAATACTAACCAATTATATTTCCAGCTACGGCTTCATCAATTGTTTCTAATTCCCTACCCATTAAAATGTATAAAGACTTGATTCTGCAATAAAAAAATAATTGTATTAAATACTGCAAATAATAATCTAGAACCTGAAACCACTCTATTGTAAAAATACTTACTCTGTACAAGTTATATGCTCATCACTCATTAAATCTTTTAGCTTCTTATTGGTATCTACTTCGAAGTTCACATTAAGTACTTTGGACGGATCATGCTTGGGACCTAAAACATAAACTTTATCACCTCTCCTCACTCTACCACTGAAAATTCTCGCAAAAGCAATGAAAACTGGTTGGTCTATATCCTCTTCTTCAACTTTTTCTTTCTCTTGGACATAATTTTTGTCTTTAGTGACTAACTCTTCAGTACTATTTTCATTACTCTGTTTCATTTCCTCACGTAACAGTCGCGCTTTTTCTCTTCTTGCGGCCATTTCTTCTGCAGTCAAAGCCTTAGGTTTGTTCTCAGGCAACATACTCTTATCAATACTAAACATTTTCGATACAAAAATAATAATAGGTTTATCATTACTACTATCACAGGCTAAAAAGTCTTCTCTCAGTTTCTGAGTTTCAGGACTAAAAGAATTGAAGTCTCTTATTCTTGAGCACATTAGTTTCTCGACCTTCTCGGGTAAGATTTCCTTAGGTGAAGGTAACTTCCTGCATACCATGTTTAGTACTGTGTATGACAATGGAAGCCACTGAACCATTAGTGACTGTAGCTGGATTCTGGCATCTGTGTGTCTAAGATCTCTAGTTGTAAGCTTTATACCAAGTTTTTCACATATAACGGGTACTTTTTCTTTCTCGTTCCTCATAGCTATAGTTTCATACACGTTCCATAGGTTGTCTAGTATTACTTGGACAAAGAGAGGCTTCTTTGCTTTTTCTTGGGCACCTTTCATGAAACGTTTAGTTTTAGTGTTTAGATAGAAATCCCCCCAAAGTACTTTTCGTAAGATTTCATCTTTTACTCCTGAAATTAATACAATTTACTTTTTTAAAATAAATTACGAAATTGAAAGGACCAGGTCTTGAAAGGATTTCATGTATTTTTGTCAAGTCTTTAGTATTTTTAAGTCATATGATTCAAAATACATTATTTAAAGTAACTATCACAATTGACACTATTTCAAACTAAGGGCAATTTTAGAAGAGAATATCTGTCATCACCATTACACAATCTTTATACAGGGTGTCCCAAAAGGTTACGTAGCTAGGAAGAGGGGTGATAGGGGTGGTCACAAGGGTCACCAGAAAAATAAAAAAAAAATCCCCTCTGGGAATTAAAATAATAAAAGGCATTTTTTAAAAAACTAAAAATTTTACACCTTTTGGGGTGACTTTGCTCCCGATGATCTACAAATATTGGTATAATTAAAAAAAATGCTGTTATGTTATCGTCAATAACCCTTTTTCAAATTAAGTTCTTGTCCAGTCAAGGACTTAGTAATTTCGATTTCACTCAACTTCCTCCACGTGTACTGAAAAAAAGTACTATGCAACTCCGGCGAGCAACTTAAAAAGATAGGTAATTTTATTACAATTCCAAAATGGTATAACACTTACTTGAAAAATTCTTACTAGGATATGTAAAAATAATTTTCGGGAACAATATCCCAGAGGGGATTTTTTATTTTATTTTTCTGGTTACCCTTGTGACCACCCCTATCACCCCTCTTCCTAGCTACGTAACCTTTTGGGACACCCTGTATAATGACTCCTTTAGTTTAAAAAATAAATCAAGCAAGTCAATACCTACCTAGTTTTTCAGAGAACAACTTCGCAAATGTATGAATAGTGAATCCCCATCCGTCCGCAGCACTCGCAAACACAACATTGCCTTGTTCAGGTGAGAAATACAGGTTGGAATCATCAGAGTCTTCTAGAGCAGAAGTCCAGTCATAGAAGTTGTTATCTTCTTTTTTTAAATCCTCTTTCTTTTGCTGTGGAAATTTACAATAATATTTGCTTGAATATCACAGAAGAATTATGGAGAAGAACAAGGAAAAAAGTAACAAAAGATGACAGGAATCTTTTCGAATAACTCAGAAACTCGTGAACTATCATGTTTAGATGCTGGTAATTAAAATGCAGCACATAATAAAACTTGCAAGGCCTTTAGAAAATAGTGGACGATGATCATATGAAAATCCATAACTATTTCAAAAAGTAAACTTGTTAGATCGATAAATTATACATCAATTCAAATCAGATACTTGATGAACATACATATTAAACAGCAAATATGATTATTATTATTTACTAGCTGTCCCGGCGAACTTCGTACCGCCAATTTTTCCCGCCCTCGTCAGATCCCGTTCTCGCTGCACCATTTAGGGGGATGAAAAATAGATGTGGGCCGATTCTCAGACCTAATCAATATGCTCACAAAATTTCATGAGAATCGGTCAAGCCGTTTCGGAGGAGTACGGGAACGAACATTGTGACACGAGAATTTTATATATAAGATATATTTATTCAAAATTTATTTTTTCATGACATACCTACAGTTGTGTAGTCTTAAAACTATTAATAATTAATTTGTTGCACTCTTAAATACAATATAGAATACCTGTTTATCAATACTAATTTCTTCATTTTCCAAAATCTCAGTTGTGAAAAGTTCTCCCATAACGGCATTTACTTGTTCCAACACTTGCGTTAAGTGTACATACGCATCTAGTGGAGTCAGCTGCATTTCCAAAATGAGACGGTCAATTTTGTTTAGTACTAGTACAGCTTTGATATTCTCCGAGTATGCCTGTTTCAGTACTAATCTAGTTTGTGGGCATACTCCTTCAACCACATCCACCTGACAACAAAAATGTTCATACAGTCAAGTGTTGTTAATTCAAACCTCTGATAATTCAATTCTCTCTATAATTCAAAGCTATCATGAGTTTCCTAGAAAAACAATGATCACTATAAAACACTCGGCAATTCATAGTTTATACAAGAGAGAGTTATCTAAAATCAATAAGTTCCAACTTGTATCATCATTCATCATACACAAACCTTTGTTTTTGAAATAATTAGCTTATATTGTCCGCATGAATTGGTTTGCTTAGTTCATTTTTAAGCAAGAGCCTCATTAGACACATTAGAAAGCTTCTGTCTACAAAATGAAAATGACGAAAAAGCAATAAATAAAATACATCATTTTGTTTGTTACTTTTAAAATTGATCATTTAGTTTAGATGGTATAGTAAATATTATTGTCCTTCGATGTGACAGATACAGTTCAAGGCAAAATAGAAATAGTTTTATACTTATTTTAAATTAATGATCTTGTCTCTAATTAATTTGCCTTTGCATTGGCTACTACTGCTATTAATTGAATAATAGCTAAAAAGATGTAAACAATTGAAATACTCACCACAACGATAGCCCCATCACAAAGTCTCACCGCTGTAGAAACCTCACTTGAAAAATCTATGTGTCCAGGCGAGTCTATCAAGTTTACCAGGTATTCCTGCTGATCTACAGAGTGATACAAGGATATACTGCTACTCTTCATAGTAATTCCTCTCTCTTGTTCATCAGGCCTACTGTCCAGATACCGTAGCTTCCCCGACATTCTTTGCGATATAATACCATTACTAGATATCAAGGAGTCTGCCAAAGTAGTCTTCCCATGGTCCACGTGCGCCACGATGCAAATATTCCGAATATTTGCGGGTTTGTTTTGAAGTTCAAAAAGTTTTGATGAATCTACGAGCCGCATTTTGGCAGTTTGAAAGAAAACTGGAGTGCGTAACCGTAGAGTTATAGATGCTTACTGAAATGATATTCTTGAATTTGAATTGATCACCAATATTGTGAAACTATATGCAAGATAAATTGCACAATATGAATAAATCCCACTGCGACAATATTACCGAGTGACTTTGACATTGACACTTGACAGTAATAAAACAGTTCAAAAACCAAAGATTATGACTTCAAGTAATATAAAGTAGAATACACTCACTATAAAATAAACACAAAGAATAAAATATAATTTATTGATTAAATTTATTATGTACGGATATTTATTGGCTTTTAATACAAGGAAGATTATTTTGAAACAACTCACCTATGTTTAAGTCAATTGCTAAAAAGACAATTTTCGACTGATAGCTTTCGTATAAACTCTATCTCATGTTTTGGCCACTCTGTATGTCCAGAACTGTTTATTTTCTGGTGTGGTAGACCACTAGGTACCTATGCTTTAAATGCTTCATGAGACACAGATGCTTCATGAGACACAGAACTCTCACCCTATTGAATTTCATTGCTAAAAACAAAATTTTCGACTGATAGCTGTCGTATAGACCCCAGTATCTCATGTTTTTTGTACTCCGTATGTCCAGAACCGTTTCGATTCTGGTGTGGTAGACCACTTAATTTGAATGCTTCATGAGACACATAACTCTCAGTTAAGTGTCAGCATGTTACCCTGTTTAACTCGATTGCTAGAAACACAATTTTCTACAGATAGCTCTCATGTAGACCCCAGTATCTCATGTTTTTTATACTTCGTATGTCCAGAACCGTTTCGATTCTGGTGTGGTAGACCACTAGCTATGATTTGAATGCTTCATGAGACATGTAACTCTCAGTTAAGTGTTAGCATGTCACCCTGTTTAACTCGATTGCTAAAAACATAATTTTCGACAGATAGCTCTCGTATAGACCCCAGTATCTCATGTTTTTTGTACTCCGTATGTCCAGAACCGTTTCGATTCTGGTCTGGTAGACCACTAGCTATGATTTGAAGGCTTCATGAGACACATAACTCTCAGTTAAGTGTCAATATGTCACACTGTTTAACTCCATTGCTAAAAACACCCGAACCACCCCCGAGACGAGGCCGCAATTGTAGCCGTAGGTCTGATGGGAGTCCTGGGACATCCTTCTGAGGGCTTACCCGGGGCTCCCATCCATAGGCTTCTGGGCGTTACCGTGGGGGTTTTTAGTCGGTAGGAGTCCGGCATAACATCCATGAAGGATTTTCCCCCACGGATAAAAAAAAAAAAAGCTCTCGTATAGGTACACCCCAATATCTCATGTTTTTTCCCCTCTGTATGTCCAGAACTGTTTCGTTTCTGGTGTGGTAGACCAAAAGCCATGATTTTAATGCTTCATGAGACACATAACTCTCCGTTAGTTGTCAACCATGTCACCCTGTTCAACTCCATTGTTAAAAACACAATTTTCGACTGATCGCTCTGGTTTAGACCCCAGTAGGTATCTCATGTTTTCTCCACTCCGTATGTCCAAAACTGTTTCGTTTCTGGCGTGGTAGACCACTACCTATGATTTAAATGCTTCATGAGACACAGAACTCTCACCGTATTGAATTTTATTGCTAAAAACAAAATTGTTAGCTCTCGTAGGTATAGACCCCAATATATCATGTTTTTTCCATTCCGTATGTCCAGAACGGTTTCGTTTCTGGTGTGACAGACCACTACCTACGAGTATGATTGGATTGCTTCATGAGGCACAGAACTCTCAGTTCAGACCCTGTTTAATTCCATTGCTAAAAACACAATTACGACTGATAGCACCCCAGTATCTCATGTATTTTCCACTTTGTATGTCCAGAACTGTTTCTTTTCTGGTGTGATGGAAGAATCTCGCTCCGGTGCAAACTTTTAAAGCACTACTTCGACAGTTGGTGAAGGTTCCGAGCTTGAAAAACTTTTTGGAATACCACAATTCAGAATTAGTAAATTTAGAATCTACCATTAGGTGTAAAATTATGGCAACGGCCACAGATAAAAAAATATTTAATGTAGACTAGTACAGGGTATGCTTAGGTAAAGATGCTCACGGAATCTCATCAAAAGGCTCATGATTTGAGATAAGTAGGTAAGTAAGTACTTACCTACCTAGTAACAACTTAAAATTATATGCATTTTATAAACGACTACTGATGCCCGCATGAAATTTTGATCCCGATCCGTGACCCATAGGATTACCAGCCTGCCCCTGCACGAGAGCTTCATCCGTCCATCAGCATGTTTAATACCAGTGCGCAGCTATGAGGGCGCTTATCGTCAAGTGGGCTTGTCGCAGGTGGTAGGCATACCTACCAGTACCTAGGTATCTAACTATTAAAGAATCTTTCATAAATGGAATACTTACCTAGTTATCTTATAAGAACAAACTGCATATTTGATAATTTCATTTAGGTCTTATCATAATTGCATTTCATTGGAATTGTTTTTATGGAATCATCGGTTTTATGGCGAGGTTGGTAGGTACCTAAGTATGAAGATTTCAGAATAAAAATATTCATATTATTCTATACCTATTTAAAGCACCTATTCAGCTTTAAAGATTTATGAAATCATAGTTCAAATGAATACTAAAAATTGCTCTCATAGCGCGGACTGAGCTCGACTTAAACGCGCCACTTAAAAAGACAGATGGACGCCCATTATGCCAACTTGCAAGTCTTGCGAATGCATACACCAACTACTTTAGCTCAAATGACTTTAAGATGATTTAAACCAGGATTTCCTTAGAAGTTATAGTTGTATAATATGTAAATACAAAAGCAAACTAAAACACAGCGGCCAAAATCAAAAGTCACAGAACGCATCATGTTAGTAGTTCGTCCCTAAAAATCATAGAAATAAAAGAGTTTCAGGTTTAAACTAGATAGCCGATAGGGAGAGCGAAGTGTGTAACCTACTTGGGAGTGAAAATTGACAAACACTTTTCTTGGTAACAACACATTGCCTTTAGGTATTTGTAACAAGCTTTGAGTTATTTAGGTAAGTTCATCCATTTAGGTTATAAAGTTCCCCGTGGTACCTACTCTATGGTGGAGTCTATCCTGGATATGCGCTCGACTGTTCTGGACTCACGTATAAAACTACATATACATAAGTTAGAAAATATCCAATTTTGCTTTATGAAATTATTAGTAGATAATAAAATTAAACATAAGTATAAAAACGATTACTATAAGTTGTTTAAATTATGTAAAATATTAATTAAGTGAGACGTAAATACCTACTTGCTACCGACAACCATGGCAGTTCTTTATTGTAGGTACACCGACTGATTTACAGTAGGTCATGTAAATAATGCGCATCCAGCGCATCTATACAGTATAATGTACAATGTGCGGCCTTATCGCTGGAAGCGATTTCTTCCAGGCACCTAATCGATTCACTGCCATAATGTGACACCATAAATACTTACGCTATTACTATTATTTATTCAGTGCCATAAATGTATACTCACGTACCTACCTATTAAAATCCATAAGCTATAAATAAATATTGTCAGATATACGGCATACCTAAGTACTATTATCTATTCTGTGCCTAAGGGGTTAGAGGGAATATTAGTAACTTCGGTTCTAATATACTTTAAAAAAAAAAACATTATGTCTCCTGATTCCACAGTCAAACCGTTTGTACGGTTTTGTGCGACAATGTATTATTAGTTCATAAGATGTATTTTGTACTTACTGTAAATAAAAGTTCTTATTATCTCTTATTATCTTAAGAACTTACTGTAAATAAATAAATAAATAATAAAAAACTTCTTCAAGCTATATTTAGTCTAGCAAAATGTTATGCCACGTATATTTGCATATTTTTGACTATTTATAGGTACTTAGATGTAACAGCTTAGCAGTAGTTTAGGGGTAGGTAATCTTTAAAAATACCTATCCTCTTCATGTCAATGATGATGAATGATTAATTACACTTTATAAATCATTTTCAGAACCATCGCACATTCCATTTGATATCACGCCTGCTATATACTGAAAACAAACATATTTTTGTCATATGTCTTTTCGCAATAACTTCAAGAGGTTGAGAAAAATAACAAGTTCATAACAAAAATGTTACGTTATTATTGCTCGAAGAATAGCAAAAGATACTCGCTTACTTTCAAACAATAGAAGTAATAAAGACACAATAAACGCGAAGGTATTGATGTTGTTTTAAAGAATAGGTGTTAAGTCAGCACATTCTTTTGAACTTGAGTATAATGGATAAAGTGGAATGTTTAGGTGCAAAGAATTTTACTCGAGTGATTTTCAACTACTGGGTCATGGTAATTCCACTAGGTACTGGCATTGCTACGGGTG
This sequence comes from Eilema sororculum, assembly GCA_914829495.1. Classification (NCBI taxonomy): domain Eukaryota; kingdom Metazoa; phylum Arthropoda; class Insecta; order Lepidoptera; family Erebidae; genus Eilema; species Eilema sororculum. Next base: position 14,137,245 of record OU618552.1, on the reverse strand, counting down.
TAGAGCCTAAATTTTAAAAGATTTGAGTAAGCGACACTATAATTAATAAACAAAATATTTAATAGGTAGGTATTTCATTAGGTAAACCCCATTTCATAACAATACTCGCTCTCTTCGTATGTTCACAAAAAATCTCATCAGAGAACATACCTAAATATTTTGTCGGAAAAAGTTGGCACTTCTTTCCATTATATAATTTGCAAATAATTACATCATCAAAATTTATAATGAAAATTATTTTAGACATAAAAAACACAGTAAAATGTGGTAAAATGTATTACAATATTTCAAGAAAGGATGAATAATTACGGCAGTTTACACAACGGCATTTGTACAAATTGTGTCCTACTTATTCCTGTTTCCCATTCCCGAGGTTGTTAACTGTCGACCTAAATGCGAACTATGAATCCCAACTCCTGAAACCCAGATAGGCACGTCGTCGGCACGATTGTTATTTGATACGTCAAATTGTCTGAAAGCTTGCGCAAATGAAGGACATCGAACCACGTAGATGGAAGTAGGTATGTGAATGTGAATGAGGCTATCAAAAAAGTTAAAAGTGCCATCAACTATATCTGCGAATATACAATGGTTTTGAGATTGTCCTTCTTGGAGTCAATGTATGGAGAAAAATCATACCTACAGCATGCCTACAGCAATGTTTATCAAAGACTTGTATGGTTAACTGTGAAGGTTTCCAACTTGAAATAAACTACAGATACAAATTACTAAGTCTCGTATTAGATAGACAAAAAAAGGCAAGTAATTATTAAACATTATAGGATGAACATCAAGATCTTCTCTTCGGTGTTGCTACCTAAGTAAAATATTAAAACCAGCGTAGACCTAAGAAGTGCGCTCTGGCTTGACGTTATAGAGGATGACAATGTGTGCCAAAGGTCTCAATGCCATGGATGCCCAAGACTGTGGGTAATGGAGGAGACAAATATTATCATAATTCAAATTTTGCAATAGCTAGGTCCCTGCCATTAATCTAGGGTTCCGGTAAAGTCGTTACGGAAAAGTCACGTAGATCCACTTTGCTATAAATACCGACCGTCAACTTTATGCTAAGCTAGGATGCGATTTTCACAAGCATTACGGCACTTAAGTACAAACCACTGCTATTTTAGGTTAGTAAGGTGCACGTTAAGATACGACATGTCTAATAGGACATGTCTTCGTTTAAATAAATTTTTCCCAGCTACGGCCTTTCTGTAGTTCGCCACGCAGCATGAATGCAAATATATTTTTATCACGTTTATGTATATTCATCAGTTTCTTTATGAAGTTCGTTTTATTTTCATTGCTCTGTTTCGGAAAACTGTCCCGAATATGCTTTGTGTACCAATACCGGTGACGGATACCTACATGCAGAGGACACGTAAGTCTTATGTTGTGACTACACTACCGTTACCGACTACCGGGCTGTCACCCCAATGCGTATGGCAGTAAAATTAATATTGTAAAATTCACCCGATGTGTCAAAAATTTTTGGCGGCTACATAAATCGTGGCACCTAGGTGTTGTTGACATTATGGCGGTGATGGTTGGGAAATTCACGGCCTACGGCATATACTATGGTCGCAGCATTATAATATAATATAAATACACCTCAGTATGTATGTATGACCCAACTAGCAAAAATATGTCGTGTAGTAGTCGCGGCAACGCAAATTATTCAGCATTTTGGCTCCTAATAGAAGTCGTATAAACGTAATGAAAACGTTTATACAACGCGATTTGGGCCCATTTTATTCAGCAATTCAGTCACATAGACATCGTATAAAGGTAACGGAGTGACTGTTACAAGCTTAAGTTGCGCTATAACTGTAACTTATATGACTTTTATGTTACGTTTGTTTGTTAAATTAAGCAAGTGCGTCGTGTTATGTTTTAAAAATTATAAAAAATTTTAAGTACAATTTATTTAGCAGACATGTTAATTTGTAGGTTGCACCAAATGTAGGTTCGTAAACTCACGCATAGGTTTGCAAAGTATTGCGAAGGTAAGTTTTCTGATGAAATATACTAGGTTTTATCATAAATATTTAACGCCCCCCTTCAATTCTTAGTAATATGAATATAATAACAAATATTTTTTATATCAACATTCATTTGTACACCATTTTTACTGCTAACAGGTCGTATAATAGCTTCTTATACAGCAAATTAGCAGTATAAGCGCCATGATTATATTTTAGGGTTCCTTAGACCTTCCTAAAAAGTTTTCTAAAAAAGATCTTTTGTTTATTTATTTATTCAATCAACCACTTATTGTACACAAGAAAACTAAGACAAGTGATAATTGAGCAGTACAAGCAATTATACGACACTTGGAACTAGGCTTGTAATAGTCGTATGAATGCAACTTATACAACATAATAGCAGTATAAAAGCAACGATGTGGCTTTTATTCGACTGTGTCACAAGAAAGTTATATAATGTGCTTTTACTCGACGAAATAGTAACATAAGGGTCGTATACTAGCGACTTATACAGCAAATCTTATACGACACTTTAGTCATATAAGTATGCAGAGTAAACGTTTACTCAGCATCATTATGTGACCGAAATGCTGAATAACTAAAATGCTATATAAGATGCTTTTATACGACACGTGCTGAATAATTCACACTTACTCGACTTTTATATCACCGAATAGCTGAATAAACTCAACCTTATAAGACTAATTTGCTTGTTGGGGATCCTCTATAAAAGTTCGTAGAATATTAGCCATATCTGAGTGAGTTCAGTGAAGGTACAAATTACTGCTCGACGCTACGCATATTCAGCGATACAACAATACATAACAACAGCACCTAAAATTTGACTAAACGCTATTTAATGGGTGACACACAGCTCGCGCTATATTCGCCAAAGATCCTATTTGGGTTTCAGATGTGGGGCGACGAAATCAATAGTCTGAAGTCTTTGTTCTCGTAATAGGCATTTTATTAGATCCTGACGATATTTTCATTCAACACGATGTTATGAAAATCTAAATCGTTGTAGGTTTTACTAAAGCAATAAGTGCTTAAGTACGTACGAGGCGTAAAAAGGCATTATTGTAAACTGATCAAACCCATATTTTTAATTCAATTTATTTTTGGAAGCCTACTAGACGGTCAAACAACAAAGTAATGAAGCAAGTAGATACCTATTTAATGCAATTAAAAAATCTCTTCTATAAAAGCCTGTTTTAGTAGTATACATTAGTTCACGTCTGTGGCGATACTGTGGCGATCCGAAATACCAATACTTCAGTAAGTCACCCCTAAGAACTGAATCCAAAACCGATTATAACCAACCGATTAACCGATTATTGGATTCCGATTATTATTAAACTATGCGAAGTCGTGCCTCGTCCATATGTCGTCGCCTTCTGCTAAGACAACAATCTCTTTTATAAAAGAGGAACCAGGTTTGTTCTCAAGGATACTGAAGGTAGCTCAATGCCCTAGCGTATATTCCAGTGGGTACAATTATATAGTGGCAGATTGATCTTGTCTAGCAAAGTACTCAAAATACTCTTATTACCAAGTTATTGAATTAATCTACTCATAAAATACCTTATTAAATTTCACGATCATTTTCAAGTTTCATTCAAATTGTACATACCTGTATCATATTTTTTTCTAATTTTTGTTGGGGCAAAAGATGTGGTTTATGTATTATACTTTTGTCAGTTCACTCAATAGCAGCATCAGTCAAGTAAGACCGTGAACGGATTACAAGAGAAAAGAATATAAAACCGATTTCATAAGTGAAAAGCTTGCAAACAAGAGACGCTACTCGAGATAAAATTACTATTTCCTAGTTTTGAATAGTACTTTTTATTATATATTTAATACATACGTAGATACAACAAACATTAAGTATCATGCAGGTCACGTCGCCATAAGCGTGACTCAATAGCATAAAGCGGTAAGGACTTAAGAAGTTCCTACTATTTAGTGAATATTGTTCCGAGACAAATATGCCGGATATGGAAACCGATTTTACTAAAAAGTGTTGAAGCATTTTGCTAACTACAGAGAATAGGATATGAATTTCTACGTTTGATATATCGCTAGTGGACCATTTAGGGTCAAACTGACAAATGCGACGATTACACATTCCAGATGTGGTTTTTGTCGTACAATACCTTTGGGAATGTAACATACCATTCTATTCAGCTTACTAATGTGAAATGAGAGTAGGATGTTTGTATTTTTACTCAACTGTCAAGAAGGGTTCTGTTTTTCGCGCGTATCTTGTATGTATGTTTGTAATATTCTTTATTACCCCATATCTTCTGAGCCACTACACAGATTTCAATGATTGACATCTCAAATGAAAGGTATGCTTCTCCCAAATGTTCTTGGGTACATAAAATGTGAATAAAAAGCTATATTGTGAACTTTTGCCCCAAAATGTATGTTGTCAAAATAATATTTTTGCTCAAACTTATTGAGTAGGTTATTAAAATGAAGGCAACTGAAAGACGGTTACAAAAATATAAATATGTCGTAAGTAAAAAAAATACAAAAAAAAAATTTTGAAAATAAAAAATCCGACTAATAACTGAAAATATTGAAACAAGGCGGTAACCGTTTACTTATTATAAACCGGATAGAAATTAATAGATAGAATAAACACACACGCACACACACACACACACACACACACACACATACACACACACACACACACACACACACACACACACACATACACACATACACACACACACACACACACACACACACACACATACACACACACACGCACATCGATGGACACCACACTATGGAGCATGTGCTGTTTAATTGAAATTTATTGTTCTATAATATTTATTGATTTAATTTGTCTTCATTGGAATGTTAATTTTGACGAGGTAATAATAATAATAATAATTGATTCATTATTACCTAAATATTTAGAAAATAGTGAAAACCTCGGTGACACTCATTCAATTCTGTATTGTACTGCTGTGGCAGCATGTCGTATGGCAGGTGCTAAATTTCCCATTAAAGATCCTGCCATACGACCTAAGCCTGCCATACCAGCATGGCAATGCAGGATTGAACGACGTGTGGCCGAGGCAAGGGTGCTCATCGGTAAATTAATCTGCTTCAGGTCGGGCAATACTCGCCCAAGGGTGATGCGCTATGTGACCCGAGCGTTTGCGGGAACTAATATTAGTCCCCAAGATTATACGTCTCGGGTCACAGAGCGTATTGACTTCCTGAAGCAGAAAGTCTGTGCATGGGCAAACCGTATTCGAAGATACAAAAAGCGAGTTGATCGATATACCGTCAATCGTATGTTCCAAAGAGACCAAAGGTGGGTATATAGAAGCTGGGAGCAAACAGATGAAAGTGTGGATGACGTGCGACGGCCGGATGCTGAAGCCACAAATGCATTCTGGCGCAGTATCTGGTCGGTGCCCGTTAGCCACACTGAAGGTGATTGGATGCGTGAGGTCGAAAGAGCATGCGAAACTATTCCAGAAATGGAAGAAATTTACATTGATGCCACCGATGTAGATTGTGCGGTCCGTTCGCTGTCTAACTGGAAATCTCCAGGACCGGATGGACTGCACAATTTCTGGCTGAAATGGCTACGGAGTTCGCATGTTGTTTTGGCCTCACAATTCCAATCCGCTATAGAATCTGGTACGCTACCAGCTTTTATGACGACAGGAGTTACTCACCTGCTCCATAAAACTGGTAGTACCCTGGAGCCCAATAATTATAGACCGATCACATGTCTCCCAACGGTCTATAAACTTCTTACATCCATCCTGAGAGCTAAGATTAACAATCATATAAACAATAATTCTATTATGTGTGCCTCTCAGAATGGATGTAGGAATGGGGCCCGGGGTACTAAGGAGCTCCTCCTGATTGATATGACTATTAGCCAACAAGCTCGCCGCAATCGTAAGGATCTGGTGGCGTGCTGGATAGATTACAAGAAAGCGTTTGACTCCGTGCCACATACATGGCTTTTGAGGGTGCTGGAGTTGTATAAAGTGAATACAACTCTATGTACCTTCCTAAGGTCATGTATGGGGCAATGGAGGACGGTTCTTCTCTATCCAGGGTGTCGCCAGGCTTTGGGTAGTGGCGAGCCGATAACAATAGAGCGGGGTATTTTTCAAGGGGACAGTCTGAGTCCCCTTTGGTTCTGCTTAGCCCTGAACCCACTTAGTACTTTACTAGTGAATTCAGGGTTAGGTTATAGGTTACGAAGAGAGGGTCAGATGGTATCCCACCTCTTTTACATGGATGATTTAAAGCTATTCGCCCACACCAACCCTCAATTAATAGCTTTACTGAAGGTAACTGAAACATTCAGTAATTCTATTAAAATGGCGTTTGGTGTGGACAAATGTGCAGTCATTCATGTAAAGCGAGGGCGGGTGGTGGAGTCGGAGGGTATACAACTCTCTGATTCCACTAACCTCAGATCACTCCTCGTAACTGAGACCTATAAATACTTGGGTATGTCACAGGCGTTATGCATCAATGAGGTCGGCATGAAACAAATGTTACAGGAACGTTTCTTTGGCCGCCTGAAAAAGGTACTTAACAGTCTTTTGTCAGGTGGTAACAAAGTGCGTGCCTGTAACAGTTGGGTCATGCCACTCTTGATGTACTCTTTTGGCATACTCAAGTGGACTCAGACTGAACTCGATACCATCGATAGGAAAGTCCGGACTCAGTTGACTGCATTCCGAATGCACCACCCAAGGTCGTCAGTCATGAGATTGTACATCCCGCGGAAATGTGGGGGTCGAGGTTTTTTAAATGCTAAGACCCTTCATAATCGCGAGGTGTACAATCTCAGAGACTACTTTCTAAAGTCGAACGTGGATATGCATCGTGATGTAGTCAACGTAGATACCGGGCTAACCCCGCTCGGTTTGGCTAAAGAGAACTGGCGCAGGCCTACAATAGTTGGCACTGACAGCCGCAGGGAGGTATGGCAGAGTAAGGAGCTACATGGCAGGTTCTATCGGGCCCTCCACGGGCCCGAAGTAGACTTACTGGCATCCGTGTCCTGGCTACGTTTCAGTGACCTTTTTGGGGAAACTGAAGGTTTTGTCTGTGCAATTGCAGACGAAGTTATCAAGACGAATAACTACCGGAAGTATATCATGAGGGATGGCACAATTGACATTTGTCGAGCGTGTCACCAACCTGGTGAATCCCTCAGGCATATTACTTCCGGTTGTTCTCGTCTTGCTAACGGCGAGTACTTGCACAGACATAATCAAGTAGCCAGGATAATCCATCAGCGACTTGCTCTGAAATACAACCTTGTGGAAGTTGAGGTACCGTACTATAGGTATGTTCCTGAGCCAGTTCTAGAAAATAGTCATATCACATTGTACTGGGATCGATCTATCATCACTGATAGGACTGTTGTAGCTAACAAGCCTGACATTGTGGTGATAGACCGATCCGAACGCCGAGCATTGATTGTTGATGTCACCATTCCTCATGACGAGAATCTCGTGAAAGCTGAGAAAGATAAACAAGTTAAGTACTTGGACTTGGCTCACGAGGTTGTCGACATGTGGAGTGTTGACTCAGCAATCATTGTACCGATAGTCGTATCAGTCAACGGACTGATAGCAAAGAGCCTCGACCAACATCTAAAGAGGCTCGGGTTGGATGGTTGGGTCAAGGGCCAGATGCAGAAGGCAGTACTCCTTGATACGGCGCGCATCGTGAGGAAATTCCTTTCTCTGGAGCCCTAACCACCGGTAGCTTGGTCCCTGTACCCGATGCCGGTGGGGTACTATTTTTTATATTTTTAAATGGATTTTTTTTAATATGTATTTAAAAATATAATTTATAGGATTTATAAATGAATAAAGAGAATAATAATAAAAAATTCTTTATTGTTCATCAAGGATATTTACAATTAATAAAAGATACAATTTATGTCGTACACAATTGGCGGCCTTATCGCTCTGAGGCAATCTCTTACAGGCAACCATAGGATTGGATAGGAGGTACTTGTTGGCGTGTACAAAGACCCATGAACACCGAACTATTTGTGTCCTAATTAATTATGATAAGTTTCAGGAACCCTGGTACCAAAACAAGTTTAATTTTAACCTGGGCAGATTATATCAAACATCACCGAATCGTATTGTAATGTGTTCATTAGATTGTAACCATGGAATATATGAATTTTAATTTAAACTTTTTGATTTTGAATATGCTGAGATGTTAGTGAATCCTATTGTTATTACTCTCATCTATATATTTGAGTACCTACACTAAATGAAACCACTTCGCGAATCGAACAAAGGAAAACTATTTCTATAGTAACGTGGGCAAAACCTCAAAGCACACAGTTAGTTCCACATTATAATAAATATGACATTTCAACTAAATAGAACTTGTGACAGCCAGAAATTCATATTTTCTATTTCACAGAAGGTTTCAGCAAGTTTTCCACGTCTTACAATAAAACTTGGAGTGAAATATTTTTACGGATTTTGCCTTACAAAACGACAAAAGGAATCGTCTTTTTTACTTGAAAAACTTAGCACTTTGTGAGGTGCACCCGAAGCTGACGAAATTGCGCTGTTGCAGCCATTGCGATTGCGTTTCTCTTTGTAATGTTGGTGAGGGCTTACGATCAGATTGACCACTTTCTTGTCACTGCAATAGTTGCTTTTGGTTTCTTTGTTGTTATATAAATTAAATCAATTTGTAATGTTTTCTTTGTTGTGATAATAAATGAAAATAAAATGGAATGTGTGTTCATATTTGAAAGTAGTAATTTAGAAAGTAGATTTCTCGTAAAACTTGCTCGTAAATCTATATATATAAAGATGAACCCCTATTTCCCTTGGTCACGACATCACGCCTGAACGGCTGAACCGATTTCTTTAATTCTTTTTTTGTTGTGTTCGTTATTGTGAGGAGAAGGTTCTTATGAAAGAAAAAATGAAGAAAATTGCGCGGAAAATTAGAAAATTTAAGTATACATAACCACCATATAAAATAGCTGATCCGACTTACACCATGTCTAAATTTTGAATTTGGAATACGAATTGGAAAAAAATGTGTTTATTATTTTAACACTGCTGTATGATATTCTTCTATGTTATCTGACGTTTGATATATAATTGACATAATGCGTGCAAATATCGTCAGAGGGTGATTAGTAGACATTCTTCTGAATTAACAAAATGCCCGTTGCTTGGGCCGCGAAAATATTATGGTGGCTATTTTTTTATTTAGGTCGAAAAATTTATGGATTATGGTAGTATGAACGCCCTTGAGCGTAGAGGTGTGGTTGTCTGGGTCCCATAGGTACGAGTATATAGGCAAGTATGGGCCCCGGTGACCTATTAGTGTCGGGAGCTCCGTGGGCGTATGGGGCCCGAATCGAAATGCTTTCCGTTCTCAAAATAATTAGGAGAATTTGATACAGCTAATTGATTTTAATTTCTAAGGCGAAACGAAGTTTGCTGGGACAGCTAGTTAATAATAAATGATTCTTTAACGATATGATACGATTCATTTTTAATAATATGAATAATGTGATTCGAAGGCGAAGTAACGCCAGGATCTACTAAGGATTACAATTCTCTGGTGTACACGTAGTTACAACACCTATTAATGGTCTTAAATCAACATACGAGATCACCATTTCGATACCTCCTACGTAAGTTGTTGTATCTCTAAAACTGCAATTTTACAGGAGAGCGAGTTAAAGATTCAAATTGGCCTAAAAACTGCATTTATTTATGTAGCTTTGTAAAACTTGGTATATGAATGTATTGTATGGTATTCTTGACTATGTTGAAAGATAATTAAGAAAATATTATGAACTTTTTGAGATTTGGTGCTTACAACACTTTACTGCGGAATACAGACTGTGCCAGCTGTGGTATTTCATACTTACAACATTATACTGCGCAATCTAGATTTCTTCAGTTGTTGTATCTCATACTTACAATATTATACTGCGGAGTTTACATTACGTTCGTTGTTGTATATGATAGTTACAACAATATACACTGGATTTTTTATTTTAGTACAATTGTATGTGACATTTACAATATACATTGAACACAATTTTGAGTAAGCATTATTACTCAGGAAATAAAAAGTAATATTGTCAAAGCCAAATTATCTTTTTTTTTTAAAGGAAACAACATAGTTAATACTGGATAAAGGTTTTATTAGAACTACTGCACAAAAACTACGTTTTAATATGTTTACTTCTAAAACAAGTACGTAATGTATTCAACTATTAGGTAATAATAGGTAGGTAGGTAGGTATGTAATATTATTTTTAAGAAATATAATAATAATAACTCACTATGATATTTGAGTAACATAACAAATTTTTCTTTAAAAATAATAAAATTACAATAAAATCGTAAAAAGCCAACAGTGAGGATCAATGGCCTTCTTTGTTTGCCAAATCAAATAACGCAAAATTAAAAACTGATAACTTTCGCTTCTAATACAAAATATTAATTGGCCATGCGGTGCTTAAGAATTTTTTGAAAATCATATGTAGCGCTAACTATTTTACCTTGAGAAGTTAAGCTTTCAGTTTTGTCAGGCTTCATGAGTTGTCGGGATAACTTCTTATTTGAGACATGGTTTTCATGGTCTGCAATCTGTTGTTCAGTTGGACTATGGATATTTTAAAAAATGTGGCATTGATCGCACTGATCTTTCTTAGGGATATAAAAACTGAGCTTAAAGTTTTCATTTGCAATATCTCGATATTGGCGTTCGGTTTCAGCTTTACATTTCAAATAACTTATGAAAATTTAAGTCTCCATCTAAATACAATTTGTATGACCTTTGCCTCGTATAATGAGACTCAACTGGCTGTAAACTCTTGATACGGTCACACACACACTGTTTTTAAGACTACCAGTTAGATTTACTGGATGGTTTGAGTGTTTTCTTCTTTGATCTGGAACTAAGACTCCCGTTGTCTTGTCCATCTTTTCTAAACACTTATTAATAACCTAATCACTGACGGACAAAGTGCTTATAAAATGTTTTAATGCCATCTTCATTATATCCCACTGGTAACTAATATTGTAATGTATACTTACGTCTTGAAATGCTATCAGTATACACTCTACGTTTATTTTGCTTCTTTACTATGTTAGCCACATACATCCACTGCTTTTCTCGATTGCCTAAATTCCAAAAACTGTCAAAAATCTTTCTTCGCTTAATTTATCGGAACATTTTTTCCGGCAGGAACATGGCGGGCCCATCTTTCTACTTGGTTGCATTGAACCTTTTCTTGACACATATTCTTTTCATAAATTACGCATTATATATCCATTCATTAAAATGTCTTTATCTTTCCTTAATTGATGACAGCGGTTGGCGGTTGACGTGCTTGGACTATTTGAAATATTTGATAGTGGACTATTGTTCACTGTTGTACACGTTGAGCAGCTAGAAAGCACTGGTGAGGATTGAGGTGAAATGTCAAACGCCGATATATTTTCCTTTTGTATATAATACGGGCAAAAATCATTATCACAGTCGTAATCCAAATGATTGATACTACAAGAAGGGGAAGGGTGCGGTGTCTCATTATTTTTTGTATTAGACTCTGTTTCTTCTTCATATCATATTATCAAAGATGTCACTATCTATCATATTTGCTAAAGCATTAATTTTCGATTCATTGAAACTTATTGGAAGTGGAGAAAACTAAACGAAAAAGAAATTTTACTGTTAGTAAACAAGCAAGCATTTCTAGTTAGTAAGCGAGCAAAGTAGTGCTCCGTTTAGGGCTCTATGTCAGTCAGATAGGTAGACAAGAGCGCTTTAAATAGTTTCACATAGTATATAACAACATTAAAAAAATGCTTTATGTTAAGCATTGAGATAAAACAAGAAAAAAGTAATAGGTACAAAAATATAGGAAGTCCCGGTACTTGAAAGCTGAGTTTTGAATAACGACTTTTGAAGTAAAATGTTATTTTTACTACATGCCACATTTATTTTAGTTTTTATTCCAACGTAAAATATTGTATGTTTTATAAACAACATTTTATAATGCACGCTCAACAACGTAAAATATTGTAAGTACGACATATAACATTTTGTAATACACGTTGAACTACGTAAAATGTTTTATGTATTACATACAACCTTTTTGAATGTGAACTTAACAGCGTATACAGTTGTGAATAATCTTTACAACATTTTAGGTTGTATTCGGCAAAAATAAGATATTATACTCAATAATGTATAAGAAATAATATAATATAGTACCTAACCAGTGATATTTCGACATGCGTGCGTTCGTCTCAATGTCCAGCGTGTTCTGTTGTATGTAGCCGATACAACGCGCGAGCGCGTGATCCTCCCTGCCCTGCACCCCGCGTAAACTATTGCCAAGAACTATACAACGTTGTAGTCCGTTCTCGTACAAAAGTTACAACGATTTACGTCTATAAAATGCTTGATAAAACAACATTTTTGTTATTTTTTCACTTTGATTACGTAAATTACAGCAAAATAAAGCTCTTTTTTAGTAAAAACACTAAATGGCATTTTGTGGGATACAACAACTAACGTGGGAGGTATCGATTTAATCACCATTCGTAAGGCACACGGGTTATCAGCTCCCTAATTTTCTCATCAAAATATAGTGTATCAAAACTAATTTGCGTTTGAAGCGAGTGTTTAAAATAAACTAGGTATATCACCCTCGTACAATTTCGTTGTAAATTTCACCACGAAACTGTAAAGAAGTTAACCGAAGGTAGAACCTAGAAAACTGTCTATAATTTATGCTGCTTTTGTAAAGCAAAATTACTGCTTCGTTTTATTAAAATTTTGCCACAATATAAGCAGTAACAAACTAAATTTTGTCTTCATAGTAAAACTCTCGCCGGGATATTGGTAAATGATCGGTAAATGACCATGCCAATCTCAAATTATACATAATTTTGTCTTTTTTTTCAAGTTGCATAAATATTCATACTTAACTGTCTCGATGGAGAAGCTGTAGCGAGTGTAGCGTCTGTACATTGTGTATGATTGACATGATCATTCACATTAATAGTGTAACACTCACCGGGATATTTACCATGTTCATTATTTTTATTGAGTAACCGATATTTCGGTGCTGTTTCAAGCGTAAAACTATCATTCTGGCATCATCTAGCAGCTAGAATTTACAAAAAAAAATTGTAAAATCACCTACGTAACTATACTTCCCTCTCGTTTTCAGTTCAAATCAAATCATGTCAACTCGTTTGAGCCTTCGGTTAAAGGCTAGTATATTGAACCAACTCTAAGTATATCTCGGCTTTTTCTTCGGCTCTTTCTTTAATTTTCCACTTAAAATAAACAGACAAGGAAGCTAGCAAGCAATATCTCATGAAGTACAACATTATTCTTTGCACGTCCGGTTCGCAATTAGCCAAGCGCAGTTCGTTTTATGTTACCACAATAACTGCGGCTCCCAAGTCTCTCTCCAGCTTAATGCAGGAGGCGTGTCTGACTACATGGAGTGTTTATTTAAGGTTGCGGCCTTGATATGTTACCCCTCTGTAGATATAACTCGAGCCAGTAGACAAACAAAGAAGGGTGAAAACCTTAACTTTGTTGGCAGTTACCCAGAATGAATGTCACGAGATTTATAATCTATGTAATATTATTAGATATTTGAACATTAAAAACAGTTGGTAGTTAATTTACAATAATTTTGAGTGGCATTTTCTTTCATCGATGTGTATGAAATGACAATAATATCTATAATCCAAAATATAAGCTATTACAATAAATAGAATAAATAGCTATTGTTCGCGGCTTCGTCTGCATGTGAATCTATTCCTGTGAGTTCCTGCAACCTACTCAACCAATAAAACTGTTGAAAATACTACGCACCAATTAATCGGATCGGACAGCGAAAAAGCCTGCGGCTGCATTTTCAATCGTTATTACCATAGTTTGAATCGTAGTCTGAATCGCGCGTAATATCTATCTCAGTTTGGAACGCAAACACAAGTGCGCGGTCCAAACTTCACGTATGGAGGCCGCTTCAGGTTGAGTGATGAGTGATGAAACTCTTTTTATCCACTTTTAGTGATAGAATATTGTAATATTATTTTGTAATGTTAGAAGTAAGTACTCATAACAATCAGGAAATGGCTCGTCTCCTACCCAACTCTTTTCGAATTCAATAAACTTGCCTTATTTTTTGATAACGTTTGATATTTTTACCGATTTTTTTAAAAAAGAGGACGTTCTCTATTCGGATGTTTATTGTATGACTAGCTTTTGCCCGCGGCTCCGCCCGCGTGGATGTCGGTTCCCGGCAATTATTCGAATTTTTCTTACCTTTTAAACCTTCCCTAGACCTCCACGAACATTTCAAGACCAAGATAAGATAAATCCGTTCAGCCGTTCTCGAGTTTGAGCGAGACTAACGAACAGCAATTGATTTTTATATATATAGGTAGATAGATAGATTTGAGATTCACTCGATAAGAATAAAAAGTTTGTAAATATCCCGGCAAGTGTTACTCTTAATCGGATGTTTATATTTTTTTATTATGAAATGTTGGTATTAGATTGTGGTCTAGTGTAAATGTGCTTTTTTACGTCAAACTTTTTTCGCAGTCTCCGCAAATTATGAAAACATTCAAATTCAAAGACATTCAATTCAGAATATGAATGATTTTTGAAACCACCTACAAAAATCGGAGATTGCTTAGCATATGTGTTCAACTAAAACGAACAGATTCTCAAAGAACTTTTTCGAGTGTATTACACGAAGTCAGCAGTTATAAGGATAGGATTGGCTTCACAAAGGAATACATTTGTCGCCTGTCACGAATCAAAACGAAGTAGTATACTTATAGAATTCGTTTGTACAGCAAATAAGGGTGTAACGCTTCTTTCTCACCACTGTTTTCTTTAAGCCTAACGTTTATGAATTTTCTTATATTTAGATACTTCTGTTACGCTAGTACTATTATCTATTCTGTGCTTCTGTATTCTTGGAGCTACGTGGTAACCGAGTTAACCTACTTATTCATCACAAAGTCAAGCAATACTAGCTGGATCAGCCCTACAATGGTTGACTAATCATAATGCATAAGTAAAGTTCTTCAGGTCAATTAAGTTAGGAGTTACGCCACGTTTAGAAATTCATTGATAGGTTGATAGGAGTCCTAGAAAGTCCGACCACTTGTCTAGATACAGAATTTCAATATCACCAATGAATTGTGGAGGTCAAGTGGTAGTTGCTTCATTGAAAAACATTTAAAAGAAGACAAACAATAGAAGCATTCGAGTGCTAACTGCAAATATTAGTAAGCATTAAGCATGAATATAATATCTATATGCTTTGTTATTACTGTTTCTACCTAAAGTATGTAGGTATGTATTTGCAAAAAAGTATGATCTATGCAATGATTCAAGTGTGGCTCAATAGCTCAGTTGGAAGAGCATTCCCCCTGTAAGGGAAAGGTCGTGAGTTCGAGTCTCACTTGAGCATTTCATTTTTACGAACTTAAAAGTTAGCATAATAAATACTATAAGAAAATCATTCAAAAAAAAAAGTATATTATTTTAGCATTTGATTTGGCTTATACAGTTTTTGAAGGAGCCTCTGCCTCTCAACGGTAAGAGGAAAAACCGGCACGGAGGCCTCATATGTCAATTAGTAAGTGCACCGGCTTGCGGGTGTGGTTGGCTCAATCCAAAGATCTTTGTGAGACCCTGTTTCTTTAACGTACACAAAGCAAATGACTCTCTATTCTTTTCTTTTAGCTATAAAAACTATTAGTGAGTACAAATTTCCACGGTCGGCGCCTCTGCCAAATATAATATTTTACAGGGAGGCGTGTAAGTCTGTGCCGTTCGGCTCCGAAGGCGTCCTTAATGGTCCAGTACTCGCTTAGTTGGCTTCCTCGGTAGATTTTATAACTTTGCACAACGGAACTACCGACTTCTGAATATTTTGTAGAAATATTCAAGTTTTACGCTACGAAATTCATAGAGATAAATTCATGATACCATATACAAGTGGTTCAAATTGCACTTTGAGTCAACTTTGTTTTTAAATACAATCAACAACCTTACTTTGAATACTTTCGAACTTTGCCGAAATACGTAGCCTGTTGCTATGGACGAATATGGGCTAGATTTAATGGAATAAAAGCAATTTAAACAGATATCCGTGGCATGATCTAATAGTACCTACATTACGTTACATAATAACATTTATAAGTATCAATAATCAATCAATCAATCCATCAATCAATTACCCCACCGCAGTACACTGCTGGACATAGGCCTCTCCCAATGTGTGCCATTTCACCCGATCCTCTACCTTCCGCATCCGCACCCGTATTTATAAGTACCTATATAATATATTAATACATACGTACAGTCCAGCCTCTTTCCTAATAATGGTGAAAATAGAGACCACCTACCACGATCGCTTAGGTAGGTATTTTATTTATATAGTAACATAACATAACATAAACTCACGCTTATATTCCCCGAAGAGGTAGGCAGAGGTGCTAGCGCCCACATTTCGCCAGTTTTCAAACTTTTATTTTTATTTAATTTTTGCCTTGCCTTGGTGACCATCCAGCAAATTTTAAAGGTTGCGAAATCTATAAACAAATATTAGAAAGGAAAACTAAAAAGGAGCTGCATCTCAAGTCAAGAGGAAACCGTAAGACTGACTCAGATACGCTTTCACTTCAAAATCACCCTCCTGAAAGAGAAAGAACTTACCTACCCTGGTATTAAGAAACAAATGAAATATAGCGATATTCTGAAATATAACAACAAAGTCAATGACGGAGACTCACAAACTATTCAACCACCAAATAATACACTGGAGCAGATACTATTAAAACAAGCAGAGAAAATTGATTTAATCTTACAACAAATGAGTAGCCTCATCGGCCTCATAACAACCCTTGTCAGCAAAATTACAAAATGACTTCACTCAAGTTAGCAACCTGGAACCTGGATGGACTGGCCCCTAATAAAGATTTGGTTGAAGTTCTCCTACACACTCATAACATAGACATATTATTGGTGTCTGAAAGCCACTTTACTGCTAGCAGCTATGTCAACATTCCCAATTATAACATCTATGCTACAAATCATCCCGACGGAACTGCACATGCGGGAGCAGCTGTCATTGTAAGATCTACAATAAAACACCACGAACTTCCGCAGTTTAAAAAGGCTCATATTCAGGCATGTACAATATCAATTGAAGACCGTAATGGTTCATTTAATGTATCTGCCATATACTGCCCACCAAGGCACAAATTAAGTGAGGAGCATTATGATGAGCTATTTAACAGCCTGGGATCTCGTTTCATAGTCGGAGGAGATTGGAACGCCAAGCATGTTCACTGGGCGTCTCGACTTACTAACACCAGAGGGAGAGAGCTTAAAAAGAGTCTAGATAAGAACCACATTAACACAATCTCAACAGGTGATCCTACAAACTGGCCCACTGATCCAAAGAGACTGCCAGATGTCATTGATTTCTTTGTCATAAAGGGCCTAACTAAACTTTTCTACAACATACAAACATCCTTGGACGGTAACACAAATCACGTACCTGTAATATTGACAGTGGGAAGTACTGTTCTTGATGTTGAAAAAAAGCAAACCCTATATAACGAGTTTACCACGGAATTCCGAAATATGGTTTGTCGATTCACGGGAAATCTAAAACACGTTTTGTTATTTTGCGTCTGACTGAATAAACGATTTACTAAGTTACGAGTGTTCGAAACTACTGTAGACCTTTACATCACCG
The DNA here is from genome assembly GCA_914829495.1 of Eilema sororculum. Lineage (NCBI taxonomy): Eukaryota > Metazoa > Arthropoda > Insecta > Lepidoptera > Erebidae > Eilema > Eilema sororculum. The sequence continues at coordinate 14,119,428 of OU618552.1, read as the reverse complement.
ATCGAAAGAACGAAGGCCCGATGAACGTTTGGTCGAATCAACGATACACCTTTCATTGGGTGATCGAGAAAATCTAATCCCGAAATACTTTTGATTCATGTTCATCATACATGTTCTTTCGATCGGTGATGTAAAGGTCTACAGTAGTTTCGAACACTCGTAACTTAGTAAATCGTTTATTCGGTCAGACACAAAATAACAAAACGTGTTTTAGATTTCCCGTGAATCGACAAACCATATTTCGGAATTCCGTGGTAAACTCCTATATAACAGAAGTACCGACTGGCACTCTTTTCGAGAACTAGTTCATGAGAAACTGGAACTTAAAGTGGCCCTGAAAACCTGTGACGATATCGACAAAGCAGCTAAGTTAATAACCACTACAATCCAGGAGTTGTTGTTGTTGTTGTTGTTGTTGGATGACTACTCCTGAAATCGTGGAACGTCCACCACAACGTAAAGTTTACTCAGATGCTATACGACAAAAGATATTGAAAAAAAGGAAACTCCGGCGGATATGGCATACTAGTAGGCATCCCAACGACAAGAAGATTTACAACAAAGCGAGCAAGGAATTAAAACAACTAATATCCGAAGCAAATAATGTTGCCATCGAGACTTATTTGGAAAATCTCTCTGCCACAAAAGCGACGAACTACTCTTTATGGAAAGCCTGCAAAAACTTCGATCGACCATTGCGCCCGAAACCTCCAATTCAAACTCCAGATGGTTAATGGGCTAGAACTGACAAAAATAAAGCAGAGGTCTTTGCAGATCATTTAAGTCGAATCTTCACACCAAATGGACCGGATCCGAATTCAGATTAAACTGAAATTGATTCTGTGCTCCTGCAAGATTTCCAACTCGACACACCGCTAAAACTAATAACACCCAGAGAAATCCACAGAAATATTAAATCTATGGACAACAAAAAGGCCCCAGGATTCGATCTCATAGACAAGAAGGTCCTCCAAGAGCTGCCACGCAAAGCTGTAGTATATCTTACAATGCTGTTTAACGCCATTCTAAGAATCGGACACTTTCCAGACATATGGAAGGTCTCTCAAATCGTGATGATTCACAAACCCGGCAAAATCGCTCATGAAGTTACCTCATATCGCCCTATCAGTCTGCTCCCGATTATGTCTAAACTCTTTGAAAGATCCTTGCTACAGAGGCTTTCACATGATCTCCATGAAAGACATATTGTCCCTGACCACCAATTTGGCTTCAGGAAAGAACACGCCACCATAGAACAAGTCCATAGAGTCTGTAAGGCTATCAGAAAATCCTTTGAACAAAAGGAATACTGTTCATCGGCATTCCTTAACATACAACAGGCCTTCGACAAAGTGTGGCATAAAGGATTACTATTTAAAGTAAAAACCCTACTAACACATACTTACTTTATGATCATGAAATCATACATAAGTAACAGAATATTTCAAGTTCGAGAAAATGGCTCCACATCTAGCTTTTATGATATCTTTGCGGGAGTGCCACAGGGTTCGGTACTGGGACCTGTCTTATACACTTTATATACATCTGACTTACCACAAACTCCTGACGTTACTGTCGCAACTTTTGCAGATGATACAGCATTGCTATCCTCAAGTAGGAGCCCAGCCCAGGCTTCACATAACCTACAAAAGAGTCTGACTGGAATCGAGAAATGGTTAGCTAAATGGAGAATTGCTGCCAGTGTATCTAAGTCCGTACATGTAACCTTCACCCTATGTAAAGGTGACTGTCCACCAGTCACGTTAAACGGCACCCAGCTACCACACCAAGACCTGGGGATGCACTTAGATCGCAGGCTAACCTGGAGGAAACACATTCAAATGAAAAGAGACGAGATAAACTACAACTATAGAAATCTCCACTGGCTCCTTAGCAGAAACTCAAAGTTAGCCATCGATAACAAGATTCTCATCTATAAAATTATTCTCAAGCCAATCTGGACATATGGAATGCAGCTATGGGGCTCAGCCAGTAATTCCAACATAATGATTATGCAAAGAGTGCAAAACTACATTCTGAAACATATATCAAATGCACCATGGTTTATCAGAACAACAGAGATCCATGAGAATCTAAACATGCCGATGGTCAAAGACGAGATAAGTACATCCGGCGATAAATACAAAAGGCGACTTCAGACGCATCCCAACGAACTTGCGGGACAGCTCACAGTCCCTGAAAGCATTCGTCGCCTAAAGAAACGGCGAGACATCTTTGACCAGTAGAGTCAGCAAGAGGACTGGCCATATATGATATAAAGGGAAGTTACTGCGCTGGCAGTAACCCCTCACCTGCTATATAACTCCACCACATTTGCTCATAGTCTTATTGACTGATCGCATATACCTACGTAAATGAAAAAAAAAAAAAAAATAATTTTTCTAATTTTTTTTAAGTATTTAAATAGTGTTTTTTTATACTGGACTTGATTAAACTTAAAATTAATTACAACTAGTGAGAATAAGATGACAATTCTTTAAGATAAGACTTCATAAGGGCTTCTATACCTTAAATGAATGTACAATGTACATATACATTATGATCAAGTTATATACAGCTACTTGGTAAAATAGTATTCACCAAACCTTGGCACAAACGCAAAAAACGTAAATATCTGAGATTAGATCGTATTATGTAAAAGGATCCGTCCATGCTATTGCCTCAAGAATTACGAAAAAAATCAAATCTATTTACGGGGTATATTGTAGGGTGTCACTAAATAGAACTACTTACCTCAGCAGGATACGAGTACAAATAAAATGTGTTTATAAATAGAGAATACCCTGAGACACGGCAATGGATTATTCAAATAAGAAACTCTGTGGAGTTATCGGTTTAATTTCTTACTCAAAATCCGTGAAGGAAGAGCTCTTCGAACTGAGCTAACACGACTTTTTTGTACTATGTGTACTTACTTACCCACTTTGAATGGGTATTCAATGTAGCAAAGTAATCATAGAACAAAATTTAAGACTGATTTTATCATTCATTGTTTTTTTAGTTCGTAAAAAACTTCAATAAATGGCTCCTAGTAGTGACGTAGGTAGGTAGACTAAGTCGTCGATCCTTCCCAATACTGCTTAATATGATAACTTGTTCTGAAAAAATATGCCTTGCAAAATAAAATATTGCATATCTAAACTGAAACTATGACTTTTCAATAGTTGAAATTCCCAAAAAAAGTCAAAATATAAACAATCAAATTCAATTCAAATATATAACTTTTTAGATTCCTCATTAAATTTTAAATAACTTTTATTATCAACTATATACGTGTAAACGCAACGTAGACCGAGATAAATGCGATATTATCTTGCACTCCATACATTTGCACTACGCGCTACCGAAGCGTGACGTCACAATTTCGTACGATTTTGTATGGAGCGTTTTCGGGCGGCGCGACAAATTGAATTTTTCAAAATCAAATATCTTGAAAACTATTTTTCGTACGAAAATTTTACATTTACAGTTCAATAGATTATAAGACAGTGGTCATTTTTCGAAAGTAAAAAAAAAAAAAGTCAAATAGCCCATTTCAACTACTCAGGATTTAGTCCAAGTAGCTCAATCGACACAGTATTTCCCCTAAAAGTCACAGCTCCGGGTTTAAGTCAATTCTTGGATACTGAATTTTCTATTTCAACTTTGTTATAAACAAGCCATAGATTCACAGTTCTGCCAGTTTATTCAACACAAAGGTCGTTTAAAGTGCGAATAAATACAAAACAAAATATTAACTTGAACTACTTTATTTCTCACGTTCACTTCCATGACAGTTTCTAGTTTACGTGAACGTTTGAAAAGTTTCCGTGCTTCCGTGCTGAGGTAACGATAAATCAAATACATCACAAGTAGGTAACACCTCGATTCGTTCCATAACCCATTTTATGACTAATTGGAGTTAAAGTTGTTCAAAGTTCGCTACAAAACCGCATCGTTGGCTGCTTTGCGAGTTGAGTTAACCTCATCGCGCTTGGAATTTATTCACTATACAGTCTTACTCTCACCGTGGATAGAAAGCGGTTCAATTTGCCCGCAGCTACTTGAATAACTTTGATGGATTAATTTTATAGTAGGAACAAAAATGATATGGTGGCGGTGAAGGCCTATTTTTAAGCAGTTGAATATTTTTTATGTTCAACTGCTGAGGTGTCAAACTCGATTCACGCACAGTGCAAATATTTGAATTGAATTCATTTATATATATGTATATTATGTGCATTAACCTCTTCTACGTTATAACGTACGTTTTCTAAAAATAAATCCATAATGCGCGCTAACTAAGAGTCTAGATAGGTCTATAGACTTTAGGTCTATTTGGTCTATTTTATGGTAATGTAGAATAACCTACGTGTAATGTGTCGTGTTAGTTTTGTTGTTCAATTTATCGGATAACAGCTTCTTGTCTCAGTAGATAGCAATAATACGTCTATCTTTCTTGTTCGTTCATGTATACAACAAATATCAATATTTTTATTACAAATAAGCACGATAATATTAATATATTTACGTCACAAACTGTAATTATTTTAATCGCTGATTGTATTAGGTACTTAAGAAAGAGCTAAAAAGGTGCCGAACATTTTTCTATTAAAAGTACAACAGATTTTTTTTATCATTTTAATATACTTAATTTGAACTAGTAACTGTTTTTGCAGAAAGGAGACTGAAATGATTACATACAATCTTGGGCCTAGTTGTAAGAAGATGAAAGTGGTGTCACTTAATAGCTTATATATTATCAACCTTTCACTGAAAATTCTGCGGATTTTGTCAATCTGAGAACAGAGATATAAGAGATTATGTAAAAGTGAGGTTATGTTACAATCTTTATCTAACAGCTGATTCCTGAAGTGCAAAATGTGTTCTTTTGCACTAATAGTTATAGCCCGTCAAGAAAGTCGTGAAAATTGAGGGTGGCGCTGCTGCGCTTAATCTGGTATCCCTGTCACACTACAACTGAACAGTCTTGATCTGTTGTTTTTTATGGTATACAGCAGTGCATATTTCATTATGATAATTAATAAATAAAGGTAAAAAATGTCACAGTACTCATTTTTTTTCACTTATTAAGGAATTAAGTATACAACTTTACAATTGCCTGAAGTTTTATTTAGTGTAGGTACTTCTTTCTTCTTTCTTTTGGCTGAATATATAAAGTACGAAATCAACGAGTGATTTGGTTTGGAAGTCGTAGAGTGTTGTCAATACATATACAAGGAAAATTATTAATTCCTCAAGAAATCATTCCTTGTATAATTTTTTTTTAAACCACTTAGGTGGCAGATAAGCACACGGTCCACCTGATTTACGTGTGTCAACATGAACTTGAAGCCTAATAAAACTTACAGCGCAACGATTTAGGAGCATAGATATTATGTTAAATTTGGCGCGCGTGATCCGAAACCCCCATTCGGTGCAACCTGTACAACGGCGACGGCAATGCTTCTCTGCTCTCTCTTCCTCAGCACAAGGGAGACGCTAACCCTTACTGTAATTAAGGGCCGCAGTGGGAGTAGCCCTATAGACTAGCAGTGGACATAGAGGTTAGATGAGGACCTCATGCTTCCCACACCCAGCTTTTCACGATGTAATATAGTAATAAAAAATTAAAACAATTATTTTTTATAATAATAATTTATTGGTATGAGTATTGAACACCTGAAATGCTGTTTGAAACTCCATCTTCGTTAGTTTACGACTCACTGGAAATATCATCATACTGAAATGATATGTCTTGAAATGTACTTTTCAAAATTTGAAACAAATACAAATGTACTGGATAAATACAGCTGTATTTATACCCCGTGTTTTTTTTATTAGTCTGGGCCTGAGCGCTTAATACAAAGTACCTAGATCAAGAATGTTCAAAAACGTCAAAGTGATGTACTATGATTTGTTATAATCGTAGGTTAATGACATAACCACAACAAATGAAAACAATGTTTTGAAACACAAAATATTCACTTAAATTATATAATTTTCAATAGATTACACTTCCCATACCTTGTTTAACATTAAAGTATATGTACGTACTGGTTAATTTAGCATTTTGGCCATCAAAATCGTCAAAGTCGGAAAGCAGCTTGCCGGCTTGAACTTCTGCCGTGTTTCATACTATATCCCTGAAATACTTTGAACACGACACGTTTCGCACAACTATTATTCACATATCAATTCATTTTTACACTCAAAACTGTTATCCGATGAACAGTAATTAAATAGGTACACGTAAATTCAGTTTGGCAGTTATCGAGTGTTGCAAGTACAAGGAAAAATTTTAGTTCCTCCAACATTAATTTCACGACTTTCTTGACGCACTATATTATATTTACTAGAAAATGTTTGAAAAATCATATGAATGAACGTCAACGACTTCAAGCGATAGGTAGGTAACAGGTAAGGAGATAGGGAAAGGATGTCTAAAATAAAATAAAAAATCAGTGAATATAGTGTTTTATTCACCTTCTATTAAACACATTTTACATTTTAAACCTGCCAGGATGGTAGCTGGTTTGATGAGGTTACAGGTATTTACTTACAGACTGAGGTGCAAGCCATTGCCGATCACTGACAGAATTGTTTCATCGTGTAAGGGCCTTCGGCCCAGTGTATTGCAGTGACCAGTGGATATACCACAATTCACACAGCGATCCATAGTTTCAATAATATCCAATCCACAAGCTGGCGGTAAAATGCAAAATAACAATTCCAAGTCAAATGTGTGAGCGATCTTCGGTGTCCAAGGTGAAAGCAAGGGTCGTACAAGGTAGGCAGGGTCAGAATCCGTAAAATACAAAGCAGTTGTCGTAAAAAATGACGAATAATCGGTAAAGCACTCAAAACGCATCGGAAAACACGAAACGATGAGCAAACAAAAACAGTCAGCAACTGTCTAGTGTCAATGTTAGTCAGCTGCCATGTCAGTGACATAGACTACAAATATAAGAGAGATTTGAATCGATATGAAATCGATAATCATTAATATTGGTTTTTCAGTAATTAATTGATATTTGATTTAATAATATGACTGTAATTATATGCACTATAATGCATGTAAGTATATATAGTGCATTTAATTACTTTGAGTTAATTATTTACAGCAAATATTTTAGTGTAATCGATTACTCAATTGATAATCTCACGAAAACAATTTTCTCATATTTCTCCGCATCCAGATTGAGAATTGAGGTGATTTTTCATATTCTAAGATAGAAAAATATGACTAATTTTTTAGATCATATCTCAACTCATTACATTTGGGCCCACAATTTTCCATCTCCTTTGTTTCTGCAAAACCGGTTATTTACATAATTAAAAATGAATATAATTGTGTTATTTTGTTGGTGCCTTGATTCAGTGTCCCAGTAATGGAATTGCTAGAAACACGTTTTGTCCTCGTCTCATTACCTTCTATGATATGAAAACATCCTTCTTGTAACCATACAAAGTTTTTACGGCATATTGCAGTGTTGATACGTAAACAGAAGTATTTATGACATGAGATGGATACGAGCAAAATGAAGCATGTTTTAGTACAAATACACAAAAAAAAATGCTGTACCTTCAGACAAAGAAGTTTTGAAAACATCACACAATATGTAATTTTATAATGATCACCCATAAGTAACTAAAAAGCAAAATAGTGAATAAGTACAATGCAATTTTTTTTGCAAACTCTATTTCTAATTTTGCGACTGTTTTCTTTGCTTGTTGCAACATTAATACATTCTACACGATCCTGAAGTTCCAAACTAATGCAAGTAAGTAAGCAATATCGGAATCGACCCGGCTAAAAACAGCCAAAGGTCTCAAGTTCTTATACCCTGAGAAGCCCACAGGGAGCCCGAAAGTAGCAGTCCTCTTGATTATGTCAATTGTTTAAATATTCTATTTTATTGCATGTCTCTCATCCCGCTGATTCTATAAATACTTATTTCAGAAGAAGTAAATCATTTGGAAGCAAAAGTTTTCACAAAATATATTCTGATATTCAAAAAGCAGATGTAAACTTTCTAGATAGATCCCTAACTATTTGATCGAATCAGAAAATAACATTACTTTAAAAATAACGTGTCAAATTTTAAAAACTATCTTCTATTATAAATCTTCACTGCACATAGCGTGCGCTAGCTCCTAAACTTCAGCTCCAACATTACCCATACTGAGTGAGGGTATTTATCATAAAAATTACGGTACTTCACACAGCGGAACTACATTTTTGCGAGAAGGGTTCTGATATAAAGGTGGAGTCGTTATGCAAATTTCTTTTAGGTCTTTGAGCTATATACCGCCACCTCGATGTATGTAAAATACACAAATTGGGTTTTCCGGTAGTGTGATGCGTGGAAAAGTCTAGATGATTTTTTTGCAAATTGTCGTACCCGTTCGGATATTGTTGTAGATTTTTTGGTTGACATAAGTTTATGTTGTGCTTTTGTTGTCATCGTTATGTTTTCGTAATTTATTCTACGATAAATCTATAAGTAAGTAAATTCAACTCAACTTAGAAATATTAAACAATTTCTTCTTCAGCCTTGCGTTAATCTTGAACATATTCGAAACTTTCAGCTCCGAGTTTGATTTTTCAGCATAACTGCGTGTTTGACTGAACTTCGACAGCCATCTGACCTCCACTAGCCGCTAGCACTCTAAAGTATTGCAATTAGACCAGTTGTTGGACTTTTCGGACTCTAACTCCAACAACGTTACACGATTATATTTTTTAAAGAATATTAGAACCGAAGTTGCTAATATTCCCTCTAACCCCTCCAGCTAAGCTAAATTGCTTGTGTTAGGAGTGGTCTCGATCGTAAGGCCGACTCCTTAACCACTAAGCTACCGACGCTTAAATGAACAACTACAAATATAAAACAAGATTATTTGTTTACAAGGTCATGCCTACCTGGTTCCCGGTGGAGTAGAATAGGACCACTCAAGCTATTCCTGTGGGTATGGTAAAAGGCGACTAGGGGACCGAAAATCATAGGTGGCGAAATATGGGTGTAAATACGCCTCTGCCGTTAATAGGAAATTGTCTTGTAATCTTAATCTTAATATGTATAAATTACGTGTCACGTTGTTTGTCCGCGATGGACTGCAAAACTACTTAACCGATTTTAATCAAATTTGCACACCGTGTGCAGTTTGATCCAACTTGAAAGATGGGATTAATTGAGCGATAAGTGACATCCACGCGGGCGGAGCCGCGGGCAACAGCTAGTAATTTATAAATAAAACTGAATTTTTAAGAAAACCTGTGTCAAAGCATCGTTAGTTAATTAGTAGGTACAGTCGGCTTACAAGTGAGGTTGGCTTTGACCCTGAAAATATTTTTTGCACTTATTTGGTGCGTCTACTCAATAATAAGGGTAGATTGAAAGAAACTGAAAGTTTATATAAGTGTATTTATATGTATTTAAGAGAATTGAAACATGTTCTTAGCATATTATGTGAACATGTTATAATAAACTTTAACAAAACTCAACGTATATCCAACTGTATAAGCTTTCAAAAACTCCGTCACTCCAGACATTAAAATCACATTAGCAAAATCTAAGGCTATAGAGAATGCCAATGAAATATGAGAAAGTAGTCTTAAAGAGCCGAGCTTTTGGCACTAAAATTTACATTTATACAAGAAATATTTTTGTAATTTTGTGGTACGGGTATATTCGTATAATATATTTATAATGTTTTCTTTGAGTAGCTTAGTAGAGCAAACAATGAATTTAAAATAAAAAAATAAATTATGTATTTTAGAATTATATAATAGTCTTACGGCAGGTAGCTTAGCGATTAAGGAGCCAGCTTTACTTTAGAGGGTCCCGGGTTCGAATCCTGGCTATTAGAAAACCAACGGTAACTCACTCCTTACACAATAAATTTAACATAGTAAAGGATCTATTCTTTATCCATAAAATTAAACCAAGATTGTAATGATTCAAACGGATTTATTTTTAAACCAGTGCTCGGTTCGACTTCAAATCAAAAAGTGAGAAAAAGTAACAACTGTGACAAGTGTATCTCGCCTTATATGTCAAAACTGTCATAGACGAAAGTGTTGTCATATTTTTACTCTCGATTCGATACAATCATATAATCGATTTAATATTCAACTAATTTGATTATACATATTTAAATATAAATACATTTTACATATTCGTGGTTGGTTACATGCTAGCTAGAATTATTAACAAAATACCCACGTCTTGTCTAATTAACCTTACAACTCGGCCATCCTGTGTAAGTGAGTCCTCTCACTTGTTTATCTAATTTTAATACATAGTATGATTATAAAACAGAATATAGACTTGCTTATCAATACAACACACTTCTATAACTATTTAAATTTTTCGTTATCTAAAACCCACCTTACAGTTCAACTTATCTGCTATATTTAAAAAAAAAAAAAATCTCATCACAATCAAAAATTTTAAGTGTTTTTATGTTCATGTTACATCTAATCTTATCTAATTCTAGCTTATTTTATATAGATCAAAATCTTTGTCAAGATTCAAAATCATAAATCAGGATCAGCATTCACATTCTTTGGATCTTGCACAATCTGTCACGATCTTTGGTCATCTGTGCGGCACCGTTATCTTGGCACCATTCAAGATCTGCACTGACCTCTATGACAATTTGTGCTCACATCATATAATCTTACTCACTATCTTGCAATTATAATATGTGCGACATCGATTTCTCAATGCCATTCATTATCTGCACTAATTGCTCATGTATATATACCTAATATATCCTTAATAATGACACGCAATTCCAACTCATTATCAGGAAAGTTGATTAACCCAAACATTTCATCATTATCGCCAAAATTGTTACTGTCCCTACCCTATATATATATATATATATACATATATATATATATATATATATATATATATATATATATATATATATATATACATCTTGAAGGACATGTTGCGTCCTACATGGCGTTATTTACCGATGATGCTGCGTCCGACTGACTTTGTGCGCCCGGAATACGGACGCAAGATTGACCGACCCTCATTTTTAGCCCAATGGTCCCTTATGATCCTTAGAATGCAATGGCGAAAAATTGGCATGGACGTAATTCCATCACTACAATGCCTTTTAGCGTATAATGTAGTTCCGCCATCGTCCGACTGAAATTTGGAGGACACTAGTGTTCAGCGTATAATTTTCCACGTATACTTTGAGTTCAGTTCACCGATCTTATCGTGTCCATTGAATATCGTAATTGTAAAGTTTTTATCATGTTTTCGTGACAACAATCTTGCGTCTCTTAAACATCCTTAAACGGGCACTAGGTACGGTGTCTGAGGGGCCTCCTCGGGGTTCACGAGGGACGCATGGCGCGGGGCGCGGAGCGGCAGGCTTTAGCGCGCTCGCGTACCGAAGTTTGTAAACCAACAGACATGTGCCGGCCGTGATGTAAGCTTATCTGTTCACACCAGCCTGTGCCTCTGAGCTTACCGGTTTATACATTTTTTTTATAGTGCGCTAAATCTCCACGGATACCACCCTCACGGAGACCCCCCGACTAAAACGCACGCCATCTTGGGTCCTTGGTTGCCGGAGGTGAGATTGCCGAAAGCATATCTCTCGCACCCCGGCAGACACTTCGGGCTGTGGGGACCTCGGTGTCCCCATCTAGCCCCGGGTACGGGGAGGCGCACTTGGCGGCACCGCCGCCGCGGCCTGCTTCTGCAAGGGTGACAGGAGACTCCGCCGTTCACCCCTAGGCCAGCGCTCATGGAGGACGGAGGTCGTTCCGCGACGACCGGTTCTCCTTCGCTCTTCGTGGGCTTCCCGGGCCCGTAGTCTAGTCCGGACCCGACCGGCCGCCTCCTTCTCGAGCATTAATTGCTCGCAGAAGGAGGCGGCCGCACCCCAAGCGTTTGCGCATCGTACCATCGCTGTGAGCAATGTGGCGAGTGTGAGGACTCCCACCCCCAGAGCCGCCACTAGGACCTGCCTGGGCCGCCGTGTCCCACGCCGGGCACTCGGTCAGCGTGTGCAGCTCTGCGTCCTCGCTCGCATCACAGTGATGGCACTCGCACGTTGGCTCCTTCCGCATCCGACACAGGTAGCTCCCGAAACACCCGTGTCCGGTAATCACCTGCGTCAGCCGGTACGAGAGGCTGCCGTGTGGCATCTCTAGCTATTCCTCCATGATGAGTTTAACCGCTGCTATTACGGCGTGCCCTGCGCTTGGTCACCCAAGTCGTAGCTCCCACTCAGGGTGGAGATGGGACCTCACGACCCGAATTTCTTCAGGCTCGGGTTCCCGGCTCGGCTCCCGCGCCTCCTTTCGGTACCGAAAGGGTTCTCGCATCCAAGTTCCACGGTAGAGATCCGGCAAGGAGATTCGCCGCCTCCAAGGATATCGTGCGGTACCCCATAATGTCCCTGCTGGCCATTGCATGCTGCGGCCCACGCAGCAGACGCGCATTGTGTATCGTCAGGGTCTCCGCCCATATCGGGCACCCATATAGGGCAATGGACCGCAGGACTCCTGCGTAGAGTCTCCTGCAAAAGTCATCCGGCCCCCTTTTTTTTTATACCACTTAGATGGCAGACAAGCACACGGTCCACCTGATGGAAAGTGGTTACCGTGGCCTATGGACGTATGCAACACCAGAGGCGTTACACTCGCGCTGCCTACCCTGAAGAAACCTTCTAATGCCCCTCTTGAAGAAACCCATATTGTAGTCGCTTGGGAAAACCGTGGCAGGGTGTTCCTTTCATACCGCACGGTGCGCACCGTATTCGGATGCAATGTGTGGGGATGAATTCCCTGTCTATGGCGAGGGGTGCGATGATAGAATGTAGCTGTGGGCATCATGTCAAATAATTCATCTGAGCACAAACCATTATATAGGCGGTAGAAAACACACAGTGAGGCAAAGTCCCTCCTGAGGCTGAGAGGTTCCACATCGCCTGCGAGTATGGGACTGTTGACGAGCCTCAACGCACGTCTTTGTACCGAGTCGAAAGGGTTAAGCTGGCGTGCGGGTGCTCCAGCAAAAAGATGACAGCAGTACTCCATGTGGGGTCGAACCTGTGCCTTATAAAGAAGGAGTCGCTGCCCCGCATTGAAGTACTGCTTCGCCCTGTTAAGAACTCCAAGTTTCTTTGATGCCAGCTTAACCTTGTCCTCTAAATGACTGTGGTACTGGACGTCACTTGAAATGTCGACGCCTAGGGTCCCGATACTCGGGGCAATGGTAAGCCGTGTGCCCAGGAATTGCGGCGCTACAATATATGGGGTTTTCTTAGCGGTGAATACACCCCTTATGTTGGGCAGCAGCAAGCGGCAGCTATGTCCTTCAATTTGGGGGCCAGTCTTCGGCGATGCTCCCCGAAGATCCACCGGCCGTCGAGCACGAGCCCCAGATAGTTCATCTGGGGCTTGATGCCGATGGAAATGTCTCTCACTATGAGGCTGGAATCTTCCGGTGGCACGCGCCGAGGCCCATGAAAGAACATGGCCTCGGTTTTATACGGAGCCACCTCCAGACCCAGCCGCCGGATCCGCTCTACGACTTGGACAACCGCGGTCGTGGCCTTCATGGTCGCTTCGCGGTATGTAGCCCTGCACGCCGTCACCAGCGTGTCATCCGCATAAAACGTGACGGCGGCACCGTCCGCGAGCTCACCGCGAAGAACCCAGTAGTAACCGATGTTCCACAGTAGCGGTCCCAGGACCGATCCCCGCACGACATCTCTCGCCGACCGAGCCCGGTCGCATTTGGGTACAACAAGGGGGGGGGGGGGGGCTGCTGGCAGCGGCGTTGTGCACCAGTGCCACCGATTCGTCCAGGTCGGTTTCCCAGGCAGGCCCCATAAACCGGTGAGTGTACGGCTTGGCGACAGCGGCGACATTAATGCCACACATTGCCATGCTCTGGAGCAAAAGTGCCTGAGCATCAACACAGTGGTTCGCATTCGTCTGCAGGACGCGGAGCTGAGGATCCATTATGGAACTGCCAACTGGCTTCGGCCTCCCCGCGGTGCAGGCCTTGGCACCAGCCCTATGGTCGGCCGGCTTGCCCTCTGCTGCACACCTGAAGCAGTGCAACGGAGCTTTGCAACTACCGGCCTTATGATCGGGTTGGCTACAGCGGAAGCAACGGTCACCGACCGTTACCTTCGGAAACTGGCCTCCACCGTGCACTGCACCCCCACGTGGCTCACCGACAGGCACCGGAAGCACCGTGCTGGTCGGGCCTGCAGGAGCCGTACTGCACCATCTGGAAGCCGCCAATAAGCAGGCCCCGCCCATCGGCAACCTTTGGAGCTGCCGCGATGGGGCTCTCCGACGCCTCCGCCGTCAACGTAATGACGACGGCCGTCCATCGTGGGGCGCGGAGCTTCCTCGGCGCTGTTGCCATCGCGGCAGCCTTGGACCTTCTGGCCATTTTGGCTGCCTTTTTGGCGGCGTTCCGTCTCTGCTTGGCGGCTCCAGCTACCTCCCAGCCCCCTTACGGGGGCTCGGGGATTCACCCAGAGCCGGGCCGGGGTCCGGGTTTGCCCTTCCCCTTAACCTTGCCCTGAGCGCGACCCACGATTCTGGCTCTGCTGGTCGAATTGGCGGCTTCACCGGTTGCGCTGTTTGCGCTGGCCGCTCCGGCTGCACCAGCCGCCCCGCCAGAGCAGGGTGCGCCGACCGCTCCGGCTGCGCCTTCCGCATTGACCGAGTCGCCACTCCCGGCAACTCGGTCCCTTCTCTTGAGGGCCTCCAGCTCCGCCGTAACTTTTTGGAGTTGGCGTCGGGACTCGGCCTCCCGCCGCTGTGCCTCAGCCTCCCTCCTCGCCTGTTTTGCCATTTGGGTGGCCAGACCCTCACCGGCAGCTGCGATCTGCTCTACGCATAAGCAGAACCTACAAAACTTCGAGCTAGCGTTGAATGGTGTTGCAATAAGCAGGGACAGTCATATTCGCTTCCTGGGTCTCATATTAGATGAACACTGTAACTGGAATCTGCATGTAGATACAGTATGCAAGAGAGTAAATAGATTCGTGTTTGCTCTACGCCAGCTTAGAAATACAACTTGCGAAAAAACAGCTCTTATGGCGTACCACAGTCATGTTGGCTCAATCTTAAATTATGGCATATTACTGTGGGGTAACTCAACCGACGTAGACAGTGCCTTCATAAAACAAAAACTCGTCAAAAAGTAACTATATTGCTTTTTAAGATTTTGTTGACCACCAAAGTGAAAATACCTACGCTATACATTGTCACTTTTGTATGCTAACTATTAATTATATTTATTATCTATGCCTGGAGTCATTATAAACCCTTATATAGGTGGAAGCCTCTTGGCTGATAAGCTGGATACAATTATTCAAAAACAGTATTCGGAACCAATCTGTACTCAATAGTAGATGGATGTCATTTAGTTATTATAATCATTATGATATATGCAGAGCATTATACGGAATTGATTTAAACATACATTCGGATGGAGGCGGGAATGTGCATGCAGTGTTTAGTAGGTATACGCAGATATTCAGTGTGCAAGAAATATTTAAGAGTGAACGGACGCACTAATTCAGCTAGAAATATTAAATTTGAATATCACCATTTAACGTTTAAATGAAATTTGACGTCGACTACTGATATGATACTGATGAAAACATCTTACATACGCATTGAAAACATTAAAAATCTCACTACATTCAGTGGACGCCGCAGGGTGGTAGTTTGTAAAGACGCAAGAAGTCCTTCGCGATTTATATATATATATATATATATATATATATATATATATATATATATATATATATATATATATATATATATCAATAATATCACTCTCTGTCTCCCTCTATTTCTGTACCTTCACTCTGATCACTATCAGTGCTCTCACTGGCGTAACCTTTAAAATTCAGCCAAGGATGGATTTTGTCTAGCGCAACGACGTTTTCATACCTCTTGTTACCTTTTTTAGTTAATGGAGTGTCTTCGACCAGAAATCTATCATTAGGTAATACTTTGAGGATTCGGTAAGGCCCTTGGAATTTGGGGATGAGCTTACGTGATTTTCCCATATGATCTTTGTCTATAACTGTCCTTTCCACCCTGACTAAATCACCTACATTATATGTTGTCGGACACTTCCTATGCTTATCGAACTGCTTTTTAGCATAATTCTGTTGTTTTTCTATTCTATCCCTAGCATTCGATCTCAGTCTTAATAACGCATCACCATCGATTCGTTCAGTTGTTTCAGCAATTACGTCACTTAATAAGTTTTCCGACGCGTTTGTTAATCTACAACCGAACAGCAGCTCAGTGGGACTTTTCCCTGTTGTCTTATTAACAGTAGTATTGATACCTAACTGTACGTCGCCTATGTACTCGTCCCATAAGTTATCGTTTCCGTCATGACATTTTGTACTTAAGGCCTCCGTTATGGTTCGATTAAACCTTTCGACCTGTCCATTCGCTCTTGGGGTGGCCACTGCATTCAAAATATGCTTTATTTTTAAGTGGTCCATGAAATTCTTAAATTTTGTACTTGTGAAACAAGAGCCACGATCCGTTACAAGGCGAGAAGGAAAACCGAAATAACTAAAATGTTCTTTAAATATCTTGATTGCCGTAGTCGTCTTAGTGTCTCTAACCGCACGTATATTGATAAATTTTGTAAATGCGTCTATAATAACAAGCAAATACATGTTGCCTCTCCTAGAGCGAATGAATGGGCCCAGATGATCAGCATGAAGGGTATGGAATGGCTTCTCCAACTTAGGTATTGGATGGAGCATTCCCTCCCTCGGACCACCAGGTGCCTTGTGGTGCGCACACTCCAAACAAGCGGAGACATATTTCTTAGTGAACTTACGCATTTTTGGAAACCAAAATATGCTTTTAATACGGCTCAATGTTTTTTCAAAGCCAAAATGTCCCACCTCATCGTGGTTCATACGCAGCACCTGCCACCTACATCCTCTCGGAACTACCCATCGTAATCCTTCATCTAAAATTTTATACACATAACTACCTTTTAACATGTAATTCTTACTTACGTCAGCCACGAACTTAGTTTTGTCATCTTCTAAGATGTCTTTTATGCGTTTTATTTCGCTGTCATCACCCTGAACAGTAGCAATCCAATCGCGAACATCCACGCGTAGAACGTCTAAAACATGCAGCGTATCGGCATCGATTGGATCACTCACAGGGGCACGACTGAGAGCATCTACGTGAGCCATACGCGAACCCGGTCTGTACTCAATTTCGCAGTCATACTCCTGAAACTGGATCCACCAGCGAGAGATTCGTGGCACGAGATCCCTCTTAGTCAAAGTAGTACGTAATGCATTACAATCTGTAACTATTTTAAATTTTAGTCCTAGTAAATAGACTCGAAAACGATTTAATGATACTATTACCGCTAAGGTTTCTAACTCGAAAGAGTGAAATTTTTGCTCGTCTACCGTAGTTTTACGGCTGTAATATGCCACTGCCCTGAGTAAGCCGTCAGTGCTTCGCTGTAGGAGAATCCCCGCGATACCTAGCTTCGACGCGTCTGTATGAATTTCGGTCTCTAATTGGGGGTCATATAAAGCTAATATAGGACGTTCTACTAATTTTGCCTTTAAAACTCTAAACGACTCCGCCTCCTCCGCCGTCCACTTCCATTCAAATTTGGACCTTAATAGGTCTGTTAATGGACGGGCAATAAGGGCGAAGTTCTTCACAAACCTCCGGAAAAAACTAGCTAAGCCTATGAATCTTCTGATATCATGAACGTTCCGCGGAGTTGGGAAGTTTTCTATAGCTAATGTCTTGCGCTTCCCTGGGCGTATCCCCTCACCACTTACATGAAATCCTAAGAACTCTAGTTCGGTACAGAAAAAGCTACATTTTTTTATCTTAAGTGTAAGACCTGCGTCTTTTACAAGTTGAAGTACCTCCTCTAACCGCTTCATCCCCTGCTCAAAAGACCTCGAAGGAATCAATACGTCATCCATATAAACGATCGTATAATCGACTTTAGAAAGTATTTTATTCATCGCTCGCTGAAACACTGAAGGCGCATTTGCTAGCCCAAAAGGCATGCGCTTAAACTGATATTGCCCATCGGGAGTGACAAATGCAGTCTTGTCTTGAGATTTTACCTCTACTGGAATTTGATAGTAGCCCGATGCAAGGTCTAAACTTACAAATAAAGAACTACCGGCTAGCCTGTCAAGTTGATCATCAATTAAAGGTAATGGATAATGTTCTTTTTTTGTTTTATTGTTTAGTGCACGATAATCGACGCATAACCTGCTTTCACCGGTTTTTTTCTTTACCAGTAAGACCGGACTAGCGTAAGGCGAGTTGGACTCACATACTATTCCTGCATCAATCATTTCTTTCACCATAGTTTGAACCTGTCTACGCTCCGGAAAAGAGAGCCTATATGGACGATAAACTACCGGTTGCGAATCGTTTAATTCAATTTCCATCTGAACCACATTAGTCAATCCAAGGTCTTTTAAATTATCTGAAAAACATGTTTCGAAGCTCTTGAGTAACTCTTTTAATTTGTTAGCTTCATATTCACTCAGCTGTTTGCCATAATTTAAGGCAGACATAGTTTCAGCGTCTTCAAAATCTAATAAATTAATACTAAAATTATTCCTGGTAGAAACGACCCGTGTAATGAGAGTATACTTATTTAAACGAATCGTGTTTTCACTAAAATTTAGCACTAGTAACCTAATCTCTCCGTCTTCTATTTCATATTCACCAGGCATCAAATAATATTCATTTTGTGGCATGCCGCGTAAGGATCCACTAACGTGGACTATACCAGAATATTTGTTTGTAGAGAAACAGGGTAATGCGTACATTTCCTTAGGTGGTATTACAATATCGGTTTGCAAACTTAATTCTAATTTAACTGATTGATCACGAGTAAATATTAATGAATGAGTGGTTTTCGTTATGACTATACCTGGTTTCTCTGTAAAACTATGCCCAATTAAAACTGAATATTTTATAACGCTATCGTCGACTACGTACGCGTTGAGCTCTTCCACAATACCCTGAATTTCAATGGTGACGTTTGCTACGCCCACTGGTATTACAATATTCTCACCTATACCCCTCATAGTCGGTAAGTTACTGTTAGTCCACGTGATTCCCCTCTTAATAGCCTCACTATAACGAATTAGCGTACATTGGCTACCCAAATCTACATAGCCTTGAATAATGTCACCGTTGAGTTTTAGATTCATTAAATATTTTGTATCATTAGCACAATTTGTTTCGATACGCATTACATCCTTTTCTTTAGATTTATCAACTTTATTAGCTGAGTCAGAGGGTAATCTGGGACAGTTAATTGACAAATGGCCTAATTTGGCACATACATTGCACTTTAATATCTTTTTAGTACATCTAGAACTGTAATGACCAGGTTCATTGCAGTTAAAGCATACAATTGATGCCATATTGTTTGACTTCGAAGTCTTAGCTTCACTGCCATTACTCATCTGTCTAGAACTATTATTATTTGGTGGTAAAGAAGTAGTATTACCCCGTTTATCAAAGTTCACCCTTGACCTATCTGATTCGCGAAACTGTTGCTTGATAGATTGAAAATAGGCTAGAACCTGCTCCGGTTCCTGATATTTTGCTGCTTTAGCACCTAACCTCAATGACCGGTCCTCAATCCCATATAGTAAGCAATCCACCGCACGTTTACCATGTATTTGGCATCGATTTAGTAGGTTAATTTTTTCATAGTAATAATGCTCTAACGAATCGTTGAATTTCACACGTTTTGATAACATTTCGGTAAGTAATTCGGCATAATCATCACTGCTTGGAAACGATTGCTCGAGTTTCTCCTTCCACTCAGCCCATGAATACGACATAGATGGAAGAGCCTGATACCACGTTTTAGCAATCCCTGCCAGTTTAGGCAGCGCGTAATGTATTATTTGGTCATCACCCCAACTATAGAGCCTAGCACATTCTTCAACTTTATTGATCCACATAACTATAGTCTGACTCTTCGCCATAGGGTCAAAGTCAGGAATCACGTTGCCAAGCATAGGGAACTTATTACCCTCAGACCGACTCCTAGTCAAAGCTTCCACTAAAGTTGCAAAAAACGCTTGCGTGTCACTATTAAAGACGTTGGCGCTACTCACGTGACCAGAAAGTGGGGGTGTACGTCGCTCGGTACTGGATTCCGGGCGTCTGCTGTGGTCTCGCCTACTGCGCCTCCCTTCTACGGCCCGGCTGGGCCGACGTTGTTCGTAGCTGCTGCTCCGACTGCGACGTCCATCACGGCTGCGACTCCGGTTCAGCTGGTGATGGTCCCTCGCTGTCTGCTCACGGGAAATGCGGTCTCCACGACGACGAGACTCCGACGACGATCCGCGATTGCTCGATCGCTGCCTTCGTTGCTTCCGTTTATGCGTAGTGCTTGTTCTCGTTCCTCTGCTCCGATCGCGGCGACGTTTACGTTCATTGCTCTTGCGATTCGTTTTAGTTTTATCCATTTTTCCGTTAAAAAGAGTTACTGACTTGCGTACACAACACAAAACAGGTGGACACTTTATTTGAGGGTGTTTCTTCAAAATTGTAGGCGTAATAGACTTATACCACTTCTGAGATAAAGGATCTATTCTTTATCCATAAAATTAAACCAAGATTGTAATGATTCAAACGGATTTATTTTTAAACCAGTGCTCGGTTCGACTTCAAATCAAAAAGTGAGAAAAAGTAACAACTGTGACAAGTGTATCTCGCCTTATATGTCAAAACTGTCATAGACGAAAGTGTTGTCATATTTTTACTCTCGATTCGATACAATCATATAATCGATTTAATATTCAACTAATTTGATTATACATATTTAAATATAAATACATTTTACATATTCGTGGTTGGTTACATGCTAGCTAGAATTATTAACAAAATACCCACGTCTTGTCTAATTAACCTTACAATAGCGGGAGGGGTTAGGCTAAAATAGTAAAAAAAATGAAGTAAACATAAAATAAACAACGCTACCAACTAGTAATACCGTTCTACTATCTTTTTATTTATTACTAGCTGTCCCGGCGAACTTCGTACCGCCAATTTTTTCCTACCCTCGTGGCGTCAGATCTCGTTCCCGCTGCACCATTTAGGGGGATGAAAAATAGGTAATAATTAAATGACGATTGATCATTTTTCTACCGGAAAGAAAAAATGATTAAATTACTAAAATGGCTATTAAAAATAAGGGTTGATCGTAGAATGGTGAAAATTGAGGATTGTATGTATTTTTGTATGTTGTATCATAAAAAAATAGAAATTAAAAATTTTGTCTAAAAATAAAAAATAAAAATTTAGGGGTGGACTACCCCTAACATTTAGGGGGATGAAAAATAGATGTTGGCCGATCCTCAGACCTACTCAATATGCTCACAAAATTTCATCAAAATCGGTCAAGCCGTTTCGGAGGAGTATGGCAACAAAAACTGTGACACGAGAATTTTTTTTTTTTTATACTGGACACGTCAATTTGACTTCACCTCGCCTCGATATTAGAAGATGTCAAACTTAATTCATCTATTGAAACCTAAACGTAACGTACGTTAAAACCATTTCATTTAATTAAGAAGTTTCTAAAATAGGACTGTCTACCTTTCTATAAACTTGATACTTAACGATGTAAATCAATCACTCACGCCTTGAAACTGAGTGAGACCCTTTGGCCCTATATAATGAACCAATATATCAAAATACTAATATTATTCGTAACATGTAAAACGTCTGTGCAGAATTATTGAATTTTAGTGATGGATGAGAATGTGTAACTAAAGTGATATTTGTAGCTTTAATCTATCTTTATAATTAGTTGGTTGCAGTACAGTGTTAATATTCAGAAGTATAGAGACGAAAAAAAATGACGTTAAAGAGCGAGTCAGACTTGCTTAAAGAGGGTTCTGTACAAAATTGGATTATATAAACTGCAATATATTATTTTGACTGTGTTGAATTAATATTTGCAGTTTCAAGACTATACAGGCCTGAGCACGTGGTATGAATTTCAACTACGTGGTATACCTCCACGCATTCCCGAGAAAAAGGTCTTGAAAGACAGATAGACAGACAGACAGACGGACACCAAAGTGATCCTATAAGGGTTTCGTTTTTAACTTTTGAGGTACGGAACCTTAAAAAATATGAAAAAAATAAAATGATAAATAAGGACTGCTGTGGCGAGCAAACTGACGTTTTAGTTTGGTGGTTGTTCTTTTACGTGAAGCAATCCTAGAAAAGTATTTATGTTCGCAGAGAATATACGTTGCGATTTTAGCGAAAGCTGAGTGTCGCAATAAATCTTAACTGTAATTAGGAAATATTGAAAGAGCGCCTCGCTATTGGGCTTAAAACTGCATTTTATGAGCAATAAAACATCTGGTAGAACGATTGGCTACAATTAATTGCTGCTAAATATCGGTATATATTCTTTGCTAGATATTTTTCATAATAATTCTAGCCACATAAGCAACAACCCGCTGATATAGTCTTGTCTTAGTTCAGTCAATTTACTATATAAATAAACTATATAAAAACTATATAAAAAACTATACATACATAAAACATACATAAACAAAACAAACAAAAAAAAAACTATACTAAAAAACTATATAAAAAAAACATACAAAAAAAACTATATAAAAAAGAAAATAAACACTATATAAATAAAAAAAATAGTAAAAAAAAAGTTAGCATAATAAATGCTATAAAAAATTCATTCAAATAAACTATCTACTTTTAACTAATGCCAGTAGAAGAAGCTCGTGAACTATGTACGAAGCAAGGGGCGGGCAGTTGCCTCTGCTTATCCCAGAGGGAAAACTATTAGCATCGGTATTGCTGAACACAGGCTGTTAAATATAGAATAAACGCTGTCAATATGTGCTCTTTCATTGGTTTTGTATAACTGTAAACTGGACTATTCATCCATTTTGGTGCAACAAATCCACCAATCAGGTATGAGAGAAAAGTGATACGAAACTTTTTACACGCTCAGAAATTAAGGCTGTTACACATGAATATGCCAATCTAAATCTAATGGACATGTTTGAATGGCACGGAATTATTCAATCCCCCGTTTTTCATCCCCAATTACGTATGCGACAGCTAACATTTCATTTATAATACTCGTTTCTAAAGGACTTTCAGCATACATACATACATACATAATATACTCACGCCAAATCTGCGGTAGCCTAGTGGTATGGGTAATGGACTGCTGAGATGAGGTCTCGGGTTCGATCCCAGGTTAACCATGCCACACACCAATGACTTTTCGATGCTTTTCGAAGTTATGTGTGTATTTATCGCAGGTTAATAAGTGCCCGGTTAATGGCAATAGGCTCGCGTCCTATTACATTGGGACCTAAACATAAAGTGGCGAAATGTGGTTGCTTGCACCTCTGCCTACCCTTTCGGGGAATACAGGCGTGAGTTTATGAGTTTATATAAGCAAATCTCCGAAGGGGTAGACAACCACCAACATTCACCAGCTACCGTTCGTAGTTGTTCGGCCAACTACGATTTTTAGTCCCACGTAATAAGGGGTGAGCATAGGCAATAGTGTCATCAAGCGGGCACTAGTCATGGGCTGTATGTTACCTGCAAGTTGGAGAACACTTTCAGGAGAAACACAAAAAGGTTTTACGGTTTATATAAAGATTACACTTGCAATTTGTTAATTTTTGCATATTTTAATCATCAAATTTGGTTTTTTAAAACTGATTTGACTATGAAACCAATAGGTAACTACTAACGTCAGTAATACATATATATACTGTGGTATTAGCAACAGGAATACCCCTATTGATATATATATTGTATTCCCTATTTGTATCAGTATGGCTAATAAGCTTACAGCCTACCTGATGTGGCACTAACACTCGCAAGGCAATGAAGGACGACCAAGCGTTATCTATACAAACACTCTTCCCACAAGAAGCTCTATGGACCTTGATATCAGCAGAAATACGTCATTAAGTATGTAGTGTTCATAAGCTGCGGTTCGGTACTCAGTAGTATTGCTTCTTGTTGCGTTATTTCAAAGTCGATTTCGAAATTTAGGAAAAGCTACCGGCATTACCATTGATCATTCGTATTCCTATGCGATTTAATAAGGTATGAATGGGTATCGTTGAGGTCCAATTCATTGAAGTCAATCTGGATGGATTTGTCTGGATGGACAAGCCCCGTATTCAATGTTGATTTTTTCCAATTTAAACGGACTGGAAAAGTTAACTTGGTTAACCTACCTACTAACTGCTTCAAAATATGATTAGTATTCTTTTTTTACGTTTTACATACATACCTACTTACAAACATATAATCACGCCTTTATCCCTGAAGGGTTAGGCTTTTTTTTACGTAACCGTAGTTTAATTTTACGGGTCTCTTTGTTTGTCTGTCTGTCTGTCTGTCTGTATGTTACGCTTTCACGCCTCAACCACTGAACCGATTATGATGAAATTTGGTATAGGGGTAGATTAGACCATGAGAAAGGACATAGGCTATGTTTGATCGCGATAACCGACATCCACGCGGGCGGAGCCGCGGGCAAAAGCTAGTATTAAATATAGCTGTTGCCTACGTCAAAATTTTGTATGAAAATTTCATTTTTATTACTAAGGGTCCAGTTGTCTAACTATTGTGGTTCACGAGATACAACCCACTTACAGACGAACATAAATTGAGTTTTAGTAAAGCATCTAACTGTTATCAACAACAGGTAAATAAGCCAATACTCTGCGGTTTATTATCGCATCGTTACTATGTTTGAATAGCTAAAGAGGATTAATTAAGTATCATCGTAAATGTATATTAGATAACTGGAATACAATATCAACCGTTTGATATACAACCCAGCTAATTGGTAAAGGAATATTTGAATTGGAATTTTTAATCTGAAGACATAATTATATTAGAACTATAAAATAGAGGTATAACAAAGAAAATGGTTACTCATAAAACTAATCATTGTATTACTATCAAATTTATATTAAATAATTTATAATACAAATAAGATCTTTCTGCCTCGGAGAGCAAGTTATTATTCTAATATATATATAATCTATTGTATGTACCTACATACATGTCTATTGTTCTAGAATACGGGACTAAGTGTACTATACACTATTCCATTGAAAGTACTACGTAACCTTGTAGGTACTTCTCCCGTTATTACTGCTCCCATGAGAGTGAGATCGTCTAAAAGAGCAGTTGACTCGAATAAAGAAATTGGGTGTAATACGACGAATGTTTCATCTTATTTCATGGGTCAACGATCGATATAGTTAAGTACATAGTTACATACCTTTGTCGCCAAAGTTCGGGCACGCCCAACTGGCGTTTCGTCTTACATGATCCGAGTTCCTTCTCGTACGTGGGCATCTATGTAAGCGTGCTGCTGTTATCGCTTGCACTTAGTATGAAAATGTTCTACTATAGCTTTAAAGGGGTTTGGGTAAAGTTTGAGCGGCTATTAATGAAAATCGTGGCGCACACCAGAGATTGCTTCGACTTTGTGGCTGATAAAGCAGCTTAGGATTTCCTTAGAAACCCACGAAATAAAGGAACTTGAGTATCTTAGACTGGAATCATAACAATAGGTGAATAGTAAGATGTTATGCCCCAAAAGTAATGTATTTTCAAAAATCTCGAGATAGTACGAGTACCTACATATGACAAAAAACAATAGTAGGTATATACGCATCTTCAAAGAATAATGGCAATAAAAGTTCGGGCTTTGTTTACGTATTCGTGACTAGTAGGTACTCGTTAAAAGCGTTTGTTGTTATTCCAATATTTGAAACATAAAACCAAAGTTTTACCTCTGCAATTAGGAGATTTCGTTAAAACTTTACCGAGCCGTCAGCAATTTCTTAAAATTGAGCCTTGGCAGGAGTCCAGACGATTAACAACTTAGTGCAAGCTGTTTAATTTCATGCCTGGATGCACACGTTTTATGTCATGAATGCTCCCTAATAACCACCTTTTACTACTTTTCGAAGTATTGCTTGACGATGAACATGAAAAAATTGGAGCCGACTCGAAGGGTGGGTCACGTTTATATGGATTGACGTAAGGTTATATAAGGTGAATAAAGGATTGAAAAATCACATTGGCCGTTTGTTCATTTTAAGATTAATTTCGTATTGTATTAGGTAGGACTGCGAGAGTCGATTCACGGCTGACTATTGTTCTTATAATAATTCAGATAAACTTTTAGGTCCTATACCGTAAAAAGCGAAAGTGTTGCATTTTATCTAGCTCTGAAATCTGTTCATATAACATATTTTCTAGTTAAGAAAATCCAGTTACCTTTTTGGAGAAGCAGGTTTCCATACGTTGATGCATCGAAGCCTCTCGTTAGGGAGTGTATTGTTCTATTGTTGATGCAATTTCCATCATCGCTTTGAGCTATCCGTGTTATATACAAACTATAATAAGATGTGGTGTTTTTGGGTTATTAACTATTCATATAGAATAACTTTAACTTACTTTTACCTAAAATAATAACATCACTTTTCTTTTGACATACATGACATATTTTAATTGTAACTATAGACAGTGTTAGCTAAATCATTGAAGTTACAGTGATAACGAGAGGACACTTTTTTCTAAAAATGCTTTAGGTTTTTTGATAGCCAGAAATTTTGGAGGCTTACAATATAACACAAATACAGAAAACTAATTACACATCATTAACTTTTTACACAGAGTTCTTCGTGTACTTTAAGAAGAGCTGTAGGTACTATCAGAAGGAATGATATTTGTCAAGTGTTGAAACAGAAACTGCCACTCATTCAGCGATGCAAGTTACATTATTTAAAGGTGTGACGTTGTACTTCGTAAACAGCTGCACAAACCACTCCGTCAGGCTGCCTGTGTAATTAATAGTAGAATATGCAACACTGATTAGTTTCTGTTGTTTGTTTGCAAGTAAAGTAGTAAAGCGCAGCCATTTATCCCTTATGATTTCTTGACTAATATTAATGTTTAGAAACATTTAATGTGTCTTTAGAATTTTGATTGCCACTTACTCTGAATCATCTTCTGTCAACTTAGTTTCGGTTTACAAACTAACCACGAATCACCGAACTGCAATTTATTGCGTGAAGCAAGTGCCATTTTACCTGTAGTTAGATAGGTTGTTGAACTTTTTAGGGCTCTAACTAGCAGTGACGAATATCATAAAAGTTCAACTGGGACTGATGAGGCGAAACCACTACGTGTTCTCTAAAATATCGAAGGAAATCTCACTGTGTAGAGGCTGGTTACCCATCCTAAGACCAACCTGGCTAGTATAGCACAACCTTACAAAGGTCCGTTTAACCTAATCGGTTACTGTTTAGCCACGAGCACCTCACTTGGTTATATGAATATCAAACTGAAATAACCTGAAAATATAAGTAGTTTCGGGAACCTACGAAGCGTGTAACAAAGCTGTTACATTTTTGGATGTAAAGGCACCTTGACATCAAGAAGGTAAATATATTACAAATTGTGTTCAAGTCTGTTGGTTCTGATTTATAGTTGAACTTAATTAAAGATATGAGATAATTTGCGACTTTGCTATTAAGTACGTTACATTTGTAAATAATTGCAAACTTAAAAATTACTTTTTTTATAGAAAAAGTCTATACTCCCATTCTCAAGCCCGTTTTACATACGTTTAACTTGGGTTTAAATGGCTCTGTATAATTATTTTACTTCAGAAAAAATAAACTTTTTATTTAACCAATATCACTGTCAATAGGTACTACAATCCTTGCTGGTCTAGTCATTATTTGGGGCGAAGACAGCAGTTAGTGCTTAATGGAACTAAAAAAGAGATATAAGCTTGCCCCATTTGCTTGCCTCGAAAATGGCAAAATGTGAGTGTTAAAACATCTGCTTACCCCTTTGGGGATTTATAGATGTGAATATATACAAGGTGATTTTATAGTCGTTTCGGAAAAAAGAATTTGGGCTCAGTTTCGATAGCAAAATCATCTGGAAGTATTACTTTGGCGAAAGAAATTTTATTTTTTTGATAATGTATGGGAATAATATTCATGTGAAAGGAAAAATGTATGGGGGCTGTAATTTTTTATTTTTGCATTCCGCAAATTAATACTTCTAGATGATTTTGCTTTCGAAACTGTGACCAAATTCTTTTTTTCCGACATGACTATAAAATCACCTCGTATATGTGTTTAAGTGTGCATAACGGCTGTTCAAATCTCAGGATTGATGGCGAATCAGTAAATGTAAGGCCGGATGCCCCATGTCAGACGAGCTGCTGACATTACGATTGATTAATTCACATAAACCCTAATTAAGGTTTAATATCGCTTACACTATCCGTGTGTACTACAGTTGCTCTCAGTAGCTGAGGTGAGCATTTATGAAATACTAGCTTTTGCCCGCGGCTCCGCCCGCGTGTATGTAGGTTATCGCAACCAGTCATTGCCTATGTCCTTTCTCATGGTCTAATCTACCACTATACCAAATTTCATCAAAACCGGTGCAGTGATTTAGGCGTGAAATCGTAACATACAGAGTGACAGACAGACAGACAGACAGACAGACAGACAGACAGACAGACAGAGTTACTTTCGCATTTATAATATTAGTATGGATCTATGTCCTATGAAGATATAATAACGATTGAATAACACACTTGTACTTGTCCACTGAGTTTATTTTAATTATAAACCTGACCGGTTTCGCCTGACGGCATTCTCAAAGGTTTACATTGACGTTTTTTTTATATGTGTAGCAGATTCCACCAAATACCATCAATCTCCAGTATAAACATGTAATAATGACATCAAATTTATTAAACAATTATTATAACATTGAAATACATGATTATAATAATACTTTCTTAATCAAGTATTCCTTCGCATATTGTGGTGGTGGTGGGCTAATGATGATTGATTGATTGAATCAAGTATTTCAATATATGTTGTCTTTTTCAATAACATATATATATATACAATTTATTATATTCAGGTCTGTAAATCCCCAAACCGGTAGATAGAGGTATATGAGCACCCACCTTTCGCCAATTATGATTTTCGGTCCCACGACGTAATAGGGCTCTTTTTCTTAGGCTGTATGTTTACTGTCGGATGGAGAACAGCCCTATCCCTTAGTCGCCTTTTACGACACCTGCAGGAAAAGCAGGGGTAGTCCTATTCTGCTCCATTCTACATTCTATTTCAATAAGTCCCTGAGTATTTAACTATTTCCAATTTTCATCGATTTCAATTTAAGTATCTTTGTTTGCAATGTAGATTCCATATAACGCGCTAAGCTAAGCACTTTAGGTAAATATATGTCTTAGACCGTACCAATCGTTTTTAAACCGTTATTCAGTAACTTTTGAGGGTAACAACCTAACCTGCAAAGTCGGCTAAGTCGACATGAGCGCACCTAAGCGGTAATATAAGGATTTAAATTGAATCAAATTAATTGTACCTGCTTAACTTCATTTAATTAACCAGCTCTTTGACAAGTTAACTTTGGAAATGTGAAACTGGCCCTTAATTAATTTTGAAAGGGGTTTATTACCTTAACTTCAGTTGTTTCTGTTGAGTACCTCTGATTAGCATAGCGGGTTGTCTTTTGTCAGTTACGGCCACTTGATATCAAACGGACGCTGAGTTAATGATGACGCCTGATTCATTAAACAGTTTATCAAGGTAGTTGAATATTCACCCATAATATTATAAATTAATAGTCCATGGTTAGGATCGGCTATTTCAATGTTTGTTAGTTGAAATTATATCAGAGAAAATGAAATGCTCTGTAGCAAACTTTGTTGGTCGATTTTATTTTGGGTTCTATACTTATTAGGAGGTAAAAAAAGTTTGCATTCATAGTTGCTACTAAAGCAAGAAAATAAAGTACGAGCGCTATAGTCTCTGTCTCTTTATGATGACTATCAAAAATCATTCCTACATTCATACAAAAATAACACATAATAAATCATTGTATAATCCAGTAAACTTAGCTTGTTTCACATTTTGAATAACACACTTTTCCCCATATTTTGGGGAAAAATTTTTTCACTGGCATACCGAATTTTAAAACTACCCACACATGAAAAAAATGCAAATATTGTAGTGTTTCGGAATTACAATTCTTGAAACATCAATGTAAACCTTTGAGAATGCCGTGAGGCGAAACCGGTCGGGTTTAGAACTGAAATAAATTAAACTCAGTGGAAAAGTACGAGTGTGTTATTCAACATGTGTAGCAGATTCCACCAAGCGCCATCAATTTCCAGTATAAACAGTCTTAGCTTTTAAGTTCGGAAAAAAAAGTCTTAGCTTGTTTCAATGTCTAATAATGTAATAAACTTTAGACAATATCATAAAGATTTGTAATTATCATTTTTTATCAACGTTGGAACAAGAGCCAAATCCTTGAATCAAAGCTCGTAGTACATTGTTAAAATTCTTTTGGCAACCAATTCTATGCTACAGACTAAATTCCAACATAGTAAATGAAAAAGGAACAGAAATTTACGTCTAGTGCAGTGCTAAGAAGTTGCTAGTCACGTATTGGTACAATGTAGTGCTGCAGGCAATACGCTGTTTAATTTGGTGCACGTTGCAAGAGATAGAGGTAAAAATGGACAATAAAAGCCTGATTAAAATGGCCAGATAAAGATAAGATAGATAAGATAACTTTTATTTCATAAAGAGTGACAAAAATTACTACAACTATGACATTATACCGCAGTTATGAAATTACCGCAAGTATACACAACAGAGACAAAGCCCCCACTCCTGTGCTAGGCGCGAACCTGTATTACAGGTAGTGGAGATACCGTCCCAGCCGCACACAAGCAGCAAATCGTCAGAACTACAGCGAATAATGCAAGTGGTAGTACGAGATACTGGAACCCCAAAAGTAGACAAGCCTGTTATAGGGGACCAGCTAGGTTTTACTTACAAACTAGAGTACAAAATGATATATTTAAAGTTTAGACTTAACTAACATGTATGTGAGTGTAGGTGTGTGATGTATCTGTTGTATTTGCGTGTGTAGGAGAGTATGTGTTAATTGTGCATTCATTTACTAATTCGAAAATATTGAGGTTATTTAGTTTAATAAAATTTTGAATACCATACAGAAATAGTATTAGTCCTTGTTGAACTAAGGATATACTTTACATATATTATTTTCCTTCTAATATTATACAACTCTTAAGCCCAATTGCAGTTTATAGGCTAGTTTTCCATTACGTGGGTCCAAAAAATATTATTGGTGAAATATAAGTAGGCGCTAATGCACGTCTGCTTACCACTTGAAATTATACAGGTATGATTAAATTAAATAGATATGGTAGCATTTGTAGTACATTATCACTAAAAGTATAAAATAAATCGCTTGAAATTGGACCACAGGCTACAAACTTAGTGTCGACTGCAATATTAGCATAGCTTGCAAATGTGATTGGTTTACAACTTGATTCATTGCTTATTTAATCATTCTGTTCAGACTTTAATAACACGCTTCTATTAACTTAATTTATATTCTATCTATTTAGATATCCTATCTATTTATTATAGAAACTTGCAGCGTAATTTTCACCAACCAAATCACTACAAATGATTAGCAATTAGTATTCAAATTGTGTCAAAATCAAATTATTGATCACGCATCGCAGACTGTGAATACAATACTGAGTATCGAGTGCAAGCGCTATGAAAAGATTCTAACCACTTCATCTTTGTTATCGAGTAGATCCATACTAATATTATAAATGCGGAAGTAACTCTGTCTGTCTGTCTGTATGTTACGCTTTCACGCTTAGAACACTTAACCGATTTTTACGAAATTTAGTATAGGGGTAGAAAAGAAAGGACATAGGCTATGGTTTGTCGCGATTACCGACATCCACGCGGGCTAAAGCTAGTTATCTATAAGTGACATCGGTTCAACAGAAGAAGAAGTAATAAAGTATTCGCCTAATTTACCACCAAGTGGCACTGATCCAATGCTATAGAGATACAAATCAGTTTACTCGCTCGCATGATGCGGTGAGAATCTCACATTATTCATTGGTCACTACATTCAGCCACTAGATTTACGCTTTGGTCTGAATATTGCATTGTCGCTAAAAGTACAATCAGACTAACTGATCGTTACTTGGCACGCTACCCTACAGGGGATGCGAGTTGGACACTTTGAACGTTTTGATCTTCGTTCTATAGTTCCCTTTAAATTTTATATCTGTTACTTTTCAGTATGTGTTTGTTCACCATGAAACAATGTTTCAGAAAAACTCATTTCGTAGGTACCTGCCAAATTATTTGAATCTATACATATAATAAATCTGTAAAAGATCGATGTCTGTACACGGAAAGGAAATGAGAAAAATTGTTATAGGGGGACTTTATAAACGTAATAGAAGCCAAATCAACGTTTTTTGGAATTTTTGTCTGTTTGTCTGTTTATCTGTTTCTCTGTTTCTCTGTTTGTCTGTGAGTTTGTGCACGCTAATCTCAGAATCAGCTGAACGGATTTGGTTGCGGTTTTCACTAATATATAGTGGTAGGCTTCACTTAACATTTAGTGTTTGTTTTATTGAAATCGGTTCATAAATAAAAAAGTTATGTCAATAATAGCATATCACGGCTAACAATTTGTGATTGTGTGAATAGATCGAACCAATAATGCTTACAAGTAGATATTATTTCGGTCATAGGAATCTGAAGAACTCCGAGAGGCCAGAGTTCTACATCTCAGCCAAGTCAGGTCAGGTTGCTGCAGAATCTTCGGCACAGCAAGTGTCTCGATAGAATTCACATTGTTCTCGAACGATTTTCTCTCGAATCCAACAAATTAGTAAGCAGCTGGTTCGGTAAAAAGACTCCTGGCTTTCATAATTTATATCATCACGCTATTATAATAAGGAATGGGACAGAATGTTTTTATGACTTAATATGTAAACGTCTATTTCACACTATAATTTCATGGTAACTGTGGCTCAATAAGTCTGCGGTGGATTTATAACTTAGCTGAGTCGCGTTCGAATCCATCTAAAATGTTATTTTTCTTTTTTATGGTTTTTTATATACTTTTGTTTAACTTTTTTATTTTATTGTGTATTTGTTGTATTTTATTGTATTTATAGTTTTATTTGAAGCAAAATATAAAACTAGGCTGTATGACAGTAATAGTAGAACTTATGATATAATATTCTTAGATCCATACAAAATTCTTCATTTCGGAGAATGAAAAAGTGGTCCCACCCGCCTGAGATGTCATAAAACTGAAACTGATATCCCCCATTGATACCGATGCCACCACATCGGGGCAAGTGCAATATTGGAATCAAACAGATTAAAATTTAACAGAGGAATGGGGCAAATGGGGTTAGGTACCCCAGAAAAAAAAAACCCCAGAATACCTGCCTTGGTTATCTATCATAAATAGGCGGTCTAAACGTGAAGAGCAGGGATTGCTTCGGCTAGGGTGATGGGTAGCCTAAGCTATCACCATCAAAGCCGCGTTCATGGAGGAAGTAAATCGTTGCACCTTCTCTGAAGCACATTACGTATTCTGGGAGATAGTTGTCCCTATCGTATTACCGTCTCTACCATGGTGAAGGTTCTGATGAGCTGTTCCAATTACTTCCACCCTCTCCTTTCCTACACAGGACAACGCATGCAAGGCTCAGATGTCATCCACATACGGATCAGAATATTCCATCAAGAACCAAGCGGTTTGGTGACCCATTCCTATGTCGCAATATTAAGACCTGAAATCCCTGCCAGCTCACGGTTTACTTCTTCCTACAGTCCCGGGTCCTTTAAGGGGGGTGTGAAAAGACTTCTGATGATCCCATAAAGATGAGTGCCACCATTGTTAAGATGGTACATGTTTATAATGGTGACCCTATTTCCGAGTCTTTGCATTTAGCTTAACATCAGTCGAGGTGAAATTAAAGGGACGTGTCCTATATAAAAAAACTCCGGGTCTTAAAAAGAAGAAAACACATGTGTGGGCAGAGCAATACAGTTCTTAACCGCCTGATAAAGAAATGAAGTTCCGAACAGCTTGGTTCGAGGTGGCATTATTTCTACCGTATGTGACTGACGGAACGAAGGAGAGATTAGTTGAAAGACTCATAATAGGCTCTTTCACTCGCCGTGGTGCGGTAGAAATGGTAAAATACAGCCAGAGAGACAACGTCTTTATGCAACTGCAGACATTATACAATCTTAGTGACCTGATGACTAGCAACGCACGCCGCTGCGATATTATCGATTCCGTCTAATAAGTAGGTATCTAATAGTAAATACGTAAATCTATCCCAGAAATAATAACAGTACGCCAGGAGAAGCCAACCTATGTATTAGGTATATAAAAGATACCGCTGCTCCTATTATATAAAAGAGACTGAATGTGGGCAGAGAAACACTCAGTTCCGGTAAATTTCATCAGACCGAAAAAATCCGCCACGTGGACATCAACTCCAGTATCAATTTGGAAGTATCTACATCATCTGCTGGAAACAAGCTTACCAATAAAAGGAATATATAGCAAAATGAGGCTATATGACCCCATACCAGTCAATGCTGTATTTGCTCGCTTGCCCACTGCGCCCCTCTTCCCAACCTGTGTGTAAAGAAATGAACAACGATGTGACTGTGGTCGATGGAATTTATCATAAAACTGGAACTACCCACTATTGGCTCGGCAAAGAAGTGAACCAATGCTCACTGCTCAGGGCGTGCAAGGCACCGGGTTTTCTTGAAACTATTTTGTGTGATACTTGATGTAGGTACTTATTTAAATTTTTTCAGTTCGTAAGTGGTGGCAGCATGTTTTAAGAATTTGGGAGGAAGGAAGAATATTTAAACCATTAAAACTGGTGAACATTACCAAGTCCACATAACAATGTTCATCACATACTTGATAATGATTTCGTCAGCAAAATGTTGAATTTTTTAAAATCCTTCCGCAATATTTGCCAAGCCCAAAGAAGAAGTCTGTCAATTTTCGTAGTTTTCAGTAGTTTAGTCCTGTATTTATAAGTCAGTCACTCAAAAGCCTGTCAAGCGAGTTTTCGAAATGAACTGAATACAGTTTTGTTTCTTTTTTAAAATAAATGAATTTTTCCTTTGCCAAAAATTCACTATTTCCAGTATTTCGAGTACTTCCGTTCCAGTTGGGATGAAAATCTTCCACCATGTTTAATAATGAGTTTGAGCTATTCCGAAATAAACGCGGACGAAGTCGCGGGTAACAGCTAGTTCTTTAATATATTGGACAGCAAGTCATACATTAACTTGTAAGTCCTAGCCAACGGGAGGTTGGCTAGGACTTACAAGCTATGTATCAAGATCTCGGTGGTCATGTACACCTTGTATAAAGATGGGTAATGTCATGGTTTCATAATAAAGAGCTTCGTCAATGTACGTTTCAAATCAAATCAAATCATATTTATTGTAAATCATAGGTACAAAAGATGTTCACAGAATAATGAGTTCAGCTATGTTTCACCATTTGGGTATACAATATTAGTAGCTTATTAGTTAAGTCACTAGATTAGTCTACGTTATTAAGTTCTAATATAAAACTTAATAAATAAAATTAATAATTTGAGGAACGCTAGTGTAACTATTTTAGTAAGTGTAATAGAATGAAAAGACAATATTCATTTACAGAAATACCAGTTTATCTACTCATGTGTAAAATCACGATACTAGTTTTCAATATACTTCAGTGTTGCTCAGCCTTGATTAATGAGTGAGAATTGATGCAAGAGAAGAACAGTTTGTTGTTTGTAAAATTTTCATGCACTCAACTTTTTCAAAGTTTGATAAGTTATTAAGTTATGTTACTAGTTAGTGTAACATAAATGAACAGTATATAAACTTTGCACTTGTTTACAACGTTTTGTCCCTGGAGCGAATATAGGCCAATTCCCTTGAGTGGTGAACAGGAACAAGAAGTATGAAATATGTGGTCTGTCCATACAAACTTTACTATGATTATACTTACGTCTGCAAAGTTACAACAATATTGTTTACTTGTTAGTGTACATTATTCTATTACAAACAACGCGAGATAAGTACTGATTAAATCTGTGGCTACGTTAACAAAGTTTGATCCGGAAGTTTTTGGTTCAGAAATCGCATTTCGTGTAAACAAAGATCAAAGTGAAATACTCAGACAAATAGATGTTATCTTTGACATGAATCAGAGGGGATAATGCTCTTACTTTTGTTTGTTCCACGTAAAAATATGTGGCTAGTGAAAGGTTCACGTTCGCTTTTATTTCCGTTGACTCAGTTGTATTTATTTGTTCCAATTTTTATCTCGAACGGAACGAGGGCTATTAGTCATTATGAACAAACCGGTACGTTTGCTTTATTCACATGATTGGGAACGCAAAAATACGGTGAGACAAGTACAAATAGATATACGATATCGCGATCGTACAACCGCGTTTCGCTTTAATTCAAAAATGAAATGAACGAGCGTTTGCGTATTTTTCAGGAGACCTTTTGTTGGTGTTTACAAAATTATGTTATTCTTCACTCGAAAATGTTTGTATAGGGGTGTTGCGATTGGTAAAATGATATGTGATATGTATTAGGGTACTATCAGACAGACTGTACACGCGCATTATAATGTAATAAACTGCAGGTCAACAGTCGGATTCTTATGGCACTTTGTTGACAACCGCGCACGTTACCAAGCAGTACAGCTGGTATAAAAGTTGAGGTTAATTATTAATTAAAATTAATATTTTTTTTCATAATCTTATCCAAAAACGAAAACGAGATTGTATTACTACATCAGTTTTTTATGCTACGATACGGGAAGATGAACTGGCAATGGCCCTAATAACATCTCGTATTGACAAATTATGACGAACAAATTCTCAAGTTTATTGCTCTTACATACCCAAATTCATCCCCAAAATATATTTTGTCTTTTCACAACCGACATCCACTTTTTACTGATTCTACCGCGGTATGTTTGTTTTTTTTTTTAAACCCGTAATGCGATGTACTTTATCAGGTATGTATATATTACCACCCTCAGGAGCTAAGTACATCTGACATCAAATTTAGACCCACTTGAAGCGAACTATATCCACATACTTCTCTATACATCCCCTGTATATATCCACATAACCAGTATATTCACTCTTCGATTTACTAAGTTCCGTGCACTAACTAAACTAACAATGAAAATTTTGCGTCGGCTCCCCGCGGCTACAACTGACGACGTGTCAGGCAACGTAACGCATTTACTGAAAACAGGCTGTCAGACGGCAGCCTTTCGGTACTGTCTATTCTGTGCTTTAGGCACAGAACTCGAGGTCTCGTACTAGAGGTCTGTACTTATAAAATAGGTCTGTACTTGTAAATTTGAGAAGTAGTTACACCTGCAGTAATTGATATTAAAAACACAAACGTATTTATTCAAAATGCCTGTAATCCCCAAAAGGGTAATTTCGCCAAATATGATTTTCGGTCCCACGTTAGGGTGCGAGCCAATTGCTGTCAAGAGATGGAGTGGCTCTATTTCACTTCACCGTGAAGCTGGAAAAAGTACCTAATATTAACATACATGTCATAATGTATGAATTAACTCCAGCTTCAAAATAAAACATGGAGATTCTAAAACATTGGGTATAACACGAAACAAGACCTCAAAAAGTTTTGCATAAAAATTGTGTAGCAAAATGTAACTCAGAGAGAATTTAATTTCAGTTGTAGCTAGAGCCAGTGAATACGTCAATACAACGGGGCAGCTAGCACAAGACTGGTCTCAAATGCAAACGTCGGGACGGAATTAAATTTAATGATTTACAGCCGTTGGGAGCGTACCGCTCCGAACTCGATTACAGAGGTTGTCAAAGCAAACATAGACTGCTGACCTCCTAATTAATTGCGTGATTCGTGAATGTTGTGCGAGGAAAACTTGGTCTGATTGAGTGGTCATCGACGCGATCGTGCGATATACTCAGTTACAATTGCGTTTTCCAGGGGAATGGCTTTGGGTGTGAATTGAAATAGGTGATGCTTGCTGTTTGGATGACTTATTATATTTAGATGACTTATTTTGGTAAATAATATAAATTCAAATGGGTAGTATTATGATTTTGAACATTATTAAGTCTGGCTATAATATCCACGACAAATACACGTACCTTCAATAAGATTAAAAAATTAAGTTGAAATGCTGTTTGTTCAGAAATCCTCCTTTCCTCTGAATGAAAAATAATCACACTGGTGGCAGATGTATTCTGGCGCTAATAATTTTTAAAGGGTTTTGTAATATAGGAAATATCTGAATGAATTTTTATAGCATTTATTATGCTAACTTTTAAGTTCGAAAAACATCGGAAAAAATTATTGTCGGAAAGAATGGTCGTGAGTTCAAGTCTCACTTGAGCATTTCATTTTTTCCGATATTTTTCGAATGGGAAATATCAATATGACGTTGTTATCTTGAAAATAATACTACTTTTAATCGCCTTCTCAAAGTACTCACGTCGTAGCTGGAACAAAAAACTAAAAAGTACATCATAAAATAGTAGGATTCTAAGAAGTCTACGTATACGGTCACCGATGAGGTCTACATACACGTGTAGATGTAATAGGAAGGGAGCTTTAAAACGAAATTGTCATGTTATTTTAATAAACGAACCCCAAACGAAAGTTATTGGTAACCCCTGATATAAGCAACTTAGCTTAGTTGACGTTAGCAGCGAAAATAAATTGATTTTCGAAAGTTGTCATACTTACATCACTCCACAGCAGTCGGTGAGACCGAACAAACTATTGATTTAAATTATATTTAGTCATGTTCAGTGCCAACCTAGTGTTTCGTGTGATGAATTATTGAATCGTGTTGACAGCAATCGGTGTGCTGTAACCCGCAATGCGGATACATAAGTAAAGACGGCTGTTTGTAGTAAACTGTATTGCTTATAATAGAATATGATTTCGAAGAAAGAGACTTAAGCGGTTGCCATCAGGTATGTTTCAAATACCATATAAAAGAATCGAAGTAATAATTTGTTAATGAACAATATTCAACATACGACCTCTACGGTGTAGCAGTAGAGCGTTCGACTACGCTACGTTGCGTAGCGTTCAACTATCTTATAGGCCATGGGCTCAGTTTTTGCTCAGTGCATTGGTCTGAGTGTTACTTTGTATAATGTTTTATGTAGTAGGTACAAGTGACGTAATTCAACGTGTATAGATTCAAGTTCCACCATGTGTACATATGCGCGAATCGCATACATTGTGAAAGTCACGTTCAGTTGACTTCCCAACCTTGAAAAAGGCACAGGTTCGTCAGAACCTCGTCTGTCAATGAGCAGATGTTTTTTTCACACGTCTATACCTTTATTTGTACATTTTCTAAAAGAGCTTCTTTACTTTGAATTTTGAAATTCTAAAGGTAAAACATAAATTAAAAATTAAAAATAACCCCCGACACTCCCCATCCCCATTTTAACCCCCATAACTTTTAACAGCTCAACCGATTTCCATCAAACAAGTCTAAAACAAAAGTCACCACACACAGTTGATACGAAAAAAATATTAAATCGTTTCAACCGTTCGGAAGTTATGATACGTCAAACTTATAACACCCCTCTCTTTGCATCGGGGGTTAAAAATAGCATCAAATATTATAATCAGCTATCTACGCTCCGCTGGCATACAATAAACCTGGATGTTGCAAGCTTGCTAGTTAACAAGATATCTGGATAATTTATGAGAAGTTTCATTAAGGCTACTTCATAGACGTTGCAGTAATTGGAACTAAAAAGACAGGCAGAATTAATTCAACACTAAGAGTAATTGTGTATTCCGAGGACTAAGAACAAAATAAAGTTACGAGTGATAAATATGCAAATAAAACAGAGACAAAGCTGGATAATCCACAGGATGAATATAAATCGTGTCATCGTTAATTGAAGTCAGACATTTTGCTCGAAGGACCATCGTGAATAACAATGTTCGCTGGTGTTACTTCGACAGAAATGCTTTTTGAATACATGTACTTTACAGCTTTTGAATGCTAACACCGGTTCTGTGTAACATTGCTGCCAAGGGATTCAGATTAGGCCTTAAATGTAATCAATATGGAGGGAGATTTTTTGCAGTGAAATTTATCATTCAAATTACAGTTGTTATGTAAGTGGATATAATATGAAAGTTTGTGTTGTTCTACTGATGGTTCGTTACTAGTTGCTCGTTTACGCTAAAACAGCCGAACAGATCTGGATAAATTTTGGCACCGAGATAGATTATAGTCTTATAAATTTACTATTAATAGTAGACCGTTAACCAAACAATAAATTGATAATATTTTATTTTACAAGATTACGTTACAAATTATACATTGTAACTTAATCTTACTGAAACTGAAGTTCCAAGCACAAAGATTTCTCTTCTAAAAGAAGAAAATGACCCTTAACCCAATTGTTTGCTTACACATAAAAGCTAATATGATAAAAGCTAACGCAATACAGTTCAGTAGCCTCTATAGGGGTTAACGTCCCGCAGACAGATCGGATAAACTGCGAATAATAGTTCTTGATCCTTATCGAATGAATATTAGTGTCCAGTAACACTATGCTGGGCAAGTTAAATATCGGTAAAACGGGGTAAATAAAATGAAAAGGGGTCGAATTAATTTTACAATTACATATTTCCTAATAAGTTTAACTATTTTTAAAATTTCTGGTTATGAAGTTTTGTAAAAGAAATGATTTAAGAAGTCTAATCACCATTTTGTTTTTATCCACAATATTGACTTCTATTTATTCCGGTTGGTTTTAATTAGATAATATTTTTATAAATGAAATATGCTTAAAACATTTTAATATAAATAATATTTTGGCTCTGAGCGGGTACCAAAGCCGCGACCTCTACAGTTGCAATACAATACTAATATTTGACTCTCTTCAAGTTATTATAATAACATCGGCTTTAGTGAGTGTATTGTATATTTTATGGTCAATGTCACATCTCTATATGAAAAGTAATAAAAACAAACGCGGTCATTGACCTAGCCTTTTTCTCATATAAAAGTTCTAGGAGAAACTTAATATTAGGATAGATCGCCACTTTATTTTAGTTTGTACCGTCGCGTCGGGTGACATCAACGTACTCAATTTATTTAGATATTACGATTGGTGACTTAGCAGTTGTGTTGTGAATCACTTTTCAAGTAATTAAAACCTGGTATTAGTGGAATTGATAACAGCTTCTGTATTCCACACACTGGATTCATTTACATCACGCAGCGTGGAATCAAATGAGAACGGTTTCCGTCGGAGCTCGGAAAAGCTCTCGGAGTCTTCCATTCTGAATTTAAATTGTGTCCTTACTTTTTGTTTTAATTATTTATTCAATGTCAAGAGGTCATTGATCTCTAAAGATGAAAGGTCATGATGCAGACACGTGCTCGAAATACGTGTTTTTACTTTTAAATTGTTTCAAGCCTCTTGTAATACTACGAAATTTGTTTGTTACTGTAGACGCTCCTCTCATTTCACGCTTTGATTACTTTTTAGATATCAATTAATTATGACTACTGTGTGAGCTAACAAATTAATTTTAAATGTAGTAGACCTTTGTATCTAAAGTACATAATTTTAAACAGCATCTGTGCAGCAGTTTGTTGTATTACTGCGTCCACATGATTGATCAGTACTAACACTGAGGGTCGGCATGGGGATTTTGATGTACAATAAATTTTACACAACACACTTTTATTTAATTTATATGATAGTACACACAACATTGTTTATTTTATATTTATAATTGATGATCAAACGAACTTGCAAAGTGAAGTTCGATCGATATTATATTATAATCAGCTCGGCGAACCTTGATCCCTATGACACTGACAGTTATTCCCACGACACAACCTTGTAGTAGCGTCACCGTTATATTATAATCGAATTGGCGGTGTCTAAAAATGATATTTATTAATTTTAGGCAGATATATGCAATTACAATAATATCCCGTTGGAATTATAATAATTATTAACACTTACAAGAAATTATCTCAATCAGACTTTACGTTGACGTCCTGCAAAAGTTACTCCGTTTGGAAGATATCGACTAGTGCGGAAAAGTATCGATAAACAAATATCGAAAATGGAAACGAGTGTACAAAATACATCAATAGAGCACCTACGCTCTTAGTGTCAGATTTATAATCATTTAAGTTGTTTGCGATAATAAAATAAAGGAGATTTAACAAATTTATTGTATATACCTACTCAAATAAAACAAAAGCGGTTTATTTATGATTTTTTAATATACATTAATCTGAATCTGACAATGGTGTCACCGATTGCGTCTCAGACTCGGAATCCGAACTGCAGCTGCTTTCTCCTATGTTTATTAAAAACGGCTGGTCTACTATATTGTCGTATCGCACGTCTCGATTCCAATCATCTAAGCATAGTTTTTTCGTCTTTTCAACCACTTTCCTCCAATTGTCCGGAGTCACTTGACTACATGCCTCTTGTAGCAACGTAAGCATTTTATTAGCTGTGAATGGTGGAGTGGTGTTAAGCCTGGCTGCACAACCTGAAACAATAATGGTTTAGATTGAAAATGATGCAAAGTCAAAGAGCGAGATCGGGGTAAGTACATTATAAGTACATAATTTTGTACGTTAAAAGTGTGTAATTGATATAAGCACATGGATAAAAATAAAAATGCAATTTGCTAGTGAAATAAAATAGCTTTAAATAGTACTAGCCGACTAGACAGTCACCAGTGACCTAAATAAAAACATGTTAAAATAAATACAAATCAACCCACCTTTGATCTGCGCCCATATCATTTCGATTGCATTATATTGGCAGTGGTAGGGCGGTAGCCGAATCACGGTGTGCCCTTTTGATTTTGCCATCTCATCCAAGAAATATTTCTTCTTTGTTTGCTGTTTATGAAGGTTCAACAATCTAACTAATTCCTTTTTCAGCATTTGAGTATTAGCTGCCACACCATTGTTTTGCAGCCACTCTATTATTTCGCCTTTATTGTTGTTCGCGGTAGGCGCTTTATTAATTTGCACAGAGTGGTATGGGGCGTTGTCCATTAAAATGTAGTGGGGCTCGTTTAAATTGTCTAATAGTTTTGTGAACCATTTCTTGAAATTCTCAAAATTCATCTCTTCGTGATAATCACTTGTTTTCACGGATTTGAAGGCCCAAAAGCAGTTAGGTACAAAACCTTTGGCTGTGCCAGCGTGGCAGATAATCAAACGCTGGCCCTTGCCTTCTGGTGCTTTGGTACAGGATTTCTCTGTGTCGTCTGTCCATGTTTTGGAGACTGAGTGATTGGCGTTGAGCCACGTTTCGTCCAGATAAACCACCTTGTCCCAGTTCTCGATGTTTTTTATTTGTCGTAGAAAATCACACCTCTTCAATCCAATGTCCTTCCGCTCCATTATCACTTTTCTTTTGTCACACTTCCCATAACGAAATCCACATTTTTTTATAACCTGTCTGAGAGAAGTGAATCCACCTTTAAATAAATCAGCCGATTTCAGCGACGCTAATAATTTTGTGCAAGTCGGCAGTTCACCTCGAAAATAATAGCCGTAAATATGGTTTCGTATCGCTGCCATGTCGAAATCATCGGGGTTAGTTACGGGTCGTGCCCTATTATGTTTTTTCTTCTTTGGAGTTGATAATTTGTTCTCCTCCATCGACGATTCGCCGAACTTCTCCTTTGTAATTCGGGAAACGGTAGCTTTGCCAATTCCCAAAGCATCAGCAACACGGTCGCGTACGTTGTCAAGTGGCAACAAAGGTCCGCCATTTTGTAGTTCGCGAGCAAAATAGTCACGCAAGCGTACAACAAACTCCCGCGTTTCACTGTTGAGTACAGTTTTTCTCAGTCTTTTCGGCATTTTGAAACACCAACAAAAACAAAACAGCAACAATAACAAAAACAGAAAACAACAATAGTAATAAACAAAGGATTCCGTTGACACAACAAAACACGTGGCGCATACAAGGCGTTAGCACTCGTACTGGCGTAGCGAACTGACAGTACTAGCGTAGTGACAGATCAGATAGTGTTGCTATAACTAAAATTTTAATTCACATTAAAATTATACAGTCCGACCATGTTACCTCTGCATCGGAATATTGGCAACCCCATATACAAATACACGGATACTTGTAAATATAACAAGCATTATAATTATAGTAATGTAGATTATATTTTAAAAACATGTTTATCGATGTGGCTGAATGCAAGTCACGCCTTTGCCTATAAAAAGTTGCGATATATCGACACGACCCGTCACTAGTATGAACTGTCATAGGGATCAAGGTTCGCCGAGCTGATTATAGTACGCTTCATTCGAAGATATAATTTGACCAACATGTAGTAGTTGCATTGTACTGGTAACATCGCACACGTTTTAGAGAGAAAAAAATAAAAATAAAACCTTTTCCGTTTCCGCCATGTTGGTGCACCAGTGCCCCGTCCAACAGGCTCTTCATTGTCTTTAGAGGAAATAAGCACAAAATTTTTCATAAGGGCCACGGGTGGGTGGGAGCCTTATATCTTCGAATGAAGCGTACTAATATAATATCGATCGAACTTCACTTTGCAAGTTCGTTTGATCATCAATTATATTTCGTACGCTTCATTCTTTGATATAATTTGACCAACATGTAGATGTTTAGAGCTTAAAATTTTGTGTGTAAGTGAAATAAAATAAGATATTCTTTGAAAATAACAAAAACATTTATTCAATCTCTTGAAAACTAATGA
The DNA here is from genome assembly GCA_914829495.1 of Eilema sororculum. NCBI lineage: Eukaryota > Metazoa > Arthropoda > Insecta > Lepidoptera > Erebidae > Eilema > Eilema sororculum. The sequence goes on along the minus strand of OU618552.1, from coordinate 14,074,557 downwards.
TATACATTTTTCTTATACATTAATTAGGTTATTACTAATTATTATTAATCGTTAAGACTGATTTTGCAAAATTGCTGTCGGAAACTATTTGCCGATTATAAAATTGTGCAAATGACCTTGACCTTGCAGTCCAGCCAGCTGTCTTTCGGATAGTGTCTAATGAAATTCCGAAGGCATGTGCTGTGGACGTAGCAGCATGGCGCGTGCTGTGGGCGGTAAATGTTTCTACGTCCACACCACCTGCGCTGAGCACTTGTTTGATCCAGCGACTGATAGTCTGACTAGTGGCTGGTCTATGAGGTCGTTTCAACGTTAATAACAGAGATTTAACTGATGAAGGTCTAATATCTCTAGTTGCTAGCAAATAATCTTCTAATGTTGTTGCAGGACAAATTGCTTTATTTTGTATGAAATAGGGTAACAACAACAGCGGTTGTTCCCGTCCTGCAGCAGAGGTCTTGATAATATCTACAATACCTATCTGCACACCAGAAGGGCTTATCTTAATATTATCAATCTTTATTAGGGACAGTGTTTGCACCCGATGGGCAGTTGTCAGAGCTAGTAAAATTACTAATTTCTTAGTGATTCTTTCCAGTGTCAAATCTTTATTAGGTATCCAAGTAGATATGAAATCTAATATGATCTGTGGGTCCCACATAAAGGAGTACTTTGGTGCTGCAGGTCTTAATTTATAAGCACCTTTTAGAAGGCGTTTTACTTGATCCTTATCAGTAGCTTCGCTTCCTAATAGAAGAGACAAAGCAGATCGGTGATTATTTAATGTACCATAAGTGGCGCCCTTATTAAATTGCTCTGTCAAAAATAATAAAATCATTGATAGCGAAGCTTGATAAGGATCCGCTGAATGGGCGTGACAAAACTGCCACCATGATTTATACGTACAATTATATTGGAGTATAGTGTTTTTAGAAACAGAGGACATCACTAAGTCTAGTGACTGGGTGGGGGTCCCTCTTGCGGCGAACGCTGCCCGGATAGCACCGCTGCAGCCAGGGTAAATTGCTTCTTGTGTTGATGGAGACTGTAAGAGGATGATGGAAATATATTTTCAGTTAAAAATAATATTTCTGAGTCAAGCAAATCAATTAGCATGGGAAACCAGGGTTGAGAAGGCCAATATGGAAAAATTAAAATTCCCTTGGCTTCGTCATATATAATTTTTTGTATACACTTTAATATTATAGAGAAAGGTGGGAATGCGTAAAAATTGGTAAATTTCCAATTTAAAGTGAATGCGTCCACGGTAATGGCGTCAGGGTCTGGCCGCCATGAGACGTAAGTATTACATTTGGCGTTGATGCGGGAAGCGAAAAGATCGATCTCAGGGCTGCCGAATGTACTAACAACTTGCTGAAAATCTCTATTTGATAATTGTAATTCAATATCCGGATTACGAGACTCTCTGTCAGCTTCCACGTTATCTTTTGAATTTATATAAGAGGCAAAGATCCAAATCTTGCGCTCCTCGCACCACTGCCAAATTATTCTTGATAACTGGTTTAAATGGGGGAATTGAATACCACCCATACGGTTAACGTAAGTTATAGCGGTCGTGTTGTCTACGCGTAAAAGTAAATTGAGATTTTGCTTTTCTCGTACAAAACATTTGAGACCTAGAAAGACTGCTAGCAATTCTAAATAATTAATATGAAAATTGCGTTCCTCTATTTTCCATTCTCCTCCTGCATGTATACCATCACAATAAGCACCCCACCCCACTTTAGAGGCGTCAGTGAAAATTTCAAAATCAAAATTTTCAACTGTGAGAGGATTTGAGGCTGTCATAATATTGTCTGACCACCATTTTAAATCGGGTAGGATATCTTTTGAAATTTTTATTGTAGTATCATAATTTTCAGTATCCTGTAGAGCTAAGAACTTGAGCTGCTCAAGTATTTTCGTGTAAGTCCAACCGTATCTTACGGCTGGACATGCTGAAGTTAGGACGCCAATAAGATGTGCGAGCTCGCGAATTTTACAAGTCGATAATTTAGAAAACTTCTGAATTAATTGTAAAATATATGAACGCTTATCTAGAGGAAGTGATATTGTCATATCTATTGAATTATATATAAAGCCTAAAAACTTGCAGCACTGTTGAGGCTCTAGACAGCTCTTGTTTAAATTAACAATGAAACCTAGACATCTTAGTAAGCTAAGGGTTTCTTTGACGTTAGCTACACAGTCATTATAGGTACTTCCTAGGCACAGAATATCATCTAGGTAAATAACAGATCTAAACCCTCAGAATCTAAGATGCCTGATTACTTCTTTCATTAATTTGGTAAATGCATGTGGAGCGGAAGATAGGCCATATGGCATGGCTGTAAATTCGTAGGTCTTGCTTTCGAATTGGAATTTTAAAAATCTTTGATGATCTGTTGCAACAGGAAGTAATAAATATGATTCCTTTAGATCAATAGTGGCCATATAGCCTTTCTTTGGAAGCATTTTTGATGCTGTACGAAAATCTTCCATTTTAAAATGATAATAATTAACGAGAAACTTATTTAATTGCTTTAAATTTAGAATAAATCTGAAGCTACCGTTGGGCTTTTTATCAGAAATATGTTAGAAAGAAATTGATCTGATCGAGGTTCACATTCTACAACAGCTCCCAGTCCTATCATATTGTTAATCGTCCAAGACATATCTTGTTTTTCTGTAGGTGATAAAATATTTTTGGGAATATTTTGTTGAACTATTTCGGATGAAAACGGTAAGCGATAGCCGTTACGTATCCAGTCTAATATTACGGGATTATTAGTAATACGTAACCAACAGCTGTAATAGTGATGCAGTCTCCCTGCGTGTGTAAATACCTGTTGTGTTAATTCCGCGCCGGGGCACGTCGGGAGTTGTTCGACTTCGTTGATGACGACGGGCGCGGAGCAGGATACGCGGGCGGCGCCCGCGTGAGCGGACCCCCGCTGTATTGGTACTGGCGCCGGTATTGTGTGCCACGTCCCCCCCTGCTCGATGTCGGATGGCGAGGGGGACCCGACCAGTTTCCCTGGAATCGGTTACGCGTAGCTGGTGGCTGGGAGGAGGAAGCTTTTGAAGTAGACGCTTCTGGTGCTGGCGTTTTCTTCATGTCCTTGCCTTGCTTCTCAATCGCTTTTGACTCCTTAATTTTTTCTGGGAGCGTTTTGCCATACATGGTTTCGTCACGTTCCTGCTCCTGGATGTTTGTCAGAAACGTCTTGTCGAGGCCTCGAGTTATCAGCTTTCTTCTTACTTCAGTCTGAGTGAAGTGTAGGTCAGAAAGAATTCGACATCCATCTGATAGAATCTTTATTGCTTCGACCTTGTTGTCTTGTGTTAACAAAACCGTCATCGCACGGTTAATGGCAGTAATGCCCAGACCAAGTTGATCCTGTTCAACTTGGATCTTTTTGTCACGATTCTTGGCAACGTCGGGGACAGCTGCTCTTAACTCCGGGTTCGCTGTCGGTGCTTTTAATAACTTGCAGTTCTCAGGAAATGCATACTCTTTCAAAAGCTTCTCTTTGACTTCTAACTTTAGTCCCTTTTTTAAAATAGGGACCCAGCGTTTTGCGAGTACTGAGTGAATTTCTGGTCCATAGACGGAAGTTTCTTCATTAGCCTCTCCTAAAGCCTCTAGAAGCTCGGAATCGAGTGCATCTTCGTCTGTGACGGGCGGCGCCGGCGTAGGCGCAGGCGACGCCGGCGGAGAGCGTGCTTCAGTTAAAACCGTCTGGTCTGGCTCAGCCGCGGTAGGCTCTGGCGACGGAGATAGATCTCTCACCAGTTGCGATTGTGTCGACGGCATTTTTTCTATGTTTGTTCCGTTATCTGAACACAGGAACAAAGAAGAAAAAAAATAAAATAAACGAAAATATAAAAGAAAATTTGGAAGGTAGATTTGAAAAAATATAAATATACGCGGCCGAATAATTCTATGTTACATTCATAATAAGTTTTTTGATATCTGCCTGAGATACCTTCGTGTTGACTCGTAGTCAACCCTCAGGTTTAATCTTTGAGCATCCACTTATCCGTCGTGTTAACTCGCAGTTAACCCCCAGGAAAGCTTACAGACGCTAATCATAATAACAAATGGATTGTACACACTCATTAATAGCACATTATAAATTAACAATAATTTTTTCGATATCTGCCTGAGATATCTTCGTGTTGACCTGCAGTCAACCCCCAGGTTTAATCTTTGAGCATCCACTTATCCGTCGTGTTAACTCGCAGTTAACCCCCAGGAAAGCTTACTGACGCTAATCGTAATCACATATGGATTGCACATATACAATAATATAACTTACCAATATTGTCCTCGGAATCAGACGAGGAGATAACCACGCGTCGTCTTTGTTTTATAATTAGTTGTCGTTTCTTCAACCTTTTGATTTTCTCGTTATAATAATTAATCTTCTCTTCCGAAGACCGTTTCGGCATATTGAATTTTAAAACTTAACAATATAAAAAAAAGTAGGGTACTATTTAGTAACCGAGCGTGCTTATGTTACCGCGCACAACAAAACAATGAAGAGCCTGTTGGACGGGGCACTGGTGCACCAACATGGCGGTAACGGAAAAGGTTTTATTTTTATTTTTTTCTCTCTAAAACATGTGCGATGTTACCAGTACAATGCAACTACTACATGTTGGTCAAATTATATCAAAGAATGAAGCGTACGAAATATAATCACATAAGATATCAGTTTTGGATATTATGTTGTAAAAGATAATTTAAGTTGCAGTTTCATGATGCATTATGATGATCCAAGTACTTGTTCTACATTTGAGGATATACAACGTATTCATTTTTTTTAGATTGCATTATAGGATTATAATTATTTTATGTTTTCTCTATGCAGTATTCTAAACATATGCACTCGCATATAACGTTTCAGATTCTAAATAATTGTCGCATCAAATATCGTTGCCCCCGAAGAATACTGTCCTAATAGAAACTGTTCTAATAGAGATCTTTACAAGATGCTGGACGATTCCGACGCTCTAATTACATCTGGCCACGGCAGCTCGCATCCGATGTTGAGTGTACTGGGTAGTAATTCTTGCTGAAACTGGGTTACATTGTACTGGAATTTGGAACGGATATATAAATGCCTGCTCTCATTTTTGATGAACTGTCTAACCTCTTATATGTATGTTTTATCTTTTTCTCTCTCAACGTTGTTAAATGTGGTGATTTTTGTATATAATGTACGTATAGATTACGCTTTACGTCAACTTCTTACGTCAATCAAGTCATCATCGCTATCATACGAACTTACATAGCTTGCACTTATGGGCTTTACGTAAGCGACTTCCCGCGATTGAAGCAATCAATCAATCAATCATTTATTTACTTCAAATCACAAGATTCATATCTGGTTAGTAACAATATAGCTTAGAACGAGTGTTAGTATTCAATCAAATTAGCGTCAGAATCTAAATTAACAGTACCTACTTACAAAAGTAAATATTACCTACATAAAATTAATCATTAACTTTACCACATATTTATTAAAATTAAAATATAATTTCATTTAAATTTATTAATATGATATAATGTTATTGATGTGAGCCGATTCTTGCCTGCCAGCTACCTTTCTTTCTCTGCGGAAATCGGAAATCCCCTCGGATATCTCCCCCGCCAAAGCCGGAGTGGGAGGTTGTGTCGGACTCGAACCGACTAAAACCACACGCCGACTGAGGGTCATGGTGCTAGGCCGAAGGTAAGGTTGTCTTCGACATATACCTCGCGCCCCGGCTGGCCCAGGGCCATTCCTTACGGTCTGGCCCTCCTCGGGAGGGGGGACAACAAGTGAGATCGTCTTGCGAAAAACTATTTCGTGAACACGTGTGATTGATGGATTAGGTGTTTAAGCAGACTAATAATACTGAGAATAATATTGAATACTTCATTATTTTATAATTTGGGTTCAATCGAGTTCACGTCGTTCATTTATATCTGGGTCTTCCACATGACAAACTGTAATCTAGATTAATAGCCGAATTCCCATTTATCCGTAATAGATTTAAAGTATGAAGTTACCATTTTAATTAATTACTTTTGAATTTATAATTTATTAGTTTGGGTTTGATGGACGTGGATCTCACGCCTATTGACCTCATCCTCCGGTCCTTTTTAACCGACCACAAAAAGGAGAAAGTGTCTTTAAGGATGATTGAAGATTGAAGATTGAATCGCCAGACCCTAAGACTCGCCCCGAAACCACTGCACTACAGACGTCAACGTTATAATATAGGTAAGTGAGACACCTGGTGAATAATTTAGTACTCACTCTAAGGTAAAATCATTGAAACATATCAGTGACATGAAATTGATAGAAATATACACTGCGAAATCTACATATTCCTCCCCTACTGAGAGCTTCCAATGTTTGCCTCGTGTACACCAAATGGCGTTCGTAGCCGTACTTCATGGTTCCGCATATCGCTTGCCAGGGCTTGTTTGATAGTGCCCCGGCATCATAAAAATGAATTGTATCCCCGTACGTGACGAGATTTCTTAACGACGGAACTAAATAAATGTAATGGTTTTCTTTAAATTGGCCACGTCGTGTTTTGTGGGCCGTATGTGTACTTTGATGGTTTCGATTGTCAATAAAAATAGTATGTGTTATTTATTTTATTGTTTCGAGAAACTGATTTCAGGTGGTACCATTTTATAGTTGATAAATCATATCAAAATGGTCCAGTTGCCTTACCAGAGGGGGAGATTTCGAATCCGGTAATGATCCTGGGTTATCTGCGGTTGCGTGGCATATATCTTAGGCAATCTCACACCCTGTCATCTCTACCCAAGATGGTGTGCGGTTTTAGTTGGTTCAAGTACGACATAACCGTTACCATAATCGTTGAGTGGCTGGGAGGGAGTAGATTCCCGAAAGGATTCCTGCACTTAAAAAAGGTATTGTCGTCTCAGAAGTTGTCTCCACAAATTGAAGTATGTATGTATGTAGAGTACTAATTTAATATTTTTCTACTGTAGGTACTTACAATGCTTGGCCAAAGTAAGACCAAAAAAAAGATGAGAAGTCACAAATTCAAATTGTAAAATGAGACAGGGCCAGTGGATTTGTGCCTTCGGAAATTCCAACGCGAGTGCTACCAACATGAATTCTATTAAATGGAAAATAGCCGGCATTCCTATGCCGCGCATATTCGGCGTTTCTTACTTTGATAAACTGTAATAGACATAGAAAGCAATTAAATAGCGTTTATAAAAGTTGTTTATTCACAAAACATAAGCAGCATTTAGAGAGGGAAGAGGTAACTTTTACTTCACTTTGATGAAAGCTCATGAAAATCATTTATAAGGTTAAGGCGTCTAATTCTATGTTATTTTCACCAAATCTCGAAAGTACCTCAAAATTTAAGTATGCATTGTGCCTTTTTCTACATAAAGCTATATTTATTAGAAGTGTAATCTCTGTAGCGTAGCGGTAGCGTACGCGACTGCTACGCAGGAGGCGCTGGTTCGATCCCCATAGTGCAAATATTTGTATGCATGAATATTGCTATTTGCATAGGTCTGGGTGTTTCCATGTACTTATGTATGGTATGTTTGTATTTCCAAAAAAAAAGCATCTACGTATGTTTATTCGCATTCTAGATTCTATAACACAAGCTAGTTAAGCTTACCATGGGTCTAGATAGCGTTGTGTTAAATGTTGTAGAATATTTATTTATTATTATTTATAATAAAAGTTTAAGAACTGGGTATTAATATCCGCGACATATTTTCAATCCAAACTTTGCAGTGATATCTGGATTCTAATTACGATGCAGCACTGCGACATTCACTGATTGTGTTGTTACACGAACAGACATAATTGCTTATCAATGAAACAGATATTTCAATTAATACCTATTGCATTTATTGAAATCACATTTAGAGATTTAATTGAAATGTTAACGGACCGATGATTCGTGAAATTATTATGAGATTACGAATTCGAATAGTTATATTAAGTTGTTTTGTGAATGAATAGATTTTGGTATCTTTGTTTTGGTCGAGGATTCTTAATAGCTAAGAATTATATGTTTCATTGATGTGAAAGTGACTGCAGGGCTAGCGATGATTTTATTGGATGTCAATCTCCTTCAACAACAGCCTTATGACTTGCATTGGGTACATACTTACACTCACGACTGTAAATCCCCGGGTAGGCAGAGGTGTATGACACGCCAATTACAATTTTTAGTCCCATGCAATAGGGGGTGAGCTTATTGCCGTCATGCGGGCACCTAGACATGGCTTGTATTTTTACAGTCGGATGGAGAACAGTCCTATCCCTTAGTTGCCTTCTACGACACCCAGAAGAAGAGATAGGTGGCCCTATTCTACTCCACCGGGAACCAACACGACAACCACCAAGAACAACAAGAAGGCTCGATCACGTTTGAAGGGCTAGCTTAGCGTTTGAAGTTAGGACGTCATTTATATGTTAATTTAGGTGAGAACTTTAATAGCGCGTTGCAGGATCTGTGTGATAACAGTAGTTCGGTTAGTCTGTGAGGCACCACTTATGCGTTGTACTGCAACAGCTTAGGGACATCCAAATTTGTAATCAAATAAAATAATAGCAATGAGATAAACGCAACGCACAAATGGGTCTTCGCTCTATAGGCCCCACTTGTGCGTTGTGCTGCGTTGCGTTGCGTTCAGCAGAGTCACTCTTAGAAATTTAAAGGAATTTCTCTCATTTCTATAATTTTACTAGCTTTTGCCCGCGGCTCCCCCCGCGTGGATGTCGGTTCCCGGCAATTATTCGAATTTTTCTCTACGTACAAACCTTCCCTGAACTTCCACGAATAATTCAAGACCAAAATTATGCAAATCGGTAAAGGCGTTGTTGAGTTACATTACAATGAAAAGTGGCATTGATTTTTATATATATGTTACCGGAAATGTATGAAATCAAGGAATTGTATACAAATCCTAGGAAATGTGTGTTAATACATAGAATGCCGGCAGTTCCACCGGCAATGTGCGAAATAAATGGGTTATTGTCAATATTTGCGGATGATTTTGTGGAAAATTTATATTTTTGAATGAATAATAAAAAATTATCACGAAGATTAATGCGGGAGCGGAGCGGAGCGAAGCTCCCGCATTAATCTTCTAACCTAGTCTATCTAAGTTAAATTGCGTGGTGTGGACACTGCGCCCCGACCTGGATATATTATAGATTAGAAGACTTAAGCGCAGGCGAAGCTCCAGCATTAGCCTAAGTGTTTGCATTTTTTATAACCACCATCAATATTCTTTGATACCATTTCATACATTACCTGCTGCGCACTCGGCATTGTATAGAATTCCTAGGAATTGTATAGAATACCGGATTATACACATTTCCGGTAACATATATATAGATTTGATTACAAATTTCTGAAAATGACCTTGATCGACGCAACGCAACGGAGCGCAACGCACAAGTGGGAATCTAGCCATAGATAATAATGTGTGATGTCACTAGCCCAACATACTGACCCTTAGTGTGACTTTTACTGCTTTTGCCTAGCTTAAACCTCTGTCCGTAGTAGATAAGGTCTCTTCCGCTCGTTTACACTTTAGACATAATGGGCTATAAAAGGGCATAATAATATTATGTTCGTGTTGTAGTTAGTACTAGTTAGTAGTTAACAAGTAATCAAACGCTGTGTCAACTTGGTCTATGTGAAAATGTAACACCGTAAGTTCATTCACGCTCATGACGATATTGATCAACGTGTGTTTACACGTGGGCAGAGATCTATATCCTTATCTATTCTGTGCCTATACGAGTACCACAGAATAGATAATATCACAAGCGCACCTATACCTACACGTATTTTTAGAAGCACAGTTTACGTGTATCAATATTCTTGAAAGAAGAAAATTTTAATGTAAAGAATTATTTCAACGAAAGTCAATAACAATAAAAACAGCGTGGTTATTTTTGTGTTTTGATTAATAGAAGACAGTTTGTTTAAGGGTGTGATGATATGTTATGAAATCAATGCGATTGCTGCACGAAACTCGAGACATTTATTGAAGAGTTTCCACTTCTATTTACAAAGTTCCAGATAGTCATCAAACTGTGGTGAAATTATAAAATTTATAATTTCACCACAGTTTGATGACTATCTGGAACTGTGTAATGTGCATTTAATGCACATTACACATACACACATGACTAAACAGACTTCTGGCTAACTCAGTTTACATATAATCAAATTACCAGAATCTTATGCGTGACTTAATTGTCAAAAGAGTTATCTTATTTATAGAGCAATAGCCAAGTTGTGGGCTTAAGTAGTTACAGACCGAGCTTATTTCTCAAGTTATATAGCATACATAATGGCCACATCATATCTACACCAAAAAGTACCCCTGCCTCCCGCAAGATATATTCCTCTCTTTCTTATGTACCTGGCTTTCCTTTAATCTCTCTTTTAGTTAAGTATAAATATAAGAAGTAAAATTCAGTGCTCTTGAAGCAGTTATTAGGGGTATTGAAATCTATTTGTGGACTTATCGCTCAACCTCCGAACCGTCTAGAGGTCGACAATGTGACATTCTAATAACGAAAACACCAGTAGAAGTATTTGATAATGTAGGAGATTGACATAAATCCTAAAATATAATGAAACTTAAGCGAGTCTTTGTAATCCAAAAATAAATTTTGTAACATACCTATTTATTACAATCATTGAAGTACTACGCGAACAGAAAAGGATTCGCTTCAAAGTGAGTTCAGTTATAAATCTTGTATAGATCTTATTAGTAGGTATTAGGACAATCATAATATGTCTTAATTGTAGGTAGTCGTAAAATCTATTTACACTTTTATCGTTTTCAAAGACAAAATCGAAATAAAAGAAGTTATAACAAAAAACGTTAACAAAACACTACTCGTATCTTGTTAACATTGCGTCCATTTACAAACCAACATCTTGTTGCAATTAATCAATCAATCAACTAACCTGCTTGTTGAGCGTGAGTCGGCACTACCTTCCCCTCAACCCTCAACCTTCATTATACGGATCCAGAAGTCAGAGAGTCAGAACAGACTGTCGAAATAAATTATTTCTGATAAATTGGACGAAACAGTGATTTCATCCAGTATTAAAAGAGTAATGTGTTGCGTATATGCGTTGAAAATTGACACCAAAATATACTACAGGTTGTAAATTTTAGTCTTTTGGGTATAAGTATGTCTATAACACTTGATGCTATTAAAGTAATAAGCCTTGTCAAAAAACCACTCTAATAGAAAAATCAACTATAACAAATGAAACCATCTATAGAGTATTTACCCACAGATCAGTCAAATAACCGTTTATCAAGCCGAAAAATGATCCATACATCAGCGTCGTTCAGCTTCATTCAATATGAGAATTTGTTTAGCTGGATGGATCTGTCATATCATATATTATGCCACGCTGTAGCACTGTTCAAATGATATTATGAAAACGTCTATTGAATTTATTAAATCGCCTAAAATTGCATATCGAAAACTGTCAAGTGGGTTTAGAAAAATTTAACAATAATATTGGAGAATAGTTTATTTGAAAAGAAATGATTGGTTATCTGATTTATTGCTCCATAAATCTCAATTTTTCTATTTTGCTCAATAAATTGTACTATACTTATTTGAATATTCCTTTTTATTAGATTTACTTAGTTGTGATATTTTTTCAGATTGAATTGAGAGGTTACAAAAGAGTCTGAAAATCAGCTTAGGTACGAATATTTATTTTGGGATCTATTTGTATCCTCATCACACTTGAGGGATAGTTGGTTTCCATCCTTGATTTGGTTTCACATGTTGTCTGACTCCTGAAGGAAAACCATCTCCATTAGCCTCCATCATCAATCATGGTTAGCAGACAAGGCATTTATAAATATCATATTCAAAATAATATTGTAAATGTGAAAGTGACTCGGTCTGTCTGTCAGTTTGTCTGTCTATCTGTATGTTACGCTTTCACGCCTAAACCACAGAGCCCAGGTTGATGAAATTTGGTACAAGGGTAGATTAGACCTTGAGACACGACTATGTTTAGTCACAATAACCGACATCCACGCGGGCGGAGCCGCGGGCAAAAGCTAGTTAGATATACAAATTAAACAATTCACAGATACGTTGAGCAATATAAGCTGAGTGCCACCACTGTTAACATGGTAAATGTTTACGACGGTGACCCTCTTTCCGAGACTTTGTCTTTAGCTTAACGTCAGGCGAGGTGAAGTCAAATTGACGTGCTCTGTATAAAACAAAATTCGTAAGATGAAATAATGCAATGAAATCCACCATACGCCAAAAATATTATCTGTTTGCCTAATTAAGTAAAATAAGACGCTAAAGCCGATATCAGGTCGTCAAAATAATAAATTATATTTATCGTGACACATTCTCTGAGACGCGATATCTTAAGCATCATTATATATTTAAATACGTAATTAATTAATTAATTCTTAAGAGCTTTTAAAGCCTACTTAGCGTAAACTTGGGGTGTTTAATATTCTTTATTTCATTGAGTAGTTAATTAACTTTCTTTAAATATTGGATAAAATAGAAGGAATCTAATAGAAATATAATTAATTACAAGAGGAGTTCCTGTTCCTCCCTCTTCCCTCCTTCTAAATAAAAGTAGGTAATAAATATTTAAATTGTGAATACCAACTGACGTATACGAGACGTGAGAGACCACGGATTTAAGAGGGGGTATAAAGGAAAATTGCCGATCTTTGATTTGATTTTTATACCCGAAAGTGTGCCACAAATGAGCTTGTTTTTTTTAAATAGAAAATACGTTATATCTGAGAGGTACTCAATTTGGTGAAAACATAAAATAATAATATTTTGTCGATAAAATAAGAGTACAAAGTTAGGCCTAATTTTTGTTTAAAATTAATTTATTTTCAAGATTATTCATATAACTGAGTCAATTTTTATGTACAAAGTATAAAATTATAAAACCTAGTGACTCAATTTTTAACTTTCTTAAAATTATCTGGAATTTACGAGTAATTAAAAAAAAACGAATGCGACGCTTACGACGTTCTTATTCCGCGCATAACGGTCTCTTGCTATCGCACCTGACCCGAGGTGCCGGCCATCTGTTGTTTCATCAATTAGTTGGGGTCGCCCCGTTGAGAAGGGAGGACTGTTTTTCTGTTTTCCGTCGAAAAAGTTCGTCGAAATTATGGGAAATAATAAAAATCAAAAGATAAACTCTAAAAGACTAAAAATTCAACTCCTGGCTACTTGTCGAAAGTAATATTTCTTTATTTTCTTTACTTTGTTACTAAGTATCAACCGTTGCCAGGTCGCCCGGGTATAGTATATGAAAATCAAATAGATGTCTTAGACCACCTCGCGTTTGAAGTATGTCTAAGGTAATTTTTATAGCAGTAATGTATAATTATATTTTGTGAAAGTATTATAGATTGTAGTATCAATTTTAATGCTTTTCAGAGTTGCTTCAGCTCGTAATATAACATAAGCTGATGAATCCGATCCAGTCGCATTGCTTAGTAAAAACTGTAACTTGTAAGCTTATTGCAATTTTTTTTCTCACATTCAGTAAACATTTAAGATTCTATTCACTAAATAGAATTAAAAAATATGCAACGTTATATAATCTAGACACGCAGTAGCGTGTAAGCTAAGTTCAAGCAAAGGAACTGGCTAGCTAGCGCCGAGTGTAATATAATCAAGTAGAATGGTATGGTTTGAGATTTCAATCAAAGAATCAATCAAAGAATCAATTTCATTTATTCAATTTAGGCACATAAAGAGCACATATGAACGTCAGAATTGTACAATGTCAGTCATATTAAAAATAAATAAAATAAATCATTGGAAAATGATTCTTTCGCTGGTTCGGTAGGTTGGTTCTACTGAGAAGATAAGAAACTCAGTGAACTCGATTATCCTTCTTTTTTTAAATATGGTTTTATTTATAACAAACTTATACAGTGCGAGCAAGAGATGAAATTAGGATGTCCATGGATCTTTATCATTTAAATATTCGTCTAATTTATAATAACCTTTTTTTATTAAGCAATTTTTATCTTCAATTTTAAATTTATTATGTGGCATGTCTATCAGATCCTGAGTAATTTTAATAAACAATTTTATACAATTGCCTACAAACGAATTACCAACCTTATGACGCCTGAGTTTTGGCACTGCAAGTTTATTTTTATTTCTAGTATTATAATGGTGTTGGTCAGAGTTTTTTTGAAAAGATTTACATGGTCATTCACATTAGTGATGTACTCACCGTATGTAGTGTGATTACTCACCGGGATATTTACCATGTTGTTTTATTTATTTTGAGTAACTGTTACTTTGTTACGTTAAAATGATGTGAATGAAGTTATTAGAACCATGACTATTTATTTTGTCTTTTTTTCAGATCAACTTCTAATGTAGAGAACATCCCGACTAGAACTGTTTATAAAAAAATATATTAGATAAGTGAGTTTCAAAATCTCACTACATAATAAGCCATTTCCTTGCCTTTGGTTAAACATTCATTTATATAAATCAAGCAAATCAAATATAAAACAAGTAATAGAAAAATTCGACCACATGGAACACGGACGACCGCCCGTGGAAGGCTAGCTCAGAGTAAGAGCACTGGAACGCCAGGGTTCACGACTCTGGCGTTGATGTCCCATTGTGGTTTGAATTTTTCGAAAAATTTGTCCAAATTGAATATTTTTAGTTTCATATTCTGTATGAACTAGTTAAAAGTAGTACACCAAGAAATAGATAGTTTTCAGGAAAATACGTAGTAGCTTTATCATGCTGTTTAGCCGTCAAGACAATAAGTCATTCCCTAAACCTTTTCCACAAAAATTCACAAATAGGCGTAGGCTAATCAAAATAATCAAAATCATGTAATAAAAATAAGTAAATACCGTACCTAGCTCATTTACTCATTAGTATTTGAGATGATCTTTCTTATTTATTCATTTAAACTCGAATTAATACAGTTTTTAACTATGAAATCACATTTCTAAAATCACATATGTCGAGCAAAATGACAAAATTTCGTAAACGGCCTCGTAATATCCACATAATTGACGTCATATTCATAGAATAGCTTCAACTCTTTTTGTATTTCCAATTATAGATTAAGAAGATATTTTTTCAAATTAAATTTCTACAGTGATCGTCTACTTTTATGAACTGAAAGTAATATCTTTAGGCGTCTTGAACCAATTTCAGAATGAAATATATATTTATTTACCTTATTCTTCATGATTTTGGATCATTTTTAGGGCACCCCCTAAAAATTCAAATAATTTCAATAATGTTTTCGTACAATGTATATTCCATGATGATAAAATAATAATTAATTAATTGAAGTCTACAATTTTTATCTCCTCTATGACAAACTTTTGAAACGAAGCGATATTGTTTTCGTTTATAGATCTAGTGTACCTACTATTAAATTTTCGGTGATAGTGTATTATATTTTACTATAAACACATAATATTGTGTCATACAAAAACTTTGATTCAATACTAAATAAGGAAATTCACAGTATGTTTATTCATTACACTGTACACAAAGTAAATTGAATATTTGTGCACAAAATTGAAACTAGTATATGAATTCCATTAACATTCATTCAATTCTACTGAGTGACGGAAACGAGATCGATATTAATAGAGGACCTATTTGTTTGGTGTTTATGGTACTGACAGAAGGTACAGCCAACCATAAAAGTTGCTAAGTACTAACAAAGGAGACTGAAATGATTACATACAATCTTGGGCCTAGTTGTAAGAAGATGAAAGTGGTGTCAATTAATAGCTTAAATATTATCAACCTTTCACTGAAAATTCTGCGGATTTTGTCAATCTGAGAACAGAGATATAAGAGATTATGTAAAAGTGAGGTTATGTTACAATCTTTATCTAACAGCCGATTCCGGAAGCGCAAAATGTGTTCTTTTGCACTAATAGTTATTATATTTACTAGAAAATGTTTGAAAAATCATATGAATGAACGTCAGCGACTTCAAGCGATAGGTAGGTGTAACAGGTAAGGAGATAGGGAAAGGATTTCTAAAATAAAATAAAAGATCATTGAATACCTATAGTTGAAATAAAACCACTTTTTACGGATTCTATCGCGATATATTTGTTATGATTACTTTTAAACCCGACGTTTCGGCTGCTTTGCAGCAGCCATTTTCGCGGTGTGACTCACGATGGTAGTTGTCACATAGTTTGAAGTATAAGTTATCTCAAAATACCCGAATCATGATGAATTATTGGTGTTCGTATTTACGCAGAATGAGCTCACTGTGTTGTTAAGTCTTGCTGGATTTTGCTGCTTACTGGGTTTGATTAAGTGGATGACTGGGTCCCAAGCTGGTGGTACGGTCCATCCATCCTCTCTATTAAAATTTGGGTGTTTTTTAATTTCAATAGCCTCGCGGATCATTCTAGGAATATATCGGTGTTCTTTGGCGAGTATCTGTGGTTTATCAAACCTTAGGTAATGGTTGGTGCCTTTTTGCGCGTGTTCACATACAGCTGACTTTGTTGAGCGTTGGTGTTTTATGTCAGCTATGTGTTCTTTGACCCGAGTGCCAATGCTTCGCTTGGTTTGACCAATATATGAGAGCCCACAGTCACAGTCTATTTTGTAGACCCCTGCATCTTGTAGAGGTAGTTGGCACTTGACAATGGTTTAAAAGTAATCATAACAAATATATCGCGATAGAATCCGTAAAAAGTGGTTTTATTTCAATGAGTGACATTCGCGTAAACTTCAGAAAATATCATACCTATAGTTTTCACCTTCTATTAAACATATTTTACATTTTAAACCTGCCAGGATGGTAGCTGGTTAGATGAGGTTACAGGTATTTACTTAGGTACAGACTGAGGTGCAAGCCATTGCCGAATCAGTGACAGAATTGTTTCATCGTGTAAGAGCCGTCGGCCCAGTGTATTGCAGTGACCAGTGGATATACCACAATTCACACAGCGATCCATAGTTTCAATAATATCCAATCCACAAGCCAGCGGTAAAATGCAAAATAACAATTCCAAGTCAAATGTGTGAGCGATCTTCGGTGTCCAAGGTGAAAGCAAGGGTCGTACAAGGCAGGCAGGGTCAGAATCCGTAAAATACAAAGCAGTTGTCGTAAAAAATGACGAATAAATCGGTAAAGCACTCAAAACGCATCGAAAAAACACGAAACGATGAGCAAACAAAAACAATCAGCAACTGTCTAGTGTCAATGTTAGTCAGCTGCCATGTCAGTGACATAGACTACAAATATACGAGAGATTTGAATCGGTATGAAATCGATAATCATTAATATTGGTTTTTCAGCAATTAATTGATATTTGATTTAATAATATGACTGTAATTATATGCACTATAATGCATGTAAGTATATATAGTGCATTTAATTACTTTGAGTTAATTATTTACAGCAAATATTTAAGTGTAATCGATTACTCAATTGATAATCTTACGAAAACTATTTTCTTATATTTCTCTGCATCCAGATTGAGAATTGAGGTTCTAAGATAGAAAAATATGACTAATTTTTTAGATCATATCTCAATTTATTACATTTGGGCCCGCCATTTTCCATCTCCTTTACCTTAAGCCATTGTACTACTATGATTATATATGTGAAATTTCATGAAGAATTGGACGTTGTTAAGCAGAAAGGACTCAATCCACACAAAGTCACTTTTGAGTTATGGACGTTTGAAGTTTGAGCCGTCATTTCTCTAACACAAAGTTTATTTTTATGTTTTAATTGTGTCTTTTTGGTAAAATAATAGTTTATATTGTATCTTTCCATCACATTAGTGATATATTTTGCAATAGATTTCGAGATATAAGGTTAAATGTGGGTTGAGTCCTTACCATTAAACATAATTTTATAAAGACAGATACTTTTTTTTATTTCTCAGAACGGACTCATAACTATCCTTCGACTAGAAAACGATTTATTAAAAAAAATGAAACCAGTAATATCATTGAAAAGTTATACATTTATTAACCTTAAGCACAAATCTATCAAAATATCATAAAATCATTAGTATAAAAATAAAATAAAATAGAAAAACAACAAAAATGAGCGCGCATATTAATATGTCTCATCATCCAAGTCAAAGTCGAGAGTTGTCCGTATCCATCGACATCCTCTCTAACATTGCTGTTCCCTTAAGGTTATTGTTACCTAAGGTTATCCTGCCAAGGAAACTCCGCGGATCCTTATTATGGTGGCACACAGCCCACATAGGGAAAAACAAACAAGTTTTTTAACAAAGCTCGAAGACTGACAACACTAATAACCACCGGCGCGATGAGAACCACTCCCACAGCCGCGCAAAGGAAAGCAATAGAACTATGGTTCAAATTGAGAACCACAGGTCAGTGGACAAGCTACACATTTGATGAAGGCCATGCCAAGATCAGTCAAGGCTACGAAGAAAGACTATCAATGGTCCTATCGAACAACGATCTCATCAGTAAAGAAAGGACCTTTGACAAGAAATACGGAGTACACATTGGAGAGAGGGAGAACTGGAGTATGGATGCAGAAGGTACCATCTGCTACACGGATGGCTCCAGAAAAGAATTATTTAGGAATTATTCGAGAACCAAACTCTATGGTTCTCGAATATACATAAACGTGAAAATGGAACAGTAATGAACAGAATAATCTCTCTAGATTAATTTGCAAGTGTCTTCTAATCAGAAATTTACGCCCTGGCGGAAATGGTGGGCCACCTCAAAGACAAAGAAAGGCACTTGATAGAACAAAAACAACATCAGCACTTGTCAAGGAATGCAAGAAATCGCTGGACTGTCCAGGAAGCTCGATGTAGCACTTGCCTGGGTACCTGGATACGAGGGAAACACGGGCAATGAACTGCCCACAAAAGGAGCTGACGTGCCAAGAAGACTGCCCATAGCCCACAAAATCACAAAGGGAGTGATAGCTCATAGCATAGTCGCCGAAACAAATCGAATATGGAAGTCCTCGCCTGTCATAAGACACTCAAAGATCTTTATAAAAAGCATGTATAATAAAATCAAGCAAACTGTTTAGGGCACGCCGTAATAGCGGCGATAAGACCCATCATGAAGGAATGGCTAGAGAGGCCACACGATAGCCTCTTGTACCGGCTGATGCAGGTGATTACCGGACACGGGTGTTTTGGGAGTTACCTGTGTCGGATCCGGTAGGAGCCAACGTCCGAGTGCCATCACTGTGATGCGAGCGAGGACACAGAGCTGCACACGCTGACCGAGTGCCTGGCGTGGGACACGCCGAGGCGGGTCCTAGTGGCGGCTCTGGGGGTGGGAGTTCTCACACTCGCCACTTTACTCACAGCGATGGTACGATGCGCGAACGCTTGGGGTGCGGCCGCCTCCTTCTGCGAGCAAGTAATGCTCGAGAAGGAAGCGGCCGGTCGGGTCCGGACTAGACTACGGGCCCGGGAAGCCCGCGAAGAGCGAAGGCGAGCCTCCCCAGGAGGGGAATAGGGGCTTTGGGTGGAATGGCCCACATAAAAGGCAGATCACTTCAAAAAAGTATATTCCATAACACAAGCTATAAAAGCTTACCATGGGTCTAGGTAGCATTGTGTAGAATGTTGTGGAATATTAATTTATTTATTTATTTATCACCCGTCGGGTCAAAGGCGTCCCCCGCTCTGGAAGTAAGTAAGAAAGTCACGCATTTTACAATCACCTTACTTGGTTATTGTAAAATGCGTGGCAGTCTTCAGGTATTAAATTAAACATAGATCTGAGATCATCGAGCTTTGCTTGAGGAATGGGGTTTCCCTGGGGCCAGAGAACTTCAAAATTTTCTGAAATTTAATTATAACATCTCTGTTTTTTTCATTATATTTCATCAGTCAGTGACCTTGTGTATCTCACAAACCGTTGGGCGCAAGCCATCGAGAGCCAAGGTGAGGCACTAGCGGTCAGCCTAGATATAGCGAAGGCCTTCGATCGGGTATGGCACAGAGGTCTTCTTGCGAAGCTATCATCTTATGGACTCCCTGAGGGGCTGTGTAATTGGATATCCAGCTTTTTGTCCAACAGAAGCATCCAAGCCGTCGTGGACGGCAGTCGCTCGGACCGCATGGACATAAACGCCGGTGTCCCACAAGGTTCCGTGTTGTCCCCAACCCTGTTTCTGCTGCATATTAATGACATGCTGTCGGACGACTCCATTCATTGCTATGCGGACGACAGTACTGGAGTCGCATGTTACACGGGCCGTGCAAACATCCCCCAGTCCGAGGTGGAGGGGAGCCGCGAACAACTTGTGTCAGAAATCGAGACTACTCTCTCGGAAGTATCCGATTGGGGTCAACTAAACCTGGTCCAGTTCAACCCCACCAAGACACAAGTATGTGTATTCACCGCTAAGAAAACCCTATTTATTGTAGCGCCGCAATTCCTGGGCACACGGCTTACCATTGCCCCGAGTATCGGGATCCTAGGCGTCGACATTTCAAGTGACGTCCAGTACCGCAGTCATTTAGAGGACAAGGTCAAGCTGGCATCAAATAAACTTGGAGTTCTTAACAGGGCGAAGCAGTACTTCACTGCGGGGCAGCGACTCCTTCTTTATAAGGCACAGGTTCGGCCCCACATTGAGTACTGCTGTCATCTTTTTGCCGGAGCGCCCGCACGCCAGCTTAAGCCTTTCGACTCGGTGCAAAGACGTGCGTTGAGGCTCGTCGACAGTCCCATACTCGCAGGCGATGTGGAACCTCTCAGCCTCAGGAGGGATTTTGCCTCACTGTGTGTTTTCTACCGCCTATATAATGGTTTGTGCTCAGATGAATTATTTGACATGATACCCACACCCACAGCTACATTCTATCATCGCACCGCTCGCCATAGACAGGGAATTCATCCCCACACATTGCATCCGAATACGGTGCGCACCGTGAGGTATGAAAGGAACTTCATCTCACGTACGCTCAAGCTGTGGAATGAACTCCCTGCCACGGTTTTCTCAAGCGACTACAATATGGGGTTCTTCAAGAGGGGCATTAGAAGGTTTCTTCAGGGTAGGCAGCGCGAGTGTAACGCCCCTGGTGTTGCATACGTCCATAGGCCGCGGTAACCACTTTCCATCAGGTGGGCCGTGTGCTTGTCTGCCACCTAAGTGGTATAAAAAAAAGGCAGACTTGCCAGTTTTTGAAAGAAATTTACTAACAAAATGTTGTCACTATAAAAAAATATCTGGCAAGTTATAACTTTATTTACAGATACTTAACTCAAATATTACAAGTCACTTTAGTATGATTCAAAGTATTTCTATCAGTCATTACTTCTATCGCTTACAAACAACTCAACCTGTTTGAGTCGATTTAATTTATTTGATATTAGATGTACTGTTCATCGAAAGCCGTTTTTCTGAAATATCTCAAGTGTTTTGAGACGTTTCTGATACATAAAAATAAATATTTTGTTTCAGTAAAACTAAAACACAGAAACAACCCAACCTGTTTAAGTCGTTTTAGATAATTGAGATAAAATTATATTTGCAATTGAAACTAAATTCTTAGAAAGGATCCAAACTGTTTGAGTTTATTCTGGTTTATCAAACTCATGAACATACTCATAGATATTAAATTACTGAGAAACAATTCAAGCGGACTAGGTTCATTCTGCAAATACTTTTTGTGTGTTCTTCATACTGTGGGTTGAGTCGGGATAGTAACAAAACTGGTTTCCGTGTACCTATTCACAATTGGGTTTTCACTACATGATAGACTCGACCTTTAGGAGTATGGTGGTACACTTAACTAAATTTTGGCCAATATGTGGATTGAGTCCTTTCTGCTTAACTACGTCCAATTAGTCAGTGAAACGACTTACAGACCTGACTGAACATTGGTACACGATCAGCTTAATTTATAACATGGATTATCACATGGTTTTCATCATTGGATTAGGTTACCATGCAATGCAAGAACGAGACTATTTTTTTACTCAGTACAGTCCTAAATAATCATGTGTAATGTTTTAGAACTAAGGTGATCTGTTAATGCATACTAATATTATAAATGCGAAAGTAACTCTGTCTGTCTGTCTGTCTGTCTGTCTGTCTGTCTGTCTGTCTGTATGTTACGCCTTCACGCCTAAACCACTGAACCGATTTTGATGAAATTTGGTATAGCGGTAGACTAGACCACGAGAAAGGACATAGGCTATGTTTGGTCGCGATAACCGATATCCACGCGGGCGGAGCCGCGGGCAAAAGCTAGTTACAATATATGTTGTACTGCTTTTGACGTTGACTGTACTTTATTTGAGTTGGAAATTGTACAGTTATTTTGCTGTTGTGGGTTCTTGAGTTCATATGTGACTTCAGTTGTGCGCATATTCGTCAGTGAAATGAGAAACTTCACATAACAATACAAGACAGTATTGTCTTGGCACATTATGTATACAAATATTGCGAACATCATACTTCCTGTTATCTATTCCTGAAACTCTCCAGAAACTTTGTGTAAAGACAGATGATATTAATGATATTGTACTGTAATTGTACTGTAAGTGCCCGGTTAATAGCAATAGGCTCGCCACCTATTGGGACCTAAACAAAAACTGGCGAAATGTGGGTGCTAGCACCTCT
Source organism: Eilema sororculum (assembly GCA_914829495.1). Lineage (NCBI taxonomy): Eukaryota > Metazoa > Arthropoda > Insecta > Lepidoptera > Erebidae > Eilema > Eilema sororculum. The sequence continues at coordinate 14,051,868 of OU618552.1, read as the reverse complement.
GCCTACCCCTTCGGGGAATACAGGCGTGAGTTTATGTTATGTTATGTATGTTATGTACTGTAATTGTGGTAATCTACATAATGGGTACTGATGTGATCGGAATATTATAAAAAAGGGTGTTAAAAATTATTAATGTTTATCTTCTCATAAAAATTGCTCCCAATGTAAAAGCATACACATAGAAATATTCACGTCTGTAAATCCCTAAAGGGGTAGGCAGAGGTGTATTTATGATAGTATGTCAGTATTGATTTAAGTATACTCCCAAAATCTTTTGCTATTAAATGCGAAAGTTTTGATTAATACATGCATGTATGGGTGGATTTTTGCTATTCAATCTGGGACCACCATCGGTTTATGGAGCTCTTCACGGCATGGATAGGACACCCCTCATAAGACTCACCTAGTCAGTATTCTTTAACTCAGCAATATGTTAACTTACTCAGTTCTCACGAGCTTCTGATAGGGATGAAAAGATACCAGTATGTAAATTATTCATCATACTGAGGAAAACTAAGTTACCAAACAGTATCTCGAAAGACGAAACATTTACAAGCCAGATAGTTGAACTGTTCATTACAGTTGCAGCAGCATTAACATAAGGTGAACTATCTCACTTGAGATGGGATCTCCAAGTCAAAGTTGGTTGGCAAATCGCATTACGTATACACGAAGGTACAGTGATATTCTGCTGAAAGTAATTAGAGGGTTAATCTCGACACGATTGATTTGATGGCACGCGACATACAAAATATCGGAACTTACAAAACGTCAATATAAAAATATTATGTATACAGACGAATTGAGAACCTCCTCCTTTTTCGAAGTCGGTTAAAAAATAAATATTAAAGACTGGTGTAGTCTATGGACCATCGGTTCTAAACGCGGCCCAGACCTGAGATGACTCCGGGAAAAAACTTAGCGGGCATATTTTTTCTTGGTTTCTTTACAACCATTCACTTAGTCTAATACTTATAGTCTAGATACAGTGATTTGCTTGAGTAGCATAGCTGAGCGAACAGCTCATTTCCAAGCTTGTATAAACTCTAAATATTCTTGAATTTATAATAGCTTTTCTGGCAGAGTTTACTCTTAACTGCATTATTAAATTTATTTACAGGTTTTTAAAAAAAATTGCTTAATAATTATGTACGCGACTTTACTTATAGAACCTTTTTCATTTTACTCATGACTGTATGGTATTCTGCCCAACATGACTATAGTTCATTTAACGTGCCAATTGACGGCGCGTGTCCACAAATAGCTTCATAGCGTATTTCCCCACCGAGATGCATGTTTCACTGGAACCAATCAGTGCTTATCCAATACCCTGTAAAATAAACTACGTACGTCCGCATGAAGAATTATTATTCCATCAAGCGAAATAGGGGTTCACTCACTGGAGAATTTGCAAGGCTCGTCTTGTAAATTATTCCAGCGGTTCAATTCGCTCATCTTTTTATGTTTACACGTGTTTCACTGGCAGCCGGAATCAAGTTTGAATATTCATGTTAGGCGCGCGTATTACCCATATTAGTTTTTATTCAATGGAGAGTAGTATTGCGAAGATGAATGATACATTTTTTTAGATGTGATGGATGAAATGTAAGCAGATTTATATCTGACTAGCTTTTGCCCGCGGCTGCGCCCGCGTGGATGTCGGTTATCGCGACCAAATATAGCCTATTTGTTAATCCTGGCTGTCAGCAAACTCCATACCAAATTTTATTGAAATCGCTTTAGCCGTTTAGACGTGAAAGAGTAACAAACATCCATCCATCCATACTTACAAACTTTCGCGTTCATAATATTAGCACAGTCTAACGATTCATACTACATACAGTCGGTCAACGAAGCCGTCTAGACAGAGCAATCGTGCGGGGGGAGAGGGGTGGTGGGGGACGGGGTATTACTCGGTACGCCCATACATTTTACTCGGTACTAAGGATTCAGGGCCGTCTCATTTTTGTAATCACACTAATCACGTGATTTTTTTTTCTAGGCTCGTTTTGTTTGTTAAAATAGTTTTTTTTTTTTCGTTTTCTATATTTAGCTATCCAAGATGGCGGACACGAAATTTTCACAAAAATCGATATGGGTATCGTTTTCAGGGTTTTTGGGGTCGCTGATTGCGAATATAACATCCATTTCGCGATCCAAGATGGCGGACTCGAAATCTTTACCAAATCGATATGGGTAAAGTTTTCAGGGTTTTTGGGGTCGCTGATTGCGAATATAACATCCATTTGGTGATCCAAGATGGCGCACTCGAAATTTTCACTAAAATTGATATGGGTTTCGTTTTCCGGGTTTTTGGGATCGCTGATTGCGAATATAACATTAATTTCGCAATCCAAGATGGCGGACTCGAAATTTTGACTAAAATCGATATGGGTATCGTTTTCAGGGTTTTTGGGGTCACTGATTGCGAACATAACATCCATTTGGTGATCCAAGATGGCGGACTCGAAATTTTTCTAAAATCGATACGGGTATCATTATCAAGGTTTTCGAGGTTGCTGATTACGAATATGTTATTCATGTAGCAATCCCAGATGACTGGATGGATGATATATTCGTAATTAGCAACTCTGAAAACTGGGCAAAATGTGGCTGCTAGCACCTCTGCCTACCCCTTCGGGGAACACAGGCGTGAGTTTATGTTATGTTATGTTATGAAAACCTCCAAAACGATGCTCATGTTGACTTTGTGGGAAATTTCAAGTCCGCCATCTTGGATCGCTAAATGGATTTTATTATACGTAATTAGTCACCCCGAAAACCTCGATTTGTTTTTTTTTTAATTTGAAGTCCGCCATCTTTGATCGTCGGTAATATGGTCGTCAAGCCCGATAGCAGACAATTGCCGGCAGGCAATCATACGATGGGAAACTGTCGACTCCCAACTGATCGTGTGTAGCCGCAAAACTGACAGCAGGGCATGGCCACCAGGCCAAAATTGCTTTCGTGTGTGGGCGCTGTCGACTTAGGACTGCAGGCCGCCCGATACGATTTGAAACTGCAGGCGAACTGATCGTGGATAGGCTCCTTAAAATATATCATCAAATCGAAGTCGAAATCGAAATCGAAACCAAAATCCAAAAACTCAGACTGAAAATATTACGTTTGCTTGATCATAATTGGTTGAGTAGAACCGGAGATATAACCAAAAGTCGCAATAGCCGACATCCATGCGAGCGGAGCCGCGAGCGTCACCTAGTAATATAAATTAGCGTGAGTTGATGTGCCTTGACAGAACAAAGAGAACGAATAGGAGTTATATATAGAATATTACAGAAAAATTATATATAAATATTATATATAAAAAAAAACTGAAGTGACAACCCTGACAAAACTGCAAAAGGCGGCATTTCCGCAAACATCAAACGCGATGAACTACTGTAAGATCTCTCGTTATACTGTGGTATTAGTAAGTAAATAATCAGATAAACAGTTTACTAACATCATCAATTTATTTCTATTATAATACCTAATATGTAATGTAAGCTTGCTGAAGGAATAAAAATTAGTATATTTGAATAATATATGCGAGAACATACCTGTAAATTCTGTCCATAGATTAATTTGTTATCGTTTATTTTGATTATTAGTGGTATATACATAAATTATAAATTTAGCTTTAATAATATTGTTAGCATTAATTACCTGTAAATACCTACGCCATCAATTTGGTGTGGTTAATTAATTGAAATTAATTAAATAGGAGCTATTTGATATAATTAAGTAGAATTAGCTGAGTATCAATGATTTTATCAATTTAAACATTCTGTGATATATTCTTTTACGGTGTGTAAGATCTTCAGATATGCATAAATGGGGAAACGGGAACTTTAGGAGATAAGGATTAACAAGGCTCTGGGGTACGAGGCCTCTCCTCATTCCGGGGGCGAGAGGAGGGCTAGACCGTAAGGGATGGCTCTGGGTCAGCCGGGGTGCGAGGGTGATGTCAAAGACATCCTCACCTCCAGCATAGCACTACGACCCTCAGTCGGCGTGCGGTTTTAGTCGGTTCGAGTATGACATAACTTCCGGCTCCGGCTGCGAAAAGAAAAAAAAGGGATACGAGGCCCCGCCAAAAACTGGCCACGAGATGAAGGCCTACACCAGAGCCTCATCATTTATGTATGTATGTATGTATGCCCATTTATTTGGCACGGCCTACAGCCTGAACTTTATTATTATTATTATATTACTATTATTACTACTCTTCTATCACATTTGAGAATGTTTGGATGCATTCTTCTATTAAGAGGAAAAATTTAACTGTTTTATTGATTTAACATCATAACATAACATAAACTCACGCCTGTATTCCCCGAAGGGGTAGGCAGATGTGCTAGCACCCACATTTCGCCAGTATAAGTTTAGGTCCCAATGTAATAGGTGGCGAGCCTATTGCCATTAACCGGGCACTTATAAACCTGCGATAAATACACTCATAACTTCGAAAAGCATCGAAAAGTCATTGGTGTGTGCAATGGTAAACCTGGGATCGAACCCGAGACCTCGTCTCAGCAGTCCATTACCCATACCACTAGGCTACCGCAGAATTAATTTATTGATTTAAATTGTAATATTGTCCGAACTAAAGGTGTGTGCCAAATATCACAACATTACGTCAACGGGAAGAGGGGGGGACTCGTTCAATCAACCAAGATATTAAGATCATTTTGAGCACTTTGTTCATCAAGATCTATCTGATGATGACTGTGCCAGAAAGATTAATGTTTTTAGTAAATTATAGAAGAGATTTCAATTAATATTACACAAATATTAGATAAGCGATAAAGCATGTAAATATTTATATCTCAACGAATCATTTTATGCAGATTGAATAAACATCAAACAAGTAAATGGAAAATTATTCTAGCTTGTTGCGAAAAATGTGTTTTACATAACTTGAAATGAAGAGAAATGTCAAGATTAATATTTGAATGCGTAATTGACAACTTGATACGAAAATATAAAGCAGTATATACTTACCTGACCATATATATGTTGCACAGACATAGTCTTGTATGTTCTCGTATGATTTGAAACATTGAAAAGTGTCAGTAGGTGGCTCCACCGTTGCTCCAAAGATGGATATTCAAAGAAAAAAAATTCAGGCATGGTTCGGTAGGTTGGTGGTCAAAGCATTCTCGCTGTAAGAGAAAGATAGTTCAAATCCCGCCTGAACTGGTTCTATTTTTCCTATTATAATCAATTTGAATCATTAAAGTACCTACTCGATATCACGTTTTTAATATGTAATGAGCATAAGCTCCAACAAGGAAAATACTCTAACACATGAAAAGACCGATAGCGCTCCCCGAATTTCGAGGTGAAGCCTTGGATGCTGCCTGGATCAACGCAAAGATGATGATGAAAGACCGATACAAAGACAAGAGATAAAAAATACTTTTCTAATCATAACATTTTTTCATCCAGGTATAGGAAAATCTAAATTAACCTATTAAGAAACATATAGGTATATTGTATACTTATTGTCATATACACATATATTTAACCCTGGCGTCAGAAACAATGTTCGCTAATAGCAGACCCTTATAATCTTGGTGTTGACGAGTAATTGAGTGTGGAGCGTGGCTAGCCCACTAGACAGTGTGGAACATTAAATTTAACAATGGCGGTTATATTAGAAACTTGACACGATGCTATTATTTAACAAGTGGTTTATTATTTACTTGCTATATTTAGGAAAGCATGGTCTAGGTAGCTTATTGATTAAGTATTTTCTGCTGCAAGACTATCACGGGACTCAGGTCCGTGATTGATATTGAAATTTTATTTGAATGTCAACAGACTTTAGGTATAAATATTGCCAGATATAGACCTGTAATTTAATACTGTAGGTATGTAGCAGTATGTGAAAAACTTTCCCAAAATATATTTCAAGTTTTGAATCATTATAAAGAAGTACTATAAAAGTCGTATAGTCGAAGTGATTTTGTGCCGATGATTTCCTAGTCGATCAACTAAATAGTTGAGCCGGTAGGAAATAAAATACTCATAGTTGGTCAGTTTTCAATTGATCAGTTTAGTTGGTTGGATAGGAATAACCCGATTATAATTAAAATATTATTAATGCCATTTGCAATATTGTATGAAACTATTATTATGCTATAAATAGATATAACAAAAAACTCAGTGTCATATTCCTAACGTAAAATTCACCTAAACTCATCAGAAATAACTTATTTTACTCCTACGTTCAAACGTTTTTCATAAAATCTCTACTGCGATATTTCATAAACCTTCTAAACAACACCAAAATGAGTGAAGAAATATATATTACAATGTAATGTTTTCAAAACAAACCTTAACAACCTGCGAGAAAGATGCCATGAAAGTATTTTACATGTATAGTATAAAAGTAAATTTGTATGTAAAAGTTTCGGCGGCGAGATGTTGTTACTTGGTGTTCAGACGTATGATGTAGCTACTGTGGCGTCGTCGTCGTCTCAATTTAGGGTGAGTGCACAACGCTGTAAGATGTTTAGTGCAAATAGTATTCATAAAAACTGATATTTGTGTATGAGTACATGTTAAAATTGGCATCGGTCCCGATTGCATATGAGGCTTCACTTCGGAGCCTGGGATCTTACATTCTCAATTTTTCAGCTTGACATCACTAGATCTTTTGCATGTTAAATAGAAAACAAAAATACGTAAGTATTTTATAGATAATTCCAACTTTATATAATCCACATAATTATTATGCAGACCTGCAGACTGGAAATCTTGTAGAATTTAATCACATACAGACATATAACGGATCGGTCGATTTATCTACCATGTTACCATAAGTGTTATAACGTAAATTGTATTTAGAATCTAAATTAATAAAAGTAAATAGAATAGATCTGCGGTAGCCTAGTGGTAAGGGTAATGGACTGCTGAGACGAGGTCTCGGGTTCGATCCCAGGTTTACCATGGCACACACCAATGACCTTTAAATGATTTTCGAAGTGTGTATTTATCGCAGGTTTATAAGTTCCCGGTTAATGGCAATAGGCTCGCCACCTATTACATTGGGACCTAAACATAAACTGGCGAAATGTGGGTGCTAGCACCTCTGCCACCCCTTCGGGGAATACAGGCGTGAGTTTATGTTATGTTATGTATTTAGAAAATACTTACACAATAGTTTGTATTTAAATTAGATCGTACTCGTACCAAGGTGCCATTTTGAACACTCAAAACAAGTTATAAAATTAGAAGCAGTAAGCACCAATAACTTTCGTTTCAATCATATTTCGCGTTAAAAGTTTGCTACAAACAGGGAAAATACTTTCGGTTCCTCTGATCGAAGACGGAGTATTTCTTTATTAACAGCTTTGTATTGCCCGAAGTTTCGCCAAAACTTCGATATATTTCACTCAGAAACTTTGTAAGCGGCTATCAGTAATAATATAACTTTAATGATGTTTTACTTTTGGTGGTATTTAGGACCATTCACGTTAATTTTATTTGAACGTTTACCTTAATTATACTGGAAAGATGGATTATTATTTATGTTGAGAACAACTCAAACAGTTGCTGCTGTTACCATTGTTATGGATAAATGATTTTAATTCATGAATAAATATAGTCTTGATTTCCTAAGTCTTGTAAATAGATTGTGTCCATTCATGTACTTCAGCAATAGACAATAATTATTTACGTATTTTAAACATACTTACCTAAATGTATATTTACCATCTTGCAAGCAAAATAAATTTCATTACGTTTCGTTTCGTTACGCTTCGTTTCGTTTCGTTTCGTTTCGTTTCATTTCATTTCATTTCATTTCATTAAGCAGACACATCCTCTGTCAGATTTCATGGTTATAATTATTTAGTTAGTGACTGTTGGGTTTGCCGTAGTAGTTTCCGGTGGAGTAGAATAAGACCACCCCAGCTCTTCCTGTGGGTGTCATAAAAGGCGACTAAGGAATAGGGTTGTTCTTCATCCGACAGTAAACATACAGTCCAAGACAAAGGGCTCGCTAGACGTCAATAAGCTAGACCCCTATTACGTCGAGGTACAGAAAATCAAAAGTGGCAAAACGTGGATGCTAATACCTATCCCTTCGTAATGGATTAATAATCTTTCGATAATGACTAAAATTAGTATCTAATTATAAACATTTCTTCAATAAACTAACTTTTAAACTCTCGCGTTCCATGATGTACAATAACACGTCAGGCAAATGAAAGATACGTATGTACCTACATATACCATGATCGCCTTAATTCCCTTTAGTGTTATTGTATTTCTTCAATAATATTTTAATGAAGTAACGTACAGTACGGCAGCTATTACAGAATATGGAATCTGATATGGATCCGTGATGGGAAATCCTACAAATGCATACCTGCCGTTTATAATTTCGAATTCCAAGGTAGCTTTGTTGAGCGACATGTATTTATTGATCAGTGACGCGGCAAGCACTGCGGTCTCAGAAGATTTCAGAATGCTACTTGATATCGATCAGAATATGTGCATAGGTGCTACAATAATGTACATAAGCGTAACCTATTTATTTAGGTATATATCTACATAACAAATACCATTTTGTGGGTATATGATAATGATTTATGATCATTTTCGGTATTCATGTTCATTTTGTGAATCTTTATATGAGAAATAAAAAAGTAGAACTCATAAATTAAAATACTAATTCATTTGAAAGAAATACTTGTCGAAGATCAATAAAATTAATATGAAAATTTTTCGATAGCAATTCGTTGACATCGATTATAAAATTATTATGCAAATCGCTCCCGAGAGTGGTATTCTCCTCCCCTTTTATGCTCTGTTATAAATATTGGTTTAACTTATATTTTCACGCCTATGTCTCAAAAGTTGTGGGCAGATTTATAGATACCTATTTAATAAGTTGAGAATGTTGCTTAATTTTCTAACGTGTTAACCTATATTTTATTTTAAAACAAGTTATTTGTTATATTATAAATATTAAAATATCGTCATTTATAGTATCACATCTAATAAAATTAAGCTGTATTTCTTTGAAAGAAAAAAAAAAACCTTGTACCCGTCGCTTAAGGTACTAAAACGTCCATTGTTAACCGTGAAGGCATTCGTGTTATCCAGTTCACACTTCATTGAATCAACTCAATAGGAAATATTCCCATTGTACGGAGATATCTCCGAGAGAGAGTGTAAACCACATCATGAAGTAATTCGGCACATGTACCGGAAATTAGTAACGTGTTGTCACACGAAGTGATTAAGGAAATTGATGTGTAATTGAAATATTGTTCGAATTTCAATATGTAGATGTTCTGGTAGGAGGGGATTACATTGATATATTGCGTCAACGTGCCACATACTAAGTGGTTTTTTAACTAACCTACTCATATTTGGGAGTAGGTTAGTTAAACAATTCAAGGATTGAAAGTGGTTAGAATAAAGATACCTATAGGTGTATTCCGTTCTAACTAAATAGTTTATGATACAAGACATAAACAAAAAAGACAGATTTGTTAAAAATCAAAAATATAGAAAATGAAAGTACCACATTGATTTAAAAAAAAAATGACTTTTTTATACATAGCGACTAAGAAATAAAATGCTGAGCTATTAGGTGATATAAGAGAAATATTATAATTACTTACATAAATTTGGTATGTGAGAATTAAATGCATAATACAATGTTAAGCATTTAATTCTCATATCAATTACATATTTGATTGTATATTCACAAAAGCCAAAGACACTGATATTTTATATAAGAATTCTGTAAGAATCCTTTCGTTTAACTTTACTTTTGATATAAAGAAAACATTTTGTACAATTTTTCCTGTAATATTTTATGTCAACTTTATTAACTAAAAAGAGCTGCTGATTACGTTCAGTTTTCCTTATCTCAGTACTAACTGAAAGTAGAACTCGCTCAAGAAGGCCAAGTTCGTAAATAAATACGATAACGAAATGACATTACAGTTACGATCTTATGTTAAGTTTGGATCTCGTTAATGTCATTTGCTGAAACACGATTAACCTGAAATTTCTGAGGAGACATCTTGGACTTGTTTCAGTTTCTGGGAGGAACCCTACATCTGAGCTACACGTACTGGAAGCCTTAAATGTTCGTAACTGATTAGTAAAAATCAGTTACACAAGTGGGTGATTGGCTAATTAAACACTATTATCGTTACATATCCTTTTACCACACCTATTACTAAATTAAATACTTTTGATAATTTTTTGATAAATACACGTATCAGATAGAAGAATTGAAAATGAAAATGTTTTAATATTTAAACGTCTGTACATACACGTGAGTGTCGAAAGCGTCACATTTGTTCACTTCACGTTCTAGAGAGCTCTTGAATGACAATTGCAAAGGCGGTAGGTGAGAAGTATTCCTTAATAGGGAATTGTTTTTCTCTCGATAAAATACAACGTCCCTGTTTTGCGGCTTCTATATTATAATAATAATTGTTAGTATGTAGACATCAACTATCGTCCTTGACGTAATGCGATTAGACAGTTAATTTGGGTAACATTTCATGCTACGATTACTTGTTTGCCGTCTGCCTCAAAGACTCGTCTGCTTCAGCGATTACAGATAACGCTTACACAAATTATGTAAAGCGTAGTGTATAATCATAACGTTATTCTAGGAGCCAAATTGCGATTAGATACAAAAAGATTTCAAAAAATATATTCATCTATCTAGGTATATCTATAAATCTATTGACAAATTTAATACAAATATTTTTAATTGAAGTATATGTTTGTAATATTATAAACATCGTATAAATAGTTAAATTCATAATGATATACTCAGTTCGATAGGTATCATTACCTATTTTGATTAGGTAGATTTTTTGAAATCTAAACGCTTCTAGCAATCTTTTAATGGGGCTTTACCAATGTTCTTTTCTAATGCTTATTTTAATCCTCTTTTAAAGTTGTGTAAGTAGAATAAGCACTGATAATCAACTAATGCAGTAGTAGGTGGATAATAATGCCCCGACCGCACCGTAACTTAATTCACCGCAACACCTTCAAGGTCTTAAATGGTTGTAAATGGTATATTTAATTCCGAGCTCGTTAGGAGTACCGCCTGCATTAACTGCGCAGTGTAAATTGCAACATAATTTACACTGAATGTAAATAAAATGTAAAATTCTGCGCTTGAATTAATTTTTCGAGTGTTCAGGATAATAGAGTTTGTGAAAATTTTAATATTTCGAAGCTGAGAGCTTTCAGCTAATTTAATTTTTCCTATAAAATATAAATTGTATCCTTTGACTTATAATAAATGAATTAATGTATACCTTCTATCCTCTAGTGCTGAGATCACTTAGATGATAAATTAAAACTTAATGTTAAAGCACCTATCAAATTTAATTTCAACAGACGTATGATTTAAGTACATATTATTCAATACATTTTCGAAGGCCTGAGTTACTAAGATGACCGCAGATAAATACGATAGTGAAACTTTATTCGAATTAAACCCATTGAAATAAGACCATTTTTTTAATTTTTATTGTTTTTATTTGTAATTATGTAGTATGCAATAGAACATACGTGTGTTTCTATCATTCATATTTGCAATAACAGAGATACGTCTCGCGAGAGAAGCCTGGGACGACCGTGACACATTTTCATTCTCAGGTGTGTTAAATTTAATTCTATTCAAGTCACCTTCACAGTATTCGCGCAATATGCCGAAATAGGTATTCTGTTATTACTTGCAAAAGATCCATCTGGAGTTGTACCTATATAGCACCAACAAAGATGTGGCTATTGATTTGACATATTTTTGGTGGTAAATAGATATCGATACTAGAAGTTATTGTGGAAAAGATGAGATAGAAAAGAATAAGCATGCCATCCATATACGGTGCAGAATATACCTGCTAGAACCAAGCGCTTCAGTGACTCATTCCTATGCCGCACCACTAAGACCTGGAACTCCCTGCCAGCTCACGTGTTTCCTTCTTCCTACAGTCCCGGGTTCTTTAAGCGGGGCGTGAAAAGGCATCTAATGAGGCCGTCAAGCTGAGTGCCACCACTGTTAACATGGTACATGTTTACGATGGTGACCCTCTTTCCGAGACTTTGCCTTTGCTTAACATCAGGTGAGGTGAAGTCAAAATGACGTGTCCTTATATATATAAAAAAAAGCACCGCTATTTGCTACTACAGTTTGCATTTTAAAAGTTAACCTCTCTTAAAGAAAGCTTGAGAGACACAATATAATATAATAGTGTCGATTCATTTCGCTTGACTGTATTCTTAGACACTGATTGCATTATATCCTTTGTTGAGAATTGAATACAGAAATGAAACGATATCTACTTAAACAATAACGGTTTAAACGTCTTTGCAAGCGAAGACATTTGAACCTATTATTCGGGGAACTATTATTTGATATTGCTAAATGTTTAAAGTGTCTTATGAAAATAGGATTATGACTGTTTTAAGTCACATTGTTATTCTCATAGGGCACTGTTTTATAAACATTTAGTAGGTAGTTTAGTTTTCAAGAATTTCCCTTCATGTAATTCACCATGATCGTCAGGGAGATTTAATCCTTATGATTGATACTTTTTTTTTTTTTTTTTCGTGCGGAAATCCCCTCGGATACCCCCCCTGCCGGAGCCGGAAGGGGAGGTTATGTCGGACTCGAACCGACTAAAACCGCACGCCGACTGTGGGTCTTGGTGCTAGGCCGGAGGTGAGGTTGTTATAGACATATCCCTCGCACCCCGGCTGACCCAGGGCCATCCCTTACGGTCTGGCCCTCCTCAGGAGGGGGGACAACGGTGTCCCCAACTCGCCCCCGGAATGGGGAGGCGCGCTATTTAGCGCGCCGCCGCCGTGGCCTGCTTCTGCTGGGGTGACAGGCGGCTCCACCCGTCACCCCCAGGCCCGCGCTCATGGGGGACGGAGGTCAGTCAGTGCCCTCCGACGCCCGAGTTGCCTGCGCGCGCGGGCGGCGCGATCCGCGAGTCTTTCTCGCTCGCGCCGCCTCTCCCGCTCCGCCGTCTCCTTCACGACCATTACCTGCTCGCTGAAGGAGACGCCGGCCGCCCACGCGTCCGCGCAGCGGACCATTGCTGTGAGCAGGGTGGCGAGGGTAAGAACTCTCACTCCCAGGGCCGCCACTAGCTCCTGCCTCGGTCCGGCCCATGCCGGACACTCGGTGAGCGTGTGCAGCCCCGTGTCCTCGCTCGCGTCGCAGTGATGGCACTCGGACGTTGGCTCCTTTTCGATCCGACACAGATACCTCCCGAAGCACCCCCTTATGATTGATACTATCGATTGATGCCATAAACATACAAGATATTAATTTTTCACAGTTTAGTTGGTTCGATTATCGGGTACCGCAAGAGTATTATCGAAAAATCCAAAATTTTGTAACTTTTTGAAAATAAGGGAATATTTCACTAGAGTGATATTTGCTATCTGTAGTATTTATACTTTACCTCGAGCTAAGGTCGAAATTTTTCACAATGTACTCGTATATGAATGAGAAAGTATAAAATTGTGCATTTAATTAATTTTCCCTGATTTAAGTTAGGTGCAAATGAAAGTAAAATTTCAAAATAACATAGAAATATGTACCAAAGACTGCTAATATTTCCATAAGCTCAATAGGATCTAGTGGTTGTCCGATCCTTTCTTATAACTACATAAATTAGGGATTCATTCACTAATATATTACTCGAATGAATTATTTCGTATGCTGGCCTGGCTACAGCAGAGTTACAGTAATGTGGGAGTGGCCGTCTGTTCCATTAATATGTACGTGCACAATTTATTACGCGTTTCTGTCGCCAATGTAGTTATAGAGAAATCCACTGAATCCAACAGCATTGTATCTTTGTTTTTTACAAAAAATATTTTTGAACGGATGATATTCTGTTTTCATTTTAGAACAAACATTTTTATTACAAACTAAATTCCCGTGGCTAAACCTACCTGGAATTAAAATCTCGTTCCCTTGACCCGCAAAAAATTGTTTCCCATGAAAGAAGCCTATTTGTATCTGTGTGCAAAGTTTTGTAAAGGTAGATCTATTCCGCGCGCCATTTTGACGTACAAAATTATCATACATCTGGATGCATTGATCTATCCTGACAAAGTTTGATATTTTCTAACATTAGTAGGATGATGTAGACATAACTCTGAACCGTATCTTATTATAATAAGTAAAATTGCTTTACAATCAACGTTATATTGGCACAGAATCCGTACTAATATTATAAATGCGAAAGTAACTCTGTCTGTCTGTCTGTCTGTCTGTAAGTTACGCTTTCCCACCTAAACCACTGAACCGATTTTAATGAAATTTAGTACAAGGGTAGATTAGACCTTGAGAAAGGACATAGGCTATGTTTGAATTTTTGTTAAATTGTTAAATTGTTTTAACTGACATTCACGTGGGCGGAGCCGCGGGCAAAAGCTAGTAGAAAATAGTTTATAGGTTAGAAAATCACTTTGCTAATGCTTCGAAAATTATATAAGCTAACTACCTACTAGTCTACTGAATTTTGTATTGAATAGATGCGTAGAGATGTTTGAATCGAAGAATCCGATCTTTGGTAGTATTCTACCGTCTCTACCATGGTGAATGTTCTGACGAGCTCTTCCAATTAGTCCCACCCTCTCCTTTCCTACATAGGACGACACGTGAAGGGATGCCATCCATATACGGTGCAGAGTATACCAGCTAGAACCAAGTGTTTCAGTGACTCATTCCTATGCCGCACCATTAAGACCTGGAACTCCCTGCCAGCTCACGTGTTTCCTTCTTTCTACAGTCCGGGTCCTTTAAGCGGGGCGTGAAAAGGCATCTAATGAGGCTGTCAAGCTGAGTGCCACCACTGTTAACATGGTACATGTTTCTGATGGTAACCCTTTTTCCGAGACTTTGCCGTTGCTTAACATCAGGCGAGGTAAAGTAAAATTGACGTGTCCTATATATAAAAAAAAAGATGCTTTATATGATAATATTAATTTACATTAAAAATAATGATTTATTTACTTATCAGTAGTCTCTTGATCCATGTTGCACATGTCTATAGGCCACGGTGTGGTTACCGTGGTCATCACGCGGGTCGTATGCTTGTCCATCTCCTGTCTTATAAAACAAAGGAAGTCATTGATGTAATATATTGTTACTAACGTATCAAGACTATCAAGTAATATGAAAGGAAAAAAATGTATTGAAACCTCATTTTAACTTTTTCATGCTCAACATCATTTTCATAATTATTTTTCCAAATATTACTTCACTGAGCGTAAAACTTAAATAAAACTAAATTCAATTTGTCCGACAGGCGCCGGTTCGTGGTGTTCCGCAGTGCACTAAGATCTTACGACAAAGTTTACCAAAAACCTAGTTTTAAGTCCCCGATAACCCCACCGTGAACTAACTTGGTGTGACGTACCCTCGGGATTTTTCAACCCGGGGAACGAAAATTATGGTTGACGCTAACATTGAACTCCCAGTGGCTGCTCTAGTAGATAACACGCTTATGGAAATGTTTTCTAAGTGATTATATTTTTGAGATAATAATATTATGTTCTTACTGTTTACAGGTGGAGGATCAATACGCTGTGCTGCATATTGAGAAAAAAAAAACTTATATTTTGTATTTATGCAATGAAAGTTTGCAGACTCTTTTAAATGAAATTTTTATAGCATTCATTATGCTAACTTTTGAAGTTCGGAATATATCGGGAAAAAGAAGGGCTCAAGTTGCAGACTCGTTATACTTATATAGTATATTTATATCAATGTAATTGATGCGGCTATTGACCAAAATTCCATCGGTATTATATTTATATAAAATCTAGCTAAAAGAAAATAAATGTCAGTTCTGTTAAAAAGGTAAAAACACTGCTAACGATTGTCTACTCTTATAAGAGTCGAATAGTTTAAGAAAATATGCACAAGAAAAGAAAACTGTACTATAAACTAGGCCGCTTACTAAAAATGTAAATTTGAAGGAAGGAGGAAGGAAGAAGAAAAAAAATTATTGTTTCGGTGTGGCTCAGTGGCTCAGTTGGTTAGAGCATTGCCCCCGTAAGAGAAAGGTCACGGGTTCAATTCCCGCCTGAACGATTCACTATTCCTGATGTAATCTAAATCTAAAATTTAAACCTGGTCCAGAACTTCAAAAAATACTTCAAAATCCACATAACCCTTATCGCCATTCTGTCTATGGAATGCAAAAGTACAGTAAATCTAGCATAACCACACGTTTCCGACATTTATATTCGAAATGCATCATAACTTTTGAATAATGTAATAAGATCGACTGTGCAAGGAGTATTGAGACAATCTCCTTGAAACTACTTACTTAAAACATTTTCCACCAAACCGAGATCGAAACACAGTTTTGGATTGTTTGAAAAATGTGGGAATGTGGGTAGTTCGTAAACTTAAGCTGTGGTTCTTACTGACGACTTATTCGAGCAAAGTTTTGCGCAGTTGGCACAGACTGGTTGGTCAACCGCTAACAGACTGGTAACATGGATATTGAACTAACCGAGTACATTTTCATTTAACTGTGTGAATTACAGCTGCGTTAACTCACTCAAACTTACAGCACTCAATCAGGCTAATAAAAGTTGCTTAATTATGTTCATTCGTTGATTAAGGTAGGTACTTGTTGGGCAAATAATCTATCTTGTGTATTTTGTTTTAAATTTTAATTAGACACCAATACTTCTACAGATACTAACTTTTATACACGCACAGCCTTTTTTGTGGCTATATAATTATGTACCAATTTATAAATAAATTCTCTATTCTGTGCATAACTTATAAAAATGTAAACATAAAGTAAAAAAATAATTAACACCATTTTATTCTAGGATTCTACAAAGAAGCTGAAGGAATCACTGTATTTTATGTTACAAAACAATGAAATGGATTATAATGATACAACATTACCGTAGTTTGCCTTCGCAGGAGTTCATAATACTTTAAAATTCAGTAGAGATTTAAAAATATATATTCTTTCCCTGCTTTACCGGTGAGGTTTTCGAGTCAGTAAACTTGGCACTACGACAGTCACTTAGAATAAATATTAGAACCTAACCAGCTGCAATGGGAGGGTAAATAGAATTCTACGGTAAGAAAATGGGCAGGAAATATTATGATGCAAATATCGCGCATCGAATTTTGGCGTAGAATACTATGAAGTATTATTATAATTTGGAAATATTATTTGCTCTCCATAGTTACTTGTTTATTGGACGTCCACTCATGTAGTTTATCTGGTTAAACAATAAAAATGTCGTCAGTAGAATGTAATAGAAATGAGTAGGTGTTGAAGTAACTATGCATATACAGGGTGGAAGATTTTCTTTCCCCCTGGATTGGAAGTACTTTAAAGTGTTTTCAAAAATCTTTGAATGTAGTTTTGTTATGTGTTAAAAATAAAGGAATGTTTCCTTTGAGTGAAATTCTCTATCTCCAGTATTTTGAGTACTTCCCTTGCAGGGCGCATGAAAATCTTTCACCCTGTATCAGATTTTTTGCTAAGTAACTTTACGACCAATTATGGTATTATGTGTTATAATCTGAAATTTTAAATTGCTAGGTACGTAAAGCGGCTATGGGAAACACTTACTTACTTTATGATTTACTAGCTGAAACCATGTGTACCAATGCATTTTTATGTTAGGTACCTTTAGTCATGCAATCTGTTGAATGGTATAGTAGCGTGTAATGTACAAGTTAACACAAAAGCAGTAATTTTTTATATCAAATACTGAATAGTTATACTGTCAAACCCAGTCAAACCCATAATATAGTCTCATGAATTTCAAAATTTCACTTCCCATCTAAACGCGCTCAAAGTCACCAACAAAAGCTTAATTAAGTACCGCTTTTAATATATGAGGCAAAAGCAAAACAAATATGTATTCTAGACACCTGTTTAACTCTCAGCCAGGAGCCAGCCCTTTTGTTTTCCAATATAAAAAGGGGCATTAAATAATTCAAATATTTCAGTAACAGCTGTAGAAGACATTTTAATTTTTTACTGTAATAAAATTTGAAACATTTTTGATGGCAATTTGGTAAAATTTAATCCAAAGCGTAGGAAATTTATACATAAGTAAAAGTTAAGAGCCTGTAAACGTATTTTATCGCTTATTTCCTGTTATATTTTATCGGTGTACAACAATGTTGATTGTAAAAGAATATCTACATTGTTAGAGGAATCGCTTGCTGAATACTAAAACGTGCTTATATTCTTTACTTAGAACAAAAATCTGTTGATCAATTTTGTACTATGTTAGATAAATGAATATACAAATGTCCTTGTAGGTTTAGTATTAAAAAGCTTTTGGTACTTTGTTGGATATACTTGTACTAGTTTATTATTATTTGTGTTTGTACATTGGTGTACATTTTACTACAAATGAGGGGGTTATGTCGGACTCAAACCGACTAAAACCGCACGGAGTATTTGGCCATTTAATACCGAGAGTGAGATAGCCTCTGGCATATCCCTCACCATCCACGTTTACCATAGGTACCTACGCTAATTTCTTCATCTTCCCAAATCTTCAATCTTTCGAAATAAAGAAATAGTGGAAAAAACGTAAGTATTACTAGTAAGTACTAAGTACTCATTTTATAATTCTATATAAGTATATGTACTAGATAGCAAAAGAGTTTGTAAATATGTCTCGAGTGTATCCATAAAAAAATAAACTCTCTTCGATTACGCTATAGTTATGTAAGAGGCGGATGACGCAGAAAAAAACTTTTGTAATGACGACCTGGTAAATATTCATGAGATCCGAGCTCTTACACTACGCTTTTCATAACATTTACATAATGCCAAGGAGCTTTATTTTTAAGTTTGCTGCCATTTTTGAATATTTGTCCCATAATGTATTGTTCTAATAATTTTCACTGAGTTATATTCTCCTTATATGTCCTTCTTGTACCATCAAGTTTGGGTAATGATCTGTATAATGCTACCGCTACCTGATCTAATGTAGCTATACTACTACTCCACAGAAATCGATTTTTAACCCAGGATTGCATATAAAAATGTTCATTTTAGAATTAATGGCGTCTAGGATATCAACCTTACTATCAGACAAAGTGACGTCAACTAATTTCAAAACCATAGGTAGTACAAAATCGACGACATAATCAGGGCAATTTCTTTATCTTCAACATGCGAAGATAAAGAAATGCATTTGGACATCTCACTCCATATTAACTATTGTGATAGAGTTAAATGTGAAAGATTTGATTTTATTTACACAGCTCTATATTTTACCATCAGTCAAATAAAAAATACACAGATGTTGATTCACATATTAAAATATTTATACAATGTGATGACAAAAATCGAAAATAAAACAAACTAAATTACAAGGGAGTGTGTCGTGTAAGATATTTTTTCAGAAAATCTCAAGTAAAGGGGACCTAGTGGAGATTGTTTTTTATATAAATAAGTATTACAAAGATAAACTTTGACACATTGACTTTCCTTGTGACCGGGTCACCAGAAAAGCAATAGTAATTGTATTTGTTATCTCTAACGGCAAATAGAAGGCGAGGTTAATACAAGTTAACTTAATTAATATGGGGAAGGAAAGCTTTTATCAGGAATTAGCTTTGTTTTACACTTAAAGGAAAAACGGAAAGATATATTGTATAAGGCTCTGAGTAGCACTACAGAAGGAGATTCTGCTAGTTTCAGGTTTATTAATGTATATTTCATACATTTGTTTTTTATTTATTAATTTATCAAATCGTTTAAGAATTATTCCATCCAAAATCTCTTTTTAACCCCCGACGCAAAAACGACGGGGTGTTATAAGTTTGACGTGTCTGTGTGTGTGTGTGTGTGTCTGTCTGTGGCATCGTAGCACCCAAACGGATGAACCGATTTGTATGTAGTTTTTTTGTTTGAAAGGTATATTAGTCGGGAGTGTTCTTAGCTATGTTTGAAAAAAATCGGTTCAAGATGGCCGCCGCCACAACATGTCGGAATGCATATTTTTTCATAACTCCCTCAATAGGGGTATCAAATGAAAGAGCTTGACTAGTAGATCACTTTAAAAAAAAAAATAATGGACCTTTAATTGTTCCGATAATAATATAACGGAGTGCTTAACCAGTTAGGGTCCCCCGACATTGCAACCGTTAAAGTTAAAAGGCAAACTCCATTTATTTTCAACTTTTTGGTAGTGTTTTTTTGTGACGGGGGTTTTTTAAATTTTGAATTTAATTTTTTCAGTTGATATTATAAAATTTTCGTACTTGACTTAAAGTTTAATTCTATTTAAAAAGTAAAGTCGTGGGATATTTTTGATGAATTAAGGGTGTCCCTTTCAATTATCCACATGAATACATACATAAATGTCAGTTATTTTAGTTACTCTCTAAATTAATATATGAATACATAAGTTATAAATAACTATTAATGAACAAGAATATTCGACGAAAATACCGAGGGTATTTGGCGAGGAAAACACCATATTTTAGTGCACACAATAAAAGAATATCAAAGAAAAAAATACTTCCTATACATACATGTTCTTAAATTAGAAATGGCACGACTAATTTCTATCCTTTTAGCAGATCTTTATTTTAAGCAACAGACCAAGGCCTTTTTTGTCAGGCAAACTACTTACTACGGGTGTCTAAGTACGCCCCCCTCTACAACGATCTGAAGTGTATGACGCTAGAAGCCTGTTCATCATCAACAGCTCTTTAATTAAAAGCAGTACTTTAAAATTAGTTGCCTTCTTCTAGTGGCCAAAGCGTTATTTTATATTGGGCAAACAATTTTCAACCTTATCGCCATCCTACTGCTAAACTCTTATGAACTATTTTATGAGCGCGGGTAGGTTCGATAATAGATTGCAGTTCTTCAAGCCAAAAGAAAATGGTGAGTCGATGCACCTTGAAAGTATTTTTCCATCGACGAGGAAAATTGAAACGAAGTGAGACGAGAATTGAAATAATATTGAACTATATTGATTACATAAGTATAAGACATCACAATTTTTTTTTTATAATCATACAACATATAAACATCACCCTAAGGTTGACTGGCAGAAAATGCCCATGGCATTAAGTCATAAATAAATAAAACATTTCATTGATTTTACTGTTAGACTTTTTAACACATTGAAAGACTATACTTACATACATACATACATAAACTCACGCCTATAGTCCTCGAAGGGTTAGGCAGAGGTGCTAGCACCCACATTTCGCCAGTTTATGTTTAGGTCCCAATGTAATAGGTGGCGAGCCTATTGCCATTAACCGGGCACTTATAAACCTGCGATAAATACACACTTAACTTCGAAAAGCATCGAAAAGTCATTGGTGTGTGCCATGGTAAACCTGGGATCGAACCCGAGACCTCGTCTCAGCAGTCCATTACCCATACACATAGCTCTTTCAAAAAGTCTAGTTTGCTTCGGTTGAACTTTTTTTATTTTAATTTTCATACGATACATGCAACCCGCTTCAGAGATGGTTATTGACCTTTTTGTGCGTCGGCAATCGGGTACTAGATTTTTTTACGAATGTAGTATTCTAGGCGAATGCGGGCTGCTAGTTACTCATAAATTAGTAAACCAATTTACATAAGAAATAGGTTTCGGGGTGAATGAATACCTCTATGAGGTCGACTGATCAGACGTAACCATGGAGAAACACTTAATTCAAGTTTTAATGCTTTTGGGTTTTATTTCAAGTTTTATTTGGTCCTTTAACCAACGACCCGAGGGATATATTGAAGGGATCGGAATATTTAAAGGCCTTAAAAGGTGTATTAAGTTGGCATAAATAATAAGCCCATCGAATTGAAAATGCGTTTCAAACGGTTTCAAAGGGTTGAGTAAACCGTCCTGTCATTGGCACTCCTTCATTTGTTGACATTTTTGACTTATCAGTGAAAAAACAACGAACAAGGCTGAATGACAATCTTTCTGTGATCTAAGGTTATTAGATATTAATTAAGTATCATCGAACACATAAATGCAATTGTGTAGAATGGTGCTATCTAATTCTGTAGAGTTTTAAAGAAGAAAACACCATTAAAAGGTCTTGATAGGGACTTTTTGCGTCATTTAATGGATTTATAATCTCTTTAATAAGCCTTCGCCCTAAAGTGGGCCGGAACAGCCGGAACATAAAATGTCTGTCATTTATTTCGTGTTAACTGAACCAAACTTATAATTAACGCACGTGTAACTAATAATATAATTACCCGATCTTTATATTGTTTACCGTGACGGATGTTACTGAATAGGGAAAATCTTAATGATTGTTGTGATAAAGGAACATAAACATGGAATATAACCGTTTGCTTTTTGTTACACCGTAATAACATCATCAATTCAAAAACAAGAAGATCAAAGGCAAAACGCTTTTTACACATGGCTTGGAATAAGCCAGGGTATCCGGGACAAGTGCGGGCATTTATTCAACTAATAAAAGGCCACATTAAACCGTGCTAATGGCGGTAAGCAACGAGGTGAGGTTGAATTGCAGCAAATGGCAGTGTCCAGAGACAACAGAAAGGTAATATTTTTGTTCCACGTATATTATTATGGGTGTTGGCTTTGTTGCAAAGGAAAATTTTATACTAGGAGAGGTATTTGCATAATTTTTGTGCGGTATTGTTTATGTGGTTAGATAACAAAGCTACGATTTATAAATGTTATTCGATTTGATGACTACCTAATAATAAAAAGATAATACAACTAAAATAAATAATTTTGCATTTAAATTTTCAATGACTAAATACTTCATATAAAATATGTAGATATTTTCCCATTAAAAATGCTTTAGCAAGTTGTGTTAGGCAAGCGAGTGTTAGGAATGAGTTTATTTCAGTATTAGGTACGAGTATAATTTTGTGTATATAGATATATTTTATGCATGTAGTAGCATGATTGATCATGTCCGAAAATATAATAAAAAAGATAGACAAAACAATCCAACTTAATCCTTACATAGTCAAAACTATAAATTAATTAATCTTTGCCATACCAATACCTAAATGTTTGTAAGTAGTAGAACTAACTACATTCATCTTCATTACACAGCAATGCCAAACGATAACGAGCTTGAAGATATTCAAGCAATTAAATGAAAATCATCAAAATGAAATTCAAGTAAATGAAAGATGATTCAACTGAAAAGTTGGACGATTTTAAAGCTTTAGCAGTGGAGAGGTACTTAACACTAGCTAAAATATGTCCTGGTAAAGTCACGGAACAAAATTTCAAAAAGCTTAATTGTAAATTGTATGACCTGCAAAAACGAAGCTGACATTAAAAACGCTTCAAGAGTTTTTACACAGACATTAACGGATACCTGTGCAAACACCAATCTACAATTTAATGGAACAACCGTTTAGCCGTGTCAGAAGGTGTCTAGGCTTCGCGTTTACCATGGAACGATTATAGAATTTCAATATAGTGTATCTGTGTTTATTATTAGTCTCACAAAATTTACTGGCTCTCTTTAGAATTTTCGCTTAATTGTAACTTAATATTATTCTAATGATGTCTTTTTTTATACCGCCTAAGTGGCAGACAATTACTTGGTCATAATGTGGCTACTAATTTAGAAAGTTTACATAATTTTAAAGTAATATAAATTATAACGGTAAAATTATATACATGAATGTTTGTTTACGACAAATATCACTGGTGTTAAGTAAATCAACATTTGAGTTTATTTAGTTGAAAATCGGGTTAGTGAGTTAATTAGGCACATATTTATATTTTCAATTGGTCGTTACGAATAAAATTTAATAGTACCTAATAAACAATAGATTATTTTTATAGTCTCATATTTTACTTCTCGCTATTATTAAATAGTAATTTATTAAAGCCTTAACTTATCTCAGTGTTCTTAGTAAATCCCTACAATTTTATTATTGTGAGCATATAACTATTAAATTAGTAGATAGCACCTCCTGCTTATCTTTATGATTGGAGTACGAATTAAACATCGTAGCAGTCTTGCTTCTACATCTCTACACATTCGTAATTTGATGGATTGATTAATTTGAAAATGAGTGCGCGAGACCTACTCTTGCCTATCTAATTCTGTTCTTGGATAGCGAGCTGCCTTTTGTACCACTACTAAACAATCAGAATGACGCGATAGTTTCTTTTCTGATGTGTCCTTTGTAGGTTAGTTTACGGCTGATTGTGGTCTTTGACATTACAGACTTTGAAACCGATAGCTCAGTGTGGGCTGATTTTTAGAGTTGCTTTATTCTATTTTGTAAAGAAATCTGTACCGTACCATAATATTCTCCGTCTCCGAACAACGGAACGATCCCTGCTAGGCAACTTTTCACCGAGACTTCGTTCTTTCACTTCGCGAAGAACCCACGATTATTATTTATGTTTCCGGACGAGTTTACGGGTTTGAACGGGGGTCTGTGCTTAGGGTGCATCACGGACAATTTCATTGTTGGATATTGGGATCCAAAATGAAGATAATAAAAAAAAAACAAATTGTTGCAAAGAATGTTGATAACAAAGTAAACTATTGACCAGTTTCTGATATGAAAAAAATAAGTTGAGTTTCATCAACGGCTACTTAGGTACGTATATTTTAATAATTTGCACTGTGCGACTGATGTGTCTCATCATAATTTATGACCTACGACAATTATTTATATGTATACAAGGTTTTGATAATAATTAATGTTTTGATCATTTAATTTTATTCCATTATCTGACATTTGGAACCTAATTTAAATGCAAATATATTTAACCAACTTTGTAACTGACTAAATTAATTTTGATTTATGTCTTACATAAATTAATTATCCTTTGATTTTCAAAATCCACTCCCAAATATATTTAAGAGTAATATAAAATGTATTCATGCTAAAATCATGCTAAAAGCCATATCGTGTCCAAAAAAGAAGCTAATAAATATAAAGATAATAATGTCCTAATTATATTTGTGATTCAACGAATGAGCGACAGAGAGAATAAAATAACGTAATTAATACCTCAAAGAGACGAGCGTAATGTAATTTTATTCACATTTTAACACTATATTTACCTTATACAGGCCTTGTTCACAGAACACCAATAGGAATAATGTCCGATTTCGGCAGTGAAAATATTGCGATTATTTTAAATAAACAAGGTTTTCCTGTTTCACTTGATGAAAATCCATACTAATATTATAAATGCAAAAGTAACTCTGTCTGTCTGTCTGTCTGTATGTTACGCTTTCACGTCTAAACCACTGAACCGATTTTGATGAAATTTCATATAGGGGTAGATTAGACCATGAGAAAGGACATAGGCTATGTTTGGTCACGATAATCGAGATCCACGCGGGCTGAGCCGCGGGCAAAAGCTAGTAATGAATAAATAAAGAAATTTATTACAAAGTTGAAGGGGGTTTTTGTTTGTTTGGTTTCGCAAATCACGAACTACGTTCGAATTGTTTATTTTTTTGTGTAGAATACTCCGTTTATAGAGTTTATTATCACATAACTACTCAAGGGAGTGTAGCAGTACCTTATCATAAGTGTCAACAAATCCGACAGATTCTCATGCACAATAATGATAACGGGAATTAATGCAATCATGGTATAGGTTTAATTTTTTTTTTTTAACGCGAGAGTTTAAAAGTGAGATTCCCATAAATTATTTGAAAACTAAAATAGTACCGGCAAATTTGATTATTGCTTGAAGGCAATACAGGGTTTTAAAGTATGCCACAGGCGAAACCAGGGCGGGTCGTGGGTAAAGAATAAAAAAATTGTAGGACATTCCATAGAGATAAATTGATTAAAATGTTATAAAAAAGATTACTAAGAAATACCCTTATAGAAAGTCAGGGTTAAACAACATGATTAGCTTACTTAGTATACTATGTTGTGAGTAGTAGAGTAGTTAGCGGTGAGTAGGGTCGTTTATTCCCCTTGTCTACTGGGACTTCAGAGCCCCTTAGGGAGGGGGTAAAGCCATTAACACGTGAATGATACCTCTAGTGTTACAAATGTTTATACACACAAGTAACCGGTTCCCATTGGACTTATTTGTTAACCGATTTAGGCTGGATATCACTAATTCAATCCGTTTGAACAAACTGAGTTTCCATAATACATTAA
This sequence comes from Eilema sororculum, assembly GCA_914829495.1. Lineage (NCBI taxonomy): Eukaryota > Metazoa > Arthropoda > Insecta > Lepidoptera > Erebidae > Eilema > Eilema sororculum. The sequence continues at coordinate 14,025,715 of OU618552.1, read as the reverse complement.
CTGAATTAAACACGTTTATATGTATGATGAAATGATAAAATTTAGCCAAGTATTTAGTGAAATTCGGAATCATTTTGTGCAAGTATTTATATGCATGAATATGTAGGTATATTTATTTTGATCTGGGAGTTTGCATTGGTCTGGGAGTTTCTATGTATAATATGTGTGTATTTATAAAAAATATCTACGTATATTTATTCACGTTCTAGATTCCATAACACAAGCTAGTTAAGCTATGTATGTGGATTGTTGTGGAATAGAATATTTGTAATTGTAATAGGCTAATTTTTATTAAAATTTTAGATGAAATAATGTTAATAGAAAACGCAATGCTTCTGGAAAAGAAAGAAAAATAAACACTTAACAGTGCAAGTCCAAACATTTTATCTCTAAAACAAATAAAATTGTAACCAAACGATATTGGACTGCTCTAGTAATATTGGTAGTTGGCTATTTAGATGCTACGTGTTTTGAACTTGCTAAAAACATAACCTCACTCGTAAAATGCCACTAAGATAAAATTTCAATTCGAACAAATTCTTTTGGTAAATACACCCTCTATTTGAGCAAAAAATATAACTTAGATACACTCTTTGCAGTCAGTTATTTATAGTGTTTGGTACATAAATAAAGTTGCGATCGAGTAAATATTTAGTAAATGTACAATTAATATTAACGTCTAGGTGATGCCTACGGTTCTACCTGAGTGGAATTTTGATCCCAGTTCCCACAATCCATGGGATTTCCAATTTCTATTCCAGGAATAAAAATAATAGACTATAATCAGTTAAACATATAGGCTATTACTATATGTTTTTCCTGACTGTAATCTATTCTTATACCTACTAAATTTTAGGCAGGTCCGTCGAGTTTTAGAGCGTGATTGAAAAGTAACATCAAAACTTATAAATTTCTAAACATCGTCACAAATATTTACATCTATACTATATAGATAAAATATTTTTGTTAAGCTGTGCAAATTACTCAGTAAGACAATATCGTTTGAGCACATCATAACGCATCAGTTTCAATATTAATATTGTAATAAGATAAATATTGTAAAGTTTATCTATTAAGGTCAATTAAAGTTTTCAAAATATTGCTGTCCACGTCTGTACTATCTGTCGTCTGTCATGAGCACTTGCGAATCGGATTCCGGGCAGTCTGCCTTCCACTCCACCAACCACTCTGATCGGATTTCTGTCATATAAAGCGTTCCTTATAATACCTTTATACTAAACGTCTACGTGGTGTTGAAGTAGCCCGGGGTCGACAAAGAAACTTGAAAATTTTTGGAATTAAAAAATTGAAATTGAATTCTATTTTCAAAATCTTTATAATTTATTATATATATTTATTTTTATAATGCTTCATGTCAACCTCCTTATGTATCATCAGTAGCATACACTGTATGTATTGTAGTAGGCATGTATTGTAGTGCCTATAAATCTTTTCAATTTAGAAGTTGTTCTATTACACAGTACGCGCATTAAAGATCACAACTTTGTGAACAATCGCTCGACATGTATTGCAAACTTGATCTTAAGTAAAACGCTACTTCAACTGGTTCAAAACTCCAATTGCAATTCCACTTACATTGTTCGGATCGTAATTCAGATTTTGTGTAAATGTGGTTTCGAAGAATGTTAATCAGTGTCGTAACTGTATTGAAACTATGTATTTCATTTTAAAGTGTTTCAAATAGATTTGCATTGTATCATAACTTGAAGATAATTATTGTTTCTAAACATAACTAAATCACCAATGGTTTATTAAGACATTATGTTATTTATTAGTGTAAGTGTAAGTGTAAATATGTATGTCACTTTGGGAGATCACCTTTGGAGGTGTGTTGGGTAAAATTGGAACCTGGAACAGTGGAGATGGAAGCCGTCTAGTCTATATTAGTAGACCATGGCAGTTATTCATGTAATATAGCGGTGTAAGTCAGACCAAAGCGACCGCTTTTAAACAAATTAGAAAGTGGAGACTACGTAGGTTAAAAGTAATTCAGCCATTCAGAATATAAAATAGAAATTGTGCAACTTATTTTATGGTAAAATATTCTGTTCTAAATGTACAAAGTTAGGTACTCCGTTACAGAACCTCAGAAAACTAGAAGCAAGTCTCATAAATATGAATCTCTGGTTTTATAATTGAAAAAAAAAAATGATAAATGTTTTTTTTTGTTCTGACGATCAACCCACATTAATGGTTCGACAGCACTTTTTACGGCACCAAATGAGGCGATAAGTTGTAATGGATTCTCAGAAAAGGCGTAATTTTCACACACCTTTTCTAATATTTTACGCGAATGTAGGGTTAATAGACTACCAAATTGATTTAATAGGGGTTAAAACGTTATCGCTACTTAAGAACACCTGTAACAGCCAATTGTGAAGGCCTCATACGACCTTTTGAAGAATATTTTTATATTATCATTGAATAAGATTATTCCAGTTTCAATATGAAGGAGTAGGTTAAATTTGTACTTGAATAAAAGCTTTATGTAATTGAATACCGAATTGATATTTGAAATCACAATAAACTTACATCAAGTGTATCAAAATAAAATTGAGATTGTTAATTATTTAAATAAATTTGGTATACAGATACATTAAAGTCTGAAGTATAAGTCTAGTAATTCTGTAGACTCCTATGAGTCGTGGGAATTGGATTAATTTCTTTTCAAGTGAGTACAACCATGGGTAACATATGGGTAACTATTTTTTTATAATACAGACATAATAAACACATTATTAGTAAGTATATCATAATTTGAGCTATTACATTTAAAGACAATGAATTCAGATATCAAGATCAAGAACAGACTCACGTAGATAAACCATTGTCAAAGAATTACATATTGTACTCTTTGGCTGTCGTATCCCAAAAGTAGCTATAAGAAAATGGATCCAATTTCCGATCAACTCATCGCCTTATCTCCGTGTGATTCGACATTTGCATTATCAAAACAAAACTTCACCCGTGTAGCAACATATCTTTGTGAACTAACTTTTAAATTCTCGCGTTCCATGATATACAATAACACTAACGGGAAAACAAAATATCGAGAATGTGCGGGTAGATGAAAAACCTACTACCTCACGGACTCGAAGATGGCGGGCGCGGGCGTGCACTACTGCGCCAGTCAGCCTGTGACCACGGCCGGTGTAACCTGGTCGAAACGTCAGGCAAATCAAAGGTATGTATGTAACGATACCATGATCACGTTAATTCCCGTTAGTGTTATTGTATATCTTTGTGAATTTGGAACTCAAGTATTGTGTGGCGATCTATGTAATTGAACTGCCTGTATTTTGAAACCAAATAGCAAAATATTGACAATCCTTTATCATGGTAACATCTACGCCATCTACGTTTAGTAGTAGTTATATGAACCATATGGTCACACCAGTTGTATACCTTTTTTATAAAGATGTTACCGTCCAACTAATATTTTGCCAAATTACTAATATTTAAGCCCACCTCAAAGTAAATCAGGATGCATAAATGTATATACTTTATGTGTATGTTTATTAGTGAATCTTATTACCTACTTGACGAGTTTGCTACGAGACAATATTTGATGATTAAACGAACTTACCTGTAAGTGAAGTTCTATCATAATTATGCGAGGTGTTTCGTTCGAAGAAATTAGATAATTACACTTGTAGTCACACATACAATCTCGCCACTATGCACTCAGTTAAAAGAAAAAAAAAAGAAAAAAAATAAGAGGTGGGTATATTGTCATCTCTTAGATTTACCGCGTTCTATACGTCATTTAGTTCAGAGACAATAGAAAACGATTTTAATTTCACAATGTTGAGGGTTAAGTTAGGGGGGGAGGGACTCTAATTTCTTCGAACGAAACACCTCGCATAATTATGATAGAACTTCACTTACAGGTAAGTTCGTTTAATCATCAATTATGCTTCTGTGTTTCGTTCTCGAAATTAGATAATTACACTTGTAGATATTGAGAGATAATTGTGAAATTAAGTAGGTTATTCAATGAAATATTGACAAGGCCAAGATTCATTACCTGCTTTATTTAAATCACAAGTAATTAAATGGTAATACATTCTATAAAATTCAATAATAATATGATATTTAGTTACACTTTACATTATTCATGTAAATGATTAATTAATTATTTTCAATAATACTTCTAGCGAATCGTTCTCTTGAATCAGTTAATATTACCCTATTATAAAATTTGGCAAAAGTGGTGGATGTGCCAGACCATCCGGCAGTTTTCCTTATTAGATCCAAATTGACACCCATTACATGAGCTCGAGATGTACTGGCATGTCGAGTACTGTGAGCAGAACAGATGCTAACGTCGATTCCACTAACCTCTAAGGTACTTTTTATCCACCTACTTAAAGTTTGAGCGGCAACTTTATTATGGGGCTTTTTAGTACTAATAAAAAGAAAGGTGTGATTATTACGTAAATATTCGGTGGCACGTAAGTAATCAATTAATAATTTAGCTGGACATATTTCCGGTCTGTCCCGAAAGTATGGCAAAATAAGCATGGGGTTTTTTGAATTTACACTAGATGTTTTTATTAAATCAGGTATCTTTATAGAAATTTCGTTAGTTGAAACAGTTATATACTCAATTTTAATTTTTGATAGGGTTTGGACCCTATGTGCTGTAACAAGTGCAAGTAAAGTCACCAACTTTTTTGTGATCTTTACTAACAGTAATTGATCGTTGGGTACCCAGCTAGCCAGAGTTTCTATAACTAATGAGGTATCCCAGGTCGAATCATATTTTGGCAAAGGTGGACGGAGTCTAAATATACCTTTGAATAATCTTTTTACCCGATCATCATTACTGATATGATTTCCTAAAATTAAAGACAGCGCCGATCTGCAACTATTCAGCGTACCATATTGAGCACCAGATTTAAAAAGATTAGTAATAAAATAAATAATATTTGGAACGGAGGCCTCGTAAGTATTGACATTGTTTTTCTTACAAAAAAGGTACCATTTTTTCAAACAAGAGTCATACTGTTTGATGGAGCTATCTGACAGGGACGCCAACATGATGTCAATAGATGCTGGAGGAATACTTCTTCTCAGTAACGATTCCCGCACAATACACCGGCAACCAGGGTAATCCTCTGGTGTATCTGGCGGTTGCTGGAATGAGATATTATTAATTCATTAGAAAAGCGAAATGTCAATGGTTTATTTTCCAACAGCTTGTTAAACAAGGGATACCACGGCTGTGAGGGCCATGCTGGGACAAGTAGTATTCCTCTAGCTCTATCCCTAATAATCTTTCTCAGCGTTTTGAGAATGATAGCGAAAGGGGGAAAGCCGTAAAAATACCATTTGGACCAACTCATAGAAAAAGCGTTTATATTATACGCATCAGGATCTTTGTGCCACGATACGTATTTATCACATTTTTTATTTATACGACTTGCAAACAAATCTATGTCAGGTTGGCCGTAGGATTTAATTATCTCTTGAAAAGCAAAATCTGATAATTCCCATTCAATATCGGGGTGAACTCGTCTTGATTCGGCATCGGCAATGCTATTTTCAATTGATGGGACATACAATGCGGAAATAAAAAAGATTACGACCCTCACACCATTGCCATATATCTTTGGTAAGTTGTGTTAAATGAGGAAACTTCACACCTAACATACGATTTATATAGGAAATGGCCGTAGTATTGTCAATACGTAAAATGATTTGACACCTAAATAACTGATTTGCAAAAATTTTTAGACCGATGAAAGCAGCCATTAGTTCCAAATAATTAATGTGCTGCTTTCTTTCCTCCTGACTCCAACTACCACTGGCTGTCTTTCCTGCACAGGCGACACCCCATCCCGTAGTTGAGGCGTCAGAATAGATTTCCAAATAACAATCATCAAATTTTATTTTACATACAGAGTTATCGATAGAATTTATCCACCAATCAAAATCCGGCTCCAACATTGGTGGTATATTCATGAATTTCTCATAATTATCATCACCTTCTAGGTTCAAGAATTTACTTCTCTCAAACCCTTTCGTATATAACCAGCCATATTCAATAGCTGGGCAAGCCGATGTCAAAAGTCCTACTAAACGAGCAAAATCTCTTATTTTACATCTATCTAGGTTTTTAAATTTTATCAATTCCTTTTTTATCTTCACACGTTTTTCAATCGGTAAACTAATTTCCATTTTATTAGAATCAATAAAAAAACCTAAAAACCTACATAAATGGTTAGGAATCATAGAACTTTTTGTTTCATTTATTATGAAGCCCAGAGAATAAAGTAATTTCTTGGTAACATTAACATTATCAATACAGTCGCTATAGCTCTGTGATACCAGACATAAATCGTCTAGGTATATAGTTGACAAATTACCAGCGCATCTCAATAGTTTGACAACTGGTTTCATAATTTTAGTAAATACGTAAGGTGCGGTATTGAGACCAAACGGAACAGCATTAAATTCGTATAAACTATTTTTCCATTTAAATCGTAAATATTTTTTGGAATTGTCGTGAATTTTTATTAAAAAGTATGCATCTTTAAGATCGATGGTTGACATATAACAATTCTTTGTTACAAGCTTAATAATTGTGCGAAGGTCTTCTAATTTAAAATGGTTTGTTTTTATAAAAGTATTTAAATTCTTTAAATTTAGAATAAGGCGAGTTTTTCCGTTTGGTTTCGGTACCAAAAATATACTCGATATGAATTGACCATTACAAGGTTGACATTTTGAAACGGCACCATTGGATAGTAAACTTTCTATAGCCTGGTCAAAATCACGTATTTCTGAAAGAGATTAATTACCAGACTGTGGTATGTTAATCTGATATGGGGTTTGTGTAAATGGGATTTCATAACCCTTAATCCATGATAGTATGGTTCGGTCCGGTGTTATTTTTGACCATTGATTATAAAAATGACATAGCCTGCCGGCAAAATTTACCGTAGTATCTATCGGCGGTTGCGGTTGTTGCTCGGAAGTGACGTTCTGGATGACTGAGCGCGCTGTTGCTTCGTCGAGAGTGCAGACTCCTTCGATCTCCGTGGGCCCGTCGTCGGTCTGCGATACGAGGCTGGAGCTTTCCAGTTTAAATTCTTACTGGACGGTGGAGGCCTTGGCTTGTTTCCTATAACTTTAGGAGGTGGCATAGACTTCAGTTCGGCTCCTGACTTGTTTATAGCCTTAGCAGTTTTTAAAGTATCAGCCAGCTCTTGTCCAAAGAGTAGGCTATCAATTCTAGTCAGCAGCATCTGATCTTTTAGATCTTTTTTCAATTCCTTAAGGATAAAATTACGTCTGGTGACAGAATCGTTATGTTGACAGTCACACAAGATGCGCCCTGTATCCACAAGTAATTTTAATATATTTGGATCCTTTGTTTCCTTAGACAACAGAATTGTAATAGCCTCACTAAGACAGGCAATAGCGCTACTAATCTGCTTTTGTTTCGCTTGAATAGCCTTATCTCGCTTCACTACGACGTCATTGACAGCTACCTTAATCTCTGGATTAAGGGAAGGTGCATCTATCAGCTTACAGTTAGCTGGAGTCAAATGAGATTCTAAAAGTTCCCTGCGGAGTTCTTTTGTTAAACCAGAAGTGGCTATGAATTGGTAACGTATGGCTCAGTCCTTCTGGATATCTTTGCCAAAGGTTGTAGTGGTTGAAGGGTCAATTCCCAAAATTTCTAATAAGGTTTCATCTAATACCTGTTGTTCATCCTCCTTCTCAATAACAGTGGCTACTTCAGCTGGTAACTGGGGGAGAAGCTCTTGTGCAGCTTCAGGTACATTTGTTTCTGGCGGTGGTGTCAAGTTAGACGCGCTGGTTGATGGTACTGGTTCGTCAAGGTTCACCGGTTCGGATAGGTATTCATTATTCTCCGATTCCAAAATTGCGTCATCTGCCATAAGGAAACAAATAAAATAAAAATAGCAAAAGCAGTGCTTAAAGCATTGTGGGTACTTATGGAGCTAATGTAAGTGCGTAATTCATAATAATGTACCTAAACAGGTAACAATTATGTGTGTACCTTAACAGGTAACAATTATGTAGGTACCTAAACAGGTACTTATCAATTACATAGGTACCTAAACAGGTAATGATTACTTAACTAAACAGGTAAGTAATAAATATGTAGGTAGGTACCTAAACAGGTAACAATTTTTTCACCCATGAACATGAACCCATGTACAGCGGCTAAAATATACGTAGACGTTATATAGTGGCTTGGCAGGGACGTTATATTGGCTACGTAGTTCTAAATAGGTACCTAAACAGGTGACCTTCACGCAACATTCGTTTACAGCGGGTAAGATGAGCTCAAGACATTGCATCGTTAACCCGAGATTATAATGGATTCGCTGTAACTATGCTCCAGCGTTAATCCACATGATATGTATATGTTATGTATTGTATATTGTATTATTATAAGTTAACAATACCTTGAGGTTCTGATAACATCTGCTCAGAATCTGAGGACGATGATCTACGAAATCCTTGCAGTTTCCTTTCCAACTTCTTTATTTTCTTCCTAATATAACTTAATGAATCCTTGTCATCACGTTTTCTCTTCGGCATTTTTAAGGTTAAACTCCAAAAAAGAACACTAAACAAACGATAAAAACTATAACGCAGTAGCAGTACAAAGTGGCGGAGCACTGGAATGTGAATGACGTATAGAACGCGGTAAATCTAAGAGATGACAATATACCCACCTCTTATTTTTTTTATTTTTTTTTTTCTTTTAACTGAGTGCATAGTGGCGAGATTGTATGTGTGACTACAAGTGTAATTATCTAATTTCGAGAACGAAACACAGAAGCATAATTTAATCACAGTCTCACTACTACTTTTTTGGTTGCTCAATATGCTTATTTAATATTAATTCCCTTATGCTATATGAAAATGATGATCATCAAATCTAGATTTAGCTGTTATCTTACGGATACCATATTTTGAAAAATTTGTTTGTAGTTATTAGGCCATTTTGTGTCTGGGTTAGCCGGGGTGAGAGGGATATGTATTGTCGATGACAACCTCACCTCCGGCCTAGCACCACGACCCACAGTCGGCGTGCGGTATTAGTCGGTTCGAGTCCGACATAACCTCCCATTCCGGCTCCGGTAGGGAGGGTATCAGAGGGGATTTCCACACGAAAAAAAAAGGCCATTTTGAGTATATAAAGTAAAATTTTGTCTTGCTTCAAACAAATTAAGTGTTATTTGACAATTATAACAAAATGTTATTTGTTTTATTTACCCGAAATCTAATAATATTTTCTATATTGTTCAAATATTATACCTATATTACATACACGTGCAGGGCTTAGATGACACCCGCATACGGTGCAGAATATACCCTCTAGAACCAAGCGGTACGGTGAATCATTCCTATGCCGTATCATTAAGACCTGGAACTCCCTGCCAGTTCACGTGTTTCAGTCCCGGGTCTTTTAAGCGGGGCGTGAAAAGGCATCTGATGAAGCTGTCAAGCTGAGTGCCACCATTGTTAACATGGTACATGTTTACGATGCTGATCTTTCCGAGACTTTGCCTTTAGCTTACCATCAGGCGAGGTGAAGTCAAATTGACGTGTCCTTTTATAAACAAATATACCTATTGCAATTCTTGCACAGTGAAAAATAATTACTTTTAAGCCAATGAACTCTCTTTTAATTAAATTGAAATAAGGTACCTATAAGTAAAACGCCGCTAAGTTCTCAAATAGTTAGAATTCACTACAGTTATTTTTGAAAGTCGAAGGGGTTAATTAACGTTATAAGTTATATACTCAATTTTTTAATCCTCCAAACTGCTTTTACCTGAATAAATGATAAATTACGAGAAAATGTAATTAAAATGTTTGATTAATCGCGTTCTCTTAATCTTGGAAAACCACTTGATCAAATTTTTCTACACCTACATGATTACAATATATACACTTACATTAGGGATACCTAGTTACGGGTCATAAGTGGGTAAGTATATTAAAATGATTGACATACATAATAGTCTTCACAGCTGTACTTTGGAGCATATTTATTTTATTACAATGGTTTTGTTCGAATTTTCCAATTGAAAAATGTCAGCCCCAGTAACACCCAGTGCAGACTTTTTAATACGTGCTCGCTTTAACTATTATAGAAACATATACGTCTGTTATTTATGTATTTGGCGAAAAGGTTTTTTTTGAATGTAAAATAATGTCCTCTGTCTAATTTTGTTACTCTATATGAAAACAACAGATTCAAAAAATTAAATAAATAATAAATATATATTCCACAACATTCTACACAACGCTATTTAGACCCATGGTAAGCTTTTATAGCTTATGTTATGGAATCTAGAATGCGGATAAACATACTTATATACTTTTTTTTTGTAAATACATACATATTATACATAGAAACACCCAGACCAATGAAAATAGCCATATTCATGCATACAAATATTTGCACTGAGCGGGAATCGAACCCGCGCCTCCTGCGTGGCAGTCGCGTGCACTACCGTCACGCCACGGAGGAAAATTGATTCGATTGACAAGGTAAAATCATCTTTTGGCATTCGGTTCATCACATAAGTTTGCTAATAAAAGCGATCAAACCTATCTAGAAGATGTACAGTACCTATCGGCTAAACAAATATTACCTTTACAGGGAGTAAGTAATATTTCGACAGCCTTTGGCCTATATGTATACAAGATATTAGCTCCTTTAAACAAATGGCAATACATTTATAGAATACAATAAAATAGATTGATCAATGAATGAGATTGGCGTACATTAATGACTATCATAAAGTTTATACTGGAGATTGATGGCGCTTAGTGGAATCTGCTACACATATTGAATAACACACTTGTACTTTTCCACTGATTTTATTTTTAGACCTGACCGGTTTCGCCTTACGGCATTCTCAAAGGTTGCCGTAAGGCGTAAGACCGTAAGGCGAAACCGGTCAGGTCTAAAAATAAAATCAGTTGAAAAGTACAAGTGTGTTATTCAATATGACTATCATAAAGGTCAAAATAAGCGTCAATTCCATGCATTCATTATTCAATTCTACTTGCCACTTGTCTAGGGGGGGAAATGTCCAACGTAACAAATACTCTGTGATAAGTATGCATTTACGTTAAATAATTATACTAATACACAGTACGGTCATATTAAACAGATGCCCTAAGGATAAAAAAACACCACATGAAACAGTCATCATTAAAATTCGATGTTACGAATTCGTTGTTCTTTCAGAATGAATTCTCTTTTCATGTTCCACTTTGTCGATATTGTGTCTGTCACCAAGACTCTTATCTCACACAGAATTTTAGTTTGAAACATACCAACCACTGTCGGGGATTGGTCACGTAGACTGTGGCTTAACTTCGCGCTTTCTATTGTGAAGTTTGTCGGATTTTCTATTACGGATTACATTTCGTTTTAGGTTTTTAGTTCATATTTCCATGGAGGTGAACGTTGGCAAAAGAGGAAAATTTAAGAGGAGTGAATGTATGACTGAAAGCAAATCCATACTTCCATACTAATATTATAAATGCGAAAGTAACTCTGTCTGTCTGTCTGTCTGTCTGTATGTTACGCTTTCACGCCTAAACCACTGGACCAATTTTCATGAAATTTGGTATAGAGGTAGATTAGACTATGAGAAAGGACATAGGCTATGTTTGGTCACGATGACCGACATCCACGCGGAAATCCGCTGGCAAAAGCTAGTATAGGATAAGAGCAGTCGGATCATAAGTCAATATTATTGCTCTCATAATAATGAGTACAATCTATAATTTATTAACTTTTATTGTGCCAACAAGTATACACTTTGAAAGAATCTAGTTAAAATAGCGGTTACTTTGTACGAATGATGGTAACAAATCTTATATGAAATTGTACGAGTTTCACATACAACAAACTTACGAAAGAAGTCTTACGTCAAAAAGCCCCTGAAAGCCGGTGATGTATTGTTGACATGGTTTGCCACTGTACGGACGTTTAACCTTTTAATAAATTATCATATTACAACAGATGTTCCGTTCTTCACACCATGTGGTTCAATATGATATGAGATCTGTGATGTATAAACGGTATTCAGGATGTAGTTTCAGGACTACGGTTTCATACTACGCTTCCACTTTTGTGTCCGAAGGAGTCCATGATTGGGTAACCATAACGGTTTCATTTATCTCACTCATGTTATTTGTACGTTGTGACATGTCATGTGATGAATCCAACTTCAAAAATATTTATTTCAATATTAATATTCACAAAGTCAATATAATAATATATACAATGTCAATATTAATATTGAAATAATATTTTATGCGGTACTTAGAGTGAAATAGCTATTCCTAATTCAGGTATGTTTTTATCGTAGATGTTTCTTGCTTTCACGCCTAAACCACTGAACCGATTTTGATTAAATATGGTATAGGGGTAAATTTGACCTTGAGAAAGGACATAGGCTGTGTTTGGTCGCGATTACTGATATCCTCGCGGGTGGAGCTGCGGGCAATGGCTAGTTCTTAATAAAAATCACTTGGCAGTCCATACAGCCTTTAGCATTAGTACAATAATTATGGAACTCAAATTTATATTTTTATAAAAATTATGTTAACAAATTGTTTTCATAAACCTAAAGTAAAAGTAAGTAATAAGTAAGGGTCTAAAGTACAAGGTATATTTATTAACCATGAACCATTATTTACTTGAAACAGTTTTCTAATTTACAGTTCAAGTTAAGTTTCCTAAAAGCTATTCATGCCACATTAACCATCAGACTTTTGATGAACTTTGAAACCATAATATTTTCAATTACAAAATTTTCAGAGAACTCAAGGAACAAAAAGTAACTAAAGAAGTTTAAGTGTATTTTAAGGGTTAAACAGCACTAGTCTACATAAAATAAGTGTTGTTTAAGATGACTGAATTTGTAATTTTTAAATGGAAACAATGATTAAATACTTTCAATATTGTTAAGTCCAATGCCTATAAGATTCTTATGTGAAATCGATACCAGCAAAGCTGAAGATGGTTCGATAGAAACTTGATTTCATGAAATTTTTGCATAACATAACATAAACTCTCGCCTGTATTCCCCGAAGGGGTAGGCAGAGTAGCTAGCACCCACATTTCGCCAGTTTATGTTTAGGTCCCAAGGTGGCGAGCCTATTGCCACTAACCGGGCACTTATAAACCTGCGATAAATACACACATAACTTCGAAAAGCATCGAATTCGAAGCATGAAATTTTTGATTGTAATTATAACATTTGTTTTGATTAGGGATGCAATTTACAATCAACAAAAGCTCAGTAATGAAGTTTTTCATCGTCGATCGTTGAAATCAAACGATTTAAATCGTAGCATATGTATACTTGAGTTTAATTAAATACAGTTTTTACTAAGCCTATCCATGGACTCCCATTCTACTACATACAAGTATTATCTGCTTTAAGCATTAAACACACATTAGGTACCGTATATACAAAATAGATCTTCTATTTTATTTATGACGATTTTGTTTTTCTTTGGCTTTTTACCCCGCTCTATAAGATTTGCTAGAAAGCTGCTTTCCGTGTTTAAAATTTCAGCTAGGTATCTAACAAATGTTGCGTTTACTTTCTAGATAGTAATAGCGAATCAAAAGTTAAGAAGTTTGCATACATTATTTAACCAACGCGTAAACATTTGTCGTTTTACGAAGGACATTTTTTCCTTCACGCTGCAAATGATAAATGTTATCTAATTTGCATCTTCATTGAGAATATCAGTTCAAGTTCCACATCGTGTATTATGCTCTTAATGTAATGAATTCTTAACCATTTTTACTGGATTGCTGTATCCACATGCAATTTTTTGCTAAAATTACATTTTTCTATCTCAAAGTAAAGATGACTACTGAGTTAAATTAGATTTTACTATCTTTGTATTGCTCAGGCAAAGTTATATTGTTTGTGCATGCCTTATAATGAATCTATACAGTATTACGTTGGTTATTTTCTTTTACTTTATTTAGTAAGATTAAGACCTGGAACTCCCTGCCAGCTCACGTGTTTCCTTCTTCCGACAGTGCGGGGCCTTTAAGCAGGGCGTGAAAAGGCATCTGATGAGGCCGTCAAGTTGAGTGCCACCATTGTTAACATGGTACATGTTTATGATGGTGACACCCTTTCCGAGACTGCTATTTTTACCGTAAGGCGAGGTGAAGTCAAATTGACGTGTCCATTTTATTAAAAAAGTCAACATTGATATTGCAGTTTGCAAAATCATAAGATAAGATGAGAGTTTTAGGTAATTTTACGATTGCCTCTGCATTTGTGTGTGGTATGTACTAGGTAAAGTCCATGGCTCCACATATCCACTGAATCCGTTTTCACGATACACAGAAATCTATTATCTTAGGTATATGCTAAACCGTGCTCTATGTTTTGAATATATTCTATCCAGATGCGTTCAGCTGTTCTGACATTATGGAGTAACAAACACCCATAACAGCCCCGTGACGTACCAGTAGTGAACGTGGCTGCATATTCATGCATACAAATATTTGTACTGACCGGGAATCAAACCCGCACCACCTGGCTAGGTGCATGAATATGGGTATTTGCATTGTTCTGGTCGTGCCTCGGAGAACACGTTAAGTCCCGGTTGCCATACGAACATCTATGGCAGTCGTTACGGGTATTTGGAACCCTCAAAAGTCCAACATCTGATCGCCTTTGGGTTGTGGAGGTCATATGGCAGTCGCTCCACAGAAAATATCGAAGTCCAGCCAAATCCGCATTTAGACTAGTAAAAGCGGACCCCAGACTCCAAGCTGAAAGCTTCGGATGGGACTGGAATTGACGCTAAGAGGAGGAAGAAGAATCACCTATTCAAACTTTTATATTTACAATTTGTGGGCAGAAATTGTAATATTTGTTACGTAACATAACATATAATATAAAGTCACGCCCGTGTTCCCCGAAGGGGTAGGCAGAGGTGCTAGCACCCACGTTTCACCAGTTTATGTTTAGGTCCCAATGTAATAGGTGGCGAGCCTATTGCCATTAACCGGGCACTTATAAACCTGCGATAAATACACACATAACTTCGAAAAGCATCGCAAAGTCATTGGTGTGTGCCATGGTAAACCTAAGATCGAACCCGAGACCTCGTCTCAGCAGTCCATTACCCTTACCACTAGGCTACCGCAGATCTATTCTATTTACTTTTATTTATTTAGATTCTAAATACAATTTACGTTATAACACTTATGGTAACATGGTAGATAAATCGACCGATCATACTACCGCGGTATATTTGTTACGCTAGACGTTTAAATACAAATGATTGTAATCATATTAAATATGGCCAAGATTCTACCCTCCGTACCTTCTTAAAACTGGTTACCATTAATTAATTCGCGTTTCTCATGGAGCGGTTGGAAGTTTGAAGAGAAAGTTAGCAGTGGGAATTCGTGCTTCAATAAATATTTCAGTATTGTGGCTCGAAATTCACAAAACATCTTTCAGTTTCCATGATGGTTTGCAAGTCCCTGATCTGTAGTTGTCCATTGAATAACTTTTATTATAGTTTTATGCCAAGTTTTCTTGGGCATTCGAAAGATTTTATAGGACTGTTTACTGAATTTCATGTGTCTGTGAAGTGTCTTAAGATATTTTGAGCAAACAAAAGCTTTAAGTAATTCTAGTTCTATGTTTATCTGATCCATCTGCTATATATTTTATACTATGATAAGAAATATAATATTATGTAGCCTAGTGGTATGGGTAATGGACTGCTGAAACGAGGTCTCGGGTTCGATCCCAGGTTTACCATGGCACACACCAATGACTTTTCGATGTTTTTCGAAGTTATGTGTGTATTTATCGCAGGTTTATAAGTGCCCGGTTAATGGCAATAGGCTCGCCACCTATTACATTGGGACCTAAACATAAACTGGCGAAACGTGGGTGCTAGCACCTCTGCCTACCCCTTCGGGGAATACGGGCGTGAGTTTATGAGTTATATGTATGTATTAATTAATAGTACTACTACTAATAGTCTGGCAGTAAATAAGTACATTATGAACGTTCATTTGTCACCCTCGATGGAATTGATGAAACGATAAAGCACGTGCGCTATCTCCCGGGTTCATAATAATTCTATTTGGACATTTACTTAGTAAATTACCAGAAAAGAAAATAAACGTCGAAAATAATATTTCCCAACATTCTAGACAACGCTATCTAGACCCATGGTAAGCATAACTTAACTAGCTTGTGTTATGGAATCGAGAATGCGGATAAACATACTTAAATACTTTTTTTTTGTAAATACATACATAATATACATAGAAACAACCAGACCAATGCAAAATAGCCATATTCATGCATACAAAAATTTGCTGAGCGGGAATTGAACCCGCGCCTCCTGCGTGGCAGTCGCGTTCACTGCCACCACGCCACGGAGGCTGTTCGCTTCACAACGAAGATAAATGGAAAGCCAGGCCGACAGAATCAAGTTACATTGGCTGCATCTAGTTCGGTATACGTAAAACAAGGATTACTCACTAGTGATGGTACGTGGATAAGTAAAATTGGGCAATAAGGACTTACTCGTGAACGGTATTAAAAATAAGCTCACAGAATTTTATTTTTTCCAGAACAACACTTACAGTACAGTGGACAAAGGAGATACGGTTGCACCTTTACATACAACTTTATCTGAAAAAGTGAGACCGTATATCCTTTTTTCAAATGTAGATTAATGCAAATTTTTAAGTACTTTTAAGTAAGTATTTTTAAGTTCCGTCGCCCTTATAGACGGATATAAAGAGAAGGAAAATTTGGAATGATTCAAGTGTGGCTCAATAGCTCAGTTGGAAGAGCAGTCCCCCTGTAAGGGAAAGGTCGTGAGTTCGAGTCTCACTTGAGCATTTCACTTTTTCCAATGTTTTTCGAACTTAAAAGTTAGCATAATAAATGCTATAAAAAATCATTCAAATACTAGGTACCTAGTATCTAAAACAGTGCATAACAATGACTTTAGTTTTTACTACAGAATAATGATATCGATATTAAGATGGATTTATATCACACGCATAATACTGTTGACTACTCGCATATGGTAACTTCGGTCAAGCACTAGATGTGCTGAGTGGTATCCAAAGGCTCCAAGAAACCACAGTGCATATTGCCACTTTGCCAACTGTGTTAGTTACACAGAGCTACCATCTAACTCTCGTAGCGTATGCCTAAGGCTACATATGCGTGGTATTAAGTTCGGTGAGTAATTCAGAGTCGTAACACTGGTAGATAGAGTTAAGACGAAGCGGAATAAACGTAGGTGACGAAGCGTTGTTTTAGGCATTGACGGAGGGTTGTAATGTTGTGTATAATATTATTATTATCATGACCCATTTGTCCATCAGAATACCATTGTGGCTTCAGTGCACACTCATTTTCTTTCAACTGCTCCAATTTCCTCATGATATTTTGTATTTGTTCATTCTTTATGGGTTACATAGGCTACATTGGCATATGGTTACATTGGCATATAATAGAATTGAATATTGAAGGTTAAGTCATCATCATCATCATATCAGCCACACATAGTCCACTGCTGAACATAGGCCTCTCCCATAGACCTCCAGAATGACCGATCTGAAGCACTTTAATTGAATCTTTTCGAAAATAACATTTCAGTTCTAAAATTTACATTTATGTATAGTGACTGTACAATATCAAGTTAAACAAAACAAACAACGATGTTTCCGTAAAATCTACAACGTATTTCATTGCAAACACTATAATTAACTATTTGATTATTAAATTGTTGTTATTAATTGGGACATGTTTTCTCCATTTCAGTGACCTAATTATTAATTGAAATGAATTAAGTAATATAAACTGACTCAAAGTGACCGCCACTAGGAGTGGCCCTAGAGGCGGTGAGTGAGAGTTCTCTCACTCCGCCTTGCTCACGGAGATGCATGGTGGCGTATGCTGGATCTCCGCATCATCAAATAAAATAAAATAATTCAACTCGTTCAAATTCGTTCCTGCGTGGAATACTGCTCACATCTCTGGGACGGCTCCGCAAAGTACTTATTAGATGCTCTCGACAGGTTGCAGCGACGTGCGGTCCGCATTATTGGGGATCCTGAGGTCACGAACACCCTCGAGCCTTTGCAGATGCGTAGAGATGTTGCGTCTTTGGCAGTTTTCTACCGTCTCTACCATGGTGAATGTTCTGACGAGCTCTTCCAATTAGTCCCACCCTCCCCTTTCCTTCACAGGACGACACGTGCAGGGCTAAGATGTCATCCATTTACGGTGCAGAGTATACCTGCTAGAACCAAGCGTTTCAGTGATTCATTCCTATGCCGCACCACTAAGGCCTGGAATTCCCTGCCAGTTCACGTGTTTCCCTCTTCCTACAGTCCTGGGTCCTTTAAGCGGGGCGTGAAAAGGCATCTAATGAGGCCGTCAAGCTGAGTGCCACCACTGTTAACATGGTAAATGTTTACGATGGTGACCCTCTTTCCGAGACTTTGCCTTTAGCTTAACATCAGGCGAGGTGAAGTCAAGTTGACGTGTCCTGTATAAAAAAAAAAAAAAAAAAATATAATGCTCGTGAAGGAGACGGCGGAGCGAGAACGGAGGAGACTCGTCAACCGAATGGAGGCGACTTGGGCGTCGCATGTCGCAAAATGACCTCCGTCTGACATAAGAGAGAGAGAAATATATCTCAGCCAATCTCACCTTCAGCAACCTACGAACCAACAAACGGTGTGCATTTAATTCACATAGTGACACTTTTCACCGGCTTATGAGAGGGGAGGGAGGATTATGCGTCTGGTCCGTCTCTGAAATTTCTAAAACTTTCTGGCCCCCCATTAATAAAGCTGGGCCACTACTGCTATAGAGTATCTGACAATACCTAAACGTTTCAATGAATTGGTGAGGTCGAGTGGCCTTTGTATGCAGGAAAGCAAAATTACTGAAATACTATTAATTTTTTGTACAAATCTTGTACTTTTCACTTCAATATACGCAGTAAAATCTAATCCCAATACAAACCTATCTAGACCCGTCTCTTGTGAATGTTTAGGAACATATGAAAGTTAAAATTATCGTAACTCAAAAGTAGGTTCCCGTAACCGGCGAGCATGTGTGAAAACAGTTATGAAAGTAAAAGAATTGAGATTCGCGATTCGGAGAAGTCAAAAAGTGTTGTTCTGTCTACCCTCACGGGAAAGGAGCGTGATTGTATGTATAATATGTAAAATAATAATATAAAGAAAACACTCACTAAAGGGGAGTTAAAAGTGGAACATCATTCATCATAGTTATGCAAATTTTTATGATTAAACCAAGGAAATATCACAGTATATTTAAAAAACGGTGGTATTTTACAGCGACTACAATAAATAAGTCAGCACTTGGTATAACTAACTAACTCCCACGATTTATAGATGGTGTAGCGTTTCTATACACAATTTTAAAAATTTATTGCATTTTGTATTTACGTAACTTTTTCGCGTTACGTTTACGTTGCGTGAACTCATTTTGCGTGAATGTAAATGATTTATATCTTGTATTCCGAATTCGTTTACATACTGTTGTATTTTTTTTCGGTCTACATCAAAGAAAAATATGAGTTACGTTCACAGAAAATTATGCAAATAGAAGGCATGTTTCTTTCGCCAGACTTTTAATCAACTTTTTTTGGTAGACATTAGCTTTTATTACTAATTTTATGAGGAAATGTAAATTTGGATTCAGACAGTTAACTAATGAATCACTTAATTTTGGTATTTTACGGGAGTTTTTTTTTAAATAGATGACTTAATCTAGCACAATTGAACGAGGAATAAAATAAAATGGTTGTAAGAAAGGATTACATTGCCGATAAGAATTACATGTATAACAAAACATGTTATGAATACCTACTCTTTCTTATAGCGAATTTACTAGAGTAATCAGAAATTTAATTTAGAAGAACCAAATTTTTTTTCAGATATTATTCGCCATTAAAAAAATTCTAAGCCGATGCTTAAAGCTATTCAGTGTTCAACTGCTCTTATTGGTCGAAAGACGCGCTCGAGCGGGCACAGCCGCACAGCATAATTAGTGGCACAGAAATTCAAATAGGAATGAATGGCTAAGCGCTGCACTGCATACGAGCTATATAATAGTCATACGTATCTGAAATAATCACGCAAATTGTAATGAGCAGAATGTGTAACTGTATTATCCTTGTCGCAGATAGTTCTGCTTTTCTGTTTATTTATGTGTAAAAGGGATATAAAACCAGCTATTTTGAGAATTCTTTCGCATGGCAAACACCTTATAACATCAGCTATCGACAGAAAAATAAAATGTGCCCACTATACATTGGGTGGTAAAAAGAGGAGCTCACTTGTTTCCTTCTTCCTACAGTCCCGGGTCCTTTAAGCAGGGCGTTAAAAGGCCTCTGATGAGGCCGTCAAGCTGAGTGCCACCACTGTTCACATGGTACAAGTTTACGATGGTGACCCTCTCTGCAAAAGGTTGATAATTAAAAAAATACTAGGTTATCTGTCAAGTTCGGGGATGGATGAAGTGATAAACAGAAAAGCTCGTTAATTGCTATAAACAGAACATGCTTCAATTTTGTACACATCCACCCTAGTAGTAAGTATACCTACTAATCTTTATTATTTCTCGATTTTTTAAATGCTAAATATAAAATAAATGCAAGTTGATGTCAAATAAACATTTGCTTGGAATCTTTAGTAGCGAATATCATCAGTAGGTACAGTCAGCGTCATAAATATCTTGACGACGAAGTCGCAAAATGATCTTAAAACTCTCGTATTAAGAGCAAATCAAACTGTTTTATAGTTTTATATGGTATTACTGTCCAAACTACCAAATATCAGAACAATCGGTTAATTGGAAGGGGGTCAGAAAACGAAATTAAGATCATTTTGAGTACTCTGTTCGTTAACATCTTTCTGATGCTGACTGTACTAAGAGTATCTTTACTGTATTCATCGGAATATCATTATCTCCAAACTCAAATTCCTAGAATGGCATAGGTAATTTTAATATTCCAGAGAAACTAGTTAATGAAAAATATACAGACGTACCTAGATATATAATAATAAAAGGCAGGTACTTGGTACAGGGGTTGGTCGACAATAGATTCGCGTGTCATTTGCCACAGCCTCTCAGTTCCGCCGCTGATCTCCATACATTTGCATGTTGTTTGTCGTTTCTCGGCTGCTAGAATCCTTATAATTATAATGTCATTCTCGTACTCTATCAATTTTAATGTAATGATATTTTCATTTTTAATGGTTGTAGGAATTATCCTACAATCATTAAAACCACTAAATTATCCTACAATACAATGTAGTTTCCATTGTAAGTCAATACGACTATTCTTTCATGATATTGCTGAATACTCGTACGTACAAGAATATATTAAAGGTCGTGATATCAACTGAGCATTTTACACACACACACACACACACACACACACACACACACACACACACACACACACACACACACACACACACACACACACACATACACACACACACACACACACACACACACACACACACACACACACACACACACACACACACACACACACACACACACACACACACACCATGCCCATTTAGCAATATGTCATTATTTCAATATAAATCTATTCCGTAAACCTACTTTCATGCAGTAATATTAGTTAAGTCGGTGACACAAGACTGACTTATGCAAAGCCATTACTCACCAACCTCGTCAAGCGCAGATTATACACACTTCAGGATATTTCCTTAACTTTATGATACATACTTTGGCATAGATTTCCCGCAAGATACTACCTCGGTAGCCAAACGAGGCTAAGACCTAATTACTGTTTGAATAGTAATTAGGTATAAACATTATGAAAAACATGGTTATGGTTTTCACCACGCAAACGTTATGATCAAACTTTATATAGGAGCTTTTTTACATACTTATCTGTAAATATTCCACAAATATTCCACAACATTCTACACAACGCTATCTAGACCCATGGTAAACTTTTATAGCATGTGTTATGGAATCTAGAATGCGGATAAACATACTTATATACTTTTTTTTTGTAAATTAATACATATTATACATAGAAACACCCAGAACAATGCAAATAGCCATATTCATGCATACAAATATTTGCACTGAGCGGGAATCGAACCCGTGTCTCCTGCGTGGCAGTCGCGTGCACTACCGCCACGCCACAGAGGCTGTGTGTGAAGGGGGCATGGATAGACCTTATTTATATTTAATATAAAATTTAAGTTAATCTAATTTTGAATCCATACTAATATTATAAATGCGAAAGTAACTCTGTATGTCTGTCTGTCTGTCTGTCTGTATGTTACGCTTTCACGCCTAAACCGATTTTGATGAAATTTGGTATAGGGGTAGATTAGACCTTGAGAAAGGACATAGGCTATGTTTGGTTGCGATAACCGACATCCACGTGGGCGGAGCCGCGGGCAACAGCTAGTATCATATATTTCAAAAATAATTAAATGAATCGATTAATATGTAGTTTTTTTTTTCTTTAAAGAATATTAGAACCGAAGTTACTAATATTCCCTCTAACCCCTCCAACTAAGCTAAAATGCTTGTGCTAGGAGTGGGTTCACGCCGGTAGTGTAATGGCCAAAATCGAACCCGGCACCTCTCGATCTTAAGGCCGACTCCTTAACCACTAAGCTACCGACGTTTGAGAGTTTATATATTATAAACATATTTTATTATAGACTACTGTTGCATTTAAACAATACTATTAAACCCATATGATTTTGTATAACATGCAGGTACTAATTGGATTTGAGAACAAGAACACATACATGTATGTCTATCTACAACCCTTTTCAAGCTACTGAGAACGTAAAAATAGTTTTTTATATCTTATTCCTGTAGCGAGACACAAGTCTTTGCTCCTTTTTCACCTACGTCATTAGTCTTGTTCAGTTGTTACTTATAAAAGTAGAATTTAGCTCTGTAGTAGAGCACTACTTCGTTTGATTGAATTAATCAAACATTATCAAACTTTCGCAATATGTACTAAGAATACCTACCAAAATTTCGAAGATCTAATCTATTTGTTTCGGGGTTTGTACCTAGTAAAATTGGGTTAAATTCGGGTCTGAATTCCGGACAAAAATATATACGCAGTGCTTTAATCAAGGCTTGCATCGGCTGCTCATGTAAACAAATTACTGATGAAAACAAATATGATGTTCATATTGTCAGTCAATCGAGTCGACAGCCTGTCATTACAAGAATTAAATCCGATTCCCTCGGCCTGCATGGCAACACACATACACAATAAAAATAAAGATTAAGCCGTTAAATTATTTAATTCTGGACTCATCATGCTAGACACGGGATAGTTAAAATAAATTTATAATGAAAATACTTTGCATACTGTTTGGATCAATACTTGAAAAGTGAAAATAAGAGGGAACAGTCTCTTAAAATATATGTCAATTAAGTATGATATTCAAAATTTACTTCAAGTAAATAGTATGAACATTCTTGTTCTTTAATTGAACACTTTCTTAAAAAGTCAGAGATGTTAAAATGTAACTACTACAAAGCGCACTTACAAAAGTTAATCGTAGCAAGGTAACCGAGTTTTAGACCGTTCCGGATGGCGACGCCGTTAGAACGATCGTGGTGCACTGTGGGCACGCACCACATTGTGCTCAATGCGGTATAATTAATTTTATTACAATGTTTAAAGCACCCCAGAAATTAGCATTTTATTTGTGTAATGCTCGTTAGTTTGCACAATGACTGTTATATAAAGCTTTTATTTGCACAGACATGTTTACAGTACTTGTTATATTTGACTTTTAGCCTACTTTGCAGAAATGGCTTGAAAGAGAAAGCTTGTGAGGACTGTACGAATAGAAGATATTGCACTATTTCTATGAGTCACTTTGCCCTTTTCGGACTTTTACCTTCATTTATTTTGTGCTACAAGACCTTGATTCTTGCCAAATTTTACGATTATAGCTTGACGGGAAGAAACGTGAAAAGGAATTGTCTGAATACGACTAAAATTGCGAATGATAATGATCTGCTATCTATCTATTATCTGATCTAATACTAACACATATGTTGCTTTGATAAATCACACACTACATGAACATCGCTTATCATATGAACCTCATTTATACCGTTCATCGGTATGTCAATTTACATTTTGTAAGCATGTACCTACACTTTATCTTGTATGAACGCCTCAGTTCATTGTAATTAGTCGTTGCTATGCTACCTACGCCCCATAATTTCTTGGTATCTTCCCCACAGACCCATCAAACTTCAGAGCTTGCATCCAAGCAGAAGTTAATTTCGTGAGGTATAATTCTCTCTGATGTTGGTAACAAACCTGTTGTAACAAAAGTGTATCTAAGAATTTACTTTGGCTGTTATGGGAGGAAAGATTAATTTATTCATAGGCAGTTGTAATACACTTCTCATAGACTAAAGGTCACCTCTTATGTGAAGCTTCGTTTCTTCTTAATTCTTCTAATCGAGCTATAATCTTAGTCGCATCTAATGCTTGCTCTTTGAAGCCTAGAAACCGCTCCTTTAGAGGGTAGATTTAGGAGAATGGGTTACATCTTGGCGAAACTATAGTACATGACTACCGAATGTGTGTTAGTCCATAGTAGTCGCGTAGGTAATAGGTAAACCAATTAGAGGAGAAACAAAATGCGAACAAAGAGCGCAGCTTTCGCCTCCATATTGCGATACACATTCTATGTGACACCATATCAATATTTGCCAAGAAATTAAGTACTGATATCACAAAAGCCAAGCATAATATCTTTGTTTTTCCATATTTTATGACCAAGTATTAAGTATTATTACGTATACTTAGTAAAAACAAGTTAGGATATTACTAATTTCATGGCCTTACTTCTGGTCTCGCGTTTATGTCCGTCGGCGTTAATCGTCCATAGCTCATCAACACCGCAACAAACAACACTCAACCCCACTCAGCCACTTAATGTCACTACATCTCTAAGGCAACGGATCTTACAATATGACGCATGTCTAATAAATGTATGGTAGGTAAATTACCTAGTAGTATATTAGGTTTGCAACCTAATAACCTACTTAGTCAGTTATGGTAAACTCTAGTTCAATATCATTATCATAATGTAGATTAAAACTTGAAAGATACAGAATAAAATAGTATTATCTATCTTACCGTCACTATATTTAAGTCAAAGAAAGTTATGCTGAAACTGATTTTAAAGAGTAGTTTTAGTATTTTTTTTAAGAGTATCGGAACCGAAATTACTAATATTCCCTCTAACCCCTCCAACTAAGCTAAATTGCTTGTATTAGGAGTGGGTTCACGTTGGTAGTGTAATAGCCAGGATTTGAACCCGGGACCTCCTTAACCACTAAGCTACCGACGCTTGTATTAAGAGTCACATCGATAGTGTAATAGTCAGAATACAAACCTGGAACCTCTCGATCGAAGGGTCGACTCCTGCATCACTATACTACAGATGTACGGGAGGGAGGAAAATGAGGTAATGAAGTTTCGAATATTAATAATACCACTTATACCTTCTATTAAGTTTAAACCTTTTTTTTTTTTTGCACAGGACACGTCAATTTGACTTCACCTCGCCTGATGTTAAGCTAAAGGCAAAGTCTCGGAAAGAGGGTCACCATCGCAAACATTTACCATGTCAACAGTGGTGGCACTCAGCTTGACGACCTCATTAGATGCCTTTTCACGCCCCGCTTAAAGGACCCGGGACTGTAGGAAGAAGGAAACACGTGAGCTGGCAGGGAATTCCAGGTCTTAGTGGTGCGGCATAGGAATGAATCACTGAAACGCTTGGTTCTAGCAGGTATATTCTGCACCGTAAATGGATGACATCTTAGCCCTGCACGTGTCGTCCTGTGAAGGAAAGGGGAGGGTGGGACTAATTGGAAGAGCTCTTCAGAACATTCACCATGGTAGAGACGGACCTTTAAGCTATTTTCCATTTTTGACTAATAATAATATAATTTTCGTCATCCTAGCGTTAAACATAATCCCATTCGAAGCTTTTTGACTTGGAGTATGGGATCCGCTTTACCAGTCTAATTACGGATTTGGCTGACCTTTGATATTTTGAGTAATATTATTATTTAATTTTCTAAATGAATGAAATTTTCGAAGGTTACGAATTGAACTTTGTATGACCATACGATCTGTAGAAAAAACATAGCTCACTATTTGTAGTAGGTATGTAGCTCTGAACAGAAAGTGTCGACAGAAGTAAAGTTCTCCATTAATTTCCAGTCACGTTTTGACAGAATGCAATTCCATTTTAAATTTCCTCCAGTTCATTTCCTGGTGATTCGTGGACTGCGAAACGAAACCATTACCGACTGGCAATGTTGGTGTGCGTGTTATTGTGCGAGTAACGTAACAATAATATTGCAATCAAACAACAACACAACGTAAGTGTTCAAAAACATCTGCTAATGTAATGTGTATTTCAAATGTACACAAGAGCGTTTGCTTCAGAAATGATTATTTGTTTATGTATCTACATACTGTACTTATCAACTCACTTGATAGTTAAAATTATAGTTGTTGAAATGTGGGTGTTAATACACCTATACCTCGTGTTGTGTTCCCGGCGATGAGTAGTGTAACGAGGACACTGGAGAGTTTTTGTGCTGTCAGTGGAAAGATCAAAGGCTTGTCCTTCACTGTCTTCTGCAAGGATGGCACAGAAACTCTCTGTTCTTACAAGGTTATTGGCAACACAAGTGTGACTCCCCTAGCTTTGCCCACGTCCATGTTTTTATCGTCCGAAAAATTCCCACGCATCAATGTCGTTGTGAAAAGGCTGTTGACTAACTCGGACACCATGGCCTGTCGTGCTGCAGAAGCGTGGGGCGAATTTCACGGCATGCCAGCCTCAACGACATAATCCGCCGTGCATTTGTCACTGCCAGTGTGCGAGCTGTGCTTGAACCTAACGGTTTGGCACGCGACGATGGCAGGAGACCGGACGAGATGTCATTAATGCCATGGAAAATGGGCTCTGGTGTGGGACGCAACATGCGTCGACACGATTGCTCCTACCTATAAACCTGGCTGGCTATGCTGGTGCTGTTCCTACTTCTGCAGAGGCTCTCAAGCTGCGCAAATACTTTTATCTTATCAGAGATTTTGAATTTGTGCCGTTTGGAGTTGGTACGTTGGCGTCATGGGGTCCGAGCGCCCGCAATGTGTTCAGGGAGATGGCGAAGCGTATAGTCGACGCTTCTCGTGACCAGAAGGCTGGCATAGAACGTGGCAATACTGCCAGCCTTCTAGGAAAGCTACTGCAGGAGACATGCGATACGGAGGAATTTTATGATGCATTTTAATAATATTTTGCAGGAGGCGCGGGTTCGATTCCCGCTCAGTGCAAATATTTGTATGCATGAATATGGCTATTTGCATTGGTCTGGGTGTTTCTATGTATAATATGTATGTATTTACAAAAAAAAGTATATAAGTATGTTTATCCGCATTCTAGATTCCATAACACAAGCTATAAAAGCTTACCATGGGTCTAGATTGCGTTGTGTAGAATGTTGTGGAATATTTTATGAATTTGTATAGCAGGTATTTTAGTTTCATTTTAATTTTTTTTTTTTATGATTTTTTATAGCATTTATTATGCTAACTTTTATGCTAATTTTAATTGTTCAATTTGGTATGGGGTATTATTTTATGTGTAAAGAAATATTAAATAAATATAACTATTACAGAAAAGTTAGATACATGGGTACGACTTGAATATACTACTCTGTCAAGAAAGTACCGGGAAAAAATCAATAATACCTACACAAAAAAATTGTTATTCATCCAAATTTATTTTATAACCTTCAAAGTATTCTCCTTCAGAAACGATACACTTACGCCAACGAATAATCCAATCATCAAAACATTTTTTAAACGCTGTTTCCGGAATTGAGTTCAGTTCTCGCCGCGAATTCTCCTTTATGTTTTCTACTGATTGAAAACGGGTGCCACTAAGTGGTAATTTGAGTGTAGGAAAAAGAAAGAAGTCGGCTAGAGCCATATCTGGTGAATATTGTGGTTGCTCGATGGTATTTGTCGAGTGTTTGGACAAAAATTCGTTCACAATGATGGCCTTGTGTGAAGGCGCATTATCGTGGTGCAAAATCCAAGCAAGCCTTTTTCGTCGAATTTGTTCTCTTAAACGTCGCATAACGCTCAAATAATATTCTTTATTTACCGTTTGACCTTCCAGCAAAAATTCCGAGTGCACATCACCGCGATAGTCAAACAAAACAGTCAACATAACTTTGACTTTTGATCGACTTTGACGTGGTTTTTTCGGTTTTGGTTCAGTTGGAAGGTGCCATTCCGAAGCTTGTTGACTAGTATGCATGTCAAACACGTAAACCTACGTCTCGTCACCAGTAACAACGCGTTTCATGAATGTTGGGTTGGTATTGACCCGTTCTAGCATGTCCTCAGCGACTCTCATGCGATTTAGTTTTTGAAGAAAATTCAGGTCTTTTGGGACTAGCCGGGCAGCAACACGTTTCATACCCAAATTATTAGTTAAAATAGTACGGATCGACTCGTGAGATACAGAAAGTTCGGCGGCCATCTCTCTCAAACTTGAATGAGGATTTTCAGTCACTATTTCCTTCACTTTTGCGATGTTAACTTCAGTTGCAGACGTTGATGGCCTACCAGAACGAGGCAAACCTTCCATCACATCTCGACAGCTTTTGAACGCTTTCTACTACTCATAAGCACGTGTTTTTGATAAAGTCGATTCACCGTAAGCCTTCTGTAACATTTTCAGTGTCTCCGAACATGAAATTCCATTGGCGATGCAAAATTTAAGACAAACTCTTTGTTCGATGTTTTTGTCCATTATGAAATTCGCAATATACACTAAATATTATAAAACTAAAAACAGCACTGTTTTTAACATAAATGACAGATGCAACTCAAACTCCGCACCAAAATGGGAAGCAGTTGTGCCAATCAAACAACAACAAAAAAAAACAAAAAATTGAATTTACCATAAACAAAACATTCATTCCCGATACTTTGTTGATACCACGTAAAAAATTCTCCCAATAATTAGGATCCTGTCAATATCTATTAAACTACCAGTCCCACAGCGCAATCTCAAAGAATAAATTTGCAATTTCAAATTGTTACTAAAAAGTCGAGTAAAATTTACATTTTTCGGACGAGCGGGCACGAAAATTAAACTATTATGAAATTTTCAGCGGAAAGCACCTGGCACCGGTTTCGTCGGGACGTGGATATATGACGTGAATATCGCCGTTCGTTATTTGTTTCCTCATATGTTTGCATTTGTCAGCGAGAACATGCCTTACAATGATTTATGAATCGCACTGTAATATGTACACAATCGTTTCTGAATATTAAGAAGATTATCAGGTGATGAATATATTATTTAGTAGATGCTTCAGTGCTTTTGGATATATCCTACCAATATCTTTGGGGGCCCAAGCGAACCTCACATAGGTACTACAGTTACAGCGGTTAAAATTAAGAAAAGAAGTCCAACGGCAGTCATTCCCAAGAAAACGGACATATTAATCAAAAACTTACTATGTTCACTTATAGTAAATTTTTGATTAGAAAGAAGAAAGAAGAAAGAAAAATTGTCGGTTTTCTCCCGGGCCCCTAAACTTGGAACTCAAGTTAAAATCACTGGTATGGATATGCTTCACTGTAATTTTGTATCAAATTGTAATCGTTGTCATAATCGTACTAGCGTTTATCCCGTAGTGTCTATTGCTTCTATTAGGTCCTTACATATGAAATTGGCGTTTTTCGTACTGGCCACTTTAATCACGATTTTCTCCCCTTTGGTAAGGAATTCCAAATTCAAATTTGTACAGCTATTTACTCATGTATTTGTGCTTCGATGACCGTCATTCATTTGTTTTTTTTCTTTTGTTTTTTCTGTTTGCGTCACTCATTTTACAAAATGGAAAACTTTCCGCCGTGGCACTAGTGCTGCGGAAATGACTCGAAGGGTGAATGATATTTATGGCGGTCATGTTGCAAAAGAAAACACAGTTCGTTTTTGGTTCCAACGTTTTCGTTCTGGAAATTTCGACCTGCAGAACAAGCCCCGTGGACGGCCTGAGACCCAAGTTGATAATGAAGTATTGAAGGCTATTGTGGAAGCGGATCCATCGCAAACCGAGTCCGAGTTAGCTGCAGGCTGCGGTGTTAGTGATAAAACTGTTTTAATTCACTTGAAGCAAATTGGGAAGATTAAAAACTCACGAATTGACTGAAGCCGGCAAACGCGATTGCCGGTTTGGCAAACGCGCGTCGACTGCTGCGTTACATTACTGAACCGGCACAATAATGAAGGTATTTTAAACCGAATCATTACCTGTGATGAAAAATGGATTCTTTACGATAATCGGAAGCGCTCAGCACAATGGTTGGATCCTGGCCAGCCAGGCAAATCCTGCCCCAAGCGAAAATTAACCCCAAAAAAGTTACTTATGAGCGTTTGGTGGACTAGTGCCGGTATTGTTCATTACAGTTTTCTCAAATCTGGCCAGACTATTACGGCTGATGTCTATTGTCAGCAATTGCAAACAATGATGGAAAAGCTAGCGACTAAACAACCTAGGCTGGTCAATCGCTCCACGCCACTGCTGCTTCACGACAACTCTAGACCACACACCGCACAACAGACGGCTACCAAATTAGAAGAGCTTCAATTGGAATGTCTAAGACATCCTCCGTACTCCCCGGACCTTGCTCCAACAGATTACCATTTTTTTCGAAATTTGGACAACTTCTTGCAAGGGAAAAAATTCAACTCTGATGGGGCAGTCCAAATCGCCTTCACAGATTTTATTGATTCCCGTCTGACTGGTTTTTTTAGTAAAGGGATCAATGAACTACCTATGAGATGGCAAAAGTGCATAGAAAACAATGGTTCATACTTTGATTAATTAAATATATTATATTTAAAAATATTCGACTTTTTGGTCCTCCCATACAAAACGCCCATTTCATATGTAAGGACCTAATATTTTGAAGCCCAAAATCTAATCTACTACATTCTGACACACCAATCCCGAGATGAAAGCCAGTGCTAAGGCATTATGTACTTACCGGATTGCAGGTGATGCTAAAGGGCTTGGTTTCTGAAGACTTTAAAAGGACCCCGGCATAGAAGCGTAATAAATGTATAAAAGGTACCTAGTCTTTCTATCAAATTTCTATCAAATCACTGACCAACAAATAAAATTAAGTATTTAATATTCTAGTCACTTCTTTGTAACTTCCTGAATATAATGAGTTCTGTTTTGAATGAAACGGTACAATTTGAAACGCGAAACAATGATTTAGATTGCGCTCATAACTTTGAAAACAATTTGAACAATATAATCATTTCTTACATTATTGTATTCTGTCTGTAAAGCCTGTATAGTCCCAAAGGGACAAACAAAAGTGTATCTACCTACATTTCGCCACATGTAAAAGTGGGTAAGCCGAGTGACCAGTGGGTACTTTAGCACTGATATTAAATAATGTACCTATTATATTAATAACTAGCTGTTACCCGCGACCTCGTCCGCGTTTAGTTCGGAATAGCTCAAACTCATTATTAAACATGGTGGAAGATTTTCATCCCAACTGGAACGGAAGTACTCGAAATACTGGAAATTGTGAATTTTACGCAAATGAAACATTTCTTTATTTTAAAAAAGAAACAAAACTGTATTCAAATCATTTCGAAAACTCGCTTGACATCTTCCTTGTATTTTTAAATTAAATATTATGAAGACAGTCTTTTGAGTGACTGACTTATAAATACAGGGCTACTCTACTGAAAACTACGAAAATTGACAAACTTCTTCTATGGGCTTGGCAAATATTGCGGAAGGATTTTGAAAAATTCAACATTTTGCTGATGAAATCATTATCAAGTATGTGATGAACATTGTTATATGTGGACTTGGTAATGTTTACCAGTTTTAATGGTTTAAATATTCTTCCTTCCTCCCAAATTCTTAAAACATGCTGCCACCACTTACGAACTGAACAAATTAAAATAAGTAAGTACATCAAGTATCACACAAAATAGTTTCAAGAAAACCCGGTGCCTTGCACGCCCTGAGCAGCGAGCAGTGGTTCTCTTCTTTGCCGAGCCAATGGTGGGTAGTTCCAGTTTTATGATAAATTCCATCGACTACAGTCACATCGTTGTTCATTGCTTTACACACAGGTAGAGAAGAGGGGCGCAGTGGGCAAGAGAGCAAATACAGCATTGACTGGGATGGGGTCATATAGCCTAATTTTGCTATATATTCCTTGTATTGGTAAGCTTGTTTCCAGCAGATGATGTAGATACTTCCAAATTGATACTGGAGTTGATGTCCACGTGGCGGATTTTTTTGGTCTGATGAAATTTACCGGAACTGAGTGTTTCTCTGCCCACATTCAGTCTCTTTTATATAATAGGAGCAGCGGTCTCTTTATATACCTAATACATAGGTTGGCTTCTCCTGGCATACTGTTATCATTTCTGGGATAGATTTACGTATTTACCATTAGATACCTACTTATTAGACGGAATCGATAATATCGCAGCGGCTTGCGTTGGTAGTCATCAGGTCACTAACATTGTATAATGTCTGCAGTTGCATAAAGACGTTGTCTCTCTGGCTGTATTTTACCATTTCTACCGCACCACGGCGAGATAGAACGGTAAAAGAGCCTATTAGGAGTCTTTCAACTAATCTCTCCTTCCTTCCGTCAGTCACATACGGTAGAAATAATGCCACCTCGAACCAAGCTGTTCGGAACTTCATTTCTTTATCAGGCGGTTAAGAACTGTTTTTGTGTGTTTTCTTCTTTTTAAGATCCGGAGTTTTTTTTACATAGGACACGTCAATTTAACTTCACCTCGACTGATGTTAAGCTAAAGGCAAAGACTCGGAAAGAGGGTCACCATCGTAAACATTTACCATGTTAACAGTGGTGGCACTCAGCTTGACGGCCTCATTACATGCCATTTCACGCCCCGCTTAAAGGACCCGGGACTGTAGGAAGAAGGAAACACGTGAGCTGGCAGGGAATTCCAGGTCTTAATGGTGCGACATAGGAATGGGTCACCAAACCGCTTGGTTCTTGATGGAATATTCTGATCCGTATGTGGATGACATCTAAGCCTTGCATTCGTTGTCCTGTGTAGGAAAGGAGAGCGTGGAACTTATTGGAACAGCTCATTAGAACATTCACCATGGTAGAGACAGTAGGGACAACTATCTCCCAGAATACGTAATGTGCTTCAGAGAAGGTGCAACGATTTACTTCCTCCATGAGTGCAGCTTTGATGGTGATAGCTTAGGCTACCACCCTAGCCGAAGCAATCCCTGCTCTTCACGTTGAGACCGCCTATTTATGATAGGTAATCAAGGCAGGTATACTGGGGTACCTAACCCCAGAATATGAAAATGCCCCATTCCTCTGTTAAATTTTAATCGGTTTGATTCCAATATTGCGCTTGCCCCGATGTGGTGGAATCGGTATCAATGGTGGATACCACAGTACAATAAGTTGTACTATTACTGTCACACAGCCTAGTTTTATGTAGGTACTACCTATAGAACACTAAGCTTAGAATTTATATTTTACTTCAAATAAAACTATAAATACAATAAAATACAACAAATACACAATAAAATAAAAAATTAAACAAAAGTAAAAAAAAAACCATAAAAAAGGAAAATTACATTTTAGATGGATTCGAACGCGACTCAGCTAAGTTATAAGTCCACCGCAGACGTATTGAGCCACAGTTACCATGAAATCATTGTGTGAAATAGACGTTTACATATTATGTCCTAAAAACATTCTGTCCCATTCCATATTATAATAGCGTGATGATATTAATTATGAAGGCCAGGAGTCTTTTTACCAAACCAGCTGCTTTCTAATTTGTGTGATTCGAGAGTAAATCGTTCGAGAACAATGTGAATTCTATCGAGACACTTGCTGTGCCGAAGATTCTGCAGTAACCTGACCTGACTTGGCTGAGATGTAGAACTCTGGCCTCTCGAAGTTCTTCAGATTCCTATGACCGAAATAATATCTTCTTGTAAGCATTGTTGCTTCTTTATTGGTTCGATCTATTCACACAATCACAAATTGTTAGCCGTGATATGCTATTATTGACATAACTTTTTTATTTATGAACCGATTTCAATAAAACAAACACTAAATGTTAAGTGAAGCCTATCACAATATATTAGTGAAAACCGCAACCAAATCCGTTCAGCCGATTCTGAGATTAGCGTGCACAAACTCACAGACAAACAGAGAAACAGAGAAACAGAGAAACAGAGAAACAGAGAAACAGAGAAACAGAGAAACAGAGAAACAGAGAAACAGAGAAACAGAGAAACAGAGAAACAGAGAAACAGAGAAACAGAGAAACAGAGAAACAGAGAAACAGAGAAACAGAGAAACAGAGAAACAGAGAAACAGAGAAACAGAGAAACAGAGAAACAGAGAAACAGAGAAACAGAGAAACAGAGAAACAGAGAAACAGAGAAACAGAGAAACAGAGAAACAGAGAAACAGAGAAACAGAGAAACAGAGAAACAGAGAAACAGAGAAACAGAGAAACAGAGAAACAGAGAAACAGAGAAACAGAGAAACAGAGAAACAGAGAAACAGAGAAACAGAGAAACAGAGAAACAGAGAAACAGAGAAACAGAGAAACAGAGAAACAGAGAAACAGAGAAACAGAGAAACAGAGAAACAGAGAAACAGAGAAACAGAGAAACAGAGAAACAGAGAAACAGAGAAACAGAGAAACAGAGAAACAGAGAAACAGAGAAACAGAGAAACAGATAAACAGACAAACAGACAAAAATTCCAAAAAACGTTGATTTGGCTTCTATTACGTTTATAAAACCCCTATAACAATTTTTCTCATTTCCTTTCCATGTACAGACATCGATCGTTTACAGGTTTATTATATGTATAGATAGATGTACCAGATAGTTAAAAATGTATATTAATACATTGCTTAATATATCAGATTCGAATACCAATATTTGTTGTCAAATCCGTACATACGGATACGGATTTAACTAAATGCAATCGGTGTCAGTTCGACTGTTATGTCCGTAAAAGATTCGCCAAAAAAAATAACGGATACCTACGCATCTTTCTTGTTTTCGGATATTCGCGGATACGGATTTTTAGCACATCAATAGTGGATATACATATTTATCAATTCAAATACCGGTGAGACCTACAGTGAAGTTATGGAAGGCACGTAAAAAATTACAAAAATGTATCACTTTTATATTATATCGGTTGAATCACGAATGAATTTCGTTTACAGTTATTATTTGAATTAGACTCCAACCTTGAGTTCTTCATAGAATTGCTGCAAATTGATGTATTCAAAGAGGTGTATTTATTTATAAATGATTGAATCACGCTTTTCAACACAAATGGGATCATTCACCTAAGGAAGAATACCCCTCTCATTCGAAATTGCTGATTGACTTTCTTATTCACTCGCATCCAATATTAATTACACTTTACACTCACCCTAGTGTATATATTGAAACATTTCTTCGTTTTGATTGCTTATGTATATCCTCACGACAATGATCTTATTCTTCCCTAAGAGATTTATTGGTATAAGTATAAAGATTAAACACTTGGTCCACGAAGAACTAGTACCTATAAACTATTTATATCTTTATAAAAGGAACTGGAATACCTACATTAGTTTGGCACGCCCACAGTGACAGCTGTTCCAGAGGACGGTATTTCAATGACGTTAACATATTGGATTCTACCGCCAAGGTATGAGGCAGTTAGATTAAGCACTGTGTCTTCGATACAGTAATGTCCACGTTTAGTAAAACGGGTACCGTTTTCAATACCAGTTTTTGAAGGTTTGCAAAGACACCATTTATTGCCAATGGTTCACCTGGGTGAGTCACTGGTCATATATTTTTCCATGGTCCAGCATTAGAAGGTTTCTTCAGGGTAGGCAGCGCGAGTGTAACGCCCCTGGTGTTGCATACGTCCATAGGCTGCGGTAATCACTTTCCATCAGGTGGGCCGTATGCTTGTCTGCCACCTAAGTGGTATAAAAAAAAACTACAAATAAAAATTTAGAAATCGCCAATTGGTCTTGGAGGTCAGGTGGAAGTCGCTGTATAGACAGTATCGAAGCTCAGTCACGTCACAGTTACATTGGAATGCCAACCCCCACTGAATTGGGAAAAGACTCAAGAAAATGACATTGTGTAGACATGTTCAAATTTTCGTTGAAGTTTTTTTTTTCATTAATTCAAATAGAAGTACGCGGCTCTATCAAGATCTTTAGAACCGGGACAGACTGACGAGGCTCAAGCCCAGAATTCTTCTTGAGGGTCAACTGGCAGGCACTTCTGTAAAAGTCAATACAGAGCGGACACCAAACTTCAAAGTGAACAAAACTGAAGTAAATAAAAATATAATCAACTATAGAATGCAGTCATTTTTATCCCGAGCATAGGTGAATCACGGTAATGGTGTCAATGTTCCACGCTGGATTAGGTGCAGATAACAGCAGGTATTTAACAGACATGAAATGAATCTCTTCAATATTGAGTGACATCAAAAATGCGGTCTAATTAATTAATTTGCGCAGCCAAAAAACTTATTAAAGCGTCTCAAGTAGGCAAATTAGAGACTTGTTCAAACATCCCAACGGCACAAGTCTAATTCTTTGTGAGATATATTAAAGAAGATTAAAGTCTGACGATTGCTGAAAAATGAAAAGTGGATTTTGAATTTGAGGCAGGTAGGCAGCTGGAAGATGGTTTGAATTTTAACCTTATTAAAAAAGTTATATTTCCATCCAGTAACACCCAAACGAGTAAAACTGTTAAGTACGAGTTAAAACTGGTTGGAAAAAGAAACAGCCTGGAAAACTTCACTCAGTTCAAAACCTCTAGTAGTGAATAAGAAAAATCGGACTGTTTCTATACCACGATTTTTTTTAAATACTAAGGGACAAGGGTGGTGCTATACAAATATGTGGGTCATGTTTATTACTTTTTTACATATTTTCCGATTTAGATCTTTAGAATGATATCACATACCTTCCCATTAGAAAGATTTCATTCACTTTGAGTTTTGTGTGTGTTTTGAGAGCGAGGAGTTTGAAAACCTCACCTAGATGCTAAGATAGTTGTGAAAGCGTTGTAAGTAAGATTCTCACGTCAATCGCTGAATAAGGTATTCATGGCGAGTCTCTTGATCGAACCTTTGCCTTGGGGTGCGTTTACAGTGATCTGTAAGTGAATTGGATTTTACAACGAAATGTCATCAGCTTCGAATTTTGATTGGCATGGTGTGTTGTGCCAAAATGGCCCTTTAAATGTTAAACCAAGGGCGTTCGCATGTACAATAACTTCATCTATTTTTTAGTATACGATTTTAGAACCTTATTGCATATAACATAACCTAAATTCACGCCTGTATTCCCCGAAGGGGTAGGCGGAGGTGCTAGCACCCACATTTCACCAGTTTATGTTTAGGTCCCAATTTAATAGGTGGCGAGCCTATTACCATTCACCGGGCACTTATAAATCTGCGATAAATACACACATAACTTCGAAAAGCATCGAAAAGTCATTGTAAACCTGGCATCGAACCCGAGACCTCGTCTCAGCAGTCCATTACCCATACCACTAGGCTACCGCAGTTATTGCAAGTTTTTGTTTTTATGTTCGTCGATTGAAACCTGTAAGTCTCTTTTATTTGTCGTATTTTAACACAAGGTTTCACTAGAACTGAGACTAAAAATACAAAAGTAGAATAATAATGTGAGAGTTGTTTGTATTATTATAGATTCACATAACAATAAACGTACACAATAGAATAGACACAATGAAAAATATCAATCTAAAATCCCACTTGGTGATCCAATATATTTGATTACGAAAAATAAAATTTAGATGTTTCAATTCTTAGATGGTTTCGAGTATTCTTCACATTATCCATAAACAAATCTGTGATAAGAGTATTATTTGTGTTCGGTCCTCTATGAAACAGGCCTTAGGTACTTATCAAAATTTGAAATCTTCAAAAATGCTGCTAAGCTTTTTATATTGTATTTGAAATTTTATTTTGTAGATTAATTGAATTACTTACCACATTTATATTTAAAGAGTACCTACTACAAAAATAAAAGAATAAATTCCAAGATAAACAGTTAATACTTCAGAATATTTTGTTTCTCATCAATTCTTAGAAAGCGTTTTGTAGAATGTAAATGCAATACATGAAGTCTATCATGGTTAAATTATAAAACAATGTAACATCACCTTTACCCGAAGGGTGAAGCGTGAGCGCTCAGAATGATCCCCGGCCGAGAGTTTCCGATGCTAATACAGGACTTTTATTACTTGCCATTAGAATATCGAATATTCTCCTTTAGACCGAAAACTCGCTCATTAACATATAATCTGCTCACTGGTAAATCTTTTAACTTTACTGAGTATTTAATCAGGAATCTGTAGAGAGATCAGGTGTACGTATAGAGTGACACACTTCAATAATGTAGATTCTACTGAAAAAATCCAGCATGTACAAAGTATATTTTTAAATAACGAAGTGCATTCCTATTGCCTGATCAATTACAAGGAGGTCCTTATGCAATTAGTAACGGAAAATATAATTTTGGTATAAAAAGATAGATTTGCCGCCTTTTTTTTCGTGTGGAATTCCCCTCGGATACCTCCCCCACCACAAGAGGAGGTCATGTCGGACTGCAACCGACTAAAACCGCACGTCGACTGAGGGTCGTGGTGCTGGGCCGGAGGTGAGGTAGTCATCGACATATCCCTCGCATCCCGGCTGACCTAAGGCCATCCCTTTACGGTCTGGCCCTCCATGGGAGGGGACAACGGTGTCCCCGCCTCGCGGCGGCTCGGCGGCCGTGGCCTGCTTCTGCTAGGGTGAGAGGCGGCTCCACTCGTCACACCCAGGCCCGCGCTCACGGGGGACGGAGTCAGTCAGTCAGTGCCCTCCGAAGCCCGAGTTGCCTGCGCTCGCGGGCGGTGCGAGATAGATTTGCCGCCAAATATGTTAACTCTGTTGTCAAATATATTGATCATGGTCCGCAGAATACGACACCGTACTCCTTAACATAGCTAGATAGTTATAATAATGATAGTTAATAGATTTTATTCATTGAACTATATGTACATTACATAAATAATACTAAATAAAATTAGTAGGGTTTGCCAGCAAATTGTAGATCTATCGCCAAACACACTGTCGTGTACTATAAACCCTAAGGTGAACCTACATTTCAATAAAATTTAACAAATAGCAATTGCGAACATACTAACTTTTCACACTATTTTTATCGGATACAGTTCTGATGAATTTTCTTTTCCCCATATCTTTTTACTCATTTCTTTGGATTGCAAGAACTCACTCCAAGCAAGTCTTAGTTTTATTTCATAAAACTTTCTTGGCCTGAGCCCGCGTCGGGAGCTGAAGAAAATAAAATAAAACCGGTGTAAATCATAACTATTGCCTGTTTGGGTCTTCCAAACAGGTTGTTTACTGGCCAACTATAATTCTGTTTACTACGTCATGAATTTAATCAAATATTTGTCCACAATTTATATGTGTAGTTTATTTAATTGACGATTGCGGAAGAATTTAGTAGTAATGAGTTTGTAAAAGGAACTATTTGTAACTACTAATGCAAGTATAGTTTTGTTGAATGGTAGTAATATCAAAGGTTGCAAAATATTATTTAATAGAATATTATTGATTTACCAAAAATAGTACAATACTTTATAGAACCTGTAGAGGTGACAAAGATTAAGATGACACAAAACAAATTAGTGCCCTGGTATCCACTTTATGATTTAACTTGAGTTGTGGGTGACCAGGCCCCGCGATATACGAATCATTAATTTTATTATAATGTTATATTTTGTGCGTTTTTGTGTATAATGTAAAAATGTGTTTATGTGTATGTATGAAGAGAGAGTTTGTTACTTCCCTTCTGCAATGTGATTTGAGGAGTTCATAGATGTTACCATGTTTATGGAATAAATTATACAGATTGCCACCCAATAAAGTGCCGTGCTGCTAAAGAGGTTCGGTAATATTGGGTATCACACGCTTTAAACCAGCGGCAGCGGCGCCTTATTTTGAAGTGAGACGTGCTTTCTAATAACAGTTTCGAGAAGAAAAACTTTTTTAACCGACAGCACCTTACAGTCATCGTACAGGTGGATACCGAAAGGGCTAACAGGTACCTTCAGGATAGCCTTCTGTGCCAGCTCCGCCTCCAGCAAAAACGTTTTGGCCGCACCACCCCATACACAAATACAATAAATTAAGATGAATTGGCCCAATGCGAGATAAACGATCCTCAGGGTATCAGGATCGGCGGAGTATCGTGGTTTTTAAAAACATATAATTAGCTCGAACAGGCAGGTTTTCTTCATTGACTTTG
Source organism: Eilema sororculum (assembly GCA_914829495.1). NCBI lineage: Eukaryota > Metazoa > Arthropoda > Insecta > Lepidoptera > Erebidae > Eilema > Eilema sororculum. The sequence goes on along the minus strand of OU618552.1, from coordinate 13,985,070 downwards.
AATAGTTTGTTAGGGATATTTGGCTTAAAAGGATATTAGTCACAGTCGCAGCGCTAGTCATAGCGGTATTATGATGTTCTGGGTTGGTTCGATTAATATTCGCGTAAACTTCCAACAGTTTATTACTAAATCAGATTCCGTAAATTAGCCTGTTTTCGTAATCGTACGACTGTTACGAACGTTTTTTATATCTTAAAAATATTCTCACAAAAGACATTAAAAAAAAGATAAAAAATTCACTAATTTATCATTTGGATTATGCCAAAGCTCAAGACAATACTTTGCCTATATTTTCAGATAACAACTCCGATAAATTTTATTTAAAAACGAACGCAAGTTGAGAGGAAACAGTCGCCGAGGGACCTAATTTTGCCGGATACTTCAAAGATTATGTACCTACTTACAAAATTTACATTTTTATTGGTTCGATGTTCCAACAAAATGATCAAAGGTGTGTTGTACAAATTCAAATTAGGATGTAAATAATTATGTTATTTTGACACGCTTAATTTATTTAATGTCATGGAATGGTTTCAGGAGTAGCATTTAATAATGTATAGCGTAATGCACGATTAATTAATGGTCGCTTTAATCTTTCAAAGTCAATGACATTAAATAACTTCACTGACAATTTGTCCACGTAGGTCTGTATATAAATTTGGTAATAGTTATGAATCGACATCGTTGTGTTAATCCTCATTACTTTCTACTAATTTATCGAAAATGGAAAGGTGATAAGGTATATTGCACCCATATAACTAGGGCCTGATTCGATATTACCACAGTTTTTATGAGTCTTATAATCTCACACATCAAATTCGGGAGATGCCAATCAAAAATAAATTTGTGTTAGAAAAGAGATGTATGTATGTATTATATGTATTAAAAAACAATGTTGTCTTATACTTGAATGAATTTTTATAGCATTTATTATTATTATATTATTATATTTATATTCCCTCCTCTTTATATCCGTCTATAAAGGCAAACGGCAATCACTCTAATGCATCAACTCCATGTGCCAAAATTCAATCCTGAGCTCTTGCACTGCCACTTTACACTTTAATCTTGTAGCATAGTGCATGGACCTTAATAATAACTACATGCACGAAAAGTTATCTTACTTCACAAAATAATGTTATATTTATTTCTTCTACATAAAGTGGTATCTATTTTGCAATGCATCTACACTACACTGAGTATAAAATTTTGTGTTGAATGAATATTCCTATATAATGTTTGCTCTATATAAACAAATGAAACCAACATACAAGTTTATTTTATCTATACAATATAAACATGCCCCGTCATCTATGTGAATACCTACATTATTAATCCATTTAGGTGGGTTGATTCGATGGATTAAACAGTGGTCGGAATACTCAAAGTTGGTAAACATGGCCACATCATTCAAACGATTGTGTTCGGTAGGAATTATATGAACTTAATCCTTTCAAATGAATGTATTAGCAAACTTAAATAATATATAAATTGATTGTTGTATTTGTGTTGGTATAATCGAAGAGATATTCTGAAATCTATGTCTTAGTTATTGCTAAATATTTTAATCTTATGTAGCTTTTGATGTATATTTTACATAAATACGTGAAAGTAATGTAGTTTCCAATACTATTGTATATCATTTCAAACTTATGGATGTGATCCTATCAAGTACTTCGTAGTTCAAGCCAACTTCATCAGCAAACAGGTACACCTACTGATTAATTGACGCTCATCGCACTCACCAGGCGCCAAAATTCAACCCTAACCTCCCGCACTGCCACTTTACACCTTAACCTTGTAGCATAATGGACCTTTATAAGAACTACATGCACGAAAAGTTAAAGAATCATATTGATACCCTTAATGATACCTTAGAGCCTATTAAGTGAAAGGGTTTAATTGATAATAATAATATAAGGCACGGAATATAATTTCGTGACATATAGAGTTATCGACTACGGTTTGCTATGCAGCGATATCTGTTTAGAAAAGTCTAACGTGACGTAAAGACGTTGCTATGAATCAGTGAGGATAATATCGTAACACAGACGACAAATAGCTTTCGTGTTTTTTATACTACTTCGGTGGCAGATAAGCACACGGCCTACCTGATGCGTTACACTCGTGCTGCGTGTAATTAACGTCTTATATGTTAATAGTTTTAACTTTCATAGTTTATCTTCATTAATAGTCATACAAGTTTTAGAGACATGGGAACTCTCTGGTTATCCTAGGATGGTTTACCCAATGGTAAACCATCCAAAACCACGTGATATCATGACACACAAAAACTGCCATTTTCTCTGACTAAAATTAACCTAACTAAAATATTATTATGAAGGATTTATGGTAAAAATAACCAAATAGAAAATAATCCAGTCATTTGTAAAGATTCGTTTTATTTTTATTAATTTTACATTTATTATTTTTTTATTATTGAGAATACCAATATTAATCTTTTATTAATAATAATAAAATAACCAAAAATAGAGACAAAAAGATTGATCACAGAAATTGGCCGCCGTATCCACGAGCAGGGCGGGGACCCCCGCTCCGGCTCGTTTCTGGGGCAAAGGATGGCCATCGCAAATTCCGCGTGGCAATGCTGCCAGCGTCATGGGCACCTTTGCGCCGGGAACGATGGGTTATTTGACGTGACATAGTTATGAATTATGTTTTTTTTACTGTAATTGTATTATTATTTTACAATAATTTAATAAAATAAAACGTTGATACTTACAAAAAGATTATGTATGTTACTAGCCTTTTTTTTTCGTGCGGAAATCCCCTCGGATACCCCCCCTGCCGGAGCCGGAAGGGGAGGTTATGTCGGACTCGAACCGACTAAAACCGCACGCCGACTGTGGGTCTTGGTACTAGGCCGGAGGTGAGGTTGTTATAGACATATCCCTCGCACCCGGGCTGACCCAGGGCCATCCCTTACGGTCTGGCCCTCCTCAAAAGGGGGGACAACGGTGTCCCCAACTCGCCCCCGGAATGGGGAGGCGCGCTATTTAGCGCGCCGCCGCCGTGCCCTGCTTCTGCTGGGGTGATAGGCGGCTCCACCCGTCACCCCTTGGCCCGCGCTCATGGGGGACGGAGGTCAGTCAGTGCCCTCCGACGCCCGAGTTGCCTGCGCGCTCGGGCGGCGCGATCCGCGAGTCTTTCTCGCTCGCGCCGCCTCTCCCGCTCCGCCGTCTCCTTCACGACCATTACCTGCTCGCTGAAGGAGACGCCGACCGCCCACGCGTCCGCGCAGCGGACCATTGCTGTGAGCAAGGTGGCGAGGGTGAGAACTCTCACTCCCAGGGCCGCCACTAGCTCCCGCCTCGGTCCGGCCCATGCCGGACACTCGGTGAGCGTGTGCAGCCCCGTGTCCTCGCTCGCGTCGCAGTGATGGCACTCGGACGTTGGCTCCTTTTCGATCCGACACAGATATCTCCCGAAGCACCCGTGCCCGGTGATAATCTGCGTCAGTCGATACGAGAGGCTGCCATGTGGCTTCTCGAGCCATTCCCCCATGATGGGCCTTACCGCCTCTATGACGGCATGCCCTGCGCGTCGTTGCTCAAGTCGTCGCTCCCACTCCGCCACCATGATCCCGTGGAGCCGGGACCTCTTGGCCCGAATGTCTTCGGGCTCGGGATCGTATCCCCGCTCCCGCGCCTCCTTACGGAACCAATACAGTGCCGCAAGGGATCTCGCTTCCAGGATCCACGGTGGCGATCCGGCTAGGAGACTCGCCGCTTCAAAGGATATCGTGCGGTACCCCCTAATGGCCCTGCAGGCCATCGTCTGCTGCGGCGCATGCAGCAGTTGCACGAACCTGGCCTGCAGGGCGTCCGCCCACACGGGGCACCCGTACAGGGCCATGGACCGCACGACACCCGCGTAGAGTCTCCTGCAGGAGTTCTCTGGGCCCCTCAAGTTGGGCAGCAGCCGCATCAGCGCGTTAGCTGACACCAACAGTTTGGGGCGCAGACTTCGGAAGTGCTCTCCGAAGTCCAACCGACCGTCGAGTACGAGCCCCAGGTATTTCAACCGGGGCTTGATGTCGATGGGAGTACCTCCTACTGTCAAGCTGGATCCCGGGGGTGGCCTGCGCCGAGGACCATGAAGGAACAAGGCCTCGGATTTATGCAGAGCCACCTCGAGACCCAGCCGCCGGATCCGATCCAGGACTTGAGCAACAGCGGTCGTTGCTCTCTGGGTCGCCTCGCGGTGTGTAGAGCCACTCACCGTCACTAGCGTGTCGTCCGCGTAGCACGTGACGGTGGCCCCGAACGCGAGCTCACCACGAAGCACCCAATCGTATCCGATGTTCCACAGGAGCGGCCCCAGGACCGATCCCTGTGGGACACCACACGACATTGTATGTTACTAGCCTAGTAGTAGTGGATGTAGGTTTTTCCGTTTATTGGCCATATCTCCGGTCTACATAACAGATTACGATCAAAGAAACGTAAAATTTTAAGTCTGACCAAGGCCTTTCAAACGAAAAAATGACATCAAAATCCGTTCAGTAGTTTTTGCGTCTATCGCAAACAGACCGACACATAAATAAACAGACAAAATATTACAAATTAAAAACTTCATGTTCGTATTGTTAATCTAACATAACTCAAGTATTTTTTCTTGAATTACCTCCATAGTACAGACACGACCACTTAACAATATTATGGTAGTATAGATACCGTTGCCCTCGGTTCCACCCGCGTGGATGTCGGTTATCGCGACCAAACATAGCCTATGTCCTAATCCAGGGTGTCAGCTAACTCCATACCAAATTTTATTAAACCACTCCAGCCTTTTATACGTGAAAGAGTAATCCATACATCTATCCGTACTTACAAACTTTCGTGTTTATAATATTAGTAGGGTAGGTACATTGTTAACTGTAAACCCACTCCTAACACAAGCAATTTAGCTTAGCTGGAGGGGTTAGAGGGAATATTAGTAACTACGGTTCTAATATTCTTAGAAAAAAAAAACATTTTTTTTTACATTCATCACACTTTACTTTGCATGCTTTATTTAATGTCATTGCAGAATACTGCTCTCACAATGTAAGCCTTTATCAAAGGCAATAAATTATATTATATAATATTACGTAATTATTTGTATTTTTATATTGAAAATAAAATGAATATTACAGATAACATTCTATTTCATTGCCGTTTTTAGTAAACCATATTTATGTTTTAACGTTTTCAAATTTCTATCTTCAAATAGTTTTGAATCAAATACAAATTTACAGCTCAGAAACTTTTCTACGGTAAAATAGTTTTCTGTAAGAACGATGTAAATAAATTTAGCTTAAACAAATTTTATGAACAGTTTACTCACTTTTTATAAAGGTTCCACTTAAGATAAAATGTGTTTGAGGATTAAAATTAGTCAAGACGCGGTGATAAGGTTGGGTACGTAAATACGCGTCGCGTCTGAATTTAAAAAAAGGTATATATATTATGATATTTATGACAATCTACTCACCTGTCTGCTGAAATCCTAGTTGTACTGAATTTATTATATAATATTTATAATACAAAAAAGGAACTAAATAAAACTAGAACATAAAAAAACTATTACAGAAGTGAAGGCTAAAAATACGTCGAATACGTCGTGAAAAAGAAATTGAAATAGGTTATACATTGAGAAATCTAGATTCAACCAACCGAACGCTACGGACAAGAGGTCGTGCCAGTACGAAGTTCGGTTAAGATCTGTATTTAAACCAAGGTTCATTTATTATCGCTTATTGACGTGTGTTTTATTAAACTATTAGGTGGTATCGAGGTGGGAGCTAGTGGCGGCCCTGGGAGTGAGAGTTCTCACCTTCGCCACCCTGCTCACAGCAATGGTCCGCTGTGCGGACGCGTGGGCCGGCGTCTTCAGTGAGCAGGTAATGGTCGTGAAGGAGACGGCGGAACGGGAGAGGCGGCGCGAGCGAGAGAGACTCGCGGTTCGCACTACCCGCGCGCGCCGGCAGCTCGGGCGTCGGAGGGCACTGACTAACCTCCGTCCCCCATGAGCGCGGGCCTGGGGGTGACAGGTGGAGCCGCCTGTCACCCCAGCAGAAGCAGGCCACGGCGATGGCACGCTGAAAAGCTCGCCTCCCCATTCCAGGGGTGAGACGCGGACACCGTTGTCCCCCCTCCCGAGGAGGGCCAGATCCTAAGTGATGGCCCTGGGTCAGCCAGAGTGCGAGGGATATGTAGATGACAACCTCACCTCCGGCCTAGCAACACGTCCCACAGTCGACGTGCGGTTTTAGTCGGTTCGAGTCCGACATAACCTCCCCTTCCGGCTCCGGCAGGGGAGGTATCCGAGGGGATTTCTGCACGAAAAAAAAAATCTGAAACTGCGGAAAATAATTGGTTTACCAAAACTTAATTACTCACATATTTTTATTTTGCGCCGCCGCCGCGGCCTGCTTCTGCTAGGGTGACAGGCGGCTCCACCGGTCACCCCCAGGCCAGCGCTCATGGAGGACGGAGGTCGTTCTGCGACCTCCGACGTCCGGTTCGTCTTCGCTCTGCGCGGGCTTCCCGGGCCCGGAATCTGGTCCGGACCCGACCGGCCGCCTCCTTCTCGAGCATTACTTGCTCGCAGAAGGAGACAGCCGCACCCCAAGCGTTCGCGCATCGTACCATCGCTGTGAGCAACGTGGCGAGTGTGAGGACTCCCACCCCCAGAGCCGCCACTAGGACCCGCCTCGGCGTGTCCCACGCCGGGCACTCGGTCAGTGTGTGCAGCTCCGTGTCCTCGCTCGCATCACAGTGATGGCACTCGGACGTTGGCTCCTTCCGGATCCGACACAGGTAACTCCCGAAACACCCGTGTCCGGTGATCACCTGCGTCAGCCGGTATGAGAGGCTGCCGTGTGGCCTCTCTAGCCACTCCTCCATGATGGGTCTTACCGCCGCTATTACGGCGTGCCCTGCGCTTGGTCGCCCAAGTCGTAGCTCCCATTCCGCTACCATGTCCCTGTGGAGCTGAGACCTCACGGCCCGAATTTCATCAGGCTCGGGTTCCCGTCCCTGCTCCCGCGCCTCCTTTCGATACCGATATAGCATCGTTGACATAATGCTTGTTAAAATTTTGTAACAATAAGTATTACAATAATCTGCCCCCAACAAAGCTTTGCTAGTGCTTTCCTATTTTTCTTTGTTTTATTAGTATTATTACATACAATTACGTGAAGTGATCCAACTTAGTGTAGGTATGTAGCCAAATTAAGGAGTCACAGAGTCCGTTTACACGCTCTAATTAACAAAGGCCAGCAGATTGGGGTGTTTACAGCATTTTGCATGAATTAATAGTTCACAATAGTAGAACACGACCTGTGCAGTATTGCTACCACAATTCACTTTAATTATTGTTGTTCAAATTCAACGTTGATTTATTTCATACTAGCTTTTGGCCGTGGCTCCGCTCGCGTGGATGTCGGTTATCGCGACCAAACATAGCCTATGTCCTTTCTCATGGTCTAATCTACCCCTATACCAAATTTTATCAAAATAGGTTCAGTGGTTTAGGCGTGAAAGCGTAACATACAGACAGAGTTACTTTCGCATTTATAATATTAGTAAGTATGGATGTGAAAATACTATATTGTTGTCAATGACATGGAGTAGTTGTCTCATCTCTTCTCTTCCCATTGATCTCTGTTGTTATAAGATTTGAATTCTCGGTGTTTTATTTTTTTAAGAAATTTAATGAACTTACAGGATCCTTTTTTTTTTTTTTTTTTTTCCGTGCGGAAATCCCCTCGGATACCCCCCTGCCGGAGCCGGAAGGGGAGGTTATGTCGGACTCGAACCGACTAAAACCGCACGCCGACTGTGGGTCGTGGTGCTAGGCCGGAGGTGAGGTTGTCATCGACATATCCCTCGCACCCCGGCGGACCCAGGGCCATCACTTATGGTTTAGCCCTCCTCGGGAGGGGGGATAACGGTGTCCCCGACTCGCCCCCGGAATGGGGAGGCGCGCTTCTCAGCGCGCCGTCGCCGTGGCCTGCTTCTGCTGGGGTGACAGGCGGCTTCACCCGTCACCCCCAGGCCCGCGCTCATGGGGGACGGAGGTCAGTCAGTGCCCTCCGACGCCCGAGTTGCCTGTGCGCGCGGGCAGCGCGGTTCGCGAGTCTTGCTCGTTCGCGCTGCCTCTCCCGTTCCGCCGTCTCCTTCACGACCATTACCTGCTCGCTGAAGGAGACGCCGGCCGCCCACGCGTCCGCACAGCGGACCATTGCTGTGAGCAGGGAGGCGAGGGTAAGAACTCTCACTCCCAGGGCCGCCACTAGTTCTCGCCTCTGTCCGGCCCATGCCGGACACTCGGTGAGCGTGTGCAGCTCTGTGTCCTCGCTCGCGTCGCAATGATGGCACTCGGACGTTGGCTCCTTTTCGATCCGACACAGATACCGCCCAAAGCACCCGTGCCCGGTGATAATCTGCGTCAGTCGATACGAGAGGCTGCCATGTGGCCTCTCTAGCCATTCCCCCATGATGGGCCTTACCGCCTCTATGACGGCATGCCCTGCGCGTGGTTGCTCAAGTCGTCGCTCCCACTCCACCACCATGATCCTGTGGAGCCGGGATCTCTCGGCCCGAATGTCTTCGGGCTCGGGATCGTATCCCCGCTCCCGCGCCTCCTTACGGAAACTTACAGGATCCTATTATACATCAAAAATACGACTACACCTATAGCTGTTTACTTTTAGAAAGGTTAACTAATATAAATAAAACAAATAGGATTTGACCTAAGCTTGCTATGCATAATAATTAGCATAAATTACCGGATTGTTCAAATTATTAGGTAATGTTAAAAAAGGCTTGGTAAAATATCATCTAAAACAACAGTATTTGATAATAAAAAAAGTAATTATTTTACCAAAGGAAATCCTACGTTAGCTTCCAACGTTGTTAATCGCAATGAGAGCTCTGGAACTTTAATAACACCGTACGTACTTAAGCCTTGCATACTTTCTGTAGCATTTATTTTCATAGGACTATTATTTAAATATTTGCAAGATGTAATCTGTTTGACTTTTTATTACATAGTTAGACATTATATTATTCGTTGATACGAATTTTTGAGTGTCTGATACAGTCGGTAGAATAAATATTTATAAGAGCTTTGAATGTTTTTTTATAGCATTTATTATGCTAACTTTTAAATTCGAAAAATATCGGAAAAAAAGAATGCTCTTTAAAAATATAAGAGCTCTTTAAAAAAATCTTCGATGGTATTAATAACGTATCTAACAAATTGTTTTTGAATGAATTTTTTATAGCATTTATTATGCTAACTGTTAAGTTCGAAAAACATTGGAAAAAATGAAATGCTCAAGTGAGACTCGAAAGAGAAGGAAAATTTGGAATGATTCAAGTGGTGCTCAATAGCTCAGTTGGCAGAGCAGTCGCCCTGTAAGCGAAAGGTCGTGAGTTCGAGTCTCACTTGAGCATTTCATTTTTTCCAATGTTTTTCGAACTTAACAGTTAGCATAATAAATGCTATAAAAAATTCATTCAAATATTTGGGCGCAGTCATCAAAATTCAATGTTTAAAAATGGTTGAAAAATCATTCATTGTTTCCAACAGTTCGTAAGAATGTTGGTAGATGGCTGCACCGTCGCCCTTATAGACGGATATAAAGAGAAGGAAAATTTGGAATGATTCAAGTGGTGCTCAATAGCTCAGTTGGCAGAGCAGTCGCCCTGTAGGCGAAAGGTCGTGAGTTCGAGTCTCACTTGAGCATTTCATTTTTTCCAATGTTTTTCGAACTTAACAGTTAGCATAATAAATGCTATAAAAAATTCATTCAAATATTCGGGCGCAGTCATCAAAATTCAATGTTTAAAAATGGTTGAAAAATCATTCATTGTTTCCAACAGTTCGTAAGAATGTTGGTAGATGGCTGCACCGTCGCCCTTATAGACGGATATAAAGAGAAGGAAAATTTGGAATGATTCAAGTGGTGCTCAATAGCTCAGTTGGCAGAGCAGTCGCCCTGTAAGCGAAAGGTCGTGAGTTCGAGTCTCACTTGAGCATTTCATTTTTTCCAATGTTTTTCGAAATTGTTTTTGAATTACATATGATTTTAAAAATCTATGAATATGCTTTTATATACCTAGGTGCATAATAAAGAAGTAATAGCACATATTAGTATTACTAGTAATGGTATTCTAGGAAATGCTATGTTATATCTAGCTTGTATTATGGGTTTTAGAATATACTTTTTTTTTTATAAACACATTGTTTAAGGTAAGCGTGATTCGTAGTTACTTAAAGTTGTAGTTAAGTCAAACCTTCTCCATGTGATACCTCCTCCAAAAAACCATTCCATTTGCACTAATAAAGCATGATAGAGTTTTATCAACATGGCCTTATTTAAATTATGAGTGAATATTGAAATAAAACCACTTTTTACGGATTCTATCGCGATATATTTGTTATTATTACTTTTAAACCCGACGTTTCGGCTGCTTTGCAGCAGCCATTTTCGCGGTGTGACTCACGATGGTAGTTGTCACATAGTTTGAAGTATAAGTTATCTCAAAATACCCGAATCATGGTGAATTATTGGTGTTCGTATTTACGCAGAATGAGCTCACTGTGTTGTTAAGTCTTGCTGGATTTTGCTGCTTACTGGGCTTGATTAAGTGGATGACTGGGTCCCAAGCTGGTGGTACGGTCCATCCATCCTCTCTATTAAAATTTGGGTGTTTTTTAATTTCAATAGCCTCGCGGATCATTCTAGGAATATATCTATGTTCTTTGGCGAGTATCTGTGGTTTATCAAACCTTAGGTAATGGTTGGTGCCTTTTTGCGCGTGTTCACATACAGCTGACTTTGTTGAGCGTTGGTGTTTTATGTCAGCTATGTGTTCTTTGACCCGAGTGCCAATGCTTCGCTTGGTTTGACCAATATATGAGAGCCCACAGTCACAGTCTATTTTGTAGACCCCTGCATCTTGTAGAGGTAGTTGGCACTTGACAGATGGTAAAAATTGACTTATCTTCGTTGGCGGCTTGTAGTATGTGTTGATTGAAGCTCGCTTCAAGATGTAGCCAATCTTGTCAGTGACCCCTCGTACATACGGTAGTACAGCAGGCTGGCGTTCGACCGTGGCTGGTTTTTCTCGGGATCTGTGACTCAGGCGCGGTGGTTTGAGCTTGTTGTCTTGCAGTACTTGCTTGACATGTTGAAGCTCAGCGTTCAGGTGTTTCTTGTCACAGATCCCACGGGCTCTCTGAAACAAAGACATTCCTACGGTAGCTAACTAGTTCTCCTCCTTATTTACACGTATACCTGTACATGACTGCATAGACATCGTTAGGAACAAACTAATAGAAAATACTATGCCTGAGGAATATGCTGACATACTAAAACATTGCCTAACAACTGGCTATCTGTTGTGGGACAACAAGTACTACCTACAAATCGATGGTGTGGCGATGGGCTCTCCAGTCTCGCCTGTCGTAGCCGATATATATATGGAAGCCTTCGAGGCCCGAGCCTTGCAGACGGCCGCCTTCACACCACGGATTTACAAACGGTACGTAGATGACACTTTCACAATACTACCAACAGATAGTGTAAATACATTCCTGAACCATCTTAATTCCATTAATAACAACATTCAATTCACTATGGAATCAGAGGCAAATAATTCATTAGCTTTCCTAGATGTTCTTGTTATCAGAAATCCTAATAATACCTTGAGCCACACTGTGTATAGGAAAAAGACTCATACTGATAGGTACTTAAACGGTGAATCTCACCACCACCCTAAACAGTTAGCTACCGTAGGAATGTCTTTGTTTCAGAGAGCCCGTGGGATCTGTGACAAGAAACACCTGAACGCTGAGCTTCAACATGTCAAGCAAGTACTGCAAGACAACAAGCTCAAACCACCGCGCCTGAGTCACAGATCCCGAGAAAAACCAGCCACGGTCGAACGCCAGCCTGCTGTACTACCGTATGTACGAGGGGTCACTGACAAGATTGGCTACATCTTGAAGCGAGCTTCAATCAACACATACTACAAGCCGCCAACGAAGATAAGTCAATTTTTACCATCTGTCAAGTGCCAACTACCTCTACAAGATGCAGGGGTCTACAAAATAGACTGTGACTGTGGGCTCTCATATATTGGTCAAACCAAGCGAAGCATTGGCACTCGGGTCAAAGAACACATAGCTGACATAAAACACCAACGCTCAACAAAATCAGCTGTATGTGAACACGCGCAAAAAGGCACCAACGATTACCTAAGGTTTGATAAACCACAGATACTCGCCAAAGAACATAGATATATTCCTAGAATGATCCGCGAGGCTATTGAAATTAAAAAACACCCAAATTTTAATAGAGAGGATGGATGGACCGTACCACCAGCTTGGGACCCAGTCATCCACTTAATCAAACCCAGTAAGCAGCAAAATCCAGCAAGACTTAACAACACAGTGAGCTCATTCTGCGTAAATACGAACACCAATAATTCACCATGATTCGGGTATTTTGAGATAACTTATACTTCAAACTATGTGACAACTACCATCGTGAGTCACACCGCGAAAATGGCTGCTGCAAAGCAGCCGAAACGTCGGGTTTAAAAGTAATAATAACAAATATATCGCGATAGAATCCGTAAAAAGTGGTTTTATTTCAATGAGTGACATTCGCGTAAACTTCAGAAAATATTATGAGTGAATATTTCAAAAATAAAATTGATATTGTGAATAAAATATCGACGGAAAATGCCAGAGATCGTAATGTTATTCCTTGAACATACTATGAAGCGGGAGAACTTGAACTTCTTCCATTAATCATCTATAGTTTGGCGTAAAAGTATTATATTTATTATATTATTTGATCAAAATCATTCCACAAATCTACATTCTATCTCTCATGTGGGTGGTTTGTTCCAGTAATAAGACATGTGTGTAAAATTGAGTAGGACTGAAAAAAACTGAATTGATTCATGCGGATAAAAAGAAAAATATTTCAATGTGTTTACATAAAAGAAATAAAATCAAGTACGCAATGATTTTAAAATATTGTACTTGATTGAACAACAATTGATTTCATTATAGATTAATTACCATTCTTTCGCATTTCATTTTTTTATTTGTTCTACATGCTAACAATTTCTGGCATTATTACAACTTTGAGAAAATAATTTATATATATAAAAGAAAGTCGTGTTAGTTACACTATTTATAACTCAAGAACGGCTGTACCGATTTGGCTGAAAATTGGTGAGGATATAGTTTAGAACCAGAAGACGGACATAGGATGCTTTTAATCCTGTTTAACCTTTTTCTCGGGTATAGGTTCCTGTGGTCGCGGCTACGGGTTCTGTATTTTGGTGACCCTGGTACATTTGCATGAAGTACTAGGCTCACAGACAATTTAACGAACTTTATTTGAGTCGCGAAAACAGGAGCAGTATGTCCTAATCCTATACTTTACTATTCCGAACTTAACGCGGACGAAGTCGCGGGCAAAAGCTAGTACTACATATTTGTATTTGTGTAAATTATACTAAAATAGTAAACAAATAAAGGGAATCTTAAACGATGTACTTATTTATAGAAATGTGACATTTGAATGTTTAGAAGATAAATAACCCCAGTCTCTGTAACAAATGTCTGGAATTCGAAGTACGGTAACAAATAAACATACTTAGTATTAAAATCTAAGGGTTTTTGGGATAATAGCAGTCGGAGTAAGGCAATTAAGTTTATACTGAATAATATTATTAAATATTACATCACATACTATGAGAGCTAGCAACAAAGCTAAAATGAGAACTTTACGTTGGTCTAACAATGAAAATAATTAATTGAGTTTGTTAAATGTTGTGCAATTAATAATATTCCTTAATTAAAGGAATATTATTAATTGCACATCAAACAAATAATCACATATCCATATATTTTCATCATTTATATGCTTTTTTAAATCAAATAAATTACTTTACTACAAATAAACTAAATGTTTAACAAAACTAGTACTGCAGAAAAAAATAAAATATACATCAGCATGACATTATTTTTATCCTCATAATGCGATACAAATAAAATTTAAGTACGAAAATTATAAATGTTTATCAAAAATACTAACTGCACAGCAAAATAACCATCTAGGAAATACTCATTGTCAAAGTAAAATATCTATCCGAGTAATTCATAATTCATAATTCATAATTCATTTATTTAGTCCTAAAATATATAGTAGCATGTATACTAAGTAATTAAGTTCAGAATGATCACCACCCACCCCGAAATGAATAGGTTAGGTTAGAAGACTAAGCCCCCTTCCCGCCTTTTGTCTTCGTGGTTATTTTTTTTTATAAGCAAGTAAGTAGTTTGTTGGTGCTCAATCAGCATTTTTGAAGTGAATTTGGATTATATTGTCGTGCATTAGCAGCATTAGCAGTGCATTAATAAAACTGCTTTGCATTAAGATAAACAGCCGTACGTTACGAAAATAAATTGGAGTGTGTTTTCTAATACTTTTGAGTTTAGTATTCTGCTGTGCAATCAGTAATTTTGATGGAAATTTGGATTATTATTTCATAAAAAAAGTATTTTATTTGATTTGCGTTTAAATACCACCCTTTAATTAATAACATAGTATTGGATCATCGGTAAAGTAATGTTTGAGTTATATTATTGGATAATAATTAAATTTTATCATAAAATATCTGATCATTAAATTTATACGGATTACTGTTAAATTAGTAATACTATTATTTATTTTTACTTTATTCTTTTCAGAGCTCAGCCAAATCTAGCCCTTCACGTGGCTCAACAAATATTGAAATTATAACTAAACCTTTTTGCAACAATAACAGCATGTGGGCGTTTTTCAAAAAGATGTAAAAGTGACGAACCGGAACTGATTTTTATAAAATACAGCGAAAATGCTATCTTTTGCTGTAAATTTTAATCTATTTTGATTAAATTTACTATTTTGTATTTAAAGTTTTTTAAATAAGTAAAAATAAAAAAGAAACATCTATTAAAGGAAAACAACTTAATAATCTTAATTTTTGTGGCCAATGTAGTACATGTACTATGTACATCCATGAGCCTAATGACGTCATATGTATATCAAATTCTCTAGAACAAATACACACAAGCGCTCTCCCATTGTGGACGCAACCATTGTTAACGTATTATTACTCTAGCAGTTATTAGCTATTCAAACCTTGCGGTATTCTGTAATACTAGAAAGTTCGCCTAGCTTTTGCTCTACTTAACCAGTAAATGGAAGTTTCACGTCAAAATAGGCTAACTCTGGATATGCAAGCTGGGAACAATGGAACACTAGTTATATCCATCGGATATTATGACTGCGAATTCTAAAGGTGGATACAGACTAACGTTGCGTTGGAATGTTACCCGACGAGAATTCATGCCGACAGTAAGGAAAATCAAGCTATAAACCCTTTTTGCAATACTCGTCCTACGATCACTACGATTGACGATTATTTAGAATTATTTAGTTTAGATTTAGAAGCATGATGAATTGGAAAACAAATTATTATAATTATGTTCCTACTCTGTCGCATTGGGTTCGCCTGTTATGACATAGTGTGTAAGAAAAAAAAAATAATCTCCATGCAAGTAAAGTTCTAGAATTCGTCATGTCGTCAGGTCTAGTTACAAATCAAGATTCAGGGTATAAAGAACTAGCTTTTGCCCACGGCTCCACCCACGTGGATGTCGGTTATCGAAACAAAACATAGCCTATGTGTTAATCCAGGGTATCAACTAACTTAATACCAACTTTTATTAAAATTGCTCCACCCATTTAGACGTGAAAGAGTAACAAATATCCATCCATACATCCATGCTTACTAACTTTCACATTTATAGTAAGATGGTCAGCCATCCGAAGACTGACTTGGCTTGTATTGTTTAACCTTGGAATATGCTAACTACTGGTTATCACTTAGTCATGAGCCTCTCAACTACTCACTGCATCGATGCACGTTTTGTAATATGCTCCATAACGCTGGTTAGTACAGTAAGCTTCAGAGAAAAGGAACCCCCCTTGATAATGACATGAAAGCATTGAAGTTTTTTGAAGCATTACGTATATAGCATGTTGGTCTAGTGGTTATGACCGACGCGTGACGCTTTGAGGATACGGTAAGCGGGGGTTCAAATCCTCGGACCCAAAGTTCTTTTTTTATTCATATATATAATTATTTTTTTATTCTCTTAACCATTTTTGTTAATTATTATTTAAGGAATCAAATTTTATAGTAGGTATGAGGTTTGTAAGAAAATATAGGCTTGTTGCATAAACAATATTAATTTATTTCTCGAATTACATTTCTAGGACTACATGGAGGCCATTTCCTGGTTGAGTATACAGTTTTTCTATCTGAGTTAAATTAGGGTTACTTATTTTTTGATTTCACTTGACCTAAATTTATTGACAAAACAATACCCTAAGTGAAGTATAAAATGTTTAATATTAGATAATTCTAGAAACATGACTACAATATTTATTTAAAGTTGCCAACATTATATTTTACACTCTGAATAATCTTCGAATATAAAAGAATGGTTATAAAATGAAATGTTATTTGTGCCTGTGAATCACAAAGAAAGAACCAACATGCTAAACTATAACGGTATAGCAATATACATCTTCCTCTTTCATCACATTTTCTGATAAGTAACCCTTTTAACACAACATTAGAAAAATATGTGAGGTCAGATGGTGCATCGTTAACACATTAGAAGATTACTAAACTTGTAAACAAGAGTAATGGAATATTAATAATATACTATTATTATTATGAATGTTAGGACACTTTATACACAGCGTCATCTAGCCAAAAATAGCACCTTAATGTGATAACTGATAAGGATACTAGACGACTGATATAATATTTAGGTATTTTAGATATTTTTTTAGATAAATTACACCCAGACCTTAGATGAATTAAAAAGGGCCCTTTTTAATTCATCTAAGACCCAGACACATAACAAATAATCGTGTTCATCACACAAAGATTTGTCCTGGGTAAGAATCGATAAACTGCATTAATAACGGAGAGGATGGCCCTCACTGTCTACTATCACTTCTCGAAGACGACTTTTCATCCCCGAAACCATATTAAAACATGCGGCATTATTTCGCATTAGTTCCCAAGTTCTGTTTACCATCTGACCCCACAAGTTTTTAAAGGATTAAGATCCGGGCTTTTAGCCGGCCACTCAAACACCGTTATATCTTCTTGTGCATTTAGCCAGTCTTGCACAATTCGGAACCGATGCACTGAAGAGTTATCCTGAACCAGGTAAATTTGTCCTTCTGGATATGCGACCCGCACAGAAGGCAGCATTGCGTCTTTGAACATTTCTAGGTATCGCTCACTGTTCATGCGGTCACCTATTTCCACTAGCTCGCCTGGGCCCATTGAAGACATCCATCCCCAGTAACCTAAAATAATAAACCTTTTCAAATCTGTTGCAATATGTAAAACAATGCCAACAGCAATAATAATTAAAATATATATCTATATAATACCTATATATTATATACATATATATATATATATATATATATATTTATTTATTTGTTAGAGAATATAATCATTTACTTACCTAATGTTAACCGCAGCATTTTTCGTCGGTAAATATAACAATTTAAATAACGAGTGGCAAAATTACTCGGTTGGTGCGATGATCGTCAGTAGGTAAGTTGAATCTTTCTGGCTGGCTTATAATTATGGATGTTCGCAGCGTTTAGATGTCGTCGAACAGTGCTCAGCGACACTCCAAAAGTCTCAGCACATCCTTCACAGCTTCCACAATATCACGGTGCCGCTCTGATTCATGAGTATAAGCAACTGGGCGAGGTCCTTGGCGTTCACATTAATATCACTCGTCGCTTGATACCTTCGCACCCATCTACGCACTGTATTTCTCTGTAATGAAAATTATAATAAATAAAATAAACTCCAAAAAACTAACTTGTAAACGAAAATATAACATGATTGATTAAGCAATATAAATAGGTATATAACATAGGTATTTTTATCGTAACTCTTACCGTTATGCCCATATCTCGTGCTATTTTCTTTATGCTTTGTTCTTGCTCCCAGAGAACAACAATTTTAGCTTTCATAAATGTTGTTAATCGAACCATACTTTCAATTTACTCAAAAAACTGATCAAAAACTTAATAAATTGAATAATATTACGAGGAGGATTAATACAGCAATGCAAATTACTACGAATTATAAAGTTACCTTCAATCACAGTTTAGTAAATAAGGCAAAGAAGTATTCTAATTGCAACTTTAGCGCGCTGTAACAGATATTAAAATACTATAGCCGCAGATAAGTTTTTGGAGTAAAACATGACGGTAGTGCACAAGCGTAATCTATTGAACTAAAAAAGAAGTCTATATAAAATTCAACCTTATCTTTTAGTCAATTGAGTAATTATTATTGTTACATATGGTGGAAGTTGAAATTTAAACCTTATGGTCTAGAAAATTACACCGTAATTAACTTTGTTCGATAAAAAGAGTAATGTTATTCATAATTTCGTCATTATTATTAAGTGAACAGATAGCTTAGTGGTATAAGGCACGGTCTAAGTGATCGGCTGGCGCTGGGGATGCGGGTTCGTATCCTCAAGCGGCAGTGGTATCTTTTTGTGAATATATTGTATCATGGTATACAATTGAGCCGAAAGACGAAAAATATCAGAAAATTACAAATATTAACATGCAAATAAAAGGCAGATGAAGCTGCTCGCTCGTTCGCAGCTCTGCGACGATCGCATCACGTGACGTCATTCGTGAGTCATGTGAAGCGGCCGGCGCGATATTCTTTAAGTATTGAGGGGGTCTGTTTTCTCTGACGCTGGCTGTACATACCTTATGCTATCGTTATACAATGTAAGTGCAGTGACAGTTGCTTTCATCTCGTCTTATTAAATATTTCCTGTACAAATGCAACTGCCCACAATGCACTTTAATTATTCGATTTTTTTGACGTATATCCACTATGACCTTCAGGACGCAAGGCAATCTTACCTTTACTGACACACTTATCGAACAAAGGAAGCCGAATATGGACTAAATAAAATATGAATAGAGAAAAGAAAATGCGGACTCTGGACTCCAAAGTCAGGTATTGGATGCAAATATGATGGGCTGAAGACACGTTTAATGTTTTTATTAGTTTAAAGTATTTTGTGATATTAATATAGCCTCGGTACCTTAGTGGTTAAGGAGTCGGCCTCACGATCGAATCCCGGCCATTACACTGCCGAGGCATTTCTAACACAAGCAATTTAGCTTAGCTGGAGGTGTTTGAGAGAATATTAGTAATTACGGTTTTTTTATACTAAATACTACTTTATGATTGTTCATGTAACTAATTTATCTCTACTAAATTATTATTTCCTTGGCCTTTGCGATGGCGACTACCGTCTAAAATACCAACCCTAAACCAGAGCCTTATTCATATACAGGCTAGTATGGGAAGCTGAATAGGAAGTTGATGATTTTTGTGAAGACCCAATATTATAATGTCCAGTTTCATATTCCTAAAACCATTGCAGTATAATATAACAATATGCAATATAATATAACATACATACACACTCAGTTGCATGCATAGTTTTTTATAGGACCCGGTGCTCTATCGTATATCAAGCAAGTAAGGCAGTTCAATAGTAGGCTGCAGCAAAGGTCAGTAATAGACTGCAAAAGGCTGATTTAACAACTCCAGTGAACCTGGTAAAACTTACTTGGATGTTCAAAGAGATATCTCATTCATCGCTTAACAGAATATTTCTTTATCTTACTTCAACAAACTGATGATATGACGTCATGAAAAAGTTTGAGAATAAATGTTTAGATATCAAAATCGATGAGTAGGTAGGTATATGCTTTCAGTGACGACAGATGTGCGTGAAATGTTCAAACTTATGTGCTACAAAAGAGTTTATAAGTTTTCTAGACTGAACGAACAGTAAAGGAGAAATAATAGGGTAAAGAATGGTTATTCTTAATATTAACAACGAAAATATTGTTCAATGTGAAGTTGGGGCTAACAATCGCAATATTCAAACCATTTAGTACAGCGATTACTTAGTAACTTATATATTATTTTTAGGGGTTCATTAATTTTGTACGGATGACATAATTCGGTTTTTACACAATTTTACTAGTATTTTAAATGTGAAAGTATGTAAGGATGGATGAATTTATTTGTTTGAATGATGCTTAGGAGGCACTCTTATACGCAAAAACGGTTAAACCAATCAATTAAACTTTGGTTTAATTGATTGGTATACAGTTTGCTGTATACGGAGATAAATAGATAGGCTTGCGGTAAGCTAACTCATAGTAATAGGTTATTTTTATATAGCATAGGCTATTTTTATTCAAAAATTTAATAATATTTCACGTGTGTAAAGCCGTTGGTAAGCTGCCAGTAGTAAAATAAACTGAATAAAATAAGTCTGTAATAAAAATCTAAAACTTCTGCAGCTACAATATAAAATGTATTCAATTGCAAAAAATATGTGACTACATTTCTTTAGAGAGCTTTTAGTGGGGGCGTATTTACTCTGTGGGGGCAAGTCTTCCGCTCCGGGCTCATCCGGCGACACGCCCTTTACATTAGCTCTCTAGGAATAATACTCTGTACAAATCCGTCGTTTATCCCACTCGAGTTTAATGCGGGAGTTTATAATAACAGTGAACAACTTTGCAGTTATTCTAAAAATAAAAACAATATTACAATTTTATGATTTTATATCGAGAAATGACGAGAACAAAAGTGACTGACGTAGCCCAGCGGATTAGCTCGTTGAAGTGGTAGTAGGCGGGACACATAGCGCGCAGAACAGATGGCTGATGGAGCAAAAAAGTTCTGGAATGGCGACCGCGTACGGGCAAGCGTAGTGTAGGACGCCCAAGGGCCAGGTGGAAGGATGACCTCTTCCAGGTCGCCGGGAAGCGCTGTCATTCTGGAGGTCTGTGGGAGAGGCCTATGTTCAACAGTGGACTATGTGTGGCTGATATGATAATGATGATGACATCGACATGGTCACTGTACTACTTGTGTATGTTGTAGCATTATTATAAAAGTCATCAGGATAATTGCCTTATTTATTTGAGTTATATACGATATTTTGGCGCTGTTACAAGCGCCATGATCCCGGAAGCACTGATCGGATCGGATTAACTCAAATAAACCCGTTGATTTTTATAATAGTAGCATATTACAAATTCTATTTTCCATTAAATCACTTTTTATTATCTGGGGTTGGACATCAAAGTACTGAAGTCAACTGAAATGCTGTGTACATTGGACTACAGTGATAAAATGGTGTGTAGCTTGTAGAACCAGAGTCTTAGGAATTAGATGTCTGTTTCTGTACCTAAATATTATATAAAATAAAATTATGGAGCCCCCCAGGCCACTCTCCTACTCGTTAATGTATATGTTGACATTTAATTGTATCAGCAAATGGACCAACTTGCACATGTGGTTGGCTGAGGCTCCAATGATCTTGGCGACAATGTTCAAATTCACTCATTAGTGTAGAATACATTTCGAGAGTCGAGGACACACGCTAATTTAAAGTTCGTCAATCAACAAATAATCACCTCTTTAACCCTCTAACTAATATACCGTTGCATACTTCTACATGAATAATATGATAAAAATATTAATATGCTAAACTAAATGTTGCTTCACTCGACAAAACAAAGCAAAACTTATTATGTAGGTATAATTAAGCGGTATAAAATTCTGCAATACAAGCCGGAGCAATTCACAGGAGATTAAAACTAGGATGCCGTAGTAATATCGTACAGCATATTTCGATATTTGTTTAACTTTATATTGCTATTTCGTGTTGGTTTTTAAATTTAATATATACGTATACATATTTGTAAACGAAAACGGTATTGCTTGAAAATTGTCTAACTATTTCTGAAATAGGTTTTGCAGTTTGCTGAATCGACCAGAGGCAGATTCAAAGCAATTTGTATCTTAACAAAGATAGTCTATTATAAGGCTTTGCTTGAGAATTTATTCACTAAAGATACGCATTTTTGTTCAATTTTAAAAGGTCGTAGGTTCAAGCCTCACCTGGACAATTCTATTTCCTGATGTAATTGACTTAATAATGTCATTATCAATTTCATTTAATACGTATACATTAATAAGTATGCCACGAGTATTCGATACTATACAGAATAATATTAATGACTTGATTTTCCCAAAGTATAGCTTAGCAAGTTACAATTCAAAACAATACACCACAATGATCATTCATTCATCTGTAAAATGATCTTCATATAGAGTGTCTTCACTGTCATTATATAAGTGTAGCAAGCAGAGATGCATCACACCATCACGTTAACCGCAGTGCTTTACAATTAAAACGCACTCATTATAATCTGATGCCGCGTTAACGCAGAAATGATTAACAAACATGAGTATAGCTACAGAGAAATGGTTCTGCAATTAAGTTGCGTCGTTAGCAGGCACCCTAGCATCAGTACCGTTCATATAGGTCGTAACGACATGGCAGTGCCGCTCCAACAATTATAGGGTTATATTATTACGCTTTGAAAGATTCTCACCTATTCTATACATTATTGTGTCTTAGAAAAAATAATTCACATACAGTTTAAGGTTCAGTGTAGGGTGACTTAAAATTTCAAAGTTATAGACCTCTTACCAATTATATTATTTACCTTGTATCAATTTAAATAAATAAATTAAATATTTTTATTTGTACTTTATTGTACACTTAAATAGCATTTCAACAAAGAAAAGAAATATGTAGTTAGAAAATAAGAAAATAGTATATCACGCCAAAGTATATGTATTTGACTTTTCAGACTTATACCAAACGCGTTCTGCCATAGTAGGAAAATTAAAAAAGTCATGTGTTAAAAGACGTTCAGAAATAAAATTTCTAGGAGTAAATTCGACACTACGTCTTTATCAGAATGAAACTAGCAGTAGTCACTGCTCAACGTACCATAACTACACATCACTGGCACGCGTTACAAGGAAGCAATAAAAAAAATACTTTAGCAAATTGGAAAAGCAGCTGTTTCCTCTATTCTTGAGGCATTTCAAAAGTTGGCAGTGACTTGCGTCGCTCCACTTTATCAAAAGTGAGCTAATACTAAGACCATGAGTCGTGAAACTAAGTCGCTATGTGTGAGAATGTAGTGGTTACATAGTGAGTGTGCATTTTCTATTCTCCACTTTGAAACCTAATAGCCTGATTGCTGGGTTAATGGAGCCCGCGTGGATTTGTTCCAGCTAATTGGATCGTGACTGGGATTATCTTGGTCTTTATTTATTAAAGTTTCTTTTAAAATCGAAATGTATTTATATGAAATATCTACAGAAAGAAACTAATACGCGAGGACATATAATGGCAGTTCAATTAAAGTGTAATTTTACAAATCAAAATGCTTTTGAAAAAATTTTGATTTCTAAAACAACAGAAACAAACACAAAAAAAATCAGATAAAAAAAAAAACAAAACAAAAAGAAACTATGTATTCGATACTAAAACATAGTTAAAATATTCGGGACTCTTAAAAATATTGACTACTAGCTTTTGCCCGCGGCTCCGCCCGCGTGGATGTCAGTTATCGCGACCAAACATAGCCTATGTTCTTTCTCATGGTCTAATCTACCCCTTTAACAAATTTCATCAAAATCGGTTCAGTGGTTTAGGCGAGAAAGCGTAACATACAGACAGACAGACAGAGTTACTTTCGCATTTATAATATTAGTATGGATTATGGAACATTATTTTAACCCATAAATAGTAACGGTCTAAGCAGTCGTAAGATTTCAGTCGATTTTATTTGATTAACGCATAAAAAAAGAACTGACTCTAAACTATAGGTACTTACAAATTTTTCACTTTACAACAATCGCTTAATATAATCAAATAAACTAAAACACATTTTATATAAACAAAATATCAAAAGACTTTCATTACTATAAGTGGATTTGACGATAATTAGGGATTGAAATCCCACCTATTTTTCAGTTCGGCAAAGCCGCATAAGGCTTTAGAAGCAATCCCTGGGATCTGAAGCTATTAGCGACCGGGATTATTATTATTACTTAAAATTTTCAAGGAATGAAGTTTTATTTTAAATACGATTTAACAATAATCCCATTTTATTATCTGGGAAGCTTTCATGAACCGGAATAATTACACAATAACCTTCATTAGCAAGTTTTACAATTACAATGTAGTTTTTTACTGAAGAATTTATTACTCTGGAATTCGAAATTACGTGAGCACAAGTATTTATCAAAAGGCACGCTTAGTTTCTAGTTGAAAGAACAGAGAAAGAGGAAAATAAAATGGCAACAATGCAATCTTTCTGAGTATTCTCTACAAACAAGTTGACAAAACAGTGATGTATTTGCCTTCACAAGTGTTGTGAAAGTCTATGTTCGAGATGAAATTGTAGACAGGTGGCTAAGGAATAAACTTCCCTGTAAGTATGAGATTTAGATTTGGAATTTTATGCTTGTTCTAGCAACCTTTTAACATTTAAAATATTAAAAAGGTAGAAATATTTATTGTATTGCGTTGTTTTTAAACGAGGTGAATTGTAAAGACTAGGTAGAATACGATATTGACATTATTCATGTGGTATGAAAAACCGCAACGATAGAGCAATTGGGCATTATCCTAAATGTAGTTCAAATTCATTATCTAACCGAGCTTATTAAATTGAGAATTTTAAAAGAGCGGTAAAAATTGCGTCGGTTCTTATTTCATAGTTTGTAATTATTTTCAGAATCAGAATCAGAATAACTTTATTTGTGAAACATAGGTATACAAAGATCTTATATATAAATAGTAGGTGCACTATGTTTTGTCACTTGGGCATACAAATTGATTTAAAAGCTACTTAGCCACAATGTCATGATACAATCAATGAAATATTATTAGTATTGTTATTATTATAATGTCATAGTTTAGAATTAAAATGTCACAGTATTACATTATATTGAAGTATCATTTAAGAATTCGTCAAGCGTATGTCAATTAACAATGATTGTAGGGATTTTTTAAATTTAGATACAGGCATAGATTTTATTTTTTTAATCATCCATCCATCCTTTATTAGTAAGTGATTTGAATTTTAAATTTCCTGACGTCACTAAATCTTTTTTCATACCAGTTACATGATAAATTATCGTTTTGACGTTTAGTTAAAAGTAACTAATTTGACTAGTCAGTAGAAAACCCAATTCAGTTTGTATATAGTTAAAAATGTTGCCATTACCATTGTACGAACTCGTACTGAAATACCTATATTGCGTAGGCAAGCAGGAATCAAACACAATCTTGAGTTGAGACAATTTTATTGAAACACTATGAGCTATTTATACTTTTCGGTGCGACGAAACCATAACCTGATTTAGCATTTCGGTACAACACCATCTATCGAGCGTGCGTACACTAAGTAGCTAGTATTTGCATAATTATAATTAAGATAAGTACTAAACATTTCGCCCACCAAAAGGATTATGATCCTTTTCGAATCGCCCACCGTGAGAAGACATAAAGGTAGAACTTAATGGACTGTATGAATAAAATAGGGTTAATACCTTGGGTAAATACACAAAAAAAATAATTAGTACACATGTATAAGAATAGGTCGACAAAAATATAAAATAACAATGGACCTACTCGGTCACAGGAAGCAAACATAACTTTGAAGTAGGACGTTTAATAGTGGTACCCTTACAACGGATGGTAGCAACACGCGCCAAGCCATCCATACCCAGATGCAGTCTTGTGATTCGACCGAAAAGCCATTTAGAAGGAGGTAAATTGTCCTCTGCAACTAAAACTACATCGTCTTCTTTTAAATTTGGCGTCCGAGTAGCCCATTTATATCTCTGAAAGAAATGGGAAAGATACTCCTTTTGCCATCTACGCCAAAAGTTTTGTACCATACGTTGTACTAATTGCCACCTGCGCAGAGTACTCAGAGTAGAACTCTCGTAGTTATAATCAGGTGGTGTAACTAGTGGATGTCCCACCAAAAAGTGACCGGGGGTTAAAGGTGTGGGATATTCTGGATCGCTACTGTGCTGAGACAATGGTCTTGAATTTAAGCAAGCCTCAATTTGAGAAAGAACCGTTGTAATTTCTTCGAATGTGAGGGTGGAATCGCCTACGACCCGCTTCAGATGGTGTTTTACACTCTTTATTCCTGCCTCCCACAGTCCACCAAAATTGGGAGCGTGGGGCGGGATAAAGTGCCATTCTGTCTGAGAGTTAGCAAGAGCTGTTGCAATATCATTAAACATGGCACTTTCCTGTTTGAAAAGTACCTGCAACTCTTTAGCAGCACCGACAAAGTTGGTCGCATTGTCACTCCAGATATGGTGACAGTGACCACGCCTGGAAACGAAACGCCTAAACGCTGCTAAGAAAGCTGCGCGCGTAGCCATGCATACAAATAGGCAGATATAGCCTTTGTAAGATCGCTGCCCACGTCCCTTAGATACACGCATGTTTATGGGACCCGCAAAATCAACACCTGAACTTATAAAGGCTTTACCAGGTGTCAGTCTGCACGCTGGCAGGTCACCCATCATTTGCTGTCTGGTTGAAGCCGCATATCGTATGCAACGAACGCATTTGTGTATATGCTCCCGAATCATACCTTTTACTCGGTTGATAACTAGTTGTTGCCCTCCATGAAACGTCCTTTCATGAGCATCTGCTACAATCAACTTTGCCAAAGCCGAGTCGTGTGGAATTATCAATGGATGCTTTGCGTTATCAGGTAGTTGAGAGTGCCGAATTCTACCCCCAACACGCAATATCTCATTTTCATCGAGAAAGGGGTTCAACCTAAATATGGAACTTTTGTTATTGAGAACTTGTTTGCCTTTTATCGCGCTTATTTCTTTGTTAAAAGCATGTTGCTGAGCACACAGTATGCAAATCAGCAACGCCTTACGAAGCTCCTCAACTGACAAGTAGGATATCACCTTCGTACCATTCTTACGCCATTTTGCCATCATCAAAAACCTTCTGCAATAAGCCACAACTCTCATTAGGTTTCGCAATGATGAGAACCGAGACCAAAATGAGTCATCTAATTCAGAGTTCGGCCTAGCTAAATGAACTTTAACTTGTTTCTTCTCCTCATTAGTGGAGATAGACGCAGGTCTTGAGTAATCTATCAGATCATTCTTGAGCCAACAAGGACCCTGTCGCCAAAGTTCATTCTCTCGAAGCGCAGTTGGAGATGCACCTCGCGAGGCAATGTCTGCAGGATTTTCGGTGGACTTCACATGCGCCCACTGAGTATTGTCAATGAGACCTAAAATTTCTGAAGTGCGATTGGCAACAAACGTTTTCCATCGACTTGGGTGATCACTCAACCAAGCCAAATACAACTGACGAATCAGTCCACGCGTGCAGCTTAGATTTTTGAATATTCATCACTTCAGCCACTTCAGTTAGCAGTTTAGCAGTTAAAACAGCAGCGCAGAGCTCCAAACGAGGGATGGATATTTGCTTTACTGGCGCCACCTTAGTTCTTGCAGTTAAGTGATGCGAATGAACACGGCCTGCGGAATCTATTACCCGACAGTACACAACTGCCGCATAAGCCAGATTTGACGCATCACCAAACCCATGCAATTCAACCACGATATTATGGTCCATTGTGTTAATCCATCTTGGGATATGAAATTCGTTGAGCTGATTAAGCTCCGCTTTATACGATAACCATTCCTGTAGTAGGTTTGGTGGTAGCTCATCATCCCACCCAATACCCGCAATCCATAGCTTTTGAATGAGTACCTTGGCAGTGATGATACAGGGCGCTATCCAACCTAGTGGATCATAGAGACGTGCAATGTCAGAAATGACAGTTCGTTTGGTAACAGGATCAGACGCAGATAACGCTCTCACGGAATATTCAAATTCATCAGTAATTTGATTCCAGGTAAGTCCTAAGACCTTAGTTGCCTTATCTAATTTTATTTCTAAATCCTTACCCGATTCCTCTCTGAATTCCTGTAACAGCCGAATCCTATTACTTGTCCATTTCTGTAGTCTAAAACCACCCTTTTGTAGCAATTCATTAATTTCATTGTATAATTTTATAGCTTCTGTTTCAGATTGGCAGCCCGTCATCAGGTCATCCATATAGAAATCCGACAGTACTCTAGGAGCGGCCAATGGGTACGACTTGCCTTCATCAATAGCGACCTGTTGCAATGATTTGATTGCAAGGTAAGGTGCACTTGAAGTACCGAACGTGACCGTCAATAGCCGGAAGTCCTGAAACTCCTGGGTGGGATCATCTCTCCAGACAATCCTCTGAAAATCTTGATCTTGCTCTGCTACTTTTATTTGGCGATACATTTTTACAATATCTGCCGCAAGACAAATAGGGTGTTTGCGCCATCTCAACACAATGTGACGTAAGTCAGACTGGAGAGTGGGTCCCACCATTAGAGTGTCGTTTAAGGAAACACCGTTTGTTCCCTTGCACGACGCATCAAACACCACTCTAACTTTTGTAGTCAACCTATCTTGGCGAACCACTGCGTGGTGTGGCAGGTACACAGCGTCTTCTCGATTCTTTTGTATCACGTCTGTAATTCTTTCCATATGACCAAGTAATAAATATTCCTTAATCACATCTGTGTACTGTTGTTTTAATTGAACATCCATTGATAGTTTCCTTTCTAAACCATGTGCACGCTTTATTGCAATTGCTTTAGAATTGCCTTGTTTACATGGTACGTCTTCACATTTAAAGGGCAATCTCACCACGTAGCGACCACTTTCGTCGCGCCGCGTTGTTGCGTTAAAAAAATCTTCACAGGCCTGTTCTTCAGGTGTGAAAATCTTCCTAGTGTTGGAAGGCTCGGAATCAAGTTCCCACAATCCCTTGAGCATATCATTGTCGCTTACTTTAGCATGCATAGAAACGATCAAGTTATGCTGGTTGTTTGAACTTGCTTCTTTGCTTACCTGTCCAGACACAATCCACCCTAGAAGAGTGTCTTGAGCAACTGGTGAGCCTGAAGGGCTCTTAATCAACCCTTCCTTTAAAATGTGAGCATAAATTTCAGCTCCTAACAAGATATCAATCTTGTTAGGGGAATTGAACTTCGGATCAGCGAGTTTAATTTCATCTAATTCGCGCCAATCCTGGATATCAAAATTGGTATCCGGCATTACAGAAGTCAGCGAACTCAAAACATGCGCGGTTACTTCTATGGCAAAGGATGGATCATGCAATGACTGTATTTTAACTTTAACCACATGTCTAGAGACAGTGTCATTGCGATCACCACCTATACCTGCAATTGTAGTTCTTGTACCTATTCTCTTCAAACGAAGTAACTGCGCGGCTGACTCCGTTATAAACGACGCCTGCGAACCTTGATCTAACAAGGCGCGAAGGATTTGATATGACCCATACCTTGACTTAGCCCTGACCAGCGCTGTGGCTAGCAGGACTTGTTTATGAGCATTCATAAAATGGGTTGCAATTATGGTCTCTTGCTGTTGTGGTTCTAGATTGTGATCATGAGCCTTTCTAGGCTCTGCTGAGGCGGCAGCAGTTATGCTTGCGCTAGGCGATTTGGTATGCAATAAAGTGTGATGCTCACGGTTACAAATACGGCATTTTGTTGGCACTCGACATTCATTTGAATGATGGTTAACACCTAAACAATTAAAACAAACTCCTAAAGACTGGACAATATCACGACGCTTATCAATATCTTCTTTAGATAACTTTTTGCATTGGAACAACTTATGGCTATCTGAGCAATGAGGGCATGAAAACTTGGCAACGCTATGCATAACCTTTGTAGACGCGTTAGTATTTACATTTTTAGACTTAGGCTCTATGCTTTCTAGAGCGTGAAATCGTGTCTCCAAAAAGGTACAACATTGATGAAAAGACGGTAACTCCCCGGATGCTTGACTAACATGCAGTTCCCACTGCTTCCGAGTTTCCCCGTCCAACTTCAAACTTATGATATAAATAATAATTACATCCCATGTGCTAACATCAATACCTAAAACCATTAGCGGGTTTAGTAGACAAAGGACTTATTCGCAAAATGACCTGCAGTCGTTTTTGGGCCTATTCGTGAGATACCCTATTCGTAAAACACCCTTTTCGTGAAATACCCTGTTCGTAAAACACCCTTTTCGTAAAATACCCTGTTCGTAAAATACCCTATTCGTAAAATACCCTATTCGTGAAATACCCTATTCGTAAAATACCCTATTCTCGATTTTGAAGATGTAGGAATAATCCATAGTCTAAGTGTATAACACAGAGATGTAGCACTTATAGATTTGTAAAAAAATTAAAAATATCGCGGCGAAAACTTTGATGGGGTCTCCTGTAAATTTTACCATTTCCGTAATGTGGCCCTTTGGCATTTAACCAGCGATGTAGGCGTCGAGGTTTTTTAAATGCTAAGACCCTTCATAATCGCGAGGTGTGTAATCTTAGAGACTACTTTCTTAAGTCGAACGTGGACATGCATCGTGATGTAGTCAACGTAGATACCGGACTCACCCCGCTCGGTTTGGCTAAAGAGAACTGGCGCAGGCCTACAATAGTTAGCACTGACGGCCGCAGGGAGGTATGGCAGAGTAAGGAGCTACATGGCAGGTTCTATCGGGCCCTACACAGGCCCGAAGTAGATCTACTGGCGTCTATGTCCTGGCTAAGTTTCAGTGACCTTTTTGGGGAAACTGAAGGTTTTGCCTGTGCAATTGCAGACGAAGTTATTAAGACGAATAACTACCGGAAGTATATCATGAGGGATGGAACAATTGACATTTTGTCGAGCGTGTCACCAACCTGGTGAATCCCTCAGGCATATTACTTCCGGTTGTTCTCGTCTTGCTAACGGCGAGTACTTGCACAGACATAATCAAGTAGCTAGGATAATCCATCAGCGACTTGTTCTGAAATACAACCTTGTAGAAGTTGAGGTGCCGTACTATAGGTATGTTCCTGAGCCAGTTCTAGAAAATAGCCATATCACATTGTACTGGGATCGATCTATCATCATTGATAGGACTGTTGTAGCTAACAAGCCTGACATTGTGGTGATAGACCGATCCAAACGCCGAGCATTAACTGTTGATGTCACCATTCCTCATGACGAGAATCTCGTGAAAGCTGAGAAAGATAAACAAGTTAAACGAGGTTGTCGACATGTGGAATGTTGACTCAGCAATCATTGTACCGATAGTCGTATCAGTCAAGGGACTGAGCAAAGAGCCTCGACCAACATCTGAAGAGGCTCGGGTTGGATGGTTGGGTCAAGGCGCGCATCGTGAGGAAGTTTCTTTCTCTATAGCCCTAACCACCGGTAGCTTGGTCCCTGTACCCGATGCCGGTGGGATACTATTTTTTATATTTTTAAATGTTTTTTTTTTAAATATGTATTTAAAAATATAATTTATAAGATTTTTAAATGAATAAAGAGAACAATAATAAATAATAAGCGGTATATATTCTATTTTATCACATAAATATTGTATTTTGTTTTTATTGTTTTTCAAGGAATAAAAAAAAATAACATGTTAACAAAGCCATCTGCTGGATTTGCGGCGGACTAGTTGAATAACAATTAGAAAATTAAAAAATACCCAACTGCGAAGAGATTAATACCTAAAAATTTAAACTATTCAACGATACCCCAGTTAATATAGTTCGTTGAAATTATTTTTTATTTTTTTAACAATATGGCGAATTTCGTCCGCCATATTGTTTTTTTACATTTTATGCCTGTAACGAACGAAGTAAACGGTAACGAATAAAAATACATACATACCTATATACGCGCGAAAAACATTAGCCTCGCTTTTTGCAGCCGGGTAAAAATAGGTCATTTTAAGAATAGGTCTTTTTAAGAATAAGTCATTTTGCGAATTAGTCTTTATAAGAATAAGCCAATTTGCGAATAGGTATTTTTAAGAATAAGTCATTTTGCGAATTAGTCTTTATAAGAATAAGGCATTGGACGAATAGGTCCTCTTTTTAGGGGTAAGGCGTTTTGCGAATAAGTCCTTTGTCTACTAAACCGCTCGTGTAAACAATCCGTCGTTACATCTCTAAGACCTTTCAAAGCACTTGATGACTCTACAGTCGCACTACGCTGACTAAATAGGCGTTTTAAAATATTGTTTGACATAAACTTTTTATTATTATATCTAAGCTCTAACATTTGCCAACATTTCATGTAATTGTTTTCTGTGATAGGTACATGCCTTATAAGCTGCTCTGCTTCACCGGACAATTGAGTTTTTAGATAATGCAGACGTTGAACGTCGTCTAACCTTGTATTCTTGTGGACTAGCGATACGAACAAATCTCTAAATGTTGACCACTGCGCGTAATCACCACTAAAAGTTGGCAAAACAATTCGAGGCAATTTTACTATATTATCAGGTGCAACAGAGCTAGCTGCCTTTGCAGACGGAACAAGAATAGACTTCAATTTGGAAAAAGTGGACAAAGAATCTTTAAGCATAACCTTATAAGTGAGATAAGTCTCGTAGACGGATTCATATACATCTTCTTCTTCAAAATACTTAGCAAGTTCTTCAGTTCCATTTTCAGTGATAATACTCTCATGCTTCGATGTAAAACTTTCAAAATGCGTTTCTAAAGTATTCAGCCGCGCCTCTATGTAATTTTCAGATATTCTATCTTTTGGGGACTTTTTAAAATTCGTTAAACCTTTTTCTATCTGTTTTTTGAGTTGCTCTAAGACTCTAATATCTTTTTCCATTTTTGTTTTTTTTTTTGCAATAGTTCAGGACGGCAGAATTTCACAAGTGTGGTTGTAGTCAGAATTTTTTAAGTGTTTGGTTAGAAAAAGATCGCTCTAAAATTGGGCATAGGTTTCCCGTCTGGTCGTTTTTCTGGTTTAGTAGACAAAGGACTTATTCGCAAAACGCCTTACCCCTAAAAAGAGGACCTATTCGTCCAATGCCTTATTCTTATAAAGACTAATTCGCAAAATGACTTATTCTTAAAAATACCTATTCGCAAATTGGCTTATTCTTAAAAAGACTAATTCGCAAAATGACTTATTCTTAAAAAGACCTATTCTTAAAATGACCTATTTTTACCAGGCTGCAAAAAGCGAGGCCTATGTTTTTCGCGCGTATATATGTATGTATGTATGTATTTTTCTTCGTTATCTTGTGACATTGTTAATGCTTATATTTTCAAAATTAATGAGGTAGCAATTATTTAATTGTAGGTAGCAAATAGTAGCAATTAGGTAGCAATATCTAATCTCTGTCTCGATTCTAAATGAGGCAGGCAACCAGCCATTCTGACGGACACTCGTATACCTAACATCAATTATTAATAATAAAAATAATTATTGTGATTTTATTTAATTATTGTTAAAAAAGAGGAAAAACAGTAGGTTTTTTATTGTCATATTTTGAATTTTTTGCCTTTTTAATAAATAATTAATATGATTATGTATTCCATTTCTTTAAATATTTACTCCTTATACACTTAGACTATGGATTATTCCTACATCTTCAAAATCGATAACAGGGTATTTTACGAATAGGGTATTTTACGAATAGGGTATTTTACGAATAGGGTATTTTACGAACAGGGTATTTTACGAAAAGGGTGTTTTACGCACAGGGTATTTCACGAAAAGGGTATTTTACGAATAGGGTATCTCACGAATAGGCCCAAAAACGACTGCAGGTCATTTTGCGAATAAGTCCTTTGGCTACTAAACCGTTTTTCTTGTAATTATTCTAAGTCCCAATTCTACGCAAATTATTCTAAGTCCTAATCTCTTTTCCAATTAATACAGAGTACTCACAGTTTGTCCAGTTTTCGAAGGGTAACAACACATCACTCACGCTGCTGGGTTACCTTTGCTATGTCCGGTATACGCCATCCAACTAGTTGGCTAACTTGTACGATGACTAATTTGCCATCAGCTCCGGTATCCTTTCCTTGACCGTTGCAGCCAATGATATTTTATACAAGATATGTTACGTTCATAGTAACTGACTCCTCAAATCTGATCCAACAGTCTGTCAGTGCACAATAGTTGACAATTAGCGTTAAAGTAGTACGAAAGATGGGATAAGCACGTGAGTAAAAAAGATGGCTATACTTCGGAATGATTCGGACGATTGTACTTAGGATCGCTTCGAAGCATAGATTATGATTTTTTTTGAATAGAAGGGGTATTTCGTTGGTAGGCAAGAAATTAAATTCGTGAAAAATACGTCATTATTTAATTCGGAAAATGATAATAATTTATAAAGATAATTAGGAAAATTCTCGAAAATAAAACCTTAGTGCCGTACTGACGTTATAATCAAAAATATACTCCTTCAAATAAATTTTATTTATTTCTTTTCTGCCTCTTAGAAAGTTTTTTATTTTGGGATTATTTTTATGAGCAGAATGAAGCCGAGCAGTGGTATATTTGTCAGTTATTTAAATTCTTCCTGAGCAATGTTCCTTTTTTCGAAGTATATCTCTCAGTGGTTTCAAAATGATTGCTACAAATTCTTCTGCTTTTTGAAGGTGTCCAGTCAAACTCATTTCGTTGTTCTTTAACAATTGCAATCCACTCTTGAAGTCGTCGGAAACCTTGAAAAAAAATTTAGGTTATTACAATTATTTAAAGGACAACAAATAAATAAAACAAAAATTTTGTTACTCAATTTTAAATAACAAATAAAACTGAACAGCAGGTCGAAATTATTACATTAGTAGGCAGTAAACTGAAAATTATCGTATGTCGCATCTGTACTGATAATCTATGCAAACAGTGTTGTTGTGTCCTTGTCGTACTCATATCAAAAAGTATTTCTGTCCTTTTTCGTTGCCGCCATTATTTTAAAAATATTATTAAACGAATTTTAATGAAATACACTAAAAAATCGGTAATATTGTATGTACTTACATGTGATAGAAGATCCTTCGTATTTTATTGATTTTAGTGTCGTAATTTGTACATTTTTAAAAACACACGGTGGCATTTTTATTGCAATTTTATTATGCGCTTACATACGTGACAACTCAGCGTTTGCCAGACATATACTAAATGCGATACGTCCCAATTAGGACGTTTTCGCGTCTTCACCAGGCGCAGTCTAATAACATATCTGCCTCTTTTTTGTATGTAATATCATTGGTTGCAGCGACGTCTTGTGTTCAAAACCAGAAGCTAGCGACCAGCAATCTTCATATATCACTAGCGACGTAGCGGCGAGTAGCGTTACTTACTAGCGTCCTTCACATAGTCGTAGAGTCAATCCAACAATGCATCCGGCTCTGGAGGACCATGTACGAACTCGTACTGAAATACCTATATTGCGTAGGCAAGCAGGAATCAAACACAATCTTGAGTTGAGACAATTTTATTGAAACACTATGAGCTATTTATACTTTTCGGTGCGACGAAACCATAACCTGATTTAGCATTTCGGTACAACACCATCTATCGAGCGTGCGTACACTAAGTAGCTAGTATTTGCATAATTATAATTAAGATAAGTACTAAACAACCATAAAAAAATTACATCAAAACATACGTTCATAAGAACCTTCTCCTAACAATAACGAATACAACAAAAAAAGAATAAACGAAATCGGTCCAGCCGTTGAGGCGCTATCTCGTGACCAAGGGCAATAGGGGTTCATTTTTATATATATTGACTTTTAATTTATATTCTGACTGTACTCGACATGACGGTAATAGGAAGCGTAAAATATTAATACTTTGGAGAACAATAGAATCCCAGACTCGACATCACGGGACCCGACATAAAGGGAACAAACCGTTTGTGATTGTGACCAATACACTACTTCATTCGATATGGGATTAAAAATCGTATCGTTTGATTAATCCAGCGAAAATTAGCATTGAACCAATGGCAACGAATGGCAGTTATTTAAAAATTAAACACAGTTGATGTCTGTATCGTACAGAAATATTACATAACTTCCATTACGCTGTTAGGAATATATCGGGTCGTCACCTCATAACGAGGTAGGATCTATGAAATTGCATCAAAAACAAGAAAACAATAATAAATTGCTTTTGAATCTTAAATCGATTATTTTATATCGAACCTTTCGATTTGTAAGTGTCAATGAATGGAATTATGAGCATGAAATCAAAGATAAGAATCAAAGGTATATGATAGCTGAAAATTAGAACAATACAAAACTAAGAACAATTTATCTATATTTCATTTATTTTACCTATATGTGAATACACAAACTGCAGATATTGGTACTGCAAACAGCTCGTACTACAATCACTATTACGAAATTCTATATCAACGGTATCGAAAATTGCTACCATGGAACCTTGAGGTAAAACTTTGAACAAGGTCAGCTTTGAATTTTTGAAACATCCCACTTAGATAAACCTTGCGTATGGATAACAGGGAACGTGTTACGAATACGCGCAGTTCTTTTGGGTTTGAGCTTTTATTTTTTATGAGGTTCTTTTTTTCAAGCGAAGGTAAAATTATTCTTAAATAATGGAGTATACTCATGTAAAGTCTGTCGTAAGCGGACTGATCGCTAAGTAGGTTTGAGTTACTTGTATTTAATAGATACCGGAATAACATTTAGTAGTTCCTTTGGAAATTTTGTAAGGGAACTACTGTGATTTATTTATCTTAGCAGTTCTACTACTCTTTTCGATATTTCTATAATATTGAGACTAAAAAATTGTAGTGGTAAACAATCGATGCTCTACGAACTCTCGGAGAACCGAATTGAATCAGATTTTAAAAATGAGTTTTTGTAGATGAGGTTCTATGTTTCAAGTTTAGGTCCCGTTATACCTTTTTTTCGTTTGGATATCCCCTCGGATACCCTTGCCTCTGCCGAAGCTGGAAGGGGAGGTTATGTCGTACTCGAACCGACTAAAACCGCATCCCTTACGGTCTGGCCCTCCTCGGGAGGGGACACAACGGTGTCCCCGACTCGCCCCCGGAATGGGGAGGCGCGCTTTTCAGAGCGCCGCCGCCGCCGTGGTCTGCTTCTGCTGGGGTGACAGGCGGCTCCACCCGTCACCCCCAGGCCCGCGCTCTACACTTTATTACCTTACATTTGTGGGTATAAATGTAAGTAAAATGGTTTACAGTGAAAAAAATTGCCATTACAATCAATACGCAAGAGTGACCATAAAGCCGATCTAATATCACTAACACCAAAGAGTACCAGAGACATGAACACAGCCACTCTTACTTAACATGAAAGCATCAATATACCTACCTAACCTACCTCTCTAACGTATATTGTGTAGAACACTCGGCCCTCAATTCGCCTTTGCTCTCCGAACGATGTGTAAACATAAAGGCATCGAGTTACAGAACTACAAGGACCTCGAGATCCATACCTTCGTGTTTACAATCCCTATCGCCAGCTTTTGTCGATTTTGATAGAATAAACGAAGTTATTACTAAGAGCGAACACATCATATTGACCTGCGCAATTTTGCGTGGTTGGAAACGTGATTTCCATTTCTGTAAACATTTACCACTATCAAAATATAGCGGTGTGTGCATAAAATTTCAAAAGTGGGTTCGATTGTAACTCGATGTTAATATTTGTTTGCATGAATTTATTTATTTACATTGGGTTACATGTTTTTATTCGCAAAAATATTTTGTGTGTATATGTATTAAAAAATAACATGACATAAACTCACGCCTGTATTCCCCGAAGGGGTAGGCAGAGGTGCTAGCACCCACATTTCGCCAGTTTATGTTTAGGTCCCAATGTAATAGGTGGCGAGTCTATTGCCATTAACCGGGCACTTATAAACCTGCGATAACATTAATAACTTCGAAATAAACATAACTTCGAAAAGCATCGAAAAGTCATTGGTGTGTGCCAAAACCCTGGGATCGAACCCGAGACCTCGTCTCAGCAGTCCATTACCCATACCACTAGGCTAAAAATATTTATGCCAAAAAGTGTTTAAATGATGTTAAGAGCAAATCAAACTTTTTTATGGGTACAGTATATAGTTCGAACTAAAAGTGTGCATCAAAATATCAGAAATCGGTCTACAGAAAGAGAAGATGAAGATCGATCTGATGCTGACTGTACAAGCTTTGATTATGAGTCGATCATAGATATACAACAAAAGGATTATACTAATAAGAACATATTAATAAGTGTCTGCTATTAGTTTGTGTGACTACGTTGAGAAACATCGTAAAATCATGAAATCCGAAACCAGTTGTATCTTCCTTTAAGGAAACATAAGCGCTATCTAAGGTTTTACTCGAATTTCGTTATGCAAAACATAAATTAGGGTAATCTGTAGCCATTACCAGCCCCGTAATGATTGAGAGTAAAAAGATTTATTAAAGAAATATGATTTCAAAGGTCTAAACCACCAAGAACTTTACGAGACCTCGAAAATTATGAACTTTTTGATTATAACCATTTATATAAAAGTTAATTAGTCGATAAAATCTAAATTTCTGAATTAATGTTCATATAGAGGCCACAAAAGAAAAGAAATTTCATTCTTTTGTTTTATAATAAAATATTAATTATGCAAAAGCAGTCTTGTCCGTTCTCTTTTGTTTGTACTTTGTCAGTAAAACACTTGATGGTTTTTATTGTCTCAGTTTCTTTATATAAATTTAAATAAGATTGCAACAGAGAAGATGCGTTCTCAAACTGTCAGCGAAAGGGTAACTGACCCTGTCAATAACAAAATATTCTATGTGGAAAAACACAAACTTACTTACTACTATATAAGTTTTCGAAATAAATTCACTACCATGTACAGTCTAGTCACACGATCTTGACATACAAAGTACTCAAAATTATCTTAATGCTTTGGTTTCCACACTTCTCGTTGACTGATTTTTCTGATATTTGCTACAAACCTTCAGTTCGAGCATTTTAATACAATGTAAATTGATAAAACAGTTTGATTAGCCCTTAATACCTTGGTATTATGATCATTTCAGACTTGGTAATCAAGATCGCTCCAACGCTGACTGTACATATAATAAAATAATTTAGTTTTCATTTTCCTCAACGTTTCACCAAGGCTATACTTTTTTTATCGCGCGAAAAATCCCCATGGACATCACCCCCACGGAGCCGGTGGAGGTGGTTATGTCGGACTCAAACCGACTAAAACGCACGCCGTCTTGGGTCGTTGGTTGCCGGAGGTGAGATTGCCGAAAGCATATCTTTCGTCACCATAGCTATACTGGTATACACTAACATAATGACGTAACTATGACAACTAAAATTGTACCTACGTCACAGAATAGACAACCTACATGAATAACGATCGTATTTGACGTGACCCAGCTTCCAAATTACACCTAAAATCAAGTACCACCAACTAATCCGAAAAGCGCTAGACCTAGTTTTATGACCCTTGTCGCAATCGATTCCTCTGGTACTAACCAACTGGAAATAATGGATGCATGCAGTTTTATACGGTAAGCTCCATCAGAGCCGTACTTGGATTTTGCTGTCAATTCAGTTAGACATGTTTTATGTAAACCGATTTTGTAGCAACATTTTGTTATAGTCAATTATTAGCAGATTAGCAGTGTCTCTATAACCCGATTCCTGCCAGCTTACTCTACAAAGAGAACCATGGCAGAATTCCATACAAAAGAGGGAAGATTTTTTTTCAAAACGATCACCCTTGCAGAGTAAGTAATGTTATATAAGTACCATATTAAATCAATTAAAAAAAAGGAATCCCAATTGGATACGTTTTCACTGCGAACAACGTAACAGATTACTTGCGTATTACAGTCAAAACTCTAAGCAGCATATTAAGGAATCTGGTTGAAAAATTATTTGATGAGACTAGTTCAACTTCAACTCAAATATACTTGTTATTTTACTTTCCCCACATAACATTACTATTAAAAATGAGTTTGAAAACGCTATATTACTAAAACGTTTAATAAACTTAATTGAAAACAAAAGCCTGGCTAACCTAGAGACCAGTTTATAATTTGATTTGATACATTAACATAAACAAACAATAAATTGTAGTTGTAATATTATACGCATTTGCATAATGTAATCGTTTTAAACCACGTGATGTGATAATGTATTGAACTTAACGACATCAACCATTCGTTAGTATATAAAGTCTCAGTCCCACCACACTAGGTAGCGAAAAGCGAGTTTCTAAAAACACATATAACAAGCTCAAAAGCAAAAAGCTCAAAAGCAAATTTCAAAAGTGGGTTCGATTTTAACTCGATGTTAATATTTGTTTGCATGAATTTATTTATATACATTGGGTTACATGTTTTTATTCGCAAACATATTTTGTGAGTATATGTATTTAAAAAATATTTATGCGAAAGTCTTAAAATGATGTTAAGAGCAAATCAAACTGTTTTATGGATATATGGAACAAAAAGTGTGCATCAAATATCGGAAATCGATCTACAGAAAGAGAGGAAAAATCAAGGAATTAAGATTATTTAAATCACTTTGTTCATGAAGATCGATCTGATGCTGACTGTACAAGCTTTGATTACATGTTTTGATTATGAGTCGGACTTAGATATACAACAAAAGGATTAAACTATCAGTTGCCTCACTTAAAGGCATACTCTAAAATAGGAGCCTTCTAAAATAAGTTGCCGATCGCTTCAGTGCGAATTTGCGTATTTGTTGTTCCATCCAATCGCGATGACATTTCCGGTACAATTTGTACCCCAAAAATAAGAGGCCAATGCCCAAAAAAACACAAATGGTTACAAGTATATAGTTGGTATTGGCTGCATGTTGTTGCAGCTGGGCGACAGCCCCCGAATTTGTACTGCACCGAAGAACGTATTAATAAGTGACTGCTATTAGTTTGTGTGACTACGTTGAGAAACATCGTAAAATCATGAAATCCGAAAACGGTTGTATCTTCCTTTAAGGAAAAAAATCGCTGTCTAAGGCTTTACTCGAATTTATTTATACAAAATAAAAATTAGGGTAATCTGTAGCCATTACCAGCCCCGTAATGATTGAGAGTAAAAATATTTATTAAAGAAATATGATTTCAAAGGTCTAAACCACCAAGAACTTTACGAGACCTCGAAAATTATGAACTTTTTGATTATAACCATTTATATAAAAGTTAATTAGTCGATAAAATCTAAATTTCTGAATTAATGTTCATATAGGGGCCACAAAAGAAAAGAAATTTCATTCTTTTGTTTTATAATAAAATATTAATTATGCAAAAGCAGTCTTGTCCGTTCTCTTTTGTTTGTACTTTGTCAGTAAAACACTTGATGTTTTTTACTGTCTCAGTTTATTTATATTAATTTAAATAAGATTGCAACAACAAGATGCGATCTTAATCTTAAATATGTTAGCGAAAGGGTAACTGACCCTGTCAATAACAAAATATTCTATGTGGAAAAACACAAACTTACTACTATATAAGTTTTCGAAATAAATTCACTACCATGTACAGTCTAGTCACACGATCTTGACATACATAGTAATCAAAATTATCTTCATGCCTTGGTTTCCACACTTCTCGTTGACTGATTGTTCTGATATTTGCTACAAACCTTCAGTTCGAGCATTTTAATACAATTTAAATTGATAAAACAGTTTGATTAACCCTAATACCTTGGTATTATGATCATTTCAGACTTGGTAATCAAGATCGCTCCAATGCGGACTGTACATACATAATAAAATAATGTAGTTGTCATTTTCCTGAAAGTTTTTTTTTATAGCGCGAAAAATTCCCACGGATACCGTCCCCACGGAGCCGGTGGAGTTGGTTATGTCGGACTCGAACCGACTAAAACGCACGCCGTCTTGGGTCGTTGGTTGCCGGAGGTGAGATTGCCGAAAGCATATCTCTGTCACCATAGCTATACTGGTATACACTAACATAATGACGTAACTATGACAACTAAAATTGTACCTACGTCACAGAATAGACAACCTACATGAATAACGATCGTATTTGACGTGACCCAGCTTCCAAATTACACCTAAAATCAAGTACCACCAACTAATCCGAAAAGCGCTAGACCTAGTTTTATGACCCTTGTCGCAATCGATTCCTCTGGTACTAACCAACTGGAAATAATGGATGCATGCAGTTTTATACGATAAGCTCCATCAGAGCCGTACTTGGATTTTGCTGTCAATTCAGTTAGATATGTTTTATGTAAACCAATTTAGTAGCAACATTTTGTTTTAGTGAATTAGCAGAGTAGTAGTAGCGTGGGTCCCTATAACCCGATTCTACAAAGCGTGCTCTACAAAGAGAACCATGGTCGAACGCCGTACAAAATTGCTATATCAGGGAAGATTTTTTTGCCACCGGCTTCCCTTTTCATAACGTTCACCCTTCACCATTGCCGAAAATCCACGCTAATATTATGAATGCGAAAGTAACGCTGTCTGTCTGTCTGTATGTTACGCCTTCACGCCTAAACCACTGAACCGATTTTGATGAAATTTGGTAGAGGGGTAGATTAGACCATGAAAAAGGACTTATACTACGTTTGGTCGCGATAACCGACATCCACGCTGGCGGAGTCGCGGGCAAAAGCTAGTATTATATAAGTGCCATATTAAACCAATTTAAAAAATGAAGGAATCTTAATTTGTAAACGCATTCACTGCAAACAACGTAACAGATTACTTGCGTATAACAGTCAAAACTCTAAGTAAGTGCTGATATGAAGTATGGAATCTGGTTGAAAAAGTGTTTGACGAGACTAGTTCGAGTTCGACTCAAATATACTTGTTTATTTTACTTTCCCCACTGAACAGAAGTATAAAAAAAAGAATTTGAAAATGCTATATTACTAAAACGTTTAATAAACTTAATTGAAAACAAAAGCCTGGCTTAGGTTAGCCAGGCTTTTGTTTTCAAGCTAGCAGGCTAGACCAGTTTATAATTTGATTTGATACATCAACATAAACAAACAATAAATTGTAGTTGTAATATTATACGCATTTGCATAATGTAATCGTTTTAAACCACGTGATGTAATAATGTATTGAACTTAACGACATCAACCATTCGTTAGTATATAAAGTATCTGTCCCACCACACTAGGAAGCGAAAAGCGAGTTTCTAAAAACACATATAATAAGCTCGATTTATCTTCATTTTATTATTTTTATCTCAGTATACGCCTATCCTGACTAAAGTCAAAGTCATTTATTCTCAATCTTGAACATTCAAATTGTTTCTTATTGACGCCAATTTTAATTCTACTTCATCTAAGTTTACCACCGC
Organism: Eilema sororculum; assembly: GCA_914829495.1. Classification (NCBI taxonomy): domain Eukaryota; kingdom Metazoa; phylum Arthropoda; class Insecta; order Lepidoptera; family Erebidae; genus Eilema; species Eilema sororculum. The sequence goes on along the minus strand of OU618552.1, from coordinate 13,941,691 downwards.
TTCCAAGGCGCTGGTGGAGAAGAAACGGCGCAACAAACTCCACTACACTTCTACGTATTATCGAAAACTGTCCTAAATTCAGCCACTTGGATCGTAGCATCACGTCACTCCGACGAGGGTTAGTAAGGGTTGTCACAAGCTGCGCCAGTAGCGTATAATTAAAATAAAGGGTAATGGTTAAGAGATAGAGGTATAAGATGATAAAAAAAAGTAATAAATATCGCATCAACTAAAAAAAAGTTTTAATAACAGTAAATTAATGAATGCAAATACTAATAAAATTGACGAATATTTTAAATTTTAAAACAATTTATCGCTCAATCGCTCTCGATGGGATAAGTGCCTGAAATAGATCACAGGTTATTTATTGTTCACAAACAGTATATTGATGTGAATTCCCGTGTATTTGGTGAACATTATGTATCTGTGTTAATCTTCAATCTTCACGAAACTTAATTATTAGGCGATCATTATGTAATCTTGATTATGGACTTAGGGTAAATGTTAAAGTATATATTTATAATGTAAAGAGAATAACAATGTAAATGAAAAACTTGTTAAAATTGTCCATCAATAAAACTTTAGAGACCTTACTTTAAGCACTAGTAATGATAAAGTTTGTAGCTGCAAATTATATTTTACACTAAAAAGATGCTACCGTCCGTGAAAGAGTGCTATCAAGTATACAATTTTAACATCGTTCGTTTCCACTGCAACTAAGTAATATGACAATAATCACTTTTAAAGTACCTACTTTCTTTTAACGTCATTTTTATCTTACCAGAAACAAATCAAATAATAGCAGTTAAGTCTAAGCTGGAAAAAATCTTAATTTTCTTATTTTATATAATATACCTTTATATACAAATGGAATTCCACCAAAAGGGAACTTTAAATTTACTTGGCTCAAATAGTACAGTTTTTTATTTACACGCCCTCATACTCAACTCCGTCTCGTGACCAACAGGAATATATCCGCAAAATAAGGCTTGTCTGCCACCTAAGTGGTATAGGAATGCTTGCTTAATATTACGAGTATTCTGTGTCAAACACATTTAGACGTTCTGGCCAACTATCTGTCTAATCAAACTTAGTATTTATAGTTTTAGTAAGCTAAACCACCAACTAACAACTTATTTAGTCCATTCATTTCATACCCTTGTCTAAAACTTGCAATCTAGTCTAGACAATACTCTTTATTTTCGAAGTGATATTTCAGTGGGAGTTCTTTCTTCATCCCAGTAAGTAGTGGTGCTAAAACAAATAGTTCTTCTTAGAAAAGTCCCTGATTAAGTGCGCCTTTTACTTAAGATATCTTGAGTTTGGGAGGAGCCATACTCTAGTTGTAGGATGACTTGGATTTACTTCTACTGCAGCAGCAAAAAGAATTTCAACTACTTTTAAATATAAAATTTCTATTTCTATTTTACTTTTGGGGTTTCGAAGTTACGTTTCAGAAATTAACTATCATTTGATTTTACTGTATACAACAAGAAGATACTTACCTGAAAATATTCGAAGGTTATAAACCTAAAATAATGGCCATCTTTATTAGGACAATACTGCTCTTTAAAAGCCCGTACCCAAACATGCATGATATAAGAATTCGATATTTATAATACTGAGATAACCACAATGTACCAAATCTACTTTACTGGTCTGTTTCTGAATTATGCTTAGGTATATTAAGCAAATTCATGGCTCGACTGCTAGTGAATATTCACCACAGAAAAATCAAGGAAACTCTTAGGTTGCCCAAGGTTTTTTAACGGGGTTCCGAACTCTGAAAGCTTTGTTGAAATTAACATCCATTGTCTTTGATCTCGTCACCAAAAATGTCATCATTAAAACTTCTTTTTTGTAACTTCATTTCGTAGATAAAATACATAGAAAAAAGTAAAATATGAAGTAAATACGGTTACGGGCCAAGCGCCGCGAGTTTTTTTAAGAACTGCATAGCAATAAAATCGATACAAATCTAGACAGGTAGTTTAGTTTAGTTAATAAGTTTAGTGATAGGTATTCAGTATTGCGATACAATGGGTGACCAGCTGCTTTCCTAGATAGGCTACATGTAGCCTGTGTTAAGGATAAGCAGTGCCCTTCCTATGGTATGGTAGACAACGATTTTTACTTAAACTTAAAAATTACACAAGTCTAGTAAAAATATATGAGCAAAGGTTGTACTTGTAGTGCATTTGGGTGGGTGTGTGTGTGTGTGTGTTTGTGTGGGTGTGTGTGGTGTATGTGTGTCTGTGTGTGTGTGTGTGTGTGTGTGTGATGTGATGTGATGTGATCCTATCCGCTATAAATACTACACGATGATTTACTTCACTAATTAAAATAGTCTTCTGTCTCATCGTAGTCCAACTGTTGTAGGAACTCCCGGACAACTTTCTTGACGTTGAAGTGTGTGAGTCCAAAAATAGGACATTTTAAGTTTATTCTGTTATAAAGTGATGGTGCAAGATATGTCGGTAGTCTCTTCATAAAAGAGGTACGTGGTGGTGGAATGGAGCAGATTCTGTCTTTACGTCGGTGAGTAATAAGACGGTATGGCGTTCTAGAATGTTGGAAGAGGACTATGTGCAAAATATATAATTGTCGAATAGACAAAACATTACAAACTTTATAAAGTTCAGAGGTTGGAAACAACATAGGTCGAAAGGTGGCAACTTTAAGGATGGCTCGTTGGGCAATCTCTACTGGAAGCAATAGCGTCTTTCCAGTACCACCCCAGCTACAGATGCAATAGGTAATCAAAGATTGGCAAAGCGTATAGTATACCTTTTGGATGATTGACGGGGTTGCTACGTGTCGCAATGTTTTAAAAACATAAATTAATTTTCGGATACGGCCTGTGAGAGTTATACAATGATTCTTGAAGTTCAAGTTTCTGTCTATGATTATGCCAAGGTACTTAGTTTGGGCAACTGAACTTATAACTGGACACTGACAGTTTGGGTGAGGTGAAGGTGAACAAGAGTGAGCTTTTAATGAGAGGGGTGTCGATGGTTGTGCCACTGATGTTATAGAGAAAGTTATGAAATTCGTTTTAGTTGCATTCAAGGTTAAGGTGTGTGATGACAGCCATTGTAGTACAGTGTTGAAACCGTTCTGCGAAATAACCGATCTGCGAAATTAATTGAAATAGTGATCAAACACTTGCAGTCTATTTGGCATAACGGTAGTGCGTTCGATTGCTATGTCAGGGGGCTAAGTTCGATTCCCGCTCAGTGCAATTTCTTACATGCTTCATGCATTTTTATTGTCATTTGTCTAGGTTGTAACCTTTTTGGGTGGAAAGGTCACCTCACCGGCTCACCCAGCGGGGAGACTCCCGAAACTCTTATCCCAGGGCGCCTTTCCTAAACAGAGGTGTGTGCAGTTGTGGGAACGCCTTCAATGAAACACCAACACCTAAGTCCATACATATATTTGGCCAAGATATATACACAATAAATTATACAGAGATATCACAGTTAGTTCATATAATCACACAAGCAAAAAAAGAAGTCAACAAAAGTTCCAACTAGAAGTACACAGCATGTACAGCTCTTCTGAGCTCACTCTCAACGATCACTAGCTTTGGCAAATACGAGTCTTAAATATTAAAGAAAGTTGCACATGACCTGGTCTCCCGCCTGAGGCAGTGCAGGGTCGGGCTGCGTGGTGAACCGCAGGCTGCTCACACCGGGTGCACCAAAGCCAATATCGCCACGCCAAGGTTACGCCAAAGGTGGAAATCTCCACACAGGGTTCGCAACAGCTCTCAGCGACTCAGGGTAGGTCTTGGCGGTACAATTGGACCCTGTATTACAATACGAAACACTAAATTCACTACCAGACCTAACAGCACAGATTTTACCTATAGGAATTGAAGGATATTTCTTACCAGAATTACTGGGCGAACTTCACAACGATTTGCTCAGAGTTTCGTAAAGTAAATTATTATATACACAGAGCGACAGTCTTCACAAGTACGAACGTCATGAGTTTCTTCAAAGGTTTTCGGTGACAGCCGAAGCACCCGTATTTATATTAACTATTACCGAATATTCTAGCAAACACACAAACGGAAATCCTCTTTACAATCTAGCAATTTGCATTAGACGACACTGGAATGGAAGGTGCTAGAAAATTCTATTAGATCACACTCGCGTATGATTTTTGTTCCCATAGAATGAATCCTTGACAGGAAGTCATAACAGATGTCCTAGAAAGGTCTATGCACAGATTATATATTAGATTATTACTCGATAAATATATTAAACCGCCATCTAGTGTCGGAAGGACAAGAAAATCAATTTCACTTCCCTACAAAATCGGATAGGTGTCGCTACTTGTTCCGAAACGGATTTAATAACGTTACACCACCCCCCCCTTAGAGTATTTCTTGCGGGCCTAATACGCAAGAAAGGTCCCAACAAAGAGAACGAGCAAAGACTCAGTGAGAAAATAAAATGCAAGGTGATACAACCTCATGGGACAGCACTCAGTTGCAAACAATCGGACTTTTCACCACGCTATCTTGAAAGACAATGAATCTATCACGGCATGTTTAAGCACCTTTATATAAGGTGAAAAAGTCGTGAGACAATAACCAAGCTAACTACATCTATTCGCCTGCTCTAGATATCGCAATGCCTCAACACTTGATGGCAGATCCAGAGTGTTGAGGCGCTGGTGAGAAAGGAGAACTCGATACGGCATCAGAGGGACGATGTCCATTTTTCAGGACACAGTCGTCTATAAACAAAAAAAATCTAAAACTACAGTTTATATCTCAGTGTAGCAAAAGTTTAAACAAAAGACATACTAGAGTACTAAGGAATCGAAACGGGACTGATGGCTGACCGAACAGACACCTTAGGTTGCTCCTCTCCACTATACTTCAGGATGTCCTTAATATGGTAGACTCCCAGGTCCTTACCGTTCAAGTCCGACAAACAATAAACCAAAGGGGAGCGTTTAGCGGTCACTATACACTTCATAAACTTAGGGGCTAATTTAGAAGTAAAATTCTTTTCCTTGTTAGACAAATAGAATGTACGCTTATAAACAATCTGTCCTACCTTGAGCTCTACATGCCTTTTCCTGAAATTATAATACTTCTCATTACGTCGGTGAGCAACATTCAAATGTTTCTTCACCTGATCGTAAATGCGTTGTATTCCTTTCAGTTTGTCTCCAAAGGCCGAGGGATCATCAATAGAGACCGCATTAGGATGGCAAGCGATGTCTGATTGTCTATACAAAACCCCATCTCCAATGAATTCCCTACCATGCACCAAAAAGTAGGGGGTGAAACGAGTGGCTTCACTAACAGCAGTGTTCAGTGCACACTGTAATTCCACCAGGTGTTCGTCCCATCTCTTATGTTGTGACTTCACATAACAGGAGATAGCTTGAACCACATTGCGAATAGCTCGTTCAGCCTGGTTAGTTTGGGCATGATACCTAGGGTTATAATAAACGTTCGGTACATTATATTTGATCAACAGATCTTTAAATTGCTTGCTAACAAACTGAGGACCATTATCCATATAAATGGTTTTACATACTCCATGGACTAGAAACACGTTCTTTTCTATGAATCTCGCAACTGCAGCGCCTGTGGCGACCCTAATAGGGCACAACATGATATATTTGCTGAAATAGTCCGAGACCACAATCAAATGAACGTTTCTATTACCAGAGGTAGGAAAGGGACCAAGTAAATCACACGAGATGGCTTCGAATGGCTTCGACACAAGCTTTGGGTTGCCCATTAAGCCGGGACGAGAAGTGTTCACGGGTTTGTACTGCTTACATGTCTCGCAATTCCCGACATAACTTTTGACACTCTCGTACATCCTGGGCCAGTAATAGTTTAGCGCCAACCGTTTATGTGTCTTCCAAACACCACCATGGGCACTAAGCGTGTCGTCATGGTACTTGGCGAGGAGAGTTAGTCTATCCTCCTGAGGTACCACTAGTTTCCAATCGAAATCTGAGGTCAAAGAATACTTATTTTTCGAAAATCTATACAGTAAGTTGTCCCGAATGTCAAAATTAGGGTAATGCCTAGGGTTTTTTCGCACACAGTTCATGGTGTGGATATACCAGGGATCCTTAGTGGAGCTTGTATCGAGGGAATCAATTTTTATTCGAGACAGAGCGTCCGGCACGACATGATCCTTGCCTTTACGATGCTCTATATCGAAATCAAATTGACTCAGCCTCAGGCTCCAACGCGCTAAGCGGCCAGTAGGGTTCTTTAACTTATGGAACCACAGTAGTGAGGCATGGTCTGTAACTATAGTGCATTTCTGTCCCTCAACGTACTGTCTAAATTGCTCCAAAGCAAAGATCACGGCCAGAAGCTCTCTCTCGGTAGTGCTGTAGTTCACCTCGTTCTTGTTTAGAGACCGACTGCAATACGCGATCGGATGTTCTAATCCATCATGCGTTTGGGTCAGCACAGCAGCAACTGAGAAAGCAGACGCGTCACTGAGAATTCGGAAAGGTAAAGTAAAGTCAGGCATTTTTAAAATAGGAGCAGAGACCAAAGCTGATTTGAGAAGGTTGAAGGCCTCCTCAGCTTCAGGGCTCCACGCAAAGGTTACATTCTTAGAGGTTAGTTTGCACAAAGGTTTACTAATTTTCGAGAAGTTATTAACAAAGCGACGATACCAACCGGCCATCCCTAGGAACCTTTTCACCTCCTTAGAATTGGAAGGTGTGGGATAGTTGAGTATGACCTCAACTTTACCCGGGTCTGTTCGCAGGCCATGTTTGTCCACATAGTAACCAAGGTACTTCAATTCACTTCGACAAAAGTGTGATTTCTTCATGTTTATCGTTAGGCCCGCTTCCTTGAGTCGCTGATGGATTCTATGTAAGAGATCCACATGCTCCTCAAAGGTGCTGGCGACACAGATTATGTCGTCTTGGAAAGAAAACACCCTGTTGTCGAATTCGGGGCCAAATAGGCGGTCCATGAGCCTCTGCATCGTAGCTGAAGCCCCAACCAAACCGAAGCACATGACATTGTACTGGAATAGCCCCCTCCTAGGAACTGTAAAGGCAGTTTTTTCGGCAGATAGGGGAGAATCGAAAGGAATCTGCCAATATGCTGCACTCAAATCTATAGAGGATAAATATTTAGCATTATTCAAATGGTCAAGAATTTGATTAATGTAAGGTAACGGATAAGCATCACTTTTTGACACAGAGTTGAGCTTTCTAGAGTCCAAGCACAGTCTGAGGTCACCGTTCGCTTTCTCCACCATAACCACTGGTGAATTCCACGCGGATTGAGATGGAGATACCACTCCCATCTCCAACATCCGGTCCAACTCTTCTTCCAGGGCCTTCTGTTTAAGGGGAGAAAGCGGGTAATAACGTTGTTTGATTGGCTTGCTATCACCAGTGTCTATGACATGATGCACAAGCGTTGTCCTACCTAAGCCCACCTTATCCGTGTTCAAAGAATCAAATTTATCAATGATCTTGTTTATTACACACCTCTGATTATCAGTTAAGTTGTTGTAATCTTCAAGACCATTATTAAGAGACAAAGACTCTATTGGGTTGGTATCGCTAAATTTATCTAAACTAATATTTTGTGAAATCAATTTATCACCTAACTGAAACTGTTGCCAAAAATCTACACCAAAAATCATGGATGTAGTTATTTCTGGAACCACATAAAACTTAATTACTCGGATAACCGAATTGTACTCAAGAGGCAAAGAGATACAACCCAAACACTTCAAGTACGAACTGTCTGCAGTTGTGATATGAAAATTTGGGTTGATGCTTTCCAGCTCAAACCCTAGTTCTAAAAAGTGGTGGTGCGCACCCTTTCCTAGCACTGAGCAGGAGGCACCAGAATCAAGAAGACCTAAAACATTCAGCTTCAAAATCTTAACAACTAAGTACGGTCTAACATCATTTAACCGTTTAGAAAACAGGACCTTATCAGAAGAGGACTCAGATACGGAGTTAATTTCAAATTTCCTAATAAGGCCCTGGCCTACGCGTTTTTTGACTTGGAAGAACATTGGGGGCATTCAGGTGACTTGACTCCTTTGAGACCACACCGGAAACACACCAACTCCTTAGATTGCGGACAGCCATATGCAGTGTGACCGCTCTCACCGCACCGGAAGCATTTCCGTTCGCTCGCGGCCAGCGAGCTGTCCACAGCAGAGACCTGCTTTGCAGGCTTCTGCACGGTCTTGCCTTTCTGCTGATGTAAGTCCGATGAGATCTCAAATTTGTCGAGTAATGGTTCATGGAACGCATCTGCCCTAGCACGTGCAAGCTCCAAACGCTTTCCCAACCGTTTCAGATCATCGATTGAGTTGACTTCATGAAGGGCTAATTCCTTCATGTAGTCAGGCCTTATGTTATGCATAAGAATGTCCAGTTGTTCTTCACTGGGCATTTTACAAGACAATCTAGAGAACATGGCCAACATAGTGGAAATATAACTCACTAGAGACTCGGAGCGGGCTTGTGTACGCTGTCTAATTTCATTGCGGAGACGGTAGTCGTAGTCGGGTATGTCAAAAGTTTCCCGAAGCTCCTTGATTAAATCCTCATATGAGGTAAAGTTGGCTTTGTTAGTGCGGAACCAAAACAAAGCGGGTCCGTCTAACAGATCAGAAAACGCCAGAAGAACCTTAGACTTACTGACCTCCCGGGCAGTTCTAAGTTCCTCCAATCTCTCAATGAAGACGCGCACACAAGAAGAGCCATCATATCTTAAATTAAAAGAGTTCAAATTGATAGGGCGTTCCCTATAAACTATATTGTCACTAGCAGGATTAAGGTCATGTGAACTATTGCGTATCGAGCAATCCTTTCTCAATGCAGGTGAAGTATAACCTATCTGGTCACGGTTCACGGGGTCATCATTGTTATCTGACCCTTCAGATTCCGAGTCACTGTCGGGTTCAGATACAGACACTATCTTAACAAGCCTATTGCGAATTCCTATGAGTTCCGGACAGTCTAAGCCACAACGAGCCAACCTAGTTAGGAGATAATTTGCTCTTACAGCAGCCCTAGTGCGAACATTCTTATTAGAAACAAAATCACCTGAAGAGATTAATTCCTCCAACTCGAGGACTTTGGGCTCACAGATCGAAAGCTCAGCGGAAGCGACAGTGGGCGTTGCGATATTGGCCTTGATGCTACCCCTCCGGACGAGCCGGTGCGCCGTTCGCAGTTCACCACGCAGACCGACGACCGCAGCCTCTGGATCCGCTGTAATGCCCATATAAGAAAGCTCGTTACAAAGTTCATCTTTCCTCAAGTAATTAATATACTTCTGCATTTGTGCCATATTATAATTAAGTTAAAAGTTACTTAAGTACAAAGAGAAAGTTTCATAAACTAAGTTCAACAAAAAAAAGTAAACATATATTTGTACTGAATAGAAAATATTCACAATATACTCCTTTCTAGTTATACTTAAACTGAGAATGAGTACAAAGTTCAACTAAGAAAGGTTAAAGATTCACAAGATTCACTATCAGATAACTTAACAAATTGTATGAAGTTATAACACAAAAGTGCTTGTTTGCCACCTAAGTGGTAGTAAAGATACTATGACCTACTATGGAATAGTACAAAATCACAATATATGAACATAGATATTTTACCAACTAGTTTTACAAAACACAGTTATAGAATTAAAATTGTAAGGTAGGTATTATAACCGCCTTCTAAAAAATTACAATAACATAGGAATATCGAATTTCCTTATGTAATTACTTACACTTGCTCAATTGTCGCCAAATATATGTATGTATAGATTCTAACTCCGGAAGGGCTAACTAAAGTTACAAGGAACACAAATTAAGGAGAAGGATCGGACAAAAAAAGAAAAAAAAAAGAAAAAAAAGTGGGTATGCCGAAAATGACTTACCAAAAGTATGCAGCTAATTAATTTTGAATTTAGTATGTGTATTTTCTTGCCGAGAAGGTGTTGATGGCTGAAAAAACACAAAAGAGGGTAAATTACGTGCCAGCTGCCTAACACAACCAATTTAACGTCCTGGAAAGTCTCAGACGAGCTGGACTTTTGTGCTCATTGAAGGCTCCCACGAATGCACACAAAGTAGCACAAGAGCTTAGGTCTACAAAGGTTTTAGAAAGCCTCTTACGTTGGTCGCCAATTTGTAACCTTTTTGGGTGGAAAGGTCACCTCACCGGCTCACCCAGCGGGGAGACTCCCGAAACTCTTATCCCAGGGCGCCTTTCCTAAACAGAGGTGTGTGCAGTTGTGGGAACGCCTTCAATGAAACACCAACACCTAAGTCCATACATATATTTGGCCAAGATATATACACAATAAATTATACAGAGATATCACAGTTAGTTCATATAATCACACAAGCAAAAAAAGAAGTCAACAAAAGTTCCAACTAGAAGTACACAGCATGTACAGCTCTTCTGAGCTCACTCTCAACGATCACTAGCTTTGGCAAATACGAGTCTTAAATATTAAAGAAAGTTGCACATGACCTGGTCTCCCGCCTGAGGCAGTGCAGGGTCGGGCTGCGTGGTGAACCGCAGGCTGCTCACACCGGGTGCACCAAAGCCAATATCGCCACGCCAAGGTTACGCCAAAGGTGGAAATCTCCACACAGGGTTCGCAACAGCTCTCAGCGACTCAGGGTAGGTCTTGGCGGTACAATTGGACCCTGTATTACAATACGAAACACTAAATTCACTACCAGACCTAACAGCACAGATTTTACCTATAGGAATTGAAGGATATTTCTTACCAGAATTACTGGGCGAACTTCACAACGATTTGCTCAGAGTTTCGTAAAGTAAATTATTATATACACAGAGCGACAGTCTTCACAAGTACGAACGTCATGAGTTTCTTCAAAGGTTTTCGGTGACAGCCGAAGCACCCGTATTTATATTAACTATTACCGAATATTCTAGCAAACACACAAACGGAAATCCTCTTTACAATCTAGCAATTTGCATTAGACGACACTGGAATGGAAGGTGCTAGAAAATTCTATTAGATCACACTCGCGTATGATTTTTGTTCCCATAGAATGAATCCTTGACAGGAAGTCATAACAGATGTCCTAGAAAGGTCTATGCACAGATTATATATTAGATTATTACTCGATAAATATATTAAACCGCCATCTAGTGTCGGAAGGACAAGAAAATCAATTTCACTTCCCTACAAAATCGGATAGGTGTCGCTACTTGTTCCGAAACGGATTTAATAACGTTACAAGGTATGTATAATAAGTCTGTTTAAGTAAAAATGTAAGTTAGTACGTTTATCTGCATTCCAGATCTCATAACATAAGCTGGCTAAGCTATTCTTACTTTGGAGTCTAAAAAACGCCATGTACTATAAAATCTATAACACTTATCAGAATGGGTGGCCACAAGGAGCTATTTCTCGGTCCATTATATTTCATTCTTTTAAAACTCTTCATTCAGATCTCTTGAATCAAATCTCTTATACTAATATAGAACGTACTTAAAAATAACCAAAATGAGTAAATTTTAACGTCTGGGCTTACGGTAAATTATGCGATAAATAACTATTGAATTCAGACAAATACTAGTATAATGGTCTAAGCTTATCGTAAGCAATGTAAATGATTTAAACTAAGTGTGTTACTTAAGTGTTGTTGAATCCAATGTTCTAGAATAACACTGAGTGTATATCACAGTTGAGCCCTCATATATTTCGTCTCGCGGAGAAACTCAGTTCTGTAGCTTTTATACTTAACAGAGTAAGATGGTTTACGAAAATATAAATAGTCAGACTTGATATATTTGTGTAATTTTCAGTGTCACCAAGTTCCACAACATACTGCTTAATGCAAATCACTGTTTTATTTAAAAGTGACAGGGCTGCGATCGGGTATTCTACTGACTAGTCAAATTAATTACTTTTTACTAAACGTCAAAACGACAAGTTAAAAGATGACTTGTATGAAAAAGATTTAGTGGCGTCATAAAATTTAATAGATTTGACTGTCAAATTTTATGACGTCGCTAAAACTAAATCAGTTACTATTGGGTAAAGGTTGGGTGGGTGATTAAAAATAAATAAAACCATAAAATAAGAAACGACGAAATTTTTGCCGTTCTTTTACCATTCTTAATTTAATAAGTTCGGTTAGATAATTTATTTTAACTATAGGTGATACCCAATTCACAAATTAGGAATTCGAGTTACCTTTACAATACGATTTACGTGATAAAATTAGAAGATTAATGCATTTCTTAAATAAAAAATCTCGGTTATAAATTGGCGATATAGACAATATATCATGTGAGCAATTCAACACCTTTATTTGTTGAGATCCATAACTGTAAGAAATCACGCCTAGCAATACTTCCCATTAGACTGTGCACTTTATACATAGGACATGATTCCAAAATATTATAAACATTTTACTTAAAGTTACATATTTATTTATGTACACCCGCTATCCAATTGAAGATCACCGTTCTGCCTACAGTAGGTAATCATAAACCGGATGACGTAGAGTGGAAAAGATTTAGTAGACGGATGGATGGTTAGGTACTTGAGGGTCGCAGTCCTTGGAGATCAGTGGTATATAGCGATTGGGTATGGTAGACTTCCGGTCTTCACGGTAGGTTAAATTCTCATATATTCTATTTATGTAGGTTTATGAACACGAGTAAGTAGTTTAGTGACCCAACTGCAAAGTTCAATTTCCTTATCGTAATTTGTGCGCGTAATTCTATTGGAACGTCCATAAATATTAAGATATTATGTATTTATATTTTTTTTTTCGTAAACCTCATGGATAAAACATTAACAATCTTAAGATGGATGACATTCTGAATATATGAGACCTCGCTAGAAGAACAAGTTCATTTCGGGTAGCCCTAGAAGTAAGTAAAAAAAGGTAAGGTTAAGTCGCAAAAGGTAGCATGTCAATTATGATGAATTCTATTTTCTTTAGCAATCGAGATCATAGTAAAAAAGTTAAGTGGAGGAGGAGGAGCCGGAAGGCGGACCCTGAGCTCCGAGGGCACCGTGGCCTCGGATGCAATCAGGACTAACGTCTTTATGTGGATGATGATCATAGTAAAAAAGTTCAACAAAATTCCAAGTATATCCTAACACTAAATAATACCTAGACTTTTCTTACTTACCTAGAAGTTTTCACAAAATATTATAAGACAATAGCCGAAACTCTTCAAAGTAATCGGTAACTTTGGGATTATTTTGTCTGCGGCGAAAATTTTGCCTTACCTATAGTTTTGAAATGTCTCCTCAGTATTACTCGTATAACTCAGTATTCACAAGGTAAAATCCGCTATTCAGTTCCTTTCAGTTCCTTCTATTTTCTTGAAATACCAGTGTACCTGACATTTAAATAAAGATATTCTTAAAACGATAGAAACGGCAAAATGTATGCTTCAACCTTTCACAGCAATCACCATTGATACTATATTAAAAAGTATAAGTATATGTACCTCGTTCATCCTGTTGGGTTTTAACGTATGTTCCACAAAAAAAACTCTTAATATTCCAGTTTGTAGGCCCCGATTGTTCTAAAGTTTTAATTTTCAATACTTTCTTGCCTAGTTCGTAGGTTTTACAAAATTATGAACACCTCTATCATTTGTTTTAAATTAAATTGATTTAACTTTTTTATTTGTTTTTATTTATAATAATAATATATAATAATATATTTTTATTTCAGAATTTCTTCCATAAATTTGTTAGTAAAAAACTTACAACTAATGTTAGTAGATAATAAAACAAAACAATGAAAATGTTACACAGTTTGGGTGCACCACCCCGAACCTGGGGCGGTATCAGACTTTATTGCATGCAATTGAATCCACCGCCCCAGGATCGGGGAGTCCCACCGATCAACCAACGCTTTAAGGATGGTATTGGGACTGCCGCGGGTACGGCGTAAAAGTGAGGCGCTTCTTTTGCGCATGATCGCCGAAAAACTGTCCACGTTTGCCTCGGCAAACATGGCAGATGCGCTACAAAAACGCGGCAGTCCCATTAGCACCCGGAACGCGTTGTTGTATTGTATACGCAGATCGTTGTATACCTTCTGGGTAAAGCTCACCCACAGGCCGCACGTATAAAAACACTGGCAGAAAGCCTTAAAAAGCGTCAGCTTTACGTGCCTGTTACAGTGTGCCACCCTGTGGGCCAGCATGCCACATCGGATAGCCAACGACCTGCGCTCCCGCTCAATGTCAGCGTTATCTTTTAAATCCTCTTTAAAATTTATAGAGTTACGATGTGTTTTAATGAACCTGAGGTCACAGCTTGATTTATCAGCGTCATGATTATGCATGTAGACTTTCATTTTAGTCGCATCATATCACAAGGTTCTTACAAAACTTCGCCAAAATGATAACAGACAAATCTTTAAAATACATTACAGTAATATTTTATTTTGAATAGATACTTTCCAACATCTAAAAAGCCTTTATATAAATCTTTTTATTTTTAGCTCATCACTTGACTATCATTAAGTATCTAATACAAAAATGCCATGTATAAGTTTACAATAAAATATAATTAAAAAAACACTTAAAATAATGTCTCTTTCCCCATGGAGTAGGCAAAGTCCACAAGCTTGCTATCTTGCAACGATACTAGCATACCTTTTTATGAAATAGATCAATATTAAAGTGAATCCAATTAGATTCTAGCTAATCCCAATGTTCTTACCGACCTTCATGAATAAAGTATAAATTTACACTCCGATATTAGGAGATCCCAATCCGAAGTTATTAAGCTTAATATCACTGTCATAATTCGGCCCGTTAGCCGTTCAATACTGACTATTCAATATAGTAAATGAATCGTTTCGGAGCACTTAAATTCAACCGTCAGACCCTTCCAGATGTTCCGAGTATATTACCGGTTTCCGATTTCACGGATTTTCATTAGTAGATTTGGAGTATTCAAGGGATTTTATGTTGTATTAAAATATTGTTCATAATGTTCTTAACTAATGGTATAGTATTGATTTCTTAATTATTTCATTTATTATGAAATGAATACCTATGAATTATTAAACTTTTGAAAATTTATAAAAATTACGACAATGTTTGGACATTTATTTTTCAATTACATCACATCACTATAAATTATACCTCCTTCAAAGTTGAAGTTTTGGAGAGATAAAAAGTTGTAAAGATGGTTGGACATTTTCATCTAAACGAATGATTGGATCAGGCTGAAACTTATTACAGGGATAGATTATAATCTGAGATACACATAGGCTTACTTTTTATCTGTAGAATATCACTCTGCAAGCAATGCGGATTGCTTGCAAGAACATGAACAGAATTTACGCAGACGAAGTCACGGGTCACAAATAGTTTTGATACAAATTATGTATCGCAATTTATGCCGTTTATTATTTATAAACCATAATAAACAGAATAAATCACGATGAATTTATGAGTGTACACTCAAACAGAATGAGAAACTCCGCTTAAAAATTACTACCCTGAAATTCATTTCTCTCGAACTTTGTTAATTAGGCGATCCCAAAGAGGAGCAATTATTTTCGTATTAGGAACTCCAGGAGGAGCAGGTTTCATTCAAAAATAACCAAATATTGTTTTCATATCACAACATTATTAGTGAAATACAGCATAAAGCTATGAGGCATTATTACAATAATTTATTGTTACAATAATATTGATACAATAATGCCCTCAGTATAAGTTAGTCCTAATACTGAGGATATTATTGTTTGGACATATCCATATATGGTATGGACTTTTGGAAAACTGACGTTTCGGGTGCGTCCACCCGTGCACTCGTGGTCACGACTTGACTGGCCTGCGAGCGTCGCGTGGAGTGCGGTAAACATTTTTTGTGCGCCTACCCTCCATTACTTTCAAGACTGGCTAAGTCTGGCGACACACCACACTCCCTATGTCAGTTTTAGATGGCATCGGCACTGTGTTCTTAGGTTTCACTATTTTGATCACTGGATTCCAGGTTCCGGATAGTTTGAATCCATCTTCCCTACTGAAATTTATATATTTTTTAATTTCAATAGCATCACGTACAATCCGTGAATAGTAGTGGCGAACAGTGCAGAGGACTTTGGGTGTTCTGCAGCTGCCGATTTGTTGAACTGCAGAATACCTCGAGTCGGGTACCAATCACTGGATTGAACGGTAGTGAGTGTGGTGTGTCGCCAGTCTTACATTCAATGTGAAAGTAATGGAGGGTAGGCGCACAAAAAAAAATGTTACCCACACACCGCGCGACGCTCGCAGGCCAGTCAAGTCGTGACCACGGGTGCTGTAACGCACCCGAAACGTCAGCAAAAGTAAGTTTTCCAAAATGTATCGCGTGAAGTCCCGAACTATTATATACCATGAGTATACGCCGCGATAGTTTAAAAATAACAAGAGTTCTCTAATTTATTAGCGTCAAGATAATATTGAAAGGCAGACATAAAGTCTCCAATATTATCAATTGTACGATTTTAAAGACTACTAACATACATTTAAATAGGTGTTCACCGTTGTTCGCAGACACGTGAAGAAGATAAGCTATAAAATTTGCAATAGCGCATTAGGTAGTAACGACCGGCTAGGTCGTAGTCGAGAGCTGTATTAGAATCTTATTACTTCAAATAACTTTTACGGCTTTTGCTAGATAAGCTGCTGATACATCCTTTGTCTTTAAGCCCGACATTATTAAAGTTACGTTTTTTTAACTTTAATCTATTTTGTATGCAACAGCGTTCTAAGAATTTTGTCTGGATTCAAGCTTTGAAGAATTAATTAGAGTAAAAACTATCTTATTAAATCTCAGTAAAATTTACTTATAAGATTTTTCCATGAAAGTGCTAGCCAGTCAAGTTTTAATATAGGATTCATTGATGTTCAAGAGTACCTGGTGTAAATATCTAATTTGAATAATATGATCTACTCATATTGGTATTCTAATTTAGCAGTTAAAAATTCTGAATCAGTGATAAGTTCTGCAAGAATTGTACCTACTTGTGTAAGCAGATTCTTTGGTCTATCAAAATTATTGATACCACACCTGGAACATTTCCAATTAAATGCAAGAAGATTTTTTCACAGAAGGTTATTATACACATAGAATTATAAATATAATTTAGAAGTTCATTGTTCATTGATACGTTTTATCTCTCCCTGCTGTATCGACAAAAAGAAAATTGTACAAAAACATTTACGAGGAGGAAAATTTGCTGCAGCTAAAATAAAACCATGTGCTATAACTACCAGGGATCAACGACCTTACAGTATTGAGTAATTAATTAGTCTCAAAAGTTTTGAATGATCTGAAACGTGCAAGGTTATCCATCCTCGTATATCAAGTATAACATTTTAATTATTGTTTGTTTTTGACATGGTTGCAGAGAGAGCTGTTTGATATGATTATAATATTATTATTATCAAGTTAAATCTTTATTGGTGTTTCTTGATGTTAAAAGTAGTGTTTATTTGCGATTAACGAACCCCACTTGTTGTGCTATTAACATTTCCCATCTTACGCAAGCAACTTCACTTATTTTCAGGAGATAAAAAGAATCGAATGCTATTCATAAGAGACCCACGTTACTAGTCTTTTAAACTAATTATTAAAGCTATCCCGTTATTAAATAAGATGCTCAGCAAATTGCCTCTTAACTATTTGGGAAATTTGTTGTTACGGTATCATTAGATCCATATAACATAACATAACATAAACTCACGCCTGTATTCCCCGAAGGGGTAGGCAGAGGTGCTGACACCCACATTTCGCCAGTTTATGTTTTAGGTCCCCATGTAATAGGTGGCGAGCCTATTGCCATTAACCGGGCACTTATAAACCTGCGATAAATACACACATAACTTCGAAAAGCACCGAATAGTCATTGGTGTGTGCCATGGTAAACCTGGGATCGAACCCGAGACCTCGTCTCAGCAGTCCATTACCCATACAACTAGGCTACCGCAGATCTACCGTAGATCCAGAAGGGTAAAAGGTGAAAATAGAGATGGGTTTAAACTTTTACTTAAAAATAAATGCTAAAATGTCTTCTTGTTCATCTTGACGTTAATCCAACTTCGTTAAAACTTCGATATTTTCTGTGAAGCGATTGCCATCTGACCTCCACAATCTAAAGGCAATATCGAAGCATTACAGCTAGACCAGTAATTGGACTTTTGAGGGCTCCAACTGCCCGTAACGACTGCCATAAATGTTCGTATGGCAACTGCAACCGACGCCTTAACGTGCTCTCCAAGGCATGACCAGACCAATGCACATACCCCTCATGCATACAAATATTTGCATTGTGCGGGGATCGAACCCGCACATCCTGAGTAGCGGCCGCGTTTACTACCGCTACGCCACGGAAGCTGTCACATAATGAAATATAAGTAATTTAAACTAATAATAAATTAATTCAATAAACTCACAGACTATATTGGTTGAATCGATTTTGAATAAATTTGGCTCAGAGATAGACCAGAGCTTGAAAAAGGATATAGGTTATGTTTGGTCATGATTGTTGTGTATTGTTGTTTATTGTTTATTGTTTATTGTTAGCGATATAAGCTTACAGTTTACACCAAAGCGCTTATATGCTTTAGATTATTTTACGCATAACATTAAATTGCACTAAAATTAGAAGTACTTAAAGTTACATTCTTACATTTGGTCAAATAATTACATAAACAATCATTTAATAAAAATAAAAAATAAATAAAATAAAAAATGTCCAATACAATACAAATGTCAATAATGTCGAATGGAAGGCAATGATATTGAAGCAAATCACAAGAATTTTATGAAATATAAAAATTATAGGTAATTATTAAATGTCAAAACAATAATGTCAGTTTGGACTAAATTGGAAGTTAAAAATACATTCTTATTATCTACAATGTCAACATTCTTCACATAAATATCCCCTCACCCTTACACTAATGGCACTAGTCTTTTCATAAAATATGTCTACATCTGGATTCGTTTCTAAAAAGTTATTTAAATGCTGAACACCTCTAAAAGTACTCTGATAGTCGATGTCCATGAGGTTGAAACCGCAGACAATCACTAGTAAAAAATAAATCTCATTGTTGCATGTTATTACTGAAACCGGTTTAGCTATAGTTAAAGCGGAAGAAATATGAGTTTAATGCAATGTAATTTCCAGCAACGGCTTAGCAAACTGATGAAGATTTATCTACGGTTCCCCTTAAGCCCAACACGACGCCATTGCCTTTAAGCGATTCGATATCGCAGGAAATAGGCAACAAAATTGTCGTATAGTTTCGACGAACCCATTACGTGCCATGGGTAACGCGAACTAAGGGATTATTCAAGTAGATGGGCATTTGTATTCTCAGCCCGCTAACCTTAAATGTTATAACAAGCGGTTGGATAGTTATTTGTGCGTATCATGTTACAATTTAGGTGTTCTAATTTTGATTTACATAATTTAATAGGTAAAAGAATATTTCAATGAAAAGAATACCTTTAATTTCATTGATAATCATTGAGCCCATTCCATTGAGCCTATAGTAGTCTGGTAAAATGTGATCTTTTCATGCACTAAAATTGATTCATAACTTTAATACACAGCTGATGTTCTCCGAAGTATGACTGCAATGGAATAGTTATAATCCTCATGCGATTTAAAAAATCGATCAGACCAATGAAACATATGGCGTCAGTTTTAATGAACAGTGATTTCGCAAAAGTCGAAGAATTCCTGTAATAATTATACGGCAGGCCAAATTGCTCAGCAATTACCTTGCAGCAATAGCCATGTTGCCTATTTGCGGTTGAAGCTAACGTGAAATAATGTTAAATTGCTTGTAACCTTTACACGTAATGAGTCCTCACCCTTTACATACACAAATATGGAGAAATTTAAACGGATGTTGAGGTTACATTTATGTGGCATAATAACAAACATAATCTTACGCCTTATTTAATGCGGCACTTTATACGATTTTTATGTAAAGATATTAACGAACAAAGTACTACTCAAAATGATCTTAATTTCGTTGACCCCCTTCCAGTTGACCGATTCTTCTGATATTTGGTATTCAGTTGGTATTCAGTTAGAAAAATAACACCATATTATTAAGTTCGAAAAACATTGGAAAAAATGAAATGCTCAAGTGAGACTCGACTCGACTCATTTTTTCCAATGTTTTTCGAACTTAACAGTTAGCATAATAAATGCTATAAAAAAATTCATTCAACCATATTATTAAATCAATAAAACATTTTGATTTGCTCTTAATACGAGAGTCTTTTATGATCAATTGGAGATTTAGTTGTTCAGATACTTATGACGCAGACTATAATGCGTCGAAACCTCCGATGCAATTTCACCAAGGGCATGTACCAATTTGTACCATGGATTGTGGTGTAGTTGGACGCTAAAGAATCCATATATTATTGACTAGCTGTTACCCGCGACTTCGTCCGCGTTTATTTCGGAATAGCTCAAACTC
Source organism: Eilema sororculum (assembly GCA_914829495.1). Lineage (NCBI taxonomy): Eukaryota > Metazoa > Arthropoda > Insecta > Lepidoptera > Erebidae > Eilema > Eilema sororculum. The sequence continues at coordinate 13,921,183 of OU618552.1, read as the reverse complement.
ATTATTAAACATGGTGGAAGATTTTCATCCCAACTGGAACGGAAGTACTCGAAATACTGGAAATAGTGAATTTTTGGCAAAGGAAAAATTTATTTATTTTAAAAAAGAAACAAAACTGTATTCAGTTCATTTCGAAAACTCGCTTGACAGTCTTTTGAGTGACTGACTTATAAATACAGGACTAAACTACTGAAAACTACGAAAATTGACAGACTTCTTCTTTGGGCTTGGCAAATATTGCGGAAGGATTTTGAAAAATTCAACATTTTGCTGACGAAATCATTATCAAGTATGTGATGAACATTGTTATGTGGACTTGGTAATGTTCACCAGTTTTAATGGTTTAAATATTCTTCCTTCCTCCCAAATTCTTAAAACATGCTGCCACCACTTACGAACTGAAAAAATTTAAATAAGTACCTACATCAAGTATCACACAAAATAGTTTCAAGAAAACCCGGTGCCTTGCACGCCCTGAGCAGTGAGCATTGGTTCACTTCTTTGCCGAGCCAATGGTGGGTAGTTCCAGTTTTATGATAAATTCCATCGACCACAGTCACATCGTTGTTCATTTCTTTACACACAGGTAGAGAAGAGGGGCGCAGTGGGCAAGCGAGCAAATACAGCATTGACTGGTATGGGGTCATATAGCCTCATTTTGCTATATATTCCTTTTATTGGTAAGCTTGTTTCCAGCAGATGATGTAGATACTTCCAAATTGATACTGGAGTTGATGTCCACGTGGCGGATTTTTTCGGTCTGATGAAATTTACCGGAACTGAGTGTTTCTCTGCCCACATTCAGTCTCTTTTAAATAATAGGAGCAGCGGTATCTTTTATATACCTAATACATAGGTTGGCTTCTCCTGGCGTACTGTTATCATTTCTGGGATAGATTTACGTATTTACAATTAGATACCTACTTATTAGACGGAATCGATAATATCGCAGCGGCGTGCGTTGCTAGTCATCAGGTCACTAAGATTGTATAATGTCTGCAGTTGCATAAAGACGTTGTCTCTCTGGCTGTATTTTACCATTTCTACCGCACCACGGCGAGTGAAAGAGCCTATTATGAGTCTTTTTTTTTTTTTTTTTTTTTTTATACAGAACACGTCAATTTGACTTCACCTCGCCTGATGTTAAGCTAAAGGCAAAGTCTCGGAAAGAGGGTCACCATCGTAAACATTTACCATGTTAACAGTGGCGGCACTCAGCTTGACGGCCTCATTAGATGCCTTTTCACGCCCCGCTTAAAGGACCCAGGACTGTAGGAAGAAGGAAACACGTGAACTGGCAGGGAATTCCAGGCCTTAGTGGTGCGGCATAGGAATGAATCACTGAAACGCTTGGTTCTAGCAGGTATACTCTGCACCGTAAATGGATGACATCTTAGCCCTGCACGTGTCGTCCTGTGAAGGAAAGGGGAGGGTGGGATAATCTCTCCTTCGTTCCGTCAGTCACATACGGTAGAAATAATGCCACCTCGAACCAAGCTGTTCGGAACTTCATTTCTTTATCAGGCGGTTAAGAACTGTATTGCTCTGCCCACACATGTGTTTTCTTCTTTTTAAGACCCGGAGTTTTTTTATATAGGACACGTCCATTTAATTTCACCTCGACTGATGTTAAGCTAAATGCAAAGATTCGGAAATAGGGTCACCATTATAAACATGTACCATCTTAACAATGGTGGCACTCATCTTTATGGGATCATCAGAAGTCTTTTCACACCCCCCTTAAAGGACCCGGGACTGTAGGAAGAAGTAAACCGTGAGCTGGCAGGGATTTCAGGTCTTAATATTGCGTCATAGGAATGGGTCACCAAACCGCTTGGTTCTTGATGGAATATTCTGATCCGTATGTAGATGACATCTGAGCCTTGCATGCGTTGTCCTGTGTAGGAAAGGAGAGGGTGGAAGTAATTGGAACAGCTCATCAGAACCTTCACCATGGTAGAGACGGTAATACGATAGGGACAACTATCTCCCAGAATACGTAATGTGCTTCAGAGAAGGTGCAACGATTTACTTCCTCCATGAGCGCGGCTTTGATGGTGATAGCTTAGGCTACCCATCACCCTAGCCGAAGCAATCCGTGCTCTTCACGTTTAGACCGCCTATTTATGATAGGTAACCAAGGCAGGTATTCTGGGGTTTTTTTTTTCTGGGGTACCTAACCCCATTTGCCCCATTCCTCTGTTAAATTTTAATCTGTTTGATTCCAATATTGCGCTTGCCCCGATGTGGTGGCATCGGTATCAATGGGGGATATCAGTTTCAGTTTTATGACATCTCAGGCGGGTGGGACCACTTTTTCATTCTCCGAAATGAAGAATTTTGTATGGATCTAAGAATATTATATCATAAGTTCTACTATTACTGTCATACAGCCTAGTTTTATATTTTGCTTCAAATAAAACTATAAATACAATAAAATACAACAAATACACAATAAAATAAAAAAGTTAAACAAAAGTATATAAAAAACCATAAAAAAGAAAAATAACATTATAGATGGATTCGAACGCGACTCAGCTAAGTTATAAATCCACCGCAGACTTATTGAGCCACAGTTACCATGAAATCATAGTGTGAAATAGACGTTTACATATTAAGTCATAAAAACATTCTGTCCCATTCCTTATTATAATAGCGTGATGATATAAATTATGAAAGCCAGGAGTCTTTTTACCGAACCATCTGCTTACTAATTTGTTGGATTCGAGAGAAAATCGTTCGAGAACAATGTGAATTCTATCGAGACACTTGCTGTGCCGAAGATTCTGCAGCAACCTGACCTGAATTGGCTGAGATGTAGAACTCTGGCCTCTCGGAGTTCTTCAGATTCCTATGACCGAAATAATATCTACTTGTAAGCATTATTGGTTCGATCTATTCACACAATCACAAATTGTTAGCCGTGATATGCTATTATTGACATAACTTTTTTATTTATGAACCGATTTCAATAAAACAAACACTAAATGTTAAGTGAAGCCTACCACTATATATTAGTGAAAACCGCAACCAAATCCGTTCAGCCGATTCTGAGATTAGCGTGCACAAACTCACAGACAAACAGAGAAACAGAGAAACAGATAAACAGACAAACAGACAAAAATTCCAAAAAACGTTGATTTGGCTTCTATTACGTTTATAAAGTCCCCCTATAACAATTTTTCTCATTTCCTTTCCGTGTACAGACATCGATCGTTTACAGATTTATTATATGTATAGATAGATAGATATAGATGTATTCATCGAAATTAGCTGGATATTTCGAGTATTTCGCCGTTTATTAATCTACAGTGTAGTTGATAGTTTGCGTGTTCTCAATGAGTATAATCAAATATAACGAGCTTATACACGGTGCTTAACCAAGAAGCGCAACAGATTAAACCACTCATTGGATATAACGGTTAGTACGCAATATTATCGACAAGAATCATTCTATGAATACTTACAAGTATTACTACTTTGCTTTACTGCAAATTGGATGCATTTGCACGTTGAACTCATAAAAGTGATGTAAAGAGGTTTATGTTATGAAATGATGTGTTATCATTGCAGGCAGTTCGGTCGAGTTTGTTTGATAATAACGAAATGTGAGGTAGTAAAACTGAGTTTATTTGTGATATTTTATTCATGAAATGTTTCATTGTTTTCAATTTAAACTATAAAGGAAAATATTTGAAATTGTTGAAAATGAGTGAAATGTTTTTATAAAACACGTCAATTCTAAATACAGTCACTTCAAAGTTCATTGTAGTTTAAAATTATCTCTAATGTGAAATTCTAACCCTTGGACTCCATAACTTGAGTTATTCAAAATTCATTTAGGTAATTTCAAATTACTGAACAATTCTATGAACTGTAATCAGAACAAATTGTGACAAATTGCAAATGAATATTTAAATGTCATTTCTTTGAATTAAATTAACATTTGTATTAGACGCATAATTGTGATGAAAAATGTACAAATTGCGTGCTTTACAAACGGCCTTTAAAATGTAATCAGATTATATACGACTAATTGCACAGCGACGACGCGACGACTTACGATTACTACCGCTATTTATAATCCATACGGTCGTATTCATTAACATAATTGGAATGTTCCTCACCAAGAAATCAAGATTAATAAAAATACAGCATAAAAATTCAAATTACTGCGCCAGGAAAATAATTTCTGTAGTTCTCGGTTTAAAATCGTGACTTGACTCACCGATTTTACAGTAGGCCAAATTAATTATAAATAAATTTACATCATATAGGTACATACAAATACTGTACGCCTGTACGGCACAGCACGGAACCAACATGGCAACTCATATATAATCAATAGGACAAATCCATACTTCCATACTCCATACTAATATTATAAATGCGTCTGTCTGTCTGTTTGTCTGTTACGCATACTAATATTAAAGTAACTTTGTCGGTCCGTCTGTCTGTCTGTCTGTCTGTATGTTAAGCTTTCACGCCTAAACCACTGAACCGATTTTGATGAAATTTGGTATAAGGGTAGATTAGACTTTGAGAAAGGACATAGGCTACGTTTGGTCACGATAACCGCCATCCACGCGGGCGGAGCCGCGAACAAAAGCTAGTCTTTATATAAACCGCGAAACCTTTTTGTGTTTCTCCTGAAAGAGTTCTCCAGCCGCGGACAAAAGCTAGTCTAGAATATTTAATTGCAGAATTTAAAGAGATACAAATTTTGTTGGATGGTGTAAGATGTATCATCAAAATCGTCAGAACCCAAACAAATTTCACCTGCTAGCCGGTCCACCAGTTGAGTAGCCTTGAGCTGGTGGGCGAGGTTATGGTGCAGGTTTTCCTTACGAGTTTGGCGTCATAAAGCATTCCCTCATGTAAACGCCAATATCAGCGATTATGAAGAAAAGAAATGAGTGGGAGAGCGGATCCTGTGGGTCAAATTACATGGTTTGGATGCCACCAGGATCCAGGAAACAGGTATAATGAATAGTTACATTATTAATAATTGCCCGCTAAACGGTAATAGGCAGGCCCTCTATTACGTCATTGGACCGAAAATCATAATTGGCAAAATGTGGGTACTAGTACACCCCTGCCTACCCTTAAGGGGATTTACTTGAGTATGTGGATGGATATTATATTATGTGTCACTTATATTATTATTCTAAAACATAAACACATTGTGATAAATTACTCGCTAACTGTATTTTATAGGCTAATAACGGCTTGACCGATTTTATTGTTGTTAAAAGTAAATTCCTAAACTCCAATCAGTTTTGAAACAATTTACAGCACATCCGATTCATTTAACGACCTTCGTACCTTCAAACTTTGCCTATTAACTGTGAACGTAGCCGCATAGTGCCGTAGTACAAGAACAAAGCTGCGATTGAATCCGTACCATCAAACGTCGACCCTTACTTGAGTCCGGTATTGTTTTTGTGAAAGTACCATTTTAGTTTAAGCGCAAGAGTAAATAGTTTAATGTGCCGAGTGTTAAATAAGATAATAAAACGAAACTGTAATTTTACAACCTCATTTCAGTTTACGTAGGTACTCAAATGGCAATTTCACGTCCGGCATCTGATGACCATAGACGGCATGCGGTTTTAGTCGGCTCAATTCTGACATAACCATCCCGTAGCTAAAATGAGGCAAACCTAAAATGGAATACGTATTCCAAGTTCCAAGGGCATACCAGGTTCCAAGATGCACCTAAAATCGATGATGACGACGATCTATTCTGCTGGGCCAACAATATAATATAAATAATAATTTTGTTACACTCATTTAAAATGAAAAATGTGTAAGAATATGAATTCATTACATAATTTATATCATAAATAATATATGAACACAAAGAAAAAATCTCAGACCTAAAAAAATACGGACAAAAAAGCGAAATTATAAAGAAAACATACGGAAAAGCTATAATAGCACTTCTCAGCGTCGTTGAGCTGAAATCGTTTGTTTAGGATGCCGTGAAAGCGTCCTTTACGTAGGTACTCAAATGGCAATTTCACGTCCAGCATCTGATGACCATAGACGGCGTGTGGTTTTAGTCGGTTCAATTCTGACATAATCATCACATAGCTATGAGGCAAACATAAAATGGGAAGCGAACCCCAAGTTTCTAGGGCATACCGGGCTTCAAGATGCACCTAAAATCGATGATGACGACGATCTATTCTGCTGTGCCAACAATATAATATAAATAATAATTATGTTACACTCATTTAAAATGAAAAATATCTAAGAATATGAATTCATTACATAATTTATATCATAAATAATATACGAACACAAAGAAAAATCTCAGACCTAAAAAAATACGAACAAAAAGCGAGATTATAAAGAAAACATACGGAAAAGCTTTATTAGCACTTTTCAGCGTCGTTGAGCTGAAATCGTTTGTTTAGGATGCCGTGAAAGCGTCCTTGTTTGCTGCTGAATTGTTACCATATATTTGTGACGCGGCCAAATTGAATTGTCGGCCACTCGGCCAGCGTCGTGCACTGCCACGCTGGCCATGTGTCCACTGTGGTCATTGTTTTGGACACACACCAACTACAAGCCAATTAAATAAATAAAAAAAAGTATCAATATTTTTTTTACTTTACCACGCATGAGTTTATAATATATTACTGCTATTGTACCTTGGGACATCTATCTTGAACCTAAATCGCGAGACAAAGGAGGCCCTAATGCGCACGGATAGTTTTGTATTAATTTTATTGATATTGATGAATTTGAGCTCGTCAACTGACGTAGCACTCCGTGCTATCATCAAAAGGCCACAAGAAACGTGTACTGCGCATATAGAACATATTTTGAGCACATTTTAGTTTCAAGTATAAATGTCTTGAGGTATACAAAACATTAAAACCACTAATCAAAACTTGACTGGAGCCAAGTCTAGCCACGGAGATGTTTCTCTCTACAAAAGACGTTATGTCAAATTATAAGCAAGACCTTCCAGCTATATCAACAAACAATACATCTAAATGCAGTACCAATATAATAATTGACATGATACTATGTAACTGATTTCAATAGAACCTACATATGATCAGACACAGAACTGCGTTGATTGTTTTATACGAAACGTGTTAGTGTAAACAAAGCGCTCAATTGAACCAAAAATTGTCAGTACCGGATTTCAAACGCTTTCAGACTTCACAAACATGATTACATTATATTTTTACCTGTGTAAACGAATGATATTGTTTGTTGTACATATTTGTGTTCAATCGAAAAGTGTCTACTAGTACACTCTCTAGTTTTACAGCATACCATGGTAAAGTATATTTATATTTATTGTAAAATTTATTAGTGAAAATTTATGTACTGAAATAAATGTACAGTTGATAGCCTCCGTGGCGTAGCTGTCTAGTATACAATCTTTAGTGTTACAGCATACCATATCAAAATATATTTATATTTAGTGTAAAATTTATTATTTTAATTAATCTGCGGTATGGGTAATGGACTGCTGAGACGAGATCTCGGGCTCGATATCAGGTTTACCATGGCACACACCAATGACTTTTCGATGCATTTCGAAGTTTTTTTTTTTTTTTTTTTTTTATTCTATTGATTTTAAGGAGCTTTTGCCCACATAGGCACGTCAGCTCCATTGTTCCTTAAGCTAAACTAACAAGCACAAATTATGAAGTTGTATAAACTAATGGATCATAATATCTACCATAAGTTTAATATAATGTATATAAAAAAAGGGAATGTATGGTATACTTATGTTATATTATTACCCCGGTATTAAGAAAGAGAGTCACTAGGAGCCAATAGTACTAAACTGCAGAATTTTTGGGCAACATCAGATTTTGGGTTTGATAAAATACTATTGATTAGTCCAACATCTAATCTATTGAGACTAAATTCCTTCAAGATTGACTCTCTTTCCGTTTTATTTTGCACACATTCCATCAGCAAATGTTGCACATCCTCCAGTTGATTGCATACAACACAATTTGGTGAATCAGCCTTTCCCATAAGAAAGGCAAACTTTGCCGATGGAAAGTGGCCGGAGCGGAGTCTTAGTGCAAGTTTCACATACCTTCTACATAGGGCTTTGTCATCAAACCAGGGTGAACGAGGGGGCTCACTCTGAATTGTCTTATACCATATTCCCTTTTCCTTCGATTTAGCCTTAAAAATGTCTGTCCATCGGTCGAAGCAAGTAGCTTTATATATTTTGTGCAGCTCCCAATAGTCTGGTATATATGGTAGTATTGTTCCTTCCTGTACTGCTAATTTGGACAGACGGTCAGCTTCCTCGTTACCCTTTAGCCCTATGTGTCCCGGGACCCACTGCAACATAAGCTTAGTACTATTTATTAAAAGTTGATTACATATCTCTAGGATATCATAGGCTATCGATGCACCTCTGAAGCCAGAGGCACACCGAGCCACAAGCTGTAAAGCACTTTTACTATCAGTAAAAATTACTATTTTATTTAGATTGTTTTTGGAAGCATAAGCCAAAGCTTGATATATTGCAATGAGTTCCACGGTCATTACGGATACATCTTCAAGGATCTTAAAATAACTTTTAAAGTTTACATTTTGGTAGTAGAAGGCTGCTCCCGACCCATTCACACTCTTTGACCCATCTGTATAAATCTTGCACCAATCACTGTAGTTGGTGTTTAATTCACTGACAACTTCACTTCTCAAATAGTTGGGTTCGTACAAAGTTTTTGCCTGTTTAATACATTCAAGGTCACTTTTAAGGAATTTGTTTATCTGTATAGCTGTTACCCATGTATTTAGCGTAAACATTTTTAGGACACCAGAAGACGCGATATTTAGTTCATGAAGTTCGTTAAAGGTAGTAGCAAGTAACGGTTTCTTCTTTTTTCTCCAGTATATGGTAGGTAAGAGTAACTGTAACTCAGAAATTATATTTATACTAATGTTATTTGTACATGACATTGCTTTTATCACATATTTGTATGCGAGATACTGTCTTCTTAAACTAAGTGGCGGTACATGTAGTTCACTTTCCATAACATGAATAGGTGAACTTTTTATAAAACCTCCAATGACCCTAAGTGCTTGATTTTGTAATTTGTCCAGTTTACTAACGTGTGTTTTTGCGCTACAATCATACATAAAACACCCATAATCAATCCGACTCCTGATAAGAGATATATATATTTTGCGTACATGTTTAGTATGTATGCCCCAAGAACTACCTGCTAACAACTTCAATATGTTGAGATATTTTGAACATTTACAGATTACTTCATTAATGTGTTTATTCCAACGTAGACTACTGTCTAACCACATTCCTAAATATTTAATAAATTCCGATAAAATTATCGGCCTACCATATATTTTGAGGGTAGGTACTATTTTCCTACGTCCTCTACTAAACACACAGTATTGGGATTTAGTAGGAGATAGGGTCAAGCCCATTTCATCTAACAATGCCACCAAACTATCTAGCGCCCCTTGTATATAATATTCAGTGTTTGAAATTTGTTTGTCTTTATAATATATTATAAAATCATCTGCATATTGAGAAATTAGAACGTTATTAATTGTCTTACAAATTTTATAAGTAACTAAATTAAAAAGTATAGGTGAAAGAGGGTCCCCTTGGGCCAGTCCCCTATTGGTCCATCTACATGTATTATCTATTCTTAGGTCGGCTGATTTAAGTTTTAAATGTCTTTCGTTCAAAAAAGTCCATAAATATAAACAAAGTTTGGCTCCTACTTGAATGTCATCTAATGTGTGAGTAACTGACTCAATTGAAATATTATTATACGCGTTCTCGATATCCAAAAAACACGCGACCGTAGGAATATTGTTAGATATGCCTACTTGAATATATGTAACTAGTCTGGCGATCGAATCTATACATGATTGTGATTTTCTGAACCCTATCGTGTGTGGTGACAACACATTATTACGTTCTACGTACCACTCCAAACGTTTAAAAATCATTAGATGTAATATTTTACATAAACACGACAGAAGTGAAATTGGTCTTAATTTGATTTCGTTATTGTTAATATTTGCTTTAGATATAGTAATTATTGTAATGTTTCGCCATTGGTGAGGGACACAGCTATATTTAAATATATTGTTATAAATTGTAAGTAAAAATTGTTTAACTGAATAAGGTAAGTTGTAAATCATACAATATGATATACCGTCCGCTCCTGGTGCTGAATCCTTTTTCTTTAAAGAATTTTCGAGTTCTTGAATGGAAAACTCTGCTTCTATGTTATCGTTTCTAGACTTAAACATAGGAACAGCATTCGTCACATAGTCTGGCGTTAAGGAGTGCAACAGTTCGTGCTGTGCTTCGGTAGGAGGGTAGGGTCTTTGTTGTTTATACCCTTTCATCCATCTCATGCGACGCCACATTTCCGGCACTGACGTGATTTCATTAATTGAGTTACAGAATTTTTGCCAACTGAGAGATTTGGCTTTTTTTATTGATTTTTGAGATTCTCTAATTTTAGATTCTAACTGGCTTAAATTTTCTGGGGTCGGGTTACGACGAAATTTGATTAGTGCCAATCTACGCTGTGCAACTAGTTGCGATAATTCCGGTGTCCAATAGTTTTTAGGCTTAAACTTCTCAGGGGGCTTATTACTAAATTTTATGTACGGGATGTGTTTATCTGCAGCGTGTTGAATTTGGTTCGTAAGAAAGTTATACATTTCTTGGGTATCATTTGGGGATTCTTTATATTTATCAATAGCTTCAGAAAGGGTACGGCGGTAGTCACTCCAGTTAGCCTTTTTGAAATTACGCTTTTTTATGATCTCATAGGAAGTGGTAATTTCCCCTGATATCTTTAGAACAATGTGGTCACTACCTAGATTTTCTCTTAACACCTGCCAATCAAATTTAATTGCTACATCTGATGTTGCAAATGTTATATCAGGAGAGGTCTTCTGTAAGTTGCCATTTACTAATTTTATTCGAGTGTGCATACCTTTATTAAGAGAAATATAACCACCGTCGAGAGCAGCATCCATGATATGTGTACCTCTAGTATTTGATATACTCGACCAGTTAAGATGGTGTCCGTTAAAGTCACCAGCTACAATAGTTTTTCTAGTGAAATGTGAGAATAGATCATTCCAGTCATTCCGATGGGTTTGTACTGAAGATGGGCAGTATAGTGAAACAATGTACTGAAGGTCTTCACAATTAAGTATCTTAACACAAAGTACTTGAATCTCAGGGTTCTGAGTATTAAATAAGACTGGATGAGACTGAATCGATCTATGAACCAATATAGCGACGCCACCGTAATTATCATCGCGATCGCGCCTAAAAATGTTATAGCCGCTAACACTTACCCTATCCTCGCAATTAAACCATGTTTCACTTATAATAGCTATGTGGATATTTTCCCGTAACAACAGCGCTGAAAACGATGTAAGTTTAGGGCTTAAACTTCGTGCGTTCCACTGCAGAATTTTTAACTTTAGACTAGCTTGTAAATTAGCCATTTATAAAACTAGATATATGTTCTAATATTCCACCTCCAAGTATCATGCTAACTATCAACTTTTTAAATTCTTCACAAATAATTTTTAAAATGGCTAGTAATTTTTCTTCAAACTTACTCTGAGACATAACAATAGATTTTATTTTTAACCAAATTTTTCTAAATTCCAATTTATACGTTAGTTCATCATTCAGTGTACTGTCCTCCTTATCATTCCTCGGTGCATCCGTTTGTTCATTTATTGACTGGTCTATAGAATAACCTTTTTTCCTATTTGTATCACTAAACTTCTTCTTGTTTGCCTTCTGATGTGATACTTTCTTTTTTCCTTTAGTATTTGATTCTATTTCCTTTTCTTCTTCGTCTTCCGTAGTTTGTGGTAGGAGACTCATAGCTGCTCTGGCTAATACATTGCTGTATGTTTCCTTAGAGGGATGTAATGTCGATGCATGAATTGACGGTTGTTCGTACAAATTATGTTCACTGAATGTATTATTTTCCTTCTGTTTCCGTTCCGTTAGAATTTGTAATGCTTTTCTGTAAGTAACTTGTTCATCACACATTATATTTCGAATTGATTTTTCCTTCAGAAAAACAGGACAGCTCTTGTCAAGAACAAAATGATTCCCTTTACAGTTCAAACATTTTAAATCTTTCATATTGCAGTTTTCATGATCGCCCCCGCATTTTGGGCATATTCTCTTTTTCGTGGGGCAATACCGCTTTATATGGCCAAAGTGCCAACAACCTGAACACTGTGTCACTGGAAACTTGTAGGTTTCTACTTTAAATCGGCAGTCATAGGCATATATAAATTGAGGTAACACCTTGCTTCTAAATCTTAGTCTTATAGATTCGCTGTCGATCCACTTCCCTTCAAAGTTTAGACGTTTCAAACGTTTGATTGATAAAATTTCATCATTTGGCTGCAAAATGTCCTTTATTTCATCTTCAGTTAACTCGGAGTCTATTCCTTTCACCACTCCATATGATGATGACAGTTCATAAATTAAATACGACTGAAATCCCATATCTTTCAACTTTTGACAATCTAATAGTTTCTCCGCGTCTTTTTTTGTCTTAAATTGGATTAAAACTTTATTTGGGTTTTTGTATTTTATTCTAAGAACCCCCTGTATATTTTCAGAACGAAGAAGTTTAGCCATTGCCATTTGTTTGGGTAAACCATTGAGGGATGTGATACAGATCTCATTATTTTCACTATTTTCTTCATTTACCCTCTTATTACTTTGTAATATTAGAGACTCACTCCTTATCAAACGTTTAGGTCTTCTTCTACTGTACGTAATAAAGTCATCCTCTGTATTGTCTTCTTCTTCTGGTTCTTTTCTTTTCTCGGCGCTTCGAATTTCACTATAAGTATTTTCCCCACCTTCTACCTCAGTTTCTGCTATTCCACTCAACATATTAAGCTCTCTTTCACAGCGATTTATAACCTCTGTATCACTTAGGTCTTCTTCCATGTTATTCTCATCCATTTATCACATAAAATATAAGTGGGTAGTTTGAAATTGTTTGTATGGCACCGGGCCATACAACTATTTGTTGTAGCCGTTAGTAGAATGTATACACTAAACACTACACATCTAATCACACTAATTCACATCAATAACTATTGGAACAAAAATAAAGGTTGAATTGCTAAGTACAGGCGCAGTAGATATCTCACGTACGCTCCGCTTCGAACGCGCGACGCAACTGATTTCGAAGTTATGTGTGTACTAATCGCAGGTTTATAAGTGCCCGGTTAATGGCAATGGGCTCGCCACCTTACATTGGGACCTAAACATAAACTGGCGAAATGTGGGTGCTAGCACCTCTGCCTACCCCTTCGGGGAATACAAGCGTGAGTTTATGTTATGTTATGTTTTATTAGTGAAATTTGTATAAGTACTGAAATAAATGCGCATGCAGTTGATAGCCTCCGTGGCGTAGCGTTAGTGGACGCGACCGCTACGCAGGACGCGCGGGTTCGATCCCTATGCATGAATATATTTTCATTGGTCAGGTTGTGCTTGGAAGAGAACGTTGAGCCGACGGTCCCGGTTACCATACAAACATCTATGGCGGTCGTCGAAGCCCTCAAAAGTCCAACATCTGGTCTAACTGCAATGCTTCGTGGAGGTCAGATGGTAGTCAACGACTACACAGAAAATATCGAAGTTCAGCTAATATCCGTAAATAGACTAGTAAGGCGGCCCCAGACTCCAAGTTGAAAAACTTAGGATGCAACTGGAATTAGCGCTGAGACGAAGAAGACTGAAATGAATGTACAGGCGATAAAGGTTGTTATAAGTATACACCTTTTTGAATAACTTTAGGAGTATATCCTTTGTAAACTATTTTAGTGAAGATGGTAATCAATCAATCAATTAGCCTATTGCAGGCCTCTCCCAATGTTGGGATGCTTGAAGAAGGTAAACAAAAGGCTTATTTATCTAACTTAAGATAGAAAACGGAACAAAATTCTAAGAATATAATATCTAAGCAAACAAAGTGCCTTGCATATATTATAATTGAAAAAATATAGCATCGATATCGATAAATATATCATCTCATTCAATTATTTGTATCACAGAGGACCTTAAATATAGGTAACTATCTTTTGCCCGCGGCTCCGCCCGCTTGGATGTCGATTATCGCGACAAAACATAACCTATGTTTTTCTCAAGGTTTAATCTACCCATATCCCAAATTTCATCAAAATCGGTTCAGTTGTTCAGGCGTGAAAGCGTAACATACAGCAACAACAGACAGACAGACAGAGTTACTTTCGCATTTATAATATTAGTATGGATTATGGAATTATGGAATTATGGACTATGGATATTATGGATATGGATTATGGAATTATGAATCCCGAATTCAAGAATATCAACTAGAATGACGTGTTGTGGAGATTTTACAGTCGTTAAAATAAGGATCAAATTTGAATGATTTTTTTTATAGCATTTGTTATGCTAACTTTTTTCTGCTTTTCGAAGGATCAAATTGCTAATAATGCACTTTCAGGTTCTGGGCCCATTGTGTGGTAATCTATGATCTTCTGGTATTCAAGGCAACGTTGATGGCAACTTAATCCTACTTTTGTGTAGAAAATTAAAAGAATTTAACAGAAATACTCATAGACGCGTGATAGATTATTTTTGAAAAACATTACGTTATGATATCAAAAAGTACCTTAATGACACATTGACCATGATAACGGCTATAAAATCACTATAAAATCACATAAACACATTTATTCCACAGTAACTACAACAACAGGTAATATGATAACAAAAATAATCAATCATCACATCGCTTCATTTCACTTAATAAAATATTTTATGAGATATAATAAGATTACCTTAAATACATGCCGTTTATATTCCTAAATGATTACCATGAGATATAAGGCTAATTACATTTAAAGAGAAATTATATTTAACAGAAATATAACGGCCATGTTGTTGTGATACTTTTGACAAATATCTGTTGTTTACAATATAACAAAATAAACATGAATTATCACCAGTACATGTCTTTGTGTCGCTAAAATTATCAATTTAAATTATAAGGCACATCACAATAATAAGAAGTGAAATTAACAGAAATCAAACTGCAATATTGTTGTTGTTTTTATTAAGAATAACTAGAATAATGAATGTTATTCAATACTAAGTGCTTGTTAATGACATTAATATATTATTCGACTAATTATATGAACTAGAAAAATAAAACTGTATTTTTAAAGGAATTAAATAGTCGATCGTCTGATTTCTGTTAACAAATTTATTAACTATTGAAATATATAATTCTGTAAAATAATAATTTATGCTTAATTAATATTACATAGCATTTACATAAATAAGAACTTTTAATTAGTGGATTTATCAAGAAAAATAGAAGTCACTCGATTAAATCGTACAAGATGCGACTACCCCCTCCACGTTACGAAGAGGATATAAAAACAGGACCGTCGTCGGCGAATGACTCACTTCTCATCGAGCCTCCAAACAGTGTTGACAAGTGTGAGAACTACCTGTTGTCCCAGTAATAAAAGTTAAGTACCCAACATTGGTAACGCTATTACTCTATTGGATTATTGTGTACCTGTTAAATCTTTCCGAACCATTTGTGAGTATAGGAATTGATGTTATTTGATGTAATTATAAATGTGTTAACGGAGTGCAGTCCATAAGACTAGCTACCCTAATTGTATGACAAAACAAAAGTATATTGTGTCTGTGTACAATATACAGGGTCTTAATATTCAATTCATGTAAATTGTATTAATAGCTACTCAATATTCACATACCGCCTTCTGGCCGGATATTATGTGACTTTCGTGTGGTGTTATTAGAATTGGTTCGAAAACAATTATTTAAACTGGTACAGTACTCGAATTATAATATAGTGTTTGGCTAAGAGTCGAGTAATATACTTTGAGAAATAACTGGTGTGATACCTCGTTTTTATGTGTTACCTAGTGTAGATTATTTTATTAACTTAATATGATGTTGATATTACATGTTACTGTATTAAGAGACGGACTGGTTTCTTCTAAGATTGTTTTCCCTGTCGATGTGTCCTATCGAAACTAACATATTGAATCGTAGTTCAGATAAAACGGTGAAAGATTAAATAACAGAATAACATTTGGTTGTTTCATTTGTATTTACCTGGTCTAGACCAATGATCACTATTGGTTACCTAGCCTGTTAATAGAACACTAGTGATCCTGAGGCCAAATGGCATAATTCTTCACTTTCACCTTATATAAGCTAACCTCAAATCTAACACGCGCATCATTACAGCAAAATCAGATTAGTTATTGACCAGAGAACGTATCAGCATAGTTTGCTCATAACTGCACACGCTTTGGGGAATAGTTTCCTCTACTCGAGTTAGTACTTAGCCCCTGTTAACATTGCCTTTGCTAACTACTCGCCTTTGTAATTTGAACATTGTGGGCTTGTGATAGGTAAACCTCACTAACATTCGCAACGGAATGGTCATTGGAAATCTTTGTTTATTGGGTACTGATGGACATCCAACAGATTCTAGAATCACCTGTTTCGTGAATGCTAATAAATAATTGTTATCTTACCAACGAATTTTTTTTTTACTGGAAACAAATAGTACTTTTAATGCGGACCCTGGACTCCGAAGTGAAAACCTCGGATGTGCCTATGATTGAATCGATTCGAACCGTTGGTAGCTTATTGGATAAAGAGTCGACTTTAGTAGGGCCCTTTTTTTTTTTTTTTTTTCGTGCGGAAATTCCCTCGGATACCCCCCCTGCCGGAGCCGGAAGGGGAGGTTATGTCGGACTCGAACCGACTAAAACCGCACGCCGACTGTGGGTCTTGGTGCTAGGCCGGAGGTGAGGTTGTCAAAGACATATCCCTCGCACCCCGGCTGACCCAGGGCCATCCCTTACGGTCTGGCCCTCCTCAGGAGGGGGGACAACGGTGTCCCCAACTCGCCCCCGGAATGGGGAGGCGCGCTATTCAGCGCGCCGCCGCCGTGGCCTGCTTCTGCTGGGGTGACAGGCGGCTCCACCCGTTACCCCCAGGCCCGCGCTCATGGGGGACGGAGGTCAGTCAGTGCCCTCCGACGCCCGAGTTGCCTGCGCGCGCGGGCGGCGCGATCCGCGAGTCTTTCTCGCTCGCGCCGCCTCTCCCGCTCCGCCGTCTCCTTCACGACCATTACCTGCTCGCTGAAGGAGACACCGGCCGCCCACGCGTCCGCGCAGCGGAGACTTTAGTAGGTCCCGGGTTCGAATCCTGGCCATTATACTACCGAAATGAACCCATTCCTAGCACAAGCAATTTAGATTAGTTGGAATGGTTAGAGGGAATATATATATTTTTTATTTTTTTTTGACCGTGGGGAAAATCCTTCATGGATGTTATGCCGGACTCCTACCGACTAAAACCCCCACGGTATCGCCCAGCAGCCCATAGTTGGGAGCCCCGGGTAAGCCCTCGGAAGGATGTCCCAGGGCTCCCAACAGACCCACGGCTTCAATGCGGCCTCGTCTAGGGGTGGTTCGGGTGCTATCCCGCGTCTATGGGGGGTTTTCGGGTATCATCCCGCTTCATAGGAGGGGGGGACGTGCGTGAGTCCGTCACGTCACGCTGCCGTCATGGGCCTGCTTCTGTAAGGATGGTGTGCAGCCAACTCACCGTCCTCAGGCCCCCGGTCATGGAGGCCGATGGTCTTCGGCGAAGACACGTCGGCGGCGCCCAAGCCGCCGACTGCGGAACTCGGGTGGGAGAGTTCTCTCCCGCTCCCGCCCCGCCGCCTCTTTCACGAGCATGACCTGCGCGCAGAAAGAGGCGGCGCAGTCCCACTTACTCCCGCTGGAGACCATGGCTCCCACCATGGTCTCGAGCGAGAGAGTGTCCAAGCCCAAACCCACCACGAGGACCTGGCGCTGTTGCGCCCACGCCGTGCACTCCACCAGCGTGTGGAGCGCTGTGTCATCGCTGCGGTCCCCGCAGTGCTGACAACCGGCCGTGGTTTCCCGGTGTCTTCGCCACAGATACCTACCGAAGCTACCGTGCCCGGTAAGCATCTTTGACAACTGGTAGGAGAGAGCACCATGTCTCCTCTCCAGCCACTCGTCCATGACTGGTCCGACGGCCGCGATTGTAGTGAATCCCCCCTTTGGTTGCTCAAGTCGCACCTTCCATGTCTCCAGGGTTTCCTAGTGGAGCTGGGACCGCTGGGCAGAGGGAATATTAGTAATTTCGCTTGCCAATAATCTGTTAAAAAAAACAAGTTAAACTTAGAATCCATCCACATCGAATAGACTGCAATAAAAAAATACTATCAACCTTTATAACAATACAAAACAATTTTTCTATATAAAATAAAATTCAGTTCAACGCGTGGCAAAATTGATTTTTATTTTTCAACAAAAATACTTTCGGAAAAGTTTGTCTAAAGAGCCAATCAATAATACACACAGTGTCTATTGTCTTTGCAATGCTGTATCCATTGTTGCATCTAACACGTACGTATAAGTGGATATATCTGTTGATTAATTGCCAATGTCCGGCTGCACCACGTCTGATTGCAGCAAACATTTGTCACTAATGGATGAATCGCTTATTCCTCATAATACAACACTATCGATTATTGCGATGTACCAGCTATCAGTTAACAAATTTGATATTGATCGAGTGATTTAAACGTAGACGTTTATGTAAAGTGCACATGTCGTAGACTGTATTTCGTAGAAGCTTGCCTACGCAGTTTCGTAGCACTTTACGGAAATTTGTTTGGCTACGAATCTCTACAAATATAAAGCAAAATCGCTTTCCGCGTCTGACCGTTCCTATGTATGCTTATATCTTCAAAACTATGCTACAGATTTTGATGCGATTTCTTTTAATAGAGTAATTCAAGCAGAAGGTTTATATAATACACGCTTAATATAGTAGAGGGTGCAGCGGGAACGTGAGCGGACGACACGCGGGCAAAAAAAAATTGGTGGTAAGAAGTTTGCCGGGTCAGCTAGTTTTAAATATTTTAATGTCCATTAGTAAGTCATAAATTATATACAATGTACGAAATATTTGACCAAATAATTTGATTTTCGTATCATTACGCCGCATTTTATTTCCTAATAATGAATTCATATTTTGTTTCATTCAACATTTTCACCTCACGAGTTAATGATACATAAAAAAATTATGAACCTCCCTGTAAAAATCAATCTATTGTTTTTTTTTTTCATAATTTTAATTTAATAAATGATACTATTACTTCATAATTATATGAATCTAATGACGTGCCGTTTCATCAAGATTAGAGATGCGTTCTTTTTTTTTAAATAAATGTTCTACGACATTCATACATACGTACATCTAGCCCATGGTAAGCTTATCTAGCTTGTGTTATGGAATCTAGAATACGGATAAATATACTTATATACTTTCTTTTGTAAATATAGTTGTGATTAAACATAGACTCATAGATCACACACACATTTTGTATGGTTTGTGTTTCTTTTATCACTCGAATCAATCAGCATTGCTTGACTATTTCATGTGTAGAATTTACTGGATATATTTTTATCTTCACTTATGCGAAAAGAGACAATTTCTATTCCATTGTGAATTTAACAAGAAATTGTACGTCTGAATGTGTTTGTTAGTGTTGAAAGCAATTCTTAGAACCGCACTTCGACGAATTTTGGTCGGTTGACTTTATAAATAACTTTTGTTGCTTTGACAGTGAAAATGTTGAAGATATTTTATGATGAGTAAAATAATCATGTATTTACAGTAAGTTCTCACTTGTAAGATATACACAGAGTAGGAATTCTAATAAAACTAGTAAATTTTCATTCGAACCGGCCTACTTATACCATAAAAATATACAAACTACAATAAATAGAAAAAGTATTAGGTACGTTATAGGTACTACCAGGACTACATATCTAAAAAAATACGTTGAAGATCTGTTAAAAAATACTACGTATGATAAAACTGTATCAAGTCTATACACAAAAAGAAAACATTCCTAATCAAAACCATAATTACTTCTTCTTGAACTTCAAATCTTCTGTTATAAATAAAGCTGATTCTAATTTCCATGTCAGACGTAATTATTTCAAAACCACGAACAGACGTGTGCCTGTCGCCTGTGGCTACATTCTTGCCAAGTTAGACACAAATTATGTACCCACCTTGTTGTTCACAAAACCTTCATTTCACATAAAACATTATTATTTAAATGAAAGCACATTATTATCTTGCAAATATACGTTTATAAGCGTAAATCCTAGAGCTAAGAGTAGTTACATGTGCATTTATGAGTACGTTAAAGAGATCAGATTAAAAAAATCTTGTATCTAAACTTTTTAATAAGCAAATAAAACTTTATGATCTTAGTTGATTTGTTATGAATCTATTCTTAATATTTTTTTGAACTTTGACTAAGACACTATCTGATAAATTATCTCTCTACTGCTTTTGAATTCGTATTATATCTTCATTTGATTCATTACAGCAAATCCTTGGTATGTCCAATTCATCACCTGAAAAAGAAAACATTTGCTTTTAGTATGTCTTCGGATGAGTTGATGTTTCGGCAGTTAGGTAAAGGCTTGTTTAGAGGCTATGCCTATGCAGTTGTGTAGGAGTACTTGAATGAAAGATTACGAAAACTATAAATGTTTATTACTGATCACAATAGTATTTCTTAATATATATGAACTGTAAACTGATTATCTAGAATGCTTGATATTAACTTGGAATATATATAAGCGAGCGAGTCTAATATGTGGCCGCCTATACCAGGCTTACATATCGACCGACTTGACAGAGCGCGGGCTCACCTCGCCGTATGGAAAGGAATGTGCTGTCATCGCGTCTACGCTAAGCGCTGCCGATACAGCTTGTCAGCAATTATGAAGATCAAGTGGTTAATAATATTAAAGTGAATTCTTTGAACTAGTAGAAATGGTTTTAGACTATGGGTCATGTCAAAATCCAAAGTTTATATCAACTGTTGTCATGCTATGAGGAAATCTTTCTTTCACTATAAAGCCAGGGGTAATCGGTTTTGTCTATAAACTTCGGTAGTCAAAGGCGTGTAAAATAGAGCAGCCGTAAGTCGTAAGTTCGAGATACCGATTATTAATTTGCCTTTGAGCGTTCAATGTACACACGGATAATAAAAATTTGTTCAATTTTACAGACATATTCACATACCTTGCACTTCAAAGAGACGAAAAAACATGTCATGTAATTTGTTGGTTTTTGGTTAAAAAAGACCTGTGGTTTTAAACAATCGCCTTCAAACTTTGGCTATTTACGATAAACGATGACATGCGGTTCTAAAATTCACTTTTAAGCGCTCATGGACGCCAGTGATCGCTTAACGACCCTAATTACCAATCGAAAGACAAGCCAATAAGCCCAATAATAAATTCATTACAAATTATTCTAACCTCGTTCTCCAACCCCGTTATGGAATTGTTTATTTCCAATTATATCTGCGAAAATGTCAAGACAAAGCTATTTATGATTTATTTATTTGACACGGCTGGTAGCGTAATTAATCCTGGGTTATTGCTTGGCGAGCTTAACTTTATTATGTGTACACTTTGAACGCTTATAAAGAAATAGGAGTTAGTTTATTTCCCGGTGGAAATTAGGGAGAAACGTAGGGAAATGGGATCTTGTGTCATTTACTTGTCTTATGATATAACTAGCACTTGGGGTGATTGCTTCATGAAGCAATTTAGTGTCCATAATATAATCATAATTATAGTGTTAGTGAGAAGTTAATGTGCTATTTACTATTTATGCATAACTGAGTATGTTATAGAGGGGTTTGATTAACTAGCACCGGGGGTAATTACTTCATAAAGCGATTTAGTGTCCATAATATAATCATAATTATAGTGTTAGTGAGAAGATAATTTGCTATTTGCTATTTATACATTACTGAGTATGTTATAGAGGGGTTTGATTACAGGAATTCTCAACCTAATTTTCTTCTTATTACGCTGCCATTAGTTTGTGTACTGCCAATGAACAAATAGGGTATCACTGAATTATTTTCAGGCAGTGAACAAGTTCTATAAAAGACGTTATTCTGACCAGTAGCAGATAGAAATGGTAACTTTTCAGGAATACGCGGTAGAAAATCTCTATAAAAACATCCTATGCAGGGTAAACACTAAACAGTTTCATAGTTTGCGAATTCATTCAAAGACAGCGTGACCTCGGTCTTACGAATACGACTGTTCGGAGTCCGGACAACCCATAACTTTAACCGGCAACAAATAGGAGTTAGGACTCTTTGGGCCTATGAGGAAAAATCAACCTGATTAATATGTATGGGTTTAGACGGTTCTACTCCAACATAATCGATCCGTCGCATATTCGGAGAGGTATCTGAAGTTTTCCCCACGAGAAAGGAAAGGTTGGTATTTAATAAGCACATGTCAAATACGTGCTCAAAGTTTAGGTCATGATTTGCTTTTAATATGAGGTGCTGAATGTATCTATGTATAAATTGTAATGGATACAGGTGGTTATTTGTATGTGTAAATTGTATATTTTTTATTTTGTACTGCCATTATTAATGTGTTTTACACAAAAATAACATTCCATTTGTGATTGACGTGTATGTTACGTATTCCGATTGGCTACCGATATCAATTCTATAAATGGAATTATAATTAAAATGTTCAAAAGAGATAGATTAATTAGTCATTTTGTTACCGCACTAAACATACTCGTATTGTTTTTTTTAATAAATTCAACCAATTTCACTAGAAGAAAAAGGAACAAATAACACAACTTTGAAAAAAATTTGGACGTATCTTATTCCCAGCTTAATTGGCTAAGATTAAACTACAGAAAGCGGGGTCATTTCCACAGGGACAGTGGGCAACCCGAGGTTTTCTCGACCAACGCGACTCTTGATGAATAATTTAGTAGTTTGTATCTATTAATGTGTTGGTACATAGGCACGTGATAAGTTTCCCTAATAAATTGCGTCGTCAGCACTTTGCTAAAGGTCATGCGTTTTTGAAGTAAGGTTTTGAGTAGGTTGTAGTGTGAATTCTTTATGTGCCGCACGTGGCTAACCTCTTGGTTCTTTGAGATCAAACTAGTTGCAAAACATTTCGTATTTGCTTTAGTTTTTCTGTAAAAGAATTCGGTAATCGTAGTTTTTACCTCTATCAATTTTAGAAAGATGTGGAATTTGGCAGTTTTCTACGCTATTGAAATAGATAGTATTTTGATTATAGTATAGTTAAATTGGACAAACTGTCTGTATACTTTATCTTTCTTATATGCCGACGTTTGTAACTTTTACCCTATAATAACCTTGGCAGTGATAGTTAACGTAGGTAGAACATTTAGAAGGTCAACTACATCTGGGAAATAAGTTATCCTCTGCACGAACAATTTATTGTGTTAGTGTAACTTGGGGAATTTTCCCCAGATTTTAGTTGTATTTTTTCTTCATATATTCGTTCAGTTACATTGGTTTTTGTTCCGATGTATGAATATGTATGTATATTTAGGTTACTCTGGGTATTCCTGTGTTCGATATGTCTATTTATATTATTTTGCGGGTTTATTAAATTTAATTTGTGTAACAAAGAACGTATTGTTTAACGCCAGCGAGTTAAAGTTTTACTTTAAGTCTAGATAGCGCTGAGCAATATGTTCTAGAAAATTACTACCATAAATGAAATTGTACCGCTTCTAAAAAGTCACTTCACCCATAAATTTGTTTTATGTATAATAAATTCTGAGCTTAAATAAAATGACAAAGTGCTCAAATGTAATCGTAAACTGAAATTAAATTACAGCTCAAATTATGGAAAACAAGATTATTCCGCCAAGTTGCTGTTCCCAAAGCTATTTAAAATACTTGTATAAAATATTCTGATTGCTATCGCCGGTTTTCGTGAATATTCAACTAAGTAATAAGTTTAGAACCAAAGTTTTTCTAAATATGATAATGGATCCAATTATTTAACAAAATAAAGTTATTTTGATTTATTGTGGCGGCCTTTTAACAAAGTTTGTGAAATCCGTGATGTGCGTGAAAATACTTTAATAACAAGGTTGTACTTTGTTTTGTATTAGTAGCATTAAAAACTTAAAAGGGGAAAGTATTATCTTGGCTTTAATGGGAGCGACTGCACTTTGACTTGAAGTCTACGCCGGCGAATCTATCATTTATGTTTACGTGTGTGAGGCGGGCTAGGACTCTGATGGCGTAAGTAGGAAGAACTCAGGTCGATAGAGCTAATCTTGAGACGTAAGTGACAAGTATAACAATCCTTTTGTATCCTTTATTCGTGGAAATAATCACGAATATTGCTGACAAAAACGTTTTTCTGAGAAGACTGTAACGTGATCAGCTAAGGTGACGGTTCTTGGAATATTGTAGTTCTAAGAAATTGAAGCTTTTTATTTGGAATGGAATATTTTTAGGTAGATATTAAATTCATTGTAAGAAAATTGACGGAGCAAATAAAATGACAATTTTAAAGATAATAATCTTATAATAGTGAAAGCGAATAGTTTGATCTCAAGGAGTCTCTCAGTCTAAGTCGAGAAGCTCGGAATAAGTGGGAAGTCGATGCCACCCAAGATATAGAAAAAGATCTTGCTCAACAAGCTCGAATAGTTTGGCATTTTTTCTGACTACTACCCATCTTGCCGGGGCTATCTTGCAACATCGTCCTTATTTTGAGGATAGCTGTAGTTAAATGGATGTAGGATACGACGGTATTCCCGTCCCAATTGAGCAGTCCGACTGGGGAAGTACCTCCGCCCTACAGAAAACCGTGGCTATAATAACCTGTTGTGTAACCTGAGCTCTCTGGAGAGTTTTTGTGCTGTCATTGGGAAGACCAAAAGCTTGTCCTGTTTTGTCTTCTGCGCTGACGGCACAGAAAGTTTCTGCGCTTATAGGGTCGGCAGCATGAGTGTGACTTCACTGGTGTTGAAACACACGTCCATAGGCCACGGTTCCCATCAGGTGGGTCGTGTATTTTATAAAAATAAAGCTCTTATTACTGTGATTTATTACACAGTACTATCTTGACTTAAAGTAAGTTAAGCTCAACTTGCTTTTAAAATATCAAAATGTAGATCGTAACAATTTCTCTTATGTAAATATTCAAATATTAAACTTACTAAGAAATTTTTGTTACACATACATTCAAATCAATGGCAACCATATTTTATGAGCGGGAATTACCCGAATTAATTAGGAGGCCATCCGATTTTTTTTTGTTTTGCTGATTGTATAAAAATACTTCTATTACTGTCAGCAATAGACAGACAGAATTTCATGATGCGATATTGAGATACATAAAGGCTAGTTGAATCTATAGTCACAGATAGAAATTTATGGAATTTGCTTTTGAGTTACTTCGAAGTTTCTATACAATCTAGTCTCGTCTGTGATTTGACAATAACTATTCTATTCTTTGAACTTTGTAGTTCATAGAATAGAATAGTATTAAGTAATACCCTATAGTATTTATGTAGATTGAATCTATAATTCTAAAGGTAGTCATCATTAAAATTACTTTATGAGAAAAGATACTACGTAATAATACTCGTACCATCGAATACTATAGAATAATATGAATATTCTCCAAAAAAGTTACGAGAAATCAGGTAACAGCAAAAACGTAATAAAAAACTTTATGAGATTACTTATGGGGCATTTTATTACAGACGCTTTAACAAAAAGAGTAGTTACATTGTTAAATATACTCTATTTTGAGAAAGTGTCTGTGAGATATACCAATTCAACTATTTTTATAATTTGATATATTCGATTTCTACTTCAAAAAATCCACGATCGAATTCCCAATACGTTTAAATACCATCTAAGGTACGACTCTACTCACTATAATTCATAACCCAATAATCAGCCCAATTTTTTGATCAAAAGAAAATTCTTCAGCAACTTGGGACTTTTCTTTACGATTGTACAGTGACAATGGGGACTTCTTGGAAGTGATCCCAAATAAGAAAGACAAAAAATATGACAAACGACCATGAATAATGGTGCTACGTACAATTCGATGATGGAATGGGCCACTTTACGAGTACATTTACCGATCACATACGGTGGTAGTGTAAGTGTTTTGTTAAATAAATTTTGTTGGAATATAATTTCTACTCTAGATTAAGATAAGTTGCTAATCCATAATCCATAATAATATTATAAATGCGAAAGTAACTCTGTCTGTCTGTCTGTATGTTACGCTTTCACGCCTAAACCAACGAACGGATTTTGATGAAATTTGGTATAGAGGTAGATTAGACCATGAGAAAGAACATAGACTATGTTCGGTCGCACTAACCGACATCCAGGCGGGCGGAGCCGCGTGCAAAAGCTAGTAGTACTATAGTATAATGATTTACAAACTGCGAAGCAAAATAAACGACATGTTTCCTCGCAGGTTGATGTGAAAAAAACGGTGCTCGTAAGGTCTACTGTTCACATAACTACTAGTTATCAATATTCTAATGTCTCAAACTGAACCCTCAATTACTACAAACTAATCAGAACTAGTTTACACCAATAATATAATTTGTGAAATTGTTGGCCGTGCTCTGGTTACCAAACATGTATCGCTTCAAGTTACCTCGCTTGTTCGCTCAGTCGTTGTACATATTACTATAATGGGGTGTGCGTTGTTTTATAGACAAAAGTTTCATATAATTTCGTTTTACAGAAAATGTTTCGTATAATTTCGTTTCATAGAATAATCAATATACATAATACTTACTTTAAAGATTTTTAAATCATTGACTTTTGTTTCACAGAAATTTTAATGTTAGAATAATCATTTCATAGAATAAGAAATCAAATATTCTTCTTTTTTATATTGGTTATTTCATATAAAACTTATTTGCGCAAAGATATTTTCTGGGTGGTTTCAAAAAAAATAACCAGCTCCGCTTCGCTTCGCCCTCGCCTTAGCCTTCTAACCTAACCTATCCGAGTCGGGGTATTATCTAATTAAATTACTACAAGCAATCGGGAAAAAAAATGTATCTAAATTTTACTGTTTGAAATAGATGGTGGTTAGTGGTTGTTTTTAAGATTCCTTAAATAATAATTCTACAGTTTGATAAGTATGCTAAACAAAAATATGTGAAAAAAAATTCATTAAATTGTTTTCTGTGAAAAGTGATTCATTGTGGTAAATTGTCTTTGAAACAATAATATTCGAAATAAAAATATAAGAACCAAATATTATATGAAACATTTTCTGTAAAATGAAATTCTATGAAATTTCTTTCTACGAAATAAGGCGCTCCCACTATAATGTCGTACGAACCAAGTTGATAGCCATGTGTACGGAGTACACTACTGCGCGGAATATAGTAAAGTATCAAATACAGTAAAATGAAAATGGGTAAGTAATATAGGCCAAAATTGGTGTGTATTTTTATGTAGGCAAATGGTTTAGAATCATCATCCATCATCATCACGGTTCCTATATAAATACGACGAATACACATCCACATATTTTATAGTGAACAAAGTTAAACAAAAAATAGAAATTGCTTTTAAATTTGTGTCCATACAATTCATACAATCATCAAAATACATATAGGTATGTCGTGGTTTAGTCACAGAACATAGAGTCCAATAAAGTAATACAATTTGAAACTACCAATCGCTATATAACAATTATAATAAGTGAAATTGAAGCTAATGTAAAGTAAAGCCAACGAGACGAGAGAAAAAAGGTAAACAAAGCGACCATTACTGAGTTACGTTGCGATAACTAGCGATTATTTTCTCTGTCATTTTCGCACATGTCACACGCACGCGATAATGGCCGAGCGACAGCTGTCATTGCGTGTTTCGTAGTACAGGAAAGCTGTCAGCACAGCGGTTCTAAACTGTCAAATCCGCCATCTTATGAGCAATTTCATTCCTGTCTTGAATACACTTGAAGTGAAAAAGGTTTGGAACCGCTGAAACTTTGTTTATCTTTTTTCTCTCGCTTCGTTGGCTTTACATACTTTAAGTAATAAAAGACACGCAGAACATATCTCTTAAATATGATTTAATATGGTAATATAAAGTCAACAGCATACATTACGAGACGTAAAAAAAAAAACAAATTACCTTAGTAAAGGTCTCCATAGATACTGGAATATATTTTGCCGCGGCTATCACAATAGGTTGCTGGGTTTTTGCTATAAATATTATCAGATCTTTCTTCAGTGATGTCGGTAGCTTAATCCACGGGCAAGAAAACACCAGTGTTGATACATGTGAGCTCTGAAATGAATAATCTTTTATGATTCAACGTACACTTTCAAGTTAGTATGGTATTCAATAATCTCTCAGTGTACCGTTAAGAAAGAAATAAGTACGATATTAATGCACAGAAGTCTAAAAAGTGTATCACTTTTGTGCGTGATTGTATTTTAACTTTTTCAAATGAAGATGTACAAATGAGGTCGAATGGAACTCGTTGTTTGACAGAGGGTCTAATGGACACTAAAGTAAAAATGAAATCCAAGATTGAGGCTCCAATTCTAACATGGAAGTCCAATGGATCATATTTATAGATGAGGTCGAATTTTGAGGGTCCAGTGGCTACGTAGCCAAAATATCATTCTAATCTAGACTAATCTAAGTTACGTATTTATCAAGCATTTAGGATAAATTGTTTTTTAAGAATGGATTTTGTACTGGCTCGATGATTCTTCAAAACTCTTCCGAGGCCAATATTATGCCGAAATGTACTAGTTTCCGTATAACAATATTTGACCTTAATAAATAACAGTAGCAGAGCAAGAATCACACGTACTTTATAAGTGATAGTATTGCCAAAATAACAGTCAATGAAGAGAATACCAATAAGCAAGAAGAGGAATGTCAGTATCCACACCACGTCAGTAATATTCTTCAAAAGTGAGTCAATCTGTAAACAACCACTGTATATAAGTTTTCAGATGAATATATTTTCAATAATACAAAATGAATACGTGACCGTTACTGCAAATATTTGAACGGCAGTTGTGCCAATTATGCAACCATTTAGCACCAATGCTGTTGAAAATTGCCCCCCGAAGGTATTTTGAAGTATGTTTACAAATCTGTAAAGAAAACGACGCGTGCTGTGTTAAATTTGAATATCAATTGCATACTTTAAGGGTAGCGGAACGTTTTAATTGTGTAGAATAATGCTTTCAAACACGGAATTCTTTTCTAATATTTTACAAGTGGTCGATAGGTACCTTATAATGCTGCAATGATGAAGAACGCACTCTTTGAAAACATTTTTGAACGCTGTATTTGCACCATGTGTACGGAGTACACTACTGCACGGAATATAGTAAAGTATCAAATACAGTAAAATGAAAATGGGTAAGTAATATAGGCCAAAATTGGTGTGTATTTTTATGTAGACAAATGGTTTAGAATCATCATCCATCATCATCACGGTTCCTATATAAATACGACGAATACACATCCACATATTTTATAGTGAACAAAGTTAAACAAAAAATAGAAATTGCTTTTAAATTTGTGTCCATACAATTCATACAATCATCAAAATACATATAGGTATGTCGTGGTTTAGTCACAGAACATAGAGTCCAATAAAGTAATACAATTTGAAACTACCAATCGCTATATAACAATTATAATAAGTGAAATTGAAGCTAATGTAAAGTAAAGCCAACGAGACGAGAGAAAAAAGGTAAACAAAGCGACCATTACTGAGTTACGTTGCGATAACTAGCGATTATTTTCTCTGTCATTTTCGCACATGTCACACGCACGCGATAATGGCCGAGCGACAGCTGTCATTGCGTGTTTCGTAGTACAGGAAAGCTGTCAGCACAGCGGTTCTAAACTGTCAAATCCGCCATCTTATGAGCAATTTCATTCCTGTCTTGAATACACTTGAAGTGAAAAAGGTTTGGAACCGCTGAAACTTTGTTTATCTTTTTTCTCTCGCTTCGTTGGCTTTACATACTTTAAGTAATAAAAGACACGCAGAACATATCTCTTAAATATGATTTAATATGGTAATATAAAGTCAACAGCATACATTACGAGACGTAAAAAAAAAAACAAATTACCTTAGTAAAGGTCTCCATAGATACTGGAATATATTTTGCCGCGGCTATCACAATAGGTTGCTGGGTTTTTGCTATAAATATTATCAGATCTTTCTTCAGTGATGTCGGTAGCTTAATCCACGGGCAAGAAAACACCAGTGTTGATACATGTGAGCTCTGAAATGAATAATCTTTTATGATTCAACGTACACTTTCAAGTTAGTATGGTATTCAATAATCTCTCAGTGTACCGTTAAGAAAGAAATAAGTACGATATTAATGCACAGAAGTCTAAAAAGTGTATCACTTTTGTGCGTGATTGTATTTTAACTTTTTCAAATGAAGATGTACAAATGAGGTCGAATGGAACTCGTTGTTTGACAGAGGGTCTAATGGACACTAAAGTAAAAATGAAATCCAAGATTGAGGCTCCAATTCTAACATGGAAGTCCAATGGATCATATTTATAGATGAGGTCGAATTTTGAGGGTCCAGTGGCTACGTAGCCAAAATATCATTCTAATCTAGACTAATCTAAGTTACGTATTTATCAAGCATTTAGGATAAATTGTTTTTTAAGAATGGATTTTGTACTGGCTCGATGATTCTTCAAAACTCTTCCGAGGCCAATATTATGCCGAAATGTACTAGTTTCCGTATAACAATATTTGACCTTAATAAATAACAGTAGCAGAGCAAGAATCACACGTACTTTATAAGTGATAGTATTGCCAAAATAACAGTCAATGAAGAGAATACCAATAAGCAAGAAGAGGAATGTCAGTATCCACACCACGTCAGTAATATTCTTCAAAAGTGAGTCAATCTGTAAACAACCACTGTATATAAGTTTTCAGATGAATATATTTTCAATAATACAAAATGAATACGTGACCGTTACTGCAAATATTTGAACGGCAGTTGTGCCAATTATGCAACCATTTAGCACCAATGCTGTTGAAAATTGCCCCCCGAAGGTATTTTGAAGTATGTTTACAAATCTGTAAAGAAAACGACGCGTGCTGTGTTAAATTTGAATATCAATTGCATACTTTAAGGGTAGCGGAACGTTTTAATTGTGTAGAATAATGCTTTCAAACACGGAATTCTTTTCTAATATTTTACAAGTGGTCGATAGGTACCTTATAATGCTGCAATGATGAAGAACGCACTCTTTGAAAACATTTTTGAACGCTGTATTTGCACCATGTGTACGGAGTACACTACTGCACGGAATATAGTAAAGTATCAAATACAGTAAAATGAAAATGGGTAAGTAATATAGGCCAAAATTGGTGTGTATTTTTATGTAGACAAATGGTTTAGAATCATCATCCATCATCATCACGGTTCCTATATAAATACGACGAATACACATCCACATATTTTATAGTGAACAAAGTTAAACAAAAAATAGAAATTGCTTTTAAATTTGTGTCCATACAATTCATACAATCATCAAAATACATATAGGTATGTCGTGGTTTAGTCACAGAACATAGAGTCCAATAAAGTAATACAATTTGAAACTACCAATCGCTATATAACAATTATAATAAGTGAAATTGAAGCTAATGTAAAGTAAAGCCAACGAGACGAGAGAAAAAAGGTAAACAAAGCGACCATTACTGAGTTACGTTGCGATAACTAGCGATTATTTTCTCTGTCATTTTCGCACATGTCACACGCACGCGATAATGGCCGAGCGACAGCTGTCATTGCGTGTTTCGTAGTACAGGAAAGCTGTCAGCACAGCGGTTCTAAACTGTCAAATCCGCCATCTTATGAGCAATTTCATTCCTGTCTTGAATACACTTGAAGTGAAAAAGGTTTGGAACCGCTGAAACTTTGTTTATCTTTTTTCTCTCGCTTCGTTGGCTTTACATACTTTAAGTAATAAAAGACACGCAGAACATATCTCTTAAATATGATTTAATATGGTAATATAAAGTCAACAGCATACATTACGAGACGTAAAAAAAAAAACAAATTACCTTAGTAAAGGTCTCCATAGATACTGGAATATATTTTGCCGCGGCTATCACAATAGGTTGCTGGGTTTTTGCTATAAATATTATCAGATCTTTCTTCAGTGATGTCGGTAGCTTAATCCACGGGCAAGAAAACACCAGTGTTGATACATGTGAGCTCTGAAATGAATAATCTTTTATGATTCAACGTACACTTTCAAGTTAGTATGGTATTCAATAATCTCTCAGTGTACCGTTAAGAAAGAAATAAGTACGATATTAATGCACAGAAGTCTAAAAAGTGTATCACTTTTGTGCGTGATTGTATTTTAACTTTTTCAAATGAAGATGTACAAATGAGGTCGAATGGAACTCGTTGTTTGACAGAGGGTCTAATGGACACTAAAGTAAAAATGAAATCCAAGATTGAGGCTCCAATTCTAACATGGAAGTCCAATGGATCATATTTATAGATGAGGTCGAATTTTGAGGGTCCAGTGGCTACGTAGCCAAAATATCATTCTAATCTAGACTAATCTAAGTTACGTATTTATCAAGCATTTAGGATAAATTGTTTTTTAAGAATGGATTTTGTACTGGCTCGATGATTCTTCAAAACTCTTCCGAGGCCAATATTATGCCGAAATGTACTAGTTTCCGTATAACAATATTTGACCTTAATAAATAACAGTAGCAGAGCAAGAATCACACGTACTTTATAAGTGATAGTATTGCCAAAATAACAGTCAATGAAGAGAATACCAATAAGCAAGAAGAGGAATGTCAGTATCCACACCACGTCAGTAATATTCTTCAAAAGTGAGTCAATCTGTAAACAACCACTGTATATAAGTTTTCAGATGAATATATTTTCAATAATACAAAATGAATACGTGACCGTTACTGCAAATATTTGAACGGCAGTTGTGCCAATTATGCAACCATTTAGCACCAATGCTGTTGAAAATTGCCCCCCGAAGGTATTTTGAAGTATGTTTACAAATCTGTAAAGAAAACGACGCGTGCTGTGTTAAATTTGAATATCAATTGCATACTTTAAGGGTAGCGGAACGTTTTAATTGTGTAGAATAATGCTTTCAAACACGGAATTCTTTTCTAATATTTTACAAGTGGTCGATAGGTACCTTATAATGCTGCAATGATGAAGAACGCACTCTTTGAAAACATTTTTGAACGCTGTATTTGCACCGCACTGCTTTTCAGTCATAGTAGATTTAACGAGTTCTTTCATATTTTCAAAATTATAAATGAGAACGTCCAATTGACTGACTGCAAGACAGGAAGGTATGTGAAATAATTTTGAAATGTGACAGGTTGCTGCGTGCAATCAATGCCCTTTGAATATAGTTCGTGTTATGTTATATTTTCAAAACAAAAGGAAAACTTTCGTGCTCTTCGTGGAAATATTTTTATACTATATTTCTTTGGTAAGGTGATTTTAAATAATCCTATTCTGTATGCTAATGTAAGCACAGCGGCTTCGTCTTTTGTGTATGGTATAAATATATGAAAGGTGAAGTGAGTTTGTTTTGGTGAAAAATCGTGCTTTATTGTCTTTGTTTAGTAAACTGGTGCACGGTGGTTAGTAGAGAAAAAATATATTACTTGCACATGCCATCGCGGCCCACGGTAAAGTTTGCAGTGCGATTAAAGTAGCCAACATCAGAGGTTTGTATAATACCTGCACACAATTAGTGTTATACACAAGAAAATGTATCTTATCATATTACATTTTTCCATGTGAAGTCATGCCCTTCTATAATTTGTTTTTTGGATGTTGTGTCCAACATTTCCGAAATATTGAATTTCGAATATTAAAGTCCATAAGAAACAAAAATCCAACTATTCAAAAAATCTGGTAATTATTAACATCTCCTTAGTGGCTAACGAGATGTTAATAATATATTACCGGAGTTATATCAAAGGTTTGACGGGTAGCTTATTTAGCAGTTAGGTATATAAAAATACTAGCTTTTGCCCGCGGCTCCGTCCGCGTGGATGTCGGTTCGCGGCAATAATTCGATTTTTTCTCTACGTAAAAACCTTCCCTGGACTTCCACGAATAATTCAAGACCAAAATTAGCCAAATCGGTAAAGGCGTTGTTGAGTTATAACATTACAACGAAAAGTGGCATTGATTTTTATATATATAGATTCGGCCTCATCACAAACAGTTCGGCATCCGGCCAGGGCTAACAGACACTGCAATTTTAAGTGTAATCTAGACCATAAAATATTACACGGATGGATGTACTTATTTAAATGTTTTCTCGATTTAGAGGAGAGAGTGGTTTGAAATTCAGCATTCTGATAATCGACTTACCCCTAAACATTAGATTTTTATAAAAATACAGTTTTTCAATAAAAATATCTGATTTTTAACATTTGAAATTTCAAATCATTCGGAATTAAGAAATTCCATTTTTAAAATTCGTGTTAAGGACTTTCCAGTTTTTCGTATTCACGGACCCATTTGTACTATTTTTTTTTATTGTATAGATACATTTTACATTCAATTTATCTTGTAATAATCAGAAACTTACCTGGTATGCAAAAAGGTAGTTAAAATAAGATTCTTTGCTAACATCAAGCCAAATCAGATCCATTTTCAATGGCAACATTTCAAATTTGCTCATACCTGGTACGACAATAACATGAACTGCAACAACGAGTACACTTAATTTCCTTTAGAAACTTCACACGAACTGGATTATTAATTGCTCTCTTCAGCATGATGATGATGATGATGCCTCCGACCAGATTTCGGCCATGGCGACCACTTTGACTCTTAGTCGGTTCGGCGCTGATGCGCTCGAAGATGGCTAGCATAGCCGATCTTCGCGGTGAACTCTCGTGTGCACTGAGGGCATGTGAGAACACCACTTACATAATGGTATTGAATGACAGCGGGTGGGCGGACTTTCAGCTCATCGCGTTTAGCGTCGAGGTCTGCCTTTCGCTGTTCCTCGAAATCGCTTACTCGTCTTTGCACCACCCTGCGCCATTCTGGACGTTGCGCTGCCAAACCTTCCCATTGAGACGGTTCAATGTTGCATCTTTTCATATGACGCTTCTGAACATCTTTAAATCTGAGGAGTTGGCCGCCATGTTTCCGCTTGCCCTCCTCTAGTTCAGAGTAGAAGATGCGTTTCGCCACTCTGTCCTCCGCCATACGTGACACGTGACCGCACCACCGAAGCTGCCGACGCATTAAGTAGGCCTCAATGCCACCGACCTTGGCTCGTCGCAAAACTTCGGTGTTACGCACTCGGTCGGACCATCGGATCTTCATGATTGAACGTAAGCATTTGAGGTGGAAACGATCCAGAGTGCGTATGTGGTGCCGATACACACACCATGTCTCGGAGGAATATAAGAGGTTTGGCAGCACAATTGCCAGCTTAAGGTCATGTGAACAGAAAACCTTGGAACGCAGCTTCCCAAATGCCGCAGCTGCGGCATAGATTCTGCTGCTGATCTCATCATCAAGGTCACACTTGGATGTTATAGTGCTCCCCAGATAGCGAAACTTGTCAACCTGCTTCAGCATGTCCTGACCTAGCTGTATAGACAGTGTCTCGTGACCATGTGTGTCCAGGGACATCACCTCCGTCTTCTTGACACTGATTTTTAGGCCGAACTTGCAGCAAGCTTGGTGAAAACTGGACATAAGCTGTTGCAGGCCATCAGGGGATTCTGCCACAAAGCATAAGTCATCAGCATACATGATTTCTGTAATCATGGTATGGGAGACTTCAGTGCGCGCCTTAAGTCTGGCCAAATTAAAAAGACTGCCATCTGTGCGGAAGCGGATGCGGACTCCCTCAGAACGAGCTTGTAATACATCCCTGACTACTACTGCAAAGTACATGGCGAACAGTGTGGGCGCTAGAACACACCCTTGTTTCACCCCACAGGTAACGGGGAAGAAATTTGATTGTTCGCCATCGACACCGACGCAGCATTGCATGTCGTCATGCAGGAGTCTAAGAAGTCTCACAAACTTCTCCGTGCATCCTAGCTTCCCTAGCACGATCCAGAGGGCTTCACGAGGCACACTGTCGAATGCCTTCTCCAGGTCAACAAAGCAGAGATATAGCGGACGACCCTGCTCTCTGCTTTTTTCCTGCAGTTGACGCACAGAAAAGATTGCTTCACAGGTGCCTCGTTCAGGTCGGAAGCCAAACTGGGTTTCTGGCAGTATATTTTCAGACAGAACCCTTAAACGGTTTAAAAGGACTCTGGCAAAGGCCTTTCCAGGGGCAGACAAAAGCGAAATACCACGGTAAGAGTTGCAATCGGAACGGTCACCCTTGTTTTTGTAGAGGGTACAAATGCGAGATACTTTGAAGTCATCCGGGACTCGCTCTTCCTCCCACATACGAGTAAAAAGTTTCCAAACCGACATGTACAACTCCCCGCCGCCGTATTTTAATAGCTCTCCCGGTATAAGGTCAATACCAACCGCTCGCTTGTTCTGTTGCTGCCTGATGGCAGAGACAACCTCATCACATGACAGGGGCTCATCCAGCTAAATGGAAAGAGGGAGTTGAGGTATTAGACTGACACTTTGTAAATCAGATTCTCGATCTACGTTGAGCAAGCTGTCAAAGTGTTGGGCCCAACGATTTAGTACATCCTCCTTGTTTGTCAATAGGTGCATACCGTCTAACGACTTCAACGGCACCTTCGCTCGGTAGGATGTACCAGTCAGCCTACGTACCTCGGAGTAAAACTCCCCGATCTGGTTAGTATCAGCGAGCCACTGCATGTAGAGAGCTTTGTCTTGCCACCATTTGTCTTTTACTTGACGAGACAGCTTCCGCAATTCAAGGTCACTCGCTTTGACTACCGCAACGCTTCCACCTTGCCTACTATGCTGTCGCAAGAGGTCTCGATGTTTGTTGAGTGCTGTCCTAAGAATCCCGTCATTCTCATTAAACCAGTCCTCACTACGACGGCTTTTTAAACCTAAAGTAGCTAAGGCTGCTTCCATAAGATGAGAAGACAAAGTTCCCCAGACCACCCCAACATCACCTGTCTCATTAACTGGCAACAGCTTTTCAGACACAGCTTCAGCATATTTCTCCCTCACCTCAAGATTCTTAAGCCTATCCACGTTGAGAGACGCAGACTTTGTAAGTGTGGATCTACGATCTCTTCAGCATAGTATTTAAGCAAAATTAACCTCTGGGTTTAGGAGTAAATACTTACGCGCTACCTGCTACGAAGCCTGACTCCGATCGAACACTTTCTCACCCGAGTACCCCCTTTTGATGACAAAGAGTGATGACTTCGTTTTTTTGCATTTGAGCCTAGGGTAGAGTAATTTAGATGATGAAACAAAATGACGATATTGTGGTTGCATGCTTGCTTCACTTACCAATTATATCCACCGAAGACATTACTACAAAAGCCCAGAAAATTATCCTACTAGTTAAGATAGCTTTTTGTAATATTGCTTGCTGCGGTTTTAGATGAAATTGAAACTCTTTACACATTAGCTGATCCTTTAATTGCATTAATATGCGTCGACGTAGAAACATGTCAAGAAGTTTGATGGATACTAATAATTCTATCATTACCATTTTTATGCTGTAAATTGAATAGTTATTATATCAATATTATTATGGTCAAAAATATCGTCATAATGCATCGATGGCAGCCATTTAATCTCCAAAGTGAAAGGCTATGCGAGAACCGAATCCATTGTTTAAAGGACTGTTAACACAAAGGTGTTGACGAAACTTATATATTAGGTAGATTTGAATCTACCTTTGCGTACTGTTTAACAGTGCGCAAAGGTAGAGACACTACTATTACAAAACATATTAACTACATATGAGAAATAAAAATAAAAAACATTTTTAACTCACGTTCCAGTAACCTCTTGAATTTCTGCATTACCTTGTATGAACAGTTGTATCACGTATATCAATTGACCGCTAGTAGGGATAATGAACACTGTTATTCCTAAAAATATTTTGGTCAAAATAATAAACCAAAACCAAATGCTTTTATACGAATGAGGTATATAGAACCACATGCCACATAATTTCAAAGTATGAAACTGTAAAGAAAAGTATTGGAACAAATCGACGTCTGTCGACTTCATTCTGAAAAAATTATAAAAATAATGACCTGTCTATTAAAAATAAGATTGCTTTATATTTGTAGAGGCAAGTGGTGGCTTCTTTTTAAACATTATGTCCAGTATGTTAATATTTTTATTTATTTTTCTTCTTCAAATCAATTTTCAGGTTGTGTCCAATTTTTACGGACCCGGGCACTTTAGAGTCCAGGTCCACAAAAATTACTTATTGCTTTTATTGCTCTACAAGCTTTTGCCCGCGGCTCCGCCCGCGTGGATGTCGGTTCCCGGCAATTATTCGAATTTTTCTCACCTTTTAAACCTTCCCTAGACCTCCACGAACATTTCAAGACCAAGATAAGATAAATCCGTTCAGCCGTTCTCGAGTTTTAGCGAGACTAACGATCAGCAATTGATTTTTATATATATAGATGTTTTATTAATGCATTTTTTGTAAAGGGAAGGTGAGTTAGTAACATTTAGATAGATATTTTGTACTGTAACAATATAAATCAATTGTAACCGTACATTTTTTATCACCATTTCCGCATTTCTGCAATCAGCGGGTACCTTTTCTAGGGATAAAAATTTCACAATACATACTCGTATTTTCAATTTCTAATAATTATGTAGGAAATACGATACACCTTTTTTTATAAACTGAAAGGTCAAATATAATTTATATTCTTTTAACGCATTTTAAGTGTACTGTTAAGTCATCTTAACATTGTTCGTCTGGTACCTAATATAAATAACGAAGACCGATAAATAGTTTATTATCTGCCATCTCTCTAGATTAAGTAACAGAACTGAAATCAAAATAATATTCTGTGAAAGCTAAGTCAACGGAGTAAAGACACAACTTGTCGCCTTCGGCCATCTTCGACTAATGTTCCCTTGTTGATTTTCGTATAGAACCGGAATCCGAAATTAACTATCATTGTGTATCTTTCATTACATATTACGTTAATTAATTAGTGTATGACTGAGCTGGAATCCTTTAGGGAAACAATATATACGAATAAGTCTAATGAACGTGCGTATATTTACACAAATTTTCGGAAACATACATCGATATTTGTAACTAGTAAATTCATAATGTTTGAATTGAGAAAACGTATAATTTGGTTTTATTACTAACAATTAGTTCTTAAGTTATATTGTCACAAATAGTTACTATTTACCAATGCACAGTCATTCACAATCGTAACGGATAGACAAACAGTTGAGATAAACCTGTTAAATTGACAAAATCCACGACTGAATATAATGTTTCTATTAAGAATATTTCATATTTTATGTATAGGAATTGAACAAAAGTTCTAAAACATGGCGGTGGCGACTCCAATCCAAATTTTTCGTGTAAAATCTCTAATAATCATTAAACGCCTGAGCAGATTTTTATATATTATTATAGTTTAAATAAATACTTCGTGTAAATACTTCAACATTATTGTAATATCGAACCGGGAGGGAGGTCAAACGGCACTCGTTCCCTTAGCAGCCTCAGTTCCGTGACCTCATTGCTAAAATCATGATGATTTTTTCTATGAACCAACTTTGTAGGATTTTTATAAAATTGCGATGGAACCCCAAACATTCACCGTACTACTTAATTATCAGATATACATAAATTATAGTAACTGAAATCTAATAACTTAATTGCATTTCAATCGTAGGAAATTATTTCGTGTGAATTTCATGCGATGGTTCATTTTCAACGTACGTTTATTTAAAAAATGATAGGTATATCATCATTATGATATTAACAAAATTCAGTTTGAATGAAATATCGCATTTTTATGCTAACTATACAATTCAATTGCATCAGGAATCAGCCCCACCTGAGTAAATCATTTCTCCTGATATAATCGAATATAATTCAAGTTCTGCTCTAGGTTTTTTTTTTTT
The DNA here is from genome assembly GCA_914829495.1 of Eilema sororculum. Taxonomy (NCBI): domain Eukaryota; kingdom Metazoa; phylum Arthropoda; class Insecta; order Lepidoptera; family Erebidae; genus Eilema; species Eilema sororculum. The sequence continues at coordinate 13,881,072 of OU618552.1, read as the reverse complement.
TGCCAATAATAAAATTAGAATGAGGCCTACCAAACTAAACTTAATTTAGTACAAAAATAGCTCAATCGTAACATACTAACTTTGAACGTAGATAACTAAATTAATGAAATTCTATTCGAAACGTACACATTAACGAGAGATTTAAATTATTTACCGATCAATGCAGTTCTAGTACTGGAGTGTACTAAAAAAATAAAATATTTACGTGTTTTAATTAACTGCAACCTTTCTTTTAAAGAATACACTAAAGCCTTATCCGCTCGGGTGCGGAAAATCAACTACGTTATCAACATTTTATGGAACGTTGCAGATCCTACACTGCTATAACAAATATATTTCACCTTATGTCAGTCAATTATTAATATTGTATAACGTCCTGGGGTGGCCTTCATAAAAGTACATTAAAAAGTTTTGAAAGGTGTGTACGTTTCTACCTACCCTTTATCCTTCTACACTACTATACCAGTATTGCGATGTCCTAACTGTAAGGCAATTGTTTATACAAAAGATTACCTACGTTTGACCCTATAACTCCGTCCATTATATTATTGTATTTTAGACAGCTCACTGACAGTGGCCGGTATAACTTTGTTCTAGCGTCAATTCCTGAAAATCCTAACAAAAATTAGGCGCCAATACGTCATTTTTCATTGACAACGCCAGAAAGCAATTTTAGGGATGTAGTTAGTCCATCGAACATCGTAACTTGAAAATGTCACAATCGATATCGACAACAGAAAATAATTCTTCTAAAAAATGTTAAATAACTGGCGGTTTATAACCGATTTCTAAACAACAATTCGGATATTTTATATTTTTTTATATTTGTATGATTTTAACATAAAAATGAGTTTTGTAACTCCGTCATATGTAGACGGATTGTCAAAATTCTTTTTTATTTGAAAGAGGTTTATTCCAAAATGGTCCCATTTAAATTGCATAATGATCTGATGATGGGTTTCAGAGACAGATCACGGAACTCTTCAATAAATACCAGGGAATCAGCATGTTGGAATATTCTTCTAGAAGTCAGTTGTTTTGTTTTGGACATTAGCGTGTACGTTATGGCCCATAATCGTTTTTTAATACATTTGTAAATTGTAGGTATAGACACGAAACATCTAATGCTTTATTATTATGCACAGGCAGATAATAAATTATAATTCCACATGAAATCATATATTTATTATAATATTTTCATTTATCGATTAATTATTTTTTTAGTCGAGTTTTTTAACTTTGTCGATATTTTAAATTTTCATGCAATCACTACTTCCATCTGTCTAAAATACAATAATATGATGGACAGGTATAATCAGTTTATTAAGTGGAGAAACTACAATGTGTGCCTACGGCTGCAAAAACCGAACACTTCAATTCTTCGTCAATTTTCTGGTTTCCTTGAGCCGCTTTATTATAATGTAATGATAATTTTTTTTAATATATTATACCGAGTGGTATATATTCAAAATTATAAGTATTTTTCTTATATGAAGACGCAAAACCGGCAGATGTCATATCGTACGTATTTATTTCAAAACTACGACCCTCTTTCCAATCCCCTTCCCATCTCCAAATCCCCTCGGATACCTTCCCTGCCGGAGCCGGAAGGGGAGGTTATGTCGGACTCGAACTGACTAAAACCGCACGCCGACTGAGGGTCGTGATGCTAGGCCGGAGGTGAGGTTGTCATCGACATATCCCTCGCACCTCGGCTGACCCAGGGCCATCCGTTACAGTCTGGCCCACCTCGGGAGGGGAGACAACGGTATCCCCGACTCGCCCCCTGAACGAGGTGACAGATGGCTCCACCCGTCACCCCCAGGCCCGCGCTCATGGGGGAAAACTACGACATGACGTCGAGCCTGTCGACTGTAGCTATGGCACAAAATAAGTATCCACCTTGTTGTTCACAAAGCCTTCATTTGACATAAATATTAATATGTAAATGAAAATACATTATCATCTTGCAAATATATGTTTATGAGCGTAAATTTTAGAGTCAAGAACAGCTACATGTGCAAGTACAATAAAAATATCAGATAAAACTTCGGCAAACTTTTCATCAATGCAAACTCTTTTTAGAAGCAAATAAAACTTTATCTAAGACAATAATGTTCTATTCGATTAATTTTGAAACTATTCCTAATATTTTTTTATCAAACCACATTCTCATAAATTCTCTCTCGCCACTGTTTTTGAAGTCACATTATTTCTTCATTTGATTCATTACAGCAAAACCCTTGTACGTCCAATTCATTACCTGCAAAAGAAAACCTCTTCTAAATCTCAGTCTTCTTTGACGATATTAATATTGGCATTAATAGTATATCTTGGGATGAGTGTATAGTTCAGTAATGTCCTGTAGGCAAATTATTTTGAAGTTTAAGTTGACTTTCCTATACAGTGAATTAAAAAAAAAATTACATTACAAAATCATCTCTTAAAAACAATTTTTCCTTCTAACCCAACTTTTCGAACTCTGTGGTAACTAATCAGTTTTGTACATAAATATACTGCGATAGTCAAAGATGTGAAACTGAGGATTGATCTTTTTTTGAGATCTTTGAGTGTTCAATGTACATCGGGCAAAGAAATAAGTAAACATCTTCTCATACAGCTTACATAAGCTGTATAAAACACAAAATTTAATCACAGTTCCTAGGTGGGAAGTGCCACAGGGTAGTCACCGGTGGGGCTTGAATGAATTCAAAGCATAAAAAGTTACGCATTATTTATTTTAAATTTTTACTTTACAATTATTTGTCTTTAGATCAATACAATTGTGGCGTTGTCAAAAATGTTTCAACTTTCCTAAAGCTCGTAACTCTTATCCACATGACACATCAGATATGGCGGATTACAACTGCGACCGAAGAGCTTATTTAATCCCTAAAATGGATGTGATTTGAATAATATTTGCATAGGCAGCTTGATTATAATATGACGACTGAAGTTTTGCAAGAGTATTATGATATTTAATACGTACGACTAAAGAAAAGTAATGTCTACGAATCTCATGCATTTACGTACTTGTATGTGTGTGAACTGAATATTCTTCAGTGGGTTTCTTTAATTAGATTTCGGGCTCATGACGGTGGCACTTGTAAGACTGATAAATAAATATAATTTCTACCTTCAAAGCAAAGAAACCAAAGTCTTATTCCGATTTCTAACTAGGGAATTATGCCTTAATTGGCCAGTATCATTCCAAAAAGGTTACCGTAAGGAAGCCGTTTAGTATTTTGCGGAGCTCTGCCTCACACATTACACAGAAAGAGATTATACTGTTTGCCTTAGTAGGGGTATATGTATGTATGTATAGCTTAGTTGATAAATATTGTTACTAAAGAAACTAAATCAGTAGCCTGCTGATATATCACAATGCTCACAATTATAGACTGGTAAATTAGTAGTGGAGCGAAGTGTAGTGAAATTTTACAATGCATGGTAGATGATAACCTTTAGATTCATAAGGTAAGTATCAAAATGCGTATATTGTCAAAATGTCTAACTAACTATTGACATGAAACTATGATATTATATTTGTGTAATTCGAAGACCCCAAGAGATAGTAATTTGTAATAGGTTATAGCGAACATTAGTTATTGAATATTGAATTAAATAATTGCTATAAAACTATAAACAAATAATATTAAAACTATTTGAAGTAATAAAATACACGCAGGACAGTCCTAACTGTTACATATACGATTTAATGCGTTAATAGAAAGCCAGCGCCACACATTACATGAGGCAGAAAAGATAAATCAGATTACCTTAGTAAAGGTCTCCAGAGATACTGGAACGTATTTTGCGGCGGTTATCACAACAGGTTGCTGGGTCTTTGCTATAAATATTATCAGATCTTTCTTCAGTGATGTAGGGAGCTCTATCCACGGGCAAGAAAAAACCAGTGTTGATATTTGTAAGCTCTGAAATGAATTACTATTATTTATTTTCATTGATATAAATATCGTAACTTTCAACTTAGTAACATAACTTAACTTACGTATAAAATTTAACGACATTTAATAGTTAGTTATTAGTTTGACAAACCATTATGAGAGTGGATTACTGTAGGTACTATGATAAAAACTCGATCACTTTAATCTTAACTCTTTCAAGAACAGTGCATTTCCAAAATGTTCTGCTTGACACAAGTAATTTACAATGGTACTCATAACAGTAGCAGAGCAAACATCGCACTTACTTTATAAGTGATAGTATTGCCAAAATAACAGTCAATGAAGAGAATACAAATAAATATGGCGAGATACGTCAGAATCCACACCACGTCAGTAATATTCTTCAAGGGTGAGTCAATCTGTAAACAATCACTACATATTAGCCTTCAGAGAAATATATTTAAAATATAATACAAAATAGATAAGTGACTGTTACTGAAAATATTTGAACTGCAGTAGTGCCAACTATGCAACCATTCAGCGCCAATGTTGTTGAAAACTGGCCCCCGAAGGTATTTTGAAGTCTGTTTACAAATCTGCAAAGAAAACGACGCTTGCTGTGTAGAATTTGAATATCATTTGAATAATTTTAAGGGGAGCGGAACATTTCGATTATGTAAAATAATGTTGCAATAACAAGGAATTCTTTAGTATTATTTTGTAAGTCATCGATACCTTATAATGCAGCAATGATGAAGAACACAACCTTTGAAAACATCTTTGAACGCTGTATTTGTATCGCACTGCTTTTCAGTCATAGTTGATTTAACGAGTTCTTTCATATTTTCAAAATTATAAATTAGAACATCCAATTGACTGACTGCAAGGTAATTAAATAGAAGGTATGTAAAATTTTATATGAAACGTGGCTGTGTGGAAATTGCTTCGTAGAATTTTTCCCTTTGAATATAGTTTGTGTTGTATTATATTTTCAAAACAAAAGGAAAACAGTCGTGCCCTTCGTGGAAATATTTTTTATATATTTATATGGTGAGGTGAAACGCTATGATTTTAAGCAATCCTATTTTGTATGCTAATATAATTACAACGGATCGTCTTTTATGTGCGGTATAAATTAGAGATGAAACGAATAGTGGTTTGGCCGGATACCGAATACCGGATATTCGGTAAACTACGAGGCCGGAGTGCCGAACATTCGCCTGGACATAGAAATATCTGCTAGAATTTAACTTGTAAAGCACTAAACATGTACCTAACTAGTTACTAAGCATTTTTTTTGACGTATTTTTGTAACGGGGTTTTTTAAAATTATTCAATCAAGCTTTTTAATTTGATGTGCATCTTGAGGGTAATGTGAAAAAATATATACTAAATCCGCTATTTGGTGGAGACGACCCTCTTCGACCTATTTTCGTGAAACATAGCTAAGGATTTTGCAATCAAAAATTCAAAGCAAATCAAATCAATACATTTTTTATAATTTTTACTATCCGGTACTAGGCCGAATACTAGTTCACTATACGATATTGGGCTGAGTAATCAAAATAAGGCCGGATAGGCCGAATAATTAATAGTTGCCGAATATCCGTTTCACCTCTAGTATAAATATATGAAAAATGCTGTGGTTGTTTTGTTGCGAAATTATATTTAGTGTACTCCTGTATATTACTATACTCTATGAGTGTACTAGTGAAATAATTAGTTGAGAAAAAGAATTTTACTTGCACAGGACATCGCAGCCCACGGTAAAGTTTGCAGTGCGATGTAAGTAGCCAACATCATAGGTTTGTATAATACCTGCACGCAATTAACACATATTTAAAAAAATAAAATATATCAAATCGTACTATATTTATGCATTCGTTGCCGAAATTATTTCTATACTTTATTTTCAACTGTACCTACTGTTTTTTTTTCGAAATACATTGAATAATTAAATTGACATTAAAATACATTCTACCATTTTTTTATTAATCGAAAACTTACCTGATAAGCAAAAACATAGTTGAAATAAGATTCTTTGCTAACATCAAGCCATATCAAATCCATTTTCAATGGCAATATTTCAAATTTGCTCATACCTGGTACCACAATAACGTGAACTGCAAAAACGAATATACTTAATTTCCTTTAGCATTTTCATGCACGATAATTCATTGCTCTCTACATCACAATATCAAGGTAAATCTTTTGAAATTAAATAAGTTGAAAAACGTTGTCTAAAACTCATCGAGATCAGCAATGACACTAAGTAAAGGATAATCTCAAAGCTTTGTCTCATTATAGTTACAAAACCTTTTTGTTAGATTGTAAACGATACTTGAATATTTGGGATTCATTAAATCCATGTCATTAGAATCTGGAATAAGGTTGTAAAACCAACGAATAAAGAAAGTTATAAAGTCAATTATGCCTAATACTGTTACTTCATTAAGTGTTGAAATTAATTATCACTAGTTTTATACTGTTTTAGAAAACTTAATAAACGTTCTTTCACTTTATTTTTTGGTTTTAGAGAAAGTTGGGTCCTTAAGTATTAAACTTATTTGTGCTTACACATAACTTAATTTAGGCTTACAGAGCAAATATTCTTATTGCCGCACTTGCTGACAAGTTAGTCGATCATCATAACTCTTATAGAATCTGTTCATATTTTTTTACTAAAGTAATATAATAATCATACATATAGCATTTTGGGTTCTTGGTACATATTCAATTTCAATTATGTTTCTATTGAAGTTTTGGTTGCATATAAATTAGCAGCGAGATGTGTGTCTCTCATCTATGTTACCCCTTTTTTCCCAGCGGATACCACGGAGCCGGTGGAGGTGGTTATGTCAGACTCGAACCGACTTAAACGCACACCGTCTTGGGTCTTTGGTTGCCGGAGGTGAGATTGCCGAAAGCATATCTTTCGCACCCCGGCAGACTCAGGACCATCTCTTTCGAGGTGGCCCCCTTCGGGTTGTGGGGACCTTAGTGTCCCGATCTAGCCCCGGGTACGCCGCGGCCTGCTTCTGCTAGGGTGACAGGCGGCTCCACCGGTCACCCCCGAACGGTGCTTATGGAGGAAGGAGGTCGTTCTGCGACCTCCGACGTCCGGTTTGCCTTTGCTCTTCGCGGGCTTCCCGGGCCCGGAGTCTAGTCCGCACCCGACCGGCTGCCTCCTTCTCGAGCATTATTTGCTCGCAGAAGGAGGATCTATGTTACCCATAATGACAAAATGACGATATTGCGATTGCATGTTCACTTCACTTACCAATTATATCCAGCGAACAGATTACTATAAATACCCAGAAAATTTTCTTAATAGATATGACTGATTTTTGTAAAATTGCTTGCTGCGCTTTTAGATTAAATCGAAACTCTTTACACATTAGCTGATCCGTTAATTGCATTAATGTGTGACGACGTAGAAACATATCCAGGAGCTTTATTGATGCTAATAATTCTGTCATAATTAAATTTATGCTGTAAAATAAGGCTTATATTATTTTAGTTTTCTATTAAGGTTGAATATACAAAAATACATTTATTAATCCATAATCGTCCTCCCAGTGGTTTCCCAGTTGCTTTCAAAGTCGTATAGAGCCCGGGTGCGCTTTTTGTTCTGATTGATTGGATTTTTTGAGACTAATAATAGCCCTCCGATCTCCTAGAATTTGGGGAATTCGGGGATTTTGGGGAAGAAAGCCTGTGTCAGAGCCTTGTCCATTGTTTAACAGGTACTAGCAGGCCAGGTTACCTTGAGTGCTAAATTTGTTGCTAGGGCGTGTAATAGGGTGAATAATGTTGGCCAGTGAAATAATTAGGTCACTGAGGTCATAACCTACAATCAAAAATTGTAAACGTTATTCTTAAGGAAATTTGTCATATTAAACTCTACATTTACAACTATTTATCAAATTTTCCTCTTTTATTTTCGCAGTCACACGCAAAAGGTAGATTGTTGAGGAAATAACGCTTTTAACGCGAGACATTTCCTATCATCGGTGGTCATATAGTGGTTGAAATCAAAAAGGTCCTAAGTACAATTTAGTTACAGTGAAAAGTAATTGCTTTGGTATTCGGTGGTATTTGGTCAGGCAGGTCATACTGGGAAAACATGGATCTGTTGTACTACACACAATAAATTATATATACAATCCCCAAAATTTTGAAATGTATATTTATGCTATAGTTTAAACGTAAGGTATAACATTGCATGCAGTTACGTAGCAAAGGAAGGGCAATATAAAAAATATACTAAACCTTATCATGTCGGATACAATAACGATTTATTATTTGAATATAAATTTTGCGTTCGAAGTTGTGCGCTTTCAACCTCGCTTCTTTGAAGACGATGTATCATAATGTCGCTCAGGAACTTTTTTCTTTCAACCGATATTCTAATCTGATAAGATTTGACCTTAACAAGTAAAGCGAAAGCTTCAAAACGGGTGCTTAATTTACGTTTGTCATGTATGGTGCACGCAATTTCTGTTCCACTGTAGATTTATTGTGTCGTTACATTGTAATTTATAGGCACGAAAGGGTTCTTTCCACTTTTACAAGTATTTATTTTGTCCTCATTTCCATAGGACCTAAACATATATTTAAGTATATATTATGGCATAGCCGTTAATAAAATTTGCATCTGTATGAGGCTATATGGCTGCTCGGCTCTGTACAATAAAAGATGCTGCGAATAGCCTTATGTTGACATTGTTGTACAAGGCTTAAAGGACTGTTAGCACAAAGGTGTGGGCGAAACTTTTAAATCTGTTCTTAATTGTCTTCTTTAATGTTGACAACTTTTGAACTCCTTATGGTTACTGTACTAGCCTGTTGTGAGTTTATATTTTATTGAAAACAGGCATAACTGGCAAACGTCAATATTGCACTCTTTAAAGCGCTAGAAGGCATAGGTTTCAAATAAAAAATAGACAGTCACAAATATATAATGTTCACTTTACACAAATATAATATTTACCAAACATGTTTTTAAGTAGGTACTCCCTATATAAGTAAATACTTCACACGGTGTGTGTCAGAAATATTTTATTTAACGTTTCTAACACAAACTGTGTGAAGTATTTATAAGAGGCATTGATTTTGTAAGCCCAAAGACATCTATTATGGATCATTTTGGGACTATCGACGAATATTTTATCCAATTTCACCTTTAAAGAGAATTATGTGGGAAAGTAGGACAAGGTTTTAACATCTAAGAAAAATATAATAGTGATTTGATGCTGGCTATTCCCTTAATGTAAATTTAATTTTGCACACATAATATCATACTGAAAGAAATTTTGGAATTGAATGGACATAAATAGGACACAAGTTTGATTTTACGTGTCTTGATAACAAACTCTGCTTCCTATTTTATAATAATATTTATCAAAAGCTTCATCAAAAGTAGACAGTATAGAAGAATGGACCCTGGGCTCGAAAATGCAACTTTAGATAGTTTGGATGCAACTGGGAAGTATTTACTAGTATTTTTACAATAATAAATGAAACAATAGTAACTCACATTCCAGTAACCTCTTGAATTCCTGCATTACCATGTATAAATAGTTGTATCACGTATATTAATTGACCGCCAGTTGGTATTATAAACACTGTTGTTCCTAAGAATATTCTGGTCAAAATATTTAACCAAAAGCGACCGCTTTTATACGAATAAGGTATAAAGAACCATATGCCGAAAAGTTTCAAAGTAGCAAATTGTAAGGAGAAGTACTGGAGCAAATCGACGTCAATCGACTTCATTTTAGGAAAATTATAAATGTAATGACATGTCTATTAACGAGACGGCAGTTTTTAATTCTTTTTGAAGAGGCAAGTGGAAAGTTTCGTTTTGAACATTACGTTCAGTATGGTTATTATTTTCATAATTTTTCTTCATCCTTCCCCATTCCCCATCTTTTTGTGTTGAAGCTCTGGTCCATTTATCGTTTTATTTATGCGTGAAATGGTTCTTTAAACATAAGAGGGAAGCCTATATTAGAGCATATGTATGTGCACCGACTAGAAGAAGAGGCTGGCTTGGACCCCATATAACTTAATGGCGTCTTATACGCCCTATTTAATCATGATATTATTGTTCTTTTTTAGTTATTTCAGAGCAACAGATTTTGGGCAAAGTTCCTGTAGTAAAAACGTGTTTTTTTACTATGTATGGGAATAATGTACAGGTGAAAGGAATAATGTATGGGCTTCGAATATTTTTTTCCGCCAAATTAATGCTTCGCACGGTTTTGTTAATAAAACTGTGCCAAAAATCTTTCGCTCCGAAGCGACTATAAAAGTACATTCGTATATTATTAGTCAGTTGAAAAAACAATCTTCATTGTTAAAGAGTTTTTTTAAAGAGGATTGATATAAACCTACAGCGCACCCTCGTTCATTTTTGGTCCTGCTGAATGCCACACGATCATTAGCCGTTGAAAGCGGTTTTCAGCAGGTGTAATGTGGTTACACCTCCCGTCAACCGTTGCACGATTTGAGGTGCTTACAATAAAGCTAATTAATTAAACTATTAACAAGCGTAATAAGAAAATAGAATATTAGTTATCAATGTAAATGGTTTTCCCAAGCGACTACAATATGGGGTTCTTCAAGAGGGGCATTAGAAGGTTGGGTAGGTAGCGCGAGTGTAACGCCCCTGGTGTTGCATACGTCCATAGGCCGCGGTAACCAGTTTCCATCAGGTGGGCCGTGTGCTTGTCTGCCACCTAAGTGGTATAAAAAAAATAAAAAAAATGTAATATTTTCGATGAAACGAAGGACAGTTGAAAACATTTGTTAAAATAATATTCTATGAGAGCCTAGTCACTGGAATAAAGATACAACTTGTCGCCTTCGGCCATCTTCGACTAATGTTTCCTTGTTGATTTTCATACAGATAGGAAAATTTAAATTAACTATTATTGTGTATCTTTCATTACATATTCTGCTAATTAATTAGTGTATGACTGAGCTGATATCCTTTAAGAAAACATTGTACCTGTACGTGTAAATCTTAATTAATGTGCGTGTCTCGTAGTGGTATCAACACAAACTATGGAAATATACATTTATATTTGTTACTAAAAGAGGACGGCCAGAGTCGGCTTTCTGCTGTGCAGCTTTTTCGTAGGAAAATGAAAAGGGTTATAGTCTTCTTTTATTGTGAAATAATATTAGGCACAATATTGTAGTATCAAGCGAACCCATATTGAAAAAGTATTTGGAAGTATTTAATACGATTAAGCACATTAAATGGATACATTCATTATCAAAAAGGCAGTTAGTAATGTTGCACACATAAAAATCTGTAGAAAGTATAAAATAAAACCTCCGACTAATAAATAAAAATATAATTATCAAGATATTGTCAAAGACTGTAACATCCGTACCTAAGTTATGATTATTTTTCATTCACTATCTAAATATCTTTTATTTCAGACCAAAACGTATGCCTAAAATATAATTAAATTGAAAAATGATAATGGGCATGGGTAGGTATTCTATTTTCTTACTCTTATAACACTCGACTACTGTTATGTCATTCGCTTGACGTGTGCGGCTGCTATCATTTCTCGTTATTATTTGAATATTTCTGATACAAAATGGATTGCAATAACTTTTACGACGACCCTGGCTTGCTTTTGGACCCTGTATCTTCTTATTTAAACGTTGACCCTGGCCATTCTTTGGATACTGCACCTGCTCTACATGAAGACTTACGCTTGAACATGGATAACCCGATTTCTACAGACGGGATGTGGAATTTATACATTTCGTTAATTGTGGTGCTGATGTGACTCATAGTAGAAGACATTCTCAACCTAGATGAAGTGCGACATATAATTCTACAATGGATTGCACCACAAATAATTGTAAGATACCTCAGAAGGAAACAGCGTAAGCATATCATGTTAACAAAAGTCATTTATTCGCTTGGTATAATTTATCAGTCCAAAGCTCCATATGGTTTCGTCATCAAATCAGGATCGTTCTTGATCAACCAAACTTCGTCTTTAAATATTAACCGTTAACCTTTAACCATCAACCGTTAACCATTAATAATAACCAGTAACCGCTATCCATTAACCATTAACAATTATCAATCATCAAACAACCACTATCAACCAAACTGATTTATCATGGTCACCAAACTTCTCATTGTGATCGTACATCGATCCACCAATCTTCGTTTCAAAACTTATAACTTTAAACCATTATCAATTATCAATAATTCAACAGCTAATATCAACCAAACTTCGTTTCTAAACTTATTAACCATCAGCTTCAATCCTTTTTCTGTCGCCACCGTTTTTTCTCGTATCCATGACAACCCATGACGGCTCAGTGTGCCCCGTCTAATCAAATTATATTCCAAGTACATTACAAATTGAATGCAACCTTACATAATATACACTAAAATAATATTATTGTAACTGCATTGTTGGCCTAAGGACAGTGGATTGTTGCTCTCATATTATGTCTGTAATCTACTAAACCATTCATATTATCGGTTTATACATAGCTTCAGTTACCAAATAGCAGTATTTTAAAAATTTCTACGCCTAAGCCGGAGCTCCATACAACTTGGCCGTCCTCCTTTATTTTGTATTAATTTGATAGTTTGAATTCAGAAAATGGATCACGCTGCGATTTTTATTGCCAATGTAAACCATACCTTTATCTACTTGCTCATCACTTTATAGCAGTGACGACCAAGTACATGGTGTACTTTGTGGTTGGTGGATAACGTAACTTACGGATACTTGTATTATCATGTATGTCACCATAATTAAATACATCGCCACGGAGGTCATAAAGTCCTATTGCACCAATTAATTAATCTTCTTTGAAAATGTTTTTCCATAACATTAACGAAATGTTACTGTGCCAATACTTAACATTCAAAACACAACTACTTTTCTCTTGAAACATTTCTGAAAGTTTCCTCAAAACTCTTTTCCGACAAACGTGCTTGCATCCAAATTACTACTAAGAAAACTACACATTTTACGACATTTTCTTCTCTTACAGGTACTAAAATTGTAGGTAAAAGGTACTATCTGAAACGTTACGGCAGTTTTTATTCCAATATTCATGACCTATTTTTGCCAATGCACAGCCATTCACATTCGTAACGGATAGACAAGCGGCAACCTAGTTGTTGAGATAAACCTGATATATTGACTAAATCCACGGCTGAATCTAATGTTTATATTGAGAATATTTCATTTATAAGGATTTCACATTTATTGTTATAGAACAGTTTTGCAATATGGCGGTTGCGATATTAACATAAAAAGTGTTTTTTAAATAAGTAAATTAGAAAAGTAGATTAAAAAAGGTATTATAATTATGTATAGAATCACTCATACCGATAGAAATAAACACATTCATGCTTATAAATATTTGTACTGAGTCGGAATCATACTAGTGCCTTATGAGTAGCAGTCGGACACGCTTCAAAATCATTATAATATCCATTCATTGCGTGTATGGAATACTACGTGAGTGGCCAAATGGCGATCACTTGCATAACAACTTATCAAAAAACAAAAAACAAGGATCTTCCGGTCTCTGAACTAAATGTTTCGTGTTCAATCAACCATGTTGTTAAAATTACCTTTTTGCTAAAATGAAATCTGATTCTTCTGCACTTAAACCAATATTATAAGAATTTTATAATATTATGACGGAACCCCAAACATTTACCACACTCATTATCAGATATAATTATAGTAATTGACGTCTAATAACATAATAACATCTAAATTATGGAAAATTATTTCGTGTGAGTTTCAGGCGGAGATTTATTTTCAAATTTGGTTTGTTGATAAATGGCTTGTACAGTCAGCATCAGAAATACCTTGATTACAGTCTCAAAATGATCTTAAAAATAAGGTATTATGTGCAAATTGAGCTGTTTTATTGATTTAAATTCCGTCAAAAATTGATATTTCAGCCAGAAATCTTCCAGGGGGCCTACCACAACCGTTTACAAAACAGTCTTATTGCAGGAGAGTTTTGTGTCAAGCTTAAAGTAATCTTGCTTATATTCGTACCACAACCGTACATTGTGCATGTCATGTATTCCTGCTTAGTGCTTTTGTGACGTCAAATTAATTTTAGTTCATTCAATTCGTACCATGACGAGATTTTAGAGCAGTATTGTATTTAACATTATTGTTTTTATGTCAAATTTAGCCGTTTTAAAAAAGTTGCTAGGTAGCAACTTTTTTATTATTGTTTTGCAAAATACTGCTCAAAAAATCATTTTCGTAACCCAAAAAGCAAGTAAACCGTATTTATATACATTACCTTAAACAAGAAATGGTCAAGCTGACTATTATAACGGTTTAAAAGTACTTTTTATTGTGTTCCACGGATACCTCGCTGTTTGGTCAACACGGCCATTATATCTAACTCAAACCGACTAAAACCGCACGCAGTTTCAATTAGGTGGATCAATAAGGCATTTTCGTCACCCACGCTCAGTCTTCTCCGGTTTTTAGCTAGCATGGTGCCCCGTGAGAAGACTCGCATCCCGGGAAACGCCTATAATTACAAGTATAAATTGTATTGAAGAATGCATAGAAATTGCTTAGATTTAAGCAAACAAATACAATTCTAAAAATTACAAGTATTTTACTTCAAAGTAAAAACTTCTTTTTAAAAATCCTTTTTGAATAAAAAAAACTCTATGGTCTTCTAAAAAAGAAATCACTGACATTAGGCGTAGGGCTTGACTCCAGGGAAGATTTCAGTATCCGGTGATTTTTCTCTAAGTTTAATAAATCTTCGAAAAGCCTCCGGACATACTTCGATTACGCGGAAGTATATTTAGTCAGTTTCGTAATTTTTTTAAGTACCTACCCACTTGAGACATTGTATTACTATTATTATCATAATCCTCTTATTAAAACATTATGAAAACGTCCAATTTGTACACTAATGAAATCAACTTATTACCGAATTTGTGCCCGGAATACGGCAATAGGTGGACCGACCGAATGCAATGATTGATGAAATGTGGGTGTTGATAAAACACTCCGGGGATATAGGCGTGATTATAGGTATATATTACCTACTTTTTAATAAATGCACGAACATCTATACATCATATACTTCGATAAAATCGTGTCGCTATGGAATCGAATCATATAATCAAAAATATATAGTAAAATAGTGTTCATGAAAAAAGGCGAATATTTAACTCTATATAAAATTTCCGGAGTTTTTGAGAAAGATAACCGGTTGTTCGCAAAAATGTCCAGAGGTGCTCCGGTCTTTTTGTCTCCGGAGTACAGCCCTAATGTGAATGAATTATTGTAAGGAATACATAACTCTTTCTAAATAGTTCATTCATTTCCGTCAATAAGCAGGAATAAAATAAAACAGTATTGTACGCTCATGGTACGAATTTGAGTAAGGTTATTTTTGTGCCTGCAACAAGCCTGCAAACAAGGAAAAGAGAGATCGCTGTACGTTCTGTCATACTGTGTAGCGCCATCTCTTCCTCACACAAAACGGAGCGACATTCACGTAATTTGTAAAACGTTTTTGATATAAATACTCTTTTATGTAACTGGCAGAATATTGAAAGAAAAAAAAAGAAAACTATCTGTCATCTGACATTAAAATAATTTTATTATGACATTTTATTTTACACCTACACCGCAAATAATATGTAAAGCCTTGTAAAGCCAGTGTGTAAAGCCATTAATAATTTTATAGTTTAAATTGCCTGGGCATTTTGATCAAACCATGCAAATATTATCTATTTATATTTTATATGTACTATTTAAAGTGGTAGTAGAGCGGGGTTGTAACTTGTAAGCTGGGAGTCCGAAGCAACGAGCATCTACTATGTCAACTGCTTTATGCTGAATGAAGAATATAATTATTATTATGTCGCTATCCGAAGCTGTGAAAGAGCTCTCCATCTAAGGCTACTGCTGAAAGACATGACAGCAGTGTTTGATGAATGTGAATGATTTTCAGTGATAACCAAGTGGCATTGAAGCTATGTGAAAATGTTCTATCCTAAGTAGCAAATTAAAACACATCGACCTGAGAAAGCACTTCTTTGTTATACAACGTGGAATAATTAGTGTGCGATACAAAGAATCTGCAAATGCCTCAACATCTAAACCTAAGTAAACGCAGGAGGAGTGTTGTTTTGAACCCTCTTTGTGACAAGCATGCAAACTTAAGAACAAAATACAAGTCATTCATATTCAATGTCTTCATAACAATCGTGAATTTTGTATTGTAGGAACCTACTTATGTAAAAAAATATTTTCTACCGCAAATATAAAGCCGTAATAATTTTATATGTTTTTAATTGTCTGAGCATTCATGATTACATCATACAATTATAACAGGTGCAAGGGGTGCGAGGCAACGGGTCCTAGGGGCAAGTTTTATTTCAGCACATCGATAGCACCGTTTCGAGTGCGATACGTATGACGGAGTGGCACCCGAATTAAGAATACTGCTTTTGAACTTGACGACATTCAAGGCTCTCGAGTCCCAAGGTTAGATAGAGCTTTTTAGTGCATTCCACAATGGGACAGATTTTCATTACCTACCCATTTATTTTGGTTATACCTATTCAGTAGGTAGGTATTCTTAGGACAAGGTTTGTGTGAAAGATTTGTATCTAAAAGTATATACCTAGGTAATTCATAGCACCGGGGCGAAGCCAAGGCGTGCAGCTATGTTGTTATTATAATAAGATTTGCTATGAGAACCTAACCGATGTCACTTGATGACATTAAAATGGACATGCGCATTGATGCTCTGTCACAACAAAGTGCCCAAAGGCGCAAAGTGCCCTCCCCGTATCCGGGGCTAGATGGGGACACTAGGGTCCCCACAACTCGAAGGGGGCCATCTCGAAAGAAATGGTCCTGGGTCTGCCGGGGTGCGAGAGATATGCTTTTGGCAATCTCACCTCCGGCAACCAAGGACCCAAGACGGCGTGCGTTTTGGTCGGTTCGAGTCCGACATAACCGCCTCCACCGGCTCCGTGGGAATGGAATCCGTGGGGATTTTCCACACTATAAAAAAGGCTTTGTCACAACAAAGAGTACATTTTTGTAAAATGCACACTGCACATCCTTTTGTCTTTTAGTTGGCTTCTATTATCTAGATCTCCGCGCCACCCGCTCTAATAGCTCAAATTCTAATTAAATAATGCTTGATACTCGCAGCTTGATAGATATTTACACTTAGCGGTCATCACCTCATCGACATCATTACAATCGACTCTTGCTCCGGATCGTTTTTGGTGCTGAGGCTGGCCATCGCAATCCAGCTTCGAAACGCGGCAAGTGTGATGGTGGAAGCAAGCGTACAAAGATGGTTATTCGATTAATATAGACACCATATTATTTATTTAGTAGGTATTACATGGAATAATTTATAAAAGCAATTATATTTGTAAAATAGTTATTATTATAACTGGATCTTAATGCGGCCTTTCGAGCAACCGTTGAACTCTTGAAATAGCCATCATGCATGTTATTATTTGTGCGTAGTTGTTCACTCAGCTTATCCTATGGCTCTCGCATCAGTTGCCTATAAAATGGTAATGCAATGAACACCTAGAAAAAAACAACTATGTTAAGAACATCAATCACACATTACAATACATTAGCGTGTACTTAATTCAATATAAATATGGGCTTACCTTAGTCTTTACAGAGAACTCTGTAGATAGGGATTTTCAACAGTGTGGACTCTATTCATCACTCTGTGGGAGTCTCTTTCGCTTATTGAACCAATTTCATATACTTAGGTAATGGAAAGGGTCTCATTTTTATCGCGACTGCATTCGATGACGATTTCGTGAATAAGCAATATTAGCATAGCTTTTAGAAGCTGATAAACTCCTCGAATATTGTTTTTTATCGTTGTTTGTAACTATTGACTTTATAAAGAATGTCATATTTGACGCTGAACGAACAAAAAGAACGAAAACTATGGGTGACGTCCCAAAACTGCTAATTTAAACAACATTATTGTAATATTGCTTTAAGAGGTCGTGGTACCAAAACACGAAGTAAGATTGAAATAATACTGCTTTAAGAGGTTGTGGTTGGCCCCCAGATCCGTTCATAAATAACTTTAAACTTCCCCTGCTCTTCATTTTCTCCCATATTAGAAAAGCTCTCCACAAAAGTTGTTTTTTAAGCCAAATAATATATTATGTATGGAGTTTGGTGATAATCGGTTAAGAAATCCACCCTCTAGACCGGAATTCACACAAACACAGATGCGAATAAAATCAAAATCGGCCACCTTATCGAAACGGAGACTCTTGCTCGCTTCGCTCACTCGATCAGTAAAAAAACTGTTATATAAACTACGATATACCAGTGAGAAGCACACTAGGTCTAAAATAAGCACACACAATAATATCGTGTGTGTGCAAAACTACATCTTTTGTATACATTTTTCCTAAACCAAACCCAACTAGAAATATGCTTTGAATTATCAAGCTTGGCTACTCACTAATTACCGGTCAAAACATTACAAAGGCAATAAATAATACCTACTTCTACTAACTTACAATTTATATTAATTGATGTAAATGGCGCTCGGAGAGCGAACATTGTTGGTATTTTTCTTTTCATGGTGCTCTATTCCATACCAAACTGAATTAATTGTAATAAAATAAAGTAAAAAATTAATAGGATTGGCATGTAGGATTTTCTAGAATGTATGATTTGAGATTGACATGGTCATTTACATTCATAGTAAAAAAAATACATGGTAAATATCCCGGCGAGTGTTTTTATACACGTTCATAATAATAAATACTGAAAAACAATAAAAATATGGAAAAATTATTCGAAAAAATATCGATCCGACCAGTAGGTATAACCAGGCCCACAACATACAAATTCTTTCACTGACTCCACACATTTTATTAAAAAAATATGAATTTTGTACTAAAAAATACATAGGTATCAACAATCCTACGTAGGTACTGGCATTAATTTTCATTTAAGGGATGCCGCTTTTGGAGTAAAACGCGTTTTATTTTTCATTTAGATAGCTCAGTAAAATAAAGTTTTACAGTTGATAATAAATTTGCTCAAGTCAATTTATCTGGAAAAGAAAGGTACCAATTTTATTTTTCTCATAGATGGGTATTGCACGTGTTTTTATTGTACATAATGTTCACTTAAGTATAAGTGAGTTGTCCGAAAATTTCAATAAGTAAGTCTTACTGAAATTTTTGGATTATTTAATCCTTATAGTTCGGTTGATAACTATTTTAAGAACGTATAAATAATCGCTTGATTTTATTCCTATACACCTTTACAAATAATAAAATGAGGTATTCATTCCAGCTTGTAGATATTTGATTACGAGATTTCATTAGTGTTGTGAACACTAATAAAATCTCACAGTATTTTCTGTGTTATGAAGAATCATACATTCTGTGTATCGAAGTCTCAGCATGTAAACTAAAAAACTCTTTCGGAGTAAATTAATCAATCTGAGCACTAACTAATTAAACACTAGCTAAGAGCATTCTCACTTAGGTGATTACTTTTGCAAAACAACATGTAGATAATCATTCAAATTATGTACGAGTATTTTTAAGGGTAACTTCTGTTAATCAACAGTATCAATGGTTCTACAAAATGTTCTTCATCTTTGCGTTAATATCAGTCGCATACGAAGCTTTCAGCTTAGAGTCTGGGGTCCGCTTTGCCAGTCTAACTGCGGATTTGGATGAAAACGATATTTTCCGTGAAGCGAAAACCATCTGACCTCCTCAACCCAAAAGCGATATCGAAGCATTGCAGTTAAACCAGTTGTTGGACTTTTGATTGCTCCAACTACCCGTAAGAACTGCCATAGATGTTCGTATGGCAACCGGGACCGACGGCTTAACATGCTCTCCGAGGCAAGACCAGACCAAAGCAAATACGGATGTTCATGCATACAAATATTTGCACTTAGCGGGGGGGGGGGGGGGTTCACTATCACTACGTCACGGAGGTTCTACAAAATGTTAACCTGCATAATCATTAACAAGTTTTTTGTGTATGTCAATAGATGAAGTAGCAAACAGGCCATTGTATATCTTATTTACATGCAGAAATCTCCACGGTTAAACGTGTACAAATATCGTATTTTTTAATAATTTGCAGCAAAATAATTATACTTTTTTACTACCTTAGATTATATTTGGACTTATTCCCAATTTCCTTTTTACCCATTTACTTTAAAACTACTTGGTCTCGATTCCCCTCGAAATTTAAAAACTCATACTGTCAAGTACAACTTACTTAATATCGAGTGTGTATTATTAGATTGTAATGATCTAAATCAAAGTTCGAACATATAAAAAAAGTATCCAACACTTATAATTACATAATTATTAGTCCTGACAAATTACGTAATCCCCGAATATAATTCAAATGTCTATCTAGGTTAATCGATAACGTGAATGATTGATATAATTTGATATTGATGCCGGCAATTCACGTTTGATTTGATAACGTATACCTAAGTAAATTGGAATTGATTTCAGTTAATTATTTCACTGTAGAATTAATAGCTGCGGAGTAGTAATTTACTTATAATAGTGCCACCATTACAAAACAAACTTATAGTGAGTCTTGGGAAGAAAATTGAAAATTAAGAATGAAGAAATAATGATAAAATTATAATAGCCAATTTTATCATTATTTCTTTTGCATTATTTTCTTTGTTTCATAAATTGACAATTATGAATATATATAAGATCATAAATAAAATTGTTATACGTTTTATGAATGTGGTCGACCTAAAAAAAATTACTAGTACCGACTTTTAGCGCTGTTTTATTTATATGGGACACATCAATAGAATATATCACCATGATATTATAGTACAAACTATAAATTAAATCTACAGAACAATACCCATTATTATAGCTGCCAGCAATGAGGAATAATAAAAAGTCTCAGTTAGATGATCTCTATATTACCCAGACCCAAAAACATACAATAATGATATCTACTTAATGTAAAGTTGATTGCAACACCAACATTAGAAGACTTTTACAGTTAAAAAAATAGCTTTTTATTTGGAGCCAAGTCCTACTCGACCATAACTTGAGAGCGTTTTCAGATTAGCCGATCCGATATCGGTGCGGGCACCAATACGATGTCGGATCGGATAATCTCAAAACGCTCTTACATGGCCCAACTCAGCTCTAACCCTCAACCTTTATATATATTGAAAGTAAGTAGTATGGTTTGGCCGTATGCCAGACCAGTGACTTAATTCCTTAATATAAGTCAATGGGAGTGTCGTCTGCGTGACAGCTTTGAAACGACCCTGCCATAGTTTTTGTTCAAGATTGGAATTGTTTTTGGAAGTTGAACTCATGTTGGGGTTACCTAGATGCCTAGAAAAGTATATGCAAGACCCAATAGAAGAAGGAAATAAAAGGAAAAAATGATGACAATAGATGATGTAGTGCTAGGGAGCAACTGTTTTTAGATTTTGATGTAAGAGTAGAAAATATAGGTTCATTCCATAGTATTTTGCACAAACAACATTCGAATGCTGCAAAATGTGTTTTTTTTTTTAAGAATATTAGAACCCAAATTACTAATATTCCCTCTAACCCCTCCAACTAAGCTAAATTGCTTGTGCTGGGAGTGGGTTATAATGGCCAGGCTTCAAATCCTGGACCTCTCAATCGTAAGGCCGACTCCTTAACCATCAATGCTACTGACGCTTCAATGTGTAGAAATACTTGGTAAAATAGTTGTACTTAAGTTAAGATTTGTCGTCAATAATGTAATTTTGTTACAATAGGACTGACATATCTCACGATAAAAGTCCTGTAAATAAATAAAGATAAAAAAAAAACAAATTCGTTCCTGCGTGGAATACTGCTCGCATCTCTGGGATAGCTCCGCAAAGTACCTACCTACTTATTATAGATGCTCTCGTCAGGTTGCGGCGACGTGCGGTCCGCATTATTCGGAATCCTGCGGTCACGAACACCCTCGAGCCTTTGCACTTGCGTAGAGCTCTTCCAATTACTCCCTACCTCCTTTGCTTCACAGGACAACAAATGCAGGGCTTAGATGTTACCCGCATAGAGCGCAAAATATTCCATCAATAACCATCAAAACCTGGAACTCCCTGCTAGCTCACGTGTTTCCTTTTACCTACAGTCCAAAGTCCTATAAGTGGGGCGTGAAAAGGCATCTGATGAGATTTATAATGGCTACCCTCTTTCCGAGACTTTGCCTTTAGCTTACCTTCAGGCGAGGTGTAGTCAAATTTATGTGTCCTTTTATAAAAAAAAAGTGATATGGAAACATTGAAAAAGTAACATCAATTAAAACAGCGAAAACCGTTTTCTTATAATTGCCATTTCAAGTTCGCGTAAGAAGTACAGGGCCTCTAGACAGAATGATTTTCTTATTACTCCAGAGAAAATATTATTTTGCAATTCATGGAATTGAAATATTATTTGATTAATTTCAATTCTAAGTTTTTATTTGAAATAATAATAGTCTAGCTACATGTAATAATCCTCATCCTAATGCTTTCACTAGAATTATTTATTTTCTTGATTCAATATTATACTCTAAGGGCTTTTTCATATCTCAAAATGTTTAAAACGTTTATTTTCAGCATAAGTCATTCTTGCTAGAGCCATATAACAAATGGTTCACTAACAATGAAAAGCTGTGCCAAAACGTTTTCTTTTATAGGTACAGTCAGCATCAGAAAGATGTTGACGAACAAAGAGCTCAAAATGATCTTAATTTCTTTTTTTGACCCCCTTCCAGTTAACCAATTGCTCTCATTTTTGGTACACATCTTTAGTTCAGACAGTAATACCCTATAAATCAATAAAACAGTTTGATTTGCTCTTAATACGAGAGTTTTAAGATCATTTTGAGACTCCGTCGTCAAGTTATGACCTAGTGTTTAAATTTTAGGTCACCGGCCACAGTACAGCTAGCCTGGGAAAAGATTAGTGTCAGGTTATTTTTATCATCAAAAAAAAATCCGGAAAGTGAGAACCTTATCCTATCATATATACCTTATCTTATCGTCATAGATGCATTCAAAACTTTGCACTTGCGCTTTGGAAACATAGGAATGCTCTCGAGCTTTTTCTCTTAACTTGAGGTTTATTTGCTTCCTGAAGACGAAGATCTTGGTGAGACTCTAAAAACACATCTCAACATATCACCTATATTGTGTCTGTTTGATAGCCTTAAGTCTAAAATCTTACTATAAAACTCACTTTCGCGAAAGTCAATTTTTTGAAAGAAAAAAACCTAAAAGTGAGGTCGAACATAAAATCCTCGTACAAACGATAATGCTCATTGAAGATTAAATTCCTTTTACCAATTAAATTTATTACGAGAAAAACCTGAGTTCCTCTTTTACATTCTGTATTCCGTTCAATGAGTACAAACGATCAAAGCAAAAGAACTCAACACTTAATTCAATTAAACACGCCATAGTAACCTAGGCTCAAATAAATGACCGCATAATATTAATAAACACAAACAAGCCATCACAAGATTCAACTAAAGGGTCTCCCTTGTTGATTACATCAAAGCATTAACACGAGCCGAGATTTCTCTGCGTCGTAAATAAATCGCCTTACATTCCGACCCTAAAACCGCAACCCTTTAGTCACTCACTTCATAGACCTTTATGATATCACGTCAAAACTGTCAAATTTTGAATTTTATACGATTTGACGTAAGATATTTTGTGAACTTAAACGGCTACAACCGCGGTCATATATTATGTCGGCATTTCAGGTAAATAAACTGTAGATTCTTGCGCTGGATTGGCGGGTACAGGATATGTTGCATACAACTACGCCTTTGCCCGGGATCTGTGCACTTTATTTGGTGCTTTCCTGGATAAATTTTGGAAAGACTTATGGCAATCCTCTAGAATGTTTAAGAGCAAATTCTATCTATCGCTTCCAAGCCATGGTTCTTCAAGCAAAAACGGTTCACTTCTAATACGCCTCCGCTTGGGTTTTGTCTGCACACCAGTATTTTTGGCCACAATTAGTGTTCGGGACCACTCTCTTTGTGAGTGTGGCTTGGATGAAGGCACTCTTGATTGTCCATTGGATATTCTTGTCCAAGATTAGTGGTTCCATTATATGATCTTGTCCCAAAAAAAAATTACTCGACTTGATTAAATTTGGCCTACTTACTCTGGTATCCTCCCCTGGTATCTGGTATCCCCTTTATTAGGATCTTCTACAAATTTATCACCATAAACAATATAAAACTATAATTTTCCCCCCTTTTTCATCTGTAAAAATAATGTTAAAATTAGATGAATACAATAAATAGGCTTTGTATCCATTTAACACACACACACACATTCAATAACTAATCTAAGCCTGAGCCCTAATTTAATACAAAGATAGGTATAATGTTTTACTAACACTTGTGATGTCAATTCAATTCAATTCAATCATTTATTTGCTTCGAATATGGTTACAGAGATTGTCTTAGAACTAGTAGGTACAGCATATTCTGTCCTTTTAAGTGACCGACAAGGATAAGCTAAAATTAGTTTCTGGCCCTTATATACCTAGAGACCTCTATAAACAATTAAACCTACTCTCCACCTAGAAGTGAGCAGAATCAACGGTACCCATAGAGCCGATGCAAGGCGCCATTCCAATAAAAATTAAAAGTTCCATCGTTTTGTTCTAGGAATCTAACGGCATTAGGTAAAGCTCTCAGTAAACGGCAATCTCTGCTGACTCCTCTAGTGACAACAATGAAAATACTTTTAAAAAGTCGGCCAAAAGATGGTTAATCAAAGGCAATATTATACGAGGCAATATTATATATATTTATTTTCTGCCAATTCAGGCACACGTCTAGGGGAGAATAAAATTACCGGAGAGGATGTAAAGGAAGCCTTACGTCATTCCATTCACGAGACCTTCGAAGCAATCAAACTTTTTTTTAAGCAGAAGTAATTTGTGTATCCTTCACAAGTTTTTGAAGAGATTCATCAAGAGATTAACTACCTGGTGTCCACGGCTCAACCTGCGTGAAATACTACTACTATTAAGTGTCCGTAGACAGATAAGTATCTAATACAGATTCAGCAAAAAAATCGTACAACCAGTTTGCATATCCATACTAATATCACAGAATATTATAAATGCGAAAGCTTCCACGCCTAAACCACTGAATTGATCCTGATGAAGTTTAGTACATATTATAGATTACATTTTGGGAAAAGACATAGGCTATGTTTGATCGCGAATACTGACATCCAAGGAGCGGGCGAAGTGTATAAAAAAACTTTTTTTCGTAATTTATTCATTTTTGAAGATGCGAAGAGATTCTGCATGAGATAAAATAAACCACGAGACTAAATCTTGGATACCGGTATCGATAAAAAAATCAAAGAACCCATGTCATAATATGCCACAGAAGCGAGCGCATAAGTAAATAAAATTGAATAATTTACGAGTAGGTTTTACCACAGAATGTCACAGGGGCGGTGATGTGAGATATCAAATTATAAGTGGTTGCGTGCACATGCGCGGTGGTCCCCGCCGGCCGCGGCCTCCAGTCTGCTCGACGCTCGTGATCTTTCCGAACGGGCCTGTGCCGTGTTCCAATTTCAAATACGAAACTCGAACGACTCGCAAATGCAACTATAAAAATTATAGACCTTTGCCAGTAAGTGCATAATAACAAAAGTTTTTTTTTTATTATTTGTAGAGCTTTTTTTTTCGAAACGTGTTGGTATACTCTGTGAATGTGAACAGCAAAAATTCGAGAGAAAACTTTTGATTGCCATAGTTTCGGACAAATTTTGTGAATGTTTTCGTAATTGTGTGGTGATGAATTATTTCTGGATCATTTATTGTGGCATCCTTATTGGTAAGAATGTAATTTTATGTTTAATCTTTATTATAATTATGTTTTTTTAATTATTATCGCGTTATCTCATAGTTAAAAAGTTTTATATTTTTTACTGCGATTGAATTTCATGTAAAAAAACTTTTGCTGCATAAATTGTTTCATTTCCGCCAAAGAAACGTATTTGAGGTTATTTAAGACTACAAATAAAATAAAAACAAGAATAAAGCGGAACTAGTTTGCGTAGGTGGGATTACATTACAACTGTCACCCACACGTTTGTCACTATTTCCTATTATGGGGGATACTCTATTTTCCTCTCGAACGATTGGGTAAATAATGTATTGTGTTATTGGTAATGCTTTTTCTAGGAAGTGTGACATAACGGGATGTATTGTTCAAGTTGGAAGTCTCGCGTTGAAGGAATTGCCTAAATACATGTCTTGGCAGAAAGGGCAATTAATGAATTTCTGAATACTACAGTTATCTTGATATTATATTATGATAGGGTTGCCGAAGCCTTTTGAGCAAGGATATGCTTACACAATACGTGAGTTATGACTCTTGTGCTAATAATATAAGTGTACTAATATAATTATAATACGTCAGATAATTTTAATGCTAATACTTTCGCTAATTTATTTGGAGAAGCAGTACCTGGGATAGAATGGGTGTTCATTGTGCTCAAGGTACCTAATGTTCTCCCTTGAGCACAATGAACACCCATTGGAAGAGACCTAACGTCCACCAGTGAACTACAAAATGTTAATAGTTGATCGATTGATTGATAATAGTGATATAAAAACAGCTGCTTAACTACTTATTGTCAGTGGCAGTTCGACTTTAATTTATATCAATATGAATACTCCTATGATCTGGAGGCTGTAGTAGGTACTTAGTAAATTTTATTCAATAAAAGAACGCTGGTTAACATAAGAATTAGGCTTGGGGGTGACAGTTCCAGCTAGCCCTTGCAGAAGCAGGCCTGGGTGGTGGCTTTTGATCTCCAACGTCACATCGGGGTCGCTTTTGTTGTTGGTCAAGGCTGATTGAGGTCTCGGGGATATTGTATCTAGGGCATTTCAGATTCCCCGGGCACACAGACTGATGTGAAGAAACACCGTGCGGTTTTAGTCAGTTCAAGTTCCAAATATATCAACAACATAATTGACATATTTGCGAAGTAATTGCTGGGTACAGACAATATTTTGTAACAAATATTGTCTTATTGGTTTGGTGAATGCGAATACGACTTGCGATCGTTATACAAATAAAAATATATAAAATATAAAATAATACGGAATACACGACGTACTTACTTTCAAAGGCGAAATCAAACTTACCTCCAAGCGGTAGGTACACCAATTGATTGAGACACGAGACTTTGGCGTAGGCTTTTCTTCCGAGATTGGGAGTACAGTAGCAGTCAGTTCCATAAAAAATCCTCTTTGGCAATGTAGGTACAAGTGCTTAGTCTAATTGTGCAAACTGTTTGTGATAACAACTTTATTTTATATACATACCATTCCGGAAATCAAATGCCTATTTTCCACATCAACAGTATAAAAATAAATATTACCTTAAATATATTATGTTACAAGGAAATTATGTCACCAAAATCCTGTCATTATTATTCTATTTCCTTAGTCATCGAAACGGAAGGGATCATACCTAACTATTTCAAGAAAACGGCCTATGACTCGAAATCTAATATTATTTTAGACCGTATTGTATATTGCATAAGGTAAAATTTAGAATTTACTTTAAAATACTGTTGACGTTACTGAATCGTGAAGTCATGTATTACAAACTTAATATTGGTAACTAAAATGTGTTATTACTTCGGGAAGATATATAGAACTTTTCTACTATTATTATGTCACAAATTTCATTACTCTAAAGGTGGATTTACTTTAAACGGCAAATGCTTATTCTACTCTATTATATTAGGGTAACCTGTAAGAAAAGATTTATAAATATATATTTTTTTTATATAGGACACGTCAATTTGACTTCACCTCGCCTGATGTTAAGATAAAGGCAAAGTCTCGGAAAGAGGGTCACCATCGGAAATATGTACCATGTTAACAGTGGTGGCACTCAGCTTGACGGCCTCGTTAGATGCCTTTTCACGCCCCGCTTAAAGGACCCGGGACTGTCCTCTCTCCGTCAAATTCTTTTATTATAAACAGTGACAGAATATCTGTTCGTAGATTTTCTTTGAAAATAAGGTTTCGTTTACACTAAAATATCAAGAAAGGAGGCTCTTGTCCTAGCTCTACGTTCGTTTGGTCTAAATCCACCTAAAATATTCTCATGTGTGTAAATCTTACTATTTTCAAAGTTATTTCAATTTGAATTTATATCCCTGCGAAATTTATATGACTGGAAGTTTCTAGTTCCAGACATATGTTTTATCGGAATAATAAACGAAATGCTTTTGTTCCACGTACCATGGAGTGAACTATATAGGAAAGATTACATACATTATAAAGTGGAATTTATGTAGCGAACTCTTTAGGAAAATATATCTCTCCTCGCTCAATTTAACTATTTGAAAACTTCTTCTTTTTCCCACTTTGACTCATAATATCTTCTTAATATCTTCTTAATCTTCATCTAGCGTTAATACCAGTCTAATCCGAAGCTTTTTTAACCTGGAGTCTGGGGTCGGCTTTACCAGTCTAACTGCGGATCTGGCTAAACTTCGATATTTGCTGTGAGGCAACTGCCATCTGACCTTCACAACCCAAAGGTGATATCGAAGCATTGCGGTTAAACCAGTTGTTAGATTCTTTAAGGTTCCAACTACCCGTAATGACTACCATAGATGTTCGTATGCCAACCGGGCCCGATGGCATAACGTGATCTCCAAGGCACGACCAGACCAATGCAAATATCCATATTCATGCTTAAAAATATTTGCACTGAGCGGGGATCGAACCTGCGTCTCCTGCGTAGCGGCCGCATTCACTACCGCTACGCCACAGAGGCTGTCATCGTAATAACTGTCGAAAATTTTGCCTAATGGATACTGGCCCGTAACATTTGGACTTCATTACAACAGGTACTAACAGTCAGGATCAGATCATTCTTGACGGACAAAATGCTCAAAATGATCTTAATTCCTTGATTTTCCTCCTTTCTTATTGACGAATTGTTCTAATATTCAGTACACACTTGTAGACAATAATACAATTTAAATCAAAAAAACCTTTTGATTTGCTCTTAATACCTTAGTTACGCACTCGTACATTGTCTCTTAAGATTTTTTTTTCCTATTTTCAAAAAGAATATTAGAACCGAAGTTACTAATATTCCCTCTAACCTCTCCAACTAAGCTAAATTGCTTGTGCTAGGATTGGGTTCACGTTGTCGAAGAGCGCGGCCAGTTGCTGGAGGAGTGGGCCACGACGACCGGCCTGACGATCAGTAATCGTGGGTCGGTCGACACGTTTGTGACACAGCAGGGGAAGTCCATCGTGGACATCACGTTCACGACCCCTGCCGTCGCACTGGCAGTCCGGGACTGGCGAGTCCTGGATGACGTGGAGAATCTAACGGATCATCGGTACATCCGTTACGATATCTCCACGGGCCAGCACGTGGTGAGTCCCAGACGCGAGGGGCCGTCCGCCAAGAGGTGGGTCCTGGGGCGCATAGACCGGGAGGCGTTGGAGCTGGCGTCGATCGTCCAGTCGTGGGCGACTCCTTCGGTGGAAGTAGGAGTCGAGGAGGAGGCCGAATGGTTCGCGAGCGCCGCGTCGCAAATCTGTGACGCGTGCATGCCTCGGGCCAAGCCTCGACTCCCCAACCGGAAGGTGTACTGGTGGACGCCGGAGATCGCTGAACTGCGATCTCTGTGCGTCGCGAAACGTCGCCGGTACACCCGGTACCGCCGCAGAGCGCGGCGGGTGCCGGAGGAGGAGGCGCAGCTGTACGCCGACTACCGGTCGTGCGCTCAGTCCCTCGGGGTGGCAATAGGGGACGCGAAGGAAGCTTCGAGGGCGTCTCTTTTAGCCACCCTTGACCGGGACCCCTGGGGGCGGCCCTACAAGATGGTCAGGGCTAAGCTCCGCCCATGGGCACCTCCGATCACGGAGTGCCTGGAGCCGAGAGTGCTGGGGGAGGTTATCTCCTCTCTATTTCCACAGAGGGAGGAGGGGTTCGTTCCCCCAGTGATGGCTCCGGCACGCAGAGAGGAGGTTACGACGGAGGTGCCGCAGGTCACAACGGCGGAGTTGGCCGTGGCCGTCAGACGGGTCCAGGAGAAAGGTGCGAAGGCTCCTGGACCCGATGGAGTTCCCGGACGCGTTTTGGTGGTCGCACTCCGGGAGCTCGAGGAGCGGTTCTGCGGGCTGATGAGTGCGTGCCTGCAAACTGGGCAATACCCGGTCCGGTGGAAGACGGGCAGACTCGTACTCATCAAGAAGGAGGGACGACCCGCGGAATCGCCCTCGGCGTACCGACCGATAGTGCTGCTGGACGAGGCGGGCAAGCTCTTTGAGAGAGTGTTGTTCGCTCGCATCGTCCGGCACCTCGAGGATGGAGGTCGCGGCCTGTCCGACTACCAATATGGTTTTCGGCCACGTCGCTCGACCGTCGACGCCGTCCTTCGGGTGAAGGCGCTGGCGCAAGAGGAGGTCCGTAAGGGCGGGGTGTTATTGGCGGTGTCGCTGGACATCGCCAATGCGTTCAATACCCTGCCCTGGGAGTGCATACGGGAGGCGCTCAAATACCATGACGTGCCTCCCTACCTCTACAGGGTCGTTGGCGCCTACCTATCTGAGCGGTACGTGGAGTACCCAGGAGAGGATGGCAGCCTTCACAGGTGGGCCATGTGCCGCGGTGTTCCGCAGGGGTCAGTGTTAGGGCCCCTCTTGTGGAACATCGGGTACGACTGGGTACTCCGAGGAGCTCGCCTCCCGGGCGTCAACGTGACCTGCTACGCAGACGACACGTTGGTTACTGCCCGGGGGGCGACCTATGGGGACGCCGCGCGCCTCGCCACAGCGTCGGTGGCCATGGTCGTGCGGCGAATAACGATGCTGGGACTCGGGGTGGCGCTCAACAAGTCGGAGGCCATTTGTTTCCATGGCCCTCGGCGAGCGCCACCGGCGGACTCCCACATTGTAGTGAGTGGCACCCGGATCGAGGTCAAGTCTGAAATGAGGTACCTTGGGCTTGTCCTCGATCCACGATGGAGCTTCCGCGCTCATTTTAACCGCCTGGTCCCCCGTCTGATCAGCACGGCTGCTGCCCTTCGGCGGCTGATGCCGAACCTAGGGGGACCCCAGACGAGCAGCCGCCTCCTTTATTTGGGAGTGGTGCGGTCGATGGCCCTATACGGGGCCCCTGTGTGGGTCGACGCCCTGACGGTACGCAACATTGCCCTCTTGCGACGTCCGCAGAGGGTGATGGCCGTCGGGGCGGTAAGAGGATACCGCACCATCTCATTCGAGGCGGCTTGCGCAATGGCGGGCTCTCCTCCGTGGGAGCTGGAGGCCGGAGTCCTCGCGCTAGTGTATAATTGGCGCGAGGAGGCCCGGAGCCGGGGCGAGTTCCCGGCACCTTCGGAGGTGGGAGAGCGGAGGCTCCTGGTGAGACGGTCCATGCTCCTGGAGTGGGAGCGGCGGCTGGCCAATCCCACGGCTGGCAGAAGGACCGTCGAGGCGATCCGTCCTGTCCTCAGAGACTGGATGGACAGATCGCGGGGGTCGGTAACGTTCCGCATGGCGCAGGTCCTTTCGGGGCATGGATGCTTCGGAAGCTACCTGTGCCGGGTGGGACGAGAGCCGACCAGTGGGTGCCACCACTGTGGCGGCGATGATGACACGGCGCAGCACACCCTAGAGGAGTGCCCCGCGTGGGCTGGGGAGCGCCGTGCTCTGATCGCCGAAGTGGGGACGGACCTCTCGCTGCCGGCCGTAGTTCTGTCTATGGTCGACGGCGGCGATGAGGCGTGGGCAGCGGTTCAGACCTTCTGCGAGACGGTTATCTCGCAGAAGGAGGCGGCGGAGAGGGAGAGGGAATGTGACCCCCTTTCCCTCCCACAGCGCCGCAAGAGAACCGGGGCTCGGAGGAGGCGGTACCACCAACTCCTCCCCCCCTAACCGGGCCGGGCAGTAGACGCGGGGGCGTCTGCTGCCCTTACATAGGCCTCGAGGTTGAAGGCGCACGTCGTGTCGCGTGTGCCTTGCCTAGGCGGGTGGCAGAAGGACTCCTCTTCTGCCGCACCAGAGACGGGCCTGCCGTAGATCGGCGGGCGACCCACACGACGATGGCGGAAGATGTTGTTCCCGCCATCGTCGATATGTGGTGACGACGGACACCGTGGTGGTTTAGTGGGTAGTCTGGCCTCCTTCGAGGCTAGGAGTCCCACACGAAGCCCGCTCCCTGCCCCCGTGGGGGGTGAGCGAAGTGCTTAAAAGCATTCCACCACGTAAAAAAAAAAAAAAAAAAAAAAAAAGGATTGGGTTCACGTCGGTAGTGTAATAGCCAGGATTCGAACCCGGAACCTCTCGATCGTAAGACTTGTCGTTGTCGTTTTACTTGTTGATAAAGTTGATTAATATTTAATTGTCACCGTCTTACCAAAACACGTTTTTCTTTTTTACTTTTTCACTTTTAAGGTCATTTGAGACTTTGTACTCAAGATATTTCTGATGCTCACTGTACTGTATAATTTTAGGTCTTCTTTCTGAATAAGTTCGTGACAGGATACTACGGTATTGGTAAGATAATAATGTTGGTAAATATTCTTTAGATCATTAAATAAAAAAAAGAGAAAGACACGAAACAATATTACAAAATTAGTTTCACGGTTCCCTGATAGGCTCTTGATTGAGCCTTAGCATGAGTCTTACATTTTATTTAATCTCAAAGAGATTTTCAGTTACGACTTAGTTCTCAACGATCTAATTTGCAAAATTTTCAGGGTTCACTTACTACCGGAAAGTAATAAGTGGATTTTAATTTTCAAAGAAGCTTTCACGGCTTCAATGAAACGTGTCTGAAATTCAAAGCTCAGGCGTCTACCTCGATGTAAATAGATATAGCCATGTATAAAATATTTGTCTATAATTCAGTCAGCTTCAATATTAGTTCTGTATTTTAATACACTTGAAATGGCCCACTATTATGCTAAAACACTTTACTGGATTGTCTTAGTACGTACTGATTTATTAGGCCATTGTTGTAATGAATTATCTGCAATGTTTTACATAGGAAAATTTGAGACTAACTATTTTATTATCACTATCTATTCATCACTATGACTTCACTATCTACATCTAAGATATAATTTAAATATAATTTGAACGATTATTGAACTTTATGTGATAATAGTTGGTATTAAATTGTCTACCAATGAAGTCATTAAATTCTTTATTCAGTTAATGAGTAGAAAGACTAATAATATCCACGTTGGTGAATCCGCATGCTAGTACTAAGGATAAAAAGGAAACACTAAAGTTATGTAGTTACAATTCTTTTGTACTCGCATGTCACAAAATTCAAGTCATAAGCTCCTTATTATTACACGCGATACCTCTCAACCGTAACATTTGCTGTAACTCATTATAAAATATAATGAGTTCGTTCTTCTCGGCTTATTCCGGTCTTAAATTGGATCGTTAGTGACCTTTCTCTTCCGATTTTTGATTATACTCATATATATTTTCTAAACTTTTAAGCTTAAGCCATCGTCATCCTCGTGGCTATTTCTCATTTGACTAAAGATGTAATATTATGATTTATTCTGTGACTAAAGTTTGTACTTTAGAGCCCGGGGTCCGCTTATTCTTTTTGATTGGTACCTATGGTTAGCTTTTCTGGAAGTGAATGCCATTTGACCTTCCAAGCCTGAGGAGCAAGCCTGCTCAGGAGACTCATCCGTTGTATAGCCTGCTGTACAACGGATGAGATGAGTCTCCTTTCAAATAAAGTGGTGTGTAAAGGTGTAACCGTATCTCTTTTGTCGATTGTACACCAAATTGCCGATGAAGTGAACTTAAATCTCGAGGATGTTGGTAGGTATCCTATGACAGCCTCTCGTATCGACTGACGCAGATTATCACTGGGCACGGGTGCTTCGGGTGATATCTGTGTCGGATCGAAAAGGAGCCAACGTCCGATTGCCATCACTGCGACGCGAGCGAGGACACAGGGCTGCACACGCTCACCGAGTGTCCGGCATGGGCCGGACCGAGGCGGGAGCTAGTGGTGGCCCTGGGAGTGAGAGTTCTCACCCTCACCACCCTGCTCACAGCAATGGTCTGCTGCGCGGACGCGTGGGCGGCCGGCGTTTCCTTCAGCGAGCAGGTAATGGTCGTGAAGGAGACGGCGAAACGGGAGAGGCGGCGCGAGCGAGAGAGACTCGCGGTTCGCGCCGCCCGCGCGCGCATGCAACTCGGGCGTCAGAGGGCACTGACTGACCTCCGTCCCCCATGAGCGCGGGCCTGGGGGTGACGGGTGGAGCCGCTTGTCACCCCAGCAGAAGCAGGCCACGGCGGTGGCGCGCTAAATAGTGCGCCTCCCCATTCCGGGGGCGAGTTGGGGACACCGTTGTCACCCCTCCTGAGGAGGGCCAGACCGTAAGGGATGGCCCTGGGTCAGCCGGGGTGCGAGGGATATGTCGATGACAACCTCACCTCCGGCCTAGCCCCAAGACCCACAGTCGGCGTGCGGTTTTAGTCGGTTCGAGTCCGACATAACCTCCCCTTCCGACTCCGGCAGGGGGGGGTATCCGAGGGGATTTCCACACGAAAAAAAAAGGTAGGTATCCTTGCATTTGTGTGCTGCTAGCTATGTTGCCTCGTTAATTTTAGTTTAAAGTGATGTTTTTTATTTGTTTATAACTTCATACGTGTTGAAAAAGGCGTTCATTTCTTCAATAGTATTAACAACTACCTCAACAGTGCAGTACATAAAACGAGTAATCAATTCTAAGGAAAGCGCTCGCTCACGCTTAGCAGAAAATAACAGTTGTTTGAAGTTAATTAATTTTCATGTTGGAATGGCATTGTTTGGGTAATTATACTTTTTGTACGGTAGCACTGTACGGATTTAGGGTGACGCCATTTTTTATTGTTTAGTCAGTTCCGGTTTATAACGGATACACGGCCTATTCTCAAATAAATCAGTATAATGAACCTAATAAACTAGACATGGAGGACTTATATGGGTACAATAATAAAACTTTTCAAAGTACAACGATGAAGTTTAATATAATTAGATGGAATAAAATTCTTGCGCGAAATTATGTAGGTACTTCTACTAGCACTGTTTTTACGACGTAAGTTACGACGGAGTGTTGAAATCTAAGGAACCAGTTGCAGAGCAAATTGTAGCCAGAATAGGTACCGTAGTCTAGGTACCTGCGACGTGAACAATTCACCACCTAATTTCCTCCCGGTTATTATTTTCTGTACTAGATATGTTCATCAATAGTAAACATTTTAAATAGGGCATCAGAAAGGCCTTACAGTGTGTAGCCTTGTGTTGCAAAAAATCGTAAGCCCCGGTAATCACTTCCCATCAAATGGACGTTTGCTGGTCTGGGTCTGCCATCTTTTTTTTTCATCCTATCGGTAATCCTAGTGGCATCCGAATCTTGTCAACTCGGAGTCTGGGGTCCGCTTTGTCGGAGTCTTACTGCGGATTTGGCTGAAATTCGATTTTTTCTGTAAAGTAACTGCCATATGACCTCCACAACCCAAAGGAAATATCAAAGCATTGCAGTTAGATCAGTTGTTAGAATTTTTAGGGCTCAAACAACCCGTAACGACTGCCATAGATGTTCGTATGGCAACTGTGACCGACGGCTTAACATGCTCTCTGAGGCACACAAATGCATACAAATACTTGCTTCGAGCGGGGCTCGAAGCCGCGCCTCCTGCGTAGCAGCCACATTCCCTACCGCTCCGCCACGGAGGATGTGCTGGTCTAAGTTGCAAAAAAAACGAATCCAAAGTTAACGAACTCGTAACTCACTGCAATTTCCCCGCTAGATAATCTTCTAATCCTAGCATACTTGGAGATACA
Source organism: Eilema sororculum (assembly GCA_914829495.1). Taxonomy (NCBI): domain Eukaryota; kingdom Metazoa; phylum Arthropoda; class Insecta; order Lepidoptera; family Erebidae; genus Eilema; species Eilema sororculum. The sequence continues at coordinate 13,845,200 of OU618552.1, read as the reverse complement.
GTAAGAAATGAAATTCATAAGTTAACTGTATACTGTAATAGGATTCAAGCGAGCCATAATATTTTCCCTGTGCCTCCGGCTCTAAAAGCGATTTAGCTTAGATTCTCGACACAATCCGGTCTGATTGCACAAACGCTTTTCGTGGAGCGTAAAATTTTTACTGCCGCACACTGGCGATCAGTAAACGAGGATGAATGCAGAACTTTTTTTTACAAAGACTGACAGATCTCTATGCGTATTTTTTGTACAGGCCACACAGCACAGGAATACTATCATTTATTATGTGGTACAGGTTAGCTGTATAATATTTCCTGACTCTATCATGCAATGTCTACGTACTAAATAACAAGTGTTTAAATACTAGGCATTTACAATATTTGTGGAGGGGCCTTGTTTTTACGTATGTATATTGCTTAACTGCTTTTCATTTATTATAATATTTGCTATGGAAGAGGACATGATTTCTATGAGTAACGCTTCCTTACATAAACAACTTAACAGTTATTCCAGCCTGTCATAGTAGTGTTAGGAAACACGAGGAAAAGTTACGACTTATTTTATGGTATTTAACCCCCGACGCAAAAACGACGGAGTGTTATAAGTTTGACGTGTCTGTGTGTGTCTGTGGCATCGTAGCACCCAAACGGATGAACCGATTTGGATGTAGTTTTTTTTGTTTGAAAGGTATATTAGTCGGGAGTGTTCTTAGCTATGTTTGAAATAAATCGATCCAAGATGGCCGCCGCCACAACATGTCAGAATACATATTACTTCATAACTCCCTCAATATGGGTATCAAATGAAGGAGCTTGACTAGTAAATCAATTTCAAAAGTATAAAATAAAAATTAAATTAAAAATTTAAAAAACCCCCGTCACAAAAAACACCTCCAAAAAGTTGAAAATAAATTGTGTTTGCCTTTTAACTTTTGATATACCTAGTAATATTTTGATTCAACGGTTGCCATCTCGATTGTAGTATCAGACTTTAAATACTTTTGTAATGGATCTCTCCAAATCGTAAGCTGGATTGGTTCCTACGACTTGTTCTTATACTGGAAGAATGCCTCCTCCTAACTAGCATTCATGAATTAAGTATAAATAATAATTGTACGTCAGTTAGCTGAAGTCCATTTATATATATCAATCGATTATCTCAGTTCACTCTAGAACATAGACTTCTCCCATTATGCATCGGATCTTTCACCTTACTCCAGCCTACTACTTATTATTGTACTTGTACCTTAATTACGTTGTAACCTTGTTCATTAGGACTTTGTTCATAACATTCCACGTCGTTTATCTTATCCTACTAAATTAAGTCGCCCTCGTGTCTTTACGATTATTGCGCTCAAGATTCCTTATTTAATCCAACGAGACGTTACGAATGGCATTCCTATATATAGATACTTAGAGACCAACTTCTCTAATATTTTTTCTATAGGGCAAAGTTTTTAAACAATAAAGGAAGAATTCGCAATTGAAACCTCCAAGAAGCTGATACAGATTTTCTCTCCGTGATGATTGCACAAACGCGTATGGAATGGCTTTAAAGCCCCATACTGTGATCAAAAGGTGCGCAAAGCTCGGCGAATATTTTAATGTTCCTTTTTTGAAGTCGGCGTCGCATTCCTGCCATTTGGTGAGCTTTAATAAACGTCGACGTGAACTGAATAAACTGTGCTATATATATTTTACTTTTCTACCCTATTAAATTAATTATCGATAGCTTTAAAACGGATCGTAGGATGCCATACAAAGCGATTAAACTAGTGTATAGCTCACAATATCAGTTCTGTTTTTCTCCACCCTATCACATAGCTTTCAAATTAATCATATTATCGATGACTGTCAAACGGATCGTAAAATGCAATACAAGGAGATTAACTTTTTTGCAACATTGATTTATATTATATTTTATAAAAGTTCTTGTTTACTTTCATAGTGAATTTCTTAATTGAAGAAAGATTGGTTTTGACTTTATTGTACCTCTATCTCTATATCGTCTATGCTGACGAGAGTTCATCTGAATAGATATTTAATAATGTTCATTAACAGAACCTAATGCCATATTATGATTGCATACATAAACACAAATATATATTTAGCGCAAAGGCATTCAAATACTGTAACACAGTCAGTCATCCTGATCAAAGGCTTTATACGAACAGCCGAGCGGAACTTACATCTAATACAATTTGATGTTTATGCCTCTCAAATTGATTAAGAATCAGTAGGCTTTGCGGAATTACAGTAATTTGCGTCAAATGTTGACTTGTTTGCGTATTTTAATTCTGTTTAATTTGCTGTAATTAATTTCCTTATGCAATTAACTTTATACTGCTCTGTGGATTCAATTTTTATTTCATCATCATCAAATTATGATCCTTAGACTGTCTCATTTTAATGTCTTAGGAAATTATGTCAAGCTATTTTTTAATGTTTTTTTATTAATTTTTCAATAAGAGGTAGGGTATCAAAATATTTTCTTTACAAATAACTTGACTACTTATGTAGTTAGGTATTTGATCTTCAATTACTAACAATTTTTTTTAAGAATATTGGCAACCGAAATTACTTATATTCCCTCTAACCCCTCCAACTAAGCTAAATTTCTTTTGCAAGGAGCGGGTTCACGTCGGTAGTGTAATGGCCAGGATTCGAACCCTGGACCTCTCGATCGTAAGGCCGACTCCTTAACCACTAAGCTACCGAGGCTTCAAAACCACTACTGTTCCGTAGGAATTTGTTCCATTTTACCTAGTTTCGATTTCTGTTATCCAATATCTTTCCATAAGGGACGTTACGACGTAGAAGTGTAGGTAAGTATTGATCTGTGTGTACTATTTTATGACTACAATGCCCTTTCTTTTTGAAAATCTTCAAGGCCAAACAACTTCCCTAACAACTGTTTTGTCGCTTAATTTGCACTGGAATCCAAATATCCTTTGATGAGTATACTGTACAATCGACGAAGTCTCGAAATGATCTTAAGACTCTCGTATTAAGAGCAAAAATCAAACTGTTTAATTGATTTAAATGGTATTATTATTGGATTTTCAGACGTAAGTATAAGTAAGTATTTATTGTCCGAACTACACTCATCACATCGGTAAAAATATCAAACTTCACGGGCGTCTCCCATAGAGTAGATAAATACATCTGTCCAAACGGACCTTTTAGATTGCGATGAGTGTAAGGGTGTATACTAAATATCAGAACAACCAGTCAACTGAAGGGGGGTAAATTAAGATCATTTTGAGTACTTTTTCATCAACACCTTTATGATGCTGGCTTGTTGTGTAACCAGTGAAAAATCAAAAGCATCGTTGTGCAATTCTTGAGTTGATTAGAACTGGTGGACATACAGTATGTTTGCGTCGTGTCACACGGAGTTCAATTTATTTGGATCACACGGGTCCCAAGTATGTTTATTTAATACAGTCACCGTGATAAATCAACGTGTCGTCGTATTTGTCGTGTTATTGGATATTGCGATGAGAATTTCACATGTATTGGTAGATTTTATCTGATGATGTATATCATGATCATTATTATCATCTTCATCATAAAGTTGTCTTTTTGCATTCAAGGTGAAGGTAAAGTTTGTTTGACGAATCCAGCACCAAAGATAGTAATTTGAAAACATAACATAACAGAAACTCACGCCTGTATTCCCCGAAGGGGTAGGCCGAGGTGCTAGCACCCATATTTCGCCAGTTTATGTTTAGGTCCCAATGTAATAGGTGGCGAGCCTATTGCCATTAACCGGGCACTTTTGAAAAGTAATTTGAAAAGTAATGAAAATTCACAAAAGACGTCTTTATTGCCTAGCTACTGAATTAAATAAAAATAAAAGCAGATTTTTATTTTATCAAACATAGCTATAAGTTCCTAGTTCCTTGTCTTGTACAGAAATTACTTAAAAATAACAGAGGACATGTTCTTTCGATCGCATCGAGATAGTATAGTGTTTTTCTTATTTGATAACAACACTCTAATATTTCATCATATTGAGCACCGGTCATAGTATGATCTTAACCCTTTCATAAATTTAATAATGAAACAACCCACACTTTCAATATGTTTTTGGGAAGTGTTTTCTTTCCTCCTTCTTTCTTTCCTTACGGTAAAGGACTTGCGACGATGTAATATTCACGCTATAATTTAAAATAACTCTAGAACAACTCGACCAAGTCGGCTATTATTTTTTCGTATATTTCTTAAGTTTCAGGAGAGGTTTAAAAACATAAAAAACATCCACGCGGGAATAAAATTCCACATGGGTGAATTCACGGGCATCAGCCAGTATAGTATAACTTCCCAACATAGTACTGTTACATCCATATCCATACTAATATTATAAATGCGAAAGTAACTCTGTCTGTCTGTCTGTTTGTCTGTATGTTACGCTTTCACGCCTAAACCACTGAACCGAATTTAATGAAATTTGGTATAGGGGTAAATTAGACCTTGAGAATGGACATAGGCTATGTTTGGTCGCGAAAAGGGGGGTTAAGGGAGGAAATAGGGGTTAAAAGTTTGTATGAAAGTTTGTCATATTTGAAGATAGCGTGATGAAATTTGGTACAGAGGTGCATTGGAGCTTGAGTACGGATATAGGCTACCTTTTATCCTCAAAAAAGGGTAAAAAAGGGGGGGGGGGGATAGGGTATGAAACTATATGAAAGTTCGTTATTTTTGAAGTAATCCTAATGCAATTTGATACAGAGATGGATTACATATCGGGAATGGACGTAGGCTACCTTTCAATGAAGGAAAAGAGGTTAAAGGGGGGAAAATAGGTGTTATACAATTTATGACATTAATGAAAATATCCTGATTAAATTTGGTAGAGAGGTGGATTAGAGTTTGGGAATGGATATAGGCTAACTTTTTTTGCTAAAAAGCATTAAAAAGAGGTTGGGGACGAAACTTCGTAATTTTTGAAGATATCCTGATGAAATATGGTACTTAGATAAAGCTATGTTTTGTTTATGACGATGGTATGAAGGGTTTGGAATGAGGAATGAAAGTTTGTGTGAGAGACTGTTTAGAATTTACACACATTACAAACATGGATGTGTGTATGATTAAATTGATCAGTAAAAATACGGTCATAAATATATTTATGCTAGCAGTACTGCACAATCATAGCATAGGTAGGTAGGAATGGTAGTAGTGGGCTTCCATGTTCAAGTAGGTAGGTACAGTTTTGTTTATAACTAAAATATTGCGTGGGTTAATTTATAGGTAGTCACAACTATTTTGTGAATTTATTTCTTTACTAGCTTTTGCCCGCGGCTTCGCCCGCGTGTATGTTGGTTATCGTGACAAAACATTTCACAAAAGATGTAGGTGTACGAAGTTTCATGGTTCTAACTTTGAAAATGACGAACAAACGTTTATCACCTATTTTACCCTCTTAGTAGCTAAATTTAGAAAAATGCTGATACACGTGTTCATTTTCTTTAAAGGTCACAGATTTATGAAATTTTGTGCATCTAGCTCTGACAATGACGGACTTTCATACAAACTTCCATCCCTTATTTTACCCCTTTAGTAGCAGAATTTAAAAAAATCCTTTCGTAGTAGATGCTTACATCATAAAATACATCTTCAAACCTACTACAAAATTAATGAACGAAAACGTGATCAAACAAAAGAAAACATCCTACCTACTGGAATAAAAAGAAAACCTACTGGACCTACCTATACGCGATAGGTACGAAATAAAACATGTACCTACCTACCTACTTGAACTTGCAACCAACTCCTGTTTGATACGGGGCCCTACGGGGTCAAGGAGGAAGAAAACGATTGGTACGAGATCTACAACTTTAATCCGTAGGTCCTGCTTTACAATAATAAAAAATACTCTAATTCAAGGTCGAGTGTCGGTTCGGGTACGAGTACACGTCACTATAAACGGCAGGCTGAGTAATGTACTCAACTTGGGGTTCCGGGCTGGCCCCGAGCGAGTGTGACGTTGTCTTCCCCTCAAGGTCACCAGGCTTCGCAGCTGCTAGTTCGATCCGCCGGAGTAATCGCCAAGGCCGTCTTCAAGACGGTACGGAGAGGGCAGGCACCTCAGCTGACTCGGAGGTGGGCCGATACGGCGCGGTGCTGATATTCCCGACGGTATGTAGTGGACCGGTATTCCAACCGGTACCAAGTTCTGGGGAGACAACCACACAATTAGGCACTGGTGCGTGAACCCAATGCAACAGCGCCGGGCCCCAACGTATAATTTTCTACATGGGCCCTAAGGTCGGCGGCGCTGTACAATGGTAGGTACACATAACACATAAATTACACAATAAAACAAGGAAATAAAACTGGATTGTTCCGGAATTCATAATCGTAAGTATTTATCGTAAGTACGTCTGTAATCTTGTTATCTAGGTTTTAAGATTATGACTGCACGTTCCGCTGTGGAGTCTCGCGATCGAATGAGGTCTGCCGTCTACCTCGGCGCGAGCGCGGGGCGTGTTTGTTTCTTGTTGTCGATTAGTGTTGTGCCGTCAGCTGATTCTCCGTTTGACGGAATGCGCTGATTGGTTATCAATTCGTGTGACTCATTTTATATGCGCGTTAGAACGATGCATTACCTTAAAAGGTAATGACCGCGTTCACCACCCAGTGATGGGGTACGCGTCGCAATCGCGAGATACCGGTATTTACCGTTTATTACTGCTATGTTCAAATGTTTTCATTTTTTATGACCGGAACCAGTGTTCACGTAACAATACCCGACGAACTGGGAGAAGGATTTTTACTGGGGGAACAGTGAAAATCCGCCTGAAACAAACCCTCTGGAACGAGGTCATTGGCTTCAATGCAAGCAAAACCCTTTCATACAACCATACAGAAACACAGACACACCACCTAACATACACCTATCACACCAAGTCTTCCTCCCGCGGAGGTAGGAAGACGAACCACACATACCTTGTCCGGCCCTATCTAACCTGATGGGACGTACCACTTGCGATTGAGGTGTTAAGTTTGGCGCCAGCTTTCCCCGACGGTACATTGCAAACCACTTGAAGCTAACCTACCGGCAACAGAGTCACTAACCGCTCTGACGTGCTATAGAACCCAGGGAGAACATAAGTCTCCCTCAGATAAAAAAAGACTTCACACTAAGGAAGCTTTTATACACAGTGAAGGCTTATTTTTAACCCAGCGGTTACCTCAAGCCTAGGTTGACAATGCTAAGTACGAGACCACTAAACGGTGTCAAAATGATTAATTATGAACTGAAATCAACTAAATTAACAAAATTATTTGATACACATATACTACCTAAACCAATATATGCACGAGATGATCGGTGCTTACGGGCTTACCCTAAGTGCGTAGTTAATCTGGATCATCAATTCCTACAGACCGCGTAACGACTGCAACAGGAATGACGGTGGTCTACAACCCAGCTCGAGTTTTGGACTAAACTCTACCACATGTCTTTTTACATATCTTACTATTGCAGATAGTAGAAACAAAAACAATAAAAAACGTAGTTGTGCTTCCCTCCAACCACTGAACGTTCACCTAGGTATACCTTTCCACGTAGCTCCTAGCTAACCTAAGGCATCGGATATAAACTACGGTACTTGGTAACGAACAATGGGGAAAGCCGGATGGTTGGAACAACGAGACTAAACATAGTACAAACGTAGTTACCCTACAATAAAAATAAAAAATTACAAAATATGAGGATGTCATTTCGTCCTTTACATAAACGTACCTTTACTTTACGGTCCGTCTTGCTTCTAAATTAAGCTTCAGTGAGCTAAATAGTCAATTAAATCTACCTAAAATAGCTGAGTTGGGAGAATCCCTCCTCTATAACTAACATACTAAAATTCGTTATCTACATAATATTCGATAGCTAAAATACAATTCGCGAGTTCGGCAATCAAGGTAGTATAATATTAAAATAATTCCTGTATGGGAAGACAAACACAAAATATTTGGGTACCCTCCCTTGTGCTCGGGGACTCTAAAAAGAAAAAAAAATAAGAAAAAAAAATTGGAAGGTGGGTTGCTTAAAACCCTTGGTTTTTGGTGGGCTCCTACCACCTGCCTAACCCAACGAGAGGCAACTGGATGCTTTCGAAGTTATTTTTACACTCCCGATCCAGTACAGGAGTGAGCACAAAAGACAGTACCCTTACACATATACAAAGTAGCGCAACCGCTCACAGTAATCGACGTGGACGTATACCCTACAGACACTCTTTTTGTTCGGGCGCCAATGATACGGGGCCCTACGGGGTCAAGGAGGAAGAAAACGGTTGGTACGAGATCTACAACTTTAATCCGTAGGTCCTGCTTTACAATAATAAAAAATACTCTAATTCAAGGTCGAGTGTCGGTTCGGGTACGAGTACACGTCACTATAAACGGCAGGCTGAGTAATGTACTCAACTTGGGGTTCCGGGCTGGCCCCGAGCGAGTGTGACGTTGTCTTCCCCTCAAGGTCACCAGGCTTCGCAGCTGCTAGTTCGATCCGCCGGAGTAATCGCCAAGGCCGTCTTCAAGACGGTACGGAGAGGGCAGGCACCTCAGCTGGCTCGGAGGTGGGCCGATACGGCGCGGTGCTGATATTCCCGACGGTATGTAGTGGACCGGTATTCCAGCCGGTACCAAGTTCTGGGGAGACAACCACACAATTAGGCACTGGTGCGTGAACCCAATGCAACAGCGCCGGGCCCCAACGTATAATTTTCTACATGGGCCCTAAGGTCGGCGGCGCTGTACAATGGTAGGTACACATAACACATAAATTACACAATAAAACAAGGAAATAAAACTGGATTGTTCCGGAATTCATAATCGTAAGTATTTATCGTAAGTACGTCTGTAATCTTGTTAACCACGGTTCAATCAACTATAAACAAATGATTCAGTACTAATTAAGCTATAATACATATATATGCTGAACCGTGGATTTAAAACGAGATTAAAATTCGACAATTTACATATTCTCAAAATGTGGGTATCCGTAGAAAATTATGGCGAGATATACACCGTGTTGATTTTTCTCTTAGAATACGAACAATCAAACATAACAACTAATTGAATAGTTCTTAAGCAATTACTATATTCGGCTGTCTGTCGACATGTATACTCGCGACATATATTACGGACACACTTCATACAATAACTTTCTTACAACATTTTAACGATTACGATGTTAATCACAATTTACTTTAAATTTAATTTAATTACATTTACACAAAGACAAACTACAGCTAGGTAACTACCGAACCAACGACCGCAGGTAGGCAGGTACTAAAAATGAGCTAGCATCACGCTTAGTTCCTAGGGGCTAAGCAGGAATGTCACACGCGAATGACGATGTTATTTTACTGTATTATTTACGTGACTATCGTTTAATACTCGCGCACTGTTTATTAAGGACACTAGACTTACCCCTTATGTTGGGAACTCGGATTATATATATTATACGTAAGCTGCCGAGATATTACTATACAATACTACAATATGATAACAGAACTATACTGAGAACGTAGGACTCAGTACTATTATCTAGCAGAATGTAACTATATGTTATCTAGGTTTTAAGATTATGACTGCACGTTCCGCTGTGGAGTCTCGCAATCGAATGAGGTCTGCCGTCTACCTCGGCGCGAGCGCGGGGCGTGTTTTTTTCTTGTTGTCGATTAGTGTTGTGCCGTCAGCTGATTCTCCGTTTGACGGAATGCGCTGATTGGTTATCAATTCGTGTGACTCATTTTATATGCGCGTTAGAACGATGCATTACCTTAAAAGGTAATGACCGCGTTCACCACCCAGTGATGGGGTACGCGTCGCAATCGCGAGAGAGATTTATTACTGCTATGTTCAAATGTTTTCATTTTTTATTACCGGAACCAGTGTTCACGTAACATGTTATTAATAAAGAAATAAATTCACAATATAGTTGTGACTATCTATAAATTAACCTACGCAATATTTTAGTTATAAACAAAACTGTACCTACCTACTTGAACATGGAAGCCCACTACTACCATTCCTACCTACCTATGCTATGATTGTGCGGTATTGCTAGCATAAATATATTTATGACCGTATTTTTACTGATCAATTTAATCATACACACATCCATGTTTGTAATGTGTGTAAATTCTAAACAGTCTCTCACACAAACTTTCATTCCTCATTCCAAACCCTTCATACCATCGTCATAAACAAAACGTAGCTTTATCTAAGTACTATATTTCATCAGGATATCTTCAAAAATTACGAAGTTTCGTCCCCAACCTCTTTTTAATGCTTTTTAGCAAAAAAAGTTAGCCTATATCCATTCCCAAACTCTAATCCACCTCTCTACCAAATTTAATCAGGATATTTTCATTAATGTCATAAATTGTATAACACCTATTTTCCCCCCTTTAACCTCTTTTCCTTCATTGAAAGGTAGCCTACGTCCATTCCCGATATGTAATCCATCTCTGTACCAAATTGCATTAGGATTACTTCAAAAATAACGAACTTTCATATAGTTTCATACCCTATCCCCCCCCCCCCCCTCTTTCACCCTTTTTTGAGAATAAAAAGGTAGCCTATATCCGTACTCAAGCTCCAATGCACCTCTGTACCAAATTTCATCACGCTATCTTCAAATATGACAAACTTTCATACAAACTTTCAACCCCTATTTCCCCTCTTTAACCCCCCTTTTCGCGACCAAACATAGCCTATGTCCATTCTCAAGGTCTAATTTACCCTTATACCAAATTTCATTAAATTCGGTTCAGTGGTTTAGGCGTGAAAGCGTAACATACAGACAGACAGACAGACAGAGTTACTTTCGCATTTATAATATTAGTATGGAAGCTTATCCACTACGAAAGGATTTTTTGAAATTCTGCTACTAAAGGGGTAAAATAAGAGATGGAAGTTTGTATGAAAGTCCGTCATTGTCAGAGCTAGATGCACAAAATTTCATAAATCTGTGACCTTTAAAGAAAATGAACACGTGTATCAGCATTTTTCTAAATTTACCTACTAAGAGGGTAAAATAGGTGATAAACGTTTGTATGTAAAGTTCGTCATTTTCAAAGTTAGAACCATGAAACTTCGTACACCTACATCTTTTGTGAAATGTTTTGTCACGATAACCAACATACACGCGGGCGAAGCCGCGGGCAAAAGCTAGTTATCTATAAACAGATCAAATATAATAGAAAGTCTTTTGAATAAATTGGTTCATCATTTTACAAAGTCCAGGTGATAATATAAAACAACCTTTAAAAGACGTTTTTGTCGTACTTAGTATCAAATAAACAAACAACCCTTTTCTTTGTAATATTAGCAGATATAATCAAAGCATCTACTTAGATACAGAAAGCTGGGACGTGCTATTGAATTCGAGTAATCTGTGTAGTCGCAGTTCGTAATTCTGAGCTCGATAAGATAGATTGTATTAGCTGCGAAAACTTTGGTATTAGACGCTTAGTCAGGAATTTATAATTCGAGCGTAGGCTGTTAATATTCTCCAGTTGATGAATCTTAAAATAAGAGAGTGTTGTTTTTCATGTTTTCTTTTTAATTGCTTGCAATAAAAATACACAATATTTTTATGAAAGCAAGTAAGTCCTCGAACTTTTGGCTTTATCGTTATATCCTACTCAAGGCGCTATGTTCACACGAGAGGGTCATGCTTGCTCTGTCTCGTAAGTATCTTTATATTACTGTTGATGACATTTATCTCCAACTTTAGCTATAACTTGTTGAGTAATTTTGTCTTCAAAAGTGAGCACAATTAGCCAAATCATTTCAGTAGTTAGTTAGGTATAAACACACGTATATAGAAATATGTTTAAAATTTTAACACATTTTCACAGTAAATAAAATCTAAATATTCATCACTTTATCTACTAGTTACATTAATGAATTATTACTTAATTAAAAAACATGATATGAGTAGCCACACAATTATTACCTGTGGTTTTTTATTTTTTAATACCCTTTTTCAATATTTATAATTTATATATATATATATAATATAAATAACGTTTAAAATGGTATTTATCACCTAAAAATAGTTTTCCACAATGATTTACCCCTACAAAATCTGAATAATGCAAAAATTGTTTTATTTTATTTTTTTATATTTATTTACACTTTATTGTACACATAAATTGCATTCAAACAGAATAGTGATATGTAATGTACAAAGGCGAGCTTAACTCAGAGATGAGTTTTCTTCCAGCAAACCTGGGAGTGCACAGAGGAATTGCAATACGAGAGGCTAAGTCTAGTGTACATGAAAAAAGAGATTCTGATGTACGAGGTATACGAGATGTATACCCCAGGTAATAGGTATACATAGATATTAATACATACATACACAAATACATACATACACACAGAATTACATACATATAAATACCTATAAACATACATACTTACATACCTACTTATATACATACATACATTCATACACATATACATACATCTACAAACACAGAATGATACCTATTATGTCTGCTCCTGTTGCGAGAGAAAGTAGTCTTTTATTCGTTTTTTAAAAGTATTTAAAGATGGACTATCGCGTATCGAGTGAGGAAGAGAGTTCCACAGCCGTACTGCATAAACTGTGAAAGAATTGTCGTAGCAAGAAGAACTATGAGAAGGAGTTCGAAGTAAAAGAGAGGAGGTAGTGCGACAGGGTTTACCCCTGGGGACAATGAATTCAAAGCGCTCACGGAGATATGAAGGAGAATGAGGATTATGAAGAATAGAGAAGAGAAGGGAAAGAATGTGAATATCTCGACGCCGCCGAACTGGCAACCATTTCAGTTGCATCCGGAACTCGGAAACATGGTCGTACTTCCGTAGACCGTAAATGAAACGAATGCATAAATTTTGCAGTCGCTCCATCTTGTTCCATAGCTCTTCAGTTGCATCCAGAAAGGCGACATCAGCATAGTCTAGAAGAGGAAGGAGAAGAGATTGAGCAAGACAGATTGTTTCTACACAAAGTATGACATAATATACGAGTAGAAGGCCATCCAACGTGGCAATGCAGCCAGTCTTTTGGGCATATTACCACATTATCAATGGGGAAGAATTTCTTCGGCGCCTGATCTTTTGAACATCTTTTTTATCTCTTTTCTTTTTGTTTGTTGTTTAATTTTATTGGTTTAAAATGTAAAATGCCTTTATTACAATATGCCCTATCCATAGTTTAATTTGAAAGAAAATATTTGCAAAATATAGAACTATTTTCAATGTGAGCTACTGAATACATAATGATAACCAACTATAGTCTAGTTCTCCAGTCAGCACTAACTAAGACGGATGTAATTGCCAGTCCGTAACTTTTCTTCTGTCGCCTTAGCAAGCAAATGGAAATAAGTTAGCTAAAGTTTTGTTTAAGTATGAATAAGAGAACTTACAAGTTTTATCTCTACAGGAATGCTTACTCTTCCTATTATTATTATTTTTATTTATTTATTTGTTGTTATGATATGATTCTTCCGTAATTGTTATTTGTTTGTATATTGGCGGCTGTTTGCTTGTGCTCCCTTTCTTATTCAAACTTGTGGTTTGACGTTATTACTCTCGATTGTGACTGAGAAATGAAAAGGTAATGACCACATTGTAAACATTGACTCAGTTATTATTATTGTTTTTGAATAATATATTATTTATGAACATTTTATTTGATTTTTCTCTTTTGTGTCAAAAATCTGAAATGTTTTATTGGGTCTTGTCTTATGTTATTTTGAGGCTTATCAATTCAATCAATCTAAGGCTGGACCTGACAACCTATGTGGTAAAGCGGTAGTGATCGTGGCCGCCACCCAGGAGGCAGGGTTCCATCCCAGATCATCCATACTAATATTATAAATGCGAAAGTAACTCTGTCTGTCTGTCTGTCTGTCTGTCTGTCTGTATGTTACGCTTTCACGCCTAAACCACTGAACCGATTTTGATGAAATTTGGTATAGGGGTAGATTAGACCATGAGAAAGGACATAGGCTATGTTTGGTCGCGATAACCGACATCCATGCGGGCGGAGCCGCGGTCAAAAGCTAGTTGCAAATAATTGTATGTATGAATAAGGGTATTTGAATTGGTCTGGTCGGGCCTCGGAGAGGACGTTAAGCCGTCGGTCCCGGTTGCCATACGAAGATCTATGGCAGTCGTTACGGGTAATGGAGCCCTCAAAACTCCAATAACTAATCTAGCTACAATGCTTCGATATTGCCTTTGGGTTGTGGTCAGATGACAATCACGGAAAATATCGAAGTCCAGTGGACTAGAACTGCAGTCTCCAAGCTGAAAGCTTCGGATGCGACTGGGATTAACGCTAAAAGGATGAATAAGTTTACTGCTGGACGTTGAGAATCTCTTCCCTTAGGGAACGTTCATATCTGACGGAACATGCGTCGCGTATTATCGGTCGCGTAACGCCAGAACAGACAAATGTATAGAAAAACACTTGAACGTTCACACTCGACGCACTAACGTAACATCGGTTGAGTGTGAACGGTCAAGTGTTTTTCTATACATTTGTCTGTTCTGGCGTTACGCGACCGATAATACGCGACGCAAGTTCCGTCAGATATGAACCTTCCCATAGTAGTACCCGGCACGGAAAAAGAAAATTACCACATATTTTGAATTTCAGTAACGTTTGTTCGATCATAATAAAATGTCTTAGTTCGATTTATTCGTAAAATATACTTTATATCTCTTGTCATGTCTAGCCCGCGGACATGTGTGGTAACAACATGAAAGAAGCAATAAATACAATGAGGAAAAACACAGATGAAAGGAGAATCTGCAAAGTGAAAACAGTTACGCGCTTTTGCTGATGACAGCTTTACTTTTATGGAAGTCAAAACAGTAGATGTATTTTCTTCTTAAAATTTCGTATGGAACGAAACAATATTTTTTATACTATAACTAAGTGCCTATTCTACTCGTATATAGAAATTTTATTGATATAGATGAAATTGTTTTCAATTCGATTCATCATTATGTTAGTCCTAGTTGCATTCAAAGCTATTTGCATTGGTTTGCAGGTGAGACTGGCTTGGACTCCAAAAATCTTGAAGGGCCCACGCGATTTTTTCAATGTAGCATAAAATATAGTTTACTTACATTTCGTGTGAGTTATAATACCTATAGCTATACCTATATACATAGCATTTTTTTAATTCCGTGCAGTACTCTAAGAATTCTTGGGGATATAAATACTTATATATAAATTATTACGTCGTTTGGGAGCGAAAATCATAATTGGCGAAACGTCGATGCTAATACACCTCTGCGTACCCCTTCGGGGATTTACAGTCGTGAGTGTATATATGTATGTATCTATTCTATTATATAAAAATCAATTGCTGTTCGCTAGTCTCGCTAAAACTCGAGAACGGCTGAACGGATTGATCTTATCCTGCACTTGAAATGTTCGTGGTCTAGGTTCGTGGTCTAGGTCTAGGGAAGGTTTAAAAGTTGAGGAAAAATTGGAAATTCTGCTGCTAATAAGGGTGGAAGTTTGTATAAAAGTTCGTCATTTTCAGAGCTAGATGCACTAAATTTCATAACCCTGTCTTTTAAGAAATAAATGAACACGTGTAATCTGCGTTTTTCAAAATTTTACTACAAAGAGGGTAAGATAGGGGATAAACGTTTGTATGGAAAGTTCGTCATTTAGGTCACTATCAAATATGGAATACGAAATTTTCCCGGACGAAGCGGGGACGAGTCCGCTAGTATTTGTATAAATATTTAGATGTGCGGGCTGGCTCACGATGCGTAATAAAATATTAATGACATTTTTCTTGTTTCAGGTTTATTGTGCGATTAATAACGCGTTGTGAGCAGTGAACTGTTACTAATGATACATGGAAGTGACTCTTGGGAATGACAAGTGACTTAGTATAAGTCCCGCTAATGATGTAAGAAGACAACCACGATGCGGCTGACGGCGTTGGTGTATTTTGTCTGTCACTTAGGTGAGTTTTATTTGTGCTCTTTTATGAATTATTTTCTATAGATTTCTAAAATTTAACTAATCTCCTATTTCATGATAAGTTTTCAACCATTTGTTCTTTACTTAAATTTTTTGTAACGCTGCGAGTTAATATAAATTAATACCGTATGATATGCCTCGGTGTTTAATATAATATTATGTAGAATCTATGCAAGACAACTTAGGTACATATCTCTATCTTTACAATTTCATATATGACTAAGAACATTGAGGTCGTCCGCTGCGTAGAGCGGGACTCGATGCAGGTGCCCGTCATTGTGGGCTACGTCTCAATCAAATCGCGCGACAGTTGACTTGCCAAACGCAGCGTCTGAACGAAACAGCACCGCTCGCCGCCGTATCGTGCGGGCTCTCAAACTGCTCGGTCAATGCATGATCTTAGTAGAAAAAAGATTCTAGAGTGAAATAAAAAAAAACCATCAACAATATTTGGAACATTTCTTTCAGGTTGAATTAATATTTTATTATATATAATAGGAACCAAGAATTTTATTTTAGCTTTGTAAGTCCTGATAAAAAGGAAACCTTTTTAAGTTCTAGTAAAAAGGAAACCTTCTCTAGACACTTTGATTACTTTTGTGTGCCGAGGAATATGAGTTGAGAGGAGTAGATATTTTTGTACATTTTTATATAACTTATCACGTAGGCGGCAACTTAAGTACGTATTCTCATGGGGTACCTACGAACGCTAAAAAAATATTTAGTAATTATATCTCAAAAACTAAGAGATGCCACTAGTATTCTCATTTTAAGAAATAAAATTAAACCTTGAATGAATTTTACAGCATTAAGTATGCTAACTATACAAATCGTATACATAGGGAAAAATAAATCTTTTCGGGCGGGACTGGAACCCGCAGTCTTTCCCTTACAGGGCGAATGCCTTGACCAATTCGGCTACCGAGACACGCCCGATGTAATTCAAATTTCCCTTCTATTTATCCGTGCTTACGGCGACGGTGGAGTCATCTACCGATCTTCTTTCGAACTATCGGAACCAATGAATGATGTTACAATCATTTTTAAACATTGATTTTTGATTACTCCGCCCAAATACTTGAATGAAATTTACAGCATTAAGTATGCTAACTATACAAATCGAATACAGTGGGAAAAATTAATCTTCTCGGGCGGGACCGAACCCTCAGTCTTTTCCTTACAGGGGGAATGCCTTGACCAATTCGGCTACCGAGACACGCCCGATGTAATTCAAATTTCCCTTCTATTTTTCCGATCTTACGGTGACGGTGAAGTCATCAGGTCACTCATGGCATGCTCGCTTAGTTGTTCGATATAAACTTATAGTATTAACACAAACTTGAGGTACTGATTACCTAATAGTTAGAAGGGGATGCTAAACGGTTATTAAATAGATTACATAAATTGGTACATAAATTGAAAATAAATTCAATGTGTCTTAAAGTCACATTATAAAGAATCGACACACCAGTAATGAAAAGATATTGGCTCAAGTGTGTTTAATAAAAAATGACGTTGGGACTGCAACAGTATTTGCATGCAAGAGTACCTACGTAAATAACGCTTTCTAATGACACAAGTTGGAAGCGACAACTTAATTGGGTCAACGACAGCTGGAACTGGGGACCCATATGAGCAATATCACTGTGTGTTCTTGGATAAGCTGCAAATTATTTTACTTTAATGCAATTTTATTTATACCACGATATGCGTTTCAGTTTTCACGTTATTGCATACTACAGAAAAGTATAGTTGAATATGATTTTGCGTATTGTCACACTTCTTTCTTAAAGCAATCTCAAAAGAGAGAAGTGTACATATCTAAAAATTATGTTAGTTAGGTTAGGTTATTATAAACATAAATATTCATTCCGACCCGATTCATAGAATCTATCATAAAATTGTTCAGGTAAAAAAGCACACTATCATTTTGACTTCGGTCTCTTTAAGAAATTGATATTACAATTGTCTAGTAAGTATACCAAAAAGTAATATTAAAGATGATATTTTGATATTCGTATATTGATTCAGAACACAGTGTCAAACTGTGTTCTATGTATCAGACATTAAGTCGACATTTCTATAGCCATACTTAAACCAACTGCAAGCACTGCGGCTGTAAACAAGCTTCAAATTCACATTCATGGAACCGCACGTGTAATAGAGACGCTTGTATTACTCGCAGATAATTGCGAACATTTACAATTAGAATACAACCCAACAGATATGCGGTTCTACTCAGAAGTATGTCATTGGAAAACCTAATTAGTTTACACAGATTTTGCCCTTATAATATCTAATACCACTCCTTGTTAGTGGTGGTGCTTGTTTCGAATTTAGAATTTCGAAGAGATCTTTCTATTCAACATTTTTAATTTTAGAATCCGTGTAATACGTATATTATAATGCAGCGCTCTTTAACAGCATATAGTGAGATGAAAAGAAGCCGTGAAATTACAATCATGGATACTGATTTATACCTAAGGTATTAGTTTACGATGAGTTGTAGGTACATTTCCTAGAAAGATTGAAACATTAGAAGCCTCTAGTGTTACACTTAAGGTCAAGCTAGGCACTTATTAAAAGTATAAAGTAATACTATTTTAAATGTAGTATGAGACTTAGTACATAAGTACTTTACGTTAATGTGATGCAATGCTTTATAATCAAAAGTGCAACTTAGCACTTTCCATGTCAAGTAGGTACATGTATAACTTGTGTGTGGCTCACTCAATAAATGGACACGATGAAGTAAACATATACCTTTTCATTTACAATATTACAAAATATCAATTACTTTTAACCTACAAATTAATTTAAAGTTCAAGTCATGTATTTGTGATGTTACGAACGTTCGCAGATAAGCTCCCTCTATTGCACGTCTTGCAAAAATACATTTTAATTGTGTTCGGCATTCCTTATCACGATTTTACGATGTGTACTGTCTCAGACTTTTTAGGCCATATGTATGAATTCATACACAAAATCACAGATTGGACACTGCTAAATTCGTTTTGTGATTTTAGAATATACCTGTTAGTAGTGTTTTTATCGGGATCGAGTTACTTTTATTCGTCGCATTTTCCTATTAAAAAGGAATTAAAAAATACGATTGCATATTTTCGAAATGCATTAGTCTCGAATTTAATCACTAGTCTAAACTAGACTAGTTACATCAAAGTTGATTAAACGAAGATCTGTAAATAACTGGCCCACCGGTCTACGCCATTTTCATTCCTCCGTCATAACTATTTATATGAAAAGAAAATATGATTTATCATCTTTGATGGTTTATATTTATTCAAAATTTTTGAAGTATAAGAAAACAAGCTCAATTAAGGGACTAACCTAGAAAAAAATCCTAGTAGGTAGCAATTTTCTTTCGGAATTCTTTGAGGGACCTCATTGTTAGTCTTAATTTGGATTTTCGGGGTATGGTTCATTGCGTTCGCCGCCATCTTGAATTAATGGGTGAATTTTTATTTGCTGAAGAAGTCGTTTATTATTCATTTTACAAAAAATAAAAAATATCAACTATACTCCGTCCATTATATTATTGTAATTTAGACAGCTCACTGACAGTAGTCGGTATAACTTGGGTGGGGACCAAAGGATCGCTCGACTACGCGCCGCGCCGCGCCGCACGTAAGGTGTGCTACGACACTCGGCTACGGGCATACTACTTATTTAACTCCAACTTGCTTTGACACAGTATTTCAACTGCTTTGTTTACATTGTGGGTGTCAAATCGCGTCCACAATAATTACACCATTGCAATCTTGGTTCAACACAAATTAAACAACTCATTTATTTACATTATTACTTGTGAAAATACGCGCCCGCGCAAATGGCGACTTCACGTACACCAGCTAAGCCCTTTATGTCGCAATCAGACACGGATCTGCTTAATGCCGTAGCCGATGAGACTTCATGCAACATCCCTTCCCGCTCTAAGAGACTGAGAAGTGAATGTCCACCGGTTGATTTTATGTCCTTCCAAACTGAAGTTAGAAACATGTTAGAGGAGTTGAACTCGAGTCAACTCTCAATGTTCAAAAGATTGGTAGAGGATATTAACGAAATAAAACTACAAAACAGTACAATTAGCATGACTAACTTGGAGATAGAGAGAACTTTGGAATCTATTAAAATGAATCATGAAGATATGAAAACTCAGATTAACAAACTGGAAAAAGAGCGCTCACAATGCCACGATTATATTGAAAGACTAGAGAAGAGGATAGAAGACATAATGGAGGCTGGTAACCGCTCATCATGCATTGAGATACGAAACATCCCGCAAAAAGAAAAGGAAACGAATTATGATATTCATAAGTATGTTGAAAATATTGGGAAAACTTTGAAAGTAGACTTAAATCAATCTAACATCCGGGATGTCTACCGCCTTCCGGGTAAACCAGGCAGTAACAGAGCTGTGGTTGTCGAGTTCAGTACAGTTCCTCTTAAGCAAACAGTTCTTAGCTCGCTCCGAGACTTCAATAAAAACAAGGTCTTCAGTCAGAAGCTGAACTCTAGCCACATCGGTTGTCAAGATAAATCACTGCCCGTATACATGTCAGACTTCCTCCCAGGAAGTAGCAGGAAGTTATTTTATCAAGCACGTGACTTTGCCAAAATCAATGGGTATAAATTCTGTTGGACATCTAATAGAAAAATTTTCTTACGTAAAGATGAAAAAACCACAGAACGAGTCCGAATAATGTCAGAAAAGGATTTCGATACACTAATAAAATTAAAATGACTAGAACATGTAATTATATATCTAAATAATATATATATATTGCTACCGATACATTGCATAAGTATACCCCTTTATGGTCCAAACTGGTTTGTAAACATGTTCAACCTTTGCCAAAGTGTATATGTTTATGTAATAATTGAAATACAACTGTTCCAGTACTTTAAGCAACCAATGTTCTTTAGGTGGTTACCATTTTCGATTGAACACACATAATTCCTCTTCATACCAATGTTAATGTTATAAGTAATATAAAACTGTTAAGTTACTCTGAATTATCAATGTTCCTTAGGTTATTAGTGTTTTTGATTAAATCTTTATATTTTAAGTACACTACACGAACATCAACACACATAACTCATCTTCAAATATCCATTAACACATACACATCCCACATATTTGATATTTTGCACCCATCCCAGTATCTTCCACACAATTTTAAAATAAAAATGTCAGTCCCTGATGGCCTGCGACTCAAAGAGTGTTTCTCCTCAATACAAAAAGCATACAATTGCCAATACCAAATCGACTATGGTTAATGATATAAATATAATAACTGATGAGATTGAGACACTCAAAGAGTCGCCATCATTTTTAGTTTCCGCGCCAAACTGTGCACGCTATATCTCAGAACTTATAAATCCTCTGTCATTATTTCATTTAAACATACGCAGTATAAACAAAAACTTCGAGCAGGCCCTAGCCCTAATCAACGATACAAAAATCCAATATGATGTAATTGCATTTACAGAGTGCTGGCTTCTTGATTCACCACCTATTCCTATTATGAATGGGTATAACTCCCATGTCACACAATTAGTAGCTAACCAAAATGACGGCATAGTCTTATATACAAAAGCAGAACTTGACTGCAATGTAACGGAATATATAAACCGCAGAGAATTTACTTGTATGGTATGCGGAATTGGTACAGATCTAGCTATAGTGATAATATACAGGTCACCTTCAATGACAAATATAGATGTTTTCCTACAGGGTTTTAATGAATTACTATCAACACTTTCTACATTTAAAACGGTTATCATTATGGGGGATATCAATATTGATATAAAAACAAATACCATTGATACTAGATCTCAGGACTATCTGAACTTATTAATGTCACATGCGCTATTACCAACCCATAAATTTATCACTAGGGATAAAAAATGTCTAGACCATACCTTGGTTAAAACACAGTTACAGTCAGTGACGTTAGTGTTGGAGTCATTCATAACAGACCATCGTCCAATAATATTATCACTGTCACTTCTGAAAAGAATAGAACCCCTATCCAATTACCGTACCTTAATTAACTATGAGGGAATACGAAATGATATTGCAGACACAGACTTCACTCCTGTAATATGCTCTGAGGATGTTAATTTTGCTACGGACTACCTATGCTCTAGCGTTACCAATATAGTAAGAAATAATACAGTTACCCAAAAAATTCCACGCAATAAAAGGATATTAAAGCCATGGATAACAATCGGCCTGATACGATGTATGCGTAATCGTGATAACATGCACAAAGCACAACATAGGGACCCCGACAATGTAATATTAAAAATAACATACATGAGATACAGAAATGTTATAAATAAAATACTAAAGAAATTGAAACGGGATTACCAACAGTATTTACTTTACAAGGCTAAAAATAATACAAAAGCCACTTGGTATGCCATCAAATCAATAACACACTCCAAAACACCCAATTCACAAAGCACTCACTTGTTAAAAACCACAGATGATCCTCAGCGGTCTGTTGACTCGGTCAATGCCTTTTTTACGGGTATAGGCAGAGAACTAGCCAGTCAAATTCAAAACGATGTTAATTTCCCACACAACAACAATACCATAACAGCAATCCAACGTGACTCTTTAGCCTTACTAGACACGGATTATACGGAAATAGATCTATTAATAAAGGGCCTCCGTAAAAACTGCACAGTCGGACTAGACGGTATTCCACCTATTGTACTACAGGAGTCACCTAACGTTTTTGTTCCCCTACTCACACATATCTGCAACCTCTCCTTTTCTACAGGAACTTTTCCTGATGCATTTAAGAGAGCCATAGTTCACCCTATACACAAGAGCGGTGATAAAGGTCAGGTCAACAATTATAGGCCAATATCGATCCTACCGACTATGTCCAAAATACTTGAGAAGGCACTAAACAATCGCTTAACTAAATATTTAGAATCCAAAAACCTCATATCAAGCAATCAATATGGATTCAGAAAACTAATCTCTACTGAAGATGCTGTGCTTGGTTTGGTAAAAGAAGTGGTGGATGGTTTGGACGCCGGGGTTAGATGCCTGGGTATGTTTTTGGACCTATCCAAGGCATTCGACACTGTCTCCATTCCAATTCTTGTATCTAAGCTCGAAAAGATTGGCATAAGGGGAATCACACTCAAACTCTTTGAAAGTTATTTGTCGAACAGAACTCAAAGTGTCAAAATCGGTAACTACATTAGTTCAGCAGAAATATTAAACTTTGGCGTTCCACAGGGAAGTATATTGGGCCCTACATTGTTCACAATCTACATAAATGACCTCTGTGAACTCTGTATCCCTAATTGTAAAGTCTTTGCTTATGCTGACGACACGGCATTTCTAATTCAGGGGACAAGTTGGGATGAAGTGAAAGCTCGTGCTGAGTTCACACTGACCCGAGTTAGGAGCTGGCTGTGCGATAACTTACTGACACTTAATGTCGATAAAACCTGTTTTATGACCTTTGCTCACACTACACGGACATTACCATCAGATACATACACTATCAAAGCACATAGATGTGTGGCTTCTACCGACGGATGTGACTGCCTGGTGATTTCAAGAGTTCCTCAATTTAAATACCTAGGCATCCACATTGACCAGTTCATGAAGTGGAGTCACCATATCAAAGTCCTAACAGGTCGTGTAAGAAAACTTATATTCGTTTTTAAATTACTTCGAAACGCCGCTGACCTAGATATACTCAAACTAACTTACTTCGCCCTATGTCAATCTGTTATATCTTACTGTATCACCTCCTGGGGAGGTGCAGCTAAAACTATTATGTTACCGCTGGAGAGGGCACAGAGAGCTGTGCTAAAAGTTATAATTAAAAAACCGTTTCGCTACTCAACATCAAAGCTCTATGAGGATGTTACAGTGTTAACAGTTAGACAGCTGTTTGTCCTACAAACAGTTCATAAAAAGCACATGACTCTGGAGTACAACCCCAACATATACACTCAAAAGCGACGATACGATAGGGTATGTCCAGTAATCCAGCACAGAACCACTTTAGCCAAACAACACTTTAAAATCATTTCCAGTTTCCTATATAATAGAATCAATAGAATCCTTAACATATATCCAATGACTAAATTCAACTGTAAAAACCGTCTCAAACTATGGCTACAAAGCAAGACCTACGAAGACACAGAAAACTTGTTACACTCAGAGGTATAGGAAAGAGGAAATCTTTCTGTATGGTATTCAAATTTTTATTTAAACTAAATAACCTTAATATTTTCGAATTAGTAAGTGAATGCAAAATTAACACATACTCTCCTACACACGCAAATACAACAGATACATCACACACCTACACTCACATACATGTTATTTAAGTCTAAACTTTAAGTATATCATTTTGTACTCTTAGTTTGTAAGTAAAACCTAGCTGGTCCCCTATAACAGGCTTGCCTACTTTTGGGGTTCCAGTATCTCGTACTGCTACTTGCATTATTCGCTGTAGTTCTTACGATTTGCTGCTTGTGTGCGGCTGGGACGGTTTCTCCACTACCTGTAATACAGGTTCGCGCCTAGCACAGGAGTGGTGGTATTGTCTCTGTTGTGTATACTTACGGTAATTTCATAACTGCGGTATAATGTCATAGTTGTAGTAATTTTTGTCACTCTTTATGAAATAAAAAAAGTTATCTCTCTTACTTTGTTCTAGCGTCAACACCTAAAAATCCTAACAAAAATTAGGCGCCAATACGTCACTTTTCATTGACAACGTCACGTCAACCAGAAAGCAATTTTAGGGATGTAGTTAGTCAATCGACTGTGTTTTTATTATAATAACTAGAAAATGTCACAATCGATATCAAATACAGAAAATGTTTTTTTTTTGTAATATTACTTAACCGGCGGTTTTTAACCGATTTCTAAACAACAATTCGGATGTTAATGATTTTTTATATTTGTATGATTTTTACGGAAAAGTGTTTTGTAACGCTTGTCCAAATTCTTTTTTTGTTTGGAAGAGGGCTATATCTTTTAAATTGCTTATAGGTCTGATGATGGGTTTCAAAGATAAACCACGGAACTCTACAATAAATACCAGGAAATCAGCATGTTGGAATATTCTTATATAAGTCAGTTGTTTTGGAGATTAGCGTGTGCGGTATGGCCTACAATCGTTTTATAATACATTTGTAAATTGTACAGACACGAAATATCTACTGCTTTATTATTATGTATAAAAAGATAATAGAAATTCCACATGAAATCGTATATTTATTTATCATATTTTCGTTTATCGATTTATTATTTTTTTAATCCAGATCTTCAATTTAGTCGATATTTAACATGTTCATGCAATCACTACTTTCATCTGTCTAAAATACAATAATATAATGGACGGGGTATAGCTACTAAGAATTTTTCCTACTACAAAAAAAATCGAACAAAAGTTTACCACTTTATGGAGTATAAAAATTAAATTCAAAATTTAAAAAACCTCCTCCAAAAAGTTGAAAATAAATTGTGTTGGCCCTTTAACTTTTGTTATAGAAATATTTTGATACCACCGTTGCCATGTCGCGGGGGAATAAAGAAAAAAAACTGGTAAAGCACTCCGTCATATTATATCGGTCGGGGTTAGTAAAACGAAAAGAAAAAAATATGAGGGCCAAAATTGTAGGAAATTTCATTTTAAATAACTTGGTAGTTACCAATTTCGAGTAAGAATAAAATAAACGATATATTAAAAAAATAAAAATTACCTTTAAATTCAAGATTGCATCTGTATCTAAATTTAGACTGCCAGTCCGTGCCAACCTTCATCAACGAATTCCAAAAGAAAATTGCTACTAGGAATTTTTTATTTCACAAATTCTAACTTTTTTAGCCTTTTGAAACATGTGCCAAGTTTCTGTAACAGCAATGATAACAACACTGTAACTTGTAGCTTATTACTCGTAATTGTGAATCAAGTCATGAATATTAAAACAACAAGAAACAATAAGCTTTGCTTCTTGGTATTTCAAATTTTCGCTCTAGACTTTACTTACTACTTACTGAGACGGTACGGACAAAATATAATTATGTTGACTTAGTAAATAGTTTCATTGAAGAACTGTTTTGTTTTGAGGGCAGGGATTAAATGTACATTACAGGACTACAATGTGAAAGATAATAATTTCTACTCCTACAATATACTTTACCAATTTGAAAGTGCCTCGTCATAATTTTATTAAAGATGTTAGATTTTCGCTACGCGTTACCAAACATTACAAGCGTGAGCTCTTTGCGGCATTTAGTTTTAGTTTTAGCAGTTGAAATTGACTTCAATGAAGTAGCATTTGGATGAGAGCAATACCTGATACCTCCTGGAAAGCCCACTCAAGATAAGAATGTGATATAATAATAGTCGAGAGTAATAGTGGGATCGAATCCTGGCCATTACACTACCAACGTGAGCCCACTCCTAGCACAAGCAATTTAGCTTAGTTGGAGGGGTTAGAGGGAATTAGTAACTTCGGTTCTAATATTCTTTTTAAAGAAAAAAGAAAACAAAAAGAAATATCAAATATAAAATGTCACATTGATAGTGGAAAATAAAAAAGAAACTCAACCAGACAGATTCTACTTTTTTTTAAAACCTTGCCAATTGAAGTTATTTCTAAATTTACAATAATTAGAAATTAATTTATTAGAATTCTACGATGCCTAAAGTTGCAGTCTCTTTCACCCCTGTTTTTCTTTTTCTTATTTTTGTATATATTGTAGATTTAGATATAATATACTGTACATAATTAATTTTAATGTTTTACATAGTACTAATAAATATTCTATTGTTATTAAAAATAAATATTTACAATCATTTCTTCGATGTCTTCTTCGCCGATTAGGAATCCTTTTAAAAAGGTCTCATCTGAATTTCATTATGTTTGGTTGTATTTTTCGTTGAGGTTCTTTCGTGATGGCAATCGTAAATGATGGTAATCAGTGTATATTTTGTTCCATTTATTTCTTATCCCATGTAGCTGAAACGGAGTGAATTTGTTGAAAACCTACTTAATAATTTAGCCATTCTTACTTTTATTTGAAATACCAGATATATATAGGGTGGAAGTAGCTTAGTGGTATGGGTAATGGACTGCTGAGACGAGGTCTCGGGTTCGATCCCAGGTTTACCATGGCACACACCAATGACTTTTCGATGCTTTTCGAAGTTACGTGTGTATTTATCGCAGGTTTATAAGTGCCCGGTTAATGGCAATAGGCTCGCCACCTATTACATTGGGACCTAAAAATAAACTGGCGAAATGTGGGTGCTTGCACCTCTGCCTACCCCTTGGGGAATACAGGCGTGAATTTATGTTATGTATGTTATGTAATGTTATGTAGGAGGGGAAGTACTAGAAATACTAGTGATAGAGAATTTGACCCAAAGGAAACGTTCCTTTCTTTATTAAGAAATAAAACCACATTCAAAGATGTTTGAAAACTTGCTTGGCACACCCGGCTAAAACCCGGAAAAATTACATCCTGTATATATATGGCTTCAACCAATAGTGGTAATTATAAGCATCCAATCATTCTAACAAACATGGTCAATTAAATGAAAGGAAATCCCTGAAATCTAAACTTATAAATTTAATGCCAACAGAGAAAGTACTTTTACTCAAGGACTCATCAATTACCTTATCAACAGTAAAGTTATTTATAAAGCCAAATATTTCTTAAAATGTAACTTTATTCGGTAACTGTAGTACGGTTTCCGATCAAGCACCCGAAATTACCTGCACCTCGCAAGTAATTTCGGGTGCTTGATCGGAAACCTCTACACGATATACTCTGAGCAACCGATCGAAAGTGAAAAAATTGCCTATTTGGATTACCTTATAACCAGGTGACCGGACCTGAGACGGCGTGCGGTGTTAGTCGGTTCGTGTCCGACAAAAGTACCCCTGCTGACAGGTAGGGTATTCACACGGATTGTCAGAATTAGAGGTGTGTACCAAATATCAGAACAATCGGTCATCTGGAAGGAGGTCAAAAAACGAAATTAAGATAATTTTGAGTACTGGGTTCGTCAACATTTTTCGGATGCTGACTGTATCTACACATTTTAGTACAGGTAGGCAATATTTAAGGCTTAGCATATTTAATTTATTATATCTTACAACGTAGGCATCACTACTCTGAAAGGCCTGTCTGAAAATATCTTTCAGCGAGCCTACATTTATGAATAAACTCTGTTTGGGGTGCCATAAAGTTGTTTGCTAACTTTAATATCCAGTTACCCTACGCTTTGTCTGTGTTCACAGAAACAAAGTTTAATTAAATTCATTTTTCTGTTTGGAAAACGTTTTCATTTTGTTTGATAATAAAGATATTTAACTGTTTGTATAGCGTTATAAAAATTGGATATTAATCCGACAGTAAACGGCAATGGGCTCGTCCCATATTTCGTGGAAGGAAAAGTATACTGCCAACATATTATTATACAGGCAAAATTATATAAACCGTTTTCTCCAGATTTATGGATATGAATATTTTTTTAATCTTTACCCACGACGTAGCAGTAGGTAGCAACAATTTTATATTAAAAACGAAATGGTAACTATGGTATAGTGTGAGGAGATTTCTCTAGAGAACCTTCAACGTGTATTATCGAATCGTATCGTATATAAATTTAGTGAAATTTTAAAGCAATTAGTATGCTAACTATTCATATCCATTTAGATTCCTCTTTGTATAACAGTATAAATATCCTTGCTAAATGAATTGAAGACAAAATTCCGGTGAATCGGTTCCATGGAATACGTTGTTTGAATCCAAAGACATTGCATGTGACCATATTCTGCCCTCCGTGCATATGACATGTGCGTCTTTTGCATTTGTCATTCGCGTTCGCCGGATACAGAGCATTTAAATTGTTTTAAAGTAGAGGGTACGTTTATTAACGACCTTCACTCATCTATTTATTGCATGTAAAGTATCCATACTAATATGCGAAAGTAACTCTGTCTGTCTGTATGTTACGCTTTCACGCCTAAACCACTGAACCGATTTTGATGAAATTTGGTTTAGGGGTAGATTAGACCATGAGAAAGGACATAAGCTATGTTTGGTCGCGATAACCGACATCCACGCGGGCGGAGCCGCGGGCAAAAGCTAGTTTTCAGAGTTACTTTCGCATTTATAATATTAGTATGGATTCAATATGATACTTAAATAATATCGCGTGGTTCCCGCTATAGTAGAATTTGGGCGCCCCATTTCTTTTCATACGGTGTCTTACAAGGTGACTAAGGGACATGGCTGTTTAACATCAGACAGATATATATAGCCCAGACTCAGCCTCAGATTCATGGTTCAACAATAGTGCCCAGAATTCGGCAATAGGCTTTACGTGGGACCGAATACATATCCGAAATTATATCATAATTATTTACTACGAATTTATTGAACTGGTTAATAAACTACGTAATTATACAAATACATAAACGATTAAGCAATTTCTAAAACGCTTACGGGTAAAATTATTTCTTAGCATAAATTATTCATGAGTAAAGCCTTATTAATAATTTAATCTAATTTAATGAGTAAAACAGTAAAGGACTTAATAGTTATAATTATTATTAACTGACATCGGAGCTAAATGACATTGTGGTATAAATCCTGTTCTATCAAGGATGTTTTGATTTTGCGAATGTATTCAATTTCATATTAGATTATATCGCTGTAAAATTATCTACCTAGGTAGACTATTTTATTTCATTTGTGATGACTGTGTATGAGTATTTGTCATTTTCATAATGTACAGTTCGAATAATTAAAAGTACCTAAGCAAGCTACAGTAAATTCGGTGTGGTTGAACTCATACAATGCCTTTATAGGTTAAATGGGATTAAATTTAGGTTTTCATACACAAATGGTACAGTCAGCATCAGATCGATTTTGGTGAACAACGAGCTCAAAATGATCTTAACTCTTCCTCCCATTCCTGTTGTAGGATTGTTCTGATTTTTGATATACATACATCGCGTTAGTATTGACTCTTAATTTTAAGACTTTTTAGCCAAGATATTATTGACTCTGACTGTACAATATTTTCAAAGTAAGTGGTTTTAACATTAATTGATCTACCATGACGGAAGTTATAATACTACGATCTATAATGTTAAATACGTTTTTCATTATCTGAAAGGGCGGATAAAGCGATAACTCTATAATTGGACGAGTCAGATTTATCGCTTTTTGGGTGCACATGTACATAATATGTATTCTTAAATGTAGAAGTAGATGGAACTTGCCTCGGGATTAAAACGCGATAATTTGCTTCGAAAATATGAAATGCGATAACTAAGTACATGCGGTGACGTGATAGATAAAAAAATATGCCGTCTATAATCTTTAAAAATAGTCAATATAGCATGCTAATCACTGGATTAGTTAATTAATTTAAGAATTGTATATGTCAAACTATAACTCATAATAGTGTCAGAGCTTAGATAGTCATTATGAATTTCGAAATTTCCTTGATAACAATCAATCCACTAAACTTCGCTAAATCCCTGTTCAACATAACATAACACTGACTGACATAATCCTTTGAACACAATAGAACAGTATGAACTAATTTCAAACACTGTCCGAATTAATAAACGGAAGCCTGCTGCATGAATTTCGCTATGTTATGCAAGTAACTTTACAGCCAATTAGTTAGGTTACATAGTCCCTCTGCAAAAGTAATTAAAACAATGAGAGTATTCATTATGGAATTTAAAGTTCCGTATGTAAGTACGTTAACATCACATATTACGTACACATAATGATGTTAATTTTACTTTCTAATGTTGGAGCTACAGAAATGCCCATAATTTATTGCAATAGTAGACGCTTTTCGTTGGTTAGACATGGAATATAATGAACCAAATCTTTTAATAATAGTTTATGATGTAGCCTACCTACATGCACCCTGGGTCAGCCGGGGTGCGAGGGATATGTCGATGACAACCTCGCCTCCGGTCTAGCACCACGACCCACAGTCGGCGTGCGCTTTTAGTCGGTTCGAGTCCGACATAACCTCCCCTTCCGGCTCCGGCAGGGGGGGGGGTATCCGAGGGGATTTCCGCACAAAAAGAGCCTACCTACATGCACGTACATTTATTGGGTATGTACGTATATATGCCCCCTTAGACAAGCGGCTACTCGCTGGCTGGCGTATCGTAGAACGGAATGACGAATGTACGGGATTTGTAGTATATATGAAATCATTGATGACAGTCATATACGTCAAATTCCATACATTTGCCATTTAATTCCACGATACGCCACGCTGGCCAGCGAATTGCCAGTTGTCTAGAGGGACAGTGCATCTGGCAAACCAAATTCAAAATTTACATACATCTATGTCTAGTGAGTTATATCATTTTGGTCGACGGTCTCATGTTCATGGTTAATCTGTATTATAATTCATGGAAAATGCCTAGTGCCACTCAAATGAGTCCCCTGGAAATTATGTTACTGGAACGTAATTGTGTCACTCACGGTAACTTTGTTAAAGCACGCATTGTGTACGACTGCAAGTATCCTCAGTTTTGCACAAGCATAAAATGAAAACGAATAATTCGTTTGATTTTGAATATTCTAAAACAACGACGTATATATTTTAGAGAGATATTCGTTCCAAAGATATTTGTTTTGTGACTTTAATTTGATACCATTTTTTCAAGTTCGTCAATAACGTTTCTATTTCATATACTTCTTTACCCGCGAGGCAGGTTATTAATTCCACAGTGCGTGCCCAACTCTTGGCATAAATAAGGTTTGCTCACACCTAATTTTGGCAAAGTACGTGTACTAAGTCGACATTATTTTTGGGTAAACAAAATTGCAATTTCCAGCAATTTTCTCTTATCATACGCCTGAGTTACTTACGCGAACACAAGTTAATTTTGAAGAAGTGAAGGCGAATGTGATAAGGCTATGGAAGGTTACCGTACTTATGCATAAAATCCCTTTATCATGGTACACACACAAAACGCTGTGGTTAACGTTTTGGTGTGTTTCTTCAAGGAAAATCAAATAAAACGTTTCATAGTTTCAATCATTGATGTAAACTTATTCATTGTCGTTGTACGTTTTGAAATAATCAAAGTTTTACTTTAGTTGCAAGTTGAAAAGTGTCCCTTCTTTTTATTTTAGAAAAGGAATTGTGACATCTACAGGAAGTATCATTAGATTTTCAAACTTGATATTTACTTCAACCGAACACTTACTTAAGGGAAAGGTCGTGAGTTCAAGTCTCACTTGAGCATTTCATTTTTTCCGATGTTTTTCAAACTTTAAAATTAGCATAATAAATGTTATGAAAATACATTCAAATGTTACTTAGATTTCTGTGGGTCAGTAAATATCCCTTATTTATTTAAGACAGTATTATTTTGGAAATTGCTTGACTTAAGATACTAACATTCGTCTGTAGTGCGCTCTCTGTTCTTTGTAGATCGTTTACCTCTTTTGTCTCTCGTTTTACCGAAGAATTTTCCCATTTTCAACTCTTTCGATTTACTTTCAATTCGTTGCTAGTTCCAATATGGTTACCTTTCCCTGGAACTTGGCGAGTTTCATACTCGGTAATACTATTGATCCTGGTGTGCAGAGGTCACAGTGGGAGTGTGGGCGGGAGTAATACTAATAAAAAACAGGTAGAAACTATTTATTCCTTTAAATTTATTTCACGTGAGAATGATTTAATTTTTCGTTTGAAAGTACAGCAGTTGCAATATTTTCATCTTCAAGACTACATAACAGTTTTTAAATATCTATCCTTTTTATAGTTATCACCTCGCTAAGAATTATTGGTAAGCTGTTAAAAAATATATAACAGTTTGCAAAAATACAAACAAATTACTATGCTCTTTTTCTTCTCTTCAATCAAATTTTCTAAAGTTCTCGTGTCCAAGATAATTTAGTATTCTAGTTGCTTTAATGGAGGTGATATTCATGTCCTGTAATATTTATGTCTATGTTAAATTTAATCCAGTTCTATTAAACGGTTGTAACTAACTCGATTATAATAGGAATGTGAATGACGATGTCAATCTAAAATCAAGTGCCTATTGATTAACACGCGGTGGCCCCAATTGTTTGACTGGGCTGTCACGCATTGTAGGTGCTTATCGTGAAAGGTGTTATTAATAAAAGCTTAATTAACAATTAGTAGTTAAAGCTGAATATATATAGCACAAAACTAATAAACAAAACCAAATAATCGAAATAAAACTGGTTTTCAACGGATTTTAGCACTGCAAAAATTTTGCTAAAACGTCTGACGTCGCCATAGAATCCGTTAAAAAGTGATTTTATTTCAATGAGTCGTCAAAGAGCCAAAATGATTAAAGTGGCTGATGAAATGAAAACCGCTAAGCTTAACGCTGCGGTGGATGTTCATAAGGCATAATACTCTATAAATAATGTTTGAACTTGTCTTGTGGTAAATAAAGGTTTTTATGTAAATACGCTTACGACAGATTTCCAATAGTATGTTGGCAATGCCACAGGAATACGCAATAACTGTCGCCCAATTTAAGTTTCCTGACATTAAGCGTTAGTTAAGTTACGATCGAGGAGTCTCCGGTTCGAATCTTGGCCACTGCAGTTCTGACAGACAAGCTATGTAGCTTAGCTAGAAAGGGTTAGGGGTGTTACATTATTATGCTATAATTATTATATTGGATGAAAGCTAGCTGAATTATTTTTTCGTTAGATGTTCTTACAGATTATGCATGATATATTAATCGATCACCATTTTGTCGGGCGTTTCCGTTTTCAACTTCATCACTTATTTTTCCTTGTTTTAAACTTACAAAACCATGTTGTAGGTACTTCTGTACGTATATAAGTATACGTTCCTATAGATAATTATATGCGACAGTTCTCTATCTAATTTTACCGCTTAATAAGCACAATTTATCGTAATATCAGCGAAAAGTAAGAAACAATTCTGGTGTAACTATATTAAAGGGTGATCCGAAGCGGCACTGTGAATGGCGTAATTTTTGACCTTTGACAATAAATTGACTAATTGACTTGCCCTTTTAACCATTCTTTGAAGACGATGGCTTGAAAAAATTATTGAATTAATTATTATATTTGGTATTGTTTACTTCAACACAGTGTGTTGTTGTGATAAAATAATTTTATATTTTCAGTTTAGGGGTTTGTTTTAGGTAGCAACTGTTACTTTTTAAATAAAATTATGATGAACAGGATGCGGCCACGCTTTAAATAAGACTTTTATGTTATTTAATAACATCAATGGACCGGAAGACATCTTTATTTCTGTTTGTTTTTTTATTGTGTTAAATAATTTAATTTACTTTTTTTTTTTTTTTATTTATTTATCGTTTACACAATTTATATAAGCAATATACTTAAGCATTACAGAAACCTATGCGGTTTATAATGTATGCCTAATGTGTTAAATAACATTATAAAAGTGTGTTTAGATAGTGTGATTTAAGTCTGTTTTTGACACTATGAGGCTTAATGGTATCTACATTACGCAATTCCGGGGGCAGTGCGTTAATAAGTCGAGGAACCAGGTAAGCAGTCGTTCGTTCGCCGTAGGTATTATTCGCGCCGCTCGGCTCGCATAACATGCCTCGAGCCACCGCCCGCGTGTATACAGGATGACATATGTTGTGCCGAAAATCTTGGTTGAAAAAGTTTTCCTTAACTACCAAATGCTTGACTTGGGTATGCACTGGTAATATCTTGCAATATTTAAACAGTCCATTGTCATCATCATTGAACTGTTGTTTAATGTTTTCTGAAACAATATTGCGAAGAATTCTTCGCTGAAGATTAAAAACTTCTAACATCTCATCGTTTTAATCCATCCAAAGGCCCATTGAACATTAAATATCAATTCTGTTCCCAAACCCTGAACCTGCAGGTTTTTATATTACATAACATAAACTCACGCCTGCATTCCCCGAAGGGGTAGGCAGAGGTGCTAGCACCCACATTTCGCCAGTTTATGTTTAGGACCCAATGTAATAGGTGGCGAGCCTATTGCCATTAACCGGGCACTTATAAACCTGCGATAAATACACACATAACTTCGAAAAGCATCGAAAAGTCATTGGTGTGTGCCGTGGTAAACCTGGGATCGAACCCGAGACCTCGTCTCAGCGTCCATTACCCATACCACTAGGCTACCACATTATCATGTATTGTTTTATACTTATAGTATATTGATAATTGTTATGTAGGTACAGGAATATAATGGTGAAATATAGTCATCAAATTCGGTTATATCGCAACAATATCTCATCAAATGAATAAATTTTATGCTGTACATCAAAGAACGAGTTATATTTTATGTAATCTTTTTATTCTCAATTTACGCTAAATGTAGTAACGAGTAGACGTTCTTTTGTAGCAGATTTAGCAATAGATTTCTATAAAGCGTAACTGAAAAAAACTAAGTAAGTATACCTTTAATATTTATAGTTCACTGGTCTAAATGTTAAGAAATAATCTTATTTGAAGTGAATTTAGATTACATTAAAAGAAATGCACGCCTGAAATTCTCCAATCTGCTTTAATCCAGATAAGAGTGTTTAATTTTTCCTGTTAAGGCATTCTTCCAGTGGGTTTCACAAACAAAGATGTTTTGAGATAAAATACAGCTTGTATTTTGATGGCAAAAAACAAACTTGAGACCCGTTTGTGGATTTGAATTAAATGAAGCTCTTCATTTGAATATTCCGGTCTTGTGACGAAACAGAATCTGTACATTAGTTTATAATGTTTATTTTCTTCTAGCACTTATAGAATAATTCCAGAGATTTTGTTTTTATGCCAGTTAGGTAGAAACAAGCACACTGCCACACGATGGAAAGTGGTTACCGTGGCCTATACCTTTCTTTTCTTTTTTTTTCGTGCGGAAAAGGAAAGGATACCCCCCTTCGGGAGCCAGAAGGGGAGGTTATGTCGGACTCGAACCGACTAAAACCGCACACCGACTGTGGGTCGTGGTGCTAGGCCGGAGGTGAGGTTGTCATCGACATATCCCTCGCACCCCGGCTGACCT
The DNA here is from genome assembly GCA_914829495.1 of Eilema sororculum. Lineage (NCBI taxonomy): Eukaryota > Metazoa > Arthropoda > Insecta > Lepidoptera > Erebidae > Eilema > Eilema sororculum. Next base: position 13,809,069 of record OU618552.1, on the reverse strand, counting down.
AGGACGTATGCCATACCAGAGCCGTTATATTCATGCTGCCGGTCCTGAAAAAGCCCATATTGAACATTCTTTCTATTGCGTTCTGTTTTCTGCTTGGGTGACGGTATGAGATCTGCTGCTTAAGAGTACCTCATACGCAGGTTCGATACTCCAGTCAAGCAAAGTTTCCGCTTAGAAAATATTAAGTAGCAGTACAGAATCAGTAAAAAAGTTTGATTAACGGCATTAGGCTTCCTCACATTGGGACTATATCAGTTACTGAAATTTGGGTGAACATAACATAACTTATTTTCTTTTCTATAACTGGGCTTTACCTATGTTTTAATTGATTAAGAAACAAACAGTCATTTTAAGTTACAGTGTTACTTATACACTTATGAAATTACCCTCCTTCCTTCGGCACTCGGGTAAATAGACCTACAGTTTCCTCTATTTGTTGAAAATACATAGTCTATTGTTTTTCCTCAAAAAATACATAACACAATACCTAAGTACAATATACATATTTCCAGTTACCCACACTAAACATAATGTTAAAAGAATCTAAGAAAGACACTCTCCAGTTAGTTTCTTGAAATTTCTAAAAGATTCACAAAATAAGTCTATACATAGGTAATAGTTCGTTATTGTACAACCTGCAAGCACGTATTACATATATTTTGACCTCCTTTGTAAACTAAAAATAACAAAAGGTTTTAGTTTAGTTACCAATATTTTATTATCGCAAGGCACAATTTTTAGCAAAAGCAGTATTGGGTAGAATCGGACGACCTTGTCGTCATCCTTATTGAACCGTCTTTCATTAAATAATTAAGTTTCGACGTTATTTATCGAGGTTCTTTTGTCTAAGATTATACCTCTATGTACGTAGTAGTCTTTCATTAATTATTTAGATGTTTGTGATTACGTGAACTGCTACGTATAAATTTATATTTATGTCTATGATTATTTATACTTTTTTTATACAGGACACGTCAATTTGACTTCACCTCGCCTGATGTTAAGCTAAAGGCAAAGTCGCGGAAAGAGTGGTGGCACTCAGCTTGACGGCCTCATTAGATGCCTTTTCACGCCCCGCGTAAAGGACCCGGGACTGTAGGAAGAAGGAAACACGTGAGCTGGCAGGGAGTTCCAGGTCTTAGTGGTGCGGCATAGGAATGAGTCACTGAAACGCTTGGTTCTAGCAGGTATACTCTGCACCGTATGTGGATGACCTCTTAGCTCTGCACGTGTCGTCCTGTGAAGGAAAAGATTATACATAAATGTTTGTACATAAGCAAGGAATATATCAATTGATTTCGTTGCTATTCTCTGACCCTGGAATTTGCCTGTTATGTTTTATTTTCAAATATAATATATTTTGAACAGTCGATTACAGTACCAAGTTTTGGACTAACAAGCTTTCGCTTGTAATATAATATTGATTGTTAAAAGTTGTGTCAAAATACTTTCATTCATACATACATTGTGCACTGTAATATTTAGTTCTCCTTTGTTACTGATGAATTTTTGTATTGTTAAAACACAGGTCATATTTCCAGTTAAATTTCTTCCATTTACATTTTCCTCTAAACTTATAAAAGTATAAGAAAACAGAAGATAAAATATAAAATTTATCAACCTCTTCAGTACCACGACAAAAAGTTTTAATCAAATTGAGCCTGTTGGTTTTGTTAATATGCTCACTTATATACAAATGGGTGGTATCCGTCACCCTTGTAATTCAACGGAGGTAGTCGAAAAAGGCGGAGGTAATGTTATATACCCGTATTACTTCACATCAGACCCATTGTTCTCTTTGATGTATTGTAGTAACTTATTCTGAACGACTAATCAGAGGCATTGATCTTTTTTTGGGTTATATGGAACAAAAATTAATATTATTATAGGTATATCATTAGATTTATAAATTGTTGAGATATTTTTTTTATAACAGAAGCTTGCTCTATATTATCTGGTATTTAAAAGAAAAGCTAAGTATCAGTAAATAATTTTTTCTTCTCTATAATTATATAAGTCGGTAGCTTAGTGGTTAAGGAGTCTGCCTTACGATCCAGAGGTTCCGGGTTCGATCCTGGACATTACGTTACCCACGTGAAACCACTCTTAGCACAAGCAATTTAGCTTAGTTGGAGGGGTTATATATTAGTAATTTCGGTTTTTAACCCCCGACGCAAAAACGACGGGGTGTTATAAGTTTGACGTGTCTGTGTGTGTGTGTGTGTGTGTGTGTGTCTGTCTGTGGCATCGTAGCGCCCAAACGGATGAACCGATTTGGATTTAGTTTTTTTTGTTTGAAAGGTATATTAGTCGGGCGTGTTCTTAGCTATGTTTGAAAAAAAATCGGTCCAAGATGGCCGCCGCCACAACATGTCGGAATACATATTTCTTCATAACTCCCTCAATATGGGTATCAAATAAAAGAGCTTGACTAGTAGATCAATTTAAAAAGTATAAAATAAAAATTAAATTAAAAATTTAAAAAACCCCCTCCAACTGGTTGGAGGTGTTTTTGTGACGGGGGTTTTTAAATTTTTAATTTAATTTTTTAAATAGTTACTACTCTTTGACATATCATTTTATTTCATTTCATTTCTTCATTAAAAAAAAATTACAATCTTGTCTGAATGTTCAATCAAATTAATCAAATTAAAACATAGTACTTATCACTAACATAACATCAATTAATTAAAACATAGCTCATAAAATAAAAATCAATCTGTCAACATATTAAAATTTACGTTCACGTAAAAATTCACAATCGTAGAAAATTCATAAAATAAAATTAAAAACTGGATAAATTCAATGCAATGTCCAATAATATAATTTATAAATCAATTTGTGAAGATTGAATGTCATATTTAATTAAATTGTCAATGTCAAAGAAAATATTTATATTTTGTCGTTATTTTTTCTCATTGCGATAAATTCGTCCAATGATAGCGTGTACTAGTATAAAAGCAGTTTTACTATGCAGATATGTTTTAAATTTTGTTTGAAACAAGTATGTCCAATGAATATTGTTCTTTAGTTCAGTTGGTAGGCAATTGAACAATTTGACGGCCTGATATGATACACCATGTTTTACAATATCTAAGGTGGGAAGAAAACCTAACATCATTACATTTCTTCTTGTGCTTATTCTTAAATCCCTTTCATCCTCCGTATCAAATTTATGAATATTTTTAGACAGATGGCTCAAAACCATAAGTATGTAAAGGCTCGGAACAGTGAGTATTGTCAATTCCTTAAAATATTTTCTGCATGACTCCCATTGTGGAATACGAACTATAATCCTAATGGCTCTTTTCTGTATAATGAATGCCCTATAGCAATTATATTGATAACTGTTACCCCAAAACTGTATGCTGCTACGTAGTGTAGATTCCACTAGTGCAAAATAAACTGTTTTTAAATGATTGACGCTAACTTCATCTCGTAAACTACGCAAAGCATAACAAGCAGATGATATTGATCCCTCGTTCTCATCCAACTCCTTTGTCCAGTTGAGATGGGCATCTTCTCGGACTTGCTTTTTCATGTTTTATTTTGAATCTTCTCAAGGATCCCAACGTTGCCGGTAGTACCCTGTAGGCAATTAAATAAAAACGTTAGCTATAAAAGACTTGAGATCGTTATAAGATTCAATAAACATTGTCCTATCCAGAAATATATCAAAGGACTCACAAGTTCCTCACATATCCAATTATAGTTTGAACCATACGTACAGTTAGCAAAACAAAATCACACTCGACTGGTCCTTGGTCATGCGAACAGTTGCGTTACAGTTAGTACGAACGGGAAAATATTGAGTGAAGTCCGTCAGCAAATCGCTCCCCTAGCCCGTATAATTCCGGAAACTGGTTCAGTCAATTTCCGAACGTATGAAGACGTAATCGATAGCCATGATCGGACAGATCGGACCAGTAGCGTGAAAAAGGCGGATGCGCCTTTAATTATACCACAGATTCGATTACACGATAGCCCTAATGTATTCTTACAAACCTCGCAATTTTTGTTATATCAAAATATATATTTTAAACGGAAAAGTTTGTAAGTATGTTTGTTACTCTTTCACGTAAAACTACCGAATGGATTTAAATGAAACTTTATAATAATATATCTTCTATTCTGATGTAATAACACATAGGCTATGTTTTGCCGCGATCGGTCATGGGTCGTGGTCCACCAGCTTAGCCCACCTGGGTGGACCACGGGCACTTTTTCTTGCCCGTGGTCCACCTCAGTTCACGTAGGTGGACCACGGGCACTATGTTTTGCCGGTGGTCCACCTCAGTTCACCTAGGTGGACCACGGGCACTATTTTTTACCCGTAGTCCACCTACAAACAATAATGTGCAATCTCTTTCCGAATAGATGAATTCATTCATCTGCTCCTTAAACTTCGTTCTGATCTAGCCACTCGAAACCGTTACCGCATATATTCTTTTGAAATGATTGCCATGATTATTCATAATTGATAGAAATGGGTGCACCCAGTACTCCCTTTTCTGTTTCTTTTTCTTAATGCGTCTTAGCGCAAGCAAAAGTAGGACCCGTGTAGTACGATCCATGTCTCACTAGAAACTGGACTGATGGTTAGCGTCTTGTCGTACGACGCCGTAGGCAATGCGACATCGCATCGTCTTGCGGTGCGACATCGTTTTTACGACGCGACGCTGCACCGCAGTGTTGTAGCTGATCCCTTAGGTCCTGAAATATGTTTTTTTAAGTCGAAAAGGTGGCACGGTTCTATTGTACAGGGCATTCCAGTTTTATAAAGTAAAAACTTTGAAGAACGGGATGGTGCTATGGCGTTGTTCTCATATTTCAGTAAGTTTTTTTCGGCATTAATTTGTTTTTTCCAGTTTAATATTCATTTTTCAATAGTAATAAAATGAACTGGCGAAATGTGGGTACTAGCACCTCTGCCTACCCCTTCGGGGAATACAGTATGTTTATATGTAATAAAATGGCAGGATCACACGGAATTAATTTTAGGTGGACCACGACCAATAGTCATTTTTGATTTGCACATTACTCAACATTTAGATGGACCACTGGCAAGAAAAAGTGCCCGTGGTCCACCTACGTGAACTGAGGTGGACCACGGGCAAGAAAAAGTGCCCATGGTCCACCCAGGTGGACTAAGCAGGTGGACCACGACCCATGACCGGCCGCGATAACCGACATCCACGAGAGTGGAGTCAAAGGGCTTCCCTCCACGAAAGTTTCAAGATTTCGTAGTAGGAAGGCGCGTAGTGAATCGGGGAGGCCAATACTAATAATTACTGATCTGATCCTCGACCATCAAACTAGGTACCCAGTTTGACTGCAGACAGACTGCAGCTAAGGTGAATTTGCCCCCTACTCCGTACTAGATTCACGAACACTACTATTTTGCGGTTAAAGGCGTATTTTATTGTGAGAAAACAGAAAAAAATATGCATTAGGCCTGTCATGATAATAACTACTATTTTATACTCAACGAATATATTCTCAGCAACTTAAACCAGAGTTTGCTTAATTCTTATTATTGCCACAATACTTCAAAAATTCAATATAACAGTAACTTACATTTCAGACGCCTACGTAAATTGTTACAAATACATGAACGTGAAATTACAAATAGTTCTGTCTAAGTTAGCAAACAAAACGCTGCAAACTAAACACATGTAATTACGTATACCTATTAGCATATTTGTAACTCGAAAGGTTTAACGCCTGTTGTGGAATTCACCTCTGTCCTAATAGTTGACGATCATTTTGCTTACTCAGTACCTGCCTACGCAAACAACAACAGGGTATGTTGGCTTTACTTTGAACATGTATACTACCGTTATCGGCCTTAACGATCACGATAGAGCACAGGGAGTTGACAGTTTGCTAGTCTGAAGCCGACGAACATCATTAATTTGCCTTTCCCTGTAAGGGTGTAGATACACTTGTAAGACCGATAGCAGTTGTTCTTCTTCGATGAGAAAGTTTGAATAGCAAGCTAGATATTTGTAGATAGTATAGATATGGGTGAATATAAATTTAAATTGTGATGTAATTGTAATAAAACAGATCCGTTGCTTCAGTTGCAATATTGAATGGATGTTTTAAAGTTATTTTATTATTTATGAAAAACATTCCCCACTTTTTTGCTCAAAAAGTACCGTAATGTCCTCTTCTGTTCTCCTGACAACATAAGTAAGTATATGGAAAACATCACGATGCTCAGTCCATATATAAAGCATGAAAGCATCACAAAACATTTACAAAGTACTCTTAAGCCTAGAATCTATTTCCAACACTATTTTGTTGCAGCAAAAGTCTATTTTTATTTTCCATTTCAGGATTAGCTTGCAAAACTGTCTGAATACGGTGAAGTCGAATCCGTCCGAGTTTGCAGGTTCACTTTTCTATTTTTGTATCATGTAGGTAAGTTAGTTGCTCGTTGGCCACGACCTAAAGCGATTTTATTTTGTGCAGAGGGTCAAGTGGGAGTACGGGGGTGCGAGGTCGCGTATAAAAGGGGTTACGTTAGTGGGCAATAAGTAATTTCCTTCCTACTTTTCTTCAGAAGTTGGATGGTTCACAAAGAGTTGTGATTAATATTTTATCAACTCTAACACTCCAGAACTTAGTTGTAAGTACTTTTTGATTTACTGCCTCCCTGATTTTGAATGTTTGCGATTATCTTTTAGAGTAAGAATAGCCATTATTGAGAGGAACCTTATTTTTGTTACACGACTGAAAATCTTTGAAGGGCAAAGGCTACGCAGATTGATTACGGAGCCGTGAACCCGCCAGTTCAGCCTACTAGTAGGACCACGTTACACTATACCTGTATATCCCATAATATACTTAATAAATAACGAACATAAATAATTTTGAAATCAAAAGTGACAGATGTATATAAGTGGAAAAATATATCGCAAGGAACCTGCCTACCTTTTTGGGAAACTAAAGATTCTAAAAAATACAGTTTTATTTTTCTCAAAATGAAACCTTCAATCAATATTAGTTTATTTTTAGATTTCCAATAATAGCAATTTTTATTTCTTGTGCCGTAAGAATTTTCTCAGACTCAGCATTATTGTGGATTGTCCAGATTTATAAGATGATGTCACAGTATCTATGGAGGTACATTACGAAAGCGTCTGAGCCTCTTGGGCTTTAGCCTTAGTTTATATGAATATAAAGTAATGATACTTTACGATATTGACACTTATTCTTTGGGTACTATGAGCAAAATTCTAGTAACTTTGAATAATGACTTAGCAAGGCGTATGTATTTGCTCACTAAATATGTAAAAATATCAAATGAATATTACTGTCATAGACAATAACCGTCAACAGAGTTCAGTCAACACGAAGTTAATTTTGTTATTTTCTTCTCGTTCGGGAATTGTCGCTGAAGCAAGAGGGGAATTTAAGGAATTTTAATTTGTAATACACGCAAATCATATTATATGATAACTTGGTTTACAATTGTAATATTCGTTCTTCGTCACAAGCAATTACTGTAGTTCTCCTGAAAAATAAACGATTTTATGAACAGTACACTGCTTCAACTCGTCAACACTTTAAATAAATATACGACGTAAATTTTGAGCAAATTTTGATCACTTTTTGACATATTGAGATGCTCAAACTTTTCTATTTTATTTTCTGTAAAAGAGACTGCTAAGCGGGGCTGTCATAAGTGTTGGCTGGTATTGATGGGGTGAATATCAACCCCTCCGTATTTCGGTGATTTGTTCGGAACGATGTCTCCATTATTCCTGAGTGGTTTCACGTGATAAAGCTGTTAGGTGCAGTAACGCAGGGGACTCAGTTGACTACTAAAATTTATTTTAGCAAAATCATGTTTATTTAGTCAACTCTTGTTACATTGAGCTTTGCATCATTTTTTGATGAATTCATATCGTCTCAATCAAACATCTTTAGATCGAAATATTATACAATTAAATATGCTAAAGTTTATACTATGGACGATGAACTTCTAGCACAATTAATTCAGCTTAGAGATGATAGCGGAGATACTTATAACATTAATTTCAGAAAAAGAAAAACATTAAACAACAATTTTATACTCACAAATGCAATGTTCTGATTAACTATAGTCCTAATTAAATATACACCTATTAATATACCAAATTAAGCCATACCAATTAAATTGGTTATAGATTAAATAAACGAATGAACAATGATGATGATGATGACTAGCATAAATACTGAATATTGAAATCATTTGAGATCAGACAAATACATTAAATACCTAATATATTATGGAGCAACCTATCCCAGTAGAATACAAAACATGTACTTACATAATTTAAAACAAGTTTACAATATTGTTAAACTTAAAAATGTATTAGGTATGCTATTTATAATATATGTAAGTCGTAGCTTCTATAGCTGAAAGTGTACAGTCGACACAGATTCCGTTCAGAGATGAGATCGATCATGAAGACGGTAATAGGAAATTGTCCATATCGTACGCCCCTCTCTTGATATGTATCAACGTAATATCGCATATCAAGGACTCATTTACTTTCCACATATGATATACCCGTATTTGCTTTGATGGAGAGAGGCTTGGGAGACTTACATCTGTAATTACGTACCTTGAATTTATGTTATAGCCAAGGGTTTTGAAGGTAACGCATATATCCAGTATTAGATACGTTTAGACCATATTATTTTATCATCTGTATGATTATTGTTAACAAACTTGTTGGAATTAGAATTATTAGTATGAACAATTTGTTAAATCTCTTGATAAATCTGTATCAAGATTTTTTTTTGAACATTGTAAAGAAATTATTCCACCAAAAAAACATTTTTCTTTTATATCAGTGATAGTTTAGAGGTTTATTGTTTATAGTTTCTACCATTTAAGAATATGATACCACATGATGTGCCAAAATAGATTTTCGCAACCATGACAATGATAATCTATCACTAAGAAAAGTTATTACATTTTTATATATTCGCAATTGTATTGCTGCTCTCTTGGCAGAAAATCTAGATATTTTTCCAATAGATAATGTACATGACTCTACTGTGAGACAAACAATGTCAGTCTACAGATTTATTTGAAAGTTTCAAAGTAAACAAACGTACATAAATGATGCTACGTTTTGCTCACAAGGGAATTTATAAGCTTTGGAAGTTAAAAGCAACTACTGATTGTCTTATGCTATAAGGATACAGATTATTGAACACAGAGATTTAAATACATGTAAACAATAGGGACTAACATTTTGTTGGTTGATGAATATTTAATGAATAACAAACAACGTGCATCTTTTCAAAACATATTTTATCGAATTAATAAATTGAAGAAACTTGTAGAAAACATTTATTTAGTACTTTCGTAGAAGAAGCAAAAGAAATTATAAAAGGCAAAATAACATTGTAATAGGTACACCACTCCTATGAAATATGTTTCATTCTTTTTAGAAGTTATCACTGTAGTGCGTGTATAAAAATATTTGATCATCAAAATAAATAACAAACTAAACATAAAATTTGATTATGCAGTATATCACAATAGAATCGTCAGGAATGGAAATCTAAATATTTAGTCTGACCGCAACCCAAAAGAATTGATGGATTGGATCGAACTTTTACGATATTTCACCGTGTGTGCAAACGTACTCTTGGGGACCTTTTAGTAAATTAAACATTGCCCTTTGCCCCGTTACATACTTAGAGATTGTTTGACTAGTTTCTTTGACACATTGTCAAGAATTCAATCGTGGGGCGCTATAAGTACTAAGAAATCATCTATAATAATGATTTTCACACTCTATATCTCAAATGTCGTCTTTATCAAATCTACTTCTTCACAACTATGAATACTATTATTTAGACAGTTGACCTTGTCGTTTTACAAGTTGTCGTGATTAACTTATTTAAGATATTCTAAGTTTTTTGTTTAGATGATGCTGATGATAGAACAAGAGTAGATGATGCGTTGAGAAACCGTTTTGCCATTCCTATTAAACTAAATGACTAGTACCTAACATTAAATTTTCATCTAATTTAAAACTTAGAATGACTCCTTTTCGAAGAAAAACATAGCACTAGTAGTAATCTCATGAACTGTATGAACTAATGCCGGAGTAGTTGTACAGATATGCGTAAATGTGCTAAAAAAACAGAAACTTTTACACTCTTAAATCTTAAAAATTTTCAACTCATACTCATACGTAGATTAAAGCTAAAAGAGATTACTAAATTAAACATGCTTATCTGACAAGAATGTACAACTTTTCCTTGTAATATTAATTACTTCATTATCGGTAATTTATTTATTCATTAAAATTGTCATTTAGGTTAATTACGTGCGCAGAGGTTCATATATCCTATTGTGCTTAGAGGTGCTCATTTTGTATCTCTGCGTTGTCGATATCACGAATTTATGTATATTCTGGTGTTAAAAATAATATTATAGTAGTATTATTTATCTTTGTATACAAGTGTGTAGGTAATTATGCTTGTGCAAAAATCATATGAACTATCATTAGCTATCTAGAAATAATAGTTTGGTTTGTCCCAGAACATTATAACTTGTTATAACAATGGCTCAACAAATATCGAAACATTTAATACCCACCATGCAGTAAACGCTTGTCAGAAAGTTATTTGGGTGAAAGCACTGCAATAGTGAGCCAAGTTTAATAATTTCGTCCGTGCTTGGCTTACATTTTAGCTTGAAACATAATAAATAAATGTAGGTTTAGTTAACATTAATTGAATAGGGTTTTACCAAATGTTTATTGAAATTGTTTTCATTAGGTTTGATGTACAGGTAATCAATCACAGCGGACAGATTATATTAAATGAATCGTTCACGGGTTTACGTTTAATTACATGAAGCGGTTTCAATTTCTACAAATTAGTAGATTCATCTACAGTAGATACACTAAAATATAACATTCATAGTAAAACACTCGCCGGGATATTTACCATCTTTCGTATATTTTTCGAGGATCCGATATATCCCGGCGAGAGTTTTACTATGAATGTAGATGACCAGGTCAATCTCAAAGCATAAAATATATCAATTAGCAACCTGCTTTGTGATTTATTTTTCCTTTTCATACATAACCTGCCAAAATTATACAAGTAGATAAGTACTTGATTATATGGCCAGGAAAATTTGTATCGTCCGTCTTTCGCACGGTGTGTACAAAATATATTAGGTATCTACACAAATCTTGTAAATCTTTTAGTAATTAATTTTGGTTCGAAAAACTTCGGAAAAAATGAAATGCTCAAGTGAGACTTGAACTCACGACCTTTACCTTACAGGGGGAATTCTCTTCCAACTGAGCTATTGAACCACACCTGAATCATTTCAAATTTTCCTTCTCTTTATATCTGTCCATAAGGGCGACGGTGGAGCCATCTACCAACATTCTTACGAACTGTTGGAAACAATGAATGATTTTTCAACCATTTTTAAACATTGAATATTCATGACTCCGCCCAAATATTTGAATGATTTTTTTATAGCATTTATTATGCTAACTTTAAACTTCGAAAAACATCGGCAAAAATGAAATGCTCAAGTGAGACTTGAACTCACGACGGAACTCCACCGTAGCCTTTAAAGACGGATATAAAGAGAAGGAAAATTTGAAGTGATTCAGGTGTGGTTCAATAGCTCAGTTGGTAGAGCATTCCCCCTGTAAGGGAAAGGTCGTGAGTTCAAGTCTCACTCGAGCATTTCATTTTTTCCGATATTTTTCAAACTTTAAAGTTAGCATAATAAATGCTATAAAACTCATTCACATATTTGGGCGGAGTCATGAATATTCAATGTTATTCAATAGTTATATTTAAGGCTGACATATGATAGAACAGCGAAATTGAAACACTGAGGCCTGAACAAAAAAACACACTTTTTATGACAGACAGAACCTGTCTTTCATTAGTTGTACCTACTTAGTGGACTTATATAAGGTGTGGCTTTTTTTTTGTACGATGTAACTCAATAAAAACCAAATATGCGTCGGTAGCTTAGTGGTTAAGGAGTTGGCCTTACGATCCAGAAGTCCCAGGTTCGATTCTGGCCATTACACTACCGACGTGAACCCACTCCTAGCACAAGCAATTTAGCTTAGTGGTGGGGTTAGCGGGAATATTAGTAATTTAATTTCGGTTGCTAATATTTAAAAAAAAAGATTATCAAAAGGTGAAAAACTTGTCAAACTAAACCTAAATTCACGTTCATGTTAGAACTCCAGACAATGATAAGTAAAACAACTCCCACTTCATAAAAAATTCAGTAGATTAACAGTAGAGAGCACCTGAAGATGGTACTTTAGAACAAGCTAGACTTACTCGCTGAATAAAACATTCAAAATTCAAGATTATACATACATAAAAAATGCTTCAACTAAACTGAACTAAGTAATTAAGTCTACAAAGACATTTTCCTTAACACTGGAGATTCATTACATAACAAAACGAGGAAAGCAGAGAAATAGAATCAAACGGAGTTGACTATATTTACCGCATTCCTAAGCTCAGGCTTGAGTAAACAACGCAAAAAATGTTACAGCTTTGTGGAATGGACTAAGGAATTAGTTCACACATTTTTGGACCGGAATGTATTTACTTATTTATACTTCGTGAATCGTGAACAGGGATAGACTTGATGCCAGATTTATTTAAATAGTGTGTTCTTAGATTTTATCTTGAATATTCGTCGCCAATTTACTTCTGGCGACGAATATTCTTTACGACACAAAAACTTATTCCTTAAATTGAACCCTTAGGTATATTACTTTTCCCGATCCAGTAAATGAACCTGAAACTTCATAAACAGGCACTGGTGATTGAAGAAGCTACTACTGTGATGTCAAGGTTGTAATTATATTCGCCTATCAGTTGCAAATAAACTCACAGTACATGTTAGAACTATGTATCTCATACAAATTACTTAGTAACTGTTTATGAATGATGGTTTCAGTTGCAATTTCTTAGAACATGTATGTAATAATGCCAAAGTGCTCGAATAATGTCAATAAGCTCGCCATCTATACGTGGGACTAAGTATAAAGCTGATGAAATCCTTTTCGGATACAAACAGGCAGGTAGCTACAGTATATTTTATGTATAAAACCAGAATTTCAAAGTTGGCCGTTGGCACATATTCAAATTCTGCAATGTTTCACGTTAGTAAATAATAGAATGAGAGTCATTCGGACATGTGGGAGCATATTCAGTTGCGCATAAAACACGCACGGGACAATACGACATCGTATAAATTTATTCCATCATACTCTATCTCATTTCTCGTTCAATTTGTACGAGAAAAAATATGGCAGAAACATTATTTTGTCCTTCGTATTTATTCGCAGTTACTGATATTTACAATGCAATAAAGCTAACCACAATAAAAATATGTTGCTCGTTCATAATGACCGCTATAAAAATACTTACACTGGATCTTGATGAAAGTGTTGGCTAGTATTTGGGGTTCTACTAATTATGATTTATTATATTTACTGTGTAAATAAGTATTAAGTTCTCATCACAGCTAATACAGGGCGAGCTTGCGATAAATATTGCCTATTATTGCGAGCTTATTTATGTTATGGCCGTTGCCGATTATGGTAGTGTAAACGTTTAGCGATAAATCAATTATTGCGTATCAGCAATATTCTTCCTCTTAGAAGTTAGACGGAAAACAAAATCCCCTACCACTTCCGAGTACTTTCTGTGAAAATAGTTGTTTTAATGTCTAGAAACTAAAAGCAAACGACACATCAATCAGTAATTTAAGAAATTGGTACTTACTCCTAACTAACACAACAACCAAACTAATCCAAATTGCCTACCGGGCTCTTGGGAAACTTCAATTTTAAGCTGACAAATAAATAAAATGTCATGAGTACCTAAGGGACAACTAACATAACGTGATCTAAATAGAACCTAAATATTTTAAATTATATGATATCTTAATAGCAAATAAAAAATACTAAAATCCAAGTTGCTGGATGTCTGATAAAATTGCTGATCGAGCAAGGCTGTATTTCTGTTTAGTTGATGGAATGATATCTTACAATTTTGTCTGCTAATGGCTACCAAATTTTCAGACCACTCACTGACAATTGCGTGTGGTTTATGGATAAATTGTTTTGAGGAGTTAAAGGACTCCGTACTGCCAGTTACGGATCATAAGGACATGACCCTTAATCATTTGTCTCAAGAGCTCCAAAGAAAACGTAAGTATATCTTACCGAGAATGTTTTTTCAATTCATTCAGCTTTTCAACCCAAGTTCATGATAACGGACGGTAAAAGGTTCACTGTATTTATCAACATGACACCAAAAAAAAAAACAGTTGGCAATATTTATATTTTGTTAACACACCCCGGAATTCTTAGAGAGAGCGAGATATTTTTAGCAATAAAAGCAAACCTTACAATCAAGGATAACATAAAACAAATACTCTCACCTTAATCATATAATTCTAATGCGTGGGCTGAAAGCTTAGCTCATTGTAATAATGGGACAAGCTTTCAGCTTATGTCATTACTCTTTGAAGAAGTTCTTTACCTGGGTGCGGTTTATAATGAAAACTATGCATCTGATTTAAAGATAATTCGAAGTAGATGTTGCGAGTACTTCACAAATATCAATGGATGTAAAGAACAGCACAGAATACTCAAATACTATCGTCGTTAAAACAGGTATCATCACTCAAAGAGTGTTTCCAGTACACTTATTTCCATTATTGTGTTAATCTCATCTATAATAGCCAAGCACACGCAAAGACCATCCATTCTTCTATCATATAATTCAATTCACAATAAAATACTCTAGACCTTCTCAAATAAAAGCTATCCTCTTGTCATATTTTCATTGGACGCCAACAAAAGCTATAATGAGATGTTCTTTGCCATAGTATTGACCCACTTTACTGAAATACGACTGGTACACAATGCGTATGATCGGAGTACACAATAGCTTTCAAATATATTGAACAAGTGTTTTATTGTCGTAAATTGCTTATAAGTCGAAAATGTTTTTTGTGTTCCGTTGCTAAATTGTTTTGGAGAGACAATAAATTGTTGGATGTGATATATTTTTATTCTCAGTCATATGTTTTTCAAGCACTACTTTTGTAATATATAATAAAAGTAACCAGTTATTGGCACACATTTATCGTGTCGAACGCGTTTCCTATCTTAATGCCTTAAATAAAGAACTTTGATGACATTAACGGTTGACTCCGTTTTTGTTACTCCAAATTCCTGAAATATTTCAAATGATTGTAGAGACGGTGATCACCTTTCGTCAAATATTTATGCTGGTATTTTCAAATAGAATTGAAAGGATGAAAATGATTATTATTAACGTAAATTGAATACAGGGGAATTAACAAAATAGGTATATATAATAAACGCTTAGTGAGAAAATATAATAAAAGAGCTAATCTTAACTAGATTGATTGGCATCCATCAGTATTGTGAAACTTCAGTCTCAAAGAATTTATAGACGAGAATTGTTGGAAGCAAAAAATTTTATGTATTCAAGTGTAAATACCTAACTAATGACAAAGAAAATGCTTTCACATGTCCACTTTATAAAACTGACCAATATTTTTTTTATCGATTAGGGAAGGTTCCCTGGAAATTTTATCACCGTCTATGAAACGAACACGTACGCAAACCTGCTATGTGGTAAAGTGCCTCCTATCACTCTACCATATAGGAGGTTTACCACATAGGAGGTTTACGGATACAACGAAAAGGAAGAATATATCAAACAATCGATGTAACATGAAAACTTGTAATGAATTTTGCTAATGGGGTATCAGTCTCGTTTAACTTCAATCATGAAACCAAATGCGCCCGTGGTTGGGCCTTTTGTTTCAAAAGTAATGGAGGCTGGATAGTGCTACTTAACACGCCACGTACGAAATTAACGTTAATGGGTGTGGATGTGCGTGTGTCACAACAGTATCAAACTATGATATTGTTAACAGTGCTTAACACAAAATTTATTTAATAAAGTGCTTGAGCGTGTTCCATGTTATTGAAGTAATTTCCTTAGTCAGATAGTACAATTTGTATACCTGCAATAATGTACTGTGACTCTATGTACTGTGTAACAGAGTCACAGTACAAAGCAAAATAATTAACCTACCAAAAATTACAATGTGATTATAAGTCATTTTAATTTTCATTTATGAATTGAATTTGCTTTTGATCATGAGAAGTGGTTACTCATTACCCAAGAAGATCTGAGAAACCTTCTCAGTAAGCACCAGGCAGTTAAATTCGCTGAAATTTAGGTTTCTATAAAGATGAATAAACTTCTAACATAACAAGGATCGCTAGCGTAATTGCTTTGACGTTGACTTGTAATTAAGTGGAATATGTTCAAAACCCTTTTTATACAACTGACATGGAAGATAAGCAATTTGCCTTAATTGGTCAAAAGAAACCCTAATGTGTGGCCCATGTTACAAGTAATCTATTAATTTACAAAAGTAAATGACTAAAGAATAGAGAAAACTTCAAAACTTTTCAACTGTTAGTAGTTGTTAGTTACTGACTGTTCTACTGATGTAAGTATGCCATTAGTAGGTACTTGCTTTCCAATCTCAAATTTAATTAACAGCTGTCAAATTCAGTAACTTAGCAACACGGAAAGCATTTAGTAATATCAAGTTTATCGAGAAATTAAACTATGTTCTACCTTGAGTAACAATATATCAATGGTTTTAGATATTTGCATTCAACTCAAAATAGTGCTTCAATGTACATATTAAGGTACGAGTATATTTAAAGTGGTCCAAGTCGTTACTAATTGAACTAAGTACATAATAATGTTAACGGCATTTTGTATTTTGTGTCTATATTGGCGATGAACATCATAGTAGACATAACTTTAAATTTCAATCAGTCATTTCAACGATTAATCACACAAATAATACCACAATTAAAGAGAGAAATAATATAAATGAAGGAAACTTAATATTGTTCTACAAAAATGGATTGTGTGAACTTGTTTGCAGAGTGGCATGATGATAATTAGTAAAGTGGGATCCCGAGAGCGAGTTCAAATATAAATAGTATCATAATTAATTATACAGGATCATATAGTCTACTATCTACTCTAAAAAACTCCAGACTACCGGGCAATTCCTATTTAAGTATCCAGACGTGAATAGTGATATCGTTACCATAGTCACACAGAAAAATACATTAAATTCAAGATTAAAATTTCACCGCAGATGTCACGTTTGACTGTCATCAGAATATTATCAATCATGGCAAACTGAGGAATTGATTACCCAGTTTATTAATCGTCAAATTGTCCATGTGACGTAATAGCGAAGCGGACAATAATATTGAATTGAAATAAACTAATTTCAAAAATAAATATCAGACATAACAGAAATTCTATAAACTCCTTAATGTCAAATATAAATTTTAATTTGCTAGGTGGTATAAGATATTTATCTAAATAAGTACTTTTAATACCTGTACCCTCTAAGTATGCAAATGAAGCGAACAATTGAACAAAGACTTCAAATATAAATGCTCTAAATAGGCCGAAGACAATTATGAAATAATTGTGCTCTTTAGGCTATAGTCACACTCGTGTGGGAATTTGTCAACTCTTTCATTGGGAGATACTAATTTTAAAACATAACGAAGGAATTAATTTACTTTACTTGCTGCTTTTGAATACATTATCAGAATACAATGAAGTCATAAAAAGGCTTTATGTGAAAAGCCAAGTCTATGCTAAAATGAGATGAATACTTGTTTTTAAGTTAATCACATAACACACACATTTTTTGCAATTAGAAATTACTATGTTTAAAAAAACTTTTGCCAACCCTAGACTGATATCTTGCTATCGACCAATTAAATAAATAAGGCAGTTTCATAGATATCTTTTTACTAAATAAACTTTGCTATCTAAGTAGACCCAAAGTAAGCTTAACCTAACTAGCTTTGTATTATAGGATCAAACTACCAATCGAGTACATGTGAGACCAGTAAATTTAAGAACAAAGGTCAACTTTATACCCTAGACTGAAATTATATCAGCTGAAGTGGTGGTGTCCGATTACATGGCCCCTGGCAATACCTATTCACACTCCACTTAAACAACTTAAAATTGTAGAGGAATCAAAACACGGGTGTTAGTTGTGTGTGAAATGAAATTGATTACGTTCTATACCTACTAGAAAATTAATGAATAAATTGAGCTTACTAAGTACATAATTAATTGGAGAAGAGCCGAATTTTTTTGTTTTATTTACGTTTTATCACTTTCATTTATTTTTAATCACCAATCCAACCACTAACAGTAAACAGTTGTACAATAATGAAGAATGACGTTATACCTCTCCAATTCATTCAAGTTTCCATATAACTGACCGTTTTAAAATGTTATATAGAGGGACTGATTTGACTAAGCCCGATTTAGTCAAATTAGTTCAGCATAATTGTGTGCATGCAGGGATAGATTTGTCATTTGAAAAATGTTGAAAACTGCCCAAATATGTTGAGAAAATCAAGACTTTAGAGAAGATTACGTCCTATGTTAAAATACATTTTTGGTAACCCTGAATTCCTTTGGTAAAATCTAATTACAAGACCCAAAATCACATCAAAAGCTTTCCCTTTTGTTACAATTTTATTAAATTCCAAGCTGACATCTTTTATTATTAAAAATAAAGTAAAAATAAATATCTTATAAAATAGGTGACTCAAAAGCCTGGAGCAAAGTGTGTTGCCTCGCGGCCAGACAAGCTGACTTCAACGCTGGGCTATTGTGTCCCTAGCCTAAGAGTCGCAAACGGAATTCTAATTGAGAAACGAAATCCGGTGAACGCAACGGCATCACAATTAGAACCATTCGAAGCAGAAGGGTGATATCTATATTAAACTTTATACATTATTCATTGTGTATTGGGTCTGTGTCGCTCTACCGATTAAGATATATTCAAATAAAGCTAATGTGAGACTGAGATTGGCAGCAGTAACGTCTAACTCCAAGTGATAACTTGATTGAATAAATTATAATGTATCCGCTAAGTTAGATTAAGATTTACAATGGTATTGCTGTTACAATTTTCGTTACGTTACGTGGGAAGATTAAGAAATCAGACCAAATTATTTGTGTAGTTTTGAAATTTGGTACAGTTACTCCCTCAGGTGCCCCAAATGAACATACTAAAAGTCACTGAGGGCGGGAATTGAGCCGGTGGTGGTGGAGAGGGGTGAAGGTCCCTTTTTTCAGTCTTTTGCTTGTATATTAATACCAACTCTTTACTTATTTCTACATTATTGATATAAATTATATTTCCTATAAATTATGACGTTATTACTGTAGGATCAATATTTTATTAAATACGAGAGGTCAAATGTTAGAAAATCAACTCATCTTGGCCACACAGAGACTGGCGCTTGTGCATTATTTTTTTGAGAAGATAATATGATTCTTTAAAGGTATACCAAGCACCGGGTATAGTAAAAGAACTTATAGACATTTCTGACATTTCCCTTAATTCGTTCGCCGTTCATCGCCTATTTTACCCCTTTAATAGTGAAATCTCAAAAAACGCTGTTAAATGTGTTCATTTATTTTTCATCTGACGTAGGTAGTACGAAATTTCGTTCTTCTTACTTTAAGAATAGCGGACTACCATACAAACTTTCACTTTTTACTTTTAAATTTTCTTTCTAGTTTTATAAATAGAGTAGTTGAGCAACAACAGTTTCTAGTGGAATCTATTTTACGTCAGCAGAAAAAGGAACTTAGTAACGTATCAAGAGTAGGATATGAAGTTGTAATTGGCTTCAAGTTTTCATCGACTCCTCGCTTCCAACCCCATATTTAGGAGGCAGCTGATTCCTAAGCCACTTCTGTACTTGAGGCAATACTCTATAAGCTTATATTAAGGTGACACTGTGGTAAAAGGGACGGAAGAAAGGTCCGGTTTGGACTTGGTCAAAGTAAAGGTAGTGAATCTATATTTGTTAATCTCAAATTGGCTACCGGGTGCTAGGTATGCTTGAAGAATCATCTTTTCTCCCAAAACCACCGCTGATTTATCTCCCACTTTCAGGGACTTTTAGTAAGTATATTCATATGGGGACCTTAAAGACTAATTTTACATACTTTCAAAATGACATGAATTATTTGGTCTGATCGTTTTGGGATCACGTTAATTTAAACGCGCTAATTATAGAGAGTACCGTTGTCGTGCATGAGGTCCGTTCTGTTTTCCGATCATGTAAAGTATTTGAATGAATTTTTAAATCCTTTAAGTCTTTACAACTAACTTTAAAATCTTTACAGCGGGAATGCTCTTCCAACTGAGATATTGAGCGACACCTGAATCCCTTCAAATTTCCCTTACCTTTATATCCGTCTTTAAGGACGACTGTGGAGCCATCTACCAACTTTCTTACGAACTGTTGGAACCAATGGATGATTTTTCAACATTGATTTTTGAAGAAGTGATTCAAGTGTGGCTCAATAGCTCAGTTGGAAGAGCATTCCCCTTGTAAGTTAGAGGTCGTGGGTTTAAGCCCCACTTGAGCATTTAATTTTTCCCTGATGTATTCGGATGTAAAGAATTGTTGCACTTTTCTGTCTGAAAATATTCAGCAGCAGTACAGCATGATATTGCTAGTCGAAACACTATCCTAATTAAATAGTCACTTTGCCAAAACTGCCACTGTATTGTAGTGGTATAAAAAAGTTGCAGATTCAATCTTGATAGAAAAAAGTCTTTTACGTAATTTAATTTTTAAGAATCGTCTATTTATTAAATACAAAAAATATACCAACGATTAATATAAATATATTTTCTCAGAACGTGGTCACTTATCCGTCTCACAGTCCATCAATGAACACGACCGACGTAACTTAATCGGAACGTGTCGGTCGGGACCCATTGACCGGATGATCACTTGATTTATTCGTTTACTTCCTGTTTTTGAACTCCTGTTCTTATTTTAACATCCGAATCAAGAAATATCTTCAATTTTCTGATTATAATAAAGGTTAGCTTATACTTGCTTAATAGTTATTTTTACTCATGAAAACGGGCTACCAAATGGGCACCATACCATACGGGCTACATGGGGCGTAAAGCGGGCTCATTGAGTTCTGCATGGTCAATTCAACCTCTCGATAACCATGATAGTTTAAGTTACAAACTTTTTATAATTTTTTCCAGATAGTTTCATGTAAATACTAGCTTTTGCCCGCGGCTACGCCCGCGAGGATGTCGGTTATCGCGACCAAACATAGCCTATGTCCTTTCTCATGGTCTAATCTACCCCTGTACCAAATTTCATCAAAATCGGTTCAGTGGTTTAGGCGTGAAAGTGTAACATACAGATAGATAGACAGACAGACAGACAGACAGACAGACAGACAGACAGACAGACAGACAGACAGAGTTACTTTCGCATTTATAATATTAGTACCTATATGGATACATTATACTCTAGAATAATATAAATAAGAAAATAAAGTATAATATCTAATTACATTCGTACATTAATAACTCCAGCCCAAAATACCGTAACTACCAGGAAATCACGCATCCAGTAATGACCCGTTTAGATAAATCCTGAAGTTAGTCGTGAGCCTCGGTTGCGGCAGATAAGTCAGCCTAATTACGTCATTATTATTGCTAGGATGTATGCTAATGACCTGCCGACAGTTCGTGAGCTCAGTTCAGCTTTACACACATTACCTCGCGTAGTAAATTTTCTTAGTCTCATCCAGAGTGAATGTAGACTATCTAAACCACAGAACAGTTAAAGGAGGTTAGAAAGGAAATAGTTCCTAATTTGTATTAGGACGCGTGTCGCCGCTTGTCTCCCACTCTTTAGCTCCACTATAAAAAATAGACCAATACGACGCGGTTTACGCACACAAATAAATCAGCACACTTAAATCACGAGTTTGCTATTAGTTCTCACACTAATGCAAATACTGCACTTGACGAGTACTCACACACGCACGAAAGCAGTAAAAAATTCTCATACATGTTACGGTGACCAAAGGTCGATTTTCGATATCGATAAAACTTCCGTAATTTTGATACTATCTGAAGTTTTGGTACACAAGTCGCGTACTTTATAGAGTAAGCTCATTCTTCGTTAATAGTAACATCAACTAATGACATTCCATGTCAGTGCAAATATTTGTAGCTATGCAAGAATATGGGTAATTGCATTGATCTGGTCGTGCCTCGGAGAACACGCTATGCCGTCGATCCTGATTGCCATACGAAAACCTATATCAGTTATTACGGGTTGTTAGGTGCACTAAAATGTCCAACAACTCTGTCTGTCTGATTCAATGCTTCTATATCGCCAATAAGTTGTGAAGGTCAGAGGGCAGTCGCTTCACTGAAAATATCGAAGTTCAGCCAAACCCAATTTTTTTTAATATCTGGATTTGTTGGAAACCTGAAATTAAATTATACATGTGTTTACAATATAAACGGCTGACATCAAACAAAATTTAACAATTATTATTGACTGTAATAAGCAAATGTATCTTGATTAAAATATTACTGATAATAACAATTTGTGTACGTACTTAATATCGACACTGTTTATAACGGATCATTTTGTCCAACACTATCGATACACATGGATATTGGCGGCATTACAAGCGTTGGCTCGGCACACGCGACTATCGCAAAGAACGCAATACACTGCGCGATCGCTCACGTAGTACACGATGGCACTCATGTATTGCAAGCAATGTATAATTTTGTATCAGTTTGCGATTATGTCGTTTTTGTCTACTAACTACATAATACTTCTGTAATAATTACGAATATTACTTGCATTTTAAGGTTTTTGGCCTTACCGATGAAAAGAAATCCCTTCTCGGGCTACACTACATACTTGGCTTCCTTTCCGACACGTTATTATAGCGCAAGACGGTATAATTCTTTTTTTTCGAGGAGCTTCATACGTTGTCACAATAAGAGCGCGACTGTGTTTAAATTTCGGTGGAATATGAGCAATGCTCATATGTGCGGCGCGCCTTCCCCGCCCACAAGGCCCTTCTAACCTCCTTTAACTGTTCTGTGATCTAAACTTTTGAAGCTAAGATTATCAAATTGATTTAAGTTAATCATGTTCAATTATTCTTCGTTTTCCTAGCTTCATGTATTTTATATTCGATTAAAAATATGAAATAAGTACTTTCTTAACTCTTTGTCTGTACGTCTAGAAGTCAGTGAAGTCTGAATCTAAGCTAAACGCAATTGTGTGGTTCACAGTAGAAATGAAATAAAGGGGTTATCATGTGATACTTTACAATGTACTCAAATAACATTTAATGAATACGATACATGTAGCTGTCAGAAAAAAATCAGATAGGTATGGTATACTACTATTCCCTCTAACCGGTCCAGCTAAGCCAAATTGCTTGTGTTAGGAATTGGCTCACGTCGGTAGTGTAATGGCCAGGATTTGAACTCGGGATCTCTCTATTGAAAGGCTGACTCCTTAACCACTAAGCTACCGACGCTTATAGTTCTAGTCACTAAAATACGATGTTGGATTTTTAAACTACATAAAATAATTGATCCCTCATCTGCTATTAGATATGAATTAGATCTGAAACGTAAGCCAAAGTTTAATTTTCTTTGAAGCTGGCACCAAAAGATATGCCAAGTTTCAAGTTTGAGAGCATTTTTCATATAACCAATATACCAAATCTCTTGTTTCAATTCAGCAAAATTCAAGATTACAGAATCCAGAAAAGTTTAAAAGCTGGTCGGCGGCGTAATGACTATGAGTTAAAGTTACTTTGACTTGTAGATATTTTACCTCAGTTCAACTATTAATACACTTCAGAAGTTTGCTAACTTACAAACTCTGCTATGAAAACATTATGAGTATTGCTATGAACTCTGCAAATAACTTCTAGAACGAGCCTCTTTGACACGAAGCAACTGAAAATGAAGTAATTAGAATGGTGAAATTAGAATTGAAGATACATCAAAAGCCTAACGATTTATCGCTTATGCTCAGATTACCTTTTAAATAAAATTATTGGCTTTTATAAAAGGGATTACCTACCGTCTAACCGTCCGAGCAGGGCGCACTGGCAAGCAGATTAGGTAGATTAGGCCTCAAAGCTATAGATGGGGCCCTGTAGAACTTACGGGAAGTTTGCAATAAAAGTGCAATACAGAAGTAATAATATGACAAAAATAAGTACTCAGGTCCAAATAAAATAATAATAATGATTAGTGTCTACTTGCTTCTTTCCTACGAGCTGTTCTTTTCTTGTACAGTAAATTGGGTCAGCCCATTGCCATTTCGGTTTATTACGAACTATATGGGTACTATACCTATAGGGTAGATTTTCACAAGCAATTCAAATTTTGACTCTTAATCTATTTGTATATACAACCCTTAGAGCGCGAGTCTGACTCGCACTTGACCGGTTTTTAAGAGAAGAAATAAATCTTCCTTGCCTGAAACCCTCTCAAAACAAGATCATTAATAATCACCTGGAAACTGAATGAGTACACAGAACTTTCCACTATAGCACTTAGACAAATTAGTTAGCCATGAATCTTTATAATTACTTTTAGTTTTTAAGAAGAAAAATGTTCGCTTTCAAAAAAATAAACTGTAATTATTTTAAGTTTATTATTCGATTAGATGATTATTATAGCTTCTTAAATAATACTTAAAAAATTGCAAAATATCGTCAATCAGCCTTTTTTTTTTTAAGATGGTAATTGTGAACAATATTGGCACATGAATGTGTAGTTAGTATCAGACTTAAGGTAAAAAGCCAAGGGTCGTGACATTATATCTGGTTCCATTTTCATAAGGAGGTACGTTTCAAAGTAACCGAATAGGACTGAGAATTATTTTCTCATAGTAGCAACTAAATATAATTCCAGCGGAATCATTTCACAGAATAATTTTGTTCAAGGGTCTGTAGTCCTTCCTTCTTCCTTTATTGTAATATGTATTCAGGACTATGTACAATCACGTAATAGATAATAATGCTGACGTAATCAAACGGTTAGTCATCTTGCCTAGAATATGACATCCATATTTATACGTTGTAGAATTTAATTATAATAAATATTTTCTCGTTAAGTGACATTCAGTCTACATAAACGCAGTTGTTTTCGTATTTACTGTGCCTTTTAATTGAGATATCTCTGAACAAGAGAGCGCTTAAGCAAATTAGATGGAGCTTTGAAAGTCCTTGTTTAAGCTCAAGTGTTCACGTATCGCCGCCGTTAACAGGGTTTTAACGGGCTTTAAGCCGTTCCATAAGGCTCATTGTCTAGCTTCTTATAGTGTTGATTTTATTTTGCACCACTCTACGCTGAAGTAATTGCGATGATGTTGTCTTGTTTATCATGTTATTTGCCGTTTTGATAATTTTATTTTATATTTTACTGTAGAATATCTGCCAAGGTCGACTCAAATTGTTTCATAATCTTTTAAGCTTTTCGTTGAGAGAATTCAGAAAACAAAATTTCGTTTAGTTATTAGATGTTAAATTTTTAACTGACAAGTGGAAACTGGTAGTTCTGGACTGGTATTAATGTCAGTAGACGCCATATTATTTTGAATTTTTTCTAAGACTTTTGGACTACTTTAGTGCATGTGCTTGAAAAACATAAAGAGTATCTTTATAGCGAACTACAAAAATTAAAGCTTAGCCCAAAGCCGAAAGGAAATGCACGTAAATGTATCACGTAAATAGGTAAGTATATAATGGACTAGCCACATCTTTCGAAGGTCCGATGCCCGCAAACAAGTCCTAGATTGGAGACCGCGACTTGGTAAACGTATCATGACGTCGACCAGCCAGATAAACTGACGATCTGAAAACAGTAACTGAGTATTGTAAGCAATGATATTAGTGATATTGATAATAAAGGCAAGATCATAGAATGGGACACTCTTTTGTAATACTTGTTTAAAAAAATTAAGGGTCCAATAATTTGTTACAATCACAGTATATTCAACTTAATTAAACAATAACAATTAACATATTATATTATAGCTAGTTCTCAGACAATGTATGACATAATTTATTTAGGAGTAAAATGAAATCTATGACAGTGATACTCATTAATATTTTAATTTTAAAAATATTAACAAGTAAGTACTTTAAAAACGTTGCGATATTACAGTACTATCAAATAGAGAAAATATAATTATACGTTCCCGGTTTGGGGACGTATAGGTACTTCGTGGGTATTATAAAAAACATTCTTATTATCAACATATTATGTTTGTTATTATTACTTTTAAACCCGACGTTTCGGCTGCTTTGCAGCAGCCATTTTCGCGGTGTGACTCACGATGGTAGTTGTCACATAGTTTGAAGTTTAAGTTATCTCAAAATACCCGAATCATGGTGAATTATTGGTGTTCATATTTACGCAGAATGAGCTCACTGTGTTGTTAAGTCTTGCTCGCGATAGAATCCGTAAAAAGTGGTTTTATTTCAATGAGTGACATTCGCGTAAACTTCAGAAAATATCATATTATGTTTTACTGTGTAAACTTTACTTATTAGCTTATTAAGCGTGGGTTATAAAGTGTTGAAGATAGCAAACATGATGTGATGTGTGTTTTATATTTTTCCATTCAATTAAAAAATAATAATCCACTGGCTTCACATCCAATTATCTTTCAAAATAATAACTTTATGGTACCAATAACACAATATTTACACGTTTAATAGACACTACCCGTGATCAGAGGGCTGGTTTATTCCTTGTGCAAATGATTGGCATTGCCATTCAGCGTGGCAATGCCGCCAGCCTTCTGGCCACCCTCCCGGTTGACGTCGATGGGGAGGAATTCTTTGACGCCTGAACCTGCAGTTTTGCACATATCTTGTTCTAGATTTTTATTTATAATAATTATTGAATATTATTATTATGTACATAATTGAAGTTTTCTAAGATAAATAACATATTTACATATAAACCGTTGGGGTAAATAAATTTATCTAAACAAGTCGTATGTTAGGGTAACAGGTCTTTTGACACTTTTTTTTTTACATGTAACCTTACCGGGACTCGTGACTGAAACCACAAGGTGGCTAGTGTAAAAATTCAACACATTTACTTTTCTCTTGATATTTGAATATAATACCTACTGATGTGAATCTCATGAAATATACGGGCTTAGTGTTTATTTAGGTTCAACACATTCATTCAAAGATTAAATGATTAGAAGCGAGATCAAAGAGTAAATAAATGGAGTACGAATAGCAATTAAGGTTTATCTACCCACATTTGGCAACAATTCTCCCTTTATGCTTTAGAGAAATGTTAAATTGTATGTGTATAAAATGTGATTGTGATTTATATTCATGCCTATTTATACTAATATTCGTAATGGCGAAAGTAACTTTGTCTATCGATTTTGTTAAAATTTCGCACAGGCAGCAACACCATAATATAACCTGCCATGATCGGACCCTACCTAAGTTCTTTATCATATACTGGAGGAGGATACGAGCCGTGGCCTTCTAGCCTCATCTTGAACAGTGAATCTAATATCCCGCAATATAGCAATTGTGCGACGCCCGCTGCGGGTAATGGCCGTCAGGATCATAAAATCATACGTTCGGTCTGCGTCATGGGTTTTCATATGCGGTTGGGCTCTGGATTTCTAGCAAAATGCTGAATTTTGAGGATATATCCGGCTGCCGGAGGCCTAACCTGCCGTCCTATCATATGCCCTTTTCCTTCATCCTTACTCTTTCCCCAATACGAGAAATGTGACACCTCGGTTGTTGCGATATGAAATCAGGAAGCAATGATTAGCAAAAGATCATTAAATAAATCACCGATTGCAGAAGCTTAGTCATCAAATTATTAAAAAAACCATCTAAGTAGGCAAAAAAAATTCCTTATGTATTCGATTTGTATAGTTAGCATATTTAATGCTTTAAACATTCATTCAAATTGCAAACATTTTGTCAATCATATTTGTTTGAAATGTGAAGCCCACTTTGTAAAATTACTGCTAAGTAAAATGTAAATGAAGCTAGGAAATTTTTAACAACTTATTTTTATGATCCCTATGATAAAACGCTGATTGGTTTCAGTTTCAATTACCCCTCTAAGAATATTTTATTCTACCTAAATAAAAAAAAACAAATACCTACAACAACCAGCCTCAGCTTTTTCTTTTAAGCTTGTTCTTCACAAGTGCTCTTCAAGATAAATTTATAAGTTCAGTGCTTTTTTTTTCATTTCTTTGTCTAGTGACCTTTGGGGTCGATAAGTGTTTTCCACTCTTATAATAACTATCTTCAGCCTCACTCACGTTTATTGAACGTAAAATCAACTTCACAAAATTGACATTTCAACTTTCTTAGTACCAATTCAGGGCTATAATAATCTCCGAATTTAGTTTCAGCAATTCTTTCAATTTAATAAACCGTGATAGATGGATGAAGTTTTTTATATTGCGAGATAAATTCGTACCGTGTCATCGTATTATAATTTTCGCCGTGAAAATCGAGAAGGCCAGTGATATTGGCAGCTGTCGGGATGATGGACGCCTAAGTCTGAAAGTGAAACGTGACTCCACCCACAATCTATTCAATCCACGGACTAATCGTTAGAGGTCAATGTCACGGAGTCCGATAAACACGCCTTGTGGATGTAACAAATCGACCGCCTTGCATCAAAGGCTAGTCTAGAAGACAATTAGTTATTTAATATATGACAATATACTTATAGAGTACATTATTTTAAAGATTATTCTATTAAAATTACGTAGACAATGCGCATTATTTTATATCCTACTCTAACATTATAATTGGATGTTAGTTAATTACAGTCAAAGTACTGAACAGATCTGACTAATTAAAAAAGAAATTTGATATATGGGTGGATTATATTACAGTCTGAAATAACACATAGGCTAGGTACTTATTTCGCTGAAATACGTTTGTAAATGGGGAATAAGAACGGGATCAGAATATATCACATCACCACGGAGTCGTGGGCTACGTGGGCAACTGCTGTTGAACAAATTTAATTTTTCTAACTAGTTATTTAGAAAAAATAAATTTAGGAGCCCTTGAAGAATTAATGCACTTAAACAAATTATGGACAAAATGAATAATTAATAATGTATGTATGTATGAAGTGGACTGCGGTGTGCTAATTGATTGAATGTAACAAATATTATTTTATAAAATATTTTGTGAAATGTAATAATTTATAAATTATGTGAGCCTAGTAAGTACTTAATGGTGTAAAATGTTCTATTGTAGATAATCATTTTATAACCATGATAAAAAACAGTTTTTTGAAGGTCTCTCCATGTGAAGGCCCTTCGACCTTGAAATAACTGGTTTTTACGACAAAAATAGAACTACCTTTCTGTGTGGATTGACATGGAAAAGGATGAAAGGAGATTATTTCTATATGGCCTTTACAACGTAACTAAAGCTGTTTTCATATTATTCAGTAAACACATTTTAAATCTTTAGTTTACGTCAGTTCAACTATTGAATTAAGTATAGAGGTTACATATCGTGTATATCAGCCTTATAATGTGAAAAGGATACACCATCAAGTCTAAGGACCTTTCTGAGAAAGTTCGGATAGATGGATGATGACTCACCATCAGAACGGTTGCATAGATCTGCATGAAATTTGGCACAAAGGTAGATCTAGTCTGATCTTTTTTTACACAGGAATAAATTTTTGTGAGTAATTTGAACTGTATCAGTACTCAGCTACACACTAAGTGATTAAAAGCTAACGTTGATTGCCATTTTTTGCACCATCTTTCTTTGGCCAGACTCTACACTAATCTTACTTGTACCTAAACTGTAAATAATAAGTTGCACGTCATGTGTGGCAGGATATGTCATAACATTATTGTAACAACTTATTTTGTACCATATCCATGCAAATAAATTAATTTAAATTTGAAATTAACGAAATCGAACGAATTAGTGTGACTGACATGCAGGATAGCGTCCGTAATAATCGGTGAACCCAACTCGTTTGTATTTGTTCTCTTTCAATCAGTTAGTATGTACCCAGCATTAGGAGTTTAACGAGTTTTATATATTATATTTCGATAAAACCCTTGTCAATTTTAATCAAAGGACAATTTTCATCACAAAGGAGAATATTGGAGACATTCCGTTGTTATGACATGGGTGTACCTAGCGGATTTTATTCCGTAACAATGTTAATACTTACTATCTTTTGTAATGTACGCTTAAGTTGCAGACACATAGGAAATTATGGCAGCAAATTGAACATATCACCATAAACAGCAGACAGACGTATATTTTCGATAGGTACTAGTAAGTAATTAAAACTTTGATTCAATAATAGTGTAATTGTCAGATACTTAGCAAAACATGTAAATATCTTGGTGAATATTAAAATATTGTATTTATCTACTTAGTTCAAGAATTGTGATGTGAGATATAGTTGCAGCTAACCCTCTCCAACTTCACCCCGTGACATACTTCGAACCCTCGTGCACCCCTTTCACTCATATATGCCCGTAAATTATTGTTTTCAAATAATGGATAGGATTTAGGCGACATTTGTTGTTATGTTTTCTGCTCCGTCTCTTGAATTGTAGCGTACTAATACGTTTCGTTAAAAGTATAGCCTTCCTCAATAAATATCAAATGTTAACAGATTTTTGGCTAAGCAGTTCCTTAGAAAAGCGTGGTCAACCAAATTAAGAAACAACCAAATAATCTATAGTAGAATATTATTACAGGTCTCCTATAAAGGATATTTTAAGTATTTACAAATAATGTCAATTTTGCTGTGCACGCTAGTCCGAGTTAAGCCCAAAGGGGACATTGTTACTTAAGGCCCATGTTCGAGCAAAGCCAGGATGACTCACGTTTATTTACTCTACAGTTTGTCATGTGTATTCTGGTTTGCAAAAATCACAATGGAGTTACGACTTTAGTTGAGGTAGATATTCTTGGGCTTATTCAGAGGTGATATTAAATAAAACACGTCAGAAGCGTAGTGGTTCAGTTTGAATTCTGGTCCTTAAACTACCGACATGAAAACATTCTTGCCTGACAAGCAATTTAGCTAAAAAGTCTGATCTGAAGGTCTAAAGGGTCAAAAATTTAAATTTAAGGCAGATATAATTTCTTTACTTCATTACAACAAAAATTTAATTTATCGGGGTTTAAGATAGCTCAATGTGGCAATTCTCTTGCACTTGCAACCGATTGACTCTGAGTCCTTATGACCTTTGGGATGACCCTTTCGCCTGTGGGTATCACAATGTTCTCACTTGTACCGAAAAGAGGGAAGGGGCGTCACCATACAAGCATAGTACCAGTTCCTAAATTGCCTAATTAAATACTGTTTTATTATACATAAATTTAATTTTCCATTCAAAAACTCAAAGCAAATTGATTTGTTAAGTAATTACAACGTTCATGTAAATTGCTACGCCAATTTCGTGCATAGGATTATAGCTGAAAGGATTGCATTTATGCGTCGACATTCAGTTTCGTCTGTGTGTGGCGTATATATGATATAAATTACAGTATAATAATACGAGTATGTGTACAATAATAGTAGACAGGCACTTAATAATATTAATAAATTGTATGGCCCACGCTATGTGTGGTTGCAACAGCTGTGGGATTTATTGCGAAGAATAAAAGTCTTGTTTACCTTCATGTTCCTTTTTCATTTTCATTTGTGTATGTTTCAATAAAATAGTGGTTTGTATTAAAATAAAGCAATAATTTATGTGTTTTTCTACTATTGAACCTAATCCGTCGTTAGAGAATAGTACTGGTAAAAGCCGCCACGCCACGATTATTATACTGAAATGATTATTACGAACATAATAATTGTTGCCAAACGCAAAAAGGCGTATTGGAATTTGGACTACATAAATTAATTTATCTAGAAATCGAAATATCCAAATACATTCTACAAATGTACAAATGTATTTGTAATAAAATTACAATACGATATGAAAATGACATTGTCTGAATATGTAGCTTATTGCGAATGACTGTATAATATCGTACTGCATAATATACAGCAAAATTATTTTATATAATCATATCTGTTCCATATTCAGGTCAACCAAAGTTTACTTCGTATAAATATTTAGGTATTTTAAAGAGGTAGTGGACTTTAATCTCTTCGTGCGCCCTGGAATGGGAAGGTATCTAGTAAATGAGAAAAGAGGATTGCCATCTTTTCCTGCCTCTTTTTTTTTCGTGCGGAAATCCCCTCGGATACCCCCCTGCTGGAGCCGGAAGGGGAGGTTATGTCGGACTCGAACCCACTAAAACCGCACGCCGACTGTGGGTCGTGGTGCTAGGCCGGAGGTGAGGTTGTCATCGACATATCGCTCGCACCCCGGCTGACCCAGGGCCATCCCTTACGGTCTAGCCCTCCTCGGGAGGGGGGACAACGGTGTCCCCGACTCGCCCCCGGAATGGGGAGGCGCGCTTCTCAGCGCGCCGTCGCCGTGGCCTGCTTCTGCTGGGTGACAAGCCGCTTCACCCGTCACCCCCAGGCCCGCGCTCATGGGGGACGGAGGTCAGTCAGTGGCCATCTTTTCCTGCCAAGGCAAGCTTCGCTCAGTATTGGTTTATCCGTGTGGTTATCTGACTAGCTGAAAGTATACAATACAGGAGAGATGACGAGGGTGATCGGCACCTACACCCAACCAAGTGGTAACCTTGACGAGCAACAAGTTAAGCTTAAACATTTTTGTAAAAGCGAAAAAGGGAAAATTAATAATATTAACTGACCATTATAATGAATGTACAGAATATGTACTTGGCAATTTCACATACATACATACATAATAATCACATGTAGGCAGAGGGGAATTAACGCCCACATTTCACCAATAATTGTAGTCGGTCCCATGTAATAGGGGGTGATTATTATTGCCATAATATTCAAGGCACTGTTGTTGACTCAAGCCTATATCTGAGGCTGAGTCTGGGTTATATATTTCTGTCTGATGTTAAACAGCCATATACCTTAGTCGCCTTGTATGACACCGCATGCGAAGAGATGGGGTGGCCTAAATTTTTCTCTGCCGGGAACCACACGGCTAACAATTTTATGTAGGGTTAAATCTCAACCAAAAACTTCCTTCATTATTTTTATTTCATTAATTCAAAATAGGTTCTTTCAAAAAAAAAGATTCCTTACTTAAACGAATTTTCGTTAAAAGGCCCTTCTTCAATATTAATGCCATCAATGTCTATTTTCTCTAACTTCCTTTTATTCCATGTAGCTAAAATGTAGAATGCTCGTTGTAAATTAAAAACTTAAGTGCCATTAAATATGTGTGAAGCACGTAGGTACCTAATTTATGTTTAAATAAATAATGCGCTTATTTTAATCTTGACAACTGTCGCGTTAAATCCAATTTACTGTAAAAATCTAACTTTCCTCTTCTTTTTCATATTGTTTTACTGCTGAAAATCGTTTTCCATACCAGTGATTCTCAAAACCACAAAATATGAAATTTCAGCATTGTGGTTCATTCTATCAAGTTTATAATTTAATCCAAAATTTAACGTTAACCCTATAGTATTCTGCACAATGAATTGACATTGTTCGGTGTGATTTGTCGCTTAATAGACTTTCATAGACAAAAGTTTCCATGATATGTACGCATGATTACGCTTTCCAAGCGTCATTATTAACAAATAACTCATTCAAGTGGAAAGTTGCGTAGGTAGGAGAGGTTAAACAATTAGGCAAGTTCTCTGATTAATTCTCGCACTAATTTCTAAGAGCTAGGGTCTAGGAAATACACAAACAGCCGTGCGTAACGGGTGATTTTGGATAGTGGTACTTATAAACCATCGTAAGGGTGACATAGTGGACATTATACTTTAATCGTTATAAATCCCGCTAAATCCTATTTTTCTCAATTACATGAGGAAATAACGTTTTAGTACCATGTATAGTATACCATTAAATGAATGGATTCATGTTACATGCCAACTTGAAAAAAGGTAGGTACTTAGTATAAAATGCCCAACCGGCATTATTACCTTATTCGCTGACGGTACAGCGCAGCGTCCTCAACTCTGAAGGTCTAGGGACCGCAGTATTCTGCGAAGCTTTGCTTTTTGTTTCTATCCTAGTTGAACTACTTTATGTCCATCAACATCATTCTTATGCTGACAGTACAAATTTTATGTTTCGACACCAACATTTACATAATATGCATGATAATTATTATAAATAAAAATATAAAACAAGATGTGCAAAACTGCAGGTTCAGGGTCAAAGGATTCCTCCCCATTGACGTCAACTGGAGGGTGGCCAGAAGGCTGGCGGCATTGCCACGTTGTATGGCAATGCCAATCCTTTACGCAAGGAATAAACCAGCCAGAAACCAACTGGTTCCAAAAATGGTCCTGCAAGAATAAAAGCAATATAAATATTTCACGAACAAAATGGCGGTCTAAAACAGTAAGAATAAGTATCACAAGTGACTGAAAGAACGTAAACCTATCCGTGTAATCGATTTATCATGCATTAGGTGTGAGTCGCTCTCCCTTTAACATGCCAACGAAGTTGTCCGCAATCCCAGACAAGTCGTATCTAGAGGCTTTTAGCCTTGATAGTAAGACGAGATCATCTGTTTGCTTGCACAAAATCGACTTAAGCGAAGCGTCGGGAATTACTTGTGAGTTTATTCTGCTGAAGAACCAATGTTTGCTGTGTTGTACGCTCTGTCTGGGTGTAGTGTTACCGCATTGAGTACTTTGCGAAAGCGTATTAAAGTGGCCTTTGGTATACACTTGTGAAATTTTAAGGTCTAAGATATTGCCTTCTTAAATGTTATGCATATAAGGTCAACTTACTTTAAGTTCGTCCTTTAATGTATTTATGTCTCGTTTTTGTCTCCATGCTTTTCTATAACAACTATACCTTAAAGTATTATATATTATGTTACTCCTTATGTACTGCCATTTTATTTTCCATACTACCATTAAATTTGGTAGAGATTTTGAACAAAACATATAATTTGCACCAGTACATTAAATCTAGCAGCCACTAGTTTTAATAGCTGTCTTTATTACTCTGAAAATTTATTATTATGGCTATTTACATAATAAGAAAGCCTTTTGTGAATCCTCTGTAAACATAAATATTGGATACGACCTTTCATCGACATTTAGTTTTATACATATTATTATGTTATATGGGGAATACACATAATTTGAAAAGTATGTGAATTTTGTTTTAATCATTGCCTGGTTACCAAAAGTTATAAGTACAACGTTAGAAATTTTTTGAGGTTAAATATGCTTGTGATTTTTTAGTTGCTGTAACATTATTTTCTTACTTTTACTATTATATTCTTTGCTTTTATCGTAAGGCCTTACACCTTGCAACTCGAAGTTGGTTAAAATTTTATTTGGAGAGCTTCTTCTCTAGTATATTCTCTGCCCGGTTAAGTAATTTTGTCTTTTTTTTAACAATCTTTTGCTGATCTGTAGATTTTATCATCACCAGTCGAATGTGAACATGGAAGGGTGAGGACTGCTAGTTAAATTTTAGATCAGCTACCCGGACGAGGCTTTCTTTTAAGGGTCTCGTCCGGGTTGTACCTTTTCATTTTTGTTTAGTTTTATTCGGTTAGTTTAGGTATACAACAAAAAAAATATTAGCTTTTCTTCCCAACTACCATTTGTTGATCTATGTATCTGATGAAGCTTTAATAGCGTGAACTCAGTGCAAAACTAATTTCGCTAGAATCTAATAAAGGTCCATTTATATATATTTTGCAATAGGAAAGGTTCCAATCTAAAGGTAACTTGACCAGCAAATTCTAGGCACGAGCTAGTTCCGTTAATAATATTTGTACACTTACAAAATACGAGCCATTAAAATGAACAACCTTGAACAAACTTCCCAGTGCTGCGTCTGCGGATTAGGAGAATCTCTCTAGTAAACATATTAGTCCCTTTGAGCATGTAATTTCCATAAACATTTAACTGAATTTGAAACTGCAAACATTTTGCGATGTTCCCGTATGCTGTCTTTCGTATATTTCGCTTTAACAATGAATTTTGGGAAAGCTTTGGAATTTACCCAATATTAACATTGAAGAATAAATTTTTGTTGACTCTGAAGGAGGTATTAATCAAATATAATCAATAAAACGTATGTACATACCCCATAGTAATATTATGGTCTGGTGGTTAGAGAAAAATGAAAAGCAAAAGTAAAATTTTGATTAGAGCAAGTAAGGCTTAATTGGAGTCATATAACTGTCGAGGACTACCATACGGTTAGTTGTTTTGAACAACTCGCAGGTTTATAAGTGCCCGGTTAATGGCAATAGTCTCGCCACCTATTACATTGGGACTTAAACATAAACTGGCGAAATGTGGGTGCTAGGACCACTGCCTACCCCTTCGGGGAATACAGGCGTGAGTTTATGTTATGTTATGTTATATGTTTTGAACAACACACTGTAGCCAGCCTACTTGTTCTAGTCAGAAAATTCTGCCGTCCGCGCCGCCCTGGCGCCAATATATGCCATACTGTGCGCTTCAAATAAATGGACGACGGAGCTACTCATCATAAAACGTGAAATGATGTGCGGGCTCCATCTGCTAAGTAGGCGATAAAACTACGTAGAACAACGTCTTACCCTTGCCGACCCAAGTCGAGATAAACTTGAGTCAGTAGGATGATCTTAACCATTATCTCTCATGTATATCGCTATTTCACTCAGGTGAGCTCTAATTCTTATTATCCTGTGGAGCCCGAAACTACTTAGAATATTATGCCATTGTTATTGCAATAATCCATCTTTGTCATAAGAGTTCTAAATAACGCAAATTAAAATCTATTATTCAAACAGCGACCGCAAACATTTTTAATCCAATGTCTCGTAAAGGACCCTGAAATTTTGTAAGCGTACATAGTGACGTCTTTTAGTACAAAAACGACGTTTTATGTAAATGAAGTGCTCGTTGAATTGCACCCCATGGATCTTTCCCACGATAAAGTGAAATTAACTATCTTACAGTGCCACGCCGAAATAGCAGATGTTACTTCGGGCTTTTTGTTTGAATGGCATTGTTTAGTAGAATACTTTTTGGATAGATTGTTGTGTTTGTGAGTAAGTTAACATATTTACAAGTAAGACATTGTTATTTTGTCACTTATTTCGCTGAAAGTACTCATAGTAAGTACCTACATATTTTCAAACATCATCGTTGTACCTATCTATTTCTTTGATCAGAATTTTAATGAGACTAGTTCAAAATTCTGCTACTTGCAATGCCCTCCATAGCGTCGTAATTACATTTTGATCTAAACGATCAGTCACATGTTGCCAGACTGCAACATTTTGTCCTTTTGTTATAAATGTTTCATTGTTGCCCTGCATTGTTTCGGCTTTCGCGGTGCATTCATGCGTACTAAAGTATACACACCAGGCTCCAGAGGGTAGAAATTAATACGCACTTATTGCTTGTGTGTCTAGCGGCTAGTCCATAGACTGGACTAGCCGCTAGACACAAAAGTAATAAGCATAGTAATGTTTTCCATCATATTTTATGAAAAAATACCTATAAATGAGTCAAAGAATAAATAATCTCAGGAATATGGTCTCGAGTACTACAACTTGCCGCAACTGAACTCACAACTAAATTTGTAAGTTTCATGTATCTCCCCTGGGGGAGCAGCTCAGGGGAGCAAAGGGTCGGAAAGGGTACAAACATTTATTATCCACTTAATATTGACTCAGTCATTTACTTTTGTATGTAAAAAATATCGCAGAAGCGAATATTGAAGGAGAAAAAGAAGGATTCAGGCCAAGAAGAACGTTTATGAGCAGATTATAGAAAAGATACGTCAGACCGTATCAGGAGGTGAAAAGACGGGCAAAGTAAAGCGGAGCAGCGATTACTTCACCGGGCACTGCTCTTAAATTCAGAGATAAAGAGAGTGTAGAAAAGCAAACCTCTGTGAAGTTATTATCCTAACAAGTTCCAGCGATAATTATAATTCAACAGAGTAAATAATAAGTTAAGTGCTTGGGAGTTCAAAAATGTTTCTAAACCAATATTAGGAGAAACAGACCCATCAGATCATAATTTTATTTTAAACTTACGATCAAAATATTTGTCTTCCAAGGGAATTATAATTTAAATGTTTAGTTGATATTCAGAAGGTATACCTACGTTTTAATGCCTTCTCATTGTTTTTCTGTTTATTATTATGAACATTTCAAGAAATTATTTCAAAATTTCATCGCAGTTGGATAACTGCTATATTATGCAAGCAATAAACTGGTTAGCACTAAATGCACATAATTCATTTACCTGAGCGTATGTCAGATTGACTTATTATGTTTAAATTGAATATAAAATTATATCAGGCAATAACAGTCATTAATTCTAATTATGCAGTGAATGATCTTGTATACCCTGATTAGCATATATAGTAACATCACTATTAACATCGCTACAATTTTAGTCAACATAATTTTACAAGTGAACTTTCTCTTACAGGTTTATCAGCAGGTGGCAGTGGGGAAACTACTGACGCCAGCACTACCACGCTGACCTACGATGTGAATTCTACACTGACGACCGAGAGCGTCGGTCAGCCGTACTTCGACAACGCCACTAAACGAGACTACACCGCTGCTGTGGGACAACCAGCTTACCTCCACTGTCGAGTGAAGAACTTGGCTGACAGAGCGGTTAGTTCTTGCACATAGTAAATATTTTTATCGTTATATTTGCTAATATTACCTGCAATGTCGGGAGACGAACTTTGCAGATAAAACCGTTGATTTTAGCACATAAATATTACCTACAACTAGTCTACAGTACTGCTAAAAACTAGGGATAATCAGGATTTTGGAATGTTAAGATCGGATTGTATAGAAAAAAATATAGTAAACAAAATAAATTAAACTTATCCTTATAACAATAACTAATCCTAAACTGAGATTACTTTTTGTACTTGCTTGAACTTCTCTTTTTCTTTACTTCTTTCCATACTTCTTCAACTAACATAACTTGATCAATAATGATCATCGTGCAGAACTACTGTAGTGCTGAATTAGTGTGATTACAACAGTATTTTGTAGATGTTTGCTTCTAAGGTCGTTTTATATTTTCATTCTTGTAATATTGTGGTATCAATTAGGTGAATTCCTCCAAGATATCATAACACGAGCCAAAAGTACCTAAGTGTGCACTGTGCATAATGTTATCTCCTTTTTTTCTCGACTTTCCTCGTTAACTCTGATTTGTGTATCGGTTTTACTTTCCAAAAGTCCACCTTCACATTCATGTCTTTGAACATATTCATTCATTTAGGTTAGTTTACCAAGAAAAAGGCAATAGGAGTTTCCTCGGGACCAATCGTGACGAATATTCACGGCTTTACTCGTGTATTGTGTACTGTCAAAAGTTTCACACCCAAGACTCTTGGCAAAAAGCTCTCAAAGAGTGCTTACCTTGTTTATGTTGTAAAATTGATTTCTTTTCTTGCTTTGAGTTAAAAACAAAGCAAGCTCGAAAGTTAGTTTCAAATAACAACATTGTATTAACATTATGTAAGCAAGCAAGTAGGCACTGTTTTCTTTGAATTAACTGACATATTATAAGATTTTAGATTGCCATGTTTATTTGCATTGCTTGTCTAAGCAGGTGGTAAAATTTGAAAGTTTGAAATACACACACAACCATGGCATATAATCGGTTGCATGTAAGCAAATGAAAGTTATTAAAAGTATTTTTTTATGAACTGATACCTACACATTTAATAATAAATTAATGAAATCATCACTACATAGTCTACAGCAAAGTCGCTCTCCACGTCTGTCCATCCCTATGTGTACTTATATCTTGAAAAAGATATAAGTACACATAGGGATGGACATCACAGCGGGAACGGGATCGGACGCCATGTGGGCGGAAGTTCGCCGGGCAGCTATAGTGGTATCGCCGAATGATGATCCCTATGACGTTTCAACTGACAGTTGTATTAGTTATGCGAAACAATTTCGATAAAATACTGTTTTTTCAGGCAAATGTCATGTCATTCAGCCAGGTCATTCAACATAATAAGCAATATTTATTTACTAGCTGTTACCCGCGACTTCGTCCGCGTTTAGTTCGGAATAGCTCAAACTCATTATTAAACATGGTGGAATATTTTCATCCCAACTGGAACGGAAGTACTCGAAATACTGGAAATTATGAATTTTACGCAAAGGAAACATTTCTATATTTAAAAAAAGAAACAAAACTGTATTCAAATCATTTCGAGAACTCGCTTGACATCTTCCACCTTGTATTTTTAAATTAAATATTATGAAGACAGTCTTTTGAGTGACTGACTTGTAAATACAGGCATAAACTACTGAAAACTACGAAAATTGACAGACTTGCGCTCAAGTGACAGCTGACGATTGGCGAAAAGTGGTCGAAAGAACGAAGAAAATTTGCTTACAAGACTGGGATCGAGATGTACAATACGACAATATCATTGACCAACCGTTAATAATAAACGTCACGGATAGCTGCAGTTCAGACTCAGATTTTGAAGATCCGATTGACCCTGTATCAGATTCAGATTGATATAAATAAAATACAAACTCAAAGCATTTGTTTTATATTTCCAACAAATTATCGATATTTTGTTTATCGATGTGTCCCTTCTTAGTCGATAACAGCTTGACGACGTAACTTTTGCAGCACGTACCATGTACATTTGCATTGAGTTTTTTTCTATTATTTCCGAACATTACGTAATAATTTCTTAATATTCATTTTTATAATTTACAATTGTACACAATTATGATTTTTTCGTCTTTTTAATGGACCTCTAAAGGATTTG
The DNA here is from genome assembly GCA_914829495.1 of Eilema sororculum. Lineage (NCBI taxonomy): Eukaryota > Metazoa > Arthropoda > Insecta > Lepidoptera > Erebidae > Eilema > Eilema sororculum. The sequence goes on along the minus strand of OU618552.1, from coordinate 13,768,151 downwards.
ATGTGATAGGACGTCAGTACAATGTAAAGCGCTAACGAACTGTCATAGGGATCATCATATAACGCTCGTAGTATAGTATTATATAAAAATATTAATAATATTTATATCTCAATTTGTTTAAAAAATCAGTGACTATAGCCTAGTTATTATTTTGTCAGTAAAAGCTATCATCCAAACTGGCGCAATGCATTTGCGGTCAGTGGTTGTGGCATTCTGTGGTAAACCTTCCAAGGGTGGTAAATAGTGTGAAGAGTGTGACGTCGTCGCTTTCATGAAAAAAATGTACATGTCAGTTATAATAGTGTTAATGTTTTTTTTTTCTCTTTATTTATCTACAGGACTTTTATCTTGAGACATGTCAGTCCTATTGCAACAAAATTACATTATTGACGACTAATTTAAAGTTAAGTACAATCTCATAAACACATTTTGCAGCATCCGAATGAGGTGCGGACAAAATACTATGGAATGAGCCTATATTTTTTACTCTTACATTAAAATCTAAAAACTGTTGTTCCCTAGCACTACGATTCGGTTCACACTCCAAGAGCAAATGGTGGACATCGTCTAATGTTTGGTTTATTTGGAAGGTTATCTTGTGTGTTTCAGAGATGAGTGTTAAAATAAATGTTTCTAAAATGTCCATCGGATAAAATGCATAAACCCATGTTCTTATACAAAAGATGGAAAACGACTCCGGGCTTTGAGTCAAAGACCCAGATATTACCGGTAACATCCAAGGTAACAACTCTAAGATGATCATAACTTTGTAAAACAAATATACAATACAATAGTGATACAGGAATTAACGCGATCATATTATAGGATCATAGGTTCAAAATATGGGAACATATCAAGTAAATGTACAATACCTCCTTAGGAAAGTTTTTTTTCTCTGATTTATTTTCTTACAATAAGCCTGAATCAGGTATATCGGCAGTAATCACTGTTTGACTGACATCACTGGAAATCGATTTGTCGTGGCTGTGATATTCGATTCGTAATATATCGGTGTGCCCAAGCATAAAACTTCCTCTTTCTTGATTGGCGGCTACGTTCTATTGACGGCGGACAAAACTATTACGATAAGGGACTGCTCCCCTTCACAGATCATCGCATCGACTGATTTTCATTTACAACAGCGTTACTATCGATGTAGAATGTTTTATTTTATTAATAGTCTGTTTTTATAGTATACTAGCTGTCCCGGCGAACTTCGTACCGCCAATTTTTCCCGCCCTCGTGCCGTCAGATCCCGTTCCCGCTGCACCATTTAGGGGGATGAAAAATAGATGTTGGCCGATTCTCAGAACTACTCAATATACTCACAAAATTTCATCAAAATCGGTCAATCCGTTTCGGAGGAGTATGGCAACGAAAACTGTGACACGAGAATTTTATATAATTATTAGATTTTTTATCGAAATACCTATCGTATGAATGTAATGTCTTGATTTACTATCAATAAATTTCATTTCTGTATTCGATTCAAAAGGTTTCAACTATTTTGTATTATACCGGGTGTAAGGGGAACGCTCCCAAAGCCGAAAACCCCTAGTAGTACTCCAGGTACATAACACATTGGCATAAAAATAAAATCGATTTGGACAAAAAAAAATTCTTTTTTAAAAAAAAATAAAAAAAAAAAGTTTTTTTTTTTATTTTTTTTTATTTTGCATTATTTGCTCTCCATCGTGTTAGTAAAGCTAAATGAAACGGTAATTTCATAAAAAGAACATCACTACAAAGAAAAAACAACTAGCGCCAAGTGCGTGCTTTGTTGCAGTGGTGTTTTTTTATGAAATTACCGTTTTATTTAGCTTTACTAAGACGATGGAGAGTAAATAATGCAAAATAAAAAAATAGGAAAAAAAATTTCGAAAAATTTTTTTTTTGTGATTTTATTTTTAGGCCAATGTGTTATGTACCTGGAGTACTACTAGGGGTTTTCGGCTTCGTGAGCGTTCCCCTTACACCCGGTATATTAGGCATACTTTTTATTGTATTTATTGATCTATATTAAAGAAAGATCAAATATGCACCCTTATTCCTAGTTTTGAGGAGATTTGGCTGTCACGTCATATCTGCTTCAAACAATTCAAATGCGCCAAATTCCATCCAGTATACAAACTGGACAACATGCATTTTGGGAATAGGTTGGAACCGACAATCATTTTTTCCAATGTTTTTCGAAATTGTTAAGAAGTCGATGCAAAATAAGTGATGAGAACAGTTTCAAATTAGGTGCGTACACCCTCCTAAATAAAGTGAGGCCGCTTTTGTGAAAGTGACATTGTGTACGTAAGTAATTACCTACTTTATTGAAAACGTAGCCTGCGTTCTGTGTGAAGGAAAAGTTTTCAGGAAATGTTTAGATAAGAGAAGCCATTTATTTTAATGAAAAATGACGACCTTTTTACGCCAAACGAATATGTTTTTATCTATCGCACATTGTGTGAAACACGCTGTTGAAGAGCACCTGGTTTCATAATACTTGTTATGTTTCAAAGAGTGATCGAGTTTTTTAGTGTGTGTACCTAACTAAATGGCCTTGCCACCTTATGAATCCAAGCCAATCTCACCTGCCACTCGGTGTACCTGATATTTACCAGATAAGACCGTGACTGAGAATTTCGTCTTAGGGTTGAGAAGTCAGAAGGCAATCACTTCTGGAAAGCAAACATACGGATCAAATACAATAAACGGCGTGCAAATTTTGTACGCAATTGGAAAATCGTTATGAGGATTTAGATGTATGCATAAATAAAATTGTAACATGTTTGGTATGTAATAGTGATAACGGGAATTAACGCGATGATATTATAACCTTTAATTTGCCTGACGTTTCGACCAGGTTACACCGGCCGTGATCACAGACTGACTGGTTCAATGGGGTGCACCCAACGTACGTGAGTTTATCATGGAACACGAGAGTTTAAAAGTTACCTTAACATCTCTTGACAGTAATTGCAATATAATACTGGCCATTTAGGCTTAACTTGTGCGCCCCTGTTATGGATTAGGCGCACAATACGTCATGTTATGATTGAAGAGACTGATATTTGGGAAGAAATCGAGATGGAAGTTTTTATTTCGTTTTACACTTACTTTACTTATGTAATTATAAATTGTTGTTTTTATTTCAATCTAGCTAGCTCAGTTTATTAATATTCTTTATAAAAGGTAACCTTTCTTAAAGAATATTAAGAAACTGAGCTAGCTACGCTGAGCTGTTGCTTGTGTTAGTAGTAATCTCAAGTCAGTAGTGTACCCGGAATCTCTCGATCGTTAAGCCGACTTATTAACTATTTAGCTAATTTTCCATAATTAGTATTAACATTGCTTTTAATGCTTTACCATCAGCATCTTTTTTTGCAAACATCCGAAGCTACGTTACTTACTTTGAATTCAAAGTTTTGACCATTGACCACTCCTTATTTTGATTGAAAAAGATAGAATCAATATAATAGAACATAAACATTTTGGGCACTTCTCATCTTGTCAAAATTGAAATAAACGACCAATTCTAATATTATGAAACGACAACCGAATTAATAAACGGTAACAATTATAAATCCTATCATTGTTTCCGCTTTGTGTCGACAAATTTAATGGTACGGCACTCAGTCGCTCTTTGTCTTTAACAATGACCGATAAATTGCAACGCCACCTAGTCTCGGGTACGGCCAGGACAACCCGACGCGACGCTACATTGCGTATTATAGCCGGAGATTGTGCAACAATGCCTGCTCAAGCATCGGCTTGTCCGGCGTATCGATTATCCGAATCGTTTAACTGACCGTTCAATGGTATTATTTTACACAATAATATTGTATTATGTTTACTATTATTAAATTATCACTTTAGTCACAATATATCCCGACATTGGGAGAAACCTATGTCCAGCAGTACGATAGTTTGATAATAATAAATAATAATTTGCTGATGATTTTTTATTTAAAAGATCTTGGATAAACTTAAAGTCGGTGTTAGACTGCAATTGGTTCAGTAGAATCGAAGATACGAGTATGACCTTAAATAAATAACAACTAGAGGCCGCGGGAATAGTACCTACTGAAATAATATAACTGATGATGATTTAATAACTGCGTTAACTTATCATGATGAAGTGAAAACTATGTTATATTTCATTTAATGTTTTAGTATCTAAAGAATCAAGAAGAATGTATTCAGTTTAGGGTCATAAAGAACACATAATGATTATCAAAAGAGCACATATGAACGTCAGCGGCATCATTGGAACGTCCAGAATCCAAAACTGATCCCATGAAATGTATTTCATAAGGGTATAATCCAAAAGCAATAGCTATTTGCTGCAGGAAACTGCGGTACGATGCAATAAATTGTTTATTCAAAAATTTCAACTATAGTCAAAATTGCATGGACGAGCTATTCCTGAAAGTAACAATTTGTGATAAGCCTCGTTTGTGATTTTTGTTTTATATGTGCCTATATTTTTTCATACGAGTGCATTGAAAGCATTCGCTCGGGTTCCACTTTCCTGCAACTTCTTCTATCGGTTTTTTTTTTTACTTTTAAGGAAGCGACTGGAACCACAGCAAGTTAATCAGCAGATGTTTACAGTACAGGTGAGATTGGCTTGGTCTCGAACCCAAAAAGTAATCATCAAATTATTTTCTTTTTATTTAACTTCAATCTAATAGGTTCTAGGAAACCGATACATAGGTACGTCGGAAGTATTCCTAGAATATACTTTAATCACAGAATAATTCTGAATCATAGGCTCCAGTGAGCCACACGACTAACGAGTAACGACCTCAATAACATCCAGGTCGCAGCGTAGATTCGTTTATTCTGAGCACTCATTTGTGTGGGGAGGTCAGGCTCTCCCTCTATCGTACCTACAGTAGCTTCAGATTGATCGAGCTAACGTGAAATTATAATTTTTAATGGAAGGTACACTAGCAATTCTTATATACCTGATATTATATTCCGCCACTAATTTTCATCCCGTGGGAGCCTTGGCATTATTCCAAACTAAAATCTTTTCCTGTAACAAATTTCAGCCAGATCCGTTTAGCTATTAGAGCAAACATCCAAGCAGTCATACACAAATAACAAAAGGTAGGCAGCGCGAGTGTAACGCCCCTGGTGTTGCATACGTCCATAGGCCGCGGTAACCACTTTTCATCAGGTGGGCCGTGTGCTTGTCTGCCACCTAAGTGGTATAAAAAAAATAGTCTAAGTAGGATCCATAAAGTGAATTGAAGGTTTGGAAGTGCTTATTTGTTATGCGGTAAACCAAAGTGAGAGTCGTTAGAAAATAATCTTCTGGGCTCAGATATACGTTTAATATTAAAGTGGTATTTGTTTTGCAATTGGTTTTTTTCATATCACTATTGATGCGAACAAAACTTACTTACTACTAACTTACTTGAAAGCAAGTGGCTACCGATGTCTATAAAGTAAATAAAACACCTATGGTTTCGCTTTATAAAGAAGTTTTGACTCTATTTATTGTAGGATAAAGTTGGTACCTAGTCGAGTAGCTCCACAATTGAATGGTAAATCTGATTATTACCTATCTCATAACAGTTATGCAAGTGTTGTTGAAAATACACCCGTCAACAAAATGTGTATTCTAATTCCTATACTAGGTCTATCTCCCTAAAATTTACATATATATGTGCTTAATGCGGCAGCCGAACTTACAAACATTGTTTAATCATTCAGTCGATTGTAGCAGTAGGTACAAATCCGGTAACACGACAAGTATGCGGATTGAATACACAATGATAATGCATAAAGCGAATTCATGGATTTCAGCTTATGTCTAATTTAACTCAATATTCGTACTAATCTTGTAAAGTACCGTTGAATTATGAATGCTTTTAGCATTAATATATGCATTAAGTAAGAGTAGATAATCCTGTTATTCCAGTGAAATGTAAAATGCTTAGACTCTTAAATAAACATACGTCACTCAAATTTTCTTTGTTTTGTAAGATTTATAAGATATTATAACATGAGTTAAGAGAATAATCTTATTTTTAAACTATCGCGGCTTATATCCAAAGTTTATAATGGTTCGGGACTTCACGCGATATATTTGGAAAACTTACTTTTGCCGACGTTTGGGGGCATTACTCAGCTCCCGTGGTCACATTTGACTGGCCTGCGAGCATCACGCGGTGTGCGGGGAACATTTTTTGTGCGCCTACCCTCCATTACTTTCACATTGGATGTAAGGCTGGCGATACACCACACCATTATGTCAGTTTTAGACGGCATCGGTACTGTGTTCTTGAGTTTCACTATTTTCATCACTGGATTCCAGGTCCCGGATAGTTTGATTGATTCTTGCCAATTGAAATTTTATATTTATTAAGTTCAATAACATCACGCACAATCTGAGGATAGTAGTAGCGATCAGTGGAGAGGACTTTGGGTTGATGAAGTTCAATCCAGTTATTGGTACCCGAATCGAGGTGTTCTGCAACTGCCGATTTGTTGAACTGACGGTTTTTCACGGCTGCGATTGCGGAGAGAGTCAAAAACTATTATAAACTATGAGAATAATTTTTGAGAGAAAACATATGTAAACTCCTGAACCTACTCCATTACCTTAATAGGGTCTTATTTTTATGAGCAGTATCAGGTATCAATAGAGTATAATACTGTTTAACTATTGTGTAGTAAATAAATGAAGCAACTCTCAGAACTTCTGAGAAAGCTTTTAGAAGAGAATGTAAATGTTCAGTTACATGAACTTTAAAACTTTTTGAAAAATTGTAAATGAAAACTTTTATTTTATTTTAAAGAGCATGTAATAATACCAAATCAATATACAATCTGTAGATTTCGATATAGGTAAACTAACCAATAAAAAACTAAATAATAAGCAAAAATAAAAATAAATTGGACTTTAAAACTTTTTTATTGATTTTAATCACTACATTTAAGTAGAAAATTTTGGTTGTATTTGGTTTAATACTTATAAATAAGACAAATTGTAATATTAAAAGCATTTGAAGCTATATCAAACAACCTCTGCTCAAACAGAATTCAAATCCAGAAAGGTAATTTCACGTAGCATTTCAATTTACTGACTTCTCTTTAGTCTCTAGAACAAACACGTTGTATATTTAGAATCTAATCAGTAATCAAGCTCATAAAAGAGGTCTGAACTAACAAATAAGAGTTCATTACTTGCTATGTGACATATAAGGAACAATATAATAGAGATATTGAATAACACTTGTAGTTTTTCACTGAGTTTAATTTTATTTCTGAACCTGACCGGTTTCGCCTTATATACCTTTGAGAATGCCGTAAGACGATACCGGTCAGGTTCAGAAATAAAATTAAACTCAGTGGAAAAGTACAAGTGTGTTATTCAATATATGTAGTAGATTCCACCAAGTGCCATCAATCTCCAGTATAAACATAATAGAGATAGGTTGCTTTAGTACTACTGACTTATATTTAGTAATACTGTGGTTCTAAGGAGTGATTTAGGAGGCACACTGGGCTTCGGAAATTTCAGATCAATTGAGCTCCGACCTGGGGTACAGTTCAAGTTTCCCTTCGCTGTAGCTGAAGCAGCTGCTAGGTGATAACGAGTTGTGTTTTTTCCTTAGCTATGAATTACTTTTTAAAATACGTGTCAAGATTGCTAAAAGTTGGTGGTTATTCTTCCAAGATAATAGGATTCGCCGTTGCTGAGTCGTTGGGTGAATCCCCACACAACATTAACGTGTTAAATAACATAAATTACTAACACTAGCTTGTAAGTTTTCTTGTGACTAACGTCTGCAATAAATTATTTGTATTGAATTGATTTGAATATTCTAGAGTGCACCTGGTACCCTGGCAACACAGGCAGTCACGAAAAGTATCTACTTATTTTATTTGGGACTAGCTTTTGCCTGAGGCACCACCCGCGTGGATGTCGGTTATCGCGACCAAACATAGCCTGTACCAAATTTCATCAAAATCGGTTCAGTGGTTAACCAAGAAAGCGTAACATACAGACAGACAGACAGACGGACAGACAGACAGAGTTACTTTCGCATTTATAAATTAGTATGGATGAACCCGGTAAGGTTTCCATCGGTGAATATAATATTGTAACGTTAACTTATAGAAAGAGCGTTAGTTTCCCACTTCATTTCCCTTTTCATAACGCACCTTTCCCTGGAGATCTCGTTTACTTATAGAGCTCGAATAAGGAATAAAAGAGATATGGTATTATTTCTTTATTAAGGTAGGTATATCACACAAAGTCGCATCTGTCATAAGGCATTTCAGATGTAACTGAATTGTTATTTATTTATAGAGATAGTTTTATACCTAAGGAATGTAATGAACTTTTATCGAGGTCACAAGGATAGAAATGTACAAAGACCTGTTTCATTTCGTACTTCAGAAAGGTTTGCTTTAAATTAGTACCTACAAGATAGATACTTGTAAAGAGCTTACGAAGCAATCGCAAATTGTTTTATCTCCTAAGTAATTAATTCCCTGCTCGAAAATAAATCATTCAAGATTCTATATTGATAAGAGCCTAAGATCCGGCTGTAAGATTACTACGCTCATCTGTTTTAATGAAAATACAAATTAAATCGATAATTCATCGAGAATGGTATACCTGTAAGTATTTTCATTCAAAAATACAATTATGTTATTGAAGTGAAACAAGTATCTTCAATCATTTTGTAGGGTTGTTGAAACATAAACGAAGCCTCTAGCAATTGTTTGTATCTATCAATAACGGTTTGTGAGCCATCTAATCTGGCACACCACATCTTTTTTTACCTACTTATACTATGAAAAATTCCATAAATGAAATACAGAGCATTTACGACAATGTATGTTAAGCAACGTTTGATATGAAATTTACATTCTGCATGTAGCTAAAATATTTAGTGTTAATGTTGTTAATGTTTGTTCACTTTTATCTAACACAGAATAACACGACATACCTAATATATGTGGGTACGTAATTGAGTTCCAGTTTTTCTTTGTTTTAATAAAACATAAAAATAAAAAGTGTATAAAAGTAATTGGTACATGTACCAGGCGGAATATAAAATAGTTAATTTACTGAGAGAGCCTTGTATCTAACAGGTTCATAAGCTCTACTGGGTATTCTAAGGATTTATTTTTTAGTCTCAGTTTGATTTCACTTTACCCACTTTACTATGTTATCCAGAACAGAAAGTGGATGGTTCCGAAGTAGTGAGAGGCAAATATTTGGCCGACCCTTAAAACAAACACAAAAGGGTTCATAACGCATTTTGCCTTTAACGTTTTTTGTAATTCGAACTTCCTAAAGAACTTTCTACGGAAATCTTAGTTTTCATAGCAGAATAATATAACTCTTCACTAAATACATCTACCTTAGAACGACCCTTTCGCTCTCACCCGTAAGTACATACTACATGTACGCAAGAACACCTTTAGCCTAGTTTTTGAGCAGTTTAGCTAAAATTGAATAGGTGGTCTAATATAGTGAGTACCTAACCATTTCCTAATTCTAGAATGTAATTGCTCTGTAATTTGATTATCGTCTCAAATCGGATCGAAACAAAAGTGGGCACGCGTGCGGGAAAAAGCTAGTAAGCTAGTAATAACATAAAATTATAAACCCCCGACACTCCCCATTCACACTGTAACCCTTTTTTTTTTTTTAACCGTGGGGGAAAATCCTTAATGGATGTTATGCCGGACTCCTACCGACTAAAAACCCCCACGGTAACGCCCAGAAGCCTATGTATGGGAGCCCCGGGTAAGCCCTCGGAAGGATGTCCCAGGACTCCCATCAGACCTACGGCTACAATTGCGGCCTCGTCTCGGGGGTGGTTCGGGTGCTATCCCGCGTCTATGGGGGGGTTTTCGGGTGTTATCCCGCTTCTTAGGGGGGGGGGGGGGCGTGCGTGAATCCCTCACGTCACGCTGCCGTCATGGGCCTGCTTCTGTAAAGACGGTGAGCAGCCAACTCACCGTCCTCAGGCCCCCGGTCATGGAGGCCGATGGTCTTCGGCGAAGACACGTCGGCGGTGCCCAAGCCGCCGACTGCGGAACTCGGGTGGGAGAGTTTTCTCCCGCTCTCGCCCCGCCGCCTCTTTCACGAGCATGACCTGCTCACAGAAAGAGGCGGCGCAGTCCCACTTACTCCCGCTGGAGACCATGGCTCGCACCATGGTCTCGAGCGAGAGGGTGCCCACGCCCAGACCCACCACGAGGACCTGGCGCTGTTGCGCCCACGCCGTGCACTCCACCAGCGTGTGGAGCGCTGTGTCATCGCTGCGGTCCTCGCAGTGCTGACACTCGGCCGTGGTTTCCCGGTGTCTTCGCCACAGATACCTACCGAAGCTACCGTGCCCGGTAAGTATCTGTGACAACCGGTAGGAGAGAGCACCGTGTCTCCTCTCCAGCCACTCGTCCATGACCGGTCTGACGGCCGCAATTGTGGCGAATCCCCCCTTTGGTTGCTCAAGTCGCACCTTCCATGTCTCCACGGTTTCCTGGTAGAGCTGGGACCGCTGGGCCTCGATTTCTCGAGACGCAGGCCATTGGCCCCGCTCCAGCGCCTCCTTGCGCCATATAAATAGAGACGCAAGGGCTCTCGCTTCCAGGTCCCATGGAGGGGTCCCGGCTAGGAGGCATACCGCCTCACCAGAGATCGTGCGGTATCCCCTTATCACCCTGACGGCCATCGCCCTCTGTGGGCTCAGCAATCTAGCCACATTACTGGCTTTCAGGTTCTCCGCACATACGGGGGCCCCGTATAGGGCCATACTTCGCACTCACACTGTAACCCTATACCCCAAAGCGTCGGTAGCTTAGTGGTTAAGGAGTCGGCCTTACGATCGAGAAGTCCCAGGTTCGAATTCTGGACATTACACTACTGACGTGAACCCACTCCTAGCACAAGCAATTTAGCTTAACTGGAGGGGTTAGAGGGAATATAAGTAACTTCGGTTCTTTAAAAAAAATACACCGTCGCCTTAAAGACGGATATAATATAGAAGGGAATTTTGAATTGTTTCAGGCGTGGCTCAGTGGTTCAGTTGGTTATAGCAGCCCTGTAAGGGAAGGACCACGGGTTCAAGGCCCGCCTGAACACTTTAATTTTCCTGATGTAACCGAATTATATAGTTAGCATAATAAATGCTTTAAAATTTCACTAAAATATAAGTATTGTTATTCCACAAGCATCATATCGCTCTCACTATACTCTGATCATAGACTTGTCGTTACCGCCGCTGGCTAGAAGTTTCTTACCCAAGACGTCGTCGTGGGACTTCGTCGAAAGCAATAAAAGTATAAAATTTCTAACAAAGAACTTTTATGCAAACATACTCAACAAAACATGAAACGCCGTGTGATATTAAAAATCTACAAGTACCTATTTTCATAAATATTTTATGCAAGTACCCTTAGCTAGTTTCATATCAAAGAATTTAATAAAAATTTATCATTCTTGAATGTTCCAACGATTGCTATTCCATTTACAAGTTAACAAAGAATTTATTGTGTTAGTTCTCACAACTGCTTTAAATTGTTGTGAATTTTATTACACTGTTGATCTTTTTTTATATTAAAAATACAGAAACTAATTATTAAAAAATATCTCTATTTTGACCTTTCTCTAAGCTTTTTATTTTCTTTGATGATAAGCTACTTAATAAAAGATAGATAGGTAAAACTCGAGTGCCCAGTCTGTTCGTTTATGATGTGTTTGCTGTGTAGTGAGGAGCTGAATCTTTTAGTTGTAACACTGCGGCATTCTATTTATCTATCCTGTGACTGCGGTATCAATAAGTATACAGATTGCCAGCACATTTCCTGAGGATAAACAGGATTATAAGAAATAGTAGTATTATGCATCCAAAAAATTATAATGTGGATTCAATCAATCAATTAGTTTTTAGCAGTCTACTGCTGGACAAAAGCTTCTGTTTCCACGCTTGCCAGATGGGTTGGGACCGGAGATGTGAGCCAAAATAAAATAATAAAGGTGGAATTTCACTACAAGAAAATTATTAGTAATCCTTGAGGTTACTCTTACAGATAGATTTTTGTACCTTATTATTACCCGAGCAACTATTTATATAAATGTATTTATTTTCTCGTATACAATTGTGTAAATACATACGTAATAAAATTAACCATGAAATGAAAATTTTATTTCATGACATAAAAATGAAATATAAATGATGATTTATGGTTTGCAAATGGGTACCGCTGCTATCAAACTTGTGTCGATATTTTTCAGCATAAGTCAGGTTCTTATTTTTAATAATTTATTTTACGAGTATTTGTTTTAAGTTCTGTTTTAACTTGGCAGTCGGGATTTTGTTTTCTTAATAATTAATTCCGCTAGTAGCTGCTCTTAGAACACCCTTCCGACATTCTGTGCTTCCGATGTGATGGGGTAGTGATGCTTGTATTCCTTCTTTGTAGATATAAACTTACATGGTAATGTATAGTATACCTCTTTTACATCTTATCTTCTCCACTTCTGCTCGTATATGAAAAAAGTGTCTACGCACATTACTTTTGAATGACTGTCCCAAGTTATTTTATTCTTTTTTAAATGCTTTTGTTATTATCAGGGCAAGAATTTTATGAATTTGAAACGCTTTAGGAATATCAGGTGTAATTTCATAGAGACAAAAAATTAAGATAGAATAGAGACAGAAAATTAACAACTCTCATTTTTTTTTTTTTTTTTTTTATATTTGGTCCGTCAATTGACTGCACTCCGCTAGATGGCAACAAAGCTGAAGTGCAGTCCAGAAGATACAGACCACCATTCCCGGTGCCATTAGACGTAAAATGGTGGTCCCTAACTTGACGGCCTTGATAGATGCCTTTTCACGCCCCGCTTGAAGAACCCGGGACTGTAAGAAGAGGGAAACACGTATGCGGGCAGAGCATTCCAGCTCTTTATCGTGCGGCAGAGGAAAGAGCCCCCAAACCGTTTAGTGCGAGATGGTATGGATTCCACCGTGTGTGGATGGCACCGCAGACCAGCACGTGTTGTTCTGGATAGGAAGGGAGAGGGTGGGATCAGTTGAAATAACTCCTCAGAACACTCGCCGTGGTAGAGGCGGTAGAAAACGGCCAGAGAGGCAACGTCTCTACGCAACTGCAGAGGTTCCAAGGTGTTGGTAACCTCAGGATCACCTATGATACGAACTGCACGTCGCTGCATTCTGTCAAGAGCGTCTAACAGGTATTGCGCGGAACCATCCCAGAGATGAGAACAGTATTCCACACAAGAGCGAATCTGTGTCTTGTACAGAAGACACCGCTGCTCCGGCCTGAAAAACCGCTTCGCCCTGTTCAAGATCCCGAGTAGCTAAACTACAATTTTGTGTAGTTAGTCGCATACAAATACCTTAGTTTATGAGTTGTCTGAAGCTATTTCTGGCGTGCTACAAAAGCTATTAAGGTCCGTAAATTTGATTTATAGTTTGTTTATGCTTTACAAGTTATCAAACCGCTCTGGTAATTTCAATGAAACCAATTACGTGCTGCTAATTAGTTTCAGCTCATAAGTACTTCTTGTTTATGCATAAATATAATTGAAATGGTTTGTTGTTGTTTCGGTGTTGGACTGATTAGTGTTTTCAATTCATTGAAATTAATTAACGGTTATGAGTGGTGGTTTATTACTGCGGTCTATTTAAAGACAGTTAGTAGAGGTCAGTGAGTGAAAAGATCACATCATGTGTGAACTATTTTTATTATATAAACTGACTATTCGTCACTATCGTCACCCAAATTCCAAAATCAATTCCCTTCGGGTGAAGTGGTGTGAAGTAATAAAAATCCTTTGAAAACTACGCATATAACATAACGGTAGTATCAGGAAGAAATGTAGCAAACAAATTGATTCTACCAGTACTTCCAAACGTTGTGTTTAAATTCAAACTATAATCATTAAAAATAAGACTCAATATAAACGCGATTTCCTGAAATCCCCATTTTTTCGTTATCGTTGCAAAGTACCTACGCTAAAATTTAGAACATTCTCAATGATTTTATTACATTAGAACAGCTCCAATAAAACCAGCCACCCTTAGTTTTATATCCCTTCCTGTTCGTAGCTCTATTGTTCGCTTTAGTTGTGACTTTCACGTTAAACTTTAATATCATATCTTCTCTTAATATTACATGAACGGTTGTACCTATTTGAACTGCGCAGTGTATTGTAAAATAACCTCAAGTTTTGTACATTATACGTTCGTGAAACGAATACCTTGTTACCCACAGGTACGTTATATAAAATACCGAGCGTTTGGGCTAACCTTACGAATTCCCAAATAATATTTCTTATAAATATGCTGTGCCGACATGTTGATGGTATGTAATAATTTGGCGAGCGATAAATATCGTTGTAATATCAACGTGAAACAATTTTGATAAAACTTGGCCGCATAACGCACTCATAACGTTAGACCAGTTACCATAAAAATGAGTAAACGCGACAAAGTCTCCATGTGATGGCAACACGCGACGTTAAGCATCATGGCTCGAAAGACACAGAAACAGTTTAATAGAATCTTACCTTTTTGTGTACAAAGTCAAAATGAGAGCGGCGTACTCCAACCTACAATATTGTTTTCTGAATTAAACATGAAACGCTAACAAACAGGGTACTTTAAATAAAAGTGAAAAAGGATGAAGCACTCTTAATCCTTTTGACATCCGTAATGACTGAAATTAGGGTTACGAGAGACCTTAAACACTTTTCAATTATGAGTTTATTACCCGGAAACGCTTTACCAGGGGCAGTTCGTAACAATAAACGAAACGAATGTTTTGTGCTACATTTTTTTATTCCCTTGTGTAGAACAATATAAGAAATGACCAGTTTCTTCGACGTTGATTCCGTTATATAATTGTTGTAATTACTGAACTAGCCGAGTAGTGTACCTATATTTTCTTACGAAGTACTTTTATGACGCTTAAGCAAGCAAATCGGAAAACGCCAACGCAGAAAAGACATTTTATACAGTTCAGGAAAAAATGTGGAGCTACTAACTGAAATTCAACAAAGCGCGCAAGTAATAAAACGGCAAAGGAATTCTATTAGACATCTTTACCGAAGTCTTCGCTTGGGGCGTATATTGGCAATGCGACTTAACAGTTCGTATGTGGGATTTGATTTTCCGTACAAGCCCTAGTAAGTGCAATAGGAAATGTCGCGTGAGCGTTGCTGTCGAATAAAGCAAAGAGAATTGGGTCGAACTCGAGGCCCGTGAAGCCACACATTTTGGAACATGGCCAGCCGCAGTAGAGGCGATTTTGTTTTATTTTGCAAAAAAATAAAATACTGTATAACGATTTAGTCCCGGTTAATAATGGCGTTTGCCATTTATGACTGTATGTCACAATGGAACAGCGGTTATTGGGCGTTCTGTGTGGATTATTCATTGGATTTTTAAGGTTAATAAACAGATTACAGAGGTCGGAGCCGCCCCGGTTAGGGATTTAGAATTTGGAGCGTTCACATAACTGCGTATAATATAATTTTTACCTGCTATCGAAAGGTCAGACGGTAAAAAGGATTGAATTGTTTACTAAGTATTACATGAAATTCTGACACGGACTGGTAAACAAAGTACAACTTAAGTCGATGGTTTAGACGCCGTTAGGAATTATATTTAGCACAAGAGTTTTCTAAGTAACATAGGTGAGCACTTAGTGCTTGGATGGATGTTTGTGTGGTTTCTTATTTTGTAATACTCGTTTTACTTGTGCTGTTCACAGTTAGATCTAGTTATTTTAGAAATCGTACACACGTAGACATATTATGTACCTGACAGATCACATATTATAATAAATATTTTAGAACATATTACACAACGAAAAGATAAACTGTATTATGGGTTCTATAGCTGATTTATTTCAATACATACACATATATTTTTTAATTTGTAATATTATGACAAGTGAGCAGCTATATATAACGTAACTTACTCGTATCCATTAATTTAATTATAACATTAAGGATCGCATCACACTGTATATATTACTCTGATAAGTGAAGCATATGATTACAGCGGAACGTGAACTAATTGCTGGAATACGTTATTGATAGTATAGTTTTCATATTGCAGTACTTTACACGAAAATTATATTAGTGTTCAATGGGATTCCCGCTGCGAATATTTGTATTTTAGTTTAGAGGTTGATTCATTCATGAAATCATTAACAATCATTCATTAATTCACGTATGTACGAAGCTTTACTTGTTTTTTTTTTTCAATTAAGGTATTTATACAGATCGGTAGTGCGCTACTAGCTATTGCCTGCGACTGTTGGTGACTGGTTTATTTTCAACAATATTTTAAATAATCTATAAAAAACGAAGATATTTTTTCTGCATGTTCACCCGATAAATTACCCTAGTCAACACAGAATGGGGAGATTAACACTGGCAAAGGCTGCCAATCATGTTGATTAATCCTTTAATCGAAGACTTACGTGAGAAATATCAGGCCGACATTCGACCAATTTATACCTATAGCTTTGCGATAATACACAGTAGGTACACACTAGACCTGTGAACGGTGTGATGTAATGTTGTAGAAAAGAATAGAATAGAAAGAAATTAGCAAGGATTTTTTATATACTGCGCATTGACGCAGACTATCAAGTGACCACACCCCGCTGGTTGGCTAGAAGTTAGAGTGAAGTCCAGATGAAAAGGAACCAAGCTAAATGATTCGTTTTGATCATGGGACAGATTTTCCTGCAATTTCAATAAATTAAAGAGAATTCAGAGATAGAAGTCTTCTTCTGTACAAAAGCTTTTTTTTATGTATCGTCCAGTGAATGCCACGTCAAATGTAAGAACATCGCGATGTATTTTAATATCATTATTCATAAAATGCTTTTTTATAGTAAGTTGTGCAATGTGGACCGTCTGTTTACCTCGCAGTTCTGAACTAGGTATATTTCTGTGGGGTATATAATCTCATGAACTGATGAACAAGAAAGACGTATTTCATATGATTGCATGAAATGTATCAAAAAAAGCATGTCTGTAAATATGAGATTAGAATATTTCCTACAATCATCGTTAATAGGGTATGGGTTTTCAACCTGGATCATGTTTCAGTCTTGTCCAATAATAACAGCAAAGACCAATAGTGTTATAAAAGGTTCTGAAGGACCGACCTTGTCACGTATTTCAATGTGAACTATGAAAACGAGAACGTGATTGTGCCGGAATGTGGGATAAAACTGAATTTATGTATATAGCCTGTTAAAAAGGGCTGATATTATGTCCCTTGGAAAAGGATGAAGACGAATTACCCAATATTATTGGCTTTCAGACGTGACTTTGAACGGGTTCAAAATTACATTTAAGAAAGATTTTCTGAGGTGGGTATTAAGAATCTACTGCGTGTATTTATGAACCCATTTAGTACCTAAGTGTAAGTAGAAGTTTTAAGTAGTTATTAATCTTAATTTGCGTATTTTAAATGTTGTGGAAAGTAGGGAAGAAAATGATATTTATTGCGCCGATTCTAAATCAATTGATAATATAGGTAATGTGTCCACAATTGGGTATAGGTACATAATTAAAGTTAGTTTTTTTAATTTATCGTGCTAGATACTCAACTAAGACAATCGAGGCAACTGACTTTGTAATCATTCGGAAGATATACCTATATTATGTTCATGGAAAACTATACCTTTAGATTGAAATTAGGTCGATAGAAGAATACATCCATCCCTAGAGTAAGAACTGAAATAACAAAATAATATTCAGGTCAAAATATATCTGAAATCGTAACACTTTACTAAATGTGGAATTGATATCTGACGGAACTGAAAATATTTTATTTTGCTCTCGTAACAAGTCTATTACTACTCGTAGTAGTCAAGCGCATAGCACCAGAAACTAGAAGATCTGACTTTAAAGAAATCCGATCCCAAAATACTATCAGGAAACATACTTATATAGAGCAATACATACTCGGTATCAATTGAACAACTAGAATTAAATTTGTGCTTTTTTTATCATCATTTTATTTTTTTTATTTATTTATTTATTTTAAACTTTATGCACATAAATTTGTACAAAGGCGGACTTAATGCCAAAGGCATTATCTAACAGTCAACCTTAGGGTGATGCAGAGATACATTGAGGTAGGTGCAGACAGAAGATTAACTATTTATTAGAATGTAATAATACTTACAATAGACATACACACCTGCTCTTCCTGGATTTTCTCTTGTATTTCGATCTTCGTCATCGCCGACAATAGGCCTTGCTTTTCGAAGTGATATTGTTTTTTTTATTACTTTCACGCACCAAGTTATAAAATAAAAACGTTTCACACTCTTTATATCTATTTAACTCGATTTCCAAAGTGAAACATTATTACATTTTCACTGAAAGGTAATTTTAAAGCAATATTTTCAGTTGTTACGGCTGTCACTTAAAAATTCAACGCGGATTCTACCGGGATTTATTGCTTATATACTCGGGCTTACTGTTGAAAAACCTTGACTGTAATTTTAGGTATGTTGGAAAAAACAAAAATATGTTTTAAATCAGACAAGCTTTTAACTGTTACGTTTACTTAAGTGACATTAATTCAGATGATTCAAATTTATGTATTTGTGTCAACGAGTGCTTTCCATACTTAACAATTCAAAAGCATTCACAAATTGTGATAATTAGAAAGTATTTTGTATGCCGAATTTGCTACGAACAAAGACGTTGAGAAAGAGGGTGGATCATAGGTTTAAAGCATTAATTAAATTCTGATCCGACAATTTCACTTAAGCCTCCACCACGATTGTTGATTCTAAAAGATTTATTAGTTCATTCACATTCGGAATAAAATTAAGATATTATTTATTTAACGTTTTTTCCTGTAATATCATTATTATGTGTCGTGTAGTGTGTGTCTACGTGATATTTCCCTACTCGTTCGCACGTAGCAACCCTTTATAAGTCTAAAGAGGCGTATTTATGGAGATACTGTGATGAAATAACAAAATTTTAGGAAGGTAATTTAATCCAAACGTATTAATATTACTTAAGATTTTTTTTTCCCGTTTTATGTCCAGTTAATATCACTATTTTCCCATTCTTTTAACATAGGAATGCTAAAAATTGAACCAGCTATGTAATAATGTGACTTCATAAACCAAAATACTTTGTGCATCTACCTTTGACAAAAATATCTCTGCATCACCCTAAGGTTGACTGGCAGAAAATGCCCATGGCATTAAGTCCTTTGTACAATCATTTTGTATTTGTATTTGTAAAAAGTTTAAATAAATAAATAGTGTATCCATACTAATATTATAAATGCGAAAGTAACTCTGTCTGTTGTCTGTATGTTACGCTTTCACGCCTAAACCACTGAACCGATTTTGATGAAATTTAGTATAGGGATAGGTTAGACCTTGAGACAGGACATAGGCTATGTTTGGTCGCGATAACCGACAACCACGCGGGCGGAGCCGCGGGCAGAAGCTAGTTTTATATAAAATTGAAAATGTTTTGTTTAGAATGCTCAGCGCAGTTTGTATATTCTGTGCTTTTTGTTGACTTATAAACAACGCAAAGTTAGCATAACGGTAAATTACTATGGTGAAGTGCCACAGACTCCGCCCCAGGGGGCTCTTAGCTGAAGCACTTAATTGAAGGCTCAAGGCTCAGACTGACCAACATTGTTTAAAACGACCGCCTCTCTGCTAGGCAGCTTAGTAACAGAACCAGCAAGCTTTGATTAAGTGTTCTTGTTAGCGCAGTGGTTTTGTGATACAAAATTTTGATCTACGTTGTGAGGTGTTATACCTACATTATTTTTCATAATAGGATGATCATCACCTTTCATAATTGAATCAAGATTACTATCTGATAGTCAATACCACAAACAGAGTAATTTATATACTCAGTTAGAGTTACGGTGAAGACTTTTTTGGCATACCTAAGCTTCTGCTATTGTTTTCAGGGAAACTCTTTGATTCGCTGAAATTTGAACACATGTATTTTTTTTATATATTAATCTAAAAACTTGAATGATGTTGTCAGAAGGTTTGTAACGCCCAACAGCCTATGGTTGGGAGCCCCGGATAAGCCCTCGGAAGGATGTCCCAGGACTCCCATCAGACCTACGGCTACAACTGCGGCCTCGCCTAGGGGGTGGTTCGGGTGCTATCCCGCGTCTATGGGGAGTTTTGGGTGTCCAGGGGGCGTGTGTGAATCCCTCACGTCACGCTGCCGTCATGGGCCTGCTTCTGTAAGGACGGTGAGCAGACAACTCACCGTCCTCAGGCCCCCGGTCATGGGTGTTGTCAGAACGGTGAATTGAAACCAGAACGTCGGACTATTTCTAAATAATAAAATAACACCAAATAAATTCCAATAGAATCTATTAAAACAGTCTTATTTCGATATGATACTAAATATTGTAAATTCTGGATGTATGCTGTAAGGGGTACCATGAATATACAAATGTCTCTTTTCATAGTTAACTCTGAAACCGGTTCACAAAGAGAAGTTGTCATCGTCTACGAATATAATAAAAGGGAATCCGAGAAGGTATTTTTCTTGGGAATAAATCCAATTTATTTTTAATTAACCGCGCGTCGCATCCAGTTCACTGTGCCATAGCGTCATGACACCCGCAATGAGTTGGAAACAGAAATTAGATAGCACTGCTACGAGTACTCGTCACCTAGATAATTTTTACTGTAAGTTTTATGGCTATCAGGAAAATACTCATATAATATTGACATACCTACTTCAGTAGTTGAAAGGGTTTGGGTTGAAAGGTTTAGTTTGAAAGGGTGTACATAGTTAACAACCTTGAGTACCAACAAGGAGTGAAATGTCTTGGCCGAGTCTGTGTTTCCGGATAGCTATAACTTGAATGTCTTCAAGACTAGAGTGAATAGAGTGAATAGAATACATAGGGAAAAAGAAGAATCATCTCGGGTGGGGCTCGAACCCGCAGTCTTTCCCTTACAGGGGGAATGTTTGACCAATTCGGCTACCGAGACACGCCCGATGTGATTCAAATTTCCCATCTTATGCGTCTTTACGGCGACAACGGTGAAGTCATCTACCGATTTTCTTACGAACTATCGGAATCAATGAATGATGTTACAATCATTTTTAAACATTGATTTTTGATAACTCCGCCCAATAAATTGAATGATTTATTACAGCATTAAGTATGCTAACTATACAAATCGAATACATAGGGAAAAAGAAGAATCATCTCGGGCGGGACTCGAACCCGGAGTCTTTCCCTTACAGGGCGAATGCCTTGACCAATTCGGCTAGACACGCCCGATGTGATTCAAATTTCCCATCTTATACTTAATGCTGTAAAAAATAGTTCAATAGAGTGAATAGGTTACTTCGTAGGCAAGCGTGCTTCACCGTCGGCACATCGTCATTCGACACTTACTAATAGGTAAAAAAATAGAGGTCAAACGCGAGTTTATCAGCCATAAAAACGAGCCCAAGTCAACTGGCTAGTAGTTCAGGCTTTCAGAGTTGAGAGGCCGAAGCAGTCACTCTCGAAAAAGCCGCCCGACCAACCAAAACAAGTTATTACCTACCTTACGACATTATCTGCACCCTTACATACATTACATATCCGAACTAGGACAAGCCATTTACTCGTAACTTCTCCGTGATTGGAGCTAGTTTCAAAGTTCCATACTACCATCATCATAACGATTTCCTAGTGGCGTCCAAAGTTTGCACTCTAGCTAGATACCAAAGCCTGCTTATAAATAGATATGGGCGGTTACAAGGAATAGTGAACCTAAGAGTAGATGAATGGACTGTATGATACTCGTAATACAAGAATATTATGTAAGAATAAACTGAACGTGCAAAGAACAGATGAATGAAAAAATGATGACTACAGCCTGTTTACCATTGACGTGTGTGCGAAGTCTTTAACAAAAATAGGTATACGAAGTGTTTTTTTATTTATCCAGGTGTCATGGATCCGTAAACGTGACCTGCACATCCTCACAGTCGGTGTGCACACCTACAGCAGTGATGCACGCTTTGCAGCACTGCACACCGACGGCTCCAACGAATGGACGTTACGAGTGGCGCCCGCACAGCCACGAGACTCAGGCTCTTATGAGTGCCAAGTGTCTACCGAGCCAAAAATCAGTTTGTCTTTTAGACTTACTGTTGTTGGTAAGTCTCCTAATCAAAATATTAGTAGATTTTAATATTTTTTGTTGTTTATAATATATTATGTAATATTTCAACAGACAACTTTTCTGAATTTGGTAGAATGTCATTTCTTCTAACCATTCTTTTTTTTCATTGTTGACACTGACACTGAATAATAAGGTCAAAAAACGTAAACATTTATCTTTAGGCCAGTTTATGTTTATGTCCCAATCTAATAGGTGGCGAACCTATTGCCATTAACCGGGCATTTATACACCTGCGATAAGAGCCATCATTCCTGAGCCTTCACGTTATCTCACTATTTGAAATCATGTAGACGTGATGAATATCACTTTGTAGCTTAAATTACAATTTACTTATGAAAGAGTAGTAGTAATTTAAACCTGAAAATGATATTATTATCTAACGAATAAAAGTTAAAATCTTTTCTCGCTTTCGAATCTGTTTTGACAAACTGCCATGACAGTTGTGTAGTATTTGTTTGCATGAAGAGAGACTTGAGATAAAAACTTGGATAGAAGTCCTCCTAAATCGCTTTACATATAAAAGGTAAAATGTTTTATCTAGAATGCACTAAAACGGGTCAGAAAGACCACTACGAGTATATACATTAGTGAAAACTCAGAACTGTCTTGTGTTGTGTGGTGCTTTTACAAAGTTAGATAGACTAGTACAAAGTGTGCCAACTTAGGTAAATTCTATCTCAAGAATGTTCCTTCATTTACATGTATTCACTGTACTGCGCATGAAAAGTTTAACGTTATGCGGTAGCTCTCATGTATTCAGAAGGTAAAAAATACAAATAGGCATTTAATAGACTCTGTGGCGGTAGTGAACGCGACCGCTACGCAGGAGGCGCAGGTTCGATCCCTACTTAGTGCAGATATTTGTATGTATGAATATTGGTGTGTGTTTCTATGTATAATATGTATGTATTTACTCCACATTCTAGATCCTACATCACAAGCTAGTTACGGTATGCTCACCAGGTGATTAGGGAGCGTTGAATAAAATGTTGTTGTATATATATAAATATATCTCTTCTTGTTATATATATATATATATATAACAAGATATATATATATACATTATTAGCCGCCATTCGTTCAATGCAAAAAAGGATAGACTTATGTATTCGTGAAAATGGAAATCATTTTGAGCAATTTATTTCATAAACCAATTTCTTAAATGTTTAAATGATTTTTTTTATTTAAAAAGTTCAAAATTTTACCTGACCTATGAGTTTCGAGTTGATTTATCATATTTCCGTACGAAATGTATGGGAAACGTTTTTGGCGATTTCTGTCTTTTCTAGTACTGAAAGCTAAAATGGTCCCATAGAGTTTTTTGATCCCCACATGAAATAGAATCGAATGGCATAAAAAAAATTTTTTGAACTTTTTGCATTTTTTTTGCTAACTGTAAGTTTTTTACAAAATCTGTGAATGCAGTTCAAAATGTCCCAGAAAGTTAGGGAAGGTCTTTTAAGAACGTTTTGCTGTAACTGCAACGGTTAAGGTACTTGCCCTTACTGCCCCGTTTCAAAAATACACCCTGTATATATGATTGACATTTACAGAGAAAGTTACGATACTAATAGTTTCAAACATTCCTTTAATAAAAGTAGTGTATATTAGTGTGATTTTTAAAATTACTTATATTCTTACAGTGTCAAAAGCAGAAATCCTCTCGGGGCCGGAATTGTTCGTGAGAGCGGGCTCAGATATCAATCTTACTTGCATCGCCAGACACGCGCCAGATCCTCCCAG
The DNA here is from genome assembly GCA_914829495.1 of Eilema sororculum. NCBI lineage: Eukaryota > Metazoa > Arthropoda > Insecta > Lepidoptera > Erebidae > Eilema > Eilema sororculum. Next base: position 13,744,181 of record OU618552.1, on the reverse strand, counting down.
GTCTGTGTTCTAAAATATTGCTTGGCTATAAAAGGAAGCGTTGGAGCTTTTACATTTAATTTCTTTAGTAATATTTGAAAAGCTTATGTAATTTACAGTTAACTTCATAATTTTATCTTATATTTGTTGCTTTGTTTTTCTTTTACTCTTTATGAATATAATTAATAATTTTATTAAATACTATAAATTTTAATTCTTGATCAATTTTGGACATGAGTCCTTTTTAAGTGTGACAGAATTTAGTCCACTTTTGTGCCCAAGTGCAAATAAGCCGACATCTCAAACCTTGAATAACATTATGAAGATGGTATGCAAGTTTCCTTACGATATTTTGTTTGACTTATTTAATAAGCGTTAATTTATACATTCATACAATCACGCCTTCACCCCCGGAGGGTTCGACAGAGGTGACTTATCACCCGCATTTCACCAGTCATTTTATTCAGTCCCACGTAATAGGGGGTGAGCCCATTGCCGTATTCCGGGCACCATTGCTAACTCGAGCCATGCATTTCAGGCTGAGTTTGTATATATTCATCTAATGTCAAAGATCCTTTAGTCACCTACGCTGCTTGGGCATCTCTTCCCTGGGTGGCCCAAATTCTTTTCTGCCGGGAACCACGTGGCTATTATAACGCCTATAACACATAATATAAAATAAGGCGGTCAATTATAACAACGCTACTTAAACAGCGAAGAAACACCAACATGAGACAATATTGTACAAGGAAATTGCACTATCTTTCATAAGGATTTATCTCATAATTTATTAAGGAAAAAACATGATTTCCTCATAACATTAACTCAAGATATGGTATAGAGATATCTCATATTTTGTCAACAGTTTCATCTACTGGTACCGAGGGACCAATGTGGTGAACTATGCCCAGCGAGGTGGCATAAGCGTTGAAACGGAACAACGAACCCGCACCAGTCGTTTGCTCATAGCCCGCGCTTCGACCCGAGACTCTGGCAACTATACCTGCGCACCTAGTAGTTCAGGTAAACTATCAATTGTAATATTCAAACTTTTCATACGTTGAACAGAATATTAAAGGAGTCTAAAGCTGGTATTATTCAACCATTAAACTAATAATTTAATAATGCTAGTATACGAGTTGTAGTTTATCCAGAATATTACTTATTGGTCAACTATAAATGGTCAATTTTAACAATGAAAATTTCATACTTGAATTTATAATGAAATTCTTAAATTTCTAAATAAATCTTAATTTTGGTTATTCGATTAAGTACCTGCTTCAGGCATTTATGAATTACCAACTAGAAACTCGCCTCCTAACTTAATAATCATATCAAGTGTATGTAGTCAGTGAATTGGTCGTAAAAGCAAGGTGGAAAATTACATAACATGAAATTACACCGCTTTATTTATGCGCAACGTGAGCGCCTCTAAAGTGGGTATAGTAATATTATGAAATTTGTCACATAAACCTCTTCTATATTATTATGAACAGAACTGAAACAAAACTAAAATTACAACTCGTTTCAATTAGGTAGTCGGTGAAAGTTCTTAGTTAAGTTTTTGAGTAAGTAATAGAATCCTTCGTCTTTTGTTCCTTACTCCAAGCCTCTTTCTCTTAAGCTTTACAAAAAACTGCACAAAGTACTATTATTTTTCCCAACGGGCTATATAAAAAGTGTACCTACTAACGTAGTCTTCCATACAGTCAATTATGGTACACCTACATTTTTCACTTTACAGAGTCTACTTATCTCCGTCTATAGCCGTGTTTAAACCATTTGTCTTTTTCCACGCCTTTGCCCCTCAAGTACTGAATCAACGTGTTCAAATTCACTGTACACTCAGCGCTCTTATCATCCATTTGTATTCCTTACACCCCATTTATATATTTTATACAATTCTTTATAAAACCTGATCTTGTTTCGTTACGCGGATAGCATGCAAATAGAATATCAAGCTATAGCTTTTTTACCTTTCGTACAAATAAATCTTTGATGTATCATTTAATTTCCGCTGTGGGACACTTTCATTGCATTTTCATTTCCTCTCTTAAAGTTATATCACGTCGATTCTTTTTTTTGCAATAGATTCGGCGTCAGTGGTGGTTCATGTTGTAAACGGGGAGCGTCCAGCTGCCATGCAGAGCAACAGTCACAAGATATCACCGCTGCCGTTTTTGATTCTACTTTCATTTAGATCATGTCATAAGAGAAGGGTTCTAAACACAGCATTACAAATTCTGGTATTACTACAGGATGTATTTTTAATTTTCTTAACACAAATCAACCCTTTATGGAACAATTATTATATTAGAAGATTCGTCACGAGATGACCACTAAAAAAATGTTGATTTGCTTAAATGCGTAGCATTTATATAGACGTAACTTTTTAAAATTAGTTTAAGTCATACCGAAATATAAAGAAACGAATTATTGTAATAAGTATCTTTTATCACAACTAATAGTGTTAATTTCAACTAGTTCTTCGAATGTAAAAACATTTAACGGAATCATTTTACGTGTACGTACTTGTAAAAAGATATAAGTTAAAAGACATAAGACAATATTTAGGTCTTATACTTTCTTTCAATATTTTTAATAAAATTGTACTTAAATAATATCAACATTATACGATAAAGTTAATAATATCAAGAAGTTTGTTTTAATCTAGTCACTAGGAACAAAGTTGTCGTATTTTGTTCCATATATCAATTATTATTATTTAATCAATATTCCTATAATTTTATTACTGTAATAGATATTTAATGCTAATTTAACTCATGTCGTTTCTCGATAATTTAAGCTGTAATTATTGTAAAAAATACATTTATAAATTAGCGAAGAGTCGTAGCCATATTTAAATAAATGTGAAACAAGGCCGTAGATACAGACTTATAAATACAAGTCACAAAGATATTATGATGAAAATTTTTGCCTCGTGTTAAATAAATAAATTTGCCTTGAGTCGACAAATGGGAATTGGGGCTTGCCATTGAGCGCACAAATTTGGGCATTCAAATTCATTCAAATTGCACCAAAATTATACCATAACTGTATGGAATAATTTTGGCGCCATTCGTGCGCTAAATGCCATGCCCTGTTAAATTTAAAATTGTAAATAATGTCATCTTTCTCAAAATTTCTTCAAATAAAGGAAACTGAACAGAAGTTGTTTTCCTTCAAGCTACTCATGTAATTATTTCAAAACAATTAATTACCTATCCAACTGAAATTATACATAATTAAAGTAAGTGCAAGTTTTAGTGGAATAAGTCTGAAAAAATATTAGAAAAATTGTAAATACAGTTTGCAAATAAATACGTTTTACGTGTTATTTATTGTGTATTATTTTGAATTCCTTTTCAACAATACCTTTGACATTGCTTACATCTTTTAAGTTTTTAGAGTGTATTTTAAATGCAAACGTTGTATATTTACCAACATAATTCACTTCTCACGGTGTTGTTAGCTGTCATACATAATTAACCGCAGTTTTCGTGACTGAAACCATTTAAAGTCACTTTCAAGTTTGTTGTGGTTTTTCTTATTCACAACCGGTGATTTTATGTGAAGGAGACAAAAAAAATACGGGTGGTAGTGAAATTTTGCTCATGTTTTTTTCTCTGTTGTCTATATATAATTTCCGATTTTCTAGGAGCATGTTTGAAGAACTATCAGACAACATCAGAAACAATCAGAAAGATGTTGACGAACAGAGTACTCAAAATGATTTTAATATCGTTTTAAGACCCCTTCCAATTGACCAATTGTTCCGATATTTGGTATACAGCTTTAGCTCGGACATTAATACCATACAAATTAATAAAACAGTTTGATTTGCTCTTAACACGAGAGTTTTATGATCATTTTGAGACTTCATCGCCAAGATATTTATGACGGTGACTGTCCAAAAAAAAATTTCAAAAACCAATAGGAACTGCGGTAGCATTCATCTATATTGTTGCTGGCGATCTTTATTAAGTTATACGTTGGACTTGCAAAATATTTTCACGCGGTAAATAAGGTTATACTTTCCGTCTTTCCTAGTACTCAAAGCTAAAATGGTGCCATAGAGTATTTTGATGAAAAAGGATCGATGGCACCAAAAACTAATTTTGGAATTTTAGCATTCTTCTTGGTGACTGTACGATTTTTCCAAAATCTGTGAATGCAGTTCAAAATACCTCAAAAAATTAGGAAAGGTCTCCTAAGATCATTTTACTGTAACTACGATGGTTAGGGTACCCGCCTTTACTGCCCCGTTTCAAAAATACACCCTGTATATAATACTTCTTACACAAAACTTTCTTGTACAGTACCGGGACGTGTAAGCCAGTGTATCAAAAGTATTAATTAATTACCATTAATTATATTACCATCTAAGCAGTAAGATCTAATGTATATAACAACAAATCAGTAATAAGTTCGATGTTCAACTTTCCGGCTACTATGGAATGAAATGACCATCAAAAGCATCGACAAACGACACAATATACGTATGTTAAATGCTGACATACCGGGAAACGGCGTTCGATACTGTTCGCACTACTGACTGGCTTATTCCGTTTCATTCCGTTAACGAATTTATGTTCCGTGTGTGGCTGCGAATCATTCACTTGAATCAAGCCGACATAGGCTTAAATGAGACGTGCGAGATAGTGGGAAAACGAAGTTGTATAGACCTTTTATGTAACAAAGTAAGCTATACAATAATGTAAAAAGTACCTAAAGTGGTTTACTTTAGGCGTTGTTTTGCTGCGGCATATGATAGGAAATGAGAGTCAACATACCTTTTCGTTTATGGGAAATAACATTGTTTGCTAAAAATAATGCTGTTTTACCGTAGCTGGCAATGTAGTAGGCACTATGGGGTCTAATTCATAAAACAGATATCTCATTATCTACTAAATCCGGAGAAGAACTTTATATTGATCATAATAATGCTTTTACAACAGTTTACATGGTAGGCATACTACACTAATCTGAGAAGCACCGAAAAGGACATCGAGTTGAATCCCAGACAACGCTTCGAGACGAATCTCATTTTCTGCAGACAGCAGGAGAAAATTTAAGCAGGTAAGTATAGAATAAGTCTCGTCTAATAAATAAAATGAAACCCATTCTTTTTCATACAAGCGCTTCAGTCTTCTTCCCCTCATTTTATTGGTTTGTTTTGGCTGTGGGAGTGACTACTGACCTCCCAACATCAAGATGACAGCCTACGCCAGAACCTCATCCATGAGGTATGCTTGGGCTTCAAACATTTTCATGAGTTTAGAAGACTCGTATTAGCTTAAGTAGTATATATATTTCTTTATGACTTGATATATACATATCAAGTCATAAAATAATATATATACTACTTAAGCTAATACGAGTTAAACTCAGCAATAAATATAATGGTGAGTGACTTTTAACTTCCTTAAACCATAAAAACGAAGGAAACGTCGTCATGCCGTGCTGGATATTAATAAATCGTGTCCACACTAAAAGTTCACCTCTAAACACGCACATAACCCTGGTTGTATAATAGAATCTATTTAAACGCACATACAATACACCTCTTTACCATTAGGGGTGGTATGTGCAAACCTTAAGTACCGACTCAAGTATCGAGAACACAAAGCATTTCACAAATTCACTAAGTACCTGTCGAAATCACTCCAGGTCCCTAAAATAACCTGCTTACTTTGAAATTTTAATTCACTCTTCCATTTTAACAACCCAAAACCGCCTCAAACGCTCGACTCAATAAATTGAGTTGTTTTCAAGTTGACCCTTTTGCCGATTAACAGGATAAACTTGGATCAAACAAATACGCCTATCTTTGCGGCGATCCTTAGTAGGACACGACGAAATCCCCTCAAACTGCTTCCAAGGACATAGTTTACCTTGTACCTACCTAATCATCTTCATAAGTAAATGAACAAAAGAAAAATACGATGTAGAAATAGTTTAAGATCTTTCTTTTCCTTATTTGCCTAATCTGATATTCTTTAGCATGTAATCCAATGTTAAGTGGTTCGAGAAAAGATTTCAAACAGTCAAAGGTTTTCGCGGAAATTAAATTTGCCAGAACAAAGATAAGCGTAATAGATTTCCGAATACTTATATAAGTTTTAATTGCGTATTGCTTATGTGGTACTCGTTGTTGCGCACGTCTTCTGATTCCTAGAATGAAAAATAACTTCTCTGTCTAAATAAAAAATTGCACTCCGATCTGTTGAGCCGTTTTAGCCTGAAAATGTTACAAACATCAAGTTTTCACAGAGGCACTGATTAAGTTTAATATAAAACATAACATAACATAACATAAACTCACGCCTGTATTCTCCGAAGGGGTAGGTAGAGGTGCTAGCACCCACATTTCGCCAGTTTATGTTTAGGTCCCAATGTAATAGGTGGCGAGCCTATTGCCATTAACCGGGCACTTATAAACCTGCAGTAAATACACACATAACTTCGAAAAGCATCGAAATGTCATTGGTGTGTGCCATGGTAAACCTGGGATCGAACCCGAGACCTCGTCTCAGCAGTCCATTACCCATACCACTAGGCTAAAAACGTATACACTATAATACTATAGCAACAAAAGAGTATCTACAAAATAATTTATCAAAACTAAAACTGGACGAGCAAACTGTGTTACTCACACATTATTTGATCAAGACTATTTCGAGCGAGAAAAAATGTTTACTTAGGATATACGGTTGACCTCACGTGTGTATTTCGGGCAACTCGAGTAGTATCGGGATTTTATCGAGAAGTGCGCCCTGCCGCGTCGGATGCAGCCGTGTTATTGTGTGAAACAGAATTACGAACCTATGTACTGTTGGCCAAGAAGATAAATATACATCTTTTCATACAAGTTTATATGAAAAGGTGTATACTTATCGTCTTTGCACACTGCACAGTCAGCATCAGATCGATCTTGACTAGCAAAGTACTGACTGTACAAAGAGTAAAAATATAATATATGTTGTATAAAATCTTTGTAACTCAAAGTAACACACAATTTCACGTGTTTCTTTTCAAGCTAAAAGCTTACAAAGAAATTGTAATTTTCCGGTTGGTGAATGTCGCAAATTAGCTTTTAATTAAAATTACGCCAAAAATTTACGTCATTATTTCGTCGGCCTTTGTAATCGTGACCCCTTTTTAGCGCTCCACGCCACCCTTATCTCTGCTAACGAGAAAAAGACGAAAAAAATAAAATAAATAACAAACAACGTTTGAGAAAATGCGGTTTTAGCTCTGGATGATATTAAACTTTATTTCAAAATTGAGGCTGTTCTTTTTAATCTTCTTAATGTAAAAATGATTGTTGTTTCGCGAAATTATTATCACGTTAACATTTAAGTAATCATGAATTGAAATGATTTATTTTATTTATTATAGTTTGGGGCTATGTAAACTGACCAGTTGATTGTCACTGCCTTCTTCAGGGGTGACCACGTAAATATTTCAGAATATTATCATTAATGCCTTACTAACTGTTGGTTGAAGGAATTTTTACAGCATTAAGTATGCTAACTAAACAAATCAAATACATAGGGAAAAAGAATCTTCTCGGGCGGGACTCGAACCCGCAGTCTTTCCCTTACAGGGGGAATGCCTGACCAATACGGCTACCGAGACACGCCCGATATGATTCAAATTTCTCATCTTAAACGTCTTTAAGGCGACGTGGCGTCATCTACCGATTTTCTTTCGAACTATCGGAATCAATGAATGATGTTACAATCATTTTTAAACATTGATTTTTGATAACTGCGCCCATACAATTGAAGGATTTTTTACAGCATTAAGTATGCTAACTAAACAAATCAAATACATAGGGAAAAAGAATCTTCTCGGGCGGGACTCGAACCCGCAGTCTTTCCCTTACAGGGGGAATGCCTGACCAATTCGGCTACCGAGTCCCGCCCGAGAAGATTCTTTTTCCCTATGTATTTAACTGTTGGTTCCCAGTGAAGTATAATAGAGCCACTCCATCTCTTTCTGTGAGTGAAGTAAGAGGCGACTAAAGGATAGAGGTGTTCTCCATCCCGCAGTGCCAGCTTGCCGGCACTAGGCTCGAGGGATCGAAAATCGTAATTGGCGAAATGTGAGTGATAGTGCACCTCTGCCTACCCCTTCAGGAATTTACAGACGTATGTATATGTATGTATGTAATGTACGTAACAAAATCTGCACCACAGTCTCGTATGTTACTAAGTCCTGTTTGCAGGTGAGATTTGCTTAGACCCAAAAAATCCTGAAGGTACGCCCATTTCCCAGGTAATGTACATTTTTTAAAGTAATTTGGTTGAAGAATTATATTCTTTCATATTGGTCGTGGTTCAAGCACTTTATACGTTGCTTGAAATCTGATCAATCTTCACAAATGCTTTTATTCTCTGAGGGGTTAAAAGGAACTCTCTATTCAGTTCTCCGAAGTCTCCTTTATATTATACCGTTTTTATAACATGGCATAGAAAAACACTTAACAATATATTGTTTATTATTTCGTAAGTACATCATTATAACATGATTTGTTGTGTAGCTATCTTAGAGGTGTTGTAGTATATTTTAAAAACATATTGGGCACTACAACAGACGCAGTGGCACACAAATTATTACTATATTATTAAAACGTGATTTTTTAATTTACTATAATACTAAACATAAAACATAAACTGATTAACCTAATGATTTATCATAGTTCCAGATTTGTCTTGTCCTTTCCATCGGAATAGTCCCATTGCTCCAGAAAAAGTTTGATGATTGTTGTTTACTATTTATTAGCAGAAAAGATTTACATCTTTCAACTATTATCCTATCCATACTGATTGTATCATATATTCTGATAGATGTTGGTCTCTCGTAATTAGGGTCAAGCCAATTGCCGTCTAAGGGCACGTTTCGAAACTGAAATGCTAGTGAGAATTTTGTAACCCGCTACGGTGATGTCATGTTTCACGCTGATATTATAAACTGTTCAACCAGAAATGCACCAGACATTATACTACATAATATGATTGTAATTTTATACTGCGAAATGACAATATAATTAAGAAAATGTTAATAAGGTAGAAAATCTTTGAATGAAATATTTTTATAGCATGCTAGCTTTATATTATTATTTAATATATATCTCCAGTCTACTTCACTCATGGCTACGAAGATTTTTTATGCTTTAACTAAGAGTATTTCACACAAAACATTTTTTTATCATAATCCTGCTTCACGTTTCATTTAGTAGGTGTTGGTAATCGTAGACGTCATTCTCGGGATGATGAATCTCTTCCGCCTACGTCTTACAACGGTTGAGGTTAAAGTAAGCGCAATATAAATAGCCATAATCAAGCGTAGCAATCATTTTTATGTTGCTACGAGAAATCGTAGCACCATGAAAATATTGCTACGCAGAACTGTCGGTTATTAGCCTATAAAGGAAATCATTTAGAAAATTTTATAAATGACGTTGATGGACCAAGGAACTGTGAGATAAGGGAACGTTGTGGTATGTACAATATTATGTAGTGACCAAGATACAGAAAGGGATGCTTAGAGAGGAATGGGCGGGAACTTGATAAAACAGGGTTCTGTAAACAGTAGTGCAGTAAGTAACGATTATAAATGCCCTCGTATCAGAATTTATGTTAAAATACATTGAGCTATTTAGTGTAGTTTTTGATTTCTCGAAAAAAATAAACTAACAGTTCTTATAACTTATAACTTTAGTTTTAGTAGTATAACACTCACCGGGATATTTACTATGCTTATTATTTTTGTTGAGAAACCGCTAATAATATATAAACATGGTAAATATCCCGGTGAGTGTTATACTACTAATGTTAATGACCATGTCAATCTCAAATCACAAGTTATAAACTTTTACACACAAGTTATAAAGTTATAAACTTTAGTTTTTTATAACTTGCCGCCCATGGACACCCGCAACACCAGAGGAGTCACAAGTGCGTTGCCGTCCTTTTAAAAGAGAGTACGCTCTTTTCTTGAAGGTTTGAAGGTCGTATTGGTTCGGAAATACCGCTGGTGACAGTTCATTCCACAGTTTAATTGTGCAAGGCAGAACTTTTCTCGAGAAACCCACAGTTGTGGACCGCCAGCTGTCCAGATGGTGAGTGTGGAACTGCTGTCGCGTGGAACGATGGCGGAAAGAGGCCCCGGGGATCAATCCGAAAAATTCCTCGGATCACTCCCCATAGTACAGGCGATAGAAGATGCAGAGCGAAGCCACATCTCTACGCAGTGCCAAAGATTCTAGCCAATTTGAAACATCCTGGCAGTTGACGATTCAAGTCGCTAAGGTGGTGTTCTCAAAACGAGGGAATACGACGAACGGCTGTTTTTGAACGGTGAACGCACAAACTTTGATTGGTTGAATCGGACCAAATTAAATGTACCCCAAATTGAGACTTCATCTAAAGAGGCTTCAATTTCAGACACAAGTTTGTTTCGGCTCTCGTTGACGTTTTCCCGAGAAATGTTTGCGCGGCTGGTATAGAGGGCATCGCTCGTAAACTGTCGTCCGCATAACAATGAATGCTGCTAATTTGCAGCATGTCAATGACATGGAGGAGAAACCGAGCAGGCGATAGCACACAACCTTGAGGGATATAATATATACGTATTTATAAAAAATATATATCTAAGTACGTTTATCCGCATTCTAGATTCCATAAGACAAGTTACTTACTATGCTTACCATGGGTCTAGATACCGTTGTGTAGAATTTTGTGCAATACTTTATAAAAAAAATATTTTTGCATTACTTCAATAGTATACAAACAAAATATTGGTATTTGATATTTGGATATTCATAAAGAGTTTACTAAGTTAGGAAAATAAAATATTCCGTTAGACTACAAGGAAAATATTTTATGGCATCAGAAATTTTATAACTTGAAAGCATCGAAGCGTAAGCACTACTTTGCGAATTCACTCGTCTCAAGAGCTATGCATCACACAATTTATCATGTATCAGGAAGTAAGATGAAATTTTAAATAAATGGGAAATAGCCAGAGCCAAGTCAGTGCAGGTGCCCCCCTACCCAGGGGTAGGGGGGCACCTGCACTGACTTGGCTCAGGCTTAGAAATTTGTTAACTCTAATATATATATTTTTGTTATTCTTACATGATGATTTTTTTTAATTAGTTTCGTTATTTCGTATTTCTACACATATTCTCTTCTTCTCTCTACTCTCCAACGTGCGTTATAGCACGTTAACGAAACATAAATCTATTATCGCACTTTAGCGTACCGTTTACGTTAAAAAAATAGAAGGCTCTTTTTTATACTATTCTGTTGTGCAAAATACAATCTTAAACACTTCTGCCGCTGACACGTTTCATCATTTATAAAACGTGAGCAAGTCTCGCGAGCTCAAATATAAATTACTGTGGCTCCGTAACATTTGCTTATAAGCCACAACTGACGAACTCCTCCTTTGTGAGAAATAGTATTGTTTTTACACAAGAAAAAAATGACTGAAAAATTCCTGAATAATGGTATTGGTATATTTAAATTTTTTTTTTTTTTTTTACACAACGCTATCTAGACCCATGGTAAGCATAGCTTAACTAGCTTGTGTTATGGAATCTAGAATGCTGATAAACATACTTAAATACATTTTTTTTTTTGTAAATACATACATATTATACATTTAAATATTTGATAAGTTCAAATGAAAATGCTTAACATTATACACAAAATTCTGAAAATATTGTTACGTATTCCGATAATATTTTAGGATATGGAGGTGAAAAAAAAATCTTGACGTTTTTAAAATTGGATAAAAAGGAAGAATATAATAAATATAAATAAATATTCCACAACATTCTACACAACGCTATCTAGACCCATGGTAAGCTTTTATAGCTTGTGTTATGGAATCTAGAATGCGGATAAACATACTTATATACTTTTTTTTTGTAAATACATACATACTATACATAGAAACACCCAGACCAATGCAAATAGCCATATTCATGCATACAAATATTTGCACTGGGCGGGGATCGAACCCGCGCCTCCTGCGTGGCAGTCGCATGCACTACCGCCACGCCACAGAGGCTGTTTCAAGTTTTAGTTCATTGTAGGTAAAATGAAAATGTGCAGCACTGCCTTTATGTGAACATTCAGCTAACTGAGCGAAACTGTGGTACGAGAATTTCAACTAGCCAAAACGGATTTATATGGCTTATTTTGTAGCAAAATATATCCTAGAAATGGGCTGCCAGGAGTCCAAGCTCATATCGAATGTCGACTTTTCATTTTAAAACAGGAAATAAAACTAAAACCCGACTACCTAAAAATCACGCTTTAAAAAGTAACAAACAAAAAAATATCAAGGATAGCCGTGGTCGTATGCCACTTTTCCCTAGAATATATTATTTTGTTAGAGTAAGTGGCATACGACCACGGCTATCCTTGATATTTTTTTGTTTGTTACTTTTTAAAGCGTGATTTTTAGGTAGTCGGGTTTTATATTATTTTTCATTTATATTATTTTGGGGCCAAGTAAAGCTAATAATTTATACATATTTGAAATGTGCTTATTACGTCCATTCATTTGATACCAAACACGGCATATATATCTCAAATTTATTTTTTTACACAGTACCTTATGAGCGCTAGAGGGCGCCACAAAAGATTGAGTGACACGTCATATAGCGTATAACCATCGGACAATAAAGCCGCTTGTAACGATACCTCATTTGTCCAGTTCTAATAAGTAGTTGAGGAGCTATGAGGGAACAAATGAACATACATACATACATACATACATACATAGCCTGTCAAAATCATAACCCTCCTTTTGGCTTCGCCGTAGTCGGGTAAATAGCTTATAGCACATTAGCTTATATTTTGATGTTTTAACGAAGCTATTTAGCTTAATGCTATCCTATTCTATTAAACTATCGTACGTGAAATTTTACTGGATATTGTGATTTTATTCTGGTAACAATTGAAACTACATTCCCATTAGCCTCTTCATTAAACCTAAATTGCTTCTGGAATGGTCTAATAGCTAGGTGAAAATCCCTGATCTCTCAATTACAAGCCAGAGTACAACTCTAGGCTAACGTCACCGCACTACTTCTTACTATGCTTTGTATAACGCATGTAAAATCGCAAAACTTCATAATTTACTTTAATATTGAATACGTACGCAAAATGAGATTCAGCACGTAATGTTGGTATATAAAGACGTCAAGGGCATTTTACACTAGAAAACCATATATTCGCTAATGACTTTACACGTAAAATGTGCAATATATTACGCAGAGGGTTCATGCGCAATACACTTTCGAGCGCTTTGTGACTACAGTTTACACACATGAAATGGCAAGAGTCGAGTGTTTGCTACACTAACTGCCCATAACTCCTGCACGTGTAACGTACCACACAGTTAGCACAGCTCAACCCGCGCTAAGCGATAAGCAGTGATACCAACGTGGCTTGCATAAAGTCGCATAATTTGATTCGGATAATTCTATTTGCTTTGAGGATGATCTGCGCTTACCATGTACCTATTTAAAACGGATGCTGTAGTTATACATTCTGATGTTCCTCACTAAGTTGCTGCGTATAAAAATATACAACACTATAAGCTGTAAGTAAATAATATATTTGTATTTTTGAACAGAAAGCTCTGCTGCTTCGAGTTCAAAGTCTTAGTATACTTATACAAATATTTATCTTTACAGGCACATTTAATTTTAGGTATCCTAGTGTCAACGGTATTAATATGATGGGCTTCCCGCTCTATGAGTACGAGAAACATTTAAGCCGGGTAAAATCTAGCTTAAATAAATGCCAGTCTAAAATTATATTTGGCGAAGTGATGTCGACTTTACTAATGTTCTGGGGTCGACCTAAAAAGTGGCATTTAAATTGAAATACGACCCCAAATGTACAAGTTGCTTGAATTTTTGCCCTATTCGTACATTGTCATAACATCGTTTAGGCAAGGACAAGCCGGGGTTTTTAGCCACCGAAAGGAAACATTCCCCAACATGATGATAAGCGCATATACATCTTTTATTTCGCAAAATATACAGCTAATTAAAATACAAAACCATCCTGTTTATTCCATAACATTTGAATATAATACAATACGCCAAGGGATGTTCAAATAAAAGAAAAGGATAATTACCAGATATGTGGTTTTACTTAGTACACAAAATGGGAAGGCTTTTTATGTTTTAGCACTTTTTGAATACATTTCATAGAACGCAGATAAATGCAATTAACATTTTTATTTATATTCTGTCTCAAAGTTTCTAAATTATTTTTAAAACTTAGGTTTTCTGCTGATATTATAATTAGTGGTATGGGTAATGGACTGCTGAGACGGGGTCTCGGGTTCGATCCCAGGTTTACCATGGCACACACCAATGACTTTTCGATGCTTTTCGAAGTTATGTGTGTATTTATCGCAGGTTTATAAGTGCCCGGTTAATGGCAATAGGCTCGCCACCTATTACATTGGGACCTAAACATAAACTGGCGAAATGTGGGTGCTAGCACCTCTGCCTACCCCTTCGGGGAATACAGGCGTGAGTTTATGTTATGTTTATGTTATGTTATAATTTTGAAAATGTTCACACTCTACACTCTAACGGGTGAACATATTATCTGACTGAAATTTGGTGCAGGGATAGATTATTAACGTGACCGAATTACACGCAGCCAAAGCAGTGCCTTTTCGGACTGAATATTCAAACAATATCACAACTACGTCTACAGGACGTGTGTAGTCGAGAATTTCAACTACCCAGAAACAGACTAGCGCTAACTTAACCACATACAACCTGAAAGTGCAGGTGCACAGTTAAGTTTTAGATAGCAATCTTATTAAAATGCTTTTGCAAATAACTAAGTGGATAATACTGCAGTTATACGCTTACATTTTTGTATCACTAAACGTGTTCTAACCCATTTTATTATATCGATTTAGTCATAGGTAATGATTATACTATTGTGCAATTGGTATAATTAAGGATGGAAAGAAGACATTCTGTCAATTAAAATCCTAGGATTCTTTTTTTGAATAATTTGCTTGAGAAAACATCATTATTCTTTACCTTTTTTACTCAGTGAGATTACAGTGTAAGCGGAAGGTATGAAGACACACGAGAATTAACAGTCGTTGATTGGACTTATTCTCGCAACAACGAAAATCAAAGTTTGTAAAAATGTTACAAATAATACATACAACATAAATGAATACAGCAATCTTTCTTCCTTATTAGTAACAACACGATCTCAGAACAACATTCAAACGATCAACTAAAGATTTTTATTTATTTTCATAATATACATAATAATTATCTAAATAAAAATATAAAACAAGATATAATCTATGCAAACCTGCAGGTTCAGGAATCAAAGAATAACTCACGAATAAAACACGAACCTCCGCCATAAATCCAAGGTAATAAATAGCGATCGATTTTAGAGCCACTTTTTAATAAAAAAAAAAACAATCGTATCTAACGGAACCGAAAGTTTATCTAAGCCGCACAGGATAGATCGCACCCCCAGGGAAACAAAGGCGTAAAACGAAATCACTAACTTTACAGGAGAGCAAAAAAACTGTTTAATCAGATATATCTACTATAGTTTTGTTGCTATGTTCTTTTGTTATATACCAAAAAATAGGAAATAAATCAACCTTTTTTTTGTTTATATATGAAATATCTCAATGATCTAGTTAATAAATAAATGAATCTTTAAAGTTTTACGGACATTTTTCCTATTTATTTCCGACTAATCCACGAACGTAAAGATTCTTACTCCCCTCATCGTTTTCTAAATAATCATTATACTGTAACTATTCACGGCTACGCCTTTTACAAAATTCCATACTATGATTAAATACAGAGGGTAAGTACTACTTACGCCATTTTTTGCTTAATTATGGTTTACATTATCGAAGTGTATGACATATTTACAGCTTTTTTTGTTAAGTCCGAATATAGACTTTTTTAATAGTATTTTTCTGATTATCCATAACTGTAAGGAATGTTAAGCCCCTACATAAAATATATTTCAGTGGTGTAATAAAACAAGTATTTAGAAAATTGCACTTTATTTGTAGTATTAGACAACAGATCCTGTTATATAATAGAAAACTAACAACATTGAGTTATAATCATTCTGAAAACTTAAAAAGATAACATCTTAAATTTTTCGAAAAAATCTCACAAATCCAGCAATAATAAAACTTTTGAAATTATTTATCATCTCAATTGGTAATCATACAAAAGAGTAATCAATCATTTGTATTGAAACATAAAATAGGATTCTCACTTATATTATTAATTAATTAATCATACGTACCTACATAAGGTGCTAAAGTTATAAAATGACTATTTTTGTTCTTGAATTTTAAATTCAATTACAAAATAGAAGATTCTTGATTATGACCATGACATAAAATAAAAAAGGTGTCAGCAAATTTCCCTAAGGCCAGTGTAACAAGGGTGAGCCTCAAGAAGCGTTGGCAAGAAATACAGGCCTCACAAAATGGCAAAAATAGAACACAATACTCAATTAAAGTAAGTAAATAAAAATTTAAATAATAAAGAAGTAGGTAAGTGTTTCATTATATAAAATAATAATTTGTTTACATCGAAAATACACAAAATCATCAACATCACAAATGAAGACTAAAACATGTATTTGTGGCTAGATTAAAACATGTTTTAGTCTTCATCTGAATTATCGCTTGGCAATAGATTACGGGTATCGTTTTCAGATGTCAGACTCCTATAAAATCCTTGATAATGTGCCGGAATAGCATTTGAGTCACATAGAGTTTTTAAATCATTGTACAACGCAGTTGACACTGGTAATAATTCATTAAAAGCAGTTTTGAGTACAACATCCGATTGAGTGGATTGGGTTTTCCGTGTTCTCGATGAACAATATTTTTTAGTATCTAATTCAAAATAATCACTTTGCTCGAAATCATATTTGTAAAATAATTTACCAGGAGCGTCAGGAGTAACTTTGACCTCTTTTAACTTCGAAAAATACACTTTCTCACCTCTAGTATCTTTAGGCCAATTTTTATTCGAAGATATTAGTGATTTAAAATCATAAAATAAATTCTGGGACATTTCAGTCACAACAAATCTCTTATTGACCTTAGCGTTAATGATAATTTCGTATATTTGGTCAGGTGTATAAACGACTTTATTTTTTAAATTCTTTTCTACGCAAGCATGCATACAGTCCCCTTTGCGTATGACCTGTTTGTAAAAATCTATGTACTATATCCAAATTTAATGTATAAGAAGCATGCATATACATCGCAAATATAAAGCGATTTCTATTCTGGCCTGAACAATTATCAAAATATAATGACACTGATTTGATACCATTCTGAGCTTCTTTTTTGAAAAAGTCAAAGAGACAGCTTGAGATTTCATTAGCGCCTCTTTTGGCTATCTGTGCATGCCATAAAAAACAGTAACCTTGTAAAGATAACAAATTGTATATTGTAAAGTTATATACTGGATATTCCTTTTGTAATGAAAAATACCTACGTTAGATTGTGGCAAATTTAGCACCTTTTCCAAATCAAACACAGCAACAGTTTTAGTCTCAGGATTTGATGAAGATTTTTCGTCATCTTTTATTTTCCGTACAATAGATTTATTTTTTAAATGATTTTCGTAATTGTCCTTTAGTTCAATCTTACGGTCAGGGTCAGCATTTTCATAAATACTACATATCTGACACATATCCTTCTTTGGCTTAAAAAATGATAAGTTAAATTGCGAATTAAAAATATTACTATATTGGTATAAACTTGCTACTTTTACTGTGTTCAAACTTTCGGACATCCAAAGTGCATATAATCGATGCATTTTGGCCAGGTTTAAATCAGAAGCGAGATATTGACGGCTTGTTTGTTTTCTTAAATAGTGTGATTCGATACATGGAAATGATTTTATGTGCTGTATTACTCTTGTTCAGTTTCATCACTTGTTTTATGGGGACGGTTGGCATGCTTTCCGCGTAAATCCTTTATTTGTAGGTTATTTGTGTATTTATTCATAGCTGAGTAAACAGTTTTTTTCTTTAATACCGAAAGTATTTAAAAACATTACTTTACATACTCTAACTCTTGTAAGATTAGCATCTTTACTAAATGGTAGATAATAAATTAGTGTACGAGATCTAACCCGCTTTCTTTGAACTTTCATAACTTTAGGCTCTTCAACTTCTATATTATTCAGAATATAAAGCCATTGTTTTTCATGGTCTCCTATAGCCCAATAATATCGAAATAGCTCAGAACGAAGTGCTTGAGTAAATGTATCATAACATTTCATCTTGCATTCGCAAGGACTATCTAGTTCCTTACATGGCCGTAATTTCTTTGTATTATTGCTATGATATTCCATCCCATTATTTTTTAATTTTTTTTGCTTACACTTAGACCACTCCTCTGTATTTTTTGTCCTCTTTCTGCATTTAATATTACTTTCAGACTTTAGCAAAGCCCGAGAAGAACCAGCGATATCTGTTACATCCCTTTGATCACCATTTGTACGACAGTCCGTTGTATGAATAATATTAGTATTAGAATTATCATTATGAGAACAGGTGTTTTCGGAAGCATAACTAGTACTAGGTAGCAACATATTTTGCGAGTTAATATTATTATATTCTACGTTGTCAATTCGGTTAGCTGCAATTAGGTCTAAATATACCCTATGCTCATCATTATGACTAATATTGTTAAATTCTACTAAATCATTGTTAATTGGAACTGGTTGTAATGGTTTTATTGTTTGATCTAACATAGAAACAGCTTTATCGCGTATACAAATCGGATTTGATAGCAAACTAAGGTAAAAAGGTAAACAAACAGTCCGCACGCGCGCATGCGCTGTAAGGATGAATAGCTGCACGTTACGACTTGTTTGTGTGGCGTGTTCGTGAGTACGTCCGCGAACTAAATAATTGTATGTACGGAAAAAAGGCGTAAGCATGATTATTTCAAAAATTATGATACAGGTGTACACGTAAACAAGGAATACGGCATTTTATGTTTGATTATTTTTAAATATGATGAGATGTAATCAGTATTATTTTTGGAAATTGATTTTTTTATTAATCAAGAAATAGCATATTAGGCAATACATCTATTAAATGTTTAAATTATGAAATGAAACAAAAGTTTGAGTGCGATTAAGTATATTTTGATTCAATTTTACGTGCGTATGCTGATTTAATGACTTCTTTAATTGTAAAAATATTAATAATTTAAAACGTCTAAAATTGGTATTTTGGTATAAAATTCTATTTAACGCCAAAAATTTAACGGAAAAAATTGACCATATATATTTTGACTAGTACTATTCAAAACTCTAATAAAAAAAAATTGACGTATCTACACTTACGCCTTTGTTGAACTGGGTGTGCGAGATGTCCCATACTCTAAAACCACTCAAAACTAAGCTGGTTCATGTGCATAGGTGTATTAGTAGAACAGTGGACCAGCTGAGGATCTTTTTTGGGTCATAAATTGCTATGCGTATTTCAAACAGAAGTTTTATGAAGACTTTTATTTTGTCACAGCGTTGACCGGATATTTGACGTGGGCAGGAAATTGATTGTGAGTTTTATATAGAGTGGGATCTCCACTGGGTGGTGGGACAACTCGTATCACTGTTATTAGTATCATTTATTTAAGTAATAATCTACATATCGATTAGTTTATTATAAGGGTGAATTTCTCAAACGAAAAATTTTCGCGGCGTGACTGAAAATCATACCTTAAAGTTAACATATAGTAATGATTATTTTTTGTAACAAAGATATCGTTTTTCTCTATATGCACGTATAAATTATATTATTGAAACTATTTTTGTGAGTGTGTAAAAAATGTCTTTTCACCTAAATTTTAAGCTTGGTGGCGCGTCCACAACCTGTTTTCTTGGGAATGATCACAGTTTAATCAAAACTTCATTGGTTTACTGAGTATACTTAATAATAATTCGATTCGGCATTATTTTAGCTATCTTCGATACTGTCATTCGTAGTATTTAGTACTATACTTTATCTTAAAAATAATTTGTAAGTTGCGTCCGCGGCAAATGTAAAATTTTGGTGGGATTTATAAAATCATCGAAGGAGTCGTATTGAAAGTACCTATAAGGACGACACTATCATCATTGGAAACGTTCAGTTGGGTGTTAATGAGCACCAGTGCCAGTTGACCCCAGTCCCGTTTCGTTTTTCTGCCAAACACGTAAGTAGGTCGTTTCATAAGCATCGGACAAAAATATTGTAATTTTTGTGTTGATTATTTAAAACGGTTTATTCTCATTGTATGTTTTAATATTTAAGTATAGTGTACAGGTTCAGTATGTGTATTAAATTTTGGTAATGTAACCACTATATTCTAAATAGTATTTTTATAAATAATTTTTTTAGACGTGAAACTAATTTTGGTGGAGCAATTTTGGTGAATTTGGTGGGGTTTTACTAATCATCAAAATTGTATATTTACACCAAAATTTGTTTTCATAGTTATTTGATTAAGCTCCTACGTAGTCCGTCGGGCTACTAGGTCAGGTGACCTCTACGTAGTATACCCTGGGCAATGGAGAAAGCACCGCCTCTCTCCCTAGGTGGGAAAGAGGTTGTTGGCAGTTGAGGGTTGTTCGGAAGCTTTCCTAATTTTCTCTCAGATTAACCATTAGCATATGAACTACCCATACAAAAGACGGGCGAGTAGTTGGGTGAAGTCAGCTGATGCCGCAGTAGGGACAGGCCGGTGTGGTGGAGCATCGTGCTCTCTTTCCGTCACCTGCTTCTACTGGCGTGAAAGGTGGCCTCACTCTTTACTACTAAGCCTACGCCGTTAAAACCTGCCCACCCTTCTTCCCTCCTCTCCACTGTCAACATCATTTGGCTTTTCTTCCTCTGCTTTCTCACTTACATGAAAGCTACCGTGGATGCAAGAGTGCCTCATGCAATCTTTTGCACGTGACTCCACGCAACAAAGCGATGAAGTCGAAGATGTAGGTGACACGCAACTCCTGCTTATGTTGCTCCAGCAGCTAGCACTTTGCTATCGTGTAAAAGGTACTCAATCTTCTCCACAGAAGGCTTCTGACCTCTACCGTCCTCAAGCTCCTACATCCACATCCTCACATGTTGCACCAATCTATCGGCGTCCACCACCGATATTAACAGCATACATGGGCAGTTAAGGAGTGATTGTCTGATGCTATCCGACCAAAATACCACGCTGATTGGGAATGGACTAAGGACAGATCACAGATCACAGAGACAGTGATAAGGAAAATTCTCATATTGCCAACAGCGGTTCGAACAACGGAATCAGAATCGTGGTACATGTATCGGATGGTGTAAACTTCTGGAACCCTTTTGAACCGCAATGCCCATCAGCTCACCGCGTGAGAAACTTAGTTGAAGGACTCCTGTAAGTTCAGAAATAGACATCACACTACCAACTTGTCTTGCCACTCCCAAGTGTCCATGGCATATCTTCTGTCCACCCTTAGGCATACCGAGTACCATATTATGTTGCTCCAGCAGCTAGCACTTTGCTATCGTGTAAAAGGTACTCAATCTTCTCCACAGAAGGCTTCTGACCTCTACCGTCCTCAAGCTCCTACATCCACATCCTCACATGTTGCACCAATCTATCGGCGTCCACTACCGATATTAACAGCATACATGGGCAGTTATGGAGTGATTGTCTGATGCTATCCGACCAAAATACCACGCTGATTGGGAATGGACTAAGGACAGATCACAGATCACAGAGACAGTGATAAGGAAGATTCTCATATTGCCAACAGCGGTTCGAACAACGGAATCAGAATCGTGGTACATGTCTCGGATGGTGTAAACCTCTGGAACCCTTTTGAACCGCAATGCCCATCAGCTCACCGCGTGAGAAACTTAGTTGAAGGACTCCTGTAAGTTCAGGAATAGACATCACACTACCAACTTGTCTTGTCACTACCAAGTGTCCATGGCATAACTTCCGTCCACCCTTAGGCATACTGAGTACCACCTCTCCCACTTTGAGAATAAGTGCCTAAATCTTTTCCCAGCAATCTTGGATAAGTTCGTCGATAATATTGGCGCCATTAGAGTAAAATATAATCCTTGCTAGAAGCAAGGATAGATAGAAGAATCAAATGTTTTGCTTTTAATTAATACTACTAACAAATAAAGTGGTTTTGCCATATAAAAATGAAGTTGGTGATAAAAGGGTAAAAATTAAGGGTTATATGTAACTATTAAGTGCCAAATTCTAGAAAAAAAACAAAGAAATACTATAAGTAATACTAAATAAAAAATAAAAATAAGTTGATATGCAATTTTGGTGTTAGACACCAATTTCGGTGTATTGAAAATTCAGGTGGATAAAATAAACAAGTAATTTCCAGGGCTAATTAGACTATTCAAACATAATAGGCATAAAATATGTATTTCTAGCTAAATATTGAAAGAGATTACCTAAATACCTAGAAATAAAAAAAATCACCAAAATTAGCTAAAAATTCATAGATGTTGAAATTCACCCATAACAATTAGGTATGGGAAAAAATATATGAACGTCGTATACAGTGCGAAACTTTACTATGACTTTCTAAAGAATTTTTTTAAACGAATAATCGATGTCTGGACGACTGAAGCGGAAGCAATTGTATAATTTACTAAAATAGCACTATTATTTTTATGGCTAATACTTACCCGTTCAAGAAATTCAATTGGACTCGTAACACAGCATAATATACTCACTAGAGTAGATTGTCTTTATTTAATCCTTATTGAAAATAATAATTAAAAGTACCAACAAAAAGCTACTTCAAAAACTAACCTACATTGTTTGAAATGGCACTAAAATTGTTACGAAGCGAGACCTCCAAATCAATCAAACTAATGCAGCGTGGGATATAAGCTATTTAGTCGTGATGAGGCACGCTATTCTGTAATGGAACGATATTTTATTTCAAGTCATTTCACACTGCCTGCACGGTCACCATTATAGATGCTAACAACAGTAAAATAATGTTCTCTAATTTAAGTGCTTTGAGAGACATTTTGCCGCACCCTGCTTAAGAGCTCGCAATTGTAGAGGTGTGGGAACGTGTGTGATGGTGTGAAAAATCAAATCATTTTGATGTGGCAAAGAAAACAAATAACTTTTCCAAAATAAACAAAGTTCAGAATACACCACATATAATATAACACACCACACACATACAAATATAGCGTATGTGTCAATCCAGGGTGTCAGCTAACTCCATACCAAATTTTATTAAAATCGCTCCAGCCGTTTAGACGTGAAAGGGTAACAAAGATCCATCCATCCATTCATTGCGAGAGATATATGCTTTTGGCAATCTCACCTCCGGCAACCAAGGACCCAAGACGGCGTGTGTTTTGGTCGGTTCGAGTCCGACATAACCACCTCCACCGGCTCTGTGGGGGCGGTATCCGTGGGGATTTATCGCACGATAAAAAAAAACCATCCATTCATACTTATTTAGTTTTTATAATATTAGTGTGATGGATACTGTAACGTGGGTGCTAGCACCTCTGCCTACCCCTTCGGGGAATACGGGCGTGAGTTTATGTTATGTTTTTATACTGTAACGTAAACCTAAGATAGGAATATATTAATGAATCAGGCGACCTAAGAAATTACGTGTCATTTTGCTTCATCAGATCTACCCTACCTAACCTAAATCTATGATCATAAATTTGACGTATTATACATATTAGTTTGTTCATTATATAGGTATATATAATGTTCACCGTAGTATCTTAACTACCGGACTATTGAGTATGGTTAATGACGCGAGATAAAGGGAATGATACCTTCACATTTCAGCTTGGTGGGCCAAATGAATGTGTTGATTCATTTGAAAGCCTTGCTGGCCTGTGAGTACGGGTACTTCCTGATGTCAGGATTTATGTTCCAAGAAGATTAAATATCATTTTTTCGTTTATTTAGGGGTGCGTAGTCTTAAAAGTGAACATTTAGGGTGGAATTTGTGCTGACGGCAATCGATACCATCGAAATCTATAAATATAGACCTATACTTAAAGATGATCTAAAATATAACAGTCGGTGAAACATCCTGATGGTATCTATCGCAAAATTAAATGCCAAAATGTATGGAAAGTTGTATGAAGTAAGCCTATGATAAAAATAACAAGGAACTAACTTTCATTCTATGTTATACAATAATTTTTACGAGAATTAATGCGATCATGGCACAGATACACACATAACCTTGAAATTGCCTGACGTTCCGATGAAGTTACACCGGCCGTTGTCACAGGCTGACTGACTGACTGACTCCTGCCCTCTTCTAGACTCACACTCACACATTCTTGATATTTTTGATATTTTCTTTTCACCATGCACCGTCACATACCACACTAGCAGTGTCCCTATTCTGTAAGCAAATGAGGAATATTAAAATTTTCCTGAAATATAAATCAACTGAATCTTCAGCTGTATTCCAAGAACAACTTTCTTCTCAAAGTACTTATACGAATAGCACGTGGTTATACACCGAATGAAGGCGGCTAATACAGAAGCTGTTAAACTTAAAGAGCTTAATGTTCTGTAAAATTTACAGTGCGAGCATGCATGACTAAATGAATGTTCTTAATTTGAAATTATAAGATGGTAGATATTTGTGTGGTGTGTGTTATTTGTGTGTTGTTTTGTTGGGAGTTTGAAGATTTGTGGGCACTAGAAATGGCTCGTTCTGTGCAAATATTACTACACCATTCTGCTTAATATACCTACAAAACATTAGTAAACATTAGTTTAGTAGAGTATTATCGTTCAAAAACTTCCATATAACTTGAAATTTAAAAGGAATTTCCTCCCACGGATGCTCAAGTTCAGAGTTTAGTTTAATTTTTAAAACTTTAATATACTTACTTATACATAATGAAATGTTCATTTAGCATCTGCAACTAGTGACTATTAAAAATAGAACGCTAAGGTGATAGTGTTGTCGACAAAAACAACATACAGACGAATTGAGAACCTCCTCCTTTTTTAAAGTCGGTTAAAAAACGTAAATAGATGAGGCTTGCGTAGAAATATAATTCTGTTTCTATTTTTTTATTTATTTCTCCACATCACTATCCTTACAGGCTAACCTAATACAATAGTGCGGACTAAACATATGTATTTAAACATTGATATTATATTAAAAAAAGAAATAATAATAATTAATAATTAAAGATAACATGTTACTAGTGCCCTTCTTGTGAACTCACTTGACTTTATGACGATTTCAGTGACAGTAAAGTTTTATAACATTTAGATGCCGATTTAAATTTTTATAGGTTTGGTCCCAGAAGTCCTAGACTTTCATAAAATTTTATATTTTAGTTGTGTTCAATTAGCCACACGATAATACCCACAATTCCCAAAGTGATCGCAGTTTTCATCCATCCTTTATGCATCTGAAAAACAATCCGTATATTAACTTCTCATCATACAGGTGCTTAAAAAAAGGCTGCTCTCTTTATATCATTATTAAGTATAACACACTATAAGTTTTTGGAACACCTAAAATCAAACATTAGATTTATTAAGAGTTGAAAATTACCTTACATTGTTTTATTTATTTATTTATACTTTATGCACGAAGTACATAGGCAGACTTAATGCCGTAGGCATTCTCTGCCAGTCTACCATAGGGTGGTGCAGAGCTAATACGAGGTAGGCGCATATAAGTGTGGGAGGATATCATATAAACCCATTAATACAAATATATAAATAAAACAATGTACATATAAAATAATAAAATATACAAATAGAATAAAAGGTTTGGTCCCAGAAGTCCTAGACTTTCATAAAATTTTATATTTTAGTTGTGTTCAATTAGCCACACGATAATACCCACAATTCCCAAAGTGATCGCAGTTTTCATCCATCCTTTATGCATCTGAAAAAAATCCGTATATCAACTTCTCATTATACAGGTGCTTAAAAAAAGGCTGCTCTCTTTATATCATTATTAAGTAGAACACTATAAGTTTTTGGAACACCTAAAATCAAACATTAGATTTATTAAGAGTTGAAAATTACCTTACATTGTTTTATGTATTTATTTATACTTTATGCACGAAGTACATAGGCAGACTTAATGCCGTAGGCATTCTCTGCCAGTCTACCATAGGGTGGTGCAGAGCTAATACGAGGTAGGCGCATATAAGTGTGAGAGGATATCATATAAACCCATTAATACAAATATATAAATAAAACAATGTACATATAAAATAATAAAATATACAAATAGAATAAAATACATACAGGTTATACTAAAATAGATATATACACATATATATATTTATATATACATATTTAAATAAGAGTATAAATTTAATATCATTATCGTTGAGACGATGATTCTGCCAGTTCCGTGGTGATCAATTGCCGTACCCTGGACTTGAACACATCGCGGCTCGTGCTCTTCCTGATCTCCAGAGGGAGTGCGTTCCACAGACGAGCAGCCTCAACAAAGAAAGAAGAGCCTAAAAAGTTAGTTTTATGAGAGGGAAATGCGAGTAGCCGGTTATCAGTAGAGCGAAGATTTTTAACGTTGTTGGAACATAGAAACTGAAAATAAGAAGTTAAGTAAGTAGGGATAGTGGGAGAGTTAAGGATATTGTAAAGAGTAGTAAGTGCGCGTAGCTTACGGCGAGGACGGATAGTTAACCAATTAAGCTGCGAGCGGAAAGACGACACGTGGTCATATTTACGAAGATTGAAGATAAATCGAATGCAGTTATTGAGAAGACGGTCTAATTTATCGAGAAGGTCTGCATTCAGGTCAAAATAGCACACATCACCATAATCTATTAGTGGAAAGATTAAACTTTGGGCCAGCGTAACTTTCGTTCCAGTTGGCAGGAAGTTCTTCAGGCGGTACAGAACTCTACCCGTAATTTTCTGGCTCATGCTCGTCACCTACACTCGCCAGTCTAGGTTGGAATCGAGATGCAGTCCCAGGTCCTTTACTGAAGAGCTGAAAGGTATAGTTGATCCGTTATAAGTAACAGGTGGCAGTGTCGAGGTATCGACTCCACTCATCAACCTACCGCTGCCCACTATGATAGCCTGGCACTTTGATGGATTAACGGCTAACCCAAATTTGGTGGACCAATTTCCCAAAAAAGCAAAGGCTTGAGAAATCTCACCAACAGGTGCTCGAGCGTATAGCTGCAGGTCGTCTGCGTACAGATGATACGCACATCGAAGATTGTAAGTAGTAAGATTAATAAAAATAGAGAATAATAATGGAGAGAGAATACCGCCTTGAGGGATAACAGAGGTGAGATCACACCAGCGCGATGTGGACTCATCAATGCGAGTACACTGCTGGCGCCCCTGAAGATAATTTGAGAAACATTCCAGTGCATCCGCTGAGATCCTAAGATGGGAAAGTATAGCTAACAGGATATCATGATTGACTGTACTAAAGGCGTTGGAGAAGTCTACCAGGACAAGCACTGTTATCTTGGTGGCTTCCATGCCAGTCCTTATATCACCTGTAACCTTTAGAAGAGCAGTAGTAGTGCTATGACCAGGTCTAAAGCCTGACTGTAGCGGGCTCAACAGACTGTTCCGATGAACAAACCTAGAGAGCTGCTTTTGCACACATGCTTCGAGCACTTTAGACATAAAAGGGAGAATAGAAATGGGACGAAACTGGCTGGGAAGTGTTGCATTGGGAATTTTAGGAAGAGGAATTACGAAGGCTTTACGCCAAAGGGAGGGGAACGTTCTGGTGTAGAGACAAAAGTTGATAATATGTATTGTTCAGTGGAAATTAAATTTCAGTCGGAAAAGAATTTCATTTGGGATAAAAAACAAATGGTGTTCAGCAGCACATGTACCAGTATGTTGCTGTGAAACAAAATAAAAAGCTATTACCACATACACAACAAACTACAAAACCTAATTTCAAATATTTGAAAATACGAAATTGTGAAATGAGACATATAAATGTATGAATAGCCAGACAAAAAGTTCAATGTGTCCTTTGTAATAACCGTGGTATAGTTGGTCTGTTCGTTTAACAGTTCATTTGAAACGCGTGAATAAAGTGTAATTTCTCTCACTGCATGGGCAATTTTGTTTTACATTTATATCGACTTTGCACTATGAAATAAATATTTTTAAGGGGATTATTTTAACATAACAATATTGCCAGACAATTTTGGCTTACACTTTAAATGTGGGTCGCTCTGCATGTGTTGTTTTGTATAGAAAAGGAGAGAGTAAGATTAATTGGAACAGCTCATCGAATCTTTCGGTAGGATCTCGGCAGAGACGATAAAAAAGCTACCAATGAGACATGGCAAAAGAAATAATAAAAAAAAAATCGTATATTTGTCACATAACTTTTTACAGGTTGAGATACAATTTTTGTGCCATACAGAACAGTAGCAGTGTTTATATCTCAGGGAGGTACTGACACACTGAATTCTAAACTAGGCTGTAGTAGCCTGTATATTGGAGCACAGTGGATTCAGCCACGTTAGTTTCTACAGAGTTAACTGCTTTTGGCATTATTTAGTTAAAAAAAAAAAATAAAAAAAATTCCACAATATTCTACACAACGCTATCTAGACCCATGATAAGCTTTTATAGCTTGTGTTATGGAATCTAGAATGCGGATAAACATACTTAAATACTTTTTTTTTTGTAAATACATACATATTATACATATAAAACACCCAGACCAATGCAAATAGCCATATTCATGCATACAAATATTTGCACTGAGCGGGAATCGAACCCGCGCCTCCTGCGTGGCAGTCGCGTGCACTACCACCACGCCACAGAGGCTGTCAAACAAAAAATATAGCTATAGCTATGGATTCGTTTCCATCGCGCGGGCTTGTGTGTGTGTGTGTGTGTGTGTGTGTGTGTGTGTGTGTGTGTGTGTGTGTGTGTGTGTGTGTGTGTGTGTGTGTGTGTGTGTGTGTGTGTGTGTGTGTGTATGTGTGTGTGTGTGCGTGTGTGTATATATTGTTTTGTACGTACATGTGTGTGTTCGTATGAAAATAAGTTTTCGTCTAATTTGCAATTGATTTGTTGGTATCAGTATAATTTAGTTTGTTATTTATAAGTTTAACTTCACTCAACATATTCCAGTAGTTCCTCTGTTTTTTTGTGGTCTAGTTCCTGCAGCCAAGGAGTCACCCTCTTTTTAACTTCATGTCTGGTAAGACCTATTTTTAGCTTTTTGTGTATGGCGTTGTACAGTTTTATACCTAGGCTATGAGCCTGGCCACGTGCAAAAGAGGTCCTGCGAGCAGTGGGAGCATATACAGATGACACCATACGTCTTTTTGAGTTTAGTAGCGGCACATTCCGATGTTTCCTAATTATAGAGTTTAGAACAAACAGCTGTCGAACTGTCAGTACCTTGCATTCAGAGTACAGTTGTACAGTTGGGTACCTATAGGGTTTTTTTGATATCACTTTTAGAACAGCTCTTTGTGCCCTTTCCAAAGCTATAAGACGAGTCTTTCCGGCAACACCCCATACTGTGATGCAATATTGTATTACAGACTGGCAGAGTGCTAGATATACTCTTTTCATTTTATCCGGACGCAGAGTGTCTCTTAAACATTTAAAAATATGTATGAGTCGTCGCACTCTGGTTGTTACCAGTTCCAACTGCTTGTCCCATCTCAGCCAATTGTCTATCTGAACTCCCAAGTACTTCACATGACTACTTCGCATGATTTCCGGGCAAGAGCATTTTAGATGGTCAGTGCACTTGTGAGCTTTGAGGGAGAAATTTTCTGGGGCGTCAGTAACTTTATTAATTGAAAAGGCAACGTATTACCGGCGTGAAACAACACTTGTGTTGTGTTTCGACGAGTGAGTGAGGGCACCGGAGGCCCAATCCCCCCTTCCCCCCTCCTATAATGGCGCAGTCAGAAAACTTTATTGTACCCCAGGAGGGTACCAACTGCGTTGGAGAATCCCTCTCTGGACGTCCACGCTCAGGGCACAACGCACCTGGGCGTGGACGCCCAGGCTGCCTCTCGTATTCTGGGGGGGGCAAAACTGCGCGAAGGAATGCTCGAGGCAAGAGCAAAAACTCTAGGGCACCCCCTGCCACGCTGACCGTGGACTTTTGCAACATCAGGGGATTACACACTAACCTAAATGCTGTCCACCACCACCTTGAGACAGCACAGCCAGCCTTGTTCTTCCTGACCGAGACGAAGATATCGTCTCCGGCGGACACATCCTACCTCACCTATCCCGGGTACGGACTACAACACTCCTTCCTGTCTAATGCCGGAGTGTGTGTGTACATCAGAGACGATATCAGTACTCGTCGCCTCAGCAATCTTGAAGGTAGGGACCTCTCCATTCTATGGCTCCGTGTAGACAGCGACGACCATCCCCGCGTCTACGCATGCCTCTATAGGTCCCACAGCGGTGATGCCGAAACAGACCGACTCATAGAGCACATCCAAATGGCCTCAGACCTCGTGCAGCAGCAGATCCCATCTGCAGAGTTAGTCATACTTGGTGATTTTAATGCCCACCACATCGAGTGGCTCAATTCCAAGAAGACCAATCATGCGGGAAGATCTTTTCACGACTTCGCCCTGGCTTATGGCCAGCTTATGGCTACTGGTTACCACGCATACGCGAATCCCAGATGTGGAGAGCCATAATCATTCACTGTTGGACCTTCTGCTGACTTCACATCCGGATAGCTACCAAGTGTCTGTTGGGGCCACACTAGGTACTTCAGACCATTGCCTTATCCGGAGTACAGTGCCTCTTGCATGCCCGCTGCGTTCGCGAGTCGCACGCAGCCGCCGTGTGTGGCACTACAAGTCGGCAGATTGGGATGGGATGCGGTCCTTTTTTGCATCCTACCCATGGGGTCAAGTATGCTTCTCGCCGGATAGTCCCACCACCGCCGCCAGCTCTGTCGCTGATGTGGTGCTACAGGGCATGGAGCTTTTCATCCCATTCTCTGTGGTTCCCATTGGTAGCAGATTTCGGCCTTGGTTTGGTCAATCTTCCAAAACGGCTTCTCGCAGGAAGCACGAAGCTTACCCAGCCTGGGTCAATGCGGTGACGGCACGGGACCAAAATACCAACGCACTAAGAAAAGACTATAACTTTGCCTCCAGGTCCTTCAAAAGAGACATAGCAAGGGCGAAGTCGGAGCACATCCGTAGAATTGGCGAGAGGCTCGAGCGTCTACCTTCGGGAACTCGTGCATTCTGGTCTCTCGCCAAAGCTATCGAAGGGAACTTCTGCAAGCCATCCTTCCCACCTCTGCACATGGGAAATGATTCGTTGGCCCACAACGCAAAGGAGAAAGCCGATCTTCTGGGCAAACTCTTCGCGTCTAACTCGACCTTGGATGACGAGGGACAGGAACCGCCCAGTATACCGCGTTGCGAGAGCTGTATGCCGGATATCCGGTTTCACCAACGCTCAGTGCGTTTAGCACTTACGTCCCTCGATATCCATAAGTCGAATGGGCCTGATGGAATCTCTCCCATAGTGTTGAAGATGTGCGCTCCAGAGTTGGCACCGGTCTTAACGCGTCTTTTCCGGCTCTCTTACTCTTCTGGCGTAGTCCCGACATTATGGAAGACAGCGCTGGTCCACCCGATCCCTAAAAAAGGCGACCGCTCAAATCCATCCAACTACAGACCAATAGCCATTACCTCCCTTTTCTCGAAGATAATGGAGTCCATTATCAACTGCCAGCTCCTTCGGTATCTGGAGGGTCATCAGCTACTCAGTGACCAGCAGTACGGTTTCCGTAAGGGTCGGTCGGCTGGTGATCTTCTAGTATACCTGACGCATCGTTGGGCACAGGCGATCGAGACCAAGGGAGAAGCCATGGCGGTTAGTTTGGACATAGCGAAGGCCTTTGATCGGGTCTGGCACAAAGCGCTTTTATCAAAGCTTCCTTCTTATGGGCTTCCCGAGAAATTGTGCAAATGGATTGCTAGCTTTTTAACAGACAGAAGCATAAAAGTCGTAGTCGACGGTGAATGTTCTGACTCTATGTCTGTGAATGCTGGTGTCCCTCAAGGTTGTGTGCTATCGCCCACTCTGTTTCTCCTCCATGTCAACAATTCATTGTTATGCGGACGACAGTACAAGCGATGCCCTCTATACCGGCTGCGCAAACATTTCTCGGGAAAACGTCAACGAGAGCCGAAATAAACTTGTGTCTGAAATTGAAACCTCTCTAGATAAAGTTTCAATTTGGGGTAGACTTAATTTGGTCCGTTTTAACCCCACAAAGACACAAGTTTGTGCGTTCACCGCAAAAAACAGCCGTTGGTCGTAGTCCCTCGTTTTGAGAGCACCCCCTTAACTGTCTCAGTCGATATTGGAATACTTGGTGTTGACATATCGAGCGAAGTCCAGTTTCGCGGTCATTTAGAGGGTAAAGCTAAATTGGCCTCGAAGAAGCTGGGTGTACTCAATAGATCGAGACAGTATTTCACTCCGGCTCACCGCCAACAACTTTATAAGGCGCAAGTACGGCCACATATGGAATACTGTTCTCAGGAGCACCTCAGTGCCAACTTCTCCCTCTGGACCGCATCCAACGGAGAGCGACTCGAATCGTCAACTGCCGGGATGTTTCAAATCGGCTAGACTCTTTGGCACTGCGTAGAGATGTGGCTTCGCTTTGCATCTTCTATCGCCTATACTATGGGGAGTGCTCCGAGGAATTGTTCGGATTGATCCCCGCCGCCTCTTTCCGCCATCGTTCCACGCGACAGCAGTTCCACACTCACCATCTGGACAGCTGGCGGTCCACAACTGTGCGTTTCTCGAGAAACTTTCTGCCTCGCACAACTAAACTGTGGAATGGACTGCCACCAGCGGTATTTCCGAACCATTACGACCTTCAAACCTTCAAGAAAAGAGCGTACTCTCTTTTAAAAGGGAGGCAACGCACTTGTGACTCCTCTGGTGTTGCGGGTGTCCATGGGCGGCGGTAATCGCTTACCATCAGGCGATCCGTCTGCTCGTTTGCCTCCCTAATCCATAAAAAAAAAAAGAAAAAAATTGTGTTTTGCCAACATTGAGTGTTAGGAGATTTTTTTTTAGCCAGTCCAAGACTTTGCTGAGTGAGAGCTCGGCTCTCTCCTTTACAATTTGCCAGGTGGGTCCGTTTACAAGGATCGCTGTGTCGTCTGCATAAGTAAAAATTTTACTATTTGGCAATTTCATTGTACATAGATCGTTGCTATATAGTTGGAAGAGAGTAGGGCCCAGTATACTCCCTTGCGGCACAATTAAATTCATGTGCAACACCAGTTCTGAATTCTACCCCAAAATTGAATAGGAATGTTTGCATCCGAGACGTTCACTTCAGAAGTTGTCGCTCATATACTTGTACTTTTCCTTCCGATTTCACCTATTATAAATTTGATAAGAGTGACAGCCGTTTGACTCCACAACCTAGTGAGGAACGCCTGCGCCAGAGCTGATGAGGTTGACTTCAGTCCAGAAGCACTTAGTGGGGCCCTATACATCTCTTTGTATACACATATTTATTGAACAAATCTAAATATTTTTTTAGTAAACATAATTCTGTTTTAAACAAAAAAAATAGTAAAAGAATCAGAGCTATAAATAAAGTACACACACAGTAATAATGAAAAGTCACAGAATATTGAAAATTAGGTTGCCACCTTTCATAACTAAGTAGAGAGTGGCGGTAATTATAGTCCTTTGTTGCCTTTGTATTTTGACACAGAGATAACAAAGGATAATGAGGGCATGTAATGAGGACACACATTATATACATGTTTATTAAATGTAATACTGAGATAAGATGATATGTGTTATTAGGCCACTTGTAGAAGAAGAATATTGCGACAAAGTTTTTGTTTGATATTGCCGCTATTGGTACAATACGCACGCTTCAATCCCATGAGAGTAGATAAAGAAAACTTACTTCCACTTGGTAAGATCCTACAATATGCGTTTTGCATAATACTTTGATAATTATTTTTCAGAGATACTTGTGAATTGTGAGTATTCTAGACCTGGCTGCTCTATAAAACATACTTAACTGATTGAATATACGTACCCCTAGGTCGACCAAACCTTTATTGGGTTGCAATGTTATTATTCTCTTTTCATCAGTTTCGCATATCTGCTTTAGTTCCCCCTCCGTCTTCTATCTTGGTCATTCTTGGTTCTTATTGCAAAATATACTGAGATATTACACTCGTAAACTGAACTTAAAATAAAAACATTATGAGAGTTCCCACTTTAAAGGAGAGTACCCAATAAAGTAGCATTGATGAAAGCACGTGCAGCAGGCATTGCGCTTCTAAATTTAAATTTTATGAAAGTCCTCAAAATTATGTATAAGAAAAGCACTAAGCACGCATTTTTGTAAGCAGTAAACATTTGTTTCATCATCATCATCATCATATCAGCCACACATAGTCCACTGCTGAACATAGGCCTCTCCCATAGACCTCCAGAATGACCGATCTGAAGCAGCCCGCATCCAGCGCTTCCCGGCGACCTTGATGAGGTCGTCCTTCCACCTGGCCGTTGGGCGTCCCACACTACGTTTGCCCGTACGCGGTCGCCATTCCAGAACTTTTTTGCTCCATCGGCCATCTGTTCTGCGCGCTATGTGTCCCGCCCACTGCCACTTCAACGAGCTAATCCGCTGGGCTACGTCGGTTACTTTTGTTCTCCTACGGATATCATCATTTCTGACGCGATCATTTAGGGAAATACCGAGCATAGCCCTCTCCATAGCTCGTTGAGCGACTCTGAGCTCTTGTAGGAGACCTATAGTGAGGGACCACGTTTCTGATCCGTAAGTCATCACCGGTAACACACATTGGTTAAAGACTTTCGTCTTTAGGCACTGAGGTATGTCGGACGAGAAGACATCTCGTAGCTTCCCGAACGCTGCCCAGCCGAGTCGGATTCGTCGATTTACTTCGTCTTCGAAGCTGGAATTGCCTACCTGGATCAGTTGACCCAAGTAGACGTACTTGTCAACAGCTTCTAAGACTGAGTTCCCAACATGCACCGGTAGAGGCGCAACATGGACATTTGACATAACCTTCGTCTTGTCCATGTTCATCTTAAGGCCCACCTGTTGGGATACTCTATTGAGGTCTTCGAGCATGGTGTTTAAATCTTCCAGCGATTCTGCCATGATGACAATATCATCGGCAAACCGAAGGTGAGTGATATACTCGCCGTTTATGTTGATGCCACGTCCTTTCCAGTTCAGTAGCTTGAAGACGTCTTCCAAGGCAGCGGTAAACAGTTTCGGAGAGATAACGTCTCCCTGTCTAACGCCCCTTTTCAGTGGGATTGGCCTCGTGCTCTGTTCCTGTACTCGGACCGACATAGTGGCGTTCTGGTATAAACACTTCAAAACTTCGATATACCGGTGATCTATCCGGCACCGCTGGAGAGACTGCAACACGGCCCATATTTCGATCGAATCGAAGGCTTTCTCATAGTCCACGAATCCTAAGCAGAGAGGCCGGTTATACTCTTTGGTCTTCTGTATAACTTGTCGCAGCGTGTGGATGTGGTCTATGGTACTGTAGCCTTTTCGGAATCCGGCTTGTTTGGGAGGTTGGAAGTCATCGAGCCTGTCGGCGAGACGGTTCGTAATAACCCTCGAGAACAGCTTGTAAATGTGACTCAGGAGCGTGATGGGCCTATAATTCTTCAACAAGGTATTGTCGCCTTTCTTGAAGAAAAGGACCACCACGCCCCCGTTCCACGCTTCCGGCGTTATGCCTTCGTGTAGGACGGAATTAAAGAGCCCCTGAAGGACCTTTAGTACCGGCGTTCCGCCCGCTTTCAGAAGCTCTGCTGTAATTCCGTCCTCACCCGCCGCTTTGTTATTTTTTAGCTGTTTGAGGGCCATTCTAATCTCGTACAGGCTGATGTCCGGGATATCTTCGGTATAATGTCGGGTAAGCTTGGCTCTAGGATCTTTAACCATGCCCGCGGGCTGTTTAATCGATGTATATAGCTGCTCATAAAACCTTTCGACCTCCCTAAGTACCTCTACCGTTGTCGTTGCCATACTGCCATCCTCCGTCTTCAGCTTCGTCAACCGGCTTTGTCCAACGGACGCATTCCTTGCAAACACTTTGGAGCCTTTGTTTCGGTCTATCGTCTCCTTAATATTTTTAGTATTATAGGATCGAATGTCATGTCGCAAGGATTTCTGTATGCGTCTGTTGAGCTGCCTATGTGCCTCAGCATCAACGGAGGTCTGTAGGGGCATAGATCGACGTTTGGCCATGAGATCAAGGGTCTGGGTCGAGATCTTCTGAGGTTTTTGGTTGTTTAAAAAAGTTAAATACGGTAAACGATGCTCTTCATCAAATATATTGTAAAGCAGTGGTGCTTATTCTGAATTAATATAGAACGAGGATTATAATTTCGAATTATTTCAATTTTAGCAAAGTATTATAAAATGTGATATTTTTATAAATTCAATTCGTGTGTTGTCTAAAATTATTACAAATTTACCACTTTAGCGTGTAATAGCGTCCTCTTTTAAATCTACGGATATTGCAAAGTACAATCACATACAATGTTTTTCTGCAAAATGAAGCTATGATACATATTTTTCAATTTTCAATCAGAATAACCAGAACGAAAACACGTTCAATTTCCAACGAACGACATCTGAACATAAAAGCCACGATTTACTTCCAACATTGTTGTCACGCATAAGCTGAGCAATACGGTACATCTTATATCTTAAATCATATTACAAAGCGCTCCTAACGGCTGACAATGTTATGTCTATGCAAATACGTCTGCATATTATATGCCTGCATATTGAATGTTTACCGCAATGCCGTCCTTACAATTTCCCATGAGAGCTCAGTAATGTACCGCGATCAGATAACTATATTATTCATTATGATAATTAATTAGTAGTGAGTATACGGGATTGATAGTTTGATATATATTATATTTGAATACGTAATCTTTGACATGGCATTATTATTCCGGTTTATTGGCAGGCTCCGTATGAATCTTCTGTTTCCAAATCGATTTCATCAATAAATTAGTATCCTCGTAAGTTAACCTGTTAATTTATTTGTTTGTCACTCGAAACTTTTTCATAGGTGGAAAATTTGGCGCAAAGATTTATGTATACACGGCAATTTTTTTTAAACAGGGTGTCCTCTGCTCCCTGTCTTAAAAAAATCGCCATAATTTTAGCATTGTTCCCGGTTATAGCTAATGTTCACCTCGGACCCAATAGTCTGTTAAATGTCTATCTTCTACTTTTGATAGATTTATACTCTGCCATTTTTATGGGAGCAATCAACTGAAACTAAATCCTGCACCAGTCTTTTCCATGAATGTGTAAGTGTACCAGCTTACGTGTGAAGTCGGTTTGCCCCCAAAACTTTATGGGTCCCAACTAATAATATAAACATAACATAAAATGTCTCGCTCTACCATGTACCTTTCATTACTATCAGTTAATGGTTTAGTCAAGAATAAGTACCAAACAGACAATTTATATACCTAATATTATTAAGGATTACAATCTTGGAATTTAGATCTCAGACATCTTCATATTATTGCTGTTGTCAACTTAGTAATGCTCACTTTGAGTGAAATTCCTTCAACTAAAATGTAATCATCAGCACGACGGATGTGTTTGTAAATGACAAGATTAAATTAGTGTACGAGAAACCTTGTCGAAATTAAGTTACAGTGCCTGGAAGGTTATTGGATTCTATTAATATAATTGTGTTAAAGGACCTAATGAAATTACTGCTTTTAAAGACAATTAAAAAACATTGTGGCTCTTTTGGAGTGCTGACAAAAGTTACACCGTAAAATAAGTAAAATATATTAGATAACTTCACCAAAAAATGTGAGGACTAAAACATGGGAATGATTACAATTTGTCAAATATCGTTGTATCGTCATGACGTCTATCGATCGATTGGTCATGACGATGACGCGAGTTCCAGTTGAGTTCGAGACGAGTTCCAGGTCACCTATATTTTTCGTTAAAAACTGTCCAATGCGACTAAAGAAATTTTCACTTCAAAAACATTTTACAATCCTCCAACCATGTACGAGTACCTACGTCCGCGAGTAAAAGCAAAATGTAATCCATACATACAATAGGACAAGGCTTATTGTGTTAAACAGATCTATGAATAAACCAATACTTACAAAATCTCATCAAAACATATAGGTATGCCCGACACTTTAGAACACAAAATGGTTCTCACTGAGAGCAAGTCGCAGTCACAGAGGCAATAAGGGAAAGGTGTCATTGCATTGTGCGAGCTAGAACATAGTTGTTGCACTCAAACTACTGTTGTGTTCGCTTCAATTTTCTCCGAAGCAAGACTTGGGCAACGAGAACAGCCATTTTTGTATGAAACTCAAATAATAAGTTCGTTCTAAAATGTTTTCAGGCTAAAATAGGGTATTTTAGTTCTATTATGTTAGTCTTAACTATTTGTTTGTGTAGTTAGAAAGTTAAATGTGCTTCGTATTGTTACAATGCGGTTACGTGAACAACAAATATTTATCCATTTAGTATGACAGCGATGTCTGTATCGGGACCACACCAAGGTCTTCGAGGAAGAAGCCAATCTTAATCTTTAGCCAGTACACACGCTTCTGGCTCCATCTTTATTCTCGAGGTCAGATGGCTATTGTCAGATGGAAAGATAGGCTTGTAGAAGTCAAAAGGGAGACCTCGGGTTCCAAGGCATAAGGTAGAAACAATATTAAAGCTACTAGCAAGCGAAGTGCGAAATATGAGTTAATATACCTCTGCCAACTTCCTGGACACTTAAAAAAAAAAAAAATAAAGGTGCAAATATACGTATGTATGATAGTGAGATAACAGAGCTTACAATCAATGTTCGGATTTATCCCCGCCGCCTCTTTCCGCCATCGTTCCACGCGACAGCAGTTCCACACTCACCATCTGGACAGCTGGCGGTCCACAACTGTACGTTTCTCGAGAAACTTTCTGCCTCGCACAACTAAACTGTGGAATGAACTGCCACCAGCGGTATTTCCGAACCATTACGACCTTCAAACCTTCAAGAAAAGAGCGTACTCCCTTTTAAAAGGAAGGCAACGCACTTGTGACTCCTCTGGTGTTGCGGGTGTCCATGGGCGGCGGTAATCGCTTACCATCAGGCGATCCGTCTGCTCGTTTGCCTCCCTAATGCATAAAAAAAAAAAAAACATCAATAATAGCGCCTCTGAAAGGGCCAAAATTTATAGGTGCAATTATTTAACTTTTCTTTTGTTCTAAGTTTTCCAAGAAGGTTAACAAGAGTGAACTCCTATAATTTACTAGTTTATAAATTACTTTTATGTTCTGAGGGCCATCTCTATTTAATCTAATAATGTTTAATTTGGGTTTATACGACAATGAGTAGAAGTAATGTAAATAAAAGGTTACCTATGATAAGTTTTGCAAGTTAATAAAAAGTAAATTAGTATATAAGCATAAGGCCTGTACTCCATCCGATAGTAAAAATATAGCCCATGCCAAAGTGCCCGCTCGACGACAATATGGGCGGAAACATAGCGAAATATGGGTGTTAAAACACCTCTGCCCACTCAAGGATTTACAGGTGTGAATATAGGTATCTGTGTGTAATTATAAGTTAAAACTTTGTTCAATCTCAAAAGATTCAGAAACTCAACACGAGTTTCATGAAGTTAGATCTTTTATATCCAATTACAAGAAATTAACGTACATCAACGCGCACAGCTCAGACGCGAGCATTGAGGTTTTATGTCGAGCATCACAAGGAACATATATCATTCTAAGGCCGTATAATTTTGTATGATCACATGTCCTTATTGTAAAGTCTGGCTTTTGCGGAGTCGTAACACGTAGCAGTATTTTATGCTGCTGTCGTATGCAGGTACAGTTAACGACAGAATCACCTTAGATCTGTAAGCTTTCATAGTACTTATATGATAAACAAAAGTATTAACTTTGTCATCTATATGAAAGTATGAATTTTTATTTGGGGTAAAAATCGTTTGTATTTTTTGAATGATCGGTAACTTTTGTTATCGTCTGTACATAGCATTAGTGCTATTAAATACAAAACTAGCTTATATGTTGATTATGTATATCATAATGCAACGGTTATGTTAGCCGATTGGGAGCGTTTTATTCGTATTTAGCGGTTACATTTAAATGTTAAAGCAAATGTTCATACGCGTGTGGTTTAATAACAGGAATGGAAATGAGAATCATCTTTTTTTACGAGTATGATACTCACGCCTGCGTAGGGTAGGCAGAAGTATATTACATTGACATTTACACACAATTATATTTTTATTTCCATAAGTTTTTTACGTGTGCTCTATGTGCTCAGAAGCTCAAAGGTCAACTTACACTTCTCATGAATATCATCATCATCTTAGAGTTCATTTATTCCTTATCCTCCATTGGTCTGTATTATGCATTGTATTATGGACGTGACTGCCTTCTAACCCTCCAACCATGAAAGAAGTCTGCGTCAGAGTCTTATCCGTTACTTGCAAGTGCATCAACTATCTGGTGAGACTCGGTACTCTAGAATGTTCCTAAGGCCTTCTACGCTTGCATCTATAGTGTACAGGACACGATCACTAATTATTCTTCAACGCACCAAGACACAACTAAACAAAAAAAAATAGAGACTACAATGAAACACGCCATAAAATTGCATTACAGTCCAGGTGTAACGTCCAGGTAATCAATTCTGTCCTGCCCATGTCGGCACAGCCCCGACATGGTCCGGGAAACACTCACTCCGGGACCATTACTCAACACATTGTATTGTGCACCACAGGTTCCAGCGAATTTTATTTTTGTATTGTCCCTTTGAACATCGTTGGTTGTTATGAGACAAAGCAGATATTTGTTACGAATATGGCTTTTGTTGGCGGCTTCGTGTTTATCTTTATGTAAATTAGGTTGATTTTATGTAGATTATTGTTTTTCAAATTGTGTGTTCGAATGGATCGTTCATACTTGACTCAAATAACAGTTTCCTGGAACATTCCCAACTCACAATTTTGCAATTTAAGTAGGTCAGAGACTGATAAGCTTTGGTGTTTCAGAAAATAAACGGAGGAATTAATGTAAACTGTCAAGTATTTTTAGGATCGACTGATCAGGTTCTTAGCCCTGAGTGTTTTCGGTTGGCTCATTTATTCACTCAAAACTCCATCATATTAACTAAAAACTTCAAATTTTTTAGTAGGCTGTACTTTTTGAAGGCATAACTTTATTTTTCTTGCGATCCCGAAAAACTCCTTAAAATAATAATTAACTTTAAAAGGCGAATCGAAAGGACCGTATTATTTTACAGCATGATAGATTATGAGTAGGTAAAATTATTTTTAAATCAAGATTTTTGATCTATAAAAAATGCACTATTCTAACATTTCTTTTCGTTCTTACATTAATGAAGCATTTAATGGTCCAACTTCTACTTTCATCAAGTATATAGTCATATTTTATGAGTTACCTTTGCCATCATAAAATCAAACAGATCATTATAACCCAATATATTAGTATCAGAAATTAGAAAACATAATAAGTTGTTTCAAACCTGTTTGTAGTAAGTAAACATAATTTTGAAAGTGTTATGTTACAAAACACGCGAATGGTGAAACTAGGTTAAAACTTCTCTTTATTTTACATTAGAACTTCTGAAGAAATGTAAGTTACTTTTACATTATTTGTAAAATGATTACTCTCAAATCTTGATATAACTGAAAGCAACGCAGAGTTGCCTCATGCTGAAATAATAGCTTATGAATGTAGTTGGCTTAAGTTTTCATAGTTTTGAGGCGAAATGGTCTCTTACCGCCAACGTGTTCTGTGTTGGAACTTTCTACGTGATGTAGTGAAACTATGGTCTCATAGGAATTTTAAAACATCTGGCACGATGAGATAAAACAGTCATCTCGGTATACCTACCTATCCATTAATTATATCCATACTAATATTACAAATGCGAAAGTAACTATGTCTGTGATTTTGATGAAATTTGGTATAAGGGTAGACTAGACCTTGAGAAAGGACATAGGGTATATTTGGTCGCGATAACCGACATGACGGAGCCGCGGGCAATAGCTAATACTTCATAATCACCATGTTATTATTACCATTCTGTGGGGTTAGTGTAATGAAATATTCTTATATATTTTTTGCTATCACAATTGATATAATTTAACTTCCTTTATACCACTTACTTGGCAGACAAACACAGGGCTCGCCTGATATAAAGTGGTTGACGTGGCTTATGGACTTATGTAACACCAGGGGCGCTACACTCGTGCTAAAAACTTGTAGTGCCCTTCTTAAAGAAAATAGTAACATAGTGCGACATTGCTGCTAATTCTGTTGTTACATCTCTAAACTTAAAATTCTCTAAAATGTTCTAATTGCATCTGTTTCTTTCATTATCAGATAGAAAAGGACAGATGATTTATTTTAGTGAACACCTGTCAAATTAAGTCGGCGCCATGACGGTACGCTTCAATTTTAGTCGACATCTACGAACATGCGACTTAACTTACTACGCACCAACAAGGCGCTGTCTTAATTTGACAGGTCTTAACTTGAATAAAATCATCTGTCCTTTTTTATCTGATCATGAAAGAAAGAGATGCAATTAGATTTTTTTAGAGAAATTTAAGTTCAGAGATGTAACAACAGAATTGGGAGCAATATCAAGCTATTATTACACTTTTTTAACTCTCGCGTTCCATTATGTTATCATTATTAATGACCATACATGATGCTCCGTGATCATTATTGTATATTATTTCACTGTTTTGTTGTTACTTTTATCTCACT
Source organism: Eilema sororculum (assembly GCA_914829495.1). NCBI lineage: Eukaryota > Metazoa > Arthropoda > Insecta > Lepidoptera > Erebidae > Eilema > Eilema sororculum. The sequence continues at coordinate 13,701,235 of OU618552.1, read as the reverse complement.
TTTTGTACGTACCTACTAAAAACTTTATAATATTATGAACAGTGACACTAAAACATGTTAATCCGTTTGTAATAACAGAGCAAATACAAAGTATATCTATATCGACTAATATTTATATAAATAAATAAAAAATAAAAATAAAGAAAACAATTTTTCTCAACTCTAACTTTTTTCCATAAACGATATTTAGCGTTACGAACAATTCTTTTTTCCAGTATTTATCAGATCCCAACCGCAAAACTTTTATTTCGTTCGTATCGAGAATCACAAAAGAAATCAAGATGAAAATAATAACTCAAATTTGTAAAGTAATTTAAACCCGAAATCCATTGCGGGTAACAAGTTAAAACAAGTTAAGAGTGTTCTACTTTATTAACCAACTTAATGAATGTTGTAAAAGGAATCTGTCTACCCTTTTCTAAGTCAAAGTAATCGTTGATTAGCTGTCAGTGTATTACTGAATTTTGACTTTAAATGGAATTTATTATCTGTATTTACGAAAAATAGTAACAACTGAAACCGCGTGATTGCCGGCAGGTCTGAATTAGGACCACCCCTCTCTTCCCATGCGGTGTTGTACAAGGTGACTAAGGGATAGGGTTGTTTAACATCTGACAGATATACCTACACAACCCAAACTTAGCCTCTGATGTATGGTTTGAGTAAACAGTAGTACCCGGAATACGGCTATAGGCTCACCCCCTATTACGTGGGAACAAATACAATGATTGGTGAAATGTGGGTGTTAAGTCACCTCTAACCCTCCAGGGATAGAGGCGTAATTGTATGTATGTAAATTGTAATGAACGGTTGGGCTTTACTTAAGATTATATAATTTATTTATTTTCAAGAAAACCAACAGCGATACAGTAAATGAATTTCAAGACTATAGACTAAGAGTAAGGCTAATAACAGGTTTTCCTTAACTATTACAGAAAGATTAAATCGGCTTGTGAACGGATACAATTTGTTATCAAAATTTTGAACTTCTTAATTACGCATTCTGTAAAAAATACAACCATTAATAATAAATTTGCAGTCATAAATCACACAGCATTTCCGTGGATTAATTTCGTCCCCTGTTTTACTACTTAGCACTCACTTCCTCCGAACTCCTACAATATCTCGACAATAAGGTGTCAGGAACTTAAATCGTCCGAGCATCAAAATGCTTAAATAAGTTTGTTTTTATCATTAAAATTTACGACGGAATTTGTACAAAGAGAAGTGGGCGATCACAAAAAGAGAGTCTATTGTAGCGCGCCTTCCAGAACATTTGCAGTATCTTGCTAATGTACCTATCAAGCTTTGAAAAATGAAGACGGTTTTCCCCAAGGGGCGCATCGTGTTTTTTGCTTTCTCTTTGTTAATTTAAACGACTGTTCGTCATGTACCCATGACCTTGAGTGACATTTGGAATACTAAAATCCGATTTAATTACTTGATTTGTGACTACAGTGAGGAAGTTCTTTTTTATTTGTACCTATTGGATGTTCAAAAAGTGGGTCATTGGATCTAATGATCCAATGACCCACTTTTTGTCGGAGGTATAATTTATTCTGTTTTTAAGTATTGAGTACAATAAATTGTATGTCTATTAGGAAAAGCTCCCTGAAACAGGTTATTTTCTAGAAATAGAAAATTCGTTATAAGGATTTAATTTATACGTTTTCTACTTTTTTATTTCATATAGAACCTACCAACCCAGCAGATGGTAAGACGCTGTATGTGAAATCTAAAGTTGTTGTTGCATACAATAATAACAAATTACGGTTAAGAACCTCTTGTTGAGGTTGAGCAGCGCACTTCGGCCTAAAAGTAAAGAAATAATGCAATTAATTGTTATAACTTAATATTTACTCTTTTTGAAGTAGATTTTTGTAGAAAGAAAAATTTTTCGATGTCTAAAATCGAATAAAAACTTAGTTCTTAAAAAAAATATAACTCCTTATCTGATTTTGAGAGCGTAATGCTTTCAAAAGTATAAATGGAAGAATAATTTATTTGCGCCTATTCTAAAAAGTTTTTATGTTATCTTTTAATATAATGGTTTTCGATTTTAATGATACGAATCGGAGGTCCCTAATGTAATAGTCTATCATAAATAACAAGTCTTGAGGCGAATTTGCGAACTATCTTTAACCCACGAGATCGACCCACAAACTAAATTTAATTTAAAATGTAACCTAATTCGAAAATCTGAAAAGTTAAATATAAATGTTTTTCTATGGCAACTAATTGTTTTTTTTTTGTTTTATAAGGGACATATCATCTTCAATTTGATTTCGCCTCGCCTGATGGTAAGCTAAAGGCAAAGTCTCGGAAAGAGGGTCACCATCGTAAACTTGTACCTACCATGTTAACAGAGCCTTTTTGATATACGTATAAAATGCATTTTGTGCATTTCGATCTGTAGAGGGGAAGAATGAAGGAAGGTAAAAACTGAAAAGAAACACGATAATGACCTCTCATAATGTTTAAATAATGTACTAAAATATCTCTTGTCTTATTAAATTTTCAGTACAATAGACTTTGATTCTCATTGGATTGCCATTCCTCTGTGCACTCCCGGATTTGCCGGCACCACCTACCAATGCGATTTTAACTCAACCTTAAGTTAAAATCGCATTGGTAGGTACGAGTACCTACATATTATTTCACTTATTTGCTTAAATGCCATGTAAGTATACAATAAAGATTTAAAAAAATACTTTCCTTTCCACAACAATGACTTCTTTGTAGGTATACTTAAAACTAGAAAAGCTGTGTTGAACAAAAAATGTTTCACGAGAACCTACAATAACGGAGCCTGCAAAATGTCAATTTTACATAACCGTGTGTGTTGATGCAAGCAAACGCTAACATAAAACACAAATATAAAGCAGAAGCTCTTTGTTACGAGGCCCTTGTTCGCTTTATATTGTTTTCTTAGAACGAATATGTTTACACTCAAGAAGGTGGAAAGTTTCTTCAAAGAAGTATTCCTCGACTAGATTGCACGCTAGAAACTGGGAGACAAAACATACTGGCGTCGCCGGGCTTTATATTCTTTTGCTTTTTTACATAATAGGGTAATTTTAACATTACACATATTATTTAAAAATACAGTGAGTATTGTATATTCATTGTATAATTATTACTTATATAGGTATATATGGGTATATACCAACTTATTATTACTATTACTACTAAATATTATTTCAGTTAATGTTAATAAGTGTAATTTGTCGACATCATTTAATTTGAAGGAATTTTTACAGCATTAAGTATGCTAACTATACAAATCAAATACATAGGGAAAAAGAATCTTCTCGGGCGGGACTCGAACCCGCAGTCTTTCCCTTACAGGGGGAATGCCTGACCATTTCGGCTACCGAGACACGCCCGATATGATTCAAATTTCCCATCTTATACGTCTTTAAGGCGACGTGGCGTCATCTACCGATTTTCTTACGATTAGTTATTAGTTTTAGTTAGCATTAGATTAGTATTAGTTAGCATACTTAATGCTGTAAAAATTCCTTCAATTGTTTGGGCGCAGTTATCAAAAATCAATGTTTAAAAATGATTGGAACATCATTCATTGATTCCGATAGTTCGTAAGAAAATCGGTAGATGACGCCACGTCGCCTTAAAGACGTATAAGATGGGAAATTTGAATCATATCGGGCGTGTCTCGGTAGCCGAAATGGTCAGGCATTCCCCCTGTAAGGGAAAGACTGCGGGTTCGAGTCTCGCCCGAGAAGATTCTTTTTCCCTATGTATTTGATTTGTATAGTTAGCATACTTAATGCTGTAAAAATTCCTTCAATTGTTTGGGCGCAGTTATCAAAAATCAATGTTTAAAAATGATTGTAACATCATTCATTGATTCCGATAGTTCGTAAGAAAATCGGTAGATGACGCCACGTCGCCTTAAAGACGTATAAGATGGGAAATTTGAATCATATCGGACGTGTCTCGGTAGCCGAAATGGTCAGGCATTCCCCCTGTAAGGGAAAGACTGCGGGTTCGAGTCCCGCCCGAGAAGATTCTTTTTCCCTATGTAATTGAATCATTTAATTTTTTCATTTATTTTTTTTCACTCTATAATTTTATTTTATTGAAATGTTAATTGTTTTATATTATAGTGAATATTATTATGATCTTCAATTGATCGCAATAAATGATTTGAATTTAATTGAATTACACTATAGCAAGTCAAACAGTGAAGACGAATCAGGGTCGCAGTCAAGCCGATACCTACTATCCGTCAAGTTTCCTCTCAGGATTGAGAAACTAAGATGGATGCAATTGATGTAAAAGCTAATTTTACCTATTTTTACACGACTTTTATTCGTGTTAGAGCAGGTGAGGTTTTCCTAGACTCCTAAGCTTAGACTACACACAGTATACACACTCTATATCTAGACGCAGCAAGTTTAATTTCAAGGCGGCGCGCGGCGTAAAAATGGCTACTACTTCTGTATAAGTTGACATATACATAAATCCCATGACATGCACACATTAAGAGCGCGCATAAAGCTAGAAAATAGTCAGATTTCACCCGCACACTTCATACGTCCCGCTCTCGTCTGTCCACACGTCTGTCGCCCCGCAGTATTTTGTGTGGCAGCTAACCGCTGTGTTTAGTACGCAGGCGCACAGTATACCCAAAATAATCAGATAAAATTTGGCAAAGTACGAGCTGGATCATTATCTATATAAGGTATACTTTGAACACACAATAATTTTATTTTTGGTGATAGATAAAATTAGTGGGATTTGTAAAATAAACATAAGCATTGAAATAAAACCACTTTTTACGGATTCTATCGCGTATATTTGTTATTACCTATTTACTTTTTAAACCGACGTTTCGGCTGCTGCAAATTTACGCAGAATGAGCTCACTGTGTTGTTAAGTCTTGCTGGATTTTGCTGCTTACTGGGTTTGATTAAGTGGATGACTGGGTCCCAAGCTGGTGGTACGTTCCATCCATCCTCTCTAATAAAATTTGGGTGTTTTTTAATTTCAATAGCCTCGTGGATCAATCTAGGAATATATCGATGTTCTTTGGCGAGTATCTTCAGATACTCGCCAAAGAACATCGATATATTAATAAACATCTTTGTATCTTTGTATACCCGTATATCGCAATAAAAATATATTTGAATTGGAATTTGAATTAATATTAATATATAAATTTATTTTGGTGATAGATAAAATGAGTGCGATTTGTAAAATAAACATAAGCAGCTTAGCTTTAATAAACAGCTTAAAATATAGTGGTCAAAAAATGAATGCAAATTTTTTGAAATCGTCAAATATTTATACTAAGACAGTTTTATCACGATATAAATTTTAATAAATTTTCACTGTATTATTATAATTTGTTGTGTTTTAGATAAAATCACCCTAAGAACTCTGACGATTCGCTGAATAATTTTACAGGTAGTGCATAAATAATACGAAAAAGTAAGTTATAGAAATATTTATTTCAATAATAATTACAAAATGCTTACATGTAATATACTTGTAATTTTGTTATGAGAAGATAAGAATAAGGTAAATAAATGTATATTTCATACTGAAATTGGTTCAAGACGCCTAAAAATATTACTTTCAGTTCATAAAAGTAGACGATCACGGTAGAAATTTAATTTGAAAAAATATCTGTTTAATCTATAATTGGGAATACAAAAAGAGTTGAAGCTATTCTATGCATATGACGTCAATAATGTGGATATTACGAGGCCGTCTTCGAAATATTGTCATTTTGCTCGACACATGTGATTTTAGAAATGTGATTTCATAGTTAAAAACTGTATTAATTCGAGTTTAAATTAATAAATAAGAAAGATCCTCTCAAATACTAATGAGAAAATGAGCTAGGTACGGTATTTACTTATTTTTATTACATGATTTTGATTATTCTACCTGAAACCTACGCCTATTTGTGAATTTTTGTGGAAAAGGTTTAGGAAATGACCTATTACTTATTGTTTTGACGGCTAAACAGTATGAAAAACTTACTACGTATTTTCCTCAAAACTATCTATTACTTGAGTGTATTACTTTTAACTAGTTCATACAGAATATGAAACTAAAAATATTCAATTTGGACAAATTTTTCGAAAAATTCAAACCACAATGGGACTTTAACGCCAGAGCCGTGAACCCTGGCGTTCCAGTGCTCTTACTCTGAGCTAGCCTTCCACGGGCGGTCGTCCGTGTTCCATGTGGTCGAATTTCTCTATTACTTGTTTTATATTTGATTTGCTTGATTTATATAAATGAATGTTTAACCAAAGCAAAGGAAATGGCTTATTATGTAGTGAGATTTTGAAACTCACTTATCTAATATATTTTTTTATAAACAGTACTAGTCGGGATGTACATAACTAATGTGAATGACCATGTGAATCTCAAACCACTCTACTTGTTTTTGTTACACTCGGCGCTGGCTAGCCAGTTCCTTTGCTTGAACTTAGCTTACACGCTACTGCGTGTCTAGATTTTACAACGTTACATATTTTTTAATTCTATTTAGTGAATAGAATCTTAAATGTTTACTGAATGTGAGAAAAAAATTTGCAATAAGCTTACAAGTTACAGTTTTTACTAAGCGATGCGACTGGATCGGATTCGTCAGCTTATGTTATATTACAAGTGCAGATTTTAAGATTTTTGATTATTTTATTTTTATTTTTTACTAACACTAGATCATAAGAGCAATGTAACTAACAAAAATATGGGCTTGCCTGAAATAAATCTTTATTATTATTATTACGAGCTGAAGCAACTCTGAAAAGCATTAAAATTGATAATACAATGTATAAGTACTTTCACAAAATATAATTATATTACTGCTATAAAAAATAACATTAGTTACATACTTCAAACGTGATGTGGTCTAAGACATCTATTTGATTTTCATATACTATACCCGGGCTCCCTGGCAACGGTTGATACAAAAACTGTACTTAGTAACTAAGGAAAGAAAATAAAGAAATATTACTTTCGACAATTAGCCAAGAGTGGAATTCTTAGTCTTTTAGATTCTCTTTAAGAGTTTATCTTTTGATTTTTTTTATTTCCCATAATTTCGACGAACTTTTTCGACGGAAAACAGAAAAACAGTCCTCTTGTCTCAACGGGGCGACCCCGACTAATTGGTGAAACAACAGATAGCCGGCACCTCGGGTCAGGTGCGATAGCAAGAGACCGTTATGCGCGGAATAAGAACGTCGTAAGCGCCGAATTAGTTTTTTTTAATTACTCGTAAATTCCAGATAATTCTAACAAAGTGAAAAATTGAGTCACTAGGTTTTATAATTTTATACTTTGTACATAAAAATTGACTCAGTTATATGAATAATCTTGACAATAAATTAATTATAATCAAAAATTAGGCCTAACTTTGTGATCTTATTTTATCGACAAAATATTATTATTTTATGTTTTCACCAAATTGAGTACCTCTCAGATATAACGTATTTTCTATTTAAAAAAAACAAGCTCATTTGAGGCACACTTTCGGGTATAAAAATCAAATCAAAGATCGGCAATTTTCCTTTATACCCCCTCTTAACAGTTTAAAACAATATTGACAATAGCTTACTCACACAGTAAGTGTTTTTCACGTCGTTTTCTGCGATATATATATTTTATTAGCAGTGGCTATGTCTATACAGTTAACGGTCTAAGCTCTTAGATATTGGAAAACGTCATATACCCAAAAATGCAAAAGAACTAAGAGTAGGTATATCTAATCATTGGTGTACAATAGAATCACAAAGTTCAGCCACCTTTTTATTTATTTTTTTTTATTTTATACTTTATTGTACACTTAAAAGGCATTTAAACATAGAAAAGAAATAATATGTACAAAGGCGAGCTTAACTCAATATTGAGTTTTCTTCCAGCAAACCCGGGAGTGCACAGAGGAATAGCAATTCAATGAGAGGCAAAAGTCTAGTGTACATTAAATGTCAAGTTTTATAGTGAAGGTGTATACAAAAGGTATACTCCTGACAAAGGCATTATATAATAAATACTTACATACATGTATAAACATCTTAGACCTACATACACATACAGTACAGTAGAAATAATTAAGAATATATCAACATACATACCTACATATACCTACATACATACATATACCTGCATACATATATACATATATATATATATATATATATACATATATAATATACTTAAATACATATTATGTCTGCTATTGTTGAGAGAGAAAGTAGTCACTCGTTCGTTTTTTGAAAATATTTAATGAAGGGCTGTCGCGTATGGAATGAGGAAGAGAGTTCCACAGCCGCACAGCAGAGACAGTAAAGGAATTGTCATAGTAAGAAGAACTATGGGACGGAGTTCGAAGTAGTAGAGAAGATGAAGTGCGACAGGGTTTACCCCTGGGGACAAGAAACTCAAAACGCTCACGAAGATATATAGGAGATTTGGGATTATGAAGAACAGAAAAGAGTAAGGAAAGAATGTGAACATCTCGACGCCGCCGAATTGGTAACCATTTTAGTTGCTTTCGGAACTCCGAAACGTGATCGTACTTTCGTAGACCGAATATGAACCGGATACAAAGATTCTGTAACCTTTCCAGCTTGTTCCAGAGTTCTTCGGTTGCGTCGAGAAAGGTGACATCAGCATAGTCCAATAGGGGAAGAAGAAGAGATTGAGCAAGACAGATTCTGGTCTTAAAAGGAAGAAAATTCTGAAGGCGCTTAAGAGAGTGGTGCGTACCAAACATTTTCCTGCTAACTTCGGTGATATGCTTAGTCCACGACAGATTGCAATCAATGTAGACCCCTAGATTTTTGACCACAGTGGTATACGGTATCGCAGTATTGTTGTAATAGACCGGAGGAAGAGAAGCATGGTCAAGATTATTGTAGAAGTATCTACCACCGACAATGAGTGCCTGGGATTTGGCGGGATTCACAAGCAGTCCGAACGATTTTGCCCAAGCACTGATGCTTTTCAGGTCCTTATTGACAATGGTAATGGCCTCATTGCTCTCGTTAGTCCCAAAATGGCGATATAGCTGCAAATCATCTGCGTAGAGATGAAAATTGGAGGATATAACTTTACTGATAGTGTTAATGAAGATTGAGAAAAGAAGAGGAGACAGAACGGCACCTTGTGGGACACCCGCAGCAAGGTCACACCAGTCAGAGGATACCTCTTCCGAGTGAACCCGCTGCGTGCGCCCATGAAGATAAGAGTTAAACCAAGCGATTACAGAGGACGATATATTTAACGATGATAGGATGCCCAGGAGGATGTCGAAATCAACAGAGTTGAAGGCGCTACTGAAATCTAGCAAAACCATTACTGTGAGGAGTTTGTTCTCCATGGCCAGTCTTATATCATCCGATATTTTAACTAGTGCCGTGACTGTGCTATGGCCTGAACGAAAGCCAGATTGGTATGGACTCAGTAGACCATGGGAGGAAAGGTAAGAGGCTAATTGATTTCGCACCGTGTTCTCGAGGACTTTGGAAAGAATTGGCAGGATTGAAATAGGACGAAACTGGGATGCTGAGGTGGGATTGGTGGTTTTGGGCAAAGGAATAACAAGCGCTTTTTTCCAAGCCGACGGAAAAGAGCTATTCTCAAGCGAAAAATTAATAATATGCGTGATGGCTGGAAGAAGTTCACTGAGGATAGGTAGCAGCATTTGTTGCTGAATGCCATCGTTACCCATAGCTTTTGTTGAAATTGAGGTGATTTGTTTCCTTACATCGTCCTCTGCAACCGGGTTGAATATAAAGGAGGCACATCCAGGCAGGGGAAGACTGGAGATATAACTGAGAGTAGAAGCTTTATCAACGTCATCTATCAAGGTTGGAGGTGTGGAGAAATGGGCATTCAGGACATTGAGATCAGTATTATCTGTGATGTCACTAGGGACTTTACCGATACCAAGGGACCTCAAAAATTGCCATACCTGAGATGTGTTCGAGTTATTAAGGGAGTCATGAATGTGGCGCCTTTTCGCGTCCCTACACAGACGACTGCAGCGATTCCGAAAGGTTTTATAGGTAGACCAGTTCTCATCAGAGGGATTACGATTGTACTGTCTTTTAGCTTTATCCCGTTTAGACATAGCCGTTTTGATTTCCTCTGAAAGCCATGGCGCGGGCAAATGTTTCACTTTAATCCTTTTCAGTGGAGCATGTTTATCATAAATATCTAAGAGTAATCTATTAAAGATGTCTACTTTTCCTATCAGCTCATCTGTTTTAATGTTTCACAAACATCGAAAAGCATTGAATATTGACTACCAAACTCTGTATGTGTTCCTGTTACCTGCGGTGCTGTTAATTATCAGACAGAGAGCCTTTCCGTCGGTTATGGGATGATTATAGGCTTTTAACAGTGTGTTTATTACTTACTGTGGTTGCTGAAGTACGATATAATCGTTACGATTAAGTGCAGCTTTTAACGTAATTACAGTGCATTAGAAATCACGAGGGTATCATTTGTAACGATATCGAAATCGAACATGAATAACTGTTGCCATTTATGTAAACTGACTATAAAATTTAAAATTGTAAATGTTGGATTAAAACGAGGTTTTCTTTTCACCGATTCAATCCTCGTGTCGATCAATATCAATTAATCCACACTATAGATTAGTTGCTATTTGATCGACACCAATTTGTCAACATCATATTGTTTACATCAGTTGTAATAAATAGCTGGCAAATTATTTTATTTGTGCCCGAATTTATCAGAATTTACAAACTACAATTTTATGTGACAAGTGATTCCTAAATTAAGCTGTTAGCCCTACATTTTGTCAACATTTCTAGACCTTTTTTGCGTCACAATGGCAACTAGAACGTAGATTATGTGAGCTATTTATCATTTTATATGAATTATAGGATTCAGGCTACGGTTACTTCAGCGTGTATGAAAAATGAATTCGTAATTTTGCTTGATGGTAAGAAATATCCTACCTTTTTATGTCACAAATGGAATCAGCAAAATAGTTGAATTTCAAAATGGTATACTATTTTTTTCTTTTTCTTTTCACCTTGATGACTATTTTTAGATTATATTGGCTTTCACGAGAACGACTATTATCTGAACCTGAGAGAAAAACCTGCACCAGGGCCTCGTCTGTCGATGAGCAGACATGAACAAAATCCAAAGTAGGTTTATGCTTTATTTACAATATACCATTTTTAAACATACTCTAAATAACCGACTCAGCATTAGAGTATTTAAAAAGGTTCAAAAAAGTGTCTGCAAGTGTAATTATAATGATCACTGTTCCATTTCAGTGGTTTTTAAACTTAAAGGGGTATAAAACTGGTGAGATAAAATGAAAATGGGCAAGAACGATTAAATTAAATTGCCGTTGAATGTTTTTGGTGTCATGAAAATGTGTCCTTGTTAGTAAAAATTAGTTACCATTAATTTCTCGATTTTGCGATCAAATCAAAAAGATCAAATATGATTAAGATCAAAAAGATCAAATGATTGTGCGATGATCATCAATAGTATATCAGTATTATTTTTTTTTTTTACGTGCGGAAATCCCCTCGGATACCCCCCCTACCGGAGCCGGAAGGGGAGGTTATGTCGGACTCGAACCGACTAAAACCGCACGCCGACTGTGGGTCTTGGTGCTAGGCCGGAGGTGAGGTTGTCATAGACATATCCCTCGCACTTCGGCTGACCCAGGGCCATCCCTTACGGTCTGGCCCTCCTCAGGAGGGGGGACAACGGTGTCCCCAACTCGCCCCCGGAATGGGGAGGCGCGCTGAGAAGCGTGGCCTGCTTCTGCTGGGGTGACAGGAGGCTCCACCCGTCACCCCCAGGCCTGCGCTCATGGGGGACGGAGGTCAGTCAGTGCCCTCCGACGCCCGAGTTGCATGCGCGCGCGCGCGGCGCGATTCGCGAGTCTTTCTCGCGCGCGCGGCGCGATTCGCGAGTCTTTCTCGCTCGCGCCGCCTCTCCCGCTCCGCCGTCTCCTTCACGACCATTACCTGCTCGCTCAAGGAGACGCCGGCCGCCCACGCGTCCGCGCTGCGGACCATTGCTGTGAGCAGGGTGGCGAAGGAGAGAACTCTCACTCCCAGGGCCGCCACTAGCTCCCGCCTCGGTCCGGCCCATGCCGGACACTCGGTGAGAATAGTATATCAATCTAGCCCACTGCTGGATCTTGGCGTCACATTGAGTGATCTCGCGTTGTTTCTCTGTAGTGATTCCCCGAGTCTTTTAGTGGATAGTTGATCTGTCTTGGGATATCTCACACTGCAGTTCCGAAGCCGTAGCCAATCATGTATAATATTTGACTCCTAGACTACTGAGATCAGCTTTATATTGATATTAAACGCGCTGAATATCTAACTTCTTAGGAATTGATTCATTTTTCCCATTAAAATTTTATGGTAAGCACTTGGGAATTAATTCTAAACCAAAGTCGTGGTTCAGTTCGATAGGAGTTAAAACTAAATTTTATTGCAGCGGCGAATCAATAAAATTTTATTTGTCGTCTAGCTCCAAGCTTTTTCCGTTATTTTCACAATATTTACATTTCGTTTTTAGTGCACCAATTGATCAACGTCAGAGTTTGGACTTGAGTGGGTACTACGTTTATAATTTGCAATAAATGCAAGATAATTTATAAGACAATAAGAGCACCTCTTATTGAGGCTGTCAAGGTAATAAAATTAAGAGTGTAGACATATTCTGGAATGATAGCTTTTACTTTTAGGACTTCACATTCACCTTAGCTTGCCATAAGGCGCTGTGATCAAAATATAAAAAATAGTGAATAATTGTTAATGATTGTATGTCATTTCTGTGAATATTTTCCATAACCGTAACCATTTTCATAACATAACATAAATACACGCCTGTATTCCCCGAAGGGCTAGGCAGAGGTGCTAGCATCCACATTTCGCCAGTTTATGTTTAGGTCCTAATGTAATAGGTGGCGAGCCTATTGCCATTAACCGGGCACTTTTAAACCTGCGATAAATACACACATAACTTCGAAAAGTCTTTGGTGTGTGCCATGGTAAACCTGGATTGAACCCGAGACCTCGTCTCAGCAGTCCATTACCCATACCACTAGGCTACCGCAGATTTCCATTTTCATAAATTATATTATTTACTAGTTTTGTACAACACTTTTGGTCTATATTCACGTCCGATATTTTTATAATGAACTCAACATTTAATCATTTATAAAGCTTAGCTTTTTAATATCAGGAGAAGTATATTTTTTATATTTTACTAACGACAAACCTGTATGCACTTTTTCTTATCATTTCCTTGCCTCGTTTCTCGTAGTATTAGCATCGTGAGACGTTTTCTTCGATTCTCATTTTGCGCTGTACTATAAAGAGCTGATAATATTTTTCTTTCCATCCCACAACAGCGTGGAAATATTTTTTAAAATATACGCCGAACAATAGAGCGGGCCATAAAAAACCGGCGCAATTGGTCGTGAGACTGCAAAATGTTCGTCGTACGGACGAATTTGTTCCAACACAGATTTTCCGGGACCCTTCCCGTCCGCGTTTCACCAACGAATTACAAGGAATTTTCTTACAATAACCGAACATTCTCTGTTGTCGGCACTCTTGCGAAAATGTAACCAATCTTTTTAATTAAATTACTGAAATAAAATGCGCGCCATTTTTTTACCTAATGGAATAATTCCATTTTTTACTTACGATTTTTGGGACAGCATCAGAATGGTTCAAGTGTCACTTCGTTTGTAGAATATTATAGCTTTATTTTTATTGTTCCCATTATGCGAAGTAATATTTATCTTCCTAGTAAGGAAAACAATCAATAAATGCAGAATGAGCATACTGTTCTTATGATCAAGGACTTGCTAGATAAATTACAAGCGAACAATACACTCATGTTCATAGCATACTAAACGTGCTTGAGCTCCTAAAGTCTCTGACTGGAATATATGGGAGCTTTTAGTGCTCGTCCAATTTGCTAACTCGTTCAAACCGGTTATGAAAGTGCCTGGGTTCTAAAGGATGTCAGTCGTGATTGTAAAGGTAAGTTACTAAGCAGTGGACGTCATTGTCATACCTTCACCTGTGTAGTTCTGTTACAAATATTGTAAAACATCATTATTTACAAAGACCATACAAGAAAAGATATTTAAAATAACGTTCTTGATCATAATTTGCGTAGTCACGTGATGATAATTTTTTTTAAATTTTGATGTCCTCTGAAAAACGGCTGACTGAATTTCAACTGCCGTTTTAAATTAATGTTTTTTTACATAATTTACCCTGGAGGGTTAGGCAGAGGTGAATTAACACCCACATTTCACCAGTCATTGTATTCGGTTCCACATAATAAGGGGTGAGCCTATTGTCGTATCCTGGGTACCTTTTGCCTCGAACCTTGAAGCTTCGAGCTGGACTGTATATATATATATATATATATATATATATATATATATATATCTGATGTTAAATAGACCTATCCCTTAGTCATCATGTACGACACCGCAAGGGAAGAGATGAGGTGGCCCAAATTCTACTCTGCCGGGAACTCACTTTTATTAGCTGTACTTCCACATAAAAAAAAATAACGTACCCCGTTTGTAAACATATAATAAGTAATAAACTGAAAATGCACCAATATTCAAAGTTACTTAGTTAGTGAAATGAGTAAAAATTCATCATTTTAATCTTAATGTTGTTCTCGAATGCATCCGAGGCTTTCGCCTCGAAGACCGTAGTCCACTTAGTCCTACTGGTTTGACTAAAACTTGTATGGGAGTGACTGGAACTGACCTCCCAACCCCGAGAGGAAAGCTTTCATTACGAGACTCCAATGAGCAGATGGGCCCTAGAGACTATGGTGAGAACGCGAAAACTTACCTTGAATACATAATATTATACTTTTATTTATCATTGACTTAAAATCAATTTGTTTTGTTTTGTAATTCCAGACTTATTTCCTGACATAGATACAATTACTTCCTCGTCTAATTCTTATAAAATCTCGTACATTGTAATAACAAAAATCATTCAATAAGATCATAACAACAAAATCAAAACAAAATAATAAGAGAATGGAATGGAAAATTAAGGGGAAAAACCACCCAGTATCGAATAACCATTCTAATTAAATCATAATTCTATTATTGTTTGTTCAAAATCCAATAATAAACGCTTCGTTTAGTCTTACAAATGGCCGGCTTTGTAAACGAAACCATGGTCTATGAGTAGAATTGGGTTTATGAATTATTCCCTTGTTTCCATAGACGCCATGTCCCTAACGATACTGAGATATTAATATTCATGAACTAGAACCAGGAAGGACGTCTGAGGAACCCAGAATGTCTAAGCTTTTGTGTGTTAGAGGTTATTAGAGCGGACGTACTAAGGTATTTATTATTTATAGGTTCATCATCCTTATAAGCCTTTCTCCACATATAGTGGATTGGTTCTTGCGTCAAATATACTACAAGTATTTTTATGGTGTATAAAGACGAAATCTCGTAAGTCAAACTGGTTGTTAAAATGTTTAGTAGGTTTTTTTAGCGTAAACCCCCACGGCTTCATTGTGGCTGACGATGAGGTGGGTATGTGCCACCACACACACAGTGAGTGCCACCACTGTTAACATGGTTCATGTTTCCGATGGTGACCCTCTTTCCGAGACTTCGCCTTTAGCTAAACATCAGGCGAGGTGAAGTCAAATTGACGTGTCCTATATAAAAAAAAAAATGTCGGACTCAAAGTAACTAAAATCAAGGAACAGATAATCGCTTTGGCTTGTGTGGCAACTTGTGTACCTGTTATATACAGGTTGGAAGATTTTAATGCCCCCTGGAGGATAAGTACTCGAAATACTGTAAGTAGAGAATTTCACTCAATGGAAAATTCATTTATTTTGAAAATAAAATAAAACTGCATTAAAAGATTTTCGAAAATTCGTTTGACACATGTTGCTTCGATTACCGCATGTCTCAAGAGAATTTTCGAAAATCTTTGAATGGAGTTTCATTTCTTTTTAAAATTATAGAAATGTTTCCTTTCAGTGAAATTCTCTAGCTCCAGTATTTCGAGTACTTCCTTCCAGGGGGCATGAAAATCTTCCAACCTGTATATACTACTAAAGAACTATTTAAGAAATCTAATAATCAATATAATATACAAGAACTAACCTAATCCAAACCCAGAATTTGTAGTCAAACATTACTCGTCTAAAAACTTAGACTTGCTAGCAGAATAAAAACGAAGAAAGAAAAATAAAGTTATTACGATTAGATGATACGTTTGTTCTACGTTTGAATTACAAGTGTTTAAAAAAACAAGGATGATGACGTCGTTACTCATCTTACGACATTTATTTTTTATTACATCAAAACATCAACATTGATCAAATCTGAATAAATTTTCATCAGTAAATTGTGAACGCTGTAAGTTGATATCAACTTTTTTTTCACTTTGCTTATTCCTGTTCACCCAATAAATATAATAAATTACTGAAGTTTTCAAATATAATATCTACAAAGTAGTAAAGGTAAGAATTTAGTTTTTTTTTTAAGAATATTGGCAACCGAGATTTTAATAATATTCCCTCTAACCCTTTCAACTAAACTTTAAAGTAAGTTAGAAATGAAAAAAGGGAAAGGGACATTTTGCGAAGTGGACATTCTTCGAAAGAGACATTCTGAGAAAAGGACTTTTTGCGAAAGGGGCACTCTGCGAAAGAGACTTTTTGCAACCAGTGGACATTTTGAGAAGTGGACATTCTGCGTCTGAGCTTAATGGTTAATATTCCATCTAACACCTCCAACTAAACTAAATCACTTGTGCTAGGAGGGAGTTCACATCAGTAGCGTAATGGCCAGAATTCGAACCCGAGACCTATCAGTCGTAAGGACGATTCCTTAACCACTAAGCTACCGACGATTATCCTATTTATGTGCTAATAGTACATATAATAAAGTACTGCTAGGTTTTACTACATTTACTGCATTACACATGCATGGGCAGGTACATACAGTCATGTCTCTTTACCAATGGGGTAGGCACTACACTCTCCCTTATGGATTACACTAAACTGAAAACAATTACCACCTGAATCGATCACAAAAAAAAATCTTCTCTAAATCTATTAGAATTTCCGCCTGGACCGATCACAAAAAATTTTCCTTTTTTAAATTTCTTCAAAAACGTTTTAATCAAGCAAAGCCTAAAGACGAATTTTGAAAAAAAAATCGTGCATAGATTTCGGTGGTTACGTAAAGAATATATGTGAGACCCACTAGCTTAATTTCCATTCTCATCTCAGTTTAAATTCATAAGAAAAGTTACAGTAACTTAATGTTTAAAAGCTTTTACGATAACAGCTTCACAGCTCCAAACTTAGTTATAGTATTATAAATAATTCACACAGGAATAATCATCAAACAACTTCTTTATAACTTAGAAGTAATATTAAAACATTTTAGTAACTCCATAAATATCTCGCTTCTACTAATCCCTGATCTACTCTGTGCGATTCGATGAATATGAAAGGCATGAATAGAGGATTGAATAAGTAATCTTATTACCCTAATCTGTACACACAGACTGATGAAAGTATGAGTCAGCTTAATTTTTGTAATTGTTTACTTACGCTAATATGTAATAATGTTTGTATAGGTTTAATACTAATTTCTATTAGTTTATCGTCAAAACTAGCTACCTATCTTAGCAAATATCGATTAAGTCTACCGGGACCCTTGATTCAAGGTTTTTGTTAAACAATGAATAATGTGCCTAGTACTCTAATGGTTTTTTTTTTTCGTGTGGAATTCCCCTCGGATACCTCCCCCGCCGAAGCTGGAAGGGGAGGTTATGGCGGACTCGAACCGACTAAAACCGCACGTCGACTGACGGTCGTGGTGCTAGGCCGGAGGTGAGGTTGTCTTCGACATATCCCTCGCACCCCAGCTGACCCAGGGCCATACGGTCTTACGGTCTGGCCCTCCTCAGGAGGGGGGACAACTGTGTCCCTCGCCCCCGGAATGGGACTCCATTGGTAGTCATTTGTTACTTCAAAAGTGAAGGAATTACTAGGGATCCAAGTTCAGGTGGAAAGCAACTGTGTCAGTTGTCATACCACTCTGATGAAGGCCTGAAGGCCTGATGGAAATTATTCCAATTACTCGTAAGACTAAGCGTTAGCACCTTCTAATAAATTATAAGAGTAACTATGAAACATTAGTAGTTCAAACTCCAAAGAAAAATTTCCTACAAACTTTACCTGTGACGTACACAAGATGTCGTAAATCACAAAAGCATATACTTACAACATACGTTCCAAAGTAAACACACATTTCAATTGGAGTGCTTTTTGTAGTAGTTAGTTGGTAAGTATAACGTGGAATATTTCGAGATGTCTCTTGGACTTTCGATTACCAAGATTGTGATCGGAAATAAATAGGTGTCACCAAATGCGTTACGTTCCCAGCAAACTTCGATCACTGAACAAATAAGACGATTTTTTCCGTATCGTAATATGTATGCGAAAAAACTATAAAATAAGTTTGGAACATATTCTTCTACTTATATCGTATTTACAGAGCAATGTCGCGCCAAAAATCTAACAATTTCACGGATCACCTAACATAATTTGGAGAAATAAATTCGGCGAACTCTTTCAAAAGAACTATATCGTTCGGGAGTTGCGAACTAGGTACATGTGAGATAAAATCTTGTAGCAAGTTTTTAAATATGATAAGGATTGCACTGATAAAACATATTTGTCTTAACATATGTAACTATATCATAATAATATTAGGAGGTTAAAGTTATGCTACTTACTTCCAATCATACAAATTGAGATTACTTTTTTCATCCATCGTATCGACGGCACTTCTACCCCAAATTCTGTTTCTCAGGATACTGCTGCCTGGATTGCGTTCTCGGAGGTGCTCATAAGGTCAGGTGTACAGGTATATAGACATACAGTACACGTTAGTAGATAATTACGATAAAGATTACCATCATGAAATGTAATAAAAGTGAAATTATGAATTCCACAGAATATTCTATTAACCATACCTAACTATAATTTTAGAATCAGTTAAGGAAACTACTCCCTATAAGCTGTAAACTATTCACCAGTGGGGGCCTTATTATTCAAAGTTAAGGCGAAGTTTGAGGGATACGGCTTTCTGATTCAAACTTTATACCTACGTATTCTGTAGTGCTGCACTTATGTTATTACTCGCGCTTAGCTGCTAAATGGCGAGCTAAGTACTTGTAATAATATTTATGGGCTTATCATGCCATCCATCGTTTGTTGTTACAATTAAAACTTAAGTTAGAGCTCGTTATCCTTAGACCTGAACAAGTCACTTCTAGAAATCAATCAACCAATCAATTCGCCTCTCACTGTGCACTGCTAGACATAGGTCTCTTTCAATATTGGGAGGCTTTAGCCTATTTTTACGCTGGCCAGACGGATTGGCATAGGGTTTTATATTGAGTTTCCCTTCTCTCACAATGATATCGTTTACCTATTTTTCCGTTGGTTAGTCTACCACACGAATTGATTATAACTAGAAGTAAAACCATAATATTTGAATTCACACACAATATCCCTATAGGGGTGACCACTAGAAATAACCATTTCTTGAGTAACCTCAAAATTTATCTGACTCGCTTCGGATAAACGCGTTTAGTAAAACTATTTTTAACTAGATTAAACGAGTTCTTAGTAAAATGGTTTTAACAGATTTTACTGTAACATATATGTACTCGTATATGTCACAGTAAAACCTGTTGCAGATAAATAAAATTGTACATCATTAGACTTATGGCGCAGTTACGGGAAACTAGTGCTCATGGTGAAACAAGCCACTTGAATTCTTTATGATAGCAATTGCTGTGTATATTATTATAATCGCAGGGGGTATCGTTCAATCGGTGAGTACTGTAAGCTTGTTAAGCTCGTCTTGTAATAGCAATATCTTTATACAAGAATAAAATCATGTTCAGTATTACTGCTTCAGTAAAAAACATTTTACTTCATCCTCGCGTTAATCCCAGTCACATCCAAAGCTTTGACGACGGAGTCTGGGGTCTGCTTTCACCAGCCTAACTCCGGGTTAAAAATTGTTGGTTCATTATTGCCATTAATTTAAGCTGCTATCTGAAGTTGTCATACCACTGCAGTAAGGCTTTTCATTTCCATTATTCTCAGGTTTCCTTTGTATCTTGTTGTCGTTAGCAATGCCCAATTAACTTCGGAAAAAACATATTTGGCTTTTATAATGAGCAGTTTGACATTACGGATGCATTTCTTTGTTAGCTGTATTGTGGAAATGTAAAGCGAGGATAACATAGTTTTGTTACTTACAAAGTTGATAAAATAATAAGTAGATAAGTCAAAATATGCATTCCCAAAACGTTGTGTGTAAAAGTTATGGTAACCAATTTCCTAAAATTAAAGTGCTTTCCCAATTATTGTTACTTCCTTGTCTGCTTATTTATATTATAGGCTGCGACTGGATAACATCTGCAAAATGTGCATGAATGTCCGTTATTCTTTCTCGTAAAAACGGCTAAAGAAATCCGTCTCTATGCCAAATATCGTCCAGATTTAATCAGGACAACATTTGGCATAGAGATGGTTCATAGTCTGGCATAGCATCAGCGGCGGCGCGCTGAAAAGCGCGCCTCCCCATTCCGGGGACGAGTCGGGGACACCGTTGTCCCCCCTCCCGAGGAGGGCCAGACCGTAAGGGATGGCACTGGGTCAGCCGGGGTGCGAGGGATATGTTGGAGACAACCTCACTTCCGGCCTAGCACCACGACCCACAGTCGGCGTGAGGTTTTAGTCGGTTCGAGTCCGACATAACCTCCCCTTCCGGCTCCGGCAGGAGAGGTATCCAAGGGGATTTCTGCACGAAAAAAAGGCATAGCAAATAATACCAGCATTTATTCCGGGAATAGGTTCCTATGGATCTTAGGCAAGAACAGGATTCACGCTGACCGTACAATTACAATATACAATTTTGAGATAATTTGCCTTGCTTCTGTAAACTCGAATAGACAACACAATCACTCAATGCTTAGTAATTATTCTAACAGCCATGAAACACAACAAGCATGACCACCAATTTAAATTCTAAATGCCGTTGAGTACAATTGCGAATACACCATCATTTATGGATTTCAATTATCTCCCTTTGATATGATAATGATGACAGAGCTATTGTTAACGACTTTGGAAGATTAAACAAATTGAAGTACTATTATAGGAAGGAAAGGCCTTGTCTAACGTAGGTGCTATAGACTATGAAATTTATTCAACCTAAATTGAAATACAGAGCCTTAGGATATATTGACAACATATAAATTAAGTGGAGTAAAATGAGCTTTAGGTATATATTTTTACCAGTCTGGTCTGCGTCAATGTAGGTGCTAGCCTAACTATTATTTGAATAGAATTTTTCAAAATCTGCTCTAATTTTGTTGCAATTATTATTTGAGATAATAAGTATGGGTTTAAATTACAGCTGACAGCCTCCGCGGCGAAGCCGTATTGAACGCGGCCGCTATGAAGGAGGCGCGGGTTCAATCCCCGCTCAATACAAATATTTGTATGCATGAATATGGGCATTTGCATTGGTCTGGTCGTGCCTTGGAGAGCACGTTAAGCCGTTGGTCCCGGTTGCCATACGAACATCTATGGCAATCGTTACGGGTAGTTGGAGGTCTAGCCGCAATGCTTCGATATCGCCTTTTGGTTGTGGAGGTCAGATGGCAATCGCTTCACAGAAAAAATCGAAGTTTAGCCAAATCCGCAGTTAGACTGGTAAAGCGGCCCCAGACTCCGAGCTGAAAGCTTCGGATACGACTGGCATTAACGCTAAGTTGAAGAAGAAGAAGGTATGAGTTTAAATACCACTGGATACATAAATTTGCCGTATAGCATAGAATTTCGTACGTGGTCGGAATAATAACTACCATTAATTATTGCTATACAAAAACTGGTTACAAAACAACCAATACATTCATTTTATTATACTACACCACATCAAACCTTATTATTCTCTTTGTACACTATATAAGTAGTTTATAAGAATCTGTTATCATTAATATTTTGCTATTGTTGTATATTTTATTTTATTATTAAAGGGGACTACGTGTTTGCTTCATTTTTCTCAACAGCCAAACCTAGCGATATCAAATTATGTCACGCGTGAAGCGCTCGTTCCGCACATACATAATATATATTTTTGTCACTGAATATAACAGTACAACCCATTTCCCTCAGTTGACTTTTACAACTTCCGCGGAATGACAAACTGACACACTCCATGTTTCTGTTTCATTGACGCTACTTTATTAAATGGCGGCCTCATTAATGTTGGCACATTACCCACGTTACTCGTGCATTCATTTAGCACAGTTAACTGATAATGAACCTCCATTAATCAGGTTTTGATTCATTTGTAAATGGAATCATTAAAACGTTTGTATTCAAAGATAATTTGAATTGAAATTAATGAAAACGTAATCAATCTTGATAGGTATTACAAATCCGAAATTCAGTTTAATTTTCAATAAAAACACGTTCCAGTAGCATTTTCTTAAATAACATCTAATAAATTTCAAAGAAAGCCCGCCTTAACGTTGATCCAACAACAAAGCATGTCCTCAGAAGGCGCATTGACCTATTTTTCAATGATGATGTGTAATTTCAAAAACCTCAATGAGCCAGCAGAATTGTCGCAAGTCATTCAACTAATGAACATGTCACAGAATACATTAAATTGTACTCTAAAGAAAACATACACTTTTCAGCAATTCACGATGCAAGAATAACATAATTAAACCGCAACGACACTATATGTAATGCGAATTGACACTACAACTTGAATTATTTATTCATACGCACGGTGTGTGGATGTCACTATCAATAATTCAACACTAATATATTCTACATTGGTATAAAGAATTCACAATATTCAGTGTGAAATAAAAAAAAATAAACGCAACGTGATTTGAAGCCCGCAACGCTGCTTACAGAAACATCATACATTCGTCCCGCTCAGACGCTCTGCATATTTCATAGCAACACGTAATCCGGAATATATTACGTACGCCACAACCGAGAATAAAATAAAGGAACTCTTTGTAAGTAGTACAGGAGGTAATAAAGATTATGTTCTTAAAGCTGTATGTACTGAGGGAGATCAGGTGAAAGTTAGGAACTGGCAACGTCGGTTGGGCCCAAATATTACGTCTAATAAATTAGAGAGACGCGCAGTAACATTCCCTCAGTCTCGTTTCCGTCACGTGGCAATTGTCCCGATATTACATGGTCATAAATTGACGCTATGTATGAGCAAGCGTGCGCATAATATATGCTAATACGTTGTGTAGCTTTGGAGGTGAAGAAAAAATTTGTTAAGAATATTATATGTCTGTGGAAAGTTTCCAAAAGCAGTAAAATGTTAATAACAATATATCAGGCAGAGTAATAGTGTTATTCGCATACGTCACTTTATAAGGCGATGATTTTTATAACATAATTATATTATATGTAAATAAGCTTTACACTGCTATACCTAATCCTCAAAATGTACGTTGGTATTTGCTTAATTTGAAATGTACGCATATCAAACGTGCTATATATGTACGACTTATTGAAAGTTGTATTCAACTCTCTCAGCTTAATTTCACAAGGGGTATATAATTATATCTTCATAACTAAATACCATGAGTCGGTTCAAGTCCTATGTACCAACTGGTGGAGCGCTTATGTACTTTCTTAATTATTTCCCACATAATTTAATTGTATTTCAATTTTTGTAATTTAAAAAGAACGCTTCTGTGATCGAATAATGTTTGAGTATTGGCGCTCATTTGTTGACCACTTAGTGTTGAAGAAGGCCAATAGATGGCGCTGTGCACAGATTTTTTCGAACTATACTTTGAGACTGAAGTTCCTACGAGCGACACTCTCAAGCTTCACGGCGGACGATCTCCCCGCCCATTTTTACTTGTCTTCAACCCGCTACCGCTCCGAACGGAAGTTGAGTACTTCAACTCCTCGTTTCTTTTTCTGTGTAATTCTATAAGTTCCTTTGGCCACATTCTCAAGTCAGTATAAGTGAAGTGTATCGGAAGAAAACGACTAACTCAAGAAAGTCACCGGCCGGTCGACACCTACCTACCCACCAGCACGTGCCAGGAACCACGCCTGTCTACAGCTGAATCCTCACGAGGTGGAACTCAGGTCAGTGCCGGTTCTCTTGCGTTTTCATTCATAGAAGCGGTCACATGTGTATTTTCTTTTTATTACAACCAAACTTCAGGTCACAGGTTCTTACACGCTCTGTGTGCAAACACACCAGTGGTCGGACTATTTACACGTTCTACCACAATTTATGGTCCTTACGAGTCGGATAGGCCAGTAAATAACATATTCACGTAATTATTGGTGAATAATATTTCTTTCCTATTCATTTAATTAAAAGATTCACGTAATTTTGGTGAATTCTTTCCGCCATCTTAGTTTCATCACTTTCATTCGCTAACAGATTTACGTAAATTATTTGGTAAATTCTGCATTTAAAACGCTAAATCTACGTAATAATTGGTAGATATTTATAATAGTTGGTGATTTACGTATTAATTGGTAAATACTCATCATTCTATTCACATACGCGTAACTTTGTAGGTACCTATCTAGGTACGTAGGTAGTTACATTCCCGCTCCGCCGTGCTACTTGCGCTATTATATAATAAGCCGTAGTACAATTTTCAATAAAAAGTATATTTAAACTGTTTGTGTTAGATAATCTTCTTGTTACATTTCAATAGGTAGGTCCTGGTGGAGCGCTTATGTACTTTCTTAATTATTTTCACATAATTTAATTGTATTTCAATTTTGTAATTTAAGAAACCGCTTTTATGAACGAATAATGTTTGAATATTGGCGCTCATTTGTTGACCACTTAGTGTTGAAGAAGGCCAATGAATGGCGCTGTGCACAGATCTTTTCTAACTATATTTTGAGAATGAAGTTTTCTATGAGCGAGACTCTCAAGCTTCACTACGTTCAACCCGCTCATTTTTAATCAGTCACTAACCCGCACCCAGCACCGAAAGGTGTCTATGACTCCGCTCCGCACCAAACGGAAGTTTGAGTAATTCAACTCCTCGTTTCTTTTTCTGTGTAATTCTATAAGTTCCTTTGGCCACATTCTCAAGTCAGTATAAGTGAAGTGTATCGGAAGAAAACGACAAATTCAAGAAAATAAACGGCCGGTCGAAAACATACCTACCTACCAGCACGTGCCAGGAACCACGCCTGTCTACAGCTGAATCCTCACGAGGTGGAACTCAGGTCAGTGCCGGTTCTCTTACGTTTTCATTCATAGAAGCGGTCACATGTGCATTTTCTTTTCATTACAACCTAACTGCTGGTCATAGGAGCTTATACGCTTTGTGTGCAAACACACCACTTGGTAGGACTATATACACGTCCTACCATAATTTATGGTCCTTACGAGTCGGATAGGCCAGTAAATAACATATTCACGTAATTATTGGTGAAAAATATTTCTTTCCTATTCATTTAATTAAAAGATTCACGTAATTTTGGTGAATTCTTTCCGCCATCTTAGTCTCATTACTTTCATTCGCTAACAGATTTACGTAAATTATTTGGTAAATTCTGCATTTAAAACGCTAAATCTACGTAATAATTGGTAGATATTTATAATAGTTGGTGATTTACGTATTAATTGGTAAATAATCATCATTCTATTCGCATACGCGTAACTTTGTAGGTACTTACCTATATAGGTACGTAGTTAGTTACATTCCCGGTCCGCTGTGCTACTTGCGCTATTATATAATAAGCCGTAGTACAATTTCAATAAAAAGTAGGTATATCTAAACTGTTTGTGTTGAATTACTATTATATTATAGTAGGTACCTTACAGATAATCTTCTTGTTATATTTCAATAGGTAGGTCCTACCTATCGTTAATTTGCAAACATGTCGTCAGGTCAGATTATTATGTTGAATCAAAAAAAGGAATTATTGTTTGCACGCATTAATCGTTGGTATAAATCGTCGAAATCAGTTGTGTGTTTTGACATAACGACGCGATCCAATGAGGAATTTTTGGCCGAGACCGAGAACATCGATGTCGTTCGCGATAAGTTCGAGTCGATTGTAGATCAAATAAATAGCTTAAATTTATCATTAGAACCCCCTGTGGAGCCCGACTATTCTTGCCTTGACTCATTCGATGAATTGTATTCGAGAATAAAACGCATTAGAAATAAATTATCTACGCCCAAGGTCAAGGAGGTCGCCTCACACGGGTCGAACGCGTCTGTAGTGGGATTGGAAATGCTTGTTATTCCGAGTTTTGACGGACGGCCTGAAAACTGGAACACATTTTATCAGTCCTTTAAGGCCAATATTCATTCAAACAAACAATTATCTGATTCGCAACGTGTGCAATACCTATTCTCAAAACTAACCAATGAAGCATTAAAGTTCACTGCCGGTATTGTTCCGTCAAGTGAGACCTACAGTATAGTGTGGGACGCCTTGGTCAAGAAATACCAAGATAAACGCTCATTAGGTTCATATTATCTTAATAATATATTAGACTTAAAGAATTGTTCACCTAGTGTGAACTCACTTGATTCATTTATAGGTATATATTCCTCCTCTATCGCCGCGCTTAAAGAGTTAGGTATAAATGATTTAACGGACTTCATGTTTCTACAATGTGCCTTGAGGAAAATGGA
The DNA here is from genome assembly GCA_914829495.1 of Eilema sororculum. NCBI lineage: Eukaryota > Metazoa > Arthropoda > Insecta > Lepidoptera > Erebidae > Eilema > Eilema sororculum. Next base: position 13,674,437 of record OU618552.1, on the reverse strand, counting down.
CACTCTAACCATCCAAGCCTTCGAACTTTCTGTTCGAGGTGTCGATATACCTACGACGCAACAGCTGATCGACTTTGTACAAGATTATGCTAAGATGATTGAACGGTCAAACCCGCGGTCTTCGTCATATGCGAAGTCGTCCACTGCTGGGACGCCACAGTCTAATGATAGGCGTGTACAGCGTAATTCTAAGTCGTTTGTTGTCAGTGTGCCGATTAATAATAAGTCGAATGCGCCCGCCGCAGTTGACGCGTCATGTTGTTTATGTGGCGGCGGCGACCACCGACACCTGTATAACTGCGCTCAGTTTAAAAATATGCAAAATGCAAAGGCTAGATATGAGTTTATTAAATCTAAGCGTGGTTGCGTGAATTGTCTAAGCACATTACATAATCTCCCGCGATGTAAAAGTACGTCAGTTTGTTTCTGTCAGAAAAAACATCATAAATTATTGCATTTTGATAATAATGTTAATAATTCGCACTCGCATGCGACGAGTGCTGTCCCTTTCTCGCCGCCCCAGTGCGACAATTTTAGTCCCATTCCTGAGTCACCGCTCGCTTCAAGCACTGTGCATTCGTATGCCTCTAGCCATAAGGGTGATATTCTCTTGGCAACCGCTCAGGTGTATGCTCGCCCTAAAGGTAGCACTGGAAATAAATCTGTAGTCAGATGTCTAATTGATAATGGCTCACAGAATAACTTAATAACATTGTCCTGTTGTCGTTTATTAAATTTACCAATAATACCAATGAGTAATTCTGTTGTCAAAGGTGTTGGCTCCACTTCGCACACGATAATAGGCTATGTGTATTTGGACATTGAATCTCGTATTTATGCAGATCATAAGTATACTATACATGCGTTAGTTATGAATAGCCTTACGGATCAATTGCCCTCGCAATTAATTAAGTGTGATCGCGAGTTAAATCTTCGCGATTTACCGCTTGCTGACTTAAGCTGGAACATTCCAGGAAACATTGATATAATATTAGGTGCACAGCTCTTCCCGTATATCTACTTAGGAAATAGAGTCGAGTGTGGCCCCAGTGCCCCTTGTGTACTGTCAACCGCGTTTGGGTATGTACTTATGGGTGATTACCCACGTAAAGATGTTGTGCCTACAACCGCATCCTTTTCTGCGCTAGCACTAACTGATTTAGTGCAAAAATTTTGGGAACTTGAGGAAGTTCCTGTGAAGCGCCTATTGTCTCCAGAAGAAACCGAGTGCGAGAATATTTTCACATCTACTGTGACTCGCGATGACGTAGGTCGTTATTCTGTTGCGCTGCCGTTCTGCAAGGATCCCTCTGAACTAGGGAACTCGCGCGGCGTCGCTCACCGCCGGTTTTTGTCGCTCGAGCGTAAACTTCGTCAATCACCAACCGTACGCGAAAATCACAATAAGGTTATTCGGGATTGTTTGGATAACGGTTGTCTTGGTCTCGTTGATGACTCTAATTTGTCTATGGATGGTTATTACATACCACATCGCGAAGTGGTTCGACATGACAAACCGATGCCGCGTATTGTGTTAGACGCGAGCGCTAAAACCCACACTTGTCTTTCGCTCAATGATATTTTACATATTGGTCCCAATTTACAGGCAGACCTGTTTTTATTATTATTAAATTTTAGGCTATGTCCTATCGCAATGAACGCTGACATAAATACTCACCGCAAATCGCTTGAGTTTGATGTTGGCAGTCATGTCGCAAAGGTTTTAGGTCTCTCGTGGGAGCCGTGTGGAGATAATTTTTATTTCACATCCACCTTGGTAGATGAGAAGTGCACTAAGAGAAATATACTCTCTATAGTTGCGCGACTATTTGACGTGCTCGGGTTGGTGGCACCTGTGATACTCTACGCCAAGTTGTTAATTAAGGAACTTTGGCTTAGTAAGAGTGATTGGGATGACCCTGCTCCAGAGCATATACGCTCACGCTTTTCCGCTCTCGTTCAAGAATTAAAATTGCTTGACACATTAAAAATTCCGCGATATATAGGTGACGAAGTTGATTGCGAATTACGTCTTGTCGCATTTTGTGATGCCAGCCTGAATGGCATGGGATGTGTTATTTATGCACATTGTACCTACCCATCTGGCATTCAAACTCGCATTTTGTGTGCGAAATCAAAGGTCACTCCGACAAAGATTACTACGCTTGCTCGCTTAGAGTTATGTGCTATTTTGCTTATGTCAAAGTTAATAAGAACTGTACGTGAGTCGTATGCATTACGCATTCCCGTTACTGACATTTACGCCTTTTCTGATTCCACGATTGCCTTATCATGGGTTCACTCGTCACCACATCGGTGGTTGATTTTTGTTAGCAACCGGGTCGCTCAGTGTCAAGAAAACTTGAACGCTAAACATTTTTATCACGTCGCCGGAGACATTAACCCGAGTGATTGTCTATCACGCGGCATGCTCCCCTCGCAACTTTTGACTTATGATTTGTGGTGGAACGGTCCAGCATGGATCCGTGGCCCCCCTGATGAATGGCCTATTAAGTCATTCTCTCCCGCCAACTGTTCTGACTTACCTGAGCATAAGGCAAATGTGTTGAGTGTGACAACAAAACACACAGAGTCGCCATTGTTATGTACATTAGCACAACGTGTTTCTTCTTGGCAGAAACTACTACGCATCATTACATACGTTTTAAAATTCGCACGATTTAAATTTAAGATCGAACCTCATTCTGTATCAGGATTACATCCTGTCCTTCTCCCTAAACGCGATCACGTTGTTGATCTAATAATTCAGCATTTTCACGTTGTCAATTGTCATACTGGACCGGGACTCCTCATGTCTATCATAATATATAAAACGCGTACTGGTACTTACAAACTCGCTGTAAACGGGTTGTATCCTATCCCAACGCAATAACTTACAACGCTAAATATAATCTTAAACTTTAATTTTTAACTCAAACTTTAAACATACTTTAGATAGAATATTGTTAGTCTAAGTTGTTATTTTAGCTATGTGTATTATTATGTTATACAAATTCACTATGGGCTCTAATCAGCCAGTGTTCGCTTGTTTGTTTCGTAACGTCTTGCGACGTTCCAAAGCCGGGTGCATGGTGGAGCGCTTATGTACTTTCTTAATTATTTTCACATAATTTAATTGTATTTCAATTTTGTAATTTAAGAAACCGCTTTTATGAAAGAATAATGTTTGAATATTGGCGCTCATTTGTTGACCACTTAGTGTTGAAGAAGGCCAATGAATGGCGCTGTGCACAGATCTTTTCTAACTATATTTTGAGAATGAAGTTTTCTATGAGCGAGACTCTCAAGCTTCACTACGTTCAACCCGCTCATTTTTAATCAGTCACTAACCCGCACCCAGCACCGAAAGGTGTCTATGACTCCGCTCCGCACCAAACGGAAGTTTGAGTAATTCAACTCCTCGTTTCTTTTTCTGTGTAATTCTATAAGTTCCTTTGGCCACATTCTCAAGTCAGTATAAGTGAAGTGTATCGGAAGAAAACGACAAATTCAAGAAAATAAACGGCCGGTCGAAAACATACCTACCTACCAGCACGTGCCAGGAACCACGCCTGTCTACAGCTGAATCCTCACGAGGTGGAACTCAGGTCAGTGCCGGTTCTCTTACGTTTTCATTCATAGAAGCGGTCACATTTGCATTTTCTTTTCATTACAACCTAACTGCTGGTCATAGGAGCTTATACGCTTTGTGTGCAAACACACCAGTTGGTAGGACTATATACACGTCCTACCAGGTCCTACCTATCGTTAATTTGCAAACATGTCGTCAGATCTCGAAACGAAGCTCATTATGTTGAATCAAAAGAAGGAATTATTGTTTGCACGCATTACTCGTTGGTATAAATCGTCGAAATCCATTGTTTGTTTTGACATAACGACGCGATCTAATGAGGATTTTTTGGCTGAGACCGAGACCATCGATGATGTTCGCGATAAGTTCGAGTCGATTGTAGATCAAATAAATAGCTCAAATTTATCATTAGAATCCCCTGTGGAATCCGACTATTCTTGCCTTGACTCATTTGATGAATTGTATTCGAGAATAAAACGCATCAGAAATAAATTATCTACTCCCAAGGTCAAGGAGGTCGCCTCACACGGGTCGAGTAATTCGAACGCGTCTGTAGTGAAATTGGAAATGCTTGTTATTCCGAGTTTTGACGGACGCCCTGAAAACTGGAATACATTTTATCAGTCTTTTAAGGCCAATATTCATTCAAACAAACAATTGTCTGATTCGCAACGTGTGCAATACCTATTCTCAAAACTAACCAATGACGCATTAAAGTTCACTGCCGGTATTGTTCCGTCAAGTGAGACCTACAGTATAGTTTGGGACGCCTTGGTCAAGAAATACCAAGATAAACGTTCATTAGGTTCATATTATCTTAATAATATATTGTTCACCTAGTGTGAACTCACTTGATTCATTTATAGGTATATATTCCTCCTCTATCGCCGCGCTTAAAGAGTTAGGTATAAATGATTTAACGGACTTCATGTTTCTACAATGTGCCTTGAGGAAAATGAACACTCTAACCATCCAAGCCTTCGAACTTTCTGTTCGAGGTGTCGATATACCTACGACGCAACAGCTGATCGACTTTGTACAAGATCATGCTAAGATGATTGAACGGTCAAACCCGCGGTCTTCGTCATATGCGAAGTCGTCCACTGCTGGGACGCCACAGTCTAGTGATAGGCGTGTAAAGCGTAATTCTAAGTCGTTTGTTGTCAGTGAGCCGATTAATAATAAGTCGAATGCGCCCGCCGCAGTTAACGCGTCCTGTTGTTTATGTGGCGGCAGCGACCACCGACACCTGTATGACTGCGCTCAGTTTAAAAATATGCAAAATGCAAAGGCTAGATATGAGTTTATTAAATCTAAGCGTGGTTGCGTCAATTGTCTAAGCACATTACATAATCTCCCGCAATGTAAAAGTACGTCAGTTTGTTTCTGTCAGAAAAAACATCATAAATTATTGCATTTTGATAATAATGTTAATAATTCGCACTCGCATGCGACGACTGCTGTCGCTTCCCCGCCGCCCCAGTGCGACCATGTTAGTCTCACTCCTGAGTCACCGCTCGCTTCAAGCACTGTGCATTCGTATGCCTCTAGCCATAAGTGTGATATTCTCTTGGCAACCGCTCAGGTGTATGCTCGCCCTAAAGGTAGCACTGGAAATAAATCTGTAGTCAGATGTCTAATTGATAATGGCTCACAGAATAACTTAATAACATTGTCCTGTTGTCGTTTATTAAATTTACCAATAATACCAATGAGTAATTCTGTTGTCAAAGGTGTTTGTTCCACTTCGCACCCGATAGTAGGCTATGTGTATTTGGACATTGAATCTCGTATTTATGCAGATCATAAGTATACTATACATGCGTTAGTTATGAATAGCCTTACGGATCAATTGCCCTCGCAATTAATTAAGTGTGATCGCGAGTTAAATCTTCGCGATTTACCGCTTGCTGACTTAAGCTGGAACATTCCAGGAAACATTGATATAGTATTAGGTGCACAGCTCTTCCCGTATATCTACTTAGGAAATAGAGTCGAGTGTGGTCCCAGTGCCCCTTGTGTACTATCAACCGCGTTTGGGCATGTACTTATGGGTGATTACCCACGTAAAGATGTTGTGCCTACAACCGCATCCTTTTCTGCGCTAGCACTAAATGATTTAGTGCAAAAATTTTGGGAACTTGAGGAAGCGACTTTGACTTAGTGAAGTGGTCTAGCAATTCTTCTGTGCTGCTAGACTCACTTCCTGATACTCACCGCAAATCGCTTGAGTTTGATGTTGGCAGTCATGTCGCAAAGGTTTTAGGTCTCTCGTGGGAGCCGTGTGGAGATAATTTTTATTTCACATCCACCTTGGTAGATGAGAAGTGCACTAAGAGAAATATACTCTCTATAGTTGCGCGACTATTTGACGTGCTCGGGTTGGTGGCACCTGTGATACTCTACGCCAAGTTGTTAATTAAGGAACTTTGGCTTAGTAAGAGTGATTGGGATGACCCTGCTCCAGAGCATATACGCTCACGCTTTTCCGCTCTCGTTCAAGAATTAAAATTGCTTGACACATTAAAAATTCCGCGATATATAGGTGTCGAAGTTGATTGCGAATAACGTCTTGTCGCATTTTGTGATGCCAGCCTGAATGGCATGGGATGTGTTATTTATGCACATTGTACCTACCCATCTAGCATTCAAACTCGCATTTTGTGTGCAAAATCAAAGGTCACTCCGACAAAGATTACTACGCTTGCTCGATTAGAGTTATGTGCTATTTTGCTTATGTCAAAGTTAATAAGAACTGTACGTGATTCGTATGCATTACGCATTCCCGTTACTGACATTTACGCCTTTTCTGATTCCACGATTGCCTTATCATGGGTTCACTCGTCACCACATCGGTGGTCGATTTTTGTTAGCAACCGGGTCGCTCAGTGTCAAGAAAACTTGAACGCTAAACATTTTTATCACGTCGCCGGAGCCATTAACCCGAGTGATTGTCTATCACGCGGCATGCTCCCCTCGCAACTTTTGACTCATGATTTGTGGTGGAACGGTCCAGCATGGATCCGCGCCCCCCCTGATGAATGGCCTATTAAGTCATTCTCTCCCGCCAACTGTTCTGACTTACCTGAGCATAAGGCAAATGTGTTAAGTGTGACAACAAAGCACACAGAGTCGCCATTGTTATGTACATTAGCACAACGTGTTTCTTCTTGGCAGAAACTACTACGCATCATTGCATACGTTTTAAAATTCGCACGATTTAAATCTAAGATCGAACCTCATTCTGTATCAGGATTGTCAATCGCTGAGACGGCATTGATTCTCGCCGTTCAATCAGTTCACTTTGCTGAAGATATAAAATTGATAAAGGCTGAGAAGTCACCCTCGAAGAAGCTGCTGCGTCTTGCAGTCTTCTTAGATGAAGAAGGCATTTTGCGCATAGGTGGCAGACTTTCTAAATCGATGCTTCCATTTGAAGCTAAACATCCTGTCCTTCTCCCTAAACGCGATCACGTTGTTGATCTAATAATTCAGCATTTTCACGTTGTCAATTGTCATACTGGACTCCTCATGTCTATCATACGCCAACGCTTCTGGATATTAGACGCTAGAACTGTTATCAGATCTAAGTTACGAAAGTGTAACATTTGCTTTAAATGCAATCCAACGCACCCTACACCAATAATGGCTGATCTGCCCAATTATCGTGTATCAGAAGCCAAAGCCTTTTGTCATACTGGGGTTGATTACGCTGGTCCAATAAAGACCATACTTTCTCGTCGCAGAGGTCAGCATTCTCAAAAGGCATACATTATATTGTTTATCTGCATGGCCACACGTGGCCTTCATATCGAATTGACCAGTGATTTAACCACTGATAATTTTTTAGCCGCCTTTAAACGCTTTATTTCCCGCCGTGGACCCGTTTCGTGTCTTTATTCTGACAACGGATCTACTTTCATTGGTGCGAAGGCACAATAAGATGAGTTATACACGTTCCTATTGAACTCCAATTTTAAAACCGCGCTGTCAAAGGAGTTGCTATCTCGGCGTATAGAATGGAAGATGACTCCCCCAAGATCACCTAATTTTGGTGGGATATGGGAAGGAAATATAAAAAGCATGAAAACTCATTTGTTCAGAGTGATAGGTAGTCAATTACTCACATACGAAGAATTGCAAACGGTACTGACTCAAATAGAATGCATTCTGAACTCGCGCCCATTGGGCTTGCTCTCCTCTGACCCTGATCCGGAGGTGTTAACACCCGCACATTTCTTAATGACTACACCGTTGCAATACTTACCCTCGGCTGATCTATCAGATCAACGAATTAGTTTGGTAGATCGAAAAAATTACTCGACAACATGATCCACTCCTTTTGGAAAAAGTGGCACGTAGAGTGTTCGCACACGTTGCAAGTCAGACAAAAATGGGCTACTCCCGACAAACCAGTAGAAATCGGCAACGTTCTTCTTCTAGAGCAGGAAAATTCTGCTCCGTTGAATTGGCCGTTAGGAGTCATTACTGACGTGTTCAGAGGCTGTGATGACGTGGTTCGCGTAGCAATGGTTAAAACGCGTACTGGTACTTACAAACGCGCTGTAACCAAATTGTATCCTATCCCAACGCAATAACTTACAACGCTAAATAGAATCTTAAACTTTAATTTTTAACTCAAACTTTAAACATACTTTAGATAGAATATTGTTAGTCTAAGTTGTTATTTTAGCTATGTGTATTATTATGTTATACAAATTCACTATGGGCTCTAATCAGCCAGTGTTCACTTGTTTGTTTCGTAACATCTTGCGACGTTCCAAAGCCGGGTGCATGGTGGAGCGCTTATGTACTTTCTTAATTATTTCCCACATAATTTAATTGTATTTCAATTTTTGTAATTTAAAAAGAACGCTTCTGTGATCGAATAATGTTTGAGTATTGGCGCTCATTTGTTGACCACTTAGTGTTGAAGAAGGCCAATAGATGGCGCTGTGCACAGATTTTTTCGAACTATACTTTGAGACTGAAGTTCCTACGAGCGACACTCTCAAGCTTCACGGCGGACGATCTCCCCGCCCATTTTTACTTGTCTTCAACCCGCTACCGCTCCGAACGGAAGTTGAGTACTTCAACTCCTCGTTTCTTTTTCTGTGTAATTCTATAAGTTCCTTTGGCCACATTCTCAAGTCAGTATAAGTGAAGTGTATCGGAAGAAAACGACTAACTCAAGAAAGTCACCGGCCGGTCGACACCTACCTACCCACCAGCACGTGCCAGGAACCACGCCTGTCTACAGCTGAATCCTCACGAGGTGGAACTCAGGTCAGTGCCGGTTCTCTTGCGTTTTCATTCATAGAAGCGGTCACATGTGTATTTTCTTTTTATTACAACCAAACTTCAGGTCACAGGTTCTTACACGCTCTGTGTGCAAACACACCAGTGGTCGGACTATTTACACGTCCTACCACCAACTTCACTAGCTCCCGTGAGGAGCAGCACTTGAAACTTAAACACTTACAAAAAAAGACATTAAAAAGTCAGTTTAGGCATTCTGGAATAACATATAAATTCGTTTACCTGTAAAAATTAAACACGGTTACTTTTAAAACACGATTATATTTGCTTCTCTGTAAGCATAATTAATATTTAGGGTGCCCTGTCTATGTATTAATTATGCTTACAGACTTCGTTGACCTTTGAATAATATGATACTGCAAAAAATACTGACACAAACGTTACGCAATATGACTTTTTTGTGCCATATTAAAGGACCAATATATGTTGTATGTTTTATGTTTACAGACCGTTAATCATTTCGAATAAAGTCGAAGCAATCGTAGTTTGTCTGTGATTGTTTTTTGTCCCGTTAACAGAGCAAATAACGGAGTGTTTGTCAAATGAAACTTATTTAAGGATAAATTGGAAATAAGAGAAAACAAGTAATAAAATAAAAAGAATTGAAAAAAACTCACAACGGATAAAAAGTAAGTCAAAATTTTTTTACTGCGGCGCCCCCTAGTGGGTTGTCACCGTAACACCTATCTAAGAACATGCCCCAATCAAACCCAAACCAATAATTTTATTGAAAACTGCATCAAAACCAGACTAGTAGTTTTGGAGAAAATTTGCAACATTGATTTGCATTAAAAATATTTGCTATAGCGCCCCCTGTTGAGTTGTCATTGTAACCCCTATCTAAAAACATGCTCCAATTCCGAAAAAAAAAGAAAGCAGAACCCATTACTGAAAACTGCATCAAAATTGGATTGGTAGTTTCGGAGAAAATGGCAACATGGATTTGCACAAACAAACCCACAAATATCCTCTCACCCTAAACGCATATACCGTCTCCGTTCCGTCGTGGGTAAAAATGAAGAATTTTTTGATAACTATTATCTACCTACTATTACCATTACAAAAAAACTAAACAAATTTTAAACTACTTGGCTGATTTAATCCGTCAATTGAACGCATTCGGCTAGACGTTTTTATCGTCTAAGGTGCTGTTGACCTTAAACTGGTGGTCCCTAGTTCAGTTATTGAATGTCTTATTTATCTAAATTTATCAATAACCCTTTGCGAAAATTGCTCTTTTTGAATCTTCATCTTACGAGTTTCTAAAACTTCCCATTCGGTCTCAAACAGAACATGGAATCGATTAATAAATCATTCAAGATCGTGGAATTATTACGCAAAAGGTGCATTCAGTACATTTTCACTTTTACAAACATATTAAGGTTTACTATGGAAAAAAGGTCGGATGCTGACTTAATAAGATAAGGGTAGATCCAATGATATTACATACAAAAAAGAGGCAGATATGTTATTAGACTGCGCCTGGTGAAGACGCGAAAACGTCCCAATTGGGACGTATCGCATTTAGTATATGTCTGGCAAACGCCGAGTTGTCACGTATGTAAGCGCATAATAAAATGGCAATAAAAATGCCATGGTGTATTTTTAAAAATGTACAAATTACAACACTAAAATCAATAAAACACGAAGGACCTTCTATCACATGTAAGTACATACAATATTACCGATTTTTTAGTGTATTTCATTAAAATTAGTTTATTAATATTTTTAAAATAATGGCGGCATAGAAAAAGGACAGAAATACTTTTTGATATGAGCACGACAAGGACACAACAACACTGCTTGCATAGATTATCAGTACAGATACGACATAGGGTAATTTTCAGTTTACTGCCTACTAAAGTAATAATTTTGACCTGCTGTTCAGTTTTATTTGTTATTCAAAATTCAGTAACATAATTTTTGTTTTATTTATTTGTTGTCCTTTAAATAATTGTAATAACCTAAATTATTTTTCAAGGTTTCCGACTAATGAAGTTCGACTTCAAGAGTGGATTGCAATTGTTAAAAAACAACGAAATGAGTTTGACTGGACACCTTCAAAAAGCAGCAGAATTTGTAGCAATAATTTTGAAGCCACTGAGAGATATACTTCGGAAAAAGGAACATTGCTCAGGAAGAATATAAATAACTGACAAATATACCACTGTTCGGCTTCATTCTGCTCATAAAAATAATCCCAAAATAAAAAAAACTTTCTAAGAGGCAGAAAAGAAATAAATTAAATTTATTTGAAGGAGTTTAATTTTTGATTATAACGTCAGTACGGCACTATGGTTTTATTTTCGAGAAGTTCCCTTATTATCTTTTTGAATTATTATCATTTTCCGAAATAAATAATGACGTATTATTTTGTCATCGAATTTCATTTCTTGCCTACCAACGAAATACCCCTTCTGTTCAACAAAATCATAATCTATGCTTCGAAGCGCAATCGTCCGAATCATTCCGAATTATAGCTATCTTTTTTACTCATGTGCTTATCCCATCTTTCGTACTACTTTAACGCTAATTGTCAACTATTGTGCACTGACAGACTGCTGGATCAGATTTGAGAAGTCAGTTACTATGAACGTAACATATCTTGTATAAAATATCATTGGGTAGATCACTATAAAAGTGGTCTCAACTGCGATATTGCAAAACGCTACTTTTTACGAGTCCTCCCAAAGGTGAACTGCTTCATACGAGGTGAAGTGTTTTACCTACGCATGGGGTTATATTAGAAACTTTACTGCAGAATAACAACGATAGTAAAGTAAAGGGTAATCCTTTGGTCTATAAATAGGGACCAGCAACTGCTATTGAATTCATTTTAAGAATTGATTCATCACAGTATTAATTCCGCTTTCAAAACTTCGACTTTGGCGTTTAGGGCCGCTCACCTAGTCTTTTTCTGTCACTAGCTTTTTATTTATTTGGGTTATCAAAACTTTCACGGTAGGGATGACCTTCCAACCTCCACCATTTCCCTTAATTAGCAGGTGCACTGGCGAGCCGGTGAGAATCGAAGATCTAGGTAACTACACGCCCGATTAAAGAATTTATTATCCTGTATCAAATAGCTGATCTCCTATTATAATATAGCAGTAACGAATAATATATGTATGTCTTGGTGTTTTTTATACAATTTCTATAAAAGAAAATCTAAGTGGTTTTAAGGATAATTTAACCCTATAAAACATGTAGGTACATGAAAAACCTTAGTTTGTGTCTCAGTTACAACGCTATTGTTATATTACTAAAAATGATTTCTGTCTTCAACATAGTTTCATAATAAAATATATTATTATGGCTGTGTTTATACAATATTGTAATAATACCAATAAGTATACCAAGAATGTCAAAACTATGACAAGGCAAGTTAATTAAAATGAAAAGTACATTGCAATAAAAATGTTATTCTGTCCCTCTCGTAGTAAAATATGTATAGGAAGTATAAATCCGAGCAAACACACGCTCTGTATAAAACATTATTAAGTAACATACCGTATTACCCCACATAGCACAACGGAGATATAATTTTTAATTTCTATTCTCCTTTTACTTTACCGTTTCCAATTTTATAGGTACCGTTTTTCCCACGACTTGAATTTGTACTTTCATGCTTTTGTTTGTTATTTTTTTGTTATTATGTTTGTATTGGACTCTTATACTTCGTTGAACTGGCTGAGCAAATGATATTAGGTTTAGTGTTCTTAACTGCTCAACTAAATACAAATAGGTAAGCTTAGTTATAGTAATTAGATGTGAGTGCATGCTCATGTGAACTGGCAACTATTCCAATTAATCTGTGCAATTATTTTCTGACTTATGAAAACTGCAACCTCATTTATGTGGATTGGTGAAGCCAATATCCACCTAATTAGAAATATACTAAAGGGCTTCAGCAAAATGATTCAGACAGTAATAAAGATATATGTGGCACAGGTTTTTAGGTCGTGATCCTACTTCTACTATGGACAGGCTTTGCTTTTGGGGTTTGGAGATGAGACGATAGTCACTCCCATATAATCCATGTCAGTGGTGCATGCCTTGGATGTCACCGGGCACAAATAAAGCCAATGATGATGAAGGCTCTAATATGCTCTGAAGCGCACCTTCCAAGTGATTTTGTGCTAGATTTACAAATATTACTAATGGAGCCAACCGTCTGGCCAGCCTGAAAATAGTAGGCCAAAGTCTTCCAACATTAGGAGAGGCCTATAACCAGCAATGGACTGGGATAGGCTAATTGATTGACAATTGATTAACTACTGGAGTCACAATAGGGTTCAATCCCATTCGAACATCATAATGAACAATAAACAGTCTTAGAAAAAAACCCTCCACAGTAATCAAACATTAGCTGATAAGCTCGGCCTGGGGCCTTACGACCTCTTGTCATCGGCACCTAAGCTCCGGGCGAACGAAGCGCTCTTGTAGTTCCTCATATAATTAAATTTTGGCACAGGTATTTTTTCTTAATTACCAGAAGAGTATTACTTATCCTTATAATAACGACTTGTACACATTATAATACCAAGGTATATAAATGAATTACTTTCGCTTTTACCTACAGCTACGTAATTAGTTATAGTAAGTACTAAAAATACAATAGTCTTAATTTTTCATCCTCTATTTCTATTTCTCTCTCATTCATGCATGTTCACTATATTTTCTTTACGTGTCCCTAATTACTTATTTAAAAATCATTTATTTCTGACCAGGGGCCTGATCTTAATACTAAAAAATAAAATAGGTATTGTTGAGACCACCACAATACTAGGACACTGCCTACATCACGGGCAATCGTACCCAGAGCCCCAGCATCGGACAGTCCCACCTATCGCACAATACGCTCAGAATGCTGTGTAAATTCCCCAAAGTCTCCGCAAGAGGGATGCACTTAGTTTTCGGATGATGGCATGGAAGCCATCGACATCCCCGGCGGGCTGCAAAAGCGTGGCAGCCCAACCAGCATCCTGAATGCATTGTTGTACTGTACTCGCAGGGTGTTGTGTATGCCCTCCGCGTATAAAATGTCTGACAATAAGCCTTAATAGGGCAACTTTTACGTCCTTAGTACACCGTGCAAACCTACGTCAAAAGTCATGGCTTTGATGCCTGCTCTATGCAAATATTTGTATGTATACATGAGCATTGAATATGTATTTGCATTTTGCATCTTACAATTCACTTTTATTTATTTACTTAAAATAGTTCACTGTACTGGATCTTGCGAGAATGTGAGTTTTCTATTGAAAGGTTATGAAAAACGATCTAAACATGCTCTCGCGTCGTTCACGATTTTCCGTCTATCTAGGTGTAGAAATCATCCATCTTTGTAATAAACTATCATCTTTGAAAATACTCTCTAGCATCGTCCAAACGCCTTTTATCCGGCGAGAAAATCTCTGACGCGCGAGCTCTCTTTTGCATGCAAGGCATAGAAGTCATCGACCTAGGTTTTATGCAAAAAATATGACACAAGTCTTTTATTCTGTATGCTTGTTGTTTTTATTTGTGTGTATTCAACAATGTATACAAAATAATAATTACTATAACAATCCGGGGCAATTTTCCTCTTATAAAGCTACTCCTAATAAAAACATGTGACCATTCACAAACCTTTGGCAGCTGGTCTGGGGATTTACTGGATGATTGTTTAAGTGTTATGTACTTCAAAAAGGTCGGTGGGATTTCATTATCCCCAACAATACGTCGGACTCACCATCAACGTTGGTAGTCGGTCGGTATATCAAAAATTACCTCTCTAAGGTAAACTTGGATACCGGTACCACATAACTGACAAGAAAGGCAATAAGTAAAGAAAAAAAAGCGATTTAACCTTCGCGTCTAAAATCACGATCGAACATTTTCACCCTTTTAACCATTATGGGTCAAATCTATCCATTAGCCGAGTTAACCAGGTATCAAGAGATAGGCCCTTAAAAGGTACAATTGACGATATCCCCAATGAATCGCCGACCCTATTTCGCAACAAAAGAAATAATATGTTACCTTATTGGTGTCTTAGTACTATCAATCACTGTCACACGCAATACTCGGTTACAATGTTCAATCAGTATTTCCTTATTCTTACTAAAATTCACGGAAAATTGTGTACAAAAGAATGTAGCAGATGATGCCTTAAATGGCGGTGCACGCCATTAAGACTGAACTCCATATTTTTTACATAATGCTTGACTTTCAGGATGAAGATATTCCCACATGGGATTCGACATTTATGTGTGTATTATATTAATAACGATGGCTACATACGGTTCACTAGGATCTTGAGGGTCGCAAGCAATCAGCCAGTGTAGTTGGTGTGAGCCCAAAAGACTTTCATGCGGCCCCACACCTTTATTCAAAGTAGCTTACTGAACGCTCTGTAATTTTGTCATTAGAATAAACAAGGCCTCAAATCGTTAATCCTCATACAATACATAACATCTAACATAAAGTTAACTGGGGATTTATTTACAATAATAATATATATACATGTGTACACACGGAAATTGCTTAAAACTTTTACTATAGCCACGGGCACTAGCTTCTCTAACGCAAATTCTAACTTAGTTCAGTTCAGAAGTTAAGGCGTAGTGTCTATAATATATGTAAAACAACTCGGTATTAACATAAAATGTAATGATCTAGAAAATCGTGGACTTAAATTCGCGTTGTTTTTTTGTGCAGATTCCTAATATTTTTTTTAATTTTTCCCCACGTGTCGTCGGATCACGTGCCCGCCGCACCCTCTGCTATATTAAGCATGTATTATATAAACTTTCTTCTTGAATTAATCTATTTATTCTAAGAAACCGTATCAAAATTTGTAGCGTAGTGTTTAAGATATAAGCATACAGACAGACGAACGGACAGACGCGGAAAGCGACTTTACCTTATACTATGTAGTGATATAGACTCAACTCCTTCACACAATTTGAAGGGTTTCTTTAATCTGAGATTAAAGAAACCCTTCAAAAATTGCTCCATAAAACTATTTTTTTGAACTAGTGAAATAAAGTTAATTGACCGTTTATAACTTAGCACTTAAATGAATACCGTCATAAACAGGGAATTAGTATTGGAAGCCTCCACCAAAACATCGGATATATGTAAACAGTCCCTGTAGACTCCTTCAGGCTTTACGTATTCCACTTTATAGGCAATAAAGGGCTATATAAAAGAAAAATTCAGTGAACCAATGCCGGCAATTACTCACAGGTTTAGAGCCGGCAATTAAAGCACCTAATCTAAGTTCCGTTAATAAAAATTAATGGTAAATAGGTTTCGCTGTTACGGGCACTTGGCTGTAACTGTTTTCTGAATTACTTCGAAATATACCATGATAGATAGCCTGTAAGAGATCGCTTGTAGCGATAAGGCCGCCATTTGTACATTTTTCATTATGTTGTCCTTATATGTACTAAAATTTATGAGTGTACAATAAACCGATTTTTCTTATCTTATCTTATCTTATAGATAAACATGTTAAAAGAATAAAAATGCTGTAGAGGGTCCTAGCAATATTCTTTAGGCTAAGCTTTTATAGTGACCCAGAGTTGAACATGGGACATGGATATACAGGGCCCTACGAACATCTTCGAGGCCCAAGCCAACCTCACCTGCTAAACAACGAACGAGACTCCGCAGGCCGCAAAGACCATAATTGTTCTGTGCCGCAGTGGTGCGCCTTCTTCTCCATCAGCGCCTTGGTAGCGGTGGTAAACTTTGCTTAAGTAGAATTATAATTGACGTCACCGTGTTGTTCTACGTTGAATATATTTTTGTGACTTTGACTTTGACTCTTGTTACAGGCTTTCGTCTCTGGAACTCAGGGTTGAAAAGTCAACAGCAATCGCTCCCATAAAACCTGACATATTATTCAAAGACGTAGGTAAGCGAACCCTGGACCCTAAAGTGAAAACTTTGGATATAACTGCGAAATCATTATGAGGATTTTGATGATAACACCACGTTAAATAAACGTGTGATAGGTAAAGTGATAGATGAAAGATCGCCATTGTTATAGTCTCATCGTTGAGAACTGGCTGTATCCAAAGCCTTCATCATGGAGCCCGGTCTCTCCTTCACAAAGATAATGTTGTGACGGAGAAAGAAAACCCTATCAAATGTTTTGCGAATAATACAAAGGAAGCGCTTTCTGTTCTTTGTAAGAAGTAATCAGAAATGCATTGCATAATTTGTTTTCAGTTCACTTCACATCAGCGTCTAAGAGATGTAAGTTGTGAAGCTTAGCTTTGTGCTTATATAATGCATCAGCATACGAAAGGTCCATTGTTTCTTCTATATATGTGTGAAATGTTGTGCTAAAGACACCCAGTAACAACATTTCGAAAACGTCAAGTCTATATAAATATAGGCTTCAACTTCAAATAGAGGAGAGTGAAATTTCTTAACACAATCAAATTCTGTAAAAAGTTAATAGGTTATTGAATGTCGATGCCCGCGTGAATGTCGATTATCGTGGCCAAAGATAGCCTATGAAGGACAAATGCTGTGTCTACCCCACTACCCCTATAGTTTATCTACCCCTACACCAAATTTGATCAAATTCGGTTCAGTGCTGAAAAGTGCGTGAAAATTTAACAGACAGACAGAGTTACTAACGCATTTATTATATTAGTATGGTTTTTAAAATGAATACCTGAATATATTTTCAACCAACAAACATAGAAAACCATGCATTAAGTCACTTTGGGTACGGTGTTGTTACTAAACAACGTTAGAAAGTTTTTTCCATTAGGTGCCGAAGATATATTCCAACATCTTCAGTTTGCAACATACAGATAGATAATCATGATCCTCTGAGCCCTTTTTTCAACACAGTTGGGATCGGTCGATACTTTCCGTGAAGCGACTGCTATCTGACCTCCGCAATACAACTACAATTAGTGATTCAGTAGTTATTCCAGCTATTAAACATTTTAGCTCCAAGACCCCAATTACCCGTAACTACTGCCATATTTATATTCGTATGGCAATTGGGATCAAAGTCTAAACCCGCTCTCCTAAAGTACTGAGGGATGTACATGAGCGCGGACCTGGGGGTGACGGGTGGAGCTGCTTGTCACCCCAGTAGAAGCAGGCCATGGCCTGCTTCCCCATTCCGGGGGCGAGTCGGGGCCACCGTTATCCCCCCTCCCGAGGAGGGCCAGACCGTAAGGGGTCAGCCGGGGTGCCTGGGATATGTCGAAGACAACCTCACGTCTGGCCTAGCACCACAACCCTCAGTCCGCGTGCGGTTTTAATCGGTTAGAGTCCGACATAACCTCCTCTTCCGGGTCCGGCGGGGAAGGTATCTGTGGGGATTTTAGCACGAAAAAAAATTATGTATGTCAATCTGTTAAGAATGACCTGACGTCCTAAGACTGACTTTGTAATGTGTTGTAGTGTACTCGGTTACCAGTTACCACGAGTACCTCACTCAACAAAGATATTAATATTGCTATTAATTATATTATTGGAATATATGCAAGTTTAATTGATCCCTTAAACTATATTTGGCTGTATGAATAATTAATGGTATTATTTTACAAAGGGATTAATTATTTAACCGAAAATGAAACACGATATTTAATTATGCGTTAATTGGAAAATTGACATGTTTATGTTGAATATCAAAAGCTAATATAATAATTTATGTGAATTACAATACCGAACCAATGTATAAATAAAATTAAGACAATTTCAATTAATATAATTTCATAGATGAGATTTATGCTGGTCATGGATCTGCTGAGGTTTCAGAGAATTTTCTTGCCAGCTACACCCGATAGTATTATAGTACCATTATTATCTAATCGAATACATAGGGAAATATAAACCTTCTCGGGAGGGACTCGAACCCGCAGTCTTTCCGGGCGTGTCTCAGTAGCCGAATTGGTCAAGGCATTCCCCCTGTAAGGGAAAGACTGCGGGTTCGAGTCCCGCCCGAGAAGATTTATTTTTCCCTATGTATTCAATTTGTATAGTTAGCATACTTAATGCTGTAAAATTCATTCAAGTATTATTATCTACTAGCTTTTGCCCGCGGCTCCGCCCGCGTGGATGTCGGTTATCACGACCAAACATAGCCTATGTCCTTTCTCGTAGTTTCATCAAAATCGGTTCAGTGGTTTAGGTGTGAAAGCATAACATACATACAGACAGACAGACAGACAGACAGTTACTTTCGCATTTATAATATTATAATTAGTATGGAAGTATGGATTCTATGATAATAGACACCTATTATTTTAATCGCTTCGACATAATTCGTATCGTTATGTCAAACGACATTTTTGGTACACTCGGTTAAAACTCACATGAGAAGTTATGATTTTCACCCAAGGTGAATAGAAGTCAAAAATTAAGATAAAATTACGGTACGCATGTTTAAGATCCCCATCCCATACACTTCACTACATTTTGGGCTACAGTTGATCTGTTGCAAGCCGGTACACCTACAGACTTGCGGATTCTAGCGTTTCTTCTCAGGATTGGGGGATCATATGGCAGTCACTCCCCCAAAACCCTCAGTTACAAAGCACTAACTTTTTTTATTTACAAGAAAATATAACGTGAAGATACATAACAAAATAAACTACACCAAAAGCAAATTTTGAAGTGAACGAAGTTTTGATATCGCCTGAACGCCGAAATGATTGATTTTAATATTCATACGTATACACACTCAGGTCTTTCTCCCTCCGGGGTAGGCAGAGACAACAAGCCGCCATTTGCTTTTATCTTTACACACTTTACTCATTTTAATATTCATGCTAACGTAAGTGGCACTACGGTATCTAGAAACTGGGAGTATTACAACAATGTACGTAGAAGCTTGTATATTATCAAAATAAGGTATACTTTGTGAAATAAATATGATTTATAGATGAAACAAATGCGCTTTCAATGGTGTTAGTTTAGACATCATGAACTTAATATATACGAACGTAAAGTAGACACCATTATGCTATTATAAATGTGAAAGTAATGAATAGATGGATGAATCTGTGGTACTGTTTCCCACAAATCCAAAAAGTATTCACGAAAAGGAAAGTATCTAAGTATGTTTATCCACATTCTAGAACAAATTATACCACATACATTACAACGCTTAACTATAAATAGTTTGGGTCTAGATAGCTCTGTATGAAATGTCGTAGAGTATCCTATTATATTAATAGCGAGAAAGAAAAGCAGTTATTTTACTTTTAATGTAAGGCTCCAGAAGAGATAAAGAAACAAATTCTCTCTTTAAGATAAACACAGATGTCAGTTATCAAACGATTTCACGACACTATCTATTACACTAACTACTCTTTTCTATTCTCGAGGACAAAGCCGTTTGTCGTGTATCGTACGGGATAAAGAAGGATTCCCACAAAATCCACATAAAGCTCTGTGGGATTGGAAAATACGGTGAATTGTTTTGCAAGAATTGTGTTTTTCCGTTTTAGGAATATACATTTCTGACCTTGGTTTTTTTTTTTTTTATACAGGACACGTCAATTTGACTTCACCTCGCCTGATGTTAAGCTAAAGGCAAAGTCTCGGAAAGAGGGTCACTATCGTAAACATTTACCATGTTAATAGTGGTGGCACTCAGCTTGACGGCCTCATTAGATGCCTTTTCACGCCCCGCTTAAAGGACCCAGGACTGTAGGAAGAAGGAAACACGTGAACTGGCAGGGAATTCCAGGCCTTAGTGGTGCGGCATAGGAATGAATCACTGAAACACTTGGTTCTAGCAGATTCGTTGTTTAGTGTGTATATGTGTAATAATAGTTTGACACATACCTATTGGGTCTGGGCCTGGGGTTTAATTAAAGCCTCAACTAAGAACTTCGCTCCCAACAGCCTCTGTGGCGTGGCGGTAGTGCACGCAACTGCCACCCAGGAGGCACGGGTTCGATCCCCGCTCAGTGCAAATATTTGTATGCATGAATATGGCTATTTGCATTGGTCTGGGTGTTTCTATGTATAATATGTATGTATTTACAAAAAAAAAAGTAGGTATATAAGTAAGTTTATCCGCATTCTAGATTCCATAACACAAGCTATAAAAGCTTACCATGAGTCTAGATAGCGTTGCGTAGAATGTTGTGGTATATTTATATAAAAAAAAAAACAAGCCTACCTTACCCGCAACCTGCAAGCTATCTAGCACGGAAAGAAAGCCTGCACAAGAGACAGTAATAATGGGCGTGATTCAACTTAAAATACTACTGGCAGCAAAATAGTAGATCTGACGTCAAAATCGGGCGACGTCGATGGGCCCCTAATATCTTCGTGCATTATCACAAAACTAACGTAAGACGAAGATCTTATTAATCTTCTCTTCTAGCCTGTAGCGGAACGCGGTGTCGTATTCTGTGGACAATCGTTGATATTTTTGGTAGCAGATCCGCCATATTTGACGATTGACCATGTTTAGTGACAGATTTAACACTTTGAGTACCAATATTTGGTGACAACAATTTTACTTTGCTGTCAAAAAATATATTGCTGTTATGACTGCTTCTGTGAAATTTTGAAGCAATTAGTACGCTAACTTTGCCAATAAAGGACTGGTCGTGGATTGAAGTCCCGTCCTGGTTGTTGACTTTTCCGATCTCTGGTTAAATTTTGTGATCGTTCATCAAACTATATTATAAAATTAATGGCTATTGAAATCGATTGTGAATTTCGGTACAATTTTCGATACCAAAAATTATGAAACTAATTGAATCCTAAACATACAAGGAAAATGTAATTTCGCCAACCGATCTACGGCACTCGATAAATTAATATCGATCATATTTTATATTTATATAATATCCTGCACTTATTCAAATTAAATGTAAAAGTTACTTTTACTTATTCCACTCTAGATACGTGTCAAATAACACTGAAGAAAACTGTTTAATACATTTTTTGTATATAATGTGAGTCATGAAATCAGAAAAGCTCAGCAGAAGAAAATTTACCTTTACTCAACTTGCAACTTACAATTTTATAGACAGTCGCCACAATCCTATCTTATAATCCCCCTCCTACTCCCTAGATAGCGTTGAGAAAATACTAAATTCGTTTAGAAAATATAATACCAACATAGCTAACTGGTTTTTGAACCCACTTAATTGAGATTTAACTTCCCAATAAACCGTTTATATATAAAACAATCTAACAATAATTTCTTATATAAAATACAGACTTACATATTATTCGCGTCTCTCTCCTACATATACCGATTTGCCGAAATGGCGAGAGTGAATACTGCTGCGAGCTAAAAATACTTGTTTTGCATTGTTTGCTTGCTGTGAAGTTCGTTTTAGTAATCAGGTGTATTGGGAATCGAGACGAACATCGAACGGGCGGACTTGATTTACATTCCAATTTAGTTTTGCATTCCCAGGCAGTTTTTTGACTCACATTTACCCCCCACTATATTTTTGTAGTGAAATCTCCGATTCTAAAAGGTTTGTTGCGAGCCAGTGTAATTTATTTAGCTAGATTCGCGAAGGGTAACTTATGACTATTTGATTAGTAAAAGTATTCCGAGGAATTCGACGTTGCTCCCAGGAAATTGGGTTTTCACGATTTAGAACTAAGGAGGAAATAGAATTCGTTTTATTTGAAAAGTTCGGTAAATCAATCTGAAAGAAAACAGTTTTAAAACGGTTGCCTAAGTTTGGTAGGTACTAGTTTCAGTAACAGACGTGAATAAATCTGGGAAACTTTGTATGTAATAGTCGAAATGTTCATTCCACTGTGGTAATAGAATGACTTCAGTGCTTGAACAGTTTAAGTGGTCAACTTCTACTAATTTACAGACAGTAATTTATAAAGTAATTACAGCATTCAAAGTGACCTATCACAGTCTATTGCTGGATTGTTTCTAATATGTCTTGTATTCTCGATAAGTTTTTTTGGAAGAAAATAATAATAATTAAATGTATGCCATGGTACCCTTTTTTTCCGTGCGGAAATCCCCTCGGATACCCCCCCTGCCGGAGCCGGAAGGGGAGGTTATGTCGGACTCGAACTGACTAAAATCGCACGCCGACTGTGGGTCGTGGTGCTAGGCCGGGGTTGAGGTTGTCATCAACATATCCCGCGCACCCCGGCTGACTCAAAGCCATCTCTTACGGTCTGGCCCTCCTCGGGAGGGGGGACAACGGTGACCCCGACTCGCCCCCGGAATAGGGAGGTGCGCTTATCAGTGGCCTGCTTCTGCTGGGGTGACAGGCGGCTCCATCCGTCACCCCCCGGGCCATGCCATGGTACCCGATCTTCGGCCTTCGGCATTCAGACCATATCACATGCCAGCCAACCTTTTCAGGTCCAAAGTTAAAATACAAAACTTCGTGTTAAATACAAAACACAGGAGCTGGTTTACAACCTTTACTCGAAAATACAATATTTTAAAGAAGGGTACAAAAAGATTTGGACTACGTCCGTTCGATTTGAAGTTTTGAAGGAAGAGAGCTTTGTGTTGCTATTACACAAAAAAAAGTTGAAGATTAAAATATAAAAATTAAATTAATTAATGTTGCTATCCGCAACAGTCGTCAGTGACATAATGATCTCCTTCGTGTTTATAATTCATAGAGTACTTTGTGCTATAATTTGTCTATTATCTATTATGTTGTCACCCGTCAGATAACACTGAATCGCACTGTCAGCACTGTCGCACTGATAACACTGAAACACTGAATCGTATATTATTTTATTATACAAGCGGAGCCATAAACCAAGAACCGAACTGAAATTATTTTATTTGTAACTTAAAACCAATATATAAATAAATACATATTGAACCAAAACCTCACGGAGCAACACAGCTGTGGTCACATTGGTACCACAGATTCCTTTCCATGGAACCTGAAGACATTAATCTGTAATGTCTATAAAGTTAAAAATACCATTAGGACTAGTATACACGATTTGAATTGTATCTAATTCATGTTTAGATTTTTGTTGTTTATTACATTTTGATAAATTAATAGTAGAAACGAAAAATATTTTACGTTTTTTTTATAATGGATCTCAATAATTGTTGGACGATTATTTTGAATTTTTTGGAGTCTATTATTACAATCTAAACTTTTTGTTATAGATATTAGATTTTTATTATTATTATTAGTACTAAGCGTAGGTGCTAGTTTCAGTAACAGACGTGAATAGATCTGGGAAATTTTGTTTGTAATAATCGAAATGTGCATTCCACAGTGGTAATAGAATGACTTCAGTGCTTGAACAGTTTATGTGATCAACTTCACCAGCTTCCATTATTTCGACTGCAATAAGTTTAATCTCCATATGAGACATTTATTTTAGAATTTACTATCGTGGTTATATATTTCTAACAACATAATTGTTGGAGTAATTTTCTAACCATGACAGTAATAAATGAAAATTTGATTCACCTGATAGTTACTTTAACTTACCCCTACCTAATAACATCTGCTTACAGAAATCTCTGGAGACTCTAATAAAGAAAGGAATAAAAATATCGTATCTATCTATCTGGAACTGCGACAGTATAACTTCAACTGCGTATAAATAATTAGGGAATAAGAAAATGCCTACATAATATATTCTACACTAGTAGACCCGCTTGTGACCCCGATTTCTTGAACCCCTTTGGCTCCTCGTGCTGCATGGAATATTCTAAAAAATAATTAGTGAAGTCGGTTCAACTGCTCTCGAGATTAGCGCTTAGCAACACATTCAGCGATTAATTTTCATATTGTTATTATTTATTACAGATTATGTGAGTTAGTAAAACTCAGACAGCAACATTCAGAAATCACATAACTGTAAGGATAAAACGTTGAATTGATCAGATCCAAAAAAAATATAACAATATTGATGTCGCACATTGAAAACTAAATTAAGATAGTGCTTATCTTGAATCTTATACAAAACTTTAGGTTCATTTATGTCGAGAGAGTGATGTACGGCTACATAAAAATGAAAAATGAGAGTCCTATTTCTTTTTCACATGGAATGATGAGATACGAACAGGATCCGAGACGCAATGGCAACCGCAAATATCAGACGATCAGTTAGGTAGGTACTGAGTGTTGCGAGTCAAGAAAGTATTGTTTATTAAAAAGATTCGGTTTTACGTTTGAAAAATGATAAATTTAAATAAAATTACAGCGGAAGATACTATCAAAGATTTAAATTCAAGTCGCTTGATAAAAGACAGACGCGATACCATTACAGACGTATCAATGGCGACCGCACTGTAACTTTTACCGTCTTCAATTGAATTTTATTGAGTAATGTTTTGTACCGAAGGATACAATTTTCAGTAAGAACTAAATATCCTTCTTAGGGAGACGATCGACTCGATCTTCGTTAATATATCTCTGTTACAATTTTAATCGAATATAGAGACAGAAACAAAAGAACTAATTGAAACACAGATCTACGATGCACACTGTAGCAAATTTAACACGGAAATAAGAAGAGCGAAGTAAAATTGAATACTTTATGTCCAACGCCCCTATTTTTCTTCTGATTGAATCCGGCATCCAATTTGGCCGTCCCGGGCCTCACAGTTTCAACTGAGGTCAATGGGTGGTCACAAAATTGATTCCTTCTGGCTATGTGTACAGTTAAATGAACATACAGCTTGAAAAAGTAACCATTCAATCAATCTTTGTAATTAACGTTTAATTTAAAAAGAATGGCTAGCTTTTATTAAAGGGATCGTAATCGCGTTTATTTTCGTACTTGTTACGAAACGGCAATCAGGCTGATCAATTGCATAAAGATATTAAGTTTTTTTTTTCATCCAAGCTCCAATACTAACTTTTACGAAAGCGAATGCCATCTATCCCACTAGAGCAAGGCTGGGGTCGGGCAGCGAGTTCTCTGGTACGGCCTTGTACATGGCGATACCACCGCCTCACCGCCCGAAGCACCTGTGCCCGGTGATAATCTGCTTTAATCGGTACGAGGACCTGTCTAGCCACTGCCCCATGAAGGATCTTACCGCCGCTACTACGTACGGTGCACCCTGTGCGTGGTTGCTCAAGTCGTCGCTCTCACCTCTGGTAAAATACGACCCACAGGTGGAGTGCGTTTTAGTTAGTTCGAGTTCATCTGACAAACCAACTCCCCCGCCCCTCCGCCGTCCCCTGGCCCACCAACAGTTCGCAACATCCCGTCATCAAGCAGAATTGTCTCACATCTAAAATTAAAATGGGCCTCGAAAATCTTGATGGCGCCCCCTTTCTCCCGTGCGGAAATCCACGTGGGTTTTAGTCAGTTCGAGTCCGCTGGCGAAAATTTCTGACTAAAACCGTACGTCATCTCAGGTCTTCAGACGCGTCGGAGTGTAGGATCCCATACACCTCATACGCTCAGAGTGATAAAGTAGCAACTAAAACGAGTGAATGATAACATAATTCACGTTATGTATGTAGCTTTTGTACCCAGATTTTATTTTTATGGGTGTCGCTATAATGTATGTTCTAAATTACCATGTAACAGCCATCTTATAACAGGAAAATAGATAAAATAAAAGTAAGATGGCGAGGTAAACTCTTCAATCATCACCTAATTGCCTACAAGTGTTTGTCGTTTATGTGTTGTTACCTGTAATAAAAGGAACAGATGGTCTCGGGGGTTCTGTAGCATTTGTACGCTGTATATTTGCGAACAATCCTGACATTTTCTAGCTCGAACTGGGCAATGAGTTTTTATGATTTTTTGATGATTACGTGGTTTTCAATGTACCTTTCAATTAGCCTATTGCAGTCAGCAAAAATAATAATTGAATCCGGAACTGGCCATTAACCTAAAATCATCTTGAAGCTTTTATATCAGGTTTCTGAGCTTAACTTCAAGTTACTCCCGGTCGCATCCTAAGCTTATATTTTTCCCAAGGGTATCAATCCCTACCAGAGGCATATATTTTAGACCTTTATGTGACCTATACAGTTTTATGAAATTGGTATTGCCTATAAGTTTTCATATGATATAAAAAAAACTTGCAACAACTGATAATACCTGTTCTAATTCGAGTATTATAATTTGCAAGGCCAAGCCTATGAAAGAATAATGCAGTTAAGATGTTTGAACAGTCTCTTGCCTGCATAATGTGCTACTACGAGGGAATTTTAACCAATTAGCTTTGTAACAATTGAGTAGCTGCAGACATGATAATGAAGTGCAATGTACCCGGAATTTCATTTCACATGTCCGCATGGAGTGAGAGACCGGTAATAATTCGCTTGCTTCGGTTTTGAGAGCTTTCTCTAGTTAAAATAGTTAATACTGAAGTATAAATAGTTAATCTATGCCGCACCACTAAGACCTGGAACTCCCTGCCAGCTCACGTGTTTCCATCTTCCTACAGTCCCGGATCCTTTAAGCGGAGCGTGAAAAGACATTAAATGAGGCCGTCAAGCTGAGTGCCACCACTGTTAACAAGGTACTTGTTTACGATGGTGACCCTCTTTCCGAGACTTTGCCTTTGCTTAACATCAGGCGAGGTGAAGTCAAATTGACGTGTCCTGTATTAAAAAAAAACTCAAATTGCCATGTCGTTTCTCATCTAAATCGATTCAATTAATTTCTAGATATCGGCATACAAGACGATTTTATGAACAACATCGCAAACGATGGGAACGATCAAATATCGCTCTCCATAGACGCCTTCGGCAATTTTTGGGACTTCCAATCTTGGGCTAATAAAGTTAAAGCTAACAAAAAA
Organism: Eilema sororculum; assembly: GCA_914829495.1. Lineage (NCBI taxonomy): Eukaryota > Metazoa > Arthropoda > Insecta > Lepidoptera > Erebidae > Eilema > Eilema sororculum. The sequence continues at coordinate 13,646,796 of OU618552.1, read as the reverse complement.
ATGTGATTACACTTTCCTCTCTCAAGAACTCACAGGTAGGTAGGTATACGTATTATACATTTAGCTATATCGCGTATACAAAGAGAACAATGAGACAATTTCTGAGGAAATTAGGCAATTAAAATAAACTAGATTAGTCACCGCATTAGTGGCTTGGAAAACCGCTGCAATTTGTTGCGTCAGAGAACTACGTTAGGGAACTAAATTAAGATTATCTTTGTATATAGGGTCAGCGGTGCAGCTGTAAGTTACCGTCTGTGGTTTCGGGATGATATCCAACTTCCTACTATTGTTAAATGAGAAAGGTTGTGAAGATGTTTTGGGTTTTTGGATGTTTGTTACTCAATCACGCTTTAACGGCTGAACTGATCTAGCTAACATTTGGTACAGGGATAGATTATATAGGCTATCTCAGCAATGGGATCCTCTTGGTATGTGGGAACAGGGTCCAAATTGAATGCAAGTGAAGCCACGGGTAGTAGTTAGTAATGCATAAGGAAAAAGGAACGCTTCATTCGAGTGCTTGACCAATTTTATATCTCGCGACCATAATCGATTTTTCATATTCTTTCTAATCGGATGATATTCGATTTTAAATACAGGCTAATTTCTAAATTCATAAGCAGTCATTTCGGTTCTTACAAATTCCGTGGTTCGTAAAGTTAACCCATTTTTCCAATTTTTTACCTAAGTATTTCATTATAATATACATTATCCAATTTCCTCAAGATATGCCTCTAAAATTGAATTTATTCTAATTAAATTTTATCATTTCTTCGCTTCACAGCGTATAAGCATTTCGAACCAAACCACTCAAACATAAATTTATTCTTGAAGGTAATATAAACCGATATTTCGTTCGATACATGGTAGAACGCGTATCAGGGTGTACTGTCCCTGATCTCAAGGTTGTCTATTTCCTCCGTGTAGGTGTACCATGAAGTGTACCTTCGAAGTTACTGGCCGAAGTTTTGGACAAATGGCACCATGTAACGCATTTATTCCGCAGTCGAGCCAGAAGACGGCATGTGACACAAATTTCAGCCTAAATCTTTCCGAAAAAATGTAAAGTAACTTTATGGTCCTACTAATCTAGAACAAAACGTACTGGACTGCGGTGACCCACATACCTTCTATACGGTACAAATAATACAGTCTCGCTCCTAGCAGTTCGGTACTTCTTTTATTTGTTAAATGGCAAAGAATGGGCAAAACCCAACCCGCGTACGCGTCTCCTTCTTCTTACACTGTTGGGGCCGTTAAGGTAGGAACTACCGTTTTATGATCGACATCATATGAAATAGAGGCCCGTATCTTCTGGACTTCGCCCTAGCTTGTTAGTATCCAGTGTCGTACTTCATAAAAAGGAGAACTTGAGCGATTGCGCGTGGCGCGTCTACCTGGCTGGCATTATGTGAGGTCATCATCAGCACGGCATCAGCATTACGGATGGGCAGATTCGTGCGATCCGTAAAATATGGATAAGTCGACGCACTTATTTGACTCTCTATATAAAAATTACGAACTGTTTGATGCGATGCATGCGTCATATGCGTACGATGCTGAAAGATGAACGCACTTATTTGACTCTCTATATAAAGATTACGAACTGTTTGATGCGATGCATGCGTCATATGCGTACAATGCTGAAAGATGAATGCTTAAATAGGATACTGCGTATATCTTACATCGTGCGGGTTCGAAGTTTCGGATGTACATTCTATGGTAGCTTCCCTGATCAATCGGTATCAAATCTCATCTCTTTTGATTAACTGCGTTTATGGACATATTCACACATGATTGACCCAAAGGTAAAATTAAGTACCTAAGTGTTCACATACACACATATTTATACTCATGGCTGTGCTTCTGTCATTGGAGATATATTATGTACATACGTGTTGTATATTATTATCTCCAAAGGCAGAACTTACACATTTCGTTAATTATATTGTACGGTTTCTCGCAATAGGTGTCGAGCTTATTGCCGTCAATCCGATAGTTTGCTATGGGTTATACATTGACTGTCTAATGAAGAACAGTACTACGTTTTAATCATCTTATAGGTATGAAAGCCATGTTGAAGACATAATCACCGTAAGTAGGTATCTACCGCACTTGCAATCATTATGTTTATGAGATGTGTTTCAATTTTCAATGCGTTATGCAAAATTATGTTAAATGGCTACACATATTAATGTATAATATCATTAAACTAAACGGTAAATACACGGAATCCATCCTCGCATTTGCAGATGATCTCGCAATACTTACTCGCAGCCCAAAGCAGTGCCAAGACCTGTTGCGTAAAGTGGATGAATTCTGTACATGGACAGAAGGAATGAAAACAAAACCTAGCAAATGCTATTGTCTATGTCTGGGTAGGCGGGGTACCAGATATACCTCATATGATCCAGGGCTTAGTATAGGCGGGGAAAACGTTTCGACTATATCCGAAACCGTGCCTTTTAAATTTCTCGGAAGACAAATAGATAACAGAGGTTGCACTCCAGCTTTAGAAGAAGTAATTAATAACTTCATTATCGATATACAAAAGGTAGACCAGCAGCCACTAAGTAATGTCAAAAAAGCGTGGATTTACGACAACTATTTAACCTCGCGTCTTAACTGGCCGTTTCTTGTTTATGATATAAGCCAGAGCCTTCTCAAAAAACTAGATGCGAATGTTACGAAGACATTGAAGTCGTGGCTGGGGCTAGCTCAGTCGGCAGACCCATCGACATTATATAGAGCCTCAAATAACTTTGGAATGACGTTCAAGAAACCATCGGAACTATATAAACATCTAAGAGTAACCAAAATGCACGTCCTAGCGAAATCAAAAGACGAAATCGTGCAAGCTCTTCCAAAAGACCAAAGTACTAAAGAGCTCGAGTCGCGCCTCCAATTCCATAAAAAATTCATGATAGGCTCGCAGACTGGTAGGGTAGGTTTGGGTAATACTAGGAGGCAGTCAGACAAAGACATAACAAAATCTTTTCTTCAAGTAGATGAAAATAATACCTACAAAGTGCACGCAATGAACCTAGAAATACAAAACGAATGGTTAACACTAGGTGAATTTTGTATTCCCATAGCCTTAAAATGGCGTACCTTAATATACGACTGGTCACCGGCTCTCCTTAAATTCTATCTCAATGCATTCCAGTTGACCCTCCCCGACCAAAGCAATCTTGTCAGATGGGGAAAAGCCACAGATAAAACATGTAACTCATGTGGTGAAGCAATTGGTACTGCTAGGCACCTACTGGTGGGTTGTAGGACGCTATTAGACCGGGGTCATTACTCGCGCCGACATGATAAGGTATTAGAAATCGTACGTGAGGCGGTAAGTTTGGCGGTAGCTAGAGCGAAAAAGGGTTTAACCACAAACCAAAGAAATGACGTCGCGTTTGTAAAGGAAGGCTGCTCAAAAAAGACAAATCAAAAGCCGTACTCAATTTTGATAGCAGCCGCTGATTGGACATTACTCGCAGATTCGTATGAGAAACACTATAAAATACCGGAGGATGTTTGTGCCTCGTCATCCAGACCCGATATATTCCTATTTTCAAAACAGCAAAAGCGTGCAGTACTAGTAGAACTCACAGTACCGTGGGAAACTAACATACCTAAAGACCACGCTATAAAAATAAACAAATACTTTGACTTGACCAACGAGTTAACCAAAAATGGCTATGTGGTTAAACTCTACGCCGTGGAAGTGGGAGCAAGGGGAATTCCAGCTAAATCCCTGTATAACTTATTTAAAGACCTCGGATTGCCAAGAGCTTCAGTAAGCTCTTTACTCAAACGAATATCTAAAACGGCGTTGATAGGATCTTACCAAATTTGGATAGGTAGAGGGGGGAACACGACTGACGGTGGAGGTGAGCGCTGATGCATCACAAGGTGGCCACCCTAAACCTACACCTGGGTCGCAAGTCCCAGGCGCCGTCGCAGTGTTCCTCTCTGTACCACGCCATGGACCCGGCGACCGCACGGTGAATCCATGGAATGCTAAGAACCGGATCTCTAATATTAATGTGAGTACCAATATATATATTTTTTTTATAAATAAATAAATATTCTACTACATTCTACACAACGCTATCTAGACCCATGGTAAGCTTTTATAGCTTGTGTTATGGAATCTAGAAAGCGGATATAAATACTTATATACTTTTTTTTTGTAAATACATACATATTATACATAGAAACACCCAGACCAATGCAAATAGCCATATTCATGCATACAAATATTTGCACTGAGCGGGAATCGAACCCGCGCCTCCTGCGTGGCAGTCGCATGCACTACCGCCACGCCACGGAGGCTGTCGTGCGGGTTCGAAGTTTCGGATGTACATTCTATGTAGCTAGTACGGGAGAATTCTACCAGAGCTTGGGAACAATTATTCACCTTCTCTTATAGGATTTTACACATCTCAAAAAATCAGGCTTCCTCTAAAAGTTTAACTTCACACACAGTATTTTCGACCCTAAATTCACCGCGTTTCGCAAAAATACATTATCCCATTATGTAGAATCCAAATTAAGAGAAGGTGATATTAGTGGAGCAGCTAGGTTACTTTTTAGTAGCGACGTAGTGGCTCCTTGCTCTCCAGATACTCTTGCATATCTGAAGAGCAAGCACCCATCGCCATCTGACGACCTTTCCTTCCCCGATGCTCCAAATTCCGACACCGATTTTTTGACTGTTACAGCCAAGGACGTGTTATCTACTGTGAGCTCCTTCCGAAGTGGTTCTGCTGGCGGCCTCGATGGCCTGACTCCACAACATTTAAAAGACCTTCTGAGTCCGGGCGTCGGGGATGCTAGTGGGGCACTTTTGAAGGAGCTTACAGGTTTGATAAATTTAATGCTATCCGGCAATGTGGATGAAGCCATCATTGATATCCTCTATGGTGCAAACCTATGCGCCTTGAGGAAAAAAGATGGTGGCGTTCGTCCCATTGCCGTAGGTTGTACTTTCAGGCGTATGGCAGCCAAAATGTGCTGTAAGTATTACAGCTCAGATATGGCAAGCCATTTCCAGCCCCTACATACATACAACTCGGGTTTGGTTCTAAAGGGGGCTGTGAGGCTGCTGTACATGCCCTGTCCACGTACCTTGGCTGCGGCGAAGGAGAGGTCATTCTTAAGGTTGACTTGAAGAATGCCTTCAATTCAGTTAACAGGGACACCTTGTTGACGCAGGCCAAGCTACAAACGCCCAAAATTTTCAAATTTCTCTGGCAGTGCTACAGACACCCTTCTAAATTACTATTTAAAGAAAATATTTTAGATTCTGCGGTCGGGTGTCAACAAGGGGACCCTCTTGGGCCACTCATTTTCAGCTTATCAATACATCCTATCATTAGGCAGCTAAATTCCAAATTTAACATCTGGTATCTTGATGACGGTACTCTAGGAGGGGATATAGACACAGTGCTTCAAGATTTGGCTTTTCTGTAAGACAAATTTAAAACTATTGGTTTAGAACTAAATCCTTCAAAATGTGAAATATTTCTTAACAGAAATATTGACAGATCTTTGGCAATTTCGAAATTTAATGTTTTGGCCCCAAATTTAAAAATTTTAGATGAAAGTTCACTCCGGCTCCTAGGGTCCCCAATTCTTGAAGAAGCATATGATGCATTTATTGAGGAAAAGATACAAAATTTCAATGAAGTTTCGGACCGACTCCTCCAAATTAATATACATTCCGCTTTTACAATTGTCAGATATTGTCTTTTCGTCCCCAAATTCACCCATGCTCTACGATCATCACAATTTTTTAAACATTTGGAACTTTTAGGCAAGATGGACAAAATTATTCAAAATACCCTATGCAAAATTTTGAATGCAGATTTGAACGACCGAGCCTGGCTCCAAGCATCTCTCCCGGTTCGCTGGGGTGGGCTCGGTGTTCGTAAAATTTCTGATGTTAGTTTACCAGCATTTTTAGCTTCGACTCATGGCACAGAGGAATTAACTAGGAAAATTTTAATACCTACACTGGTTAATTCCGAAGTGCCAGGTAAAGCCGAAGCTATAAATGCTTGGAAAATGTTTTGCCCACCAACCTATACTCCCAGAGACAGTGGGATGAGCCGCTTTGCAGCATATTAAGGCAACAATTGTTAAATAGTTCTCACAGTGTTGCAGAGCGTGCTCGCCTCCTGGCTGTGGGAGAGTGGGAGTCTGGTGTATGGATTCAGGCTCTTCCGTCATCCAACATTGGCACCATGTTGGATGACACGACTTTCAGGATTGCAGCCTGCCTTTGTTTGGGTGCTCCCTGTGTTTCTCCTCATCGTTGCCACTGTGGAGAAGCAGTCGACAGCCTCGGGCATCACGGCCTTTCATGCGGCTGGAGCGCAGGACGTATGTCACGTCATGCACATTTAAATTTGGAGTGGGACGCAACTTGCGTCGATACCCTTGCGCCTTCCCATCTTCCAAGTACGTCGTACTGCGCTTGTGCGGCTGCGGCATCTGCGGAGACCCTCAAACGGCGAAAATATGATAATTTGTCCAGCAATTATATATTTGAGCCGTTTGGGATCGAGACGCGTGGGGTCCGAGCGCACGGTCGCTCTACAAAGAAATAGCAAAGCGACTGGTCGATGCTTCGCGTGACCAAAGGGCTGGCTTCTTTTTGCACAACGGATTGGCATTGCCATCCAACGGGGCAATGCCGCCAGCCTTTTGGGTACGTTTCCAGTCGACATCGATGGGGAGGAATTCTTCGACGCCTGAATTGTCCTCCCTCCCCCTTATTCGACTTTTTTTTATTTTCTTGTAAATATTGTACTTTATTATTATTATGTTTGTTATTATGTTAGTTTTAATTTAATCATTATTTTAGTTTTAATTTTGTGCTATTTTCAACTCTAGAATAAAAATTAAATTTGTTTATATATAATTATTAGGTATATTATATGTAAGAACCCATATTTGCATTTAATTAGCCCAGGGAATTTGACAACACAGTTTCCGTAAATAAATTCCGTAAATTCCATAAATATAAAACTATAGGCAAAAAATATGTTTAGGTATACTTTTATACCTGCGGAAACCTCTGTAGGTACGGTAGAACACTGTCGTGGAAAAGTAGCTTACTTCTATGCAACTATATGCTTTATATCTTGCATTTATTCTGAAGTTAAAAGCTTCACAAAATGGCATCATGACAGTCCTATTCATAGGGCACGCCGTAATAGCGGCGGTAAGACCCATCATAGAGGAATGGCTAGAGAGGCCACACGGCAGCCTCTCGTACTGGCTGACGCTCGTACCGGACACGGGTGTTTCGGGAGTTACCTGTGTCGGATCCGGAAGGAGCCAACGTCCGAGTGCCATCACTGTGATGCGAGCGAGGACACAGAGCTGCACACGCTGACCGAGTGCCCGGCGTGGGACACGCCGAGGCAGGTCCTAGTGGCGGCTCTGGGGGTGGGAGTACTCACCCTCGCCACATTGCTCACAGCGATGGGACGATGCGCGAAGGCTCGGGGGGGTGCTGCCTCCTTCTGCGAGCAAGTAATGCTCGAGAAGGAGGCGGCTGGTCGGGTCCAGACTAGACGAAGGCGAACCGGACGTCGGAGGTCGCAGAACAACCTCCGTCCTCCATGAGCGCTGGCCTGGGGGTGACCGGTGGAGCTGCCTGTCACCCTAGCAGAAGCAGGCCGCGGTGGCGGCGCAAAGTGCGCCTCCCCGTAACTGGGGCTAGATGGGGTCCCTGCGGTCCCCACAACCCGAAGGGGGCCATCTCGAAAGAGATGGTCCTGGGTTTGCCGGGGTGCGAGAGATATGCTTTTGGCAATCTCACCTCCGGCAACCAAGGACCCAAGAGGACGTGCGTTTTAGTCGGTTCGAGTCCGACATAACCACCTCCACCGGCTCCGTGGGGGTGGTATCCGCGGGGATTTATCGCACGATAAAAAAAAGCAGTCCTATTCTTAGTTGAATCACTTATTATTAAAATATTCATGTAAGAGAAGTTATATAGACGATAGCTGATGATGTTATCATCTATACAATATCTCTTACATTTATATTTTGTTGTAATCCAAGCAAAATACAAAATAAACAGCAGACAATGGCTCCTGCTAAGCCGGTAAGTACGGGGCTTTACCGTTAATGATATAAAAAGTAAGTAGGTATGGATTATCCGTTAATTTTCTTGAATCGATTCCCGTTTCGCAGAATTAAGTACATAAAATATGCTACAGGAAACTTAATCGCCTTCAGCAATATTATATTGAAAAAATATTGTGTTTATTGGCAATAAAATTAAATTATTATGATATGAAAGTAAACAAGGAAATTTTAAAGTAATATAAGGTAATAATGGATTATTTCAAAAGTCTTGTAGTGAAATGGAATTCTTGAAAATTCTGTGCTTTTTTAAATGAAAGGATAATATTTTGAATCGTAATGTATTAACAAATAAATTAGTTCTACACCGTTCCCACAGTTATAGTTCTCATGCCTCTCAGATTCTGTAATAAATACATTATAATAAGAAATATTTCGCCAGCCTGTGCTCATATAGCATTACTGCAATATTATACTCTATTGATGTCGAATCTCGGTCCCAGACGGTGTCCCGACACGTAATTGCCACTTCGGTATCGAGCCCTTATAATCCCCTTAAATGTTATCTATTCGTTCCAGCCACAATAACTCATGACAACAAACTACATACCAAAAACCTCGGCAAATATTAGCATATACTAAACAATTTCTAAGTAAGGCCCCCAGTTCATGTTTGTCAAAGCTCCGATGGCGTAATGTTGATATAGGGTAATGAAACCAAATACGACTCTGTACTCGGCTGTAACTTGTTTTATTTAGTCTGTGGTGTTAACTACAGATATTTTGTTGATGGATTTTGCTGAGAGCATCCAAGGAGTGTGGTATTTATATTACCAATACCTTGTATTTAGAGTTATCATAAAAGAGATACCATAAAAAGATTATAGCTATCTTTCACACAAAGCTAGGCTCAAGAAAAAATAAATTAAATACCCCGTGGACTTTCTGAAAACTTGCGTTTATACAAACTTTGTCCATGGCATTTGCAATACACAGATAAAAGAATTCTAAATGGATATTATATTCTGGCATTTCATTTTTGTTTGTACAAATCTGCCTAGTACAGTAATACCTACCTATCTACGAGGAATATCTAGTACATATGTACTAGATATTCATGCGTAGGAAGATAGGTGTATAATTATCAGATTATAGTCTTTTTATAACCTACAATTTATCAGTTATATTTTTGTCTCATGTAACATAGATTTATAACAAGGAACCAACAGGGCATCCAATAAATTAAGGAAAAATAATTTATACAAAAATATTCGTTGTTCTGTGTCTTACAGAACAAAAAGCAGCTAATGATAATAGCTGAAGCCAAAAATTGCGGCTGCAATAAATTTTGTGGTAGTTAATTAATGGTTGCTAGTCTATTTTCATTACGTCATATGAAATCACGACGATTTTTAATGGTGTTTGTTCTTTGGGCAATAATTATATTATTCTATAAAATAACTGTTTATAATATAACTTTTACACGTCACATATCACATATTTCTCCCTTTGGGGTAGGCACGGGGTCTAAGGCCCGTATTCTAGAATGACACTCAGCCTGAATTACGATTTATCTGACGACAGATTGTTTAGGCAATATGTCAAACTATCAATCTGTATTCAGATAAATCGCGATTCAGGCTGAGTGTCATTCTAGAACACGGGCCTTAGTCACGGTAACCACTTCTCATCTGTATGTTATTCTGCACACAAAACGCTTGTTTCTGTCCTAGTGAATTTCAACAACTCCCTATACTGTCATTAAACCTTTATTTCCACGTATTACTTGTTCTAATGGTATGTAGCAACCACATCTACTTTCTCATTAAAAAAAGAACAATATCACAATATTGTGACATTAAAACCCAAAAATTACATTTCTGAACGCAAATTGAAAGTATTAACTCAAAGTTGCGTCTTACAAAAACCTCAAGAAAATTAAAGGAATGTGAGACGAAATAATGCGCTGGGGCGAATTTATTAAATTATCAGCGTGGCTTCTTCACGGATTCTTTTTGTTAGCCTCTAAAGTTTACTGCTTCATGTAGGGTGGATCACCCGCTGAATAATGTAGTGGGAGGGGCAAATGCGAATCGCGCTTAGCGCTTCAAACTACTTTAAAGTCAGCTCGTATAAGCCTTCTTACCATCCGATGCATTTTCGATACGTCACGTCTAAAAGTTTATAACTAAATGCGCATCATCCTTTGTCTGCTTTCAAACACTTAAAGATAACAGAGTTGACGTAACAAAGTCGAAACACAGAGCTTGTTGTCTCCGTATCGTTTAACATACAAACTGCGAATGATTTTTAAATTACAGGCGTATTTTACGAATAAAATATATGGAGATGGTTGTAATAAAGTTGTATGAATAAAGAAAATGTTTGCTTGTATCTTTCCAGAGAATTGCCTTTTTAATAAAACGAGAATATTAAATTAGGTAAACACAATACAGGCTTGTAATTTGATTTGGCTCTGCAGAACGATAACATACGATATGAGCCGACTGAGACTGTACGTAGGTGCTTGTGCGATAAATAGAAATTATATAATTTGTTTTTTTTTTTCAATCTTCAAGGTTCTTGCAGGGTCGACAGCACGAGTACAATACCCTGGTATTACACACGTTCATAGGTTCATACAATAACCACCTACCATCAGGTGGGCTGTCTGCGTGTAGGCCTCCTGCATAAGTGCTATAAAAACCAGTACTGCCTAACTTGATGATCTGAAAATAATAATGAACGGGGTTGCGAGTTTACTAAGTTCATTAATTTAAACATTGATAAACCAATCTGGCTAAAATTAAGTAAACAGATAGACCGTAACCGGGATAGCGGCATAAAATTTATTTCCAGTAGAAGATTTCTGCGCGGAAAAATACGAATGTCTTATTTTCCGACTTGATAAATAACCCATATGAGCGCATTCGCGGGTAACAGCTGTATTCCAAATTATGATATAACTAAAAGTACATCTTCCTCACGCCTACAAAATTCAATATCAACTCAATTTCACGCCCAGTCTTTTCGGGGAAACAAATTTTCATATCGATCGGAGCTCAAAATGAGGGAACCCATAAAAAGTATCGGCCGCTTATCTTCGGACGAGGCATAAAAATGGACTGAAGGAAAAGGGCTACTTTCTTATAATGCTCTTAGGCGGGTACCTTAATGTCACTATCACTCGTTTACTGCCGCGTTTTAAGTTAACACATTTAAGGGCTGAGTATGAAATCTTTTTAAATCGACACCGTTTGATTTTATTTTATTCGAAGATTCTCTGGAAGAGGTAAAGGCAACGGGGCGGGCTAAGTATAAATAACAAAAAATAAATTGCAATAGAATAATTAAAAATGTTTTATTTCAATCCCATCCTACTACATAATTTTATATGACGCTTTTTACGATTTTTACGTAGTAGATCGTGTAGCCGGTACGAGCCAGCTAGTTTATAAGAAACTGTTACAGAATATATTAACACTATGAGTGCGGTGTCTCTGAACGTAGCCTCAAAATATTGCCTCTGATCCCGTGACTCACTGAGAGATTTTTTTAAAGAAAAACAGTGGCTTTTCAAAAAATCCTAGGTCTTTTCAAAAAAACTCTGAACAAGACAATTATAATACTAGAAAAAAATATACTTGTAATTCCAAAACTCAGACTTCATAAGGTTGGTAATTCGTTTGTAGGCAATTGGATAAATTCCTCGGAATCTGATTGACATGCCACTTAAAAAAATGAAAATTATATATAATGTTCATTGTAACAAAAAACAAATTGAAGTGAAAAATTGCTTAATGAAATAAGGTTATTATAAATTAGACGAATCATTTTATGATAAATATGCATGATACTGAGTTTCTTGCTGGTATCTTCTCAGTATAATTCTGTGACATGGTATACTCACAATTTGAACAACTATCCGAGAATCACACAGACGATTGTCTCATGTTGGGATCAAATCTACACTAACACTCAACTTAAGGGCACTTGGCGACTTATGTAAGCCATCCGTGCAGTCCGAAGAGTTAGGTATACGATTTGAAGTTAGGTTAGAAAACAAAACTGTTCTGGATGCTATTATAAGTACATACCTACTTACAAAACATTTGAAACTTGAAAACTTGAAAGAAATATCAATCTTAAAAAGTTATTAAAAAGGTAACCGTTTTAAAAAGAAATTCTGTTAGAAACCGAACATATTCATGTATACATATATCAAATTTTATATAACGTAGTAGTAAAGGCAGTAAGTAGAGTACCGTTCCGAAGAAGATGCTGATGAAGATGTTTTACAATCGAATAATACGGCTATTGTACCTACCTATAACAGGTTTATAATAAAAAACATAAATTACAATAGATGAAAGAGAATCTTCCTCATAAAAATCATTGACATCGCATTTAACATGATTCGATAATAAAAACGAACACTCGAAAGTTACATGAAACGCCTGCTTTCAACCAAATTTAGTAGAAGTTTCCAACATTTTAGCGAGAAAAAAACGAGAAAGGTTCTAACTCGTCCATCATATTATTTCTTATGACAGCAGGAAAAAGTTAATTGAAATGCCCAGCTCGAAAACGGGAAAAGGGATTTTTAATCTGACAACATTAGCATAACGAATGATTTCAATCAGATATTTTATTCTTATCACGATTTTTATTATCTAGTTCAGGATTGCTTTGGGGCAGTTGACCGAAATTGTAAAAGGTGCAATAATTTCTTGTTCTCGATCACTTTATTGTACTGATAGATTAAAATACCTGCTTCTGGTATGTACGTAAAGCGGGTGTTCTTTACGGTTTTTTAAGAATATTCTCTCTCTAACTTATGAGCAACGCTCTTGTCGGTGGAGTAATCGCCACTCTTCTCTCTGCTCCGCCATTCCTTTCCCCTCCTGGTACGATGTGACTTGTATCTTTTCCTTTATCTGTGCCATAAATGTGCCTCTTTTTTTTTTTTTTTTTTTTTTTTTTATTCAATATATATGGTATACATTTGCATTTTTTTTCAAGTACCAGTAAACCGAAAGGGTTTGTATCGGTACCCAATTACATTCTTTCATGTAACTAATAATAGTGCTTCTAATTCACAAAATCATTCACAAGTTTTATTTCGCAAGCATCTATTCGTCGGCTAATCTTATTTGTGTTCAATAGTGTGCCAACGTCATCGCACCCGTGCGTGCCTACTTAATATAATATACGGTTTATGCGTTAGGAAGTGGGAGTGGGAGTCGACGCCTTATACAGGTTGTTTCTCATTATAGAAATATTTTTTATATTTCACTTTAAAATTTTGATTATTAAAGTCTTTTAAATATTCGTGATTTATGTCGTTCATGAGCTTAGGAACCAAAAATTCTATAGTTCGACGCCCGTAGAAATTTTTGAATCTCGGTATTTCTAACTTGTTATTGGCCATTTTTCTAGTTATAATTTTGTGAGATACGGGTATTTGAATGTCTTTGTTCTTATGTTGTTCTATTAGAATGTTCATTTTTATTTTCGTCTGGATAGGGAGTATATTACAGTAGGTGAATAATTCTAAAGGGTTGCCTTTGTGTTTTTGCCTTATGTGGTTGGGTACTATTAATTTTAACAATCTAGTTTGTAGGTTAAAAATTTTATCAATATGTGTTTTAAAAGTTCTACCGTAGCTAGTGATGCCATATGATATTATCGACTCCGCTAGAGCAATGTACATACTCCGTAGGATACTGTACGGTATTTTTGCTTGTACAATATAAAATTTAGCCAAAATGGCTCGTAATTTTTCACATACTAAGTTTATGTGATAGCTCCAGTTAAATCGGTTGTCTACAACAAGTCCTAAGTAAGTGTGATGGGTGACATGTTCGATCGTATCACAGTCACATGAGATTCTGAATGTTGCTTTATGTAGACAATCGTGACTGTGTGCAATTATTTGGAATGCATTTGATGATTTGGTATGGCTGGAGTGAACATGTATAATTTTCGTTTTATTGGTATTTAGAGCCAGTCCAGCATCGTGAGACCACTGGCCAATTCGTGTGAAGTCTTGTTGAAGCCATTGCGCTGCTACGTTGATGTCTTTGTTAGCAGCTATCAAGCACGTGTCATCGGCATATTGGTACATAGAACATTGATGGACTACGTGCTCCATGTCATTGACGTATGTGAGGTAATGTAAGGGGCCCAAGACTGAACCTTGCGCCGTTCCTGTAGTTATGTCAAACGGATCACTGATCGTATCGCCGACTTTGACGATACATTGTCGGCCGTCCAGATAGTTTTTGCACCAGGTTAGGAGTGGTCCTCGGATACCTGAGTTGTCTAACTTAGTTATGAGTGTGTTATGTCTTAGCGTATCGAACGCTTGGCTAAAGTCTATGAAGAGTAGAATTACGTGATTTTGGTCGTCTAAGTACTTGTTGACTTCATTAGTGAATTTAGACAGTAGCTGAGTTGTAGACTTCTTTGGTTGGAAACCGTATTGGGAGATGGACAAGATATCATTTTTAGTGTAGTATTCGTGTATTTGATGGCATATATGTTTTTCAATTACTTTATCAATTACGGGAAGTATTGTAATAGGTCTGTAATTTGAATACTCCTCGTGGTTACCTTTTTTATATATTGGTCGAACAATACCTGTTTTTAATTCTGGTGGATATTGGCCTTTTTCTACACTACAGTTTATAAGTTTGGTTATGACTTCAGCCATTTTATCACTGTTATACTTAATGTCTGTGCATCGTATGTTGTCTACCCCTGGTCCCTTATTGATGTCCAAACTTTTAATAATTTTATTTACAGTGTTGTGAGCAGCTTTTTTGAAATAAATAGATTTATTTTGTGGGTATGTGTACTCAGAGATGTCAAGTAGATTTTGGTTGCATTGAGGTAGGATTTTCAGTACACTGTTTTTAAATTCTTTAGCAAAATTATCAGATATTGTTTTTGCATCTATCTGACCCTTTTTAAGGGCCCTGAGGATATTTTCGTCTATAGATACCTTGTGATGGCCTGTAAGTGAATTAAGGATTTGCCATAGTTTCCTAACGTTAGTTTTATTAGCATTTATTTCCTCCTTATAGTAATTATTTCGTGAGGTTTCTATTAATTTCCTAGTTTTATTTCTAATTTTATTATATTTCAATCGTAGTTCTGTGTTAGTGTTATCTGTTTTCCACTCCAAATATAACGTATCCCTTTTTTTGCACATATTATTTATTTTTCCATTTATCCACGGTTGTTTATTCCTCTTACTATTTTTATTAATATTCTTTTCATAGATCGATTCTTTGTAACATGCATTTAGTTTGTCTTTAATACAGTTATATATTTTATTTGGACATTCTGTATCATATATTTCACTCCAGTCTATATTATCAATTAATGAGCATAGCTTTTTATTATTGATTTTTTGGACTTTAGTTTTATCATCCTGTATATGTGAGTAGTCAAATCCTGCGCACGACAGAGTTACTAAGCGATGGTCCGCCATAACAGTTCCGAGTGCGCCCGAGTACAGGTCTAGAGAGCGCGTTCTTACAAAAATGTGATCGATGCAACTACGGGTTATTTTATTGTTACGCGTTTCGATTCTAGTATAGTCAGATATCACGCTAGTTAGTCCACACTCAGCTAGGCCACCAACGTAATAATCTCGAATGCAGTCATTTGTTTTTAGATCTATGTTTATGTCTCCTATCAAAAATGTGTCTTGTGATTTGCACGGGTGTCTTGACAGTAGTTTTTTCGTTTCCTTTACAAATAGATGCTTACTTTCATTGGGTGGCCTGTAAAATGCACAAATATACGCGGAATAGTTGAAGCAAGTGGTAATTTGACCAATTAAGGATTCGCAGTGTATTGAACAGTGATTGACGGGTGTAAATAGATGAGTGTCTCGAGCATAAATTATTATTCCACCTCCTTTTCTGTCTCGACGCAACTTACTGTGCATTTTATATCCACTTATGTTGTACATAGATACAATATTATCGTTTAAGTTAACCTCTGTTAGGATAATAACATCAAGTGACATTTTAGAGGAATTAATTAATTGCAAAATATTACAAAAGTTTTTCTTCATAGATCTTATGTTTATATGAATGATATTTAATTTAATTTTATATATGGACGGCAAAAGTTTAGAAAAATTATTAATATTTAAACAATCGAAGATTTCATGGTGGTCTAGATGTGTGACATTTGTGCCTGTATCATAAGGAGAAATCTATTACCGATACATGGTGTTGCAGCCTGCGAGCGTCTTTTGTGCCAGCTTTTCAACGTCTTCTTCACTCCTAATGACTTGAACCTTCTCCTTATCTTCTCTACGTATCAGTACCTTTCCGTCTTGAAACCAGACATATTTATAGTGTGGTTTTAGGTGTTGTTGAGCTTTCCATAGCAGTGACTTGTTAGATTTAGTCAGGGCACGCCGTACATAAATTTTTGTATTAGCCGTTTCTATACTGGCATTCGGGATGAGGTTTTTTACAGCTATTATTTGTTTTTTCGAAGCTTTCATCCATGTGTCTGCTTGTTCGACTTGTTTCAGAACCATTTGTATGTGACCGTCATTGTCATTATAGCCTTCCAAGCGCCTAGCGTTCACTATTTGCGATTTTTGCATATTGAGTGTTTCAGCTAGGTTGTTGGTTAATGTTTCCAGATTTTCATCTTGCATTTTAGGGATGCCTACCACCTCTAATATGTTATCTAGACCGTGTTGTTCGATGTCACGTAGTTTTTGTTTCAGGAAATTGATTTCGAGACCAAGATGAGTTTTTTCATTGGAGAGGTGGGTACACTTTTTTTCTAACTGGTGTATGCGTTTGTTTTGCTCGTCTATAGTTTTAGTGAGATCATCTATTTTAGAGCTACAGAAATTCAGAGATAGTTCTATTGGTTGCAGTTCCTTTTTCAAAATCTTCTTTATTTCTATAGTGATATCTTTCAGAAAATTCTCCGAGTTGACGGTATAGTTTTTAGAGCTTGCGCTACACGTCGCATTGTCTTCTTCTTCATCGTCCTCTTCGGGTATTATAAGGGATGATCGTCTGGTAGATGAGTCTCTAGTACACTCTCCGCAAGTCCACTCAAGGTTGTCAGAGTTGCGGATTGCTGATATTTGCTTCGCTGTGAGCCCCGAGCAGGCCTGACTTGCATGCACAATCTTTCCGCATGATCTACACTCTAGTCCTGGTGCTCTCTTTGTAATTGACTTCACACAGTTATCACACTTGCTCATTTTTACTATATATCTCTTCCCCTCTTTCCTTCTACCTTCCCATCTATGATGTTTTTAAGAACAAGTCACGTTTTATCAGGTGGCCAATCATCTTTCGTCTATAAAGCCCTTGCTTCTTGCGCCCTATTTAGCCCTTTACTCTTTCGTTCGTAATCCTTTCTGTCCAGCTCGTCACCTCCATCCATTTCCAGCACCACACTTCGAACGCTACGCACATCCATAGAGTGCAATGCTCCAAACATCCGTTATTATTAATCTTTTACAATACTGAATATTAAATATAGAATATTAGCAACTGAAATTATAATATTCTTTCTAGCCCCTCCAATTAAACTAATTTGTGTTCCGTTTGACAACCGGACTACTACAACTAAATGCAGTAGTCCGGTCAACCGACCAATAAAGGGAGGAGTGGGTTTACTTAGTAGTGTAATTGCCAGGATCCGAACCCGGGATCTCTCAATCGTAAGGCTAACTACTTAACTATTAAGTTACTGGCACTTATAATCACGATGATAAGTGCATGGTAAGATGGATGGTAATAAGTGAGCGTTTTAGCCTATAAAATAAATAACATAATAATTATGTTCGAGACCCAAGCCCATCTGAAAGCCGATACACTTTCTCCAGACTCTCCTTTGAGGGTTGGAAGGAGTACGAGAGCTGCTTGCGAACCCTTCCAAAGGGTAAGGTTTACATACAACTCGATCAATCGAGGATTGGCACTTGATTGATAACAGCTTTTGTAGATATGCAAGCTCGGAAGCAAAGGGAAAAATAAACTACAGCATTTTTTTTTTTTTTTATAACCGTGGGGGAAAATCCTTCATGGATGTTATGCCGGACTCCTACCGACTAAAAACCCCCACGGTAACGCCCAGAAGCCTATGGATGGAAGCCCCGGGTAAGCCCTCGGAAGGATGTCCCAGGACTCCCATCAGACCTACGGCTACAATTGCGGCCTCGCCTTGGGGGTGGTTCGGGTGCTATCCCGCGTCTATGGGGGGGTTTTCGGGTGTTATCCCGCTTCTTAGGGGGGGGGGGTGCGTGAATCCCTCACGTCACGCTGCCGTCATGGACCTGCTTCTGTAAAGACGGTGAGCAGCCAACTCACCGTCCTCAGGCCCGCGGTCATGGAGGCCGATGGTCTTCGGCGAAGACACGTCGGCGGCGCCCGAGCCGCCGACTGCGGAACTCGGGTGGGAGAGTTTTCTCCCGCTCTCGCCCCGCCGCCTCTTTCACGAGCATGACCTGCTCACAGAAAGAGGCGGCGCAGTCCCACTTACTCCCGCTGGAGACCATGGCTCGCACCATGGTATCGAGCCGATCAGAGTGCCCACGCCCAGACCCACCACGAGGACCTGGCGCTGTTGCGCCCACGCCGTGCACTCCACCAGCGTGTGGAGCGCTGTGTCGTCGCTGGCAAAGCTACAGCATAAGGTATTTATTGTAATGAAAACTTCTTTAGGCAGTTTTAATATGGGCATACAATTGAACTCGCGACCATGCTCACACTTCTTTGTTTAAGTACTAGCTTTTGCCCACGGCTCCGCCCGCGTGGAAGTCAATTATTGCGACTAAACATACATCTAATCATAATACTATAATAATAATACGTCTAATCTACCCCTATTTCAAATTTCATCAAAATCGGTTCAGTGGTTTAGGCGTGAACATACAGACAGACAGACAGAATTACTTTCGCATTTATAATATTAAGTATGGAAGTATGCATATGGATCAACATGTATACCTATTAGTAAAGTTTTCACGGCACTTCTCTTTCCTTAAATTCACATTAACGCGTGTTAAATGTATATAACGCCGAAAGAAAAAACAATTAAGAAACATTCAAATTATCATCGCAAACCATTAGGACAATTGTTTAGAAATTATAATAAAGGCAAGGGAACATGGCTAACATTAGGTTCTACAACAAAAAAACTCTTTCACCGTCGTTTTATCATTTCTCATATATGACCTCCATATAAACCCTTATAATGATCGCACAGGATAATGCCATAACAAATGCGCTATACGACCGACAATTTTATTAATATATGACCATTTTATCAGCAAACCCGGGGCAGGTAACATAGAACCACGTATTTATCAAAAATTTTAGGTAAACAGTTACAAGTTATTTATTGTAATATTTCCGTTATGAGCAGAACTTGCTATAGACTAAGTTATTACTTTAATCACAAATTATTTGCTAGGAATGCTAGATGTAATAATAAAGAATTTGGCTAAAATGTTCTGAAAGGGCATCACAACTCGAAGACGTTCAAGCGCTTCGTACCTACCTCCAAATTCTATAATTTATTCCAACTTTTATGTACATAATATACGTCATATAATAATTATTATAAATAAAAATAGAAAGCAAAGTATGTACAAAACTGTAGGTTCAGGCGTCAAAGAATTCCTCCCCATCGACGTCAACCGGGAGGGTGGCCAGTAGGTTGGCGGAAAAAAAAAGTAAAAAAAAAAGTTAGTATAAAAGTTGGAATAAAATATTAATAAAAAAAAATTTTCAATAACAGACAAAAAAAATAATTTATTCTAGACACTTGTCGCGATTTTACTCTGTGGCACTTACATCTGGCTAGTCTTTAATAGTGATACCTTGGTATGTCTTTTGTCTATAAAATCATAAAATAAATATTGCCATAAATAATTTGTATTTTTAATTGCTTACTATAAAATAAGTACAACTAGTTGCTACCTCTGATCTCAGCAACTGCTGTGAAGATTAAGACTGAACTTACTGATACGGTACATATAAGATAAAACGAGGAAACCCCTAAGAAGGTACCATCTTTGTTTAATATGCCACCATAAACTCAAATACTCTTAAAGTCTTACATGCGTGAAAGCTAATGTGAAACATTCAAAGCTTTTGGTAGGCGCGTGTTATCGTTCCACTTTGTATTTTACGTAGGCATCAGTTAATTTTCTACGTGATATACTTACTTAAAGTTAGTAACCATGATTAACGAGGAACACCAGTTAAGTTCTATGCATATTTTACTTCCTGGAGGTGCTCATAACAAGTGGCACTCGTCGGTCGATGGACGAGGCTGAAGCTAGAGGTATATCACTGAGCTGATGTGTAGGTAGGGTTTGTTTGACTTTGAATTTTATTTACTGGTAGATTAAAGTTTAATATTATTTTCTTACAGCATTATTTGTTAAGATTACATTATTAGCATAGGTATTTTAAAATACTATTGCCTGTTTACTGTGTTTATCGAGTAATTTAAAAGTTATGACCTGAGAGCGGCAAACTCTATCGCTGAACTATCGCGTAGGTATTTAATTTAAAAATAAGATTCATTTCGGATTCTTAACAATTTCTGACCTGATCTTTCGGTAGATAAGTGTACTTCGTTTTAAATATTATAAACGATTTCATTACTTTAAATTAGGGTGTCAGACGCATTTATACACTCCAAAGCTCCTTGATAGACAATCAATCCCAACCACTTATGAAATGAAATCTAGAGTAGATAAATCTTGAACTCGGGCAAAACCCTCAATCGTGACAGTCGATCTTTGAATACGAGTATCTGCATCAAACATATCACTTCAAAGTGCAGAAGTAAATTGAAAACCAGCTGTATTCTAAGAAATACGACACACGAGCATGATAAGAAACTTTCACAATTCTTAGAAAACCTAATATATTTTATTGAGCATCCTAGGAGTTTATTTATTTATTAGTTAAGTAGTTACTAGTTATTCGGTATCACGTCAAAAAAGAAAAAAGGTTTTAAGGAGAGCTTTAGCGTAAATAATTTTATGGCTTGCTTGATTCTTACGGTTAAATTATTATTTTTATTCAAAGATGATATATATTCAATGATAATATCCATACTAATATTATAAATGCGAAAGTAGCTCTGTCTGTCTGTATGTTAGGCTTTCACGCCTAAACCACTGAACCGATTTTGAGGAAATTTGGTATAAGGGTAGACTAGACTTTGAGAAAGGACATAGGCTATGTTTGGTCGCGATATCCGTCATTCACGCGGGCGGAGCCGCGGGCAAAAGCTAGTCACCAATAAAAATAAAATCAACGCTCCATGAATCAAAATATAACCGTGTATACTGTAATACATTCCATAGCAATATTCACTCGCTGCACAATACTTACACCATAGCTTCACAAATAATATTACTTAGTTCAATCGTAAGATTGTCATATAGATGTTCAAAATTCTTCCCATCGCTGAACCGCGATGGGGTGAATTTTCATGACCAACAGACCGGACCGCTATGATCGCTTACTCACGTAAATTCTATCTCGGTTTCTCGGTATATATACTTACTTACTTAGAATTTCTCACTTTCACACTTCATTGCACTTTTCTAGAGCGCTCCAGCGAGCTTGATGTAGTGAACAACTTTGGATCAAATTTTTAAACAGTATATCCTTCATAATGAAGCGTCGGTAGCTTAGTGGTTAAGGAGTCGGCCTTACGATCGAGAGGTCCCGGGTTCGATCCTGGCCATTACACTACCGACGTGAACCCACTCCTAGCACAAGCAATTTAGCTTAGTTGGAGGGGTTAGAGGGAATATTAGTAACTTCGGTTCTAATATTCTTTAAAGAAAAAAAAAAGAAGAAGAAAGAAAGTATATGATGAATGAAACCTATAGAGATCAATTTATGCACATGTTACATTGTACAAACACTTTTATAAAGTAATAATGATGATAACCTACAAAAATACTAATAGACAATGCGATACATGTATACTATTGCGGAGGTGAAGAGAGCTACCACAGTCTGGTTGTAGTATATTTAATACGACTCAATGATTTATGCAAAGCAATGTCATAGAATATTTTCTGAAGTTTACACCACCTGAACGCTGAACGCTGAGCTTCAACATGTCAAGCAAGTACTGCAAGACAACAAGCTCAAACCACCGCGCCTGAGTCACAGATCCCGAGAAAAACCAGCCACGGTCGAACGCCAGCCTGCTGTACTACCGTATGTACGAAGGGTCACTGACAAGATTGGCTACATCTTGAAGCGAGCTTCAATCAACACATACTACAAGCCGCCAACGAAGATAAGTCAATTTTTACCATCTGTCAAGTGCCAACTACCTCTACAAGATGCAGGGGTCTACAAAATAGACTGTGACTGTGGGCTCTCATATATTGGTCAAACCAAGCGAAGCATTGGCACTCGGGTCAAAGAACACATAGCTGACATAAAACACCAACGCTCAACAAAGTCAGCTGTATGTGAACACGCGCAAAAAGGCACCAACCATTACCTAAGGTTTGTAAACCACAGATACTCGCCAAAGAACACAGATATATTCCTAGAATGATCCGCGAGGCTATTGAAATTAAAAAACACCCAAATTTTAATAGAGAGGATGGATGGACCGTACCACCAGCTTGGGACCCAGTCATCCACTTAATCAAACCCAGTAAGCAGCAAAATCCAGCAAGACCTAACAACACAGTGAGCTCATTCTGCGTAAATATGAACACCAATAATTCACCATGATTCGGGTATTTTGAGATAACTTATACTTCAAACTATGTGACAACTACCATCGTGAGTCACACCGCGAAAATGGCTGCTGCAAAGCAGCCGAAACGTCGGGTTAAAAAGTAATAATAACAAATATATCGCGATAGAATCCGTAAAAAGTGGTTTTATTTCAATGAATGTCTTATAATTTAAATAACAGGCTCGATTTATCCGCTATTGGTGGAGTGGGAGCGATGATTGTGGTCACGTCTTATTTTCTCGTTGACTTGCATGTTTTTTGTTATGGCAGAGGACGTGATTTCTTAGCTTACAACATTATTATTTGTGCATTCTAATTTCCTTATAGAAATCACGTTCCTGTCTGCCATATATACTACTATTTGCGTTAATCGAACCTATGGTTATAGGACATTATGCACGCTACTTTTATATCGAGTTAGGGAAAATACTATAAGTATTCCACGCGGAGCTACGGGCAATGCCTAGTTAAACTGTAAATTGAAGTTTTGCAATATTCCGATACCACTACCACATTGTTATCTTTTGATTTGCCTCCACATTTTATTGCTCGTACGGTCAAAATCATGTGTAATTGTCGGCTTAAAAATTATGTATATTTATCTCTGTTGTTAAACTCATCAATTTTATATTATATTTTGACAAAATATCAAATTATTCTGAAGATATATGGCTGTGTTTTATTGTAGAATCTATTTGCATCCAATTATCATTATACGGCTATAAAAGCGGTTATTGATATAACAGCTTTAATAAATTAAATAGGTATCTTACGGTGAATACAGTTTTGAAAAAGTGTAAGAGAATAATAGTTAAGTCCTGAAAATTACATGGGCTATATTTTATCCCTGGAATACGTTTCCGTGGTTACCGACTACGGGAGCAGTCTTCCACGCGGGCGAAATATGATAGATGAATGTTTGTTAATCATTCAAAACGATAAAATAGATTAGGATGAAATTTGGCCAAGAATATAGATTCATTATTTAGAATAGCATCATAAGGAGTAAGGACGCTACGCAATATGTAAGCAATTAAAAATAATCCGCATTAAAATCAACATAAGTATAATTATAATATGCACCCCAACTGTTGAAAAGATCAATAACAATTCACATTAAACGAATCGTTTAAATACCCATGTTATATGTGAATGTCATAATTATTCCAATAATTCAGAAGAATGGATTTTAAAATGGCTGCGAACGGGAACGCAAATGGAAAATGAAATGTACGCGCTTATTATGACGCACTTAATTTGGCTTACGCTTATTGTTATTTCCAGCATTTGTTCGACAAAGTTGAAATAAAAGTTTATGTTTTCGTATATTTCTTTTTTGTTATGTTTGAAACGTTTGCATTTAAGAGTTTCATAACTTTTAGGTTATGATGCCATTTATGTGAAATGAACTGTGTCGATTGAAATGTATCGATTCGTGTTTTAGAGAGTGTTTTCATTTTATTGTTAGCGATTTGTTATTGCTTGTTAACAACGTTGTTCGTTATTTAAAACCCTTAAATAGCGAGGGTTCATGTTAATTGAAGGAGCCCTTAACATGAATCAATTGAAATGGCCGTAATTGTTCATTATGTATTCGACATGGTTTTACCCTAGTCGAGAATACCTTTAAAGTAACACTGAAAATCGTAAACGAGCCATGTAAACTTTACTTTAATAAGTATTAAAATTATGTAAAATTTTCTTGCAGTTATTTCTCGTAACACTCCATACTTCCATATCCATACTAATATTATAAATGCGAAAGTGCGAAAGTGCTTTGCCCGCGTCTCCACACGCGTGGATGTCGGTTATCGCGACCAAACATAGCCTATGTCCTTTCTCAAGGTCTAATCTACCCCTATACCAAATTTCATCAAACTCGGTTCAGTGGTTTAGACGTGAAAGCGTAACATACAGACAGACAGAATTACTTTCGCATTTATAATATTAGTATGGATATGGATCTGTTACCGACTGCACGTGTAACTTACAAGATATGTACAAGACTTCCAATGTACTTCAAATCCTTGCTATCCCCTAAATCATCAGAGTTACCAATTAAATGTTTAAAGGGCGTATGTAGGTATATATAGGCGCTGCAATAAAATAAAACTGCAATTCCAAAAGATTAACGTACGAATACATAGAAAGTAAAAGGGTGTAGAAACAAATGTTTTTCTCCAATGATTTTGAACACACTTTTTCAGGGAAAGGGTATAATGGATCACATTGTTGTTAGGACTGTTATTTATTGCTGGTACCCTCATAGCAATATAGGGACCGTTGCAACTCTGATGTTGACATTTTGAAGTATGTGATATTTGAACAAGTTTCTTAGAAACAATACTGTAAGAAATACTTGAGTCTCGTACACGGTATTGGAAAACTTTTTCCATACATCTGATTACGCTTATATGTTACAGGTATTCTGTTCACCGGAAAAATGTTTCGGAATATTATACCTACGTGATATGTTATACAAACAGTTACGCCTTATACTGATTGGGATAGACAACATCTTTACGCTTGTTAAGATCGAGGCATAGGTATAACATATAGTACAGTCGGTGTCATAAACATCTTGACGACGAAGTCTCAAAATGATTTTAAAACTCTCGGATTAAGAGCAAGTTAAACTGTTTTATTGATTTAAATGGTATTATTGTCCAAACTAAAGGTGTATACCTAATATCAGAACAATCAGTAAACTAGCAGACCTTGTACGTCAACATCTTTCTGATGCTGACTGTACCTAAGTATTTCGCAAAATTTATGAAGCTAAAATCTGAATTCGAGGTACAACTTAAATATCAACATGGTACAGTACGTATCAGGGATAGGGTTTTTTTTTATCGTGCGATAAATCCCCACGGATACCGCCCCCACGGAGCCGGTGGAGGTAGTTATGTCGGACTCGAACCGACTAAAACGCACGCCGTCTTGGGTACTTGGTTGCCGGAGGTGAGATTGCCAAAAGCACATCTCTCGCACCCCGGCAGACCCAGGACCATCTCTTTCGAGATGGCCCCCTTCGGGTTGTGGGGATCAGGGATAGGGTTAGTGCCTACTGCCCATTACATCTAAAATCTATTTATTGACTGGAATTCTCAGTATCAAAGAATATATAATAAGTATAGCACGATCAATAAGAAACAATTTTATTGACGTCAATAAGAAACAATTTTATTGTTCAACATTGTAAATAAATGACTACTATGAATATCACTTATTTAATTGATTCATACATTTCCGTCTGCACACTCCGTATTCTATACCTAAGCATTGTACAGAACACCGGATTATATACATTGCCGATAACATAATTATACTTACACAAAAAACTAGTAATATGTAATGGCATATCAACTTACAATTATGTAAAAGTGACGATAATCCATCCACCAGTTAAAGTACTTTAAGAATTAATTTCTAAATTGAAACATTTCAAGGCATAGGTTGTCTTAGTTTGAGCAGTTTCCGGCTATGCGTACAGATATCCCGTATACTCGTAAAATAGCTTCCTCCACTCTTGAAACAATTTAGTGGCTACTAACAGTTGGCCTAGTACATTTTCTTGTTTACTGTTCAGAACATATTAAATGCACCATTCACTTTTATTTACGTAGGATATTTAAACGTTCAACTCGCCCCACTTTCTTTGACTAAAGAGTACTGACACAAGTATCTACTGCTTACTAAGCAGTAGGTACTTGTGGCTATCTAAAGTCACGAATACTAAGCAGTGTTTAGTAGTAGTACTGACTTTAGATAGAGAAATCATATTCACGATAGAAACTATTAGTCTTCCTAACCCTTATGTTTTGTTGGAGGCGGCTATGTCGAACTCGACCCGACTAAAACCGCACGCCATCTCGCTTCTCCAGATATCGGGATGTAAGGTTGCCCATATAAAGTATTTTCGCACACGGGCTGACCGTAGGTCATGCCTCGAATCTTCACGACACTATAAACACATATTTTCCACCACTAAAACTTAAAATTCAATCTGCAATATTTGTAGATGCTTCAAAATATAAAAATGAGATTAGAGTATTCCTTTAATTCGGACCCTTTTCTCTCTCGCCGTTCTGACAGGCGCGGGCGTACGAAATCCCCAACGGGTACACACAGCAAATTATGCATGCCAACATTTTGGGTAACACTTCGTGGAATTTAAATTGTTGCGATTGAACTGAATTATCGAATAACGGAAGAAATAATATTGCTTTTTATCGAGAGTATAGCATTTCTACCTATGGTAATAATTATATTGAGTGTGCTATAAAATAACAGTCTACAAGTTACAATAATAGGAAGATTTGTTCATTCATGTCATTCAATTCAAATACAATAAGTACTTACCGTTTACCTTCACGTCAGGTAGACACAACTACGTTTAAAAAACACCAGTGGAGAACTATCTAATGTTTTGAATTAATTACACTGAACGTGGAGCTAGAAAACTTAATGGTACACCGTGCGTGATGAAGACCGAGAGAACCCAAATATGTACAGGCTAGAAAAGTAGCTCCAATAATAGATCTGAGCACATAGAATGAGAAACCCTACGTCGCAATAGATATCCTCGACAGGGCGTAAAAAGTAGTTTACCCTTTTCATTCACTGTATTTAAACTTCACCTGTTTTTTTTATTACTTTGCATGACTGCTATATAGAAGTTATCGTTAAATTTTATACTGGCCGATGTAACTGAGTAAGCATTCTTTATGCTATGAATCTCTAAAATACCCGTATCTTATTACTCTAATTAATATTTTTCAAGTAAGCATCTAAGCTCTTGGTGTCACCCGTATGCTGCCAACCCTATCCCCCTCCCCTATGGGTTGTGGCGACCCTACTCACTTTTAGAAACACAATAATAAGCAAGTTCTACAACATTCGTACAGTAAAACCATGTACGCCTTACTGTCTTGATAAATTATATGAAAACAAATTCACTTTACTTGCGAAAGCTACATACCATCCTGTTTATAGTTAAGTACATTGTGAACTCCCCAAAAGACTTTTTGTTACATAAATAAACCACATCTACAAATCGTAATATTAATAAAGGCACATTAAGCCCAGGGCCTGACCTTTAGTCGTACAACGCCCGCAAATGAGTTACCCGATGTTTCGTCCTAAACTACACACCAAATGGTTTTGCCGCTCCTAAAAACGACTACCCTATTACCCTCAAAATTCTCATCTAGAAAAACTTTGAAACTGTTTCATAAAATATACCCGTTTATTAAATTAAATTATGTGAGCGGTAAAATGAAAATCTGGGTACTAAAATACGTGTTAAAGAGCACCCTTGCAAATTAAATACATGTTTTGGAACTCATAAAAATATCTACCTAAATTTTTATGATAACTCAGAATATGGATAATATATGAAAACAGACGTAAAAAGTGCGAGATGAACTTACACACTAAACAAAACAGAATTATATCTGTTATAACTTTTCGTGAACAGTGTAAATGTTCATATCTGTCTAGTACAGAGACAGGATTCAGGAGTATGTCACACCCAGCTGGGTGATGAGTTTAGTAGTAGTTTTGTATGGTTTTTAATAATTTAAAGAAATTGTATGTAACAGTTCTTCAATCAGACCATTTAAAACACATATTTATAAACGTCAGAAGTTGTAGCCATCTTGTATCAAGCACCAAAATGTATATGAATTTAAAGAAAAATATTTTATTTATTTAACCAACTTATACTTACAGCTAGCCAGTCATATAAGTTATAGGTCACATACATTATAAATTTTCAGACTTATCAATTATACTGTCAATACAACTTGAACTGAAAAGCAGATCATCTTCTTTAGTATGGAAGTGGTTATAAATGGCTTATTAGAACATTGAATATGGTTAAGATGAGAATTAAGTTCTGCATGAAATAATATCATAGTCAACGTACTTCCATGGTGAGATCTCCATGTCCCAATTACTTCACCCTGCTCATATTACCTACTAATAAGTTATATGAGCAGGGTGAAGTATCGGGACACAGGGTTAGTTAAAACAAAAGCTCCAAAAGCCATGATACGTCATCCCCAGCAAAATAGATCAGGAATGGATGATGAATCTCCCATATACATTCATATATCAGCAATTGTTAAAGTTTAGAAGCGGTAAGCGCTTCAATAGACCTTCTGTTCAAAAATTCGCGAATGTTTCTCGATATTTCTGGGTGAATTAATCATGTCTTTATTTACCCGTAGGTACCCTTGCCACGTAGAAACATGTGCTTAAAATCACCTTTACATGCACTTTTTACAAAAGGGACAATAACGGGTCGCTGTCCCCTCAATAAGCACTTACATACCATCGGTGTCACGGACAGCCCCCTTTGTAGGGATGCTTTGTCACCAAGGAACCAGCCGCCCACGTTATACTGGAATGCGAGGCCTCTAAACGATCCCAAATACTCGGCATAGTGAGGTCGATCCTCGAAGCTTGTGAAGTCCCCAGAAAGCTTCTGCGTTTCTGGGTGGAGCTAGGCTGGCTACCGTAGCCAGCACTTTTTCACCTACAATGGCCCAAAAAAGAGACTAAGTGTGGACATAATCTTCTATCCAATCCAAATACACATTTTAGAAACGCAAGTAAAGGTTCCCCTTAACGCTACATCAACAACTATGTAGATTATTTATTAGTGATGAACTTCAATTTTAATATTATTGGTACAAAATTATATGCTTCGTTGCGAAGCATCCAGAACGAACCATTTTATCGCGTCTATGTATTAAAGATTTACGTTCTTCAATCAAGTCTGTCACTATCTCAAGTTACCGTATTTTTAAAGCGGTACTCAAGCTGTCGGTTCTTAAAAGATATTTCAATTTATGCTGAGCATAAGAGTTCAAGCCATAAATGATGAGATGAGTATGAAGGTAAATTTCATTTATCGATTTTGAACGAAATCCCCTAGCATACGCTGAACATAAAATGCCAGGTCATATCCTCAAAAAGACCAAAACTAAAATTTATAGACGTGACACCGTGTGTAGCTTGTGATATAAATGAAATTTCATCTTGTGAAGTTAGTTTAAAATGAATAGGACTCTCATAACTTGTCGCCTAAAATGTTTTAGTAATGTGCAATAGTGGATTTATTACAAAATATTGCTGATATTTTCATCTTGCTTCTAATACATTAAAATGAATAAAAGGCAAAGAGCTTTTATCAGCTTACTGACCTACTCATAAGCTACTTTGTGCTGTACAACATACTTACTGTGTGAGTTCATATCCAGGACAACCTGTACGTTTTGTATACAAAAAAATATCAAAATGTATTATGTATTTCATGTTAACATTTATTATTAGTTGTATTATAGTTGATATTTACAACAAGTAAGTCAGCAAATAAAACTAAAGTAATTGGGTCAAACAATCAAACCAAAAACATAGACAGGAAATTAGGTTGCCTAGACTTGTTATTTAGATTTATTCCTTGTCTGGCTCTATCTGAATTACTTTGACCTAGTGAAGTTTTGGCTGAAGTCAGATCATTTTATTCTATTACCTAAATAAATTAGATTGCTACGTACATGAAAAAGTAATTATACTTTAGTCGTAAAAACAATTATACTAGTTGAATCAAATCTTTCTTTCTGCTTCTACAATTATTTGTTTTATAAACTCACTATGTATAAACATAATGAGAGGTATTGCACTTGATTGCTCCAGGGTCATATTATATTCATGCTATTCTCCATTTTCTACATTCCTCATCGTTCATCGGCATCCTGACATGCCGCTCGCTTCTATTCAATTTTCATTTGCTCCAAAGATTGAACAGCTAAGGTACAGCTACAGACCGTTACCTGACTCCTTTTGAGATGTAAAACCAAATGTTTTTGTAGGTGCACAGGTTGAAGATAGATTTTTTTTAATTAGATTCTGTCACTGCATATAGTACAGCCTTCTGTACGTGATCTTTGTTAATATTCTAAAAGTGGATTTAGACCAAATGAACATAGAGCTAAAGCTAGAACAAGAACATTCTATGAGCATTCTTTCTTAATATTTTAGTGGAAATGAAACCTTATTTTCAAGGAAAGAACAACGAATGAATGTTCGGTCACTGTTTATAGTAAAATAATTTGACGGTAAGCGAATAAAATGAGCTTCACTCGTTTGATGTCATTTCCACCACCTTTAAATTGAACCCAAATAAATTTAAATACTAAAAACAGATTAAAATATTTTTTAGTAATTATAGGATATGGAATAATCATTTTTTTTTATTTTGTTTCTTACATGAAATAACGTCTTCAATTTTATTATTATTTGAACTTTTTGTTTAATGTAAGTATAGCAACTAATTTATAAAAATGTGTTACTTTTGAAACAACAATAATACTAAAACCTAACTTCCATTTAACAAAGAAAATATTGTAGAACAATCAATTCAGAGTAAAATATATTCGAAAACGTTCGGTTCTTTCAATATCAATCTTTTCTTCAATTTCCTACCACCCGCGTTACAGATTACACTGACATTTTTCACTGACAGATAGATTCAAGTAAGAATGTATGGCTTTGTACATACTTGCCATCTATACACATATTACATTATTAAATGTATTGTACCTGTACCTCTGTATGTTATGTTTTGTACATGTAAATACTAGCTTTTGCCCGCGGCTCCGCCCGCGTGGATGTCGGTTATCGCGACCAAATATAGCCTATGTCCTTTCTCAAGGATCTACCCAAACATCAAAATCGGTTCAGTGGTTTAGGCGTGAAAGCGAAACAGTCAGACAGAAAAACAAAGTTATTTTCGAATTTATAATATTAGTATGGATTCATCAAAATTGGTTCAGTGGTTTGTGCGTAAAGGCGTAACATACAGACAGTCAGACAGAGTTACTTTATAATGTTAGTATGGATTTTACGTACGTCTGGTAGATGAATACACCATCATCA
This sequence comes from Eilema sororculum, assembly GCA_914829495.1. NCBI lineage: Eukaryota > Metazoa > Arthropoda > Insecta > Lepidoptera > Erebidae > Eilema > Eilema sororculum. The sequence continues at coordinate 13,614,954 of OU618552.1, read as the reverse complement.
TCAACATTAAACTATTAAACTATAGAAACTTAAGATCTGAAATTTTGCAGCACTTTAATAATTACAGAACTATAAAAATTAAATTCGTAACTAGTATATAAATTAATAAGTTCATAATCAAATATTTTTTGAGATCTCGATTTTATTTCAGATTCTAACTACTTCATCAAACGCAAATAAAATTTCCATTAGTACTAATGTTTATAAATCTCCACTTAAATCCTTTTATTCGTTCATTAAATTTATATTTTCATAACCATTTTGTTCTAGACTAATTTATTTTTAACATTCTATTATTATTCTTACGTTAAACACTGTAACATGTGTAAACCATACCTATTATAGTTAGCAGTAAAACATAATAGTACGTAGTTGATTTTCAAGGGTTAATAAATCTATATATATAAAAATCAATTGCTGTTCGTTAGTCTCGCTAAAACTCGAGAACGGCAAACGGATTTACCTCATCTTGGTCTTAAAATGTTCGTGCAGGGTTAGGGAAGATTTAAAAGGTGAGAAATATTCGAATAATTGCCGGGAACCAACACCCACGCGGGCAGAGCCGCGGGCAAAACTAGTATGTAATATTATTATTATTATATACAATATTACAAAGACGAGGGTCTGTTTCAGAACACACCTATTCATTTCCGCTCCAAAAATTTGGTGTGCACGTGTTAGGGAAATTGTTTCCATGATCAGCCGAAGGGGTAAGTTAGTTTACCATATTTATTTACTTGGCTTATTAAGTTCGGCGAGTATTTTGCGGTTTGCCACGTGGGATGAGAATATATTTAGATCTGTCACACCAGTTACAACTTATGTAACACATCTCATTGAAGTTTATGCTTTATCTATAGTAACAAAAAGAGTAAACGTACGATCCCATTACTTCGGTACATATTGAAACGTAACTTTGCTAAGCATTTAGAGCATTCTCGGGTTTCGTAGTACTTCAAAGGGTACCTAAATAGGATTATTTATTTGTCTGAATAGAAGTAGGGTTTTTCGCGAAAGTAAAGGAACATTGTAATCCACTTTTGTTATATTTGCCTATTCATAACATTAGTTATTCTCATCTTACGTCAGTGAAGGATGTCAAACTTGTTTTAGCTAGAATTTTTCTCTCGTTACTTTTTATCGTCTTTTGTTTTAACTTTTCTATAAATTCGCTTGAATTGATAATAATTGTCACTCTATTATCATTTGCGTTAGTATCCAATATTATGATTTTCAGCCGAGTAAGATGATTAACTGTCATACAACTCACTAATTTTTTAGCGTTTACCGTTATTTCTTTTTCTAATATCTAAGTATGTTTATCCGCATTCTAGATTCCATAGCACAAGATTCCATAGTTAAGCTTACCATGGGTCTAGATAGCGTTGCGTAGAATGTTGTGGAATATTTATTATTTCTTTTTTTTTTCAAAAGATGTTTAATGTTATCAGAGAGCTTTACCATTATGTGAAAGTAGTACTATTTGTCTTTTTTTAAATGTAAAATGGTTCTAGTAATTATAGTAACATTAACAGGGTTTAATTAAAAATTACTGTAAGATGATAGTAAAAATATTGTTGGCAGTATTTATTTATTAACACATGGAAAACTTACAGCTAACAGGAAGCTCCAGTAGGAAGTTTAGACATCTAAAAGCCAATTTAAAGATTTTGCCCATGGCCTCGGTATAGTATCAATTACATGTAAGCAGCATGCTTAAGCACAAAACCGAACCGAAAACACATGCATATAAAATATCATTACCTCCCGTGCTAGTCGATAAACGATTGTGTTACGGCGAGGTAAGATTCTCTACTCCAATAACAGGCTGTTACTACAGTAGGTAATCTAAAATTACCAAAGAATGATCATATACTGTTAAACTCTATCACCGAGATCTAGTTTATCAGTATGTGATCTCCTTTTTGTTGTTAACCTGCTCAGTTAAACTAAATATTTATGTAAACATAAGATTTGATTTAAGTCAATAGTATGGGTTTCAAACTGTCACGAAACTATTACTTTATTATCCCTTACTAAACGTAAGTAATAAACAATACAATTTAATGAACGGCGTTGGGGCTGTTCGGGTCCGATATAAAGGCTAAGACAGTAAATAAGTAAATTAATATCGTTTCTTATTAACCTTTCAGTATAACTATGGTTTTGGTTTTATTAAGATTATTATCGTATACATTTATTATTTTAGCCTAGCCAAATGCTAGCTTAGATTCATCCATCTATGCATTAAAAAGCGTGTGTTTTATAAGATAACAATGATAGGTTTTTACTTAAGAGATAATGTGTGCAACAGTGCATATAACTTTTTAATTTAAGTTTGAACTTATTTACGAAGCTAAGGCTTGGGCCTCGATTCTGCTAAAGCCGAACAATATTGTAGTGCCACCGCCACGGTAAAAAACGGCATTCAATAATAGACTTTAAAGCGATGTCGTTAAAGTTCAAAATTAAATGACTTTTTGCAAAGTAATTGAAAAAGTGTAATGAAACTGTTTACATGTCATTTTGGACTTTAGGGGTATAGAAATGAAGTCTAAAATTTAAAGTCATTTTTTGCTGTGACTGCGACAGGCTCTACTAAAGATAAACCATTGTAGGTTTATCTTTAGTAGAGTCGAGGGCCTGTACTACTGTAACTATTTGATATCAGCTGGTCCGTATGCTTGTACGTCACCTTAATGGTGTAAAAAGGGAAGGTGATATAATCAAGCAAGAACATTATTCTTTGATTACTAGATAAACATTACTTTTTTCTCATTTTACGTCCTAAGTAAAAATTTCGTACTTAAGCTCTCCCCGCCAAGCAATGAAATATTATGATCCTTGAATTTATAGGCCTAAGACGTCATGCACTCTTGGGAAAATTAAGAAATATTGTCTATGATTTTCCACTTAGTTTGTATCTCATAAAATATGGAAAAAATATGACACATAAGTACATTTTTGTGTGTGGATATAACGATTGTAGAAATCATTTATTCTGCATAGACCATTAAATCGGAACTTACGAAACGTCAATTTAGAAATAAATATTAAAATGGATCACCGGTTCGTAACGCGGCCCAGACCTGAGAAGACTCCGGCAAGAAATTTAGCGGGAATTTTTATTTTCTAAGATAAGTATGCCAATATATATATGTTTAAGACAAAGTAAAAACAATCATAAAACCGAACAGTAGGTAGGTGTATATAGTATAAAGTCTGTCTGGATTCGGTCTACCTTGGTTTAAATACCTTTAAATACCAAGGCAGACCGATTTTACAACTTCAATGAAGGAATTATCCATTTTCGAAATTAACACCAATAAAATAATGTTCTTAAGCCAGGTGAGTTATGTAAGTCCATACTGTTATCTACGTTTCGAATTTCGAATTGAAACGCTGTTCTATTTTCATTCAATTAACACCTACCTACCTATTATACTCTGATTAAAATGGCTGATCTCTTCAAACCTTTCACAGAGAATAACGTTATTATTGCACCCTAAGGACAACTTTTGGGATATACCTACTTAAGAAGAGTCACGTCACGGAACGAAAACTGCAATTGAACTTGATTTACGTTTAATGGAATCCAATGATCCCTTAGTGACTCTGATAGGTACTTAGATTTTAGCATTCAAACCGGTATCGCTCAAAATATTTTAATTAAAATTGTATTCTCAGTTTAAATTTTGCATCGACCTCCTCAATACTAGCTAAATTTCTAATAAGTATACAAATTTTCTTAATATTATAAAAGCTTGAGCTAATCATGGACTCACAAGGGTTCTTGTATCTATGTAAACAAAAGTGAAATCTGCGTTTAAATAATAGTGTGAAATTCATAACATGATACATTATAACACCCCGTTGTTTTTACGTCGGGGGTTAAAAATAAAATACATCAATCAATCATTTTCGATGTCAATCAGGTATTATTACGTCCAATTCTGAACATAATACACCAGAAACGAAACATTTTTTTTTAAGAATATTATAACATTAATTTGTTTCTATTAACATTTTAATCTTGAGTTTGTACTAACCTATATACAATTTTATTATGTTATCTACCTTTATTCTAGAACTGAAAAACAATAGGCTCGCCACCTATTACATTGGGACCTAAACATAAACTGGCGAAATGTGGGTGCCAGCACCTCTGCCTACCCCTTCGGGGAATACAGGCATAAGTTTATGTTATGTTATGTATATTATGAAAAACAATAGTAGCACTATTGAATAACGAAGAAATCATTACTATTAGAGAGATTTACCATGTATTGTTAATAATATCTCAATATCTCCAAAAGTAATATGAGTACCAATGATAGATTAACACAGTACCCAGGTATATGAAGAAATCAGGTGGGTAGCTATAGTTGTTTGTAATCTATGAGTAACTTCATTTATCGGACGGCTGAAGTTTCGTTTTCGAATTTCAAAGACGTATTTCCCTACAGATGTATGAAACTTATTCAAAACACAAAGTAAACTTTTGGAAAGCTCGCGGACCAGAGGTCTTTAACTTTGAATCAACGTCGTTGCGTATCTTATCGTCGTAGTTGTGAAAGAAAGATTATAGTTTGTGAAACTCCTGCCACCGCACCGTTTCTATCATCTGTAACGGCTGTAATGTTATTTACGACCGACACTCGTTCCAAAATGTTGACTAAAATCATTTGTCTTTGTCGGTTTGTAGTTTTGAAGTTCGTTTATAAATTATTTCTTCATTTTTTTTCAGTATATTAGATTTTTTATCTTTATCTGTTACTATTTATATATTAACTAGCAAGAGGGTATTGTTATTAGAGGTCGAACGAACAGCCAAGTTTTTTCCTCTGGAATAGGTAGGACTTAAGTTTATGAATTTACTAGCCTTTGCCCGCGGCTCCGACTGCGTGGATGTCCATTATCGATTTTTTTGACTTTGACCGACCAAACATAGCCTATGTCCTTCCTCATAGTCTAATCTACCCGTATGCCAAATTTCATGAAAATCGGTTCAGTGGTTTTCGCATTTATAATATTAGTATGAATTACCTTAGGATGATTTGAAAATGGGTTTTAATTTTGGTGACGTATGCTTAAGAATTTCGTAATAAAAAGTAGGTACTTTCATAAATCACTTTATCGACATTCTTTTGTCAATGTATTGAAACTTGTGAGATCAACATTCAGAGAATAGTATCTGTATTATCTCAGCTGTCAACGAGTGATTTATGGTTTTCAGATAAATTTAAACATAAATTACTTATTCAGTTAGAAGAGTTAGGGAGAGCCGTCATAACGAACGTCTGAGCGTTTGAACTTCTGCGATCGATCCAGTAGAATGTATTTTGGTAGAATGTTGACATAAATATAAAACAGACCCAAAGAAAAAACTTGTATCAATTCAATTCATTTTTCAAATGGCATGATACATAACTGCCGATACTGTCACCACATTTTTTAAACCAAAACCCATTTTCCACAATCTGTTATGCGACCAAAAGGTACACACGGGAATAAAAAGGACCAAAAAACATTTTTCCACCTTTTGGTCGCTGGTTCGAGACACAGTTATATAAGATGTGCTATAAAAGTCGATAGCTAGTCTCCCGAGAAATTCTTCGATTCTTCCACACGTCACGGTAGCGTGTTCGATAGAAAGTTATTTGTACAGGCGGTTCTCGTTAGGCGTTGTGAGATTTAGCTTGCGGTGTGTAGTTTATGTACCACATATTGTTTTAGGTTCAGTTTGAGTTACTCCACCAATCAATTCTGAGCACGTTTTAGGAAAACTGCACAGTCAGTCTCGAATTAATTCCAAAATTGAGAAACTACTCTGCAATGTCACAAATAAGTAGTATTCTTAACTATGTAGATATACCGAGCTGCAAAGAACAAGTTTTGCATGCAGCATTTGATGAAGAAGAGTATTTTGTTTCCATCATGTAATCATGAAAAGTAAATTCCATAATTTGTTTTTTATTTGTTTATGCTAGAATAGAAAGATTGATTTAATTTTTACCATCGTTATGCCGATATTACTTATGTATGTCTCATAATGTTACAGTACTGTTTCTTACAGGAAATCTCAAAAAGATATAGCAAGAATTTCCAACAAAGTAGTATGTGACAAACATAATGTACATGTTAATAATAGAATACATTCTTGTGACTTTTCGTCCAAACAAAAGTTTCGAAGCTGGCGGATATGACCTTATTGTACCAACCACCGAGTAACAAATAGATACAAAAGTTTCCTTATAAACTTTTATATGTTTACATTATGTATTCATATTCTTTAGAGAAATTTTTAACAGGATAATAATATTGATTTATATTATTACTCTCACATATACTAGTACACTCTTTATACTTAAAGTTTTATTTCAGTTAGGACAATACCAGTAGTATTAGTATGGCGAAGAAAACCGGTATCTCCCGAGTCTTTTTGACTAATGACATGGGGCGTTTTGATCACGTAACAGATTTTTCTGCTGTTTCATTGGTCGGAAACAGTCCAGAGATAAGTCTAACCTTTTCTTTTTCTTTTCTCGTGCGGAAATCCCCTCGGATACCTCCCCTCCCGAAGCCGGAAGGGGAGGTTATGTCGGACTCGAACCGAATAAAACCGCACGCCGACTGTGGGTCGCGGTGCTAGGCCGGAGGTGAGGTTGTCATCGACATATCCCTCCCACCCCGGCTAACCCAGGGTCATCCCTTACGGTCTGGCCCTCCTCCTTACGGTCTGGCCCCCCTGAGATAAGTCTACCCGCTATACTGAAGCTACTTATAGTGAATAATAATTGGCGTTGGAACGCATCTATCTTCTAACTGCCAATCCCAATTGCATCCTAATCTTGAACTTCGGACCCCAGGATCTCTCTTCTACAACTAACTTGGTTTATCTTTGCTTTTATGGAAGCGACTGCAATTTGACCTATCAGCCGGTGTTTTGTAAGCATGTTCATAAATAAGTAATATATCATATAATACTATATACCTGCTATTTATGAATGTATCATTTTATGTTACTAATATTTCCTCTAACCCCTCCAACTAAGCTAAATTGCTTGTGCTAGGAGTGGGTTCACATCGGTAGTGTAATGGCCAGGATCGAACCCGGGACCTCTCGATCGTAAGGCCGACTCCTAAACCACTAAGCTACCACGCTTTAAATTGTAGTTAAAGTTTAAGGTCTAGCTCGGTAGATGGCGTTGTACCGTCTATCTGAATCGCGATATGGTTACGTTACCATGCATAGTATAAGTAGTACCTAAGTTATCAATAATAAACGAGAGAGAGAGCAGTATTTGCTAAGATCAGGACACAGTGGTTTTATTATATTCCCTAGTGTTCCCAACCAGTGCAGTGCAAAACAGTTCAAGTGCTCCACAGGTCAAAGTTACTAGCTTGGTAATTAACACCTGCTGATTGCACTCAACCAATAACACCATAAAGATGGTTCAGTCTCTAAAGGTTCCAGAGTTCAAGTTGCAAAAAAATATGGTTGCCAAACATTCAAACCTCATAAAATCCAAAGATCTTGGCTAAAGAGCCTCTTTCGTTACTATATAGCCACATCTATTTAGACATAAAATACACAACAAAGAGGGATCTTAAATAACGAAATAAAGCTATAAAGAAATGTTTTCCTTAATTAGTTCGTGCTAAAAGTCAATTTGCTCCGAAGGATCCCTTCATTTACTTGTTATTTTCGATAAAGAAAATATTTTATGTCTACAAGACGTTTTTCGAAGGCGCTTTACTAAATAAAACGAAATAAGGTGAGAAAAACTAACAGGGAAGATACTTATCGTGAACGGAAAAGTCGGTGCGACTCCAGCTTGTTAACAGACTTCTTTGAATAGGGAAGTTTTACCAAAAGGGGCACTTTTAAAAGAGGGATAAATAGCATTGGTAGAGGCCTCTCTGTCTTTTGATTAGATCTCAAGAGAAAGTAACGTCTGGGTTAAATAGTTCGCTATGTTATCGTAGTATTCTGAAAACAATATTCTATTCTATAAATATTCGATAACATTCTACACACCACACGACCCATGGTAAGCTTAACTAGCTTTTGTTACGGAATCTAGAATGTGGATAAAAATACATAACTAGATACTTTTTTTGGAAATACATACCATATATTATTATGCATAGCAACACCCAGACCAATGCAAATAGCTATATTCATGCATATAAATATTTGCACTGAGCGGGGATCGAAACAGCGCCTCCTGCGTAGCACTCACTACCGCCGCGCCACAAAGGAACTATAATGTTATTTCACAAATAAATAATTAGTTTTTATTCTGTCCCACTTCCTGTAGTATTTCTCCTTTTCGCTATAACAAATGTGAAAGTTTGTGAGTATAAAATGATTTTAATTTACTAATTTTTCTAAAAGTCTTTTACATAAAAGATGACTAAACAGACCTAGATGCAAATTTCCACAGAGATTTTATGTTGGTTTTACACTTCTTCTAAAGGTCAAAATCACCAGGATGGCTAAGATCTGAGGCTGGCTGAGTAGCTGGTGAGCCTTTCGCCTTCCTGACTACCGTATATCCAAGACATGGTGCGACTTTACGTCATTTCGAGAAAAAAACAATAAATTTCCGCACAACAAATCAGTTTGCAGATAATCATACATAATATTGTGCACCACGGCTAACGTTCTGCTACACTTCTTGATTCCTTGCTTTGCTGCCTGATAAAGTTCTCTCTTATTACCACCCTTTGACAAACGGTATGAGGCAGCTGTTTTAACAATATACTACAGCACTCAGGGCTACTCGTCGTAATGTCTACGTCACGTACAAGACAGTATCTTTGTACGTGACACTGCAAACGAGTTACGAATTGTGTTCGGTTCAGTGCTTCTTGTCTGATACCGACATGTGTGTAACGTAAAGCACTTATACGAACTTGCAGTTTTTGTACCAAATAAGATTTGTGCTGGGTTTAAGGAGTTCTGTAATCTATTTATTTTTAAACCATTGAATGAAGCTGAAGAGATTATTTGTTTGAACATGCTTTTTGGAAATTCATGTGCTATTAGAATTTGTGTTTTTCTATATGATAGCTCGGTTATAATTGGGGGTTATGGGCTATAGAAAATCATGCTATAACTCATAGGAGCCGAACAAAAAGAAAATAAGAAGTCATTCCTGTAGGTGGCTCACAGTTTTCCACGCTGGCAGAGCGTTATCAATTGCAATTTACATAAAACTGAGTTCATATAAAAGTCAGTCATCCGATGTTTCATAATGGTTCTCATCGCCACAATTGTGGCGTGACCTAGTTACTTATAGGCCGTGAAAAAAAAGACAGCAAATGCACTTTTATTATTAAAATAAGTGTGAGGGATAGTTAGTATGACAAAACAATAATTAAGTCGTCTTTTTAGTTGCTTACAGGGAAATCACTGGTCTAAGTTTGGATATGTGATGTATCGGGGTTGAAACAAATATCGTAAGGAAGGTATTTGTATATATGGTAGTAAAATGCAAGGAGAAAGGAAGACTTAAGAGAAGATGGAGAATGGTGTGTAAGAATATATGGTCAGAAACGGTTCTATGCCCTGTGCATATATGTATTTTTGTGCGTATACCTGTTCTGAGTCCATCCATCCATCTATATACCCTAAGAGGTAGACAGGGGTTTATTAGCACCCACATTTCGCCAATTTTCGGTCCCAAGACGTAATAGGGTGCGAACCTTTTACCGCCTAGCGGGCCCTTTGTCTTGGGCTGTATGTTTACTGTCGGATGAAGGACAGCCCTATCCCTTAGTCACCTTTCACGACACCTACAGGAAGAGCTGGTGTGGTCCTATTCTAATCCACCGGGAAAGAACACGGCAATTCTATGTCTGGTAAGAATACTAGTTCTCAATCCTTCCATAGATCTGCAGCAGGTTTACTATAATTTTTCGTACCATACCTGAAAACCCCCGCCAATTTTCACTGATCTTATCACGATTTATTATTTAATTATTACTTGCTGTTGCCTATGGAATTCTATTTTCGTTCCCACAACTCATGGGGACCCATTTCATAGCAGCAAAGTACCTATATCTATCAAATTTCAACCAGATCCGTTGCGTCGTTCAACAAACAACATTCACATTATAATATCAACAGGAAGTAATGATATTGATGTATTAATTTTCACCGTAAACTTTAGACAATATAATGTAAAACATCCACGAACATAATATCTATTACAAGGCAATTCATGTACCTCGATACATGTACCGGCAACGATATAACTACACAGGTAGACATGTACACTTACACGTGCCCCATGTTTCAAAAGCACCTGTGTTTTGAAACAAACTACTTGATTAAATTCCTTAGTGGTCCGTCAAGCTGTTAGGGTTGATTTATGACAAGTGTAAATCTTGAATGTGCTCAATAAACCGAATGTGTTGTCTCCTGGTTTTACGTATTCTGTCTAAATAGAATTATGAGATATGATAATTCTATAACAAAATTCCTTCTCTAAAAGCATACGTTGATAAATTTTGTAGACCTGATATAAACTTATACTCCATTTGTTTAGGTACTTAAAAAAAGGTAAACAAATCGTAAAAAGGGTTCTTCTATAGGGGCATTTTTCGTTCCGAAATAAAGAGAAACCAAAATAAAATCATTTTAGAACTTAAAATCCATTTCTATCTTATATTTTTCTATATTTAACTTTTGTTTAATATTAAGTTGCATTTATTATTTCCTAAGCTGAAAAACTATAATAACTATATTATTTAGAATGATTTTAAAAACTATTGCACCGTGCCTACCATAAAGAAACTAAAAAGACAGATATTCAAAACAGTTTTTTCCAGATCGCGCCATACGTGCGTGACTGTCAAAGTCAATTCGCAGTTTGTAGTTTGTATTTATTGTTTGTATTCGGTACCTTAAAGAGCTGGCAAAGAAGAGGAGAAGATGTCATCCCTAGATAAGATAATAGACGAAACCTATAATCGCTTTATAATTAGTGTTGGTGATAGTTCTTCGGACTCAGACTAAAATTTTATTTAGTGATTGAATTTGAAATCACTTTAATTGTGATTATAATTTTGTGAATGTGTTGAAGGTGTGAGTTTAATATTATAAATTTTAAAATTATTTAGTAAGGTAAATGTAGTCTTTATGTTGCCCATAATCATGCACAAAAATACTATTGTCATTGACGGTTGACTATCTCTGAAATCCACCATTTTTCTTGTTTACCTTTTTTTAAGTACCTAAACAAATAGAGTATAGATTCCTTTTATGTCCCTTAACAATGGCAGACCTTTGTCTTGTCCATATTCATCTTAAGGCCTAGTGACCGATGGAGCAAGAAAGTTCTGGAATGGCGACCGCGTACGTGCAAGCGTATTGTAGGACGCCTAACGGCCAGGTGGAAGGACTACCTCATCAAGGTCGCCGGGAAGCGTTGGATGCGGGCTACTTTAGATCGGTCATTCTGGAAGTCTATGGGAGAGGCCTATGTTCAGCAGTGGACTATGTGTGGCTGATATGATGATGATGAACAATGGCAGTAATTCTGAATGAGTAACCGAAATTACCACTATTCCCTCTGACACCTCCAGCAAAGCATAATTGGTAATGGTAGGTATAGTATGGTTTAATTTAGTTCGGTAGTGGTAGTCATGATTGGAAACTCGATTTCGAACCGATGATGCACGCTGGTCCATTTCCAAAACTACAGTTTAAATTTGTAATTTCCGTTTTAATAGCTTATATTACAAAATAAGAATTTTGACTTTAACTCTCACCTCCTGATCGTGAGGCTAACTCCACCACTAAGCTACGGACACTTTCAATTCAACGTCAGCTTTTCGCTATAGTTACCAGTCTCAACATTTTTTTAATGTTTTTTTTTTTTTTAGTTAGCTAAAATGCTTGTGCTAGGAGTGGGTTCACACCGGTAGTGTAATGGCCAGGATCGAACCCGGGACCTCTCGATCGTAAGGCCGACTCCTTAACCACTAAGCTACCGACGCTTTAAATGATTTTGAACATGTAATAACGGGTGCGACTAATTTGACGGCCATTTTTGACGAAGGGCTATGAACTCTGTCGCTAATTAAAATCAATATTTGTGAGCTGTAATGAGTAAGTATCAAATTATAAGGACCTAAACAAAAATTTCAGAGGGAAGATTATGAAGCAAAAAATATTTTGTAAGGTTTATAAAAAAAGATAATCTACACCGAATACTACGACTTTGCCTCGGTTTGCATTTAGTTTTAAGTATAAAAATATGTAATCAAACATTATCTAAATAGAACAATAACTTTCAACAAAAAATAAGTGCCCCCATTATTCTAAAAACATCCTCCGTATCGTTTCTACCAATCCATCCGTACTGAAACAAGTAATATATTATTATGGCCCTGATTCTCGAATTCTTGGCCGAATACGAGACAAATTGATTCAGTGGTTTTCGCGTTTTATTACAACAATATATCTTGAGGCTATATAATGGGCACATTACTGGTACGGTGGAAACCGCGGAACCCTTCCTAAATACCGTCCAATGGCGCTATGGTCACCTATCAAGATCGCAGATTTGGAAGGGTCTAAAAATAATACGTGCAATAAATGCCTGTATCACTTGAATGAATTTTTACAGCATTAAGTATGCTAACTTTTACCTATGTATTCGATTTGCCTGTATCACTTTGCTATTTTAGCACACATACACGTATTATGTAACAAAATGTACGTATACTTACTGAATTTTCAGTAATTCTTATTCTTCTGTAGAATGCTTCTTCGGTATAATTCGTGAAACCGCAGGTTATCACAGGTTTATAAGTGCCCGGTTAATGGCAATAGGCTCGCCACCTATTACATTGGGACCTAAACATAAACTGGCGAAATGTGGGTGCTAGCACCTCTGCCGACCCCTTGATACGGGGCCCTACGGGGTCAAGGATGAAGAAAACGATTGGTACGAGATCCACAACTTTAATCCGTAGGTCCTGCTTTACAATAATAAAACTACTCTAAGTAAAGGTCGAGTGTCGGTTCGGGTACAAGTTCACGTCACTATAAACGGCAGGCTGAGTAATGTTCTCAACTTGGGGTTCCGGGCTGGCCCCGAGCGAGTGTGACGTTGTCTTCCCCTCAAGGTCACCAGGCTTCGCAGCTGCTAGTTCGGTCCGCCGGAGTCGTCGCCAAGGCCGTCTTCAAGACGGTACGGAGAGGGCAGGCACCTCAGCTGGCTCGGAGGTGGGCCGATACGGCGCGGTGCTGATATTCCAGACGGTATGTAGTTGACCGGTATTCCAGCCGGTACCAAGTTGACCGGTATTCCAGCCGGTACCAAGTTCTGGGGAGACAACCACACAATTAGGCACTGGTGCGTGAACCCAATGCAACAGCGCCGGGCCCCAACGTATAATTTTCTACATGGGCCCTAAGGTCGGCGGCGCTGTACAATGGTAGGTACACATAACACATAAAATAAACAATAAAACGAAGAAATAAAACTGGATTGTTCCGGAATTCATAATCGTAAGTATTTATCGTAAGTACGTAAGTACGTTAACGGTTCAATCAACCATAAACAAATGATTCAGTAATAATTAAGATCTAATACTAATATATGCTGAACCGTGGATTTAAAACGAGATTAAAATTCGACAATTTTACATATTCTCAAAATGTGGGTATCCGTAGAAAATTATGGCGAGATATACACCGTGTTGATTTTTCTCTTAGAATACGAACAATCAAACATTACAACTAATTGAATAGTTCTTAAGCAATTACTATATTCGGCTGTCTGTCGACATGTATACTCGCGACATATATTATGGACACATTTCATACAATAACTTTCTTACAACATTTTAACGATTACGATGTTAATCACAATTTACTATAAATATAATTTAATTACATTTACACAAAGACAAACTACAGCTAGGTAACTACCGAACTCACGACCGCAGGTAGGCAGGTACTAAAAATGAGCTAGCATCACGCTTAGCTCCTAGGGGCTAAGCAGGAATGTCACACGCGAATGACGATGTTATTTTGCGACAGCGACAGCCTCCGTGGCGTGGCGGTAGTGCACGCGACTGCCACGCAGGAGGCGCGGGTTCGATTCCCGCTCAGTGCAAATATTTGTATGCATGAATATGGCTATTTGCATTGGTCTGGGTGTTTCTATGTATAATATGTATATATTTACAAAAAAAAAAAAGGTATATAAGTATGTTTATCCGCATTCTAGATTCCATAACACAAGCTATAAAAGCTTACCATGGGTCTAGATAGCGTTGTGTGGAATGTTGTGGAATATTTATTTTACTTTATTATTTACGTGACTATCGTTTAATACTCGCGCACTGTTTATTAAGGACACTAGACTTACCCCTTATGTTGGGAACACGGATTATATATATTATACGTAAGATGCCGAGATATTACTATACAATACTACTTCGCATATTAGACTAGTTCTTATAGACAATTATAATAGTAACTAGCAGAATCTAGATTACTATTGCACGTTCCGCTGCGGCGTCTCGCGATCGAATGAGGTCTGCCGTCTACCTCGGCGCGAGCGCGGGGCGTGTTTTTTTCTTGTTGTCGGTTAGTGTTGGGCCATCAGCTGATTCTCCGGTTGACGGAATGCGCTGATTGGTTATCAATTCGTGTGACTCATTTTATATGTGCGTTAGAACGATGCATTACCTTAAAAGGTAATGACCGCGTTCACCACCCAGTGATGGGGTACGCGCCGCAATCGCGAGATACCGGTATTTACCGTTTATTACTGCTATGTTCAAATGTTTTCATTTTTTATTACCGGAACCAGTGTTCACGTAACACCCTTCGGGGAATACAGGCGTGAGTTTATGTTATGTTATCAGCCATGCATTGGGGAGACGAAAATCGACTGTAATTGTTAAATAATTGATTTGTCAAGTTCTTCTTAAGTCCTTCTTGCAATTAAACGGCTTATTCTGTATTCGCCACGGAGGTGAGAATATGGTATTCGCCTTATGAAATTTTACTTACTTACAAAACACCTTAGGTATTCGGCCCACATTGTGTTCCCCTTTCGCCCTGGGAATATTTTTTTGTCGCTTTATACCTCTGAACTGATCGATATAATACTTTGCAACGTGGTAACCTGGCTTCTGAAGAACGATTTTATTTGTATCGCAATTTTGTTCGCATCCGCGATAGCTAACATTCACGTTAATGTCAACAAGAACAAAAACTAATTAGATAAATAAATTGCGAAAAGAAATACTTGCGAAGATAAAAAACAGTATTGGTGTAATCTCTCAGTACACCAAACTGCCCCTAATCTCTCTGTCTTTGAGTCTTACTCCATCCTAGGGATGCCTGTAAGAGATTGCCTCAGAGCGATAAGGCCGCCAATTGTGTACCACATAAATTGTACCTTTTATTTATTGTCAATATCCTTGGTGAACAATAAAGATTTTTTTATTTATTATTTATTTATTCCTGCGATATAGATAGGTACTTTCTGCCAAGCGTGTACCCCTTTCTGCCAAACATAATTTAGAAACTGCCAAACGTCCAGATACTTAGTCATGATTGAGCAACAATAATCCAAACTAATCAAAGTCAGTTCCAAAAATACTTGTAGTAAACAGTGTAGGTAAATAAAAGGTGTTTGTCCGACTAAATAAATACTCTTATATCTACAGAGATCCGTAAATAATCCGTAAATACATATCTTGAAGTATGTATAGGATGGTAGATCATAATATTACCGTGTTAAAGGCCTTTTTCACTCTTTAGCCTGTCTGTCTAAAGGTAAATAGGAGGTTCTAAAGCTATCTGAAAATAAAACAAGTTACAAGTAACTGTTTTGTTTTTCAGAAGAGAATCAGTACGTGGTTGGTACTTAAGTTTTTTTAGTACACGACGCATACTTTGCAACTGTAGGTACATCAGTAAGGAACCGGCAGATAGTTAAATAATGAAGCAGTAATTTGCGTAATATTATTTTTCATCTTAAGACTTATTGGTCAAAAAGATCACCGTCATTGGGTCACTTTTCTATACTTCTGTTGAAATTAATAAGGCTATTAAAAGTACAGCTTCCGCATCGTGCACAATAAATGCTATAATTATATCTTAATAACTTTTGCTTACTACGTAGAGTAAATCTGTCTAACCTTAACAATCAACATAAGTATTTATTTATAGACCAAACCCTGATACAAAATATAAAATAGAATCAGCATTTGTTTACGAAGTGAAAAACGTTCAAATACATGTTTTCTCTATTGGGTTTCAGAGTGCTGTTCCGGGCATGAGTGACGATATCCAGCAACCAATACATAAATTGTGCCTTTTTGGGTTGGATATAAAATTCTCCGAATCTATCCTACTATTTTAGAGAAAGTATTACGGTGTCACTTGTGAAGAAAAAATATAGTATCTGTCAGTTACTTGTGAATGAACGTAAATGGGAGAAAAAGGAATTTTAGCTGTATCATATTTCACAGCTTTATGCATCTTTTTTATTTGGCTAAAAATATAAGGTATATTAGGTAAGGTAAGAATAAAAAGATAGACCAAGTGAAGAACAGCATGATAAGCGAACCTCGTAGTACGGTTAAAGATTAGGTGAATAAGATAGAAGAAGGATGCCTAGATGGTTTGAGACTGGAAGAATCGGGCTCTAAGACTTTTTAAGAACATATCCGGACCGCATATCTTCTATATTAATATATAAAATCACTTGTCCCGACTGACTGACTGACTGATTCATCAACGCAGAGCCTAAACCGCTGGACCTACAAACTTGAAATTTTGACAGTAGTTGCATTTTATGATGTAAACATCCACTAAGAAAGGATTTTTGGAAATTCTGCTACTAAAGGGGTAAAAATAAGGGATGGAAGTTTGTATGAAAGTCCGTCATTTTCAGAGCTAGATGCAGTAAATTTCATAAACCTGTGTCTTTTAAGAAATAAATGAACACCTGTATCAGCGTTTTTCAAAATTTAACTACTAAGAGGGTAAAATAGGTGATAAACGTTTGTATGGAAAATTCGTCATTTTCAAAGTTAGAAGTATGAAACTTCGTACGGCTACGTCTTTTGAGAAATAAATGAACACGTGTATCAGTGTTTTTCAAAATTTAACTACTAAGAAAGTAAAATAGGTGATACACGTTTGTATGGAAAGTTCGTGCTTTTCTATGTTAGAAGCATGAAACTTCGGACACCTACGTCTTTCGAGAAACTGTTTTGTCGCGATAACCGACATACACGCGGGCGAAGCCGCGGGCAAAAGCTAGTAATATAATATAATTCTTATATAGATGCACAATCAGGAACAAAAAACGGTTATACTCGTAACTTTAAAAAAAGGCAGGCAACTTTTATTTCCAAGCGTTATCACTAGATGCGACAATGCTTTGGCAAACTTTTCTTATTTTCACTATTAGGTAGGTACTTAAAAAGTAATCTTATCAGAAATAAGTAATACACTAAACACATTATTAAATATGACTGAATAAAACCATAAATATGCTAATCTATATTGATTCTGTAGTAATTTGGGTAGACATCATAGATGAATGGACCAAAGTATCGCTGGCCGTTTCCTAAATTATTTCTTTTGTCACGAAACCTTTATCTACCATATTACCAACGAGTTTTATATACCTAAATGCTTACATTATCATTGTTTTAAATTTCTGAAATAATTTACGTGATACTAAATTGGGAAATGGGCATGTTAACTTCTTATTTCTTAAAATGAGGCTACTAATGCCATCTATAAGTTTTTGAGTTATATTATAGATATTTTCCTAGCGTTCTTATCCCATGTCCGGATGAAGCTGGAACCTAGACCGTTACTGCACTTATAAAAAAGTAAGGTACTCTGTTCCACCGTGTACATGTATATGGGTATATTTTTAAACCACTATGTTACCATTTTTTGTGTACATTCTGTCTGGGCTGCGAGGTTCCATCTGTGTTAGCGTTTTTGCTCCACGCCCATGGATTAGAGTTACGAAGCGAAATCCACACAGAATAAATAATTTATGTTGTATGGAACTACCTCTATTTATGATAAGTAGGTAACATTACATATAGTACTAGTTAGCTATATTTTCTAACAATATATCTGAATAGGTTTTGACAAATAAGGGTTCTGTAGTTTTCCTTTTTAACCCCCGACGCAAAAACGACGGGGTGTTATAAGTTTGACGTGTCTGTGTGTGTGTGTGTGTGTGTGTGTGTGTCTGTCTGTGGCATCGTAGCGCCCAAACGGATGAACCGATTTGGATTTAGTTTTTTTTGTTTGAAAGGTATATTATTCGGGAGTGTTCTTAGCTATGTTTGAAAAAAATCGGTCCAAGATGGCCGCCGCCACAACATGTCGGAGTTCATATTTCTTCATAACTCCCTCAATATGGGTATCAAATGAAAGAGCTTGACTAGTAGATCAATTTAAAAAGTATAAAATAAAAATTTAAAAAACCCCCGTCACAAAAAACACCTCCAAAAGGTTAAAAATAAATGAATAAATTTTGATTCAACGGTTGCCATGTCGGGGGACCTTGAATTGTTCCGATAATATAACGGAATGCTTAACCAGTTAGGGTCCCCCGACATGGCAACCGTTGAATCAAAATTTATTCATTTATTTTTAACTTCTTGGAGGTGTTTTTTGTGACGGGGGTTTTTTAAATTTTTAATTTTTAGGTACGGAGTCCTACAAACATGTCTCATCTCAATAGTTTCATTATCAAGTAGATACAATTTGACCATTGATCTAACCAAACTTAAAAAACAGGTTACACAAGTTACATTAACATTAGATCTAATATTTATGACATTTAGAAATTATCTGCGGTAGCCTAGTGGTATGGGTAATGTACTGCTGAGACGAGGTCTCGGGTTCGATCCCAGATTTACCATGGCACACACCAATGAATTTTCGATGCTTTTAGAAGTTATGTGTGTATTTATCGCAGGTTTATAAGTGCCCGGTTAATGGCAATAGGCTCACCACCTATATTACATTGGGAGCTAAACATAAACTGGTGAAATGTGGGCGCTAGCACCTCTGCCTACCCCATCGAGGAATACAGGCGTGAGTTTATGTTATGTTATGTAGAAATTACTTAAACAAAATCATTTAAGACAGCTGGAAAACGATGCAAAGATAATATACAAAATTGGCTCCCAGTTAAATACAAAGAGCAAAATAAATACCATGATTTGGATAAATTATTTCGCCACAAATTCCCAGGAAATTTGTATCATGAACTTTCATAAAGTTCACACTGATTTATGAATTTATTACAAATTGTATAATAAGGAAAACCACGCCATTACGGTTCACGTAATCTTAATTATTATGGTAATAAGCGCACGCTCTATGATGTGGAATTATGCGTAGTGGCGAAAGTGACACCATAAAGATTAGCAATACTTTACCAACACACGTGTTTCCTTTTTCCTGCAATGACTCGTCTTTGAAGGGTAGGTTGTGATAGGATCAGGGCGTAATTGTTGATAGCTACCATTTTATCATACTTCGCATCTGCAATGATCCTCATTCCTAAAACTTCCCGTTTCTTTCAACCACTTCATCACTTACTAATAGCGGCATTATTCTCAACGACGAAACGCAGTCGTAACGTGAGTTGACGGTGGAAGGTGGAAGGACTGTTGTAAAACTAAACCAACTCTACGTCTAATAAGAACTTGCGTAGTTACGATACGTTTACTCAATCCGAATAGGTAAGAGGCCCTGATGAGTTAATAGTCAAACGTGGCCCTATTAATTGATAAATGTATAAAAATATGTAACACAACAATTTGTGCAGTGTGAGAATCAAAACTTACAGCCGTTGTTGACGAGGTACAAAAAAAATCAAATATAAATACCAAAGGAACCATGCCCGCAGTCGAACCTTTTCAAGTCTAATTTAATCAAAACCCATCTTTAAAGCAATCGTCCCACAAAACTTAAAAACGATTTCTACCCGTTTAAAATTTAGGGTCGTCAACTTGGCAGTTCATCAACAACTGTGGCGGCAATCAGCGGCGCGGAACATCCTCACTAATTGGTCTCTCCGAAAAACATTTTGGAATATTTATAATTTCGATCCAATGTTGTTAATTGCCGACCGAGCAGGCAAGTCAGGATACTTCCCCTTTATTTGTTCACTCAGTTATGCTAATTATCACTCATTTGATATTCACCTTGT
Organism: Eilema sororculum; assembly: GCA_914829495.1. Lineage (NCBI taxonomy): Eukaryota > Metazoa > Arthropoda > Insecta > Lepidoptera > Erebidae > Eilema > Eilema sororculum. The sequence continues at coordinate 13,594,711 of OU618552.1, read as the reverse complement.
CTAATTAGAACAGTCTGGAGCGAAATTGCGATGAAATTAATTTTGTAGTTTCGTGGACCGTATTGAACTGATTTATTGTACATGAAACCTACTGACGAACGTATTTGATGTACGTTATGTTAATGACAGACACTTCTGATACGAAACTAACGAAAACTGAAGCTGCCAGATTGGTGTACCAATCTGCAGGTCTAATCTGGTGAAATATTGTCCAGCAATTTTCCTAGTTATTAAACAAACAAAGATTCAAACTGCAAAGTACATTCTAACTAACCCCTACAATGAATAAATTTAATTAGGGTTACGAAACGAGATGTTGTCGAAACAAGACAGAATGAGTGTTGATTGACTCACTGAGGTTTCCAACTATTCTGTCGCTATAATACTTCAAATTTATCTTCGAATTGTACATGAGATGGCGTTATAAAAAGCATTTTAATGCCACACTGCAAGTCAAATGCGTGCAGACCTCAGCTATAAACACAATGATTATGTCACCATCATTTAGTTAAAAGGATAACCCCGAATCTATTAGGAAGGCCCTTCAGAGAATGAAATGAAAGTACGGATACCCTTTAAACTTTTTCATTTATCAAACCTTTCCTTATCTGAAAATGAAGTATATCCTTATCACCTCTTTAAAAGCAGAGTTGTTTGAATTTGAAAAATTGCCGTTGCTCGTTTGATCAAAATGCAAAATTTTCATTAAATATCTCGGAAGAGAAAAACAATATTTTACTTCGCTTAGAACCCAGTGTTAGACAAGGTTATTGAATAACAACTGAATTTATGTATTGAAAAAATAAACAACATAAATGTTAATAGGATTTGCTGTAGCAAAAAGTGCCTAGTGATTAAACAATAAATTGGTTCTGAACAGACGAAAAAATATGTTTTCATATTTTTTAACAGATTCGTGAGTTTATTCGTGATTGATAAGCTTTACTGATCTGTTAAATCTTTCACAAGGATTTTTTAAGGTATTTTGGAATTATTTAAAATTTATGACTACGTTCTCGTACGACCTCCAAGTTTGGACCGTCGCACAAAATTCTTTGTACGAATTCCAAAGATCTATATTTGACTCATTTCAATGGCCTTTACTATATGAAAAACAAAATTATATTACAAAGATAAGATCACTTCAAATTCAGTGATATAAATTAACGGTATGATCGAGTACGAACTATTCCCAAAATTCCTGAGACGTCAACACGCTTACAACTCAATTGTCGTTCGTTATATAATCGATTTCAAGTAACGATCTACTTTGTTTATGAAGAAGTTTCAATCATTTTTACACCTGCAGGTAAGGGAAACTCAAAAATAGTTCTAAGTATATTTTCTTCATTCTACGTTATGCTGTACATAAAATTCTGTATTAAAATCCGTCACTTCATCAACCACAAAGGATTTTTTGAGGGCAGGAGGCATCAATTTCAATGATTTTTATTGAATAAAACGGCAGGATTCAGTTTATATGAAATCAATTTTCAATCCAGCCTCAATTGATAGTGGATAAATAGTAACATTAAAGTTTAAACTTAAAGATTTTTGCGATACCTACTTCATCAAAATTATTCGTATAACATAACATACATAACATAAACTCACGCCTGTATTCCCCGAAGGGGTAGGCAGAGGTGCTAGCACGCACATTTCGCCAGTTTATGTTTAGGTCCCAATGTTATAGGTGGCGAGCCTATTGCCATTAACCGGGCACTTATAAACCTGCGATAAATACACACATAACTTCGAGAAGCATCGAAAAGTCATTGGTGTGTGCGATGGTAAACCTGGGATCGAACCCGAGGCCTCGTCTCAGCAGTCCATTACCCATACCAAAATAATATTATAAAACTAAAATGAAACGCAGCAAAAACTTTTAATATTTGAAGGAATTTTTACAGCATTAAGTATGCTAACTATACAAATCGAATACATAGGGAAAAAGAATCTTCTCGGGCGGGACTCGAACCCGCAGTCTTTCCCTTACAGGGGGAATGCCTGACCAATTCGGCTACCGAGACACGCCCGATATGATTCAAATTTCCCATCTTATACGTCTTTAAGGCGACGTGGCGTCATCTACCGATTTTCTTACGAACTATCGGAATCAATGAATGATGTTACAATCATTTTTAAACATTGATTTTTGATAACTGCGCCCAAACAATTGAAGGAATTTTTACAGCATTAAGTATGCTAACTATACAAATCGAATACATAGGGAAAAAGAATCTTCTCGGGCGGGACTCGAACCCGCAGTCTTTCCCTTACAGGGGGAATGCCTGACCAATTCGGCTACCGAGACACGCCCGATATGATTCAAATTTCCCATCTTATACGTCTTTAAGGCGACGTGGCGTCATCTACCGATTTTCTTACGAACTATCGGAATCAATGAATGATGTTACAATCATTTTTAAACATTGATTTTTGATAACTGCGCCCAAACAATTGAAGGAATTTTTACAGCATTAAGTATGCTAACTATACATTACATTACAATACATATATTCGATTTGTATAGTTAGCATACTTAATGCTGTAAAAATTCCTTCAATTGTTTGGGCGCAGTTATCAAAAATCAATGTTTAAAAATGATTGTAACATCATTCATTGATTCCGATAGTTCGTAAGAAAATCGGTAGATGACGCCACGTCGCCTTAAAGACGTATAAGATGGGAAATTTGAATCATATCGGGCGTGTCTCGGTAGCCGAATTGGTCAGGCATTCCCCCTGTAAGGGAAAGACTGCGGGTTCGAGTCCCGCCCGAGAAGATTCTTTTTCCCTATGTATTCGATTTGTATAGTTAGCATACTTAATGCTGTAAAAATTCCTTCAATTGTTTGGGCGCAGTTATCAAAAATCAATGTTTAAAAATGATTGTAACATCATTCATTGATTCCGATAGTTCGTAAGAAAATCGGTAGATGACGCCACGTCGCCTTAAAGACGTATAAGATGGGAAACTTTTAATATGTTGCATTTGACGAAAACAGATACAAGAACAGTACCTTCGTATATGATACGAAAGTCTGCTCTCATGTTGCACCTCTTGATGCAAAGCAGCAATATCTAAGTCATGACATCCATTTTATTTTTCACATTATTTCTCCGCGTTTCATAACAGTTGATATTACGAGGCGAGCGTACAAAATACGAATTCGTACATTTATTCATGACTGCAAGCTGGCCACTTTAAACTGCGCTTTGTTTTACAAATACAAGACGAGAGTTAAGCTCAACGGTACACTAGTGCATACGTATTCATCTGAATATATTGGAATCACCATCTTTTATATCTACAAGCAGTATGTTTTACCCTTTTTACCCGACTACGGCGAAGCCAAAAGGAGGGTTATGATTTTGACATGCTATGTATGTATGTGTGTTCATTTGTTCCCTCATAGCTCCTCAGCTACATATTAGAACTGGACAAATGAGGTATCGTTACAAGCGGCTTGATCGTCCTATGGTTATAGGCTATATGACGTGTCACTCAATCTTGTGTGGCGCCCTCAAGCGCTCATAAGGTACAGTGTTAAAAAATAAATTTGAGATAAATATGCCGTGCTTGGCATCAAATGAAAGTACTTAATGAGCACATTTCAAATATATATAAATTATTAGCTTTACCTTTCCCCAAAATAATTTAAATAAAAGATAAAGTTTAACACTAAAACCCGACTACCGAAAAATCACGCTCTAAAAAGAGACAATCAAGAAAATATCAAGGATAGCCGTGGTTGTATACTTACGTGGTTTTATAGATAGATAGATAGATAGATAATTCTTTATTGTACACCAATAGATTTACATTGGAACAAGTAGGTAGCATGATACAGTTTAATGTACAATGGGCGGCCTTATCGCTGGAAGCGATTTCTTCCAGGCAACCTTGGGATGGACAGTAATGTGCTAAAACAGGGGCAATACGGTGTAGTTAGCAAATAAGGTCAATAAGGTGTGTTACAAAGTGAAAAAAGATAGGGAGAGAGGGAGGAAGAAATAAAATAAAATAAATATTTTCATAACGTAAAGTATTATAACATGAATACAACCAAGTATAACACATAAATAGATACATAAAGTAAATAGTACAACAAACTAATAAGATAGGAAACAAGTGAGTGAGAAAATAACGAAATTGTGAGCTATCATACTCTAGAAGATGATAGGATAAGGATGATTAGGCCAACTGCACTAGTCAATAAGCAACTAGAAAAGCATGTCTAAGCAAATATAAACACATACACACTTATACCATATATGGGAAGTACGGAGGCCTCACCAAGAACCACCAATACACCCAAGTCTATTTTGCCTGCAAGCTAGGTATACTTGGTGATTGTCGGAAGAAACGCTGGTGCAAGTTTTTCTTAGAATTTTTGATTTCCTCAAATGGTCCAGGCAAGACAGGCTACTTTCTGGGTTGGTGGTTCTGGCTCCAAAATGCGGCTTTGAATGCAACCGGGATTTGCAATTTGGATGACACTTAGGTACTTAAATTCACATAGTATTTTAGTGAGTGTTTAGTATCCATCCATACTTCCATAATAATATTATAAATGCGATAGTAACTCTGTCTGTCTGTATGTTAGCTTTCACACCTAAACCACTGAACCGATTTTGATGAAATTTGGTATGGGGGGAGATTAGACTTTGAGAAAGGACATAGGCTATATTTCGTTGCAAAAACAGGGGGTTAAAGGGAGAAATAGGAATTGAAAGTTTGTATTAAAGCTCGTAATTTTCAAAGTTAGAAGCATGAAATTTCGTACACCTACGTCTTTTGAGAAATGTTTTGTCGCGATAACCAACATCCACACGGGTGAAGCCGCGGGCAAAAGCTAGTCCACAATATGTTTCTTCTTCACCATACAACATTTACCAATTCTCTAATTAAATCGTTTTATTACAAAGTTAAACTTATCAGTCCCTTTATAATGATGCCTGTCAACCTTCGTCTAAATATTTAATAAACTGATGAAAAGCTGACACCCTTTAAATTACAACTAGCGAGTTCAAACTTTGAAACTGGGTATTTTCATAAAATAGTCTCCAAATTCTTTATCTCCGTAATCGATTGACCCAATCAGAATTACGATTCTCCAGGAACCACTTTAAATTTAAATCACTAAAGCTTATAATGGTGCTTATAATCGAATCGTATTCCTGATCAAGCAATTTATCTCAAAATGTAGAAATATCAGCTTAATCGTGGCGAGTTGAAAAGAACGATTTATTGGCACAATTTTATTACCTACCTCCATAATTTAATTGATTTCAACCTGACCTTATATTTTGAAACTTCAAAATGCTTACTTAGAACGAAATTATATTCCTGTAATATATAAAATATTTCCAATAAACATTGGGGGGAACATTCGTGGATTTTAGTATATCTACGAACATTCGCCAAAATCTTTTGAACATTGTTTATGTTTCGTACTTTGTACGTCCTTACATTACTATAGTTAGTATCTTTGAACTATCACGTGTGTGAAGAGCCGAAATATTGGTCATTTTTTTTTCCAAAATTACACTACGCAAGCACATTTTGGACACATTTTATTATACCAATGCAATGTTTGGAATAATTTCAGTACGTACTTTTTCATTTTGTCAAATTTTAATTTGGCAGATTATTACCAAGGATAATATCATTTTGGCATTTTATTGCAGCAAACAATCTTTAAACAATAAACGTTTGGTCAAATGATTTGCTTTTAAGGCTCCAATTTAATTAACAATTTCGATGGTGTAACTCCGAAACGGGTCTTAGTAGAATACTGCGTCCCGACTTAAAAAAACAAACACGTTATTTTTTTTCATAATCATCCAGAAATACCTGACCTGAAATTGATGATATGAAGTCAAATTGACTTGTCCTTTTATAAAAAATAAATAAATACATAACTTTTTGCCTTATTTTATTTTACGTTGTCACGGTACGACTTGAAATAAATGGTTCAAGGGGGAAAAAGGTATATAATTTAGCTTTATAACGATAATACAGTCTATCACGGGTATCAGGTGTAGAAGTTATAGAAGCTGGTGCGGTAACTATCGGAGCTGTTTCTTCTCTGAAAATGCTGTAGCTATCGGAACTGCTTCTCCTCTGAAGGTGCTGTAGCTATCGGAGCTGCTTCTTCTCTGAAGGTGCTGTAGCAATCGGAGCTGCTTCTTCTCTGAAGGTACGGTTGCTATCGGAGCTGCTTCTTCTCTGAAGGTGATGTAGCTATCAGAGCTATTTCTTCACTGAAGGTGTAGTAGCTATCCAAGCTGCTTATTCTCTGAAGATGTGATAACTATCGAAGCTGCTTCTTGTCTTTAGATGTAATCTCTGTAAGAGCCAATTCTTATCTGACTGTAAGCTGCAATTTGATTTATAAAGAAGATTTTTTAATATCTGAATTTAGAAGTAGGACGTTTTCTAAGTGGCTAGGGGATTTCAGTAAAAATGTTGAGAATTCGTAAATTTCGAGGAATGAACCGCCGCCATGGAGACTAGACGGAAAATAACAATATTTTAAATTTTGATTGATGTCAAATGATAAAATATTGTAGAAGATAAACATATAAAAATTGAATTCAAGAATTAAAATAGAGGAGGAAATGCATGATTGAATGAAACCAACTAACTAAATGCAATGAATGATGAAATTAAGGTACGAAAATATACAATACTTTGGTAGAAGTGTTAGGTAATACTAAAACGTAGGATGTGTTACTCCAAGTGAAACATTTGACTAAATAAAAATGGCTAAAAGTACTTATGGGTAAACAAGTTATTGTTTAAACATTCACTTCCCAAACATAACGTTTACGGTACAATTATTTGTGAATAGATTTTTTGCCAATAATTTGGCAAATGAAATTATGCGAAACATTTTGGGGAGGTGATAAATTTGGCAATTTCTTTCCGATCAAACAAGAGTAACCCCAAAAACTTCTGCCGTTTAACTTTCTGTTATATCGCAAAACTTGTAAAATCAACTATAGAAGACGTTCGTTGTTATATAAGTAGATAAACGAGAAGATGCGAACTCGTTACTGAAGTGAACTTTATAACTTTCTACCCGCAAGGCAAAGGTAACATGATATAAAGCGCTATTTACACAAGGTGACTTAGAATTACTTTCCTTGGTGTTCTTACACATGATACAATTGACATGAAAAATTGCCAAGAATATAAACGATTTCTTTTACAATAAACATCGGGTCCAATATCAGATCATGAAGTATAAAATTCCGGATCAAACTGTATAAAACCAAACAAAATGCTTACATTTTCTTTAGCAGCAATATTACAAGAATATACCTTTTTTCCGTGCGGTAATCCCCTCGGATACCCCTCCCCCTGCCGGAGCCGGAAGGGGAGGTTATGTCGGACTAGAACCGACTAAAACCGCACACCGACTGTGGGTCGTGGTGCGAGGCCGGAGGCCGTGGTTGTCATCGACATATCCCTCGCACCCCGCCTGACCCAGGGCCATCCCTTACGGTCTGGCCCTCCTCGCCCCCGGAATGGGGAGGCGCGCTTTTCAGCGCCGCCGCCGTGGACAAGAATATACCTCGCACAAAGGTAACATTTACCACAAAGTGTCTCACTACCCTGAGGTTGGTAATATAATACAAAGAAAAATCTATGATATAAAAAACAGAGGCACATTATGCTACTACTCTGATGGGCGGCAACATGTGTCATCAGAAGCAGTTGGGTTGATTGGCTATGTAATCCTCTCACTCATACCTTTATTCTGAGCCCTCTCATAGTGTCACCCTCAGTATTGAAATTGGCAACGGTTTTCTTCTTTTTGTTCCAGCTTTTATCTTCGACTATCACGAGTTTCAAAAAGTATCTATTTACATTTACATTTTCTCTCTTTCCATACATTAAAATTAAGTACAAATCAATAGTAGTTATTTACCCTTAACGTCAGTTTTCATTACCTTATAACATAATCTCTCATAATTTTCGCTTTATCAAATTTTAGACACGTATTCCTTCCTACAGATTTAAGAAACTTATTCAAAACACATTGTAAACTTTTAGAAGCTTGGTAGATCAAAGATCTTAAACTCTATATAAAATCGTTGGGTATCTTATAGTGGCTCTAAAAACAAAGATTTAACTAAGTATATATAAATAAAAATGAAATACCCAAATGTATATACACGCATAACTTCTGAACGACTACTTCAAATTGAATAATATTCTTTTTATTCTGTTTGTTAATATTAGGACAAGGTTTGTATAAAAAAAGAAGCAGTACGATTTGATAAAACTCCTGTCCACCGGTCCTGTGATATTTAAAGGCTGTATAGATCTATGGTCACAGTAGTCCACTGCTGGATACAAGCCTTTCCCAATACGCGTCATTTCACCCAATTCCCTGCCTTCCTCCTCATAATTGATTGATTGATAAATCTATGGCTGTACCATTATTTACAACTGCTATTCATAATGCAGTTTAATTATTGCTATCGCGGTTAATAAATTAATGACTCCTACTTACTATTGTTTGTTATGTGATTTACTACATAATCTTTTTTGCGAGTATACTACTTAATCTTTGCAGATACCATTTTTATCGATATACTCGTAAGCATTATCTGATATTATTCAGCATAAAATCAAATGTTCAATTGTAATACCTAAAGGCCTAGAGATATATTTACTAATGCATTATTACCAAGAATTCCGTTGAATATCACCAATTTCATGATTAATATTTAAATACATTGATATTTAGGTCTTGTTTCTGTGAAATATTTATTATCTTCTTACTCTGTATGCACAATATTAACTACCTGGATAGCCACAGTACATAACTAATACTCCTATCAACAAATGTTATTTACTGAAAAAGGAATTACTGACTCACAGTTAAATGACATTGATATTCTTTGCACTTTACAAAACAAGTTGAGATGTCATCAAGTTCTTAAACAGTTTGGTACTATGTGGGTGAAATGACCCACGCCAAAGGGCAGATCACCCGTCCGCCCAACGATGTCCCCTGCTGGAAGTAACCACTACAGAACTGCTGCTAACACATTATATTGACAAAAGAGATACGATTGCAACTTTATATGAAAAAGTGTACCTTTATCAACTGTAAATATCAGTATCTTAGATAGATATACGCTTACTTGAACCTGTGAAGGCTGAACAGCCGTGCTAATTGATAAAACAATTATAAAGACACAAATGTGAAACGTCTAATATGTAATTGTCACCGTGATAGTCATTAACGATTGTTTATCCTGACGCGAAATGTACATTCGTCCACATTTAGCTAGAAAATAAATATTGTAATTTGACGTCTAAAAATGCCGCAGTGGAGTTTGTTGCGCCGTTTCTTCTAAATGACTATGACTATTGGTTGGTAAGTTCTTTTTATCGTTATCTGTACGGTATGTTTTAATATACATAATTGTATTGCTCTCAAACGACCCATCCTTACCAAATTATTTTTTAAAACGACTATAATTTTCATCAATCTATTGTACGCACGAAAAACCCACAGGAGAATAAGCAGGACGTAGACATCTTTCCGCCTCTTGGTCGCTGATTCAAGGTACAGTTATATAAGATGTGCTATAAAAGTCAATAGCTAGTCCCCTGAGAAATTCTTCGATTCTTCCACACGTCACGGCCGCGCGTTCCATGGAAAGTTATTTGTACAGGCGATTCTCGTTAAGTGTTACAAGATTTACCGATACATAGGTTATGAGCAAATTGTTTTGATCCATTTTTGTTTTATTTTCTACTTATATGAGCCTAGGTTTCTTTCTATGCGTTCTAATCACCAATCAATTCAAGAATGAGTAGCGTAACTTTACAACATGAGAAGGTGCATTTAGAAAACTTAGATGCCAAACTTTATATTGGTAAGACTCAGCTAAAGAAGCCCGTATTTACGGACACCTGCAACCCGAATAAAAACAACTATTTCGTACGAAAATCCCCACGAATACCGCGCATGCTGACGCGTTATCCGGGGCGATTTTCTCGAACCGAACAGTGAACCGTCATGCAACTGCATCTCTAAAAACGAATTTGGCCTCGCAACTCCTGCAAAGTTTAATCCCGGAGTATGTTTTTATACTTCTCCTTTCTATCATCTGTTTTTTATTCCCACAGATCACGCAAAGGTTTGACACAGTTGAAGCCGCAGGTAGTGTAGTGCTAGTAATAAATGCAATATCCATACTAATATCATAAATGAGAAAGTAACTCTGGCTGTCTGTTACACTTTCACACCTAAACCACTGAACCGATTTGCATGAAATTTGGTATAAGGGTAGATTTGAGTTTGAGAAAGGACATAGGCTTTGTTTGGTCCCGATAACAGAAATACACGCACGCGGAGCCACGGGCAACAGCTAGTTTACCATGCATTTTGATAACATAAACGGAAATGTTCAAAGGCATCTAGACGTCATTATCAAGTCGCACCACTAAAGCATTCAAAGCAAGTAAGCCATAAATCACGTCATCTCCATTCATCACAGGTGCTAATTAGATTAATAGTATAAATATGTATTGTACTGAAATCCAGGCGGTATTAACGCATTAGCATAGCGGATTATCTTAGCAGATCCGTTTAAACTTGGTTACGTAATTAATATTATTAAGTGCGTAATGATATGAAGGAAACTGTACTAGTCTATCCTCGTGTGTCAACATAGTGAATAATTCAGGATGTCGTTGCTATATTTATATAAGGAGATTATTTTGTCTGTCGAACACGGATCAATAAAATGAATTTATATGAGTAGTAAAAGTAATACAGAAATATATTATTTGATTGTAAAACTTGGATCTGGAACCGTACATTTAGTTAGTACAGAAAAGGAAATCATATCCTGTACTAACCATTGCATCCATAAAAATAATAAAATTGGAAACTACTTCTTGAAAACCATTGCTACAAGTTGACACCTACGTATTGTTAAAAGTTTGTCTATTATATAATTTATTTAAATTAAAACTATTTTTTTTTTCATTTAATTTTTTCATTATTAATAAATAAGTTTAATAAATTTAAATTATCTATAGGTAAAATTACCTATTGCGCTATTCCAGATCTGGATCTGAGGTCTATTCAATGTGAGAAATATTATCTAGATCCTTTCAGCCGTTTTGGGCGTGTTTCAGCAAACATGTTTGTAAAACATGGTAACTACATATTAAGCAAGTTCTACAAATAGACCGAGTAACATGTGAAAGTGATAACTTAAATCTTTTTAAATGGTAATAAACATTATCACCTACGTCATTTATTTGTTCTGGATAAGTATTTCACTAACCGCCCAAGATAAAAAGGTATAATATGGCAGTCGTTATCTTATCCCTTATCAACATGCTATTGTGATATTGTATCAGTCTATTATCAACCGAGTATGCATCAACACGCAAAATTAAGTTAAAGTAAATGTAATATCAGTGATATATTGTATTCCAGTGAACACGTATTATCGTTAACATTAAAAATGGGAATATTTTGTGAAATCAATCTGTTCAAACCATTAAACGGAGCTTATCAGCCAGGCCAAGTTGTATCAGGAATGATAAAATACGCAGTTGATGAACCAACGGAATTCAATAGAATCACAACATCGCTTAAAGGTAATGGGTATGTGGTTATATCATTCAGACAACGAATGCATAACAGAGATAATAGAATGACGACCCGTACTTACAGATCAAGTGAAATTTACGTCGACATGGACAATGTTATTCACGATATGAAAACTGAAGCACCAGTTGGCTGCTATGAAACTAACTTTAACTTCCTTTTGCCTCATAGCATTCCTTCCAGCTTAAACTACAAAACACAAGAAGGAAGGTACAGAATAAAATGCAAAATAGTGTACTACATTCGGATAAAATTTGAAAGACCAGGCTTTTTTTCTTTCAATAAACATTTTAGAAAAGAAATCACGGTTATTTCTGGAGGAATGCCAAGCTTATTAAGGGAACCTGCCATATATGAAACTACCAAAAAATTGATTCATATGTTTTCTTGTAATAGCAGTGTCATAAATATCAAAGTAAATATTATGGATTCTGTTATACCCCTTGGAGGCAAAATAGACCTGAATTACGAAATTGAAAATAATAGCAAAGCTTTAGTCAAAAGTGTTAAAATCAAATTGGTGGAAGTATACACATTTAAGGCAACAGGCTTCAAGAAAATACGTACTGTAAAATCTGTGCCAAATACTGATTCTAAAACATCCTCTATTAGCTCTGGAGACACACAAACTATGCCTATACAGATTAATGTATTATCTGATATACATACGTTACAAGACTCTAACATTGTTTCAAGAGAATATTTTGTTCGAGTAACGTTACAGTTACCAATACCACACATAAATGAGGTAATTGATATGCCGGTACAGATAGGAGCGATCGATGTAAACACAGCTGCGATTGCGTTTGTACATGTGCAGGAAGATCACGCAGGTTTTCATGATCCTCCACCGTCATACTGGGAAGCTATGGGTGAAGTGAAAAAGGAGGATGACGTCGATAGTGATTAAAGATTGTGAGAAGATAAAGTAAAGAAATGTAAATTTCAATATAATTTAGTCCACTGTTAATCACGCAATGCTCTTGCCGTATTATTCTCGATAGAGTAGATGCTCCCCCTATATTATGTTAACGGAATATAGTTAGATAAGAATGACAAGGTTAGTAGGAGTAAGACTTAAGTAATTTCTTATTAGAGGTGTTCCAAACCATCACTTCTATTAAAGACGATGCAATCATCCTGGTATCAAAGCAAGATAATATTATAATCGTTAAAAAATATCTTATCTTAGATACTATGAAGTTTCTTTGAGTCAGAGACAAAAATAATTTGTTTATATGGAGAGGCTACTTAGACAAAGACAAAAATAAAACGAAATTAGAATAACTTGTGTTGACTACACTGGCCACCTGTTCACATCACGGCCCATTTGTTTATTATAAGAGATGAAACTCCGTAATACGGCATGCTTAGTTTCGTGGTCTATACCTATTCATTTTTTTGGACTACTAACTAAACCGTGATTAAACGCAGCCTCAGTGGATGTTAAGTATAGACATCCACGGAAAAAGATTACCGCAAAGAGATTCCTGGTTTTCTACTCAGAATTTGAATTAATCTATGCACAACCTGTACTGAAAAACGTGTTTACGTTGATATGTATTCTCTAGCGTCTACAAATCACTCGCTAAGATACGTAGTTGTGCTAATACAGTTACTTAGTGGCAGGAATCTCAAGAGGATATTAGTGAAGTAGGTTTATTTACTCCTGCCTGGCCAAGTTAGACTACATGATCGTTGCCTCTTTGGATAGCCATTTTGCTTAGTACATTACGTTAATCACGCTTGAGATACATATATTCTGCGTCTACTTTATAATTACTTAATTCATATATTTATGTTTATAAAGATAAATTAAATTATATTATATTGTTGGTTTTACAAGTTTGCCCACGTTTGTAAGCTTAGATAATAATAAAATTAAGGCAACACTTTTCAGTAATTTACCTAGATTATAATTAAAAGAGACTGACTTCTTAAATAAAAAATATTAAATTTATTTAAATTTTTGATAGCATTTAATGTGATTAAAAAGTGCTTAGTAAAAGAGAATTTCTTATGTTTAGTTAATAAGTTATTGATCAATAAATATATGTATATAGATAAATATGTATAAAAGTTTACGTATGACTCGAGAAAACATGAAGTTCTCTAACTTTTGTTTATACTTTTACCATACAGAAATTGTAAAGTATACTAAAGTTATGGTACTCTACAAAAGTTACTTGTGAAAGCATCTTCTTCTCATTATTTTGGTTTGCTCCTGTAAGTTATGTAGAACCAAACCAAATAACAATCAGGTATTAACTGAAGATTATTATACACTATTTTTTATATCAAAAATTGGAATTATCTCAGGAGAGAGAAACCTTGGAATAAAATTTGAACTTCGTTAAAAAAATATATTTTATTCAACCTCCTAAATAGTCAATGATGTACAGTCAACTACAAAAGTAGCTTAACAAATTCTAATTTATTGATCACTGTGGCCCCTAAACCTTACATAAAATTGTGAAAAAAAACATTGAATATGTAAATTAAGTTTGTCTTCTGGGAATCATAACACTACATTTACTATAGACAGATGCATTCCATTATAAAAAGATTTGTAAAATATTTTAGTGTTAATCAACTTATGGCGTTGACTGTACATAAGTAGATATTTTAATTACTTATGTGGTAAAAGAAAATGACTCAACAGAGCATCTCAGAAACACCAATGCCTTCCTTAAAAATTTAAAGACATTGCTATTTTTACTGCCTACGGTCCCCAATCACCTCAAGAACCCTTAATTGTAGCTATTGGCGGTTGGTTAGAAGTATCAAGGAAAAAAATATACTTAATAGCTTTTATTATGTATATATATTAAAAAGCCGAATAAATGTTGAGATTTATTTGAGTATTTATTTTCACAAATAAAAAACTGTATTCTTATTTTAAAAAACAGAAGATACATTTATTATTGAACTTATATGTATAGCTCTTTTTTTTTCAAAATAAAGAAGATTGTCTTGGTTCGCATCCAAGAATTATGTTACAAATATAGGTTTGAAATATAATTCTTGTATCTCAAACATTTATTAAGCCGACAATACAAATGGACCTGCGTACCTACAGAATACCTACCCTTATGTCCCCACTAATGGAGCAAACCAATGGGGAATCAGTCCGGAACAAAATCTTCCTACTTTAAGCGATATTAAAGAAACAATAAAACTTTTATTCCTCTAACAAAAGAATTTATCGCACAAAGCGCCGGTCGCTAACAACAAGTTCGTTAGTCTACGTCATAAGAACACTTGACAGCTCATTTAAAAATTATTGAAGAAAAATATGGCCATATCACCAACCTTTGTTATGCTACTGCTTCAATATAATATTACGAAATGGACGATAATCTACAAAAGGTATAATGATCGAGGCATTATAGAGGTAGTATATTGTAGACAGAAAGGTAGAAGGAGCAATGGAAATCATTTAACATGTCGCCTCCGCAGAGCTCGATAATTGGATTCATTGCCAGGACGGAGAAATATGGACCCCATTTATTGCCTCTGGACGTATCGACGACAACGAGGTCAGATAATTCTTTAGTAGATATTAAGATCATAATATCGTTTATTTGTGCCTCTTTGATACTGATTACATTACTGCTAATTATCAGATATGTTTGAGTACGATATGAGTAAGTATTTTATTTCCATGATATTTTCTCGAGTTTTTTCTTGAGTAAAAGGTAATTATAAATTAATTATTGACATGTCATTAATATACCTATTTTAGTGTAGTATTATAGTAAATTAAAGCATTACTTTGATGCGACAATTAAAACATGAATCCTAAACAGTGGCTGCTTTTTTTGCAAAGCCTAAGGCTTGTTCTCACAACACATAGACGTAGGCCTGCTATTTCAGACTATGATTATACTTACTAAGATAAGCTGAGATGAAGTCCGCAAAGTGGCCACTATACCAGATGACGATGTAGGTACACCTTGAACGGTCTCTATATATCTTGTTCAGCATGCTACGCATAAAGAACCCATGATAACCTTTTTCTCAGTCCCAAAGATGGTTGGCCTACGGATTTTGCCTAGTAAGCCATATATGACGTATAATGGACATCCTGCCGAAATACAGTACCGTAAGTATAAAATCAATCTTTCAATTAATGTTCAGTCAAGAAAACTTGTATAATAGTACATGCATAGTTAAATATTAAATACTATTGAATAGGTACTAATAAAACTTGAAAGTTTTACCCGCGAATTTGTTATGCGTTCAAAGTAGAAATACACGGAAAAAATCATTTCACTTTTTGAATTTTTTCAAGTAGAACGTTAATTTTCTTTTGTTTGGCTCGACCGTAAAGTTTCAAGGGTTTACCCAGCGAGAAATGTTGCGATTGTAAGTTGATACAATATGTTTAACGGGCTCGTTTTCCGTCTACATTCCTTTTTCTCATATATTATTTTAGGAGACTGAGGTTGACACGAAGACTTTTTAATCTAACTCAGTTCTTTTAATTGTTTGATTTCTATCTGCGTTTGTTGTTTGTTCTTGCCTATTTAAACGTATAACTGATTATGATTGGTAGATATGCTAAATATATTTTAGTCATACTTTGATTCAGAGTAGCTTGTATGGCTAATGGACTGCTGAGACGAGGTCTCGTGTTCGATTGCAGGTTTACCATGGCACAAACCAATGACTTTTCGATGCTTTTCGAAGTTATTTGTGTAATTATCGCAGGTTTATAAGTGCCCGGTTAATGGCAATAGGCTCGCCACCTATTACATTGGGACCTAAACATAAACTGGCGAAATGTGGGTGCTAGCACCTCTGCCTACCCCTTCGGGGAATACAGGCGTGAGTTTATGTTATGTATATGTTTGATGCAACCAACATAAGTTAATCTACCGTTAGCTGAGCGATCTTATAGGTCTTCGTGGTCTGGCAGATGCTGAACTGGGTTCCTATCACTACATCCTTAAGACGCGTATGCCTTTCTTGCATTTGGACAACACTGACAATTGTTAATAATATTTATTGTTTTTAGTTTTTTAGTTACTTACATTTGTTTTCTATTTGTTTCGTTATGATATCATGCTTATGTTGTATTGTGCGAGTATTATGCTTATGTTTTTTATGTCACGGTGTCTTGAGGACTTGTAGTAGCAATAATTTTGTATTTCTTCTTTCTTCCTTTCTGGTAATAAACCAATCATATTATCTTCAGCAAATAACCGTATCGAACATTAAATCTGGCATATGTAAGACAGAATAGATGATGGTACAAGAAGACCACAAATTTGGTATCTAATACATTGTTGCACTGATGTATCTAAAGTAGATTGAAATATTACTCTACATTACTATTATCTCAATAATAGCTAATATACAGAAGAAAGAACACATCTACAATAGCTAATAGTTATAATATAATTAGAAGTCAATTGCAGGTCTAATTCTAATTCTAATAGGAAAGTCATAGTACCTAATAGTAATACCAGCAGTAATCGATCTTGTACCTAATCAGTGATTTACCTGAGACAATAGAAGGGAACGTGACTAATTAGCAATGATTAGATTCCCTAGCGACGAACCATGGACCTAATTTTGGATATATAATATGAGGCGACAACTGAGTCCAGCCAGACGCAACAGGCCATACAATTGGTTTAATCTGTATTGTTTCTGCGTCAGCTTTAATATGACTTACAAAACCAGTTTGATTCATGCCGTACTTGAGTAAGTGTTTCAAGAAAGTTTTTAAATGAGAGTCATAGGGAATGGGTTGCACTTGCTACTAGACAAGTGTACACCATCATCAACGACATAATCTCATACTAAAAGGTTAAACCTTTTTTTAGATACAGCAATTGTTTCCAACTTGCATTTGAAACATAATTTTTGGTCGAGATAATAGTCAAATGGTGGCCTATTGCAAATAACACTGATAAATAGAAACTGATCTCATACTTGACGCTTCATTCTTTTTTTATTTTCCCGTATTAGGAATGGTTTCACTTCGGTAGTGTAATGGCTAGAATCTATTTGATCGAGAGTTACCCTCTTGATTGCCGAAAGCCTATGGCATTGTAAGATGTATATGTTATAGCCTATGTCCAGCAGTGTACTGTAATAGGTTGTAGGTGACAAAAGTTATATTCGACAAATCAAAGACATCAATGATTTTTCTGGAATTGTTTCCACTTTCATAGTCTTAATTGTAAAAAAGCAACATCGTTTTTTATAGAAAATTATCCCGTCCCGTCTCCATTTTACATATACCCAACATTTCGCCCAAGTATCTCTTCGAATTCGTATCGTAAACTGCATACTAGCATTTTATTCCACACTAAAACACAGACCCTTCAAGATAACACTTTATTGAGGATAAAGCGGAGAAAACTTCGGAATATTAAACATAGGTACATGCGACTAGCATTTGCTGGTAGCCGCATTCGCAAATATTGCGTAAAAGTAATACAGAAGATTTGTATAGTTATTTAGTAAGGTTGGGGTTGGCAGCGGTGTTGATACACCCATAAATGTGAATAACTTGTTCGTCATAAGCCAACCAAACGCAATAAATACTCATCATTGTCGTTTTTCAAAAACAGCCAGTGGATTAAGTTTTTTTACCGCCGCCATCCCTAGAGTTTTTAGCTGCTGTATAAAACGTTGTGCAGTTTTAAAGTACGCCATAAGTTAGCCTCTTAAGTAGTATAAAAACTGTAACATACAGTCTACACCGCATCCCAGCAACCGCTTAAACTTAGCGTCCAAATAAAAGTTTTAATGAACCGTTTTATGTTTCATGCTGTGTTTACTTAATGAGAAACTGTACAGCCTGCCTCAAGATGTAAAGGCAGTTCTGCTAAGTTGTGTTATTCAAAATTAGAAGCAATTAACGGGACGCGATTTCTTTTGTTGCTTGATTGCTTGCTTTGTTAATACAGTTCATTCAAAGGTTATGTACAATAACGGGTGTAATACTGAAATCCACTTTATGAGTAGGTAATTTTTATGTAATTTAATGATGCATAACACGTTTGGTGTGCAGTAAAGAGTTTCTATCCATCTACACTATTTCCCGAAGTACTTACTGGGCGCGCTACCAAGGTCCACGATTCACTGTTGTTTGACGGGTTAAACTTCTTGCTAGGGTTAGAGTCAGACAGTAGTACCTGCAGTAAAAGAAAAGGTGAGCCAAAGTGGAGCCATCTACCAACTTTCTTACGAACTGTTGGAACCAATGAATGATTTTCAACCATTTTTAAACATTGATTTTTGACTGCGCCCAAATATTTGAATGAATTTTTATAGCATTTATTATGCTAACTTTAAATGACTGATAATACTGATAATATTGATAGTATTCCCGAAGTTCCAGTTGAGTTGAAAATATAATTTAACTTTAAATTTTCTGTTTGCCTCTAGAAAATACAAAAAAGTAGTCTGTTATGACGCGCATACATTTCGCAAATATGTTGGGTTAAACAGGATTAAATAGTCAGCTGCAATGATATTACATATAAAAAAGAGGGTCAGCTGTTTTTGCGCCACTACGTCACTTTTGAATTTTTGCTTTGGCAACAAATGTGTAACAAAATAAATACACGGATAAAAGAATGGGACACCTTTAGACATACAAGTTTTACTAACAAACTATAGTTTAATTCTTACTTAGATGGTTAGTTTGAAATCGCCAACAACGATTAAAAGTTCAGAAATTTATGTTTCCAAGTGTTCGTGCCAGTCCACAATATGGGCGTTTGTGGCCCCTACTAATCAAGGGATCAAGAACTCATCCTCGTCAACACACCCGTAACGAACGTAACACAGCC
Source organism: Eilema sororculum (assembly GCA_914829495.1). NCBI lineage: Eukaryota > Metazoa > Arthropoda > Insecta > Lepidoptera > Erebidae > Eilema > Eilema sororculum. Next base: position 13,575,238 of record OU618552.1, on the reverse strand, counting down.
TCGTCCGTCTCTTAACAGGTGTAAGAGACGGACGAGGCTGTGTTACTGCCTTTCCTCACGGGGTGATGACCTTTGGGTTATGGAGGTCATATGGCACTTGCTTCACGGAAAATATCAAAACTTCAACAAAATCCACAGTTGGACTGATAAAGTGAATCCCACACTCCGACATGAAAGCTTCAGATGCGATAATATTATGGATTAACGGTAAGATGAAGATAGGTAAAGACTAGTCTCGCACAAACTCTATTCAAAATGCAGATAGTTTATAAAAGCGATCGCGTTCTAAACTGTCTCTTAAACAAAGTAATTCATTTTCCAGGGCTTCATAAAAGAAATTGACTTAAGAATACTACGGGACCTTAATCTTGGCGAGGCGAGACTCGCGCCCTACGAATAATCTTGTTTATTCGCTCCCAGTTTAATGAGATTGCTCGCTCTACTAGTGGCGTCATGACATCATGAAATTCACAATATGCATAGTATTTCATCTACAAGAGGGAAGATTTTCATGCCACCTGGAAGTACTCGAAATACTGGAGTTGGAGAATTTCACGCAAAGGAAGCAGCAGACGAATATCTATTAGGTAGCACAGACACCGTCGTTTACTCTATCTTGTATTCATCGAAATTTGTATATAATTGTTCCAATAATACCTAAATACAATTACCTACTAACGATTGTAAATCTAACACAGTGTAATGTAATTTTACTATAAGATAGATAATGTGAGCAAGTTATTGTAAATATTAAATAAATTGAAATTGAGTTGAAAAAAAAAAAAAAAAAGTTTATTTATCATTTAGTTTACCATGTTTATCGATTGAAATCATAAAACACAGTATGTAATTTTATCGGGATTTAGTCGGTTTGATTGCCAGGTGTGTCAAGCGAGTTTTCGAAAATCTTTGAATGCAGTTTTGTTTCTTTTTAAAAATAAAAGGATGTTTCTATTGAGTGAAAATCTTTATCTTCATTATTTCGAACTAGGTTTTGCCCGCGGCTCCGCCCGCGTGGATGTCGGTTATCGCGACCAAACATAGCCTATGTCCTTTCTCAAGGTCTAACCTATCCCTATACCAAATTTCATAAAAATCGGTTCAGTGGTTTAGGCGTGATAGCGTAACATACAGACAGACAGACAGACAGACAGACAGACAGACAGACAGACAGACAGACAGACAGAGTTACTTTCGCATTTATAATATTAGTATGGATACTTCCCCTCCAGGGGGCATGAAAATCTTCCACTCTCGATATCAATAGTGAGAACTGAAAAATGATGATGAACCTGAAAGAATCAGTTAAAGTTTATATGGAGAAGAACTGCACACTTGAACCATTTTTTTATGTAAACTGCATTAGTAATACATTAAATTATACTGTAGTTAATTCATACTATAATTGTATTATTATTAACTGACTTGACTATTAAATCAGAGTTAATTTAATTAATTGAAGTAAATCATACACATAAACACTACCTACCATGCATTTGAAATACACACGCCCACACACGCCTTTGCCTATATCTACGTAAGTTCATACCGCCAATTTCAAACATAAGAGAATCAAAATACATAGGTACATACATATAATCACGCCTTTATCCCCGGAGGGTTAGGTAGAGGTGACTTAACACCCACATTTCACTAGTCATTTTATTCGGTCCCACGTAATAGGGGGTGAGCCTATTGCCGTATTCCGGGCACTATTGTTAACTCGAGCCATGCATTTGAAGTTGAGTCTGGACTGTATATATCTATCTGATGTTAAACAGCCCTATCCCTTAGTTGTCTTCTACGACACCGCTTGGGAAAAGATGAGGTGGCCTGAATTCTATTCGGCCGGGAACCACGCAGAAATCAAACATAATAATGACATCTTTATAATGTTCACAGCAGAAGTATCTAAAGTAAAGATAACAAAGCGAGAAAACATTGTTTACCTTTTTTTTCACAATGTTTCAGTGGTTCCAAACTAGTTTATTTGAAAATTATTACGTATCACTTCAAGCGCGTTCAGTAACTCAGTAATGATCGCTTTGTTTACCTTTTTTCTCTCGTCTCCTTGGCTTTACTTAAGGTACCTATATAAAAAAATGCAATAACTTTTACCTTATAGATAAAATAACCTTGCTTTATACGGAAGATAAAGAATAACGGTTCAATTGCACCTACCCTACTAGCAAGCTGGCCACTAGTTTAAAATATTGCGGTTTTGTCCTGAAAGGTATCAAAGAAAATGTATTAGCGGTGTCTCGACGGGTCATAGATTGATATCATGCATTAAGTGACGAATTGTAAGACCCATTCGCCTATCTCTTCACTGTCCTATTTTCCTTTGTCGAGCTCAGAACACGTTGTTTTCTTTTCATTTACTGAGAAGCTAGAGAAACATGAAAATTTAGATGTAATATTGTATCTATAAATTAAAGATAATAATGTTAAACCGTTTTTAGGTAATGCTAGGCCGTTATACGCAAGGATTGAATTAATTTGATAAATTATGACAATCACTTCAGCGGACATTGTTTATATTCAGTATTCACTGATTCTAAAAGGTAAAACTTAACGCACTTCGCGTACCTGTGGCTCTGAAAACAGAAAATTGTGAACACGCTCCAGAACAGAAAAATCTAGGCATGCATTTACCGCACTAGACGACCTGCCTAATGCACTAACCTTTATCGTTTCATTAATGCCTGTTGACAATTGATAAATAATTTGCGGAAGAGTTAGAAGAAATTATTTATCTTTTTTATTTATTTTTTAAGTGACTAGCTGATCCGACGAACTTCGTACCGCCAATTTTTTTCTACCCACGTGAAGTCAAATCCGTATCCCACTGCACCTTCTACTACCTATATTAAGCATGTATTATACCTACCTATAAACCTTTCTCTTGAATCACTATATCTATTAAATAAAATGCTTCAAAATCCGTTGCGTAGTTTTAAAGATTTAAGCATACATAGGAACGAACAGACGTAGAAAACGACTTTGCTTTATACTATGTAGTGATGATGCTCTTAATAATTACCCTTTTTTTTTTATACCACCCCACGGATACCACCCCCACGGAGCCGGTGGAGGCGGTTATGTCGGACTCGAACCGACTAAAACGCACGCCGTCTTGGCTTCTGCTAGGGTGACAGGCGGCTCCACCGGTCACCCCCAGGCCAGCGCTCATGGAGGACGGAGGTCGTTCTGCGACCTCCGACGTCCGGTTCGCCTTCGCTCTGCACGGGCTTCCCGGGCCCGGAGTCTGGTCCGGACCCGACCGGCCGCCTCCTTCTCGAGCATTACTTGCTCGCAGAAGGAGGCGGCCGCACCCCAAGCGTTTGCGCATCGTACCATCGCTGTGATAATAATTACCCTTATATTACCCCTACAACAAGAATTGAATTAATATTACCCCTATTCATGAACACAAAGTACACCAAGACTATTTGTATGTAGAATTTTGATCTACTACCACTGCTATCCACGCCACTGGCCTCCTCAAATAACCACAGAAACCTATTATTCTCGAGACAAAAAAAATAGTGAAACTATTTTTGTCCCGCCATGGGGTTGCGGTGCGTTGCGGAAATGAAATCAGTATTTCAACGTATGAAATTTGGCTCAGAGATAGATTATAGTCTGGAATAGCTGGCAGAATATAATCGCTTCCTGTGCCAAATTACATTCAGAGACCAGTTTCAGTAAAATTACGTTATAAAACGTATGATTTCAAAAGTTAGGTTTTTTACTATGGTAATTTTTTTATTGAAAACAAATCCTCCTCGTCGAATCCTGAAACCTCATACTTCAAAGTTTTTTTTCTCTTCTCTTAAGTAGATAAGGTACTAATCGAATTGAATACCTCAATATAGGTATTTAAACTGTCATGGTCACTAACATTACCTACTATTCGAAATATCGGGATATTTACCATGTATTGTTTCGAGTGTCCGATATTTCGGTGCTGTTGCAAGCAGCATGATCACGGAGGAATATTAGCGGTAAGTTTTATTCATGACTTTATTTATTTCACCGCATGGGAATCGGCCAAATTAGTGGTACTTACTGTCTAGGACTATCATTTGTAATATAATTTGAAACTATATCCTTTAGAGATTTAAACATACTGGAAATTTTAGTTAAAACTGTCCGAGACTCGAATAAAAACTTTTGGGACACAATAAGTACCTATTAAAACATACGTGGGCATGCCCTAGAATGTCATTGACTCTACGCTAGATGTGTAGACTCTCTTGAGAATTCTAAACTAAATAATATAATATTAGATCACAAAGAAAATAACATTTTTGCTAAATTCACCACTTGGACCTTTGGACGATTGGCACAATAAAAACTCATTACTTTTGGCAACTTTTTAAATGTTTTTTAAAAGTTGTGAAGAAGAGTAAACGAGTAGAAAGACTTTGTATTTACAAAGTCTTTCTACTCGTTTCCCATTTGGCTATGTTTGTAATAAAAGGTACAATGATCATATGCACTAATGCTGTAGACGAACCAGTGCAAGATTGCTGGGACAAGATTCAGGCAGCTATCCTTGAGGCGGGGAAGGCAGTGCTCGGTACGTCTAAGGGTGGACGCAAGTGTGACAAGGACACCTGGTGGTGGAACGACACAGTCCAGAAGGAGATCAGGGTGAAGAAAGCCCTCTTTAAAAAGTGGCAAGCGTCCAAATCTCCCGAAGACTACGACGAGTACAAAGAGGCTAAACGCGCCACTAGGAGAGCCGTAGCCAGGGCCAGACGAGACCACTTGCAACCGCTATACAACAAGTTGGAATCGTCTGAGGGGCAAAAGCTCATCTACAAGTTGGCGCGCTCCAGGGCCAAAGCGGTGCAGGCTATAACCAAGTGCCGCTGCATCAAAGACCCTGGAGGAAACCTGTTGTACGATGAAGTCGCGGTGAAGGAGAGATGGCGCTCATACTTCCACGATCTGCTGAATAAGCAGCATAAAGAGGTGCAGCCACCAGATCTACCTCCAAATCTAGGACTAGTGCCACCGATAACGCCTGCTGAAGTTCAGACTGCCATTCGTCGCATGAAGAACCGGAAAGCTGTCGGACCCGACGAAGTCCCCATCGAGGCTTGGAAGGCAATGGGTGCCCGTGGTGTGGGCATCTTCGCAAATCTTTATAACCGTATCCTCCTCACCGGTAAAATCCCAAACCAGTGGAGGCTGAGTGTTATTACGGCAGTCTTCAAGGGCAAGGGATCGGTGCAAGAGTGTGGTAGTTACCGAGGTATAAAGATAATGTCCCACACCATGAAGCTCTACGAGCGGATAATCGATTCCCGGATCCGACAGGAGAGTACACTCTCGGAGTGTCAGTATGGGTTCCGCCCCGGACACGGGACTATGGATCCGGCGTTCGCCCTAAGGATCGTCGCGGAGAGATACAGGGCGAGGAACACGCCCCTGTACTGTCTATTCCTAGACATGCAGAAGGCCTTCGACTGTGTGCCTCGCGCGATGATCTGGTGGGCACTGCGGTCCAAAGGAGTCCCAGAGGCTTACATCGACACCATCCGAGACATGTACCAAGATTCCGGTTCCGTGGTTCGGACCGCTGTTGGCGACACGAAAACCTTCCCCATCACCGTCGGGGTACACCAAGGATCCGTACTCAGTCCCTACCTGTTCAGCTTAGTGTTAGACGTTTTGTCGGACAGTATAAGAGACTCACATGAGCAGCCTCCATGGTTGCTTATGTATGCTGATGACATTGCGCTGATGGACGCAGACAGGAACAGATTGGTGCGACGTGTGAAAGTGTGGAAGGAGGCGCTTGAGAACGGCGGTCTGAAGCTAAATGTGGCGAAGACAGAGTACTTGGCGTTAAACTCAACAGATCCCACACCCGTTCGCATAGGCGATGACTTGGTCGAGCGCACGGATCAGGTTAAGTACCTGGGATCTGTACTTCACGCTTCTGGTGACATCGACTACGACGTCAAGGCACGTATTGCCGCCGCGTGGGCTAAGTGGCGGGAAATGACTGGCGTCACTTGCGACTCTAAAATGCCAGTCAGGCTGAAGGGGCAGGTCTATAAAACGATCATTAGACCTGTCCTCTTACACGGCTGTGAGGCGTGGCCGCTGTTGGAGCGACACAAGCAGATGCTGCGTGTCACGGAGATGAAAATGCTGCGGTGGATGTGTGGAGTCACGCGTAAAGATCGCGTGAGGAACTCACGCATCCGCGGCGGCCTTCATGTCCGTGACATCGCAGATAAAATGCAAGAGAGCCGCCTCCGCTGGTGCGGCCACGTCTTGCGGAAACCGCCCAGCTACGTGGGTAACAAATGCCTGGCAATGGCGCCCCCACCCGGTCCAGGTAGAAGGGGTAGGCCCAAGAAGTGCTGGCTTAGCGTCGTGGAGGGTGACATGCGTGAAAACGGTCTCACTACCTTGGACGCCCAAGATCGTGCGAAGTGGAGGAGGAGGAGCCGGAAGGCGGACCCTGAGCTCCGAGGGCACCGTGGCCTCAGATGCAATCAGAACTAACGTCTTTATGTGGATGATGATCATATTACATAATAAATCAATAGGCACATAGGCACTCTATGTTAAGACCGAGCTAATGAGCAAATCTCTATGTTAAGACCTGGCTAATGACCAAGTCTTCTATGCATATAATATCTGTATAATCTGAAAACCTTGGGAACCTTTTTCTTCTGTTTGCCAATTGACTTTTTTCATTTAGTGAGATTGTGGATGACACAAATGAAAACAGTTCATCAGTTTATTTTTTCACCTTGACTGTTGTTGCTCTGAAATCTTCAATGAACTGGCGAGCTTACTATGGATCATCTACTTATACCTTACCTACCACCCACAACTTGTACCCACTTAATTTAAGTAAATATAGCAAGAGATGGAAAGCAGAAACAAATCTCCATTAGGTACATTTTTACCGATGAATACTTCTGTAGTTTTGATTTAGTCAATCGACTTGGAATTTAAAACTTAATTTATAGTAACTCAGGCATGTACTGACACTTTAACCTTGTTTAGTCCATAACATGCAACTGAAAAAGTTAATAAAACTACGACCTTTCTACTGCCCTTCAAATATAAACCTGACAAACAAAAACGCTTTATTGGACTTTAGCTACGCATCACTAATTAAAGAATTCCAATATTGCTTTGCAAAATAAAAAACGAAATAAATTTTCATGTCCAGTTAAATCAAATTAAAAAGTAATTTATCACAGGTCACCTTAACAAGATTCATGGCTGTGACATAAATAAAACGATTTCTATAAAAAAACAATGTCTGCAATATGTTCGAGGTCGGAAGATCGTCAGTGTTCAATCTCGGGGTGGTTGCACACAAAAACACATCATCTTGCTTTTTAGTGTCATATGTTTTATATAATATAATATGTAAACAACTAAATGTAGTCACGATTAATAATTAAGTTTTACACAGAGAAAAATTATATGGGCAGCCATGTCGAAAGTAGTTCAGAGAGAAAGAAGAAGTTGCCAACATGATATAATATTGTTGTCAATACAATGTTGCCATAGTAGGCCATAGTCAAAAAAAGCAAACATTTTTAACACAATAATGCCTCTATGTCACAGTCTGTTGTACATCCTTCGCTGATCCCAGGTTCTATATAACTAACTGTATATGGAATCAAGCACTTTTTCTGGACTTCTGAAAAAATAGCAACATAAATAACCAGTAAATTGAAAAGCAAAAGGAGTTTTAGTACGAGTTTTTCAAATTCAAAAACATTATCATTACTGAAACGCTCAAGTGATACTTGAACTCACGACCTTTCCCTTACAGGGGGAATGCTCTTCCAACTGAGCTATTGAGCCACACCTGAAACATTTCAAATTTTCCTTCTCTTTATATCCATCTTTAAGGGCGACGGTGGTGCCATCTACCAACATTCTTAAGAACTGTTGGAAACAATGAATGATTTTTCAACAATTTTTAAACATTGAATTTTGATGGTTCCGCCCGAATATTTGACTGAATTTTTTATAGCATTTTTAATGCTAACTTTTTAAGTTCGATGCTAACTTTGCCGATGTTTTTCGAACTTAAAATGTTAGCTTTAAAAATGCTATAAAAAATTCAGTCAAATTATCATTACCTACTTCTCAAATTCTGATACAGAAACTTCGAACTTCATCTCAATCTAATTATCTACTGATGAGGTCTGAATAAGTGGTATCTACAAAATCAAGAATCGGAAGAAAATGGGAATTCGCAAAGCAATTTAGTGGCGATTGGGAGCGAAGTTTTGCAATCTTTTTAAGGATACGATAATTCTACGACTATTTTTTTTGCATGTGTAAGATTATTCCGGGTCAATAAGTAATTCAAAGTTCTTAACTTTGTCACTAAAAGGTATAATACTGTCATTAGACAAACGGGAGAAGTTGTGACCAACCAATTTTATTTCGAGACAAAGACCTTCGTCCATCGTCACCAATATTAAAGTCTACATGATTCGATCCTAGCGCAGATTCCGACTACAAGCAATTTAAATGTTAAGAATTAGCATAACTAAAACTAAAATAACTATTTTCAGGTTATACTAGAATATTATTAAAATGCGTCATGAAATTCCTCCGCATCGCATGCCTCTTGCGGTAGCGTTCCCAGAAGGCTGGCAGAATTGCCACGTTGTATGGCAATGCTTAATCTCTGCTTTCGTTTTATTTTAATTCTGCTATAAGTATTATATGTATAGTGTTTATTATAACATTTACAACATAATTAAAGCGTGTGATAAAAGTTTTTAACCCTAAAATATACGATAAAATAGGATAAAGTAATGCTTTTAATAAAGATTTCAACCTACTATTTACATTGCAATTTTCATTGTAAACGCATGTACAATTAGATTTATTATTACAATTCCTTCTCGCCATGTTTCAGCGTCTAATAAATTCTAAATGGACGTGCGATTTGAAATAAATCTTGGAAGCTAATGAAAAACCATCCTGAAAACAAATTCGCTCCTTGTATTTTAATGTATTCGAGAATCAATTATATTTATCCTACCAATCTTATATTAAGTAAGAAACGTGATTATAAATAAATAATTATGTGTAGTGCATGGTATAGTAAACCTTGTAAAACGATATGTTTCTCCTCTCCTATAGGTACGGGATAGATTATATATACATATATAATATATAGATTAGATATCACCCGCTTACAGTGAAAAGAAAAAAAAATATTTCATCAAGAACCGAACCAAAAAAAAAGAATCTCCGAACCACTTGGTTCGGAGATTCTTTTTTTTCCGCACCATAACTCTTGGAAATTTCTAAAGTCTTGGAATTTTTTGCCAGCACACGTGTTTCCTTGTTCCTGCAGTCCCAGGTCCTTTAAGCGGGGCATGAAAAACCATCTGATGAGGCCGTCAAGCTGAACGCATTGTAGCATTTTCAATGTCTGCGTGTTTTTTTTTAATTTTTTTTTTCTTTATAGGTTTTAGAACTGAGCTGAACTACTAATTTTATTGTTGTTTTTGATGACGTTTCTGTCGTGGGGTTTGGTTTGGCCATGCTGGGACGGGGACTATTTTCATATATATCTCCGTAAATATTAGACGTTTGCAGAGTGCAGACAGACGCATACGTATTATAATATATTATACTTACTCATGAAGGAGAATTGTAAATTTTGAATGTGATATGGTACTTTTTTTTTAAATCCAAGAACTTTATATTTTACAAGGCAAACTAAAGAAAATAAAAATATTTAACTTTTTTACTCATAAAGCAACATCGTAATGGTGATGAAGATATTTTGTGTTCTCCACAATTGTCTAATTAATAAATGTTTCAACATAGGTAAACTTTATATTACCATTTATAGCTAAGTAACATTGTGTATACAACTGTGTTTTCATTGAAATTGAGGCGCAAACCGAAATTGAAACACAAAATAAATGATTTAATTAATAAAGGATTATCACGTGCAAACACTACATGCCTTATTTATTAAGCCAGGCTTCAGTGCGTAATAAAAAGAGATGGATTCGTTGTGATGGAATTCACGTTTTTGTTTCAATTTTTAATTATTCATTTCATTGTAAGGTACCTGTAACCTACCTCAGTAAAAACTTCTCCTTTGATACATCTGCCATGGTTAGTCGAAATCGTAATACCATATATTCTTAAAATAAGTTTGTTCAAAATTAATTTTTTATCTAATTCCAATCTGCCGATTTCCCTGATGTCAAAAACGATGTTCTCGTAACACTTTATACATTTTCATAGATATCGTGGCGTTTGAGATTTGACCGTGACTAAATTTGAAACAGACATTTAACACGAAAAATTGACCCTCTGTTTAAAACGCCAGACACGTTCAAATCTAAACAAAACTCAACCAAAACGTCGATTAGACTCAAGTCAATGTCTTCATGCAATACAAAACACAAATGCTACAATTAGGTGCTTGTTTCTCACAACTTCCCTCTGTTAGGTTAGGTACCGAAATTCGAATATTCTTAACAGTATAATATTTACTGAAAGATCTTTGATAGACCCCTCTCAATGGTCCCATCTAACCAAATTCAAAATAATTGCCTTCGACTCTAACTAAACGGGACGCCATTATTTTAATAGCGATGAATTAACAACTGGAAAGTTTGTCAGTTATTTGAAATAGCGTAGTGAATTCATAGAATTAGTCCAAGAGCTGTGTGACGTGGCGTTAGGTTCAACTATTAGGTGGAACATCAAAATGTACTAAATAGGCTTGTACTTTTTTTTTAAATATTCCACAACATTATACACAACGCTATCTAGATCCATGGTAAGCTTAATTAGCTTGTGTTATGGAATCTAGAATGCGTATAAACATACTTAGATACTTTTTTTGTAAATACGTACATTTTATACATAGAAACACCCAGACCAATGCAAATAGCCATATTCATGCATACAATAATATTCAATACATACTGTCGCGTGCACTACCGCCAGGCCACAGAGACTGTCGACAGGACAGGACAGAAACTATTTTCTGCATTGCAATAGTGCAATAGGGTTGTTATACCAGTATTAGTAACCCGATTCAAATATAGATACCTAACTAGCTGACCCGGCGAACTTCGTACTGCCATTTTTTTTTCCGCCCGCGTGGCATCCGATTCCGTTCCCGCTGCACCCTCTACTATATTAAGCATGTATTATACATATGAACCTTCTTCTTGAATTACTCTATTTATTAAAAGAAACCGCATGAAAATCTGTAGTGTAGTTTAGAAGATTTAAGCATACATAGGGACGGAAAGCGACTTTGCATTATACTATACTCGTATTGTAGTGATGATGAGCTCCTAGAAAGTACATACTTTTGTCGTCGTAAGTGTATAATATTATGCCAAAGCCGAATCTATGCTCTGTGAAATGAAAAATCAAAGGAAATCTCGACCCTTATTTAAAACGTAGGGATATGCCTCGCTCGTATGATAGCCCATTTCAATGACAGGGGTGAGTATTATTTAGACGACAGGTTTTGCATATGAATGGCCTTGCTAATAAATATTTATTATTGTGACATGTTTGCGTTCATAGCTCGGTTTTTATTATTTATTTTATAACAAGTCCACCTACCATGAGACTTGTTAAATCCAAACATAGGTACATAAATACATACATACACCCACGCTTGTAAACCCCGAAGGGGTAGGCAGAGGTGTATTTAACAACTACATATCGCTTCATTTTCGGTTGAAAATGAAGCGAAATGTATAGAAATGGAACCCTACGTAATAGAGGGCCTTTTACCGTCTAGCGAGTCATGGGCTGAACAGCATGGGAGAACAGCCCAATCATTTAGTCGCCTTCTATGACATCCACAGGAAGAGATAGGATGGCTCTATTCTACTCCAGTGGGACGGTTCCCGGTGGGGTACTGAATGAGACGTGTAGGTAGATACATGGCTTCACAAAATTGTATTTGGCCTAACGTAAGGTAGTGGGTGGGTAATGGCGATGGATTACAATTTGTTTATGTGCAAATTGCGAAATATAAAAGGTCCTGGCGCACGCAGATTGTTCTGTAAAATGATCTGTACTTGGTGAATTTGAGCTTGTCCACCGCAATAGCAACGTGTGCTATCTTCACCGCCTTATCTTCAAAATACATCCAAAAAGCTTGTACTGCGCGTATAGAATGTGTTCTATAGGATTTTGAGTACATTTTAGGTCCAAGTTGTGTGAATTACCTACTATTGAAATTGTCAGAAAAAAAAAATTCAAACATTATTTTTGGTAGATAATTCTTTTTTCACCATCATCATCATCCTCACCTTAGCGTATTTCAAAGCCTTTTATTTTGATACCTACTTACTTACCTAAGTAATTATAAACATAACATTAACATAAACTCACGCCTGCATTCCCCGAAGGGGTAGGCGGAGGTGCTAGCACCCACATTTCGCCAGTTTCTGTTTAGGTCCCAATGTAATAGGTGGCGAGCCTGTTGCCATTAACCGGGCACTTATAAACCTGCGATAAATACACACATAACTTCGAAAAGCATCGAAAAGTCATTGGTGTGTGCCATGGTAAACCTGGGATCGAACCCGAGACCTCGTCTCAACAGTCCATTACCCATACCACTAGGCTACCGCAGATGTTTTTAAGTAATTATAAAAAATACAAAACTGTTGAACAAGTTATAAACATTTAAACCTTCAAAAAAATAGCGTGCTCTCTTTTGAAAGGAAGGCAACGCACTTGTGACTTCTCTGGTGCTGCGGGTGTCCATGGGCGGCGGTGATCGCTTACCATCTGGCGAACCGACTGCTCGTTTGCCTCCCTTTTCCATAAATAAAATATACAATAATGTAACGGGTATTAACGCGATCATGGTATAGATATATACATACCTTTGATTTGCCTGATGTTTCGACCAGGTTGCACCAGCCGTGGTCACAGGCTGACTGAACCTGTAACCACGGCCTGTACCTATACCATGATCGCGTTAATTCCCGTTAAATTATTGTACATATATCATGGAATGCGATATTTTAAAAGGTTTTAAGATAGATAGTTAGGTACAAATTATAGTCAGCGTTAAAATTATCTTGACGACGAAGTCTCAAAATGATCTTAGAACTCTCGTTTTAAAAGCAAATCAAAATGTTTTATTGATATAAATGGTATTATTGTTTGAACTAAAGATGTGTACCAAATATCAGGACAATCAGTCAACTGGAAGGAGGTAAAAAACTGAAATTATGATAATTTTGAGCACTTTGTTCGTCAATGTCTTTTTGATGCTGACTGTACCTAGCCTAGCCGTACCTACTTATTTCGTTTAACTAATAAAACGAGACCAAACAAAAGAAAAAAACTGAACCTAAGTACCTATATTATAGGTAGGTACTTATAGGTAACTTGGCAATAACAATTCAAATGATTACTTTAAGCCAAGGTTCGATACCATGATTCGTTATGAATACAATAGGTACTTACCTACCGACGAAGTCTTTGTTGTTGTTACGTAGTTAGTGTTATTTTAAATGGTATTGCGAAGTCATATCGTGCCGAGAGCCGGCATTCGTTCAGTAAGATTGTTTCTGAAAGAACTTAAAGAGAACGACGCTCCTAATTTAATGAAGTTCCCGTTTCAATATTGTTGAGAAAATAATCTGCCAACTTAAGATGTGAGGCTAATGAGATCTCGGAAAAGGTACCTTACCTACTTATTGGATTAGGGAGTCAGCCTTAATTTTGGTCGCTTACCGACCTCCGTCCTCCATGAGAGCGGGCTTGGGGCTGAAAAGTCTCGAACCTGAAAGAGATGGCCCTCGGTTGACAGGGGTACGAGAGATTATGCAATAATGTACCTTAACTACCTTTGAGGCTCAGTAGGTGCCTATTCTTTTAGTCTGAGCTATGAGGGTTCACTGAGAAGATGCTTGTACTTTTGATTGCAGTTGTGTTTACCTATGTGATTACTTAAGTAAGTACAGCGGACTCCAAGCTGAAAGTTTCGAATGCGACTGGGATTAACGCTAAGATGAAGAAGAGGTATTTTGATGAGCTCCTAATTTCACAATGTTGTTGTTGAAAATTTAATTGCTGCGTTCTTTTCTTAGTGTCCCTATGTTCATTAATCATAGCATCGGGTTTTTTAATCGCCTCAAATCTCCCAATTTGTATAAAAAAAAAAAACATTCTAATAGGTACATGATTCAATCCGTGAAACGTAATGTCTTCTCATTCAGTTTCAAATAGTTCATTAGTTCATTCAATATTTTTTCTCTTATTAGTCTGTCGCTGTCGTGTGTGTAGCGTTTAATTTTCAGCGTTGCCAATGTGTAGGGAATTCCCCAAACTGTGGGGATTTTCCACCTGATTGGGGAATTTGTGGGGAATGGTCCGTATACAGTATGGATACGACATATAGGCATTAATTGAAGCCACATACTTGGTACCCTGTTAGCATGAAACGGGCAAAGTTTGAACAAAATCGGTCAAGTATTAAGGTCAGAAACAAGAGTTTTAATTTTAGTGAATTTGGATCAGCTGTGAACACTCTGTAGAATAGCAGTTTTCAATGAACTTTAAATTCTCATTCAATTGTATGCCTACGTATAAGGACTCTTTCACACTCGACATCCACGCGGTACGGCGATAGACGCGCGTTGCGCGCGCGCCTATGTATTTAACGCGGAATTGACCGGTTCGATCACAGAGTGGTTATGCGTATGCGCGTGTGAGGCACCGCATCTCCGCGCGGACGGCATGGCCGCGTCAAGGGGCAGGCAGAGACAGGATTTTTCGACCTCGCGGTCGATGATGTACCGCCGTAAACCGCCTATGCTTAATAATTTCACCAGTAGTGTTTATGTTTATTGATCATGAATACTTTGAACTTTACCACTCCTCTAAAGACCGACTCGAAATTGTTACAAATTTTAAGATAAATTCATTTCTACATTCACGATTCAGATTTAATTTAGAACAAAATGTAAGAGAGTGTGTAATCGGCATTAGAAACGATAGTCGTAAAATTTTTATTACTATTAGGGTTACCATCCGTCCGGGTTTCCCCGGATTTGTCCTAGTTTCGACGCAGTCCTCAAGAGTCACGACCCTAAGTTGGGCGCTGTAGTCTTTCATCTCCAAAATGCTGTCACGGAGCTTCGGAGAACACTATGACCACTCCTACTTGTCCATGTGAGTCCATCAGCTAGTAGCTGTCGCCAATGAGTTTTTTTTTAATAACAGACACGTCAATTTGACTTCACCTCGCCTGATGGTAAGCTAAAGGCAAAGTCTCGGAAAGAGGGTCACCATCATAAACATGTACCATGTTAACAGTGGTGGCACTCAGCTTGACGGCCTCATCAGATGCCTTTTCACGCCCCGCTTAAAGGACCCGGGCGTGTAGGAAGAAGGAAACACGTGAGCTGGCAGAGAGTTCCAGGTCTTAATGGTACGGCATAGCTTGGTGTTGGACCGTTGAAACTGTTTCCCAGAAACGGTGTACACTGTAAGGTATGAAAGAAACTTTATCCCACGCACACTCAGGCGGTGGAATGAACTCCCTGCTATGAGTCTCCCAAGGGACTAGAACATGAGGTTCTTCAAAAAGGATATTGGTCTTGCATACATCCGTATGCCACGGTAATAACCTTCTATCAGGTGGGCCGTGTGCTTGTCTGCCACCTTAGTAGTACAAAAAAACTTCTTGTCCTGATTTGATTCAAGATATGGAAAACCTAATTACTATAGAAATGGTAAAATGTGACGTTGCCGCACTGTGTATTCATTCAAATATTCATTCAGCAAATTCGTAAAAATACGACTAAAAAGAGAGAGAAATAATGCTTTGAGATGCCGCCAGGTTTAGGGTAAAGCACCCGTTTTTACGCCTGTCTGTTAATCCTAGAAGAACAATAGTTGATTATGATTATGACATAAAAAGGTATTCGATTTGATAAGTAGATACCTATCAATTAACGTAGATTACTTACACTTTGTGTTTGATTTTTAATTATGTATTCCGCAATAAATTCGTTAATTATAATTAATAATAAGTAATGTAATGAAAAATTGAAAACGCACATAATATCTTTGCTAATTTAGTCATCATCATCATCTACATAAAGACGTTAGTCCTGATTGCATCCGAGGCCACGGTGCCCTTGGAGCTCAGGGTCCGCCTGATTTACGATTTGGATAAGTTTTGGCCTTTCCGGGGGCGACTGCCGTCTGAACCCTGAAAGGAAACCCAGCGCCAGAGCCTCTTCCGTTTTCCAGCAGGTGCACCTGCTTGCAGGTGAGGTTGGCTTGGGTCCCGAAGATCTTGGTGGGATCCCATAGCTTATTTGCTAATTTAGTATCATACATTCGTACCTACCTATTTCATTTTTCATCAAAGACTTCAATATGGGTGTATAGTAAAAAAAATCTAAAATAAAAGTAATAATATGCAAATGGTGGTTGTTGGTGCGTTTACCTTATCATGCACCCCGTGACGTGACGTGCGTGACGTTTGCTCGCCAGTGACCGCGAGCACGCGCGCATGTTCGCATCGAGATTTTATTCGACATAGTTTTTTAGAGTGAAATTGATACTGATTAACTTTTATGTATTTTTAAATAGTGTTATTTTCAACTATTATAATAGTAAGTATTTATTTCGTGTTGTGCCATCCAGTGTGAGTGTTTTCTTCATAACTATTGTGTATTTTGAAATTGTGTGTTATTTAAAACTATTATTACCTATTGTATTTGTTATTGTGCCATCCACGTGTGTCTGAAAGTCAAGAAGCACTGCGCAGCCGAATTATTGAGGCATTTGACAAATTGAAAGCTATGGCTTCGGATCCGAATCGAAATCCGGACAATATTGTTCGGCGATGTAATTTGTGTATTCAAGCAAGTGGCGGACATTTTGAAAATTTCAAAAATTTAAATATACTGTGGCGATACCACATGTACCCAGCGCCATCTAGCGACAGCAAGCTGAACTAGTACGCCACTACAACGTCACTACGAATCCTGCCTCGCGAAAGTGAAGTTCGCGCGCTGGTACAACATATATACAACATCCCAATGACAATCGTTGGGCCGCGGCCCGCCAGGCGTGAGCACCTTGCCTGGTCGGAGGATCCTCCCTTTGTGTTGGAGGAACATCACACCTCGTTCCTCCACAATACAATCTACAGTGTTATTAAAAGTTCTGCGTACTATAAGTCTTAACCTGTGATTCTACGGAATCTGGTGGTACCTACTTACGAACGTAGGTACGTGAGCGCGCCAGCCGGCGGCACGGCGCGGCGCCGGCGCGGCGGCGTGCTTTGTTGCCGCTCCGCTGACACCTTGTAATGTTAGCGGCAGAGACGTCCTTCAGAGCAAACTTTTTGTGGACCACATCCAGAATAGAGGCCGTGCAGTCCTCATTCTCAGCCTCGGCCACTCCCATGAAGACCAGTGTTTTCAAGCGGTGTCTTGCTTCAATCCCATCTAAAGCTCTTGAACATTCAATATCTGCTTTCTGAGCAGACCAAGCATTGAAAACATGAGCTCCCTGAATGTCCGGAACTCTTCTGCCACCTTTGCTACAGTATCCTTAGCAGGTCCTCCCGTTTGTAGCTGCGCTTCGAGTTCAGCCATCCTCCGTGTGAAGCTTTCCTCCAGGTTGCTCTGTGCGCTTTCTATGGCTGCTAGTTGTGACATAGTGGCCGGATTGATGAATAAAACTGACGTACCTTCCGTGCTTGTGTGATTTGGGCTGGCAGGTGGTGTGTGCAATTGAAGTCAGGTCACATTAAAACATGCACAAACGTAAGTACTGTCCAATTACAATATACTAGACTTCGGAATGTATGAAAATGTCGAGAAAATTCAGTAATTATAATTAAATTAAATATTCAAAAAATTTGTGACTTCTTATCTATTTCACACCTACCCTCCGAAAATCATATGCATACAAATATTTGCACTGAGCGGGGATCGAACCCGCGCGCCTCCTGCGTAGCTGTCGCGTGCACTACCGCCAGGCCACAGAGACTGTCGACAGGACAGGACAGAAACTATTTTCTGCATTGCAATAGTGCAATAGGGTTGTTATACCACTATTCCGCGTGATCAATTGACTCGTAGAACATTCGATTGCTACGTCGTAGAGGCACAGATTACCCTATAGAGGCCGCAAGTTCAGACACACCAATTTACTGCAGCGGTGATAAAAATTAGCCGTTTAACCTCAAAATTCTAGGAAGATATGCGTGCGGGTTCGTTACCCGCACATTGCAATGATTTGTATGCATAAATATGTATATGATGATTATGTATGTATGTATAATTTACATGGTCATTTAAATAGATAGTAACGTAACATAATCACGGATGTACTATCATGGCGTTTGAAACAGCGCCGAAACATCAGAGCCTCGAAAATTATAAGAAACATATTACATATCCCGGTGAGTGTTTACTATCAATAAATTATGTCTATTTGCAATGCAATGGTCTGGGTATTTCCGTGCATCGGAGAGTACGTTAAACCGTCAGTCCCGGTTGTCATACCAACATCATTCTATTGCAGTCGTTAGATTGCGGTGAAATGATCCACACGTGATGGGCTGATCATCCGTCCGGTGAACAACGGCCCCACAGGCAATCCTAGCAGTTACTGTTAGAAGAGCTCTATATCACAGAATAGAAAATACTATATTTGAATCTTTGGGTTACTACCTACAGTTATACTATAAAATAGTAGTAATAACTGACCCAGCGAACTTCGTATACCGACAATTTTTTTCCGCCTGCTTGGGGCCCGATTCCGTTCGCAATGCACGCTCTACTATATTAAGCATGTATTATACATATATTATACATTATAAACCTTCTTGAATTACTCTATCTATTAAAAGAAACCGCATGAAAATCTGTAGTGTAGTTTTGAAGATTTAAGCATACATAGGGACGCGGGAAGCGACTGCATTATACTATACTCGTATTGTAGTGATGATGAGCTCCTAGGAAGTACATACTTTTGTCGTCGTAAGTGTATAATATTATACCAAAGCCGAATCTATGCTCTGTGAAATGAAAAATCGAAGGAAATCTCGACCCTTATTTAAAACGTAGGGATATGCCTCGCTCGTATGATATCCCATTTCAATGACAGGGGTGAGTATTATTTAGACGACAGGTTTTGCATATGAATGGCCTTGCTAATAAATATTTATTATTGTGACATGTTTGCGTTCATAGCTCGGTTTTTATTATTTATTTTATAACAAGTCCACCTACCATGAGACTTGTTAAATCCAAACATAGGTACATAAATACATACATACACCCACGCTTGTAAACTCCGAAGGGGTAGGCAGAGGCAGAGGTGTATTTAACAACTACATATCGCTTCATTTTCAACCGAAAATGAAGCGAAATGTATGGAAATGGAACCCTACGTAATAGAGTGCCTTTTACCGTCTAGCGACTCATGGGCTGATCAGCATGGGAGAACAGCCCGATCATTTAGTCGCCTTCTATTGCATCCACAGGAAGAGATAGGATGGCTCTATTCTACTCCAGCGGGAAGGTTCCCGGTGGAGTAGGTACTGAATGAGACGTTTAGGTAGATACATGGCATCACAAATTGTATTTGGCCAAACGAAAGGTGGTGCGTAAAAGCGAGGGATTACAATTTGTTAGGTATAGCTCGATTCATATAATGTATTGGAGCTAAATTGCGAAATATAAAAGGCCCTGGCGCATGCAGATTGTTCTGTATTCCATACTCCATTCTAATATTATAAATGCAAAAGTAACTCTGTCTGTCAGTCTGTATGTTACGCTTTCAGGCCTAAACCTCTGAACCGATTTTGATCAAATTTGGTATACATTAGACCATGAGAAAGGACATAGGCTATGTTTGGTCGCGATAACCGACATCCACGCGGGTGGAGCCGCGGGCAAAAGCTAGTAATCTATACTTGATTTTAAGCGTAAGTTAGTAAGCGTCGGTAGCTTAGTGGTTAAGGAGTCGGCCTTGCGATCGAGAGGTCCCGGGTTCGATCCTGGCCATTACACTACCGACGTGAATCCACTCCTAGCACAAGCAATTTAGCTTAGTTGGAGGGGTTAGAGGGAATATTAGGGACTTCGGTTCTAATATTCCTTAAAAAAAAAAAAAATAAGTTCGACCACAGCAGTAGCACCCCATGCTATCTTCAAAATACATCCAAGAAGTGTGTACTGCGCATATAGAACACATTTTGAGCACATTTTAGGTCTAAGATATGTGAATCGAACTACGATAGTAATTGAAATTGACAGAAAAAAAAATTTCAAACATTATTTTTGGTAGATAATTCTTCTTTCACCATCAGCATCATCCTCACCTTAGCGTATTTCAAAGCCTTTTATTTTGATACCTACTTAATATGGAGACTATTGATTTTATCATCCCCCAAATTGGGTATTTTCAGTCAGATTCGTGGGAAATCCAGGTTGTGATCATTGGCAACACTTAATTTTTCATCTCTCTTGGTCTTCGTTCCATTTCATTCGTTCTTCTGTATTTTGGTATTTATGTCAAAAGTTGCGTCGCTAAAAATACTGATATTATTTTTTAGTTAGAATGTAATCTTAAATGAATTAACGTCTCTAAATAATGGTATACAAATTTATAATAGTTCTTTCCTTGTAGTCGTGTGATTAAGTCTCCTTAAGTTTAAGATTTCACCGAATCAATAAAGCGGCAAGCAAAATGGAAGGCAAAAAAATATCGTTTGGTTTTATGAAAACTAAAAAAGCTGACAAACCCCTAGCTCATAATAATGACGAAAGAAAAGATTATATAGAATGTGTTGAAGAACAATCCATAAAAATTGTCGGGTAAGTTGTAACTCCAATAAGAAACAAGAATTTTCTTTGTAATCTAACCATAAAATCATAACTTAGTAATAATAATAAGTTAATTTTGCAAGAAGCCTTATGTGATGTTAGCATAAAACTTAATTTCCCTTTTTACTTTTCATTATAAAGATCTCTAATTTTAGTGGCGAAGATGTGCCTGTCGATGAACCGTTGGTCATACCTTTGAAGCCCAACACACTCATGAAACCCGATAGACTCAAAGAAATAGCGTTAAAAGTAGAAAGTGCATTAGTAGAACCATCAATTGAACAAGATGTGACCATGGCAGATCTACCAGCAGAAAATTTAACATTGGATCAAATGGCAGAAAGAGAACTTTTGCAAGAAGCAAAGAAAGATGTTGTAGTAGAAAATCCTACAATGGCTATACCAACTTCAAGTAAAGGTGTTGCTGAAGGAGAAACTGAGGTAAATTTAGGATTCTATAAATCTATAAATTTCCTTCATAAACATCTAATAAGATACAATCCTTAAAGATCTAACTGGTTGATCTATAATCGCTTCAGACAGACCTCAATGATCAGCTGCTGCTGCTGGTAGCTAAATTACTGGAAAGAATTTAGTTCCCGTTTACAAATACATAATGTTAACAGGAACCATTCCTGTCTATGAACCTAATTAAGAAAGAATCTATCAGTAAACAAGAGATTTGTCCATTAATCCCTATTATTATAATAATAATCAGACTGAACTCGATACCATCGATAGGAAAGTCCGGACTCAGTTGACTGCATTTCGAATGCACCACCCACGGTCGTCAGTCATGAGATTGTACATCCCGCGGAAATGTGGGGGTCGAGGTCTTTTAAATGCTAAGACCCTTCATAATCGCGAGGTGTGCAATCTCAGAGACTACTTTCTTAAGTCAAACGTGGACATGCATCATGATGTATTCAACGTAGATACCGGGCTTACCCAGCTCGGTTAGCAACAATAATTAGCATACAAACAATAGTTAGCACTGACAGCCGCAGGGAGGTATGGCAGAGTAAGGAGCTACATGGCAGGTTCTATCGGGCCCTACACAGGCCCGAAGTAGATCTACTAGCGTCCGTGGCCTGGCTACGTTTCAGTGACCTTTTTGGGGAAACTGAAGGTTTTGTCTGTGCAATTGCAGATGAAGTTATAAAGACGAATAACTACCGGAAGTATATCATGAGGGATGGCACAATTGACATTTGTCGAGCGTGTCACCAACCTGGTGAATCCCTCAGGCATATTACTTCCGGTTGTTCTCGTCTTGCTAACGGCGAGTACTTGCACAGACATAATCAAGTAGCCAGGATAATCCATCAGCGACTTGCTCTGAAATACAACCTTGTGGAAGTTGAGGTGCCGTACTATAGGTATGTTCCTGAGCCAGTTCTAGAAAATAGCCATATCACATTGTACTGGGATCGATCTATCATCACTGATAGGACTGTTATTGCTAACAAGCCTGACATTGTGGTGATAGACCGATCCGAACGCCGAGCATTGATTGTTGATGTCACCATTCCTCATGACGAGAATCTCGTGAAAGCTGAGAAAGATAAACAAGTTAAATACTTGGACTTGGCCCACGAGGTTGTCGACATGTGGAATGTTGACTCAGCAATCATTGTACCGATAGTCGTATCAGTCAACGGATTGATAGCAAAGAGCCTCGACCAACATCTGAAGAGGCTCGGGTTGGATGGTTGGGTCAAGGGCCAGATGCAGAAGGCAGTACTCCTTGATACGGCGCGCATCGTGAGGAAGTTCCTCTCTCTGGGGCCCTGACCACCGGTAGCTTGGTCCTTGTACTCGATGCCGGTGGGATACTATTTTTTATATTTTTAAATATATGTTTTTTTTTATATGTATTCAAAAATATAATTTATAAGTTTTTTAAAATGAATAAAGAGAATAATAATAATAAAGCCTTTATTCTCTGACTACGAGTTTAACAATAAATGAATAATTATATATAAACTTCATTTTCTTGTTTAATTGTGCATTTAATGATTATTGTGGCATCGCCCTCCTCTTATCGGTCAGGTTGTCCTTGGACATAGGCCTCCTCCAGGCATTTCCAAATTTTCCTGTCGCACGCTGAGCTTCTCCAGCCTTTTGGTAAACCTATTATTACTTATCTTCATATAATACTAGCTTTTGCCCGCGGCTCCGCCCGCGTGGATGTCGGTTATCGCGACCAAACATAGCCTATGTCCTTTCTCATTGTCTAATCTACCCCTATACCAAATTTCATCAAAATCGGTTCAGTGGTTGAGGCGTGAAAGCGTAACATACAGACAGACAGACAGACTGAGTTACTTTCGCATTTATAATATTAGTATGGATTATTCAGGGATTAGTCATTTTTTTTGTAATGTTTATGATTATTAATTTACAGTCAACATTGGATGATTATGAAGCAGTCCCCGTTCAAGAATTTGGTGTTGCAATGTTACGAGGCATGGGATGGAAACCAGGCCAGTCTAGGTATGTGCCAATTATTTTACTAATCCATAACTCCGCTTTCAGCTATATACACATGCTGCCTCACACACATAACAATAGTCGTGGCTTAGGTATGTTGTAGCAATGTGCCGAGTATGGCTTGTCTCGAGTCAGACTCGATCCCTGCTCTGCTGATCGCCTACTCCAATACCAATTAAATTTGATTTGAGTATCCCGGACTCGAATCTGGTACTCATGTTGGGAAGTATCGATTTGTACTTGCTAACTCGTTTACTTAAGCTATGAAGTTGGTGCGAGTCTAATAATACAAACAAGTTTGGAGCTGAAACTTTTTGTTGTCATTTCTTTGTTTTGTGTCAATTAGCAGTTTTTAAGAGTAATTAAATTTATCACATGATGGGGCCAAAAAAAACCTCAGAAAGTGTTTTGAGAAAGTGGACGGCGATAAAATAAGTAAAAGAAGAAAATGTGCAAAAATTGTGACTCCGTAATTAAGGATTTTAAAAACACAACAAATTAGTTAAAGCACCTAAAAACGAATCTTTCGCAGATAATATTGAAGCATTCTCGTTCAATATCAATTTATGACTTAGTTTAGTTAGTTAGTTTACCTGGGCCGTTCCGCACTTAGCCTCTTGATTGGGCCATTGTGCGTATCATCTTACCTCTCACTCCAACCAACCTAGATCTTCCCAAAAAGCCAGCAGCCTTTTCAGGTTTCCACATGCTTCCCGGAGAGACGCTGGTGACTGGAGGAATTTCGCCCGTTGTTCGGCCACGCTCATGCACTCTGTAAGCACATGATGTGGCGTTTCTTCTGCCCCCATGCAGCCTCTGCACAGGGGGCTGTCCGTCACACCTATTGTAAATAGATGCTTGTTTAGGGGACAGTGACCAGTCAAGATGCCTATGACTTTACGGATCTGGTCCCTTTTTAATCTAATGAGGTTTCGGCTAAACGTTTTTGATGCTACCGGAACTGCATTCTTTGTTTGCCTGCATCCTTCAATGTTTGTCCAATCTTTTTGATGGGTTTCTTCCGTATTTTTCCGCAGCCAAGTTTTGACCTGTGCTTGAGGTATAGGTAGTATTGGTTCCGGTCCATATACTGTTGCCCCTGATCCTCTCTTGGCCAATTCATCGGCTGCGTCGTTGCCGAGGGAGTTGCTGTGTCCCTTGATCCATTGCAGCGTGACCTTGTTTGTGTTTGCAATGGATTGGAGTGTATTATGACATTCCAATATGAGGAC
Source organism: Eilema sororculum (assembly GCA_914829495.1). NCBI lineage: Eukaryota > Metazoa > Arthropoda > Insecta > Lepidoptera > Erebidae > Eilema > Eilema sororculum. The sequence continues at coordinate 13,550,622 of OU618552.1, read as the reverse complement.
AGAGGTTATGGTGTTGCTTTTCAGAGCTTGGAGTACGGATGCACTGTCTGATATGATCTTTATATCTAGATCTCTGACGTCTCTGGCGGCAATCGTCTCCGCCGCTCTCGTTATGCCAATACATTCAGCTTGGAATATTGTACTTAGCTTGTCCAGGGTGGTTGTTATTTTGATGTTTAGGTCATTCGAGAAGACGCCTGCTCCGGTACCATATGTGGTTTTAGAGCCGTCTGTGTATATCCTAACTTCTTTGACGCCAGAGCTGTCTCTTTTTTCTTCAGTAAGTTGGATATGATAGTTCCTTTCGAAGACGTGGTGACATGGTATTCTGTCTACGGGCGCCTCAAGAAGTGGTATCTTCTTTAGGATTCCCTGTAGAATTTTTGAATGCTTTGTTCCAGTATTCTCTTTCCAGAGCCCATTACTTTTCAGTCTTAAGGCTGCTGCCTTGGCCTCCTCCTGTATGATTAGATGCAGCGGTCTCAGGTTTAGGAGGTGCTCTAGTGCGGCTGATGGAGTGGTTCTCATGCATCCAGTGGCTGCTGTACTCGCTAGGCGTTGTAGACTCTGGAGCTTTTCTTTCACAGTGATCAGTTCTGTTCTGGGCCACCATACAACTGATCCATAGGTTAGAGAAGGCCTGATAATTGCCGTATACAGCCAAAGTGTTATCTTTGTGTTAAGACCCCAGTTCTTACCAACGAGTCTTCTGCATTGCCAAAAAGTTATGCAGGCCTTTTTCATTTTAGCATTTATGTGGCTAGTCCAATTCAACTTATTGTCAAGTATGATGCCCAGATATTTAACTTGAGTTGTTAGGGCTAGTTTGGTATTAAATAGTTTTGGTAGTTGGAGTTCTGGTAACTTTCTTTTGTTGGTGAAAAGGATAAGTTCTGTTTTTTTCGGGTTTACTGATAATCGGTGTTCTTCGCACCATTCTTCCACAATCTGAAGGGCTGAGCGCATGACTTTGCATAGCACGTTCTCAGCCGTTCCGCTTATTAGTATTGCAAGATCATCCGCATACCCGATGGTGGTGTATCTTCTCTCATTTAGTCTCTTTAGAAGACTGTCTACTACTATGTTCCATAAGAGTGGTGATAGGACGCCTCCCTGGGGGCATCCTCTGACTACCTTTGCTCTTGTGGTGGTGTTACTCATCACTATCTGGACTGCTCTTTTGCTTATCAGCTGAGTGATCCAGTCCCTTATGGCTGGTTCTACCTTACGCTTCCGTAAGGCTTCGTTGATGCTGCTGTGTACCGTTTTGTCGAAAGCCCCTTCTATATCTATGAAAGTAGCTAGTGTTGAGGCTTTATTTGTGATAGCCGATTCTATCTTGTGCACTACCATGTGTAGTGCGGACTCTGTTGATCTACCTTTCCTGTATGCATGTTGCTGAGGATGTAGTGGGTTGTCTTTTAGTGTTCCATCCCTTAGGTATCGATCTACTAGTCTCTCCAACGTTTTGAGGAGGAATGATGTGAGACTAATGGGCCTGAATGATTTGAGATGTGTGTAGTCCTCCTTACCTGGTTTTGGTAGGAAGACTACTTTTGCCTCTCTCCATAATCTGGGTATGTATTTGAAGGCAATGCAGGCCCTGTAGATTGGAAGTAGGTATTTTGCTATTTTTGTCAGTTGCCATTGTAGTAGTGCTGGGAATATTCCATCCAGCCCTGCAGACTTAAAGGGTTTGAAGGTTTTTATGGCCCACTCTATTTTGTCTGCAGTTACTACCTTGTTTGCGATTTCCCATTCTTGGGTTGTTGGTACACTATAGTGTTCTGGTGGCCAGTCAATGGACTCGATGGATGGTGTGACTTGACAACCAGGGAAGTGTGTTTCCAGCAGTACTGCGCTGGTTTCATTTTCCGTATTGGTGTAAGTGCCGTCTTCTCTCTTAAGTGAGCCCATGAGGTTGAGTTCACCTTTGGCCAGGACTTTCCTTACTCTTGCGGCTTGGTTTGTCGAGTTTATGCTACTACAGAAACTCTGCCAGGCCTCAGTTCTACGATACCTGATGCGTTTCTTGTAGTATTTTTGTGCATTTTTGTATTTGTTCCAGTCCTCAGGGGTTCTGGTGTTTTTTGCTCGGTTGTAGAGCTTTCTCAGGCCTCCACGTAGTCGCTCGAGTTCTGGCCCCCACCAGGAGCTCTTTTCTGGACCTTTGGGTGTTACAACAGGACACGCTGGCTCGTAGCTTTCCAGCAGAGCTGCAGTGATAGAATGTACGTTGTGTTCTATGTTATCTGTACTAAGTGTTGTGTCGGGTAGTTGTGAATCACTTAGTGCCTTGTTTAGTGAGTTTGTGTACCGTGCTATATCTGTTTTGCGGGGGTTACGATATGGAACAGGGTCTGCTAGTTTACATTGTATCTGAAAGCAGATTCGACGATGGTCCGCAAAGGATGGTTCCTTTGACACATGCCAACCCTTAATGAGGTTTGCTGCCGAGTGTGTTGCCAATGTGATATCTACTATGGTTTGACACCATGAGGTTACGAAGGTAGGTTCCGTACCTATATTCATAATGTTTAGGTTGGTTTGGAATAAGTATTCGGTTAGTAACTCACCTCTCTTGTTCGCGTCCTTACTTCCCCACAGAGGATGGTGAGCATTGCAGTCTGCGCCGATGATTAAGTCCCAGGTATGAGCCTCGCAGTGTTGTACCAGGTCGGCTAGCTCCTTTGGAGGTGGTTCACCTTCGCCCGGCATATACACTGAAGCTAGTACTAGGATGGTTGCATTATCTGAATGGATTTTCACAGCGGTGAGATCTCTAGAACAGAATTGGTTAAGCAAAGTGGTGTTTATAGCGTTAGGTACGAAGATGCAGGTTCTCGGTTTTTCAACCGTCGTATCTGGTATTAACTTACCGCCTATGTTATTTAGACCGCAGATATAGTTCTTATTTATCCAGGGCTCCTGGATTAGGGCTACGGTCTTTTTTGTTACCTCCAGCACTCTGCGTAGAGTGACCGTTGCTGCTTGTTTGTGCTGGAGGTTGGTTTGGATGATGTTTATGGGATCAGGGGCTGTTAAGGACGTCATCATCATAATCATCGCTGATGTGTCCTCCCTGTTTCAGCGGCGAGTTACTTTCCAACTCGCTCTTACTCTTTCGAGGAGCCTCTGTTGTTGGCTCTTGAGCTGTAGCTGCCGCTGTTTCTTCCCCGGCCTGCGCTTCTTCTTGGGCGAAGAAGCGAATATACCCACTTCCCGACATGTGGGCAACTCGGCGGTCTCTCCTGGTTATCGCCTCTTTCTGGTCCTCGGGAATTCCCAGAATTAAGTGTACCACCTTCTCTTTGGAGTTCGGGTCGGTGGTTTGGTCGTCCACTGTCATGTCGTAACACTGCCAGGTATCTACTTTGTACCAAGGGTTTTGGGCACAAAGCACTCTGCGTAGTGTTACGGCTTCGGTGATGCGGGTGTGGAGAAGAAGCCCTGCTTTCAGTCGCTTCTTCATGTCGGACTGCTTGATGACGGCCAAGGTGGTTTCGGGTATCGGGGACGTTATGCTTCTTACAGCTTTTTCAAGCCAGGTAAGAGCATTTTCGTCTTCACACCACATCGCCAGCACGCCTTCCAATAGGAAGGGTCGTCCGCGGAAAGATGGAGCTTGCGCACCCGAAATCGTTGACGACAACACCGACTGCAGGATGCTGTCGTCAATGGCCTCCCTAAGCTGGTCTGCCTGATTTTTGGTGAAATCCCTTGGCGGAACGGTAGTGACCGCTACTCGCAGATGCGACTGACTGGCATCCGCGTAGCTTACCGTCCGCTTGGTGCGCGGGTCAGTTTTCGCGCGTTTGGCTTCCCCTCTGGGGGACCGGGTATCATCCAGACGAGCGCGCTTCGAAGAAACTCGCTCGTTCTGGGCGGGCCCTGCCCCCTTTTGTTCCTTTTCAGGAAAATTGGGAGCCATCGCAGCGTTCCGTTGACCTCGGGCACCTCTGGGTTTCCTCTTGTTCTTCTTGGGTGGTGGTGGGGGAGCTGTGGCTACTGCCGTCCCCTTTGAGGTTGATGGTGTGGGTTCGCGCTGCGTTTCCGCTGCTGCGGCACCCAACCCTGTTGTCGTTTTTGTAGGTTGCAAGACCTCACTTCTCGCGCGCCTGTTGGGGCGACTGCGTTCTGTTCGGCCGAGCCCTTTTTTGGTAGTGGCCGCTTTTGGCTGAGCATCCCTTTTGCAAGGGCGCTTGTGGCCAACAACGGTCCATTGTATGACGCTCGTGGCGTCTGTTTTGGGGATAGCCTCCGAGAGGCTGGACAGGTCCAGGCTTGCGCCCTTTCCTGAACACAGGGTGCCCCCCCCAGAATACGAAGGGCAGACCGAGCTGGTAGGCTCAGTGAGGGATTCTCCGCAAGCGGTACCCTCCTGGGGTAGTATTTCTTTCTCCTGTGTCGACATTTTTTGTTTGGAGCAGAGGCTTACTCACACTACCTGCCCTAGGTGCGTGTGGTACAGTTTTCTGAGGCAATTTAGTGCCCCACGGCAATGTCTACCGGGGTGTGGTTTTAGGCCGCCATGGTTCGGCACATTTATATAATATATCTGATGAATAGATACATATATTTAATAGATATATAAAGAAAAATAAAATAAAGGATAGATACATATATAGGTTGTTATAATATATAAATAAACCATTACATAAATAAACAATATTATGCGCCTGGAGGTTTCTGTTGCGTCTATTTCTTGTGAAATAGACAAAGAACAGGACATGACAACCTCGGGAAGGATAGTCCACCAGACTTGCTTTGAGGATCTACACGACTTGCGCTCTCCCTCAAAACCACGTCCCCCTACCCCTCAGAAGGATGGGTAGGGTAGGTCCATGCTAAGGTTTCGGGTAGTAGTACCCTCGCAGAAACATTAGCATGTCCCCGTCCCTAATTTATGACTTTTTATACATTTCCTTGCAGTTCTACATATAAACAACCAGAACTCCGCCCCAAAGGTCTCGGATTGGGAGCTCATAAAGTCATCAAAGCAAAACCAAAAGTAACAAAAGACGGCAAACAGGAGGAGTTGGCCATTTTGAAAAACTCCTTTGTGAAAATTACTTCTGGGAAATATGCAGACTTCTACGGCAAGGTATCTTTCAAAGTTATTCTATACCACGTGTAAGGAAAATGCTCCCTAAGCTAAAGTATTCCAGGTACCCACAAATCGATTTTTTTATGCCAATTTTTAGTGTACCTGGAGTAAGACTACTACCTGGAGTGGCTTCAGCTTCGGAAGCGTTCCCCTTATACCCGATATACTACAATATTTTGGTTATTCAATATTCATAAATTATAGCTATGGACAGTGAAAATAAAAATTAATGATTACTCATTTTTTATTATAAATTCTAAAGAATAAACTGCATCAAAATCAGTCCATACGTTTGAGTGTTACATAGCTACACACAGACAGCCTCTGTGGCGTAGCTGTAGTGAATGCGACCGCTACGGCCCAGACTCTTAAGTTCAAGGCTTAGGATGCATCTGGGATTAACGCTAGGATGAAGAAGACAGCATGATAGTTACGTAACATAAAACCTTTGTATTCTAATGTTACAGTATACCTACACATTAAAAATTAAAGAACTATACTGTGCTACAGTATTTGTAGCAACAATCCCTCTTACTACAAAAATAATTTAAACACTGGTACAACATATGTTTATCTTTTTAGCTACCACAAAACCGTGTTTAGCGTGTGTCTAGAAAGACAGCATTTATTATATCAATCAGTTCTTTTCACCTTAGCAATACTACTTTATGGTTGAAGTTAGTTTTATATTTGTTCTTTTCTGTTCAGTCATTAAATTTTATGGCATAATTTTTCTTTTTTATTCTTTATATTTCTTTACTACCTTTCAAAAATACAAATAATATCAACAATTTGGAATAAATAATTCTAACAAAGAATAAACAATATAATATTTCAGTGCAGGATGAAAAGGAACGCACGTGTCACTCCTCCCTCACTCGGTGTTGTTAATGACAGTTGTTGTTAGTCAAAGAGTACAGTACATTTGAATTTGTTTGTTAGTGTGTTATTGATATATTGCATTTTTGAGTAGTGTGATGTTTGTACCAAATTACGTGAATATGGAACATAAAGAAAATTTACAGGAAAAGAGAAGTCGTGGAGATAATTGGTCGCAAGAAGAGAAGGTACGTACATATTGTTGAACTATACCCTACTTTAGCGCGGTAAACTGCTAAATATTACCTTTTTTTTATACCACTTATCAATATACTTTATAGATAAATACAATATACCTAATAAAAATGTACATTCTTTTAAATTCTTGCGTAGGATTTGTTGTTGGAAATAACGCAGCAGTCGGCGCCTATTATAGAAAATAAACTCACCGACACCAATTCCAACAAAAAGAAAAATATGGAATGGATCAAAATACAAAAAAAGTATGTATTCAGACATTTCTACTACATAGTGTTTGTTTTAGAGGTTACTGCTACTTAATTCTGATGTGCTTACTAAGTACTTTTTTTTTTTAATTCAGACTACGAGAACTAACTGGCAAACACAGAGAGATTGTGCAAATAAAAGGTTTTGGAGGAGAACCAAGAGAGCAGCGAAGAAGTCTGTTTTGCTGCATAGACGAGCTATTCACTTAACAGGTGGTGGACAAAAGCCACCGTCTCCTCCACCAACAGACCACCAAGAGATGGATTTGTGTCCAGTTGACCTTGTAATTGACAACAATGAGTTTGATTGCGACTCAGCTGGTCAGATTACTGTTAGTATTACCCAGCAGCTTTTTCTTGTTTTATATTAAAATATTTCTGGTGTTATCTCTAAAATTACCTCTATTTTCAGAACATTTTACAAGAAAATTCTGAATCTCAAATCACAGAAGATGAGGTAAATTTATGTTAAATTGCATTCTAAAAAAAAAAAAGAATTAAAATTGCAAGTCAAAACTGAAGTAAAATGAACAGTAATTTTATTTTTTACAGTGTGATTATGATCTTCAACAAGATGTATCATTGCTAGAGGAAGATGTCACACTTGATGAGGTAACTACAGTACTATCTCTGTTTGACTGACTAATCTACGCCCAGCTTATACAGCTCAACGTATTTGGTTCAGATTTGGCACATAGATACATATAAGGAACAAGTACCCATTAAGAAAGGGTTTTTGGAAATTCTGTCTTTTGACATGATGAGGGATATAAAATAGTAAATAGTTATCTATGTTATATTACATAATAGAACTCTTGTCTGTAATATTTTATCAAACTTAATTATTTTTTTCAAACATAGGTCACCAAAACTCACGAAGATCATAATCCTATGGTGCCTCCAAAAGGGATCGAAGAAGACATAAAAATAAAGCCTCAACAGAAAAAAATAATGAGTGTACTTACTCATTATTTTTTTTCACTCACACAATTGGGTATTATCCTATAGTTAAAAATTATCTAGCCGAGCTTAAAATTACGTCTATTCTTATTTTATAATTTTTATTTATTTTTAATCATCCAGCCAACCTATTAGTAACTGATTTGACTATTAAATTTTATGACAACACTAAATCTTTAGCCAACCTATTAGTAACTGATTTGACTATTAAATTTTATGACAACACTAAATCTTTAGCCAACCTATTAGTAACTGATTTGACTATTAAATTTTATGACAACACTAAATCTTTAGCCAACCTATTAGTAACTGATTTGACTATTAAATTTTATGACAACACTAAATCTTTAGCCAACCTATTAGTAACTGATTTGACTATTAAATTTTATGACAACACTAAATCTTTAGCCAACCTATTAGTAACTGATTTAACTATTAAATTTTATGACAACACTAAATCTTTAGCCAACCTATTAGTAACTGATTTGACTATTAAATTTTATGACAACACTAAATCTTTAGCCAACCTATTAGTAACTGATTTGACTATTAAATTTTATGACAACACTAAATCTTTAGCCAACCTATTAGTAACTGATTTGACTATTAAATTTTATGACAACACTAAATCTTTAGCCAACCTATTAGTAACTGATTTGACTATTAAATTTTATGACAACGCTAAATCTTTTTTCATACATGTTACCTTAAAACTTATCGTTTTGACGTTTAGTAAAAAGTAACTAATTTGAGTAGTCAGTAGAATACCCAATTCTCTAGCAGCCGTTTTTAATAACCAGGGTGTAACCATGGCCCATCATTATCGCATCCTCCTCAGCTGCTACTGAGTGACAGTCAAGGCAATGCCACATATAGAGTTGAAGTTTTGAAGGTACCTGTAACTTTACACTAAGGCGAGACTTATAAAACTGCTAGCTGTGGCTCTACCTGTGTGGATTGCAACCGAAATTAGCTAATGTCCTTCTTCAAGGTCCCATTTATCTCTATACCAGAATTAATTAAAATCGTTTCAGCAGTTTAATCATGAAGGCGTAACAGATAGACAGAGCTACTTTTGAATTTAAAATATTTGTGTGGACTGAAAGTACATGGTCATTTCAATTTATAATTGTTATTTTTACATTTATTTCAGGAACAGCAAATTATCTTCAATTCAAGCAAATTTGGAGATGAAAAAACAATCTTTTTCTCTCTTAGAAGAAGAGTATACATTAAAAATTAATTACCAAAAACAGGAAATAGACCACCAGGAACGGCGACACAAATTGGAGATGGAATTACTTTTAATGGAAAAGGAAAAGAAATCACTAGAAATAGAACTTTTAAAAAGAAAATTAAATGAATAATATTTAATAGTATTTTTTTATAAGTAATAAGTTCCTATAATCAATATAAATTAAAAACAACTAATTGCTAAAATTTGCATTTATTTAATATCAATGTTAAATTATGCCTATAAACACAACAATCAAAGTACGAATACACGGAGTGTTTCCGTGATTATGTCACATCAAATAACACACCCCGTATCGTTCCCCGCGCAAAGGTGGCCGCGTTGCCTTGCTGAATTGCAATAGCCATCAATTTGCCCCAGGAACGAGCCAGAGCGGGAGTCACCACCCTGGTCCTGGTGAATACAGCGGCCAATCTCTGCGATCAGCCTTTTTGCCTCCGACCCCCAATTACCCAAAGTGGCACGATGGTCACAAAATAATTATGTGGCTCCATCGCGGCGTATTTCGACCTCTTCCTACTCGCCGCGTCCTCAGCAGCCGCCGCGCCGTCGTCGGGGCATTGACGCTGCGACTCAAGTGCGTGGCCGCACAATCAGAACAAAAAACGGTTATACTCGTAACTTCCGAAAGCAGGCAGCTTTTATTTCCAAACGGTGTTACTTGACGACGACAATACGTTGGCAAACTTTTAACTAAAAAATAAAAATACGCTAAACACATTAATGAATAAGACTGAAATAAATTATAAATATTCTAATCTGCATTGATTCTGCACTAATTTTGATGGTTATAGACAACAACAAAATTGTCGCTAGTTGGCGGTCTCCTAAATTATCACTTTTGTCACAAAATCTTTATTTATTATATTACCAACAAGTTTTAATATGCTTAAATTATCATGTTTTAAAGTTCTAAAATAATTTACGTGATTCTAAATAGGGAAATAAGCGTTTTAACTTTTTTATTTCTTAAAATTATACTACTAGTACCCTCTATTATTGTTTGAGTTATGCTAAAGATATTTTCTTACCGTTCGTAACCCATGGTCCTAGTTTCTTTGACAAGATCTTGATAGCAAAATATCCATTTCAGGTGGTCAGCTTGGATGAAGAAAATGGTCGTGTAATGGTGGACATTCCTCTGAAGAAAGAAACTGTCAGTCTTAGCGAGTTCATGATGCATGTTGTAACCAAATCAGAATACGACAGGGAGTCTAAAGTTATAAGTAAGTTACTATTTTTTTATACTAATTGTTGTTTATCGGCGAACCTAGACAGATTGAGTCTTAGGTTGTTTTAATTATCTCATACCTAGGAATTGTCTAAGTATGAAGTTGTGGACTACAGAACTACTAATAAATTAAAAAGTGTAAAAGGGTCAGAATCGCGAGTGTAACGCCCCCGGGGTTGCATGCGTCCATAGGTCCACGGTAACCACTTTCCATCAGGTGTGCCGTTTGTCACATAAGTGGTATAAAAAATGTATAGCATGAAGACTGTTAATATTTATTGATGTTATCATTTTGAAACCTGAGCTAAGCCATGCATGCATGCTACCAAATTTTTCAGACTTTAAGGTAGTTGTTTAGTGAAAAGCTTGTTCATTCATAATAAAACAAAGCAGGTTATGGTCAGTGCTGCACTTGACGAATGATAAATGACGTCATGACGAAGCGACCTATCTTCCGCGAAGTGTTTTTGGCGTTCCGACGCGGAAGAGACGCGACGGAAATTATTTTAAGTGTAGCGCTAGCCTAACTCATGTATAGGTATCCCTTTAGTCCAGTATTTATGTTGTGTTGTATTGTACGGATGGTATTAATAAGTATGCCTTAAACGAAACTATGTCAAGCACAAATTTCAATCACACACACTCACTCACACACATACAAATAACACTATTAAAAAATAAATTGTAGAAGTATATTTTTCATGTGGTAGTTTAAAAGCTATCGTATTTTTTGGTTCTTTTTCCATTTTATAGGAAAACATAAACGGTTACACATGAGTGTGGATGATAAACAAGAAATAATTGCAATGCATGAGAAAAAAATACCTATAATTGATATTGCGAGAAGACTTAATATAGCGGTGAGTTATAAATATATTATTTTCTTTCCTTGCCTTGGAGAAGACATTCAAGAGGTTTATACTGGTTATGTAGAGAAAGTAATGTCACTTTTGCTCTACGGTACAAGAAAGTCAAAAGCTGCATTTACGTTTTTGCCTTCTTCGCAAAAAAAGAAGAAAAAGAAAAATCAATTTAATTTTCAATTTTTGTTGCACCACGAAATGTAAGAGGTTTATAAAACAAAATATACCTAATAAGTGAAACACTTAAAATATTTTGTTTATAACGAAATTTGTTGTGTTTTAACATTTAAATACTAGCAAACTATAATATTGCATTATAAACCTCTTTGTATGATTTGAGATCATTCACATTAGTAATGGGACGCTCACCGGGATATATATTTTCCAATTTTTTTATTTGTTTTGAGTAACCGATATTTTGGCGCCATGAACACGGTGTACTGACGACCGCCGAGCTTGTTCTTATTGGGCAGACCGCATCTATCTACCCTCCATTTATTACGCGCGCCCCTACCACTTACCGCGTTCTCGCACTGTACTCGGTCGCGTTTTCGATACACAACACTCACAGAGAGAGACTCGCACGGGTTTTGCTTTTGGAGTTGTAGGTCTTGTGAACATACGGATCACTGAATGCCAGATACTCGACAGTTGAAACCCATCTTCCCGGTAGAAGTTGTTGTATTTCCTAATTTTAAAATTGCTTCTTTAACCATTCTGGGTATGTAGTGGCGTTCTGTCGTGAGAACCTGAGGGTTGTGTAACTCCATCCAGTGATTGGACCTTTCCTCCGAAAGGTGCTGAGCAATGGCCAATTTCTGTGGCTCGTTGTTTTTGTCCGCTCTGATGTGCTCCTTGATCAGACAGCTCATGATGAGATAGCGCGTTTGGCCTGGCCCATGTAAGAGCTCCCGCAACTTCAGTCAACTAGATAAACACCTAGATGTTCTAAGGGAAAATTGTGTTTTGGCGTGCGTAGGTACTGTGGCAGCTTTTTTATCGGTTACTCAAACAAATAAAAATATGGTAAATATCCCATTCAGTGTAACATTACTAAAATAAACCTCTTTGTCGACCACTTAATTCGCAAACCTCGTAACTCCGTTCGACTCTCAAATGGAGTTACGTATACGGTGTCGATATGTCTAAACTAATGCTCATAAAAGGTAAAATAAGCTCATTTTGCCTATAATAGTACATTTAATATCTTGAATGATACAACTAATCATTTGTGACAGAATATCCACTCCCAAATATTAATTTTTAGAGGAACACAGTATATTTATGGATAAAACGTTGGGAAAAGGAGGGTGTTCTAAAAGCACGTCTACGAAGCGGACGACCCCGAAAGCTCACGCCACATAAAGAGGCCTCTTTATATGAAGATATTGCACATAAAACAAACTTAAATATGTCAGATTTAGCGGCAAATCATGGCGTTTCCATAGCTACTATTCGAAGACACACAAACTATAAAGGTAGTGAAAACAAGAATGAAGAACAAATGGATGAGAATGAGACTGATTCTGTGACTAATATTATAGATGATATAGTAGTAGCAGATATAGATAATGAAGAAGAATCGAAAAGGATGACTCTTGAACGTAAAAGAAAACGAATCATCGAATTACATCAACAAAAGTATAAGATTTCAGCAATAGCAAAACGTCTAAATATAACGGTGAGTTTAAACGTCTAGGCAGTACCTACAATTGTTGTTTGTCTTAGATAGGAATTGTAGTATAAGTAGAGAATAGAATCTGTATCTAATGTAGGTTTTGTCCGGGCATCTTTTCGTAAAAAAGTTTTTAACTTGATTGGAGCGGTATTTACCGATCCGATGGAATAATTAGATTAGTAAAGAAGCTGTTTTTTACGCATCCAAAAGCCCTTTTCGTGCTGTATGTAGAGGTGAAAAGTACAAAAAAGAAAGTTAAAATATCAAATACTGAAAAGACACGAGATTCTCTTTTTGTTATATCGTAGTGGGCTCGAAGACATTAACAGCCGTCCGCCAGTAGTGCGTTGAGCATACGCCAGTCGCTTGTACAAGTATGACGTGGTGTCTCGTGCAAATACATAAAGCAATGCTGTGTTTAACGGGTCACAAGATTTATTTGTGACATAGCACGTCGCAAGTGCACCCGAATAGCGCACGCTCAGCGGACGGCCTAAGAATAGTGTTAATTATCGCCATACTTTATTTTTAGAGACAGGCAGTAGTTTTATGCATAAAGTGCTGGAGACTACAAAAATCTGGCAAAGCCTGTGTAACGATAAAGCCGGTCGAAAAAAAAGATATCACAAAGAAAAAGATACAACGGACTGGTCCTCAGTCAGATTCTGACACAGATCATGAGGAATTTACTACAGTATCTTCACGAACACACGATAATAATAAACGTCCCAGAAGAAAAATCCGAGATATAGAGATCAAAAATGATACTAAATTGCACAAAAAGCGTACTGTCAGGGAGAATGTTGAGACGAAGGAAGAAAGAAATGTTTCACAATCAAGCAACAAACAACTAAGTAAAATGCAGAAAGAGAATATCATAGCGATGTACAAACTAAAGCAGCCTATTGCAGTGATTGCAAGGCGTTTAAAAATTACGGTGAGTTTTCGCTTTCTTTTCCTCCTAATTAGAGTTTAATATACACACAAGATTTACAGGGCCGATAAAAACCAAAGATACGCCCCAATATGGTAGTATTGGAGAATTTGGAATGCTCAAGACGTGGCTCGGTAGCTCAGTGGTCAGAGCATTCTCCTGTTAGGGACTGGCCCCGGGTCAAGTCCCGTCTAAATAAATCACTTTTTCCAATCTTAATCGATGTGTTTCGAGTTTTGGACATTTGGGAGATTGCGATTAGAGTGACTGAATTTTGAACATATTTTATATGAGAATTAGTCCTAATTATATAGAATCTATATTATGTCAGGTAAGGAGTATGCCTTTTCAAAGTCAAAGTCAAAGTAATTTATTCTCAATATTGAACAATGAAATTGTATTTTATTGACGTCAATAACTTTTGTACCAAGAGTCAGACTACCAAGGTTATCAATACTTCATCGAAACTTAAGTATTATCAGTTGAGATAATGTTAATGTCATTTATTTCTAGAGAAAAACCGCGGATATGTGGATAAAACGTTGGAGAAGAGAAGGTGCTCTCAAACGGCAGACATCTAGAGGTCGTCCACCGAAACTGTCAGCGAAAGACGAAGCTACTTTGATAGAAGAAGCTTCTAAACAGGCCGAAGATATCAACTTATCTGATCTAGCAAGTAACCACGGTGTCTCGGAAGCAACCGTACGCCGATGTCTGAAACAACACGGCATTAACTTCAAACAAAAGCGACGAGGTGGAATTAGAGGTGCATATAAACCAAGAGCCAATGATATTATATCTAGCGATAACGAATTTGAAGAAACCGAGGAAAAGTCGAGAACTAGTCTACACCTAAGTGCAGATAGAAAAATTAAAATTATTACTCTATATGAGCAAAAACATTCGATAAGTGCAATTGCTAGACATTTAAAAGTATCGGTGAGTTGGCTATAAGCTGTATTCTAGTATTATAAATTTTTATTACTTTAAATGACTGCATATGAGATACAATTTAGAAGATTTTATGTACATACATTTTTATCGACAATTATCAGCCATATCTGCTAATTCCCGTTTCAATACTGCCTGGACCGATCATAAAAAATCTTTTCTGTATCGATTCGTATGAGCTATGGTCATTCGCCCTTTACAAAAATATCACTTTCAAATTCTTACTCGAGTGACTCACTTGCGTGTGTATATCCACACCACTTATCGCGACGAAACATAGTTACATTCAAAAAATCTGTATTCTAATAGAGACATTTTGTATGCGACGTATCGCGATAACGTGGATTGAACACTCTAAAATACGTACAAAACAATGATCAACTGCTTATTGATACATAGGTTTTAAGCAATAATACAAAAATGTATATTTCCAGAAAAATACTGTCCGTATGTGGGTAAGACGATGGCAAGGTGAAGGCACAATTGAGGCACATGCACCCAGTGGTCGCCCGCGGAAACTAACAGTAGATGCAGAAGCTATTTTGAAGGCACAAGTGCTTGAAGGAGGACCCTTGCAAGTGACCAATCTTGCGACAAGCCACGGCGTATCGACAGCAACAATCCGCCGATGTTTGCGCGCTAACGGATTAGACACGAAGTTGAAAGGAAACCAAGACTGCTCAAACCTCCAAAACAGTGTCCAAGATTTTGATTGTAATACATTAACTGAACTAGACTGTGAAAATGACACATCACAGGATGAAGATCAGAATTTGGATGCTAATACTGTGGTTACCAAAATGGTTTGTGATCGTGGAACATCATTAGATCCTCGTACTCTTACAGCGCCTGCGGAATTAGAGAATAATACAGTATCTGATGGACTTCAAGACTTGTGTAGTGACACTGTGGTAACAAAAATAGTTTGTGATCGAGGAACTTCACCCGACGACTTTGGAAATGAGTAAAATATCTATCTATAAAAACCAGAATGTCATGGTTTTGATTTAGAATTTTATTAATTTCCTCTTGTGGGCCAATATAGTCGTGGCCGAAGTACAGTACTAGTATAATAAATAAGTAAGCATATAATATGCTAAAGTTTTTAGGTATGTACTACCTACCAAACAAGTGGAAAACTGTCACCACTACATGAAGTGACACTGGTCAAAGATCTCAATGAAAGGCTTATGAGACTGGTCTGAGTAAGTCCCGCGTTTAACACGACACTCAGTTCTGAATCTCGTTTTAGGTTCTGAGGACACATTGTATAGACAATTTGTCAATCTGTCCTCAAGTAAATCAAGGTTATGATATGTAATCATATAAATAAGTTATATATAATAATAATAACGGGAAATAACGCGATCATGGTATAAATAAATAAATATTTCACAACATTTTACACAACGCTATCTAGACCCATGGTAAGATTAATTAGCTTGTGTTATGGAATCTAGAATGCGGATAAACATATATTTTTTTTGTAAATACATACATACTATACATAGAAACACCCAGACCAATGCAAATATCCATATTCATGCATACAAATATTTGCACTGAGCGGGAATCGAACCCGCACCTCCTGCGTGGCAGTCGCGTTCACTACCACCACGCCACGGAGGCTGTCAGATAGTACAGTATAGGTACATACTTACCTTTGATTTGCCTGACACTTCGACCAGGTTACACCGGCCGTGTTCACAGGCTGACTGGCTCAGTAGTGCACGCCCGCCGTCTTCGAGTCCGTGACGTAGTAGGTTCTTCATCTACCCGCCCATTCTCGATATTTTGTTTTCGCCATGTACGGACGGTACCACACTCACAGTGTCCCTATTCTGTAAGCAAAACTGTCCTGTGTTTATCCGACTGCGCAGAAAAGCGAGTTTGCATGTTCTGGTTTCCGTGTTGCAGATAATTTAAACCCATCTTTCTGAATGAAATTTTTGTGCTTCTTGATTTCAATCGCTTTACGTGCAGCACTTGAATAACAGTGACGTTCGGTGGAGAGGACTTGTGTCTGGTGGAATTCAATCCAGTGCTTATTGCCTGCTTCTAGCAGGTGTTTTGCAATCGCAGATTAGCTTGTCTGTCGATTCTTTACAGCTGCGATGTGTTTTGTGCCAATCTATCTTATAGACACCAGGAGACTGTAAGGTTAAAAAACTATGTTATTACTAGCTTTTGCCCGCGGCTCCGCCCGCGTGGATGTCGGTTATCGCGTCCAAACATTCAGTGGTTAAGACGTGAAAGCGTAACATACCGGCAGAGTAACTTTCGCATTTATAATATTAGTATGGATGTATACAACTTTAGTGTTTACTGAATACTCGTCGTGTAATCAATGTAATATATATAGTAATGTTGTATTTTTCTGTTCATTGATTAAGATTTCCTTGTAAGTATGTGATACAGTGAATGAAATATTTTCAAAATAGTAAAAGGTATTTGATTCGGTACAGTAGTCCATTCAAAATTATCAATAAATATAAAGAAAATAATTGTTCATATATATAAATAGACTTCTAAAGTTTATATTAGTGTAACAAATTGTATATACTGATAAAATTGTCATATTTATAGTCTACTTACTTTATTTATAGTACATAATGTACTCATATATATATATACTTATTAAAAGATAATTCATAATATTATTAGTGTCTGTGTATATTTTTGTCAAAAAGCGTGGTATTCTGTATCATTAATACCTTCACGTTTTGAAGATAAAATACATTAAAAAATTGCATGGATATTTTAGTTTAATTTTATCACATCACAATAGATTTCTCGGTTTCCTAATACGAAATTGCAGCCGTCTATTTAAGCATTAAAATTTCATTGAAAAAAATTAAACCAATCGGTCCGAAATGGACGACACCAAGTACATAGTTGGACATTTTTGGAATCTAAATTTTACTTGTTGAAATTGTATGCTCCAATATTTATATTATCAATATGTCAATGCATAACATTTATATTTTAACGTGTCCTTTATAAAAAAAATCTTACCGCGCATTATATTTATATCCTCCTTGCCCAATATAAACAAAACTGATAACAAACATAGGTACAGACTTTGTCAAATATAGGATGATAATCTTGACAAGTCTAAGCAGAGTACCCCATAGTGTGTAATCATTATTAATCTATTCGATTCTCGTTTCCAACAGTTACAAAAACATAAAAACGTTTATTTTTCATAATTATTTATGGTACTTATCTATTAATATATAATTTTACTCGTATTTTAGTTTATATAAATTCGATTTATTCGATTCATTTGTCTATAGTCGATTGTGCGGTGTTCTTGCAAGAGGCTCTCACTACCATAAGTGGGTGGGGCTCGTATATGTGCTACAATATTTTTTAGAGGTATCATGTTTGCAAACAAATACGGTACTTCATAGGCGTCATCTGTCATAATTATCATCCTAAATTAGACGGAGTATAACACCACAGCAACGAGCACACGCACACACACACACACACACACACACACACACACACACACACACACACACACACACACACACACACACACACTGTTTCATACGAGCAATACACTACGAACGACATCTGCTGGACGTACCAATCACCATCTTGATAACTTTCCTGCACCTTTTATTCATCATTTATGGTTACATGTTCGGTCACTGAGGCATATTTGATATACAGACCTACTGTACTTTTAAACAGTTGATCTTATTCGAAATGTTGTTATGTGATTAAAACTCAACTAATCAGTATTAGGTAATGCATACTTATTGGCCTTCCGTACAAGCAAACTGCTACCAAACTCAAAAAAATTCAAGAATAATATAAAAAAAATTTCTTTGTGTTGTAACTTGCAGGAACATAAATGCTGAAAACTATTTTTCCTTTTTCGCAGATACCATCGAAGATATTTCTAATGACTTCATGCACGCTTTTCATACATAGTGTACCTAATCGTGACTTGGAATTTGATATAAACACGTATTCATTACACAATTTCGTCCAATTTTAGATGCAGAATCATTCGAAGAATACAAAAGAAAAGAATCGTTAAAGACAACTTCCAGACAAGAGGAAAATAAATCGTCAAGTCAAAGACAAGAGAAAGATAGAAGAGATGACAAGGAAAAGGAAAGAAAGGACGAAAAAGAAAATGAAAGAAGGGATGAGAGAGAACGTGAGAGGTTTGATAAAGAACTGGAAAGAAGGGATGATAAAGAACGAGATAGAAGAGATGATAGAGAACGGGACAAAAGAGATGACAGAGATCGGGAAAAGAGGGACGATAGAGAAAGAGATAGGAAAGACCGAGATAAAGAAACTGGTAGTAATGATTCCAGGAGGCAAAGAGATCAGGAATCTGCTAACGGTGATCGCAAAATTAGAGATAAAAGAGATTCTTCTAGCAGCGAAGACAGAGCTAGAAAGAAAAAGAAGCACAGAAAGAAATATAGCAGTACTGACTCATTGAGTTCTCTCTCGGATAATGATAGGAAACAACACAAACACAGCAAGAATAAGAGAAGAAGTACTACTCCTGAAGTTAAAAGAGACATTGATAAGAAACGCAAAGGTAAAAAGAAGAAGAGGGATAGAGATCGTTCACCTAATTATAAGAAACATAGAAAATAAGGATAACTAAAATAATATTGACCGTAGTGTAAATAATAGCACTTCAAATTCTTTTCAATAAATTCATTTTTATGCCATCTGTGTTTTCATTCCGCAAACCATTGGTTTGTAAATAATTTCAATAGGTGGCGCTGTGCTATAATATAGAAATAAACAATAATTTCGCGAACTGAAGGATGGCGCCACCGACCCTTAACATTTTCAAATTTTGCGATATTATCTTTGATTTGCAACAAAAACAGTAGGTTAGGCGATTGGCACACTGCAACGCTCGACGCGGCGTCGTTCGTCGACGCGCGTGGACGCGGGAGAGCTAGTATAGTCCGAGAGATATTAGATTTTTTTTGGTAGGTAGGTGTGTGAAGTAATCTAAAATTTTGAGAAAAGTAAAGTAAGGCCATCCCACCATTAGCTTGATAGCCCAGACTATATTAAAAAAGCTAGAGATGAAAAGAAAATGATTAGAAGTGCAAGCTATTTTCGACTTATTGACATGACATAGTAACTATTTTTTTTCTTATATTCGTGATCAGCGTCATCTATTAAGGCGAAAAGAGACGTAACTAAGAAAATGCCATTTAGGTTGAAAGTCGCTTGCAGTCTCTGCGTGTTCCGATAACGAGCCAAAACAGTGGTGTTGGCTCCAATACCCGATATTGGGCATCGATATTTGACTTCCTCCGATCTCGGATATCGGCAGTTGATGTGAAAGCGCTCTAAATTTGCCGTTAAATAGTCATGTTGCATTGCAATAATATTAATATAAAATTCGTCTCAATTCCTACACAGAAATTGCTAACAGCTCTCGGACTAAAAATCCCTCGAAAAACACGCGCGTGAATGATTTTAGTGATAGTGATAGATTTTAGTGTGCCATACCTCGCGTTTTCTGCTTGTACGCGCGTATTCTGCGGCAACGCGCGTGATTCGTTGTCAGTGTGTGGGACCCCGCGTTTTTCTATACAAAATGAGCTCCGTAGAGGCGACGAGCGCGACGCCGCGTCGACGCAACAACGCTCGACGACGCGTCGCGCGTCGCAGTGTGCCAATCGCCTTAGGGAATGACATCTATACTTAGGTCCCATTTTAATCGTTTCACGGAATCGTTAATTGCAAATCGTTAGTAGAATAGAATAATCAATTTATGGGATTGACATATTGTTCACGACTTTCATAAATGTCAAAATACGTGTCAGTCCCATACATCAATTATTCCACACTGGGTACAAACTGACAACATGTTAAAATGTATAAAGTATAGGTCTACCAGAATCTCATGGCACGATTTTTAAAAAAGAATTACGATTTTCATATGGCAATGTTGATGTCATCACGTCAAATTCGTCGATCACACAGAGTTGAAACTCTTGTATGACTATTGTTTATCATATCACGACACCATTCCACCCGGGCCTGCTTCTGAGCATCGGTGAGATTGTGCGGCACCCAGCGTGAAACTATCCTTCTCACGAAGATGCACGTGTAGAATCTCGTGAAGGCTTCCCGATCCAATCTGAAGAATGTGCTGAATCTCTTGATATGTGACTCGTCTATTGTCTTGGATTAAATTTTTCACTGCTAGCACGTTTTCTTCCGTAACAGCCGTCAAAGGGCGACCACTTCTTTCTTCATCCTCCAAAGTCAGTCGACCGCGCTTGAATTCGTTATACCAACGATACACGGTCGCCTTGGAAGGGCCTTCATCCATGAACGCCATTTGAAGTCTATCGTACGATTCGTCTGGTTTCAGGCGACACTTGAAATCGTAGAAAATCATAGCGCAAAAATGTTCCCGACGCAGATCCAT
Organism: Eilema sororculum; assembly: GCA_914829495.1. Taxonomy (NCBI): domain Eukaryota; kingdom Metazoa; phylum Arthropoda; class Insecta; order Lepidoptera; family Erebidae; genus Eilema; species Eilema sororculum. The sequence continues at coordinate 13,529,879 of OU618552.1, read as the reverse complement.
TTTTACCCGACTACGGCGAAGCCAAAAGGAGGGTTATGATTTTGACAGGCTATGTATGTATGTATGTATGTATGTTCATTTGTTCCCTCATAGCTCCTCAAATACTTATTAGAACTTGAGAAATGAGGTATCGTTACAAGCGGCTTGATCGTCCGATGGTTATAGGCTATATGACGTGTCACCCAATCTTGTGTGGCGCCCTCTAGCGCTCATAAGGTACTGTACTAAAAAATAAATTTGAGATAAATATACCGTGTTTGGTATCAAATGAACGTGCTTAATGAGCACATTTCAAATATGTATAAATTATTAGCTTTACTTTGCCTCAAAATAATTTAAATAAAAAATAAAGTTTAAACTAAAACCCGACCTTGATATTTTCTTGTTTGTCACTTTTTAAAGCGTGATTTTTCGGTAGTCGGGTTTTAGTTTAAACTTTATTTTTTAATCAATGAGACAAAATAATTGATTTTGTCTTGCAAAAAATGCAGAGAGAAATTGTGAAATTGGAACGTACTTATTTTTACTCATAAATAATCATATTTTAGAAATAGATTATAACTGACCAGTCTCTCATATACAAAAACTTTTTTTCGCAATACTTTCTGAGTGGCCTGGTACACCGAAATGTCAAATAATTTATTGTTTCAAAGTTTCTGGTCTTATACCCCGTCCATCATATTATTGTATTTTAGACAGATGGAAGTAGTGATTGCATGAAAATTTAAAATATCGACAAAGTTAAAAACCTCGTTAAAAAAAAATTAATCGATAAATTAAAATATTATGATAAATATATGATTTCATGTGGAATTATAATCTATCATCCTTCTGTGCATAGTAATAAAGCAGTAGATATTTCGTGTCTATACCTACAATTTACAAATGTTATAGAAAACGTTGGTGGGCCATAACGCACACGCTAATCTCCAAAAGAAAACAACTGACTTCTAGAATAATATTCCAACATGCTGATTTCCTGGTATTTATTGAAGAATTCCGTGGTCTGTCTCTGAAACCCATCATCAGATCTTTATGCAATTTAAATGGGACCATTTTGGAATGACCTTTTTTAAAATAAAAACGAATTATGACAATTCTTTTACATATTATGACGGAGTTACAAAATCATTTTCCGTAAAAATCATACAATTATAAAAAATTATAAACATCTGAATTGTTGTTTAGAAATCGGTTAAAAACCGCCAGTAATGTAATATTTTTTAGAAGAATTATTTTCTGTAGTCGATATCGATTGTGACATTTTCAAGTGATTATAATAAAAACACAGCCGATAGACTAACTACATCCCTAAAATTGCTTTCTGGCTGACGTGACGTTGTCCATGAAAAATGACGTATTGGCGCCAATTTTTTATTAGGATTTTCAGGTGTTGACGCTAGAACAAGGTTATACCGACCACTGTCAGTGAGCTGTCTAAAATACAATAATATAATGGACGGAGTATAGTAGCGGTTTGCTCAATAATTCGGCTTGTACCATTTTGATACTTCTACATAGATTTTATTCTTTGCCACTTGTATTAAAACTTCTTGGTGATGATGATCATGATATGATACCTAGTTGTAGTTCTATCGATATTATTGTATATTTAGTTCAGCTATGACGCATTTTAGGTTCACTTTAATTTAGTTTCTACAGTTGTTAAAGTTGGTTTTTAATAAATTGTTCCTATGTAAGCTCAACACTATGGACGAAGTTATCATGACGAATAACTATCGAAAATATATTCTGAAGGACGGTACTGTGGACATTTATCGGGCATACCACCGCCCTGGAGAATCATATACATATACCATATACCATATACCTAGATACATTATTTCCCGTTGTTTTCGTCCTAGAGTATTTGCACAGGCCCAAGTCACAACCAACCAAGTACATCAGTAATTTACCTTGTAATACGATCTAGTGATTTCAAGGGTGCCATACTACAGGTATGTGCCCGACCCAGTTCTCGAAAATGGTCTTGATACATTTTATTGGGATAGATCTGTCATCACAGACATTGTCACCAATATCTCATATACCTAATGGTAATACTATTAGTAGTGCCAAGCAGTAGTGCAGCGGGCAATAACCACTTGAACGTCTGGCGCGCGCATTAAACATTACTGTCTTACGTCCAACTATTCGTGATTGTGATCGCCGCGCATGCCGCGCGTCCTATTCATTACAAAAAGCTATGTAACTCCTACTATAACATACCTAAATTATAGAAAAAAATACTGTAATGTAGGTCTAAGAACGTAGATTGTATTAATATTCTATTTATTTTTTTTTTCTCAACAATCGAACCTCTTACACTGACATCTAGTTGTTATAAGTTGCTCTATTTCATTAGCAAGCATTCTAAATCAATACAAACGTCATTGTAGTACGTCATTTATAAACTAGATGTCGGTTTTCTAAACTTGTTGCTCTGGACACTATAGTATCCAGGACGTAAGACGCAATATTTTTTTTGGATACCATGCTATCCACAGACGTTCAAGTGGATAAAGGAGAATGAGTAGAGCAGAGCGCCTTGCAGTAGGTACTCCTTGACGCACGCAATCTTATAGCATTATAGAAATAAATAAAATGATGATTTTGAAATGATGATTTTGAAACGTTTAATGTCATTGGTCAAATAAAAGCAAAAGGTTTGTCAACTCCTGCAAGATTTGTATCCATGACTATGAAAAATCTTTAGTGAATATGTCAAAAAAGCCACTTCAGTCCCAATCGCGAAATATTGTTTTCCATGTGTATCGTAAAATACGCGAAGAAGATGTAAATCAATCACAATCTTAGATTATAAAGCGCGTTGTCGACTTGACCGGTAAGTTGGATTGTACCATCGTAAAGGCGGGTACAGATTGCTGCAACATGAAATGTAACACGTTGTGGAAGAAAGAAAGAAGAAAGAAAGAAAGAAAGAAACATTTGGTGCAAAGCGGTCACACAATATCGATACCTCTGGGCTCAATAGTCGTAAAGGACAAAATGAGACTTTTCAGGAGAAGCAAAAAAACAAAAAAATAAAATTACTTTTTACTCTAACTTTTTTGTTTCTTGAGGTATTTTAATACAACCAAGGAAAAAAGTGCATAGAATTTATAGTGTTTTCTAAGGCAGTTTAAAAAAAAATCCCTAGAGCTGTATTTACCGAGATAGATGTCCTTTACGATCATAAATTTGAAAATAAAAGTCCTTTACATCCGTCGAATTTGCATCCTAAGATTTTACCGAAGGGTGTAAATATCGTTCACTGCAGAATACTGAAGAAAATAAGGTAATAAACAACTAGTGTAATAATATTTAGGTCATAAGGATCACTTGCTAACTCATTTTTAAGGGCTACATTATTAAATAAACTTAATTATTAAATGGATTATGGTATACTACTGCATTTTATTTACAAATAATCATGAAACTACCTAATATATAGGTATACTAATTATACTTAATAATTATAGAAATAAAAAGCACGTTTGTGTAATCAAATTGACTTTGTTTATTATTTTGAGATCCCTTCATGACGCGACCTATACAAAATAGTTGTATAGGTCGCGTCATGAGTTATGAGCGCTCTGTTTGAGAAGTGGTGACTGCACAAGTGAATTAAAGTATATTAATTTACCTTTAAAAGGAAGCTATTAAAGTATACTTACAAACATTATCTTTTGATTTATTTTAAAACTCCCTTAGGTGTTCGTAATTACCCTGCCTTCCCCTACGACCTTTGAGCCCAGAGGTATCGATATAACAAATTATACTATAAACAGTAATTACATTATTATAAATATCAAGTATTGGAAGCATGCTCATTAATAGTGAACATACTTCCAAACTTAAAACGCAACAGACACGCAATAAGTGACATGCGACACACAGATGCATCAAATGGGTGTCCAGTTCAGCATGTGCCAAGTGGAGACCTGGCGCTGGTTTTCAACTAGAACCCTGTTGGGCAGTGACACACGGACGCCGAACCGTCGCGCGTCGAAGCCGAGTGTGAATGAGTGAAAACATGTGAATATGAAAATGTGAACGTGTGAATGAACGGTGTGTGGAAGTATTGTATTTTAAAATTATACAGTAAATGACAATATTTAAATAGTACTACATTACTAATATTATAAACTTGAAAGCTTGTGAGTAGGATGGATGTTTGTTAGTCTTTTACGTAAAAACCACCGAATGGATTTTCATGACTCTTTACTCCTAATATAGCTCAGAATATAGATCAGAATAACACATAGGCTATATATCACCACGCTACTACTCAAGGGAACGTAGCAGTGATCAACTTTAAATAAATATAAAAAATTACATAAAATATACATACAAAATATAACACAGTGTTTGATACTTACACAGTAAATAAATAGAATAGTGATACGGTTGTCAAGCGATTGTACAACTCAAAACAAAGGACCCCATCGATACCGACGACAACCCAAAGTATCAAATCAATGAAACATTCGAGTTAACATTATCCAGCCTCCTTTGAGCCTCCAAGAGAAACAATCGTAAACGTTTTCTAAAGGTAGTAATTGTTTTTATGGGCCGCAACGGTGGTGGTAGATTGTTCCATATTTTGGAAGCCGAATAACGAAAACTACCCCTAAATGCCTCAGATCGATACCGCTGCACTGAAAGTTGTTGGGAGCACTGTCTTCTGGCGCACAATCTTCTGCCAGCAACCCAACCGAGTCTGTCAGACAAATAACGCGGCTCACCGTACTTGATAACACCGAACAGAATGCATGCCACATGCAATTTTCTTCTATTTTTCATTTTCAATAAAGAATTTTTACTGAGAAACGGGTGACATGACTTCTGGCCGGTATCGAAAAACAAAAGGAATACTTCGCAGGTAGAAGAAACAGAAGGAATACTTCACAGGTAGAATGGTTGGGTAGGCTCACTGGCTAACGGACTCACGCACGCCTCCCCCCTCCTATGAAGCGGGATGATACCCGAAAACTCCCCATAGACGCGGGATAGCACCCGAACCACCCCCTAGACGAGGCCGCATTAAAGCCGTAGGTCTGTTGGGAGCCCTGGGACATCCTTCCGAGGGCTTACCCGGGGCTCCCAACTATAGGCTGCTGGGCGATACCGTGGGGGTTTTAGTCGGTAGGAGTCCGGCATAACATCCATGAAGGACTTCCCCCACGGTAAAAAAAAAAAAAAAAAGGCTCACTGGCTATTTCAGGACGCGTATCCTTTTCGCTAGCTCTTGGGACCCTGCCTCATCTAATCGATGGAATGGGAATGGGAATGGCGAGAGGGTTCCCCGTCTTACTGGATTATAATCCAGCAAGATTTAACAAATAGGGCGCGAGTGTGTTGATACTTCCAAAAAAGTGATAAGTGCCAACAAGAAAAAAATATCTTTATTAGGTATAACTCAAAAGTTGATTGATGGCACTAGGTATCTCTTTATAAAAATATTTCACTTTAGCAGTTCAGTATGTTGTTAATTATTTTTCAAGAATAAAAATAAAAATCTCAAAATTATAACTAAATATGTCTACTGCTATGTATGAAATACTAATTAAAAATTTGTTTTATTTTAATTGTTTATCATGATAATATGTACTTATGGTCCCTGTGTATTGATTAAAAATAAATATATTTTCCCCACAATTTAAAAGTATCAATATAGTTTAATCCAATTTCCCCAGTATTGCACTTTACAATTTTCTAACTTGCTATTTGCCATGAGATTCTGGTACACCTATATCAGATAGCACGAGTGTCAAAATGTACAAACGTAAAATAGTTTCAAATCGTCAAAGTGTTGTATCGATCAAATGTAGGAATGCAGTGATGCTAGAAATTACGATTTCGATCTATTCTACTAACGAACCTGGCACTTGTCAGAGGGGCTGGCTCGTTAGTAGATTTTTTTTTTTTTTTATTATGTAGTATTCGTTATTGAACGGATACTAAGACAATTACAATCTAGACCTTAAGGCTAATAAGTAATTTAAATTTAACTTAATTTGCTAATACTTACAAGTTAAGAATGTGTCCAGTGGCACTTTTCTTATTGTCTCTATTGTTATTGATAGACACTTTGATCTTGTGTTCTTTAAACATAGCACTCACTGCACTTTGTTACGTTAATTCACAAAACTAACTCAAAGGGTTTAGTTCTTTTTAGTCTTCTCACTATGTCCGTGTTGTCTAGTAGCTGGATAGCCTCGACGTTCACATGATGAAGAAGCCTTTGTTCATGTGCTTCGGCGTGTTTTTTTATAACGTTAGTTACATTATCCACTCCAAGGTCTCGGTGGATGTCATCATTTCTGACGTACCAGGGAGCATTTACTATAGTCCGAAGTACCTTATTTTGGAACCTTTGTATAATTTCCACGTTAGTTCGTTTTGTACATCCCCAAAGTTGGATGCCGTATGTCCATACAGACATGAGTACTTGCTTGTATAAAAGTACTTTATTATGCACTGACAAGGTAGAATGTCTACCAAGCAGCCAGTACATATTTTTATATCGTAGATCTAATGCCTGTCGTTTCTTTTTGACATGAGCCTTCCAGCGAAGTTTAGCATCTAGCGTCATGCCCAAATATTTTGCCGTATTTTCGTATGGTATTACACGGTTGTTAATATATACTGGTGTATGAGTAGCTCTTTGGTTTGTAAAATCAATATGTGTCGACTTTGACTCATTTAATTTAATTTTCCATTTTTTAGTCCAATCGGTGATGGCATTAACAGCAATTTGCACCTTGTCTGCTGCTTCTTTGTGAGTGGCACCTGTGGCCATTATAGCGGTGTCGTCTGCAAAAGTGGCAATGACGCTGTTATTTGTTTCAGGGATATCGCAGGTGTACAATAGGTACAGGACAGGCCCAAGAACACTTCCTTGTGGTACACCAGCTTTAATTTGTTTGATATCTGAGTAAGCATCCTCATGTCTCACTCTGAATGTCCTCTCAGTTAAGTAGGATTCTAAAATTTCCACAAATTGTTTCGGGAGCGTTTTACTTAATTTATATATAAGACCTTTATGCCATACTTTATCAAATGCCTGAGCTACATCTAGAAATACTGTAGAACAAACTTTTTTCTCTTCTAATGTTTTTTCAATTACATTGGTAATTCTGTGTATTTGGTCAATTGTGGAGTGTTTTGCTCTAAAACCGAATTGGTAGTTAGGGATCAGTTCTCTGTCTTCGATAATAGGTTTTAGTCGCCTGAGCAATAGCTTTTCTAACAATTTCGCTATGATTGGTAAGAGTGATATAGGTCTATAGGATGTTACTTCATGTGGTGGTTTTCCTGGTTTAGGGATCATGATAACTTCAGCAACTTTCCACATAGTAGGCACATATTTCAGTCTAAAAGTGGCATTGATGAGGGTGGTAAGCTTCACAATTGCTTTACGTGGGAGATTTTGCAAGAGTTCTCCAGTGATTAGGTCGTATCCCGGTGATTTCCGTTTGGCCAAGTTTCTGATCATGTTATTAACTTCTTTTGGGGTAACAAGTTTTATATCTAAGTGGTCATTCTGAGTCTCATCTAGTACTATAATTTCAGAGCTTTCCTCTGTATTTATATGGAAAATTTGCTCGAGGTGTTCTGCAAACACAGTCGCTTTTTGTTTATTGTTAATGGCATATTTGCCATCTATTTTTTGAATGGGTGAAACGTGAATTATGGGCTTTTTTAAGCTTTTAGTGGCTTTCCATAGGGAGTAATCAGATGTGCCATTACTTGATAGTTGACTAAGGTAATGATTTGTTGTCTCATCGTGAAATTCCTGAATTGCTCTGCTTAACCTTTTTGTGAGTATATTTAGCAGAGTTTTATCAGGCGGATATCTACGTTGTTGCCACTTTTGTCTCTGGATTCGCTTCATGGCTATAAGATTTCTTATTCCGCAGGATATCTTTGGGTTGTAACTTTCCTTTTCATGTCAGGGGTATTTCGCCAGGCGCAGCGTTGGATGTCGTTAATAAATTTTGCAACTTCGTCATCTACTTGCTGTTTGTCTTTAAGAGGTACTTTGAGGTCTATGCAGTGATCTAAATCAAATTGAAAGCTTTCCCAGTCAGTGTTTTTTTTTCACTAAGGTTGGACTGCTTTCTTTTTGTATTATCGTCTCGCTTAGAGTTAAAATAATGGGTGAATGATCGGAGTGCATATCATATCCTTCTTCTATGTTAAGGTATGCAGCTGTCAGATTCTTATAAATGAAGAAGTCTATCAAGTCTGGTTTTCTACCAATATCGGTAGGCCAATAGGTTGGTTTCCCCGTTGAAATTACATTGCACTTGATTTCTCTCATGGCACATAGCAATTCTTTACCTTTGGTATTAGTTAATCTAGACCCCCAATGAGTGTTCTTCGCATTAAAATCACTTCCAAAAATGAATGTGTTTCCTAGAGCTTTCAACAGGTTACTGTACTGCTCTTTTTTCAACTCATACCTAGGTGGTATATACACAGCTGATATGGTAATATCATGAAGTTTTGTTCTAACTACAACTGCAACAGTTTGTGCAAATCGTTCTTCGCATTTGTGTTTTAGATAATGATAGATGTTCTCTTTAATAATGACGGCACTGCCACCACTCGCTGTGTTATTGGGATGCAGTGCGTGATATATATTATAGCCTTTAAAATGAATAAAAGATTCTCTAGTAAAGTGAGATTCTGATATGAGGCATATATCTATTTGCTCTGTTGTTAAGACTGCCTGTAACTCGTTTCGGTGCTTAAGGAGACCGTTTGCATTCCACGTCATAATTTTTAGTATGTTTTTCATTTTTGGGTTGAATGCATAGGTAATTGTTTAGTTTCTATGTTCCTTAACCTTTGGTCAAAGGAAGTCAACATGTTTAAAATTTTGGTAATGTTTTCTTCTGTAGTAATATTATCAGAGTTCGGGGGCGCCGTTGGCTGTGACCGTGGCTGCGTTGCTTTTGTCATTTGCGCAAAAGACACGCTATTTGTTACCTTTCTGTGGGTAGAACGGTGTAGTTGTTGTTTCTCATCCTCAGAGGCTTGGATTTTAGGCACAGCAACTTTGCGTTTGGAGGCTTTATTTTTCAATTGTTGTAGTTCTTTAGCTACAATACACCCTCTATAATTAGCCGGGTGAGGCTCACCACAGTGAACACATTTAGGTTTTGTAGCTATTGATTTAGTACAGTCCTTGGTGAGATGTTTCCCAGTACACTTCACACACCTTGGGTCCTTTGAACAGTATTTTTGGGTATGGCCATATGCTTGACACCTTTTGCATTGTGGGATTAATTTTGATGTTTTTAAAGGCTGTACATCTACCTTACAACCGAGTATGGCCTTAATGCCGTAGATATGGTTTATGTCTTCATCTTTTTGGAATGATAACATAAACATGTTAAGAGGTTCCTTAGTCCTCCAGCTTAGTTTATTTACAGCTTCCTGAATTTTATATCCTTTAGCATTCAAGTCGTCTACTATTCTGTCCGGTAGACATGAGGAGTGTACGTTTTTGACCATAACTCTGATCGGTCTATCTTGCTTATTCTCATACGAGTGCCAGAGACAGTTGTTTTGCAACAATAGATTTCTTACCGCTCTATATGAGTCTTCATCCTTGGCATTTATTTTAACGGTCTCCCCGTTCATCATTTTTACGATGAATGAATCCCCGCTTAAACTGGTCAGAAGAAGGTCGTAGAACTGTTGGTAGTTTCTGATATTTTCAACTATGATCGGTGGAGGTTGTGGTACTCTTTTTTCTTTTGGTTTCTCGGTTTTTGTGCCAGCCTGAGATTCCTGTAAGCTTGCTCCTTGAGAAGGAGGAGATAGTGAAGTGTTCAATTTCCTTTTCTTCCTACTTTTTTGTCGTACCCACTCTGTTTCACGGGCAAGTTCCTCATCGTCAGTCCCATATTCGACTGTCTCTTGAGGTTTGTTGGTCGTTGATTGTTCCTTCTCTAAAGGAACATTATTTTGTTTCTGGCTGAGTTTCAGCTGTTGTTGAAGTGATTCTATCTGGCTACTGAGGTCTTTTACTAGTTTTTGTAGCTCGAGGCGCTCATTCTGTTCCTCTATGTACCTGGTGTACAACTGATGCTCGAGTTCAGTTTTAAGAACTACTTTGTTTGGTGAAGACATCATTGAGTACAAGTTATAATTTTGAAAAACTATAACTTACCATTTGTATTGACAATTAAACATGATTCACTTACGGCGGTATGTAGGTCATCGCGGCGACCGTGTCGTCAAGGCGCGCCGGAGTGCGCTGCTGCGTCAACAGTTTTCACACGAGCGCGAACTTGTGCAAGAGCGTGTATGACGCGACCGTTCTCGCTAGAAGCCAAATGACGACTCGTACGTTCGTACGTTAGTAGATAGGATCGAAATCAGTTTCGTAGCAGTAGGTTAACGTACACACGTATCTATACAAGATATAGCTTGATTCAAATATCTTGGACCTGAATCGCAAGATATAACAGGCCCTAGTGCGCGCAGATTGTTTTGTAATAATCTATACTTGATGAATTTTTGGCGAGAGCGGGAGAAAACTCTCCCACCCGAGTTCCGCAGTCGGCGGCTTGGGCACCGCCGACGTGTCTTCGCCGAAGACCATCGGCCTCCATGACCGGGGGCCTGAGGACGGTGAGTTGGCTGCTCACCGTCTTTACAGAAGCAGGCCCATGACGGCAGCGTGACGTGAGGGATTCACGCACGCCCCCCCCTCCCCCCCACAACTTCGTGTCTATCAGCTATCATCATCCTTACACAAAAACGAAATAAGTAATCCGTACTTGGGAAACAAAATCTTTTCATACCATCATTATGTTTTAATGAAGCGAAAAAGCAAATTAACCCAGGCCCTTGTCCATAATAAGCGAGGCAAAATAAACCCTTGGCGGCATCGCTTGACCTATTTGATGGCCGAGAGCCGAGAGCTCGACTTGACCCGCTAAGATAATGGAAAATATTTATACTTATTGTAGCTTGACCAGCGCATGTAATATTAGTAGGATCTACTTAGAAGATTAAGTAGATACTCTTTGTAGCTATCTAACTAGACTAGTGGATGCTCGGAAACGCCTTCGATAGGTACTACTACAGATTGTCACTTTGAAATCTCCATTTGTTTGTTGATTAGGATAATATTCTTCTATAGTAGGACATAAGTTAAATGGGCAATTTTACCTACCTACCCTATCTCTAAAGAAATATTTGCTTAAACAACTTCTACTTACATAAAATACTATAAGGGCATTACCTGATAAGCTTTAAAGCACTCCAAAGTTCCAAGTATTTGGAAGCTTGTAAACTTATGTTGTTATTTATGGTTTAAGCTGCCCCAAACTTTGCGAGGTAATCAGAATTTCTTCGAACTTTTGTAATTTTCATCGACTTGTTTACTTAGGGTAGGAAAGCGATTCGATGCTTCTAAAATATGTCATCAACGGCAGTGATATAGAGGTTGAGCGTTCGACGGCTTAATGAGAGATCGCCAGGTTCGGTACCCGCTCCGTGCAAATAGTTTATAAACATGAATATGTTAATTTGCTTCGGCCGGAGTATTTTTGTATACAAATAATAACTATTAACGGGTGAATAAAATTAAGTATCCTAACATTCTAGTCTAGATAGAACCCTTAATATAAGTTAGCATTTAGCCTCCGTGGCTGGCGTGGCGGTAGCGAAAGCAACTGCTTCGCCGGAGGCGCGGGTTCGATCCCCGCTAAGTGCAAATATTTGTATGCATGGATATGGCTATTTCCATTGTTTCTATATATAATATGTATGTATTTACAAAAAAATACCTCAAGTAGGTACCTATTCCATAACCCAAGGTAGTTAAGCTTACCGTGGGTCTAGATGGCGTTGTGTAGAATGTTGTGGAATATTTATTTATTGTTATTTATATACATAATAACTCAGATAAGTTATACTTACTATGGGTCTAGATAACGTGTTGTTTAGAATATTTATACTTAGGTATTTATTGGGAACATCAAACTTCACTTGAAAAACCATGCGTTGTAAAAACTACTTACCTATATTTAACTCAATAATACGAGACTTGCTGTGACGTCAGAGAAATTCCACGTTGAAAGCAATATGGTTTTATTGCTGTGTGGTCACTTCACAGACGTATGCCTATTGAAGGTATTCTTGTACGACTTATTAAGTACCTACGAATTCATTCATTGCATTTGATTTAGTGATTGTTAGTATTTTAACATCTTGGTTACTACCTGACCATAGGTAGGTACCTACCTACTTTTGTAGTTATAGGTAAGTTGTACCCGCTAACCTAGTTGACTGACTCAACCGCGGTTTTCGTCTACCATTTCTTACTAAGACTGACTCTTTTTTTTTACGTGGTGGAATGCGTTTAAGCAATCTCCAATCTTTTGTACTGTTGGACACTGATTGCAATGAGGTTGAAACCATCATAATGGGTCTTAAAAGTGTATGTGCAGTTGGATGGGACGGAATCTCGAATAAGATGCTTAAAGATTACAAACATTTAATCGTTGCACCATTAACACATATTTTCCGAACATGTTTGTCCGAAGGTGTCTTTCCCAGGGCTCTCAAAAAGTCAATCATATTACCGATGTATAAATCAGGTGACAGGGACCGTGTTGACAGCTACAGGCCAATTTCCATACTACCCTCTATATCTAAAATCTTAGAAAAAATTATAAATACAAGACTGACAACTTATTTAGAAATATAATTTATTATCAAATAATCAATATGGCTTTCGTAGGGGCAGATCAACTGATGATGCGGTACATAACTTAACTGATACTATTGTAAAAAACCTGACAAATAAAAAGAAAGTTCTGGGTATATTTTTGGATCTGTCTAAGGCTTTCGATACGGTTTCTGTTCCTATCTTGCTCAATAAACTAGATCGATTAGGAATTAGAGGGATACAGTTGAAACTTTTAACAGATTATCTTTCAGATCGCACACAAAGGGTAAAAATCGGTGAGCGTGAGAGTGAGGAGCTGGCCGTGACTTATAGCGTTTCCCAAGGAAGCATACTTGGTCCCACACTATTTTTGACGTATATTAACGATCTTTGCGAACTGCCTCTGAAGCATGGTAATCTCATCTCTTATGCCGACGATACTGCACTTCTTTTCGCTGATGACTCCTGGAAGGATACTTTTGGGACTGCGCAGGCCGATTTTAATTTGGTATCAGCATGGCTTCGTAAACATTGTCTAACTTTGAATGCGGTTAAAACCAATTGTTTGCAATTTTACATGAAACAACCCAATGTACATTGTGGGTTCAAATTAGTTGCCCACGGTTGTCTAAATCCTGAAGATAATGGTTGCAAATGTCCCGAAATTTCAAATTGTACTTCAGTGAAATATTTGGGAATCCTTTTGGATAACTCGCTGACTTTTAGAGCCCACATCGCGCAAACTACTGCTAGGTTACGTAAGCTCATGTTTATTTTTAGATACATTCGGCATATCGCGGAGCAAAATGTGATAAGAGAAGCCTACCTGGCATTGGTTCAGTCAGTGCTGTCTTATTGTATCACATCGTGGGGAGGTGCGGGCAAGACTTTACTACTACAGTTAGAAATAGCTCAAAGAGCAGTATTAAAAGTCAGCACCTTTCGACCAATATTATTCCCCACATCTCAGTTATATAAATACTGCAGTGTTCTCACTGTCAGACAACTATACATTCTACACTTAGTTACCCGACAACATTCAATTGTGGTACTCAATGCTCCACTTGCCTTGGGTCGCCGCAGACAAGACAGGGTCTGTGCTCGACCGCTTTTCAGATACCAATACGTCAACTCGCATTTCTGTTTTCTAGGTCCGTATGTTTACAATAAATTAAATAAACTTTTGGAGATTTGTGATCTGAATAAATTTGAATGCAAAAGAAAAGTGACTGACTGGCTTTTGGGTGTGGAATATGATGAAACTGAAAAGATCATCGAAGTTTTATCTTAAATTCTTCTGGATTTTACCTATTTAGTTAAATAACTTCACATACCCACTACATACATCACGCGCATATTTACACAACAAATACAAACAACACTAACACAAATCATAACACAAATCATAACATTTAAATAATTAGAATAAATAGTATTAAAAAAAAAATGTTTTTCGAAAAAATATATATAAAAAAATTATAAGTAATAATAATAATAATTAGATTACACAACTATTTCTGTGTTATTTATCTTCCTGATTTGCATTCGTAAAATTTCATTAAAATTGAAATTTGAACTAATCTAATTGTATTTCTAAATTGATTTAATTGTATTTTGAGTTTAAATCTAAATAAAAATAAAAAAAAAATATATTTTGAATGCGATTGTAATATGAACATGATTGAATTTAGATTGTGATTTTAATGCTAATTTAAATTGTAATTTGAAACGGACTTTTGAAACTTGTCATAGTTTGATATTATTAAATTGTTTAGTTGGTTTGATAATAACTTAACTTAAAGCTGTTCTAACTAATATTGAAATACTTATTGAAATTACCTCAATCGAATTTAATGTATAAAGAGATAGAAAATCCGATTATATGATAGATAGATAAGTTCTGATCCTGAGATACAAGTTTATAATAAACTTAGTTCAGGGGAAGAAGCAACAATTTGTAATGCATGCAATTAATATAAGATACCCATGTAAGATCAACTAAGTGATGTATTTAAAAAATGTACTTTATGATGATGATGAAATAAATAAATAAATAAATAAATAAATTCGCTCACCCCCCCGGGGGCAGAGGGCGGGCTTCGTGCGGGACTCCTAGCCTCCGAAGGAGGCCAGACTACCCACTAAACCACCACGGTGTCCGTCGTCACCAAATATCGACGATGGCGGGAAACTAAGACTGACTCTGACCTAACGTCGGACGTAAGGTTGGTACCAACTTACAACCAGGCCCTCGATTCTACTAAAGCTTAAACATTGTACCGCATTGTGCCGCACTGTAAAAAATGACATTAAATTTTAGACTTTATTTCTATACCTCTAAAGTCCAAAATAAAATGAAAACAGTTTCATTAGGTACACTTTTTCAATTACCCTGCAAATGTCATTTAATTTTGAACTTTAATCGATTAAGAGTCTCACTCAATTGCACTGGTGGCGGGGTGGCACCAAATGGTTTGGCTTTAGCGGGATCGAGGCCCAGATCTTATATCCAAATGACGAATCTTCTATCTACTGTACCTACTATAAATCCGGCGTCCGGCGAAGTATCAAAACCAGTAACTGTTGTTGTACAGTAACAGTCATCTTATTCGTGACTCTTTAATTAAACACATTAATCGTTTACAAAATCATTTTATTTTTTTAGAAGTTTTCTGTAGAATCACACTGGAAAAGGTTTACAGGCAGGATATCACATTGAACATTTATTTTATAAACATTTATTCAAGATACTTGTGAACATTTAAGCCTCGTATCCACTAGGCAACATTTGACGGCAATGTTGCGCAACACGTGCAATGTTGCCGGCCAACGGGCAACATGACGCGCGGCTTGCTGTTTGTTCGACGATTGATCATGTACGGACAGACAACATCAGACGACAACGCGACTTTGTTGCGCCACATGGCACGCAACGTTGCTTAGTGGACATAGGCATTATCTACAGAAACGTACACTGAAAAATTACCTATAGCTTATATTTTTTTCTGTTTACATGTAAAGGACATTAATATTTTTCATTTCATTTTTGCTTATAAAGTAGATTTAGTGTATCTCTCTCAGTTCAGACAATTTTTATAGAGTGAATAACTTGTACTTACAAAATTTAAAAAATCTGTAAGCCGTGTAAAACAACTTTAATAATACAAAATATATTTAAAATAGAAATACAATAAAAGTTCGTTTCAAAGATTTACTCCTGTAATATGCCTAAGTTTTGTGCTTAAAATTAAGTATACCTAACTGAACCATAATCCAACCATGAAATGTACCTATGTACCTAGGTACGGTCAACAAAGGAGATATGGTTCCACCTTGACATACAACTTTATATGAAAAAGTGGAACCTTATCTCCTTTGTCGACAGTACATCAGATAAAATATGTACCATAAAACAAAATAAAGTATTATAGATACCGCAATCTGGCTTGAAAACGGTGTAAGGGTCACATCGTTCGGCCTAAATAATAGGTAGGTACCAAAAGAAATACGAAGTTACTTCATGGTAGGTACCACCATTCATTTTTGTGCGAAGCTTTGAATGTACTTTTCATGGTAGACCCTGTAGAATATATATCAAGGTACCTATATGTAGGTAGGTACTAAAATAAAGTGAAAAACTGCACACGGTAACAAAAAATTTGTCCAAAGCAATTCTCAGCATCGTAGAAAATTACATTTTTGTAATAGAAAAGGTCTTATAAAATTCTTAGTTTTTACATACATCTTAAAATATTATATGTGTGTAATTAATTATACAGTAACATTTACTCAAAGTTAACTAACATTCTAGGTCAAATTTTTTGACTGATCTTCCTATTAAGGTGAAGAATATTTTTTGCAAAACATAATTTATGTATTGTAAAATATCCATTATGTACGGAATGTTTTTTTATGTGTTCTATTAAAACATATGAAATAGGTAGGTATATAAAGAATATAATATTTGTTTATAGATTCTAAATTACAAAGGCGATGTTGTTACTGTTTTTTTGACGTTTTCATAACAAGGTAGGTAAGTTCGTGCCGTGCATTAGTTAGGTAGGCTACCTACATTGATGGATCTTACACTCTTATCCTAGTAAACTCAAGTGAAAAAGAAAACTGATAACAGTTTTATTTGTAATACTGATAGAACTTATTCCTAATTGAATATGCTAAAATTACGGGTTCATTCGTTTTTAATTAAAAAAAAGCATTTTCTTCATCCAAAAGGGGTGCCGAGTGTCTCAATTAAATGCGTACAAAGCCCGTCTCCTCCGAGAGCTTTTAGGTGAGATACGTAGGTATCTACTTGTATTATTTCAGTCGTTGAAAAACACTTTAGATAAATAATATACTAATAAATAAACAGTTTTCGACAGTCTCATATAATCTAAAATATAAAATTCTCGTGTCACAGTTTTCGTTGCCATACTCCTCCGAAACGGCTTGACCGGTTTTGATGAAATTTTTTGTGCTTATCCGGTATCTATGAGAATCGGCCAACATCTATTTTTCATACCCCTAAATGGTGCAGCGGGAACGGGATCTGACGCCGATCGCGGGGCGGGAAAAAATTGGCGGTACGAAGTTCGCCGGGACCCGGGACAGCTAGTCTAATATATAAAATTCTCGTGTCACAGTTTTCGTTGCCATACTCCTCCGAAACGGCTTGACCGATTTTGATGAAATTTTGTGAGCATATTGAGTAGGTCTGAGAATCGGCCAACATCTATTTTTCATCCCCCTAAATGGTGCAGTGGGAACGGGATCTGACGCCACGAGGGCAGGAAAAAATTGGCGGTACGAAGTTCGCCGGGACAGCTAGTATAATATAATAATTATAGTATTACATACAGTAACAACTAATAGATCAATAATTTAGATTTGCTTTATATTTCCCTGTTTTATACCTTTCGGCTCTCGGTCCTATAAGATATAAAAAATCCTACAATAGATCAACAGTAAGTATACAACGCCTTTGTAACTTTTAAGAATCATGAAAAGATCACCAAATTATAAAAGGTACACATTTTCAGATTGTAATATAATAAACTACTTAAATACATCCTTACGTACTATAAGCGTAATCACACCGATCACATAACACCATGTAACATTTCAGGATACTAGGAAGACTAAGGTGAAGTATTTATAGATCCACTACATTATTTTTATGATAGAAGGATATACCTATTAATATTAAGCTGACGATACCAGTAGAAAATACAAAACTGTTATCAACTCCGGGCTTAGTCTTCTATGTATATGCTCAAAAGCTATGACAACACCATTTAGATAGTTTAATTTTTAACCGACTCCCAAGGAAGTTATTATTTTAATTGTCATCAGCAATCAGTCGTCAGTTTATTCGATAGTTATGTCAAATCATTTATCTTTTATCATTTCTCAGAATACTAAGAATAGAAAATCCAGGGAAGTGCCTTTAAACCTCGTTTAGATGGAAACATGTTCACAGCATTTATGGCAAAAGCCGATTAAGTACTATAGAGAACTTCCTCTTAGTTTTATATACCATCTACCGCACGTCATTGGCTTATTATTGCAAATTCTGTACCATTTAACCATCAGTAACAACTTGCCAATGATGTACTTAAGTGCAGTTGTTGCAATCATGTACAATGTACATACCATCTGATTTTCACGTTTCAAAATATGAACATTGGAAGGACCTTTTATAGAAGGATCAGTTAAGTAAAGACCATGTATTGTTTATGTTCAAGTTCTGTTCATACTAGAAGTTATTATCTATTCTGTTCTAGAAGCATCCGTTAACCACTTAATATAGAAGTTCCTTGGTACAAGTAAGATCGCACTCGTAAATTGGGGTAAGTACCTAGGTACTTCTTACTCTCCGAAGAAATTCTTAAAAAAAACAGTAATCTCACTTACGGTTCAAGTATTTTTGTGATTTTCTATCAAGACTCTGAAACTCCCGAATGAGAAATTTACTTGTATTTTCAATATAAAGAAATTTAGTATTTTGGTATCGTATTTGTAGGAGTAGGTTTAGTAGATTACAGAATTCACCCCTTTATGATAAAATTAATACACGACCAAAGCAGCAGATATTTTAACATCTAAAAAGAAGTACCATGCAGTTTCCCAACAACAAACTGCTCTTAGTTGCATTTGCTACTAAGTGCTAATGGAAGGAACATTACGCACTTAGTTACAAGTGCAATTGAATTCAGAACACTTAGGTCGGGAAACCCATGATTGAGCTTCCTGAATAAATGATTGAATCTGTAGGCAGCTTACAGGAACATTTCATGCTGGTAGAATGTCCTTTAATATTCTCTTTCATTTCATTACATTATTGTAGCGGGCTCAGCCGGCCGTCACTAGAAAACAGATTAAACAACGTTCTGGAAGTTTGAAAATTTACTCATTTTATTACAAACCGAGCATAGGATACCTTAACAGAATGTAGGTCAATTTCTATTATGTTACGGGTTTACAATACCAAGTTCCGAACACGAATGGTCGAAACTTGAGGGAAACATCGAATTTGTTAACCTACTTTTAACGTTGACTGTACGCATTGGTCACACTCTAAATTCTGATAAATCGTTAAATAAATAAGAATACATCGGTAGTAATTCAAAGGTTTATAGCCAAAACTAAATAAAATAATCCGATGTAAGATATTTCGACTTTACCGTCAGTTGTAAGTGGAAAAATTCAGTTACATAAACCACAGAATAACTTATACTATTGTCCTAAATTTTCAGTAAGTCACGTTAGGTATCGGAAAACCAATCCTAATTAGGTAGGTACCAAGTACACGTAGATAGGTACCCTATTAGGGTTTGTAAAAGGACAGTTCTCAGAAAATAGGCAAGATATAGATAGAAAAATAGGTATGTACCTACCTAGCCTACAGAGGGTTTTCTCTTTGATTGCCTACTACAACACCAGAACGTATACTAGTTATGACCTGGGTGCTAACTACTATTTACGTTATGCGATAACGTTCAAAACACATTCCTTTCTGGCACAGCAATAATTTGCTATTTGATTTAAACACGTTAGCCGAAGACTTTTATCATAAACATTTGTTGTATTAGTGAAATTTTTCATTATGTATCCCTCTTTTCGAATGTAATTCTTGAATATTTTCAAATATCTTATCAGCCAGGTCTATCATGAAAACCTGCAGAGCTAAATCGTTTCCATGGAAAACATCCCCAAATTAAATCTGATTACAGTATGTGCGACTTTGGTTCTTCATAAATCCTACCGAAAGAAAACCGAAGTGATTTCATTGGCTAAATGCTACGTTTATTGTTCGTGTTTCTTGTGGACCCGAAGTTTCAGATGTTCCATGGTAGCCCTCATATTGGTATAATTTATATCTAGGCAGTGTTTTAGATGACTGCTAGACAACACAAGGAATAGAACGTTAAAAATCTACTAAACTGATCCTCCCTGAAAATTAAAAAATCATAAACACAAAGTGATGATTTTTGGAATTCTACCGTCCATAGCTCAAGTTCCTAATTCAAATAAGTTATACAAAAGACAACTTCATCAACTAAAGACAAAACAAGGTGGTTACTAATGGTTTTCATTTGTAGTGAAATGTGATCGAGTTAACGCTTCGTGAAGGGGTTGTTGCGAGTCGAACGAGCGGCTGCAGCTGCAGCTGTGTGCGTGCAGTTGCATAGTGCATCGAACATACGTAGAACGAAGCCACGCGCCCGCCCAAATCGCCTCTTCAGATTACCTGAAACAAATGGTAGGGGTCTTGTTAATGGATACGTCACTCAAAGCATTATTGCTCGGCGTCAAGTGGGATGAAAGGAAATTGACTTAACATGAATTATTAATGTTTTTCTAATAACTCGTGCTCAGAAAGGCGGAGGTAAAATAAATGTTACTATAAGCGAAATTACTAATATTCCCTATAACCCTTCAGCTAAGCTAAATTGCTTTTGTAAGGTATGGGTTCACACCGGTAGTGTAATCGCCAAGAATCGAGCTAGTGACCTTTTGATCGTAAGGCCGACTCCTTTACTACTAAGCTACTGAATGCTTTTTGTTTAATTTCTTACTCTATGAAAGGTTTAAGAGATAAGGTGATCAATAAATGGAAATTTGGTAATTTGCTTTTTTTTGTACCACGTCGGTGGCAGACAAGCACATGGAAAAGTGGTTACCATCGCCTATGGACGTATGTAACTCCAGGGGTGTTACACTCATGTTGCCGACCCTGAAGAAACCTTCTAATACCCTTCTAGAAGAACCCCATATTGTTGTCGCATGGGGAAAGCTTATTGTCAGTATAAAAATTATTTAATGTTATAAAACATGTGAAACTACAAACGTAAATAATATATTAAATATATTAGTTACGCCATATTAATCTCAACTGAAAAGGAAATCTCAGACATCAGTCCCACGCCTTCTCCACCCCTGAGCTTTAATGTAACGGATGAAACACGAGTACCTGTCATCTACCATTAGGCGCCTACTTATTGTCTGACAACGAGAAATTCCTTTGTAAGTATAGCTCTTCAATCTTGACGTAAATTGTGAGCAACAAATAAGTTTAAATCTGTAGAACTTAAGTTAGTATAGGTCGATTAATATATCTTGAACCTAAATCGCATAATATAAAAGGCTCTGGCGCACGGAGATTCTTTTGTAATAATCTATACTTGGTGGATTTGAGATCTTCCACCACACTAGCACCCCGTGCTATCTTCAAAATACTTACATCCAAGAAACGTGTAGGTACTTAGCATATATGCTAATGCATCTATATACTCCACTCATCTACAGACCACCACCAGACACCAGATTATTTAAAAAAGAATTATACCTATAAATGGCTGCATGCCCAATTTTGTAAACCTGTAACTTTTATCTATATCATGTTTTAATGCAAATAAATTGAATTGCCTTGAATTGAATAGAGCACATTTTGAGCACAGTTTAGGTCCAAGAAATGTGAATCGAGTTATACAGTCAGCGTCAGATCTATCTTGACGATCAAAGTAATCAAAATGATCTTAATGCCTTGATTTTCCCCTTTCCTGTTGACTGAATGTCCTTACATTTGGTACACCCTTAGTTCGGATCGGACAATAATAATTATCTAAGAATAATATCTACAAATAAATCAATGAAAAATGTTTGACTTGACCTTAACACCTATAGTTCATTTTGAGACCTTTTGAGACCCATGTAGTTGGTGGACATTCTTTGAGTTAAAAAATGGTTCTGTACAATGTACCTATCTATCATGTTATCTTTCTTGTAAAATGTGTATCTTTAAAGAACATTGAAATATCTAAAAAGTTATTTCGATGTTGTAATGGCATTATGAACTTCACCCTTTTTTTTTACCGTGAGGGAAAGTCCTTTGTGGATGTTATGTTGGACCCCTTTTTTTTTTTCGTGCGAAAATCTCTCGATAACCTCGGATACCCCCCTGCCGGAGCCGGATGGGGAGGTTAGATCGGACTCGAACCGACTAAAACCGCACGCCGACTGTGGGTCGTGGTGCTAGGCCGGAGGTGAGATTGTGTCGGACCCCTACCGACTTCCTACCTTTCACCCATACCTAATCTCCCTGACCCGTTTTCATTAATCAATATATCACGTACAGTCAACTACAAAAGTAGCTTAACAAATTCTAATTTATTGAACACTGTGGCCCCTAAACCTCACATAAAATTGTGAAAAAAAACATTGAATATATAAATTAAGCTTGTCTTCTGGGAATCATAACACTACATTTACTATAGATAGATGCATTCCATTATAAAAAGATTTGTAAAATATTTTAGTGTTAATCAACTTATGGCGTTGACTGTACCTAAGTGTCAAACCCTTCCGTAGTCTAGAGCTGGCCATAGGCCAATTATAATAGGTAATTTACGCAATGAAAATGTGTGAGTGAACTCTATTAAATGTAATTTCATAATTGATCCAAATATTATAATGTAATTAATTTTAGGTAACTATAGTTAGGTATGATAGCAAAGGTGATAGGTATGTGACGCCCCACCCGAATAAAAATTATTAGAACGTTACGTCATTACGTCAGCAGGCTTCTAGTGTTTACCAATATTTAATTATAAAAATTAAAAATGTCTAGTTCATATTATTAACGATAATACCTCCAAAACAAATAGGTGCTAACGCTGCTATCAATATTATCTGACGTTATAATAAATGTAGATATGTATATCTCTTGTACAATCTGACCTGACTCTGCCCGCGTGAGTAACCAGATGGAGTGACGATCTGCAAAAGGTGGCTGGGACAGACTAGATGCGGAAGGCGGAGTATTTGGATGAAATGGTACACACTAAGAGAGGCTTATGTTCAGCAGTGGACTGCAGTGGGCTAATTTATTGATCTTAGTAATGGTGCAAGATTGTTATCGCCAATTTCTTCGTGACAATTCACCAGTAACTAAGAATTACTTTTTAGGTAATTCTCTCGGTAATAATAAATTTGTCTGGCCCAGAAATAATTTCGCAGAAAATTATTCGAGCAATTTAAAAAACATTCGAGCTTGCAAATACGTACTTCATTACTGAAATACTGCTGTAGGTACAATAATATCGGCCGTAATACTGAACACGCTACTTTTATATCGTGCAGTAAAATAACTAGCTTGCTGCTATTTTAGAAATTGATCAGTAGGTAGCATAGTTAATCAGTGAAATGCCTCATGGGTCCGATCACTACAACACAACTTTGATAAAAAAAAAATTGGTGGTACCTAAAAAAAATATACAGTAGGTAGCATACCTACTGCGATACTGAATAAAAAATACAGAATCCAAAGATGCGCAAGATTTCGAGGCATGTATATTCTTCACTATACTTTTTAGTTTTTATGCGGTACGTATACCTACGGCTATCGCAACGGTCTATAAAAGCACGCTCAAGCTGTGGAATGAACTCCCTGCTGTGGTTTTCCCAAGCGACTACAATATGGGGTTCTTCAAGAAGTGCATTA
Organism: Eilema sororculum; assembly: GCA_914829495.1. Classification (NCBI taxonomy): domain Eukaryota; kingdom Metazoa; phylum Arthropoda; class Insecta; order Lepidoptera; family Erebidae; genus Eilema; species Eilema sororculum. The sequence continues at coordinate 13,506,177 of OU618552.1, read as the reverse complement.
GAAGGTTTCTTCAGGGTCGGCAGCACGAATGTAACGCCCTTGTTGTTGCATACGTCCACAGGCCAAGGTGACCACTTTTCATTAAGTGGCCCGTGTGCTTGTCTGCCCCTGAGTGGTATAAAAAAGCTCTGTACCTACCTACAAATTATTTCTTTTCCAACACAATTTCGAAAGCCTGGCACTGTAATTGGATGTAAATCAAATTCTGACGTGAAATAGGACCGGTCTACCTACCTACATAAAGCAACATTTTAACGCTTATTTCCACAGCTTTTAAATTTGTAAAACAGGGACATTGGAAAACAAGGGAATGTAAATATCCAATTCAATTTTCACAAATGATAAATATTGGACTCATTGTTATTCACTTCGTCTCTTACATCAAGGTTTGTTATTTCAACACGAATATATTATATTCATATACTAGCTTTTGCACGCGGCTGTCACGCGTGGATGTCGGTTATCGCGACCAAACATAGCTTATGTCCTTTCTCATGGTCTAATTTACTACTATACCAAATTTCATCAAAATCCGTTCAGTGGATTAGGCGTGAAAGCGTAACATACAGACAGACAGAGTTACTTTCGCATTTATATTAATAATATGGATTTATTTATGTTTTTAATACTTTAATCTTTATCTGAACATACAATAAGTAGATACCTATCTATCTAACAAGAAATGTTGTCTTGTTATTGAATTGTGTATCTATTTATATAAAAATCAATTCGCCCTTCCCGGCGAATAAAATGGTAATCGCAAATTCCAAATTTTACAGGAGAAGCAAATAACTGTTTTTTGCTTATATCTCAGTGCAGGTAGATTGTATGGCAATAATTTATATGTCAAAAGAAAGCTAATTTTTGTGCAGACTAGTTTCTATGTTAATTTTATTTCATTAGGCTATTGGAATAAAGTAATTTAAGAAAAACATTTTACCGAAAATGTAGATAAAAATTATAGTACACAATGTATCATTACCATATTATTCGCGTGTTATTCCCATTGCTGCCGTGGTCAGTAATAATACATTACAGTATTGTTCATGTAAATATGGAGCTAAAAATGTTTACGGTAAATGAACATTACCATATTATTCGGGGAAATGCATGTGATAGTGTCTACGGTAATATTACTTTGCAAAACTATTCTTCAATATATTGTGTCAACTGATTATTTGTAATATTATATTGCAAATATAATATTTGATCAAACAATACAGTAATAATTTGTTAAATTACATAATATTGCGGGAATGAAGAGAGCTACCACAGTCAGGTTGCAGTATATTTATTACTACTCAATGATTTAATAAAGCAATGTCTTACAAACTAAATAACAGGCTTATATACTGATTTATCCACCATTGGTGGAGTGGGAGCGATGCTTGTGGTCACGTCCTATCTTCTCACTGACTTGAAGAAGGCATGGGGAGCTGTGAGAAAACTCACAGATGACCCACCAGCCGCTGCCAACCCTGGTCGAGTGACGTCAAACCAAGCGGCCCACCAACTCCTCCTAAACGGGAAGACACAACACCTAAGACCCATTAAGTTCGACAGTCATCTCACCAACCAACCAAATTGGCCAGCCCTTTTCACTGCAGGAAATCATAGACACCATAAAATACTAAAAACGAGTAAGGCAGCAGGCGTAGACGATATCACTGTCGACCAAATAAAACATTTTGGGCCCAGAGTAGTGTCCTGGCTTCTTGATCTCTTTAACAACTGCCTAAAATCCTCCAGAATTCCAAAACTGTGGCGAAGAACATAATTAAAAGCGCTCCTCAAGCCTGCCAAGAGCCCCAACGACCCTAAAAACTACCGCCCCATTTCTCTACTCTGCCACACCTTCAAGATATTCAAAAGAATGTTGCTAATCTCATTGCCGAACAGGCTGGATTTAGACCCGATAAATCGTGCACCAACCAATAACCCTGAACACAAAACACTATCTATACGCGGACGACCTGGCGCTTACTGGTCAAACAAAAAATTTCGAAGAGGCTGAATTAAGACTGGGTGCAGCTTTGGAAAGCCCAGACCAGTACCGCAAAGAGAATGTACTAATAACCATATAATGGACTAATAAACTAAAAATGGGAGATAAACCAACTCCTTAACATCTCGTGGCGAGGGGTCGAGATTGCTCGATCTCTTCCCAAAGCCACGTTACCTCGGCGTTACTCTCAACCGAGCTCTCGCCTATAAAACCCACTGCCGAAACACCAAACAAAAAGTGGCGAGCAGGCAAAATTTGATGCAAAGGTTAACATCCACGTCTTGGACATGTTGTCAGGGCAACCGGCCTCGCTCTCTCTTTCTCAGCGGGTGAGTTCGCGTATCCAGTATGGCACCGCTCTGCGCATGCTAAGGAGGTTGATACTGCCCTAAACGACACATGCCGCATTATAACGGGCTGCCTTAAGCCTACTCCCCTGAACAGACTGTATCCACTAGCTGGTACCACTCCACCAAGCTTACGACGGCACGTTGCTTGCGAGGTTGAGAAGAGAAGTAGACTGTAAATATAGCTGCGGATGGCTTTTTTGCTGACTGCTTCTTAACGAGAGAGATGTCTTCTTCTTTCGTTAACCGTGTGTGCAGTTGCTATATGTGCCGACACGCTGCTGTGGTCGTAGGATCCAGGCTACGCGGTCGCTGCAATTAGTGGTACCCCTGTTGTGGCCGTGTATGCTGGCTGGTCACTTTGGTCTCGATGGCTTTTTGAAGATTCAGCAGTCTTATCTCTCTTTGGAGCGCGCCAATGCCAGTTGTGGGCAGTTCCATTTCGCCGGAACTGGGTGCCGCTAATTTGCGGAGTACTTTTCTTCAGTAGTCATCGTAATTTCAAGACTAACCGCTGGTCCCTTAGATGCGGGCCGCGTGCGGTGCTTCCTTGACGTTAACATTGTTGACGATTGCTATGACGGCGTGTGCTGCGTCGACATTTTCTGCTATTGCGCTAAGTTGCATATAGTTCCGTCTGCATTTTTGCTAACTTGCCATTATGTAGGTTGTTGCGTTGCGTCATCGTTTGACTTTTTTTTGTTTCCGTAGTTTCGAAAATGTGAGATTATTGCAATTATGTTCTTTCTTCGAAGAGACTCGGCCACTGATGACTTTTAGTCGAATGCGTGCATCAGTGGCTACGATCCGTATTTTCGTAATCATAGATTCTTCTACTATTCTTATTCTTCTTCTTCTTGAAGATGAAGTGTTCGATTTGCCTTTTTTGTACCTAGTCTCTCAATCGTATGTCGATCTTTGGAGAGTTTTTGTGAGGCGATGATTGTCGGGATGGTGATTGCATTTGTCGCGCATTGTGTCGCGGAGCCGGTCGAGACTGTGGTAGCCGTACCGAAATTATTTTCGTTGATACCACATAATTTCTTGGTTCTTCTGGCTGATTCAATAGGCTCATATCGCTGAGCCTGGTGCTTCTTGAGATCTCGCATTTACAATTAGTCCATATATTTGGTCTGGAGTATAAAGGACTTTATTTTTTAAAGCTCTTTCTATGCATGAATGCATGCTATCGCCTTCGTTTTGGCTATGTCTAGTATCGAAGAACCTATGTATTATAGTTTGCATATCATGGGCTTTTATTGCATGGAGGTATAAAGCAAAAATATACCGATTTTTACTTTGCCCTGAACACCCATCTGAATAGAAAGACCAATTCCTGATACTTCAATTTTTTTCTACCTTATATAGTATTCCTTTTTTTACTATACCTTTCATAAATAAGGAAACAAAATATGTGAGCGCTTTTGCTCTGCTAATACTACCGAAAATAGTAGTGTGTTATTGCATTGCGTTCCAACATAATTGCAATCTTTCAATGTAAAACCCGTTACTTTTAGAATTTTATCTATATAATACGGTAAGAAACATTACCGTTTTTATTAAAATCTGTAATTTATTGTAAAAATGCATTACCGAAACTAACGGAAAAAAATAACTTTGCATTATCGTTTACGGTTTTATTCGTGTTCAAATTGTATTTCTAATTTAACTGAACAAAAGTGTTATGTTCATTATGGACCTATGGGAATTATTGTATTTTCAAAAATATCCACTGAAAAATTACAAAAAAAATTTACAATGTGTATTCGATGCTCTAAGAACCGAAAATGCAATAAAACCTAAACTGTGGTAATAGCACAATACCATATTATTCGCCGGGGAGGGCGAATTGCTGTTCGTTAGTCTCGCTAAAACTCGAGAACGGCTGAACGGATTTATCTTATCTTGGTCTTGAAATGTTCGTGGAGGTCTAGGGAAGGTCTAAAAGGTGAGAAAAATTCGAATAATTTCGGGAAAAGTATAGGTCTTTTATTTATCGATTGAGGCAGTACGAAGTCTGCCGGGTCAGCTAGTTTATTATAAAAATGTGTAGTTACGTCTATTATTATATTTTGATCGTATTCTGTAAACACGAATTAAATAAATTACGTACGTAATTACGGAACCTAAATTTTCCCATGATGAAAAGTGTAGTAAGCTATTCTAAAACCGTTACAATTTACTGAAAATAGTAAGTACCTAAGTATATGAAACTATACTATCACCACAAGTCTGATAAATCAGTTTGATACAACGCCTATTGTGGTGACAAAAGACGTCGTAAAATGCCTGAATAATGACGCCAGTAAAAGCCTATTCATCCGCTATCATTAAAAATCGCGTGATTGTGTAGCACGATACGTCGTAATAAAAGCCATTCAGGTGGTAACATCATCTCTATAACCGATGGCAACGGCCACTGACAATTAAAAATTTAAAAAACCCCCGTCACAAAAAACACCTCCAAAAAGTTGAAAATAAATGAATCAATTTTAATTCAACGGTTGCCATGTCGGGGGACCTTACGATACAAAGGAGTACTTAACCAGTTAAGGTCCCCCGCCATGCCAACCGTTGAATTAAAATTTATTCATTTATTTTCAACTTTTTGGAGGTGTTTTTTGTGACGGGGGCTTTTTAAATTTTTAATTTAATTTTTATTTTATACTTTTTAAATTGATCTACTAGTCAAGCTCTTTCATTTGATACCCATATTGAGGGAATTATAAAGAAATACGTATTCCAACATGTTGTGGCGGCGGCCATCTTGGACCGATTTTTCAAACATGGCTAAGAACACTCCCGACTAATATACCTTTCAAACAAAAAAACATCCAAATCGGTTCATCCGTTTGGGTGCTACGATGCCACAGACAGACACACACACACACACACACACACAGACACGTTAAACTTATAACACCCCGTCGTTTTTGCGTCGGGGGTTAAAAATAGAGACTTACTGAAGATTTATGATACACAAGCTGACCCAGCGAACTTCGTACCGCTTATATTTTTCCGCCCGCGTGGCATCAGATCATGTTCCCACTGCACCCTCTACTATATTAAGAATGTATTATACAATATAAACTTTCTTCTTGAAGTACTCTATCTATTAAAAGATACCACATCAAAATCTGTAGCGTAGTTTTGAAGATATAAGCATTCCTAGGGACGGACACGGACAGACGCAGTGAACGATTTTGCTTTATACGAGTACTATGTACAGTCAGCGCCATAAGTAGCTTAACAAATGGTAATTTATCGATTACCATAACTGTTAAACTGATTATAAAATTATAAATAAACCGTGCAATATAAGAACTTTGCCCTTATGGGATTTTAAAACTATATACCTAAACCTCTGTGGGCACATGCGCTCCAATGTAAGAAGGATTTAAAATATTTTTGTGTTAATCAACTTTTGGCGTTGACTGTACCTACTGTAGTGACTAGGTGATGATGACATAAGATTACTTACCTAAAGGTCTTAATTTTATTATACTGTTAATATGACTTCTCCTCACGTTTGGACTCTAAAGCTAAAGCTCAGGAACGAGGGTCACCATTTCGGATACCAGTAATGCTACAGGGTGAATTTCCCGGGACCAAGAATTGCGTGGCATCGATGAAATCGGTACTAAAAATCATAGTTATAATGCTCTAATATTTTTTGCTAGTTAGGTGAAATAGTGATCTATGTGTGGCACTAAATAATCTATTATATAGGATTATAGGTACTCCAAAAAAAAACAAAGTACACCGAAATCTTTCATTGCCGTGTTTGTCCACACGTCACCTATTGTCTCGTGATACCTCATTGATAAAAATCTATTGGTTATTTTTATTAATACCTATTTTTATTTGATACGTGAATAGTTAAAGTATTGTTACGAAATACATTTATTCAAATATTTAAACAATACAACGAATGGCTAAAAAAAATACATTTGTCCCAGAACTACCTTTCATCGCCGTGTTCTAAACATATTTTAGAATATTGTCTTATCTAACGACTTGCGTCCTCCCTTATATGCGCTAAACGTTGCATATTGGTGCCGCCTAAGTGCTCGACGCGGAAGAACGTACACAAGTACCTGCGTTTTGGCGCCATAGATGTAAGTCTACCATTTTTATGTTACTGGACATTTTTTCTTTCATCGCCGTGGATAGGTATAACTTTCTATTTTAATAAGTTATCTTCTTGATAAAACATTCAATAGAACGCCATTTCTCTTGTTTATTTTTGTGAAGTGATTAATACTTCGAATAATTATTAGATTTTTTGTTATTTTATATTTTGGTCTTGTTTTTCATTGCTGTGCTTTCATTGCCGTAGTTTCCATGGTCAAAATTTGCTATGGCAATGAAAAAAAACACACGGCAATGAAAAAAAAATCATTGCCATGCATTGAAAAACGATTTAGTTTCATTGCTGTGGCCTGATGTTTCATTTCCGTGACTTATGTTTTCATCGCCATAGTATGATTAGGCATTATAAACATCATTACTTGTTATAAAGGTAGCGCCGAATACTGACATTACAGGATTCGAAAACTTTCTGCAATACGATTAAAGATTTGATTAGTTTTTTACTGTACAATCAATTATAAAAAGATGTTTCCGTGTTAATCTTACAAAATGATGGAACATTTGGCATTCATTGCCGTGGACGCTTGTTTCATTGCCGTACACGCATGTTTCATCGCCGTGGCATGTAATTTTTAATCTTGTATATCTCGTTAGTTTTTTTAGTTATCTGTTAGATATTAAGCAAGAATACATATAGTATCAAAACCTTTAATTAACGCGATGTATTTTTATTATAACACTTAAGGTAAAAATGGACGGAAATGAAGATTTTAATGGACTTGTTGAAATTCACCCTACAATGATATATATCACTAAGTAAGTATAGTTTGAGACATGTATCTTGGACCTAAAATGTGCTTTATACAGGCAGTACACGTTTCTTTGATGTAGGTATTTTGAGAATAGTACAAGGTGCTTCTGTGGTAGATGATCTCAAATTCACCAAATACCTATAAATTACCTTGCCTTTTATATCTCACGATTTTTTTATATCCCTAAGTTGACGGCTTCATCGGATGTTAAGTACTTCACACGGGATTGTATAAAGTAGAAAACGCGATGCTGGTATTTCCGAGTCTATAAAGTGTAGGTATTTGAATGTTCAGCAATATTCTATGCAAGTACAAGTACCTACCTATAACTTTCATTACCTACAGTATTGAATCAATCCACGAGATCATTTATAAACATCATAATGTAGGAATAATCCTGTCGTTTCACTTTATCCTTATTTCATTTCAAAAACAAACTTGGAACCTTCAAACTTTATCAGTTACTGAGTTTTAGTAGGGCTGTAAAGTTTGTTAGCACCGTTTTCCTTCTGAGTAGACAGTGAAAACAACCCTTCATTTGCCTCAGTCCTTATGTGTATATGTACCTACCGCATGAGTTCACTCTTCCGTCATTAAACCCTTCAAACAGGCCCCCTGGTTTCGGATGTTTCTAACCTGTCCTATTTCAATCGATTTCAAAGGAAGAGGTAAACTAGTGTATGCACTAGTTATATATCCAATTGATCCATACTTAATATTATAAATGCGAAAGTAACTCTGTCTGTCTGCCTGTCTGTATGTTACGCTTTAACGCTTAAACCACTGAACCGATTATCGCGACCAAATATAGCCTATGTCCTTTCTCATGGTCTAATCTACCCCTATACCAAATTTCATCAAAATCGGTTCAGTAGTTTAGGCGTGAAAGCGTAATATACAGACAGACAGACAGAGCTACTTTAGCATTTATAATATTAATATGGATACATAGATACCTACCTAACATTCTCGAATATTGTCACCTTTATAATCATGACTAGAAGTGCCATTCTGTAATACTTAGCTATACGATTTCTGAATCGACTCTGGCGTCAACCTAAGCCTACCTTACACTCGACGGAAACGAGAAATGCCGTCACGGATCTTCCGCATTGTAACGACAATACGAGTTATTGAATAATTCAGGCTATCAAAAAGTAGACGGAAATGCCATCAAGTGTAGCGATAGCATAATAACGGGCACATAGAACACAGCCAAAATGGAGCTTAACAAAAATCTATATTCGTGTACCTACGAATACTTCATTGAAATCATCTCACTAATTAAGTAGGTACAGTATTATAATCTAAATGTACAATATATACAAAAATAAGAAAAACAGGGGTCGAAGAGACTGTAACTTTAGGCATCGTAGAATTCCTCCCCATCGACCTCTACCGGTACCGTGCCCAAAAGGCTGGCGGCGTTACCCCGCTGAATAGCGATAGCAATTCTTTGAGCGAGGTAAAGGCCAGCCTACGAATATAGATTTTTGTTAAACTCCATTTCAGTCAGCATCAGAAAGATAAGAACAAAGAACACAAAATGATCTTAATTTAGTTCTTTCCCCGTTTCACTTGACCGATAGTTCTGTTATTGGGACAAACCTTTAGTTCAGACTATAAAATACCATTTAAATCAATAAAACACTTGATTTGCTCATAACACGAGAGCTTTAAGATCATTTTCAGACTTCGTCGTCAAGATATTTATAACACTGACTGTACCTAGGCAACAATATCCATAACATTAGAACATGATATTATTTATACCTAGTTACCTTATGTAGTATGAGCATGAGGAATAGACCCATTATGAACTAAGCCAGAGCGGCTGCTCATGCGTGATTTCCACCGCTTGAACTATCTCCCTACACAATAGTCTGTAATCTGTAATACAAAACAAGCCATCTCATTCACAAACAATACTATATCACTGTGTGGTCGATGCTATATCATAACGATATAAGTAAGATTTATAACAGAACCTAATGAACTGTAGAAATCTTATTGCTCTCATGTTAAATATTAAGAGCATTTGTGAGAGGAATATTCCCTGAACAAAAATAATATCCGCTGATATTTTTCGCAATAACATAAAATATTTACCTACCTCTCACTTGTTATGTTTACCTAAATTTGATATCGTAGATTCGCCTTACTTCTCTTTATATTATTTATTGGAAGGTAGGTATAAGTAATGTAAGGTAGAAATTCTATTATGGAAAATTCTCGTATAACATTCATGGAATTAACAGGATCATTTTTCATCATGTTGTGTTCTTACCTGTTATACCTTGAAATCATATTATGCGAAAGAATACCTCAACTGAAATATTATTCACTGAAATATTTATGTTGCAGCGATATTCCAGACATGAAAACGACACTTTATGAAGTGAGTCCCTGAGTCGACGTATTAAGTAGGTACCTACTGTATATTATGCAGATGCATACAAGTACATGAATCATATCACCATTCAAAGTTTAGGTGGAGATCTTACTTATCTTACAACATTTTAGACTTAGATGCCAAAACATGTGATTGCATATTAATTACTAATGTCAATATCAAGGTTTAACCTTTTGACTAGCCAAATCACTTTTTCGCGGGTTTTATTTTCACTGTCCATGGTTTACTATCTCTAAGTATAGGATAACTTAACCACGGATACAGAAGTTCCTAAATGTGTCAGATGCGTTAGTTCAAGAGTATGAAAACCCTGCCAATCTGAACGTACGCAGTCTAAGGCCCGTATTCTAGAATGACACTTGACCTAAATCTCGATATACTTAACTGAGGACAGATTGTATAGGCAATAAGTCTAATCTATCGATCTGTCTATACAATCTGTCCTTAGATAAATCGCGATTCAGGTTGAGTGTCATTCTAGAATAGGGTCCTAAGAATGTTTGGACGTTAACATCGCTCAGATCCTTAAATTCTTTCCGAGGGATTACTCGCCGTTTAGCAAATAATAATGAATTTCAAAGGCGTAGGTACATAAGTTCAGCCTTAATATGTACTCATGGACGTGGTATTTGAAATTAATGGGCTCCGGGGCCCTCTCTACGGATCGGTATCGATCTTACGCTTAGCTACTTTGATCACGATTGCTGAATTTATATTTTTTAGGATTGTGAATGTATTGTGATTACCTAGGTACTGTCGTTTTAATGATTCTTGTGTTCATTTATTTATAAGTGTGGTTATGATAAACTACTTAGATTAAGTTAGGTAGGTTCACATCCCCGTGCCTTTACCTACTCAGAATATAATTTTGTATTCTTCCTTACTACTTGTAATCCTATAATAAATGTACCATAATACTTTAAAATTTCATCAAAATCGGATCATTAGAACCGATTTGGATGAAATTGAAATTATGAAATGAAATTGATGATTTTCATTAAAACTATTGCGAACGTCCCTATGCTATTCTATATCTAAGTAAATGCTATACCGTGTTCACTGTACTTCGAAACGTTCAACAATTTCATGACACACTGAAAAGCAATTTTCCTGTATCAAATTCGATCCGGACTGTGCTAATGTTTGATAAACACACAATGTTCAACATCGTATTGAAGTCAACAGTCAGGTACGAACGCTAATAATTACGTAAATACTGTAAGTAGTAGGCTGGTTTCATAAGACCCAAAGAAAACTTGCCTCCTGGACACCATCTCCCGTGGCCAACTTGGAAATCATTAAATCGCCTACGGACCCAAGTTGGCCGCTGTAAGGCAAATTTGGCAAAATGGGACCGCATCCCAGTCCATGCCACACTTTCTCTCTTGCCCATTGTGCCCTTCCACCTGTACCATCGCTGACCTGAGCAGGGCAACAGACAATGCTGTGGCCGTAGCCAGGTATTGGGCCGACATAATTTAAGAGATTAATGAGCCATTGACACGAAGAAGAAGAAGACCAGTATAACTATAGATAGCTTATCAATATTTTTATAGGTAACTACACCTTGGAAAGGGTACCTACACCTAATATGACTAGGTATTCTTAACACATAACACATGAGGCGAGGGGGAATAGGCGACCCGGTCAAGGTCGCCTAGACATGCGTATGTGAAGCAGATCGCAGACATTTTAAAGAAAGGATATGTCAGGAGTACCCAAAACCGTGTACGAAAGGAATTATGAAAGTAGAAGAAGCGAAAGATCTATTCCAGGATAGTAGCAAGTGGAAAACTGTAGTCTATGCCTACCCCACTGGGAAAAAGGCGTGATTATTTGTGTGTATGTTAATACATTAAGACTCCTCGGTACCTTGGAGAGCACGCTACCCCAAAGTGCATTCAAAACTTGAACTTCAGAGCCTGGGGTCTGGTAATCTTTCTTACAATTTAGTTTATGTTGGAGCTTGGAGCGCTTTTCGAAGCTTAGTATAATACTCCTTGTAACACCAATCAGTACACGACTCTACATATTAGGTCCTTACTAGGCATTCACTGACTACTTTATTAATTACCAATGCTATCCAGAACTTCGCTGAACCACAAATCGAAGTATTGTTGGGAGAATTAATTTAGTTGTTCGAGCTAATTGGAATCACAAAGTTATTGGTATTGGGAAGAAGCCTTAGAAAGTACGCTTTGAATTTCTGCTGCATTTAATATCGGTAGGAGTTAAAGATTAATACAACATTAATTAAACTGAGAGTGATTCAACTCAGAAGTATGAAAAGAATAATATATTTTAATTAATCGAATAAATAATTCTGAAATTATAACTAAGACTAACTTTCGCGTTTAATGTAGCACTGCTTCCCAAAATACAGGTTTTGGCCTAGTTTGGAAAGCACCTATAAAATATATTAGCACAGTTATATTGTTTGTAAATAGATAATCTATGTACATATCTGAATTTTACTGTCAACTTGTTCATTATTATATTATTATATTTATTTAATGCGAACCACGTAGATATATCGCATCGTAATCTCGTAATGAGTCATATGTGTCAGTGTACAGACGGCATAGTAATTATTCTGGACGAGCTCTGTACTGTCCCAAGTCCCAATCGTGACTATTGTTGCTTTATTGCTTAATTATTACCTACTGCTTAATAGAGCTGACAGTGATGAAATTTATCTGACTGTTTTCTCTATATGCATAATTGCCTATGACAAAAGAAAAAGACTTCTTGATATACTTACTAGTGATCCTACACTAGTAGGTACCTATATCAAGAAGTCATGAAGTATTTTGTCATAGCAAATTACTTTAGGAAATCACTTCACGTATAAATAATCGTATGATGTATGCCATTTAGAAGGAATATAATGGCGTATTTTTTAATCTTTACCCGGGGGAAACGCTGATAAGTTCTATAACAACAACTTCACAGTAACTTCACATAGGTATATTGTTCATCTTTTTTCTATAAAAAGGTATGCAAAGTTAAAATAAAAAAAAACATTAAACGATTATCTATTAACAAAATAATCTTCCAAACATGTCCTAGTATACATACAGTACCTACAAAAAACTGCGATAAATAAACTATCAAAATACCTACCTGTTTAATCAGAAATAGGATAGTCGCTTCTTGTCAGACACACATGGTTTTTTTTTTTTTTTTTTTTTATAATAATAAAATCATTTATTCCTCTCTCATTTATCATTACAGCTATAGAATTGACACAAACAAAATATTCACCTTGAGAGAGCTGGAGTCCGTAGTAGGTGTGATACCTGTATGACAGATCTCCAGGCCCCCCTGATACATTGTCATATAGGCTCTAGTATATCACGCAGTGTGAGAGTTACAACAAACGTATAATATAAATTTACAGTTATATAAACTAAGAAAAGTATAACATAGGTATATTAAACTATTGTGAGTGTATGTGTAGATTATGTGAGTGTGTGGGTGTATGTGTGTGTGTGTGTGTATGTGTGTGTGTGTGTGTGTGAATGAATGTGTGTATGAGTGAGAGTTGGCGTATGTATGTGAGTGTGTTCGCTACAAAATAAAATTATTCTATTGTTTTTATAATTAGTTCAGTTTCATCGTAGTTCAATTCCGCAAGCCAAAGGGTTAATGTTCTTTTACATTCTAAATTACACATCCTATGTATGTTTAGAGATTTATTGACCTTGTTATAGACATAGCCGCTCAGGAAGTAAAAACAACGCTGTGCAGAGCTTGATTTAACAGCTGCCGTTTGACACACTGAGTGTTTGCGACGAACTGAGACAAGTTTATCCGGGTTGTAAGGGACCCGGGCATGGGTAGTCAAAATAAGATTAAAAATGAATAACTTACGAACTGAGAGGACGTTACAGGTGATGTATAAGTTACTGGTGGGATAACGCCAAGGCCGCCCCCATCCAACCTTCAAGAGTGCTCTCTGAGCTATTTCAAGTCTCTTCATATAAGTCTTCGTAGCACCACCCCATGTCACGATGCAGTACTGGACGAGAGACTGGCCGAGAGCAAGATAAACGAGTCTGAGAACTGTTGTATCGGCCACTTGACGAAGGTTCCTGAATATAAATATTAATTTGCGTAGCCTGGTGGTAAGTGTGTCAATGTGAGATTGAAAGGAAAGGATGTCGTCAATCAGGACACCCAGATATTTGACACAGCTGATGTTTTTGAGGCGGGCGCAATTGCATGAAGAGGCCCGTGGAAACCCACAACAATGAGCGATCAGACCTTTGTCAGGACTGGGCTTACTACGACTGGATAGAGAAAAGTTTAGATACGACGTTTTGTCCACGTTTAAAGTAAGAAGATTCAGGGTCAACCAATCCTTTACCAAGTTAAACCCCTCCTGAGCAAACTCATGGACTGATCCCCATGTGGAGCCCCGGAATATGTATATGTATATAATATGGTTGGGCGAGCATGAAACTGTCAACAACATCCCCAGCTACCAGCTACCTTATATCGATTGACATACGCATTCATGCACTCGACGTATACATACATGTTATTTAGGTATGCATAGCTATAACTCTCGGAAGGGTTCGATAATGAATAGAGTGAACTCCCTAAGGGTTTAAGGGAGTTCCCATACAGATAAATGGCAATATTCGAACAAATTAATTTTGAATTGACGAATATGATTTATATTGACGATTGGGAATTTTATCATTAACAAGCTTTTGCCCGCGACTTCGTCTGCGTTAAGTTCGGAATAGAATGGTATAGGACACACTGCTCCTGTTTCCGCGACCCAGATATAGTTCCTTAAAGTGTCTGTGAGCCTGGTACTTCATGCAAATGTACCAGGGTCACAGGAATACTGATCCCGTGACCGCGACCGCGCCCCACAGGAACCTATACCCGGGATAAAATAAAGGTCGAACGGGATGAAAAGTATCCTATGTCCGTCTCCTAATTCTAAGCTACATCCCGACCAATTTTCAGCCAAATCGGTACGGCCGTTCTTGAGTTATAAATAGTGTAGCTAATAGGAGTTTCTTTTAGGTATATAGGTATATACCTAGATTGTTTCTGAACACCTTGGTCTTTACCTAATAAAGCTGCTCACAATCCGTCATTAAACAACATCCAGCCATCTGCCTAACCCGTCGGGGCTTATAGGCGTGAATATTTATTAATGTATGTGTATTATAGGCCGCGTGGTTCCCGGCAGAGTGGAATTTGGGGTACCCCATCTCTTCCCATGCGGTGTCGTACAAGGAGACTAAGGAGTTCTCCATCCGACAGTAAACATACCGTCCATGACTAAGTGTCCACTTAACGGCAATAGGCTCGCCTCCTATTACGTGGGCCGAAGATACACCTCTGCCTACCCCTTCGTGGATTTTCAGGCGTGAGTGTATGTATTTTATATAACAAAATCCACTTCATTTAAATTGAATTTCAAGCCTTTCAAATCTTACTGCCAGATTATTAATTTGATCTTCCGATCTCTTTGAAAGATAGATAGTTCATTTTTTATTTTTCAGTGAGTTCATTTTTTATAAATTTTGAGTGAGATATAAAAACATAGTTACCACAAGTGTATTTACTGTATAATTTTAACACGCCTCTCTACTATGTCTCTACTAGTACCTATATTTTCTGAAAATAAATAAAAGTATATTAGTTGTATCGATGAATAGGTAACCAAAACCACAATTCAGTATTGCCAACATACCAATTTCAAAAAACTAATTAGTATCATCAAAAGAGTTTTCCTCTGAGGTTTCGCAAAGAAAATGAAAAGCAAAATAACGTTCAATCATAACGATGAAAGCGCAGACCTATTGATGAAGTAATAAATAATTTACGTTAGATGCCTTTGAAGTTATTTTGAGAGCATTTTTAATAGAATTCTTATTTATAATTATATTTACTGTACTAAGTATTATGTAGTAATAGGTATGGATAATATAAGTAAACTTTATCTTGACAGGTGCATCTCTAGGCCATATCGTTACGCATAATTAAAATCAAAAATGTTAACTTCTACTTTACCCGTTTTAATATGTATCTAACGTTCCATAAAAGCAGATGATAGGATTGGTAGGCAGTGGGATAAGAGAAAAACGGCAAATAAGAGACAGAGGCACTCTGACAGTACTTTGTACGAATACAGCATGGACTTCATAATTCTAAGGTAAATTACTGTTTAGACATATTGAATTTTGGCAATTTGCTTTATAGGGTTTCAACTGTTAGACATGATCTTTAGGCATTTTGCTTCGTAGTCAATTTGATTTTAAGGTAACATAATCAGGACCCTTTCTTAGAAAATTTTATCTACTACACTCATAGACTGGAGCTTTCTATTGAAACAGTGTATTATCAAAGAAACTACCTTTAATATCCTTATACTTATATTGTCTCAAACTTAAAATTACTCATAACAACTTCTTTTAACAAAAATAAACATGACTCTTCACTTACTTCACTAAATCTGTTCTTTTTTCAACCCCCAGCTTATTCGCTCGATAAAATGGCGCCAACTCTTCTACTGTCAACCGCGCGTTGTCTATTTCTCCTTTTTAGAACATAGCGTAGGAACCATGTTATCGAACGAACAAGGGTTGAATCAAGTTACTTCCTCAAACTTTACATCAGCTTTGTATCTTTATATTTTAAATTTTCACAGCATTATTATCACAGTATAATATAATTAATTCATTTATGTAATTACTAACTTGCAAATACACTGTTTATTTCGAAGATACTTTTTATTTAATTAGTCTCACAACTGGTCTCGTCTCTGATATTCAACTTACAGGAAGAAATCAAATACCATACTCGTAACTGAATTACTTTAGACTCTTAATGTTTTACATTTCTTATATGTTAATAGAATGTTATAATACAATTTATTTGTTTTTATAATTACCAAATTTGTAAATACACTGTAAATGTGACAAACATATTTTCCAATCTAACACTATTTTTAAAAGACATAGGTACCTTCTGAAATGTACCATGTAAGATTCAGTGATCCAGCTGAAGCGTTAGAACCGTAATAAACTATAATTACTTTGACTGCATTAACATAAAGAAAACGGTGTCTCGCAAGGCTGTATACTGTCCCAAAGACTGTCCCCAAGACTTACCATAAATAGAAAATCTCAGACAATCTTAAGCCTAATTACTATACTTAGCAAGCGTATTAAGCATTGTTAGAATGTAGGTACAGTCTTTTGCAATTTCGATTAGCTGACTGAAACACGTGAAAAAAATGTATTTTTATGACTATAGAAACTTGATAAATAGCCCCAGTAAGCTTTTATGAAATGCAATTGTGAAAAGTGAGTCTTTGTTGTCTATGCTATACCCAGACATCTCTTTGTTGTCTGGCGCCCTGACTAAAATATTGACGTTTTTATCATAAATGTACTACTTGGTACTACATAGGTGTCATAGTACATAGGTATACCTGCATAGAGATAGTACACCTACGTTTACCTATGTATATTTATAGGTAAGTACTATGCGCAATTTATATTTCATAAAGTTGCTAACATAATGTGAATATAGCCGGTAGGTGTTAAGAATGTCAAACGCTCATCCGTAATTTCTTTGTAATCCCTATCTTTTTTCGTGGATAACTCTCTAAATAAAATATTTATATTTATGCAATATTTTTGAGATATTTCTGTGGTATGTGACCTCTTGTTTGTTTTGTAAAGTTATATAAATAAGCAGGTATGTAAAATATAGAAAATTACTAGGAGTTGAAATTAAACTAGACGCACTGTAGCTCAAACAAGACACACGCAAATTTCAGAGTTACACGTAAATTGCAGAACCAGACTGGAAACTTTCAAGTCATATTTATTAATCTTAAAAACATATTTCCCATTCCGACGAATCTTCACAATAAAAATCGAATATGAGAATCGTGCTCACCCGAAGTCCGACTGTCTGTAGAAACATAGGTAGAAATGTAGGTTGTACATTGTTAATATCTCCAATAATAGATAATATCCCGGGACTACTGAAGCGACCTAACAAATGAGTATTCATTGGCTCACTCGAGCCGAGCAACTTGAACTTCACCTAATAAGGTTGCCCCTTATTACAACCAAGTCATCCATTCAAGACGAATAAAGGTGCCCTTATTACATTTTAGCATTTTGATTTTACTTATTTTTAGTATCGACGATGTGGGTAAGTTTTTGAGACGAATGGTGTTACATTGAGGCAATTATGTTTATCAATTGATATTCTAATTAGATTATTAAGTAGTAAGTCTCATTAATACAAATTTCATTTTTATCATTAGGTGAAAGAGAACGCTACGCTCTTGGGGTTTGGGACGTCAAACAGCAGTCGGAAGCCAAAGTAAGCCAAACCAAGAGAAGCTGGGTCTGATCTCCAGACCCCGAGGCTACTATCTAAACTTAACTTGAATGTTACCGGAACAAACTTGGGTTCATTTGCTGAATAGCACAGAGAAAACCTTGCAAAATCGTTTAACACACATTATTGTTAAAACGTTTAATCTAAATTCTAATCAATATATCAACTGTTCGACTTCAATTAAAAAATACAAAAACGATTTTTGTCGCACTAGCCTTCATTGTTTGTTGAACTAGCTTCGTATACCTATATTCAGTAACAAAATGAATTTGCCTGAAAAACATTTTATAAATGGAGTGGCAAGCGTTAGTCACAATCACGACAATAGTATCTAGTGTTACATAATTGCTAATAGTGTAGGTGATCAACCAGCACGGTGTAGGTAGCCATAAAAGCTAAGAAAGAGGAGGTACCTACCTACCCAGCTCTCCATGGATTCTTCGCAAACATTTTCAATTCTTAGCAAGATTACTACTAGATTTACACTAAGAAAATCCAGCTTGTAGCCTTAAGTTTCTATCTGAAATCATACGTTGTTGCATCTACAATTACATACTTGTACAGCTTTGTCACGAGATACGAGAGCAGGGTGACGAGCCGACAGCCGACGGCGGATATTGATCTGAATATTCTCCTCTCAGCCTCTCGCCGAGAACCAATGCATAATTTGCCTCACCTACTAGGTACCTACGTTATAATAAAGTCGTTATTTTTCTCAGAGACGTAATTATATTGTGTTCAGTTTAGAATTAATGACTGTTACAATAAAGGTTTATTTATAATACAAATACTTATGTACTTAAATTTTAATATCTCTATACATAATTATAGAGATATTAAATTCTCTAAATATATTAAACTCTCTAAATCTATGTATATAGAGATAGAGAATCTATATAGAGATCTTCTATCTCTATATAGATTTCATGTTACATTCGAATAAAGTTAATACCTATCATAAAAAGTTGGTGTAGATACCTACTACTCAGTTTTCAAAACTCGAATCATGAATGCCAGATGTTATTATGTATTCGTCTCTCGACGATGTAGCATAGCTCAGATTATACAGTATATTATATACCTACTAGGTATCTAATACCTACATACTTATTGTTTTGGCACACGACCGACTTACAGTCCGACACAGAGGACCGCATAATGCACCGGACCTGCGTTTGCGTGTACGTGCTTTAAATCAATAGGCTTCAGCATTCTACAATAGCGTTGTTTCAGTTTTGCAGTATTTTAGTTACACATGATGTGACATGACCTCTCCTAAATGTTTGCCATAGCACCCGATCCTCCACCTTCCGAATATACATACCTATGTGTATACGAGTATTAAACCACCCACAACATTCACAAACATAGTCTCAAGAAGAATGAATAAAGTAAAAGGTAAGCATATTAAAGCATAAACAAAATGAAACATGAGCACAGTCTTCATTCAAAAGCAACCTAAAAATAAACGCAAGGAGCGCAAGAAGAATATTTTCGCAGTAGAAATAACACCAGTGTATGAGAAGTCTCTTATTTATTCATTACTTATTCAGCACGCAGACAGTTTAATATTATGAGCAGTAAGGCAGTAAACAAAGATGGTAATCGCTTTGCCACCGTCAAGATAAGAAGGTTAACAGCAAACAGTTTGGTTTCGATATCGTAAATAAGTCATAATGAAATGAGCAAGATACTTTCAGTTTACGACGAAATATTCTTATCAATCCATACTAATATTATAAATGCGAAAGTAACTCTATCTGTCTATATGTTACGCTTTCACGCCTGAACCACTAAACCGATTTTGATGAAATTTGGTATAAGGGTAGATTAGACTTTGAGAAAGGGTATAGGCTATGTTTGGTCGCGATAACCGACATCCACGCGGGCGGAGCCGCAGGCAAAAACTAGTTGATTAGTATTATGGAAATTATGAAGATTATGAAGCATTGAGTCTAGTTACTTAACTTTATATTTTAGAATTCTTGGGTTTTCAAGACGCAATGTATACTAAAGTCACGCCACTTATTGCATTGCGTTTTAAACTATACCCCACTTGAGAAGTGTAAGTGATTTGTCACGCTACAGTGTATTCACCTTTTGTCATTGCTTCGCAAAGATGTAGGTGATCGTCTTACAATGTATGTACTCAGACTTATATAATTCATTATAATTCAGAATTGATAACTCACGACAGGACCAAAAAGGACATGGCATGAAAGTCATCTTGAGTTGTTTAAGATGTTGAGGATGAAAAGTAGGGAATAGAAATAGCATCTATTGCACTTTAGTATGTAATTCTTACATACACGTACCGTAAAACTTAACGCATCTTAACGAATATTGCATGTGAAAGTCACATACTAATCAATAAAAAAATAACGGAATTAAACCTACAGATACTTTCCGCCTCACCCTTCAACTTTTCCCAGGGTGAAAAGGGGAAAAAATAGACGAATGAAATATTAAGAGTAATGGCGAACGGTATTGTCCCAGGGGACAGCGACAATCACGTTTCTATCCGTATTTTGGGAAGATGCCACCTGTGAAAGGTTTTCACACGTAAAATATAATATGAGTACCTACCTAAGTAAGTATCAGAGTAAAGCATAGACTTTTAAAACCTGTGTGATTAGAGCATACAATAGTTGCACTTGAGGGTTCAATTATCGCTCAGTACAAATAATTTAATTATAAGCATAAATTATGTCGATTTGCATTCGTATGAGGCTAGCTATAAATTATTAACGTATGCTAATAGTATTTTTAAAAATATGAGATACATCAGACTTAAAATTATTTTAAACTAGAAAGTAATTTACATTTAATACAATTTCTCAATTTCTAATTAATAACGATTAAATTGTAATTGTTATGGTCATAATATGTGACGTTATTGCATGTCAATCTGGCTGAAATATGGTGGAACTTGAATGTATTACCTGTAACCTCTTTGTACCCATATATTGCAATAAAATATATTTAAAGCCCGACCAATAAAATAAAATACCTCGCCATATTGCGGAAAACTATTGGAACTAATTCTTCATATGGCAACAATCTATGAGATGTCATTATGATTATCTGTCAATGTGGTGTCAAATGTGCGTGTTAATTAATGTGAATTTGATTGCGCTATATAAATGCCGAAAACTATTAAAAAATATTTACAATATAACTAGGTAAGTATTTGTCGGATAAAAATTCGGAAGAATCTAAATAACATCACGAACATTTTTGTCAACATGACAGGTAGGTACATCATAGAGTACGCGCAATGGAAATTGGCCAATTTTCTAATTTTACCAACTGTAACTAATTAGGTTTTTTTTTTTTAAACATAACCGGACTACTTTAAAACATACTGGGTGTAAGGGGAACGCTCCCGAAGCCGAAAACCCCTAGTAGTACTCCAAGTACGTAGCACATTGGCATAAAAATAAAATCTATTTGGACAAAATCATTTTTATTTCGTGTTTTTTTCTTTTTTTATTATTATTTTTTATTTTGCATTACTAACTCTCCATCGCGTTAGTAAAGCTAAATGAAACGTAATTTCATAAAAAGAACATCAGTACAAAAAAAAAACAAATAGCGCCAAGCGCGTGCTTCTTTATAATGGTGTTTTTTTTATGAAATTACTT
This sequence comes from Eilema sororculum, assembly GCA_914829495.1. NCBI lineage: Eukaryota > Metazoa > Arthropoda > Insecta > Lepidoptera > Erebidae > Eilema > Eilema sororculum. The sequence continues at coordinate 13,484,476 of OU618552.1, read as the reverse complement.
TTTCATTTAGTTTTACTAACACGTTAAAGAGTAAATATTGCAAAATAAAAAAAAAATAAAAAAAAATGGAAAATATTTTTTTTTGTCCAAATCGATTTTATTTTTATGCCAATGTGCTATGTACCTGGAGTACTACTAGGGGTTTTCGGCTTCGGGAGCGTTTCCCTTACACCCGGTATATCCATACTTATATTATAAATGCGAAAGCAACTCTCATCTGTCTGTATGTTAAGCTTTCACGCCTAAACCCCTGAACCGATCTTAATCAAATTTAATATAGAGATTTTGGGAGTTTGGGAACGGAAATAGGCGGTACCTTTTATCGCGAACAAGGGCGTCAAAGGGAGAGAAATGGGGATGACAGTTTGTATGGAAGTACGTTATTTTTATCGATTATTGACATCCACGCGGGCGGAGCCGCGCGCAACAGCTAGTATTATATAAAAGCCATGCTCCTGTGTATGTCTCCTTTATGTCTACAACAGTTTCATAAACTAAGATATTTGTACACTAGCCATTTCACTTGTGTATCACTATACTTGGTGTTGTCATAATCATAGACGTTTATTGCGCCCCCGGTACAAGTTTTTATTTTATTGGTCGGGCTTTAAATCCTGTCTACAGTCAGCCTGTGACCACGGCCGGTGTAACCTGGGCGAAACGTCAGGCAAATCAAAGGTACGTAGTATGTACCTATATATACCCTGATCGCGTTAATTCCCGTTATTATTATTGTATATTTAAATTAGAATTTTAAAAAAAGTAAAGAACACAGGGAAACAATTTCCAGGGTCCAAGATATATTCTCGATTCATATATCCTGGACCTAAATTGTAAAATGTAAAAGGCCCTGGCAAGCGCAGATCGTTTTACTTATAATCCATACTAATACTAGCTGTCCCGGCGAACTTCGTACCGCCAATTTTTTAGATCCCGTTTCCGCTGCACCATTTAGGTGGATGAAAAATAGATGTTGGCCGATTCTCAGACCTACTCAATATGCTCACAAAATTTCATGAGAATCGGTCAAGCCGTTTCGGAGGAGTATGGCAACGAAAACTGTGACACGAGAATCCATACTTCCATACTAATATTATAAATACGAAAGTAACTCTGTCTGTATGTTACGCTTTCACGCCTAAACCACTGAACCGATTTTGATGAAATTTGGTATAGGGATAGGTTAGACCTTGAGAAAGGACATAGGCTATGTTTGGTTCAATAACCGACATCCACGCGGGCGGAGCCGCGGGCAAAAGCTAGTTTTATATATTTGCGAAAGTAAGTCTGTCTGTCTGTCTGTCTGTATGTTACGCTTTCACGCCTAAGCCACTGGACCGATTTTGATGAAGTTTGGTATAGGGGTAGATTAGACCTTGAGAAAGGACATAGGCTATGGTTGGTCGTGATAACCGACATCCACGCGGGCGGAGCCGCGGGCAAAAGCTAGTAATCTGTATCGCCCCTTGCTATCTTCTAAATACGTTCCAAGAAACGTGTACTGCTAGAGCACATTTCAGATCCAAGATAATTATAAATCGAGCTATAACCGACGACTTACACACAATGACTTCAAGGCAAGCAGGACCATCTTTGTGATACCCTTCGATCAATAGTTTATTTGATAGGTGTTAAGTACGAAATAAAATAAAAAGTATTTTAGATGGTATCAAAACGACCCCTACCATTGATTTTTGTTGTCATGTCAGTTATGTGTCATGTAAGTTCTTAGCGTATAAGTAAGTATGTTGTAATTGTGTAGGACTTGACAGCCTGTATTTATACTGTCGCCTTTGTTATTTTAGAACTGTTTTCCAAAGATAACAGATAGGTGCGAGAAATAATAACGTATCTATCTATATGTTAGTACTCACCTACATATTGTGGGTATTAAAGTAAATATTAATGTTATGTTAGATTTTATAATGACCTAATTAAAAACGCGTATCAAAATTAACGTTTCAATACAGTCACAAGACCAGGACAAAATATTCATTTCCTTCTCCATAGACAAGACTCATTCCCAATCAAACTGCATCAAATAAAATGTTCTCATCCTGTGTTAATTTATTTAAAACGAAATCTTATTTATCTTTTCATCTATCTGTCAGACGTATCTTTATTGCTTCAGAATAAAGTAGCCTGAAATATTCAGTAGGTACTTATTACTACAGTTAGGTAGTTATTACGAAAATTCGCCTTTTCATCTACTTATCTGTCAGCGGTAGGTAGCTCTAGCGTTTCAGAATAAGGCAGCCTGATTCACCCATTTATTTAACGGGATCACAAAAAATTGATAGTAGAAAAATAATAAATTGAAAGAAAGTATTTGAAATGAAATGAATTTTTATGTACCAGACGGCAGACATGTTTGGTCAATGCTCTTGATCGATCATACCATTCCAGCACAGACGGCTAGCCAAAGTTTTGGGCTGCTATCTTAATGGCAAGACTCAACTATTCAAACTGTCTGGCTGCTTTTGAAAGGTCAAATAAGTATAGATACAGGGTGTACTTATTTTTGAAACGGGGCAGTAAATGTAGGCATTTTGCTGAACTACCTTAACCATTGTAGTTACAGTAAAATGTTCTTAGGAGACCCTCCCTAACTTTTTGAGATATTTTGAACTGCATTCACAGATTTTGGAAAAATCGTACAATCAGCAAGAAAAATACTAAAGTCCAAAAACATTTTTTTGGTGCCAATTGATCCCATTTCTTGTGAGGTTCAAAAGACTGTATGAGATTATTTTAGTTTTGAGTACTAATAAAGACAGTCGTCGTGTCGGACTCGAACCGACTAAAACCGCAAGGTCGTCGTGCTAGGCCCATGGTGAGGTTGTCTTCGACATATCCCTCGTACCCCGGTTGACGCAGTGTGTGTAGATACCAGACACCAGATAGGTAAAATATGTAGATAATTACTTTGAATATTATAGTTCGTTTAAAAACACAAATTGGTGCGTTAATTGGAGTTAAAATAGCATAATTATCGCAGACGACTCATTTCCTCGATATGTCCACTAATAACACAATTTGAATGTTTGTTTTGTAACGTTCACTACTTATAGGTACTTACCTCCGAACAAAGTCAGTCAGACCTAGAGTTCCAAATCTTCAGGCTATCAGACATATAGGAGGTACTCATTTTAGAAATATTTAGCTTCAAAGATATCTTTACTGTTGATAAGGTAGCTGATGACTCCTTGAGTAAAAGCGACCAACTATTAGGTAATCTTTGGTAAAACTATCTACTGTGTCTGTCGGCATTGAATTTATAAGTTTAGATTTCAGAGATTTCCTTTCATTTAAATTACCATGTTTGTTAAAGAAATTTGATCCTTATGATTGCAACTATCGATTGAAGCCATAAAAAACGAAATGTATTTTTTTTGGGTTTTAGTCGGTTCGATTACCGGGTGTGTAAAGCGAATTTCCGAAAAAGTGAATGCAGTTTTGTTTCTTTTCAAAAATAAAGGAATGTTTCCTTTGAGTGAAATTCACTATCTTCAGTATTTCGAGTAGTTCCCCTCCAGGGGCCATGAAAATCATCCACTATATGCTTTACTATATGCTTACTACTTGCTTTTCTATATGCTTACAAGATATCTACATCATAGTGTACACCACAATAAAATCTGTTGAATAATTTATCTTAGAATAAAGTAGCGGAGAAATAGATACAACGCGTGAATTTTGTATTTGTATTTGTATTTATGTCCGTTATATTACTCGTATGTACCTAATGATTATTGCACAAACCACTTTCCTTTACATTGCTATCGGAAAATGATTTCCGTAGGACGTGACTAGATTACGTCCTAACGCTTGCACCGTTTCACTTGAAATCATTTATTATCTGATACTATTATTATAAAGAAGTAAAGTTTATGAGCCTGTAACGTTGTAGGTAGTTGTTGGGTAGGTACCTAATCTCCGGATCCTTAGACTCGGGTTTGAAACTTATTTTATGAATAGAAAGCCAAATTACTTTTTAGAATAATCCACTAAATTCATATACATACTAATATTATGAATGCAAAAGTAACTTTATCTATCTGTATGTCTGTCTGTATGTTACGCTTTCACGCCCAAATCACCAAACCGATTTTGATGAAATTTGGATAGGGGTAGATTAGACCTTGAGAAAGGACTATGTTTGGTCCCGATAACGGACACCCATGTGGGCGGAGCGACGGTCAACAACTAATCGATACTTCCATACATCCATATCAATACCTAATAGTATAAATGCGAAAGTATCTATGTCTGTCGGTCTGTCTATCTGTATGTTACGCTTTCACGCCTAAACCACAGAACGGATTTTGATGAAATTTGGTATAGGAGTAGATTAGACCATGAGTTTATGTTTGTTCCCGATAACGGACACCCATGTGGGCGAAGAGACGGGCAGCAACTAATCATTTATGAAGAAAAAAATCCTGTGTTTGCTCAATCTAGAACCGACTAATGGACGCTTAATAGACAAGGAAATTGTATTTTACTATTAGCTTGTTTGGTATGTAGGTGTTGTCCATCCTAATGAACGTAGGTAGGCACTTAGTGAAGTGATTTATACATCAATTGCCATTGTTTCCACATGAATAATGGCTCAATTAGCTACTTGGTTTAACTTAGAGTAGTTTCAATTTTTTTTACGTCCATCCATCATTTTTCAAGTTCATTGAGTATTACGTAGTTGCTTTAATAGCTCTCTGTAACTAGTTTTAAATGAAACAGAAATACGATAGACTATTTTACCTGTAATCTAAGACTTATCTGTAGTATATAGACTAACTGTAAGTAACCAATGGTCTTTAACTCTACTGAATTTAAAAAGAAATGGGTAAAGAAGAAAAAAGAATTAAGAGAAACTTGTGGCGAACTGGAAATCAGTGCAGAAAACCCGAGAGGTTAAGTCACAAACGAGCCTACTAAATAGAAATACGTAAAGTAAAACAACCCAGGTACCTATAAGCTAAATTACTTTAGTCTGTTCGCATGGAAATGATCCAACAAACAGACTGACAGGCAGAGCTACTTTCACGATCCCTAACTAAAACTGCCATATGACTAAACTTGGTTCATTCTTACATAAATCACAAAATGGTAGAAGTGCTTTTATAATTCGGTATAATCTTTTCATATCTGACTCACTAAATAACTGAATTCAAATACCTACGCACCACCACAGACCGGGTGAATTCCTTTTGCTGGTTTTATACTTTTTGTACTCATTCTAATTCTTTCCTCAAAAATGGCTTTACTTCAAAGGTTCCATTTCAGTTTGCAAAATAAATCCAATGGCATTATTTAAATTTGTTAAATCCTCAACAAAAAAAAATAACGCAAAAGGTTTTCTTCCCGAATATATCAACGAAGTAGGTACTTATACTTATTTTGTAACTATACCTGGTCCATTATATTATTGTATTTTAGACAGATGGAAGTAGTGATTGCATGAAAATTTTAAAATATCGACTTAGTTAAAAACCTCGATTAAAACAATCATTAATCGATAAATGAAAATATATGATAAATATGTATATGATTACATCTGGAATTATATTTTAATATCTATCTATATACAATAATAAAGCAGTAGATATTTCCTGTCTGTATAATTTATAAATGTATTATAAAACGATTTTGGACCGTAACCTACGCGCTAATCTCTAAAACAAAACAACTGACTTCTAGAAGAACAGCTGATTTCCTGGTATTTACTGAAGAGTTACGTGGTCTGTCTCTGAAACCCATCATCAGATATTTATGAAATTTAAATGGGACCATTTCGGAACAAACCTCTATCAAACAGAACAAAAACAAACAAGAGTTTCATAAATCCATCCACATTATGACAGGGTTATAAAAATCTTTTTTCCGCGTACTAATATAAAAACATATAAAAAGAATATAAATAACTGAACTGAGAACCTCCTCCCTGTTTAGAAATCGGTTAAAAACCGCCAGATATGTAATATATTTTTAACATAGTTATTTTCTGTAGTTGATATCGATTGTGACATTTTCCAGTTATTATAATAAAAACACAGTCGATCGACTGACTACATCCCTAAAATTGCTTTCTGACTGACGTGACGTTGTCAATGAAAAATAACGTATTGGCGCCTAATTTTTTGTTCGAATTTTTAGGTATTGACGCTAGAACAAAGTTATATCGACCACTGTCAGTGAGCTGTCTAAAATACAATAATATACGGAGACGGAGTATAAATAAAATATAATCTCTAACTACATAATATTGAATTTCAATATGTAAATCAGATTATTTGATTTTCGTCAATACTTACTAAATGAAAATGGATCAGGCGTAGAAGTCACAAAGGATTCCATCATTCAAAGTGGATTAGACGCACAACTCAAAATATATCAGAAAAGCTATATTGCTTATTAACTTCATTATCTCCGAATAAAACGTTCCTCTCATGTTTCACTCTCACAAATATAATGAAATAAGGGTATAAATGAAAGCAACCTTCAGTTATTTTCCAAATAAATGAACTGAAAGTAGGAAGGCCGACCGTCGTTGGCTCCTTTATCGCATCATGGTGACCTCAGAGGATATTTATCGTAGCTCCGTGTCTAATGCCTGTACTCTGTAGATAACACTGTATTCACACAGGTCCAAGGTAGTATATTTATCGCTGGTGTGTACTCTGCTGTAGCTATTTATGTGTGAACTGAAGGCACAATAAGGTTTAACGGATTTTCTTAGAATTTCCACAGGATTTTCTTTCTAAGAAAACGAGAAAAGGTGTTGGCTGGCTTTCACACAGAAGTTGATCAAAATGGCGCATGGAGTGGAATGCTATGTATGATAAAATATATGTTTTCGGATAGCTACAACTTGTTATACAATAATAATAACGGGAATTAACACGATCATGGTATAGGTACATACGTACCTTTGATTTGCCTGACGTTTCGACCAGGTCACACCGGCCGTGGTCACAGGCTGACTGGAGGAGACTCAGTCGTTAATTACCGTTGTTATTATTGTAGGTATATCGCGAGAATTTAAAAGTTAGTTTAGCCTTATCTATTCAGTGGTTTAGCCACAACTTGAATGTCTTCATGTCTTCAAGACCCTTTTGACGCAAAATGACCAAAGTGATCAGGATTATTTACGCATATCGCATATGCATTTGTACCTAAAAGACATATCCGCATTAGAAACAATTGGCAAATTGATTAATCAGCATTTAGACCAATTTGAAAAATGACCCATACAAAAATAACGCACATGACCATAGTGAATAGGTTACTTCGAGGCAAGCGTGCTCCACCATCGACCACATCGTCACTTACGGTGAGATTATCAAACATAAAAAAAATGGTTGACACCAAACCGTAGAATAGATTTGTATCGTCAAATCGATATTTGCAGGGCTTGCTCGGAAAAATCAATAACTACTATATTCGTCTGCCAACTCGTGAAAGGAATACCGAATAATTCATTATTTCATTACACATTTTGTGAATATTAAATTTCATTTCATTCTGATTCCAACCTTATTCATCGGTAAATAAGGACCATTGTTAAACAGACTCTACATAATGTAATCGGAATGGGACACTTTGAAAATAACCTTTTGAAAGGTTTATCTTGTTTAGAAGAAGTATTTTCTACTTTGTTATACATATAGTCCTTTGATTTGCAAGTCTGCTGGTTGTACTTATGGATAGATAGATGTCGACTATTTCTTAATAAAAAAACCTTCGATGGATAGATACGTAACTATGTGTTACGTGTTGAAATCTCAGTAGGGCTAGACAAAGATCTTAAGCATATGTATAAATCACATTAATTTCTGAACCAAAGTAAGTGAAGACACGAAAATTATTTTTCTAAGATACAGCAATATTGGATAAGAATATCAAAGTTGAATCTGAATAAAGTATAATCAGTTTAAGTGAAGTATTTTCAGTTCAAGTAATCTTGAATAGATGATAACAAAACCAACAAAAGAATTATATATATATTTTCCTTTCTAAACTTTCATCTCTACGGACAAGCCAACCTTATAAATCAATATTTTTACTTCGGTTAGAGCTTGTCAAATTATGAGAAAAAATACGCTCCGTCTGACATGGAATGGAATTTTGCAACCATTTATAATAAGTAGTTAGCCTTTAGGCTATAGGTAGGTACGTAAAAACACAGACCTTGTAGGTTTTTTTATAAGTAGATAAATACAAAAACAGTGTTATAAAACTTGTAAACAGAAATCAAACAAATCGAATTAGATATCTGGCATTGAAAGCTAAATAATGAAGTTCCGCTTCATCCGAATATAATTTCGTCGTAATAGCTCTGAACGTTCAAATTAAATTTTCAGTTTCCAAGATGACCTTATTTAGTTCAATTACTTTGGCAAATTCTTTTAATCCCCTTCATACTAATATTACGGATGGATAGATGTACAAGTATATTTGTCAGTTGTTACTCTTTCGTCAGCTTCAATAACCCTAAAAATAGAAAATTAGTTTAATCATGTACTTTCACAGTCTATAAGGGAACCTTTCAAAATCTCCCGGCAAATTACATCTCGCTTCAGATATTTCCGGATTTTTGTCCGATTTGCGGAAACCGGGCTCAAGAAATCAAAAGGGATTCAAAGCGTGCCATTAGGATATTTGAAATGGAGTGTGAAATACGAAGCTCAGCAGAAATGTTCTTCTTTGTGTTCCTTCAAATACGATTGACTGCCTTTCCACAAAGTTGGATGAGGCTGACTAGTTCCAATCTTAAACCCCCTATACACTACTCGCGAAGTTGAACGAAGTTAGGCGAATACGATAGTGTGGAGATGCACTTCGGCTTACCTCGTCAAACTTTACCTCGCCTCGGGCGACTTCCATTTGTTGTCGGTTTTTGCGCCCGAGTCAAAGGGCCCGAAGTTCCACGAAGTGCGTTCACGAAGTACCTCTCTACACTACTCGGCCGACTTCAGTACTCAATAGTTATAATTATTGCGTGTGACACATATTGTGTTTATTATGAACAAAATACAGTTGTCACAGGAGGAAAATATGTTGTTCCTCGAACCTGTGCAAGCAGAGCCTATTATTTGGGACCCCAATATAATTAATGTCCTAAGGACGAATGTGCGCAGGCTTTCGGCACCTTAGAGCGAATGAGTTCCTCGCGAAGTTGAACGAGTGTGTGGTGTCGCACTTCGGACTGCAGGCAAAGTTTCTCGAGTACTTCGCCGAGGAACTTCGCGAGTAGTGTATACGAGGCATTACGATCATTGGGAACATAATAAAAAATCGAATACTGTAACCGTAATAGAGATTAATTGTCTGTAGATTCGATCGATTTTTGAAGCGAAACTTTTACAGTATCGCTGCGCAGGTAAAATCGGTATAAAATTCACCATTATCGTAAAATTCGCTTTTCATTAGTGAAGCTACACCTCTGTTTCTTTCTATTCTTACACAAACATACAAGTTTGCTTGTACGTATGCCATTAAATATTGGTTTGTCTGTACTAGTGTGCAGCTCTATAGATATATAGCTAAGTGGCTTCGTATCCATATCAGTCTAGCGTACCCCACCTCACTCCGTACAATAGAAAAATCCTCCAGTGCGGAAAAAGCGACAAACGTTTTTTTGTGTATATACTGAAGTCATAAGGCTCTGATTACTGTGAAATTTAATGCTTTGTTTCTGCCAAGGTCTCGAATAATTTTATGTAAGTAATTTTCCTCTTTTCACTTCAAGGAACACAGCTCGAATTTTTTTCTTTCATAGCGGACTTCTGAAAGCGTAAAAACCTTCTGAAGTATTTCAATTTCTTTGTTAATGAGCTACAAAACGTAAGACTATAACAAAGACGGCTAGTTTATTTACGTAAATTACAATCCCACCAAAAACATTCTGTAAAAAACTAGCCAAGTCTCGTTGGAGCTGCTTGTTTATCTCTAAAAAGTAATGAAATCTAGACAAAGTTGTGCTTATTGCGATTTCTTTATTATTATAGTTAATGTTGTGTGACTTGGCCGTTGAACATCCTTGATACGTTAGGGTGTACAAGTCAATTTTGTTTACACGTAATGTTATATCTATTGTAACTACCTATGTTTTTTTAAGCGAGATAATAGCCCGTACTGGTATTGGTAATTCGACGCTAGTGTCTCATTTTAGGTTGTTGTTGATTGTGCAACACATACATTCAGCATTGACAATGCTGCCTTCTGCTCTCTTCTTTTTGAAGCGTCAAATCGACCATTGGTCTAACATAAAATAGACGTACAGACGGACTTTTATCAATGATTAGAAGTCCGTCTGTATTGGAAATATTTTTTTATATATATACATAAGTATTATTGAAATACGCAGCTTTATCAAGCCTACAATTGACTGGTTATGAAATCAACGTTTTCCAAGTGGCAATTTTCCAGCGTCAATAATTAGCTGTTCTGGCGACAGATTGGTGCAATGGTGCACCTGGTTTTGTACCCTTCAACGGCCAAGTCACACAACATTAACTATAATAATAAAGAAAGCGCAGTAAGGAACCTTAGACTTGGCACGACTTTGTCTAGATTTCATTACTTTTTAGAGATAAACAAACAGCTCCAACGAGACATGGCTAGTTTTTTACAGAATGTTTTTGGTGGGATTTCACTTCTTTTTGTAGAAACGTACCTACTTATTTTGACCAAATTTTGAGCGAAATTAATAATTAAGTGTAATTTGTTAATTTAATTTGTGTAATGTTCGAGTAGAATAAAGTTAATCGTTTGACTATTTCTTCTTGTAAACTTGTAAGTATAAGTATAAAAGCCAGTGTTATCCAGAGTTTTCCTTTAATTTTATTTATATGCGTATTAAAATAGAAGACGTGTCCCACTACGCTGGATTTTTGCAATGACAGTCTATTTTTTTATATACCGATAGTAGAAGGGGGCATTACCATATCTCTAATACAGCTGAGACCAGCTGAAGGTTCTTTATCAGATATTTGAGACCTTCGATTTTTGACATCAAATGAAGCGGTCCACCAAGTTGGATATTTTTTTGTGAAGGTGGTATGTCGATCTCTAATAGTTTGGTTGGGCTCTTGTGTTTTCTAATCAGGGTCACCAGGTACTCCCGATCTTCGATTATCCTAGTTTTTATAGATTTCCCTTTATGTGGTCATTAAACCCTAACTCTGTACCAAATTTCAGCTCTCTGCGCTTATGGGCTTATGCGCTTATGCGCTAGTTCTCTTTTGATGATCATGAGTGAGTGAGTGAGTGAGTGAGTGTCATAAATGCGAAACTTTGCTTTCGCCTAACTTCGGAACTAAGTGACCTACAGACTTGAAATTTTGGATTTTTAGTATGTGATTATAGCTTACTGGATGACGAAAATTTGTTCGTTCTGGTCTTATCCAGAGGTTCTCAAATAGGGGCCTGAAAATGCGGCGAAATGGTTCCAGTAAAGGATGGTAATGACGGCAGTGTTTGCTTCGCGCTCGACTTGGCAGGGGCACTGCCGTGCCCCTCGATAATGGCGCCTAAACATTCTCAACAAGAAACAAAATAGTCATTGAAAGGACGATAAAGGTTAGTGAATAAATAAAGATTCGTACCGAAAGTGTTTGCTGAACCCTATAGAGCTATTTACTGTCCCTTTTGGGAAAATTGTCTTTATACGTTGGTAAATAATTTACTTAAGGCTCGCTCTCACTAGAGCTCATTTGGAGCGGAACATGGTTTCGTCATAAAATATCAAATATGCAAGTTACGTAGCACACTGCGTACAAATTCTTATATATAAGATCCTATTACGATTTGTGCTCAAATGTTTCATAGCAGTACTGCATACCTATATAAATTGGGTATTCTCCTGTAGGTAAAATAAATAAACTAAACTAAAATAAACTACCCGAGCTCATTAAATTAACAATTGCAAAAGAGTGGATTTTTTTAATTTATTTTTTACTTATTTATTAACCCAACCTATTATATTAACTACAAAATTTCGTGACGTCACTAAAAAAATTCATACAAGTTACCTTATAATTTACCGTTTTGACGTTTAGTAAAAATAAAAAGTAACAAAGGAGATGGAAAATGGTGGGCGCAAATGTAATAAGTTGAGATATGATCTAAAAAATTAGTCATATTCTTCTATCTTAGAATATGAAAAATCACCTCAATTCTTAATCTGGATGCGGAGAAATATGAGAAAATAGTTTTCGTGAGCTTATCAATTGAGTAATCGATTACACTAAAACATTTGCAGTAAATAATTAACTCAAAGTAATTAAATGCACTATATATACTTACATGCAATATAGTGCATATAATTACAGTCACATTATTAAATCAAATATCAATTAATTACTGAAAAACCAATATTAATGATTATCGATTTCATATCGATTCAAATCTCTCTTATATTTGTAGTCTATGTCACTGACATGACAGCTGACTAACATTGACACTAGACAGTTGCTGACTGTTTTTGTTTGCTCACTCGTTTCGTGTTTTCCGATGAGTTTTGAATGCTTTCCCGATTATTCGTCATTCTTTACGACAACTGCTTTGTTGTTTCACGGATTCTGACCTTGCCTACCTTGTACGACCCTTGCTTTTACCTTGGACACCGAAGATCGCTCACACGTTTGACTTGGAATTGTTATTTTGGATTTTACCGCTGGCTTGTGGATTGGATATTATTGAAACTATGGATCGCTGTGTGAATTGTGGGATATCCACTGGTCACTGCAATACACTGGGCCGACGGCCCTTACACGATGAAACAATTCAGTCAGTGATTCGGCAATGGCTTACACCTCAGTCTGTAAGTAAATACCTATAACCTCATCTAACCAGCTACCATCCTGGCAGGTTTAAAATGTAAAATGTGTTTAATAGAAGGCGAATAAAACGGCTACTATATTAAATGATTTTTTATTTTATTTTAGACATCCTTTTCCTATCTCCTTACCTATTACCTACCTATCGCTTGAAGTCGTTTACTGTCATTCATATGATTTTTCAAACATTTTCTAGTAAATATAATAACTATTAGTGCAAAAGAACACATTTTGCACTTCAGGAATCAGCTGTTAGTTAAAGATTGTAACATAACCTCACTTTTACATAATCTCTTATATCTCTGTTCTCAGATTGACAAAATCCGCAGAATTTTCAGTGAAAGGTTGATAATATAAAAGCTATTAATTGACACCACTTTCATCTTCTTACAACTAGGCCCAAGATTGTATGTAATCATTTCAGTCTCCTTTGACTAGTCAGTAGAATGCCCAATTACCTACCTATATCAAATTAAATGTACAATAACATACCTATAAGTGGTTTTGTAAATATCTACTGTGTTTTGTAAATAAGATATAAAACGTAATATGTAGTAGGTACATATGCTACACATAATACAAATCATAAAATGCAATTAGTAACTATTTAATGAGCCATGTGACCTTAGAATGTCATGCTTTATTTGTAAATAATATGCGTATAATCATTTAGAACTAACACGTTTTATTGATGTGATTAATAGTTTATACTTGTAAGTATATACAGTCACACCTTCTTATCAGGGATGGGCAAAGTCCACAGGTTTCCATTTGCTATTGATCCTGATCCTGACACTCACTCTTCGCTTTTGCTTTCATTTTTTTTTCATTCATGCGTATAATACTCTATACCTGTTCTTCCTTGTCAGTTTTTTTTTCAGTCTTATCCATACTAATCATATTTTAAATGCGAATGTAACTCTTACGCTTTCACGTCTAAAGTACTGAACCTATTTTAATGAAATTTGGTATAGGGGTAGATTAGACCTTGAGAAAGGACACAGGCCATGCTTGTTCGCGATAACCGACATCCACGTAGGCGGAGCCGCGGGCAACACCTAATCATCTACAATTCCCTGATATTCAGGAGCTTGGATAATATGCCTTCTGATACTACTAATAAATCAGTTCAAACAACTTTGATTCCTTCAATCCATGTGCGAAAATTTAATTTAAGAAGTTATAACTTACCACTAAAGTACAAATGAGTGGTGACAATCTTCAAATTGTAAACTTACCCTTAAATACCTTACCTATCTGAAGTCGAAGGGTATGAAGTGAAACTCCATTAAGATAACCAATGAATAACTTACCTCAGAGTTTACCGTAGCTTTAATAATGGCTTATAGAGATATAGAACATCGTAGATAGGTATCGCTTGCGTGTTGCCATTCATCATTGCCAGACAAAATTCATGAAAGGTATAAATTTACAGCCGACATAAAATGTAGGGGGAATGTATCTGCTATTGTTCTATTATGTTTTGTAGGTTCATGAAAAAGCAATAAAATATACCGTTGCCACATAAAAACTCACTTTAGAAGATATTAATTATTTTAATCACCTGGGGGCCAAGTCTGCTAAGTTATGTTAACGTACAAGTTTTGACGACACCATTCATATTACAATGAGATTGACATTATGAGCGGTGCGATGAGTCGTGTCATTGTGGTCTCACAATCGTCTCATCGTTGTTTCAAAGTCGAGTTCTTTCGTTTGTTTAGCCAAGATTGCCATATCAATGAAATATTAATGTCAATTTGAAATAAATTTAAAATGCATTTAGTTTTTTAATTTCTTCCATAAAATAACTCTTAATAAACGTATTTATTGATACAAATGTACAAACGTGGCACTTTAATTCGAGAAACTATAGGTTAATTCGTGTAGTTTTGAAAATTACTTACCTAGTTATTCCCTTAATAGTTATTTATGTACCTACCTGCCTATTGATTTTACAGTAATAATGATTAGACATAATTTTAAGGAAATTCAATGTAGATAAATAATGTACAAGCATGCTGCGCATTCCGAGGGGGGGGGGGGCATGGGGGACATGACCCTCCTCCCTCGGCCTCTAGTCGCGCCTTTAAAGGTAGCATCAGATGGGGCAGAAAGGTCTGAAACTCCACCACCCCCTTGGAAACTGCCCCAGGAGCCGGCGAGGGCTGTTATGTCGGACTCGAACCAACTAAATCCGTACACTGTCTTGGGTCATCATTTGACCCAGGGCCACCTCTGATTTCAAGATGGCCCCCTCGGGTGTGGGATCCACGGTGCCGAGTAGGGAGGGGCGCGCCCCAGCCTGCTTCTGCTAGGATGACCGCTGAATCTGTCACCCCCTAAGCCCGAGCATAAGAAGAACGGAAGTCGTCGACGCCTGAGTCGTATCCGCCATTCACGAGCTGTCCCATCCGGCCCTGCTCCCACGCATCCTTCTCGAACACCACTAATAAGTGGGTAAACAAGTGATGAATGGAGAACGTATGAAAGGCGACAAATAGGCCTCAAACACCTACCCATTTCTTACTATACGGGGTGCTTGGTATTCTTGAAGAATCATCTTTTCTCAAAAAAATAATGGAACAAACGCCCATCTTGAGGTCAAATGTAACAAAGCATAAACCTTGTTACATATTTTGACCTATTAAAACACAAGTGGGTTGAAAAGATATTAATTTATTTTACATTGTCCATAAACCATACTACCACCGACAATAGATTTATAACAGAGAATAGTATGTATGTTTATATTTGTACATATATACTTTTATTGGTACTTTCTACTCCACTATGCAACAAAATAATAAATAATCCAATAACAGAATCAGAAAACAATTAACTACATGTCTATGATAATAACCTACTATAACTTTAGGTACTAGGAATGCCTAAATACTGCATAAAATTGAATTGTTTTACATTTTGAAGACTTTTAGTAAAAAGTATCAGCAAGCATTTAATTTTTTTTTAAATGAACAATAATAAATATCTTATATATACAATTATAATTAAATTCTTAGCAATGACTTCTCTAATAAAACAAAACCCTACATCCGCATGGTGATACATACAATTTTCTGAAAGTTTCTGTTCACTCTGATTAACATTAAACAATGTTATTGGCACCTTATTGTTTCTACCGACTAATTCAAACAATAATTTCTTTAAGAAAATGGTCTTATGGGCCTGTGTAGAATTTCTGTCTATAAATCAGTTGCCCAATTAGCATCAACAAAAATAACCATATAAACTTTTTAGGTAGTTTTATCACTAAGTACATTAAAAATGCTGAAGTATTTGCATGTTTTATACACTGTGCATTCATTGAGATGGCCATTGAGGAAAGCAAAGTCACATCATCCAAATGAGTTATATTCAAGTCTAGTTAACACTAATAGCACAGATGTTTAAGTTATATAATTCTTATAGAAAACAACTATTTTAATGTAGAATACTTTAGAACAGAAGAAAATGTATTTATAGTAAATCCCCTTTAGTTGGGTTTTTACCCTTTAACAAGTCTTGCTCTGTTTAACACTGAATTATCACTAGGTATTTAGTTTATTTTTAAAGACCCACTAGGTTTGTTCACTGAGTCCCATGCACTATTTTCTTGGAATGATTTCAACTCTTCTTCCATGCATAGGCACCACTCGTTCGCTTTGTACTTTTCATTAGTTCTTCTTAAGTTAAATTGTTGTCACATTTGTTCATGATAATAACCATACCTACATGTTTTTCAATAGGCAATTTCTCACATGCTTCTCTTCGTTCACATTAAGGTACTCTTAAGATCTTCTAGTTCATTACTTGACAGATTGTTACAGAAATCCTCTGAATGTGAACTCTATGTAGAACTAGAAAAAAATATTCCATTATTTCTATTCCAACTCTGATGAAAAAATTTTTCTGATGATATCCTCTGTAATATCCCTAAGGTTGTGAGCTTGAACGTTAATATTTAATTGAATTGAAATCTGTAAGTACTAGCTTGAGATTGAGAGAAGTGATAGAATTTATTCGACACAAAACTTTAATCGAGCTCGACCAAACTTTAAACTTTAAATAATAAACAAACATGGCCGACTTTAACATTCAATTTCATTGGTGATTGCTGCAAAGTCTGCTATAACTTGGGATATATATCTTGGACGTAAAATGTACTACCACAGTATAACGAGAGATCTTACAGTAGTTCATCGCGTTTGATGTTTGCGGAAATGCCGCCTTTTGCAGTTTTGTCAGGGTTGTCACTTCAGTTTTCATATGTAATTTTTCTGTAATATTCTATATATAACTCCTATTAGTTCTCTTTGTTCTGTCAAGGCACATCAACTCACGCTAATTTATATTACTAGGTGATGCCCGCGGCTCCGCTCGCATGGATGTCGGCTATTGCAACTTTTGGTTATATCTCCGGTTCTACTCAACCAATTATAATAATAATAAATATTTCCCAACATTCTACACACAACGCTATCTAGACCCATGGTAAGCATAGCTTAACTAGCTAGTGTTATGGAATCTAGAATGCGGATAAACATACTTAAATACATTTTTTTTTGTAAATACATTCATATTATACATAGAAACACCCAGACCAATGCAAATAGCCATATTCATGCATACAAATATTTGCACTGAGCGGGAATCGAACCCGCGCCTCCTGCGTGGCAGTCGCGTTCACTACCGCCACGCCACGGAGGTAAACGTAATATTTTAAGTCTGAGTTTTTGGATTTTGGTTTCGATTTCGATTTCGGTTTCAAATTCGATTTCGTTTTAGATTTAGAATTTCTATTTCGATTCCGACTTGAATTTGGATATTGATTCGGGTTCGGGTTCGGGTTCGGGGTTGGATTCGGATTCGAATTCGAATTTCGCTAATTGCCGGGATCGCTAAATTGATGATATATTCTTAAGGAGCCTATCCACGATCAGTTCGCCTGCAGTTTCAAATCGTATCGGGCGGCCTGCAGTCCTAAGTCGACAGCGCCTACACACGAAAGCGATTTTGGCCTGATGGCCATGCCTTGCTGTCAGGTTTGCGGCTACACACGATCAGTTGGAAGTCGACAGTTTCCCATCGTATGATTGCCTGCCGGCAATTGACTGCTATCGGGCTTGACGATCAAAGATGGCGGACTTGAAATTTAAAAAAAAACAAATCGAGGTTTTCGGGGTGACTAATTACGTATAATACAATCCATTTAGCGATCCAAGATGGCGGACTTGAAATTTCTCACAAAGTCAACATGAGCATCGTTTTGGAGGTTTTCAGAGTTGCTAATTACGAATATATCATCCATCCAGTGATCTGGGATTGCTACATGAATAACATACCCGTTGAAAACGCTACCTGTATCGATTTTCGTAAAAATTTCGAGTCCGCCATCTTGGATCGCGAAATGGATGTTATATTCGCAATCAGCGACCCCAAAACCCTGAAAACGATACCCATATTGATTTTAGTGAAAAATTCGAGTCCGCCATCTTGGATCACCAAATGGATGTTATATTCGCAATCAGCGACCCCAAAAACCCTGAAAACGATACCCATATCGATTTTAGTCAAAATTTCGAGTCCGCCATCTTGGATCGCGAAATGAATGTTATACTCGCAATCAGCGACCCCAAAAACCCGGGAAACGATACCCATATCGATTTTAGTGAAAATTTCGAGTCCGCCATCTTGGATCACCAAATGGATGTTATATTCGCAATCAGCGACCCCAAAAACCCTGAAAACGATACCCATATCGATTTTGGTAAAAATTTCGAGTCCGCCATCTTGAATCGCGAAATGGATGTTATATTCGCAATCAGCGACCCCAAAAACCCGGAAAACGATACCCATATCGATTTTAGTGAAAATTTCGAGTCCGCCATCTTGGATCACCAAATGGATGTTATATTCGCAATCAGCGACCCCAAAAACCCTGAAAACGATACCCATATTGACTTTGTTAAAAATTTCGAGTACGCCATCTTGGATCGCGAAATGGATGTTATATTCGCAATCAGCGACCCCAAAAACCCTGAAAACGATACCCATATCGATTTTTGTGAAAATTTCGTGTCCGCCATCTTGGATAGCTAAATATAGAAAACGAAAAAAAAACAATTTTAACAAACAAAACGAGCCTTGAAACAAAAATCACGTGATTAGTGTGATTACAAAAATGAGACAGCCCTGAATCCTTAGTACCGAGTAAAATGTATGGGCGTACCGAGTAATACCCCGTCCCCCACCACCCCTCTCCCCCCGCACGATTGCTCTGTCTAGACGGCTTCGTCGACCGACTGTATGTAGTATGAATCGTTAGACTGTGGTACTACTATCTATACGAACAATACGTGTTTCTTAGTGAAAGAGGTCCAAGATATGTGTCACGAGGTATAAGTAGTGTTCATTCCGAAACCACACCACAACCACACTATTGTCGTTGACATAAAAATGGTAGTCTGCTAACTTAAATTCACTGTGGTAATATTATCGCAGTGGTGTGGTCTCGGTGTGGTACACGGCATTGACAGCTCATAGAATGTCAAAAGGCATTAGGAGTTTGGGTTCGCACGAAACGCCTGCAGAGGCCGATAGTGAGGTAGGGTGCCAACTGACATTTGACAGCATAGTTTGACAGTAAAATTGTCACTCAGCGTTCAGTTGACGTTCAGTATTGTTTGAATTTAATTATTACCTATATATTTTACCAATAATTTCCGTTCCGCTTATCCTCTCAATATCTCAAACTGTGCTTATACGCTCTCTAAATTGTATCTGCCTGTTTGCTCTGCAATTTTTACTTTGAAAATGCCGTTCATTGAATGTTGTGTACCGTCGTGTCGGAAGACCAAGTACGATGAAACTTTGTATCGATTACCTCGAAACGAAACCTTACAACGCAAGTGGCTCAATCAGCTCGCACCATATTGCCCAGGACTTGTACAGTTGACTTAGAGAAAGGAAGATTTGTTCAAGACAATTTGAACCAAAATGTCTCATTGGCAAGAAAAGACTTTATAATGCTAGACATGCCAGGTTAGTTCTTTGAATAACCTATACAACTCACTAGAGTTAAATAGGTACTAACCTAACTCTTGTAATAATACTTTTTACAATTTTTGTATTGTTGGCTTGTCACAAATTAAAGCACTGATTGTTATAATGTTAAATTTCAGTTGAAACTGATCACACTTGTGTGAAAATGTCAACAATGTTAGATCACACATATTGCAAGAGGCCGTCATCGAGTGATTCTTACCCACAACCTGCAAAAATTCCCAAAATAACAAATGTTTCAGAACAAGACTGTACCTTGCCCTCTACATCAGTATGTATGCTCTATTCACTTCTTGTCGTTATTATATATAATTATATGAATGTATTCCGAGACTTTGCCTTTAGCTTAACATCAGGCAAGGTGAAGTCAAATTGACGTGTCCAGTATAAAAAAAAAGGTTTTGGTTAATTTTTCGTTACGTCGTTACCTCATTAAGCTACATGCAAAGTCTGGAAAAAAGGGTCACTATCGTAAACATGTACCATGTTAACAGTGGTGACACTCAGCTTGACTGCCTGATATGATATGGATGGCATCTTCATCTTATCAGCATATCTATGGTCTATAGGTAGCGGCACGTAAGTCTAGCGGTGACAGTTTATGCGCAGAAGTCGAAAATAAGGTACCCCGGGGGAGACAAAGGACGCGGGCGGGCGTGCGCGAGCGCTTATTGGCTTTCCGGCCGTACTTCGTCCCGCGCGCCGATACGACGCACCGTTCTCGTCTTGTGTACAGTCGCGTAAATTGTATTGTATTGTTATTCATTACAATAATTAGGTACCTACTGTTAATTGTTGTGGTTTTCTATTAAGTTTCAGTTTGTTTTTTATTGACTGTTATTGTTTATTTTTATGTATTTGCGTTGATTTGAGACAGTGAATATGCCTAAACAAATACTATTTTGAGAAGATGATATGATGTGCATTTTTTTTAAATACAGAAATTAGTAGATTAATTGATTCATTAAAACAGATTAAAAGTGAGATAGACGGCAATTTAATGAAAGGCGTGCTAACGTCATCGTCATCAGACTCTGCATGATTATTATTAAATAAAAATTATCAAACATTATTTTCAATGTTATTTTAATTATATTTTTACAGAAAATTCACTGCACAGATGAACTTAAAATGCAAAACTGTATCAGTACACAAAATTTCATGAAAATCGGTATATATATCGGTATATATAAGTATATAAATATCTGTTATACATAAGATACCTACTAGCTTAGACATAGAAAAATGACAAACAAAAACACTTCCTTTATTATTAAGATATTGTAATAGTTTGACCTGGTGTCATATAATGTGCTATGGGCTAAATGGGAACGCGATACAAGTGTACCGCCGGAAATAATTCAATTGTTTAGATATTGGTATGACAACCAACAAAATCGTGTAAGGTGGGCTGAATTCTATTCAGCAGAGTACAGGTTGGAGTGCGGCGTTAGGCAGGGAGGGTTAACCTCGCCCGCACTTTTTAACCTATACATGAACGGTCTGATCGATGAGCTCAGCGGCACTGGTATCGGGTGTCATATTGATGGTATTTGTATCAATAATATAAGCTATGCTGATGATATGGTGCTGTTGAGCCCATCGATTAGTGCCCTCAGGAGACTTATTAAAATTTGTGAGTCTTATGCCGAGGCTCATGGGCTCAAATATAACGCACTCAAGAGCGAGTTCATGCTTTTCAAAGCAGGTACGAAAGGTTTTAACAGAATACCACCAGTCATGTTGTGTGGTACACCGCTAAAAAGAGTTGCTAAATTTAAGTATTTGGGCCACTGGGTCTCGGAGGATTTAAAAGATAACGCTGACATTGAGCGGGAGCGCAGGTCCTTGGCTATCCGATGTGGCATGCTGGCCCACAGGTTTGCACACTGTAACAGGCACGTCAAGCGTCAGCTTTTTAAGGCTTTCTGCCAGTATTTTTATACGTGCGGCCTGTGGGTGAGCTTTACCCAGAAGGTATACAACGATCTGCGTATACAATACAACAACGCGTTCCGGGTGCTAATGGGACTGCCGCGTTTTTGTAGCGCATCTGCCATGTTTGCCGAGGCAAACGTGGACAGTTTTTCGGCGATCATGCGCATAAGAAGCGCCTCACTTTTACGCCGTACCCGCGGCAGTCCCAATACCATCCTTAAAGCGTTGGTTGAACGGTGGGACTCCCCGATCCTGGGGCGGTGGATTCAATTGCATGCAATAAAGTCTGATACCGCCCCAGGTTCGGGGTGGTGCACCCAAACTGTGTAACATTTTCATTGTTTTGTTTTATTATCTACTAACATTAGTTGTAAGTTTTTTACTAACAAATTTATGGAAGAAATTCTGAAATAAAAATTTATTAATATTATTATATTATTATTATTATAAATTGCTGTAATTACGGCATAGTGCTTAATTATGCACGCGAACTTCTTAGTCTTTATTTTTTGTTAAGGTTAATTATTTTGTTATTAGTTTTTTTATATACTTTAATTATCTTAACACGAGACAAATGTACATTCGTCCATATTTAGTGTTAAGATATCACTTTTTGTAAATTGATGTCTGTAAAGTGCTAGTGTGTTTCTTGCGCCGCCGTTTCTTCTCCAAATATAGAATTAATAAAAAATAAACTATTGTTTCATTCCATGTCTAGTACCAAATATAAAAATATAAATCATACAACACCCCAACATAGAATGGGCTATCGACTAACGACATCACTATTATCGATATCGTTATTAGGTAAAAATATGAATATGGCCTGCCCTACACGCAGCTCACTTTTTTTTTAAATCTACGTCACGTCATCGTCACGTCAATATGACATGATGGTATGCGATGCGGACCCGCTCCTTACGATTCAGTTTTTGTTCAATGACTGTCTTATCTGTACGTAGTACATATCTTCTAATCTGTGGTGTGGTAGACACCATCGATGTCAGTTCACGGAATATACTGCCAAAATTGCCATATCAATGAAAATCAAAAATGCAAATTTCATCAATTCAAAACGCGCTTAGTTTTTTTATTTTCTCCCTTAATTTGGCTCTTCTAAACGTAATTGATACGAATGTACAAACGTGGTAACAACTACTTAATTCACCCATAATTCACTGTAACATTGAAAATAAATAGGCTGTATGTACTTGCCACTATAAAAAACCAGTGACCTGACAAAATATGACATTACTGAGTAAAAGTAAAATTACCTAATTAATCATTTTAAGTACTATAATATATATACATAACGCAAAAGCCTCTTGATGCATCGATCTTGGTGTAAACTTGGACGAACCCAACCAAGGATATGTTCATCAAACATGTCACAACGAGACCGATTGCCTTAATCAAGCGGATCAAATTCACGGCCCGCACCAAACTGCTGTAGCTACTGTACCTACCTATGGGAGCGGATTTACATTTTGGGTAGGAAGCAAGTTGCGCCCCTGGGCCCCACCATTGTTGACTTGGTGTCTCATGCCGGAACTACTCGGAGAACATGTTTCTCCACTGATGAGTCTGCCGCGGTCATCTATGCCACCCAGTGGCGATGACGACGACGCCACTTTCCCGAAGTCACTTGGCTAGACCAGCTGGCAGTATGAAGGCCAAGAACACCACCCCGGGATCCGACGGCATTTCAGACCGATCATGGGTTCTAGCTCTAAGGGAAGACGCTCTCCAGCCCTGACTGAGAGTGTCTCTCTTCCCAGATCCCGAAATTGTGGAAAAAGGGGAAACTGGTCCTCATCCAAAAGGAGGGAGGAGGAGAGGCGGCCCGGCGGACCCGCCCGCCACCCACCGGTCTATAGCATTCCTCGACGAAGTGTGCAAACTATTTGAAAGGGTTATTGAAAAGCGCCTTGTTGAGGACCTCTCCAGAGTGTGGTTAGACCCGGCGGATAGCCCAAACGTTTTCCGCCAGAGGCACTCCACCGTGGATGCCACAATGCGCGTTTGACGAGGGAATCGGTTGCCCGGGCCTTGGAGCCGATTCCGTGGAACTCTCTCTTATTATCTATATATTAAAATCAAGTGTTCTAGATAATTCGTCTTACTGTTCATAGGATACTGTTCATGATCAGAATACGATTTCTTATATAAATAAGAAATCGTATTGTGATCATGATCAGTAAAAAATAATAAACTTTTCAGTGTATCTTTTACTCAGACACTCCCGCCAATAAACCATGACTAGGCAGCATGGTCATAGCACCTTAGCCTGTTCTGAAAGGAACAAAATAATGAAAAAAAATTACGAGATGCTCTGTGTGCTTGTCATCAAATGTCATCTTTGCTTTGTTTGTTTACATTTTAATTTTATTCTTTCAATTCGTTATTATTATGCTAGTTGAACAATTTGTAGTTGAATTTATTCGTAACATAAAATTGATCCCAGGGAAAAGTATGTACCAATGAAGGAATCAAAATATTGCTGTGTTCTGACATGTGAAAACAATTCACAAACACGCTTAAACAATGTTTTTGTACCTAGTACCTAGCTCGGCTAAATACGAGTGATGTAAATCGCTGTGTTGGATGGCAATGACAAATATGTGAAGTACATCTTAACGTGAGTATCACTTACCAGTATTACTTTAATTTGAGAGCATTAACAGATATTGATACGCATAACCTTCAGTGTATTTAATAAGTTGACTAAGTTTTATCACCATCTAATGAACAATACAGCAGCGCATGAAATATGGACAAACAAAATTTTTATGTGTTCATCAGATTTTGATGTATTATATAGAATCCATTGCAGGCATACCCTAACCCCCTTTATTGCTTATTACCTAATGATTTGAAATGTATTTATTTGTTTCAGTTGAAAGAAAATATTGAAAATTATTAATATTGGACTACTACGACTGACTGAACCTGAGCCTAGTACATCATTTTCTTCATCTTTTCTCCTGAAAATGGATAAGGGGACAAATTATGAATTCCCAACCCAATAGATGCAACAGAGACATTCAAGTGAAGCCTAAGATAACAGACAGAACTACATGTTTTATGTCGTACAAAAAGTATAGGCCCAATGTAGAAAATGCATTTATAAAATTCATAAATGCATATTCTACATTGGGCCTATCATATTTGTTTCATTTAATGAAATTATACTTGGTGAAGAAGCACTACCTTCAATATAAGGAAGTAGTAAACTACAATTTCAAATAAAAGAATAAATAACATCATTAATGTATTTTTATTTTCCACTACCTATCTAAAATTGTTTGAGTAGGCACATAAATAATTTACGCAAAAATCTTCAGCAGAAGTTAACATAATTCATAACATATTAGTCTTCATATTGTACCCTGTACTTATGTGATACCTTTGCTCAAAAGTAGGGAAAGCTATACAAGGGTCCTTTTTGACTTGTTTGCACATACATTTACAATATAATTTGAGCTTTATATTTGTCTTGCAGTTGTATGTCTTTTACATAATTTTTCATGGTTATTTGGCTTGTTTCTCTGGATCCTTTGGCTGAGTGCTCCAGGCATAAAGGCATCAACACACAATGTTCAGATGAGTTTCACATACCTGTAATTGGTTAAATAACTTTACATTAATATTGAATGTTTAAGTAGGTTTATCGGCATTCTAGGTCCAATAACACAAGCGAGTTAAGATATGCTTCCTTTGGGTCCAGATATGAGTAGTGCCATAGTACAACAAGAATAGTGTTATGATAACACTGTGCTGAATGTTATAGAAAATTAATTTATTGATAAATATTGACAGCCTCGGTGCAAATATTTATATGCACATTGGTCTGGTTATACTTCGGAGAGCATGTTAAGCCATTGGTCCCAGTTGTCATACAAACATCTATGGCATTCATTATGGGTAGTTGGAGCTCATAAGTCTGACCCCAGACTCCAAGTTCAAAAGCTTCAATGCGACTGGGATTAACGCTAGGATGAAAAAGATTATTTATTTACTAAATATGAACCTAATTAATAAGCTATTGATTGATGAATTAATAAATACATGAATATAAATACTTATAATATTAATATAAAATAGTACTTACTTAATGAAAATAGGCCAGTACAGGCACTGATCTAAGTACTAACATAGGTACTCTGTCATCACATACTGGGATATATATAATATTCAATCGAGTGCTTAATTTCTCTCGCGTGGGCTTTTTGTGAGCATAAAATATGTTGTAGTAAATTCCGTATATCGAAAACATTACTACGCCTCAAAATATCATATCACAAGCACGGTGGCGATTTCTGACACATTCGCGTCGAAGATCTTCGTCATAGGTAGCTTCTAGCATTTGCTTGCCACCGTAAGTATTTAAGTTTTGAAGGTAAACATTGTTTAGCTAGACCTAAACACAACGTGAACACATAGGAAAAAGGTGTGGCTGCATTGTGGCGTTAGAATCTCTTCAGTACGGTGGAATTTCTACTTTGACAGTTGTCAAATAATAGTAGACTACCATTATGCAAACTATTACGAACATATTGAAACACTATTAAGTTAGCAGACTACCAATTTGTATTTTGACAACAATTCGTGACCACGTGACCTGTAAAAGTGAGAAATTACTCGATCACAAGACCACAATGACGCGATTCTCACGTCGACCACTGACAAGCGATCGATCTTATATTTTAGCGGACTACGAAATGGGTAAAATTATGTCGACACCATACCATTGCGACTCTATTACAACGAATTTAATTAGCAGACTTGGCCCCCTGGTTTATGAGCCTGATATTCTGTAAAAACATATTAAATTTCTTATGGCGAATATGATATCTCACCTCGTACTATCGAGATTTATTAACACTTACAGAATACCATGACAGACATAGAAATTGCGTAAATATTGTACCTATGTGTAGGTACACAATATTGTGTTACTATGTTTTTATCCCTTATTACTTTGGGAAATACAGTAAGGATATGTCATTCCCATCGTACCTTAATTCATACAATATTGTGAATTGAATTATTTTGAAGAAACGTGAAGTAGGTAAGTCATTACCTTGCTACAAACAAAACAAGCCATAACTTTTAACAATTTCCTTTAATTTATTATTTCTTTAAGCTTCTTTTTTCTACGCTCGTAAGTAAGTACGCACACGGGGGACAAAATGGTAACTACAGTATCTATGTCATCTGTATCTTAAACACTTTTCACCTCGCCTGACGGTAAGCTAAAGGTAGACACCATCGTAAACATGTATTATGTTAACAATGGTGGCACTCAGCTTGATGGCGTCTTCAGATGCCTTTTCGCGCCCCGCTTAACACGTTCCGTGCGTCGTGAACTCTATAGGGCCATAGACGACCATCCCAGGGTGCGGCGCTCAAAAATACAGTTCTCCCTATGCGGCGGTAGGTGTTTTCAAAGGTTTTTCTATGAGTATGAAAGAGATAATAAAATATTTGTGAATATGTTTTAAAACAGGACTCAAATCTAAAAAAAGAGGTATGGCAAAATAGCGGTCACGACGCACAGCGACTAAGTTTATTTCACTATACGCGGCATGAGAATTGAAGCAGAAGAATTGCGGTAGAAGTATTTGCCCACACATGACCACCTCATGCCGCACTGTAATACGGCGCGCTACATGGTAAATTCGCCGAAGTGGCGGGCAGTAGCAGCACAAAATTCGATAATTATTATAAATATATAAAGAATAAAAATAAAAGTACAAAAATATACTATATTTATATTAGAGTGCAAACCAAATAAATCGGGTCGGGTAATAAAGCCAAAATTGCTTTTCACAAATGTTGATTAGAAAAATTTCAGTTTTAAGACTTTATTATATTCTATATTTATAAAGTAGTAGAAAATCCTTTAAAGTTTCTAGGTTAAAAACAGTTTATCTATTGTGGTATGTGTAACCTATTTTTAAAGAAAATTTAATACCTATCGATATTTTCTTTCAGTACAATTATTATTCCATGTCCCAGCACTACCAGTGATTGAGGCAAGTTTACAGTGTGCGGTATGGCAAAATACTTCTCATGAAATGTGACTTTTTTTTAAAACGTTCTATCTCCGAAACTATTGATCAGAACTGCAGGCGACCAGAGATGCTTATACTACATTATATTCACTAGCCTTTGGTTTAAAAATTATTAAAATAACTATAAATTTCATAAAGTTATGGCCTTTCAAAGACAGGAGCTGATGTGGACAAATAATGTTCATTACGCACAGTAATAAGTATGAATATGGATGCATAGAGGTCATGTGGCACCCAGGGAAAGTATTGTCTTTTAGTAAACGTATGGAACGTGTTAAAAGACCCGGGATTGTAGGAAGAAGGAAACACGTGAGCTCGCAGGTAGGGAGTTCCAGGTGCGATATAGGAATGATTCACCGAACCGCTTGATCCTAGAACGTATATTCTGCACCGTATGCGGGTGACATCTAAGCCCTGCACGTGTTGTCCTGTGAAGGAAAGTATCAACATATTCATCATACTCCGAGCCTTGTTATTACCTCTGTTGGGATCGGCTTTCAGTCTAACCTCGCAATGGCTGAACTTCGATATATTTTCTGTGAAACAACTTCTTTTTTACAGCCCACTACGTCCTTCAATCACTAGATAACTATACTGGCTTGCAGATAAGAAAGACCAGAGACTTCGTAGTACCATACTCCATTGAGCAATAAGCTTTTAGTTTTTAATAACAAGGAAAATGGTTCGTGTAATCTCAACGAAAGATAAAATATTATATGGAAGTCGACGATATAATGTGATTGTCAAACGGAGGAAACGATCGTCAGAGCGGAGATGAAGACCGTCATTACTCACACACTCTCACGTTATTTTAGGTAGGTAGGTATAACCAAAGATTTAAAGCGGGCTAGATAAGATACCGTATGTCCAATAAATAGTATGGAAATTGAATGGAATTTGGAATTCCGTCCCAACCATTACGGTACGATACTAACACTACGATACGATCTATGTATATAAGTAGTTATGGTGCACTATAGTGTCTAACGTTCATTCTCTTGCCCTTTTCCTTTTTGTGTAAAAGGCCCACCTATGGAAAATACTGCAAGGATACTTTCTTAACGCGATGCAAATCAACAGACATTCGAATTGGTTCGAATGAATCCAAAGAATTGAAAGTGAATCCTACCAATATCATAAGCGCGAAATTTTGTTAGTATGAATGGATGGATCTGGAAAGATGTTTGTTACTCTTTCAAGTCTAGGCAGGAGTGATTTTATTTTAATTTGGTATGGAGTTAGCTGACACCCTAGATTAACACATAGGCTATGTTTGGTCACGATAACCGACATCCACGCGGGCGGAGCCGCGGGCAAAAGCTAGTGTGTCATAGTTTTTATTGATATTATCATATTACCACTGCCAAGAGAATAACATATTGTTAATCATAATAATTAAAACCTTATACAGCTTAATTTATGTTGGAAATTCCAGGAAATCCGTGCACAAATTCTCCTTATAATAGCAAGCATAGTTAGGTATATATCATTCACAACAAAGACGTTGAATATTAATAACTTAAGGTTAATCACTTTACGTTTTCAAAGGAGAGTCAAGACTAGTAACAATGTTAAGTGAGCTATTAGTGTGATTGTAATCCATTGTCACTCAATTAACACCAAATGATCTTGAAAGAGCCGTCACTGTATTTCATTATGCTCAACAACTTTTGAAAACAATTTTTTTTTATACAAGGCACTTCAATTTGTCTTCATCTCGCCTGATGTTAAGCTAAAGGCAAAGTCTCGGAAAGAGGGTCACCACACCATCGTAAACATTTACCATGTTAACAGTGGTGGCACTCAGCTTGACGGCCTCATTAGATGCCTTTTCACGCCCCGCTTAAAGTACATACTTATGTAAGTATGTGTGTGTAATAGACTGATTCAAATATTTTTAAACATTTTTGTTGAAATTCCCTCTGAAATACTTTGGAAGGGTTGAGAAAAGTGATCCCTGTTAAAAACGAAGCTCTCAATATTAATTGAGAGGGAACTCATCGTGGATTTTTGTTTTCCCTTTAAAAAGCGTGTTTTTTTTTCTAAAAAAATGCTTGAAAACTTATAGCTAACACAATGGGATAGTAGAAAGATTAAATATCAAGTTTTCACTCATAGCTTCGGTATAGTACCTACTAAAAGTGCGTATAGGTAGTAAATTTTATATGTTTTTGATTAGATTCTTATAATATTTATTACACTTACACATTCTACTACTCTACATCGGTGATGTATAAATAAGTAGGTATATTACTGCTCTATGCTCCAGATATATTTTTATTGACAAAACCAATACCATATTTCACGAATAGATACAATATTCCCGTAAGCAAACCTTTGGTAAGAATTTGATTTGAATATTTTTGAATACCTAACGCTGTGGAAAATATGTAAGGTAACATCATTACTGTACCTTTCAAGACATAAAAAAGGTTATTTAAGGAAAATGGGTACATTCTTCGTACAGTACACCACGCGGCTAACCCTAAAAGGGTTACTTTCAGCTTTACGTACAAAAATATTTCAGCAACCATAATAGATTACACTAATATTTTACCCGAATGAACCTTGTACCCGAGGATCGCACTTAGGTTTTTGCTGAAAAAATATGAAACTGTATAGGTAATATTGAAATAATAATACATAATGTGTTGTCAATTTATTGAACCTGTTCTTACTATTATCAATGTATAATAATTGTCCTGTAGCATTTATTTCACACTAGCCTTTGCCCGCAACTTCGTCCGCGTTAAGTTCGGAATACAAAGCCACGGGTAAAAAAATAGATAAAATCATAAGTAAATTAAATACAAACAAAGCACCTGGAATAGATAAAATAAAAGTTTCTGATATCAAGATGGCAGGTAACATATCAGAAGCAATAGCTAATCTGATTAATTAGCAGTGTAACGTGCGGCGTGTACCCCAATGAACTGAAACTGGGATGTGTAAGACCAGTATTTAAAAAAGGTAAAAGAGACGATTATGAAAATTATCGTCCTATTACACTGCTTTCTTCTGTACCGTAAAGGTTGGAAATTCACAAAGCGAACCTATTGAAGTAACAAAGGGCACGGCACAGGGATCAGTCCTGGGACCTCTGTACTTCCTAACATATGTTAATGACATGAGCAATAGTATCAAACACTGTACTTGCTACCAGTTTGCAGACGATACATGTCTCGTAATAGCTGATAGGGACCCACAAAAAGCACGTGACCTGTTACAGACTGATTTCAACTCCTTGCAAAAATGGTGCCATGATGCGGGCCTTGTACTCAATGCGGATAAAACCAAATTACTAGTAATTAAATCACCATACAATACAAGCATCCCCCCTGCGAGTATAACCGCACATAACCATAGTTGCCTGCATAATTCAAATAGCGCATGCAACTGTCCCCTCATAGAATCAGTAAATTCATCTAAGTATCTGGGATTGGAAATTGATAACAAGTTTAATTGGGGTAAGCATATCGAACACGTATGTAATAAGTTGAGACAGTTCCTGGCTAATCTAATAATTATCAAAAACCGTATACCGTATAAAACAAAAATTATGCTATACAACTCACTGGCTGAATCATATATACAATACGGGCTCAGTAGCTACGGTCGCACATTCGAAACTTACCTCAATCAAATATATAAACTCCAAGTGAAAATACTAAAAAATATCGTGTCAAAAAATACGAAAAACCAATGCCAAAATGACGAAAACAAATTATTTAAACACTGTAATGTACTACCTGTACAAACCCAATTTCAATTTATGCTACTGAAGGAACAATTTTTTAATGAACGGTTACAAAATAAAATCCAACATCCTATATACACGAGGGCCGTCGCTCGAAACCAACTATGCACGGTACGCGCTAACAATATGTACGGTGAACGCACATCTGCATATCTACTCCCTCGCCTTATAAATCAACTACCTCCCGATTTAAGAAAAATAATATCACCAACTAATGTTAAGTTTAAACTAAAATCACACTTTCTGCAGACTATGTAGAATCATTGTTATTGTATCCTTGTATCCGATTATATTTCTTATATAACTGTGTACTATCTACCTTGTCAATTATATTATTTAAATAAGATAACAACTAAATAATCGTGTTGTAAGTATGGATCTGGTAGTATTAGCACAAACCTTAGTGGTTTATAAATACTACTATACCTTTATTTATACCTGCACTATGTAATTTGATAAATAAATAAAAAAAAAAAAAAAAAAAACATACTGCGACCCACTTAAAGTTCCTAAAAATTTCTGTGAGCCTGGTACTTCATGCAAATGTATCAGGGTAACAGAAACACTGAAAACGTTTATATGGGAAAAAGAAAAGGGCTGTTTTTAGGGTTTTCCCGGAAATTATTAGATTTTTTCTCACCTTATACCAAAATAAGATAAATCCGTTCAGCCGTTCTCGAGTTTTAGCGACACTATAATCCGCACGCCGAATGATGATCCCTATGACAGTTCGTTAGCGCTTAACATTGTACTGACGTCCTATCACATCAAATCCTTTAGAGGTCCATTAAAAAGACGAAAAAATCATAATTGTGTACAATTGTAAATTATAAAAATGAATATTAAGAAATTATTACGTAATGTTCGGAAATAATAGAAAAAAACTCAATGCAAATGTACATGGTACGTGCTGCAAAAGTTACGTCGTCAAGCTGTTATCGACTAAGAAGGGACACATCGATAAACAAAATATCGATAATTTGTTGGAAATATAAAACAAATGCTTTGAGTTTGTATTTTATTTATATCAATCTGAATCTGATACAGGGTCAATCGGATCTTCAAAATCTGAGTCTGAACTGCAGCTATCCGTGACGTTTATTATTAACGGTTGGTCAATGATATTGTCGTATTGTACATCTCGATCCCAGTCTTGTAAGCAAATTTTCTTCGTTCTTTCGACCACTTTTCGCCAATCGTCAGCTGTCACTTGAGCGCAAGCTTCTTCCAATAAAACCATCATTTTATTTGCCGTGAATGGCGGAGTTGTGTTATGCCTAGCTGCATGACCTGAAAATATTTGTACATTCAGTAATTATTTTTAGAAATATATGCATATACATAATATTATATAAATAAAAAATATAGATACCTTTGATCTGCGCCCATATCAACTCGATTGCATTATATTGGCAGTGATAGGGCGGTAACCGAATTACCGTGTGTCCATTTGATTTGGCCAATTCATCCAAAAAATATGATGGGTGCGTCTGTTGTTTGTGAAAGTTCAACAGTCTAACCAACTCTTTTTTTAACATCTGACTGTCAGTTTCCACACCATTGCCGTATAACCACTCTATAATTTCAGCTTTTTTGTTATTGCTGCTGGGGGGTTTGTTAATTTGAACTGAGTGATATGAAGCATTGTCCATTAAAATATAGTGAGGCTCATTCAAATTTTCTAATAGTTTTATAAACCATGTCTTAAAGTTTTCGAAATTCATTTCCTCGTGGTACTCCGTTGTTTTCACTGACTTAAAAGCCCACAGGCAATTCGGCACAAAACCTGTAGCTGTGCCAGCGTGGCAAATGATTAAGCGCTGGCCCTTTCCTTCAGGAGTTTTTGTGCTGGATTTCGCTGTGTCATCCGTCCATGCCTTACCTACAGTATGATTGGCGTTCAGCCATGTCTCATCAAGGTATACTACCTTCTCCCAGTTATCAATTTGTTTGATTTTGTCAAGAAAATCGCATCGTAGTAAAGCTATGTCAGTACGCTCCATTAATATTTTTCTCTTGTCACATTTTTTATAGCGGAATCCACATTTTTCAAAACAATTCTAAGAGAAGTAGCACCGCCTTTGAAGAGTTCTGCAGCTTTTAATGAAGATAATAACTTCAGGCAGGTCGGTAGTTCACCTCGTAGGTAGTAACCATAAATATGATTGCGTATAGCATCTAAATCAAATTCATCAGGTTCTGTTATATGACATAACCTTTTCTTTTTCTTTGGTGTTAATAGTTTATTGTCCTCCATGGACGACTCCCCAAATTTTTCCTTTGTTATTCGAGAAACAGTAGCCTTTCCGATTCCTAGAGCATCGGCTACACGATCGCGAACATTGTCAAGCGGTAACAAGGGTCCGCCATTTTGTTGTTCACGAGCAAAATAGTCTCGCAAACGAACTACAAACTCGCGAACTTCACTGTTGAGAACAGTTTTCCGCTGTCTTTTCGGCATTTTGCAAAACCGAAAATCAACAAACAGGTAACAGAAAATCAACAAATAACACAAAACAGCGAAAACAGAAACAAAACTCAGCTAACAAAGAAAGACGTGGCGCATACAAGGCGTTAGAGCACTCGTATGACGCGATGTGATGCGGTGTGACAAGAAGACAAAACAGACTGACAAGACATGACATGACTGAATTAAAAAAATACGGTAGGTCTATGGCCTCCATTTAAATACTTTTCCATGTAATCCATAATTGCCAGCTAATTATGAATTCTTTAAAATTCAATTCAAAAAGAATTTTAAATTCTTTAAATTATGCAATTTGAATAAAAATTAAAGTATAGTAAAATAAAATATAATAAGGCTGTTACTTTTTTATCTAGTGTTTTATGTCCATCAATGCGCGTAGTCTTTTTTTCAAAATAAATAAATATTGCTTATTATGTTGAATGACCTGGCTGAATGACATGACATTTGCCTGAAAAAACAGTATTTTATCGAAATTGTTTCGCATAACTAATACAACTGTCAGTTGAAACGTCATAGGGATCATCATTCGGCGTGCAGAGTATAACGAACAGCAATTGATTTTTATATGTAACATAGATTAGTATTATGTATAATTTCCTCATATGACCTTAGCATGACTTGCAGAATTGGAAGCTGAAATGGCAATAGGCGAGCCGAAGGCTCATCGTTCACCGATTTTACAAACGAGTCATACCTACAGTGGAGACAGTTGATAAATGAAAGATAGGGGCATCCCCAGCGTTCCCTTTTTCAGGTTGACAACCTACGGTGGTCGGTAACAAGAATTATAATAATATCAATGTCGACTGTACCATACTTATAAATGAACTAGCTGTCCCAGCAAACTTCGTTTCGCCTTATAAATTAGAATCAATTAGCTGTATCAACTTCTCCTAATTATTTTGAGAACGGAAAGCATTTCGATTCGGGCCCCATACGCCCACGGAGCTCCCGACACTAATAGGTCACCGGGGCCCATACTTACACCTACGGAGCCTATATACCTATGGGACCCATACAACCAATACTTCTACGCTCAAGGGCGTTCATACTACCAAAAACCATCAATTTTTCAACCTAAATAAAAAAATAGCCACCATAAATATTTTCGCGGCCCAAGCAACGGGCATTTTGTTAATTCAGAAGAATGTCCACTAATCACCCTCTGACGATATTTGCACGCATTATGTCAATTCTATATCAAACGTCACGTCGTAACATTGAAGAATATCATACAGCAGAATAATAAACACCTTGGATGAAGAATAGAATAAACACATTTTTTTCCAATTCGTATTCCAAATTCAAAATTTCGAAATGGCATATGTCGGATCAGCTATTTTATATGGTGGTTATGTATTCTTAAATTTTCTTATTTTTTCTTTCATAAGAACCTTCTCCTAACAATAACGAACACAACAAAAAAAGAATTAGCGAAATCGGTCCAGCCGTTCACGCGTGATGTCGTGACCAAGGGATACCTATAGGGATTCATTTATATATATAAGTATAGATTATTATAGTGACAGTTAATGTAACTCCAAAAACGTATGGTCAATACTATTATGGTCATTTAATCAAGTAAATGTTCCGAAGTGGTCAAATATACGTTCAATACTAAAACATAAACGGCTGGCACGCACGCACACTCCTTAATAATGTATGCGGTTAAAGTAAATTATGGCTTTCATTGTTTACTTCACCTGTCCACGGTAGCGCAAGGACGTTCGACTTGTATTCAACAGGTTACAGGTTCGAACCCTATCTATTACAGAACGTGAATCAACTCCTAAAATAAGTTTGCTTACAAGCATATTGACAATATATGACCCATAAAAATACATCCCTCCCAGAGCAGATGCGTTTGAATATCATTTTTAAGGCGAAACTCTACCTACGAATATATTTTCCAAACTTTAGCCACGGGTCCTTGAATCTTTCCATTTCCATTTAATTACTTAGTTAGACTACCAGAACAACTGAATACCTGCTAGCCCAACAAATATGGGTAAGTAGGTAATTGTAATACATATTTTTCATGATGAAAATGTCTGCTAAGAAATTTCCCGAACTAAACAATATGAAGACATGAAAGTAAAATCATTGCTCAATATTTTTTCCAACCCGCATAAAAATACTATCATTCTGCTAATATCATGTTTAGGGCGTATCAAAAGACGGGAAATAATCGTAAAAGACATTGATAAAACTCGGTCTTCCCCTAAGTAAAATGCTACACCCCTAAGCAATAACGCCGCGCCGCAATTACGTTCAGCAAATCTATTAGTTCACAACCCTGGCGGCTGGCCTGACGATGACAGGATTATATCATGATATTTAATGCGGCATGATATTATAACTAGATAGTGCAGTGAAATGAGACGCCTAATTAACTGTTATTTGTTTATTGAACTAAAACTACTTTCATGCATTCTATTGTGAATTATTTGGTATATTTTTATGTAGATTTATTATACAATTTATCTACTAATAGAACTCAAAATCATAGAAAAATTTAAAAAACTAAAACTGATATTTTCCTTCTTCTTCTCTTTATCTCTTTAAACGGGGCGTGAAAAGGCATCTGATGAGGCCGTAAAGCTGAGTGCCACCACTGCCTAACATGGTACATGTTTACGATGGTGACCCTCTTTCCGAGACTTTGCCTTTAGCTTAACATCAGGCGAGGTGAAGTCAAATTGACGTGTCCTTTAGAAAAAAAATTAGAACGCTTTGTATAATTCTTCCCCATCGCATGCTTCTTGTAGCGTTTTTTAATATCAACAGCCTTAGTCAAGTAGAAACATAGATGACGATTCTCTCATATTTTAAACGTAACCGTATATCCATATTATAATATTATAAATGAGAAAATAACTCTGTCTGTCTGTTTCATGCATAAAGCACTGAACTGATTTTGATGAAATTTGGTAGAGGGGTAGATTAGACCTTGAAAAAGGACAAAGGCTATGTTTGGTCGCGACAACCGACATCCACGCAGGCGGAGCCTCGGAAAAAAGCTAGTAATATAATATAATAATTTGTTTCCATGCGAAGTCGGGACGGGATAGCTAGTGAAGAATAAATTCAACAGCGTTAGCGTTAGGGTGTGCGTGTTCGAACCCCATCTAGCACAATACCTATCGACGTAAATACAATAATAACACGAGCAATATTATTATCTTCAGAAAGGTTATTAATAGTAAATTCATGTAGTAATTATAGGGCTAACTAATAAAATATAAGTAGCACGTGTTATGCATATTAATAGTACTTAGTGTGCGACCCATGCTCCCATCGACATCAAGCCCCGGTTGAAATACCTGGGGCTCGTACTGGACGGTCGGTGGGACTTCGGAGAGCACTTCCGAAGTCTGCGCCCCAAACTGTTGGTGTCAGCTAACGCGCTGATGCGGCTGCTGCCCAACTTGAGGGGCCCAGAGGACTCCTGCAGGAGACTCTACGCGGGTGTCGTGCGGTCCATGGCCCTGTACGGGTGCCCCGTGTGGGCGGACGCCCTGCAGGCCAGGTTCGTGCAACTGCTGCATGCTCCGCAGCAGACGATGGCCTGCAGGGCCATTAGGGGGTACCGCACGATATCCTTTGAAGCGGCGAGTCTCCTAGCCGGATCGCCACCGTGGATCCTGGAAGCGAGATCCCTTGCGGCACTGTATCGGTTCCGTAAGGAGGCGCGGGAGCGGGGATTCGATCCCGAGCCCGAAGACATTCGTGCCGAGAGATCCCGGCTCCACGGGATCATGGTGGCGGAGTGGGAGCGACGACTTGAGCAACGACGCGCAGGGCATGCCGTCATAGAGGCGGTAAGGCCCATCATGGGGGAATGGCTCGAGAGGCCACATGGCAGCCTCTCGTATCGACTGACGCAGATTATCACCGGGCACGGGTGCTTCGGTAGGTATCTGTGTCGGATCGAAAAGGAGCCAACGTCCGAGTGCCATCACTGCGACGCGAGCGAGGACACGGGGCTGCACACGCTCACCGAGTGTCCGGCATGGGCCGGACCGAGGCGGGAGCTAGTGGCGGCCCTGGGAGTGAGAGTTCTCACCCTCGCCGCCCTGCTCACAGCAATGGTCCGCTGCGCGGACGCGTGGGCGGCCGGCGTCTCCTTCAGCGAGCAGGTAATGGTCGTGAAGGAGACGGCGGAGCGGGAGAGGCGGCGCGAGCGAGAAAGACTCGCGGATCGCGCCGCCCGCGCGCGCAGGCAACTCGGGCGTCGGAGGGCACTGACTGACCTCCGTCCCCCATGAGCGCGGGCCTGGGGGTGACGGGTGGAGCCGCCTGTCACCCCAGCAGAAGCAGGCCACGGCGGCGGCGCGCTAAATAGCGCGCCTCCCCATTCCGGGGGCGAGTTGGGGACACCGTTGTCCCCCCTCCTGAGGAGGGCCAGACCGTAAGGGATGGCCCTGGGTCAGCCGGGGTGCGAGGGATATGTCTATAACAACCTCACCTCCGGCCTAGCACCAAGACCCACAGTCGGCGTGCGGTTTTAGTCGGTTCGAGTCCGACATAACCTCCCCTTCCGGCTCCGGCAGGGGGGGTATCCGAGGGGATTTCCGCACGAAAAAAAAAAAAAAAAAAAAAAAGTGTGCGACCCATGGAGAAGGAAATGATTCTGTCCTCCTTGGTGTGACCCAACATGTTGTTGGTTTTGTTAGTACAGGTTCACCGTTCAAAGAAAGTCAAGTAAATAAATAAAGTTTTATAACGTACTTACGTACCTACTTATACTACTTATACCTACTTATATGTACCTACTTAATGATTGCCTGTTATACCTATAGCATTTTTAAATGATGCGGACGACGTAAATATAGCATAGGTTATTAAAGTTATACCTACAACGTGTTACTTAATTTGAACTAATCTTATCCATATCCATACTAATATTATAAATGCGAAAGTAATTCTGTCTGTCTGTATGTTACGCTTTCACAATGAAATTTGGTATAGGGGTAGATTAGACCACGAGAAAGGATATAGGCTATGTTTGGTCGCAATAACCGACATTCATGCGGGGGGAGCAGCGGGCAAAACAGTCAAAACATAATTGGTAACTTTTCCCAAACATCTTTGGGAAAATTTTCACTGATAACGCGGAAAAATACCTACTGATATCATCAAAATTAACAACACCGTTGTTATACTTACAAATCCTTGACATTTTTTACTTCACAATTGTTGCTGCGTGAATATAAAATGGCCAGGGCTATCTCATGCCTTGAATCTACGATGCTCTGCTTCGCGTGACTTATTACTATGCGAAGGTATTATGCATTTTCCTTGCCATCAACAGGGTTAGAATTCAGAATATGTTCTGTTTGAAAATATACGCCTTGGCGTCCTTGCTTGGAGTCATTTACATCTATGAAAGACCACCATTTTTGAACGAATAAAAATTCAAAAAGTTGTGGAGGAACGAGTTGTGATGTTCCTCCAACACAAAGGGAGGATCCTCCGACCAGGCAAGGTGATCACGCCTGGCGGGCCGCGGCCCAACCAAAGTAATAACGTAACGTAACGTAAGTACCGCCACAAAGTAATAATTGTAGTTCAGACAATTATCTATTCTGTGGCAGATGCATTAATTAGGTAAATATATACTTATCTAATTAATCTGAGTATAATCAATAGCTTAGTTATGTCGGCCTTGCGATCGATTCGATCCCGGGACCTCTTCCTGGCCTCAAATTCTGGCCTTTACACTATCGATGTAAACCGCTCTTAACACAAGCAATTTAACTTAGCTGAAGGGATTAGGGGAAATACTTACAAGTATGTAAGTTGATTCTTTAAACAAATCATATCCCCTTCATAAATATTTATTCTCTTAATTAATTTAATTAAGTAAGTAAAGACAATTTTATTTTTATTTAACTTACCGGATCCTTGATCTTGTGATTCCTGCAACAACGAAATAAATAAAATAAATATGATATTGGATTAGATGTGTCATTTTAGAGTTATTTCAATTAATGCACAAGCTGGCAATTCATAGAAAACACTAGTGATTCTAGAATGTAAGTGACTTTTTAGCAATCATTGAATGTATGTTTTTATCATAACCAATATAACCTCAGTTGAATCTGTTAATGATACGGAAGCAAAAAATGCGATTGCAATGAGAAAAAATGTGCCAATGCTAGATTATATGCTGTCGTATACCTACCAACATAATGGCAGTCATCACGCAAACTATGAACAAATAAACTTCGAGGAACTACCTATTTGATTTATAAATAATCTAGAAGATATTTTTATTTTGTACCAAGAGTGCCACTGTAAGAAAAATGACAACAAATGGATCGAAAGGACCACGGAACAGAAAAAGCAATAAACTTGTTTTGTCTGTTCCATACAAATGACTAGATAAGAATAATAATTAGGTACCTAAGTATCTATTTTAAAGCTAAAAAGTTAGATGTGAGGTGGTCAAATAGCTAAACCAAACCTACCTACTTGTTATGAAATATAGAAAATCTGATATATATATAAGTGCCCGGTTAATGGCAATAGGCTCGCCACCTATTACATTGGGGCCTAAACATAAACTGGCGAAATGTGGGTGCTAGCACCTCTGCCTACCCCTTCGGGGAATACAGGCGTGAGTTTATGTTATGTATGTTATGTTATGTTATGAAAATCTGATACGAGATCAAAATAATAATAAAATTGGACAACTTACTAATTGGTGGTGTAGGTCCTACAGTTGGCGTCAGAAATGTCTTAACCTACAAAGTCTCAAAATGATTTTAAACTTAAAAGAGCAAATCGAACTGTATTATTGATTTAAATTGTATTATTGTCCAAACTAAAGGTGTGTACCAAATATCACACCAATCGGTCGACAGGAAAGAGGAAATACCAAGGAATTATGATCATTTTGAGCATTTTGTTTGTTGTTCATCTCAATCTTTCTGATGCTAACTGTACATACACCTATACTGTAAAAATTTTCTTCAAATATTTAACATAATTATCATGTTATCGATAACAGAATTCGTGTAGCGATACCTAACATCTTACATTAGGCCCCTAACAATCTGTGGAGTGTGACAACAATCGATCAAACACCAATTCCCTGTTATAGCTACTTCACCTCTCTCTTTATCAGTTAAAATAGGTAAGCTGATTGCTCACCATAATCTCATCTGAACATCAATACAGTTTTACCAAAACTATATTTTATCACACCATTGATCAAACAAATGATAAATGTAGAGATAAAAATCTCCAACTCTCTAATTTTATGAACCAATATTTTAACGAATTGTATAGATTTGTTGTACCCAAGGGGAATTTTGGATTCGATTTCGAAAACAACAGATAGATAGGTACATGGTAGGTATATACCTACAATACCTTCCTACTTATTTGAAAATTGAAAGTTACTAGACCAGGTAATGAATGATTTAAATTGCGCTAAAATATTTGAAGTGAATGTAGAAAGATAATCTATATTAAAATAATATTAAATGCATGCAAAAATATACATAGGCGGTAAATAGTGATGTGTTTTGAGAGATACTCAAGTTATGATGAAACAGCATTGCTATTTTTTGAAGAAGCCAATTTTGCACTACACCACTTTTAACACTTACCGCCCTATCAATTCCATATATTTCTTTTCCTTACCGGGAAAAATATACATATATACTTACGAATTTATTTCTGTCTTTCTCATTTTGTTTTAGTTCTGCTTCTTTCTTAGCCTGCTGTATGAGTTGGTCTACAAACTCATTTGCTTCGCGAAGTTTGTGTGGATCACTTTTGAAGGCGACTACGCGCTCTTCCAGAGATCCTTCAGTGTCGTCCCGCATTTTGTTCAAATTAATATAATCCTCACGCAAATATAAATCGCAGTTAAAACTTTTATTAAAATCACTGATGTTTAAAACGTCCACTTCACAAAACTCAAACAAAAAGCGATGTTAAAACTTAAGTCGCGAGTACGGAGCTGCCATAACTTAACTAGACGATAGGGTAGCTACCCTTCACTTATTTTCGGGGGACCACCGTTTATTTTTAGAGGCAGTGTCAGTCATTATTATAGAGCTCTTATACAGAGTGATTAAAAAGTGAGAGACGTGTAGTAGATGCGAGGTCGGCGGAGGTACTGGTGGGCGCCGGGCGAGTGTCGTGTTCCGATCATGCGCCGACGGACGGCACGCCACGGCATATGAACTGCGCTCGACAGATTACCACTTATCATAAACGCAACCTACGACCGATCTTGAGGTAAATTTCAGGTTAATTGGTAACCCTTTCGTTAAATTAGTCTCAGGCGATAATGTGGAATGTGGAATATTTTAGAATCAATTTTGGAATTCTAGCTAAGGTATTATGCGGCTTGCTGAATTATTTGGAATTGTCACAATCAAGTATTAGTCTAGTTTTAGGGTGATCGTGTTTTTGATTAGGTATTGATATTTTTTCTGTGATATTCGTATTAGCATTACTAATCTATGGCGTAGTAATAAATATACTATAGCATTATAAATATTTAGTATACCTTTACTAGACTCGCGTCCAGACGGACCTTGTCCGGACGCGAATCCAGTCTGTTAAAGTTATCAGTTGTCAACAGGTCCGCCCTTATTCATTTATAGTCCGTGAGCCAGCAACAGATTTTCTTGACCAATTTGAAGTACCTAGTTACCGTGATCTCCAGTTGCTAATCAAATATCTTTAAGGAGAAAAAGTCAGCCGACGATAACGTCATGTTTTCGTATTTCACAGCGGCATGGTACTCTTCCCCCGGACCGCCATTTGGTGTAGACGTGTAACAGACATTTATACTTTTTTATTTTCAAATTTAAATGGTAAAATAAATAAAATTTATCTCAGATAATTCCGTCACAAAAATAGGAGTGCATAGCTTTTGAGGAAGTTTATATTACAA
Source organism: Eilema sororculum (assembly GCA_914829495.1). Taxonomy (NCBI): domain Eukaryota; kingdom Metazoa; phylum Arthropoda; class Insecta; order Lepidoptera; family Erebidae; genus Eilema; species Eilema sororculum. The sequence continues at coordinate 13,441,389 of OU618552.1, read as the reverse complement.
ACGTCATACAAACGACGTGGTATCGGTTGATCTCCACAGAGCTGCTTGCATCCTAGTATTTTTCAAGACGCCTTGCCTATAATAAGGTATCGTACACAGCTTTTGTTTTCAACCATCAAATCAGAACTTTCCTGGCGACGCCATTGTTGTGTTTCAAAAAAGGTCAACGCCCCCTGCGCATGAGTGACGCAATTGTCTCCGCCCACTACCGCAGATTATTGGATGCAACTGTTGAGTGTCACAGTGTGCGTTAGCTCAAGAACTGGATTTCTTCATTGTGATTATTGACTCCTAGTACCTATCACACGACACAATCAGAAACTACTCATCGCACAATTTATATCTATTAGTGGCACTTTTGACCGAGTTGTAACTGGTCATAGATTAAATTGTAAATTACATACTTTGTTATAATCGAAATACGCTTAGAAGACAATTATTAAAATGGAAGACATGGCATCTAAATCTGTCTCGGAAATGAGCACCAACACTCAAGGGGAGTTTTACACTCCGCCCAATTATACTGCTATACGAAACAAAAGGCCCCGGGAACACGATTTTGAAGCCGATCTCCGTGCTTTTAAAGAAGAAATGAAAGACCTGATATCAACATCTATGGCACACCAGCAGTCTGAATTAAGCAAAATACACCCTACCCTAATAGAAATTAAGAACACGAACAGTAGTATAGAAAATTCTGTATCGTTTCTGTCTACCCAAAATGAAGAGCTTAAAAAGAAACTAGAACGATTAGAAAGCCAGTCTAAGAAGGATAGTGAATATATTATTATACTAGAGGAAAAGATCGAAGAACTTCAGCGAGAAAGTCGAAAGGCTTGTATAGAAATAAAAAATGTTCCTAAATCTGCCAAAGAGTCAAAGGAAGACTTAATTAAGATGGCAATAAACTTATCAAGTTCTGTGGAGTGTAAAATTGAAAAAACTGAAATTAGCGATATATACCGAGTGCAGAAAAAACGAAACAACAGCAACAACGGCCCAATCATTCTCGAACTCACGACAACTATGCTCAAAGTCGACCTAATAAATTCTGCCAAATATTTTAATAGAACGCACAAGGAGAAGCTTTGTACTAAGCATCTTGGTTTTCGTAAGGACGAGTACACACCTATATTTGTGACCGAACACCTCACAACGAAAGGAGCCCGCTTACACTTCCTCGCACGAGACCTAGCAAAGTCAAAGAATTATAAATTCTGCTGGACTTCCTTCGGTAGGATCTATCTCAAAAAGGATGAAACATCATCTACTATTGTCATCAAAAGTGAAACACAAATCAACAACCTTATGCAACTTCAATGACTATTTAGTCCCGTATCCTACGCCGTTACAACTATTTTCGCATGCATTTTCTATTTATTTGTAGACTTTAAGATTTTCACTATTTTAAGTCATAGATGTTTACACCTACTTCTTATGTCTGGTTCTAGTAAAAAATATCACAACACATTGCTAGTAACAATGTGTTGTGATAATAAGTTAGAAAAAGAAATTAGTTTGGCATATATTTGCTATATTGTGAATAGGTTTAATCATGTTCTTGTTACGAATAATACTTTCTACTGTTATAAGTTAAAAATTTGTTTATTAACTCACACATATACACACAAGCTCGAATGCTCCACACTTACACACACATTATTACATACAACGTACAAATCCTCATGCATGAATGCTCATCACCTCTTGAGTAATTTACTTTTTTATACAATGGTGATGATTAGCGGTCCCCTAGATATAAAAAATAATGGATAGCACTCTTCTAGCCCTTAATGACATAGACAATACGGATATAGCTCAGGTATTCGAATATTCAACTACTGAATTTGTGAAGCAAATTGAATATCATAATGGTGACTTTTCCATTATATCACAAAATATCAGGAGTATCTACACTAATTTTGACGACCTACAACTTAATTTGGCGAACCTTAAAACTGACATTGATGTCCTTGTTATCAGCGAATGTAGATTAAACACAGATAAGCCTATACCGCAACTAAGTAATTATACATCATATCAATCAACTAATCACGTAAATAGTGCAGATGGTGTTGTTGTATACGTTAAAAACTCGTATAATGCCACCGTAAGAGAAATAATTTTAACTGATGCATCTTGCTTACAAATAAACATCTCTAATGATCTTGTTATTTTGGGAATCTATAGATCTCCTTCAACCGAAAACGCTGCTGACTTTATAGACTCTCTAAGTCAGCAACTCAACTTAATAAACTTAAACCAAACTGTTGTAATTACCGGAGACATAAACATAAATACAATTTACAGATATAAAGAACGTACCTACGAGCGATCTAATAGATTAAATTATTTGAATATGTTATCCACGCATGGACTGCTCCCTGGGCACTTTGTGCCTACCAGAGAAATAAATTGTTTAGACCATTTTAATATAAAACTAAACCAACAATATCAAACAGCAACTATAGTGGTTCTACACTTAACTATAACGGACCATCGTATGATCTATTTGAAAATAACTAAACAGGTCAAATGCAGTATACCAACTAAAACTAAAACTACAATTAATTTCGATCAAGCCCTTGCTAACCTCAAAAACTGTAATCTAACTGAGTTATATAGAGAAACTAATCCAAACACCCTTACACATAGTCTAATTCACACACTTCAAAATTGTTTAAAAGCTGCCACTTCTGTTATCACTGTTCCCTTGAAATATAGGATGATCAAGCCATGGATGACCTCTGGTCTACTGCGCTGTATTTTTAACCGTAACAACATGCAAAGGAGATTACGTCAAGAGCCGTTTAACGAAGTTTTAAAAATCACTTACAAACGATACCGTAACTTTTGTAACTGTTTAATTAAAAAACAAAAACGAAAATTTGACAGAGACCAATTATGTAAATTTCAAAAAAACCCAAAGAAACTATGGTCTACAATAAACAACATCACTCAACGAAAACAAAATAAATCTAAAAATACTGATTTGTTAGAGCTTTCTGGTTGTCCTCAGGAGTCTATAGATTCAGTAAACACTTATTTCGCTAACATAGGCCTCACTTTAGCTAATAAAATACAATCTAGTAATTGTCACATGCAATATCTTACCACTAGAGAATCAAGACATCCTACCTTATCTTCATTTGCACTATATAACACAGATCCCCATGAAGTGTGCTCGATAATTATGACGTTAAAAAGTGACAGTGCCCCAGGCTGGGATAAAATACCAGTTAGTTTTTTAAAAATAGCTCACTTCCTAGTCTCCCCAATAATATCACACCTAGCTAACCTCTGCTTCGAACAGGGTATTTATCCTTCCGCTTTGAAACAAGCACTCATAACGCCTGTGTATAAGAGTGGAGACCGAACTGACATATCAAATTACAGGCCAATATCTGTCCTTCCATCAATCTCAAAAATAATTGAAAGGCTCGTAAATGCGCGGTTAATAAGATACTTAACTAACCACAACATACTATCTCCATCACAGTACGGCTTCAGGAGTGGCAAGTCTACAGAGGATGCGGTCATGGCGCTTGCTTCCACTGTTGTGGAAAAAGTTGACAGACAGGGAAAGTGCCTTGCGGTATTTTTAGATATAAAAAAAGCATTTGACACGGTCTCTGTTCCCATTCTTATCCGTAGACTTGAAGACATAGGAATAAGAGGGTCACCACTTGAATTGTTTAGGGACTATCTCAGTAACCGAAAGCAACTGGTCAAAATTGGTGACATCATTAGTGCCGAGGAAATAGTCTCGTATGGTGTTGGACAGGGCAGTGTGCTCGGTCCGACATTGTTTCTTATTTATATTAATAACCTATGTAATATAAAACTAAAAGGTGGCCATGTATACTCATATGCTGATGACACAGCTATTGTGTTCGCAGATAGGTCCTGGAATGGAGTACAAAAACTAGCACAGACTGGTTTAGCAGAGGTAGCTTCATGGCTTGATCAAAATCTTCTTACCTTAAACGCGTCAAAAACTAACTATATCTGTTTTACTAAGTATATCAACACTCAACCTCCTACTGGATTCGAAATAAAAATTCACAAATGTAATAATCTGGCTAATTCTAGTTGCACATGTCACGTTATCGCCAAAGTAGAAAACACGAAATACCTCGGGGTAATGGTTGACCAGCGTTTATCTTGGTACATGCATACCGAACTAATAATGAACAGAGTTAGAAAATTAATCTGGACTTTTAAAACACTACGCCATGTAACCACTAAGGAGCTGCTAATTCAAATTTATATTTCATTAGGCCAATCAATCTTAACCTACTGCTTACCAGTATGGGGAGGGGCAAACAAAACAAAATTTCTGGATCTAGAGAGGGCTCAGCGCACCCTTCTAAAAGTGATGCTATTTAAACCACGGAGATTCCCAACAGACAGTCTTTATCTGGCTGCTAATGTCTTATCGGTAAGAAAACTATACATGTTACACATCATTATCAAAAAACATAAATCACTGCCTTATGACTCATCAAAAGAAACTGGTAGAAGAAACTATGCTGTAGCTCCCACAATCACAGTTAAATCGGAATATGCTGCTCGACAATACCAACGCCGAGCCTCATTTCAATACATAACGGTTAACAAAGAGTTACACATTTACCCTCAGTCACTCAAAGAGTGCAATAATACACTAACTTAATGGCTCAAACTACTTAGCTATGATGAAGTAGAAAATATGATAGATAAAGCCTAATTCGTGGAGCCTTATACGAAACTATGTATAAATCTAATACTATAACAAACTATTTCTAATATTATGAATAAACACATTAATTATGCATTATAACACACACACACACACACACACACGCACACACACACACACCCACGCACACGCGCGCACACACACACACACACACACACACACACACACACACACACACACGCACACACACACGCACGCACACACACACGCACGCACACACACACACACACACAACGATTATATCTGTAATATCAAGTACCTACCTAAGTGACGGTTCCTCAGAGGAGCGGGGTCATCTATCACAAGCATATGTTTGCTTAAAAGTTGACCTCAATAACTAAAATGATTTGTGTACTATTCTAGAAAATGGAAATAAACATTTTTATTTATTTATTATTATTATTATGGTAAGTTTTTTATATCGTTTATTAAAAAACGTACAACTGGCACTTTTCATTATGTATGTGCAACCAAGACTCAGTCAATATCATGGATATATGCATTACGATAATTACAATGTTCGCACAAGACGAAGTGAGATAAACGTCACGAAAATATCAATAAATGTTTACAAGACATGATGTCAAACAAGATATACTTAGGTAAAATAAGAAGATGTATGTACCTACCTATTTACTTTTACACAAGTTCTACCTACTTTTCATTGGTTAACTACCGATGTCGAGCGGGAAGAAGAGTGAGTCCTGCTTGCTTCTTTTTAGTAGAGTCTATATTGTTAGTAATAAATACATACTGGGTGTACCTAAGGGGAACGCTCCCGAAGCCGAAAACCCCTAGTAGTACTCCAGGTACATAGCACATTGGCATAAAAATAAAATCGATTAGGGCAAAAAAAAATGTTTTTTATTTTTTTTTTATTTTTTTTTTTGCATTATTTACTCTCCATCGCGTTAGTAAAGCTAAATGAAACGGTAATTTCATAAAAAGAACATCACTACAAAAAAAAAAACTAGCGCCAAGCGCGTGCTTCTTTGTAATGGTGTTTTTTTATGAAATTACCGTTTCATTTATGTTATCTGTGGTTTTACTAACACGATGGAGAGTAAATAATGCAAAGAAAAAAAAATAAAAAAAAAATCGAAAAAACATTTTTTTTTTATAAAAAAAAATTGTCCACATCGATTTTATTTTTATGCCAATGTGCTATGTACCTGGAGTACTACTAGGGGTCCTAATAGTACTCCTATTAGGAGTTTTCGGCTTCGGGAGCGTTCCCCTTACACCCGGTATTGTATGTATATTATGATAGAGCCAAGGTAGAGCGTTCCCTCTATCCCACGCAGCATGATGTCTACAAATTGAGTGCGTAGGTACATTAGGAGAGTTTTAACACAAACTTGGTTTCTCTGTTCCATGGAATAGAAATTTTATATTTTTTTTTATTACGTCTGCTTTGATGAATCTATTATACAGCTATAAAGTTAGATGTAGAACCAAACCTACATAATTTGATAGGTCATTTGAAATCTAATTTGCCGTGTTGGTTCCAGTTCAAGTGGAGTAGAATAGAACCATCCCTTCTCTTCCGTGGGTGTCGTAAAAGGCGACTCCGCCGTTCCCAATACCATACTGACAGTTAAAGTTAGATCGTATCTACGGATAAAGTGCTCGGCTGTTTAAATTCAAAACATAGTAACTCCTATTTCACACCAATTTCGGAAAATAAAATTATACCGTGATGCGCTTTCCCGCAAAAAATCAGTTACCATGTTTTCAATTTAAACAGCCGATACGTCAAATTTGACTGCTGCAATCTATCTTCAACTGTAAGTATGTGAATGAATTTTTACGGCAAACTATACAAATGGGCGTGTCTCGGTAGCCGAATTGGTCAAGGCATTCCCCCTGTAAGGGAAAGACTGCCGGTTCGAGTCCCGCCCGATATGATTCTTCTTTTTCCTTAGGTATTCGATTTGTAAGTATGTTATTGGGAACGGCCGAGTGATGATAAGATGGTTCTTCATCCGACAGAAAACATACAGCCCATGACTAAGTACGCGCTTGACGGCCATAGGCTCGCCCCCTATTATATGGGACCGAAAATCATAAGTTGGTGAAATGGTTTTTTTTTTATCCAAGTCACGTCAATTTGACTTCACCTCACCTAAGCTAAAGGCAAAGTCTCGGAGAGAGGGTCACCATCGCAAACACGTACCATGTTAACAGTGGTGGCACTCAGCTTGACGGCCTCATTAGATGCCTTTTCACGCCCCGCTTACAGGACCCGGGACTGTAGGAAGAAGGAAACACGTGAGCTGGCAGGGAGTTCCAGGTCTTAGTCGTGTGGCATAGGAATAAGTCACTGAAACGCTTGGTTCTAGCTGGTATACTCTGCGCCGTATACGGATGGCATCTTAGCCCTGATCTTACCAAATTTGGATAGGTAGAGGGGGGAACACGACTGACGGTGGAGGTGAGCACTGATGCATCACAAGGTGGCCACCCTAAACCTACACCTGGACCGGAATTGCCCGGTCCGCATAAAATGGGACAACATAGTGCGGTCCACCACGCAGTATTGCTGAGGGCGCCCCCGGAAACGACCCACACTACAAAGTGCTGCAGGCTAACCTCCAAAAGAAGCCATCAGGAGGAAGGCGTCGGTTGCACTTATTCAAGAGCCGTATAGGGACCCGGTAGCGGGCGGGATGAGGAGATACCGAGGAGTACGCATCTTCCAGAACACTGGACCAGGAGCGGGCAAAGTAAAGGCGGCTATTGCTGTATTTGACCCGGAACTGGATGTAATACAGTGTCCCCAACTTACCACCGACAACATCGTGGTGGTGAGGATCCGCACCATTGCCTGGGAGGTGACCTTGGTATCTCTCTACGTCGAACCCGTTAAACCCCTTGGCCCCCACCTCGATCTGCTCGAAAGAGTGGGATCTACGTTGGGCCCCGGGCGGCTCATAATCGGAGGTGATGCCAACGCAAAAAGTACTTGGTGGGGAAGTAGCGTTGAGGATGAGGATGATAGGGGAAACGATCTTTTGGGTACTCTCACTGAGATGAAACTACACATCCTCAACGACGGAAGGGTGCCCACCTTCGACACTGTCAGGGGGGGCAAGAGGTATTGCAGCTACATTGACGTCACCGCATGCTCCGGAGACCTGCTAGGATTGGTCGACGGCTGGAGGACGGACGAAGCGTTGGCGGCCAGCTCCGACCACATTGGCATAATGTTCCAGCTTAAGTTGGAGAAATCAAAGGGCTTACACATTTGCAGGACAACCAGGTTGTTCAACACCAAGAAAGCGAACTGGAACTATTTTCATGAGAAAATGTCCCACCTCTTGGTGGAGAACAACCTGGATGCCGAGAAAATAAAACTTGTGACAACAACTGGAGAGATAGAGAATAAACTCGCAACCTTTAACAAATGCGTGACAAGGGCTTGCGAGGAATCAATCCCCAAAGCCACTAACAAAGTGACTCTCACAATGCCATGGTGGTCGGAAAACCTCGCCAAGATGAGGAAGGAGGTCATTACCTTCAGGCGCCGTATCAGGTGTGCAGCTCCAGTTAGGAGACAGTGGGTAATAGCGCAATACCTCGAGCGTAAAGACAGGTACGAGTCGGAGGTTAAGTCAGCACAAACTGCGTCATGGAAAGAGTTTTGTACTAAGCAAGATAGAGAAGGGATATGGGAAGGCATCTATAGGGTGATAGGGAGGTCCACAGCAAGGGACGAAGACCTACCGTTACAGCACAACGGGGCCACACTAGATGCAAGAGATTCCGCGGGGCTCCTCGCCTCGGTCTTCTTTCAAGAGGACCGGGACGAGGAGGACACCGCGGACCACAAAGAGATTCGCGCGCTGGCCAGGACAGTGAACGACGGTAGGGAAGATGATCTTTGCGATCCGCCGTTCACAATTGGCGAACTTAGGGACGCGCTCGCATCATTCAACCCAAAAAAGGCCCCGGGAGGCGACGGCTTCACAGCCGACATTTGTTCTCACGCGATTAACTGCGCGCCTGCACTGTTCTTGGAGTTGCTGAATAAGTGGCTGGCTCTCGAATACTTCCCAATACCATGGAAGGAAGCGACTGTGGTCGCACTTCGAAAGCCAGGCAAAGACTCGTACAGCTCTCCCAAATCTTACAGACCGATTGGGCTCTTGCCTGTGTTGGGAAAGCTGTACGAGAAAATGCTGGCAGCTTGGCTTAAGTTCCATTTGCTACCGCGGATTAGTACTCGTCAGTACGGCTTCATGCCCCGGAGGAGCACCGAGGACGCCCTCTGTAGCCTGCTCGGGCGCGTACGTGGCGGACTTGATAACAAGAGGATCGTCACGATCGTGTCGCTGGATATAGAGGGGGCCTTCGATAGCGCATGGTGGCCAGCTATAGTAGTACGACTGGCTGAGGAAAAGTGCCCCGTAAACTTGAGGCGAGTTGTCAGTAGCTACCTCGGTGAGAGAGCAGTGCGGGTGAGATATGCGGGGGCTGAATGTAAGAGAGGCACACAAAAAGGTTGTGTCCAAGGTTCGATAACGGGTCCCTTGCTGTGGAACTTGCTATTAAATCGCTTACTTAGCCAGCTCGACGAGGGGGAGGACTACGTGCATGCCTTCGCGGATGACGTGGTCCTCGTCTTCGAAGGGGACACAGGAGCGGAAATCGAAAGAAGGGCCAATGCCTCCCTCGAGCGTGTTCGGGCGTGGGGTGTCAAAAACAAATTAAAATTCGCACCACACAAGACTTGTGCAATGGTTATTACCAGGAAATTAAAATATGACAACCCACGCCTGACCATGGGCGGGTTGGACATTGCCCTCTCTAAAGAAATAAAAATACTAGGCCTCACCGTGGATTGCAACTTAACTTTCAGCAGCCACGTAAAAAACATATGTAAGAAAGCGATCAACGTTTACAAAAAACTGGCAAGGATGGCCCGGATCTCCTGGGGGCTTCACCCCGAGGTGATCCGGACCATCTACACGGCAGTCATCGAGCCAATAATATTGTATGGGGCTAGCGCGTGGTATCAGGCAGCTGACAAGGAGTATGTCAAGAAACAACTGAGCGCGGTACAGCGTGTGTTCGCCCAAAAATTGACCAAAGCCTACCGCACGGTCTCCCTGAACTCGGCACTGCTGCTGGCTGGGATACTCCCTCTGGACCTCCGAGTTCAGGAGGTGGCCGCATTGTATGAGGCCAAGAGAGGGGTACCCCAGGCGTGGCTGGGGGACAGGGGGATCGAGCGACTGGCACCCGTTTTGGCCGCCCCGCACCCCGCGGAACGCACGCGTCTGGAGTTCGACAGCGTGGTAGACGAGGTACAATATAACGCCGTGGCTTCACACGACATCCGCATATTCACTGATGGGAGCAAAATTGAGGGCTGGGTCGGGGCTGCTGTCTCTGTATGGAACAGCCAGTCCGAGACAAGGGCCCGCAAGTTTGCTCTCTCAGCACATTGCACCGTCTACCAGGCGGAGCTCCTGGCGCTGCGCGAAGCGGCGAACGAGGCAGAGCGACACCGCGGTGCTGGGTTCGGAATTTTCAGTGACAGCAGGGCGGCGCTCCTTAGCGTGGTCAATCCGCACTCTCTACATCCCCTCTCAGTAGAGACCAGGGACGCCCTTGGCCGCTGTAAGCAGCAGGGCAAGGGCGTCTCCCTCTACTGGATAAAGGCCCATGTCGGCCTCGAGGGGAACGAGAGGGCGGATTGTCTCGCAAAGGAGGCCGCCTTAAAACTCAAACGGAAACCGGACTATGATCAGTGTCCTGTTTCATTCGTCAAGGGAGTCATTCGACGCGGCTCCCTTGAAGAATGGAATAGGCGTTATCGAGAGGGTGAGACTGCCTCAACTACGAAATTATTTTTCCCCTGCGCGGTGGAAGCGTATGGGGTCATAAGGAGGATTAAAATCGAAGGGTTAACAACCCAATTCCTCACGGGGCACGGTGGATTCGCCGAATACTTGACGCGGTTCAAGTGTAAGGCGGACCCATCGTGCGCCTGTGACCCAGGTGTGTCAGAGTCAGTAGCCCACCTCCTTATGGCCTGCCCTATACACGCTAAAGATAGGCTCCACTTAGAAATCGCCACTGGTATAAAAATTAACAAACAAGGCATTACACAACTCATGAGCAAACACACTGAGCAAACAATTGAGTATGCTAAGAAAATAGTAAGGGTAGCAAACTTGAGGAACAGGGTGTGAAAATCTATGCTAGCTCATTATACTGGGCATAATGTTGCCTAGCCTAGAAATAAAATTATGTAAAAAAGTAAGCTGTAGTATATAAGTGAACATTTTAAGTAAGACTATCATGTAAATCATGTAAGAAAATGTGCATACTGAAATATAAAATTTAGCCTAATTATAAGATAGTTGTTAAGTAAAATGTGTAAAAATTTTTGTTGTTCTAATAAATAAATAAGAAACTAGAAATAATTAGGTACACAAAATCCCGGATGCCCCCATATCCCTACAGAGCATGAAAGGCTGTATGAAAGTGCGAGAGGAATAAAAGATAGAAATGGAATGAAACAGAGAAATGGAATAAAAGAGGAAAGCTTAGGTGACTTTAATTAAGTAGCATCTCGCCAGTAAGGACTCTGCATTAAAAGCAGGGGTGTAGGAAAAAAAAAAAAAAAAAACCTACACCTGGGTCGCAAGTCCCAGGCGCCGTCACAGTGTTCCTCTCTGTACCACGCCATGGATCCGGCGACCGCACGGTGAATCCATGGAATGCTAAGAACCGGATCTCTTTCTCCTGTGAAGGAAAGGAGAGGGTGGGACTAATTGGATTAAGTGTGTGAAATAAACCTCTGCCTACCCGTCGGGGATTTTTATCTATATGTATGTTAAAATGTAATAAAATGAATTAAGAGAGTAATTACGACAATAATTTAACAATTTAGTAATTGGGTCAACAATGTACAGTACGGTAGGTATGTATACTGTGAGAAGTTTATTCAAAATATTTAACACTAGCTTTTGCCCTCGGTCTCGGCGACCAAACATAGCCTATGTCCTTTCTCAAGGTCTAGTCTACCCCTATACCAAATTTCATCAAAATCGGTTCAGTGGTTTAGGCGTGAAAGCGTAACATACAGACAGACAGACAGAGTTACTTTCGCATTTATAATATTAGTATGGATACGTGGGACACTCAGAAATTTTTGCGAAAATAAAAAAAAGTGTTCTATAGGTTAATATTTTTTTATTAAATCTTTTCAAAGTACTCTCCACCAGCCTCTATACAAAGTTTCATGCGTTTGAACCAGTTTTCAAAACACTTTTTCCAATCCGCCGCAGATACCTCGTTTACAGCCTGCTCAAACGTTGACAGCGCATCTTCCGGCGACGAAAATTGTATCCCTTTGAGCTGATTTTTTATTTTCGGGAATAAAAAGAAGTCGCACGGTGCAAGATCAGGGCTGTAAGGAGGGTGACCTAGGAGTTTAACCGGAGTGCTGTCCAGGAAGTCCCTCGTTTTAAGCGCGGTGTGTGCGGGCGCGTTGTCATGGTGGAGTAGTATCCCGCGGAGCCCTATGTTTGGTCGCTTAAGCGACCAAACATAGGGCTCTGCGGGATACTACTCCTGTAGCTCACTACAGAGAAAACTTCTGCCAAGCATTTGGTAGTGTACCATTCAGCGTTGATGCTTCTTTGATTTCGTAAAGGGATTGATAACAAGTAGCCAGACAAATTGAAAAAACTCGCGATCAAAATCTTCCCTTCGCTTCTAGATCGCTTCACATTGGTAGGTGTTGATTCGTTTTGAAACACCCAAACTGTCGACTGGCATTTTGTTTCTGGATCATACTGATAAATCCACGACTCATCACCTGTAATGATGTCATAAGCACGCCGAGACGCGCCTGCTTCAAACTTGTTTATCATATCACGACACCATTCCACCCGGGCCTGTTTCTGAGCATCGGTGAGATTGTGCGGCACCCAGCGTGAAACTATCCTTTCACTCTCGATTCAATCTCGTGAAGGCTTCCCGATCCAATCTGAAGAATGTGCTGAATCTCTTGATATGTGACTCGTCTATTATCTTGGATTAAATTTTTCACTGCTAGCATGTTTTCTTCCGTAACAGCCGTCAAAGGGCGACCACTTCTTTCTTCATCCTCCAAAGTCAGTCGACCGCACTTGAATTCGTTATACCAACGATACACGGTCGCCTTGGAAGGGCCTTCATCCATGAATGCCATTTGAAGTCTATCGTACGATTCGTCTGGTTTCAGGCGACACTTGAAATCGTAGAAAATCATAGCGCGAAAATGTTCCCGACGTTTTGAAATTGGAACGTACTTATTTTTACTCATAAATAATCATATTTTAGAAATAGATTATAATTGACCAGTCTCTCATACATAAAAACTTTTTTTCGCAATACTTTCTGAGTGGCCTGGTAATTATAATGTTATCGATAGTATACGAGTCATTCGTGTATTTATACTTAACATCATTCATTCATCAACATACCAATCTGTGAATATGACAACACATCTACAGACAGGCACTTATTAGAACAGACCATAAGAACTACAGAACCTTTGGGTTTAAGTCAATCTTCCTGCCAGCTCACGTGTTTCCTTCTTCCTACAGTCCCGGGTCCTTTAAGCGGGGTGTGAAAAGGCATCTGATGAGCCCGTCAAGCAGAGTGCCGGCACTGTTAACATGGTACATGTTTACGATGGTGAACCTCTTTCCGAGACTTTGCCTTTAGCTTATCATCAGGCGAGGTGAAGTCAAATTGACGTGTCCTTTATAAAAAAAAACCAACTAATCGGTGCACCTACAACACAATAGTAAACACAAGTACCTCAGTAAACAACAAGCTCTGTGCATGTTTTTCTCTCAAGGTTAGGATATATCAGGTGGCAACCGCTCTCGTAAAAGTCAAAACCAATCAACGGGCTCCAAATTGTAAACTTTGGACTTTATCGGGAAATTGCTAAGAGGATGTAAATGATTGATTGATATATTAACCGTTGGTTTTATCTCACGTTTATTACCTACTTCTTGAGAACGTTATTGAAACGATATTCAAATGTCCGCATAATTATGAGATAAGTAGATATACCTACCGCTCAAACACACACATACTGTTGTACCTGTTGAACACTTGGACCAGCATTACATTACGTATTTATTTATATGAAACCAATGAAATGAAGCTAATGGTTATTTGAATATATTCATAGGGTGCTCCTAAAAACGAAAACCTTTGAATGAATTTTTTATAGCATTTATTATGCTAGCTTTTAAGTTCGAAAAACATTGGAAAAAATGAAATGCTCAAGTGAGACTCGAACTCACGACCTTTCCCTTACAGGGGGACTGCTCTTCCAACTGAGCTATTGAGCCGCACTTGAATCATTCCAAATGTTCCTTCTCTTTATATCCGTCTATAAGGGCGACGGTGCAGCCATCTACCAACATTCTTACGAACTGTTGGAAACAATGAATGATTTTTCAACCATTTTTAAACATTGAATGTTTCGAACGAAAACCTTTTCTACCTATCAGTGTGAATGTTCTGATAAGCTCTTAGTCTCTTCTTATTAGCCCTGCCCTCTCCTTCCCTACACAGGACAATATGTGCAGGGCTCAGTATACCTAGATGTCATGCGCAAGCGGTTCGGCTTCGGTAACTCTTTCCTTTACTGTAGAAAGAAGACCTGGAATATTTTGACACCATTGTAACCCATTAGTTTAAGTGTAGGTGTCGATTAGCATGTAAGGTTGGCTTTTTTGAGAAAAATCTTAAGTCAAGGTTTTGTGATTAGTTTCCGTAAAACTTTATAACTTGGAAAACTCGTATGCTTAACTAAAGCAGTACTTCCTGAAATACAAAATTTTTCTGTAGCATTCTATAGTATAAGTGTTTGTTTGCAGTTATTTTAAGCTGCGGTAGCCTAGTGGTATGGGTAATGGACTGCAGAGATGAGGTCTCGGGTTCGATCCCAGGGTTACCATGGCACACACCAATGACTTTTCGATGCTTTTCGAAGTTATGTGTGTATTTATCGCAGGTTTGTGAGTGCCCGGTTAATAGCAATAGGCTCGCCACCTTATTACATTGGGACCTAAACATAAACTGGCGAAATGTGGGTGCTAGCACCTTCGCCTACCCCTTCGGGGAATACAGGCGTGAGTTTATGTTATGTTATGTATTTTAAGCAGCGTGAAAGCCTATTGAAGAATTTTCAAATCAGTAGCAAGAGAGAACGTTACAGTTGAGTTCTGCAATCATCAAAAAAATATAACTGATTCTGCAAATGACGAAACTTTTCAACAAAATCACAAATGAAATAACGTAAACATTACTGTTTCGAGAACGAATACTGCACCATAAATCACTTGGTAGGTAGGTATTCTTTAAACAAACGCTATTTTCGTTGTTTGTAGCTTCCTGGTGAAAAACCGACGTATAAATGTCACTACCGGCTGTTTATTGGTTAGAGGATAATAGAATAGCTGTACAGTACCTACGTAGTTTCCTATCTAAGCTGCAATTTTGTTCATGTGCCTATTTTTCGTGCACTGATCCCCACGGATATCATGCGCGGTCCGAGGGTAGGGTTACAGGTGACAAGACAGAAGAAAGGAAAGGTAAAAGTCAGAAAGTAGACCATGAACTCCTTACAGGATCCTCCGTCCCCGTCCACCATTCTAAAAGAATCCGGATACCGCATACCCCAGGTCCCATTGTCGTTTATTCAGTGTGTAGGTACCTATAGGTTTACCAGAATCTCATGGCACGATTTTAAAAAAAGAATTACTATTTTCATATGGCTTTGTTGATGTCATCACGTCAAATTCGACAACCTCACAGAGATGAAACTCCTATAGGACTATTTATTTAAAAAGACATAAAGGTGCGTCCACACTTTTGACATTTACGCCGTACAGTGCTCCGTGACCGTGTCAGACACGCGTGTCAGTTCGTTGGTGTGGACGGGTTTTTTCACACGGACAATGTCACAGGCTACTGACACGTCTCTATCCATACCGAACACTCAAAGGAAATGTCAGACACGGAACAAACGTCAAGACAATGTACGGTGTTACGATGTTCGGGTCTAGTGTGGACGCTGATTTGTGTACTGTCACCTCACGGATCAATGTTACGTGTCACGAGGTGATCCGTCGGAGTCGGATTTTTTCATAGGATGTTCGGTGTTGTCTGCTTGACAAATGACGTCCACACTGCATTAATGACACGCGTAGCAGCCACGCGGACACGCATTGATATTGACACGGGGTGCGTAGTGGGTCATCGTGACTTGTCTCGGTAGGTACGTCAATTCAATAAAATAATATATTTATACTCTGTATACTTTCAGAGTTTTTGGGGTCGCAGATTGCGAATAAATCATCCATTTAGCTATCCGAGATGGCGGACACGAAATTTTCACCAAAATCGATATGGGAATCGGTTTCAGGGCTTTTGGGGTCGCTGATTGCGAATACTCAACCAATTATGATCAAACAAACGTAATATTGTAAGTCTGAGTTCTTCCAAGACTACGACTCCGCCTCCCGCCTCCCGCCTCCCGCCTCCCGCCTCCCGCCTCCCGCCTCCCGCCTCCCGCCTCCCGCCTCCCGCCTCCCGCCTCGCGCCTCGCGCCTCCCGCCTCGCGCCTCCCGCCTCCCGCCTCCCGCCTCCCGCCTCCCGCCTCCCGCCTCCCGCCTCCGCCTCCCACCTCCCGCCTCCCGCCTCCCGCTAAATATGTCTACTGCTGTGTATGAAACGCAAATACAAAATTTGTTTTATTTTGATTGTTTATTATGGTATTTATAGTGCCTGTGTATTGTTTAAAAATAAATATATTCTTCCCACAATTTAAAAGTATCAAGATAGTGTAATCCAATTTCCCCTGCACTTTACAATTTACAATTTGCCATGAGATTCTGGTACACCCGGTACACCTATACCTACTGTTTTATTATTCTCGGATCGTTTGATTGAAAGATGAATGTTTAATTAATCTGAAGAAAAGCAGTGCGAGTGTAACGCCCCTGGTGTTGCATACGTCCATAGGCCGCGGTAACCACTTTCCATCAGGTGGGCCGTGTGCTTGTCTGCCACCTAAGTGGTATAGAAAAAAAGGCTACGGTAGCTCATTTCCTGTTTTTTCTTCTTCTATTATAATTAGTTTTTTTTAAATATATTATATATAATTTTTTTGAACTTAACATGCTTCACAAATCCTCACAATAAAATAATCTATGACTGGCTGTAGTTCAAGTTTTCGAACGATGATACTATGATGAACTAAACCTAAACTCCCGCGTTTTTTTGCAGATGTCAAAAAGTTATGTGTATTGTGTCTTGGTGTGTTGTAAATGTGTGATAAATTATTTAGAAAGGTTGAAATTAAATCGTTATTCCTTAACAAATTTACTTTAATGTTATATTTAAGCTTTATTTAGTTATATAGACATGAAGACTTCCAAGTCGCCTGAGAATGCTGAGGTAACACCGTCGAAAAAGAAACTCAAGCAAGCTCGTCTTCCATTTAAACTTTTGAGCGACGTATCTCCCAAGCCAGATGTTCCACCTACAAGGAAGAGGAAGCTTTCTGGACCAGAGGTGGAACCGGCCACGAAAGTTGGAAAAATTTCCAAAGAAAACGATATTATTGAAGATCCCGTTTTAATTAGCGACGATGACAGCAAAGATGCTCCAGTGAACAAAAATGAAAAAGTACCGAATCCTTATGTGAAACTCGTAGATGCCGCCAGGAAGAAGAAGCAGAAATCTAAAAAGAAGAAGAGTATCAAGAAGGTTCCTAAAGTAAATAATAGTTCGAGTGAACTTCAGAGTGACTGTGATGTGAATAAAGAAAGTGAATTAATGGACGTTGATGAGCCTCCTAACACAGAGAGTGTTCTTACTAATGAGGCGGAAAACACTGAAACAGTTGAGGTAAATACAGACATTAACAATTCATGTACTGTCCAGGAAAATAACAAAGAATCTAACTCAGATAACGGTGCTAACATTAGTGGAATTGTGGTATTAGAAGATTCAAATAGTCCGGATGAAGAGGTTTCAAACAAAAACTGTGATGAATCAGCTCTGGATCCATCATTAAAAGAAAATGGAACTAGCAAAGAATCTCCATCTAAATCGGGCAATGTTGATGTACAATCTAAACAGGCTGAGAATCAGGTGACACCTAAAAGAAGTTTGAGAAATAGAAATCAAGGTGAACATAATAATTCTAAATCTCCTGCCACAAAACTAAATGACTCAATGGGTTCAAAGTCATCAGCGAGTTCTAAGTTGAATGATTCTGTTTGTTCTGCACCTTCTACACCTAAGAACAGCAGAAGTTCTTCAGTTACAACCAGTCAAGGAGATGTGTCATTGAATGAGTCTAGTACATCTGTTAACCTGACCCCAAAACAGGTAAATATAGCTTATGCTTGAAAAAATAAACATTTAATTGAGTTTTAGTATGACCCCCATCTCTTCCCATGTGGTGTCATACAAGGCGACTAAGGGATAGGGCTGTTAACATTAGACTAATATATACAGCCCAGACTCAGCCTCAGATATAGGCTCGAGTCAATAATAGTGCCCGGAACATTATGGCAATAGGCTCACTCCCTATTACATGGGACCAACTACAATGGTGAAATGTGGGTGTTAATTCACCACTGCCTAACCCTCCGGGGATGAAGGTGTGATTATATGTATGTATGTATGTTAATCATAATGGAACACTTCACATTTAATTACACAAACATTTCACATTGAAATTAAACAATGTTTACCTAACTTCCAAAAAGCAGGAGGTTCTCTATTTGTTTTTTTTTGTAAATATTAAAAATGGTGGGATAGTGGTGATTAAAATGATAACCTAATGACCAATTGGTGTGGGCCATTTCATCCATTTGCTGTAATAATAACTATTGCCATAGATATTTGATCGGGATCAACAACTTAACATAGTTTCCAAGGCACTGCAACATCCAGATCAATCATATCAAATCCAACTAAAATTATAAATGTGAAAGTAACTCTGTCTGTCTGTCTGTCTGTATGTTAAGCTTTCACGCCTAAACCACTGAACCGATTTTGATGAAATTTGGTACAGGGGTAGATTAGACCATGAGAAAGGACATAGGCTATATTCGATCGCGATAACCGACATCCACCCGGCGGAGCCGCGGGCAAAAGCTAGTAGGCTATATTTATTCAAACAAGTATTTGCACTGAATGTTCAAATACTTGTTTGAATAATTCCCCCTGTATAGCAATTGAATGCACTACTGCTACCGCAGCACCAGAGGCTGTCAAAGGCATGTAATCGAGTATGTGGTATTTTTATGACCAACTTTTTTCCTTTTAATATATTAATTTCTGTATAGTGCAAATCTATATAAATCTAATTCAAATCATTTATTCAAAATAGTGTAATACACATTTTGATGTCAATGTCTGCTTAAAACTGAGTTTAAGTCATAAAATAAAAATGTTAACCATCAAACATAAATGTTACTTCAAGAAATCAATATTTCTAAATTGTGATTGAACTCAAATTTACTGATGTAAGCTTGTTTTTTTCTTAATCCCACTCAGTAGATTGAGGGACAGAATATTTTTATGAAATTGTACTCAGTGAAACAACAAACCAATCTGCAAGTCGAAAATCTTTATTTTTCAGATACAGAAAAAACTAGAATCTGCCAAAAAAAGGGAAGAGAAAGAAAAGGAAAAACAAGAAAAAGATAAAAAAAGACAGCAAGAAAAAGAGGAGAGAGCCAAACTGAAACAAGATAAAGAGGATCAAAGAAAACGTGAAAGAGAAGAGAAGGAGGAAGCTAAACGAAAAGAAAGAGAGGAGAAAGAAGAACTAAGAAAGAAGGAGAAAGAAGAAAAGGAAAAGCAGAAAGAGCTAGAGAAAAGTGAGTTGTTTTTAGATGTTTTATTTTATTTATTTATCCAAACTTATAGGTATCATTACAGGCATATACTCAATGTATAGGAATTTGAACAAAAGTATCTAATAATAAGTACACTGGCTTTATTCATCATCATCTTAGCGTGTTTCCCAGTAGTATCTGAGACTTACACTTTGAAGCACGGGGTCTGCCTACTGTCCAAACATCCTCATTTGGGTTTTATTCATATGCTTTTATTCAAGTGATAGCCGTTTGATCCACCAACTTCAAGAGTAAAGTCTGTGCTAGAGACTTGTATGTCGATCAGCAAGTGTACTGGCCAGCAGGTGAGGTTGGCTCGGGTCCTGAAGTTCTGGGTGGGACTGCCAAACACTGAGCATTTCATTAGCTTTATTAAGTGTCCTGATGCTAATGAAACTTAATATCTTCTTCTTTATCGTAGCGTTAATCCCAGTCGCATCTGAAGCTTTTAGCTTGCCTCCCTGCTCACAGCAATGGTCCGCTGTGCGGACGCGTGGGCGGCCGGCGTCTCCTTCAGCGAGCAGGTAATGGTCGTGAAGGAGACGGCGGAACGGGAGAGGCAGCGCGAGCGAGCGAGACTCGCGAACCGCGCTGCCCGCGCGCACAGGCAACTCGGGCGTCGGAGGGCACTGACTGACCTCCGTCCCCCATGAGCGCGGGCCTGGGGGTGACGGGTGAAGCCGCCTGTCACCCCAGCAGAAGTAGGCCACGGCGACGGCGCGCTGAGAAGCGCGCCTCCCCATTCCGGGGGCGAGTCGGGGACACCGTTGTCCCCCCTCCCGAGGAGGGCTAAACCATAAGTGATGGCCCTGGGTCCGCCGGGGTGCGAGGGATATGTCGATGACAACCTCACCTCCGGCCTAGCACCACGACCCACAGTCGGCGTGCGGTTTTAGTCGGTTCGAGTCCGACATAACCTCCCCTTCCGGCTCCGGCAGGGGGGTATCCGAGGGGATTTCCGCACGGAAAAAAAAAAAAAAAAAAAAAAAGCTTTTAGCTTGGAGTTAGTTGTCCGCTTCACTAGTTTACCTGCGGATTTGGCTTAACTTTGATATTTTCTGTGAAGCGAGTTTCTGTGTAGTGGTCGCGTTGACTATCGCTACGCCACGGAGGCTGTCAATAAATAAAACTTATTAATTTGTATATAAACACTTACATTAACTAAAATTGTTAAATCTTATTACATGAATAGTGTCTTCTATATCTGATTAAAAACATTATTTATTGTAGAACAAAGAGAAGAGAAGGAAGAACAAAAGCGCAAGGAAAAGGAAGAGAAAGAAGAACAGAAAAGAAAAGAAAAAGAAGCAAGGGAAGAAGAAAAGCGGAAGAAACAAGAGGCTTTAGAATTAGAGAAACAAGAGCAGGAACTCAAAAAGAAAAAGGCCGCAGAACAATTTGTAAATTTTTTCGTTCCAAAACAGAAGTCGGAAAAAGATCAAGCTATTGTCTGTTCAGTCAATAATAGCATGCTCACAAATTTTACTATTAAAAATGATATGCGACTAGCACCTTTAGTTAGAGTGAATTTATCAGATGATAAGAAAAGTAATTTGGATAAATTACTCAAAAAACAGGGTGAAGATGTATTATACTTGAAGTCTCTTAAAGAGGGCATTTCTAAACCATTGTGCAATGGTAAGACATGGCCAATGACTGATAAAGATGAAGACGATGATGTTTTGATAGTTGGTAAGTAAATTCTTGATTAATGTTTTAATTTTGTAAAAGTAATAATTTTGTAATAAGTGTAATAACTCTGACTCTGTAGAACAAAAAATTACCTTCCCTACTTTGTACTAGGGTTATATAGTAGTTTAGTGGTGAGCTGTTGCAGCTTGTTGAAAGTACCCATATATCAATACCATGCCCCATCTACATAGTAATTTTTTTTTTTTAATAACATTTACAGAAGACGCCGAATTACCTCCCATAGACGGTGCTGGAGAAATACTATCAAGCGAATCAGCTCCACGTGAGAAACTCAGACCCAAGCTCTTGAGTTTCCATGAGAATCGACGACCACCATATTGGGGCACTTGGCGCAAGAGAAGCGCTGCTATTAAAGCAAGGAAGCCATTTGGACAAGATCAGGTACATATTGCTATGTTTATATTATGAAGTTGAAGATTTTGATCCTTATCCTTACCCATATAAAATTTGTTTCTGTTCTTCCTGAAACTTTGACTGATTACTTCTTGATGATGTGTACTATTGATAGTTTAAAAAGTCATTGACAGATAAGGTTTTGCTCCCGGTTTCCATGCGGGGTTTGCTACAAGTTCCATACAGCTGTGGAAGGAATAGGGCAACAGATCTTATTAGCCATGTAAAGGGTTTTTTACTGGTGCCAATAGCAAGCAATTCTAGCATTTACTTTGGTTTTGGGAAAATAGTATACCTAATTGATTGATTGGTGTGATAATATTATTAAAACAACAAGATATTGTCAGCCTTCCGTTTATTTACCTAAATATTTTATTACAAGTTCATCTTAATAAAGTAAGTGATTGATTTAGTCGGAATAAATGCCAAACCGTTTTTGCCATGTTGGTCCCCATTGAGTAGAATAGGGCCACCCTATAAGAGATAGGCCGTTCTCTATATGACAGCACACCGACAGTAACATACAGCGCTTAACTAAGTGACGGCTTTACGGTAATTATTACGCAGAACCGAAAATTAAAGTTGGTGAAATATGGATGTTATAACTCCTCTGCCTACTCCTACGGGGAGATACAGATGTGTATGTGGTATGTAGTGATATGTATGAATAAATTTTTCTCTTAATATTACAGAAACAACTTGATTACGAGGTAGACAGCGATGACGACTGGGAAGAAGAGCAAGAAGGCGAGAGCATCGACGGGAGCGCTGCTGGTAGTGATGACGAACAGGATGGTGATGAATATGAGGTGGACAACGTTGTGTTTGTGCCACATGGTTATCTCAGTGATGAGGTAGGTGCACTTCATTGTTTCTTCAAAAATTTCTTCAATCAGAGGTGACTGACTGACTTACTGACATAGTGATCTATCACAGCCCAAACCACTGGACGGATCGGGCTGAAATTTGGCATGCAGGCGGATGTTACGACGTAAGCATCCGCTAAGAAAGGATTTTTGGAAATTCTGCTACTAAAGGGGTAAAATAAAGGATGGAAGTTTGTATGAAATTATTATTATTATTATTATTATTATTGGGGAACAGGCCAGCAGTTGAAACAACTGATATTAGCCTGCATCTGGTTGTTCACCACACTGTTATTCACTACTCAATGTCTTTTTGATTTATGTATTTGTCCAGTCTATTTTTGAATTGGTTAACATTTTCTGCTGTCACAATATTTTCAGGTAGCCTATTCCATGCGTTGACCACTCTATTGCTCAAGAAGTTCTTGTGTGGATTTGTATTCCAACTAGATTTTTGCAGTCTAAGGTTGTGTCCTCTACGATTTCGATCCGGTGCATGTTTGAACATGTTGCTGAATCCTTGTAGGTCATAGTGATCAGTTATTATCTTATAGGTTTCAATCAGGTCTCCACGTTCTCTACGCTCCTTCAAGGTGGTCAGGTTCAGTTTATCTAATCGCTCTTCATATGGCAACCGTTTCAGCTGTCTAGGGACTTTGGTGAATCTACGCTGCACTCTTTCCAACAGGTCTATGTCTTTTATGAAATAGGGGCTCCAGACTTGAAAGGCATATTCTAATATTGGTCTGATATATGTTTTGTGGATTCTAAGAGCCATTTCAGGTGTCAATGTTCCAAAGGCCTTCCGAATGAGGTATACCATGGTATTAGCTTTTTTGACACTATTCGTGATGTGATCTTCCCATTTCAAGTTCTCCGAAATCTTAACTCCCAGATCCATCTGTGTTTTGACTTCGGCTAGCGGAGTGTCGCCAAGTTTGTAAGTGAGCCTGGGGTTCCGATTTCCGATGTGCAATGTCGTACATTTTGTGTGATTCAAATTTAAGAGCCAGTCTTTGGACCACTTCATGATTTTGTCTAAATCTGCCTGGAGGCGATCATAGTCTAAAAGGGGGTTTGCAAAGACCTTTGTGTCGTCGGCAAACATGCTGACTTTGCAATCAAGACACTGAACCAGATCGAAGGTGTAGATAATATAAAGCACCGGGCCTAGGACGGAGCCTTGCGGCACGCCACTATGGATATCTCGCTGTTCGGACAGTGTGTTACCCACTCTCACGCGGAAGGTTCTTTGGCGAAGGAAAGCTTCTATCCAGTCGAGCAATTTACCACGTATGCCAATAAATTCCAGCTTTTGCAACAGTCTGCTTATGGGGACTTTATCGAAAGCTTTTTCGTAGTCCAGGTAAACTACGTCGACAGGGGCTCGCTCATCAAAGCTCTTGGTCCAGGTAGCCAGGCATGACAGCAGGTTTGATACAGTGGAGCGGCGTGGACAGAAGCCATGTTGACAGTCGCTTATTATTTGATGTAGGCGCAGATGTTCTCTTATGTGTTTGACTACAACTTTTTCCATGGCCTTACATATAACGCTGGTCAAACTGATCGGTCTGTAGTTGACTGGTGCTAGTCTGTCTCCTTTTTTGAAGATAGGGGTCACAGTAGCTGTTTTCCAAACTTCTGGTAATTTTCCAGTGTTGTACGAGGTTTTCATTATATCAGCCAGTACATTTGCAACATTACATTTTTGAAGGAGTACTACTGGAATTTCGTCGGGGCCGGGAGAAGAGTCTGATTTCATTTCCTTTAGGGCTTGCTGTACTTTGTCACTGGTAAACTCCAGGTCTGGAATAGATTCCTCAATTCTCAGGCTTGGTTCTATAACGGGAATTCCGTCATTTTCAGAGCTAGATGCACTAAATTTCATAAACCTGTGTCTTTTAAGAAATAAGTGAACACATGAATCACCGTTTTTCAAAATTTTACTACTAAATAGGTGATAAACTTTAGTATGGAATGTTCGTCATATTCAAAGTTAGAAGCAAGTTACTAGTATTTTCTGACACCGATCCAGTAATTCACAGCACCCATGGCGTGGTGGTAGTTATGCAGAAGATGCGAGTTCGATCCCTGCTTATTGGTCTGGTCGTGCCTCGGAGAGCATGTTAAGCTGTTGGTCCCGGTTGTCGTATGAACATGTATGACAGTCATTATAGGGGATATGGGTGAAATGGCCTCACACAGAAGCATCAGCCCTTCTATGTGGGGACACCCATCCAGACAACTGGCAGTAATACTAGTACTTCCTAGTTTACCCGGATGGAAGCTAAACTTGCTTGTGTTAGGAGTGGGTTCATGTCAGTGGCCAGGATTCTAATGAAAGACCTATTGGTGACAATACTGCTCATTCTTTCATTCATCATGCATTTTTAGTCTCGGTACCACGAGTGTGTCACTCCTGAACTTGCACACGTCCATAGGCTATGGTAACTGCTTCCCTTCAGTTGGGCTGGCTGCTGGTCTACCACCTAAGTAGTATAACTTTGACAATTAGAAGATCACCAACGATATTTCATTCCCTCTTTCAAATCGGTCATTCTCTATGATATTTGCAGTGAGTGAGGCCTATAAACTATTTAATTGTTGACCTTTCGTTTACAGGAAGCAACAATGGACGAAGATGATGTCCTTTCACTCTCACCAGAAACTCAACAAGCAAGACTGAAACATTTAGAGGACGAATTCGAGACAGAAATGAAAAAGCCCACGGAAAAACTCAAGCCGAGAATGTACGGCTTATTATGGGAAACTGCGGAAGGTGGCAAGCCGGAGAAATGTGTCGACGCTTTGTGGAATTACTTTTGTAAAATGTCAATGATAATGAATGATCCTACACAACTTCTCTTGCCATCAAGCGAACCTGAAGAAAGTGAAAAGAAAAAGGTCAAAAAGAAAAAACAGGCTACACAGCCAGATGGTGAAACAAAACAAAAAAGCCCAAAAAGTGAGAAAAAGAAAAAATCTAAATCAGATGACAAAGAAAGCAAAACGCCTAAATCGGAAACTAAAAAGAATGTTGCAGAAGCAAAGAAAAATCAACCCGGTATTAATATGTTTTTAACGAAAGTGAAATCTTCTTAACTTTATATTTTAGTTGACTCAGATATTATGTATTGTAACACTAGAAAACACACTACTACACACACACGAAACAACAGTATATCTTGGCCAATACTTTACTGAATAATTTCATAGATTATGTTTATAATTGTTCAGGTAGCTCGCACTTTAGACAGAATTAAGTAACCCAAAACAAATAGACTGAAAGATATACCTTTAGTTGTTTCATGGGTAACAAAATTTTGTAGGTTAATTAGACCTACTAAACAGTTAATTCAGGCCATGGGGGGAATAATTGGGGGCCGGTTATTATTACCCCGCTTTTAGCGTTGCTGTCACCCAATCACCAACGGCCGGTTGAGATTAATGCCACTTGTGATAATCGTGATAGAGTAATAATCACACCACAAACTAAAAACAGGCTTTCTTTACTTCCCTGAACAAGCCATAACTTGCTTGCCGAAGAAAATTTACTTTCAGCTTGCATATAATCTTAAATCAACAGTGTAATTTAAAACTACCCTACCATGATCATAGCGCTATATCGTGTCACCTTCGTTACAATACATAATATCTCAATCTAATGTGTATTTTAATTATTTTAGGGTTGAAATATTTAAATAAGATTTTCCCCATTTTATTTATAACAATGGTGTCAAGCTTTGCTAAAGTCTTCAATATCCAATTCCATGTCATACACTATCACTGCAAGAGTAAAATACAGTAAAGATCTTATAATTGTTTTTATTGTGTGTTAGTTCATTATTCTTATAGAGAAAATGCTGTAAATACCTATCTGTTGATTGATAAAGGCATATAACCGACATAGAAATTATTCAATAAAACCATAATAAAACATGAAAAAGTTTATTATTTTGTATTTATCTCCGAACGCCAAACCCTCTGTCCCAATAATATCTGAAAGGATTGTTAAGACAATGGGTGAACCAGTAGATAGATGATACAATATATAGGGGTGAACCCCTAGAGTACTCTGCTATTTAGATGCTGCTAGAGCAGTAGCCAGAGCCCTGAGGTTCACTTGGATTGTGAATTGCCTAATCAAAATCTGCAATTGAACATGAAGTAAACCTTTGAGAAAGAAGTCTATGAATTTAAACTAACAAGTCCAGGGAGGGGAGAGCCGAGAACAAAATTGTAATGCAGCTCATAGTTACGTACGACCCACACGCCAGCATCGGGCTTTCGAAAGGAACTCCTGCTCCACTTCATCATCGATTCAAAAACTTTTTGTATAAGGAAGTTTAGGAAGTAAGGCTATTTATAGAAAATACTTTTTTTCGTCTCTAAAGTTTTTTCTAGACTTAAGATTTTGCTTCACATTACATGTTATATACTAGCAACACTTATTCATGTCACACTGTATGTCGTGAAGGCTAAAAGGGCTAAAATGACCTGTATCCAATAGCTGTTAAAAAATCGCTGTCGCTATACGTCTGTCAAAATCTGAAAGAAAGGTACATACTCTGTGGTTGAAACTTAGAGTATATCAAGAGGTGCCATACCTACGAAAAAAAACTGCCTACCTAAACTTGGATTTTATGAATGAATGGAAAGCAGTATGGCGGCCTAGTAGGGAATCCAGTAAACTGTCGATAACTACTTATCGATATAAAAAGGGCACAGACTAAAAATTTATACATTTGAAAGAAAAAATTAAGTGATTAGCTTAAGTGGATGCCGATTATTTGTATTCTCAGGTTGCAGTGTGCTTATGGCTTTCTGTCAGACTTTCCTTGTGATAGCCGGAGTTTCGAATAATTCGCCCAGAAGGACGTAGAATCTACAAAGATTCTTTACAGTCTTTGAGTAACGATATATATATATAAATATATTTAGTAGTACTCCAGGTACATAACACATTGGCACAAAAATAAAATCGATTTGGACAAAAAAAAATCGAATTTTTATTTAATATTTGTGTTTTTTTTTTGTAAAAAATGTTTTAGTATCTATTCATCAGTAATACCAGTACCATTATGCGATAGAATAATAAAAAGTCAACGGCATTTCAAAAGTCATTCACTATGTATGGAAAGTGGTCTTCGTTCTTTAAATATTTGGGAAAATATCGATAATTAAAATTCTATCACCGCATCACTAGCAATTTTATTTGACCAATCAGGTGCTACTACATCCCCACTACGTTGGAAAGCAAGATGGAGAATTGGCGTTTTCCTAATATGATTTTATGAATGAATTTCGTAGTAGCTTCACGTCTGTATATTTATGTCTATGGGTTGAAACTTGAAATATCATTGCAGCGCAGATCCTTGATAAATTCTGATTTGTTTGCGGCGTTTGTTCGATTTTTACTAATAGTTTGTGTTTTACTGCAGGGATTTACTGTATCTGGGTTACGCAGATACATTTGTTGAGCTTGGATGTAGCGAGGCTGTCAAAGAATTGGATTACTGTAAGTAATCATTTATTTTCAATTTGCCTACACCCTTTTTGTTATACTATTACTCACACTGTCAGTATTCACCGATATGCTTATTTCTCGTGAATCAATCTTATATAAAAGTATTTTTTTTCACTGTAGAGTCTGTTCATTAGTGATTCTTTAGCGTAAACCAGAATTGCGATATTATAGATGTTACCAATTCTTTGTTTCTTTGACGAAAGTGTTTCTCGATTCTTGGGTCGGGCATCAGCACGTAGCTTTTCAATAAACTTTTTAGCTCAAAGAGTTCAAATAAACCGTAACCAAAATTAAAAATCTTACAAGTCCACCTTCTGATACTTTTCACATGAATAACAGTGTCATTTCAAGCACTTAATTTTGTTTTACATAAACTGGTAAAATATTTTTTTTTTATATGATGTGATACAATAAGTGTAATATGTAACTGTTAGGTTTCCAACTATGTAAATACTCATTATATTGTCAATGTTATAGGTAGCTGGCTTCCAAGGATAATTAATGGGTTAAGCCACCAGTAAACCCACTGCTTCCAAGATGAGTAAGATGTCTAAGAACAAGTTGAACTTGACCCTGCCACCAGGGTCAATCGACACAGTGCCGGCTGTCACACCTTCTAATATGACACCTCAGCTGAAGTCTGCAACTGCTACTGAGTAAGTGTATCTGATGCAATCGATGCTTTGTTTTTAATATTGTTTGGTTTTATTTAATTATTGACACATAGCCCTAAAATTTCTGCTACTTTTCAGGAGCAAATATAATATGTTATATTTTCAATAAAAAATTTATTGTCACTTTCTTATTTAACTTTAATTTGTTATTGCCTAAGGCCCGGCGCCCATTATAGGCATCGGCGAGCTTCAGGAATTTTTTTTTGCCAAGCATAATAGATCTTATCACTAACATCATAAAATTGAAATTTCAATGACGATCGTCGACTATCATCAGCATTCAGCAGCATGGTATGGTTAACAATTAAGTCCAATCTTATTTCTACAACAATAAGCTCTATTGTTACACAGCAAATACAAATCCTCATGCTTGCCGATGCCGGCACGGGCGCTGGGCCTAATTCACTGCCGTTATTTAATTTGAATTTTAAATCATAAGTTTACAAAAATATATGTGCTGACTGGAATAAGTGCTTGAATTGATGATGAAGTGGGGCAGGAGTCCCTTTTGAAAGCCCGATACAGGTGTGTGGGTTGTGTCATGTGTAACTATGAGCCGCACTTACCATTTTGGGAGAGGCCTATGTCCAGCAGTGGACTGTGGTGGGCTAATTGATTGATTGATGTGCTGACTGTACCAAATAGTTTCTAGTAGTACCTAAGATTAGTTGCCAGAGTTCTTGTGTCAATAAGGGAGTTTAACATCAAGTCTGTATTTGACCATGACCATATACCACAGGTATAAATGTTAGAAATAATGGGATAAAAAATAATGGGAATTAATGCGATCATGGTAACATTTGCCTTTGATTTGCCTGACGTTTCAACCAGGTTGTATGGTATGGTATGGTATGACGGGCTATTATCCGCAACTCCACGACAAGGCGCGGTTTTTGCGTGAGGGTGGGCATTTTATTCGATCCACCCCAACTCGTTGAAGAACGCCAGCAGGCTATTCACACTGCTGGCGATCTCCCGGAGCGTCTGTGGCGGTTTCAGGACAGTGTAGAAGCACGTGTGCCGCAGTTTCTTCCTCGTTCATGCAGGCTCTGCAGAGAGGGCTGTCGGTGATACCTAAAATATAAAGGTGTTTATTGAAGGAACCGTGCCCCGTGATGGCAGCCGTAGCCGTGCGTAGTTGCCGTTTGTCCAGTTGTCGAAGGCGCCTGGTCAGTCTGCTATCAAGCACAGGGAGTGCCTCTCTGGCCTGTCTGCACACTTCCAGGTTCATCCAGTCTCTGTTGTGTTGCTCTCTCGTTCGTTTGTTCACTATGGTTCGTAGGTATGCAAAGGGGATCGGTATTATGGGTTCAGGTCCCATTGCAACCATATCTGATCCTCTCCTGGCAAGCTCGTCCGCGGCATCGTTACCACGCGAGCCGCTGTGGCCTTTGATCCATTGCAGTGTTATGTTGTTGGTGTGACCTATTTGATTTAATTTGAGGTGGCACTCCAGTATCAATCCTGAGTTAATAGTATGGCATTTTAAAGCTTGTAGTACAGCCATGCTGTCTGACAGTATGCGTATTGAGTGACCTTTCAGTTTCCTGGCCATTACCGCTGAGGCTGCCAAGGCGATCCCCATACATTCCGCTTGGAAAACTGTGTTATGGGTCCCCAGCGGTGTCGAAATGTGTATATTGAGGTCCTCCGAGAAGATGCCGGCCCCGGTGCCTGTACCTGTTTTGGATCCATCTGTGAAGATACGCAGTTCTGCTGGGCATAAGGCCTCACAGCGATGATCCTCATGAAGCTGAATCTTGTATTTTTTGTCGAAAACGTGCTGTTTAGGTACACGATCATTTACTGCTCCCATCATGGGTATCTCCTTCGTGAGCTCAGTGAGCAGTGAAGTGTGTCGTGTGTTTCTCCCGCTCCATAGGTTGAGTGCCCTTAGGCGTATAGCCGCAGCTGTTGCTTCCTGGCGGATGAACAGATCCAAGGGTGGTAGTCCAAGCATGGCTTCCATTGCCGCGGTAGGGGTGGATTTTATGCAACCAGTGGTTGCCATGCAGGCTAATCTTTGGGTCTTCTGTAGTGTAGCTGATGTTGTGCTGTTTTTGGTCCTTGGCCACCAGACGATGGCGCCATAAGCTATCATGGGACGGATAACTGTTTCGTAAAGCCACAGAATGATTTTCGGTGCTAGCCCCCATTTTTTACCAATCATTCTTCTGCATTGCCAGAAGGTAATTTCGGCCTTTACTAATTTATTGTCTAGATGGCTACTCCATGTTAGCTTGCTGTCAAGAATAACGCCTAGGTATTTGACCTCTTTTGACAGTTGGAGTTCCGTTTCGAAGAGTTTTGGAAGGCGGTATTCGCCTAGTACCCTTTTATTTGTGAACATAACTAGTTCGGTTTTGTGCGGGTTCACCGATAGTTCAAATTCCCTGCACCATTTTTCTACGATGCGTAGGGCTTGTTGAGTTAGGTTACAAATCGTGCCTGCTACCTTTCCTGAGATAAGGATTGTTAGGTCATCAGCATAACCTATGGTATAATCTCGGTTTTTGTTTAGCCTTGTGATTAGGTCATCTATCACTAGGTTCCACAGGAGAGGAGAGATTACACCCCCCTGCGGACAGCCTTTAGCTATTAGAGCTGTCTGGTCATCTTTTCCAAGGCGAACCACTCTTTTACTGAGCATGTTTGTTATCCAGTCTGATAGTACCGGTTCCGCTCCATGTTTTGACAGGGCGGTCTTAATACTGGTAAAGCTGGTTTTGTCGAAAGCTCCTTCAATGTCAATGAACGTTCCCAGGCAAATGCCTTGTTGTTCGATCGCTTCCTCTATCCGGCTGACTACCAGATGGAGGGCTGATTCCGTGGACTTCCCGGAGCTGTATGCATGTTGGTTTACGTGTAGGGGTAACTGTTTCAGTGCACCATCTCTCAGCTCCCTCTCGCATAAGCGCTCCATGGTTTTTAACATGAAGGAGGTCAGACTGATTGGTCGGTGTGCTTTAGGATTTGTATAATCACCCTTTCCTGGCTTCGGGATGAAGATGACTGCTACTTCCCGCCATCCTTTCGGAACGTATCTGTGTGCCAAGCAGGCTTTAAATATACGCTCCAAACTGCTTGCGACTGGTTGGTTGCCCCACTGTAGCAGAGCAGGGATGATTCCGTCTGGGCCGGCTGCCTTATAAGGGTGAAAACTACTGATGGCCCACTGGACTTTTTCCAGGGTGACCACTTTGTTTGCATACTGCCAGTCTTGAGCAGTAGGTGTTATGGTTTCATCATGCCAGTCGATTTGTGTAGTAAAGATGCAACCAGGGAAGTGGGTCTCTATAAGTAGACGTCTGGTTTCTTCCAACTTCTTCAACCAGGTTACAGTGGTCGTGGTCACAGGCTGACTTTTTATTATTGTTTAGGTAAGATTTGCCTTTGATTTGCCTGACGTTTCGACCAGGTTACACTGGTCGTGGTCACAGGCTGACTTTTTATTATTGTTTAGGTAAGATTTGCCTTTGATTTGCCTGACGTTTCGACCAGGTTACACTGGTCGTGGTCACAGGCTGACTTTTTATTATTGTTTAACATGGAATGCTAGAGTTTAAAAGTTAGAACATCATAAAAATCAGAGCTGAACATGTTTTTACTTTTCAGACGGCAGGGTTTAGCTGGGAAGTCGAAGACAAGCATTGAAGCTTTGACTGAAAGGTTGGAGCAAATAGAGATGGACGATACACAGAGACGAAGAATAGAAGTATTCCTTTGCCAGAAGGAAAAAATTGGAGAGCTTAGTGATGATGACTTTGAAAAACTCGGAGAACTTGGTAAGTTTTGCAGAAACCAACCTCTTTTTTTTATAGGTATGGATTATTATATTTGAAGAGTTTATCATATTATTTACATGTTATAATGATGATGATTGATGGATAAATATGGATGACAAAAGCTAGGGATAGGGAATTATGAAGACATGTAGGATAGGCCTTTTATCACCAATGACTAAACAGATAGGATAGAAAATGAAAATAGTTATGTTTTATTGTTTTTCAATGAATTTTTTGAACTTTTTTCTTTTCTTATAAAGATTTTCTTATAAACTATGTCGGGTAGTGGACTGCAATACCTAGGATGATTTATTGATTGATGGATAAATATTTTCTAAGACATCTTTAGGTAATCTAGATATACTAGAGGGCGCCCTGTGGTCAAAATTATCTAGGGGATTTGGGTGAAATGGCCCACAAAAAAGGGCAGATCACCCGTCCGGTTGACGGCGTCCCCCGCTGGAAGTAAGTAAGTGGTCTAATTTCGACCATAATTATAAGTTTGAATATTATTAAAGTTTTTTATATTGTGGTACTTTTTCCTCAAAAAGAGCAATTTTAGTATGTAACTATACTAAAATATACAATTTGCGACTATACATAGATTATTAATATTATTCTCAAGTTCACCAAAGACTAATAAATACAGGTATGGGAAGTTTCACACTTGCAACTTACCTCCGTCTACGCAATTTTGGTAAAAAGTTTACGATAATAATATTAAGTTGAAACCTCCTTACTATTTTATATCTCTTAATTTTTTTATCCGTCAGCTAAGAAAATTATTACAAGTAGTAGGTATGGACCTGCGAATCATTACATAAGCCTTAAAAAACGTGAGTATAAGTTGCCCACAGATTTACAATAAATAAAGGTTTGGGAAATTTTATACTTCTCTGTCTGCAGAGTTTCGTAAAAAGTCAATTATTATAAAGTCACCTATTAATTTATCAATTTAATATATTAGGTCTTTACCTATGAAATTGCCGTTTTGTATGAAAAAATTTAAACGAATTTTATTTTATGTATTTTTTATTTGTATTAATCGAAGTAATCACCCGTGCAATCACTGCATCTTTGTCAACGCAATGGCAGTTTATTGATGCCCTTCTTAAAGAAATCAGCTGGACAGGACAGAAGAAATTCTTCAAAGGCATTTTGTACTGCCTGTACTGTCTCGGGTATTGAATATTTTTCCTGTTGAAAAGTTATCCAAATTCCAGAAAAAGTAGCAGTTTGTAGGTTCAAGGTCTGGTGAGTAGGGTGGATGACGGAGTGCTTCCAACCCCAGTTCTTGGAACGTGGAGACCATCTGCTGTGTACTATGAGGACGCGCGTTATCGTACAGTAGCAGCGGAGACGAGCGATTGACCAATGCTGGTTGGAGATGTGCCAGTTTCTCAATCATTCTGTTCAGTTCTTCACAGTACACATCTGTAGTAATGCTTACCCCGTTTGGTAAGAAGCTGTGATGAATCACACTGGCGCTAGACCACCAAACAGTGACCATCACTTTTCTAGGGGTAAGTTTTCGTTTAGGGCATTGTTTAGGTGCTGAACCAGAATGAAACCAATTTGCTGAGCGCTTGCGATTATCAAACAGATTCCATTTTTCATCGTGGTAACAATGGGGTTCAAAATTCCTTCATTTGCGTGTCTGTTAGTTGAGCTCAGCAGTGCAAGGCACGTCTCGACGCGTACTTCGCACTGGCGATCATTGAGTTCGTGGGGCACCCATTTGTCGAGCTTTTTTACCTTGCCAATTTGACGCAAATGGACTAATATTGATTTGACGCTAACGTCGAAAGCTGCTGCTAATTCAGCCGTCGATTATGTATCATCAGCTTCCACAATCGCCTTTCATTCGTCATTGTCGACCAAAGTCTTCGGACGACCGCGAGGTTCATTTCTCAAGTCGAAATTTCCAGAACGGAAGCGAGCAAACCAATAACAGGTGGTGCGTTGGTTTGTAGTGTTAGCTCCCTAAACGTCGTTGATGTTACGTGCCGCTTGTGCCGCGTTGCTGCCCCGAAGACGGTACTCATATTCCCTTATTACTTGAATTTTTAACCTATCCATGATGAAGAAAAAGATTGAAATGCGATGAAAATGTAACACTAATCAATAAACAAATTCCTACTTTTGGAAATAGAATTCCATGTTTTTAAAATAAAATTAATTTGAAATTAGAATTCTTAGCCAAACAAAAATGATTTTAATTTGAAATGGTTAGTACTGCAGAATGGCAATTTCATAGGTAAAGACCTATTATTAAGTTACAGCCTTCTTGCTAGTAATTACCTAAGCCTAAAAAAAATACTGTATGAACACGTAAGTACATTACACATACGGGAGTTTTGGCCGGAAAGCGTAGAGGACGCATCGCGGTATTATTTTATTTCCGAAATTGGTGTGAATTCGAGTTATTATGTATTTTTATATTGGTGACGGATTTTTAGTCAGAACGTTTTGGACAACGCACACGTTTAAGAAAGTGGCATAATACAGTGAATTGTGACTCTACGTGTTCAATCCAAATCTCCCCAGGGAGCCTTTAGTAAAGTCCCCACAACTTTACTAAGGTAGCAATCATCTCATTCATCGTCATCAACATCATTAACTCATTATCGTCATCATCAGCAATCATTTTAACTATTATATGTAATTTGTTACAAAATACGAGGGCGGAGTGATAAGTCTGGTAAAAAAAAAATAAGGTTATCATAAATTGCATGAAACCTCTATGTTAAACA
Source organism: Eilema sororculum (assembly GCA_914829495.1). Lineage (NCBI taxonomy): Eukaryota > Metazoa > Arthropoda > Insecta > Lepidoptera > Erebidae > Eilema > Eilema sororculum. The sequence goes on along the minus strand of OU618552.1, from coordinate 13,405,995 downwards.
CTCTTTTGAAGGACTGAATTAAATATTTCAGCCAGTACCGCTGGTTATTTTTTTTTGACAGCCATTAAAGAAAAACAATTGAACGCATTTTCGTAATGATGGAGAAAAGTGAATTTCGTGTGTTAATAAAACATTACTATTTGAGAAAAAAAAAATATTACGGAAACAAAACAAAAGCTTGATAAATATTACGGGGACTCCGCTCCGGCGATTAAATGATTCATAAGTGGTTTACTGATTTTAAATGTGGTCGTACAAGCACAAGTGATGCCGAACGTCCAGGATGCCCGGTTGAGGTTACTACTCTACAAATGATCGCTAAAATCCATGACATAGTGTTAAACGACCGAAGAGTAAAAGTGCGCGAGATAGTTGAGGAGTTGAGGTAGTAGGCATCTCAGATGAACGTGTGCGCAATATCTTACACCAACATTTAGATATGAGGAAGCTCTCCGCGAGATGGGTGCCGCGTATATTGAATGTTGATCAAAAACAAATGCGTGTGACCACTTCGGAAGCAGGTTTGGAATTTAAGACTGAATTCTTGCGATGTTTTGTAACAGTAGACGAAACATGGATCCACCACCATACACCCGAAACCAAACAACAATCGAAACAGTGGATCGCTCAGGGTGAACCAGCTCCGAAGAAGGCCAAAGCAGTTTTATCGGCTTTGTATAAAGCAAAGTTATGGCTACAGTTTTCTGGGATGCCCGTGGAGTTATCCATATTGACTACTTAGAGAAGGGTGAAACGATTGATGGCGCTTATTATGCCAATTTATTAGACCAATCTCACAGAATTTTAGATGAAAAATGACCGCATTTGGCAAAGAAGAAAATCCTCATTCACCAAGCCAACGCAAGAGTGCACACCTGCGCGATTGCCATGGCCAAATTTCATGAGTTACGCTATGAGTTGCTTTCTCATCCACCATATTCGCCAGATTTAGCCCCTTGCGAATATTTTCTGTTTCCCAATTTGGCTTGGTTGAAAAATATTTAACTCCAATGAAGCAATCATGCATGAAACCAAGCAACGCCTATTTCGAAGGGTTAGGCAAGGCTTATTACCATGGAGGGGATCGAAAAGTTGAGACACGCTCGATGAAGTGCATTGAGTTAGAAGGAAACTATGTTAAAAAATAAATAATATTATTTAATAAATATCACTCCTCATTTAATTTTTACCAGACTTATCACTCCGCGCTCGTAAGACGTAGATGTCCATTACCATGTCATAAAATCCCTTAAAAAAGTAAGTAACATACATAATGTGTGTCTGTAAAATGGAATTAGTGTGCGTAACGTTTATTTTAGCAAAAATAATGCATATTATTGCGTTATTATACAAAAATATAAGACTCTTCGATATAAATTATCAATGTGCCAAATCTGATCCTCCAGCGTGCAACGGTGGCGGGGGTCGAGGTAAACAAAAGAAAAGAAAGAGTGTATGAATCGATGAGATCTACAATGTCCGACAAACCTTCCGATATAATTTGACAGTTTGAATATCGTCGGTCGGATAATATAAAAATTGCCTATTTAAGAATTTTTTGCTCTACATGCCAGTACTATATGTGTTAAATAATAATATACATAATCAATTCTATAATAGTAGAAAATTATGCATTTCATTAATGATATATCCCTAATATATATTAAAATACCTACAGTCAGTTAATTAAATACATCCGAATAATACTTATCCTATCACTCCTCTCCTATCCTACTTTCCAATTTAATGTTAAAATCTAGAAGTTTGTAAAGATGATTATGTATGTATGTTTGGATGTTCGTTAATTAATCAAGCTCTAACGGAAATTCTAAAATTCTAAATTCTAAAATTCTAAAAATCTAAAAATCTAAAAATCTAAAAATCTAAAAATCTAAAAATCTAAAAATCTAAAAATCTAAACTAAAAATCTAAAAATCTAAAAATCTAAAAATCTAAAAATCTAAAAATCTAAAACCTAAAAATCTAAAAATCTAAAAATCTAAAAATCTAAAAATCTAAAAATCTAAAAATCTAAAAATCTAAAAATCTAAAATCTAAAAATCTAAAAATCTAAAAAACTAAAAATCTAAAATCTAAAAATCTAAAAATCTCGAACGCTAAATATTCCTAAACATTCTACACAACGCTTTCTAGACCCATGGTAATCTTAACTATCTTGTGTTGTGGAATATGGATAAACGTACCTATATGGAGAATTTTTTTGTGAGTACAATGGTCGTTCCCAATACCATACTGACAGTTAAAGATAGATCGCATCTACGGATAAAGTGCTCGGCTGTTTAAATTCAAAACATAGTAACTCCTATTTCACACTATATATAACTCCAATTTCGGAGAATATAATTATACCGCGATGCGCTTTCTCGCAATAAATCAGTTACCATGTTTTCAATTTACATCAAATTTTATTTTATATATACATCGAATTTGACTGCTGTGATCTATCTTCAACTGTAAGTATGTTATTGGGAACGGCCGTTAATGAAACGTGCCAAGTCGCGACAGGTTACTGTGACGACATTATGACTCACAATTGAGTCACATTGAAAAAATTCACAAAACCGTGACAATCTTTGCAAATGATCAAACTGTTCTAGTAGGAAGTTTGAATAGGCTAGGTTAGGGGTATATTCGTATACCCCTAACCTAAGTTTTGCGTACATTACTGATAATAAATGGCTTATTTCCAGGACAAGGCAACGGCGGCGTAGTAATGAAAGTTCGCCATAAGTCCACTGGCCTGATCATGGCTCGCAAGTTAATCCATCTAGAAGTCAAACCAGCAATCAAAAAGCAAATTATTAGGGAACTCAAAGTACTTCATGAGTGTAACTTCGCCCACATAGTAGGATTCTATGGAGCATTCTACAGTGATGGAGAGATTTCGATATGTATGGAATACATGGATGGTGGCTCATTAGATCTTATTCTGAAAAAAGCTGGACGAATTCCTGAATCTATTCTAGGTAAGTTGGTGACCTAAATGACAATTAATGTCATGGAGTATGACTTTGTGACTCGTCAAGAATTTCAGTGAATTGGTAACTCATGTGCATTCTACAATTGTTCTTGTAAATTATCTATTGTTTCACCTTGTAAATGTTATGTTAACAATCTCAAGTTTGAAAAACATCGGAAAAATGAAACGCTCAAGTGAGACTTGAACTCACGACCTTTCCCTTACAGGGGGAATGCTCTTGTAAGGGAAAGGTCGTGAGTTCAAGTCGCACTTGAGCGTTTCATTTTTTCCCGATGTTTTCGAACTATAAGTTTGCATTAAAAATGCTGTAAAAAATTCAGTCAAAAAATCTCAAGTTTTTTTTTCTTGAAGTGTCTATCTAATCTAGTGTTGTACTAATTTCTTACTGTTGAATCATTCTTTAAGATGTTTAATTGAGGAATACATAACAGTTCAAGTCTCTTCCTCGATGATGTGACTTTTTCGTAATTTGTAGGAAAATTTAACGTAAACCATAAATCACCCACATTTTTACTAGGTATATTTATGTCCAGTAAATTTTGTGGTAATTAGGTATTCTACTGACTAGTCAAATTATGTAGTTACTTTTTACTAAACGTCAAAACGATAAGTTATAGGGTAACTTGTATGAAAAAAGATTTAGTGGCGTCTTAAAATTTAAAAGTTCTTAATTTAATAAGCTCGGTTAGATAATTTATTTTAACTATAGGATAATACCCAATCGCCGGGAACGATACGGAGTGGGTTATTTGATGTGACATAATCACGGAAACACTCCGTGTATTTATTTTTGTACTTTGTATTTGACATTTGAATTTGAACCTTAATAAATTGAAATTCTGTGAAATACCCAATTAAGATACTAATAATCCACATTCCGTTTCGGTATCTTCCAGGAACAATAACATCAGCGGTGCTGAAAGGCCTGAGCTACCTCCGTGACAAGCATGCTATCATGCACCGTGACGTGAAGCCTTCCAACATCCTCGTGAACAGCAATGGAGAGATCAAGATCTGCGACTTTGGTGTGTCCGGACAACTGATCGATTCTATGGCCAATTCTTTTGTGGGAACTAGGAGTTATATGTCTGTAAGTATTAATTCAGCACAACTATATATTTATTGCTGTTGCCGCGGCTCCGCTCTCATGGAATTCTGGTACTGTTCCCGCTACTGACCCTGATAACACATCTTATATAGCTCACATCTTATATCGGGCACAACATAAATCATTTACTTCAGACATTTTATTTGTTATATCAAATATTAAAAAGTGAAAACTAGTTGCGAAAACTTCTTGCAAATAATGCAGCTTTCTATTGATAAAATAATTTTCAAAATAGGTTAAGTAAATCCAGTGATTATTTCTGTAGCATAAATGCATGACTGAAACATTATATAATAATAATAATAATAACAATAGTTTATTTCGGAACAATATTCCATATAGGTTAGTTTACACGACTTACGGACTATGTTAGTAGTAGATTTAAATTCAAAAACAATTAAAAACAATAAGTTAAATACAATAATAAAAGAAATAACAATAAATTAGTGAATAAATTAAACTGAATGTCAAAATGAATGAAATTGTATGAAATGAATTAAAATTAAATTGAATTGAATTTTAGGTATTTTATTAACTATGTATATTATATGAAATTTATTTATTGCAATGCATTATATTAATTGAATTTTTTAAATCATTATTGTATTTAATTCAGGTAGCCTGGTTTGCCTGGTCGATACATATGCAAACGCTCCCAGTATTGAGCAAAGGGACAGTCAGGTCGGTCAATGATTACTCTCATGATGCCGTTGGAGCTCGCCCTCAATCTCTGCAACAGCGATGTGACGCGCTTTCTTAGTATAGTTTGGAAACTATCTATGTTTTCTTCGGCAAACATACCTGACGCGCTACAGAAACGAGGATACCCCAACAGCACCCTGAAAGCATTATTATACTGTATGCGAAGAGCGTTATAGGCCTTCTGCGTGTAACCAACCCACAGGCTGCATGTGTACATTGACTGACAGAACGCTTTGAATAGCGTTCTTTTTACATCTAGTGTACCTCGAGCAAACCTGCGAGCCAGCATATTGCATCTGACCGCCAACGCTCTCCGCTCCCTTTCCATATCTCTGTCATCAGTCAGATCTTCGGTTACAATGTGACCTAAATATTTAAAATACGGCATCCTATTCAACGCCACCCCGTTAATGTATGCCGGTGGGACTGTTTCAGGTTTCTTAGAGCCCACCCTAAATACAACGAGTTCACACTTCTTTTCATTATATACAAGTCCATGTGCCTTCGCATATTTTTCACAAATCCCTAGCAGCTGACGGAGCGCACTGACCGAAGGGCTCAGCAACACCATATCATCTGCATAGCTTATGCTGTTTATCATTTTTAAATCAATTGAGCATCCGATCCTAGTGCTACTGAGCTCCTCAATCAGCCGATTTATGTACAGATTGAAGAGCAATGGCGACGTGAGCCCCCCCTGCCTTACCCCACACTCCAACCTATACCCATCGGATAACGCTCCCTCCCATCTGACCTGATTAATTTGGTTGTCATACCAGTATTCTAGCAACCTTACAAGCTCATCAGGTAGGTTCTGTTCGCGCAATTTTTCCCACATTATATTATAATTAACCAGATCAAAAGCCTTCGATAGGTCGAGAAAGGCGGCATACACCGGCGTATTCCTATCCGTGTAGTATCTTACAGTGTGCTTGAGCGCAAATATAGCTGTTTCTGTTGATAGACCCTCTCTAAAACCGAATTGGGCATCATGCAGTTTAATCTGGCCAACTATACGTCGCTCAATCACCCCATCAAGTACCTTAGCCGTAATGGTTGCCAGGGAGATTGGTCTATAATTGTCCAGACAAGAGGTGTCCCCCGTTCTATTTTTTACAATGGGTACAACTATTGTCTTCGTCATCTCACTGGGCAAGTATGAATGTCTCACACAACAGTTGTATAACATAGATAGGATTCTTGGGAGATGTGGACCAGCGTGCTGAAAATGCTCAATACCGAGTCCATCCCAACCCGGAGACTTGCCTCTTGTCATAGACCTGATCATGAGATGAACTTCTTTTGCGGTTATATTAATAGGTACTCCATCAGAACCCCCATGATCTCTCCCCTCCCGCTTTTCAGACAGCAGCCGTGAAGTTACCTGAAAGTGCTTCTTAAACACGTCCGCTATGTCTCTCGGTTCAGTCATGTCATTGACGCTCACGGGAGCCGCCGGCCTGGGACTCAACCTCTTCGTCGACTTCCAGAATTGCCCAAACTGTTTATTTTCCCGTTGAGCTGCCAAAATATCCATACGGATTTGCTCCTCGTGGTTCTGACAAAATTTTAACCTTTGTTTAAATAATTTTCTGGTTTCTTTCATTACCACGAAAAGCTGTCCGCCCCGCGGTTTTCCATGCCAAACCCAATTTAAAAATGCGCGTCTGGCATTCCCATGAGCGTCCTTGACATGCCTGTTCCACCCAATCACTGTACGTCGCCTTTCCCCACCCTCTCTGGACCTGGAGCTTCCTTCAGCTGCCTGCCTAAGCGAATTCACTACTTCCCTGTACAGACGATCGATTATGACTCTGTGTTGTTCCTTTGTGCAGAAGTTGTCACAACATTCACCCAGTTCAACGGGAAAGTCGACACATCTCAGTCTTTCCATGCAAAGCCTGTTATAACAATCTATCTGTTTTGTGTCTCTTTCACCCCATACAACCTTATCATACTCTTTACATTGCTTAGGTGGTGTATCCGTTCGCATAATCATTCCCATGTTGACATGAACACACAGCGGGAAGTGGTCAGACCAGTATGTACCTTGATGAATTTCAACCTTTCCAATAGATTTACAGGCTGCTTCAGTCACCAGGCAATGATCAAGCCAACGTCTACTACCCCACGCTTCACATACAAACGTGTAGCTATCGGAGTTTATACCCAGATGATCGTAATCAACACAGTACAATTTTTGTTCTGCACATAAGTTCAACATTTCCCCATTAAATAATTCACCAGGGTGAGCGTTAAAATCGCCAATAACGTATACATATTCTAAGTTGTTACAGTTGACAATGGCCGCGACCTCACCCAAGCAATCACAGAACTCTGTCAGGTTGAAGTCCGAATCACAAGGCATATATACATTGTTGCCCGGGGCGAGGTGATGTTGGCGGTGTCCTTGGACATCTCCAACGCGCTCAACACCTTGCCCTGGAGTTGCATCAGGGAGGCGCTCGTGTACCACGATGTGCCTCTCTACCTCCGCCGCATAGTCGGGGCGTACCTGACGGAGAGGGCCGTCATCTACCCAAGTGCGACCGGCGTCGGTAGGCGTGAGATGTCGTGCGGTGTCCCACAGGGATCGGTCCTGGGGCCGCTCCTGTGGAACATCGGATACGACTGGGTGCTTCGCGGTGAGCTCGCGTTCGGTGCCACCGTCACGTGCTACGCGGACGACACGCTAGTGACGGTGAGTGGCGCTACACACCGCGAGGCGACCCAGAGGGCCACGACCGCTGTTGCTCAAGTCGTGGATCGGATCCGGCGGCTGGGTCTCGAGGTGGCTCTGCACAAATCCGAGGCCTTGTTCTTTCATGGTCCTCGGCGCAGGCCACCCCCTGGATCCAGCTTGACAGTAGGAGGTACTCCCATCGACGTCAAGCCCCGGTTGAAATACCTGGGGCTCGTACTCGACGGTCGATGGGACTTCGGAGAGCACTTCCGAAGTCTGCGCCCCAAACTGTTGGTGTCAGCTAACGCGCTGATGCGGCTGCTGCCCAACTTGAGGGGCCCAGAGGACTCCTGCAGGAGACTCTACGCGGGTGTCGTGCGGTCCATGGTCCTGTACGGGTGCCCCGTGTGGGCGGACGCCCTGCAGGCCAGGTTAGTGCAACTGCTGCATGCTCCGCAGCAGACGATGGCCTGCAGGGCCATTAGGGGGTATCGCACGATATCCTTTGAAGCGGCGAGTCTCCTAGCCGGATCGCCACCGTGGATCCTGGAAGCGAGATCCCTTGCGGCTCTGTATCGGTTCCGTAAGGAGGCGCGGGAGCGGGGATTTGATCCCGAGCCCGAAGACATTCGGGCCGAGAGGTCCCGGCTCCACGGGATCATGGTGGCGGAGTGGGAGCGACGACTTGAGCAACGACGCGCAGGGCATGCCGTCATAGAGGCGGTACGGCCCATCATGGGGGAATGGCTCGAGAGGCCACATGGCAGCCTCTCGTATCGACTGACGCAGATTATCACCGGGCACGGGTGCTTCGGGAGATATCTGTGTCGGATCGAAAAGGAGCCAACGTCCGAGTGCCATCACTGCGACGCGAGCGAGGACACGGGGCTGCACACGCTCACCGAGTGTCCGGCATGGGCCGGACCGAGGCGGGAGCTAGTGGCGGCCCTGGGAGTGAGAGTTCTCACCCTCGCCACCCTGCTCACAGCAATGGTCCGCTGCGCGGACGCGTGGGCGGCCGGCGTCTCCTTCAGCGAGCAGGTAATGGTCGTGAAGGAGACGGCGGAGCGGGAGAGGCGGCGCGAGCGAGAAAGACTCGCGGATCGCGCCGCCCGCGCGCGCAGGCAACTCGGGCGTCGGAGGGCACTGACTGACCTCCGTCCCCCATGAGCGCGGGCCTGGGGGTGACGGGTGGAGCCGCCTGTCACCCCAGCAGAAGCAGGCCACGGCGGCGGCGCGCTAAATAGCGCGCCTCCCCATTCCGGGGGCGAGTTGGGGACACTGTTGTCCCCCCTCCTGAGGAGGGCCAGACCGTAAGGGAAGGCCCTGGGTCAGCCGGGGTGCGAGGGATATGTCTATAACAACCTCACCTCCGGCCTAGCACCAAGACCCACAGTCGGCGTGCGGTTTTAGTCGGTTCGAGTCCGACATAACCTCCCCTTCCGGCTCCGGCAGGGGGGGTATCCGAGGGGATTTCCGCACGGAAAAAAAAAAAGGCATATATACATTGATTACTAGTATCGTGCGATCGGACGATGTCGCTTTCATGGCCACAATACGATCGCTGGCACATGGAATAATCGAAACAGATGTAAATATTGATTTTCGCCATAAGAGTGCCACACCACCATATGGCCTACCATGTACCACACCGACAGTTGTATCTATAGCGGACTTTCCAAAATGACCGAAATTCCCATCTATATCGCCCAACATATCCATTTCATGTGGCCATAGCCAGGTCTCCTGCAATGCAATAATGTCTACCGACGCAGATAAGCTCTGTACACAGACTTTTTAGAGATTTACAATTAAAGCTGACCAATTTAACAACGTCGCTACTACATAAGTTTGTACAAGCCATTACTTACTGTTAGTCAATGCAGCCACACGCTCACCCGACCTCAAACCATCTTTTCTGGTATTATTATTATAAATGTTTACAAATCTACGAAACAAAACTCCCGTAGGCCATAATGACTCGTTCATAAAAACATTTAATTTACACTGCGGTATTAAGAATTTATACGACGCATAACCTTTATTTATTTTCATATTGGTTTTGTTTACACAAACGTCCACACCTGTTTTATTTTTAATGTATAACACTATGTCATCCACTTTCGTATCCTTGTCTATATTATATATATAAAACGGTACACTTGCACTCGCTGCTCTAAAAGAATTTTGCGGCTCTAAAAGAATCATTTCATAAATAAAACAAAGTCGCTTTTTCTGTCTGTCCCTGCTTATATCTTTAAAAGTACGCTACGGATTCTGCCGTTTCTTTTAATTGATGTAAAGTTTATATGATAATACATGCTCATATAGTAGAGGGTGTAGCAGGAACGGGATCTGACGCCACGCCGACGGATAAAAATTGGCGGTACGAAAACACCTGAGATTCACTTGCTAATGATTGATTAATGGATCATTGTTGTTTGTGATTGGTTAATGTATACTCAGCATTAGAATGAATCTAATGTCTTTGATAGAGGGACAGGATATTGAAAATATACATATATGTATAATTTATCCCTAGAGGGTTAGGCAGAGGTGAATTAACACCCACATTTACCAATCACATATTCACTAATAATTGTATTCAGTTCCACGTAATAGGGAGTGAGCCTATTACCATGTTCCGGGCACTATTATTGACTCGAGGCATGCATCTGAGGCTGAGCCAGGGCTGTATAAATATCTGTCTGATGTTAATAAGTAAGTAATGTAAGTATATTACTTTTCAGCCGGAGCGTCTGCAAGGCACACACTACTCAGTGCAATCAGACATTTGGTCTCTTGGCCTGTCACTAGTGGAAATGGCTATTGGAATGTACCCTATACCACCTCCAGATGCGAAGACTCTTGCTGCTATATTCGGAGGACAGAATGAAGATCATTCTCCTGGACAGGTTAGTATGATAGTGATTTAGTAGAATGGAGACAGCAAAACAAAAAAAAATAACTTTACACATACACAGATGACTTTCCACCAGTAACTTTTGTTATTGTGTCTACTTCAATTTGATTGGTTTGTCATGGATCAAAAATAAATAATGTGCTATGTAGTCAACAAACAAATCAAAAAGGGGATTTTCCAGTTAGGTAAAAACAACAGCTCATCTTCTGCATCTCCATACTAACCTTACAATTCAATATTGCGATATGGGTTACAATTTAGCTGTTGCGCATTTCAACAAAAAATATTGATACTCTCGTGAATATAGCAATATTTGTTGTCTGCTTAATCCCTGTCTTACACATTTCAAGAGGTTCCGTTGCTGTCATTAAGCTTTTCATGAAAACAACCGATTTCTAGTGCTTCTGACCTGTTCGTTTTAGTACATCATTAGTTTAATTTGTGTATATTCTGCAAGGACGACCTATCCTTGCCTGTGTTCGTAAATAAACTTAATTTAAATATGCTATACTTTCCAGGCACCGAACTCTCCTCGTCCAATGGCGATATTCGAGCTCCTAGACTATATTGTGAACGAACCACCACCGAAGCTCCCGGCCGGTATCTTCTCCGACGATTTCAAGGACTTCGTCGACCGCTGTCTTAAAAAGAATCCAGATGAACGAGCTGATTTGAAGACACTTATGGTATGGCTAAAAAGTTCTAAAACAAAACAGTCATGATCACAGATATACTGTAAGACATTTTTGCCAGCCAGTGCCGCGATTCCTTTTTTTTTCGATATACTGCACCAAAAACACTAAACAGTAAAAAATTACACCGACATAACTCTAATTAGTCTACCATAAATCTGTTTATAAACTGGATTACTATTAGGAACCTCTCTCAGTATATATAGAGTTTACACAAAGGCACATTAGTGTTATGGATCGTGCAACCGCGATGTCCAGTGGTATAGGACTCACCTCCGGCCACTAACCTCGCCTCCGGCCTAGCACCACAACCCACAGTCGGCGTGCGGTTTTAGTCGGTTCGAGTCCGACATAACCTCCCTTTCCGGCTCCGGCAGGGGGGGTATCCGAGGGGATTTCCGCGATTTTTTCCGAAAAAAAAAAGTGGTATAGGACTTTCCTCTTAAAAAATCTCTTCTCTACCTGGTTAGCCCTATAATTATTATTATACTGTGTTTATTTTTTAGAATCATGATTGGATTCGGAAGGCGGAAGCGGAGAAAGTGGATATAGCAGGATGGGTGTGCAAAACAATGGATCTCATGCCTTCCACGCCCAATTCTAACGTGTCTCCTTTTTCTTCATAAGCTGCAAGAAGTGCATACTTTCATCAGCGAAAAAGGGTTCGTAAACTTGTAACTTAATAAGATCATTATCATCATCGTCATTACCTGCCTGCGTTGTGTGAACATGTTGCTCTGTATGTATTGGGCACACTACAGTCTTTGGGTGGGGCCAACCTCATCTGCAAGCCGTTGCACACTCATTTTTGAACAAAGCTCTGGCATAATTTAGGACTCCAATGGCAGTCGCTCCAATAAAGGCCAAGATAAACCAATAATGTAGGTCAAATTCAAAGTCAAAGTCAAAAATCATTTATTCTGCATAGACAATTAAATCGGAACTTACAAAACGTCAATATAAAATAAATATTAAATACTAGTTTAGCAAATGTCACACCACACCGGTCCGAAGCAAGGCCCAGACACTGAGAAGAAACTCAAAGGGCATTTTTTAGGTCTATTTACAAATATTTACTTAGTCTAACTTATGGTTTAGAAACAGTGTTTTGCAGTGCAGGAGTAGATAAACCAATTCTGGACTTCATTGTGCAAGCTTTGGATGCCACCGCGGTTGGCATATTGTAATCGATATGGGATCGCGATATTTATCTGACTGTCAATCCATAGGCAAGGATTGACAGTCTACTACAATGATATTGAAATATATACTTGTTCGCAGGTCAAAACATTTCCCAAGAGAAAGCGGGCGACACAATCAGTGAGGACGCAAGCGCAGAAGAATAGCTGCCAAACAACACGCGATGACAGTACACAGTATGTCAACTCTAGGTACCATTGTCCAGTACACCACGCAACCGACACTCGTGTAGAGACGTGATCACGCCCTTGACCTATGTTAGCGAACTGTCCAACTGTCTATTTAATTAATGAGGTTATTGAGAGGGGACGAAGTTTCGGAAGATTTGATTGTCATAACTCTAAAACTGCTGATTGTCGTAACTCTTTTAACTCTCGAGTTTCATGATAAACAATAACCTTAAAGGGAGTCAACGCGTTAACCACACAATATAATTTATTTTCTTTCATTACAAGTACATTGAAAATTAAAGAAAACAGAGCTCACTTTCCTCTGTAATTATTAATGAAGTCTGATTTGAAATTGGTAGGTTGTTAGTACACAAGACAGTTATGAAGAATAATACTAATTGATCAAATATTCAACCGAAACTACGTACTTTCTTAGTGTAAAGTCCTCAGAACGGTGATACATTATACTACCGATTTTAGTATACTTGTTTGTCGGTGGTTCAATGCAGCCATATACCTCAGTGGGTGTAGCTCACATTACATTTAGTGTTCAAATTAGCGGTTTCAGTAGAACAGTGTCTAATAATCAAGGTTATCACGTCTCATAATATTTAAAATGTCATAAAAGTAACATTAGAATTCTTCGGGAGACATCCTGTCATCGAATCGAGACTCAAAATTTGAAAAAATTATAATTTATAGAATTGGCTAAAATTTAAATGTAAAGAATTCGTAGGGTTTATTGGAAAACGATGCGTTACGCTACACTTTGAATCGCTTGAAGTATTATGTAGCCGACGATACGGTCAGAGTATAAACACAGTTATAGAACACTGTGTCGCCGGCTACATGCAAAAGAATCGACTTTCCTTCTCATATACTCGCTATATGACTACGAGAAAGTGAAAAGTATAAGTTGATGCGTGTAGAACTGTAACCGATAGCATGGTGTCTGTTAAATAGATAGGGTAAAATAAAAACATATTGCATTCGTGGACGAACTAATCGAGGTTTTATAACAAGAAACGACAACTAATCGATAAATGGTCAAGTAGAGTTGATTTCACTAGTCGCAAGTCGAAAAAATGTTAGTAGTGTTTTGACATATTTTTCTTTGCTGAAAGTGCGTAATTCATGTCAGCTGATACCTGTTATTTAAATAGATTTCGGACGAGCCTCTTTTACGGGCGAGTTCGGAGTGCTGGAATACTCAAACGGCCGCGACTCACGCGGGCGTGAGAGCGTTCCAATACTCGCATATATCCTCTTATAATGTGTAAAATAGAATGCATTTTTAGACTACACCAAAAATATAAAAAAAGTGAAAAAATAAAAATCTTGTAGGTATGTTTTCCTATTATTGACATGATGCACTTTTTCCGTTTGGTTTGTTGTGTTATTTGCTTCGTTTTAGTATGTCCGCCATTTATTTATCCGCCCTGTCCCGTGCACCTTGCGTAGATGGTAAACACTTAAAGCTATTCACTAATGTAATGTGTTTGCGATAATGAATGTATGAGTGAATGTTCATTTTTTGCGACTAAGTCCGAATTTAGACCGCTGTGAGTTCTACAAAGGCTGTAGTCACACTATTTGAATTCGGATTTAAAGTTGACTTTATTCCGTAGCACACCCGACACCGAGTTCGTATATTCCTCGTGTGTACACAGCATATCTACGCTTTGCGATCGCTATTATTTGCCTGGCCTCCCTTTAGTATTTAGAGCGTTATATGATTTATACATATATCGTGTGTTCTTAAGTTTTTGCGAAGTGTTTTGCCTTTTATACCCAGCATTTGATGATTTATTTTATTATCACTATAGATAATTTATGGTGCTTTTATTTAATGACGTAAGTGATATAAAAATTATTAAAAAAAATAGATTTTTTGTATAAATGGTCTTATCGTGATTATAAATTTAATTTATCTTTGGTACGTATCTAGTTGTCGTGTAGGTTAAGTTATAATGATGTATTATTATTAGATATTGTATTTTGAAATTGTGTTAAAAGGAATTTCTATAGGCATTGTTATGCCTTGAACAATCATTGAAGTGAGACCTCATTCTTAAATGCCAGTCAATTGTATTTTTAGGGACATTCCTAATTGTTCAAGCAAATTTTAAAATTAGTCGTTTAAGGCCCTTTTAAGACGTTGATAAAATATTGCATATAAATGCCTTTTATTGAATTGCGTCACATAATTTGATTACAAATCTGTCATCCTATATTGTCTGTAATCTTTTAATATTCTAGCCACTTGCTTCTGGTGGACTGACTGTCAAATTATAGAGTCCAGAAAAAAGTTACATCGTACTCTGTGCTACTGAACGTTGGTTCCTAATGCCTACGTCATCGGATTCTCTGTGAGCAATTTCTATGAAAACTATTTTAGAGTGACGTCATATAAGCACGACTGTACCCATGCCAAATTACTTTTTGCAATTCGCATATTTAATATGTTAAGTATATGTTATATTATTAGTTAAGCTTTTTTAAGACTGAGGTTTCTCTTATAGAATTTCATTCATATTTTAGTAAATGTTTTGTAGTAGGTATTATATCGTGTCGCTAGCGTATTTATAGGGCGTATACTTACCCTATAATTTTCTTTGATGGACGATATTATTTAATGTATTTTATATTTCTGTTTTAATTCTCTAAATATATATTTCATCAGAGAAATGTAATAGTCTAGTTTTGTATTTTTTAAATTTACTTACGCCTGTGTACCCCATAGGGGAAGAAAGAGGTTTGTTAACCGTCTGTGTAATTTGGGGAGTCTACTGTCCTTACAGAAAACCTAATATGTAATTCTTTTTTGACGATCTGGGAATCAAACCCAGGACTTCATATACAGCGTCTATCACCGCCAAAGTCAGTCAAAGACTGGAAACCTTGTCTTTTCAATAAACTCTTTATGATAGTTCCATTTATTACATCTAACATGAATAAACTCGGTGAAAATTCGAATAAAAATCCTATACATAAAGTATGATTTCCTCAATCTAGGCTTCTACACGTATATATTGACAGAAGCCCACTATTAATCATTACGAATAAATATATTTTTCGATATTTAATTTTTAATCACCCATATTTATTCTGCAATCATATTTTTACACGCGTATCTCATTTAATTGATACAATACATATGGTATTTAAACATATCCTCTAGTATTCCATGTCTCGTTTAAGTATTGCTGTTTCACTTCCAAACATCAAATACTATAAGGCTTCCTATAAATTATAGTTTTATATGTATATCCTGTGCCTTCCGCTCATGCCAACCTCATATTACACTTGATAGTACCCTGAACAAAATATATTGAACTTATGAATGTGTCAAGTTGTTTTAATTCACGATTGCATTTATTTCTATAGGCATACAGTTTATATTCCTGTAATCAAGATTTTTCAACGTAATATTGTAAGATCAGAAATCAATTGGCATCTTATTTGTCGTAATATCAGTACCACAAGTAGGTACCATTAAGAATCAGAGGTCCTGCCATGAACGTATTAAACCATGTTGAAATAAATCGTAAGTGATTTCATGGTTCTCAAGTGCTAAGCTGTCCATCGTGTTTGTTTTATGGTAGCACCAAGAAAATAGTTCGAATTTTAAATGTTACTGATATTCTATACAAATTATACTGAATGCAAACGCTTACTACGCAAATTCGTGAATTAAAATAATTGCAAAAAAAATGCTATTACTTTAAAAATAGAACACCAATAAATTATGTTCTAGATGTAAGTAATTAATTTTTTACATTTATTTTGCAACTTTAAAGTCAGTAATTTATCTTTTCTAATTTTAAATAGAGTCGATGATTTTAATTAGACATTATTTAATCATGTTCAATATAAAACCGAACTTTTAAAAGAAAATACTTGCATCTAAAATGATTAAGGATTGTTATTTTTAAAAGTAAACAGCTAATCGATTATATCGATTACTCCATAAAAGACATGCGATATACGTTCATCGCTCCATGGACGCTTTTTATATGGTAGCACATAATGTAACTTACTTTATTTTACATTTAAGCTTCTTCTTTAGATAAAATATGTAGTTAGGTACTCATGTACAAATAAATGTTAATGAAAACCCAAGTATCGTTTTAATTAATTGCCTGATTTTCCAGCCGTCAACATAGGGGAGAGTAGAGACTATTTTTTCTGCACTGGCAGCACTAAAGTGTTTTAGTGACACCTCCAACTTACCCACCATTTTAAGTTAATATTTAACGTGTTGCCAGTGTAGGAAAGTCATTTAATGAGAAATCCGATTTTATCCTCGTCGTGCCACCAACCTGTTCCACCAGTGGCACGATAAGGAATTGTCATTCCTCGTCGTACCACTGAATGATTATGGAATGATTGTTGCTCTACTAGTAATAAAAAAATCTATAAACATAAATTTAGTTTTAATAAATCCCGGTCAAACAACAAAATCACAACTTCTACATTAACAAAATCAAAATAAAGTTATCTTAATTTTAATGACAATTCCTTCTCGTGCCACTGGTGGAACCAGTTGGTGGAACGACGAGAAAGAAGGGAGAAATCCAGAGGTGGTATAATTCTGAGGAGGGCCAGACCGTAAGGGATGGCCCTGGGTCAGCCGGGGTGCGAGGAATATGTCTTTGACAACCTCACCTCCGGCCTAGCACAAAGACCCATAGTCGGCGTGCGGTTTTAGTCGGTTCGAGTCCGACATAACCTCCCCTTCCGGCTCCGGCAGGGGGGGTATCCGAGGGGATTTCCGCAGGAAAAAAAAAGAGGTGGTATGATTTAAAAGGCGGTACATTATACTCGACTATCCCATAACATATCAATCCCATACATTTTATTATATTCTTCTACAACAGTATTGCTATGTACTTGTCTAGGGCAGTTAAGTTTGTACTTAAGCACGAGGTCCGCTTTTGATGGAGATGTCGCTGATCTACCAACCCGGAGAGGAAAGCCTGCACGAGATTTTTCATTTATGTTTGTACCTGGATAAAAAAATTAAAGGGGTTTGTGGCTAATGGTAGCCGAATAAAACATTGCAAGGCCAAAATAAAGAACTTTGGTACCACAGTAAGTTGTGGAGGTTAGGTCGCTTTACAGAAAATACTATATCGAAGTACAACCATTTCGTAGAACTGATGGCTAACTCAGTGACTCCATTGAGTTTTTAAAAATCTCGTAGGATGATAATGTAGGTTATGGTAGCGATAGTTGAACACTAAAGGCGCGTATGCACGTACGAACAAATTCGTCGCGTTTCATGATACGCAACAACTTGCGTACCACTAACGAACATCGAACGCTATGTTCGTCGAACGTGTTCGCGGCGATCGTATTTGTATGTTCCGTATGGACGATGTTCATATAACTTCAATAAATGTTGCGTAACAAAACTGTCCTACCCCTGCATAGGTCTTATTACTAACGAGTCTAAAAGGAGGGCACATTTTTGGTTATTTTTGAGCTAACACCCACCGTTTCTGAGATTTTTTATTTTATTTTCATGATTATAGGTCATACCTACGACAGTTTCTAATATTTTATTTAAGTACTACAGGCAGGACTCAACTCCCAAAAACGACGTTTACTGTGAATACTTAATAGAATGATGTTAATGATGATGATTGTTTAAATCTTCAGAGGACAAAATTAGACTTTTTTTAATATTTTAGTTAAGTTAGTGGATAGGTAACTTGGAATCTGTTAAACTAACGCCGACTATAGGAGAGTATTTAAATAAATGTTAACGATAACCAACTAAGTAACTCTCATTTAAATTAATTCCCTGATTTTCCAGTTAAATTCGTAATTAACTGGATGAAAAACTTAATAGCACAAATTGTAATTACGGAGTGAATAGCACGGCCGATTGCGAGAGACGGCCCGCGCTAACATTAAAATGAAATATGCGGAGCTGAATCGCAAAGAGGTTGCAGAGGGAGATTCTTCCTTGCCCCTCATTATAAATGTGCGTAAATATTGTTTCTGCGGAGAGCCTTTGTCGAGCCTCATTAAGAAGCCATTACGAGTTCGAGTTTAATCCGTGGCGCGACTTTTACCGAAATGTCATAAAATAATGTTTGTGAATAGACAGGTTTTTAAATGGAACGTAATTGTAGCGAAAAAGCGGCCTGATTACAACGCCAGTTTTTTTTTCAATATTTTTTGTACAAATTACGGGCATAGAACTGTTAAAATTGCTATTCGGCAAGCAATTTTTAACAGTTGTATATATGCCGTTAAAATTACCTATTTAGATACCGTAGATTTTTTTTAAATTATACATAATATATTATTATATATACTTAGGTATTAAACTTACCCAATCAATCACCCAGAACAATGCAAATAGACAAAGATAGTAATCATGCATAGAAATAGGTAAGTAGGTATTTGCACTGAGCGGGAATCAAAGATGCAACCACTAACTTGGCAGACAAACGCTAAGCGTTGATGGCAGTACTTAATAAATAATGAATAAATATTCCACAATATTCTACACCACGCTATCTAGACCCATGGTAAGCTTAATTAGCTTGTGTTATGGAATCTAGAATGCGGATAAACATACTTAGATACTGTTTTTTGTAAATACATACCTACATATTATACATAGAAACACCCAATGAAAATAGCCTTATTCATTTTATACCTACAAATATTTGCACTGAGCGGGATCGAACTCGCGCCTCCTGCGTAGCAGTCGCGTTCACTACCGCCACGCCACAGAGCAAACCGCAAACTGCCGTCTTTCCTGCCATAATTCAGACATTAAGATAAACATGTTATATGTACTAGGAAGCAGCTACATAAAGCTTTACTTAGTCGAAGTTAAAAATAAAACCAGATTATTGAGAGCTGTCACTAAATAGTACCAAACGATAATCGTTAAATTGGGTATGATCATGGAGAAGGAAATGATAGCGGAGTTGTTGCAAGGCAATCGAGTCGCGTGCCATCCAAACGTCAAATGGACTCATTCGTCGGTGACGTCACCAGATAAACGTCAAGTAAACGTCCTTGCGAGCGGTTGTTCTTTTTGACCAAAAATTCAGCAATAAAAATTGCTTAAACGTGGTTTAAGAATGAAGTGTGCGGTGCAAGGGTGCACTAATTATACAGATAAGCAATTAAAGCATTTTAGTGATATAACATTTCACCAGTAAGTCCGCTATATTTTTATTTTCATTATTAGAAAAAAATATCTTGACAGATCCATCTAGTATGGAATAGAAATATGTAACTTTGTCGTACATATAAAAGAGTTGTAATAATATCTTAATCAATTTCATGAACATTTCACTACAATAATTTCACCCGGGGTCATTAGTAATTCCAAACATGTTATTTTATTTAAAAATAGTATATTTCGCTAAAATTCAATATAAAAACATTTGGCCATCTGTTGGTATAAGGCCAAATCATTTAAGTTTTATAAATGATTTTGCCATAAGTAATCCGAGAGATGGCCTTATTTTAAAAAATATCATGCCCATTTCAAATTAATATTGTTCATCATTATAGCGAGACCACTATATTCACATTATTTTAAAGTGTCTCTAGTTGTCAGAATGTCAACATATATTATGGCTACTACATTTCATTTTAGATGTTCCGGCAATCCAGAAATTAAAAATGCGTGGGTTCGTATTTTAAATAAATCTTCAAGACCCACAAAATACACTAAAATATGTTCTAAGCACTTTAGTGAAGACGATTTTTACAAGACAAAAAAGGGTTATAAAAAATGTCGGCAAGGTGTATTACCTAAATACCGATCAAATTGGCCCAGGTGTTGTTGAGTTATGCGCTTGCCAACACATTTAACTATTAATTTTTATATTATAGATTTAATATTTTCAGTACCGAGTATTTATAAATTCACTTTGATTGTAAACAAGCCTATTTTGATTAAATAAAATATACAAAACGTGCATTTCTTCATTTCCTTTAGTTAACAATATTAACATCTATATACTATATATGTCTTATGTACTAATGTTGTAAGGTTTTTATAATTATCATGAACATTATTATTCCCTCTATTCATTAAAGTACGTATAAATGTTATTTTTAAACATATCTAAACCGAAATCTCCATTAAGTTTAACCCTAGATGTAAAAAATTACCTAAAAATTTTTTTATATCCTTATAGGTATATGAATTCAAGCGGACGGAGCCGCGGGTAACAGCTAGTACAAAATAGAAGTGTTCAATAGGTAAATCAGTGGTCCCGCACTCCCGCTCTTGTCATTACACACATAGATTATTCTAGAATTCTGTGCAGCGCTTAGTGGCGAGTTGTCGAACTACAATGATAATTGTTTAAGCTCTGTTTATGTTCGGTTTCGCTATGACACACTAGATGGAGGTCATGAACTCCCCCCTCCCCGGCTACTTCCCACCCGCATTGGGCGACGCGCTTTTGTTAAGAGAAATATCAATGGGGCATCTCCGTTACTTCTCACCTCCGTGGGTATGATATACTCTTTAAACTGCGAGTTTGTCATTAAAGTGTAGGTACCTAATAATAATGTTAATGATCCCCACACAAGTTGGTTAGTGAGTGTTTAAGGTCAAAGTTTGACTATTAGGTCCTACTAGAGACGCCGTATTTCGGGTTTGAACATCTTTGTATAGATATGGCAAGACATTTATATACATACTACCTAAGTCCTTTTCATCTAAGTATCTAGGTATATGATTATCTCTGAGGAGGGCCAGACCGTAAGGGATGGCCCTGGGTCAGCCGGGGTGCGCGGGATATGTCGATGACAACCACCTCCGGCCTAGCACCAAGACCCACAGTCGGCGTGCGGTTTTAGTCGGTTCGAGTCCGACATAACCTCCCCTTCCGGCTCCGGCAAGGGGGGTATCCGAGG
This sequence comes from Eilema sororculum, assembly GCA_914829495.1. Lineage (NCBI taxonomy): Eukaryota > Metazoa > Arthropoda > Insecta > Lepidoptera > Erebidae > Eilema > Eilema sororculum. The sequence goes on along the minus strand of OU618552.1, from coordinate 13,384,609 downwards.
GGATTTCCGCACGAAAAAAAAAATGGTAAGTAAGTATATGATTATCTTGAAATGGGGGGAGCCCATAATCCTACAAAAATATTAGTAATGAGAGTTTGTGAGGATAGATACTTCGGTCAGATGGGATGGATGGATATATGTTTGTACTAGCTTTTGTCCGCGGCTCCACCCGCGTGGATGTCGGTTATCGCGACTAATCATAGTCCATGTCCTTTCTCAAGGTCTAATCTACTCCTATTCCAAATTTCATCAAAATCGGTTCAGTGGTTTAGGCGTGAAAGCGTAACATACAGACAGACAGAGTTACTTTCGTATTTAGAATACTAGCTTTTGCCCGCAGCTCCACTCGCGTGGATGTCGGTTATCGCGAAAAACCTAGCCTATGTCCTTTCTCAAGGTCTAATCTACCCTTATACCAAATTTAATCAGAATCGGTTCAGTGGCTTAGGCGTGAAAGCGTAACATACAGACAGACAGATAGGCAGACAGAGACAGACAGTCAGAGTTACTTTCGCATTTATAATATTAGTATGGATTAGTATGGATGATTGTTTGTTTCTGGAATAATATAGGTAATATAAACTAGAAATGTACTGTTTATCCCGGTAAATCCGGGAATAGATGCCTGCCTGTGGGTCACAGCAACGAGATCAGTCAGCACGGAAAGGTTCAAGTGTCTCTTGAAATTTGAACTTCACAAACTTCACATACAAACGAGGCAAGTTAAATAATAGTTTGTGATAGTACCTGCCGACTCACAACTTAAGAGCAAAGAATCCAAGTCTTCAGTTTTCACCCGGAATACGTGTCGCGATCCCAAGGCACGTGGCAACTTATAAGTAGGTCAATCAATATCCCATAATACGTGGGGACCCTGATTATTATACCTAACAATATACAATCACAACTTTTTTCACGCAACTCTGTGCACTACCAAAACAGGAAGATCGTGAAAACCAAAGAGGATATAAGGTAAAACTTTATTTATTTTCGATTTTATTTTTTAGTACCTAAACAAGTCGGTAGATTAGGTTTTAAGTAGGGTACAGTTTAAGCGTCTTAAAAGATTATAATGATAAATTTACAACCTATATAAATGTAAATATATTAGGCGTACATATTTACTAGCGTCAGTGGTTTAGGGATTTCAGAGGCGGCCATAGAATCGTGGGAGTTGAGTTCGAATGCTGGCTGTTACACTGCCGGTGACTCAACCATGACCACGGCTGCCGGTGAGCCCTTAACTCAAATAATTTAACATGCAGGGCTATGGGAGAAAAAAATAATTAATTATAAAATTAAATTCAGATTCAGTTTATTTGTAATAAAAATTTTCAAAATTAAAAAATATGACTGCAGTTTTTGCGAGTACTTTTTAATTCGTAGGTCTTTTGAAAATAATGGTTTGATAACACTTTTATGATATTTTCTAAAAGGGTGAGGACCGTTAATAGGAACTTATTTTTTCACAAAATAAATCTAAGAATTCAACAATGTACGTAATACAAAGGCTGGTAAGGAAAAACATAGACTATAGGGACACGTGCAGCTTGATGCAATATCTACGATATTGCCCGACGCTGACTCGGCATATACTCGTCAGGTAGTAAGGAGCAAAACGTTACTTAGGTTCTGCTCAAAATGAATTCGATTCATATAAACTTATTTCTTTATCTATGAAAGCAGGTTCGATACCTTGAACTGTTGTTTGTAAGTTAGTTCCTGCATTCTATGTTAATTAGACAATTATAATAATTTTCGAGACAAAAGAGATGCTGGTTCAGATTGTTGATAAAATATAATGTTCAGCTACTTGTGATGGTAAAGAAAATGATGATGCTGAAAAGAAATCTAGGTAGGTACCTAAAGCTAAATAGATATAGGTGAATAAAAAGAGCTAAAGTACAAGAGCCACTCTATATCTTTTAGCTTGCTTTTAGTGCTTTGAACGATATATAGGATATCTACTTATTACATTAGAGATTACTGATATTAGATAGCAATCTAATATCAGTAATGTCCGATGTAATCTAATATCAGTAATGTCCGATGTAATAAGTAGATATCTATATTTGCCACGTCGACCCCACAATAAACACGAAGCTTATAAAAAGGCGAAAATGTTAATCTGTCTCAGAAACTAGTACTTATTTAATCAAATGTAAATTGGTGTCTGTCTCCTCGACACAGATTACTATTTAACCTTCACCTGTATCATAAGTTAATTGGTACAGTCAGCATCAGAAAAATGTTGACGAGTAGAGTACTCAAAATAATCTTAAAACCAAAATTTCAATATTATATTGATAATTAGAGTACTCAAAAAGTTGTAAGCATCCAGAGTAGTCAAACTATCTTAACAATCGGTCTTCCAAAAACATGTAAGTAAGCAGAGTGTTCATTTTCATATACACAATCACGCTACTCAATGGTATCTAGTCAAACAAAGTGTTCAAAATATCTGGACAATGTCATTTAATCGCATTTTGCATCCCTTTTTTACTTATGTAGCCATCCTTTACACATGATGATGGGATAATGTGAGATAGATGTATAAGTTAGAAAAGGATAGAAAATCTGTCAAATTAATGACAATTTCTTTTGTATTTTTTATAGTTGCCAGTTGCTTGTTGCCAGTTGGCTTACATAAACTATCCACTTGAGTTGGTGAGAAAAGAGTATGAATACTTACGTAAAAAATAAAGGGTCCTGCAATGATATTACATACAAAAAAGAGGCAGATATGTTATAAGAGTGCGCCTGGTGAAGACGCGAAAACGTCCCAATTGGGACGTATCGCATTTAGTATATGTCTGGCAAACGCCGAGTGGTCACGTATGTAAGCGCATAATAAAATTGCAATAAAAATGCCACCGTGTATTTTTAAAAATGTACAAATTACGACACTAAAATCAATGAAACACGAAGGACCTTCTATCACATGTAAGTACATACAATATTACAGATTTTTTGTGTATTTCATTAAAATTAGTTTAATAATATTTTTAAAATAATAGCGGCAAAGAAAAAGGACAGAAATACTTTTTGATATGAGCACGACAAGGACACAACAACACTGCTTGCATAGATTATCAGTACAGATGCGACATAGGGTAATTTTCAGTTTACTGCCTACTAAAGTAATAATTTTGACCTGCTGTTCAGTTTTATTTGTTATTTAAAATTGAGTAACAAAACTTTTGTTTTATTTATTTGTTTTCCTTTAAATAATTGTAATAACCTAAATTTTTTTTCAAGGTTTCCGACTAATGAAGTTCGACTTCAAGAGTGGATTGCAATTGTTAAAGAACAACGAAATGAGTTTGACTGGACACCTTCAAAAAACAGCAAAATTTGTAGCAATCATTTTGAAGCCACTGAGAGATATACTTCGATAAAAGGAACATTGCTCAGGAAGAATATAAATAACTGACAAATATACCACTGTTCAGCTTCATTCTGCTCATAAAAATAATCCCGAAATAAAAAACATTCTAAGAGGCAGAAAATAAATAAATTAAATTTATTTGAAGGAGTTTAATTTTTGATTATAACGTCAGTACGGCATTATGGTTTTATTTTCGAGAAGTTTCCTAATTATCCTTTTGAATTATTATCATTTTCCGAAATAAATAATGACGTATTATTTTTTCATCGAATTTCATTTCTTGCCTACCAACGAAATACCCCTTCTATTCAACAAAATCATAATCTATGCTTCGAAACGATCCTTTAAAGGCAATCGTCCGAATCATTCCGAATTAAAGCTATCTTTTTTACTCACGTGCTTATCCCATCTTTCGTACTACTTTAACGCTAATTGTCAACTATTGTGCACTGACAGACTGCTGGATCAGTTTTGAGGAGTCAGTTACTATGAACGTAACATATCTTGTATAAAATATCATTGGGGTCCTGCAACTCAAGATACACCTATGTACTCAAAAATCCTCTTCTCGTATTCTCTAATACGCATTATGACTACATCGACATGACATAGACGCAAAATGTCTACTCTACTACTCTAGGTACAGTTAGATACGAAACTATTGTACAAACATATTATAATAGTGTTTTTTTTTATAATAGATTATAATTTATAATAGAAGTTTTTTTTAATACGTCATAAACCGCAATTTTCGCCTTCTTTCTCTTTTTCTTTCTCTGTGAAATAGTTATTAAAGTTAAACCTATTTTGTTTTTACTTTTTACCCGAATATTTTCGATGAAAGTGGTCACAAATAAAGGTATATAAGAGTGCATGAAATATAAATCGATACTAAACCGTGAATTTTTGGCGCTATATCTAATGGATTTTGTTATTTTTTTTAATTAAATAAAGTATAAAATACAAAAAAATACATAAAAAGGACCAAAAAACGCAGGCGGAGGTACCCATTTTTAATTCATAAATCCAATGATAATCAATGGGTTCCACCTAGTTCCGCCTGCTATCAAACTTATTTCGGTCTTTTCAGGAGCAGTCGTGTTTTTTATTTTTAATAATTATTCAAGCGACAGAAAAATTTAGAAATACGAAACCCTATTCCATACTATGATTTATATTAATACTAGCTGTGCCTGCGACTTAGTCCGCGTGGACTTATATCTACTTATGTAGGTTTCAAGTAATTTACACATCATACGAGTATTTATTTCTTACGTATTCATACTCTTTTCTCACCAATGCAAGGGGATAGTTTATGGCTTACAACTGGCAACTATAAAAAATACAAAAGAAATTGTCATTAATTTGACAAATTTTCTATCCTGTTCTAACTTATACACCTATCTCACATCATCCCATCATCATGTGTAAAGGATGGCTACATAAGTAAAAAAGGGATGCAAAATGCGATTAAATGACATTGTCCAGATATTTTGAACACTTTGTTTGACTAGATACCATTGAGTAGCGTGATTGTGTATATGAAAATGAACACTCTGCTTACTTACACGTTTCTGGAAGACCGATTGTTAAGACAGTTTGACTACTCTGGATGCTTACAACTTTTTGAGTACTCTAATTATCAATATAATATTGAAATTTTGGTTTTAAGATTATTTTGAGTACTCTACTCGTCAACATTTTTCTGATGCTGACTGTACCTTTCGAAGGAGACCCCAATTTACTTTCTGATTAACTTATAAATAGTCCCTGTGGTGCACCATCCAAAAAGTTCCCGGCGTAGCAGGTATAAAATAAAATAAATTCGGAAAATGCCATCTCGCGGACGCCCGCGAGTTTGACGCCCGCGAGTTGATGAATGACCCAATTTTATTAGGATTAGGTTCATTCTGTCAATGACTTATTATAGTATCTAAGTAGGTATACTTACTCTCAAAGAAGTAGGTTTATATCTTTTTTTAAACTGGTCAATTTCTAGCCGCTCTCGCGAAGTGATGCAACTGGGGTTCTACATAACATTCCAAAGAGAATATCCCCAATGTCATCATCATGGAGACGTATTTTCCTGATTGCATCTGAGGTCAAGGTGACCTCTGAGCTCAGGGTCCGCCTTCAATATCCCTAATGTATTGTACAATAAAATAAATCATTGTTATTAACAGTCTACTCAATCTTGATAAGTAGTGTTAGCTATAAATATTCTGTTTTGCTTATTCCAGTTGTAATAAAGCTGGTAGGCAAATACTGACAACGTTTTATATAACAGCTGTTTGGTCTAAGTACCTATGTACAATCGACAAAAGAGATACGGTTGCATCATTACCTACATACAATTTTATAAAAAAAGTGCGACCGTATTTTCTTTGTTAAGTCGACTGTACATAGAAAAAACAACTCCTATAAAACTTTGTCCGTACTAGGTACCTTTATTGAAAGCTGATTTTAATAAGTCCAGTTGTTAAATCTAGCGCTCGGTGAAATTAGGTCACAAATAATAAATTATGGAACATAAAGGACCTAAATCCATCCAATATCAATCCTTTATGAGACACAAGTTTGAGATCTGATAATAACGCATGTGACTCATCTCACGACTTATTGAAATCGAATCCGAATGTACATTTTACGATTTTCTTTTACAGCTTAAACCAATATCAACATTGTGAATATTTCATTGTTGTGAAATTTGTTACTAGGCATCAATGAAAAAGGGCCAACAAATAATGAATCCCATAATTTAGTTTAGATATACGAAGGTAGGTAGGTATATTAAACCTACTGTATCACGCGGTAGTAACAGAGTTCTTTTTGCGATTATTATATTTTGGGAACATGAGCTCAATAAGTAAAGAAGCTACTTTACTTTATCGTTACGTTACGTTTAACGATCATAATAATAATAAAATAATAAAATAAAATAGTTTATTGACACAAGAAAACAAATCAGGTAAGTTCACAAATATTTCTAAACGCATAAACAGGCATATAACGATATTCACATGACATGTTCTACTGGTTCCCAAACTAAGCAAAGCTTGTATTTTGGGAGTCAGTGCTCCAACGTATAACAATCATAATGGCCTTGGTGACGTCATATATGAGTAGGGTAGGATAATTATAAACTTATTTTCTTAACTTATACAAACTTATAATACTTGTTGTGAAAGTGTGTGTGTGTGTGTGTGTGTGTGTGTGTGTGTGTGTGTGTGTGTGTGTGTGTGTACACATACACATGTGTCGATATTATCTTATTTTATCTTATAAATTTTATTAGTGACTCGGTAGTCACATAGTCTTTCCCCAGTAGCCACTCCGTTAGATCGATTTTGGATTGGTATTTGTTTGATTTTGCGATCTTTAGCTGCCTATGAATGTTTTTGTACAGGTACGGACTAAGTATGAAATATTGTCCCTCAGCGAAGGAAGTTTTGTGTTGGACACGCGATGGATTGTTTCTGCGTTTAGTAGGATCAAAAGCAGGTAAGGTGCTGTGATATCTTAGGGTCGTCTGTAGCACGTATAGTTGCCTAACCGTGAGGACCCTGCAGTCGCTATAAAGTTGGACAGTTGGGTATCTATAAGGTTTCTTTTTTATAGTTTTTAAAATAGCACGTTGAGCCCTCTCCAGCTTCAGTAGACTGGTTTTATCTGCGCCCCCCCATACCGTTATGCAATAACCAATTATGGATTGACAAAGTGCATAGTAGACCAGTTTGATGGTTTGAAAGCTTGCAGGCTCCCTAAGAGTTTTAAAAATGCGTATCAGTCGCATCGTTCGTGTGGTTAGCGAGTCGATCTGTTTGTCCCACCGTAAACCAAAGTCTATGAGAACGCCCAGGTATTTGATACATTCGACCCTGTCTAGTGTCAGACAGCTGCAAGTGGCTTCTCTGTTAGGACATGAGTGAGCAGTTATCCTGAAGGTCTGGGGTGGAAGAGAGTTACGCCGAATCGCGAAAGGGATATATGCAGTTTTATTTATGTTTATTGACAGGAGGTTAGAATTTAGCCATTTCATAACCTCTGCTAATGCGGATTCGGCTTTAGTTCTCACGTTTTCCCAGGTAGCACCATGAACAAGGATAGCAGTGTCATCCGCATATGAAAATATGTTACAACCCGGGAGATCAAGCAGACATAAACTATTAATGTAGACCAGGAATAAGGTGGGACCCAGAATACTTCCCTGAGGAATGCCAAAAGTCACGAGTGCTTCATCACTGAGGTAGGAATCTATTTTGACCTTTTGTGAGCGATTCGAGAGATAGCTCCTAAATATTTCCAAAGGGACACCGCGTACCCCAAGAAGCTCCAGCTTAGAGATGAGGAGGGGAACAGAAACCGTGTCGAAGGCTTTGGAGAGATCCAGGAATATACCTAGGCATTTAGTCCGCTTATCAAGATTCGTGGCTACCGTTTGTGTTAATTCTAGCACCGCGTCCTCTGTTGAAATACCGGGGCGAAAGCCAAACTGATTTCTGGCCAGAATTTGGTATTTGTCCAAAAATATCCTAAGGTTCTTGTTTAGGATCTTTTCAAGCAGTTTGGAGATGGCCGGTAGTACGGAGATGGGTCTATAATTGTTGACACTGTTCCTGGCCCCTCCCTTGTGGATAGGGTGTACAATCGCCTTCTTCAGGGCTTCGGGGAAGGTTCCCGTTTGTAGGCAGAGGTTGAGTATATAAGTTAGCGGTGGTACCAGTATGGTGCGACAATCCTTTAGGATCGTAGACGAAATACCATCCCAACCCACGGCGCAATCACTACGAAGCTGTAAGATAAGGGATTCAACCTCAGCTTCATCCACTTCAAGTATAGTAAGGGAGTTAGCCGGGGAATGTTGGAAGCGTTCTCGAGATGCTGGCGGAGAAGGAGCAGAGTTTGTTAGAATTTTCTCTGCCAGTGCTTTCCCTACGTTACTGAAATAATTGCAGACTTTGTTGACTGAGGACATAGGACTATCACACACATCCAATAACTCGGTAGGACTGTTTTGTGGTTTTTGAGTGTTAGTTATTTGTTTTATTACTTTCCACATGGTCTTGGGGTCATTTTTGGCTTTAGCAAGTGCATTCTCTTCATATGCCCTTTTTAGTTTACGAAGCAAATCATTACAAAAATTTCTGTATCGCGAATATGTAATTTTTAGAATTAGGTTATCTGGGTTACTTTTCAATTTCATATGCATCCTATCTCGGTTTTGTATGCACCTTAACAATCCAGTCGTAATCCACGGCTTTATGATACTCTTTTGTCGTTTACATTTAACTTGAGTAGTATTCTTTGCTATAACCGATCTTATTATTGATATAAATGTGTCCATTGCAGCATTCGCGCATTGCATTGAATAAATAATTGAGAAGTCCATATTTTGTAGTTCTGATTTCACGGATTCGTGGTTAAGTTTAGTTATATAGGCAGAGATTTTTCTTTTCGGGTTAAATTTAGCTACAGATAATAAAACAGGTTTGTGGTCAGTTATGGCCGTTTCGAGTACCAGGGTGGTGAATAGGAGATTGGATTTCAACAGTACGTGGTCGTAACATTTCTCTTGCCGGGTGGGTAGGAGATGTGTGGGTAACAATCCTTGAGAAGCATTCAGTAGCAGGTAGTCGAGGGACCTATTTCCTCTGTTACCTTGAGCTATGTCGATATTTATATCTCCAGTGAGCGCTATATTAGAATACTTTGCCAAGTGCCGATAGATATTTTCGAGACTTTTGAAGAACTTGTCGTAATTTTCGGTCTTAGAGAGTGATGGGGAACGGTATATGGCCAATATAGCTATCTTGTTGTCAATTTCACATATTAGACAAGTTCCATCCTCAAAGTCCGGTTCCCAAACGGTATGGTGTAGTTCGAGGTTCACGTAAATGGCGACACCATCATTTTGGTTTGAGTTGATATTAGTCGAATATGATACAAAGCCGTTCATTATAGGAAGGGTGTCGGTGCCGCTTAGCCAACACTCTGTCAGAACTATTATATCTAAGTCAAGTTTAGTGTCTGCAATTAATACCTGTAGTGAGTCAAAATTTTTATTAATGCTGCGTATATTCAGTTGTAGTATTTTTAAATTATTTTCAGTCCAATTTATATATTTAAGGCATTCGTCCACTTTACAGTTATGGCAGCTATCAAGCATTGAGTCCAATTCATTATTAATGTGGTTGATTACAGCCATAATACTTATTTGCACCCAATACAGACGATGCCATATATGTGTGAACGATATGGTGTGACATGGAAGTTGCTGGTACTTTGTTATGAAGGATAATATTATATGGTTTAAACAGTAGGAGTAGGTATGGTGGTGAGTGTGTGGTGTATAATAATCTGGCAGGTATTTTCGAGTGGTTTTTTAAGAGCAATGGTGTTGAGTGTAACATAGTAATTAAATTGTGTTTATACAATTTTCTTATAAGACAATCAAGTTTATATCCAATCATAAAAGGATAATATCTAAGGAATGTTCCACAAAATGCATGCAAACTTCCATACAGTCATGCGCTGCCGCTCATTTCCAGGGTATGTAGGGATGTCTCGGAGCTTATTTTTATTGGTTTATCGCCCTCCAATTTACGTAGAAAAATGTTCTCATTAGCTACCCAGCAGAAGTTGTATGCATACTTTTTGGCGAAGTCTCGGGCTAGGTAAAATAGTCTCTTGCGGCTTGGAGGTAGCTTTTCATCTAGGTAAACCGGCTGTCGCTTCATTTTCATTCCGATGAGTTCAGTGTTGAGTTTGTCCTTTATATGTTTATTCTTATTGTACATTCGAGTAGCGGTTAGTAGTTTTTGTTTAGTTAGTACATCTTTGAATTCGGTAATTATCGGGCGAGGAGTGTTGATATTGCCATTCCTGCCCGGCATACGGTAAATATCGCGAATATTGGATTCGTCAACGGGCACTCCAACCGTTTTCCCAATGTTGCTAACTATATTTACGAGACACTCAGTTGTTTCAGTATCTTGCAGCGGAATATTCCTGATCTCTACACTAGAGGACCTAGATTTACACTCGAGGTCCTTGATTTTATTTTCTAGGAGTTCTATGTAAGCAATTTGCTCTTTACGCTCTTTTCTTAATACTTCAACTTCTCTTTTCAGATCCTCAAACTGTTTATTTATAAAAGACATAGACTGTACGATTTCTTCATTAGAATTTCTTATTTCGACATTAGTTGCCTGTATTTGGTTGGTTTGTTTCTTGATATCTGCAACTTCCGCTACCAACTTAGCCATAACATCAGATTGTTCCGATAACATAACTGTGATGGAAGAATCATGTGGTGTAGTTTGAAGGTCCTGCGGGTCCGACGGTGAGCATTGTGGGGAATTTTCTTTCCGCGGTCGCTTACTTGGGGGGGTCGCCCTCTTAGTGCGGTTTTTCATGATCACTGCCGCGTTTATATCAGATTCCGATTTGGTATGACTCAGATTACTAGAGGATTTTTGTGTCTTAAGTACACTACGTTGGACCTCTGCCATCTAGTCCAGTTGGTTTTGGAAGTGGAATTGTACAGTTGAAGTTACTTTTCGAAAGAATATTACTTACTACTAGATAAGTTATATCAGTTACGTGAGAAACTTGGAACGCAGTCGAAGGGTGTGTGTTGAAGCGATGGTTATAATATTGTCTATGGTGTGTCGAGAATATCAGCGCATCACAATGTATGAACTGTTGACATTAGCAATTACTAAACGCATCGTTCATGCCGTGCAGTTGGCAGTGTTGTGCCGGGTACCAATATGTCAGTTAAATTTTCTTGTTTATATTTTCGGGTCTTGACTGTGTGTATCGGCAAAATGTGTGAATCAGCTGGAGAACAGCTGATTGTCTATGTGTGAGTACTATTCAAATGGAGGCAACTGTTTTGAAGATTGAAATTGTTGTATTACTCACGAATCGAGCCGGAACGTTTCAAAACTCCTCGCACACGGTTTGTAGGTTATATTTTGAAACTTTAACCGCAGTTCACACAGATTTTGGGCGCTTTTTGTTCCTTTTATAATTTAATAACACAATAGTAGATTCAAGACGTCTTTACCCGGCCAGGGTTGCCAGTCTCTTTTATATTATATCTTGTATCAATATTAACAATATTGTTAATTATTTCTTTATTAGTTTGTACAGTCAGCATCAGAAAAATGTTGACGAGTAGAGTACTCAAAATAATCTTAAAACCAAAATTTCAATATTATATTGATAATTAGAGTACTCAAAAAGTTGTAAGCATCCAGAGTAGTCAAAGTATCTTAACAATCGATCTTCCAGAAACATGTTAGTAAGCACAGTGTTCATTTTCATATACACAATCACGCTACTCAATTGTATCTACAATATTTTTCACGTAGCATGGGTACGGTGACGTTTGGGATTTGAAGTTACTAGAGATGTAGTCAAGATAAAATCGCATGAAATAAAATCGATTATATATCTTATCGAGATCATTTATTAATGAAGAAGAAATCGATTCTATTAACTAATAATTTTGAAGAAAAAAAGTAAAACAAAATTGATAACCTGTTTAATTATTTATTAAAAATCAAACATGTTCATCATCTTCATCATCATCATCATCATCATCATCGTCATCTGACTCGTCGACGTGAATAATTATTTGGGAATCAATTATGCAGTCTATTCTAATGTCTCGCTCCCAGTCATGTAAGATTCGATTTTTGGTTTTCTCCACTACTTTCTTCCAGTCATCGCCAGTGACATTTTTGCATCCCTCTTTCAATAACCCCATCATTTTTGTGGCTGTAAAAGGCGGAGCTGTATTTTTTCGTGCAGCGTATCCTGAAACAAGATAAAAAACAAATTGAGTCATAGAATTCAAGTAATAAACATAATCATATTTTTGTCAGTATGTAAATAGACTATGGTTAAACAAGTTACCTTTGATTTGGGCCCAAATTAATTCAATGGCATTGTACTGACAGTGGTACGGTGGAAGCCTCAGGACTTCGTGACCATATTCGTTTGCCATCATATCTAATTTGTATGTCGTTTGGGGCTTGTGCATTTTTACGAGCTTCACTAGCTCCACCTTTAATTTCGTCTCATCGGCTTCCACATTATTGGCTTGGAGCCACTCGATCAACTCGCTCTTCTTATTGGAAGAAGTCGGCGGTTTGTTCAATTGCACGGAGTGATATGGGGCATTGTCCATAATAATTGTGCTGGGTTCTTCTAAATTGCTAAGCATATTTTGAAACCACTCCGTGAATACTTCCGCATTCATATCTTCGTGATATTCTCCCGTCTTTTTCGATTTAAAAGCAAGTAGCCCATTTTCTACAAATCCTTTCGATGTGCCTGCGTGACAAATAATCAATCTCTCCCCTTTTCCTTCTGGCACTTTGGTCGAGGCATGAGGTGTATCGTCAGTCCACATTTTACCGACCGTATGATTGGCATTCAGCCAAGTTTCATCCAGGAAGACGACATTGCTCCAATCGGTAATCGCTTTAGCCTTTTTCAAAAAGGTAACCCGCGCAAGTGCTATATCGCCCCTCTCCATGACAATTTTTCTTTTGTTTACTTTTTTGAATTGGAAACCAATGTCCTTCAATACGCGCCACAAGGATGTAGGACTTCCAGTAAACAAATCAGCATCTTTTAAAGACTTGACCAGCTTTAGAAGCGTCGGTAATTCTTTATTCTGGTAATAGTTATAAATGTGGCTCCGTATAGCATCGGCCGCAAAACTGTCTACATCTGTTACAGATGCCTTTTTGGTTCGCTTTTTATTAGGGGTGGACAACTTATTTTCTTCTGTATCGTGAGCACCATATTTTTCTCGAGTGATTCGAGAAACCGTGTTCCGCCCAATGTCTAACGCATCTGCCACTCGATCCAAAACGTTGGACACAGGCAATAGCGTTCCGCCATTCGAACTACAAATTCACGGGCTTGACTACCAAGCACAGTCTTTTTCGTTCTTTTTGGCATTTTGCCAAAAAAAACAACAAAACAAAAGTCAATAACAAAAAACGGTAACGAAAACAACAAAGCACAACGATAGTCAATAACAAAAACAAGTAACAAAAACACCACGCAAGCTCAAAACAAAGAAAACAGACCGCATACAAGGCAGACGCACTCGTACTGAGTTGATATAACAAGATGGCTGCCAGCTCATGCTTAAGCAGTGTTGCTATATTATAATAAAGCTCCACAAAGACAAAAATGCTTTGTTTAAAGTTTATTATTACATAATTATATTTTATAATCGTATTTTAGTTAAAAATACAACTAACGATTTATGATACTTTATTCGACAATTTATCGATTATAACGATTTTACTATGTCAATCTCTCACGCAACCTGTTCCGATTCACGCATCAAGAATTATGTATTTGGAATGTTTATATTTAAAGTTTAAATAATTACGGAGAAATAAAAATAGTTTTAAGTTAAAAATGCAAAATAAAACAGTTTTCTTTTTATCTTCGTATTAAGTGTTGTTTCCTGTATTCCGCGTTAGGTAAATTGTTTCGAAATGAATCATGCATGAAATGGAATTAGTCAAATGTCACCGTACCCATGCTACGTGAAAAATATTATAATCAAACAAAGTGTTCAAAATATCTGGACAGTGTCATTTAATCGCATTTTGCATCCCTTTTTTACCTATGTAGCCATCCTTTACACATGATGATGGGATAATGTGAGATAGATGTATAAGTTAGAAAAGGATAGAAAATCTGTCAAATTAATGACAATTTCTTTTGTATTTTTTATAGTTGCCAGTTGCTTAAGCCATAAACTATCCACTTGAATTGGTGAGAAAAGAGTATGAATACTTACGTAAAAAATAAAGGGTCCTGCAACGCAAGATACACCTATGTACTCAAAAATCCACTTCTCGTATTCTCTAATACGCATTATGACTACATCGACATGACATAGACGCAAAATGTCTACTCTTTGAAAATAGGTAGGTACAGTTAGATACGAAACTATTGTACAAACATATTATAATAGAGTGTTTTTTTATAATAGATTATAATTTATAATAGAAGTTTTTTTTATACGTCATAAACCGCAATTTTCACCTTCTTTCTCTTTTTCTTTCTCTCTGAAATAGTTATTAAAGTTAAACCTATTTTATTTTTACTTTTTACTCGAAAAGAGACCTTAAGGCTGAAAAGATTTCGATGTAAGTGGTCACAAATAAAGGTATATAAGAGTGCATGAAATATAAATCGATACTAAACCGTAAATTTTTGGCGCTATATCTAATGGATTTTGTTATTTTTTTAAATTAAATAATGTATAGAATACAAAAAAATACATAAAAAAGACCAAAAAAGCAGGCGGAGGTACCCATTTGTAATTCATAAATCCAATGATAAAGGTTCCGCCTGCTATCAAACTTATTTCGGTCTTTTCAGGAGCAGTCGTGTTTTTTATTTTTAATAATTATTCAATCGACAGAAAAATTTAGAAATACGGAACCCTATTCCATACTATGATTTATATTAATACTAGCTGTGCCTGCGACTTAGTCCGCGTAGACTTATATCTACTTATGTAGGTTTCAAGTAATTTATACATCATACGAGTATTTATTTCTTACGTATTCATACTCTTTTCTCACCAATGCAAGGGGATAGTTTATGGCTTACAACTGGCAACTATAAAAAATACAAAAGAAAATGTCATTAATTTGACAAATTTTCTATCCTGTTCTAACTTATACACCTATCTCATATCCTCCCATCATCATGTGTAAAGGATGGCTACATAAGTAAAAAAGGGATGCAAAATGCGATTAAATGACATTGTCCAGATATTTTGAACACTTTGTTTGACTAGATACCATTGAGTAGCGTGATTGTGTATATGAAAATGAACACTCTGCTTACTTACATGTTTCTGGAAGACCGGTTGTTAAGATAGTTTGACTACTCTGGATGCTTACAACTTTTTGAGTACTCTAATTATCAATATAATATTGAAATTTTGGTTTTAAGATTATTTTGAGTACTCTACTCGTAAACATTTTTCTGATGCTGACTGTACGAACTCTTCTACTATAATATCTAGCCATAACAGATAATGTGTGGCTCAAGTTACTGAATGTACCTAGTCTATTGATTAAGAAACTAACACTATCCAAAATCTAATCCTTCGGAGTTCTGAAAAGAAAACTTCAGAAAAAAATCGAAATGGCTTGGGACAGCCGCGTGCGGAGTAGGTAATGCAATTGGCTTCTTTTTCCTGGAAAGATAAACCTAGGTCTGTAGGTATATACTATTCGGTTGATGATGTTATCATATAGTAGTTCTATACTTAGAGCATTTTTTACTGTACTAAATAAGACAGTAAAAAGTATAATTAAACTACTTATTGTTACATAAAAACAAGTGCGTTTAACAAACTCATTAATTATGAATCAGAAACTTGTGTGTGAGCAAAAAACATTTATCACTTAATACGATTTGTCCACTTCAGGAGTGTAATCCTGAATAAGTTATCGGCATTCTAGGCGAAACACCTTAAAAGTAAATTAGGCCAGGATTAGGAAGCCGAGATCTGTGGAAACCGGAGAGCAGTCGGATGGCGCAAAGGAGGTTTTCCGGGATAACGGGGATAGCTATCTATATGTACGTCTGCCGTCGTTCGCACTGGAAATAATCTGGATGAGTCTTCCTTTTTTGTCAGTCGAACGAAAAGCTTTGATCTGTTGAAGTTTTGCTCGAAACCCTGTCAAGAACAACAAGCCGGAGGTTCGTTTATTTACAGCTTTTAAAAATGGAACTGAATTTAGACAGGGTTTCTTTTTAAATACGGCTGCAAAATATTTCTTAAAAAGGGTCACCACACATCTGTTGTGAAACTATTTTTGTCAATAAATAAACTACAAACTTTGAAGTTGTTGGGGTAGGTACCTTTTTTTAACGTGAGGGAAAATTCTTCATGGATGTTTTGCCGAACTCCTACCGATTAAAAACCCTCACAGTAACGCCGAACAGCTTATCGTTGGAAGCCCCGGGTAAGCCCTCGGAAGGATGTTCCAGGACTCCCATCAGACCTACGGCTACAATTGCGGCCTCGCCTGGTTCGGGTGCTATTCCGCTTCTTAGGGGTCTAGGGCGCGTGATTGTTGGGTTACCTACACAGATGTGCATTTTTACTTTTAGTCTTATTAGGTATGTGATTTTAGAGTCCGTAAAGAACAGCGGACGTTTGATATGATATTATGTTGGTTTTAAAAATTATATACCTACCTACCTACTTTAAATTATTAGCTTCAGCAAACATAAAAGCAATTATCTATGGTGGTGACGACGTACAATAAAAAAATAGACGTCAGTAGCTAGCAAACATTTGTAGCATTCGAGAAAATGAGTTAACTAACTGGTCCTTTTGTTCTCTTTTGAATAGGTAGTACTTACCTACTAGCGTTCAGTCCGTCTATTTGGATTTTAAATTTCATGATGTCAAGATTTCATGATTCTTTTTTTTATAAAGGACACGTCAATTTGATTTCACCTCGACTGTGGTAAGCTAAAGGCAAAGTCTCGGAAAAGTTAACAGGTGGTAGAAATTTGATGGCACAAATTTGACACTTATTTCGACCGGGTTGGTACCACCGTGCACAAGTGCGAAAAACCCTCCATAGTAATCCAATCTCGGTTGGATTGCGTTCAGGGATCAGCAAGTGCATAGCCGGGCCGAGGTGATGGTAGTCGCAGCACTAGTGGGACCGGTGGGTTTTGGCGTAGTCTAGTGGGGTGTGACGCGGGGCGCCGCGCCGGGCAGGGAGACCCGTAGAAACGGTGGTGCCGCTGGCTGCCCGCGGCATAGTACAGGGGCCCAACTGGGACTAACCACCCTGGGAGGCTGCCCCACCAGGTCGCGCATAATCCCGATATGGCTCGTCGTGCCGGTTGGCGACCGGACGGGAGCCCGGCGACCATATTCGGGAGGGTACGGGGGCCCTTCCGTTCGGCGCGTCGGCTCTCGTCACGCCTCACATTCATTGATGAAACCAATCTCCCATGTTTTGTCACGCGGTGCTGCGGCGACAATCACCTCTTTTTCACGCCTTCCCTTACCCTTCACCTCATGGCAGCGCACAAAACAAAAATTGTTGAAACAGCGGCTAGGGACTCTCCCACAAAAACTCTATTTGAGTTGGAGTCCACGAACATCTGTGGGCTCCATAAGAACCTCAACGCCGTCCACCAACACCTGGAGACGGTGAAACCAGCTATGCTGTTTCTAACGGAGACACAAATACGCCGCCCTGACGACACGACCTACCTGCTTTACCCCGGCTATGTTATCGAGGAAAATTTCCGAGCAAAAGCCGGGGTGTGCGTGTTTGTTAGGGCGGATATTTGTTGTCGCCGTTTGCGCTGTCTAGAGGACCCATCCTTTTCCATCCTTTGGGTACACGTAGACAATGGCTCCACGAGTCAGGTCTATATGTGCCTTTACCGTTCCCATACAGGAGATGCAGAGATAACTCGACTATTCGAATACCTGAGTCAGGCGGCAGATGATGCGCAGGAGCGGTTTCCGAACGCCGAATTGGTGTTTTTGGGGGATTTTAACGCCCACCACAAGATCTGGTTGGGCTCCGCCATAACAAACCATGCGGGAAGAGCCACTCACGCATTTGCCCTGGCGTATGACTTGACTCAATTGGTGCACAAGGTCACGAGGATACCAAGAGAGTCCGGCCTAGAGCCCTCTCTGCTTGACCTTCTGTTGACGAGTCACCCGGACCAGTACAGTGTCTCGGTGATTGCTGCTTTAGGTAACTCCGACCACTGTCTGGTCCGCTCCACCGTGCCCATTGTAGCGCCCCCACGACCCGTGCAGGGGAAGAGGCGGCTATGGCACTACTCGTCAGCGGACTGGGATGGATTGCGCGACTATTATGCGTCCATCCCGTGGGTTGAACGCTGCTTTGAGGGTAAGAACCCATCTGAGAGCGCTACTGCCGTCGCCGGTGAGATCGGTCTAGGTATGGAATACTATATCCCATACACCGATGTCACCGGAGTCCGCGGAGCGCATCCGTGGTTCGGGCGCGAGTGCGCGGAGGCTGTTGAACATAAATAGTCTGCGTACCGCGCCTGGGTGCGGGCGCGCGCCACATGCGATCCCAACGTGGGTCACTTCAAGGCGGCGTACAACAGAGCCACAAAGGTCTGCAAGAGGGCATGCGTCAGGACGGATGCCCAGCGCATAGTGCAGCTGGGCCAAGAGCTAGTGGCGCATCCCACGGGTAGCCGTGGCTACTGGCAACTGGCCAAAGCCGTGCAAGCCAACTTCTGCCAGCCCTCGCTGCCCCTGCTGAGCAATCCCGATGGATCTCTGGCCCATGAGCCGCAAGAGAAAGCAAAATTTGCTGGTCAATCTCTTCGCGGCCAACTCCCGAGTCGATGATTGTGGTATGCAACCACGGACAATGCCCACTGGTGACCACGCAATGCCTGATATACGTATCAGGCAACGCGATGTCCGTGCAGTACTGCAATCACTCGATGTCCGGAAAGCCAGTGGTCCTGATGGTATTCCAGCGGTTGTACTTAAAAAATGCGCAGCGGAGTTATCTCCTATGCTAACGCGGCTGTACCGACTGTCCTACAGTTCGGGTACAGTGCCTTCGGCTTGGAAGGAGGCGAATGTCCAGCCGATCCCCAAGAAGGGGGATCGCTCGGACCCAGCCAACTATCGACCCATAGCCGTCACCTCAGTGCTGTGTAAGGTGTTCCAGCACATAATTAACACACAGCTCATGCGCCACCTAGAGGATCACTCCCTGCTTAGTGACCGGCAATACGGTTTCAGACCGAAACGGTCAACGGGTGATCTTCTGGCGTACATGACCCACCTTTGGGGTGAGGCTATGGAGAAGCACGGTGAGTCACTGGCAATTAGTCTTGACATCGCCAAAGCTTTCGATAGGGTATGGCACAAATCGCTTCTTTCCAAGCTACCAGCCTTCGGCCTGCCTCCTAGACTGTGTAACTGGGTTGCAAGCTTCCTGCAGGGGCGCCGTATTCGCGTCCTTTGTGATGGACGAGCTTCGGAGTTCTTGCAGGTAAATGCTGGCGTGCCGCAGGGTTCCGTTTTATCTCTCACTCTCTTTCTTCTGCATATCAATGACATGCTCTGTAACGGAAACATCCACTGCTATGCAGACGACAGCACCTTACATGGGAGTTATCACGCTGTAGTTGTACTACTAAACTAAGTGTTCGATGAACGGACGAGTGAAATAAAAAGATCGCGAACGTGAAACAGTTATTATATTGAAAGTCAGGTACACCGTTACAATTAACACAGAAGAGTAGGAAGCACTAATACGCGAAGGAAAAGATACAGTTTATAGTTGAAAGCAGAGAAGATAGATGCACGATAGAACAGAAATAATTGAAACAGAAAAACTAATATTTAAGCAACTGATTACGCGCGGTTCAACCACTTCAAAGCGCTAAGCAAAGCGACACGGCGTGTGCGTCGCGCGGCGGCTAACAATGCACTGCCTGGTGGGAGTAGACATAAAACGAAGCGGCCCGAGCGCTCCCGAAGACCGCCGAGGGCCGGCGCGTCTGTCCACTACAGTACTCCCCCTCGAGACCGTTCCTACGGTCGATAAAAATCGGTGAAACGTACTCTTCTCCCACTCCGTGTACGTTTCTCTTCTGCAGCTGGTGGTGGAGAAGAGGACGGTGGTGTCCTCGTCTCAGCTGGGGTGACGTCCTCTGTTGTGAATGCGGGCTTTATTCGATCCACAGAGATGTTTGTAGCTTTGCCGCGCATTAGGACCTTGAAGAACTTCGGCGTCCGTTCCAGCACCTTGTACGGCCCAGCATATGGCGGCTCCAACGTCCTACGAACGTGGTCTTGCCTTACGAAGACATGCGATGATTGTTGTAGGCTCTTTGGGATGTAAAAAGTTCCCTTTCTGTGCCAAGATGCAGGTGTCGGTGCGAGGTTGGCCATGTGTCTTGCGAGGCGGGTGGCAAAACTCGTGACGTCTTGCAGCGTGTGGTCCTCGGTAGGCGACAGGAACTGGCTCGGCAAGCGTAGGGGCTCGCCATACACCAACTCGGCTGGGGACGCTTGCACGTCTTCTTTCCAGGCACTGCGGATGCCCAGAAGAACCAGCGGTAAAACCTCTGTCCATTGGGTGGTGTTGTGACACATAATCGAACCTTTGATATGCCGATGAGTGCGTTCGATCATGCCGTTCGAAGAAGGGTGAAAGGCGGTGGTGCGAAGATGTTGCGCGCCGACCAGTGATGAAATGGCCTTGAACAGGCCGGACTCGAACTGGCGTCCCCGATCTGTGGTAATCTGCGTAGGGCAGCCGAACCTCGATATCCACCCGGATACCAAGGCGGCCGCGCAGGTTTCAGCGGTGATATCCTTCATTGGGACTGCCTCACACCATCGTGTGAACCTGTCAACGATGGTGAGACAGTACCTGAAATCAGCAGATGGGGTTAATGGGCCGACGATGTCGAGATGGATATGAGCAAATCTCGACGAGGTAATAGGGAAAGGGGAAAATGGGGCAGATGTGTGGCGGGTAATTTTGCTCCGCTGACACTCAAGACAGCACCTAGACCACTCTCTACAGTCCTTGCGGATCCCTGGCCACACGAACCTTTGTGTGACCAGTCGCACGGTAGCGGTACGTCCGGGATGACTCAGACTGTGCAGCGCGTCGAACACCTGTTGACGTAAACCGGGCGTTACGTAAGGTCTTGGCGATTGGCCGGATACATCGCAATATACTTTTGTGTCTGAGCCTACCGGAGTAATAGGTCGTAACTTTAGCGATGATCCGTTTTTAAGGAGTGTTTGTAATTCCGCATCCGATTGCTGTGATTTGGCGAGTACTGTGAAGTCGATAGCCTTGGTAACCTCTTCAATCCGGGATAAACTGTCAGCGACTACATTTTCCGTTCCTGGTATGTATCGTATGTCCGTGGTAAATTGGGCTATGTAATCGAAATACCGGAACAGTCGAGGGGAACAGTTTTCCCTTGGCGAAGTATACGCGTAGGTAAGCGGGCGATGGTCGGTAAAAACAATAAAATTTCTGGCTTCGACCATGTGCCGAAAATGTTTGATGGCTTCATATATAGCCAGTAACTCTCTGTCGTAGGGGCTGTACTTCTTCTGCGCCTCGTTCAGCTTCTTAGAGAAGAAAGATAGCGGTTCCCACTCCTTACCGTTACGCTGTTGCAGCACAGCGCCGATAGAAACTTCGGAAGCATCGGTGAGGATGGAAAGCTCAGCGTGAAGTTGAGGATGGACAAGAAGGGTGGCGTCAGAGAGGGTCTTCTTGCATTCTTGAAATGCAGCTAACTCCTTCTGCGTCATCTGTATTGGGTCTGAACCCTTGGTGGTTGCTCCTGCCAGCATAGCGTTCAGCGGTGCTTGAGTTTTAGCAGCACCTGGAATAAACCTGCGGTAGAAATTGATCATGCCGAGGAATCTCCTTAACTCCTTCAAAGTCTTGGGTACTGGAAAATCCTGGATAGCCTGAACTTTCGTGCTCAAAGGTTGAACACCAGAAGCAGAAACTTGATATCCAAGAAAGGTTACCTGCGGCTGTCCCCATACGCACTTGCTAGCGTTAATTAACACGCCATAGTCAGCCAGCCGTGTTAACAGCTGCTTCAGATGGACCTCGTGGAGTCCAGGTGGCGAAAATACCAAAATGTCGTCGATATACCCGTAGCAGAAGTCTAGACCTGTAAGCACCTCGTCTATGAACCTCTGGAACGTCTGGGCAGCGCAGCGGAGGCCAAAATTCATGTGGGGGAACTCCCAGAGGCCAAAGGGGGTAGTTATGGCAGTCTTAGGCACATCAGCTGGAAACACAGGTATTTGGTTGTATGCTTTCACCAGGTCTATCTTCGAAAATATCGTACAACCATGAAGCTGCTGTGAAAAGTCCTGAATGTGACGAACTGGGTACCTGTCAGGTATTGTGCGGGCATTGAGAGCACGGTAGTCACCGCATGGCCGCCATCCGTCGTCCTTCTTCTTCACCAGGTGCAGGGCTGAAGACCATGGGCTGTCAGAGCGCCTAGCGGTACCATTAGCGGCCATTTCGTCAAACTCCTTCTTGGCTATCCTGAGACGCTCTGGGTCCAGACGTCTAGGCCTACAGGTGACAGGCGGTCCAGGTGTTGTCCTAATATAGTGCACTGTCGAATGCTTAATAGGTCTAGACTGGTTCAAGGTACCTGCAGGACGTGTTAACTCCGGAAACTCACGCAGCAGTCGGTGGAACTGTGTATCACCTGTCACCGTTTTTATTGAAGCGACGTCATCTGGAACTCGTTGAGGCGCGGCTGACACGGTGAGTGTTGTGGTGCCATCAATGAGCCTGTGGTTACGGCAATCTATAAGCAGATTATAAAAGCTTAAAATATCAATGCCTATGATTGTTTTCGACACGTCAGCTATGGTGAATTTCCATTCAAATGCGCGGCGAAGCCCTAGGTCCAGGTTAAGTTGAATGGGACCATAGGTGTGTATCACACTACCATTAGCAGCGGTTAGGTCATATTTCGCCTTGTAGTACGGAGTCTTAACAGCTGACCGAGGAAAAACGCATAAATCGGAGCCAGTATCAACAAGGAACAGCATTTTAGATCTCCTGTCCGGTATAAACAGACGGCCGGTACCATATGGGCAGTCAGAGGCCGCTAGTTCCGGCTGCCCTTTGCGTTTTCCGAACGCCACTGACACGGTTGAATGCATTTATGGGCGCGCGAGCCAAACCTATAATGGTAGAAACAGTGTGGGTGATCAGGGGGTGGTTGTCGGGGTCGTGACCTGGATCGGGAACTCTTACGCTCTCTGTTTGAACGGGAATGCGAGCGGTTATGTACCTGGTTCCTATCATTCAAGTGAGTCACGAGTGAGCTTACCTGTTTAGTGAGCTCACTTATCTGAGAAGCCATCACCTCTATCATCCCCGGCTTCCCCGATGCCGAAGCGCTTGCGACTTGTTGCGGTACGGCGGGCGCGATGTCGTGCACCGTATCGGCTAGCTCCGCTAATTTGTCCAACGCAAGCTCGGGTTGAGACGCCAACACTGTCTGCAAATTATTAGGGAGACGGCTAGACCACAACGTCTTCAAAAACTCGTCCGGCATTGACGGACCAGCTAGGCTTTGCAGGTGCCGTAGAAATTGTGACGGCTTCCTATCGCCCAGCTCCTCATATCGCAACAGCTGCTGGACCTTTCGTTCCCTTGATGCCGATAAGCGCTTGATTAGCTCAGCTTTTAATTTTCCGTACTTGTCGGTAGTCGGTGGTTTGGTAAGTACATCCTTTACCTCCATCGGGTAGCGGGGTTCCAACGCGCAGACGACGTGTTGAAAATTGGTGGAGTCCACCGTTACGTTGGCGATAGCGAATTGGCACTCCATCTGCGCAAACCACAATTCCGGGTCATCTGGCCAAAATGGGGGTGGGCGCACACCCACTCGAGACGTTTCTAGAACGTTCGCCTCAGCTACTTTCTCGTCCGCCATCACGTCGGGGTCACCAATGTAGTTGTACTACTAAACTAAGTGTTCGATGAACGGGCGAGTGAAATAAAAAGATCGCGAACGTGAAACAGTTATTATATTGAAAGTCAGGTACACCGTTACAATTAACACAGAAGAGTAGGAAGCACTAATACGCGAAGGAAAAGATACAGTTTATAGTTGAAAGCAGAGAAGATAGATGCACGATAGAACAGAAATAATTGAAACAGAAAAACTAATATTTAAGCAACTGATTACGCGCGGTTCAACCACTTCAAAGCGCTAAGCAAAGCGACACGGCGTGTGCGTCGCGCGGCGGCTAACAATGCACTGCCTGGTGGGAGTAGACATAAAACGAAGCGGCGCGTGCGCGGCCCGAGCGCTCCCGAAGACCGCCGAGGGCCGGCGCGTCTGTCCACTACAACGCACATCCTGCGGCCAAGCAGTCTGATATCGCGGAAAAAACGCAGCTTCTTGTCACTGAGCTGGACCGAATCCTGGACCACATTTCTCAATGGGGCGCTAGGAACCTGGTCGAGTTCAATGCCAAGAAGACCCAGGCATGTGCGTTTACAGCTAAGGTATCTCCTTTCCTTCCCCTTCCCACTCTTCAGAGCACACCACTGCCACTGCAGGATCACCTCACTATCCTCGGTATGGATGTTCGCTGCAAACTGAATAACAAAAACTATATCGAGAGTATCATCAAATCAGCCTCGCGTAAACTCGGAGTCCTGAACAGAGTGAGACGTTTTTTCACGCCGGAACAGCGGTGTCTTCTATACAAGACCCAAATTCGTTCCTGCGTGGAATACTGCTCACATCTCTGGGACGGCTCCGCAAAGTACTTATTAGATGCTCTCGACAGGTTGCAGCGACGTGCGGTCCGCATTATTGGGGATCCTGAGGTCACGAACACCCTCGAGCCTTTGCAGATGCGTAGAGATGTTGCGTCTTTGGCAGTTTTCTACCGTCTCTACCATGGTGAATGTTCTGACGAGCTCTTCCAATTAGTCCCACCCTCCCCTTTCCTTCACAGGACGACACGTGCAGGGCTAAGATGTCATCCATTTACGGTGCAGAGTATACCTGCTAGAACCAAGCGTTTCAGTGATTCATTCCTATGCCGCACCACTAAGACCTGGCATTCCCTGCCAGCTCACTTCTTCCTACAGTCCCGGGTCCTTTAAGCGGGGCGTGAAAAGGCATCTAATGAGGCCGTCAAGCTGAGTGCCACCACTGTTAACATGGTAAATGTTTACGATGGTGACCCTCTTTCCGAGACTTTGCCTTTAGCTTAACATCAGGCGAGGTGAAGTCAAATTGACGTGTCCTATATAAAAAAAAAAAAAAAAAAGAGGGTCACCATCGTAAACATGTACAATGTTAACAGTGGTGGCACTCAGCTTGAAGGCCTCATCAGCTGCCATTTCACGCCTCGCTTAAAGGAACCGGGACTGTAGGAAGGAAGAAACACTTGAGCTGGCAGGGGGTCTTAATGGTAGGTACGGCAATGAGTCACTGAAACGCTTGGTTCTAGAAGTTATATTCTGCACCGTATACCGATGGCATCTTAGCCCTGCACGTGTTGTCCTGTGAAGGAAAGGAGAGGGTGGGACTAATTGTAAGAGCTCATCAGAACATTCACCATGGTCGAGACGGTAGAATACCGCCAAAGACGCAACATCTCTACACATTTTTCGTTAACGGATTCATTTCTCTACTCTAGGCCTCATTTGCCCCTTTGACGCAAACGAGTATGAAGGTAACTTACTGTTTGTAAAAATACGATAACATTCATCTAAATAATTAGGACCAGTCGTTTTTACTAATTTAGACAGTCACAAAGACGATAGACTTAAACTTACTTGACTTGAGCTTTTGTGATCGAGGTTTGTGCGGGTGAAAGTACAATAATATAAATTAAAAATTAAAAATCCCCGATGCTCCCCATCCCCCAACTTATAACATCCCTCTCTTTGCGTCGGGGGTAAAAAGAGAATGTTCATAAAGCTTTCACACGTGATGTACTGAATACAAAAACAATTTAGTCAGGCAAACATTTTTTCGTGCCCAGATCGTTATTAATTTTTTTTAATGACGTCACAAAGATCGGACTCGAGAACATTTTTTTACATGAGTATAATCAGAAGTTGAATCGTATTTTTCTGCTTTAACGAGTAGATGGTAACCATCACAGCTTCAACATTTTTTTATGAAAATAATAATTTTAAATAGTATTATGAGTAAGTAGAAAGAAAAACAATTATTTCAATCTGGTGTACGTACACCTACAAGAATAATACCACCATGTGGACAGTATGTAGAAAGGACTTTGACAAACAAACAGATCATTCTAAAAGAAATAAGTTTTATGTTCAGAATCGTCAAACATACTCAATTGAATGAATTTTTTTCAGCATTAAGTATACACACAAATCAAATACATAGGGAAAAAGAATCTTCTCGGGCGGGACTCGAACCCGCAGTCTTTCCCTTACAGGGGGAATGCCTTGACTAATTCGGCTACCGAGACACGCCCGATGTGATTAAAATTTCCCATCTTATACGTCTTTTAAGGCTTTCCCCCTGTAAGGGAAAGACTGCGGGTTCGAGTCCCGCCCGAGATGATTCTTCTTTTTCAGTATTCGAAACTTAAATCAAGTTTAAAAAAATATAATGTACAAAGACGACCATTTTTGTAAAATGCTTTATCGATATAGATATAAATCACCGGAATATTATGAATTATTACGAAATATTTCTAAAAAACTGAATCATCCTGTAACAGGCTTTAATTTTTGTCCTTTCCGTAATATAATAATATTATACATATAGGTCGTAAAGGATATTTTATCGCTGAATATGCGATACATATATTCGGTGATAAAAAAGAAGCATTTACTTTGCCACCGTTATACCGCATAAAAAATAAGGGTCATAAACTGTGCATATGGGCATTGGGGAAGGTTCATAGTGCCTTCTAAATATTACATACTTAACAGTGACAATAATTCACAGTGAACCTATTCACTTTATTGTTATTTCCCCGGGCACGACCACGGTAGCACCCTTGGAGGTATACCTGATAAGATTTTGAATAAATATCATTCATCTAAATAATTCCCTGAGAGCTGTTTTGTGAGGGCTTCGAAGGTCTCGAAAGCTATTTTTGTTGCCCTATTCGATAACCTTTTTAAATCGATGTAGTGTTAAGTTAAGCAATGTTATCAAACAGCTCTTAATCGAATATTTTAGTATTACAAATGAAAAATGAAATCCAGGGTTGTCCAAATTTCTTGATAGATATTAAAAATGAGAATTGATAGAATGCAAAATCCTTCTTTCTTCCTTCTTTCTTTCATATTGAATGCAATAATTATGATGTTTCTGGGAGTTAATATACCCTAGAACTGTCCAATTCAACCACGAAGCACGGGTTATACCTATAGTTATTTTTAATATTATTATCTTTGTAAAATACAATTATTATGTACCTGTCACCAACTCTTCCTAAACAGCGGAATCAATTTGAATTAAATTTTGTGTATAGGTATATTAGGTCCTTACATATGAAATTGGCGTTTTGTATGGGAGGAACAAAAAGTCGAATATTTTTAAATATAATATATTTAATTACCTAATCAAAGTATGAACCATTGTTTTCTATGCACTTTTGCCATCTCATAGGTAGTTCATTGATCCCTTTACTAAAAAAACCAGTCGGACGGGAATCAATAAAATCTGTGAAGGCGATTTGGACTGCCCCATCAGAGTTGAATTTTTCCCTTGCAAGAAGTTGTCCAAATTTCGAAAAAAATGGTAATCTGTTGGAGCAAGGTCCGGGGAGTACGGAGGATGTCTTAGACATTCCAATTGAAGCTCTTCGAATTTGGTAGCCGTCTGATGTGCGGTGTGTGGTAGACCATACACCGCACAACAGACGTTGTCGTGAAGCAGCAGTGGCGTGGAGCGATTGACCAGCCTAGGTTGTTTAGCCGCTAGCTTTTCCATCATTTTTTGCAATTGCTGACAATAGACATCAGCCGTAATAGTCTGGCCAGATTTGAGAAAACTGTAATGAACAATATCAGCACTAGTCCACCAAACGCTCACAAGTAACTTTTTTGGGGTTAATTTTCGCTTGGGGCAGGATTTGGCTGGCTGGCCAGGATCCAACCATTGCGCTGAGCGCTTCCGATTATCGTTAAGAATCCATTTTTCATCACAGGTAATGATTCGGTTTAAAATACCTTCATTATTGTGCCGGTTCAGTAATGTAACGCAGCAGTCGACGCGCGTTTGCCGGTTTGCTTCAGTCAATTCATGAGGTACCCACCTTTCAAGCTTTTTAATCTTCCGAATTTGCTTCAAGTGAATTAAAACAGTTTTATCACTAACATCGCAGCCTGCAGCTAACTCGAACGTGGTTTGCGATGGTACCGCTTCCACTATAGCCTTCAATACTTCATTATCAACTTGGGTCTCAGGCCGTACACGGGGCTTGTTCTGCAGAAATTTCCAGAACGAAAACGTTGGAACCAAAAACGAACTGTGTTTTCTTTTGCAACATGACCGCCATAAACATCATTCACCCTTCGAGTCGTTTCCGCAGCACTAGTGCCACGGCGGAACTCGTATTCGCAAATATTGCGATATTTTAAGTTTTCCATTTTGTAAAATGAGTGACGCAAACAGAAAAAAAAACAAAATAAAAAAAAAAATGAATGACGGTCATCGAAGCACAAATACATGAGTAAATAGCTGTACAAATTTGAATTTGGAATTCCTTACCAAAGAGTGGCCAGTACGAAAAACGCTAATTTCATATGTTGGGACCTAATATTTCAATCTGTTTCTCGTTGTTTTGAAAACAAAATTGGACCCAATAAGTGATGATGCTGTCGGTAAAAACGACCGAAACGATTTTTTTTACCAGACAGGATGACGTCTTATGAAGTATAATATGTATGTATTATGTATTATTCTATATTAAGGGACACAGTACTATCAAAAGTTAGTGTTTGTATGACGTATAGAAAGGACGTATACGGAGGATGTCTTAGACATTCCAATTGAAGCTCTTCGAATTTGGTAGCCGTCTGATGTGCGGTGTGTGGTAGACCATACACCGCACAACAGACGTTGTCGTGAAGCAGCAGTGGCGTGGAGCGATTGACCAGCCTAGGTTGTTTAGCCGCTAGCTTTTCCATCATTTTTTGCAATTGCTGACAATAGACATCAGCCGTAATAGTCTGGCCAGATTTGAGAAAACTGTAATGAACAATATCAGCACTAGTCCACCAAACGCTCACAAGTAACTTTTTTGGGGTTAATTTTCGCTTGGGGCAGGATTTGGCTGGCTGGCCAGGATCCAACCATTGCGCTGAGCGCTTCCGATTATCGTTAAGAATCCATTTTTCATCACAGGTAATGATTCGGTTTAAAATACCTTCATTATTGTGCCGGTTCAGTAATGTAACGCAGCAGTCGACGCGCGTTTGCCGGTTTGCTTCAGTCAATTCATGAGGTACCCACCTTTCAAGCTTTTTAATCTTCCGAATTTGCTTCAAGTGAATTAAAACAGTTTTATCACTAACATCGCAGCCTGCAGCTAACTCGAACGTGGTTTGCGATGGTACCGCTTCCACTATAGCCTTCAATACTTCATTATCAACTTGGGTCTCAGGCCGTCCACGGGGCTTGTTCTGCAGAAATTTCCAGAACGAAAACGTTGGAACCAAAAACGAACTGTGTTTTCTTTTGCAACATGACCGCCATAAACATCATTCACCCTTCGAGTCGTTTCCGCAGCACTAGTGCCACGGCGGAACTCGTATTCGCAAATATTGCGATATTTTAAGTTTTCCATTTTGTAAAATGAGTGACGCAAACAGAAAAAAAACAAAATAAAAAAAAAAAATGAATGACGGTCATCGAAGCACAAATACATGAGTAAATAGCTGTACAAATTTGAATTTGGAATTCCTTACCAAAGAGTGGCCAGTACGAAAAACGCTAATTTCATATGTTGGGACCTAATATTTCAATCTGTTTCTCGTTGTTTTGAAAACAAAATTGGACCCAATAAGTGATGATGCTGTCGGTAAAAACGACCGAAACGATTTTTTTTACCAGACAGGATGACGTCTTATGAAGTATAATATGTATGTATTATGTATTATTCTATATTAAGGGACACAGTACTATCAAAAGTTAGTGTTTGTATGACGTATAGAAAGGGATCCGTCCCTTTTCATTGTAATGAGAGAGGGTGACTTCATTTCATGACCGCAAGCTACGTCTATGCGACTGTAATGAAGTTACTGAGACGGATATATCACGGTGTGTGTATATTTGAAACCCTGCAATATACCATACTATGTATTGTGCGTATACAAGTTTGGGTTCAGTTTATTTTGAGAAAGGTATTTTATAGTGGAAAATCCTTGAATATTGTTACTTAAATTACTATATTTTGTATTGTAGTAAGTAATTGTTATATTACATTTTTATTATCAATGTTGGGAAGAATATTATCGTATTTCTAGCTAGACGGTGCATCTTCGTTCACATACGTGTTTATATCTACGTAAAAGGATAGATGAGTACTACCGCGTTCCCAATTAAGTCGGCCTATACATGCTAACCCTACCCCTTAATGATGTACTCACAATAAAATCCTACTGTTTTTAATATCGGAAAATGATCAATCCAGAAAGTATTAGGTACTTCTTTCCTGTGTGATCTGGCCAATTTATGCAGAATGCGAGGTTGACTTGGATCCGGAAGATATGCGTGGGCCCATCACACCCATAACCCCTCCCTATCAGCCAGCTTACTAGTATAAGAATTTAGAAATTCAAGAAAATGTCAAGAGAAAATATCTTACGCAGTTAATTTAACTTCACGATACCCAAGGGTACTCCATTAAGTATAATGATGTTGCGCATTTTTAGTATAACCAACGCAGCAGAAACATTATTTCAACAAAGATAAATGCGATGTAACTATTAGGATGGCTACTAAAAGCCCTCTAGGGAATACTTATGCTTGAGGCATAAAACAATCTCGCGTTATAAATCGCGATCATTGAATATTTGCAACATAAACTTTAATAACTAGTTGTGTTTGCCGCTTTAAGCTTCATTTAAATGAATAGGAATTGGTTCAGTTAGTGTACGTTATTTTGATTACCTACTAATATTCTTATACAAACAGAGTGCCTACTTAATGAGAAGAAATCCAGTTTCCAGAATCTACTCTTAGAATAAAAAGTAGCGTAAGTGCTACTTCAGAAATACGTTCTTCGTTCTGGGCCTCGATTCTGGTAAAGCCAAACCACGCGGTAGCACTATCTATAATTTTTTGCAATGACTGGGGGCTCTTTTCTAGTGTATTTTAGTTAGTCGATGATTGTGGTACGCAACCACGGACAATGCCCACTGGTGACCACGCAATACCTGATATCCGTATCAGGTAACGCGATGTCCGTGCAGTACTGCAATCACTCGATGTCCGGAAAGCCAGTGGTCCTGATGGTATTCCAGCGGTTGTACTTAAAAAATGTGCAGCGGAGTTATCTCCTATGCTGACGCGGCTGTACCGACTGTCCTACAGTTCGGGTACAGTGCCTTCGGCTTGGAAGGAGGCGAATGTCCAGCCAATCCCCAAGAAGGGGGATCTCTCGGACCCATCCAACTATCGACCCATAGCCGTCACCTCAGTGCTGTGCAAGGTGTTCCAGCACATAATTAATACACAGCTCATGCGCCATCTAGAGGATCACTCCTTGCTTAGTGACCGGCAATACGGTTTCAGACCGAAACGGTCAACGGGTGATCTTCTGGCGTACGTGACCCACCTTTGGGGTGAGGCTATGGAAAAGCATGGCGAGTCACTGGCAATTAGTCTTGACATCGCCAAAGCTTTCGATAGGGTATGACACAAATCGCTTCTTGCCAAGCTACCAGCCTTTGGCCTGCCTCCTAGACTGTGTAACTGGGTTGCAAGCTTCCTGCAGGGGCGCCGTATTCGCGTCCTTTGTGATGGATGAGCTTAGGAGTTCTTGCAGGTAAATGCTGGCGTGCCGCAGCGTTCCGTCTTATCTCCCACTCTATTTCTTCTGCATATCAATGACATGTTCTGTAACGGAAACATTCACTGCTATGCAGACGACAGCACCTTACACGGGAGTTATTACGCACATCCTGCGGCCAAGCAGTCTGATATCACGGAAAAAAGGCAGCTTCTTGTCACTGAGCTGGACCGGATCCTGAACCACATTTCTCAATGGGGCGCTAGGAACCTGGTCGAGTTCAATGCCAAGAAGACCTAGGCATGTGCGTTTACAGCAAAGGTATCTCCTTTCCTTCCCCTTCCCACTCTTCAGAGCACACCACTGCCACTGCTTCGAAAAATAATAAACGGTAAAGTGTTACTATATAATTCAAATACTAAAACAAATGACAAATAATCACAAAATAATTGTCTGTTCTATTTTGTCGTAGTACTAATAAATATTTACCATTATAGCCCCAGAAGATGGTACACATCATTCTCTAACGTAATTAAGAAACACTTTTACTTTTATCCGACTGCCGAAGGAAGGAGGGTAATGTTTTTAAATTGCCTCTCCTGTAAAATTAGATATGTCTGTATAGTAACGGTTTGTTTTGAAAGGTGCGAATTATTCATCAAACTTTCACGTCACACATGATAATCTCGAATAGTCTCGAATTCATGCTTCGCGGCAGCAACTGTTAGCAATGCATCAGGACGCTACTCCTTAATTAAGGACCCATTCATTGGTGAGTTCAAAATTAGTAAGGCTTCAACAGAATACATACGTGACTCCTACACCATGTGTATGTCACTGAAATCAACTAGTTATTTGAACGCCTTGATCCTTCGTTATAACTCACGTCCTGCGAGCCGTATTGTGATAAAGATGAAAGAAATAACTGATAGCCTCTGTGGCGTGGTGGTAGTGAATGCGACTGCTACGCGGGAGGTGCGATTTCAATCCCCGCTCAGTGCAAATATTTGTATGCATGAATATTGCTTTTTTATTTATCTAGATGTTTCGATAAATATGTATATCTAAAAGAACAATACGACAAAGTAGACCTAACTCCAAGTAGACCAAATGTAAACTGCAAGGGCACCTGACGGGCAATAAGTATGTTGTCGTCTAGTGTACCAAATTCAAAAACGACGTATTTCACGAATTCGAATTTATTCGCCTTGTTTCGGTCTGAATGCGTACCTACTGATTTTCATGTATTAGAAACAAATGACTTCGACTTTATAACTTCTCAGCTAATTAAAATCTGAACCCAAAAGTGTATAGAGCCTTTGGCAATTATGAATGTCACTTCCTACTAACACATGCGTTAGGAGTAATTACTTCAAAATTGCCGAAGTGTAGTGTTGTTTACACGATTCCAATTACTCCGCTCAAGGTTCATCCAATTACTTTAACGTGTACCTAGCTACCGTTAAACCCCCGGATAAACCAATATTACCCATCTGCGATAGTTATAGTAATTATAGTGACCTATTTCTAATTTGGGACTAAGTGGTGTCAGCTTTCATAATAATAGTTGACCATTACGATTTAAGAATATCATCCCTCTCTCTTTTATTATTATTGGAAACATATGGGACTAATTGTCTACCATATAGAATAGTAAACATTTTTCTGATTTAAAAGAGACAAAGTCTTTAGAAATCCATTTTTTTCAAATAGGTTGTGAAAAATGAAACTGTTCCTTACACCAAATTTAAGAGATTGATAAACACAAAAAACCGTACTATGTCAGATCTGATCATTCACACGTAAGCTAAATTTAGCTTGAAAATTAATTATGACTTATTTGTTACCTGTAACTTAATAAATCTGAGTTGCTCAACAACTTTGTGGGATCAATAGCTTAACTATAAGCTTCAGATATTGGGTGTAATCCGGGCTGTTCGCCGAACGAGGAAACACTTATTTTATGTTTAGTATCAGATACTCTAGGATTAATAGCCTCAGTATGTTGTATGTTTGATGAAATTTAATTGATTTTAGTTAAATGATGTGAAATTCGCGCTATCAATTCACCCCTGCACAACTATTTCCACTTTCCCTTGTGAATAATTATTATTCACTTTTACCACTCCGCGCCCATCCGGGATTGACGCTTTGTGTTGGATAGTGCCATTTATCCTGGCCGAATTTTATCAAGTAATCAATCTACTCTATCATCTTTACACAATCCATCCATCTTTTCATTCTTTTTTTCATGTTCGTTCTCAAAAACAAATACTGATTATCAGTATTCGTTTTATGTTTGGTCGCGATAACCGACATCCACGCGGGCGAAGCCTCCGACAAAAACTAGTATTTATATAAAAGTTACGATTTTAAATTAACAGTTAGTGTTACATTATTTTATATTTTAATGCTTATTAAACTGGTTAGCTACAACAGAAAGGGGCACCTTTTACGAAGCAGTGACTCCAAGTCAAAAGGCGAACTAAATTGAAGGAGATTGAGTGGAAAAGCGGGCTTTGACGATCCGGAACACAAGCTAGGATGGAAATGATTTCAAAAGGCTTATATAACAAAAGCATTATTTTCGAGACAAGCGAAATAGCAGCAATATTCTTCATGGATACAATATGACGACGATAATTAATTTTTTGTATTAATTCCTTTTCACTGACGCTTTATGATACAACGCTTTGTAATTATTTTAAATTTAAAATAAATTTTAATATTTCACTTTTTCTTGCCGTTTATCTTAAGTAAGTACAGATTAAAAAGATATTTCAAGCTCTTGAAAAAGAATTTGCATGTTAAATTCAAAAGGGCCATAACGTAAGTAAGTAACAAGCAAGTGACGAGTTTTTTAATTGGAGCTGTGGAAATATAAATAGGGATGTGACCACTGACGAGTTTGGAATTTAGGAACGTAATTTATGACGTGGGTAGCTACTAATTTTAACTCGGATATTGCGCTAAGGATATAGTCCGTGCGGTAACCCTCTGTTGCAATTAATATTTCTCTATGGAAAGAGAAACTCCCACCATCTTCTGACCTCCTACCTCCACTGGAAAAATGACCTCCAGGACACGACCTCCCATGGCCGATATGGAGGTCACTCAATCGTCTGCGTACAGTCGGCCGTTCGATACAAAATTTATACAGGTGCGAGACCAGGGCTTAAACGCGTGTGACTGAGGTAAAGTAGGGTAGGCAACATAAGGCGCTTGCTGATCGACTTAAATGTGTTGCCTACTTAGTCAATCGATAAAACAAAAGAGGATTATATGGGTCATATCGAGTAGGGGTGCGGGATCCGGACCTCTACGCAGTGCATTCTGAATCTTGGGCAACGGACATGGCAGCACCTCTCTCTCTCTCTCCATAGTTCTGTGTTTAGCCAATGCTGGGATTTAAGGTGGCCCAATAGGACATTTCACTAGCACCCAGCAAGTGAAATGTTTTTTGGACCATTTTGGACTTATTTCTCGGCATTTGAGACCAAGATGGCGTGTGATTTTAGTCGGCCCGACATAACCCCCCAATGGCCGGTGGGTTACCTCCACCCTAAAAGTAAAAAGTAATCTTACACTACCTAGCCTGGGGCTGATCCATTGTTTATCACTTTGTCTTGTA
Organism: Eilema sororculum; assembly: GCA_914829495.1. NCBI lineage: Eukaryota > Metazoa > Arthropoda > Insecta > Lepidoptera > Erebidae > Eilema > Eilema sororculum. Next base: position 13,348,993 of record OU618552.1, on the reverse strand, counting down.
AATGTTCATTAATTTTTCCATCCGTAAATCCATATACCCAACAATTATAAATTTTATATTATGTACATTATATACCTACCCATGAATCGACGAAGTCGGCCTTAATTTAGATATGATGATCCCTCTGTTTTCGTAGGCACCTTATTGTTTTTAAGGCACTTTGACACTCGTTCCTTAATTTATTAAGACAGGAGCCCTCCAGCTAATAATTCGGAGCTCCGGTCGTTATTTATCTGTTTACAGTTGGTACGTTATTAAACTTAATTAAGATGAAGCTTGTTGTACCGAAATGTTGGTCCAATTTCATTGAAATTAGATTCGTGGTTTTAGATGCTCATTAAGTAAAAGAAAGCCTGAAAATTTATGCTGTATACCTGTAGCTCTGTAATAAGATCTCTGGCAGTTCTACGGACAAGAAATACATATCCTGTATTATAAGTACAATATATTACCATTATTGTGCGAGGGATATGTCGATGACAACCTCACCTCCGGCCTAGCACTACGACCCACAGTCGGCGTGTGGTTTTAGTCGGTTCGAGTCCGACATAACCTCCCCTTCCGATTCCGGCAGGGGGGTATCCGAGGGGATTTACGCACGAAAAAAAAAAATAGTACAATATATTACCCACCTAAAGTAGTTCTAGTAACTCGTTTGAGCGAGTGAGCTTAGTTTTCAGCTTAATTATTTGCAAAAAGTACGTTAATGAAGTCCACTCGACCATTCAAGTTATTCTCTATTCTTACCGGGGAAGGTATGTACAGTTAGTATCAGATCGATCTTAAGGAACAAAACTCAAAATTATCTTAATTCCTTGATTTCCCCCCATTTTGTTGACTGAATTTTCTGATATTTTTACACCTTTAGTTCGGACAATATTACAATTTAAATCATTAAAACAGTTTCATTTGATCATTTTGAGATTTTGTAGTCAAGATCGTTCTAACATTGATTATATCCGTCACTAATAAGATCATCAGTTTATAAGGGGAAAAAACATATTTTGAGCTCAAAGAAATGTCAATCACCCTTCTGGTCAAAAGCCCAACTTTATCTGTTTGAGACTTTGACTGAAGAGCTGTCGATTGATCTGGGTTCCTTTGTTATACAATGAATTTCTTCCATTTGTCAAAAATATTACGGTATACCCACTTTACAAAGACCTCCATTTTCAAAGCTTAAAATATTAAGTTTATTAGGGCGCGTGGTGCCATCACGGGAGTCAGACTGGGTAAATTATATTGTCAAGTGTTATTCTACTTAATTACCACTTAACCACGTGCTCCCTTATAATCGTATTTCTAGGAAATATCATCAAAATGATATCATTTCCAACATTCACAGTAAATCAAGACCCTGATTTTCAAACATCCATTTTCGATAATATTAAAGTTGTAATTTCCAATTCCGAATGCTTCACAAGTTAAATCATGGCCAGTGTCAAGATAAAATATAATTGTAACTTTATGTAATGCCTGAAAATTGATTACTTTTGTAAAAGTAATTAAATGTAGAAGCTATATCATTAGTCCCCTTACTTTATTGAACGTGGGTCAGGATTTCATTAATTCCCTTTACGACAGACCCCAGGTAGGGAGCACATAGTAAAATATGGGCCTCAGGGGAACCGAGACTGCTTGGAGGGAATTTGAGGTATGTTATCCCTTCAGCCAATTTGATGATCCAAGTTGTTTTTATTAAGCTGAGAGTTCTAAATAAATACCAAAATAATGTTTGGACAGTGTTCCCATGGTATTATTCCCATAATAACATTTAATGCCTCTCCAACGAAAAGACGATAAGTATTACGAAACTTACCCTATTCATTTTGTTTCAAAGGCAGTTGAACTTAGAGAGTATCTAAGAAAATAGCAGATTTTTCGGTGTATTTTTAAACCTTCCCATTTATAACCTAACTAACTATATAGATAAAGGAACCACTACAGGAACACATAAAACATGAACGAATTCTGGTAGAAAAATATAAAATACTTACTCCTTTCAACAGCTTTACGGGTAATATATAAATCGGGGATGGCAACACTGTATACCTCTTCCGTCTCGTTTCCGAGGTATTTGTACCGAAATTTAAAAGACATTGCCAAGTGAGAAAGTGTAACGTTTCCGAGCTATTTCAGAGGAATGCGACCAACGAATATTTGTTTCCTTTTCACTGGTTCCCTGTGAAGTTTACCTAATGATATTTGTAACTTGTAACTTGTATAGCTGTTGATGTTCTGAAGGGCGAGGTGGGTACATAACGAGGTCTTTAACTTAGTTACGTATTAATGTTTTAGGTAATTTGTTTACATGCTCAGATGTTTGTTTAGGCGTTCAGCTAGTGGCAGCTTGATAGATTTTACTACTAATGATGTAAATGCGACAGTTTGATGGCTGGACAGATGTTTATTACTCAATCACTTCAGAACGGAAGCTTCGTATCCACTAGGCAACATTTGACGGGCAACACTTGTTGCTTAATAACTTCGTCAACGGTGCGAAACACGTGCGATGTTGCCAGCTGTCGCGCCACATGACGCTGCTGTTTCATGTTTGTTTGACGATTGATCATGCGTGGACATACAACATTGTTGAGCGTCTTTGTTAGGCAAGGTTGTGCGTCAATGTTTCTCAACATAGCGCGCAACAATGTTATCTTTTGGATACTAGGCCCTGATTAGATCGGAATGAAATTGGGTACAGAGGCAGAAATATCTATACTCTATCCGTAAGGTTCCATTTTGTAAGTTTTATGTGATTGATGATTTGATTGGTTAATAAATGTAAATAAAATTGTTGTATTGTATTAAAAATGGGTAGGTCGGAATAATTCGAAACCGAAGATCTAGCATGAAAGATTGAAGCAGATGGTCCACTTTAGAGAGAAAAGATTTTCTCTATCTCACTAACTAACCTTCATACGCTTTCAAAATCCATATTATAGTTTCATGTTAACACAATAAAACATCCCTCAACATTATTCGATTTGTAAGGTAACAAGAAAACAATTACTTGGATGGACTCTTAAATTCAGTGCAAAAAGGGACAATAGTCCCAACAGGATTAACACATTCACTGAAATCTAATTTGAAATAACTAGTTCTTCTGTCAGTACGATTGAATCATTGATATTTATTTACGTTACGTTTAACTTGAGTTTTGAGACGGAAATTTAGTTAGGTATAATAATATCAATTTGATCTATGACACTTTATTGAAATTTATAAGAATAAGAATAAGAATAAGAATCTTTATTTCCTAGAATATGGTTTACAGTGGTGTTGGGGTGATTTAGGATATACAGCATATTCTGCCAAATGCTGGTAAAATTCAAAAATGCTGGCTTGTTGTCGTATATGATGAGATCTGTGCTAATGGTTTCACTACTATGGATGCCCAAGACCGTGTGAAGTGTAGAAGTAAAAGCCGGAAAGTGTACCCCGAACTTCGAGGTGAAGACCTCAGATTGTTCAAAGTGGGGTATTCTAACAAATTGGGATAGATTTAAAGTCTGAAATAATAGAAAGTTTTCTTGTTTCCTTCCGCACTCGGACCTGCTAAAACCAGAATCCCATCTTGGGTTATCAGCTGCCGGAGGCAAAATAGCCATGGCATATCTCTCGCACCCTGGCTGAGCAAGGGCCATCTCCAGTTTCAAGTTGGCTCCAAGGCGCTATCACGGCGTGCCCTGCATGTGGTCGCCCATGTCGTGGCTTCCACACCACCTAGTATCCTGCCGTCACCCGGCCCCCCTCATGTTGGGCAACAGTCGCGACAGAGCGTTGGCTGTACCATTTAATTGGGAGCCAGACTTCAGAGATGCTCCCCAAAGTCCCACCGGCCATTTAGAAGGAACCCCAAATATTTTATTTGAGGCTTAATGCCCCATGCACTATGGGACTGGTTCTTGCAGGTGGTCCATGAAAGAACATTCGGTTTTACGCAGAGCCATCTGCGTTGCGAGCCAATTGCGAGTCATACATTTGGTGCGCTTTATTTCCGCCCCTTCGACGGTGATCTGACTTGGTGTGACATAAGTATTCATTGATATCTAACCTTGGTATCGTCCTAAAGTGAGATTTAAGCACCCAAGTCAATATTTAATTTTGTCATTACATTAACTTAATTTTACCAAAAAATCTTAACTTCGAGTCACAGAGCAGGGTGGGGCACGTACCCCACTTGCCATAGCATACATGCGTCAAATATACTACTATAATTTACACCACAACGTTATATAAAAGTTTTGTAATGTTTAAGTCTAAAACACTAAAACACCTGTGACTTAACAAAAGTTTCACTCACCTTGATAAGCCAGACACCTGACACTTTCCTTGTAGCTCTTTGTGCAAGAACAAGGTCTGAAGTACTAAAATTATGTATTTATTAATTTATAACGAACTTCGGAGCTCAGTGAAGTCGGTAATTAACTTTGAAACTTCAAACTTGCTCGTAATGGAGGCATGCGAATACCTTGATGCGAATAACTAAGATATGACTTAATTTCGGGCTTTTTAATTCTGTACATATTTAAAAAAAATGTAATAGTTTTAAATTAATTTATTTTTTATATTACAGTTTTCATCGGTAGTAGTTTAACTTATTCTAAATTACCGATATTCTTATGTAGTTAGTTTTAGCTACTATACTTTTCTTAGTCTTGTAGTGAATTTTCTATAGGTATGATCTTTATCATTGTGCTAAAAGTGGATTATAAAATAAAATAAAAATAAAATAAGATTTATTTTGCTCACCACGTAATAATTTGGAGTATACATTTGGCTAGTGTTATATTTACTTATAGTATTCCTATGTGGGGAGCTGGTGCCTAAACTAGGAAGAATCCTGTATTCCAGGTCAATATAATACAATAATATACAATATATAAATATATAGTTAGTAAAGTAGTGCTTAAGTATACAATTTGCATTGTCTGTTTAGCTATAATCAATTGTCCACTACCACAGTTAGAAAAAGATAGACATCATTATGTGAAAGCCGAAAAAGGTGTTTACGAAATATCTTAACTTGCGTGTCAGTCGAAATATGACTCAAAGAAATAAAATTCCCAATATAGTAATAGAATTCCTAGTGACAAATTTATCCTTGTATGTCAAATACTACATCGCGCAATCTGACATTGAAATATTTTACAAAGACGGAATACAAAAAATATTTGGGACGTGGCATGAATCGTAAAACAATTCTATTCAAATCAAGATTCATTTTATTCTAGTACCTACAGGAAAATCAGAGGTAACATTTTCGTGTGATAGAATAATCCTACATATCGTATTCAAAGTATAAAATTCCATAAATAAAACTATTGGATCGGAAAAAACGTTCTTATTTATTTTTTATCAGAAGACCGTTGTATTTTCAAAAAACATGGCAATTTATTGACATTATAATATCCTTGTCGTCGCCATTTCTTTTCTCATTTGAAAAAGGCAACGTGAAATTAGGTACTGAGGAGGTTTATTTGAAGCATAAAGTCGGTTGGACATATTGTGGCGAGCATGAGCTCAATATGAGCACCGGCATGCGTGTAGAATATCTGAGAGAGTTGGCGGGTTATTGTTGTCGATTTATGAGCTCTTCTTGAGTATGTAGTTCCAAATGGTCGGTTAGAAGAGGACTGTTAGAACTACCCATAGAATTTATTTTTAACTATCTGTTGCTTGGGGTACGGCAGCGTGAAATAAATTTTAATAGCACCAATTCAAATCGTATCAAATTCACAGTAGCATGGCATGGAATAATTGGTGCGATTTAAATTAGGTGCGCTGAATGAGATACCCCTATAAAACTAAAAATGAGTATTTCTGAACTAATATCAGCTACACCTAGGTAGCCCTAAACCTACAACTGGGTAGCAAGTCCCAGGCGCCGTCACAGTGTTCCTCTCCGTACCACGCCATGGACCCGGCGACCACACGGTGAATCCATGGAAGCATGAGAACCGGATATCTAAAATGGTGATATTTTTGATATCATTTTAGCAACAGGCAGAGTACAGTTAAATTGACGGACTAAATATTAAAAAAAGTAAATTGACTGTTTCCAATAAAGAAACAGTTTTGGCGTTTTTATATTCACTGACGATAAACGTGCCAGCACAATTTTACGGTTCCAGGCGGTCTGTTCATGAAAGTATTAAAAATATCCGAGACCTTTTTACATCGTAACCCAAAATCCGGTAGGCACATCAAATAACACACTTTTACATATTTTAATAAATAGTAGATTATCAAATGAAAAACATGCAATTTTATATGACTTAGAAGTCAATTCTTACATCAATTTCAAGAAATAAAACTTGTTCTTGCCCCTGAGTATTTGATTACTGAAAAAGGGAAAAAAAAAAAGAAAGAAAAGAAAAAATTAAAACGTAACTTTCACAAAATTACTACATAGTAGTACCTATAACAAAACTCGCTGTCGCTGTCTGTCCGTCCCTATGTATGATTCAATCTTTAAAACTACGCAACGAGTTGTGAAGCGGTTTTATTAATAAATAGAGTGATTAAAGAGGAAGGTTTATAGGTATGATATATGCTTAATATTGTAGAGGGTGCAGCAGGAACGGGATCGGTTATCACGCAGGCGAAAAAAATTTGGCAGTCTGGTTTTCGCCGGGTCAGCTAGTATAATAATGTTAACTAAATAACGCGATCATGCCTCATCATCATCATCCACATAAAGACATTAGTCCTGATTACATCCGAGGCTACGGTGCCCTCGGAGCTCAGGGTCCGCTTTCCGGCTCTTCCTCCTTCACATCGCACGATCTTGGGCGTCCAAGGTAGTGAGACCGTTTTCACGCATGTCACCCTCCACGACGACGCCAAGGCAGCACTTCTTGGGCCTACCCCTTCTACCTGGACCGGGTGGGGGCGCCATTGCCAGGTATTTGTTACCCACGGAGCTAAGCGGTTTCCGCAAGACGTGGCCGCACCAGCGGAGGCGGCTCTCTTGCATTTTATCTGCGATGTATCGGACATGAAGGCTGCCGCGGATGCGAGAGTTCCTCACGCGATCTTTACGCGTGACTCCACACATCCACCGCAGCATTTACATCTCCGTGACACGCAGCATGTGCTTGTGTCGCTCCAACAGCGACCACACCTCACAGCCGTGTAAGAGGACAGGTCTAATGATCGTTTTATAGACCTGCCCCTTCAACCTAACTGGCATTTTAGCATCGCAAGTGACGCCAGTCATTTCCCGCCACTTAGCCTACGCGGCGGCAATACGTGCCTTAACGTCGTAGTCGATGTCACCAGAAACGTGAAGTACAGATCCCAGGTACTTAACCTAATCCGTGCGCTCGACCAAGTCATCGCCTATGCGAACAGGTGTGGGATCTGTTGAGTTTAACGCCAAGTATTCTATTTTCGCCACATTTAGCTTCAGACCGCCGTTCTCAAGCGCCTCCTTACACACTTTCACACGTCGCACCAATCTGTTCCTGTCTGCGTCCATCAGCGCAATGCCATCAGCATACATAAGAACCATAGAGGCTGCTCATGTGAGTCTCTAATACTGTCCGACAAAACGTCTAATACCAAGCTGAACAGGTAAGGGACTAAGTACGGATCCTTGGTGTACCCCGACGGTGATGGGAAAGGTTTTCATGTCGCCAACAGCGGTCCGAACCACGGAACCGGAATCTTGGTATATGTCTCGGATGGTGTCGATGTAAGCCTCTGGGACTCCTTTGGACCGCAGTGCCCACCAGATCAACACACAAGGCATACAGTCAAAGGCGTTCTGCATGTCTAGGAATAGACAGTGCGGGGGCGTGTTCCTCGCCCTGTATCTCTCCGCAACGATCCTTAGGGCGAACGCCGGATCCATAGTCCCATGTCCGGGGTGGAACCCATACTGACACTCCGAGAGGGTACTCTCCTTTCGGATCCGGGAATCGATTATCCGCTCGTAAAGCTTCATGGTGTGGGACATTATCTTTATACCTCGGTAACTACCACACTCCTGCACCGATCTCTTGCCCTTGAAGACTGGCGTAATGACACTCAGCCTCCACTGGTTTACCGGTGAGGAGGACACGGTTATAAAGGTTAGCGAGGATGCCCACACCACGGGTACCCATTGCCTTCCAAGCCTCGATGGGGACTTCGTAGGGTCCGACAGCTTTCCGGTTATTCATGCGACGAATGGCAGTCTGAACTTCAGCAGGCGTGATCGGTGGTGCGATCATGCTTAATCAACATTTATTTCAAATTGCAAACCTATCATCAACTCATACCCGAACATTTTTTTGTGACATAAAATATAATTATTTTCATAAAGTATCTCTGTCGTGTCAGTCTTTCAGTTCAAAAATCTATAATATATTTAAGCGCACGAATTCTTTTAGTGTCTACACTTTTTATACTCTCCCATAATTTTATTTAAGGTTTTATCTGATAGAATTTTACGGGTTTGTTAAGCCAACGACATTGTTTAACAACCCAAATATTATATAATAAACGTGAGGAGAATGACAGGATATAAAATAAATGGGTATTAAAAGTATGAGTGCAAATGTACTTTTCATACCATTACTTCGAAATAAATAAAAAGGGACGGCTCGCTTGTCAGCTACTGTGGAGTCTATAAATACCCTTTGGTTCTTTTTCTTCCATTGTAGTCATAAACAAAAAGTTGAAATTGATGGAGAAAAATTTGTACATGCATAAATAATATACTAGTGCTCAGTTGGATCTCGCAGTAACTAATACATGGTTTCGACTACCTGCCAAACATAAAACCACATGGATGCACCCCAGGTCCAAGCATTGGCACCTGCTGGACTATGCTATCGTAAGGCGCAGGAACATCTCCCAAGTTTGTATCACAAGGGCAATGCGCGGGGCAAATTGTTGGACTGACCACAGGCTGCTTATCACCAAGCTTAGGCTTCGTCTTTGTCCTCCCAGACGATCGCTGCAAGTGAGGCCAGCTGTGTTGAACGTGGGACGATTACGAGATGCAGACCAACGTGAAATGTTTGTCGCGACTGCCACTGAGGCTGTGAAGTCATGCGACTGGTCTAACGATATCGAACGAAACTGGGAAATTTTGTCTAGTACATTATTTACAAGCGCAAAACTATGTCTGGGAAGGAAGGTGCGCAAACGCGAAGACTGGTTCGATGATAACGATGAGGAGTTGTGTGCAGCGCTGGGGAAGCACCGTTTGTTATTAAAGGCTGATAACATCAACGGAAGCGAGATGAAACAGAGCTCGCGTGAACTTCGGAGGTTAACGCGTCGATTAAAGGACGAATGGTGGCTGAATAAAGCGGAAAAGATCCAATGCCTACTGGATGCCCAACAACAAGGAGCTTTCTTCTCAGAGATAAAAGATCTGGTTGGGACAAAAGCACCAAAGAAAGTACCGATAAGGTCATCGGATGGCGCGCACTTGTTGTCTTCCGCGGGGGCTGTGCTGCAGCGGTGGGCCGAGCATTTCAACTCCCTGTTAAACGTAGAACGTACAGTGGATCTCGAGCATATTTCCAAGATACCACAATGTGAAGAACAACATCACCTAGATGACGCTCCGACTCTTGAGGAGGTGATAAGGGCACTGAAGCAGCAGGCGAACAACAAAGCCGCTGGTATCGATGGCCTGCCGGGTGATATCCTTAAACACGGTGGTCCTGCTGTACACGATGTTCTGTGGAAACTGGTGCTGGGTATCTGGGAAAATGAGACTGTCCCAAGTAGTTTCATACAGTCAAAGATCTGCGTTCTGTATAAAAACAAGGGTAATAAGTCGGAGTGCGACTCTTATCGAGGTATCTCACTTCTCAGCGCGGCCAGCAAGGTGTTTGCGCGGGTCCTCCTGAACCGATTAATTCCTTTAGCGGAAGAGATACTACCTGAGTCCCAATACGGCTTCCGACGAGGGCGAAGTACATGCGATGCCGTGTTCTCAGTTCGACAGTTACAGGAGAAAAGCATAGAACAACAACGACCTCTACATCTCTGCTTCGTGGACCTTGAGAAGGCATTTGACTGTGTTCCACGCGAGGCGCTGTGGCTCGTCCTGCGCAGGCTGGGCATCACTGAAAAATTTGTGCGTCTTATCCGCCTTCTACACGACGGGATGTCTTGCTGCGTCTCTGTGGAAGGTGAAGAGTCCCCATGCTTCTCTGTGAATTGTGGAGTGAAGCAGGGCTGCGTTCTGGCACCTACCTTATTCGCTTTATACTTTGCAGTTGTGGTAGAGGAAGCCATTAAATCCTGCCAAGAAGGTGTAAATGTACGGTTTCGGACTGACGGCAAACTCTTTAATCTCGGTAGGCTTCGAGCGCGCGCTAAGACCTGTGAGGTGCTGGTCACTGCGATAATGTACGCTGACGATCTCTGCTTTGCCGCTGATACTGCACAAGGGTTACAACGCCTTATGACAAGTTTGCATGAAAACTGCAGCAGGTACGGTCTGAAGATCAATGTTGCTAAAACGGAAGTGATGAACATCAACATGGGCACAACTACTCAACCACCTACTAACATACATATAGGTGGACAGACTCTCAGAGATACGAAGAGATTTAAGTACTTGGGTAGTTTCGTCACGGCATCAAACGACCTCGATGCCGAAGTCAGTAACAGAGTTGCGACGGCCTCAGCCTCGTATGGCAGACTTCGAGAGAGGGTTTTCCTATCACATGACCTGAGGCTCGAAACCAAGGTTGCCGTGTATCGTGCTGTGGTTCTATCGGCGCTGTTATACAGCTTTGAAACATGGTGCGTTTACAGAGGGCATATACGCATTTTGGATCAGTTCCACCTACGCTGCCTACGAGAAATCTCGAACATAGGATGGCGGGATAGAGTGTGCAATACCGAAATATTGCGGCGGTGTAAAGTTTATGGCATAGAGGCCTACTTGGTGCGAAGACAGGTGGGGTGGACGGGACATATCAGACGCATGCCAGATCAACGTCTCCCCAAACGCCTGCTGTACGCGGAACTTGCACAGGGTAAGCGCAGGCAAGGAGGCCAGTTCTTACGCTTCAAAGACGTTCATAAGCGCCACCTGAAGAACTGCAAAATTGGCGTCGAAACATGGGAGCAACAGGCCGATGATCGTAGTGAGTGGCGAAAATCGATCAAAAATGGCGTCCAGGAATTCGAGGCAGCTAGGACTCTTAGTCTGGACAGGGCGAGAGAGGCTCGTAAGACCAGGCCGCGTAGATTATACACGTACAACTACGTCAACAATGTCCTGACATGTACTACCTGCAACCGCACCTTTAGCAACAAACTGGGATACACCAGCCATATCCGGGCGCATGAACGAAGAAATTCACCAGTCCAGCGTCAGTCGCCGTAGCCGAAATCGGCTGGGAATCATCATCACTAAATCGCACTCAAACAGCTGAACGGGATCTGACTGAAATTTGATACTAGACTAGATTATTATTATCGATTTTTTCTTTGCGTTGCGAGAACGGAGTCAAAAATCAACGCGGATAACATACAGTATGCATATTATTGTAAATACATACAATGAATTTTAGTTCAATCGATGATGCTCGGCGGTAATGGGTAAAACCAGAATCCTCATAACATAAACCCGTTCATTACATACATTATCCATTACATTAGTGCAATGCAGAATTTGATGTTAAAACATTTCAGTTAAATTCAAGCTACGACGTCGTAGCTTGTATGCTACGATAATTCGTAGACGATCGTAGACAATGTGTTACAAACTTTACAGCTTAGCAGGTTTAGCTGCTTGTTTTATCACAAACAGGCAGTAAACTGATATTACCGTTTACTGCACAGAAAGTAATAGTAATAGTACAATAAATCTATCAGTCTAGAAACTCTTCTAATGAATCATACTTTCTACCGTTATTTCCAGAAAGACACAAAAGATATCCCAATCAAGATCTTTCGACTCCAGATGATACATACCCATCTGCCTATTGACTTACGAGACTCCTTATTCTCGGGGTTCAGCTAAACCTAACCTTGCAAAATTTAAACCAAATACCTAGTTCATTTGTGTTTGTAGAAAAGGTTGTATTTTAAGGTTTCCTTAAATGTAAATTAATAACAATTTTGGCATAAAATGTTGTAAGTTCCGTAATATCCGAAATAAAATTTTAAGAAATCCATTTATTCCTATCGGATACTTATTATTCCGCGCGGGCCGTTCAGTCAGCTGAAGAAATCCTTTGAAATGGAAGCGCGACGATCGATGACCTATCTATCTACTGCCCCGTATTGACAAAGAGATTTTTGAATTCAAGGAGTTATCAGGGCTGCCTTGAGTAAAGGTCACTGTACTGAATCATCTTTCTTTTTATAAAGGACACCTCAATTTGACTCCACCCGCCTGATGTTAAGCTAAAGGTAAAGTCTTGGAAAGAGGGTCACCATTGTAAACATGTACCGTGTTAACAGTGGTGGCACTCAGCTTGACGGCCTCATCAGATGCCTTTTCACGCCCCGCTTAAAGGACCCGGGACTATCTAGGAAGTCAAAGTGTTGCTCCCGATTCTGTATCTGATTTAAAATCCATATTTCTTACTATTTCTATACTATTATATAATAATTGTAAATTGGAAATGTTTGTTCGCGATGGACGCAAAAACTATTGAACGGCTTTTGATGCGGTTTTTTTATTAGAAAGGTCTTGACCAGACTTAAAATCTTAGATATAGGTTGATCAGTATTTCTGTGACCCTGGCATGAAGTACCAGACTCATAGAAATTTTAAGGAACTTTATCTGTCGCGGGAACAGGAGCAGTGTGTCCTAAAAACCTTTCTATTTCAAACTTAACGCGGACGAAGTCGCGGACAAAAAACTAATATTTTATATAGGACAAATCAATATGACTTCAGCTAGCTTGATATTAAGCTAAAGGCAAAGTGTCGGGATAGAGGGTTACAATTACTCAATGTTACGATGTTGGTCCTCCTCTTGACGACATCCTTACATGCTGTCTCACGCCCTACTTAAAGTATCCTGGACTATAGGAAGAAGGAAACTTATAAACTGGTAAAGAATACTAAGACTTTATGGTGCAGCAAAGACAAAAAGAAAATATTATATACTACAGTCCATCAAATCTAAGAGGTACCGTTTGACGTTTCATATTTTTCAAACAGAAACAACTTTGTTCATACGTACATTATTCAGTTTCGATAACCTTTTTCATAAAACCATGAATTTAGAAAGATTTCATTATTGTATCTAAAAATGTACAATTCTTAATATCTAAATGTAATTGAAAACTTTCAAACAAAGCAAAATAACACATATTTACACAGTAAATAATTTCTAATAGTTATATTCTTGACCTCATTACAAAGTTACGTAGTTAGGTCACTGCACGTAGTGTTGCGACTCTTCGGATACACTTGTATGCAAAAAAATCGTTTACATATACGAAAAATCGAATGTATTATTTACAAATTACACTTGACAACCAAACAAATATTTTTTCATGTGAATGGGATTTATCTCACATATTACGATTACATAACTAAATAGTTATGTAATCGTAAAATATGAGATAAAACCCATTCACCAAAAATACGTATTTATAAATCAAATATATTTGCTTCTTTAAAAAGTTGTCGAAAGCGATTTGTCGATTTTTGATTTTCGCGCCCAAATAAGTCGGGGTTTCTCGCGCTAACGCTGTCGAAATAGTAAATGGAGTCAGGGATAGTGTTTTTTACATTTATTTTTGTGTATGATAGTATGGGTTTGCATATTACAGAGAAATAAACAAATTTTTAACAAGCACATCCATTGATTTTACAATTACAATTTTTTCTTCTAAGTCTTATTTCTACGTCTAAAACTAATAAAAATAAGGTATGTAGAACCCATTCACAAAAATGTTGTTGCCTGATGTTATAAATTAACGACGTTACTGCGCGACCGCATAATGCACTGAATACACAGATACCCTAAAATAAATTAATTTAATTATTTTTAGGTCAATAGGCAAAATCGCAGGTGTCCAAGTCTCTACTATTTTTTTTTTCTGGCAACACTGCCAACTACAAGCGCACGCGGTCCGCTCGGTCGGTTCGGCGTCAGCAGTCTCTCGCCATCTTGGAAGCTGACTGTGCGCGTACTTGCTTTCTCGTTTGTGTTTTACAATTTGTGACTTGGCTATTACTTTTCTGGACTGATCATTCTTTATCCGATTACCTTGGCAATATTTATACTGGACTCCGAACTAAGCAAGTGTTTATTAATAATGTCGAAAAGAGGACGTACTTTGAACAGCCAGGCTCGTGAATTGGTGGTGAAATTACACGAGTATTTTGAGCGTGAATCTCAAAATGGTGGACTTCTACTGCCAGTTACACAAGTTCGGGATCGCGTCGGTGAAGCTCTCGGTATTGGTAGCCGCACCGTTGGCAAAATATTAAGTGAAAAATATGGGCCTTCGGGGAGTGACAGTAACGTACTTCACACACCGAAAAAACGAAAAAGAAATAAACCTGTGACAGGCATCGATGAATTCGATAGTCATGCTATTAGAAACCATATATACGGGTATTTTACAAGAGGCGAATTTCCAACATTGGCAAAGTTATGTGCAACTTTAAAAGATGCCGGGCTGTATAAGGGAAGCATAGAGTCGTTGAGAACGGTAATAACAGGAATTGGCTTCAGATACAAAAAAGTTGACAAACGAAAAATTGTTATGGAGCGACATGACATAATTATGCAGCGACTAACATTCCTGCGCGAAGTTAAACAAATTATAAACTGGGATAATGTAATATTTTTGGACGAAACTTGGCTAAATTCCAACCATTCTGTGCCGAAAACATGGACTGATGATTCTGAAGCTTCGTGCTCGAAGGTGCCGATAGGAAAAGGTGGACGCCTCATAATATGCCATGCTGGGTCGGCGTCTACAGGCTTCGTGGAAAACTCTTTATTAGCTTTCCAATCCAAAAGCACTAAAGAGTATCATGAAGAAATGGACGCAGTAAGGTTCCGAGAGTGGTTCTTAAATTTATTACAGAATATCCCTCCTAACAGCACAATTATAATGGATAATGCCCCATACCACTCTGTGCAAATTGATAAAGCACCTACGTCAGCCAATAAGAAAGCAGATTTGGTGGCATGGCTGCAAAGAAAAGGAGTGGATGCCGACATGTCACTATTAAAAGCTGAATTATTACAGTTAGTGAAATTGCATAAACCACCAAAACCGACATATGTAATTGACCAATTGGCCGAAGAGCACGGGCACAAAGTCATACGACTTCCTCCGTACCATTGCCAATATAATGCCATTGAACTGATTTGGGCCCAAGTTAAAGGTAATATTTTATAATATTATAATAATAACACGAGTACTTCTAACATTTATAATTTAAACAATGGTTTTCGTCTGCTATCAAATAGTTACATTATTGTTTTACAGGTTATGCAGCAAGACACAACACAAAACCACCCTTCAGTGTCAAGAAAATGGAAGGTTTATTAAAGGAAGCATGTGCCCAAGTTACACAGGAAGATTGGAGTAAAGTAGTACAAAAAACAAAGAAAATAATAATGGACGACTTCGAAAGAGACGTACACTTTGATAATGTAATGGACAATCAACTGGTCATTAATTTAAATGACGATGATGACGAAGACGACGATACTAGTACTAGTAGTGAATAAAAAAATATCCTAAACATTTCTTTTATTTAATTATAACAATTGATTTCTTAAAATTCGGATATTATAGTAATCGATCTCTTAAAGTTCGGATATTATAGTAATCGATTTTTTCATCCCATCCCTATCATTCAATTGTCAGAACTGTCAAACGGTACTTCTTAGATTTGACGGACTGTAGCTGTACCTGGGACATGAAGAGATGACATTAAATTTTAGACTTCATTTCAACATGCCTAAAGTCCAAAATGAAATGAAAACAGTTTCTTAACACATTTTCAATTAATCAGCAAAAAGTCATTTAATTTTTAACTTTAACCGCATCGTTTTAAAGTCTATTATTTAATGCCGTTTTTTGTAAATCGAGGTCCTGTTGTCTGATTTTCCTGTTATTCGGTACACACCTTAATTCTGACGATTGTACCATTTAAATCAATAAAACAGTTTGATATTAGTATCTTTAGTAAGTATAGTATCATTTTGAGTGCTTTGCTAGTCAAGATATATTATCTAATGCTGACTGAGTAGGTAGAGTAGTACTCATGACTTATACAAATTTGTTGTGGTAGGCATTCATTACGGGTAAGAAGTTTGTTGCGCCCAACTTTATGTAATAACTATCTAAACGTTGTTTGTACTCCGTGACAGCGGCGTTCTCAAAGCTTTGGCAGTTAAAACTAAGTTTAAAGTTAGTGTGAAAACTTTAGAGGGTGGAGATTAGCAGCACACTTACTGTTTAATCATTAAACGTTAAACAGCTTTACGACTTAAATGAAGCTGGTTAGGTTAGCGTAAACGTTTTATTGCTTTTTAGCCAACTGCGCTAGCAATTGGAAATTAACAAATAGTATGACATTTCACGATGCATTTTTAACAATGTTATCATAAGTTCTTCTGTGAAAATACCAAATGAGGATACAGGCAAATATTAGGTAATCTGTGATATAGGCCAAGTGAGCGGGTGACGGGGTTGAAACTCTTTTATTTCTATGGACCATGAAGTGCGGTCGGATTAAGGGTTTGTCTTTTCACATGCATGGTAAACTACGGTACAGATAGGATATAATAGAATAAGGGTACCTTTGCCCGCACTTAACCTATTAGGCTAGAGCAGCTAGCCTAACTCCGCCTAGAAGCGCAGAAGCTTACTGGGGGCTTCGCGGAGCGACCTCACTGTGCCGAGAATTTGGTATCGTTGATCGGCCACTGCCTCCCAGTCCAGTATTACGCGCCGAAACACCCCCTGCAAAGGGGGCTGTCCGTGACACCAATGGTATACAAATGCTTGTTGAGGGGAGAGTGACACGTTATTGTCCCCATAATTGAGACTTGTTCTGTCTAATTTTAGAAGACGTTTCGTTAGTCGTTCGTTTATCAACGGTATGGTCTTTTTTGATTGCCTGCAGTTGGTTTGTACCCATCTTTGGTTATGTAGTTACATAGATCTCTCGCGTATCCAAGTACGGATCTGTAAGAAAGGGATCGGTAGTGGTAGCGGGCCAGCAGTGGC
This sequence comes from Eilema sororculum, assembly GCA_914829495.1. Taxonomy (NCBI): domain Eukaryota; kingdom Metazoa; phylum Arthropoda; class Insecta; order Lepidoptera; family Erebidae; genus Eilema; species Eilema sororculum. Next base: position 13,331,806 of record OU618552.1, on the reverse strand, counting down.
CATATCGGAACCCGTCCTCGCGAGTTCATCTGCAGCATACTGTATAAGTACTACGGTACGGATAAAAGGCCCCATTGAGAAGCCGCTTTGTATTAAAACAAAAAACAATATTGTCATATTTAAGTCTATTTCATGGTACACTGTATCTGCTGCTAAAATTGCCCGCTGATTTTCTTGCCGGAGTCTTCTCAGGTCTGGGCCGCGTTTCGAACCGGTGGTCCATTTGATAAACTAGTATTTAATATTTATTTTATATTGACGTTTTGTAAATTCCAATTTAATGGTCTATGCAGAATAAATGATTTTTGACTATGACTTTGCTGCTCCTGTATGCGGTCGACTACAAATTCGTACCTTTATCGATTAGTATAATCACCATGCCTCATCAATGTGAAATAACTCAAAGCCCTTAGGGATTATAAAATGTTGGACGTCGAAGTCAAAACGAACTGAAACAATTCACGACATTAACGTAACGCAAGTAATTTCATAATTTGCAAAGTTTGAATATTAGTGGAAATCGCTGATTTACGTCCCGAATAATTCAAAAATGTGTCTCTTCAACCGCATATATCAAGGAGTTTCGTTCATAGGGCATCAATTGCTTGAATGTATTGAAACGTACGTCGGCGTACAATAATTTTACGTGGAATTTTCCAATAACGGAGTAGATGAAGACGTTTGTGCCGTGCAGGAATGCGGGGAGCCGGTCTTCAGCCATCGACTGAGTTTCGTTGATTACTATCAACTTGGAGGAAATAAAAGCTCCACCGTAAATAGCACTGCTCACTCTGTTAATGTAATGTTTGTCGAGGCGAGATTCTGATTGAACGTTAGCCCACATAACTAGAACCAAGTAACCGAGTTTAAATATTATTTAATTGATGAGTCTTTTTATTCAACTAAGCATATACCTACTATTGTAAGTATGCTAGTGTAGTATAGTAATACATGTAGGTAGTTTTCGAAAATATACAAACTTTTTGAAATGCCGTGAGTCGAAACTGGACGAGTAACTTTTTAATTTCCAGCAAATCTCAATAGATTCCTATAAAATTTGTAAGATGTTCACCTATATGAGCTTAATCACAACAATTCATTTACTAAGCAGATTCTAATTTCGTGCTAATATCGTGTAAAAGAAGAAATATTAACCTAATACGATCACAATAAAATGGCCTTTTTAGACCTAAAGATGTCTTATTCAATATGACTTGAATTATTATTATTCTGCAACTTTCTTTCAGTTTATGATTTGAGATTGACATGCTCATTCACATCGAGTGAGAACGCGGACAATGGTAGGGACGACGCGCGTTATAAACGAGTGCGGAAGAGGGTAGACCGATACGGTCTGCCTAATAACAACTAACTCGGCGGTCATCAGTGCATCCGTGAACATGGCGCTTGTAACAGCGCCGAAATAGCGGATCCTCACAAACCTTAAAAAACATGGTAAATATCCCGGAAAGTGTTTCTTTCAGTTGAATTATTATTTTACTACTACCGGATTAACTATAGCTAGCAGGTCAGATTGACTTTATAATACAATTTTCGATTTTGACAGTTTGACCGTTTTTCCATGCGACTAGAATATGGGGTTCTTCAAGAAGGACATTAGAAATTCCTTATAGAGTCAGTGCTGTCGCATACTTCCATAGGCTACGGTAACCACTTTCCATCAGGTGGGCGGTGTCTGCCATCTAAGTGGTATAAAAAAATCTACGACTTCTCAAATAATAATACGAACAAAACCTTTGAGGCAAGCAATTTTTTTGTACAAAGCTCGAAGAATGTTAATAAATAGTTTATGGAAGATTCCTGTTGCTTCGACAAAAAGATTATGTCGAGTAAGTGAGGATTATGTAGCTATTTTATTACTTACTTGGCTTCATAATAATTTACATTGTTTCCTTGACTTTAAGTAGAAATATTCTATCATAGACAGCCTCCGTGGCGTAGCGGTAGTGAACGCGTGCGCTACGCAGGAGGCGCGGGTTCGATCCTCGCTCAGTGCAAATATTTGTATGCATGAAAAAGGATATTTGCATTGGTCTGGTCGTGCCTCGGAGAGCACATTAAGTTGTCGGCCCCGGTTGCCATACGAACATCTATGGCAGTCGTTACGGGTAGTTGGAACCCACAAAAGTCCAAGAACTGGTTTAACTGTAATACTTCGATATCGCCTTTGGGTTGTGGAGGTCAGATAGCAGTCGCTTTACAGAACATATCGAAGATCAGCTAAATCCGCAGACTGGTAAAGCGGACCCTAGACTTCAAGCTGAAAGCTTCGGATGCGACTGGTATTACTGCAGAGATGAAGAAGATTTGCCATATACTATCATAGGTATAAAATACAACACATGGTAGATTCTATCCCACTTCTTATTTACTAACATTCTTTTTTTTTCCGTGCGGAAATCCCCTTGGATACCCCCCCTGCCGGAGCCGGAAGGAGAGGTTATGTCGGACTCGAACCGACTAAAACCGCTGTGGGTCGTGGTGCTAGGCCGGAGGTGAGGTTGTCATCGACATATCTCTCGCACCCCGGCTGACCCAGGGTCATCCCTTACGGTCTGGCCCTCCTCAGCAGGGGGGATAACGGTGTCCCCGACTCGCCCCCGGAATGGGGAGGCGCGCTTTTCAGCGCGCCGCATTTACTAACATCCTACTAATATTAGATATGTCATAGTTTGAAAATATGTTAAGAAGTTCATAAGTTGGTTACTCAATCACTCTCGAATGACTGGATCGCTCGAGCTGAATGGTATAAAGATAGATTATAGTCCAGCATAACACAGGCTTATTTTTATGCCTAGAATAGATTTTCATGGGTCGCGGGAACGGAAGCAAAATTCCACGCAGGCGGAACTGCGGGTAATTTTTACAGTATAATTTTATTCAAACAGACAATATACATGCTCGACAATATAACGTACGTATTTATTTTTGATTTCATTTAGGTATAGACGTGATGCGTATTCTTATTCTGGCACTAAATCTAACCCCTGTAATGCAAACAACATGTTGTAACAAGAAAATAAAATAGAAACCTCAACACAAAGTCGCACAATCAGGCTATGTCAAGACTCAAGCCTAAACTGAATGCAAACACGACGTGTACGTACGTTTCCACCGAATAGCACGTTGAGCGTCGTCGTATGACGTAAAACGAAATTATACTCTATTTCTTTATTTGCAAGACATTTTGAATTTTTGAGGCAAGAGTTCTTTAAATCTTGCAAGAGAAATAAAGTTATTTATTTTTATGCATTTTGTATAAGTGATATATATTTTTCTTTGTAGTGACACTTGAAATAAAATATCTCCAAGATTCTGTGTTGGGATTGAAAGTAAACTTAGATAGATAGTTTTCACACAAATCCGTTGTCCATAATAGATCACAATTATTACGAGACCAACATGAGAGTAATTTTTCTCGCCATTCACGTCTATCAAATGAATTATACTTATTTAATATTTGGGAAATAAACTGAAATCAATTGACTAAATGAAAAAATAATCAAAATTTCCACAAGTCGTAGACCATTAAAATCGTTATAGTCATACAATTCTTAACAAATAGTAGTGAGGCAGATTGAATCTGTCGCGTACACGCTCCCGATGTATTGCGTTTGACGTCAAAAACCAATAAATAATATTATCCAAACGTTACACATGAATTGATAAATTGAATACGCGTTAACGTATCCGAATGCGTTGATGTGGACGCGCGCTTTACTTACAAAAACTGCACTAATATATAACGTTGTACTCTCGTTTATATCTGAATGTGTTGAATAAAAATAAATAGCCCGATAATTAATGTGAATGACATGAATATCGAATAGTGCATTAATGTAGGAAACAAATTCTACAATTAACAAAAGTGAAGAAGATTCGTGTAGTATGGGTGGAAGCATGAATGAAACCCCGAAGAGAAATAGGCATGAGCATAAATGTATGTAGAGATATATTTAAAAAAATATATTTTATTTACATAGTTACTATCACAGTGATTAGGTGAAGAGAGCCCAAAAGACAACCCTAAAGGCCAAGCCAGGTTGGCTTGGCATTGTGTCAACCGGTCGTTAATTTGCAGACGAGTATTTTGGTATGTCGGACGGCAGTTGCTCCTATAAAAAGCAAATGACCAATCCAATAGAAGAAGGGGCAGGAGATCAAATTCTGGGCAGACATGGAGAACAAAGAGCAAGTTTCAGGTGCGGCTGGCATTAACGCATTTTAAAAGAAAATAATTAAAAAAAAATGATCTTGCAAAATCATCTACATTCACGCCACGAACGCCCGTCTCATTTCACGTTTGTATACTTTACATACATTTGAACCGTTCACTGTGGACAGAATGGTACGTGACATATCTAAATAATTTGGGCAAGTGCGAGTCGGACTCATACACGAAGTACCATCTATACATATAAAATGACTTGTCCCGACTGACTAACTGATTCATCAACGCAGAGCCTAAACCGCTGGACCTACAAATTTGAAATTTTGACAGTAGATGCATTTTCATCCACTAAGAATGGATTTTAGAAATTCTGCTACTACAGGGGTAAAATAAGGGATGGATGTTTATATGAAAGTTCGTCATTTTTAGCTAGTTATCTATACAACATTGAGGTCTAATATCTAATGATTAGATCTAATCATTATATTTCTTTTATCAGGTAAAATGCTGTTGTATAAAGCAACAAACTATCGGTGTGCAGAATATTATTGCTGTGTCTTCGAAAGGAAAATCGAACTGGAGAACCTATTTTGGCTGAGAACATGCTAGATTCTGCTTACATCGATATTTTATTTCAACCAGAGGACGGGCACAGAGTTTAAGGGGAATAAAACAATTGACTATGGATAGACAGGAGCTGTCGTTATTAATACCATCGAGAACGCGGTAACAAAATCACGTGTGCAGCATGGGAGCCCCCCTGAAATATTTCCTTCATTTAAATTTAATTATTTATGTTTAACATGCATACATAGTTAAATATTCGGTGATAATTTCAAGCGTCTACCTTGCCATTATTATGATCAATAAAGCGCGATATAAAAATCACATGTGTGGGAGCCCCAATGATATTACATATAAAAAAGAGGCAGATATGTTATTACAGTGCGCCTGGTGAAAACGCGAAAACGTCCCAATTGGGACGTATCGCATTTAGTATATGTCTGGCAAACGCCAAGGTATCACGTATGTAAGTGCATAATAAAATTGCAACAAAAATGCCATCGTGTGTTTTTAAAAAGTGTACAAATTACGACATTAAAATAATAAAACACGAGGGATCCATTTCCTATCACATGTAAGTACATACAATATTGTCGATTTATTAGTGTATTTCATTAAAATTAAAGAAGACGGCAAAGAAAAAAGACAGAAACATTTTTTGATATGAGTACGACAGGACACAACAACACTGTTTGCATAGATTATCAGTACAGATGCGACACTGGGTAATTTTCACTTTTCTGCCTACTAAAGTAATAATTGACATGTTATTCAGTTTTACTTGTTATTTAAAATTCAGTGACAAAATCCAAATCCTTTAAATAATTTTAATAACTTAACTTCTTTTTCAAGGTTTCCGACTAATGAAGCTCGACTTCAAGAGTGGATTGCAATTGTTAGGGAACAACGAAATGAGTTTGACTGGACACCTTCAAAAAGCAGCAGAATTTGTAGCAATCACTTTGAAGCCACTGAGAGATATACTCGTACTTCGAAATAAGGTCGAACATGCTCAGGAAGAATATAAACAATTGACAGATATACCACTGTTCGGCTTCATTCTGAAAAATAATCCCGATATAAAAAACTTTCTAAGAGGCAGAAAAGAAATAAATTAAATTCATTTGAAGGCGTTTAATTTTTTATCATAACGTCATTGCGTCACTATGGTTTTATTTTCGAGAAGTTTCTTTATTATCTTTTTAATTGTTATCATTTTCCGAAGTAAATAATGACGTATTGTTTTTTCATTTCATTTCTTGCCTACCAAAGAAATACCCCTTCTGTTCAACAAAATCATAATCTATGCTTAGAAGTGCAATCGTCCGAATCATTCCGAATTATAGCTATCTTTTTTACTCACGTGCTTATCCCATCTTTCGTACTACTTTAATGCTAATTGTCAACTATTGTGCACTGACAGACTGCTGGATCAGATTTGAGGAGTCTGCTGTTACTATGAACGTAACATATCTTGTATAAAATATCATTGGGAGCCCCCCTTAAATCATTATTTTATTTTAATTTGATCATTTATTTTTAAAGTTAATGTACTGTTATATATTCTGTGAATATTTCAAGCCTTTATCTGTTGCCGATATTAATATAAAGCATAAAAAAAACACCAGCAAACCACATTTGTTGGTATATAAATAAATACTTTTTCAGTTTTCATTATTTGTAGTTATTGCGGTAATAGAAATACCTACATCATTTGTGAAAATCTTAGCTTTCTAGCTAATATGGTTCTTTAGGTACAGCCTCATGATAGACAAACTTATAACAACACGTTTGTTCTATGAAAACCCCCTTAAAAATCTTTTATTTTGTTTTTACCCGCGACGCCGACGGAATGGAGACGGTATATGCGTTCGGGGTGAGGAGATGTTTGTGTGTTTGTTCTAATCCAATTTTAATGCAGTTTTCAATTTTGGATTCGGCTTTAATTGGAACATGTTCCTAGATAGGTGTTACAATGACAACTCAACGCGCTACAGCAAGCATTTTTAATGCACATCAATGTTGCCAATTTTCTCCAAAAATACTAGTCCGATTTTGATGCAGTTTTCAATTATTGGTTTAGGTTTGATTGGTGCATGTTTTTAAATAGGTGTTACGGTGACAACCCACTAGGGGGCGCTGCAGTAAACATTTTTTGAATAATTTTTCAAACGTCGTGGGTTTTTTCAAAATTTTTAATTTTATTACTTGTTAGTATTTGTTGTTAAAGCGGCAACAGAAATATGATGATCTATAAAAACTTCAGCTTTTTAGCTAACGGGTGATTTTCAACAAGTGATTTTTTTGTATCATTTCGGTGAGATTTTTCTATTACAATGTCTTGTTAAAATATTTTGTAACGAAAATAAACTTTAATTTTATTTGTAACATATGCGTGAGTGGACATCATGTAACATCAAAACTTACTGAAATATTTAAGATTGAATTTTTAGGAGCCCACAGAAATGAAAAGTGTCCACTGAAATGATAAATCGTCCACCGAAATGACTAGACTGTGCACCGGAATGAAATTAACCCACTGAAATGATACAGCCAAGGACATCATTTATTTTTTAGGAGGATTCCGTAGATTGTCTGAAACGAATCTAAATAAATTCCATAGAGATATCACTAGACTGTATTTGTGATATTTATTAAATATAAGATCAAACTATTATATTAGAGAAAAAAAGTTAATTTTTTGCGGAACGAGTGTTGTGTTTTTACCCGACTGCGCGACGCAAAGGAGGATAATGTGTTTATCAGTCTATGTATGTATGTTTGTTTCTATGTAGAGACCAAATGCATAGGCCGATTTTGATAATTCTTACGTCAATCGATTCGTCTTAACCTTGCGAGTGTCACTAGAAACATGACAATAATCAAAATTCACCACGGCGACAACCAGACGCCATATTGTCAAAATGAAAAAGAAAGTCGATGAACTATGTCAAGTGGGGTGTCGTTGAATAGGTATTTTAAAATCATCTTTAGGTTCCTTTTATCATTTTTCATTTAAAATAATAGTTTAGGATATAACGATTTAAAGTTGTTTAACGAAACAATCGCTAAATTTCTTAGTTATTTATTTTAAGTTATAAGTTTTTATTTCAAGTATAGACGATATGAAGGACATTAAAAGGAGATTACGAAAAGATATACATGTCATATCATAACTAAAAAGTATAAAATAAAACAAATTATTAAAAAATAAAAAAAAATTGCCAATCATAAACCGAAAGAAAATTAATGGATACCGGCTGCTATCAAATCGGTCTTTTCAGTGGCAGTCGGGTTTTTTTATTTACTGGTAATAATAATAGTGTTTTGTATGTAAAACTTCAAAATGTACTAAATCAATTCTTATATTTTTACGCCACAATGATTTAATAAGAAAAATTATAAAAATAATGTGAGATGTATTTGGGTAGTCTGGAGGTACACAAGCAATGAGACAACGGCTTATCATCAGGACGTATATTCGCAGACTGGTTCAACGTATTACATTGTCTTAGCATAACTTATAAATACCCACTGTTCTATAAATATATTTTAATTGTAATATTAACAATTCAATATCCTTAACAGTACTAATTATTCTATCTTAAATCTATCAACAGGTTTCCTTATACGCCGAGGACATCGATGCACAGGTGACGCAGGTGGAGTTGTAACCGTAGGTGAATGTTCTGAAGGAACAACATCTACACTATCTTGTACTTCCATTTCTTTATTGGTGTCTACTATCCCGTATCCGGGCAGTGCCCCCTCTATCCCCTTACTTAGCGGCTCGACAACATTCTCCTCAATACTCTGTTGATCATCAATTCCCTCTGGACAGGTAACATCCGAAAAGCGCGGTCGATGACGCATTTGGTCAATGTGCCTTTTATAGAATTGACCGCTATCCGCCTTTACCGAATACCTACGCATACTGTCTACCCCCTGAACAGTACCCTTCACCCATTTGTCTCGCGCACCGTACTCACGTGCCCAAACTAAATCTCCCTCTCGAAAATTCCGCGGGGTACCGCCTGTATATTCGACCTGACGCCGCTGGGCGTCGTGAACCCTGTTTACTACGACCCGATCAGTTCGTAACAAATCTAATCTCGACCTTAGCGAACGTCTTTGCAGTAACATGGCCGGGGTCTCACCGGTTGTACTGTGAACAGTATTACGGTATGCTAGTAGAAATGTTTGTAACGCCGTGTCAATATCTACCTTATCCCTATCTGCTTTCTTAATCGCTCGTTTGCACAACTTAACGGCGTTCTCAGCAGCCCCGTTTGAGCATGGATGATAGGCTGGTGAGAAAAACTGTTGTATACCATTATTTTTTAAGAAATTTTTGAATTCTGAACTGGTGAACGGTGGCCCTTGATCGGAAACTACTTGTTCCGGCAACCCGTACCTAGCAAACGTCGATCTTAACTTTTTTATAACCTTTGACGCATTAGTGCCTGTCATTTCGAAAACTTCTATCCACTTCGAAGTAGAATCAACTATTACGAAAAATGTCAAGTCTTTGTATGGGCCTAGAAAATCAATGTGCAGCCGGCTCCAAGGGCGAGTGTGATAAGGCCAAGGGTGTATGGGAACCCGCCGGGGCGCGTCGGCCTCTGCCGCACACGTCTCGCACTGCTTGCACATGGCTTCTACCGCCGCGTCAACATTAGGCCACCATACATAGCTACGCGCTAGACTTTTGGTCTTCACTATTCCCATATGACTACTGTGAAGTTGCTTTAAAACTTTATTTTGCAAGCAAGAAGGTATAACCATGCGATATCCCCACATTACACACCCGTATTCCGTATATAATTCATTACGTCTAATGAAGAAGGGTTGGATTTCATCGTCTGTACAAGTTACAGGCCAACCGGATTGTATATATTTCAAAATTCTACTTAGAACCTTGTCACTGTTTGTTGCTTCCTTAACGTCTTTACTGGTAACGGGTAAAAAATTCTCGACGAAGTTAACGTACGTACTTTCCTTTTGTATTTCTACACTATTCCTGTCTTTGCATGGTAGCCGCGACAAAGCATCAGCACAGTTCTTACTTGATGAAACATACTCTATATCATAGGTATAGCCTGCTAACAGTACCGCCCAACGTTGTAGCCTAGACGCGGCCATTACTGGAATGCCTACCTTATTACCTAAGATGTAAGTCAAAGGTTTATGATCCGTTTTAAGAATAAATTTACGTCCATATAGGTACTGATGGAATTTACGAACTCCGAAAACGATAGCGAGTGCCTCCCGATCTATTTGCGAGTAAGCGCGCTCTGCCTGGGTCAACGAGCGTGACGCATATGCGACCGGCCGTTCGCCATTCGCAGTCGAATGCGATATCACTGCACCTATACCTACACTACTCGCATCCGTTGTCAAAATAATAGGCAACTCTGGGTCATAGTGTATTAGAACTTCGCTACTAGTCAGTAAATGTTTAACGTAACTGAAAGAGTCTTGACATTTTTGGTTCCAACTGTACCGAACACCTGCCTTAAGTAAGTGATATAACGGAGCTAACACTGTACTAATATTCTTTATAAACTTGCCATAATACATGACCATTCCAATGAATGCTCGCAACTCAGAAACATTTCTAGGGACTGGTGTCTTAATTATAGCTTTAACCTTGTCGGGACACGTGTGAACGCCGTCTTTACTAATAGTGTAACCCAAATAATTAACTGATTTCGCAAGGAATACACATTTATCCTTCTTTAATCTAAGACCGTATTTTTTTAAGCGATCAAATACTTCGCATAGGTTACGCATATGGCTTTCCCTGCTGGACCCTGTAATAATTATATCGTCCAAAAATACTCCAACTTGAGGTAAATCCACAAATAATTGCTCGAGACGTTTTTGGAAAATACCTGGACTTGATGAAAGTCCATATACTAGCCTATTATACATAAACAAACCCTTATGGGTATTTATCACCGTGTACTTTTTGGTGTCGTCTAGTTCAAATTGCGCGTAGGCCTGAGACAAATCGATTTTACTAAAATGTTCGCCACCTCTCAACCGGAGCAGCAGTTCCTCCACCCTCGGCAGCGGATAACGGTCAACTTCTATAACTTTATTGAGAGTTAACTTGTAATCTGCACATATTCTAATGTTACCGTCCTTCTTGACGACCGGCACGATCGGTGTCGCCCAGTCCGACCGCTCGACTGGAGTGAGAATGCCGTCGAGCTGCAGCTGAGCAAGCGCGCGCTCCACGGGCTCGCGCAGCGCGTAGGCCAGAGGCCGCGCGCGCATGAACACGGGCTGCGCCCCGTCCCGCACGTGTACGCTCACCTTGCCACCCGTGAATCGACCCAGGCCGTCAGCGAATACCTCAGAGTATTTGGTGCTGAAAAAAGACATATCAAATAGAGAATCTTTGGACATAATCATGTTATTACATTCATACTTTACTATGGGTAACTGTATTTTTAATTCGGCCATCCATTGCCGACCTAAAAGAATAGTTTTGCCGTTTTCTATAACAAACAATTCCAGTGTTTTACATCGGTTTTTGTATTTTACTACTGGCAGTATCACTCCTAGGGGTTTAACGGACTCCCCCGTATAATATCTGAGCGTTAATTTACAAGGATTGAGACTTAAATCTTTAAACATTCTAACATAACATTCTCTGCTTATGCACGTAATAGCACTGCCGGTGTCACATTCCATTTGAATATCTTTTCCATTAACGTTCAAATTCACACACACCGGCTTACATTCTACAGCCGTTAATCTACCGACATCAACATAAATTACCTCGTCACTCTCCGTACCATCGCTGTCGTTATTTATTTGCTCGACGTTGACGTTGAAATGTCCTGCCAAGTTCGGACACATGCGTCGCAGGTGCCCCGGCCGGTTGCAGACTCGGCAAACATAGCGCACAAACTTGCAAGTGGCTGCGTCATGTCGGGCGCCGCACACCTGACACTGCTGCTGCGCACGCTCACCCAGCTTAGCAGGCGCGAGCGCTGCCGATGCGCGCGGGCCGCGCCCCCGCGCCGCGTGCGGAGTGGCCTCCCGCGCCACTCCACCGACGTCACGCGCAACGCCGCGCACCGCCGCCCCCTTTCCCCGTGGTAACCTGGTCGCACCCATGGCTTGGTACGACACCTGCACGGGCGTCGTCGAAGGTTCGCATGCCGATGCCCTGCCCCCAACAACCTCTGCCGCGTCTTTTTCCGCCGCCTCCATACTCACTGCCAACCTATATGCCTTGCCAAAGTCTAACTTACTTTCGGCAAATAACCGTTGTCGTATAATCTCATTACTTATCCCACATACTAACTGGTCTCTCAAACTTTCTTCCAACCAAGCCCCAAAGCCACAGGTCTTCGACATTTTTTTCAATATGGCGGTATATTCCGAAATAGTTTCGTCCTCCCCTTGTTTGCGGTGCCGAAACTTGTACCGCTCGGCTAACTCACTGGGCTTCGGTTGTAAATGTTTCTCCATAATTACCGTGATCTGCTCGAAGGTTTTGTCTTTAGGCTTATCCGGCGTACACAGGTTGACTAAAAGTTCATAACACTCTGCTCCCATTACTGTTATCAACGTAGGCACTTGTAACTCACTAGTTATTTTATTTACTACGAAATACTGTTCTAAACGTTCCACATATAATCTCCAATCGTCCGTGTTTACTTTAAATTCCGCAATTTTGCCGACCGACATCTTTTACCAATTGGAATCTTATAACTTTTATTTTATTTCTTACGTAGGTAAGTTCGTATACTCGTCGCCACTGAGATGTATTTGGGTAGTCTGGAGGTACACAAGCAATGAGACAACGGCTTATCATCAGGACGTATATTCGCAGACTGGTTCAACGTATTACATTGTCTTAGCATAACTTATAAATACCCACTTATTTGCATACATCACATAATGTAAGTATGTTCAAAAGAGCTAAACACTTCATCTTAAACATAACAAAAAAAAAAATAGATCACGTTATCGTAAATTATTGCAAACAGTTTGGCTATATAATCCGATTATGTACTTATGCGAAAAGAATGAAAATAGCGCAATCACTAGTCACTATTGCAACAGAATGAATGAATTCAATGAATCGATCCTGCTTCTTTTTTTCTAGCATATCTCTCCCTGTCTTTTCTAAGAAACTCTTCGCGTGTGACGTCATTGCTCTTAATTCTCTCTTATCTTCTTCTTTCATATAACCTTCTTTTTTCTAAAATCCAAATCATAATTTTTAAACATTGAACATCACATTGTCTAGAAGTAAGTACATCTATTATCCATTTTCTAACAAGATATTTTAAACTGTTGTTTTATTGTATTGTGATAAATAAAGGAAAAAAAAACAAATATTAACACATCAAATTAATCCCAAATATCGAACCTACAATATCTAGAATTATGTCACCAAATTTTTATGATTCAATCTTAGACTCAAGGATCTCTAAAACTTATGATTTTATCATTTCTAAGTTAAATTTCATTTAAGTGGACTGTTGTCGGTATTACAGTCCACCGAATCCACTGAAATGATAACACCGAGGTGATAAAAATAATAAGTTTTACATTTAACTCCGATATTAGAATTAATATTAAAATGTCAACACTGCTGTAACAAAACATATCTTACGGCGAATTTAAAACACAATTTTGAAATAAATTGAATGAACCTAACACGAGCTATAACGGCCACAGAAATGATACTATTTTTGTCCCCATATCACTGAAATGATATACTTACTTTACGGCGGGAATCCACGATGATTTTGTGACGCGTTCGTGCGCTCCAACGAATGTAGGGGGCCTGATTCGAAGTAAGGAAAGGCACGGGGGGCGCAAAAACGCTATGTTGACGAAGTTACTCTACTAAAACTTACTGTCCACCAAAATGATAACTTTTTACAGGACAAAAGTAGACTGTTTAATACAGTGTATAAGAAATAAGATAAACAAACAATATTAGTTTTTTTCTATGGGTCATATTATAATTTATTCATACAAAATTCGATTTTAGTCCAAATGTTAAATACAACTGCAGGGCAAGATATTTTACGAGTGAAATTCGATTCAGGACAGGTCACCGAAATGATAAAATGACACTTTGTAATTATTTTTTTTTATGTAATAGAGGACATTACTCAACAATTTTTTTTTGCCATGGTAGAGAAGTACCTATTATACTATGAAAAGTAATCAAAATCGTAAAACCAACACATTGCACTACCGTTCTCAGGCTTGCCGTGTATTTTTTTTGCTTTTGCTATTCACCCTATCACGGTTCATTACATACAGCATGGTGACAGACAACCAGACGGCGACAGCGAAGTCTCAGTAACAGGGTTCCGTTTTTATCCTTTCGGCACGGAACCCTTATAAAAAGCATGTTTGCACTGGGGAATGGTCAGCTACTAACCCGGCGCGGCGGCGGAAGAGTTGACGTTGGGAGTTGACACCCGGAAATAGCGTCAGCACCGGATATAACGTCACGACGACAGATGCTCGCCACATCGTGCTAACCTATATAATTATATTATAACTATAGGACGATAATAAGAACGGGTTTAGAAAATAAAGACAATAAAATTTAGACAGCCGATATAATATGTGGTTATAATATGACCGATATTCGGTTATTTATATCATCGTCCTGATCATGTAGAAATATTTTCCTGATTGCATCCGAAGCCGAGGTGAACACTGAGATCAGGGTCCGCCTATCGGCTTTCTCCTACACTTCGCATCGGTTTTGGGCGTCCATGGCAGTGAACCAATGGCACGCCTAACACTCTTCACGACGTCGAACTGGTACTGGGGCTACCCCTTCTACCGGAACCCGATGGGGACGTCGTAGCCAGACATTTGTCCTGGCGGTTTCCGCAAAACGTGTTGATCCCATGCCATCTGACCTCCACAATCCAAAGGCAATATCGAAGCAGCTAGACCAGTTGTTGGACTTTGGAGGGCTCCAACTACAGCTACTACAGCCACTAGCAGCTACCGCTGTTTGGCTTAGCACGAGATTGTTGGGCAGTCGTTTATTTCGGTGACATTATCTTTGATGTCATCCATTTTTAGGGAGTTTTTTTATAGCCTTAACTTTACAAGCACACAATTACGATTGCGCGAGGTTTTTATATCAGCCTCAGAGCGTACGACGATGACTTTCGCTTTATGGGTTTTACGTAAAAGCACCCTACCTTCTTTGCACCAAATATATTATTGTAGGTCTCCTTCAGTTCCTGCTTGGCTTTCCACAGTAGATTTTTAGGATGTGGAGTTATTGTTTGGCGTAGTACTTAATGCTTCATTACTGCTTCATCGCAATTAGTAGCTAGGTACATTATATACACGTAACAATATTTATCGCGCCGCGTCTCCCCACTGCTGCTTCATTTCTTCATTTTGCAGCTTTATGTGAAGAATTCATGGCTTCCCTTCCGTCAGGGGCATTCGTTTGATCTCCTTTACCTCTTCTAGATTCCTCGTCAGTTTGTTCGCTAGTCCTCTAGCGATTTCTTCCAATCTTTCATTTTCTTGTAAAGGAATTCCTTGTACTTCTTTTTTTTTTAGATATCTTTGATCATATTCTATCAAACGTTGTCCTTGCGCCTCAATCTTTCTGAGTGCTTGTTGCGGTTTACGAGATCCGTATTATTCTTTTCCAACTCCTTGATCTTTTTTTTGAATGCTTCAATGCTCTCCAGACATTCATCCATTTTATCACTTGTAAACTGCACTGATTTTTGAAGTTCTTACAGTTCACGTTTGAACAGTTTATCCATAAGCGACGGTGGGTGTTTCATTTTAATGGCCCGTATGGGCGCATGTTTGTCGTACAGAGAAATGAATCTCAATGTTAATATTGCGACCTGTTCGTCAACTACCTCGGAAGTGACAAGTGGAGTCCAATCCATATTGCCAGCATCCTCACGAAAGCTCTCAACGT
Organism: Eilema sororculum; assembly: GCA_914829495.1. Lineage (NCBI taxonomy): Eukaryota > Metazoa > Arthropoda > Insecta > Lepidoptera > Erebidae > Eilema > Eilema sororculum. The sequence continues at coordinate 13,316,093 of OU618552.1, read as the reverse complement.
TCAAAAGAATTTTACGCTTAGGCTTAGGGGCTTTAAAAGACAAGTAGAGTAGGTCGTGATAGGCGAAAGAGGTAGCTGGATATTTTCCGTGATGCTAAACATTCTCCTGAAGAAACCAGGAAAATGGTATATAATAACATGGAATAGGAACATGGTGAGCTGCATTAGAAGGAAGAATGGTCAAGTTACAAGAGTTAGAAATAGCGCGGAAGGATGATGTACGACTGTCGTTTATAAGCAAGCAAGCGTTGTAATCGCCTATGATGATAGTGTGACTGTAAGAGGGTATGAGATTAAATAACAAGGATTCAAATGAGGAATGGAAGTTTTTTTTTCAGTGACTTTGTTTTATCTGGTTTTGCTTTAGGAGCACCGACGACGGCTTAACGTGCTCCTCTGAGGCACGGTGTGGCCTCAATGTCTTGAAAATGGTCCAGGTCAACCATTCTAAGACCAGGTCATGTAGTGTTTCTTAACCTTGCGATGTTTTTACCTACTTGATTACCACTTAATCACGAGCGTATCATTCTCAATTTAATATATACATACATAATAGCCATTTTTTTCCTGCCATTGTGGCGTCAGATTTTCATCCCCCTAAATGTAGGGGGATGAAAATTGGATGCTGTCCGATTCTCAGACCTACCCAATATGAACACAAAATTGCATGAGAATCGGTCAAGCCGTTTCGAAGGAGTTTAACTACAAACATGTATATATTATAAGGTATTATAAGGTATTGACACATATTATTGTTACTAAAGTCTCATTGTCATAAGCATACGAGTACACTTTGTGTTTACACTTTAAGATGTTTAAGTTAAGTACAAAACTTTTGCTATTATTCAGCTTTCACCGAGTTACACCATTGTTACATCCCATATAATCGTCGTAACAAGTATCGCAGTTGTAGTAATTAACCAAGTTCCTGCTAGAGATGAATTAGCAAGTGTCAGAGTAGTAATTTATCACTGATGACCTCGTTACTATTGAACATTCGACATCAAAAGTCGCGGGTTTAATTCCAGCTCAGTGCAAATATTGCTTCAATAGAAAAGTCTTCTTATTAGTATTTTTGTCTTTTGAATGAAATCTGTAAATCAGTTACTATCCCTTTTTAGCGGCTTTATCTCTATAATTCTACATATTTCCATAATTTGACAATCAGCCGACCAGGGCTAGAATTTAATGAGGACCTATTAACCTAAAACGCATACCGCCACTACCAATGTCTGAAATTGTTCCAAACAATTTAAATAGTTTTATATAATATTTCCCATTTTTTTTGCATAATCTTTTATTATTACTAGCTACAAAGTAATACTCACGTTTGTGGCATTATATGTGAACTGTAACAACACTAAACACCACCTGCCAGCTTCATACAATCACAAGAACATTTTGCAAGAGCAGATTGCAAGCACTGAAAATGACACAGCTAGATGAAATCCAATCCGTGCAGAAAAGCCTTGAGGAAAGTTTCGTTGAATGAGTTAGATGAATGAACTGCAAGCGCAGCTACAGGTTGGAGGTACAGCCAAGGATACGGTGGCGAAGGTTGTGGATGAGTTCCGAACATTCAGGCAGCTTATATTCAGTTTGGGGCTGCTCCGGAAACAAATATCCGAATGTATCTTGGCTACTGACTCGGTTGATGCTTATGTCCTCTAGCGATTTCTTCCAATCTTTCGTTTTCTTGTAAAGGAATTCCTTGTACTTCTTTTTTTTTTAGATATCTTTGATCATATTCTATCAAACGTTGTCCTTGCGCCTCAATCTTTCTGAGTGCTTGTTGCGGTTTACGAGATCCGTATTATTCTTTTCCAACTCCTTGATCTTTTTTTTGAATGCTTCAATGCTCTCCAGACATTCATCCATTTTATCACTTGTAAACTGCACTGATTTTTGAAGTTCTTACAGTTCACGTTTGAACAGTTTATCCATAAGCGACGGCGGGTGTTTCATTTTAATGGCCCGTATGGGCGCATGTTTGTCGTACAGAGAAATGAATCTCAATGTTAATATTGCGACCTGTTCGTCAACTACCTCGGAAGTGACAAGTGGAGTCCAATCCATATTGCCAGCGTCCAAGCCAGCGAGAAGATGACAGCTTAGCAGCGTCGCAAAGCTGTCATCTTCTCGGGTATTTCAGAAGTGAATAAGAAGGAAACCAATACCATCATGGGTATCTTGCATGATTAGATGAGTTTGAAGGAGATCAAGACAGATTCCATCAAATCTTGTTATCGCCTTGCGGCGCTTATACCAGGCCACAATCGCCCCATCCTAGTGCGGTTTGACACGACGGATACAAAGTCTTCAGTCTGGAGCGCGATGACTAGGTTATGAGGGTCCTCCATATTGGTTACGGAGTTTTTAACCAAGAACTGACAGGTCCACCTGCACTTCGGGATGCGTTGCTGTTGGAGGCAGGATGGCGTTGTATTGGTCTGAACGCAGGACGGAGAGCGCTGTAAACTCACTACTTCAGAGGAACTTCAACGTCTCATCGAGAAGTATCCCAAGCCAACACGAAGAGCCAATGACTAGTGTTCACATACTCGTAAGTATTGTACTTAATCTTATTTGTGTCGGATTTCGTACTGCTGTAATTGCTTAATGGTTACACTTAAATAACTCCTTGTGCCCTAGGTCCATTATCTTGTTATTTTTCAGAGACATGGCTTGCAATGTTTGTTTTAAATCCATATAAATTTTCTTTGTTTACCTACTTTTTATATTATTTTCTTTTGTTAAATCCATAGATATTGGAAGAAAGCTCGCACTTGGGTAAAATCTGATGGTGCGTCCACACTTGTGACATTTACGCCGTATAGTATTCCGTGACCGTTTCAGACACGCGCGTCAGTTCGTTAGTGTGGACGGGTCACGCGGACAATGTCACATGCTACTGACACGCCTCTATCCATACCGAACACTCAACGGAAATGTCAGACACGGAACAAAGACGTCAAGACAATGTACGGTGTTACGATGGGGATACATACGTGGGATCAACAGTTCAAAAGATCAACAATCAATATGTCAACGCCACGAGATCAGCAGTTTAAAATGTTAATGGCTTAGTACACCAATAAGTTACGAGTGCAATTGTTCATTAGATCAACAGTTCGTTTTGTCAACAGTTTACTACATCAATAGTTCATGAGATCAATATTTATTTGGTAAGCGATCTAAAATTTGTTATAAGGCAAAAGGATTTAAAATTCGTCATAGGGAGATAGTGGTTGCTGTATCTGTTGTCCAAATTGCATCATCGGTTCATGGGAGACCAGGTATTCCCGGGGGTGATGGGTGGAGCCGCCTGTCACCCCAGTTCACGGCGGGGCACGCTGAGATGATGATGAGGCTCTGGATGTAGTGATGATCAAAAAAAATTACATGGATTCTATTGAGTTCATAGAAAAGATAGGTAGCTTATATTTATAAGATTTAGTTATTGCTTTTTTTTAATAAATCGTTTATTCGCCATTAAACATTTTTATTTTACAATTCACTTAAATCTATCTTAGAATGACTAATAAGATTACATAAATAAATGATGTTTGTAACAATAATGAGATTTTATTCCTCTAAAATGGATTAGGAAGGTACTATATCCCGCAGTGGACTGCCGTGGGCTAATTGATTGATTGAGGTACTATGCTACTGGAATACCTGGCCGGGAACCTAAACGCGATGCAATCTGGACAACAGATAGCAACAGCTATCTCCCTATGGGTTTTGGGGTCGCTAATTACGAATATATCATCCATTTAGCGATCCAAGATGTTGGACTCGCAATTTTCACTCAAATCGATATGGGTTTCGTTTTCAGGGTTTTTGGGGTCGCTAGTTACGAATATATCATCTATTTAGCAATCCAAGATGGCGGACACGAAATTTTCACCAAAATCGATATGAGTATCGCTTTCATGGTTTTTGGCGTCGCTGATTACGGATATATCATCCATTTGGCAATCCAACATGGCGGACTCGAAATTTTCCCTAAAATCCATATGGGTATCGTTATCAGGGTTCTTGGGGTCGCTAGTTACGAATATATCATCCATTTAGCGATCCAAGATGGTGGACTCGCAATTTTCACTAAAATCGATATGGGTATCGTTACCAGGGTTTTTGGGGTCGCTAGTTACGAATTTATCACCTATTTAGCAATCCAAGATGGCGGACTCAAAATTTTCACCAGAATCAATATGGGTATCGTTTTCAGGGTTTTTGGGGTCGCTAATTACGAATATATCATCCATTTAGCGGTCCAGGATGGCGGACTCGCAATTTTCACTAAAAATTTTATGGGTATCGTTTTCAGGGCTTTTGGGGTTGCTGATTACGAAGATATCATCCATATACCGATCCAAGATGGCGGACTCGACATTTTCACCAAAATCTGTATGGGTATAGTTTTCGGGGTTTTTGGGGTTACTGATTACGAATATACTATTCATTTAGCGATCCGAGATGACTGCATGGATAATATATTCGTAATTATCAATCCCGAAAACTTCGAAAACAATACCTTTAATACTTTGTAGGATATTTCAAGTTCGCCATCTTAGATGGCTAAATGGATGAAATATTCGTAATTTAATTAACGATTCTAAAAACCTCGTAAACCACACCCATATTGACTTTGTTGGAAAATTTGAGCCCGCCATCTTGGATCTCTAAATGGGTGATAATATTCGTAATTAGTCACCACGAAATGATACCAGCCTCGAAAATGATACCCATATTAATGTCGTTGAAAATTTCATTTCCGCCATCTTTGGTCGTCGCTAAAATGGTCGTCAATACCGATATCAGACAATTGCCGGCAGGCAATCGTACGATGAGAAACTATCGACTCCTAACTGATCGTGTGTAGTCGCAAAACTGATAGCAGGGAATGGCCGGTAGGCCAAAATTACTTTCGTGTGCAGGCGCTGTCGGCTTAAGACTGTAGACCGCCCGATACGATCTGAAACTGCAGGCGGACTGATCGTGAATGGGCTCCTTAAGAATATATCATCAATTTAGCGAACCCGGCGATTAGCGAAATTTCATCGAAAAACGAACTCTAATTCGAATCCCAATCTGAACCCGAACCTGAATCAATAAACAAATTCAAATCCAATCCGGTCTCTTTTTCTGTTAAGGCACATCAACTCACGCTAATATAAATAACTTGTTGATGCCCGTGGCTCTGCTCGCATGGATGTCGGCTATTGGGACTTTTAGTTATATCTCCGGTTGTACTAAACCAATTATGATCAAATAACGTAATATTGTAAGTCTGAGTTCTTCTTCGACTCCGACTCCGCCTCGCACCTCCCGCCTCCCGCCTCCCGCTTCCCGCCTCCCACCTCCCGCCTCCCGCCTCCCGCCTCCCGCCTCCCGCCTCCCGCCTCCCGCCTCCCGCCTCCCGCCTCCCGCCTCCCGCCTCCCGCCTCCCGCGTGCCGCCTCCCGTCTCCCGTCTCCCGCCTCCCGCTTCCTAGGGAGTTCCCTAGGGAGATTGGACTTGTGCGTTGTCCAAAACGATGTCTAAAAATTTACCATATTTATATACAAAAAAACTTGATTTTACACCAGTTTTGAAAAATAATATAGTACCTATCGCGATGCAGCCCTCATGCATTGACACCTAAAACTCACTTTTGTCTGTTAGCATTTTAAGTTTATAGTACTGACACGGTCACGGTGTCACGGGTCGAGCCGTTCACCCGTCCACACTTAGCGTACATGTACTGCAGCGATGTCACGATGTCCGGTCAGTTGTTCGTGTCACAAGTGTGGACGCACCTTATGACATGACGCTAAGTGTGGACGGACGGTTGAACGGCTCGACCCGTGGCCGTGACCGTGTCAGTACCATATACTTAAAACGATAAGAGACTAGAATTTTAGATGCCAATGCATGAAGGCTGCATCGCGGTAGGTCTGTACTATATTATTTTTCAAAACTGGTGTAAAATCAAGTTTTTATGTATAAAAAAATGGTGCATTTTTAGACTTATCGTTTTGGACAACGCACAAGTCCAATCTCCCTAGGGAGCTTCTGGTAAAGTCCTCACAACTTTGTTGAGGCAGCAATCATTTCATTCATCGTCATCATCATCATCAACTGAAAACTCTGTGGCGCGACGACGGTAGTGAACGCGACTGCTGCGCAGGAGGCGCGGGTTCGACTCACGCCTCATCATCCATTTGGCGATCCAAAATGGCGGACTCGAAATTTTCACGAAACTCGATATGAGTATCGCTTACGGGGTTTTTGGGATTGCTAATTACGGATATATCAATTTTGGTGAAAATTTCGAGTCCGCCATCTTGGATCACTTAATGAATAATATATTCGTAATCAGCAACCCCAAAAACCCCGAAAACGATACCCATACAGATTTTAGTGAAAATGTCGAGTCCGCCATCTTGGATCGCCAAATGGATGATATATTCGCAATCAGCGACCCCAAAATCCCTGAAAGTATACAGAGTATAAACAATATTATAATTGAATTGACGTATGTACCAAGAGCAGTCACGACGTAATCCACTACGCACCCCGTGTCAATACCAATGCGTGTCCGCGTGGTGTAACGCGTGTCATTAATGCAGTGTGGACTTCATTTATCACGCAGACAACACCGATAATCCATTGAAAAAATCTGACTCCGACGGATCACCTCGTGACACGTAACTTTGATCCGTGACAGTACATAAATCAGCGTCCACACTAGACCCAAACAGTACATCGTAACACCGTACATTGTCTTGACGTTTGTTCCGTGTCAGACATTTCCTTTGAGTGTTCGGTATGGATGGAGGCGTGTCAGTAGCCTGTGACATTGTCCGCGTGACAAAGTCACGTCCACACTAACGGACTGACACGCGTGTCTGACACGGTCACGGAGTACTGTACGGCGTAAATGTCACAAGTGTGAACGCACCATAAAATCAATGTCACTTTGACGTCTGACTCAAGTCGGACGTTTTTTTTTTTTTTTTTTTTTATATAGTACACGTCAATTTGACTTCACCTCGCCTGATGTTAAGCTAAAGGCAAAGTCTCGGAAAGAGGGTCACCATCGTAAACATTTACCATGTTAACAGTGGTGGCACTCAGCTTGACGGCCTCATTAGATGCCTTTTCACGCCCCGCTTAAAGGACCCGGGACTGTAGGAAGAAGGAAACACGTGAGCTGGCAGGGAATTCCAGGTCTTAGTGGTGCGGCATAGGAATGAATCACTGAAACGCTTGGTTCTAGCAGGTATACTCTGCACCGTAAATGGATGACATCTTAGCCTTGCACGTGTCGTCCTGTGAAGGAAAGGGGAGGGTGGGACTAATTGGAAGAGCTCGTCAGAACATTCACCATGGTAGAGACGGTAGAAAACTGCCAAAGACGCAACATCTCTACGCATCTGCAAAGGCTCGAGGGTGTTCGTGACCTCAGGATCCCCAATAATGCGGACCGCACGTCGCTGCAACCTGTCGAGAGCATCTAATAAGTACTTTGCGGAGCCGTCCCAGAGATGTGAGCAGTATTCCACGCAGGAACGAATTTGGGTCTTGTATAGAAGACACCGCTGCTCCGGCGTGAAAAATCGTCTCAAGGCTGATTTGATGATACTCTCGTTATAGTTTTTGTTATTCAGTTTGCAGCGAACATCCATACCGAGGATAGTGAGGTGATCCTGCAGTGGCAGTGGTGTGCTCTGAAGAGTGGGAAGGGGAAGGAAAGGAGATACCTTAGCTGTAAACGCACATGCCTGGGTCTTCTTGGCATTGAACTCGACCAGGTTCCTAGCGCCCCATTGAGAAATGTGGTCCAGGATCCGGTCCAGCTCTGTGACAAGAAGCTGCCTTTTTTCCGCGATATCAGACTGCTTGGCCGCAGGATGTGCGTGATAACAGTGAATGTTTCCGATACAGAGCATGTCATTGATATGCAGAAGAAAGAGAGTGGGAGATAAAACGGAACCCTGCGGCACGCCAGCATTTACCTGCAAGAACTCCGAAGCTCGTCCATCACAAAGGACGCGAATACGGCGCCCCTGCAGGAAGCTTGCAACCCAGTTACACAGTCTAGGAGGCAGGCCGAAGGCTGGTAGCTTGGAAAGAAGCGATTTGTGCCATACCCTATCGAAAGCTTTGGCGATGTCAAGACTAATTGCCAGTGACTCACCGTGCTTCTCCATAGCCTCACCCCAAAGGTGGGTCATGTATGCCAGAAGATCACCCGTTGACCGTTTCGGTCTGAAACCGTATTGCCGGTCACTAAGCAAGGAGTGATCCTCTAGGTGGCGCATGAGCTGTGTGTTAATTATGTGCTCGAACACCTTACACAGCACTGAGGTGACCAGTTTCAACGGTTTCGACTTAATTCATTCTGGCACAAGGTTTTTCTTACTATCAGATTTTGTTATATTTTTCTTCATCGTATTATTTTGCCCTGTTACCTACTTAGTGTGTTAAAATAATTAAATTTTTTTAGTGATTGTTAATGTTTGCTGGCGGGTGGTGCAGAGATTGAGATCTACAACTAGCGTAACGTAACTCAGAACTCAGCGTATGTATTTGACTGGTACATATTTTTAATTAGTACTAGCTGTCCCGGCAAACTTCGTTTCGCCTTAGTAATGAGAATCAATTAGTTGTATCAAATTCTCTTAATTATTTTGAAAACGGAAAGCATTTCGATTCGGGCCCATACGCCCACGGAGCTCCCGACACTAATAGGTCACCGGGGCCAAACTTACACCTATGGAGCCTATATACCTATAGGACACATACAACCATATACCTCTACGCTCAAGCAAAAATAGCCGCCATAAATATTTTCGCGGCCCAAGCAACGGGCATTTTGTTAATTCTTAAGAATTTATACTAACCTTGACGATAATTGCACGCATTATGTCAATTCTATGTCAAACGTCAGATAACATAGAAGAATATCATACAGCAGTATTAGAATAATAAACTCATTTTTTTCCAATTCGTATTCCAAATTCAAAATTTAGACATGGCGTATGTCGGATCAGCTATTTTATACGGTGGTTATGTATTCTTAAATTTTCTAATTTGCCGCGCAATTTTCTTCATTTTTTCTTTCATAAGAACCTTCTCCTAACAATAACGAACACAACAAAAAAAGAATTAGCGAAATCGGTCCAGCCGTTCACGCGTGATGTCGTGACCAAGGGAAATAGGGGTTCATTTTTATATATATAGATAGATTACTTATTACATTATTGGATATTTAATAATGTAATAGGTAATACGATACGATATATATTATTTACTTTTTTATTTAATTATTATGAGTGATTGTGACTCCTTCCACTCTGCTTATGATACTGATACACAATCTTATGATGATGATGACAGTTTCTGTTCGATCACCAATAATGCATCAATACTTGGTGATACACTTCGTGAGTGTTTTGAACAGGATTTGGGACGGTCATCTAATGTTTGCCACATAAATGCACAAAGTGTGCCCGGACATTATTGTGACCTCGTAGCAACCTATGCCGACTCTCACGTTCACGCAATACTGATTTCCAAGAGCTTTTAGAAACCAAATCTTCTCTTCACTTATTTCCTACTCCCAGGATTTGTTTCGATAAGGAACGAGAGGTTGAATAAAGATGGGGTGTAGCCATATCCCTTCGCAGTGACCTTCCTTTTAAAATGGTTGCCTCATCTCCCTCACAATACTCAGCTAGTGCGAAGTTCCTCTCCCTGGAGGTTTGGGTCAGGGGTGACAAAACGCTCCTTGGCGTTGTCTACAGTGGGGGGCCACGGTTGATTATTTCACTGGTTTCGAATTGGTATTAGAATCTTTGGGGTCTGAGTGCGAGCATCACATCATCTTGGGTGACTTTAACACCAATCTTCTTGCAGTGGACTCTTCAAGGGCTCACAAACTTCTCCACATAGTCGAGTTAGCCAGTCTACATGTTTTGCCACTTAAGGCCACACACCATAGTAAGGATGTTGAAGACACTTGGTTCGACTTGATACGTACCTCTATTCCTAGTCTTGTTAACTTTCACGGTCAGTTCTTGGCACCGGCTTTTTCTCACCTTCCTTAAACCTCCTAAAGTCAAACCTAAAGTTTTTTTTTATACCACTTAGGTGACAGACAAGCACACGGCCCACTTGATGGAAAGTGGTCACCGCGGCCTATGGACGTATGCAACACCAGGGGCGTTACACTCGCGCTGCCTACCCTGAAGAAACATTCTAATGCCCCTCTTGAAGAACCCCATATTGTAGTCGCTTGGGAAAACCATGGCAGGGAGTTGATTCCACAGCTTGAGCGTACGTGGGATGAAGTTCCTTTCATACCGCACGATGCGCATCGTATTCGAATGCAATGTGTGGGGATGAATTCCCTGTCTATGGCGAGCGGTGTGATGATAGAATGCTGCATAGGCATTGTTTTGGGTGCATGGACGGCAATAAATTGTGTACTGATGCCGCTGTGGTCAACTGGGCACCAGTAACAGACGCTACCACAGTTGACGATAAAGTTTGTTTTTACCAAGGAGGTAAAGAGCCTCTTTGACAAACATGCCCCTGTTAAAAGTCCCCCAGCACCATGGCTCACAAACGAGGTTAGAATGGCCATGAAACGCAGAGACCGGGCATTTCTCAAATATAAAAAGAATCGTTCGGACATAAATTGGGACACTTACAAAACTGTCAGGAATCGGTGTAACCTGGTGATACGGAACGCTAAACGCGGACACATCTTTGATAATATAACTTGCTCAGCACCAGGTGATGTTTGGAAGTTACTTGGGACATTGGAATTGGTAGAACAAGGCAGTTGGAGCTACCCAAGGCAATTGAGTTAGATGCCATTAGTTGTCATTTTTCTCTACCTCTCCTGCAATTGATGGCCTAATCAAGCGTCAAACGGTAGACTTCATAGTCGGACTGACCAGTCCCAGTTGCACACCCTTTCAGTTTTCTCCAGTCACGTCGGATGAGATCAAATAATTATCTTTGCCATTAAATCAAAAGCAGTGGGCTACGACAATATTGGTCGCCGAATGATTACCTCCGTCCTTGATCATCTCCTTCCGGCAATCTCCCATATCATAAACCTTTCTCTCAATCTAGAAAGCATACGTCCGTCCCCTCCCCAAAATTTGCAATCCCTCCCTTCCAAGCCACTTTCGTCCTATCTCGATCCTACCCTTTCTATCCAAAGTGCTGGAGGCATGTGTGCATAAAAAGTTGTCTAATTTTATACATCGTATTAACTTACTAAGCCCTCTGCAATCAGGATTCAGACCAGGACATAGCACTGCCGCCGCACTCCTTAAGGTAACGGCTGACATCAGGGATGGTATGGAGAAGACTATGGCTATGGTAATGGTCTTAGTGGACTTATCCAACGCATTTAATTGTGTCAACCATGACATACTTTTGGCCATCCTTACCTATATCAAGATCCATGCCAGCAGTTGTGTTTGATGGGAAAGTCATTCCTGTCACACTTAGTGTTAAGAATCTGGGCTTACACATTGACTCAACCCTGAGTTGGCGGGTACCAGTCACTAACGTTAGCCAGAAGGTAACTGGAACACTAAGGGCTCTCTACCGCTTTAAAAAACTTTCTTCAACCCAGAACCAAGACAATGCTTATGCAGTCTTTGATTTTACCTATCTTCGACTATGGTGGTGTGTGCTATTTCGACCTGAATGCAGATCTGCTCAATAAACTGGACCGACTTCTCAATAATTCCATTCGATTCGTCTACAATCTTAGGAAGTATGACCACGTTTCGGATTTTCGTGCAGAGCTGGGTTGGCTACCCATCCGACGGCGACGCAGTTTTAAGAGCTGTCACTTTGATCAATACTATGTTGAATTCTCCTAATGCCCCTTCCTATTTAAAATCCCATCGCCAACTTCTTGGTTCGAACCATACGAAAAATCTACGCTCCTCTAACAATTTTTTTTCTTCACTGTCCTACTCATACTTCAAGCCTTGTCCACTCGTCCTTCTCTGTACAATCCATTGTCCTTTGAAATGCGCTTCCACTGGAAGTCAGGATGTCCCCAAATCACTCAATATTCAGAAACAGATTACGGCTGATCTATAGCGAACCATAGGCAGAATAATATTATATAAAATTTTCCATATAATATGTATACATGGGATATATATGTAGATAATATTATGTATTGTGCATCCAGTATATGTGTATACAGTATAAAGTGTTTGTGTAATGTGTGTATTTATGTATATATATATATGTATGTATAATGTAGGTATGTATATGTATATATTATTATGTTTGCTTTTCGTATGTTTCATAATTACTCCGTACCAGATCGATACTTCGAGCACCTACCCAGACAAATCTCTGCATCATCCTAAGGTTGACTGGTAGAAAATGCTCACGGCATAAGTCCGCCTTTGTACACATATTTTATATTTATGGATAAAGAATGAATAAATAAATAAATACCAGTAATTGATAGTAGTAATATTTGTAGATCAATTGGCATGAATGCATGTTTAATAATTATATCCATGCATGCATGCATTATTAAGGAAATCGCATGGCATATATAATAGGTAGGTACCTACTAAAACAATAGAACATAAGATAGTTAGCACGTTATGTGTTATGTTATGGACTGTATCCCCACTAGGATATATAGGGTGCTTTTACGGTTCTTGTTGTCCAAATCAACATTACCTACAATACGCTACACCTTTCTTATAGCGCGGAAATTTCCACGGAAAACCTCAAGTGGTTATGTCGGATTCAACTAAAAGCGCACGCTGCCTTGGCTCATTAGTTTTAGAGGGTGCGATTATCTCTGGTATATCCCTCACGCTCTGACTGACCCAAGCCATGGTCCTCTCGGCTGTGGGACCACAGTGTCCCTATTTGCCCCGAGATAGCGGGTGAAATGTAATCCAAGTACTATGTGAAAGACTTAATATTAACGAATTTTAATTATATTGTTTTAAATAAACAAAATTCACCCAATAAATATGATGTTTAACCCATTCATCCATTAGCTATTTTTGATAACGTCTCCGCGCTCAGGGCATTAATCATATTCTTAAAAGAATCAGGATCAGCTGCAAATTCTTGCATACCACCCGTAATTTGATTGTAACGCCGGTTTATGACAAATATTCTTTCAACTGCGTAGTTTATATCTATATTACATTGTAGAAGTTTTTCATACATGATTATGTACCATATAAAATGATATTTAAAATAACTTCTTCTCTGTCTTGTAACGTAATAGTCCATCTTACGCATATTATGTTGAATTGCTGAATCTAGGAGACCAATTTTGTAACTAGGATTCTCAGCGTAAAACGCCCTCATCTTTTTAGTCCTGTCAATTCTGTCACGAGTTGCATAAATACTTTGCTTCATCATGTGGAATAATTTTTCAATATTTCGGTCATACCTCATCTTATTGCCAGAGTCCCTGACATAAGCGTCAGGATTTTCTCTCACATGGGTTTTATAACCCGCAGTTTGTAAGCGATTCTTTTTTATTGGGTGATCTCTAAAAAAATTCTGTCGTCGATAGTTTTTTTCAGTTTGTTTCTTACCCAAATTAATTAATCTTCTAAAGTTATTCATATCCATGACACTTATATCCAAATTGTCGTTGGCATTTTCCTCTCCCTCTGTGTTATTAGAATTCTTAAGATAATTCATGAAGGAGCCTTCAATTTGAAGATGTTTTGCAAATATTTGGCTTATTATCTCTGCTCCTGGAATAGGTACACCAGGGGCGCCCAACGTACATGCTATCACTTTTACGCCTGAAATAATATAGTTATGGTTTAGTGGATGGTACTGTATTATGGTTTATTTAAAACAAACTGAATGTCCTAGATCAAACCTTGAGGTACGGTCAGCATCAGAAAAATGTTGACCACCAAAGTACTCCAAATAATGTGAATACCAAAATTCCAATTTCATATAAGTGTTTACAGGGCTCAAATAGTTGTAAGTATTCAGAAAATTCAAACTATCTTAGTAATCTGTTTGTCGATATTATGTTAGTTAGTAGAGTGTTTATATTCATATGCGCAGTCACCTGACCATTGGTATTCAACAAATAGGGCACCGGTATCTAATCAAGTTTAAGGACTTTTGTATTTTTTCCACTTCACTTCCACTGTTGAGAAAAAAGTACGAATACTTACTTAAATATTATATAGGTACGTGTAAATTAATGTCACAGAGTGAAGTGATTTATGCGCCGCAAACCATAATTGTGAGCAACTAAAATAGTTTGCGGCTCAAGCAACTGCCACGCATAAAAAATCTCAAAGTGTATTTAAATGACAATGTTTTAACATGATTTTGAATGTGTACTTAATTAGATACCATTTGATCGTTGAGTTTATACATATTATGAAGATAAAAACTCTACTAACTTACATAATAATGAAAAACTGATTGCTAAGATGGTTTGACTAGTCTGGATGCTTACAAAAATTTGGAATGTTGGTCTTGTGGTTGGACTTTTGTGGTCAACATTTTTCTGATGTTGACTGTACCTATATAATTTTACAGAAATACTTTTGTTCAACTTCAAAAACATGATTCTGTATTCAAACCTTAGAGTATAATTCAAACCTTTTGTGGGAATTATTTTGGCTTTTTTCGTTTTTAGGGTTCCGTAGCCAAAAAGCAAAAATGGAACCCTTATAGATTCGTCATGTCTGTCTGTCGGTCTGTCCGTCCGTATGTCACAGCCACTTTTCTCCGAAACTATAAGGCCTATTTTGTTGAAACTTGTTAAGTAGATGTATTCTGTAAACCGCATTAAGAATTTGACATAGAAAAAAGCAATAAATTTTGGGGGTCCCCATACTTATAACTGAAAGTCAAAAAAATTGTTTTCATCAAACGTGTGGGGTATCTAAAGATAGGTCTTCATAAATGCTATTGAGGTTTCTAACATATTTTTTTCTAAACTGAATAGTGTGCGCGAGAGACACTTCCAAAGAGGAAAAATGCGTGTCCCCCCCGCCCCCCCCATATGATGTACATTGCTATGCAAACTTCCAATGAAAATTGATTTGAATACGTCATAAATCGCAATCTTCGCCTTTCATTCAATTAACTCAAAAATAAAAATAAAAAAAATTAATGAACTTTTATATTATGTTACTTGCTGCTATAATCCGCACGCCGAATGATGATCCCTATGACAGTTCGTTAGCGCTTAACATTGTACTGACGTCCTATCACATCAAATCCTTTAGAGGTCCATTAAAAAGACGAAAAAATCATAATTGTGTACAATTGTAAATTATAAAAATGAATATTAAGAAATTATTACGAAATGTTCGGAAATAATAGAAAAAAAAACTCAATGCAAATGTACATGGTACGTGCTGCAAAAGTTACGTCGTCAAGCTGTTATCGACTAAGAAGGGACACATCGATAAACAAAATATCGATA
This sequence comes from Eilema sororculum, assembly GCA_914829495.1. Lineage (NCBI taxonomy): Eukaryota > Metazoa > Arthropoda > Insecta > Lepidoptera > Erebidae > Eilema > Eilema sororculum. Next base: position 13,300,613 of record OU618552.1, on the reverse strand, counting down.
ATTTGTTGGAAATATAAAACAAATGCTTTGAGTTTGTATTTTATTTATATCAATCTGAATCTGATACAGGGTCAATCGGATCTTCAAAATCTGAGTCTGAACTGCAGCTATCCGTGACGTTTATTATTAACGGTTGGTCAATGATATTGTCGTATTGTACATCTCGATCCCAGTCTTGTAAGCAAATTTTCTTCGTTCTTTCGACCACTTTTCGCCAATCGTCAGCTGTCACTTGAGCGCAAGCTTCTTCCAATAAAACCATCATTTTATTTGCCGTGAATGGCGGAGTTGTGTTATGCCTAGCTGCATGACCTGAAAATATTTGTACATTCAGTAATTATTTTTAGAAATATATGCATATACATAATATTATATAAATAAAAAATATAGATACCTTTGATCTGCGCCCATATCAACTCGATTGCATTATATTGGCAGTGATAATGGCAGCGGTAACCGAATTACCGTGTGTCCATTTGATTTGGCCAATTCATCCAAAAAATATGATGGGTGCGTCTGTTGTTTGTAAAAGTTCAACAGTCTAACCAACTCTTTTTTTAACATCTGACTGTCAGTTTCCATACCATTGCCGTGTAACCACTCTATAATTTCAGCTTTTTTGTTATTGCTGCTGGGGGGTTTGTTAATTTGAACTGAGTGATATGAAGCATTGTCCATTAAAATATAGTGAGGCTCATTCAAATTTTCTAATAGTTTTATAAACCATGTCTTAAAGTTTTCGAAATTCATTTCCTCGTGGTACTCCGTTGTTTTCACTGACTTAAAAGCCCACAGGCAATTCGGCACAAAACCTGTAGCTGTGCCAGCGTGGCAAATGATTAAGCGCTGGCCCTTTCCTTCAGGAGTTTTTGTGCTGGATTTCGCTGTGTCATCCGTCCATGCCTTACCTACAGTATGATTGGCGTTCAGCCATGTCTCATCAAGGTATACTACCTTCTCCCAGTTATCAATTTGTTTGATTTTGCGAAGAAAATCGCATCGTAGTAAAGCTATGTCAGTACGCTCCATTAATATTTTTCTCTTGTCACATTTTTTATAGCGGAATCCACATTTTTTCAAAACAATTCTAAGAGAAGTAGCACCGCCTTTGAAGAGTTCTGCAGCTTTTAATGAAGATAATAACTTCTGGCAGGTCGGTAGTTCACCTCGTAGGTAGTAACCATAAATATGATTGCGTATAGCATCTAAATCAAATTCATCAGGTTCTGTTATATGACATAACCTTTTCTTTTTCTTTGGTGTTAATAGTTTATTGTCCTCCATGGACGACTCCCCAAATTTTTCCTTTGTTATTCGAGAAACAGTAGCCTTTCCGATTCCTAGAGCATCGGCTACACGATCGCGAACATTGTCAAGCGGTAACAAGGGTCCGCCATTTTGTTGTTCACGAGCAAAATAGTCTCGCAAACGAACTACAAACTCGCGAACTTCACTGTTGAGAACAGTTTTCCGCTGTCTTTTCGGCATTTTGCAAAACCGAAAATCAACAAACAGGTAACAGAAAATCAACAAATAACACAAAACAGCGAAAACAGAAACAAAACTCAGCTAACAAAGAAAGACGTGGCGCATACAAGGCGTTAGAGCACTCGTATGACGCGATGTGATGCGGTGTGACAAGAAGACAAAACAGACTGACAAGACATGACATGACTGAATTAAAAAAATACGGTAGGTCTATGGCCTCCATTTAAATACTTTTCCATGTAATCCATAATTGCCAGCTAATTATGAATTCTTTAAAATTCAATTCAAAAAGAATTTTAAATTCTTTAAATTATGCAATTTGAATAAAAATTAAAGTATAGTAAAATAAAATATAATAAGGCTGTTACTTTTTATCTAGTGTTTTATGTCCATCAATGCGCGTAGTCTAATTTTCAAAATAAATAAATATTGCTTATTATGTTGAATGACCTGGCTGAATGACATGACATTTGCCTATTATATTATTATTATTAAAACAGTATTTTATCGAAATTGTTTCGCATAACTAATACAACTGTCAGTTGAAACGTCATAGGGATCATCATTCGGCGTGCGGAGTATAGTCAGACTGCGCGCGAGTCAGAGTGCGAGTCAGACTCACCCATCAAGGGTTCCCCTTCATGGGTGAGTCTGACTCGCACTTGGCTGCTTTTTTTTACATAATCTTCAGGATCAATATGCAATATAGGTGATATTTTCACCTTCATACTTTTATTATAGGTAGGAATGTGGTCCGCCCGGCTCCATAGGCAAGGTACTTTTATAAATTTGTACAATTTATTCTTGTCCGTTCAAATCGATTAACCGGTGAATTGAACGGTTGAAAAACAGTCAATGGGCTATTTGACTATTTTTTTTACTTTCGAAAAATGACCACTGTCTTATCATATAATGAACTGTAAAAGTAAAATTTTCGTACGACAAATAGTTTTCAAGATATTTGATTTTGAAAAATTCAATTTGTCGCGCCGCCCGAAAACGCTCCATACAAAATCGCAAATGCAAGTGTAGTGCAAATGTATGGAGTGCAAGATAATATCGCATTTATCTCGGTCTACGTTGCGTTTACACTTATATTGTTCATAATAAAAGTTATTTACAATTTGATGAGGAATCTAAAAAGTTATATATTTGAATTGAATTTGATTGTTTATATTTTGACTTTTTTTAGGAATTTCAACTAATGAAAAGTCATAGTCTCAGTTTAGATATGCAATATTTTATTTTGCAAGGCATATTTTTTCAGAACAAGCTATCATATTAAGCAGTATTGGGAAGAATCGACGACTTAGTCAAATACCCTATTAACTAGTTAGCTGCGACATCATGCATTACTATAAATTGTACATTAAATAAATAGTAACTTACATGAAAATAATATTATTGCTGACAGATATGGCATTATATAAGATTCAATTCCAATTTTTTCAATCAAAATTGTTTCTCATTTAAAGGTTGATTTGAACTTTTAAACTGCATTCCATCAGTAAATACTGTAAAACAGCAACAAAAATATTATTCAGAGAATATTATGATTTTAGTTATTTGATTATTTTGCTAACTAGAAAAAAAACACATATGTATGAACACATTATCGAACGGAAAATTCAATAATACGTAGTTTATAATTATTTACAATGTTTATCGAAACTGTGGTACCAATACAGGTAAATACCGATTAATAGTTACTTAAAGTTTCATTAGGAAATTTAATTAAAAACTATTACTGCGTTTATAGCATTGATAGAAAACATAATTCGTCTTTTATCAACGTAAAAATCTTTGTGTATACATAAAACCATTACATAAACCTACTCAGATATGATACTTATTATTATAGTCACGTATGATGTCCCGGGAAGGTTAAGTTGATGGGAGGTCATGTAATTTTTTATCCCAGTAGTTTCATAGAACTGGTTATATCCAAGTAATTCAATTATGGAACAACTTTTATTTTTCTTCCAGTAGTTAAAAGGAACTGGCTGCCATATTCCCCTTATAGAACTGCTGGGATTTTCTTTCTCCTAGTAGTTCCATAGAACTGATTATATCCCAGTAGTACCATGGTATAGTTCCATTATGAATCATCCGTAACGTATAACGCGATAACGTAGCGTACCATCGTCGCAAGTACTAACTCTACCCGTACGCGGTTTTTAACAAGTCTGACGATTTCTTGAAAGTAGTTTCGGAATTCCAAGAGACACGACCTCATTCGACGACATATTAAAAGAACAGTAAAATGTATGTTCAATTCAATTTCAACGTTTAAGCCGTGTGAACATCGAGTGAACCGTCTGGTATCAGACGGTATTTATTAGCTACTCTCGTAGACTACGCAAAGCTAATGATCCTTGGTATTAGTTTTCAACGGATACGATAGTTTACTTCTTAGTCTTAGGGTATCGCTTAAGTAGGTCTACCTAAGCACGAGTAAGTAAGTTCTAAGTTAGTAGCTTGCACTATTTTTTTTGTTTGTTATATTGTAACTCTAATTATTATGAAGTTTAGTAATTAGTCTTTGATAGCTCAGTATTTTTTATAATTGGAAGATAATGTAGGAAGTTATTATAAAATCCAATAGCAGCATAGTTGAACTCAGCTTGTTTATTATTTAATAATAAATAAATATTTTCCAACATTCTACACAACGCTATCTAGACCCATGGTAAGCATAGCTTAACTAGCTTGTGTTATGGAATCTAGAATGCTGATAAACATACTTAAATACATTTTTTTTTTGTAAATACATACATATTATACATAGAAACACCCAGACCAATGCAAATAGTCATATTCATGCATACAAATATTTGCACTGAGCGGGAATCGAACCCGCGGCCGTTGCGTGGCAGTCGCGTTCACTACCACCACGCCACGGAGCTGCCAAACAAGCTGAGTTCAACTATGCTGCTTAGTAAATTATTATATTAGAATAGAAGAATACGACCACCTCAGCTCCTCCTGTGGGTGATGTAGAAGGCGACTAAGGGATAGGGCTGTTGCCGACAGTAAACATACAGCCCAAGACAAAGGGACCGCTACACGGCAATAGGCTCGCCTCCTATTACGTCGTGGGACCGAAAATCATAATTGGCGAAACGTAGCTGCGTAGGTAGGATACACCTCTGCCTACAGACGTGAGTATATAGATGGATGGAGACTAAGTAAATGTTTTTGAATAAACCATTTTTGAATAAGACGTTGGCTCCTTATCGATCAGACGCAGATACCGCCCGAAGCACCCGTGCCCGGTGACAATCTGTGTCAGTCGATACGAGAGGCTGCCATGTGGCCTCTCTAGCCATTCATGCTGGTCCATGATGGACCTTACCGCCTGTATGACGGCATTCCCTGCGAGTGGTTGCTCAAGTCTTCGCTCTCGGCCCGAATGTCTTCGGACTCGGGATCGTATCCCCACTCCTGCGCTTCCTTACGGAACCTCACATACTCCTACGGGAAACAAGATCCTGACTCACCGCGAAGCACCCAGTCATATCCAATGTTCCACAGCAGCGGTCCCAGGAGCAATCCCTGTGGAACACCGCACGACATCTCACGCCTACCGACGCCGCCGGTCACACTTCATGGTCCGGTCATCTAACCATCTAAGCATCTAACCAAGAGAAACCTATTACCCCCTAGTTCATCCGCCTTTATATACATAGGATCATTAACAGTAATGGCGGTAAGCTTTCTTGAGCTGGATTGTGTCTGCAGTTTATATATTATCGAGTCGTCAACGGCGTAAACAAAATTAGTAGAACTTCTTCTAGATATTTATTTAAGATGTTGTGTGTTTACTTCAGCGAGCGTTTGATTATACATGTATTTCGAAACACAATTAGGTCAACCGTTTTCCTTTTATAAGTTTCGTGACTTCTTTAGGCAGAATTTCGAGGCAACACCGGATAGCTCTGAAGGTAGACCGTGGTTATGTTAAGTTCGATTTTTTCTTTTTATAATTTAGTGTTCTCTGAATTGAGGAATGAAGAAAGTAACTACGGCCCAACTTTTTAATAAATATTGATGCATTTTATCTGCCGACATTATTCTTGTAAATTGACAAACATCAGGATATAATTGAAACTAGTTTCAGCATCAATACTGTCGCTTTTGTAGCGAGTTAAACTCTGGATCAGAGTTTCGTCTTCTACGTGGTCTTATAGAGGATCTGTTTCATATAAATTCTACCGCTTTAAGGAGCCTTACTTAGCCATATATCGGGCCGCTGTTTGTATGCAACTAGTTGAACTTACCCTGAGACTTTCAAAAACCCACTAAGTATTCAGTGTACTTTAGTGATCCACATAAGTGGGTCACTGAAAGTCATCCCGTTGGGATTTGCACTTCTCAGAAATACCAGTTATAATCTCTTAGCATCTTTTCCCAATGGACAAGGTATTAAGCCAACTGAACATTAGATATTCAAACACTTCTTCTACTTTTATCTTTTCTACTCTATTAAACTAACCAAGAATAACAGTATAGCCACCAATGATACGCCCCATATCTCGTTACTTAATGGGCGGGAGCTGGCGTAAATAAAACAAATAGCCTTCACCAACCGACGACGGTAGAAACAAACTGAATATTTCCTTGGAGGAAACGACAAAGTACCCACTTAATGAATTACTGTGCTAATTTGTAATATAAATAGTTTTTCTTGTAGCAAGTGTATACTACTTCATTCAATAAAAAACATTCCATAGCAAAAAAATGTTTAAACAATAGGCGATATTACGCAAAGGTAGCACCTACAGTAAATTCAGTGAGCAATGAGTGAACAAACTTGAAATTTGTCATTTTGACAAGTGCCGCGTCGCTAGTGAAATAATCACGATTTCTCTATCAACCGTAGTTTAATCTGCCTTATCTAACGTATTTCGTTGATTAACTTTGTTAATATCCTATAGAAGCCTATCAATAAAGGTGTTATTTGCGGAATAAACTATGCAAACTTTGGAGTTATTTGCATACATTTTGTAGGCGTACAACTATCGCTATTGTAAAGCTCTAGAAACCTAAATAAGTATGAAAGCTTCTAGCTATTTTTAATATATTTCCTCGCTTCATAATTAATTATAATCCGCACGCCGAATGATGATCCCTATGACAGTTCGTTAGCGCTTAACATTGTACTGACGTCCTATCACATCAAATCCTTTAGAGGTCCATTAAAAAGACGAAAAAATCATAATTGTGTACAATTGTAAATTATAAAAATGAATATTAAGAAATTATTACGTAATGTTCGGAAATAATAGAAAAAAACTCAATGCAAATGTACATGGTACGTGCTGCAAAAGTTACGTCGTCAAGCTGTTATCGACTAAGAAGGGACACATCGATAAACAAAATATCGATAATTTGTTGGAAATATAAAACAAATGCTTTGAGTTTGTATTTTATTTATATCAATCTGAATCTGATACAGGGTCAATCGGATCTTCAAAATCTGAGTCTGAACTGCAGCTATCCGTGACGTTTATTATTAACGGTTGGTCAATGATATTGTCGTATTGTACATCTCGATCCCAGTCTTGTAAGCAAATTTTCTTCGTTCTTTCGACCACTTTTCGCCAATCGTCAGCTGTCACTTGAGCGCAAGCTTCTTCCAATAAAACCATCATTTTATTTGCCGTGAATGGCGGAGTTGTGTTATGCCTAGCTGCATGACCTGAAAATATTTGTACATTCAGTAATTATTTTTAGAAATATATGCATATACATAATATTATATAAATAAAAAATATAGATACCTTTGATCTGCGCCCATATCAACTCGATTGCATTATATTGGCAGTGATAGGGCGGTAACCGAATTACCGTGTGTCCATTTGATTTGGCCAATTCATCCAAAAAATATGATGGGTGCGTCTGTTGTTTGTGAAAGTTCAACAGTCTAACCAACTCTTTTTTTAACATCTGACTGTCAGTTTCCACACCATTGCCGTGTAACCACTCTATAATTTCAGCTTTTTTGTTATTGCTGCTGGGGGGTTTGTTAATTTGAACTGAGTGATATGAAGCATTGTCCATTAAAATATAGTGAAGCTCATTCAAATAAACCATGTCTTAAAGTTTTCGAAATTCATTTCCTCGTGGTACTTCGTTGTTTTCACTGACTTAAAAGCCCACAGGCAATTCGGCACAAAACCTGTAGCTGTGCCAGCGTGGCAAATGATTAAGCGCTGGCCCTTTCCTTCAGGAGTTTTTGTGCTGCATCCGTCCATGCCTTACCTACAGTATGATTGGCGTTCAGCCATGTCTCATCAAGGTATACTACCTTCTCCCAGTTATCAATTTGTTTGATTTTGCGAAGAAAATCGCATCGTAGTAAAGCTATGTCAGTACGCTCCATTAATATTTTTCTCTTGTCACATTTTTTATAGCGGAATCCACATTTTTTCAAAACAATTCTAAGAGAAGTAGCACCGCCTTTGAAGAGTTCTGCAGCTTTTAATGAAGATAATAACTTCTGGCAGGTCGGTAGTTCACCTCGTAGGTAGTAACTATAAATATGATTGCGTATAGCATCTAAATCAAATTCATCAGGTTCTGTTATATGACATAACCTTTTCTTTTTCTTTGGTGTTAATAGTTTATTATCCTCCATGGACGACTCCCCAAATTTTTCCTTTGTTATTCGAGAAACAGTAGCCTTTCCGATTCCTAGAGCATCGGCTACACGATCGCGAACATTGTCAAGCGGTAACAAGGGTCCGCCATTTTGTTGTTCACGAGCAAAATAGTCTCGCAAACGAACTACAAACTCGCGAACTTCACTGTTGAGAACAGTTTTCCGCTGTCTTTTCGGCATTTTGCAAAACCGAAAATCAACAAACAGGTAACAGAAAATCAACAAATAACACAAAACAGCGAAAACAGAAACAAAACTCAGCTAACAAAGAAAGACGTGGCGCATACAAGGCGTTAGAGCACTCGTATGACGCGATGTGATGCGGTGTGACAAGAAGACAAAACAGACTGACAAGACATGACATGACTGAATTAAAAAAATACGGTAGGTCTATGGCCTCCATTTAAATACTTTTCCATGTAATCCATAATTGCCAGCTAATTATGAATTCTTTAAAATTCAATTCAAAAAGAATTTTAAATTCTTTAAATTATGCAATTTGAATAAAAATTAAAGTATAGTAAAATAAAATATAATAAGGCTGTTACTTTTTTATCTAGTGTTTTATGTCCATCAATGCGCGTAGTCTTTTTTTCAAAATAAATGAATATTGCTTATTATGTGGAATGACCTGGCTGAATGACATGACATTTGCCTGAAAAAACAGTATTTTATCGAAATTGTTTCGCATAACTAATACAACTGTCAGTTGAAACATCATAGGGATCATCATTCGGCGTGCGGAGTATAGTCATTCAAAAAGAGGCCTAGAAGTTGTTTTATGACTTCTTAAAACTTTAGGTATCGTTTTAAAAGACATATATTGTTATTTTGATGTGAAACATTCGCATACGCTTCGTTGACAATATTCACTTAGTTGCAGTATTTTTAGGGGCTCCTTGTTTGATCTTGCGTTAATTTAATTAATCATGTCTCTGTAAGAATACTTGAATGGCAGAACAAACCACTGTAGCCGTTGGAATCGATTCCTGGCTTAAATTTATTGAGAATAATTGTGTAACGGACAGCTAGATGGAATGATGACAAAGCGAGATTACCTAATGACCCACTAAAACCTTCGTTTTAAAACTCAGTTGTTTCTTAAAAAAGTCTGTTAATTGCTCAAAGATAACGGCATCGAATAAATTAATGTCCGTATTTTAGGTCGAAAAGTCAAGATTTATTTTGCTTCATTTGCACTTTCCCTACTTTTGCATTCTGAAGCGATAAAGGTTGATTTAATTATCCGTTTTTTTTTAGTTTTTACATTATTTACCTAATATCTAATTATACATTAGAATAGAATAGATTTTTAATCAATCAAGAGTATGTTTTCTAACCAAAGAATGTGATGACCGAGTAAAAAGAAACAATAACTTAGTTGAGTATAGACGTATTTATAATATTTCCTAATTTATGTAAGAAAATGATTGTAATACAGTGTACCTACTTAATAAAAAATATACATAGAACACATTCTTGTATATTACGACAATATATACACTACGACATTATTCTACATTTCTCTATCAAATATGGCTGCGTCGAGTGTGTTTCGATTGACCTACACAATAAAATCAAATTGGTTTTCATAAAATTTAGCTTCATCTGGGAGTAGCATCGCAATTATAAAACGCTTTAAAAGTTTGTCGAGTTGATCTGGCTGCAGCTTTGGTATACTAATTGTAATGCAACCGCATCCCCAGATACAACAGATAACTGGCATCGGCATAATCACAAGAAGACTTTTGGCAAGTGCAGTTTGATATATGAAATGGATGGAACTTAGGTGTCGGGTTTATGTCGGTACTGTACCTAATGGCCAGAATTCGAACCCGCAAACACTTTTTTTCGTGCTGAAATCCCTTCGGATTCCTCCTCCGCTGGAGCCGGAGGTTATATCGGACTCGAACCGACTAAAACCGCACGCCGTCTGTGGGTTGTCATGCTAAGCCAACAATAACAATAATAAAATTACAATGCTACTCAAAGCTGTCATTGGGTATAAAGTACGTTTTCGTACCACAATAGTCATTTTTAATCTGTTAAAAACAGGGAAAGAAAATTGTACTGAATTTCATTCATCCTCTAGGGGGAGAATGTGATTTAAATTTGGAATACTTACCGAAATTTATTCTGAACTACATCTGTGTTTACACCATTGAGTTTGTATATAAAGCATTATACCCCGTCCATTATATTATTGTATTTTAGACAGCTCACTGACAGTAGTCGGTTTAACTTTGTTCTAGCGTCAACACCTGAAAATCCTAACAAAAATTAGGCGCCAATACGTCATTTTTCATTGACAAGGTAACGTCAGCCAGAAAGCAATTTTAGGGATGTAGTTGGTCAATCGACTGTGTTTTCATTATAATAACTTGAAAATGTCACAATCGATATCGATTACAGAAGATGTTTTTTTTAATATTACATAACTGGCGGTTTTATCCGATTTCTAAACAACAATTCAGATGTTAATATTTTTTTATATTTGTATGATTTTTACGGAAAAGTGATTTTTGTAACTCCGTCATAATATATGTAGACGGATTGTCAAAATTCTTTTCTTGTTTGAAAGAGGGCTATTTCTAAATGGTCCCATTTGAATTGCATAAAGATCTGATGATGGGTTTTAGAGACAGACCACGGAACTCTTAAATAAATAAATTAAAATAAAATAAAAATACCAGGAAATCAGCATATTGGAATATTCTTCTAGAAGTCAGTTGTTTTGTTTTGAAGATTAGCGTGTGCGGTATGGCCCACAATCGTTTTAAAATACATTAAATTTGTAAATTGTACAGACATGAAATATCCACTGCTGTATAGAAAGATAAATCATATATTTATTTATCATAATATTTTTGTGTATCGTAAATAAATAATTTTTTTATCGAGGTTTTTAACTTAGTCGATATTTAAAATTTTCTTGCAATCACTACTGTCATCTGTCTAAAATACAATAATATAATGGACGGGGTATAGGTATACATCTTTTTGAAAAAAGAATACGCATATATAATATAATATAATATTATATTATATTATGCAGTTATGATTATTAAATAAAATTACGAAAAACGATGAGGCCGTATGAGCTTGATGCCTTTGCTTTTCCGACAAAAAATATTAGTCTAGGAATTTGCCGCGTTTTTGTTTTCTTCAAATACATAAACGCTAAGTTTATTTTAATTTATTTTTATGATTAAGTTAATGTTCTAAAAATACGTTACGATGTTAAATCAAAGCGACAGTGACAGTGAATTGTCAGATTCCATCAATGCAAATGCTGCCGTAATTATAAATAATCTGCTTCCAACAAAATCCAAGGAAAATTATTTAAAAACTTATGAAGAATTTTCAACGTGGAGAAGTGCGAAAGGCCTATCAATTTCAGAATCAGTACTTCTTGTCTATTTTGATTATTTATCTAAGACAAAGAATCCGAATACACTTTGGTGCATATACTCAAAACTGAAAGCTACAATAAGCATCAAACACAGCATTGAAATAAAGAGATTCACGAAATTTCTGGCTTTTTTAAAAAGAAAATCAGAAGGGCATTGCGCAAAGAAGTCTAAAATTTTTATGACTCAAAATGTGAAAAAAATTCTTATTGAAGCTCCTGACGAAATTTTCTGGCCACAAAAAAGGCCAAAATGTAAGTATACATGATTTAACTATGAATGTTTCGTACCTAATAATAGTAGTTATTCTAATTTACCTGTTTTTTTATCATTGTTATAGGTGGCCTTAATTTTTGGACTCAATGGTGCTTGCCGCGGATGTGAACTTAAACTTAAGGGTGGAGAACGTTGAAAATCATTCCATTGAGTTACTGCTGATTATTGTAAAGGAAACTAAGACAAAGAAAAATCGGTCATTCATTGTACAAGGACAATATACTAAAACCATTCACAAATACCAAGCATTACCTCCCACCAACATGGAAAACAATATATTTTTTATAAACTATCGGAATGGGAAATGTACTCGACAAGCCATCGGCAAAAACAAAATTAGCAATATGACAAAGGAAATTGCTAAATATTTAAAACTTAAAGATGTTGAACTCTACACCGGTAACTGCTTTAGGAGAACTTCGGCGACTTTCTTGGCGGATTCAGGGGCGGATATTACGTCAATAAAAAGATACGGTGGTTGGAACTCTGATAGAATAGCTGAGGGTTATATCGAAAGCTCAATGGCGAATAAAACCTTACTCTTAGTCTTGGGTGAACTTAAATCCCCCACTACACTCAGGACTCGTCTTAAATCCCACGCTTCGCTCGTGATTTAAGTTTTTAACCCCCTCGCTACGCTCGGGAGTAAATCTCGAGTCCTTCGTTACGCTCGTGAATTAAATCGTCACCCGCGACAGAAGACACTGCTTTATCCCCTTGGTTAATAATTTACTATTACATAAGCACAGTTTCTTTCGTTTCAATATACTTATTAGCAAAATTCTACTTGCATTCTACGATTATCCCTAATTAGATTTTCTAAGTTTTTTCTCCACTATGAACTACTGAAGCAATTAAGCTGTTAAATGTTCCCTAGTCAAATTGTTTAGAATTATAGTTGAGAGTTTGACTCATCTATCCCATCTATCATTCTTCTTTCTTGATACTTTAAGTTTCTTTATAACGAGATCAATAAGATATTGCTGGGAGCTTTAAATAAAGCCGCCACGCGCTAGTAATTTACAATTTTACTAACTTCATACGTTGGTGATGAAGATTAATATAGAAGTTACTATGCCACTTATTGGAATTTGGGAAAAGAAAACTGGAACGAAAGTATCAGCTCTTTTATATTGATAAATTGCAGCTATGTTTGCCTTATCTTCTTTGACTGAGGACGGAATACTAGACTAGTTCTTTAGATGACTGAGTTTTCGTCGAGAAACAGTCCCCTGGAATTTATGGTGCCAAGAAGGACGGTAAAAATTAGAGCCAAAGTATATAAGTAGTATAGCATTTTTAAATATTTTTTTAAGTCGTAAATAGTAAAATATGCTGCTAAACACACACACCCAATTTTATGTGTGTGTGTGTGTAATGATATGTAAACGAATTGACTTTGACTTTGAATGGAATGTTAAAAAGGCAGGCTCATCAGTCCACTCTCCAGTCCAATCCAGTTGGTTATATAATATATCTAAGTGCAATAGCTAGGCGAAACATCGCCCCAGTCAAGTCAAGGAACTAGTAACAATATTATTTAAATATAATATCTGTTGTAATGAATACTTCCAAAACCTGTTATTCGATATTATTTTGTATTTATAGATTGTACTGCTGACTTCTCCGATATATTTTTGCAATTCCCTCAAGAATTCTCAGCAACTTTTGATGAACTGAATTATAAACAAAATTGTTTCATCAAAAACCTATGTCTTATTTTCCTCGTTATTGGTTCTTATATTTTCTTTTATTGGATCAAGTTCAGTATTGCGTTGTTGATTTTTTACTTATGTAACAATGTAAAAGTTTGGTTGTTATTTCTTTACGATGTACTAATGGGACAGTTTCAATAAAAATGTTATATAACTAAGATTACAATGAAAGTATATCTGCTAAAATAGAAATAGGATTTAGAAAAAAAGGAGAATATACGGCACTAGTGCTTGAAGCAAGTAAATTGCTTTGCACTATACTACGAGCGTTATATGATGATCCCTATGGCAGTTCGTTAGCGCTTAACATTGTACTGACGTCCTATCACATCAAATCCTTTAGAGGTCCATTAAAAAGACGAAAAAATCATAATTGTGTACAATTGTAAATTATAAAAATGAATATTAAGAAATTATTACGTAATGTTCGGAAATAATAGAAAAAAACTCAATGCAAATGTACATGGTACGTGCTGCAAAAGTTACGTCGTCAAGCTGTTATCGACTAAGAAGGGACACATCGATAAACAAAATATCGATAATTTGTTGGAAATATAAAACAAATGCTTTGAGTTTGTATTTTATTTATATCAATCTGAATCTGATACAGGGTCAATCGGATCTTCAAAATCTGAATCTGAACTGCAGCTATCCGTGACGTTTATTATTAACGGTTGGTCAATGATATTGTCGTATTGTACATCTCGATCCCAGTCTTGTAAGCAAATTTTCTTCGTTCTTTCGACCACTTTTCGCCAATCGTCAGCTGTCACTTGAGCGCAAGCTTCTTCCAATAAAACCATCATTTTATTTGCCGTGAATGGCGGAGTTGTGTTATGCATAGCTGCATGACCTGAAAATATTTGTACATTCAGTAATTATTTTTAGAAATATATGCATATACATAATATTATATAAATAAAAAATATAGATACCTTTGATCTGCGCCCATATCAACTCGATTGCATTATATTGGCAGTGATAGGGCGGTAACCGAATTACCGTGTGTCCATTTGATTTGGCCAATTCATCCAAAAAATATGATGCGTGCGTCTGTTGTTTGTGAAAGTTCAACAGTCTAACCAACTCTTTTTTTAACATCTGACTGTCAGTTTCCACACCATTGCCGTGTAACCACTCTATAATTTCAGCTTTTTTGTTATTGCTGCTGGGGGGTTTGTTAATTTGAACTGAGTGATATGAAGCATTGTCCATTAAAATATAGTGAGGCTCATTCAAATTTTCTAATAGTTTTATAAACCATGTCTTAAAGTTTTCGAAATTCATTTCCTCGTGGTACTCCGTTGTTTTCACTGACTTAAAAGCCCACAGGCAATTCGGCACAAAACCTGTAGCTGTGCCAGCGTGGCAAATGATTAAGCACTGGCCCTTTCCTTCAGGAGTTTTTGTGCTGGATTTCGCTGTGTCATCCGTCCATGCCTTACCTACAGTATGATTGGCGTTCAACCATGTCTCATAAAGGTATACTACCTTCTCCCAGTTATCAATTTGTTTGATTTTGCGAAGAAAATCGCATCGTAGTAAAGCTATGTCAGTACGCTCCATTAATATTTTTCACTTGTCACATTTTTTATAGCGGAATCCACATTTTTTCAAAACAATTCTAAGAGAAGTAGCACCGCCTTTGAAGAGTTCTGCAGCTTTTAATGAAGATAATAACTTCTGGCAGGTCGGTAGTTCACCTCGTAGGTAGTAACCATAAATATGATTGCGTATAGCATCTAAATCAAATTCATCAGGTTCTGTTATATGACATAACCTTTTCTTTTTCTTTGGTGTTAATAGTTTATTGTCCTCCATGGACGACTCCCCAAATTTTTCCTTTGTTATTCGAGAAACAGTAGCCTTTCCGATTCCTAGAGCATCGGCTACACGATCGCGAACATTGTCAAGCGGTAACAAGGGTCCGCCATTTTGTTGTTCACGAGCAAAATAGTCTCGCAAACGAACTACAAACTCGCGAACTTCACTGTTGAGAACAGTTTTCCGCTGTCTTTTCGGCATTTTGCAAAACCGAAAATCAACAAACAGGTAACAGAAAATCATCAAATAACACAAAACAGCGAAAACAGAAACAAAACTCAGCTAACAAAGAAAGAAGTGGCGCATACAAGGCGTTAGAGCACTCGTATGACGCGATGTGATGCGGTGTGACAAGAAGACAAAACAGACTGACAAGACATGACATGACTGAATTAAAAAAATACGGTAGCTCTATGGCCTCCATTTAAATACTTTTCCATGTAATCCATAATTGCCAGCTAATTATGAATTCTTTAAAATTCAATTCAAAAATAATTTTAAATTCTTTAAATTATGCAATTTGAATAAAAATTAAAGTATAGTACTTAAAATAAAATATAATAAGGCTGTTACTTTTTATCTAGTGTTTTATGTCCATCAATGCGCGTAGTCTTTTTTTCAAAATAAATAAATATTGTTTATTATGTTGAATGACCTGGCTGAATGACATGACATTTGCCTGAAAAAACAGTATTTTATCGAAATTGTTTCGCATAACTAATACAACTGTCAGTTGAAACGTCATAGGGATCATCATTCGGCGTGCGGAGAATAATAAAGTTAAATAGATTTGCGGACGTAACGGCAAGGGATCTGAACTCAATGAAAACACAGATAGATATACATATCAAAACACACACAGATTATTCGCTATAGTGTGCTGTCAGCATCACAAAATTTTTGACGAAATGAGTTTCTACTCAAAATGATCTTAATTTAGTTTTTTGACCCCTTTCCAGTCGACCGATTGTTCTGATATTTGGTACACACCTTTAATTCGGACAATAATGTCATATAAATAATTAAAACACTTTTATTTGCTCTTAATACGAGAGTTTATGATGCTGACTGTACCACAGTAAGTCATCAAGAGAGTTATTACTGTATTCAACGCTAGCTCTTAGCAATCGCATTACTTGTGATGCTTCATACGGCGATTTCGTCATTAATGAGTCGCTCTTCAGGGCTAACAAGCTATTGGAGAATTAAACTTAGTGTATACCTACCTGTATTGAGGATACCTTGGGACAAATACCACTGTAGTAAAGACACCCACGAAACGAGTGCTGCGCGTATAGAACACATTTTGGGCACATTTTAGGTGCAAGACATATGTCCCCCTTTACTTGCGGATATCTTCTCGGATACCTCCCCTGCCGGAGCCGGAAGGGGAGGTTATGTCGGACTCGAACCGACTAAAACCGCACGCCGACTGTCGGTCGTGGTGCTAGGCCGGAGGTGAGGTTGTCATCGACATATCCCTCGCAACCCCGGCTGACCCAGGGAGACATATGTCCCCAAGGTGTAGAAGCGCGTGCTCGTGGTTCCACTCACATGGAATTCTGATGTTCAAGCTTCATCTTCTATTCAACTGACCAAAAAAGAATTGGGTACCGGTAAATTGTTTATATAAACTCACATAAGGTTCGTTAACAAATCTTCAAAGAATTTGGTATTTTATATTCTTTAAAATTCTAACGTCATTCTTACGAGGTTACAAAAAAGGCAATACTGCTAATGATATAGAATTCAAAGGGTGAAATAAAACACACCTGTATTTTGCATCTCGGGACGAATCATTATAGGCACGTGCGTTCAGTAATAGTCCGTAAGTGCTACGTATCCAATAGTATTCCATTTATTGTAAGCTGAGAGTAAAAATGAGAAGAAATTGTGGTCCAAGGCCAACCTTACTGGCAAGCGGGCCAATTCTTTTCATAAAAAGGTCTTCATTATTCAGTCTCAACCTATTTTTTTTTGAATTGACATCGACAAGTCTCAACCAACAGCTATTGTAGGAAAAATTATCACAGAGCGCTATGAAAAGACTTTTCACAGAATAGAGAAGAAATCTTAAATCGTTTTCTATATCTATAGCTGAGAAACGAACGAACTGAAATTGCCAATAACTATGCGATTGACACATCAATTATTTAGTCGTTTGAATTTCTTGGAAAATCTAATTTATTATAAGAATATTTTATAATTACCTTTCTTATAAACCATTGTAAACATCACCATTTCACAGTTTTAACTCTTAAGATTTTTATAAAAGCTTTGTCAAACAAAAACTATCGTCTTATTTGAAATGTTAATGTAAGTGACTAAAATTAAATAAAAAGGGTAACTTTGTTGAATTAATTAAAAGCCTTGCCTTTACTTGAATAATTTCAGACCGCTTTATTTTATCCCAGAAAGGTTTCATTTATACAGATCACGTAAATCATTTCTTTGCAATTATTTGCTTTGGTTAAACTCGCGGCTTCGCATAATTATACCGAGCGAGTAGGTTATTTCGGTCTTCATTCTAAATCTCAGCAAATTATGCTAAAGTGTATAACATTTCTTTTTATTTCCAGACGTTTATCTTATAATTTTGTTTTATTTCTTTATTAAGTAAACAGTCTCGTGTACATTTTTTTACATTGTTTATATTTTTGTTATTGAGTCAATCAAATTTTTAACTATCATGTTATGAAACGCAATGTTTATTAGTAAATATTTACTTTGACAGGAACTGTGATCAATTCAATTTTTTAAACTTAATAATGAATTATTACTTATTACAATAAACCAATCTCTTTGATAAGCAATGCGATTAGAAAAGTTAACTTCAGTACTAACAGCCTATGACCACGGCCGGTGTAACCTGGTCGAAACGACAGGCAAATCATTGTATACCTATTTAACCTATACCATGATCGCGTTAATTCTTGTTATTGTATTAACTTTATTAAATTAAATAAATAAATATTCCACAACATTTTACACAACGCTATCTAGACACATAGTAAACTTTTATAGCTTGTGTTAAGGAATCTAGAATGCGGATAAACAAAGTTATACACTTTTTTTTATGTAAATACATACATATTATACATAGAAATACCCAGACCAACGTTCTAATTCATTCAGTAAATTCAACCTAGGTTATTATCATATTCATTTCGTTCGCAAAACTAAAACTTATGTAGAACCTTACCGTCTGGCAAAACTTTTGTAGGTGTGAAAATGTCGATAAATTCTTTCTTCAACAGAAAATATAAATCACAGAGTGTAGCACTTGTATTCCCTGGATATATCATGGCAAACGGCTGTTTGAATTCTTCGAATCTATAAAATAGTACCTATCTTTTAGAGGAAGTAGGGCACGACATAATTTTCGTCTCAATTGAGCAGTCCGACTGGCGAAGTATCTCCGCCCTACAGAATACCACAGTCATAATAGGAATTAGGATAGCCAAAGGCTCGTCCTGCTTTACTTCCCACACTGACGGCACAGAAACTCTGTTCTACAGGTTCGGCAGCATGAGTTATTATACTCTGTTACACACATCCATAGGCCACGGTAACCACTTTCTATCAGGTGGGCCTAAAGTGGTATAAAAAAAAGAAAACCTACCTCTTTTATAAATCCTGTATTTAAGTTATATTACATAGATAGTGCCAAGTCTATCTCATCTGCAAGCTCCTACCGAATGACGGATATGTATCCCAACCTCTTGAAGTAAGACAATGCCGGAGTGTAGTATACTTGTCACATTTGGGAAAATTTATGGACATGAAAATTGCCGTGACTCCTTCAAAAGCACTTCCAAAGATACTGCCTATCAAGAATAAATTAGTATAATGGTACTTACGAATTTGTTCTAGTAGAAATTCAACCCTAGTTCTTGTTAAAAATGTTTGTTACCAGTAGTTCCTTTGATATGTCCGTATAGTTCCATCGAATGAACTAAAAGAACTACTGAGACTATAAAGTTCCTTTTGTTCCTTTGGCAATTCCTTTGAAGGGACTTTTGAGACATTTTTATTGTTACAATCGTGGACTAAAGGAAAATATCGACCACAAATTCGTGATTTACACATCATAAAATAATATTACGAAGAATTTCGGAAGTACGTTATCCATTATCTTTCGACTCCGGTAAGCATACGAATACTCACTTTGCAAAATATTCCATAAAGTAGTAAGCAGCCTCTTACACCTTTTATACAACTTTTCACTTAATGCATAAGCACTCCACGTTATATGCCATTTTCCTTATGGTAGAGCGACGAACTATATCCAAGATGTGAAGAAAACTTCGTTTCTCACGTCGTTAGATGGTATGATACCATTTATATCTGCTAAAGAAAGTGTCGTAAAAGCACAGAGTAGATTCGTATTAGATCAAAATGGATCACATTGAGCAAAAGTGTAAATATAAATCAAAAGTGTTTTGTGATCAAGGTCTTTCTTGAATGTATTTGATTATCTGATTAAAATTGGACAGAAATAGGTTGTACCTGTGCTATACCAGACTATAATATTATGCAGTCCCGTTCCAGAATTCTGTTAGGATTAAGCGAACTCTGCATACAATCATACATCCATCCATCCATTCACCATCCAACCATCCATCCAACGGATGTATAATACTCGTAGTACTATATACTGTTATAAATCCTATCCAATTGAAACGACCATTTAGAACTTAGTGCTGTTATTTTCTGGTAAAGATACAGTTACAATGTCTTGAGGTCTCTCTTGAGTAGTAGAAGGCAGGAATTATAATGGAAAGGCCTAAGGCAAGGCGTAAGACATATTCAAAGGCATATGTATCGACGCCATCGTAGAGGAAAATAGCGCTCTATAAATAATAGCAATTTTGAGTACTAACTAATATTTGAAAGATTGACATACGAGCACACGTCGGAAGCTCTCGACAAAATGTATGAAAAATTTGAATTGTAATTACAACATTCATAGATCGTGCACATGCACGGTAGTGTTGATGTGTGGGAGACTTCAAAATGTTAGGGTTGGCATTATTTGAAATTGTAACCAATATTTGAGCGAGCTAGCATGATTTTTCTCGCTCTATCCCTTAATGTCATGACTTACGTCACATCCGACAACGGTGCCAATCCCGTTGTTACAAACGTATTCCATCTTTGTCTTCAATTCGAAAAAAAAGTGATGGCGATACATTTTAGTCCCCTCAACCCACAGAATCAGCACCAATAACAAAACACTACTACAACGATATCTTTATAGAGTAGTTAAAACCGATTGTGTCCATGAAAGACTAACTTTAGCTCGCGACTTCAGATGCATAAAATTTTCATCGGACTGAGATCTGATCTTATGACCCACAATCCTATTTCTGGGATAACACATAGCCTATGCTATGTTATATCAGGGGCACTATTCACTATACACTAAAAAATATATACAATGTTGTAATTCGATGGCAGAAAACGTAATTTCTGTTAGTAGCCAAAATGGGTTTAAAATACCATTAGAATCAGAAAAAAAATACTGCGTCAAATAATGTGGGTCTCATTTCGATATCTTAAAAAAATACTTACGTCGCGTTGTCACTTTTAAGACCATTACCCCTGTCCATTTGCTGTAAGCATGCAATAATCTCATCTTGGACTTCTTTTTCTACCTCATAAACTGATAGCATTTAATATTCTGTTTCTTGTATTTAATAACGTAAAACCATCGATGTTAGGCCTCGCCATACACCTGTTCACAGCTTATGACATTTTTACGTTCCGAAAATAAAAATTGAATTGCTATATGTGCCCAATATCCTTTTAATAACAACTTTAGCAATTATTTGATAATTCCATTTGAAGGATAAGAATAATACCATCATCTACCTGCGATTTATAGTTAATGAGTAATGATTTTTTTTAGATTTTGCAAAAGATTTTCGGCTCTTCTGAAAAGTTTGACATCTCGTACTTAAAACAATTACGTTTTCTGCTATAGAATCCTAATTCAAAAGTTTTTTATAAATTTAATTATTAAAAAATAAAAACACAACTGTCGAGTGAAACAAGTTTGATAGCAGGCGGTAGTCATTTTTTTTCTTTCAGTTCATAAGAGGTATTTACATGTACATTCCTATTAGCTACCATCATTTTCAACCGCAGCGCAGTCGGGATTTTATTTTTTAAAATAAAATTATATTTTATTTTCACATTTTATGTACGTTCTTAGGTACATTTTTTTTAAATATTATTGCATGGATGAAAATAACTTGTGCGATGAATACCTTTAATTTGAGACATCAATAATTCGAAAAACATCGGAATAGATGAAACGCTCAAGTGAGACTTGAACTCACAGGGGGAATGCTCTTCTAACTGAGCTGTTGAGCCAGAATCATTTCAAATTTTCCTTCTTTCTTTTTATATCCGGCTTACGGTGGATTTTTCCGATGTTTTTTGAACTTAAAAGTTAGCATAATAAATGCTATAAAAAATTCATTCAAACTTCAATAATTGAAATCCGTAAAATGGTTCTGAAGAAAATATGGTAATAAGGAATATTACAAACATATCTATATACATGCATACACACAAGTTGCACGCGAAAAACAAAACCCTTCTTGACTGTAGGATAATGTGCTACACTCTAAAACCGTATTTTTATTTAAATTATTTATTGATACAAACGGTTTTAACTACTCTATACCTTGCAAAATTCACGTCTATAAAGTTTCGTATTTATTTTGGCACAAATAATGTATTACAGATAATGTCGTACTTTATTGACGGGTAATATAACCCTTCAATGCACACTCATTTACTGAGGTGGAATTGCAGTAGGTATTTATTTATAAATGTTAACGAAACGAAACTATATATTATCATTTTTAATTAATTTTCATTATTCGCGCACTATTTGAATTATATTTTCTTCCAATGTGGGTGCTTCACAAAATTAAAAAAAAAAACCTACATAAAGTAAAAATACGTCTTGTTGGTTAGCCCTGCAACTTTGATAAAAATACTTCGTAATATTTTGAGCCAAGCGTCGCCGTGTCGGGGGACATTTGGCTCCTTGTTTACATCAAGAAGTCAAATATCCAATGTCAAATGAACATATGTATGTTGCAACTTTTCAACGTTTTGTAAAATCCGTTTTAATGGTATAGGTAAATGATTTTTGACGTTGACTTTGAATACAATCAAAGCGGCGAAGTCGCTGGCAGAAGCTACAATAATTCACTAAACACTCACCCATCAAAATATTTTTGCAAAAACCATTATTGTGCTTACATGTTTTTGATTTCAATAACAAATAGTAAGATTGAAGTGTGATATTGTGTTATAATTTATCTATTTTAGAATTCATAAAAATCTACATCTGCACATAAGATATATTATCCCAGAAATAGACACACACAGACCGAGAAACACACAGAAATATAATTTCTATTTTTTAAAATTTTCTGATTTATGCACATGTAGTCTCCCAATGTGCGCTATTTCTCCCGAACCTCCGCCTTCTGCATCCAGTCAGTATGTTACAGTGAATGTCCGAAATGCAGCGTATGTTAAGATAAATAATTGTCTTTTGAATTTCTTATTGTTTTTTTTGATGTAAACGAAGGGTAATTGGTAATGCACACTCAATTCACGACTCACACTGCAATCAGTTTTGTAGGACTTTTAACGAATTTAATCCCGGACTAAACCGGTACACGGGCTGCGGTAATTATTTAAATAAAAATCATGCATTTTAGGGTTAAATCAAACTGTGGGTTGTGCGATAGAGAGGAAGCTTTACAAAATCGAAGTAAGCCGATCTTCTCACTCTTCTCCTCGACGTATCGTACTATGCACCTTTGAAAGGCACATCCCTTGTATTATGTGCCTTTAATCGTACCTCTGATTCGAACGTGCGGGGTGAGGAAATGAAATCTGCGCGGGGGTGGGAGCTTCCATTCTGTACGCTAGTACTATTATCTATTCTGTGATACGAGTATCACAACCAGAATCCAGACGTAGCGGTCGAACTTAGTTGAAAGAGAGCTAGCTATCACAACAAGGCATTACTTGCTTCCACAATGACTTAAGCAATCTGATTCTGAATTCGAATACATAGGGAAAAAGAATCTTCTTGGGCGGGACTCAACCCTTGTCTTTCCCTTACAGGGGGAATGCCTTGACCAATTCGGCTACCGAGACACGCCCGATGTGATTCAAATTTCCTTTCTTATGCGTCTTTAAGGCGATTTGTATAGTTAGTATTCTTAATGCTGTAAAATTCATTCAACTACTTCTGAATTGTCACGATGTTGATATTTTATCTAATATATTGTTCTAAGCAAAGCACTTAAAGCCCAAAATACATATTGAAGTGATATTAGCAAACCGTTTTCATTTATTACACTACCAGGATTTTGCAAACTTGCTTCATCATTCATAATAATGGGCATGTATTCACAATCACCTGAACTATACACGTGTAAGCTCGCCTTTCTTCATAGGGTTAAGGAATTTGTTTTTGTCAAGAATCCTATCTATACATATAATAAATCTGTAAACGATCGATGTCTGTACATGGAAAGGAAATGAGAAAAATTGTTATAGGGGGACTTTATAAACGTAATAGAAGCCAAATCAACGTTTTTTGGAATTTTTGTCTGTTTGTCTGTTTATCTGTTTATCTGTTTATCTGTTTATCTGTTTCTCTGTTTCTCTGTTTGTCTGTGAGTTTGTGCACGCTAATCTCAGAATCGGCTAAACGGATTTGGTTGCGGTTTTCACTAATATATTGTGGTAGGCTTCACTTAACATTTAGTGTTTGTTTTATTGAAATCGGTTCATAAATAAAAAAGTTATGTCAATAATAGCATATCACGGCTAACAATTTGTGAGTGTGTGAATAGATCGAACAAATAAAGAAGCAACAATGCTTACAAGAAGATATTATTTCGGTCATAGGAATCTGAAGAACTTCGAGAGCACAGAGTTCTACATCTCAGCCAAGTCAGGTCAGGTTACTGCAGAATCTTCGGCACAGCAAGTGTCTCGATAGAATTCACATTGTTCTCGAACGATTTTCTCTCGAAGCCAACAAATTAGTAAGCAGCTGGTTCGGTAAAAAGACTCCTGGCTTTCATAATTAATATCATCACGCTATTATAATAAGGAATGGGACAGAATGTTTTTATTACATAATATGTAAACGTCTATTTCACACCATGAATTCATGGTAACTGTGGCTCAATACGTCTGCAGTGGACTTATAACTTAGTTGAGTCGCGTTCGATTCCATCTAAAATGTAATTTTCCTTTTTTATGGTTTTTTATTTACTTTTGTTTAATTTTTTTATTTTATTATGTATTTGTTGTATTTTATTGTATTTATAGTTTTATTTAAGTAAAATATAAATTATATGCTTAGTATTCTATAGATAGTACATAAAAGGCTGTGTGACAGTAATAGTAGAACTTATTATATGATATTCTTAGATCTATACAAAATTCTTCATTTCGGAGAATGAAAAAGTGGTCTGAGAAGTCATAAAACTAAAACTGGTATCCCCCATTGATACCGATTCCACCACATCGGGGCAAGCGTAATATTGGAATCAAACCGATTAAAATTTAACAGAGGAATGGGGCATTGGGCGTATTCTGGGGTTAGGTACCCCAATAAGAAAGAAAGAAGAAAGAAAGAAAATTAGTTTTTATTGCGGATGAACACATGCACATATTACAAAGGAAATAATAAAAATCAGAATAATAAAAATGTAACCACAACACAGTGAGTTGACCTACAGCTACTTAGGCGGCGAACGTTACAATACTGATAGTGACAATATACCTGCCTTGGTTACCTATCATAAATAGGCGGTCTCAACGTGAAGAGCAGGGATTGCTTCGGCTAGGGTGATGGGTAGCCTAAGCTATCACCATCAAAGCCGCGCTCATGGAGGAAGTAAATCGTTGCACCTTCTCTGAAGCACATTACGTAATCTGGGAGATAGTTGTCCCTATCGTATTACCGTCTCTACCATGGTGAATGTTCTGATGCGCTATTCCAATTAGTTCCACCCTCTCCTTTCCTAAACAGGACGACGCATGCAAGGCTCAGATGTCATCCACATACGGATCAGAATATTCCATCAAGAACCAAGTGGTTTGGTGACCCATTCCTATGTCGCACCATTAAGACCTGAAATCCCTGCCAGCTCACGGTTTACTTCTTCCTACATTTCGTCAGCAAAATTTTGAATTTTTCAAAATCCGTCCGCTATATTTGCCAAGCCCATAGAAGAAGTCTGTCAATTTTCGTAGTTTTCAGTAGTTTAGCCCTGTATTTATAAGTCAGTCAGTCAAAAGATTGTCTTCATAATATTTAATTTAAAAATACAAGGTGGAAGATGTCAAGCGAGTTTTTGAAATGATTTGAATACAGTTTTGTTTCTTTTATAAAATAAATAAATGTTTCCTTTGCGTAAAATTCACTATTTCCAGTATTTCGAGTACTTCCGTTCCAGTTGGGATAAAAATCTTCCACCATGTTTAATAATGAGTTTGAGCTATTCCGAACTAAACGCGGACGAAGTCGCGGGTAACAGCTAGTATGAAATAAATCTGAGTCATTATTCAATCGTTTTCTTGTTTGTATTGTTTCGGCATTATCTGACATTTATAGTATTTCACAATATGGTTTAAGAGCTGAAAGAACGAGAGAAGGATCCGCTCTCGAACCTCTCCTTTCCACAATTTGGTTTATTTTGATTTTGCAGAAGTGTCTTTGGCTCAGAAAGGCTACACCATAAGAAATAACATTTACATTATCTCCTTTTTAAATATAATTTATTTAAGTAGGTATTATAATTATGTAGCCACTTAGGTACAGTCAGCATCAGAAAAATGTTGACGAGTAGAGTACTCAAAATAATCTTAAAACCAAAATTTCAATATTATATTGATAATTAGAGTACTCAAAAAGTTGTAAGCATCCAGAGTGGTCAAACTACCATAACAATCGGTCTTCCAGAAACATGTAAGTAAGCAGAGTGTTTATATTCATATACACAATCACGCTACTCAATGGTATCTAATCAAACAAAGTGTTCAAAATATCTGGACAATGTCATTTAATCGCATTTTGCATCCCTTTTTTACATATGTAGCCATCCTTTACACATGATGATGGCATGATTTGAGATAGGTGTATAAGTTAGAACAGGATAGAAAATTTGTCAAATTATACTCCGTCCATTATATTATTGTATTTTAGACAGCTCACTGACAGTGGTCGGTATAACTTTGTTCTAGCGTCAACTCCTGAAAATCCTAACGAAAATTAGGCGCCAATACGTCATTTTTCATTGACATCGTCACGTCAGCCAGAAAGCAATTTTAGGGATGCAATTAGTCAATCGACTGTGTTTTTATTATAATAACTTGAAAATGTCACAATTGATATCGACTACAGAAAATATTTTCTTTTTAAACATTACTTAACTGGCGATTTTTAACCAATTTCTAAACAACAATTCAGATGTTTATAATTATTTATATTTGTATGATTTATACGGAAAAATGTTTTTTTGTAACTCCGTCATTTGTAGACAGATTGTCGAAATTCTTTCTTTGTTTGAAAGAAGTTTATTCATTTAAATTTCATAAAGATCTGATGATGGATTTCAGAGACAGGCCACGGAACTCTTCTCTTTGCGTTCACCATGACACATTAATCAGGAAATTAGAACATTACGGAATAAGGAACAAGGCTCTCGAGCTTCTGACTTCATATTTGAACAATAGAATTCAGAGGGTCGATGTTAACGGTACATGTTCAGCAGGATCTGTGGTTTCGTTGGGCGTTACGCAGGGTTCGATACTTGGACCATTTTTATTTCTAATTTACATAAATGACCTTCCCTACTATGTAAGGGACAATAATAGCGTTTCGTCGCATTTGGTCCATTTCGCATTTGGTCCACTTGGTCCATTTCGCATTTGGTCCACTTCTCAGAACGTCCATTTCGCAGATGGTCCACTTCGCGAAACGTCCATTTCGCATTTGGTTCACTTTTGACAAAATGAGTGCGTTAAGTGAAATTTGCTTTCCTAGCTACGTTTAACGCCATCTCAGAACATACTTCGTTGTTTTTATGATTTTAGAATATAAAATTAAACATTAAGGATCATTAAGAAGTAATACAATAATAATATAATGGTTAATGTTGTAATGAGTAAACCTAATTATTCGGTATCATATTTCCTTACATACATACAATCACGCCTTTATCCCCGGAGAAAATGTTTCCAGAGGGTTAGGCAGAGGTGAATAGGCTATTTGACTAAGTCGTCGATTCTTCCAATACTGCTTAATGATAGTTTGTTCTTAAAAATATGCCTTGCGAAATAAAATATTGCATATCTGAAACTGAAACTATGACTTTTCATTAGTTGAAATTCCCAAAAAAAGTCAAAATATAAACAAATATATAACTTTTTAGATTCCTCATGAAATTTTATTATGAACTATATACGTGTAAATGCAATGTAGATCGAGATAAATGCGATATTCTCTTGCACTTCATACATTTGCACTACGCGCTACCAAAGCGTGACGTCACAAATTCGTGCGATTTTGTATGGAGCGTTTTCGGGCGGCGCGACAAATTGCATTTTTCAAATTCAAATGTCTTGAAAAGTAGCTCCCCACGCATAATGACCAATAATTTCTATTTAAAATACGCGTATTGACTAATTTGTCGTACGAAAATTTAACTTTTACAGTTCATTATATTAGGTCCTTACATATGAAATTGGCGTTTTTCGTACTGGCAAACCGGCAAACGCGCGTCGACTGCTGCGTTACATAACTGAACCGGCACAATAATGAAGGTATTTTAAACCGAATCATTACCTGTGATGGAAAATGGATTCTTTACGATAATCGGAAGTGCTCAGCGCAATGGTTGGATCCTGGCCAGCCAGCCAAATCCTGCCCCAAGCGAAAATTAACCCCAAAAAAGTTACTTGTGAGCGTATGGTGGACTAGTGCCGGTATTGTTCATTACAGTTTTCTCAAATCTGGCCAGACTATTACGGCTGATGTCTATTGTCAGCAATTGCAAACAATGATGGAAAAGCTAGCGGCTAAACAACCTAGGCTGGTCAATCGCTCCACGCCACTGCTGCTTCACGACAATGCTAGACCACACACCGCACAACAGACGGCTACCAAATTAGAAGAGCTTCAATTGGAATGTCTAAGACATCCTCCGTACTCCCCGGACCTTGCTCCAACAGAATACCATTTTTTTCGAAATTTGGACAACTTCTTGCAAGGGAAAAAATTCAACTCTGATGGGGCAGTCCAAATCGCCTTCACAGATTTTATTGATTCCCGTCCGACTGGTTTTTTTAGTAAAGGGATGAATGAACTACCTATGAGATGGCAAAAGTGCATAGAAAACAATGGTTCATACTTTGATTAATTAAATATATTATATTTAAAAATATTCGACTTTTTGTTCCTCCCATACAAAACGCCAATTTCATATGTAAGGACCTAATATTATAAGAGGTAATTTTTCGAAAGTAAAAAAAAAAATAGTCAAATAGCCTATCTACACCTACATTTCACCAAACATTGTATTATGTCCCACGTAATAGGGGGTGAGCCTATTGCCGTTTTCCGGGCACTATTGTTGACTAGAGCCATGTATAGGATGAGTCTGGGCTGTATATATCTGTCTGATATTTCCTTCCTTCTGTTAGAAGTATTGTACGTAATGCGTGAAAAAAAGGTTTTTATACAAAAACTTTTTTAAATAAAAAAAAACTCCAGATAAAGTTTTTAAATCCACTACAAATTCATGGTGCAAGGAAACGCTGATATATACTTACCTAAATCAATAAATCTATCTATTTGGAATTTATAAATAAAATTCCCGAAAGTGGACCAAATGCGAAATGGACGTTTCGCGAAGTGGACCAAATGCGAAAAGGACTAAGTGCGTAATGGACGAAATGCGAAATAGGCATGTTTTCGTCTAGTAGACGAAATGCGAAGTGGACCAAATGCGACGAAACGAATAATAGTATTATTTTATTTGCTGACGATACTTCGTTAATTTTCAAAATTAAAAGGCAACACGATAATTATGACGAAGTGAATGGTGCAATCAAAAGAGTGGTTCATTGGTTTAATATAAATAATCTTTGCCTTAATGAGAATAAAACTAAATGTATTAAATTTACTCTGCCTAATGTTGCACAGGTAGAAACCAATGTACAACTCAATGGACAATTGTTGAGCCTTGCGGAATCGACAGTGTTCTTAAGTTTGAGTATTGACGCTAAACTTCAGTGGGGTTCACATATAGAAAAAATAGCTAGTAGATTAAGCTCAGCTTCCTATGCTGTAAAAAAGATTAGGACTTTAACAGATGTGGATACGGCTAGAATAGTTTATTTCAGCTATTTTCATAGTATTATGAGCTACGGAATTCTCCTTTGGGGTAATTCCGCAGATTTAAACACGATATTTGTCTTGCAAAAGCGGGCTGTGCGAGCTATTTATAATTTGGGCCCAAGAGTCTCCCTCCGAGATAAGTTTAAAGAGATGAATATTCTAACCGTAGTGTCACAATACATTTTCGAAAACTTAATGTATGTCAGGAAAAATATTGCAAAATTTCCAAGACTTTGTGACAGGCACAATATAAATATTAGAAATAAAAGCAATCTTGTAGTTTGTCATAGTAGACTCCATAAAATAAGTAATTCTTTCCAGGGCAACTGTATTCGCTTTTTTAACAAGCTTCCTAATGAAATCAGAGATTTACCTGTTATTAAATTTAAAAATACAGTAAAGAGCAAACTGTGCCAGAAAGGCTATTATAAAATCCAAGAATATTTAAATGATAAACAAGCTTGGAAATGAGCTGTTGTGCTACTCAAGCAAAACATTGTATCTAGACCATAAGTTTTAGGCTAAGTAAATGTTTTGTAAATAGACCAAAAAAAAAAAGCCCGCTGAGTTTCTTGCCGGAGTCTTCTCAGGTCTGGGCCGCGTTTCGAACCGGTGGTCCATTTACTAGTATTAGTTAGTATTTAATATTTATGTTGACGTTTTGTAAGTGCCGATTTAATGGTCTATGCAAAATAAATTATTTTTGAATTTTGAATTTTGAATTTTGAATAAATACCAGGAAATCAGCATGTTGGAATATTCTTCTAGAAGTCAGTTGTTTTGTTTTGGAGATTAGCGTATGCGTTATGGCCAACAATCGTTTTCTATTACATTTGTAAACTGTACAGACACGAAATATCTCAGTACTTTATTATTATGTTTAGAAAGATAATAGATTTTAGTTCCACATGAAATCATTTATAACATTTATCATAATATTTTCATATATCGATTTTTTTTATCGAGGTTCTTAACTTTGTCGATATTTTAAATTTTCATGCAATCACTACTTTCATCTGTCTAAAATACAATAATATGATGGACGGGGTATAATGACAATTTCTTTTGTATTTTTTATAGTTGCCAGTTGCTTAAGCCATAAACTATGCCCTTGCATTGGTGAGAAAAGAGTAGGAATACGTAAGAAATAAATATGATGTGTAAATTACTTGAAACCTACTAAGTAGATATAAGTCCACGCGGACTAAGTCGCAGGCACATCTAGTATTAATATAAATCATAGTATGGAATAGGGTTTCGTATTTCTAAATGTTTCTGTCGATTGAATAATTATTAAAAATATAAAACACGACTGCTTCTGAAAAGACCGAAATAAGTTTAATACCAGGAGGAACCCATTGATTTGGATTTATGAATTACAAATGGGTACCTCCGCCTGCTTTTCTGGTCGTTTTTATGTATTTTTTTGTATATTATACTTTATTTAATTAATATAGCGCCAAAAATTCACAGTGTGGTATCGATTTATATTTCATGCACTCAATACCTTTATTTGTGATCACTTTCATCGAAATCTTTTAAGCCTTTTAAGGTCTCTATTCGGGTAAAAAGTAAAAATAAAATAGGTTTAACTTTAATAACTATTTCAGAGAGAAAGAAAAAGAGAAAGAAGGCGAAAATTGCTGTTTATGACTTATTAAAAAAACACTAATATGTCTGTACAATACTTTCGTATCTAACTGTACCTATTTTCAAAGAGTAGACATTTTGCGTCTATGTCATGTCGATGTAGTCATAATGCGTATTAGAGAATACGAGAAGTGGATTTTTGAGTACATAGGTGTATCTTGCGTTGTAGGACCCTTTATTTTTTACGTAAGTATTCATACTCTTTTCCTACCAATTGAACTGAATAGTTTATGGCTTAAGCAACTGGCAACTATAAAAAATACAAAAGAAATTGTCATTAATTTGACACATTTTCTATCCTTTTCTAACTTATACACCATCTCACATCATCCCATCATCCCGTGTAAAGGATGGCTACATAAGTAAAAAAGGGATGCAAAATGCGATTCAATGACATTGTCCAGATATTTTGAACACTTTGTTTGATTAGAAACCATTGAGTAGCGTGATTGCGTATATGAATATAAATACTCTGCTTACTTACATGTTTCTGGAAGACCGATTGTTAAGATAGTTTGACCACTCTGGATGCTTACAACTTTTTGAGTACTTTAATTATCAATATAATATTGAAATTTTGGTTTTAAGATTATTTTGAGTACTCTACTCGTCAACATTTTTCTGATGCTGACTGTACAACATCGATCAATAAATTTAAGATGTCAAAAGAAACTCGAAGAATAAACAACTAATACCTGTACCTACTCTGTTAGAGATAAATAATGTTCCCCAAATATTTTTACAATTGCTATTATGTTTTGATAAATATCAAAAGTAAGTAGTATCTTTTAGAATCGTAAACACGAGTTACTTTGTTAACGTCGCTCCAATAATTGGCAAAATGAACAACTTATTTCACCATTAAAATGGTTACTTACGGATAGGGATTTCGTTTGAAGATTTTTCCTCGTCGTTATGAATACATTTTCCTTACCTATACGGAAGTGAGTTCAAAAGAAGCAAAATAGCATACGGTCTATAAAATAAAATGATTATGGTTACAGCCTTGTTGGGTAAAAAATCATGCAAAGGAGGCAAGTTTCTTGTGTATCAGTTGCTCTAGGGCTCTTTATTCTGGATGACAAACCGTTTCGTAACTAAGTAGCAGTAATATTTGAGTTGAGATTATGAATCATTTTGCCACTGCTAACACAAATTGGAATCAAGCAATACAAGCTTATTAATTTCTTAGTAGAGGTAATTATAGGTTAATATTAATTTCATAAATTTCAGTAGCAGAGTAAGATAAAACTAAAAAATACCCTTCCTAACAAAAAGCCCTCGTTACAGTAGATACACTAAGTAAATACACAATAAGAAACTTCCGTTAAGTAAAAAAAGTGTAACACGAACAAAAGTTTAGGTAACGTCCCCTAATTATGACACATTATGAGTCTATAAATTGTAAGGATCCATCGGGGCTTTTATAACTTACACGCCTTACAAGTTACTTGATAAGTTGCTCGAAACAACACAATCTAATAAAGTAACTCATCTACTTAGTACCCAACTTTCTTTTATCTAGGCTACTTTTAAAGTTGGCTTAAGATTAAAAACAAGTAGATTGATTTTGGTTCAGGTGAATTTAGATCAAACGACATAACATACATCTAGAACAAGAGCCTTCTGTCTTAAAGTTTTAGTATGAATGAAACCGTATGTTCAAAGGAAGAACAATAAACTAATGATCTGCCACTGTTTACGCTGAAAGAATTTGATGGAGAGCGGATAGAATGAGCATTGGCTCGTTTGGTGTAAATCCACCTTTACAAGAACACTAGATTTAAAAGACTACAAGACTTATACAAGACTTAACAACAACGATAATCATGGTACATTCGACCAAACGCGAGTAAATTAATAATTAATAATTCCTAGAATAAAAAGGCATTATCACCCACATATTGGCTGTTTATTTTAGGAACAAACTTTACACACGTTTGATCGAACCGGCCCTTAATTGATCTCTTTATTAACTGAAGTCTTTATACACTCTTTAGCAAGCGGCGTTACTCATTCACGCTCAAAGGGTTGAACCTGAACGGATTAACACATAGGCTTTATTCTTGGAAGGTTCCTTTGTCAATTGGTCAAAATTCCAAGCGAGTTATTTACCGTGCTACTTTTCTTATCAAGATATTTTGACGATTTTACTAGTGAGGAAACATAAGACAGTACCAATTCAATTTTTTTTTAAATTTCTGTATCATAAATAAAATGCTGCAACAGGCAGAGACGAAGTCCGAAGTCTAAGAACACTGAAAATTTAACAACTGGCGTTCGGTACATTATATCATTATTTATTCATAATTAATTTACTTCGTGTTGTACAGAGAAAGGACCGTCTTTGGTTGGGACTCAAGCTGCTTATAATCTGACTTTGATAGACTTTACGTACTAATTCAATTCAATGAATCACGTCTTATTCACTGTGGACATTAAAAACATTTCTCGGTTTATAATATAAACCAGCTGTTGTCCGCGGCTCCGCCCGCGTAGATATCGATATCGCGACCAAACAGCCTAGCCTATGCCTTCTTTAGGTCTAATATACCCCCATATCAACTTTCATCAAAATCGGTTCATCATTTTATTTACTTTCGCATTTATAATATTTAAGTATACATTATCTACGAATCGAAAACACAGGGAAAAATGAATCTTCCCAGGTGGGACTGGAACCCGCGATCTTTCCCTTATAGGGGGAATGCCTTGATAGTTGGTCAAGGCATTCCCCCTATAAGGGAAAGATCGCGGGTTCCGAAGAACTACCGAGACTTAAGATTCATTTCTCCCCATGTATTCGTTTTGGATAATTAGCATACTTAATGCTATTAAATTCTTTTAAAAATTATTTACGAGGTGGATGACTTCCCCTGTAGTTCTGGTGTCTGCATGTAAAAAAATAGGAGTGCGTCCTTTCAAGTGATAATATCATAGATCGGAGTGACACATGTTAAGTGCCTCTAATATGCTAATACAAGATGGAAGGCTATGGAAAGGACACTAACAGATTGAGGTCTGTTATCTCTGCTTACTCCGAAAGTAGAACGGCGTGAGTATATTATTTTGTACATTTTCATTTATTCCTTTAAATAATTCGTATCATTTTAAGCGGAATGTGAAATATACACTTACATATTGGTGAGGTCATCAAGTTAAACGATTTGAAATTGTAATATGAGCGTGAACACGTCAGTGCAATAACTATTTAATTTTATGTCTGTGGGTCGCTGCTAGCTGCGAGTCCCCAGCAATTTCTACAATATTGTATATTATCTAGCATCTATGGTTACGACATTGTCGTCTCCTAACTGCAAAGTTACATACTATACCACTAATATTGTAACTTTTAAATGAATATTACTAAACTGAATAGTTTTGATTTTGGAAAAGCAATAATGTTAGCACTAGGTGTAATGGGCTCAAAAAAAATTGCAGTTACCCAGCCACTGATTGAGGAATGTGGCCCTCTTAACGAAGGCTTTTCTCTCGGGTTTGGGAGAGCAGACAGAAGTCGCTCCCATACAAGGCAAGATAAACTAAATCGAAAGAAACAGAAAGGGCATAGCCCTGAGATGATAATGGAATACCTAAGCGCTTTTTTATTAAAAAAATGTCTTCATCCAACCTAGTTTTTCTTAAACAGGTTAGGTTCTTGCAGTTCAGTCCATCCAAACCGGTTGTCTGAAAGAAATCGCAGATCGCGATAAGGCCGCCCATTGTACAACTTTCTTTCATTTATGTATCCTCTGTATATATTCTATGTTTGGTGTGCAATAAAGAGTATTCTTATCTTATCTTATCTTAGGTGAAACAAAATACGTAATCTGAAAAACTAAAGAAACTATAGTACAATACATTGTATGTTTTATACTTTAAGTTACATTTATTTCAGTTTGAGCATTGTATAAAACGGCTATAAAATCATTCAAAAATAAACAGAAATAATTGACGTCATACATGGTAGTGGATGACTGACAATAGCATTCAACTGCGGTCAGATATAGCGTTATGTGGTCGTGGAATTCTCTCTGTGGGCACTACAATGCCAGTTTGTCACACCACATTTTTACATACAAAATACAGATGCAGAGGTAAATTGGAATACATTACTTCACGACCAATTGTTGTTCAGTAAATGTTTTTGTTATATGGATAGCAAACTGGTAATGTACCTTTAAATTTTAAAATTGGATAAACATCTTTTTTAACAGATTTCAGATCCTTGTTTTTCTCTATCTTAGAGGGCCATCTCTGAGAGACCGACCCTGGGACAGCCGGCCATCAGAAGATCTAAAATAGCGTGCGGTTTTAGTCGGTTTGAGTTCGTCACAACGCCCCCCGCCGGCTGCCAGTAAAAAATGGGTCTTAAACTTTTAAGTCAAACCATTCGCACGAATACTTTCCAAACTACGTTCTATAGTTGAAAATCGATTAGAATAAACTTACTTATTATAAAATTTTCTTGGCTACTATATACTAATACTACATATTTTGTAGCTATTACTGATGGCAAATAATAACTCGGGTAATAAATAGGGTATCAAAGAGTCTAGAATTGTATTGCTATAATATCGTTATGTAATTTGTGATAACAGTTGCATTGATCTATATCGTAACTAAACAAAACAATTACCTACTATTGCAAACGAACAGCAATACAATGATTATATACATTCAGTATAGCTTTCGATATGTTAACACTAAAGAGAGCTTAACACACATTCAATACAATAATGGATTCTATTCTATACAATACAAACATTACCAATAGCAATTTATACAACAAGCCCGGAGGCTAATCGATTCGAGCGATTGCATTTTTGGGATGGAATTACACATGAATGTTGTATCCGGCTGAAATTTCAACTAAAATTTCTGAATATACCAACATTTTCCAATATTGAATGGAATAACATTAGCACCACGGCTATGAGCACTGCGGTTTAATGCAGCATGTTACACTGCAGTGTAAAATTATTATTTGGAGTTACTCCTCTAATAAATATTTAGTGCCATATCTAGACAAATAATTAAGCTATAGAGTTTATTTAATGTATAATCTAACCTAATTCTTGGCGAAGAGACCTATAGGTTATTTATCTTCAAAGAAAGGTCAAGAAGAAACGGATACGTGGTGGTCATGTACTCAAGTAGAACTGATCACTGCGGATGAAATTACAGGGTGTAGTTATATAGAGAAACAAGAGATATTTATGTCATGGAAATGCAAGTACTCTATATCAAGATAAACCGTCAATTATACAGTCAAAAAGCTGTTATGCGTTTATACATATAAGGCAGGTAATTTTTCCACTTTGAAACAAACTTCTTCCTTTATGTAACTTACACACATTACTGTTTCCACGAGCACCTCAAAGTGGAGTGTAAGGATCCAAGTTCATCTTCTATCGAACATGCAGTGTAATTAAGTGGTACTGACGACGTCACTTAATGACGAACTACTTTACCTCGGTTGTGCGATACTTGTAGTTAAGAAGCTTCAAGTTCGAGTAATAAGCTTCAAAGCGACTGTATCCTATTAGCACAAGTACAAACCTTCGTGTTATTTTTTTGCTATATAAATTCAATTTGTAATGTTTACTTTAAATAATAAATGAATTAAAAAAACTTGTTCACAGACTTATATATTTTTAGTAGTAGTAATGCGCAAGTCAAGTATGTACTTGTACATGTTTTTCTTTCGGTATTTTCTAGAAGTAATATAGCGTCTTTATAAACTTTGGAAGATATATCGAGATCTAAAAATATCCTGGTTCTATTTTTATGTATTTTTGTGACTATTACTGCTCACTAGATGAACAGTAAATAAGTATTTCACGCTTTCCCTACCAGTGAATCCTTTCAAAGGAGCATTCGGTCACTAGATACAGAAAATCCAATATTATTTTGCTGCGAACTTTATGAACTCGCTCAAAAGGTTTGTGTTTGTATTGAGTAGTGTTTGGTCAATGACAAACAGACACTTATTTCAGAAACAGTTCGCAACCGGGCCACTCGGATATGGCCTTTCAGGGATCGCAATTGCTCTTTTTTATGGTTCTCGGTCGGCGACAATGATAAATCGGTGGGTACCTAACTGTTCATCCGTCACTTGACCTATTTAACGAATGAGCACCGAAGCCTTTCAACATATCCCAGCTGTAACCCTAGTCAGTGCTTACGTTTTCTCTTGGTAACATATTGGAAATAGTGTGTGACACTTGTATGTGAAAATCGTTATTTATGTGATCGCTGTGCTAGAATAGTTTTATTATATGTATTAGTATTTTCTTTGGAAGTTTCATCATCTACGATATCAAAATCAAGTTTGATGTCGTGTGATGATAGAGATGACATGCGTGTCAATGGTCTGTAGTGCAATCATCAGCCGAAGACCGTGTGAAGTGAATAATTAAAAGTCGGAAGGCTGACTCAGCAGTCTGAGTTAAGAGCCTTGGAATCCAGAGTTAACACGAAGATGGTGATCAGTGGTTCCTATGAAATACGTGATTGATTCATCGCTATCCCAAAATATTTTAACTGTAATTTTTGTTCTGCCAAGTTTGCACTTTGGAGCCCGGGGTTGCTTATTATTTTTGACTTGTAAGTCAGCTTTTACGGCAGTGACTGCCATCTGATTTCTGAACCATGGCACAACAGCCAGTGCTAGAAGTTTATGTCTTATGCGTTGTTTAGCAGCAGGTGCCAACACTCAGTCGAGGTTGGCAATAATTTTTACGTCAAACAATACTATTTAAAGAAAACCCCAGCTTTAAATTTTCTGCTCTGTCAAAAAGCGATTAACGTACCTAAAATTACAACATGTTTTTCCTTGGCATTCATATCTAATCCTAACCTGTCTGTTGTAAAAAAAGGCAACTGGGTTTACAATGGTATTACCACGGCCCTTCTGCAGATTAAGTGGGCCGATCGGATTTAAGACGAAGGCTCTACTAAGCCGAGATTGTTCAGTCTGATAGAGCACGATCTGCTATTCTGCGTACGTTGATGTACAGCCTTCAGACTACTGGCAAGATGCCATGAGATTTATCTCACCAGTTGTTGGAACAATTTACCATAGTATCTGAAGTTATTTGGCTGGTATATTGATTAATTTAGGTGTATTATTTTTATGTGGCGAAGACACAGATTTAGATATTTGTTGGAAGTTACTTTTGAAGAAATTTTTATTTGAAAGACAAAATTTCGGCCTGGTTTTGATACATTTGATGTCTATTGATTTTGCAATCGATATCCTAACAGGGCTCAACAAAGGAGATACTTAGGGTTGCACCTTTACACACAACCTTATATAAAAAGTGCTACCGTATCTCGTTTGTCGACTGTACATTTTGTAATAGGATGGATTGCATGTATCTCTCAAAGGGTTTAATCTCTTCATTCAGTGAGAGCAACCATTTAACTATCCTGTTGATTAATCTAGTGGTTAAATTTGAATACCTACTAGTATAGAAATACATTGAGATGTTTATACTCGTAAATAAGGTATTTATTATTTTACGGCCTATGTTCAAATTCACAATACTCCGAAACTTTATCTCACCCTCATTATTATTTAACTTACAGTATTATATGGCAACTAGCTTTTGCCCGCGGCTCCGTTCGCGTGAATGTCGGCTATCGCGACTAAATATAGCCTAGCCAAAGTCTAATCTACACCTATGCCAAATTTCGACATCGTAACATACAGACAGATAGACAG
The DNA here is from genome assembly GCA_914829495.1 of Eilema sororculum. Classification (NCBI taxonomy): domain Eukaryota; kingdom Metazoa; phylum Arthropoda; class Insecta; order Lepidoptera; family Erebidae; genus Eilema; species Eilema sororculum. The sequence continues at coordinate 13,261,399 of OU618552.1, read as the reverse complement.
AGTTACTTTCGCATTTGTATGAATTTGGTTGCTAAAATTGATGAACTATACATACTTTTATATCTATGTATATGTATACCATACCAACAATGTGAGTTTCCTAGGTTGTAGATTTATTGAGCGATACAGAAGCGTATTTATTGGCCATTTAGTTTATTTAGTACTGTATTGTAGTTGCGCTGTGCAGCTGAAACTAATATTCTAGAAACATGATCTCCGGTATTGGTTTGTGATTTGTGAGCTTACATACTAGTATTATGTTCTGTGAAAATTGGTTGTTACAGAATTGTTGCAGTATTTTTATATTATGTAGTCACTAAACAAACTGTGCATAGGTACATGTTGAGGTGAGTAGGGGCAAGACGGAATGGGTTGGGACTAGTAGTGTGTTTGAACGCTTGCAGAACAATAAATATTGAATCAAACTAAAAGTGCAAATGTAATAAGTGAAGAGCAAAGAGTGTATATTTCTGTAGGATTTATAAAATCCTGCTAAAACTACCCCAAAATAAAAAAAATACATGATAAGATGTTGGTTGGACATAGAAAAACTGGGGAAAGATGGAAGGAGGACGGGGTAGGGTCGATGTAATTTCCAAAATCGTTCCAAGAATGGAAGACGTTCATGATGGTCATTACACCATAGCTTTTAGTGCTCTAACTACTTATAACCGACTGCAATGTCAAAATTCCATGAATTAACGAATTTAGAACCGAATGTTATATTTTGATATGTTGATCTTACCCCGGTGGGGGAAGATTGGAGTAGTGATTCACAAACTCCAATTTTCGTTATTGCGGATATAAATCATCACTAACAATCATATTAGTCCTTTTATTGTAATAATTAGCTAATCATCTTTCTTTTAAGTTGTTATTTTGTATTCTTATGGATGACTTTCTTAAATGGGGATAATATTGTAACTTTTATATGTGCATCTTACCCCCGTAAAATTTGATGGGTTAAGACGAGTACGAATAAATGTTAAACTACACATGATAGCTATATATATAGGTTAAATAAAAATTCTAACAGTTAAAAATAATAACTGATTATTCTAACAAAATACTCGTTTCTACCATTTTATGGAAGTTACAGATCATGGGGTCAGATCGAAAAACTCAAATATTATGCAAAAATATCGTGTCATCGAAATTGGCTCACTGCCCACAACCACTCGCTCCCAGCGACAAACGTTGACCGAGGCCATGGCGGATATAGCAATGTCACGTGTACTGCAAAAAGCACAGTGAAACAGATGTTATGTGGGATTGATTGTCTTACCCCGTTTTCGTTCTTGCCCCTACTCACCTTATACCGACTTGGGTATTGGCTTTAGTTGCTTAGTTTTTAGAAAGATCACTATCGATACAACTCTTGCGATCTCTTTCAGAATTGATTGACGCATTGCCATGTCTAATACTATCATAAGTCCTAATTTTATACAAACCTCACGTTAAGTACAATTTATACTGTTGACTGATGGCACAGAACATTCAAAATCTTTGGTAAATGTAAACTTTTGAGAATGCCGTAAGGCGAAACCGGTAGAATAAATATTATGGAAAAAGTACAAGTGTTCTTAATATGTGTGGCTTACGCTAAGTAGATTAATTACCCAAAACTCATGGAAAATTAAAATAAATATTGGTCTTCCGTCATGTTATTATTAATTCTTACAAAAGATTTGGCATCATGATTAAATAGCGTTCTTTAGTTTAAACGATGTTGCGCTTAATTAATTTCATTCGAAGTCCATTAAGCGGGTAATCAAATTTGTGATAATGTTAATAAATTCACCAACCATCAAGTAGCGGTTAGTTGGCTTTAAAGTGTTGTTGAAGCTTCTGCCACACTCCTACTCTTAGTTACCATCATGTTTGAAATTAGCTTTGTTAAACGGTTTTACAGTTAAGTGAACTAGCTCCCGCGTTAAGTTCACTATTACTTTCAATGGACGTTTCAAGTTTTACTTGCTTAGTTGAACATTATTGCAATGAAGAGGTTTTTGTTGGGAATTTTGGTATTTAAATGTAGAATAACTTTTAAATTCAAACAATAGTAACTGTTCTGCTCTCTAAAGCTGCGCTGTTTGATAGTAATGCGGCTGATGATTTAAATGTCAAATATATTTCCTGAATAAAGATTTCTTATGATTTGCTTTTCACTATTGATCTTAGCGTCGTCATTGTACCACTAAACATACATACATATATCACGCCTGTAAATCCCTGATGAGGTAAGCAGAGGTCTATTACCATTATATTAGCACATAAATTGGGATGGCCAAATATTGGATGGATTCACGAAACACATGGACAAATCAAATATATTAGGGGATAGCAATCAAACGTAATGTTGAAATTGGAGTATTCTATTTATTTTTAAAATTTCAAAGTTATATACTCACTTTATTATGCCTTTGCCTTTGCAGATGCGTAGAGATGTTGCGTCTTTGGCAGTATTCTACCGTCTCTACCATGGTGAATGTTCTGACGAGCTCTTCCAATTAGTCCCACCCTCTCCTTTCCTACACAGGACGACACGTGCAGGGCTAAGATGCCATCCATATACGGTGCAGAGTATACCAGCTAGAACCGAGCGTTTCAGTGACTCATTCCTATGCCGCACCATTAAGACCTGGAACTCCCTGCCAGCTCACGTGTTTCCTTCTTCCTACAGTCCCGGGTCCTTTAAGCGAGGCGTGAAAAGGCATCTAATGAGGCCGTCAAGCTGAGTGCCACCACTGTTAACATGGTACATGTTTTCGATGGTGACCCTCTTTCCGAGACTTTGCCTTTGCTTAACATCAGGCGAGGTGAAGTCAAATTGACGTGTCCTATATATAAAAAAAAAGGTTGGCAAGAAATATGTTGCACTATATGACAGTCTCTGTGGCGTGACTGCTACGCGTTCGATCCCTGCTCAGTGCAAATATTTGTATTCATGAATATGGCTATTTGCATTGGTCTTTCTATGTATGATAATGTATATATTTACAAAAAAAGTTCTATAACACAACACAAGGTAAATAAGCTTGCCAGATTTGCTTACTAGATAGCGTTGTGTAAAGTGTTGTGGAATATATTATGATAATATTTGGGTACGTATTCATGTACTAATTACAAATCAAAAGGACATCTATCTTAGATCTAATAATGTATTTATGTACTTCAACGACACAAAAGAATACATGAAAAGATCTTACGTAAATAATAACAAAACCTCTTTTAGTTTAAAGAAAATCCAAGCTCTTAGAAAATCCTTTTCATCTTTAGCCTTTTAGCGGTTACGTTTAGACAACGTGAGGTACAGTGAGCATCAGAAAAATGTTGACGTACTCAAAATGATCTTAATTTCGTTTTTTTTTATCGTTTATTTGGTACACACCTTTAGTTTGGACAATAATACCATTTAAATCAGTAAAACAGTTTAATTTACTCTTACTACGAAAGTTTTAAGATCATATTGAGACTTCGTCGTCAAAATATTTATGACGCTGACTATCCAGAGAGGAGCCGATAAGAATACATTTAAGACACGTTTTTCTGAAGCCTCATTTTTCGTTGGTCATCATTTCATACATCCTTAGAATAATTTGTCAATAAAGGCGGCGAATTTATGTTTAACGGTGTTATTGAAAGGTCGCAAATCGAAAGCAATATAATGAAATTTCATACTTCATAAAAACAGATCTGTAAGTGGTGATATACGTAAGATGTTTTAAGATATTATTGCAAGTTGTTCAATGGCGTTCGTAGTAATTTTTTCGGTGAAATTTTCTTATTTGTTAGTCTCAATTATGCAATATGTGACTTCAGAGCTCATTTGTGTGACTAGATTAGAATCACTGTATTAAATTGGAATTAGCAGTGAGAACGAATTAAATTAGTCATTTTTGGACAGAATTTGAAACAAAAAAAACACACAGAAATCTTATTAATTTTGTGAAATAACTAGTAGGATCTCCAATGTATTTTTTTTAAGAATAGTAATAAATTAGGTTATGAGTATTCCCCTAATGCTCCTAGCTAAGCTACATTGCTTATATTATGAGCGGGTACTGGTAATGGCTGGGAACCAGATTCCTCAACCACTAAGCTACCGAAAGATATTAAAAAGCTTCTTCTTTCGGAAACTAAAGACAATGTCTCATAACTTTCGAAAGCCTTTGCTGAAAAATTGTAAAAAACTAACTGCCCAGTCCTGTATGTAAGCAATACGCCAAAACAATCTAAAGTAAATAAAAAATTGGACAACAAAATGTATATTTCTTTTATTACGCAATGCTGAGCAAATAATGTGAGAATATATCTGCACGATATTGAATTTTTTACAATAAATAAAAGCCACATTGTACATAGGTAATCACATTATATGAGAGGCGGGTTACCAAATAATGCGTAGAGCCCGTGGGCGTGTTTTGATAAGATATTATGTAAATAGTTATTAGTATAATAATAGTACTTGTACTCGAGAAATTGCCGTGCATTATTTCGTGCCCGCGATTTCATCCGCGTGTATTTAGATCTACGTATGAATTTTTTCAGGTACTTAACTCTTTTTGCAAATTGATCCAGTCACTTCGGAGATCCGTAATTATAAACAGACAGGCAGACAGACTGACATTTTTTATTTTACGTTTTCCTTATATACACTTCAATACCTTTATTCCTTTGATAGATCTTCTGGGTTTGAAATTCTGAGGTAAAAGCTTTGGATGCAATCAGAAACAACGCAAATAACATGATGAGATAAATAATAATTAAGTATCTAATAAACACTTTGAGTGTATAGTATAAGAGAGAAATTAAACCTTCAAAGAAACATGAAGTGGTAATAACTAACACTTTATGCGTGTATAAGCCACAAAACAGTACCGAAGCAAACGTTTCTTTAAGATCAAAGAATCTTATATCCAAAACGTAGTATGTAGTACGCAATTTCATCTACAATTCCACACCACGCAGTACTCCTTAACACTCCTGAAGGTTCTTTGAAACGTAAGCCACCTAGTTAATCATTACAAGGCCCGTTGACGTAACCTGACGGTGTTTTAGGCGAGAATTTTCCAGAAATGGTGAGGAAAAGGTACGATAGGCTAATATACATGTATGGTAGGATAATATACATGTTAGGTTGTAATGGAGACCCTGAGACTTTACCTTCAGCTTACCATCAGGCGAGTTGAACTCAGATAAACGTGTCCTATAGACAAAAAGTATATGAAATATTGTTGCGTAGGATATTTCAGCGCAATTCTAGCATCATCTAGGCCACCTTAAAATCGTCTTAAGGTCGCTCTATCTGTATAATTTGCGCTTATAGGTACAAGTCGTACCCAATCACATCCAGCGCCAGCAGACGACAGCAGTCCCACTTAAGACCAGTTGTTGGACTTTTTAACGTTCCAACTATTTGTAACGATTGTCATAGATAATTGTATGACAACCGGGACGCACGGTTTAACGTGCTCTCCAAGGCACGACCAGACCACTGCAAATAGCCATATTCATGCATATGAATATTTCCACTGTGCGGGAACCGAACGTGTGCCCCCTACGTAGCACTAGCGTTCACTACTGCCGCGCCACAGAGGCTGTCACTGGTCACTCTATGAAATAGTAACCTTCCGTAATCAGCGACACGTCATCGACCCGTATTTCATAGAAATACATAGAAATCAGTTTCGATATGTCGCAGCGACACATCGTCAGCTACGAACTCTTTTTTAGGGGTTCAGAAAGAATCACTGTATTAAATTGGAATTAGCAGTGAGAACGAATTAAATTAGTCATTTTTGGACAGAATTTGAAACAAAAAAAACACACAGAAATCTTATTAATTTTGTGAAATAACTAGTAGGATCTCCAATGTATTTTTTTTAAGAATAGTAATAAATTAGGTTATGAGTATTCCCCTAATGCTCCTAGCTAAGCTACATTGCTTATATTATGAGCGGGTACTGGTAATGGCTGGGAACCAGATTCCTCAACCACTAAGCTACCGAAAGATATTAAAAAGCTTCTTCTTTCGGAAACTAAAGACAATGTCTCATAACTTTCGAAAGCCTTTGCTGAAAAATTGTAAAAAACTAACTGCCCAGTCCTGTATGTAAGCAATACGCCAAAACAATCTAAAGTAAATAAAAAATTGGACAACAAAATGTATATTTCTTTTATTACGCAATGCTGAGCAAATAATGTGAGAATATATCTGCACGATATTGAATTTTTTACAATAAATAAAAGCCACATTGTACATAGGTAATCACATTATATGAGAGGCGGGTTACCAAATAATGCGTAGAGCCCGTGGGCGTGTTTTGATAAGATATTATGTAAATAGTTATTAGTATAATAATAGTACTTGTACTCGAGAAATTGCCGTGCATTATTTCGTGCCCGCGATTTCATCCGCGTGTATTTAGATCTACGTATGAATTTTTTCAGGTACTTAACTCTTTTTGCAAATTGATCCAGTCACTTCGGAGATCCGTAATTATAAACAGACAGGCAGACAGACTGACATTTTTTATTTTACGTTTTCCTTATATACACTTCAATACCTTTATTCCTTTGATAGATCTTCTGGGTTTGAAATTCTGAGGTAAAAGCTTTGGATGCAATCAGAAACAACGCAAATAACATGATGAGATAAATAATAATTAAGTATCTAATAAACACTTTGAGTGTATAGTATAAGAGAGAAATTAAACCTTCAAAGAAACATGAAGTGGTAATAACTAACACTTTATGCGTGTATAAGCCACAAAACAGTACCGAAGCAAACGTTTCTTTAAGATCAAAGAATCTTATATCCAAAACGTAGTATGTAGTACGCAATTTCATCTACAATTCCACACCACGCAGTACTCCTTAACACTCCTGAAGGTTCTTTGAAACGTAAGCCACCTAGTTAATCATTACAAGGCCCGTTGACGTAACCTGACGGTGTTTTAGGCGAGAATTTTCCAGAAATGGTGAGGAAAAGGTACGATAGGCTAATATACATGTATGGTAGGATAATATACATGTTAGGTTGTAATGGAGACCCTGAGACTTTACCTTCAGCTTACCATCAGGCGAGTTGAACTCAGATAAACGTGTCCTATAGACAAAAAGTATATGAAATATTGTTGCGTAGGATATTTCAGCGCAATTCTAGCATCATCTAGGCCACCTTAAAATCGTCTTAAGGTCGCTCTATCTGTATAATTTGCGCTTATAGGTACAAGTCGTACCCAATCACATCCAGCGCCAGCAGACGACAGCAGTCCCACTTAAGACCAGTTGTTGGACTTTTTAACGTTCCAACTATTTGTAACGATTGTCATAGATAATTGTATGACAACCGGGACGCACGGTTTAACGTGCTCTCCAAGGCACGACCAGACCACTGCAAATAGCCATATTCATGCATATGAATATTTCCACTGTGCGGGAACCGAACGTGTGCCCCCTACGTAGCACTAGCGTTCACTACTGCCGCGCCACAGAGGCTGTCACTGGTCACTCTATGAAATAGTAACCTTCCGTAATCAGCGACACGTCATCGACCCGTATTTCATAGAAATACATAGAAATCAGTTTCGATATGTCGCAGCGACACATCGTCAGCTACGAACTCTTTTTTAGGGGTTCAACTTCTCTACACTAATACTCAAAACACCCCAGAATTACTACTTCTACACCACACTTACGAAACTAAAACCTAGCTGCGTCCCTCATACACACAGAAAAATACGTCCGGATGCAAAAAAAATCGTAAAAATCGAAAATTAATGGGTCACTCACACAATCACAGCGAATCAAATGACACCTCACATGTTCAAATCCGTCAAGCCGTTCAGGCTGTAGGCCAAATAAAGGGACATACATACATACATAGTCTCGAAAAACATTACCCTCCTTCAGGCAGTGTCGGGTAAAAATGATATAAAATCGTTTTACTTGTGGTTAGCAAACACTCTGTAATCATATTCAATATTCTACACAGTTAAACTAAGTTTCAACTGACTGGAAATTTCAAATTTATGACTAACATTGCATTATGCACCACTCATCCTAGGCTGAAACTTCAATGAGCTTCATAGTGCTCCTATTACCATGTCCGAACAATGAAACGGGATATTGCTCGTATTCGAGGTAGAAATATAATTGGTAGAAGCGTTCACTGAGTAGTTTGAGTTTGAAAGCTTGTAATCGACACTGACAGAATAGGGGAACTATTTTTTTTTTGTATAGGACACGTCAATTTGACTTCACCTCGCCTGATGTTAAGCTAAAGGCAAAGTCTCGGAGAGAGGGTCACCATCGGAAACATGTACCAAGTTAACAGTGGTGGCACTCAGCTTGACGGCCTCGTTAGATGCCTTTTCACGCTGATGAATGATGATGATGAAATGGTGAATATCATCCATTTACTGTGTAAGAATTTATCTTCTAATTTGATTATTTATAAACATATATACAGCATGAGTGTAACGCCCCTAGTTTTGCATACGTCCATAGGGCGCGGTAACCACTTTCCATTAGGTGGGCCGTGTGCTTGTCTGCAACCTAGGTGGTACCTACAAAAAATTCATGCATATATATTTGTATGCATGAATATGGCTATTTGAATTGGTCTGGGTGTTTCTATATAGGTATAATATGTATCTATTTACAAAAAAAGGCTACGAGTATATTTATCCGCATTCTAGATTCCATAACACAAACTAGTTAAGCTTACCATGGGTCCAAATAGCGTTGTGAAGAATCTTGTGGAATATTTAATTCATTTATCATTTACAGTTTTCTATCTACATTTATTATTGACTAAATGCCTGCGAATTCACTCATGTGGAATATTGATCGCGTTCTCGCAACCCATGGGAACCTAGTTAATCCTAGGATAAAACGTAGCTTATGTGTTTTCCAGACTATAATTAAATTTTCTACCAGATCCGTTTAACCGTTACCGTCAATCAGATTAGAGCCTGCAACGTAAAGTTTTCACAAAACTGGGTCAGCGGTTCTATGCCATAAGCCCAAATATATGTAAATTCACCCCTTTTCAACGCACAGCCAGGTAAAAAGTTAACTGGCAAGAACTGAGCTATCAGTCATAAACGTTCGTGTTCTGGGCATATCATTTATCAAGTGACCGGAATCTACATGACTCAGACGGATAGGAGTTCTTATAGACCGATATGGGTCCCAGTTTATTATATTATGTTTGCTTGAATTTGAAGTAGTTGAGATTTTTCATAAACCTCTTCAGCACTTTAGGCCTTAAGTTTGTCCAATAACATATAAATGGATTCTACTCAATTTCTAAAGTAAGGGTTGAACAGATTTGTCAAATAACACTTTATCTTTTAGGATTTTTTAAGTTTTACAGTGAGTTGTTATTATGTCTTGTTTTTCTCAAGTGGGATCGATTACGTTCTCGTATGATCGTAATTATGTACATATTATTTTTATCATTGAGGCATACATAGTTACGTACTCATGTAACTCAAGACAGTTCATGCATTCTCAAATTAGCGTTAATAAAGAAACTTAACCACATTGGGAAAATTGACTAAGTTTTTACACGATTATATGTGAAATATAATTGATGATCAAACGAACTTGCAAAGTGAAGTTCGATCGATATTATATTAGTACGCTTCATTCGAAGATATAATTTGACCAACGTGTAGTAGTTGCATTGTACTGGTAACATCGCACACGTTTTAGAGAGAAAAAAAATAAAAATAAAACCTTTTCCGTTTCCGCCCAGTTGGAGCACTAGTGCCCCGTCCAACAGGATCTTCATTGTCTTTATAGGAAATAAGCACAAAATTTTTCATAAGGGCCACGGGTGGGTGGGAGCCTTATATCTTCGAATGAAGCGTACTAATATAATATCGATCGAAATTCACTTTGCAAGTTCGTTTGATCATCAATTATATTTCGTACGCTTCATTCTTTGATATAATTTGACCAACATGTAGATGTTAAGAGCTTTAAATTTTGTGTAAGTGAAATAAAATAAGATATTCTTTGAAAATAACAAAAACATTTATTCAATCTCTTGAAAACAAATAAGATACATTTTTCTTGTACATTCATTAGGTAATTACTAATTATTATTAATCGTTAAGACTGATTTTGCAAAATTGCTGTCGGAAACTATTTGCCGATTATAAAATTGTGCAAATGTCCTTGACCTTGCAGTCCAGCTGTCTTTTGGATAGTGTCTAATGAAATTCCGGAGGCATGTGCTGTGGACGTAGCAGCATGGCGCGTGCTGTGGGCGGTAAATGTTTCTACGTCCACACCACCTGCGCTGAGCACTTGTTTGATCCAGCGACTGATAGTCTGACTAGTGGCTATGAGGTCGTTTCAACGTTAATAACAGAGATTTAACTGATGAAGGTCTAATATCTCTAGTTGCTAGCAAATAATCTTCTAATGTTGTTGCAGGACAAATAGCTTTATTTTGTATGAAATAGGGTAACAACAACAGCGGTTGTCCCCGTCCTGCAGCAGAGGTCTTGATAATATCTACAATAACTATCTGCACACCAGAAGGGATAAGCCATATTATCAATCTTATCAATATTATCAATCTTTATTAGGGACAGTGTTTGCACCCGATGGGCAGTTGTCAGAGCTAGTAAAATTACTAATTTCTTAGTGATTCTTCCCAGTGTCAAATCTTTATTAGGTATCCAAGTAGCTATAAAATCTAATATGATCTGTGGGTCCCACGTAAAGGAGTACTTTGGTGCTGCAGGTCTTAATTTATAAGCACCTTTTAGAAGGCGTTTTACTTGATCCTTATCAGTAGCTTCGCTTCCTAATAGAAGAGACAAAGCAGATCGGTGATAATTCAATGTACCATAAGCGGCGCCCTTATTAAATTGCTCTGTCAAAAATAATAAAATCATTGATAGCGAAGCTTGATAAGGATCCGCTGAATGGGCGTGACAAAACTGCCACCATGATTTATACGTACAATTATATTGGAGTATAGTGTTTTTAGAAACAGAGGACATCACTAAGTCTAGTGACTGGGTGGGGGTCCCTCTTGCGGCGAACGCTGCCCGGATAGCACCGCTGCGGCCAGGGTAAATTGCTTCTTGTGATGGAGACTGTAAGAGGATGATGGAAATATAGTTTCAGTAAAAAATAATATTTCTGAGTCAAGTTCTGGTTTTCCATGCTAATTGATTTCAATTAGCATGGAAAACCAGGGTTGAGAAGGCCAATATGGAAAAATTAAAATTCCCTTGGCTTCGTCATGTATAATGTTTTGTATACACTTTAAATTTATAGAGAAAGGTGGGAATGCGTAAAAATAGGTAAATTTGGAATTTAAAGTGAATGCGTCCACGGTAATGGCGTCAGTGTCTGGCCACCATGAGACGTAAGTATTACATTTGGCGTTGATGCGGGAAGCGAAAAGATCGATCTCAGGGCTGCCGAATGTACTAACAACTTGCTGAAAATCTCTATTTGATAATTGTAATTCAATATCCGGATTACGAGACTCTCTGTCAGCTTCCACGTTATCTTTTGAATTTATATAAGAGGCAAAGATCCAAATCTTGCGCTCCTCGCACCACTGCCAAATTATTCTTGATAACTGGTTTAAATGGGGGAATTGAATACCACCCATACGGTTAACGTAAGTTATAGTGGTCGTGTTGTCTACGCGTAAAAGTAAATTGAGATTTTGCTTTTCTCGTACAAAATATTTGAGACCTAGAAAGACTGCTAGCAATTTTAAATAATTAATATGAAAATTGCGTTCCTCTATTTTCCATTCTCCTCCTGCATGTATACCATCACAAAAAGCACCCCACCCCACTTTAGAGGCATCAGTGAAAATTTCAAAATCAAAATTTTCAACTGTGAGAGGATTTGAGGCTGTCATAATAATGTCTGACCACCATTTTAAATCGGGTAGGATATCTTTTGAAATTTTTATTGTGGTATCATAATTTTCAGTATCCTGGAGAGCTAAGAACTTGAGCCGCTCAAGTATTTTCGTGTAAGTCCAACCGTATCTTACGGCTGGACGCGCTGAAGTTAGGACGCCAATAAGATGTGCGAGCTCGCGAATTTTACATGTCGATAATTTAGAAAACTTCTGAATTAATTGTAAAATATATTCAAACGCTTATCTAGAGGAAGTGATATTGTCATATCTATTGAATTATATATAAAGCCTAAAAACTTGCAGCACTGTTGAGGCTCTAGACAGCTCTTATTTAAATTAACAATGAAACCTAGACATCTTAGTAAGCTAAGGGTTTCTTTGACGTTAGCTACACAGTCACTATAGGTACAGTAGCGTTCATAAGTCCAGTAGCAATCTGACGAAACTATAGCGCGTCAACACTAGTCTTACTTATGACCTTATTCTTTGAAGACAATTCACACACACACACACACACACACACACACACACACACAAACACACACACACACACACACACACACACACACGCACACACACATTAACATAGTTCACTCGTTGATTGATATTGTTAATTTCAATATCATACGTAAGCCGCTCCGTGGCTTAGTGGTTAAAGGTGCGGGCTGGCGAATGATAATGGTCGGGTGATGGTTCGAACCTGATATCCTAAACTTTTAACTTTTGTGTTTGTTTTATATTTAAAAGTTATGATTTACAAATGTTGATACGAATATAAAATTTATTAGAATTTATTAGAATATTATTATATATTAAGTATAATATTAATTATATATTATTTATTATAATATTATTTATTTAATTATAAAAGTATATTTTTTGAATGAAAATATTATAACCACAAATTAACATTGGATGATTCTTTTAATTTCCAAATATAAATAAACATTTTTTGAAAACTTTTGTTTTATTTATAATCTATTGTAAATTAAGTATAAAATTTTTCTATTTGTAAATAATTATTTCTAATTCCGTTAACTTGTTCCTAAAATTTAATGAAAACAAAACAAAAAGTGGATAATACTAAGATCCGAACCCACAACATCGTTTTTCAGCTTTATCTTTTTTTTTATTATCAGCTTTCTTCTTACTTCAGTCTGAGTGAAGTGTAGGTCAGAAAGAATTCGATATCCATCTGATAGAATCTTTATTGCTTCGACCTTGTTGTCTTGTGTTAACAAAACCGTCATCGCACGGTTAATGGCAGTAATGCCCAGACCAAGTTGATCCTGTTCAACTTGGATCTTTTTTTCACGATTCTTGGCAACGTCGGGGACAGCTGCTCTTAACTCCGGGTTCGCTGTCGGTGCTTTTAATAACTTGCAGTTCGCAGGAAATGCATACTCTTTCAAAAGCTTCTCTTTCACTTCTAACTTTAGTCCCTTTTTTAAAATAGGGACCCAGCGTTTTGCGAGTACTGGGGAATTTCTGGTCCATAGACGGAAGTTTCTTCATTAGCCTCTCCTAATGCCTCTAGAAGCTCGGAATCGAGTGCGTCTTCGTCTGTGACGGGCGGCGCCGGCGTAGGCGCAGGCGACGCCGGCGGAGAGCGTGCTTCAGTTAAAACCGTCTGGTCTGGCTCAGCCGCGGTAGGCTCTGGCGACGGAGATAGATCTCTCACCAGTTGCGATTGTGTCGACGGCATTTTCTCAATGTTTGTTCCGTTATCTGAACGCGGGAACAAAAAAGAAAAAATAAAATAAACGAAAATATAAAAGAAAATTTGGAAGGTAGATTTGAAAAAATATAAATATACGCGGTCGAATAATTCTATGTTACATTCATAATAAGTTTTTTGATATCTGCTTGAGATACCTTCGTGTTGATTCGCAGTCAACCCCCAGGTTTAATCTTTGAGCATCCACTTATCCGTCATGTTAACTCGCAGTTAACCCCCAGGAAAGCTTACAGACGCTAATCATAATAACATATGGATTGTACACACTCATTAATAGCACATTATAAATTCACAATAATTTTTTCGATATCTGCCTGAGATATCTTCGTGTTGACCTGCAGTCAACCCCCAGGTTTAATCTTTGAGCATCCACTTATCCGTCGTGTTAAGTCGCAGTTAACCCCCAGGAAAGCTTACTGACGCTAATCGTAATCACATATGGATTGCACATATACCTACATTATTATAACTTACCAATATTGTCCTCGGAATCAGACGAGGAGATAACCACGCGTCGTCTTTGTTTTATAATTAGTTGTCGTTTCTTCAACCTTTTGATTTTCTCGTTATAATAATTAATCTTCTCTTCCGAAGACCGTTTCGGCATATTGAATTTTAAAACTTATGAATATAAAAAAGTAGGGTACTATTTAATAACCGAGCGTGCTTATGTTACCGCGCACGACAATACAAATGAAGAGCCGGGGAAGAGGACGGGGCACTGGTGCTCCAACATGGCGGAAACGGAAAAGGGTTTTTTTTTTGTCTCTAAAACGTGTGCGATGTTACCAATGCAACTACTACATGTCCGTCAAATTATATCAAAGAATGAAGCGTACGAAATATAATCCACTCAGATGCCTTTTTCTCACTCTACCTCGCCGAAGAGATGCTGTTACCACACCGGCGGTATACTACTGTAGTAAAACCACTTCCTACTAATGAGTGCCTCAGTTCCCGAAGGTATACTATCGCAATTTACTGGATACATTCTTCATTCTCGTAGTGTCGGGTATAAAATGGGAAATTGCTGTTAATCAATTTAAATAGAAGACGAGTGTTTTCAGATTTTTGAGCCTTTTTTCATGTCGGAGGCTTCGTCCGCATAGAATTCTGTTCCCATTCCCGTTCTGTTCTGTCCTGTTCTGTCCGTTACCGTTAACATACCCAAAGCCAACAAATGCCGAATTGGTCACACCTTTCTCGAGCTTCGCGATTAGCAATATTATTTTCTATTTGTATGAAGATATATAAATAACGTATAGTTATATATATTTGTTTTTGATTCGGATAGTGCTCGCAGTCTACGTCCCACCATTGTTTTCGGTACACTCCTCATAGATCGACGATAGTACTTGAAAGTGACACGTGAAAAGGAAGGGAGAATGTTGGTCGTGTCCATTTCCTTACAAACTATTGTTCTTTTGACGCATAAAAACCGCTATGGTATTCCTCAGTTTTGTGTACTTTAATAGCTGTACCAAGTTGCACTATTAAAAGTACAAAAGACTGTGAAGGACCATTGCCGGTTTTTAATGAAAAAATAGGCATTCATAGCTTTCATCTATTTTATCCTCCGAGTTTTTTCTCAATGCAGTTGAGCTCGCTTTTCAGTTTGACTAAGAAATGGCAGTAGGACAGTACTTTGAACCACAGTCCACAACTCGATGAAGATTTTAGTAGTTAGACCAGGTTCTCGGACTTTTTAGGACTACGCGTAACGAACTCCATAGATGTATGGACACCGCGGGGATGGGGAGGGGACTGTTAAGAATGGTCACTCATCCTGCAACTGACCTGGCTAGTATTACTTTACGTTACAATGTGCTAATCTTCTCGGTTAACACTTAGTGATGAGTTTTTATTGCTCTTATATCTATTAAATATACTTACCTCCAATAATAAATCATTAAACCAACTGGGAACTGACGTCATAGTTACGACAATCTGTTACGTCACGAAACGTTGACGCAGGCGGTGCAGTACTTTCTATGTGTAATCACCCGTGAGAGATAAAACCGAACATCGTTTAACACGTAGTAGCTGTTTTATGTTAACGTTTTTACGTACTTTTTTACTACTGGGATTAAATATGTTAACTAATATATGAAATAAATCCCGGAAGGGGTAGCCAGAAGTGTATTAACATTCAGATTTCGTCTACAATGATTATCTGTCTGAAGTTTGTTGTTGATGGACTGTATAATTATTTACTGTCAAATGGAGGACAGCCTATCTCTTGTTGTCTTCTATGATACCCATGACAAGAGGTGGAGTAGTCATCATAATCTTATTAAAGTAAAAATTCACTTAAATCTCCAAAACTAACATAACATGGTGACGTACTTATACAATACATGTTTACTGCAAACTTTGGTGCAGTTTTAGTAGTCTAGTCAGCAGGCACGTCGCGTGTCTGTGCAGGAAATTGAAATCCCCTAGGTGCGACGGACTACGTGATATTGGGCCCTCGGAACAAACATCCGTTACTGAGCTTGGTCAATTCGTGCTGTTATTAGGTAGTCACCATTGCATCTGAATGTCAATAAAATGATGGTGAACTGTGATACAGAACCATACAGTTTTTTTTTATCGTGCGATAAATCCCCACGGATACCACCTCCACAGAGCCGGTGGAGGTGATTATGTCGGACTCGAACCGACTAAAACGCACGCCATCTTGGGTCCTTGGTTGCCGGAGGTGAGATTGCCAAAAGCATATCTCTCACACCCCGACAGACCCAGGACCATCTCTTTCGAGATGGCCCCCTTCGGGTTGTGGGGACCAAAATGTCCCCATCTAGGTTACGGGGAGGCGCACTTTGCGCCGCTGCCGCGGCCTGCTTCTGCTAGGGTGACAGGCGGCTCCACCGGTCACCTCCAGGCCAGCGCTCATGGAGGACGGAGGTCGTTCTGCGACCTCCGACGTCCGGTTCGCCTTCGCTCTGCACGGGCTTCCCGGGCCCGGAGTCTGGTCCGGACCCGACCGGCCGCCTCCTTCTCGAGCATTACTTGCTCGCAGAAGGAGGCGGCCGCACCCCAAGCGTTTGCGCATCGTACCATCGCTGTGAGCAATGTGACGAGTGTGAGGACTCCCACCCCTACAGAACCATACAGTACCTACTATTACTATTATTGTCCTTCTAGACAAGCGGCAATTCGCAATGACGAACGTATGGAATTTGACGTTTATGACATTAGTTGATAACTGTCATAAATGTCATATCCCATACATTTGTCTTCCTATTCCACGATACGCCCGCCAGCGAATTGCCACGTGCCTAGAGAGGTTAATGTGCTTTGGATTTAAAAAAAAATTGGTCAAGTGCACACGCGTGCTGAAGGTTCCGGTCAAAACCGAATCAAGGGTCGAATTTGGCCTGCGTATTTCTGTGCCGAGCACGTTAAGCTATTCTTCGTCTTGGATGTCAGACGAACATTTATGGCAATCGTTACGGGTAGTTGGAGCCTTAATAAACGGAATCAACGCAAGATTGACGATGAACAGGACAATAAATCGATTTTTATCCATATTAATTGATTCTTGCTCATTTGTTTTCTGTTCAATTCATATTAAATGATATATGTCATCTCTATTAAACTGGAAAACAAAGGGAGCTTGTTAATTGCCTGTCACAAATAATTTTAACGCACATACATAAATGTTTTCGATGCTGACTATGAGTATGTTGAGTCTATATAAAATGTTTGTGAATGTATGAATACATAAATTAGTTTCGGAGGTCATAATTTGCACAAGTACTAGATTCTGATGAATCTTATCTAATAACCGATAGATAAATGAGACTGACTGATAATAATCTGTTATTCGGGATTTTCAGTCAAAAGGGACCATAGTGGAGTAAAAAAAGGATAATAATGTCGGTCCCTATAATTCCTTCGCAACTATTAAATGGCTTGTGTCGAATTGATCAATCGTATGCTGTTGTGTCTTCATTGCATGATTTTCACTTGGTTGGCGTGAATCTTGATTTGATTTTATGAATGAGTTTCGAAGTAGCTTCAAATCTGTGGACTTTCAGTATTTTGCGCTCGTTTTTTATTCAATAACTGTCACTGTCAGCCCAGTAATGTTGGAACTGTTGGACAATGGCTCTGGCTTCGGACATTTATTCAATTTGACAAAAATTCACTTTCAAAACATTATTTGCCCGTAATTTTGAAAGTGATTATGTTGAAGTCATAGCAAATACCTTGCGCGTTGATATGGGCAGCCTACAGGCCGGAGTAACTGTACCCCGGTTCGGAAAAGTTTCGACAGCAACCGGGACCAAGTCTGCGATGATGATGCAGATAGCCTAAAATAATGACCTTTCTCTCTATTGTGTTGATAGAATGTTCTACTGATTTACGGAGATGACATGAAAGATTTTATTCCTTCCACCAAAAGATCAACATTACAAATGTTAACACATACAACAAAGCCGTTAGCTTGTTTACCCATTTCTTTTATCGGATTGAGAACGAAACGCTTTTATCTCAATATGGTCGTATAAAAAAGTCATTCTTAATACGTATCATCTGTTACATAAATCTTGATTTGCTTTTAAGGCTTTGAAATTAAAAATTTCTTCTGTATGATACATTAGTAAAGATGTTCATGAACAGTTAGAAAGTTTCTAAGGACGCATGATCGCACTCATCTTCATATTTTGGCGTCTTCCGTTCTCTACCCACAAAACTCGACCAAAAACAAAACACAAGCATTTTTTAGTGAATGTTGGGTAGAGAAAGAAAAGGAATAACATAATCTTTTGTTTTCCTTCTTTTTACCAGTAGTCCGTTAATCATCAATAATTTTTAGGGTCCTTTTCCAAGTCGTCAGTCAGTGTATCTGGCTAGAAGTTGTTTCACGTTTTGTTTGCCTTCTCGTGGTCTCTATTCTAAGAATCGTTTGGCTCCAACGGCCATTGTTCCTTTGAACCTACTGCCACTTCAGCTTGCTTATTCTGTAGCTATATCGGTAGCTTTAGTTCTCTGTCGGATGACCTCATTGCGAATTTTATCCTTAAAAGAAACTCCAAGCATTCGTCGATTATACATATAAAATATTACATAATATTAGTTCTCGTATTCCACAAAATGTTCCTTATCCATTACTACCACCGCATCACGTACGAGTCATGTTTCGTTGCCAATAGTATTAGAAATAAGCAAAAAAATAAACGTAATAAGTACTTTTATATCGTCGTTGTCAAACCAAAATCTGCTATGTGCACTCTCTTCACTTAGCAGATTTTATTTGACAATAATTTCTAGCTGCTCCACATAGCATATTCGAATAAGATGTCATAGTGCGTCGTATAGTACTTATAAGCACATAGCCTTTCATGCAATAGATTGGTTCATTTACCAGTCGCAATTGTCAAAATCCAATCGCAATTTTCATCATGTTAAAATTATAAAAAATGCACATAGCAGATTTTGGTTTGACAACGACGATATGTTGTTTGTGTATGTGTAATTCCTTCTCCAGAGTGCTTTTGTTCGACAAGGGGATTAAGTAGGGAGGCATCCACTGTTTGCTTTTTAACTTTCGAAGCTTCCTCCGGCCACAAATCCATATTTCACCAGGGATCTCTTCTAAAATAGTCCGTTCCGATAACAGGATTTAACCAGATCGTGTTTGCTATATTGATCGAAAAACCTCGTGTTTTTTCTTTTTTCCTGGTATTTGTGACATCATTGCAGAGAAAAGTTACGTCATTGTATTTTGCACTATTAGTTGTTTATTGTGGATCACATACATAACATTTATGTTCATGTGTATGTATTAAAAGTTTTTTTTCTTGAAAGAGAAGACATCTCAATATCTCGCAACATCTCATCACCATCTCGCAAATTCATGATTTGTCAAAAGATTGTTATTTATTCGCTTTTAAATTGTGTCAGCAGTGCAGCCACTAGTAATAAATCATTTAGTAGTTGGTAAAAGCGAAAAAGTTAAATTGACCCTTTAAATTATATTATATACCTATGCCAAAGTATGTTTATTGGTTTGTTACTATACCATTTCTCCAATAATTAAGCAAAGGATAATGTAATTCACACAGCCTATTATTATACCGATACACGCTTCCTGTGATGGGGTAATTTGTTTGAAGGTTAAATGGCTTCTGATTAAATTTGTTATAATTTGACGAAACATTGTTGGCAAAAACAAAAGTTGCTGCAAAATTATTCATATTAAATTCCTGCAATTAATCCTTTAAAATAGGTAATGACCCCTTCACATTATAACGGCTCAACGTAATTTTCAGAGTGTGTATTCTAGAGGGATTTAAAGTTAGCCGATGTTGGTAAAGCTTGAACAAATTTGATCTAATTCTACCTTTGGGTATATACGTATTACAATACTTATGGGGAGATATATATAAAAGTGTTCTATTTGGGCACAGTTCGAAATTCTCAGGCGGTCTCAAATCAATGATCACGCTAATTAAAATTTAAATGTGTCATGATTATGTTTATAACTGTCATGAAATTAGAATTTGAAACTATTTGGGTAAATAAATACCAATAAATATTCGTGGACATTGCACGACTCCGTATACTCGTACGTTGAGTTTTCGACAATGATATTACAAGTAAAACTTGTAATATCATTGGTTTTCGATAAACAAAATACAGGATGTATGTTATGGCGATAGTGCGACAAACGACACGACATGTCGACTTTTGGTGGTGCTTTTGTTTAGCTTACCTTATAACAAATAATATAGGGTGATCAGTAAAATTTATTTAGAAGAGAAGGTCAAGACCATAAAGTCCTGGAAATAGTTACTAAGAGCGTACCTTGAAGCGCTTAGATTTCTCTTTTAGATTTTGTAGAATAAACGTCGCAAATTACACTCTAATTTTTGTCTTTTGATCACAGCACAGTAAACCGCAATGGCATTGCCCCTTGTGAAATGTGATGCCTGACATCGTTCATTTGTGGGTTTAAAAATATAAATAGAATTCAGACCGGGGCCACCGCTGCGAATGAATATATCGGATTGCCATTAATAAACGAAATCTCTTCATTTTGTGGTTTGAAAAGTGATATTTATTTAAGATCCGATTACATTTCATTAGCCTGATTTGTGTTTGAATACATAATATCATAGTTATATTATAACTTACTCCAACTTTATATTCGTTTTTGTCCGCCTGTCATCTTGTTATTATAATATTATACACGGAACTCTAAAGAAAAGTAAAAAATGATAATTTCCATGAGAAAAACTACAGGGGTTGTCTTTAAATTTGCTTTACTCTAGGTGCATGAGCAAGATATATTTCGAACTTTTTATAACGTAAGCAAAATTATTCTCATGAGATTCAAAGTTACTTTCTTGCTGAGAATAACGTTCATAATATTCTCGAATGATATAAAAACAGCATCCTGTAGAACTTAGGTAATAGCTTTTACTGTCGAAAAATACTCTTTTCTTCATATTTAATATTGTTGGCCATAGTTCCCGGAGTTTTTTAATAAAAGTGTAATCTGGTTGGCGAAAATGAATTATAACGATATTTTAAAATTCAGGACATTAAAAAAGTTTCGTTGGTGATAAATCCATGGACTAAATTTCAGTGACTTTTATTGAAATTTAAGGGATCCTCTGTGGTTTTGTTAGCGAGTTTAATTTAAGCAGTCCTTAGTATTTACGGTTATGTTTTAACTACAAATACGGTAGAAAATAAATTGAAGAAATGTATTAACATTTGTGAAGGAGTGACAGCAGTTTGTGGATGGAATATTTTTTGAATAAAATATCCATGGAAAATGTCCATCGTTTGCCATCATCTGTACGGAATACAGTACTATGCCGATAGGTGTAAAAAACATTTATTTCTACGTCACGTTACAATTTCAAAATTTCAAATCCTCCTAACCCAAGAAACGAGACACGATTATTTTTAAACAGCTTGTTTATTAGACTGACGTTAATAAAATTCATAATCACTTTAAGGTCCTTTTCGATCTTTTCTTTCGATCCTTTTTTAACTTAACTTATCTCTACCAATTAATAATTCTTATGTAAACTACGCAGAAATGACTGTATTTATAAAAATTATCCTAGTTTCAAGAACTTATTACCCGAGCCGTAATTCAGGTTGCTTGTAAATTTCCTTTTTATTAACACGCTAAATTAATTATTTTCAGACTGCCTTTGTAGCATCTTAAGAAAGTTATTATTGCATTAGGTAGATGGTAAACTCAATTTTCTAAGAACTTTAGTTCTTCGCTTTTTATCTTTAATAATTTTCATTGGGAATACTTATTGATAAATGAGATTTATTATTATGAACAGAAGGGTATTTATAATTATGAGTTTTACCCACCCTGTCAATCTCTGTAATTGAGTAAAATGTGATAACGTACTGAAATTAAATTAAACGCATTTCAATTCATTGGCCAAATCCAGCCTAAGTTATTCCTACTTAAGTTTAGGTATCTTAAGTCTAGTATTGCTTAAACTTAGGTATCTATTGGTACATTTTGAACTTATATTTGTCCTTGCAACGTTTATTTTTGAACATTATATACAGAAAAGGAAGATTTTCATGCCGCCTGGAGGGGAAATACTCGAAATACAGGAGATAGAGAATTTTACTCAAACGAAACATTCCTTTATGTTTAAAAAGAAACAAAACTGCATTCCAATATTTTCGAAAACTCGCTTGAAACACCCGATAATCGAACCGGCTAAAACCTGAAAAAATTACATCTTATATTTTTATGGCTTCCATCTCTTAGCAATCATAAGGATCAAATCTCTCTAATAAACATGGTAAATTAAATGGTTCACCCTTGTTTGGCAGAACGTTTGGTCGAAAATCACTTCGACTAATTTCAGTTACAATAAAGACATTTCACATAATTATTCATTTGACCGAATATATAATTGGCAGAATTTTACTACGCATAATTATTTCTTTCGAATAATGTCATTTCGCCGAGAGATAATAATACATTTCTACACTACATTACGAATATTCGAAGAAATACATATTATACCAACTGAACATTACATTACTACTTTTTTGCTCTCTTCATTTAATGATGTCATCATATGTGCCAGGTTTGAACTGCTATTTGCAAATAGGGCCAGATCGTCCGCAAATCTTAAGTGGGTCAGGTTTCTTCCTCCTATATCTATGCCTCGAGCATTATACTTTTTGATCAATAGCGCAAATGTTGTTATCGCAAATAAATATTCTATGAAATGAAAATTATGTCAATCAATATTATACTAAGCAATTATTTTCTCAAACGTTGTTCGAATTAGTGACATTCGACCAACCTGAAACTAAACTTATAAATTCAATTTGACAAAATATACAGACAATAGGCTCACCCTCTATTACGTGGGACCGAAACCATAGTTGGCAAAATGTGGGTGTTAATACACTTCTGCCTTCCCCCTCGGGGATTTACAGATGTGATTATATGTATGTATAAAAAGATTTTATTTTCAGAGTTATTAATACTTAAATAAACATTATACCTTGCGGGTCTTTTAGACCCATGTCAGCGGAGCGGTAAGTTTTTGACACGTCATCAGTGTCGGGTTAAAACGTAAATATATTTATAAACCGAAATATAAACTTATCACTGACATGGGAAAGAATTGAACTGAAAATGGGTAGTTGTTAGTTAAAGTCATACTTTTAGAATGTTTGTATGTTGAAATACCTACAATTTACATATGTAAGCACACGAGAGATACTTCGAGTCTTGGACATCTTGGTGACCTTATTGTAAGCTAGCACTCACAATCCGCGTGGGTAAACGGGCGAGGAGCAGGCACAACCAAATACACGAATCACAATATTTCCAATGACATCAATTGTTGATTATCAAAGTATATTCAACCGGGATTAATAGCGTTCTACATGACACGCTAATGCTTGGTTGAGGGGCGAAGCGATTCCCCAGATATTCCGATAACGCCTGTGCGTCTCGCGCGCCGCACACACTATCCGCCATTTTTTTTCAACTCAAAAGTGACAGTTCGAAATTCGAATGTCGCCGCTCAACCATCAAGCACCAGTGTCCTGTATTACGCCTGAGTAAACCTCATTCACTATAATCTCACACAATTTATTAACGCGCCATCACATACATTTTTAATACATTACATTTAATTTTATTTAGTTTTTTTTAAGATAACAATAATAAATGAGCTCGCGGCCCCGATCGTGTGGATCTAATCGTGATTATAGTCTGGAATAACACATAAGATTAGGTTACCATGGATTTTGGGAACGGGAATGAATTCCACGTCGGCGACGCCGCGGATAACAGATAATATATTAAAATATCATATCACCATAGGTTGGAAATAAATTGGGACCATGATACCTTGCAAAGATTAATAAATCAATCAATCATCATCATCATCATCAGGTTATTTCTGCTCTTTAAAATTAATCACGGAATTTGGGGATATCCATTTTATTTTTTCACTATATCATATGGCTTATTGGACGATTCGCACGAATTGAACTCGCACAAAACGTGCGAATCGACTAAGATAATTTATTGGTGTGCGAATCGTCGCTTCCAAAAATAAGTAGTAGACTATTAGCACACATTAATCAGTGTAAGTACATAAATTGAATGTACCTACGTGGGCCATCATAGCTCTTAACATACAATATCAATATCATACTATTATTATCCAACATTAATTAGATTATGTTTATCGATAACAGAATGGGCAGAATATGTAAACAATCCCGGCTCAATATATTTGGTATAGTTAGCTAATACAATCATAACAGGCCTGTTAAGCTGACGTTGGGACCTATACAAATATACCTATGTACGGCAATTTAATGTCATTAGTGAAGGATAATGTACATAAATACTATTAGATAAGATTTTCAAAACTATTTTTTGTGTGTTTTTTGGTGTATAGAGATTATTTTTATAGATGATTGCTTGATGACTGCTTATAATAAAACCACGTATCTCGTGTATCAGAGAGTTCATACAGTGCCCGGCTTTAGATTTGGCAAGAACAATCTCTTTAACATACATAGGTTTGCTAGCTGACAGGTAAGGTAAACGTAACACCCAACAATAAAAATGTAATTAAGATAGGTATAAAATTAAATGTATGAAGCATGAAAACCGTAAGCTTTGTGAGTTCATGCATTATGTGCTTGATATTTCATATTTCATTTATTGTTTCTATTTGCACAAAACGAAATATAACAGCTGTAAAGGCGAAATAAAATGCTCAAAAGCGTATCTAAATACGAAAACGAATTCAATACGTGAAAAACTAAGCCCCGTCGGTAATGTTTCAAAGCGGCTGAACCGTACACATAAATAATGGGCGTGATGTATGTAGGCAGTCTGCTGAGACCCAATATTCAGGGTGATTCGAGAGCACGTCCGAGGAGGATTCATATTTCATCCTTGCCACTCGAGAGTCCCAAGAGATGAGCGGTCACTGTCACGGTTTTGTCATGAACAGCATTTGAAAGTGATTCTAGAAATGTTTATTAAAAGTTATGTATTTGTTTCATGAACATTAATCGACACTGTATAAATTGTGTCCAAGGCAGTAACACATTATTAATGTGTTACTGCCTTGGACACAATTGGAATGAAAATATACTGCATTCTTTTGATTGTTACCTTAGCGTTTTTTTCCGGTTGCTTTCGCGGCTCTCACATTGAAGCTGGTAGACCACTTTTTTCTTCTCTTTCTTTTGATTTACCGATGCACTACCCTGAAAGGAAAGCTTGCGCCAGAACCTCGTGCTTCCATCAACAGGTGTATCAGCTTTCAAATCTCTTGTCTCCACTCCACGCACTACATATTAGTATCTTCACTAAACTAATTCGAAAGGTTTCAACATCTAAGAAAAGTTTTTCAATTAATTAAATTATGAAATAAAGGTGTGCATTTTTGTAAACTTAAATTGGCAATCCCACTTGAGCGCTTCTTTTTTCCGATGTATTTTCGAATTTAAATAAGCATAATAAATGCAATAAAAATGTCATTCAAATATTTGGGAGGAGTCATCCAAAATCAATGTTTAAAAATGGTTGAAAAATTAGTCATTGGTTCCAACAGTCTGTAAAAAATTTAGTAGACAGCTCCAGCGTCGCCCTTAAAGACGGATATAAAGAAAAGGAAAATTTGAAGTGATTCAGGTGTGGCTCAATAGCTCAGTTGGAAGAGCATTCTTGAGCGCTTCTTTTTCCCAATGTATTTCGAATTTTAATTGGCAAATTAAATTACAATTCAATCGCTTATGACTTGGGCCAAAAACCAAAGCGGTTCCATAATTTGACTCGTGTCACGCAACTTTAGATTGGAAGAAGATCAGGAAGTACTTGTGCTTTCAAAAGCATCCAAATCAAATGCTGGGGTGTTTGACTGTACCTTATAAACAACCCTTCCTTTTGGGCAATGTTTCAATGTACCAAAAGTTTGTGTTGCAATTATAATTTTGTGTCTGCAAAGAGACACTGGAATCTATAATGATAACAACATTGTAATGGATAAAGTTCGCAATGTTCGTTGCGGGAACCCCTCAAATTGGAATTCTCTTTGGGCAGTTTGGCAGTATACAATTTGAATTGTTTACAGGAATAAAAGGTTGTTTTGGAACGAATTACATTGGTGAGGGTACTAACTTTTAGATTAAAGCGGAAACCGTTGGGATTTCTAAGTAACACGGTTGAAGGTTCTTATTTCGTTCAAAGTTGCAGCACCATTTGAGCAAATATAAATAAAATAAATGTAGGTAACTAACTTACTCAGCACTAATGAAGCCAAGCCATAGATTGGTTAGTTTACCATCCATGTCAAACTATACGTTTAGAAATAATAAAATGTCAGTTTCCAAAACGTTGTAATACCTTTTAATTTTCTTAATAAAGCAATTTTATTCGCGTTGTCTCGATATTCCCTTTTGGATATTCTTAATACACTCTATGAAAATCTAGTAACTAAGCCACCGTATATCAACACAATATTTGTATGAAACATGTTTGTATATTAGGAGCCCTCGCGTTATATGCTAATATTAAACCAGTAAATAACCACAAGGTTCCGTACCATTGGCATACATGCACCGCAATGTAACAAACTATTAATTAAGCTTTCTGTTGCTAATGCGGATTATTACTATCCCTCAGGATTTCAATACATATAACAATTATATTTTTAGTAGGTACTGCGGCAGGCATTTATTATTTAAACATTTTTTGAATTTTTTTTTCCTAATTTATGTAAAGTTTTCAAGTGGTTGGTAACCTAAGACAAAAAGAATAACAGACGGAACGTATAGAACTGGCAAGAGAAGCCGCAAAAAGGAATAAGTACAGTAAAGTCATCTCGCTCTCACTCATGCGTGCTTACAATGAGTGCGAACAAGATAGCACTACTTTAGTATTCCTTTTTGCGGCTTCATATGCTGGTTCTATATGTTCCATCTATCTTAGTCAAAATCAAAGTAATTTATTCTCAATCTTGAACAATAGAATTGTTTGTTATTATTCAGTGCAAATATTTGTATGCATGAATATGGCTATTTGCATTGGTCTGGGTGTTTCTATATATGTATGCATTTACAAAAAAAAAATGTATTTAAGTATTCTAGATACCATAACACAAGCTAGTTAAGCTATGCTTACCATGGCCATGGGTCTAGATAGCGTTGTGTAGAATGTTGGGAATATTTTTTTTATTTTTTTTATTTTGTTATTGACGATAATATTTATTCTTTTAGTCTGAGTCGGTAACCTGAAATGTACCTTTACTTACAAGAGAACATGCCCTTATAATTCAGAAGTATAGAAATTAATATCGTCAAAATATGAGCTTCTTATGATTGGTCATACATAAGACAAAAACTATAAAGTGATCTGATTTGATAACTTGGTAATAGTAATAGTTAGTCAAGTTTTTATATTGCCTTAATTTTTATATGCACAAAGGAAATGTAGTAATAACGTATTGTAATAAGATTTCCCTATGAAAGAACGTGTGACACTTTCAGGTGAGGGTGTGGTGAAGGGTCACTCTCAAAAATCGAGTAGAATTATATTTGGAGACACTGAGGTCAAGAGGACTGTGCGCTGGTCGAACTCTGACAGTACACTGACGAAGATGCCTACTATACCGTATACAAAAAGAAAGCTGGTAATTGATGTCGATTTGCCAGCGCTTATCGGATTCATTCTGCTAAAAGTTAAGTAAAACCAGCAGATTTGAATTGACTACTTCAATCTGCTTGTTATAAATAACTATTAACTATTAACATCCACAGACAATGGCCCATCTGTTAATATGTGCTAAATTCCCATACACATGTAAACCGCAGGACCTTATGTGCGCCTCCTAGAACGCCATACAGGTAACAGCACACTGGGAGAAGATAATTTGAGGGCCGAGGCGCCATCGCCACGATAGAAAAAGATGAATAACTATTTTAACAGTTTGGCTACCAGCTTTTTTTCTGTATAAGGACTTATGTAACTATGACCTAGTTGATAATTACATTGCACAGTTGCTTAAGTTGCCTCTTCAGTATTTACTTTATGTCCATATTCTATTCCTTGGTAGTGAAATCACAGAAGGATTTATATGTAGTGTAATTTTTTTTAATCACACGAGTTCCTGGAAATTAGATGTATAAGATTACCCTAAGGGACCACCACGGTGGGTCAACGAGGCAAACAATTTACGTAACGTGTAAACACTTGAGGAACAGAGAAAATACATCAAACAAAATACGAGGAAATCAAATATAGCTAAACCTTCCGGATAATGAAACCACTTAAAACACATGGAATGGGGATGAAAATGTTGAAATTAACAATTATGTGAATGAGGATACCCTGATTTGAGTGCCCCTCCCAACTATTTTAATTAATTTGTCATTCTCGGTACTCGTGATGTATGTTATGCGATTATTTGAAACAGCTTATGTCAAAAGTATGCGATCTAAATTAACATAACTTGAGTAATAACGCTATGTTAATAAATAACGTATATTATAATATAATGCATCCTAAGTGTGAAATGAACCTAATGAATTTGACTTTTTTAACTTTGCTGTCAAAAATGTAAGCTTAGAACGCAACGCTTTAATCTATAATATAAAAAAAGAATCGCTAAATGTGTTGGTAAGCACATAACTAAACAACGCTTGGGCTAATTTGACCATTTTTTTTAAATGTTCGTTGAAGTCCAAGAATGGTTTTTACGGCGAGAAAAATTAGAATAATTGCCGGGGACCGACATCCATGCAGGCGGAGCCGCGGGCAAAAACTAGTGAAGAATAAAATGATTTGGCAGTCATCTCAAAATTACAAAAATAACTATATTGTATTATACCAATATAAAGATAACTTGTGTGCACTCATTAAAGAATTAAACTGATTAAAGTTTTGTCACCATTATTTGGGGTTTATTTGAATGCTATTCAATGTTTCCCCACTGACAGTTAGTTTATTTTACCAAAACTTCTTGCGGCTGGTCTCGTAGCAAAAAGTAAAACTTGGCATAAAGCTTGTGTTAAAGTATGCAACAGAGAATTGTGAATAGCCCGACAGGAGTGATAAATACATGTTTTCAAAGTTTTAGTTCAGAAATGAGCGTGGAATTTCTAAAGGCTTGGGTTGTTTGTATCTGGAGCAGGTGCACGGCTTGTGTGCATAGATTAGTAATATTTAGTATAAAATATTATTTGATTAATACTAATAATTATATCCCAGAACATATGTTACAGCGATTCAGATTTTCTCATAATCTTCTTATTCTTTACTCAATTTAATCTACGGCCGAACTTAGATATTTTCCGTGACACGTCTGGTATTTGACCTCCATGGCCTCTGGCAATACCTGTAGTTAGATCAGGCTGACAGACTTTTCAACATGTTCTTTAGCCACAGATCGTGAGCAAGACTACATAAACAAATAACTTATACCTTGAGAAAGATAAATGTTTTAAGTTTGTTCTACTGAAGATATTCCCAAAGCGGCTATACGTATCTCCGTCTTAGTACCTACTGTATTAACTGATTCCAAGAAATATTTATTCACTGTATTTTACTACAACAAATGTTTCGCTTAAAACAAACAGTAGCTAGAACAAAAGATCAAAGTACCGGGAGCAATTCTATAGAACAATGAACACCTCACATGCACGTGTACTCTTGTAAAGACACTTAATTAATAATGTATTTAAAACAATGTTCTGCATTTGAGGACCAATATTCCAAGTCGTATTCAAAGCGTGCAATATCGAGCCGGGATCAGCTATCCTGTTCCTCTTTTTATTTATTACTAGTTTTTGCCCTTGGCTCCGCCCGCCTATATGTCAGTTATCGCGACCAAACATAGCCTAAGTCCTTTCTCAATGCCAGTGGATCCGCGGGGCTCCTCGCCTCGGTCTTCTATCCAGAGGACCGGGTCGAGGAGGACAACGTGGATCATGGGAGAGCCCGTGCATTAGCCAGAACGGTTAATGGCGGGTGTGAACATGATGTTTATGACCCGCCATTCACCATTGGCGAACTGCGGGACGCGTTGGGCTCTTTCAACCCGAAAAAAGCACCCGGAGCGGATGGCTTTACAGCTGATATCTGCACTCACGCGGTGAACTGTGCACCGGTACTGTTCTTGAAACTGCTAAACAAGTGCCTGGAACTCGAGTACTTCCCGAAACCGTGGAAGGAGGCGACCGTGGTCGCCTTACGAAAACCAGGTAAGGACACGTATAACTCCCCCAAGTCGTACAGACCGATTGGGCTTTTGCCTGTACTGGGGAAAGTGTACGAGAAGATGCTGGCAGCTCGGCTCAAGTTCTATTTACTACCATGGATCAGTACTCGCCAGTACGGCTTTATGCCCCGGAGAAGCACCGAAGACGCCCTCTATAACCTGCTGAGACACGTGCGTGGCAAGCTTCGTGAAAAGAGGATTGTCACGCTAGTGTCGCTGGATATAGAGGGTGCCTTCGACAGCGCATGGTGGCCAGCAATAATTGTACGACTGGCTGAGGAAAAGTGCCCCATTAACTTGAGGCGAGTTGTCAGCAGCTACCTCAGTGAGAGAGCAGTCCGGGTAAGATACGCGGGCGCGGAGTGCAGAAAAAGCACACAAAAGGGCTGCGTCCAAGGGTCGATAACGGGTCCCTTGCTGTGGAACCTGCTATTGGACCCCCTCTTAAAAATGTTGGAAGAGGATGGGGATTACGTTCAGGCCTTTGCCGACGACGTGGTCCTCGTCTTCGACGGGAATTCGGCGATGGAAATCGAAAGGCAGGCCAATGCCTCCCTCGAACGTGTTCGGGCGTGGGGAGTCAAAAATAAACTCAAATTTGCGCCACACAAGACAAATGCGATGGTCATTACAAGGCGACTAAACTATGACAACCCACGCCTGACCATGGGCGGGGTGGACATCGGTCTGGCCAAGGAGGTTAAACTTTTAGGGTTAATAATAGATAAAAATTTAAATTTTAATACCCACGTCGATCAAGTGTGCAAAAAAGCTATGAATATCTACAAGGGCTTGGCACGGACGGCCCGGATCTCCTGGGGGCTTAACCCCGAGGTGATCCGGACCATCTATACAGCGGTTATCGAGCCTATCATATTGTACGCGGCAGGCGCATGGTACGAGGCCACGAATAAGGAGTGCGTCGTGAAGAGGCTGAACGCAGTTCAACGGGTGTTCGCACAAAAATTAACAAAAGCCTACCGCACGGTCTCCCTGAACTCCGCACTGCTGCTGGCTGGGGTACTCCCTCTGGACCTCCGAGTTCAGGAGGTGGCCTCATTGTATGAGGCCAAGAGAGGGGTGCCTCAGTCATGGCTAGGGGACAGGGAGGTCGAGCGGCTGGCACCCGTTTTGGCGGCCCCGCACCCCGCTGAGCACATTCGCCTGGAGTTCGACAGCGTGGTAGACGAGGAACAACTTAGCAACGTTAACTCGCACGACCTGAGAATTTACACAGATGGGAGCAAAATTGCGGGTCGGGTCGGAGCTGCTGTTTCTGTGTGGAACAGACAGTCCGAGACAAAGGCCCGCAAGTTTGCTCTCTCTAAACATTGCACCGTCTACCAAGCGGAACTCCTGGCTCTGAGCAAGGCGGCGTGCGAGGTAGAGCGACACGCAGTTGCTGCGTTCGGTATCTTCAGCGATAGCAGAGCGGCGCTCCTTAGTGTGGTGAATCCGCACTCTCTCCACCCCCTTTCAGTGGAGACTAGGGACGTTCTTGGCCGCTGTATACAGCAGGGCAAGAGCGTCTCCCTTTACTGGATAAAGGCTCATGTCGGCCTTGAGGGGAATGAGAGGGCGGATTTTCTGGCTAGGGAGGCCGCTCTGAAACTCAAAAAAGCGCCAGACTACGACCAATGTCCTGTTTCATTCCTCAAGGGAGCCATTCGACAGGGCTCTCTTGAGGAATGGAACAGGCGCTATCAAGAAGGACACACGGCCTCGACGACTAAATTGTTCTTCCCCTGCGCCGTGGAGGCCTACAAGACTGTCAGGAAAATCACCATTAACGGCCCAACTACCCAATTCCTCACAGGGCACGGTGGGTTCTCAGAATACTTGTATCGCTTCAAGTGTAAGGGGGACCCATCGTGTGCCTGTGACCCAGGTGAAATTGAATCCGTGGCCCACCTCCTGACAGTCTGCCCCATACACGCCAAAGACAGGTTCGACCTAGAAATCGCCATTGGTGTGAAAGTTGACCGAGACGGCATGCCTAAACTGATAAAGGAACACACAAAGCGAACTATAGAATACGCAAATAAAATTGTAACAGCAGTAAATGAACGGAACAGGGTGTAATATTGTATGCTGGCACACTATGTGTGCATAATGTTGTCTAGCATAATAACAGATAGAATATAAATATAGTAGTAGCAAGTTTGTAGTAATAAATAAGTACACATAAGGAATAATATTAATAAATGTTTGTTGCCACTTAAATTCAACCACTAGATTAAGTAGACCTAAGAAATATGTAAAAGAAATTGTTATTATAAATAAAAATAGTAGATATAGATAGCTGGATAGGAAATAAGGTACACAAATTCCCGTATGCCCTCATATCCCCTCAGAGAATGAAAGGTTGTATGAAAGTGCGAGAGGAATAATTGATGGAACTGGAATGATACAGAGAACTGGAATAAAAGAAGAATAGAAATAGTTTAGAATTAGGATGTCTTTCATTGCCATTGTTTAAAAAAGTCTCTGCAAATTGCAGGGGTAGGTATAAAAAAAAAAAAAAAAAAAAAAAAAAAAAAAAAAAAAACCCCTAGACCAAATTTCATTGAAATCGATTCAGTGGTTTAGGCGTGAAAGCGTAACATACAGACAGACAGACCGACAGACAGACAGACAGACAGACAGACTTACTTTCGCATTTATAATATTAGTATGGAAGTATGGAGTATGGATGAAGAAAAATCTTTAGGCACGTTGCACAAATTTCACAGGATATTTTGGGTGAGCAAAAATCATAGAACTCGCATCGTCACCTCTCCTGTCCTGTCTGGTTCGGTTTGTTATATCTTTGTATGATATTGTATTTTCAATCTCCTAAGTATGTTTGGACTGTAGTTAAACCATGTTTACTTTGGCTTAAGATAGCGCTGTGTAGAACGTAGTACGTAGTAGAATGTTTATACTCTTTTGTAATCATTTTTGACGCGTAACATCACTACCACTTAACTATGCTTACTTTGGGTCGACATATTTGACTTCGCTATTTTTTATACAAACGTACATTGATACAAAAACACCATGGTACAGAGACAGTTATGTCTATAGATAGACTTCATTATATAAGAGGTTAATGAACAATTAGAACAGTGCTTTAAGGCTATAGACCCAACGATCCCTATAGACCATTAAGCCATTGTGGCTTGGAACCCATATTAATACTAGCGAATTTCACTGTGACAGTCCATTAAAATGTCCAAGATCCATCTAATGCAATCTCAGGGTTATGGTCCGTCCTTTACCAAATCTTACTTGTACCTACACTTTGATTCAGGAATATAATATGTCTATACTGTGTAGCGTGCTGTGTTGAACTAAGGGACAGGGCGCATTAGGATCGCCCAAAATTGGATAGAGGACTCTTTTTTGGGCCATTGTACGTATCGCCCCCTAATTGGGGGACTAAAAATCATAGTTGGCGAAACGTGGGTGTTAATATACCTCTGTCTACCTTGTCGGGGATTTACAGGTGTGACTATATGTACTATGTATTATGTATCGTTTTGTGTCTAGTGATCTTAGTCAGGGTGAGTTAAGTAATGTTGTATGAACATACAACATAAAAGAAATGACTCTGACTAAGTAGGATTACCTACATATAATTAAAAAAAAGACAATTTATTTATCACATCGACTTTACAGTTTATTATATACTAGCAGTTGTCCTCGGCTACATTCATCGGCTACGTCCAGAAATAAAAGTAGTATATGTCAATGTGTTATTTCAAACTATAATCAAGTTTTACCTAAATGTATTTCAGACAGGATTAATGTTGAGAGTATGAAAATTTCTTAATGTTGAATTTATGCAGAGAATTTAATATTGTTTATAGTTGAAATGGTTTGGTTTGACCAGGGTCAGAAATCGACACGGATGAAGCCGAGGAAACAACTAGAAATTTAATATTTAAATTTTATATCGCAGAAACCGGTTCGTGCCTAAACCCGGGCAAAGAGATTAGAATTGGAGTCTATGGAGCACAAAGAAGTTCATTGTAGGTCGCTATTATAATGAGTTTGTATTTTGTTCCTAATGGTGAATAAGGTAGACTTTAATAACTTTAAAGAGCATAAACAGCTCTCTAGAGAACGCCTAATGGCACGTTCACAACGAAATTCTGAAATGGTGGCAACCTTAGCGTATTTTCGTTTGGAGATTGTAACTAACAACTTTTTAACGGCTAGGAAATCAGTTGCGTCTACATTCGTTATGATTAGAATGTGGAATGGCACAACGCAGACCGAATTAAAGCCAAACAGGCAAAAAAAGAGCCAACATGAAATTCAGCATAGATTCTATACGTACATTGATTATTCTATTATATTCTAAAAACCAATCATAATCAAAACCATTAATTGCTGGCCTAAGGTATTACATAGGTATTTAGTGTGTTTAAAGCATTGTCCTCTTCGGCCTACCTTGTTGGCAGGCTTAATAACGATTGTGCCACTTGTCCAGGCGGCTGAAAGGCACTATTATTTCAGCTATATAATATGTAATAGTACATTTTGCGCATGTAATAAACAAGAAATTTGTTTCTGACAACGTATTTGTTCAGCAACTTACAATATAAACAAAGAAAATTAAACGCACAGACATTATCACAAAGGCCTTTTGAATATTATTCGTGCGTCTCAATGTAGAGAATTTTGGCAAGAACGCTAGGGAAAATTTAATATATACGTTACTGAATTGTAAAGTTTCTCTTAATATGAATTTTAATTTGTATTTTTTTATCAATTTATTTTTTATACCGGCAATGAATAATAAACGTGTTCTCAGAAACCCTGAAGCTGACGTTTCCTTTTTGAATTATAATAAAACAATGTGATATTCTGTTTCTAAATTAAAATATTGTACTTCACGTTGGCTAGTCGAAATTGAGTAACAAACGTCTAAACACCTTTATATATTTTCACAATACATTATTAGGAGGATAATATTATTATTCTTATAGAAATAAATATACGAGGTACTAAAAATACTTATTTTATAACTTACATAGCATAACTTGTAATACTTGAGTGTACAGGGACCAAGATTCATAAAACCTAAACCTGCTAAACAATAGACGAAGCTCTGAAATTGCTGCCCTCTAAGACTTGGGTTGGGAGGACAGCCAGTAGTCACTGCCCGGAGAAGTCAACAAACCAATCAAAAACATTAGCCGTACTTCGAACTTCAAAGTGCAAACTTTGGATGCAACTGAGAAGTCACTATTTGGATGAGTATTCAAGTTAATGAGATGTATTAAAGGTTATCAGTGTGGTGACGGGAAAAGATTACAAGTATCTCTACCCCATCTCATCCGAAGAATGTCGTAAGAGGCGCCTAACGAAAAAATACGCAGACGATGTCACTGTGAATGAAGGAAAACTTGAAAACAACAAAGAAACAGTGGACCAAAGCCTCCTAACGTTGGGAGGGGCCAGCAGAGGAGTGTGATAGGCCAATAGTAATTAATAAGGTTGTAAGGAGCCTAGACTTTATTGGTACAGAACCTCAGCCTCGATATTCAATATCGCTAATGTCCGTCTTCACAGAAATGTAAACAACAACAGCTGCAATGCGGAAGAACTCGATATCTTTAAAGTATAAAATATTTGTGTAGCAGTTATATCTAACAAATTGGCATAGTACTTATATTTAGTTATAATACCTACTGTAATTAATTTTCTAGTGTATATGTTTATATGTAGATGGTTTAAATCAGTACAAGTACAAATTACCAATGGTTATTTTATGTTCCAGATACTTATGGTCTGTTCATGAAGGTCTTAGCCAAAGTTCGACTGCAAAACGCTCTTGTCGTCTTATAATATTCTATGAGGTTAATTAGTTAAGAATATAATGAATACCTACTATATTATAATGATAGGTCACCTGTTCTTAGCTCGTTCAAAAGACTGCTAGAAATGACGGCCCAAACCGACCGGCAATACTATTTTGAATAAGTTTTTTTTTTGTAGATTTACCTTAACGAGATCCTTTTGTTTCTACTGTAGTCTAGCAGAGAAAAAAGTACCGAGAGAATGATCACACAATAAAACCAACTTTCTATACAATAAGTATTCTACATTTAAAAATAAACTACGTAGTTAATACATGTCTTAACGTTAATTGGTTGCTTAGAGAGAAATATTCGACCTTCCTAATCTATCGGTATATTAGTCTGTAACCTCTCTAAAAACTAAGCCATAAAAGACAATGCCACTCATTAGACCTAATGGACCTAAGGAGTTCTTAACGTTATTAATTTTATCCTTGAGCAAATTACAATTGAAAAGAGCCCTAGTGATGGCCAAAATTAAGTCGACTTGGTTTGTTTAGCGTCTAAATTAGCGTAGCGACTTCATTGTCTATTCTGAGATGGGTATAATAGAATTTATAATTAATCTTTATTTTATGATATTGTAACTTGCATTTATTGAATTAATATCTACTAAATTGTAACAGAGGAAGAATTTATCGGGGCTTAGTTTGTATATTCCCGAATTGTGATAAAAAGGTTATATTTATCTGGTCCCCGAAATTGTTTACCAAATTGTTCTGATTTATCCATTATTTGAGACTAGCTTTTACCCGCAGCTTCACCCGCGTGGATGTCGGTTATCGCAACCAAATATAGCCTATATGTTATATGTGCCTTCCTCATTGTCTAATCTACCTCTATACCAAATTTCATCAAAATCGGTTCAGTGGTTTAGGCGTGAAAGTGTAACATATAGACAGACAGACATACAGAGTTACTTCTGCATTTATAATATTAGTATGGATTTACAAGTTGTATGACGGTTTCCAGTTTGGCGAAAATAGTCAAACGTTCAAAAAACAATATTTTTAGAGCTCCAACTACCCGTAAGTCGAGTGATGTGTTAGGAGATGTTGTATCTCCTAACACATCAGAAGTCTCTGGTCAGGTTACCCATCCTGAGACTGACCTGGGGTTATTTAACGTTATATACAAATTCACTCAGTTCCAGTTACTCACGAGTACGAGCCCCTCTATTCACATAAATGAATAAGGTGCTGAATCTAAGACGTGTCACCCTTGCGTGTTGAAATATTAAGTTAATTGAATAATAAACGAGGCAAATAAATTTATGCCGCGTGGTTCCCGGCGAAGTAAATACAGGGACTATACCATCTCATCCCGAGGGAGTCGTACAGGGTGATTAAGCCGTAGAGCTATTCTAGAGATAGCAAATAAAGAAGGAAAGAAAGACATTTCATTTAGGACAAGTACTATAAAAAATATAGAAAAAAAATATCCGACATTTTATACATCATCATAAGTCTGATAAAGACCCAAAATAAAAATAGCTTAGCTTAAGTTGTATTCTGAGTTCTTGAATGCTAAGTACAACGGTTTAAAAGTAAATAATAACAAATATATCGCTATAGAATCATTGATATATTATAAACTATAGATATGTTGTTCACTCTCTAACATGTCAACAAAAAAATTATGACCAAATTTTCATAATTTTTTCCTCCGATAATAATAATATTATTGTTAATGTAATTTACCATAAAATACATATAAATTTAATAATATTGTCGTATTATGAGTAAGTAGCAATTTTTTTATACTTAATTTTTGCACCATTTTTGACAGCCGCCATGTTCGTGAAAGACGTATCTATAAAAATATAATACATCATTGGATAGAATCAGTTAAAATGTGGTTTTATTTCAAAACAAATATTTGTTTAGTATGTCACTGGAGCCAAACGCGAGCCTTCAATTTAAGCCATATTTAGAAAAAAAATCTGGTAGTGTGAATTTTTAATCGTGCTACCACGCTTACAATGTGTACACCCCTTATTATTTGTATCCGTACGTTGCGACTGGTCCAAGTATATTTCAGTAACATAAAAGGAGTAATAAGTAGACACAAAACACGATATTAGCCAACTAATTAGTAAGCGTACGTACCCCCTTTGATCTCAGTAATTACTTCAATACTTGTGGAGTTACATGCATGTCTAATTATAATGTATTTTGCGTTTAGCCGGCTTTAGCCGCAAACACGTACTGGGACGTGATACTCGATCTCGACGCGATTAAGGACGATTATTGTATAGATATTGTTATAATTATGCAATGAGATATACTGTTAATTATGTATTCTACTAGGTTTCATACTTTCGCTGTATCTATAATTAACTATTAAAAAATTATTATCTGTAGTATTTGTAAACCAATAGTAACAGTTAGTGATCAAAGCATATCAAGATTCTTTGGGATCATCAATAGCGGATAAACTGAAATACAACGGAATTATTGATCCTACATCGCGTAATTAAAGTTCTCGTGCCTAGCACAATAACAACTACCAAACAGCGCGTGTCAGGGCTGCGCCCACCAGACGTAACCATTCTTTGTGAAAGGATGATTCGTTTGTGTTTGAGGAAGATCTCACCCTATGCCTCCACACACCAAATATTTTGAACGTGAAAAAAAAAACAAATTTAAAAAGATTTTTGACAGAATCAGGACTCAGCCAATTCACTGTTAGGCCTAGTAAACCGTATCGACCCGTTTCCACTCTTAGAAAAAACTAGACGTAATATAATTATTTTTCTAATAAATTGCATTTACATTAAACTACGCTGGTTATCGAGAGAAGCAAACTTACATCTTCTACCTACATAACGTAAAAAGGTATATAATCTTAGAGCGAAATTGTATTCATACAGAATAGGATGCTACATACCCTCACAACACAACGATACAATTTGTTTAAGCCTCAGCGTATAAAAACAACTCATAAAGTATACTCATTTCATAAAAACAGGCTACGAATATAGGCATCACGTAGGCACAAGCGGCCTCGTGGCGTCTTTATGAGCTTATTGAGCTTTGTTTGTGCTTTCAATGACACCCTTTATCCTTTTAAGACGTGACTGTTTTATTTAAGTTCCAAATTGGGTGCAGACTGTATGCAAATAACTTCATCACGAGTTTCAGTGTTACAAATATTCAATATTACGAACACAAATATTCCACACGCAGATATGTGTGGTTGTAGTTTCAATATGGTGTGTTTCTACATGTGGTTGATAATAAATGTACGTTTTTGTATGACGTCAATCCGCCAGCGGGTCTAAAAAGGCCGCTTTTTAAGGAATCGTAATAGCATAATAATATGACTCATTTTGAAAATTGTAAAATGGTCACACATTGATATGAACTGCGTTCAATTTATGACAGTTTTGCATGGAAATTCGTAAAAAGGTACACAAATGAATTGTTTTGGTGTCACTTAGCAGACTCGAAAGCTCAATTCCTTTTGCTTATTTTTTAACAAATGCACGATAATATAAAGTAAGATTTTGTGTTATGTTTTCTTCATAAATTAACCATTATTACCGGTACTTAACTTAAACTATTATTTATTGAGCTGGCGTACACCACCATCTGGCGAAAAATCAATAATTCAATCTTACACACGAGAGTATTGTCACAGATATCAATACATAATAATAAAGCTAAGCTGCTGGAGCTAACCAATAATTTATAATATTAACACTTATACTTTAATTTCGTTCTTATGATTTTATTTCCGATAATTCTATGGCGGTTTTTCATCATTTTATTATTGTAATAAGACGTATTCCTCAAATTAATCTACTTTTGCATGTAATATTCCATGTATCTGTTTCTCATGTAAAATTCTCGATAACGTAAACAACGTGGTTTACGGATCGTGGTTGGACGCGGCACCATATGGTAACAGCTTTGGACCGCAGGCCGCATTGAAATAATACTGCTATAATTTCTACATTTTTATTTGGGTGGTATTGGTGGCATGTGTTGTTAACGATAACAAGCAGTGCTATTGTTGCTATTCGTTTTATTTGACAATGTAGGTTGGACAAAGTGGATGGATACATTCTATATCCAATTGAAGATGTCGAACTAAATTCATGCGGTTATACAGTATACAGCTAAAACTTGAACTTTGAACCGAAGTCCAAACTTAATATCGTCCAACTCTGCTAGTACAATCACAATGACAATCCATGATATTCATAGACTTTATGTCCATAGGGCGCTGGTTCATATCCGGCCCAAAGGACTACTAGTAAAACTAAGACCTATCTATGCCTTGCGGCAGATCTTCCTAGCGCGATTCAAAAAGGTACGACAAGCGCCATCTATTGACACATTTATTAACTAACAACCAAACAATATATATTTGTTTTTTTATGGTAAATCTATCTTAGAATTATTACATGAAAAAGTTATGTTATGTCGCGGAAGAAATAAAAAGGTTTTTCAACGGAGCAGATTGATTAACCTGCGCCAAGCACGGCTTTACGATATTGAAGAACTGTGCCACTGAATTTAGAAGTTCGAAATCGTGATGAACGGTAGTGCGAAATGTTGGAAATGTTTTTGAATGCTTGTTACTGCGCTGCAGGTTAAAGCGAAAATGCACCACATCGATACACATATTGTCGAATGTTCATTAGGTACTGCGAAAGTACGTTACGTGGATACACACATTGTCGAATGCATAGCAGTGCGATACACATCCCTGTGAATATTAAGTAATTCCAAACCATTCGTGTCAAAAACCGTTTTGTAAAAAGGGCCTTCTTTAATAAAATAATCGTTTGTTAACTTTTTGATGTACGGCTTAAAAAATGAGAATGTCACTCGTATAATGAATGTTCATTCATCATAAATAAATCACAACGTGACCTAGCTAAGGATTATTGCAATCAACTTCGGAGCGTAGAACGAATGTTTTAGGTTTAGAAGTTATAATCCAGAAGTAGGAGTTCGCGCAGGGGCTTATTCTGATTGACAATAAGTTTTAATCGCAGTTGTAACATGAGTAGACGACGGATTTCAATTGGTTAACAAAGAAGATAGAACTGGTGTAAAGCAAAGTCCACTTAAATGTATCAGTAACAAGAACATGCGTAGTAAGTTAAGATTGGTCAATCCGAATAAGGGCCCAGATAACAGTGTATATCATAATTTATTAGTGTATCAGAAAGTCTGTTCTTATAACTTTATTTTGTACTACTCCTGTGGTTCTTTCACAAAGAGTAATTATAGTTCCAGGATATTTAGCGAAGTTACGTTTTATGTTCCTCATGATAAATATTTCGGTACTAAAATATAAGATGGGGTATAAAAAAGTTTGTGCGGTTCGTTTGATATAGGATTACGACCGGCCAAGATTGGCGTTATATCAAATACTCAGCCTGTTAAGTAGACTGGGGCATAGTACTGTAGATAATATTATGTAACACAACATCATTACATACTCGTAGTATAAAGCTAAGTAGCTTTCCGCGT
Organism: Eilema sororculum; assembly: GCA_914829495.1. NCBI lineage: Eukaryota > Metazoa > Arthropoda > Insecta > Lepidoptera > Erebidae > Eilema > Eilema sororculum. The sequence goes on along the minus strand of OU618552.1, from coordinate 13,219,640 downwards.
CTGCCTGTCCCTATGTATGCTTATATCTTCAAAACTACGCTATAAATATTGATGCAGTTTCTTTAAATAGATAGAGTAATTCAAGAATAAGGTTTATAGGTATAATACATGCTTAGTATAGTAGAAGGTGCAGCGGGAAAGGGATCGAACACGACGCGGGTGGAATAAAACTGGCTGTGCGAAGTTCACCAGGTTAGCGAGTTTTAAATAATCAAAATACCATTTATTAATGACAAAACATTGCAAATAACTCTATATTCACAATATAAGTTGAAAAACTGAATCCACTGTATTCAAGATACAGGCATCATCAATGCAATTTTTCGTAAACCTTTGAGGAAACTGCTGGCATGGAGCCTTTTTTTTTCATATAGGACATGTCAATTTGACTTCACTTCGCCTGATGTTAAGCTAAAGGCAAAGTCTCGGAAAGAGGGTCACCATCGGAAACATGTACCATGTTAACAGTGGTGGCACTCAGCTTGACGGCCTCGTTAGATGCCTTTTCACGCCCCGCTTAAAGGACCCGGGACTGTAGGGAGAAGGAAACACGTGAGCTGGCAGGGAGTTCCAGGTCTTAATGGTGCGGCATAGGAACGAGTCACTGAAACGCTTGGTTCTAGCTGGTATACTCTGCACCGTATATGTTTTATTAGAAGTACGGTAATGGTGACAAGTCTGGTTATATCGAACTTGAACTGATTAAAACCATTACATGCCTTTCATTACAGCCAAAATGGTACATGGAACCACGTGTAGGTACGCTAGAGAGGAAATCCCTGAGACAGGGATCGCAAGTTTCTGTGGAGGAACGAGGTATGATGTTCCTCCAACACAAAGGGAGGATCCTCCGACCAGGCAAGGTGATTACGCCTGGCGGGCCGCGGCCCAACGATTGTCGTTGGGATGTTGTGTATATATTGTACCAGCGCGCGAACTTCACTTTCGCGATGCAGGATTCCTAGTGACGTAGTAGAGGCGTAGTAGTTCGGCTTGCTGTCGCTAGATGGCGCTGGGTACATGTGGTATCGCCACATCACTCCCCTCCAAGACCGGAGGTTGATTGCGATGAGTCAGCTGTCTTAGCTCTCTTGAGGAGCGAGCCAGTGCCAGTCTTGAGTAGTTCCGTGTCGTCGGAGCTGGACGCCGCGTATTCCATTTGGCGGAACAGTCATCCTCGCTAGTCCCAGTGAGTCGGGATTACCGCTGGTCCCGAAGAAGCGGGGCAAGTGCGGTGCTGCGGTGCTTGCGGTCCTGCGTTGAAACGCCCAGTGAGTTGGGGCTTGAAGCGTCGAGATGAATGCTCGGCGAGCCGCCAGTGAGGCGAGGCGAATCCTCGGTGAGTTGAGGTGAATAGCCCTCGGTGAGTCGAGGTGAGTAGCCCTCGGTGAGTTGAGGTGAGTAGCCCTCGGTGAGTTGAGGTGAGTAGCCCTCGGTGAGTTGAGGTGAGTAGCCCTCGGTGAGTTGAGGTGAGTAGCCCTCGGTGAGTTGAGGTGAGTAGTCCTCGGTAGTGACGGGGTGAATCCTCTACGAAGCGAGGTAAGTCTCCCGTGTAGTGGGGCGAATGCCTTAGATGCAGGCGTGGATGCAGGCGTGGCCGAAGGGTAACCAGGCTGCAGCGGTCGCTGCATGCTATGGCATCCTTGTAAGGGCCGAAAGTGCTGGATGGCGAAGACTTGATTACCGCTCATGCGGAAGAAGTGAATGGGATGTGACGATGAGAATGCTGCTGATATGCACAGCGAAGGTTACGTGATTAGATCACGTCGGGGTCACCACTGTGGAGGAACGAGGTGTGGTGTTCCTCCAACACAAAGGGAGGATCCTCCGACCAGGCAAGGTGATCACGCCTGGCGGGCCGCGGCCCAACGATTGTCGTTGGGATGTTGTGTATATATTGTACCAGCGCGCGAACTTCACTTTCGCGATGCAGGATTCGTAGTGATGTTGTAGTGGCGTACTAGTTCGGCTTGCTGTCGCTAGATGGCGCTGGGTACATGTGGTATCGCCACATTTCCTTCCATAGAAATTTGTGGAGTTTATTTAGACTAGCTTTTGCCCGTGGCTCCGCCCACTTGGATGTCTTTTATCTCAACCAAACATAGCCTATGTCCTTTCACAAGGCTAACCTTCATCAGACACAGACAGACAGAGAGACAGACAGACAAACAGACAGAGTTACCCTCGCATTTATGATATTAGTATGGATACAATATGTTTTTGCCATTAAAGAAAATAAACTATAGAATTCAATGACAGGTTTATTGTGCCCGGTTAATGGCAATAGGCTCGCCACCTATTACATTGGGACCTAAACATAAACTGGCGAAATGTGGGTGCTAGCACCTCTGCCTACCCCTTCGGGGAATACAGGCGTGAGTTTATGTTATATGTTATTGTATGTTAACTATTCAAATTCTCTGAGAATGAAAAAAGTGAATCGCTTAGGTGAGACTTGAACACTTTTACTATAGGGACTACTTTGACCACTGAACTACCGAGCCTCGCTTGAAGTTGTCTCTATAGGATAATTTTGGACACTTCAGATGAGGCTTGGTAGCTCAGTGGTCAGAGCATCCCCCTATAAAAGACTGGTTGCGGCTTCGAGTCCCGCCTGAGTGATTTACTTTTTTCCATTCTTAATCGACTTCATAGAACTTTATAATGTTATCTTAATAGACTTGTTCAAATGAAAGTTAACGATGGAAGTGCCGTTTCATTTTTCAAAGTGTCACTTAAAATGTCTGAACTTTCTAGACGTCACAATTTGATTTCTCGTTTCTTCAATCAGAAAAGTACAGTTATAAATGTAATAAATGGCTCCATTGCTTCAACTCCAAGCTTCTATTAGTTAATACTTTGTATTTAAGTACTTACTACTGATCAATTAATATCGTTCAAGAAAAAATAGTAGGCATCTATTATTTTTACTTTTAATTTATCTTGTATGCTAAGTTCAAATAACAATTTCCGTAGCTATGTATATAAATTTAGCACAGGAGGAACTTGTTGTAAAATAAATATTCTGATTTGAATTCACCAACACAATTGAATCACTAAGAGCCGGTTCGACTAAACGCGAGTAAAGTTTATTCCTAAAATAAACAGCCATAAACAGGCAATATAATTTAGGAACAGGCAATATATTCTAGGAATAGAATTTACTCGCGTTTGATATAACAACTTTAACAAAGTTCATGTAGAACTTGAACAAGTTCATTGCAGGAACATATAGATCAGATTCTTACAGCATACTTTGTGCTGTTGAGACGATTACTTACCCATAAAATGACATCATCGATTAACCATCTGAAACCACAGAGTTCAATCACCCAAAATAAATATTTTTTCTAACCTACCCATCGCAGTATAAAGCAGTGGTATCCTTACTATACCTCGTGCCAAATGGATTGAGAATAAAGTTTGTTGACCCTCGAAACACCTCGAATCGGGTACCAATCACTGGATTGAACATCATCAACCCAAAGTCCTCCCCACTGATCGCCACTACCATCCACGGATTGTGCGTGAAGCAATTGAAATAAAAAAATATAAAAATTTAAATAGGGAAGATGGATTCAAATTATCCCGGAACTGGAATCCAGTGATCAAATTAGTGAAACCCAAAAACACAGTGCCGATGCCGTCTAAAACTGACATAGTGAGTGTGGTGTGTCGCCAGCCTTACATTCAATATGTAAGTAATGGAGGGTAGGCGCACAAAAAATGTTTCCTGCACACCGCGCGACGCTCACAGGCCAGTCAAGTCGTGACCACGGGTGCTGTAACGCACCCGAAACGTCGGCAAAAGTAAGTTTTCCATTATATATCGCGTGAAGTCCCGAACAGTATAAACTATGAGTAAACGCCGCGATAGTTTAAAAGTTACATTTGTTGACCGAGTTGACCTTGCGAGCAGTTTGGACCGGTTACTTAGGGGTTGAAAACATTTTTCACCTTGTAGCAAAACCGACTATAGCGCCACGTGGCACCTGCGTCGGCCTTTATTTTTGTATTACAGAAATCACTACTTATGATACGATATTTACTAAATACTTTAATCTCAATTTATCTGGCAAGACCTATAGTTATTTGCTAACATAAATGTTACCTTATTTCATTTATATGTAAATAAATGGAGATGTTCGTAGAGACTTCAACGTAAATTGCATTGTGTATTATGTAAGATCCAACAGTCGTCGGTGCGATAATAGCGGACATACTCTGGGTCGAAATTGAGGTACGAAGTTCACTCCGTACCTCAATTCTGACCCAATATGTACTGTGTCCATATTGGGGACGGAGAATTCATACGAAATTAATTGTTAACTAGCAAAGCTCGGTTCAGTTGGTTGAGACGTTTCAATGCTTCGGTACTCAACCATAAATGGTATGGTTGACAGTTATTAGAATTAAAATAATGAACATATATTCAATTACAATTGTGAAAGTAGAGTGAATGTACGAGGGCTGCTACTTATGTATCCGGAATAACAAAGTGAAACAATCATATAGCATTAATTTTGGTTTTATTACTTTTCAAAATATTCACCCTGATGATCGATGCACTTTTCCATACGTAGGAATCAATTTTTGTAACATTTTTTCTATTCGGATTGAGGTATCTCCAAAACGTCCATTTTGAACGCATCAACAGCCTCTTCAAGGCTCGAAAAACGTTGATCCCGCAAGTTATTCTTTACGGTTGGGAATAAATAGAAGTTGTTGGGGGCCAAGTCGGAGCTGTACGGAGGATGAACTGTTAATTCGATCTTCCAAATACCGAGTTGTTAAGGCCAATGTGTGGTAGCCAGCATTGTCATGATGAAGAAGGATTCTGCGTTGTTGGTTGTTCTTCCTTATTTCTTGAAAGACTTCTGGCAGATAAATGGTCGTGTACCATTCAGAATTTACTATTTTACGATACTCTAGTGCCACAGTAACCACATGTCCATTTATCCCAAAAAAACAAGCAACCATTTGCTTCAAAGTGCTTTTTGAACAAATGATTTTGTTTGGGTTAGGCTCATCTCGGAACACTCAAACCGTTGACTGTTCTTTAGTTTCTGGATTATACGCATATATCCAAGATTCATCACCTGTCTAAATATTATAGACAGCTTTTGATGCACCCTGGTGGTACTTCTGTAACATTTTTTTACACCAATCGACGCGAGCCCGTTTTTGATCAATTGTCAAGTTGCGCGGAATACAACGTAAAAAAAAATTTCTGTGAAATGTTCGTGTAGTATTTTTAAATAACTCGTCATAATGACCAAGGACGCCTCTATCTCCCGATATGTAACATGACGATCTTATATTATTAGTTTCCGCACAGCATTAATATTTTGAGGCACAACAACCGATTTAGGGCGACCTTCTTTAATTTCGTCCGTGAGCACAGACCGCCCACGATTGAACTCACTAAACCAGTGATAAACTGTAGTTTTCGATGGTGCTTCATCCCCAAAAGTCGCAACGAGTTTTTTAACGCACTGTTTTTGAGTTAGCCCTCGCCGAAAATCTTAATAAATCGTTGCACGAAAATTTTCACGACTGAAATTCATGGTGATAAAGACTTGCAATTTTCAAAATAACGTCACGAAGGATAAACAAATGACAACAACATGAAACAAATTGTATTCTTCAGCTAAAGAGTTATATTTTTAAATTTAATATTTACAATTTTTGTAATGTTCTGTAACTGGCCAGTTCCGGATACATAAATAGCAGCCTAGTAGTTGTGATGAAGATTGGTCATTCTTCTTCTTCTTCTTCAACCCGTAGTCACCCAACGCTGAGTGTAGGTCTCTTCCAATTCATTGGAAGAGACCTACACTCAGGATTAGTCATTGGACAGCATAATTGGGAAGAGTAAGGCTGGTTTAGAGGAAGAAGAATACAAATATACGAACAATAAAGAATAAAAATGTTGTAAAGAGAATTAAAAAAAGGTTATGCCAAGGGGCACAAAATAAGCATTGAACAAATGACTCTCCAAGTTGTTCATACTGTTAATCGATGGCACTTGGTGGAACTGTCTCGATATGACTCTCCAAGTATGTAAGTAGGCAGGCAGACCGAGTTTGACCTCACGGAAAATACAGTGATCAAATTTATAATGTAGGTATTGAGAATATACTATTTACCAGGGCAAAAGTAGTAAGAGAATGTTGTGAAGTTGAAGGCGGATGATTGTCTCTGCTTACCCCAGATATATAAATGTGTTAGTATATGTATGTATGAAAGTCGCACATATGATATCTCTATTACACCCAATACCTAACTATAAAATTAATTAGAATACATATTGAGATTGAAAATATACAAAAAAAGTTAACTTTTAACAGCCTAGGTACTGTTATTACATATATCTTCCTACATATATTAGCATTATAAACTAGGCCCGGATTCAATCGTAGTTCAACCAAATAAACAAAATCTGCAGCTTTATAATATTAGCATAGATGGATATATTTAAAGGAAAAAAAAATAAGGAAACAAGGTTGATCATTAACATGATATGCTAGCATAAAATAGAATTCGTTTGATCCCTACGTACGAAGTGAAAAAAAAAACTGTTCAATGATAGATTCGCATGAAGGGATTTTTTTTACACGGCCATCTATAGTTTTATTTAGATGATAACAAGAACCTTTTATGCTTAAAGTAGAAAATGCTGTAAATCATCAAAATCGGTTCAGTGGTTTAGGCTTGAAAGCGTAACATACAGACAGACAGACAGACAGGGTTACTTTCGCATTTATAATATTAGTATGGACTAGCTTTTGCCCGCGGCTCCACCCGCGTGGATGTCGGTTATCGCGACTAAACATAGCCTATGTCCTTTCTCATGGTCTAATCTACCCCTTGAAGGAATTTTTTTTATAGCATTAAGTATGCTAACTATACAAATCGAATACATAGGGAAAAAGAATCTTCTCGGGCGGGACTCGAACCCGCAGTCTTTCCCTTACAGGGGGAATGCCTGACCAATTCGGCTACCGAGACACGCCCGATATGATTCAAATTTCCCACCTTATACGTCTTTGAGGCGACGTAGCGTCATCTACCGATTTTCTTACGAACTATCGGAATCAATGAATGATGTTACAATCATTTTTAAACATTGATTTTTTGATAACTGCGCCCAAACAATTGAAGGAATTTTTATAGCATTAAGTATGCTAACTATACAAATCGAATACATAGGGAAAAAGAATCTTCTCGGGCGGGACTCGAACCCGCAGTCTTTCCCTTACAGGGGGAATGCCTGACCAATTCGGCTACCGAGACACGCCCCGATATGATTCAAATTTCCCACCTTATACGTCTTTGAGGCGACGTAGCGTCATCTACCGATTTTCTTACGAACTATCGGAATCAATGAATGATGTTACAATCATTTTTAAACATTGATTTTTTGATAACTGCGCCCAAACAATTGAAGGAATTTTTATAGCATTAAGTATGCTAACTATACAAATCGAATACATAGGGAAAAAGAATCTTCTCGGGCGGGACTCGAACCCGCAGTCTTTCCCTTACAGGGGGAATGCCTGACCAATTCGGCTACCGAGACACGCCCGATATGATTCAAATTTCCCACCTTATACGTCTTTGAGGCGACGTAGCGTCATCTACCGATTTTCTTACGAACTATCGGAATCAATGAATGATGTTACAATCATTTTTAAACATTGATTTTTTGATAACTGCGCCCAAACAATTGAAGGAATTTTTATAGCATTAAGTATGCTAACTATACAAATCGAATACATAGGGAAAAAGAATCTTCTCGGGCGGGACTCGAACCCGCAGTCTTTCCCTTACAGGGGGAATGCCTGACCAATTCGGCTACCGAGACACGCCCGATATGATTCAAATTTCCCACCTTATACGTCTTTGAGGCGACGTAGCGTCATCTACCGATTTTCTTACGAACTATCGGAATCAATGAATGATGTTACAATCATTTTTAAACATTGATTTTTTGATAACTGCGCCCAAACAATTGAAGGAATTTTTATAGCATTAAGTATGCTAACTATACAAATCGAATACATAGGGAAAAAGAATCTTCTCGGGCGGGACTCGAACCCGCAGTCTTTCCCTTACAGGGGGAATGCCTGACCAATTCGGCTACCGAGACACGCCCGATATGATTCAAATTTCCCACCTTATACGTCTTTGAGGCGACGTAGCGTCATCTACCGATTTTCTTACGAACTATCGGAATCAATGAATGATGTTACAATCATTTTTAAACATTGATTTTTTTGATAACTGCGCCCAAACAATTGAAGGAATTTTTATAGCATTAAGTATGCTAACTATACAAATCGAATACATAGGGAAAAAGAATCTTCTCGGGCGGGACTCGAACCCGCAGTCTTTCCCTTACAGGGGGAATGCCTGACCAATTCGGCTACCGAGACACGCCCGATATGATTCAAATTTCCCACCTTATACGTCTTTGAGGCGACGTAGCGTCATCTACCGATTTTCTTACGAACTATCGGAATCAATGAATGATGTTACAATCATTTTTAAACATTTATTTTTTGATAACTGCGCCCAAACAATTGAAGGAATTTTTATAGCATTAAGTATGCTAACTATACAAATCGAATACATAGGGAAAAAGAATCTTCTCGGGCGGGACTCGAACCCGCAGTCTTTCCCTTACAGGGGGAATGCCTGACCAATTCGGCTACCGAGACACGCCCGATATGATTCAAATTTCCCACCTTATACGTCTTTGAGGCGACGTAGCGTCATCTACCGATTTTCTTACGAACTATCGGAATCAATGAATGATGTTACAATCATTTTTAAACATTGATTTTTTGATAACTGCGCCCAAACAATTGAAGGAATTTTTATAGCATTAAGTATGCTAACTATACAAATCGAATACATAGGGAAAAAGAATCTTCTCGGGCGGGACTCGAACCCGCAGTCTTTCCCTTACAGGGGGAATGCCTGACCAATTCGGCTACCGAGACACGCCCGATATGATTCAAATTTCCCACCTTATACGTCTTTGAGGCGACGTAGCGTCATCTACCGATTTTCTTACGAACTATCGGAATCAATGAATGATGTTACAATCATTTTTAAACATTGATTTTTTGATAACTGCGCCCAAACAATTGAAGGAATTTTTATAGCATTAAGTATGCTAACTATACAAATCGAATACATAGGGAAAAAGAATCTTCTCGGGCGGGACTCGAACCCGCAGTCTTTCCCTTACAGGGGGAATGCCTGACCAATTCGGCTACCGAGACACGCCCGATATGATTCAAATTTCCCACCTTATACGTCTTATATAGTTCGTAAGAAAATCGGTAGATGACGCTACGTCGCCTCAAAGACGTATAAGGTGGGAAATTTGAATCATATCGGGCGTGTCTCGGTAGCCGAATTGGTCAGGCATTCCCCCTGTAAGGGAAAGACTGCGGGTTCGAGTCCCGCCCGAGAAGATTCTTTTTCCCTATGTATTCGATTTGTATAGTTAGCATACTTAATGCTATAAAAATTCCTTCAATTGTTTGGGCGCAGTTATCAAAAAAATCAATGTTTAAAAATGATTGTAACATCATTCATTGATTCCGATAGTTCGTAAGAAAATCGGTAGATGACGCTACGTCGCCTCAAAGACGTATAAGGTGGGAAATTTGAATCATATCGGGCGTGTCTCGGTAGCCGAATTGGTCAGGCATTCCCCCTGTAAGGGAAAGACTGCGGGTTCGAGTCCCGCCCGAGAAGATTCTTTTTCCCTATGTATTCGATTTGTATAGTTAGCATACTTAATACTATAAAAATTCCTTCAATTGTTTGGGCGCAGTTATCAAAAAATCAATGTTTAAAAATGATTGTAACATCATTCATTGATTCCGATAGTTCGTAAGAAAATCGGTAGATGACGCTACGTCGCCTCAAAGACGTATAAGGTGGGAAATTTGAATCATATCGGGCGTGTCTCGGTAGCCGAATTGGTCAGGCATTCCCCCTGTAAGGGAAAGACTGCGGGTTCGAGTCCCGCCCGAGAAGATTCTTTTTCCCTATGTATTCGATTTGTATAGTTAGCATACTTAATGCTATAAAAATTCCTTCAATTGTTTGGGCGCAGTTATCAAAAAATCAATGTTTAAAAATGATTGTAACATCATTCATTGATTCCGATAGTTCGTAAGAAAATCGGTAGATGACGCTACGTCGCCTCAAAGACGTATAAGGTGGGAAATTTGAATCATATCGGGCGTGTCTCGGTAGCCGAATTGGTCAGGCATTCCCCCTGTAAGGGAAAGACTGCGGGTTCGAGTCCCGCCCGAGAAGATTCTTTTTCCCTATGTATTCGATTTGTATAGTTAGCATACTTAATGCTATAAAAATTCCTTCAATTGTTTGGGCGCAGTTATCAAAAAATCAATGTTTAAAAATGATTGTAACATCATTCATTGATTCCGATAGTTCGTAAGAAAATCGGTAGATGACGCTACGTCGCCTCAAAGACGTATAAGGTGGGAAATTTGAATCATATCGGGCGTGTCTCGGTAGCCGAATTGGTCAGGCATTCCCCCTGTAAGGGAAAGACTGCGGGTTCGAGTCCCGCCCGAGAAGATTCTTTTTCCCTATGTATTCGATTTGTATAGTTAGCATACTTAATGCTATAAAAATTCCTTCAATTGTTTGGGCGCAGTTATCAAAAAATCAATGTTTAAAAATGATTGTAACATCATTCATTGATTCCGATAGTTCGTAAGAAAATCGGTAGATGACGCTACGTCGCCTCAAAGACGTATAAGGTGGGAAATTTGAATCATATCGGGCGTGTCTCGGTAGCCGAATTGGTCAGGCATTCCCCCTGTAAGGGAAAGACTGCGGGTTCGAGTCCCGCCCGAGAAGATTCTTTTTCCCTATGTATTCGATTTGTATAGTTAGCATACTTAATGCTATAAAAATTCCTTCAATTGTTTGGGCGCAGTTATCAAAAAATCAATGTTTAAAAATGATTGTAACATCATTCATTGATTCCGATAGTTCGTAAGAAAATCGGTAGATGACGCTACGTCGCCTCAAAGACGTATAAGGTGGGAAATTTGAATCATATCGGGCGTGTCTCGGTAGCCGAATTGGTCAGGCATTCCCCCTGTAAGGGAAAGACTGCGGGTTCGAGTCCCGCCCGAGAAGATTCTTTTTCCCTATGTATTCGATTTGTATAGTTAGCATACTTAATGCTATAAAAATTCCTTCAATTGTTTGGGCGCAGTTATCAAAAAATCAATGTTTAAAAATGATTGTAACATCATTCATTGATTCCGATAGTTCGTAAGAAAATCGGTAGATGACGCTACGTCGCCTCAAAGACGTATAAGGTGGGAAATTTGAATCATATCGGGCGTGTCTCGGTAGCCGAATTGGTCAGGCATTCCCCCTGTAAGGGAAAGACTGCGGGTTCGAGTCCCGCCCGAGAAGATTCTTTTTCCCTATGTATTCGATTAATCTACCCCTATACCAAATTTCATCAAAATCGGTTCAGTGGTTTAGGCGCATACAGACACATAGATAGATAATAACATACAGACAGACAGACAGAGTTACTTTCGCATTTTTAATATTAGTATTGAGTATTGATATTGAAATAAGGAAGTATGGATTTATTTTTCTGTAATACTTTATATAACACCTATTTGGTCTCTTTTTTCTCTCAAGGCACTGTAGCATATAAAAAAAAAGAATAAAAAAAAGACTGTTTGTCGGGTTCGGGAGGTCAGCCGACGTCCCTGCCTTCCAAACAGTTTTTATGAATTAATTTAAAATAATGAAAGGAATGCTACAGTGAAGTAATACTTACTAGGTTTGGTATTCGGCTACATCGGATAGGCTTCTCGGTAGTTAACGCCGAACTATTGGTTCAAGGACCTCTTGAAAGTTCCATGGTCCCCTTTAGGATCCCAAATAAATAAAAATACGATGTCTTTCTGTTACATGAAAGGTATAATCGTCACGTTACAAAATCATTTGTTAAACAAGGCCTGAGGGGCCGTAGCACTAAAGAGTCCGACTTGAGAGTCCCCGAAAGATACACCACGCGGTGTTCAAGCGCCCGATCAATCTGCCACCGCAATATCACACGCCCTATTAACGAAGCTATCTACACCGTTAAGTTAATTACGTTGAATAGGTACCTACATAATGTATGCATCAGAGCTTTTAATTTAAGTCAGTCACCGATTAAAGATTGCACCGTTAACACCAAAAACACACCCAGTTGTTTTCATTTAAAGTTCCTGATTCCCGCACATGATGGTCCATTCGTCCCGGATATTGAATTAGCGAAGATATTTACGAGGATTAAGGAATATCAATTAAATAATTGAAGAAATCAATTCGCCGATTGCCCTTGTGAAAGGTCATAGCCGGTGGTTTGGGTGTGTCTTCAAATTTCTTGGAAGTTGCAGTAATAATCTTACGGTATCATCACCCAACACTCGCATTAGGTAGTATATTAAGTTAGTTAAGGATTTACAAGGTCAGTAAATTACTTATTATTATATTATCCAGTTAATTGTACTGTGGCCCTTATGGCCTTTGAATACCGTCGTTAGTGAATTAATTACTATATGTAATAGTTAATTGCAGTTAAATAAATTTATATTGTAAATACTACGATATAGTAAGCATATATAAGTGCTTAATTAATTTATTTGATTGATATTGCAGTAGGTAAGCTTTATTAATCACTTAACTTTGAGTTATGATCGGTATTCTGCATAGTACGATTTTGTGAGTGCTTATGTGTTTTGTATTAAATTAATACTTGATAAATTAATACAATTTAGTGAAAACTAGTCGTATCAATAGTTAATACTTGTGTTTTTTGCATCCGTTAATTGTGAAGTTGTAAGTGAGTCATTATTGTCCAATTCCGATTTATAGAACGATTTGCTTTGTTAAAATTTGTTTAACGATAAATTTAGTTAAATGTAACTGTATTTATTAAAAAATAAGCAAAGTTCTGCCATAGTTAGATATAGGTAGGAAGTACCCACTTGGTGTTGTATTAATCATTATATGTAGTGTTAACTCCCTGTTGCGTTATTTTATATCTCAATTTTCTTTGTATAAATTCCAGGTTGACGACACTCGTTTCCCAGTATGTCTGAGCAGGAAAAGATCATGATTAGGAAGCGAGCCAGCTTCAAGGGTCAATTGACTACGTTCATTTATTACCTTGATAAAACAACAGACAGTTGTGACGTTACCGAATTGCAGTTATGGATTGGGAAGATGGAGTTGTTGTACGACAAATATGATGAGGTACAGTTACAGTTAGAATGCAACGCAGAGGATATAAAGGCACAGTTAGCCGAACGTTCAGAATTTGAGTTTTTATATTTTAAATCCCTGTCTAAGGCAAAGACTTTATTTAATAATTACAATAAAGATACTCAATCTGTAAGCAGTGGTAAAACTACGCCAAGTAGGCAACATAAGCCGGTTAAGTTTCCTACCATACACCTACCAAAATTTAATGGTTCGTACAGTAATTGGTTAGAATTCCATGACACCTTTACTAGCCTTATTCATTCTAATGAGGATATTGACGAAGTGAACAAGTTTCACTATTTACGGGCGTCCCTGGAAGGACCTGCTGCCGTGATAATTCAATCAATTAAATTCTCAGCTAGCAACTACACTGTAGCGTGGAGTTTGTTATGCGAACGTTTTAATAACAAGGACTTGTTGATTCAAAATCATGTGTCGCAATTATTTGCTATAGACCGTATCGTTAAGGAATCTTCTACTATGTTGAAGGGCTTAATAGACCAGCTGCAACGAAACTTACGAGCCCTCGAATTGTTAGGTGAGCCAGTTAATAGTTGGGGCACACTTTTAATTCATGTAGTTGTCCGTAAGCTTGATCAGAAAACATCTCTGGAGTGGGAGGAGTTTAAAACTCGGTTAGACCGAGATAGCGTCAAAACATTTGACCAGTTCATTGCATTCCTCCGAGCCCGCGCTGATTTACTCGAATCATTAGAACTACGACGTACTCAGTCTGAGACGGTCGTTAGCTCGCGTCCGAAGATTAAGTCTATGGTGACGGCACACGCTCCTCACAGTTCCAATGCAGCAGTCACAACTCAAGTATGTCCGAAGTGTAAAGGTGACCACGGGTTAATTAATTGTTCACACTTTCTAGCCTTAAGTAATGACGAACGACGTAAGTTATTGCCCGCTTACAAGGTTTGTTTTAATTGTTTCAAATCGGGTCATTTTGCAAATAATTGTAAGAAACCGGGTTGTAAGCTATGTAAGCGTAGGCATAATTCACTTATACATATATCGGAGTCCACAGGTATGCATAATGATCAGTCTAATTCGCCTACACCGTCGTCATCGTCGGTCACTCCCGATGCAAGCAACGTTGCATTGTCGGCGAGTATTGGTTTTAATTATGGCGAACGTAAACAGCGCGATGTGTTGTTGTCGACCGCTTTGATCAAGGTAGTTGATTTTAATAACCGTGAGCATGTAGTTCGCGCGGTACTAGACAGCGGCAGCACATCTTGCTTTATGACGGAAAGACTGTGTTGTTTATTGAAATTAGTATCAAGTAGATAGGTCGATTCTCGGCATTAATAACGTGTCGTCGCACGTAGGTAAAATATGTCATGTAGACATGAAGTCGTTAAATGATAGCTTTTCTTGTAGACTTCATTGTTTTGTTTTACCATTTATTACAAGCAGTGTGCCATGTCGAGAAATTAATATTTCTGAATTTAATATGCCGTCTAACATACGTTTAGCTGATCCTAGTTTCTACAAGCCCAGTGAGATAGATATCTTGATTGGCGCTGACCAGTTTTGGGACTTGTTAGGGTCGCAACGAATTAAGTTAGGTATTGGTAAACCGATCCTCTGTGAAACCAGATTGGGCTGGATAGTGGCTGGTCCTGTTACTCATACTTATTTCACGTTACTCTCGAATGACATAAGATGTAATTTTACTAAAATTTCCAATCCTAATGATGATAATTGGAATAAAATTAGGTCAGACTTATCGCGATTTTGGCAGTTAGAGGAGATAGGTTCACACACTTCTAATTATTTACCTGAGGAAAGATTGTGTGAGAAACATTTTATAGAAAATACGACAAGGTTGAGTGACGGCCGTTTTTGTGTTCGTATACCTCTTAAACGAAATCCTTCCGTTCTAGGAGATTCCTATAAAAGAGCTACACAATGTTTGTATTCTTTAGAACGTAAGCTAAAGGCTAAACCTGATTTCGCGAAATTATATTATGAATTTATGTCCGAGTATGAGAGGTTGGGTCACATGACAGAGATCAAAGACTGTGATTTGAGTTCTAACAGTTATTATATACCACATCACGGAGTGTTACGTGAAAGTAGCACCACGACCAAGCTCCGTGTTGTATTCAATGCTAGTTGTCCTACGTCGTCCGGAGTTTCCTTTAACGATTTGCAGATGAATGGGCCGACAGTACAGGACGATATGTTGTCTATATTACTTAGATTTAGACAGCATAAGTACGTCTTGGCAGCCGACGTCGAAAAAATGTACAGGCAAGTAATCGTTCATCCTTCTGATAGGCATTTGCAAAGAATAGCTTGGCGTGGTAGTACTGAAGAACCCGTAAAGGTATATGAGTTAAATACTGTCACATACGGTACAACGAGTGCACCGTATCTAGCCACACGCTGTCTCAAACAGATAGGCATCGAATGTAGCAATGACCAAATCAGTGAAATCATCAAACACGATATATTTGTTGATGATTTATGCACTGGTAGTATGAATTTAGATGATTTAAAATTGATTCGTACAGAAGTTACAAGAGCGCTGTCATCGGCTGGCATGGTACTGAGGAAGTGGAAGTCCAACGAACCTCAGTTGGTATCTGAGTCTGTTGATTCGTCACTTGATTTAAATTTGGGATCGAGTGAACCGGATAAGCTGCTAGGTCTCAGTTGGTGTGCAGGTTCTGATGAGCTAGGCTTTTCAATAACCACGAATGTAACTTCTGATGGGAATACAAAAAGAGATTTACTTTCAGTAATTGCACGGATATTTGATCCTTTAGGACTTCTGTCTCCTTGTGTGATTACCATGAAAATGATGTTGCAGCAAATGTGGTTAGACAAATTGTCGTGGGATGAACCATTAAACCCCGAGATAAATGCTCGGTGGAAAAATATTGTTAATTTATTACCGTCTTTTAATAACTTTCGTATACCACGTATGGTAGTCTGTGACTCATATAGGGATTTAGAAGCCCACATATTCACAGATGCTTCCGAGCGCGCGTACGGAGCATGCGTTTATATTCGAAGCTTTAATGACGAGGGACAGTATATTACTCGTTTACTGATGGCTAAGAGTCGGGTAGCTCCGCTTAAGCCAACGACTATCCCAAGGTTGGAGTTGTGTGGCGCAGTAGTAGGAGCGCGTCTATACGAGAAGGTCCGCTGCTCACTTCGAGCAAATATAACTCGTGCTTATTGCTGGACAGACTCAACCATCGTACTGGGCTGGTTGCAAATGGTGCCTTCCAGACTTCAGCCTTTTGTACGTAACCGTGTTGCTGAAGTTTTGGACAAGGCTGCCAACTGTATGTGGAAACACGTGCCTACAGAAAAAAACCCAGCAGATTTAATATCCCGTGGTGTTGATATTAATACTCTGCAGGCGTCAGATCTGTGGTGGTTGGGTCCAGACTTCTTAACGAAGGATGTAGGCAGTTGGCCTACTCAGCAAAGGCACTTGAGACTCGAGACGCTACCCGAAACTCGTTGTGATACTGCATTAAGCGCTGTTGATCAAATTAAAGGTAATGACAGTTCGTTCATTAATTTTCAACGTTTTTCGAATTATTTACGACTCGTGCGTTGCGTTGCGTACGTGCTTCGATTTATTAAGTTATGCAGAAAAGAGAAGGTTAGTCATAATTTTCTTTCCGAAAACGAATTACATGATGCGCTAAATGTACTAATCCTCCATAGTCAAAGAGAATCATTTTCTGAACATGATTTACTAACTAAAAATAGGCCTATACCGAAAAGGAGTGTTCTTTTTAAATTCAATGTTTATTTAGATAGTAATCAGATTATACGTTTGGGAGGACGTCTCAATAATTCTGAGTTTAGTTATAATAAAATGCATCCTATAATGTTGTTACAGTCCGCTCATTATTTTACAAAATTATTATTTAATTATGAACATAAGAGATTGATGCATGCAGGTCCACAGCTATTGTTAGCTTCGATCAGAGAGACCTATTGGCCTATCGGTGGTCGCAATTTGGCTAAGGCCTGCTTTCACCAATGCGTACTCTGCCGTAGAATGAAGGGTAATGTAGTGACACCCTTAATGGGAAACTTACCGCGGCAGCGGCTACTTCCAGGTACTCCGTTTTTTTTTTTTTTTTTTTTTTTTTTTTCTCCTATGGCGTTCCCATTGATTCCGCCAACGACTCAGTTTTTATATACTGATCGAAATAACGCGTGAAAGTACAAGTGTAAAATTCTTCCATACAAACGGTTGATTTTGAAGGGAGGCCAAAAGATTTATAGTGTAGGTACTCCGTTCGAGAGCACAGGTGTAGATTACGCGGGTCCTGTCATGTGTGCTAGTCGCCAAGGTCGCGGGTGTAGGCTAGTAAAGGTGTACATAGCGATATTCATTTGTTTCACGACCAAGGCAGTTCATTTGGAGCTTGTAGGTGACTTAACCAGCAATAATTATCTACTTGCATTATTTAGATTTATTTCGCGAAGGGGGAAGCCCGTTCATATTTATTCTGATAACGGTACCTCATTTGTTGGTGCGTACAATGATTTATCTAAGTTTTTAAAAGATAATTCAGCTTCATTAGGTGAAGATTTGGCCAATGACGGAATTCGGTTCCATTTTATACCGGCATATAGTCCTCATTTTGGCGGACTCTGGGAAGCGGGTGTCAAGTCAACAAAATACCATCTTCAGCGAGTGTTGGGAAATTGTAATTTGACCTTCGAGGAACTTTACACCACACTGACCCAAATCGAGGCGATTTTGAATTCACGTCCTCTGACACCACTGTCGTCGGATCCTGATGACGACACTCCGCTCACGCCGGGACATTTTTTGATTGGTCGTGCACTCACTTCGTTGCCGCAACGGAACCTCCAAGATTCTTCTCCAAACCAATTATCACGTTATCATCGTGTTGAGCAACTCCGTCAGCATTTCTGGAGCAGATGGAGTAAGGAGTATGTTGCCGAGCTCCAACAGAGAACCAAGTGGCGCTCATGTAAGGATGGTTTGACACTGGGCTCCATGGTTGTGGTGAAGGAAGATGGTCTTCCTCCGTTGAAGTGGAGGTTAGGCAGAGTTGTTGCAGTTCATCCTGGATCGGATGGGATTGTTCGTGTGGCTGACATCCGGACGTCTGCTGGCGTCATCAGGAGAGCCTTCAATAGAATCTGCCCATTGCCTGTTTTAGATTGATTTATAACCTATTGGTTGAAGACGTAGTCCTCAACGCCCGGGGGCATGTTCAAGCGCCTGATCAATCTGCCACCGCAATATCACACGCCCTATTAACGAAGCTATCTACACCGTTAAGTTAATTACGTTGAATAGGTACCTACATAATGTATGCATCAGAGCTTTTAATTTAAGTCAGTCACCGATTAAAGATTGCACCGTTAACACCAAAAACACACCCAGTTGTTTTCATTTAAAGTTCCTGATTCCCGCACACGCGGTGGTATCGGCGTACGAGCCAAGCGCGCACTGAACACTGAAGATATTTGGGCCCAAATAAACGTTAAACGCACTTACGTGGAAGTCTTCAAGTCGGAGAGGAAGGCCGATTGGCCTTAACGCCATGCGCAGGTGTAGGCACGCATGGGAGATGCCCTTGGCGTCGTAGGGATCATAGGCGAAGGGACCCCTACATAGCGGCCTCCTGAACCGCCAGCCTACGGGCGATTTCTATATTCTGCGCGGCATTCTTGCCAGTCACTTCTCCAGTTGTCAAGTGAGTTTTTTTTCTCTCAGCGCGTTCCGTTTCTCCTTCCGCGCGTACATGGACACTCGTCTTTTAAGTCTTGTCAAAGTTGACATCCGCAGTGGGAAAATTAATACATAATTAAATATTATTAACTAAGTGTGAATAAAAGACTTCCAGAGGCAAATAAAGCGCTACCGATATTAAGCGAAATGAGGAACAAGTAATTCGAACGCGGCCGATGACAACATACAGACAAAACACAAAACTAAAAGAGCGCTTTTATAATAATCACGCATTTTAACCGCTTTTATGTTTTTGTCGAGTGTTTCGCAGGCCGACCCTACGATAAAACGTGTATATTATAGTTTATCAGTAGTAGTATACTACAGCACATCAACTCACGCTAATATAAATAACTAGCTGATGCCCGCGGCTCCGCTCGCATGGATGTCGGCTATTGCGACTTTTGGTTATATCTCCGGTTCAACTCAACCAATTATGATCAAACAAAATTAATGTAATATTTTAAGCATTAAGTCTGAGTTTTTGAATTTGGATTTGAATTTCGACTTCAGTTTGGATTTGAATTTGAATGTTGAATCAGGTTCGGGTTCGGGTTCGGGTTCGGGTTCGGGTTTGGGTTCGGGTTCGGGTTCGGGTTCGGGTTCGGGTTCGGGTTGGGGTTCGGATTCGAATTCGAAACTCGATGAAATTTCGCTAATCGCCGGTATCGCTAAATTGATGATTCATTCTTAAGTAGCCCACCCGCGATCAGTCTGCCTGTGAGGCCTGCAGTCTGCAGTCCTAAGCCGTGTCAGCGCCCACACACGAAAGCTATTTTGGCCTGCCGGTTATACATATCGATTTTAGTGAAAATTTGGAGTGCGCCATCTTGAATCGCTAAATGGATGATATATTCGCAATCAGCGACCCCAAAAACCCTGAAAGCGACACCCATATAGATTTTAGTGAAAACTTCGTGTCCACCATTCTGGATCGCTAAATGGATGATATTATATTCGTAATCAGCAACCCCTAAAACCCCGAAAACGATACCCATATCGATTTTTGTGAAAATTTCGTGTCCGCCATCTTGGATCCCTAAATTTATAAAAAGAAAGAAAAAAAAACGATTTTAACAAACAAAAAGAGTCCTGAAAAAAAAAAGAAATGAGACAGCCCTGAATCCTTAGTACCGAGTAAAATGTATGGGCGTACCGAGTAATACCCTGTCCCCCACCACTCCCTTCCCCCCGCACGATTGCTCTGTCTAGACGGCTTCGTTGACAGACTGTATGTAGTATGAATCGTTACATAGACTGCTAAAACTTTTGCACTTCTAGCTAATCGGAACTGTTTGAATTTCGAATGTTATATTTTTTGAAACGTTGCAACCTTGCCACTCTGGACACTTACGTCTTTTTGAGTACTCTTATTACCTACTTATATAAAATTTGAATTTTGGTTTTCAGATTATTTTCAGTACTTTAGTCGTCAACATTTTTCTGATCTGGCTGTACAGCAAGCCTTACGCCACTAAGATTGATAGATATTAATACTTATGACGCGCTCGCCGGATGCAAACTGACAACATGTTAAAATGTATAAAGTATCGGATAGCACGAGTGTCAAAATGTACAAACGTAAAATAGTTTAAAATCGTCAAAGTGTTGTAACGATCAAATGTAGGAATGCAGTGATGCTAGAAATTACAAGTGTAATATTGCATGAGTGTCAAAATGCACAAAATGTAATAATGAATAAATGATAAAATGTTTACATCAAATAGAAAATTGATATAAAATCTCTTTAGTGCATATCTATTTGAAGTATAACATGCACTTCAATGTATAGCTCGTGCGAGTTAACATGGCACCTGCCTCGAAGACACCCACCTCCCGCTTCCCCGCGCGCGACCCCGCTCTCGCCGTGCGAGGCTAGTAGCGTCAGCGTACACGCCTCCCGCTCCCCCGCGCAAAGCCCCGAGCCAGGTGCCATGTTAACTCGCACGAGTTGTAGAAGAATACTTAGATTTTGCTATGTCAATGTAATTATATCAGTGGATTTTAATTTGAATTTAGTGTTAAGATAAGAAAAGTACATACTGTCAATTGAACATTTCAGCAACTGTATATTTTGACCATTGCTCATTTGGTCATAAATACATGTTGTCGATTGAACATTTTAGCATTTGTACATTCTGACATCAGGGTATTTTGTCATTAATAGATTGTACATTTTGACACTCGTGACATTTTGATACTTTATACATTTTAACATGTTGTCAGTTTGTACCCGGCGTCTTGAGAGCTGTCAACAATATAGGCAAATATACTAAGGATTAGTAGCATAGCTTTGTTTACATTGTTGCCTACTATTGTGTATGTCAACGACTTTCTGATTACTTCGGGGAGTAAGAAAAACTAATGGGATGAAGACTAGAGGGACTAAGAATTTTTTTCCAAAGATCAAATGCTTTATGTTTAGATTTGGTTATTGTCTTGAGACTATACTTATGGGAACAACTACCCTACTCCAATGGTCATCATAATCATAGTATTGAGGTCCAGTGTACCTTAGGCTCTAATTTCAGAGCCTGCCTCACTTTTACATCTGTATTTCTTATGATAATACTAGCTAGTGCCCGCGACTTCGTCTGCGCAGGATTAGTATTTTGAGTAGCTTATATTAGAATGGCATAGAAAAACACAACAATTATTAATTTTTATAACAGTCGCTCTACAATAACGTAACAATATTGTCAACATGAAATAAGGTAATTTTACTGCTCCGTTCCCTTGAGTAGTTTCATGAAAATCCATTCAGTAGTTTTTATGTGAAAGAGTAACAAACATACTCACATCCATCTATACTCACAAACTTTCGCGTTTATAATATTAGTTGGATACGGAATCCCTGGCAGTGGCACCATGAGTAACACTATCCTTTGAAATAATATTTTGTGTTTCATTTATTTATTTATTCTTTATGCACGAAGTACATAGGCGGACTTAATGCCGTAGGCATTCTCTGCCAGTCTACAATAGAGTAGTGCCTCTTATATCACCTTCATCGCCTGTTAAAACAATGAACCACCAAGATAACCTAAAACATCTTCCAACAAACGAAAATCCGTCAAACCATTAATCATTTCTTAACAAAATTAACGCAAAAATGGCGTCTTTACGGCAGCCGTCCTTTATACAGCTAATCCATTCGTCTTAAGAATTGGAGAGAGATAAAAAGGGGACCCTTTTAAAACAAGCCGTCTGTCCCATCGCAGAAATGAGGTAAAGCGTTTGCAATTACGTGGACAAATGACTTGAGATGAGCAAAACTCGCTTATAAAATACTGTTGAGAAATATACACGGTGTTACATCTTACAAGTTACGATCCTAGAGTACCTACATTATTTCTCTTTTATGTTTCTAGTTAATTTAGTCTCTAATGCTCGCTTCAATGTTTTATACTTCGTGTAAATATGGTTGGAACACGCCCGCAGATAAATATTATAAGCAAATAAATAAGCGTTTATATTATTTTTTATCTTTCATTGAAATTAATTCTATTCCACTGATATTATGAAATGTGACAGTTTGTAAAGATGTTTGAATGTTTGTACCTTAATAATGCTCAAACAGATGAACGGTCTTGGCTGAAATTTGGCACAATGATACATAGAATAAAATAAAGAAACAACACACTTAAGTTATTTTTTAAGTGTTAAATCCTGGGCCCATGGGAAAGTTGAAGAAGTGGGCCCAATATTCCACAAAGTTGGAGTTGTGGGTGTTAGATAATAATCTCTGTGTTAGATAACTCTCTAGAAGGATTTTAATATCTGATCAATTGCATTGCATGCATTTTGTTTTCAAACTAAGAAGTAGGAACCTGCATTAGATAAAAATCTGGTTTTAGATAGATATAATCTTTTGAATTGTTATAGGTACCTATTATATATCAATCAGCAGGTGTGAACCGACTTCCAGATGCGATAAGGTGGACATGGACCTACCTTGAAAATCTTTTCATTCATTATATATGTAGATGACTTTAAAAACAAAACACTCAACTGGGCTATACATTTTTAACTTTGTAAGTTATCCCATTTTCTAAGAATACATTATTCGTTGAGTGACATAATACTTCGAATATCGATTAACTTATGTCCCAAATTTGGGTTATATTCTCGTAAATTGAGTTTGTGGTCTCAATATAAAGGCTTACTAAAGTATGTCGCAAAGCTCACGTCAGCTAATTTATCATCGTGTTCCCGTTCGTAAAATAAAAAAAGTTATGAACGGTAATGATTGATATATCATCATCCAGGCGTTAGGTTTATTGGAACCAGACCAAGGGCTTCACGGTTTAAGTCCCTCCTGCTTCCCGAAATATCAGCTGTCTACTAGACTACAGACTAGGCTCTGGCATAGGCTTTTTTTTCGGAGAGTGTTAGGTAATGTCCCCGCGCATAAGCTTTCTCCTCCCCATTACCCGATTTTTGGCCTTGGTTTTTAACCTTTGGTCTTCGGGAATCAGCAAATGATTGATACACTCGACATCAAAGCACGAAGGATATTGCCATTTACCAATCCAGAAAGTACTAGTCCTTTTTATAATAATAACCTTTTCAAACATATTTCTGTCTTGGTCCTTTCTTTACATACAAGGTAAGAAGGCATTTAAAATTGCCTTTGATATAGAAGTAAAGCATATATAAAAATACTCTTAACCCATAACTTATAAGGGAAACCACTTAACATAAACCTTTTTCGATGAAAACGTTACTATAAGAAAACAACGGTCAAGTGAGGACGTATTCGCAATTCTGTACCCAATACTCGTACAGAGTTTGGATTCATAGCAATGGAATGAAAAGTGCTTACTACTGTTCGAAACTTTGAATGGCTGGATATGTATACGTAGAAGATATTTGTTATTCAATCACGGTAGAGTGGCTGAATAGATTTGAATGAACTTAGATGAAGGTAAAATTATAATATAGAATAGCACATACGCATGTATACGCTAGCGTGAACGATGATTTTATACTATTAGCCTTGTTTATATCAGAAAGGGTAAGTGTATATGAATAGGCAATTTCGTAAGTTGCACAAGGCTAAGTGCGACTTGGGAATTCAAATATATTCTGCATGAAAAACGAATTAGGTACGAATTAGGAAAACAAAACTAAAGATAGGCATGGTTAAACAACCTGTTTAAAAATATATTATTTAGGTACGTTAATACTACTACTTACTTATCCTTCAAAAATATTATGTTGTTGGTTGCAAGTCGCAATAGCGACTGCTGTTCACCGCCTAAATGGACCGATATTTTCAATCTATCAAAATGTCGGTTAAACCCCTTCATATCAGCAACCGATTAAGTGCTTTGAAAATTATACGAAATCAAAACCACAGACCCGTGGCCCGTGAACACGCCTCTAAACATTCTGATGATCTATATATGAGGGTCCAATTACAAAAACAAGTGTATGTATTATGTAACTAATCTCTGTCTCCTCTTCAAACATTCGAATTCATGTTGTTTTGTTTTCTTAAACCCACTCCCGAATTAACATCCGGGAGGTGTTGTGATAATGTAACTAGTATTTGGAACTAAACTGGGTCTCAAATAATATAAGCTCTAGTAGATATTCTATAATCATATAATAATATCTCATGTTACTAGTACAAACACCACCCTCCCCTTTCCTTCACAGGACGACACGTGCAGGGCTAAGATGTCATCCATTTACGGTGCAGAGTATACCTGCTAGAACCAAGCGTTTCAGTGATTCATTCCTGTGCCGCACCACTAAGACCTGGAATTCCCTGCCAGCTCACGTGTTTCCTTCTTCCTAAAGTCCCGGGTCCTTTATGCGGGGCGTGAAAAGGCATCTAATGAGGCCGTCAAGCTGAGTGCCACCACTGTTAACATGGTAAATGTTTACGATGGTGACCCTCTTTCCGAGACTTTGCCTTTGGCTTAACATCAGGCGAGGTGCAGTCAAATTGACGTGTCCTGTATAAAAAAAAAAAAACATTCTTTGTGATTGTTTATACTGTAGATTGATGGCGCTTGGTGGAATCTGCTACACATATTGAATAACACACTTGTACTTTTCCACTGAATTTATTTATAGACCTGACCGGTTTCGCCTTACGGCATTCTCAAAGGTTGAACCTTTGAGAATGCCGTAAGGCGAAACCGGTCAGGTCTATAAATAAATTCAGTGGAAAAGTACAAGTGTGTTAGTCAATATTCTTTGTGATATTATTCCAAGGCTAGATCAGTCATTAACAAATCATTTATCAATTTCAGAAGTCAATACCACAATCATTCGATGCTCATTAGTTCAGAACATTATCAGTGTGCTAAGAAAATAACAATTCACATCGAAAATAGCTTTATCACCTAAACAAGGAAGTGTAAAAGAAAAATCTTTTTCCCATTTCCATATGTCAGCATTAATAAATGTGATGGACATGTGTCGCAAATGGAAACTAAATGATCTTGGATGCTAAGGAAAATGATAAGATGACGTAAGACGGTGCTAACACCGATGTTGCTCTACTTCCCAGCGGTATTAAAGTCTTATTTCCGTACGTATTTATATGGCACCAACTTATTTCAGTTACAGTTTATTATTTGATTGAATTCTAACATGTAACTATATCTGCATGTATAATGGTGTTTTAGAATTTGATATCGTCGGTGTATATCAAGTTGTGTCAACGAAACCTTGGCATACTTCAAAATTCCGAAATATTTAACTCCGAATGTCACAAGTCCGATTTTCAAAATTCCGAATATTATAATTCCTAAGTAACAAAACTCATACTATTCAAAATCACGGCAGTTAACAGTTAACCCCCCTCCCCCCATTAACCACGATTGTATTCGAGGCCCCTTACTACGGAACTTGGGGTCGGCCTTTCGGTTTTTTCTCCTCCACTACGCACGCTGTTGGGTTTTCATGTTAGTGAGATCATTGGCATGCAGCAATGCTACATAAACATAAAGTCAATGTTGCAGACAATATTGGTTCTACGTTGGTGAAGCCATTACTCCTAACTGGACACGGCGGGGCCTCCATTCACAGGCATTTGTTACCCACATAGCCTGTCGGTTTACGTAAAATATATAAATACTCTATACACGTGTTTCTATAAACAAAAAAACATCAACGAATAACAAACAAAATTATTTATACCAAAAAATGAAACGAATATACAAATGACTACACAGAAAACAAAACGAGATACGAAATTGAACCAATTAAAATATGTTTCGAAAATATACCTACAGTCAGAAAATATTATGTTACACTTTCGTAAAATGTATTGGGAATGTAATACCAGCCGTCAATACAGGAATAAATATCGTGCATTAGCTGAATTGAATGTGTAGCAGACCGGGGGTGCGGCGGTGGCATAGCAACGTTGCCATTCACCCGATGTCAATTAAATTATCGAAGGCATTCTGGTACCGACCGTATGCAATCCGTAATAATTATTAACTGTAATCTGTACAAAGCCCGACTTTGCAGCATTGATCACTCGAATGTAATCTGATTCTCTTGCCTACAACGGACAAATAGCCAACACTACAAAAAAGAATGGCGCATTGCTGTTCCAATTTCAGATTATTTGAAAATAGAATACAGATTTGTAGCAAAAGCTTTTAAATAAATCAGTTTTGGAACGGCAATTCATTACATTTCAGTTATATAAAAATGAAATTGTTCTGTCGACATTTTGTATTACATTTTGATGAGAATTATAGGTTTGCGTAACTGAATAAAACGGTAGTGCAGTGGGTGAGAGGAGCCAACAAAATTACCCAGTCATTTGTTTTCTTTTTATTATTCGACAACTGCATAATACTGTAACTGCATATTGCATGCTAAGATTAATTATTTATTTTTCCAAGCCATTAGTACTTTCTCGTACAATACCAGCAGTTAATCGGTGCGGACCTAATTACTCCCGGAACACTTGGGACAAAAGCACACTGTTTAACTACAGTTTTCTGGAGGTATAAACGATCTAGGAAATAAGTATACATCTTTCCTTAGGTTACGCTTAAATCCCCAGATTAGCAAAATGGACATTTGATAGTTAGTAAATAACATCCCTTATCTTAATCTGACGTGTACATGCAAATCCAATGGTTGTTTTTTTTTTGCGCACCCACGTATACTTCCACTTGTCAATATGTATATTAAACTGACGCGCTCGAGTAACTACCGAATTGCCTTATATGCCGCTCCTACTATTAGTAGTGCGGCAGCATAATATGTCATCAGCGCCACCTAGCCAAATAAAGTATAGGTCCTGCAACACGCAGTAGAAGTTCCAAGCTCATCAACTACAACAATACATCCATTTGTTCTAACAATACATCCATTCGAATACATAAGGAAAAATGAATCTCGGGCGGGACTCGAACCCGTAATCTTTCCCTTACAGGGGGAATGCCTTGACCAACTCGGCTACCAAGACACGCCCAATGTAATTCAAATTTCCCTTCTATTTTTATCCATCTTGAAGACGACGGTGGAGTCACCGATGTTCTTACGAACTATCGGAACCAATGAATGATGTTACAATCATTTTTAAACATTGATTTTCGATCCAGTCCTCTATAACATCCTTATTTGATTCAGGGTTCCGAACCCGAAGATTAAAAACGGAACCCTATTACTAAAATTCCACTGTCCGTCTGTGGATCTGTCTGTCGTCAGGTTTTTTTTACTTTATATATAGGACACGTCGATTTGACTTCACCTCGCCTGATGGTAAACTAAAAGCAAAGTCTCGGAAAGAGGGTCACCATTATAAACATGTACCATGTTAACAATGGCGGCACTCAGCTTGATGGCCTCATTAGATGCCTTTTCACGCCTCGCTTAAAGTACCCAGGGCGGATTTCGTGAACCGTGACAGTTGAAATTTCCATAGATGATGTATTTCTGTTGCAGCTATAACTACATTCTAAAATCAAAATATTTAGGTATAAACCCCTTCGTGCTTGACAGTTTTGAAATCAAAATGGTAGCTAAAATCAAGTCCATCGCCTGCCTACATACAGTTGATGTACACGGATGCGTAACGTGAAATGCTAAACTACATGTACAACCCGTACCTGATCCACAGTAATGTACATTTTGACTAATGGCCAATTTGGCTAATAGAGAACCGCTAGACTGAGTAATGTTCGTCCCGTGACGCGTTCCGTTACATTTGATAAATTATCTCCATAATATACCTGGTACTGGCACATCATATGCTACACCAAATTAATTGGCTGATTGTAATTTATGTAGTAACATCGGTGTATAGCTTCCTACAGTACGGGATATTGTTTTAGCAACAAACAACAGACGTACTGTAGGCTCCATGCATACTTTAGAGCCTGCAGTAAGCCGGGGCGTAAAGTTTTTATTTTTACCCGATTGCGCGACGCAAAGGAGCAGTCTATGTATGTATGTATATATGTTTGTTTCTATGTGGCGTTCTAGAGACCAAATGTGTAGGGCGATTTGGATAATACTTATGTCAATCGATTCGTCTTAACCTTGCGAGTTTCACTAAAGACATGACAGTAATCAAAATTCACCACAGCGACAACCAGACACCATATTGTCAAAATGAAAAAAAAAGTCGATGAACTATGTCAAGTGTGGTGTCGTTGAATATTATGGGCATTTCCAGGAGCCATTTGCAAGTGAGGTTGGTCCGCGAGGAGGGCCAGACCGTAAAGGTTGGCCCTGGGTCAGCCGGGTTGCGAGGGATATGTCAAAGATAACCTCACCATCGGCCTAGCACTACGACCCACAGTTGGCGTGTGGTTTTAGTCAGTTCGAGCCCGACATAATCTCCTCTTCCGGCTCCGGCGGGGGAGGTATCCGAGGGGATTGCCGGACGAAAAAAAAGCATGTAAAGTTGGTTTGGGGTTTGAACTTAAAGGTCTCCTTTTATACCAACGCTTTAGAACTAACTAGCTGTTGCCTGTGGCTCCACACGCGTGAATGTCGGTTATCACCACCAAATATAGCTTATATCCTTTCCTAAGATCTGATCAATACACAGGGGAGGTACAAACTAAATCTCATCAAATTTCATTCACAGACAGATATACAGACAGACAGTTACCCCAGCATTCGTAATATTGATTAAATATAGAATTATGGATTAATGTCTATTATTATAGTTCAATCAAATTCTCCAAGAACAATTACTCATTCACGTGACAGGTGTATATCAAAGATTCAGCATCAATACTACCCTGCTATTTGGAAGGTAGCCAGACAGACTCCACTGGCGTACCAACCCTAATTCAGGATGAATGACACTAACATGACCCGCATCGGACACTGATTTGAATTACAATGAAGTTTGTTACGTGTATTGGACAATTTTAAGGTCAAAATCAAAATGGAAGAGTAAGTAGCATTTGGGTCTGTGGGTCTACATTTAAACTCTGAAATCAATTGTCGTTTATCAGGAATTAGACTTAGAAATGAACGACTGATTGAGTTCATCATCATCATCCACATAAAGACGTTAGTCCTGATTGCATCCGAGGCCACGGTGCCCTCGGAGCTCAGGGTCCGCCTTCCGGCTCTTCCTCCTCCACTTCGCACGATCTTGGGCGTCCAAGGTAGTGAGACCGTTTTCACGCATGGCACCCTCCACGACGCCAAGCCAGCACTTCTTGGGCCTACCCCTTCTACCTGGACCGGGTGGGGGCGCCATTGCCAGGCATTTGTTACCCACGTAGCTGGGCGGTTTCCGCAAGACGAGGCCGCACTAGCGGAGGCGGCTCTCTTGCATTTTATCTGCGATGTCACAGACTGATTGAGTTCACTAAAGATAAAATAAACGAAATCAAAAAATAATTAATGTTGATTAATTTTATTTAATCTAATAGAACTATAGTGGCGCAGAGATAAGTGTCTCCGAAATTAATGAGACGAAATGGGAGCGGCATTAACTTAAGCCACATAATAGTACCACGTAATAGTGCTCTTAACAAAACTTTAATGTATTCCACACCACTTATTTTCACTAATTAAGATAATTAAGCACTGAGTTATAATAATTTAAGAAACGTGTACTTAAGCACATGTAAGTGTTTAGTGTAGTAAGTTATTAATTATGTTAAATTATGAACACCAATTGCGCGTAGCTGGAAATCTCATACTTTACAACTGTTTCCCCTCTCTCAAGGAGGGCCAGACCGATAGGTCAGCTGAGGTGCCCGACAACCTCGCCATCGGTATTGCATTATTGTTATTTTATTTTTATTTTACATATTTTATTTTATAGTTATAACCCACAGGCGGTTCCAGTGCGACATAACCTCCCGCTCAAAAGGAGAGCGGCAGGTAGTCTTGTTGCCAAAACAAGACTACCTGCTACCACACTCCTGGGTTCTTTTAGTGCGGCATGAAACAGCATTTCTCGAGGTCGTCGTACTGGAGACTAACATTATAGCATTATTGGCATCTATAATGGTGGCCTTCATTCTTTAGACTTAATTCACAGCTTACCAACAGGCTGAGCAGAATCATATTGACGTACCATTAATAAAAAATAATAAATGACTAAACTTGAAATGTTATCGTGAAATTAGTACTGAGCGAGCGACCTACAAACACAATTTTTGCCAATATTCAGTAATTGTGATATGTCTGTGTAGCAATTTGAAAAATGCTGTTCCTAAAACCATTTGACTATTAGCGGAATGGTTTTTCAACATTGAATAGCGGTAGGAAATATGAGAAACGTTTGCGATCAAATACACTCTTCATGATGTGTTTGCGCTATCAAAGTAAATAGTAGATCGTATTGTTCAATAAAGTTAATGTTTCGTGTAATTGAACCTTAGCTTTCCGATGTAGCTTCGATTAAATGTTTAGTTCTGTACACAAGACACACATTCGTACACATGAAATGTGTCGAACCCGAATCCTGTCAAACAGAACATGGGCCTTGTTTGCCAAAGTATTATTAGATTTTCCTATTCAGGTCATTCACACCACGTAGTCTTAAACCATGTCCGAACTTGGCAACTGTCAGACAGAGGACTCGTTGGGAAAGTATCTATTTTTAGATTTTCCTACTAGAGTATTCTCATCGACACAATGAAGTCTTAACTCATATCTAAGCCAATAATATGCTCGTGACGTACTGCGTGGGATTAAAACATAACTGGAACTTCTATTGAGTCTTACAAAGGTTAATGCACCCCCTACTCGTGTATTGACACCGACATTTCGTCAACTACAATTTTGGGTCCAATATAGCGAGGCCATTGACGTCAAGCTGGCACTTTGTCATGGGATGTATAGTGTATATGTTACCGTCAATGTGTATAATGCAAGTATTCTATATAATACCTAGGCATTGTATAGAATGCCGGGCGTGATCAGGCAGTGTATGAAATATTATGAATATTATGTTTCATTGCATACCTTGCTTAGGCATTCTATAGAATGCCTGCTTTTCCACCGGCAATGTGTAAAATAAATAGATTTTGATGTATATTCACCAATGTGCATCTTTCTGAATGGCTATAAAAAATAACCACGAAGGCTAATGCGGTCTGTGCAATAAGTCAAATTGCACGGAGTGGATAATGCGCACCCCGACCGATTTTTTAAAAAAAATACATTGCCTGCACGTTTCAGACATTCTATACATTGCCTAGGCATTGTATAGAATACCGGATTATATAATATTGCCGGTATATATACCTAGGTAGATACCAATTTTATTAGTAGATCCAATAAAGCTCTGATTACTTTGTTTACTATATGTAAATTAATTACAACGTTATTGCTTCTGGTTCTCCATTACCTACTTGCTACAAAATACTTAATTATTAATATTGCGATATTAATTTTCAGGGCTTCCTAGAATTTATTGATTTGCTCAAGGTTTTGTTTTCTTTAAAGTATTTAATTAGATGCCAGTTTGTATCAAGGCAGTAGCAAGAAATTATATCTAACCTACTTAATATTGTGGGTGTATGAACGCCACTATACACCCCTGAGTACACATTATGTTTGTTTAGACTTGTATACTACTGGTATAGTTTGTATGTATTAAATATTCAAATATCTTTATAAGATTCCATTTTTTGTTATATAACATAACATAACATACATAACATAACATAAACTCACGCCTGTTTATGTTTCGCCAGTTTATGTTTAGGTCCCAATGTAGTAGGTGGCGAGCCTATTGCCATTAATCGGGCACTTATAAACCTGCGATAAATACACACATAACTTCGAAAAGCATCGAAAAGTCATTGGTGCGTGCCTGGTAAACCTGGGATCGAACCCGAGACCTCGTCTCAGCAGTCCATTACCCATACGACCACTAGGCTACCGCAGATTTTTGTTATATTAGAAATATTATTGATCCATACTACCATACTCTGCCGGGAACCACGCGGCAAATACACTAAGAAATCGATAGTTTTTCCGTAAATTTACTCCTGTATAAAAATTATTTATTAACTAGCTTTTGCGTAACATACAGACAGACAGATAGACAGAGTTACCATCGCACTTATAATATTAACATTAATAGAATTTTGACCACTCCATCCCTTCCCATGCGGGGGCAGGGCAAGGGACAGTTTGTTTAACACCAGAGATATCAGATACATACAGCCCATACTCAGCCTAAGATGCATGGGTCAAGTCAATGATAGCAATAGGCTCTCCCCCTATTGAGTGGGACCGAATACAATGAATGGTGCCATATGGGTGTTAATTCACCTCTACCTAACCCTCCGGGGATAAAGCATGATTATATGTTTGTATGTACCTACCTATGTTCCACTAGTTTAACCACATAAGTGAAGTGGTGGGTAATTATTATTGCACAGTTGTATACGACTACGTAATACACTGGATAGTTGGATATTAAATAATATTGTGGAAACCATCCATACTTAAAATTATAAATGCGAAAGTAACTCCGTCTGTCTGTATGGTACGCTTTCACGCCTAAACCACAGAACCGATTTTGATAAAATTTAGAATAGGGGTAGATTAAACCTTGACAAAGGACATAGATTACGTTTAGTCACGATAACCAACATCCACGCAGGCGGAGCCGCGGGCAAAAGCTAGTAAACCTTAAAATAGAAACTTAAAATTAGTCGAAACAGTACCGAACACTTTTATTCAAATAGTCATTGAGAGTTATCTGTCGGATAGAACACAATGCGTTGAATTCAACCGTTTAAACTCTGATAAGGTCTCTACTTCCTACAGATCGGCATACAGCCCTAATGAAACGGGAGTTCCCCAGGGAAGCGTGTTAGGACCGCTTCTGTTCCTGTTATATATAAATGACCTGCCGAATGTTATAAAACATCAGTGTATCTTGTTCGCAGATGACGTATCAATAGCGATTCCAAACCATGACCATTTTAATAAAAATTACGAGCTAGTGACAAACAAAGCCTTAACAGACATATTAGAATGGTTAAAAATCAACGAATTAAGTGCAAACCTCACGAAGACTTAATAAATACAATTTTGTAATAATAAAATGCAATGATGACATAATTCTTAAGTATGAAAATCACATAATAGAACAAACTGACCATATAAAATTTCTGGGCGTTACCGTCGATAATCTGTGTAATTGGAAATTACATACAGACGAAGTTTCCAAAAAAATAAATAAAGGAGATGGAAAATGGTGGGCCCAAATGTAATAAGTTGAGATATGATCTAAAAAATTAGTCATATTTTTCTATCTCAGAATATGAAAAATCACGTCAATTCTCAATCTGGATGCGGAGAAATATGAGAAAATAGTTTTCGTGAGATTATCAATTGAGTAATCGATTACACTAAAATATTTGCTGTAAATAATTAAC
Organism: Eilema sororculum; assembly: GCA_914829495.1. Classification (NCBI taxonomy): domain Eukaryota; kingdom Metazoa; phylum Arthropoda; class Insecta; order Lepidoptera; family Erebidae; genus Eilema; species Eilema sororculum. The sequence goes on along the minus strand of OU618552.1, from coordinate 13,185,686 downwards.
TCAAAGTAATTAAATGCACTTATACCTATATACTTATATGCATTATAGTGCATATAATTACAGTCATATTATTAAATCAAATATCAATTAATTACTGAAAAACCAATATTAATGATTATCGAATTCATATCGATTCAAATCTCTCTTATATTTTGTAGTCTATGTCACTGACATGGCAGCTGACTAACATTGACACAGTTGCTGACTGTTTTTGTTTGCTCATCGTTTCGTGTTTTCCGATGCGTTTTGAGTGCTTTCCCGATTATTCGTCATTTTTTATTTATTTATTTATTTATTTATTTATTTATTTATTTATTTATTTATTTATTTATTAAATTGTGGAACACAGGTATTACAAAGATCTTAAGCTAATATATAGGTGTTCTATGTCCTACCACATACATGGCGTACAAATTAAAATTAAATGTCGTTATGGTTAATATCAGGACTTAAAGTTATGGTTAGTAGATATCGCTTACGAGATTAGGTCATACTGCTCATAACAAAATATTGCTCATAGTGCTCAATACATTTTAATGTCATATATTCATAATTATTATTAAATGGTTTGTATGTCAACGTTATATAATCAAATAAGTCATGAATTAATAATAGTATAATTTAATAAATATTTATAGATGTAATAAATAGTAAGTAACAATTAGAATTTGTCATTCAGATACTCATTGACGGAATAATATGCCTTTTGCAATAACAACATGAGCAGTTTATTTTTAAATTCTTGTAAAGCTTCGGTGGAGCTGAGAGATTTAGGCAGTTTATTATAAATTGTAGGTGCCATGCAGAAGACACTGTTCTTGTACATGGTTGTTTTAGACGCTACTACATGGAGTTTACCTGCTCTACGGCTACTACTTACCGGTGAAAATTTTGCCCAGTTCCGTCTTACAAACATGCACATTTCGAGAACGTACATGGATGGCATTGTTAATAGTTTTAAACTTATAAAATGAGGCTTACAGGTATCAGTGGTGTGTAAGTTGCATATTGCTCTGATACAACGCTTTTGTGCCTTAAATACCAATTCTTTGCCAACCGCATTCCCCCAAAATATGATACCGTACCTTAGAGTGGACTTAGAGTGACCTTAGAGTTACGACAACTGCTTTGTATTTTACCGATTCTGACCCTGCCTACCTTGTACGACCCTTGCTTTCACCTTGGACACCGAAGATCGCTCACACGTTTGACTTGGAATTGTTATTTTGCATTTTACCGCCAGCTTGTGGATTGGATATTATTGAAACCATGGATCGCTGTGTGAATTGTGGTATATCCACTGGTCACTGCAATACACTGGGCCGACGGCCCTTACACGATGAAACAATTCTGTCAGTGATTCGGCAATGGTTTGCACCTCAGTCTGTAAGTAAATACCTGTAACCTCATCTAACCAGCTACCATCCTGGCAGGTTTAAAACGTAAAATGTGTTTAATAGAAGGTGAATAAAACACTATATTCAATGATTTTTTATTTTATTTTAGACATCCTTTCCCTATCTCCTTACCTGTTACCTACCTATCGCTTGAAGTCGTTGACGTTCATTCATATGATTTTTCAAACATTTTCTAGTAAATATAATAACTATTAGTGCATTAAAAAGAACATATTTTGCACTTCAGGAATCAGCTGTTAGATAAAGATTGTAACATAACCTCACTTTTACATAATCTCTTATATCTCTGTTCTCAGATTGACAAAATCCGCAGAATTTTCAGTGAAAGGTTGATAATATATAAGCTATTAATTGACACCACTTTCATCTTCTTACAACTAGGCCCAAGATTGTATGTAATCATTTCAGTCTCCTTTGTTTATGCATTGCGCAACATACGTAAACTGGCTTCTGAGGATACTGCAATAACAGCCTATCATGGCTACATAGGGTCAGTATTGCGCTACGGCATAATATTGTGGGGCAATTCAGTACATAACAACAAAGTCTTCTTGTCACAAAATAAATGTCTAAGAGCAATTTGTGGTGTAAAACCCCTAGATTCCTGCAGACCTCTTTTAAAAAAAACTAAAATACTTACATTGACCTGTCTGTATATTCTAGAAACTGGGCTCTTTGTCAGGAATCACCCAAATATTTTTGAGAGGATTGGTGATAGGAGTCGTTATAGTCAAAGAGACCCCACTAAACTAGTAGTCCAGAAGTGTCGAACTACACTTCACCACGAAAATTGCCTGTTCATGTGTACGAAGGTTTATAATAAAATACCACAAGTTTTACGAGAGCTCCCTCCTAGAGCTTTTGGGTCCATGCTCAAGGCATGGTTGCAGGAGAGGTGCTTCTACACCATGCAAGAGTACTTTTCCTATAGAGAGAATTTAAATTTGTAATTATTCTGCTGATAATTTGTTACTTTGATTTTTTGTTTGTGACCATGAAACACAATCTTGACATTCCCTTTTAATTAATAATTCCAAAATATAGTTTTTTATTTTTATTTTGACAAAATCAATAAATGACGTACTTAGTTTTATATAATTATATCTATTTGACATTGCTATGTATTAGATATGTCTTTGAAACTTTTGCATGCCAATTTTGGTGGAATACGCTAAGCTACCTTTTGTAAACCGAATACCATATTAATGTACCGTATTTCGTGCGAATAAATTATCATTCATTCATTCATTCATTCATTCATTCATCATGTTACTGTACTAAACCAAGAGTAGCCTTTCTTTTTCGTGCGGAAATACCCTCGGATACCTCCCCCGCCGGAGCCGAAGGGGGAGGTTATGTCGGACTCGAACCGATCAAAACTGCACGTCATCTGTGGGTTGTCGTGCTTGGCCGTTTGTTTTGAGATTCGACTAATTTGATTGATATTAATGTACTGGGTGATTTTATAGTCTAGAAGTATTAATTTGGCGAACGAATTTTTTTCCCCAAATTAATTACTTTCAAATGATTTTGCTTTCGAAACTGTGCCCAAATTATTTTTATCCCCAACGACTATAAAATCACCCTGTTTCTACTGCTACTTTCGGTACTTATTTGGCAACAAACTCTCATACATAAAGCTGTTATTTTTAATGTATTTGTTCATTCTCAGATTTTTCTATATTGCGTGGCGAATGACGAGCTAAATCTATACTTCATTGTTTTCATCTATAAATTGTTTCTTCGATAAAATTGTTTTGTGTATATTTGTACCAAGATATTGTTTGAAGGAAATATGATACAAACCGCAAATGATCCTTAGCAACTTCGTAATGAGTTTACTTCAGACAACTTTGCGTTTAGGTTCAATCAATTTCAGTCACTCATGCATTTGTTTGTTAAAGGTATTGTATTTCAACTCAAATATCCTTATTAATTTACCGAAATGAATTTAAAATAAATATATTCTACTATCATTCAGTACTTAGGTGCAAAGGTCATTTATTTTCGTATTTTTTAAATATTAAGTCTGAGACATACATAGCGCTATTCAGTTCAAGAATTCAATATGGGTTAAAAAAAATGATTACAATAATTACTCTCTGCAATAATACACGTTTAGCATTTGTTAATTTAATCTTTAAAAATGAAATGAATTATGGTTCACTCTCAACCACTCATTAAACCACTTATAGGTACTTATTAAATTAGACTACGGACGATGTACGTACTGCAAACAAATAGCACTGTTTACATTTCTTGTGAATAAAATCTTAATAAACACAGCCAATTTATATACGAAAACATATTTCCTCAAATTCCCCCCCATCTAAAATATTTTCTCTATTTATTAAAGCAAACAAAGAAAGTTGTAAAAGAAAATACGACATATTTTCGTAAGAACGTATCCTGGTTTCTCATCAGCCTTTCTCATAAAGACGAGACAGTCATGTTGGATAAAAGAAAGTAGTAATTAGGAATTATTATACTACTGTTATTTGCCGAGAAGTATAATCGTGCCGCCATTTGTCAACAGCTTAATAATCGTGACTGTAATCAGGGTCATGTGTCACGCAGAGCTTAACGGATAAGCTGCGAACCATAAGGGGTTAAGCCCTTAAGAAAAAATCTCGTTCATGTTTGCCGACAGGTAAGTAACGTTAGAAAAAGAAAAATGCGTTCATTGCTAAAAAACTTAGGCCTTATACCCAGATACGAAAGAAAGTTTATATTATTCTGTTTTTATACGAACGTGAACTCAGACTTCTTACAATATACAAATTTTGACTCAAACTTGTTATTGAATGTAATAATGTTGTAGAATGTAAGTATTTAAAATGGTTGTGCTTTGTTCATTTTGAAGGGAATACTTGCAATTATCTTTAAGTCTAAGTATTAAGGTGCAAGTACTATTTATTATTTTACAATGGATTACCGCCATGGCCATCTTCCAGATATCATCGATGCTGAAGAGGTGGTTCTTAATTAGTAGAATTCAGTTCTTACTCGTGTGATAAAGGAAGGAAGTACTGAACGTATGGTTCGATATTGTCTTCTTTAAATAACACATGTTATTCTGGATAAAAGATATAGGGTACTATACGATTATTCAAAGTCGACATTACGTGAGGTGTGTGCAAAAATGTTCACAACAAATAGATTCAACGAATAAAGTCTACTATTAACGACACAAATTTTACACGATTCATGAGCACACAATTCGGTTATAAATTCAGTTTTCTGAATTAAAAAATGACGCTCATTGCCTAGATTTAGAAAAATCACCTTTAATACCTAACGTTACGTCGTACTTATGACAAAATCAATCGAGTCTAAAGGTTTGAAATTATTGTGTTATATCGACATCTAATTATATTTGAAAGATCGCGAGTTCTACTTTCGCAATTAGCGAAGAACTTGTCATATATGCAGTGTCTAATGCCAATTAAGAAGTTCTTCCTTTCCATAATTTTTCAACACCAGAGGCACAGAACTGATGCATACTCCAGATGCATCGTCGCACTGCAACTGCATCGCTATCGTGTCACCATCTTCGTTTGATATTAGTCACGAACATCACACGTGTATACAAACGTATCGAGGTATTACAAAAAGGTACGAAGTGAGATATTAAGCCAAACTTAATACCCGGTTCACAATATTTCAGTAGCATTCTAGTCCAGTGAGCGAATCCAGTGCTGAAAAGCTTTGGAATAATGTAAACCATCACAGGAAGGCTTATTCCACTGTTCCCCGATGATAATCTCCGTTGATGGGGATTATTGAACTTTTTGTTCACTATTCTCCGTTGACGCAAAATTTTTGAATAATGGGGATTAGTGAATTAAAAAGTTCACTAATCCCCATCATGATAAATTCTGTTAGAACTAAAAAGTTCAATAATCCCCATTAGATTCAGCTCTTAAATTATAAAAAATAAAAAGTAGATGATTCATTTATAACTAGTATTTTATTTTTAACATACCTAATGGGTATTATTGGACTTTTTTGCTCTAATAGAATTCATCATGATGGGGATTAGTGAACTTTTTAGTTCACTAAATCCCATTATTTAAAAAAATTGCGTCAACGGGGAGTAGTGAAGAAAAAGTTCAATAATCCCCATCAACGGGGATTGTCAACGGGGAAAAGTGGAATAAGCCCACAGGAATGTGCCCATTGTTACCAGTTCAAGCGCATTTAAAACACTGGACTGTGAACACCAAAATCCAGTTCAGCACTGGACCGGATTGATTACTGGACTGAAATAATGTGGACCGGGCATAAACGTTGACGGCAGCCCGGTATGTCGGTACGGCTCCAGCGCGATCACGGCAATGCTTAGGCACTATTATTTCCCTTTGTGTTTCGGAATATCGTAAGCTTCTGAATGGTCATACTTTTGAATTGTGTTCCTAGAGAGGATTTAGTTTATCCATTGTGGAGGAATGAACTATGGCATCCGGTTGTGTATGAATACTCTAGGCTGAACATTTCATCAATCAAGTAGTTGGAACGAAATACCTCTTTTCGAATTTCAGTCACAAATTAACTTTTAAACGGCTTTCTATACTTCTACATTTACTATCAGATACTATAAGCAAAAAATCATGTTATAACATACCTACTTCACATACGTGAAAGTAGACTGTGAACTCAATTCAAGGAGGCAATGAGTTATGTTCTCGTGTCCATAAAAAACTAAAATCTTTATGAAATCTTTATGAACAGAAAGTTTATAAAGCCGAAGTTTATACCTAGATACCTACCTATAGGTACATTTTCTTAGCCCAAGTTTTTGTTACTCAACGTTCTCTCTAAATTTTTATGGACCATTATGACCTGACGTGGATTACATAGATTTTTAAAATACCATCTAGCGCAGATGTTCAGACTTATTTCTGTGTATCCTGTGTTTTAATGTTGTATTTAATTTTTTTTTTTCAAATTCTTTGCATAGCTTTACAACATACCAAAAAAAATATCCAGTTCCCGCTACCCATGCATGGAAACCTATATTTCCCGGGATAAAAAGCTATGTGTTATTCCAGGTTATAATCTATCCTTGTTTCAAAATTTCAGCCAGATTCATTCATCCGTTAGAGCGTAATTAAATAGAAAACATTGACATCTTTACAAACTTTTAAATTCTATAACGTTAGTGGAATAATAGAAATTACCAGGCTATTCAATTACTTTCATTGTATAAGTAACAAGCTTTTGCCCGTGACTTCGTCCGCGTTAAGTTCGGAATAAAAAGGTATAGGACACACGACTCCTGTTCCCGTGACCCAGATGAAGTTTCTTAAAGTTTCTGTGAGCCTGGTACTTCATGCAAATGTACCAGGGCCACAGAAATACTGATCCCGTGACTGCGACCCGCAGGAACCTATGCCCGGGATAAAATAAAGGATGAAAGTATCCTATGACGTCTCCTGGTTCTAAGCTACATCCCGACCAATTTGCAGCCAAATCGGTATTGCCGTTATTGAGTTATAAATAGTGTAACTAACACGACTTTCTTTTATATTGATAGATTTCTCTTCGTTAAAAGATAATTAGGCGATCAAAAAAAAAACACTCTAAAATCTGATGCTACGAGTAAGTGTACATGTACAAACTTTTTTTCATACTTCGAGGAAGGTGTTCCTACTCAGAAAAAAGAAAAAAACGAGATAAGTATTTTCATAATCAAATGTAAGAACTATACTTTCTCTTTAGTCAAGAAGTGGGTACTATGTTGTTTTAGGACTACCGTACCTACTCAACTATTCCGAATATTGCGTTTTTAGACGAAATGTGTGCCATGTAGATAAGTAAGTTTTCGACAAATATGACATATTTCACATAAAAACCTATAAAAAGTAGGTGATCCTCAAAAAAAGAATGATGCAAAGAATATAATAGATCAGCAAAAATATAGTTTAGGTACGAAAAACATCGGAAAAAATGAAACGCTCAAGTGAGACTTGAACTATGAAAGTTCGCATTAAAAATGCTATAAAAAATCAGTCACATATAGTTTAGGTACTTGATTAACTTGAATTAAAGGTCTTATGTGAGTGGTTAACTCGTTCGAACTTCGGAAAGCCTGAACTGATTTTCGCCATACGCCGTTCGACAAGCTGTCGAACTCGATGAAGTTCCCATAGACGGCTGGAAGGCGATTATGTGTCGTTTCCATCTTCGTTACATCAATCAGTGTAAATACACTCGAGAGAAACAAACCGACTCACTCTGTACTTTCCCATTGAAAAGTTTCTAGCATTAAAATATTATAACTTAAATTTTATTTTATGGTTAAGAGTACAAAATTGTTACGCTTGTACTCATTTCCGAAATTAAAACCCTTTGGCCATCTACGGCACCACATTTCGAATTGAGTTTTCAGATAAAATACCGACAATTTTTTTTTGCGTACTAAAAATAATGTACCACACACTTTTAGTGTAGTTTCAAAAATTATAAATTTCGAAAGGACTTCCAAAAAAGCAACCTTATGATAACACATCACTAACACTATAGTCCGTTAAAAATAGCTCTACATCGATATGCAAAACTATTTTTAAAGAGTATTAGCAACCGAAATTACTAGTACTCGTAGTAACTAAACGAATTTGCTTGTACTAGGAGTGGTTTGATATCGATATTGTAAACTACCGACTCCTTAACCACTAGACTACCGACGCTTCTAATTATTTGAATTACCTGCATTAGGTAAGATGTATGTACAGAAAACATGTAAGTTACAATAGTGTCTATCCTTAAACTTTCTCGGTTCGTTATTAGTATCAGTTGGGATGTTTGAGTTTGCAAGGATTTCCCGTGGACGATAGTTAATCAGAACCCATTTAGCATCGGGCTCTCGTGAACAAAACAGTCCTAGGTAAACCGAGAATTGTAAGTTCAACTTTTAGTTACAATGTCACTATGTGACCTGAATATTAATAGGTTATTCTGTTATTTGAGAATTTCATATAAAATTATATACAGTCATGTTCATCTTGTATTAGTTTCCGTAGTATTATAATCTATTCACATGGCCAGCACCTTGTATAGTTTGGTTCTTTGTTTTTTATGTGCGAAAAATCCCCAAGGATACCACCCCTCCGGAGCCGGTGAAGGTGATTATGTCGAACTCGAACCGACTAAAACGCACGCCGTCTTTGGGTCTTTGGTTGCCGGAGGTGAGATTGCAGAAAACATATCTCTTGCACCCCGGCAGACCCAGGACCATCCCTTTCGAGATGGCCCCCTTCGCGTTGTGGGGACCATAAGGATTGTAACGTGATGTTATTTAACTTTAACTTTTTCTAAGAACTAGGTTATTAAATGCAAATATATTTGTCCAAATGCAGTTTCAAAGATTCAAACGTAGATAATATGTATGTAGCGGACGACATCCTTACATCAAGTAAGAATGTTCGATCCGCTCCGCTTATGAACATTGGGCCAACGCCTTATAAAACCGGTCAGCTACCATCGCGCTAGGCGACTCGAGACACAACTCAGTGGTACCTACTCACGCGCGTACGTTCTAAATTGTTTCATTTAATATCTGCTCATATTGTAGTCGCTTGCTTAATTTATAATTTAAATAGTAATTGTATTTAAAGTGTGTAATTTAGTGAAATATATTTAGCTGTTCTATCGCATAATAATATTCTTCATTTCACCGCCTTCTGTGTTCGTCCGCTTATTTCATCTCATCTCATCACGTAACCTTTCATTCTTCATTCTTCTGGACTACTGTTAGAAGTACCTTGCTAACATCTACACCTACGGCAAGCTACTTCTACATTGGTGACCCCGACGTGATCTGAATACGCAACCTTGCAAGCAATAACAACTACAACCGTACATCTGGGAAGCAGTATCTACATTGGTGACCCTCAACATCAGGTCAGAGCCCCATCTAAGTTTTGGAGTGAAAAAAATAAAGTTCTGGAACAATCTTTTTGACCTCGAAAATTTTCAAAGTCAAAGTATAAGGAGTTGGTACAAACCATAAGCGGTGAGCGATTTTTTTTTTCTACTATGTCTAACCCTGCTTCGGAGGAGGATTTTAAGGATGCGGAAGTGTCAGAGACTACCGAGGTTCTGCGAGTCGGAGTTAAATTACCCCCTTTTTGGCCAAGGGAGCCTGAACTTTGGTTCAGTCAGGTGGAAAGCCAATTTAAAATTTCAAAGATAACTACTGACGAAACCAAGTTCTGTTATGTTGTGGCACAGCTAGAGCACCAATACGCGGCAGAGGTCAAGGACGTCATTTTCAACCCCTCACCATCTGACAAGTATCTGAAGCTTAAATCCGAGCTTATTAAACGCCTGTCTGCATCACAGGAGAAGCGAGTGAGGCAATTGCTTATGCATGAGGAGCTAGGTGACAGGAAGCCCTCGCAGTTCCTGCGTCACATGCAGAGCTTGGCGGGCCCGTCTGTACCGGCCGATTTTTTAAAGACAATTTGGCGTAGTAGGTTGCCTGGTACCGTGCAGACTATTATTGCTTCGCAGGACGAATTACCGGTGGACAAGCTAGCCGACCTCGCGGATAAGGTGCACGAGATAGCTCCGTCGGCACCCCAGGTTGCAAGCACCTCTACAGCATCTACTTCTGATCACCTGTACACCGAGTTAGCCAAGCAGGTCTCAGAACTCACCAAACAGGTAGCCTTATTAACAGCACACCAGGGTCATGGTAGACGTAACGCTCGTAACTGGAGGCAAGGTCACTCACGCTCCCGCTCTAACAGCCGCTCCAGACGCATGCCCCAACAGCAGCCGCCAGCTGGTCACCCCCATTGTTTTTACCACTTCACTTATGGCCCGAAGGCAAGTAAGTGCAAACAGCCATGCACTTTCCCGGCGGAAAACTCTCAGGGCAGTTGCAAGTAGCGGCCAACGACTGTCCCTCATCAACAGGCCGTCTATTTATCACCGACCGTACTTCGAAAATGCAGTTCCTGGTGGACACTGGCTCAGACCTGTGTGTTTTTCCGCGGTCGGCTCTAAGGACGCCCTGTACAAAATCTAAGTATGATCTAATTGCAGCCAACAGTACAGTGATACATACTTACGGCCTTAAGTCACTGCATCTGGATTTTGGCCTTCGACGGGACTTCATTTGGAGTTTTACAGTGGCAGACGTCACGAAACCAATCATAGGTGCGGACTTCCTTTCGTTCTATCACCTCCTAGTTGATTGCAGGAAACAACGCTTAGTGGACGGTGTGACTTCTATGTCAGTTTCTGCTGTACGTTCTTCCACGCCTAATGAGACGATACTCTCGGTCAAGGCTGTTACAGGGGAATCAGATTACCATAACCTGCTGCGCGAATTCCCTGAAATTACCCGTCCTGCAGGAGTGTTTAAGGCACCTACCAATAAGACGCTGCACCATATCCGCACCACTCCAGGCGCCCCGGTTAGTACTAAACCTCGTCGTCTCGATCCGGTTCGCCTTGAAGCGGCTAAAAAAGAGTTTCAGGACATGATGACGGCAGGAACAGCACGACGCTCTGACAGCCCATGGTCTTCGGCACTGCACCTCGTAAAGAAGAAAGACGACGGGTGGAGACCTTGTGGGGATTACCGCGCACTCAACGCGAGAACCATACCGGATCGTTATCCAATTCGTCACATACACGATTTCTCGCATCAGCTTTCAGGATGTTCTATCTTTTCAACAATAGACCTCGTGAAAGCTTACAATCAGATAGCCTTGAACCCTGACGATATCCCTAAAACAGCTATTGCAACCCCAATAGGGTTATTTGAGTTCCCTTTTATGATGTTTGGGCTACGAAATGCAGCTCAAACGTTCCAGCGCTTCATTGATGAGGTTCTCCTATGCCTGGACTTTTGCTATGGCTATATAGATGACATATTGGTGTTTTCAAAAGGAAAAGATGAGCATTTGCGCCACTTGCGGCAGCTGTTTGAACGCCTTAAGCAGTATGGGTTATTGGTGAACACTTCCAAATGCACATTTGGTCAAGAAAGCGTCAAATTTCTAGGTTACACCGTTTCAGAGGCTGGAACTAAGCCACTGACGACCAAAGTCGACGCTATACAAGACTACCCATTCCCGAAAACGGTGAAAGAGTTGCGACGTTTCTTAGGGATGTTAAATTTCTACCGTCGATTTACACCAAACGCTGCACAGTTACAGGCCCCGCTAAACTCCATACTCGCTGGTTCGAACGTCAAGGGATCCCATCCGGTAAACCAAACTCCTGAGTTGTTGAACGCCTTCGAAGCCTGTAAGTCATCATTATCAAAAGCTACTTTACTGGCACACCCTGATATGTCCGCTGAATTAGCCATTGTTACAGACGCGTCTGATACAGCCCTAGGCGCCGTTCTCCAGCAACGCAAAGGAAACATCTGGCAACCATTGGCATTTTATTCCCACAAACTCAACAATGCACAGAGGAAATACAGCCCATACGACCGAGAACTGTTAGCGGTATATGAAGCCATAAAATATTTTCGGCATATGGTCGAAGCCAGATCTTTTATAATCTTTACCGACCATAAACCACTTACCTTTGCCTTCAAATTGAATCGGGATAAAAGCTCTCCACGACAATTCAGGTATTTGGATTTCATATCTCAATTTACTACGGACCTAAGGTACTTACCTGGCAAGGAAAACGTCGTAGCTGATGCACTATCACGCGTGGAAGAAGTATCAGCAGCCATCAACTTCGAAGAGCTTGCAAAACTTCAGGAAACCGACCCTGAACTGCAATGCTTACTTCACAATGGTTCCAGCCTGCAACTAGAAAAAGTTATGACCCCATTATACAATAACTTACCTGTTTATTGTGACGTGTCTATGAACTCACCTCGCCCCTACGTTACGCCGTCACTCAGAAGAGATGTCTTCAACTCGCCGCACAATCTTCATCATCCCGGCATCTCAGCTACAGTGCGACTGGTCTCACAAAACTTTGTGTGGCCTGGGATTCGCAGAGATTGTAGAGAGTGGTCTAGACAGTGTTTGCATTGTCAAACATGCAAAATTACCCGTCATACTATCTCTCCTCTATCCACTTACCTGACTCCTTCCTCCAGATTCTCTCACATAAATCTGGACCTAATAGGGCCCTTAACACCTTCTTCTGATTACAGATACTGCCTCACCGTAATCGATCGATTTACTCGATGGCCTGAGGCGTTTCCCTTAAAGGACATTACAGCAGAAACCTGCGCAGCAGCCCTTGTATCTGGTTGGATAGCGCGGTTTGGCTGTCCTGCACGCATCACTACAGACAGAGGACGTCAATTTGAGAGCAGCCTTTTCAACGCCCTGTCTTCCTTGGTTGGTGCACGTCACTTTCGCACCACTGCCTATCACCCCGCTGCCAATGGCATCGTGGAGCGCCTACACCGTCAGATGAAAGCCTCCATCATGTGTCACACATCATCGCCGTGGACTGAAGCGCTTCCTCTTGTTCTTCTTGGTATGCGAAGCGCCCTCAAAGAAGATCTACAGACTTCCCCTGCAGAGCTCGTGTATGGCGAGCCACTTCACCTGCCAGGACAGTTCATCTGTCCTAAAGATGACTACACTGCAGCCGATGTCACGGAGTATGCAAGCCGCCTTCGCTTTCATATGGCCCAGCTGACACCACGTCCCACTTCATGGCATACATCTTCGTCGCCTTTCTACATACCGCGAGACTTGTCAACCTCAACTCACGTATTCCTGCGGCAAGATCGCGTTCGCAGCTCACTAGAAGCACCATACGCTGGCCCTTTCAAGGTTCTACAACGGCAGCCCAAATTTTTCACCATAGACGTACGAGGCAAGAAGACGAACATTACCGTTGATAGGCTGAAACCAGCTTATTTACTTGCAGAAGAAGCAAAACCATTGACGCCGCCTCCTCTACCTTCTACGACACCAGTTTTCGCAGAAGAGAAGAGAACAAGAAGCGGCAGAAGAGTACAATTCCCCGATTTTTATCGACCGTAGTTACGGTCTGGCCAAGGGGAAGATGTAGCGGACGACATCCTTACATCAAGTAAGAATGTTCGATCCGCTCCGCTTATGAACATTGGGCCAACGCCTTATAAAACCGGTCAGCTACCATCGCGCTAGGCGACTCGAGACACAACTCAGTGGTACCTACTCACGCGCGTACGTTCTAAATTGTTTCATTTAATATCTGCTCATATTGTAGTCGCTTGCTTAATTTATAATTTAAATAGTAATTGTATTTAAAGTGTGTAATTTAGTGAAATATATTTAGCTGTTCTATCGCATAATAATATTCTTCATTTCACCGCCTTCTGTGTTCGTCCGCTTATTTCATCTCATCTCATCACGTAACCTTTCATTCTTCATTCTTCTGGACTACTGTTAGAAGTACCTTGCTAACATCTACACCTACGGCAAGCTACTTCTACATGTACTTCATTCATTATTAGTACTTACTAATAAATTGTGACGGAAAAATCTCCTTGTGTCAAACAATGGCCCACCTTATCAGATCATAGCCGCTGTGCCCCAATATCTGCACAATGGAGGACCTCAACAAGGTTACTGCGGAGGCCATCAGCACAATTAGTATTGCCAAATATTGGACTGGACACATCTAATTGCTTGAATTACTTTTTTTATAGCATTTACAATGCTAACTTTAAAATTAAAAATGATTGAAAAATCATTCATTGGTTCCAATAGTTCGTAAGAAAGTAGATGGCTCCACCTTAAAGACGGATATAAAGAGAAGGGAAATTTGAAGTGATTCTAATGTGGCTCAATAGCTCAGGTGGAAGAGCATTCCCCCTGTAAGGGAAAGGTCGTGGGTTCAAGTCCCACTTAAGCATTTCATTTCTTCCGATGTATTCGAAAATTTAATTACACTGAAAATTGCGAACGGCTCGACGGAGAAAATTGACAACCGTAGAGCAAACTGTGATTCTACGGCGAGGCAAACGGTGAGACATCAAGTGTGATGCAGTAAACAACGTATAATACGTACCCTTCACTACCTCACCCTTCACGAATACCAGAAGACTCCCAGTAATACAATAACTAAATATTAACTAAGAAGTTCCCAGTCCCGAATTCATTGTCCGCCTTAAAATTACTGTTTGCCGCAGACTATAAAGACTATAGACTACATCTTCCCATTTACCAGCTTTCTCCAATATTATCTTTCTCTCGTTTATTTGTCGAGAACTATTGGTAAAATTCCAATTTTGTTTCTACCAGCGATATTAAATACAGTCAAATGGAGTAAACACGAATAAAATGGTGGGCAACGTTATCTTGTTATTACTTTTAAAGAAGTTGTTCGTATTTTACCAACATTTCAGTATTTTTCCTTATTCACCCTGTTTGTGTGTACCTACCAAAAAATATTAACGTTTTTTGGTAAACGTTGTAAAATATACAAAATGTTTTTCGCTATGCATATTTTAAATTGAGTTGAGTAGTCAATTTTTAGACGAGGGTTAGAAAAGGCAAACACTTTTTATTATGCTAAAACGTTTGAAATAACTAAAAGTCGTGCTTGAATTAACTCGAAAAGGTAAAAAAAAGAATTCGGTACTTTATAAAATAAATGTAAGCAAGCATTTTCAGGTTAATAAATGTTTCCTGTTTTAGTTCATCAAAGCATGGATACTGGCTTTGATGAAATAAACATTCTTAAAAAAAAAATATAATATTTTTTATTTTTTTCTACCACACAGGTGGCAGACAGGCACAATTTTCTTCCTATATTTTGTTTCCGATGTATTTTCTTTTCAGATCAAGTTAAATTATG
Organism: Eilema sororculum; assembly: GCA_914829495.1. NCBI lineage: Eukaryota > Metazoa > Arthropoda > Insecta > Lepidoptera > Erebidae > Eilema > Eilema sororculum. The sequence continues at coordinate 13,170,483 of OU618552.1, read as the reverse complement.
TAAAAATACTGCTTATTCATGGAAAAGTGTTAAGAGAGTAAAAATGTGTAAATAATGACGTTGATAGGTATAATGTAATGTGTAATGGCGAAAATACAAACTGCGATTGTCACTATTAAATGCATAAATATTTTTATTGCAAATTAAATAAAATTTAGCACGTTTTAACATTATTGAAAGGAAAGTAGCGGCCTATTCCAGTTCAGAGAATTGTTAGTTTTACTATAAATACCAACGACTGCAAGCAGGAAATATATTTGAGCAGTTTTAGTCACTCAAGATTGTCACACTACATAAAATTATTAGTCACAACCCGACTGACTGAACATGGCTTAAGTCGAATTTCTAAAATCACTTGAACTGAATCCTGAATAATGAGGATCTGAGAGATAGTGGCCTTTCCATAACCCCGTAACAAAATAAATAACTATACTTTTATATAAACACCCGTATACTTTGTTTGCAGTGGTCCGGACCGTCGACTTGTCTCCAGACCGTCCTTTATGCTAATTGAGCAAAGTTTGATACAAAGGGTCACCGACAGTTGATAGTACTTGTTTGTGTTTCGAGACGCGCCCGCGTCACTTCCCTTCGTTTAGCTACTTTCTGGAACATGCCCAAGTTATTAGAACTACCCTTTGTAGCAATATACGAATGTAAATGTAAAATTTTGGATATTTGGTCGCTGTAACCGTATTATTGACTTTTTCATTTCTTTTTCTCTATGTTATTAATTTTTTTCAGTCCCATATGATGTATAAGCCGAATAATCTTTTCATTCTCTTGAGTTTTTACTCTAATTGAGGACTTGAATGTATTTATTTTGGATTGGCTGAAACCAACAATAAAAACATGGCTATGAAATTGTATTATCTTTTATATAGTTTAAAGGCACTTTGCAGACTGGGCTGTAGGCGTGATAATATAACTTTTGACCTTTCTAAATATCACCAGCTGATCGAAATAAAAAAATCTATTACCACCATGTTGTTAACTTCTGTTGAAAGATTTGGCTACCCTACTGTTGGGAAACTCTCAGTGAGTCAAAAGAAAGACAGGTGGAAATTATTTAAATTAATTCAGTGAAAAGGTACAACAGAATAGACACCTTCATAATTATGCTTTTCTAAAGCTCTTGGTGGTTCTGTGATAACTTTGCTGTAACAATACATTTGAACCGAAACAAACATCAAAGACAACATCGACCAATTCTACAATATTCGACGGTACACGAAACATATGTGCAGTCACGTGACAATAATTACTTAAGACCCACCGCTCTACTTATGTACGTAGTTTGGACAAGCTCGACTGGTTTCGGGCCAAGAGGGTCGCTTATCAATTAGTGAATAAGATATAAGTCAATGTTGTGGAAAATTGTCCTGAACAAGCTAATGAATTTAGATTTCATTAGTTATTTATTCAATATTAATTTATGAGTTTACGCTTCATTGGAAAAGTGATAAATGAAAATGTGTATTCTAGAAACAAAGATCCCAGGTCTGATATTAGTACACACCTTTAGTTTGGACAATAATACAATTTAAGTTCGAAATACATCGGGAAAAAGAAGCGCTCAAGTGGGACTTGAAGCCACGACCTTTCCCTTACACTTGAACGCTTCTTTTTCCCGATGTATTTCGAACTTAAAAAGTTAATAAATGCTAAAAAATCATTCAAATACAATTTAATAAGTACAACAGTTTTATTTGCTCTTAATAACTTGGTTTTAAGATCATTTTGAGACTTTGTAGTTAAGATATTTATGATGCTGGCTGTACAAACAATTTATACTCGTATATTAGAATCGGTAGTAATTTCTTTTACTTTAAATCATTTGTGAGTGTACATTCTCATTAAAAACTAGTACAGGGTAGGTATGTATGAGCACCCAACTGCTGCACATTGTGTGGAAAGTGCAGCCAGAGGGTGGACGATAAAGTCACACTACGTAATTATCCATTATGAAGCGGTACACGTCGCAGCGGTTAGCACTAAAACTTCTGGGAATTTTCAGCTTAATTATTTATATGTATCTACCTAGGTACATGAAACAGTGCGCTCATAAATATACATAAATATACATATTACTTTTGAGAGACGAATGATATGTTTACATTGTGAATTAGTCCAAATCACGCACAGACCATAATTTGACCAAACCGATAATTTATGATTTTTGAGTAGGTATAGCATTTTTTATAGAAATTGTCTTACTGAAAAAATACTAACAAAAGTTGCCTGAGAAAGGCTTCATAAAAAATCATAAATGGTTGCGGGAGATATCGATCGACGCGAAAAACAAAACTCATTTTAAATGGTTTGTATGTCACATCAGAATTTGAGTGCTTTTTCAAATCGATGCCGGGGTAATTTGAGTTTTTGATGCGTACACATGTATATAAACCAATTTTCACATATTTATGCCATATTCAGGTTTTATTTAAATGATTTTTTTTCCATAGATGTACCTTATATAGGTAGTACATTCTTATATAGATATTATTGAATTATCCAGTCTATTTGACTCAATTCGACTACTGTCATTACATGTTGAAATTCGGATCCAGAGTATGAAATTATACGAGAAATCCTCATTAAAAATCGAATATTTTTGCGGCATTAACCATGCTTAACAGAAAAATGCCATATTCAAATCCCTCACCTTTTTGCCCCTTCATTTTATCGCACGAAATTGCACATTGTTCTTATGTGAATTACAAGCGGCGCAATTTCCTCGTCTTCTAAAAAAATCCTCGCACAATTAATTGAGGATAGGTTGTAGGATGAAGACGAATTATAAACATGACATTGATAAACGACGGAGCATCTAGTTGTCACCTTTTCATTAAACATCGCTGATCAATTGAAATACCTTTGTGACAAACAGTTGGACGAGTAATAATGAAATATTAATTACTTTATATCCATTGTGTCTTTTGTGTTTATTCATGGAAGCATTCGTTTGTAATAAATCAGTCTGGTGATTGAAATATTTTGTATCTATTTATTTTGTTATGCCGTTAAGCTTTTTATTGGTAATTATTTTTAGTCTTTCTTTTCTTTCTTTCTCTGTCTTTTGGATTTGTTTAGATGAAGGATGCTTTTCTTAATGTTTTGAGTCTCATTTAAATGTAATTTTGTGTAGAAATACCTATTTGTACTACTTTGACTAACTGTGCCCACGACTTCATTCGGGGGGATTACGATCTTGTTAAAAAAAGCCCTGTATCAACATTCATATGCAATTATTCATTTTACTAACAGCAGACCTTTCAACTTTATTAATTTATAAGCAGTTTATTTTTCTAATCTCAAGCTCGAAAAACTAGATGATTTTATAAAATCGTTAACCAATTGTTAATACATTAATTGCTCAAAGGCTTTCGGTTCTCTAGAAACTTTCTTGTCTTTGATGTTAAACCGTTAATATTTATTAAGTCTAATGAATTCTTAAGATTAATTCTTTGTTACATTAATTGCTTTGCCTCAGTTCAATATAAAATGCCTATACTTCACAGAAGACAGCCGAAGGCCTTTTGTTCGTCATGTTCACAGACTAGAATGAAAGTAAAATAGGTATTGCTAACTAAAACTAGTAATTTTAATTTATTTTACGCAATACCGTAAAATAAATTAAAATTACTTTAATTTGAAATAAAACTATTTTGAAAGAAAAATTCTACTAGTTTTCATGATAAATAAATTACAGTAGTATTACAGTAGTAGAGTAAAAATAAATTACATACAAGACTAATACGGGTGGAGGGTAAACGGAACTATGTACTTAGGGGATTTTTTCCAAATTTAAATAATACCTCTAGGTGATTTTGCTATCAAAACTGCACCTAAAAACTACTATAAAAGCACCCGGTATATACCATAAATATTTTCTTACCATAAACATGCCAAAGCAATTTAATATAAGCATGTTTACATATCGTATAAAAATGTATCGCCGCCCTAAACAAATATTGTATTTTGTAATCCATCACGATAAATTGCAAAAGATTTAGGGATATTCTCAACAACTTTAAAACCCATCATTCCATAGCGCGATAAATTTTAATACTGTTGACACTATTCGTAAGCTTAGAACGTTAACATGAATAGTCGGGTAGTTTTATTGTTTGAAGTACACCTCGCAATTTTATGGCTGTGCTGCGCAATTCCATCTGCGATAAGGTTACTCTTTTATGGGCTGTAGCGGGATGTTATATAGCTGTTTTTTTATATAGGACATGTCAATTTGACTTCACCTCGCCTGATGTTAAGCTAAAGGCAAAGTCTCGGAAAGAGGGTCACCATCGGAAACATGTACCATGTTAACAGTGGTGGCACTCAGCTTGACGGCCTCATTAGATGCCTTTTCACGCCCCGCTTAAAGGACCCGGGACTGTAGGAAGAAGGAAACACGTGAGCTGGCAGGGAGTTCCAGGTCTTAATGGTGCGGCATAGGAATGAGTCGCTAAAACGCTTGGTTCTTGCTGGTATACTCTGCACCGTATATGGATGGCGTCTTAGCCCTGCACGTGTCGTCCTTTGTAGGAAAGGAGAGGGTGGGACTAATTGGAAGAGCTCGTCAGAGCATTCACCATGGTAGAACTGCCAAAGACGCAACATCTCTACGCATCTGCAAAGGCTCGAGGGTGTTCTTGACCTGTACCAACATTTTAATAAAAAAAAAAACATGTATATAGAGTCAGTCAATGTTCAGAAGTTAATTATAACCTAACCTTATTAGATATTTAGTAGAAAGAAGGGTATCTCAATTACCGGTGTTACTACTAGTAGTAAGATTGGTAGTAACACGGGTAATAAACGAGTTTTAAAAGTACATACATTTAATAAAACATTATCCCCGCAGGGTATAGGCAGAGGTGAATTAAGACCCAAATTACACCAATCGTTGTATTCGGTCTCACGTAATAGGGGATGTGCTTATTGCCGTATTCCGGGCACAATTGTTGACTCGAGCTATGCATATGATGTATATATGGCCTATATAATATCTGTCTGGTGTTAAACAGTCCTATCCCTTAGTCGCCTAGTACGAAACCGCATGGGAAGAGATGGGGTGGCCCAAATTGTACTCTGCCGGGATCCAAGTTTATATAGGTAGTAATATTATTAATTTTGCAACCAGTGGGCTATCATGAAAGCTTAAAAGGTTTATTGCTAGTAAAGGAAGCTCGTGGACTATTTACTTAAATATCCTTAACGGATAGAAGGTACCGTGGAAGTAAACTAAGTATGAGCATATTTATGGGTAACTTTGTAAGATTTTATTACTTACCATTATAATTTCTGTTAAATTAAAAACTTTCCAAAATACTACGCTGTATTATAGCATTAGGTAACAAAATATATTACTACAATAGTTACTTCAATTCTATTTTCTCAACAAATTTATCATATTACGATACATTTTAATAGAAATAAATTATCAACGCATTCTTTTATCTTTCTTCTAAGGCTCAATTTACCTAATTTTAATTTCAAATGGAATTCCAAATGTGTTTAAAATATCAACGATAGGAATAATTTTAATTGTGTATTTTACAACGGTATTTCTTTTTTATATGCAAAGAGAGAGGCGTTATAATTTTGACTTATCTGTCTGTCTGTCTGTGGCATTATAGCTCCCGAACGGATGAAGCGATTTAAATTTTTTGTTTGTTAAAGGTGACTTATGTGCGAGTGTTCTTAGACATGTTTGATGAAATTCCGTTGAGCCGTTTAAAATTTATAGGGTTAAAGTGGCAATGAGGAGTTTCGGGGTTTTCTTTTAATTTTTTAATTTATAGATTTATAGATTATTATAGTATTTAAAAACCACTTGCACATCGATGATTACAAAAGAGCTACATGTTGAAGTAACATTGACCTAAATAATAAATAAATATTCCACAACATTCTACACAAATGTGTTATGGAATCTACAATGCGGATAAACATACTTAGATATTTTTTTGTAAATACATACATATTATACATAGAAACATGTAAATGGTCATATTCACGCATAGAAATATTTGCAACGAGCGCCTCCTGTGCGGCAGTCGCATTCACTACCACCATGCCACAGATGCTGTCATAAAAATTATCATTAATTATCTTACAGCCATTCGTTACTTTCGCCAGGTTTACTTTTATGCCATAGTTCTTATAAATTCTGCTATGTGCTTGTGACTCTCGACACCGTTCGTAACCACAGGGACTTTAGTGTGTAAGAGCCACACATAACCAGGTGGTCCTTAGATATTTAGGTGTGCCCAATGATAAATAAATCTCTAAAGTACTTTGATTTTTCACCAAAATCATTGTACTTCTGACTGTTTTGAACTTTGTATAAGACTTACCAGTTTGATTTCAAGTATTTCTGCGAAATAAATTAAGCTGCCCTTGAAGTTTCCGTTTGATAAACTTTTAATACAATCTATAACAGTGTATTGACATTTGAGCTTCTATATTATCTAAGTCAAAAGATTACAGAAGGCAATGTTAAGTTGTTCTTGAAATAGTTTGTTGCTTCAATATCTTGGCGTTGTTTCTGGTTGGATTAAAGAGGTTCACCTCAGAACCAAGGCTACATTTACTTCTTCTCCTTTAAACCCCCGACGCATAGGTTGTATGAATGTTATAAGTTTGACGTGTCATTCTGTCTGTCTGTCTGTCTGTGGCATCATAGTTTCCGAACAGATGAACCGATTTCAATTTAGTTTTTTTGTATTAAAAGTGACTTATGTGTATGTGTAACATGTTTGATGAAAATCGGTTAAGTCATTTAAAAGTTATAGAAATTAAAGTGGGGATTGGGAGAGTCGACGGTTTTTTTAAATGTTTCAATATTGGCTTTCAGCTTAATGGTATCATCGTCCATCTTTTGGATAGGCTAATACGAATTTTATAGAAACGACTGCCGTATAAAACTCCATCTAACCTTGGGAGCCAGGTAGCCTTAAGCCCTCCCGCCACACCCTTCTAGTTATAACGCTTTTGTGCACACCCTTTATCCACAGTCATTAAGCTACAGAAACTTCTGACTGTCACACTGTTTGAGCTGATATACAAAGTTTAAAACTGTACACTGTCACAAACTGTTACAACTTATTATTAATGCTAGACAAAGTCTAACTTATTTTGTTCAGTAGTTGAATATTTCAGGTATCTGTTAAACTCTATGCACATTTTCACTGAAATGTGCTCAAACTTGTATATAGTTTTGTTGTAGGCCATTGATGTTACTTAGAGTTGGCGGTAATTCAGAGTAGAGTAGGCTTTATGTAGTATTCGTGCTATGACAAAATTTAACTAATGTTACAGAACAGATAAGAGTACAATCTATCAAATATTTAAGACCTCGATTACGATAATTTGTATTTGTGTTCCTTCCATTAATTCAGTCTGATATTATAATTCTATGTTCTAATATTCTCTAAAAAAATGCGAAAGTAATTCTTTTTGTTAACCTAACCCAATGAGTTTACTGAAAAGTGAATGCAACTGGCCTCGAGCTCTTCCATCAATTGAAAGAATCAAAGAAAAAAAGATCAACTTGCCTATTGCAATGCACTGTTGAACACGTGCCCTAGCTCCTGAACCTCCACCTAAACTATGAATATTTTATTGAATTCCTAGCCCACGATTTTATCCACCTTTCAATTTAATAGAAAATGTTAAACAGCTCTCTGTAAGAGCTGTGCTAAAGTAATATTTTTAATCCCACCCCAAGATCAGCACGCTCAACAAACAAACTCTTGTGTTTATTATTAATATAAAGATACGTGTCTGTTCCTTGTAAAGTAGACCCGCGTTATATGGCAGAAAAAATAATTAGGGAGGAAAGCTCATCCGTCACGCGCCGTGACCCTTACAGCAATAATTACTAAGGTAAATTAACAATAATAATATGTACAGAATACCTCCCACCAGTTGTATGTTATTTTAGTTAGGAAAATCGTATTTCACCTTTCTCTTTGTGCCCGATTGACGGCAGACGGCTCGCCCCCTATTACGTTGGACTGAAAATCATAGTTGAGTTGAGTTAAATGTGCGTGTTAATACACCTCTGGTATCGGTAGCTTAGTGGTTAAGGAGTCGGCCTTACGATCGAGAGGTCCCGGGTTCGATCCTGGCCATTACACTACCGACGTGAACCCACTCCTAGCACAAGCATTTTAGCTTAGTTGGAGGGGTTAGAGGGAATATTAGTAACTTCGGTTCTAATATTCTTTAAAAAAAAAAAAAAAATATATATATATATATATATATATCATTAAATTCATTTATTGAAGAACCAGGACTCATACAGTATAATTGTTATTCATAGTCACATTAATCTTCTACTACATACATACACTACATAATTCTTCTACTCTAGTCAATTGCGACCCACTTACACAGATAGGTGGCACTTCGGTCATTTTTGAACTGCCCGCCTGAAAGACCATGCATTGACTTTTCTTACAATTGTACATCAGCCCATGATCCGCTGCATAGTCCTCGCATGAACTCAGCAGTATTAGTTAGTAGTAGTTAGTAATTTACAGGTGTGGGTATATTTATGTATGTATACTTTCTCTCTATCTGAAGATAGAAGATATAATAAGATAAGTAGTTGCCCAAAGCAGTCATTTAATGTGAAATGCAATCTTTGGAAGAATGTACGAAGGTGTTCAGAGCATAAGTTAACCTCACTGCAAACCCGAAGCCATGCTCATTGATAAACGGGACTCAGGCGCAGGACATTCTCTCGGCGTGGGTAGGGCAGGTGATAGTCGCTCTTAATAAAAATGTTGAAAAGAGTAAGAAAGTGAACACCAGTCCCAAAAATGGTAACTTTGAACGCAACTAGGATATCGTTAGATGAAAAACAAGAAATACCCCTTGTATTTCGAAGCCTGAAAAAAAAGTTACTTAAGAATGGCATAATACAAAACTCGAAGTAGTATTAAATGCAGATTGTGATAGTAAAAATATTATTAATCTGTATTTAGTACTAGGTACTTACTTAAATTTTATAGAGCCTTATTTCTTCCCCTACCCTTCCATAAAGTTTAATTATAGCGCACAAGTTTTCATCAGTAATTCGAAGTTTAAATTATACTCGTCAAGAAGTAAGAAGTCATTACTTGACTAAACACTCACTTCGTAGAATTAATAACATCGTTTAGACATCGCTCTACGCCGTAGACACTAGCTACGAACTACAAGCCGCCAACGTAGCACTGATCTAACTTTTGTATCATGATCTCGTAAACTTTCGCATGACACAATTACGTTTATGAGAATTATAATGATTACGGTATTAATATTTGCGTTGGTTCAATTACTTTATCAGAGGTTTTAGTAGGAAAAGGGTACAAATCAAAGTTTGGATGGATGCATCATAATATATACCTTCTTTAGGCTATTCCAGCAGCCACAACATGAGGAAATAGACGTATTGCTTTATTTCTCTTCGACCAATGAGATTGATGAAAGAAGGTGTCACGTGACCAAAACGGTATTATATTGTGATGTAGACACAATCTCTTTGTTTGAAACGTCACCAGGTAGAGGCTGCTGCAGACTACAAGGAAACAAATAGAAAAGGTGGATTCTGCGAAATGAACAAAGGCTATAAAAATTATTATAAAATACTCCGAATTTTTAGTATAATATTTTTAGTTGGTATATTAGACGAGTTTTTATATTTTCCTTTACAATTTTAGAAGAAAAACATTTTTTTTATAATGTACAGTTACGCAGAACGCCTTTCTTTTTTGATCGGTATCAAGATATGATTTTTCATAAATAATGTGAAAGTTTTAGTATTGCTTCAATCTATATTGTGTTTCGAAAAACATAATCTTATATCGTAAAAGGAACATCGAAATATATATCTTTTGAGTATTACAAAAAAATCTTACACATCAGTAATTTATCGATGAACTCTTTGTAAAGATTGTTTCGTAAATTTCTTAGTATTCAGTAGCTTTTGTTGCTGACTGTATTAATGAAAAAGGGAACAAAACGGTTTATTCCATTCAGTCCTACCAGTAGTTCGAAAATTGAACTATTAGGACAAATATTTTTATCCAACCTGCTGGACTGACTTTTTTTCCAAACTGTTTTATCATCGGAGTTAGTGAACAGTTAGGATTTTTTTGTCCTAACATTTCAAACACCCGAGTTAGTATAACAGTAAAAATTGCGTCCGTTCTTATTTTATAGTTTTTATTTATTTTTAATCATGCACCCAACCTATAATATGAACTTTGACATTTAATTTTATGACGTCACTAAATCTTTTTTCATACAAGTTACCTTACAACTTATCGTTTTGACGCTTATAATAGTATCCTAATATATTCCTAACAATTGGCTATTATCATATACTTAAAATAAATTATATAACCGAGCTTATTAAATTAAGAATGATAAAAGAGCGGTAAAAATTGCGTCGATTCTTATTTTATAGTTTTTATTTATTTTTAATCATGCACCCAACCTATAATAGGAACTTTGACATTTAATTTTATGACGTCACTAAGGCCCGTATTCTATAACGACGCTTGGTTCTGAATCTCGATTCACAATTTACAGTCCATCAAATCTAAGAGGTACCGTTTGACGTTTCATATTTTTCAAACCGAAACAACTTTGTTCATACGTACATTATTCAGTTTCGATAACCTTTTTCATAAAACCATGAATTTAGAAAGATTTCATTATTGTATCTAAAAATGTACAATTCTTAATATCTAAATGTAATTGAAAACTTTCAAACAAAGCAAAATAACACATATTTACATAGTAAATAATTTCTAATAGTTATATTCTTGACCTCATTACAAAGTTACGTAGTTAGGTCACTGCACGTAGTGTTGCGACTCTTCGGATACACTTGTATGCAAAAAAATCGTTTACATATACGAAAAATCGAATGTATTATTTACAAATTACACTTGACAACCAAACAAATATTTTTTCATGTGAATGGGATTTATCTCACATATTACGATTACATAACTAAATAGTTATGTAATCGTAAAATATGAGATAAAACCCATTCACCAAAAATACGTATTTATAAATCAAATATATTTGCTTCTTTAAAAAGTTGTCGAAAGCGATTTGTCGATTTTTGATTTTCGCGCCCAAATAAGTCGGGGTTTCTCGCGCTAACGCTGTCGAAATAGTAAATGGAGTCAGGGATAGTGTTTTTTACATTTATTTTTGTGTATGATAGTATGGGTTTGCATATTACAGAGAAATAAACAAATTTTTAACAAGCACATCCATTGATTTTACAATTACAATTTTTTCTTCTAAGTCTTATTTCTACGTCTAAAACTAATAAAAATAAGGTATGTAGAACCCATTCACAAAAATGTTGTTGCCTGATGTTATAAATTAACGACGTTACTGCGCGACCGCATAATGCACTGAATACACAGATACCCTAAAATAAATTAATTTAATTATTTTTAGGTCAATAGGCAAAATCGCAGGTGTCCAAGTCTCTACAATTTTTTTTTTCTGGCAACACTGCCAACTACAAGCGCATGCGGTCCGCTCGGTCGGTTCGGCGTCAGCAGTCTCTCGCCATCTTGGAAGCTGACTGTGCGCGTACTTGCTTTCTCGTTTGTGTTTTACAATTTGTGACTTGGCTATTACTTTTCTGGACTGATCATTCTTTATCCGTTTACCTTGGCAATATTTATACTGGACTCCGAACTAAGCAAGTGTTTATTAATAATGTCGAAAAGAGGACGTACTTTGAACAGCCAGGCTCGTGAATTGGTGGTGAAATTACACGAGTATTTTGAGCGTGAATCTCAAAATGGTGGACTTCTACTGCCAGTTACACAAGTTCGGGATCGCGTCGGTGAAGCTCTCGGTATTGGTAGCCGCACCGTTGGCAAAATATTAAGTGAAAAATATGGGCCTTCGGGGAGTGACAGTAACGTACTTCACACACCGAAAAAACGAAAAAGAAATAAACCTGTGACAGGCATCGATGAATTCGATAGTCATGCTATTAGAAACCATATATACGGGTATTTTACAAGAGGCGAATTTCCAACATTGGCAAAGTTATGTGCAACTTTAAAAGATGCCGGGCTGTATAAGGGAAGCATAGAGTCGTTGAGAACGGTAATAACAGGAATTGGCTTCAGATACAAAAAAGTTGACAAACGAAAAATTGTTATGGAGCGACATGACATAATTATGCAGCGACTAACATTCCTGCGCGAAGTTAAACAAATTATAAACTGGGATAATGTAATATTTTTGGACGAAACTTGGCTAAATTCCAACCATTCTGTGCCGAAAACATGGACTGATGATTCTGAAGCTTCGTGCTCGAAGGTGCCGATAGGAAAAGGTGGACGCCTCATAATATGCCATGCTGGGTCAGCGTCTACAGGCTTCGTGGAAAACTCTTTATTAGCTTTCCAATCCAAAAGCACTAAAGAGTATCATGAAGAAATGGACGCAGTAAGGTTCCGAGAGTGGTTCTTAAATTTATTACAGAATATCCCTCCTAACAGCACAATTATAATGGATAATGCCCCATACCACTCTGTGCAAATTGATAAAGCACCTACGTCAGCCAATAAGAAAGCAGATTTGGTGGCATGGCTGCAAAGAAAAGGAGAGGATGCCGACATGTCACTATTAAAAGCTGAATTATTACAGTTAGTGAAATTGCATAAACCACCAAAACCGACATATGTAATTGACCAATTGGCCGAAGAGCACGGGCACAAAGTCATACGACTTCCTCCGTACCATTGCCAATATAATGCCATTGAACTGATTTGGGCCCAAGTTAAAGGTAATATTTTATAATATTATAATAATAACACGAGTACTTCTAACATTTATAATTTAAACAATGGTTTTCGTCTGCTATCAAATAGTTACATTATTGTTTTACAGGTTATGCAGCAAGACACAACACAAAACCACCCTTCAGTGTCAAGAAAATGGAAGGTTTATTAAAGGAAGCATGTGCCCAAGTTACACAGGAAGATTGGAGTAAAGTAGTACAAAAAACAAAGAAAATAATAATGGACGACTTCGAAAGAGACGTACACTTTGATAATGTAATGGACAATCAACTGGTCATTAATTTAAATGACGATGATGACGAAGACGACGATACTAGTACTAGTAGTGAATAAAAAAATATCCTAAACATTTCTTTTATTTAATTATAACAATTGATTTCTTAAAATTCGGATATTATAGTAATCGATCTCTTAAAGTTCGGATATTATAGTAATCGATTTTTTCATCCCATCCCTATCATTCAATTGTCAGAACTGTCAAACGGTACTTCTTAGATTTGACGGACTGTAGCTGAGGACAGTTAGTATACGATCGTCGATCACCTGAATCGCGTCATTCCTGAACAACGCTTAATTGTGAATCGACCCTCAAACTGACATAATAACTGTAACCAGCTGAATGACGTCTAGACGTCAGACTTGAATAGAGATTATTTTCATTTATGTTATCATGGATATTTTTGATGAAATTTATTACTATCAGGCAGTTTTTCCATATAATAGAAATAGGTTAATTCCAAGGCGACAGTTACGTGATGCGCAAGACCCGTACGCAATAGATGGAAATCAGTTCAAAAAAAATATCGGTTTTCAATCAAAATCCCCAGAGTTAGAAATTTTTGTGTGTCTAGGATTTAGGATTCTACGCCACAGGATCGTATCAAGTAAGTAAGCAGTGAGCACTGGACATAGTTTTATGTTATTTACTTTTATGCACTATGCAGGTTATGCAGGAAGGTTCTACAGTAATTTGCCGCCTAAGTGACCAGCCCCTTTGTCTGATTATTGATAGTTCACCACAGATATGCAATGAGTCTGGCAGACAAGGCAAAGCAAAGTAAACAGTCCAGGGTAACGGTAGAGGGCAAAAGAAACCGACGCCAGACAACATCAGATTCTACCTCTAGTCGTAGCGGATATCTACTCCACTACACTTCACACAAATCCATACTTCCATACTAATATTATAAATGCGAAAGTAACTCTGTCTGTCTGTATGTTACGCTTTCACGCCTAAACTACTGAACCGATTTTGATGAAATTTGGTAGAGGTAGATTATACCTTCAGAAAGGCTATGTTTTGTCGCGATAACCGACATCCACGCAGATGCAGCCGCGGGCAATAGCTAGTAAATAAATAAAAACGATGCGCACCTGACAACTTCCATAATGTATCTGGACAGGCAGTCCTGGCGCGGTGAGATAAGGTAGAAAGGTTCAACTTGATATAAACTGGACTTGGTCTGAATATTGCGTATGGCTGACTTCGGGGGTTCACACTATCTACGAGTACTACAAGAATCAATATTGAAAAAAATAGCTTTGAGACATCATCATCCATATCCATACTAATATTATAAATACGAAAGTAACTCTGTCTGTCTGTATGTTACGCTTTCATGCCTAAACCACTGAACCGATTTTGATGAAATTTGGTATAAGGGTAGATTAGGACATGAGAAAGGACATAGGCTATGTTTGGTCACGATAACCGACATCCACGCGGGCGGAGCTAACTAGTTAACTCTATATTTTGTTTGAAGTCAATATATTTTATCTTCACAGTTACTCTGTAGAAAATTACTGCACGTGTGCCAGCCAGCAGTGCCGAGGACTATGGCTAAACTGTCATACAAACTAGCGACACAAAATAGAAGATATTTAAAATATCCCACGAATATGTCTGCACATAGTCATCAACAAAACCGGCGAGCGTAGAAGGGAAAGATTTATACCAGGATCGTGAACTGTAGTCTCTGCCTACCCCGTTGGGAAAAAGGCGTGACTGTATGTATGTATCGCCATCAATTTTGTAGAATTGGCCAAACGAGAGGTCTTCCTGGCTTGCAACGTGTAGATTTGTATATGGTACTATAGACTCCGCCTATATAAAATTGTTGTCACCATCAGGGGTTCAACACCATGAGGCTTACAGAAAGAGAAAACCTTATCCATACTTCCAACCCTACTTCATACTAATATTATAAATGCGAAAATAACTCTGTCTGCATGTCTGTCTGTCTGTATGTATGTTAGCTTTCAAGCCTAAACCACTGAGCCGATTTTGATGAAATTTGGTATAGGGGTAGTTCGATAACCGTCATCTACGTGGGTGGAGCCTCGGGCAAAAGCTAGTTTTGCTATAAACGTACAAGTAAGGAACGATTTGCAGATCTGTTATATAGCTGTAATGCGTTAAGAGCGCGCATAAAGCTAGAAAAAAGTCAGATTTCACCCGCACACTTCATACGTCCCGCTCTCGTCTGTCCACACGTCTGTCGCCCCGCAGTATTTTATGTGGCAACTAACCGCTGTGTTTAGTACGCAGGCGCACAGTATACCCAAAATAATCAGATAAAATTTGGCAAAGTACGAGCTGGATCATTATCTATATAAGGTATACTTTGAACACACAATAATTTTATTTTTGGTGATAGATAAAATGAGTGGGATTTGTAAAGTAAACATAAGCATTGAAATAAAACTACTTTTTACGGATTCTATCGCGTATATTTGTTATTATTTACTTTTTAAACCGACGTTTCGGCTGCTGCAAATTTACGCAGAATGAGCTCACTGTGTTGTTAAGTCTTGCTGGATTTTGCTGCTTACTGGGTTTGATTAAGTGAATGACTGGATCCCAAGCTGGTGGTACGTTCCATCCATCCTCTCTATTAAAATTTGGGTGCTTTTTAATTTCAATAGCCTCGCGGATCATTCTAGGAATATATCGATGTTCTTTAAGAACATCGATATATTAATAAACATCTTTGTATCTTTGTATACCCGTATATCGCAATAAAATACATTTGAATTTGAATTTGAATTAATATTAATATTAATATTAATATATAAATTTATTTTGGTGATAGATAAAATGAGTGCGATTTGTAAAATAAACATAAGCAGCTTAGCTTTAATAAACAGCTTAATATATAGTGGTCAAAAAATGAATGCATATTTTTTGAAATCGTCAAATATTTATATTAAGACAGTTTTATCACGATATAAATTTTAATAAATTTTCACTGTATTATTATAATTTGTTGTGTTTTAGATAAAATCTCCCTAAGAACTCTGACGATTCGCTGAATAATTTTACAGGTAGTGCATAAATAATACGAAAAAGTAAGTTATAGAAATATTTATTTCAATAATAATTACAAAATGCTTACATGTAATATACTTACTTGAAATTTTGTTATAGGTAGATAAGAATAAGGTAAATAAATGTATATTTCATACTGAAATTGGTTCAAGACGCCTAAAGATATTACTTTCAGTTCATAAAAGTAGACGATCACGGTAGAAATTTAATTTGAAAAAATATCTGTTTAATCTATAATTGGAAATACTAAAAGATCGAAAAACATTGGAAAAAATGAAATGCTCAAGTGAGACTCGAACTCACGACCTTTCCCTTACAAGGGGACTGCTCTAAGGGAAAGGTCGTGAGTTCGAGTCTCACTTGAGCATTTCATTTTTTCCAACTTTTCGAACTTAAAAGTTAGCATAATAAATGCATAAAAAATTCATTCAAATACTAAAAGAGTTGAAGCTATTCTATGCATATGACGTCAATAATGTGGATATTACGAGGCCGTTTTCGAAATTTTGTCATTTTGCTCGACACATGTGATTTTAGAAATGTGATTTCATAGTTAAAAACTGTATTAATTCGAGTTTAAATTAATAAATAATCTCAAATACTAATGAGAAAATGAGCTAGGTACGGTATTTACTTATTTTTATTACATGATTTTGATTATTCTACCTGAAACCTACGCCTATTTGTGAATTTTTGTGGAAAAGGTTTAGGAAATGACCTATTACTTATTGTTTTGACGGCTAAACAGTATGAAAAACTTACTACGTATTTTCCTGAAAACTATCTATTACTTGAGTGTATTACTTTTAACTAGTTCATACAGAATATGAAACTAAAAATATTCAATTTGGACACATTTTTCGAAAAATTCAAACCACAATGGGACTTCAACGCCAGAGCCGTGAACCCTGGCGTTCCAGTGCTCTTACTCTGAGCTAGCCTTCCACGGGCGGTCGTCCGTGTTTTATGTGGTCGAATTTTTCTATTACTTGTTTTATATTTGATTTGCTTGATTTATATAAATGAATGTTTAACCAAAGCAAAGGAAATGGCTTATTATGTAGTGAGATTTTGAAACTCACTTATCTAATATATTTTTTTATAAACAGTACTAGTCGGGATGTACATAACTAATGTGAATGACCATGTGAATCTCAAACCACTCTACTTGTTTTTATTACACTCGGCGCTGGCGAGCCAGTTCCTTTGCTTGAACTTAGCTTACACGCTACTGCGTGTCTAGATTTTACAACGTTGCATGTTTTTTAATTCTATTTAGTGAACAGAATCTTAAATGTTTACTGAATGTGAGAAAAAAAATTGCAATAAGCTTACAAGTTACAGTTTTTACTAAGCGATGCGACTGGATCGGATTCATCAGCTTATGTTATATTTGCAGTAATAATTTTCTGTTCTTGGCTGACACTGAGTTATCTTGTAGTTTTATTACCTAATCAAAAACTATTTCCTTGGAAATGGAAGATGAATGAACAAATACTTTAAGTGGTCTGCTTCAGTCGTGAGAATTTAATACCTATGGAGAATTAAGAAGAATGTTGCAGTTATTACTGTAGCTGTCATGATTCGAACTGCTACTGATTCGCGCGAGCATCCTTCCGTGCTGGGCGTGTATGTGAGCGTACTCGGGCCGTGCTATGAAATAGTGTTTTAAAAATGACGACGGTTAAATGCATCTCGTGTAATATTGTTATCGACGAGCTTCTGTCCTATATACAGAATAAAATATCGATAGTAGACGAAGAAACACTGGTGAGAATCTGTGCGACGACATTCTCAAGTGAGGAAATTAAAAATTCGAAATCATTATTGTACGAGTCTATACCTTCGAGTACAAACAAAATTAATCGGAAAAATAAAGGAAAAGAGCAAAGAGACTTATATGATATACTTAACCTATTTAAATCTACTGAACCCGACGTGATTCCTGTGTTTGTGGCGAGACAATTAGAAAAGTTACCACCAATTCTATTTGACCACCTCGACTGTACTAAGCTACTGAAAGACTTGCTTAAAATGCAAAGTGAGCTGGATTTGATAAAGTCTAACTATGTTACACAGGATCAGCTGAATTATTGCAAAAGCGAAATTTTGCAAATGAAGTACGACTCTTTACCGCCAGCTACCCCACGTAGTGTTAATATGAAATGCGGGACATGGCGTGTTGATAGTGGACCAATGGCTTTGTCGCTTACTAATAACCCATCAACTCATATTGATAGCCAGGAGTCGCCGGAAAATATTGATCTTACTTTGGGCGAACAGAACGAGATACCAAATTTTAGAAGCATAGTGGGGGTAGTTGAACAAAGCGCGGGTGACTCAGTTGCGCCACCGCAGCGACAGTCACCGGCGCCCGAGAGCGTCAGCCGACGGAGGAGGCGAGTCAACGTGACGTCACCGCCATCGGTTAGAGAAGCCCGCGTTGTTTACACGCCCGAGCGCCGTATGCATACTATCGAGCGTGACAAAGAAACACACAAGCAAGGCGAAAAGGTGGGAATTATAGATAATGAAGGCTGGCAAATTGTCTCAAAAACTAAAAAACGGTCATATCGATACCGTGGGATAGCTGGAATGTCTAGGGATATGGAAGGAAATTTTAAAGCGGCTGAAAAATCAGTTCCTATTTTTATAACGAAAGTACATAAAGATACCAGTGAGAAAGACATTGTAGATTATGTATATAGAAAAACAAAAGTAATGATACATTTGGAAGAAATCTCTTTCAAGCAAGTGCGTGGTCATAAGGCTTTCAAATTTTACATATTAGAGAGTAAATTAATAATGTTTTTAGACGATAAATTGTGGCCAGAAGGAATCATATTCAGGCGATTTGTGAACTACCGAGAAAAATTTTCGAACGGTGATACCACTGTACCGGCCCGCAACAATGACAAAAATGACAACTTTGACAAATAATGACATATACAACTTTGTCAGTTTCAACTGCAAGAATGTAAGGCGCTCCATTGGAAATATACGACAGCTATGTCGTTTCTCACATATAATAGCCCTACAAGAGCATTGGCTGTTACCGCACGACATCGATTTCTTGGGACGTATTCATAGGGACTTCGCCTATACCGGAGTTTCACCCATGGACCTGTCGGAGGGAATGATCCAGGGTCGTCCGTGGGGAGGGGTGGCAGTGCTGTGGAATAAAAAAAGTTTTCCGAAATGTATCGGTAGTAAAGTGTGATAATACGCGAATGTGCGCTATAAAAGTGGTGGAGGACCAGAGGTCATTTCTTGTGTTCAGTGTCTATATGCCAACCGACGGTACGGCTAACCTGGCTGAGTTCACGAACTGCCTCGGATCGCTCAGTGCTATCGTAAGTAGCGAGAATATCGAGTGTGTTTACATGCTCGGGGACTTCAACGCAAACCCAGGTGCGCAATTTTTCTTTGAACTTTCAAGTTTCTGTAGTGATTTAGACTGGTCGTGTGCAGATGTGTTAAAAATAGGATTACAGTCCGACACTTATAGTTATATTAGTGAAATAAACGGGGGAAGGAGCTGGCTAGATCACTGTGTAGTAACTAGCTCGGCTCTGCAAAGTATTGTAAGTGCACATATAAAGTATAGTCCTGTATGGTCAGACCACTTTCCGCTAGTTATTCAATGTAATCTGGGTGTGATTAAACAAAAATTGTTCAATGATGACTTAGACATATGTAATAATAATAATAAAGTACGATGGGGTGAAAGAAACCCTGAACAAATTAGCTTGTACAGTAAATTATGTGACGAAAAATTGAGACTAATAGACTTTCCAAGTGAATTTAGTGGCTGTAGTGACAGACAGTGTAGCGAGATGGGCCATAGAGCCATTATTGACAAAATGTACCAAGACGTAATTGAGGCGTTGACTGCGGCGGCTGCAAAAAGTCAGTCTGCCAGTCACACAAAAAAGAAGGAAGTTGTAATCGGTTGGAATAAGTATGTTCGTGAGGCTCACGATGTGGCAAGGTGTAAATTCCAACAATGGGTTCTTAATGGTAAGCCGGGGGAAGGTCGTGTCTGGGAGGAAATGCGAAATAGTCGTAAAATCTTTAAGTCTCGTCTAAAGTGGTGCCAGAACAACAGTGAGCGCCTCAAAATGGACATACTTGCATCTGGACACTCTAAGCGTGATTTTCGTGGCTTTTGGAAAAATGTCAATAAATTAAATAACAAGCCGGGCTTACCTGTGAGTGTCAACGGTTTAAACGATCATAAATCCATTGCAGACATGTTTAGGGACTGTTTTACTGTCAAGTCACCTTTGGGGCCACCACGGACAATCATCAATAATGTACACCATGGGAGGGCGATCAGTGCGTTGTTCGATGCAAAAGAAATAAAGAAAATTATACAGGCAATGTCAAAAGGAAAGTCTCCCGGTCATGACAACTTGAGCATTGAACATCTGAAACATGCTGGAGCACATTTGCCTCGCGTACTTGCTATGTTCTATACACTTTGCGTCGGGCACTCGTACTTACCTGCTGAAATGGTGAGGACTGTGGTGGTACCAATACTAAAGAGCAAAACCGGTGATATTAGTGATCAAAGTAATTACAGACCGATTTCCCTGGCTACCATATTGGCTAAGGTGCTTGACAGTTTGCTTAACACACGGCTTGACAAGTACCTAAGTATCCATGACAACCAGTTTGGGTTTAAAGCAGGACTATCCACGGAATCAGCAATCCTGTGTTTGAAGCAGACTGTCAGGTACTACACCGATAGGCAGACACCTATTTATGCTTGCTTTCTCGACCTATCGAAGGCATTTGACTTGGTTAGTTATGACATCTTGTGGCAAAAGCTGGAGGAAACCTCGATGCCAGAGGACTTACTCCACATTCTAAAATATTGGTATCTCAACCAGGTCAACGTTGTTAGATGGTCGAGTGCGACATCTGAGCCGTATAGGTTGGAATGCGGTGTGAGACAGGGGGGACTCACGTCCCCAAAGCTTTTTAATCTATATGTGAACGCACTGATTGGGGAGCTCAGCAGCACCCGTGTCGGTTGTCACATAGACGGAATCTGTGTGAACAATTTAAGCTATGCTGATGATATGGTGCTGCTTAGCGCCTCAGTCTGTGGTTTATCCAAACTATTGAGTATATGTGAGCGTTACGCCTTGAAACACGGCTTAATCTACAATGCAAGTAAAAGTATGTGCATGGTCTTTCGGGCTGGGGGTCGCAGGTGCCCAAGCAACATACCATCTATAAGGTTGAACGGGAATGAACTGACTCTAGTTAACCAATTTAAATATTTGGGACATATATTGACTTCCGACCTAGGAGATGATGCAGATATTAAGAGGGAGCGAAGGGCGCTGTCTGTGAGGGCGAATATGATAGCCCGGAGGTTTGCAGGGTGCTCGAGGGATGTCAAAATTACTCTTTTTAAGGCATTTTGTACATCCTTCTATACTTGTAGCCTTTGGGTTTCATACACGCAGAAGCAGTACAGAGCCCTTCGTGTCCAGTATAACAATGCATTTAGGATGCTGATGGGGTTGTCCTGGCGCTGTAGTGCATCCGGAATGTTCGCTGAAGCGCAAACTGACTGCTTCTACACAACCATGCGAAAACGATGCACATCACTAATGCACAGGGTGCGGGCCAGCTCCAACAGTATCCTGAGAGTATTTGCGAGTAGATTTGACTGTCAGTACATTAATCACTGTAGCAGGGTTCATGTACTGACTAATAAACAAATGAGCAAGAGTGAATGCTAATCATTGCTCATTGAAGATGATTTAATTTCAATCTACCAATTTATTTAATTTTAATTTAATTTTCATTTGACATACTTATTTCTCAATTCAATCTAATTTAATTTAATATAGTAATTTAAAGTACATAATTGATGTAATGCTGTATAATTGAAATTGAATCGGATTTAATGACATATGTGTTCTGTGTATTTGATATTAATGATAGTGTATAATAATAATGATTTTTTGTAATAATTTAATTAATTTGAGTCTTTGTTACTTGAAGAATAAATGAATATGAATATTAAAAGTGCAGATTTTAAGATTATAGATTATTTTATTTTTATTTTTTACTAACACTAGGTCATAAGAGCAATGTAATTAACAAAAATATGGGCTTGCCTGAAATAAATCTTTATTATTATTATTACGAGCTGAAGCAACTCTGAAAAGCATTAAAATTGATAATACAATGTATAAGTACTTTCGCAAAATATCATTATATTACTGCTATAAAAAATAACATTAGTTACATACTTCAAACGCGATGTGGTCTAAGACATCTATTTGATTTTCATATACTATACCCGGGCTCCCTGGCAACGGTTGATACAAAAACTGTACTTAGTAACAAAGTAAAGAAAATAAAGAAATATTACTTTCGACAATTAGCCAAGAGTTGAATTCTTAGTCTTTTAGATTCTCTTTAAGAGTTTATCTTTTGATTTTTTTTATTTCCCATAATTTCGACGAACTTTTTCGACGGAAAACAGAAAAACAGCCCTCTCGTCTCAACGGGGCGACCCCGACTAATTGGTGAAACAACAGATGGCCGGCACCTCGGGTCAGGTGCGATAGCAAGAGACCGTTATGCGCGGAATAAGAACGTCGTAAGCGCCGAATTAGTTTTTTTTGATTTACTCGTAAATCCCAGATAATTTTAACAAAGTGAAAAATTGAGTCACTAGATTTTATAATTTTATACTTTGTACATAAAAATTGACTCAGTTATATGAATAATCTTGAAAATAAATTAATTATAATCAAAAATTAGGCCTAACTTTGTGATCTTATTTTATCGACAAAATATTATTATTTTATGTTTTCACCAAATTGAGTACCTCTCAGATATAACATATTTTCTATTTAAAAAAAAACAAGCTCATTTGTGGCACACTTTCGGGTATAATAATCAAATCAAAGATCGGCAATTTTCCTTTATACCCCCTCTTAATGCAGCTGATGGCGATAATTATCAAGTTATTGACGACGGAGATGATACTGGTGATGATTATTATAAAGGTGATGAAGACTTTGATGATGATGATTAAGAACAAGATGATGATGTTTATGGTGACGTTGATAAAGCTGATGATGAAGAAGATAACAAAAAAAAATATTTTGACGATGACGATGATAAAGCTAATGATGATGATGATGACGGCAGCATACAGAAATATAAAATCTTATTTTCCTATTAATTTCCAAGTAAGTGACATTTTGCTAACTTATTGTGTAGCGATAATGCGTTGATGGAGCTGCTGATGATGATGATGATGAAGATGACGAAGATTATAATGATGATGAAGATGTTGTTGATGATGGTGATGATAGTTAAGACGAAGATGATGAGGATGACCTTGATCAAGCTGATGTTGAAGAAAACGATGAGGATGATCTTTATGATGATGATGATTATCAATATGAAGAAGATGACGATGATGCTTAAGTTGACGTTGATGATGAAAAAGCCGATAACATTTTGATGATGCTAATGATGATGCTTATGATGAAGCTAATGATGATGATGATGATGTGATCAAGATGTTACTGATGGTGATGATGGTGGTGGTTGCAGTGATGAAAATGAATTATAGAGATATCATGACCTTACACGTAAAGATCAGCTTTTGACATGAAAAAGAAGGCATGGTCTACGTAAAATGAAGCACATTATATTATCAGAACAAGACAGAGCACTTTTGGTATTAGAAAAATAAGATTTCCTATTATTTCCCATCCCCTAGATTTTCAATACAGCAGGCAATCATACTCGTAAAATATAGATTGAACAACATTTTTGTCTGTTAAGATTAGCAAATAGTAATTAGAAATATAATATAAATTTATTAGAAGTACAAATTAGTTTTATTCATTCTTATTTTCTATAATTTCCAATTTTCTTATAATTTTATTATGTTCATATTGTGTCTGCATCTCTTTTATCTCCTTTACCCTCAGCCTACGGTGGTGTTCGAACTTCTCTTTCTCATCTTCTAAATTATGTTCTGAGACGGTTGCGTTGTAGTAGTGTAGTTCAAGCAACTACATTTTTCTGCAACTGTTTGCTTTGTAGGTGTTTCTAGCTCCAGCTTTCCAGTTTTTATAAACCTGTTACAGACTTCTGAGAGTCCTGGTACAGCCACTCGTACTTGAACTAAACATTTTCACTACCTGGAGCCAAGCTCGTGTTTTTCGTGAAGCTTGGCTCCATCGGTTTTTGTAAACAATATACGTTTGTGAATTTGTTTGCTAGGTACTTATTATATACTAAATAGCAGTAAATTTTTAGCTGCCATGAAATTAGACGCTTGTAATCACCAAAGCACCGATTTCAATAAATACCAACTTTTATATCAACAATCAGACATGTCAGTTATCAGTCAACATGACAGCGAGGAAAATGCAGTATAAATAAAACGTCCTCAACTTTCATCCAATTGTTAGCACATAAATAGCATGCTTAATGGTCGGGTTATAATAAACACCCATAGATATTTTCAGGTTCCCAGATAATAAAACATCAGGTTACGTGTGAGTTTGGTAGCCTTTTTATGTGGTGGTGCAAGAGATAGGAATAAGACAAGTTATAACATCTTAAATATCTGACCCAGAGTTTACAACATTTATTTATTTAACACGAGCATTTTAAAAGATGTTAACCCTTGGTGAAGGGGCCGGATAGATTGCAATGACTATGAAACATACTCGATCATCCTTTATTTTAATTATGAGACGGCTACATCCATGAAAACACGGTTCCTCTACTACCGTGTTCAGCACCTCTAGCCAAGTGGCAATTACGTTTGTATTAGATTCTTCAATGTATGGGATTGACAGGTATCGTCACTTCAATCCCATACATTCATCATTCTATTGCACAGTACGCAGGCCAACAAATTGCCACTTGTCTAGGGGAGCAGGTTATTCGATATAGAAGTGTGCAATACCAGGGGATTGTAGGTACATCATATTGTAGATGTTTGGAAAAAAGAATGGATAAAAAATCTTCTTTCGTATCAATTTTTTCGTAGATAGTTATCAAACAAGATAAATTCTTTGTACGTAGCTGTCTATCAAATATCTTCAAAACAGTGGATGAACCTGTAGGTACGTAGGTAGGTTTTACCCCCTAAGAACCTGCTCCCGGACGCATTGCAACCGTTGCACGCCAGACAAGCCAGCCCTGCTAATATACGCGTAAGTAAAGCCAACAATTTCGTGAACTAAAGTGTAGGTCGCCTCTATTCAATTTTGTCATATTGTCTTTGTTTTGCAATGAACATGAATAAAACCTTCCATAGTAGAACCTATTTTCGCCATTTATTTCACGCAATGGTTGTTTCCTATTTCACAATAAAAGTCGAAACAAACAAGGCAGACTCCGTCTTGATTGGACAAATAGGTTTAGACGTTCCGTTTTATATATATCACTTTACCACTTATTTGCCGTAAAATGCATTCAGTAAATTCTATTATTTTAAAACACAAGTTATAAGGCAAGTTTTGGGGGCTTCTCCCCAAAACTTTTCTTATCAAGTAGTTTCTGCCTAAATGATTCAAAATATTCCTCATTATTGATTATTTTCCAATTTCTATATTTTTTAAATTATGCGTAAAGCGGAACAAAATTGCCCATTAAATAAAGAATGTAAACGAGAACGGCTGATTTAAAATGTTGATTCTATTATCTATGCTCTATCTGAGACTCGATTCAGGCGAATTGTTTTAGTGCAGATTGTGAACTGCGTAAATAAAGATTCCCACTCAAGTAATGACTAGGCGATCTGTGTTTAAATCCAGTTTGAGTGTCATTCTAGAATACGGGCCTAAATCTTTTTTCATACAAGTTACCTTATAACTTATCGTTTTGACGTTTAGTAAAAAGTAACTAATTTGACTAGTCAGTAGATTACCCATTGGAACCCGATATCTGTAGCCACTACTGCAGTAATTGTGCCGATATGCCAATCATTAATTTGACTAGTCAGTAGATTACCCATTGGAACCCGATATCTGTAGCCACTACTGCAGTAATTGTGCCGATATGCCAATCATTAATTTGACTAGTCAGTAGATTACCCATTGGAACCCGATATCTGTAGCCACTACTGCAGTAATTGTACCGATATGCCAATCATTAATTTGACTAGTCAGTAGATTACCCATTGGAACCCGATATCTGTTGCCACTACTGCAGTAATTGTGCCGATATGCCAATCATTAATTTGACTAGTCAGTAGATTACCCATTGGAACCCGATATCTGTAGCCACTACTGCAGTAATTGTGCCGATATGCCAATCATTAATTTGACTAGTCAGTAGATTACCCATTGGAACCCGATATCTGTTGCCACTACTGCAGTAATTGTGCCTGTTGCTTCGATAGCTGTTCTGGGCGTTGGCGTTTAATCCAAACACAGGAGCTGGTTTACAGTACATAATATAATATTTAAAAAACGGGTACAATAAAATTTAGTGAAGACACGTCCGTACAATTTTGAGGCATATAGGCAAGAGGTCGTTTTGTGTTGCTAGCACAAAAGTAAAGTTTTGATTAAAATAAATAAAAGGTGTTGCTATCCGCAACAGTGCCGATATGCCAATCATTAATTTGACTAGTCAGTAGATTACCCATTGGAACCCGATATCTGTTGCCACTACTGCAGTAATTGTGCCGATATGCCAATCATTAATTTGACTAGTCAGTAGATTACCCATTGGAACCAGATATCTGTTGCCACTACTGCAGTAATTGTACCGATATGCCAATCATTAATATTCAAGCCGAATGTATTAGAAAAATAACCAAAAAATGCTTTTGCTTACACAATAGATTTGACACACAGTGCACGGTACATAATCGTACTCATGCTCCAATTGTTCGCTCTGTGACCCCATAGCTGAAATTAATTACATGATTCAGTGTGCAGATACGCTGACCGACCGCAGTTTTATGCCGGTCACCATGACAACTAATCTGTAGATTTATTCTGCCAATTACTTCTGACTACTTAACTATCTATCCAAATAACGGCCTAGCCTGCCCTTTTTTAGGTCAGAGATTATGCATTGCCATACAACGTGGCAATGCTGCCAGCCTTCTGGGACCGTTACCGCAAGAGGTATTCGATGCGGAGGAATTTCATGACGCATGAAATAATATTTAGCTATAATTTGTAAATAGGTATTTCAGTTTTAGTTTTATTTTAATTCTGATTGAATTGCATAAGGTTTAAGTTCTTTTCTTAACCCTTAATTCGACATTGTATAGCATTTTATACGTTACATTTATAAAATTATAACTGACGCGCTACTAAATATTTCGCAGTATTTATTTAATTATTATAATGGCTACACATTTCCTTTTAATGTAGAAAAATAATAATGTCATTATTTAAACAATCAATGTCATTTTGACAGTAAAGTGTCTAGAAAAATGGAGCGCTGTCGGTTTATGTCCGTAAGTAACACTTTATTTTTACTTTTTGTTTGTAAAACTAACGTAGAAGTTATTGAAATAAGAAGATAAACGTCTTAACATTCGTATACAAGAAAAATATACATAGAATTATGTATTATTATTAGTTAGTTTTTGTTTTGAAAATATTGTATAGCGGACTATACGTTTCCGTTACATTCAAAAAGGCGCCATTTCTTTTATGTATATTGGGCTATACGTTTCTGGTTGCTTTACAAAGGTGTAAAACCTATATAATGTGTCAAAATAGTCAATTGGCTTGTTTTGATTAAAAATTTTGTTCTTCATAAATAGCTTTGCAACGCAATTGTGTATGCTGTGAGTTGTGTGTCTGTTCTTGTAACATTTTTAATGATGCCATTAAGTTACCTACTTATTGCTCTGTTTTCTTTTTTCTGGGTTGGCATGTGGTATGGCTTTTGCAAGCTTTTTTTTCTTTTATTCTAGAATCGTCGCACAAAAAAAATTCCTCTCTCTAATCCCACAGGATGGTGGGCAATTGGATGAGAGTGAAGAATTTCTCTGAAGAGGATAGAGATGAAGATGCATGTGAATGAGAACCTCTGTCGGATGGGTCTTCAGATGCAAGAAAATCACATACTTCATCGACTGTTAAAACAATAGATCATCCAGTCTCCTGAACGGAATATATACTAGAGTTTTGCTCTATAGATTCTATTATAACCTCAGAAAAAAAATCAAAGGAATATTGTAATGCTGGTTTGTCAACAATATCATTATCAAATGTAACTTCGGCTATTGTAGCTCTATGTAGAAACTTGGCTTATTTTCCACTTGTAGGCTATGGGAAGTGCCGTGCTCTTATTCTTTCTTTTTAGTATAGGTTGATTAGCAGAATCGTTAACATCCTCAAGTTTACTTTTTGATCGGCGGGGTTCGGATATCATCACAGGGGTGATTTCGCTTAGAACTTTCAATTGTTTTTGAACTTGCTACAGGCACTTTGGCAGGCAACGATTGGCGGCCTAATTTTTGGAGATCTTCGCTAACGTCCATTCTAAACTCTTTCAACGTTTTATTTTTAGATTCTCGTATCAACAACGCATGGTTAATCTACAGGCGTGATTGCAAAAGGGAAGGAGCTAAAAATAAAAGGTTGAAAGAGTTTAGAATGGACGTTAGCGAAGATCTCCAAAAAATAGGCCACCAATCGTTGCCTGCCAAAGTGCCTGTAGCAAGTTCAAAAAGAATTGCAAATTCTAAGCAAAATCACCCCCGGGATGATATCAGATTTGACAATATAAGCCATAATCAAGCTGGTTCGTCGTATGGACGGTGTAAATTTGGCAAGTAAAGCCAAACAAATGTTTTCTATACCAAATGCCAAATGAGGCTTTGCTTCATTTCCAATAAACGGAACTGTTTTTACAGTTTCCATAATAAACTTTAATAAATTCTCATAGTTTATTTTGAAAACTGTAAAAACAGTATGATGATGATGAGAAAAACGAAACTGAAACTGTATTTTTGTTAATAAATATGAGAAAATAATCTTCCTACTTGGTTTTATTTATTCACTAGTATCCACCTGCGGGTTTACCAGCTTTTGTATTGTAGCCTAATGTTTAAATTACTTTACTAGAAAATTGTATCAAAATCTGTATAGTAGTTTTTGCTTAAAAGAGTAACAACCATCCTTGCATTTATTGCATTAGTAAGAAATAGGATAGGATTTTTATCATCATTGTATAGCCGGCTATACATATCAATTTCGCCGTTAATTATCGAACACCCGGAAATGTATAGTATATTATACTATAGATATAAAAAAAACATGAGTACTTAGATTTTTTCAATTATTTTTTGTTGACATTCTAACTTAATGACATTAAAATTCTGGAAACGAAAATCAAAAATTTTCACTTTATTTTTTTGTCGAATTAAGGGTTAACTACGATGTAGAATGATTTTACTAAACACTAGCTATCCATAATTTTTCATCTCTTTAAGACATCTGCTTGACAAGGAATATTTTTTTTTAAAACCGAACTTCCTAATATTCTCTCTAACTCCTCCAACTAAGCTAAATTCCTTGTGCTTGGGGTGGGTAGGTTTACGTCGGTAGTGTAATGGCCAGGATTGACGGCCAGAGCCGATTCCTTAACCACTAAACTACCGACACTGGGTAGGGCACGCCGTAATAGCGGCAGTAAGACCCATCATGGAGGAATGTCTAGAGAGGCCACACGGCAGCCTATCGTACCGGCTGACATAGGTGATTACCGGACACGGGTGTTTCGGGAGTTACCTGTGTCGGATCCGGAAGGAGCCAACGTCCGAGTGCCATCATGCGAGCGAGGACCGAGCTGCACACGCTGACCGAGTGCCCGGCGTAGGACACGCCGAGGCGGGTCCTAGTGGCGGCTCTGGGGGTGGGAGTCCTCACACTCGCCACATTGCTCACAGCGATGGTACAATGCGCGAACGCTTGGGGTGCGGCCACCTCATTCTGCGAGCAAGTAATGCTCGAGAAGGAGTCGGCCGGTCGGGTCCGGACTAGACTCCGGGCCCGGGAAGCCCGCGAAGAGCGAAGGCGAACCGGACGTCGGAGGTCGCAGAACGACCTCCGTCCTCCATGAGCGCTGGCCTGGGGGTGACCGGTGGAGCCGCCTGTCACGCTAGCAGAAGCAGGCCGCGGCGGCGGCGTAAAGTGCGCCTCCCCGTTCCTGGGCGCTAGTTGGGGACACCGAGGTCCCCACAACCCGAAGGGGACCATCGCGAAAGAGATGGTCCTGAGTCTGCCCGGGTGCGAGAGATATGCTTTCGGCAATCTCACTTTCTTTTAGTCGGTTCGAGTCCGACATAACCGCCTCCACCGGCTCTGTGGGGGTGTGGGTGTGTGGGTGTGGTATCCGTGGAGATTTTGCACACGATAAAAAAAGAAAAAAAACCGACACTGGGTGCCAAAATTCATTAAACACATATCATCTAAATAGGTTTCAGTGATGCTAAATAAAATAACTAAGTTGAAAATTAAGGATGAGTCTTAAATAACAGTGACTAGGTTGCTTCTATTCAAGCGTGGTTCATTAACAACCACGTTTTAACTCACCAACAGGTGAGATCGCCTATTGATAATATGAAAGTGTCAAAACAACTGTACAGGCAGCATCAGAAAGATATTGACGTACGAAGTACTCGAAATGATATTAATTTAGTTTTTTACCCCCTTCCAGCTGACTGATTGTTCTGATATTTGGTAGACAACTTTTATTTGGACAATAATATCATTTGAATTAATAAAAAGCTTGATTTTCTCTTAATACGAGAGTTTTCAGATCATTTTGAAACTTCATCGTCAATATATTTATGACGCTGACTGTATAAATTTTATTTCAAACTTTTGTCAGTCATAAAGTCTGTAACATTGTACAGTCAACATCAGATCCATTCATAGCAAAGTACTCTAAAAGATCTTAATACATTGGTATTAAGCACATAAGACAAATTGTCCTCTCAACATATATCACAATACGAATTTCATCTTTACAGTCATTAGTCCAAAGATTATCCCGAGGAGGGCCAGACCGTAAGGAATAGCCCAGGGTCAGCCGGGGTGCGAGGCATATGTCGATTATAACCTTACCTCCTGCCTAGCACCACGACCTACAGTCGGCGTGCGGTTTTAGTCGGTTCGAGTCCGGCATAACCTCCCCTTCCGGCTCCGGCAGGGGGGGAAAACCGAGGGGAATTCCGCACGAAAAAAAAATCCAAAGATTATAGGTTAAATAAAGTGTTATGAAGCTACTGTCTTGCCCCAGTGGTGCAGTGGTATCAGGGTCATATACTATGTATGAGGTATCGAAGGTAATTATCGCCAGCCGAGAAAAAAAAATAGAATCCGTTTACGTAATAGTATTTATTTTAGCTACGTAATACACTTGCATCACAAAAATATAGATTAGATGTGTATCGGTAGTTAAATAATTAATTTTTGTATATAATTCCATACTTAATATTATAAATGCGAAAGTAACTCTGTCGTAAGCTGTGTTACGCTTTCACGCCTAAACCACTAAACCGATTTTGATGAAATTTGGTATAGGGGTAGATTAGATCATGAGAAAGGACATAAGCTATGTTTGGTCGCGATAACCGACAGCCACACGGGCGGAGCCGTGGGAAAAAGCTAGTTACATTAATATTAGTAACTATTGCTTTCTCCATACAAGTATCACCAAGGTATGTCATCTCCAGATTCCACTGTCATCGTGGATTATATAGCACCAAATACAGACGATCTTGTGTTTAACAACAATTTCCTTTCAAAACCAACCAATTAATATTTATTATATATATATTCAAGGTGCGTATCTCAAAGACAATTTCGAAAAAGCAATACAACAAGGCCATTCGCATAAAAGGTCCTAACAAAGCAGAATAGTCGATGAATAGTTCCATTAAATCGAATGGGGGTGTTGATTTCAGGAAATAATACGATCGAGAGAGAGGGAAATAATACGTTGGATTAGGTCGCCAGCGCCCTCTAGCGGTCGTAAATAGGAAGCACGTCGAACATTCATTTATGTTAGTCGGTGTTATTGGATGGAGCCGCATTCATATCTATACAATACGACATCAACAAAAGGTTTGTTAGCGAGGAATTTGTTAGTTGCCTTAGTTTATGCTAACTATATTATATTTGTGAATGAATTCAGATGTCTTGCGATGATATAATTATGTTCTTTAGCTGTAAACCGACTAATAATAAGCTAAAATATTTATTTCTTTATCAGGTCCATCCACAGGAAATGCATTACAAACTGATATACAAAACATGTTTAGCGAGTAATGTGGCTGATACATTTGCCAATTACGGATAAAATTAAAAATAGAATGTTTGTTGGGACGTGCTTATCAAACTCAAACTCAAATTATTTGTTCAAAATAATGTAGCACTACTACAACATATTGACGTCAAATTCTTCTTAAAACTAAGTGTACCACCGCTTTCTAGTTACCAGTGGAGACGAAACGGCGCAACAAACTCCAATGTAGCATTTTACAGACGTCAATTTACAAAAAGTTAATCTTTTAATTTAATTAAAAATTAGTTTGGACAACCACTAGTGAGATTTTTGAGTATAAGTTTTTGATAGCCTAACACTTGGTAATTTTAATTTATACTACTCTTTGAAGCTGAATAATGTACGCACATATCATCCAACCCTTCGCCTTCCATGTTTTAACTACTTAATTCAATCTTAATAAAACAGATTTACTAGACAACTACTTCCAAAAACTAAAAGCTTGAATGAAATTTTAACCAGATTGCTGCAATGTTTTATAATATTCGAATGTACATATACAAGCTATATTAAAAAAAAAAGGATTTCATATCTACTACAACGAACAAGCTGTCTGCTTTTTGCAATTTCGTCGTTTAATATTTTGTTCATTCTCTTTGTCTCAACATTATAAGCGACGTAAAAGTTATCCGTCACATTGCGAGTTTACGATTGTTGCCGATTTTTATTATCCGAATGAACGTTAGATTTAAAAATATAGACTTAATGAAAGATTTAAAATGAAATGGGTCGTTTTGCTAATATATAACAATATTTTTTAATTTGTATACATCCCTAGATGTTAAAATTAACATTTCCGAACCATTGATTTTAAAGTAAAGCCCCTTTCACACTGCGCTTATCCAAATAGAAGAATCAGTAATAAAACTTAGAATTTTGATTCCGTTTCCGTAACCCATAGGAACCTCTTCCCGAAATATGTTTTATTCTAGACAAATCTATGCTTGTACCTGTCAGCCGAGATCGTTTCAGCTCTAAAACGAGATTAAATACAAAAAAACTTCACAAACTTCCACAATTATAATATTAATTAATTAATGAAATTGTGAGTTATGGAACAAAGGTTGCATAAGTACTGTGTAATATACAAGCCTTATTAGAACAAGCAACCGCTGTTAAGAAAGATGTTAATTTAAAATAGGATATATATTGGCATTCTCAATGAAACCTATAAATTCAATAAAGTGACAGTCGGAGATGTTAATGTGTCAGTCATTGTAATTCTTCTCCAGAAGTTTCCGTAACAGGAGTCAAATAGATAAAAGTAAAGGTCAAGCCCACCTCCAATATAACAGACAGCAACTTTTGTATTTTGATGCCTAAAAGCACTATCAAACTTTATATTTTGTTGACAACTGTCCATTATTACCTGTGACATTTCAGAGCCACAAGGGAGTCACATAATATCGTCTTTGTTACTGACAAATAAATTTGAAAATTAATATTATCTGCTAGTTCTTTTCTTTTTTTTTGTAATAGTCAGTGTCATTTATTTAAATATAAAAGTATATATTACGTCATAAAATATAATTTAGTCAATAAATTAATCAAATAATCAAAAGGAGGGTCCCCTGACCATTCCCGGCGCAAAAGTACCCAATACACTCGCTGCGTTTCTACGCTGGATTGCGATGGCCAGCCTTTGCACCTGGAAAGCTCCGCTTATTTCCAATTACTTTTACAAACACACCAAGGTCCCTGACCCAACACCCGAAGGTCTCAACCGCTATAGGCACAAAGTAGTACAGTGGCTTTATTTCAATCTACTAATTATAGTAAAAGTGATTTTATCGTAACTTAATAAAATATATATTCAAAATTTATTTACAAGGCAAGGCAGTTAATTCGAAAAGTCACGATTTTACCATTTATTGCTAAGGGAAAGATAAAAAGGAATTTGATTTATTGTTAATGAAAAATAAATTAAATCATTTATTTAAATATAAAAGTATTAAGTCAAATAAAATAACACAGGGTACAGTTAACCTGTGCTAATCAAACAACCCGCCCCTGATCGTTCCCGGTGCAAAAGTGCCCATCAGACTTGCTGCGTTGCCACGTTGGATAGCGATGGCCAGCCTTTGCACCAGGAACGATCCAGAACGAGTGTCACCGGTCGCCTCGGTGAGCCTCTGTCCAATCTCCTTAATAAAGCCTTTAGCTTCCTTGCCCCAGCTCCCCAGGGTCTCCACCGCCACCGGTACGAAGTGGTACAGCGGCTCCAAGCTGGCGTACTTAAGCCTCTTCCTTGAACTGGCATCTTCCGCGGCGGCAGACGGGGAGTGGATAGTACGACTAAGGTGGCTGGCGGCTACAGTGCTGACGCAAGTTGCGTCCCAAAGTAAGCACTTGCCGTACTTCCAGGGCACCAAAGTCAGCCCGTCCGGTCTCTTACCATCAGACCTACTCAGACCCGGTGGCTCAAGTACGCAGGGGACGTTCGCCGATACAAGGGCTCTGCGGATTATATCGTTCAGAGCGTGGTGTCGCGGAAACCTCCTAGTGCACCGCCGACAACTCAGAGCGTGATGGCCATCTGCTTCCACCATGGAACCGCAGGTGCATATGTGGGGTTCACACACCTTACAGCCCAGGCGGAAAGCTACCGCCACCCGCAGAGAGTCGTCGTCAAGCAGGGTACCCAGGTGAGGCGAAGGTAACGCCTGTAACCACGCTCCTGATTCAGGCTGTGACACAGCCCGCAGTCTAGCCTTATCGGCCCCTGTAGCCCCCTCTAATAATTGGACTTGGAGCCGCTTCACCCCCACATCATCCCACGCTCGCTGAAGATGCATTGGTTCAGGGATTGACGCGCCCGCATTGAGGGCCGACCAAGCTAACACAGCATCCGACACAAAAGGTATGATCCCCCCGTCACCACTACGATTCAGAATATTAGTGACGAGGTTAGCAACCCCATGCGCCGACGCCAGAAAAGCTGGCAGGCCCACATCCCGCGAGCAACGCACCCCGAGACCACCACATCGGATTGGTTGAGCCGCCTGAATCCACTGAGTCCCATCTAGGGAAACGTTCAGGACAGACTCCACCACCGATTTCAAAGCATCGTCGAAGGAAGAAACTTCCCCGGGACAGAGCCAAGTAGGTGTGGTCCGCAACAAATAAGTGATCTTCGGGAGAGCGAAGCACATCCGCAGCAAGATAATCGCAACGTGCGCGGAAAGACCTTTCAAACGTTCTTGAGCGGTAAGGAGAAGTTGCTTTTGAGCGGTGATAGCCTCAGGAACAGCTGATAGAAAAATTGGAGAACCTAAAAGGTTGAAGTCAGAGGAAGAAAGTTCCTTGAGGCCGAGAAGAAATGAATCAAGCCCGCCGCCGAACCCGCAGAAAAAGACCCAAGAGCCGAAATCACGTCCTCTACGGTGACAGTCTCCGCAGTGAACTCTAAACCTGGATCCGGAGGAAAATTGAGTGGACGTGAAGGACTTGGATGCTTGAGTTCTAAAGCAACCATTGTATCGGGATTCCGCTGTGCGAAGGAGTCGTTTGACATCAAAAGTCTGACCGCGCCTTTCAAGTCACCCTCAAAGACTTTCGACTAAATTTTTTTTTTAAAGAGCGAGGACCGGTGCCTGCCGACGACGCAGATAATTCAATATTATCGAATTGGTCCGATGACAAAATATTAGCCTTAACTTTAGACGTCATGTTTCCAGACGACTCCCTCGCAGGCACCCTCAAGGCTGTATTGTTAATTAGTATTTTTAACCTAAATTACAGTTAAAGTTAAAGGATGTAATTATGATGTATTTAAACATGATAGTTTTAGCTCACTGAAAATACTAGTAGAGATATCGGGATATTTACCAACAGCACCAAAATAATACATTGTAAATTCAGGATATATGATGGATATTCGCTAAACTAAATTTTCTTTGGTAGAGTTCCAGTTCAAATCCTGGATTTATTAACTGTTCAAAGGCTTCCGCTATGCAGATAATAAATAAATTTCCAACTTAATAGCAAGGGAAATATAACAGACCAATCTGAGTTTCACCACAAAGTTCTTATCTGCCTACCCTCAATTGGGTTGGATAACCATAAAACATTGTTCTATCTTGGCAGAATGCCTAATAGGCCTTTTACAAGTATATTCTTGACAGTACTGATAATACTCACTATATAAAACCTTTTCGGTATCACATAATTTCTGTGAAAATCTAGTTTATTTGTCGATTTTATTTTGTTTTGTTCGAAATGAGAAAAATAATAATATATATTTCTGGAATTTATTGATCTACTTTACTTTTATAGCTACCCTATCTACCATTGCAGGCAAATAAAAGAAGACCGTCTAATATAACGCGTGTTTTTTTAGAGGTATAGAACTTAAAGTTGGCAATATTTTTTTTATATCCGTCTTTAAGGGCGACGGTGGAGCCATCTATCAACTTTCTTACGATGTAATGAATGATTTTTCAACCAAAGAGAAGGGAAATTTGAAATGATTCAGGTGTGACTCAATAGCTCAGTTCGAAGAGCATTCCCCCTGTAAGCCTGTAAGGGAAAGGTCGTGGGTTCAAGTTCCACTTGAGCGCTTCTTTTCCCGATGTATTTCGAATTTAAAAGTTAGCATAATAAATGCTATAAAAATTTCATTTAAATATTTGGGCGGAGTCATCAAAAATCAATATTTAATAATGGTTGAAAAATCATTCATTGGTTCCAACAGTTCGTAAGGCAGTTGGTAGATGGCTCCACCGTCGCCCCTAAAGACGGATATAAAGAGAAGGGAAATTTGAAGTGATTCAGGTGTGGCTAAATAGCTCAGTTGGAAGAGCATTCCCCCTGTATGGGAAAGTTCGTCGTCGGTTCAAATCCCACTTGAGCGCTTCTTTTTCCCGATGAGAGAGATGTTTAGTCACCGGTTTTCTCTCTCATTCTTGGACCTATATCTGCTACCAGTTTTTTGCTTCTATGCCACAACTATACATGGTCTCAACTATGACTGACACGACAGTATAAGCCGGCTCCAAGCCTGCGTATTTCTCGTATATTTTACACACTTACCAGTAAGTATATGATAGCGCAAAAATGTTTATGAAATATTTATGTGTAAATGTATTCTGATGGGCACCGTGGACCTAATTCCTTTGTTGCGTATACATGTAACATGATTAATTTATAAAACTCTCAACGTTCCTTTGTTATCTCTTGTTTCAATTAAAATTCATGCTACATACACAAAGAAGGTAGGTAATTTTTATAGCAAAATGATATGAATATTTAAGGGAATGTTATATTCAAAATAAAGGTTAATAATATGATGAAATTCAAATGCGATAAGACAGATATAAAGAGAAGGGAAATTTGAAGTGATTCAGGTGTGGCTCAATAGCTCAGTTGGAAGAGAGTTCCCTGTAAGGGAAAGGTCGTGGGTTTAAGTCCCACTTGAGCGCTCCTGTTACCCGATGTATTTCGAACTTAAAAAGTAAGCATAACAAAATGCTATAAAAATTTCATTCAAATATTTGGGCAGAGTAATCACAAATCAATGTTTAAAAATGGTTGAAAAATCATTCATTGGTTCCAACAGTTCGTAAGAAAGTTGATAGATGGCTCCACCGTCGCCCTTAAAGACGGATATAGGTAAAGAGAAGGTAATCCAGTCGGGCATCGGCATATACGTAGAAGTGACAGTGTGATTATTTCTGTTTCTGTTTAGATAACTATATTATTGTATAAGAGGAAGCAGCGGGAACGGGATCGGACGCCACGCGGGTGGCAAACAATTGGCTGTACGAAGTTCACCGGGTCAGCTAGTTACATACTAAATGGCGAATCCTACACATTCGACGAATTGTAGGAAAGAGTGATGAATATATGGGATTGAAACATTTATAACATACGTCGACGACTGTCATAAACACCATGAACATCAAAATACGTGTCAATCCTATATATTCATCATTTTGAATACATAGGGAAAAAGAATCTTCTCGGGCGGGACTCGAACCCGCGATCTTTCCCTT
The DNA here is from genome assembly GCA_914829495.1 of Eilema sororculum. Classification (NCBI taxonomy): domain Eukaryota; kingdom Metazoa; phylum Arthropoda; class Insecta; order Lepidoptera; family Erebidae; genus Eilema; species Eilema sororculum. Next base: position 13,131,988 of record OU618552.1, on the reverse strand, counting down.
ACAGGGGGAATGCCTTGACCAACTCGGCTAGTGAGACACGCCCGAGAAGATTTTTTTCCCTATGTAGTCGATTTGTATAGTTAGCATACTTAATGCTGTATAATTCATTCAATTATTCATCATATTATATCCCATACTGTCGTGTTGGAGTAGAATAGGACCACCCCAGCTCTTTCTGTGGGTGTCGTAAAAGGCGACTAAGGGATAGGTCTGTTCTCCATCCGACAGTGAACATACAGCCCAAGACAAAGGGACCGCTAGACGGTAAAAGGCAAGCCCACTATTACGTTGTGGGATCGAAAATCATTATTGGCGAAACATGGGTGCTAATAAACCTCTGCCTACCCCTTCGAGCATTTACAGACGTGATGATATGTCTAGGGGGGTAGATTGAATTAACATCAAAGATTGACAATAATTTAAATCGTACGCATAGTGGGACCCACGATACGGTGCACCCATTTACATTAATCTGCAATATTTTTGCTCCCTCCGCCACTCGTAATCCACGCGGCCTATTATGCAAACTGTTCCCTCGTGACCTGGTTCTAAACGGGCAAACAGTGTATTTTTACTAACAAACATAATGGATGACAATTATGCAGTTTATACTCATCTCGAGTAGGGCTGTCGAATATATGAAACAAAAATACAATTTTATATTGGCGATTTGAATCAAGTTCTTTTTACTTCTTACTTAACTTTGTCTTGTTTAACTTTATAGGTATAATACACGCTTAATATAATAGAAGGTGCCAGTGCAGTGCCAAAACTCAGGCTTCATAAGGTTGGTAATTCGTTTGTAGGCAATTGTATAAAATTGTTTAATAAAATGCCTCAGGATCTGATAGACATGCCAATTAATAAATTTAAAATTCAAGTGAAAAATTGCTTAATAAAAAAAGGCTATTATAAATTAGACGATTACTTAAATGATAAAGATGCATGGTCATCCTAATCTCATCTCTTGCTCGAACTGTAAAAATTTGCTATAAATAAAACCATATTAAAAAAAAAAGTAGGATAATCGAGTTCACTGAGTTTCTTGCTGGTCTCTTCTCAGTAGAACCACCTACCGAACCTGCGAAAGAATCATTTTCCAATGATTTATTTGTGTGATTGACATTACTTGTAAAATTTCTGACGTTCATATGTGCTCTATATGTGCCTAAACCGAATAAATAAAATTGATTCTTTGATTGGTACAGCGGGAACGGGATCAGACGCCACGCGGGCGGAAAAGAATTGGCGATGGGAAGTTCGCCGGGTCAGCTAGTATATTATAATTGTGAAAGTTTGTGAAGATGTTTGAGTATTTGTATGTTTGTTATTCAACCACGTTCTAACGACTGAATTGATCTGGCACAGGGATTAGTCCTTACAGCAATGGTCAGCTGAGCGGATGCGTGGGCGGCCGACGTCTCCTTCAGCGAGCAGGCAATGGTCGTGAATAATAATCATAATCATAATCGTAATCGTAATCGTAATCGTAATCGTAATCGTAATCGTAATCGTAATCGTAATCGTAATCGTAATCGTAATCGTAATCGTAATCGTAATCGTAATCGTAATCGTAATCGTAATCGTAATCGTAATCGTAATCGTAATCGTAATCGTAATCGTAATCGTAATCGTAATCGTAATCGTAATCGTAATCGTAATCGTAATCGTAATCGTAATCGTAATCGTAATCGTAATCGTAATCGTAATCGTAATCGTAATCGTAATCGTAATCGTAATCGTAATCGTAATCGTAATCGTAATCGTAATCGTAATCGTAATCGTAATCGTAATCGTAATCGTAATCGTAATCGTAATCGTAATCGTAATCGTAATCGTAATCGTAATCGTAATCGTAATCATAATCATAATCATAATCATGATCATGATCATGATCATAAACAATCATGATCATAATCATGATCATAATCATGATCATAATCATGATCATAATCATGATCATAAACATGATCATGAACAAAAAAAAGAACATGACCATGAACATGAACATGAACATGAACATGAACATGAACATGAACATGAACATGAACATGAACATGAACATGAACATGAACATGAACATGAACATGAACATGAACATGAACATGACCATGACCATGACCATGACCATGACCATGACCATGACCATGACCATGACCATGACCATGACCATGACCACGACCACGACCACGACCATGGTCATGGTCATGGTCATGATCATGATCCATAATCATAATCATAATCATAATCATAATCATAATCATAATCATAATCATAATCATAATCATAATCATAATCATAATCATAATCATAATCATAATCATAATCATAATCATAATCATAATCATAATCATAATCATAATCATAATCATAATCATAATCATAATCATAATCATAATCATAATCATAATCATAATCATAATCATAATCATAATCATAATCATAATCATAATCATAATCATAATCATAATCATAATCATAATCATAATCATAATCATAATCATAATCATAATCATAATCATAATCATAATCATAATCATAATCATAATCATAATCATAATCATAATCATAATCATAATCATAATCATAATCATAATCATAATCATAATCATAATCATAATCATAATCATAATCATAATCATAGTCATAGTCATAGTCATAATCATAATCATAATCATAATCATAATCATAATCATAATCATAATCATAATCATAATCATAATCATAATCATAATCATAATCATAATCATAATCATAATCATAATCATAATCATAATCATAATCATCATAATCAAGTTTCGGAAAGTGGGTCACTTTTATAAACATACACCATGTTAACAAGGTGGCACTCAGCTTAAAATTGAGGGTTATATGGTTTTTATTTTTTTATTTATTACCATTAAAACAAAACAATGAAAGAACAATTAGTGATAGCACAAAAAACCACTACAATATTTTTCACGTACCATGGGTACGGTGACGTTTGGGATTTGAAGTTACTAGAGATGTAGTCAAGATAAAATCGCATGAAATAAAATCGATTATAATTATCTAATCGAGATCATTTATTAATGAAGAAGAAATCGATTCTATTAACTAATAATTTTGAAGAAAAAAAGTAAAACAAAATTGATAACCTGTTTAATTATTTATTAAAAATCAAACATGTTCATCATCTTCATCATCATCATCATCATCATCATCGTCATCTGACTCGGCGACGTGAATAATTATTTGGGAATCAATTATGCAGTCTATTCTAATGTCTCGCTCCCAGTCATGTAAGATTAGATTTTTGGTTTTCTCCACTACTTTCTTCCAGTCATCGCCAGTGACATTTTTGCATCCCTCTTTCAATAACCCCATCATTTTTGTGGCTGTAAAAGGCGGAGCTGTATTTTTTCGTGCAGCGTATCCTGAAACAAGATAAAAAACAAATTGAGTCATAGAATTCAAGTAATAAACATAATCATATTTTTGTCAGTATGTAAATAGACTATGGTTAAACAAGTTACCTTTGATTTGGGCCCAAATTAATTCAATGGCATTGTACTGACAGTGGTACGGTGGAAGCCTCAGGACTTCGTGACCATATTCGTTTGCCATCATATCTAATTTGTATGTCGTTTGGGGCTTGTGCATTTTTACGAGCTTCACTAGCTCCACCTTTAATTTCGTCTCATCGGCTTCCACATTATTGGCTTGGAGCCACTCGATCAACTCGCTCTTCTTATTGGAAGAAGTCGGCGGTTTGTTCAATTGCACGGAGTGATATGGGGCATTGTCCATAATAATTGTGCTGGGTTCTTCTAAATTGCTAAGCATATTTTGAAACCACTCCGTGAATACTTCCGCATTCATATCTTCGTGATATTCTCCCGTCTTTTTCGATTTAAAAGCAAGTAGCCCATTTTCTACAAATCCTTTCGATGTGCCTGCGTGACAAATAATCAATCTCTCCCCTTTTCCTTCTGGCACTTTGGTCGAGGCATGAGGTGTATCGTCAGTCCACATTTTACCGACCGTATGATTGGCATTCAGCCAAGTTTCATCCAGGAAGACGACATTGCTCCAATCGGTAATCCCTTTAGCCTTTTTCAAAAAGGTAACCCGCGCAAGTGCTATATCGCCCCTCTCCATGACAATTTTTCTTTTGTTTACTTTTTTGAATTGGAAACCAATGTCCTTCAATACGCGCCACAAGGATGTAGGACTTCCAGTAAACAAATCAGCATCTTTTAAAGACTTGACCAGCTTTAGAAGCGTCGGTAATTCTTTATTCTGGTAATAGTTATAAATGTGGCTCCGTATAGCATCGGCCGCAAAACTGTCTACATCTGTTACAGATGCCTTTTTGGTTCGCTTTTTATTAGGGGTGGACAACTTATTTTCTTCTGTATCGTGAGCACCATATTTTTCTCGAGTGATTCGAGAAACCGTGTTCCGCCCAATGTCTAACGCATCTGCCACTCGATCCAAAACGTTGGACACGGGCAATAGCGTTCCGCCATTCATACGTTCCCGCTCAAAGTAATCCCGCAATCGAACTACAAATTCACGGGCTTGACTACCAAGCACAGTCTTTTTCGTTCTTTTTGGCATTTTGCAAAAAAAAACAACAAAACAAAAGTCAATAACAAAAAACGGTAACGAAAACAACAAAGCACAACGATAGTCAATAACAAAAACAAGTAACAAAAACACCACGCAAGCTCAAAACAAAGAAAACAGACCGCATACAAGGCAGACGCACTCGTACTGAGTTGATATAACAAGATGGCTGCCAGCTCATGCTTAAGCAGTGTTGCTATATTATAATAAAGCTCCACAAAGACAAAAATGCTTTGTTTAAAGTTTATTATTACATAATTATATTTTATAATCGTATTTTAGTTAAAAATACAACTAACGATTTATGATACTTTATTCGACAATTTATTCTTTGATTGGTACAGCGGGAACGGGATCAGACGCCACGCGGGCGGAAAAGAATTGGCGATGGGAAGTTCGCCGGGTCAGCTAGTATATTATAATTGTGAAAGTTTGTGAAGATGTTTGAGTATTTGTATGTTTGTTATTCAACCACGTTCTAACGACTGAATTGATCTGGCACAGGGATTAGTCCTCACAGCAATGGTCAGCTGAGCGGATGCGTGGGCGGCCGGCGTCTCCTTCAGCGAGCAGGCAATGGTCGTGAAGGAGACGGCGGAACGGGAGAGGCGGCACTAGCGAGCGAGACTCGCGAATCGCGCCGCCCGCGCGCGCAGGCAACTCGGGCGTCGGAGGGCACTGCTGACCTCCGTCCCCCATGAGCGCGGGCCTGGGGGAGACGGGCGGAGCCACCTGTCACCCCAGCAGAAGCAGGCCACGGCGACGGCGCGCTAAGAAGCGCGCCTCCCCATCCCGGGTTCGTTTTCGGGTTCGGGTTTCGTTCGAGTCGGGGACACCGTTGTCCCCCCTCTCGAGGAGGGCTAGACCGTAAGGGATGGCCCTGGGTCACCCGGGGTGCGAGGGATATGTCGATGACAACCTCACCTCCGGCCTAGCACCACAACGCACAGTCGGCGAGCGGTTTTAATCGGTCAAGCCCGACATAACCTCCACTTCCGGCTCCGGCAGGGGGGGTATCCAAGGGGATTTTCGCACAGATAAAAAAAGGCATAGGGATTAGTCTGGAATAACACATATTAACTTTTATCTTGGGAATAAGTTTTTTTAAATTGATGAGTACGTTTTATTTTTTTCGCATTTTTCTTTTCTTCTACAATTTTTAGTTTAACTCGCTTTAATTCCGTCACAGCGAAATAGGCTCTCATACTAGAAGCAGTTGACTGCAGACGGTTCACATAAAATAAATTTATGTTGCATTATCTAAGTTGCAGTGAACAATAATTTCTGTGTATACTTCTAGACTGGCTGTGTTGGACCTAAATTGACTTGCACTACCTCCTAGCAACAGAGCACCAATGTTAAAATTCAATTATCTAGTTGCTGTGCCCCGTTCCACATTCAAAATTAATTAATTACAGCCACATTCAGGAACAGTGAGATCATTTTTGTTCTAAATAGCTTGTACGCAATGAAAGTTAAGATAAGATAAGATAAGAAAAATCTTAATTGTACACTCATAAATTTTAGTACATTTACGGACAATAATATAAAAAAAATTACAAATAGCGGCCTTATCGCTTCAAGCGATCTACTAGAGGCAACCTTTGGATGAACATTTTTTTCACACGTCAGTCCGATAACCGTGTTGATTAATGGTGGAGTAGAATAGGGCCACCCCAACTTTTCCTGTGGGTGTCATAGAAGGCGACTAAGTAATAGGACTGTTCATCATCCGACAGTAAACATACAGCCCATGATTAGGTGCCCGCATGACGACAATAAGCTCACCCTTACGTAGGAAATGTGGGTGTTAATACTCTTCAGTCTAACCCTTCGTGGATTCACAGGCGTGAGTATATATGGATTTCTTCCAAGCAACCTAATCATTGGTGATGAATGCATTATCATTAAATTGGCATTATCATTAAACGTGAAAATCATATATATTTTCATTACTTCCCTGCTATCTATTCCTATCTAATCACTGTTTTCATTAGAGATAGAGGGACGTCTATTTATTTGAACGTTAGGCGCAAGCATATTACTTAATTACGGTACGGAAATCAGATAAGCCCAATCTAAGTAAGCTCGAGCTGCCAGCTTCCTTTGACTGGCCACAGTTGATCCTTTGCTAAATAAATATTCTAGAGACAATTCGTGTAATTACATTTATTTAGGTTTAATTACGAGAATGGTCCTTCAATTATCAAGGAGTGCCGTAAAAGGGGATTCTAATACTTTTTTAAGATTATACTTATCAAAAATAGTGAGTCTTTTCAGCACTCAAAGAACCATTGATGTCAACCGGAAGACTGGCCAGAAGGTTGGCGGCCACAATGAATGGCAACGCTCATTCTCTGTGAAATTGTAAGTTGTTGATCAATAATAATGTTTATTTTATACCGATATTCTTGTTTTAATGGGAGTTTTTTATTTTATAAAAGGACACGTCAATTTGACTTTACCTAGTCTAGTGGTAAGTTAAATCATAATCATAATAATTATAATCATTATAATCATAATCATCATAATCAAGTTTCGGAAAGAGGGTCACTTTTATAAACATACACCATGTTAACAATGGTGGCACTCAGCTTAAAATTGAGGGTTATATGGTAATTGAAAGCGTCGGTAGCTTAGTGGTCAAGGAGTCGGCCTTACGATCGAGAGGTCCCGGGTTCGATCCTGGCCATTACACTACCGACGTAAACCCACTCCTAGCACAAGCAATTTAGCTTAGTTGGAGGGGTTAGAGGGAATATTAGACTTCGGTTCTAATATTTTTTCAAAAAAAAAAGAAAATTGGGAGTGTAAATATTTTTTCTGTGGTTGAAATTCAGTTTTTTCGTGAAACGACCGCAGTCTTACCTCCTCAGCCAATAGGCGATATCGATCAAAAAGCTTGCTATTTAATTGCCAAGGCAATTGAAACCAAACACGTACTTCCAATTTAATTACGGGTAATTGATGGAAAAGCGATTTTGGTTATTGGGAGTCATTCCCAAGTGACAGTGGTCAGTGCCCTGTATAATCTAGCTCACTAGTGACTAGAGCGCCTATCGTAATGGACTCCGCAAATTGCCTAATGGATATTAGTATCAGACTATTGTCAGACTACGTATTGGAAATTCCATCTAGCTTTTGCTTTGTTGAGAAATGACTGGGCTATTTGTGGATGAGATTGACCTAAATTTAGTACAGCTTTGACTCAATATATCGTCCGTCTTGTCATTTGGGCTACGTTTATAAGTCACTAGCCTATGTCTACGGCTCCGCTCGTGTGGTTGTCGTTCCTTTCCATCATCTCCGTTTTCAAACCAAAACAGGCAAGTACGAGTATTCCAAAAAAATTTTTTTAATTCGGAATCGTTAATAACATAACCAATGTATTTTTCTGATATTTCCAATGTACAGATATGACTACCTACTTTACAATTATATAATAGTAAAAGGAAGTAAGTATGTAAATAATTGACGAGACATTAACTTATAGATCTGGATCACATTCAGCACAGAGATATCTGAGGTATAGTTTGGTATACAATATAGGCTTTTTTAAACCGGGAGCAGGTAATTGTGGGTCGCGGTTACAGTAGTACGTAGTTCTACATGCAGGTGCAACCACGCGCAACCTACTATTATTATAATAAATTAATTCAAAACTCGAATCTTCCTTTCTCAAATGAGATATAAATGTAGTAACAGATTTTCTCTTTGACAACCAGAAATTATTACATTTTCGAGGAAATTACTCGATCAATGAGGTCCCGACTCTTTGACATAGTTTTCATTGTGTGACAAGATTAAGTGGTTACCATGTTTCCTGTTAATGCCACCAACTTAGACTTTATTGCGAGCTTCTGCTCTTCAGTTGATTATGACTTAGCAAATTAGGGGAACTTCATTAAAATTATTATTGTAGCGCGTTCTCTGAGTTTAGGAGCACAATAAAACATTGTGTACCAGTCGAGAAAAGAAATAAGTTTACACCTTTTCATAGAACTTTATATGAAAAGGTGTTACCTTGTATCGATTATCACTGTACATTGAATTAGCTTTATTTTTAACCCCCGACGCAAAAACGACGGGGTGTTATAAGTTTGACGTGTCTGTGTGTGTGTGTGTGTGTGTGTGTGTGTGTGTGTCTGTCTGTGGCATCGTAGCACCCAAACGGATGAACCGATTTGGATTTAGTTTTTTTTGTTTGAAAGGTATATTAGTCGGGAGTGTTCTTAGCTATGTTTGAAAAAAATCGGTCCAAGATGGCCGCCGCCACAACATGTTGGAATACAAATTTCTTTAGAATTCCCTCAATATGGGTATCAAATGAAAGAGCTTGACTAGTAGATCAATTTAAAAAGTATAAAATAAAAATTTTAAAAACCCCCGTCACAAAAAACACCAAAAAGTTGAAAATAATTCAACGGTTGCCATGTCGGGGGACCTTACGATATAAAGGAGTACTTAACCAGTTACGGTCCCCCGACATGGCAACCGTTGAATTATTTTCAACTTTTTGGTGTTTTTTGTGACGGGGGTTTTTAAAATTTTTAATTTATTTATGTTCCAACCCTCTTTCTGAACGCGACTTCTTTAACATGTCATGGTGAACCCTTTGAGTTATTGCCATTTTTATAAGTTCATAGGTACATACCTACATTTGTGTGCTCACATTTTACCTTGATTTGACCATCATTTGTCACCACCATCAACATCTTCATCTGCGTCATTCGTCGTCCAATGGGTCGAGTTAAGTAAATAAAACATTTGACGACTTTATAACCTGAAGTGTTATTTTTTTGAAAGGTTGACTGAGTCATTCTGTCAATTCTTCTAGGAATCTTGTTTATACTTATCGTTTGATTTATTATAAGCGACTGTAAACATTGACGATAGTTGAAAACGACTATGCTAGTTTTAGGTGCGCTTATTTAAAAAGTTTATACGCCTTTGAAAGTATCACGCCCTTGGTTTAAAAAAAGGTTTACTTTTATCACCCCTTTAATTTACTCGATAAATTCATGTTATAGTATTAACTTTAAAATAACAATAATAAACAGCATTTATATTTTAATTTCGTTTGACAAGTACACCCGCGAACCGTTCACTTATATCCATAAACTTTAATTTTTTTTACGATGCTTTGTGTATTTAGTCGAATAGACTGACTAAGATATTGATACGAGGGTCACTTTTCGCGCCATTTTGCGAAAACAAAATGCCGGAAAAAGGACTGTGGTCTCTGCGCGCATTGGCAGAATGCACTTGATTCAAGCAGTAGTAGAAGTGATTTTTCGATAGTCATCTGTCGTAAAAAAGTAACTCTGTCTGTCTGTCTTTCTGTCTGTCTGTCTGTATGTTACGAGTGCGCTTTCACGCCTAAACCACTGAACGGATTTTGATGAAATTTGGTATAAGGGTAAATAACTGACATCCACGCGGGCGGAGCAAAATAAAGCAACAGTATTGTTCTTAATTACAATAGTTTAATAAATTCTGAAATAATTTAACATGAGTACTATTCACTCTCAGATTCGACTGGGGACTGTTCTCTTTTAAGTTTGACCATCTGAAAAAGGACTGTGGTCTCTGCGCGCATTGGCAGAATGCACTTGATTCAAGCAGTAGTAGAAGTGATTTTTCGATAGTCATCTGTCGTAATTTTAGAAGAAGTTTAGTAGTTCAAAGTAAGAGCTTTTGGTGGAAGAAGTGTCTTCAAAGGCATCAAACTTCGGCCATATGTCACAAGTTTCGGTGTTGAACTGCAAATTATCAAGTAATATAGTGGGTGTCTCGGTAACTGCATAGTTCCTCACATCATAACTTATGTAATTGCATTGGTTAACATTTAATAACATGGTTATCAACGTTCCCTAAACTAAATGTAAATTAATAATTCTTACACATACATACCTATACCTACACACACCTGTAAAACCCCGAAGGGGTAGGCAGAGGTGTATTACCATACATATTTCGCTAACTAATATTTTCGGTCCACATAGTAGGGGGCGAGCCTATTACCGTCAAGTGGGCACTTTGTTACAGACTGTATGTTTACTGTCGATTGGGGAATAGTCCTATACCTTAATCACCTTGTATGACACCTAAAGGAAGAGAATGGGTGGCCCTATTCTACTCCACTGGGAACTAATAAATCAATCATTACGATATTTTTTTTTTATATAGGACACGTCAATTTGACTTCACCTCGCCTGATGTTAAGCTAAAGGCAAAGTCTCGGAAAGAGGGTCACCATCGTAAACATTTACCATGTTAACAGTGGTGGCACTCAGCTTGACGGCCTCATTAGATGCCTTTTCACGCCCCGCTTAAAGGACCCAGGACTGTAGGAAGAAGGAAACACGTGAACTGGCAGGGAATTCCAGGCCTTAGTGGTGCGGCATAGGAATGAATCACTGAAACGCTTGGTTCTAGCAGGTATACTCTGCACCGTAAATGGATTCAGAATAGGCTATTTTCCAGAAGCGCTGTCCTCAATAACAAATTTCTATACTTTCAAACCAGTCCAAACAAATTTTGATTACCTATTCAGCCTCTTTACAAAAATTATCCATCCCATAGCTGGCTTTATGCATGAAAATAACACTTTTCGAATAGAGTTTTTATCAGAAAAGATGTTAAATATTTTTACCTTACTTTAAGTACTGGCGCTCATTGAAGCGGCTTATAATACTACTGGATATATATCTCTCTAATGTGTACCAAAACACCGGTATAATGCTACTTGAGTATAGCTCAAGTTCATTCCCTTAAATTCGAAATACTTCAGGAAAAAGAAAAACTCAAATGGGACCTGAACCCACGACCTTTCCATTACAAGGGGAATGCTCTTCCAACTGAGCTATTGAGTCACACATGAATCACTTCAAATTTCCCTTCTCTTTATATCCGTCTTCAAGGGTGACGGTTCTTTTTCCCGATGTATTCAAATTTAAAAGTTAGCATAATAAATGCTACTAAAATTTCATTCGAAAATTCATTCTTTTATTACGTGAAACTAAAAGAATATTATTATAACACGTAATGAAAAACACGTACACACTGACGTAATAGTGTCTTACAATCAAATATTATAAAACATTTATGAACAGTGTTCTCTGCTTAAAAATAACGTGATATTATGTTAAAATGTTTTGAGCGAAAGGATTAGTAGAGCTGTAGTGACTTTTTTTGTTAAAATGTGTTTACGAGCTAAATACAGAAACTTTAGCATCAAAACTTAGGTTTATTTATAAAACACTTTATCCAGATTTAAGGTTCAGCGCTACTTTTCTTACCAACCAAGCTAAATAATTTTTTTATCTTAAAATACGTAGGTACAAAAATATATCTATTAATTTTAAACTACGAAGTCTTCGACTCAGACTGCGTCTTAACGAGGTATCATGAAGCATTTTAGATAATTAAACCATAAACAGTATGTTAAGTTTATGTATTAAACGTTTAAGGAAAAAAAAGTTTATGGACTCCTATCAAGATATTCGGCGCTCGAACCAAGCTCACCTTCAAATCAGTACACCTAGTCATCATAATCAAGTATTTAAACGAATATAATATATTATCTTCCTCTCAATTTGGTTTTCGACAGGGTATGTCAACTGAAGATGCAGTTACTACACTAAGCTCTATCGTGACTGAAAATCTGGATAAAGGAAATAGGTGTTTAGCTGCATTCATTGACTTAAAAAAGGCTTTTGATACTGTATCTGTCCCAATCCTGCTTAAAAAACTAGAAAAAGTTGGAATCCGGGATAATGAGTTGAACCTTTTTGAAGACTATGTATCGATGCGAAGTCAACTGTGAAAACTTTTAATTGGCCGTAACATTGCACACATAACTTCTTTTGTACTACTAGCTGTAAGTTTTCCCTAAATGTAAAATAAAATAAAATAAAATAAAATAAAAGTGGGTAATTGCATCAGCAATGAGGCAGGCATATCATACGGCGTCCCACAGGGTTGTGTACTCGGACCTACACTATTCCTGATTTATATCAACGACCTATGCAGTCTGAAAATCCCCAACGTCATCCTTTCTTATGCCAATGATACTGCTCTGGTCTGCTATGGTAGTACGTGGGAAAATGTTAAGCGCATTGCTGAAGTGGGCATGTCAAAAATAGCTCAGTGGCTAAATTTTAACCTGCTTACACTTAACACACAAAAAACTAATTTCTTGTGCTTCAGCATCCGTAAATGCACGCAGCCGAGAGCGGTTTATGTACTCAACTTAAACTGTGGATGCCCTAGCATTAGCAAAGTCTCACAAGTCAAGTATTTAGGTATTTATTGAACTTAAGAGAAGGAAAGATATAGTAGCCAAATCAGTTCAAATCCGTACCTCGTTTCCTCGTTCGCAATACGAATGGAGTGCAACACATTTATATAATAAAATAAATAAAAAAATATCAATTTTCTCAAACACCAATTATGAATGCAAATCCAGACTGACTGAGTGGATTAAGGACCTTTCCTACGACGATACCAAAGCATTGTTGCAATGTAATATTATAATATCACTACATAACACACACACACACACACACACACACACACACATACACACACACACACAGACACACACACACACACACACACACACACACACACATACACACACAGACACACACACACACACACACGCACGCTAGAAGAGCGAAGTCTCCTGACACAGGCTTTTATTTGCTTAAAAGGAGGTTCCATTCATTATTTAAGTAAAAATGTATTTTTATATAAAAAAAAAAACACATGCCGATGTATGAGGTTCTGGCGCAGGCTCTCCACTTGATGTTGGGAGGACAGATGGCAGTCACTTCAGTATATAAATATAAGATAAATCAAAAGTAGTAGGAGTTAGCGCACTCCGGGCTCCATGCTGATGGCCTCAGATGTAATTTCTCTTGATCGATTCTTCACCTCTCGAACTATGACTTTCAGTCCCACGTAATAGGGGATCAGCCTATTGCCGTCAAGTGGGTCTCACTTAGTGATGGATTGTAAAATATAGGACATAAGTAATCAATGTATTTGACGTATTAAAAGGCATCTATAAAAGGTGACAGACAAATGCATAACGAGGTTACAACAGGCTGTACTTTTGCTATTGGATGGAGAAAACCCCATCCCTTAGTCATCTTCAACGACACCCACAGAAAGAGATAAATAAATAAATATAGGGTGGCCCTATTCTACTTCACCAGGATACTACACGGCACGGCTAAGATCATGATAATAATAAAATAAATACTGCTAGGAACAATTACAAAGACTATGGAATATTAAAATATAATATTGCTAGGAAGAAAATAAATGTAAAAACGAAAACTGATATGAAAATGTTAAGCACGTTCATGTTAATTGGTTAAAACTTTAAATGCAACTAAAGCAGTTCATGTAACTTATTGATTTCGTCATTTCGTCCCCCTCTCCACAACCCGTACTTACCTATTTCAGGGATAAAAAGTAGCTTATGTGTTCTCCAGACTATAATCTATTCCTGTATAAAATTTCAGCAAGACTCGTGCAGCCATTTGAGTATAATTTCAAAAAACATGTTAATACTCCTGTGAGTCTTACTCTATTAATGTGAATGTAATGTAATATAATACTTAGCGAAAGCCTCTAACAATTTACTGATCTTTATCACAGGTTATCTTCCGATGTAAGCCTGCTAGAAAATCAAATTATATTAATTAAATCTTAAACGATTCCCAAGAATAACATGTTCGTTCAGAATAAGACATCTACCCCCTCATCAATCAATCTTCATTCATGGTACTAAATGTAATCCGTATCTCCTTAATATACCAAGAGCTTCAATAACACCTACCTAGATACATCAAGTGTTAATTAAGGGTATGCATTCAACCGTAGCCAATTAAGTATTTAACGCCGTGTTAGGAACTGGTATGAGTTTATTAAAGCTGTTACACTTGATTTAACATTTGTTTCCAAGGTTGTAGGTACTAGGGGCTTGGAGATCTAAAGGTGAAGTCAATTGTTACAATTAAGTTCCGTGTCAGTGCTTATATTTAATAAAGCGGAATATAGTGTGCGAAAGGAACGATGGGTGATCCACTTACTTCTCTTGATCATTCTCATAATGATTTTCCAGTTGCGTAGAAAGTTTGCACTTCCCGGGCATGAAACAAAATGGGCCAGGTGGAAATCCTTGAATAGATTGAGGTCTCAGGTCGGCTGCTGTAGGGCGAACCGGGCAATTTTGTTTTTATATATATGACACGTCCTCAGCGGACCGCACGTCGCTGCTACCTGTCGAGAGCATCTAGTAAGTACTTTGCGGAGCCGTCCCAGAGATGTGAGCAGTATTCCACGCAGGAACGAATTTGGGTCTTGTATTGAAGACACCGCTACTCTGGCGTGAAAAAACGTCTCACTCTGTTACTCGAGTTTACGCGAGGCTGATTTGATGATGCTCTCGATATAGTTTTTATTATT
Source organism: Eilema sororculum (assembly GCA_914829495.1). Classification (NCBI taxonomy): domain Eukaryota; kingdom Metazoa; phylum Arthropoda; class Insecta; order Lepidoptera; family Erebidae; genus Eilema; species Eilema sororculum. The sequence goes on along the minus strand of OU618552.1, from coordinate 13,116,895 downwards.
CAGTTTGCAGCGAACATCTATAATGGGGTTACTTGGACGCAGGGGGTGGTGGCTGCGATTGTGGTGCTACCTCTACAGTTGATGGACCATCTTTTGTCGTGCCCACTGTGCCCCTACACCTGCACGATTGCCGACCTAAATGAAGCTACGGAAGGTGCGGTCAAAGTCGTCGAGTTTTGGGCTGGGCGTATCTAGATATTGAAATTGTTGCCACTGACACGAAGAAGAAGAAGACTTTTGAACCCGTGGTTCAAAATTCTTCTGTATGTTGACATTTCTGGGAGCGACAGCTGTCTGACTTCATAACCTCGAAAAGAAAACCTGCTCTAGAGGCTAGTCTGTTGCTAACACCGATTACCGGTTCAAAGACCTTGATGACCCTTTAATGCACTATGAATGAATCTGGCAGATTGAAGGTTAAATAGGGCAGTAACGTTCACTTTTATTCATTTAAGTTTCAAACATTCAACTTTTGGAATAAATAAGGATTAATTTTGCTTTGATTTGCTTTGAAAAGCTACTTATCTTATAAAAGAGGTTCTTATTCTTACTAAAAAATAACTATTTGCTTTCGAAGTACACACTGTGGTACTGAATTATGTAAATAGAATGTTGTTTTGTAGACTGAATAAGAAACAAAGTCAAAGAGGCTATCGACGTAAAACTTATCTTTATCGAATTGACTTCAGAAAACGGTAAGTGTTCGCAAAAATATAGCATTTTATAAAGAAAGATAATAGAAAATAAATTTGCAAGTGACATTTAAATTGATATTAAAAACATACGCTCACGCCTATTTCTCTCCGGGGCAGGCAGAGACACAATGACCCACCACTTCTATCCTTACATACTACACGAGATTCCTTAAAGCCCACGGGTATCGAGTGTTTCTGACCTGCCCATTTTCGAGACTATGTATGTATGTATGTATGTACTCGTATGTCCATTTATTTGGCACGGCCTACAGACTGAACGGCTTTACGGATTTGGACATGTAGGGCGTCATTTGATTCGCGCGTGATTCTGTGAGTGACATCAGGTATATTAAAATTTCGAGAAATTCAAAATGGTGGATTTTTGTCGTCAAAACGTATGTTGTCAAAAATATTTTTGAATCAAACTTATTCAAGTTAGACCTTGAAAAATAATAATACGACTGTCGGCGGCGCGCTCAGAAGCGCGCCTCCCCATTCCGGGGGCGAGTTGGGGACACCGTTGTCCCCCCTCCTGAGGAGGGCCAGACCGTAAGGGATGGCCCTGGGTCAGCCGGGGTGCGAGGGATATGTCGATGACAACCTCACCTCCGGCCTAGCACCAAGACCCACAGTCGGCGTGCGGTTTTAGTCGGTTCGAGTCCGACATAACATCCCCTTCCGGCTCCGGCAGGGGGGGTATCCGAGGGGATTTCCGCACAAAAAAAAAAAGGATGCAGAAAGCCAAATTGCATAATAATGTCCCGACAGTTCGGTGCCAAGAAATCTAGACGTTCCGGTCCACTGTTGCCTCCTCGCCCGGATTCCAATCGGGTGATTTCGGAATTATTTTCATATATTTGTTAGTGTAATATAATATGTACTTACTTCTAGTATAGCAAAATTAGAAAAACTCAAATAAAGTCATATCGATAACAAGAAATTGATCATAGTCTGTCCCAACTAATCTGTTCTGCCAGCAGTTGGATGACAGCCAAAGCGGCAGTGAGCCATATCAGATTACATTGAAAGCAAAACCAAGTCGCCAACTTAGGAGAACACACTTGGTGATACTTTGGTCACAGATTACCTAATAGCTATCAAATTATTATTATTTTTTCAAATTTCTACATATCCTATAGAATACTAAACAATTAAGAATAAAATATTACATACAGCATTATACGTTATCATTCATTTCACACCCTTGCCGATAATATTATACATGCTTAGTAATACCTCAAATGTAATGGCATTATCTATGTTCAATTACAGAGGATAAAGGATTATGTTAAAATCTGTGTAATACAGTTAACATTATCCAATGGATACGTCTCCATATCACATACTAAACAACAAGTGCTAGGTTACATTTTCTGCTGTCTAACGTGAAATAATTTATCAAAGTTATACTTATTTATAGTTGTGTCCGAATTGGTATCAAGTTACTTAACCCATACAATAATTTAGATTGATCTTGCGACATTGATAAAACAGCAAGTTTGTAATTAATAAGCAACAGTTGGTCAATTTAGATAACCAGATAAATATCAGATCTTTCTGTTGATAGTGCTATTACATTTCAATAGGCCTTTGCAATACTACAATATTCTCTATATTAATGACAATTTATGACAAAGTGATCCCTGTACAATCAGTTACAAAGATCACTAAGGTTACAAAAGGCTACAAATGTTACAAAAGGTTACAAATATTACAAATTTCTGCAGAAGTAGCCTTCAATATTTTTAATATTTCCCAAAATAAGTAACAAAAGTAAAGTAAAATAAGTCCTATGGCATGCCTCAGCTAATTTTCTTAAGTTTTATATTATTCGACATTTACTAAAAATAAGCCATTAAATGGTTTTGCTTTGGTGTCCAAGCACAAGATACAATATTATTTGCATGCTACAGTCAAACATACATAGAATATGGTATAGCGCAACCGAATTTTAACATTAGTTAGTAGAAACACAACGCTAGGAAAATAAACTTATAATATGATTTGTGAGTACAATTTTGAGAACATTTATTCCAGTTTATTGTCTACTAGCTGACCCGGCGAACTTCGTACCGCCAATTTTTTTCCGCCCGCGTGGCGTCTGATTCCGTTCCCGCAGCACCCTCAACAATATTAAGCGTGTATTATACATATAGAGCTTCCTCTTAAATCACTCTATCTATTAAAAAAAGCCGCTTCAAAATCCGTTGCGTAGTTTTAAAGATTTAAGTATACATAGGACAGACAGCGGCAGCGACAACGACTTTGTTTTATACTATGTAGTATTACTTTACCTGCAATATCTTATTTTGTTGAGTGTTTAAATTGTTGGAATTGAAAAGTATTATGGGACAGATCCATCGCCACGTATTGGTAACATTACGACTCTGCAACTCTCTTCCACGCAGCGTCACTACCGGGTCGAAACTCATCATCATAGTCTTAGCGTTGTTTCTACTTGCATTTTAGGCTTTCGCCTTGAAACCCGACGTCTGCTTACTACCATCTGAAGTCCCAATATCGAGAGGAAGCTGGCGGCAGAGCCTGGTCTGTTAATTGCAAGAGTACCTACCAGCATAAAGGTGAGGAGGCCTTCGGGGTCAAGGTCAAGGCCTTACTGAGTCTAAACTACTACTAAATAATTTCAAATGAACAAGATTTTATCGCGCATCGGATATATACATGGTACATCCTTAAGAATATGAAGAAATATTATTCTTTATAGTTAATAGAAGATAATGAGTAGGTGCTTGTTAGGAGAGGACACAACTTATTAACACGGTTCAGTAACATACACGTGAAATGGCACAGTGAAACGATTCCACAATAAAGATTCCTTGGAATTTTGCGCATGTGCGCGTATTGTAACTTCTGGTTATCCTGTTTGAGGCAAATAGTATATTATATTTGCTTATAAATGTTTCTATGTTGTAATTCGGCAGAGGTCTTCCGCTAGAGGAGATTATATTAATGATAGAAAAGCATGTCTTATAACCGCTGTGACTTTTATAATTAATTAAAGTGCGTCTGTAACATTATTTGTTATTAATATACTATTTATATGCTTTAGCCAGGTATAGTGTAGTTTCATAAACGTTTACTTTACTATGAGGTAGTGAACCCTGGACTTGCTTGGGGAAAAAGTGAGGATTTTTAATGTTTTAATGCCATCAAAAAAAGTAATTTTCAAGGTAAACCTAAGCAATTTTAATTTGACCGTATAATAAGGAATGAAATTGATTAAAACCGCGTTGTTTCAGCTGCACGACTTTATGTCACGTCACGTACATACGACAGAAGAAACCACAATGTAAAAGATTTACTTTCAAAGTTTTCTACATTTATTGCTAATGTTTGTACGACCTTACGTAACACAGACTTTGTATCATATACATCAACAGTTTGAACACAGTTTTTTTCACAAATGTTTTCGTTATCTAAAATATTTTTTTTTATTGTGTAACTATCTAGTCGAAAAAATATTGCTTACAATTTTATTTTTCTTAACTTTAGTCCTTCGAAGTTTAGCTTCTGTTGAGTTTCATCAGTTAATTGAAGGGTTCTTGTACACGTAACCGTTAAACTTGCAGGTTTCATGACATTCGTAGATATTTTTGAACTAATACTAGACATAGTTGCACTGCGAAGGCGAACACGGGGAGCACTCAAAGTGCGCCTCCCCGTACCCGGGGCTAGATGGGGACACCGAGGTCCCCACAACCCGAAGGGGACCATCTCGAAAGAGATGGTCCTGGGTCTGCCGGAGTGCGAGAGATATGCTTTCGGCAATCTCACCTCCGGCAACCAAGAACCCAAGACGGCGTGCGTTTTAGTCGGTTCTAGTCCGACATAATCGCCTCCATCGGCTCCGTGGGGGATGGTATCGATGGGGTTTTGCGCACGATAAAAAAAAAGACATAGTTGCACTGCTTGTGAAAACTTCATCAAAACACAGTTTGAATATATTCATGAAATTCACTAGTTACCTATTTTTTTTTTTCATTAAATTTAGATGGGTTTCCTTATAAATTTGTCAGAACAACAATACATATTCACTTCATAAAAGATATTTTTACCCTGACACAGTCATAATGAACGTATCAGAATACCACCTCAGCATCTTTTCAGAAGCGTTGTGAAAATAAATCTCGGAAGTGAAAAGAAATTCTTGAGGGTCAAACTTTTGTTGCATTCTGTTTGCTCATCGTGACTCAGCAATAAATTTCACAGCAACGAATTATTCTTTTCACGATTTTTAGAAAATTTTGAATAATAAATCCTCATTTACTTTGAATAATATAAAATGTTAGGCTTCCTAACTATGAAAAGAACAAAGAAACAATCAGTCTATGAATGAAATTTTGTGGCTATTGATTATGACCTCCGACCGATTTCGGCCATGGCGACCTCTTAAGTCCTCTTAATTGGTACGGCGCTGGTGTGCACGCAAATGGCTAATATAGCCAATCTTGGCGGTGAACCTACGTGATCATATAGCGCACGTAAGCTCTCCACCCACGCAGTTGTAGGTATAGGCCTTCAGTTCGTCGCGCCTGGTGTCGAGGTCCGCCTCACGCTGCTCCTCGAACTCGCCCACTTGCACACGGATAAGCCAGCGCCACTCAGGGCAATGTGCCGCCAACCCCTACCATCTCGAAGGTTCGATGTTAAATTTTTTCATATGGTGCTTCTGAACAGTTTATAACGGAGGAGTTGTCCGCCTTGTTTCCGCTTACCCTACCCTAAATCAGAATAAAAGATGCCCTTCGCCACTCGATCCTCCGTCATATATCTATTACTAATAATGTAATTGTATAGACTATTAATATTGCTACAACCATTGCGTAGCGAGACCGTAGTGGGCAATGTGTAGAGGTGCTACGAGAATTTCAAAATTTGCTTGAAGCGCTTCGAGAAATAGTAGTCCTAAGAACTAAACTATCATTGCCATGGCAATTATACGGCAGTCAAGTCTGACCAAGTCCTTAATAATGATAAAAAACTTCATCATAATCCATTCAGTAGTTTGTGTATCCAAAATGCGAATATACAGACACATATTGAATTTCGAAATTTTAATTTAACCTTATCCAAATAGGTTCTCCGTATGTTTTTCCTCATCGCTGGTGGAGAAGCAGTCGACAGCCTCGGGCATCACGACCTATCATGTGGCAGGAGCACAGGACGCACGTCACGTCAACATTATCCGCCAGGCTCGTGTCACCGCCGGCGTCCCAGCCATACTTGAACCATTATATTGGTGCGCAACGATGGCAAGAGACCGGACGGTATGTCTTTGATGCCTTGGAAGATGGGCAGGCCTTTGGTGTGGGATGCTAATTGCGTCGACACCCTTCCTATCTTCCAAGTACGACGTACTGCGCTTCTGCTGTAGTGGCATCTGCGGAGACCCTCAAACGGCGAAAATATGATAATACAACCAACATACATATATATATATTTGAGCCGTTTGGAGTCGAGGCGCTTGGGTTGTGGGGTCCGAAAAAAAATAGCAAAGCAGCTAGCCAATTTTTTGCTCAACGGATTGGCATTTCCATTCAACGGGGCAATGCCACCAGCCTTTTGGGCACGTAACCAGTCGACTGTCCCCCCCCCTTTTTCAACTTCTTTTAGATTCTTGTAAATTAAAACTAACTTAGTAAAGTAAAATATTTTTAGTTTACTAAATTAGTTTTAGTTTCATATTTAAAAAATCTTTGTTTTTAATCTCTGAATAAATAAGCAGTAGGATCTTAAATTTATCCAGCATATACGTAGATGCAACTAACTAAAAAAGAAAGAATGATAATTAAAATTTGATTTTTATTTTTAGGCACTTGATACAACCCGGCGACTTGCAGATAAAGCAGTGTGCAGTGTTCAATTTCACATTTTACACTAACTGAATAGCATTATGCAGGGTATATACCTATCCTGGTCGTAAATGCCAAGGACTAGGTTAAATATTACCTACTAAAATAGTTTAATTAAATTCCCATGCTAAGATAGTTCCAATAGTCTCCTGTGATAAACGGTTCTCCTTGTATAGGACATTAGAATAATGTTAATGTTGAAATCTAACTGCATAAATTTGTTCGATAAATGAATTAGTGACCCATTGTTTGTTCATAGCCTTATTTGGACTCACATGGTAGAAAATTTGGTCTCTTTTTATTTTTCCACGCGTCTCTTTTATCTAAACAGAATGAAGTCATTCTGCAAAGTGACCTTTACTGAAATCAAAAATCTTCCAAACATCTTAAATTTTGTACATATTCGTACATAGTAACACAATTACTGCGAAGACAGAAATATCAGCAATAATGATACGATACCTAAATCTTTACCAATAAGATGGCAATCTCATTTACATAATGCACTCGTTTCTATTTCTTTTTCAACAGTCGAAATCCTATTTTAGGTAAATTGAAGCCCCAACATCATGCGTTTAATGAGGTACAAAGCTTTCAAAGTTTTCTTTTTACAGAGAAATAACCTATTCAATTTGTGGCAGTACTGACTAAGGAGACAGTACTTAAGAGAATACTAGAAGAACAAAACGACGGGTCCTACGTATACTGGTACAAGCCGCAAATTGACGAAAATCACTTTTTTACATGAATAGCCTTATAATAACCTATAGTTTCATATCTGTAAAATTTATCTTAAAATTACTTTTGGTTTCGGAGATACAAACTCGCAAACTGATGTAAGTACAACAATTTTAAGCCCGGAGACCGTCAAAACTGGTATAAGTAACTAGCATTAGTTTACGTAGTTGCGATCCGCGTGCCGCGTGAGTGCATGTGACCGCCACACCAGTATGCGCGCGGCGACGACACAGCGCGTACGTATGATACTGATGTAAGTGCGACGAATGTTACGTCAAGTATATAATTTCCAAAAATTATTCGTATTTTCGACGTTTTAAGTATTTAGGACCTGTGAACATAAAAAAAAACAATAATTATGAAGCGTACTCGTGGTCAATTAATGTTAAATTTATTAAAAAAAGAACAAAAATTTCAATCTTTCGTTCCATATCCCTAAAAAGGATAAGTGCGAATGTTGTCATGCATTTGAAAATTTACTAAATCCTACTGATAACCAAGTATCACAACATAATTGGCATTTAGCCGAGAAAGATAGGGCTCGGCAGATGAAAGAGACTGATAAAAATTTAGCTAAGAATGATAAAACTGTAGTAGCTGTTACTTTTGACTTGCAAAAAACTCAAAGTTTACCACATGGAAATGTAAGCACTTTTTATTATAAAAGAACCTAAGCTATCACAACTTTACTCCATTTGATATGGCTAATCTACAAGGGTATTGTTATTGTTGGGACGAACAGACTGCAAAAAAGGGGCCAATGAAATAGCCAGCTGTGTTTTCGATTTTGTTAGCATGAAGGTGAAAGAAGGAGTAAAATCTTTTATTTTTTGGTCGGACAACTGCGGAGGCCAGAATCGCAATAGAATCATTTTTCTTATGTATATGTACTGTTCTTGGAAATTTAAAGTGGACATTACACATAGATTTCTTGTTGTTGGCCACACCTAAAATGAGGGTGACAGCATTCACTCTGTGATTGAAAAGAAAACCAGAAATATTGCGATATATACTCCAGATCAATGGATTCTGGCCTTCAAAATGGCGATAGCTAATGCGAAAAAATACATAGTAAAAGAAGTCACTCAATCTTTTGTTTTCGATTTCAAGCGTTGTCTTACTATTTTTGATAACTGGAAGAAGAACTTAGTTGGAGACCTCGTTATGTGGAGTAAAATTTGTGAAGTTAATGTACAATCTAAAGAACTATTTACGATTAATTATAAATATACTTTTGAAGAAGATTCTTACAAAACTATAAATTGTCTGAAAAGTAACACACGAACCAGTATACAAAAGTTATTAAAAGATTTGATATGTTGGATATAGCTTACAAGAGTCTGTTGCCCATTGACAGAAAAAAAATCAAAAATCTTCAAGATCTTTCTAAATCCAATGTGATTCCGGAGCCATACCATTATTATTACAATAATTTAAAAACTGGGTTGGAGGATACTGTAAACGTATCTGAATAGGTTTATATTTTGTGAAAATTTGTCTTCTTTTTGTTTTGTGTTATTTATACCACTCGTTGATTGTTGTTGTGGTACTTAATTGTTTAATCTATATTTTATTTTGATAAGTCTGAAAGACAATTATATAATTAGTTTTAGTAGTCGTACAATTCCTAAAAATAATGGAACATTTTCTTAAAGATTTATATTTTTTTATGAACATAGTAAAGAAAGCACTGATTACTTTAATTAACCAATGAATATTACTAAAAAAAAAGAAGCGATATATATATATTTTTTTAGTTTATAACTTGTTAGAGACTGATTTATTAATTTACGATCTCATTAATCTAATAAGGAAGATATTTAGTATCTAAGGGAGAATTATGTCATATTTTTTATATTCTATTTGTTAAATGGTATAGATTTCAAATATGTCAAAATAAACGTGATTTACTTACTATTTGATACTTGTTTGTTTCATTTTATCATAAAAAGAACAGGTTCATGACCCCAACACTACACAGATTACTGGTACAAGTCATTTCTCAATACCGCGTAAATTAGTACAAGTACTAAAAGTAGATAAATAAGAAATTTTACATAAATCTTGAGGTCACATGATTTACAAAATACACACATATGTATGATAAATAATGTGCATTTCTTCTATTTTCATTATTTTAAAAAATTGGCGGAACTTGTAAACTAGTACAAGTGGCCACTTGTAACAGTATACGTGTATGGATACATTGAGGAAAACAACCTAAACAAACGCAAGTACAGCTATTTTCTAAACTACACAGAAATATAAAAAAGTAAATATGCAGTCTTTTTCCTTTTATTTTCAGGTATAACATATTAAAATTTTAGATAGTTCTGTTGAACTTTGACAAAGTTACAAGCTTTAGAACCTTTAAATCGCTCTCCTGTAAACTTGTATTTTTCCACTTGTACCAGTATACGTAGGACCCGTCGAAAATGAAATTACAAGTTTATATATTTACGTCGCCTTAAACCATCCATAATGTCCCGTCCCCGAGACTCGTTGACTTTTCCAATTAGATATAAAGAAACAGACGAAATACGTTTTTCTTGTATTTCATCATAATATTTTTTATGATGATCACAGTCATGGGGATTTTTTAATTGCGTCTAAAGTATGCACCTCAGAACTGGAAGTCTCCTTATTATTTATAATAAAAAATGAAGTAGGCGGTTGCAGATTTTTCCAGAAGCAGAACTTTTTTCAGGATTGGGGGCACATTGCTTCAGCTGACCCAATCCTGAACGGAAATTCTACTATTTAGGATGTGAGCTTGGCTTTATATTGGTTACATTGAATTGAAGTAGGTTGTCGTATTTTAAATAAAGTTTAAATAATGTTAATAAGTAGCAAATAGTTTCATTGCGATCTGTAGTAATGGCGTAACCTTCGGACAATATTCAATATATATGAATATTAATGTAACAAAATATTTTCAAGAAAAAAATAATGTTCAAATAACGTAAAGTAATGAAGGCACTGAAATATTTTACAGGGAGTTAATCGTAACAAATTTACTGATGCAATAAAATTGTAGTTTTTTTTTCATAAACCGTTTCTTTAAATCCATATTAAATAATATTATAGAATAATTCTGTACCTTATGTACATACATGCAAGCCCCAAGGGAACTTCGTGGGGTCATACATAGAAAATTCACGAAAATTCGAAAATCCTCCTTTATTTTTAAGAGATAAGTAGTTAACACGATTATCCAGGCTTCCAGGCACATTCATAAAACATCAACTTCAACCATTGAATTTCAGTCAGTCGACTTTTAAGTACCTACCTGCAAAACTTGCCTTCCGGTCGACTGAAAGTAATCCGACAGCTACAAACATTCTTTTGTTTGCCAAAAGTATCAATCAAAGTGTAACGGTCTGTTGCCCTGAATACAGTGACATGAGAATACAGAGACATTTGTATGAGAAAAATCGATGCGGAATCAGCAAACTAGCATCAATATTCAGTGAAATGAAAATAAATATTACCCTGTGTGGTTCACCGCGGAGTACAATAGAAAGGACAAACTATTATCCTAGCGTTGGTATCGCACAAGGCAACTAAAGGACAGGGCTTTTAAACATCTGAAATTCGACCATCTTATAACAAACTTTTGCCCGTGGCTCCACCCGCGTGGCTTTCGGTTATTGCGACTAAACATAGCCTATGTCCTTTCTCAAAGTCTAAAATACCCTTATACCAAAGTTCAACAAAATCGGTTCAGTGGTTTAGGCGTGAAAGAGTAATATACAGATAGACAGAGTTACGTTCGCATTTAGAATATCAGTATGGGTTACGAGTCTTTTTAAGCCAATAAGGTGGTTGTCTGCTACCGGTACACCTGATGGAAAGTGGTTACCGTGGTTTATTGATGTTTGCAACACCAGGTGCATCAAACTATTGCTGCTAACCCTGTAGAAACCTAATGTCCTTCTTGAAAAACCATATATTGTATTAGTCTCTTGAAAAGTCTGCTGACAAAGTCTATTAATATCATTTATTTTCCACAGTTTAAATATGATATAGTCACCTTTTAATTGCTTCCAACTTTTGCGGAACATGCGAGAAAATACGGTCATGGAAAAAATCTCGTTTTATGTTCATATTTAACATTCAGATTATTCCTGTAACATTTAACCATTTTCAAATGTTCCGTCCGTCGCTTTAAATGTCTCCATATATTTCACTCTGCCATAACTTCCTCTTACACATTTAATTAAATCTCTTTTACATAGGTGTTTCGTACTAATAGGAGTTATGACTTATGGACACCTCATGATTTTGTGAAAACGAAATTTGTGAAAACAGTGAAGATTTATATAACGAAATTTTATGTAGTCAGTAACGGGAATGCTCTTACCACTGAGCTATTGAGCCATGCCTTGAGCATTTGAAATTCTCCTATATGTACATCTTGGGGCGACGTTTAGAGCCATCTACCGATAATCATACGAACTATCGGAAAATGGCAAGAATTCTTAAGTGCATAAATATTTACGCCTATAAATCCCCAAAGGGGTAAGCAGATATGTATTACCACCCAAATTTCACCAACTATGATTGTAATATTATCGTCTTACGCTATTACTCTATTAGGGGCGGGCCTTTTGCCGTCAAGCAGGCACTTTATCATGAGCTGTATGTATAAATTATCGGGTGAAGAACACCTCTATCCCTTAGTCGCCTTCAATGACACTAAACTAAACTAAACTTTGAAACCAACCGTAGTTAGGAACTGCATCAAAAATGTAAAATTGAAAAATTGTAAACTAACTTTATATGTGTTATTGTTAGAAACTCCTTCATCTTAATTCATTTGTACACGCGTTCTTGTGGAATGCAACCTGGACTCTAATCCTATTGCTTCGTAGTATTTCTTATTGGTTGTAATCTGTTACGTGTGTTATATAATAAAATAAAATAAAATAATGACACTGAAGGGAAGAGATAGACTGCTCCTATTTTACTCCACATGAAACCAAAATGCAATTCAAAGGTCTGAAATTCTGTTAATAAACTATAATACTATTAAGTACTGTTCAAATGAATCTCCATAAAACGGCAATTAAATTAAATATTATCTTTAGTTAAACTGATATTCTGTAAAAGAAATACTAAGAACGCTTAAGGCAAGGAACCTTGCAAGAGATAATCACTAGACAAGAATCCAATTACAGTGAGCATTTCCTAGCTAATGTTAGCAGTAAAGATCGGTTTCAGTGCTAATGGAGTAAGAGAATGCTCTATTAAACTGTACAAAGTTTCTTTTATGAATTATATTATGGAGTATTCAAGGACATTTTTGTTTCTTGCCATTACGGCTTATCTTTTCTTTAATAATTAATTCGTGGACTTAATTAAGCGTCGGTAGCTTGATGGTTAAGGAGTAAGCTTTACGATTGAAAGGTTATGGATTCGAATCCTGGCCATTGCCTATGAGAACTTACTTTCAACCAAAGCAGTTTCGCTTAGATGGAGGGGTCAGAGGGAATCGAGGTTACTTATATTCTTATTTCATTTTAAATGGTGCTCATTAGGAGAGGGCTATATCCAACGGTGGACTGCAATTGATAATAATCTTTCAGAAAAAATAATTAAGTCGCAATGGTATTTTCTTTTCAATCTTAAAACGTGACCTTTGTGGTGTAGCAGTAGTGCATTGAAGTGCTGCACCAGGAGGTGCGGGCACGTATTTAAAAAAAAATGTATGAAATAGGTATGTCACTATAAAATCATTGTAAACCCTCGTAATGCCAGAAAAAACCATTCGAGCATGATTTTTTCTGGTTGGTACTACTTGAAGCATGATTCTTATTTAGAAAAGTATTGCCATAATTTCTTCGAACTCGTAATCGACTTAGATTTAATTCGACAAGTCGACCCAATAAGTAATTAAATTGTAGAAGTTTTTTAGACACTTTTATTTTGTTTATTTATTGTTGAAGAAGGCTTAGAGACTTATTACAAATTTAGTAACAGCTAAATAAGCTAAATTACAAAATTCTTCAAAGGTTTGACTCTAGTGAAAAAAAGCGGGCTTAAAATAATTGCTATCTCCTATATACTTTTATTTCTGTACACTGCTGTCCATCCAAAGATTGCCGGGAAGAGATTGTTGTTTAAAATAAGGCCGTCTATTGTACAGTATTTAATGTATGATATTTTGGCTACGTACCCACTGGACCCTCAAAATTCGACCTCATCTATAAATATGATCCATTGGACCTCCATGTTAGAATTGGACCCTCAATCTTGGATTTCATTTTTACATAATTTGTGTATTTTGGTATACAATAAAGAATATTTTACTTTTACTTTACAAGTAAGTCCAAATATGATTCCCTATTAGTTAGCAGGGACATTTGTTAGGTCAAAACCGGTTCTTTGTCATTTCGTAGAAATCTTCTTTATCTGAGTGTAAGACCTATGGAGCTCAGGATTTATTTTCTTATTTCTCTCTCTTCTTTTACTGGTGAGGCTTCAACCCCGAGAAAATACTCTGTGCCAGGGCCACGTCCGTCAAATAACCAATATATAATTATATAGGTCCCCCTATAGATCTCCATTAAGACCGGTCAGAATACCCAGTATACTGAGTCTTCATTCATTGTTTTCGAGAGTTCGTAAGAATATCGTTAGATGGCGCCACCGAATGTACTGGTGCCTTTTGAATATCCAAGATGTATACATGTACTCAGTTGGTCAGAGTATTCCCTCTGTAAGGAACTGGTTGCTAGTTGAAGTCCTGTCTTGGATATTTACTTTTATGGATCTAAATTAATACGAAAAGTTAACGTATTTACTTTAAAATTACATGAAATTAACATTTATGTGTCATCACGATATGTGGTGGGAGAACCCTACAATATCGGTACGAGATGACAACACGGCATTTTAATAGAGATATTTAAAAAAAATAGAAGAAAAACAACCCGTTATTAATTGCGGTTGATAGCAATATTACGATATTACGATATTGCTATCGCATGGAACGTTGCTCGCGGTGTGTAAAAATGTCTCACTCTGTTCAGGCTGTTTTGATAATGCTCTCGATGTAGTTTTTGTTATTCAGTTTGCAGCGAACATCCATACCGAGGATATTGAGGTTATCCTGCAGTGGCAGTGGCTTGCTCCTAAGAGTGGGAAGAGGGAGGAAAGAAGATACTTTTGCTGTAAACACACATGCCTGCATCTTCTTGATATTGAACTCGATCAGGTTCTCAGCAGCCCATTGAGAAATATGGTTATTAACTATTGAGCGTAACAAAGGCCTCGTAAACGTGCTTAAAGGAAACAGTGCATAGCAAATTCTAACTCATAGGAGATTTTGGGATCCCATTCTTTCGCATAATGGTTTTTGTCCTAATTTAAATTGTCATAATAAGTTAGGCATAATTTTCTTTGTTATAATAATAGTGTGCCATAATTGGTTTTAGCATACTGTTTTATTAAGCATAAATATTGTATATCCTAACGTTTTTGTTCATAACTTTGATATGCATAAAGATGTAAAGCATATTGTTTATTTGTCTAATAGTTATTTTAACACCCCGACTCAGACGAACGACTAAAAAGTTATGGCTAATGAGTAGGTATTATGCGTAAATAATGTTAGGACAAGTAACATTATGCAAGGTTAAATTATGACATAAAATCGTAGGAATAAAAATAGAGAACCGAGGTTTTCCTTAGGATTTTAATTTAAGCCGGATTTGTTTTTAGTGACGGTCACTACTACTATCTACTGAAAAGCAAAAATGGGATGCCACCTAAGGGCGGGAGCGGCCCTCTAGAGGCAGTTCGGAGGCTTTCCATGTGTCCCTCAGACTAACAAACAGCACGGTCAGAGAGCAAACAATTAGTGGAATAGTTCTCTGTGCGCAGGCATGAGTTTTACAGGGGCTGTATCCATGGTGGAGATTACCACCCGAAAAAAAAGCTTAGGTACCTATAGGCCATATTTTTAATAACAGGGCTAGCCTTTTCGGACAAATCACTATAAAAATTAGTTAAAAAGCTATTATCATTTAAAGCTAAATGAACATAATTAACAAAGAACTAATAACTTCTCAGTATTTCAGATGAAACTCAAATTAAACTATCTTCACAGATCACATCACAATTTTAAAACTGCTTACATTATTCAAAGCTCATTTATGAACTTATTTCACAGACAAACATTGGCCAGGTGATGTTAACTTTGTAATTGAGTTGAGAAACACGAATTGTGTTAAAGTGTAAGTTGCGAATGTAGCAGCTATAGCCGCCCTTTATTGGTCTTGTGCTGAACTTTCAATTAGGATACCGATTGAGTTGGCCTTCATGGTATTAATTGTAATAATATTATTTAACTGACTGACCTTATACTGACGTACATACACATTTATTTTAACGGTTATGGACGCTCAAATGATAGTTAACTTTCAAATACTCATGCATAGGTCTGTACGACCAAGTACCTATAATGATTATGACTTTTATTAGAATAGAAATACTTGCACTTATACTTTTTCTTTCGAACTTAAAAAGTTAGCATAATAAGTGCTATAAAAATTTCATTGAAATGGGCGGTGTCATCAAAAATCAATGTTTAAAAATGGTTGAAAAATCATTCATTGGTTCCAACAGTTCGTAAGATAGTTGGTAGATGGCTCCACCATCGCCCTTAAAGATGGATATAAAGAGAAGGGAAATTTGAAGTAATTCGGGTGTGGCTCAATGGCTCAGTTGGAAGAGCATTCCCCCTGTAAGGAAAAGGTCGTGCGTTCAAGTCCCGCTTGAGAGCTTCTTTTTCCCGATGTATTTCGAAGATAGAAATACACTTTATTGTACACTAATAAATCATAATATTCATCAGTGGCTCAGGGTGAATTTTTTCAAAAGGGAAGCTGGTGAATAATTAAATCTTATATATCGTAATTAGAACGACCATAGTAATGTTGTAGGGAATTCTGGATGTTCTAATTTCAGATACTGTATTCTATATACGTACCTACTGAATTCAGTTACTAAATTAGTAAAAATTTAAAATCTCGACCATGGTTTTACATTGCAGAGCAAGCCAGCGGACATCAGGTCATAGGGTCCCTACAACCCGATTTCTGCCACCACTGATATCCATATCCATACTAATATTAAAAATGCGACAGTAACTCTGTCTGTCTGTCTGTATGTAACGCTTTCACGCCTAAACCACTGAACCAATTTTGATAAAAGTTGGTATAGAAGTACATAAGACATTGAGAAAGGACATAGGCGGGGTGACATAGACCACGCAGCCGCGGGCAACAGCTAGTTATACTTAATTGTACCATAATTTTAATGTCGCTTATAATCTTTATAACTGTTTAAAAAGAAAATATTCTCAATTCGATTTAATGTTCTTTAGATGGAAAACTGCCTTTTTTTTCATTTACATAATTCGGGGTCATCTTCAAATCTACACCGACTTTTTTATGAAAACAAATAACTAGAATATCTAATAGTGTCATTAAATCTCTCCATGTAAGCTCAATTGTTTATCTTGGGTTTGCATTTATCAGTAACAGAGTATTATACACAACACTAGACTCAACTGATATATTACTTTAAATGTATATTTTATACAACACCACAGAATAGAAAACTGTAAATGACGACTCATATTATACTTGAAAGGTTGTCTCAAAGTGAAAGACTCTCATGTGATTGTGAATACTGAATAGTGTATTATAAACTAAAAATAAAATAGAAGATTTATTGGTTAACTTTCTTGGAACTTCTTTCTGTGTAATTCTTCATAAAAGTACTTAGAAAATCAGAATTAAGTTTTTTTTATTTGCTAATAAATTAAGGGTTAAAATGTCAGTAAAGGGTTAAAATGTCATTCACGTTCAGTCAGTCAAGTCAGTACCTTCTAATAAAATAAAACCCACAAACGATCTTCATAATAATATGTATCTATTTATCATTCACGTATTAGAATTTTTGTAATTTCAGATAGGAAGTTTCCTCAAAAGATCTTTTCAAGGTCTCCATATTTATTAAAAAAAAATAATATATTTTAACCAACCAACAATTTTTAATTCTTAAAAAATAAAAATATCATCTTTTGGAAAATTACATTTTAAATAAACACTTAAGACTCCATTAATGTCATGAGCAATTATTTTTATCACTTTATTTTTCGAGAACGACTAACTTATAATAAATTATGACAGTCTACGTCAATTACCTGCGCTTTTGAACGATAGAGATTTTAAATAATAACAATATTGAAATCTTGTTGATGAGGAGCCGACATTTGAAGTACTCATATCGAGAAACGAAATTAGTTCTCAGTAAAGTTATTGCTCGAATTTATCTTTTTTACTCCCAGACATTTAAAAGGTTTCGTCGTTAAGTGCTTCTAGATATCATTACTTAATCATAACTTACTTTATATTTACTTACTTTATTTTGTAGACCTAACATAAAATTTGGATAAAAACTTAATTTTATTTTTTTTACATAAAGCACTTAATTTTTATTTATATTTCATTCGAGTTTTCTCGGTATTTTCTCAATAAGCAAATGCTTGAGCCTATTTACAATCTGTGATTATAAATTACGTGTACGTTTTTGAGTTCTGAAGTTATTCGATTTCGGAATAAAATGTGTGTTATCAAACCGATTGCATGAAACTCCAATCCCCAACTGCAAATTTAGCAACTGTTTTCATTCATTCACGTCCAATATTATGACTTCAAGAGAAATATGTCAGCAATACAAAGTTAGTTCATGTTAATGCTCTCCGTCCGTTACATTACCGGGCTTTCAGAGTTCATATAAATCCTTCTACAACCTAATTTGCAACGAGCAAAGTAGATTCTATGATATCTCTCTCTATACGCTTCACGCTGGCTGTATACTTCGATAAAAGTATAAGTTAGGAAGGAGATTATTTTGTCCATAATACTGCAATCAATAGGCATTATAATAATAAAAAAATATCCAAGAAAAGTCGAACCAAAAAGAAGTTGTAATTATTTAAAGCCACGTGGACACGTAATTATAAAAAATAACGAAAAGAAATTATATCTCGAAAGCTACAAAAAATCGTAGAACATACATGGGGGTTCAATCGATAGGTATGGAACCCTGCTACCAGCTAGTGGCGGCTTGACACCTTAAAAGAAACAACCTGTATATATATGTATATATATATATATATATAAAGCGCAAATATATATATATAAGTGAGATAATAAACTAGAGCCAGCCCTGGGCTCTGATGTGAAAGTTACACAGCTCAGAAAAGCCTTACAGAGATGATGATTTAAGTTACTGGCAGATTGATTTTAGAAACAGAAACAATTTCTACATGTGTGTTGGATAAAGAATATGTAGCTGAAACTACATATTCCTTATGAGTTTATAGTCGATTGAGTTCACTGCAACAGTTGGTAGTAAACGCATTCAGTGGAAATTGCTCTCATCTGTTTTATTGTTTGTGTGGATTGAAGATATTAAAGTTTATAGCCTTCTTTTAACCTATATTACTGCATACATATTGCTCACGCCTTTTTCCATACGGGGTAGGCAGAGACCAAAGCCCACCATCTGCTTCTATACTTAGGTACCTACATACCTAAAGCTTCTTCTACTGTCATTAAACTTTTAATGCGAGCCCGCTGGTTTCGAGTAGGTAAGATCTCCTTAAAAAATAAAAATTTTCTATCAAATTTGATTATAATGATAAAATATATAAATTGTCCCAAGTGGGTATCCTGTCCCATATTAAATTTAAATTCTCCAAGGTACGCGTTGGACCCATGTCACCATGTAAGCCTCCAGAAAACCGGGTATCTTCGTAAAAAAAAGGTACTCGAGCCAAAGAGAGACAATTTTTTTCGCATTTTACGCATCTTGGCATAAAAAACCCTCTAAATTTTCTATAAACACTCCTTACCTAACCCAGTAGCCATTTCGTAAAATTTTAATTTGTATATTATGGTTCTGGATTTTAGAATGTTTTTTTTTCAATTTAAGATGTTTTGGGGCCCCACCACGAGCTTCAGAGCCCAAGCACAGTCAGTGTCAGACATTATCTTGACCTACAAAGTCTCGAAATGATCTTAAGGCGATTAAAAGCGAATCAAACCGTTTTATTGATTAAAATTTTGTTATTGTCCGAACTAAAGGTGTGTACCAAATATCACAACAATCAGTCAACTGCAAAGGGGAAACATGAAGACGGATATAAAAAGAAAGGAAATTTGAAGTGATTCAGGTGTGGCTCAATAGCTCAGTTGGAAGAGCATTCCCCCTGTAAGGGAAAGGTCGTGGATTCAAGTCCCACTTGAGTGCTTCTTTTTCCCGATCTATTGGAACTTAAAGAGTTAGCATAATAAATGCTATAAAAATTTAATTTAAAGAATTAAAATCATTTTGAGCACTTTGTTCATCAACATCTTTCTGATGCCGACTGTACTTGTACCCCTGCTGATTGAGGATTAGACTCTGGCGCAAGCTTAACTTACAGGGGTGGGAGAGGTCAGACGACAGTCGCGTCCACAAAAACCACATAGGTCAAATCACGACGGGGACAAGTAAGCGGATCCCGGGTTTTGCTACTGAAAACAATTACACAAAAATGAAAATGAGTTTTGCATGTTACCGAAATTCAGGCAATCCGCATTTAGACAAGAAAAGTTAACATGAAGATGTTGAATAAAATTTTTATAGCATTTATTATGCTAACTTTTAAATTCGACATACATCGGGAAAAATTAAGCACTCAAGTGGGACTTGAACCCATGACCTTTCCCTTACACGACTTCTCCCGTTGTATTTCGAATTTAAAAGTCAGCATAATAAATGCTATAAAAAAATATTCAAATATTTGGGCGGTGTCTTCAAAAATCAATGTTTAAAAATGGTTGAAAAATCATTCATTACTTCCAACAGTTCGTAAGAAAGTTGGTAGATGGCTCCACTGTCGCCCTTGAAGACGGATATAAAGAGAAGGGTAATTTGAAGTGATTCAGATGTGGCTTAATAGCTCAGTTGGAAGAGCATTTCCCCTGTAAGGGAAAGAAAAGATGTAGAATTTTGAATTTTAAATACCTACTTCAAAAGAAAAAAATAACAAGTCATGTGTAAACTATACAGAAGTCTATTGAGTAATAACAGAACAATCACAGACAACTAGTTCATAAATTTCACATGAATTGCACAGAAAGCAGGATGAAATATTAAAAATTGAACGACTGAAGTGTCGTCTGTATCCACATTACGCCCGTTTCTGCACTACGCTGTTAAACCAAGCGAAAACGAAAATGCTTAGATAGCACAGAGCCAAGAATAGCGCTGGTCACTAGAGTATGAAATAATTTATTGAATATTGCTATTTCTGTTTTACTGTACCTATTTTCATTTACTATATATGTTATATTTATGTAGCTTGGAAAGAAACAGTAGTTATTAATATAAATGCCGACTTTCTACAATTTCCGTTAAAAGTAGAGAGTTAAAAACTTACTGACGAAATATTAAAATGAAAAATAAGTAGGTAGACCTACCGTAATTTTCTGTCATTAATAAGTAAAATACGGAATATTTATTAAACATGCGAAAGTAATACTGTCTGTCTGTCTGTCTGTATGTTACGCTTTCACGCCTAAACCACTGAACCTATTTTGATGAAATTTGGTATAGGGGTAGATTAGATCATGAGACAGGACATCGGCTATATTTGGTCGCGATAACCGACATCCACGCGGGCGGAGCCGTGGGCAAAAGCTAGTACGGAATAAAATACGAAATCTAGAGAAAATAATTTTATACCTTGATAAATTCTGCAGTAGAATCATCGCAATCTCACAAATGTTGTAAAATACTGTCTTATATAATTTAATTAATAAGAGAATAAATTAGAACTTGAATAGGTTGCAATGCGGAGGAATTTCATGACGCATTTTAATAATATTTCGGTATAATTTGTAAATAGGTAATTTTATATGATAGACGCTCTGCGCATTTTGTTTGATTACCAAAATAAACCTAGAGGATTTATTTAATTAATTGCGAGTATGAAAAAAGTGAAGTGAAGAAATATTCTGGCAAAACAATCTGCATTTGAAATCGGTAAGGTAGTTGACATGACCTCCTTCAAACTCAACTTTGAAATACATTTGTGAACTTCTGAACCACTTAATTCACTTCAGCATAGAACTCACATGAACAAAAACTTGAGTCGGCTTTGTACAACTTCAGTCACTTGGTTATGTACCAGAACTTGAATACGTTGACTTGACAAGTTTTCCACTTTCGCACATTCTGATAGCATAGTCAAAAGTGGCCTTTGTAGCATGTTATAGTAGCGAGTCTGAGTAAAACTGTTTAACGTTGAATTCATAAAAATAATGAAATACTGAATGCAAAAATATTTTATAGTTTTGTAGAATTTTCCATAAAAAAATATGTTGAGTTCCTTTACAAAACCGTCTATCCGTTTCTACATTACTTATCCTTTTAAACGTATCAAGAAATCCCGGGACCTACAGACCTAGGGCCCGATTTAGCAACGCTACATTTTCAAAACGGGTGAATTCAATTCGACAAGAAAATAAAACTTAAAATAAAACATTGACATTCCATAAGAACTCAAAACAAAAGCTACTTACGTTTCTGTGAGGTTCTTAAATCTTGAGAAACACTTTTATTTTCATTGCATTCAGTAGATTTTAATTTTATACTTTACCAAAAGCTTTGAAATAAAACGTTTTGTGAATACTGAATTGGTTCCCTGCTTCGTTTTGTGATACGTTATGAGCTACACGAATTTTGAGTTATAGCAATCTAAATAAGCAATTTAAGTAAATCCCAACTGTGGAACATCCAACAGTCTAAGACAAAAGACAGTTTTATCATAGCAAGCAAAGACGGTATATGGCAGAACAGTAGATAACCTACCTACTAGTCTACGTAGACTCTATAATCACTTTAGGCGGATTGTACACATTGCTATGATGACATAATGGTGCTTTTAGATCTAAAGGAGCGATGTGTACGTCGGGAGCCTTCACACGATGCACACAGGGTAACGGAAGCGCCTCTTTCTCCTTATGTGGACGTGGCTAACACTAGAGCCGCTATCTTAGGATTTCCAAGATAAAGAGTAGCTTAGGTATTTAGTAATCTACTAAACCCTTAGAGTATACATGGTATAGGTACTTTATGACGTTTAGTCTCTTCTGTCTTTGTGTCAAATTTCGTCCATATCTTAGTAGAACTAGTAACTAAATAGTTGCAAGTTCACGAGCGATACCTGCTGAACATTTCCACTTGCCTAAATATCTGTAATAAGTTACATCATCATGATCATAGCCTGCTTTAATATCAGTTGCATTCAAAGCTGATATTAGGGAACACTTTTATTTTTTCGTGCCGAAATCCCCTCGGATACTCTCCCGCCGGAGCCGGAAGAGGAGGTTATGTCGGATTCAAACTGACTAAAGCCGCACGCCGACTGAGGGTCGTCGGAAGTGAGGTTATCTTCGACATATCCCTCGCACCCCGGCTGACCCAGGGCCATCCCTTACGGTTTGGTCTCCGACTCGCCCCCGGAATGGGGAGGCGCGCTTCTTAACGCCCCGCTGTCGTGGCCTGCTTCTGCTGGCGTGACAGGCGGCTCCACCCGTCACTTCCAGGCCCGCACTCATGGGGGACGGAGGTCAGTCTGTAGCCTCCGACGCCAGAGTTGCCTGCGCACGCGGGCGGCGCGATCTGTGAGTCTCTCACGCACGCGTCGCTATTAGGGATCCCGGAGTTCGTTCTCTTACTCATTCCCTTAATTGCTTTTTTTTGTATAAGCGATTTGCCATTTGAATTAATCGCTTTTTTATCTCAACCCCAGAGGAGAGTTCCTGGGTCTGCCGGGGTGCGAGAGATATGCTTTTGGCAATCTCACCTCCGGCAACCAAGGCCCCAAGACGGCGTGCGTTTTAGTCGGTTCGAGTCCGACATAACCGCCTCCACCGGCTCCGTGGGGGTGGTATCCGTGGGGATTTTTCTCAAGATAAAAAAAAGAAAAAAAAAACCCAGAGGAGAACCCACGACAGAACCTGAACATTACATTAAACATGTCATGGTGATGTCACTTTTAATATCGTATCCCTGTCGTTATCGTGTTATGTAAAGGTATGCACCGTATAACACAGTTGAGTAGAACGCTATAGCAGAAATACACTTCGTAGAGACATTACGTTCTTGTTTGTGTTGTGTCGCTTAGACATGAAAGACGGTCTCCCCTTAAATCGTTGGATCGTGAATATTATGAGATGAGAAGCAGCTGATATGTCTTATTGCTTTTCTTTTCTCATGCGCTCGGTATAGAACATGTCAGGCTATATAATATATTTCTCAGAGTAATAACATTGGTAATAATACTTCAAATCAGAGCAATAAAAGTTTTCGCTTGTAGGAATAACATCCCTAAAATCTATATAGGGATTTACTACATAACAGTACTTTGTAGGTCTTCGAAATTTTCTTTATGTAGGTATGTCCAATTTTTTTTTTAAGTTGTTATAAAACTTCTCCTCCTGGGTAAATAGTATTGAAGTAGTCGTTAGGTTTCCAGAAAATTTTCTAATATTTTACCAATTTTCTGTATAACTCTTTTCGTGAAAACCTGCAAAAATGTTAGTGAAAATTAAAGAAACAAAGCCGGCACGTGTCGTTATAGCTATGAGTATCCTAAAGCTATCTAGTAGTACCCTTGTGTGAAAAGTGCAAAAAAATCAACAAAAACTGGTTAATTTGATCCAGTTTACCTAGGACTAGCAATAATAAGGGTAGAAGAAACCTTTCTCAGTATAGGATTACATAAAGTGGGACCTTTAAAAGCTTTCTACTATAGTAGCTACTTATTTCCTAGAAAGGTTCTATGAGAGCAGCGGCGTAAGTAAGTTGAGCATAAGTGAGTGTGTTCACTGCAGTCGTCGGCCACTCTGTACACGTTTTATCGAGTGTAGTGCAGCCTTTACACAACGATACCGTTTTAAATATACATACATAATATGGGGTAGCAAAAACCGTGGAATAGTCTGTCTTATTATTTTTCACATTTCTAATTTGTTTTCTTCAAAACATAATTCAACTGACCGATCAGAATCGAACATATAGCCACATAATATCACATCAGCTTTTGCCCGCGGCTCCGCCCGCGTGAATGTCGGTTATCGCGACCAAACATAGCCTTTTTTTTCTCATGGTCTAATCTACCCCTATACCAAATTTTATCAAAATCGTTTCAGTGGTTTAGGCGTGAAAGCGTAACATACAGACAGACAGAGTTACTTTCGCATTTATAATATTAATATGGATTCTAGATCTACCGAACGACTATAATAGTGACGGCATCAATCAAATTCGATATCAGACATTTTATATAAGGATACGACAATTTGACTTCACCTCGCCTGTCGGTAAGCTAAAGGCAAAGTCCCAGAAAGAGGGTCACCATTATAAGCATGTATCATGTTAACAATGGTGACACTATGTTTATGCCTTTTCACGCCCCGCTTAAAAGGTCCCGGGACCGTAGGAAAAAGGGAACACGTGAGCTGGCAGGAAGTTCCAGGCCTTAATGGTGCGGTATAAGAATGATTCACCGAACCGCTTGATTCTTGATGGAATATTCTGCATCATATGCGGGTAACATCTAAGCCCTGCACGTGTCCTGTGAAGGAAAGAAGAGGAAGACATAGTAAAACCTCTTAAATTTTTCTACTGTGATCTTTTCAATTCAATTTTATCCCACTTTTGTTGCAGTTACGTTCGTTACGTTTAGTTACGTTCGAAAAAGTAACGTTTTTATGAATGAACTCGGGCCACATCACAATTTCTGAATGATGAAACAATGCAATCAAAAAAATGCAGACACTATGCAATACCGACCAAACTATTGTTTTACTGGGAATTAATATAACAGAGAGGTTCGATGATCCATTGTGCGTTGTTCATTGTTCGTAAATGTAATTATTTTAACATTTCATAAAATTCATTTGGTAAATGCTTGCCCATCGATGCGGTCTCATGCTATGTAAATAATAAATTATAACAGGTACAGTCAGCATCAGAAAGATGTTGACAAACAGAGTGCTCAAAATTATGTTAATTACGTTTTTTGACCCCGTTCCAGTCGACCGATTATCCTAATATATGGCACACACCTTTAATTCGGACAAAATACCATATAAATCAATAAAACAGTTTGATTTGCTCCTAATACGAGAGTTTTAAGATCATTTTTAGACTTTGTCGTCAAGATATTTATGATACTGACTGTACATATTAACTGAACTATTTTAATACATGGCACGAACTTTGGTTTACAAAGTGATTCAATAATGTTACGCGATAGTTCAGGTAACATCGGTTTTGTAGTTTCTCTCTCACACAACTGAGTTTTTACGATTTACCTACTAAATAAATTTCATTGCATACTTAAATCTTGAATACCTACTCGGTTTAGTTAACGTTCACTTGAGAACTCGAACTAAAGACATCGTGGTTTACAATTTTAATTTACTCTGAACCTCTATTACCTATATTTATTTTACGTATACCTACCTATCCTGAAGAAGTACGTTATGTAGAAGTCAAAGGACGTTCGGTAAAATGAGAAGCGAGGCCATGAGTACACAATAAATCTTAGGTGTGTAATTTCCGGTGAAAGACGATC
Organism: Eilema sororculum; assembly: GCA_914829495.1. Lineage (NCBI taxonomy): Eukaryota > Metazoa > Arthropoda > Insecta > Lepidoptera > Erebidae > Eilema > Eilema sororculum. Next base: position 13,090,877 of record OU618552.1, on the reverse strand, counting down.
CTTTCTGTTCATCAATTTTGTAATACTAGGTTAATTTTGTTCAGGAATATCTCTAAATGTTTTTTGTATCCTTTAATAGTATATAAGCTTTGGGATTTAGTCCTACATTTTTATATCACTGAACTTTAGTCCTGATCCTGAACCTGGTCAGGCTCGGTGACGTCACTGGAGATCGACCAATGACAGTCCATGAAAGCTGTCACAGCACAGCGCTGGCTGTGCTCAACGCTGTATGCTCATAGCGGTCTCCGGATGGTAAGGTGGCGCTTGAATAAAGAAGAGGACAGTATAAAGTTCAGTGATATAAAAATGTAGGCCTAAATCCTAAAGCGGTTCACTATCAATTTGCTTAAAAAAATAACCATAAAATATTTTGGCATAATTATGGTAATTTAGACTAATGATGTTTTGCATATTTTTTTTATTCATAACTAAGCATATTTGTCTTAATCATAAATAAAATTAGCATAATCATATTTAAGCATAAAATTTATAAGCATAAATGAGGTGGTAAAATAAGATAAAAAAAATAACAACGAAGGCTGATTGCAGGAGCTCCACTCCCACATTAGCCTTCTAACCTAACCTAACCAAGTCTGGTTGTGTAGTGAATGTCCTAAAAACAGCCTTTAAAATTTATGCAACTCCTTCTTATGGCAAAACATAATATACTAAATGATAGTTATGCTAACATTTACATTATGCCAAAGGATTATTATGCAGTAGTATTATTATGCTAAAAAGAGTATGCCAAATTCATTGTGTCAAAACATTTTAGCCTTAAAATTTTATGCCAAGAGGAAGGATCCCGCCTGACCAATGACAATGTCTATCAAGGTTGCCGCTGTGCTCGATGCTGTATGCTTGAAGAGTAGCCCAGCTGGTATCTGCTTAGATCTAACCTTTATCAGAGTTTTACGCAGCAGCTAATTCTTTTCCTTACTCAAAATTACATTATAAATAAGAGCGATTACTCTAAACGTTCACAAAAACTTTATAGGAATTAAAAGTATTTTACTTCATCTTGAAGCTTTTTAAGACAAAATTGTAATAGGGTTGTTATCAGAAACGTTCAGGCTGCCGTGCAGCGTGCAGCATAACATTAACATAATCCGTCTAAAAATTACTTCGTCGAGTTTAAAGTAAACTTGGTGAGGGAAAGCGTCGTAAGAAAAATGCGATATGCTAAGACGAAATGCGCCCACCAGCCTTGTTATTTTTCACGTACATATAAAGAGTGCGTGGAAAATCCCATTATAGCACTTCACCATTTTGTTGACTCATAGGGACGAATAGTAGTGAAATTGTTGTGTAGCATCAATAGACCATGGTATCCATACCTACCTATCACAAAGCCACTGTACTATATCCAGTCCAATGCAAAATTTGCATTGAACTGAATATATGCTTAATATGTCTATTTAATATGTTTGAATATGTCTATTTATTAGATATATTTAAGCATGCAAATTTTGAACCCGCGACCCCGGATGTAGTGTAGTTTACATATACACAGAGTAAGTAATGTACTTGTAGGTATACATCTTGACTTTGAACGTCCTACTAAGACATCAATCGGAGTGGCTACCTAAAATCTTTACCTCGACACGCAAAGCTCGAAAGTAAAGGCCAATATTCCAGATACAGTAGAATCCAATCCAGGGCACGGTGTTGAACGCGTTGGCGATGCCCGCGGACACTGCTAGCATTATCTCACCCCGGGCAACCGCATCCTTCACCAGAGCCCTCACGCGCGTGGAGCGCATTTGCTGAAGCCATATTGGACATCCGACAGCTCCGGCCACATTCTGGAGAGGTGCTTCGCTATAACTTTATCAAAGAGTTTGCACCTCGTCAGGTAGGATTCAGGGTTGGAAAGCGGGCGGTTAATGCATCCTTTCGAATGAGGACCAGTTTCTCTGTCTTCCACAATGGCACTTTGCAATTAGACTGCGGAACTCCAAAATGAATTTACTTAATTACTTTAACCGATCATGCAATAAATACCTACCTAGGTGCCGAAATATTGTAGTAAGTAGTGGTAACGAGCGCTTTGTAACATTATTAAGTCTTAGAAGTGTTGTAGGTATGAGAGTTTTATTGACTTTGTTACTCTTAGTTGCTGCCGCAGCATCTTCTAGAGAATACACAGGTAAGATAGGTACCTACCCCTAACCTTTGTAGATAACTTTACTGGTGCAGCCTCCGTGGCGTGGCGGTAGAGAACGCGGCCGTAGGTAGTAGGAGGCGCGGTCTTTTGAACCGATGACCATGAATTGTTGCGATAATATAACGGAGTGCTTCAGCAGTTAGGGTCACCCGACATGGCAACCGTTGAATCAAAATAAAATATTATATTATATTATAAGGTATATCAAAAGTTAAAAGGCAAACTCCATTTATTTTTAACTTTTTGGAGGTGTTTTTTGTGACGGGGGTTTTAAATTTTAAATTTAATTTTATATTTTATTTTGTACCTTGAATGAGCAAGTACAGTCACGAGCAATAATATATATACATTGTCACATTTTCTAAAATATCTAAACTTGTACCGATCCAGAAAGAAGTGAACAACAATTCGTTCTAAACGAACTAACCATTAAACGATGTCAAAACAAAGTATACGTTTATTCCACATTAATATAATCGAAACAAAATCATAAATAAATTCACACGTCGAATATCATTTATAACTATTCGTGACAATTTCTATAAAATGTATACAAATGTATACATGTAATAGACATTGTCATTGATACATTTAAATGATATTGGAAATGTATACTTACTTTTGCCGTTTTTGTAACATTACTCGTTATTTAGTGGAATTCAGTGATCATGACGAATACCCACAGTCATAGGCAATATAATTTTTGATAGGTATAACTACTTATTTTGCACCTTAGGCATTTAGGCACCCTAACAAGTTGTTGTGATTCATTATAAGGTGCAAAACATCGAAAGAATTTTATGAACTTCATCTCAGCTATGACTACTGCATTAAAATCATGGTTGAAAAAAAAAGAGCTCAGTGGCGGTGCAAGACCTAAACTTAATGTGGGCAAAGGTATATTTCGCGTGGCTCTTTTTTTAACATGCGCATGCATACCCACGGGGATAACGCACCAACCCCCCAATCAACACCGAGGGGATTTTTTTTTATCGTGCGCAAAATCTCCACGGATACCACCCTCACGGAGCCGGTGGAGGCGGTTATGTCGGACTCGAACCGACTAAAACGCACGCCGTCTTGGGTCCTTGGTTGCCGGAGGTGAGATTGCCGAAAGCATATCTCTCGCACCCCGGCAGACCCAGGACCATCTCTTTCGAGATGGTCCCCTTCGGGTTGTGGGGACCTCGGTGTCCCCAACTGGCCCCGAGGGTACGGGGAGGCGCACTTTGCGCCGCCGCCGCGGCCTGCTTCTGCTAGGGTGACAGGCGGCTCCACCGGTCACCCCCAGGCCAGCGCTCATGGAGGACGGAGGTCGTTCTGCGACCTCCGACGTCCGGTTCGCCTTCGCTCTTCGCGGGCTTCCCGGGCCCGGAGTCTAGTCCGGACCCGACCGGCCGCCTCCTTCTCGAGCATTACTTGCTCGCAGAAGGAGGCGGCCGCACCCCAAGCGTTCGCGCATCGTACCATCGCTGTGAGCAATGTGGCGAGTGTGAGGACTCCCACCCCCAGAGCCGCCACTAGGACCCGCCTTGGCGTGTCCCACGCCGGGCATTCGGTCAGCGATACCGAGGGGATTGTGTTGGACTCGAACTGACTTAAACGAGCGCGAGCAAAATGGTACCTACTACTTTAGTATTACCTTCGGCTTCGGCGGCTTAACACGCGAGTTTTTTGAATGATTTTTTTTATAGCATTTATTATGCTAACTGTTAAGTTATTCTTTGTAATCTGAGCTCAGAGCGTGGGAACCATGGAGTCTAGATCTAGCCACCCCCTCGGCCTACTTCTGCTAGGGTAACAGACGGTTCCAGCCATTCACCGCCACTGGGGACTTTGGTTGTTCTACTAACTCCGACGCCGAGAGTTCTCACGCTCACCACCTTGCTCACGCTGATGGTTCGCTACGCGGATGCGTGGGCGGCTGGCGCCTCCTTCTGCGAGCAAGTAATGCTCGAGGAGATGGCGAAGCGGGAGAAGCAGCAACGGGAGTGAACGAGACTCGCAGAACTTGCTGCCCGCGAACAAAAGCAACTCGGGTGTCGCGGGTCGCTGAATGACCTCCGTCCCTCATGAGCGTAGGCCTGAGGGTGACGCGTGGAACCACCTGTCACTCTAGTAGAATCAGGCCGCGGCGGCGCGCATCAACCTCACCTTCTGCTTTGCACTTCGACCCACAGATGGCGTGTGTTTTTCGGTTCAAGTCCGAAATAACCTCGCCCACCACTTCCGGCAGGGAGGGTAGCCGTGGGGATTTTCTGCACTTAAAAAAAGGGCACTCCAGGCAGTCCCGAGACCTCGTTCGCGTCTTAGTGATGGCATTCACTTGGACGTTGGCTCTTTCTAGATCCGATGTAAAAAATCCCCAAAGCACCCTGCGTCACCTGGCATGAGAGGCTGCCATGTGGCTTCCCCATAGTGAATGCTGCCACCACTATTACCTAGTACCCTATGGAAATAAGTATTCGTCATGATCACTGAGTTCCACTAAATAACGAGTAAAGTTACAAAAATGGCAAAAGTAAGTATACATTTCCAATATCATTTAAATGTATCAATGATAATGTCTATTACATGTATACATTTGTATACATTTTATAGAAATTGTCACGAATAGTTATAAATGATATTCGACGTGTGAATTTATTTATGATTTTGTTTCGATTATATTAATGTGGAATAAACGTATACTTTGTTTTGACATCGTTTAATGGTTAGTTCGTTTAGAACGAATTGTTGTTCACTTCTTTCTGGATCGGTACAAGTTTAGATATTTTAGAAAATGTGACAATGTATATATATTATTGCTCGTGACTGTACAATATTTAACATTCTTCTGGACACTGACTTAATTAAATCCAAAGGGTAATATGTAAAGTTCAAGGTCATTCCAGATGAGAAGATATCCAGCTTTCCGAAGCTATTCCACCTCGACGACTATGAGCGGTGTTTAGCGAAAAGAGATGGACTCTACTGCCTCGGGATCTTCAACTTGTCTCCCGATGTTCTGCCCAATCCTAGGTACGATATTCTAAAGGTAAGAATTAATACAATACAACTAACTGCTATTTGAATTAAAGCAAGTAACTATCCATTTCAATTCTAAAATCGAAGGATACAACAAAAATCTAAAAAATGAACACAATATTTGGAGAACCACTATAAATAATTGCCTTGCCTCAATGCGCAGCGCACACAGCAGGATAGATTGCCAGAATATTTGGAATAACTGCTTATTAAATGATAATGAGTAGAGGAATATAGGAACTAGGGATTTGTCCGTTGAACTTAATCGACACTATTACAGGAATACTCGACAGACTCCCGACACTTCAACCGAACGCGCATCCACCGAGGCTACTGCGTCAGCTCCCGCTGCCCAAATGATGTGGGAGTGAACAATGCTTCGATGCGCTTTGAGCGCTGCGTGGACAAATATGCCCGATACCGCTCTCTTCGTGCCTCAATCGACACACTGCATTATTGCCAAACTTATACAGAGAGACACACCGAAAAGCCCACAACACCAGCTCAGCACATCTTTCTACAATGCGTATATGCTATTTTTTATTTTATCTTATTTGGAAAACAAACAGTATCTTATAACTAAGCTGACAACTGATTGGTTAACTTAAAACCATTTATGAGTTTTCGCATATACATATTTAGTGCTTGCCCGAAGGTACAGTCACAATTCGAAATTTCAGATACAGTCAGAGAACCGACTCAAACCACCTCCCAGAGACAAAGCGACTATAGGAGGATGGACTTGTGTTAAAGAGATCAAGTTCAGGGTGATTTCCGAATTTATTGACATAGTCAGCCGCTCTCACCACAAATGTACCATTTCGGTATTTTGTAGAACCGCGGGGGACGTGAAGCGGATATTGTGTCCTAACCGATCTAGTAGGTACCCTCAGTTGTATCTTGTTAAGAAGGTAAGGAGAGTCTATTTTATCCTGTGCTAGTTTGACTAAGCATGTGATATCTGCGCTTTTCCTTCGTTCGTGAAGTGGTAGCAGATGTTGCCTTTTACACCTCTTCTCGTAACTGTCGTCATATACTTTGCATCTAAATTGCAAATACCTCACAAATTTACGCTGCACTAATTCAAGTCTTTCTATGTAAGCATCGTACTGTGGGTTCCAGACCTGTGAACAATAGTCTAGGATACTGCGGACGTATGAGCAATAAAGTATCTTAGCCGGCTTCACACTTGTGAACTGAGAGCAAGACCTCATCACGAAACCTAACATTTTATTAGCTCTTGTGGCAATGTCATCGATGTGCCTTTCGTATGTTAATTTAGAGTCGTGTATTACTCCTAAGTCACGGATTTCAGTCACCCTTGCGAGTGCAACTCCTTTCAGGGCATAGTTAAAATCGTGCACTCTGGGTTTGCGAGAGAAAGTTATTGTATAACATTTAGAAGTGTTAATTTCTAACTTATTAAGTATACAGTATTGCTCAAACCTCAACAGATCCCGCTGCAAATCCGAGCAGTCACTGTCATTCATGATTGGTTTGAAGATCTTCATATCATCAGCATACATTAAGAACTGCGAGTGAAGGAAGCATGTGTTGATGTCATTTATAAAGATATTGAATAACAGAGGGCCTAGTAATGAACCTTGTGGGACTCCAGAGGGTACAGTATGCCATGTTGATATAGATCCATTCACTGCAACGGCTTGCGACCTGTTCTCGATGTACGAGCAGAACCACCTAAACAAATTCCCGTGGATGCCAGCACGTAATAACTTCTGTAAAAGTATTTGGTGATCTATACGATCAAAGGCTTTACTATAGTCAGTAAATACTGTATCCACCTGACCACCCCCCATCATATGTGACGTGACGAGATCTATAAATGATAACAGATTTGTTGTGGTTGACCTGTTTTTGATAAAACCATGTTGTTCGGGAATGAAAATGCTCTTTAATGTATCATATACTTGTGTGTGTACAATGCGCTCCAACAATTTAGCAAAAATACATAATTTTGATATGGGTCTGTAATTTTTCACATCTACTTTATTCCCACCCTTATGGATGGGGGTTACAAATGCGGACTTCCACATGTTGGGCACAGTGCTTTCTCCGATTGACCGCCGGTACAAAAGGGTAAGCGGTTCGGTCAGCTGCTCAGCACAGTTGACTATAAAGATAGGTGATATGCCGTCTGGTCCGGCACCCTTGGTAAGATCCACTGATTTAAGCAATTTAAAAACAGTATCGGGGAATATCTCAATGTCACCTATCGTCTGAGCCTGGAGCTGAGATTCATATTCGTGGCGAGTACTATCGCGCGTTTGAGAGGACGGCGGAAGGAATGTTGATTGGAAATATGAAGCAAAAATGTTACAGATTCCATCATTAGAATCAGCTGAGATGCCATCGTAGTGAAGGGTGGAAGGGAGGATATTAGAACCTTTTTTATTTAATTTTATGAATTTCCAGAAGGACTTTGGATTCAAACTTATAGATTCTTCCATTTTTGTGATGAACGCGTGATAGCACTCCTCCTCAACACGTTTAGCCCTCTTCCGCAGTAAACTAAAGCTATTGTAATCGCTAGTGTTACCATATATGCGATATTTTTTTAGAAACTTGTGTTTTTCCTTTAGAATCTTTTTTAAATTGGTAGTGTACCATGGCGGAAATGACGAAGGATAAACGAGCTTCCGAGGTACATATTGATCCCTTAATTCATGTAGAAAATTGTAAAAATTTTCCAGTGCGTTTTCTATGGGGTTACCCGTCAACTGATCATTCCAGATAGTTTTCTCTAAAGAAGCTTTGATTTTATCATATTTACCTGCTTCATAAAAATATTTAATTCGAGGCGTCGATTCAATGGGATTAGCACTCGTACAACTGTAGACTATATGAAGGGATTTATGGTGCACATCTTCGCGAACTAAGGGACCGTCTGATAAATCAACTGTTAACTTTGTGTTGCAAAGTATTAAATCCAAGAATCTATTGTTTTCGTTGTGGTGTGAATTAAATTGATTTAAGCTACATTCTGCGAGGGTATCAAAAAAATATACTTGGGCCTGCCCTGATATACCTGATGGTTCTAGACAATCGTTCTTATAATTCCAGCAAATGTTTGCAAGATTAAAGTCACCCATGATTATAAAGATATCATTGGGACACATGTTAGTAATTGTTGATAATTTGCTTGTAAAGTTTCTAAGCTGAGTGTTAAAAGAATGACCGTTACCCTCGTCACAAAGGTAAATAGTACACAGGTGTATTTTGGAAGTGGGAGTTTTTCTCTTGTTTAGTGTTACCGTAACCCAGAGGTCTTCCGCGGAGGAGTACCAGTCCGGTCGGCACACAGATGTAAACTCCCGACGTACTGCTATCAGCACACCGCCACCATACTTTTGATCAGTCTTTACGTAATCTCTGTCACGGCGCCAGACGACATATCTACCATCAAAGAGCTCCTTCTCATCAATACTATCCGGTAACCAGCTTTCTGTGAGTGAGATGATATCATACGAGCTCATATGTAAATTACGCTTAAATATATTCGTTTTTGTACGCAACCCTCTTGTATTTTGGTAATAAAAACTTATATTGGCCATCATCCTAAATATATTGTAAATAACCAACCAAAAACCATATTATCATCGCCCCCAAACACAAGTCCGAATGCTGAAGAAACATACGGAACACAATAAGATGCTTACGCGATTTCTTGTCAGTATGTGAAAAATGTGCTAAGTAAGAATAAAGAGGGTAAAGACAACTTCCAGCCGTATACCTACACTCACTGTACTGCACATGAATAAATATTTTATTCGCATACATTGAACAAGTTACACAATAAAGATTGATTCCACACTTGGTTTTGAACGAAGACATTATAAAGTGATATTTTTTACATAAATACACATATCTACAACATGTATAAACAAGTTCAATATACGGAACATTACCTGCACTAATCGCTTGTCGCTGTTTGATAACTGGAGTATAATCATTAGAATAGCGCGTATCACTGCAATAATATCTAAATGTGATGTTATTGGGAAGCATTCGGTTAAGATAACAAGTTCTAGTTGCATAGATACATTTACCACTTGACACACATCCTAATCCGAATATAATTGCTATTAGCCACTTATAATAACTTATACTGACATATTTATTAGGTATAATTAAAATGAAAAACCATTTAGCACCTGGTAGATCTACAAAAATACGCATTATAGAAAGGGCGTGCGCATAAAATTTGATTTGTAACAGAGTTATGCACGATTCGTATGTACGACAGGACCATCTCGAGCCGTGTGAGGTACAAGCGATAATGACCGGAACGCAATATGTTAGGCAAGGGACAGCAGTAAATAGTTGTGTGCAGTACCTACTTACTTGTATCGTTGCGCTATGACGCGCGCAATAGACGAATGAGCGGCGGACTATGGAATTGAGTGCGGTTCTCAAACTGTTCACACGATTAATAGCGAAGACTGATATTTTTAATATTGAGATGATTACATAGCGATTTTTGATAAATCCTTTTCGCAGTCTATAAAAAATGTTGGTGATGTGTCTGATTTCTTTACCATAATTTTATTGTGTTTTACCCAAACATATTTGTAATTTCTCTCTTTGGCGAGGCCCTTGGCTTTGCTTAGTAATATTTTGTTTGACGGTGTCAGGTGGTCGTTCACATAGAAATCCTTTGATGTTGAGTATCCCAGATGTGACAAGTTAAGTCGGTTAGTTTTGCGCGTTTTTGCAATGAATTCTTCTTTGGTGTAACGACTATTAAATGCAACAATTATTGCTTTCTCAGCATTAGGTGTTCTGGTGGGTATGCGAGCAATGTAGTTTATATCCTCCCTCTTCACTGGCAAATCCGATAATCCTCCCACCTTCTGAACAATTTCGTAGAGGTTCTCGTTCTTTTTTTCAGGAATGCCTCGAATCTCCACATTATTTGCTCTGGCCCATTGGTCCCTTTTTTGTATTTCATGGGTAAGTCTCTCGATCTCATGTTTTAGAAGTGGAACCTCACCTACCGCCTTCTCCGCTTGCACGACTCGGTTTTCGAGGCTCTTTACTTTGTCAGTGAAGGTATTAATGAGATGGTGCGCCATTTCAACAGAATCCCGCAATCCGTTCAGGTCTTCCTTGATCGACTTCATGTCCGCAACTAAGGTTGGCAAAGCTCTCAACTGGAGAACAATACTCTGAAGCTGATCCTGCATCTTGTCCAGTTGACTAGGCTTAGAAGTTTGGAGAACAGATGGTGATGACGAGGCTTTGCATTTGGGACAACGCCAAGTATTTTTCCGATCGCCAAGTTTCCGGTAGCCAGCTTCGGTTACCCCCGAACACTGATAGTCATAGTGACATTTGCATACACTACAGACCGTTCCGTCGGAGTGTTGGGCGTCGCAGCTAGCGCAGCTAAACATGATGTTGTAGGTTTGAGAAACACTGGATTTCCACTGATAACAAACAAGCGGGTGCTCGCAAATGCTGCCATAAGGCGACTGCTATGGTTGTCATAAATATAATTGGAACCATTTATGATGTCTACACCAGGGATAGTCCTAACAGTAAGTTGTACCTATACAGATAAGTACTTAGCATGTATTGTAGCATGTATTACAGGTTCTAAATGTGCTTGGGCGATCTTAACGATGGCCCCCGGTTGGGCGCTTGAGATTTTCAGGGGGTAGACCCATTGAAAATTAGGGGCTTTAACAGATTAAAAATGTAATGTAGCCTAAAAACGTTTGCAGAGCCGCCAATCACATCACATACACGTGTATTAATAAGTACTTACTCATTGATTATTTAAAACAGAGAACAAGCTCATAGAGGCATTCTCAATACCAGCCAACTGGCGGAGACTGACAGCTATTCACGAAGGCGATGTTCGACTGACAGCGTTAAGGCCTCTCAATGGATTTAGGTATTACTATTTACCTTCCTTTTGTTACATTACCTACACGTATACTGTTATATATATCTACCTACCTCAGTAATATACCTCGACCCAAGCAGCGGCTCGGAAGTTTGTACGATTGCAGATTCAAGTCATACGGTGTTTGACTCCTACTGCAATGCCTCTTCAGAGGCATTAGTTTGTATTCGAACGAATTTTAATCATAGTCTTATCGAGAGAAGAGAAGGTCGTTGAGCATTGGTAAGAACTGGCGTAAAGTTTCAATTTCAATTTATTCAATATCTAGGTATTAAATTAAGATAAGATAAGAATTATTGTAAATTATTGTATTGTATAAAAAATCTTTATTATATTCTCATAAATTTTAGTACATACCTATACGGACAAAATAATGAAAATGTACAAATGGCGACCTTATCGCTACAAGCGATCTCTTACAGGCAACCTTTTGATGGACATTTTATAATCATCTCAAAACAATAATAACGTATGCGTAGTTATTAATGTAGTCATAACTTAAACTACCTATATACATATTATACATACATAAACATTATTTACATACCTACTCATACATATCATTTACACATTTACCTAAATTTAGTATTTAACATAAACCTAAGCACATACATACATTAGATTTCTATAATATTTACTTAGGCACACATACAGTTAACATTAGATATAGCTACACATATTATATATAGAAAATATACACACAGCGAGTACTTACGCAAGACCTAATATGATAAAGTTACAATGATCTCAAATAATGTTCCTTTACCTTTTTTAAAAAAATGGCCAGGGATTGTGCACGTCTAATAGTTACAGGCAGTGCATTCCACAACCGTACAGCCTGAACAGTGAAAGACTTGTCATAAAATTTGGTAGAATGAGAGGGCGTGGATAGTTGTAATGTTACTGACGACTGCAAGGATCTTGAATGTGTGTCATTTAGGAACACGTAGCGTTCTTTTAAGTAAGCCGGAGCAGGAGGATTGAAAATAATACTGTAAAGCATGAAAAGAATATGAGCATTCCGTCGAAGTCGAATTGGGAGCCACTTGAGCAAGTTGCGAAACTGTGATACGTGATCATATTTGCGAATACCAAATATGAATCTAATACAGAAATTTTGTAGGTGCTCAAGCTTATTAAGTTGCTCCTCAGTGAGATCAAGATAGCTGACATCAGCAAAGTCAAGTAGAGGAAGAAGAAGCGATTCTGCAAGTGCAAGTTTAGTGGTTGTTGGTAAAAAGTTTCGAAGTCTACGCATGGAATTAACAATGATTTAGCTCACATTTTCTATCTTATAGTTAACTTACATTACTTGAGCCAACTTTCTAAACGATTGTGTTCATATAGTTAATTTTATTGTAGGTTAATTCGAATGAACGAGTATAAGACAGGAGTGACATATATGAGTCCTCAGTTTCCCACCAAGGCGTTTGGGGTCCAAGTGAACCTCTGAGCTCTTTGGGGTCCAAGTGAACCTCTGGGCTCTTTGGGGTTCGAGGGAATGATTTAAATGTCGTTCCAAATTGTTTTTCTACAAAGAACCTATTGTTGAATGCAGAAAAAGCTAATTGCAAATGCAACTTACTTGATACGCAAATGATACTTAACACTTCTAAATATTTATAACTCAAAGGTGACTGACATAGTGATCTATTAACGCATAGCCCAAACCACTGGACGGATCGGGCTGAAATTTGGCATGCAGGTAGATGTTAGGATGTAGGCATCCGCTAAGAAAGGATTCTTGGAAATTCTGCTACTATAATAATAATAATAAAATAAGGGATGGAAGTTAGTATGAAAGTCCGTCATTTTCAGAGCTAGATGCACTAAATTTCCTAAACCTGTGCCTTTTAAGAAATAAATGAACACGTGTATCAGCGTTTTTCAATTTAACTACTAAGAGGGTAAAATAGGTGATAAACTTTTGTATGGAAAGTTCGTCACACACAACACTTCCCTTTTGCAGTTATTGAGTGTTGCAAGTACAAAGAAAAATTTTAGTTCCTCCAACATTAATTTCACGACTTTCTTGACGCACTTGACACTGAAGTTGATGTGCACACGACCGAATTTTTTGGTCTGACGAAATTTACCGGAAATGAGTGTTTGTCTGCCCACATTTGGACTATTTTATATAATAGGAGCAGTGGTATCTTTATATCTAATACATCGGTTGGCTACTTCTGGCATACTGTTATCATCTGTGGGATAGATTTACGTATTTACTATTAGATACTTATTAGATGCAATCGTTAACATGTGGAGGCGTGCATAGGTAGTCATCAGGTTACGAACATTGTATAATGTTTGCAGTTGCATAGAGACGTTGTCTGTCTAGCTGTATTTTACCATTTCTACCGCACCACGGCGAGTGAAAGAGCCTATTAGAGTCTTTCAACTAATCTAAAAAGTCTCCTACCTTCCATCACTCACTTATGGTAGATTCAAATTCAAATTCAAATTCAAATTAATTATTTATTATAACAATTAATTAATTATAAAAAATCAATAGCTCAGTTGGCAGAACAGTCGCCCTGTAAGCGAAAGGTCGTGAGTTCGAGTCTCACTTGAGCATTTCATTTTTTCCAATGTTTTTCGAACTTAACAGTTAGCATAATAAATGCTATAAAAAATTCATTCAAATATTTGGGCGCAGTCATCAAAATTCAATGTTTAAAAATGGTTGAAAAATCATTCATTGTTTCCAACAGTTCGTAAGAATGTTGGTAGATGGCTGCACCGTCGCCCTTATAGACGGATATAAAGAGAAGGAAAATTTGGAATGATTCAAGTGGTGCTCAATAGCTCAGTTGGCAGAGCAGTCGCCCTGTAAGCGAAAGGTCGTGAGTTCGAGTCTCACTTGAGCATTTCATTTTTTCCAATGTTTTTCGAACTTAACAGTTAGCATAATAAATGCTATAAAAAATTCATTCAAATTAATTAATTTTGCGAAAATGGGTATTTACAGTAGGTTAGTTTACAGTAGGATACAATTGAACAGCCACATTCCGCCTCAAGGCGTGCAAATATAAGTAGGTACTTAATTATAAATGTCATTAACAATGCACAATTATTTAAACCATTTCAACATTAAACCAATTTTATATAAATAGGGCCGATAACCAATGTCATTATATACACTGCAATGTCAAAATTAGAATTTATAATAAGTCAACAAGCAAAGCAATACCTAATTAATACAATGTCACAGAGAGCACGATGAAAATTTAGGTAGCACGATGAAAATTGTACACTATAATATGCTTTTTGAATTAAGATATTTTTTAATTTGTGTTTGAATTCATTCAGATTATTAGTGCAGCATAGTTCAGTTGGGAGTTTGTTGAAAATCCTTGATGTCATACATAAAATACTTTTGTTCATTAGAGCAGTCTTATTATGTATTGTTTTTATTTTATGTTGATGCCGAGTGCCACAAAGATGTTCAAATAAATCCATATTTCTTTTGACAAATAGAGCTACCTCCATAATATACAGGCTTGGGAACGTCAATAACTTTAAATTAATAAAATGCGGTTTGCAGCTATCAGTTTTTGGAATTCTACAAATGGATCTGATGCATCGTTTTTGGGCTTTAAATACAGTATCCCAATCCGTGGAGTTACCCCAAAATATTATATATAATATATATAAAACCTTCTCGTAAATGTATGGACCCATGAAACCGAATGATTGTCTACCGAACGATTTAAAGCACCTTAATCTATCCCATTTCACAGTTAAAAAGGTTTAAACGTCTACGGGCATACGTGTGTAAAGAGGTTTTATGAAATCGTAGTGCTACAGATAATATGTAAAGTTGCCTAACACTAAGAACACCTGACTATGAATATAATTGGACAGTGGGATACATAAATGGTCGCTTATATGCAGCCTTTAAAATAGCACGCTGGGCTCTTTCCACTTTTATTAAGAAGGTGATGCCAGCAGCACCCCACGATATTATTCCGTAGCTAAGGATCGATTGACATAGTGAAAAGTAAATCATTTTGAGGATTGGCTCCACAGCAATTTTCCCTAATCGCTTAAAAATGTGTGAAAGCTTTCTGACCCTACCGTCTAGTACCCTCAAGTGTGTTGTCCATGCGAGGCGGTTATCCAGATATATTCCTAGGTATTTAACAATTTTTGTATGCTCTATGTGTGGACAGGCACAGTTGTCACGTATTACGCACATGTTTAGCTTAAGATTAATGGGATGTTTAGGGGCGGAGCGCTTGGAAACTGCAAAGTCTATAGCTTTTGTCTTACCAACGTTTAGTGTCAACAGATTATTTTGCAGCCAAGCTGCTACCACATGTAAGCCGTTTTCTGCTGCTGTTTGAACCTCGTCCCAGGTTTTCCCAAAAAATACTATTGCTGTATCATCAGCATACGTGAATAATTTTGCTTGAGGTATATTTAACGAGCATAATCCATTGATATACACAATGAACCGAGAAGGGCCAAGCACGCTTCCCTGTGGGACACCGAAATGTACATTAGTTAAGTCACTGCTATCATACTCCATGACTAGTTTCTGTGTTCTGTCAGAAAGGTACGATTCGAACCATTTCAGGGCACTCCCACGTATTCCAAGACACGACATTTTTTGTAGCAGTATCTTTCTAGACACCGTATTGAAAGCTTTAGCTAGGTCCAGGAAGACGCCAGTGCAGTGATTACCGTGGTCTAAGTTGTAAGTAATAAAATCAACTAAGTTTGTCACTGCGTCCTCCGTAGACCTGCCTTTTCGAAATCCGTACTGTTGTTCCGATAATAAGCGGTTCTTCTCGAGATACGTCAAGAGTGTCCCTGTTAACAACTCTCTCAATTATTTTTGAGAGAGTCGATAGTTATCTGGAATACTAGGACTTCCACCTTTGTATATGGGGCAAACATTTGCAGTTTTGATCATTGACATCTGTTGGATTTAAGAAAAAGGAGTTAGCATTATTACAGGAAGTGGTATATTGCCTATTGTTCTTGGCCAACTCGGCTTCAGTTACGTTAAGTTGTTCAAGAGTTTTTTCTGCAAAATTTTTCCCAATAGTAGTAAAATAATCATTTACGTTATTTAACATCGCGTCTGAGTTGTAATCACTCGGTGTCAATTGAGTTCCACCTGCGTTTTTATTTTTAATGTTACATATTTTTTTAATTTTACACCACAGTTTTTTATAGTCGCCTTTTGTATTTAATAGCGTTTGCCGTTCATAGTCAAGTTTAAGATTAGCTAAAATATTGTTACAGTGATTCCGGTATTTTTTATATTCTAGTTGAATGATACTATGCCACAGCGTATTACTGATTCTGCATAGGCATGGTATGCGGTCACTACAGTACATGTGTCAACGGTTTTTGTTAACATAATATAGAGCATATGAGATTTGGTACAGTTTAGTGCAAACGTTTTCTGTATGTATTTTCCAATTTAGATTGC
The DNA here is from genome assembly GCA_914829495.1 of Eilema sororculum. NCBI lineage: Eukaryota > Metazoa > Arthropoda > Insecta > Lepidoptera > Erebidae > Eilema > Eilema sororculum. The sequence continues at coordinate 13,074,305 of OU618552.1, read as the reverse complement.
AGTCAATCGTTACACCTAAAAACTTTGTAGTGTCAACTTCTTTTATTGTTGTACCTGCATAGTTAATTGCAACATCAATTTGCGATCTTACTCTATTTCTGAATAATAGTATTATATTTGTCTTAGTGAAGTTAAGTGCAAGTTTATTCAATTTCAGCCATTCAACTACATCAGAAAGAGTATCGTTTAATGTGTCTTTAAGTGTGGTGCAAACAAAATCATTGGCACAGTGACTGCTTTAGGAAAATCATTTATGTATACTAAAAATAGGGTCTTTGGGAATTTCTGCCTTTATATTTTGATCACATTCCAAATAGCTTTGGGTTTATTTTCACTATTATTTATGTAGTAAATATTTGTGATTTTTTCGTTAATGTAATTATGTTATTCAGTTTAGTTCAATACTCTTTCAACTTTAATTTATCAGATTTATTTCTAGTTTTCTTATATTGCCATAATAAATGACATTTCCTTTTTGAACATATTTTTATACCTTTACTGACCCAGTTTCGTCTTTTTTTTTAAAGCTTTTTTATTGATATTACGGGAAAACACAATTCTTATAATAAGGAAAACATGTCGTAGAAATTATTGAAAGATGTTTCGGCATCATCACTATTATATACGTCATGTACATGTACAAGTAGCCTAGTGGTGTGGGTAATGGACTGCTGAGACGAGGTCTCGGGTTCGATCCCAGGTTTACCATGGCACACACAAATGACTTTTCGATGCTTTTCGAAGTTATGTGTGTATTTATCGCAGGTTTATAAGTGCCCGGTTAATGGCAATAGGCTCGCCACCTATTACATTGGGACCTAAACATAAACTGGCGAAATGTGGGTGCTATCACCTCTGCCTACCCCTTCGGGGAATACAGGCGTGAGTTTATGTTATGTATGTTATGTTATGTATGAAAAGATAGGGAACTGAGATAATTATGAAACTTATCTAAATTACTTTTAGTCTCTCTTTGTAACATTCCAATAATCCAAACTCCAGGTCCTCCCAATTGGATACTGTAACAATTGTGCCGTGTGATCTGACAGAGCAAAGTCATAAATATTACTTTTATGACCTTTAATATTATTGACTATAATATGGTCAATGCAGGTACCAAAGATTAGCCGCGTTGGGGATTCTATAATAGATTTCAGATTAAATTGTGCTAGCAAATGTTTATATATTAATGAGTTCTTATTTATTTTTAAAATATCAATGTTGATGTCACCACATATAATAATTTTCTTTCTTCCAAGACATAGATGAAGTAAAAGATTACTAAAACTTGAGAAGAAAAGGTCCTCAGAAATGGGTGATCTGTATATGCATATTACATAGATATTATAGTCGATAAGCTCAACACCACTACACTCCATTATGTTTTTTATTTGAAACTTGTTTATATTTTCTAAAACTTTAAATTTATAGTTATTACGCACAGGTAACAAGAACCTCCGTGCCTAGTATTTCTTACATATGAAGAGGCGATGGTAAAAGATGGTATATTTACAAGAGACATGTCTTGTCTAGTCAAATTGTGTTCAGTTATGCATATAATGTCCACATGTATATTTTCGTCTGCCAGATTACTAAGTAATGTAGGCTTGTTTGCTCTGATGGTTGAGTGATAGTTTTTGTATTTTACATGATTAGATTAGAAATAATGCCGCCTTGAACCAAGCGGTTCGGAACTTCATTTCTTGAACATGTGGTTAAAAACTGGATTACTCTACCCACACAAATGTGTTTTCTTCTTTTTACGATCCAGAGTTTTTTTTACATATAGGGCACGTCCATTCACCTCGCCTGATGGTAAGCTAAACGCAAAGGGAAATAGGGTCACCATTATAAACTTGTACCTACCACGGCACTCAGCTTCACGGCATCATCAGATGCCTTTTCACACCCCACTTAAAAGACCGGGGACTGCAGGAAGAAGGAAAACCGTGAGCTGGTAGGGTCATAATGGTGCGACATAGGATTGAGACACAGATGACATCTAAGCCCTGCACGCGTTGTCCTCTGTAGGAAAGGAGAGGGTCAAACTAATTGGAAGAGCTCATCAGAACCAGAACACTCACCCTGCTAGAAACGGTAATACGTAAATAAAAAAAAAAAAGAAATAAGTACGTAATGTGCTTCGGAGAAGGTGCAACGATCTACTTCCTCCATGAGCATGGCTTTGATGGATATGGCCAGGGCTACCCATCACCCTAACCGAAGCAGACCCTGCTCTTCATGTTGAGGCCGCCTATTTATGATAGGTAACCTATGCCTCACTCCGGAATACCCACCAATCCTTTGTTTATTTTTAATCGGTTTGATTCCAATATCGCCACATGCTACTGAGCTTGCCCCGATGTGGTGGAATCGGTATCAATGGGGGATACCAGTTTCAGTTTTATGACTTCTCAGGTTGGTGGGACCACCTTTTTACTATCCGAAATGAAGAATTTTGTAAAGATTTATTATTATTTTTATTATTTATGTAAAACACTAACAGCTATTGAGCTGATGCGTGTGTGTCAGCTGATCTAGAGATTTTGTCGAGTTTGTTTTTAAAAGCATTCACACTGGGCGCCAGAACAACGTCTTCCGGTAGTCTGTTCCACTCTCTAACAACACGGTTAGGTAGAAAGTGTTTCCAGGGTTCGAGTCTGGATCGCATTGTACATAGCTTTAGTGGGTGACCTCCCAGGTGATAGTTTTCATTGAGGCTATACATGTCTTGGATGGTATTGATATCATAATGGTCGTTCAGATCTAAGAATATTGTATAATAAGTTCTACTATTAGTGTCACGCAGAATAATGAGCATAGAATTTATATTCTACTTCAAATAAAACTATAAATACAATAAAATACATCAAATATCCCCCTATGACAGTTTTTCTCGAATTCTTCCCATGTACAGACATCGATCGGTTACAAATTTATTAATTGTATAGAATAGACAAGTAATGTACCTACCTATAAATAAGTTCTTACTTCTTTCTCCTTCCTTTATCACACGTTTGAACTGAACTTTCTTTGCAGAGTGGTTGCTATGTTTTGCACAACGGGTGTTCACTATGGCATGTTACATTATAGTTTTTATATACACAACCCAGAAGTATTAGAAAAGGTAAGAAACTCAATATCTTATTTACGGTTTAGGACGTCGTCTATAAAATCATAATTTTTTTTTTCGTGCTGGAATCCCCTCTGATACCTCCCCCGCCGGAGCCAGAAGGGGAGGTTATGTCAGACTCTCGTGTAGTACCTCCTAATGGCCCTGGAGGCCATCCTCTGCTACGGCGCACGCAGCAGGGGCATGAACCTGGGCCTCGATTCTACTAAAGCAAAACTGTTGTCAAACCACAGAGATTGCAAAAAGCGATAACACATCCAGGGTGTACATATCTGTAGCTACCCATGTCTGTGAGTCCTCGAAGGGGTAGGCATTTCGCCAACTATGATTTTCAATACCACGTAATAGGGGGCGAGCCTGTTGCCGTCAAGCAGGCACTTAGACAAATAGTCATGGGCGGATTGATTACTGTCGGATTGCGAACAGCCCTTCTCCTTACTCGCTTTCTACGACACCAACAGGAAGAGATGGAGTGGTCCTATTCTACTCTACCGGGAACCAACAGGCACCGTGAACCAGCACTCCACCGGGACCCAATTCAAATGTGTCGGCATTTTCGAACTCGCGAAGTTACGGAACGTTTTGTCACTGGAATTCTAAGTACTTGAATAAATGTGCATTGAAAGAATTTTACATAAATGTAAACTGAGCATCAAAATATTTTTTAGCAACAAATAGCCAATTTTCTGGCTCAAGCCACTTCACTGATACAAGGTTTCGTGATGATGTCTTGTTTCCTAACCAGCTATATACTTCTCATATACTCCGAGAAACGTGCCCTCAGTCTCTCTATGCTGACTCTGCGTATTATTAAACGAATTGTAAGGTATGTTGGACCATATTATGAACATTAATAGGTATTACACTAATTATATTACTAGCTGATGTCCGATGTCCGGGACTCTGTCCACGTTAAATTTTCATCCCTTTTCGTTTAGATTATCTACTATTATCTATTCTGTGCCCTGGTAATTTCACTTCTTGAATGAAATAATAAAGTAAGTAATATGCTGACTATTCAAATCGAGTAAGATTATCTAAAAGAAAGAAATGCTCAATGCTCAGACAGGACTCGAGCCCGCGACTAGTTCCTTACAACGGGAATGTTCTGATCACTGAACTACCAAACCACGCCCTCATGAGCAACCCAAATTCTCCTAACAACCGTCTTGGGACGACGATGAGGCGTGGCTCGGTACCTCAGTGATCCAGAGCATTCCCCCTGTCAAGGAATGTCGCGGGTTCAAATTTTAAAAGCGTTTAGCTTTATCTAATCTTAAATTGAATCTTATTCTGTTACATTTTTAGGATAATGCCAGTTAACTTGTTGATAGTCAGTTTCGCAGCGACCTGGTGGCAGCACTTGCGCGAAGGTCCTCTGGTGTCCACCTCCATTGGCTTGGAGAGCAGGCCTTGCCAAACCAAGTTCTGGTCACATATATTTTATTTAAATAACATGGTGGACCGTTCCGACTACTGCGTAACGCCGACATGGTAAGAAGTATTTAATTTATATATTGTTACTAGCTGTCCCGGCGAACTTCGTACCGCCAATTTTTTCCTACCCTCGTGGCGTCAGATCCCGTTCCCGCTGCACCATTTAGGGGGATGAAAAATAGATAATAATTAAATGACGATTGATCATTTTTCTACCGGAAAGAAAAAATGATTTAATTACTAAAATGGCTAATAAAAAATAAGGGTTGATCGTAGAAGGATGAAAATTGAGGATTGTATGTATTTTTGTATGTTGTATCATAAAAAAATAGAAATTAAAAATTTTGTCTAAAAAATAAAAAATAAAAATTTAGGGGTGGACTACCCCTAACATTTAGGGGGATGAAAAATAGATGTTAGCCGATTCTCAGACCTACTCAATATGCTCACCAAATTTCATCAAAATCGGTCAAGCCGTTTCGGAGGAGTTTGGCAACAAAAACTGTGACACGAGAATTTTATATATTAGATTTATTTTTACCCGACTACGGCGAAGCCAAAAGATGGGTTATGATTTTGACAGGCTATGTATGTATGTATGTTCATTTGTTCCCTCATAGCTCCTCAACAACTTATTAGAACTGGACAAATGAGGTATCGTTACAAGCGGCTTGATTGTCCGATGGTTATAGGCTATATGACGTGTCACTCAATCTTGCCCTCTAGCGCTCATAACGTAGGTACTGTGCTAAAAAATAAATTTGAGATAACTATGCCGCATTTGGTATCAAATGAAAGTGCTTATTGAGCAAATTTTAAATATCAAGGATAGCCGTGGTAAATATATTTATTTAGTCTTCTTTCACAACATGAATGCTTGAATGAAATGGCTAGTTGCATTGGTCTGGCCCTCGATTGTACTAAAGCTAATAGACTTTATTTTTATATGTTATGTATGTATTTATTATAATTTATGTTATACATACTTTAAGTTTCACGTGTCTAGCGTGTTTCAAGCTCCCGAACGGGTGAAGCGATTTCAATTTAGTTCTTTTTTGTATTAAAGGTGACTTATTTGCGACTTCTGAGTGTGCTTAGACATGTTTTTTTTTCACAGGTTCTTACCAGTGGATATGCACATGTATATAGTAGCTTGCTCGTTCACGTTAATCCTGTGGAGTCGTAGGTCCAAAGCATTAAAATTGTACATTGCTCTGTTCTTCGCGGCATGTCTGTTCATTGGAGCCGTCTCATATGCGAGGGAGTACAAATCCATGGTTAATTTATCTACGCCCGAGTAAGTATTTTGTTAAGTTTCTGAAAATAAAATGGCTGTATGTATAATTCTAGCTGACCCGGCGAACTTCATATCGCAAATTTTGGCGTGGTGTGGCGTCAGAGCCCGTTCCCGCTGCACCCTCTAAACCTTCCTCTTAAATCACTCTATCTATTAAAAAAACCGCTTCAAAATCACTTGAGTAGTTTTAAAGATTTAAGCATACATAGGGACGGACAGACAGTGACAGCGACTTTGCTTTATACTAGAGATGGGCCGAGTACTTGGTAGATACTCGGTCCGAGTACCGATGGACATACTCGGTGGGTTTTTGATACTCGGTACTCGGCCGAATAACTCGGTTTGAATGCCAAGTATTTTTGCCTACTTTGTTTAAGAAAAGCAATATATTTAGATATTAAATATAATTAAAATAACAGTGTTAATCAAAAAGTTAAATTTTAAAGTATTTATTAAAGTAAATGACTCGAAAAGGGTTTGCAGTATTTTCATTGCATTCGATTGTGACGACAAAGTTGATGCTACTGGCTCAAGATTTTGAAATATTTTCCGCAAAGTTTAATTTTCCAAATCTTTAAACTCTTCTGTGCGTTTTATTCTAACATGGTTTAACATTGCCGTCATAGAAGCCTTTCGTCCAACACCACTACGTGAAATTATAGAATTGCATTATGGCGTTGACTGTACATTTTCTTCTTCATCATAGCGTTAACCTCAGTCGCATCCAAAGCTTTTTTACTTGGGATCTGGGATCCGCTTTTACCAGTCTAACTACGGATTTGGCTGAACTTCGATATTTTCTGTGAAGCGACTGCTACCTGACCTCCACAACCCCAGAGGTGATTTCATAAGCATTGCAGTCAGACCAACCAACTGTCGTGAACCTGTTTGTAGGTACTTATTTACGCGCGCGAAATGGGAATTCGATTGAACCGAGTTACTCGGCCGCGTACTCGGTAAAAAGAAATTGAGCCGAGGAAAACTCGGTACTCGTTAAGTGTTAAGTGTTACTCGGCGCATTTCTACTTTATACTATGTAGTAATTTTACGCCAGTACCTACTTTAACATTCATTTTCTTTGATAGCTGATTGACATCCGTGGGTCACAAAGGGCCTAGTTGAAGATCAGCGCCAGCTGAACCAGGCCTTCAGCATGCCTGCGAGGTATATGCCTGTAGGTACATGAATGCCGACGCATCGGCAGTTTATATCAGCAAAACATAGAATTTTGTTATTACGAGTTTTTTCTTCTCATTCCGTAATGCTTATATAAATATTTAATTTATTCTTTTTTTCTTCCTATTTACAGACACATACGCAGAATATTTCGGGACTCTCCATCTTTCACAAATTTTTATATATCGTCATGGGGCGCACTTCCTTCCTGCTTCCTAGGTCTCATAATGGGTCATATGCAGTTTCAATTTGATGAAAAACGTATAAAACTATCGGATTACAAAGTAAGTTTACGATTACCTATTTGGGACTTCACATTCATTACCTTTTTTATCGTGCGGCATATCCGCTCCACCTATACTTACTGTTTTAAACACAGGTTTTAAATGAAAGGCGTTGAGACCATAGACTAACTTTTGGGTGAATTTCCCAAATGTTTTTTTATTTTTGTCTCCGGTGAAATTAGTAAGTATTGTTCTGAATTATTTTTTTTAAGTATTCAATAGGTAGTTATTAGGTTGTGGCCAAAATACTATATAGGTATAAAGGTAGTATAATATAAATACATGAACCTCTATTTTTTTCAAATCGGTGCTGTCCCTCTACTTTTTTTACAAAAGCTTAAACACTAATAAAATAAGTAAGTTAAGTGTATAAATTATTCTGTTTCATAGAATATTAGTTATATTATTAATATATGGCATATTTTATTACATAATTAACGATTATTATTATTACATAATTAAACAGTCTAATTAACGATTATTATTACTGAGAGGCACAAACGTACTTGTCTTACAAAATGTTCTCATATCGCTGGAAAAAAGTAATTTACACCTAACTTTACATCGACGAGTCCGACAGAGTCCCCAGCCCAATTTTATTTCTCTCGTTAGAGAGTGCTAGTGCGCATTCAGGACGGAAGTTTATCAAATCGCTGCATATTTCCGCCAATAACGAAAGTAGTCCGGTTTCAGTTGCTCCCGGACAATAGGCTATTTGACTATTTTTTTTTTATTACTTTCGAAAAATGACAACTTTCTTATAATATAATGAACGGTAAAAGTAAAATTTTCGTGCGACAAATAGTTTTCAAGATATTTGATTTTGAAATGTTCAAATTGTCGCGCCACCCGAAAACGCTCCATACAAAATCGTACGAAATTGTGACGTCACGCTTCTGTAACGCGTAGTGCAAATGTAGGGAGTGCAAGAGAATATCGCATTTATCTCGGTCTACGTTGCGTTTACATGTATATAGTTTTTAATAAAAGTTATTTAAAATTCAATGAGGAATCTAAAAAGTTATATATTTTAATTGAATTTGATTGTTTATATTTTGACTTTTTTTGGGAATTTCAACTAATGAAAAGTCATAGTTTCAGTTTAGATATGCAATATTTTATTTTGCCAGGCATATTTTTTCAGAACAAGCTATCATTTTAAGCAGTATTGGGAAGAATCGAAGACTTAGTCAAATACCGTATTATTTTATACTATCGGTGGTTGCATTTTTCTAGTGTAATGAGCAGTTTTATTATTGTTGTTTGGTTCTGATAGAGGCAGTAGTAGTAGTAATTATCTTCATTAACAGTTATTGAATTTATCCTAGATATTATGCATTTTTTCTAATTTTCAAAAAGTGTGTAATTTCTCTCGTCGCTGTTCTCATATCGCTGTAATCGGTGGTCTTTATCTGGATATGATAATTTACATCGAAAATGATAAGAAAAAAATCAATCGGTGTCTTACATATAATATTGGTGTCTTGATTCATGATCAATGCACAGTTTTTTCACATCGGTGGATTGCTTTATCATATCGGTAGATCATTTTATCATCTCGGTGAGTCGTTTTATCATATCGGTAGATCCCGTGTGATTTCGTTAATGTATGCAAAGAAAAAATGGTTGATCATTTTATTTCTATTCACCCCGTTTTACTCGGTATTGTGAGTTTTTAATCTATAAGAGATTTTAGTTTTTTTTAAGTACTTCATTTTAAAAATGATAATATAAATAAACGTTCTTTTTTTAAATTAATTATCTATAATAAAAGTAAAAAAAGAAAAAAATAAAGAAAATGTAATAAAATAGGTACCTATATAATTTCAAAAAAAATATTTTAATTGGATTTCCAAGAACTCAGTTCTCTTGGATATGATTTTCTTCAGGTCAGGTCTTCAGTTTTAAGTCACCCTTGTAAAAATAAGGTACTTACACCATTTGCTTTTTGGTGTTCAAAGGTGGATAGATTATCACTTCGCTGGATATGTTATCATATCGCTGTATATGTATATCTTTCGGTGGATAAACTTATCATATCGATGTACAGAAAATAATCGGCACCGGTTTGGCATGTCGGTGAAAACCAAAATGCAAACTGAATTTTCTCCTTAATCTTAAATGATACGAAGGTGATATTTAATTTGGGGATTATATGATATAATACAGATTATATAAAACCTGAAAAATGTACAAAAAACATATAAATGAAAAAGTTCACCGATATGATAAAAATTCACCATTTTATTCGTCTTGTCACAATACATTGTTAGGAAACAATAAGTAAATAGGAACTCCATAGATATAATTCACCACACTACTACCCCCGCCGGTCACTAGGGTTATCTTGGACTTTTTTTTTATAAAGAAATGTCAGCAACCGAAATTACTAGTAATTTTAATTTATTTATTTATCTCAAATCACACGATTCATATCTGGTTAGTAACAATATAACTGAGAACTAATATTCCCTTGCTTATGCTAGCAGTGGGTTCACATCAGTAGTGTAACAACCAGGATTCGAACCTGGGACCTCTCCATTTTCAGGCCAACACCTTACCTTACCCACTAAGATACCAGTCTGCCGGGGTGCGAGAGATTGGCAATCTCACCTCCGGCAGCCAAGGACCCAAGACGGCGTGCGTTTTAGTCGGTTCGAGTCCGACATAACCGCCTCCACCGGCTCCGTGGGGGTGGTAACCGTGGGGATTTTTCGCACGATAAAAAAAAAACCCACTAAGATACCAACGATAAACTTTTACCTTACTAAAGCTGCACGCCGCGCGCCGTCTCCACTTTCAATTCTTCTTTTGTTCCTCTTAGCCATTAATCCCAGTCGCATTCGAAGCTTCCAGTTTGGTTTCCGGGGTCCGCTTTACCAGTCCAACTGCGGATTTGGCTAAACTTCGATATTTTCTGTGAAGCGATTGACATCTGACCTCCACAACCCAAAAGCGATATCGAAGCATTGCGGCTAGACCAGTTGTTGAACTTTTGAGGGCTCCAACTACCCATAACGATTGCCATAGACGTTCGTATGGCAACCGGGACCGACGGCTTAACGTGCTCTCTGAGGCGCGACCAGACCAACAGAAATACCCATATTCATGCATAGGCACAAATAATTGCACTGAGCGGGGATGGAACCCGCGCCTCCTGCGTAGCAGCCGCGTTCACTGCCGCTACGCCACGGAGGCTATTCAGTTTCAATTGCTGGGGTATAACATTCCGCATAGGGCATTTTCCTTCTTGTATATTTCGGAAGGAATTGTTCAAATGATGGGGTAAACTGCTTCAAAATCCGTCGTCGTGTCGACTTCTTCCTAAAGCTAACGTACTATGGTGCCGCAGACAATGCAAAAAATTACATTTTAAACTTTATTTCTATAGCTCTAAAGTTCAAAATTAAATGAAAACACTTTTTCAATTACTCTGCAAAAAGTAATTTAATTTTGAACTTTGTCTTGAACCTGTGCCTACCCCTTCGGGGATGTACAGGCGTGAGTATATGTACGGTATGTACTATGTAATTAATCTTTTTCTTGCAGTGGTTTGTGTATCTTCACTACATCACATTCCTTTTGTTATTCCTGTGGCCTCTAACGGGTTTACTTGCCCGTGAACTTAACTCGTCTTTCTTCAATGCCGCATACATGATTTTTGACCGTTCGTTCTACTGCGTACTTATATGCATTTTTATGCTCGGGTGCATTCATATTGACGGTAAGTGACAACAAAATTTCAGATGCGTTGATGTCAAAGTCGGCCTAGCACTATGACCCACAGTCGGCATGCGGTTTTAGTCGGTTCGAGTCCGAGATACCCTCCCCTTCCAGCTCCGGCAGGGTAGGTATCCGAGGGGATTTCCGCACGGAAAAAAAAACATCAAAGTCGTGACATTTATGAAGTTCATGACAGTCGTCAACGTACACAATCCCATACATTGAGCAATCTACTCTATTCTACAAACGTATTGCATTGCGCTTTGTCTAGAGGGGGTTGGTTATGGAAATATTTGGCGACCGACTCCCCAACTTCTGGAGGAAAACCTGCACCAGAGTATCGGTACTTCACAGCAAGCGAGGTTCACATGGACTCCGAAAGTGGCGCCCCATAAAGCCTAGCGTCCACCTACCCGCACCGCACACAGCGCTTGTATAAAAAGTCGAACAAGTGCGTCCACCTACCCGCATCGTACGGATCGCACTTTCTATACAAAGCATGTTGCGTGGTGGACGCTCGGCTTTAATAGCCATCGTCAGTATTAAAAAACACAATAAACTGTTACGCAGGTCCAATAAAGCTATTCTTTGGATGGAACGGCTGGACGGTGTTGTCGCGTATGTCACTAACAGTGATGCTGCTGCATTGGTGTGTCCTCATGGTCATCGTAACCAGACCAGTTACCTACAGTACTTCGTATTTGGACATGGTCAGTATCACCACAGATTACATAGATTACGAAGTGGTGGAAAGGTACCAAGTGAGTGCGAGAAGGGACAGGTTAATAGAAGCTGCAAGGAATGAGCACGAGCGTGTAGGTTTGCTAACAATTCTGAAAGTAGAAGAGGTAAGGTGATGTGGTGAGAAGGGGTGCACGGTGCACCTATCCTACTTATCTAATACTAAACTATTTATTTGACACCGACCTCAACAGAAAAAAAAAACTGATGTATTTCTTTTTTGTTCTCAATCTATTACTAAAATGCTTTGAGAAATTCATAATAAGTATTATTTACCCAGAATGCCTAATGACATTGATGAAGTAGCTTTATTACTGAAATTTAAATTTGTATTATTTTTAAGCAGTTTCCCGTTTCTTACAGATTTTGGACTGGGCAGCAATGAACTTTATTACCTATGTATTAGCTATTCCTATCACAGTTCTGGTGGAATTACCAGTGCAGAAGTTTTTGGAGTTGCTGATATTTTCGTCAAAATATGTCTCATATTCTACCACTTAACAATTAAGACTAAACGAATTAGTACCTTTTCTCGTTACCAAACCATAAAGACTTGAAATTCTTTACTATTTGTGTATATTAATTTACCTACCTCCCTCTTGTCGACTAGCTGGTGGTGGCCGGAATGTCGTTCTGAATAATATAAATTTATACAACACGGGGATGGGGTATGGAAGGCTTAGATTGTACTTATTGATGAGGCTGAAAAACTGAGGGCCACGATCTCGCCGCGCTACGCGGATGCCAACACGAGTGGCTACCCGTTCCCCGAGTACCTACACCAAAGCCTCGGCATCGGCAAAGGTTTACATCTACACTGCCTACAGTTTATTTTATTACACATATTCACTCGCCTCCACTGCACTGTCACTGCACCTGTTTTTATTTAGAAATAAAAATGGAAATATAAATTTATTTGCTCATAAACATGGTAACAAAGATCTTAGCAAGTAACTTAAGTATTATAGCACAACATGTTTAGCCGCAGTAAGTGGCATGCAACTTTCGATTACGATTACAAATAATTATTTTAAATGCTTATGCACTGTCTTAAAGACGTACATTATACGCACACATTTTTACAATGTTCGCGGGTTCGAGTCCCGCCCAAGAAACTTCATTTTTCCCCATGTATTCGATATGTACAGTCAGTGTCAGTTAAAAGCAAATCAAACTTATGGGGGAGACGTCAGTCTCAGGGGAATGAAATGCAGGGGTGCTGGTTGGGTAACCTCCACGTTGGCCTTTCCGTTTCTTCCCCCTTTGGACCGCGGTCCTGGGGAGCGGAAGCGGGAGGGCTGGTGCACCCTGGACAACGGCTAACAGACTCCCACCTTGGGAGTTCTGTTGGCCGTTGACAAATAACCCATCGGCGGACCCCACTGAGGTGGGGTCGTGGGATGACGGGCCTGTAAGGCCCGTGGTCGTCCGCGTCTCTCCCAGTATCCCTCTGCTTTCAGAGGAGACAGGCGAGAGACGCTTAGACAACCCAGGCGGGAGTGGCCCTGTCAGGGGCCGCTCGTGGGCCCTCCACATGTCCCTCTGTTTGCAGAGGACGTAGTGGAGGGCGCTCTAGGGCGGACGGGTTCTCCACCTTTGGCTTCGTCCAGAGGTGGGGGACATGGTCTGATGCAGACCACCGTGCGGCCAAACCGTAAGCCTGACCTAGGTCAGGAACGGTGGCCTCTAGTGGGCTGCGAGGAAGACAACCTCTATAAAAAATTACCCCCAGGGGCGGACGGACTCGGTCTGGTGCAGACCCCGTTCGGCCCGGCCGTAACCCTGAACGGACAGGACCGGTGGATCTTCGGATCCGCGAGGAGTTAACCTCTATAAAAATCCCCAATCCTAAGCTCTGACGCCTGGCGATGGGATGAGTGGCTGGAGGGAGTCCAGTCCCAAGGGCGTCAATGTCGGAGGACATAAAACTCAAAAAAACACATGCAATGAGTAAAAATACCGATAAATCTACCCAGGAGGGTCCCAGCCTAGCTGGGGAGTCCCTCCCGTTGCCAGTCGGCAACGGCAGTCCCTCAGCGTATTCTGGGGGGGACAACCATTGCCTGAGCCCGGCGCCGAGCTCTAAATCCGGCCCCAACTATAACAGTAGCGCGGAGGTCGCGCTACACATGGACGATGCGGCGTCCGTATCAGCGGCGGCGGTGACGTCAGAGGAATCTGGCGTCACCACCGAAGAAAACAGGCAGGCGCTGCCTGGGTTGCAGACGAGGTCTGCAGCCAAAAAGCGAAAGGGGAGGAAAAAGGTTCCCCTGCCGCGGGTGGCCGAGCTTGATGAGACATTCATCCCACCCAGCGGCACGAGCAGTAGTGAAGAGGAGCGGGAGCACAAAGTCCAGGCCACTGGCCGCGAAAGGGCCAGGAGGAGCGGTGGAGAGGCCGCCCGCCCCCCTCGGGACTCCTCCCCGTGGGTTGGATCCAACCCGGGGATGGATGTGCCGTTGGTCCCGGCCAACTGCAGAAGGACCATGATCCTTGGCCATCGGCTTGGCCGGATGATGATGGCGGGGCAGGGGGAGTCTCCGACTCCCGAGCAGGCCGCAATGCTCGGGGTCGTGCAGCAAATCGTTGCCGCCAGCAAGGGCCTGGCCGAGCAGGTGGCCGAGCAGACAAAGAGGGAGGCCGAGGCCCAAAAACAGGAGGCAGAGTCCCGGCGCCAGCTCGAGAGGGTCACAGCGGAGCTGGAGGCCCTCAAAAGGCGTGTCGAGCACCTGACCGAGTTACCGGGGGTGACAACTCGGTCGATGCGGAAGGCGCAACTGGAGCGGTCGGCGCACTCGGCGCCGGTGGGGCGGCCGGTGCAGTCGGAGCTGCCAGCGCAAACTGCGCAGTCGCCGCGGCAACCGGTGCAGCCGCCGACTCGACCGGCAGAGCCGGCGTCGTTGGCCGATTGTATGGCGGCCATACGCGCTGAGATGGTGGCACAGGAGGAGCGCACCAACCGGCGGCTGGAGGCGATCCTGGACATCGCCCGCCGTCCTCCTCTCGCGACGCCAGCCGGGTACGCCGCCGCAGTGAGAGGCGGCACTGCCTCCCCGGCGGCGGCGGCGGCCCCGTCGGTGCCAGCTCGCCGCCCCCCTCCAGGACCACCGGGTCCCGCACAGGGCGCCCAGGTCACCCAGGGCAAGGGTAAGGGGAGGGGCAAGGGTAAGGGGAAGAAGTCCCCAGCCCTGGCCTCAGCCCCGCCCCCAGCCCGGCCCGGGCTCTGGCTCCGGCCCCGTTAGGGGGCTGGGAGGTAGCCGGAGCCAATAAACAGAGACGGAGCGCGGCCAAAAAAGCAGCCAAATTGGCCAGAAGGGCCAAGGCTGCCACGATGGCAACAGCGCCGAGGAGGCTCCGCGTCCCTCGATCGACGGCCGTCGTCATCACACTGACGGCGGAAGCGTCGGAGAGAGGTGTGGAGTACGCCCAGGTAGTAAGGCAGGCAAGGGCCTGCATCGACCTGGGAGCCCTCGAGATCCCGGATCTGGTGTGCAAGCCCACGCGCACCGGAGCTCGGATCTTCGAGGTCCCCGGCGCTACCAGCGGCCCTAAAGCCGACGCCTTAGCGGCTAGGCTCAGGGAGACGCTGGACGTAGCTGACGTCCGGGTGTCCAGGCCCAACAAGTGCGCAGAAGTGCGCATATCGGGTCTGGACGACTCCATCACGGCCGAGGAGCTTAGGCTCGCCGTGGTGGAGGCCGGAGGCTGTCCTCAGGACACAGTGAGGGTCGGAGCAATACGCTTCGGCCGTCGTGGACTGGGGGCAGCAGTTGTCGGCTGCCCCATCGTGGCAGCCCAAAAGGTTGCCGATGGGCGGAGCCTCCTCATCGGAGGCTTCCAGAAGGTGCAGGTACGGCTCCTGCAGGCCCGACCGGCACGGTGCTTCCGGTGCCTGTCGGTGGGCCACGTGGGGGTGCAGTGCACGGCGGAGGTAACGGTCAGTGACCGTTGCTTCCGCTGTGGCCAACCCGGTCATAAGGCCGGTAATTGCGAAGCTCCGTTGCACTGCATCAGGTGTGCAGCGGAGGGCAAGCCGGCCGACCACAGGGTTGGCGCCAAGGCCTGCACCGCGGGGAGGCCGAAGCCTGGAGGCAGGCGCTCCGTCTCCGGTTCGCGGCAGGGCGTGGAGATGGGCGTTCTATAATGGATCCTCAGCTCCGCGTCCTGCAGGCAAATGCGAACCACTGTGTCGATGCTCAGGCACTTCTGCTCCAGAGCATGGCACAGTGGGGCATTAATGTCGCCGCTGTCGCCGAGCCGTACATTCACCGGTTTCTCGGGCCTGCCTGGGAAATCGACCTGGACGGATCGGTGGCACTGGTGCACAACGCTGCTGCCGGCAGCCCCCCCCCTTGTTGTCGTGACAAGGGGGCATGGCTGCATGGCGGCACTTATGGGGGAGATAGCGGTCGTGGCAGTATACTTCTCGCCGAACCGAGACCTAGTTGAGTACCAGCAGTGGCTGGATCAGCTGGGCGTCGTCGTCAATACCTGTTACCCTCACCCGGTTCTGGTGCTCGGGGACTTTAACGCCTGGTCTCACTCAACTCAATTGTGGACCTTTCGTTCGCGAGCGCCCCGCTCTCAGGCCGTGTGCAGAGCGGGCGTGTCCTTGAGGAGGTGGAGACAGCGTCGGATCATCTATACATTCGGTTCGACGTCTCTCCCCCCGCGGACGCCGCGCCGGTTACACCGGCTCCACGCGAGCCACGTTGGGTGCTTAAGCGACTGGATCGGGAGGTCCTCCTGGAGGCCGCCATCGTACAGGCCTGGGCCTCTGCGCCGGACAGGCCTGTCGACATAGACGATGAGGCGGCGTGGTTCCGGGAGGCCATGACACGTGTCTGCGACGCGGCTATGCCTAGGGCTCCGCCCTATAATCCGAGGCGTCAGGTCTACTGGTGGTCAGCGGACATCGCGAGGCTGCGACAGGCCTCCGTGATCGCTTTCCGCCGGTGGACCAGATTCCGAAGGAGGCGTAGCCGCCCCGCAGATACGGAGCCCCGAGAGGCGGAGCTTCATGCGGGGTACAGGGAGGCCAGAAAGGCCCTCCGAGTGGCGATAAGGCAGTCGAAGGCTGCAGCTCATAAAGATCTGCTGGAGACGCTGGAGCGGGACCCATGGGGGCGGCCTTACCTTATGGTAAGGGGCAAGCTGCGCCCCCGGGCCCCACCGTTAACCCGGTGTCTCCAGCCGGAGCTGCTCGGAGGAGTCGTTGGCTCCCTGTTCCCAGCGCGGGCGGTGGAACATATTCCACCGCAGATGACTCCGCCACCTAGGTCGCCTATGGCACCCAGCGTGGATGACGACGACGTGCCCGAGGTCACTTGGGTAGAGCTAGAGCTGGCGGTGCTAAGGCTTAAGGCCAAGAACACCGCCCCGGGACCCGACGGCATTCCAGGCCGAGCGTGGGTCCTAGCTCTAGGCGAAGAAGACGCTCTTGAGCCCCGACTGAGAGGGTTTCTCAGCGCATGTTTGGAGCGAGGCCAGTTTCCGAAGTTGTGGAAGACGGGGAAACTGGTCCTCATCCGAAAGGTGGGACGCCCGGCGGACTCACCGTCCGCCTACAGGCCGATAGTATTGCTCGACGAGGTGTGCAAGCTCTTTAAAGAGTGATTGCAAAGCGCCTCGTCGAGCACCTATCCAGAGTGGGGCCTGATCTGGCGGAAGGCCAGTATGGCTTCCGCCGGTGGCGCTCCACCGTGGATGCCATCATGCGCGTGGGGACTCTGGTGAAGGACGCCGTCGCTCGGGGCGAGGTGGTGCTGGCGGTGTCACTGGACATCGCCAACGCGTTTAACACCCTGCCCTGGAGCTGCATTAGGGAGGCGCTCGTGTATCACGAGGTGCCTCCCTACCTTCGCCGCATAGTCGGGGCGTATCTGTCGGAGAGAGCAGTCGTCTACCCAAGTGCGACCGGGCTCGGTCGGCGAGAGATGTCGTGCGGTGTTCCGCAGGGATCGGTCCTGGGACCGCTACTGTGGAACATCGGTTACGACTGGGTGCTTCGCGGTGAGTTCGCAGACGGTGCCGCCGTCACTTGTTATGCGGACGACACGCTGGTGACGGCGTGCGGGGCTACATACCGCGAAGCGACCCTGAAGGCCACGACCGCGGTTGCCCAAGTCGTGGAGCGGATTCGGCGGCTGGGTCTCGAGGTGGCTCTGCATAAAACCGAGGCCATGTTCTTTCATGGGCCTCGGCGCGTGCCACCGGAGGATTCCAGCCTCATAGTGGGAGACATTTCTATCGGCATCAAGGCCCAGATGAAATATCTGGGGCTCGTGCTTGACGGCCGGTGGAACTTCGGGGAGCATCTCCGAAGACTGGCCCCCAAATTGAAGGACACAGCTGCCGCTTTGGGGCGGCTGCTGCCCAACATGAGGGGGCCGGATGACTCCTGCAGGAGACTCTATGCGGGAGTCGTGCCGTCCATGGCCCTATATGGGTGCCCAATATGGGCGGACACCCTGACGGTCCACAATGCGCGTCTGCTGGGTGGACCGCAGCGTGCAATGGCCAGCAGGGCCATTAGGGGGTACCGCACGATATCCTTCGAGGCGGCGAGTCTCCTTGCCGGATCCCTACCGTGGAACCTGGATGCGAGAGCCCTTTCGATGCTATATCGGTATCGTAAGGAGGCGCGGGAGCAGGGACGGGAACCCGAGCCCGAAGAAATTCGGGCCGTGAGGTCTCAGCTCCACAGGGACATGGTAGCGGAATGGGAGCTACGACTTGGGCGACCAAGCGCAGGGCACGCCGTGATAGCGGCGGTAAGACCCATCATGGAGGTATGGCTAGAGAGGCCACACGGCAGCCTCTCGTACCGGCTGACGCAGGTGATTACCGGACACGGGTGTTTCGGGAGTTACCTGTGTCGGATCCGGAAGGAGCCAACGTCCGAGTGCCATCACTGTGATGTGAGCGAGGACACAGAGGTGCACACGCTGACCGAGTGCCCAGCGTGGGACACGCCGAGGCGGGTCCTAGTGGCGGCTCTAGGGGTGGGAGTCCTCACACTCGTCACATTGCTCACAGCGATGGTACGATGCGCAAACGCTTGGGGTGCGGCCGCCTCCTTCTGCGAGCAAGTAATGCTCGAGAAGGAGGCGGCCGGTCGGGTCCGGACCAGACTCCGGGCCCGGGAAACCCGTGCAGAGCGAAGGCGAACCGGACGTCGGAGGTCGCAGAACGACCTCCGTCCTCCATGAGCGCTGGCCTGGGGGTGACCGGTGGAGCCGCCTGTCACCCTAGCAGAAGCAGGCCGCGGCGGCGGCGCAAAGTGCGCCTCCCCGTAACCGGGGCTAGATGGGGACATTTTGGTCCCCACAACCCGAAGGGGGCCATCTCGAAAGAGATGGTCCTGGGTCTGTCGGGGTGCGAGAGATATGCTTTTGGCAATCTCACCTCCGGCAACCAAGGACCCAAGATGGCGTGCGTTTTAGTCGGTTCGAGTCCGACATAATCACCTCCACCGGCTCTGTGGAGGTGGTATCCGTGGGGATTTATCGCACGATAAAAAAAAAAAAAAAAAAAAAAAAAAGGGGAATGAAATGCTACAGGTGGTGTGAGTAGAAAGTATATTACACTAATTTACAGATTACACTGGTCTTATTAACTACATAGATGCACAATAATGCCTGATAGTTGACACTGCTTCGAAATACAGTTAGGGCTCCGGCGAGCTAAGGTACGAGCGAGTAAGCGTGTGCAGTTTGGCGCGGTTGCCGGCGGACTGACCTTGCGGCCGAATGTGGAACTAACCGCACGCGCATAGAGCTGTTATGTGCTAGAGGGAGACGCATAGCGTGCTGGCAATCGACCACGCATGCGCGAACAGCTCTACTAGAGGTGTGGGTTGCTATAAACTGTTTTATTGATTTAAAAAGGATTGAAATTCAAATACATAGGGAAAAAGAATCTTCTCGGGCGGGACTCGAACCCGCAGTCTTTCCCTTACAGGGGGAATGCCTGACCAATTCGGCTACCGAGACACGCCCGATATGATTCAAATTTCCCATCTTATACGTCTTTAAGGCGACGTGGCGTCATCTACCGATTTTTTTTTATTTGATTTTGATTTTTAAACATTAATTTTTGACAACTGCGCCCAAACAATTGAAGGATTTTTTACAGCATTACCCGCCCGAGAAGATTCTTTTTCCCTATGTATTTGATTTGTATAGTTAGCATACTTAATGCTGTAAAAAATCCTTCAAAGGATTGAAATTGTATTATTGTCCGAACTAAAGGTGTGTACCAAATATCTGAACAATCGGTCAACAGGAAGAGGGGAAAATCAAGGTATTAAATTCGAAATACATCGGGAAAAAATGAAGCGCTCAAGTGGGATTTGAACCCACGTTCTTTCCCTTACAGGGGGAATGCTCTTCCAACTGAGCTATTGAGCCACACCTGAATCACTTCAAATTTCCCTTCTCTTTATATCTGTCTTTAAGGGCGACGGAGGAGCCATCTACCAACTTTCTTAAGAACTGTTGGAACCAATAAATGATTTTTACGGCACCGGTTACCACTTTTCTTACCTTTAAATTGACAATGTATATAATTGACAATGTATTAATGACATAGTATATGCAATTTTCAAAAAAATCTGGAGCCGAATTATTATAAAGTTTATTAAGGGTTTCTTTTATTATTACAATGGTAACATTATTATATTTTTAGTATAAAATCATTTTTAGTATAAAATCTGCACACTGCCAATTTGATAGAACATTACCGTCATATTTGTTTATATGCGGGGGCATACCTACACTGCCAATTTGAGGTTGTGTTCTTTAGCTAATTATAATTTTTATATGTGTGGCCTGGCTGCAATTGCTTAGGTTTTTTGTTTTTCTTTGCCTGCGGCAAAAGCTACTAACACGCGGTGGTAGAATTATTGCACTGGTCCCAGCTAAAAATGCACCTTCTGAGTGTAGCGATCCTTCTGATCCTGAAGAGCGAAGAGAAGCTCCATGTGCATTTTTTTTCTTTTTTATTTTTGGTCCGTCAATTGACTGCACCTCGCTAGATGGCAATAAAGCTGACGTGCAGTCCAGAAGATACAGACCACCATTTTTGGTGCTATTGGATGTAAAATGGTGGTCCCTAACTTGACGGCCTTGATAGATGCCTTTTCACGCGCCGCTTGAAGAATACTTAGAATACTTCGATACCTGCAACTACTTCTATTAAGACTCAAAATACCAGATCAAAAAAGCAACGTATAGAACCAACATTGGCAGTTAACCGAGCTAGAAGAATAAAGAAGTTTGCCCTGAATTTAGAATGGCGAAACAGAATCTTTC
Organism: Eilema sororculum; assembly: GCA_914829495.1. Classification (NCBI taxonomy): domain Eukaryota; kingdom Metazoa; phylum Arthropoda; class Insecta; order Lepidoptera; family Erebidae; genus Eilema; species Eilema sororculum. Next base: position 13,053,200 of record OU618552.1, on the reverse strand, counting down.
GCCATACTGCTACAATAGAAGATATATATACTACCTTTTTTTTTCGTTCGGAAATCCCTTTCGGATCCCCCCCTCCTGCCGGAGCCGGAAGGGGAGGTTATGTCGGATGAAGATACTACGAAGCACGACGACTTTACAGACTTGCCGTGGTTTTCCCAAGTGCCTACAGTATGGGGTTCCTCAAGAGGGGCATTAGAATGTTTCTTCAGGGTAGGCAGCACGAGTGTAACGCCCCTGGTGTTGCATTACGCCCATAGGCCACGGTAACCACTTTCCATCAGGTGGGCCGTGGGCTTGTCTGCCACCTAAGTGGTATAAAACAAAAAGACACATACGCAGAGTATTTTGCGACTCTCCATCTTTCACAAATTTATATATATCGTCATGGGGCGCACTTCCTTCCTGCTTGCTAAGTCTCATAGTGGCTCATAATATATGCAGTTTCAATTTGATGAAAAACTAATAAAATTATCGAATTACAAAGTAAGTTTACGATTTGGGACTTCACATTCATTACCTTTGTTATCGCGCGGTCCACTCCACCGTGGTACAGGTGCCCCCGCCAGTCACTAGGGGTGGTTATCTTGGACCTTTTATAAAGAATATTAGCAACTAAAATTACTAGACTTACTATTATTATTATGTTTCTCTGTTCCGTGGCTCGCGGGACTATGGAGTCTCGGGCCTTTGGAAGGGGTGCGTCGGGCCGACGCCAAGACGTAGAGGCCCTTTCAAGAGAGTTTAATATGATAGGATTGGGGATAGTATTATTACAACGGCCGAACCAGGATTAATTACTTGAAACCAAGATAATAGTAAAGAGTAGGTATATTTTGTTCTGCTCGTTTAACTCACCCCTATTCCGTTGGGATTATACAATCATTGGTGAAATGTACCATTACAAATACACAGTTTACTTAGTAAAGTATTTATAAACTGAAATTGTGAGAAAACAGTTTTCACGAGTTAAGTCAACTGAACAAAATGAGAAAAATAATCCCATTAGTTCAGTCAACTGAACTAGAGCATAAAGGCTCCAAGGCACGACCAGACCAATGCAAATACCCGTCCGTATTCATGTATACAAATATTTGCACTGAGCGGGGATCGAACCCGCGCATCCTACGTACTTTTTGAAAATTTAAGAGTACAGCTAGTCTGGTCCACAGAGAAGGTAAAGCGATCCAGTTTTATACTAAATACCAGTGATTGTTCCTCAATACTAGGTACTTTATGCTGTGTTGGTTACCGACAGTAAACATACAGCCCATGACTAACGACCGTTCACAATAACATTACTTACAGTTAAAGATAGATCGCAACAGTCAAATTTGACGTATCGGCTGTTAACATTCAAAACATAGTAGGTAACTGGGTTTTTGGCAGGTAAGCGTAGAGGACGCATCGCGGTATAATTTTATTTTCCGAAATTGGTGTGAATTCGAGTTTAAATGTATAAAAAATGGTGGATTTTTAGCCATAACGTCTTGGAAAACGCAGACATGTTTAGGAAAGTGGCATATTACAGTAAATTGTGACGCTACGTGTTCAATTCAAATCTCCCCAGGGAGCTTTTAGTGAAGTCCCCACAACTTTACTGAGGCAACAATCATCTCATTCATCGTCATCAACATCATTAACTCGTTATCGTCATCATCAACAAACATTTTTTAACTATTATATCCTATTGACTGCACTAAAAATGATTTTATGTTAAAGCCTAGTAGCTATGCATTGCCCAACGCTGTGCAACATTGTTGTATTTTATGTTGCGCAGTAAAGTAACTAAATATTATTGGCTGTCCACACAACATGATCGATCGTCGAACAAACAACAAGTCACGTGTCATGTTGCGCATCTTGAGTGTTACGTTACGTTGCTGAACTTAACGAGCGTCAGGAGTTGCACGTCTACTACAACCAGTGAGGACGCCGTTGACCGGACGGGTGACTAGCCCTTATAACGAACGCCTCCGACGTAGCGGCCGCGTTCACTACCGCCAGCCATAGATGCGGTCACATTTTGATGATATCAGGTTCTTTTTTTTTTAAACTTGACACGTCAATTTGACTTCACCTCGCCTGATGTGTTGAATTTACCACCGGACCCGAAAAATCTGTACCTAAAGCAAAATAGTCTTGACACAACTGTTGTGATTGTTGATCACTCATTTATGGGACACAGCGGAACGTAGGCGAGACTCATTAATATTTAAACTATTAGAACTTTACCTCACAGACATAAAAATAATGATTTTTCAAGTTTAGTTTGAACGTTCGTCCAATAAAAATAATATCATTACCTTAACTTTGGTACCTCTTATGTGGTCCGATTGTTTGAAGTCAGATTTTCTTGTTTAAAGCCATGATCCAAATAAAGAGTAAGTAGGTTTCACCTTAGTTTACAGACAATATTTTGTTTGTTCGATTATGAACATATCTAATCTAGCTCTATAAGTACTATGAAATAAATTCTCAGACTTAAACCAAAAATAACTCAAATTAAAAACTCAATATTATAATTGAACTTCTTGAAGAGAAAATGCTTTTTTTCCTGATCGGACATTCAATAACAGTCTATTGAGAGGTACAACACAAAAGCTCCTGGCCATTTAAAAAACCTACAAGATAGGCTCTTATACCTCGGCTTAACGTAGTGGACAAACACTATTTACGATCTCTTAACGTTATCATAAAAAGTGACCTTTCGTAGTAAGTTTTAGGCAAAACACCAAGTGAGTTACAGCAATTTTCTCTCACATATGAGGAAAAAGAAATGGGTCACGGGGTTATCGCATTTTCAGACCACAAAGAGACCTTTGAAACCGATATGCATTCGATTAGTATCATCAAATGACACGCACGACGTCAAAGAACATTTAAAACACATTTAAACTTATTTTTTCACATTTTCGTACTTAAAAGCTCTCAACGCTCTCTTAAAAAAATGTTGTCTGTTAACTTTGAGACGATCGGGCCCAATTAGCGTTCCTTTTTTAAACAAAAAGCAAGTTGAAAACTTCTGCAAGAAAAATTAAGGATCATTTTAACAAAATTAAGTTCGACGCTTGAGGAAACCAAAGTTGTTGAAACTCCACAACAACAAAAGAAAAAAAAAGAAATGGCTATATGGAAATTTTACTTATTTAAAGTAATAATTTGATTTATTCGAGCGGAAAACGGTAAGATGCTTACAATGGACCCAAAATCGAAGTGTACCAATAGGGGTTCGATATATAACTGCCATGTAGACGATGAATTAGGGGAAAAGAATATTATTTTGGTCCCCTCTATGTAATTATTGGTATTTTGGAACGAATCTTGAGGCACCTCGCAATGGATACAGGGGTTACAACAAAGCTATAAAGGAGATAGTTTACAAAAAGAGTCATAATATAAACCTACTATTATTTTAAACTAACCTTTTATCGTTTAATATCACTTAGGTTACTTATACTTTTTGTTTTGGCTAGACGCAATAAATTCCCTAGGTAGATAATAAAATAAAATATAGTTTTTGGCTGAGACAAAAATAAACCATCGGTAATAAGTTTATTTTAAGTTTAAGTCAGTATAATACTTGGTTTAGCTTGGTAATATTATGAAATTTTATAGATAAACCTAGGCAGTGAAAATTAAAGTGCCTAGGTACTTATGCTCAAACATACAAACGCTGAATTATTTTTTGTATTATGAAATACAATTGAAAAATATCTCTCGTCAACTCGTCGGTATTTCTCAACCACTGAAGTCATCATCATCACAGAGTGATCATCAACTAAAACAAAAGAGATCTTTCTCTTGTTTTAGTTATTGGAGCTTATGTCATCTGACCTTGAGCCTGACTGACCTTAGAAGACAACGCGCACCAGAACCTCCTACACTAATCATCAGGTGCCCCGGAGGTTGTCTAAGTGATGGTACATTAGGATACGTTCTAAGTACTTACATCACTGCCAAAATTGGGTAGGTATACTATCATGTAATAGTCTTCGTTGAAAGTTTTCACCATATTTCTTGACTATATTCCTCCTTGCTCACTCAAGAGTGAAACCGAAACTGCCATAATTATATCTGCTATCGACATTTTTCAATATTGTGTAGCAACCCTAAGCTTAGCAAGTGCGTACTTGTCTTTATAGGGTGCTTTTGTACTCCTAACCGTGTGTGGATTATATTACCCGATACATTAGCTTTATTGATCGCCTCCGAATATGTATTCTGGGGGTGATCTTTAATAATAGCATGCGAAGATTACACGCTGACGCTTCTTTTGTTCTATTGACTACTTAGACTAGAACGTAATACGGTTTCACCGGATCTGTTATTATATACTAATTTGTTTGTTGTTTTTCAGATTCTCATGTATTTTTGTTTTAGTTGCTACGTACCTATGTCCTTTTATCATCATCATCATCGTCATCAGTATTCTTAGCGCTATTTCAGGGTTCTTCTCCTCCTTTTGGATTGGCTAAGACAGATATACGATGCTCACAATAAGCAAATATTAAAATGTTTTAAATATCTGATCTCTCAAATAAGAATTCGGTAGGTACCTACCACATGTGAACTTACCTACTAAACCTACGATACTCGATGCTGTACGTAGCTGTAGTGAAGTTACTACAATACTTACCAATTTGTCGAAAACAGCTGATGTTTTATAGTGAAATTTTGATTTGTGTGGCAATTTATTTAGCATATCCCATCGAACGAATGATTTGTACTAAACTTAATTATTTCATGTACACATGATTAAGAAACCCAATAAAACATCAATTGGAAATAGGAACTCATTTATTTACATACAAATATTTACATTGTACCGAAACGGTTTCCGTACGTACACAAAAATGGCATCTTGAGCAAATTCACCTATGTAAATATTATGCGTTTATTATGCTGACGACAACTTATATCTATGTGAAATAAAATAACCTAAAAATCTAAATTTAATACCTATTGCTCTTGAATCTCTGTTGATTTGAACTAAACATTAAGATTTAAGATAAAAAAAATGTTAAGAAATAAACAAGGTTCTGGGGCGATTAAATTACTTCAATTTGTGATATTGCCCCGTCTTGGCGGGGTGTAAATTGCAACCCCACTGAAACGGCACCCTCACACCAAGTGCTTTGGACTCCCGAATATTTTTTGGATCTTAAAAGTCTTCAATCGTTTTTAAAGGGTCTTTTAAACTGATAGAAAATATAGTAATAATGTCAAATGGAATGTAGGTACATACTAATCGATTTGCAGTTTAAACTTAACAAAAAATATCCTACCACTACTATAGAAATAAACTAAGAAAGAAATTAGGTAGTTAACTAATGAATAGTAAAAAAAATAGAAAAGTGTGGTACAGAATCAAAAGAGGTTGATAATTTCTCTTTGGATCATTTTCTTTTTAAATTATTAAATTGTTTGCTTTTCTTTTAATCTCGTCTATGTATCACTAACACTCATTTACCTAAATTCAGATAGATAAAAAAATATTATAAATTGTGACCGTCGAGTCTGTAAAATATCACAACATGAGCCCTGCTTTTGTTTTATGTTTACTAATCACTAACATTGACTTGTTCGAAGAGTTTATAATACTTTGGTTGGAATGTCAGCAATTGCTATAAGTTCAAATCATCATCGGATTCACTTTCGCTAAAATCCTTCAAAGCTTTGTGTATTTCCTCTTCAATCTCCATCGCGCTCTGTTGTTTATCATCTACAGCCAATTTGTTATAAACTACATTCGAATGGTAATATCCACCGCAACAACATTTTTTGATGAAATAAGAGCAAATGAAGTATAGTGAAATAGAAACGACTGCAAACAACAACACGGCGAGAACGATATTGAGTTTATAATGCAAATTAGCGTTCTTTAATTGTGAGACAACATTGTTAGAGTAGCAGTAGAATTTCGGCTCAGTGTCACTTTCGTTGAAGAGTCGTGCGTCGTCTAAACAAGACAAACATTGATTATTGTGGGGCCCCATACATGTAGCGCATGTGTAGTGACAAAGAAGGCACGTGAGGGGAGTTTTAGTCTCATTAGCAGGCGGTTCCATATCGAATGCTTCCAAGGCCGTTTGCTTAGAGACGACACCGTCCTGTCGTTTCCTAACTATTCCCTCAGAAAAATAAGTAAGATTACGTCGTCTTGAGCTCCTTTCCCTTAGAATTTCACTGGCGTATGTACCGTCCGGACACCGTTCCAAGCACCGACCGGCATACAAATGTAAGCCCTTCACGCATTCTAGTGGAAAAAAAAGAACAAAAGTGTTTAATTTCGTACGACAATAGAGCGATGGTCCTTCACCAACCCGTACCCTTGTCCAGCTTCCATGCAGCCTGGCGGTCTCTTGGCAAATGATGCGATGCACGTTCGAGCCAGCCGATGTCAGTTCACAGATATATGAAAGCGAGTATTGGAAAATTTAGGATAGGTTTCATAGAATCTTGTCACTGATCTCAAATAATTTTGTTGACAGTTTTTACGACCATAATACATATATTACGAAAACAAACAAATGTTGCAACTACACATGCAAAAGAGACGTGCACAAAATTAAATGAAATCAGACAGAAACAGAAAACAAAATGACATAACATAGAATGACAATGGAAGATAAATATATAGTTTGGTAGTGCATTGATTTCATTATTGAGTTAAGCGTGATGAGCAGTGATTACCGGTTATGCAAGCTCGTAAGCAAAGCGAAACATGCAAATAAAATGTTATAAAATGGATACAATCTAAATCTAACGGAACACAGTTTGTTTTCTTATGGCGATACAAAATAACTAACATCTAAACTAAACTATATTCGTCAGAGACAAGACTCGTTTCGCTGTCTAAATAAAAACCTGTATGGATTTTGTAATAAAAGATTTTTTTATTCCCATTCACATTAGATTCAATATATACAAATTATGCTTCAACATTTACATTAATAGATACAGTTCATTCGATAACTACTTATCTTCGAGATTGGTGAACAATTTTACACAAGAAACCTATTACAAAATGATCGCATCGATTTCTATAGAACATATTGAACGATAGTTGACAAACAGCACAAACTAACATCAATCGATTACTGAAGTGACGGACAGCAAAATAAATCAGACATTGCAATATTAAACTATTTACTGAATTTACATTAAAATTACAATAATTTAACTACCAGTCGATGAGAAATTATGATTGTTCAGTCGTTTTCAATTTACAGGTTTGTGAGCAAATTTGTACAAGTCTCCAAATTTATTAATATCATACGTACCTACTTACTATTTACAATTATCATTATATTATCCTACGCTGTATGGATTCGCAATCTTCGCTATGATCACAACCACAATATGCAATTACGTTAACCTATGAGTTAAATTCAAAATACATGAAAACTCCATTCGTTCGTGGCGGTTATCTTAGCATAATTTCTGTCACAGGATCATTAGTTCTTGTCTGGACTTACCACCTAAATTATAACTAATCTATGATCTTGTACCGTTTTGAACATTTATCATCAAACTTAATTTCATCATACGCAGTTACAAACAAGTAGAATAAACCTCGGAGCCGTGTACTATGTACTTACTCGATATACGCGTGGTCAATAAGATTCAAAATAGGTAATTATACATAGGGGTAAAATTATTACAGAGAATAACGTTTGTATAAATTGTGTTCTAGAATTCTAGACCATTTTACAGAACTCTAGATAACAAAGAAATAAGTGTTTTTATAACCAAGGATGGTAAACTAGACACATGTACGTAGTGTGCAACAGAGGTGTTCTAGCAACAGAAGTTACTTAAAAACTAACTAATTGGTTCTGTCTAATAAAAAACAACAACAAGACAGTAATTTAACATCTGTAGACTTGTAGAGTTGAATAATGTATTAAGTGATCACCTTGAGTGACTTATTAGTTTCAAAGTTGAACAATTTAGTTCAAATACATGTTAAAGCTGTCACTTACAAAGCTGTGACAGGCATATAATTATGCTATGATAAACTCGTCACTGAATAAAGACAGTTTAACCGTGAAACTTAAGTGTAACAGATATGTTTAAAGGTACGTAAAGGCAATTACTTCATATACAAATATATAATGTCGAAAAACCTGGTATCGACAAGCCGTGAACTACTAAAATATTCATAGAACGATATGCCGTAAATAAATGAAAATAGTTCTGCCTAAAATAAATTTATTCTATTACTTATTTATCGAAAATGCTTCAACACATTATTTTGTTCATAACACGTAGTTTACAGTAAATGCGCTAACATTTGGTATCGTAACTGAACATAATCAGTACTTATATATAGCCTCTATTTGTTTACATAAAGCATACGAAATGAATCTCTTTTAATCAAAATTTTAAAACCTTATTATCATTCGCCACAAGAATTCTAACTAAATAATTCATAGCAGATCATTATTATTTGATAAATACAAATAAATGTTAAGTACGTATACTTAAGTTATACCTTCTACAGATCTTAAGAAAACATCAAATATTTATTCACACACATTCTCGTCTCGTACACTTTGCAATTATTCGTGAAAAATGGACGTTATCGATTTGATATCGTAATTATACATTATTTATACGTAATTGCACTTGTTCAGTAGCTCTTCATATAATTTTGCCAAAACGATGGTTTAACGATATAAGTTCATTCAAATAGGGAAGTCCAAACTAAATGTATTAAGATCTTTTCACGAATAAAATTTACAAGCTGGGTATTCTTATAAAAAAAGCTTGGCAAACTTCTTGTGTGGTTTAATCATAACCTATGTACTTGTTATAAACTTTAATCATCTCCCGGCCTACTTTGATCTACAAACTTCTCTCAGTGCACTTAATATAATAAACAATAATATGCATGAAGACAATTGTATCTAATAATAAAGTGTAAAGCTTAAAATATTGTAAGAAAAACGGATGTATATAACAAATTACTTAATTTGTGTTAGGTATTCTATTAAACTTGAACTTTAATTCGGTACCTGCCATCATTGTACACAAGCTAGGTAGGAAGACTAGGTACGAAAAACATAGTATTTTTATGTAGTGTAAGTCTTGTCGTATGTATGATTGATCAAGGTATACAAATATTTTTAGAAGCTCTGAGTTCACAATAAGTGCTTCTGACTAAGCTAACAACTTCTTGTATACAGTGAACGATGGTTTTAAGATACATTACAAACGGTTAGGAATCCGAACTCTATTTTGAAGTTCAAAATAGTTGGATGGTTTACTGTATTACTAAATTAGTAATAATATCATAGAGACTACAAAACATGTATTGAAAACTTCGGTCTCAATCATTCTATAGTCGGAATCTTATTTACCAGTGAAAAAGTCATACATACAGCAGGATTATCGTGTTGATCGGCAAGCATAACTAACTTAAAATATATAAATAATAACAGCTTGTACTTATAATATATAAACCCGGTAAATTTAACTAAAATCACATAACGTCTCGGCGAGTACTAGGCTCTCAGCGCAGTTGTGGGGGCCGGTGTTAGGTGGTGCAAGCAAGGCGCCCGAGGCGGCCGCGGCTCTGCTTGTTTTAATGCTAACCTTACGCTAGGGGTTAGTGCACAGTCATACTTAGTACTTAGTCTATGGGGCTGTCTGCGTTGGCTAGCATGGCTGAAGTATTGTAGGCGCAACGCGTCGGCCGCGGAGATGAACAGAAGGATGAATAGGCACAAACCTAGACATGCGTGGGGCGACTCCGATGCGTGTGTTGCACAACCGGCCGCGTTGCCTGTGTATAGACCTGCGCTGCCCGTATCGCCCGCTTCAGGCGGACTATCTTCGCTTATCTATAGAAAATAAATTATTGGGTTCATAAATTGTGTGAGGGACGTTAAACAAACAAAAAATCCCATTAATATCTATTGGTATTGTCGGTCTAACTAACATTAATTGACATGGGCGTAGTTTTAGCTCTTTTTAAATCTAGAAAACTTTTATTTTACTTCATTACTGGATAACAATCGGTAGTGATTTTAGGCTAGTTTAGGTTAGTTAATTATTTTATTTTTACTAAGAACATAGTCTATACGTTAACCTACTTTTTACCTTCTTCAACAATACCTTATAAATATGTTTAAAAGTATACTTTACTAATCTAAGTACTCAAACTAACACAAAGTTTCTGAACAACATTAGTATCTACGAAAATACTAATAAAACAAGTTAACCTAGTAATAAGTTACGATTTAAATACATAATAATTAATGTTAGATAAGTAACACGATTCAATGAAATAACATTAAATATTCGTACCATAGGCCTTTAAAACACTAATGCCATCTCGTTTTCCGGAAAGTCCAACGTCTATATGAGAATCAAAATGGAAATTATGTAAATGTTTGCTATTGAATAATTTATACACTAAACTTGTAACATGGTCTTTCAGTCCTATGCACATAGTAGTTTGAAATATTCCAACATTACTCGGGAGCACTAAGTCATAGTAAATAAAGGGTTACATACAGTTCCCTTTTTAACAATTATTGTCAATTGCACCCTGTTGGGTAAAATCTAGACATGCGGGCCATTACTCTATTTTAGGATATTCTACACTTCTAGGCCCAAGGTAAGCTATATAGCTGAACAAGCTTGTGTTATGAGCCCTAGTATGAGGATTTACATATATTGATACATTTTGGAATCAGGTACATGTTATACCTACATAGAAACATCCAGATCAATGCAAACGCTCACTGAGGAGAGATTGAACCAGCGACCTCCGACGTAGCAGTGAACGTTCTACCGCTATATATATAGCCTATAACCATTACTACTTTGAGAAAATTTTTGATGACCCACTTAAACAACCTGGGATACTAAAAATAAGAAAATTGCAGGTAGAGCCTCCCAGTTCTTTATTGTGTGACAAAGAAAGGAATCATCGAACCGGTTTCTTTGTAAGAAAAAACATTTCAAATGAGAGATAATTCTATAAAAACTGTCACAGTCTTATCAATATACCTACACCCAAATAGTTGTGCTAAAATCTCAAGTTCATTTTTATTTATGAAGGGATTTTATCACGACAGTTTAAGTTGGAGATGGTATGACGAGGGTTCGAATTACTGTTGCCAAATTCTATTATACTAATAATCGGGAGAGATGTTTCAGGGCATTGACGTCACAAGCTGAGCAGTTAAATGAAATAGCGCTTAGCGAAAAAGGTAAGTACTATGTTACTTAATATATCTACAACTAGCTTTTGCCCGCGGCTTCGCCCGTGTGGATGTCGGTTATCGCGACAAAACATTTTTCAAAAGACGTAGGTGTACGAAATTTCATGCTTCTAACTTTCAAAATGACGAACTTTCCATACAAACTTTTATCACCTATCCTATTTTACCCCCTTAGTAGTTACATTTTGAAAAACGTGTTCATTTATTTCTTAAAAAACACAGGTTTATCAAATTTAGTGCATCTAGCTCTGAAAATGGGGGCCTTTCGTAAAAACCCTTTAGTAGCAGAATTTCCAAAAATCTTTTCTTAGTGGTTGCTTACATCATAAACTGCGTCCACAGTCAAAATTTCAAGTTTGTAGTTCCAGCGGTTTAGACTCTGCGTTGCGGAATCAGTCGTCAGTCGGGACAAGCAACTTTATATGTATAGATAATATAATGTGCTGTTTTACTCGTTCTCAGAGAAAGATTTACAGCTCAAAGCATAATTTCTCCCTTAGCATGAACATTTCACCACCTTACAACACGAGCTCACAGGCGGTGTTTTGGCTATGACGTGTATCACTTATAGCGTTTCATGTATTATGTGTGTGTCACGGGTGCTAATCTAACGTATTATTCATCTGTAGCCAAGCGAGTGTTCAACGAAAACATACTTATGCAGGTGTTATAACACTTGGATTAAAATTATTGTTACAAATGGCTTTTTTTCACGCCCATTTACAGAAGTTTATATTTTACGCTACGTATTAGAGAAGATTTGTGACGCGTGGTATTCAGAATTTTTATATATGCGGACCAGTTTGTTTATTTCTGCAACCTACATTTATTTGAGGCTTAAAATTTTGCGACGCTGCGTGATCATTTGTTCGAGTTCACTATGCTATTAGCAGGTGTTTTCGCATGAAATACTATTTGCGTGACACTTTTCACATGGAATATTAATAATACGCACGAGTATATTGAAACTAATATTGTTGAGTAGAAAGTTTGTTTGACACAATAACGCATTATCCGATTAAAACAAACTTTGCTGAAAATCAGATTATAAACTGTTTATTCATTTATTATTAGTAACAGTACGTAGAACTTTGTTGCTCTTCTCATAGTTTATATACGAGTTGAGCGAACTTGTGGGTTTTAATGGACTACAAACCACGGGCTGAGGGTAATTGATTATCATGTTTAACTCTAGATTTATGTTTTGAAGTAATATTGTGTAACTTGGGCACAGGTGTTTGAAATCATTCCCATGCATAACCATTCCTGTCAAAGTCCTGAGAATGTTATACAAGTTATATTATTTACATACACATTATACACAACCATGCTAACAGACACACCAGTAACTGTTTGGAATTTTAAAATTGAATTCAATGTAACTATGGTTAAATAGATATTTAAACTGCTAGAGAAATGTTGTGTCATAATATTATACAGATATTATTATACTTCATACGCTGCCAATAAGTTGCTTTAACAAAGTATTCTAGGTTTATATTTTCTTTAGATATTCTTAAAGAAAACGATACTCATTGATGTGTTAAAATTTAGTGAAGAGATTAAGGATCCCTATGTAATCAACACAGACGATAAATATTGTTTTTCTACCTGTTGTCTGCAGTGGCCGTTATATTTTTTCATAGTTTTAAACAAAGAAATGAAACAGTAGAAAGACACATAAAGTAACAACTCCAATTCATACGTTCAACAACTACGAATTTTCTTGTAGCTACCTAAAAACTCAAACAATTATATATTGAAATCTTAAAATTAAAATTTTAAAAACCCCCCACACTCCTTATCCTCACTTTAACCCCCATAACATTTAAACGGCTTAACCAATTTTCATCAAACATGTCAAAGAACATTCGCACATAGGACCTTTAATAAAAAAAATTGAAATCGCTTCATCCGTTCGGTAGCTATGATGCCACAGAAAACAGACAAACAGACAGACAGACAAATCAAACTTATAATACCCCTCTCTTCGCGTTGGGAATTCAAAAATGTGTGTTTATTACAAGCAAGAAATGGCAAAATAAGAGTATTATGCAATATAAGTCAAACTTACTCACATTCCAATTAAATCTCATCTAGAATACGACCGTATTCTACGAAACGAATAAAGAAGACCTTTGAATATACAGATTTAGCTTTTTTTGAGTTTCAGAAATTCTTTTTTCGATTCTTTGAAAAATTTCTTAATAAATTTGTTCTTGACATAATATCAACGTCTGAAAAGCACAATAAACGTAATACCTGTTCAATTTGGTTTGTATTTGAAAGACTTTTTTAGGAACATGCCTTTTCTCAAGCTAGAGGCATAAAATATCATCAAGTAACTTTTGCCGAAAACAGGGTTTAGAATAGTCGATGGATTAACTCACCGTATGCGAAGGCCATGGCACTATTGGGAGATCTTCACCAAGCCTGTTTTGCCGGTCGTCTTCGACTGAATCAGGATCACCTAATTTGCTGCTCCATGGAGGGGGTGCTGCTCCCACTCCTTCACTGGATAAACTGGCTCCCTCGCCAGCCGCATTCGCCCCCACGCCTAACGAGTTTGTGTCAGGAGACGCATCGTATTCTTGAGGCGGTGTTTCAGTTCCATAGAAGATTAACTCCCATTGTGTGAGAGGTCCCGCTAAACAAAAAATGAAATATAAAGCAAACTGGTAAATTTCGCCGACGCACACAAAATGAGATAATCAATTTGTGATAAATATATAAAAGTTGTCATAAGCTACGTTAATTGGTAAAAGCAATATTTTTTATTCAGAGTAGTATTTCACTTATCAGATATTTTTTCCCAATATTCTATGACATTAGGTATAATAGTACATTTTGTAAGAAACTACTAAGTCATATTTTTCATCTATTGATAAGTAAATACCACCCTGAGAAGAAGACAGACAGTCAAAAGATCAAAAAATAGATAAAAAAAGTACGTAATTAGAAAGCGTGAATATTAATTTATCAATAAACTTCCGCAAATAAACATTGCTTCAAACAATTTCATAGCAAATATATCTACAAAAATGAATACCTATAACTACACAACAAACTGAAAATTCACACAAACTAAATTAACTGCCACTCTCTCTCTCTACAAGGGATTCTAATTACTTGAATTGAGAACAAAATTCAATTCAAACCGATGCTCTTTCGTTAAATAAGTTTCGCTACGAAATAAATTTTATACAATGCAAACACTCGACATGCAAAGAGCGGCTCAGCCTGAAACAAAGGTAATTGACGTGCAGGTTTAACTAGGCGGCTGTAAAATGAAACGTCGCGGTAAAACGCATCAGTGGGCACGAGACATGCAGTGTTGAGAGCACATGGGTACCGTGGGCTTGTAGCGGCGCGGGGTATATGCGTTGTATTTTTGGGTACTGCTCAAAGAGACTGGACATCTTCCGACCGCGAGCGTCTGCGGCCGCCAACGGGTCGGCGAGGTCTGCCCGCAGGTTGAGGCTAAGGTCGGCTGCAGTCGATGTCGTCACTCTCGCGGTTGTGCTCTCTATTGGCGAACGCGTCGCCGGTCTACTTTGCTTCGACTTCTGGGAGTTTTTGTTTGGATTTTTTGAATTCTTATTCTTTTTCCGTTTCACGAGCCCCACCGTGTACGTAGGCAGTATGGGCACCGGTTTACCTCTATTGTTTTTGCGTCCTGACTGAACCACGACAGGTCGAGTGGCATTCCCATTTTTCCGTATAATCGGATTCCTAAATGGAATCGGATCGTTTTTAGCTGCCGGTGAGCTAGTCCCGTACAATGTTAAAGACCATTCTTGTAATGATGCTCGGCCTAAGATGTAGAAATGAATAGGTATACAATTTTTGGAGCTAAAAAGTAAATATTAAAACCATTGTCATTCTGCGCAAAACTAATTTAGCAGAATTACTTAAATAAACAAATTTCTGAATATTTGGCTGAAGGCTGATGAGGACTTTAAATTTTTTGCTTTGTTGGGTCTTATGACAAGCAATTCCATTCAGAATGAGGTCGTTAAAACATCGTAATGTTTGAAAATGTTGGAGTTTATTCGTGTTCCTTTATATAAAGTTTCTTACCCATATATCGTCCTTCGTTGGTGACTTCTAGTTGCCAAATGCCCAGGGGCGATTCACCCCACATGTGCACAGACATGAAAGGCCAAGAGTTGAAGCCGGCGCGCGAAGAGTCGTGCGGTCTGCCGGAAAATTAACTGTCTAATTACACCCTACTGTACTTCAGAGAGGCTGTTGTTAGCGTCTTGTGTCTCGCTCAATAAACTTTCTAACTAACAAAAGAGATAGTATATAATAGAACATAAGTTAAAGACACGCCTGGTGAGTCAAACTCAATGTAACATGATACTCTATAGATGAATATGATGACGTCATAACAGGATCACTACAATTAATATTGCACACTATTCCATTAGTGCTTTTGTGTCTACAGTCATATCCCAGGAGACAATGAATCAGTAATAGCATGTTGCATTAGCTGTGCACTTGGAAGCTCTATTAGTATAATCAATACTAGCCCTATTATGATATGGTATTGCTTTTAATCTTATTAAAAGACACCATTTTGTTTCCAGAGCACTGATAAAACAATATGATGCTATAGAGATAGGAACTGCATAATTTATGTAGGTACAGAGTACTTAATTTGTATTCACCAACATAGAAAACAAGAACATTATAACAGTCAATGCAGTTGGAACGAAACTATTTTGAGCAAGGACCCTTAATATACAAGATAGAAGATAGAATAATTACTTTTTATAATTGAATAAAAAGATTTTAAGTATTAGATGTCACACTTCATCTGCTAATAAAAATACACTAGTACGTACCTCGGTGCTAATAAAGTGACTTTGGTCCCAGCAGGTGAAGTGAGTGCAATGCGAAGATCCCCTCGACGAGCGGCTGACAACGAAACTCTGGCTTGGACATGCTCCAAATAGTTCACACCAGGACACGCCCCAACGTCCAACTACGAGATAATGTATTATACTAAATTAATAAAGTTAAATAGAGAACTCTTGACAGGTTGCCCACGGGGAATAGTTACAAGCTATGAAAGCTCAGTTTACAAAGAGCCATGACCTATTTAAACTGCAAAATACTCCAAAAAGGGATGTTTGCACGGAACGAATGTGTAAAATCGTGAACAAAAGTATTAAAATTTTAGACATGACCTTTGCATTACAACGTTTTATCAGTTAATTTATGCACTGCTGCTTGCCAAAGATATAAGTGTTTGTGGTGGCTAAATGAACCTCAAACAGTATTATATTAACTCATTTAATTTTACTATGCAAACTGAGGATAACACAAAATATAGAGCGAACTAAAGGTTCACGGACTAAGTCATCATATCTAATTGAAAAATGCAATTGGCCATTGCTTTTTAAACATTCAGTGGCAAAAATGTCGTAATTAAAATGATAAATATATCTTTTTTTTTTCCGTGCGGAAATCCCATCGGATACCCCGGAGCTGCCGGAGCCGGAAGGGGAGGTTATGTCGGACTCGAACCGACTAAAACCGCACGCCGACTGTGGGTCGTGGTGCTAGGCCGGAGGTGAGGTTGTCATCGACATATCCCTCGCACCCCGGCTGACCCAGGGCCATCCCTTGCGGTTTGGCCCTCCTCGGGAGGGGGGACAACGGTGTCCCCGACTCGCCCCCGCAATGGGGAGGCGCGCTTTTCAGCGCGCCACCAGCGTGGCCCGCTTCTCCTGGGGTGACAGGCGGCTCCACCCGTCACCCCCAGGCCCGCGCTCATGGGGGACGGAGGTCAGTCAGTGTGATAAATATATCTAGAAAGTTATTTTATTTCAAAGGAAAACAGTAGATACTTAATCAAATTTCAAAGTGGAGAACACAATACAAATTACATTATTAAGTATAGTCTATTCAAGTAATGGAAAGCTTTTATATTTACATATAACTTTAAATAACTATTATACTATTTCTGAATTTGTTGGGTAGCCCTCTAATTTTGGAGTTATTAGATCGATTTTTTTTTACCAGTAATTTATTGAGTCCAAAGTTAAGTTGATACAATTTCATAAAAGGAGTTGTAGGTATTAATAAATACATTCCACAGTACATTCCTTTCATGAATTGAAAATTTTATAGACCTCACAGCTCTGTACTGTTATATCTCGCCTAAATACATACTTAATCATTTATACCCTCTTACTATTATACGCGTTAAAGAGGTGGGAGGATAGCCAGTCTTAAAATTGAGTCATCATTCATACATACATACACATACTTAAATCTGGAAATCTCCTAAGGGGTAGGGAGAGGTGCATTAGCACCCATGTTTTGCCAGTTATGATTTTCGGTCACACGACGTAATAGGGGGCGAGCCTACCGTCTAGCAGGCCTTTTGTCTTGGGCTGTATGTTTACTGTCGGATGGAGAACAGCCCTATCCCTTAGTCGCCTTTTACGACACCCCCAGGGAGTGGTGGAGCCTTAATCTACTTCATCGATAAAATATAATGTAACTATTGACACTACAATTAATCCTTTGGCGATAGATGCTTTCATAAGTTGTAAACATTATTAAGAACGATTTTTGTAAATTTAGCCTCCAGTAGAATACAAATACTACAAATAAATTCTGCAAGGAATGAAGGGTTTGCATCGAATTAAGATATTAAGTTCAAAGTTAGAATCCCGAAATTTTATGCATTGAAATACCTAATTCAGAATTCTGTTCGAAAATAACTCTACCCACATGCAACGTTGATGAACAAAATTTTACTTTTATTAAAGGATGAATTAGGGGTTGAAACTTTTCATTGGAAGTTTGCCCTTTCGGTTCGTATAAATTTTAGCAGTGGAATATTCGGTTAATTCGGTTTCGAATATCCAATTATTGCTGAAAGGTTTTCAACCACAAGAGCAGCCAGCGTATGGTTATGTGGGGCATTTATCACCAATTTAAATTATACCATACTTTACAGTTAAAATTACCATTTTATATTTGTAACTAATAGGTATATACATTATATTTTCATTTTAATGCGACCTTGTTGGAACTACTTTACTTTCTTTACGTTTTACTTTCTGAAAGTCTTGCTGGATAATATATTAAGCACTATATTAAAAATATGATGTTGGAATATTGGATTGAAAGTATCTACATAGATAACAATTAATTTTCAATTTAAGCGATGGATGGGCTGTATAAATGCTGTAATACATATTGTCCAAAATATCATACGGGCGGAGCCGCCGGCATCAGATAGTCGAAAATATAATTGATTTAAAATTCATGTAAAGCCTAATGAACGTGTTATAAAATGATAGTTTTGTTTATTTAAAATATGATTGCCAAATGATGTGTGCTAAAGTTTGCTATCCAAAACAAATTACAGTATAAAACAGTTATCCGCCGTGTTAGGTCGAACATAACATAACGCTAAGATCAACCAAGGATACGAAGACAAACTGTCAATGATTCTCTCAAACAATGACCTTATCAAGAAGGAGAGAACGTTTGACAAAAAGTACAGAATACACATAGGACAGAGAGACGACTGGCAAACAAACACAGATGGCACCATCTGCTACACAGACGGCTCTAGGAAAGAATCAACAAAGCTCTCCGGCTCCGGAGTGCACATCAAATGTGAAGACGGGACGGAGCTAAACAGTTCAATACCACTGGGTAAGTTTGCAAGTGTATTTCAAGCAGAGATCTTTGCCATCATGGAGTGCGCGGATATGACAACACACCTGAACACATGGAAGGTCACTATCTACAGCGACAGCCAAGCAGCGCTGAAGGCACTCGGCAAGGTAGAAACCTCCTCGGCAGTGGTCAAGGAGTGTAAGAAGGCGTTAGTAAAGCTGGCCAGAGCAGCCGAGGTGACGTTGGCCTGGGTACCCGGCCATGAAGGCAACACGGGTAACGAGGTAGCTGATGAACTGGCCAGGAAAGGAGCTGATGAAAACCAGGTGGGCCCCGAACCCAGGCTGCCAATTGCCCATAAAATCACTAAGGGAGTCATCATCCGAAGCATAGTGGCAGAGACCAATAGAAGATGGAAATCATCGCCTGTCATGAGACAATCGAAAATTTTCATAAAAGGCATAGATACAAAAAGAACAAGCACCCTGACGAAACTATCCAGGAAAAACATGAGGCTTGTCATAGAAGTGATAACAGGACACTGCCGACTGAACAGGCACCTGACACTAATAGGAGTAAAGAACGACCCCAGATGTCCGAAGTGCATGGACGCCGAGGAAACCAGCCTCCACCTGCTGGCCGAATGCCCTATGTACTCGCTGAAAAGATGGGAAATCATGGGAACAGACAGACTAGAACAAGAAGACATCGAAAATCTGAAGGTGGAACAGATCGTAAGTTTTTGCAAGGAAACAGGTAGGTTCAACGAAACGCCGTGATTGCCGGACATCCCACATCCCATCCAAGGAAATAGGGGAAATGGGTGAAATGGCCCTACGCAAGAGGGCGGATCACGCGTCCGGCCGCGGCGTCCCCTGCTGGCAGTAAGTAAGTAAGTAGTAGGTCGAACATCAATTACAGCGTATTAAAATAGTGACTACATTCATTACAAGTTTCCAGGAAAACAACATTAATTTCATACGAATATCCAAACACAAATACCTAAGTACCTACCTCATATAATTTGGTAATTAGAGTCAAAATATTAAGTTTTATGTCATTGTGGTTAACAACAATCATTTCATTTTAAAATACGCGAACATACTATTATTATGCCGTGTGTTTCCACCGTCGCGTGGCTCCCGGCAGAATAGAATTTGGGCCACCCCATGCGGTGTCATACAAGACGATTAAGAGATAGGGCTGTTTAAAATCAGAAAGATATATACAGCCCAGATTCAGACTCAGATGCATGACTCGAGTACCTAAACAATAGTACCCGGAATACGGCAATAGGCTCACCCACCATTACGTGTGACCAAATACTAGGATCGGTGAAATGTGGGTGTTAAGTCACCTCTGCCTAACTCTCCAGGGGTAAAGGCGTGATTACATAATAATATACATACAAATGTACAGAAGTGTGTATGTATATTATTATGTAATCAATCATAATCAAGTACTTGCATGTGTTTATACTCTGAGAAGACTCTGGCTCATAGTTGCAACCAATATAACTATTACATAAAAATAAAAATTATAAGTTGACTTTAGCAGAAATATAAAATTAAGGCGGACTTAATGCCATGGTCATTTTCTGCCAATCAACCTTATGGTGATGCAAAGATTTGTCAAGTCCCGACGAAGTATTGTTGTGATAGTTCGATCTAGTACAATAAATAGTAAACATGATTTATAACCTGTAAAGACACTGAAGATCTTGGCGGTACACCCCGCTGTGGTCTTGGGGCGGCCAATTCGCATCTTCTCTGCGCTGGTACAGTCCGCCATGTTCTTGCCAGTCGAACCATTCCCGCTGCATCTAAAAGCCCGTAGCCGAAGGAATGAGACACATTGCGCCCGACGCCGTTGACTTTCCATTCACCACCGATGCTCAGACGCTCTGGTCTTGCAGTGCGCACCACTGGGAAAGAAAGTTATTTATTAGAATAGAATTATGTACACAAAACTGTTACTACTTTAGAGAGTGTCTGGAGCCGTATCATGCGGGATTAAATCCTACCATGTATGTGTAACTAATATTACAATAATTATTACACAACTTGACAATTGACACAGAGGTCAGGGTATAAGTATTTTTTATAGAAAAAGTAGCTGACCCGGCAAACATTATTGCGTCACTATTGGATATAGGTAATAGAAGGGTGAAAATGTAGGTAGTATTAACTTTTAACTTAGGGGTTTAAAAACCATCAATGTAAATCTTTGAGGATGCCGTAAGGCGAACCCGGTCAGGTTTAGAAATAAAATAAACTCAGTGGACAAGTACAAGTGTGTTATTCAATATGTGTAGCAGATTCCACCAAGCGCCATCAATCAATCATATCAATCTCCAGTATAAACAGGTTTAGAAATTGTTTACGACCGATTCTCAGACCTACCAAATATGCACAAAAAAAAGGTCAATGCAGAGGCCGAAAAACACTTGTGACACGAGAATTTTATATAGGTATTATACTTAATATGACAAGAAAACAGTAAGAACCAAGCTTATTCACTATTGATTGAAAAAAAGAATGTTATCGAGTGTGGGCATTTGTGCCGACTTTCCTGTTTTGTCGACTTTACAGAAAAATCACACATCGATTAGGTACCTTTATGCCGAATATTCAAACTTCATTGATTTTAGTGCTTTTGTGCTGACTTTCCCTTGATGCCGACTTTTAAAATTAATCCATTTTTAGGTTTAAAAAGCCAACAAGATAAATATCTTCGTTACAGGAACCGCAATGCCGACTTTTTGTACAGTCGTGTACAATTTTGTCTTGTAAATAATGATTGAAACAAAAATAGTAATGTAGGTATAGATATACACCGGTGTGAAGTTAGCGGCCAAAGTTAGCAGCCAACGGTAACCCGGATAAATTAAGAAGTCCAATAATTTTTACATTTTAAAACTGCCCAAATTTAATCAAAATACAATAAAACAGGCACAAATCTTTGCCAATACACCATAAATATCTAACAGTGAGCCAAATAATAAAGACAAAACATAAAATTTAAATTTAAACCATAACACCATTACACTTTTCAATATTTAATCATCTATAAATGACAGTTTATCAAATGAGATCGCATCATAATTATGTAAAGAGAATGTATCATAAATCTTTGACCTTTATTGACAACGCATTTACTAAGTGCTAATTATAATTATGTACAATATACAGTTTTGTAAATATTTAATATCAAACCATATAGCGTTACGTACGTGACTGTATACAAATCGGCAAACTAAAACAATAATACCATTTTTTTTTAAGTTGTCTTAACGTTAAGATTGTTTCAAATAATTAAAAAATCGGCTTAACAGCACTAAAATCAATGAAGTTTGAATATTCGGCATAAAGGTAATCGATGTGTGATTTTTCTGTAAAGTCGACAAAACAGGAAAGTCGGCACAAATGCCCACACTCATGTTATCTACATACTGTTCTGTACGATTTTACGTACTTTGGTATTTCATTTTTCACTACAATGATCGAATTTTCAATTGACCGGTGAAAGTGGCCTTCTCATCAAAAGCCACTACAATTAACGATATTTTCCCATCAAATTGATTGAGTGCCATATTGATTCATTCTGTAGTGCATGCACCACCGGCTCTCTCGTTTTATCTACCATTATTTTTAATTAACTGTCCAGAGTGTGGAACAGGTACCTCATAAAATTAAATTCTGAACACAATATATTTTCGGTCCATAAAAAATATATTTGCTCACAATATATAAATATATTCTTTTTATGCAGTTACTTTAAATTACTATAACAAGCTCTAGTTGCAGTACTAGTCTCTCTAATGATCTATTTATTGGATAGTAATATAACACTAGACAGTAAGGTATAATTTCATACCATATAGGTACTCTCATTTAGTATAGAAAAACTGAAACTGAATCTATATATCTGTCAAAAGCTTTTTAATAATGTTCCAAGTATTCAAAACTCTGACTGGTAATATTATAACCTTAACGCCACATTTACCCCTCAAGGAACAAAATTCAAATTCATAAGCTCTTTTAATTAAAAAAACCTTTCCTATAAAATTTAGTTGCTGTAGCTTATAATAAAAGTCCGCAGTCGTAGCCTGATGCCTGAATACTAAAGGATTTTTATGTAGGTATATCTACTGTATTTTCCTCGAAATTCTTCACCATAGGGTTTTATAGGACAGTAAAAGGTGTTTTTATGTGATTTCTTCACAGATTATCTAACTGGCGCCATACAGTAAAATCCAATTGATCGTATCTTACACTTCTATTTTCGTTTTGTCATATCTATGTGTTTATAACACACATAACAACTTACTTGTGAAGTAATCAGCATTAACAAGGGCTGATACTTACTGTTCAGTAATAAGATTAAGATAATGTTATAACGAGATTCCGCCCACTGAAGCTACATCAATATCCAACTATCGATGTCGTTACATGGTAACTTTGACAATAATCGTAGTCACAAGCATCATTGGTTTGATTTTATCAATTAAACTTGAGCTGAGAGGGTGATTTTATGTGCTACCTTAAAGTAATTAGTCGATTTGGAATAAGTTAAAGCGTCTAGATAATGGAACGATTATAAATAACATTCTAATTGATATACAAACGAGTTGTTACGCATTCATTCTTGGGTTAACTTCAAATTTAGAATCTTGTCGCCTTCGGTTGACATGGGATACAACAATTTTGAGCAAAAAATCGTTTAGATTAAATACTCGACAGCTTGTAAGTACCGACAATATTCTACACAAAGGTGCGTAGACCATGAAAACTGGTTCATAAACGGAGTCAATAAAATAAATACATGTTGTATTAATTTCTCCTGCAAATAGTGTTATTATAATCGTGCATTACATTGTGCCGTGAATTGTGTACCTTATATTTGCAAACATATTATGTCAGTTTTACAGATTATAGTGACCTGTAAATTTGTATTACTAGTAAAATAAATATATACTTGTTATCTACATAAAATGACAGACCCGTTGACTAGATAAAAATTTAAAAAAGACATTATGATTGATGCCTACACATTTTTAACTGTCTGAAGTCCCTATTGTGAAGTTGACTTTTAGGTCAAAATAAAATATTTTTTCTCCGAAAAACCCTCGTTAATCAGTTTTTCTGTCTATCTGTTATATCAAACACGATAAAATTGTCTCGTAAAAAAAAATATCACAGCTGAAACAAGGAAGCCTGAACCGAAACGTGTGCGTTCAGTTAGGCAAATGGCAATAGCTAATTCGAAAACCTTCACCAGAACTTCATTTGAAAATTAATTTGACGAACTGAGAGGACCAAAAATGCCGGGGATTACACATAACGTGTTGATAGTACAGTCAGACAGTTTTACAACATTGCTTTAGAATAGTGTTGACAAAGTTTTTTGAGTATTTTTATTTGTTTAAACAATACATCTAACAGTACAACTTTACTCATAAATACTGTGTCTACACGTATCGTTCTGATTGAAAATGGTATTTTCTAACAACCTTCCAATAGTAATACGGTTCGGTTTGACTTGCTTCACTTAAAATGCGGATTCGTGAGGGATCGGCGAAAATAGCTAAGAAAACCGTAAAGAAAATTGCCAACTGAAGATTCGCGCGAATTATTGCTAGGGAGGGACGGCAATCCGCATATCATAGATCATAGGTTTTACGCCGTTAAACTCCTTTTTATTACAATATATGACGATTATAGTCCATTACTACTATTCCGTAAACTAATAAAAATAGTTTAGCGGTTAAAGAGTCTGCCTTATGATCGAGAGGGACTGTGTTCGAATCCCACCGATGAAGATAGTCCACTCCTAGTACAAGCAATTTAT
The DNA here is from genome assembly GCA_914829495.1 of Eilema sororculum. NCBI lineage: Eukaryota > Metazoa > Arthropoda > Insecta > Lepidoptera > Erebidae > Eilema > Eilema sororculum. Next base: position 13,028,463 of record OU618552.1, on the reverse strand, counting down.
CTTAGTTGTAGGGGTTAGGGGACATACTTAATAGTGTTTTTGGTTACTTCAATTTAATCTCGTTTAGACAGATTATTGCCGATCTGTAAATCTTATTGGCTGATAGGCTTTTGGCATTAAGCAAATGGCAGAGCGAATTCTTAAAATTTAAGGGAAAATTTCTGCAGCGTATACTCGATGGCACCCTAAGATAACTTAGTCAGCAGTTTCTACTCCCTAGTACTTGTATTAGATTTGCTAGTCCAATCAGTTTCGGATGAATTTCAGCTTTTGCTTGAATGTCTAACGATGCCTTTGACTTGAATCTCAATTATATGTCATTCATGATGATCGAAGTTCTTAATTTGATTTAGGGGCTGATTAAAGTAACTGAATTTATTTTCACCTCAATAACTTCCATCTATGTATGCACAAAACCTGTATTTGAAAGGATACGTCCTGTTATGACATGACATGGCTTTACGTGGAGATTTATATCCACGCATGATCAATAATAATAGTCGAACAAACAAGAAGCTGTACGTGATATTGCACGATAACTGGCAACATCGCGCGGGTTGAGCAACGTTGCGATACGTCATGTGTTGTGCGTCAAATGTTGCCAAGTGGATACGAGGCTTCAACTAACTAAAGTAAAGCCAACGAGACGAGAGAAAAAGGTAAACAAAGCGACCATTACTGAGTTACGTTGCAATAACTAGCGATTATTTTCTCTGTACTTGTTGCACATATCACGCGTACGCGACAATGGCAGAGTGACAGCTGTCGTTGCGTGTTTCGTAGTACAGGAAATCTGTCAGCACAGCGGTTTTACGAGTAAACTGTCAGATCCGCCATCTTATGAGCTATTTCTTACAGTGAAATGTAGTCATTTTCAAATAAAAAAGTTTGGAACTGCTGAAACATTGTTTACCTTTTTTCTCTAGCTTCGTTGGCTTTACTTTACTTCCTTTCATTCAATAAACTGTATAAAAAATGTCTCACCTATATGCTGCATATCTCTCCACGTGAGGTCCCTATTGGCTTGTAGTGCAAGTGCACAGATGCCAGCTGCAAGAGGTGCTGACGCAGAAGTCCCTGTGTGTCCCGCTGTGCATGAATGATGAAGGTCTGTTGTCACCACCTGGCAAAAAAGGTATGATGAAACTTAATAATTCAAAGGCAGTTACATAGGTACTTTCGTGAAAATTTTTGAGAAACTACGTTTAGTAGACCCCAACCCACTAATATCGTGAACTATTTTAGATATGCTGAGATGGTGACCTATTTGGCACTCACGTAATTTTTAGTTTTAAGTTGCATAACTAATCTTTATTCTAATTTTAAGTATGATTGTGAGTGATTGCCAAATAAATTTCTTTCTTTCTTTCTTTCAAATGTGTAGAAATTTATAATATGTGGCGTAGCGGTAGAGCATTTGATTGCTATGTCAGAGATTATGGGTTCAATTCCCGCTTAGTGCAAATATTTGTATCCATGAATATGTATATTTATTTGCATTGGTTGGGTATGTTTCTGTATAAAACGTACTTGTTTACAAAACCAAATGAGTATAAGTATTTTTAATTGCATACTAGAACACATAATACAAGTTAGTTAAGCTATTCTTAAATTGGGTTGAAATAGCATTTCGAGTTCTCCTTATCACACCGTCTTCTTATTACGATTACATTAACACATTTCAGTTGTCAAGTGAGAGTGGAAGACAGCCTTTAATATATGCGATTATTCCTCTTGGTAAGTATTGGAAAGAAAATGGAAAAAATATTTAAATACGGAACCTTAGGCTTAACTAAATCACATACTTAAATTACCTTCTTAACTGACTCACGCTTATATTACATTGAATTCAAAAGTACAATTGGATATTCTACTGACTAGTCAAATTAGTTACTTTTTACTAAACGTCAAAACGATAAGTTATAAGGTAACTTGTATGAAAAAAGATTTAGTGACGTCATAAAATTTAATAGTCAAATCAGTTACTATTATAGGTTGGGTGGGCGGTTAAAAATAAATAAAAACTAAAAATAAGAGCCGACGCAATTTTTACCGGTCTTTTACCATTCTTAATTTAAAATGCCCTAATTTAAAACCCAATTATAATGTATAGGTACTATACGACGAAGCATACTTATACAAAAGGACAACTATTACAGAAAGGGTATTGTTGCATAAAAGAGCGTCATACAATTAACCGTTATGGTATATGAGATACTTTTATTGCACCATGGGCATAAAAACATCTCACCAATAAAATGTTTTATGTCAAAGATATTCTGTCAATGGCACAATATGATCAGAAAATCTCTAGCAGTAACTAGTAAGTATTGCAAATATATGTCAAGCACATTGAAGTAGGGTTAGGCCTTTTAGTAATATTCAAGGACTTCTGCGACACTTTCAAAAAAGGGTTGTGGAGGGTTACATTGTACATAGAGCTGTCATCTTCAGTTGTTTTCTTTTTAGTCATTTTACCGTTTGTATTGTGAGTCTTGATACTTGCGTTTACAACAATTGCAAGCCATATAACAATCACTAAAATCAGTAATAATTTATCAACTCTAAAGTTATTCACTGTAAACAATACAATCAGAAATTAAGAGTAAGCAATCTATCCATTTTGTGGTGAGTGGTCGTTGGTCGTACAATTATTGGAACCAAAAAGGTAATTTTTAAAATATAATTTATAAAAATCTCTCTCGATACGGGTGTGTAAAACCATAACAGGACATTGTTTGACCCTACGTTCACAGTTTTAAAAGGATCATTTGTATCATAAAGTTTATATCATGATAAACACAGACAAGGATAATTTCAAGAGTAACCTTACATTATAATAATATATCATTTTGTATACTTCGTGCTCAATTCAAGCACTGTAAAGGACAAAGTGTCTTAGTTTGACAACCTGTGTAGGAATGGAAATTACTCTTTTTAGCTAAGATGAGTTCACGGCGGCTGCCAAGTAGCTAAAAATATGAAATACAGAGAGTAATAATACATTATTTAGTTCCACGTTTTCGTGTTAACAAATAAATGTATATCAGATTCAACTCGCGTGAGATATCTTTGTAGTCTTTGTATTCATACTTGTAAGGTAAATGCAGTAGTAAAAGTAAACTTTCTTCACATTTGAAGATATCAAAGGGATTTAAATGCATGTTGTACGTCATAACAACGGTAAATAATAAAACATTTGAAAACAGAAAATATTTCATTGATCCTGTATATTTGTAATAGGCTTAAAATAACTTATGACAAGCAATACCCATCTCGAAGAATTATTACGATGCTTTTAAGTTTACGGTCTTGCCTATGAGAAGGACCTAATACTATAACCTTCTTTTGTATTAGGTACATTTCGAAAGTCCATTAAACTGAAATTGGGTATTTTTTTTTAATCAAAGACTAGCATCTTGTAAAAGAGAGTGTTATAGAAGTACTCAGAAGTAGCTTAACGCATTCTAAATTACCAATGACTTTAGTCACGGTATCTAAAACCTTTCATAAAAAAATAAAGAGTTAAGTAGTTTAACTTATTTGAACTTGTCCTGTGATTACGAAAACCTTACTTCAATTATTAATTATTTACCTAAAATGAAAGATTGATTGCAGATTTATAATGTACAGAAACTCAACATACTTAGGTTGTTTCAATGTTATTCATTTACTTATGAATGCTGCCCGGTGATGCGGCCTAATTATATGAAACTAGCTATTACCCACGGCTCCGCCCGCGTGGATGTCGGTTATCGCGAACAAACATAGTCTATGTCCTTAATCATGGTCTAATCTACCCCTATACCAAATTTCATCAAAATCGGTTCAGTAGTTTAGGCGTGAAAGCGTAACATACGGGCAGACTGAGTTACTTTCGCATTTCTAATATTATTATGGATGTTTCCCTTGGTGCTATCTATGAATTTCGTCGTAAAACATATTAATAATTACAACTTACTTGTTTCTCATTAATAGCCCCACTGCTGTAAGTAGCTGCTAGTGTCGAACTGCACATTTCCGAGTACCACGGCACTTCTCCTCGCTCCGTAGCCGACGATATCGACAATGTCCAAATAGAATTCGTGTAGCCATCGCAGTTGCAGTTGTCGTGTTCTCTACCGCCATTTCCTGAAGCCCACACGAATATGGACCCTTTGCCGTTACGACCCTGCGGAAATGGAGACGTTAATGACAGTTACTAGATACTACTATCTACTTACTAGTAGTACTTTTTATTAGGAAGAATAAAGTTTCGAGAAATGTGTTTAGTTTTAGTGTTCAACTATTCTTATTCAATTGTGTACCATATAAATTGTACCTTTGATTTATTGTCTATATCCTTGATGAACAACAAAGTTTTTTTTTGTTTTTTTTTTTATTCTTGCAATTCAGTGGTATTTTAATGAAAACACGAAGAAGTTAATGGAATGAAAATGCTATCGGTCATACAATTACAGTATAATATTAAAAAAATACAACTTAACTATAAAATATATAACTCTACTACCTGTAATATTAAGTAATATATTGCTAGAAGTAAATCAATTAGAAATTGCTTTTGTAAGATATAAAATCAGATATATCTGATGTGAATGATTATAAAAGTCTATTAATGTTTCATCTGAAAATGAGTCACACAACAATTGAAGGGCCAAGTTCCACAAGTCCCTAAGTCCACTTAGGGATTTTTTTGTCTGTTAACATTTTCTAATTCTACGTAAAAAAATACGCAAGACATGACCCTCGATTTTCGAATAAAAAGTACCCAAGTGATATAAAATGTAGCTTTAGTTTTTGACATTTCAATGATTTTGATCTCAAAAGTCCCTAAATGGAATGAAATCCCTTAGTCCTAAGTAATTTCATGAGAAATCCCTAAGTCCGTTATTTATATAATAATGATCAATATACCTCTACACAGAAAACTATGCCACAAAGGGGCCTAATAAAGTGATAAGTTGTTCAGATGATTATTTGCAGCAAATTGAAGGAGGTAAATACAAAAAATTAGCCCTCTTTTGTGATAACTGCTTCAGCCAGAACAAAAATAAATATCTGTTTACTTATTTAGATCAGCTCTGTTCTAAAGGTACATTTCAAACAGTGAAATGTAATTTACCCAGTTCCAGGACATTCTATGATGCCAATAGACAGGGATTTTGCACAAATTGAAAGGAAACGGCTTATGAAGTAAACTATTTATTCACCTGAATATTATGTGAACTTAATAAAAAATAGTAGAGTAAAACAATCTTTCGACATAGTTTTCGTAGAAAACAATCTGAGAAGAAGCCAGGCTGATGAAAGAATTATTAAAGTTAAGAATTACAAGGATTTGTATGACAATTATGTTAAATCAGTTCCTGGCATTTCCCAAACTTGCGAGGTAATGTTCAGTAAGATAAATCGTCCATCACTGAAAAACACAATGACGGGACCATTCAAGTCCATTGCTTTATATCGTGTTGGTGTCGGGAGAAATTTACGTGTTGCGCCAGAAGATGCCTACGGAGCTCCATTGCCTTTGAAACCAGGGAAAGTTAAGGATATCCAACATCTATTAAAATTTGTACCCGATACTGAAAAATATTATTACGAAGATGTTATTACTATTAATGTTAATATTATGCCTGAAAATGTAGGAGTTGACTCTGACCAGGAGGTTGAATAATGTTCACTAGTTTTTTATATATTTAGAAAAGTCTGATAATTTAGTTCCCCATACATTATAGTTCAGTGATCTCTATTGTCAACTAATAAAAGATCCTATGTCCTAGAAATGTAAGAAAAAGTGGCTAAGTCCTTACTGTAGAACATAAGTCCATTTTAAGAAAATGTTAATTATTTAATCATTTATATGATTAAGAAGATGTTTACCTGTAGAGAATAAAGGTTGATTTTTATTACATTAAAAGATGTTTGATTTTATGTTAACTTAATGGATAACATATTTCCAGAATATTTTTTAAACAAATGTGCTCGTTATCCCAAAATGACGTTTTTGGACTAAGGGACTTTTGGAACTGGGCCCTTCAATTAGGACTCATCCCTTATTCGCACTACGAATATCTCCTCGATTCCAAAATTCCTTATTTGTCCCACATTTTATCCCTCTTTCGCCCCGAAGAAGTCAATTTCATTAATTATAAAAGCGTTTCATTACAACTCTGTACGTGTAAATTTTCTTTGTGAGTATTTAAATTCGACACGACTGACAGTACCATGGAATTCGTCCTATGACCCGTAATCGCGATTGATTGGAAAATGCAAAAGTTTTGATGAATTTTTATCTACGCGTTCAATTTCGATACGAATTTAATGAAATTATTCTTTTGTAAACTCTATATTTGAGTGTCATGTATGACAAGAGTGACTATTGTTAGTTTTCATATTTATCTAAATAATTATGCTACCGATCTATACTGAGAAACCGTTCCGTATCTAGTTATATAATCTACTAACGTTTTAGTCGCACCGCTGCCTACGTATTTCATGCTCAAACCCTATTAATCAAAACTCTGGAAAGAGGAATAAGACTGCCATACTGAGCACCACACAACAGAAATGAAAGTACGCTCTTATAAAAGTCCATCAAGCAGTGATAGCCAGGCGTGGCGATGATATACGGACGCATAAGCCGCGCCGCCTGCGAGCTTCACATATTCAAATGTCGTGTCATTTGCCACGCCGCGCTTGGCTCCTCAACTTTGCCGGTTCTATCATTTAGGTTCTTTGTTTGTTGTTTTATGTCATGGGCAGGTAAATATTTATGTCATGGTGATATCAAATCATGAAATTCGAGATGTGTAGGTGTAACATGATAACCTTCGACAATTAGGGTAGGTACAGTAGGTACTTTGTGGTGTATTATTCTTAGGAATGTTTTTTTTGGAATACAAAATCCACGTTAAGTTTCTGTATTTGAAAAATAAAAAAATAGAAGTTTTAATTTGAGAACCTCCTCTTTTTTAAGTGCATATGTATAATTAAGTTTAAAAAAAGAAAGAATATTAGAACCGAAGTTACTAATATTCCCTCTAACCCCTCCAACTAAGCTAAATTGCTAGTGATAGGAGTGAGTTCACTTCGGTAGTGTAATGGCCAGGATTCTAACCCGGGACCTCTCGATCGTAAGGCTGACTCTTTAAATACTAAGCTACCAACGCTTTTTACTTTAATAGACGTAAATTTGACAATTATTTTATTATAACACTACTTAGTAGAAATATGTTAGTGTAGCATTATTTTATTCGCTGCCCGAGTCGTCTCGACCGAGGAAAATCTGCATTTTGTATATCCTTTCCCTACTTTTCCATAAATATTTTCTCCCCGCAGATGGCAACAACAATAACAGCAGGTGTTATTCGAAGTTTATAGGACACAGTAACCGCTGAACATTTTATTCTACTACCATTGGGTACAGAACTCATAGTGTTAAGGACATCAGTTTTGTTTATTATACCTATCTACTCACTTTAATTAGCAGTACGATGTTGGTAGCTAAACACTCATTGATGTCGAGGGAGGCTCGTAGCGGCACAATCGAACCTAATTATGCCATCAATCGCTCTGTATACACTTAGGTATACAAGGTATTACGTTCGTTGCACTCGCTTTGTGGGCAGGAAAGCCAGGGTGTCTGATTTTTATCGTATTTGGGGTGAATTCACGTCGTACCATTCAGCTGAGTAATCAGTTTTATACGAAAAACTCATGTCAAACGAGCAATTTATAATAGAGGTAGGTGGATATTGAATAGGTATATCAATGCTTTGATAAATGTGTGTCAGAGACAGATGGCACATGGGTTTGGTTTCTTCTATAAACTTCTACAGATTAAACTTATACAAATATGTAATTTGATCGTGAAATTATATATTTGTAAATATTTAATGGTTTAGAACTATCATAAAAAATTTACATAACATAACATAACATAAATTCAAATTGAAGGGGTAGGGCAGAGGTGCTAGCACCCACATTTCGCCAGTTTATGTTTAGGTCCCAATGTAATAGGTGGCGAGCCTATTGCCATTAACCAGGCACTCATAAACCTGCGATAAATACACACATAACTTCGAAAAGCATCGAAAAGTCATTGGTGTGTGCCATGGTAAACCTGGGATCGAACCCGAGACCTCGTCTCAGCAGTCCATTACCCATACCACTAGGCTACCGCAGATTTAATATTTTTTAATAAATAAATTATGCATATTATAGGCTATCATCATATTATAACATATCATACAGCGAAAGTAAATGCAACTAAGACGAAAGTTTGTTATATTAGTCGTAAAGAGGAATGAAGAAGTGTGCTTGTCTGCCACTTTCTTCTTAATCCCAATCGCTTCCGAAGTGTTCAACTTGTCTGCCACCTAAGTTGTATAAAAAAAAACTGAACGTAAGATTACGATAGAAAATGAAAGAGTGTTAGAGTTTATATAGTTGGATAGTCTGTTTTTGAGGGACGTTTGAAGAAAATATTGAAAGGAGAGTGAAACTGGAAAACTGAGTGAAGGAGTTTACGACATGACATGCCTTTATGTGTGGGGAAGCGGTGTCGTACCACGTGTGTCTGACCGTATCTATAGGCATGCTAAATCACGCCTTAATACTGTATTCTATTCAATGTAGGTATTTCTAGATATGAAAGTATAAAAGTATAAAAAAGCCCAAGATAATGGGCTCGCCAGGCGGCAATTGGCTCGCCCCCTATTACGTCGTGGGACCGGAAATCTTAATTGGCGAAACGTGGGTGCTAATACACCTCTGCCTACCCCTTTGGGGATTAGCAGACGTGAGTAGTGTATTTTTGTTACTTAAAAAATTTATCGCAATGTAAATGCCTGTGTTTGTCATTTATGTGATGAAGTATAACGTTCATTCATGATATTATACAGAATAAAACAAATTTCAACTTAACATATTAACTTTTGCATTTAAGACTACAAACGAAAACAGAAGCTACCCTTTTGAACTTTAAAATATTTTTCCACATCCGAGAAGCTCCAAGTAATGTTTAGAGATGAAAAAGAAAAGGAGATTATGTAAATTTTATGCACTTAGCGCTCACTTGACCATATAGTGTGGAAAATAGAGAAAGAAAATAATTGCGTCATTACTGAAATTGCTTTAGCGGAGTGTTGCTTGACTGGTCGCGTACTCCACACTAACTCAGTTAAAAATCGACATAAATGAAAAACGAAATAAAAAGAAACCTTATAACTTTAAGGATACGTGTCAATGTCCTTCGCTAAACTGACAGTGTAGAATTAAATTTGCGAATTTAACACTGCTGTTGTTGAGGATTCATTAAGGTCACGAATAGACGACAAATTGTAGGGAAAAACTTTTTACTTGTGCGACAAATGAATGAAATATGTTATGTACCTAATGTCTACTACGGATCCGTTTTTGGTTTCACACAGATGCAATTCAATTACCAGTTATTCGAGTCATTCATCAACTCGCGGGCAATAAACTTGCGGGAAACCGCGATTTAGGATGAATTTTATATATAATCCTGCCGGGAAAAGTTATACAACTAATGCGGAAAATCGCATTAAAATCTTTCGCACATAGGTAGGCCGTCATCGTAGGAAGCTATTTGTTTGGACTATATATTATGTACTTATCACAGTCTAATATTATGTAAAGATGTCGTGCAGCTAATTCATTTTCTTTCGATGTCAATATGCATAACAAGTAAGTAGTACAATATCTTAAATATTGTTTATTCTGTTGATTGATGGCGCTTGGTGGAATCTGCTACACATATTGAGTAGGACACTTTGTACTTTTCCACTTATTTTTCTTATTCTCAAAGGTATGATAAAAAAATGGAAAAGATGAAAGTGTCTTACTCAATATATTAAATACTAGCTTTTGCCCGCGGCTCCGCCCGCGTGGATGTCGGTTATCGCGACCAAACATAACCTATGTCCTTTCTTATGGTCTAATCTACCCGTATACCAAATTTCATTAAAATCGGTTCAGTGGTTTAGGCGTAAAAGCGTAACATACAGACAGACAGAGTTACTTTCGCATTTATAATATTAGTATGGATGTTCCTATAACATGACCAGTAAACTAAAATGTGTTACTTAATTAAACTTTGTTCTCTAGAAATATAATTTAAATTAAATTGATAGGTATTCTTACAAAATCGTTTGATGTTCAATGTTCTAATTAAAAATAGACCATCCCACAGTCATTCACCTTTATAAACTGTAATTATGTTTTTTTATGAATGTTGGTTTAAAATTTATCAGGATTCATAAAAAAATCCTTTTAAGGAGAAGGGGCGGTGCCTTCCTTTGAAGACTTGATCACTAGTTTGCTAATTAGCTACGTAATACCTTGTTCCATCATAAATTGAAGACTTTTTGCGTTATCATAACTTCTTAAAGTCTATTTAAAACTATAAATATGTTACTAATACAATTCACTTTGCTCTCTGAGGCGGTCTATGTTTTAATCATCTGCAAATCACTTACTATTGTGAAACTTTATAGAAACTATGCGATAGGCATTTCGTCAAACAACTGTCTATTCGTTGTAATTTGAACTATGTGGAATCGAAGTAAAGCTTTATTGGGGATAAAAAACAAAGAGTACCTAATATTGGATTTCCAATCAATTTCTAATTGTCAAATAACTGAGAGAGTATGCCGGCCAAACGTATAGGAATTTAAACTTAAGCTCTAAAAGTATAGCTTTTAGTTCAAAGTAGCCTATATAATTTTGGAGTTTTAAATTTAATTTATACTAGCTTTTGCTCGCGGCTCCGCCCGCGTGGATGTTGGTTATCGCGACCAAACATAGCCTATGTCCTTTTTTATGATCTAATCTACCCCTATACTTCTTCTTCAAAATCGGTTCCGTAGTGTAGGCGTGAAAGCGTAACATACCGACAGACAGACAGACAGACAGACAGACAGACAGACAGACAGACAGACAGACAGAGTTAAGTGGGTATTACACCTTTCTGAATTCAGAATCCTAAATTCAGGAAGCTATTTAGGAAAAGAAATTCAGTCACCGAAGTTCGCGATTACACTTTCACTAATTTAGGATCCTAAATCATTTTTGAAGGACGAGCGGCAAGGGACGGACGTGTCGACTGTCGAGTGAATTGCGAAAAAATGCCCTCAATACTATAAAAAAAAAACAAAATATTGATATTGCCATAACCCTTGCGGTTAGCTTAACGACGAACGAATTCTTTCTTTCATAATCAATTTGAATAATTAGCATACTACATGCTGTAAAATTTCATTCAAACATTTGGGCGGAGTAATCACTGTATTGCAAACTACCGACCAATATCTCTTCTGACTGTATTCTCTAAACTTCTAGAGAAAATAGTAAACAACAGACTTGTACGTTACATTGAATCGAATAAACTGCTGTCCGACAGACAGTTTGGCTTCAGGCAGGGGAGATCCACGGAGGATGCAATAACTTTACTTACTTCCACGGTAGCGTCTCATCTTGACAGCAAGAAGGCTAGCATAGGCATCTTCCTGGATCTAGCCAAAGCCTTTGATACCGTCTCGACGCCAATCCTGTTGCGTAAACTCGAAAATCACTTTGGGGTGAGAGGATTGGCTCTAAACTGGTTTAAGACCTATCTGACCGAAAGAAAGCAATGTGTCAAAGTTGGAGGCCAAAATAGCGGACTTCTCACTGTTAATTTCGGTGTTCCTCAGGGTAGTATCTTGGGCCCGACCCTTTTCATCATGTATATGAATGATATACACGAGGGAGTGGACGCAGAAATTATTTGTTATGCCGACGACACAGTTATCATCTATGAGGGCTCATCTTGGGCTGAGGCGTTCTCAAAGGCTGAAACAGGAATGGCACAGATCTCAACATGGTTGCAGCATAACTTATTAACATTAAATGCTAGGAAAACCAAGTACGTATGTTTTCACAAAACCAAGGCATCAGCCCCAAAACAAAACCCGATAATAAAACTACACACGTGTTTGAACCAGGCATGCTGCAGCTGTGAAGAGCTTCTAAAAACTGACATCATTAGGTATCTTGGAATACTGCTTGATGAACGCCTTAGCTTTGAAACACACATAAACTCAATATCAACTCGAGTAAGGAAAACTGCTAACATTATGAAACTCCTACGGTCTTCTGCATCACCAGCGGTTTTAAAACAGGTTTATTTTGCCCTGACACAATCACTCCTATCTTACTGCGTAATTTGCTGGGGTAGTGCACATAAAACCCTCATAATGCGGGCAGAAATAGCACAACGATGTGTTTTGAAAACCATGCTCAGAAGACCCTTCATGTACCCAACAACTGAGCTTTACAAAGAAAGTAATGTATTAACTGTGCGTCAACTGTGTTTCCTCAAAACAACACTGAGAGTTCATCGCACAATTATTAACACCGAGGAACACAGTAAACTGCTTGAGCGTCGCGTTTACAAGTTACCCTTACCAACCATCAAAACCAGTTTTGCTAGACGGTTCAGCCCCTACATGGACATATACATTTACAACAAAATAGCAAAGCGGTGCGACATAAAGTTATGTTCCGTTAGGGAGGCTAAATTAACTACCATACAATGGTTGCTCACTCTTACGTACGACGATACAGAAGACCTTATAGTACACTTAGTCTGAAATCAATGTACTCAGCTTTGGGAACATATTCTTCAGTGAAAAAAAAAAAAATATTCACACACCAATATCAGGACAAAATCATGATAACATATCACATAATATAAACACTACACTACACTGCACTACACTTCTCCTCCCTCCACCACACCACTCAACACTACTTACACTACACTAAATTACACTACATTAGACTTAGATTTTCCGTTTTATTACCTACCTGTGTTACATAACATTTTAAATAATAAGTTCATACCGTACCATTTTAAATTTAATTTATAGTTTATATAAATATGTAAAACTGTAACATCAACTGTAAATAACGTCAGCAACATGAATATACCGAACAAATTGTTATTACCCATAATGTACCAACGTATTCGGCACCCACAGGACAGGCTTGCCTAGTGTGGGGTCACCGGCAATGAATGTAACTTTTGTGTTTTTTGGCAATAAATTATTTTCATTCATTCATTCATTCAAAATTCAATGAATAAAATGAATGACAGATCATTCATTGGTTCCGATAGCATAGCTCGTAAGAGCGTCGGTAGATTGCTCCACCATCGCCTTAAAGACGGATACAGATTGGTTTGGGCGTGAGTCTGGTAGCTAGGTGGTCAAAGCATTCTCCCTGATTGATCCCTGATTGTGGTATGCAACCACGGACAATGCCCACTGGTGACCACGCAATGCCTGATATACGTATCAGGCAACGCGATGTCCGTGCAGTACTGCAGTCACTCGATGTCCGGAAAGCCAGTGGTCCTGATGGTATTCCAGCGGTCGTACTTAAAAAATGTGGGGGATCGCTCGGACCCAGCCAACTATCGACCCATAGCCGTCACCTCAGTGCTGTGCAAGGTGTTCGAGCACATAATTAACACACAGCTCATGCGCCACCTAGAGGATCACTCCTTGCTTAGTGACCGGCAATACGGTTTCAGACCGAAACGGTCAACGGGTGATCTTCTGGCGTACATGACCCACCTTTGGGGTGAGGCTATAGAAGCACGGTGAGTCACTGGCAATTAGTCTTGACATCGCCAAAGCTTTCGATAGGGTATGGCACAAATCGCTTCTTTCCAAGCTACCAGCCTTCGGCCTGCCTCCTAGACTGTGTAACTGGGTTGCAAGCTTCCTGCAGGGGCGCCGTATTCGCGTCCTTTGTGATGGACGAGCTTCGGAGTTCTTGCAGGTAAATGCTGGCGTGCCGCAGGGTTCCGTCTTATCTCCCACTCTCTTTCTTCTGCATATCAATGACATGCTCTGTAACGGAAACATTCACTGCTATGCAGACGACAGCACCTTACACGGGAGTTATTACGCACATCCTGCGGCCAAGCAGTCTGATATCGCGGAAAAAAGGCAGCTTCTTGTCACTGACCTGGACCGGATCCTGGACCACATTTCTCAATGGGGCGCTAGGAACCTGGTCGAGTTCAATGCCAAGAAGACCCAGGCATGTGCGTTTACAGCAAAGGTATCTCCTTTCCTTCCCCTTCCCACTCTTCAGAGCACACCACTGCCACTGCAGGATCACCTCACTATCCTCGGTATGGATGTTCGCTGCAAACTGAATAACAAAAACTATATCGAGAGTATCATCAAATCAGCCTCGCGTAAACTCGGAGTCCTGAACAGAGTGAGACGTTTTTTCACGCCGGAGCAGCGGTGTCTTCTATATAAGACCCAAATTCGTTCCTGCGTGGAATACTGCTCACATCTCTGGGACGGCTCCGCAAAGTACTTATTAGATGCTCTCGACAGGTTGCAGCGACGTGCGGTCCGCATTATTGGGGATCCTGAGGTCACGAACACCCTCGAGCCTTTGCAGATGCGTAGAGATGTTGCGTCTTTGGCAGTTTTCTACCGTCTCTACCATGGTGAATGTTCTGACGAGCTCTTCCAATTAGTCCCACCCTCCCCTTTCCTTCACAGGACGACACGTACAGGGCTAAGATGTCATCCATTTACGGTGCAGAGTATACCTGCTAGAACCAAGCGTTTCAGTGATTCATTCCTATGCCGCACCACTAAGGCCTGGAATTCCCTGCCAGTTCACGTGTTTCCTTCTTCCTACAGTCCTGGGTCCTTTAAGCGGGGCGTGAAAAGGCATCTAATGAGGCCGTCAAGCTGAGTGCCACCACTGTTAACATGGTAAATGTTTACGATGGTGACCCTCTTTCCGAGACTTTGCCTTTAGCTTAACATCAGGCGAGGTGAAGTCAAATTGACGTGTCCTGTATAAAAAAAAAAAAAAAGAAGGATCGCGGGTTCAAATCCCGCCTGGACCGATCATATAATTTTTCCTTGATCGATTTGAATAATTAGCATACTAAATGATGTAAAATTTCATTTATTTCGTCGGTACATACGCAATATTATATTGGGAGGGAAAGACAAACGTGCGCTCTCGACGGCAGGCGCGCGGCGACTGAGCGTCCTGAATTTAGGAAACGTAATTACACTCATCCGATTTAGCCATTTAGGACGTCGGAAACCATTCTTTTCCTAAATAGCTTCCTAATTAGGAAGCTTTGCTTCCTAAATGCAATTACACTGTTCTAAATTCAGAATTTTCTAAATTCAGGTTTCTGAATTTAGGAAGATGTAATACCCCTTTTACTTTCACATTTATAATATTAGTATGGATGGATTCTCCTACACTTGATTTTTTAAATTCATCACCCAGCTTAGTAGGTAAGTAGCTTCAATGACGGTATAATATTTCACAGTTATCATGCAAAGCTTGCGACTTGCGCAAAGTGCCATCATTCTCTTGGCTTAGTTGGCTCGTGGAACATAAAAGTGTAAGTAGAAAGAATAGACGACAATAAATACGTGTGTAATAAATAACGGACACGACAGGGATTACCCGTGGTCTGAGGTAAGAAATGTCCCATTAAGAACCTCAGGTGTCTAAAGAAGCGATTACAGCGTTAGATGAGGGAAATGAAGATAAACTGCGGTTGCCTATATATGAATGATGGTAGTCCTACAAACATTATCATTTATACATTTAAGAGAAACATAAATAAAATAAAATACTGCAAGACCTAAAAACGGAAGTTATTATAAAACCTTTGAGACCCAATAGGACCTAACTTCCGTTTCACACATATTCAGAACATACCTGTACTATTTCTACAATAAGTATTTTATTGAATATAATATTAATATATTAATAAAATTGAATCTGAATTTATTGAATCTGACCGGTTTCACCCTACGGCATCCTCAAAGGTTTACAAGTGTCATTTCAATATAGATAGATAATTCTTAATTGTACACCAACAGATTTACAGTACAATATAATGTGACAATAAATTCCGCCAAGCGCTATCAATCAACAGTATAAATAAATATCCATGTCAATAAATTTCTTTTTAACATATGAATATACAGGAGGCGTGGATGGCCAAATTTAAAACTATGAAGAATATCTAAAAGTACACAAGGGAGTCTCGAGACTGGTTTTGATAAAAATCAATGTTTATGGTTCCCGCGTGGTTACCGGCACCGTTGCGTGGTTCCCGGCAGAATGGAATTTGGTCCACCACATCTCTTCCCATGCGGTGTCGTACAAAGCGACTAAGGGACAGGGCTGTTTAACATCAGACAGATATATTATACAGCCCAGACTCAGCCTCGGATGCACGGCTTGAGTCAACAATAGTGCCCGGAATGCGGCAATAGGCTCACCCCCTATTACGTGGGACCGAAACCAATGGTTGGTGAAATGAGGGTGTTAATTCACCTTTGCCTATCCCGTCGGGGATAAAGGCGTGATTTTATGTATGTATGTATGTATGTATGTATGTAAAAATCATTCATTGGTTCCAACAGTTCGTAAGAAAGTTGGTAGAAGGCTCCACCGTCGCCCTTAAAGACGGATATAAAGAGAAGGGAAATTTGAAGTGATTCAGGTGTGGCTCAATAGCTCAGTTGGAAGAGCATTCTCCCTGTAACGGAAAGGTCGAGGGTTCAAGTCCCACTTGAGCATTCATTTTTCCCGATGTATTCGAAGTATGTCAGTGGATTTTAGAACAATCTGGGAAGTATACAATTTCCTACCTTGGTAACTCCCTCGATAAAAGCTCGGGTGGCGAGTTCTCCAGGGCCATCCACAGTTTTCCCATCGTCGTCTGGTCCCCACGATGCACTGTAGATGTCCACGTGCTGAGGGTTCAAGCTTAAAGATCGAGCTTCAACTGCATCTGTGACGTCTCCATCTAACATTCGAACACCTGTGAAGACAATTAGAATTTAAAAAGTGATAAGCAGACATAAACTTTATTCCTATTAGATATATCTTTCAATTTCTTTTGAAAGTATTGAAAATATAGATCAAATTATAATAAACGTATACTCGTAAATTTGTCAGTCCAGATATCAAATACCTAAAACAGTGCCAGTAGCTTAATGATTAAAAGTTAGCCATTAGAATCGAGAGATCACGGGTTCAAATCCAGGCCATTACACTATCGACATGAATCCAGCAACGGCCAACAGGAATACTAATAATTTCAGTTACTGGTACTCTTTAAAAAAATTTGGTAGCAACTAGAATATGATCTAGGTATTTTATGATGGATTAAAAAAAGTGCCAGGTCATCAGGAATTGATGATAAACCAACATGAAAATTTTAAAATACAGTAAAGGAAGCTCACAAACTGACGGAAACAACACAGTCTCATTTTCATCTTCTGAAGTGGTTTTATACTTTTAGCATTCTATAAAAACACCAAGTGTTATATTCCATGGGTATACTTTGTCGTAGACCAGTGGATAATGAGCCGGTAAGCTTTATTAATACGCTCGTTAAATCCATCAGCACTCAGCTACTAACGACCTGACATTATCCCCGCAAGGAAAATACACAATGCAGAATTTTCAAGATTTCTAGACCGTTACAACTTTTGAACAAAATATAACCCCTATTTAATGAGGTAACTATCAAGAACGCGTTTGTGTAAAGATTTCATAAAAAGCTATGGTTTTTATATTATACAAGATGATTACTTTAATTAGGTAAAGATTTTAATTTTATAAACTTCTTTATAATATTTAGAACTTGTAATTAAAGAGCTTCTTTGATTTAGCCAAATTTTGTTTGTAAAAATATTTTTTCATATAAAGTAAGGTATACTGGAATTTCAGAAACTAATAATAGGAATATGTTTGGTTGTCCTAGGGACATTATTCAAAAATCCCATGGAAGTAGCTAGTATTAAACATAATTTGGATGTCAACAAAACATGTTTAAGTTTTCCCTGTGTTACAGTAATTTGTGTTAATTTAGACTTCAGCAAAAGTGACAGTTTAGTTAATTTATTACTAGGCCGACCTCAGAGGACATAACTTGTAACAGACACCGTTCGTAATGACTCCAAATGATATAAATTTAAACCTTCCGCAATATTGTATTTAAATACATAACATAAACTCACGCCTGTATTACCCGAAGGGGTAGGCAGAGGTGGTAGCACCCACATTTCGCCAGTTTATGTTTAGGTCCCAATGTAATAGGTGGCGAGCCTATTGTCATTAACCGGGCACTTATAAACCTGCGAAATACACACATAACTTCTAAAAGCATCGAAAAGTCATTGATGTGTGCCATGGTAAACCTGGGATCGAACCCGAGACCTCGTCTCAGCAGTCCATTACCCATACCACTAGGCTAACGCAGTTTTTTCCGCAGTGTATTTAAATATAAATACAAAATCGAATAAAACATGTCTGTTTCATGTCTGACCGTATAGTATTTTATAACGTTATGAAACTTAGAAGCAGTGCTATCTATAATATAAAAATGAATCGCAAAATGTGTTGGTAAGCGCATAACTCACCAACGGCTGGACCGATTTCACTAATTCTTTTTTGTTGTGTTTGTTATTATCGGGAGAAGGTTCTTACGAAAAAAAAAAAACAGTTGAACAGAAAATTTCAGAAAGTAACTTTTCTTTTTCTCATACAAACTTTTTCTATTATGTGAGAGAAGTTTATGTTTACGTTACGGGATTAGTATTTAGTAGTAGTAGGTAGTAGTAGTAATGGGAATGGGAACGGGAACAGGAATGGGAACGGAATTGCACGCGGGTGGAAAATATGGCGGTACGAAGTTCGCCGAGACAGCTAGTATCAAATAAGGGCGCTAAATGAAAGGGCGACCCATTCGTTCAACGTAAAAAGTTATATGAACCTTTTAGAAACGTTTATTTTGTTGGGAAATGAATGAAAGAATCTTTTTATTGTAACCCTGATAAACCGTATACACAGTAACGTTTCCGCCGTTCCCAATAACATACTTACAGTTAAAGATAGATCGCATCTACGGATAAAGTGCTTGGCTGTTTAAATTCAAAACATAGTAACTCCTATTTCACACCAATTTCGGAAAATAAAATTATACCGCGATGCGCTTTCCCGCAAAAATTCAGTTACCATGTTTTCAATTTAAACAGCCGATACGTCAAATTTGACTGCTGCGATCTATCTTCAACTGTAAGTATGTTATTAGGAACGGCCGTAAAAGCAACGAACAAGTTAGTCAAATAAATCCTTTCCACGGTATTTATATAAAGAAATCGCTGATAAAAGCAAAACTATATAACAACCACGTTAGCATAAGGATAGTTGTAGCTAAACGGAGAACTTATACACTTGCATGCCAAACGAGGCAGTATAAGTTAAACAGGCAACACGGCAAGTTCACACGAATACGCTTCGTGGCGAATCCTATTTGCTAATAAGTTCATATCTGCGAACGTTTCCATATCGCGATTTGAGCTTACACGGTAAGAAAGCTTATATTTTATTCTCCTATAAGTTATATCATGTAAACAGCAATTTATTTTCAGGTATTGTTTAGATAACCTGGATTACAAGCTTCATGATAAGTAGGTACCTCTGTGGCGTGGCGGTAGTATACGCGACTGCCACGCAGGACCCGCGGGTTCGATTCCCGCTCAGTGCAAATATTTGTATGCATGAATATGGCTATTTGCATTGGTCTGGATGTTTCTATGTATAATATGTATGTATTTACAAAAAAAATAAGTATACATATAAGTATGTTTATCCGCATTCTAGATTCCATAACACAAGCTTTAATAGCTTACCATGGGTCTAGATAGCGTTGTGTAGAATGTTGTGGAATATTTATTTGAATATTTATTTATTTTATCACCCGTCTTTTTTTTCTTTTAATCTAGTTTTTTCGGAGGCTTTTAGTTACATAGATTACCTCAACCATGTTTTTCTCAGATTCATGGACCAAATTGTGGAAATATATTATTAGGTTATTATTTTTATAATTCGATTTGACCTTCACTATATTTGTAATATGCAAATATGAGCAAGAAATAAGAACTGGTACTTTGACGATAATCAGTATAGGGATTATTGACAATATCTTAATAAATATGTTTATCGTCAGTCTCCATTTGATATAGTACTTTGATAATTACAAATGTCTAGGAGCGAATTAGGACATCGTTTCGAAACGACAACAACGCTGGTGTGATAAGAATCCTTGTTACGTGATTCGAAAGATCCAAATTACGCATTCAGCCAGTATTTCAGCCGTCTAACAACGTAATACAGCTTTGTTTATAAAAAGAAATCATAAAAGCAGACGATGCGCCATAAAGACTTGCACACACAGTAACAATAAACTTGAAAATTCTTTTTTCTTTGTATTCTTAAACGCAATGAGCTTTGGCTGTATGAGTTCTTTGAGAAGATTCTTTTATGAGCAATTTGAGTCGAATAAGTTACGTTTTATGCCACATTTGAGTAATACAACTACTTGTATTGGCTATGAAATGTTTGCGTTGTAAAAGGAGCAACCGTGGTTATTTTCAGCTTTAAAGCGATAGATGAAACAATGTAGCTGATACTATCATTGGGGTTACTGCGTTGCCTTGTTAGTTTATGTTACGTAGTATATGGACGGACACTCTTTTTGTAGGAAAATGTGTAAAAAGAAGATAAAATAACAGTATAGGTTAATTTCTAAATTTAATTAAGTATGATGACAAGTTTACCCACGCTAATGGCAATGATAGATATTTTATTGCTACATCTATATAAGTAAAGATAAAAATAGGATTATTTCATCGATAACAGCAATTACCTACTTATTACCTTTTTGTGAAAGAAGTTTTTTTTTTTTTATAACCGTGGGGGAAAATCCTTCAGGGATGTTATGCCGGACTCCTACCGACTAAAAACCCCCACGGTAACGCCCAGAAGCCTATGGATGGAAGCCCCGGGTAAGCCCTCGGAAGGATGTCCCAGGACTCCCATCAGACCTACGGCTACAATTGCGGCCTCGCCTTGGGGGTGGTTCGGGTGCTATCCCGCGTCTATGGGGGGGTTTTCGGGTGTTATCCCGCTTCTTAAGGGGGGGGGGGGGCGTGCGTGAATCCCTCACGTCACGCTGCCGTCATGGGCTTGCTTCTGTAAAGACGGTGAGCAACTCACCGTCCTCAGGCCCCCGGTCATGGGGGCCGATGGTCTTCGGCGAAGACACGTCGGCGGCGCCCAAGCCGCCGACTGCGGAACTCGGGTGGGAGAGTTTTGTGAAAGAAGTATATTTTTGATTTTTGACTTTGTAATTTAATTTGAAATAAAATTGAGATGTTTATAGGTACCTATGATTCAAATAAAAAAAATATTTTATGAATTCATTATAAATTTTATTAAAGACTAGCTGACCCCGTGAACTTGATGCCGCCAATATTTATCTTGTCAATATATATCTTGAATTACTATATCTATTAAAGGAAAGGTGTAGTAATACATACGGACGGACAGAAAGTGACTTTGCTTTATACTATGTAGTGATTAATTTGATTAACTGCACATTCGTCTGTCCAAACATCTCTCTTTCGCTTTGTTTAGTATTGCTAGTACTGTAAAAATACCATCCTACCACAAGTTTACCCACGCTGACGCGACGTGCCTGCCACAAAACCACTGTGCGGTCGCTAAGCGGACGCCACGCAGCGACCGCTTCACATATCTGATACCGTATTATTATTCCCAAATAAACTCTATTTCTTCAGCAACAACGTTTTAAATTGAGCAAGTTAAGAAACATCCAATTTCACACAACCGCTAGCTGACTTCGATTCTTTACGGCTGCATTTCCGACAAATTTAAATGATGTCTCTTAGTAAATAAAGTTCACAATCGCCTTAATGAACCCAAGAGTCTGGCGAACGAACGGCTACCGCACAGCAACCGCACGAAATTTCGCACGTCGTTTAACAACAACCTTACACCAATATATTTTGATTCTTATTTACCTATTCATGTCGTTTTAAATTATATTCTAGGTATTCCTATATGATTGCATATAGGAAGTATTAAGAAAAAGTCGATTGTTAGATATATTTAATGAGCTATACGTGAAGCTTCTAATAAGCATATTACAAGAATTGTTTTTGTTTGTGGTTTCAAATGTAGGCAGGTCTGCATCAGTCGGAGTGTTGGGTTAATTTCATCAGGAAATTCTGGACCAGAGCTTTGTCCGTTAATCAGCGGCTTTACCGGCTCGGAACTGATACTAAATTAGATAGGTAACCTATTTTTGTATGCATTGATCACAAGGAGGACGGTTTCTTGCTATTCTCACCTCTAAACGCGCCTCTTAGTAAGAATAGCTGCTAGTATAGTCTTAGTGCCCCATTCCGGGGGCGAGTCGAGGATACCTTTGTCCCCCCTCAAGAGACCGTAAGGGATGGCCCTGGGTCAAGCACCACGACCTTCATTAGGCGTGCGGTTTTAGTCGGTTCGAGTCCGACATATTCTCTCCTTCCGGCTCCGGAGGTATCCATGAGGATATCCGACCGAAAAAAAAGTATAGTCTTAGTAAGTAGACCTAAGATTTATTTTGTCTTTCACTTCTTAAGTTCATACACAATAACATGATAAATTATGAAAATACCCACAGCATAAATGCCACATTCGTACTTAGAACAAGTTTGAGGCGGGTTATTTCATTCCACTAAAATGGGTAACTTAGCATTATCATTGTTCAAACAGAGATTCATGAAAGTACATATGTACTATTTCTTAAAATGTGTCGAAATAAAGCACAAGTCCGCAGTTCAGTTTACGACATTTGTTAACTTTACAGGCTACTTATATAGATCTTCCATAAGGTATATTCTGCAATAGGACTCATATATTCTCATCACTATATGTATAGTAAAAAACAAAGTCACTGTCGCTGTCTGTCCGTCCCTATGTATTCTATGTAATCTTTAAAACTACGCAACGAATTTTAAAGCGGTTTTTTAATAGATAGAGTGGTACAAGAGGAAGGTTTATATATATTATACATGCTTAATATAGTGGATGGTGCAGCGGAAACGGGATCTGACGCCATGCGGGCTGAAAAAAATTGGTGGTACAAAGTTCTCCATCAATGAACTGGAATCAATGAAATCAAAGATACTGGGACTGGCTGTACGAAAAAAAAATTAAAATAAAGGCGCAACCTAACCATTACCTTTTAGAGCTAACGCGTTATGCGTATACAGATAGATTTCAAAACTCATTTATCTAGTTTCTGCGCCCGTTCCAAATTTTTAATTCAAAACTCATTCCCACCTCACCCTCGAGCCATGACACAATTTTTATTCGAAACAGCTCGTCTAGTATACATAGAAGACATTAAATCTTCATTCTAGCGCTAACCCTGATCGCATTCGAAGCTTTCAGTTGCAGCTTGCAGTTTTTAGGGCTCCATAACATGATTCTTCTGTAATGACTGTCATAGATGTTCATATGGCAAGGTGCCGCGTGGATCCCGGCAGAGTGGAATTTAGGCCACTCCATCTCTTTCCATGCCGCGTCTTACAAGCTGACTAAGCAATGGGGCTGTTTAACACCAGACAAATATATTCAGCCCTGAGTAAGGGCTGAATATATTTGTCAGTTGCATGACTCGAGTCAACAGTACTGTCTAGAATACAACAATCACTCTAACGTGAGAACCAAAGCTTCTCAGTGCTTGCGCAAAATGCTTCAACTGTTGTTGCTCTGCAGCGTCACTTTGGGTGAGTTTGTAACAACTAGGTAGGTAAATATTAACTAGTGCTTTTAATAAACCGTAAGAACTTCTTTTGCAAAATTATTAATCATCGACGGAAAGAAACTAAGTAAATGCTTGCCGCCTACTATCAAACTTGTTTTGATCTTTTCAACAGCAGTCGGGTTGACTCACTCTCTATTACATGGGACCTAATACAATGATTGGTGAAATGTGAGTGTTAATTTACCTCTGCCTCACCCTACAGGTATAAAGATTGAAGTGATTAAATGTATGTTAATTATAAACTTACCTCCAACACTAGCCCCGTACGCAACGCCGACAGCGCATAGTGAATTGTTGGCAGTGGCAGCCACCTCGCCCGCACAGCGCGTGCCATGACGATTTGAGTCGATCATGTCGTATCGAGGTTGAGGATCTGAATCGTGAGAGTTCACGTCATATGATGCCATTGGATCCTGTTAAAATATCAGTTAAAATTAATAAGGATTTAAAGAAGAAGACAGAAGAATTAACAGCTGATAAAAATACTGGTAAGTAGAGGTCAAGAAAAATATGTCAATTTTAGAAATGAACTATTTATAACTTTGCAGCCTCCCTGTCAAATAAGAATCGTGTGAGATGAAGGTATATTTAAGTTTGAAGATAACAATATTAGTTATAAGTAATACACAAGTTAGAGAGAATTAAATGCAATTTTTTTATAAATTGACATAATTCAAAACTAATCAACAATTTATACATAAGATTAATAAAAATATATCTCAATGCTATCATAATATTATCAAAAATTACAATTAGTCTCAAAATGTGGTTATCTATGTTTTAAAAAGTGATTACCTAAGTATGATACAACATAACAGACGTAAGTAGGTATATAAGGAAAACTGAACGTTTATAGACCATGACGATAATGACAGAAAAAGAGCGGAACCACTTACGTGTCGTGTCATTTTACGCAGTTGGTACGATCATAACGTGGCAGAAGTTATAAGAAACCATTGTCGACAGTAAAAAAGAAAGATATAACCCACTGTTACATTAGTAGCTTTATTTTGTGCGAGCAATTTTGATACTACTAAGCTTTTTTTTTATTCCTGTACTGTTTGGAATCGTTAGTTTTGAAATACTTGCTGCCTGACTTTACATTTACTTATCTTTTCACCCTAAGAAGTTGGAGGGTAAATTTACGTAAACATGTTGATGGAATCAACAGAGGGGGGTCTATGTGAAGACGTGCTACAAAGAAGTTTGTAGCACGTGTTTATGACGTTTCGATTATTAGGCCTTATTCAAAAATGTGTGGCACTTCTGTAGCCTGTATAACTGTTAACATTAATATACGTCACTTAGATTCCCAGAATTAGGTAATTATAATACCTGGTTAATATTCGAAAAGGAATCTTCCAATAATTTCGTCTTTATTGGCCCTTCGTCAAGAAAGTAGAATTTAATCAATAGTTTTCTTTGAGAAAGACATAAAAACGCAGTTTAGTTTATTTCCACTAATTTTCACTCTGTTGATATTTATTTATAGTAGCCACCATGAGGAATAATATTTATAATCCACTTTCTTAATCTCAATATTTAATGGAAGCTTAAGCCGCAAACGAATCCTCATTATGATCAAATTAAGACGTAAATTAAGATTTTGTGTATCTTATCGTACAGAAAATAACTAAATATATTTAATACCGTGTCGTGAACGCCGCGAAAACAGTAATCTTGTGACACGTCGTACGAAAACATTTCTGTACGAAGTGTCATTAAGCACTTTATCCTCTTACGCTTGTCAGTCTTCGCAGCGGGTTTTATGATTTAATTGTATATGAAAACAATATGCAAGGTATATGTGTATCTACGTAATAATCCCTAGGGACATGGAAAAGCCCTTACTTCGGCGGCACATAAATCGTGATGGCGTATAACCGCGACCCAATTACCCATTTTTTCCGAACGCCAACAGTGAAATTAAAGCCGCACGGCCGAGATGAATCGTGTAATTTGAAACTCCACAGCTTTTGTTCTGCGCACAGATGTCATTCTACGCCCTTTTATCGCAAATGCACAGATCCCTCGCGTATTACGTGTTCCCGTTTTGATTCCATCGGTGTTTTTCAAACAGAACCCTCGACACACGCGGCAAGTGCTGCTCTTATTTTCCAAGAAGATTTAAAGTAATGACAAAGGGAGGCAAAACAAAAGTGTTGACGTTACAAAACATACGAGAAAACAATTTCCGAAGAAATTTATTCCTTGTACGTATAAACAGACGTAATTTTCTCCAACGTAGTAATACGAAACAAGAATCAAGTGACGTCAAAGCAGGAGAAAATAAAATTGGAAACATTTTAAAAAGTACTTACGTAATTGGCAATTAAATCTGGGTGATCCGTCTCTAAGCCGTCGTCAAGGATGGTGACCACGACACCGCGACCCGTGATGCCTTCCCGCCACGCGGGGATTACATTCATGTCTAAGCCTCCGCCTCGGTTCTAAACAAACACAAAAATAATTACTTTAATAATAATTGTTACTGTAAAAATATTTATTTATTCTAAGGCCTATCATCTTTTTTTCTTTCACCTTTGTGTCTTATCTCGATTTTTTTTCGCGAGAGAAGTAGTAACAAATATTATTACCCCTTTTGCTATGCTAAATTGCAAGTCTACGAGTGGGTTCACGGTGGTAGTGTAATATAATGGCCAGAATTTTAGCCTCATCTAACCTTGATTTATAACAACGAAGAAATTTTAATTTGAAAAAATAAACATTCGTGAAATGAATTTGCAAGGGGAACACAAAACATCAAGCGTAAAATCGACTCGGCCACAGTGGAAATTTATATTGACGGATCGTTGTGGCAGATATATTAAATTGCTTTTTACATCACCAAAGCCGAAACGAAACGGATTAACTGACTGCAACATTTCAAAAAAAATATTCTGGGAAATAGTTTAAGAGGATGTCTGTCACAGTTTATGGAAAGAAATTGTTGGAGATTTTAGTTTATGGCCTTTTTTACCTAGTGCTATAACAAAAGATACAATGCTTGGAACCATTTTTACGATAATTACCCGACTGCTGAAGGAAGGAGGGTAATGTTTTTTCGTATGGTAGATTGTATGATTTGCATTGCTTCTCTTATTTCAGGTTGAAATGTTGTGAGCGCGATCGATGTAGCGAATAAGTAGCTCAATAAACATATGGTAATCAACAAAATTAATATTACCAATTTAAGATTTCCAATGACAAATCAACATTACAAATCACTGCCAAAACTCTGAAATATAAATATTTCAGGCTAACAGTTTTGTTTTTGTTCATAAAAGCTCAAACAAACTCAAAAATAGCCTGACTTTTACCATTGCCAACAGATTAATTCTCCCTAGGAGCTCCAATAGGGTCACTCTCGTGAAAGTAGTTCAAAGTTGCAAAAAAATTGACCATAAGTGTTTTACTTCTCTAAAGATCCCTAAAGTTTAATGCAAGAATTTTCGTATCGTATATAATTTAAAATTTGTTGGTAAATAAGTGAATTTTTCACTTCCTGGTTTCTCAATATTTAAACAACTCTAAAAAGTTTACTGTTAGAAAATTAAACTTCCCGGACGTATTCTGACGGTTAAATGAGTGCTATAAGTAAGTTACTTCCTAGTTTGTACCTTGATGGTATTAGATGAATTTTCTGGAACTTTGTATTCCAGAAATTTCAATAATACAGGTTCATTTCCTATTATATAATTAATGAAGAAAAGACGAACACGGACACAATAGATTACAAGTCCTTTGAATGTCAGATTTACTAGAGTACTCAAATCTCTTATTATAAAGTAAAATTATTAATTGTGCCTTTTTACCCGACTACGGCGAAGCCAAAAGGAGGGTTATGATTTTGACAGGCTATGTATGTATGTATGTATGTTCATTTGTTCCCTCATAGCTCCTTAACTACTTATTAGAACTGGACAAATGATGTATAGTTACAAGCGAATTTGAGATAAATATGCCGTGTTTGGTATCAAATGAAAGTGCTTAATGAGCACATTTCAAATATGTATAAATTATTAGCTTTATCTTACCTCAAAATAATTTAAATAAAAAATAAAGTTTAAAACTAAAACCCGACTACCGAAAAAGTGACAAACAAGAAAATATCAAGGATAGCCGTGGTCGTATGCCACTTACTCTAACAAAACAATATATTCTAGGGAAAAGTGGCATACGGCTATCCTTGATATTTTCTTGTTTGTCACTTTTTCGGTAGTCGGGTTTTAGTTTTAAACTTTATTTTTTATTGAGACTAGGTGTTAACCGTAATAAGCTATATTTTAGTTTCTAATAGTAAATCTTTGTTCTATTTTGAAATAGCTTTTATAACTTCATTAATGGAAAGACCGACATTTTCGGTTGGCAGTTTTACCTGTATTCTGGAAGAAACGTCCGTGGCTCGGACGTTTCTTCCGTGCAAGAATTTTCAATTCACCTCTAAAAACTTACTTTTAAATAAATCTTAGGTTCTGTAAACTTGCAATTTTATTTTCTATTGTTTGTTTTGTACATAAATAAACCGTGAGATATGTACTGATTGCCAAGAGGTATGTAAAAACACTATGCTAAATTATATGCATATATTTGAATGATTTTTTTAAGTTCGAAAAATATTGGAAAAAATGTAATGCTCAAGTGAGACTCGAACTCACGACCTTTCCCTTACAGGGGGACTGCTCTTCCAACTGAGCTATTGAGCCACACTTGAATCATTCCAAATTTTCTTTCTCTTTATATCCGTCTATGCATATAGTTCGAAACGTTCCATCCAGAAATTCGCTCAAAGGATAATTTGAGTGTATTCATTCCAAGAATGCTTCCAAATGATTGCTAAGTAAATTGTTTGGACGGCATAGATACATGTCATGATATCATATACAAATAGGTTATGTATTTGAGTAATTGCACTCATAGATTTATTTTGTAATTATCAGTTATTTGAATCATTACTGTAGTAATCGAAGAACGTAAGCATACGTTCTTAGAGACCAGTCATGTTAAAAAAAATTTATCTTTCTTTATTATAATACTTGAAATTTATCTAAGAAACATTATCCTAGATTGTCCTGACCAAACTTATGGTATATATTTTGGACTAGACTTGAATAAACAACAAAACTATAAGCTTTACGAACTTGCAAGGAAATCGGTTAAGTGGTTTTGGAGTTATAAATCACGTAATATAACAAAAACGACATCATTTTTTATATCCTGTATCCATGAATAATCTGAATCGAGGTATTCCAGGAAGCGCACCCAAACGAAGTGTACCCAGACGAAGCGCACCTAAAGTATGCCACGAAGCGCACCCATAGGTTTATTTTGAAATAATTAATTTCCTATTCCACTAAGCGCACCTAAATTATTCGACGAAGCGCACCCATTGGTTTAATTTAAAACTACTCAGTCATAGTTCATACTCGAGATAAATAAAACTTATCTCCTAAAACATTAAAATGGTTATAGGTGTCAGTGTCCTTGCGACACTGACACCTATAACCACAGCCTTTTTTTCAGGTGCGTCTGACCTGTTTTTCTTCCAAAACGATTAACATAATTGGTGTATTATTTTATCCAGCCCGTTTACTCTATCTTTGTGAGAATTTCTTTAATTTTTTTAAGAAAATAAAATGAAATGTTAGTAGTAATTTTCTTTTATGAATAATTTCAGAAGCGATTAACAAGGTTCATAATAGTTGAGTGTTGAGGAAAGCGTCTTCCGTAGAACGTTTTAATAAACGCCATGGGAGATATTGCTATCATTTGTAGCACCTAATTGAGTGTAACTAAGGACTCTTCTGGAATATAACGGCCCTATCTCGATCGGGTTACTGTGAAATTTTATTCAATATTTATGTAGGTATGGTTTATATAACTTGCAGTAACTTTACCTCGAATGACCACATTTATTCTAGCTGATCCTAAATGTTTAGATCTATCCTAAACTAGATCTGTCTATGCTGAACCCAGTTCTACTAAATCTAGATCTAACTATACTAAATTGAGATATGTTTAAGAACACTATTATATAACGTATATTAATGTGTGAACTTTTATTTTCAGCTTCATAAAGGTGGAATCACCTTTATAGCTATCAAACCGTGGGGATCGTCGGATGTCATGGTAACGAACAAATAAACAAAGAAATTATATTGTTTGTGTTATTTACATTAGGGAAGCAGCAAACAACGCAAAATCGAGACCTTACTCACCTTTAAACATTTGCTTGAAAAATTGTGACATGTTTTATGAAAAGACCGGCTATATAAACGGCTGGGGACAATTAGTCGCAATGGGACTGAACATTTGGTGACCCAAAAATGGCATTCAGGACTTAATACATTAGCTTTAAAGCAAAAAAAAAACAAATAATATGAGTAGGCGTAAGTTTGTAGACATCATCCGTCTGTGCGGATTGTTAGGACGACGGTGACGGGTAATATATTTTTTCTTGGTCAGACTATATTAATAGTGCTCTTATAGTACAACGAATTTGCTCCTAATTGCTACCCAGTAACTACAAGCGTAGTTCAATATTAGTTATTCCGGCAACATTATTGTTTCAATCTTGACAGCCTCTGTAGCGTGGCGGTAGTGCACGCGACTGCCAGGCAGGAGACGCGGGTTCGATCCCCGCTCAGTGCAAATATTTGTATGCATGAATATGGCTATTTGCATTGGTCTGGGTGTTTGTATGTATAATATGTATGTATTTACAAAAAAACATTTTTTTTCCTTCAGTATGTTTATCCGCATTATAGCTAATTAAGCTTACCATGGGTCTAGATAGATAAAAATCGATTTTCAGTACATTGCATCAATAACGAAAATTTGCGTGTTGTATCAAAATACAAAGTTATGAGCAGTATCGAGCACCTAGGATGGTTTACAGTTCGTTGTTCATAAAAAAATTGTAATGCAAAGGTGTGCCATAGTATACTTACTAGATACCACATGTGGGGCCACTTGGGGTCGTTGAGCTGGAACTTGGTGTCAGCAGCTCGCGGCCGTCCCTTCACCCGTGACGGTTGGAGATCTCGCTTCGAGCTCGCGTCCCGCTTCGATGCTGACGCTGAGCCTGATGTCGTCTCAGCTGATAAAAAAAACATAAGTGAGAAGTATCTGTGTTATATAACATATGAGTAGTTTATAATATTAGACTATACTAATAATGGAGCTGAAAAGTTTGTTCTAATGCGATAGTATTTTGAAATTGGTTTGTGATTAAAAAAATATGTTTGTATCTGAGACTATAACCTTCCTCAAGAACTGGGGTATAGTTCTTAAGGAAGGTTATAGGCTTACCAGCGTTTTGTAATACAAGAAAAATCACATATTCGTTACCGCCTTTACCCCCCTTTTCCGTGAGCCCTGGAACCCTACTCAGCGACATTCTGTCTGTGAGTAAGGTTTAAATTAGCGCTAAGCTATAGCAACAAAACCCTAATTCATAAATTTGTTAGTTACATGCATTATGTATATCAGTTAACTCTCTTGAATATCATTATCGTTCAGCTAGAGTAACTCACATAAACATTTTGAAAATATTTCGTAAGAACCTTATTACATAAAAAAAATAGAAAGTAGGTTTAATGTATAGTACATTTTTCGTCAGTTAACCTAACAGTAAATACTTTAATCAGTTCTGGCAGATCATACCTTGTAAAGGGAGAACGTATAGAGAGAGATTTCCTTCGATGACATAATTGGAAATAACATGTTCATTAGTATGTTACCGGAAATGTATGAAATCAAGGAATTGTATACAAATCCTAGGAAATGTGTGTTAATACATAGAATGCCTGCAGTTCCACCGGCAATGACGGTGGTTATAAAAAATGCAACCCCTTAGGCTAATGCTGGAGCCTCGCTTTCGCTTCAGTCTTCTAACCTATAATATATCCAGGTCGGGGCGCAGTGTCCACACCACGCAATTTAACTTGGATAGATTAGGTTAGAAGATTAATGCGGGAGCTTCGCTCCGCTCCGCTCCCGCATTAATCTTCGATGTTATTTTTTTTTAGTCATTCAAAAATATAAATTTTCCACAAAATCATCCGCAAATATAGACAATAACCCATTTATTTCACACATTGCCGGTGGAACTGCAGGCATTCTATGAATTAACACACATTTCCTAGGATTTGTATACAATTCCTTGATTTCATACATTTCCGGTAACAAGTATAAAAGGAATCTGTTGAAAAATCTATTACAGGTTTTGAAAAGTCAATTGATATACACACAGCCGTTTGATGAGTAGGTCTACCTTATATGCTTTTGGAGAGTTTACAAAATCTACGTTTTGTATATTTGCACAAGGCAATGTAAAATATTTTTTATATGTAAACACAATTTTATTTTCAAGTACGCAAAAAGGCATCTAATGAGGCCGTCAAGCTGAGTGCCACCACTGTTAACATGGTACATGTTTCCGATGGTGACCCTCTTTCCGAGACTTTGCCTTTGCTTAACATCAGGCGAGGTGAAGTCAAATTGACGTGTCCTACATAAAAAAAGTGTTTTTTTTTTATATTCGATGACTGTCATATTCACTGTATGTATCTCAATTATTACTCCTAATAAGACGTGCAATGAGAATATCAATAACAATAAACATCAGAGCGATTATGTTACAGGATAATTCGTGTTGCTTTAATTTCGAAACCGATAGATATCTGTTTATACTGTAGATTGATGGCGCTTGGTGGAATCTGCTACACATATGATTTTGACATTTCGATAGAATTTTCCTTTAATCATTTGTAATTCGACATTACCATTCGACATTATTCTTTTCATTTGACATTTAAAATTATTCCTTGACATTATAATTCAAATGCAATTTTATATATTATATTGATCATTAGAAATTGTGAGGCCAAACTTATAATTATTTCCCACATTTTGGGGAAAAAATTTTTAACTGGTATACCGAATTTTTTAAAAAACTACCCACACATGAAAAAATGCAAATATTGTAGTGTTTCCGAATTGTAATTTTTAGAACATCAATGTGAACCTTTGAGAATGCCGTAAAGCGAAACCGGTCAGGTCTATAAATAAATTCAGTGGAAAAGTACAAGTGTGTTATTCAATACGATAGATATCTGTTTGATAAATAAGAGAAGACATGAGTTAAGTATATGTTATGTGGCGAAGGGTGAAATTTTCAAAAGGAAAGCCGGTGGATTTTTTTTTACATTGATAGGGTGTATATATTAATAGGGTACTTATATACATTAATGGAGTGTATATCTCCAGCAAGCCTTTCCCCTTAGGGTTGGGGCAAACGGCAGGCACTCTGCTAAAAGCCGTGTAAGTCAAATCAAAATGAGGAGAATATCTCGAATGAAACCAGGCACAGAATAAATAATAGTACTAGCGTAACCAAGCCCTCGCTTCAGTTAATTCTACAAAAGCAAAAGTATTAGTGGTGCCACCACAATCACTGCAAAAAATGACATTAATTTGTATACTTTATTTCTATACGCCTAAAGTCCAAAATGAAATGAAAACAGTTTCATTACACTTTTTCAATTACTGTACAAAAAGTCATTTAATTTTGAACTCTAACTACATCGCTTTAAAGTCTATTATTTAATGCCGTTTCTACAGGGGCGGTGGTACCACAATGTTTTGACTTTAGCAGAATCGAGGCCCAGAAATAATGCTAATCCTTATGATGATGATAAATATTGCATTTTATACCTGTAGAAGGAAGATCCGGTATAGTCTGGAAGTCTCTCTTCCGCCTTGACAGTGCGCGCTGCTGTTTCGCCCATCGCACACGTGTGTCTCCCTCCAGCTTGACATGGTGATCGACCGCTGGGATTATCGACCGCCTCGTGATCGAGTGATGATGGAAGTGGTAGTGATTGTCGAATATCTGTGTACAAAGATAATATGCATTTGTAATTTTGGTTATTATATATACCTATAAAATGTTGTGTATGTATTAGTAGATCTATATAAGTAGTATATTAGTAGATCTCATTATCAATAATAAAAAGATTTATAAAACGTTATATTTGTAGCATTGCAACCTATGGTTTTGACACAGAAGAAAATAATCAAGAACCGATTAGGAAAGATGATTGGCTACCTGATAAGACACGACTTATTTTAAAAAAATATCATAGATGGGAAGGTAGAAGGAAAAAGAAGAAGAAGTAGACCAAGAGGAACGTTTATGGCACAGATAAAAGTCGCATCGTATTAGGAGGTAAGAGGATTGGCGGAGGTGTAGTGCAGGGCTAATAAAAATGGATACAACAATGAAAAACAAAGTCGTTATACAAAACTGAAATAATGTCATTGTTATAAGCGGTTTAATATAAATATTATGGTTTAATGAACCACCAGGTGCAGAGCAATATCAACATGTACGTAACCACAATTAACATTATCGATATAAATATGAAGGTACTCGTATTATAAAAAATATAATATTAGTAATTGTTACGAGTATCACCTTGATGAAGTCGGTATATAGGTATATTTTGGTATGCATTTTGAGAACGTTTTCAATTATGATAGCCTCTGTGTTGTGGCGGTAGTGAACGCGACTGCTACGCAGGAGGCGTGGGTTCGATCCCGCTTAGTGCAAATATTTGTATGCATGAATATGGATATTTGCATTGGTCTGGGTGTTTCTATGTATAATTATTAATTATGTATGTATTTACAAAAAAACAGTATGTTAATCCGCATTCTGTATTCCATAACACAAGCTAGTTAAGCTTACCATGGGTCTAGATAGCGTTGTGTAGAATTATTTGGAATATTTATTATTGATTTATTTATTATCAAAGTTCCATAAGTCTTAATATATCTTAATTATGTATTACTAGTTCTAAGAGAAGTTATTAAAAGACAGGAAAATTGCTCCATTTCCATTTTGAACGCTCTCGTATTCTTTCGTACGTTTAGTACAAGGAAACAGTATAACTTTACTTAAATGGCGAGCTCAATTTTAATAATAACCCAATTTCAATTCATAATGCAGCAGTAAATTGATGGTGGAACAACTACGTGACCGCTTTTAAATTAAATTTGTTTATTATATTCACCAGCACCACCATTTTCCGTTCAAACAATTTAAGATGGCGTTGATGAAAATAGTGTAAAGCTGTCTTCGCTACTCGTATTTTCAGATTCAATAAAGCTTCTTTTTCTTTAATTGTCGTCAATTGACTGCACCCCGCTAGATTGTAAGCTGAGGTACAATCCAGAAGATACGGACCATTGTTCTCGATGCTATTGAACGTACAATGGTAGTCCCTAACTTGATGGCTTTGATAGATACCTTTTCACGCGCCGCTTGAAGTATGAACCCTTTTTCTTCAAACTATAGATACTATCGGTAGGGGAAGACCTAGGCGCACATACCTGGATCAAATCGGGGAAGTTTTAGAAAAGGGGCAGGTCAGGAGTACCCTAAACCGACGAGCATGCATGAAGAATGTAATGAGAGTGAATGAAGCGAGAGTAGTATGTCAGGATCGTAGCAAATGGAGATCCGTGATCTCTGCCTACCCCTATGGGAAACAGGCGTGATTTTATGTGTGTATGTATAGATAGGTATGGACTTAGTTTTGGTTATTTTATCATGTGTTTATTTACTTTTAAATATACTTAGTATTTTTTACATGTATGAAGCTATAAACGAATTTATACGATTTTAGAAAACTGTATAAGCTCCTGAAAACTAGTAGTTCATAATATTATGTGGAATGCTGGCCATAAGACATTCCAAAAGAGTAACATCCATAACATAAAGTATGAAAAAAATAACAAAAACAGATATAAAGCATAACTTCATAAATCAATCAAAGGAAATATCTGCAAGAAAAATGGTCTACGAAGTTTATATTATAATTTATGTACAGAATTTGTGCTTACAAGTACGTACATAAATAGGTCAAACTTTTTCCAAAGACAATATTTGTGTGCGTACCTATACTAAAATAATGAAGACGGATTACTATAGATGCCTTCTGAAGTCCTGACCCTGGCCCATTAAGGGGCCCATCTTGCTGTGTGTATTATTTAAACCACAATAATCATACAGGTGCCATAAAGGTTACACTTTTGTACAATTTATTTTAATTGGATTGAATTATTACAGGAACGCGCATATTTTATAGAGTTAAGTGTTAGAAATATCATTAGTAGTGAATCTATACTAATATTATAAATGCGAAGGTAACACTGTCTGTCTGTCTGTCTGTCTGTCTGTATGTTACGCTTTCACGCCTAAACCACTGAACCGATTTTGATGTTTTTTTTTTTTAAACCACTTAGGTGGCAGACAAGCATACGGCCCACCTGATGGAAAGTGTATACCGTGGCCTATGGACGTATGCAACACCAGGGGCGTAACACTCGCGCTGCCTACCCTGAAGAAACCTTCTAATCCCCCTCTTGAAGAACCCCAT
Source organism: Eilema sororculum (assembly GCA_914829495.1). Classification (NCBI taxonomy): domain Eukaryota; kingdom Metazoa; phylum Arthropoda; class Insecta; order Lepidoptera; family Erebidae; genus Eilema; species Eilema sororculum. The sequence continues at coordinate 12,992,250 of OU618552.1, read as the reverse complement.
ATTGTAGTCGCTTGGGAAAACCGTGGCAGGGAGTTCATTCCACAGCTTGAGCGTACGTGGGATGAAGTTCCTTTCATACCGCACGGTGCGCATAGTAGGTATTCGGATGCAATGTGTGGGGATGAATTCCCTGTCTATGGCGTTTAAGGGTAGATTAGACCTTGAGATAGGACGTAGGCTGTTTGGTCGCGATAACCGACATCCACGCGGGCGGAGCCGTGGGCAAAAGCTAGTCGAATATATAGAGACTTTAGATTAGTGTAACTCAACTCAAATTACATATTTAGTTTTAAAATTGCTTCAATATAATATAAAACACTTGTTATAATTTCATATTTCTCCTTAGCACATAAAAGTTATGAAAAGACTGAGCGTCTGTAGAGTATGAGTGGCCTGTTAAATTAAAAAAAGAACGTCGGGCTCAAGACCGGCAACTATTTGTATAGTTTGAAGCATGCTTGTAATTTCCCCAACTTTAACTTAAAGATATTTGCTTTACCGAATACTTTTTTTTATGGATTAGGGAGGCAAACGAGCAGACGGATCGCCTGATGGTAAGCGATTACCGCCGCCCATGGACACCCGCAGCACCAGAGGAATCACAAGTGCGTTGCCTTCCTTTTAAAGGAGAGTACGCTCTTTTCTGGAAAGTTTGATGGTCGTAATGGTTCGGAAATGCCGCTGGTGACAGTTCATTCAACAGTTTAGTTGTGCGTATTTTAAATACATTTCTTCAGTTAAGGGTATAACAACAGCTAACCACGACATTTTCTTTTTAAAAAGGCTGTCACTTCATGTTAGTAGCTCTGTAATGTTCACATAACACTCATCTCCGCAATGCGGTGTCGTCCGTATATTATGTTATTTGAATTTTATTACGTAATTCCGGGTAACGGGACACGATGCTTTATGTCACATTATACGTAAGTACGTACATTAACGTTTATAATCCAAAGGTTATACATATTCAGGTTGTTGAAAATAACATAGCTACGAAAAGTTGGAAGGGACATGATTTCCTTCCTATCATTATCTAAGTATAGAAGCGTTGGTGTATGCAAGACTATCTCTATAGAATCTGGGAAAGCTCAATGGCTACTTTTAATCACGAGAATAGGTCCTTGCACGTAACGAGAACGAGTACAATGCAATAAATATTTAAGGAGTAACCCAATAGATACAGTCAGCATCAGAAAAATGTTGACGAACAAAGTAGTCAAAATGATCTTAATCTCGTTTTTTGATCCTCTTTCAGTTGACCGATTGTTCCAATATGTGTATAAAACAACTTTAGTTCGGACAATAATACCATATAAACCAATAAAACTGTTCGATTTGCTCTTAACACGAGAGTTTTAAGATCATTATGAGACTTCATCGTCAAGATATTTATGACGCTAACAGTACGTTATATTTGTTAAAATATCAGTTGACTATTTAATGACCGCTTTACAAACTACATTCATTGTGAAGATTTTTGTACACTCAAAGCGTTTCATTTTAAAGTCTTTACAGTGAACGATACGGTGTACAGTGTAGCGCTTGGATCCTCGCTAAGAGGCGCCCGCGGCCCGCTCGCCCAGTCGCCCCCTACTTATGAACTCGCGTGGAAAATGGGATTTCATGCAGCCGACCGATACAATATGCAGTGAGTCGAGTTCTTGTCTTACTTGAAAATTTGGAAGCTGACTGGGCTTTTCACAAAGGGCTTCGCTTCAAAAGCCGTGCCTGTACTTGTTGTGCAAATTTAGCCTATTGTGTTTTAACGCTATGTACCACATGTTAGTAATCGAATATTAACGTGAAGGAACATTAGCTTGTTTTATATCTTTTACGGCATTATGATAATACGCGTTAAGAAAATATAAAATATTTACAATGTATTCGATGTAAAGACTATAACATTAAGTAAGTTAAAAAAGGATTTTTCATTAAAACATTTAAAAAAAAAACTTTGCTTCTGTTTCTCAGAGTTTCTAATCTAAGTCCCAAAATTGTGGGAAAAATAAATTCTGTGAAGTATTAAACTAAACAGCATTTTATGTAAATGTTCTTCTTGGTAAATAAATAGAAGGATGTATCTTATCTCTTGGATTTTAATGGGTATCTCAGTAGGTACTTTAGTTTCTCGGAGGAGTCGTCTTTAAGCCAAGTTCTGCCCAAGGCTACAACTTGACTTGTAGCAAGTCACAGTAATGAGTAGTGACAAACTACGCGAGTCTCACAGTAACGCCGAGTCATAAATACTAAGACATAGTATCTCGACCACTGGGGCTCTAACTAACCATAGTACTAGTTTAAAATTTGTGTAAATATGAGATTTGTGGAAAGAGAAGGAAAATTTGTAATGATTCAGGTGTGGCTCAATAGCTCAGTTGGAAGAGCATTCCCCCTGTAAGGGAAAGGTCGTGAGTTCAAGTGTCACTTGAGCATTGTTTTTCGAACTTAAAAATTAGCATAAAAATTGCTATAAAAAAATCATTAAATTTTAATTTTAAAGTTAACTTTTATTGTTTCTATTATAATTGTGAAAATGTTTTGTTATATTAGGTCTTTGGTTCTATCTTACGTCTGCCACGACGGTACTCATAATTACTCGAATTTTTAACGTATTCTTGATGACGAAAAAGATTGAAATGCGATGAAAATGTAACACTAATCAATAAACAAATGACTACTTTTGGAAAAAGACTTCCATGTTTTGAACATAAAATTAATTTGAAATTAGAATTCTTAGCCAAACAAAGAATATTTTCATTTGAAATGGCCAGTACTGCATAACGGCAATTTCATAGTTAAAGATCTATTATGTACTCATATGGTTTAAAAGATAATCACGCCAAAACACAGTAGGTACAGTCAACGAAAAAATAGTTCGGCAATATTTACTCGCTACAGGGAATGACTGGAACCACTTACTAGTTGAATCGCTGCGATTTTTAGGTGAGAATTTTAGCGTCGAAAGTTTGAACAAGAATAACAACGGCGTTTGAAAAACGGATGAATTGGTGCATTTCTAACGGTATTGCACAAAGGATTTATTTCTTTCGGAATTTATAGCTTCAATACTTTGAGCGGAGGGATTTTAATATGGCTTTATGTAGGTACTTTAATACTTTTAGAAAGAGAAGGTACTAAGATATTTAGGTCCCAGGGTAATCTGTGGTAACGGACGAGGCTCAGATGCAGGCCCTTTAAAAGCCAAGATAGGTCAAATCAAGAGAATAAATCGGATAGGGGACCGGGACTAATTGTGTGATAATGATGATTAATTTATGAATGTCAAATAGTCAAAACTTATAAAATCTTCAACATATTATGTTTAGACCATGGTCTAAAGACGATTTTAACCTGGGTTTAGAGTTAGTCCGTGTTTTGTAATTAGACCGATGCACGATGGGGTTTTAAATGAAACTTTGTTTTTAAATATCTACATTTTTTATCAGCAGAATAGTTATCGTATTCAAGCTTTAAAACGAATATCTATCGCATGAAAAACTAACAATAATTACAATATGTAGCCTCGATTTCACGTCAAAAAGGCTTTTAGATTTCCATTCTTCATTTTTCATCTCGATTTTTTTTCAATCGAACCATTTTACAATCAATGTTTCACTCTCTTTTTTCAATTGTTAACGGAAGCGCACAGCTGCAGCGGCCTACTCGGGCAAATTACATATTCCGAATGTAACAAAACATCCCTAAAAGCTAGGCATAGAAGTAGGTTCACATTCATTCTATATATTAAGTCAGTAATATTAACCAGGGGGCCTACCACCACAGTCTTATTGCAGGAGAGTTTTGTGTCACGCTTAAAGTAATCTGGCTTATATGCTTTTTTTTCGTTCCACAACCGTGTTATTGTGACGTCAAATTATTATTTTTTTGCTTAGTAGAGTATGTTATTAATATTCTATTATTTTATTTATACTGGTCACCAAGTATCACTTCATATAAATCAGAAGGTTTATTTTTGCTGGATAAGAAAACTCTTATGTCACAACAGCCACTATCGTTTTAGTATCTAGCAAATATAAACCACGGCCAGCGAGAAAAGAATAACCGCTATCAAAGTCATTTTAATTAACAATGAATTAGAAAACAAAACATCATATAGGTAATTGATCACAAGTCGTATACTTTACTCGTACTAATACGTAAGTTAAAGTACAGAATCATTACTTTAACAGGATTTCTACAAGAAAGTCCTACAACCAATCTTACAAAAGAGACCTATTAGTTTAAGTGCATTGACTACCACTGGTCTCCGATTAGTTCTTTGAAACCTCAAGAACACTAAACACACAATGCTTCTAATAAAGCCAGAACTATAATACGTTAAATAAACAGTACAACAGTACAAATACAGAATGTCCTCTACGTTATTCTAGTTATAGGAAGTATATTTCATCTTTTAAAGCACTATCAACTGTAAAATAATTTTGTAATGGATAGAAGCAGAACAGTTTCATGCAATCAAATTCTACAAGACGGTGGAAACTCTGTGAGTAAAACAATTTTACAAACCTCCTTTCAGAAGCTACGAAGCTAACAAGTCTTTAGAGTGGCTTTGGTAAAGTAAATTTTGGCTTTAAACTCTGTTACTAGTTTGCTTAACTGTTTCACTTAAGAAGCTGTACATTCAGGTAATAGAAGCAAGTACCACATAAGAGATATTGTTTGTCGCGAAGAATTAATTATAAAGTTTATACAAATAACGGACTTAATAAGACTGGATAACGGGTACATTAATATGTTCGGTTACCAATATTCTCCGAATAAATTAAAAAAATGAGAAAAAAACATCATTAAATATTTATTCACATAGGTAGTATCAGTGTAACGTGTATAACTTAATTTTTTTCATATTTTATTTGTATTTACTAATAAATCAATATACACTCAGGTGTAAATTGTATGGTAATACAACTTAAATGAAAAAAATAAAAAATCCCCGGCACTCCCATCCCCACTTTAACTCCCATAACTTTTAAACGGCTCAACCGATTTTCATCAAACATGTCTTAGAACACTCGCACATAAGTCAACTTTAATAAAAAAAAACTTAGTAGGTATATTGAAATCGTTTCATCCGGATTCAGACAGACACACACGTCCAACTTGTAACACCCCTCTCTTTGCGTCGGGCGTGTAAAATAATACGTACTTCCTATTTTCTGGTATTAAAATATCTCTGCCGATCTCTACGAGGATACAGAGTAGTGAAAATATCGTAGTAAATATAACTGTGTTGTAAAATAAAACGAACTATTCAACAAAAGTATTTCCAATTCCCAATAAAACAATTTCCATTCTTCGTCCAGTTTCAGCAATAACCGCCTGGTTGGTACGATTATCGACTTCTACTTCGGACCATTAATGCTTTTGAGTTCGTGCCAAAGGTTGTGCTAGTGAAAATTCTCCTATTTTTCGATTAAAACCGTTGCTATTCGTAAATGGAGGTCAGGTTTAAACAATAACTAGTTTTGAAGAAATGGTCTAAAGAATTATGAAGGGAACTATGTAGTCTAGAGTCTGATCTAGCTAGAGGTTTATACATATACATAAATAACTGGCCATATAACAGACAATATAACAGGGCCAACCTCCAAGTCTGGTACTTGCCGAACTCACAAGACTTGAAGAAGTTGGTGCGCAATGTGACCTGTAGGTAGTATTTTGTTCTAAACTAGGTACAGTCAGCGTCAGATATATCTTGACAACAAAGTCTCAAAATGATCTTAAAACTCTCGTATTCAGAGCTAATCAAACTGTTTTATTGATTTAAATGGAATTATTGTCCGAAATAAAGGTGTCTACCAAATATCTGAAGTATCAGTCAACTGGAAGGAGATAAAATATAGAAGTTTCTCATTTTGAGTAATTTGTTCATCAATATCTTTTTGATGCTAGCTGTACTAGTCTAGTAGTAAACCAAATCATACTTTTTAGACGTTATCTTTTCTCTTAAACTAGATAATCAAGATTGCATGTGATCTAAATTCTAAATGAGCATCTACGAATTTTCTTACAAAAGACTTCGTAACTGTTAATAAACAAACACGACGACTTTACAAAAGTAAAGCTGATAATTCGTTCAAATTTCCCCAAAATAGTACAGAACACAACAAAGGCAGTGTCCCGTTACCATAGCAACGTTACGAAGACTCCTCCTCAAATGGACCTCGCTCCCTCGTAACAGTAAATATTCCGACCCTCTTGCAAGTTTCGAACGGTGCGCGAGAAATAAAAGGTGTGTCGAAGCGTTGTTAGTTATTAATGTTCGACAAAAGCGGCGATAAGTATACGTATATTGTGTAGGTTGTACGTGTGCTCATTAATTTTACACGTTTCATAAGTTTGAAAAGGGAAGTCAAATTAATGACCAGTAGTCAAGCGCGCTCTATATTTTATTACATATTTTGATTGGGAAATTGTGATTCTCAATTTCTTTTCGATGTTATGCTATCGAACGATTCCATAAGGCGTTGGTTTAGTGCCAAATGCCAGTAAACAAAAAGATGAGTTCTTTGTTTGAGAGTCGATAAAACGTAAAACATCTAGATTAAAAAAATATATCACATTGTATTGAAAATTTGTAAACAAGTTCTATTAGAATATTTCGTCTGTATGTACAATTTATTTGATACTAAAAAGAGCTTGTAACTTATATATGGCAAAGAGTTCATTTTTATATAATAAAATCTTCAATACACAGATAGATATATCTGAAGAGGTGCATTAACACACACATTACCTATAATAAAACTCGAAAATCAGTGACTATACTCCGTCCATTATATTATTGTATTTTAGACAGCTCACTGACAGTGGCCGATATAACTTTGTTCTAGCGTCAACACCTGAAAATTGTAACAAAAATTAGGCGAAAATATGTCATTTTTCATTGACATCGTCACGTCAGCCAGAAAGCAATTTTAGGGATGTAGTTAGTCAATCGACTGTGTTTTTATTATAATAACTTGAAAATGTCACAATTGATATCGATTACAGAAAATATATTTTTTTAAATATTACATAACTGGCGATTTTTAACCGATTTCTATGCAATAATTCGGAAGTTTATAATTATTTATATTTGTATGATTTTTACGGAAAAATGTTTTTTGTAACTCCGTCATTTGTAGACGGATTGTCAAAATAGTTTTTTTGTTTGAAAGAGGTTTATTCCAAAATGGTCCCATTTAAATTTCATAAAGATCTGATGATGGATTTCAGAGACAGGCCACGGAACTCTTCAATAAATACCAGGAAATCAGCATGTTGGAATATTCTTCTAGAAGTCAGTTGTTTTGTTTTGGAGATTAGCGTATGTGTTATGGCCCACAATCGTTTTCTATTATATTTGTAAACTGTACAGACACGAAATATCTAAGTACTACTTTATTATTATGTTTAGAAAGATAATAGATTATAGTTCCACATGAAATCATTTATAACATTTATCATAATATTTTCATATATCGATTTTTTTTATCGAGGATTTTAACTTCGTCGATATTTTAAATTTTCTTGCAATCACTACTTTCATCTGTCTAAAATACAATAATATGATGGACGGGGTATAGTAGGTACAATTGAAAACATTGGTATTAAATATTACATAAACGGATAAATAACATAAATAACATCGAAATCTAGGATCCACAAGTAATAAAAATAAATTTCACTTCTAACATTTTTGGACCAAGTACCAATAAATGATCTGACAAACATTACTCTGTGACAACAAACTCCACGGGGTATTGGGGAAGATAATAAGCCTCTGTGATTTCTCAAGTGGCTCGTTGGCCCGATTTATATTTGGTACGAAACTATAGAAAAATATTTGACCGTACTGTCGCGTCGGTCTCCATGCCAACTATCGCTTTTTACCTTATAAACAATATTGTATCATACATTTTATTTCACATAACATACTAGTTATATTTGCCTGAAAATTTCAATGAAAGACCGACATAAGTTTGTAATATCCTATCCTTTCCTATCTTACTAATATTATAATTGAGCAAGTTTGTGAAGGAGTTTGGATATTTAGATGTTTGAATCAATCACGCTCTAAGGACTGAACACACTAAACAGATCTGCTGAAATTTGGTTCAGGAATAGTATAGTCTCTAGATGAACATAAAAGCTACTTCCTATCCCGGGAATACGTTGGCATGAGATACGATAAAAGGATCAAAATTTTCCGCGGGTGGAGCAGCTGGCAACAGCTAGTTCATAATATTGAAGTCTGCTTCCAGTTTAATCAAGGGAGCGACCGCACGGAAAGGGATGACAATGTTCTGTGGTTACACCAGGTTCTCAGGATAGTGCAGAGTATTGATTCTCTATTGGGTGTTGCGTCATAAGTGCTCATGATAGTTTTAGTTACTCGCTCAGACATTAAAGGATATTTCTTATTTTGTCACTTAGATCCAAGTAGGCTAATGTTTTTTTTTTGTAAATCGTTTTCTGATCGATTTGCTTTGCATCATAACTTCTCCCTGGCGTGAATCTTACTATGTTTTGAACATACAAGGCTGACTATATTATTAGGAGTGGTGAAGTGATATTCCATACATAAAAATAAGAGAATGCTTTTTATATGTAACATTGTTATTAGACCCGTGTAAGGATTTTTGAAGAAAAATAAATACTTTTAGTCGTTCTACGCAGTCCAATAGCCGCGCTGTAATCATCATAAATTAAACTGATTAAATCACTTTGTTGGAAGATTTAAATCCTTGCTGTTTCCAAATTTTCACAATCCTGATTATTTTTAGTTGAAAATCTTGGCACGTTTTTAGTCAAAGGCAACTCGTTGGTTATATTTTTTTCATCGCCAATTCAGCACGTATATTGTAATCATGTTGTATTTTTGTGTGTATTTTAGGCTCGTGCCTCTTTTCGGCTTTAATAATTTTTACCTTCACACAAGCTAAAATATTTACGCCTTTAAAAATACATGGCGATCCTCATTGGACTTCTAAATTTCAGGAGTTTTGTATATTTGATTATAAAAAAATGTGTTATATACGTTTGATATTATATCACTTGTGTATGTTATAAATATAAAATACCTATTGATAAAAAATCATCATTATCAAATAAAACCTACCATAGATCAAAGTGATAGTGCAAATTGCTAATTTTATAGTCGTCAGCTATAAAATTGCATATCAGCTACAAAGATATCATACTTAATACCTATAACCTCTACTTTTAAAAAACTTTCTTTGTCCTCATAAGTTTCAACAGAAAAGCAGGCGGATAACAGAAAACTACTAACCGTCACTAAATGTGTCACGTCATTAATGTACATCTCTCAGACTAGTAGCACTTTAGTACCTAAACACGAGTACTAATGCGCAAACAGCTAGAGACACCTGTTGTTTGAAAATAGCCACTAACAGCCTATAAACCGCTTGCCATCAAGAAGACATGCTTTATTTAAATTCTTTAATAAATTAATCTTATGAGATAAGAGTCGATATTTTAATTGCACTAACAATACGCTTCCTTCTTTACAGCTTGCCATCAAGAAGACATGCTTTATTTAAATTCTTCAATAAATTAATCTTATGAGATAAGAGTCGATATTTTATACAATAGTCTTATCGGTTTCTTCAATTGACTATCGATCAAATGCATCATGAAATCTGCCAACTCTACGCCAGTATCTTGACAACAAAAGATAAGAAGTAAAAGATAAAAGATAAGAAAATATTAAATTACTAGCTTTTGCCCGCGGCTCCAACTCGCGTGGATCTCAGTTATCGCGACCAAACATAGCCTATGTCCTTTCTCATGGTCTAATCTGCCCCTATACCAAATTTCATCAAAATCGGTTCAGGGGTTTAGGCATGAAAGCATAACACACAGATAGACAGATAGACAGAGTTACTTTCGCATTTATAATATATTAGTACGGATTATTTTATCAAATGGCATCGAATCCCATTTGAAAATTCGTACTGGGGTCATAACAAGGATCTATAAAAACATTTTAAGCCCAATATTTTGTATATTTGGCTTAATTCCTTTGTAGCAAATTAAGGAGCTTAGGTGTATACCTAATAAGATATCCTCACTTATTATAAAATATATGTTACTTGTTAATGCTCTGTATGCCTGAAGTGTTTGGAAAAAGAATAATGTTTCCGCATTCATACTTAAGGACGGAGTCCGCGGAGCGCACGTCTCAAAATCTGTCAAAATACAGACGCAGCCGTGCACGCACACATCACCGAGATGCACAGTGGGCTGCTAGATGCTCTTTACCAGTCAAAATAATGGTGAAAATTGTCTTACCAATAATGAAAAAACTATTTTAAGCCTTGTGGTTAGAGTGCATTTTTGAGTAATGTGATTTATTGTGACGAATTACGTCTGTCAATTACATTTCGTATCTCTTTTCTTCTTATACATTCATCCCTGTCATATTATCTTACGTGACGTCATTGGCATGTCTTTTGTTTCAGTGTCATACATAGCATGATAAACTTTTTACAGAGATTATGAGATTTCGAACAAAATAAGGCTGGGGACATACCTACACCTAATTGTTGATATCTGAGCATACTGAAAATACTCATAAAATTAAAATGCCTACCGCGTAGACAGACCATACCTACCGGTTACGTACAAAAATAACTATTTTAAATCCCGAATTACAAAATTCCGAAGTTCAAAAACTGTACGAAATATCAAAGTACGAGAAACCGAAGATCACTTATAGTTTAGATTTTATGTATAGAGCGCACATATTAATCTAAATGTATGGGGGCCGAGCACGACAGCTTGACTTCTCGTCGCCTGACGGTAAGATAAAGGCAAAGTCTCAAGAAAGGGCCACCATTACAAACACGTACTTAGTTAACAATGGTGGCTCTCAGCTTGACGACCTTACTAGACGCCGATCAGATGGTCGTTTAGTGGTAGTGGCGTGCTCTGAAGAGTGGAATCGTGGAAGAAAAGAAAATACCTTTGCTGTGCCTGCGTCTTCTTAGCATTGAACTCCACCAAGTTCTCAGAGCCCCATTGCTAAATGTGGTCCAGGATCCGGGAAATCTCAGTGACAAGAAGCTACCCTTTTTCATCGATATCAGACTGTGTAGCCGCAGGATTTCCGTGATTACTCTCGTGTAAGGTGCTATCATCTACATAGCAATGAAAGCTGAAGAAAGAGAGTGGGTAATATCATATATAATATTACCCACTCTCTTTCTATATAATAGGAAATATCACAGAGGACACGAATACGGCGCTCCAGCAGGCACCTAGCAACCCAATTGCACTGTTTCAGGGTTCGTCTTGCAGCTCTTCTTCCTACATTTCCTACCCGGCTGGAGCCGGGAGGGGAGGTTATGTCGGACTCGAACCGACTAAAACCACACGTGGTGCTAGGCCGGGGGTGAGGTTGTCTTAGGCATATCCCTCGCACCCCGGCTGACCCAGGGCCATCCCTTGCGGTCTGGCCCTCTTCTGGAGGAGGGACAACGGTGTCCAGGACTCACCCCAGAGTGGGAAGACGCGCTACTTAGCGCGCCGCCGCCATGGCTTGGTTCTGCTGGGGTGACAGGCGGCTCTACCCGTCACCCCCAGGCCCGCGCTCATGAGGGACGGAGGTCAGTCTGTGCCCTCCGACGCCCGAGTTGCCTGCGCACGAAGGCGGTGTGATCTGCGAGTCTCTCTCGCTCACGCCGCCACTCCCGTTCCACCATCTCCTTCACGACCATTAGAAAGAAAAAAAGGAGGACGCAGGAGACACTGGCCGCCCACGTGTCCGCACAGCGGACCATCGCCGTGAGCAGGGTAGCGAGGATGAGAACTCTCACTCCCAGGGCCGCCTCGAGGTTCCGCCTCGCCGGACACTCGGTGAGCGTGTGCAGTCCCGTTACGTCGCTCGCGTCGCAGTGATGGCACTCGGACGTTCGCTCCTTATCGATCAGACGCAGATTGACGTGATCGTACCAACGATGGCGGCTCTCTTGCAGTTTATTTGCTATGTCACGGACACGAAGGCTGCCGAGGATGCGATCTTCACACGTGACGCCAAAACAAAATAAATCGCTGCTGTCACCGACCCATGCGTCCACCGGTTTCTCAGACCAAGCTGAAAAGCCGACCGGGAGAGGTCGGCGGCACTGGTGTACTACAAGGCCCGTAAGAAACCACGGTAGTGTGTAGTGTAGTGTAGGTGTAGGTGTAGTGGTTTCTTGAGGTTATTACCCGTGTCTGCGACATTGCGATGCATAAGGCTTCTAATCCAGTGCACCAGGTCTACTGGTGGTCGCACTAGCTGATACCCGCGACTCCTGCGACTCTAGTGATGCTGCTACATATAGATCAGTCAGTATCTTTAATATAATATAACCCAACGATTTTTTTTTTTATAACTAATATGTACGGAAACAGCTACTTTACAATATACATACTATATATACTTACCTATACAATCATATAAAATAGACCATGAAGTTAGTATCTAATTATAATTTCATCACAACGGAACCTAAAAATATTGTTTCTACAAAAAATATTTTAACTAGGTATATCCCCAACTTTACAGTTCAAACCTTATAGCAAGTATCTCAAAATCTGAAACATTATGCTATAAATGTACCAACGAATATGTGAAATGGCTAAAATCGGAACTACGGTTGTCACTGTCAAATGCATACTATTTTATTGCCGTCCAATTGATTAATGAAGACGGTGGCGCCATTTTTCAGTTCACATATTTCTTGGTAGGCCTATTTATGTATGCATGAACTGTCATCACGCGCCAAACAGACGTGCTCCTGCTTCGAAGGCCCGTGGGCGACTGACGGGCGATGAGAAAAAATATGGCAGAAAAAAGACACTATTTTACGCGTTTTTCAGTAAATTTGAAGTGATTTTTTAGATTGATTACTAAATGTATCATCAAATAAGTTTTTTCTTCCCTATCAAGAAGTCTTTGACTTTCAAATAGATACCGGTTCATTGCTAAAATCACTCATTTTCGGTATGAATTTACTCAAAGACTGGAGCCTGTTTCACATAGCCTGTGTGGAGAATTTATGTAAAACATATCTAGATTTTAGGGCTTTAAAAGAGGAAGTCTCTGTTTGTAAAGGTACATGCAATATTTATTGGTTCCTTCAGTGTTCAAAAAGTGTTTCTTTTTATCAATTCGTGTTGGTTTATTGGGTTAAATCTGAAAAATACGAAGGCATGTTTTTGCATTTTTTCTCAATTTTGTGGGTTTGTCGACGTTTATTATATAACAACTATTAGGTTTTAAGAGTTTAATATAAGCATACCATATTTTTTGGTCTTTGAATGTAATATATACAAATTATCATTGATATCAATCATATCTAAATAGGTTAAATATGAAAGATCGTAACACTCTTTTCGGTGATTTTCACGATCTGGCCCCTTAATAAAATAACATTCATTTATGTAAAGGTTTCAAAAAATAAATTCTACGTGATATAACATGACGTTCAATGCTAGTGTATAGATCATTGTATTATCTATGTCCTATATGAATATAGAACGATTGTCGTTTAAATAGACCGAGAATTCCTTAAGATGGAACAGAACTCCTAGTTCGAAGAAAACGAATTGGTAAGTTTATGATCACTGATCACTGTTCGTGTATCCAGTCACTCAGTATATAAGTAGGTAAGTATATACAATCCTTTGTAGATTATCACAAAGCGATTATTTAATAACGGAAATAAGGAATAAACGGAATACTACACGGTGAAACCTTGGGTGAAATCAAAGTATAGCTACAATCTCTTTCTTCAAAGAATTCTGCCTTCCAATAGCGAATAATCGACATTTTTCTTCTCAGACGTCTTTCATCATTTTCTAAGAAACTGAACAATGGAAGTTTTGCAATAAAATATGAAGAAAGGGATACATTCTAAGCGGAGCCGATGCATAATATTAACGTAAACATTCAGATTTTCATTGATACCTAGGTTTCAACTTAAGATTTTGATTTGTTTTTAATAGATTTTGAATATGTTTTGTTTTCTTATGTTCTACCTACCTTACGAATTTACACTTCTGAAGATAAAAAAAACGAAAAATCAATATTATAAAGTTTCCAATTCAATATTCAAATACAATAAAATGTCGCATCGTTGATATAAGATACTCGTACCATCGCAGTCCGCCATATCGATGCAAGAATTGATCGAATGGTAACTGAAATTCATTGGAAATAAGATCCGAGCAAACGCAATGTTGTGGAAACGTGCGCTATTGTGGAAGGCGAGGCTTTTACGTCTAGAAACCAGCCCACTCCACCCCCCGACACCCCCAACGTCTGACTTCACTCTCAGCTGATCCGCTCCACTGTCTACAGCACAGACGGCGTGGCGCTACGCCTCCGTGTGTGTGAGATACGTTTGTACGTCACAAGCTTGTATCTTTTAGTGATAAATCGTTGGATTAGTATAAAAAATACTTATTCATGAAGGTAGAGAGTATATGTAAAATTTATTCAGATAAATAATAGTTTACAAATTAATTACGTTAAGAATTTTTACACATATTTAATAAATAACAAATAATAAATATTCCACAACATTCTACGCGACGCTATCTAGACCCATGGTAAGCTTTTATAGCTTGTGCTAAGGAATCTAGAATGCGGATAAACATACTTATACATATACTTTTTTTTGTAAATACATACAATATTATTAGATAGAAATACCCAGACCAATGCAAATAGCCATATTCATGCATACAAATATTTGCACTGAATGGGAATCGAACCCGCGCCTCCTACGTGGCAGTCGCGTTCAATACCGCCACGCCACAGAGACTACTTGCATTTATTACATTAAAATATCCACATCCTAATAATTAACTTTCTACGTTTGCTTAGTACTGACCTTCAGAATTCAGATAGGTTTCACTATCGACATTGAGCGGTCTGCGGCTACGAACAATGCCAAAGGCTCTTTTGCTCTGGGTTACAGCTATCTAATCAAGTTATTTAAATGGAAAATTTACGCGCATCAAATGAAAATGTGGAAATAGGTAAAATGAAGTTGGATAAATTTGCTTTATTTACTGTATAACGGAAGTTATTCAAAATTTTAATAGTAAAAAGATTATAAGAAAGAAATTTAGATTGCTCAAAGGGCAATGGAGTGCATTTAAGTACGATAAAGGTTTAGGAAAGTGAACCTGGATATAAATCGAATACATAGGGAAAAGAATCCTCTCGGGCGGGACCCGAACCCGCAGTCTTGGGCGCAGTTATCAACAATCACTGTTTAAAAATGATTGTAACATCATTCATTGATTCCGATAGTTCGTAGGAGAATCGGTGGATGACGCCACGTCGCCTTAAAGACGTATAAGATGGGAAATTTGAATCATATCGGGCGTGTCTCGGTGGCCGAATTGGTCAGGCATTCCCCCTGTAAGGCGGGGTCCCGCCCGAGAGGATTCTTTTTCCCTATGTATTCGATTTGTATAGTTAGCATACTTAATGCTGTAAAAATTCCTTCAACCTGGATATAATTAATTATATTATACATACCTACCTACCTTACTTAAAGATTTATACGAAAACATTTTCCGATTTCCGGAAGTCTTCAACATGTTGATACTAAATAATATAAAAATATAACACACTAACCACGAATACATCTTACCTAAGGTTAAAATGTGTCTGACAAAAGTAAACTTAGTGTCGTGAGGACAATGCTCTACTTTAGGCTTTGTACACATAACAGTACAGAGGTGCAAAGATTTGCAGTGACAATTAACCTCGCTAGCGTCGGCTAACAGTACCATAGCACGGAATCTCCACGAATTTAGCGAGTATTTTTACGAGCGCCCGATTTTCAGTTAGGCCACTATGTTACTGATTACAAAGAACTGTGCGAACGACATCGTTGTTAGAAAATGTTGAAGCGAATGAAGCGTTTGAAATATCTCGATGCACAGTTTATAAAGAGAATCGAAATACCTATAAGTAAATAGATAAAGACAAAACGAGTTCATTAGGTACTATTTCTTCTCTTTTTATCAACCGATTTTCTTTTATTGCTATTGACGATCTTCAGAGTTATAAATGAGCGAATTAAATATGAGTATAGAACAAATACTTGATGTCTTAGATATTTATTTGTAATATACTCAGCAAATAACCGAGTAGGTAGTATAGGAGTACCGGTTAGAGTACGCAGGCTGCAGACCTTTCACTAAATTAACACTATGCACATGCACATCCCGAGAGTACATTCTCCATTATCCAACACAATACATAGAGTCAGAACTTACTAGAAATTCACAATGTCATTACTTTGAGATTAATAATACTGCACTAAGCTAAAAAACATAGAAAGATTTCACATGTCACTGTAGGGTTAATGGTTGATGAATTATTATCGTTAACCTGGATATAATTATGATCGGGTTTATGATCTCAAAGCATTTGTATATAATAAATATCAACGCCTGAATCTCTTCATAGAATAACATAGTCGTATTATTAGACGTAATAAGTAATTGACATGTTACAAAAAAAGTACTAGCATATTCAAAGCAGCAAATTCTATAGAACTCTATTTAACATATAGTCTAGGTTTATATCGGTTGCGAGTATGAGATAAATATTGCATGCGGGTACAGTCGCAAACAATAGCTAGGAAATAATAATCCATATTTGTAGACGGGTGGAACTGCTGAAAATGCAAAGATATAAAAGCTTCAAAGTAATAACAGTAACCACTTCCAGTAACTGTTATAGTTCCGCTGTGCCAGACTGTACTTTAGCACCTTGGTTACACAAACGTGGTTTGTTTGTTAGAAGTATACTGCAAATTTTAGCACCTCGCTACAACGTGAAAATTTACTGAAAATTACGCTACATATTCTAGGTACTGTCAGTTACTTCAAAAATCTATAATATTAATACCTACGTGAAGCAAAAACTTGAATCTCTCTTTATTTATATTGCGTTCAAGAGATCTAGAATAGTTCAAGTTTATTTCAAGAAGAAATTCAGGAAACTAAAAATATAATACATGTTCATAAATATAGTTAATTTTCAAATACTCGCACACAAATGAAAAGTCGTACAAGAATCGCTAACCTTCATAATATCAATATAAAATACATAGTATGTTTGTCAACAACAAAAATAAATTAGAAAATGCTAACGACTTCACTGACCTAACCTGAAATATTGACAGAAGAATCTTTTATGCGTTTCATACGTGCCGTTCATGGTAGATCGCGTCTATTTTAATGCACATGCATTTGAACAAAATGACTGTAACTTGTAGTCGGATCTAGAGTCACCATTACTAAATTACATAAGTTGCTTGACCTCTTTTGTAAAACAAATAGAATTGACCAAAAGCGGAAACCTGTAACCTCTGAAATCAGAAACTGGTGATTTATCTAATGCCAATTGAGATAAATCGCCGTTATAAATCTTACATCGTATCGAGGGACGTACCCAATATGAAAACAATGGCCGTATTACAGTATGATCGCCTTAAAAGACTTGAATCGAAGATTATAAAAGTTATTCTGTAAATAAAACAATCAATTTCATAATATTTACGTATAAGTTTGCACTGTCGCGTTCACGAGATCTCGGAAATATAGTAGTAGAGAATGTATGCTGTTTATCTTTAAGTGTTTTTAATTTATGCTCCTAATCGTAGCTATGAATGAGGTTGTGTAAAATCTGAAATGTGAACTAAAAAAAATAACATTACATTACATAGAATCACGCCTTTATCGCCTGAGGGTTAGGCAGAGGTGAATTACCACCCACATTTCACCATTGTATTTGGTCCCACGTAATAGGGGGTGAGTCTATTGCCGTATTCCAGGCACCATTGTTTACTCAAGCCAAGTCTGATGTTAAACAGCCCTATCCCTTAGTCGCCTTGTACGACACCGCATGGGATGAGATGGGATGCCCTAAATTCTATTCTGCCGGAAACCACGCGGCTAGTGTCTAAACACACTATGCTGAAGTTACGCGACCGAAGTTCAGCACAATTACGCCTGCAATGCTATTTGAATTACTAACGACACACTATGCCGAAATTACGTCGCGTCATAGCGTAAAGCCTAACTTCGGTCGGGCGTAAGTTCAGCGGCAACTTATTCTGTGAGCACACATTATACGCGACCGAAGTGCGGTTCGAAAGTAATAACAAGATCACTTTGTTTTGCGTCTGTCTGTCCAAGCGTCGGTAGCTAAGTATTTAAGGAGTCGGCCTTACGATCGAGAGTTCCCGGGTTCGAATCCTGGCCGTTACACTACCGACGTGAACCCACTCCTAGCACAAGCTTAGTTGGAGGGGTTAGATGGAATATTAATAAATTCGGTTCTAATATTCTAAAATAAAATAAAACAAAATAAACTGAATTTCTGCCGCGTAAGTTCGGCACTTATGGTGTGTCATATCAGCCGAATACGTCGGAACGTAAAATCAGCCGCCGAACTTCGGTCGCGTAGCTTCGGCATAGTGTGTTTAGACACTAAATAAAGGTATTCTCCGTTTTCGCAGACATTTTACCCCACAGAGCTGATCATATTTATTTTTCACCCAAAATAGACATTAAGAGACCATTAAATCAACGATACCGGAGTTAATAAAATTCATGTACTTCGTTCAGTTAAATGCGCACATAAAACATCAGGCAAAAACAGGCCAGTGTAAAATAACGGCTACGATATAAAACGTCGTACATTTGTTACTTTAACAGGCATTCCGGACGTTAAAGATACCTACTAAATACTGAATTTACAGTAAATATTAGCACAGACATTTTTAAAAATGGTTCGGTAGGCGATAATTTTCTACAACAGTTGTATTGACAATAGTTTATTGAAACCGAAAACAGCGTGACAAAAGGTGCATTGTCCTCTATACATTTTTATATAGCATTGGTCCAGTCAACCGTTGAGATGTGTTACCAATTTCGAAGTGATAATTGCCTAAGAGCTCTGAGAACCTAATAGCTATGTTAGCTATTCAAAATGTTTGACGTTCATATTTTATGGATGCCAGTTTTAGTTTTTAGATTACCTATTAGGTGAAATAAATTAGTAAGAATTATTATAGCCACTACCTAACACCTATGGCAGTCGTTACGGGTAGTACGACCCCAGATTCCAAGCTGCAAGCTTTGTTTTTTATAAAAGGACACGTTAATTTGATTTCACCTCGACTGATTGTAAGCTACAGGTAAAGTCTCGAAAAGAGGGTCACCATGAATGTAGTTGGTGAGATGTGACCTGCGGCTAGCGAAAAAAAATGCCTAGAGTACATAATGTGAAAGAAAAATATAGTCAACTTTGAACAAAATCAAAGAAGTTCCGTGTTTTCAACCAAGAAAAATGTACCTACTTGTCTATAATTACATGGGTTTGTACGTGGCTCTGTATGTGTATGAACACGTGCAGAAACCTTCCCACGTACTTTAGTATAATATCAAGATCCGTACTGTACCTACATTAGGTACTTTCACCCACGCCTACACAAGTATCAAGACATATAGAGTACGAATGTTTATCTACACCCCTAACATTATAATAGGTCTCTGGAATATATATGTTAATAAGACATACTCGTCTAGTCGTTGAAACCTAAGAAAATAGATCGTCAAAAGATCTATTATTGCCAGCCTTTGTAAATAAATTTAGATTTGATTTCAATTTGATTATGGTATAAAAAAGAGGGCAGAAGTAGATGATTTCATATAATATATGCTAAAACGACCATGTACTTACATAAAAATTTACTTAGCTGTATCTTAATAGAAAATAAAAAGTTTTATGATGATATATGATACAGTTGCCATAGATGAGGTGTACAATGTAATTTTTAATTTATTTTGATATTCTGTAAGTAAAGACCGACATTAAAGTTTTGCTTTTAGTTTTTTAATGTATACATTTCAATATAAAAGAAGATTATAATATTAATGTAATTGCTATATATTTAGCACCGAACAACTGCTTCAATTCTCCCGCCATAATCTAAGTTTTGTTTAAAGCAAACTAAATGTTTGCAAAATTTAATTTATTGATGAAAAGCGTCGGTAGCTTAGTGGTTAAGGAGTCGGCCTTACGATCGAGAGGTCCCGGGTTCGAATCCTGGCCATTACACTACCGACGTGAACCCACTCCTAACACAAGCAATTTAGCTTAGTTGGAGGGGTTAGAGGGAATATTACCTAGTAACTTCGGTCCTAATATTCTTTTTAAAGACAAAAAAAATTGATACAGTTACACATACAATAACCTTGTATTCATTTGTTACTCGTTATTATACAATATAACATATTTTTTAGTAAAATGAGATGAGTGTTTTGTCTTAGAATGAAATACAGCTACTTTAAAATAAACTAATTTGGATGTAAACAAATTCAAGAAGTAGCAAATTTCATTACATAATAATTTTATTGGGATTACACTTCGTAAAAATGTTCGCGAAAA
Organism: Eilema sororculum; assembly: GCA_914829495.1. Taxonomy (NCBI): domain Eukaryota; kingdom Metazoa; phylum Arthropoda; class Insecta; order Lepidoptera; family Erebidae; genus Eilema; species Eilema sororculum. The sequence goes on along the minus strand of OU618552.1, from coordinate 12,971,753 downwards.
TACCTAACAACGTGCTTGGCAGCCAAATTTACTTACCTATGACTACAATGTGCCAAGATTTTGGTTATATTGACAATTCCGTTCCAGCTATAACAGTTTTTTTAAATTTTGCTTCAGTTTATTCCATTATTTTATTAACAACTGCTTGTATAAAGTAAGAAAACTTGAAACAAAGCCAAACCACGTTTTATTATTCTTTAAAATTATATTATTTTTACTGTAAATTATTATTTATTTAAACTATTTTTAACGGATTCTTCTTCATCTTATCGTTAATCCCAGTCGCATCCGAAGCTTGCAGCTCGGAGTCTGGTGTCCGCTTTACCAGGGCACTGACTGACCTCCGTCCCCCATGAGCGCGGGCCCGGGGGTGACGGGTGGAGCCGCCTGTCACCCCAGCAGAAGCAGGCCACGACGGCGGCGCGCTAAATAGCGCGCCTCCCCATTCCGGGGGCGAGTTTGGGACACCATTGTCCCCCCCTGAGGAGGGCCAGACCGTAAGGGATGGCCCTGGGTCAGCCGGGGTGCGAGGGATATGTCTATAACACCTCACCTCCGGCCTAGCACCAAGACCCACAGTCGGCGTGCGGTTTTAGTCGGTTCGAGTCCGACATAACCTCCCCTTCCGGCTCCGGCAGGGGGGGTATCCGAGGGGATTTCCGCACGAAAAAAAAAAAAAGGTGTCCGCTTTACCAGTCTAACTGCGGATTTGGCTGAACTTCTATATTTTCTGTGAAGCAACTACCATGTGACCTCCACAACTCAAAGGCGATATCGAAACATTGCAGTTATACCAGTTGTTGGACTTTTGAGGGCTCCAACTACGTAACGACTGCCATAGATGTTCGTATAGCAACCGGGCCAACGGCTTAAACTGCTCTCCGAGGCACGACCAGAACAATGCAAATACCCATATTCATGCATAAAATATTTGCACTGAGCGGGGATCGAACCCGCGCCTCTTGCGTAGCAGCCACGTTCAATGCCGCTACGCCACGTAAGCGGTAAACTTGTAACGGATTCTATCGTGATATATTTTTTATTGTTTAATTATAGATTTATAATCAAATATTTTAGCTTTAATTATAATAATTTTAATGGGAATTAATGTGAAACCTGTACATTAAAGAACGTGAAAGTTTTAACGTTATTAAAAGTTTGAACTGCCCTAATAATATAATTCGCATTATATTGATATATTCACTTTATTTACTTGTATAACGCGTGTTTTTTTTTCAGCAGTTGTACAAACGTCTTGATCGCTGGATGCCTTTCGTCATTATGGAGTTTATAACAGAGTATGGAGGCCTAAAATGGCCGTATTGGATGTTTCATCTAAAATGACATTCATTTGCAGATTAGTAGATGACATATTTCCATAGATATAGGAAGAACGCTCGCGCGCTTAGTAGATAGGCCATACCTACAGATTAGGCGTGTATACCTACGTTCCATTTTCGTGAATGAACGTATGGCCGACGGTTACTACGTTAGGGCTGTAGCTTCTAGTATCGTAATATTTGTCGATATCTTATATTTAGGAGTATAGAAAAATGCTAGGCGCATGGTATCATCATGACGGTTTATGCGAAGAAAATAACAATAAAAATATTATAAGCATTTTTTATTTAAATATTGTCGATGTGACAGCTTACCGCATTGTGTACGATCGTGGTGTCTAAACCTGATGTCTAGAAAAGTCTGTATTACACATTTAATTAAAAGAAACTTGTGATTAGTGCTATGTGTTACATCAGAATCGGCAAAAATATTTTTCATATCATAAAATTCACACATAAATTTAAATATATATAAGTAATAACTTACGGGGGTTCTCTTGTTTGTCAGGTGCATTTTAATTAATTTTTCCGTTTTTGTGTTATGTGTATGCTTACCACGCTCGATGAGGCGTATATAAGGCCTCCTCTTGATTTTTTGTAAATGAGGCTCTTCACGTCTTCTTTTCCGAGCAGTAATGATGCAAAACCTCGCATTAATTTTTTTTAATAAAACTCCTTGTGATATATACGCATCAATATTTGTTTTAACACAAATCTTCGGCGATCTCCACTAAGCTATTTTTGGCGGGCTGTGGCTGAGCGACTGCGAAGTAAGAAAATAATAATAACCGTAGGCCGACAAATTTGTAGGTATGCAGAGGTTAATCTCCCTAACTTACGGAACTTAACTGAGTTACATTGTTGATTTTCCAGACAGTGAGTTATCTGTACCAGCTATTAGTTAATTTGTACTATTATGTGAAAAAAGAGTATTTTCGTCGACAAATCATTTGTTCGAGTACATCACTATCATGCTTCTTGTAGTTTCGTGTAGAGTAAAGTAATGAATGAGTGTAACAAATCATTCATGGATTGTGCCAAAACTCGGCACGCTGTCAAATCTATACACTCATTTTCCCAAATGAGAAATAACTTAAATATTTTGTCTCTTTTTTACAGGCAAAACTGTATATTAGAAAAAAAGAGACAAAGTGACGTTTCATGGACTGTCTCATGTTTGCCTCATATATGTATAACTAAAATTTGTATATGTTGAATAGGGCCACCCTGTGCATATTTCAAAGACCGTAAAATGGTCGCGTTTTATAATATGTCATCTCAAATATGAAGGAATTATGATCATATTCTAGTGACAATGTTACTATGAAGAAAAAATATAGAGACACCGAATCGTACTTGTGCGGTTTTTCCTAGATTAAGATTTTGCCATTAATACAGCGTAAAACGGTAGTAATTATGATCTATATACCAATAGATAATGATTTCCCATCTAATAAACATTAATTGAAGTAACAATAAAGCAAATACTACAAATATGATTTCTATTTTTATTTTAATTTTTAGTGTGGCAATTTTTGCCTGACATAACTTTAAAAAAAATGTTGTCAATTATCATTGTTTGTTGTTTATTGTCATTGTCAATAATAATTTATCTTATCAAGTTTGTTAGCTGCAAAAAACATTGAATGGGCAGCGCGAAAGCTGAGTGACGGCGATATAAATGAAAACATAGCACATTATAGCATTAACGACGGGTACGAAACAGGTGAAAAGCGGAGTTTGACAATGAAATTATCCACGAGCAGTGATGGAGCGGCAGCGATGAGAACAATATATTAATTGATGTGAAACAGACGGATCTAGAAATAACACACGAATCTATACAGGACATACACACCAGGAGGAGCCTGTAGTTCACATTCAGAGGATTTCTGTGACACTTTCAAGTAATGAGCTAGAAAATCTTAGATCTGAGAGTAATGTGAACCAAGAGAATCGTGTGAAAGCCACCAGACATTTGTGAAGAAAATCTTACTTATGAATGGTACAGAGTGAGAAGAATGGCGATAATAGGAAGAAGAGTTAGACATAGTTATAATAGGGATATAGTGAACAAACTTCACTCTCATGCTCACACCAACATTCCTTGACTGCTTGCCTCTCTCTACAAAACTGTGTTGTGCAACTATGGAATAAATTACCCGAGGAAGTGGTGTCAGCTGCGATGCTAACCACCTTCAAGTGTTGGTTACATAAATAACTAGTGAACATTAAACAATAGTAGTGACATGTATGGACTGAACTATATTCCAACACCATGAAATCAACAATCAGCAAATTACTGCTCCTCCATTATTTAATTGTAATAGTAATATAACCCTAACCACTGGTAGCTTGGTCCCTGTAAGCAATACCGGTCGGTCGGATACTGTTTTTTATATTTCTAAATTATAAACTACATTTTACTTTTTCATTACAATCTATTTTTGGGAACTTGAAATTTTTTATATTGACATTATTAAATTATTGACATGAATGACATTTAAATATTTTTTGTGACTAATTGTAATGTTTTTAATTGTGACAAAGCATGGCTCATAATTTAATATAATGATTTTTTTTGTCCAACAATAAATTTTGTACGCCTCTCTGGGCAAAACATGTCGGAACCGTAACAACTTCCATGTAACCAATGTTTATGCAAATAAATGAATCTGAATCTGAATCTGAATAGATCTTTCTTATGTAATTTGTATAGAAAAATATAATTTGTAAGGTTTTTTAATTGTATAAAGAGTTTTTTTTAATTCTTCAACATAATAATAAACCTATACTCCGTTAAGATAGGCTAAACATAAACAATCTTGATTGTGTTTTCATGTTTTATTTAAAAACCCAGTATATGAATATTTTTCTGTTCTTTGTTTTGTGTTTTAAATAAATGACTATCTGTTTAACATACTGCGTTTTAATACTTTTCACCCTCAAGGGAGTCATCGCCACGACCCTGTCCTCAAAGTTTGTACTTGGCTCTTGCAGAAGCAACTCTGACCTAACCTGTGATAAAACTTAGCGCCAAAACCTCGGCCGTTAATCAGCAGGTGTATGGACTGACATGGTGAGGTTGGCCGCACTTACTCACGTATGGCAGTTGTTATTTTAGTGTGGTGAGAGCCCAACCGCGGCTTCCCCGAGCCCGCGGAATGTACATTTTTTCTTGCCTAAAAATAAAACAAAGGGTCCTAAACATCTCAGTGAGGTTTAATAATATACCATGATTAATGAAAACACCAAAATGAAGAATAAATGTTAGTCCATAGTAACATCTAATACGTCACGAATTTGACATTTTGAATGGCTCATATAAATTTCGACCATTTTACTCATTTTCATACAAAACTGTCAAATAAGATGATGTTCATATATGAAACATAAATGAGCAACATTTATGATTCATCAAAAGTGGGCATTTTACCATAAGTGAATTTTGACAGGTGATCGTCATATTATGATCATTTAATGAAACATCCACTACGGCCTTTTTAGCCCTGCAGGGAGCATTTTGTTACATTTATATAAAGTGGCTACAGCGTGACCAAACTACAGAATCTTTAACTACACTAACACGGCTCGAAAAATTTCTCAGGAGAGTACTCTTAACTTTCAGTACCTATATTACGAGTTCATACCGATCACCTTTGCACAGGGGCTGTTATTCTGTGCGAGGGATATGTCGATGACAACCTCACCTCCGGCCTAGCACCACGACCCACAGTCGGCGTGCGGTATTAGTCGGTTCGAGCCCGACATAACCTCCCCTTCCGGCTTCGGCAGGCGGGGTATCCGAGGGGATTTCCAAACGAAAAAAAAAAGGCTGTTATTCTAATAATATTGTAGGTATTCGACTGTGGCGTGGCGGTAATGAACACGACTGCCACGCAGGAGGTGCGAGTTCGATCCCCGCTCAGTGCAAATATTTGTATGTACGAATATGGCTATTTGCATTGGTCCGGGTGTTTCTATATATAGTAAGTATTTATTTACAAAAAAAGTATCTAAGTATGTTTATTTGCATTCTAGATTCCATAACACAAGCTAGTTAAACTTAGCATGGGTCTAGATGGCATTGTGTGAAATGTTGTAGAATATATATTATTTATTTATTTACTGGGAGACTCTATTGCCATCAACCGATCACATTTCCAAACTCGGAACTGGGCTTTGGGATTTCGTGCAAGTTGTCACATTCAGGTAGGTAGCAGTGCCGACGGGTCCCTAAAACACGATTTCTGCCGATTTAGTCTGCAAAGGGAAGCCGCGGTAAAGATTTATACATTTATACTTCAGTGTTTCCATCCGCTTGCCTTTTAAAATTTACCACTGTTATGTAGGTTTAGGCATGTAGAACGTAAGCATATATTACAATACATACAGGCTATCAAAAGGAAAAGAAAATGAAATATAACTGTAACAGCAAAACGGCTCACTGAAAGCGAGGACGACGCGACGTCTATAACCATATATTATATTTCATGGTAATTAATTATTTCACACTGTAATCTACATCGAAAGGTCGAGGCTACTGCGTGTATTACTTCCATTAAAACACCTATGAAGCTTTATCATGCTACAACCTAATTATACATTTGGATTAGCTTTTTCATACCGATATGATTATGTAGCTGTCTAATAATGTCACGCATGTCGTGTCTTAAAAGCCAATCTATTACCTATATTGAACATTTCATTATTTTAGAGCGTGACTTTATATTGAAAATATAGCTATATGTCAATCAACGGAGTTTCGATCTCTTAACAATATTGTTGGATATCAAGGACCTCTTACACGGCTGTGAGGCGTGGCCGCTGTTGGAGCGGCACAAGCAGATGCTGCGTGTCACGGAGATGAAAATGCTGTGGTGGATGTGTGGAGTCACGCGTAAAGATCGCGTGAGGAACTCACGCATCCGAGGCAGCCTTCATGTCCGTGACATCGCAGATAAAATGCAAGAGAGCCGCCTCCGCTGGTGCGGCCACGTCTTGCGGAAACCACCCAGCTACGTGGGTAACAAATGCCTGGCAATGGCGCCCCCACCCGGTCCAGGTAGAAGGGGCAGGCCCAAGAAGTGCTGGCTTGGCGTCGTGGAGGGTGACATGCGTGAAAACGGTCTCAATACCTTGGACGCCCAAGATCGTGCGAAGTGGAGGAGGAAGAGCCGGAAGGCGGACCCTGAGCTCCGAGGGCACCGTGGCCTCGGATGCAATCAGGACTAACGTCTTTATGTGGATGATGATGATGATGATCAAGGGACCAAAATAACTTGCAAGCGGTACACGCGTTGATTAATGGACGAGGCTCTGACTGACATTTCCCTCAGGTTGGGATGTAAGACGGCAGTCGCTCACATAAAAATCACATACATTTAAGTCAAAAGAAGAAGGATGAATAAGCAGACCTCGTCCCCAAGGTGAAAGCCTCCGATGCAAGCGAAATCAATTCCAAGTAAGATTGGTGAAGAGAATATTTCACAAAATATTACTTGCAATTTCAACAACTGTAAGTGTCCACCAGTGGTGGCCAACGGGAACATTTCCAATATGTAATTCCCGCTGACCACCACTGGTGGCCATTGGGATAAAAAGTGATAAAATTTCCCAATGTCCACCAGTGGTGGCCAACTATGTGGTGGCCAACGGGAATAATCCTAATTTTATTCAAACGGTAATGTACGGTACGATTTCATTTGGGAATATGAAACAACAATATCAAATACGTGACTATTTGAGTAAGAAAAGCGTGCGGTCCTGAGAATATTTATGATTAAATTTCAATTTCAACGACTACTGTTGTATTAAACTCTAAAATATTTACTAGTACCGCTGCATTCAAAACTACTGCATAAAATGAGATAACTTATTTTGAATACGTGTATAATCTCTAAGGACTGTCGACAGCGAAACGTCCTGTGAATTTACTTAACAAGTATACCTTTACACTAAAACGTTTTCAATATCGTTTATCGAAAGTAGATACTTATTTCTGAAGATATCTGCGGTAGCCTAGTGGTATGGGTAATGGACTGCTGAGACGAGGTCTCGGGTTCGATCCCAGGTTTACCATGGCACACACCAATGACATTTCGATGCTTTACGAAGTTATGTGTGTATTTTATCGCAGGTTTATAAGTACCCGGTTAATGGCAATAGGCTCGCCACCTATTACATTGGGACCTAAACATAAACTGGCGAAATGTGGGTGCTAGCACCTCTGCCTACCCCTTCGGGGAATACAGGCGTGAGTTTACGTTATGTTATGTATGTTATTTCTGAAGATATTCCGTAAAAACGTAGAGGAATTGCTGAAATGCTTTACTTACATACACAAAAATGCATATAATCTTGTCTCTTTTCCGTTAGTATAGAGACCATACACCTTTCGCTTATTCTAGGGTCAACCTTGTTCCCATGCATCAGTATTACATTAATACCCATTGAAAAACAATCTTTGAATAAATTTAAATTTCATCATTTACACGTACCTACCAGACTATTGTATAAGAATCTTCATAACTTACCTTGAGGTTCAATGGGCTAAGCAAATGTAAGTAAATGATCCGTAATATTGCACAATGAACCCGAGATAACAAGCTTTCGCTACCTTTCTGGAGTTAGGCAATTGTGCCTACTAACTTTACTAGTTCGTGATGTCAATATCAAAACAACGAAGGTAGTATACGTAAACGATCGAGTCTCAAAGTAACATTGTGCCTTATAAAACTTTGTTAAATATCAAACGCGTATTTCCAAGTCTGTATTCAAGTTAAACGATTTTGGCACAACTCATTAATGTGAAGGAGGGGAGTTATGGAGCCAGTATATTAATTTTTTAATCATATTAATATCGCAGGCTTGTTTGTTAGAAGATTCATATAAGTAATTTATCAAGGAGTCACAAAGAGAACGATAAATTGTTTGAACTTAGATCACTTCACGCTGCGAACAACCCTCCCTCATTTGTGAATATGTGTCTAATATGTATACATCATGGTAAATATTGCCTTAGGTCGTGTTTTAAGTAAACAAAGCCAGCGTAGTACCTATGTTAATTGATTTAATCTACTTCGGTTAGTAAACGCGCTGAGTATGAAAAAGGAATTTTTCAAAGCAGACTGTATGTTATAAAATATTCTGAATCTGTATAAGCAATTTTATCCCAACCCATTTTAAAAACCCGCGTACCAGATGTCCGTTCTGAAATCCGTTGAATTTTTAAATGTCACTCGCAATTATGAACCGAAATCACACACTTTTCCGGCTCATTAAATTCAAAGGTTCCACGGATACTTCTAAAAATAAACAACCCTCCTCAATTCATCGGACAAACATGGACAATTTTGCAAGGAAATACACTTTTCTAGTTATGTCAATTTCAGTTGGGAAAATAACAGGGAAGTGCTAAAGAAATCAAACTGGGATTATCACGCTTACCAATGAAAGTAAAATCAGCTGGTGTAATGTAATATATACAAGGAATATAATACATGCATGATCATTCTAATTTAAGCTCTTCTCGGTGAAATGGTTCATCTATATCTATAATCTATAATATAAAAATAAATCGCTAAATGTGTTGGTAAGCGCATAACTCAAATACGCCTGGACTAATTTGGCCAATTCTTTTTTTTAATGTTCGCTGAAGTTCAAGGATGGTTTTTACGCCGAAAAAAATCGAATATTTGCCGGGAACCGACATCCACGCGGGCGGAGCCGCGGGCAAAAGCTAGTAATATATAAAAATCAATGCTACTTTTCGTTGTAATGTTATAACTCAAGAACGCCTTTACGGATTTGGCTAATTTTGGTCTTGAATTATTCGTGGAAGTCCAGGGAAGGTTTGTACGTAGAGAAAAATTCGAATAATTGCCGGGAACCGACATCCACGCGGGCGGAGCCGCGGGCAACAGCTAGTTTTATATATTATTCTTGACATTCCTGACATTAATGTAAAATTTTGACGTTCATATGTGCTCTTTATGTGCCTAAACTGAATAAACGAAATTGATTCTTTTTTTTAAATACTAGAACCGAAGTTACAGCTAAGTTAAATTGCTTGTGTTAAGAGTGGGTTCACGTCAGTAGTATAATGGCAGGGTTTGAACCAAGGACCTCTCGATCGTAAGGTCTACTCCTTACCACCGTATCTTCTACTCCTAAACACTAAGCTACCGACACCGACACGACATCCACAGATTAGATTTCATACACATTAGTATTGTTTGAGTATTACAATATTTGAATCCGTTCGTCTTTACTGACGTTAATTAATATTTTTTATAGGTTCTACTCGTAGCTACTTTAGTCATTTTAACACCAAGACGGAAAAAAGTTGCATTGCAATTAACAATTAAGTATACCAAAAGTTAGCATAATAAAAGCTAATTAAAATAAAGCCTGATTTTATTTATCTAAATGCAGTCTAATATTATCATTTATCGTACATAAAATTTACAAATTTCTGTTCGCAACACTGTCCAATACGGTATGTGGTCGCCCAAGCGGTGCACGTCATTAAATATGCATGCCACTTGCACCTACTAGGGGATAAATATTGCTCGTCTGCTGCCTCCACCAGCTGGTTTAAGTGCCATACAACTTTTATATTAAATTAAAATATCGCATAAGAATATACTGAAAATACATCTTGCATTTAAGGGTCATAGAAAAAAAACTAGGATAGGGTGTGTAATTTTGTTCATGAATGTTTACGTAACTAATTGTAATTTGAAATTTTATAATAGAATGACTTGCGTTAGCTTATGTAAGACTTTATGATATACGATATATTATATCATAACATGTGGTACGCTTAGAACTAAGTCTCTAATCAGTAATCTAGTATTGGTACACAGTTTGGTACTATCCTATCAGGTGTTTTGTGGAGTATCCTATTGTGGCGGATAGTCTTAGCGTATCTAAGCTTGAATCATTGAGTTCCGTACATGATATTTAGTTTCGAGACAAAATAAGCGGGTATTCATAGTTAGGATCTTAGTTATGTTATAGTATATTAGGTAAATATTCAAATTTATTTGTAATTACTGGCCATTGTGGAGTGGCTGTAAATTTTATTGCCAATTTTAGACCGAAATTTCAATTAAACCCTCTGATGATGAGTTGACACTTTAAATAACCTTTTTAACCGCACAACAGTGTCATATAAATCATTAGCCCTTCAACAAAAGTACGTTAAAAAGCTTTTAAAAGCTGCCTGGATATTTTCGAGTTTGGGTTACATACTGTGACATTGCACTGAAATAAAAGGAAACCAATACCAGCTGCCCACAATGTAACTTGTTTAATTTGTTTTTGTATACGAATACGATGTTAAGGGTTACGTCCTGCCATTAAATTATTGTAAATTCATAATTTGATAATTGTGTGTGTATTCATAATGGGAAATATAACGTTACCAATTTGTAATATTGTTAATGGCCTCATTAAAATAATAAATAACCAATAAATTTAATACGTTAACTAGATTCAAGTTACCAAAATCGTTAATGCATGAATTCATACTTCATATTATAAATGCGAAAGTAACTCTGTCTATCTGTGTGTTACGTTTTCACGCCTAAACCACTGAACCGATTTTGATGAAATTTTGTATAAGGGTAGATTGGACCTTGAGAAAGGACATAGGCTATGTTTGGTTGCGATAACCGATATCCACGTGGGCGGAGCCACGGGTAAAAGCTAGTATAATATAAGCTTTCATAAGTAAAAAGATAAGTAGGTATTATGGGGTCACCAACATTCTGTATCTTTGCGACTAGAGTTTTTAAATTATAAAATCATTTAAAAGTTTGTACTATTAAGACTCCCGTCAGATTTTGTTTACTCGAACAATGAAAATATAAAATCTCATCGTGAGTATTCGTGAGTCTTGAATTAAGAATTGTCGGGACAGATCCAATTTTTTTGTAATCAAAGTTTCATTGCGTCGAAATTTGAATTTGTAATATCGCTGTCTTGCGTTAAGATTAATTCATAAAGTCAGCCTTACTCAAACGGTCACAATTGCTAAACTTTTTGACAAGTAAAGCACTTGAAATTAACGTTGTGCTAAGTTTTACTGAAGTTTGTGTGAATTGTTTGCGCACTCTCGATCTGTACGAAAACTGGCTCGATGACAAAAAAATCTGCAGATCAATAATAAGGCACAACATTTTATTGTAGACTAGTTAACCCGGCGAACTTCGTACCGCCAATTTGTTTCCACCCGTGTGGCGTCCGATTCCGTTCCCGCTGCACCCTCTACTATATTAAGCATATATTATACATATAAACTTTCCTCTTGAATTGCTCTATCTATTAAAAGAAACCGCATCAAAATCTGTAGCGTAGTTTTGAAGATATAAGCATACATAGGGACATATGGACGCGGAAAGCAACCTTGCTTTATACTATGTAGTGATGCATAGGATACCTGCGAGGGATATGTCGATGACAACCTCACCTCCGGCCTAGCACCACGACCCACAGTCGGCGTGCGGTTTTAGTCGGTTCGAGCCGACATAACCTCCCCTTCCGGCGCCGGCAGGGGGGGTATTCGAGGGGATATCCGCACGAAAAAACAAAAAAAATATAACTCGTGCGAGTTAACATGGCACCTGGCTCGGGGCTTTGCGCGGGGGAGCGGGAGGGGTGTATGCTGACGCTACCTAGCCTCGAAAGGCGAGAGCGGGGTCGCGCGCGGGGAAGCGGGAGATAGGTGTTTTCGAGGCAGGTGCCAAGTTAATGCGCACGAGCTATAGATACATAGGATACCTGTTAATTATACTGAAAAAACTAGTATTATTTTACATAACACATTGTTAAATACATTGTTGCTCTGTTTGTAAAATGGTTAGTGTATATTAATGTTATCGCTGTAGGTATTTACTGCCAGGCATTTTATATAAAAACAACATAGTGTGCGGGCACAGATGCGGGCAATGGCTAATAGCTAATAGCACATCAGAAAAGTAAATAAAAACGCTAACGCATCGTTTTAATCGTCGTTAATGGTACGTAATTGTTTTATTTAACCGTTTTACTACATTCGTTTTATTGGATCGATTATAAAATCATGTTTGTTGTTACTTGTTTTATACTACTCCTAATGAAAAACCGGACAAGTGAGAGTCGGACTCGCCCACGAAGGGTTCCGTAGCAGCAAGTAACATAATATAAAAGTTCTTGTAGTTCATTAAATGTTTTTTTTATTATTTTTAAGTTAATCGAACGAAAGCGAAAATTGCTGTTTATGACGTTTAAAAAAAACCTACTTATTAGATCTTATTCAAACTAAGTTTCGTTTGAAGATTACATGGCAATGTACATCATATATTTTTTTTTGATTTATCATTCTCTTATTTAAAAAAAAAGAAAAGAAGTTAAAGCACAGGTTAAAGGGGGGAGGGGACGACACACATTTTTCCTCTTTGGAATTATCTCTCGCACAAACTATTCAGTTTAGAAAAAAATGATGTTAGGAACCTCAATAGCGTTTGATGAAAAAAAATTTTTTGACTTTCAGATCTTAGTATGGACCCCCAAAATTTATTGCTTTTTTTTCTTATAGTTCTTCCTTTTCTTATAGTTTCAGAGAAAAGTGGCTGTGACATACGGACGGACAGACAAACAGACAGACATGACGAATCCATAAAAGGGTTCCATTTTGCCATTTGGCTAAGGAATTCTAAAAAGTATAACACTACATAACATTATGAAATACCACACCGTAGGCTACATGGTACAAAATGGAACAGAAAAAAGAATGCGTCACATGAATATTGTATAGAAAAACGTAGTAATAAAATATTCCGCTCGTTACCCGTCGTTTTGGCATGCCTGTGACAATAACGTGTGTGGTGACTTATTCACGCAGATTTTCTGACAGTGGTAAACAAAATTCGAGTGTGACTACACGGCCTTATGTACTACCTAACAATCTTTATTAGGTATATGTATTTGTTCGACATAGCAACATGTAAGAGACGGCTCTGTTACTTTCCAAAATAATCCATACTAATATTATAAATGCGAAAGTAACTCTGTCTGTCTGTCTGTATGTTACACTTTCACGCCTAAACCACTAAACCAATTTTGATGAAATTTGGTATAGGGGTAGACTAAACCATGAGAACAGACATAGGCTATGTTTGGTCGCGATAACCGACATCCACGCGGGCGGAGCCGCGGGCAAAGGCTAGTAAAATTATAAATGCGAATTGTAACCTGTCGGTCTGTCTGTATGTTACGCTTTCACGCCTAAACCACTGAAACGATTTTGATGAAATTTGATATAGGGATAGGTTAGACCTTGAGAAAAGACATAGGCTATGTTTGGTCGCGATAACCGACATCCACGCTGGCGGATCCGCGGGCAAAAACTAGTAATCTGATAAGTTTTTACTTTGTAGATACAATAAAATTAATCAAACTAAAATGCGTGTGTGTAATTGAATCTGTGGTTTAAAATTACGTAAAGACTACTTTTAAACTGACTTTGCTATTTCCAACATTAGCAGTAGTCAAAGCCATAATATACCACTGAAACGTGAATTCATCAATAAAACAGAGTGTAAAATAAATTATTTCAAACGTAAAACGTCTTTTGGAGTCCATGGATCCGGTGGTTCTAACCGCTAAGAAATTTACAACGCCAGAAGTCGTAAAGAAATGTATGTAGGTTAAAACTATACCACCATTCACACTATAGGAAAGTAGTTGCCGACACGCGATCAATCGTTCAGGGATCCAGGAAGTAGATTAGAGTGGAATATGTGGAATTCCGAGCTTTTTCTAATAGTCCTTATATTAAACATTAAAAAAAACATGTGTGCCCCACATGTTTTTGCCTTTCCTTTGAGAACTTATGATAGATGTGAAAACTATTATTATAAATATTGTGAAAAAATAAGTTTTTTCTTTACCAAAAAAGTAGGCATAGTATAAAACGAATATAGAAACTTTTAGTTCATTCAAAAGGTGTTCAACGCTCCCATAGAGTTGTATCGTCGTGACGGAGGAGACAATATCGCGAGTTCCATGATTTTTGTTCCTCCTACAACGCGCCTTTAAAGGTAAACCTGCTCAACGCGCTTAAATAAGTATCACTTCAAAAATTGACTAGTCCATGGGTAAAATAAATAAATATTCCACAACATTCTACACAACGCTATCTAGACCCACGGTAAGCTTTTATAGCTTGTGTTATGGAATCTAGAATGCGGATAAACATACTTAGATACTTTTTTTTGTAAATAGGTACATACATATTATACATAGAAACACCCAGACCAATGCAAATAGCCATATTCATGCATACAAATATTGCACTGAGCGGGAATCGAACCCGCGCCTCCTGCGTGGCAGTCGCGTGCACTACCGCCACGCCACAGAGGCTGTCAATGGGGTAAGAACCCAGAACGTGCTAGTAGTTTATTATATTTTTACAAACTGACTTATAAACTGTGACGATACTCATGAAAAGATACTGATAGGTATTGAGAAACAATTTTATTGTTCTACTAGCTGTCCCGGCGAACTTCGTACCGCCAATTTTTCCCTGCACCCGTGGCGTCAGATCCCGTTCCCGCTGCACCATTTAGGGGGATGAAAAATAGATGTTGGCCGATTCTCATAGATACCGGATAAGCACAAAAAATTTCATCAAAATCGGTCGAGCCGTTTCGGAGGAGTATGGCAACGAAAACTGTGACACGATAATTTTATATATTAGATATTGAAAAATAAATGACTATGACTATGACTATGACTACTCATGAAAAGAGTGCGTATAAATTGAGGAATGTGGAAGTGGTACGTGTAGGGATAATGTTTAAAAATAGTCATGTCGTAGCAGCCATTGAGACTTGAAACATATTTAGGCAGGTCAATTATGTAAAGATTTTATGAACTTGTTTGTATACAAATGTGCTTAGGGCGTAACAGAGGTGCATCGTAACAGTAACAGAGTAGTTTAATGGTGAGTGCCCAGCCCAATGGAAGATTAGTCCATATGCTCGGATTCCAAGATAAATGTTTGTAAGTTTCTGAGAATATAGTGGAACACATAAAGCTAATGGACTGATAGGATTTTCAAATTCATGTATACCTATGTTGTAAGATAATGGAGTAAATCCTTGTAGGTATAGTAGGCAAGTTCCTGCCATATTATAAACTAGCTTTTGCCCGCGGCTCCGCCTGCGTGGATGTCGGTTATCGCGACGAAACATAGCTTATGTCCTTTCTCATAGTCTAATATACCCCCATACCGAATTTCATCAAAAGCGATTCAGTGGTTTAGGCGTGAAAGCATACAAGACACAAACATACAAACAGACAGACAGACAGAGTTACTTTCGCATTTATAATATTACTAGTTTTTGCCCGCGGCTCCGCCTGCGTGGATGTCGGTTATCGCGACCAAACATAGCTTATGTCCTTTCTCATAGTCTAATATACCCCCATACCGAATTTCATCAAAAGCGATTCAGTGGTTTAGGCGTGAAAGCATACAAGACACAAACATACAAACAGACAGACAGACAGAGTTACTTTCGCATTTATAATATTACTAGCTTTTGCCCGCGGCTCCGCCTGCGTGGATGTCGGTTATCGCGACCAAACATAGCTTATGTCCTTTCTCATAGTCTAATATACCCCCATACCGAATTTCATCAAAAGCGATTCAGTGGTTTAGGCGTGAAAGCATACAAGACACAAACATACAAACAGACAGACAGACAGAGTTACTTTCGCATTTATAATATTACTAGCTTTTGCCCGCGGCTCCGCCCGCGTGGATATGGATTGGGTTATCGCGACCAAACATAGCTTATGTCCTTTCTCATGGTCTAATCTACCCCTATACCAAATTTCATCAAAATCGGTTCAGTGGTTTAGGCGTGAAAGCGTAACATACAGACAGACAGACAGACAGACTACTTACTTTCGCATTTATAATATTAGTATGGAAGTATGGAAGTATGGAAGTATGGATGTGGAATCATGCGAGTTTGGACGGTGACTGTGAATAGCGAGAATGAGATCAGGCGGAGCCGTGGGCGACAGCTTGTTAATAAGTAAATACTAGAATATACATTTTTTGTCATTATTTTCAATAAAATGGTTCTTATCGTTCGTAACCGTACCTATTTGTATTTATTCAACAAGCATTTAATTAAAATTATCATTACCAAAATGTATAATAGCTAAAACCTATTTTAATATCACGTAAATTTTTATCGCCGTCGATTATGACTCTCATCTAGACCACCCTCTTAACCCTTATCTCGTCCTCGTACAAAATGGCCGAGCGACCTATAAACGCTTAGTTAATGACCAGAGTTTTACATAAAATATGATTCATACGGCTGAAACTGTTCATTTTGCACAGGCTGCTGGGTACGTAAGGTACATAATGCAAGCTGTTATTTGTACCATATCTGTAGAATAATTAATGGCCAGGTTTAGACAAACGGCAATTCTGAATTTAAATTTTAAACTCGATGGAATTCATAACTTTTAGTGTTGCCAACTATACATATAGGAACAATAGAATTTTTATGAGCGTTTTATGAAATGTTACTTTGTCAAAGGCGGACATTTTATCGTTTGGATAGTAAATTAAAATTGATACCTATTAGCGAGGATGTCATCATCAACTTAGTGCTTATCGCGGTTGCAGCCCACCAGAACCACTTATTCATATATGATATGGTTTCATTCTAGCTATTAGGGGGGGAGTAACTGCCATCTGAACTCCTAATCCCTTGAGGAAATGCTGCAACAGTCTCATCTGTTGATTGGCGAGTGTATCAACTGGCAGGTGCGGTTGATTTGAGCCCTAAAGTTGTCTATAGGTCCTCATAAATTAGTTAGCCAGACGTATAAGTATAAAATATTACTTAAAAAATAAACAAGCATTCCATTTACGTTCCGTTATACGCTTTCCTACTAATTTATCGTCATAAAATGAATATTAATTGAAACAGTTACGTTGAAGTTATTACACATTGCTAAGTACATTCATTAAAAAGGAACATAAACGAATACATACTCGTTTTAATTAAGTACCGCTAAAAATAATTTAGTAGGTACTAATTAAGTTCATATACTTCTATCAAATAATGTTAGATCAAAAACCTGTAATGGCAATATTAATTAGAAGGTATATTGTTATGACTTATTAATGTACTAAACTTAGTATCTACATTAAATGGGTGTATATAAAAATTTAGTAGAGTGACACCAACTTTAGGTGCGCTTCCTTGGGTGCGCTTCGTGGAATACCTCCCAAGGTCGGGGTATGGGGCCGTAGCCAACTTCACCTGCAAATCGGTAGGTACACTTGCTGACTCTTAGAAGATCTGGCACAGGCTTCCCTGTTGGTGTTGGAAGGTTAGATGGTAGTAATACCCGTAAAAGCCAAAGTAAGATATAACCATAAAATTAAAATTTAAAAAAGCCGCAGATACTCCCCATCCCCACTTTAATTCTCATAACTTTTAAACGGTTCAACCGATTTCCATCAAACGTGTCTAAGTACACTCGCACACAAGTCACCTTTAATACAAAGAAAAACTAAATTGAAATCGCTTCATCCGTTCGGGAGTTATGATGTCACAGACAGACAGACAAACACGTCGAACTTATAACACCCCTCTTTTTACGTAGGAGGTTAAAAAGAAAAAGGAAAGCGGAGCCCTGGCTACTCGCTTCAAAGTACAAGCAATTCAGAAAAATTATCTGCAAGTAATTGACGTTATACAATATAATTCAATATAACAATAACAACACATTAATGCTAGTGTTACAAAACAATTCAAGGGTACCTACATACCTAAGTATATATATTGTATATAGATATTCTACAGCAGCTCATTATTGCATTGACAACATTGTTGAAAAAAAATTCTAATAAAGCTGCAATTAAACAACTTCGTGATAGCGATTACAAAAACTACATTGGCTATGAATTAATAAATAGAATCGTTATAAACGACCTTGGTATTGAGTAAACCAGGTATTCGTTAATGGTTATCTATATTAACAGTTCCAATTATCGACTTGTTGTAAAATGTATACGTATTAAATCAAATGAGCTACTCGAATATGCTAAAAAATATCACACACCTTCAACGGGTTCATTTCAATATCTTCTTCTACATATTCTTTGCTGGCAATTTAGTTTATAGTTAATTCCTTACACTACACTTCAAAACTATACATCAAAATATTATAGAAAAATAATTATGAATGAATTTTTAAATTCCGCATTCAACAATATAGGTACTCTCAACGAAAAAAATATCCCTTGGGCTTTTGAAAAGGTTTCTTTTGGGTATTTATAAGTTATAAGTGAACGAGATTATTATAGACAAGTAGACAAAGAACGAGTATACTTAGTTCTTTCTTTTTGTAATATAGATACTTGTTACGTAGATGTAACCTAGATGAATAAAATATTTAGAATTGAGCAGACTGTTACATTTGTAAGAGATTACCGAAACGTATATCTACAGTGTACGTTGTTCAAATAACCCTTTGTACCTACTTGAAAATTGTATGTATTTGGAAATTAGAGATGGACACTTTAAATAATTAAATGATCAAGCCAATTAGTAATTTATGTATGTATTCTTTAGCTAGCCTAGCCACCTTTTTTGTCGTTATATTTAAGTAAGTAAATAAGCTTATTGTAAATGTAAACCTTTGAGAATGCCGTAAGGCGAAACCGGTCATGTTCCTAGTAAGGACGTACCTAGTTAGGTATTGAGCTCGTAAAAATTAGACAAAATATTCGTATTTTTTACAATCATATTATTGGACATTCTTAAAATAACATTGGCTTGGACATTTTTCCTTTTGGACATAAGTCGTGCAAACGATTTAAAGTTTAGTAAATAGACAACCCCTGGGCGTGGCGGTGAACTCAACATTTAACTTAATTTTTTGTACGTTTACCAAATCTAAAATCAGTTCACACGACATATACATTGTATCTTAAACCGCAAAAGGTAAAGCAAGAAATTCAACACGAAAAACAACATAAAGTCATCAAAGGAATATTATACAAAGGCCTAAAATCTTTTGAAACGTTCAAAAGTAATTTAGGCATATTATAACTTTGTCACGTAAGCGAGAAACCGGTTTGCCTTCCAAGTTCGCTGGAAACGGCGACAAAATCCACTGGCTGCTGGCTTCAATCCAAGCACATATCGACCGGCGTTCTCCTGCCCTATAATACCACTGCAATGAATTTTGCCTGAATGCAATACGCAGAATGTTTGCTATCAATTAGGAAGTAACGTCATTTTATTTGTAATCTTTGAATAATCAAGCCGCATTCTTGACCTATGAGCCTACCATGATGTGTTTTAAGCGATATTGTGTATTGAATGTGATCTTCCATCTAGGTGTGTTTATTGTTATGATTTCTTCCATTGCAGTATTGGATTATAAGAAACTAGTTTTTGCCCACGGCTCCGCCCGCGTGAATGTCGGTTATCGCGACCAAACATAACCTATGTCCTTTCTCATGGTCTAATCTACCCCTATTATATACCAAATTTCATCAAAATCCGTTCAGTGGTTTAAGTGTGAAAGCGTAACATACAGACAGACAGACAGAGTTACTTTCGTATATTTATAACTAGCTTTTTCCCGCGGCTCCGCCCGCGTGGATGTCGGTTATCGCGACCAAACATAGCCTATGTCCTTTCTCATGGTCTAATCTACCCCTATACCAAATTTCATCAAAATCGGTTTAGTGGTTGAGGCGTGAAAGCGTAGCATACAGACAGACAGACAGAGTTACTTTCGCATTTATAAATATTAGTAAGTATGGATACTAGCTTTTGCCCGCGGCTTCACCCTCGTGGATGTCGGTTATCGCGACCAAACATGGCCTATGTCCTTTCTCATGGTCTGGCCTATACCAAATTTCATCAAAATCGGTTCAGTGGTTTAGGCGTGAAAGCGTAACATACAGACAGACAGACAGATAGAGTTACTTTCGCATTTATAATATTAGTATGGATTAGTATGTATAGACGACTGTTTTAACAGTTTTTATTAAAACTGAACTATAAAAATTAAATATTAATAAATAATGTTCCTGTTGAGATGTAATCAGTAGCATCATGGAATCTGGCAACACGGCTGTTGGTAAAAGATTTGATAAAAATTTAGAAACATTACACGTACTGCTAACGCAACCCATAACCTACGATAAATTAGTTACCGACGCCGATAATGTTATCTGCGATGCTGCATAAAATAATAACTTCATTATGCTAAAGTGACATTAAATGGTACCGAACACCGTCTAACAAACGCATTAAATATTTTGCCACCGCCTTCTCAACGTTAGAATTCCTGGCATCTATTTATATGATAATAGCTTTGGCCCGCGGCTACGCCCGCGTGGATGTCGGTTATTGCGACCAAACATACCCTATTTCCTTTCTCAAGAGCTAATCTAGCCCTAACGGAGTTACTTTCGCATTTATAATAAAAAGTGTGGCAGTATGGACGTATGGATTTTGCTTATAATTTATTAAAGTGTTTCTACTCTGAAGTTCGTTTACTGTTTCTGGTGGTTTATAAGTAAGCTAACACCTCGGAATCTGGGGTCCACTTTATTGAGTCTAACTGCGGGTTTGACTCATCTTCGACATTTTCCGTGAAGTGACTGCCATATGACATCCACAACGCATTGACGATATCAAAGTATTGCATTTCGACCAGTTTGTCTCCTCAAAAGTCCGACACTTTTGAGGGCTCCAACTACCCGTAAAGCCTGTGCCAAAGTATCGTCTTTTGCTTATGTGGTTAAAATAGTTCGTAGCTGACTGTATCTTTGCCTACTACAGTCAGAACTATTTCATTAGGAATCCTAAAATATGTATAGGTAAATATTGCTGTTCACAACCGTCAGAAATGTTGAAACAAAATCTAATATAGCTACAGCAATGTTTGATTGTGCTTAGTTATTAGTTAAAAGAAAATTGAAAAGAAAATCCTAATGCTAAGAAAACAAAAGAGAAGTGGTAAAAAGAAAGGCAAGGACTAATTTGACGTCCATAAGTAAATTTTGATCACGTGGCGATACCAGTATACATCCAAACTAAACTAATTTGAAACTATCCATACTGCAATGTATGCAATATTCGAAGATCGACCGCTGGGTGATGACTCGGGGTTCGGAGAATCCATCGTCGGGGTGGCACACCTAGTACAGAGAAGTAGAGTAAATAAAAATCGAATATAAAATTGCCCTACAACCTACACTACTCTAAGGCGTCCATTATACGGTAGGTAGGTCAGTTTTACCGCAGTAACGGCCGTCATTGTCTAATGCAGTGCAACTATCCTCTGACCTCCCAACCCTGAGAAGAAAGTCTGTACAAGAGCCGCCTCCGTTTTTAGCACTGTACACCTAGTTGAAGTTGAGGTTGGTTTGGGGCCCAAAAGTGTTTGTAGGGCCCAGTGCACCCCGTAGTAGTTACACCTTTTATAGCTCTTATCACTGAACATCATAATTTGAAACATATATATGAGCAAATACTGACAGATTCTATGATACTGAATTTATTGAAGAGGAAACTCGGAGGATTGGTGATATTTCTCAGTAATTTAATAACAGATAACGTTATCAGAGGGGCTCGGGTCAACGCTGTGTTTCGTGTGAGCGAACACGTTCGGACACGAACTTCCTTTAATAATAAAGATACTGTCATAACGAACTTTGGAAATGTGTTACAGATCATGTAGAAGTAGAACCAATGCTTCACGCCAAAGAAGTAAGAATGTCAATCAATGAGGGATGAGGAAGAGGGGAGGGAATACACAAGCGAGATCAACAGTTTAAAATATCAATAGATTACTAGTCCTAAGAAGAAAGTCTGCACCAGAACCACCTCCGTTTTTAGCAGGTACACTTAGTTGCAGTTGAGGTTGGGGCCCAAAAGTGTTTGTAGGGCCCAATCCACCCGTAGTATTGTATTTCGAATAGATTACTAGTTAAGTGTAACTCGTAACTTATTGATGTAGTGACATCAATAAGTTACAAGTTCAATAGTTCATTAGATCAACAGTTTTTTTCGTGAACAGTTTACTACACAATAGTCTGAAAGATCAAAATTCATATTTATGGTAAACAACTTAAAATTCGTTGTACTTAGGGACAAAATAATTACAAGATTTAATTATTGCCATAAAGTAATCCCTATTTGCAGTACAAGGAGTACTATTATCTGTTCTGTGGTAGAGGTTATACATTGGTGTAATTAATATTTTGTAATATAATAGTCAATTTACTCAAAATTATATTGTAAAGTAATTTAGAACAAAGTACCTATCAAATTTCCAATGAATGTAATATTTGGTTTCACTAACTTTTCGAAGTTCTTCAAGTGCGAATTAGAAATTAATTATTACTTGCTTTGACTGCGAATGAAAATATTGAGAGAGAATCTGCATACTTAAAAGTTCTCGGTAGTCTTTTCAAAGGTCTCTGACAATACGTGCTAGGCGAGCGAGGAGAAAATACAGCCATAGTCTCATACTAAGTGGGGGCTCGTTCAAAAGTTTAAAACTTTGTAAGTAAGTTTCGATTTATACCGATGGCGATAAGTTTATCAGTTTATGGTAGTCGGGTAAATGGATTGCTGAACCCTTAGCCATGAACGCTGTAATAACATGATCGTTTATTTCTACTGGTTTTCCAACTCCAACAGTTATGATATCAATTTTCATTCAGCTCTTAGCTCCAATGTACCTTATTGAAATTAATATTGAACTTCTAACAATTTTAGTCTCATTACAGTTGATATCATAGCATATACAATTTTGTATTGATTTCTTCTATTCGATGTCACTTTGAGTTTTTCATACTTTTTTGTTTTGTGTTCATAAGCCTACGGTAACTGTTTGCCACTTTCTGCTTGGTTTTATAGTAATTTGTTCTCGTAATGGTTAGTGACTACAAACCCAAAGAAGAATAAAAAAATAAAAACAAGATTAGCTACAACTAATTTAAGGGCAAAATGAAGGACAATATAAAAGGCTATTATTTAACTGAAAATAAAGTAATCGGCCTGAGACTTAGAACTTCAATAGCAACTTAACAACTTTTTAAATGTTTATAGACTCAACCAACCCGCACTTTACTTCGAGAACTAAGTTCAGAATTCTAGTCTGAAACAGTTGTAACTATTTAGTGCGATTGAATACAGACGAGTCATTAAGGTGCCAAATCAGCTCGAACAGCCATTGAACTTTTAGTAGTTTGAACTTCAGCTAGTTTGAACAAACTATTGTTTAGGTAAACAGCATTGCCTTTACTATGTCGGGACATTCAACGTGTCGTGTGAGTTTCTAAGTAACTCTACCTGGCAATACTTTTCTCAAATTGAACTAAAATAGTGAATGTTGCTGTTCACCTTTATACTTTATATTATGTAAAGCGGATTATTAGTTGTGGTAATATTCACAGAAATTGTATTATTTTTGGAATTACCATTGTTTGCAAAACCAAACCTAATTCTAGTATGTAAAGTCTAGTATATGAAACTATTTCGTATTTGCTTAAATTTCACCGTTTTTGATCACAAGTGGCTATAACTGGGGATCAGAGAATAAAATAGGAAAGTCATGTCTAGTAAAACAAGCAGATCTCGGTTACTTTCAAATAGCAGCCATTATAACCAAGTTAGAGTAAGTAAGGTACGTGTGTAAGACATTGCTATAGGGTCTAAAAAATCTTCTAACTATAGTCGTATTGGCCGGCGGTCATGAGGATTTGCTGGAAAGTCAAGTGGTTTTTACTGATAATATTGAAAAGTGGTTGATCATAGCATATATATAGAGGGGAAAATGGTAATTCATGGTGATTTTAGATGGTAATTTAACAAAGGATTAACCCTCAATTTGTTGTACATTTGAAGTGTCAAAAATTGACGATTATAAAGTAATTCATCACACATCTCATCCAATTCAAAAGAGATAAAATAAAGAACTCGTTGTTGTAATATTTTGTTTTTAAATGTTCATTATATTGTAATTCCAGGCCGCACGTAAACCCTGTTACGATTAATTAACACAAAGGGATTCATAATGTTTATGTGTCATAGGATTAAAAGGTAGTAATGTCACACTGTACCCACGTTATAATACTAACGCAGTCAAAGATCATAAGGTTATATGTACGAGTATGTATGACTCGAAGTTTTGATAGGTTATATTAAATATAAGTTGTCTGGGTGTTTTTGAGGTCTCATCAAGGGTCCAAGTCGGGTGCGGCCGCCTCCTTCTGCGAGCAAGTAATGCTCGAGAAGGAGGCGGCCGGTCGGGTCCGGACTAGACTTCGGGCCCGGGAAGCCCGCGCAGAGCGAAGGCGAACCGGACGTCGGAGGTCGCAGAACGACCTCCGTCCTCCATGAGCGCTGGCCTGGGGGTGACCGGTGGAGCCGCCTGTCACCCTAGCAGAAGCAGGCCGCGGCGGCGGCGCAAAGTGCGCCTCCCCGTAACCGGGGCTAGATGGGGACCCTGTGGTCCCCACAACCCGAAAGGGGCCATCTCGAAAGAGATGGTCCTGGGTCTGCCGGGGTGCGAGAGATATGCTTTTGGCAATCTCACCTCCGGCAACCAAGGACCCAAGACGGCGTGCGTTTTAGTCGGTTCGAGTCCGACATAACCACCTCCACCGGCTCCGTGGGGGTGGTATCCGTGGGGATTTATCGCACGATTAAAAAAAGTCCTCACATAAAAGGCGTATAAGCCAAACTACATGGAGGAGAAGGAATCGTGGGAAGGAAAATTCATGAATGTTTGTATTTTGCTTTGAATGGATTACTTGTAATTTATGGTCGCAAGTGAACCCGAAAAGATATGTAGCGATGCCATCTGGTTTTTGGATTTCTACGAATGATGCCGTGCGAATGCGAGGTGAGTAGCTAGTGGATCATATAGATAGTAATCCAATTTGTCTGTGATTCATTTCAGTTGTAGCCTTTGATATGCATTCAAAAAAAAATGATTTTTGTCAGTCTTCATTTCGCTGTTATATCCATTTTCAATTTAAAAGTCAGTCTTCATTTCGCTGTTATTTCCACTTTCAATTTAAAAATCAAGTTTTATTTATTATCAGACTACCTGTGCCCGCGACTTCGTCCGCGTGGAATTATTTTTTATAATTTTTCTAAAATAAAAGTAGCCTAAGTTACTCCTTATTACATAAGCTATCTGCCAGTGAAAGTCCCGTCCAAATCGGTCCAGCCGTTCCAGAGATTAGCCAAAACAAACAGACAGACAGACAGACAGACAGACAAAAAATTTAAAAATATATATTTTGGTATGTGTACCGTATATACTTTCATATGCATGTAGTAGAAAGCGGTTATTTTAATATTACAAACAGACACTCCAATTTTATTTATTTGTATAGATATTGACGTAATCCAATGATGTACCTACTAAAAAACTACAGTATCCATGTAGCCAGGGTACGTGGATACTGTTGTTTCTTTTTCCTGCAAATTATTTTCTAATTTTTGATGATCGTGATAAGGAAAATCTCATGAATCAGAACTTTACAATGTAATTTTTCCTTTTCAAATAAATTCAATAAAAAACTGAAATAATAACAAATGCAAATTACAAGCAATATCAACCGTAAATTATCCCCTATCGGTTTAGTCCTACAAATGTAAAATTAATTTGAACATAACCCGAAACATAACGATTTACAACCAATTTCCAATATGAAATTATTAGGAAAAAGCTTGAATTATAAACAGGTCTATTACGGACAAAGAATATAGTCAGACAAGTTTAAATTCTACTCCGTGGATTTAAGATAAATATTTGAGTAATCAAAGCCAGGATGACAAGGTAAACCCAAGTAAGTGACCCGGAAGCTTTTAAATTACGCCCGTTGAATATTTTATTCGGCACAGACCGATGCTTCGATATTTCCGTAGCATGTAAAATACATATGAGATTTTTTTACCTCATACTCTTCAGTCAAGTGTATCGGTGCGAAAAATGTGTATGATTTTTTAAATTTCACGTTTCGTAATAGGGAATGTTGGAACAAGTAAATTTAATATTTTTACGCTTCAATAGATACATCTAAGGAGCGACAAAGGGAATTCTGTCAATATACTTTTTTAATAAGTACCTATTTTGTAAAAGATTTGGTTAGTAGATTTTTAATAACTGGATGCATGGACATATGTATTATGTTGCATCGGATATAAAATCTCAATCTTAATGATCGTTCTTTAGTCCTTTTTTCTATGCAATACTTTTCAAGTCTACTCACGAACTGTTGTCATCTGCTGCCCAAAATAATACTGATATAAGTGTGCGACTTATATACTGAGGATCCATCGATCAATTTACCTGAAACAAAAAGAAATTAATTAAAATTTGCAATAAAATTTTAGCAGTTTTATTCGAATTATTACAAAACGTCCATAAAGTTAATTGATTAAGCTTGCAATATCAATACCTACTTGCGTTGACGACATACCTACTGGTTTCATAAGAAACTCAAGGAAATCTCCTTACGAACGGGAATATAAACATGACAAGTAATGTTATTTAACTGCTATGAATACTGATGGTCTCGGTAACTCCCCTTACTAATAGATTTACGTCGGTTGTCACCTTCTCGTTATACAAGAAGCAATTCTCCTAGATTTACTAGATACTTCATACATGTTGGGTGGGGTTTCATACCGTAAGTTATCGCTAGTCCTTATGGCTAAGTGAGAGCCATTTTTTGAGTTGTGAGTCACATAATTCCGGTCGCTGCATTCGCTTTCATAGATAACTTCGGTTTGCAGACGACTCAGTCTTGCATACTGCTTTACAAATGCCAAGACAACAGCTAATATCACGAAAATCCATCACCATCACAACGTTAGTTCCAATTGTAACCAAAGCTTGCACTTTAGAGCCGCTTAATGCTGTCCGTATCATAAATCTTAGCGTCGTTCCCTATTGCAATCCAGGCTTTGAGGGAGCCCGCATCCGTTTACACCATCTCCTGCGTTTAGTCTAACACCCCTAACCCCGAAAGGAGAGTTTGTGCCAGAGCGCAACTGTGAGTAACTGTACCTACTAGCAGGCAGGATTTAATTCGGCCCCAAATTAATCAAGGGACCCTATGTACTGGCACAATAACTTCACATAAAGACGTTAGTCCTGATTGCATTTGAGGCCACGATTCCCTCGGAGCTCAGGGTCCGTCTTCCGGCTCTTCCTCCTCCACTTCGCACGATCTTGGGCGTCCAAGGTAGTGAGACCGTTTGCACGCATGTGAAACGTGCCAATGTTCCACGTTGCGAAGCGGAGTTTTCGGGGATCGCGATTTTGGCCTATCTTCTTTACCCGTGCCCGGCTCAGGCACGGTAGCCCTCGTCCACTTGTAAACTTAACCTAACAAAATCAAACATCACAGCAATATTTTGTTTATATTCTTCTATCATAAAATTTTTTCTTATTTTCGGGAAATTATTCTTTTTATATTTTGACGCATTATACTGAGTTTAAATTGATTATTTTTTTCGTTTCCTGTTTGGCTTTGTTATCGAAAGCGTCCATTAAGTAATGAAACATTCCTTCGAAGCCATTACAAAAATATCAAAAGGTGAAAATGTTTTTTTTTTTTTCAAAACAGACGTGTCAATGTACTGAAATAGAAAACTGAACGGCAATATTTATTTTAAGGAAACTGACACGCCTTTTCTGTTTTCTACCAGTGACCTCTTTTTTTAGTTTATTTTACTGATTGTGTGTGAATATTAAAAGACCGCATAATGTTTTAAATAGGACGTTGAATGAACCAAGATTATTTTTCTCCTGAAGAAATACTAAGTATACTAAGTATTAGCATATATCACATATTTACTAGAAGGATAGGATATAAATGCGTAAGAATCTTTAAATTATTTTTTATTTTATTACAATTCAATACATAAAATTCAATTAGGTACATCAGGAAAAATGCTCAGGTGGGGCTTGAACCCTAAAACTAAGAAGTCAATTATGTTAAGAATGGTCACACATCCTAAGACTAGCCATTTGAGCACTTCATCAATTTTCTGATCCAGACTGTGCTATTGTTCAATCTTTCAATAGGCATGCAAAATGCTACCCGCTTAGCTAAGAAACCTTCCTCTTCATACCGTACTGATATTTAAGCTTAATGTTCTATGCAAGTTGTATAAACTACACAAGTAAAGCAATTCAAAACAATAATAGGCACCGCATTCGGGCGGACTAGGGCACGGGGCGGGTCCTCTGTTATCATAGAACACATAAATTATATTCGTCATTATGGTAGATTTATGCTTCCTGAACCCTTAGTTAGACGTATACAAATAAACCAGCTAAAAGTAAATCTAGCATGTTTAGCTTTCAAAGTAAATGTAAGTTCGCTGTAGTTTCTGCTGAGTTGAGGGAAACAATATATGTTTTGTATGTTGTCTTTATATCTATTCTGAGACTTTACACTGACCTACAATTTAGGTATGATGTCTATGATGAAACAAGGCATAGTGTTTGTGTTTTGTATACCCCTGTAGATCGCAGTCACAGTAAACTGGCTGCTAACATTATTATATCTTTCTGTAATAATTCCTATAATCCTTACAGAATTTACTCATGGACACACAGGTTGTGTATGAATCCTTAGTATACCTACCTTTATTGACAAAAAAATATTCTACCTACCTAAGTCCCTTTACTTCTATCATGTGGGCTAATATACAAAATGGTTCTCTAAAATTCGTTAAGAAATAATTAAAATGTTTACTTCAGTATTTACCCTGTCATCGTAATTTTATACTTGCTAAAAAGGGCATTTCTATTTTGGTGACGTCGAAACGCCCACTTCTCATAAGCTACTACAATCAAATTTTACTCGTTTACCATCCTCCAATTATATAGAAGTTACAGATATAGAATTACACAATACAGGTAAATAAGAATACTTATGATGTAGTAGGTGTTTATGGGAAGGATATAAAAAACATAATTGTTAGGGAAGGACCCACAAGATACTTTTCTTATGAGGTTTTATTGGATTCAAATTTATCAATAGGGTAATTAGAGTATTTTTACGAGGCATTAAATATGAATAAGTAATATGTTAAAGAAGGCCAGCCGACAGAGAACAATAAGTAAGCTGAAGTGGCAGTGGGCTGGCCACGTCTGTCGAAGGACCAATGGCCGTTGGAGTTGACGACCTGAAAGAAGGTGGCTGGGACAGACTGGATGCGGAGACGGAGGAATGGACGAAAGGCCTATGTCCAGCAGACTATGGTGGTCTAATTGATTTGATTTTAATATATCAAAGTGGTCAAACCACACCTCCCAGTCAATATCAATCTGATGCTACTAAAGTTACTGAACTAGCCGACACATGAATTCTCTTCTGCATACATCTCAGCGCGAAACACCTACCGCTATTTTTCGGAACTAAGAAACAATTAGCTACAATGAGGAATAAATGTTGACCATAACTAAAACTAGGCGTTGATCAAGCCAAGCCTTTAAGCTGTCACGCACAGCACGCGACAAGCGGTAAATATCCTTAATGCGCTCTCGTGACCCAAACTTGGCGCGGACGTACTTAATATTGATCGCTGAAGTTAAGCGATGTGTTCATCAAAGCATAATTGATACTGCACTGCCATGGCTCTCATCTTTTCGTTATCATAAGTGCGGAAGTTTGGATGTAGGTATGGATGTTACTGAATCATGTCAGAACGATTGAATGGATCTAGTGATCGCAGCAACAAGATAAGTATTTCACTGGCGGAACCGCGATCTACAGCTGGTTAATTTATAATGTATGAACTATCCTACATAAGACGAAGACGAAGACGGATTATACACTTTGATATTACTACCTATAGTACGGTAGGTATATTAGAAATGCCTTTGTTGATTTTTCTTCAAAAGGTTAGTAAAATTACTTTGCTGCTTTGGTTTGTTGCGCTATTTTAGAAAAAACATTTGCTGGAATTATACAGCTCAACTGACTACAGAACTAAATGACTAATTTACTTCTTGCCAGTGTCTATGTTTACAGAGAACTTCAATCTGGGTGTTCTAGACGCCAGTGAATAATTTTCTTAGAAGATGCCATTAATGTGTTTTCATACTAAATTTCATCGTCACATAAATTTACCACATTTAGATATTTTACAAGATATGCACAATTGACTACAAAGTTCCTGCTTTTCTGTTTGGAAAACTTGTGGAATATTCATGCATGCCACAGTGTTATGTTACAAGGATACACTCAGACCTACAAATACTTGAACTCAATTTCGAAATCTACTTAGAAGCGCTTTAAATGCGAAAAAGCCGAGAAGGGAGCGAATTTGCCTTTCGAATGTCTATATATTCTAGTACTATAGTCAAGATTCCACAAGCTAGTCTCGAAACTTCGCGTCGCTGTGGTTTATTAACAAACTCCCTACGGAGAGAGCATGAAACTTGCGAACAGCTTGCCGCAGCTTATTGGGCGATCGGAATGACTACCCCATCGAATGTCCGTTTATTTCAAACTTTTGAAACTGTGGATCGGCTAAATCCGACGATGGAATTTATATTGAAACTTCGTTGGACAGAAAATATTAGGGTGTAAGTCACGACGTCATATTTCAATGAAATTTAGAATTATAGGAGCAGGATTTTATATAATTAAGGTATCAAATAGTAATACATAACAACAACTACAACAAAAATCCATAAATTTTGCAGAGGAAAATGCACCTTAAATAAAATTGGAATATCCCACATATTATAAAGTTATGCTATGAGCGCAGATAACAGCCGTTCGCAATGAGTTGTGCGAGAATATTGGACACCAAAATGTTGTTAAGTCATAAATTTGCAATTTTGCGGCAATCGGCGATGTCCGGAACTAAACCAAATGGAGAATCAACTTGGGAACCGAACTTACTCCGGAATGAGGAATGGCGGGATGAGCCAAGTTAAATAGAAGACTATTGAGGACGCCAAGTCAACACATTTCAAGGCTGATAATCAGAGTATCTGCCGCGAACAAAGCAGTTTTATTTTTTGTTCCAAAAGATTTGCAAAGTTCTTTGCTCATTGTGAAATCTGTGTAACAATGCTGATGAGACTCAACTTCTGAATAAATAAATTATTGTAATATAAAGTATTCAAGTCCATTTGCAGAAAAGTAACGCTATTTAAATTATAGCTATGTTAGAGGAGGCACAAGCATCAAAGATAGTCATAACAAAAAGATCACCAGTTCGTTATAAATTAATCATCACAGCTAAGAATAACGATGGGGTACACATTGCAATAGTAACGCTAAGGGTTGTATTTCATGATACACATACCTACCTACCATCAACAAACGTGAACGTAGTAAAAGTATACTACGTAACTGGGTAAAGAGAATATGCTATTGGTTTAAAATTTTACGCTGTTGGCACAAGCACAAGTGGGCTTGATGTGATTTATTAACATAAAGAGATAATGGCCTGCATTGTCAAGCACGAATAAAAAGCTTCAAGTATTTGAACATATACTTGAAGATACCCTAAAGACTACGAGAGCTGGTAACTCTTACTGGCAAACTAAATACAGGTAGATAATGTTTGGATTTAGCATCAACTGCTTTTTTCTTGCATTTGACAACATAAAAACTTTTAGTCTCTCCCTCTTCTTTTTTATTTTCTTTTTCAGTTTTGTTTCATATACATATATTGTGCAGTTAGTATTTTAGTTAGCATATTATGGAATACGGAATAAAAATACCCACCTGTGAAAAATGTTGAATATCGTAGTTTTTAGGAATTAAATCATCCAAAACCTTTGGTAAATATAAACCTTTGAGAATGCCGTAAGGCGAAACTGGTCAGGTGCAATAGAATAAATAAAGTGGAAAAAGTACAAGTGTTCTTAATATTATGTGTATTATGGAATTTCTTTGTGCATTTATATCCCAGCAAATGTAATGAGGCAAGTCAATAGTACAATTTATTATTTATGACAACGGACATAACTAAGTATCTAAATTTAAAAGGAGTGTAACATTGAATACACTAAAGACATAATCATTATAGTGTTGATAAAAACGTAGCTTGAATTTAAATGACGAAGCGTGATACTAATTGAAAAGAACTACTGAATTTGGAACCAACTTCACTAAGTATGTTAGTTTTGTAAGTCGTTGTCATAGCATTATTTACCTTAATCCTACGGTTGTTGTAAAGTTCGGAAAACTTTTTATAAGTACCTATACATGTAGCCGCGTTTACTAAGTTTCTCAAGCACACGAGAAAGGACTTTCTAACTAAAACTTTGTAGCTGTATCTCTTCTCTTAGACGACCTATTTTCTTGTATTAGGTACAGGTAAAGGTATCTGTTTTGTATATATTTTATTGCTTCTAAAAGTAAAGACATTATTTACTGTTGATTTATTAATATAGAATATCTAGATTGATGTTAATCATTTGAAATAAATTTTAGTAACAGTACCTACGGTAGGCTAACCTTCTTTTATTGCTACGCCGCAATCGGTGACCATCTATTTGGTATCGAAATTATTGACTATATTAGGTATTTGACTGATTTTTTTATAGCATTTTTAATGCTAACTTTAAAGTTCGAAAAACATCGGAAAAAATGAAACGCAATCCCCCTGTAAGGGAAAGGGCGTGAGTTCAAGTCTCACTTGAGCGTTTCATTTTTTCCGATGTTTTTCGAAGTATATTAGGTATTTTACTAGGCCCTCATAACTTTCAAGGTAGTTTCACATAAATTTAACTTCATTAACAGACGGTAGTACACGCATATTAACATCATATAGTGCACTTGTATAGACAAGTGAAGTCGAGTGCGACGCTATAGCAGCTGCTAGCAGGAGGTATAAATTGGGTCACAGTCGAGCTGAACTAAGCGTTGCATAATTAATAATACCATCCATTCGCAATCTCTTAAACCCCCGGATATCGCTTACAATCGCGCCAAGGAATAAATTAATAAATGTGTCAACGTTGGAAAATTTGTAGTTCGAAGACGTTTTAGTAATTAACTAGTTTCCGTTTGCGGTTTCCGTCATCCGCATAGCGGTATATACATGGTTATAATGTTGGCAGGCTTTTCTCTCTTCGGGGTAGGCAGAGGTAAATAAGTCCTTCATTTTTGCTGATGTCCTTGTACAATCTCTAGAGCCTCTTTTACAATCCGTAACTTTGTTAACCTTTGAATGATTTTTTATAGCATTTATTATGTTAACTTTAAATTTCGAAAAAAATCGGGAAAAATGAAATGAAATTAAGAGCATGTTAGTAGTTACAGGTGTTTCTAACATGTATTTTTTTTTTTTTCAAAATATCATTAATTTGGATTTAGTATTTTTTGAGGTTGACGTCAGTCTATAGGTAGGTACTGATTTTCATTAAAAAAATTGTTCAGTGTTCAAGGCATTTCTGTAAGTAGACGTTCCACCACTTTTGTTACTGTCAAAAAAAACTCATGTAGCCATAAATTTTCATAGACTGTTACGATATGCTATCATAATATCAAAGTCTTCTTACAAACGTCTTCACGGAAACCGAAGCCGATCGAAAAGGGACGAAGAATTTTCAGTTAATTGACAATGTAATTAAACTGTAGCCAGTATTTTACCACAACCCATTTCCTCTTAACTTTCTAACTTAATAGGGTTCATTAAGAATCAGTATACACAACGTAAATTGCAACATATTTGCCAAAACCAAAACTCCGATATTCTATAATGGAAATGTCTTGAACCCTTTCAATTCATTAACTTTTACGAGTGAACGGAATGTGATAGGGTCGGTTCACTTCCAGCAATATTCCCAATTTCCACGTAATGACTGAAAAATGTATGTTCAGCAGTTGTCAGGTCAGGAAGTAGGTCAGTATCGTCCCTTGAGCCGGGAAGTGGAGAATACTTAATTCCACTGCGCAGCTCCTAAACTGAATTATCGTTAAAAAGTTCAACATCCAATTTCAGTTTTTGGTTCGTATGCATTTTTGTTCTGTATGCATATTTGTTTGTTTTTGTAGATTGTTCAGTTTGTGTTGTTTAAATTTGTATTTTAATTACTAAAGAGGTCACACACACACACATCTTAGCACCGCAGTCTGATTGTGATTATTGAAACTTATAAATAACTAGCTGTTGCCAGTGGCTAGCCTATGTCCTTTTCAAGATCTAATCAACCCCTATACCAAATTTCTTCAAAATCGGTTCAGTGGTTTAACGTAAACGCGTAACAGACAGACAATAACTTGCGCATTTATAATATCAGTATGGATTGTAAAATCTGTTTATGACGTACCGGAATAACTATGTTTCCTCTCATCAGGGCTTGGAGAAGTGATTGTGTTAGATTCGAAGCAACTAAACGACACGGTATTGTATAGTAATATCTTCTCCCACTACCAGGTATAATTCTACTAATCTAGCAGTAAATGGAAACTGATAAATGAATATGGAAATATTAAATAAAGTCAATAACATCTGCTTGACCTAATTCCAGAATAGCAGTCAGCTCAATCACGTCACTGAAAAACTTTTCTAAGTATACAGCGTCAGTTTTTCAATGCCTAGATATCTATCGCAGTATATTACAAAATTATCATAACTAGTAAATTACGAATATGTAACACTAGTCACAAAAATAGAATATACTCTACAAAGTACGTGTTATCATTATCTACTTAAGACATTATTTATACAGTATACTAAATGCAGTATCTAATTAATGACGTCACTGGAAAAGTTACCTAACTAAACTGCGTCAATTTTTCAACATCTTAGTAAATTACGAATACTTACCACTAATCAAAAAAATATAATATGCTCTAAGAATACTTAAGACATTATATACAGTGTACTAAGTGCAGTATCATAAATAATTAAAAGAGTAAACCAAATAATGGTCGACAGTGTACCGTCTTTCATAATACATACCAGTTTTCTTCGTACATCGCAATCCACTTAGTGCCGCACGGATATTTCCTTACTATGAAATACCATACGTACTTATAAACTTCAAATGAAAGTACACTTAGTATACGTTTTCATATTTATTAAACGACCAAAGCATTTAAATGTCTTCAACCTGGCTTTAGCATACATATCTTTATACGTTTCCTTTGCCATTACACTTCTTATTAAAAGTATTACATTTACATTTTGTGAAGTAGTTCTCTAAACGGTCGTCTCTTATAATATAAGAAGCTGCGACTACACTCTCTTATAATATAAGAAGCTACGACTACACTTAAAATATACAAACTGTAATGCAAAGGGTCTTAGAAACCGTCATATCTTTATTTTATTTATTTATATATCTACGTACCTTGTTCAAATCTGCGTTGTTCGGACTGGTAAAAAAATTCCGCCCTATAAAACTATTTACTTGCATCATTACTTAACTTTGGTCATTAGTGCTCCTGGGATCGTAGAACAGCTGCTTATTTATCCAAGTATAAATTATAAAGATTTGATCGTACGACCCACATCGTACGTTCTCGTACGACCCACAAGTTTGGACCCGCGCCATATTCTGTGCCCGCATGACCTCTTTATCCACATCGTAATTCTAAGTTCAACTTTAGCTAATAAAATCTAAGTTATGGGCTTTCAGAATTTACTTAAGCTTAATAACTAGATTTTAATAGAGTCAAGTCTCTTCAAAGTAAAATACAAATTAATTCGATACGACGAAACTCTAGAAGTATGATTTGCGATAATCCATCTTATAAACTTTAGGCTAACATTATTACCTCGATCGAGATTTACTTCACTGCAAATTTATACACTGTTATCCAAGGATACCTTACAATATTTGTATGTGCGAAGGTGCAATGTAGAATTGAGTTAGGACATAAGTTTAAATTGAGTTAACACGGCGTCATCTCCGCCAGGTAGCCAGGCCATTCAAGTCGAAGTGGAAGCAGTGCAAAGTTTATTCATCTAACTTCGACGGGTTTGAAAGAATTTTATAGGAATTTATCCACAATATCCCAGTTTAAAATGCGATAGCAACTTTGGTAGTTATTTACTTTCCCAACTAAACACACTACTCAAATAAGTCAGGGGATACTCAATATTTCTTGGATTAGAATTGCTTTAGTATAGGTACAGTCAGCATCAGAAAGATGTTGACGAACATAGTAGTCAAAAGGTCTTAATTTAGTTTTTAACCCCCTTCCCGTTGACCGATTGTTCTGATATTTGGTACACGCATTTAGTCCGGACAGTAATACCATATAAATCAATAAAAAAATTGATTTGCTTTTAACACGAGAGTTTTAAAATCATTTTGAGACTTTGCCGTCAAGAAATTTATGACCAAATAGTTACTTATGGTATACATTTTATGCACTATCTCCATATATTAAATCATTTTCGTAGTTAAGAAAGGGAAGCCATTAATATTTGGTAAATAAAAGCTATAAGAGGATAGGAATACCAAAGATCGTACAACGATATTACCTACTTTTCCTCCAAGAAAAATATCTGCCAAACCGGAAGAGGAAAGCAAAATGGGGTAAAAGAGGGAAAGTTTGCTGTTATTGGCCGATTTTAATAACATTTGTAACATGCGGTACTCAATTCTGAAGAAGATATTTGTGGAAAAGAAATAGAAAAAAGGGTTAAGCTCCTTCCGTAATTTTAGCCAGTCCCATAATGATATGAAGTCATTGAATCTTTAACTGAGATGATGAACAAAAGGAATAGAAGGACATTTTTCCTGTGTGCCCGCTGCTAAATCGTTAGAGTTCCCACTTCTCTACTCACATTACACGTTTCAAAAAAGAGTTATAGTAAAATATGAAAAAATAGTTTAAAAAACTAAAAAACACGCTTTTAGCACGGGCTAAGAATTAAAAACCCCTTTCATTTGATACCCAAATCATGGGGGTACATTTCAAATAGCCTGTCTGCCATCTTGGACCTCCGCCATATTGGATTTAAGTCACATGACATTTTTTTCGTATTCCCGACAGCAAACCCTTTCATTTGATACCCATATCATGGGGGTGGAACATCTAGTCCGCCATCTTGGGGAGGCCGCCATATTGGATTTGTAATGACGTTTCATAGCTAGTAATGTATTGTCATCAGAAGTCAGAGCGTGTGCAAAATTTCATCCAAATCGAAGACCGGGAAGTGGGTCAAATTAAGATTCCAAGATTTTCTTACATACAACATAGTTACAAGTGAAGCTAATAAAAGCGTGTTAAAAATACCAGAGCAACGAATAAGTTTTTGAGTCATTTAAAAAAAGATAATAATGTAATGGAACCTACGTTACCAGTATTGTATTATGAACAACAGAGGTCGCGTGCATTTTTAAGTTTCATTTTTATTCCGGTGTAATCAAAACCACGCGGTGTTTCACTTCAGGAAATTGCGGTATTCAAAGTTGGACCATTAACATGTACATGGGTTCATTACATGAAAAATTCTAATGTTACAAATAAACAGGAATTGTAGGGTATGTTGTCGCAAAGCAAACTCTTTGCAGCAAAAAGTTTGCTTCGAATATCCTTACTAAGGATATTATTAGAACACGTTTTTAACTAAAACGGGATGAATGTACGAAGTATTGTCTTGCAGTCATCTTTGAGCACATAGAAAAAAATATTGCAAATAGTCTAGACTTATTGAAGGAATTTTTACAGCATTAAGTATGCTAACTAGTCTTAGTTCGTAAGAAAATCGGTAGATGACGCTACGTCGCCTTAAAGACGTATAAGGAGGGAAATTTGAATCATATCGGGCGTGTCTCGGTAGCCGAATTGGTCAGGCATTCCCCCTGTAAGGGAAAGACTGCGGGTTCGAGTCCTGCCCGAGAAGATTCTTTTTCCCTATGTATTCGATTTGTATAGTTAGCATACTTAATGCTGTAAAAATTCCTTCAATTGTTTGGGCGCAGTTATCAAAAAATCAATGTTTAAAAATGATTGTAACATCATTCATTGATTCCGATAGTTCGTAAGAAAATCGGTAGATGACGCTACGTCGCCTTAAAGACGTATAAGGAGGGAAATTTGAATCATATCGGGCGTGTCTCGGTAGCCGAATTGGTCAGGCATTCCCCCTGTAAGGGAAAGACTGCGGGTTCGAGTCCCGCCCGAGAAGATTCTTTTTCCCTATGTATTCGAGTCTAGACTTAATTCTTAGTCTAATTTTAGAATTTAAATACCTATGTAATGAGACTGATGAGTCGGTTAATTGAAATAAATTTATTTTGATTTGATTTGATTTAGTCGTCTAAACTTAATCTTTTAGAATTTAAACGTATTTTAAATGAATTTAAAAGTTTAATCAAAAAGTATGATTTCTCTTATATCCAAAGAAATTGTAACAAACTAAACGCCATATATAAAGAAGCCAAAGTCTTTTAATAACTCCGTTAACATTTCTGAACGTTGTTTATTTATGTATTCACGTTTTGAGATTATCTTCGCAGCTCATGTGTTTATTTTACAAAGTGGCTGCTCAAATCATATCTACGAATACACCACGTATTGGTTCGTTTGTTGATACTATCTCGAGAATTATAGACTCGACAACGACATTACTTTAGAGTTAAATGTTGACAATATGTTGCGGTAGTGTCAAATTATGGTTTGTTTATAATTTATCAAAGATTTTATGTAGTAGCACGTATAATTGACTTGTTTGAACTTTTGGAACTTGTGTTTGGCTGTTAACACGCATATTAGGAATTTGTTAGGAGAAATACAAGTTATAACGTTGCTTACAATAATAACTTTATTAGTTCAGTTTTGTCTTGTACTATGGCTGTTTAGTAATTTGGATGAAAAATTTACACAGATATTTACTTTATTTCCTAGACCGCGTGAAAAGCTAATCCCATTCCCGCGACCCTCAGGAACTTATGGAACCTATTCCCGTTGAAAAATATGTACTACAACCTAAATACTATCCCAGATTATAATCTTTCTTTGTGCCAAATTTCAGCCAGATCCGTTTAATCAATCTGCCGTAATAATTGAATAACAAATGTCATTTATACCCAATACTTAGGTAGTAGGAAGATTATGTTATTGAGATAGTTCTTTTTGTGGCTGACTATACACTTGACTCCTTATGCTCTTAAGGTTGATACGGGACAACAAACAATCCTAAATCCTATTCACATTACTCTGGATTACATAATCTATTCTGTCAAGACTTTTTAAGAAATCCTATTTGGGTACATTATAGCCGATCCTCAGGAATAAAAGCTAGCAAATGTCCCAAGGGTTCGTAGAAATAGGATTAAAAGAACAAATCCTTTGCCTTATGAAGTACAACTGAGTGAGCTTGCTAAGATTAGTTGGCCACTCAGATTGTATAATTGTATTCACTAAAGATTTCTATGAAACCTAATGCAGCAGTTGTTCCGGTTCGCAGAAAAAGTTCATAATAAAATTTCCTTGTCGGTGTTATTGAAAAAGTTTAGCGGTTCAGTCCACAATTTCCTGATAGTGAGTTGAGTCGGGAGCCGACATCGACATTGCGAGAATCGATTCTCGAAATTATGTTTTATTGAATTCTTTATAAATCCTTTCTAAAAAAGCACTCTGAGAAGTTATCTTGTTTGTTAGAATCCTTTATAGCTGACTATTTTTACCCACGACGGAACGGAGACGGTATATATTATGCGATTGGGGTGTGAGATTGTTTGTGTGTTTGTTTGTTTGTTTGTGCAAATCCATGTTGCCATTTTCTTCGAAACTACCAATCCAA
Organism: Eilema sororculum; assembly: GCA_914829495.1. NCBI lineage: Eukaryota > Metazoa > Arthropoda > Insecta > Lepidoptera > Erebidae > Eilema > Eilema sororculum. The sequence continues at coordinate 12,931,594 of OU618552.1, read as the reverse complement.
TTTTGATACAGTTTTCAGCTTTGGGTTCGGCTTTAATTGGAGCATGTTCTTAGGTAGGTGTTACAATGACAACTCAACAGAGGGTGTTACAGCAAGCATTTTTAATGTAAATCAAAGTTGCCAATTTTCTCCAAAAATACTAGTCAGATTTTGATGCAGCTTTCAATTATTGGTTTGGGTTTGATTGGTGCATTTTCTTAGATAGGTATTACGGTGACAACCCATTAGGGGGCGCTGCAGTAAACATTATTTGAATTATTTTTTATACATCGTGGGTTTTTTCAAATTTTTTAATTTTATTGCTTGATACAAGCTTATGTATTATTTAGCTCATATTGTTTCTATGGTAGTGTATGAAGCTACCAATCGAATTTGAAACACTTTCTCTTCAATGCCCATGGCGATGTATCCATCTTTAGGGTCATCATGATCTTAACTGACGACTTAGCTTCAGATAACTTATGTATATTTACAGATTATTACTAAACTTGATATGTATGTATTTACCAAAGTTAATTAACTATCTTCATCCAAATTTCAGAGGCATATTACATTTGTTAGCCTTATTCATCTAGACGAAGAAATATCACATTTTCACATACGAGCTACACAAAATTAAAATGTACAGTACTTTTTGCTGCTGCTAATTCAAGTTGATTTATATCACGAGGTCGTGAGCTGTGTCGGTGGGGCCGTAATTGAGGGTCTAATCCGAGGGTCCAAAATTCCTTTTCACCTAAGCTCCCTGGAAAATTGAACGTTCGCGTCAAAAATGTACTTATGTATATGTAGGAGCTTTTCCTGGCTTCCGGGCGTAGCGATAAAGAACTCGTTAAATATGGATTTTACATGAAATATGTAAAGCGAAAATAATAAGCAGTGCCCAAATAACTGATATATTACTGGAGATACACATTCTTATATGTAGGTGTTTGTTATAGAAGAAAGAAGCCTCATTAAAGAAATAATGTGGTGAATGTTCTGACGAGCTCTTCCAGTTAGTCACACCCTCTACTTTCCTACACAAGACGACACGTGCAGGGCTAAGATGCCATCCATATACGGTGCAGAGTATACCAGCTAGAACCAAGCGTTTCAGTGACTCATTCCTATGCAGCACCATTAAGACCTGAAACTCCCTGCCAGCTCACGTATTTCCTTCTTCCTACAGTCCCGGGTCCTTTAAGCGGGGCGTGAAAAGGCATCTAACGAGGCTGTTAAGCTGAGTGCCACCACTGTTAACATGGTACATGTTTCCGATGGTGACCCTCTTTCCGAGACTTTGCCTTTGCTTAACATCAAGCCAGGTGAAGTCAAATTGACGTGTCCTATATAAAAAAATAAAATAATAATCGATAAAAAATTGGTTGAAAAAAACACGTCGCAAATAATTTTTGTATCAGTTTTTAAATTCCGAATATTATTGGGATAGGCATCGCGTTTTAATGAATATTTGCAGAGGGAGAAACACGCAGCTTATTTTTTCAAATTACTTCAGTAATAAATTAATGAAGACGCGGGTGTAATAAATAATATTAAATATGGAAAAAATGAAACTTTACCATCGTTAAGAAAAAAATAATTGAGTGGGCGTCATATTTCAAAGAGGGTTTATTAAATACAGTTAAAGCGAGATACATTTAAAATCAAGCTTTACCTTTTGTAAGAGGAAATAAGACTCGCCGAGTTAAAAACGTTGCTTGACTGAACCAGCGTGAGTAGTTTCAAATTTAAATTTATACAATAAATATACACCTACTGATTGAACAATGAACGTCTGCACAGGCAGGTAACCCTGCACCAAAGGGGGATTTGGAGGTCAGAGAGTTGTTGGTAGAGAGACAAAATAAACCCAATCGTGGAAAAGAGGTGCAGAATTACGAATTTTCACAAGGTGCTACTATATAATGGCATATCAATGAAGTAAGACAGCATAAAGCTTCAACGGAATTAAATTAGATATTACATAGCAATAATCCGTTTTAAGATAGTAACTGAGGAGGGGAATCTACAATGCACCATCTGTTTCTCAATCCCCACGACACCAACAACTATGGATAGTAATATCCCTAAAAAATAACGACCTGTTTGGCGTTGCGTTGCGCTCTGTGTTCTATTTCCGCTCAATACAAATATTTGTAGTCGAAATATGTCCTAAAATTATTATTATTATTATTAAATAGCCATAGAACGACGCTAAAACGAGCCCTTCAAAGTAAGTAGAAAAGTTTTTTTACCGGAAGTGGCAGACACCTCAAATCTCTTAATATTGAATCTTCTAGTGGCAAGAAATAAGCTTTGTTCTCATTTTCTGCTAGACAATTAGACCGAAAATGAGGCCAAACGCTCCCATGGTGCGTCAGGTTCCCCTCCTTAATTAATGGTTCCCGTAAAAGAAGACAATGCCTTATCCATAACTACAAGTAATTATAATATTCATAAATCTTTGATGAATCAAAAGAAATTTTCTTCCCAAACAATAATCCAATTACAGCCAATCTCGAACGTTCTGGGATAGAGCAGAATGACTTTTGATCAATTAATTATTCATGTCATTGTAAAGTTTTATGAATGGAGGAATTATTCAGCCGCAAGAAAAAATAATCTACAAAATACGGAAACACATTCCCAAGTCGTACTTACATTTGTTCGCGTTCACGTCATTAATAACAAAACAGCAATAAAATTCGTTCACGTCGTGTAAAATATCTAAGGAAAGCAATAATGCTTAAATTGTCGGATCAGTAGAAGACGGCGGTCGTGGAACGCGGGGTCCATACAAACATTTATTTTGTCGCGGCAATACCTCCCGAAACAATATTGAGGCTATAAAGAATGGAACGCGAACGGTACGGGGAAACAAGACGAGGGTGCATTGCGCAATAATGAAAAATATTCCCCCTCGCACATAAAAATTGCACTACCTATCGTTAATTTGAAAAAATATCTAACACCAAATACCCTCCGTTATTATTTTCACTGACGTATGTCATGTACTGACATAATATACCGTGTAATTAAAAGATAGGTATGTATGATACAGGTCGTAAAATAAAGGGACGCTCAATTATACGCTTTTCTTTTTAATTTAGATACTGTCAACACCGTTCATAACTTTCGAAACACAGTTGTTGACACACGTATTTAATTAAGCACTTCACACTGATAAAAAAAAGTGTCTGGCAGTTTAAAATAGATATCAAAACCATCTTGATAAAAAGAAAAAACGTTATTTGTTACGAGACTTGTTTTTGTTCTTATTTTAAAAATATATCACAAACTGTCAAACAAAGCTAAAATAAGAAAGTAATCACATTTTGCTCAGAATGTTTTTAAACTCGTACCAGAAATTATGTTCAATATTTTTTAGCAATATTAAATATGTATGGCAACCCAGTGGGTAGGTCAACGCTCCGGGCCAGTTATTTATACCATGCGACATCTCGGCATATCATATATCAAACCACTGGACATCCACGATCTCTCATCACTAAGTATAAAGTAACGACGAACTGTAAAGCTATTTACACACTGTTTATTTCAGTTACCCAATAATATTCTCAGAGTAACTGATAAAAAACTTAAGAACTGATAACCCTCAGTATGTTGATTCATTTGCTGAATTTATATGACGCATTTGTATTTTCCTTAGCAAATTTGTATTTTTTTCAATAATTTCCCAAAGTTATGTAAAGTCAAACCGCTCTATTTTAAAATTGTTTAATTCTTTCATCACCTGTCAATTTCTATTATTAAGGGTAATTAATTACTTTTATCTAAATCATCTTAATCTATACAATCGTCTGTAAAAGATGGGAATGATTAACTGTCTATCAGATTTAAGTAATTAGCTACTAAAATGCTATGTCCAGAAAAAGGCCTTCTGAAACTTATAAAGGAGGATTAAAGCCATATGCATTATCTATCAATCAACCTTAATCTTTACTTTTTAGACTTAAGTATAAGAAACTAAGGCCCGTACCTATTCAAGAATGACAATCAGTCTGAACCGCGATTTATCTGATGACATATTATATAGACAGATTGATAGATTTGACATATCACCTATACAATCTGTCCTCAGACGAATCGAGATTCAGGTTGAGTGTCAATCTAGAATACGGGCCTAAGAATTTTTTATTTTTACTTGTGTACACCATGCCTAAGTTATCCTTCTGAGTATATATCTCTTATTAGCAATGGTTAATAACTACAAAATGGCGGTTTGCGTTTCACGGATGAGCGCACAAAATACATAGTTGCATAAATGCGAATGACTTTATAAAACAACGGACAGTGACCGGCACTTCATGATAGTTTCTTTGACTTGGTGCCTTCAGTAAAAGTCAGTTTTTTTTTTATATATTCAGTCCGTTAATAGGTACCCTGCTGATTGAGAATCTGGGGTGAAATCTCAAAGATACCGGCCACCATTCCAGATGCATTGTTCTTAAGATGGTGTCCCTACCTTGATGGGCTGGATGGATGCTGTTTCACGCCCCGTTAAAGTACCCTGGATTGTAAGTCTAGCATTGGTTTTTTAGTCTACGTAGTACAAAATAGTACTAAAAACCGTTTCTTTTTATACAATACAAGAGATTTCCCATGCATGTCGGTTATCGCGGTCAAACATAGCCTATGTCCTTTCCCAAGTTCGGCAAGCTCTAGTCTATCACTGTGCCAAATTTTATCAAAATCGATTAAGTAGATCCAGATATTATATCCTACAACGTCATAAAATGTCCTCTTCATAAGCTTCTTTATAGGTTTTAAATTCCCTAAAAAGGCTAAAACAATATCAAGCTGTAAAAATTAGCTGTGCGAGCCAATCTTAACCGAACTCTCACTCTTCTTTCCGATATGACAAATCAAAAGCCGTGTAGGTACTGTACTTTATAAATAGTGAAGCAAAATGTCTCATCTAATATAAAGGGATATAACCAGTCCTATGTATGTATATTCATGAATTCTGACCGAGCTGTGTTGACTGCTGCCCGTATTTGCACGAAACTTATTTGCACAAAGTTATTTCGTCTGTGTAAGTCTAACAGAATTGTAGCCAAAACTACTTTCTTGGAGGATTAGTAATAAAATAATATTATGAGTTTAGTTAAATTCGATAAAATGCTATTTTGTTTCAATTCTTGGTTATAACGTACTTATCGAATACATAGGGAAAAAGAATCTTCTCGGGCGGGACTCGAACCCGCAGTCTTTCCCTTACAGGGGGAATGCCTGACCAATTCGGCTACCGAGACACGCCCGATATGATTCAAATTTCCCATCTTATACGTCTTTAAGGCGACGTGGCGTCATCTACCGATTTTCTTACGAACTATCGGAATCAATGAATGATGTTACAATCATTTTTAAACATTGATTTTTGATAACTGCGCCCAAACTTACTAGTTACTTGCGTGAAAATTCCCAGTTTCAGTTCCCGCGACCCTATTTACGAAATCAAAAGTAGCGTACGGGCCTATTATTGTAAACTATGAATTTGCATTTTTCAGAAATTTTACCAAAATCCGTACGTAAAAGAGTAACAAACTTCCACACAAACTTTCTCAATTATTAGTAACTTAGTTGTAGAGAAGCTATGATATAAAAAATCCAGATTATTTTTAAGGGATCTGGAATTCATGGTTATTTATACCGATTCGGGACTTCACGCGATATTGAAAAAACCGTGAAGTCCCGAAAAGGCATAAATAACCATGAATTCCAGATTAGACTCCCACTTCTAACACCAGCAAATTAGCTTTGCTGAAGTGGTTAGGGGGAATAGTAGTAATTTCGAGTACCAATATTCTTTTATAAAAATAGTAGTAGGATAGAAAAAAGTGCTTATCTTTAAGCGATAAACCCGCTAATGACATAGGTTAACGTGTTAATAGTTTATTAAATGCTGGTGCGAAAAGTGGGTCAATAGAGTAATCGGTGAGGTTTGTAGTAAAGCTCTCGATCGTGAACCCGACGCCCTAGCCGCTATTTATTATGGGTACTATCACAATTGTATTATTTTGTAAAAGCCACTAGTATCCATACTCATATTATAAATGCGAAAGTAACTCTGTCTGTCTGTCTGTCTGTATGTTACGCTTTCACGCCTAAACCACTGAACCCATTTTGATGAAATTTGGCATAGGGGTAGATTAGACTATGAGAAAGGACATAGGCTATGTTTGATCGCGATAACCGACATCCACGCGGGCGGAGCCGCGGGTAAAAGCTAGTAACATATATTGGACGTAAATAATATTAGGTAGTAAATTGATTAAAACGATAAACGATGGTTAAATGTGACACTATAATCATCTATACTCTATTTGGTTAGGTTTTTAACTAAAGGTAAATAATCTTGTGATGACTTTTTATAAAAACACATATTACACCAATAAATTAGGCTAAATAACTGACTAAATAGATGTTTAATATCGGTTTTCAGACTTAAAAATAAGTTTCTAAAGCGAAAAATAAATTATAAATGCTATAAAAAATCATTCAAATATTTGGGCGCAGTCATCAAAATTCAATGTTTAAAAATGGTTGAAAAATCATTCATTGTTTCCAACAGTTCGTAAGAATGTTGGTAGATGACCCCACTATCGCCCTTAAATACGGATATAAAGAGAAGGAAAATTTGAAATGATTCAGGTGTGGCTCAATAGCTCAGTTGGAAGAGCATTCCCCCTGTAAGGGAAAGGTCGTGAGTTCAAGTCTCACTTGAGCATTTCATTTGTCCCGATGTTTTTCGTATATAACCTGAGTTTTGAAACAACATAACATAACATAAACTCACGCCTGTATTCCCCTAAGGGGTAGGCAGAGGTGCTAGCACCCACATTTCGCCAGTTTATGTTTAGGTCCCAATGGTGAGCCTATTGCCATTAACCGGGCACTTATAAACCCGCGATAAATACACACATAACTTCGAAAAGTATCGAAAAGTCATTGGTGTGTGCCTTGGTAAACCTGGTAAAAGTTTATGTTAAGTTAAATACTGAACCGAATGGAGCATAGATATAAATCGGAACAGAATCGTTAAGCACACTAATATTATAAATGCAAAAGTACCTCTGTCTGTCTGTTACTCTTTCACGCGTGAACCACTGAACTGATTTTGATGTCTGATACAGAGACATATTACACTTTGGAAAAGGATATCCATACTTAATATTATAAATGCGAAAGTAACTCTGTCTGTTTGTCTGTATGCTCCGCTTTCACGCCTAAACCACTGAACCGGTTTTGATGAAATTTATAAGGGTACCTACTAGACTTTGTGATAGGACATAGGCTATCTTTGGTTGCGATAACCGACATGTACGCGGGCGGAGCCGGGGGCAAAAGTTAGTGGGCTATATTTAGTTGCAATAATCGAAATACACGCGGATGTTGTCACAGGTAACAACTAGTAATAATAAATATTATATTTTGTTTCCCTGAAAATATGTTTCCATTGGGTTGCAGTTTCTGTAAATGCAAGTAGCCTAATAAAAACCCTTCTAAAGATTTATATTCATTTGTGAACTCCATTAATAAAACTAATTAAGACCGGCTGCAATATTGCTAACCATTCAGTGTATTGTGTGCCAAAATACAGGCCATAAACCTAATTTAATAGTAGAAGCTGTTAGTACAATGTGATCATGACATCACCCTATAATCATCTCAGTCATAGGACGTCTACTAGAACCACCTATCAAATCAAATAACCTAAATAAGTATTTAATAGATTTATGCTTTAATGCGGGATGTAATTTCTATACCTATATGCAAACTGTACAAAACTTCAATATTTCTACGACGCCTACGGCTCCACACACAATAAGTTGTAGTTCAGTTCACAAGAAGTCGTTCCCCAAAATGAAAATTGTCCTAAACGTTAATCCAAAAAATGTTCTATGTATGTGCATATATAGGTATGTCATGTATTGTCAAACGCGCAAAAAAATGTATTCCAACAATAAATAACATTTATCGAAAAATATTAACTATTGTCTCAGTCTATGACGTTGTGTTGACGCAATTGACGATACGAGGAATCATTCCAAAGTTATTTGTTTAAAAAAGCTTTTATAATATTCTAAATATATCACCCTAAAAGCCCTAAAGATCAATTGTAAGATAAACAAAACGCAAATTGTCCGCGTCATTTAAAATTAAACCCGAGAGCGGCGAAAAAACAAATTCGACTTGACAAATTCAAGTCAAGCAAGAAAGCAATGTTTCAGACCGCTAACATATTCCGATTGGAAACCCAAAAATCGTTTGTTTATTCCAGGCACGTCGGGGGACCCATGAAGGAGGAACATTTTTCGATACCGGTATAGGTTTCAATGTAATAGAGAATGAACTTATCACCTTAAATCTGTGCCTGCGGTACTGTTTGAGATTAAGCCTTTTTTTACAAAATATGTATAAGGTGGGCGTTATCCTTATATCCTGTTATTCTGTCCCATTTGTTATCATTTAATATCGTTGACGACGAGGAAATCTTCGGCTTTTCGGTGTGGTTTTTACGGGAATAACTGCTACTAACCTGGAAAAAACACACCTACGGTTAAGCGTCATCCCTCAATTAGCAAGTACCGGTTTACAGATGATGTTGCCTTGGGCCTTGAAGACCCATACGCAACTCAAATAGTCTCTGCCACCCCTTTATTTTTCTATATATTTTACAGTTAGTATTTTAGTTAGCATAGTATATTGTATACCTATTTGTTGTGGAATGAAATGAAATTCAAACAGATATATTCATAAAAATACTAATATTTATATTGAGTGTCATCAAACTCCACGTCAAATATTCTGAGATGCCACAATATCTAATGCCATGTAATACATATTATGTATAATTCGTTCATATTATGTAATTCTAGGCCTAGCATTAATCGTAGACGGAGCGTGAAGACCCGCTGAATGACGTCACATATCTGTCAAGCGACGCCGCCGATTAATATCTGTCATTCTTGTAGTATTTTAGTATAGCTAGGAATGGATTCTAGGCAAAACTACAGGAGATATTACGAAATAGAGCAGACAGCTGAAAATGCACGCGTTCTACTTTAAGTTTTGCGCATCGACTACGTTTATTTTAGTTTGCGTTAGCAGTAATACTATTTTTACTCTACCAGGGTAGTATTTTTTTATAAAAGGACACGTCAATTTAACTTCACCTCGCCTGATGGTAAGCTAAAGGCAGAGTCTCAGAATGAGGGTCACCTTTACAAACACGTACCAAGTTACCAAATGGTGGCACTCAGTAGAAACTAAACAAGACAGTTTACAAGATAAGTTATATCACCAAATACCCCTGCGGAGATTGTGTTCTCTTAGTACTTAAACCGAAGAAATATATAAAGAAAGACTTTCCAAAATAAAATCATAGGACACCCGCAGACACTCAAAGTTATTTTAGCTATAAATATTTTAAAGATGTTCGTGTAGGGCTCAAAGCGCCTCCTATTTTAGGAAAAAGTACCTCCTATTGAGCGCTATTTCTCTATAAAATTCCAATAAAAACCAATATGTCATCTATATGTCTTACTATATTCACTCAAACGTAAATTCTCTTCATCAGATTTATTAATACTCAAAAGTTATGCATAGAATTCTTATACCATTCCTACCTTTGTCTCTCAGTTTTCAGAATTTTTCAAACCAAAAATCGTGTTAAATAAGTTATATTTTATTTTCCTAATACCACACCTAACAATCATAGTTTGCCGATAAAATGAATCGTAAATTCCTTTCATTAGCAAATAACTTAACCAATAAAACTAATGAGAACTCAAAGCATTTTATTTTCCCAATCTCTCTTAGTTCAACATTTCAGTGAATGAAAATGTAAAGTCTTAAATAGATTAGCAGATACTTCAAAAAGCCTGACTAAACATTGGCTTCCACTTTATATACCTACTTGGAAGATAATCTCCTTATTAATTAAGTAAACTCCATTTTATTTTAAGTATATATAATATATATTCCGGTTTGTATAGAGGTGGTAAAATACTGTGGGTTCGTAAAATTTTAACGATATTACTCGCCTTAGACATACCTATAAACGTCAACTTTAAGACTCATATCTAAATGGAGACGTTATCTTTTCATCACATAAAACAAGCTATAATCAAAAGTGACGCTTCATCATGCTCGTGTGCAAGGCTCCGTCAAAACCTTACATTGTTACGAAGAAATGATATGTTAAAGTAAAAAGCAAATGTTATGTTAAAGTTTATGTTAAACTAAAAAGCAAATGTTATGTTAAAGTTTTTATATCTTCTCTAGAAAAGTTACAATGATGTAAGTATGCGTTTAAAGAAAACTTATCCTTCTCGAACGCTGTACCTACTTCTTATTCAAGCATCCAGGATAATTATAATAATTATCATATTATACGTATATTTTATACAGAGATATACTTAATTTCATAGGCTATTATTAGGTGAATGGAGAAAAACCTAAGCAATAAATTTCTTGAAGACAATAAAATATGTACGCCAACGTTGGTATTTCCTAAAAAATAATCGCGAAACTGTTGTAGGAGGATTAGATAGTAAAATCTCGATAAAAGTTTACTTTTTTCTGGCGATATAACCACCTCGTCCACGTTATGAGTTTTTCCAGTACGATGGAATCCGTTTTGCTTCCACAATACTGAATAGCAATATTGTGCAGGAATGGACACGCCTGTGCTATGAAACAGTTTCGCTGAAATCGTTCTCTCAAATTTTACGACGTGGTCGCCGAGCTGAAAGACTTTTCCTAGTCTAATTGACTCATTCAAATAAGTCAATAAAACGAAAAATAATTTTTTGAATAGTTTTTTCAAGGATTATAGTGCTCCGATATAATTTTCCTCAGGTAGATACCAATTTCCAGTCGTTTTTCTCTTTATGCAAAAAAAAATATTATCTTTGTGCTCCAATAAAAGGTTTCGTTCATTTGACGTTCGTTCTTCCTGGGTACTGAAAGACGTGATAGTGACCCATGGTTCATTGTAGGAAATTAACGGTTAAGAAAGTTCGGGAATACATAGATAGAAGTTGCCAGCACGGCATAACTGTTCCACCTTGATGGAGATTAACTCGAATATGCAGAGCTTTCACTGAGTTGAAAAGTGTTTAATAACAACTCCTACGTTTTGAAAACACGTGTTTTCAATTCGGTGTAGAAACAAAACGAATAAATCTTTGGTGTTAAAACCTGTGTACCTTAGTACGGTTTCGTGAGTAGTTTAATTCGTTCTATTTTTAAACTTCTATTTTATATTTTATCGTAAGTTTTAAAATCGCAGGTTTTAAAAATGTACTTTACTGGAACGGACCCAAAGTATGGAGCTAAAAGCCCTAAATCGGCGAACATTACAAGGCCAAAATCTTTTAACCTTTTTCCTCGTTCAACAGTCCTAGGGGGACGGTTCAACACCATTATTATTCCATACAGTGAAACTTTCCAGCATATCAGCTAAATCTAAAATTACAAAGGGAACTTTCTTTGTAAAAACGTGCGAATGGCGCGCGAACTTCTGAGAAAGGTCATCATCGTTCCCGACGGTGTCTAATTGCTTTTCAGCAGACAAATTATTAATAACTCATCAGAATCTGACAAACATTAAATTCGACTTCAAAACTAATTACTCGCATCTGAAACTCACACAAAACGTAAATGCTTCGGGTAAACTTCACACAAACAAATTATAATTCGCCTTGAGTTTTTGCTGTGGAATGTTTGTATAAAAAATATTTTTTAAACCTTTTATTTAACTCTAATATTTACTTTTGTAATGTACTTTCCAAAATAATAGTACCTAAGTAGTATCCAATAACATTTCTATCTTTTTACTGAAACGTATTAATATTAATATGTATAATCTATTTCTACAGAACCAATAAGATAACAAACTGATTCATGTAATTTTTATGTAATGTAGATAATTTAGGAATTTTAAGGATAAAGATCGTTAAATCACTCGAAAATTAACTGCAAACGTCGAAAATACTATACCACACCACGATGTTAATAGTAATTGTGAAAATCTCGGAGTACTGCGCTGCAGAATAGATAAATTCGTATCCAGTTCACTAATAATGTTGCCTATTTTATGGTCCTACAACTCTAATCCATTTAAAATATTAAATATTCAACAGCAATAACTAGAGCAAGTTACGTACCTATCTACTCTTATTACCTATACTATTAAAACATTTTATATGAACGGAACAAGTTAATACCTCGGTATTAACTCGGTGTTGACTTGTTTCGCGATATAAAGTAGGAATACAGTAACAAATTATGTCCAACATATACTCTACTCCTTTCGGTCTCTTCGGTCCAGTTCCCATATACGTCTAGCGTGTTTGTACGACCATTTCTGCGAAAGTCTATTTATTTAAATTATTTCAAATTATTGCGAATGTCCATTTTTTGTACGTCTATTAGGTATAAATAAAAACACTAACGTACAACTCGTGCGAGTTAACATGGCACCTGGCTCGGGGCTTTGCGCGGGGGAGCGGGAGGCGTGTACGCTGACGCTACTAGCCTCGCACGGCGAGAGCGGGGTCGCGCGCGGGGAAGCGGGAGGAGGGTGTCTTCGAGGCAGGTGCCATGTTAACTCGCACGAGCTATACCAGACGTATTACACATATATATAGGTAGTTTACTCGTTAATTACGTAATTTCATATACTCAGTTCTAATTCTCGGTTTATCTGAGGATAGATTTTATTTAAAAAAACTGTCAAATCTGTCAAAATTTCCATAAAATCTGTCCTCTGATAAATTGAGATTCAGGACTGAGAGTCTTTCTAGAATATGGGCCCAAAGAGCAGTAACAGCTCTAGCAGGTACTTGAGTTACGTTTCTAAAGACAAAATAAATGATAGCGAACCAATATTAAAATATTATTGTTGGTTATTCTAATATACTCGTACTTATGAAGAAAACTTTGTGTTTCTTCGCGCAATAACGATCCTCCCTTCCTCTGGAGTTTATTAAACAGGAAAATAAAAAACTTAATACAATAACAAATCATTATTCGTTTGTATTTATTTCCAGTTAAACTTTTGTTCGACTACTGTTATTTATATTAGTTTTGTGAAAGTTGTGGCCTCGGTGCACGTTGTAACAATATTTATGTTAATTTATATACATTGGAGAGCTTTTCAGAAGATTCAAATGGTAAGTCAATAAAACTTCATCTATCTTGGTAAAGAGAAAATTATTCTTGGTAATGATAATATGCAAGTTGTTTTGTTGTTAAACCTGTCTTGTATTTTTTAATTCTGTTTTTTTACCAAGTTAGTTAAAGTTCAAATTGGATTTAGTAGTCACCTATAGTAGTATTTATTGAATATTTGTTATTATTCATATAAAATTGCAGTTACAAATGATGTTACTAGTAACGATACCTGTTAGTACGTTTAGTGGAAATACCGAAAAGTTTCGGAACTCCAAAACTATCCCAATTCTTTACTTTCTTTTCTTTCTTTCTGTTCAAATTTTGATAATAGAGGTGCTTACATTTTCTAACGTGGTACATGATATTTTACGCAGTCTATATACAATTGCCCTAGTTTTTCCCAACTTATAAATTCGTGGTAAGGGTAAAGGGATATATTTTATTACTTATCTAACCTCTTAAAAAGGTAGAAGGATTTACGGCGCGGATAACGCAACTAAGATAATCCTCTGACAGTAGAGCTTTTTCCCGTGAAACTTCGGGGACCCTCGTTCACTGGAAGAAACTGAAGATACTGTAGGTAGTGATTATAGCTGTGTGTTTGATTAGTGATTGCGTTGGGTTACCAGTGTTGCCACTGTAGGTATCCAATCCAAGGGTGTTTTGTATTTATAAAATACTAGCTGTAATGTATTTTTCAGTACTATATTATGTGTTTTTGCATCAAAATTGCATAACAATTGAACATCACTTCACAAACAATTACTATTTCGCTAATGGAGCTGTTAATAAACTAATTAATTGTGGGACAGCGATACTTCGACTCTATTGAAATTCTGTAAAGTTTTCTCTTTGTTACAGTTTATGAGTTTTCGAATAGTTTTAGATTGGTATGGATTTTAATCACCCTTAATATGATCTAATAAATTTATAATAGTACAATTTAGGTAGGTACGTAAGATTAGATAAAAAAAGACTTCTAGTTCTTGATACCCTACACGATCAGTCATTAATTTCAGAGTAAAAAACGAACTTTCAAATGATTTCAAATTTCATTCGAATTTAACTTTACCGAAAATGCTATTATAGCTCATAAAATAAATTTAGATAACAAAGTTACTTGAAAATTAAGTGTTTGTTTAACTTGTCAGTTCAAACAAAACAGTATAATTACTTAGATAAAGTAAATAAAGGTATTTGTAATGGACCTCAAAAAGAGCAGACATAAGCATCATTCGTGCAAAATTACAATCTAATGGTGCGAGTAGGTCATCGTAAAGTTACAATTCCTTTTAAACCTTTTTATATTAACTAACTATAGATTCACAGTCTATTTATCATTATATGCAGCCAAATAACTCATGGATGCAATAATCATCTAGATGTGTAGGTTTTTTGTGGTCCCTTGCTCCCATGGTCCCTCACACTGTGTGGTCTACTCGTAACATGCTCGACCGGTTGAAATAAAATCATAAGGATTTTTATTCGTGTAATTTGATTAAATTAACCGTTTATGTCGCTTTAGTGGTCATATTTTTTCATCGACGTAGGTTGCTTAATTACTCTCAATGTAAACTGAACTATTCGTTATTTGATTTGTTTTATGTAGACCACCCGCTGTATGCATTCTACTTGAGTGGATATTGTTAAACAGTTGATTAATTAAATCTATTGCCAAGAATCAACAATATGACATATCTGACAACATTGAGATATAACAATATCAATGCCTGACAACATTCAATGCGCCTTTACTATGACCAAATCGTACGTGGTAATGAATTATAATATAAATAGTCGAAGTCAGAGATTAAGTCGAAGTTAGAATTTACCTAATTACCTAAGTAAATCTTAAATCAGTACAGAATGTAAAGCAATATTTTTTTAAATAGCCACCACAGTTGCACCAATAGCAATCAGTAAAAAAAATGTTATTCAAATGTTACATAATTTTTATTGCACTTTAGGTACTAAGCAATAATGTAAAGATTTTTATTTCCTGAAGGTTGTTTGAAGTTTAATATATTTAGCAGACAAAGGTTTATCACGTTCTTCTCAGGCGTGAATTATACAGAAACCTTACGAAACGGTTATGGATTCAAAAAAGACGAGGCGAGGAGACGACACGATAAGCTATTATTTTAATAATGCAACGTCTGTGTCTTATCTATACCCTTTTTTTTTTAATCGTGCCGTATCGTTCCTGTATAAATACTCGTTCCTGTATAATAGATATACTCGTACTTACTTAAACCACAGTATAACGAATTCTTTATGAATTCGTTCCACTGTGCTTATACTGTCTATCATCGATGTAAACAATTAAGTGCCCCCGAGGATCACATAATGATGTCAACAACAATTGTACACCTGGGGGACATTCACTGTACCTAATCATTAAGCTAAAATAGGGGGACGTTTTGAAGCGATATTTGTAGCACCAAACGCATTATGAGCGGGGAGAATTGAAATGAATACGACTTTTAAGTATCCATGTTTTATTATTTACGTGCACAAAGGAATAAAAGGGATATTCAGTATTCAAATTATATATCCATATTATAAATGCGAAAGTAACTCTGCCTGTCTGTCTGTATGTTACGCTTCCACGCCTAAACCACTGAACCGATTTTGATAAAATTAGATACAGGGGTAGATTAGACCTTGAGAAAGGACATAGGCTATATTTTGTCGCGATAACCGACATCCACGCGGGCGGAGCCGCGGGCAAAGGCTAGTACAGAATAAATACAGGTACCAAATAAAGACAGAATTCCTTACTCGCATTGAAATGAAATTACCAAGGTGAGTGAGATATTATTATTGTGCTTGGATAGAAAGAAGCTTACTTGAATGTTTTAGGGGACCCACTAAGACTTTCAGCACACCAACTCATTCACGGATAAAGCTTTGGTGCAGGCTTTCCTTCTGTTGTTACCATGATTTATTTTAAGGTCGATAAAACGTCGGTAACTTAGTGGTTAAGGAGTTGGCCTTACGATCGCGAGGTCCCGGGTTCGAATCCTGGTCATTAAACCGCATACGTGAACCCACCCTACAAGCAATTTAGCTTAGTTGGAGGGGTTAGAGGAAACATTTGTAATTTCGGTTCTAATATTCTTTAAAAAAAAGTATATAGCGAAACTTTTATACCTATTATTATATTTCCGAAGAGACTCAATCCTCAATTTTATAGTAGGATAGCAGAGTAAATTAAAAAAGGATACAACATCCTTGTGCCATAACTCATTATAAAACAAATTTAATCTATATCATATAAATTTGCTTGTACAGCAAACGTGAACGTATTGGATGAGTAAACTAAACTGCGTGTCTATAAATTGTAAAGTTCTCCAATATACTTAAGGCGACTATGTATTAGAAATGTCGAGTTAGACACGAGGCGGTGGTGTGGGGTGAGTATCGAGTACCACTATTTATCAGCCAACAGCCAACGCCATTGGTCCGTGCGGTGTGGTTGTTACAAATAGAACACCTTATCATTGAGCGTGAACGATTTATGGTGATTAGGAGATAATGCTTAATCTATTATATGATGCTAGTACATGAATAGCAATTACAAATGTTTGCTATAGATATCGCATTATATGCAGGTAGGTATTACTATGAAATTATAAATTTGAGATTTAAGAATTTGAGAATTAAGAAGAAGAATGTTTACGTTAATCGATCTTAAATTCTGAGCATGAAAATGATTTTTTTTATTCTTGTTTGATTGTTCGCGATGGACGCAAAAACTGATAAAAGTATTTTGATACCGGCTTAAAAACTGCCGTATTTTTGATTGCAATTGGTTAGGTAGAAACCGAAGATATGACCAAAATTCACAGCATATACAGCAGCAGACATTAGCTAGTCCTGGTAATAAAATTGAAAAGCTTATATAACAATTTAATAACCAACATCCATAGGGAGGAAAGTTCTCATTCTGTCAGAATTTGGTATTATTTAAACGCGCTTAGTGTTAAGAACACAATATTAAAATCACATTACAAAACACACACTATAGATTCAAAATTTGTGTGGTCAAAAACGTACATAAAATGAGGTTATACGAAGAACTTCGTACGCGGGTCTAAACTTGTGGGTCCAAAGGAGAACGTACCTCTTGCAAGATTTTCAGTCAGGTAAATCTCAATTCTCAAGCAATATTACTCAACGGAAAAATGCGTCGTCAACTCCGATTGCCGCGTTTATTTCCGGCAATCAGTTGCACTTGCTACGGTAGGAAATGGGCAGGAGACGAGATTTCACGATATTTATCTAGTTACGATCGAGAGGGAACTCGTAATGGATAAGATAAACATTATAGTCTGATCTTCAATGCAATGATAACGCTAAAATAGAATCAATGGTGTTGTTTTATTTTTATTCTTTGAATCGTTACTTACATTTTTTTTGCGATCACAATAATTTAAGAAATGAATTAAATAAAATTACTTTTCTACATGCTATACTAGGCATAGTAAATATTATATATGGGAGCCGCAAGAGTAGGTGCAAATTAGTAAGACATGATTTCTTTTTTGTTTTTTTATGTAATTTTATCAATGTCAATTCACCAGTGTATCCTCGTGCTCCTACTAAATAGTCCTACTGGAGCACCGGGAGACCCATGTTTGGTGCTCCTACTGAACATAAAAACCAAGAGGAATAAAATAATTTCTACAGTAATGGAATACAAAATTCCGTAACTAACTAACTACTAAATTCATACAAGACTTCAACATTTCAACACGACGCTATCCAAAGTTAAATCTAAATAACACACGAGCTAGGAAATGCTGATCCAGAACCGGCTAAGTAATAATTCACGTTGTCTTACACTACACGAGTCCTCTTCCGTCTAAATGTTCCAAACTGCATCTGTAATGGCGCATTGAAAACTTTAATTGCTCCAACTCCATCTGAACATTTTCAACTCGTTGATACTAATTATTAGCACTGAAATATGAAGCTGAATAGCTGAAATTGGAGCATGTACGAACTGTCAACACTATTAAAAGGATGCCAATTACTGTTAGGTACCTATACCTATATGATACTAGGTATGAGAGTATGATAAAATAAACTGAATGTTCGTAATAAGATATTCTTAAATAAGTTTCAGTAGATATAAGGTAGAAAAATACGCTAATCTATAACCACATTAACCCATGAAGCTTCGTATCCAATCAATCAATCAATTAGCCCACCGCAGTTCACTGCTGGACCTATGCCTCTCCCAATGTGAGCCATTTCACCCGATCCTCTGCCTTCCGCATACAGTCTGTCCCAGCCACTTTTTTCAAGTCCTCAGTCCATCTGGCTAGGAGGTGTCCTACCTTGCGTTTGCCTTCTCGCGGTCTCCACTCTAGGACTCGTCTGCCCCAACGGCCATCGGTCCTTCGACAGATGTGGCCAGCCCATTACCACTTGAGCTTGCTTATTCTGCGAGCTATATCGGTAACTTTGGTCCTGTGTCGGATGACCTCATTTCGAATACTATCCTTTAAAGGAACTCCAAGCATAACTCGCTACATAGCCCGCTGCGCGACTTTTAGGTTATGGACTAGCCCTACCGTCAGTGTCCACAGGTACGACCACAAAGGAACATTTGACGCGCTACATGTGTTGCTCCACATGTTCGGCAACATTGTACAACATGCGCGATATGATTTCGTCGAACAAACTGTTCGACGATTGATCATGTATGGACAGACACATGTGTTGCGCGTCGTTATGCAACGTTGTGCAACAATGCTTGCGTAACATAACGCGCATCATGTTGTCTAATGGATATTTAAGTTTTGCGCTATCACCGCTCCCTTCAATAATATACGTACATAGTAGGTACCTGTACGTGTGTGTAACTGTGTACCATTGTATAATTTGAGATTGACATGGTCATTTACATTAATAGAAAAACACTCCATAGAATTAACAAATATGGTAAATTTCCCGGCGATTGTAACGGTCTATGCATGAACTGCATAAATCACATCACTTTTTATTATTTACGTACTTTTGTAAATAAATATTTACAGTACATGTCTAGAAAAGTGACTAATTAAATATGTATTCAGTTATTAACCCACATGACAGTGGTGGGTCGAGCGCGCACCTGTGCTAACTTACTAACACGACCGTACACATTCCGGATGGTACACAAGCTTGAAACTATATTCCTTATCATTTTGTATACCCATACCAGTCGCAAGAATAACACTTCCTAGTCTTACCCTTTTCTTCGATCAAATTAACCGTCGCCGTCGGCAGCTTAATGGTTAAGAAGTCAGTCAACTTTCTCCCGTGGGTACTTTTATTCTGTAAAATGCGATTAAAGTTTACTTACAAACTGTTGTCATCTGCTGTCCAAAAAACACCAATTACTTACTGATATGACTAATACAGCTTCATTATGTGAAGTCACTGGGAGCTTACCTGCAACAACAACCAATTAATTAATTAAAATTTACATTAATATTCAGTAGCTTCGTTGCTAAGGAATAGATCTGCCTTAGAGAGAGAGATCAGGTTAGAATCCTGGCCTAAGCTAGTGCAACTACTGATGTGAGCCCTCTCCTAACACAAGTAATTTGGTAGTATTCATAAAAAAGAGGCATTTTATATCACAGTACAGTACTTTAAAAAATCTACTGATTTATTTGTGAAATTAGTACAAGGCCAATAAGTACAACGATTGATGCCGCGAAGTGAAATACTTAGGCTACCCCATCTTCTATCAATCGTATCGTGTAAGGCAAGTAAGATAACTGTTTTTAATTCGACAATAACCATAGCCATATAAATATATAAAAGTCATTTTCAGGTTAATAGTCATATTTGCAGTAAGTGGGAATCGAAAGGCTAGAGTGTTTTGTAGCTTGGAAATAGTAGCAAATTATCATAATATACATATGGTGATAGATCACCATCAATTGAAAACGTAGGTATCATTTCATTTAAAGCATCCACTTAAATCGTAAACCCAAAAATTCACATTATCACTACAAATTTTCTTGTAGGTTAATAAAATTATGAGTTGCGTTTCATAATTAAAAATAATAAACTTGATGTCTCTTTATTACCAGACTGTCGCCTCTTGAAATGCTACACGTAAAATTAATTTCCGTGTAATTATATACCGGGGTCACTCAAAATTAAACCATAACACTTAAAAGTACTGCCATTTTCACTGTTTACGTTGTATTAAATGTAAGAAGGAAGAAGTACCGGTATTAATCAGACTTAAGTCTGAAGTTCTTATATTAATAGATACTTATGTATGCTATCAATATTTCAACAAACCATTATCGATTTCCGTTATTAGTTCCGTTAAAGGCTTTGGAGCCACGGTCCGCTTATTATTTTTGATTAGATAAACTGTTTTTTCAGGGGTGACTGCCACTGACCTCCTGAATCCGCAAAGAATACCTGCGCCAGAACCTCTTCCATTGTTTTGCAGGTACATCAACTATTGGGTGAAGTTGGCTTGGTAAAAGTGTTCGTATTCATAGGGTCCATCATGCTATTAAATCAACTTCTGTAATAAATATAGTATTTAAACTATATCACGGTCTCGATGCTAGTGTTAGAGTCAACATGATAAAATATCCTATTGACTCTAATACTATTACTGTAATAAATTTTACCGACATCGAAGCTTTAGTAACCAAACCGAAAAATTCATTAAACGATCGGCCACAATCTCCTCGGAACACTCGATATCGATAGGGTTAATTCCGCTTACGGAGCATTTCACGTCAGCCCGCCCTTTCTTATTTATTGTTCCATTAAAAATAGTTTAAGCGCATTTCCCGCGCGGCATGTTCCTTCGTCTAGCCAAGCCCCTAAATCTGATTTGCTCCATTTCACCGCCGACGGCCTAACAAATTTCCTGTAACGTATCTTGAACACTGGAACGTTATAAAATGTAATAAGAGTTTGCCTCACTTTTAATACTAGAAGCAAATATTGTTTATCAAAATTGTATTTAGGTACTGTGGTGGTTACTGAGGCGTTAATAATAAGATAAGTGTTAGAGCTGATAAAGAAAGGATATGAATATATTTTGCAACAATAATCGCGTTTGCATTATCCAGAATTATGCAGAAATAGTCATAATAGTTATTTGCGCAATTTTGTTTATCTCCAGGTTATAATTTTGACATTGAAGGGATCTGCAAATTGCGCGCTATTGTGAAGATTAATAAATTTATTCATTTATTTACATATTGCGCGCTTTTGTGAAGATTAATAAATTTATTTGTTTATTTATTTAAACACTGATAAAATTGACGATGGGATGAAAAAAGGGCATATGAAAAACGCTTAATACAGGTGGACTTGCTCAACTGGTTTAATGACAGAAGATGAAGCTCAAGACGTGTGAAAGAATAAATTCATATGGTTTGTAGTTGTTTCTGCCTATACTAGTTGAAAGAAGCGTACTTATATGTGTGTGCGTATACCTAATTAATAAATATTAAAAAAAGCCTGGGAGTGGCGAAATATTTCAACTATTTTTTGAAAAGACACATTCAAAAAGAACAAGAAAATTAATTAAAAATAAGAATAGATTACGCTGGTAACCACGATTAGTAAATACAATCTACTCCGGGCTAATACCCATTCTGACGAGTAAGATATTTCACATTAATAAGTAAAGAACCAACATTAAACTCCGTACCAAAAGCACAAAAGTCTTACCTACTCACATAAAACGGCGCTTTTCTTCGCGAACAAGTTTCAAAGTGGTCGTGAAGAAAATGCAGCTGCGACGGTAATTCAAATTAAAAAATCACGTGCTGTTCTGACGGGTCGCTAACGACGCTTGTGCAAAGAGGAGCTCTTGTGAGAATAACCCACATAACCGCCTTTAGCTTCAAACAACACAAGGTGTGTTAGAGTGTGGCAACATTCTTGTTTTCAAGATTTACAGCAAAATTCTTGTATAGTCGTACCAACAAATCTGTGAACTGAAGGATGGAGATCGTTCCTTCAATATTGCTAAATGACTTTGATTTACAATAAAACAGTATGTATTTGACAGTGCATGGCAACTGTAGTTCCAATGTCAGCCATTCGACAAATTAGTTAGTACCTAAACTTGAATAAAACAAAATCAGCCGTCAGAACGGAGCCTTATGTCTTCAAAACGGTTGCATTTTTTGCCAACTGAATCACCGGACATTTTGTCAAAATTCAAGTCTAATCTTTAAAAAAATTATCAAAATCATCATGCATATACACAAAATTGTTGTAGGGCTGATCATCATTTTTTTGGTAAATTCCAACACAAAAATCTATAACATTGTTATAGAAATCATTATAAAGTAAAAGAAACTTCAAGTTTCTAGTGTTAGGAACTCGTCTTAAAAGTTATACGAAATAATGTTTCGATTGTTGTTTGTGAATGTCTGTGAACAATTGAAATAGTTTTCAGTTAGTCCCAGTGAGTACAGTATTTTATTACTTTACTGTTTAAATTGCTTTTCACTTTACGGGTTGTTTAGAAATTTCAATATTCATTATTCTAAACTCTTGAGAAATTAATCAGACATGTTCTTGCAAGTAGTTCTAAACATACCGTTTTCCACTTCAAATGTAAATTTCAATTAACATATTCGTGAACCGTTCACATTTTCAATAGACACAATATTATTAACGAATAAATTACAAGAGAAACTTAATTGCGAATAATACGATCAACGTTCATTTCCATTAGGGTGATCTGTTTCACGTTCCCTAAGGCAAAACGAATTACGACTTCATCGATTACCCACAAATCGCGATTAAAGTCCAAATATAGTTAGCCACTAACATAAATATTCATTGATATCGCTAATTCACGGTGAGCACGAAAATATCTTGGTCTCTCGAGCTTAGCTTTTAACAAATTGGGAAAAGTTGTAACGATTGATTGATGTTCGTATACGCGAACATTGACAACGATTGAGGGTGATTTTTCCCCTGGGTGTATGTGGAGTTTGTGACTTCCTCCACCAAGAACTTTGGAGAACAAACCATAGGCTTGCAAGACTTTAACTGCCAGCAAGTTGGCTTTGCTTGGCCGGTGGGCCTAATTATTAAACGACAAGGCTCTGACGCAGGCTTTCTTGTCGAGTTTAGGGGGTTAAAACGTCAATATAAACCAAATTATGTCGAAGAGAGCGGTCCCCGGGCTCCAAATGACTTTATATACAACGTAACTAACACTGATGATGATGGAAAGTCCATACTAACTAGGCTTAAGAACACACACATAGAAAAACAAGTTTTATATTCCGTAAAAGAATCCACGACGGTAAAATTCGGGTGTTCATTTGGATCCCGTATTTCGATCCCTCAGGGCATGTAGCTGTAATTAATTGTTGACTAGAAACAATCTCTAAGAAGAACTAACGAACTTGTCTGATGGAGCTAGACCAAGCTAGACAAATGGAAGTTACAAAGGTCAAAACACCGCCGGCGTCGGTAGAGGAATTATAAACAACTGACGCCCGCTCCAAGAAGTTGCCTGGGGAGTTTGTTACTTGCTGCGTTCATTACATGTTAAACACAGGATACGTAACTTTTATTTCATAGCACCAACTGTTATTTCATTTAGCAATTCTGGAAGTGAAATTATCTTGTTCTTGTGGAGTGAACAGGTTCCATTGAGATTTCTTCGCAGTTTTTTATTCTATTTGGCAGTACAAGCCACCACCTGATGGGAGCGACTCCAAGGGCGACACCAAGGATATGGTGCGACTCCAAGGGCGTCATACTCGTGCTGTCGACCCTTTAAGAACTTCAGATGTATTCAAGTGGGTAACTGTCGTTAATCTAAGCAATAGGTAAAAGTTATAGCAAATATTTTCAGAAAGAATTCCTTTAGCATCCACTGTTCAATATGCAATAAACTTTCAGTCCCAAAATCACACGACACGGTTTTATAATAGCACAGAATTTAATTTTAGTTTGACGCTGCTTTTCCTTGATAAGTTCTGCAATAAAGGTTTATTGCAGAACTTATAACGTCATGAAAATCTTATCCATATATAATAATATCCTTGTGGTTCCCGGCGGTATTAAATAGGTACCTGGGGCACCCTATCGCTTTTCTTACGTGTCATACAAGGCGACTAAGGAAAAGCGCTGTTCTACATCCGACATTATATACAGGATCAACTATAGCGTATGTATATCAAACAGATTGAAAACAGGTATTGATAACCGGCGAGCATGTATGAAAAGTATGAGTACAACAAAATATAAACCAAAGGCTTTTCCTGCTTTGTCTTCTTCACTGACGGCACAGAAACTCTTTATGCTTACAAGGTCGGCAGAACAAGTGTGACTCCCCTGATTTTGCACACCTGCAGCAGAGACCACGGTAACCACTTTCCATCATGAGAGCCATGTGCTTGTCTGCCACCTAAATGGTAATAAAAAATAAAAAGTAGCAGAATCGGGAGGCGTATGCCAAAATCGTACCAAGAAATGGAAACTGGGAAGATCTTGTCTCCGTCTACTGGGAAATGGACATGACTCTCTATATATATGTATTCACCGAGCTACAACACCACCCTGTGTGTTGCTAGCATCGAAAATGTAACTTAACACCAGCTCGTTTGACATTGAGATAAAATAAATTATTCAGCCACTAAACTGTATTTAATTGCTCTTAATTGCTATGTACGGAGCAGCCAATTGAAGCGACAAGTTTAGCATCTACCTACTATACTAATTAATTGATGTTCAGGTATAATGAAACATATCCTGGTTTGAGCAAAACAATAGTGAAATTAAGCTTATTATTCTGCTGGGCAACTAAACGCATACGTCCCGAGCACAATATCAAACAACACCCACGCAACAATCAAGCAATGGAGCAGCGGCTAACTATTTGAGCCACGGTCAATTTTAGCCAATTTCAGTCTCAAATAGATTGTTTGTCACATTTGCGTTGCACTTTGATAATGCTCAATTATATCATAACAGATGTTCAAATCAAAATGATCTGTATTACGAATGTAATAGCGTTTTACGGTCTAATTACGATATTTTAATGCTATTGCCACACTACCGGGATATGATAATAATAACTGCCATAATTTCAACAACGTATCCGTCTTTAGTTCAAGTCCCATATGACGTGCTATGCGTCATAGGCAAAGTACACTATAACTAGGAAATAATATTATATAAACAACACGTATCAATAAACAATAATGTCAGCACTAAACTTATACGAGTAAAACCCCACTCTAAATCTCAGTAAAATCATGTAGAATAATTAGTATATAAGAGTGTGTAAATAGTAAATAAATTAATCTTGTTCCAACTGGTAAAACATCTTTTACTTACTCCGCAATATTGGTGACCCCGACGTGATCTCCTAGTGCTGATATAATTGCAGGCCAACTGCAGCCCTGAAAAGGTTTTCAGCAGCAAACCTAGGAACTATCACAGATCACTGTGGAGCTATATTTGGGAAAATTCACCCAACAGCCCACCAGCTTACCGACCACCACCATCAGCGAAATAGCACATTTCAGTTGGCTTCCCACAAGCGGGTCTAACCAGCTGAAATTTCAAGAGGCTAAACGCAATCATGGCACCGATAATTCCAGCCGGAACACAGTCAAAAAACCCCGGCACATCAGCTGAATCAATCAGCGACAGCCAGGTGGTGGCTGCAATTAGCATTACGGAGAAAATACCATCGTTTTGGACAGATTCACCGCGCTTATGGTTCGCGCAATTCGAGGCCATCGTAGCCTCCCAAAAGCAAGGTGACGAATATAAATATAATAGCGTCATCGCAAAATTACCAAAAGAGGTCATACATCAGGTTAGCGACATCCTGACGTCACCGCCAAACGCAGACAAGTACCGTAAAATCAAGGAAAGATTAATTGCGTGCTATGAGGAAAGCGAACAACGACGCTTCCACAAATTGCTATCGGAGATGGACCTAGATGACTCAACACCATCACAGCTGTTGAGAAAAATGAAAGAAGCCAGCTGCGACAAAATGACCGAAGATACCATCAGATTATTATGGTTCAGACAGCTTCCGGTATCAATCACCTCCATATTGGCAGTCTCCGAAGACCTCGACCTCACAAAATTATGCGAAATGGCGGACCGAATTTATGAAAATATGCGCTATAAAACCAAAACAAACAACTCGTCACAGAAACCCGCCGACGTTTACTTAATAACAATGCTGACGTCACAAATTGCAGCTATGCGAGTTGAAATAGACGAGCTCCGCGGTATGAGTAATCGCCGACCGATGCAACGCAGCAAATTCCGAGCAAGGTCGCAATCACGCTCACGGTCACGTACACGGCTATGTTATTATCACAGACGATTCAAAACAAAAGCATATAAATGCGATCAGCCGTGCTCGTGGATAAATAAAACCGATAAAAATTCGGGAAACGAGAACTAGCGCAGAACACGACGGGACTCTGTGCCATACAACCCGCCAACCGTCTAACTATAACCGACTCAAACAGTGGTTATAGGTTTTTAGTAGACACGGGAGCAAATATTTCTGTATTACAAAACGCACAGGGTAAGAAAAACGCGAGCAACTACAAACTGTATGCCGCAAACGGGTCAATTATAGAAACTTATGGCGAAAGCACATTAACGCTAAATCTGGGGTTACGCAGACCTTTTACTTGGACGTTCGTAATCGCCGATGTAAAAATGCCTATCTTAGGAGCTGATTTCCTAGAGCACCACAAATTATTAGTGGATCTATACGGCAAAAGGCTGATCGACCAAGAAACAAAATTAACGACGCCTGCGAAAATTGCAAGAGAAACACACATGCCTTCAATTAGATCCATCGACGCGAGATTACCCGAACATATAAAGCGCCTGTTAGAGAAATACGTAAACGTCACTAGACCAAGACCATTTAAAAAACCCACAGAGCATGGAATACAGCATCACATCATAACAAAAGGTCCTCCAGTTTATGCCCGCGCGCGCCCACTACCACCCGACAAATATAAGGCAGCAAAAAAGGAATTCCAAGAGCTAATAAACCTAGGAATATTAGAACCTTCCAGTAGTCCTTGGGCATCGCCTCTCCACATGGTAAAGAAAAAGAATGGGGAATGGAGACCGTGCGGAGACTACCGCGCGTTAAATAAAATAACAGTTCCCGACAGATATCCCTTGCCAAGACTGTTAGACTTTACATACATCGCAAGTGGAAAAACAATATTCAGCAAAATTGATATAAAGAAGGCGTTCCACCAAATCCCTGTTGCGGAACCAGAGAAGACCGCAATAATCACGCAAATGGGTTTATTTCACTGGAATTTCATGCCATTTGGCCTCAGAAATTCAGCTCAAACGTTCCAGAGGTTTATGGACTCCCTGTTCAGAGACCTGGACTACATATATATCTTCGTGGACGACATACTCATAGCAAGTCAAAATACCGAACAACATTACGTTCAATTAGAGGAAGTATTCAATCGCCTAAGTAAAAACGGCATCTCAATCAATACGAGCAAATGCGAATTCGAAAAGACAGAGATAGATTTCTTAGGTTATCATATAACGAGCCAAGGAATCACCCCCACGTCTGAGAAAGTACGAGCAATAAACGAATACCCAAAACCAAAGGTGGTAAAGGAGCTACGTCGATTTTTGGGAATGATGAATTTCTACAGAAGTAGTATCCCACACGCCGCCAGACACCAAGCTCCGCTCAACAAATACTTAATAAACTCCAAAAAGAATGACAATACGCCAATCGAGTGGAATACGGAAGCTAACCAAGCATTCGAACACTGCAAACAGGACATAAGAGATGTCACAACACTCGCATTCCCGGAAACAGACACACCACTAGCCATTATGACAGATGCTAGTTTAAAATGTGTAGGCGCCGTACTTCAACAAAAAGTTCAAGGAAAATGGAAACCCGTATCATTTTTTTCAAAAGGGTTAAGCGAGACACAAACAAAATATTCCACATACGATCGAGAACTACTCGGTATTTACATGGCAATAAAAAACTTTAGACGACTAATAGAAGGTCGCACATTTACAATATACACGGATCATAAGCCACTGATTCATGCATTCGACAAGAAGCAATCAGTGGATGAATCCCCTAGAAGAATAAGGTACCTAGAATATATTGCACAATTCTGCACAGACATAAGGCACGTCACGGGCAGCGAAAACGTGGTAGCCGACGCACTATCACGGGTAATAGAAACAATAGAACTACCCCAAATTCTCAACTGGCAAGAGGTAAAAAAATACCAAGACAGTGACCCGGAGTTAACAAAACTAAAACAAAATAGGTCACTAAAAATGGCACGGGTACCGATACAAAACAATAATATCAAAATTTATTGTGATATATCCACCGGTACAACAAGGCCATACCTACCACAAAAGTTCAGAAAAACAATTTTTGATAGTTTTCACAACATGAGCCACCCAGGGAAAAACACAACAAAAAAGTTGATAACCGCAAAATACGTCTGGAATAGCATGCACAAAGACATTTACGAAATGTGCAAAACATGTTTACAATGCCAGCAATCAAAAGTTCAGCGGCACACAGTATCACCCCTGGGCAAATTTATGCCAGCAGAACGATTTAGCCACATACACATAGACATTGTGGGCCCCCTAACGACATCACAAAACAAAAGATACATCGTCACTATGATCGATCGTTGTACGTCATGGCCAGAAGCATATCCTATTTCGGACATCACAGCAGAAACTGTAGCCAAAACCTTATACGACGGCTGGATCACACGTTTTGGATGCCCCAATTATATAACAACGGATCAAGGACGACAATTCGAGTCTGAGCTATTCAGAAGCCTAACCAAATTCCTGGGTATACAAAAAATCCGTACTACACCATATCACCCTCAATCAAACTCCAAAGTAGAAAGACTGCACAGAACCATGAAAGCAGCTTTGATGGCAAGAGGAAATACCGAAAATTGGACGAAAGAATTACCATCGGTATTATTCGGGATACGTACCAGCATTCGACAAGACACTGGATACTCAGCAGCCGAATTGGTCTACGGAACAACAATAAAATTACCAGCAGCATATTTTGGCGACTGTTCTAAAAACACAACATACGCAGAGTTTGTGGAAAAAAATAAAGATAACATAACGCACATGACGTCAATTCCACAACGACAAAGCTCAAACAAAAACATATTCGTACACCCACGCTTAGCCGACTGTACACACGTATTTCTACGATGCGATAAGCTACGTCCTACGCTCACACCACCTTACGACGGACCGTTTCTCGTAGTCAAACGTGACAACAAAATAGTCACGATCAAGCGAAACGGCAGGGAAGTGAACGTGTCGATTGACAGGCTAAAGCCAGCATTCACGACGAGCGACGACAAGATAGAAGCTCAAAATCAAGAGCAAGATAAGGCAGAGCCAATTCAAAACATAAGAAGAACACGTTCGGGAAGAATATCACGACCCACCGTCCGTTTCAAACAATGATATAAAAAGGGCAAAATGAAAATAAAAGTCACTCCACAGCAAGCCACAAGAAACAACACACAAGATGGGAAGCAGTCAAACCCACGAAATGGAACAAATAAACATGGTGCAGAACAATAACCTGGCAGCAAAGGCAGAAAAGAACACACACATGGCAGCAGAAATTAAAAAAATAAAAATCTGGATCGGAGTACTCATCGCTATAATTATACTAGCAGCAATAATAATAACAATCACCAGACTCGTACAGAAAACTAACAAAGTCATGGACAAAAAGATAAACAAAATAATCAAGGAAATGCAACAAGTGTAACCAACTGCAGAAAAAGTACAACATCAGCAAACATTTTTATAAAGGGGGGAGTACTATGACGTGCTATGCGTCATAGGCAAAGTACACTATAACTAGGAAATAATATTATATAAACAACACGTATCAATAAACAATAATGTCAGCACTAAACTTATACGAGTAAAACCCCACTCTAAATCTCAGTAAAATCATGTAGAATAATTAGTATATAAGAGTGTGTAAATAGTAAATAAATTAATCTTGTTCCAACTGGTAAAACATCTTTTACTTACTCCGCAATATCCCACTTGAGTCCTTCTTTTCCCGATGTATTCCGAACTTGAAAGACGAATTTTTCAACAGGTACGAGAAATAGTGAAGTGAACCAAGCAAACATTAGTTTGTCCATTGCAAGTGAGCCCTGCAGGAGATAAATGTGGAAATGCCAGAAAGTACAGTCATAGCACAGTAATTTAGCACTTGAAAGAAACCGCAGCAGGTAATTCTTTATAGCCTTTGAGTCCCAAAATCCCACTTCACTATCGAATACATAGGGAAAAAGAATCTTGTCGGGCGAGACTCGAACCCGCAGTCTTTCCCTTACAGGGGGAGTGCCTGACCAATTCGGCTACCGAGACACGCCCGATATGATTCAAATTTCCCATCTTATACGTTTTTAAGGCGACGGTGGCGTCATCTACCGATTTTCTTACGAACTATCGGAATCAATGAATGATGTTCATTTCTGAGAAGATTCTTTTTTCCTATGTATTCGATTTGTATAGTTAGCATACTATACATACTCTACATAGTTAGCATACTCAGAGGAGTGTCCACTCCGTCGTTTCCTTGGAGGAATGCGTGAGCTTCATGACCTCACACCGGCAGCAATAGACTGGCTTCGCCAACTGGACGTCGACATATGAGGACTCGAGCAGAGGCCATACGAAATGATGAGTTAGCATACTTAATGCTGTAAAAATTCACCCACTTCACTAGTCTTCTAGTGCAAGTAAGTTATCCAAATATACTTAGTTCGAGAGTCACGTTGTCAGTATGTGATTCGGCACTCGAAATTCTCAATCAGTAAACATGAAAGGCAAAAGAAATCTAATTTATACTGACAAAAATATTCATCCGCAATATTTTTTCTACGAAATAAACGAACTGTCCATAACCGATGCTCCTAAATACAATGTTCTCGACGAATAGAACACAAAGAAATAATTTGTATTTCCTTGGGAATTACAATAGTACAATCAAATGGATTTATTGCAATGAAAGAGGAAAATAAAGTTGTCATTCACCAATCGAAAGACGGAAATGTAACAAAATGTATTTCCTTTTTATTTGCTTGTTTTTGAAACCAAATTAAATAAAATATTCCACAACATTCTACACAACGCTATCCAGACCCATGGTAAGCTTTTATAGGTTGTGTTGTGGAATCTAGAATGCGGATAAACATACTTATATACTTTTTTTGTAAAAACATACATATTATACATAGAAACACCCAGACCAATGCAAATAGCCATATTCATGCATACAAATATTTGCACTGAGCGGGAATCGAACCCGCGCCTCCTGCGTGGCAGTCGCGTGCACTACCGCCACGCCACGGTTGGTTAAGAATGTATTCCTCGTAGTATGTATTCCTCATACTACCTATCCTACTATTATAAACGCCAAAGTTTGTAAAGATGGATGGATGGATGAATTCGAATACATCGGGAAAAATGAAATGCTCAAGACCCACGACCTTTCCCTTACAGGGAGAAAAAATTGATAAAAAAAGGATGGATGTATGATTGTTACTCTTTCCCGTCTAAACGGCTGGAGCTGGCTTTTCATAAAATTTGGTATGGAGTTAGCTGATACCCTGGATTACCACATGGGATATGTTTGGTCGCGATAACCGATACCCACGCAGGCAAAGCCGCGGAAAAAAGCTAGTATGCAATATTGTCAACAACAGCTAGATTTGACATTGTATTGATAGTAAAATAATAACAAAATGTATTTTGCGCGTACCTAAATAAATTCGATCAAGCTTACGGTAAAGCCGTACGAAATATCTTTTTCATGAGCGTGTATTATAGTTAAGCTAAAACCGATATCTTGCAGATTCTTTAGACAATCGGTAGGCTAACAAATACTTGTGGTTCCTAAAGTCGCTAGCGAGAGGTATAAAGCCACTCAGTGCTGCTAATGCCTGCAGAGGGTGGCAGCGTACGAGCGGCCTCGACTTCACTATGTTACCCACAATTTGGGCACGCGTTGTGGACTTTTTTAAACATGTTGGTTTGAACTTTATAGAAAAATCAGAAATTATTGATGTTTATTCGCTCGGCTTCGTGGAGGGTGACATGCGTGAAAACGGTCTCACTACCTTGGACGCCCAAGATCGTGCGAAGTGGAGGAGGAAGAGCCGAACGGCGGACCCTGAGCTCCGAGCGCACCGTAGCCTCGGATACAATCAGGACTAACGTCTTTATATGGATGAATTAATTTTAGTCATGTCATTTTCTTAAACCGTATGGTACCACCTCATCCTAACAAGTTAGTTTAAGGAATTTTAAGTCTTATCTTAATAAAGAAAAGTTTTTTTAACCCCACAACGAATTTATACTTCGTTTTCTTATTAGTTTTTAATTTAATTAGTAAACTAATAAGTTTAGTTTTACTGAATCAGAATCTAGACATTATTTTAGATTAACACTTGAATCTGAATATTACATTTAAAAAATAATATTCTGATCAGAGCGTTTGACTGTATCGTGTTGTATTAATATATCAATAAGAAAATTCAACACTTTGTTCGTTTTCAATAAAAAAAAAAACATTTTCAACAAGAAATCTTGTCTTCAATCTACGTTAAGCACGTCCATATCGAATATGGCACGATGCCAATTTAGCTTTTACGTCTCACTGATTCTTTTAGGCTTCATTCACACCGAGGCTGGCAACGACGCTATGAGCACTTTCTGTGCCAAAATTAACGCAACATTTTAACTTATCTATAACCAAATAGGGCGTACAATCAAGAAGGCTGAGAGCGTGTCGCGTCAATTTTGATAAGTGAAAATGCTCAACACACCAAATGCTGCTCTTTATATCTGTTGAGCCTTGCATTTTAATTACTAGTAATTAAGAAATGAAAAATGCCATTATCTTTATCTTACCTATGATCCCGGTAGCACTGGGTTTCTAGTTGAATCCCGGGATCTGCTTACCTAATTTTACTACTCCATTTCACCCGGTCTTCGATATCCTAAGTAGTAAGAACATATCATATCAAATGCGAGAGCCTAACTTACAACCCCAAAAAGCCGATCTCAAGCATAGTTACCAAAAACTTACCTATATATATATGAAATAAGTCCGCACATTCAGTGAAGTTGTGGCCATTCTACATATCCGGGGTTGAGGCAGCCTTGAGTGCTCTTCGGATCGTCCGCGTACGATTTAACGATGCCAGAGTTATCGATAAGCTCTATACTTCTAACACGGATTTAACAAGAGATATATTATATTTCTTTGGCAATGAGCTTCAAGCTGTTTATATAACGGTCTAATCGACCCTCAAGCTAAGTGCTTACCTGCCTGCCGTCTTAGAACTATGGTACGAACTACGAAATGTAGTTTAATTCGCCTCGATTGTACTTCTTATACATATTGAGAACACTTGTACTTTTTCCACAGTATTTATTATATTGAACTTGACCGGTTTCGCCTTACGGCCTTCTCAAAGGTTTGTATTTAGCAAAGGTTTTGGATAAAAAACAAGTGTTCTCAATATGTGTAACAATGAATTCCACCAAGTGCCATCAATCCACAGTATAAATAGTATGTGTACTTCTTATCTTTGGTGAAACTCACTCTTAATTTGTACAAATGAATTAGTTTTTAAATATATGGTGCCTCTATAAAATCTTAGTATATAAGTACTTGAAACAATATGATATATCTATATCTATATAAAAAAGTCGTGTTAGTTACATTATTTTTTATAACTCAAGAACGGCTGTACCGATTTGGTTTAAAATTGGTGGGGATGTAGCTTAGAACCAGGAGACGGACATAGGATACTTTTCATCCCGTTCGACCTTTATTTTATCCCGGGTATAGGTTCCTGTGGGTCGCGGTCACGGGATCAGTATTTCTGTGACCCTGGTACATTTTTGCATAAAGTACTAGGCTCACAGACACTTTAAGGAACTTTATCTGTGCCGCGGGAACAGGAGCAGTGTGTCCTATACCATTCTATTCCGAACTTAACGCGGAAGAAGTCGCGGGAAAAAGCTAGTATCCTAATAGAATCCCATCTGTTATTCCTCTTCCCCCCGGACCACGAAAGTGTTTAGACGTGTGCACGTACAATATTTGAATTCATTTATTTGTTTTTATTCATAAAAACCAATTAAAATATTGTGTAAAGTACTAGGCGCACATAAAGTAAAAGGAAACGCAGAGTGGTGGTGCGAGTGAGACAACAACTGGTGAAACAGGTACTTCTTTGTTAGTTACACTGCAAGACTGTCATCTGTCAGATTGTCATCTGTCAGATTGTCATCTATCAGATTGTTGCCTGTCAGATTGTCATCTGTCAGATTGTCATTTGTCATTAAACATCACATCAGCCTGTCACCTGTCAACTTACCGTCAAATTGGATTCTTCAATAATTGCCAGAACAAAATAATAAATAAAAATTGTGGGAAATTCAAACGAATTTGGTGAAATCGGCAATTGATAAATAATGTCTTCTCCTATTAATAAAGCTGCATCTGAAACAAACCTAGCTGGAAATAGCTCAACCCCACATAATTATGTTTTCCAACGAACTAAACGAAGCAGAGAGGATTTAGAAATTAGTGAGCAATTGGACAACTTTAAGGAAGAGATGAAAAAAATGATGCACGAAATGTTAGTAAATAATGGGCAGGAGATCAAACAGATGGCCGCAACTTTAAAAGACATTAAACAAACGAACATAAATATAGAAAACTCAATTTCTTTTGTAATGGAGCAAAATGAAAAGCTAACCAAGAAAATTACTGCATTGGAGAACCAGGCATTAGAAGACAAAAAGAACATTAAAATCTTAGAAAATAAACTGGAAGAAATGCAAATTGGAAGCCGCAAATGTAATTTTGTAATAAAAAATGTGCCCAGAAAAAACCAAGAGTCTAAAGACGACCTCATTGAAATGGTCATGAACTTATCTCAGAATATTAGCTGTACTGCGACGAAAAACGATATAAAAGATATCTACAGAGCTCGTGGAAGCAATACTGAGAAACAAAATAATCCCATCATAGTGGAAACCAGTTCTACAATATTGAAGTCTGAAATAATAAAAATGGTAAAAGCCTTTAATATTAAACACCACACTAAACTATGTTGCAAGCACCTAGGATTCAAAACCCAAGAAGATACCCCCATCTTCCTAGGGGATCATCTAACATCTCATGGCTCGCGACTGCACTTCCTTGCTCGAGATCTGATCAAAAAGGGAGCTTACAAATTCTGCTGGACTGCATATGGAAAAGTGTATGTTAGGAAAAATGAACAGTCGCCTGCTGTAGCTATTATAAATGAGCAACAGGTACATAAGCTTATGCTAGAATGACTAGATGAAACAGATTGTTGCCTTTCTCAATTGAAAAAAATATTTGTGCATCGTTTCCTATTTCACCAACCTATTATTGTTTTCTGCATGATATATTGTGAATTATTGAATTTCACTCTTTGTTATTCACCATTACACAGCCTTATTAGTATTTCCACTAGTAAACCCTACAACTATACTACTTCACAAACACACACAACAAGTATATTTTACAAATGCACACCAAAATACCAATACATACACATAATAAAAAAACATTATATTTACTATACACACAACATGCCTGTCATTTATGCAAAAAAATTACCATTGAAACAGTATACTCAAAATTATATTTACTATTACTTATATACAATACATAATATTATTACACTTTTATTAATAAGAAATCATAGTACTTCACTGATATGCCACTTTATTCTCTATATAAATGATTTAAATGGGTGAAACCTTACAGACTCTTAGCGACATAGATAATATCAACATTGCTCGTGCCATGGAATGTGAATCTTCTGATCTCTCCAAACTTATGCCTATAAACAAAAATGATCTAACCATTGTCTCTCAAAACATAAGAAGTATTTTGCATAATTTTGATGACTTTCTAACTATGGCTTCTACGTTTGACTTGAAACAGATATAATTGTCTTAACGGAATGTAGACTTGACCCTAACAAACCAATTCCCCATTTGAAAAACTATTCTTCACATGCCTCTACTCGCTTTTTTAATCAAAATGATGGAGTGGTTGTGTATATAAAAAATACATTAAACTATAGTATCAAAGAAATAAATTTAAAACAGGCTTCTTGTATACAATTGAACATACTAAATAATATAATTTTGTGTATATATAGATCACCTTCATTTAAGAACACCGATAACTTTATTACCTCCCTGAGTAGTCATCTGGATACGTTATCATCTGAAAAAAATATAATAATTACAGGAGATATAAATATTAACATCATTTCTAAAGACACTGATATTCTTAAACAAAAAATAGAAAAAACAAATAGGGAACGTTACCTTAATATGCTGTCTCTCCATGGTGTACTTCCAGGTCATATCTTTCCTACGCGCCAGGAAAATTGTTTGGATCATTTTATGCTTAAAATAAATACAAAAATGGAATCGGCATTAATTGCCGTCTTGAAAACCACTATCACAGATCACCGAACACTTTTCCTGGCATTAACTAAATCTAAAACTGTATCCTCTATAAATTACACTCACACTAAAGTTGATTATGAGAAGGCTTTAAAATACTTACAAGCAAATAAAATAAGTGATCTGCTACACTATGAAAATCCAAATATATTGTGTGAACGCTTTATACATCTCTTAAAGGAATCTATTGCAATTAATACACATAGTATCAATATTCCTCATGGCAAACGCATAATTAAACCATGGATTACACCCGGAATTCTACGTTGTATAAAAAATCGTAATAAGCTTCAAAAAGATTTAAGCCGCGATCCATATAATGAAATCTTAAAAATAACATACACGCGCTATAGGAATTATTGTAATAACCTCATTAAGAAACTAAAAAGAAAATATCAAACAGAACTATTAAGTAAATCAATGAACAACAATAAATTACTCTGGAAAAACATTAAATCTATAACCTACGCCAATAACACCAAAAGTCAAAATCTGGAATTACTAAATCTTAAGGCTTCATCTATTGACTCAGTCAATTTTGTCAATGAATATTTTGTAAATGTCGGTATGCACCTAGCTCAGCAAGTTCAGGGTAGCGGAACTAACGATCCAAATTTACTACGTGACTTACCTACTCAAGTGAATTCTTTGGTAATGCTTGATACTGATCCCGATGAAGTTTGTAGAGTGCTGATGAGCTTAAAATCTAGTAGCGCTCCCGGATGGGATAATATCTCAACAGAATATCTGAAATATACTAGAAAGGAAACTGTTCCATTAATAACTCACCTGGCTAACCTTTGCTTCAGAAAAGGTATATTCCCAATCCAACTTAAACAATCAATTATAACTCCGGTACATAAGACTGGAAATAAAAATGATATCAATAACTACAGACCTATATCAGTTCTACCAGCTTTGTCCAAAATAATTGAAAAATTGATGAATAATAGGCTAATCAAGTATTTAAACGAATATAATATATTATCTTCCTCTCAATTTGGTTTTCGACAGGGTATGTCAACTGAAGATGCAGTTACTACACTAAGCTCTATCGTGACTGAAAATCTGGATAAAGGAAATAGGTGTTTAGCTGCATTCATTGACTTAAAAAAGGCTTTTGATACTGTATCTGTCCCAATCCTGCTTAAAAAACTAGAAAAAGTTGGAATCCGGGATAATGAGTTGAACCTTTTTGAAGACTATGTATCGATGCGAAGTCAAAGAGTAAAAGTGGGTAATTGCATCAGCAATGAGGCAGGCATATCATACGGCGTCCCACAGGGTAGTGTACTCGGACCTACACTATTCCTGATTTATATCAACGACCTCTGCAGTCTGAAAATCCCCAACGCGAGAATCCTTTCTTATGCCGATGATACTGCTCTGGTCTGCTATGGTAGTACGTGGGAAAATGTTAAGCGCATTGCTGAAGTGGGCATGTCAAAAATAGCTCAGTGGCTAAATTTTAACCTGCTTACACTTAACACACAAAAAACTAATTTCTTGTGCTTCAGCATCCGTAAATGCACGCAGCCGAGAGGGGATTTTAAAGTTAGTATACACTCATGTGGCGATGTACTAAACTTAGACTGTGGATGCCCTAGCATTAGCAAAGTCTCACAAGTCAAGTATTTAGGTATTGTTATAGATCAGAGATTATCTTGGTATCCTCAGCTTGAGCAAGTCTCAAATAGGATTAGAAAATTGAGCTGGATCTTCAAAACATTAAGATATGTAGTACCAAAAGGTGATACTACTAAAAGTCTTCTTAATAATATATATTTAGCACTAGTACAATCTGTCCTCAAATATTGCATTCCTGTATGGGGGGGCGCTGGTAAGACTAAATTCACTGAAGTAGAGCGAGCACAACGATCACTCATAAAAGTTATGTATTTTAAGAAAACAAGATTTTCTACAGCAGCACTTTATGGCATTAGCAACTTACTCTCGGTCAGAAAACTCTATATTATCCAAACAATACTCAAGAAACATAAATCCCTACCTTATAATGCAGAAATTGAACTTAAGAGAAGGAAAGATATAGTAGCGAAATCAGTTCAAATCCGTACCTCGTTTCCTCGTTCGCAATACGAATGGAGTGCAACACATTTATATAATAAAATAAATAAAAAATTATCAATTTTCTCAAACACCAATTATGAATGCAAATCCAGACTGACTGAGTGGATTAAGGACCTTTCCTACGACGATACCGAAGCATTGTTGCAATGTAATATATAATATCACTACATAACACACACACACACACACACACACACCACACACACAGACACACACACACACACACACACACACACACACACACACACACACACACACACATCACAAAAACATACGAGCTCATACACACTCATGCTAACCTAAACAACATTTACTATGTTTACTTTGTTACTTTTGAATTATTTGGCAATATGTTAAACATTCTAAATACATTTAAGCCAAAATTTATGTAGTAGAAGAGCGGAGTCTCTTGACACAGGCATTTATTTGCTTAAAAGGAGGTTCCATTCATTATTTAAGTAAAAATGTATTTTTATATCAATAAAGTTTATTTATATTTATTTATTTATTTGTTATTCCCGCAAATAATGAATGCGTATTACTAATTCCACCTAAATTACATCAGTCCCACGCAATACATAAAATAAACTATCCTATCAACAGTATGATGGATATCCGAGACAGATAGTCCTTATAATTCAGAAACTGTAATTTGTCTTGTAACAAGTTTTGTCGGGAAGACATTACAGAGAGACTCTCCGAATCCCAGGATACCTACACTACGCGAAGGACCTTGGCACCTGATCAAAGTACTTTTTCTTTACCTACTTCTTTGAGTATTATAAAAGTAAAGTAAATGTCAACATGTTAACTAAAATGTTATTTATCTGTGACAGCGGTACCGGTCAGTACCGCTGTCACAGATAAATAACATTTAACAAATAACTATAGTTTTATTTCAGTGACTGTACTTTATTTCTTTTATCCCTTATAATAAAATGTGTGCCAATAGCCTA
Organism: Eilema sororculum; assembly: GCA_914829495.1. Classification (NCBI taxonomy): domain Eukaryota; kingdom Metazoa; phylum Arthropoda; class Insecta; order Lepidoptera; family Erebidae; genus Eilema; species Eilema sororculum. Next base: position 12,891,740 of record OU618552.1, on the reverse strand, counting down.
CTACACATTTTTGGAGGTGATGATTCGCACACCAATAAATTAACTTAGTGCGAATCGCTTACAGAAAAAAAAAATTAAGCAGTCGATTCGCACGTTTTGTGCGAGTTCAATTCGTGCGAATCGTCCTATAAGCCAAAACAGTAGGTTCTAATATCCTTTTGTCTGGCATGAACTAAGGAAGAAAATATATAATTAGTTTTTTTTTGGATGTCCAAATATGATGCAATTATTTTCAAAACAAGATAATGCAATAAAAGTTGTTAATATTATGTCAATATAATAACAGGAAAAATAAGAATGTCAGGGTTAGATTTCATAATATAGGCAAGCAATATAACAGTTACCGGAAGAATTATCAATATGTCAAATAAATAAACAGCTCTTATAAATAATATCTGCAACTCTGCGTACCGAATAGCAATAAGAAAGTATAGCTCGTGCGAGTTAACATGGCACCTGCCTCGAAGACACCCTCCTCCCGCTTCCCCGCGCGCGACCCCGCTCTCGCCGTGCGAGGCTAGTAGCGTCAGCGTACACGCCTCCCGCTCCCCCGCGCAAAGCCCCGAGCCAGGTGCCATGTTAACTCGCACGAGTTGTACATCATTTCCATCTTTTCTAGTTGAATCCGAAACTTTCACCTTAAACGGTTTTTATTATTATTTTATTGTTATTATTGTAATCTAACCATAGAGTTTTTTGATCCCCACATGAAATAGAATCGATTGGCATAAAAAAAAATTGAACTTTTTGCATTTTTTTTGCTAACTGTAAGTTTTTTACTAAATCTGTGAATGCAGTTCAAAATGTCCCAAAAAGTTAGGGAAGGTCTTTTAAGAACGTTTTGCTGTAACTGCAACGATTAAGGTACTTGCCCTTACTGCCCCGTTTCAAAAATACACCCTGTATAGTTGTTGGTTAGGCTGTCTTGGCTCCGAAGCTCCTTGTGTATCCATACACCATTCACAATATCCTACTAATATTATAAACACCAAAATTTGTAACTATGGATAGATGGATGGATGTTTGTTTTATTTTAAAAAATCAACCATAGCCTACGTTACGTTAAGGAAGGAAGTCGGCTCATCATCATCCATCATGATGATGATGATGTCGGCTATCGCGACCAAACATGAGCTATGTTTGGTCGCGATAGCCGACATCCACGCGGGCGAAGCCGCGGGCAAAAACTTCCATAATTAAACAACCAATTACGATGAAGTCACCTCTTGTCAGGCCAAACAAAAACAATTTAAAGATCGTATTCTGCGACCTTTTATCTAATATTCTGTTCTCCAATTCTAGTGTACAGTCAGCGTCAGATATATCATTATGATGAAATCTCAAAATAATCTTAAAACTCCCGTATCAAGGGTAAATCAAACTGTTCATTGATTTAAATTGTATTATTGTTCGAACTAAAGGTGTGGACCAAATATCACAACAATCGGTTAACAGGAAGGACACAAAACCAAGGAATTGAGATCATTTTGAGCACTTTGTTCATCAACGTCTTTTTATGCCGACTGTACAATAAAGCGAGCACTCTATTCTAATGTTTAATTCCATATTCAAATTCTCATCGTTTTTCATTTTTTTTTAAGTTTCATTACCATTTCTTACACAAATTCGCAATTGAATAAAAGTAACTTCTACAAAAACTTTGATAGTCCCTTAGAAGGAATATCGCAGTAAAATAAAATATAATATTTTTTGTTCAAACTACAGGTAGTCTAAGGACTTGTAGAGTCATATCAAAAATAGTCGTGGTCGTATTTGAAAAGATTCGTAGGGTATCTTGAATAGAGTGCTAAGTACTATATGAAAATCAACTGATTTTAAAAGTGAATGAATTTTTAGAGCATTAAGTATGCTAACTATACAAATCGAGTACATAGGGAAAAAGAATTTTCTCGGGCGGGACTAGAACCCGCAGTCTTTCCCTTACAGGGGGAATGCCTTGACCAATTCGGCTACCGAGACACGCCCGATGTGATTCAAATTTCCCATCTTATACGTCTTTCGTGTGTTTCGGTAGCTGAATTGGTCAAGGCATTCCCCTATGATTTTACAATTATTACTTTTCAAAATTGAAAGATCGGATGGACATTATTAAAGATTTAAAAAGTTAAAGTAGTGATATGAATTGATAAAAAAAAAAAGATTTAAACATATATGTAGGTACCTACTACTAGTGCAAGGCGAAATGGATTTACAAGCGTCAAACTACAGGTAAATACGACAGACGACTCCCTGGAGAAAGCCTCAGAGGAATTGCGTTGAAACGGGCTTTAGACATTTCAACGGAGATTTCTTGTCCTTGACGCGCAAAGCTATGAAGCGAATCTGGGTTTTTAGAGTAAACTCTCATTCCCAATAGATCGCAATCAAATAAAATAGACCGTTATCGAGAGAACAAAGTTAATCGATAGTCAACCAGGCCCCGTAGTACGGCACTATAGACTCGTGGCTCTTTGTTGGGCAATCTCCTTTCATTGGGAATGAATAGTTTTGATCCACTAGGCTATCATTGGTAAAATAGACTTGAGAGACACAAGTCCTCTCGGGAATTGACCACAGCGACTTTGTCTTTTGTTCTTATTTGTCATAATTGTAGTCCCCGTCCCAATTGCATCTAAAATTGACACTTTGGAGCCCAGGGTTCGCACTTTCGTTTCACGGAAGCAAAGTTCGTGTGATATTTCAAACCGATTTGAAAGTGTCTACTCCAGAACCTCACCCGTCAGTCAGCAGGTGTATTTAGTAACACAAACGGAATATAGGGACGCGTTATAAACTACATGGTTGGTATACAACGTGTGTTTTATTTTTATCTATCAAATATTTAAAAAAAAATCCACAACATTCTACACACCGCTACCTAGACCCTCATGGCATGTTAAACTGGCCTGTCTTATGGAATCTACAATGCGGATAAACATACTTAGATACATTTTTTTTTATAAATTGGTACATAAATAATAAACATAGAAACACCCAGACCAACGCAAATATAGGTCGAACCATATATCGTGGACCTAAATCGCGAAATAGAAAAGCCCTGGTGGCGCGCGCGGATTGATTCGTAATAATTAATTGTGAAGTGAGTGAGAGCAAAAGTGAGTTTGACATCGTCCACCGCATCATACAGATAGATGTTTTCAGAAATTAAATAAATAAATAAATCATGATACATCCAAGAAACGTGTACTGGCGCGTATAGGGCATACTTTGAGCACATTTTAGGTCCACGATTGGTTTACTATATCCATATTCATGCATACAAATATTTTCACTAAGCGAGGATCAAAAAATAAGCGCCTCGTGCGTAGTGCCCGTTTTTAGAAATTAATAATTGAAATTCTTTCGCGAATTATTTGTTGTGAAAAAGTTGCCGAAACGTCAGATTAAAATTAAATAAGACTCCGTTAAAAAATGATTTTATTTCAATTAGTGACATTCGCGTAAACTTTAGAGACTATTAAATATGCTTAAGTTGCACTTTTCACCCCATCATGCAATTGAATAGAAGATGTTGTTGTTTGTTATGTGTTATGTTTAGTAGACAACACTATTGTTTGCATTTCTTCGATCAATGATCATAACGGAATAGACAACAATGTCAGTCATGTTACCATTATGACACAGTTTATATAATAAATAGATTAATACATTGTATACTCATTCAAGATCTGCGGTAGCCTAGTGGTATGGGTAATGGACTGCTGAGACGGGGTGTCGGGTTCGATCCCAGGTTTACCATGGCACACACCAATGACTTTTCGATGCTTTTCGAAGTTATGTGTGTATTTATCGTTTATAGGTACCCGGTTAATGACAATAAGCTCGCCACCTATTACATTGGGACCTTTTTTTTTATATAGGACACGTCAATTTGACTTCACCTCGCCTGGTGTTAAGCTAAAGGCAAAGTCTCGGATAAACTCGGATAAACTGGCGAAATGTGGGTGCTAGCACCTCTGCCTACCCCTTCGGGGAATACAGGCGTGAGTTTATGTTATGTTACTCATCCATACTAATATTATAAATGCGAAAGTAACTCTGTCTGTCTGTCTGTCTGTATGTTACGCTTTCACGCCTTAACTACTGAACCGACTTTGATGAAATGAAAGAATGAAATTTGATATTTGGTATTAGACCATGAGAAAGGACATAGGCTATGTTTGGTCGCGATAACCGACTTCCACGCGGGCGGAGCCGCGGGCAAAAGCTAGTTCTTAATACGTATAGTTACGTGCAGCCGGTTCAATTCTCAAACAAGGCTTCAGATTTCTTCCACAGCTAAGAAGATACACTTAAATATTCTTCAAATCCCCGGCAGGTATTGTTACCGAACACGGGCGGCAAAAAAGTAAAATGTGGGTACAGTTAGCAACCAAATAACTTAATTGAATTCACAGGTACATATAGCGAAAGAGGCTTACGTTCAGCAGGAATGCAATAGGCTAATTGATTGTAGGTTTAGTCCTTCATTTCTCTGGTTCCAGGTAACGCTTGCACTACGTTTGAGTGCACCTTGCGGTATTCGCTCTCTAGCTTAGTTTAATGGTTCTGCTAGGATTTACCTCCACAAATCTAGACACATCTATTTACTTTTCATTTTCGAAATTGAGTGCATGGCAAAGGCATGCTACTCTTCAAAATAAAAATAAAATGTGTTATACATTATCAAAAGTTGTAGCATTTATAGATTAGTTTTAACTTATATTAGCAATGTCTTACCATCAAACTGATCCCAACAAGGCAATCGCATAGTATGGATGAATTAATTAAATTCTTATGTATATTGGACAACGATAGTCAAACTGGGAATTCACTGGAAAGTACCGAAGGTTAATGGCGACACCACGATACCTTCGGGTAATTAACAAATGATAATTATAACTGGTAAAAAACAACCATCTTTTAATTATTATTTTGTTTTTAAGTTTATTCGATAATAGTTTATTGTAAAGCTTTTCATTATTTACTCTTAAGTTTAATAAATTGAAGAAATATGAAAGCAAAATGTTTAATTTAATCAACTTATTTGCAACAGTGCATTATTTTGAACTAGCAATATAAGCCATTTAACACGCAAACTTACAAATCATGTGCTAAAACAAATATAAAACTAATTAGTCCGATATTAAGTATTCAATTATTGCAAAAACAGATCTATTTATTTCTTACATTTCAGAGGATGTGAGCCTCTTTTTTTGCTGACGATACTAGTTCTATCAGACGAGGGCACAAGGCCACAAAATAAAGCGGAACTCAACGTGTTCAAGTGACATTCAATTGCTGATCGCCTTCAGTTAGATCGTTCCACTCACATTCCGAGATGGCGGCAGGAAGGTTCCGTCAGTTGCTCTGTTGCCCTTTATGTCTCTTACCTGGAACAAAAAAGTAATTTGTTATTTAAAAGCAAACAGGTACGACTGACATTACAAACTTGTCAAGCGCAAGGACGTTATTGAGGGTTTCTTTGCATATAAAATAGCGATACTACTAGACATTGGCATTTTACAGTTAATAAAAAATATTTAATAGAAGATTTTTGTTTAATGTCAGTGATGGCGTTCCTGGTTTTATCTGTAGAATAAAAAACAGAATATAAGGAGTTGTAAGTTAAAAGAGAGATTTAAATCTTGCCTTAAAATATAACAGACACATTGTTAAAAACAAAAAACAATCAAATAGCCCACCCATTTGAAGCGATGCGCAGTCAGGGCATTGATTTTTATTTATTTATGTAAATTAGTGCAAGTCGTTAGATATTAAAGAACAATAACTATGTAAAGCTGTTGGTGTTCAATAAATAAGTATTGATCTATCTATTATCAAAGTAACTTGACGGGGATCAGTTTATGGAAGGTAATGGTAGGTAATATCAGTAAACCACTGAAATTAATCAGTATAACAATACTGCGACGATAATGTTACGTAGAAAGCAACTTAAGGACACTTAAAACTTTGAAGACACTAAAACTCAAATAGATATCGTAATAAAGCATCCACGAGAATACAAATGGCACAGGAACTCAAATATAATGGGCAGTTTCTTTCTATAAGACGTATAAACATTTCCACCACTAAACGCAGTCTCGGATACAATTGGCTACGCTTATCCGCCACAATCCTATCTGCATCCATTTTCATTGTGTCATCAGACCATTATTGTGTCCGATATTGAGGTTAGGCTCACCTGTAATCACATCGCATCGGGCTGAAAATGGCGTCATCAGCGAACTATGAGGCTCCTGAAATTACATTTCCTGACTACCTTAGCTGCCCTCAAAGGTATCACCGGCATGACGAAACTGAAATTACTTCGTTAAAATTCTCAGTAAAAGGGACTCGCTTTGCTAAAGTTGCAACAACTTCTCTAAGATAAAATGTACCTAACTTTCTATTTACTTTAAATAACAGTGGAGTAGATAAACGAGTCAGTTAGAACTTTATTTTTGAAACGGTTTTTTCACTTTCTAAAGTATCTTAAAACTGATGGCAATCTGTCTATATACATTGGGACATTAAAAATGGACTGCACGATATATTCACAATATTTCGAATTTCCAAAAAGCAGAAATTGTAAACCTGTAATTGTTAAATAAATATGAAGTCTAAAACAAGCGAGACTCTCATTAGCGAATTAAGAATTAGATAGTGTATTCTATCACCATAAAATATGTATAATTGTGATTTTGTAATTCAATAATGTGCTTAGCCGTAAACAATACTTTACACCACTTATTACAATGCTATAGCTGTTACCAAGCCTACATAAGCTTTAATCAAGGCCTACCAGTTTTAAAAATTGAATCGTCGGAAAAATAGCATCTATTTTATACCATACTATAGCATAGACCTTTGTGACTTCAAATAAGCTTACAACGAATGTTTACAATTTATTTTTCGACAGAGCCGAAAATCCGCTTATGCTATGCCTTGCCACTGAAAGCGACCTGACAACACTTCAACTGAAATAAAAGGGTTGCCATTTATATTTGCGCATAGGGCACCACTTGGCAATATGCCAATGTTTAATGCAGTTTTATTAAATTTAGCCCACTATGTTCACGTCCTAGATAATTTCAGCTTCACGATTTAGAATAATATATTTATTTTCTAAGATTTTACTTTTATCTAAGTAGGTAGGAATCGTCCGATATCGTAATAACTCATAAAGCCCTTTTGATTTTTGAACCAGTGAGCCCCGATGCGAGATGATTGACAGTCAATTTATTTTATATTAATTTTGTTTACCAACCGTGATTCGATTTACCCAACAAACCTTTAACTCCTGTTTTATTATATGTTATTTAGTCTGCGTGTCATTAATAAATGTTTATTCTTTCTTTCAAAAGAATCTATTCGAAGCAGGCTACCTTAGCAATTTTCTCATCTATAGGGTATTTACGTACCGACAAAGCCACTTAATTATATTTGAAATCGTATTTTACAACTATTTGCCGGCAAATATTGTCTTGAAAACCGGTCTAGCACACAATAGCGACAGCCGCTGCCTGCGCATAATATCCGTTTGTACATACTTAGAATTATATTGTTAGGTATTCGGGAGAAGTCTATAGAACCGGATTTTTCTACCGATCTTTTATATCAATCAGCTATTAGATTGAGTAAATATTATATTCCTTGTACAATAATTTGCCCCAGTTTTTATTTTTATTTTTTACTGGTAGACAACTATTGAAGTGATAGATTAAAGTTTGGAACGGCACATAGGCTCCTTTTTTATCTCAAGAATAAACTAGGTGAGGTCGTAGATGAACTCCACACGCACGAGATGAAGATGTTGAGATGGGCGGGTGGTGTGACGCGCCTGGATAAAGTTCGTAATGAACATATTAGAGGGACTTTCGGGGTGGCCCCTGTCCTGTCGTCGACAAAGTGAAGGAGAGTCGCCTGCGCTGGTATGGCCATATCCAAAGACGCGAAGATCAGCACGCTGTCAAGAAAGTTCTCAACATACCCAACCAGCCCAGAGGAAGGGGAAGACCACCCGCTACTTGGTGGAATAATATTAAGAAGGAGAAGGACCAGGATAGCCTTAGTACCCAGACAACCCAGAACAGGATTCTCTGGCGCAGATGTACAGGGAGACTCAACCCCAGATAAACTGGGAACATGGGTTGGACAAAGAGAGATGAGGTCGAATTTTGAGGGTCCAGTGGGTACGTAGCCAATATTTGTCCCGAGCGGAGCCGTATGCAACAACTAGTCTTTATTTAAGTTGAATACATAGGCCACTCGTCGACCTTAGAATCTTTGGAATGCAGACAATATAATAATATCCTAAGCACAGTAAGGTACATTACTAAGCGTTCTTGACCTAATGTAAGCATGATGGATTATTAGAACACGCATAAATGCTGTAAACCCACGCTGTGTTGTCTTGTCAACCTTCAATCCTAAATGTACCAGTCGAATGCAAGGAAGAATCTGCCCAAATTAGTTTTCCAATAAGATTTTAAACTAAACCAATTATTATTTGATAAAAGTCAGCAGGTAAACCATTATATTTTTCACAGAAAGCCAGTAGGTACCTATCACATACGCACCACATGTGCAAATTTTACCTGAACCCAAATTCAGGTAAAACCTAGGTAGGTGGGTATTCATAACCTATAAAAGTAAAAAAGAACATCGCTGACTACACTCTTATATGAACAGGGTAATTTGGACATGTAATAGAGATTCTAAATAAGAAACATTTATTTCACAACATTGCAAGGTTAACTGAAAAACACGTAGGTATTTCATAGAACACATTTTATTAAATACTGATCCCGTTTCCATGACACACAGGAACCTAATTCCTGGTACAAAAGTAGCCTATGTGCGATTCCAAGTTAGAATGAAATCTATCTCTGCGCTATTTTATTCAGATCAATGTAGCTATTTAAAAATGATGACATAATCTAGCACAAGGTTAGAAATTAATAGACATTGATTCCATGAGGGAAGGATTCCAAGGGAGGAAGGGAATTTTAGAAAAACCGCGAAAAAAGTGAACGCGTCGAATATCTAGTCTGTAAAATATTTCTCCATTACCCTATTGTATATTTTGTGTACTTAATCCAGACCCATTAAAACAGCATTAAGAAAAATATGTCTAATAATGTTTTCAAAGTATCCCTCTATTATTATTCTCATCACGCACTGGCGTCCTTCTTGATAAGGGTAAAGGAATTACTGGAAAATTATTTGATGCTTCTACAGTACCTTTAATAAAGGAGACTCCATGTTCGTTTACGTTTAACTGTCTAGACGCTTTTTTGATTTAATTTCGTGCACAATAAAGTTCATTGTATGTAGCGTAGCAATGCATAATGATAATGACTTTATTTCACTTGATAGTAAGCTAAAAAGGAAGTTTCAGGAATGAGTTACTATTGCAAATATTATTATTAATAGTGATAAAATTTACAGAAAGGAAAATAATTTATAAATTTAATTTCTAACTATTCCCTAACCAAAATCGTGTACCATATTCTATCCGTTGTCAAATATTTTTGTTTATTTTAAAGCACTTCATCCTAAGGATTAAAACTAGGTCGAAAGTACTACAAAGCCAACAAAATTGTATTTCGCGTTGACAATTTGCCAGCGAATTATCCAGTTTCGTATTGTTAGCTCAAATACAATTGCTGAACTGAGTGGCTAAACTTAATGATTATTTTATTAACATTCATTATGATTTCAAACGACCACCACTGTTAACATGGTAAATGTTTACGATGGTGACCCTCTTTCCGAGACTTTGCCTTTAGCTTAACATCAGGCGAGGTGAAGTCAAATTGACGTGTCCAATATAAAAAAAAAAAAAAAATACACATACAGTCACGGTTGTATTCCTGAACGAATAAGCAGAGGCAGACCGTATGCCCCCAGTTCGCCAGTCATATTCGGTCCCAGATAATAGAATACGACCCTATTGCTGTAATGAGACGGACACTAAAATTCAGTAAGTCTTAATTGTCTTTTATTTAAAGTCAGTACTTAGATAATAGTGAAGGGAAGTTATGCACTGAATTTATCTGCCATTATGAAAAACTTCTGAAAAAAAAATCGATTTTTAAATAGAAATTATTCTTATAAACCATGATACGTGAAATTTATAAATTACGTATCGATAGCTACGGTTGTTAAGAACATTTCAACAGTTGATAAAATAGATTGGATTGTAGGGCAAAAATCATTTTTTAAACGCGAATCGAATTATTGCAACGTGTGAATTATAATATCTTAGCGATAAGGCCGCCATTTGTACATAATGTCATGTATTGTCCATACATTTACTGTATTACTGGTGTACAATAAAGATTTATCTATCTATCTATAGCAAAGGAGTGAGAACAAATCGTGACTGCGTAAGAAATAAGAATACTTTATAGCCGTGTTGCTTATCAAAAAAAAAGCTGCTCATATTTCTGAACTGCAGTTTTTAGTTACTTCATTGGGAAAGGATTACAATAGCTTTTTATGTCACGAACCATAAATTTAAGCGAATACACATTTTTGGCAACCGTTTGTAGCCAAGTAAGAAATAGCAACCCAAAACAATTTCATTTTTTTCAAATATCAAAGATAGAATTAATTTTAATTTCTGGCGACGACAAAATTTCCACGTCCATAAATTAATAGTGAAACGCATTTTGGCGCAGTAAAATTGTTACGGTCTAATAGGTTAATAAACTTAATAATAGAGTTGTAGGGGGGTTCGGGCACCAAAGTTCTATTTTACTATTTTGGTGCTCACATTAAGGTAGAGAATCTAGTCTTTTGCTGTATTTTATTTCTTTTTACATAAGCATTACTTCTCTAACCTACACAGTTATACGAAAAATCACAGATTATGTTTTCAAACAGCATCAATCATTTATGAAAATCATCATTACAGCTGTTAAGATACAATGGTTTATGAATAGCATCTATTACTTCTCCGTAAAGTCGTTTATGAGCTGTCAGAAGCAGATGAATCCACTAAAATTATTTGCTTCGCGGAACTTTGTACTTTCAAGACTTTGTAGGTAATTTGTTTGCCGTATAAACATTGTCTAATCCAAATTGCTTCCATTGGAGACTATGTAGCTTTCAAATGATTTGAAATCTTCTTGTGAGTCTGAATGAATCAAATTCAATTTACAAAACTCAATTTGTACAAAAAATATCGGCAAAAGTCTGGTGGAGTGAGGTCCTATTATCACAGCATCCTCTATCAATGTAATCCTTTGCTGAACGTTTTAGTGAATTAAAAACGACTTTAAAACAACTCCATTCACCCACAATATTTAGTAATTGATTCTAAAACCATATAGAACCACCTTCGTTCCTTTCAATAAAGTATGTTTTCGTGCACCACCATTCATAAATTTTAATTATATTGTTGTTAATTTGTGAGATTATATTATGTTATGAAAGTAAATGTAGAATGTGTAAACTATTACGTTTTAATAGCTAAACAAACGGGCAGAACAATAACCCTGTTTACTGTTTTTATATTGCATTAGCCCCGCTAATTGTAATCATGTATTAACAGTAGCTGCTGCCTCAACATAAACTCTCGAATTGTAAACACAGGACAAAGAATGCGGTGGTCGATTGTTTATTACATTGTATACTGTCTTCCATCTGTTTAAAGGTAAAGGTCGAAGTAAACTATCAAGAATATTAGTTCAACATCCGCGGACATTAGTCAGTGATGCGTCGTCAGACTTTCGTTTGTCTGATACTTAGTTTGGCTCTTTTAGACACTGCCTTATGGGCTATATGAAAATGTCTGTACCTATTGTTCTACAAGTCAGATATTTAACCTCCAAGCACATATTCAGATTCTAGCACTCATGACCAGGTGCGCTCACTGTTCAGTAAAGGATCTTTGTAGCTTTGGATGGCTCATCGCCAAGAACTCAGACTAGCAGCCACTCCCAATATAGCCAAAAAAACCAAGTTACTTCATTTTTAGGCAGACCCTGGTGAACTCCGAGATGAAAGTCCGAGATGTAACCGAGATTCATTTATAAGAGTCGCTAGACGCTTCGCCGTTCGCACCGCGCGAATTTTCACTATGGCGAAAGTCCCGTGGCCAGGCCGTAACGCAAGGAAGATAAGGATGATATTCAGGATCCTTTCACAACTCGTACTAAATGCGCCCAAAAGCCTCTTCTTCTCTTAATTCTCAACATTCAATTGCGTCTATAATGATACAAGTGGTCCGCACGTGAAGGAAGATTTGAACGCCTTGCTAAGAGCCCTGCTGTTCAAATAGACTAAAGCACGTACAAAATCTCACGGGTAAAATACTAAAACTAACTTTACTCGCTGCGAGAAACAGGGACGCTGATATGCGCTGTTATCCCGTTCTCTCTTCCACGGGATCAATGGTTCTTATCTCGCTCGGTTCAACGCATAGACTGTATAATGGCCGATAATCTCTGCGCATGCAATATGCAAGAGTTAAACATCGCCCGGATAAACTATTAGTACAGACCCGATAACAAGTTTTATTGCAGTTCTGTTTCACTATCATACGTAGAAGCTTTAAAACAAAATGATATGGTACGATACTTTATTTGTTGTGGGGTTGTTTTATTACAAATAACAGATAGCATGAAGTAATTTCTTTATTGAAATAAAATAATTGATATCCATACTTAATATTATAAATGCATAAATAACTCTGTCTGTCTGTCTGTATGTTACGCTTTCACGCGTAAACCACTGAACCGATTTTGATGTAATTTGGTATAAGGGTAGATTAGACCTTGAGAAAAGACATAGGCTAGGTTTGGTCGCGATAATCAACATCCACGCGGGCGGAGCCGCAGGCAAAAGCTAGTGATATATAATGTTGAAGTTCGTACACCAGCTATTAAAGGTTAATTTCGTATAAGTCAACCAAACGTAATTTTGGAAAGGAGGAGTATCAAAAGGACCTCGAACTCCAGAGTGCAAGCTTTGGATGTACCTAGCAATGATTGAACCATGATGAAGCAGTGTATGTTGCAACAGGCAAGGCTTTCTGCACTGTACGTTGTGCTTCCTCAATCGTGAAAAGAACGCTTCATAAATATCTGCCGTCTAAGGGGCAAAAAATCTAAAAACTTTCTTTATCCTGGTTTCTGGACCATTCTCTTTTATAAATACATACCATATCACATTATTTATTATGAAGGCTTGACCTTCATTTCGTCGAAGATCGCAGTAAGAAAACACCTTGCCATCTGACATGCTACTAGTTTATTACCAAGCAAGACAGAAATCACCTGTTTCTCGTAGCAATATTGTCACGAGCATCTGCCCATAATTATTTTTCTGTCCGATATATCTCTTGGATGGCCAACAATCGCGTGCTTCACGCTACTTTAATCAAGTCCCAGTATCAAATTTATATAACAAGAGCCGAATTTATTAGCCGCCTTTGCCACTCGCGGCCGAAGCTCGGCAGGCGTGCGTATCGTAATAAGGATACATTTATTATTATGTACACTGTTCGCTTCTTTGTGGCGATCTGTTACAGTATTTCTATGGGACAATGGTTGGGTCTTCTCGACAAAGGTACAGTCTATACATAACATAACATAAACTCACGCCTGTATTCCCCGAAGGGGTAGGCAGAGGTGCTAGCACCCACATTTCGCCAGTTTATGTTTAGGTCCCAATGTAAATGTGGCGAGCCTATTGCCATTAACCATTATTTAGGTACAGTCTAGTGATAGTAAATATAGCTATGTTTAATGAAATTTCGATTTATGTTATTTTTCCCGTAAATTTGAACAAATCAACGTCCAGGATGGCAGTAAAACTTATAATACTCTCGTGACTGTATGAAATGTACTCGTAATTTTATATTCGTAACAGCTATTAAACTGAATAGTTTGTATTTTTAATGGCCAGAATTCGAACCTGAGACTAAGATCCGCTGCTTAACCTACCGACACTACCGGTGAGCTACCGGCACTTATGTAAAAAGTGTGTAGTAATCAAAACATTTTATTCAAATAAGGGGATATCTTGTTGCATCAATAGGTACATCTAGTACTGATTTTGGGGCACTAAAATCTTAATGAAAATACAGTTTATAAGGAATTCCTGAACAATTTGTTTCGTATGTATAGGATTCATCGTAGGCATTCGTGTCATAGCTCCCAACCCTTCGGTTCTCTGTCGGATGACCTAGTTACGAATTATATCCTTCAAAGAGACGACGAGTACAGCCGCACCAAGTCTTCCGTCTAAGAGGTTTCATCTCCTTGCATTTTTGTCTTACATATCTAGGGTAAAAGATTTTCAACTCCTTTAGGAATTTTTCTTTCATTTAAATTTTATTGGATCAGTTTTGGTTTTATTACCGATTGTTACAGTCCGCGTCAGAAATATCTTGACATTCAAAGTTTCAAAATGATCTTAAAACAATTTTTTTTTTATAATATTTTTATAGTAAGTATAATAGTTTTATTGAGTTGAAGATTGTATTATGGTCCGAAATAAAGGTGTGTACCAAATATCACATGGGGGGCATGAAATGGCGATCATTCTGAGCACTTTGTTCATCTTTCAGGTGCTGACTGTACCATCGATGAGGCCAAAAATATGACTGCATTTTCTTTACTACTCATAATTTGCGAATTTAGTGTAAATATGAATGTTCTATCAAATTAAATCATGAGCTTTTTAATTAAAGCTTGATTCACACCTCAATGTACTTCTTGAGTGCCGTTAACTTTCTTGTGTTAATACTTATTATGTTTACAATAATTAAGTATAATATAGAGAAGGTATATCCAATGTGGCAGACCCACAATTTAAATACGTTTATATACGTAAATATAATATACATACATTACGTCTACACGCTACACCATTTCTAAATCTAATATTTGAAATCATGTCAACATTGTCAACAGTCAACGTTGGGACATGGACAGTCTGAATTACCACTCATAGCGGAGTGCACGTTCGCCGGCATCAGTCCTCACCTTGTTCGCGTCTTCAATTGCTATGTACTTACCGCAAATTTATCCTGTAAATTGCTAGCGCTTGTGATCACTTATTTCCTTGAGCTTTGTACTATGAAATAAACGTTAATGAGTGAAACAATAAAGGATTTATTTGGAGTCAATCCCTTACATACCTACCACACCTATCGCTACATCCAAGAATCAGAATTTACTCCTAAAGGACCTCATCTAACAAAATTCTTGCACCACAGTCATACTTAAAATAAAATACATAATAAATTCAGCATTTAAGTATTTATTTCTCATCAAAATTTAAATTAATTCATATTATGGATGGAATTGTTTTAATGAACTGGAAAATTTAAATATCTGAATAGGAAATATAAATTCCAAAATTCTTGAAATGTTTTCAATTTTTTAAGAGTAGATGCAAGTCAAGTCGCACATATCCATATCCATACTAATATTATAAATGCGAAAGTAACTCTGTCTGTCTGTCTGTATGTTACGCTTTCACGCCTAAACCACTGAACCGATTTTGCTGAAAATTGGTATAGGGGTAGATTAGACCATGACAAAGGACATAGGCTATGTTTGGTCGCGATAACCGACATCCACGCGGGCGGATCCGCGGGCAAAAGCTAGTTTACAAATAAAGAAAATTAAAATGTCTGTATGTAATGTTACACAGCTTCTTATTGGACGCGTATTATATGTAAATGGTATACGGTAAGTACTGTGGTAAGCGAGACGATTTTGTCAAATTTTCACTAACAGATAGCTGATACATATGAGCCATAATTTACGTTACTTTTTTTGTGAAAACACTAGACTTCGACGCAAAAATAATGAAATCTATAAAATTGTGTCCAGAATAAGTTTAACGCGGACAACATCCCGGCTAACAGTTAGGTATTTAAAAGTAATAAAATAAAATATATATTAAATTGTTTATATTGGAACAGTTCTTAGAAATAATCATCGTGTTTCTGTTAATTATATCAACAATGTGATTATAAACAACAAGAGTGTTATCTAAACAGCCTCATTTGTTTACATTTGCATAAGTAATCGGTGTAATTTCTTTTTATTAGTTTATTAACATTAATTATGAACAGCTTCTTACTATTCTTTGGAATATTTTATCAGCTTCAATGCACAACGCGGTATTTTCACTTGGTAAGTTTTTGTTTTGAAAGCAGATAGAAAGGTCAGGCGACGTTTCGGACTTGACATACCTAATATTGTCCTTATTGAAACTTTTTACTGCAGTTGGAATACCACCCACACGAATTCACACAATTTAGATTTTGGTCAACATTTTGGTTTTTTTGGTCGTGGTGTAACTGCCCTGTCCATTTTACACAATCACCCAGTTTACTCCTACCATGTAAAAATTGGAATCAGTTAATAAAAATCTAGAATAGAGTAGGTAGGTACGCGTGATAACCCTCAGTAGAAATATAATTAATCTGGGACAAAGTATCGCATACAACTTGGAGCTATACAAACGATGACTTATGAATAATGTGACCATATTTTCCGTTTTTAACGGGGCTGTTTCTTTTATCGCGATAGTAATTTTGCGACGTGAAATTGACCCGTTGTTTTGAACAACAGTCTTAAACATATAAGAATGCACCAGCAGAAAGTAACTTTTCTTCAAATGTACTAATTATAGACGTCTGAAAACCCAGTGACAGGCACAGTTACAGGTCTCTATTAGCACATAGAACAAACAAATTATCACATTTGCCATAAAATATGGCATTACTACTAGTTTCTTCGAAAGTTATCGATTACGAGAATTCCATGACGCATTTTAGGTTCAGTATAATTTCTCTATTTATTTATAGGTATGTAGTATTAATGGAAATGGAGAATTAATGGAAATGGTTATTTTCTTTGGTACCTACTTATTAATTAGGTATATATTAGTGTTTAAGATATTTTTATTGTGTTAAATAAATAATTTAAACAAATACACTATTAATCTTTCTCGTGTCATTGCGCTGCGCTGTGCATTTAATCTAATTTGATAATCCATTGTCCCGTTTTGTTACGTCACGATACTTATGACTGAGGAACATTACCTACTGGCAATAAATGCTTTATTTTAACGACATATCACGGAAAACAAATACTGCGTGAACAGCGATTTACATATTAATTGAAAAATCTCACACAGTTTATTTTTAATATCGGTATAAAAGAAACAATTTGGATTTTTCTGTTCATTTCACAAATCGATTAGTTTACATATGAAACCGATATGAGCAGCCATATTTGTTTACTGGGCGACTCGATTAATGGTCTGTTTATTTCAATTAATTGGTAAAATAATGGCGGGAAATATGAACAGTAGCTGTTTCGCCATATATTGTGTACTTCTATTATAACTAATTATTTGATTTAATGACCATGATAACAGCAAATATCGGGTTACATTGATTGTGAATGGGTTACTGAATTATGTTTTTTTGTTAGTATTACACAATATTCATAAATATTTAATTTAGGAGTGTATACGTCTTTAATATGCGTCTATAAATGTTCCTTCTAAAAATTATATATGTCAAATACACGGTACAAAAATAAATACACGGAGTGCTTCCGTGGTTATGTCGTATCAAATAACCCGCCCCGTATCGTTCCCGGCGCAAAGGTGCCCATGATGCTGGCCGCGTTGCCTCGCTGAATCGCATATATCGCAATAGGAGTGTATTAACATTATTATTGTATTAATTGCCGTGATTGTTCCCGGTAGAATAGGGCAACCTCATCTCTTCCAGTGAGTGACGTAGAAGGCGACTAAGGAATAGGGCTGTTCTCAATCCGATAGTAAACATACAATCCTTATCTAAGTGCCAGCTTAACGATAATAGGCTTGCCCCCTATTACGTGGGACCGAAACTCATAGTTGGCGAAATTTGGGTGTTAATTCACCTTTACCTACCCTATCGGGGATTTACAGGCGTGAGTATATGTATGTAGGTATTAACATTCATATTGTTTGTTTACTGTGATCACATATATACTTCTGAACGACTCCGCCCACTTTCCTAAGTCGTCCACTTCCTAAATTGACCATATTCCTAACTCTTCCACCTACGATTCCAAAATTGACCATTTCCTAACTCGTCCCTATTCCTGACTCGTCCATTTCCTAACTCGTCCATATATATAGGTGCATAAATAAGATTTTGCTGATAATTGACAGATGAAGATTTGGCACAGGCTATCCCCTCAGGGTTAACAGACAACAGTTACTCACTTTCTTTGTAAAGAGTCCCTGATATAACCACTGTAGCAAGGTAACTGTTTAATATAACCTACAAACAAGTGCAAGTACTCCTCATTTATAAATATAAATTGCTGTTTAATATTTTTATCTCGTTGGCTACTGACGCGAGCGATTACCGGGACTTGACCCGAACCTGTCACCTCTCAATTGTATTATCTGTGTGAAGTCATAAACTCCAATCTTTGTTATCGGAAGAATAAATCCAATTCCGAAATTCCCCCGAGGTTTCAGTAATGGTTTTTATTTAGTGTGATGACCTGATGTCATAATTATCACATCTATGTCATCACTTTTTGTATATAGAAGATTCTTTTCACAATTAATTGCAAGAATATTTAGTTTAGTTAGTACAACAGTTGATGGAAATTCGATCGCATTTCTTCCGTGTTATTGCAAATTTCCGTCATGTGCAGTGTAGGCTCAAGTGGCTCAAGGTGCTACTCCATAATTTTGGTTAGTCTGACTCACAACCCCGAATAGAAATTAGAACCTCGTCCTTCATTCAAGACCCAAGTACCGGTTTGCTGATGACATTTTCTTGAGCCAGTATGTGCCTCTTAAGGTGGCGACTGATTTGTACCTTTTCGGTGTAATGTAACGTTCACGACGATCGTGTTACATTACAGCTACGCGGCGAACGCTTATCGTGAGCGCTCTGTTCATTTGTGCTCCGTTGTTTCAAAATGGTAGACATGGAGGTTGCGTGGGCTTCACATATTTTACTAAGTTATTGCCTTATCTCTCTATTAGTCAATATGATAGAACTTTCTCTCTACTCCATTCCATTTTCGATGCTTTTTATTGAAAAATCCAGTCCCTAAACAAAATCACGTGTCTCAATCAATCAATCAATCTAGTGAACCTGTACTGACTTGTAATATAACACTCAAAGAGTTTCGCGAAAAAACCGAGCAGCTCGGCTCGCTGCACTGACTGCTGTAATGCTCGAGTTGTATCACGTTACATTACACCGAAAAGTTACACATCAGTCGCCACCTTCATGGTTGAAAGTATTACAATAAGAGAGCAAATAAATACAAAACTACAAAAACTAAAACATAAGGCAACATCCACAATGTGATTTAACAATAGAATTAATTAAATAGAAAGCCTGTTGGCTGCGAATGTCATGTTGAATTAGCCAACAGAATAGGCACACGATACGTAAAACTGGAGCTAATGAATCTGCTTACTGTGAACTATTACCTTTTGAAGTCTGTTATTTGCAGTACCTATATACTTTGAATTGTATATCTAGGCATATCTATCTTCTATATATTAATACATGAAGCGGACATTTTGGATCCCTTTTTACGAAAATTGCGTATTGTTGAAAACTGTTATATTACGTAATTGTTGGTTTATATCGAAGAGAAGTGCATAAGCCTAATAATTTTTCACACATACGCTGTTAGTTGCGTGTTCAAACAGTTATTTTTTAAGGCTTAGGTTATATATATTTATCTATGGTTTAGATAATCATTACACTCATATTTGAAATGTTCACAGCAGACTGCAGCAGACGGATGAAAAAAGGAGGAGGTTAGTAAGGAGGTTTTAACTTAATAGAATATAATATTGATAAATTAATAGATTATTTTGTACTTATTTTTACGAAAATTGCGCGGACGGAGAATTATACAATTTTCCAAGCCTTTTTTATTTTAAGGCTGCAGGCAAAGTGATAGTTCTGTTAGGATTTTTTTGTAACACAGAGTTTGCAAATGTGTCTAGTGGAATCAAAAGTATAATTGGTCAAATCTAACTTTTAACACGTCTCTGCCTACCCCTAAATGATTTATACGTTTCCAATTTCCCGAAGTAACAATTATAAATAACAGTAAGGAATTTCAATTTAAAGCTCTTAACCCTTCGGACCCATCTTAAATCTCTCTAACAAATGACGGAGTCGTTCTCTGGCATAACAATAATGGTGAAAATTGTAGAGAAATTCATTAACATAATTGAACTTTAACCTTACTTTGTATATTAATTGAATCAATCAATCATTCAATCAATGAATCATTAAGTCAAAGACGGATGATCACTTATACATAACTTGTGATGCAGTTGAGAATGTTAAGATAAAAGTGTTTCATGAAAATATTTAAGTGACTTGGACGACAGAAGAAAGGGAAAGGTTTGCTCTCTATGTCCATGTTTTTTTTTTCATACCACTTAGTGGCAGACAAGTACACGAACCACCTGATGGAACGTGGTTACAATTATGTCCCCAAAAAAAAAGGAATTTAAGTCTAACCTTACTTAGTATTATAAATCTATAAATCAATAAACCGAATAATTCTTCCTTTCTAATTTTTTTTGCTCTCGATACGCCATGATCTTAACAACTTCTCAATAACAGTTAACGTTTTCATGTCTTCAAAAGGCTTAACACCAGAGCGGTCACATAGGTCAGGGAATCAATATGGAAAATGTACGAATTTATGAAATGTACCTAGGACTCATGTATTAGCAAATTCGAATTACTAACACAATTAACATTAAATTAAGAGATCATTTTGTAACTAACAACCCTAATAAATTATGGATTTTATTATCTGATAAATAAATGATTATATATATAAACAACTTTATTACCAGTATCGGACTATATCAAACTCCAGAGCAATGGTGGAATACACGAATATTACACGATTACACTTTATAAATGGTTCATAACAGTTCAAGGCTTTGTTAAGATAATGGCAAAACGAGAGAAATTCAATTTGGGAACTTTGCGCAATTTCATACCTCTAAACCTAACCTCAAAATGTATATAGCAGGTAATTACCATTATTTATTTAGTAATTTGAATTCATGATTGCTCATCGAAGTACTTACCTGATAAACGACATTTTACTTGCCCTTAATTATGTGGAACCTAAAATATAATTATATAAATGTGAGTAAGTACAAATTGATTTATCAAGTATACATATATTAATTTATATAAGATACCGGCCTTAAAAAAATATATTGTTCATTGTTCCATAATTCTAAGAATACTTGTAGATGATTCATACATCGTCTGCGACGCATCGAGAAGGGAATTTCAATAACCCGTGACCTTGGACAGAGTATTCCAGCCACGCAATATAACCTCAAGAGGAAATGCACTAATACCTCGTTACCATGGCAACCAGTAGCGCTAGACTTATTATGTAAAAATAGAATATAATGCTCCATGACTTAATAAACGGCTACGCTGTTGGTTATAAGTTTTACAGTAAAAGTGAATGTCCATAAGTAGCCAATCGCTTTTGAGAATTGTGTAAGTATGTACTTTTTGATTTGAAATACATTCTTTATGCGCGAATTTGTCTTTGCTTACTCAAAAATACACAAGGTCACTTTGACTATTAAAAAATTCCAATCAATTAGGTACGCTTTTTCAATAGGACACAAAGCTTACAGTAATGAATTCGAAGTTGACACCCAGTGGAGGAGATTACAAAATTTTTCCTTTTCACATTTGTCTGACCTATTAGCAATGTACGAATGAATTGTTGAAATGCTAACAAGATACGGAAGGGTCTTTGATTAAATATTCAGCTGACTTTCCTAACAGTCAATTTTGTGTTCAATACGAAGTAATCTTTTTGGGTTCGGAAGCAAATTACTACTGCATGGATTGATCCAATGTACGAGGTTTAATGAATACGAGCTGCCTGTTTTGATTTCGCCATTCGTCTATCTTGAAACGGTCACAGCGAATGTGACAGTATTTTCTATTTCTGTCCCTTTTTTAATACTTTCAGCTGGGTTTATTACTTTAATTAAATGTTTCATAGCTTTGTTTGAGACTCACTTTTTATTTCTTAAGCTGTTGGATGAAATATTTCAGTTTAATATTGGGCCACACCCAATATTATAAGCACCAAATAGCCTTAGCGGGTGTACCTACTAAGAGTTCCTGTAATTTTGTGACGGTTATTATGCGCAAGAACTTTTAGTCAATACAAAAAGTAGCTAAGTAAGTCTCTGATGACTGTTGATCCAGGTGATGCTCCTTTTATAAAACAAACTCAATTCGGCTCAAATTCAGTACTTTGCCTAATTCTGTCGACCTTTCTTTTATTCGTATACTTTCGGAGATTCTAATTGTTCACAGTTTCGAGGCAAGTTTTGTTTATCCACAGTTGTAAGTCTTGGATATGTCTTGAGTAAGACCGGGTTTCGCCTCAAGGCACCTTTGAGAATGCCAAAACAGGCCAGGTAAAAAATAAAAGTACAAAGTGTCTTACTCAATAGGTATGTGTAGCAGATTCTACCAAGTTCTATCAATCAACAGTTTAAACAGTCTTTAAACAGTCGGATATGTCATCCAAGGATTACAATTTGCCGATAAACAAACCTGGACAAGTGGGGATAAACATGAAATATCTCGTTTAACTTATAACATGGCTTTTCGTAATCAGATTTTTGCGGATGTATAGCGAAAGAAATTAGCGTTCAAGATTTTGTGGCGAGGATCAGCTTTCAAGATTAAATCTGAGAAGTTTGGTGTAATTTGTTATTAGATTCCCATAATATAAATATCAAGTTTGTGAAGATCGATGGATTTATAGGTTATATATATGTATGTTTGTTGGTCCTTCAAGATGTTGAACGGATCTGGATGAAATTTGGCACATTTTAATTTGGAACAGCACATAGGATAAGTTAGGAATCGGTGTATTTTATTGAGCAGTGTTTTATTTAAGCGGAGCTGTGGGTAACAGTTAGGAAATCTATGATGTTCATGAACAGAACTACGAATATGACACTTCTCACAGTCTAGATGGCATAAAACCGCTACCACAAGAAGAATGCCTATTTTCGGAACTGAATATTCCATGATGATTATGCTTCTAATGGCGATGATCTGCGGGGTTCCTCGGACTTCACCTCACCGTAGTCAACGATGAGATGGGTATGTTGGACCCTTATCACCCCACAATTAAATTAATTAATTATATAACTATGTACTAATATATTACCACCGTTGAATAACGTTATTAAATCAACATTAGGATGCACTGAATTTACATAATATATATGACGTATTTATGTGATTAGTTCGGCTTATGTACAGATAGACGGTAAAGTTAATATTAAAATCTAGGGATAATTTATATGGTTTTTGATCCCATCACCCCACACCGACGACGTGATTTTAGGACATATGATTTTTTAGGATCGGTTGTAGGCAAACTTAGATAGGTTACTAAGGCCTAATGAATGATATTTGGCCTAGCTAAACTTTAAAAGACTACTCACATAATAAAAGAAAAACAATGCAATAATTTAAAATATAATACAGAAGTTTAAACTTTGCAACCAAATCTCTAGAGGAATATAAACTTTTCGAAGTTCGAAAACAGTAGCTGGGATGGTACATAACAATCGAGGTGGATGTCGCAACTTTGTTTATTTACCAAAAACTGCTTTGAAATTTAAAAAAAAGCAGTAGAAAAAGTTTCAGTTCAATTTCTTGTCCGTTTTTTAAAAGACCCGTCAAACCAAAACTATTTCGATTTGCATGTTATTTTGTTAATAAAATTACACATCACGTTGATATATAATTAATTTGTATTGTTATTTGAATGTTCAGTTTTATAACCTTTCGTTATTGTCATCATAACTCTTATTTACAGAAAATTATTACGTTTTCAACAATGAATCGGAAACAAATGAATAATTCACTGTCCGAATTCTAGTAACAGTTATTTTAATACCATAATGTACTGGAATTGAATGTTAACAAAATTTTAACGTAAAAATATATTCAATTACAAGTAGGTTAGTGTATTATTTTCTTGCTATCCGTACAAGAACAGTTCAAATACCACTTTATTATGTATAATGGCTTCAAACGTTTACTTAGGGCCGCTTAGGCATTCAAGCTTTATATACCTACCTAACTTAATATCAAAATTGGCAGCTAGAACAGTAGGTATTTCAAATCCCTGTGTAGGGACAAAATGGCGCAGTTAATCCTTGCTGCTGCCGACACATTCGATCGATTATGGTGGTAATTCTTTAGACTTAACTAACAATTTGTTATCATTATGGCAAGTTGAAGTAATTATAAACATGTCCTAAATAAAAAAACTTCAGGCATTATACTAAAAAGTCACTGTAAAAAAATAAAGTTTAAAACTAAAACCCGACTACCGAAAAATCACGCTCTAAAAGTAACAAACAAGAAAATAGCCGTGGTCGTATGGCACTTTTCCCTAGAATATATTGTTTTGTCAGAGTAAGTGGCGTATGCCACTTACTCTGACACGGCTATTTTCTTTTTTATTTATATTATTTTGGGGCAAGGTAAAGCTAATAATTTATACATATTTAAAAAGTGCTTATTAAGCCCTTTCATTTGATACCAAACACGGCAAATTTATCTCAAATTTATTTTTTAATATAGTACCTTATGAGCGCTAGAGGGCGCCACACAAGATTGAGTGACATGTCATATAGCCTATAACCATCGGACGATCAAGCCGCTTGTAACGATACCTCATATGTCCAGTTCTAATCAGTAGTTGAGGTGCTATGAGGGAACAAATGAACATACATACATACATACATAGCCTGTCAAAATCATAACCCTCCTTTTGGCTTCGCCGTAGTCGGGTAAAAAGAACAGACTGACTACTAGTTGCAGGACATAAAACATATCAATACCGAGAACAATCTCAAAGCTTTGAAAACCGAGTGTGACGTTGACGCGTGAAAATGGGGTCGTCCCACATTTTTCGGTATACGTTAGCTATTGTGATTGAACCGTATCAAAACTAAAACATGAATTCGCAGTATCTAGAATAATGCATGGTATGGCACTGCACACAAACCGTAGTGGTTAAAATTATCGTTTATTACCCGTGTTACTACCAATCTTACTACTAGTAGTAACACCGGTAGTTGAGTTACCATTCTTACTACTAAAGTTGAAAGTTGTTACAACAGTAAAAATAAATTACCCATGCTACTACCGTAAAATTAAAATACAAAACAAACAAAATTGACGAATTTGTATTTTATTGAATTAACATGAAATAAAAAAGGAAGAAACAGGCAAATAGCAGTAATTTCCAATGAAATAAAAAAGAAAAACATACCAATCACAGCAATTGATTGTGAAATAAAAAAGAAATAAAAAGAAAAACAAGCAAATCACCGCAATTGCATAAAAAGAAAAACAGGAAAAATAACCGCAAGTGCTTGTGAAATAAAAAAGAAACCCAGGCAAATCACAACAATCGCTTGTGAAATTAAAACACAGGCAAATAGCCTATCTATTTCACAAATTGTCGATTCTTCCCAATACTGCTTACTATTTTAGCATGTTCTGAAAAAATCAGCCTTGTAAAATAAAATGAACTGGAACTATGATATTTCATTATTTGAAATTCCCAAAAATAGTCAAAATAATTATAAACCATATTATATATCCTAATTAAATTTCAAATTACTTTTATTACGAACTATGGACGTGTAAACGCAACAAAGACCGAGATAAATTTATGTGACATTATCTTACACTCCATATATTTACTAATAAGCGCAACCGAAGTGTGTCTTTACAATAAAGTTGTGGACGATTTTGTATGGAGCGTTTTCGGGCGGTCCGAGAAATAGTAGTTCCAGTTCATTTTATTTTACAAAGCAGATTTTTTCAGAACATGCTAACATATTAAGCAGTATTGGGAAGAATCGAAAATTCTATTTGCTTGTTTTTTTATTTTTATTTCACAAGCGATTATTGTGATTTACCTGGTTTTCTTTTTTATTTCACAAGTACTTGCGGTTAATTTCCTGTTTCTCTTTTTTATTTTTCAAGTAATTGCGGTGATTTGCTTGTTTTTCCTTTTTTTTCTTTTTTATTTCACAATCAATTGCTGTGATTGGCATGTTTTTCTTCTTTATTTAATTGAAAACTGTACTGTACTATTATTGCCTGTTTCTTCCATTTTTATTTCATGTTAATTTAATAAAATACAAATTCATCAATTTTGTTTGATTTTGTATTTAAATTTTATGGTAGTAACATGGGTAATTTCTTTTTACTGTTGTAACAACTTTCAACTTTAGTAGTAAGAACAGTAACTCAATTACCGGTGTTACTACTAGTAGTAAGATTGGTAGTAACACGGGTAGTAAACGATATGATGAATGTTATTTGCAATTTTATTGTGTCAACATTCATCGGCAGCAGCATCGGTAGCCTAACGGCCTTACGATCGAAAGATCCCGGGTTCGAATCGTGGCCATTACACTACCGACGTGAATCCACTCCTAACACAAGCAATTTAGCTTAGCTGAAGTGGTAAGAGGGAATATTAGTAATTTCGGTTATAAAATTTAAAAAAATATATATTATGGAATACCATTCTAGGGATGATATCTGGGAATTATGGCCACTACTTTTTGGACCATCAAGTGGGGTACTACACACATCAGTCATATTGATTAACCAAATACCTGTTTACAACTGTTTCCACCTATGTATCTGTGAGTTTGTTCTTGTGTGTACGAAATAATTAAATAAATAAATAAAATACCTATATGAAAAGGTAAACATTTGAAACACCATGTCCAATAAAAAAATACACTAGATTTGAATACAATCGTTGTTTGTTTTTGATACTCTATATAATTAAGTGTCACAGGATATTTCCTCATAGTGATGTGTTAAGGTTCGTGAGCATAATTGCAAAACTGCGTTGTACAACGGGTACCTACCTACTCACAAATGCAACGGTTTCACTCATTCCGGAATATCAGATTATGCTTTAGGTAGATAAATATCAATGTGATTTGTAGGGTTGTCCGAAACGAATACTATATCACTTAAGAATTTAAGTTGCATGTGCAACTATTAAATCAATTTCAAATTTATGATTTAGTTTTAGGTAGCCGTCGTATTTTCAGCTACGTATTTCATTTGTTTTTAAACCATCAATACAGTTGTTATGAATGTTTTAGTAACAACACGAATCTCTCCAACGAACAATATTTTGTGACATGGAATCTGAGGCTGACAAGAATTGAAATTTATTCGTGTTACATGGGTAGTTACTCTATATATTTCTAAAGCAGCAAACTCTTTGAAAGTATAAGAAAATGGTTGTTCTATCTATAATAACAGTATTGACTAAGTACTTAGTTTGTTTACAATTGTATTTAAAACAATACAAAGTTACAACAAATAACACTATGATACAAATATAAACGCATACTAAATAACAAAATGAGAAGAATTAATTGAATGTTTGTACATAGTTGATTGGTTTCACCTGTTCAAGTAAAACGAGGAACTCAACCTACAAAATGGGAAGTAATTAATTGGTAAAACTTTGCAAATACGTGGGTTATTGGAGTCAACGTTGGTATAATCAGATTAGAGTTAATTATCGTTAAGTAAATCAGCGTAAAGTTTGAGGGAGGTGGGTGTAGTTGGTAGTCGCGAACTAAGGAAACAAGATGAGTTTCAAAGATAACACGTCCTTAGATCTATTTGATATATTATTTCCTTAAGTGATTAGTGTATAAGGAGCTTTTCAGTTCAACAAATACAGGAACAAGAATCAAATTATGTGCAACAATAAAGTAGATAAGAAGGTCTTTTAGTAATAAAGTGTTTTTTATTGGATTCTTTGAGAGAGCTGACCCGGCGAACTTCATACCGCCAATTTTTTTCCCCTCGAGTGGCGTCCGATCCCGCTCCCGCTGCACTCTCTACTATATTAAGCATATATTATACATATAAACCTTCTTCTTGAATTACTCTATCTATTGTGAGAAACCGCATCAAAATCTGTAGCGTAATTTTGAAAATATCAGCATAAGGACGGACAGACGCTGAAAGCGACTTTGCTAACTATGTAGTGATGATGATTAGATATAGATTCCTACCATGTAACTCCATCTCTTGTTCCTTTTAAGTACTAATGAATATACACATGATTAAATTAAATGGTGTAATGTAAAAAGTAATTGAATGTCATCTTTCGTACTTACCTCGTTCTATGGAAATAAAAGTTCTATCACTTCGTCTTCATCTTTAAAACGTGTTTTATGAATAGGATTAACCAAATTATTATAATACGTTTAAGGATCTTTATAGGTAGTTATTATTTTGATTATTTATTTGAACATGAGGCATAAACTGATTCTAATAACTGAAATTTGTAATGCTTAGGCAGAATTATGTTTAGTAAAATAGAAAATTATTCACGTAATGTATCTACTTAATGTTAGGCATATTTTGTAACACACTTGTCTATTACGTTTTATAGTTTGCGTGAAACTTGTAGTCAAACATAAAATAATAACAGTAAATCGATAATGTATACACTTACCATATTAAATAATAAAATTACTCTAGGTTTATAACATCAGGAAAAGCTTGTATTTCTGTTTGTGTTTTTTACTTTTAAATTTTATGCTTTTCTAATCGTGATTTCTTTTTCATTTTATAGGTTTCACCGTAGTATGTTTTTTTTTTCTAATTTATATTTCTGACTACACAATTAGAACTTAATCTTTTGTAATTTTTAGCAACCACTTAACATCAACAAGCTTATAACCATGTTAATTACACAAAAAATGTCTGCGACAATAGCCAACCCTACATGAGTATTGCCTTTATACGCGTGCATTGTGCCAGGGCGCGAGATTGGAGCGTGCGGTTTGCATCCGGACTCACACAATAGCCGTTTCGATTAGTATCGCAGCGATATGTGAATAGCACAGCGACGTCCACTACACATCCTGGAAACGTTAGCCTACCTGACCGACGAACTCGAATGTCTATTTAACAACGCACGATAACTATTCCATTGAATCTAAATATCGGATATTGCGATTCGTCTCATTAAACCGGCAATGAATACTAATAATATAATTGAGCAGTTTACTATCGTTAAAATGAACGATGCAACTGAGTTTGGTCTATAAAGAATAGCAGTAAAAAAGTGGGCGCTTGAATCTATGATAGATGTTTGAAGTTCTATGTAATATCTTGATCCTCACTTGCTAACTTAGCTAGTACACCTGCTGATCCTAGGAACGAGGTTATGACTAAGACTTCGTCAGGATAAAGAGGTCAGACGGCAGTCGCCCCCGCAAAAGCTAATTATACGAAATATTCAAGAGCAGACCCCGAGCTTTAAAGTTCAAGCTCTGAATGTAACCGAGATTGCTGCTGAGATGAAGAGAGAACCTCCTTATAAAAAGGTACTAAGTTACCTTTAAAAAAGATACGAAGGTAAAATTTTTATTTTAAATAAAAAGTTTAAAGCTACTGAAGTACTAAGACGGGAAAGTTTAAATTTGTATTGAGATCACGTGGCACTGAGAATGTCTCACTCCCTCGCAATGCAGTAAACACTAGTCGAGCTCTATAAAAGTTTTACTCGTTTGCACTTGTTGAGAAAATAGTACTTTTTTACAATTTATTATCAATTCACACAGGTGAGCAGCAATTGGGACTAATTTAAAGATTCTTCAGACTATTATGGAGACAAATAAGCATATAGTCGGATAGCTTTTTTTCGTGCGGAAATCCCCTCGGATACCTCCCCCGCCGGAGCTGGACGGGGTAGTTATGTCGGACTCGAACCGACTAAAACTGGCCGAACACATATCCCTCGCACCCAGCTGAACCAGGGCAATCCCTTACGGACTGGCCCTCCTCTGGGAGTTGGATAGCAAAGATAATAGACTCATCTGCACTTGAGTCTTACCTAGTCATAGTTGTGAGTGAAGTGAGGATTGGGGGCAGCGTTTAGTTAGCTCTTTTTGATCTGGATGGATGGATGGATAGAAAAGTAAATCAATATTCGTTGCTCTTTCACGTAAACACGATGGAACGGATCTGATTGAAGGTTCAAGTTGGTAAAGAGATCGATTATTGTCTGGAACAGCATAGCAATAGCATTAAAGGAACGAGATTTTTTTTTATAAAAGACACGTCAATTTGACTTCACCTAGCCTCGGAAAGAGGGTCACCATCGTAAACATGTACCATGTTAACAGTGGTGGCACTCAGCTTGACGGCCTCATCAGATGCCTTTTCACGTCCCAGCTGTTATTTGCAGGCAGAATAGCTAACAACAGCTAGTAAATGTACCTACGTACTATTTTCTTTTAGTTCCGTACGAGTAGACTTCTAAAAGTATTAAAACTCTTTGTAAATTCCATATGTTCATCGTATTAAAACCTATTAAATGTTACAACACTGTCGAAAAGTACCTGACACTTGGCAACGGACACTAACAGATATAACCGCAGTACTTTAAACATAATACTGCCTTGAGAATAGCGAGCAGCAATCTGGAAGCGTTTACAATAGGCTGAATGGCACTTGGGTATTATCCACATGCTATTGTAGCGGTCTACAGCTTTAATATCACACGTACATTCAATTTATAGAGACCATTTGGACGACACAGGCCTCAATTTCACGGTCACGTAAGTGTTTATTATTACTAATTATTTTTATAGTATTCCAAACAAATATGGCAGTAGAGTGGTTAGAAAGGGTCTAACAAGGTCTAATACGCCACCTGACCTTCCACTTAGAGATAGTTTGGGAAGTTGGTGAAGAATATTAATAACTTTCATTACTCGAATACATCGGGAAAAATAAAATGCTCAAGTGGGACTTGAACACACGACCTTTCCCTTACAAGGAGAATTCTCTTCCAACTGAGATATTGAACCACACCTGAATCACTTCAAATTTCCCTTCTCTTTATATCCTTCTTTAAGGCATTCAAAAAATAAAAATAAAGCTTTCATCACCTAGGTGTAGGAGGCCCCATCAAGACCTTGCCAAGGGGCCAAGCTAATCTCACCTGCAAGCAACTATAGGTACCTGTTGATTAACAGAGGAGGCTTTGGGAAAGGACAGGTTAGGAGGATAGGATATCAGGATACAATGACTACCATGAAACGTATACTTAAACCAAGCCAAAAAGTCGTTAAAAAGTAAGCAGACCCCAGATTCCACGGTGCAATTTTCGTATCATTACATCGTATAGCAAGACCTTTATATCTCAAGTAAGGTTACAAGTTTCATAATACTCGTATGATTTTTAATTTCTTCAGAAAGTCAGTAACTAAAGCTACCTTCTCATTCCACGACTTTCATGATAAATCGTTTACGGTTACACCAACTTGTCTGTGGAATGCACCACCCGTGGCAATCAGACGTGCTCGACTTTAGCCACTTTCAAAACTTTAGTAAAAGAACACTAGTTATCGTTATAAATAATCTACGACTCTCTAGCACTGCAGTTATGAAATTCCTTTTTCCTTTATTAGTTTGTCATATTTATCATCCCACAAAACGTTTTAGTTATTTTACTCATTTAGATCTTAGTAAAATAGTAACATAATAATATACTTAGAGTAGAATAGGGTCACTCCATTTCTTCTATGGGTGTCGTAGATAGCGACTAAGGGATAGGGCTGTTCTCCATATATAATAGTAAACATACAGTCCATGACAAAGGGCCTCTTGACGGCAATAGGCTCACTCACATAGGATTGAAAATCACAGTTGGCGGAATATGTTCAGACATGGTGCGAACCTAGCTGTTTCCATTTTGTCTCTTATTTACATAGAAATCAATTAGACCGTTCAGAATGACCGCTCGATTACGCGTTTCCGCCGTGTCTCAACAGCACCATATACACCTCTTGCTACCACTTCGGGATTTATAGGTGAGAATGTATAAATCACTACCACAATATCTGGTTTGACGATTATAAATTTTCTAAAAATGAATCCTGCTAGATCGATTTATCGCCCCCGAAACCCCCTGTATTCTAAATTTCATGAGAATCGTTGGAGCCGATTCCGAGATTCCAATTATATATAATACAAGAATTGCTCATTTAAAGGTATAAGATAGTATAAAGCAAAGTCCTTTCCGCGTCTGTCGGTCCCTATGTATGCTTAGATCTTCAAAACTACGCAAAGGATTTTGATGTGGTTTTTTTAATAGATAGAGTGAATCATGAGGAAGGTTTATATGTATAATTCATGTTTAATATAGTAGAGAGTGCAGCGGGAAAAGGATCTGAAACCACTAGGGCGGAAAAAAGTTGATTGTACGAAGTTCGCCGGGTCAGTTAGTGTTTATATAATTACAGGTAGATAAAATTTCAGATAATATACGAATCTTGAAGCAAAGATGACACAAAAACAAAGGTAATTATAGCTTTTCACGTGCAGTCCTGAATTCAGTTTAATGCAGAGACGACGAAGGCCTACTTGGCAGCGCATCAAGCGTTCATACACATTCCGAGGCACACTCCCTTTATACACACACTGTGTTAGTGTCGCAATATCGAGATAAAAGCCAAAACTATGTGCATGAAGAAATTAAAACTGAGAGTTTAAAATATTTTGAAATTAAATTCTGTATGGTATTGTCAGAAGTCATGGGAATTAAAACTATTTTTCACGGATTTTATCGTATGTTACTCGTACATAGGTAAGTTACACTCAAATGCTCGGTCGAAAAACCGAAAGAGCAAAAACAGAGCGCGTTGTGATGAACGATGTTGTTAAGACGTTAACTTTCCATATTTTGTTTAGAAATACCCAAGTCCAGCTTACCTACCTGAAGCTGGGATTCAGCGATAAATCTTTCGACTAAACTTGATTCTCACACTTACTTACTTACTCAAAGAAATGCATAAAAGCTTGATTTCATTAATGAAATACTAACTACCTAATCCTGCCTAAATAAAAGGTGATAAAATAGTTTACTGTTAATTGATCCCAGTTCCTATCATTAGTGAGAATAAATTTCAAATTTCAAAACATTACCGACTATGGGACAATAATCCCAAATTTGTGTCCATTCTCGGTCATAACCACAAAATGATAGTTTGAATCGATAACAGTAAAAGTCCCCTAACACATGTGACATTTCATGTTCATGTATGCAAAATTCATAATCGGTAACGGGCCAGTTACGCATACATTATTATTGAAAGATAGAGTACTGTAATAAAATGAATGAATTACAAAATTATTTGCTCAATAAACAAGAGCCTATATTCATATCCAGTTCATTCCAGCCCAGTTTTATAAACTATTTCATTACCAGATATGATCTGCTTCTGTTAATTCAGTTAAATCTGCTTGAAATATGGTACGGTATCAGTAGGGAATGATGATACATCATTTGAGTACGCAAATTATGTTTAAAAAAAAGGTATTTTGAAAAATACCTACGGGAAATATTTTAGTATATAAACGTCAGATAGACTAACAACGCAGCAGTGGAAAAATAGCACAAATTATGAACCAACCATGAAATTCTTACAATTTATTACCAAAATATCGATTTCGTTATTCCATCCGATGTCGAAAATTTTAAATTGCATACCTTGACATCAAAATAGCAAGAAATTTAAAAAAAGAAACTATGTTAATATAATAGTAACAAGAACATTTCTTCACGTAAAACGTCGACTGTATGGAACTTTTCTACTCTACTGGACTAAAACTCTCTGCCATAAAACATAAAAGAACTGCCTGAATGATCCTCATTTGTCTTGGGTAGCGGGTTATACTTATGCAGATAAGATTCTTCATATTATAAACATAGTTATATGCCTTAACAAAGAAGATTTAATAGAATCTGCTATTTCTTCAAAAAAAATACCATTATAAATTTAAATAATACGAGATTTCATTTATATACTTCGATTGTTCTTTTTCTCCAAAACAATACATATTCTATTCGAAAGAAAATTCCTATTTTTTTACATACAAACGTAGGAAAAGAGTTAATGGAAAGGCGGTAACTTTAATTTTAATTCTACGATTACTAAGCGGTATGGCAGTATCTTATGAATTGCCTTATTTATTGAACATGGTTTTTGATATTTTAAGTATTGTAATGATAAATAGACCCAATATAATATATACATTCAAGGCCCCGAAAATCTTGGTGGAGCTTATAGACCAAAATAAGAAATCAGACATTTTCAGTTCGTAATAGCTAGAGTTATAAATAACACAATATAACACATAACAACACAACCTACATGCCACCTAACTTGACCTAACTTAGATAACTCATTATTACCAAATTGCCGAGGACGAACATCCAAGCATACAAAATCCCATACAAAAGAATAACAAACAATATAATCCATAGCAAAATGTCCCGTCACAAATAACCGTACTGGCAAAGTTTTTATTTATTACGAAAGTTCCTGGGAGTACAAATGTTTACACATTGTTTCGATCCTGTGTAGTTGGATTAAACATGTTCTTAGCTTCCGTCCGGAGTAATCGCACTTCGTACACTCGCGCTCGCGTATCCATCTCTAATGACTATAAACATATCTAAACTATGTTTTGTTTTGCCAAATAAGACTTATACTACATAAGGAAATGGAGCCCCACCAAAACCTTGGGAGCCAGGACAACCTCACTGGAAAGCTGGTAGAACTGCCAAATAACAGACAAGACTTTGGTGAAGGGTTTCTTCCAGAGTTATGTTAAGAAGAAGCCAAGTAAAAAAACAGGAAAGCGGCTCTGATATGAAAGTTTCCAATGCAACCGGGATTACCGTTAACACGATGATGAATGATGATCATTATATTATGCACTAGCTTTTGCCCGCGGCTCCGCCTGCGTGGATGTCGGTTATCGCGACCAAACATAGCCTATGTCCTTTCTCATGGTCTAACCAATCCCTATACCAAATTTCATCAAAATCGGTTCAGTGGTTTAGGCGTGAAAGCGTAACATACAGACAGACAGACAGACAGACAGACAGAGTTACTTTCGCATCTAAAATATTAGTATGGAAGTATGGATATATCACGCTTCCATTTGAAGTAAGTACTATATACATGCTCTCAAATATCTATCCCCAAGAACTATTCAAGATCATAAACATATCTGAACTATGTTTTGGCAAATGAAACTTATATTGCATAAGGAAATCGGGTAAACATACCCATATTTTACCCATTTTAGATTACTATCTGTAGTAACTTCGCCGCGCCACAAATTTAACCACTACTTCGCACATTCTGAAGGCAATTTTTCTGAAACTCTGAAAGTCTTTTGTTTTGATATAGTGATACCTATTGCGTCTTTATACTCGACTGTAATTTGTTGGATCCCTCCACTAGGATCTACCATTTAGATCCACATGTAGTGTTTGGATACTTTTATATCCGCTCGGATCCACATTATATATCAAATTTTATGTGACCGAAAAAATTGTAAATCTGTTTTCTGCAGATATCGTAATGAATCGGAATTTGTATTCTCTTCCTTATTTGACAAGTTCAGTGTTTCGTCCTATATGGGTTCGGCCCAATAGGACGAATCACAGAAATTAAAAATAATTAAAGTTTTCCTTCAGTGATTCGTCCTATTGATTTTTTTTATTCATTTTTAACATTTTTATCCGACTGTCATGTGATGGACACAGATTAAATTAAGATTAAATTAAAATCATACTAATCAGTAATCACAACCACGATTGTATCTTTCAGAATACCCATTTTTCAGCCAATTCCTAATTCAATCTCAATTCAATTCCTTTTCGTTCAGAATAGTTTAATGTTACGAGAATTGGCCTTCTAGAGTCTATGAAGCAACGTCACGCTACCTACGCGTCTGATAGACGAACGATTTCACGCTCTATGGTTAAGTAAGCTTCTAACATGGTGCCAGTGGATAATGAAAATCCTTAAGTTTCATTTTAAGCAGAATATCTATTAGACAAAGTTATTGAGTCAAGATATGGGTTGTCGTTATTTCAACCAACTGAATTTAAAAATAGACACACCTGTTGAGAAAAATATTGTAATTCAGTTATTATTGACTATTATAAGGATCAAATAATCGAGTTACAATCTTTTTTTTTACAAGTTTCGATGGACAGAAGCTGTCCTACGTCACGAGCAGCTGTACCTAAATAATATATCTAAATGTAACCCAATCTGGGTTGTATGTCACATCACGTAGTAAATAAAAGCAAACAAAGCATAAAGCATTGTCAACCAAAATATTACCTACACAAAATAATAAAACCAACGATAT
This sequence comes from Eilema sororculum, assembly GCA_914829495.1. Taxonomy (NCBI): domain Eukaryota; kingdom Metazoa; phylum Arthropoda; class Insecta; order Lepidoptera; family Erebidae; genus Eilema; species Eilema sororculum. Next base: position 12,855,370 of record OU618552.1, on the reverse strand, counting down.
TTTTGTCCGTAGAGCGAATTGCCCTTTTGACACTGTGAACTTTTGCCCTTCGCTTGTAAAATTCTCAACGATGTTTTTCAACTTATACTCTGAAAGTCACGATGTCTTAATAAGTAAAATAAACAACACCTCGACAGTTGATAGAACATTATTAAATTTCAAACGTGTTACGTGCGGAGTTAACGTACGAGACCCACTGGGGTTTAAAGATAATTTTATTTGGTATTTCTTTGGAATAAAATGTAACAGTGGCGAAACGGTAGAGCCTATGCTGCTATACCTACATGAAGTTCAGGATTTGATGCTTAAGTTAGGCTTTTAGGCTTTTAGTTTGTCTGTCAGGATTTTTTATAAAAATACGGAGAAAGAGAAATGTGTACGTGTATGATTGACATCAATAGACAAAGATAAAATGGAGATTCTGTCTAGACATGATTATCCAATAGAATCGTAAAGGCAGTACCTACCGACATGTTATTTTAATACTGTAAGTGAAGTATTATCATACATTTATCAGTACCCACCCAGGGACCCACGAACACGTGATAATATAAAACACAGAGGTTATAATACAATCCCAAAATAATTGGATACAATTCTGAACAGACTGAATATACATGTTGACTCAGCAGCATTTTAATTTCACTCAATTTCCATTATTAGTCCATAAACAAGCACGCCGGCGTATTTGCATTTAGCTAATTAAGTTTTACGAAAATACAAGCGAAATATACAAAAGCTAGGTAAACCTAGGCTAAACGCCAGTCTACCGTAAGTCTTTAAAATGTACGATCGTGCAGGGTTGCCTCAAGTAAAAAAAAAATCCTTGCAAAAGTGATATTAAGTGTTAAATCCTTCACAAAGGCATTGACTAATTTATCATTTATGCAAATTAAGGTTGGTTAAAGTTTTAACATCGAAATGACATTATAAAATAGCCATATTTTTCACCTTTAGAGAACCAGTTGTTCAGCTTAGCAGCGGAAGTCCTTGCCGGGATCTGCATTTCCCCACACCGGTGACAGGATTTACTCCAGGAGTTTAGCAGCTCTAGACAGCCTTTGAATTTTATGTTTCTAGGCTTTGCCTAAACTTTTAATCCGATAAACTTCGCACTCACGATCGATCTTATTCTCCAGTGAAAATATATATTGTGATAAACCGTACCAAGAACAACAAACTCTCGTTCGGAAATCCTAAAATAGGTTTCCCAAGTAAAAATTTAAGATAGAAAAAGTGAATAGATACCAAAAATAGGTATCAGTAAAAGTTGTGTTGATGTCGAAAGATCTTCACAAATCTTGTTATATCTTCGCTGTTGAGACAGACATGAAACCATAAATAAAAAAACAACAGATCTCAAATAAGTCGAAAAACTGCGAGTCATAAATTAAGATGTGCTCTTAACTTTTGCGTTTTGGTGTAAACAAATATTAATGAGAACCACTTGTGTTTGGACGAGACAAAATGAGATATTAGTTGATACCTACTCGTATTTTTCTAAGTAACCGCAATTAAGTATGTTTAATATAATGTATTGTTAGGGTTTTTAACTTTTAAGTGTTAAATAACAATGTAAGAGATTTTGACGGGCCCCTGATCAATAAAAGGTCATAACCAGTTACACTACTTAAGATATTAGAAGTAAATCAGAGTCCCTAAACTTCAGGAGTTTTTTTCCTTTTCATTATAATTCCGCACTTCTTTTCATTAAATAAAAACAGGTACTTGAAGCAGAACATTAAAAACCGTGTTTTAATCTCTCATTATGTTCCATTTTTTGAAAACACTAGATTTCAAACAAATTTAATTAGGTTAGTGAATTTTTTTTCACGCATTCATTTATTACAAAAACATCTCCAGAAACAAGATACCCGTGAAACTAAAATCTAAATTAGAAGGGAGCTAATTATACTTAGTTCAAGTACAAAATTTCGCTGTCCCTCGGAAGGAAAACAAACTAATTATTTAGAAGTTGGGTGAACCAGAACTGAATATTAATTTGATGTTTAATATAGGAGGTAAGCCATAATGAGATTCCCGGTCCAATTTAGAGCAGCCCGACTGAGGCAGAATATCTACAACAAAATAAAAAACGTAGATATTATTAAGATGTTAGCTAAAACTGTGTTAAAGAATAAATAATCGAAATATGTAGCCAATCACACAACGCTGATGGGATGTTTTCGTAATCACTTTAATTTATAGAATATGGCATCTATTTTGAAAATCATGTTAATTTCTATTTCAATCCTAAACATTTATATTCTTGTTCTTGAGACCAAGTACAACACCACTAACACACAAATAAGATAAAAAGAGATGAACATTACTAAATAAATAAATTATTCTTATGAACAGATTACCTATATCATGTTTAGATTTACAAAAAAAATATCAGGTCTTTAGAATCAAGTTACTTAATCAAGGTACTTAATTTGGAATAGAATGGAATAAAACTTTTTTGTACACCATTTACATAAAAATTTAAGAGTGAAATTAAATTAAATATAATAATTAAGGCCTGGAACTCCCTGCCAGCTCACGTGTTTCCTTCTTCCTACAGTCCCGGGTCCTTTAGGCGGGGCGTGAAAAGGCATCTAATGAGGCCGTCAAGCTGAGTGCCACCATTGTAAACATGATACATGTTTACAATGGTGACACTCTTTCCGAGACTTTGCCTTTAGCTTACCGTCAGGCGAGGTGAAGTAAAATTTACGTGTCCTTTTATAAAAAAAAAAACAGTAATTTATATATTAACGCTTTGCTTGCCCTTTTTCTTAAGTTAAGCATACCTTTTTTTTTTTTTTTTTTTACCGAACATCATGACATACTTAAGTATTCCAGGAAGGATTCCGCACAAAGCTGCTAAAGCCTATAAACAATATAATTTTCTTAAAACGGCCATAAACACTCCCAGTAGTAGATAAAACGCGCTCACTGTTTAAATCATGTATTGAAGCCATCTCAAGTATCGGCACTTCGTGACGACCATAAAACTCCAATTCCATATTTACGCGATTACTTACAGCAGTTACAGGATAAAACGAACCCGTTTGCAAGATTCGATTCTAGAATACATTGCTGTGTTTTGTGGAAACCCCTACTAAGAGTACGAGCGATTAGCAGGCAGTGTAGTTCGTTAGTGTCGTTAGATAGTTAGTCGTTGTTCTTAGTTTGTGTTAAAACTGGGGTTTTAAGTTTGAAGAATGTATGTTATTTGCACACAGACACAAACACAGGTTTAGACAGGTAATTCTAAAATTGGAGGGTATCCATCTTAGCGCAGATATCTCTTTATACCTACACTTTTTCAAAAATATTGTGGAAAGTCGCGAGCTGTTCAACAAACATTTTTCAGCCCTCGGTCCTCGTCAGATGTACTAAGATCTTGGTATGGACAAAATTGGCTTGCAGGGATTTCTAAATCGAGGAAGTTTCCATTTAGAAATCCCGACAAGCCAAATTTGGTACAGATCCAGAAGATCATCTCAACTAATTGGAAACAGAACACACGGTAGGGGCTCCACTATAAAACACTCCTATTTGTGGTAACAGCAAATCGCCTGTTTAAATCTTTGGTACAGTTTACGGCACCCATAAAAGGAGTAAATTTACCGTACCAACATTAAAATCTATTCTTGTAGTTACAATCGGTAGGGTCGAACGTGAAATATCTTCTGCTGAATATTGACGATGCTTAGAATACCATATACTATGCACAAACGAGTAGGCAGTATACTCCTGTCAAAAAAGATTTATAGGTGATAAGGACCTGCCTAAAAGTACATGTACATATTTGGTCCCTAAGAGTGAACTAGCGATGATTCAATGCAGTATCACTAAACATTTCTCCAATAAATTATAAGATCAACTACTCCGAACCTCTACGATGAGCTAAGTAGGCCGTTGATGTCGAATCGATATTGAATCATTTCAGATTATGATTATGTAGTATCGAGTAATTGAAACTAAATAACTTACTCCAAGATTGATGGCTGGGTTAGTACAGACCTTTGGTCAAAATTATTTCCTCGAAATGCTTCACGTCGTTCTACTTGTGATTTAAGATTTTAGAAGTAGCGTAAACAAACAGGTTTATTTGTTATTTCTTTATAGCTCTGTGTGAAGCCTAATGAGGCATATTATGGTAGACGTTAATGTTCTGGTTGTTTTATAGCATAGTTTAGCTATATAAATGTCAATTGTATTTACTTTGGATCTATGCCGAATTGGTTTTATTTTTCTGTTCTGTGGTTTTAACATTCATTGTGAAAGTATATTAAATTCCGAATGAATATTCATTGCATTAGGCGGCTTTAAATGATCAAACCCTAGATTCCATAGTTCTGTACTTACGAATTCTGATGTTTGACAGAGCTAAGATAGCTGCAGATTATCTTTCTTCTCTACTTTACATGGTTCGATTCATAAAATCCTGTTATTCCTACGGGTCAAAGAAATGATAGTTACTTCGTCAAATAGGGCACTAAAGTACATTCGCTATAAATCTAGAAGATACAGTGTTAAATAATTTCTTTGTCGCGTGTGTACAATAGTGCCAGTCTAGCATAGTATACTCATAAAAACAGTTGCCCCAGAAACCCACATGTTCAATAGTCTATAACAAACGAAAGGTCAGGGAATTAATAATAGCTTCCTTATCACAGACCTCTATTAAAATTTAATTTCTCAAGGTAGTAATAGAAAACTAATTGAATAATGTTATAAGTAATATTTTCAATTAAAAAATAAAGATACTTTGATTTATTATATACATATCTACTAGTTCTCAGTACACACGTAACGAACCCGGTACCTCTAAATTCAGTGACTCAAGTCGTAATTTTGGCACATAACCCAACAAATCCATGTCTTCTTCCACTGGTGTGGTTTCCAGGACCCATGAAGGTATACAGTGCAATCGTACGCAATTGGTCCATTGCCAATAACTAACTAAAAAAATCTAAAGTCGATAATCCACTATCCACACGATATCGGGTTCATCAAAATGTAACTTACAATAAAAAGAAGTTTTTTTTTTATTTGACAAGAATTCGTATAGCCGTAGACGGTAGATCACTAGTTAGGAAAGTGCCGGATCATGTTGTACATAATGTCATTTACCAATTACATTTATGTACCAGTTAACTGAGAAAACGAGGTACTTCACTCACACAGACACAAAGATGTACTCAAATTCTTAATTACCAAACGGCAACAAAGCGTAATGATCCTAGCAAGTTCATTCGCACTGTCAACAACCCTAAACGAGTAGGTACAGATGCTTGTGTGTTTCCAACCTTTGAGTCCCAAGTGTCGCAACACGACCTGAAACCGTATTAGTCTTTTGTCGCAACAGTATCCGATGCTGTGTGAATTTCGATCATACTCAAACTGTTCCCAATTGAAGAACAGGTGTTAGTCCATGAGTTATTGTTCCGTTTGTGAGTTATAGGGGCGATGTTACGTGGACTTTTGTTACGTTTTTGTTTTCATTTACTTTTTTTCATCCATTTCAGTTTTATTGAACTGTTACCATTGCAAGTCAATTGATAGTCTTAGTAAGCTCAGTTCGTACTTACGCTGCTGGACATAGGCCTCATCCAATTCCTTTACATTGCGCATTGCCGTTATTTCGATATCTTGATTAATAGCTATTGCCCGCGATTTCGTCCGCGTGGATACGTACTCTATGTCCTTTCCCAATGTCTAATCTTGGGTAAATTGTACGTGAAGATATACTAAATTTCTTTCAGTGGTTGACAAAGCATAAAAGACAGACTGACAGACAGATAGAGTTGCTTTCACGTTTAATAATTGTTCCAATAAGTGTACCTAGTTGTAATGAAAATGATGTTAATTATTTTTCCATGAATATACTGACGTCAAAAAATAGGATCTTAAGGATCTAGCAGCTGTAACAAAACATACCATACAAACGTACAATATTACAGGGACTTAATCTTCGTTTTTGAAGTAGAGGTATGTAGAACCATATTTTTCCTAGCACGAAAGATAACTTTGTAACCACATTTGTAACACTAATAACCCAGTCAACGGCTTTTAGTGTTACAAAGCTACTGTCGTAAAGACTCAATAGGTACAGCTACTGAGGTCGGATTTCACTGGCAAATATAATGCGATCAAATTAAACGAACAAAATTCTCAAGTTTTACTGAAGTCATTGGTAAAATCTAGTACGTAGTTTAGGTGCGATGGTATTTCACCTGCGTCTACGTATTCCATGTACACTCAGATAATCCCATACTGTATTTTAAAATGCCTTTGGAAACGTTCCCTACGTAATGCTAAAACGTTTTCTGTGTCGGATAGAAGGTAAAAAGAAAAGAAATTAGGACAGTGAACTAACCCACGGCTAGAATTTTATCGAGTTTTAACATTGTTGTCTCAGTAACTTACTGGAGAACAATTTAAATAGGAAAATAGTGACTTAGTTCATTCGAACTGATCTGTTCACGTACTACCTATGTTTATACTGAAGATTGATGGCACTTGATGGAATCTACTACACATATTGAATAATACACTTGTACTTTTCCACTGAGTTTAATTTTATTTCTAGTTTGACAATGCCGTAAGGCGAAACCGGTCGGGTTCAAAAATAAAATTAAACTCAGTGGAAAAGTACAAGTGTATTATTCAATATACTACCTATGTATTCATCGGTAGTTATATCATATTTTTAATGTGATACATATTTTTTTTTAAAGGAAGCAGACAAGCGCGATCCCAGATTTTGAAATCAGCATGAGCCCAAACTAGATTAGGTTCTGTGGTTTTATTCCTTTGGTCACCTTCCAGCTCCATCATCAACACCATAATACCAAATATTGCATTGTTACTCGATTTACATGTCATTTTAAGTATGCACAATTTCAGCTCAATCGGTAACCGGGAAGTGGGTCAAATTTAATCTGCAAGATTTGATGACAAACATCGGGACAGAAGAAACGAAATATAAGCTTGTAATAATACCATCCATATACTCTGTAAATCTCCTAAGGGGTAGGCAGAGGTGTACTAGCACCCACGTTTTGCCAATTATGATTTTTGGCCCTATGACGTAATAGGGGGCAAGGCGGTCTGTATGTTTACACTAAGATGGAGAACAGCCTTATCCTTTAGTCGCCTTTTACGACCACCCTAGCTCTTCCTTCCTTCCTGTGTTGGAACACGGCAACAAAAAAGACATGCAAGGTAATAAAAGCCTTACTAAATTAAAGGTTAACTAAATCCTAATTTCATAGAAAAAATACTGTCTGACTGACTCTCCGTTGAAGACAAAAATAGTGCAACATTTTATAATAAAAACTTCGATGTCATGCTATTTGTGAAAGCGGTTTCCTGCCTCTCGATTTTTCGACGTCCCTACAATTCGACTCACGGATGCCTCTCAAAGACTTTCCTACCTTTGGGGTGACAGTGTTCAGAGCTGTATGGCATTCCAATGATTGCATGAGCCACTGCGTCAATGTTATGAGCTGGATTTACACAGGGGCAATGACAAGACAGGGGATATAAAATTGGGGAGAGTTTTTTTGTAATCTTCTATTATACTATATTCTATAACATAGCCTAAAATATCTTATAAAGTACCTACATTTTAAATAGGTACCAAACTATATTAAATTTATTACAAAGTTTTCGTAACTGACTGTACACAAATACGTCAATTTTGACAATCACGCGAGTTGACGACAGGAAAATAATCAAAAATTTAAAGTTGCCAACTCGCGGTTTCCCGCAAGTTTATTGCCCGCGAGTTGATGAATGACTCATTGTAATTGCATAATTGTCTCGAAATTTTAAGCCGACTAACTAACGGGGCTTTTTTTGAAAAAACGGGGCTTTTACGCGTTTTGAAAATGAACTGAATAGGCCTCTGTAGATACAATTATTTAATTAATTACCTCTCAAATACAATTAATTAAATGACATCAAATATAATCTATTACCTAATTGGGTACGTCTAGACAATCACAAATATTTGCACACATATTTATTCAAACAGCTACGTGCAATTTGATAGTCAATTCGCCCTGAATTTCGATACCAATTAACAATAAGTTCTCTTTGTTAGCAATTAGAATTAGTATTGTTACATTATGAATATATGAAATAAATAATTATCTAAATTAATAAAATAAATATTCCGCAATATTCTTCAAAACGCTATCTAGACCCATGGTAAGCTTAAATAGCTTATGTTATGGAATATAGAATGCGGATAAACATACTTAGATCCTTTTTTTTTTTGTAAATACATACATATATTATTATACATAGAAACACCCAGACCAATGCAAACAGACATATTGATGCACACAAACTTTATTATTTGCACTGAGCGGGGATCGAACCCGCCCCTCCTGCATAGCAGTCAAATAATTCATGTATATATCATCATCAGAGCGTTTGTCCCGGTTACATTCATAAGTTTAGCATGGAGCCCGGGGGCCGCTTTCCTACTCTGTCTCTTCATTTATGTTAATCCCTCAATCCCAAGAGAAAAATCTGGGATAAAGCCTTGTCTGTTAACTTAGCAGTTTATACCAGCACAGAGGTGAAGAAATTCTACATTTTGGAATTTCAACTCTACGCGAATCCAACTTGATAATCCGAAAGGAGGTTGACGTAGGCTCCGAATATCATATTGACGAATATCACCCTTGGCCGAACAAGAAAGTATTAGAATCAATTTTATAGCATTTATTATGCCCTTAAAGACGGATATAAAGAGAAGGGAAGTTTGAGTGATTCAGGTGTGGCTCAATAGCTCAGTTGGAAGAGCATTCCCACTGTAAGGGTAAGGTCGTGAGTTCAAGTCTCACTTGAGCGTTTAATTTTTTCCGATGTTTTCGAAGAAAGTATTACCTATATAAAAATTTCACGCCTATATACATAAACCGTAAAGGTGTATAACCATAAAATCTCCACAAAGATACTGAACAAAATGTAGTGCACAAAAACACTACACATGTATTTCAAACAAAACAGTTTTAATTAATGTGTAAACAGTGTAAAACAAGCCTTATAGCCATTAAACGTTTTTCTACCGTCAGCTAGTGAAATGTCGAAGTAATATTTGTAGCATATGTGACGACGGTACCGTCACAATATATTACAAGCCGCCCGCCCGCTCAACAAGCGTACGCCACGAGAAAAATGATTTATAAATGAATTTTCGCATTGAACATAGAATTCAATAAAAAGCACCCTATATACGCCTTTAGTCTGCTATTTTTTTAATGTTAGATGTTGAAGTAATTTTAAGATTTATACGGATCCGACAATAGCGACTTCAGGGTAAACATCTGCGGGTGAACCCCGAGCTCATTTGTAATTCAGTACACCTGCAGATTTATGGAAAGCGCTCTAGCGCCTTTAGCGCAGGCTTTCCTCGCGGGGTTTGGGGGTCATACATCAATCAACTCAGTAAAAGTCAAGATAACGAGAGTTTGAGGATGGACCCAGGGCTCTAAGCCCAAGCTTTAGATAATAAGCTCTTAAATATAGCTTTCGACCTAATCACCTGCGTCATAAAACCGGAAAATTCTCCTAAATTATATTTCAAAAACTATTAAATTACGGGCATGTTATATCGTGTTAATGGGTGCAACGGGGATTTGAACAATTGAACAGAAGGTGCAGCGGAAACGGGATCAGATTTTCAGATTTTGAGAGCCACGGGCAACAGTATAAAGGATAAAGTAAAGAGATTTTTAATAGGCATACCTACATACAGCATGCCTTGTATCTCTCAGGTTTTTTATCTCTCAGAACGATCTAGGTAAGGTACTGGGGAATATTAGCATCAATTTGCAATGTGTGAATCGCCAAGAGTTATCGTAATGTTCTAGTTTTATATCTGAACTAAAATAGATTCTCTTTTCGAATACATAGGGAAAAAGAATCTTCTCGGGCGGGACTCGAACCCGCAGTCTTTCCCTTACACGGGGAATGCCTGACCAATTCGGCTACCGAGACACGCCCGATATGATTCAAAGGAGATGGAAAATGGTGGGCCCAAATGTAATAAGTTGAGATATGATCTAAAAAATTAGTCATATTTTTCTATCTTAGAATATGAAAAATCGCCTCAATTCTCAATCTGGATGCGGAGAAATATGAGAAAATAGTTTTCGTGAGATTATCAATTGAGTAATCGATTACACTAAAATATTTGCTGTAAATAATTAACTCAAAGTAATTAAATGCACTAAGTCATATTATTAAATCAAATATCAATTAATTACTGAAAAACCAATATTAATGATTAACGATTTCATATCGATTCAAATCTCTCTTATATTTGTAGTCTATATCACTGACATGGCAGCTGACTAACATTGACACTAGACAAGACAGTTGCTGACTGTTTTTGTTTGCTCATCGTTTCGTGTTTTCCGATGCTTTACCGATTATTCGTCATTTTTTACGACAACTGCTTTGTATTTTACGGATTCTGACCCTGCCTACCTTGTACGACCCTTGCTTTCACCTTGGACACCGAAGATCGCTCACACGTTTGACTTGGAATTATTATTTCGAATTTTACCACCAGCTTGTGGATTGGATATCATTGAAACTGTGGATCGCTGTGTGAATTGTGGTATATCCACTGGACACTGCAATACACTGGGCCGACGGCCCTTACACGATGAAACAATTCTGTCAGTGATTCGGAAATGGCTTGCACCTCAGTCTGTAAGTAAATACCTGTAACCTCATCTAACCAGCTACCATCCTGGCAGGTTTAAAATGTAAAATGTGTTTAATAGAAGGTGAATAAAACACTATATTCAATGATTTTTTATTTCATTTTAGATATCCTTTCCCTATCTCCTTACCTGTTACCTACCTATCGCTTGAAGTCGTTGACGTTCATTCATATGATTTTTCAAACATTTTCTAGTAAATATAATAACTATTAGTGCAAAAGAACACATTTTGCACTTCAGGAATCAGCTGTTAGATAAAGATTGTAACATAACCTCACTTTTACATAATCTCTTATATCTCTGTTCTCAGATTGACAAAATCCGCAGAATTTTCAGTGAAAGGTTGACAATATATACGCTATTAATTGACACCACTTTCATCTTCTTACAACTAGGCACAAGATTGTATGTAATCATTTCAGTCTCCTTTCCCATCTTATACGTCTTTAAGGCGACGTGGCGTCATCTACCGATTTTCTTACGAACTATCGGAATCAATGAATGATGTTACAATCATTTTTAAAAATGCTGTAAAAATTCCTTCAATTGTTTGGGCGCAGTTAGGCGATTGGCACACTGCAACGCTCGACGCGGCGTCGTTCGTCGACGCGCGTGGACGCGAGAGAGCTAAAGTATAGTCCGAGAGATATTAGAATTTTTTTGGTAGGTAGGTGTGTGAAGTAATCTAAAATTTTGAGAAAAGTAAATTAAAGCCATCCGACCATTAGCTCGATAGCCCAGACTATATTAAGAACGCTAGAGATGAAAAGAAAATGATTAGAAGTGCAAACTATTTTCGACTTATTGACATGACATAGTGAGTAATTTTTTTTCATGTATTCGTGATCAGCGTCATCTATTAACGCGAAAAGAGACGTAACTAAGAAAATGCCATTTAGGTTGAAAGTCGCTTGCAGTCTCTGCGTGTTCCGATAACGAGCCAAAACAGTACGGCTCCAATACCCGTTATTGGGCATCGATATTTGACTTCCTCCGATCTCGGATATCGGATATTGGATATCGGACGTCAGTTGATGTGAAAGCGCTCTAAATTTGCCGTTAAATAGTCATGTTGCATTGCAATAATATTAATTTAAAATTCGTCTCAATTACCTACACAGAAATTTCTAACAGCTCTCGGACTAAAAATCCCTCGAAAAACACGCGCGTGAATGCAGATTTCAGTGTGCCATACCTCGCGTTTTCTGCTTGTACGCGCGTATTTTGCGGCAACGCGCGTGATTGCGTTGTCAGTGTGTGGGACCCCGCGTTTTTCTATACAATATGAGCTCCGTAGAGGCGACGAGCGCGACACCGCGTCGACGCAACAACGCTCGACGCCGCGTCGACGCAACAACGCTCGACGCCGCGTCGCGCGTCGCAGTGTGCCAATCGCCTCATCAAAAAATCTATGTTTAAAAATGATTGTAACATCATTCATTGATTTCGATAGTTCGTTAAAGACGTATAAGGAGGGAAATTTGAACCATATCGGGCGTGTCTCGGTAGCCGAATTGGTCAGGCATTCCCCCTGTAAGGGAAAGACTGCGGGTTCGAGTCCCGCCCGAGAAGATTCTTTTTCCCTATGTATTCGATTTGTATAGTTAGCATACTTAATGCTGTAAAAATTGCTTCAAAAGATTCTCTTTTTGTACAATTTATGGATTACATAGGCGCATTTCTGTAGGGTTTACCTAACTAAACCAGTTTTAATAAGATATACTTTCTAAAAGGTCAACGTAACGAGCAGAAATTACAATTTTGAATGAACATTTTTTGAAGATGTTGATAAAAAACAACAAGATTACTACATATTTTACAGTACAATTGGAGTTTAAAATACATTTCTAAGTATCTCCAATGTACAGACACAACTACTTTACGATCTTATTAATATTATAAACGCAAAAGTTTGTAAGTATAGATGGATGGATGGATGTTTATTACTCTTTCACGGAAAAACTACTGAATAAATTTTAATCAAATTTTGATATGAAGTTAGCTGACACCCTGGATTAAACACATAGGCTATGTTTGGTCGCGATAACCGACATCCACGCTTGCGGAGCCGCGAGCATATGCTGGTTATATAATAGTATATAATACTAGCTGTCGCCCGCGGCTCCGCCCGCGTGGATGTCACTTATCGCTAAATTAAGATTTAAACTATCCTATCTCTCAAGTTGGATCGAACTGCACATGGTGTGCGAATTTTATTATAATCGGTTAAGTGGTTTAGGAGTCCATTGAGGACAAACATTGTGACACGAGATTTATATATATTAAGATTAAGATATAGAGTTCCGAAGAGGTAACCTTTTTTTCAATACATCGAGGATAATTTAATTATACTGAAATTAGTTGATAAACAAATCACTGTAAATAATGTTTTGAAATGTTTTTATTGTTTTTAAAAATGATAGATTTTAATTACCAGCACAAAACAGTTGGTAAGTAAAAGAAGGTCAACCCAACATATTCAAGAGGGACCTCTAAAAACAACATTGTCGCTAACAATTTTCATCCGGAACTTTACTGGGGTCAATTATAAACAAAACCACAACACTAATTTAGTGTGGTGCGGTGTCTATGTAGCGCAGCAGCGAGCATGTGGTTTGACCCAATCAAGTATAATGGAGCATCGTAGCTGAAACTACATAACACCGCCGTTTCCGTCCTACTAAACTAAGTTAAACCTCACTAAATTTCTTCTAGCAAATAAACATATCCGCCTAACTAAATATTCTTGGGTATCTTTTCAAAACTATTAAGAGATGTCTCGTGGCAGGCTTAGGCGCTGATTCACTTCAGTTGTGGCGTGATCTCCTAGCTGTGGTTTTTCCAAGCGACTACAATATGAAGTTCTTCAAGAAGAAGAACATTCTTCAGAAAGTTCTTACAAAGTTTTTACAAGTGTCGGCAGTACCAGTACCTATGACGCCTTACTATGGAGTTCGAGGACGACTCATACAATTAGAGAAGGGCGCGTGCTCCCTTCTTTAGCCGCTTCTAAAAGAGCGACGATCGCTTAATTAAAGCACTAGCTGCTATAAGTTATGTATACAGTCAGATGTTGACGAAAAAGTGCTCATAATGATCTTAATTATTTTTTTTACTACCCTTTCAGTTGACTAATTGATCTGATATTTGGTACACATCTTTAGTATGGACAATAATAGGTACCATTTAAATAAAAGAAACAGTTTGATTTGCTCTTAATACGAGAGTTTTAAGATCACTTTGAGACTCCGTCAAGATATTTCTGACACTGACTGTACAACCAATAAGAATCACTAACTTACCACATCTCATGGCATTTCTTTTACTAAAACGCACGTAAACGTACCTGGAAAAATAAAGCAAAGATTAAAATCACATTCAAAATATTATAGCATATATATTTCATTTTGGCTGATTAACTATCTACTATTTGTGTGTCGTAATACCGAAAACAACAGATACATAAATTCACTGCCATAAACAATATATAGGGAAGGAAAAAATGGCATTTATTATGATATATTTTCCTGGTTTTAGACAGCGGTTCCACTTGGGGACGGATCTTAAGTAGAATCTTTTCATCTTATTGTTAGTTTATCATACTGTATGGTTTCCAATGTACATACGAGTATTTACACATTTTTGTAGTTACATATTCTGGGCCCGTTCAAAGAAGAACCTAGTGAAAGATTACAAGTCCTGATAAAATTTCACCACGTCTGTGATTTTATTTCATACACATGCCTATGGAAACCAAAATATGTAGCCCCACGAGAATCTTGGGAGCCCAAAACCTACAAGCCAGCACAGCACATCCGTTGATTAACCGACGAGGTTCTGGCAAAGGCTTTCTCTCTCTCAGGGTTGGGGGGGCAAACGGCAGTGGTTCCCATAAAAATAAGATAAAGAAAGAAAAATGAGTAGGCGAGCGATTTTTGAGTTTTGGATGCAACCTAATTTACTGAGACTTTGTTGAATTTCACCATTCAATAAACGTGCTTAAAATCATTGAGTAAGCTTACTTGAGCGGGCGTGGTTTTCTCTAGCAAAATCCGACGTTAGACGCAGTCATGAGTACAATAAAATATTATATAAAAGCATGCTCAAATGTATATTGCGAGAATTACTAAGTATATACGATATACTTACCTACGTATATTAAGCGTTATGATGATGCAATTACATAGAAAGTAATTAACTATCTACTGTAATATAATAATTAATTACTTACATTAATGTGTATTTTAAGTATAACAAATGTTATGAGAAGTATTTGATTAGTCTACTACTGAGATTTAAAAGTTAACTATACCTAATTTGTTAGAATGTTACTGTTGGAGATTACGACGTTATTTTATTCATGACATGAACAAAACCTACATTTATAAATAGTCTATCATAAGAAAAATAATAAAGCACTTAAAAGAGACTTATGTTGCAGACCAGCCAGGGCATAGACCTATAACTCCTAACCTTCTTTTTGCAGTAAGATAATAACAGAGATATCTAGACGGTCTGCCATTTATGTCTCAAAGTGTTCCGTTCGCCGGTTGTCGTGACAACGATCTCTTTTAACATAAAGGCCTTTTTGCAGCCAATGCAACGATATGACTCATTTCCTTACCAATGATTCATAGAAGTGTGTTTGGGAAAGTCCATAAGTCTGAACAAGAAGAATTTGGGCATTTTTGTTTAAAAAAGATTTAAAGAAAAGAGTTTGAATCTAGCAAAGTGGTTACATGTAAAGGATAGAATTTATGGTAAAACTGCAATGTCTATCTTTATAAATTTTGAACTTTCGGTCAAATAAACATTCGGGATTATTTTAATATTCGGTCTTTCGTCCATCCGTCTTATGAACTTCGGGATTATGATACGTAACCAAATAAATACATCTAACAAATCTCAAGACGTATATTGTAATAAAATTATAATAAAATTGCTATTCATTGCAAATTAACCACTATTTATACAAATTGCAATAAGACGCACTGACAAATTGCAGAATCTCGCAACACGAGAACATTATCATGGGTAATTTATATACCCAACGTGCGGTGACAAAATTAATTTTATTACAAATGAGATAATAATTTACTTGTTTCTTGAAATGGCTGCACCTTTTAGAAGTACCTAGTCTTAGTCAAGATCCATTATTAGGGAAGTAGGATTGAATTTTCAATGAGGCCTGACTGTTAAAGCCGTCCTGTTCCACCTTAAAAAAAAATTTCTAGGTATCGATCAAGCAACTAGTACTCATAATATTACTCAATAGAATTCAAAATAAATAACCTTGCCTTTAAGTTTTGTTTTATACGTTCGAGTTTTTTTTATTTCATTTTACATTTTACCTCTATTTCCGAATGCGTATAATTCCATTGCATATTAGTAACACGTACTTGAATATCGAAGTATTTATTGTTCACATGTACACAATTTGCCTTTGGATGTTTGAAATTCGACATGATGGTTTGTTTAAACAATTTGCAAATACTCATAATAGTCGTCTAGTCAATTCTGCATCACCCAAACATTATATAAATTAGAAAACTTGGATTTAGATCTTCACAATAAAGTTAAATAAAGTATTTTATGTATCATTGTATTAAAATAACAATACGTACTCACTATAATATACTATTCTATATTCTGTGACAATACCTAATATATTATATGTCCGTACTTATGCAAATACCTACTTAGTTAATTTCAATATTGGGTACCTTTTTTTTTTTTTTGGTGCGGAAATCCCCTCGGATACCCCCCCAGCCGGAGCCGGAAGGGGAGGTTATGTCGGTCTCGAACCGACTAAAACCGCACGCCGACTGTGGGTCTTGGTGCTAGGCCGGAGGTGAGGTTGTCATAGACATATCCCTCGCACCCCGGCTGACCCAGGGCCATCCCTTACGGTCTGGCCCTCCTCAGGAGGGGGGACAACGGAGTCCCCAACTCGCCCCCGGAATGGGGAGGCGCGCTATTTAGCGCGCCGCCGCCGTGGCCAATGTTGGGTACCATATAATTATGGGTACATACAAAAAAAAATTAATTAACCGGAAATTGGTTGGAATTTGATGAGAAGAGGTTGGCCATCCTACTAATATTATAAACGCGACAGTTTGTAACTATTGATGGATGGATGTTTGTTACTCTTTCACGGCGAAACGGCTGGAGCGTTTTGAATAAAATTTGGCATGGAGTTAGCTGACAAGGTATTAACACATAAGCTATGTTTGATCACGATAACCGACCTCCACGCGGGCGCAGTCGCGGGCAAAAGCTAGTTAACCATAATTTCTTATCAATAGCAAATCAACAATTATAGTTTGGTATAATGGAAGTAAATTCAAACTCTCCCAATATATACCTTCCTATCTACCAACAAAGTTGGAAACGTAAGTACCCAATAGATGTTCGGCAGAACCTTGGCGGTTGCATTAGCAGGTAGACCGACCCACTGAGATCGGTAGATTGCGGACTGTTCAACTTTATCTTTCAATTCGGACGAGACAGGTACAAAACAAAACACGTCGTAAAAGGGACCTATGAGTACCTTGTATATAGTAGAATAAATTGGTGAATAGTACGAACCCTATTTGGTACATTGATTTTTTTGTTCAGTTTGCAAAAGTCAGAGAACGCAATTTTAGCCAACGAAATTATTGGAGAAAAATACGAAAAAAAAAAAATTATTTGGACCAAATACGGTTCCTGACCTCAGATGACATTCCCCGAATTTATCAAACAAAAGCAAAAGATAGTCACGCCCTAGGTTCTATCTGATGTGAAAACCTTCGATGCAACCAGAAAAAACGTAAAGATGATGGTGAGCTAGGCACTTGAGTAATTAACCTCCCATCACGACTACGAGATGCGCAAAGGAAATCAAATGTTTTATCAAGAAAAACCAAAATTTTTTCAAATAAAAAAGGTAACAAAACCAACATTATTTCAAATAAAAAAAGTAACAAAGCAAACATTTTTGGACATGTATTACTGTGTACTGTGCACAGAATAAATAGACTTGCCACTGTGCAATAAATTGCATGGTCGCGAGTCGCTATTTGTTTAAGCGTCTTTTGTACAGAAGCACTGTTATTTTATTTTGTGACTGTACAATACTATCAAGTTTGTATTTGGAACAATAAATAGAAATTCGAATGTAGGTGTGTACTGTTTGATTCTAACTTATGGGAACATCGAGTGTTATAATAGAAAACTATAAGTGTTATTTCTATAAGAGAAGCTGTTGTCGCGTCCCACGACCCAAAGGAATCATTTCCTGGGATAAAAAGTGGCTTATGTATGTGCTTTTCCAGGATGTAATCTGCCTTGGTGCTAAAATTTTATCTAGTTCCTTTCAGCCGTTTTTTCGTAAAAGAGTACTTAACATACTTTCGTCCGACCTCGCACACATTACTTTCAATACTTTTACGTTCAATTGTTATTTATTTTATTCCAACATAAATCACCTAATTGAATGACCAACTTAACTCGATAACATGAAATTACATAATTTAACCTCAGACATTTCAACTCTCAGGTCTTAAATCTCAAAATACAAACAAATCTCGCAAACAGATTTCCTTAAACCATAATATAAAAAATAGAATTAGCAACCAACAAAAATGTGCTCAAGTTCCAGGCACAACTTGAACAGGATACAGATTTCCTTAAACCATAATATAAAAAATAGAATTAGCAACCAACAAAAATGTGCTCAAGTTCCAGGCACAACTTGAACAGGATACAAAAGGAATAAAAATTACTGTGGAACATCCCGCGGGGACATCATTTATCATCTCCCGACAATCAGCCCACAGGGCGAGGCTGTCGACACGGCCACAGTGTAGAATAGCATATTGAAAAACTGACGACCTAAAGGCTAAAATTCTCGCAATAATCTGTTCAAAATCCAGTCGCGATCTACTGTCAATATCTTAAATATGTAAAACGGTTTCTTTTCTTCGTAACACTATTTTCATAGAAATCGTAATCGTTTTTTACATTTTGGAGATGAAATTAGATCGAGACTGAATTTTGAATAGATTATGTGAATTAGCCCTTATTGTGACAAGAAGAGTGAGGAACCGGCTAGGATTGGTTTGCTTCAGTTTTGTAAAGTGGTTATCCCTATCATTCTTAGCTGATAGTTTGATACTTTTTCTTTTTTTTTTTCTCACAGACTATACTTACAGAGTGAATAAAGCCGTTTAATTTTATAAAGAACTAGCCGACCCATTCCGGCTTCGCCCGGGAAAATTTCGTATTCCATATTTGATAGTAACCTAAATGACTAACTTTCCATAGAAACGTTTATCACCTATTTAACCCTCTTAGTAGTTAATTTTTGAAAAACGCTGATACACCTGTTCATTTATTTCTTAAAAGACACAGGTTTATGAAATTTAGTGCATCTAGCTCTGAAAATGACGAACTCTCAAACAAACTCTCAAACATCCCTTATTTTACCCCTTTAGCAGCAGAATTTCCAAAAATCCTTTCTAAGTGGATGCTTACATCATAAAATGCATTTACGGTAAAAATTTCAAGTTTGTAGGTCCAGCGGTTTAGGCTCTGCCTTGATGAATTAGTCAGTTAATCAGTCAGGACAAGTAATTTTATATGTACCTATAGATATTTAAACTTTTAAACTATAGTTTCGATTTAACTTTTAAGTAGGTACTTTAGAACAAAATCACACTGTTGAAATGGTAACAAAAACTTCCAAAAAAAATTAAGTCTTATTTAATTACTATTATTTATGAGCATTATGGAACCCAAATTACAAGGTGGTAAGCTTACATTGTGTCTATAAGAGTACAGTCCTCAGTCAACCTTTCTTCTATTATTATGCGAGTAGGTAGGTAAGGAGCAATAAGGACTAATATCTATTCTGAGGTCCACTTTATCATAATACGTTACCGCATGGATGGTTTTGTGGTTTGTGTGGTCGCCTCGCTAATTAACAATGCCACAATACATAAATCAAATAACATTATAGATCGTTATTTACTATATAGGACATTTTGTCATGATGATAAGACACGGCACGTACATACATACACACATATTCAAATTCAAGCATTTAATTCCTGAAGGGGTAGGTACAAGTGTATTCGGGACTTGACATAAAGGGAACCATTCTTTACAATGACCTTTCGTCAAGCATCATTTTCGGTTCCACGGAAATTACTTGCCCTAGAGATTGGATGTCAGCGATCAAAATCCATGGATCCATTGCTTGCACTCCTTATTTGTTTGTATTGGCTTTTATGGGAGTAACTGCTCCCTCAAACCACCAACAATAACCCCTACTAAAGCCCCAATCGACACTTCCGATTGGAAGGAATTCTGCTGTGCCTTTTGAAACCTTCGAGTTGAAATCGTATTATTAAGTTTTTGTAATTCCGTTCTCAAAACACACCTGTACCGAACTAAAAGGTCCTCTCATTAGCAGTTAACCTTTTTTTATTCACTTTTTAATATTATCAACAAATAAATAGGTGTCGACGTGGGTAGAGAATCATAATATCCATATTTGCGCAGATTGCCTGACGAAATTATACATGGAGAAATTTTGTACAAGCCTCGATGTTCATCTACTTTTATTACCCGCAATCTACAATGTTATTGCAGTCTACTACACTATTATCTATTCTGTGCTTAGTAGCATACTGAATATAGGCACAGAATAGATAATAGTACTAGCGTAACATAGGCCTCTCCCAATGCGCGCCATTGCTCCCGATCCACCACCTTTCGCATCCAGCCCTTCAGCCCATTACACCTCTTGAGGTCGTCAGTCCATTTAATACGTCGAAATACGTACAAAAAGTAAGCTCACATGGTGACCACAGTTACTTATTAAAGATATTTTGATATTAGCTCTTAGAATCGTTTACCTAAATATATTACCCCTATGGGATGCGCCGATCAGTGTTTCGCGCAAGAATGCCGTAAACAACAGATAGTACCTATTGTGCGTTTTATTTGAACCTTAAAGCTTCATATTCCCGGGAAGACTTCATAGCAGCTAATATTATCGTGCAAATGTATGTCAGTATCACGCGGGTATCCCACTGTGTTATCGGAAGGGTGAATGATAAAAACGACATAAACCCAAATGCGGACCCAGCCTATTGTCTTACATATCAGCCCCCTCACTATCACGTCTCACATATCACAGGTATATGCGTAAATCCCCAATAAATCGGCATACATTGCTGTGTCACGACAAGCTACACGTAAAATCTGTCATATGAAAATCGTTATAGAATATTGCGTTTGCGATGACATCGTGTTTTCTTAGCACCTGTGACTTTCGGTGTGTTGGGGATTATCATATTCATGTGTCAAAGCGAGGAAATAAGACCTTTATATTGGGAAAACAGCAAACTATAATCTCCCGAGCGTCAGTTTATTGAAAGTTTCGCGTTTGGCGTTGCGAGACAAATATTTTGTGCCTTGCTTTAAAATGTAATATAAAACAAGTTCTGTTTCCGGTGAACAGACGGGTAAACGTTTGTTTATGCGAAGGACCTCGGCAACGACATTTATTGGAGCAGCGAAATATTGGACAATTTTGTTTACCTATCTGTGCCGCTATATACAAACCGTATATAGGTATATTATCCTTCATATACTCATATCCTTCATAGCGATTTTTGATGTCCTAAGCTTACACTACTAATAGGTATATAGAAATCCTTTGCGCTATGTATATCTAATACGCAGTTCACCTAGCTCGCGTTATGACTAGTCAAAAGGATAAGTAGGCATAACGCTAGTTGGACTTACTGCGATATAGGTTAGAACAGAGGAAGACAAAAAGAGTCCTAGACCTACTGCATTACAGTTCATCAGCGAGGAAAAGAAGGCGATAAGAGATTAAAACACTAGCCCTTTAAAAATTATGTTTATATTGAAAACTGAACATAAATGAATGCCCAGTAGTAGTATACTTATACTAGAACATGCTAATTAATTACTGTGAATATTAATAAGATCTTTAAGCTATTGAAAATGATATTTAGTCATAACGCGAGCAAGGTGAACTGAGATTTAGGCATTTGTCGAAAAAGTCCTTATGCAAAAATGGCAAACAGCTCTATAGGTATACGTCCACTTAGGCTTAAAGCTATTGAAAATGACATTTAGACATAACCCGAGCTAGGTGAACTGCGTATTAGACATACATAGCGCAAAGGATAGAAATTTAGTTCTGTTATTAGTTTTAATTTAGGCATAAATACTATTTGGTCGCACAACCATGGAGGTTCAAGATCGTGATAAGGAACACAACACCAGCAAGCGGACCCCAGGCCGGAGCCTGGAGGTGAGGTGAGGACTTCGAATACGATCGGGACAAAACATGATAACGATTATAACCACTATTAAAAAAGTACCCAAATACTTAGTTAACTTACTGCAATTGATCTTGAAATAAACTTAGCAGAGTACTTAGTTAAGTTTATTTCAAGATGAATTGTTTTAGTTTTGTAATTTAACATTCTAATTGGTATGTTAAAAGTTGTATAACCTACAATTGTTTATAAACACTTGAAGTCATTTAAAATTAACCATTTGGATCCAATAAAAAAATTTACTGCAGTCAATTTTGAGATTGCCCACCAAATATACCCAATTAAGCCGAGACGGGTAAAACGAAGATACAATATAAGTAAACTGGCTTTGAGTGTAAGGTTTATTGGCCCATTAAGAGAATGCCGTCCGTAAATCGAAATTAATTAGTCTCGTAGCAGGAGTTACGGGACCCTAAAACCCCCAGTGCCTGAGATTAGCGGACGACGGCCAACAGCTGGGGGCTACCATGAAATGGGCATTCGAAATTTTACACCACGAAACAGGAACGAAACAGATACGACGTCTTCCTTTTTGAAGCCAGTTAATCAAAATCAAATGTATGTAAGTGTAGGTACGTAAATGTCTGTTGTTGGAACACTTATTCACTGGAGATTTTAAGATTCCTAGGTTATAGATTTCCGGAAGCACAGACAGGACAGGGAGTTTCACTACTATAATTAGGCCAATTTCTAAATGATTTTTTAAACCTGTAAGTATAGGCACATATATATGCTAACTACCTTTGTTTATATTACATACGTCATGTTATTTATACAAATTGTTTGTTGAATATTTGATGTAAGTAAAGTTTTAAAGCTATAGGTAGTCAATAACTTAGTAATTTTATTTAAAATTTAAGCTAATTGCGATATCGACTGCGCTTATACAATCTCTAAATATAACTGACTTACCATATCTCACGTAATTTTTTTAAATTAAAAAGCCCGCCCACAAGCTCCCTAAAACGTACCTGAAAAAAAAATCAAACATTAGAATGATGAACATTTAGGTTTAAATTTCTTAACGCAAAACCCTAATTCTTTTTCTAAAATAAAAGCACACCATGTTACAAAAGGTTGTTGTAAAAATTGCTTTCTATCTGCTTTATCTATCGATAAAAAGCCCATCAAATTCTGTCCGGTCGTCTCAGAGAAAACAGAGAAAAAGACTGACGAGTTGACGTTTCAAGTTATTTAGGCCCAACTAATTATTGTCATGTCGTCTTCAAGCTCGATAGAACTAGCCGAAATTTCGATCCAGAACTTCGGATATCCGTATTATAGTAGCCCTACCAATATTGAAGGTTATACGCACAACGACTCCGTAATATGGCATGACTTCTTGATTAGGCCCGGAGTGAACTAGATTAATGGTTCTGTATGAATAAATTACAGTAATGGCACTTAACCATTAGTCTAGAACAGTTTACTCAAAGGAATTTCTAGTTGAGTGAGTTGTAGTACAGAATTTCTTCAACATATCCACTTCTATAACAAATGTGAACAAATTGTACTCAATGGCTGCTTATTGTCTAGAGTCTGAAGGCCTTATGAATAAATTAACTGCTAGAAATTACACACACACACACACATACCCCGCACCACATATACACGTATATACCCACAACTTAAAGTCAAAATTTTTTTTTATTTAATATGATAACATAACATAACATAAACTCACGCCTGTATTCCCTAAAGGGGTAGGCAGAGGTGCTAGCACCCACATTTCGCCAGTTTATGTTTAGGTCCCCAATGTAATAGGTGGCGAGCCTATTGCCATTAACCGGGCACTTATAAACCTGCGATAAATACACACATAACTTCGAAAAGCATCGAAAAGTCATTGGTGTGTGCCATGGTAAACCTGGGATAGAACCCGAGACCTCGTCTCAGCAGTCCATTACCCATACCACTAGGCTACCGCAGATCTTTTTTTTTTAATATCTGTGTACCGAATTTGTTTAAATAGTTAAGTGGACATTACAATTTGATCGTGTAGTAGTATCTAATTAAACGAAATTGAAGAAGAAGTTTTGTGTTTAAATATTTAAACAAACCAACAGCCAACGATGCGATGGGTTGTTCGGCACTTGCGGGAACGGTATCAGATCATCATAATCCATCCCTAATATTATAAATGAGAAAGTAACTCTGTCTGTCTGTCTGTCTGTCTGTCTGTCTGTATGTTACGCTTTCACGCCTAAACCACTGAACCGATTTTGATGAAATTTGGTGTAGGGGTAGATTAGACATTGAGAAAGGACATAGGCTATGTTTTCTTGCGAAAACCGACATCCACGCGGGCGGAGCCGCGGGCAAAAGCTAGTCTAATATATAAAATTCTCGTGTCACAGTTTTCGTTGCCATACTCCTCCGAAACGGCTTGACCGATTTTGATGAAATTTTGTGAGCATATTGAGTAGGTCTGAGAATAAGCCAACATCTATTTTTCATCCCCCTAAATGGTGCAGCGGGAACGGGATCTGACGCCACGAGGGCAGGAAAAAATAGGCGGTACGAAGTTCGCCGGGACAGCTAGTATCATATAAAAAGCATTCTATTTAACAATACTGAACATTCTATTAAGACCTACTGAATAATTACTCTTTTGTCAGCATTCACATTAGTTGGATCTTTGTGCGAACTACATATGCCTAATTGTACCTGACTCGGGGAACACATTTCCAACATAGAAGGCAAATAAACTTTTGCATTTATAATGTTAGCTTGCTCTGCACCTATGCTTGTAAAATGTGTTTATTCGGAGTAAAAATTGCTATTCACGTAAAACTCTCCCTTACCATTTTATATGAGAACACAAATACTTGCACCCCAACGATATTTGCATTCATAGCCTGCAGTTGTACCCACCACTAAGTCATTTATTGTTGGTTTGTGTAAAATATTATGGAAATTAATTTATTGCTGACTGTTGCCCGTGGTTTACGGGGAAATCTTTTTTTTTTTTTTTTTTTACACAGGACACGTCAATTTGACTTCACCTCGCCTGATGTTAAGCTAAAGGCAAAGTCTCGGAAAGAGGGTCACCATCGTAAACATTTACCATGTTAACAGTGGTGGCACTCAGCTTGACGGCCTCATTAGATGCCTTTTCACGCCCCGCTTAAAGGACCCGGGACTGTAGGAAGAAGGAAACACGTGAGCTGGCAGGGAATTCCAGGTCTTAGTGGTGCGGCATAGGAACGAATCACTGAAACGCTTGGTTCTAGCAGGTATACTCTGCACCGTAAATGGATGACATCTTAGCCCTGCACGTGTCGTCCTGTGAAGGAAAGGGGAGGGTGGGACTAATTGGAAGAGCTCGTCAGAACATTCACCATGGTAGAGACGGTAGAAAACTGCCAAAGACGCAACATCTCTACGCATCTGCAAAGGCTCGAGGGTGTTCGTGACCTTAGGATCCCCAATAATGCGGACCGCACGTCGCTGCACGTCTATAAAAGATCATTCTTTCACGGAATTCTAATCCAGTCGCTCAACTTTTTTTTTTTTAACCGTGGGTGAAAATCCTTCATGGATGTCATGCCGGACTCCTACCGACTAAAAACCCCCACGGTAACGCCCAGCAGCCTATGGTTGGGAGCCCCGGGTAAGCCCTCGGAAGGATGTCCCAGCGCTCCCAACAGACCCACGGCTACAATGCGGCCTCGTCTAGAGGGTGGTTCGGGTGCTATCCCGCGTCTATGGGGGGTTTTTAGGTATCATCCTGGTTCTTAGGGGGAGGGGGGACGTGCGTGAGCCCGTCATGGGCCTGCTTCTGTAAGGACGATGAGCAGCTCGTCGCTCAACTTCTTTATCTTAGCATTAATTCTCGAGTTGCATCCAAAGCTTTCTTCTCCAAGTCTGGGGTCCGCCTTACCAGTCTAACAGTGGATTTGGCTGAACTTCACATTTGACTTTTTTTGTCGCACAACTTATGGAAACTTATTCCAGGAATGAAAAGGCATAGTACTCACATTAATAAATGTTAACTAAAGCTATTATAAGCTGCCCAATTTTGCGAAGCTTATACAGCCAAACGCCACTTCCTTTTCACGAGCGATAAGATCAGACACGCTCTTGACTGCATATTCATTTTTTCAAGAGATGAGTCTTTCAGAATCACCCTGGAGCCCGAGTAATCCCTAACCTTATTACATAAAAAGAACTATGAACAATTACGGTGCGTTTATGTTTTTCATTTTTTGAGGTTTACATTTTTTCCTCTTATCATTTGGGAATCGCTCGTCTACTTACCAACATTTTCTTACACTAGGCATCTGATAAGTGAATTTACAGTTTACCTTACATCGCTTATTCATATAAACTGCAAGTTTAGGTATGACAATGTCGGAATCTTATTGGAATGTGTTGAAATTAGTGTAATTTATTGTATCGTGAATCGCAGACCTGTGCAGGGCAACAGACAATGCTGTGGCCGTGGCCAGGTATTGGGCCGACATAATTTAAGAGGTTGATGAGCCATTGACACGAAAAAGAAGAAGATTGACTATATTTTGAATAACGCCATAATTCATATGGACCCATCATGGGCCATTGTGTACTGGACGCTTAATATTGGAGCAAATATTTCGGAATAGTTACAAAATATCCATGGTATGCAATAGCGCACGATTGGCCATCGTAATACGGGATATGATCGGCTTTTTGGCAGACTGCAAGGAAATCTTAGCGTAACAGTTTACTATGCACCATTGTGGAAACCATCTACGTCATAATGGCCTACAACGGCATATTGAAAACCATGACTACTATGCAACTGTGTACTAGAGACTTAAAATGTGTCTCTTTTATGAATGTGCTTGTAAATATAACAATTATGATGAGAATTTGAAGCAAAAACCTTTTCGTAAGCAGCTCACGCAATGACAAAACAAGAAATTATTATTGTCATCACTCAAAACTCTTACGAATAATATTATCTCAATGTGACTCCGTTAAAAGGTCTAATGCGATTTTAGATATTCATTGAACCGTAAAAGTTCAGATATTCTTTGGACTTTGCCAAATCTTGACAACATGGCGCTCTTTCGATTGAATTAATAACGTTCGAAACAAGAGATGTATTGCCTCGGAATATTTGATAAGAGTTTGTTTCCTTGATGCATTAAAGGAGTCCTATAATATGAATTTGTAATAGCCAGTCTATTATATGAATACCTACTAAAGGATTCCTTGAAATTATATACCTACTTCCTTTCGAAAGTTTCGCCCGCATATTGCACTTTTTTCAACGGCCGAGTTTTTATTACCATAACGGTAAAAATTTCAATATGGTATTTCCCATTATTAGTCAAGTTAATGCTTTTTTTTCTGAAAACTATACGTATTTTATACATTATAGTCATTATAACCTATAACGATAGCCACTATACATGTTTCTTATTCAAATATAGAGCTCTAACAACTAAAGATACATCTGTACACATTCTTAAGATGAAACTCAAAAGTGCTCTTCTTCGTCTGAAAAGGCCACGTTTCACCCATACCTTAGCGTCCTTTGCAGGCACTCGAGAGCACTTCGTTAGTGCACCGCAATAGGTTACAGCGTTATGATCCTGCACGACTCAGGGTCGACCCAACCCTCGAGTGATTTCTTTTGAGAACGATATAAATAGACCAAGATATACCTTCAAATTGTAGTTATGAATTACGTGATTCTGTGATACTTAATACTCAGTTTTGGGGTCAGGAATACTTGAGTTATAATACGAATGAGACAGTATGCTGTTTTTATTTTAATAAGTTATGAAAACCTAGAATATAATTTTATCAAGACAGCGCTTTTATAGGTATTTGCATGAGTATAGAACTGATTTGAAAGAAAAATTCAATATGACAATATGAAATGGGAAAATATATATGATTGACACTGAACTCCAAAGGTTTATGTGCATAGAAAATGAGGTATCTGTCGTTTAGAGAAAATTACATTTGCATTCGAACATTTTGATGCCCGCAGAAATATACTCAATACTAATGTTAGTATAGAGGATATTTAAGAGGAAAATAAAATAATTTCTCATTTCTATTCAGTTATGTTTTAACAAGCTCCTAGTTATAGGCAGACCCTAGTCAATAACCTCAATCACCAAATCGTTTGCATTTTCTGTTCGAAAAATTATAAAGCCCTATTACACTAGGAAAATAATTGTAGTTGAAAAATAATACGCAATTTACAAATTATTAACATGTTAATATGTTATGCACGTAATAAAGGGGACTTGTAAATATTTGATGTTGTTGTTACAATAAACAAGCGTGACCCCAGATAGATACGAACGCTATTATCAGTGTGCAGCGTATAACTTAGATATACAATTAATATGTAACCTTGTTCGTTCTTTTGTTATATTTTCCTTATTTCATTATGACTTATGAATATTGTGAATCCCCTGATTGGATGTGTTAGGATACCTAATAACGTCATGTTTTATTTTTCCTGTATCGGTACAATATATACCACGCTGTACATATGCAAACGATGAATTAGATCTAGGGTTCATTGAATGTTTGCAAATTGGAGAACCAGTGTCCAAGTCCGTCTAATGATAATCAAAATAGTTGTAAAAATAAGTCTTTTAAAAATAGCCACGAAACTCAGTACAGGAAGTAATTTTTTATTTGTAATTAATTTAATTAGAATATTCCAAACCTGCTAACCTTAAACTTTTTCGTTGTGTGCTATGTAGGTAGGTATAAGTACAAGCTCGCACACATACATTTGCGGTACTTTCGCTTACATGTCGAATAAGCATTGATATGTAATAGGTACGATAATTAAAACATTTTGTCAGTTACTGTACCCAGTTCTTTTTCTCGCCTCGTTTCGACTTATTTGCTGTCCTTTTACTTTGAAAATCTGTACGTTAATCGAAAAGTCCTTAGTTACCAGCACGGTGAATGTATGAATAGCGTCTCTGTTACGTAAGCAGTAAGTACTTTAATTGAATACTATAAATAAATTATTCTGTTGAATTTCGATGAAATGTCACATCTATATGGCTAGTCCTATGGTAGTTGGTAATCTTTCACAAAAAGTAGGCACATAAAAAGTACTTCAAACGGTTAATGGTTCATCAAACAGTTGAATGGTTTCACGGAAGTCTAAAAATCCTTCACTCGATTGAATCTGTGTGTTGTTTTCGAGCTCTAATTAAAGGCTTTTCCATTACTCACACTAACTAACAAACCTATGTAAGCACTGTAATTAGTTTAGGTGCGTTTACTACATTCATAAGGTTTACGAGTACTGTGACGTCATAGTGCACATGCACGTACCTACTTATATTGTGCACGCATGTCTAAGGCCCGTATTCTAGAATGACACTCAGCCTGAATCTCGATTTGTGTGCGGACAGATTGTATAGGCGATATGTCAAATCTATCATGATCTATACAATCTTTCATCATCGCGATTCAGGCCGAGTGTCATTCTAGAATACGGGTCTTAGTAAGGTTTTTGATCTACAATAAAAAAACAAGGTGCATGAAAATGACTTTTACCTACGAATGCGCCCATTATCTAGTATTGTATACGTACTCAAATGTCAGTAATCGTGAACGTGGATCGATTTTAGAAGTCAAGGTTGGTGCCACTGTTTTTTTAACACCGAACAGTTAATAAAATACTGTCCAAACAAAAACTGGTTTTGTTTATAACAATTTATTGACAGTTCACGTTATTTGTGGTTCCGCAACATCGTGTGATTTCCCCGAGGTTTTCCTGCGGTAAAATTTGAAAAAATGTGTCAGATGAGTCATATCGTAAATTCTATTTTTAAAATAGATCCTTACAAAGGTAGGGTTTTATATTTTGGCCAGCCTGAACCCAAGCTTATAAGAATCGCAAAGATAGGTAATGAGTAAAACAGATATAGCTCTCTCTATATTAACCTACTTAACCTACTGTAGTGTAGTTTTGTTATTCTCACAGACATTGTAATTATAATAGTGCCGATATCACCAAAGGTAAACTTAATAGAAATAAAAAAACTCTATTTACTTTTATAGGTTTTAGTGATGCTTTTCCCAAAACTAATGGGTCTACTGTTGACGATAAGTCATAGTTATGTATTTCATTTACATTTTTCATTTATTTTTATTGTGCAGATAAATGGAACGTCTTACACAAAATATGGAAATAGCATCTACAAAGGCGAGCTTAACTCATAGCTAAGTTTTCTTCCAGCAAACCCCGAGAGTGTAGTGAAGAATAACAAAATATTCGAGGCAAAGTCTTGTGCACCTACATGGAAATTAAATTAAACTGAAGTAGGTAATGTAGGTATATATAAAGTTATTTTACTACAAGAAGCTACTAATTATATAATTATAATTTATGTGTAAGATATGAAAAATTGTGAGGAATTCGGTTCCGTGCCAAGGTATTATGAGAATGTTTATTAAAACGATGAATCACTGCCTACTATTGTGAACATTCCTGTGAATAGAAGACTATTTAGTATGTAATACAATTTCATATAACTGCAATTTATTTTAATTACTGCAAAATTTGAATACGTACATAAATCACTCTCAAAACAAACGTAATTGGGTCTTTGATATCATGGATTAACTTCAAGGGAGTGCAACAGTTGCAGGTCGTTGTGGGTCCGACAATCGCCAGCCTCCGGTAGTAGAAAGAAAGAAAGAAAGAAAGAAATCATTTATTGCACGAAACACGGTATGTTACAATGGTGTCAATTTAATTAATCAAAGTCCGACATGTTTCGCAGATTCTCTGCATGCAACGTTAGTTATTTAATAATGGACTAATGTCACATAGGGATACACCCAAAATGTACCTACGGCTTTGTCATCGTAAAGCACTTTTACCTACTACTGTTGTAAAATAGACTAACAGTGTTGTCGAAAAACAGGTAGAAAAAAACGGATCCCAGAGTTCATAGCGAAATATTCTATGGCGAAAGTAACAGTACCTTACTACGTCTGTTCTCGTCATGATGTGCTCTCTACTTTCGCAAGTTGTACCTACACCTACATTGTTCATATTGACTGATCATCAGACAGTAGTAAATTAATTACCAAGAAACATCAGAATCTCGTTAATGACGCATAATTAAGCAAATCAGTGATTGCACCAAATACTGAAATAAATTCTACGACTAGAAATAATCCCCAAATTACCTAAATTAGATAGATGATAGAGATAGATGTCTGAATGTCAACTTAGTAATATTTTAAAAGAGTTAGGTAAACCACTATTTTTACATTCTGTCATAATTAGATCAATCGTATTTTTTTTTCAAACGTAATACTAGTGCTATTTTCAAACGTTCCAGCTACTGGACATGATCCTACCCTCAGAAGATGAGGGTCACGCGATAGGCCCCTTCATAAATATCTGTCAGGTTATAACCCTAACCGACCTACTGCTACCTACTGCCTACATTTACGGGCTCTTTTCGAAAATTTTGCGTGCGAAAGCGCGACGTTCAGCCAGTAATTATGAAATACTCACAGTCTAATATTTTACAAATGGAAACACAAACAAAACGTTAATATTTTATTCGAGTCATGAATGTTGTTTAATTGTGTACGTGTTTTTGTGATATATACAGGGTGCCACGGTTTTATGAACACACCGCGTCACAGATATGATAACTAATTAAAATGTAAATGAAAGCAACCCACTCTGTCATTTACCTCAACTAAAATATTATCAAAGGTCTCGAAACAACGCGCATTGCAAATAGCTGAATAATTTAGATAAAAAGTATTAAAAGCCCTCATTACCATAAAGGAATAAAAGTTATTATTCAATCTAGAGTTTTTGAGTAATTAGGGTATGTGACATCAACATCTACGTTCTACGTGACCGGGTGAGTTTATAATTAATGAGTCTCATAAAGTCCTATCGGTATGGTTCACTTGACTCTGGCGGAGGATGCGGTCGCCCGGGGCGAGGTGACGTTGGCGGTGTCCTTGGACATCTCCAACGCGTTCAACACCTTGCCCTGGAGTTGCATCAGGGAGGCGCTCGTGTACCACGATGTGCCTCTCTACCTCCGCCGCATAGTCGGGGCGTACCTGACGGAGAGGGCCGTCATCTACCCAAGTGCGACCGGCGTCGGTAGGCGTGAGATGTCGTGCGGTGTCCCACAGGGATCGGTCCTGGGGCCGCTCCTGTGGAACATCGGATACGACTGGGTGCTTCGCGGTGAGCTCGCGTTCGGTGCCACCGTCACGTGCTACGCGGACGACACGCTAGTGACGGTGAGTGGCGCTACTCACCGCGAGGCGACCCAGAGGGCCACGACCGCTGTTGCTCAAGTCGTGGATCGGATCCGGCGGCTGGGTCTCGAGGTGGCTCTGCACAAATCCGAGGCCTTGTTCTTTCATGGTCCTCGGCGCAGGCCACCCCCGGGATCCAGCTTGATAGTAGGAGGTACTCCCATCGACATCAAGCCCCGGCTGAAATACCTGGGGCTCGTACTCGACGGTCGGTGGGACTTCGGAGAGCACTTCCGAAGTCTGCGCCCCAAACTGTTGGTGTCAGCTAACGCGCTGATGCGGCTGCTGCCCAACTTGAGGGGCCCAGAGGACTCCTGCAGGAGACTCTACGCGGGTGTCGTGCGGTCCATGGCCCTGTACGGGTGCCCCGTGTGGGCGGACGCCCTGCAGGCCAGGTTCGTGCAACTGCTGCATGCTCCGCAGCAGACGATGGCCTGCAGGGCCATTAGGGGGTACCGCACGATATCCTTTGAAGCGGCGAGTCTCCTAGCCGGATCGCCACCGTGGATCCTGGAAGCGAGATCCCTTGCGGCACTGTATCGGTTCCGTAAGGAGGCGCGGGAGCGGGGATTAGATCCCGAACCCGAAGATATTCGGGCCGAGAGGTCCCGGCTCCACGGGATCATGGTGGCGGAGTGGGAGCGACGACTTGAGCAACGACGCGCAGGGCATGCCGTCATAGAGGCGGTAAGGCCCATCATGGGGGAATGGCTCGAGAGGCCACATGGCAGCCTCTCGTATCGACTGACGCAGATTATCACCGGGCACGGGTGCTTCGGGAGATATCTGTGTCGGATCGAAAAGGAGCCAACGTCCGAGTGCCATCACTGCGACGCGAGCGAGGACACGGGGCTGCACACGCTCACCGAGTGTCCGGCATGGGCCGGACCGAGGCGGGAGCTAGTGGCGGCCCTGGGAGTGAGAGTTCTCACCCTCGCCACCCTGCTCACAGCAATGGTCCGCTGCGCGGACGCGTGGGCGGCCGGCGTCTCCTTCAGCGAGCAGGTAATGGTCGTGAAGGAGACGGCGGAGCGGGAGAGGCGGCGCGAGCGAGAAAGACTCGCGGATCGCGCCGCCCGCGCGCGCAGGCAACTCGGGCGTCGGAGGGCACTGACTGACCTCCGTCCCCCATGAGCGCGGGCCTGGGGGTGACGGGTGGAGCCGCCTGTCACCCCAGCAGAAGCAGGCCACGGCGGCGGCGCGCTTAACAGCGCGCCTCCCCATTCCGGGGGCGAGTTGGGGACACCGTTGTCCCCCCTCCTGAGGAGGGCCAGACCGTAAGGGATGGCCCTGGGTCAGCCGGGGTGCGAGGGATATGTCTTAAACAACCTCACCTCCGGCCTAGCACCAAGACCCACAGTCGGCGTGCGGTTTTAGTCGGTTCGAGTCCGACATAACCTCCCCTTCCGGCTCCGGCAGGGGGGGTATCCGAGGGGATTTCCGCACGAAAAAAAAAAAAAAAAAAAAAAAAAGGTATGGTTCACTTAAGTACTGACCAAATGTCTGCTAGTGAACTCACATATTTTTAGGAACCAGATTTACAGTAAGAGCAATGAAATGGTGAGAAATCTAAAGTATCTCATTACACGAATAAACACTATAAAAGACTTCTTTCTTGCCGGGGTCTTTGCAGGATGGGGTCACGGCATGGACCAGAGCGGTCGGGGTAGTAAATTATAAGTCAATCTAATTCTTTTTCTAAACACTTTTTAAACACGATAAATAAAAAAAAACAAAATCTTTTCTTTTAATTTGAAAATGGAATCAAACTGAGGCCACTTACTTATTTATTTTCAAAGTATTACAGCCAGTATCACTCTTGATGTGAGATTCTAACGAAACCTACCCTGAGAACATAACACTTTGTATATGTACATAGTTGTATAAAAGGAGAACTCAATGCGGCTATTTTGTACAATAGCCACAGAATAGCTAATAGCTCTATAACTCACCCAGTAAGATAGACTATCGTTTGCCCCGCAACCGTGCAAGCGTGCTCTGTGCGATATTATACCTATACGACCTATGAGGATATAACCGAGCTGAATATAGTCTGAATAATTAGAAGCTATTAGCTGTGTTTCGCGGTTTAATCAGGATTCTACGTCAGTATAAGTGGTAGTGTGCTCATACGTGCTAATTAATATAGATTTTGCCATATAACTAGAATTAAGTGTCTAGTATCGGTTCTCAACATCTATATACTTAAGACCTATACGAATATTCGACTTGATTTAATTATGTGGGTATAAAATCTACTAATAAGTACTGCAGTTGTTACACAACAACAAAAAGAATGTGTATCTATAGATAATAAAATCAACAATGGGAGATGGGTGCAAAACGTGGATATGCCGACAAATACAACTCTCCTGAATTTCTAGATAAATTTACTGAAAAAAAAAGTCTTTTTGAATCTCGTTTCAAAATAATTTAAACTTATTTGACAATGTGAAATTGTTCGATTATAATTTTCAAACTCAATTAATATTGGTCACCTATATAAATGTTTATATTTTTTTGGTAATTAAAAATAATAATATGATATTGTTGCATAATAAAATAGGTAATTTATGTGCATCTTAACAGTTTTAGAAGCAAATTAAACTGTATTCATGTTTCCAGAGTGCTGCTCCCTACAGCCTATTAAGCCTCCCTGGCCCAATCTCTAATCATTTATTGACAGTATTTAGGCCACTGTTGCTAAGCAACCACAGGTTCAATTAGCCGCTTTGAAATGTTCAATAGAATATCGTGTGTTAGGTATGATTATAATGTAAATTCTCTTTCCGAGACTTTGCCTTTAGCTTAACATCAGGCGAGGTGAAGTCAAATTGACGTGTCCTGTGTAAAAAAAAAAAAATAATAATAATCTGTAAATTAATTAACAGTTAGGTTGTACTTGTACATTAATATTGTGTGTCGATTTTGAGTAATAGATTAATTCAATAAAGGACTGCTCAGGTACACTCTTCCACGGTTTGTCAACAGTTGCTGAATTCAAGTATTTTGGTATCAAAGTACATATTGTACTAATTTATACCTATACTTTTTTTTTTTAAAGAATATTAGAACCGAAGTTTCTAAAGTGATTGGCGCATACGACTTTATAGAACCGAACGTGCGAGAATCTCGCGCTGTCAATGACGCCTTAGTTACTTTTCCCGCTCACTGTACCAAATACCAGGTAAGTACCTACCATACACAGAAGTATGGTCATCCACACAACTTTTCAAAATAAGAATTCAGGGCTACACCACACCAAGCTTTGTTAACCACCAACTTTATAAATCTAACTGTCACCTACAGTTTAATTCGTCTGATGACATCGGAGTCGCGGAGTAATTACGGACTTCCCGCCTCTACCACTCGGGCCACAGAGCTACACAGCCACAAGTCACGTGCTTCTAAACCACAGATAATTAATTACCGCCAGCGCTTCATAGACGTCTCCCGCACGTGCCGCTGGAAATGTGAAACACCACGTGTGTTTTCAGATGGTAATACGAACTCAAAACTTTTGAGACGTTTTATCTATGTTTGTATATATTAACTATATACGTACATTTATTTTACTTTATATAAACATTAAAGCCTTTGCATTATTTCAACAAAACTTTCTGATGTGTTATTTCAACGACTCATATCTTCGTGAATAATTCGAAATTTAAAGTTAGGCCTGAAGCCTTTGTATAAACTTTTCATAGCATATTCAAAGCTGGGAAATGCATTCTTATTTAAAACTGTCTGTTTGCCTTGATATTTTCCTACTCTCAGCCAGAGAACATCGTAATTTTATACATCCAGTAATCTGACAGGAGCTGTATTTATTTCAAATTCAATTTGCATAAGCAAATCCATTTTGACTTTAACAGGTTTAATATTTCATTTCCTACGGTAGAGCGGACACAATTTATCAATATTATCTCGTAATAAAGTCGGAAAGTTTAGAATTAGTTTACAAACGCATTTTGTTTACGTTTTACGCAATAAGAACTGTGTTATTTACCCATCTATTTAGACTATTATAAAGGAAATACGTCTTTGCTGATTTATTCGAATACTATCACACAAAAACTACTAGACCGAATTTAATTGAATTTTTCTATTTAAAACTTTGTGAAAGATACGCAAATATTTTAAAACATGTCACCTTTAAATCTGAACACTGTTCTGTTAATAATTAATATTTTATACATGAACGACAATATTAATCACTTATTGTTAAACTTTAATAAAAAAGAGACTAATGCAAAACAATTAAGAACTAAAAACAAATACTTATAATGAAAATTATCTTTGAATATATTTAAAGATAAGATTCATAATAAATTCCAAATCCAAAAATTTGCTCGATTCAAAAAGAGTGAGTCCATTGTCGTCAATTCAGCACTTTTGGACGGATCGCAGCAGTGTCTAGAACAGTGTACAGTCGACAAATGAGACACGATCGCACTTTTTCATATAGAAGCAAAGGTGCAACCTTATCTCCTTTGTCGACTGTACAACACAACCCATTTCTTAGTCACCTTGTCAAACACCCACTGGTAATAGAGTAGCCTTTATAGACTTATATTTTCGCAGCCAACATGTCGAATTAGGTACGTCTATACTTTTTATAAGTCTATATCTTGATATTGACCTTTCTAGTGATTTTACAATATTTTACAGCTTAATTAATACAGTCGTGTAGAACCACAATCTTAGAGTTAGGTACGTAAAGTTTGTGCACCGAAAATCCTTTGCAGGAAAGCCGACTGAAAGTTTCATAGCAAGTTTAATTAATTTTCTATCACAATATGTAAACGTGTTTTCATAATATCTGAATTAATAGGTTTATAATGAGGCACTAGGGCTGGGAGTTTAAATATTTAACTAATGGTTTAGGTTAGTACATTAAAATCATGCAAATGCCAATATTAAATTATACGTCAAAACATTATTATTTCAATATACATAATTATGTATGTTTGGCATCGCTGGTACATAAGTGCTTTATGCAAACGAAATGTCCACAAGTACAGTCACCCTCAAAAGTCGTTGAACACTAATTAAAATACAAACGATCTATATATTAAAATAAATTAATAAATAAATTGACGTTTAATCATTTTAGTAGTCTTTAAAAATAACAAATTTTCGAAGACTACAAAAGATCAAATTCAAGTTCAACTTTTGTAAATTGTTTACTGTAAAATTATTCAGCTAAAGCAGTGGGTAACTTGGAAAGTACTTAAGTTAATACGATGGCGACTGTACATAGTGTACATTACAAATATTTCTTAATGAAATTAAATGTCTTTATACTTAACTTTTTAACGCAAGTTTTCTGGAATGTTTTCATAGAATAAGGAACTCTCATGCCAACTGGTTCGGTTCGTTTCATTATTGTTTGAGGAGGTATATATCAATATAGGGGCTTCTATTATTACAGTGCATGATTGCGATTTTAAATACTTCTGTACGTAAATACTAATTATTCTGTGCCATAAGTGCATTTAAACTGATATTAAATAAAATGACAATGAAGTCAGTTTCATTGTAATATTGACATCGCTCCATAATTCAACAAAGAGATTAATAAAAATTAAATAATAAATATTCAATTTCAAGATCTTCAAATTTCAAGATTCGGTGATCAATCAGTGAAATCACTCATGGATCACAGAAACAATAAAAGTAATTTGCAATGCTGATTTCCACAAGCCGAAGCAGCTAAAACCATCAATAAAGTGTGATGTGCGCAGTTGCTTAGAACTAAGCCAGAACTAAAACAATAGCCCACTATTAACACCCCTACGATATCAGAATAGATATCGGAGATAACTGTTAATTTGCGATGATACGACAGTGAATACCGATACATAATTACTAGTGATCTTTCGAATTATCATATCTAATAATAGGGTGCTTACTGCTTAGCTATTATGTGTAAGCGAAACTGATAATTTGTCTTCAAAATACGTTCAATAAGAACAGGCACGTATGAAAATAATCATACCTACGTAATGTGTATCTTTCGATTTTTTCTATTTGTACCAATGTAATCAGTCCTGCATGTACTAATTATAAAATTAGTATTGTGTATGTTGAGTAATATTGTCTAGGTATTGCTTAAAAATGTACCTACAGTCAACGTAACACATATATTTTTATATCAATTTACAAAAAAATACATTCAAAGGGGCAGGTCAGGAGTACCCTAAACCGACGGGCATGCATGAAGAATGTAATGAGAGTGAATGAAGCGAGAGTAGTATGTCAGGATCGTAGCAAATGGAGATCCGTGATCTCTGCCTACCCCTATGGGAAACAGGCGTGATTTTATGTATGTATGTATGTATGTACATTAATTCTAATAAATTGACATAAAATAAACAATTATTACCCTTGTTCTATAAGAATTACAATAATTTTACACCTATGCATGTATAGAGCACTTTCAATATAAAGATTGTTCGATTTGATGATGTAACTGTTGTTGCTGACTGTACACAAAATGTATTCAAAGCTAGCATTTATAGTCAAAATGGTTATCCTCAAGGTTCGCGTAAAAAAGTTTTCCACTCTGTGAACAGGGACACATTATTGACACAACTTAAATTGGAAACCCCAAATATGTATATAAGTATAAAAGGACAATCTGCGGCAACTTCAATAGATAGGTACAGCAAATGTTCAAATCTTTTTGGTGAGTATGTGTTTGAGCCTTTTAGGGACAAAATTGCGACAGGGTGCAACGCTTCTAAACTTTTATGGGAGATTGCGAAGTGAACGAAAAGGCTGGTATTACTTTTAACACAAATGATGGTTATCTATCAACATTCTATGGTTGCTAGTAGTAGGTAGTAGGTTTGCGATGTCAAGGTATAACGTTTAAAACCATTTACCACCTTACATTTACCATCAGGCGATCCGTCTGCTCGTTTGCCTCCCTAATCCATAAAAAAAAAAAAAAAAAAATAGATTGCACCTTTGTTTAAAAAGATTTCATCTATTACATAATTGTTTTCCGATTTCCGACAATGGTTGTCGGAAATCGGACACACTAATAGCTCAGCGTCCGAGCAGAACATAATATCTTAATTAGAAAATATTTTCAACAAACAAATTAAAATAACTACGTAACTTAACACAAGAATTTTAATACACTATCTATTATACTGAGCTTTATGCCCATTCAAAATAACAAATAAGAATTCATCGTCGGTAAATTTAAGCCAAATTAAACCACAGGACGTCAGGACGTATACTGATAAAAATTGTATAAAAATAAGTTTGAAAAGAGAAGTAAAAAGAAACGGAACGAGACGGCGGCGGCTGCGGACGAAGACAAATAAAAGAGATGGAGGCAGATTGTTTCAAATGGACTTATTATTATGTCGGCGTGCGACCTACCGCGAGAGCTTGAGAATACCGGCTGGTCAGTTCGTTCTTACTTTTTTTTTTAAAGTAACTAATTTAGGTTTCGAACATGCAAGGCTTGCGACGGCTGCTCAGCTAGCTTTAGTTTTTTTTTTATAGTAACTAACTAATTGAGGTTGCCAGCAAGCAAAGTTTGCGTAGTATATATTTGCGGTTAAATTACAGACTTGACTAATTACAACATCCTATTTTGTTTTGTATATTAACTTGGAGCCAGACTTGGATATAGCTCCTTTTATTGTAAAAAAATGTCAAATGACTGACCGACGCTAGTTCTAGCTTTTTTAGGTTTAAAAAAAAAGAAAAGAAACTAATTTAGGTTTCGAACACACAAAGCTTGCGTAGTTTAATTTTACGGCCAAGTCACAGACTAATTACAAAATACTGTACTATTTTTATTTGTATTCTAACCGTGGTCACGACTTCGTTCATGCAGAACTCGGATAAATAACAGTTATTATAGTAATGAAATGTCAAATTGCCGGTCGTCTGGTCTAAAAGTAGGTACCTACCTACCTAACTAATTTAGATTTCTAGCTTGCAGAGCTTGCGTAGTTTCCTAATTTTTTAGTATTGCGGTTAAGTCATGAATAAGGACAATTTCATATCGATCGGTTCAGCTGTTTTTGGGTAAAGTTTCACATTCATAATGCTAATAGGATTGAACAAACAAAGAAAGAATGGAATAGTTCCTAAGTCTACCATTTACTAAGCATTACTGATTGCCTTTGTAATGTATGACTCAACATCCGCCAAGGGTAATCATTTCTGTTCCCAGCGACCTTCATTAGGACAACAGCAGGTACAAGTTTTTTCATCTCGATCCAGTGTCCGACCACCTTATTATCGGCTCGTAATCGCCCCCTTACATACTAACAACACGAATAACTTTTTATTACATTCGTGAGCTTTTGTTTTTTATTGTTTAGTGATTCTGAATGATGATTCTATTTGACTGGGAAATAATAAGGACCTCTATAAGTCGGATGCCGTATATACAGAGAGTTTTTTTAAGTAAAAACTTCTTCAGATGCGTTGAACATTTTTCGTAAAACATTTTTTGAGAAGAGAAAGCATTGACCCCACAACCGTTACTTCTTTTGACAAATTGTGATAATTTATCGGTTGTGCCATTTCACAGATTTGATTGTGACGTGACTCCTCTGTATACTAAAGAGACATAATCCTCGCACCCTGACCCATCCAGAGTGTGGGGTCGGGACCACAGAGTCTCTACATTTATGCTGGCCAACTTTTCGCTCTTGTAGTGCCACTTTTTAAGTGAGCGTGGATGGCCAAACCCGAAACTATGAGGAATTTAAAACTACTTATTTGAGTCAAATTTTGATGAATCCTAAAAAAGTAATAACTAGAACCATATCATTGGATTTTTGTTAATATATCAATGACGAACCCATTAATAAAAAAAAAATACGCTGTATTATATTACACCTTCCGAAAGTTCCGCTAATAAATTCATAATTTATCAAAAAAAGATCATCCTAACTAAGTCAGCCGAGCGGTAGAGGTTGCCTTTGAAACTTAATATTGTTGATTTCTGGTTTTCATATTGTTTAATTAAGAATGGAGGGAAGCCGACATCGTCCTTGTAAGCGATTGACCCACTACCATAGTCGGGTACATTACAAGCTTGAATTCATTCATAGCCATTCTCTAAGCCTTTGTCGAACTCATTGGGGTTGATTTTCAGTTCTAGTCCAACTATGAAACGCCAGAACTTCCATTAAGCGACTGCCATCGGGATCTTCACAACCCGTTGGCAATATCGAACTTCTGTAGTTACACCAAGACGTCGGACTTTTAGAGTTCACTACCCGTAACTATTGCTTCTGAGGTACCTACGTATGTCAACCGAAACTGACGACGTGCTCCATCAAAATTCTAAATTGAAAGCAATTGCAGAAGGGTGCTTATGCTTATTTCGGTTTGAATTTAACTTTCCAATGCGGTAACAACGTTTTCCCTCGGGTGAAACATACCTATAGACAATACGAATGTTTGGCTATCCGTGTTTTTGGCTTTGTTAACGAACTTCATATACGAATGTGTTGTGTATTGTTCGGCTTTTACAATGTTTTCAACTCTTTATCTCATGACTGACGGGTGGTAAATGATGCGGAAAAATCAAGCAATAATCCATATCCATACTAATATTATAAATGCGAAAGTAACTCTGTCTGTCTGTCTGTATGTTACGCTTTCACGCCTAAACTACTGAACCGATTTTGATGAAATTTGGTACAGGGATAGGTTAGACCTTGAGAAAGGACATAGGCTATGTTTGGTCGCGATAACCAACATCCACGCGGGCGGAGCCGCGGGCCAAAGCTAGTGTTGTAATATTTGCAGTTTAAATTTATCTCACTACGGATAAGTATGTGTGATACATACCTACTTATCTTTCTGCATCAATCTAATCTATAAATAAATAATGAATGTAATTAAATTTTGTAGTAATGAGTACGTATGCTAACTTTTCCAGCAGATGAACACTCTACAGAGGTCGTCGGTGAATTACTGAATTTTGGTGTATGTATACGAAGGTATCTTCGTATACATACAGTGAAAGCTAAATGTCATGACCACATTGTTCTCTGGGAAACATCAAACGTATATGTATCATCAATATTTTCAATCAATTTATTGATACATGTATTGCAATGTACAAAAAGATTTTTAAATATTTCAGTGTTAATTAACTTTCATCGTGTAAGTCATATTAAAACAAAACTTTGTATGAAAGTTAATCTTTCTTACTTTTTTAAATACCTTTGTCTGATAACCATCTCATTGTATAAACAATAAAAATATCAAGAGCTCTCAAATTAATCTTTAAGTTAGCTACTTTACTTTTATTAATTTTCATTTTATATTGACAAATAATTTACATTGTATGAAATTAATACTTCAGAATCCGTATAATTTCCAACAAAAGATTGTAATATTGCCTTCAATTTCAATAAATGGCAATAGCTGTCTAAAAAGATGTTGAACATAAATCGTGAGATTTATATCGCAGCAATGAGTTCCAGCTACAAAGGCGTGTTCGTTGAAGCCAGAAAGACATTCTATGAATTCTATTGAATATTATCAGCGCTAAAAGAATCATTACATCATTCACGTGACAACAGCTTCACTCAAATCTGAAAAACGTTGAAAAGAATATGAAAAATGTATATTAAACCCTTTTGATTCGGCTCCTTTGTGTGATTCGCTAGAAGGTTCCATTTACGTCTCAAATCCCTGGGCCGAATGAAAACTCGTTTGCATAATATAAGACGGCCTAGTATCGAGACTAAACGTAAATAAATGGTTCCCTCAAGTTAAGACGACAATTTACCGGGTCAACGGAGCCAAGATAAATTTGAGACCAGAGTGAATACAAAATCTGTCGGTTGCCTACTCTTTCGGGTACATCTCATAAGACATACTAAGTATATTTCAGACGTGACACTTGTGAGGCTTTTGAAAAATGATTTTTCACGACTGTGTTTCCTAGTAATTTATATACTACCCAAAAATCAATACACTTTAGATCAAAAAGTTATCAGCATAATGACCGAAATGAGATCAAAACCACGAAATAAGTGTATCGAAAGTGATTTTTTAATTTACATAACATTATAACAAGAAGCCATTCTATGTTCTAGATTTATTCAAGTTGAAGTATCGACAATTAATGAACTAATTAGCAGACGGTTGAACAAATCCTAAGTTTCAAAACCAATTTCTTCATTAATTTCTGTGATAGCTGGCGTTTATTTCAACTCAACATAACAATTTGTAATAAATAGTAAAGATATTAATTTCAACTGCCATTAAGTAGGTAAGTTGTTTCGACCGAAGGAGGGAAAATTCAGAATCAAGTTTTAAAATAGATAAGAGAACATGCTACATAAGTAGGCAGTGACCATGTGTGAATGAGGAAAAGACGTTAAAGAAAGCAAGGACAAGGAAGAAGACAGGTACTCGTATGTAATTCGAACGTGGGAATTCTATACTATTAACTAATTACTCTCTAGAGCTTCTTGAGTTTAAAATCGCCCAAAATAAAACCAAGGATGTCACTGATAAGCAACTAATTGTTAGAAAACATAATATAAACTAGGTTACTTTGTGTCTAAGATACACAACAACTTAGATAAGTTCAGTATAAAATTTGGTAGGGATATTTATTCAGTTCATAATTTAAAATATATTTTTCACTTCACAAAATAAACGAACAAAGCAAGGAATATGAATTTCGTAAGCCCTTGAGAGATGAAACATATAATAACTAAGACAAATAAGATGGCCGAACATGAAATGAAGCAATCTTGGTTACCTTCATTATTTTGAAGGTATTTGTTGGGATGCCAGAGGCTTATTTTGTATTTTTTGTGCGCCTTGAATTTTTTTCCCATAAAAGTCGCTGCAAATTTTATTCAAATTTTTCACAATCAGAATTGACTTTTACACGTTAGATGCTTCGTTATGTCCGTGTCTTACTCCTAATATCGTAATAAAATATACAACATCCTTAAAACTTATTATCCTACTTCTTCCTCCTCGTGTCAGTGGCAACAATTTAAATATTTAGATGCGTCCAGCCTTTGGGCTCTTTGACTCAGCGACTTTGACCGCACTTTCCGTGGCTTCAGGTCGGCAATCATGCAGGTGTAGGGGCACAGTGGGCACTACAAGAGGTGGTCCATCGACTGTAGAGGTGCACCACAGTCACTAATTCTACTAATATTATATTATTTTTTTTTACTTTTTTATTTAACTTCATGCACAAAGTACATTGGCGGACTTAATGCCGTAGGCATTCTCTACCAGTCAACCATAGGGTGGTGCAGAGCTAACGAGGCAGGCACAAAAGAAGTCTACTTTATATTACGTTGGTATAATATAACCAGCGACTCTACCTTCGTGCGATTCTGAAATATTGTTTATTTATAAACTTTATCATAATAATAACTCATCATTCTCTGAACCTTTTCCCAACTTAGTTCTAGAAAAGGTTCAGAAAATGATGAGAGAGAGAGTTCGGTTTTTCGGCCTAACTGTGATACCATTGCAAT
This sequence comes from Eilema sororculum, assembly GCA_914829495.1. Lineage (NCBI taxonomy): Eukaryota > Metazoa > Arthropoda > Insecta > Lepidoptera > Erebidae > Eilema > Eilema sororculum. The sequence goes on along the minus strand of OU618552.1, from coordinate 12,810,472 downwards.
TCGATATTTGCCAGAAAATATACAAAAATATTCAATTTGGTGCCTTTGTTTGGGAGAACGTAATACATTTTCGCCGATGCATTTTTATTGTGCTGGGTATGGAAGCACAGAAATTTAACAATGTATGTACTTTTATCAAACCAACAACAATAAGAACATTATCAGTCGATTAGATATTGTATGTGTCATCTACAAAAGTATGAGTGAGTCCCCTTTTCGTATGTTATCTTATCTACATCGAAACCTTAGCACATTTGATTTGCGTCAGCAAAATTACATGACGGTCAAAGGAATAATTCCTAACATACGAGTCATAATTCGTAACATCTGGCAATGTCTTACATATCGAATTTTGTCTGAGGCGATAACTTGAGTTATCCCGAAACATAAAAGTACGTATATCAGTTTTATTTTTATCGATAGTTTTAAGACCTATGATATTTTATTTTACATACTCATGTCGAAAAACCAGCGATTAGTCGTGGCGAAAAACATACTAGTACTTAACATAGATACCTAATTCTAATTCCGGATACCTAATTCTCAGTAGCTAACGCATAGGACCAGTTAAAATAAAACAATAATATTGAACTCCTTTTTGATCAACGAATGTCATTATAGTTAGTTACTCAAAATAACTACGGGCGATTTCTGGCAATCCCACCGTCCACTTATTCCAAACAAAAAAAAACCGACTATGTTAAAGCCTTAATTAATCCGATTCCAGTTTATTTTTGCTTCGAATTACATTAAATCGTATTCTGAAGGAAAATTAAAAGAAACTTTTAGTTAGTCGCAATGTCTTTTGTGATTCGGCGTAGCTGGCGCAGCAGTTATATCTTATAGGAGTTAATGCAATCGGTTTAGCGGAGCTCGAGCCCGGCATTGTAGACTGTGTTTGTGGCTGGTGGGGAATAAAGCCGTAGACACAAAAGCAGCTGCCCCTCCACCTCATGCCTTTGAAGTCCCCCTTTACCCACTGGGAGAGCGTTTAAAGCAACGTCGATTGCCTCTCACAAAGGGCAATCGTGGTCCTACCCATCCTCACCCCCTTCCGACTGCAAGAAAGATACTAAGAAAACCAAATCTTATTCCGTATAGGCACTCATTGTTTGAAAATCTTTCACAATTGCTTTTTTAATGTAACATCTCTTCGACAGTTTCCCAGTTTTGTCTGAAATTCATTAATCTGAGTCTCAATTCTATTGTTAGATGTTTATCTATAAAACTATCAGACGACTCGTTCATTCATCCGCAGTCGGATGTGCGTGCTAACGCATTATAAAGATGTGTTACTAAATATACCTACGTCAATTCTTCTGGAGTGTTATCCGCATTTTAGATCACAATAGCAAGCTAGTTAAGCTCTGCTTACTTTTTGTATGTAGATAGCACTATATAGTTTATCGTAGAATATTAGCAAGCACAGAGACAGTGTCGTCGGCCAGACGATTTATCGCTAAGCTATTTTATATTCAATGCACAAAACGTATATCTTACGTACTGCATGCGGTTGTTTAAGTCGTTTAATTGCAATATCGAGGTCTTTGCCATACTCATCGAAAGAATATTCAGCCTCGTTTTATGAGTGCAAATGACTGGCACAAAGGCGAAAGGCGTGTTTCCGCAGCTCACTCAGAATGACGACAAGTCTCCGATACGGCGCCAACGCATTTTGGCTTTTGGCAAACAGCCGACAGATTTGATGAGTGCAAGTTCCGTCGACCACGGTACGGAAGTGGGCCAAATACAGAAAAAAGAAATAAAGGAGCGTCGGCACGGAAATTTCCTTGCCTTAGATATTTTCCTGTCTTACTTAATTTTGGTCTAAGGCTGTGGGTGCATTGCGAAATTTCACCGCGGGATTTTTGTGGTGGTTTATAATCTGCGTAGTATAATAGTATACTGGGAATAACTATTCCCCTAATTATCACCAGTTTATACAGTGAGTCCCTACACCTCAACATAGACAAAGTTGCACTTTTTTTTTTAACCGTGGGGGAAATCCTTCATGGTTGTAATGCCGGACTCCTACCGACTAAAACCCCCACGGTATCGCCCAGCAGCCTATAGTTGGGAGCCCCGGGTAAGCCCTCGGAAGGATGTCCCAGGGCTCCCAACAGACCCACAGCTTCAATGCGGCCTCGTCTAGGGGTGGTTCGGGTGCTATCCCGCGTCTATGGGTGGTTTTCGGGTATCGTCCCGCTTCATAGGAGGGAGGGGGGGGGGAACTGCGTGAGTCCGTAGTCCGAGAGCTAAACGTACTGAACAAGAAAACCTGCGCGGCTGTAATACCAAATCTGTTTTGTCACAGAATCCACCGCACGCTATGCGAGTTACATTTGCGTTAATGTTTTGTGGAAAATATGTTGAAATTTTACATCTGGTAACACTTGCGGTGACGATCAAGATGAGTAATAGACACACGCAAGGTAAACAAACTAGAACTTCGTAGAATACTACCGCATTGAATTCCTACTTAATATTTAGTACATATTTTGTTTACTCACGCTTATCTATTCCCGAAGGAGTAGGCAGTGATGCGATATATATGTTTACTATCGGTTATAGTGCAGCCCTAATCCTAAATCACCATGTAGGTACGACACGGAAAATTGCGCAAAACCACACTTCATTATGTGTGGTTTTGCGCACATTGTCATTCGGATAAGCCATATTCGCCCACATATTTGACATAGTTTCTTGCTATTCGTGCTTATACGGTATGTGTGCGACAAAAGCAAATATAGACAAATGTGCACTCTACACTCCGTCGTATGTGGCTGAATAAGACGAATGAGGTAGATACAAACAAAGTGTGGTTCCTCCTTTATATAATGCAGCAATGTAGCGAATATTTCATGGAACAATTCACTATTATCATACATCACTCTTTGCCGTTTGAGCATAACAACAAAGAGACATCTCGCAAGGCGTCTACGCGAAACAACTACGAAGTACTGCGATTAAGGTAAACAGTCCGCACGCGACACTAGACGAGCTACCACGATCCTCGAACACACATCTAACTCGAACATAACTCACGAATAGATCGAAAGCGTAACACTTTTCAGAATGTTACACACTAAGAGCCAGTGATCGCGGCCAGTGTAACCTAGTCTTAACGTGACCCTATATTGTACATACTACCTTTATCCTATTTATTCCTGAGATCGCGTTATTCCCTTTTACATCGTTGAATCATATTATCATGGAAAGCGAAAGTTACACAGTAATTATCATAAAGAGGTAGCATTAAATAATTAAACAATGAAATAATTTCGCGTAACTACCTTCCTGGTACAAACAATAGGTAACTCATGAACCATAATGGCTCATAATAACTTTAAAATCTGAAATTATTGACCAGAAGTGGGATATAAATCTGTCATAATATCAATTGTGCATAAACTTATTTTGTAAAATGCAATAATATTTATATTATCGGAATGCTAACTGAAATTGTTAGTCTCGCAGCACAATTTTGTGTTTGTTGTGAGCTTTTCGGTATGGTTTTAAAGTCTGTGAGCTCTTTTTTACTTTATGCTAGCTTTTGCCCGCGGCTCCACCCGCGTGGATGTCGGTTATCGCGACCAAACATAGCCTATGTCCTTTCTCAAGGTCTGATCTATCTCTTTACCAAATTTTATGAAAATCTGTACAGTGGTTTAGACGCGAAAGCGTAACATACAGAGAGACAGACAGAGTAACTTTCGCATTTATGGCATTACTATGGATTAGAAGTCTTGTTAGGTAAGGCACCTACCCAATTCAGCGCCTGGAATTGATGGCCATAGTAATTGCTCGCTCTTTATTATACGAGATTAAACTATAATTATATCTATCAAAATATATTATGCGATCCTGCCGTATATTCGTACAAGATTCCAATGAAAAATATGCTAAGAAACCTTGAAATCAATATGTGAAAACTCATTACAAACAGGTATAATAATAAGATATCTGGTGTCTTCGAATTTATCTTATTTCACAAGTAATCCGTGGACTTCCTCGGAGATTGTCGAAATACGCCGCGCAATCATCTAATCGGCATTGTCATCATCGTTTGGCGAAATTTGCGTTGCTACCTGATGTTCTTTATTACAACCATTTCTAGTACTGTTTAGGCTTCAATCTTCAAAATAAGGCAAAGTAAGATTTGGGTATTCTTCGGGATTCATATTGAGATGTTTACAAGAGCTGGCTTGTTTAGAAAAGGAAAGATAAATAGAGGGTAGCTTAGCACTACCTTTTTTCGTGCGGAAATCCCCTCGTATACCTCCCCTGCCGGAGCCGGAAGGGGAGGTTATGTCGGACTCGAACCGACTAAAACCGCACGCCGACTGTGGATCGTGGTGCTAGGCCGGAGGTGACGTTGTAATCGACAATATCCCTTGCACCCCGGCTGACCCAGGCTTAGCACTACCTGTACAAAATACAGCTGCTATGCTACTGAATGTTGCGTCAGTTTCTTAACTGGAGATCAAGGTAAGTATCCAAAAAATATCTAAGTATTTGAGATGGGCAAATGGTACTCACAAAAGTGAGTGCGTACGTGAATGAGTATGATAAACACATGCGACGTCGCCCAGCATTATCTCGTCCAAAAAATATTTAAGAGCGTTTATAATACAATCCACAATTTTGCTTTAATCTATGCTAAATATTTTTTTTTTACCACTTAGGTGGCAGACAAGCACACGGTCGACTTGATGGAAAGTGGTTACTGCGGCCTATGGACGTATGCAACACCAGGGGTGTTACACTCGCGCTGCCTCCCCTGAAGAAACCTTCTAATGCCCCTCTTGAAGAACCCCAAATTGTAGTCGCTTGGGAAAACCATGGCAGGGAGTTCATTCCATAGCTTGATTGATTTGTTGATTGTTGATTTGTTGATATTGAACCAGAACAGACCTATTACTCGAATATGTCTGTTCTGGTTGTTTGTAGGTTGGAGCATCTAATAAAAACCACTGGATTGATTTTAAATCATCAAAAAAAATACAAATTGATTTAACTTAGTAAAATATTCAAAATCTATTTTACCTCTAAGGACGTTCAATATGACATGCCCAAATAAATGAGACCACAAAGTTCGTCATACTATTTCTAACTTTGGGTATAGATAAGTAGTTACTTTAGACACCTGAATAACATATTGATTAATTCTCCTGCTGTGTGTTACATAGAAATGAATCACAAATAAGTTCGATCCATATTTAACAAAAGTAGAATCATCGACTAATATGAGTAATACGAAAGCAAAACTTTCCTTTTTAAATAACGAACTGCAAACCAGTCGTACCTTTGCCCCTACCAGGAGTATGACGGAATACCTTGTGTTTTAGTTGGTTAGCGACCTGCGCTAGCATATAAAAGCTTACGTAGATACGTTCAACCGATTCTCGCTTGACTACCCAAGCAAAGCTGACCATAAGCTCCATACAGCCCCACATAGCGTAACACCACTTCAAAGTTCAGCTGTCATTAGGCCTTCGTTGACAAAGAAAATCGTGTATGAAGCAGGTCAAAAAATGAGAATGAAACTCTTGAAAAATTATGCCTACAATATTCTTTAGACTTTCATTGAAGAGTTTCATATTATTCATCTTTTCTTTCCTAATGTCAGAATGCCACGATATAGTGATGTAACTCCAAGTCTTTGTAGTAGATGACGTCACACAACTCTGGTACCGACAACATGCCATTTTGTTATCGGATACATGAAAGCGATGCTTGGACTGACAGTGCCCTTTTGTGTACCCAGTGTCCCTCAAAACATGTATTCTTCCCTCTCTATGAACTATCAGTACAATGTGTTACTATAACAATAATTCTAGGACAGTATAATCGAGGCATTGTTGCTATAATAAAGCCTTAATTTGCAAGTTTAACCACATTCTATTGTGATGCCGTAACTAAATTTCAACACACTGACCATGAAGGAGAAATATTCTAACAAAGAAATATAATAAGTCAGATGAAGCTATTGAATAAGCTCAGAATATTTACAAATTTACTTAATAACGTAAGTTTGAAGTTTAAATTAATTGATAAACGTGTGTGTGTACAACTGTTAACACCTACGTACGGAGAAACACTTCGAAACATAAAAATAGACAGCTATAAGTAGAAGAAATTCCTAATGAAGTTGTCGCTTTAAATAAATAACTCAGCTCACTTAAATTTCCTGTTTATTTTCGTCTCCCCACTTTGCACTCGAGTGCTTTCTAACTCAGGAGTTAGAAGTTTTGAGATATTTAAGAAATAATATTTTAGAAAAATTCTTTGAAGTTTTGTATAAGCACATCTTTATTATAAGAAGTAAAACGTGTTTTATAATAATTTTCAGTCGTTAGTCGACCGGGTGATCTAAAACTGCTTTGAAGAAGGAACGAATTCCGTTGGTTTTAAAAGGAAGTTCAAGCTATTTTTGAAATTTGTTTAACTTGATATTTAAAACAGTTCTATTTAAAGTATACACTATACACGTAGGTATTGAACAATTAATCTGCATGTTTACACGGTGTTTACGAAGATGTCGAGAGCACGTGAATTGCAGCAAAGTAGGCGGTAGTGGTATATGGAATGTTTCCAGAAATATGTTGTTCTATCAGAAAGGTATGCAGAATTACCTCGAAATACCAACCTACTATTATTTCATCGTAATATTATTCCCTCGCATATTTTTTATTTCAAATAATTCAAAACTAATCCTTGAGAAAATTCTTATGATGGAACAATGATGTTATTAAATATATCAGTATCCTATCAACTTACGATTAGTTGCAGAAACACCAACATATGAATATAATAGAGTAGATAATGTTGTAAATTATTGGTCAGAAAATCTTGAATTGTACTTTATAATTTTCTTTTATTGTATTTGCACAGAGTACAGTCAGTATCAGATCAATTTAGACTACAAAGTCTCAAAATGATCTTAATACAGGTTACTTAATATAGGTAGGTATGTCACTCGCTAACTACTAGTTGGGGCAGGGCTATAGGAAAGTGTTAAAGAAAGGAAGATCTTTTACAACTCAGACTAAAAGATAGATTTTTAGTCTGAGTTTGACGGCGGCACAAATGGTTCAAAATGCAGCAGCTTGCATTGTCAATACGAAATCAAAGGAAGCTGGACAGTTCGTCGTTGGAGTAGACCGCTGAATGCTGAAAAAAGTGTGGCTACCCAAGAAAGCTAATTTATTATATTTACTTTCTTTAATAATGTTGTTGCGCATACAATAATAGTCATCGCTCAATAGCATATTTTGCAATTACATCTGTCGTCTAAAAATGGGTAAAGATGAATAGTTAAATATTCTTCGAACTAGGACAGGATTATCAGCACGGAGCTAATTGTAATTTGATTGTTACTTTAAACAATGAGCAAATACGTCATTGCTTTTAAGCTGAATTTATTCAAGGTTGGATCACAAAACTCATAACCCGACAATGACCCTTTTTACTATCGCGTATTGGGGCTTAAATCCGGTTTTCTGTTTCAATTTCATTGACATTAATGACCAGCATTAAACCTATTTTCAAACTAAAACTTTCATTCAAAACCTTACTTTCCCTGCCAAATGATTTTCCGACTAGCTTTGCGTCGAAAACCATATCGACAAAATGTTTAAATTTTATGTACAGTCAACTACAAAAGTAGCTTAAAAAATTCTAATTTATTGAACACTGTGGACCCTAAACCTTACATAAAATTGTGAAAAAAAAAACATTGAATATGTAAATTAAGTTTGTCTTCTGGGAATCATAACACTACATTTACCATAGACAGATGCATTCCATTATAAAAAGATTTGTAAAATATTTTAGTGTTAATCAACTTATTGCGTTGACTGTACCTAGTGAAAGTAGTGAAGGTCTTATTTCTTAATTCCTTTTTGCCTACTATGCATACTATAAGTATCTAATTAAGTAAAATCAATATGATAATCATTCTGAAATATCTGTTTTAATCAATATAAGTTTGGTGTGCCTCAAGGACGTATTTTTGGACCCACACCACAGCCCACACCCATTCTTCTGGCTTTCTGAAACTACAAATACGCAGTAGCATAGAATGTCTTGTAAGTTCGGAGAAGTTCATCAAATATTATTTTTAAAACATTGAATATAAAGCTTATTTTGAGAATCGACAAGGGCGTGGCGCAATGGAAAAGAGTTTACAAACAAAATTATTAAAACCGACTTAAAAAAATACACGAAAGATAGAAAAACCAAACGACCACAAAAAGACAACACAACATCCACACACCGCTTAAACAACGAAATTTTAAACTATTATTCTCTTATATCACAGGTGTCACAACAAATAGCCATATGAATATATTTTTAAGTTTAGCCTACATTGTACTACATTATGTATGGCAAATCATTTCGTAATGCGTCCGTACTCCAAAAATCTCTTTACATATTAAAATGAACACAAGACTATAAGTCTTGTTTAGAATGACAAGGCCATCATAGCTTTATTATCTACAAAGATGAAGGCTTATAATAAAATATAAACAAACATGTGGGATCTACACTGATTGTATAATAATGATATTCCCGGGACCACACACCACGTCTTCCTTTCCCATCAAACTTGATGAGAAGGGGCGGTGAGTTTGAAGTAAGTATTAATTTTGATTACTTTATAACATTATTTTCGGTTACCCTTACTATTTCAAACATTTATGACGCTTGCATTGCCAGGGTATACTGTATTTTGGATACATCTATTGAAGATGATATGATACTTCCTTGAGAAACGGCCAATTTCTTTGTCGTTCTAAGTCCTAGATTATGTTTAGAGGTGTCCGTAACAACTCATTCGTCATTATTCTTGGTAGCGCAAGAGATCTTTACCTTGGAATCTGGGATCCGCTTCCAACGGTAACAACTATCCAGTCATTTTTAGTAAAGATTTTACATCATTCTCTTTTACATAATGAGGACAGTTATGTAAAAGGGCAAGTTAGTAACAGAGTAACACCTGACATTGATTGGATTTGTGACCTACATTATTAAATTTGATTTTGATCATGTCTGAGAAATTTGGTGGAGACAGATTGTGCCCGATCACGGAGCAAGATAAGTATATTATTATTTTCTGTGACCCTTTTTGTTTCACGTAGAAATCCCTACGGGTACCCTCACCAGAACCAGCGGGGAAATAGTTATAGTGACCCGACCAGCACCACGGGGGATCCTTTGTTGGGTTACCGCGTGTTGTAAGAATGAAATCCCCAAGGCTGTAACTTAGTCCTTAACTTCGTATTAGAACTCTGGGGTAAGTTGTTAAATTAAAATTAGGATTTTGTAGGAAAGGTTTTTAGTAATATGACTGGCATTTACAAGTATTAAATAGTTCAACTAAGGAACTGCTTGTGTTAAAGTTATTCACATAGGTACGGTTTTGGTTGGGATTTGAAAATTCCGATTATGATGCCGCTACTTATATATTTAGGTAGCTATCTAAATAAACATAAAGTAATTGTTTACGGATCCAATCTATTGAATACTGAACACACTATGTATGTGATGCAGATATAAAATTAACGTAAACGAAACAACTGTCTTGAAATGCACACAAGGTTACGACGTTTTATCTTACCTCTCCAAGGTTGATGAACCCATGGTCTCTGGCCACGGCGTCGGCAGCTTCCTTCCCATCCGGTACGTGGACTGCCCATGTAGGCGTGTAATGCGCGAACGTAGACTCCAACAATGATAGAATTGATACCAAGATGGTCGACGATAACACGGCACCCCGAGCCATCGCACGCACTCACACACACTCACCAGCTAGTACTTGTCAGCATTGCACACACACAAATTTGAAAAAAGGTTTCTTGTTCTTAATTCAAAATGTTTGTTCCATTAAACGTAAAGTAGATAGATACTAACTTTTATCGTGTGGCTTTGTGCATGGCTAACATACTAAAGGAATATAATAAATATTTAGTGAAATGTAATCGATGTGGGCTGCAAACGTATTAAAGATATCAAAGAATAATGAGATCTGGAAAATCTATTAAAAAATCAATCAAAGCCTCGCAATGGATGTTTATATTTGCTGACACCACACGACATTTCCTAACAAACATGCCTGTGCAAGAAAATTAGCAATCAATCGGATATTGGTTTCCGGCAAATTAAAAGTTGGACGAGCGTACGGCCTTTGGCAATACTTCTACATTAACTGGGTCAAGTATACATGAAGGACAGAGCTAGCAGACACGCCAACAGCATTGTCTGTTATGCCTTTCTTTATTACCGTATCACTGGACTGCCATTAATCACATTGCGTTCCATCGATACACTTCAACCTACTTTGGGAAAGTATTGTTATATCTGACGTTTGCCCTTTTCGGATAAACATGGATCATTTCCGCGTGCCCGGAATCCCGAACGGGTTTCCTTTCTTTCATAAAAAATATGTATATACGTCTATGTAACCTCATTCGTTGTTTTGTTTCCATAGAATGGAATTGCGGTTTGCATCAGCGCTTTGTGTTAGTCCATATGTGATATTCCATAACAAAAGGGACAGGTTGTTAGACTTTTATCATTATTGCCAACAAATTTTATGTTGTAACAATTAATTTTCGGTTTAGATATCTTGCGACATTTTTATTTGTCCTGTTTTAGGTATTTTATTATCTAATAATGCCTTTATATCGTATGGTTATGCGGTATTTTGATTAAATACCAGTATCACAATATTGCTAGATACTATCAGGTCAATTTTATGCATAAATGTCAACGATACAATATTGAAGTCTCAAGAAAATATTGATACTTACAATATGCGTAGATAACCTCATTATAGTATAATAGTTACAACAGTTATAACTGTGCGAAGATATGTGTTTTATTGTAGTATTTATGTATTAGTGGAAAATGATGTCATTTTGTTGTGCACTTATATTTCGATTTTGTGTTATTATGCCTATTCATCGAAAATATTCGTAATGATTGCATTAGATATTATGTAGTAATATCTAATTTGCGGTTTTCGTGGCAGTAATTGGTGAATTTGAAGAAGATAATAGTGTCATTTCATTAATATGGCTACATTTGTTTTTTATTTTCTTTTTTTGTATTGTTTTCTGTAATGCTAGTTTTTCTGTTATTCATCCGTTCGTGCGCATTGCACACTTTGTGGTTATGGTTTGTACAGATAATTTCTGCGGGTAATTATTTAGTCCTTCTGGAGTAGAGGAACGTCACTTCCAGTTGTGCGTAATTCAAACGGAAATTGACTTTTTAGCAAAAGAAGATAGCACAGTAAAATGTTAACAATGTACAGACTCGAACAGCAACAGAACAGCTGGAGTCCACTTGCTACTATATTTCTATTCTATTCTTTTATTTTATCTTATTATATATTTTCTATTATTTTATTTAATTAGATTGTCTAGTGTAATGAATATGTATTTATTATGTTTAGGTACATTTGTAGAACATTCAAAAAGTTTATACTTCACGAGGCTAAGTTATGGTGCCTTAGCATTTATTTTTTTATCATGGTTATTTTATTTACTGTTGATTAAATAATACTTTTAATTACACGTTGCAACATATTTATTTTATTTCGTATTTGAGGTCATTCATTCGTTACTCATTACGACATTATATCTCATTTACTTAATATTGTTTGTAGATATTATAATTACTTATTCAATTATGTCATGTAACAATATAATTTTTACTTTACCAATTCTTACATTTACATTGTCTATTGTAAATTCTGTATCAATAGTGTCTTAATCTTTTATATAACTTATGTATTACCTACTTTATTTGTTACTTCGTTTCTTTGTAAACGACTGTAACTTTTCTTCCGCGTTTAATTAAAAAAACAGCAAGTAATCAGGACACTGTATCTGTGTTTACATATCAATATTATAAATTCCCCAGAATATTTAATCATGAACTTGAAACGAGTGTCACTAAACATTTATTTATTCAACATAATATTAGAATTTTAAAAAGTAGGCCACTGTACCTCCAGCTACTGTAGCTCGTTTACCCTAGACAGCCGGCGCTATTTACAGTTAGCATCGGCAATTATTTATCAAGCAATCGCGTGCCACACTCTCTGTAATTTTGCGTTGATATTTACTTCAAAACACACTTCTTACACAAGACAATCTACAATCTAAAGACTACTATTATCTTATCTGTTTCAATTTCGTTTGCTATGTAAACATACGGTTTTGTAAGTAATCATCTGTGCAAGTATTTCGCGTGCAGCCCACGTCGGAAAGCGGATACTTCATCGATGGAATCCGATGGGAAGGACCAAGATTCCGAGGCACTTAGACAATAGTAGCCGGTGAGAGTCGGCGCCGCTGTGACGAGCGTTCACCTCTCGCATCCCGCCTCCCTGTTATCACTTTATGTTTTTCTAAACGTGTTTTAGTTACAAATTCCTTGTGTGTTTACCAGCAGCAAAGACCACTACGTTACACTGAGATACACTAAAGTCATTATACACACGACATAACTGTCAAATGGCGCGTGAATAATCCGACGGCACACCGCGAAGTACACCCGTCACGTTCGCGCACGTGATGCTGACTGGCTCGCTGCTACTTTGCTCTCGGGCGCTAGCCGCGATTGGAGCTCGAGACCACGGCCGGGCTGCCAGCCTCGGGGAGTTTACCAATAATCGGGGAAATTTTCTTAACAAAAAGTATTGACAATGGGGAAATTTTATACGTAGTTATTGAGAATAATTAACGCTTTTGAATATTTTTTTACAGCATTGAGTATTCGAATAATTAAGGCGTTAATGTGTCTGTGTATGTTCGTTAATTTTCATTTCTCGAGGGAACTACTTACCCGGCTTACTTTTGGCAAGGTTAATGGATTTTTCAAGTAGTAAAAAATTGTACCTGGTAGGTAGGTAACACCAACTGCGAGCGCATTACTTTGCGACTGTTATGTATTGTTATTGAAGCATACCGAATGATTATTTGATTTATTTAATTCGTAGCATAGGCCATAATTATAAATGGTACCTTTCTGCATTTATTTTTCACATATTCTTTAACTATACGCCATTTGATGAGGTACAGTCAGCGTCATAAATATCTTGACACCTTTAGTTCGGACAATAACACAATTAAATTAAAATCAATAGAACAGATTGATTGACAACATTGATTTTCTCTTATTACCCTACCATTGATCTAGCGTATCAATACTATTATCTATTCTGTGGTTATTGTATTCAGATTATTTTTAGACTTTGTAGTCAACATTGTTCTGACGCTGCCTCTACCTACTTAACAAAACGTAAACATACTTGATAATTAGGTTTTTGTTTTTTAAAAAGTTTAATTTAAAAACTCAGTCTATTGATATTATTCTGTTTAGAAACTCATTTTAAGGACTAAAACCGCAATCGAACCGCTCATTAGTTAGTTAGATAGCCTAGTTTATTTGTTTTATAAGTATGAGTTTTATAAAAATTCGCTACAAAATTGTTTATCTTTACAGAAGAAACCTAATCAAATTAAGTATGTTATAGATATTTGATATCTACTGTTCCGTGAGTATAATATTTTAAATAAGGAATCCAAAGTTTTTGCTACGCCTATCTATTATTATATTTAAAAAAACCTTTAGGCACAATAATTAGCCTGTGTAGTCCACGTGCAGAGCCACGGGCTAAGCAACGGTAAGGTATGACGGAATAAGTTATTGAACGAATTAGTCAAGGGCATACATTCGTTTACAAAAAAAACGTTCTATATAGAATTTATATAGATTTTTTCGCTCACAAAAAATTACCTATGTAGATTTTTAATTGTTATTGTAGGTACAGTCAGCATAAGAAAGATGTTGATGAAAATAGTGCTCAAAATGATCTTAATTCCTTGGATTTCTCTCCTTCCTGTTGACGGATTTTTCTGATATTTACTTAGTACACGCCCTTAGTTCGGATGATACAATTAAAATCTGTTGAAATATGTGAACTCAACCTATTTTGTATGTTTTTCAAAAAAGCAAACTCGCGGGTGTCTCTGTCCGCCTGTCTTCTGCTTTTGTCTTTTGCTAGCTATATTGTAAACCGATATATTTTACAATAAAACTTGTCTGGTCCAAAACATGTAACGTAAAATTTACATCCACGTAATTCCATCAAAATCACTAAAACAGTGTGATTTTACTTCATACCTTAGTTCTAAAATCATTTTGAGACTTTCTAGTCAAGATATTTCCGTCGCTGACTGTACATTAGTTTTAAGGACAGAAAAATGTATTTGTTGCCCTTAATCTTTGTTGATTTACCTACAGGTGGAAACAGTTTATTTTCGCAGCCACACCAAAATTCTTTCTATATTCGATTGCACGAAAACGACGTTCTTAATTGAACTCCCAGCCCAGCTCCCATTGTGAACATAAAATAGGGGAAAATAAATCAATAGTCGATCACACATCAATCTTAATTTTGTGGCAAATAGGATGCTTAACCTTTAACACTAACTGCTACTAAAATATTTATTTCCTTCTGCCTCACTGACTGCACTATTAGTTTATATTTATTCTTATATCAAATATTTTAAGTATTTAACTTGTTACACTATTTATATTTTAAATAAATATATTACTCTTTACGTACACCGGTAGATTTACAAAAGTATTTTTTTTGTACATTTACATTTACATGTACAAAATTTAATGTACATTATCGCTGAAAGTTATTTTTCTCAGGTACATTATGTACATATTCATCTAAGAAAAACACAATAAACAACATTGTAAAAGGAAAACTACTAAAAATCGTTAAAAATTTTGGTTTCAATAAAAAATATCTTTTTGATAAAATTTCTATACGACTTTTTTTACACCGTGTTTCCCAGTGGCCATGGTTGTTGAAAAGAACTTGAAATGTAGGAAGAGGAACAGTGTAAATAAAGAAATATATCGATATAAAAATCTGATATCGTGACCGAGTCGTTTTGTATAGTCTGTTCATGACTGTACCAAAATATTAATTCTAGATAATTATCAAATTAGGGGGCGAGAGTAG
Organism: Eilema sororculum; assembly: GCA_914829495.1. NCBI lineage: Eukaryota > Metazoa > Arthropoda > Insecta > Lepidoptera > Erebidae > Eilema > Eilema sororculum. The sequence continues at coordinate 12,795,417 of OU618552.1, read as the reverse complement.
ACGAGATCGGTTTATGGGTCGAGAGGACACCAATAAAGAAATCTATATTTAGGGGTCGAGGGGTCGAGAGTGGACTAAACCGTTTATATTTAATTTATTATTTCACGTAAGCAAACGACAATCTACTTATATCTAGGTATATAATTACTTAAGGTAGAATTGTTGAACCCAACTTAAAGCACAAAAAGTATCCTAAATACCAGAGATAACAAAAGTTATTCAAACGAAACATTCCTTTTTTTTAAGTTAAGAAATCTGCATTGCAAACGGCTGGAAACTCGCATGTCACACTCGGTAATCGAACTGGGTTAAATCCAATTAAATTAAACGAAATCCCTGAAATTAAACTTATATCTAATCTCCACTATATGAAGTATTTGCCCTCTAGGTAGAGTGCAAAAATTCATCCTTATAGTAAAAGCAAAAACAAAGAAGCCTTTGTTTCAGTAGATAGTCTAGAGAAGTTGTAATGGGCTCATCAGCAATGTGTCCAAGATTCGAAATACGCTAGGTACTTTTTGGTTTGTTTCGCTCATTTTTTAACCCCCGACGCAAAGAGAGGTGTTATAAGTTTGACGTGTCGTCTGTGGCATCATAGCTCCCGAACGTATGAAGCGATTTCAATTTAGTTTTTTGATAAAAACGGTTGAGCCATTTTTAAAGTTATGTGAGTTAAAGTGGAATGGAGAGAGTCGGGGGTTTTAAAATTTTTAAACTTTATGATTACTTTATTATTGTGTTAAGAGAGGTTCTAAGCTTTTTTTATAATATACTATACTTCGCCGTGGGTTCTGCGTAGGCACCTGGTTCATGTCAACAGGTATTAATATTTATAAATAAAGAAATATTGTGTTGGAAACACAATGGCTCTTGAAACATCCGGACATATAATTTAACTTGTAAGCACTTTTAGACAAAACATAATTGATAAAATAAACATAAAACAATGCAACCATGTGCCTATCAAACGCAAAGGCTGTGAATGTTATTGTCATAATGCAAACTTATATCAATATAATAGAACCAAGCGTTTTTGTGACTCATTCTTATGCCGCACCGCTAAGACCTGGAACTCCCTGCCAGCTCACGTGTTTCCTTCTTCCTACAGTCCCGGGTCCTGTCATCTGATGAGGCCGTCAAGCTGAGTGCCACCACTGTTAACATGGTACATGTTTACGATGGTGACCCTCTTTCCGAGACTTTGCCTTTATCTTAACATCAGGCGAAGTGAAGTCAAACTGTCGTGACCTTTATAAAAAAAAAATCACGCCTGTTTAATCCCCGAAGGGTTAAACAGAAGTGTCACTCAAATTCTGTCAATTATTAAGTATTTTATATCTATCCTAACGTAATCGGGCTTATTGCCATAAAATTACTACAAAATCTGAAGACTCTTGGGATGTTGGGTAATAATCATCAGTTTGAGAAAACAAACGTGATCATACATTCATACCGTCTGATAATATGTTATCTCGGTACCCACGAGCTGTCTCTCTGTCTTTCTGTTCGGCTTTCACGCCTAAACCACTGAACCGATGTTGATGTTTGGTATTCAGACAAATTAGACCCTAAGAAAGGACATATGCTATTTTTGGTCCCGAGCCCGGAGCCGCGGGCATCAGCTAGTACCTATATAAGTAAAGGTACCGCATTGTATGACAAGTCTTACCTTTTTTTCGCATTCACTGATTAGTTTAGATATGTACCATCGCTCTTTTAGATGCGTTGAGGTGAGCAAATTAGCCTCGTTTTGAGTGACAGTTTTAAAGGATGTGCCAGTGCCGTAAGTAGGTATCTATATATTTTTACACAAAGGCCTCTATGATTCTTATAAATATTCCACAACATATTACACAACGCTATCTAGATCGCGAACTAACTTGTGTAATGGAATCTAGAATGCGGATTAACATACTTAGATACTTTTTTTGTAATTACGTAGGTACATATTATATAAAGAAACACTCAGATCAATGCAAATAGCCATATTCATTCATACAAATATTTTCACTGAGCGGGCATCTAACCCGCGCCTTCTGCGTAGCAGTCGCGTTCACTACCGCCACGCCACAGAGGCAGTCAAGTGATTATTATTTTGCAGGCAGTTACCTACGGCTGCTGTAGGTAGGTATATGATATTTCAGTATATTACCTCGGATATATGTCGCAGTACTCGCAGTATCATTCCCAGGATTAACATGTTCTGTATTGTTGCAAATATTTTTTTACATACTACTTACACATTATTTTCGGCTGCGTGGTTCGCGGTACAATAGGCTCTTCCCATACGGTGTCGTACAAGGCGACTAAAAGATAGACTCAGCCTTAGATGCATGGCTCGAGTAAAAAATAGCGCCTGGAATACTGCAATAAACTCACCCCCTATTGCGTAGGATCAAATACAATGGATGGTGATATGTGGGTGGTAATTCACCTCTGCCTAAACGCGTGATAAAGGCCTGATTGTATGTATGTATGTAATATTTTACACAAATACGACGCCAAGTCTCAAACGAGGCCGCTCTATTTGCTTTGGATATGTTTGGCGAGGACGTCTAAATGGTCCATGAATATTGTGCCTAACTAAGTCTAAGCTTAGGTCCTTCTAACAGACGACCTGGAAATAGACAGATGTGGTTATGAAAACCCGTGTACCTTCACCTTACATTTAGTTAATGTGGCCGTGGCGTAAGACAACCAATCGCGTTTGATGTGCACCACAGTACACACAGCACAATCGTAATAAGTATTTTATTACGTTACCTATTTACTGTCTCCTGAAATACAGGTTATAAATATAAGATACCTGCTAGAACCAAGCATTTCAGTGACTCATTCCTCCATCCCATTCCACTAAGACCTGGAACTCCCTGCCAGCTCACGTGTTTCCTTCTTTCTACAGTCCCGGGTCCTCTAAGCGGGGCGTGAAAAGGCATCTAATGAGGCCGTCAAGCTTAGTTTACGATGGTGACCCTCTTTCCGAGACTCTGCCTTTGCTTAACATCAGGCGAGGTGAAGTCAAATTGACGTGTCCTGTATAAAAAAAAAGTTAATGACCTAGTTCGGGCGACAGAGACTGTATGAATCTATGTTGTGTAACCCAATGAAATATTTTTTTTTTCTATACGCGCCCTTACGGAATGAGGGACCATGACGAGAGATCTACTAGTGATTCGATGCTAATATTTTGCTTTAAGTCAACGCTTTTTGCTTTACGTTTTTGTTCAAGGACTTACCATATGATAACAATATAACATTAAATTACAATAAACCACATAATGACAATAAATGGTTTTAATTAAAGGTTATTGGCTTATAGTAACCGCAAACTATGAGTAAGAACCATTGTTCTTTAAGCCTATTGGCAGAATGAATCTGCCAAAACGAATTTCAAAAGAGCATGGACCGAACCAGGCCATCCTTTCATTACATTTACTTACCACAAGGTTGAAATGTTATATTTGGCCCCCGTGGTGGATATTTTTTAAGTATCTACTTAATGTAGGGTCTTCGTGGGGAAGATCAAGATCTTACATTTTTGGTGTTTTTTGGGTAGTTACGATTTTCTGAGCCTTACATAACCTGTATGCTGGTACACCTGCTAATTAATGGATGAGGTTCAGGTGCAGACTTTTCTCTTGGGTTAAGTTATTGGACAGTAGTTGCTCCCGCAGAAGTCAAATCAAGAGTCGAGTACACCTATAAATTTAATCCTTTTAACTGTATTTGACTGATTTTTTTATAGCATTTTTAATGCCAACTTTAAAGTTCGAAAAACATCGGAAAAAATGAAACGCTCAAGTGAGACTTGAACTCACGACCTTTTCCTAACAGGGGGAATGCTCTTCCAACTGAGCTATTTAACTGTAAAAACAAACATACATACATATAATCACGCCTTTATCCCTGGAGGGTTAGGCAGAGGTGAATTAACACCCACATTTCACCAATCATTGTATTCGGTTCCACGTAATAGGGGGTGAGCCTATTGCCGTATTCTGATCACTATTATTGACTCGAGCCATGCATTTGAGGCTGAGTCTGGGCTGTATATATTATCTGTCTGATATTAAACAGCCCTATCCCTTAGTCGCCTTGTACGACACCGCATAGGAAGAAATGGGGTGGCCCAATTATGTCTGCCGGGAACCGCACGGCCACTGTATAATAAGGTATTACTAAGATTTTAAAGCTTGATAAATAACTTATAGATCTACAATTATTTATTCTGTGCTTGAACTGTGTTCAACGCCTACAATTTCCGAGGGTGCTGTATTTAACAATCGTAAAGAACGACTTTATTATTTTCATTAGACATTTAAAATTATTACTTGACATTATAATTCAAATGCAATTTTATATATTATATTGATCATTAAAAATTGTGAGGCCAAACTTATAATTATATCCCACATTTTGGGGAAATTTTTTTAACTGGTAGGTATACCGAATTTTAAAACTACCCACACATGAAAAAATGCAAATATTGTAGTGTTTCCGAATTATAATTTTTGAAACATCAATGTGAACCTTTGAGAATGCCGTAAGGCGAAACCGGTCAGGTCTAGAAATAAAGTCAGTGGAAAAGTACAAGTGTGTTATTCAATATGTGTAGCAGATTCCACCAAGCGCCATCAATCTCCAGTATAAATCGTAAAGAAGTTATTAACAACAAAACTTTTTATTTTCTTTGTGTCCAAGTCAGTTACACTGTTAGGCAAAAGTTCTTTGAGTGTAACTGACATTAGCACCGTCAGATGTGGCAGTTCCCGCAGTTTTAGTCATTTTTTTCCTTCCACTCCACCCGAGTGAAAAAAATTCCTCGTATTCGAACAAATCACTGAGCGGTTTTTAAGTTTACGCGAATGTCAGTCATTGAAATAAGACTACTTTTTACGTATTCTACATAACATAACATAAACTCTCACGCCTGTATTCCCCGAAGGGGTAGGCAGAGGTGCTAGCACCCACATTTCGCCAGTTTATGTTTAGGTCTCTTTTTTTTTTTTTTTTTTTTTTCGTGCGGAAATCCCCTCGGATAACCCCCCTGCCGGAGCCGGAAGAGGAGGTTATGTCGGACTCGAACCGACTAAAACCGGTATGTTTAGGTCCCAATGTAATAGGTGGCGAGCCTATTGCCATTAACCGGGCACTTATAAACCTGCGATTATTTACTTTTAAACCGACGTTTCGGTTGCTTTTCTGTCTGTCACACCGCGATCATGGCAGCTGGTTTTATTTCTAATCACTGAGTGCCTGGTCCAAGTTGCACAAAAATGTTGCGCTGACGTTGTCACTGAGTTTAGCGAGAGCAAATGTAAAAACTCACCCTAGACACTCTGAATTGTTCTCACCACGTGGCAATTCATGTCAATTCAGGATTTTTTCAATAAACGTTCATAAATTCGTTTAGTCCAAGTGCCATACATAGCATGCCCTTCGAAACCCAAAGTCCACTTTCCTACTCCTCTCCATATTTAATTAATTTAGTATTAAACGAGAGCGACCACCATCGTGTGATCCCCAACCACTAGAGGAGAGCCTGCATTTGAGCCTGAGTTGTTAATCAAGGTTTGTACCGCTTGCGAATGAGATTGATTTGAACTCCGAAGATGGACCCCTTACACCCTGGCCGTTACACGATCCCTACAAATGAATAAGAACATTTTCACTTGTATTAATATTACCAAGTGGTGTTAGTGTAGAGTTCGTAACATATAACGGCTCAGCGGATACGAACTCAAATTCTGATTAATAGCTCATATCCGGGATTAATACCATAACTTATTACATATGCAAAGAAACTGCGGGCAAAGCCATGGGCCGCATTTAGTTATTCATAATCTAAATAAATACGAAATACATCAGGAAAAAGATCAGAGAGATCCTTACAGAGGAATATTCTTCCAATTGAGCTATTGAGCCATACCTGAATCACTTCAAATTTCCCTTCTCTTTTTAAATAGAAGCATAGTAAACGCTTTAAAAATTTCATTCAAATCTAAATAAATAATTATGTCACATTATCGCTAAAAGCAAATCATATCTACCTATTTGAAAGGATAAAATATGTTGGCACAAGGTTGGCACAAGGTTGGCACATACCAAAGCAAGTCATCGACCCTATTTTAGATTCTTAGAAAAACTAGCAAAAAATGACCATAAAAACGAGCCCAACAAACAACGAGATTAGGTGCACATTACATAGGTCTGTTTTTGTTTTGCTACGAAACAGTTAACAACGCCTAGACTACTGGCGCCTTGCCACTTTTTGTCTAAACCTCAAAAAAGTCCCTACTTTTTTTTTCTTTTCAAAATCGTCACGGATACCACCCCCGTCTGCCAACGGCATAATACAACTGTCGCTTCCATATACTTAAGCCAAATCAAACGGAGGAGAAATAGTAAGCGGACCCTGGACTCCGAAATAAAAGTCCCGGGTGCAACCAGGAATAAAGCCAGGATGATGATGATAAGGTAGAACGAGCATCAACTTTGAAAATGTCAGGATTTTCACTGGGATTCCAACTTGGACCCCAATCGGTAACGCGAGTTGTTCACACAAGAGGACCAATAAGCTGAAAACACATTTTTGACAGCCTCCGTGGTGTGGCGGTAGTGAACACGTCTGCTACGCAGGAGGCGCGGGTTCGATCCCCGCTCAGTGCAAATATTTGTATGCATGAATATGGCTATTTGCATTGGTCTGGATGTTTCTGTTTATAATATGTTTATCCGCATTCTGGATTCCTTAACACAAGCTAATTAAACTTACCATGTGTCTAGATAGCGTTGTTTGGAATGTTGTGTTATTTATTTATTTATATTAATTTTACTGTACCATATACCAATCTGCCTATGTTTAAAAGTACTTACGTGTTCGATGTAGTAAATAAACTAAAAGCAAACACAGCGCACCACTCGCCGAGTGTACCCTTTCATCACTTTCTCACTAATGGACCTTAACATAAAAGGGAACACAAAGAATCCCTTCCTAATGCAAGCTTTACAAAAAATGAACCACTATCAGCAACATTTTTCATAAATAAATTATGTAGTAGGTACCTACAGAACATACCTACTACACGTATCCATACACCATAGCTAATTCGTGCGTGACTTGAGGGATAACTTACATAAATTGTATACAAATATGCCGTAGGAATGTAGTTATTATTAATTGTGCTAATTAATTTTAACTTTACGTAAAATGAGATTTAATTTGCTTGATATTTGTTATCAAAACCGAAAATATGAATTCATCATCACCATTCGGTAAACTACCGGAAAAATTGCACATTCAATATGCGCAAAAACACGTTACGCTTTGTCAACTCTCACTGGGTCGTGCTCGTGCAATTGCCACAAAGTTCATCAAGTAACATGGTACGAGGTATCTCTATCCACACTAACAAACACGTACACACGTTAAACACTGTTTTGTTTTTTTTAAACTTACTGTAGGTACCTACGTATGTGCCCCACGTAACTTCCCTACGGTCGAAAAGGTTCATCCTGTTACTTTTTATTTTTAGATCTATGACTGAATTACTTCATCAAAGTTGTATAATATTATTATTTGCAACCAAAAACGCTTAGTAAGTACCTAACTATTTTTTGTTGGACCTATTAGTCTAGTAAATGAATGCTCACAAGGGGGGTGTGGATGGAAATGTCGAAAACAGAAACTTTGACTTAGGAACTTTGTTTGGACTAGTTAGGAGATTAACATACTAAAAGTCCTGACTCCTCCGAGGTGAGCCCGAGGGGGGAGGGCACAAAGAAGGTCCCGTTTTATTTGCTTACTTCTCGAAAACGGTGCTTTGTAAGAAATTGTGTTGTACAACATAATGAAAGCTAATAGTAAGACTATTTTTTTAGCTAATATAATATTTATTATGTCGTTCAACACAATTTCGTTCAAAGTACCGTTTTCGAGAAATAAGCAAAATACCAAAAAACGGGCCCTTCTTCGTGCCCTTCCCCCTCGGGCTCACCTCGGAGGAGTTAGAACTTTTAGTATGTTTATCTCCTAACTAGTCCAAACAAAGTTCATAAGTCAAAGTTTCTGCTTTCGACTTTTCCATCCACAAGTCGTTTACTAGGCTATATAGTTCGTGAGATAAACCAAGATATCGGCTGAAGCAAAAGGGTTGCTACCCTATAAACTTAGATTTATTTTTAAACCAATCCGCCCCCCTCCCCCGCCTTGAAAAATTGCATCCTCTGACAAATTCTTTTACCTATAGACAATAAATTAATATCATTAACCTCAATGTATCTACAATTATAATAACTACTATTGTTATTGTTTCTTTCAAAACTTATCCGTGACTGCTAAATACCTACATTTTAAGATTTTGTAGTTTTATATAAAGAATTTATGTACCGAAATTACTAATATTCCCTCTAACCCTACCAGCTAAGCTCAATTACTTTTGTTAGAAGTCGGTTCACGTCGGTAGTGTAATGGTTAGGGTTCGAACCCGGGACCTTTCGATCGTAAGGCCGACTCCTTAATCACTAAATTACCGACGCCAAATTATACATCAAAATTATACGGTAGGCTACTGTAGATACAGTTTATCTTAATATATTTCAACTAATTAGTCTATTAAAAGTGTAAAGATTTACATGTTGTATTCAATTACACAAACAAAATATATATACTACAACACTATGCTAACTTCTCTTTCACTTTGCTCCGTGGTTTTTCATCCAAATAAAATGACAGCGCCGAAGCACAAACAAAACGCTACACGTAGTATGCATGAGAAACAACAGGTGGCGCTACAAGATCTAACTGTTTTATCGCAAGAGGCAACCAATCAAATCATGAAAAGTGTCCTATTTTCATGACGTCATTATTTCCACGTTGGAAGTTGTAGGGAAATGTCATGTCCCTTTTTTATTTTGTAAACTAATGTTTGTAAATTGTAAACTTTTAAGAAGCTAAAATGTTCCATTCTAACTGTGTCTAACGAAATAATGTGGTAATAAACGTGTTAGTAGTTATTCTAAAATGACCTCATTAATACGCAACTTGTCAGAGGAAAATGACTGCCTGGAATGACGATATGGATACGATTTTGGATTATTGTATAGAAAATGCGCAGGAACTGGCCAGCCTGAACCAGAAAACTGATAAAATGGATAATTTCCACCAGGACACCTTAATGGTTCGTATCTTACGTGTTAAGTAATCTACTGATAAGGTATCGCTATGCACGACATTCTGACATGAACCGGAGCACTCAGACTCAGAAATTAATAAACTACTTAAGCGAGCAGTGTGATCCACGTGCGGTGAAGTAATAGTGATCGCCCGGCGATTGTCGAACCTCGTTGAGCAGCTTTCGTGAACTCACGCTCCCACTTTTACCGTTAAACGTTCATTTCGTTTCGTGAACTGACGTAGTTCACTCGCGGATTTCTTTGCATTCCTTCGTCTTATCTAATTAGTTAATTCCCGGTAATTGAGGATAGGGTTTCCCCCTAACGAGCGCGTTCTTGTTTCATAACAACCACAGAAGACAGTGCGTCACACGTAAGTTCGCTGTGCGCCGGCAGCCTACAGCGTAAACAAGTAGTAATTTGCCAGCTAGGCACCATGCGGTTGCTATCACATCCATATGCCGCATAGAGAATATTAAAAAATCATAACAAGACAATATATTTGGATACCGCCTTTAAATGGAAATAAGAGTGTTATTGGAAAAGTGTCTCATACCTTTCATCAGTGTTTTTTTTTCTAACAATTGACATATTTTTCTGTGATTCACCAATGTTTTAAGTGTTGATGTAATACCTACACAGGTGAAGTGCAACAATGGATAAAAAAATAGATCTTATGTCGCTGTTCGAGGTAATTTATTGTATAGATTATTATTTATTTTATTATCAAACAAATATAACATTATCTCCAATTAATTTAATAGAGGGTAGTTTTCCAAGGTATTATTATTGTTATCATAATTTAATCTATCCTTTTATGACTGTGTATTGTTATCAAATGTACTACTTAGTACCTACTATCTAGATATATTAGCGATAATATTATAAAAATAGGAACTTAATATACACAGTGATACAGTTTTGTAAGCTTCTTTTATATTCATATCACCATAAGAATATAACGTGATTATTTTAAGAAATTCTTTGAGCGAAATTCAAACTTCCTTTCACTGAAGTGATGGTCAATTAATGAAAGTAATGGCCAAAGTTAATTGTCCCACAGACTACATATCCAGTTAACTTTATTCAGGAACTTACTTGTTTCTGGTTGACAACACATCATTTATTTTTAACTTGTTCAAAATTAGAATAGATAAGAGACCAATAAGCATCCAAAATCAAATTAAAATAGATTCTTATTGGAATGCAATTCAAAATCTATTTTTTTAAGTAGATACTTTGATAAGTAGCGAAAACAATTAAAATAGAAATATATTATCTAGAAATGAGTACCTACATATCCCCATCTGATTCTGTTTACAAGTTCAAAGTTGCACAACAATTTTTCCTGTTTGCAAATTGTTGCCTAACAAAGAATCATCAATCTTTATTGTGTTTTTTTAAATATTATTATTATTTTAAGAGTAGTATTTATTATTTTCTACTAATACATAGTAGTTAAATCTGGTGCTAATGAAAATTTACACTCAAGTTAATTTAATGTACTGAAAGCTTAACAAAAATATTTCTTTCCCTGAGTGGCTTCATTTTATGGCTCATACCATGCTATAAAAAATACATTTTATACACTACTATCATGGTTATCTTCTATAATATTTTTGAAATACATACATAAAGTACCTAGTGCCTAGTGGTAGTGCCTAGTGGTAGTTATTTTTTTTTTATAAAGGACATGTCAATTTGACATCACCCTGCCTGATAAGCTAAAGGCAAAGTCTCGGAGAGAGGGTCACCATCATAAACATGTACCATGTTAACAGTGGTGGCTGGTGGTACTTAGTTGATTTTGCGACAGTAGCTTACAAGTTCCATTTCAGTCAAAATTTTTATTTATCATCATCTTAGGAGTGTTCTGGGTTGCAAGCTCTGAGTATGGGTCTGCTTACTCCAGGTTACTGGCTTGGCTCATACATTTTCTGTAGGAACAACTGCCATCTGGCCCTTCTGCCCCGAGAGGAATACTTGTGTCAGAGTTTCCTCTGTCATTCACCAGATGTACCCGCTTGCAGGTGACATTGACTGGGCTCCAAAAGACTTAATGAGACTCCATACAACCTGTCATTAAAACTGTATATTTAGTTTTTATTTGCAAATTGTTCTGTGTTTACAATTCCCAATTCCCACAAGGAACCCCTTTCTTATTTGATAATAATAATATTGTGATGAGGCTGTCAAGCTGAGTTCTATGAATAACATGGTATGTTTACATGTATGTAATGGTGACCCTCTTTTATGAGACTACCTTCAGCTTACCATCAGGCGAGGGGAAGTCAAATTGATATGTCCTATACCTATAAAAAAACATACCTTTCTGCTCCCTGCAAAATTCATGTTTTAAATATTGCTGCCCACATAGCAACAACCCCTTTGATTTTCTCAAGGTCATTCACTAGTGCTGCAAACATTCATAGCTTATCATCAGCTGCCTATTGATAGAATCATATTTTCAGAATCGGTTTCAAAGTTACACACTTTATTATTATCTATTGATTTACAGTTAAAGAATAATCATAATTGGTGAAATCCTAAAATCACTTCTTTTTTTGCAACTTCATTAAATTCAATTTTGTAATGTAAGAAAATAAAACTTTCTCAAACAAGGTGCTTTTAAGGATATCGTATCTGGGGCATTCCTGGATTACCTAGTTCCAAAACCACACACGCAGCTGCAAGTGTGACAAAATGCCGTGCAGTTTTAGACGGTTCGAGACCGACACATTCTTCTCATTGTAAGCTCCGATAAGATAAAGCCCTATCCTGGGTAATTTCCTAAATGATGCCTGGGTCCTTTAAGGGTTTCATTTGATATAGATATCCTTTCTACAACTCAGATCCTCTAGGAACAGACAAAGTACACATTCAATACCATGCACTTTAAAAAAATACTTTAGTTTATCCAATCTCACGAGAGTATTTTCTTTACAGTCGGACGCATGGCCAACGTCCGACGACTTACTGGAGAATATACTCTCCTTGGATCAAGGATCCCTCAACTTCCTCGATGATGCGATGCCGGACTTCACGCTGTGTGACAATGTGTCACAACCATCTGAGGCGATCAGCAGCTCTTGCTCTGATAGTGGACTCTCAAGCGACCAGGCTGAGTTGTAAGTACTTAAATATTATCATTAAATATATGATTCCGAAGGTGACCACATACGACAACTGCACCCGTAGCTAATTCATTGCGGCTTGTCAATGGTCCCCTTTATCCGTATCGAAGTTCAGCAAGTAATGTATGTATCGCAGTACGCTGTATCTGCTCCTTGCATCTGCAGTTGTCGGATTCAGCGTCGGAATCATACCTTTCTAAGTACCTACCTATCTACATGTACATATGATATGAAGTGAATTCAATCTGAGTTATTGCGGAAGCCAGTCTGTTAAATGCATTAAGTTCCTAGAGGCTGTTAAATAGATTATGATTCTGTGGCAATTTCAGCTAAGGCTACAGCTTGGTTACAGTGTTGAGACTACTATTTTATCTCGTTTTTATCAATACTTTTATTAGTTTTCTACTTTTCTTTAATTATGAACGGAATGTGTTAATCAGAATTTTACGATTCAAAACAATATTTCGATATTAAATTGGCTACTGAACTGAAATATAAATTTCGCAATTCAATTACCCAAAACCGCTCGACTGTTTTAAATGATATATCGCAAATATAATATCTGCTGAGGTTGGACTTCACTGAAACGACGTACATTTTATTCCGATAATAGGTAAGTTTCTGTGCGAAAATAACGATCCAATTAGAAACGTGAGCTCCACCCGATCAAAGTCTCAGGGAACAGCTTGTACCGAACAACTCGGCTTGTTATTGATATGAACCAAGTTTGTACGTAACACGTAAGTGAAGGCGAAATGAAAAAATCATTTTTAAAATTCGAACGCGAGGACGCGATGGGTGCCGTGTGTCTTGCCAGTAACTTTTTACTTTTACTTTACTAATGAGGACGGTTGTCTGCACGATTCTCTTTGCAAAGTACACTCTAATTGTAGCACTTAGCATAATGAAAGCATCATAACAGCATTAAATGAATATACACAAAATAGCCAATACTAATTTAACACTTCTAAATACGTATATTACTTTTGTTTTACAACATTTATTACGTAGATTGTAATTAATTTTAAGACAAGTGCAGTTGCTTCTCTGTTACATAAGGTCATTAAGGAGCTTATTAAATGCACGATTATGAACGAAACGTTTCTGAAATTTTTAAGACATTATAGTCGTTAAAGTTTTAAGTCCAAGCCTACTTTTTACTTTTACATAGCTTTACAGCTTACAGTCAAACATTGAGTAAATTAATATATTCTTAATAGATTAGGCTATTTCGTTTTTATTACGGGAACAAATGAACTCAGGCAATTTCTCAATGTAAATTTTATAGCTTATACATTTGCAATTGGAGCACATTATAGAAGATAACGGTACAGAGACTTCCTGTTGATGTACTGAAATTTTCGCTTTAATTAATAAAATAGTTTGTACAGTTTCAGTTGCTTTTGACTAAATAAAACGCCTTAACAATCGGGCTAATATTAGATTTCGGTTTATAAATGTAAATGTAAATGTTTGTAAGCATATTATATGGATAGATATTTGTTACTCTTTAAGTCAGGTATGAACGAAATTGGACACAAATGAATATAGCCAGAATTATAAACAATACTTGTTTATCTCGCTAAAGAATTACTGTCGTAGTCTAAGAAAAATGGGCGTCAATGAAAACTGAAAAACTCGTACTAAAACTAATGATTTTCGCTTCAGTCAACTTTTCACATAAGCATGCAAACGCTACTCTGTTGCTAAACTTACTGTATATATGAGTTGAATAATATACAAACATTTATGTGTTACTAGCTGACCTGCCCCAGCTTTGAACGTGTAAATCCTTTAATCCAATTGCAGCGCCACCTACCGGGTCCAAACTAGGCCTATAACCTTGGCACCAGTTCAAGTTATTAGGTTGACGCAATTTTCGTATTCGAATGAATAGCCCAAGGCTCCAGCCTCTAAGTATTAAACACTTATCTAACATCGGTATAATTCGGCATCGCAATAACATCGGCCTATGATTTTTAACATAATATAGAAAAATACATTAGCGACAATATAAGCAGTTCTAAAACTCTAGAAAGCATACTTTCTAGATAATCCAATGAAGGCCAGCATGACAAACAATTAGATCAATCTTATTTGAATGCATTAAGAAAGCTGCCGTTCGACGAACTTGTGTAACATAGGACTTATAAGCATAATAATACCAGTCAGTTCAGTCATAATATCTTATGCCAATGTCAAGGAACCATATTACCATTGAATAAAGGATATATTAGTGTGTTCAGTTTAGAAATAAATTGTCGTGTCGTGAAGCAGTTCGACAAGTTTGACTATTTTCGACATGATTTAATAAACATGATTTTTGATTACCCGTGGAACAACTTTTGCTAAGTAAACGTGAATTTTGCTTCGATTCCAAATGATATTATTACATAAATTATTATTATTTAATTCATTTCGCAAATTAATTTTGGCAGGAAAGGGATGATGTAATTCGTGAATAATGTGATGTTAAAGAGGTTATAGTGATAAATTTAATGTGAAAAAAGTATGTTAATTGTTAAGGTTTAGTCACGTAGAAAGCACGGATGAGTCAAGACTGACTAAAAATGTATAATGCAAATGCAGAAAAATGTGTGCGAACTAGGCGCCGCGCCGTAGTAGAACGTTTACTGACCGAGTGAGTAGGATACGTTTTCTCGGAATATTGGTGAGTAGTGAAAAAATAAAAGGCAATCCAGGAAAATATTGACGGATTTAATCGTGAAATGTCTGTTTCTCGCAAATGATACTGAGCTTATTTAGGACGTTATTAGGATCCCTTCAAATACTAACCTATACGAATGTAGACTAGTAAACTTGTTAGCCTAGCTTCCTTACTGGTATATCAATAATACATGCATTGTCAGTATAGCTACAAGTGTACTATCATAAATAGACAATAACGGTATTCTATTGTCCCCAATCACAGACCCCTTTAAAATTATTAAATCGTTGATGCAATTGATGCTAGTACGACTTCGAGCCAATTTATTTAGTGAAGCGAGTGGTGTGAGTGACACTTAATATTTAGTATTCTAATCAGTGGTGATGTCGCAAGGAGTATGTACGTGATAAGATTTTTTTGACGCAAAGGTCAATATTCTCGAATGGTTAATTGCATGCCGATAACGCATGGTGTCACACTAAAATATTGTCGAAATTGAGTCGTATCGCAGTTTCATGCTGTCGAAATAAAATCTTGTCGTAGAAGGATTTGTCAGAATTCAGTTTGGGAGTCGTATTTTTTTTTTGTATAATAGCAACCGAAATTATTAATAATTCCCTATTGTCCTCCTCTCGGTTCACGTCAGTAGTGTAATGGGCAGGATTCGAACCCGTTCGATTGTAAGGAGTCGCTTAACCACTAAGCTACCGACGCTTCCAATCGAAATTGATAGATGCTTAGTTTGTTTTTTTACGGATTGAAATCATGCTTGTTATTTGCATTTTGCACTACGGCTTTGTAAGAAATATCAGATGCTCGAATGATTTTTTATAGCTACTTTTATTCTTCGATATTTTTCCTTTGGTGAAGTGATATGCCCTTTTCTGGTTGAGGAATGTATTATGTTCGTTAACTGTCACATTATTCTATTACATGATTATATCGTAGCATAGTCCTACATTTATTCTGTGGCAGCATAGCAAATGGAGTTAGAAAAGACCATATTATACTGACTGTGTAGAGGTGGTAACACGTAGTATAAGCCATTTAAGTAAATATTATTCCAATACGCGTTTGTTCTTTGTACAAATAGAAATGTCTACGTAATATTCCAAGACATACGATGATAAGATAGACTTCGTCTCAATGTCGTACAAAAAAAAATATAGGTTAGCTACGTGATTATCGTTGACCCTGAATTATTCTTCATAATGTCAGAGATCTGTCAACTATCCGATTATGTCATAAATCGTTTTCGAGTGACAACGCAATTGTTGCTTCTATGGATAAAAACTAAAACACACTTCATTGTTATTTGTACCTACCTATACTCCATTTGTTTAGGTATTTAAAAAAAGGTAAACAAATCATAAAAAGGGTTCTTCTATAGGGGCATTTTTCGTTCTGAAATAAAAAGAAACCATAATAAAATCATTTTAGAACTTAAAATCCATTTCTGTCTTATATTTTTCTATATTTAACTACTCGGTTTAATATTAAGTTGCAATTATTATTTCCTAAGCTGAAAAACTATAATAACTATATTATTTAGAATGATTTTTAAAAACTATTACACTGTGCCTACCATAAAGAAACTAAAAAGACAGATATTCAAAACAGTTTTTTCCAGATCGCGCCATACGTGCGTGACTATCAAAGTCAATTCGCAGTTTGTAATTTGTATTTATTGTTATTATTCGGTACCATAAAGAGCTGCGAAGAGCATTTACTGAAAGAAGTGGAGAAGATGTCATCTCTAGATAAGATATTGACGACACCTATGATCGCTTTGTAATAGTGTTAGTGATAGTTCTTCGGACTCAGACTAAAATTTTATTCAGTGATTGAATTTGAAATCATTTTGATTGTTATTATAATTTTGTGAATGTGTTGAACGTGTCAGTTTAATATTATAAATTTTAAAATTATTTAATAAGGTAAATATAGTCTTTATGTTCCCCATAAACATGCACAAAAATACTATTGTCATTGACGGTTGACTATCTCTGAAATCCACCATTTTTCTTGTTTACCTTTTTAGTCGATTTTTTAAATAAACGAGTTATATTGACAGAAGCTAATGTCACTTTATGAAATACTCGTAATGATACCATATTCAAGGTATAGCGATGATGCAATCAGTTCTCATTCACTCATGGCGTAGCAACGCCATCCTCAAATTGTGATGACTTTCTTGACAATTCAAAAAAGAATCAAAGAATGATTTAATTAGGATTGTCTTATTCTTTCTTTTTATCACAACATTATTTTTATTTCATCACACACTGACAACCCAGTAAATGTCAGCGGACTTCGTCTAATTAAAAATTCGACTAAAATGTTAATTGTACGTATGCCGTCACTAGCTATATGACGCCCAGGTTCGGTTGCTTAGAACTAAAGCTTAGTGCTACTATTTTTGTATCAACAGGACAACAAGAGGGCATCAATACTCTCAATACAAATATAAACCTTGCGCATTCACAAATAGACATGTAAAGAAATGTAAAAAAAAACAATGTATGTATGTAATTGTGAAAATTAGCTACCTCCTAAAGTCCCATAATAAACCTAGTAAACATGAATATTCAATGAGTAGTGTTTGGTCGTCATAACAACTTATTTGGTATGGAATTTCCACATAAAAACGTGGAAATATATGTACTCAAAAAAATAGGTAACCATTGCCACGTGATTTTAAAATGCGCAGTTGTAACGCTTTCTGTGTAAACAAAACCTGAACATACGGTGGTAGACTTAAAAATTCAACTACTTATTAATTCGCCGACGATAGATAGAGCATTATTTTTTTACGTATTTTATAATAATAGATATAAGAACTTTACCGTCCTCCCTCATTGGTGGAGATATAAAATTCAAAATATTGTATATGTCGATTTATTAAACTAAGCTTATGACACGTGGTAAGCCCTCGGAAGGATGTCCCAGGGCTCCCATTCTTTCATGATTTAATAACATAACATAACATAAACTCACGCCTGTATTCCCCGAAGGGGTAGGCAGAGGTGCTAGCACCCACAACATTTCGCCAGTTTATGTTTTAGGTCCCAATGTAATAGGTGGCGAGCCTATTGCCATTAACCGGGCACTTATAAACCTGCGATAAATACACACATAACTTCGAATAGCATCGAAAAGTCATTGGTGTGTGCCATGGTAAACCTGGGATCGAACCCGAGACCTCGTCACAGCAGTCCATTACCCACACCACTAGGCTACCGCAGATGTTAAATTCACTCTTTGGCAAAAACACTTTTTACTGCAATTCAACATTTCTCTAGTTGATCACTTATTATTAATTAATAAATATCTTATTAGTTTTTTGTTGGTATGTATAATGCATTCATGACCTTTCCCATATTTATTTAGACTGTTTGCCGGCATTTTTATGCGACTAATACCACTAATACATAAAATGTAGTTGACTGACAACCGTTTCAGGCATTCTGTTTTTTTTTTTAATGGTGTGTATTGAAAAGTTGCATCGCCCTTTATATGACCTGTTCTCGAGTTGTTTTCCTCCAGTCAGGGTCAACCATTCGTACACACTCACCTATCGTGAGCGATAACGAACAAAATTTATCATGCTTTTACGCATATAATGTATGAAATATAAAATTACTGATTTGATTATCGCGTAGTATTTTTCAAGACCGTGTCTGTTATCTTGGCTAAATTATTACTGAATATAGGTAGGCACTTAAAAATACTTTATCTTGATAATCCTATCTAATATTAGATTTATATGCAAAAGTAAGTTTGTTTATTTGTGTGTCGCAAATAGGTTCGGCTGAAAAAGTCTTTTTCGGCACACAAAGTATTACTGAAAGGACATAAGTACATTTTTTAACCTAGCGATTTTGGGAACAAGTCTTTCATTCCTCTTGGGTAAAAGGCACTGTATGGCTAGATAGGATACTTATAATCTTAGTCAAACTCTATAAAACAGCACTTCTGCATGTAACATACCTAATCACCATATTTTGGTTTATTTTTTTTTATCTTAACCTTAAGAGATAATGGTTCTCGATTGGAAAACGCTTCGGAAATGATCTTACTTTTGTGACGTTACGAGAGTTGTTAACCTACAATTATATATTTTGCACTTACGTACGCACGATAACCTGCTTTCAACGCTTGACCTATAGCACATTGGGATCCCGGACTATGCAGGTTGCTGTCAAAAACAATAATTCGCAATTTGTAGAAACGAAAAAATCTTTAGTTAATTCCTTTTATTTCCCATATATATCCTATAATATTCCTTTATACAATCAGGACTAGGTTACCACCGCAAACTTACCCTTTCATACTTTGGAATCAAATTTTCCTTTACATCGCGAAAGGAAATGTACAGTCATCATCAAAGTAGACGATGATTGCACAAATTTAAAATTTTCTAATCTATTTTTAAAATATTTTAATACTGCATTTTCATTAAGAAATACTTTTATCTAGTTTTGACCAGCTTTTATTTATACCAGCGTATTACTAGGTATATCTGTTAGACTTTAAACCCGATCTTTAAAATGAAATACCTTTCACCTTTCTCTTGCCTGTCTGAGCAAAACACTAGTCACCTTTATTAATACCAACTGGTGTTAAAGTGTAGACTGCAAAGCCTTGTGTTCCGACTGAAATGAAACACGATATTGCCTTTCACTGACAGCAGCAGCTAACAAAAAAAGAACTGAAAGTGTACGTATCAAATTTTATATGCAATCAATACTATACAGAAATTCTTTGAATGCATTTTTAGTTTTTACACAATGAAGTATTTGTGCCATTATTGTCACTCGGCCTAAATACAATGCCTTAGTTACAGATAAGCCAATGATAAACATATTGCACAGCAACTTTTATCATTAAATGTATTTTTTTACACAATTATGAATTTATGATAAATGAGTAGCAAGTAACATAAGTCTTACGCTACTGTTACTGACTGAAAACTGGCATGTTATGTGTTTTACTATGGTTTTAAGTGTTGAGTGTTTTAATTTTACTTTATTTTTTGTTCCATTTTATAGGAATTTCTTTTTTTCCTGTTTATTGTCCTTTATGTAGGTATGTACCTGGGTAGTATATGTGTATCCTACTAGTAAAACACTCGGCAGGATATTTACCATGTTTTTTTTATGCCCTCGAGTGTTTTACTATAAATAGTAATGTAAATGACGATGTCAATCTCAAATCATATATTAATATCCTATCCTACTCATTTTATTTAATGTGAAAGTATGAATGAGTATGGATGGAAGTTTGTTTTTTTTAACGCTTGAACAGTCGTGATAATATACGCGTTGACATTAGCGGGAACAGACAGAGACTATTTTAATCTTGCTATCGAAAATTATAGAAAAAAGGGAAAGGGCTTCCTCACTTTTCTAAACTGTTTGGAACAGTTAGAACTGAACGAAGTTCATTCTGGGTTATATCAGACTAACTTTTGCCCGCGGCTCCGCCCGCGTGGATGTTGTTTATCACGTCATAACATAGCCTATGCCTTTTCTCAAGGTCTTACCTATCCCTATACCAAATTTCATCAAAATCGGTTCAGTGGATTAGGCGTGAAAGCGTAACACAAAGACAGACAGAATTACTTTCGCATTTATAATATTAGTATGGATTCAGAACAATTGTAACGAAATCTTGTTCAGATTACATTTTTGCGCCGAATTTAAAATAATGTCCAATAGGTAAATTTTATCTAAATAGGTATCGAAACTTATTAAGAGGCTTACATACATAATTTGTTTATAGTCAGTCTGTTTTATGTCAGTTACATAATTTTATATTGTTTGTAAATATGTTATCATTTTATCAAGCACATATAATTGTGGACATTAACAAGTAGATAAATTTATCAGACTTTGTATACTTGGGTATTATGTTGTCGAGGGATGAAAGTCTTTTAATAAACACTAAATAGAACATGTATACAAATTAAATTAACCGTTAAGTAAGAAAGGGTAATTTTGCGTAGGTAACCTTCCAGGTTATGATTTTATGAAGAAAAAACTATAATTTATTTTATTATTTGATCTCTGCCTACCCCTATGGGAAGCAGGCGTCATTTTATATATGTATGTAAATTAACCGTGTATTAAAATAGTTGAGTATGTATTACAAATATCGTTAGACATTAATTATTTTGTGTTATACTATAAATAAATGTATGTACCTATATAATTTGTATACAAGTATACCTACTGGAGTGGATATATTACAGTAAGTAATATTATAACCATAAAACACTTAGGTAAAACACTTATAACAGTACACTTGGAATAAATTAGAAGGTGAATAACTTAAAATAGATTATAATTGTTATTGTTTAGTTTTTCATTTGTTTTATACTGCGAGCAATCGTTAAGAGTTGTGCTATAGCCACGGGTTCGTACCTGAGGGCCCGAATTCCTGAGTAGTTTAGCTTTTTTTTTTTTTTTTTTTTTTTTATTTATTATCAAAACAAAACAACAGATACACTATAACAGGTCAATAATAGCAACAAAAAACCACGAAGGTTTATACCTGTGCTATTGTGAGTCGTCGTACAAAAAAAAAAATAATTACACACACTACCTTACATAAATAATACCTAATATAAATAAAACTAAAACAATCTACATTACATTTAGGAAATGTTGTTTGAGTTTATGCTTAACACTGGACATTTTGTTACATTCTCGTATACACGAGGGTAGGTCATTAAGAAGCCGAGGGACAATATAGCACGTAGTGCGTTCGCCGTACACATTGTTCGCACGCTGTGTGACAAACCGGTTCTGGGAGACTGCCCGAGTGCGTACAGGATGTTCTATAATTTTTCTAAAGGATTGATTAAAGAACTGTTCTTTTAGTAGTGCCAAGTGTACTTGTGCGTGGACAGGTAAGGCTTTGCAGTGTTTGAAGAGTCCGGTTTCGTTGTCGTGAAATTGACTTTTAATTTTAGGCGATACTATAGTTTTAAGGATTTTTACTTGTAGTTTATAAATGGTGTCAAGATAGGACTTATATGTACGACCATAACTACTAAGGCCGTACTGTATATGGGATTCGGCTAGTGCATTGTATAACATTATTTTTATTTTAAAGGGTATTCTATTTCTTAATATTATTATATTTGCCAAAAATTGCCTCAACTTATTGCAAACTTGTTCGATGTGGTGGCTCCAGTTAAATTTATTATCTATTTGTAGTCCAAGATAAGTCTGATGTTTGACCAAATCTATAGGTGGGCAGTTACAGTTCAAAGCACCGGTAGCATGCAGGCAGGCATGGTTGTGGGCTATTATACCTTGAATAGATTGTTGTTTTATATACGGTGATTTAATTGCAAGTAGCTTGGTTTTGTTAGCGTTAAGCACAAGGCCAGCATCATGGCACCATCGTGCAAGGGCATTCAGATCTTTTTGTAGCTAAAAAGTACCGTCTGCAGATAATCCATATACTAATATTATAAATGCGAATGTAACTCTGTCTGACTGTCTGTCTGTCTGTATGTTACGCTTTCACGCCTAAACTACTGCACCGATTTTGATGAAATTTGGTATAGGGGTAGATTAGACTATGAGAAAGGACATAGGCTATGTTTGGTCGCGATAACCGACATCCACGCGGGCGGAGCAGCGGGCAAAAGCTAGTATGTTTAATAAAGTTTGATAATTAAAAAAAAAAAGAATGTATGAATGTACTTTTGGGGGGTTGTTCCGCTTTCAACCGGCAATTTTTTCTTACGCACGATATTGTTTTCGCTTTCAACCGGTAAGTAAGAGCATTGCAAGTAGCAAAGCGTCTCCGTTTCTTGAAGACCTTTCGAAGAGAATCTAATTACTTCAAAAGGCTTGCCTGTTTCCTTTGTTCGTGGATACATTTTATCAGTAAAACTTATTTTTATTTCAATATGACATCGATTTACTACGTGCGCTGAAATACTATTTAGCTAGCAGATTTCATTAAACGAACCTAATTATTTCTAGTGTAAATGTTATTAAATATTTCAGTTATTATTATATTGTTAGTGAAAGCGAATAAGGTAGAAATATACTTGTACTTATACTTATGAATGTGCGCAAATCCGGCATGGTACGATAAGAGATGACTGTGACGTGTTGAGATTGGAGAACGGAGATGAATCATACAACATACTCCAAAATTTACGTTTGTTTATTAATCTATCTATTAGGATTTGAGCCTATAGTACATAGATGTTAATAAAATGGGTGTAATTCAATTTCAGTGGAAATGAGAATTCAATTGTATTTTCCATTGGGTTACGACGTTGGGATTATGACCTTGACTATTTCAGAAATAGGTCAAAGTCTGGGCATTCAAAACACCAGCCAGATCTATCCAGCCTTTTGAGTGTGATTGTGTGACAACATCCAAAAATCATCAAAACCTTTTACATTTACATTATAAGGAAGAAAAATGTATAGTAAATAACTAATCAAAATAAAATTATAAAAATAAATAAATAAATAAATAAATATTCCACAACATTCTACACAACGCTATCTAGACCCATGGTAAGCATAGCTTAACTAGCTTGTGTTATGGAATCTAGAATGCGGATAAACATACATAGATACTTTTTTTTTTTTGTAAATACATACATATTATACATAGAAACAAAAATGATTGTACTCGGTTGGACGGTACCGGAAATTTGCGTATACAATGACATTGGCACATGGTTTTGTATACTTGTATACATAATTAAAGCATTACTTGCTAGTTTGTTACTATAAGATGACTAGAGACACAATACATATAGAACAGAACTAATGTGTTGTTTCTCTTGTCCTATAAAGTATTGGGCACATATCCAAGCAATTTCGACACACTTTAAATTGGGTACAGAACAATACGCATAGTGACACGTCACTCATTGATGAATCTATTGCATACGATTTTGAGGCTTCCAGCGTCACGAATTTGAAAGTCTTTTGACGTTGGAGCTATATTGCCAATATGTTATGATTGGCAGTTTCGATTTATAGGCTCTTACAGTGTGGATAGTATGATAGAAAGTTGTTTGTCAGTTATATGGAAGCAACGCGCTTTGCATGAAACTAGCATGTAAAATGACGCATTTTCAAGTGTAGATTAAAGATTGTCCCGAAGTGATATTCCATATAAAGTACCAATTTTGAATCGCACCAACTTATTCCATACGTTTAGTTTGATTTTGGTACAAAATTTGTACCAATTTGTACTACAAATCTATTGGTGCTATTAAAATTGTTGCGCTAAATGAAATGCCTCGAACATCTTGCTCGATGGCCCCTAATGATAGCTCCGTGCCAAAGTTTGCATACGTTCGTGAGGTCAAGAAATTATAAGTTATGTTTTTTTAGCCCCTTTTTATTGCTGTTGATCACTGCTGTGATGATTTTAATTATCAACAAAAATAACATAACATGGTTCAAAGTTCTAATCAATTTTCACACTGAACACAAGGAGTATTAAGTACATTCTATACATAGGTCTAAGATTACAAAGATCTCGGTCGAAATATCTATTGACAAAAGGCCTCGATTGAAATATCGGATACCAAAGGCTTCCAATTATTTCAATTGGAATCTAGATGACAAAGAATATTGCTGAAATTATAACCGCTTACTGATAATCACATACTTTTAAATTTTTGATATGCGCAATGCTACCTCGGATACATCTCTCCCCCCCCCCCCACCCCCTCCACACCCCCTCGCCGGAGCCGGTGGGGGAGGTTATGTCGGACTTGTACCGACTAAATCGCGCGCCGTCTGTGGGTCGTTATTGGTTATGGTGAGGTTCTGATCTGGCCTTCCCCGGATGTGGGGACTACCGAGTCCCCAACTCGTCCCTGAGTGTGGGGAGGCCGAGGCACACAACACGTACCGCCGCGGCCATCTGCTAGGGTGACAGGCGGCTCCATCCTTCATCCCCACCGATAATCATAAGATTCATAACTATACTAAAGAAGCCATACCATTCCGTTTAGTTTTTTGTGTGGGTTAAAGTTGAGAGAGTGAATTAGGTACGTACCCAGGTACGTCCGAAACTGTCTAATAAATTGGGACAGTACAGTACATTTGAATGGGAAATCCCGTCATGCTTTACCTCTCATATCATTCTGTTATCTCAACGAGACTTATTTTTATGTAGAATTGACACACTTGCAAGGATGTTGTAATTTTTTTCATATCAGTCCCTTATCATGAAAATAATATAATTCCGCTGCGACATGTAGCCTAACATTATGTTGTAGACACGATATCTGTGATAAATATGATATCAAATGTTTGTGAATATATTTCCAACTACCTAGCTGATGCTTTCGGCTCCTTCCGCTTGAATGTCGATTGTCGCGCCAAACTTAGCCTGTCCTTTCCAAAACTCTAATCTATCTCTGTATCAAATTTCGTTAAAATCGATCGAGTAGTTCAGACGTAAAAGCGTGAAAGACAACATTACTTTCGCATTTATATTATGTTGGTACTGTAGTATGGATATATTTTTACATATCAATTACCTACAATATCGGGATTCTTAGGGGATACGGTTAAATTCTACTTATTTTTGAGTTTTGACACTAAAGAAATATGTTACAAACATTTAATTTATTCACCTATCAAATTAGCACCGTAGGTAATCATCAAAGTCAGTGCTGTGCTACGGTGCTAGATAAGTGAATACATACACTGATAAAAATCGGTAAAAAGCTTTCATGCACAGTTTAGAAGGTTTATTATACAGCCGTGCCTCGGGAAATAGCACACGAGCCCCTACGTGGGGTATTCTCTTTTTAACCGACTGTCATTAACATGCGTGATAGCACCCTTAATCATTTTGACATCGAAGGATATCATCTTGATACTTATCATTATATGTTTGGGTTGCCAGGCGAAGCTGTGTGTGGCCTGTGTGACGGTACATGTCAGACAATAATTAGTCTAAAACGTGACAGGAGCAAAATCAAAATAGTAAAATGCAGGAGGTTACCCACAAGTTTTCGTAACTGACTGTACACAAATACATCAATTTTGACAATCGCGCGAGTTGACGACAAGAAAATAATCAAAAATTGAAAGTTGTCAATTTGCGGTTTCCCGCGAGTTGATGAATGACTCATTTTATGTACATAGTAGAAAAAAATATTCTATTATTGAAATTCCGCGTTCAACATCACCATCCGACAGATATGTCGGCAGGGTTCTATTAAACGTCAGACTAAATACCAATAATCCACAACTAAAGTTGTTATAACCGCGTTTTTTCCTTAAAACGCAATTAGTGCTCAATGTATGTATAGCTAATCAATGTGTCAATTAATGGGATTGATTGACATATTAATACGTTTATGACACTCTTAAACATATATGCCACTTGTCTAGTGGGATCCTGCTTATATTTGGTACCTATCTTTCTGGTATAGTACATCCTTTAAGACACTATAAAGCGTTCAGTCGTATAACTTGCGAACTCGGTGGCTTACACTAAACCTAAATATAGTTTAAAGCTTCATGTTAAATGGAACGGTTAAGCAATAATTTTACTGTGTGTGTCCGTTTGTCATTAGCGTTAGGTACATTCTCAGAATGTTGAAATTTGAGTTTATGCATTCGTCGATGAGGTTTCCCGTTAAGAGTCACAGCATGTGATACTTTTAGTATCGGCTATCAACTATTTAAAGCCAACTGCATCCAAACTTAATAATAGCATATATCTTTATTGTATGGTACTCAAAGAGAGAACGCAAGAACACATTACAATAGGTACAGTTTCGCAGTATGCTTACATACAAGTGGCGGCCTTATCACCAAACATACACATCAATAGCAGTTATCAAATTGCAGTTTCGTTTCTCGATACAATAGATTGTTAAAAGCAAAACTGTTCACACATTAGGCTGCTAATCGCAGCTATCACATATCCAGAAGGCGATGCATTTATCCACATAGTAAATGTAACGCATGACAGTCGCCAAAACGCCATGCAGTATCCATCCAGTCGCCAAATCGCATAATTTAGAATAATTAGATGCAGCCATCGAACTCAGAAAGTCCCATAACGTAGGTATGTGTTCTGATTGTTAGAAATGTTCACGTGTCGTAAACTGCTTGCAGAGCTACTATTGTAAACATAAAGAACCCGTTTGCCTTATGTATTTAACAGTAACTGATAAAATGAATAAACTTCTATGGTCGCATATGGTTATAGTAACCGTCACATAACTTAACACATTTTTCTATGCTATTATGTTAGCAAGTAGGTCTATGGCTCATCTGATGGTTACCGGATACCATGGCGATGGTCTGCACATTGTTCATTCAGTATGGCCGCGTAAATAACTTGACAAATCGTTGTAAAGCATAAGTAATATGCTAAGTACGTCATTCACCGCATTCACGTTTTCCTTTGCCTATCACGTTTATTATCTCGTTTCTTGACTAGACTCAGTCTCAAAGAGCAAGCGTCCGCGCATATTGGAAATGATAACGTAATAATGTACTACTTTGTCTGTATCGATACCATACTTACATTACTTTTTATAAAGAAGTCGGCCTTACGATTTGGAGGTTCTAAGTTCAGAAATCCTGGCCATTAAATCATACTTCTGGAATTCTCAAAAATTCGTAACTGTAGTACGTATTTGCAGAAGCTCCGTACCGTCTTAGTTAGCGTTTGACAATTCAGTCGGAGACATTAATAGATAAATAAATAATTGATATATGTACACCCGTTACAAATTGCCTGCATTTTATCAGTAAAGGGAAGTGTTAGTAAATATGCACTTTATATTATTGTTTATTTTGCTGTAAAACACCTCTTTGTAATTTGCAATTCCATTGTGACGAATCGTAATCCTGTATTTGCCGTTGACAGTAAAGAAAAAGCGCACTTTTATTTCTTCATTACCTACGTATTCTGTCATATCTGTTGTTGTTTTCTAGGATAATAGAATTATATACCTTGGTATTCCAACTTCGAAATAACAAACACCTAAATCTATAGAACACTGGCACTAGAATCAATGGTCCCGATATAAGCAATTTTCGTTCTGAGAATTTGAGAAACCGTTGAATACTATTCTATATTTCACAACATTTTGCTATTCTATATAGCTTACCTACTAGAAGCCTAATTCTAGTAATAGAATATTGGAATGTTTATCAGATCGGATCTTATAATCATTTCTCAACATTCGCTTCTAAATGTTCATGTTCATATTTCTATTTGATGGAATGATAATAATGGATGAATACAACATACATTTGGTTTGAAGAATATCTTAAATGGCATTTAAGAGCCTGATATTAAAATTGATGTTCAAATGACTAAATTTTATAAATTGTATTTAGAATCGCAGGTTTTTAAGACCCCGAGGCCGCTGACCTGACGATCACATGCCAGTTTTAACATAGTTAGCATGTGGAATTGAGAATTTTAGTGGAATTGAGAATTTTATTTCTTGGACTCGTATCTTCCGGCTCAAGGAAAAATACGAGTAAAATGTGTTTTTAGCTACCGAGTGAATGTGTTCTGGCACAGCATCTGCAGTGAGAACATGCTGAGGTAGCTGTATATGTATATGATGAGAATCGTGTACGAACGCTCTTATATTTCATTTGATAATTCAATTGTATTAAGCTTTCATTCTCTGTCAGATGAATACAACATTGTAAACATTCAGCACAATGTTAAAGTTGTTATGAATAAATTATGAAGTACTTAAAGGCGCCATAGTTTTTGTTAGTTTTACTATAGGCCACCAGCCGAGCAGGCAAAAAAAAACATAGCGCTTCAATCTATTGATACAGATCATGCTGATAACCGGTTATTGACCGCCTAGGAAACGTTACATTTGATAAATTTTGTTCGGATACATAATACCATCTCTAGAAAAAGATAGCCTGTCTAATGTAGCGTCTCTTTTCAGTGATTTCGAGCAGCAGTTATCACCATTCCTGATACAAAACTCCTGCGATGAGGACATCGGCCCCGTTGGCTTGGAGCCCACCAGTCCGGGCAACGTCCAGGATGTAATCATCCAGGACTCAAACGACACCTCCAACAGTTCGTCCGACGCCAATGATACCTTCGATTTATTGAACTTCGAGCAGAATGTTGTTCCCGGATTCCTTAATAAAAATACATTCCAAAGCCCTGGTAAGTACGACTATTGTCTATTGCTAGTAATGTATAAAACTCATTAGGTATTAGAACACCTACGCGTTTTAATACCGTTTTGACACCTAAGTATTTGCCGAAAAGGGGTATCGTATGTGTATGTGAGTTTTTTTCCATGATAGCTTTGAATTTCTGAAGTGATGGAATCCTTACAATATCCCGAGTAAAATGTTTGAAGAATTATTTTGGAGGGTGCTATTTTCATTATGTAAGGGACCTTCACGTGTATGTACACAACAACCACAACAACAATGAGAGACAATATTTGTACGCATACTTTTAGTCAATCATAACGTATTTATTTTGTTATTCTAAGTAAAATTTTAAAAAGACGATCTCTTAATTAACATGCGCCAGCTATTTCATTGAATTTCTGAAACTCAGTTCAAATGTATCTACAGTAGCGAAAACAATAGGAAGATTTCCCACATTTATTACATTTCACACGCCTCAAACTAACTAGTCTTACTTAAAATGTCTGCCTCCAACAGAGATTTAAAGGTGATGTATATTGTATCCTATAACATGACATATAGTATAGCCCTAAGACACTCATAAAACAAGGATTCATCATCACATAAAACGTCTTATCTGAAGAGTTCTTTTTAAAATTCACATTAATTACCTTCTGTTATTTTATAATTTCAACTGTGACCTTCAAATATACAATCTTGGTAGGTATGGACATGCTTCAACTAACTGTTATCGACTTCGCAGGTGGATATAATTTAGATACTTGTTAAAATATTCCACGCAGCTGAACAAACCAAATTATAGTTGGCGACCAACCACGTTAAACTGCGTATACGCAGTGCCTAGATTTATATGCATTAGTCATCCTTCTGCAATGTAATCGAAATTCCAATTGTAATGAGTAGGTTCCAAGACGAATCGTTTTTATACAAATCTTATCAAAATTTTCTTAGGAGAATTTGTTACAAAACAATGTACCATGCAAGTAATTTAGCAAATTTTTTGCCCCGTAGGTAAAACCAATAGAAAACGGCGCCTCTCCAATACCCCACATGTAGCAGTTCAACCGAAGGTCCAAAAACCCACGGCAAAAGTATCTGTGACTTCAAGCACACCGAAACCGCAACTCGTGGTGAAGGCCCAACCCCAAAAACCCGTCAAAGTCACCAACATTCAAGTTCTGAATCCACAAACGAAAGTTTACTCCAAGCCAGTCGAAAGTGTTGCCCCACAAAGACGAGTTATTCGCGTAGCTCCTATGGCCGGGAACCCCCGCTCCATCCTCCTGCCAGTTACGATAAAAGACATGAAAGATCTCAAATCTATTAAAATCATCAACGCAGCAGATTTTAAGAATGCTTCTAATCTCAAGCTGGCAGCCGCTAACCTACTATCGCAAAGCAAACTACAAGACTTAAAATTGGAATCCCGAAATGATTACGACTACGACCATAACAATCAGTGCGGTGAGTTTTTAATTGTTTAGTTCACTTACAATTGCCAAACCATTTTGATTGCTGGCAATTGCACGAATTTAGCTAGAGTGACATAACGCAACCGGTATGGTCAATGAACTCATTAAATATTAACTTTCGTTGGTACGTAAAAACGAGACAAAAACGACTATTGGTACCTGTCTCAGCTAACCGGTTATACACAAAACTAACTTTAATTTTTCCACTCAGATGACTCGGGAAGCGAACGAAGCGATGACGAGGATGATCACAAAGAACCTGTAGCTGATGGAAAGAATGGTTACCCTCGTTTGGTCCTCACAGCCGAAGAACGAAGGCTACTGGCAAAAGAAGGCATCACCCTACCCACAAGCTACCCCTTGACGAAACACGAAGAAAGGGAACTAAAGAGGATTAGGCGTAAAATCAGAAATAAGATCTCAGCCCAGGACTCGCGTAAAAGAAAGAAGGAATATGTTGACGGACTTGAGGACAGGTAAACAACCTTTGAATATTAGGATGCCAATGAACTTGACTCTGTTATTTAGAGATTCGGCGTACATACATATTTGGACGCCTTCATATAATTTAATACATCATGGATATTTGCGTGCTTTTAAATGCTAATAAGTTATGTTATGTATCATATATTTTTTTATAAAAGTAAATATATATTCTAGTATAACACGTGGTAGGCATCGTTTGAAGTATTTGCCGATGCTTCAATCGCAATAACACCGTGTTGACAACCATATTCCCCTTTATGAGTAGCTCTAGCGACCATATTTACTGAAAGGAATGCGGGCAATGCTAATTGGCTACCGTTTTCTGTAGACTGTAGAGAGAAAGTATTTCCTCAGTCAAGCAGCTCTAAGTTTGAACGGGATATCCCGTTAATACTTTTTAATATGGTTGTTTCAGATATAATACCAACAAACTCATAGTGAAAATATTATTCTCTTACGTATTGACTGCACTACTGTTAGACTTTCGTGTTCCAAGGTTATATCAGTTTTCATGGTTGCATTCATTCGTTCGATTACTCCCAGCACATTGTCAAAGTCGGATGAGATAACAAGCATCGTAGGCGTAGTAGTGCTAGGAGTATTGTTATAGTTACATAATAAGGTTAAGCATGTATAAAACAGCTAGAATTTCCATATTCAATCAATCTTTAACATTAGAAAAAATCATTTTCACACGTTTCATTTTAATGAAGATTAGTTTATACTTAAAATATTGACGGGTTCTAGCTAAAAGCTCCGACATTAGACAACTGTCGAATTACAAATCTAAGCAATTTTGCTTACAATAAAGTCAGCAGTTTATATTAAACCTAAACGAATGTCTAGGTATTAAAAATTCAGGCCGCGGCCGTGCATTGCAAAACTAACATGTTGTAATACTACTGTTGCATAATATTTTAAAAATTAAAGTCAGTTTCAGTACGTATTCAGAAGATAAAGAATGCTTTTTGACTAAGGTTACTTGTAGTTTGACTGCATATCCTCACTTAATCTCATGAATTCCGGTCATCATTGCTATAGGCGGGAATGGAATGTCGTATACTCTTTCACCTGTATCTTTTTTTTCACTCTATATCTTCTTTCACACAGTAATTCCATCTTCTTATATTCGATCTCTCGGCCTTACTCTTTATTCATCTTACCAGCCCTTGTCCTAATTATTTAAGGTCGACGCATTATGTCGTTCTCTATACATTCCCATCAGATATCATTTCCCCAGTCATTCCCTTCTTTGCCATATTGTCTTTTATGCAATCCAGCCGTCTTTTTTGGTAAACATAATTAATTGAAATAAAACCACTTTTTACGGATTCTATCGCGATATATTTGTTATTATTACTTTTTAAATAAATAAAAATCAATAAATAAAAAAAAAACACCCAAATTTTAATAGAGAGGATGGATGGACCGTACCACCAGCTTGGGACCCAGTCATCCACTTAATCAAACCCAGTAAGCTGCAAAATCCAGCAAGACTTAACAACACAGTGAGCTCATTCTGCGTAAATACGAACACCAATAATTCACCATGATTCGGGTATTTTGAGATAACTTATACTTCAAACTATGTGACAACTACCATCGTGAGTCACAGCCGAAACGTCGGGTTTAAAAGTAATAATAACAAATATATCGCGATAGAATCCGTAAAAAGTGGTTTTATTTCAATGAGTGACATTCGCGTAAACTTCAGAAAATATCAAACATAATTAATCTTAACTTCCATTGATGCAATGAAAGCAGAAAATGTTCTTGCAAAATATGAATTTATTTCAGTAAGTGTTTATATAAACAGCAAAATTTTTGCGATACGAAAAAATTGCAATATTAGTTTAACCATAACAAATTTAACGACGCATTTCTCAAACATTTTTAGTGGTTACCTAGCCACTAAAGTGGGCAGTGTTGCAGGTTATCGAACCTGAGTGGAGTGAACTGAGTCACACAAATATTTCAACACCTGCTAAAAAAAAATTTAGCTTGACGTTTTCTTACTTTTGATTGTCAATTTATCGTTTGTTTTGGTTAGAACTGCATCTAAAAATCTGAACTTTTTTGATGTTTTTCTTAATAGGCGCCGATTTGGTGTACGTCCCATTGGCAATGTTCAAAATTAGTATGCATGATAAGTTCTTACACCGGAATTTATTTAGACACTGAAATTAGCATGACGCCCAAGTACTGACACCGGTCTTTGCTTGTTGATAATTCATTTTAGTTATTTGATTGAACAAAGATAAGTTATTTAAACAACACAAACAAAAAAACAAAAGAACTACTTGTGTCAGAAATCGAGACTACTCTCTCGGGAGTATCCGATTGGGGTCGACTAAACCTGCTCCAGTTCAACCCCACCAAGACACAAGTATGTGTATTCACCGCTAAGAAAACCCCATTTATTGTAGTGCCGCAATTCCTGGGCACACGACTTACCATTGCCCCGAGTATCGGGATCCTAGGCGTCGACATTTCAAGTGACGTCCAGTACCGCAGTCATTTGGAGGACAAGGTCAAGCTGGCATCAAAGAAGCTTGGAGTTCTTAACAGGGCGAAGCAGTACTTCACTGCGGGGCAGCGACTCCTTCTTTATAAGGCACAGGTTCGGCCCCACACGGAGTACTGTTGTCATCTTTTTGCCGGAGCGCCCGCACGCCAGCTTGACCCTTTCGACTCGGTGCAAAGACGTGCGTTGAGGCTCGTCGACAGTCCCATACTCGCAGGCGATGTGGAACCTCTCAGCCTCAGGAGGGATTTTGCCTCACTGTGTGTTTTCTACCGCCTATATAATGGTTTGTGCTCAGATGAATTATTTGACATGATGCCTACAGCTACATTCTATCATCGCACCGCTCGCCATAGACAGGAAATTCATCCCCACACATTGCATCCGAATACGGTGCGCACCGTGCGGTATGAAAGGAACTTCATCCCACGTACGCTCAAGCTGTGGAATGAACTCCCTGCCATGGTATTCCCAAGCGACTACAATATGGGGTTCTTCAAGAGGGGCATTAGAAGGTTTCTTCAGGGTAGGCAGCGCGAGTGTAACCCCCCTGGTGTTGCACACGTCCATAGGCCGCGGTAACCACTTTCCATCAGGTGGGCCGTGTGCTTGTCTGCCACCTAAGTGGTATAAAAAAAACAATTTACGTTATTATTTCATTACTAGCTTTTGTCCGCGACTCCGCCCGCTTGGATATCGGTTATCGCGACCAAACATAGCCTATGTCCTTTCTCATGGTCTAATCTACTCTTAAACCAAATTTCATTAAAATCGGTTCAGTAGTCGACGCGTGAAAGCGTAACATACAGACAGACAGACAGACAGAGTTACTTTCGTATTTATAATATTAGTAAGGATTTCTTTCACCTGTAGGATCAGGGGATAGAAATTCAATTGATAAACATTTTAGCCGTCTGCGGCATAGCCAAAAAAGGGTTATAATATGTTCTGTCGTTACTATTAAACGATTTCACCTTTTTCCAAGCGTTTCTCTGACTTATAGGTGTTAATAGGTCATGCATTTATGAAGAGAATCAGGCAACTAAATATTTGTCAAAGTACTTTGCTAACAAAACCAAGAAATCTGCTAGGATTCGCGCTGTATTTTCCTGTGATCATTTTCCTCGTACACTGTTTAATTGCGTATTATTATTGCAGAGTAAAGCAATGCACAGCGGACAACCAGACGCTAATTAGGAGGATAAAGATTCTGCAGTCACAGAACCAGTCACTTACAGCACAACTCAAAAGGTTACAGGTAAATTGCCCCTTTTATATATTATACTAGCTTTTGACCGCGGCTCCGCCCGCGTGGATGTCGGTTATCGCGACCAAACATAGCCTATGTCCTTCCTCAAGGTCTAATCTAGCCTTATACCAAATTTCATCAAAATAGGTTCAGTGGTTTAGGCGTGAAAGTGTAACATACAGACAGAAAGACAGACAGACAGAGTTACTTTCGCATTTATAATATTAGTATGGATAATACTACCTATTGCCTCCGGTTCCGCCTGAAATACTGATCCCGTTCTCATAATCAAACTGTTCCCGGGATAAAAAGTATCCTATGTTCATTACGTACGATCATTCAAATCCGTTCAGCCTTTCTGACGCGAATTGAGTAACAAATATCAATTAATTGAAACTTCAATATTTATCAATAGTAGGTAGTAATATAATATTATTATGGTATCCAAGGACACTGACAGCAGCTAATTTCAATTTTCAAATATCGAATTTCGCTATCAAACTTACGTTAACTTTATACAAGTATAAAAAAAAGTTTGTTTGAAAGGTATATTAGTCGGGAGTGTTCTTAGCTATGTTTGAAAAAAAATCGGTCCAAGATGGTCGCCGCCACAACATGTCGGAATACATATTTCTTCATAACTCCCTCAATATGGGTATCAAATGAAAGAGCTTGACTAGTAGATTAATTTAAAAACTATAAAATAAAAATTAAATTAAAGATTTAAAAAACCCCCGTCACAAAAAACACTTCCAAAAAGTTGAAAATAAATTAATAAGTTTTGATTCAACGGTTGCCATTTCGGGGGACCTTGAATTGTTCCAATAATATAACGAAAAGCTTAACCAGTTAGGGTCCCCCGACATGGCAACCGTTGAATCAAAATTTATTAATTTATTTTCAACTTCTTGGAAGTGTTTTTTGTGACGGGGGTTTTTTAAATCTTTAATTTTAACTGTGGGCGTGCACGCACTACAACTAAATGATTATAATCTGAATCATTTAACCCATACTATAAATTCATTAAACTAATTAAAATGTTACCTATCGAAACCGTTTTAAGTTGATGCATAAAAAAATACCGCCTAGGTACAGTCAGTATCAGAGAGATTTTGACGTACAAAGTAGTCAAAATGACTTTAATTTCGTTTTTAACCCCTTTCCAGTTAACCGATTGTTTTGATTTTTGGTACACAACTTTAGTTCGGACAATAATATCATATAAATCAATGAAACAGTTTGATTTGCTCTCAATACGAGCGAGAGTTTTAAGATCATTTTGAGACTTCGTCCCTTCTACGCTGACTGTACCATACGTCACGGATTTACCGTAAGATAATTTTAATAATTATCTATATGCTCATTTCATTTGAATTTTTGGATTTGAACCATACTAGTACGGTAGCCTAGTGGTATGGGTAATGGACTGCTGAGACGAGGTCTCGGGTTCGATCCCAGGTTTACCATGGCACACACCAATGACTTTTCGATGTTTTTCGAAGTTATGTGTGTATTTATCGCAGGTTAATAAGTGCCCGGTTAATGGCAATAGGCTCGCCACCTATTATACATTGGGACCTAAACATAAACTGGCGAAATGTCGGTGCTAGCACCTCTGCCTACCCCTTCGGGGAATACAGGCGTGAGTTTATGTTATGTAATACCGACACACCATATATTTACTATATGGCTAAGATAATTGTACCAGCAGAAGCGCTTTATTACG
This sequence comes from Eilema sororculum, assembly GCA_914829495.1. NCBI lineage: Eukaryota > Metazoa > Arthropoda > Insecta > Lepidoptera > Erebidae > Eilema > Eilema sororculum. Next base: position 12,758,807 of record OU618552.1, on the reverse strand, counting down.
AAATTACCATAACATCTTTACTTAATTATAGCTCGAACCACATATCTTGGACCTAAAATGTGCTTTTTCACACGTACGAAACACATTTCTTGTATGAATTTTGAGAATAGCACGCGGTGCTACTGCGGTGAGCTCAAATTCCTCGCGATTTTGGCCCAACATACGTGGTTCGAGGTATATGAATTCTTATAAGAAAACAAATATACCTACTGTATGAATATGACCTCAAACTGTCAATTCTTTCACAAGTAATATAATCACCAGCTTTGTATGAATAGTGCAAAACAAATGTTGCATTATAGTTGTTCTAGTCCAACTGTATAAATATATCACGTCGTGCTTTCAGCATTTATAGATTATCTTTATACAAAGAAGTTGATATAAATATATCAAAAAATAGCTATTGCTCGCGGCCCCGCCCGCGTGGATGTCGGTTATCGCGACCAAACATAGCCCATGTCCTTTCTCAAGGTCTAATCTACTCTTATACCAAATTTCATCAAAATCGGTTCAGTGGTTTAGGCATGGAAGCGTAACATACAGATAGAATTACTTTCGCATTTATAATATTAGTGTGGATGAATACGGGATAACAAAAGTTATATAGTATTGATAAAAGAAAAATAATGATTAATCGTGTACCTTTTATGCTAAGAAAAGAAGATAAAGAGCTTATACCGTCTATTACCGAGGTCCTGGCACAAGAATAATACCTAATATTTAGTAAATGAATAATAAAGGATTCAAATTAGAGTCAGATGTATTCAAGAACCCGTTAAATAGCCTTTCCTTTTGCATGTTTAACAGAAAAGACATACGGGGACTTGCGTAAAAATACTGATGTAGGTGCGTACCTATATCAGTATTTTTCACATTCCTTTCACGTCCAGCCTCTGTGGCGTGGTGGTAGTGAACGCGCCTGCTACGTAGGAGGCGCGGGTTCTGTCCCCGCTCAGTACATATATTTGTATGCATGAATATGGCTATTTGCATTGGTCTGTGTGTTGACAAAAAAGAAAGAATCTAAGTATGTTTATCCGCATTCTAGATTTCAAAACACAAGTTAGTTAAGCTAACCATGGGTTGTGTAGAATGTTGTGGAATATTATTATTATCCAATATACTTTAAGAAATACTGTTCCAATTGTCAATCGTACCTACTTAATTTTGCCAAATTATTCTGTAGGTAAGCTTATTTGAAACGTTCAATGATAGTAGAGGAAGCTCGTGAATTAGGTAGGTGCAAGGATAGAGGCAACTGGTGGACCATTGTCTATGCCTAACCCGGAGGCAAATAGGCACGAGCATATTATATTCATTTATTGCTAACTAACTTTTTCCCGCGGCTCCGCCCGCGTGGATGTCGGTTATCACAACCAAACATAGTCTATGTCCTTTCTCATGGTCTAATCTAGCCCCAATACCAAATTTCATCAAAATCTGTTCAGTGGTTTAGGCGTGAAAGCGTAACATATAGACAGACAGAGTTACTTTCGCATTTATAATATTAGTATGGATGAGGATAATGGATTTCATTTTAATCAATGATATATGTACAACGCATAAATAAAACTAAAAGAAATTTAAAACTAGAACTATAAAAGTAATGAAATATTTACATACATAATGTGTCGTGGAATTACTAATACAATTCTAAATGTTATTACTACTTACATTATGTACATAAAAATTATCTAAATACATAATTGTATACAAACCTGCAGGTTCATATGTCGACATATTATGTATGTGTATATATAGTAGTATAGTAGGAATGTATATATTTTGTAGGTAAGTTAATGGTCAAAATAAACAAGGAATTAAGTATTCAAGGATTCCAATATCAGACTTTTATTGTTAGCAGGGACCTTGAAGTAGAGTTTATTGTTATCAGATATTGTTATTGTGATATGTAATAAAAGTAAATTAATAAAGATATTTAATAATTCATGAAGATTAATATGGCACTTACCTACCTACATCAATAATCAGGATAGATTGGTTTAAGGTAGATATTGGTTTTAGGAGACTTGAAGCACACACGAGTAGGTATGTTAGATAATCACAATTCATTTGCTAGCTTCTGGAGTATTTTTTTTTACGAACCGGCCGACTCGAACCTACTAAAATGCACGCCGTCTTGGGTCTTTGGTTGCCGGAGCTGAGATTGCCGAATACATATATCTCGCACCCCGGCAGACCCAGGACCATCTCTTTAGCTTCTGGAGTATAGAATGTTAAGCGAAGCAAAATAATTAAATCCATACTTAATATTACCTATAAATGCGAAACTATTTATGTCTGTTGCGCTTTCACGCCTAAACCACTGAACCGATGTTGAAGAAATCTTGTATAGGGAGATTAGACCTAGAACGAAGACATACGCAATATTTGATCACGATAACCGACATCCACACGGGCGGAGCCGCGGGCAACAGCTAGTTTTGAATAAGCTTATCTGTAAATATCCAATTCTCCTTCACCGTCCTTGAACCCCAGGTTTATGATCAAGATTATTGCAGTAGTACGAGTATAAACATAGCTAATTACGTGCAAGTGTGAAAATGAAAACAAAGTATCGTAATCAACAACATTTTACTACCTACATAGATAAGTGACCATAAAATGTTGCCTATCTACCACCTACCTACTACCTACTTACGTAAGGTACCCGGCTTTTGTTTTGGCACGGTAGATGGTAGGTACGTCGTCGTGAAAATGAGTCCAGGTAGCAAAATTGCTTAGAGAGTGGTTAGAGCATAGTAAAATATCAGTAATTTCAGTAACTAATCCATACTATAATATTATAAATGCGAAAGTAACTCTGTCTGTCTGTATGTTACGCTTTCACGCCTAAACCACTGAACCGATTTTGATGAAATTTGGTATAGGGGTAGATTAGGCCATGAGAAAGGACATAGGCTATGGTTTGGTCGCGATAACCGACATCCACGCGGGCGGAGCCGCGGGCAAAAGCTAGTGTTCTATAAAAAAGTTAATTTTTTTTATGTGATGTTTGAGCTATCTGTATGAATGATAACTTTCTATTGTTATTGTTCCTAAATAAATAAATACATACATACATATAATCACGCCTTTATCCCCGGAGGGTTGGGCAGAGGTGAGTTAACACCTACATTTCACCAATAATTGTAGTCGGTCTCATGTAATAGGGGGTGAGCCTATTGGCATAATATTCTGGGAACTACTGTTGACTCGAGCCTATATCTGAGGCCTAACTTCTAAATAATAAAGCTACATTATCGATCATGCGTGTCTACTGTGGACATTAAACATTGTGTTTGAACTAGATATTTGTTAATTTATCATTTCTCCAATTCACCTTGAGTTCCCTTATCAATCAATACGATATCGATTGGCTAAAATGTGTGTGATTAAATTTATAACAGCCAATTTGCCTACATCATTTGAGTAAAATAATAGCATTAGTTCCGTTTAATAATTTACTAGGTGTTACCTATGACTCCGCCTGCGTGAACTTCTCATCCCGTTCCCGCTTCTGATCCTCCGCGATACTGTGATGATCTGACATGACACTCACAAAAAATGTGGCTTGGTTTTGGTTAAATAATTTCCTAAATTGGTTCAGTATTTATGCAGATATTACGCCTGAAACGTTACAAACTCTAGGTACCTCTTTATATTAATAGTATAGATTTCATGCCTATTTTATTATTTTGTTCACTTTAATACCTCATAATCTCGATTACATTCAAAGTGCCATCTTTCTCCCTCCCATGGTGAACCCTCAAATCGTTGATTGATAAGTCATCACCATCTTATCGTTAGTCCTGTCGCATCCGAAGCTCTCACTCTCAAGGAGGGCCAGACCGTAAGGTGAGGCCCTGGGTTAAGCAGGGTGCGAGGGATAATATGTCAAAGGCAACCTCACCTTGGGCCTAGCACGACGACCCACAAACTGGGTGCGGTTTTAGTCGGTTCGAGTCTGACATAACCTCCGGCTCCGGCAGGGGAGATGGGACTTTCCGCAGGTAAAAAAAAGGCTCTCCCTATGATTCACAGGATTGTAATGAAAGTTTCTAAACTATGTATAACATTGGTGTGTTTGTTCCCCAGAATGTGCTGACGGGAGTGTCGCACGGCGGTGGGGCGGGAGGCAAGGCGGCCCAGCCGGCCACGTGCCTGCTGGTGCTGCTGCTGTCGGTGGCGCTGGTGGCGCTGCCGTCCGTCCACGACGAGCTGCGACGGGCTGACCGCTCTCCGCCTGCTGCTACCGTCACACGCACGTTGCTGTCCGCCACCAACAGTATGTATCACTCTACTTACACTTATAATTGGGTATTCTACTGACTAGTCAAATTAATTACATAACAACATAACATAAACTCCCCCGAAGGGGTAGGCAGAGGTGCTAGCACCCAAATTTCGCCAGTTTATGTTTAGGTCCCAATGTAATAGGTGGCGAGCCTATTACCATTAACCGGGCACTTATAAACCTGCGATAAATACACACATAACGTCGACTTTACTAAACGTCAAAACGATAAGTTTTAAGGAAACTTGTATAGATAACGATTTAGTGACAAAATAAAATTTAATACTCAAATCAGTTACTATTAAAGGTTGGATCGATGATTAAAAATAAATAGGAACTCTAAAATAAGAACCGACACAATTTTTACCGCGCTTTTACCATTCTTAATTTAATAAGCTCGGTTAGATAATTTATTTTAACTATAGGATAATATCCAATTCCCGGTATATCATGACCGCAAGTCGCAAAAAAAAGAACTGGATATCTATGATTGGCGAATTGGAGCTTCTTCGCCGCTTTAGCACCCCGTACTATAAAACCAAGAAGAGCATATTTTGTGACGTCACAGAGGTCATGATAATAATATATTGGTAAATAAAACATCATATAAAAAATATTATCTCTAAGTATGTTTCTCAGCATTCTAGATTCCATAACACAAGCTAGTTAAGCTATGCTTACCATGGGTCTGGATAGCGTTGTGTGGGTGTTGTGGAATATTTATTTATATCTTCGAAGGTTGGGATCGCTTTCCTAATGGCCAATAGTTAATCGTTTAGGATAGGCCGATAAGCCATTTCATCGACGAGAGTGGTATGAAAGAAAATGTTGTTACAAGATAAGGATTGAAAAGGGTAGTCTCTTAGACTACCCTTTTCATAATAGTTTGGGTATGTAGAACGCCTGTGTACTAAGCGTATGACATTTTAAGTAGGTATTTAAAGCACTTGTATGGTCTAACACTAGAGACACTAGTCGGTCGCTTAGTGGTTAAGGAGTCGGCCTTACGATCGAGAGGTCCTGGTTTCGAATCCTGGCCATTACACTACCGACATGAACCCACTCCTAGCACAAGCACTTAGCTTAGTTGGATAGGGTAAAGGGAACATTAGTAATTTCGGTTGCTATATTCTTATAAAGAAAAAAATAATAATTTATAAATGCATAAAAAAGTGTCTTATGTTGTCAAATAATTAATTCCCTGTTTGTTGTTTTAGTCATTATAGTATTAGCGAAATTCGCAGTATCAGTTATTTATAGGTAATAGTATAGTCGGCAACAAAACAAGTTTGTGTACCAAAGCAGTACCTGAGTACTTTACAATTTGAGTTGTGTAGTCATTTAAAAAAGGTCTTCCGGCCTTGCTTTTTATGTTCGATTAATCGCAAATGACTTGAAATGATTGGAAATGAATAGCCTGTTTACCTTGTAGAAGTGTTTTCTCCTTTAAATTTCGAACAAGTCAGTCACTTCACATAAAAAATATAAGTACATATATAATATACTCGCGCCTTTCTCCCTTCAGGGTAGGCAGGGTCAGCAACCCGCCATCTTCTTCCTTCTTGCAGATTTAATGAGCATCCTCTACTGTTATGAACGTTTTTCGTCGGTTTCGAGTGCTACTATATTTCATTAAAAAATTATAGATATACTAATAATATAAACGCTGGTAATAATATTATTATTGCCATTGTTTATGTTGATATTTTGCTCCGTCAAGCGCACTATTACGTAATAATTATAATAATATACATCAGGCATTTCACCTTTTTTTTTTTTTTTTTTTTTTCGTGCGGAAATCCCCTCGGATACCCCCCCTGCCGGAGCCGGAAGGGGAGGTTATGTCGGATCGAACCGACTAAAACCGCACGCCGACTGTGGGTCTTGGTGCTAGGCCGGAGGTGAGGTTGTCATAGACATATCCCTCGCACCCCGGCTGACCCAGGGCCATCTCTTACGGTCTGGCCCTCCTCAGGAGGGGGGACAACGGTGTCCCTAACTCGCCCCCGGAATGGGGAGGCGCGCTATTCAGCGCGCCGCCGCCGTGGCCGAACCACGGTGTACCCTGTACAGTAGGCACACACCGAAGCCCTGACTAGCATTTATCTATAGGAGAGGATACGGAAAGGATATGTTTGTCTTGTATGTTTCTGGGAGTTAAATAAAGTTGTTTAAAAAATAAAGAAATATTCTCAAAGATAGGTTCTTAAAAAATAGCGCAATTAGGTTTTAGTTACTGTAATCACAAATAAAATAATAATCAAGGATATAGGTATATGTATCTCAGTTTCAGTATGTTTATTTGTATTCTAGAATCCAAAATAAAAGCTAGATAAGATATGCTTACTTTGGGTACCTATAGATAGCATTATGTTGTAGAATAACCGCGAATACTTTATTTATCGATCCAAACAAACCATTGCAAGAAATAGATATGCATACAAAATTTGCACTGAGCCGGAATCGCACTCGTTACAGTCGATAACTCTCGACCGCCACGTCAAGCAGGTCAGGTAGTCGGTATCCTATATCTTGTTTTTTTGTAAAAATCGTTCATCTATGACTCATTCGAAGTCAAAGTTTCCGAATAGCTTACTGTAAAACAACAAAATAGAAGCTATGACTAACAACAGACAAGTATGATTCATGAGATACGTGTAGCATATGACGTGGTACGAAATGAACAGTAAAGGCGTAACTTGGTATATAGTTGCATCAGCATAATGCGCCCTGATCAGATAACGTTATTTTTATATCAGAATCGTTTGTGGAGCATAAAAACCAAGAGCTACTTACCCTTGAGAGCTCTTTAGTATTAAAATTAAGGCCTATTTTTTGTTTTCATAATTCAATCTCAACTTAGTCCCTCTTCGTTCTGTGATGGTTTAAAATTATGAGAATTGGTCTTCAGGATGTGTCCTGTAGCCATCGCTTGCTACAATCTAGATGTTCAGTTTACTTACAGATAATTTACTTTTAGACTTGTTGTTCTCTATTTAAAATTGTCCAGAATCACGTTTTTAGGATTAGGAGGTTAGATTTTTAGACAGACGAAAAGAGAAAATGCTATTTATGAGAGTAGTGACTGTTGAAATGAATAAAATTAAAACAAACGACAGATCAGATACCTATACAAGGTGAATGCAAGTGGACAGGTCTCTCAGTTATGGATTTGTATGAAAAGGTCAATGATAATAGGAACCTCGTGACGTAATATGTAGCAAATAACGACAGAAATAGTGGACTGCCGGCTCTGCCTACACCTATACGGCATATTTATGTACGGTTTCCGGTTGAATTTTTAATCAGTGCAATTGCACATTATATAATAGTGATTTTATGTAAAACGATGACAGTTATGGTCGAGTTCGTTTCAACTTTCTGATTACGACATCCGATAGCTTATTGCACTACTTTGTTGTTGTTCGCCAAAATGTTTTATATAACTCGTTCCAGTTTTGGATGATACCTATTTTTTATTTATTTAATTACTTTGAGTAACAATGTAACGGGGAAACTTTTAGTTACGCTTGGTTAGTTTTAAAACGAAAACTAATGCTATGAATACACGGACGGTCCAGCAATTCCTATTATGAGACAATGATAAAACTACAATATTTACATTTTCTATGCCTTTTGTTCTGCATAGGAACACACACTTTGTTAAATATTGTACGGTATGGTATTGATTGTAGGTACCTATTCATAAATTTTGAAGTATATTTTATTGATTGAAAAATTCAGTTGCTCAGATATTTTTGTTCACATATAGGCAACCTAGTGAGAAGTCCTAAATCCTGAAGTGTGGGCATTGCTAGTGGATTTGCGCTTATGATTACAGAAGCATAGTTATATAAGGCACTAGCTTTTGCCCGCGGCTCCGCTCGCGTGGATGTCGGTTCCCGGCAATTATTCGAATTTTTCTCAACGTACAAACCTTCCCTGGACTTCCACAAATAATTCAAGACCAAAATTAGCCAAATCGGTTCGTGCGTTCTGGAGTTATAGCGTCAGGAAGGAAAACCCGACTTATTTTTATATAGTAGATATTAGATCTACGATTACAGTTATGCTTATTGTAAAAGAGTATTGTGACAGTATTTACCTTACCTACTGTTATAATCTTTAAACTATTTGACACAAATACTTAGTTAAATATAGGTAGGCCAGCATCATGACGATGGGCTCCTTTACCCTACAGTGAGGGGTGGTTTAATAGATACGTAATTTAACTTTGTTAATCTGACATAAAAGTTTATAATTTATACTTTATTGTTTACAGAAATGGCGCTAGACGAGACAGTCATAGACGATGGCGAGTTCAACATGGAGGAGCTCATCACATTCAATCGCCCACATTCCGACCACGACTACCAAGTCGTCAAGAGCTTGGACACGCACAAGGCGCTGTCCGGAGGATACGTCGACCTCCCCATAGATGAGGACTGGCCACCGAGCCTCAAGAAGCGGATGAAAAAGCTCGAGTTTGATTACGAGGACGGGAGAGACTACCTCCCGCCCATCGTAAAGGAAGAGAACTATGAGAATTTCTACAAGAAGGAACCTAACTTTGATACCGATATGCATGACGACAACTTCTTACACAACACCCTGCTATCGACCGGCCGGAAACTAGGAGAGTTACTAGACGTGCTGCCCCCCATACCTGTCAAGAACGAGGACTTGGTCATTGAAGAGATCTCCGACTACGACGACACTAGGAACATCACTGAAATTAAAAGTTTCGTAGTAAACGGCACTTTGAACGAATTCTGATTTAGTACATACATAATTCTATATTTTTATTACTTTGTATTTTCTTGTTGTTTCCTTTCAGATTACTATTTTACTATTATTTTTACAGAGAATGTATTTTTTACGATTATATAGTTTCAATGAAATGATTCCTCGTTCGTAGTGTCGGGATTGTGTGTTGTATGCTTATTCCGGAGTCACCGAGCGACAACCCCGAGAAATAGCCTAATTATTACATAATAATGATGTTTATGTTAGTGAGATCGCTATGAATAATTTTATTTAGGTTTAAGCAACGTATATAGTGGTAATATTGGAGTTTCTGGGAATGAAAGTTGTTGAATATTTATTGGAAATATCAAAATTAATATATAATTAAATCAAGAAATATTTTTATTTACGAATCATACTTTTAAGTTAAATTTAAGCTATTTACTAAGCATTTTCTCTGTTAACGACTCGGTGCAATTATTTTAGTGACTGATGTTTCAGTTTTAGCTAGAAATTTTATTGTTTTTAAGTACCTACCTGCCTATTTCACTTGTATTCATTTCTCGTTCTATCTACTTATGACATAGGTGGGCGTGTAAACGGAATGGACTATATTGGTACGCTGGTTCGAATAAATTGTGTAAGAAATTCGCATTTTCATTGTCACCAAACCCTTAATTATCACACTTTGTCCTCCGAAATAGATATAAGATTTAATTCGGACAAAGTCAACATCCAAGACAGAATTTTTACTCGTGACCAGTCCCTTAAAGTGGGATAGTCCGTCTATTCACAGTCGTCCCCACTGGGGACAAGTGGGAAAAAGTTTCGTTCGTCCCCAGTGGTGACGATTGGGACTTTTATTTCCCACTCGTTCCGTTTGTAGACCAAGAGTCAAAATGCAATAATCTCAACATTATACCTACTTAAAAATAAGTAAAATGACCTGTAGGACTACCACAACCGTTTACGGATCAGTCTTTCTGGGTTGACGTTTCTGTGAGCCTATGCTCCATGTAAAACGTACCAGGCTCACAGAAATACTGATCCCGCGACCAACGTTTCTGTGAGCCTAGTGCTCCATGCAGAAGATACCAGGCTCAGAAATACTGATCTTGCGACCAACGTTTCACAAGCGTCAACCAAAAAAGACTGCCGTAAACGGTTGTGGTAGCCCCCCCAAGTCTTTTTAATTATACATATATATACTCTTGGTCTATAAGCGGAACGAGTGGGAAATAAAAGTCCCAATCGCCACCATTGGGGACGAACGAAACTTTTACGACTGGGAATAGACGGGGATCTGCTCCAATGAGTTACGCGGTCACTCTCGTCTTGTATATTAAATGTATAGGAACAGCATATTAACTCCTTTAAAAATTTAAATAAATCATCATAGAAGCAAGATAGTTTAGAGAAAATGTTCAACGGAATTGACGCACGAATACAAGAGATAGATTTTATTTATTTAGTTATTTCATACAGTAATGTCATCAACGTCGAAATTGACTTGATCTATTATTTGCAGTAAGGCTGGTTTTATCGTCACGCCGCTAGGCGCGCTGTTAACAGCACGCGTTTGAACAGCGGTGCACTATATAAAACGAGATTAGTAGCACGCGTTCCGCTGCTGCGAGACGTTAGACAGTCGTGTACAATATTATGAAGATTAATGCGAGTCGAGTACTGGCTATTTACTTTTTATGGAAAAGAAGGCAGGGAAGGCGATAAAATAGTAGTTTCAATTCCTTTCCAATTTCTTCCCAGGCTTTATTTTTTGCATCCTTATTTTTGTATAATTCATCGGCCGGGCTCCATAAACACCTTCTGGATCGAACTTCCTCGATTACTCGTCCCGTATCGATGTAATTCATTTCTTACACAATTATACATACGGCGCGTCTCAACAGCGTCACAATAAAACTCACACTGGCCGTAGAAGCGAATGACCAGCGCGCGTTTGGACAGCGCTGTCGAACATCGCGCGTTTATTAAACGGCGCTGCCCAAGCGCGCGACGCAAAAACGCAACTTCTACTCCCTTAGATCTCTGAACGCGCGCGCTCCAACGGCACTGCCGAAACGCGTAACGATAAAACCAGCCTAAACAATGACCAATAGCTAATTTTATATTGCTTCTTGCGCCTTTATGTTTGCGTCATTAAAATATGATAAGGGTGGTATTTATCAACATTGCCGAAAGTTATTAAAAATAACACCACCACTTTTACATAAATCTTGCACGACAGAATTAACATTTCATAGTGACCATTTCAGTAAATAAATAAAACAATATCTTATAATAAGCTTTATTTAATTATGAATTAACAAATGTTTTCGTAATTTCGAACAAGGTTTGTGACAACTGAATACATATACCATATTTTTATCATCTTACAGAAAAATAACCACTGAAAACTGTTTTCTATGTATATGAATTTTAATACTTACTTTTACATTAAATTCAATTCAGATGGAAAAGCATGTATAATACATAAAAGTTAATAACTACAATTCAAATATCTTCGTGTGTCCACAAGCCGACTGAACATGACTTACTTAGTAAGCGAAATTTTTAAAATTAAATTAACTACAGAGTGATACCCACGAGAGAGGAAGGGCGGCTCACACACCGATACTACATATTTGGTGCAGCCTCGCAATAAATAATCACTTTATCTTTATTTTTACATAGCAGAAATTTTAATCGAAGTATGCAATAAAATAAAATAGGTGCTTCGTAATGTATATTATTTATTACGTTCGAATACAAGTTAGTCACGACTCAACAGTAGGTGTAAATTATCTAGCGATCAGCGACTCAATATTCGACCACGTAACTTAAAATGATAATTTACAATGCTCCCTTTTACATACGACGACATGAAGCATTCACCCGCTCTCTGCTCACGCGGCCGCCAGCCGGCCTGTGCCGGTCTGCGGCCGTCCCTACCAGTCATTTACACCGTCCATAACTACACACACACGCGGTGCTCGAACGTTCACGTCTGCAGATCACACAAGTTCATTTTTAATATTTAATACCCAATCTAATTTGATTATTCTATCTAGCAAATAGAAAGTAACAATTAGGTACAATTATGGTATTAATCATGTTTTAAGAGTTAGGTTTATTACATTCGATTATATTGCAATGGTTGTACAATAAGTATTAACGATCCATTTAACGAGAAGAATACTTCAATTTGTTCACAATAATTTATCAAAAACCATTATTCAAAGAATTGATTTAATAATTTTCCTTTTACATCATCGACAATATTCGCATTATCTATACTTTTCTAAAAAATATGAAACGACACAACAAGATGTTATTTTTTTTATGTTACAAAACACTTCAATTATTCTTAGCCAAATGAATAACTTCTAACGCATTGGATACAATTTTGTGATGACTACATATCTGTGACTAATTCAAAATACCTTACGGAGATGTCAATGTGACCAGAGCAACGCCGCGATATTGTATAATTTTTTACCTATAGTAAAATTTAGAGCTTATTAAATGGAAAACAATTCGGTACAAGTTCTGCAGGATCGCTCTGATTACAATAACATCTACGACACCTTACTGCTACGCAAATTACGCTTGTCGAAACCTCCCCGCTTCTAGTCCAAGCAAAAATATACAAATGTTTTTAAAGCTGTACAATTTATACACTATCTTAGCAACCGCCCTAATCGTGTGGCTACATGAACCTTGATTCTTAGAAATGGTCTTGGCACCACTCGTAATTTTTGAAGATAGATTTAGAAGATATTCAAAACACGCATGGCTTATAACACCAGGAAGCTCAAAAATAAATATGCACCTTAAATTATAATTTTCTATATTTATATGGCATAACCAAATACAACAAAACATTTAGACACCTTTTGAGCATGTTTTAGCTACACCTGAATAATTTATTATGACGTCACTGCTACAGTAAACGAGTCCAATAAGACATTACATGCCAACACAGAAATTTACCGAAACATAACACTGAGTTACAACAATTATTTACAAGTTGAAATTTGCGCCACGTAACTTTAAAAATGAATCATAAGTCCATGTTATGATTATCTTCTGAAAGTGATAAGTTCTTTACAATAACTCTTTAAGAGCGTTCATTCACGATGGCGGCAATGCGGGAGGCGCGTGCTTCTGATCTCAGTCTGGTGACAATCCAACTGCTATTATATACATCACCGCTGCAACCCACTCGAGCTAGCCGTGTGGGTACCACAGCCTTGGCCCCGTGACTATACCCCTCATCACAAATTGATAGAGAATACATACATATTACTATTAAAAATAAAAATCAAAAAATGTTCGTTCCTACCTTGGTATGTATGTTTAGTTACGATAATGACTAAAATGCAACGCGAGTATTGAATAGACAATGTTGGATTGACTGGCTCCTACGGCAGCAGTCTTCGGCCACACTCCCATAGCGACTAGTTACAGATAATTAGTCTATTCAGTGATACACATTTAATATAGTATGAATTTCAACGAACACAAGGGGACCGCGATAATACAAATTGACATGAGCCCAGAGCCACGTGTTTTCGTACCCAAGGTGAAATGTTTCGTTCAGTCTTGAAGGAATATAGAAGCCAGTTCACTCGGGACTCGACGGGGTACACCGATTGAAACAAATTACGTTTTAACACTATTGTATTGATTTTCTATACAATTTATTGCACACTTAATAATAACATTTATCGAATCAACCAATCGTCAGTATGATCATGTTTCTCACAAAAGCATGAATTAAAGAAACTCGTTACTTACACTTTATCTCTTATTTAATAAATGTCTGGTTATCTCTTAAAAAACTATAATAATAGATATAAATAAGATAGGAAATAATGTGGCGTCACTATAGGAACGGAGCCAAATTGTAAATATTATTATATTCGTTTTCATACAAATCGAACTTAGGTAAACAATGACTAAATAAAGTTATTATCTAAGTATTCATACAAGCAATAGGTTGAATGGTTGCCGCTCGGCATCGCTACCTGACGAAACGATGCAATACTTCTCTGGTATACAATTCGATTAGACTAATAAAAACTTCGTATTAGTAAGTGCCTTTCTCATATTGATTATTATCACCACTAACCATCGGCTACTAGTCAAGTATCACAACCTGAGTTGAAACGGAACCCACAATACGGGAGAGTGCAACATTCAACCCAGAGCGGACGAAAGACAAAATCCATCAACACACAAAATTACGATAAAGTCACAATATTGGCTGTTCGTCCACTACTCCAGTAACTCAAATATAACGGTAATGAACTTATACGACATACAAAAATAATTCAATGCTTCACTGACAACAGAAATACAAGCGAGATACGTCTACTCAGTAAGTATTTAGTTACACTAAAGTGTCGATGAATTATGACCGAAATCCTAATGTACAAATCTATGGATTTGTTCGAACTATGTGTTGGAATGGACATCATAGATGAGTGGCCATGAATGTATGCATGATGTTGATGAGGTAAAGTAAATCTCACGTCTCGCGACAACATAGAATTTACACATTTTTGGTGAAAATTATATATAATTCACTAAGGACGGGAACACAACATAAAAAAACTGCCAACCGCACATGGCTTACATATTTATTGCTATTATTAAGCGCCCATTTTTATGTTAAGAACACGTGAGACTAAGATTACAGGTTAAGAACGGTGATCAGGACGAAAGAGGTATGCTTTGCAGCTATACATATTGAATTGACATCATTAACAACCTGATCGATAGGCGCTCGAGAACTTTGGCACCCCCAAAACACGTTTTCACATTTCGAAACAATCAGGGTTGCTAGCTTCATTGAAAAAGAACTTCAATGTAATCAACTGGAAAACATTTTTATAAGAATCGAACACCTATTTTTCGATTTTTCACGTACCGTGCTCTCAAAAAAACTGACTGAAATCGGTAATGTGTAGACAAGTACTGGGGGTACTTTTCGAAATTAGACGTAAAACTTCGAATACAGAACGTTCCCCCTATATCACAAAGGAGGGCGTTCTCAACAGACTTGTCTGAGAACCTAACACAAACTATCCATTTCGTAGGGACCCTTGACGAGATCTGTTGACGGGTACTATCTCTTAAACAGTATCAATAGTAACGACAACAGATGCGTAATCCTTCATGAAGTGTCATCTAAATATTAACAATTAACGCAATAAAAGTTTTTTTTACAACTGGTACATACACGAATAACACTTTGTATATTTTATTCTGATTTATATATATGTGATTGCCAACCACTCAGACATTTGTGTGCACCTTTGTTACATGTAAGGTCAAAATGAATCTTTACATAGCTCAGTTTAATCTGTAAGCGTTTTGGATTAATGATACAATGTCTAAAATAATATTAAATTAAATCGTGTCGATACGGGGAAGGTCTGCATATATGTTTGTTAAATTGGCAATATTCTTTAGTTTATTTTATATACATTTAGACCCAGTCGTTCCATGTATTGATATTTACTTTTTTTTTAAACTTTATAACAAGGAATACAGTGCAGTATTTTATTTTACATTTAGGTTTTTGATAAAACGTCCAGATGTTTTACAATTTGAGTGTAAATAGACTCTGGAACCCCTTTGACTTTTATTAACAGTTTCCTACTACTAAAAGCCAGCCCATGTGTATAACATATGAGCTATTAGAATCGCCGTTAAACCACAGACTTGGTGGTTTAGCGGCGATTCTAATGTCAGACCGGCTCTTGGTTATTCTAGAAGATGCGAAGATAAATAATCATCATGATCTTCTCAGCTTTTTCCCAATTCATGATCGGCCTTCAGGCCCGAATGACACTCACAGATTGTATAGGCAATATGTCAAACTATCAATATGTCTATACAATCTGTCATCAGCTAAATCGTGATTCAGGCTGAATGTCATTCTAGAATGCGGGCCTAAATCTATGAAATGGCCGAAGTTCTATAAGTCGTGAAGCGGACCTCCTACTACAATGTGAATAGCATTGTCATCTGATATGATATTGTTGGAAGGAACCAATTTAAGTAATCGATTAAGTACATCCGGAAAAAGTGAATCGCTCAGGCGGTGAATTGAACCCGCGACCATTATATTTTTATGGATTCTATCGCGTTTTATTTGGTAATATTTTATTATTTACACTGATTCCAACGTTTCGGTTGCTTTTCATCATAGTCATGAGAAGCTATAAATTAATACTATTGTAAGTCCAGTATAATATTCATGTCCACTTTTTGTATTCGAAGTATTTTTACGATTAACAAGATTGAATTGTTATTTTTTCTTTCACTAAAAGAATGTTCTTCAGTCAGTTAAGGAAGGCATTGTTTTTTTTCTGCCTTGACTTAAATCACATGAGGCCAGAAGATTAGTCTACTTCTTTTAACGTTTTATAGGTGCCATTTTAATGATATATAGAGAATAACTTATTTTCGTGACTAGGGCTTATACATTTCAAGCATAAGAATTTTTATAAGAAACCAAAATTTACTACTTATAACAAATTAAAATTGAAAATAATACTGATTCTACAGTCTCAACTCCATAATAAAGCGAAATATGTAAAATTAAAATTTAAAACGGAAATTATAAAATGTCAAAATTTAAAAAGATTTTGCAAAAAATGGGCCTCCGGTTCGAAACACAACCGACATGAAAAGATTCTGGCAAGAAACTCAACGGGCTTTTCGATTCTTTCACGAAAATAATTTCAAGTAACCCTCAGCATTTCGGGAATTGGTAGAAATGGCGCACATTGGGAGACGCCTATATCCAGTAGTGTGGACTATAATAGGCTAAATTGATTGATCCCTTAACACTGAGTAGTAATCAGTAGGTATTTATTTCCTTTGATGATGTAGGGATATTTTTAGACATTTTCTTTGTTGAAAATTATGATTAATCATGTCACCGTTTAGTATACGAGTACTGATTGGGTGAAAAACTTGATGACTTTCAGATTAATAAAGTTTTTTATTTATTCAAAGACTTCTTGAACTTACAGTAAACTCTACGCTATTTGAATTTGAAATACTATCATTTTGATTTGAAATATTTATTTTTCAATGAGTTTCAGCAGTCATTATACAGGCCCTAAGACAATTATAGCTCATAAAATACATATTATATACATACCCAGTCATTGTTGAATGGTGGACACTAAATACTGAAATTACTATACAAGTAGCTGGGAGGTTCAAGAGCCAAATCACTTTTATATACATTGGACTTCTTTCTTACTTACATTATTTAAAATACGTTAAACATGACTTTAAAACAATATACGGAGCAACTGGGTGTAATAGTAAGTACGGCAGCGTGTGAGTGGGCGCGTGTGCGGGGCGGGTGCGTGGCGGGCGCGGGGCGGCGGCGGGGCGGTCACGTGCCGCACTCGCGTCACTTGCCCGCGCGCGCCGCGCACTTCTTCTTTTTACGTTTGAAGAAACAACAGCATCTGGAATACACAGATTGCCTGCATGACGATTTAACAGAGTCTGTCAGAGAGCTAGCTTGTTGGGTCACATTGTAAATTGGAGATTATTGTTAAATTTTATTGAAATAAAATGGAATAGCGTAAGGAATAAAATTAATAAAAAAATAAATAAAAAATAATGTAAATGATGATATTGAAATGATGATGTAGTAATTCATGGGGGCTCATTATCGTCAGAGACTTGTAACAACTGAAACAAAATTAGTTTGAAGATTTTATTTACATTTATAGATTATACTTATATCGTATTCAAATCAAAAATGGATTATGTTGCATCCATACTAATATTATAAATGCGAAAGTACCTAACTCTGTCTGTCTGTCTGTATGTTACGCTTTCACGCCTCAACCACTGAACCGATTTTGATGAAATTTGGTATAGGGGTAGATCAGACCATGAGAAAGGACATAGGCTATGTTTAGTCGCGATAACCGACATCCACGCGGGCGGAGCCGCGGGCAAAAGCTAGTATAAAATATACTTAAGAGTTTTCGCACAATGTTATAGGTTACGTACGTAAGTAAAAATACATACGTAAACGTAAAATGATGGCACACAGACCAACTAAACTACGTTATTCCACTCATTATTCCAATTCAATTTACTTGGAACGGATTGTCACTGGTAATATCCAGCCTAGTCACTGCCTTGCATTACCTAACAGCATACACCAAAGTTAATTTAATATTATTGACAAAAGTAAAAAAAATACATACGTCAGTGACTGAGAGACCTTTCATTTCTTCAGCTTTATTAACCATGATCTATAACCGTACCATGGATTTAGGAGACTGATTTTGTCAGGCTATGAAATATCATCAACTATCAAAATTGAACAATATTCTTTACAATACAAAGTTTAAAATGTCAAATTGTACATAGATCTGTCAATTTTTATACAGAATAACTAGGTTTTTTTTCAATGATTTTATGACAATGGTAGCTAGACCTTTATGACAAGTCTTATTTTGTACGATATAACTTTAGTTAAAATGATTGATGACGATGACGATAATGGGTTAATGATGATGATGATGATAATGACGATGAATGAGATGATTGCTACCTCAGTAAAGTTGTGGGGACTTTACTTAAAGCTCCCTGGGGAGATTGGGATTGAACACGTAGAGTCACAATTCACTGTAATATGCCACTTTCCTACACGCGTGTGAGTTGTCCAAGACTTTATGTCTAAAAATCCTCGATTTTTATACATAAAAACTCGAATTCACACCAATTTCGGAAAATAAAATAATACTGCGATGCGTCCTCTACGGTTTCCCGCCAAAACTCCCCAGAATAACTAGTTAAAGATAATAATGTGACTAGATATTAATATTAATATCTATGAAATGACAAGGTTAGGTTGCATGATAGGTTTATTATGAATGATAATGATAAACTTAGACTAAAAAAAAAGAAAATAAAAAGGGTATGCATACAGTTGGAACACTGACTTGGTGTCGTCGACCACATCAACCTCGTGATGCGGTTGTGTGATCGGCGTGTTGCTGTGGCCCGCCGTCGGGTCATCCGCACCCAGCTCGCCGTTCGTTGAACTAACCACCTATGGGACAATATGGACGTTTTATAAACATTTGGTGATTTTTGACCGGAATAGGCACTTATTTACTTATTGATATGATAACATCAGCGTTGTAAAATTTTTGTACAGTCACCCTCTGAAGTTGCTGGACTAGCTTTACAATGTTATTTTTAAGTTATCGCGGTGTAAAGTCATTGTTATTTATGCCTGTTCGGGACTTCACGCTATAAAAAAAAATTCACTTACTTTTTGCCGACGTTTCGGGTGCGATTGCTGCACCCGTGGTCAAGTCATAAATAACAAATAGCTTTACAATGACATAAATAAGAAATCTATAGGTATTTCATTTTAGTTTATCCTTTTTGAAATGTTTTAGAGTTAAAGTGATTGGTGACTTCGAAAGTGTGAAGCAACTTTTGAGGGTGACTGTACTTGGATACTTGATATAGACCTTTCTTTATTGGGAACGTTTTCAAAGACCCAGATTTAGTCCCTCTAATAAATTATAACTAATCATATGTCTAAGCTTTTCCAAAATTTTCATTCCTATTAGCATGAAGTTTTATGGTCTTTAGCAAAAAGATAACTATGTCTGTCACATGGGTTATATGATGTTATATTTAAAGAGCTTTATAATTTTAATGAACATTTAGCTCATGCAAGTATAAATGACAAGAAATCTCGTTTTTGTTACTTGATCGACCTATAGGCAGTGAATGATATCCATCTGAATATATATTTTAGTGTCCAGCTCTGCAAATTTTAGATAATGCTCCCAATTGTCGACTAAAATTGAAGCGTACCGTCAAGGCACCGACTCAATTTTTGACAGGTGTTCACTTAAATAAATCATCTGTCCTTTTCTATCTGATAATGAAAGAAACAGATGCAATTAGAAAATTTTAGAGAATTTTAAATTTAGAGATGTAACAACAGAATTAGCAGCAATATTAACACAAAGACAAAGATTGGTCTAGCACAAAGCACTTTTTTAATTATTACATCTTCTTGTATCACTTTAAAAACAAATAACGATTTATGTTGATAGTTTCAATGCTACATTTAAGATTTGAGAATTCAATAAAATTACAAGTAGTCTATATTTGAGGTCTTTGACGTATATATACTTCACCTCCCAACTTTGGTGTCATTATTTCAAAATGTCTTCACGTTATGTGTTATATCTTCAGTTAGAGATATGTACGAGAAGTCAAAATATATTTACATCTTCCATACTACGCTAACTACGTACTAAGGAGCGAATTTAATGCCGCGGTAGCGAAATTACTGTGTGTAATAAATTTAAATGTGTAATATCGGAACGCAAAACAATCCATGTGACAGATTTGTACACAGACAGTGTATCCCTAATTTACTTCACCTCTGGCAAGGATACAACAGAAAAATACATGAATAGAATTCCGCTACCGCAGCGAGCGCTAGCAAAAACGCTCTGCGTTATTTCGTAGTCTAAAGCGGTTCACACGTACAACAAAATTATTTATAGAAAATTAGCAATAAGATTGGTACCCAATGCGTGCAAGTATCAATAAAACAATACACGGAAAAATAGCTGGAAACCCATTAATAAGCTGAAGTGTACAGTATTCTATGAATGAATATTGGCAGGTGCTTTGAAGCTTCAGGTAGGTACAATGAGACCGATGCTACATGAATCAAATATTTCATCTCATATAAAGACTGGACTGCAATAAAAAAATTAAGAATTCCACCTTTAAAAATAAGAAAATAACTAAATGTACCTTTCAAAATTCCTCTAATCTAACAAGCGATTTTAAATGTCGCATTTGTAGACAAATAAAACGCATTTAAATTAAGTGTGGTGCTTGAATAAAATAAATGACTTTGATTTCTGATGTTTCGATCGACTTACATCAATCATCGTCACAGGTGGACTGTCAAAATAATATTTAAGAAATTGTAGTTTGAAGATACGTATATCTGGCACAGTGATTGAAATCGAAATCAAAGTAGATGTATCGACAGTGATTTCAATGTTTTAAGATTTTTTTTTTTTCAGTAAACCTTCCATGCGTAAATATTGAACATATAAAAAATAGTCAAGCATTTTTGACTTTCATAGGTAAATAAAATTACAAAAATAACCACTGTTCTGCAAATTTGTACATCAATAAATATTGAAGTAGCCAAATTACAAACATCATAAGCATGATGATTTTCGATTTAGTACGTAGTAAGTTCTACCAACAATATTTACGTTTACCTAAGTAAATATTGGAAGGTTAATCGTAACAATACTATAAGAGCAATATCGAATCCATGTACCAAGCCTAACAGTTAAGACATTTTAAGCGTCATGCAGACAGTCACACAAGGATTGTCGCAAATATATTCAAAACTGACCGTGGACAACGATCCGGGAAATTTCACATACCGAAAATGTTTATTCTTCAATAGCTAAAAAATAAATACACCAATATACATTCACACATACAAATAATTGCGACCATAAAATAATAATGTAAAATAAGAACATGCTAAAGTGGGTGAGAAATGTCTAATGTCTATGTTATTGACTGGGAATACACTAATAATAAATAATCTCAGAGTGCGACGTTCTTGCCCAGAAATGTTACTAGATAGAACATATTATTGTGTGTGACAAATTGCTAGCGTTACAATTTATCCCTTAAGTTGAAATCTTGAGCCACATTAGGAAGTAGGTATAGAAAGTTGAGTGTTGCCATTTTTGACATCATGATTTTTTAAAATATCTGCGGTAGCCTAGTGGTATGGGTAATGGACTGCTGAGACGAGGTCTCGGGTTCGATCCCACGTTTACCATGGCACACACCAATGACTTTTCGATGCTTTTCGAAGTTATGTGTGTATTTATCGCAGGTTTATAAGTGCCCGGTTAATGGCAATAGGCTCGCCATCTATTACATTGGGACCTAAACATAAACTGGCGAAATGTGGGTGCTAGCACCTCTGCCTACCCCTTCGGGGAATACAAGCGTGAGTTTATGTTATGTTATGTTATGATTTTTTAAAATTATTTTGCTGCAATGAAAGTACGATCAAAATTTACTTTTTCATGTAGAGAGCGAAAATTTGAGTGTATTTTAAATCAATGTTCACTGACGATTTACGATAACGTTAAGAGTCCGTACTACTCCAGCTCGAATTCAAATTTTACCCCCGCGCGCTTCATATAGCACACGCGCCGGCTCTACTCGCGCGCATATGCAGCTATCTCACTCCCGCGATGACCCCGGGCCGGCCAGTTCACGCGTCACGTGTATCAAAATCAATCGATAGGGTAAAGTAGCTAGTAATTAGACATCAAAAAAATTATGGCAATAAACAAACTTTTGAGAAAAGTGTGCATCTTGTAATGATAATTTACATAAAACTTATAATATATTTATACTTATTCTATTAATATTATAAATGCGAAAGTTTGTGAGTATGTATCGCTGTATGTATGGATGTTTGTTACTCTTTCACGCAAAAACTACTGAATGGATCTGGCTGAAATTTGATACAGGAGTAGATTAGAACCTGGAATAACACATAGGTTGCTTTTTATTCCGGGTTAAGGTTCCCATGGGTTGCGGGAACGGGAACAACTCCACGCGGGCGAAGCTTCGGGCAGCAGCTAGTATAATATAATAATAGCACCCCTTTTTTTCTTTTTTTTTTCGTGCGGAAATCCCCTCGGATACGGGGGGTATGCCGGAGCCGGAAGGGGAGGTTATGTCGGACTCGAACCGACTAAAACCGCACGCCGACTATGGGTCTTGGTGCTAGGCCGGAGGTGAGGTTGTCATAGACATATCCCTCGCACCCCGGCTGACCCAGGGCCATCCCTTACGGTCTGGCCCTCCTCATGAGGGGGGACAACGGTGTCTCCAACTCGCCCCCGGAATGGGGAGGCGCGCTATTCAGCGCGCCGCCGCCGTGGCCTGCTTCTGCTGGGGTGACAGGCGGCTCCACCCGTCACCCCCAGGCCCGCGCTCATGGGGGACGGAGGTCAGTCAGTGCCCTCCGACGCCCGAGTTGCCTGCGCGCGCGGGCGGCGCGATCCGCGAGTCTTTCTCGCTCGCGCCGCCTCTCCCGCTCCGCCGTCTCCTTCACGACCATTACCTGCTCGCTGAAGGAGACGCCGGCCGCCCACGCGTCCGCGCAGCGGACCATTGCTGTGAGCAGGGTGGCGAGGGTGAGAACTCTCACTCCCAGGGCCGCCACTAGCTCCCGCCTCGGTCCGGCCCATGCCAGACACTCGGTGAGCGTGTGCAGCCCCGTGTCCTCGCTCGCGTCACAGTGATGGCACTCGGACGTTGGCTCCTTTTCGATCCGACACAGATATCGCCCGAAGCACCCGTGCCCGGTGATAATCTGCGTCAGTCGATACGAGAGGCTGCCATGTGGCCTCTCGAGCCATTCCCCCATGATGGGCCTTACCGCCTCTATGACGGCATGCCCTGCGCGTCGTTGCTCAAGTCGTCGCTCCCACTCCGCCACCATGATCCCGTGGAGCCGGGACCTCTCGGCCCGAATGTCTTCGGGCTCGGGATCGTATCCTCGCTCCCGCGCCTCCTTACGGAACCGATACAGTGCCGCAAGGGATCTCGCTTCCAGGATCCACGTTGGCGATCCGGCTAGGAGACTCGCCGCTTCAAAGGATATCGTGCTGTACCCCCTAATGGCCCTGCAGGCCATCGTCTGCTGCGGCACATGCAGCAGTTGCACGAACCTGGCCTGCAGGGCGTCCGCCCACACGGGGCACCCGTACAGGGCCATGGACCGCACGACACCCGCGTAGAGTCTCCTGCAGGAGTCCTCTGGGCCCCTCAAGTTGGGCAGCAGCCGCATCAGCGCGTTAGCTGACACCAACAGTTTGGGGCGCAGTCTTCGGAAGTGCTCTCCGAAGTCCCACCGACCGTCGAGTACGAGCCCCAGGTATTTCAACCGGGGCTTGATGTCGATGGGAGTACCTCCTACTGTCAAGCTGGATCCCGGGGTTGGCCTGCGCCGAGGACCATGAAAGAACAAGGCCTCGGATTTGTGCAGAGCCACATCGAGACCCAGCCGCCGGATCCGATCCACGACTTGAGCAACAGCGGTCGTGGCCCTCTGGGTCGCCTCGCGGTGTGTAGCGCCACTCACCGTCACTAGCGTGTCGTCCACGTAGCACGTGACGGTGGCACCGAACGCGAGCTCACCGCGAAGCACCCAGTCGTATCCGATGTTCCACAGGAGCGGCCCCAGGACCGATCCCTGTGGGACACCGCACGATATCTCACGTCTACCGACGCCGGTCGCACTTGGGTAGATGACGGCCCTCTCCGTCAGGTACGCCCCGACTATGCGGCGGAGGTAGAGAGGCACATCGTGGTACACGAGCGCCTCCCTGATGCAACTCCAGGGCAAGGTCTTGAACGCGTTGGAGATGTCCAAGGACACCGCCAACATCACCTCGCCCCGGGCAACCGCATCCTCCGCCAGAGTCCTCACGCGCATGATGGCATCCACAGTGGAACGCCACCGACGGAAGCCGTACTGCGTGTCCGCTAGGTCCGGCCCCACTCTAGAGAGGTGCTCGACGAGGCGCTTGGCAATCACTCTTTCGAAGAGCTTGCCCACCTCGTTGAGCAACACTATGGGCCGGTACCCGGACGACTCGTCCTCCGGGCGTCCGCCCTTGCGGATGAGGACCAGTTTCCCCGTCTTCCACATCTTCGGAAACTGGCCCCGCTCCAAGCATGCGCTGAGGAACCCTCGCAGTCGGGGTTCGAGACCGTCTTCTCCTAGAGCTAGGACCCACGCACGGCCTGGAATGCCGTCGGGTCCCGGGGCGGTGTTCTTCTTGGCTCTAAGCCGTCGCACCGCCAGCTCTAGTTCTACCCAAGTGACCTCGGGCAGGTCGTCGTCAATAACCACGCCGGGCGCATCAGGCGACCGAGGTAGCGGAGTCATCTGCGGCGGAACGTGTTCCGCCCGCGCCGGCCCAGCTCTCCAGAGCCCTGCCTCGCGGGTTCGTGTGTCGGGACCCCAAGCCTCAGACCAGGCATTGAAGTCCCCAAGCACAAGAACCGGGCGAGGGTGACAGGCATTGACGACGTCGGTCAGCCGCTCCAGCGACCGCCGATACTGCCCTATGCGTCGGTGTAGTGCTGGCGTGAAATAGACAGCCACGACCGCAATCTCCCCCACACGCGCCGCTAGGATGCCTTGCTCCCTTGCGATCACCACAAAGGGAGGGGCACCCGCAGCGGCGTTACGCACCAGTGCCATCGATCCATCCAGGTCGACCACCCAGGCAGGCCCGGGGGGGCGGTGGGTGTATGGATCGGCGACAGCGGCGACGTGTATGGACCACTGTGCCATGCTCTGGAGCAGAAGTGCCTGAGTATCGACACCGTGGCCCACGTTCGCCTGCAGGATGCGGAGCTGGGGATCCATTATGGAACCATCTCCGCATCCCGCTGCGAGCAGTTGGCGGAACGCCCGCCTCGCGGCTTCGGCTCCCCTCCGGTGCAGGCCTTGCTGCCAACCCGATGGTCGGCCGGTTTGCCCTCCGCTGCACACCTGAAACAGTGCAGCGGAGCCTCGCAACCACCGGCCCTGTGACCGGGCTGAACACAGCGGAAGCAGCGGTCACCAACCGTCACCTCCGCCGTGCACTGCACCCCCACGTGCCCGACCGACAGGCACCTAAAACACCTGGCCTGGTCGAGCCTGCAGGAGCTGTGCCCGCACCCCAACGGTTGAGGTGGTTATGTCGAACTCGAAGCGACTAAAACGCACGCCGTCCCAAGTTCTTGGTTGCCGGAGGTGAGATTGCCAAAAGCATATCTCTCGCACACCGGCAGACCCAGGACCATCCCTTTCGAGATGGCCCCCTTCGGGTTGTGGGGACCACAGTGTCCCCATCTAGCCCCGGTTACGGGGAGGCGCACTTTGCGCCGCCGCCGCGGCCTGCTTCTGCTAGGGTGACAGGCGGCTCCACCGGTCACCCTCAGGCCAGCGCTCATAGAGAACTGAGGTCGTTCTGCGACCTCTGACGTCCCGTTCACATGACACCATCGTTACGGCGCTGGGAGCAGCGCACCGAGACGCAGCACTAAAGGCCACGGCAGGGGTTGCTCAAGTCGTGGGTCGGACACGGCGGCTGGGTCTCGAGGTCGCCCTTCACAAGTCCGATGCTCTGTGCTTCCACGGACCTCGGATGGAGCCACCTGCGGGATCCAGCCTACAGGTAGGGGGCGTCAGCATCGGCATCGAGCCCTCGATTAAGTATCTGGGGCTCGTACTCGATGGCCGGTGGAACTTCGGACATAACTTCCGAAGTTTGGTCCCAAAACTGAGGGCAAGCACTCGCGCGGCTGATGCCCAACATCAGGGGACCCAACGCTCCCTGCAGGAGACTGTACCTGGGGATCGTGCGAAGTATGGCACTATACGGGGCCCCCGTATGGGCAAAATCTGACGGCCAGTAATGTGGCTAGATTGCTGAGCCCACAGAGGGCGATGACCCTTCAATAGAAACAGATGAATGGAAATTCATAATTACGTACTGTCTATAATAAATATAGGAATACGTATCCCAACAAGCAAATTAGTCTTATAAGGTTGAGTTTATTCAGCTATTCGGTGATATAAAAGTCGAGTAAGTGTGAATTATTCAGCATGTGTCGTATAAAAGCATCTTATATAGCATTTTAGTTATTCAGCATTTCGGTCACATAATGATGCTGAGTAAACGTTTACTCTGCATACTTATATGACTAAAGTGTCGTATAAGATTTGCTGTATAAGTCGCTAGTATACGACCCTTATGTTACTATTTCGTCGAGTAAAAGCACATTATATAACTTTCTTGTGACACAGTCGAATAAAAGCTACATCGTTGCTTTTATACTGCTATTATGTTGTATAAGTTGCATTTATACGACTATTACAAGCCTAGTGCCAAGTGTCGTATAATTGCTTGTACTGCTCAATTATCACTTGTCTTAGTTTTCTTGTGTACAATAAGTGGTTGATTGAATAAATAAATAAACAAAAGATCTTTTTTAGAAAACTTTTTAGGAAGGTCTAAGGAACCCTAAAATATAATCATGGCGCTTATACTGCTAATTTGCTGTATAAGAAGCTATTATACGACCTGTTAGCAGTAAAAATGGTGTACAAATGAATGTTGATATAAAAAATATTTGTTATTATATTCATATTACTAAGAATTGAAGGGGGCGTTAAATATTTATGATAAAACCTAGTATATTTCATCAGAAAACTTACCTTCGCAATACTTTGCAAACCTATGCGTGAGTTTACGAACCTACATTTGGTGCAACCTACAAATTAACATGTCTGCTAAATAAATTGTACTTATAATTTTTTATAATTTTTAAAACACAACACGACGCACTTGCTTAATTTAACAAACAAACGTAACATAAAAGTCATATAAGTTACAGTTATAGCGCAACTTAAGCTTGTAACAGTCACTCCGTTACCTTTATACGATGTCTATGTGACTGAATTGCTGAATAAAATGGGCCCAAATCGCGTTGTATAAACGTTTTCATTACGTTTATACGACTTCTATTAGGAGCCAAAATGCTGAATAATTTGCGTTGCCGCGACTACTACACGACATATTTTTGCTAGTTGGGATGGTAGTAGTACCTAACTACTGCTATATTTATATTATGATCATTCGGGTTGGTAGGTATGTAGGTAGGTAGGTACTCACGTATTTACAGAAATATTCCGTTTATTCCGAACCTGACCCGAAAACTTGACCCGGTCGCGGGTTAGGTTAGAAACTTTAAAAAGGACAACCCCTAACTCTCATACAATCTTGGGCCTGCATGTACAGGGTTGAAAATTAGGCAATATTTAGACCATCTAAGGACATTTTGTTTGCCTAATTTTCACGACGATTCATAATGGCCAAGTTTGTTTAATCGAGCATTGTTCATAGGTTTTTAGGTTATGTTGTAATACATAATGCGGTCAAACAGCGTCTTATGTTGTGTTGTGTGTGATAGCTACACAAGTTATTCGCGTATCGCTTTTATTTGTAAGTAGGTTAGCAGGTTTTATTAGTATAGAAAAGGGCAGGTCATTAATATTTTTAGTCATTAATGTGGAATGGTCAACTATATATGCTAAATAATAAAACTGATATGTCAAAGCAAAGACATGCTTTAGCTACTTTCTTGTTGCACGATATTAAACCTTATAGTTTTATGATATGCAACTGACATTTACTCTAAAGGTGGTAAAGCAATCCTTCCCTACCCTCACTTCAGACGGCAACATCTGAGTGACATCCTTTTGCTACGGTTACCACTTTCCACAAGGCTGTATACATACTTGTTTGCTGTAGTAATATAGAATTAATTATATAAGTAGGTAATAAAATAAAACAACATTATTTTAAAGATTACTATATTTTTAAAAAGTATTTTAATCTCTATCCCGGGTATCTTCCTATTTGGCTTTAGAAATGCTTTCACTAGGACTTAGGTCTTTCCTCCCCTTTTTAAGCATCATCATAGTTTATTAAAATGTTGTCAAGAAACTGTGCAGGAGGTGTTATATTGTCTTGGAACCGTGCCCAACCGAGATACCATATTACACTCATTATGTGGGCACAGCACCCGACTGTTCTCTTACCTACAATAAAATTACAGCAATGCTGTAATATAGCATTCCTACCGCTCAAAGAACTGTCAACTAATATATATATACGTAATAAGTTCTACTACTTATATTCCTGGACTTTATTTTTCCTCTTAATAACCAAGTCGTTTGAGATATTGACAGTTCTTGTAGGAGGTCTCTATCCACCTCTCTGCACACTTCAATGACATACAGAATACACACTTGTCTGTGCCCCACTGTGATTGTGCTGGTCTGTTCTCATCCAAACATGCACATTGAGCTTGAATCCAGCAAGATTCGCAAATGATTGCATTCACCTTAAACAGAGATCATGTTATAAGCACTGAATATTCCATTAGTCATATAGGCTAGTTCTTCATGAACGTTACACATATCAGACAAAATAAATTGTCATATACAAAAGTTGACATAATTTTCTACGGGATTAGGTAGACTCGTAGTAATTTCTATTCTATAGCAGCTATCACACAGCTTGTTAACGTTAATTATAATAAGAATTTCAAAAGAGCGAGAAATAACGAATAGGTACTTACTATTTGTGGTGCGACCCATTCACGTATACAAGCTAGTATCACTGCATCGTTCAATAAATGTCTGCCTATAATATTGCACCGATCGGTAGCGATTCCACAATTCACACAGAGATTTATTGTGATAGCTTTCAGCCGATGTGGTAAAGTCTAGTCCAGTTTTAAAGCCAAGGTCAACAAGTGTAGCAAATAACGGTGTCCGGTAATCAAGCAAGGGTCAATTAGTTCGAAAATCATATACAATTCACAGAGTAAAAGCAGCAAAACACAATGATCTCAGCGAGCCCAAGGAAAGCGAATGCGACATTTTCAATGACAGGAATGAAAATCAGTGAAAATGACATATGATGTTACAGATTATTATGAATTCTAAATGAACGATTATTTACATAGACTTTGAACACACTACGATTATTTACAATCGATATTTTGACTTCCATTATGAAGGAGACAGGTGTCTTTCTGATTAGTGAACTGAATAACGAACATAAAGATGCTACATAGATATTTTGAAATCATTTTGAATTTTAATTTCATAGTTATTAGTTATCGATTCGATTTCATAATCGAATCGATAAAGCAAGTATAATCATAGCGCATTTACGAAGATCGGATTAAGTATTACATTCAACGTTTACGAAGCTTGTTGATTAATGAAAATCACATTTTTAAACTTTTGTCGCACTTGGCCATTGCTGATTGTAATGAAGTCTTAACAAAATTATAACACAAAATAGACGATTTTTTTGAGGTAGGTTTGATGTCTGTGCACTCGGGCCCAAAATGGGGTATCTCCTTTGTTCCGAACGTAACCCTCTTCCTAACCTGACCCGACGACGGTCTCGTTCATATCATAACCCGATCTGGCACTTCGCCGGCTGCAGCTGCGGCACGCTCGCTTCGCTCGCTCGTGCGTTGGGGTCACAGTTCTAACCTAACCTACAGAAGTTGGAGTTACCGCACTTCGACTTTCGGCTCTGAGTCGCCCAACCGTGTCGTCCGTCGTCGCAGTGAGCGACCTGTAGTAGGCAGGTGCCTACCTGAAAGACTTGGGCTGCTACTGCAAGATTATTTTTGTCGATACATAGGCAGGTATGCCTATGTCAATCCAAATTTTTGAAATAGGTAGGTATTTTACTGACCTATTTATTACTTTCTACTAATATAGTATTGCAAATTGTTATGTACCTACACTATAAGCTATTTAGGTAGGTAGATTAGATACTTACTATAATAATAAATAAATAAATATTCCACAACATTCTACACAGCGCTATCTAGACCCATGGTAAGCTTAATTAGCTTGTGTTATGGAATCTAGAATGCGGATAAACATCCTTAGATACTTTTTTTTGTAAATATATACATATATTATACATAAAAACACCCAGATCAATGCAAATAGCCATATTCATGCATACAAATATTTGCACTGAGCGGGAATCGAACCCGCGCCTCTCGCGTGGCAGTCGCGTGCACTACCACCACGCCACAGAGGCTGTCTACATAATACATCGTTCATAAATGATTTAATGTTTTTACGCCAACATACACTTTTCCTCTTTTCGGCCCCCATTTAATTTTCGCCTGTCAAAAGGTAGGTACTTGAATACTTTCGTATCGTCTATCATAATCGTCTGCGCAGAGCGCGTGCGACACAAGTTCCCCGTATGATAGCCGAAGCAACACTGAGGAAGAGGCCGGGCGGCAGGGCGGTTCTAAGTTTAATGGTATCGCTTGAGTAAAAATTTAGATATTTGCTAGTTACGCAGAAACCAATGCATATTTGTAAAATTTGAAACACATAATGTATCTTAACAGTTAAACTGCAGTTATTGTGTAAGTCTAGTGATCCTATTTTGCGTATTTAATCCATAATATCGTTTCATTTGTACGGTTTAGAGGTAACTTTGCAATGGTTTTCTATCAAGAAAATTTTACGGAATCGTGTTTTTGCCACACATAAACATTAGTATTTATCCTCAACTTTACCACACATGAATTAAAAAATCCATGCTTTAGAACTTTTGATATTATACACGTTTATGCTATGTCATTTGAGGTAGTACGGACTCTTAATTGTCAAAACGTTCGTAACTTAAACACTCGTTAAATATTTAATACCGCAGTGGCTCTGTCTATAATTGGGGAAATTTAAAAATTAATGATGGTGACCTGATGATTTATTTTCATTACAGTTCGTAAGGGCCTTAACGGTCAATAAAACCGATCATCTATTAGTAAACAGATACAGGTAACTAAATAAGTACTTCGCTCGATGGTTTAAGTGTAATGGAATAAACCCTGCTTTAAATTAAACTGTTTTATGAAAAAAAAACGTTAACGAGTACCACAGATATATCCGAAACAATATTGTGCATCAACTATATAAGAATAATCAAAATCTAAACACTTTAAGTACGACATTCATACGTGATATCATAAAAAATAACACATCATAAGCACATTAAATGATATGTAGGAAATATATCTATACACAAAGACGTATACTAAATATACGAAGATAGTGTTATGTGCATTAGTAATAGGGCCTAATGCCTACAATGCAATTGCGGGTACGATTTGCGCACAAGGCAAGGCGTTTAGTATGAAAACCCGCAAGTGCCTTGTACCTGCCACCGTACTGTCACCTAACAGGCACGGCCTCCATGTCGCGATTCTAAGTGCCGTGTCTAATAAATAGGATACCATAATATATTCATAGAGCTACACCGCGAGTACTGGAAGTGTCCATAAGCCCTTCACCATCGGTAAGTTCATGTGAAGGCGCACTGAGTTTGAATTTATAAAAAAAATGGACGCTGAAGAAATCATTCACAATTTCAATGCAATTTTAAAGGTTACCTGGACATTTGTCATACTTTTTATATTCAAGCTAATATACGATGTGTGAGTGAGTTAATCTGCAGGGTGAGTTTTGTTACCGCGTATGAATCAAACCACTTGATCTATTGCCAAAAGATGCCCTAATTAAATACATACATTTTACTTTCAAACTATTACTCAAAATGAAATGTGCGGGTGGTGTATTTGCTAGTTAAACCGTTACCATAACCTCAATCGAGAAATAAATGAGTTTAAAAACTGTAGTATCATCGTGTATCAGCAATAGATCTCGTAGGTGTCTCACCTGCACGGAACCGTGTCTATCAGCGGGCGTTAGAATTCCGGTGTTGAGCGGCGTCGCTTTCCCGCTGTGAGGCCAGTTGCCGCCGGAGTTGGCAGTGCCGCCCGTGCCGAAATCCTTGCTCTTCAGCACTGCCAACTGTTGGTCCGTTCACACAATGTACATAACTGAACCATGGCAACCTTATCCACCTTCCGTGTAAATTTAAAACTGGAATAAGTCTACATTTAGGAAGAAACTAATCCACGATAATCTCAATACCATCAGCTTACAGATGTTCGTCGACGTCTTAAGGCGACGTTGTAATAGTATAATGGTATTAAGATAGTCACGGGTTGAAATTCCGGCCAGAGTGTTGACTTTATCCAAATTAAATTTACAAGAATAAGTTAGCACAAGAATAGCTTTAAAAATTATTTATACTTGTGTATCAAAATATTAAAAATAATTTTCGTTTTACTAGTATAATATATGTACATCATTAATTAAGTTTATAAAGAATAATATTAATAAATTTACTCGTGACTGATTGACCAGTACCAAAAGGCCTTAACATTAACCAAACGTTAAAACGGAAAACACAAAGCAAACTGATTCCTCAATCAAATCGTAGTTATTTAACACAACTTCACAAATAAAACACGAACGAATATCTTAATGAGTGAAGAGGGGTAAAGGAAAGTCTCTCGAATCATATCAGAGCATCTAGAACCCAGGCATTGCTTCAAATTGATAGACAGCGCACAACTATAAGCATAGTTTGTATTGTAGGAAGTTTAAAAACATTCTTAAAGGATGTAATCTAATGTATTGTTCTTTGTATCGTTTCTGTACTTTTTTTAATCTATGAGTAGGAAGAAAAATACTGTGAAACTCTTACACAAAATTGACAAATTTGTAGCACGCTGTACTTAAGAATATATGTAAAAATGAAATTTACAGTTGTCACACATT
Organism: Eilema sororculum; assembly: GCA_914829495.1. Lineage (NCBI taxonomy): Eukaryota > Metazoa > Arthropoda > Insecta > Lepidoptera > Erebidae > Eilema > Eilema sororculum. The sequence continues at coordinate 12,725,361 of OU618552.1, read as the reverse complement.
TGGATGACGGTTACAATTTGATAGCATTCTCAAAAAATTCACACAAGAACTCATTGAACTTGTTAGAAAGAATCTAGCATGAACTCCCTAGAAGCGCCAAGCCAATACTGCAATTGATACTCTTAAAAACAAACAAAAATCATTGTTTTACCTCTACACATAATTTAGGGTTGGTCAAATAAAAACTCTCAGTTTCGCCGAGGGAGTATTTTAGCACATGTTTAGGAACTTTAGGAATGTTTGCAAAGGGACCAACCTTATAGCCATGCTGTAAAAATAAAACAACGGGTAGTTGCACAGGGTTGTAACAATTGGGAACAATGAATACTTTTCAGTTGGCAACACAGATCTTTTGCTGAAAAGTAGTTTTTATCAACACTTGGAGAGATTTGTGGCGAGCGTCAAGGGCAGCAAAGGTACTAATAATAAAACAACAATTATTGTGTAAGCGGGCCAAACCTCTCCGGATATTAGCGCCGTCTCATCGTCCTCAACCAAACCAATCATATAATCACACAAATCATCCTGCACCGACAAAAAAGCTGTATGAGTTCGCGAGTCACGTCACTCAACTATTCCATTCATTGTATGTGTCACACAAATATATTAATTCCCCGAAAGGATAAATAACTCCAAATGAATGGTAACACGGTAATTTCATCTATATGGATATGTATGTCTTATATGTTTCACTACTATACTTGCAATAATTTTAGATACACTGGTGTCACATTTCTTACTTTTTTTTAATCATACTAATTCGTTCAGATAACTTAATAAAAGAAGAATGTGGCGCGATGCACAGATGGCATAATATGTGAAAAACTCTAGAATACAGTTTCTAATTTACTTAAGATCCGTATGTTATAGACAATTGAAATAGATATAGTACGGATTATTGTAGGCGTTTAAAGTTTGCATTTAAATATAAATTTTATGTAGTGTAACCAACTTCAACGAAATACAAGTAGACGAAAGAATAATAAAATTTCCTAGACAACATTATTTCAATACTACTCAACGTCCTAACTATTATCAGCAAAGAATGTGCGCTGCATTTCATTACAGTCATATATTATATTAACGAAAGTTATAGAGTGAGCATTAAAATGTAGTAGCCCCATTTGTGTATATTCTTATAAAATAGTTCAAAATATTGTATGTTGTTATATATAATAGTGTTGTTACCTTGTGGAATGGCTGATGGCTGTCCCGATTCGGTGAGACTACAATCTCTTGTCCAGTCTGAATCGAACCCACTGGTGTAGACTGGAATCATATCAATTTTATATTTAATAATAAATCATTAATTACATAATTAATTTAATTATACAAATACTACAGTTTTAACTAAATAGTAATACCCAGGTTGTTAGTAATGGAAGAAAATTAAGAACCATGCTAATGCATTGCCATAATACTATATTTATTGTTTATAGAATATAATCGTAGGGTCCTGGTAGTTTTGTTCGACTTCAAAATTAGAATACGGTCATCACTAACCTTGTCCGATTTATTCCTAACAATATTGGAGGGCGGTGCGTTGCGCAAGATTCGCATCACGTGAATGTTCGCAGGCTGCGACGGCGACACATAAGCAAGCATGCGACATGCAACATCTCAACATAAGTAAGCAACATCCATAACATGTGACAACCCTTGAGTGATTTCCATAAATTATACATGCAGTCTATGGAAGAGCCAAGTCATATTGGAATTCAGTATTTAAACGTGTAAAAAGTGCATCAAAACTACACAAAAACACGTTGATTAAGGCACAAAATTTTATTAAACAAATATAATAAATTATGTAACTTCTACTATTAGCGATGTTATCTAAGGAGTATTTAATTCGAAACAATTATTTAATTCATCAATTAAACCGTTGTCCAATATGCTACTACGTGAAGAATAAAAATCATAAACAAAAAAACTATATCCAAAGAATTCTGCAAACTTATCTTTCGAGTCAAAGAGAAGTTTATGTTAACATTGAATAATAAAAACTTACGAAATATGTGCATAGCGGAAGTTTTGTGCAGTTGGTAATACATAATAGCATGTTAGTACTTTAATTAAGACAAGCATGCCCGAGGCTAGAATACAATATCGTGTAATATAAAGAGATCTTTAATTGGATAATTTTACTGTCTAAATAAACATTGCACTTCAGTTCATTTCGTTAGAGGATTGCTTAGTTCTGTACCTCTAGCGCGGGTATTCATACTGAGAAACGACTATCGCCTTCGTCAGGCCTTTAATTACTGTATATTCTAGAACATGAAAGTTCTAAAAACCTAGATTCACACAATAAAATTTCTAGTTTATGTGTATTTAGTGTTCAATCGACTAGTATTCTTACTAGTAATGCTAATTAATAGTCATTATGATTTGTGTCAATTGAAATGAAACTATTTCATCAGCATTATTAAAGAAGTCAAGTTATTTCTTTCTTTATATTATACAGTACTAGTATGACTACAAATAATCCATAATAAAATAGTTTCCTAAGACTCGTGAACTCATGTTTATTTCTTTTAGACAGTATTGTAAATAAAATACTTTGTATAAGTTAGGGGTTTCATCTCTCAATCGTTACACGATATTGTATCTAGCCGTCGTCGCTAGTGTCACCAGTTACGTTCATTCATTTCGATACGTCTGTACCGTGTTCTGCTTGACGCACGCTTTTAATGGCAAAGCAGTGGTATTATTCAAATAATACAACGAAGTAAAAAAAAAACAAAAGGAACTTAACATATTTTAATACTTAATTTGCATTTGCCAAACATTTACTACTGTTACCGTTCGCGATTTGAATTCAATTTTTAAATAAATATTTTGTGATTCAGTATACCTATTGATGTTCATTCATAAAGTGATTCGCCCGAAACATGTATGACTGTTAAAAAGTATAAAATTGTTATGCAAGTGCAAATCAAAATATTTTATGAATATAGTGTATCGATCTCTCGTGTCTAAGACACTATTACTGGTTTCTACTTTTTTGTAGACCAATGAGTACATTATTCATTTATGAGCTCACTGATTCATGAGTTAGTTCCACAAAACGACTTTGTTCGTCTTTTCAAACATCATTTTAACTAGTTTCTAGGTTATTTAAAAAGTCGTTATGTAGAATTACGTATTTGAGTATTATAATTCTAAAGGATACAATATAAGCGGGAATAGCATAACATCAAACCACAATGAGGGCAAGAAGCAAGTCTGAAGTGAACTGTTTCTGCATAGTTATATAATGTTTCCTTGTTAAAAATAATATATAAGTGCTATTAAGAAACTTTTCATTTATATTTACAGTTCTAGCTATAAGTAAAACCAGTCTTGAGGTTGAATGAGTTACCAATATATATTTACAAGCCAATGTTAAAAAAGTGCTTTAAAGGTGACCATTCACCGGGAGCAGTCGCGTGTAATGTAACAATACAAAAGTCTTTTTTTGTAACTCTTAAAAGTATGACAAAAATTGTAGAGATTACAAACTGTGAATTCAAATGCAATACTGTATTACGAATGTTTAGAACGGCTATGTTCCATATTATATTCTATTCTCTATGTTCGTAATTGTATTTGGCGAAACTCGAATGTGAACAGTGAACTGTTAATTTACACTCGAATGCTCAAGCCGAATCCTTTTCTTAAAATAATCCTGAGTATTTTGAGGGTTAAGAAAATGGTATACAAAATTGAGTGGTAATAAATGATTCTATATACACGCGATACTTTACTTCTTTGCGACAAATACCAGTTAAAGGTCCAATCTAGCGGCTAATGTATATAAATCAATAAAATATATATATTCTGTATGTTATATGTGTCATGTCATGGTGGTATGGAATCTGTGCCTTAAAGGTGGATTGGTCATTGGATTTTATAATATTTTTGAAGAAGTACACTCCTGGGAGATGTTTTGATTGATTTTCTATTGTATTCATTAGACTTTTAAAATGGAGATCAACATACTTTTCTAACAGAACAGTTGATGACAATGTTTTTCATTTTAACAAATGCTCTGTTAGATGTTAGGTATTCTGAATGCATCAGTACTCAGAATAGAGGTCGGAAAGCACTCGAAACCGGTGGACTTGCATAAAAGATTTAACGACAGTAGAGGAAGCTTATGTAAGGATAGCAGATGGTGGGGTGGCTCTGCTTACCCAGAAGAGAAATAGGCGTGAGCATATTTTATGTACGGAGTGAAATGTTGAGTGCTAATATTTACAGAAACAAAGTACCGCGTATATATAAAGGTACACATTCACTTATCTATGAGTGTCGATACTTCAGAAAAGATTAAGTTGATATACGATTAAGCGATACAGTTGCGTTGTTGACCCACTGTCGAAAAATGAACGTGTGACCTTATTTCTATGGATGTCAGATGAAATGCCTATACCATTTAAAGATATCTACGAACAGATTCATATATTATGTTTCACTGAAAGTCTTTTCCCAGTCCAAAAGTTGGTCTTATATCTACTAATTTGCAGGAACTCATCATAGCAGATAATGTTGGAAACGTTTTCCGTTCATACCCTAAGTGGAAAAAGACCTTTATAGATTTCCTAACTGAATAGGAAATCGAGACATTATCATTCTTATATATCAATTGAAATGAAACCACCGTTTTTACGTTATCGTGAACTCTGTAAGAAGTAGATAATAAGGCGACAAGTGAGCAGTTTCATTTCAACATTGAAATATCAATGTTGTTATGTCTTATGATACGGAATTGTTTACCATTGTCTTGCCGGTCCAATCGAACTCGCCGTCGTCGACATAGCCGCGCCGCTCGAAGAGGTCGCGGAACATTCGCCGCAGTTGGTCGTAGTCGGGCGTTTCGAAGAAGTCCAGCCGACGAACGTAGCGCAAGTATGTCGCTAACTCTTCGGGGTGGCCTTCGCACAGCACCTGGATTATAAATATTAAATAATGTAGCTATGGGACTTTCATCTTTATGTTCTTAAAAATAAGAACGTTGGAGTGGATTTTGTTGTCTTCTGGAGGATGCATGTAACTGTTACAATTTGGACAAGTCTAATTTTCTTAGTCCGGTTAAACAGGGAATGATATATTGATTTTCTAATTTATGTATACGGTTGTTGAGTTTTCAGTGTGGCATCTAAGTATCATGGGAATTTTATATAATTTTTGGAAAAGCCTCTCTGGGTATCTTCTCATAATAGTAAGTTGTACTGTTTCTTCTTCTTATTTCTATCAATTTGTGAATGTGACTGATCAGATCATGCGTGAAGATATTAAACAAAAGAGTCACCACAAACAATCTTAACATTCGAATAAATCAATAAATGAATAAATTGATGTACTTTTGTATCTTCAGGTCAAGTTTAACATATTTCATGTGTTATTTATGATGAACGGTTTTAGAGCTACGGCGACCGGTAACTTGAACTGTGTTAAGCTACTCTGTGAGCGATTGTAGTTTTCACAAATATGTTACCGCGATAGTTATTTCGGTGTGTACAAGACGCGAAAATTTTAAAAACAAAACGTAAACTTGAAGGTCGAAACGCCGGTTATGCGACGCGTTTGTAGTTCAAATTCAATGAACCATACAAACGTGTTCTCTTTATTTCTGCCGACGTTACATTATGAATATCTTAAAACTAATTCATTTGGAAAATCGATGTTTAGCATTCAGGTGAAGGATTACGTCAGAAAATTTTCCTTATAGAAACAAAGACGTACTAAAGTTGTTATACATACAAGCGTGAACGAAGCGAGGACGCGGTCTGAAAACCTAGTATTTAATAGTGGCCTTGCTACAATAAGGACTGTACCACACCGTTCCATCGCGAAACTATATTGTAGCACTCCATTTAGTTCGTGGTTTTATACAAAGGACTTGTACGAAGATATGGTAAGTAAAAGATAGGGCTTTTCTCTATGACAGTAAAACACCCATGTAAAGTGTATGGTTGAAGACAACATGATCGTTATACAATAGTTAGCAAAATGTGGATTTTTACAAAATTCCATCTACTAATCTACACTGCTCTTCTAATTCATATTTTGAAAAATATTAAATTTATTTTATTAGAAAATAGAGTACCATTAAGTTACATCTAAATCCAGAGATGTTTCACTTAGGTACTGTTTATATTTAACCATTTGTGGCGACCTAATTACACTATCGACAAGCTAGGCCTGGATCAATAAGTAATCAAGTTCAATGTTAAGTCAATCAGTGTCTTTCAATGTGATACTAAACACCAAGTTCTGTAGGAACTTGTATATTAAAACACGATAATGACGTCCATCCGTGCTACGGTCTAATACTTTATTGTTGGGTGAGGTTAAAAACGATAAAATATGAACGGACGTATTTTTACTTATGTACTATTTTGTCTATATCTACCTCATATTTGATGGGCTGGTTAATAGGTTAATAAGGCAATATCATCCACATATTGGCTATTTATTCTAGGAATAAACTTTACTCGCGTTTGGTCAAATGTACTTTAAGACGGATTCCCGTATTTAGGAAAAAAGAGAGAAATCTCTGCTTCACACACAGGAATCCATCCTAATTGCGAACTGATTATTACAATTCTGATATTTAATGTTTGCAAAATGTTCCAACATTAGTCTGTGCAGGTGTGGCACCTTCCTTATACTAGTCTTAAAGTATATCCAAGCTAATTATTGTAGTAATACAAATCAGTCATTACCTCAATAGGCGTCGCTCGTTTGGTGTCACCAATTTTTTGGTATCGCTCTTTAAGTGTGTCAGCTTTTAAACCCTGCCAGGGTAAGGAACCTCGTAAAAAATACATAAACATATGCCCGAGAGCCTCTAGGTCGTCACGTCTAGATTGTTCTGTAAAAATATAAAATATAGTATTAGAATTAGGTATGCATATAATATCTATGGTAGTCGTCTCGTTCCGGGTAGTTGGGAGCCAGGGAAACTCTTAACTGTATTGGGTAATTAAAAGGCTCAAAGGATGATGAATAACTAGAAATAAATAGAACATAACAAGATATTTAAACTTTCTATTATGATTTCTCCATTCCGTGACTCTCGGGACTATGGAGCCTCGGGTCTTTGGAAGGCGTGCATCGGGCCGAAGCCAAGACGTAGAGGTCCTTTTAAGAGAGTTTAATATGCTTATTATTAATGGGGTATTTAACATTTTGATAAATAAATAGAACAATTGGAATCTCGGCAATAATTATTATCGAATTTTTAATATTTCAATAGTGCAGTGGTCATAAATGCAGCATTGCTTAAATATCAGAAACTCGTTGATGCCAATAAATAATGGTAAATATTACGATATTATGATATTAATTCGAATGTAATCTAATAATTTATCAGAATTTAAATAGGGTATGAACAGTTGCATGTTGCATAGAAATAAAATTAAACTCGTATACACTTTGAAACAAAAGCGTGACCTTTTGAACCCTTAACATAGTTTGCTTTTAGCATTTTAATAGCTTGTATGTAAAGAATTTGCACCTCCATTCAAGCGTTGTACTGAGTTATTTTATTTTGGTCGCGTGTGGTTTACTTTATAGAATAAAATCAACTGAAATAAAACTGAGTTTACTTTTCAGGCTTCGATATAATAATTATTGGGTGGGGTGTACAGGCCCTTATAACACCTTTGGGGTCCAAGACAACCTCAACAGCTAGGCGTGCACTTGCTAAGCAACAGAAGAGGGTCTGGCGTAGGCTTTCCTCTCCTGGTTGGGACGTTAGACGGCAGTTGCTCCCGGAAAACCCGTATTAAAGTAAAGTATCTCTTTATTGTGTACACCAAGGATAAAAAAACCTGTGTTGTTTGTAGGTACATTTCAGGTATATACAATAGGCGGCCTTATCGCACAGTGGCAATCCCTTACAGACAACTTACTTCTCTCACCAATCAAAAACAAAAAACGGATCCAGGTCTCCAAAGAGTAATCTTTGGAACTGGGAAATCACTCCAAGAATGATGATTCCAACGCAATATTGTCTTACAATCGGCGATATTGGTAGTATTAATACTAAGACATATTAGGGGACTAGAAAATTCCCCTATCGAGGTGGGATCTACTTCGATACTTAGTATTTAGCTTAGGAATGCGGACTGAACGGATTATTAGTCCCCACTATACTAGATTTTATTAGTTAAACCCTCTCCAGCTAAATGGTTGTATAGTGGGTGGTGTTTGAACCCGTGACCTCTTAATTGCGACGCTTTGGTCGATTACGTATACGTAACTGAAACTCTTGTGTTGTGTAATAGTGTCGCTACTTGACAGATTTTGGTATAAAATGCAGCGTCCAAATTAATGCAATAATTAACTTAATTTGTTGAACTTTTTTAAAAAGCTCTTTTGGGGTTGGGTCTGTAAATTTGTACTATAATTAATTAGGTACAGTGGACAAAGGAGATACAGTTGCACTTTTACATAAAGTTGTGTGTTTATAGGTGCAAGCGTATATTCTTTGTCGACTGTACATTACGTGAATAAGTTAGTAAAATTGTCCATCTTACCTTTTCCTAAATGTGTGTTTATTGACATGTATCTTGCAGTCCCGGTGAGTGACTTGTGTTCCCGATATGGGATATGTTTGTTTGTCTCTAAGTCTATATATTCTTTGGCCAAACCAAAATCTGAAATGTTAGAAAAATATTTATTAATATTATTAAAATTTTATAACTTATTAAGATGAAAATAATGTGACATTAACACTAGGCTACAGTAATTATTCCCAAGATTTATAGTATTCCACCGTCGCCCTTAAAGATATCCGTCTTTCGAAACTACCAACTTTCTTACGAGCTGTTGGAACTTGGAACCAATGAATGATTTTTCAACCATTTTTAAACATTGATTTTGGATGACTCCGCCCAAATATTTGAATGATTTTTTTATAGATGTCCACCGTCACCCTAAAAGACGGATAATAAGTATAAAGGGAAATTTGAAGCGATTCAGGTGTGGCGCAATAGCTCAGTTGGAAGAGCATTCCCCTGTATGGGAAAGGTCGTGGGTTCAAGTCCCACTTGAGCGCTTCTTTTTCCCGATGTATTTCGAATTTAAAAGTTAGCATAATAAATGCTAAAAAATGACTGAAAACATTCAAATGACTGCTCTGAAGACCTAAGACGGTACGGTGAGCTTTTAGTTAGTTCAAGTCCGCAATTAAGTTTCGTAGCACCCATAAAATAAATTGTTATGTGGCCCATTCCTTTGCTATTTGCAAGATCACTCTACTTTGTGCAAATCGTCAATACATTTAACGGGACACGACATTCGCTGTACTTTCAATCGATACAAATTGAGCACCTCTTTCATTTCCTTTTCATCAGAACGTCACATCTTACTAGGATGATCCCCATCCCAGTCCATGCCACACTCGCTCTCTTGTCCATTGTGCCCTTCCACCTGTACCACCGCAGACCTGTGTATGGCAACAGACAATGCTGTGGCCGTAGCCACGTATTGGGCCGACATAATTTAGGAGATTGACGAGCCATTGACACGAAGAAGAAGAAGAAGACTAGGATGATAAGTCCAAACTTATTGAATCAGTAAAATATATCATGGACGTATCAATACTAAACCACAGACCTCGTTCTAGTAGCGATTGTATTACCACATTATTGTTATATCTCGTTACCTAATCGCCATGACATGGACGACATCAATGTGCCTTTATCACTTTGCGAAATGGGCTGTCATAGAGCTTCATTAGACAAATGACACTCGTTAACAGGGCTGACGATATGTTTCTTAATAGACATGAACGTTGTTGTGTTGTGTGATTTGTTTTTTTTTCATTGAAATCGTATAACCTTCGCGGTTAAAACTTATAGATATGGGTTTTCATATGTGCATCTAATAAATTGATCTATGAAATCTACCAAATGAGAATGTACACAATATAAATGTGAAATTTTGGATGGATGTCTGTTAGTCAAATATAAATATGACACTGACATGTTCCTCAGGACAAAACAGTTCTGTTTTAATATGATGGCGATTTGGGTTTCACATTGGTACGTTTATAGTAAAATCACATTATTTTTTAAAAATAGAGTGCGCTAAGACGTAAAATCGAAAACATTATTACCTTATTAGGAAAACTAAGGTACGTTGACATAATATGTTAGAACATAATAATGTTAACAAAAATGTATAAATAGGGTAATTAGTGAAGGAGAGTTGAAACATTATCTTGTAAAGAAGACGTTAAGGTGTGTTCACAGTGTGAGTTTATAAAATTATACTAAAAGGAAAAACATTTTTTATTTTATTTTTTTACTTTAACTAAGTCTTTGGAATATTTTGTCTAAAAGTGATTCTGAACAACAAAAAATATATGTTGTCCTATCTATATTGACTGAGAGGGTCCTCAAAGGCACCATACACTAGAATATGAAGTATGTTGTTGGTTACCGCTGGGTCTAATTCTGTGCCAGATTTCAGCCCATCCTATTTAGCAGTTTAATCGTCAATGAATTACGAACAAACTAATTAACTTTCACATGTATAATATTAGTGGGAAAACCACTCCCACACAAGCGTTTTTATCGCTGTGTCGTGGGGATTTTACAATATGGAGTAGGTATATCCAGACTCAGAACAAATCTATGAGTCACACAAGTTAAATTGTTCCATGTTAGGATATGACAGTTAAGGCTATAAGTTGGGTAAGGTACGCCATAAATTTTTCTCCAATATTACTTAATACATACATACAATCACGCCTTTATCCCTGGAGGGTTAGGCAGAGGTGTATTAACGCCCACATTTCACTAATCATTGTATTCGGTCCCAGTAATAGGGGGTCAACCTATTGTCGAATTCCGGGAACTAATGTTGACTCCAAACATGCATCGGAGGCGAGTTTGGGTTGTATATATATATATATATATATATATGTCTGATGTTAAACAGCCCTATCCCTTAGTCGCCTTGTACGACACCGCATGGGAAGAAATAGGGTGGTCCAAATTCTACTCTGCCGGGAACCTTACTACGCTTCTAAAAATCAGAAATAGTGAACAAACGCCTATAGTGATTTTATTTATATGTATTACTTCGATTGCACAGCTGAACCTATTATAAGATGATGGAACACATTTAAACACATCTATACAAAAATATTGAAATGATACAAATACGAGTCAACTTATTGGCAGTTTTTAGCATAAATAATTGTAACGAGGTTGTGTAATGGAATATTTTGTATGGGCGGGGTTAACAAACTTTTCACATTAAAACATTGAAGCGTAATATTATTACAGGTATAAAATGTGTCGGTGACACCCAAATGTGGATTTATTCGTATGTTCTAGATAACATTATGAAGGTACAATGTGCTACTTTATTCGTGTTATGTCATAAAATCAAATGTGTAAAACATGTTATGCTATCGCAAAAAAAAAGTTTTTAATGTTTCCTGCAGCTTGTGGCAGGTGTTTTGCGTAAGTATTTTTACTATTTTGTGGACAAAATAAACTAATTTACTTTGATAATCTGCAAATTTCTGGATTTTCATTATAAATATTCACATTTTTATACCAGTGACGGCAATAAAAATATTATAAAGATTAATGAATGATGTGAATAGAATGCTGCTGTAGTCCTATTTTTACAACTTTTTACCTATGTCTATTATGGGTATTAAGTAACATTAGTACTACAAATGGTATAAAAGAAAATATTTAAACGTAACTCACCAATGATGTGAATGATTTTTTCCCTTTTAGTTGCAGTTCTACCTATTAAAAAATTTTCCGGCTTAACATCTCGATATATAAGATGTCTTGTGTGGACATACTCGATACGATGCAGCTGAAACAGACACGACATGCAATTATTAGATGGTACAATTATATTGTCAGTATCAATTGGTATTAACCGCACGGACCACTATATGAAGGACTTGATAATTTTATAGGTATACCTACCTACATAATGGAGCCTAACAGTAGTAGTTGATATAGATTGAAGTCCAATATTATATTTACCTAACACAACAAGCTTAGTTTAGTATAGTTTAGCTTAACTTAACTAAAACATAAAGTTGCTTGTCCATTAGACCGTTAAAGAGATACAGGAAATTCTTCCAGTGCTTGAACACAGATTTACTTTATAATATGTTATTTTTCACATAAACGACTCCGTTGATTGAGAATTGAGATACATCCTCTCTAGTTTCGCGAGCCGCGTTTCTTCTAAGAGATGACTGGATAACTCAAGAAATTTATTCATACAATTTGAGGGACTTAGTATTTGTTATTGAATATTATTGCACTGTAATTGCTTTTCCAAACTTGAATACGTTTATATCCCAACATCGTTTCAATAATAACGGAATAATTTGCAAATTCCTTGCGCCGATAGCCAATACATGACGATAATGTTGACAGTTAAAACAATTTGCAACTTGAATTACTTGTTTCTCTACACAATTACAAAAACAAGTTACAAGGTATTGATACATATTACACCCCTATTTCTCAAACCACACAGAAGTCTCCAAATGTATTTTATTATTTTGGTCATGTCGAATACAAACCGCCAAGACCTGTATTGCGCCGCGTGAGCTAGTGTGAACGCGGCTTAACAATGCGATATATTTCCACGTCGCATTGCATCAGTTACGTCAGTTGCCTGGCACCTAAAGCATTCAGTTAATATCACTTTGTGGTGCTTCAATGCTGCCAATACTTATTCAAGTCTGTTTTTCACAAGGTTGACCGCTCGAGAGTAACAACCGTTGTTGCTAGTGGAAAATCGTGACTAGGATCTACGTAGATCCAGGGATTCATAGAATAATAAAACTTAAACAATTACTCACCAACTGCATAGCGATCATTAACACAGTCTTTAAAGAGAAGCGACGGCCGCAGAGATCAAACAGATCCTCTAACGAAGGTCCCAGCAATTCCATCACCAGTGCGTTGTATTTACCGCAAGGTCCAAAATAATACACCTCCGGAATACCTTCCGCTGTCGACGGCGCTATAGGACCCACGGGAAATTAGGGTAGGAAGGGGGGGAGAACAGAGCACATGTAGTAATTAAATACTCACTTTTAAATACGAGCATTGCTCTCGCACGCACCTGTGCGACACAACACAGTAGCCGATAAACAAAGTGAGTGACACGCGAGAGCATTGCTACGTCTCTACTTATAAAAAATATATTTAAAAAAAAATAAGGCCTCAACAACGACCATGACCACGGCGTGAGCACCCTCCAATATCGCGACAATTTGGATCTTTGGATATCGGTTACGGTGTTGTGTCCGGAGACAATCAAAAATCTACCGCAAAAATGATACCGAAGTCACTTACGAGCTGCATAGCAATCATAAGGACCGTCTTGAGCCTGAACCGTCGGCCGCAATGTACGAACAGGTCTTCGAGAGAGGGCCCTAACAACTCCATGACCATGGCGTTGTAGCGGCCGCCACATGTTCCCAAGTAGTAGACTTTGGGTACACCCTCTAAGTAAACCTTATGATCAGTCATTAAGAATTGGAACTAGTATAACTTCACCATGACGAATATGTGCATTGCATAACTAATCTGAAAAGTCACCATCCGAACTTAGAAATCGTGACAGTCACATTCTAGGAGAATACTGACTGATTAGTCAACCAGAATCTCAGATATTGATGTCTTATTCTGTTTAAAAACTTTTTTATCAAAAGTTTCCACTTAACATGGAGCACACACTTATCTAACCTACCTATCTAAGACGGGACGTCTTAGATGTCAACTTTTATCCCAATTTTTTCAGAAGAAAAAAAATAACCTAAATTAACGTGATTATTTTTCATTACGCGTATAATTAAAAAATGAATTCATGTGCATGTCACTAGGGTCGAAATACTTGATTTGAGGTTTCGAAAGTGTCACCGAGTCACAGCAACTTCGTGTGTAAGTATATATTTCCATACCTCGTCTTTTTTGCTCGAACGATTTACGAACAAATGCGTGAATACGAAATGCACATAGTCGTCGATGCGTCTAAATGGTGTAACACGTAAGAAGTTGTTTATAAGCGTAGTCTAGCATTTCGGGAGTAATGACATTTCTTATTGTCAAAGATTTACCACAAATCATAAGTTTTATTAATCTGGCAATATACAAGCGTGCTACCTGTTAAGTTCCTGCAATATTGACGGACAAAGCGAAAAGTGCATTTCAATTGCTAAAGGTAAACCAAAGTAGGTAAATCACTTTTGTATATTGTCCTTTATTTTATTACTTTCGAGCTCTAAGTTCTAATAAAGATAGTTCAGCCTTTTTTTAAAATATAATGGGGTAAACCATTCTAGCTCAAGATAAGGGTACTCAGAGCCATAATCCTATTATAATAATCAAGCATCCACTAAAATTCATCGCGAAGTCGTTGCACACACAAAAAGTAATACCCGTAGGTTTCATTCTTAATCATTAATCTGGTTTTAATACTTCCTGCTCTACTGATTGATCAAAGATCCAGTAACTCATTATATAGTTATGGTTAATGGGGCATTAAAAGAGTTCCAAGTATGCGTTCCATAAAACATTGCCAATGAGTTGGTTGTGTAAATGTCAATGTAGATAATAATATGGAAAGGAGACAGAATCGTATGCAAAGTTAATGATTTTCAGGTTTGTTTAATGAATACTACAACTTTAGCATTTCACGACTTGTGGTATTACCAGAGATCACATCAATTCATCTTATATTAGGTATGAAACTATCTTTCTAACAGCTAAATAGACATATATATATATATATATTTGAAACTTACCATGCGTGCCTAGTAACTTGTAAAATCGATATTCTAGATGTAATTGCGGAGCCTTCGACTTCATAGGCTCCATCTTAATCGCTACATGTTCGTTGTTGTAGAGATTTTTACCTGTAAGAGATATTACATGATTAACTACTATAAAGAGATATTTAAATAATACTAAAAAGTAAAAATATAGATTCAGATAATCTCACGTATCACTAAAATTTTAGTGAATTTCATCAGTGATAGGAACCAAGACCAATTAAAACTAAGCAGGTTTATCACCTAAACGTGAGAACCTAGTTTCCCATACATTATGTAATTTATGTATGAAACTCTACTTTTCCTCTAGAGTAGGCAGAGACAACAACCTGACATTTGCGCTTCTGCCCTTGCACACCTCATGCACTTTCTACATAATACAATAAACCTTGCATTTCTGTTACGGATTTTCATTGGTGTAATTCAATTGAATGCAGCAAGCAAGCACCGCATACATAAATGTAAGTTGTCTCATAGTGTATAGATATTAGCAGTACCTACTAAGTAGAGGTTCCATAGCCTACGCGCCTTTTTACCCCGGCACGTGTAGATCGGATTGCATTATGCCGGCCGTGATCACGAGAAGACCTACTGCACTACTTTACAGAATTATAGTGAGTATTGAATTAGCCCTTTCGATTTATATTTAATAATGAAGTTAATCTTTTTAATGTAACGTTGTTCGTAAAAAAATCAAAGCTTCATTAAATTTGTATTAAAAGTTACAAAAGCCAAGGCGCAATCGAAAAAGTAAGTACCAGTTACAAAAATGGTGGTGTTAATGAAAACTGAATTCCACCAGGCAGCACCGCGGGCAACAGTTAGTATAATGATAATGGTGGCATAACATTTGAACGCAATAATGGTTTTTTTTAAACCAAATTAGGGGCTATTTGACAGTATTTTTTATGCTATACATAATATGTATGACTAATTTATGACTATTTTATGACTAATTTAGGTATGCACAAATTTTCTTTTTTCAATTACTTTATTATGAATTTTACATTTCGAATACGAAATCCCTCAAAATCTCTTTAATCATATAAAAATTTCAACTGTTTTCAGTGCTCCCAATTGACCCAAGTAAATGCCAGGTACATACCAAGCAGACGAAGGCGAATAATGGCTAACGAGAGTATGCAAATGAACGAGTGTGGACTTCACAGCGAAAGAAAAACGAGTGGCTTTCGTCATCATTACGGCACGGTCGACAGCGTGCGGTAATCATTTATGTTCGACAATCTCACATACGTTTTTGCGACCGGTGTGTAATTGTGTACGTAGCACATTAAATAACCCTTTTGGTTTCACCAAGGCTTTTTTTATAGTGCGCAAATTCCCCACGGATACCACCCCCACAGAGCCGGTGGAGGCGGTTATGTCGGACTCGAACTGACCAAAATGCACGCCGTCTTGGGTCCTTGGTTGCCGGAGGTGAGATTGCCGAAAGCATATCTCTCGCACCTCGGCAGACCCAGGACCATCTCTTTTGAGATGGCCCCCTTCGGGTTGTGACCACTGCTTATGCTTTGGTACCCCGCTTAGATACAACCAGCAAGCACTGAACGGTCTACCGTTTTGCGTAGACTCAACTGCAAAATATGATGGGGGTGGTCCGGTCCACAGCGCAATATGCATAGCAATAATGGCAATAATGTGTAGGCATTACTTCCGTACGTTTTGTATGTAACATAGCACATTACAGGCGGTCCGTGTCGGGCCACAGCGCATCGGACTGGCAAATTGTTCACACACATATTATTGCAACAGCAGTTATGTGTTGCACTCCAGCCACCACGGTTTTTGTTAAAAAGACCAATGCACCATAGTCATTGTTTATTAGTTAGTGAATATCATATTATTTGAAAAATGAGTCAGGATTAACTGAATGATCAAGAATATTAGAGCCGAAGTTACTAATATTCCCTCTAATCCCTCCAGCTAAGCTAAATTGCTTGTGTTAGGAGTGGGTTCACGTCAGTAGTCTAATAGCCAGGATTCGAACCCGGGACCTGATTAATTGATATTCGAAGACGAATTAAATGAGAAAAAAAAAGAAAAAAAACTACTAACTTTAAAATACGAGCAATAAAATCGATGAGTTGGAGTTTTTAATTATTCGTCATAGACATACATGTGTTCGAAAACTACACCGGAACTTAAACATTGCGCTACACTCGATTTCAAAATGTGCCTTCATTAAGACATTTTAGCGTGGCCCGACACGCAGCTTAGCATGCTTTAGCGCAATAGCGGATTGCATTGAGAAGCTGTGCTCTTCAGTTTTAGTTTCCGCTACCGCACTATTTCTTAAAGTCAATCGTGTCAATGGATAGTGAAACAGGCCTGTGTGTAGTGGTCTAAAGATTATGCATATTCACATGCAAGTTATTGGCCCAAAGTAGCCCATTCCAAGACGATATTACTTCCTTTAAAAGTACACTTCTAACAGACTTACTGACGCCCTGAGTTTAGAATTTAGGTCGTCAGACTCATCAGATACGCTATCGTAAACATGGCCATAAATTATTGTCCTATCTGTTTTCTTCAGGTTTTCTTCAATCAATCCTTTTTTAGTTGCCACACCACTAATAATAATAGATTACTTGACCGATATATAACAAAAAATAACGATTTACCCGACCCGGGAATCAATAAGTTTTATAATTAGCTAATCTTTATTACTAGTGTAAAGTAATAATATGGTTCAACGCTAAAGATATCACAAGATCAAGGACACTTTATAATTAGAACTAGTGCGTGCGAAACCCACATTTTCTTGAACGTCTTACTGTAAATGTATTGTATGCATTATGCCCATTAACTAAAACCGCTTACATCTAAAACACAGACACTTTCTTTGACGTAGATATTTCTAGGAAATCAGTATTAGCCGTCAACAATTTAACGTATAAATATAAACTATAATTATATCGTCAGCGGGTAAGACGCCTGAAAACGAGGCAAATCAAGGACTCGTTAAGATAACAGCTACAAGATGTATTGCCTCTATGCCTCTGGTGACACACACGTAATGGAATGAAATGAAAATTTACTTTTTTTATTGACAAGATTGAAAGTAAGCACGCTTGATGTAAATTATTACTTTATTAGTTCTAGATTAGTTTTCAATACCAAATTATTGTATCTACAGAAGATAGATAGAGATAGATATAATAAAAACTTAGATAACTGGTACGAATGGCACGAAACCCAACACCCTATGAAGGTATATTTTGATTTAGTTTTTTTTTTTTTTTTTTATACAGGACACGTCAATTTTGAAGGAGTGCTTGGCTCCCTGCCTCCCTTTATTTCCAATTAAATCAAGAATTATACTTTGTAATTATGAGGTCATCACCAACAAATTATTCCAAACGTTACTGACGTAGTGTTTTGTCACCGTTATCATCCATCAAGAAAATCGTCATACTATTATCTCTACACACAATTAGATCTAAATAAGCAATATCTTATCTGGCGAATGAATTAAATGGAATATTGGTTCGGTGTTGATATCGCGCCTTTAAGGGCGACATGAAAAACAAATTAACAAAGATTCTATTTACAAACAAGTCCCGGTAGTGTTCTAAAAGCTATAAAAATGGACTAATTCCCGCCTACCTGCAAATTTTCTTTAATTAAAATAATATTGCCTGTCACTCTGGCCGAAGTCTGACATTGAATTTTAGCACATTCAGGCTAAAAGATGGTCGATTTTACGGATGAGTGGGTTACACAAACCTTCAAAAAGCCCTCTTTATTCTTAAGCTTGTAGTAGCATACTCTGCTAAAGTAGTCCCTTTGTAGCATCCGATATCAAGAGGAGAAAAGACAAAACATTTAAACGCTAAAGCACACTTGATTTTTAACAGAATAAGGGATTGGTCTTTATACGAAAGACGCAATAAAATATACTGTGATAATTAAGGCATTTAAAAAGTTTAAAAGCGAGACACTCGCTAGTTAAATCACGTAAAAAATTGTATTGTCCATTTTTTAGATTCAGTTGCGCTCAAGTTTTGATAAAGCTTAATAAATTTTGCTTTAAAAACCAGTAACGAAATTTGTATTCAAAGTTTATATTTATTTAAATCTATTCTTTGTTATACCTACAATACCTACATTATTTAATTTAATTCAGAGAATGTACTGTATAATATGAAAAATATATAAAATAGGCATAAAATTTTTAATTAAACTGTTATCGATGTTTTATCCCATATTATTATTCATTTATTAGTGAGGAAGTCCCGGATTATAGGTACAGTTATAAAATATTAGAGCTTCTAGATATTTAACCACGCGGAAAATGTCTCAACTTGTAACATGCTAAATGTAAACGGATAATAGTCAAAAGATGGTAATAGACGAGAAATCATAAGAATCTCAATCTGAGTGGTCATTAATCGCTGCTCATCCGATATTATATTTATCAATAAATGAAGGTATTCTGGGAATCTGGAGGTGAACGGGAATAACCTATTTCCTAAAAACCGAGACACATTCGTTATACGGTGGATATTCCGCTCAAACGCACGAAACTATATTGTGGGTACTGCTACGCGAGGAACACATCACCCACCCAAGTCAACGTTTCCAGAAAACCTGGAAGTCTTTAAGTGAGCCTAGAAGTGACATATTAATGTCACTTCTAGGCTCTAGGGTTTCACCGTTGCCCATACTAATTAAAAAAAACGTTATCATTTCGAATGTGTTCAAATATAAGTGTTTCAAAAAATGAATGAATGGAATTAACGCGCTTAAAATGGAATGTAACATATTTGCTATCTTATAGATATAGAACTTATAGTCTCATGCCGGATGTCACGCATTATTAGCGGTAGCACCATTATCATATAAAGTAGTAATTACACAAAGCAAGAAATCAGGCGGTTACTTTTACGTGCTCAGTTTTATATTTGTTACTTGAAAGACAAAATTATTAATATAACTTCATGGCCATTTAAACCGTGTTCGATTGCAGCCTGTAAACTACATTTTCGATTCGTTGCAGGGTTGCAGCTATTCCTTATCGTAATGTTAGGTAGATACAAATGCTGTAAAATAGCCGTAAAACCTTCGGCCGTGGCACATAAACACCCTATATATTTATAAGGGTTACGGTCGAACTCATCGATTGAACGAGTCCATCGCTACTGGTAGACTTTAGATGGCTTAAATGCCATAGGTAAACTGGCCTTTGAGTAAACATAGAGTGGAGTGGTGATTTAGCTATAGTCATAACTACCCCTACCCCCGGTACCGCCAGTTAAATGAAAATTTATATTTTTGTTACATCTCCTGTTGTATTCAACCAATTGAACTTTCGTTTCGGTGTTAGGAGTGGCAATACGCAAGTAGATGCCAACATAATCCTACAGGCTCCAAAGTTTAGATGCAACCAGGACTGATGCTGTGTCGATGATGAAATACTTTTTAAGCATCGTTTTAATAGTGTGGTTCAGATACTTTCCGCGCAAGGATAACTATCTCTACGCTGTTATTGTTTACGCGTGAAGAGAGATTGCTCGGTACACTTGAATGTCGATTCCCACCCAACTGTTTTAATTACCTAATTAGCTTTTACGACATCCTTGATTAGTGAAAGTACGAATGCACATAAACGAGATCACTACACCAACTGCCAGAGGCAACTTGTACTATTCTAGAATACAAACAAGTTCAAAGTTGTTATGAGTAACGAGGCTTCTGTCAAAACTAATTAAAATGCAACAAATCTGTAGTATTATTTGTTTTGTATCTAGGTACTATAATCAGCTCGGCGAACCTTGATCCCTATGACAGTTCATACTAGTGACGGGTCGTGTCGATATATCGCAACTTTTTATAGGCAAAGGCGTGACTTGCATTCAGCCACATCGATAAACATGTTTTTAAAATATAATCTACATTACTATAATTATAATGCTTGTTATATCTACAAGTATCCGTGTATTTGTATATGGGGTTGCCAATATTCCGATGCAGAGGTAACATGGTCGGACTGTATAATTTTAATGTGAATTAAAATTTTAGTTATAGCAACACTATCTGATCTGTCACTACGCTAGTACTGTCAGTTCGCTACGCCAGTACGAGTGCTAACGCCTTGTATGCGCCACGTGTTTTGTTGTGTCAACGGAATCCTTTGTTTATTACTATTGTTGTTTTCTGTTTTTGTTATTGTTGCTGTTTTGTTTTTGTTGGTGTTTCAAAATGCCGAAAAGACTGAGAAAAACTGTACTCAACAGTGAAACGCGGGAGTTTGTTGTACGCTTGCGTGACTATTTTGCTCGCGAACTACAAAATGGCGGACCTTTGTTGCCACTTAACAACGTACGCGACCGTGTTGCTGATGCTTTGGGAATTGGCAAAGCTACCGTTTCCCGAATTACAAAGGAGAAGTTCGGCGAATCGTCGATGGAGGAGAACAAATTATCAACTCCAAAGAAGAAAAAAACATAATAGGGCACGACCCGTAACTAACCCCGATGATTTCGACATGGCAGCGATACGAAACCATATTTACGGCTATTATTTTCGAGGTGAACTGCCGACTTGCACAAAATTATTAGCGTCGCTGAAATCGGCTGATTTATTTAAAGGTGGATTCACTTCTCTCAGACAGGTTATAAAAAAATGTGGATTTCGTTATGGGAAGTGTGACAAAAGAAAAGTGATAATGGAGCGGAAGGACATTGGATTGATGAGGTGTGATTTTCTACGACAAATAAAAAACATCGAGAACTGGGAC
Organism: Eilema sororculum; assembly: GCA_914829495.1. Classification (NCBI taxonomy): domain Eukaryota; kingdom Metazoa; phylum Arthropoda; class Insecta; order Lepidoptera; family Erebidae; genus Eilema; species Eilema sororculum. Next base: position 12,703,774 of record OU618552.1, on the reverse strand, counting down.
AAGGTGGTTTATCTGGACGAAACGTGGCTCAACGCCAATCACTCAGTCTCCAAAACATGGACAGACGACACAGAGAAATCCTGTACCAAAGCACCAGAAGGCAAGGGCCAGCGTTTGATTATATGCCACGCTGGCACCAGCCAAAGGTTTTGTACCTAACTGCTTGTGGGCCTTCAAATCCGTGAAAACAAGTGATTATCACGAAGAGATGAATTTTGAGAATTTCAAGAAATGGTTCACAAAACTATTAGACAATTTAAACGAGCCCCACTACATTTTAATGGACAACGCCCCATACCACTCTGTGCAAATTAATAAAGCGCCTACCGCGAACAACAATAAAGGCGAAATAATAGAGTGGCTGCAAAACAATGGTGTGGCAGCTAATACTCAAATGCTGAAAAAGGAATTAGTTAGATTGTTGAACCTTCATAAACAGCAAACAAAGAAGAAATATTTCTTGGATGAGATGGCAAAATCAAAAGGGCACACCGTGATTCGGCTACCGCCCTACCACTGCCAATATAATGCAATCGAAATGATATGGGCGCAGATCAAAGGTGGGTTGATTTGTATTTATTTTAACATGTTTTTATTTAGGTCACTGGTGACTGTCTAGTCGGCTAGTACTATTTAAAGCTATTTTATTTCACTAGCAAATTGCATTTTTATTTTTATCCATGTGCTTATATCAATTACACACTTTTAACGTACAAAATTATGTACTTATAATGTACTTACCCCGATCTCGCTCTTTGACTTTGCATCATTTTCAATCTAAACCATTATTGTTTCAGGTTGTGCAGCCAGGCTTAACACCACTCCACCATTCACAGCTAATAAAATGCTTACGTTGCTACAAGAGGCATGTAGTCAAGTGACTCCGGACAATTGGAGGAAAGTGGTTGAAAAGACGAAAAAACTATGCATAAATGATTGGAATCGAGACGTGCGATACGACAATATAGTAGACCAGCCGTTTTTAATAAACATAGGAGAAAGCAGCTGCAGTTCGGATTCCGAGTCTGAGACGCAATCGGTGACACCATTGTCAGATTCAGATTAATGTATATTAAAAAATCATAAATAAACCGCTTTTGTTTTATTTGAGTAGGTATATACAATAAATTTGTTAAATCTCCTTTATTTTATTATCGCAAACAACTTAAATGATTATAAATCTGACACTAAGAGCGTAGGTGCTCTATTGATGTATTTTGTACACTCGTTTCCATTTTCGATATTTGTTTATCGATACTTTTCCGCACTAGTCGATATCTTCCAAACGGAGTAACTTTTGCAGGACGTCAACGTAAAGTCTGATTGAGATAATTTCTTGTAAGTGTTAATAATTATTATAATTCCAACGGGATATTATTGTAATTGCATATATCTGCCTAAAATTAATAAATATCATTTTTAGACACCGCCAATTCGATTATAATATAACGGTGACGCTACTACAAGGTTGTGTCGTGGGAATAACTGTCAGTGTCATAGGGATCAAGGTTCGCCGAGCTGATTATAGTTATAATATGTAACAGGCATTATATTTTATCATCATAAATGCAAATGTCAGTGTTTTTGCAAGTCAAGCCGACCTCACTCGCAAACCCGTAACCTGTTGATTGGGGAGGAGGCTATTCGGTCCAGGCTTTTGTCCAGGGACTTATCAACCAGTCAAACGATAATCGCTCCCGTACTTATACGTCAAAAAAAGAGAAAGAGTAGGCAGATACGGGCTCCGAAATGGAAATAAAGCCATGATTGTGATTTATGACTAAAGTAAAATATATACTAAACGACAATATTAGTCATTGGTTTACAAGTAGGTAGGTCTATCAATGTTCAAACTGATTACTAGTACAACAGATTGTCCCATTTTCTAAGGTTCGTTGTTTAAAACCAATCTCAATGTTACGAAACAATGCAACCAATTTCATAAAACGTTAGGTAAAACCTTCGATTCTATAAGCACAGAAATAGTCATCTACTAATAGTTGAACAAGATGTTATTAATAGTAATTGCTCCAGTGATTATAATCTTTACGATTAAGTGTTAAAGGCAAGGAAACAATTAGGTACATTACCGGCACTTCTAATACTTCGAGCCGACAATTTTAGTTCATAAATTATGTAAGGTTTTCACCAGTGTAAGTAAATCTATTTAACTAAACTTAGTTCTCGCGTTTTACTTGATCAACATGATAACGCAGTGTAATCCGACTTGATCGTGGATGTTCTCAATGGTAAAATTCAAATTTAAGATTAAGAAGAGTTTAGGATCTCTACAATTTAAAGTCAAACAACTAAAAACCGTTATAACGCGTTTATATTCATCGGTGAAATCCAAGCTTCCCAATCCTCCTTAATTCACTAAGTAAAACTTGAATATCAATTTATGTAGCAACGGTATCCAGTCATACTCAAGACGTACTCAAACCATTATACCATAACCAAATTGCTTTAGTTTAATTCGCCTTGATCATACATCTTATCATTGGTGAAATCCACTCTAATTTATGTTTCATAAACAGCTCGGTGAGTGAATAAGGTATTGTCTTAATCACCCCTCTCCGCACGTGCTCGCAAAGTTATTTAAAGTGACGTTGATTCCACTAGACGTCCGCACGCAGCCATATAATCTACTCATGATCTAAATATGAAACCTTATTACCTAAATAATAAGGCTCACGTGGCGAAAGTCCTTCAAAAAGTGCGAATATTCTTAACTCGTGTGTTTTAAAGATATTGTATTTTTAGACACGTGTGAACAGAAGCTAAGGCTTGCCTTTGAGAGCACAGTTCTGAATACTGACAGCTAAAGAATGAGTCATAAGTCTTCCATTTGTAAGTAGTCCTTTGTTACAAGGTTTGCTTTTACCTGCTGGGTGTACCTACTTAACTAAAATGTTAAAATGAGTAAGTTGCCTGAGAAAAATGGGTAAATTATCACATTCGAAAGTGTCCGACATATTTTTGTTACGGTAATTTCTTTGTTGGTTTTATAAAGCTAAGTATGCCTGTGATTATCATCCTCCTCTGAGCCTTCTATCAACTTAATTGGGGTCGGGTTACTAAACTACCTAATTTCGTGAATATACTGCCATCTGTCCTCCACAACCCACTGGCGATAACGAAGATCCGTAGTTACATCAGCGACTTTTTAGGACTCCTAACCACCATTAACGAATGCCACAGATGTACAGGACCGAAGGCTTAATGACTTAAAGCACTTTAAGGTACGGAGAGGTCTCGATGTGATAAGGATCATAGTCTACCCTAAGACTGACCTAATTTGCAATATTTTCAATGCACTAACCTACCCGGTTACCAGTTAGCCAGAAGCTCCTTGTGTGCCTGTGATTAAATTACTACAGAAGAGTAACAACGAAATTCTCATGACGTCATACCAAGAAAATATCTTAATCGGATTTAACTTTTGACTTTAGTATCTTTGATCAAAGGTTATTAGTAATTTACGAGACAATGAGGTTCAGGGCAAGACCGAGACTGAGCCGCAGCTTGCAATTTATTAGGGTCAAAATGATAACAACGAAATAAATAGTGTTATAAAAAGTGCATTTGAACGAACCTAACAACTACAAAAACCATATTTCGAGTGTCTATCCCACTTGTGTACAATGCCTGCCTGACCATAGCGTCCGCTCTCCTACTTCTCCTTGTCTTTTAATTAAATTTAAAACTGAAAAGCTATATGGATATTACTAGCGTAGCGACCTATTTGTGAGAAAACTCATGAACTGTGCAAGGACAGAAGGAGATGACCGCATACAGTCTGTAGGTATAGATATAGACCATAAGCCGTCATCTGCAGCATGCCATGCCATCTGTCCGGAAAGACAAAGGCTAGATATATAATATTTATTATGTCATTACGAATGTAGGAAAAGTGAGAAGACGTCTGACACGTCATTGCCTTGATTAACCAGTTCAAGATACCATATCAATTCAACCGCATACAATCTAAACGTCATAGAAATGTCTAACGCAACTAGCGACACATTGACCTATTTCTCTCAGGTGACGTTCAGAGCTCAATATGGAACACAAACTCTTGATTCTATAGGTTTAGAGACGCCATGAAGATGTTTTTTAATGTTCACATCACATACGATTAATGCACTCCGATGTTGGTGTCAGTTGGTGGAAACGAAAGAAGTAATATGAAAATTATATTAATGGTTAAAGAGTGAATTCAACTGCCGTTAGTACTAGAGATTGGTGCCAAAAGAAGCTCTGCCGTTGTGTGCTTTATAAACCTTGTGATATATTTTTGTTGGAATCATAAGGTTCGTATAATTTAAAAGCAAATTATTAATATTTATTCAGAATGGATACGCCAACGGTACGGAACGTCTAAATAACAAATTCAATAAATAATCGATATTTGAATAATTTTCCGCCGAGTGCGGATTATATTAAGTTGGTTTTCTTTAAATTGAAATAAACAGTGAAATAAGATTGAGACGAGGGCAAGGTTAAAATTTAATCTCGTAATGAAATTGTATGGCGCCATTTTAAAAACATTCGACACAACTGAAAAATGTAAAGTAATATTGAAGCATTAATTCTTGAGAGCAGTTTTCGTGCAAGACTTTGTTATTTTACTGAAAATTTTATGTAAGAAAGACCTTTGTTCTGATTTCAGAGTAGCCATTACCAGATCCAATGTGTAAACATTGCGTACATCACTGTTTCATTCGACGAGAGATATATATTTTGCTAATCTTTTAAAGAATATAACATTTTCTATTAACCAATTGCTTCGAATAGGGCAGCATTCTCATAGAATCGTTGTAAATTGTATAAGTGAGTGTGAGCGTGCATTATCACAAGTAACGCAGGCTCACCAAAGAAATCATTTTAATCTTCTACCAATTTTTTTGAGGGCAAGTTTGTTATTTGGATTGTTATTTATTATTCAATCAATTAGCCGCGCCAATGTGCGCCATTTCATCAGATCCTCCGCCTTCCGCATCCAGTCTATCCCAGCCACCTTTTTCAGGTCGTCAGTCCATCTGGCTATGGCGGTGTCCTACCTTGCGTTTGCCTTCTCTCGGTCTCCACTCTAGGACTCGTCTCCTTCAACGGCCATCGGTCCTTCGACAGATGTGGCCAGCCCATTGCCACTTGAGCTTGCTTATTCTGCGAGCTATGTCGGTAACTTTGGTTTTTTTTAAATTTTAAAATAATTTAATTTAATTTTTTTTTTGTTTTTTTTTAATTCTATCCTTCAAAGAAACTCCAAGCATAGCTCTCATATATATTTTTGCACAACTTCGAGCGTCGCCCCTTCGATGTCAATCGGTTTCGGTGCAACATGTTCGTTGAACATTACCTTGGATTTATCCAAGTTTACACCGAGGCCGACGCGTCGAGAAGCACCATTTAGGCTGTGCAGCATTTCGCCCAGTTGTTCCAGCGACTCCGCAACAATGACGATGTCATCAGCGAACCTAAGATGTGAGATGTATTCGCCGTTTATGTTGATACCCCGCCCAGTCCAATCCAGAGTCTTGAAGACGTCCTGCAATGCGTTGGTGAATAGTTTGGGGGATACAACATCCGCCTGTCTCACTCCACGCTGGAGGCCAATGGGTTTCGTCTTCTGGTCTTGGAGCTGGACGGACATTTGATTGTGGCTGTGTCATACAGGACTCAGCACCTCGATGTATCGCCAATCGACACGACACCGCTAAAGAGCATCTAGAACCGCCCAGGTTTCGATGGAATCGAAGGCTTTTTTGTAATCCACAAACGCCATACACAGCGGCTGATTGTATTCTCGAATATTTTCTACAATCTGCCAAATAGTATGGATATGGTCCACGGTGCTATAATATTTATTATTATGACCAAACTTTGCCTATGTCCTTTCCGGTGGTCCATTTACTAGTATTAGTTAGTATTTAATATTTACCTTATGTTGACGTTTTGTAAGTGTCGATTTAATGGTCTATGCAAAATAAAATATTTTTGAATTTTGAATTTATTGACTTTTGAATTTTCTAAACTTTTCATCAAATTGGGTCCGGTGATTTAAGCGTGAAAGCGTAACAGACAGATAAACAGATAGACAGGCAGAGTTACTCTCGCATTTATAATAATTAAGTATGGATTATATTTTGTGCATAAATATCACTATTTAGTGTTGTCTTTCCCTTATCATGTCTATTCTGTGGTTTCGTCCATTGTGGCCTAACTACATGATCACTGTGGACATTTTTGCAGATAAAAATTATTCAATTTGGTCTGGAATAGTGGAACGTCACTAAACCACATCCGGGTTGACTTACAGGCCAGGCTACAGCCAACAGGAAGTGGATTCACAGACGCTAAGTGCAGGCAGTACCTAAAAGAGTCTGAACACTGAACTGTTGAAGGCCGTTTTCCGTCCGCAGTTTATATTATCACTAGGGAAAAGCAACTACCTTTTACTTGAATGTCTATATTTAAACAGCACGAACTAGTTATGTACGGACGAACAAATAATTTTTAATATCTCATAAGTCTCAATCTTATTAAAAAAGGTTCTCAAGTAATTGTTTTGTTTTTACTTTTCAAACAAGCAAAGAGTGAAAAATCGGTTTAAATTATATTTTTTATTATAGCGTGACAGTTTCAGATAATGATGGTCCTACGGAGAATTGATCTAATATTAGATGAAATACTTAGTAGATTTACAATCTTAACTGTATAGATTGCGGCGGGCAGTAAAATGCAGATGTTGGAATTGCCAAATGAATCTTTATTGCTTTAAATTATTATTTTTACAATAAGCGTAATGAAATATTACCTACCTACTATTAGTTTTTCGATAATATGGCAACAGATGAATTAAAAATGGAGTAGATATGCCTAATTTAACGGCTCCTATTTATGTACTACGTATTTTATAACTAGAGGGCCCTACCAAGCAAAACAAGCTGGCACAACTGCTAATTGATGGATGAGACTTGTTTTATATTGAGTACGTCAATTTGACTTCACCTCACCTGATGGTAAGCTGAAGGCAAAGTTTCAGGAAATAAGGTCACCATTATAAACACGTACTATGTTAACAATGGTGGCACTCAGCTTGAGGGAGATCAGATGCCTTTTCACACCCCGCTTAAAAGACCCGGGGCTGTAGGAAGACGGAAACATGTAAGCTTGCAAGGAGTTCCAGGTCTTAATGGTGCGGCAGAGGAAAGAACCACTAAACCGCTTGAACCTGGGGTAGTCTTTCTTTGTAGGGTTTAATGTTCACAGCCGATAGTCGCTACGCTATTGTAACCAAACTACCATAAAAGCCTAGCAACCCTGAACAAAAAGCGCACACCAGGCTCCCGAGGTGATAGCCTCCGATGCAACCGGGAATACCGCTAAGTTGATGATGTATTTTAGAGCTAGTTTATAAATCATTACAATAACATCGTTATAATATGTCTAGACATAATATATTTTCGATTTTATTTTGGTAATGACCCTTTAATGCCAAAGCTGTTGTTCAAAATGTCGGCTTTCTAGAAAATCGAAGGTGTAAACGTGTTGTTTACGTCAATACCTACTATTATGTACGCTATGCTAACATCATGCTTAATTGGTTTAAATATTTTAGTACGCCTTAACGTGCTAGATCAGATACGTTTTTTTGTTCAAACTCATTTGGTTTCTACAAAACATGTAACCTATAGAATGTCTTAAACGAAAGAAATTGTTAACAAGTCTCGACTTGTAGACCCATCCAACTGACAGGAAACTTGCTCTCCAACTTTTTTTTTTCAAGCAAGGGTCTCGTGATGAGTCATCCCTGCATGAATTTTAACGGAGTTATAAACCAATCACCTATGAATCATCGCCATAAAACTTATCGGTTCGTTCAGATATACTTTTAGACCAATTATTTAGTCGTTACGTAGGTATCGCGCGTTGTCAGAAATAAAGATTAGCACATAAATGTCTAATGAAAACCTACAAGCTCTGAAAGGTTCACGAGCTAACCTTCACCCACACTAAGCAGTACCTACTAAATTACATTCAATATTTGAGTCAGTCTCTCAGTTCAACACAGAAACAAAAGTAGGCAATTCCTAAACATGGCAGAAATAGTATGTAAAAAGAACATATTCAGACCGTTTTTTTTTTACCTACGAATAATGAACAAACCGAAAAATAAGGACGAGAACATGATCTCGAGTGAGTAAGAATGCGAAGAATGATTATTTCCGACCTGCAACCTATGTACCGTTAGGCTTGCAGACGATGTAAACAAAATCGTTCATTGGAATTGACTAAGTGTAGGTATTGTACAATTGCTAATAATGTAGTAGATCATTTTGCAATTTAATTCGCTATTCGACAGGAATGGTTATTGGATTATTATATACTAGCTATTTATTAACCTTCGTTTTGTAAATTTCATGAAAAATATATTTTACTGTAACATTTATTGTGCATAGATATTTTAACTATGAATTACGGGCCCTATTATTCAAGTTCACATTGGTAATATTTTTCTTCTAAATTAGTGGGCCAATTGCAGGTACTTTTGCAGTTATAAAACCAACTAACACAACGTCTGTCACTTTATAGGCAGTAAATTAAGGTATATTAGAATAAAAGAATGCAATACGTCATAGTTACTATCTATAGATAACAGATTATTTATGAACGTTTACGTAAACAATTACGTGTAAAACGATGACGTTCACTAAGTTGAAATATTTTTCCATTCCTCCTTACTTTAATAACCTGCCTCCGACCGACAGAAATTTTGTACATCTCAATGCAGACGAGATGCTACAATTATTTTATCCATAACACATAAAAACGATGTGGGACTTGGCCAAGTTCTTGACTACGTCACGCCGTTCTACTTGAAGTATAGTAGTAGGTCAAGAACATTTCGCTTGTCCACCAGAAATACAAGGTCAATTTATGTAGCCGCCAAGTTAATAAAAAGCATTATTAGAAGTTCCTTACCAAGCCTGAGTTCGCCGAAGTTCCCGCAGCCAATTTTCTTGCCGACGCGGAAGTTGGGTCCTACCATAAGGACTCCCGAGGACGAGGTGACAGAATGCCTCGACGGGTGCATCGCGCTGCTGCCCACGCCACCGCGCCCGCCCACGGTGCCGGTTGCGCTGCAAGTGTGAATAAACCTTTATAACTGAGTGCCAATTTCAAAATTTAATATGGATTATAGTTTTGATAATGTACATATGCATAGGTGCATTATTAGTATGGCAGAGCTTTCAATGTGTATTGAATTATTATTATAATGAATAAATAACTAAAGTGAAGCCAACGAGACGAGATAGAAAAGGTAAACAAAGCGATCATACGTTGCGATAATTATTTTCTCTGTCCTTGTCGCACATATCACACGTTCGCGACAATGGCCGAGCGACAGCTGTCGTTGCGTGTTTAGTAAGATCCGCCATATTATGAGCAATTTCATTCGCTGTCTGGAAGGCGCTTGAAGTGATATGTAATCATTTTCAAATAAAAAAGTTGGGAACCACTGAAACATTGTTTACCTTTTTTCTCTTGCTTCGTCGGCTTTACTTTAGGTAGGTAGATACAAAAACGAAATCGAGACATGTAATATGTTTATCTGTTCTTATGATGTATGTACTAAGGTAGGTGAGTCGGTTAATGACACAATATTTCTAGTTCAGAATTTCTAAAAGTCTCCAACTAACTACACTATAGACCTGACGTTTCGACCATGTTCGTCCACAATCAGCACAACCTAGTCGAAGCTTCATGAAGTCCTGTGATCGAGCAGAAGTCGATCACAAGAAGCAGTAGAATATGGACTCTACCCGATATGTGAAAGTGCGTAATTGGCGAGTCGAATCCATACTAATATTATAAATGCGAAAGTAACTCTGTCTGTCTGTCTGTATGTTACGCTTTCACGCCTAAACCACTGAGACGATTTTGAGGAAATTTGGTATAGGGGTTTAGACCATGAGAAAGGACATAGGCTATGTTTGGTCGCGATAACCGACATCCACGCGGGTAGAGCCGCGGGCAAAAGCTAGTACAAAATAAACTGTTCAGACAAAAGTGCAACTCATGGGACGCGAAAGTCAGTTTGATTCGAAAACGGTCCATTCTGTTTTAGACGAAGTCTTAGTACAACTAGGAAAATTATGTACGTAGTGAAGTAATTGGCAGTTAGATATTAGAAGCTGCTCATGTTACAGAATAAATCATCATCGGTCACCTAGAGACAGCTCCAACCTAGATTACCAACCAGTTATAATTTATACTAACACTAGCTGTTGGCAGTTGATGATAAGAATAAATATACACTGACGGACTCATAAACTGCATCAAAGTTCAGGTTTACTCTAAAAGGATTTTTTATAATAAGTATGCAAACTTTTTAGATTAAATTATATAAATATGGAAAGACTGGCTCTTAATCTTAAAAAAAAAATTAAATATAAAAATAGAACTGTAGTAAAACAAATGAATATAGCCGGGAAAAGAAAATTTACTTGTAGTATCAGATTTGCGTGTTATTTATAGCAAAGTTTTAAATTGATTTTCATTGATTTTTTTTGTTTTGTCAATTGAATTATTGTTACTAGCATAATTGTTGGGTTAGTTTTTTAACACATCGAGAGTTTTTGAACCATAATATGTTTACTTCGTCCGAACAAGCGGCACAAATTGTAGCATTGGTGCGGGATGGCTTGGATCAACGAACGATTGGTAGAAATTTAAATTTAAACCAGTCTACGGTTTCTAGAATATACAGAAGGTTTGTAGAGACAGGTTCTTACAGGAGGAGACGTGGTACAGGCAGAACTCGAGCAACCACAGGTCGTGATGACCGATTTATTGTTATAACTTCCCTGCGAAATCGTTTCCTCACGTCAGTTAACATCAAAACCGAGCTTAATGAAGTGCGTGGAGTAAACGTGTGTGCACGAACAATAAGAAGAAGGTTAAAGGAAGCGGATATCACCCCTTTTAGACCAGCAAATGGTCCAAAGTTGTCTACAGCTCACAGACAAGCTCGCTTAAGATTTGCGCGTCATCACCTGAATTGGACAGAAGAGCAGTGGGACTCTGTATTGTTCACGGACGAGTGTAGGACATGTTTATATGGTGCAGATGGTCGCAGAAGAGTCTATCGTCGACGTGGGGAGCGATATGCTCAAAGTTGCATTGAGGAGCGTGTTCCTTTTGGAGGCGGTTCATGTATGGTCTGGGGTGGCATATCGATGAACGGGCGAACAGAACTTGTGTTCATAGACATGGTCCGTCAAAACGGTAATAGAGGGGGTTTGACAGAACATCGCTACATAACAGAGATAGATCACGTGGTGCCTTACATGGGATTCATAGGCGAAAATTTTACTTTAATGCAGGATAATGCCAGGCCGCATGCAGCTGCACAAGTTCAACATTATTGCGAAGAGGTTGGGATACGTACAATGAATTGGCCAGCACGCAGCCCGGATCTTAATCCCATCGAGCATGTTTGGGACAATTTAAAAAGAGCTGTATATGCGAGAAACCCTTCGCCCACGACAGTGGCAGCACTAAGAACAGCACTTTCAGAAGAATGGGACAATATTCCGCAAGATCTTTTAAAAACCCTTATAAAATCTATGCGGAACCGTAATAAGGGCACGTGGGGGTAATACACCTTATTAAAACACAAATAAACCCTTGCATAAAGTTTGTGTCTATTGTTAAAACCAATTTTTTAATTAAACCAATTTTTCTTAAATTTCTGTTTTTTCTTCAAAAAAAGTCTTAAGGTCCTTTCCAGTACATAAACTTAAACTTAAAGATATGACCCTACGCTATTTTAAAGTTCACGAACCAATCTAGAGGTTTCAATTTAAATCTGTATAGAAAGTATGCATACTTGGTTAAAATATTTATTTCAAAGTCGTCTATTACTTTGATGCAGTTTATGAGTCCGTCAGTGTAAAATGCCTGAACTGAAAAGCAGCGCCACCTATTAGTTTGAACTTTTGTGGTTCTAATCGATTAGTATTTTGACTTGTCATGTTTTAGTTAAAACGTGATTAAAAACTAAGTATATCAATTCGACATTTTTAAGTGATCTAAAATCAAGTTCCAAATACATAGAAGCTAATTAAATCGTGTTTGAAGTGACGGTGAGGGCAGAGGGGAAAATTATACTACGAAAAATCATTAAAATCGGTCGAGCCATTTCCGAAGAGTGCGACTACAAATGCTACTTAGTAGAAGATATTACATACGTAAACATCAGATCATAGCATAATTTTAAGTATAAATCATTCAAGTTATCATTATTACTTTTAAACCACAGCGTCTATTCTGTTGCAAAAGAAAACCCGTTAAGTTTTTGTCTGTTTCAGTCGAAGAATAAACAGTATTGTTTTTATTTACAGTGCTGCTTTTAGTGACAATGACCTCAATCTGACGCTCTTGTTTTTTATCGTCTATTGTAAGCAAAATATTGGTGATAACATTTTCGGCTCCGTCCGCGTGGATGTCGCTCGTCGCGACCAAATATAGCCTACATCCGTTCTCAAGGTCTAATCTACCCGTATACCGAATTTAATCAAAATTGGTTCAGTGGTTTAGGCGTGAAAGCGTAACATACAAACAGACAGACAGACAATTTTAGTTCCGCATATAGGTATTATACATATTAGTATATCCAAGGGTATCCACCCTTGGGGGTCCAAGTCAGCCTTCTCACTGTAAGTCACACACCTGTTGATTGACAGACGAGGATTTGGGGCAGGCTTTCCATTTGGACGACAGATATTTGAGTTGTGGAGTGAAAATATTTATTGACAACATACATTTTGGCGCCAAAAGTTCACCATATACTATTTTTTTACTGTACACAAGAATACTTTGAGCAATGAATACCTTTAATTTGAGACATAAATCATTGAAATCAAGGAAGTGGTTCAGAAGATATGCAGTAATAATTATAAAGAATATACCAACCAAGATACGCGCGAAAAACATAACCCTTCTTTACAGTCCGGTAAAAAAAGCCAGTTTACCATGATGCTTAAATATTTGGAACGGAATTCATAAAAAAAATATTATAACTGTAAGAATCGATGTCATAGATTAAATACCATGACAGAAAGCGTTTTCAATAGGTGTTACAGAAGATTTATCATTTACTTTATATGAAGAAATATGTTACTTAAACATAGTATTTAATTTTTATTTTATTTTTCTGCTCATAAAGAGGAGTGTCGGAATGTCAGATGTCATTCGTACAAATTCATAAAATTGGATTGTCTGTTTGACATATGAATGCAAGTACAAGAATGTAGGTACATATAGTGGCATAGCAGATGTTTAAGACATAACTTAGCTACTTTTTAGAAACATAGGGCTTCGTGAAAAAAAATTAAAACCCAGATCGAAGTCCACGCTGACGTCCAGCTTGTATCCATACTAATATCACAGTCTAACGATTCATACTACATACAGTCGGTCAACGAAGCCGTCTAGACAGAGCAATCGTGCGGGGGCAGGGGAGTGGTGGGGGACGGGGTATTACTCGGTACGCCCATACATTTTACTCGGTACTAAAGATTCAGGGCTGTCTCATTTTTGTAATCACACTAATCACGTGATTTTTTTTTCAATGCTCGTTTTGTTTGTTAAAATTGTTTTTATTTCGTTTTCTATATTTAGCTATCCAAGATGGCGGACACGAAATTTTCACAAAAATCGATATGGGTATCGTTTTCAGGGTTTTTGGGGTCGCTGATTGCTAATATAACATCCATTTCGCGATCCAAGATGGCGGACTTGAAATTTTTACCAAAATCGATATGGGTATCGTTTTCAGGGTTTTTGGGGTCGCTGATTGCGAATATAACATCCATTTGGTGATCCAAGATGGCGGACTCGAAATTTTCACTAGAATCGATATGGGTATCGTTTTCATAGTTTTTGGGGTCGCTGATTGTGAATATAACATCCATTTGGTGATCCAAGATGGCGGACTCGAAATTTTCACTAAAATCGATATGGGTATCGTTTTCAGGGTTTTTGGGGTCGCTGATTGCTAATATAACATCCATTTCGCGATCCAAGATGGCGGACTTGAAATTTTTACCAAAATCGATATGGGTATCGTTTTCAGGGTTTTTGGGGTCGCTGATTGCGAATATAACATCCATTTGGTGATCCAAGATGGCGGACTCGAAATTTTCACTAAAATCGATATGGGTATCGTTTTCAGGGTTTTTGGGGTCGCTGATTGCGAATATAACATCCATTTCACGCTCCAAGATGGCGGACTCGAAATCTTTACCAAAATCGATATGGGTAACGTTTTCAGGGCTTTTGGGGTCACTGATTGCGAATATAACATCCATTTGGTGATCCAAGATGGCGGACTCAACATTTTCACTAAAATCGATATGGGTATCGTTTTCCGGGTTTTTGGGATCGCTGATTGCGAATATAACATTCATTTCGCGATCCAAGCTGGCGGACTCGAAATTTTCACTAAAATCGATACAGGTATCGTTTTCAAGGTTGCTGATTACGAATATGTTATTCATGTAGCAATCCCAGATGACTGGATGGATGATATATTCGTAATTAGCAACTCTGAAAACTGGGCGAAATGTGGGTGCTAGCACCTCTGCCTACCCCTTCGGGAACACAGGCGTGAGTTTATGTTATGTTATGTTATGAAAACCTCCAAAACGATGCTCATGTTGACTTTGTGGGAAAATTCAAGTCTGCCATCTTGGATCGCTAAATGGATTTTATTATACGTAATTAGTCACCCCGAAAACCTCGATTAGTTCTTTTTTTTAATTTCAAGTCCGCCATCTTTGATCGTCGGTAACATGGTCGTCAAGCCCGATAGCAGACAATTGCCGGCAGGCAATCATACGATGGGAAACTGTCGACTCCCAACTGATCGTGTGTAGCCGCAAAACTGACAGCAGGGCATGGCCACCAGGCCAAAATCGCTTTCGTGTGTGGGCGCTGTCGACTTAGGACTGCAGGCCGCCCGATAAGATTTGAAACTGCAGGCGAACTGATCGTGGATAGGCTCCTTAGGAATATATCATCAATTTAGCGATCCCGGCGATTAGCGAAATTCGAATTCGAATCCGAATCCAACCCCGAACCCGAATCCGAATCAATATCCAAATTCAAGTCGGAATCGAAATAGAAATTCGAAATCGAAAACGAAATCGAATTTGAAACCGAAATCGAAACCAAAATCCAAAAACTCAGACTTAAAATATTACGTTTGCTTGATCATAATTGGTTGAGTAGAACCGGAGATATAACCAAAAGTCGCAATAGCCGACATCCATGCGAGCGGAGCCACGGGCGTCACCTAGTAATATAAATTAGCGTGAGTTGATGTGCCTTGACAGAACAAAGAGAACGAATAGGAGTTATATATAGAATATTACAGAAAAATTATATATAAAAACTGAAGTGACAACCCTGACAAAACTGCAAAAGGCGGCATTTCCGCAAACATCAAACGCGATGAACTACTGTAAGATCTCTCGTTATACTGTGCTAATATTATAAATGCGAAAGTTACTCTGTCTGTCTGTATGTTAGCTTTCACGCCTAAACCACTGAACCTATTTTGATGAAATTTGGTATAGGGATAGGTTAGACCTTGAGAAAGGATATAGGACATCACGCGGGCGGAGCCGCGGGTAAAAGCTAGTAAAAATATAAAGCGTCTTTAATAAACCATATTTTTAGCAAAGCCGATTATAACTTCATATGTAGCTAATTGAATTATTTTGGTTTAATATCCTGTTCAATATCATCAAGCCGGCAAATATTAAAATACTGAAAAATAGGAAATGTTTCGCTACTAAATAGTTCGTAACAAAAAATGTGGCGAAAAAGATTTAAACAGAATGTGACGAAGATACTTAAATAATAAAAAAAAAGTTTTATTGCCGCTGTCGACAAAACTATTATGCTAAATATTCCTATACAATAGAACGACACGCAATACACGATGAATTAGAGTAAAAGTTTGGAACTAAACCGACAATAGTCCAAGACATTTGTAGAATCTAGCTTGCTTTTTATTTTAATGTCCTTGAGTCACGGGCACTTCACAAGTATACAATTAACAAACACTACGTACCTACGACTCTTACCGACATGGTCATTACCATTACTAAATTACAACTATTACAGGATATTTACCATGTATATTTGTTAGAGTTGTCGATGTTTCGGTAATGACGTAAGCACCATGAGCACGCTGCCGCTTGCGACAGTGCCAAAATATCGGAAACTCACTATCCTTACGGATGAAGCTGTAGTGTGTATGTTTCTGCCCGAAATGCGTGAAGACCATACAAATCCTTATTTCGGACTGATTATGCTATGCTACTTTTATGTCAAAAGCAGTAAGGGGTCATCCAGCCGCTAGGTCTAAAATACTGACACAAGTACCTACACACAGATGAGCAACAATGTAGTAGGTCTTGGCAAGGCGCAACAATTTCACCTGGCTGATAGTTAGCGGTTGTTACAGATCATCATCATCATCTCAATATTAGCCTCGGTCGCATTCGTGGCTTTCACCGTTGACTCCTGGGCCGACTCAGCAAAAGATGACAGCAGAGTTCCTCCATAGATGAAGTCATATTGACGTGCGCCCCATAAATAAACCACGTCTACAAATGCACGGAGTCGCACTGCCGTAGACACACAATATTAGATATTATTTAAAAAAAAATTCGAATGTGCTCAATACTTCGATTACGTTTCTGATAGATAAATTAATACCTTCGTATGTATTATCATAATCACAATGTGACTCATTGTGTTGTGGACTATCTGTCGATATTAGTGTAGAAAAAGTAGGTAGGCACTTGGTACATTTTCGCTAGTACAAATAAAAAAAGTTTTGTCATTTAACGACCAGTCGGACTTTTACGGAAACATAGTGATAATAATCAAGGGCTTATTTTTGGTTGGCAATGGCGTTGGCAAAGTAGTAAAATACGGTTTAAATGGGGCATTCGTCACTTTTCCAAGCAGAGACATTTTTTACATTATTTTTCACAATAAATTCCTGAATGGCTTGAAGTATCATTTAACAACTGGACCCTGTGCTTAGGTAGCTGCTGCATTTTGTCCGTTAGGAGCCGGAACAGGGTCGCAAAGATTTTAATTAAAATCTAAAAGCACTTATATTTCTCAAATTGTTGATCTCCTGGATTATTTTAGTCTCATGGCACGTATTTCGATCAACAATCGCAAAATCGAATTCGATGGTTCTATTTTTAGATGAAAACCACTTTAAATCTGTATTCATAACATTGATATTGTTTGAAAGTAGAAAACGCTATGAATTCATGCATAATTTTATCGCCCATGCTTAAAGTACCGGATTGTTAGTAGGCATGACGTTTATTATCAATATCCATTGATTATAAAAAAAAAACAACGTTATCTTCAGTATTGACAAAACTTCTCTCATTTAAGCCCATATCACAGTAATTAGATTTGCATAGGAATATTCTGATAGAGGCATATGCCATCACGTTTTCAAGTTTATTGAGATAGCTAGTGATGGTTTCATTGCATGTCTCAACATAAGTTTTCTCAACTATCCTAAAGTCTCACGTTTTACGCAATGACGTGATAGTCAAACCAAATATTAGAGAAATTCGACCAACTTTTTTAGGTACGTCATCAGAGTACCAAATTAGTTACAAAATACATACATAAAATATACATGCATATAATCACGCCTTTATCCCCGGAGGGTTAGACAGAGGTGAATTAACACCCACATTTCACCAATAATTGTAGTCGGTCCCATGTAATACGGGTGAACCTATTGCCATATTATTCCGGGCACTATTGTTGACTCGAGCCTATATCTGAGGCTGATTCTGGGCTGTATGTATATGTCTGATGTTAAACAGCCATATCCCTTAGTCGCCTTGTACAATACCGCATGGGAAGAGATGGGATGGCCCAAATTCTACTCTGCCGGGAACCACGCGGCTTACAAAATAAACAGATGTAAACAGAATTCTAATAGAACAGTGTTTAATTTGTATCTAGACATCTAGCAGGTGCTGACTCCTGCTAAAGTTATAAGTAATAAGCAGAAGACTAAAAAGATACACAACGATATTTTGGTTATAATCTGCAACTTAGCTCCCACAAAAAAAGTATTCACGTGTCAAGCTCATATAAGACACAAAAGAAACGAGAGTATTAACCAACTTCAACTGAAGGGAGCTTGTTGCCTGAGCCGACATCTGGCCGAAGGCTATGGCCGTATGTGTCGTGTCACTCGTGCTTGAGGTATAAATGTTTACTTGTAACGATATGAATATGTCACACGCATTATGCTGTACGAAATAAAGGCAAATTACTACAATAATTATTTGCAAATTTTACTTTTGCAACCTGTTGCATGTATTCTAGGGTGACTGACATATGGGTTAAAGGGGTGCAACGGGGGTTTGAAGCATGTCATGAGCGAAACTGGGGAAGGAGGGTCAGCTAAAGAGAAGATGCAACCGGGAACGGGATCAGAGTTCTACGCGGGCGGGCGGGGGCGTAAACAACAGCTACTTAAACAGAAAGATAGGCGTGTTGCGGGTAAACCAATACAATAAAGTGCTTATAAAAATAACAATACAATACAACAACATACATAGTTAATGCTTAACACATTGCGTATTCATAAAACCTAATAACAATTCAAAATGAAAATCTGATTAGCGTTAAGCATTGCGAACAAAATGAATGACAAAGCGATCGATGTAATATAGTGAAACTGCACTTATCTAATTTGGATGGTTGGCTTTTGTTATGAATCTTTGGTTAAACCAATCAATTTATTAACTTCTTATATTAAGTAACACCTTACTGCGGTCGCCAGGCATATGCCTAGTAATTATGCCATTAGGCCTATGACTGCAATATGAAAACGCTAGACCATTTCATAAATAATATTATTATTACTTTTTTCTAGTACTAAGTCAATAACAGGTCAATATATACATAAGCGTTATAACGTCATCGCACTGAAAAGCAAAACTAGTGAGTTGAACATGCTATACTACATTTTTTCACTGTCCTAAATGCCTGCATGAAAGTTTGGATAGCGATCTGAAACATGCTAATTAGGGTGCAGTCACTGTCGTGACCTACTGGGCTAGTCTTCTACAATTTGTAACATCGACTTCAGAAGATTAGAATGAAAAAGCATACTACGAAAAATTTACTTTTTGAAATGAGATTTTTGTATATTTTTTTTAAAGAATATTAGAACCGAATTTACTAATATTTCCTCTAACCCCTACAGTTAAGCTAAATTGCTTGTGTTAGGAGTGGGTTTCAACCCAGGACCTCTCAATCGTTAGGCCGGCTCCTTAACCACTAAGGTATCGATGCCTCGTATAGTAGGTAATACGGTAGTCAGGGTAGGTATCGTAATTCCTATCGTCAACTAGCGTTTTCGGTTTTATGAACTCTTACAACTGAGCGAGGTATCACCACGCGGCGCACGCCGATGGCAAGGAGTTGAATGGTAAAATGAAAAGGAAGGAAAGAAACGCCTGCAGTCCACCCCACCAGCCATGCTGGGAAAATCAGTGTTGAAACATGACAAAAGGAAGGCATTATCTTAAAGTCTAGACAGCAGCAAACCCCACCATCAATAGGCCGATACGTTTGGTTGGGAAACAAAATGTAGTATCTGGGAAAAAGCTATTGGAGGTCAGTGCACCAAAATTTCAAAAAAAAAACTCGATAAATAACATGGTGTTCTAAAGGCCTTCAAGTGTGCTTCAAGTTCCTTTGTTTAACAGTGGGAAATTATGAATCTATAAATTACGTCAATGAGGAAAATTAACATTAAGAACGGTTTTAATATGAATTAGTTACATCTCTTTGGTAGGAAATATCTTTTGTTTATTTACAATATTCCTCACACTCGTCTATGTTTAAACGTTCAATGCAATCCAAGTTTAAATCTTCTTCGTTCGAGCGCCAACCACGGTGGCAGTCAATGCTCCGAGATCCCAACCGTGAGAGGAGTTTCCTCCGTCAGTCAGCAAGGATATCGCCTCGCCTGTGTTATGGTACATGTATGTTGGCCAACTACTTAGTCATTATGAGCAATAAAAGCCTAATTTACAGAGAGATAGTGATCAAACGCGAATAGAAGCTTATCGACCCCTCTCAAACAAACTGTGCCTGTTCTTAAGATTCATGACGCCCACTGACAGTTAGTAGATACTAGATAATATACCATTTTTTTTAATAGAGATCGGGCTTGTACAGATACGGAGATACGCGAATGTTAACTCTGAAAGTGCTGTCTGTGGAAAAACCCATAGTTTCGTGGTTTTGGGGAAACCCGATAGTACATTTGTTTTTAGTGCTCCTTGAGCACGTAACTAGCGAGACAGAGACTTACCAAAACAAATAGTGGCACTGGACTCCTATAAGGGACTGAATATTTTTTAGGGATTGAGAGACCAGACCGAAGAATAAGTCATGGAGGAGGAAATAGAATTTTAGAGCGGACCCTGGGCTTCAAAGTGCAATCGGAATTAACTGTGGGATAAAGAAGGAGAATACTGACAAAACACTAGCCAAATACTACCAAAAGAACCATGAACGTACACTAATGTAATTTCTCTGAGTTAAAAAATAATTACCATGCAGATAGTTAATGCCGTTACATGAAAATATATAATAGCTACAGTGAATCATACCTACCGGCCGTTATCGGCTTTGAGTCTAAAAGTGAAAGTTTCAATGCACTTCCAACCACCGAAAGCATGGAAGTAGACAATTAAATAGTCTGTGGTAGCAACATGCATGCCATTTCTTTGAAAAAATATACTCATTACTTATAAATACGCAAGTATTACAATGTATGTGTTGTTTGTATTTGTGTAGAAGAGGGTGTAGTGTAGAGCTACCAATATCCTTGAGTGAGCCCTAATCCATCCTCTCCTGTAAGTGGGGGGCCTGCTAAACAAAGGACGAGGCTCTGGCACATGCTTTCCTCTAAGGATTGGGTTGGGTTTGGTCAGGTCAGAGGGCAGTTGCTCCGAAAAAAGCAGACATTTTAATCAAAAAAATAAGTGGACCTTAGGTTCTAAAGTGCAAACTCCTGAAGTCCTGAGTCCTGAGGTGATGAATAATATAAGTTTATTTCTTTAAAATGGCACAACATTCTCCTTATGAAATATAATCTATCTTCTATATTATTATATTATAATTGTAAATTGGAAATGTTCGTTCGCGATGGACGCAAAAAGTACTGAACGGATTTTGATGCGGTTTTTTTTATTAGAAAGGTCTTGAACAGACTTCAAATCTTATGTTTGTTTGATTGCAATCAAACAATCCTATAAGGCTTATAGGATCGCTTTGTTGTCCATCTGTATGTCTTGTTTTTTTTTTTAAGATCTTTTTCTCAGGAATGCGTGGATGTAACAAGTTGAAATTCATACCACATACTAAGTCAACACAATCAAAATATATTGTCGAGTACGTACCTAGCTTAAGTTACGGAACTCTCGGGGCGCGAGTCCGACTCGCACTTGGCCGGCTTTTTTAATTATATTATTATTGATTAAAGTCTTGCTGCACTGTAACTGTATAATAGATTTATTTTCAGATACAACTTAAGTAACAAAGATTATTCATATAGATTAAGGTTATTATAAACAGGTATTTAGGTTACAAGGTATTATGTATCATGAATGAATGTTTGAAGCATTGACTTTTAATATACCTATATTATATAATTTTTGCTTTTTTTTGGTACTGAGAATCCATATCCATACTAATATTATAAATGCGAAAGTAACTCTGTCTGTCTGTATGTTACGCTTTCACGCCTAAACCACTGAACCGATTTTGATGAAATTTGGTATAGGGGTAGATTAGACCATGAGAAAGGACATAGGCTATGTTTGGTCGCGATAACCGACATCCACGCGGGCGGAGCCGCGGGCAAAAGCTAGTAGGTTGATAAAGGCAACATTCAGAGCAAGACTAGGCTAGAGAGGGACAGCTATGAGTTCTATTCTAAGCCTATCTCAGTGATGAGTGTTGGACCCACATCATTAGACTGAAATAGGCAGCCACAATCCATACAAGTAGCAGCTATATGAAAATGATGAGTGATGGTAAAACCTCTGTAAGTTATCTGTGACCTTCTTGTAATGGGAATGTGTTTGGCGGCTATAATTCTGATACCAACCTTTGCAGCTGACATCCCACATCAGTTAATTTCTGAGACACTTGATTGTTGACTTTTCCAAATTCAAGAATCAGAGTAATTTTAAAAACCAACACCATAATATCTTGTGATGCCATTGGGCATGATGTAAATATAGAGGTTTAATACTTAAACCATGACATTGACACAAACCCAGAAATTACTGTAGGTACTATTTGATTAAGTAGTTATATGAAAGCAAACAAATGTACAGATATATATATTGCTGGTTCTCTATTTTTATTCCTACGATTTTATGTCATAACTTAACATTGCATAATGTTACTTGTCCTAACATTAATTACGCATAATACTCATTTGCCATAACTTTTTAATCATATTTTTTTAAATCCTATTTACTATAAGCATAATATTTTATAAGCATACTATCCCAAAGCATAAGTTTACTTAAGCATAACGAAGCGTAACCATAACTATTTTAAGCATACAATAGCGTCTACTAACTAAGCTCGACAGAGCCCCACTTCGCGGGGCTCCTACCTCGGGGTGGTTTAAAAAAAACTTTTTTTTGATTTTTTTAGTCTTCTAACCTAACCTATCCGAGTCGGATTGCACTGAGCCGGGTGTTAAAATACCTATTAGACAAATAAACAACATGCTTTACAAGTTTATGCATATCAAAGTTATGAATAAAAGCATTAGGATATACAATATTTATGCTTAATAACACAGTATGCTAAAAACCAATTATGGCACACTATTATTATGACAAAGAAAATTATGCCTAACTTATTATCACAATTTAAATTAGGACAAAAACCATTATGAGAAAAAATGGGATCCCTATATTGCTGTCATTCCTACAAATGTTTGTATACTATGTAAATGGTTGTATAAATGAAAGTAAAGAAATAAAAATAAACAATAATGATTACTTTAACTATCCTTCCTGCCTTCCATCCTGCCTTTTAGTTATAGAAAGCAAAGTTATTTACACATGGAATTAATTCATGTAAAAAAATGCTACCAAACAATCAATTCTATTCATAAATAAATGATAACAACAAATAGCAACTAATGTAAAAACACTTACAATTTTCTATGCATATTAGCAAGTACTTATATGAAGACATGTCCACACACTTATTAAATTCATTATTAATAAAAAAATATTAGTCACAGGACAACAGACAACACACTTGTCAATTTTGAGTGACAAGCAGGCAAAGCTCTCTTGATTTCAAAAGAAAATTAACTGAGTTGGTTGCGTCAGTATTGTCTACATTGATATAATATTGTACAGAATTAGAACAATAAATGTAAATGAATATTACAAATACAAAAGCGAGTCTAACACATTTAGTGTTTTGCCACTACTTGGTTTTGTTATGAAGCCTCTGGAGTAATCTACACAAATAAATATAAGGAGTATCTTTATAGACATTCAAAACAAATGGGCTACTGAAAAATATTATCAAAGTGATGAAATGAAGTTGAAAAGATAGAAGTAAGTATTGTTTACTGAATAGAATATAAATAACTACTGCACATAAACATCTGCGGTAGCCTAGTGGTATCTGCGGTAGCCTAGTGGTATGGGTAATGGACTGCTGAGACGAGGTCTCGGGTTCGATCCCAGGTTTACCATGGCACACACTAATGACTTTTCGATGCTTTTCGAAATTATGTGTGTATTTATCGCAGGTTTATAAGTGCCCGGTTAATGGCAGTAGGCTCGCCACCTATTACATTGGGACCTAAACATAAACTGGCGAAATGTGGGTGCTAGCACCTCTGCCTACCCCTTCGGGGAATACAGGCGTGAGTTTATGTTATGTTATGTTATGCACATAAACATTTCCTGTTGTGCTCCATAGCACTGGATCCTCCAATAAATAACAATAATAGAAATGCAATACTACAGTGACACAATGTAACCATAGCTTTGTACCAAAGGTGCTCTTCGTGGACATGGCTAGGGGTGCTATTTGCACAGGTGCTATTCAGCTGGGTGCTCTAAGTGGGCTACACCAAAATATACTCATTTAGTACTAATCATTTGACCCAAAATAATCACAGCTTAGTATTTTGAATCAAATTTGGTACTTACATGAATATCTAGTCTACTAGCTAGTTAGTTAGTAGCTCTCTATTTTAGACTTCACTTTCCAGAGAGAATATATACAAATAAAAAATCCTAAGTTTTATGAATTTACTTGAAACAAGCACATCCTTGATATGTAATATTTTTTTTTAAAGATACTAGTGGTTCATTGAATCAATCAAGTGACATAATAAACAATGTAATGTATGTGATAATTCTGTTTTTATTAAGAATATGTTATCAGCTGTATTCAGTATTGAGATGTTTACGGTTTATGATTCATCATTCATCATTATAATATTTACTTGGTTATGTTTGAGTAAGTGTTAGTAAATTATTAACAAGTAGTTCCTTAAGAAGTTTGTCACAGTTACTCACGACAAGGACATAGCAAATTTGTTTTGCTATTGTAGGAAAACTTCTAGTACATTGCCCTTCATCTTTGGCTGCCTATTATACTGGTATGTGACAAGTAAAGTCAGATGATTACAACTTAGAATAAAGGTATAGGCTTAGTTAGGGCATAATCAAAGCAATGGTGCCCTCACTGGGTCCATATAGAAGGGGTAGGCCCAAGAAGTCCTGGCCTGATATCATGGAGGGTGACATGTGTGCAAATGGCGTCACTAGTCGCTACCATGGATACCCAAGATTGTCCAGAGTGGAGGAGGAATAACCAGAAGGCGGACCCTAAACTCCTTGGCCTCAGATGCAATCAGGATAATAAGTTTGTGTAAATGATGATAAGGGCATAATCAATGCTAAATATTTGCAGGATAGGGATTTTATTCAGACTGAATTTACTTTTATTAGGTTTTTGCAGGATAGGGATTTTATTCACTGAAATTACTTTTATTAAGTTAAGGGAGACATACATCTTCGCAGGTTCAGTTTCTATGTAGTGGTTAGCATATTATCACACCAATAATTGGATTATGAATAGAACTATTTTTTTTTTATCTAAGACACGTCAATTTGACTTCACCTCGCCTGATGTTAAGCTAAAGGCAAAGTCTCGGAGAGAGGGTCACCATCGCAAACATGTGCCATGTTAACAGTGGTGGCACTCTGCTTGACGGCCTCATCAGATGCCTTTTCACGCTCCGCTTAAAGGACTACTAAACTGAAAGTAATCTTTCAATAAAAAGTTTTACATATTATTACTGAATCCATGTGGTCACTTTCTATTTATAACAAAGTTAAAAATGATGCATGTTATATTTAATTCCAGAACATTCACTCAATCCCAATTTATATGCACAAATCTTTCAGTTACATCTTGTTACTGAAGGACTTAAGATTTCAGAGAAATTTATATAAAGCCCTTGTTTTGTTTGTTGAATTAATGCAATGAATCATTAGGAATTCTGGTAAACAGATTGTTATTATGTCTCAAAATATGCAAAAGGCATTTCTTAAATAGGTTATAACAATATGACTTCACCTCGCCTGATGGTAAAGGTAAAGTCTCAGGAATGGGAGTCAGAATGTTCTAATTATGACAATAATGTGCATGGCAATAATGGCAATGTTTGGTATAAAGTTCTATAATGCGCTTATGAACTCATGATCTAGTACAATTTTAGTATCAAAAATTAGAAAATGTTCTTTACATCCCTTCATTATAATATTATTCTTCTATTACCAAGGGTTTGTAGAAGAGCCCTCATCTGTTAAACTCCCCGTTGTACATGACTTTTGTAACCTGTGTTCATTTGTATAGCATTCTTAGGTATACAATAATGAATTAAGAAATATTTTGTACTTGCCTGCCTACAAACAAACATGACATGTTATGCTACTATTTTTTTTTTTACGTTCTATTAAGTATAATGTGAAAGTTTATGGAAATATTTGGATGTTTGTTATTTAATCATGCTCTAAAGCTAAACATGAACCTGAAACTGTCAGCAAAATTGTGGCAGCCAAAATTAGCAACAAAATTATAACAGCAAACACATATTCCAATTACAAGAAGGTCTCAGACAATTTATAAAGTTTCACTATCATCATTTTCATATTGCTGCTACTTGTATAGATTTTGGCTGCTTATTTCAACCTCATAAGCTGAACGCAGGTCTGGAATTTGGGACAGGGATAAACTATAGTCCAGAATAACAGATAGGTTACATACATACTAACAACATACATTCAATTTTCAAGGAATTTAACAACTGACACTCTGGGTGGGATAAAGACATAACAGATAAACTTTTATAACCTCTCTTTCAAGATGTCAAATAAAGATTGAGCCTTGTTTTCACTACAGAATATGGTCATGGAATTAATCCATGACCATTTTTTATTCAATGAATTTCAAATTAAGTAAATGGGAAAACAAACAAAAAACAACAACAGCACATGAAGCTTATGAAGTATGTAAGGGCAGAAACAGATGACGGGCTGTTGTATCTGCCTGTCCCAAAAGAAAAAGTGCCTATGTCCAGCAATGGACATAGGCACTTTTTTACATGTGATTTATACATGTGCATGTACCTATGATATTTATTCAGTAAAATGTGCTAACACTACTTGAAATCCTTTTGGGGAAATCCAACAAATGTTCACAATATTATGAGGCTGAAATTGTCAGCCAAAATCGTAGCAGCCAAAATTGGCAGCCAAGATTGGCAACAAAATTATAGCGGTCAAACACATATTCCCATTACAAGAAGGTCTCAGACAATCTACAGAAGTTTCACCATCATCATTTTCATATTGCTGCCACTTGTATTGATTTTGGCTGCTATAATTTTGCCAGCCAATTTCAACTTCATTCACAATATCCGTTGATTGTGTTAACTTAAAAGAGAGGTTATGGGCAGAGAGGTCGGAAAGCACAAGTTTAATTGTCATTAAACTGTTCTCCTAATGTGTTAGGAGAAGAATAGTAAATGATTCACTATTGTTTTTGCTTATAAAGGAGAAAGGTGTGTGTATTGTGTGACTATTTATATGTATTGTGAGTACTGTATATGTAAGTGTATGCATTGTTATTAAATTTTAATAATTTCAAATGCAATTCTCATCTCTATTTCGTTATGGTACTTACTACTGAAACTTGATACTTGTTTAGATCAAACTATTGTTGTAACTTTTAAACAATTGATTGAAAACATTGCAATACAATTTATTTTATTACTTCTGTCCTATTTCAAATACAAATAATGTAAGTAAGCATTTGCTGTATTGTTTTTCTAAAGGCACAGTTCATTGACACATAAAAGGACCTTTTTAGTATAAGGATTCTCATAATATAATGAATGTCAATGAATTGCACCATATTACTGATATCATTATTATTATCTCGGTAGATGGAACTCAATGCATGAAACAAATGATAGGTATCTATTATAAACAAACCTTTTCATTTGAGATTGAATGCTATGACTCAAGTATTAAGGTATTTCAAGGAATGTGATTGCAGACAACCGTAAATAAATATACCTACATAAGCTGAATTAGAGGAAATGAACTACTTGCCATGAGTAAACATTTGTCTGTGCATAACATCACAAAACAGGCCTAAAATTGACCGATATGTTACAAACCTGAAACTGTTATCCTTCTCAAAAATAAAAATAAAACAAAGATGCTTACGTAGATGTTCTTTTAGTGTGTTCACTCTGCTGTGTGTCTTTTTCCTTGCTGTTGTCACGCTTATTCATAATACAAGACTTGTTGTGCAGGCAATAAGCCCAGCACTTTGCTCACTCCCTGATCCCAGCGTCTGTAGGGGCCGCAGCGCAGCCCATGTCACCAAGGCCTCGATGAGGACGAACAGTGTCGCGTCGCCATACCACAATCCAACACAGAGTCACTTTTATATTATTGCAATTTTTTTTATTCAATAACTATATGTAATCACTTCACTATTATACAATTTATCTCAAAATCATTTTTGTTACACTGCGAACACAATTTGACCATGAGTTTGGAATGTTTCGGCGACACTTGACGTCTCGTAACGGATTTTCCAAAAAGATTAGAAGCCTTTCTTGTTGAAGAAGGATTATTTTTATGCGATTTTACTCAGAAAGGGAGCGAGAGTGAATAGAGGTCGCCTTGCCAATGTTATGTTCATTGAAGAGTAACAACAAGCGATGTGGGTGTCCAACTTTGGTCAAATTACCAATATTGCTTTGCGCTCAATCAATCCACGAATGATGAATATTCTATACGTTTGGCTAATTAGTAATTATCGATAAAAAGAAATTAATGTATTGAAAAAATGTAACAATTGACAGTTCCTAGTGAGAAGTCAACCCCAATGTTCGTCGGTCGGCACAAATCGTTTTGAAATATTTTACAACAAGGATTCTCAGTAATGAAGATCACATCAATATGGGTATTATAATTACAGTATTCAAAAGCACAACACGCGATTTTAGTTAGCTTTCCTGAAGATTAGTCACAACGTCGCCGAAACATCAAATGGACATTTGTTCTGATAAAAAAGTTTAGGTTTTGTAATGGCCACCAATGTTACA
Source organism: Eilema sororculum (assembly GCA_914829495.1). Taxonomy (NCBI): domain Eukaryota; kingdom Metazoa; phylum Arthropoda; class Insecta; order Lepidoptera; family Erebidae; genus Eilema; species Eilema sororculum. The sequence continues at coordinate 12,674,937 of OU618552.1, read as the reverse complement.
CTTTTAACACTTCAATAATCGTGATATGAGAGCTGTATAGCTGAATGGTCCGATCAAAATTAAATAACAAATTACACGTTTACGTAAATATATTACCAACTAACGATAAAATTTCTTATTTATAAAATATTTAACTCAAAGAATAGTCACTGATTCGCCATTCGGCGCATGCGCAAACTTATTTCAGTTTGTGTTGTCAGTGTAGTTAAAAATATTTTTTGAAATGGTATTTCAGCTATATTTATTTAGTTTTTATGTGTAAAATAAGAAAATATCTCGATATATCACTGCCAATAATAAGTCACAATATGAAGAATCACAGATTTTATTCAAATAAATAAATAACATTTTCTACCACAGATTGGTAGGTTTATTTTTCATGTATGGTCACATTGTTTAAAAATGAAAAATTATAGCTACGTTCAAGTTTATTTTTGTCTTTGTGGAAATATTAGAATCAAGCTGTACTTATTTATGGGCATCCGCATTTATAAAATTGTATTATACTCATGTATATAAATCGATCCATTCCCTATGCCTACCCTATCTTAATATTCCAAACAGGTTCAAAGTATACATAACGGAAGTATAAACGCTTGAGCGGTTGACCCTGCCCTTGAACGACCAGCAACCGGGCCCGAGCTGTGCAACTCAGCGTTGCTCTCTTTCATCTCGGAATCCAGATCTTACTTTCAAACTCTTCCTCCTCCACTGCATCCGATCGTCTAGACGTCGTTAACTTTATCATGGAGAATATTGGTCGTCTGACCGTTCAAGATTGGGTAAAAGCTAATAAAAACAATAACAGGCAACAGCGAAATGGAGAGTCCTGGGGTTTAGTACAAGTTCGCGTGGCAAACTAGACGCGGCACCATGGCGAAGTCGAGCTTTGTGATGATTTTTATGTCCACGGATCGCCCGGATTTCTTAGAGTTTCTTCGTACAGTAGGTACTTATGTATAATATGTAGATACTTTTAATAATTAGGTTGGTATCTAAACCTGTACGAAAAACGGACATTTCAACATTCTCCACCGTTATAAAAATAGCCTTCAAAATGCGGTACCTAGCCTTACTATATCAAGTACGCAATAATAATTAATTAAGTAGGTATATCGTGATGTCTCGTATCGTATCGTTAATAATAACAAAATCATTCTTCTTTCTTGAGGCAATGAAATTTGAGTCGTGTAGATAATGGTCACAAAATTTTATTTAGATTTTTAGGAACAAAAAATTTAATGAAAACAAACTGAAGACATTCTCATCCAAAGATTTATTAAAAAAATATTCCGATGGCGGCAGTTCCACTATCGGGCGGCAGATGGCGCTATTATTAGTTTAGAATAAGTGTATGTAAAAAGAAAGAGAAAGAAACAAAGAAAATATTTTTTTAATAAGCAAGCACACAAAAAATTATAATAAAAAAATAAAAATAAAACAACTGTGCATAATAACGGTCGCCTCTCAGCGTAAATGCTATCCGCGTGGTAGTGCAGGCGGACAGCGCTGGTTTTCAGAGGCGGCCGCGAGTATGACATGTAATTGACAATTTCAATTAAAAACAAAATAATAATAAATAAAATAAAATAAGACGGTAATAAAAAAGAAAGCATTTAAATTGCACGTGAGCCCACAATAATTACAACCAAAGAAACAAACACAGTACAAGCAAAAAATAATACCTACACAGAAAAGGAACAGTAACAAAAATACAGCAAAAAAAAAAGAAAAAAAAAAGTATTTTTCGTCCTTGCCCCTGCCCGCCTTGCTGGCAACACCAACATACTACCACGACACAAAACAAAAAAAAAACTAAACAAACTGAAATTTCCCGCGTCGTCAGAATGAAGACTGAAGTGAAGAAGCAAAGAGAATACAAATGTTGAAATTGTAACTCAACTTTATCTTGAACGGAATCTCTAATGATTTGGTAGATTTTATGTTCTTAACGTAACGTTATAAAGTATGTAACGTATGTTTAGGCCATTTCTAAATAGGTAGGTAGGTATAAGTGAGATGGGTAGATTGCGTTCAGCAATACCTACCTAGTTATTTCTTGTGTGGATTAAACACCTCTGCCTACCCCTTCGGGAATTTACAGGCGTTGTTTCTTCAATTAATTTTATTTTGTTTCAGTATTTTTTCTGCAACTAGATTCTGTCAAATGTGAATTGGGAAACCATCATAATCGCTGCGTGGGTCCGGTCTCCGGTCGCATCCTAAGCCTTCACCTTGGACTCCGGGGTTCGGTTAAATAGGTAGGTATGACGTAGTTTGGATTTGTAAATTACCTGTTAACTTAGTATTACAGTAATACTAAGATAACAGGTTTTAATTGCTTATGAATGTGTATTAATAGTGTAACACTCACCGGGATATTTACCATGCCATTTAAATATCCCGGTGAGTGTTACACTATTAATGTTAATGACCAAGTCAAGCTCAAATCATACATTATGAATGTGCATTATGTACATATAATTACTCGTAAAAATGAAGTTTTAGGTAGGATACAGTGGCGAAGGGTGAACATATTCGGAAGGGAAGCCGGTGGTTTCTTTTTTTTTACACAACGCTGTCTAGACCCGTGATAAGCTTAACTAGCTTTTGTAATGGATGAATTTTACAGCTTTAAGTTTGCTAACTATACAAATCGAATTCATAGAGAAAAATGAAAATTCTCGGGCGGGACTCGAACCTGCGATCTTTACCTTACGCGAGGAATGCCTTGACCAACTCGGCTACCGAAACACGCCCGATGTGATTCAAATTTCTCTTCTATTTTTATCCGTCTTTGAGGTGACGGTGGAGTCATCAACAGATGTTCTAACGAACTATCGGAACCAATGAATGATGTTACAACCATACCTATTCCATTTGTATGGTGGAATCTACAATACGGAAAACATACTTAGATACTATTTTTGTAAATACATAAGTACATATTATACATAGAAACGCCCAGACCGCTGCAAATAGCCATATTCATGCATATAAATAATATTTACACTGAGCGGGGATCGAACCCGCGCTTCCTGCGTGGCAGTCGCGTTCACTACCGCCACGCCACAGAGGCTGTCGTTTTTTATATAAATTAGACATATAGTCTACCACCTTTGCAGAGCAAGCTGACAGGAATCGGGTTATAGGGACCTTTCACCAGCTTTCACCTGTATACTATTTTCATTTTTATTGATTATTTTCACTCTATTTTTTTATATACTATGTACACTTACATGGTATTCTTACAAAATAAGTGAAATATTTTGTACAAAGGCGAGCTTATCTCAAGGTTGAGTTCTCTTCCAGCAAACCCGTCTATACCTACCTATTTTATGATTTGTTTAATAATATAATTATTAAGAAAGGTACCTACCAATCTGAAAAGTGGCCAATAAAACGATTTGTTTAGCTATTCGTTGCCTGCGTGTGAAGTAGATAATTTTTCACACGAGGTCAGCGCCTACAACCTCCAACGTCTTACGGCGATCATGAGCACAGACACAAAGAAACAATTTACGTTCAAGAAGTTCAAGGAAATTATTGCAATACTTACATACATTGCAATCCTAGTTTTAGCTATTTTAAAAGATTGTTTTGTTACCCAATCATTCAACAGACGCAGATGGAACAGTAAACAGAGGGTTTACCAAGACGTGTTATAATTTATAATATATAAGCATTGTGTTCGGACTGAGAAAGAGAACGAGCTATACACTCTATAGAGCTCTATCCCTATTTCTCACCCGGAGGAAGAAAGTTTTATAATTTCGTCGTAGTAGGCCTTGAAGGTATAGCCCATAGAATGGTAGGTAGGATACTTCTTACCTTACATTAAGCAATGAAAAGATTATTTTGACTACTGCTCAAATAAATATAATTTGAGGAAGAAAATTTAATGTCCTACAGTCCCGGGTCCTATAAGCGGGGCGTGAAATGGTATCTGATGAGGCCGTCAAGCTGAGTGCCACCACTGTTAACATGGTACATGTTTACGATGGTGACCCTCTTTCCGAGACTTTGCCTGTAGCTTAACATCAGGAGGTGATGTCAAATCGACGACGTGTCCTTTATAACGAAAAAAAAACGTATCAACCATATATTATGCGTCATTTTTACGCCAAGCACCTAGAAGTTTATTTTCTTTCGTTCACATATAACTGTAAATAAACACTATAAAAGGAAGGAAACACCTTAAAAAGTCATATGTCCCGTTTCGTGCTTCACTTTTGATTTAGTTTGTATAAGTTGTTAGTAGACTTTGCATTTATGTGTTAATAGCTTAAAACCTCATATTTCGTTTGCAATAGCTATCACACTTTTTTGTTAGGTACAGTCAGCAACAGATCTATATTGACTACAAAGTGTTATAATGATCTTAATACCTTTTTTTTTTTTTTCCGTGCGGAAATCCCCTCGGATACCCCCCCTGCCGGAGCCGGAAGGGGAGGTTATGTCGGACTCGAACCGACTAAAACCGCACGCCGACTGTGGGTCTTGGTGCTAGGCCGGAGGTGAGGTTGTCAAAGACATATCCCTCGCACCCCGGCTGACCCAGGGCCATCCCTTACGGTCTGGCCCTCCTCAGGAGGGGGGACAACGGTGTACCCAACTCGCCCCCGGAATGGGGAGGCGCACTATTCAGCGCGCCGCCGCCGTGGCCTGCTTCTGCTGGGGTGACAGGCGGCTCCACCCGTCACCCCCAGGCCCGCGCTCATGGGGGACGGAGGTCAGTCAGTGCCCTCCGACGCCCGAGTTGCCTGCGCGCGCGGGCGGCGCGATCCGCGAGTCTTTCTCGCTCGCGCCGCCTCTCCCACTCCGCCGTCTCCTTCACGACCATTACCTGCTCGCTGAAGGAGACGCCGGCCGCCCACGAGTCCGCGCAGCGGACCATTGCTGTGAGCAGGGTGGCGAGGGTGAGAACTCTCACTCCCAGGGCCGCCACTAGCTCCCGCCTCGGTCCGGCCCATGCCGGGCACTCGGTGAGCGTGTGCAGCCCCGTGTCCTCGCTCGCGTCGCAGTGATGGCACTCGGACGTTGGCTCCTTTTCGATCCGACAATGATCTTAATACCAAGTTATTAAGAGCAAGTCCAAACTGTTTTATTGATTTTAAGTGTATTATCGAACTAAAGGTGTGTACCAAATATCAGAAAAATAATTCAACTTGAATAGAAAAATAATTCAATTTGACTTCACTTCGCCTGATGGTGAGCTAAAGGCAGTCTCGGAAAGAGGGTCACCATCGTAAACATGTACCTTTTTAACAGTAGTGGCACTCAGCTTGACGGCCTCATCAGATGCCTTTTCACACCCCGCTTAAAGGACCCGGGACTGTAGGAAGAAGGAAACACGATCTTGTTAGTCAAGCAAGATCGATCTGATGCTGACGCTAGATACCATGGAGAAAGAAATTATAGTGCTTACTGGTGGGCATTTTGCATGCTCTGTTTCTGTTAGATTTCGCTATGCCGCACTAGATGAAGGTGGGGGAGGAATGTCATTCCTATGACGTCTTTCAACTTTTGACACCCCGCGCGTCTCCCTTCCCACCCGCATTTAGCGACACGTTTTTATTGAGAAATATCAATGGGGCATCTCCGGTACTTAATCATATTCTGTTCTCCGTCCTCCGTGGTAGATACCTAGTTCAAAACTGCATTGTTATCTGTGTGATAGCTATAAAAAGTAATTTTTCAAGGTAGGTAGTCGAGTAACGATTATATCACCTACCGCCCGATGTTAATTGAGACTAACAAATGATTAAAAAATAAAAAACCCGACTACCACTGAAAAGACCAAAATAAGTTTGATAGCAGGCGGTACCCATTAATTTTCTTTCGGTTTATGATTGGCAAATGGGTACCGCCTGCTATCAAACTTATTTTGGTCTTTTCAGTGGCAGTCGGGTTTTTTTATTTTTAATCATTTGTTTTATTTTATACTTTTTATTTATGATATGACATCTTTTTGTATATCTTTTTGTAATTTCCTTCATATCGTTTATACTTGAAATAAAAACTTAAATCAATAAGTAAGAAAATTAGCGAGAATTATTGTTTTTTTAAACAACTTTAAATCGTTATATATCATAAACTGTTATTTAAAATGAAAAATGATAAAAGGAACATAAAGATGATTTTATAATACCTATTCAACGACACCCCACTTGACGTAGTTCATCGACTTTTTTTTTTCATTTTGACAATATGGCGTCTGGTTGTCGCTGTGGTGAATTATGATTACTGTAATGTCTTTAGTGACACTCGCAAGGTTAAGACGAATCGATTGACGTAAGAATTATCAAAATCGGCCTACGCATTTGGTCTCTAGAACGCCACATAGAAACAAACATACATACATACATACATACATACATCCATACATACATAGACTGATAAACATATTACCCTCCTTTGCGTCGCGCAGTCGGGTAAAAACAGCTAATAACATCTGGAAATCCAGGTACTATGACATTACACAACAAAAAAGAAATAACTCAGACCGCTGCACTACGCTAGTGTAAGTATTTACTATTCTTCTGTTCTGTGTCTATACAACTAACTCTATAGTTGGGAAATAGTAATGGATTTCCCTAGTGCTCCGGTAGCAACCATCACGTCGCCGTCGGTATACGTATAAAAATTAAGTTTAACATTTGCCGTCGGGTGATAGTTAATTGTAAGTTTTAACCCGACTCCTTTGTGTTGTACTCATCAGATTTTGTAAGATGGCCAGTAGTGCTTGTCTGCACCTAAGTGGCATAAAAAAAGATGAAGGAGTGTAGGTAGAAGTCCTAGACGAAGACTTAAAACTGCAACTCCCTTGAAATTATGGTTTAAAAAATTATCCCGGTATTTTTCAGACCTTACCATTTTTCATTCAATTAATAAGGAAATTTTGAAGGGTCAGAAGCGTCGTCGGTAGCTTAGTGGTTAAGGAGACGGCCTTATGATCGAGAAGTCCCGGGTTCGAATCCTGGCTATTACACTACCCCATGTGAATCCACTTCTAGCACAAGCAATTTAACTTAGTTGGAGAGGTTAAAGGGAATATTTGTAGTTTCGGTTGCTATTCTTTTTTTAAAAAAAGGATAGGTAGGAACAAGTATAAATAACCTTTCGTCCGTGGAGTGTCAAAATGTCATTATGCCCTATCTGTGGATCCCATTAATGGACTTTCAACAGATAGGGGTTTTAGCACATTTTTTGCAAACATGGGAGTAGAAAAACATTATTTTCTCTAAATCTAATTGGAATTTAGAGTAATTCCTATTGGAATTATCATTTTAATAAATGTCTTTTTCTTATTCCTTACACTACACTTGACTCTGAATTGCCTTGTAACCGTTATAAGAGAAATAATGTGGGTTACCCAGAACTTAACTTTTATTTTCTAATTAATAAAAAATAAAACGCCGGCTGGATATAATATTATATATTTTATATACAATCATACATACTTAATAAAATAAAACCAAATGGCTTTATTTTCCAATACATTTTTTTATACCACACCTGTTTTTAAAGATGCGCGGCAATCTATGACTGAACAGGTTACAGATTAAACTAAAAAACATAATTTTTTTCGTACCACAGACGTGTAACGTTGCATGTCAGCTGGTAGGTCAAGTGGCGAGTCCCACCACAGGATGCGCCACAGACAAGCACTTTTTAAAAAGTGCCATAATGGTATCCTCCACAGACGAGGGGATAAGACTCTTCTGAAAATCCAACGTCTGTCTTTACGTTGTCTGTTTTTATGCAAATATCTCTATTATGACGGTATAGAAGCAGATAAGATACCGCTTTAGAAAAACAAATTAATATTATTGCATATTTTTTTTAAGTAATCATGGTTTGAAAGTTAATTTAATATTATAACAAAATTATACATTATTACAATATATTACATTATTTGCATATTATATTATTATAATATGCTAATTGCTAACTGGGTAATAGCGGAGATGTAGAAGCACCTACTTATTTTCTTATAATTACCAAACAGTAAAATACAAAATAATAAAAAAACAAGCGATATGACCAGATACGAATTATTGTGTGTATTAAAATTTTATTATATAACATTTACAAAATAAAAAAGACTTGCCTCTTAATTTCAATAACCATACCAATTTCTCATGTAAGTTCCTATACACTGACATACTTATGACATCCCGCAGAAAACAAAATTGTTTTTCTTTTAAATGCAAACTTTTAATCTTATCTATAAGCAAAACCACGGTCAAACATTTCTTGAAATCAAAACATTAGGGACTTTCCCTCTATCATTCACACGTATGTGGAAAATCGATAATGAGTATAATGACTTTAGTCCAGCTACCTACTTAGTTTATTCTAATTGTAATTGTTGTTCTAAATACTAAAACCGTAGTAGGGTGCACAAAATAATATACGAGTATAGATATATTTATATCGTACTTACCCAATAATTTTCAAAACAGCATATCGCATGATTGTCATGATAGAACATAAGTAAATAAACACCTTTTGACAGACTAATCAGTAAGCAATTTTTATCTATAGGTTTTGTTATGCTATACCTACCTAATTATAGATAATATAATTAGTATATTATCTTTAATAGGTATAATATACCTACAGGGTGTCGCAACATTCAAATATAAGCTCTAGGACCATACGACCGAGTTTTTCTGGACGAGGTGTAGTAGCACGTTCATAGACGTTTATCGACTCTGGTTAACTATTTATCATGAAGAAATTATCATGAAAAAATCTAAATAATATTTTACTCTTATTGTTCAAAGATTTGTTAATGCAGTAAGTACACTGCTCCGACCGAGAGTTCACAATGGCATAAATCTGAAAGTTCCATGTCTAACGATGAGATGCGGACCCGTATTTCTATGGAAGTTTCCGAGCAGTTTTTTTGGGAAAAAAAAACTTAATGTCCATATGGTTATTGTTTCTAGGTTAATTACCCATAAGGGAAATTACTATGGCTTCCTTGAGAGGGACATTGACATTGATAGGGTAAGCAGGGTCACCTCAACTTCTTGTTAGACACGTCTTACTTATAGCAGATCTGCAATGAAAATCATCCGATCTGAAATGATCCGATGCAAATAAGTTCGACTTCGATGCCGTATCACTCGCATAACTTCACGAGATATCAAATATTAACAGTTTTTAATGGTTAATGCAAGAAAGCCACAAATCTCGTCTTAACTATTTTTCTTTCTTCTTCTCGTTACGAGTTTCCGAAGTTTTACGAAGATGTTTGTTCCATTGATACCGCGGTGTGCGTCTATGCTAAACCGTGTACGCGGCAGCACCAATAGTATTCTTGGCGTGTTCACGGATCGGCAGGATTCACCTATGTGGCGGATTAGGACGGACGGATACGGATTCACATGTAGGTCGGTCCCAAATAAAATAATATAAACATAATATACTAACCCCGTTTATAAGGATCATTGTTACTAACACTATGGATAATTTTCTGAAATAAGTGGTTTAATAATAATAATAATAGAGAGGATTATATTGTTACTAATGTTTGTTACTCAATCACGCTCAAAAAGCTGAAAGATTGGAATAGTTCTGGACTTATTCCCAATGGGTTGCGTGGTCGGGACCGGCTAGCCCAACAAGCGTAGCCACGCTCGACAGCTAGTATTAAATAACCATAAGACCATTTTACATGGCTCAAACGAGATACACCTACCTAAGTATTCTTCAGTCTTTTACCTATTCCTCAGTCGCTTGCAATAAAATACTTGTTTTGCTACGTTAACTTCAACCTTGCAATTAATTCAATCTATAGCCTGCAGTTCATTATAGCTTCTTCACGCTAGCGATTTAAGCATAGGTATGCGTCTGATGAAGCCGAAACCCCAAGTGTTGGTGTCAAAATTGAGAAAAGCGTTTTAGGCAACTTTCTTTTAAATGGAGAGCCTTCCTAAATATATCTAATTATACAATCCGTATATTAAGATGCTAACGAACCTAGAATCAAAAATAGGACAGAGTGATAGTCCCACTGACCAAAGAAATAATTGAAGTGAAAATTCTTTAGGCTCGTTGCGAGTTTTTTCAGATGGGAAAAACAATATTGATCTCGAGATAGTCTTAACGTTGACGACATAAATGCCGACACCTTCGTAGTATCTACATACAATGGTTCAAGTTTAATTCCCCTGTATTTTTTATTACTAACCATCTATTCAACAACTTGAAAAAAAAGACAACAAATAATTTAAGACACTAGAAACTAAAAATTAAATCATAAAACTGTTTTAATAGCCTTGTAGTAATAACAACGGCCTCAAAGTGTCGTTCTCATTTATTTAACTTATAAAAAAAATGTTAAAAGTATAAACATCCGAACTAGGAATCTCCTTCTTGTTTAGAAGCCCGCTAAAAATTATGGTGATGAACCGTTTAACGAATGCACTGAATACTGGATGACCGCTTTATCTTGTAATGTAATCCAATAAATATTTCAAAATCTACTTGTTGATTGTACAGTCAACTACAAAAGTAGCTTAACAAATTCTAATTTATTGAACACTGGGGCCCCTAAACCTAACATAAAATTGCGAAAAAAAAACATTGAATATGTAAATTAAGTTTGTCTTCTGGGAATCATAACACTACATTTACTATAGACAGGACAGATGCATTCCAATATAAAAAAGATTTGTAAAATATTTTAGTGTTAATCAACTTATGGCGTTGACTGTACATAAAAATAAGTATTTTTGCATGGAAAAGCGGATCCCAGGCGCCGAAGCTTTGGATGCGACTGAATGAACGCTAGCATGAAGGCAGCATTACTGAACATAATACTCTGCATCATTCGCCATATCGCCATGTCGCCATCTGTAATACTCTACAGAACAAAGAATACCTGTACCGACCTAATTTGAAGATAGATCACCATCCTACTTAAGATGTAATCAACTAATGTCTATTGCAACAAAAATCAGGTTTTAGATACCGTTTATCAAAGTATTCAATGGTGTTGTCGATTATCGACTAACGTTGGACAGTGAGACTGATACTACTGCGAGACTGAACCGAAACCCACTACTTGAATCACTAAACCTGTATCCAGTACAGTACCCATACCTACCTACCAACCAGTACTCGAGCGTGCGCGCAACTATCGCGACGTGTTTTACTATCGTGACATTTTGTGTTTGTGTGTATAAATTTAATCCGATTGATATCCACCAAATTAACAGTTTAAAGTGTTAAGAACCTTATACTTCTGAAAGTAAGTTATCTATATTAAATTGGTTGTAAAGGAATAACTCTAACAGATTTATCCGAAGCAGACTAATAGCTTAGAACAAGTTTTTTATGTGAATATTAATTTAATGTTTGATTGTCTGATTGAGTTGGTTTCAATTTCGTAGTGATACGTTTCTTGTATTACCTTTGAGAGTAATATAGTTGATAATGTTTTTTTTTAATAATGCAATTTTTAATAGAAGATAGTTGCCAATTTATTTATGATAGTGATTGATATACTTAACCGCCGCCAAATTTGCAGTAGAAGTTATATCAATATATTCTTATCTGTTATGTATTACTCACCATAATAAACGAAAGTAGATATTACAAATTATGATATCATAACATCTAGTGCGTAGGTAGTTATATTATTTATATTGAGCCTACTAATAATGTGTTAGCAATACATTGGGTATTGTTTAAGGAAAATCAATCAGCTGGCAATAACGTTATGAAAACGAAGTGTTTTGTTGAAATAAAGTAGATACAGTCAGCAAGGAAACAGATTCACAATAAATTAGGAAAACCCACAATTCCAGTTTTTTCAAATGAAATGTACCTAGGTATATAATAGACAGGTATAATAAAGTCTATAGGACAAATTATAGGTCTAAACTTTCAACTCCCCAGAATCTGACGAAGTTCACATTTGTTTTTGATCTATAAGTATCTACCTAAGTACCTATATATTACTTTAGTAGTAGGTAGGTACCTACCAGATAATTATAATTAGATGTAACATTGACTCAGCTGTTCTGAGAATCTACTGATCCAGACGACTTTTGTCAATGACGACAATCACCAACCGGTATGTAGGTGCAATATTATTGGGATTGTGTTTTATAATTAACCAAGATTAAATAAATATAGTATTTCGTAGGTAGGTACCGGCACTCTTATCTATAAGCATATGTATAAAAGCGACTGTAATGCTCGATGTATCATTTATTATTAGTATTTATTACACACTAGCTTTTGCCCGCGGCTCCGCTCGCGTCGATGTCGGTTCCCGGCAATTATTCGATTTTTCTCAACGTACAAACCTTCCCTGGACTTCCACAAATAATTTAAGACCAAAATTAGCCAAATCGGTTCGTGCGTTCTGGAGTTATACCGTCAGGAAGGAAAACCCGACTTATTTTTATATAGTAGATAATAAGTCTTATGCTATAAATATGACATAGACATTGTAATACCTAGGTAGGTACTTTCTGCCTTCGCAACTGTACAGATGATTTTATGATACTGCACCGTAATTATAGATGAAGGTCAATGCGAAATGTTACGTAACCTATCTTTACCCACTTGAATAATACGTAGAGTCCCATGAATACTTGCAGGAATACACTATCATAAATATCCTGATTGCATCCGACCTCACGGTGCCTTCGCAGCTGAGGGTTCGCCTTTCGGCTCTATGGCTTATGGCAGGAAAATACTATGATTACCAGCTTTTATTCTTTGAACCAGTTCTAGCTTCCAGGGCGAGGGTTACGGCTTACGAGTTACGGGGGTACGGGTGGTTTATCTTTCTGTTAGCCTGTAACGTAACGCAGTTGCAGTCACAGACAGACATAGGTAGGTTGGTACAAAGTTGTACAGTCAGCGTCAGAAATATCTTGACTACAAAGTTTCAAAATGATCTTAAAAGTAAGGTACTTATTAAGAGCAAATCAAACTGTTTTATTGATTTAAATTATATTATTGTCCGAACTAAAGGTGTGTCCTTAAATCACAACAATCCCTCAACACCAAGGAATTAAGATCGGGCCAAGAGGTGACGGAGTTTTTTTTATCGTGCGAAAAATCCCTACAGATAACACCCCCACGGAGCCGGTGGAGGTGGTTATGTCGGACTCGAACCGACTAAAACGCACGCCGTCTTGGGTCTTGTTGCCGGAGGTGAGATTGCTGAAAGCATGTCTCTCGCACCCTGGCAGACCCAGGACAATCTCTTTCGAGATGGCCCCCTTCGGGTTGTGGGGAACAGAAGCAGGCCATGGCGCGGCGACACGCTCAGAAGCGCACCTCCCCATTCCGGAGACGAGTCGGGGACACAGTTGTCCCCCCTCCCGAGGAGGGCCAGACCGTAAGGAATGGCCCTGGGTCAGCCGGGGTGCGAGGGATATGTCGAAGACAACCTCACCCCCGGCCAAGCACCACCACCGGTGGGAGAGGTATCCGAGGATATTTCCGCACGAAAAAAAAACTGACTGTACAGAATTGAACTACGTAGTAGGTAGGTAGGTACTATTATTTGGGTCATTCCCGTTTGCCACCCCCAACAATGCCACCTCTGATGGCCACTGAGACCCTTTCCAAAAAAATATCCCCGTTGACACCTCAGGTGGCAATTGGGATATGTTAATTCCCAGTCGCCACCCCTAGCATTCCTTCATCCGGTGGCGTAGGGGAATATCATGCTAGAAAGAATCCCTTTCGCCACCCCAGGTGGCGAACGGGATTTTGCTTAGGAAAGGTTGCGGGACATTGCTAGAATTCTGTAGTTGAACAATCAACACTTCATCAGTTACCCATAGCGAACCGTACATTACAGAGCGTAACCTGCTTTTTTTTATCGTGCGCGAAATCCCCACGGATACCACCACCACGGAGCCGGTGGAGGCGGCTATGTCGGACTCGAACCGACTAAAACGCACGCTGTCTTTGGTCCTTGGTTGCCGGAGGTGAGATTGCCGAAAGCATATCTCTCGCAACCCGGCAGACCCAGTACCATCTCTTTCGAGATGGTCCCCTTCTGGTTGTGGGGACCTCGGCGGCCCCCACTAGCCCCGGGTACGGGGAGGCGCGCTTTGCGCCTCCGCCGCGGCCTGCTTCTGCTAGGATGACAGGCGGCTCCACCGGTCACCCCCAGGCTAGCGCTATTGGAGGACGGAGGTCGTTCTGCGACCTCCGACGTCCGGTTCGCCTTAGCTCTGCGCGGGCTTCCCGGGCCCGGAGTCTAGTCCAGACCCGACCGGCCGCCTCCTTCTCGAGTATTACTTGCTCCCAGAAGGAGGCGGCCGCACTCCAAGCGTTCGCGCATCGTACCATCGCTGTGAGCAATGTGGCGAGTGTGAGGACTCCCACCCCCAGAGCCGCCACTAGGACCCGCCTCGGCGTGTCCCACGCCGGGCACTCGATCAGCGTGTGCAGCTCTGTGTCCTCGCTCGCATCACAGTGATGGCAGTCGGACGTTGGCTCCTTCCGCATCCGACACAGGTAACTACCGAAAAACTCGTGTCCGATAATCACCTGCGTCAGCCGGTACGAGAGGCCGCCGTGTGGCCTCTAGCCATTCCTCCATGATGGGTCTTATCGCCGCTATTACGGCGTGCCCTAGCGTAACCTGTAATGATACAAACGAGCAATGCATTAGTAATAAGAAAAGAAAACCAAGTAATGTGGTCTGCAATGTCTGCTTTTAGATAGGTACTGCAATGTCTGCTTTTAGATAGGTACTGCAATGTCTGCTTTTAGATAGGTACTGCAATGTCTGCTTTTAGATAGGTACTGCAATGTCTGCTTTTAGTTAGGTACAATTGGAATCGGTCATTTTCGTTATCGGCTTTGAAATTGAGTGAATGCTTGTTAGTCAGGCTCCGACATGATGCGGTATTGTAACTTTGTAACATAATGCTCAAAATGTAATATTACATTACAAGCGATTGCTTGTCACTCACAGATGCAATATTGTAGCGAGTTCAAACATAACATAACATAACATAAACTCACGCCCGTATTCCCCGAAGGGGTAGGCAGAGGTGCTAGCACCCACGTTTCGCCAGTTTATGTTTAGGTCCCAATGTAATAGGTGGCGAGCCTATTGCCATTAACCGGGCACTTATAAACCTGCGATAAATACACACATAACTTCGAAAAGCATCGAAAAGTCATCGGTGTGTGCCATGGTAAACCTGGGATCGAACCCGAGACCTCGTCTCAGCAGTCCATTACCCATACCACTAGGCTAGGCATTACAGAAATGTCTTTGTCAACGAGCGTTACTTACTTATATAACAATTAATGTTTCTTTATTCGTCGTAATTACATGCTGTTGCACTTAGCGAAGGTTAAACGCCATAATACAATTTAATAGGACCTGGTATGTTAGTAGCGCTGGCGGCTGGTCCATCACTAATTGCACATACATGCAGGTTTTAGACACAGTAGTATAGAATTGAGCACAATCATATATTTAATGAAACTAACAATTAAGCACAGTCAGCGTCATAAATATCTTGACAACGAAATCTCAGAATGATCAGAAAATATCAGAACAATCGGTCAACTGAAAGGGGGTAAAAAAACAAAATTAAGATCATTTTGGGCAATTTGTTCGTAAACATGTTTCTGATATTTACTGTACCTAGTATGTTAACTATTCCTATCGATTTTGATTGGAATAAACGAACGTCTAAGACGGGACTTGAACCCGCGACTAGGAGCATGCACAGGTCAACTGAGCTACATGGACTCTTGACACTTGGACATTCAAAATTCTTTTAAACAACCTCTGTGCTATTCGTCCCTATAGTAATCATTACCCTCATTCCTGTGACTTTAGTTTTAGCTTACCATCAGGCGAATTGAAGTCATACGTGTTTCTTAGAGAATAGTAGCAGTGGCGAAGGGAGAAAATTTTCAAAAGGCAAGCCGGTGGAATTGTTGGAGTATATATGTAAACATCTCTACCACGGCTTCCATTTGCAGAGCAAGCCGGCAGGGATCGTGTTGTAGAGACCTCTTACCACTGGCTTACAGTATAAATTTTGTATAATATTCATTGTAAACGACTCAATTACCTCGTAAAACCTAGACTCGTCATTACGATGAAAGATTAAAATAGTTTTTAATGAATATGATAACCTTATAATTACCTCATGCCCTATATACCTTGATAACGATTATTGTGACAACAGCAACACAGTATCAGAATATTTCCCGAAGAGGGTCAGGCTCGGCTGGGTCCGCTGAGGTGCGAGGGATATGTCCAACAACCTAACCGTCGTCGCGTCGGCTGTGCACTTTGACGCACAGACGGCGCGGCGTGCGTTTTAGTCTTTTAGAGTCCGAAATAACCTTCCCCACCAGCTCAGGCAGGGTGTGGGTACCTACCTGCAATTTTCCGCACGTAAAAAAAAAAGGTATCAGAGCAAGCAATCACGTCTGCTCACCTGCAAACCGGAACCCGCTGACTTAGGGACGAGGCTCTGGCGCATCGCTCTCGGGGTTGGAAGGGTATACGACAGTCGTCGCGTAAAAGCCAACAAACCAATCTAAAATAATAAACGAATCCCGTGCTCCAAAATGTATATTTTACATGTAGCGGGGAAATCGCTAGGAAGTAGATGAATTCGTTATTGTTCGTCAAAATTGCTCTATAGAGCTATGGGAAACTAAGCACACTACCATGGATCGTGATAATAAGGGCCCTTGGACACTGATTCTTATCAACTACGAACGCTCAAAGATCACGAGTACTCACCAGTTGTGTAGCAATCGTGAACTTTCCCACGCAAGCCCAGGTTTAATAGGCATTTTTGTAGATAGATAAATAGTAAAATTTAACAGAAACCAGTTTCTATCAGGTGGACCATGTGCTTGTCTATCCTATGTTGCATAAAATAAAAAGGACAAAAACACAAAAAACAGTTCGTAAGAAAGTTGGTAGATGGCTCTACCGTCACCCTTAAAGACGGATATAAAGAGAAGGGACTTCGAAGTGAATCAGGTGTGGCTTAACAGCTCTGTTGGAAGAGCGTTCCCCCTGTAAGGGAAAGGTCGTGGGTTCAAGTCCCACTTGAGCATTTCATTTTTCCCGATGTATTCGAATATGGAATGTGAATGAATTGTCTTGAGCTACCTCACCCGTTAATCAGCTGGTGAGGTTGGCTTGGACATCGAAGATCTGAATAATCTTAATCTACATTCCAATTATTTAAAAAAATAATAGCATTACGTACCTTCTGGGGAAACTGGTTATACTAATACTGGTGTTAGTGTAGGTAAATTGTGGCCTCTCACAATAAGGAAATAGATAAAAAAATACATACAAAAATAACTGCTCGGTTTCCTTCTCGAGTTAAGTACGAGTAGTAACAGTTATTTTTATTTTATTTTTTTAAAAAGGTTCACCAACAATTGTTTACATATCAATACTTACACTAAATTTATGCAGAGATATAGAATATAATGCAACAATTACTTATAGGTAAACACCGCTTATGAATAACCACAATATAAAGGATAAGTAAGTTTATAATACATGTACAAATATACTCCGTCTTATGAAACAAAAAAGAAGTCTACAGGAAATGCAGTATCCTAAACTTAAATTAACTAAAAGCAACCTAAACTATCATTCGAACTCAGTTAAACTCATGAGAGTCGACTTAATTTTGCTCAAAGAATCAAAGTGAATATCAATTTGATCACTGCAACTGTTTATCGTTTTACACAATCTTGCGCATGGGGAATTAGCACCTAGTACAGTCCTTCTAAGTGGGGAATGAAGTGGTGTGATGACGAAGCGAGGGAGCCTGGAGGGCACACGCAACCGGAATAGAGCAAGCAGATGGGAACAGTCAATTCTCATGCCGAAAACTTTACAAGCGAACATTGCCTCGTTAAGAAGTCTACGACCAGCCAAGGTTTTCAAATGGAAATACTTCAGACGGTTTTTATAAGAACGTATTTTCTTGACTAAGCCATTGGCAAACGCTAAATGCCATATAAAGCGTTTCTGGATACGTTCAATACGCAGTGAGTGCGTGGCATAGTGAGGTCGCCATACTACACAGCTATACTCCAGGATACTACGTATAAGGCTGTTGTAAATTAGTATTTTCGTTTTGTTATTTCGAAATACTTTGCAATTCCTTAAAACAAATCCCAACATTCTAGAGGCCTTCTTGACTATGTTATCATAATGAGGTATAAAAGTTAGTTTTCTGTCATATATCACACCCAAGTCACGAATATGATCCACTTCATAAATTTTGTTATTGTTAATAAAATAATCATATGTTGCCAAATTAATCTTACGCGAGAATTTCATATGGAAACACTTTTTAGTATTAAGATGCATTCTATTATTTTCACACCAAACAATGAGTCTATCAATGTCAGCTTGCAGAAGTACGGAATCCTCTTTTGATTTTATTACTCTAGCAAATTTTAAATCATCGGTAAACATAAAAACGTCGGAGTTGAAAAAACAGTTTGGGATATCATTGATGAAGTAGTTAAACAAAACTGGTCCCAAATGTGATCCCTGGGGAACACCTGATGTTATTTTTTGCAAACCAGATTCGTAGCCGTTAACCACCACATAAAAATGCCTATCATGAAGGTATGAGTTTAGCCACCCTAACAGAGAACCAGTGATGCCGTACGCACGCAGTTTGAAAATTAATATACTATGAGGGACCCGATCAAATGCTTTGCTAAAGTCCGTGTAAATCACATCAGTCTGATGACCGGAATCTATAGCCTTTATCAATAGTTCCGTGAAGGGCACTAAGTTTGATTCCGTAGATCTACGTGCCACAAATCCGTGCTGATGATCGCTTAAATATAGGTCTAGGTGGTTCTGAATAGAGGGACATATTAGTGATTCGAAAACTTTTGCAAAGATTGACAAAATTGATATAGGCCTGTAATTAGATATAACTGCCTTACTTTCGGTTTTATGTACGGGAACCAACTTTGCCACCTTCCACCTCGTAGGGATTTCTCCAGAAGCTAGGGATTGATTAAACATTAATGAAAGCGGACGTGCTAGCTCGAGAGAACATTTTACAATAAATATCGGAGGTATACCGTCTGGGCCTGCACCCTTTTTGATATCAATAGTTTTTAATTTTCTTAATACGGTATCCTCGTCCAAGACTGGTGCACTTAGGCTTATGCTGTGATTAACGAATAAATCCCAGTAATCAGAATTATGTGTGTAATTTGAGCCATGTTGGGGGCTGTAGACAGAAGAAAAGTGATAAGAAAATAGCTCACATATCTCCGACACATCAGAGGAGGTTTTTAGACCGTCAGTCATGGTAATTGGATATACACTGGACCCTCCCCTTTTAGTCTTTATATAAGACCAAAAAAGCTTGGGATTATTCCCTAACTCATCCTCCAATAATGCCATATAATTGTTATAGCATTCGGTAGATAACCTATCACAGCATCTGCCAATATCCTTTAGATCCATTCCATCTAGTGGGTTTTTATATTTTTTGTAGCGAATCCTAATTTTGTTTTTTAATTTTAACATTTTAATTAATCTATTATCAAACCATGGGGGGTATTTTTTATTTTTCTGATTACGAAATGGAATGAATGTTTTGATAACTGTATTAATAGTCTCGTAGAATAAATCTAACATTTCATTAACATCATCTTTTCCACGGAATAATTCATCCCAGTTAATATTCCTAAGTGATTTACAAATTGATTGATAATCTCCTTTTTGAAAATTGGGCCTTACATTATTTTTATTATACGGTAGACTCGCTTCAATGTTGTAACGTCGCGTTTGTGAATCTCGTTACATCGGTGGTCTTTAACGGTTTTTAGTCGAAATTTCGCTAATTTCCGAACATTGGAGGCGACTGGCAACACTGCGTTGGCCAGCACGTCACCTTTCTTCCTTACGATCGAGCAAGATGGTCGATATTATGTTATAATTTTAATAATCGTAATCCATTGTAATGGATTGAAGTTATTCTTGTCCGGATGACATTATAAAATGTCCCCGCTATGATATTAATATAGAATTGTTCCATATTTCTGGTGAGTTGACATTTTCTTAAAAAGATTCATTTCGACGTATTTTTTCTGATTGAAAAATAATATTTTAAATTCTGTTGTTTCAGTATTTGTTTCAAAAATACAATGAGTTATCGTGTGTTTGGCATTTAACCAACTAATTATGGCGGTAAGTCACACGTTTTTCTCAAAAATTAGGACTTCGTGTATTCTCATAGGAATCGTTCTAATAACCTAAAATTTTATTTCAGGTCTCCATTGGAGCCGCCTTCTCTTCTTCTTTGTTTAACTTTAGCTTTTCTTGTACTTCAACTTTTGGCCTTTCTTGGGACTTGTCTCTGATGGTTTGAAGGATTTCTCAACCATACAAACGAGCATGTGCAATATCTTGAAATAATGGCTTGTTGAGCGGAATGTTAAGCTTCGCTGGTTGAGGTGAACCTTCACACACTCGCCGAGGGATGCCGTGAGCTTTCGTTTACTTTTAATTAAAATTTAACTTTAAAAACCTTAAAAAATTGCATTGGTGACAAGAGTAATATGTCATGTAGTTCTTAAACTTAATCTACTAGCATAAAATTCTTACTATAATAAGCACACTGGAGCGCTAGAGAATAAAACCTTAAACCTCAGTGCGGTGGTTTTATTTAGCTTACCTCCGGCAGATTAAAAGTCTTCAACCTACTTGATTGACTATCTTAGGCATGTGCTTCTCCAAGGCGCCCGAATCTTTAAGGTAATGTACCTATTTATATTGTTAATTTACAGGAGAACACACTTGTTAACTTTATCTCAAACAACAAAACACACATGTATATATTTTTTATTATTACAATGTACAATGGAATAACAATGTCTAGAGGGGGATGTAGTTCATTAACTTTGCTTATTGGGTTCACTGATTGACTTACACTAGTAGATGCATTCGTCGAAAGTACAAGGTCCAGCATGCGACCAGTAGAATTCATAACATCATTACACTGTATGAACCCGTTTACATTTACAAAATCAACCAGAGTTGCACTTATACCGGGCAGTACAGGATCGCTAGTTGATGTTGTTTTTCCTTTCCAATCAATACAACTCAAATTGAAGTCACCCGCAACACACACAAGAGAGTCAGGAATCCTTTCCAAGGCAGCATTACAACAATCTAGGTAATATTCTAGTTCAGGACGGCGTATCGGTGGAGGTAAATATACAGCACAGAGAACCACTCGGTGGACAGAACGTAACCCAGGTACATGTAAGACAACCCAGAGGTCTTCACAATTACTCTCACAGTCCTTCAAGCGTCTTGATTTTATTTTATTCTTAATTGCAATTAACAATCCTCCTCCCTCTTCTTTCGTGTCCTGGGTACTGCAGGTTTCTCTATCCCTTCTATAGACCACGTATCGGCCGTCAAATAGCTCTCCACTCAAAACAGATTCGTTAAGCCAGGTTTCTGAGATAATAATTACATCATAATCATTGCAACAAATATTGCGATAGACTGTATGGGTTTTGGTCCTAAGACCACCACAATTCTGGTAATAAATTTGTAAGTGGTTGAATTTGATGGTTGAAATATATAAAGCTCATGTATCACTATGCCAAGTAAGAGTGACACATAAATCTGGTTTAGACAATCCTATTCAAAGAGTCCATAGTCTTTACCAGTATAACTTCAGCATCGTCGCTCTTCTTGACGAATATCCTCCCACCCCTCACCCATACATACTTATATCTTCCCTCCTTAGCCTTAAGCCTTGTGGCCGCATGAAGAGCCTTATTGTTGGGCGACAGATGTTCAACCACATAAACTGGAGTCTTGTTGCAAGATAAACCAAAATCTGCACTGCTGAGTTTATTTAGCGGATTCTTCTTATTGTATTCTATTACAGCAGCTAGCAGCTGATCACGAACACTCGGTGATGCAAGCTGGACCACGATAGACCGAGGACGATTGTTATTTATTCCATTGAGTTTGGCTATCCGGGTACAGTGTAAAATGTCAGCATCATTTAACTCTTTTCCAACCACAGAACCCAATTGCTTGACCACGGTTCTGCTTTCTGCTACCTACTGTAGGTTTATAATCATATTTACCATTGTCTCAAAAAGCATGTGTCCACAATCGGTCAAATCATCCAGTAGTTAGTAGATACGCTAATAACCTTTTGCTATAATAACGGACAGATGAATGGGATAAGTAGTTGAACTTAAGTTACTTACAGCCGTTCCCAATAACATACTTACAGTTAAAGATAGATCGCAACAGTCAAATTTGACGTATCGGCTGTTTAAATTCACAACATGGTAACTGATTTTTTTTCCGGGAAAGCGCATCGCGGTATAATTTTATTTGCCGAAATTGGTGTGAAATAGGAGTTACTATGTTTTGAATTTAAACAGCCGAGCACTTTATCCGTAGATGCGATCTATCTTTAACTGTCAGTATGTTATTGGGAACGGCGGTTAGTAGGTAGGTATATAAAACAGTAGTGTAGTGTAGTGTATAATAATTATATTATATTACATTTTCATTAGCCTTGCGTTAGATTCCGTCGGTCAAAACACCTAATGAGGAAGTCCCATAGAGGTGACCTATGGGACATCCGCATTAGATGTTTTGACCACGTGCTCCTTAGACAAGTGGCAGTGACAGTCGTCAACGTATGTAATAAACGTCAAAATACGTGCCAATCCCATACATTCATCATTGTATTCTATAATACGCCAAACCGCGTAAAACAGCTTAACCAAGATTCCTTGCTATTCGATAGGCCTCTTGTCTATAGACATAGATTTAGATTTTGTATGATAGTCTAACTAAGCATAAAAGAAGAAGAAGAAGAGAGATTGAATTGTTATATAATTGAAGATGATAGTTATAACAATTCCCCAGATTTCGCTAGTGGTCAGTGGTGAGGAGTTCCTTCAACCCAATTTCTGCTGGCTTGTTCTATTTAGAGAACCGTGGTAGAATTCCATTCAAAATTCTAATTCTATATCTATTTGGATTTGTCTAATATGTCTTTAAGACTGTGCATAAGCATTTACAATAATTATTTGTATTTCATGTTGTGCTGTTATACATAACTTACTTGCTAAGATCTTTGTTACTTACCTATTTATAACTTATTTTTATTTTCATAAGTGGGAATATTAATTCCCACTGGCTTGCCTTTTCAAAATTTTCACCATTCACCACTGCTAGTGGTTAAGACCTTGACTCATCACGTCATTTTATTCCCTACTGTGCGATCGAAACGGGAGAACTTGTTTTTGCTAAAATAAAATTCCTCTCCGTGTCTCGAAGAGTACGTTAAGTCATTGGTCCCAGTCACCATACGGGGGACATCTGTTGCAGTCGGTACTGGTATTTTAAGTAGTTAGAGTCCTAAAAAGTTCGACAATCAGCTGCGCACAGCGTCGAGCACAGCGATACGACTGACCTTGATATTACAGAGATTGTCATTGGTCGGGATAGATGACGTCACTGGAGATCAACCAATGACAATCTCTATCATCTATCAAGGTCAATTTGAATTGCAGCACTGGGCTTGACGCTGTATGCTTAGACAATTGCACAGCAGGTCGAACTACTCAGATCTTCGTCTTTAATACTACCTACTATGGCTTCATAGAAAATGTCGAAGGTCGGTCGTTTCGTAGTTAGACTGAATACTTACCTTACGTACCCACCAGTCAAGGGAAATAAGTTCTTATTTCAAAGATTGACGGTACATATATGTATCTAGGTCTTCTTCGACAAAAGCAATGAATTTGAAACCGGAAATGGTAGCTTTAGAGACCTACAAACATTTGCTATATTTTTTAGATTGACGTCTTGAATGCTGTCATAACTGGTTTTGCTAACCAGTTAGATTAGTTTGAAATAAAAATTTACATATCTATATATTATTTATCCTACTTATGTAGAACACATTTTATTCAAGTAGACGATACTTATGTTAAGAATACTATGTTAGAAATACATCGGGAAAAAGAAGCGCTCAAGTGGGACTTTAACCTACGACCTTTCCCTTACAGGGGGAATGCTCGTCTAACTGAGCTATTGAGCCACACTTGAATCACTTCGATGGTGAAGGCATCTACCAACTTTCTTACGAACTATTGGAAACAATGAATGATTTTTCAACCATTTTTAAACATTGTTTTTTTTTTATTTCTCTTCATCTCCAATCTAGAGTATCTTCCTACTTCATAAATAGTAAGAGCAGACCAATTTCAATAAAAATGGAAGAAATTTTAATTTTAGTTTTAAACACATAATTTTTCCTCACTTTTTGCAAAACTATTGCCAAAAATGCTCCTATTGTACCCACATGATGTTGGTAAACTAGTACAGTACCCAATATTACAATTAGCACCTCGAAGAAAAGAGTGAGAGTTCAGCTGAGTTCAGCTTGGCTCGTTTTCCAAAGCGTTCTATCATTCGCACTAATATACAATTAATTAAAACTCTTTATTTTCAAGTAACTAGGACTCACGAGATTAGTAAACAATTCATTAAACTTAACTTGAACAATGCCAGCGCATGTAGAGTTTCATATATTTTTAGACTAGTTAAAACAGAAGTTAGTTTTAATATTTTATAAAAAAAAGAAATGGTTTTACTTACTCTATAAAGGTATTAAATGTCAGTCTGATGCTAATGTACAATACAGAAAACGTTCTCCAAAACCTGTCCACCGAACTCCAACTCTACATCCCGAGGCGCTACGAGCCGAATCAAAAGCCTAATCTATAACCTCTTTGACCTTTACATTTATGACAGAACACTTCACATTTAACAATGTAACAATTATGTGTGGATATTTTCAGAACGGTTCTCCTGGTTATAAGGTATTCAATAATAAAAATATTGCTGATGTCTCTAGAGTGTAAATAAGTATGCGTAATGCATAACGTCACGATACTTATACGATTACGCTACGATAATTCATTTTATGTCCAAAGTTTAAGAAGGTATACATTTACATATTTGTGGAAATTTTTGGGAACTTTTGTTTAATGTCCAAACATACCTATCTACAAAAAATAATAGCAGCTGCGGTTTTAATCAATTATTACACAAGTCGTTAATAACAGAATGCAACGAAAAATATTGCTTTTCAACGTACTATCCAGTATTAAGTATCCATATCGATACATACAAGCCTAGCAAGATCATCTCAGACCAAAAAGTAAAGCACTAAATCAGAGTCAGATTGACGTCATACATAGACGTACCTTGCTTTCTGTTTATAAATAATAATAATAAAATAAAATTGTTTAATTCAGGCATTGCCCATAAGTACTTGCCCATTAGATACAGAAGGCCTTATGATCTATGTTAGTAAACTTGCTGTACAAAACAGAAACAAAACTTATGATCTATGTTAGTAAACTTGCTGTACAAAACAGAAACAAAACTTAGTCGTACACATGGACATAATTAATGTGTGTGTCTTTGGTAAGGTGAACCTGTGTCAAATGCTGCATAATAGCACTGTCCACGTGAGGAAGGGTATAAGGAACACGCAGACATTTTTTGTGCCTAGCAGCTGCATAGTTCGTGGTTAACTTCAAATTCACAGAATTAAAATTAATATCTCGTATTATTTATTTGTTAATTCTGTGTAGGAATACCTACGAGTCCTCTTTCTTTTGTTCATTTAATTACAAACCGCAATTACTCTTAATTACTCTTATGGTTACACTGTTTTGACACAAGTGGCTGTCTGGGTGGGTGTCCTTATAAATGGTTAGCCAGTTAGCCACCTCCATGTTTCCAGAATAATTCGGTCTAATAGACCAAATCGCTGGTATGTGTGTTAATATTTGACTTCGTTATCGGCAGGTTAACCGTTTACAGACCACCAATAAAACAGATAAGACACTTCCAATGTATGTTATCACAGGTTATCAATCACCCAATAAAATGAAAAAATGGACAGTAATTTTGCGATTAGGACTTGTAATACCTACTCGTTACATATTGCATTTTATAATCGAATATTTTGATTTCACCTTTCCTTTCATGGACCTTTCATTAAATAATTGAATGAATTTTTACAGCATTAAGGTAGCCGAATTGGTCAAGGCATTCCCCCTATAAGGGAAAGACTGCGGGTTCGAGTCCCGCCCGAGATGATTCTTCATTTTCCCTATGTATTCGACTTTCATTAAATATTTCATATACATAAGTGAGTACCTTCCTATAGGTTTAATTAGGGCAATTAGGGTATCACATAGGTTAAGTACCATGATGCCATAATTATCTACCCACAACACAACACGGTACCTACTGTCAGACTGAAATTAAAATACTAACAATAACATATTTATATTGTAAAATATAAGGGAGTGACCACACTTCACAGTTCTAGAACACAGTTCTATGCTGTCCCGAATAGTTGTATTGTATCCTTATTGATCACTTCACTCAATCGATAGAACTGTTTATACTGTTGATTGATGGCACTTGGTGGAATCTGCTACACATATTGAGTAAGACACTTTGTACTTATTCACTTTATTTTATTTTTCACCTGACCGGTTTCGCCTCACGGCATCCTCAAAGGTATGATGTAAAAGTAACTGTTTCTAAGTTTTTACAATATTATTAACTATATTTCACATGCGGGTAGTTTTAAAATTATGCATGCCTCATTTTTTTTTCCAATAGCCCTGCGTATCTATAAATATCGTTTATCTACCCTACCCACATAGAATTAAATAGTCCCTACATCAGAAATTTCTCTTCCATTATTTAGTTTGACCGCGGCTGCGTTTAAATTCTAATCCCGTTTCCGCAATCCATCGGATTAAGTTAGTATATAATAAGTTCATGATCGGATTGAGAACCTAAACCTAGTGACAAAAAGTAACATATATGTTGTGTTAATCTAGAAATCTAGAACCACTCTGATATACCGGAACTCATTCCGGGATATAGCAAAATATTACCTTAAAGGAAGTAGAAGGCAATGTCATTCATGTTCAAGTACATATCGTCCATTTGCGACGACACTGTGACATATCGAAAACTACAACTTTACAGGAACACAGTTTTTAACTTTTGATTGAGCATAACTTTTAAATTACTGTCAGGATACTCCAATCATGTATGAAGCTCTTAAAATATAACTAATAATGAATCAAAATATGAATAATGGAAAACATAATTATACTTATTGGTTAAATAATTATGGCGATAAAAAAAAAAGGACCGAAGTACTTTTTTTAGTACAGTTAGTCAAAAGAAGGAAAAGGTCTTGGTCATAATTATTGTGTGATATATGACCCTCAATTCTCAGCGTAATGTAATGAGTGACTCAATTTAGACGGCCCTGTGGCGGTTAACCGGTCAATTTGATCAACAATCTCGGTCGTACGGTCACTTACTGTAGGTCGTTATGTTTTTATTGAGAACACTTTTGACATATTACACTTTTGTTTTTATTATATGTAATAATAATATAGCCTTTATTTCCGAAATTAATTACAATTTTCATTAGATAATTATATTACACACATAAATATTTGAATAATTATTAAAAATAGGTTTGTGCTTTATTCTACAGTATATCCCTAATTTCGGTATGCCTTACGGCAAAGGCCTCCTCCAACACTTTCCACTGCTTTCTGTCTGCCGCTACTCTCATCCAAAGAGGTCCCAGTGTCATTTTTAGCTTATCCTAGTGCCATCCCTTGGGTACCAAACTGTCACCTGTGTACTCCATTTTCTTTTTTGGCAGCGAAGCATATGTCCCGTCCACCTCCGTTTTTATCATACCTAACGTGAAAGTTTCCTGAAAATTAACATGTACGTAACCGGTAACATGAACCTATTCACCACCAATAAACATCTTATCATTTTACTTTCCAATCCTGAAAGGAAAAACCTCTACCAGAAACTCTTCCGTTTATCAGTTTTGATTTGATTTTGATTTTGGGGTGAGATTGGCTCGAGCCTTGAAGTTCTTGTTTTACGTGTACTTTAGAATCTAAAGCGATTCTTTGGATTCTGGTGTTTGGCACCCGAATCCAAAGCGATTCACTCTTATAAATGACTAGCTATTATTTTTGAGTGGCAATACGTTTGTAGAATATACAAATAGAATAGAGTGATCAATAAATGGAATTCACAAATGTTGAGGACTGTCATAAACGTGTATTTATTTATTTTCTCTAACTTACATCTATCATTACAGGCATAGGTACCCAATGCAATAGTGTAGCAAGTTCATATAAAATTATCTAATAATAAGTTAGGTACACTACATAAATCATACAATACATAAAATACGTGTCCACCCCATACATTCATCATTTTATTAGACAATGCGTCGATCAACGAATTCTCACTTGTCTAGGTGAGCAAGTGTGTCACCTATTGAAAAAAATCGCCTTAAAAGCAGAAGGTGCTTCCTTCGAGGTACTGCTGCTGAGACGGGCCAATCCGAGGGCGCTCGGTACCAGAGATGCTAATACACATCCAGATAACATCCAGCCCGCTGAGAGCCTATCACCCGGGCTTGCAACAAAAAGGACCAACTGGAAGTCCTTAAATAGATTGAGGTCTCAGGTCGGCTGCTGTAGCGCGAACTGGGTAAAATGGGGTTACGTGGATTCGGGGGGTAGTGGCTGTGACTGTGGTGCACCTCTGCAGTCGATGGACCACCTCTTGTCGTGCCCACTGTGCTCTTACACTTGCACGATTGCCGACCTAAATGAAATGGTGGAAAGCGGGTCAAAACTCGGCGACTTTGACCGGTGCCCAATTTGGGCACACAGGCGCATAATTTAAATTGTTGCCATTGACACAAAGAAGAAGAAGATTGGAGAAATATCTTTAGAAGCCTTTAACTAAACCGCATGTTATGTTTTTCCAGGTATACAAGATGGAGAAGACTCCGCAAGAAATACAGAAGTTGGTGGAACAGTTAAGGGACTGGGCTAGCCGACAACCACACTTGCCCAAAGATATAGGTAACCTAATTTTGTGGTACTTAAATAATTTCATCTAATCACATGCCCCTAACTTTTCGTATCGCCATGCGCCTAACTTAATTTATGCTATACCTAGTGTACAGAATATAATGGTCGGCATGGTGTTATAAGGCAGTTGCTGCCTACGAGAGATTCCGGTTCTTTAGAGGGCTGCTCGTAGGCTTTCCATGATTTCCTCTGACTCTATGCTCTGACTAGTAGAGATCACAGTGGCGGTCAGGCAAAGCGTAGACTGGTCGGATCGAAGTTGGGAGCACAGTTATATTAATAAAATGAAATGTTAAGTTTATTAAATAAATTATTCTGAAACTTAGTAACGTAATATTATGAATAATACAATTAACTAAATAAGTACCTATTAAATTATTTTTTACCGATTTCAAAACTCAAGGAGGTCCTTCCTCAATGCGCATGTCTATTTTTTATACATGTCTGTGGATAATTAATTAAAAATTTAAGTTTCTGCACTTCGTGATTTTAATGAATTTGACTTTAATTCACCTTTTGGAGTCACGAATAGATAATACTCGCGTACCGAAGGTGAATATTCTTTTTTTTGTATATATAAGTAAACATATTTTCAAAACTCAAATATCTGCTTAATTCAACTAGGAGGAAGTACGGAGTCTGACCTCAGGGACTCTACCACATATTAAATGCATAATATACCACGGGAACTGGTCGTTCTACTTTTCGTTTTTACCTCAAATAAATTCGACGAAAAGAGAGTCAATCAAGAGCCAGAGCCAGAGCCAGAGTAGCTCAGTCGTAAGAACATTACCCCTGTAAGGGAAAGGCGGGTTCAAGTCCCACTTGAACAATTCATTTTTCCCGATGTATTCGAATTTTAAAGTTAGCATAATAAATGCTATAAAAATCAAAAAAACTAACTGTTGAAAAGAAGTTCTGGTGATACAGGATGGCAGAAAAACAATTATTAACATCCGATATTACCACTTCACAACATCAATATGCCCACACAATGAAGTGGTACGCTGGTCTAACAAGTGGCTCGTTTAATCGTTCTTCGAATCGTTTTTGCTAATGATAAAGCATAAATAACTCTTTGCGCTGAAATATAAGGACCAATCTTCAATACCGTTTTGTTAAAATACGATGCGAATTGTTTGATATTGTAGGTACTTAAGTGCTGCCTGCACTGCGTCATCTGATTCCCCTTAAATGAAAATAGATAATATTATGGACTAGCTATCCGCCCGGACTGTGTCCATTACAATGGCGGGACCAAGTCCTGAATTCTGTCAATTCATATTACAGTGTTTAGTACTAAATTGGTACTATTTGCTACCTTTGGTAAAAAAATTAGTACCTCTTCTATTTCAAAGTTATATTTAAAACAGTCTGGTCCCGCCATTATAACGTTATAATGGCGGGACCAGACTGTACCACTCGTGTCGGCCATTGTTAGCTGTGATTAGTTTTATGAATATTTAGTACCTAAATAGTACTCTTGAAAAATGTGTAAAAAGTGTGGCTAGGTACAGCATGTACTGGGCTGTTGTATTAAAACACTGATCCCGCCATTATAAGTAAATTTTTCAACTACCTACATTTTTAAATAATAGACCGTTACACGTTTAAACATAATGGCGGGATCAGTGTTTTAATACAAAAGCCCAGTACATGCTGTACCCAGCCACACTTTTTACGCATTTTTCAAGAGTACTATTTAGGTACTAAATATTAATAAAACTAATCACAGCTAACAATGGCCCACATGAGTGGTACAGTCTGGTCCCGCCATTATAACGTTATAATGGCGGGACCAGACTGTTTTAAATATAACTTTGAAATAGAAGAGGTACTAATTTTTTTACCAAAGGTAGCAAATAGTACCAATTTAGTACTAAACACTGTAATATGAATTGACAGAATTCAGGACTTGGTCCCGCCATTGTAATGGACACGCCCGGACTTCATACGGGTGCAAAATTGATTTCTTGTTCTTCTTTGGCTATGTATTATCCATGCACACCTTCCATCGAAAATATCTATAATATCAGTCAACTCAACACAGCATAAAAATCTTTCATGTAATTTCAAAGGTATACATACGCGTATGTAAAAATAGCCTGACTACTTCCACACAGCAACAGCACAGTTTTTTTTAAAGGACAGTCTATTTAACTTCACCTAGCCTGATGGTAAGATGAAGGCCAAGTCTCGGAAAGATAGAATAGGTATTATGGCAGTCTATAGAAATTAAGTCCAACTATAAATAAACATTCGAATACATACAAGTGTTAAGGTGTGCATGCGCACTCTTTGAGTGTATTTAATAATGCTGACTGAAAATTTATAAAACTTTTTAACAAAGGAATAGGTATGAGTACTTATACCATTCATCTTAAATAATATGGAATCTTCGTTTTTGGCATCATCATTTTCATAGCGATTAATCAGTTGCGTCAGGAGACATTTTTTATAATTATTACGGCGAGTTGACGGTTGTTAACACATTTTTGCAAACAATGGAGTAATAACCAACACGGAAACAAGTATTTTTATAAGCTATCAATAAATTTTTCTCACGGTTCTGCGTAACATACAATTATTACCATTCGTCGTAGTCACAGAGATTATTTGGCGTTCTTAAACACATTCATCATCTTTTTCTGATAAAGTCTCGTGTTTATGCGGCTTCACCAAGATCTTCAAAGGATTAAATTAGCTTTCTAATAGTAGATATATTTACCGCAAATCTAGCTCTTCATATTATCATCACAGTAGTAATATAGGTAAATTTTGTGTCAACTCATGTAGGTCAAGTTCTCTCATTACATCAAAATTCATAATGCTAATTTAGTCAATAAATTAAAATCAAATAACCCACCCCTGGCTGCTCCTGTCCCGGCTTAAAATGGCTATTAAGACCGTTTTGTACGCTGGATTGCGATGCCCAGCCTCTGCACTCGAGTATTTTCCCAATTTACTTTACAAGATTTTTGACTTCCCCACCCTTAGGGTGGGGAAGTCAAAAATCTAATCTAATCAAAATCTTCTTTTAGCTGAATCCTAATAATTTGTTTTATTTCAAATTTCAGATGATAAGCTGGCACGGAGGTTTCTTCACAGCTGCTACTACGACATCGAAGCAACTAAGAAGACTGTTGAGCTATTTTTTAGTATAAGAGCTTCGTCTCCAGAGCTGGTGAACTTCCGGGACCCAGACTCACCTCAGATGCAGAAGGCGTTGAAAATTTTGTGAGTCATATTTTAATTAATTGGCAGACACAACCTTCTGTTTATTTTATATTCGAAATTAAACAATGTTGTAAGGAAGGCTTTAACTAGGAAAGTGGACGGTTACAAGGTGAGATAGATAGATAGACAGATAGATAAATCTTTATTGTACACCAGTAATACAGTAAATTAATGGACAATACATGACATTATGTACAAATGGCGGCCTTATCGCTAAGAGCGATCTCTAACAGGCAGGTGAGAGGAAGCCTTTAGAGGACTAATATGCCTAGAAAGGGAAATAATGTTTTGACAACAAACAGAAATGAATTGAAAAACCACACGTGTTGCATTAATCCATACTAATATTATAAATGCGAAAGTAGCTCTGTCTGTCTGTCTGTCTGTATGTTACGCTTTCACGCCTGAACCACTGAACCGATTGTGATGAAATTTGGCATAGGGGTATATTAGACCATGAGAAAGGACATAGGCTATGTTTCGTCGCGATAACCGACATCCACGCGGGCGGAGCCGCGGGCCAAAGCTAGTCCCAAATAAATATGGGATATTTGTCCCAAATAAATATGGGATATCGGCAGTAGGATGACGAAGCTAATTCATTTATCCCAAAACATAAATATACGATGGCAATAGGACATGCACCAATCAGTGAGTACGAAGGAGACAAATTTACTTCTGTTACATAGCACAATACTGTCACATATGAGCGGATGAAAGGTTCAATTCACCTTATGTAATGTTAAGCGGTTTTATAATAAGTTAAAGTTAGCGTTATTTAGCGTAATGTTCTATTATAGTTCTCTTTATTTAATTAACAGTTGTGTTTAGGAGTCGTGACGGCGATGACTATGTTAGTTATGGGCTATTGCCCACGTCGCCGACAACAATTATTTTTTGAGGCCACTTATCACGGTGAAGGCAGTATTTAAAATGATGTATTTAACAGATTAAAATCACACAGGGTATGTCATATATCTATAAAGGGGCTCGTTGTTAAGTGGTCATAACTCTGTAAGTTAGCACATTGGAGGTTATGCAATACTAGTCAGTCAATCCAGTGTATAACCATCCTTAGCACATGTTCCTTACCCAAAGTACTTTAAAGAGGTGTGCAACTGTACATACATACATATACTCATACCTGTAAATCCCCGAAGGGGTAGGCACAGGTATATTAACACCCAAGTTTTGTCAACTATGTTTTTCGGTCCCACGTATTAGGGGCCGATAGCCGTCTAGCGGGCATTTTGTTTAGGGCTTGTTTACTGGATGGAGGACAACCCTTAGTGGCCTTTTACGACACCGAGAGGAAGAAATAGGGTGATTCTATTCCATTCCACCGGTGATCAAAATGACAAAAGAGGTGTGCTAAATGCTTAAACTCAAGTACATACGCAATATACTTACATAGATAATATTTATTGCAGTAGGTACTTCCATCGTGCGTTGGACTATTTCTAGATTAACAGGTACTTTATTGATAACAAACGCACGTATGTATGGTTTACGACGCTATGAAACAGTTACAAGGGTGATTTTCAACAAGTGATTTTTTTGTATCATTTCGGTGAGATTTTTCTATTACAATGTCTTGTTAATATATTTTGTAACGAAAATAAACTTTAATCTTATTTGTAACATATGCGTGAGTGGACATCATGTAACATCAAAACTTACTGAAATATTTAAGATTGAATTTTTGGGAGCCCACAGAAATGAAAAGTGTCCACTGAAATGATAAATCGTCCACCGAAATGACTAGACTGTGCACCGGAATGAAATTAGCCCACTGAAATGATACAGCCAAGGACATCATTTATTTTTAGGAGGATTCCGTAGATTGTCTGAAACGAATCTAAATAAATTCCATAGAGATATCACTAGACTGTATTTGTGATATTTATTAAATATAAGATCAAATTATTATATTAGAGAAAAAAAGTTATTTTTTTTGCGGAACGAGTGTTGTGTTCTTACCCGACTGCGCGACGCAAAGGAGGATAATGTGTTTATCAGTCTATGTATGTATGTTTGTTTCTATGTGGCGTTCTAGAGACCACATGCATAGGCCGATTTTGATAATTCTTACGTCAATCGATTCGTCTTAACCTTGCGAGTGTCACTAAAAACATGACAGTAATCAAAATTTACCACGGCAAAAACCAGACGCCAAAATTTTGTCAAAATGAAAAAAAAAATAGATGAACTATGTCAAGTGGGGTGTCGTTGAATAGGTATTTTAAAATCATCTTAAGGTTCATTTTTCATTTAAAATAATAGTTTAGGATATATAACGATTTAAAGTTATTTAACAAAACAGTCGCTAATTTTCTTAGTTATTGATTTTAAGTTATTATTAAGTTATAAGTTTTTATTTCAAGTATATACGATATGAAGGAAATTAAAAGGAGATAACAAAAAGATATACAAGTCATATTATAACTAAAAAGTATAAAATAAAACAAATTATTAAAAAATAAAAAACACCCGACTGCCACTGAAAATACCGAAATAAGTTTGATAGCAGGCGGTACCCATTTGCCAATCATAAACCGAAAGAAAATTAATGGGTACCGACTGCTATCAAACTTATTTCGGTCTTTTCAGTGGCAGTCGGGTTTTTTAAATTACTGGTAATAATAATAGTGTTTTGTATGTAAAACTTCAAAATGTACTAAATCAACTCTTATATTTTTACGACACAATGATTTAATAAGAAAAATTATAAAAATAATGTAAGTATGTTCAAAAGAGCTAAACACTTCATCTTAAACATAACAAAAAAAAAAAAATTGATCACGCTATCGTAAATTATTGCAAACAGTTTGGCTATATAATCCGATTATGTACTTATGCGAAAATAATGAAAATAGCGCATCGCGGCATCCTAAAATCCAAATCATAATTTTTAAACATTGAACATCACATTATCGTTGAGAATACACATTGTCTAGAAGTAAGTACATCTATTATCCATTTTATAACAAGATATTTTAAACTGTTTTTTTATTGTATTGTGATAAATAAAAGAAAAAAAAAAACAAATATTAACACATCAAATTAATCCCAAATATTGAACCTACAATATCTAGAATTATCTCACCAAATTTTTATGATTCAATCTTAGACTCAAGGATCTCTAAAACTTATGATTTTATCATTTCTAAGTTAAATTTCATTTCAGTGGACTGTTGTCGGTATTACAGTCCACCGAATCCACTGAAATGATAACACCGAAGTGATAAAAATAATAAGTTTTACATTTAACTCCGATATTAGAATTAATATTAAAATGTCAACACTGCTGTAACAAAACATATGTTACGGCGAATTTAAAACACAATTTTGAAATAAATTGAATGAACCTAACACGAGCTATAACGGCCACAGAAATGACACTATTTTTGTCCCCATATCACTGAAATGATATACTTACTTTTCGGCTGGAATCCACGATGATTTTGTGACGTGTTCGTGCGCTCCAACAAATGGAGGTGGCCTGATTCGAAGTAAGGAAAGGCACGGGGGGCGCAAAAACGCTATGTTGACGAAGTTACTCAACTAAAACTTACTGTCCACCAAAATGATAACTTTTTACAGGACAAAAGTAGACTGTTTAATACAATGTATAAGAAATAAGATAAACAAACAATATTAGTTTTTTTCTATGGGTCATATTATAATTTATTCATACAAAATTAGATTTTAGTCCAAATGTTAAATACAACTGCAGGGCAAGATATTTTACGAGTGAAATTCGATTCAGGACAGGTCACCGAAATGATAAAATGACACTTTGTAATTAATTTTTTTTATGTAATAGAGGACATTACTCAACAATTTTTTTTGCCATGGTAGAGAAGTACCTATTATACTATGAAAAGTAATCAAAATCGTAAAACCAACACATTGCACTACCGTTCTCAGGCTTGCCGTGTATTTTTTTTGCTTTTGATATTCACCCACAATAATGATTGTAAACGTTTTTATTAACAAATATCTTCATAATGGCACTTTCACTTCAATTTGGTCGTTCTCGTCACGTCATTTATAAAGATATTTATTGGTCCTACGATCGAGCTATTGCCATCATCCGGCACATTAATAATTTACAACTATGGAGCCTGGTGTTCATTCTCTTGCGGCTAATTTTATTGGTTCATTAGGGCTTTTATGGAAAGGACTGCCATGGACTAACTTGCGGGGAAAACCTGCAAAACCATTTTGTGGTTGAGGTTGGAATGGACACTGAAAATCTTAATAGGGGTCCATAATGCTGAGAATTTTGCGAATGTCTGTCATAAAAAAAAGCAGTAACACATAGTATGCTAACTGTATTAAGCTTGTGACTGCAGCCTCTGCCTTAGAATTAAAAAGCATAGATATAAAATAAATCTACTTTAAATTTTAATCTTGTCGTGTGTTGATGTTGTTAGTTCAGTTGTAAATAATAGTTTCAATATGCGATGTTATGCATAAAATAAATGCTGCTGTAGGTATTTAACTACACGTCGTTGAAGTATCTTCATCACAGGATAAAATAATGCCAGCTACTGCTCGCAGTTCAGTTAGCGTGAAATAGTGATCCCGTCCCCTCAATTGTATTTTTTTATTCCGGGAAGTGCTTCCAGGGAAAAGCAATTCCCGGAATAAAATATTTCTAGCATATGTGCTATTTTGGACAATTATCAATCTCAGTACCTAATTTGATGCAGATCTGATGAGCTGTTTCTGCGTGAAACAGTAAAATCCACTCTTCTTCATCATATAAATAGTGTGTAATAAGATAGGATGTAATTGGATAGTATGACGGTGCTTATTACGATACATAATATGTATCATACTGAGTAAGATATGACCTTAGATTCCGGTTGAATTGTGCCAATCGTGGTCACGCACGGATGGATTGAGTCCACGATTGTTTACATACAATTTGTGGCAAAAGAATCCAAACAATCATTCATTAATTTATAAGCATTCGTAGAACTCAAACATCTCATTTCTCTTTTTGAATTTTCGGGAATTTGGAAGTCGGTGGCCGTCAGAAAACGGTCGAATACCCCGGTGAATCCACTTCCAATCGCCCTGACACTCTCCTCCGGACTGTTTTTCCTTGCTGCCTCTCTTTTATTTTGCGCTAGGCATGAAGGAGCTACATATAAACAGCAGTAAACCATCGTCGCATCTTCTCAAATGTGACAGTTGCACCATAAAACTAACATCTACCTACGCAATATAGCACTCTGTAGGCGGATATCGGAAATTGACCTTAGAGATCAGTCACAGCCGGTGCAGCCATAAGCTTGGCCTACATTAAACAACATAAGACAGAGCACACGGTGTCAGCCGATAACCTGACCCTTATTGACGTGTTTGTTCAGAATTTAAATAAATATTGGCATAGAAGTTTCACTCTTGAGATGAATTCATTCAAGGTCATGTTACGTCTCGCGTTTCTTTAACTTAAAAGTAACGGCGATGTTCGATTACAACAAAAAGCTACTACGATGTAGCCAACTGCAATGGGGAAGGGTTACTCAATCTTATATATAAAATTCTCGTGTCACAATGTTCGTTCTCGTACTCCTCCGAAACGGCTTGACCGATTCTCATGAAATTTTGTGAGCATATTGAGTAGGTCTGAGAATCGGCTAACATCTATTTTTCAACCCCTAAATGGTGCAGCGGGAACGGGATCTGACGCCACGAAGGCGGGAAAAATTGGCGGTACGAAGTTCGCCGGGACAGCTAGTAATTTATAATAACATACAAACATTTTGTTTCCAGAAACCTTGCGCAGTACATGAATTCTCAGAGAAAAAACATTTGGATTTGGCAACTCAATGATCCGGGTTTAGAGAGTTACGACTACGTGCAAGATGCTAGATTGTTTTTCATGGCATCAGACGCCTGGATTCTTAACAATGAGGATTATGCAGACGCCGACATCATTATCTTAGATGTTAAAGACATCACATTGAAATTCATTACGAAGTTCAACATGTCAGTAGCAAAAAAGCTGTCGAAATATCAAGAGGTATTGTTTGATTTATTGTAAAGTGCCTTTTGATATGAGTCTTTAATTTGTTTTGACACAACCCACCATTGTAGTACTATTATTTCTTCTTAGATAAGAGTTAAATATACAAGGTTTTAATAGGTATGTCTTTAATATTTTTATTATAACTTTACGTCATTTGTGGTCGACTTTGATCTATATTTTATTATTTTGAATATTTTTTGTATGTAACAATACAATTCTCAATTCCAGGATGCGATGCCTATTAGATTGAAGGAAGTGCATATAGTGAATTCACCATCGTTCATAGACAAATTATTTGCGTTGATGAAGCCCTTTTTAAAACCAGAGATTACCGAAATGGTTGGTATACATTCTAATATTCATTCATATACTTCTCTTCACCATTCACGGTCTGTCTTTTCCGCCACTACTAATTATGGATTTATGGCTATTATGGCTTTTAACCTTCGCTAAGTGCAACGGCATGTAATTACGACGAATAAAGAAACATTAATTGATAAGTAAGTAACGCTCGTCTCGTTGACAAGGAGCATTTCTGTATGTAACTTCGATTTGAACATAACGCTACAATTGGATATTATCTATACTTAAATAAATTATCTACTCGAGTTTATTATATTAAGAATGGTAAACGAGCGGTAAAAATTGCGTCAGTTCTTATTTTGTAGTTTTTATTTATTTTTCATCATACACCCAACCTATAATAGTAACTGATTTAACTACCTATTAAATTTTATGACGTCACTAAATAATTTTTCATGCAAGTTACCTTATCTAATATATAAAATTCTCGTGTCACAGGTTTCGTTGCCATACTCCTCCGAAACGGCTTGACCGATTTTAATTAAATTTTGTGAGCATATTGAGTAGGTCTGAGAATCGGCCAACATCTATTTTTCATCCCCCTAAATGTTGCAGCGGGAACGGGATCTAAAAAATTGGCGGTACGAAGTTCGCCGGGACAGCTAGTAACTTATAGTTCTGACGTTTAGTAAAAAGTAACTAAGTAATTTGACTCGTGAGTAGAATACCCAATTCTCTTTTTTCATACAATGTCTAGTACTCTGCGGACAAGTTCAGTGTTTCGTCCTATAGGGGTTCGGCCCAATGGGACGAATCACAGCGACACTAGCGTTAACGCCTTAATGTTAGGTTGAAGGCGGTTTAGGAGACAGTTCTCTGCTTGCTCTTCTCCATATTCATCCTAGCATTAAACGCAATTGCATTCGAAGCTTTGAACTTGGAGTCTGGGGTCCGCTTTTATTAGTCTAACTGCAGATTTGGCTGAAATTCGATATTTTTCGTGAAGCGACTGCCATATGTCTTCCTTAAGGCGATATCGAAGCATTGCAGTTAGACCTGTTGTTGGACTTCTTAGGGCTTAGGGCTTCACAGGTAGTTTTTTTTATAATAAGAATATTAGAACCGAAGTTACTAATATTCCCTCTAACCCCTCTAATTAAGCTAAAATGCTTGGGCTAGGTGTGGGTTCACGATCGAGAGGTCCCGGGTTCGATCCTGGCCATTACACTACCGACGTGAACCCACTCCTAGCACAAGCATTTTAGCTTAATTGGAGGGGTTAGAGGGAATATTAGTAACTTCGGTTGTAATATTCTTATTATAAAAAAGAAAACTACCCGTAACGACAATGATAATAATTGTTCATATGGCAACCGGGACCAACGGCTTAACTAGCTCTTCGAGGAACGACCAGAACAATGCGAATATCCATATTCATGCATACTGATATGCCACAGTGGCTGTCCTTTTTTTTAATTTATACTATGAACTCACGACCTTTCCCTTACTTCAAATTTAAAGACGGATTTAAAGAGAAGGTAATTTTAAAGTGATTTAGGTGTGGCTCAATAGCTCAGTTGGAAGAGCATTCCCCTGGGAAGGTCGTGAGTTCTAGTCTCATTTGAGCATTTCATTTTATCCGATGTTTTTCGAACTATAAAGTTAGCATAATAAATGCTATAAAAAATCATTCAAATTTATACTGTGTGATAGGAAGATGGGTTAGTTTTGAACAACTCATCATCTTAGCATTATGTCAGGATTTCATATCAGACCTGCAGATCGAAACCTAGATTTATAACGTGACCATTTTACTTTATACTAACCGATATTTTTGTTATTTTTTTACCTTTTTTTGAAAAATAAATGTTACTGTTCACAGATTCACTTTCATTCACCGAAATCGCAGACATTATATAATTACATCAGTAAAGAGGACCTGCCAGAAGACTATGACGGCACTCGGCCGAGTATGAATGAACTTATGGACAAAGTTATGCAGATTGTCGAGGAGAAAAAGTAAGTTGAAACTGTTAAAGTGGGTGAACGCAGATTAGACAGATACGATACGATTCCATAAAAAAAAAAAAATCGGTTTTGAAGGAAACCAGTGCCCTAAATGGACCTGGGGCGAGTGGGGGACATCGTTGTCCTCCTGAGGAGGGTCAGACCGTAAGGGATGGCCCTGGGTCAGCCGGGGTGCGAGGGATATGTCGATGACAACCTCACCTCCGGCCTAGCACCACGACCCTCAGATGGCGTGCTGTTTTAGTCGGTTCGAGTCCGACATAACCTCCCCTTCCGGCTCCGGCAGGGGGGGTATCCGTGGGGATATCCGCACGAAAAAAAGTGCCCTAAATG
The DNA here is from genome assembly GCA_914829495.1 of Eilema sororculum. Classification (NCBI taxonomy): domain Eukaryota; kingdom Metazoa; phylum Arthropoda; class Insecta; order Lepidoptera; family Erebidae; genus Eilema; species Eilema sororculum. The sequence continues at coordinate 12,633,938 of OU618552.1, read as the reverse complement.
GATAACGTGCAACCTTTTTGAGCGCTAATTATATTATTTAACGATTCGAAAAGTTCAAGTGAGAATAATTATTGCCAGATTCGGAAAATGCTAAATGATAAGAAAGCCATACAACAATACCAACTTATTACATAACATACATAACATAAACTCACGCCCGTATTCCCCGAAGGGGTAGGCAGAGGTGCTAGCACCCACATTTCGCCAGTTTATGTTTAGGTCCCAATGTAATAGGTGGCGAGCCTATTGCCATTAACCGGGCACTTATAGACCTGCGATAAATACACACATAACTTCGAAAAGCATCGAGAAGTCATTGGTGTGTGCCATAGTAAACCTGGGATCGAACCCGAGAGACCTCGTCTCAGCAGTCCATTACCCATACCACTAGGCTACCGCAGACACCTTATTATCTAGCGATAATCCCAGTCTCATCCGAAGCTTCCAGCTTGGAGTCTGGGGTCTCTTTACCAGTGTAACTTCGAATTTGGCTGAACCTCTATAGTTTCTGAGAAGCGATTGCCATATGACCTCCATAACCCAAAGGCGATATCGAAGCATTGCAGTTGAAACTAGTTGTTGTACTTTTGATGGCTCCAACGACTGCTATTGAAGTTTATATGGCAACCGGGGCCGATGGTCGATGAAGAAACCAGACCAATGCAAATATCCATATTCATATCTCAGACTAAAAGAATAACTTAATTAATCTTTTATTCTGAGATTCATGCATACTATTTGCACTGAGCGGGGATCGAACCCGCGCCTCCTGCGTAGCGGCCGCGTACACTACCGCTACGCCACGGAGGCTGTCACATCACTCACATCAATGCCATCATGCCATGTCATATATTAAATGATAATTTTTCATCTCTGAGAGAATGCCTTTGCATCGTAGAGCCCAGTATTTACCTAAATAGAGCATTAATAAAAAATATAAACGCTTTTATTAATTAAATAATATAATTTTATTTCGATTAAATTAATATGATGAACAGTTAAATCATTGTGCCAAATGGTTTGCACGTTACTGATACATATTTATATCAATGATACGTATTCAATCATGCACAGATGGCTCATAAAATTAATGAGGTCAGGTCATAAATTGTTGATAATAGACATTTTGGAGTACCTACTTGGGGCGTTTGTAGAGCACATAAGTAGGTACGTGACATTTAATGTGACAGTATGGACCATGAAATCAGGTTCCTTGCTTACTGTATCAAAAGTTAAAGCGAATTTAATGATAACGTTATCAAAAGCATTATTTTTATTTTTTTAATAAAAGAATATTAGAACCGAAGTTACTAATATTTCGTCTAACCCCTCCAACTAATCTAAATTGCTTGTGCTAGGAGTGGGTTCACGTCGGTAGTGTAATGGCCAGGATCGAACCCAGGACCTCTCGAACGTAAGGCCGACTCCTTAACCACTAAGCTACAGACGCTTTAATTAATTAGAGATACTGAGATACTCCGCCATACTGAGACTTACCATTGATAATGCTAAGTCTCAGTATGGCAGATGAAATACGTGTTTCTTGAGTCTGTTCAACTGATGAAATAACGGAAAAATCTGTTACAATACATTCCAATGTGTATAGGTAATTTATTGGAGACCAGAAGAATTATTACAATATAGACGCCAACATAGCAATGCTTCTGGGGCAACTGCGATTTTTTTTATCCAGGTCACGTCAATTTGACTTCACCTCGCCTGATGTTAAGCTAAAGGCAAAGTCTCGGAGAGAGGGTCACCATCGCAAACATGTACCATGTTAACAGTGGTGGCACTCAGCTTGACGGCCTCATTAGATGCCTTTTCATGTCCCGCTTAAAGGACCCGGGACTGTAGGAAGAAGGAAACACGTGAGCTGGCAGGGAGTTCCAGGTCTTAGTGGTGCGGCATAGGCATGAGTCACTGAAACGCTTGGTTTTTAGCAGGTATACTCTGCACCGTATATGGATGGCATCTTAGCCCTGCACGTGTCGTCCTGTGAAGGAAAGGGGAGGGTGGGACTAATTGGCGCTCAGCCTTATGGCCCTGACTATAAAACCCCTTGTATTTTAAGCGAGCAAATTACAAAAAATAACATTATTACTTTTCAGAAAAATCTTCTTGGATGAAAACTTCTGGAAAACAGAGAAGAAAGGAAAGGGTGCACCAGAGGTCGCCACATTCAGATCACTTGATATAGATTAACTTAATTATAAAGATAAAAATATTACTTTAGATACAATTTTAATTTTGGCCTAGTTTGGAACTTGCAACATGGACATGGAAAATTCAGATTTGTTACCTATAAATATATATTTATTAAGTATTTTTGTGAACAATAGTGCAAAGAAATGATATAGTGTTCAAAGATACGCAAGAGTTATGCGATTGAACAGACCCTGAGTTCAAAAGACCCAATTAACGTTCTACGGGCACCCACACTTCTTGTCAGGTGTCACATGCATGACTATCTTTTACTTATATTTCTATCAGCTTCACTTAAGAACAAAAGAATTATAAAAGTAGAAGAAGCGTAAGATATATGCCAGGATCGCAGCATGTGTAAAACTGAGGTCTCTACCTACCCTACTCTGGAAGAGGCGTGACGGATGTATGTATGTATATGTTTCACTGATTGATTTCGTGGTACATTCCTTTATTTGGGTGCCGGTTGCCAGTTTTTATATTTGTAAGTTTAAGTAAAACATCATCGTAGTACCTAAGTAAAGCCAACGAAACGAGAGAAAAAAGGTAAACAAAGCGATCATTACTGAGTTACGTTGCGATAACTAGCGATTATTTTCTCTGTCCTTGTCGCACATAATATCACACACGTACGACACAATGGCCGAACGACACCTATCGTTGCGTATTTTCATAGTACAGGAAAGCTGTCAGCACAGCGGTTCTAAACTGTCAGATCCGCCATCTTATGAGCAATTTCATTCCTGTCTGGAACGCGCTTAGGCGATGGGCACACTGCAACGCTCGATGCGGCGTCGTTCGTAGACGCGCGTTGACGCGTGAGAGCTAGTATAGTCCGAGAGATATTAGATTTTTTTTGGTAGGTAGGTGTGTGAAGTAATCTAAAATTTTGAGAAAAGTAAAGTAAAGCCATCCGACCATTAGCTCGATAGCCCAGACTATATTAAGAACGCTATAGATGAAAAGAAAATGATTAGAAGTGCAAGCTATTTTCGACTTATTGACATGACATAGTAACTAATTTTTTTTCTTGTATTCGTGATCAGCGTCATCTATTAACGCGAAAAGAGACGTAACTAAGAAAATGCCATTTAGGTTGCTCAAGAAAAAAAATTAGTTACTATGTCATGTCAATAAGTCGAAAATAGCTTGCACTTCTAATCATTTTCTTTTCATCTATAGCGTTCTTAATATAGTCTGGGCTATCGAGCTAATGGTCGGACGGCTTTACTTTACTTTCTCAAAATTTTAGATTACTTCACACACCTACCTACCAAAAAAATTCTAATATCTCTCGGACTATACTAGCTCTCCCGCGTCGACGCGTGTCGACGAACGACGCCGCGTCGAGCGTTGCAGTGTGCCAATCGCCTAAGTAATCATTTTCATATAAAAAAAGTTTGGAACTTTTACGTTTTCTCTCTCGCTTCGTTGGCTTTACTTTACCTTATTGTTACCGGTTGCATCCGAAGCTTTCACTCGAAGCCCAGGGTGCGCTTGCGCATCCGCTTATCAATTTGGCTTCTGTGGTTTTTACGGAAGCTTCTGCCACCTTACCTACCAATCCGGTAAGAAAGTCTTCACCAGAGCCTCGTCATCAATCAACAGGTGTACTGGATTACTGCTTAAGTCGATTTGAGCCCGAAGGTTTTACTAGGGCATAATGGTTAAAATAATTATGTTTCTCATATTGAATAACACACTTGTACTTTTCCACTGACTTTATTTCTAGGCCTGACTGAAAAAAAAAAAAAAAAAAACATCAATGTGAACCTTTGAGAATGCCGTAAGGCGAAACCGGTCAGGCCTAGAAATAAAGTCAGTGGAAAAGTGCAAGTGTGTTATTCAATATGTGTAGCAGATTCCACCAAGCGCCATCAATCTACAGTATAAACAATTATGTTTCTATTTAATAAACAGGGTATTTCGTAATGTCTTTAGTATTATATCTACTTTACGAATTTAACTTAATGATCAAGAAAATATATTTCAGCTTAGTGCCTTCCCATAAATGGGCGACTTCGATTTCGATGTTATTTAGATTATATACTTAATTACTTACCTAATTATCTGCGACATGTTTTTTTACGATAGATAGGAAATAGCGACAAATCAAATATCTACTTAATGATTATGCAATACACAATGTGTATTAGGTACACATCTATGAAATATATTGTTTTTGTTTGTAAAATTATTGTTTTCTTTTAATATTATCACAAAAAAAAACATTTTTATAAAAACGTAACATAAACTCACGCCTGTATTCCCCGAAGGGGTAGGCAGAGGTGCTAGCACCCACATTTTTATAAGTATAATAATATGTGATTTCGCGAAGAATATTACTAACTTTATATGCGTCAATTTACACTTGGTACTTTTTTGCGCAAATAGCTTTTTTACAGAATTATGAAACATTATATTCCTTCAACGTGGTCATAAGGTGTGAGATTTCGTGCAAATAACTTTGTGCAGAAATTCATTACGATTTGCACAGAGTGCGAGCGACTGCAGACGTGAGTGACGTGACCCGTATGAAGACGGCCTACAGTATCCATACTAATATTATAAATGCGAAAGTAACTCTGTCTGTCTGTCTGTATGTTACGCTTTCACGCCTAAACCACTAAATCGATTTTGATGAAAATTGGTATTGGGGTAGATTAGAACTTGAGAAAGGACATAGGCTATGCTTGGTCGCAATAACCGACATCGTGGGCGGAGACGCGGGCAAATGCTAGTATTCTATAATATCAAAATAAACTATACAAATGTGTATACATAATTAGAGTGTAATTACTTTTATTATTATCATACAAATGTGAATAGGTACATTACATACAACATTATATCACATATGGGAAGTGACGAGAATGAAACGAATGGTCCTTGGTGGATGCGCCAATTTTTTTTTTGAATAATAAAAAATCTTTGTTACGAACAATAGTAATAATGGAAAGATAGACAAAATTGGTTCGATGATGACTGCAAAAGTATACACTGATACAATAAGTAGAAGAAGTATACAATGTTGACATCTGAGTATGACGATTATAATATACTATCTGAGTCCTAAAGGACTTCAGGACTCAGATATCGTACGTCATACTCAGATGTCAACATTCTGGCGCATCCACCAAGGACAATTCATCATTGAAACTTCACTTATTTTATATTACCTACTAATTTTTAATAGTAATTTACACTAGACAACGCTATCTATAGTCCAAAAATATGCTAGTACTCGTCAAAAAACTCATATTATATACCAAACTGATACGGATAAATACAGTTCAATATTATTAAATGCACTCATTTATACACTCACAATAAAGCAAATTATACTTAGGTATTCATGCATAAATCATGCGGAATCAAAACCCCTGTCTGATTTAGCATTCGAATATTCTACCACACTACAGAAGTCGTCTAATTAATGTCAAATCAAATTAATACAAATATAAAATAACTTCATTTTTAGTTACATAATCTACGAGACCATAACCAATACACAAAGTTTTGTTCTTGTGTTTTGTTCAATCAATTTCAAGGGTTTTGAAGGATCCACTCATAGATTTATCTACTTTGTTATTTTTAGCTTTTAGACTTAGGTCAGCCATCCATAAGTTGTTGTTGAGGAAAAAATTTCTGAAAAAGAAATCCATTTTAGTACAGAGTTATTATTATAAGTTTGCTGTGGAATCATGAGCGTAGGTACATAATAGGTGATCATCATCCTTTAGTCTCGGCTTCACCTCGAAGTCCAGGGCTTAAATATATAAATATATTGGGAACGATTGCTGTCTAACTTTCCAACCTGTATTATGGTTAGTGACCAACCACAACCAAAAAACATCGAGAATCTGTCTGGATCTGAAGAGTAACACATTGTTAAATATGCATTCACCGCCTGGGTAGTTGCGTGAGCTGCGGGTACACTCACTTGTTTGAGCGTTTGTTTTCTTTGTTTTTGTTATTATTTATTGTTTGGATTTCCTTTATATTTAGATATGTGCATATGTTTTAATCCGCAATAAAAACCAATTTTCTTTCTTTCTTTACCTTTTGACAGCCTTCACATTTTAGTGTAACAGCTACGAGTCAAGATATGAGAGTAGAATTCTAATCTTGATTTAGTTTCACACATTTTGTGTGTCAAAACAAGGAGATGAAAAAAATCCGAAGAATGGCGAACCAACGCCTTCTTTAAGTCAATTAATAATAGATACACTAATAGACTGATCCCGCTGCTGTGGATATGGTATAGATTATGTACCACTTAAGTGTCAGACAAGCACACGGCCCACAAGACGGAAATAGGTTACTGTGGACGTATGCAACACCAGGGGCGTTAAGAAACCTTCTAACGCCCTTCTTGTAAAACCCCATATTGTAATCGCTTGGGAAAACCACGGCAGAGTTCATTCCACAGCTTAAACGTGCGTGGGATGAAGTTCTTTTCATACCATTTTCGGTTGCAATGTGTGAGGATGAATGATGAATGGAGTGTGCACACGTCCATGTGCCACGGAAATCACTTGCCATCAGGTGGGCCGTATGCTTTTCTGCTACGTTAGTGGTACATAATGTATATGAAAAAGCTAGAGCAATACATACATATCTGGCTAATACAGACATAATAATTTAGGCATTAAATGTCAGTTTTATAGGTATAACGTAAATTATTTACCTTTCCTCTCCAAGGCCCTTAACCCAAAATGCGTTCTGTTCCTCATAACTTTCAGCTTCCCCGCCATATTCCTTAGGTAGAGCTTTCTTATTTACAAACTTGTATAAGCCTGTGTGGTCGGAGTGGAAATGCATCTGTAAATTGAATATCAATCAATCAATTAGCCTATCACAGTCTCTTCTAATGTTGGGAGGCCTTAAGTACGATTCCCACGGCCCGTTTTATCACAGGCCGGACCGCGCCAGGCCGGGCCAACAGGCCGTGGGAACCGTCGCGTCCGTTGAGGCCCGTTGTCGCCCGTCCGATCCATCGGGAGTCGGTAACATCAAAGGCGCGCTAAAATTTCTATGAAAACGGGGAGCAACATCAAGGCCGTGGGAACGCTCAGAACGGGTCGGCACGGGCCGCGACAGGCGCATTGACGTCCGGCGCGGCCCGTCGTCCGACAGGCCGTGGGACCGCTGCTTTAAGGTCCAACCATACATAACGGATCGCATCGGCCCGCATCGAAACGAATTTTACAATCTTTAAACGAAATTAAATCTTGTATACAATGTTTAAAGTTTATATTACCAAGTCAAGGGTAAACACAGCCGGTGACATGCTGCGACACAAGATCGGCTTCGTCCGCGTGCGTACGGATACCGACGCATACGTTCGAATACCGCCGAATGCGCTAAGAGCCGTCCGCCAGCGTTCGGATTCCGCCGGATGCTCTCGGACGCGTGATCACATTCTCTAAAGTGCACGCGCTGTAGATGCAGTCCCGTATTCGGTCGGATACGGCGGCATACGGTCGGATACGGCGGCATCCGGTCGGATACGGCGGCATCCGACCGCGTTCGTGTGATGCGATACTGGCCGAGCGAATTTCACGCTGGTCAGACGGGTCGGTACAGGGTTTTATTTCGAGTTTTCCTTCTCTCGCAGTGATATCGTCTACGTATCTTTCCGTTAGTCGCCTCGTACGACACCCCTCGGACGTAATGGGGTGGCGATACTTGTATTATTTCTCCGTCACCACGCGGATAATGAAATGTAAATAAATGGTGTAGGACATTATACACAACGCTATTTAGACATTAGCATAGTTTAACAATATATTAGGTCTAGAATGTGGATAAAAAAGGTTGCCTGGCCGAAATTGCGTAAAGCGATTAGGTCGACCTCTGTACTGCTCTTGTGTTCCTAATTTCTTTACTATGAATATTGTAATTGGTGTAAAATAAATATACCTACTTAGATACATTTTTAAGTGAGTAATACATTATTATTATAGGTAGGTACACACAGGTATTTGCTTTGAGCGGAAATCAAACCTGCGACCTCTGACATATCTGTCTACCGTTATGTCCGCTCTGCCACTACAGTCTGCATATAATTTGCAGGTGAGGTAAGTCTGGTCCCAAGAGTCATAATTATACCCCAAACTCCCCTACAATGCTATTATAATATAACCCATGGTTCAGTACTGAATATTTACCAATTTGTAGATCCATTCAGGAAACGCCGGCTTGAGAATATTAAAAATGTATTCGTAAAACGACGGGCAGTTGATGAAGTGAACTTCTTTTAAACGTATCGGCATACCTTCCTGGAATATAGATTTTTATTATTAGTGGTAACTGTTATAATCCAATGGTGGTTTTTTATTTGGCATATTGGCATATCTGGCAAATAATTATTATGTGTAAATAGTATATTTGGTAAAGTATTGATCTAATCGCCCATTTAACACAAATGGCCAAAACAACATAAGCTTGCCGTGATCTTGTCAAAGTCAAAGTGATTTATCCTCAATCTTGAACAAAAATTTGTTTCTTAAAGACGTCAATTTTAATTCTACTTAATCTAAGTTTACCACCGCTTCCAAGGCGCTGGTGGAAAAGAAACGGCGCAACAACCTCCACTTCGGCCGTTCGGCATTTTTTAGACGTCAATTGTCAATTTGTTATTTGACCACCATATATATCCGTAACTGCCTGTATTTACATTTTGAGTGTACGTCAAAATTTTTGGCAAATACAGCAAACTGTTAGCGCCTTCGCTGCGTTAAGCGGGTGCGGGCGCGGATGCCTGACGCGGATGTCCGCGCCGTGCGCCCGCCTGCTCCGTCGCGGTCGTCCGCGACGGACTCCCGTCTATCGCAGCGACGACGCTAGTATAATTTTGATCGCGTAGGTGTACAGTCGATAACTATGGATTATTTATTGATATATTACTTAGCTAAAAGACGACGACGTGAACAAAGGCGTCAGCCAATCAGCCTATATGTCACGTCTAGATTGTTGTGTGGAGAATTTGTAACGAAGTTCTCATTAATCAGAGAAAATGAGAAAAAAATTTAGTTATTTTAAAATGTCACCTTTGACGAACTGTTTTCGAAATTTGAAACATATTTAAAATGTAGTTCTAATACGGTGAAAGTACACAGAGTATCAGTTATATTACCAATAGAAAGATTGGCAATGACTGTACAAGTACGGCGCGTGCGACACGGATTTCGCAGCGGCGCTCAAAGATTTAGTAGAAACATCCGCTCGCGTGCTCCGTCGCGCGTACACCCGCCGCGTGCCCCGCTCCCCGCGCGGCGTGCCCCGCTGTCCGCGCCGCGTGGGACGGGTGTCCGCCTCACGCAGCGCTGCTCTTGAAATTACTTGAAACAAGCATGCGGAGCGGACGTACGCGCCAGGCAAACTGTTAACCGGCTAATTTTGGAACTAGGGATTAATTACATCTAGAATAATAAGTAGAACGTCAACGCCACTGAGTGGGAATCGAATCTACGTTCTGATTCTGTACTCGAACTTCTCGCTTATTCCATCTGTCCTACCAGTAGTTCGATAATCAAACTGTTAGGACAATTTATTTATTTAGGTGTATATTTTAACTGTGTACCCTGAACTGCCCATACACCAATCTATTGCACACGTGTCCATTGAGGTTGTCTGGAAGAAATCGCACCTAGCGATAAGACCGCCATTTGTACTGTCACTTTTACATTGTTATTCTCTGTACTTTATTCACATGGTATTTATTCCAAACTGTTAGACTGACTTCGGTGGTCGAACTGTTAGGACAAAAAAAAAACCAAATTGTCAGACTAACTCCGACGATCGAGCCCTATCACTACACCACAGAGGTCATTGCATTGATGCGGATTTTTTGTCACTACACCACAGAGGTCATTGCATTGATGCGGATTTTTTGTCACTACACCACAGAGGTCATTGCGTTGATGCGGATTTTTTGTCACTACACCACAGAGGTCATTGCATTGATGCGGCTTTTTTGTCAAGCTCATCGATAGCTGTTTAATTATGTATGAACAACCTTAAGAACTTACCAGTAACAAGCTCAAAAAGTCTTTTAAATAAAAGACATTCACTTGGGTCATTAACTTGAGTGTGTATGCCCTTATATCCATTACAATGATTTGGTGTTCGGGCTGCACATCACGCTCGAGTTTCACCCAGTTGTCAGTTTGAGTGGTGAACCCTTTCAAGAAAGTCATGAAGTCAAAATCACTCGGTATCTCTTTTACCATGTGCATCATGAGTTCTGTGTCTCCATCCAGGTATGATGTGACAACCCTGTAGATACAAATATTAAATAACTCTTACAGATAACAGCATAGCTTGATGTAAACAGAAATGGCAGGTAACCAGCCACCTTGGCACTTTAGAGTCGTACTTTACAATAGTAAAAAAGAAAGTCTGCGTTAAACCTTCGCTCGCCAATCGGAAGTTGTACAATGCACGGGCTTACTGGTAAGGTAAGTAGACTAGGCCTCATTTACGGAGACGCGGGGCGTCTCGCGTCGTGTGTGGCGTGCCGTCTCGCGGCGCGTCGGACGTTTTTTCTGTTTACGGTGGGGCGGCGCGTGAAGCGGCACGCACTTAGAGTATATCAAGAGGTGCCATACCTACGAAAAAAAACTGCCTACCTAAACTTGGATTTTATGAATGAATGGAAAGCAGTATGGCGGCCTAGTAGGGAATCCAGTAAACTGTCGATAACTACTTATCGATATAAAAAGGGCACAGACTAAAAATTTATACATTTGAAAGAAAAAAATAAGTGATTAGCTTAAGTGGATGCCGATTATTTGTATTCTCAGGTTGCAGTGTGCTTATGGCTTTCTGTCAGACTTTCCTTGTGATAGCCGGAGTTTCGAATAATTCGCCCAGAAGGACGTCGAATCTACAAAGATTCTTTACAGTCTTTGAGTAACGATATATATATATATATATATATATTTAGTAGTACTCCAGGTACATAACACATTGGCACAAAAATAAAATCGATTTGGACAAAAAAAAAATCGAATTTTTATTTAACATTTTTGTTTTTTTTTTTTTTGTAAAAAATGTTTTAGTATCTATTCATCAGTAATACCAGTACCATTATGCGATAGAATAATAAAAAGTCAACGGCATTTCAAAAGTCATTCACTATGTATGGAAAGTGGTCTTCGTTCTTTAAATATGTGGGAAAATATCGATAATTAAAATTCTATCACCGCATCACTAGCAATTTTATTTGACCAATCAGGTGCTACTACATCCCCACTACGTTGGAAAGCAAGATGAAGAATTGGCGTTTTCCTAATATGATTTTATGAATGAATTTCGTAATAGCTTCACGTCTGTATATTTATGTCTATGGGCACGCATCATTGCACGCGTAAACACAAACTTATAGCAATATACGACGTTGTTCATAGAGAAGCGAGACGGGAAGAGTGCGCCCGCGGCGAAACCTCAAGCGTGTAGCGAAGCACGCGGCGGGCATCGCGGCGGCGCACGCTCGCCTCGATCAAATCGACTAGATTTCTAAATAAGACTGACAGAAGATTCCGCCTCGGGCATAGCTTCATCGAGAATTGCCGCTGCGTGCGCCGCCGCGATAAACGCCGCGTGGGACGCGTCGGTGCCATCCGCGGGCTCGGCCGCAAAAAAAACGCCCCATTTCAAACAAACGCGTCTAAAATCGCTGCTCCGTAAACGCACTCATACAACGCCATATATTTGAATTCAGTGTGGGCCGCGCCGCTCTTCGCAACGCGCGACGCCCCGCGTCTCCGTAAATGAGGCCAAATATCAACTGAAACAGCAAAGAGGAATATTAAAGTAGTGCTTATCTTGTTCACACTCATTGTGAGCACGCACGAGTGCTAGCGAGATGGCACTACTTTAGTTTTCCTTTTTGTGGCTTCACTTGCTAGTTCTATTCTTCTATCTATATTACACTTTTAGTCTGAGTTATCATCACATATATACTCCCTCTCTATCTCCTCTCCTTGTCCAATGAAAGTTTTTTAAGGTTGATGGCGCTTGAAGCTTGAAGCTAGGATCGCGCACATTCGTATCGTGCCGTGATAAAATGACAAAACTGAATTGCAATTTTATTTTAAATGTTCTAATTGTGTATCTGAAACTTACGTGCAAGAATATACTTGTTGAAGTTGCTTTGACGTCGTATCCCTGTTGGTGAAAATTTCGGGCATTTGTGCTCGTTTAGTACAAAATTCGTCTATACATTTTTTGGTCCTCTCTAAGCTGGAGTGACAACTGAAGAGAAACTTCTTTAGTATTCTATCATCTGTAAATAAGTGAAAAGGTACCTTTATAAACTATTAGTACTAACCAGATTTAAACGGATACTCGAAGAATTACCTAAGTATAATGAAATATTGTAGAAGTCTACTGAGTAACTGTAGCATCTGATAACCTTATGGGACATGGTACCTACTTACTTACCGATTAAATTAGCTTCCCGTTTCAAAACTAGAACAATGGTAGATACATACATATATACAGCCTCTATGGCGTGGCGGTAGTGAATGCGACTGCTACGCAGGAGTCGCGGATCCGATCCCCGCTCAGTGCAAATATTTGTATGCATGAATATGGCTATTTGCATTAGTCTAGGTGTTTCTATGTAAAATGTGTATATATTTACAAAAAAAAGTATACAAATATGTTTATCCGCATTCTAGATTCCATAACACAAGCTATAAAAGCTTACCATGGGTCTAGATAGTGTTGTGTAGAATGTTGTGGAATATTTATTTATTATTTATTATCCTGTACTACAGGTACTTAGGATACTTTTTTCCTCATATTTTTTACATAATGTTTATTCACGAAATGAATATTTAATATTTTTTAGATTCTAGTTCGTTAAACTGTAATTAAATTGGTGTCATTGTCGACTCTTAATTGATAAATTGGCCATTAAACATTGATATGGTTGTTTTTTTCCAAACTACTTGCTTCCTCGAACACAAAGTTATTAGGGTGGGTAAGCAGACGACCATGTTCGATGCTTATGTCAAGGTTAAAGATTATATTCTTAAATCTTCTAAATATCAACCACTATCATAAATATTCATGGGCAATTACAGTAAACAGATGCATGAGTAGTCACGGACAAAAATAAATTACTAGATAATTTAAAAAAAGCATTAGTAACTGTATAGATACCTATAGATCAACCATAAAGAATTTATTTTGCGTTTATCTTGAAGCTACGGAGGACAGAATATGAATTCTCTGCTCTATGCTTTGAAAATATTTTACTGTTGTTCTTACGTTGTCTCTGTGTTACAAATACTAATTCTTCTACAATAATCTTCTTCTTCGTGTCAATGGCAACAATTAAAAATACTTAGATGCGCCCAGTCGAAACCTCGGCGACTTTGATTGCATCTTCCGTCGCTTCATGCAACTATCTAATACCTACCTATCGCGAATACAAACATTTTAATATTGTTAAATCAATCTATCATAGAACAAACAGGACAAATTAACACTGCATTACCTCACGATATAAAATATCATAAAAAAAGGGAAGAATAAAGGAAAGCGAGAAGATATGACATGGACAGACAGGAACAGATCAAGAAAAAGATAAAACTCGCGTCGTATCAAGAGGTGATAAAATGGGCAGAAGAAAGAGTAGAGTATCAATTACTCCACGAACAGGCGACAAGAGCTGGCACTGCTCTTAAGTTTACAGAGAGTTAGTATTATTATATTTTATTAATTTTCATATAAGTACGTTACAGTGGTTAGTTTTGACATTAGGACATAGTATCATGACGTGAAAACACGTTTACTCGTACACACTATAGAATAGCGTGAGAAATAAATTCCACAAAATACTTAAATTACAAACGAACATAGCTGCTACGCCAGACAATTAGTTAAGTTACTCTAAGGTTAAGTTATTGATATGACTTTACCCTTCAAAGCTTCAAAAAATTTTGTTGCAAAAACAAATCTAAAAAAAGAAGGTTCTAAATCGGTTCGTATCCTTTAATCACCATAAATCATATTCGTAAAACATCACATTCGCAAGAAACGATTTTCGCAAAACATGATGACATAAACTACTGAATGGATTTTAATGAAATTTGGTATGGAGTTTGCTGACACCCTGGATCAACATATAGGCTATGTTTGGTCGCGAACTGACATCTACGCGGGTCGAGCCGCGAGCAAAAGCAAGAGCTAGTATAAATACTTACTAATATTATAAATGCGAGAGTAATTCTGTCGGTCTGTCTGTATGTTAGGCTTTCACGACTGAACCTATTCTTGAAATTTGGTATAGGGCTACATTAGACCTTGAGAAAGGACATAGGCTAAATTTGTTCGCGATAACCGACATCCACGCGTGTCGAGCCGCGGGCAGAAGCTAGTATAAATATAATATATTTGGATTGGATGTTACAATAGTTTGGGAGTTATAAAACCAGGCTTACCGAATGTGTTCGGCAAATGTGATTCCTTTGCCAGCCATTCCCTGATGGCTTTCACATCGCGATCGCTAACTTGAGACATCTGAAACAACAAGTAATAAAATTTAAAAAAAAAACCCACGACGTATAAAATAATTCAAAAAAATGTTTACTGCAGCGCCCCCTAGTAGGTTGTCACCGGATAGGTGTTAACCTATCTGAGAACCTGCACCAATCAAACCCAAACCAATAATTGAAAACTGCATCAAAATCGGACTGGTATTTTTGGAGAAAATTGGCAACATTGATTTGCATTAAAAACGCTTGCTGTAACGCCCCCTGTTAAGTTGTCAGTGTAACACCTATTTAAGAACATGCTCCAATTAAAGCCGAACCCAAAAGTGAAAACCGCATCAAAATTGGATTGGTAGTTTCGGAGGAAACGGCAACATGGATTTGCAAAATATAAAAACACACCAACATCCTCTCACCCCAAACGCCTATACCATCTCCGTTACGTCGTGGGTAAAAACATTGCCTGAGTCTTATCAAATTGACACTTGTACTTTTCCACGGTACTTAGTACAGAATAGATAAACACAGAATGAAAAAGTCCTAGACGGTTTCGTTAGTCTATCATGACATTCATGACCTTCAAAAAGTTAAAAATATATGAAATAAAACCACACAAAATACTCGTGAGATTTTATTTACTTTTTTAACGTAATTAACTAGTCAGACGATTTCAATAAAACATCTACGATTAAGTTTTCATTGAATTATAACTTTATTAACAAGAACATAACATAAACTCACGCCTGTATTCCCCGAAGGGGTAGGCAGAGGTGCCAGCGCCCACATTTCGCCAGTTTATGTTTAGGTCCCTATGTAATAGGTGGCAGCCTATTGCCAAATACACAACATATTGACAAATACACACATAACTTCGAAAAGCATCGAAAAGTCATTGGTGTGTGCCATGGTAAACCTGGGATCGAATCCGAGACCTCGTCTCAGCAGTCCATTACCAATACCACTAGGCTACCGCAGATTTTTAACAAGAAAAAACATGATAATAGTGCTTATCCATACTTCCATACTAATATTATAAATGCGAAAGTAACTCTGTCTGTCTGTCTGTATGTTACGCTTTCACGCCTGAACCACTGAACCGATTTGAATGAAATTTGGTATAGGGGTAGATTAGACCATGATAAAGGACATAGGCTATGTTTTGTCGCGATAACCGACATCCACGCGGGCGGAGTCGCGGGCAAAAGCTAGTATAGTATAATGTCTAGTAATCAGTCAAATACAATGCAGGCAAATGATGATAATGACGTCTTTACGACGCAGATATCCGCAATTCAGGTATCCGAGGAACGAAAATATGAACTACTGCTATCAATCTGTGTTCCGTATTATACTTGTATTTAAAACACCCAGGTAGTTCACCTCGATATAAGATTGTATAATATAACTTTGTCTCCTATTTGTTTTTATGACATTGTATCATTAGAACCTGGGACCGGTTTAACAAGATAAACGTCATGATCAAAGGTATAATTTGGAATAAAACAATAATCACTTACCTTTATAAACCTGTAGGCAGTTCATTACTTATAAATGTAGTAAGTCAGTTAAATACATACATACTCACGCCAATAAATCCCCGAAGGGGTAGGCAGAGGTGTATTAACACCCACATTTCGCCAACTATGATTTTCGGTCCCACGTAATAGGGGTGAGCCTATTGCCGTCAACCGTTCACTTAGTAATGGGCTCTATGTTTGCTGTCTTGGAGAACAGTAACCCGTAGTCGCCTTCAACGACACCCACAAGAAGAGATGGGGTTGCCCTATGCTACTCCACCGGGCAACCAACACGGCAATAAATAAGTTAAGTTTTTTACCCGTAACGGAACGGAGACGGTATATGCGTTTGCGTTTGGGGTGAGAGGATGTTTGTGTGTTTGTGCAAATCCATATTGCTATTTTCTCCGAAACTACCAATCCAATTTTGATGCAGTTTTCAGTTATGGATTCGGCTTTAATTGGAGCATGTTGTACAATGTACAATAACAACTCAACAGGGGGCGCTACAGCAAACATTTTAATGCAAAGCAATGTTGCCAATTTTCTCCAAAACTAAGTACTAGACCGATTTTGAGTCAGTTTCAGTTTTCAATTATTGGGTTGGGTTTGATTGGTGCATGTTCTTAGATAGGTGTTAGGGTAACTATTCACCAGCGGGCACTGCAACAAACATCGTTAGTGCAAATCAATGTTGCCATTTTTGGAGTAAATTTTTGAATTTTTGAATTTACTTTTTCAATAATTTAATGCTATTAAAATTATTTTTTAACTGTCTTGGGCTTTTTCATTGTTTTTAATTTTGTAATTAATCTATGAGAGTAAAGATTTAATTCCGGAAAAGTGACAAACATGAATCCACAATAGCCTTTGGAGTCAATTATATGCTCTAGTGAGTTGCGCTACTGATCCTATTTTTTGATAGTTACTTAATTGCATGTATATTATATGTTAGCTTTGATGCCTATAGAAAACATATTGATTTTAGTAAGTAAGATACCAGTTCAATGAATGACTTAAACATTATAAAAAGTACGTTCGAATTCAGCTGCAAGCGAATTAGTAAAGTTCAGTGCTTAACTGATTCATTTGAAAATGAAAAAATGAATAAAAAGAGGGAAACACGTGAGCTGGCAGGGAGTTCCAGGTCCTATGTCGCACCATTAAGACCTGGAACTCCCTGCCAGCTCACGTGTTTCCCTCTTCCTACAGTCCCGGGTCCTTTAAGCGGGGCGTGAAAAGGCATCTAATGAGGCCGTCAAGCTGAGTGCCACCACTGTTAACATGGTACATGTTTCCGATGGTGACCCTCTTTCCGAGACTTCGCCTTTAGCTTAACATCAGGCGAGGTGAAGTCAAATTGACGTGTCCTATATAAAAAAAAAAATACTCGTGTAGAGTTCAAACCAACCTCACAACTGCTGATCGATGGTCAATGCTCTGGAGTAGGGCTCAAAGAGAACCCTGCTGCAGAGCCAAGTCAGAGGACAGTCGTTCACAAAATAGCTCATTCTACTTGTAATATTAAAGTATAAAGTGTAAGGTATAAGCATAGGTAAGTTACCTGGGATGTAACTAGGTTTAGCGCTACGATGATGATGATTTAAAAATGAATGATAGGAATATTTCGAAATAACCTATGTAAATTTAATGAAATTTTAAAAGCTATTAACTTATGCCACTTTTTCTTATAGTTGTTAGATCAGCAAAGTAAACAGAACATCCAAGATGAGACTTCAACTCGCTACCAGTTCTTTTCAGTAGATCCAGAATATTCTCGTTGTAAGACACTGCTTGTGGGTGCAAGTCCTTGGATGTTTACTTTTTCGTTATAAAATCTTAATATAAATTGTCGTTATTATCAATAACTCAGCGTCAATCCCTAGATTGTTGAAAAGTTAGGCGCATCGAAAGTTTGCATTTTAGAGAGAGGGAGTTCGCTCTTTTCATTTGGTATTTGATTTAGTTTAATTTTACGGTAGCAACGTCTGACCAAAAAATGACTCAACAAGAACTAAACAGAAATAAAACACCAATGTATAAAACTACGAACGCTATTATCTATTGTACAAGTAATATTTTAATGCCGCGTAATATTTAAAGCTTTGTCTAAAAAGGCTTTTATAAAATATATTTAGACTAAACTGAATAAATTAGCAAGGAACTTACCTTAATACAGGATAAGTAGATACACTAGCTACAGTATGTATTGTACTTCAATTTCCCTTTTACCCGGTAGTGGCTGTCGAATCAATCGTATCTAGTTTGATAAAGAAAAAATACACTTCACTTATTTACTTGAATAAAATTAATTCCTACTAGTCAAGTCAAGCGAAGTCACACATGCGGCCAACACTGGAGTGGTAAAACTACTGTCCCATTTACGAACAGCAAACCGTCTATATCTTAATATGTACATATATAATCACATATATTTTTATTAATTGTATACCTTTATTAACATGAACACAAGTAAAAGATTTCTTGATACACACTTCCACAATAGTAAAGTTTTAGGGGACATAGTATTTGTAAATTCAGGGGAATCCGAAATTCCTCTTTCCTGAGTGTCTGAGGATAATACCAAGTGTAAACTTGTTAATAAAATCTTTTTTTAAACCTTTAACATGAACACAAGTGAAAAATTTCTTGATAAAAGAAGTTAAAATTCATCGTCTACATACTGTTTACATAACTGCGCAGGAAGGTGAGACCATTTTACCTATAGTATGTGTAGGTAAGTATAATCCACTGCTAGGAATAATGCATTATAATAAACGTTTTTATTCATTTCATGATATCTTTCTATTCTAAAAACTTGTTTTTCTCTGGCAACAAAGCGTGAAGATACGCGATAGCAGAAAGGAACTTAGGTAAGTACCGCATTTTTATAAAATTAATTTTAGAAAATATATTGCTAATGGTCTACACCAACACCTACGGTAGGTACGATAAAGAATATTTATATTGTATTTCCCTTATTTATTAGCGAAATCTGTCGAGATGTTGGTTCACATATTCACATCATACCTAATTTGCAATATCGAATTGTAATTTGTACCTGCCTACCTAGTTCAATTTGATGGAAATTATTATATTTGGATTAAAAGCAAATATGAAGTGAAATGGCTACTAATTGCTCAAGGATTACCTGCCTATTCCTATACCGAGTGTAAGGCGAACGCTCCCGAAGACGGCTAATATAACCTTCCGGCGAGTTTTTTTTGGGCACCAAAAGAAAAGCTGAGCACCGTTTTTTATATGCATTATTTTTCCTTCACAAGCGATTTATATCTACTATATAAGTAGGCACTTATCTAATGACCCTAATCATAAGCACCTTTAAATGTAACGTTTAGATGCTTTAGAGAATTTTGATCAATAACCCAATAGGTCTCGAAACATCTACAGGTCTAAAAAAGCCATTTTATCGGAGCGTTAGGATAAATATTTTGTCTTTTACACGATATCTACACAAAAGTAGAATCTCTATAGTAAATTAATTATTATGATTCAGCTTTATAAGTGACCTTTTTACGAATTTTATACAAATCTATTGAGATTTGATTGCCCAATGTGGCGTTTTTAGCCCCGGGTACCTACACTTTGCAAGGATTGCCGTTATTCTACAAATCGGTACCATACAGATAAAAATTGTCAAGTTATTAAAGCTTAATTAATTATGTAAGGTGTTGACGCGCAACGCGACACACGTATGAAACTTGAAAGGCAAAAGAACTTAAGTAACACCGACAATTTGTCAGGAAAATCACTGTCTCATAAAATTTTTATGAGGTCGTTTAGGGTCTCTTTTCTCTGAAAAGATATAGTCGTTTGCAGTCTTTTAGCCTTATAACTAACGATACATAGTTTTTCATAAAAATGTTTTAAAAGGAAGTAATTTTTTTTATTTCAACTAAAACAAAGTAAATAATTTAGCCTCCATGTTCAATTCATGTACGTATTGGCATTGGGCAGTCAATATATCGCGATGCTATCAATATTATATTGATGATAGAGAGATGAAAAACCTCCGAAGAAAAGCACCTTGAGATAGTATCGTATTTATGCTATATTCTCAAAGGTATGTGAAGCAGTCTTTACTGTTGAGAAGGTTAACAAAGTATAATTATTGTCAGTATGTAGTGTTTACCATATAGAGTAAAAAACTAAGTAAATAAACACAAACACATGTTATGTAGGTACCGATCTATTTTCATACACAACTCCATTTCTTACATCTAAGTTGGTATTATTAGTTCTCTGCACTACCCCAAGGGCTCCTTGTTCCTGTAATATCTAGGACTCTATAAAGAAATTCACTTAAAGATCACTTTCCGAGAATTTGCCTTTAGCTTAACATCAGGCGAGGTGAAGTCAAATTGACGTGTCCTGTATAAAAAAAAAGATTTCAAACCCACACATATTGTTTTATGTTAAACATAGTAGCACCAAAACTAATTTAAATACCTAGACGTAATTGTGCATACAAAAATAATTCGTGACCTCTGACGTGGCGGTCATAATGCTCTTCCGCACTACAGAGATTGTCAATTTCGTAGTAAAATCCTTACTATGAGGGCATAAAGTGTGAATCAAAATAGACAAAATTAACCGAAATTAATTAGTGTATTGATCTACACAAATATTACTAGATTTCTACTTAAGTTTACGATGATTCGGCGACGGCCTTGATACAAATTTAGGTGTAAACACTGTCTGATTAAGATACCGGCCAAACAAGTTCAAATAACATTTATAACATGTAGATTAACTCCTGCATAAGTAGAATAGTTATCAGTGTCCCTATAACTCGATACCTGCTGGCCGATCGCAAAGTGCGCCTCTCCGTACCAGGGGCTAGATGAGGACACTATGGTCCCCACAACGCGAAGGGGGCCATCTCGAAATTGATGGTCCTGGGTCTGCCGGGTGCGAGATGTGCTTTTGGCAATCTCACCTCCGGCAACCAAAGACCCAAGACGGCGTGTGTTTTAGTCGGTTCGAGTCCGACATAACCACCTCCACCGGCTCCGTGGGGATTTTTCGTACGATAAAATCACGATTCGCACGATATGGCGGACTTGAACCGACGCCAACCTTGTATTCACTTCATACGCTCGAGTAGGATAAAGGAGCCATCTACCGAAAATCTTACGAACTACGAACAATGAATGAAAACTTATAGATTGTCGTGTCACATGTACCTACTGTACCTAGAGCCATCTAGCGAACATAAGTTACACTACATACTACTACAAAAGATCTCAAACTGAGATGGCACTTACGGCGATTGGCACACTGCAACGCTCGACGCGGCGTCGTGCGTCGACGCGCGTGGACGCGAGAGCGCTGTTCTACTGTCACGCGTGGAGCGGCGTTTTTAGTATAGTCCGAGAGATATTAGAATTTTTTTGGTAGGTAGGTGTGTGAAGTAATCTAAAATTTTGAGAAAAGTAAAGTAAAATATTGATACCAATTCTGTTTTTACATCTCTAAACTTAAAATTTTCTAATTGCATCTGTTTCTTTCATTATCAGATAGAAAAGGACAGATGATTTATTTTAGTGTACACCTGTTAAATTTTAGTCGACATCTACGGACATGCGACTTAACTTACTACACGTACCAACAAGGCGCTGTCTTAATTTGACAGGTCTTAACTTAAATAAAATCATCTGTCCTTTTTTATCTGATCATGAAAGAAACAGATGCAATTCGATTTTTTTAGAGAAATTTAAGTTTAGAGATGTAACAACAAAATTATGAGCATTTAATAATAAAGCCATCCGACCATTAGCTTGATAGCCCAGACTATATTAAGAACGCTAGAGATGAAAAGAAAATGATTAGAAGTGCAAGCTATTTTCGACCTTATTGACATGACATAGTAACTATTTTTTTTCTATTCGTGATCAGCGTCATCTATTAACGCGAAAAGAGACGTAACTAAGAAAATGCCATTTAGGTTGAAAGTCGCTTGCAGTCTCTGCGTGTTCCGATAACGAGCCAAAATAGTGTTGTCGGCTCCAATACCCGATATTGGGCATCGATATTTGACTTCCTCCGATCTCGGACGTCAGATATTGGATATCGGACGTCAGTTGATGTGAAAGCGCTCTAAATTTGACGTTAAATAGTCATGTTGCATTGCAATAATATTAATTTAAAATTCTCAAATACCTACACAAAAGTTTCTAACAGCTCTCGGACTAAAACTCCCTCGAAAATCACGCGCGTGATTGCAGATTTCAGTGTGTCATACCTCGCGTTTTACGCGCCTTCACGCCCGATTTCTGCTTGTACGCGCATATTCTGCAGCAACGCGCGTGATTGCGTTGTCAGTGTGTGGGACCCCGCGTTTTTCTATACAAAATGAGCTCCGTACAGGCGACGAGCGCGACGCCGCGTCGACGCAACAACGCCCGACGTTGCGTCGCGCGTCGCAGTGTGCCAATCGCCGTAACGTCAGAGGCAAGGATGATCGGTGAGAAAGACGACTCATGGAGAAGGAAAACTTAGGCGATTGGCACACTGCAACGCTCGACGCGGCGTCGTTCGTCGACGCGCGTGGACGCGAGAGAGCTAGTATAGTCCGAGAGATATTAGAATTTTCTTGGTAGGTAGGTGTGTGAAGTAATCTAAAATTTTGAGAAAAGTAAAGTAAAGACATCCAACCATTAGCTCGATAGCCCGGACTACATTAAGAACGCTAGAGATGAAAAGAAAATGATTAGAAGTGCAAGCTATTTTCGACTTATTGACATGACATAGTAACTATTTTTTTTTCTTATATTCGTGATCAGCGTCATCTATTACAGCGAAAAGAGACGTAACTACGAAAATGCCATTTAGGTTGAAAGTCGCTTGCAGTCTCTGCGTGTTCAGATAACGAGTCAAAACAGTGGTGTCGGCTCCAATACCCGATATAGGGCATCGATATTTGACTTCCTCCGATCTCGGATGTCGGATATTGGATTTCGGACGTCAGTTGATGAGAAAGCGCTCTAAATTTGCCGTTAAATAGTCATGTTGCATTGCAATAATATCAATTTAAAATTCGTCTCAAATACCTACACAGAAATTTCTAACAGCTCTCGGACTAAAAATCCCTCGAAAAACACGCGCGTGATGACAGATTTCAGTGTGCCATACCTCGCGTTTTCTGCTTGTACGCGCGTATTCTGCGGCAACGCGCATGATTGCGTTGTCAGTGTGTGGGACCCCGCGTTTTTCTATACAAAATGAGCTCCGTAGAGGCGACGAGTGCGACGCCGCGTCGACGCAACAACGCTCGACGCCGCGTCGCGCGTCGCAGTGTGCCAATCGCCTAATCATATTCTGTCCATCGTGGATGAACTGAACCGTCCGATAGTACAGTGCTCAGTCTGTAATGACACAATTCGAAGAAAGAGAGGGGAACCATACCTTACATACAGATGGGGACACTATGGTCCCCACAACCCGAAGGGGGAAATCTCGAAAGAGATGGTCCTGGGTCTGCCGGGGTCCGGCTATCAAAGACCCAAAGACGGCGTGCGTTTTAGTCGGTTCGAGTCCGACATAACCACCTCCACCGGCTTCGGTGGGGTTGTATCCATGGGGATATTTCGCACTATAAAAAAAGAAGACCCCTACATACAGACGGTAGTCGCTCCCATAAAAGTCGCTTTATGCCAAACCAAATGGAGGACGAAGAGTTACAAGCTGACCTGGGATGAAATCGCAGTGAGGGGAATTAAATTAAAAAGTGAAAAACTCCCGACACAAAAAACACCTCCAAAAAGTTTACAATAAATTGTGTTAGTTAGCCTCACACAACACTCAACTTTTTAAAGGTGTTTTTTGTGTCGGGGGTTTTTGAAATTAGTAATTTAATTTTTATTTTACACTTTTTAAAATGCTCTACATAAAATTTTAATTTTTCCTTTGTCTGCACTACAAGTCAAGCTCTTTGATTTGATACTCATATGATATTATTTATTCTGCGCCATTCTTCTTCTTCTGGCGAATCGAAGGCGCCTCAACTCTAAAATTCTGTGTTCCCAGTGTGCCGCCACCTGGATGCATTTTTGGAGGCGGTCATAAGTTCCTCCGCTGTACAAGTGGACGGGCATGCAGCACATGTCAGCAGGTGGGACATGGTCTATGGAGTAACTCCACACTCACACCGCAGGTCTGCGCCGCCATTTATCCATACTAATATTATAAATGCGAAAGTAACTCTATCTGTCTGTCTGTTTGTTACGCTTTCACGACTAAACCACTGAACCGATTTTGATGAAATTTGGTATAGGGATAGATTAGACCTTAAGTAAAGACATATGCTATGTTTGATCGCGATAATCGACATCTACGCGGGCGGAGCTGCGGGCAAAAGCTAGTTTCCAATGCGAAAGTAACTCTGTCTGTTTGTCTGTCTCTATGTTACGCTTTTACGACTAAGCTACTGAACTGATTTTGATGAAATTTGGTATAGGGGTAGAGTGTAGACCTTGTGAAAGAACATAGGCTGTAAATGTTGTGAAAGAACGGGCGTAGCCGCGGGCAAAAGCTAGTCTACTCTATATGTATAGAGTGACTTATGAAAAAAAAAACCATTTTTCGCCCAGCGCTTTTTCACAACTCAACAGATTTTTTAATGATAATCAGGAAAATGTCGTGGCCCAGCAGCTCACTTGGAAGAGCATTCCCTCTGTAATGGAAAGGTCATGGGTTCAAGCCCCACCTGAGTACTTAATTCATTTTTCCTTATGTAAGCAAGTCATTCTTATTGAACATTGTACATTTTGCAATTTGCACCCGAGTACTTAGGTACTCATCCCTACTTATTAATTACTAGCTTTTGCCCGCAACTTCGTCCGCGTTAAGTTCGAAATAGAAAGGTATATAGGACACACTGCTCCTGTTCCCGTGACCCAGATAAAGTTCCTTAAAATTTCTGTGAACCTGGTATTTCATGCCAATGTCACAGAATAGATACAATGTACCAGGGTCACAGAAATACTGATCCCGTGAGCGCGACCCACAGCGACGACTAAAAGAAACTGCATCAAAATCCGTTCAGTAGTTTTTGCGTCCATCGCGAACAAACATATCCAATTTACAATTATATAATAGTATAGATAAAAGATAGATAAGTACATATTATTCAACTGTATTTTTAAAAAATAGGAATATATATTATGTAATATCAGTAAGTTACGAAACAAAACCGGTATTGATGATATGTTTTGTTAGGTTATTTATAGTAGGTTAGGTATCTGAAATCATAACTTTGGCTAATCTTATTCTCTTTTTTGATTAAAAATCCTTAGATATAAATTACATTCTTATATAAATCTATAAAAATGAAATATTATTATTAGATTTATACCTACTATTATTTTATTATTAGGGCAATGTTACATAAAAGAAGTAAAATATAGCAAGCCAGTTTACCCATAAATACTGAGATAACTAGTTTAATGAATGGGTAGGTGCCCTCAGTGAAAACTACACCAGTAAAAATTCAGTACCTACATCCAAAGTCGCGATTCCCTCCACACTCGATTGCCCCAGATTTTTTTCCATTTTAAAAAAAGCGGATAATATTCACATGTTTCCAGACCATGATCATAATTACGCAATATTTGTATAATGGTTATACCCTTGCAGATATCGCTTTTGTATCATAATTATGTCACATACAAAAAGCAGTACCTACGACGGCGACGTGACATTTGTGATATAATATATTACATGATTCACAAAAATTATGCCAACGTTGCGAAACCGTGACCATGCAACAGCATAAATTTACAGTTGCCTAACTAAGTGACTTTAAGAATATTTTTAAACCTATATATAAATTTATAAAACCTACATTTAAATATATATCTATAGGTTTTATAAATATTTATACATTATTTTATTCATATAAGCACCAGCAAATTTTGAACATCAGGTTTTTATGTACTGTGTGTAAAGGAGATTTAATTTGAAATGTAATGGATTAAAATTTTCATTTTAAATGTAATAATTTAACAGTACTTCCACTTCTTTTTTTTGCTACCACTGCAGCGGGTCTACTTTAATGGAATCGAATTAGGATAATACTTATTTCGTCTTTAAACGTTAATTACACAAAATTAGATTTTTTTTTATAAAAGAATATTAACAACCGAAATTACTAATATACCCTCTACCCCTCCAGCTAAGCTAAATTGCTTGTGCTAGGAGTGGGTTCACGTCGGTAGTGTAATGACCTGAATTCGAACCCGGGACCTCTCGATCGTAATGCCAACTCCTTAACCATTAACCCTTCAAACTGATGGAATTATTGTGATTCTGCTCATTTAAGAGACCATTTTACGAGTTTAAAAGTTACTCGTTTTCAACAGAATTGCTCAATGTGGCGTTTTATCCTCGCAGGTGACTGCTTCAGTTGACAGTCTACCAAGGATGTTTTATTTACCTTTCAATAAGCAATGATTTAAACAAATATTATGCGTACGCCATTAAAATGGCATAATATATGTAATATAAAAAACATTGATGCCTAGATCGTTCCGTGAAGGTCTGACGGAACTCGGATTGTGATTTTGATTGCGATTTGCGACAGTATGAACAGAACTACTGCGTTAGCTGCATGTGTTGTGCGTTCACTATACAAAAATATTAATTTTAGTAAATAAATACTTAGGAATACTCAGGAGATACTTTGAAAATATTTTATAGAGCTGAGACACTGCGGGATATATTCGACAGTTACTTAGTGACCTTCTAAGTGCATTTTCAGGAATATTATTGTATACCGATATTTATTAAGGTAAGTGGAAAATATTGCTTCTGTTGAATTAATTTATTATTTTGTTCCGTTAACATTTATATCAGATTATATTGGATGATATATTTAGATCAGACATATCAAGTCAATGTGAAGAGACTGCCTCCGTGGCTCAGGGGGGTAGTATGCGCCGGCTGTGCACGAGGTTATGGGTTCGATCCCCATACAGGATAAAAATTTGTGTGATCCACAAATAGTTGTTCTGAGTCTGGGTGTACTTTGTGTCCGTTAGTTGTATGTTTGTAAAGTCCCCCGCGATACAGGGCTTGTTCCCTAGAGCGGGAGTTGTCCAATAAAAAAAAAGAAAAAGAAGAAAAGGAATAGCAATATTAATAAAATATCTTTTTCCATTTTTATACATGCAATAATACCTTTATGTACACTAAGTACATTGTACAGCTTACGAGAAGATTAAAAAAACTGATTTTTTTACATTAAAGTGAGTAGTTTAGATAAGTTGAGTTCTAAAAGCCGGTTTTTTTATAACTCGCCGACTCGGTAAAAGAGGAGGCATATTAATATTATAATTCATAATTTTTGATGAATTATTAGACAATTACAAGAGTGTTAAATAATTTTTGATGAATTATTAGTTTAGACAATTACAAGTAATTGAGTGTTAAAACCGGTAATTTTATACCTCGCTGACTTGGTAAAAAAGGAGGCATAATAATTTTATAATTCATATTCTTTACGAACAGCGCTATCTAGAGTCAAACTATAAACGCGTTCTAGAATAATCTGTTGAATAAACCTGCTTAGATACATTTTGTAAATGCATATAGTACCTAGATATGCCCCAAATAATGCGTTCTTAATATATTCGCGTAATTAATATATTCGTCGTTCGCAAATGTCGGTCGGGAAACGAAGTCGCGACCAGTCGAACGCTCTACACGTTGTCGACCTATTGTTGTTCGATCATTTAACTTTCGGTGTAATGTACGAAACCCACCGCCGGGAACCGCCACGACACACACGGCGTACACAGAAATAGGAAGGTAATTTACAAGAATACAGGACGATCATGTAACTCGAACGGGCTGTTTGCGTCAATTCTGTCCCGGCTCCTTTAAGCGGGTGTGAAAAAGCATCTGATGAGGCCGTCAAGCTGAATGACAATATACGTGTTTATAATCGTGACCCTCTATCCGAGACTTCCTTTAGCTTACCATCAGGCGAGGTGAAGTCAAATTGACGTGTCCTATAAATAAAAAATAAAAACTAATAGGTGTGTAAAGTTGGATGGTTGGATGGGTAAAAAATGTTTGTTACACTTTCACCCAATAACAACTAAATGTACCTAATGGATAATCTTAGCATATTAGATAACTAGCTAATACAGCGAGCTTCGTACCGCCAAATGTTCGATCCCGTTCCCACTGCACCCTCTACTATATTAAGCATGTATTATACATATAAACCTTCTTCTTGAATTACTTTATCTATTAAAATAAACCGCATCAAAATCTGTAGCGTAGTTTTGAAAATATGTATAAGCTTATATAGGTACGGACAGAAGCGAGAAGCGACTTTGCTTTATACTGTACTTACTGATGATGATGATGCATACCTTTAGTGAGTCAGTTAGATTATAGTTTGAAATACTCACTATTTCTCCTAGGATTAGCAGGCAGGGGATAGTTGTATAGTAATCCACGCGGGCAGAGACCACGACCACTACTTTAATAATGTTTTAAATAAAAAAAAATGCACCAATAGAACACAAATAAAAATCCTTGTTACCCGACTGCCGCAGACGGGTAATTTTTCAATAATAAACAGGTAGACAAGTATCTAAGCTTTATATGTTAAAACAAGGACTTTTTTTACTGTTGCTCAAATTGGTGTTCAACTTACTGTACTTATTCCAGCCAGGGTTAGTGAATGTGTTTTGGTTAAGTATTATGAAAGTTCTTTTAACTCATACATAAGCCAAAATTAAATGCGCTATTTATTATGCCGGTGTGTAATAATGATGGCTCTCATTTCATAGTTTATTGGGCCCAGCCCAACACGATACACTTGTACCCACAGCACAGACAACACGATGGGTATCGTACACAGTCAGCGTCGTCTGAAATATCTAGAAGTTTCAAAATTATCTTAAAACTAAGCAAACTGTTTTATTGATTGAAATTGTATTATTGTCCGAATTGAAGGTGTGTACTCAATATCACAATAATCTTAGAGATCCGGTTCTTAGCATTCCATGGATTCACCGTGCGGTCGCCGGGTCCATGGCGTGGTACAGAGAGGAACACTGTGACGACGCCTGGGACTTGCGACCCAGGTGTAGGTTTAGGGTGGCCACCTTGTGATGCATCAGCGCTCACCTCCACCGTCAGTCGTGTTCCCCCCTCTACCTATCCAAATTTGGTAAGATCCTATCAACGCCGTTTTAGATATTCGTTTGAGTAAAGAGCTTACTGAAGCTCTTGGCAATCCGAGGTCTTTAAATAAGTTATACAGGGATTTAGCTGGAATTCCCCTTGCTCCTACTTCCACGGCGTAGAGTTTAACCACATAGCCATTTTTTGTTAACTCGTTGGTCAGGTCAAAGTATTTGTTTATTTTTATAGCGTGGTCTTTAGGTATGTTAGTTTCCCACGGTACTGTGAGTTCTACTAGTACTGCACGCTTTTGCTGTTTAGAAAATAGGAATATATCGGGTCTGGAGGACGAGGCACAAACATCCTCCGGTATTTTATAGTGTTTCTCATAAGAATCTGCGAGTAATGTCCAGTCAGCGGCTGCTATCAAAATTGAGTACGGCTTTTGATTTGTCTTTTTTGAGCAGCCTTCCTTTACAAACGCGACGTCATTTCTTTGGTTTGTGGTTAAACCCTTTTTCGCTCTAGCTACCGCCAAACTTACCGCCTCACGTACAATTTCTAATACCTTATCTTGTCGGCGCGAGTAATGACCCCGGTCTAATAGCGTCCTACAACCCACCAGTAGGTGCCTAGCAGTACCAATTGCTTCACCACATGAGTTACATGTTTTATCTGTGGCTTTTCCCCATCTGACAAGATTGCTTTGGTCGGGGAGGGTCAACTGGAATGCATTGAGATAGAATTTAAGGAGAGCCGGTGACCAGTCGTATATTAAGGTACGCCATTTTAAGGCTATGGGAATACAAAATTCACCTAGTGTTAACCATTCGTTTTGAATTTCTAGGTTCATTGCGTGCACTTTGTAGGTATTATTTTCATCTACTTGAAGAAAAGATTTTGTTATGTCTTTGTCTGACTGCCTCCTAGTATTACCCAAACCTACCCTACTAGTCTGCGAGCCTATCATGATTTTTTTATGGAATTGGAGGCGCGACTCGAGCTCTTTAGTACTTTGGTCTTTTGGAAGAGCTTGCACGATTTCGTCTTTTGATATTTCGCTAGGACGTGCATTTTGGTTACTCTTAGATGTTTATAGAGTTCCGATGGTTTCTTGAACGTCATTCCAAAGTTATTTGAGGCTCTATATAATGTCGATGGGTCTGCCGACTGAGCTAGCCCCAGCCACGACTTCAATGTCTTCGTAACATTCGCATCTAGTTTTTTGAGAAGGCTCTGGCTTATATCATAAAAAAGAAACATATCAATAAATCAAAGGGGGAAAATCAAGTCATTAAGATCATTTTGAGAACTTTATTTACCAAGATCGAGCTGATGCTCGCTGTACAGTGCCAATATCCTTGAGACCCAAGCCAACTTCACCAGCTAATCAGTGCACCTGCTAAACAACGGACGAGGCTTCTCTCTCAGAGTCGCGAGGTCATACGGCAGTCGCTCCCAGAACTCCTCTTATTTGTAAGTCTATGAATGATATAGGTACCTGTAATATTGAATGTATGCATAACGGATCTGGATGAATTTTCAATAATCATTTTCAAAAATCATTTTAATAATAGCTACATACATCAGAATAATAAATTATACCAAGGAATTACTATTATATCTATATCTAAACTAATAATAAAAAGAGGAAAGATTTGTATTTGTACATGTAACGAATAAACTCAAAAACTACTGGATCGATTTCAAACATTCTTTTGCCATTAGAAAGCTACACTATCAGGTGCTTACCAACAGGCTATTAATTATATTATCATCATCTACTACAGCGATGAAAGGATTCAGAATTCCACGCGGGCGGAGCTACAAGCAATAGTTAGTCACTAATAAATTTGTCAAGGATAAAATTTGCATTATAGCATTACATTTTGGTCTTGAATGCTTCTTATTATTAATTTAAATTAAATTTTAATATTAATGAATTCTAAGTAGATACTGCTGTATTAATCAAACTTGATTATTATATGTATATGAATTTATATCGTTAAATGTCAACATCCAGGTCAGACGGCGAATAATGGCTTCTGTAAAAAAGCATCAGACAGTTAACACACGGCCCATAACATAAAATGAAAAAGAATAGACAATTTGCTTGTTCATACCACTTAATCTAACTTTTTGTACAATACTAATCTACTCGTGTTATAAAAATCTTCATCAATCTTCCAAATGTATAGTTCTATGAACTCTATATCGAGATCTTTCACCTAACGTAACGAAAGCCACAGATGCAAACAGGAATAAATCATGTTGGACTATAATATATAATTGATGAAACTTGAAAGTTAGGATCAGTTTAAAAAAAATAATGGACGAGTGGCTGGAGAGGAGACATGGTGCTCTCTCCTACCGGTTGTCACAGATGCTTACCGGGCACGGTAGCTTCGGTAGGTATCTGTGGCGAAGACACCGGGAAACCACGGCCGGTTGTCAGCACTGCGGGGACCGCAGCGATGACACAGCGCTCCACACGCTGGTGGAGTGCACGGCGTGGGCGCAACAGCGCCAGGTCCTCGTGGTGGGTTTGGGCGTAGACACTCTCTCGCTCGATACCATGGTGGGAGCCATGGTCTCCAGCGGGAGTAAGTGGGACTGCGCCGCCTCTTTCTGCGAGCAGGTCATGCTCGTGAAAGAGGCGGCGGGGCGGGAGCGGGAGAGAACTCTCCCACCCGAGTTCCGCAGTCGGCGGCTTGGGCGCCGCCGACGTGCCTTCACCGAAGACAATCGGCCTCCATGACCGGGGGCCTGAGGACGGTGAGTTGGCTACTCATCGTCCTTACAGAAGCAGGCCCATGACGGCAGCGTGACGTGACGTACTCACGCACGTCCCGTCCCCCTCCTATGAAGCGGGATGATACCCGAAAACCCCCCATAGACGCGGGATAGCACCCGAACCACCCCCTAGACGAGGCCGCATTGAAGCCGTGGGTCTGTTGGGAGCCCTGGGACATCCTTCCGAGGGCTTACCCGGGGCTATCAACTATAGGCTGCTGGATGATACCGTGGGGGTTTTAGTCGGTAGGAGTCCGGCATAACATCCAAGAAGGATTTCCCCACGGTCAAAAAAAAAAAAACGCAAAACTTACGTACGTGTTATGGCAGTAGCTATATACCAATAAAAGAGTAAAAGTAAAAAAGCCAGCAAAGTGCGAGTCGGACTCTTGCACCGAGGGTTCCATACCTTAAGTTACACAAACCGCAATATATTGTAATTACGTTAACTTAAATATTAGATTTTTGCACAGTTTCAAGACGTTATAGACTTTTTTTTTTCTTGCGGAAATCCCCTCGGATACCCCCCTGCCGCACCCGGAAGGGGAGCTTATGTCGGACTCGAACCGACTAAAACCGCACGCCGACTGTGAGTCGTGGTGCTAGGCCGGAGGTGAGGTTGTCATCGACATATCCCTCGCACCCCGACTGACCCAGGGCCATCCCTTACGGTCTAGCCCTCCTCGGGAGGGGGAGACGTTATAGACTTGAGTAAGTGGTAGGTGAGTAATTTTAACTTGATCTGTATGCGCATTCCTGAGAAGAAGGTCTTGACAGACAGACGGACAATGAAGTGATCCTATAAGGGTTCATTTAGTTTTTTTTCCTTTTGAGGTACGGAACCCTATTAACCCTAAAAACCGGGTTAAAGTACCATGAATAAGTACAATTCATAATAATTTATACAGATATATACAGGTTTTCCCAAGCGACTACAATATATGGGATTCTTCAAGAGGGCATAGGCCGCGGTAACCACTTTCCATCAGGTGGGCGGTGTGCTTGTCTGCCACCTAAGTGGTATAAAAAAAAAATAAAAAAAACACTTAAAATTTTATTTCATTATTTATGAGTCTATACTATGTCCAATCGTATAATTTCTTTTTGACAGCTCACACACAATGGTCGACACAACTTTGTTCTTGC
Source organism: Eilema sororculum (assembly GCA_914829495.1). NCBI lineage: Eukaryota > Metazoa > Arthropoda > Insecta > Lepidoptera > Erebidae > Eilema > Eilema sororculum. The sequence goes on along the minus strand of OU618552.1, from coordinate 12,600,604 downwards.
GTCAACACCCAAAACACCGAACAAAAATCAAGCGCCAATACGTTAAATTTCATTGACAAGGCCACGTCCGCCTGTCGGTTGGAAATAAATTTTAGGGACGGAATTAGTCGATCGACTGTGTTTTAATTATAATAGCTTGAAAATGTTATGCAATACTACCGGTATTTTTATACATGTAATTGGACATCGGTCTTAAATTTGTTAAAAACAATCATGTTTTTAACGAGGGCACTATTAAAGGATTCATCGAATGTGCGTGATTGTCTTTTAAATCGATTAAATGGAAATATACCAATGATAAATGAAATTATACATTAAATCATGAAATTATCGATCTAAGATTTTATAAATCGAGGTTTTTAACTTAATCGATATTTTGCATTTTTATGCAGTCACTATTTCCATCTGTTAAAAAGAAAACGAATGGACAGAGTATAGTTATCTGAAGAATAAGGATTTTTTTTTTAAATATTGTACAACATTGTACACAACGCTATCTAGACCCAAGGTAAGCTTTTATAGCTTGTGTTATGGCATCTAGAATGCGGATAAACATACTTATATACTTTTTTTTTGGTAAATATATACATATTATACATTGAAATTTCCAGACCAATGCAAATAGCCATATTCATGCATACAAATATTTGCACTGAGCGGGAATCGAACCCGCGCCTTCTGCGTGGCAGTCGCGTGCATGCCATAATGTTTTCTTTGGCGGTCAGGGCTCTTGGCACTTGGTAGTTTATGTACAAAATTAATAGTTGTTATCAATTAATCTCACCTCACTCACCGAAGCCTAGACAGACACATACGTTATCAATCATGACATGCCATGTAATGAAGGAGATCCCCTCATGTCAGGCAGAAACATCCAAGCGTTATGAAATCCTTAATGGGGAGAAAGACGGACTTACCTATAATTTTTGTTGTAATTAGATTATAAGTATAAAATAAAAGTTATAAGAAGATAGTTGTCAAGTTTATTTTCCGTAATATTATGCAATTAATTATATGAAATATGCAATAGAATATATACTTAGTTTCTTTTTCACAAATTTTAATATTTTATGCTTGCTTGATTCCGATTAGATTTCAATTGCGACTAAGTTTATCAGTTACGAAAAGTAGATTTTGAGTACGTAATTGGTTACGAAAGACGAGATATGAAAGCAGTCAAAATGTTCTTGATGACCAGGTACAAACCGAGTTTTTTTCATAGCTGATTATGAAATATCACTTACGAACAGTCAGCGTCAAAAGTTGATTGCACAGACTTCGAAAAAAAAAACTGAATGATGAAAATGATTAATTGTTTTAAAAGAAATATTTAAAAGCATAATTATTTATCAATAAGATAAGTATCTTTACTCAAAAAATTCCGCTGACACCTTGTGCCTACATCTCAAACAATTTGACGTAGAGAGCTTTGTAAATACGTATTGATCTTGAACCTTTAGACACTTTAGAGTTGGGTCCGGTTTAATCTACACATATCTTCTATGTCTATCTATCGGAAAATATTATAACATAACATAACATTCAATAAAAACATTCAATATTTTTTCAGCCGATAATGTCGAAAATACATAATAACCCGGCAAATCTGTTAGAATTTTAGTTTGGTAGACATCCCTTCTAGAATTATAAAATGCGAAAGTAACTCTGCTTGTCGCCTAAAGTAACTCTGCCGCTTTTACGCCTAAACCACTGAACCGATTTCGATAAAATTTGGTATAGGGGTAGATTAGACATTAAGAAAGGACTTAGGCGCTATGTTTGGTCACGATAACCGCCATCCACGCCGTAGGAGCCGCAGGCAAAAGCTAGAAGTTAATAAAATGATGTAATTACACGTCAAAAAGACTGCGAAAGGTAAAATATATTGGCTTAATCCGAACTTAACGTAAACGTAGTCGCGAGCAACAACTCGGCTCAAATATTCGTGTCATCGATATTTTAAAATCACTTCACCATGCCATAAGAATGATTATATCTATATATAAAATGAATCCCTGTTTCCCTTGGTCACGACATCACGCGTGAACGGCTGGACCGATTTCGCTAATTCTTTTTTTGCTGTGTTCGTTATTGTTAGGAGAAGGTTCTTATGTAAGAAAAAATGAAGAAAATTGCGCGGGAAATTAGAAAATTTTAGAATACATAACCACCATATAAAATAGCTGATCCGATATACGCCATGTTTAAATTTTGAATTTGGAATACGAATTGTAAAAAAATGTGTTTATTATTCTAATACTGCTGTATGTTATTCTTCTATGTTATCTGACGTTTGATATAGAATTGACTTAATGCGTGCAAATATCGTCAGAGGGTGATTAGTAGACATTCTTCTGAATTAACAAAATGCCCGTAGCTTGGGCCGCGAAAATATTTATGGTGGCTATTTTTTTATTTAGGTCGATAAATTGATGGTTTATGGTAGTATGAACGCCCTTGAGCGTAGAGGTATATGGTTGTATGGGTCCCATAGGTATATAGGCTCCATCGGTTTAAGTATCGGCCCGGTGACCTATTATAGTGTCGGGAGCTCCGTGAGCGTATGAAGCCCGAATCGAAATGCTTTCCGTTCTCAAAATAATAAGGAGAATTTGATACAGCTTATTGATTCTAATTTCTAAGGCGAAACGAAGTTTACCGGGACAGCTAGTAATGAATAAAAACCATGTATGTATATAACTCTATCCTTCTTCTTCATTGACTTCATTCTAAGGTTAATCCCAGTCGCATATGGGGTCCGCCAGTTTACCAGTCTAACTACGGATTTGGCTGAACTGTGATATTTTCTGTGAAGCGGCTGCCATGTGATCTCTCCTCTTTACAAATAATTAAAAATAAAGTGTCAGTTTGTCAGCTTTCCAACAGGGCATTACGCTGTTTAAGGCCTCCTTCCTCTGCCGCACGATAAAGAGCTGGAATGCTCTACCCTCCTCTTACGGTCCCGGGTTCTTCTAGCGGAGCGTGAAGAGGCATCTTTTTTTTTTATACAGGACACGTCAATTTGACTTCACCTCGCCTGATGTTAAGCTAAAGGCAAAGTCTCGGAAAGAGGGTCACCATTGTAAACATTTACCATGTTAACAGTGGTGGCACTCAGCTTGACGGCCTCATTAGATGCCTTTTGACGCCCCGCTTAAAGGACCCGGGACTGTAGGAAGAAGGAAACACGTGAGCTGGCAGGGAGTTCCAGGTCTTAGTGGTGCGGCATAGGAATGAGTCACTGAAACGCTTGGTTCTAGCAGGTATACTCTGCACCGTAAATGGATGGCATCTTAGCCCTTCACGTGTCGTCCTGTGAAGGAAAGAGGAGGGTGGGACTAATTGGAAGAGCTCGTCAGAACATTCACCATGGTAGAAACGGTAGAAAACTGCCAAAGACGCAACATCTCTACGCATCTGCAAAGGTTCGAGGGTGTTCGTGACCTCAGGATTCCCAATAATGTGGACCGAATTAAGGCCGTCAAGTTAGGGACTACCATTTTACGTTCAAAAGCATCGAGAATGGTGGTCTGTATCTTCTGGACTGCACCTCAGCTTTATTACCATCTAGCGGGGTGCAGTCAATTGACGGACCAAATATATAAAAAATGCACTTACTACTAACTAAAAACATATTCATAAACTTTTTCTGGCTCTGTTTGAATTAAGTTAGCTCGTACTTATATTTCTACTACGAACTACCCAAAGTGATAGATGAAGTGTTATACTTTAAAATTCAGCATTAGATATTATGTAAAAAAGCAAATAAACGATTATGATTAAGTACTATTATTATTATAAAAAATCACAATTAATATCTTTACAATATGTATTTCCAGATGTCTCAAGTAAACGACCACGACGTCGAAGCCATCAGACAATGGTTAGCCAAGGAGCCGCATTTACCAAAAACATTCGGTAAGGTTCTCCTCAATTTCACCCCGTTGTGCCCATTTTTGTGTGAAAGACCAACAAAATATCCATCTATTCAGGATGGATATCCTCATAAATTCGAAATACATCGGGTAAAAGAAGCGCTCAAATGGGACTGGGACCTTACGGGGGGAATGCTCTTCCAACTGAGCTATTGAGCCACACCTGAATCACTTCAAATTTACCTTCTCTTTATATCCGTCTTTAAGGGCGACGGTTTTCCCGATGTATATCGAACGTAAAAATATAGCATAAAAATGCTATAAAAATTCATTCAAATATCCTCATAAACTTTTACATAAACAATGTGAGCACATATTTTATATTATACTAACTAGTGCATGCAAAACGCAGCTTTATTGATTTCTTAACGATTCCCATTTACATAGCTACGTCATTAACGAAATTAACGTCATCTAATGCCAAAAAAATGTTCAAAACAAATATAATAAAAGTTTGGCTTGCACCTTTATTACGTAATCTATGCGATAAAAAAGACCTACTGTCAGAATAAAAATATCTTACAATATTTAATAGTTACATAGTCTTAAAGAAAAAATACTTGTACTTATAGGTAGTTGAATGAATGAATAACTGCTATAAGGTAAACAGATATGTGAAATTATGTAATTAAATAAACACCGATGAAGGTTGGCAGATGACTCCATGTGGAAGATTCTTGAATAGCACAAAGTTCACAGTTTTATTTGTAAATAAAAATTAAGTATGTACCCTCTAAAACATCAATTAATATTAAAAATTAATAATTTTAAATAGAAGAAAAAGAAGTAGGTATATTTTAGACGTACCTATCCATCTAAATTCTAAATTGGAAGTTGATTATTACTCTCCAATGTTTACGCGAATATTATTCTATCATTGAGTAACATTAATTTTAACGGATTCTATCGCTTCATTTTGTTATTGCTTTCGTATAGAATCTATATACTCAATAGTGTAGATACAAAAATAAAATTAAATAATGTTTATCCGCTCGCGGTTATACACTTCGCCGAAGTGCAGTTTGATTTTTGTGAAATGTGGCAGTGACTTCAAATTCCACTGTTTCCCTTTCTACATAGAAGATTTGTAGATTTGTTACGGTATAAAGGATTTTAGGATAAATTTACACCGTAACAAAATATCTACTTGCTTCCGTATTCCGTGTTAAAAAAATATCTCTAAGTACCATATTTTTTCAATATTTCAATATGAAGCATTTTATGCATAATTATATTAAATAAATAAACTAAACGTATGAATTTGAATGATTTTTTTATAGCATTTATTATGCTAATTTTTAAGTTCGAAAGACAAATCAAAACAAATGTATGAATATAAACAGACTATTTAGTGGATAAAAATATTATCACGGTGTATAAACTTATGATAGAATATCATAATTTATTGAACTTTTTTTGACTTTGTTGCCAAAATATAGGGACGGTAGTTAATTAAACCTTTTTTTGTTACGTTAAGAAATCTTTACCGTGGCAAGGTCGTTTTACAAAGTTACGCTTAATACGGAAAATCTGAAAATCCTGCTTCGCGGGGCATTGGCACGGCGATAGGTCGCTCAAACGCAGAGAGTGACGAACCTCTGCCATTGAGCGACCTAAAAGATTTGGTGGAAAATCTCGGTATACTAGGAATGGCTGCAAGCTTATTTATATCTGTCTTTACGGGCGACGGTGAAGCCATCCACCAACCTTCTCAAGAACTGTTGTTCTCACGAACCAATGAATGATTTTTCAATCATTTTTAAAAACATTGATTTTTGATGACTCCGCCCAAATATTTGAATGAAATTTTTCTAGTATTCTATTTTGTACCGATGTATTTAGAATTGAGACACAATTTTAAAAACTCCCTGCCAGCTCACGTGTTTCCCTCTTCCTACAGTCCCGGGTCCTTTAAGCGGGGCGTGAAAAGGCATCTAATGAGGCCGTCAAGCTGAGTGCCACCACTGTTAACATGGTACATGTTTCCGATGGTGACCCTCTTTCCGAGATTTCGCCTTTAGCTTAACATCAGGCGAGGTGAAGTCAAATTGACGTGTCCTATAAAAAAAAAAAAAAAAAACCTGATGTTTCTGACCACTTTGAATGCCCAAGGTTGGTGGTCACAACGAAATAATGTTGTTCTGGAACGTTGTTGTAGGTTTTTCTTTTCTTTTCTAGTTGGAAGTTCAAGTTCAAGACGATTGTTGTCCCATCTTGTTCTTAATGTAACGGCACGTGCCTACATAAATACATTGTTAACTTCTTTTCATTGTTATTTCATTTCCTGTGATTATTTTAATTAAATATAATAAACGTTATCAAACTATAACAGCATGAGTTTATTGTTTGCAGTAAGTATTATTATTTACAATGCAGTCATAATAATAACAATATTTTTTTATATTTTTATATATATTTTTTATATGTATTTAAAAATATAATTCATAAGTTTTTTTTTTAATGAATAAAGAGGAAAATAATAATATTACGTCGATCTTGACGTCATTGATTTAGAAACTAGAAAGCACTCAATTATATTTATTAAACATAAAATAGTCATAATAATTATGTTTACTAAACTTTATTAGACTGCTACAGTTATAGTTTACTGTTTGTAGTATATGGGTTCTATTATCTATAATAAAGTCATAATATTATGTAAGTTATGACGTCACCATATTATTAAACTATTATATCAAAAGTGAGTAACATGATTGTTTTATTATCTCTTATTTTCCAACTGCCTCGATAGCGCAACAGTGTTCGGTGCTTGAGGATTCGACTTCAGTTCAGTCGGTGATTGACTTTTTGTAGGCGAATAATAGAACGTACTGCTCGCAATAGTGCAACGCCCACGTCCAACAAAAGGCGGTCAGAAATAAAATCGGTGCAACCCGATTATCGGTGAAAAATGGAACGTTCGGAAATGTATGCGTAAACGCATACTACTCACCAACAGTTGGCGGGCAAGGGAAAGACAAAGACGTAGCCACGGACAAAGTGGCGGACGTGGACGTGTGCGTTGAGTCGGTCACGAAAAACGGTCATAAGAATCGGAGGAAAAATCGAACCTATTATCGGTCCTACAAAAAGTCTGACGTGGGTGGGCAGACTTATATTGCATTAGTGAACCTTTGAAATCTAAATAAGATAAGTAGGTTGTATTACGGATATTTCGATTTATAAAACACGGTAGTAGTTTTAAATATATTTATCAACTATTTACTGATTCGAAAAACATTGGAAAAAATGAAATGCTCAAGTGAGACTCGAACTCACGACCTTTCGCTTACAGGGCGACTGCTCTGCCAACTGAGCTATTGAGCACCACCTGAATCATTCCAAATTTTCCTTCTCTTTATATCCGTCTATAAGGGCGACGGTGCAGCCATCTACCAACTCTCTTACAAACTTGTTCAAGTCTCACTTGAGTCCTTCTTTTACCCGATGTATTTCGAACGTATTATGGTTGTTCTTGAATACGAATAAACATGCATACATATTTTTTGTTAATACAAACACCTTGATAAATGCAAATATATGTAGGTATATATATTTTATCTATACAAATATTTATACTTTTAATTATAAATATAATCGATGACCTAGCACGTAATTTTCCGTCGTCACGTTCGCCACACGACATCAAGGTAGCCAGATAACTCCGAAAAATGTACACCTTCATAAATAAATATAAATACATCAACACAGTGCGATATCTAGACTATGAGATCTAGAATACGGATATAATAAATAAATAAATATTCAACAAAATTCTACACAAAGCTATCTAGACCCGTGGTCAACTTAACTAGCTTGTGTTATGGAATCTAGAATGCGGATAAACATACTTTTTTGTATATACATACATTTTAAACATAGAAACACCCAGACCAATGCAAATAGCCATATTCATGCATACAAATATTTGTACTGAGCGGGAATCGAACCTGCTCCTCCTGCGTAGCAGTCGCGTTCACTACCGCCACGCCACGGGGGCTGTCATACATAAGTTTCATCTATAATACAAAAAAACTAAATTGAAATCGGTTCATCCGTTCGGGAGGACCTATGATGCCACAGACAGCCAGACAGACACGTCACTTTACTTTAACTTTAACTTATAACACCCCTCTTTGCGTCGGGGATAAAAAAAAAATTCTGCATAATTTTCTTACATTTTCTTTTCGGTCATTGCAGAAATTAGCCAGCTTTATAGATGAGCGCTATGCCACACAGAGAACGTCGCACACGAACTCTTTATCAGTTATTAACATAATTTATTTCATTACAGGTGACATTGTGATAAAGAAATTCCTTTATAGTTGTGACTTCAGCTTAGAAAAGACCAAAAAATGTATTGAAGAGTTCTGTACGCGGCGAGCCAATATGCCCGAGATATACACAAACCGAGACCCGTTATCAAAGGGCATTCAAAATGTATTCAATACAACGTAAGTATCATTTTACAACGTAGTTTTCCTTAGTTATTTATAAATAATTATTACCTACTCATCATCCTCCTGCCCTCATCCCAAGTTTATTTAGGGTCGGCGCAACATGTGTGTTTCTTCCATTCAACTGTAGTTGCAATCATTTCAACATTCACTATTCTGTATATAACATTCATTATCGTGGTATGTAACCAGGACTGAGATTTTCCCTCATTCTGGAGGACCCGAAACGGTATGCGGTTTAAGTAGGTCATAACCAGCGAGGTATCCCAGAAATATCAGCATGAAAACGGGCTACCACATCACCACATTCCACCACACTCACATTTTTAGACCATTTAGGTGGTAGACAAGCTCACGGTCCAATAGATGGAAAGTGGTTACCGTGGCCCATGGACGTGTACAATAGTAGTCGGGCTAACAACAAAAAGTTTCTATATTGTCAGTGTAGAAGACAAAACGGTTTTCCTACTGAAAGCACAAAAACTCTCCAGTGAGCTATGGCTACCCTACTCACCGCAGGGAACACAACACAAGTTTATTATGGCCGTGGCAATGATATTACATACAAAAAAGAGGCAGATATGTTATTAGACTGCGCCTGGTGAAGACGCGAAAACGTCCCAATTGGGACGTATCGCATTTAGTATATGTCTGGCAAACGCCGAGTTGTCACGTATGTAAGCGCTTAATAAAATTGCAATAAAAATGCCACCGTGTATTTTTAAAAATGTACAAATTACGACACTAAAATCAATAAAACACGAAGGACCTTCTATCACATGTAAGTACATACAATATTACCGATTTTTTAGTGTATTTCATTAAAATTAGTTTAATAATATTTTTAAAATAATGGCGGCAAAGAAAAAGGACAGAAATACTTTTTGATATGAGCACGACAAGGACACAACAACACTGCTTGCATAGATTATCAGTACAGATGCGACATAGGGTAATTTTCCGTTTACTGCCTACTAAAGCAATAATTTTGACCTGCTGTTCAGTTTTATTTGTTATTTAAAATTGAGTAACAAAATTTTTGTTTTATTCATTTGTTGTCCTTTAAATAATTGTAATAACCTAAATTTTTTTCAAGGTTTCCGACTAATGAAGTTCGACTTCAAGAGTGAATTGCAATTGTTAAAGAACAACGAAATGAGTTTGACTGGACACCTTCAAAAAGCAGCAGAATTTGTAGCAATAATTTTGAAGCCACTGAGAGATATACTTCGAAAAAAGGAACATTGCTCAGGAAGAATATAAATAACTGACAAATATACCACTGTTCAGTTTCATTCTGCTCATAAAAATAATCCCAAAATAAAAAACTTTCTAAGAGGCAGAAAAGAAATAAATTAAATTTATTTGGAGCAGTTTAATTTTTGATTATAACGTCAGTACGGCACTATGGTTTTATTTTCGAGAAGTTTCCTAATTATCTTTTTGAATTATTATCATTTTCCGAAATAAATAATGACGTATTATTTATTCATCGAATTTCATTTCTTGCCTATCAACGAAATACCCCTTCTGTTCAACAAAATCATAATCTATGCTTCGAAGCGATCCTACAAGTGCAATCGTCCGAATCATTCCGAATTATAGCTATCTTTTTTACTCACGTGCTTATCCCATCTTTCGTACTACTTTAACGCTAATTGTCAATTATTGTGCACTGACAGGCTGCTGGATCAGATTTGAGAAGTCGGTTACTATGAACGTAACATATCTTGTGTAAAATATCATTGGGCCGTGGTATTTTGATTGGAGGTACTACTCCAGTCGGACTGGGCCTCGATTCTACTAAAGCAAAACTATTGTCAAACCACAGAGATTGCAAAAAGCGGCATTAAAGTTTAGACTTTATTTCCACACACTAAGGTCCAAAATTAAATGACAAAAGTTTCACTACACTCTTTTATTCACTCTGCTAACAGTTATTTAATATTGAACTTTAAATGCATCGCATTAAAGTCTATAATGTATTACCGCTTTTTGCAATCTCTGTGGTTTGACAATAGTTTTGCTTTAGTAGAATCGAGGCCCTGTTCGATTGGGATGGAAACACCGTTGTGTCCTACGTTCATATTATTTTTCACTTGTATCACCATGCAATGACTTCTGTTCCTAGATGACGCGGGAACGAATTTTGATTTACTTTGGAATGGTACGGAAATATCACAAAATTTTGATATGTGATTTGTATTGAACGTAGCGCCTTTATGGAATATCGTCTGTATGTATAACAACAATTTAAAGTTGCACATCTTGTACATAGGATAGGTTGGGTTTGTACTAAGGTACTATGTTATTAGTACCGAAATACTTTGTAATTTTCTTTTTTTTGCATACACGGAGTTCATAGTGTAAAATCGTATACACGGATGCGTTTTATTTTAATGTCATAAAAAACCTGCCTCATCATTGGCCACAACATCTTAAAAGATGATTGTTTTGCATTGCTTGCACAATCACGCTAACATTTAGCTATTAAGACTGACTATGTTGCATAACTATGTTGCATTATGACGCGCAAAAACCACTTGTAAATCATTAAATACCAAGATCCAATAGATATAAAGAAAAAGAGGGTGTTCTTAACCATGAACTGCCATGACTACGGCCATACACTGTCTAAGGACAAGATAATATCGGAAAATTCTTATGAGTGATGAGTGTGCTGAAATTCCCGCCCCCCCCCCCCCTTCCCCCATCTTGAAATCAGCCATCACCTGAAAAAAAATATATTGATTGTCATTTTTTTTTTTTTTCAATTCTTAAGGTTTTATTTCAACTTTTATGTACATAATTTAAGTAATATAATAATTATTATAAATAAAAATATAAAGGTATGTGCAAAACTGTAGGTTCAGGTTTTGTTGATTGTCATTGCATGAACATTTTGATTCATCATCCACAAGATGATTACCCGGGGAACACATGAATAGTTTTTGCTTATGTTGAATTTTCAAGGAGCGATTGTCATCGGTCCTCCTAATCTCGAAAGCAGACTTTTGCTGTTGCAGCACCAAAAAATCCTGATACTAAACACTGAAACTAAAACTCGGCTATGCCATTACAAACATTAAAGTTAATTTTATAAAAAAAAGATCCCACTTTTTTCAGAACTGTCACAACATACATTTGTGGACCTGACGAGTTATTGATTCACCAGCTGAGGGAAGTGAACAATGACTTTGACTTCTATGACACCCTGAAAGCCTTCACCATGCAAGCTGATAATTGGATCAGGCATGAGTATGATGTCCTACCTGAAAACCACCTCATCGTAGTAGACATAAAGCTGTATACCATCAGGCTAGTGGCCAAAGCGAATATCTTTTACCTGCAAAAGTTTCTCATTTTCTTATTGGTAAGCTTCATTATATTTATTAAAAAACTATTCTTAATAGAAGAATAAAATGTAAAGTTTTGAAGATAGCTCTGCAGAGCCTGCAATGGCTCAGCAATAGGCATCCGACAGAGATAGATAAGACTAAGCCATCACAATTGAGGAAGATATAGGCGGTGTAGTGTCCTCTCGGAGAACAGAATAATTATGATTAGGTAAAACTAAATGGTGAACCTAGGCTAGACGTCTAGGTAGGCTTTGACGTCACCATTTAGTTTTACCTTTACCATACCATAATGTTTTTCCACGCCATGGGTCCACCCATTCAAACTATATGGAAAGACATTACGGAAAGCTCATGACTCGAGTACCTTGCTACAACTGCGCTAAGATCCATGAGAGTCCCCACGTTGCAAGCAAGATTGATTCATGACTTCTAAGCGTGCAAGCCTTCACTGATTTTCATAAAGAAACAAAACATAATAAATTTACCATATAATAATTTTACTAGATACCTAGTCTCTGAGTCCTTTATCAACTCAGTTAGGATCAGTTTTCCAGTCTAACTGCGGTGAATATTTTCGTTGAAGCGACTTATTACAAGTCTTAAACAGAGGGTGCTAATTATATAAACATGATATTTCAGGAAAGTATGCCAATTCGTTTGAAACACGTCCACCTAATCAATTGCCCATCGTTTTATGAATACATGTTTAATCTGATAAGGCCTGCACTTCCTGACTACCTATGCAATATGGTAAGTAATCTATTCTTTTAAAATTAACTAGCTTTTGCCCGCGGCTCCGCCCGCGTGGAAGTCGGTTATCGCGACCAAACATAGCCTATGTCCTTTCTCAAGGTCTAACATATCCCTATACCAAATTTCATGAAAATCGGTTCAGTGGTTCAGGCGTGAAAGCGTAACATACAGACAGACAGACAGACAGACAGACAGACAGACAGACAGACAGACAGACAGACAGACAGACAGAGTTACTTTCGCATTTATAATATTAGTATGGATTTATACATTTATTACAGTGCCAACAAGAAGAGGAAGCTGAGGAGTTTATGTTTTGTTTTTGTTTATTTAAATATTTTATTATCCTTATTCGGTAGAGGAGTCTGTCTTATAATCCCCAGTTAAATAAAAGGTTAAGTTAAGAGTTTTAAGTTCGAATAATGATCATTAACAGGAATACCTACTTAATTAATAATTTCAATAGTTGGAACTTGCTTTAATCAAATGTAATATTCATTTTACAGATCCATTTCCACCCGGACCATACAGGCTTATACAATTTTATAAATAAGGAATATCTACCAAAAGATTATGGTGGGGAGGCTGAAGCCATGTCCGATCAGAGCGCATTTTGGGTTAAACGTATATGTGATAATAGGTAAGCAATTTTTCAAAACTTGAATTATGAAGTTATCTATTCGAATTTTAAACTGCTCGAATCGAAATATTCCTCCATCCATAAGCAGCTGCTATTAAAATGCAATGCTGTTATTAAATTGTATTATTTCTAATAATACAAGTATCAACACCCCATCTTATCCAAAGGGTGTCGTAAGAGGCGACTAACGATAAAATACGCATACGATATCTCTGCGATAGATGGAAAACTCGAAATAAGACCTTTTACAATCAGCATCATAAATATCTTGACGACCAAGTCTCAAAATGATCTTAAAACTCTCGCATTAAGGTTTTATATGGTACTAGCTTTTTCCCGCGGCTCCGCCCGCGTGGATGTCGGTTATCGCGACCTATGTCCTTTCTCATGGTCTAATCTACCCCTATACCAAATTTCATCGAAATCGGTTCAGTGATTTAGGCGTGAAAGCGTAACATACAGACAGACAGACAGAGTTACTTTCGCATTTATAATATTAGTATGGATTATTGTCTAAACTAAAGATGTGTGCTCACCAAATATCAGCACAATCGATCAACTGGAAAGGGGTCAAAGAACGAAATTAAGATAATTTTGAGTTCTTTAGTCAACATCTTTCTGATGCTGACTGTACCAACCCTGTGTCTGGCTAGAGTAGAAACAGTTGACTGAATCTCTCCAACATTGAGCGAGGCTTATGTAAACCAGTGAACTGCGATATAAGCTAATTGATTGAAACTGTACCGACATTGTCTTGTGTTTCTTAGCTATTTAGAGCCAATTGAAGATCACAATAGGCCAAATAGATGCAAGTGATTTATGGGGCAATTACTCCTACTTCTTTTTACATACATACAATCACGCCTATATCGCCGGAGGGTTAGGCAGAGATAACTTACGAGTAACACCCACATTTCAACAGAGATTTTATTCGGTCCCACGTAATAGGGGGTGAGCCTATTGCCTTATTCCGGGCACTGTTGTTAACTCGAGCCATGCACTTGAGGCTTTTTTTTTTTCGTGCGATAAATCCCCACGGATACCACCCCCACGGAGCCAGTGGAGGTGGTTATGTCGGACTCGAACCGACTAAAACTCACGCCGTCTTGGGTTCTTGGTTGCCGGAGGTGAGATTGCCAAAAGCATATCTCTCGCACCCCGGCAGACCCAGGACCATCTCTTTCGAAATGGCCCCCTTCGGGTTGTGGGGACCACAGGGTCCCCATCTAGCCCCTGTTACGGGGAGGCGCACTTGGCGCCGCCGCCGCGGCCTGCTTCTGCTAGGGTGACAGGCGGCTCCACCGGTCACCCCAAGGCCAGCGCTCATGGAGGATGGAGGTCGTTCTGCGACCTCCGACGTCCGGTTCGCCTTCGCTCTGCGCGGGCTATGTACTTGAGGCTGAGTCTGGGCGGTATATCTGTCTGATGTTAAAGAGCCCTATCCCTCAGTCGCCTTCTACGACATCGCTTGGGAAGAGATGGGGTGTCCCAAATTCTATTCTGCCAGGAATCACACGGCTCTACTTCTTTTTTTACTACTATAAACTAATAGTTAAGGGTGAAAAATTTCTATTGGCAAACCGATGGAAATATTGAACTGTAAACATGAAAATCTCTACAACGGCTTCCTTTGGCAGAGAAAACCGACAGAAATCGTGTTGTAGGGACCCCTTGCCATTGTTACAAACATAACTCAGCAAACCGTTGCAGAAATAACAGATTAAAATAGAATTACTAGGTGTAATTACATAAAGATATAAAAACTAAAAACTGTAGACACACGTTTTTATATTACCAACACTACATAATCAACCAAACAACAATGTATAAATAAAAAACATGGTGATTGAATACAAAAAAAAAAACAACCGAACTATCGGCTTGGTAGTAAGACTAGTAAGTTATCTCTGCAACCTATCAACAACCCAAAGGAGAATCGCGAATCGCTCAATCGTTTCTTAAGAGAGTCTGGTAATAATATTCCTAATACTTAATTTAATGCTTTTTTGTCAGAAAAATATAATAGATGTGTCTGTTTTCTTGATAACCGCTTCTCTAATACATTATAATATAGGTAACTAGCTTTTGCCCGCGGCTCCGCCCGCGTGGATGTCAGTTATCGCGACCAAACATACCCTATGTCCTTTCTCAGGGTCTAACCTATCCCTGTACCAAATTTCATCAAAATCGGTTCAGTCGTTTAGGCGTGAAAGTGTAACATACAGACAGACAGAGTTACTTTCGCATTTATAATATTAGTATGGATTAACTTCAACAGTTGATGAATATTTTCATAGCCGAAAAAATATTTTTTTGAACTCTTTTGGTCAATTGTTCATTCGATCAATAGTAGAATTGCCTAATGTTTTATCGGTACGTCAAATGATCAAATGAATTTCGGTCATCAGTGGTAAACCCGTAGATAACTACGTGACTAACGCACTACGTAATTCTTTTTTTTTATTAATGAGAATGCTGTTTATATAGAGAATACTAGCTTTTGTCAACATAGCCTATGTTCTTTCTCAAGGTCTAATCTACACCTATACCAAATTTCATGAAAATCGGTGGTTTAGGCGTGAAAGCGTAACATACAGACAGACAGAGTTACTTTCGCATTTATAATATCAGTATGGAAGTATGGATATACTTTAAAATTCGTATTTTATTATAAGATTTGAAAATTTAAAATACAAGCACCCGCCTTCTACTTTTGACGCTGACTAGTACTACCCTAGTAGGTACTATTATCTATTCAGTGCTGGTACTTAGGTCCTACTTATGGCGAATACCGAAGCAGTACTTATCGATCGTATAAATCTGACATAGGTAAGTCATTTAATAACTGATATATTTTAAATTTTCAGAAAAGTCTTCGCAGATGACAGCTACTGGAGAGCAGAACTTAGTCAGAAAACGAAAAAAACTAGTGAGCAGCCGATGAACGGATCCTTCAAAACTATTGAAATCGACTAAATGAAAGAAATAAAATAGATTAGATACATACTACAAATCTTGTGGTTTAGGTCTCGTTTATAATAAAAACTATTTTTATAATGAAAAATAAAATATTGTAATTTTTTTTCGTCCTGTTAACTGAACACCTTCGAAATAGAATAATCAGAAGGTGCCAATTCGCGCACTCATGTGATTTTTCATGCTCGCTAGTTGATAAATTAATCAAATAAGATTGTATTTTTCGCACTACGTATGAATTTCCTTGGAATTAAATTCAAGACGTTATTGAATAGAACATGAATAAATTTTACAACATAGTGCACAGGCTGCAGACTCTACTATTGTCTTTGAGGTTCAAGACATCCACACCTGTTAGTCGATGCACCTGCTAAACAACGAACGATGCTCTGGCGCAGGTTTTCCTCACAAGATTGGGAGGTCATACGACAGTTGCTCCCGGAAAAGCCGATATAACTACCTACCGATTTAGAACGATGAATCCTACTAAGCATAATAGGTATAAATCGAATACATCCGGAAAAAGTGAATCGCTTGGGCGGGACTCGAACCCGTGATCTTTCTGTTACAGGGGGAATGCCTTAACCGCTAGGCCACTGAGCCACGCCCGAAGCGATTCAAATTTCCCTTGTATGAATATAACGTGTCGCTTTAAACACGGATAAATATCCGTCTTTAAGGCGACACGGTGGAGTTATCTACCAATGTTCTTACGAACTATTGGAACCAATTAATGATTTTGCAATCATTTTTAAACATCAATTTTTGATTACTCCGCCCAATCATTCGAATTTGAAGATATCAAACTATTAAAATTCCGAATTAATTAGAATCAAATATCACAAATACGAATTCCGCTTATCAAAATTGCGAAACCTGAACTACTGAAAACCAACCTCATCAAAAAGAAGAAGGTATATTGCAACAGTAGAAAAACAAATTAAGAGATGAGATCCGGTTCTTAGCATTCCATGGATTCACCGTGCGGTCGCCGGGTCCATGGCGTGGTACAGAGAGGAACACTGCGACGGCGCCTGGGACTTGCGACCCAGGTGTAGGTTTAGGGTAGCCACCTTGTGATGCATCAGCGCTCACCTCCACCGTCAGTCGTGTTCCCCCCTCTACCTATCCAAATTTGGTAAGATCCTATCAACGCCGTTTTAGATATTCGTTTGAGTAAAGAGCTTACTGAAGCTCTTGGCAATCCGAGGTCTTTAAATAAGTTATACAGGGATTTAGCTGGAATTCCCCTTGCTCCCACTTCCACGGCGTAGAGTTTAACCACATAGCCATTTTTGGTTAACTCGTTGGTCAAGTCAAAGTATTTGTTTATTTTTATAGCGTGGTCTTTAGGTATGTTAGTTTCCCACGGTACTGTGAGTTCTACTAGTACTGCACGCTTTTGCTGTTTTGAAAATAGGAATATATCGGGTCTGGATGACGAGGCACAAACATCCTCCGGTATTTTATAGTGTTTCTCATACGAATCTGCGAGTAATGTCCAATCAGCGGCTGCTATCAAAATTGAGTACGGCTTTTGATTTGTCTTTTTTGAGCAGCCTTCCTTTACAAACGCGACGTCATTTCTTTGGTTTGTGGTTAAACCCTTTTTCGCTCTAGCTACCGCCAAACTTACCGCCTCACGTACGATTTCTAATACCTTATCATGTCGGCGCGAGTAATGACCCCGGTCTAATAGCGTCCTACAACCCACCAGTAGGTGCCTAGCAGTACCAATTGCTTCACCACATGAGTTACATGTTTTATCTGTGGCTTTTCCCCATCTGACAAGATTGCTTTGGTCGGGGAGGGTCAACTGGAATGCATTGAGATAGAATTTAAGGAATATATCTTCATTTGTTTTTCTACTTTTGTTATGAACCTGAATAATTTTTGCAGTGTAGGTATGTGGTACACATTTTAAATAAAAAAAAATGAATATGTTATGTATATTATTGAATAAAATAAATATATATCATTAAGATATTGTTTGAATCTAACTTAACCTACTTATGTAACGGAGAAAGATGTTCTATGATATTTTGAATAATGCAAAGAATTTAAAGCAAAATTATAGGTATACACTTAGTTCGTTGACACCGAAGCTGATGATGGTACCTGCGTACCAGGGTCTCCGCTAGTGTGCCTCACTACCTGAATGATGGCGTGAAGCCCTGTTGTTGAAGACCCAGGAATAAGAAAGAGTGCGGGTCAGTTTGTCACTAGGTAATTTCGTCCAAGAGACCCGCTAAAAAATAGCAGGTGAAGCTATAATAAAATAATAATAAATAATAATGAAGCTAAGCAGCACAAGCTGATGACGTGGCCTTTGACCGTAGAGGTCATCGGTCCTGTGGCACTAAATCAACAGTGTTGGCCAATCTCGCTCGCGCCACCACAGACCATTGAGTTATAATATCGTTTTACTCAATGGATTTATTCAAAATAGATTCAGATAAAAATTCATAACGTTACACTGATTATAAAATAAAAGTAGCCCTACAAGTGTAAATATGTATGCTTATAGACAAGCATGCAGGCAAGCATACGAGCAAGTAATGCGGACTGCCCATTTCCGCACCTTCGATTTGTAAATAGGTACCACGGCAATAGGCTCACGGCGGGTTTCACCTTACTTTTTATTAAACAAGTTGCATACTTCATTTAATTAAAATTATTTTTTTTTATACTTAGGTACATATAAAACCCTGCATGCATACCATGAAATATCAATTTACTCGTCCGCGTAAAAGTCCGGTGCAAGCGGGTACAACGCTAAGGTGATAACGATAAAATATATAGGACCTCCTAATGAGATATTGTAACGAAAACTGATAGAATACAATGAAATACACGCATCAGTGACGTCGAGGAAACACCCTGTTTCAGTAATGCTCGTTGGATTTCATACGACTTATATAGCAATGAGAAAACAGTAACACACATCAGGGATGGTGCAATGGCCTATGAATGGCTATGAACGCCTGTGAAATTAGTTTTACTTGCTCGACGGTATCTGCAGAAATTAATTGGCTAGGAGAACATTAAAAGAGAGAACTAGAGATTGCCTCTCACCCCGAGGAGGACCAGACCGCAAGGGATGGCCCTGGGTCAGCCGGGGTGCCAGGGATATGTCGAAGATATCCTCACCTCCGGCCTAGCACCACGACCCACAGTCGGCGTGTGGTTTTAGTCGGGTCGAGTCCGACATAACCTTCCCTTCCGGCTCAGGCGGGGGAGGTATCCGAGGAGATTTCTGCACGAAAAAAAACCTCTCTCTGGCCTCTTAAGCCATATACATAAGTCAAATAATGTAAAGGAGGAGTGGCAGAGCAGATTCGGGGCTCCAAGAAGGCGGTCTACGGTCGACGTTAAAGAATGATATTAAAGCGTTGGATTGCTAAAAACTTTATGTTTAATTACATAAAATTGTTTCACAGTTTCACATAGCAAAAAACTAAATACGTCAAAAGGTGGGTAAATAATGTATAATGAACTTCATTGTGTCTTTCTGAATAGACTTCATTTACATATCGCAGTAATTTGGCGATTGCTGGTTGCAACTCATTATGTATGCAGCTTAAAGATTTTTTTTATTTACCTACTTACCTAGTAGCAATCTAATATATTAATAAGAAAAAAAAAATACTACAGTATTTTTGTGTATAATGTTTAGTCCGTAGTTTCTGCCTTGTGCAGCTTTCGATGAGTAGTAGGCCCTTGTTTCTGCTTACCCCACAGGGGAAAGGTGTGAGTGATATGTATGAAATAGGAAATTTGTATTCAAGTAACGTCTTGGGTTACATGTGTACATTAACTACTCATTATGTTTCTGCACAGAAAAGTCATTTTATCATATCTTTGGTGATCAAATTAATGTATTATTCATTTGTCGTACAAAACTGTCTGTACCTACTGAATCAAGTTCATATGTGTTATGACGTTGGCAAGAGACCAGACAGTTCGTCTTCAATGCCATGAAAAACGGGTACTTACCACTTTAGCTTAGGATTGGGACGTGTCTAGTGTGTAGATTTACTATACTTCCGCATCGGGTACAATATTCTTGATCGATGAAAATATTTGTTACTGCCGTCGGGTTATTTATCTTAGTTTCCAGGACTGATTCATTAACGCAGAGCTTAAAACATTGTAGTTGAGACCTATCAGGTCACAACGCGAGGCATCGTAGGTAGAGAATGCCCACAGGGCGGAGTTCTCTCTCCCCTACTATGTAACCTGGTGGTCAATGAGCTTATAACAGATCTAAACGCAAACAATCTTTTCACTGTAGGTTATGCGGACGATATCACGGTTTTATCAGGGTTGTTCGAAAGTACCATATACGATCGAATGAGACAGGTAGACAAGATAATCGAAACCCGGTGCGCGACGCATGAACTATCGGTCAACTCCCCGAAAACCGAATTAGTAATGTTCACAAACCGAAGAGACCGGGTCTTTACAAACTCCCGAAACTCTTTGCAACCGAACTAACACTTAGGGAGGAAGTAAAGTACCTAGGTGTAGTTCTCGACAGCAAGCTGCTGTGGAACAAACATCTTGACTACAAACTGAACAAATGTACGATCGCTGTTTAAGTTTTTTTTGTCGTGCGAAACTCCCTGCGGATACCTCCTCAGCCGCAGCTGGAAGGGGAGGTTATGTCGGACTCGGACCGACTAAAACCGCACGCCGAGTAAGGGTTTTCGACATATCCTTCGCCGGCTGGCCCAGGGCCATCCCTCACGGTTTGGCCCTCCTCGGGAGTGGGGACAACGGTGTCCCCGACTCACCCCCGGAATGACAATCGCTTCTTACCAATGCAAAAGAATGATGGGAAGCAAATGGGGACTCTCGCCAAAAATAACCCTGTGACTGTACACAGCGATGATAAGGCCCATGGTAGCCTATGGGGCCCTGGGATGGTGGACACCCACAGAGTTAGCCGTGACCCACCGTGATCGCCAAATTAAAGTCCTTACAAAGGCTGGCTTGCTCATCAATCTGTGGATGCATGAAACCCACTCCAACTGCAGCAATGGTGAAAACTCTGAACTTTACGCCACTTTACCTATACATCCAACAGGAAGGCGCCATCACCGCCATTAGAATGTGGCACTTGGGGCTCTGGGGTAACAATCACATTAGTCCCCACACAACAATTATTAGACGAGTCCTGGAGTACAAACCACTAATAGCTGCTTCATGTGATAAGACTTTCAAACAACACTTTTTCAACAAAAAATACCACATTAAAACATAAGCCAAGGAAAGGATTACTTCGGTATCAAAGTAGTACGCGTTTACACCGACGACGGCTCCAAAACAAAAGGATGAAGCTTTCAACCCTTATTTTACCCTTTAGGGAGAAGGAATAGCTAAATAGAGTTGAATAAGTGTAGTTATTTCTTTATTCGATTCAACTCCACTACATAGGTTCGTTGTGCCCATGACGAGAGAAAATGACAGTCCGTATAAAAAATACAAAGTATACGTAAAGTATAAATAACTGAACTTTAGCAGAAGTCATATTTCTAATTTCTATATACCTAGTCATATTTCTAATTTCTATATTAAACATATTTTCAATGAATAAATTTGGAGGTCACGGTTTATGCTTTGGATAGTAATACTACATGAATAGCTAGACTTGTTTTGTTATTCTGTGGGTGACACTACGCGTCATGTATGTGCTCGCTCTGCTTTACGTGTCGTCAATAAATGAATATGATGGTGTATGATACCCAATACTTAGTAATGAGTGAGCTCGTCGCGAGATAAGTCGCTAGTGACACTATTGAGCAACTACAATTAATCTTGGATACAAGGTACGCTGAAGTTTTTCTTATCTAAGTAGGTTGTACACTGCCTCCTAAAATATTAACTTAGTATAGGACTTTAATCTTACTACAATGTAGTTAGTATACGTTTCGAAATGAATATAATTATCTACTTAATATAAGGGGTCAAATTAACTTTTATTTTGATTAATTAATTACATAGATTTAATATATAATTACTAAAATTACTAATAGAACTAAAAATGAAATTAAAACATGTCGTAGAATTCCTCCGCATCGCATGCCTCCTTTGCTAAAAATAAATAAATAGAAAATAATAATTATTATTAATAAACAGAAATAAACTGGTTTTATAATAAATTGCATATTTTAGTTGGGGTGCTATTTAAGAATACCAACGAAATACTCTTTTTTATAATATTTTAATATAATTTTTTTTTTCATTTAGAAATAGGTCCAAGTTAGACACCATTAAAAAGGCACCCATTAGTGTGACTATTTTTTAAACCAAATTAGTGAAAGAGTTACAAGAACGACCTGGCGCTGGATTTAACTTTGCGCTAGCGACTGCAGTCTGGCCCCCTCAATCCTACAATTAAAAAAAACAGTATTTAACATAACTAAAGGGACCCCTTTCGAAATTAGGACCTACAGTCAGGGTCAGTAATATCTTGACCTACAAAGTCTGAAAATGATCTTAAAACTAAAGTATTAAGAGCAAATCAAACTGTTAGCTAGCTTAATGAAAAAAGGTTATTATAAAGAGGATGAATACTTAAACGATAAAGATGCAGTGTCATCCTAATTTAATCTCTTGCTCGCACTGTATTTTGTTATAAATAAATGCATATTTCTTGCTGGTATCTTCTCAGTAGAACTCTACCGAACCAGCGAAAGAATCATTTTCAAATGATTTACATATTTTATTTATTATTCTTGACATTCCATTCATCAATGTAAAGTTATGACGTTCATATGTGCTCTTTATGTGCCTAAACTGAATAAATGAAATTGATTCTTTGATTCGTTATATTGATTTAAATTGTACCAAATATCACGACAAACTGTCAACAAGAAGGGGTGAAAGCCAAGGAATTAAGATTATTTTGAGCACTTTGTTCAACAACATCTTTCTAAAGCTGACTGCGTACCAATTTAATTAACATAGAGGAAAATCTTTCCACAATAGTACCTATAGCAGGAAAAAGTACATCATCATCATTCTCTGAGCGTTTTTCAAGATCGGCTTTCTGGTACAAGTACAACTGTGATGCGTCTGAACGCGATATACGAGAATTTATTCCTGCGATAAAAAAATAATACTACTTCAGACTATGAATGGACTGCATTTTTGCCAAAAGTAACATACATTCTTCCTCTTTCTCGTTTATATTGTTAGTAGAAAGTTAGTAGGATATAGACAGATCTTTTATTTAACAAGTAATACGAAAGTCAGTATTTAATTATTATATTGAAGCAGAAAATAAATACGCTGATAAAATTATAGAAGTACCTAAGGTTTTTTTTTCATTATTTTGCATTATTGGGTCCGGCCGTTATGCTCCCATTCCGGGTTGCCCCCGGCCGGTATGCTCCCACATAGAAAAATTTGTTATTCCGGTTTGCCCCCGGCCGTGTTGCCCCCATTTTCTTTGTAACAAAACTCTTGAGCAAATACTGTTGAGAACAAAAGTGTTTTTGAATTTAACTTATATTTATTTTATACTATGTATCATCGTTTTAGACATTAATAGGGATAGTTTTTGAGTATATTCTATAAAGATTTAAAAACGCGAACTAAATTAAATTAAATTAATGCTGATTTCGAAAATTAACACTCTTAGGTTGCTCGTTTATAGTTTAGACTACCTACCAGAGCTCAAACGAGTTTTTGGAACAAAAGACAATTTTAGATAAGATAGATGTCCGAAAACCCTAAAAGCGGTGAGTCATGGGCTCAGATACAGTGGCAAAAAGAGTGAGATTATGATCTTTAAGGCAAACACAGTGACATACTCAGATGTGCCCACAGTCTCACTATATGGGAAACCCCTTAATAGAGTTGACAGGACAATGTATCTGGGCCACTGGATCACCGAGGACTTGCGAGATGATTGTGACATTGAGAAGGAGCGCAGATCGCTGGCTGTTCGATGCAACATGCTGGCCCGTAGGTTTGCACGCTGTACTAAATCAGTGAAGGTTATGCTTTTTAAAGCATACTGTCAATCCTTTTACACGTGCAGCCTTTGGGTTAGCTATACGCAGCGGGCATACAGCGCTCTGCGTGTCCAATATAATAACGCGTTTAGGGTTCTGGTGGGGCTGCCGTGGCACTGTAGTGCATAAGGTATGTTTGCAGAAGCGCGTACGGATGGCTTCGAAGCAATTATGAGGAAGCGGTGTGCGTCTATGCAAAACCGTGTACGCGGCAGCACCAATAGTATTCTTGGCGTGTTCACGGATCGGCAGGATTCACCTATGTGGCGAAGATGGGTACAAATTCACATGTAGGTCGTTTCCAAATAAAAATAATATAAATGTATACTAACCCTAGTTTATAAGGATCACTGTTACTAACACTATGGATAATTTTCCGAAATAAATGGATATAATAATATTAATTGTCCGCTTCTACCTGAAAAACGAATATCCGAAACAATGGATAATTGCATCCTTTTCGCTCATGCTTGAATATTGCAAATATGCAAGTGATAACAAAGGTTAAGCGGTCAGTGTGTCGTTTTACAATGTCGAAGATAGGTGACCGAAAACAATAAAGGGGTAGCGTGCCCATTGTCAGCTCTACCTGAAAAACGAATTTCCGAAACAATGGATAAGTGCATCCCTTTCGCTCATGCTTGTATATTGCAAATATGCAAGTGATAACATAGGTTGAACCGCTCAGTGTGTCGTTTCACAATCAAGTCGAGTTAAGGTCCTTCTTCCTCTCACGGACTACAGCGTAATTATAAGCTTATTTCGAATACATAGGGAAAAAGAAAGAATCATCTCGGGCGGGACTCGAACCCGCAGTCTTTCCCTCACAGGGGGAGACACCGCCCGATGTGATTCAAATTTCCCATCTCATACGTCTTTAAGGCGACGACGGTGGAGTCGTCTACCGATTTTCTTACGAACTATTGGAATCAATGAATGATGTTAAAATCATTTTTAAATATTGATTTTTGATAACTAATCTTTGTTATGATATGCTTGTGTTGTGTTATACATTTTGTAAAGTTGAAAGCATAACGAATTAAGTAAGTAGGTAGGTATGTATATTAAATAAAAACACTGTAGGGGAATCTACATTTTTAGACATTTTTTTCTAAAAATGGAAATATTAATATGTAAATATATTGATGAAATGTTATCCCATTAAAATGTTTCGATTGTTAATCTTTACAATTGGTACATCCATGCATAACTAAGAGGAAAAAAGTTCTATTCATTATTTTTTTAATATTGATGGATTAGTTTAGTTTTTACTACGGTGATGATTACCGCCGTTGTAATACGATTCTATATTGATAATTAGATTTATTGAAATCGTGGATGTATGTTTGTTAGGTACGTAATTAAACCACACAACGGTAGAACGAATCTGGATCAAAATTAGCAGAGATAGAGAATTAAAAAAAAGGAATCCTTTATGATCCAATCAATTCAATTCAAAAAATCCAAGAAATCCATACTAATATTATAAATGCAGTATACAGTAAATCTGTATGTTATAAAGTATTATGACAAAAACTCAAGAGAATAAATCAATATAAATGTTCCAAACGTAACAATAATAAAACTAAACAAAATCTGATAATAAAAACTACGAAAATAAAATGTACAACAGTCACTGTGACGCGGACACTAGTGCAGGACGAGAGCGGGGCATCGCGCGGAGAAGCGGGAGGAGGGTTGTTTGCAAGGCCAGGTGCCATGTTAACTCGCACGAGCTATAGCTACACACATCAGTCATGATTATACTCTTCATTTCCATTTATTATTTGAACACTTGTCTGCTCAACCGTACTGAATCGAATATCATGACAAAAGGAGAAACTATGGGGGCAACGCGGCCGGGGGCAAAACGGAATAACAAATTTTTCTATGTGGTGGCATACCGGCCGGGGGCAACCCGGAATGGGAGCATAACGGCCGGACCCGCATTATTTACTCTCCATCGTGTTAGTAAAGCTAAATAAAAAAGTAATTGATATTTTCTAAAGTTTACGCGAATGTCACTCATTGATATAAAACCACTTTTTACGGATTCTATCGCGATATATTTGTTATTATTTACTTTTTAAACTTTTTAAACCGACGTAATTTCATAAAAAACATCACTATAACAAAAAACAACTAGCGCCAAGCGCGAGCTCTTTTAAGACAAAAAATTTGTTTGTCCAAATCGATTTTTTAAGCCAATGTGTTATGTACCTGGAGTACTACACTATGGGTTTTCGGCATCGGGAGCGTTCCCCTTACACCCGGTATAGTGACACAGTGAGGGTCGGAGCAATACGCTTCGGCCGTCGTGGACTGGGGGCAGCAGTTGTCGGCTGCCCCATCGGGGCAGCCCAAAAGGTTGCCGATGGGCGGAGCCTCCTCATCGGGGGCTTCCAAAAGGTGCAGGTACGGCTCCTGCAGGCCCGACCGGCACGGTGCTTCCGATGCCTATCGGTGGGCCACGTGGGGGTGCAGTGCACGGCGGAAGTAACGGTCGGTGACCGTTGCTTCCGCTGTGGCCAGCCCGGTCATAAGGCCGGTAATTGCGAAGCTCCACTGCACTGTTTTAGGTGTGCAGCGGAGGGCAAGCCGGCCGACCATAGGGTTGGTGCCAAGGCCTGCACCGCGGGGAGGCCGAAGCCGGGGGGCAGGCGCTCCGTCTCTGATTCGCGGCAGGGCGCGGAGATGGGGGTTCCATAATGGATCCTCAGCTCCGCGTCCTGCAGGCGAATGCGAACCACTGTGTCGATGCTCAGGCACTTCTGCTCCAGAGCATGGCACAGTGGGGCATTAATGTCGCCGCTGTCGCCGAGCCGTACATTCACCGGTTTCTCGGGCCTGCCTGGGAAACCGACCTGAACGGGTCGGTGGCACTGGTGCACAACGCCGCTGCCGGCAGCCCCCCCCTTGTTGTCGTAACAAGGGGGAATGGCTGCGTAGCAGCACTTGTGGGGGGAATAGCGGTCGTGGCAGTCTACTTCTCGCCGAATCGAGTCATAGATGAGTACCAGCAGTGGCTGGATCATCTGGCCGTCGTCGTCAATACCTGTTACCCTCACCCGGTTCTGGTGCTCGGGGACTTTAACGCCTGGTCTCTGAACTGGGGTTCCCGGCGCACGAACCCGAGGGGCAGGGCAGTGGAGAGCTGGGCTGATAGTCTCAGCCTAGTTCTCCTGAATCGCGGGGCCGTCGCCACGTGCGAGAAGAGCTGGGGCGACTCAATTGTGGACCTTTCGTTCGCGAGCGCCCCGCTCTCAGTCAGTCAGTCCTTGAGGAGGTGGGGACAGCGTCGGATCACCGATACATTCGGTTCGACGTCTCCCCTCCTGCGGGCGCCGCGCCGGTTACACCGGCTCCACGCGAGCCACGTTGGGTGCTTAAGCGAATGGATCGGGAGGTCCTCCTGGAGGCCGCCATCGTACAGGCCTGGGCCTCTGCGCCGGACAGGCCTGTCGATATAGACGATGAGGCGGCGTGGTTCCGGGAGGCCATGACGCGTGTCTGCGACGCGGCTATGCCTAGGGCTCCGCCCTATAATCCGAGGCGTCAGGTCTACTGGTGGTCAGCGGACATCGCGAGGCTGCGACAGGCCTCCGTGATCACTTTCCGCCGGTGGACCAGATTCCGAAGGAGGCGTAGCCGCCCCGCAGATACGGAGCCCCGAGAGGCGGAGCTTCATGCGGGGTACAGGGAGGCCAGGAAGGCCCTCCGAGTAGCGATAAAGCAGTCGAAGGCTGCAGCTCACAAGGAGCTGCTGGAGACACTGGAGCGGGACCCATGGGGGCGGCCTTACCTTATGGTAAGGGGCAAGCTGCGCCCCCGGGCCCCGCCATTGACCCGGTGTCTCCAGCCGGAGCTGCTCGGAGGAGTCGTTGGCTCCCTGTTCCCAGCGCGGGCGGTGGAACATATTCCACCGCAGATGACTCCGCCACCTAGGTCGCCTATGGCGCCCAGCGTGGATGACGACGACGTGCCTGAGGTCACTTGGGTAGAGCTAGAGCTGGCGGTGTTAAGGCTTAAGACCAAGAACACCCCCCCGGGACCAGACGGCATTCCAGGCCGAGCGTGGGTCCTAGCTCTGGGCGAAGAAGACGCTCTCAAGCCCCGACTGAGAGGGTTTCTCTGCGCATGTTTGGAGCGAGGCCAGTTTCCGAAGATGTGGAAGACGGGGAAACTGGTCCTCATCCGAAAGGCGGGGCGCCCGGCGGACTCACCGTCTGCCTACAGGCCGATAGTGTTGCTCGACGAGGTGTGCAAGCTCTTTGAAAGAGTGATTGCAAAGCGCCTCGTCGAGCACCTATCCAGAGTAGGGCCTGACCTGGCGGATGGCCAGTATGGCTTCCGCCGGAGGCACTCCACCGTGGATGCCATCATGCGCGTGGGGACTCTGGTGAAGGACGCCGTCGCTCGGGGCGAGGTGGTGCTGGCGGTGTCACTGGACATCGCCAACGCGTTTAACACCCTGCCCTGGAGCTGCATTAGGGAGGCGCTCGTGTATCACGAGGTGCCTCTCTACCTTCGCCGCATAGTCGGGCGTATCTGTCGGAGAGAGCAGTCGTCTACCCAAGTGCGACCGGGCTCGGTCGGCGAGAGATGTCGTGCGGTGTTCCGCAGGGATCGGTCCTGGGACCGCTACTGTGGAACATCGGTTACGACTGGGTGCTTCGCGGTGAGCTCGCGGACGGTGCCGCCGTCACGTGTTATGCGGACGTCACGCTGGTGACGGCGTGTGGGGCTACATACCGCGAAGCGACCCTGAAGGCCACGACCGCGGTTGCCCAAGTCGTGGAACGGATTCGGCGGCTGGGTCTCGAGGTGGCTCTGCATAAAACCGAGGCCATGTTCTTTCATGGGCCTCGGCGCGTGCCACCGGAGGATTCCAGCCTCATAGTGGGAGACATTTCCATCGGCATCAAGGCCGAGATGAAATACCTGGGGCTCGTACTCGATGGCCGGTGGAACTTCGGGGAGCATCTCCGAAGACTGGCCCCCAAATTGAAGGACACAGCTGCCGCTTTGGGGCGGCTGCTGCCCAACATGAGGGGGCCGGATGACTCCTGCAGGAGACTCTACGCGGGAGTCGTGCGGTCCATGGCCCTATATGGGTGCCCAATATGGGCGGACACCCTGACGGTCCACAATGCGCGTCTGCTGCGTGGACCGCAGCGTGCAATGGCCAGCAGGGCCATTAGGGGGTACCGCACGATATCCTTCGAGGCGGCGAGTCTCCTTGCCGGATCCCTACCGTGGAACCTGGATGCGAGAGCCCTTTCGATGCTATATCGGTATCGTAAGGAGGCGCGGGAGCAGGGACGGGAACCCGAGACCGAAGAAATTCGGGCCGTGAGGTCTCAGCTCCACAGGGACATGGTAGCGGAATGGGAGCTACGACTTGGGCGACCAAGCGCAGGGCACGCCGTAATAGCGGCGGTAAGACCCATCATGGAGGAGTGGCTAGAGAGGCCACACGGCAGCCTCTCGTACCGGCTGACGCAGGTGATTACCGGACACGGGTGTTTCGGGAGTTACCTGTGTCGGATCCGGAAGGAGCCAACGTCCGAGTGCCATCACTGTGATGCGAGCGAGGACACAGAGCTGCACACGCTGACCGAGTGCCCGGCGTGGGACACGCCGAGGCGGGTCCTAGTGGCGGCTCTGGGGGTGGGAGTCCTCACACTCGCCACATTGCTCACAGCGATGGTAAGATGCGCAAACGCTTGGGGTGCGGCCGCCTCCTTCTGCGAGCAAGTAATGCTCGAGAAGGAGGCGGCCGGTCGGTTCCGGACCAGACTCCGGGCCCGGGAAGCCCGTGCAGAGCGAAGGCGAACCGGACGTCGGAGGTCGCAGAACGACCTCCGTCCTCCATGAGCGCTGGCCTGGGGGTGACCGGTGGAGCCGCCTGTCACCCTAGCAGAAGCAGGCCGCGGCGGCGGCGCAAAGTGCGCCTCCCCGTAACCGGGGCTAGATGGGGACATTTTGGTCTCCACAACCCGAAGGGGGCCATCTCGAAAGAGATGGTCCTGGGTCTGCCGGGGTGCGAGAGATATGCTTTTGGCAATCTCACCTCCGGCAGCCAAGGACCCAAGACGGCGTGCGTTTTAGTCGGTTCGAGTCCGACATAACCGCCTCCACCGGCTCCGTGGGGGTGGTATCCGTGGGGATTTTTCGCACGATAAAAAAAAAAAAAAAAAAACACCCGGTATAGTTGGGGCCCACATTTCACCCTCGCTTCCGTCTTTTTTTTTACGGTCTAGCCCTCCCCGGGAGGGGGACAACGGTATCCCCGAGCGCTTCCATGTCTAGTGGTTCCTGATCCTTTTCAATACAAATAGACTGTGAGGTCGATGCAATGGTAAATAAAAGAGAGATAGTAGGAAAAAGGTAAATAAAAGATAGTCCGTAAGAAGATCGGTAGATGACTCCACCGTGCGTCGCCGTAAGAACGGATCATTAGAAGGGAAATTTGAATCTCATCGGGCGTGTCTCGGTAGCCGAATTGGTCAAGGTATTCCTCCTATAAGGGAAAGACTGCGGGTTCAAGTCCCGCCCGAGAATATTTATTTTTCCCTATGTATTCGATTTGTAAAGTTAGCATACATAATGCTGTAAAATTCATTCGAAAAAAAAAGAGGTTCACTGGTCGATATTATAGATTTAATAATAATCCCAGAGTACATCTCTCTTTTATTTTAAATTTCAAATTTTTCCTCTATAAAATACATATTAGTACCTACATATGTATATATGATCATTATCCTACAAATATGTATATGACAGTATATCGTCATGCCGATAGTCATGGTAAAAATATGCCTAATACCTTAAAAGTATGTCAATAAATAATCAACTTAAAATTGTATGCTTTGAAATAAGGAACTTGTTAAAAATCTCATAACACCTGATGCTTGTTGGTGACCGGTCAAGGACAGCGAGATTAAAATCACCATAGTACCAAAAATCCTTTGTACCATGGCTCTAATGTCGTAACACCTCTTCGATTGTTGACTTAAACACACCATCTTATGTCAATACTCGTAGGTACAGATAATTCCACATTAAAAGCGTTTTCACATTAGCCGATCAGGATTTCGGGACGAGAATAGCCAACAGCCAACACAGCAGGTCCCGTTCCGATATCGGACTGAACAACATGAAAGAAAGACACAAAATATATCATGTGTTTTACTTCCTCCAATATTGGATCCGCCGATCCGAAATGTGAAAACGCTCTAAGACCGTCCTTTGCGTCACTCTGCAAGTATGTTCGATGCCTTTGATTGATTGATCGAAGGGCCCAAGCCTTAGCCTACCTCATCTGCGAGTCAGTATTATCTATTGAGAGACGAGGCTCTGGTGCAAGCTCTTCTCAGGTTGTACGATTAGTCGGCAGTCATTGCCATAAAATTCAAGGTGTGATTCCGAAGGTGACCGCATACGACAACTGCAAGCGTACGCGGCAGATACGCGTAATTCATTGAGGCTTCTCAATCTTCCACTTTATCTGTATCTAAGTTTGACAAGTAATGTATTTACTGTATCTGCAGTTACCGTATGTCGGCACCGTAATCATAGATACCTTTACAAAATAAATTATGAAAAGGGTGGATTTAGGAGGGCGGGGGCATTTGCTTGAATGCAACCGAGGAATAACGTTCGGATATTGGTAGGTTGGTAGCATATACCTACCATAACATCATTGAAACTTGTGTTATCTAAACTTAGCGGTTATCCTTGTTTAATTTTCTATATTTACAGTCGCCATTGGTATTAGTTTAATAAATTCCAAGTTATCGACCACCTTGATGACAAACTTAACATAAAATAATATAAACCAAAATTAAAAATTATAAATGTTAAATTGGTCCCTCAAATATTTTTCAAATGGTTTGATATTTAAATTTTAAGAAAAAGAATTTAGGTATATAACTGCTCAAAAATACAAGTACCTAAGTAATTATTTATTTTTAAATTATTTTTTGGCAATCATTTTACATCAATTAGCTATTGATGTATTGCAATATAACGATCGTTTGCAGAGATAGTATTCAATAACTTCTGAGGCTGAATATACCATGATATACCTCGGGACACATATTTTGGACTTTAGTTAAGAGACAACGGGGGTCCTGCGGCTCAAGCGCACGCTGATTGTTTTGTAATAATATAATTAGTGTATTTGACAAGCAACAATCCCAAGAAATACGTACTGTGCATATAAATAGAGAAGAGCACACTTTGAACGCATTTTAGGTCCAAGATATATGTCCCCACGTATAAAATTAGATGTGTGTTCATGTATTGTCTCATCTATTCGTTTAAACAAGCCGATGTGTCAATAGGATATAGGTACCAGCTAATAATATCAGTAATACTAATAAGAATCAGTTATGTTCATAACCTTGTTATTACTTTGTTAATGATATGCTAACAAGGTAACAATTCTGTAGAAAATCTTAAATGACGTATATGTCGCAGCCAAATAGCTTAATCAACCGTTCAATTAACTGCCTAGGCTAGGTGTTCACTAAACGGTGCCAACCAATTAACGGTTTGAATGATATTCATTCGTAACGTTTATTACAACAATTATTATACTGGCTGGCTAATGTTTAAGCCATTCGTACGCAGAAGCAGCGAAGACTATAGGTGGACTGGACGACCGCCCACGTCCTCGCGGTGCTAAGTGCCTAACCTCATAGCCAAAATCGCAAGCGCAGTGTCTAGTTAGCATTGGAGGACACAGAACTGCAATTTGCTCGCGCACTTTTTAAGTATTACTTAAATATCAATCTTATGTAAATGACCACCTTATTTATTTTATTTTAAACTTTTGAGTTATAAATGACAGTGATAAAATAAACTAAAGAAAATAAAGAAATAAATAAAATATTTACATGCATAACACATCGAGTGGAATTCCTCCGCTATCTTATGTAGGTATGCATAATAATTTGTTAAATTGAATTGAAGCTGCCGCGAGCATAGACTAATATATAATCTAGACGTATATTCAATTTTGCAATGTATTATACATACATAGGGTTGATATTCAACTAACACTTAAAAAGAGCAAATTGCAGTTCGGTGGGCGCCAACGCATAAGGGGGATTTAGACCAAACGAACATAGAGCTAGAGCTAGAACAAGACCATTTTTTCTAGTCTTTTATTCTTTTAGTGTAAATGAAACCTCGTTTTTAGCGTTTAAATCGGTTATTGAAAATGAAAATCAGTTAGAAATTGAAGACATCTTATCGTAGAAAATAGAATACTGTAGTTAGTTGTTTAATGACACTTCTGGCGAAGAAATAGGTAAGTAGTAGGTAAAGTAAGTATAGGCTTTTAGTAACAATACAAGGTGAATTTGTTTATGACTGTACTTTTAGACATAAGTAATTCCAATTCAATTAAGGGCCCAAAGCCCAAAACAGTATATAAAATGAAAGACTGTTTTGTCTAACGAAGCCTAACACATAATAGTGAGTAAAATAAAAGGGAATTTTGTGGACCGTGGTCCCTGTCAACAAAGCCTCCCGACCCGTGAATTTATAGTCGTTTCAGAAAAAAGAAGGCCACAGTTTCGATAGCACCATCTTATCTTCTGGAAGTATTAATTGGTGAAATAAAAAAAAAAATCTGCGGTAGCCTAGTGGTATGGGTAATGGGCTGCTGAGACGAGGTCTCGGGTTCGATCCCAGGTTTATCATGGCACACACCAATGACTTTTCGATACTTGTCGAAGTTATGTGTGTATTTATCGCAGGTTTATAAGTGCCCGGTTAATGGCAATAGGCTCGCCACCTATTACATTGGGACCTAAACATAAACTGGCGAAATGTGGGTGCTAGCACCTCTGCCTACCCCTTCGGGGAATACAGGCGTGAGTTTATGTTATGTTATGTTATAAAAAAAAGAAATAACAACCCCCATACATCTTTCCTTTCACCTGAACTTTATTCCCATACATTATCAAAACAAAAAAAAAATCTTTCGCTAAAGTACCTAATACTTCCAGATGATTTTGCTATATAAACTGAGCAAAAATTTCTTTTTTCCGAAACGACTATACAGTCACCTTGTATAATGTCAATGAATATATAAGTACCAAGAGCAGATTGATCTTGACGAAACAAGTACTCTAAATGATCTTGATAATGAATGACCTCTGCGGCGTGGCGGTAGTGCACGCGACTGCCACACAGGAGGCGCGGGTTCGATTCCCGCTCAGTGCAAATATTTGTATGCATGAATATGGCTATTTGCATTGGTCTGGGTGTTTCTATGTATAATATGTATGTATTTACAAAAAAAAAGTATAATAAGTATGTTTATCCGCATTCTAGATTCCATAACACAAGCTATAAAAGCTTACCATGGGTCTAGATAGCGTTGTGTTGAATGTTGTGGAATATTTATTTAGTATTTATTATTTTATGTGTGAGTAGGAACGAAACATCCTGTACAAATGATGGATTTATTACAACTAATAAAGCAACGTAGATACTGTGCTTCAACAAGGCACGCTACAAATTTGCTTACATTGCAAATAGCAACTTGTATATAACTCCATGCGTCTACTTTAACTTCCACGAAGGAAACCTAACCTTAAATTCTATTTCACGTAAAGTTTACTTGTCGTCAAAGATAGTAATTGTAGGTATTGCGACTAGGTAGGCAGTGAACAAAAACCGCGATAGATATTCGTAATCTTGATACTATTGATGTGCAAACGTAATTCGTGCGTATAGATAGGTATTGTTCAGATATCACAACACTGGACCGCGATATCTTCGCGATTACCGGCTTAGGAAGGGGTTACTCCGTAACTCCGGTAATAATAGCTTTTCTGTAACAATAATTTATTAACCAGTGACTGTAATTATTTATAAAATATCTTTCGAATTGCCAGATGTCTAAAGTAAGTGACCGAGATTTGGAAGCGATCAAAGACTGGCTAGCAAAGGAACCACATTTGCCGAAAACATTTGGTAAGTTTTATTTTGGGTATTTTTTGTCATAATTTGTTTATTGTCTCTATCTGTCTATCGGTTTGTCTGTCTATCTGTCTCTATGTTACGGTTTCACGCCTAAACCATTGCACCGATTTTGATGAAATTTGTTATAGGGGTAGTTTAGACCATGAGAAAGGACATAGGCTATGTTTGATCGTGATAACCGACTTTCACGTGGGCGGAGCCGCGGGCAAAAGCTAGTACATATTTAAAAATCCATGTTTTTGTACGTATTTTAAATACACTGTCATCCATTCTAATTTTCTGATTCATTATTCAGAAGACATTATATTCTTACCTTATTCAAGAACAAAGATGCTTGCTCCATATTTAACAGAAAAAATATCCCATTGTATTTTTAAAACGAGCACAATATTCTAATGCGGTGCGATTAAGTTGAAGCTTCTAGGTAACACAGAAAAGGTTCCGTATATTGTTTTGCGACAGTATCCTCGCAAATAACAACTCAGGAGATGTGTTTTAAGAGTGTTGTGCCTTCATATTTCTAATAAACAATTGATTGTAAGGGATTACCAACATCTGTCAGTGTCTGTTCTCACAAGATAATGTTTTTACATCGCATATGTGGAAGGAACCCTAAAATCGAAGGTTAGCCTCACAAGGGCCAATAGCAATTAAAACAATTCTTACGAACCATTTATGGCACTGGGTGACATCAGTGTTAGACAATACGGTAGGTATATTATCATTGTTATTGCATTGCTGTTAGCTTAAAATTATCAAGTCTGAAAAAAAATAGACACACACAGTATGCAAAATAAATGATGCAGTTACAAAGAAATATGCTGTTTACTACCTTCATATATGTCATGCACGTCATGCAAATCTTATGGTGTTTTTTACAAGATTTTGTGCAAATTATCTGCATGGAATTATCTCAGTATTATTTGCAAAAAACAGTGGCAAAAAGAATGTCTTGAGATCATTAGCCTTCACATTGTCAACACAATGTGAAGGCTAATGATCTCACATATTTGACACTTTAATAAATATAAGAGTACGCATTGCTAACGATATGATCAATAGACACCACGTAGGTATACCTATGATGCATTTTTATTTGTAAATCCGCTGCCTAGTCTATGTCAACCAGTAGTAAACAAAGCTTGTAAATTAGGCCTGGCTGGCGAGATATATCGACTGCCCTAAGGAGCCTTTTTTTTATCGTGCGATAAATCACACCTACCACCCCCACGGAGCCGGTGGAGGTGGTTATGCTGGACTCGAACCGACTAAAACGCACGCCGTCTTGGGTCCTTGGTTGCCGGAGGTGAGATTGCCAAAAGCATATCTCTCGCACGATATTACTACTTATATACAAATAAAAAATATACAATAAGAAGAAGCGAACTCGGCTCCATACTGAAAGCTAATCTCAGATGATGATCATGAAAGAGATCCTCACGTGGAGAGCTCTAAATTCCAATTGCGAAATCCATTTACTTTCATTCTTCATAAACTTTACTAAATACATACATACAAACAATCACGCCGTTATCCCTAGAGGGTTAGACAGAGGTGAATTAACACCCTCATTTCACCAATCATTGGATTCGGTCCCACGTAATAGGGGATGAGCCTATTGCCGTTTTCCGGGCACTATTGTGGACTCAAGCCGTGCATCCGAGGCTGAGTCTGGGCTGTATATATTTGTCTGATGTTAAACAGCCCTATCCCTTAGTCGCCTTGTACGACACCGCTTGGGGAGAGATGGGCTGGACCAAATTCTACTCTGCCGGGAACCACGCGGCGAAAATACTATTCCTAAATACTATACTTCTATAAAGTCTACAAAATTAAAATACATATTTTAACCTTATTTACAGATGATTTAACGTTAAGGAAGTTCCTCTTCAGTTGTGACTGCAGCTTAGAGAGAACCAAGCAATGCATCGATGAATTCTGTTCGCGACGAGCCACCATGCCCGAAGTTTACACCAACAGGGACCCATTCTCAAAAAGAATTGAAAAGATTTTCACTATAACGTAAGTGTAGTATGTATATCATTTGAAAAATAATTACGGAAACATTCATTATTTATATATTATTTACTAGCTAACCCGGCAAACTTCGTACCGCCAATTTTTTCCTGCCCTCGTGGCGTCAGATCCCGTTCCCGCTGAACCATAGCATTTAGGGAGATGAAATATAATATGTTGTCCTATTCTCTGATCTACCCAATATGCACACAAAAATTCATGAGAATCGGTCAAGCCGTTTCAGAGGAGTTTAACTACAAACACCGCGACACGAGAATTTTATAAATTAGATTTGTGTCATGGGAATAAAATAAATTCATTGTAGAACACTGGGCACTTAAGAGTGTTGTTTCTTTTTTTTTTTGGAATATAATTATTTCTAATAAAAAATAAAACTATGCTAGGATTTTAGGTACCTATAATAGGTATAATTAACAGTAATACTCGCGTAGAATAAGGCACTGCTCAGGCGTATAAAAATACAAAAATCATAATATGTAGTTAGATTTCAGAAAGTGAACATGAATAGACCTTGCTGATCTTTTAATATAGTTAGGATTTAAAAAATATCAATCATTTAGCCTATCGCAGTCCACTGCTGGACATAAGCCTGAATCATCATCATCCACATAAAGACGTTAGTCCTGATTGCATCTGAGGCCACGGTGTCCTCGGAGCTCAGGGTCCGCCTTCCGGCTCTTCCTCCTCCACTTCGCAGAAGTTGCGAAGCGGCGTTTTCAGGGATCGCGATATTGGCCTATCTTCTTTAGCCGTGGTGGCTCACGCACGGTAGCCCTCGTCCACTTGTCACAAGAGGCGGGTGACACTCCTGCGCGCCGTTTCTGATTTGGCTAAGTTTTAGCCTTTCCGGAGGCGACTGCCGTCTGCCTCCTAGCCCTGAAAGGAAAGCCAGGGCCAGAGCCTCGTCCGTTTTTCAGCAGGTGTACCGGATTGCAGGTGAGGTTGGCTTGGGTCCTGAAGATCTTGGTGTGGCTGAGGGGGTGGTGATTCTTGTATTTTTTGTCCGTCACCACACGAATGTTCACATTTGCCACACGGATGTTTTAAGATAATGATTTCGAAATATGGTTCTACAAAAAGTTAATCATAAATGCTTTAATTTGAAGGTCAACGAGGATTTGGAAGCACGTTTTTAAAAAAAATCTTAATTTTAATAACCACCTTATAACTACTTAACTACCTAGGTAAGGCCGTATGAATGTTTAGACATTGGAAATATAATATATTGTACCAGTACGTCACATATTGAGAGAAACCTGTCTAGAAGTGAATTACTAACTTTTGCCCGTGGCTCCGCCTAGCTTGCTTGGATGTCGGTTATCGCGACCAAACGT
Source organism: Eilema sororculum (assembly GCA_914829495.1). Classification (NCBI taxonomy): domain Eukaryota; kingdom Metazoa; phylum Arthropoda; class Insecta; order Lepidoptera; family Erebidae; genus Eilema; species Eilema sororculum. Next base: position 12,562,085 of record OU618552.1, on the reverse strand, counting down.
AGTCTATGTGTTAATCCAGGGTGTCAGCTAACTCCATACCAAATGCTATTAAAATCGCTCCAGCCGTTTAGACGTGAAAGAGTAACAAACATCCAGCCATACTTACAAAATTTCGCGTTTATAACATTATTAGTTGAATAAATAGGCTAAATTAATTGATTTCATTTGCTTTGATCTGCGGTAGCCTAGTGGTATGGGTAATGGACTGCTGAGACGAGGTCTCGGGTTCGATCCCGGGTTTACCATGGCACACACCAATGACTTTTCAATGCTTTGCGAAGTTATGTGTGTATTTATCGCAGGTTTATAAGTGCCCGGTTAATGGCAATAGGCTCGCCACCTATTACATAGGGACCTAAACATAAACTGGCGAAATGTGGGTGCTAGCACTTCTGCCTACCCCTTCGGGGAATACAGGCGTAAGTTTATGTTATGTTATGTAATTGATTTATTTATCGAACTTTGAATTTCGTCAATAAAGCAGTGAAAGATTGAAATTACAAGTTTAAAAAACGTGACTTTTATAAAACGGGCCCCAGAATCAACACTTATACTTATTTAAATTATTTTTTTTGTATAAGCAAACACAAAATCACCTTCAACTTTTTGAGCCAGATCGTAAATCTTTTTTTTTTATATATTTGACTGACCTGGCGAACATCGTAAAACTATTTTTTTTCCGCCCGCGTGGTGTCCAGTGCCGTTCCCCCTGCACACTCTACTATATTAAGCATGTATTATACATATAAACCTTCCTCTTGAATTACTCTATCTATTAAAAGAAACCGCATCAAAATCTGCAGCGTAGTTTTGAAGACATAAGCATACATAGGCACGGACAGACGCAGAAAGCTACTTTGCTTGATAAGTAGTGACTAGTGAAAAAACCTTGCCAAATGTTTAGGTGTACCTTGGTTAACAGTAATTATAAAACTAGATGGCCTCCAGCAAGATTCAAAAACGAAGTAATTAGTTAAGTTTTTCCTTGTGTATCAAAAAAGTTTTTTTATTTTAAGTTAGGTGGTATCCTTATCTGGATGCCAATCCACGTGCTGATGGAAACACGAGGTTAAAGCCAAGCCTCAAAAGCCAAGAAAGAAGAAATAGAAGAGCAGATTTAAGCTCGAATTATCATGATGATGATGATGATGATAATGATGATGATGGTGGTGGTGATGATGATGAAAATGATAAAAATCTTGTGTTTAATTGTTCATAGGTCTGTTACAACATACAAGGACGGGAATAATGAGATATTGATTCATGTACTGAAGGAGGTGCCAAGTGACTTTGACTTATACGACTGCATCAAAACTTTCACGTTACAAGCAGACACCTGGATAAACCTCAAAATTGATACTCTACCTGAAAATCATATCGTTGTGTACGACATAAAACTATATACCCTCAAACTAGTGGCAAAAGTTAATATCTTCTACTTTCAAAAGTTCCTCAACTATTTATTGGTAAGTTCTGTCTCATTAAGTCTTCTCGTCACTAGGACACCATGGCGACGTCGCCGGACACATATCCTATCAGTTAATGTTGAAATGTATGGTACATAATGCACTTGGCGACAGCTTGGGATGTTCCCAACCAAGTGGGAAGTGTTCCACGAGCCACGAGCTTCAGCCGTCCACGTGGCTTCTGGATACTCGTGCGGCCTGGCAACGTTTCTAGACGTGTTACCACTATATAATTAAAAAAATATATACCATAGTATTAAAAAAAAATTAAATTAAAAATTTAAAAAACCCCCGTCACAAAAAACACTTCCAAAAAGTTGAAAATAAATTAATAAATTTTGATTCAACGGTTGCCATTTCGGGGGACCCTAACTGGTTAAGCTTTCCGTTATATTATTGGAACAATTCAAGGTCCCCCGACATGGCAACCGTTGAATCAAAATTTATTAATTTATTTTCAACTTTTTGGAAGTGTTTTTTGTGACGGGGGTTTTTTAAATTTTTAATTTAATTTTTATTTTATACTTTTTAAATTGATCTACTAGTCAAGCTCTTTCATTTGATACCCATATTGCCGACATGTTGTGGCGGCGGCCATCTTGGACCGATTTTTTTCAAACATAGCTAAGAACACTCCCGACTAATATACCTTTAAAACAAAAAAAAAAATTAAATCCAAATCGGTTCATCCGTTTGGGCGCTACGATGCCACAGACAGACACACACACACACACACACACACACACACACACACAGACACGTCAAACTTATAACACCCCGTCGTTTTTGCGTCGGGGGTTAATTAAATTAAGAATGAATACCTATATACTTCATTTATTAAAATCAGATCCGTATGCTACACTTTGGAGGTGCCTTTTTGATTTCTCTTGTGAATGGAAATGCCAGAGTGGTTTTGTCGAACATGAATCGACTAAACCCGCACGCCGCCGTCTCGAACCTGGGGTGTAAGGGGACCCAATAAGATCTTACCCACGCCTATCGCTCTAGTCCATCTCCGGCTTTGAGATGCCCCCCTTGACCGTGGCAATCACTTCCTTGCCCCAGACTGAGCTGAGGATACCTCCTAAAATTGGGTAAAAATGTAATCGTAAAAGAAACTTTTACATGATAATGGTCTCCGGAATCCCTGATGGAGAGACCATTGTCCTTGGCATTTTCAAGTGATCGGTGGGTCTGCATGATATCGCTTTTACATTTATACTAATACAGCAATAAACGTTATTTATAACATGCAATACAAAAATGACATTTAGAAATAAAGAAATAAAAATAATTTTATTATCATTATTTTATAATTAAAGGAGTTGTCTTTCCGTGTTGAGACACTGTTGCATATTTAATCTTATTTTTTTGGTATCCGTGGGTACTCACTTCCTTGTTCGACAATTAGACTAATTAGATATCTTTGAAATCTATCGTCTTGCTTTTTTATGTGCGGAAATCCCCACGGAAACCTCCCCCACCAGAGTCGGAAGGGAAGGTTATGTCGGACTCGAACCGACTAAAACCGCACGCCGACTGAGGGTCGTGGTGCTAGGCCAGAGGTGAGGTTGACCGAGGTCCATCCCTTACGGTCGGTCTAGCGCTCCTCGGGTAGAAATCTATCATCATCATTCTCAAAGCGATTTGTCAGTAACCTCCAAAGTTTGCGCTTTAAAAGTGGACCTCAACTTATTTGTTTTTGATTGGTATCAACATTTGGTATCAAGCGACTGCCGTCTGAACTCCCGGCCCTGAGAGGAAAGCCTGCGCCCGAGTCTCATTCACAGTGTTTTAGGTTCCACGTAAATACATATTGCTACTGATTTTGTAACAGGAGAATGCAATATATATATTTGCTTTTACCTTACTTTTGCACGTATTACCTACCGAGGAAGTTTGCGAACATTAATAAAAGAAATTGTATGTAATATTTCAGGATGCCATGCCAGTCCGTTTGAAACAAGTCCACGTGATAAACTGTCCATCGTTCTACGAAATCCTGTACAACATGATTAAGCCTGCCTTACCTGAATACCTTTGCAATATGGTAAATTTTATTTTATATGAAAAAGTGAAAAATCTGCTTTTGTCGTCAATTTGTAGGCACCCATCCAATATGACGCCCTATGTAGAGTTGCGACATGGCAAAGCATTCGGCTTCTACGTCATGGTCACGGTTTGTATAAATATGTATGAGGGTTTATGTATAAGCAATATTTACATACCAAAAATGTAATAAATATATTTAGCCGCATTCTAGAACCACAATATAAATTACGTATAATTAATTTGGGTCTAGTTAGATGGCACACTCTATAGGACATAAATGTACAAGTGTGCATGAAATAAATTCATTTACAATAAATTCTAATCCTCAATTCACAGATCCATTTTCATCCAGACTACACAGGCCTACACAAGTTCATAAATAAGGAAAATCTACCGAAGGAATATGGAGGTGATAGCGACAGTATGGCCAATCAGAACGAATTTTGGATCAAAAAAGTTAAAGAAAACAGGTAATTACCCGACTACGGCGAAGCCAAAAGGAGGGTTATGATTTTTTTAACAAAACAGTAAGTAGTATAAGGTATCTTTGGGGTCCAAAAAACGTCACATGCAAATAGATACACATACAGGGCCTCGATTCTACTAAAGCCAAACCATAGTAATACCGCAGCTACTGCAAAAACGGCATTAAATAATAGACTTTAAAATGATGAACTTAACGTTCAAAATTAAATTACGTTTTGCAGAGTGAATGAAAAAGTGTATTGAAACTTTTTTCATTTCATTTTGGACTTTAGATGCTTAGAAATAAAGTCTGAAATTTAATGTCATTTTTTGCGCTGACTATGCCACCACAATTTTATTGTTGGCTTTAGTAGAATCGAAGGCCTGATCGACGGATAAGTCTCTGGTGCAGACTTTCCACTCGGGGTTGGGGGATAAGACGACAATCTCTCCCTACGAAGTTAAAATTAACCAAATTCTGGAAAGGAGGAGTAAGATTAGAGAATCCTGGGCTCCAAAGTGTAGATTTGGAAGCTACCGCTCGAATGAAGAAGAAGAGAGGTAGAAATATAGAAAGAAGTAGAAATGTACTTTAACTAATCAATTAAGATATACAATGATGTTAACGGGAATTAACGCGATCATGGTATAGGTAAAGTCAGCATCAGAAAGATGTTGACGGAAAATGTACTCAAAATGACCTTAATTTCGTTTGATACCCCCTTCTAGTTGACTGATTGTTCTGATATTTGGCACACACCTTTAATTCGGACAATAATACCATTTAAATCAATAATACAGTTTGATTTGCTCCTAATACGAGAATTTTAAGATCCTTTTGAGACTTCGTCGTCAAGATATTTTTGACGCTGACTGTACTTACATACCTTTGGAACGCGAGAGTTTAAAGCTTAGTTATCCCCTATATTCCCTTTTTATGGTTTACCCGAGTAGTTGTTTCGTTAGGAACAGAACCACGCATTGAGTTCCGATTGGAACAACTAGTTGATCAGTTCAGTTGGTGAGTGTGGAATAACCCATCATATCAATTATGAGTTTTGTTCATTGGAAAACGGGAATTAAGTATTGCTTGGGTGCGGCTACAATGATTTTGAATGAAGCTATGATAATAATACCTTTTTTCGTGCGGAAATCCCCTCGGATACCTCCGGAAGGGGAGGTTATGTCGGACTCGAACCGACTAAAACCGCACGCGGACTGAGGGTCGTGGTGCTAGGCCGGGGGTGAGGTTCTCTTCGTCATATCCCTCGCACCCCGGCTGACCCAGGGCCATCCCTTTATTGTCTGGCCCTCCTCGGGAGGGGGGACAACGGTGTCCCCGACTCGCCCGCGGAATGGGGGATAATACCTAAGACACTGTGAAGTGGACGGATGCTGAAAAATTCGTTGATATATTTCTAACATGTAGCAACTGATGACTCAAACAAAAATTACTGCAGTGAAGAAAATCTGACACTTAAAGCAAAGAGAGAATTTACCAAACTGGCATTATCTTTTTCAGGAAAATATTCCTGGACGATAACTATTACAAGGCCGACCTCAGTCGGAAAACGAAAAATGGTAACGTGATCAACTCTATGACCGGATCCTTCAAAACGCTTGAAATTGACTGAAAAAATATACATTGAAAGGTTATGTTGGCTATAGTATATTTCTGTTAGTCATAATTAAGTTCTTTATAAATACTTACGAGTTTTTTTTCAATCACAGCTATCCTTTTAAGAAAATATTGGATTCCTTGATTTATATAAGTACATTGTACAATACGTACTTAAGTATTCTAGAAGACTACCATCATGGCATTATGTGCTTCATAATAGGGCTAGTCTCACCACTTAATGGAAGAAATAAAACATATGTATGTCATAAAAAATTGTATCACATCAAAATATATAAATGAGGTACTTTAAAAATTTACTTATTTCTATGGTAACATTTTATGCATATTATATCTTGCGATTAAAAAATAGGTCCTGCCTAAAATACAAATAAACTTTACATAATAGGTCCCTACTAAAATTAGTGAAATATTCTTAATTTTTATTTCTTCTTTCTATACAAGATAACACGTGCACCGGGGATTACTAGGTATGTCACCCTGACCAGAGTGAGAGAGAGAGAGAGAACAGGAATCAAGCGATTCGGTGACTCTTCTCTTTGCCGCATCATGAAGTCTTGGAATCTTTACCAGCACGTGTTTACTTTTTCCCACAGTTCCAGGCCTTTTAAACCTCTTGCCTGAGACTTTTGCCTTTGCCACCATTGGGCGAAGAGAAGTCATATTGACGTATCCTACATAAAATAAATAGGCTAATTTTTATTGGGATAAAAACCCTTGACACCAATTTATAATTTTGTAAACTAGGTACCTACTGTACGGATAGGCTAAGGTCACAGAATAGGTAATAGCTAAGATATGAAATATACTTCTATTATTTGAAGCTGTAAAAGTTCATAAAAACTATGTAATTCATCTTGAGAGGATATGTATTCACAACAAAATTATACTTTAGATAATAAACTGTTAAAGTCGCAACACTATAATAAATGAGATAACAAAGACTTAAGTATTTTAATCTGTAATGCTTACACAATTGCGTTTAGCTTATTCTAATGTCCTTCTACTGCATGTAACGTGCAGAGTGTTCTAACACTATTTATCACATTAATCAATTCCGATTTGTATGTGTGTTTGTGCATTTCTCACGCCAGTTGTTAAAACAATGTAAAATAATGTAAACTGTATTCGATTTATCCAATTGTTTTTTTTTTAAATAATCGATTAGGATTTCAAACATCTCTCAATCAAACTGTATTCTGCAATTTGCAATTCCGATCTTATCTGAGTGAGACTCATCATTGAATTCACATGTTACAGAATAGTACTGCAGCTCGATTTTCAATTTGATGCTGACTATTTGGAATTCCAAAGCAGCTATTATTTTTTCTTTTTATGTGGCCAGCGATTTCAAGTTTCAGAATCAAACACACTTTTTCTACACTAGAACATAGGTACATAGCTTAAACGTAAAATGAGCAAAATATAAATACTAATCTAGGGCGAGCGATCGGAAAGACCCAGGCAGCTCCCGAACCTTATCCACACGGGAGTCGTGATTTCCTGAAGGTCTCAAGGACTCTTCTACAGCCCATCTCTTGTCATTTGCTAGGAACCAATCTCTGAAATAAAAAAAAAAAATTTAATAGGAGTTTTCAGAAACGAAAGTTTGAACTGGACTACTGCTACTGAATAGTCGCAGTAGTCCGGTCAACCGGACTAGCAACCGGACTACTGAGATTAAAGGAATATTTTATGTTTTTCTGGGGTAATTTATAAGACCTACCCGACAAAGGCCCCATCAACTGTTTGGCTGGAATGATTTTGTTTACAGGTAATGTTGGCTTGGGTTTTGAAGATCTAGCCTTATACACAGAATTTTACTAACGCGAAATAAGTAAGTCAAAGATCATTGCTCTATGCACAATGGTTTTATTACCTATTCAACGGTGATTCACGTTCATAAAATGTTACGTTAAGTGTAGTTCTAGAATGCAATGACTGAGTTCCACTCAGCTTTAAAGTAGTAGGTGCAGCTAATAAATAATCGCGGAATACACTTGTAAAATAAAGAAAATAAGTAGGTTGATTCATTAATAAAAGTTAAAGTTAAGTTTCAAGAGGTTTTAAGAGAATCATTTTGGTGGAGCGATTGAGTTTCATGTACTTTATTATTGAACAGGAAAGAAAAATCAGAACAGCACCTTTACTATGACTACTTAAATAATATAGGTACAGTCAGCGTCTTAAGGCCAGGTAGGCCGCATTTTGAGTTTTTTAAAAGCATTTGAATCATAGGAAAAAGCGTTTTAAATTTCGAAAAAAAGATATATATTAGTTAAGGATCCAGTCTAGTCAAATTCGCATTCAGTTACCAGATCTGATGTACTTCACTCGATAGAAAAAAATCCCAAAGTTACCCCTTTTCGTTATTTTTTTTTTGAATATTATGACTAAATTACTTATGCTTTCTATAAAATTTTTGTACTAAACTAAAGCCACTACATATGTCTAGACATTTTCGCAGATTTTGACTATATTATGAAATAATTTTTAAAGTTATATTTAAATACCTACTAAATTCGCGAGTGCTCGCGCCGCTGAGGCCCGAAAAGTTGCGTCAGTCGCGCGCTGGCGCTTACCGAAGTAGGACCTGTGTCAGTTTTTGCGCGACAGTTTCGTGCACCAATCAATCGGTTTTACGTATTTATAATAAATTGTTGCAACTCATTCAATATGGGCAATAAACAACGCAAGCTAAAGAAGTCGTGCAAAGCCATAAACTAAATTTCTAACTCCGATTGGTAATTTAAAAAATTATCATACCTAAATATTACGCTCATAGCGCCATAGTATAAGAATATCAGTATTACTACTGAAGATGCTACTTACGATTTTCTATAATTCATATTTTATCTATATCAGTACAGGGGTACCTAGTACCTACAATATTCGTACATTGTATATAATTTGTGTGTGTGTAAATAAATATAAATTTAGTTTTAGTTTAGGATAGAATAATTTTAATATTTAGGTAGGTTAGTTTAATTATTGGCCTTTTTTTATCGTGCGCAAAATCCTCGTGGATACCACCCCCACGGAGCCGGTGGAGGCGGTTATGTCGGACTCAAACCGACTAAAACGCACGCCGTCTTGGGTCCTTGGTTGCCGGAGGTGAGATTGCCGAAAGCATATCTCTCGCACCCCAGCAGACCCAGGAGAATTACTGGCCTTGGGTCAGCCGGGGTGCGAGGGATATTTCGATGACAACCTCACCTCAGGCCTAGCACCACGACCCACAGTCGGCGTGCCCACAGTCGGACTCGAACCGACTAAAAAGTCGGTTCGAGTCCGACATAACCTCCCCTTTCGGCTCCGGCAGGGGAGGTATTCGAGGGGATTTCCGCACGAAAAAAAGAAGGTACAGTGTAAATTTATATAAATACTTCATAAAAACTAGCACCACGACCCACAGTCGGCGTGCCCACAGTCGGACTCGAACCGACTAAAAAGTCGGTTCGAGTCCGACATAACCTCCCCTTCCGGCTCCGGCAGGGGGGTATCCGAGGGGATTCCCGCACGAAAAAAGTTGTTAATCTCGTTAACTTTAGGTATTTAACTGCCCTGTCGACGACGAACGGTGCGATTATATAAAGTAACCGTTAGCATCAATTCAAACAAATGTTTGTAAAATTACAAGCATTATTATTATTATAATGTAAGTTTTTTTCGCCCAAGCAACTAAACACATAGAACAAACAGTTCTCAAACTCATACAGTTTTTTTAATTTCGTATTTATTTATATATATATATATATATATATATATATATATAGTATATATATATAGTATCATATAACTAAATAAAGTTAAAAAAACTGCATTTAATTTTTTAAGTCAAATCAAGTTTTCCTACTGCATATTTCTATACTGTGACGCTGGCGGGGTCATCGCCGAGTTCACCGTCACTGCGTTCGCGCGTAATATTTTACGAGCGGCCGGGATCGCTATAAATGCCTACTTTTGCAGGAATAGAGGGCCTTAAATATCTTGACGACGAAGCCTCAAAATCATCTTAGAACTCTAGTCTGGGGTAAAAAACGTAATGAAGATCATTTTGAGTACTTTGTACGTCAATTTCTATCTGATGCTGATTGTACCTAAGAGGCAGGGAATGAAACAGGGAACTTTTCAATTACCTCTTTGCTTCCATCTTCTTAATCCATTCGCGTTTGATAGACTCGACGGAGCCTCCCTTGCCGCCGTATTCTGTTGGAAGTATGTCCAGTGAAATATCCTCGTGGAAGGTTTCGGAATTTGGCTCGTGGAACTTGATCTGAAAGAGACAATTATACATTAATCCCAATAGTTTTCAACCATATAGCTCCTTGGGAAGAAGGGTGGAGTTACCCTACTTCAGGTATTGCAAACGTTAATAAAGGCACCGATTTGTTTTGTAATATATGTTGTTCCAAGCTCATATAATTCATGAAGTTGAATTTATAACATTGGTATTTTTATTTGAATTCTTCTTCTTCATCTTAGCGTTAATCTCAATCGCAACCGAAGCTTTCAGCTTGGAGTCTGGGGTCCGCTTTACCAGTCTAACTGCGGGTTTGGCTAAACTTAGATATTTTCTGAGAAGCGATTAGGTTAGCATTGCAGCTTAAAAATCCAACAACTTGACTCAGTTGTTGGATTTTGAATACCTACTCTAACTATCCGTAACGAGTACCAACGATGTTCGTATGCCGGGGATCGAAACCGCGCCTCCTGCAAAGCGGCCGCGTTGTTCACTACCGCTACGTACTACATTGGTATTTATTTCTGACTTGTTAAATCAATATCTAAATGAGATGTCCTAACTTCATGGGACAACTACAAAAAAATAATCGTGTCTTTTTTAAAAAAGAATAATAGAACCGAAGTTACTAATATTCCCTCTAACCCCTCCAACTAAGCTAAATTGCTTGTGCTAGGAGTGGGTTCACGTCGGTAGTGTAATGACCAGGATCGAACCCGGGACCTCTCGATCGTAAGGCCGACTAAACTAAACTACCAACGCTCTTAAATACATTGCCAGTATATTATAAATACGCTAATATTTCAGAAACCATAATATCCGGGCCTATGTAACAGTGAATGGCACTTTGGAATATATATAATAGAACAAACAAGTAACTTAAATTAAACAAATATAAACTCCCGACACTACTCATACCCACTTTAACCACCATAACTTTTAAACGGCTCAACCGATTTTCATCAAACGTATCTACGAACACTAGCACATAAGTCAACTTTAATACAAAAAATAAACTAAATTAAAACGTTTCATCCGTTCGGGAGCTATGGCGCCACAGACAGACAAACAGACAGACACGTCAAACCTATACCACGCCTCTCTTTGCGTCGGTGGTCAATAAAATATAACTTACCAGTTTAGCAACACCAGGTTTGATGAACGGCTTGCAGAGGCCGTAGATCTTGCCGATGTAAGAAGGAACGTTGATAACGTGCACCTGCTTTAGCCTGATTGGCATTGCTTCCTGAAATAGTAAATAGCACTATTGAGTGACAGTAAGAACTCAACAAGAGTTACTCATTACCTGATTAGAAAGAGAAACATATGTTAATTTAGGACACGCACAATCAAAAATAAGAAATTACAGTAACATACAAAGTATTCTTATAATTGTAACAGTCACATTCACACATGTAGTACCTACGAACCCAAAATGTGGTCGCGAGTATTGCATTGTGCGCCTCTGATATTTAGATAGTTCTGGATGGCGGGAGTGACTAGCTAGCACAGTTTATTGTGCAAACAGACTTATCCGCTAGCTGCAGTGACAAAAAATAGGTACTCTAGTATCTAGACAATTCGATTACATCAGGAAAAATTAATTACTCAGGTGGGTCTTCAACCTACGACCTTTCCCTTACAGGGGGAATGCTCTTCCAACTGAGCTACTGAGTCACACCTGAATCAATTCAAATTTCCCTTCTTTTTATATCCGTCTTTAAGGCGACTGTGGAGTTATCTACCAACACTCTTACGAACTGTTGGAACCAATGAATGAGATGAGGAGGCTTGTTATAGCCAAACGTATAAAGTGAGTTAATAACAATGGGATTAATTTCTGAGCCTCGATTCTGCTAAAGCCAAACTATTGTGGTGCCAAAGCCATAGCAAAAAACGGCATTAAATAATAGACCTTAAAGCGATATGTTTAAAGTTCAAAATAAAATCACTTTTTGCAGTGTAATTGAAAAAGTGTTATGAAACTATTTTCTTTTCATTTTGGACTTAAAGCGTATAGAAATAAAGTCTAAAATTTATTGTTTTTTCAGTGATTGCGGCACTTAGTTTTAGTAGAATCGAGGGCCTGGTATGTAGTCGATACAAATTATAGCCGCGCAATGTAAATAAGACTACGAGACATTGTTAGCACACCGGACTAGTAGGTAGGTACTTCAATTTTTGTTAATTACAGACACACATAGGTAAAATTAGAAGAGATAGAATCCATGGAAATTCCACATTAAATCATTCAGACTCATACTGTAAACAATGATTAGTGGGTAAAAAACAAATCATCTAACATTATACCAGCTAGAAACTTCCAATGTGTTATGAATATGATAGACTACAGTAATTATGGTTTATCTTGTGGTATAAAAATAGTAATTTAGATATTTTGAACCGATTGAAGGCAGCCTTGATTTTTTGCTTGCAGTCAATTATATTCATATCTACTAATACATACTTGCGTCATTGTTGTATGTAATTTGTTTTTAAGATAAACAAGTACCTTTTAATATTCTAGAAGCTTTTCTACACAGCGCTATTTAGACCTACGGCTAGTACTATTTATCTAATCTGTGCCTACGATGTAGTGTAAGCATAACTTAACTAGCTTGTGTAATGTTCTAAAATGCGGATAAACGTAGGATATACACAGAAACACTCAGACAATAATTAAGTAAACTTAAGCGTCAGCTTGACATGTTGAACCAATGCCATCACTTCCCATGTCAAATAAAATTTAAAAAAAAATCAATAACTCACTTGAGTGTACATCATGTATTTCCTGAGAGCTGATAGATTCACTTTTGAAATAAATTTGAGAGATACATTCGCAGCATCGAACACTGGGATCTCGCCAGCAGGAATATCATGGTCTTCTGTTAGTCTAGTATCTCCTAGCATAAAGAATGTCTTCACTGCGTCCACAAAGTGGAAGTTTTCTAGGTCAGATGTGCTCAACCGGTAGATGAAGACTCGATAGTTTTCCTTGGTTTTGAGGGGGAGAGGCAGCATATCACTGTAAAATACAAAGTTTCAAATAAATATTTTATTATCTTGTAGCCTAGTACTTATTGATATAAGCTTTCTCTGATGTATATCCACATTTCGGAGTTACCTCAAGGAGTAACCCAAAATACTTCCTTGTGGCACACCAAAATATCTAGTTAGTCGCTATGGAAAGTGGTAAATCAATAACAAATAGGAGTGTAAACTTCTTAAGCTGAGCCCTTCATTTTTATTAGTAGGGAATATATAAAATTTATTTTTATCTGTGCCATTAGGTGGTGCTGAAATCATGTTATATAGATTTTTTTACGTATATTGCCAATGCGAATCATTATTATGTTTTTGGTCGTTTGTTACGCACGAATTGTGTACTTTCAGACAAATAAACCAAATTGCTATGTCATCAGCGTGTTAGATAATATTTCGGCTGTTGCATGCTACCGGTCATTAGAAAGGGTATTGTTGTGGGTACTTAACAGTTTCCAAATAAACATTACATCAGTTTCCTATTTACGAAATTAAAACAAACATTTTGGCTGAATGATACATAGAAAGGGACATTAGGATGTGGTAAAGGAGCCAGCTTCGATCGAACACTATCGACGTTCTGCAGAAGCAATTTAGCTTAGCTTGAGGGGTTAAGGCAAATCCTAATACAGATATCTACTTTTAAAAAAATAACAGAACTTACGTGACAGAAAAAACTCGTCTAATCTCCATCGAACAAGGGTCCCGATTATTGAATAGCTCGGGTCCATTGGCGCGGATTGTAAAGAAGAAGTCGATGGTCTTCTTCGCTCGCTCGATGCTGTGCCCGCAGCTCGTCAGGAATCGACGAAGAAGGATCTCCTCTGATGAAAAAAAAATGATGAATGAGTGGCGATACCATATATACAGGCAGCATCAGATCGATCTCGTCTAAGAAAGTATTCAAAATCATCTTAATGCCTTGGTCCTCCGAAAATAATAGGAAGGGGGTTTCCTATTCTTTTTGGACAATAATACAATTTAAATCAATAGAACAGTTTGATTTGCTCTTAATACGTTGGTATTAAAGACTTTGCAGTCAACATCGTTCTGACGCTAACTGTACGCAGCGCCACCTACGCCAGTTATTGAATTTGGTACATCTAAAAAATATTATAAAACAAGCTTTTGCCCGCGGCTCCGCCCGCGTGGATTCCGATTATCGCGACCAAACATAGCCTATGTCCTTTCTCAAGGTTTAACCTATCCTTATACCAAATTTAATTGAACGGGAGAGGCGGCGCGAGCGAGAGAGACTCGCGGATCGCGCCGCCCGCGCGCTCAGGCAACTCGGGCGTCAGAGGGCACTGACTGGCCTCCGTCCTCCATGAGCGCGGGCCTGGGTGTGACGGGCGGAGCCGCCTGTTACCCCAGCAGAAGCAGGCCACGGCGACGGCGCGCTGAAAAGCGCGCCTCCCCATTCCGGGGGCGAGTCGGGGACACCGTTGTCCCCCCTCCCGAGGAGGACCAGACCGTAAGGGATGGCCCTGGGTCAGCCGGGGTGCGGGGGATATGTCGATGACAACCTCACCTCCGGCCTAGCACCACGACTCACAGTCGGCGTGCGGTTTTAATCGGTTCGAGTCCGACATAACCTCCCCTTCCGGCTCCGGCAGGGTGGGTATCCGAGGGGAATTCCGCACGAAAAAAAATCAAATTTCATCAAAATCGGTTCAGTGGTTTATGCGTAAAAGCGTAACATACAGACAGACAGACAGAGTTACTTTCGCATTTATAATATTATATGGATTGAAAATTACAATAGAACCTCTATCCAATTGTCTTTCTCTTTTTTCCTCTTTAAACCACTAAACATTTTTTTTGAAATATTATAAAGGTGTCTAGCTTTCGTACTTCGACTTTGCTAGTGATGATGAAGATGTTCATTTTTGCATTGAACCTACATTTATGAATATTTAACACAAAATGTAAGTACCTCGAAATTATCATTAGTAGATTATATTAGACAGATATACTTAATATATTATCTTAATGATAGCCTATCTTGATGTAGTGTAGTTATTACGCTCTCTCTAACGTAAGTGGCACATTAACAACGGTATTTACAAATTGGTGGTAAGTACCGTTGCCGTTGCAAGAAATACGTTGTCATTAGTATGTATGTTACAGTACCTACTTAATCAAAGAACCATATAATAAATATAGTTTATTCAGTTCAGGCACATAAAGAGCACATATTGAACGTCAAAACTTTACATAAATATCAGGAACGTCAAGTCAAGAATAATATAAAAAAAAAATTAAAATGATTCTTTCGCTGGTTCGGTAGGTTGGTTCTACTGGGAAGACTAGCAAGAAACTCAGTGAACTCGATTATCCTCCTTTTTTCAATATGCTTTTATTTTTAACAAATTTATTCAGTGCGAGCAAGAGAATAAATTAGAATGACCATGCATCTGAAGATATGCTATTTTCTTATCTACTGTCACTTGCATGAATAAACTCTCAACTCTCTCTTTTTCATAAAAATACATTACATATCAAAAATTTAAATGTATTTATTAAACATTATATTTAAAATTGATATTTATATATAATTTAAATTTTATTCTTTAATTTAATTAATTTTGACAATAAAGAGGAATTACATTATCTATATATTATTTATTGGACCGTGACGTGAAAATTTAAAAGCTATAATCTGAATTAAATTTAAAAGCATTTAGCAGGTATGCTACCTATTCAAATCGATAAAGATAGAAGCTATAATTTTTTTTTTGTGATGTGAAAATAAAATATATATATTGTATTGTATACACGGAATCAGTAATTATTGTAGATACCTACTAATGAAGAGTTTGTAAATTTAAATGTTTTAACCTTAGATTATTTAATCTAACGTTTTATTGCTATTTTATGAGAATTTGACTAAGCGGCACTTTTCTGGTTGACTGTACCTACTAAGTGCTAAAGATAAAAAATAAAAATTCGGAATCGGGGCCGTTGACCACAGACGCGTCGGCTATTGCGGTCATAAACCAAGAACCCAACTGTTTACAATATTTATTTGTATGCACAGACTTGCAGTGTAACTCCGGTGCGGCTCTGACACCATGAAGAAGCCATAAAGGTTCTTGGTTACCCAATGCTCAAAGAACTTGAAGTGGCGGGCTCTATTTAGAAACAACCGTGTGAATTGACTATTGACTGCATATTGACGATAACAAATCGCGGGTACAAACTCTTCATTACAATTCCATATTCCATACTAATATTATAAATGCGAAAGTAACTAGTCTGTCTGTCTGTTACGCTTTCACGCCTAAAAAACTGTACCGATTTTGATGAAATTTGGTATATGGGTAGATTAGACCATGAGAAAGGACATAGGCTATGTTTCGTCGCGATAACCGACATCCACGCGGGTGGAGCCGCGGGCAAAAGCTAGTCTACAATATTTACTGCTTCCATGTGTCTTAATTTATTTATCCATCCATCCATATATGTCTGTAATCCCCGAATGTACCGATCCCACCCCGGGATGTACTAGCACCGACGTTTCGCCAATTATGATTTTCAGTCCCATGACGTAATAGGGGGTGAGCCTATTGCCATCTAGCGGGCCTTTTGTCTTGGGCTGTATGTTTACTGTCGGATGGAGAACAGCCTTATCGTCTTTTACGACACCCACAGGAAGAGCTGGGGTAGTCCCTAAAATTTATTTAATCCATACTAATATTATAAATGCGAAAGTAACTCTGTCTGTCTGTCTATCTGTCTGTATGTTACGATTTCACGCCTAAACCACGGAACCGATTTTGATGAAATTTGGTATAGGGGTAGAATAGACCATGAGAAAGGACATAGGCTATGTTTGGTCGCGATAACCGACATCCACGCGGGCGGAGCCGCGGGCAAACGCTAGTTTATTTTTATATTATAAATACATGTTAATATGTTGTATTGTATTCAATGTGATGTTTAAACTATTGTTTATTTAGATAAGTATCAACTATTGTTTTATTGTTGATCCTTAAACAAGTTTGTATAATTTAAATAATGAAATATAAATAATCTCTAACGTCTGTTAAGTACTGTCTGGAACTATTGTGCAGGTAACACGGAGGACCGAATATGACATTTCCTTCTCCATGGTAGGTGGAGTTTATTATATGATGAGCATGGAAAGCCGAATGGTTTGGCAATTGGCATACCTCGCTACTACTAGACATAGATACTTAATAATTAAAATGAGACTTATAAAACGTAAAAAGGGACATTCCTAAAACGGACTGGTCACACTGTTCCCAACGTCGAATAGTCACGTGTAAAGGTCAAGGCATACCGATGTACGATCGAAGGGCATCGAAACATGTGATCGACGTAATCGTACAACATTGAACTAATATTGACCGCTATCGCTATACATACATTACCACTGACTGAGATGAAGAAACGCACGGTTTTGTGTAGGGCATTTAACGCTTGATTTCGACTCTGTTTCAGTACGCCTTGACCCTAAAAGGACCGTTCAGAACATTCGATTCACAGTGAATGCTCTACACTTGTTTATTGGTAAGTATAGATATTATAGCATATAGTAAGACCAACAGAGTAGGCAATTCCTAACGTACCTAGAGAATGTGGTAGCAGTAAATTTAAGACATTAGGCGAATTCAGAAAGATTTTGTCCAGTGGTGAACAGCGATAGGCTGCATTTAATCAATTTTATGCACACGTAGGGGGACTTAATGCTACAGGCATTCTCTACCCGTAAACCAAAGGTTAAAAGACATAATCATCAAAGAAAACTTAAAAAAAAGGCATTCGTTGGTTTACTTCTATCGGACTTCTACCCCATACTCCTGAAAATGGAGGTCAATTTAAAATATTGCTATTTAAAATATCTATTACGATTAAAAAAATAATTACAGGAAACGCATAAGATCAAACGTGAATTCAATATTGTATATGAGCCTTATTACGACATCAGACATGCGAGGACACTACAGCAACCTTCATAAAGTTAAGCACGAACGCGTCTTGCCTACCAAACACAACAGTGACGTCAGAGCCAAGAGCCAACACAACAGAAACACAACATAAACCAATGTTGTAATCACATTGCTAAACTGTTTTGTGTTCATAAAATAATTTGACAGACATTCTTCACAAGTTCAACGACTTCGTCCGTCTATTGAATTCAAAGAGACTTTTACTTTTTAATGTTGCGAAAATATCTGTAGTATACCGCAAGTCGTGCCGCAACATTATGGGAAAGAAATTAGATTCATGCTCACTGATATTGGAGATTTATTTACGCGTTTAGAGGACCCTTACAACACTTACTGCTGTAAAAGAGTAATCTTCTATAGGTAAGTATAGGTAAGTATTGTATAGTAGGTAAGTTCTATAGTAGATTTTTATAGGTACTGTTTCGGGACTTATCGCGTTAAGTCCCGAAACAGTATAAAAAACTCGCGTCGGCTTCAAGGACTCACTAAGCAGACCCACCGGTGGGTCTCAGAATACTATGAGTTTACACCGTTTCAGTTTACATATGAAGTTTGAAGTTTTCTCATGGTCTAATCTACCCCTATACAAAATTTCATTAAAATCGGTTCAGTGGTTTAGGCGTGAAAACGTAACATACAGACAGACTATAGCGTGAAAACGTAACATACTTTCGCATTCATAATATTAAGTATGGATATGGATAATATTAACAGGATCGCGAATATGACGATATAATTATTGACCGTCCAATCCTTGCCTATGGCAGTGGATAAATTTTGATCAATATTTGATTTGGCAATCCGTTTCCGTCACTTGGGAAATATTGATAGGCTGCAGTGGATATCCTTGATGTCGATTATGTACCTTTAACCTAGTTCCTGGAGCTCTCAGGTATTACTAGGCAGTATATGGCGCAACGTTTACAACACGTTCGGATTTGAACGGTTCACATAAATTTTGCAACATTAAATGTTAAAAGTTTCAATCACAAGTTTGGCATAGATACGAGGACCATTATAGGTTATGGGCCGCTTTATATAAATGGGTGCAATATGACTTAAATAGTAACATTATGATGACATAAATAATAAAAGTCGAACTCGTGCATAAAGGGTACCGTAACATTACTGTTTTTTTTTTCTATTTTAAGTATTAGTTATTGTAGTGAGAACAGAAACAAATCAGTGAAAATTTCAACTGTCTAGCTACCACGGTTCATGAGATACAGCCTGCTGGTGACAGAGACGGACATACCGAGAGTAAAGTCATAGCAGAAAAATAAGTTATACTGAGATGGGCTTTCTTAGTAGCTAATAACGGAACACTGTAGTTCCGTTATTACTCTTTGGGTACGAAACCCTAAAAAATACCTAGTTCGGTACCAGCTGATTTAGTTAAAACACATCGCATGAGAAAGAACACATTTTTTGACCTTTTACAGTGTGTTGGGGACATTCACTCACAATCAAATGACAACACCCGCAAGAGAGTAGAGAGCAGTAACTAATACAGAAATTAGAATTTTTACCGTCACTAAATTGATCCGAGTCGGACCTCGTCGTTTTCGACATACTTTATAAATAGTTAAATCTAACACAATACGCTTTATATTGTTTTTTTAACATACATACTGACTTTATTAAATTAAATTTAAAAAACTATGGTCATGTTAACTTACCGACATCGTGTGGTAAATGCGGCTGCTTGTACAACCAATCTTTGATAGTGGCGAGCTCCTGGCTGTCGTCGAATTCAGGCATTGTTCTGAAAAGGAAAAGAAATCTTGAGATTCTAAAATAATTTCGTTAGAAGTATACTTAAATTATTAACTCAGTCTATTTCAGTATTCGAGCACCCGTTTGCATCTGAAACCCGCATAATTTAGCAAGTCATTTCTATACACTCGAGGGACCCTGCTTCTTCGTTCCATAATAATTTGGTTTATTTTGGTTTTTACTACCTGTAGCTTCCTAAACTAAAGGTAAGCCTGCTCTAGACCCTAGAGCTCGTGTCCCAGCTAACAAGTAACATGACTTGCAATTCGGTACACGTATATCCCCATCAAAATCATTGGGAATACGTCCTTTTCAAAGAGCCCGATCTTGGTGGGATCATGTCAAACCAAAAAACGAGTACCTATTGTAAATGGTGTATATGAAATGGCTGTCGTAATCACAACATCTGTACCTACATCTGTTTCATCATCAATAACTTGAATGTGTATAATGTCGTCATCAAAAGTTCAATGTCAATAAAAGGTTACTAGATGTTGCTCGCCGCTTGTGCCTCGTGAAATATTGATCCAGTACTGAAAACTAAACCACTAGAAACTATTCTCAGGATATAAAATACCCTATGACAGGGATGGCGAACCTATGGTTTAGCCGATGGTGGTCCAGTAAAAAGCGATAAAAAATAAATAATCACTAAGTCAAGTTGTTGAAGGCACGTTTAGGGCTTAATTTAACTTTTTTTATTATTATGGCACGTTGATCCAGAAAGGTTGTAGAAAGGATGTCTGGGAACCCAGACTCGGGCTGAATATTCCACTCTATAGCAGTAGGTACGCAATTATGAACTTTTCATGTATTGCCAATGGTTGGGTACCATTGTTATTGTATGTTATATAATCTAGCAGATAGATTGATATATCGCCTAGATTCTGGGGCCTAAGTTTCTGTATGGGTGCGGTTATACAGGTGTCAAACCTAGTTCAGCAGTAGATGTTTCAATACTAAAATAGTTCAATAATTTAATTTTATACGAGTGAATTGTTTTTATTTTTACCCGACTGTCGAAGGAAGGAGGGTAGTGTTTTTACATATAAATTGAAACATTGTAATAATTGAATTGTATTTTTGGGCTAATAAATTATTTTTATTTGTATTTGTTTAAAATACAAAACGGTGTGTGTATAAGAGTAGTGGTCTTTCGATAATAGAAGGTATCTCTTGGCTATCTCCGTGCCAAACTGTACGCAAGTCAATAGGAACGGACACCCATTTATCCATTTACTTACTTTCGCATTTATTTCTAGTAATAAAACACATGCCGTGCCCTGCGTAGTACAGTGGTGAATGTCCAACCAAGTATAAATTTCTTATGGCCCCGCCATTGCTTGTCTAAAGAGCTTGCAAGTCACTCATTGATTACCACAGCACAAGTTCAGAAAATAACGACCTCCATATTGCGCTGACAATCAAAGCAAAGATCACGATTCACTTTAGGCCCTTCTTTTATTTCAAGATATGAAGTGAGCACAGTCAATGCGCAATCAAATTGTATATCTCACTTCTTACCGCTAAATGATGAAAGTTTTGAGGGATGTTTACTTAACTATGCCAGAACAGCTGAACTATGGGCTGATTGAATCAATATCATCCTCATACCGATTTTCTCGTTAAGGTTGCTTTTTTGAGTCTGAGATCTTTGATTGGTATGTCGGATTGACAGCCGCCTGTCGGATTGCTCTTCCAACTTGGAGAAGTCTCACTCTTTGCCTTGCACCGTAGCCAAATGGTTCGGATGTAACCGGGTCAACACTAAGATGATCTGTCTAGTAGTAAGATTTTCATAGTTAAAGTTTTAAAATAACATTTAGTATTTTATGGCATAATAACACAAAACAAATGGTTTTGTAACTTGCTCTATCATGCGTAGTAGTTATTCTTTTAATTAATTTTAATGAATAGACATAACGAACGACAAAATCGTACAATTTACCTCCGTGTAAATTTTCATTTGTTCGAAATTTTAATGTCAAGGTTGCATTTTTGTTGTTCATTCATTGTGAACAAATACTGTTACATATTTAAAACATAAATAGTTTTAATTATCGTGCAGGCTGAAATAATGCATCATTTAGGCAGCAAAAAGATGAATAGGTAAGCATGTAGATCATAAACTTAATGTTTAATACTAGTTTTTGCGCGTGGCTCCGCCCGCGTGAATGTCGGTTATCGCGACCAAACATAGCCATGTCCTTTCTCATGGTCTAATCTACCCCAGTACCAAATTTCATCAAAATCGGTTCAGTGGTTTAGGCGTGAAAGCGTAACATACAGACAGACAGACAGACAGACAGTTCTTTCGAGTTTATAATATTAATATGGATGTAGATTAACTTTTGAATTCCTATCCCCGAGAAGAAAACCTGTACCAAAGCTTAGTTCTTCAATCAGTAGGTACACCGGCCTTTATAGGTTAACTTGGGCCTCAATGCTCTTGTTGGAGCCCCAAATACATCTAGAATAAGAACAAATACTTCATATACATAACTGTAATACGAGTACATCTCATACTACGTAATATAGGTAAGGTAGGTATGCATTTATCACACAATGCCAGTTCACTTTGCGTGCACTGTATCCGTAATAGTTTGAAACAATAAATGATCGTCACGAGACTACAAGTACAGATAATGATGGCCTCAGAACAATGACTGGGCTGGGAGTACAGTCGTGAATACAATCGATATAAAAAGCTCATCAGACTGTATTGCCTGTAGCATTCCCATCTGCCACCCCTAGGCCTGCCACCGAGATTGTGGTTGGCACCTATTATTTCCATCTGCCACCCCTAGGCTTGCCACCGGGGTGGAGGTTGGCACTAAATAGGTGTCGTTTACCACCCCGGTGGTCAATGGCACATAATTAGTTTCATCCGCCCCCTTCATAGTTACAGGGTCTATTCTCATATTCTATTGGACGTTATCAATGGAAATTGATATTAAAACAGCTTTCACTGGAAAAAATTAGTTTGATGGCAAATAACGTCGGACATTATGGGAGACAAGCCTATAGGTAACAGGGATGGTGAACTTTTATGCAGCAATTACCATTTTTCCTTTATAAGTTCCCCAAGAACTGGGTTGTCAAATACGAAAACAAAAATTACGAGTAGTAACCACAATTGCTTTATGTAAGCAATAAAATTTTACTTATTATTTTGGTCTATGTTTGACTTATTTTATGAGGAAAACTTACACAAGAGTTTTTTTAACAGGCAGGTATTAGCCGTATTAGGTACCAGCTAATTCTCGAAAATTGAAAAAGGTTCACTGAACTTCTTTGAAAAAGTACATTCTCTAGAATATTCAGGGCATAGCGCCCTTGGAACTAATATTCTGCGTAAACGTGTCGTTTAGGTACGTGACGAGACTGTTTCGACACGGCACATGGATATTAGATATACCTAAAGTAAAGTTTCGGTTGCTACATGGATAATATCGATCGGATATTTTATACGATCAAAGATTGTGCTTACAATATTACAATCTTTTTTTATTTATCGATGCAAACGCAGAACGAATCCTAAATATTTGTTACTCAATGACGAAAAAGGAAATGCACAGTGTTATACGTTTGGTAAATGGAACTCTTTCCGTTTTCTAAACTGTATACGGACTATTTAATTACGGGTGTACATAGGGCCCTGCCAACATTATTTGAGGCCCAGCGAGCTCACCTGCTAAACAACTGATTACATTCTGGGGTTGTTTTGGCGACATTCGCTCCTGAAAAAGCCAATAAGTGGACTCAACCGAGAAATCTCTATGAAGATATTGATGCTTTTATATTTTAGTGTATAATTCCTTAAAAGACATTACTTACATCTACATCTATTTGGCTTTTCACAATAGCCTTACCATTTTTATAAAAATCCGAAATTGTATATTATGTCCTACTCCATCCTATTCTGAATGTCACACGGCCTCGTTCCACTTATTTTTGGATATAACGTGCTAACGTTAATTAATAAGACAGTGTTCTTCAATGTCATGTCTATTTCGTTGATATAAATGTGTGCAAATTTTATTCATATTTTAAATACATTCATAGTATCCATAACTGAAGCGGTAGGCAGTATATTATTATCATTATCATCATTCAAGCACTCTATATCCTAAATTTACTTTACTACTTTAGGGCTCCGGGGTCGCCTACTCCTCCTCTCTTTATGGGCTGGTTTATATTATTTGCTTTCATTTAAATTTTTATTTATTACACATAAATAAGATAAAAAATAGTAAATGGTCCTGCAAAACTGTTTACCCAGTTTGCCTGCAGGATTGGGTGAGTCTCAACTTATTTTTTTTCTTTTTACATCTAATTTAGTTTTAAATAATTATTATCTAACCTAAGACCATCATTTTCAATTGTATAGCAACATCGTCGGTTATCGCAAATTAACCAAATCCGTGTCAATGAACCTTGAGATGCCCATAGTTCGACTTACCATGTTCGTATTATAATTGTGGTCTGCCACTATAATCAACCCAGCCGAAAACTTTGTGCATACTTAGTCTGTTCAACGTTATATTAAAAAACCAGCTGTTATCCGCGACTCTGTGGGTGTGGATTCTGATCCTGTTCCAACCAATGGGAACCCATTCCAGGGACAAAATGTAATGTATTATTCCACGGAGGACAGAATATGATTAAGTAACGGAGATGCCCCATTGATATTTCTCCTAATAAAAACGCGCACCGAATGCGGGTGGGAAGAGAGACACGCGGGGTGTCAAAAGTCGAAGGCTGGTTTTATCGTCACGCCGCTAGGCGCGCTGTTGAGCAGCGCGCTGTTAACAGCACGCGTTTGAACAGCGGTGCACTATAAAACGAGATTAGTAGCACGCGTTCCGCTGCTGTGAGACAGTCGTGTACAATATTATGAAGGTTAATGCGAGTCGAGTACTGGCTATTTACTTTTTATGGAAAAGAAGGCAACGGCGAAAAAGAGTAGTTCCAATTCCTTTCCAATTTCTTCCCAGGCTTTATTTTTTGCATCCTTATTTTTGTATAATTCATCGGCCGGGTCCCATAAACACCTTCCAGATCGAACTTCCTCGATTACTCGTCCCGTATCGATGTAATTCGTTTCTTACACAATTATACCTACGGCGCGTCTCAACAGCGTCACACTGAAACGCACACTGGCCGTAGAAGCGAATGAGCAGCGCGCGTTTGGACAGCGCTGTCGAACATCGCGCGTTTATTAAACGGCGCTGCCCAAGCGCGCGACACTAAAACGCAACTTCTACTTCCATATATCTCTGAACGCGCGCGCTCCAACGGCGCTGCCGAAACGCGTAACGATAAAACCAGCCGAAGGGCTTCAGGTACGTTCAGTCCTACCGAATGAGTCCATTTTGACGTTTGGATGGCACGCGACTCGATTGCCTTGCAACAACTCCGCTATCATTTCCTTCTCCATGTATTATTCCGAGATTTATTAATCTATCCTCGTACCAATGTTCAGCCAGCTCTGTTAAGCCATTGGAGTGTGATTCTATGACAAACGTCTCCTCAAACTTTCACATTTATAATTTACGTAGACTTTTAATTATAAGTATTTAATCAGTATTGGTATCGATATCTGAGTATGGTGAATCTGTTAATCATTTCGAGTGACCTGTACCTACTACATTTAAATAAATAAGGACATGAATGTCCTGTCAAGTCTTTTACCTGTTGACTCATGGGACACACAACCATGCAGCCGAACCAAGTTCACTAACTATTGATTTGTATGGCACTGTGGTCACAGACCGACACCCGATTGGAATATAAAACGACTCATTAGATTAAAGCCTCTATAGGTGCTTCATGAGTGCATTGATGATAGGTAGGTAAACTAATATGCTTTGTTTAAAAGCGTTGCAGTTAAAATTGAAAACAAACTTTTCTGGAAGAATGAACTATGAATCAAATCCATACTAATATTATAAATGCGAAAGTAACTCTGTCTGTCTGTCTGTCTGTATGTTACGCTTTCAAGCCTTAACCACTGAACCGATTTTGATGAAGTTTGGTATAGGGGTAGATTAGACCATGAGAAAGGACATAGGCTATGTTTGGTCGCGGTAACCGACTTCCACGCGGACGGAGCCGCGGGCAAAAGCTAGTGTTTTATAATCGAACCGATAATATAAAGCATGACACGACATCGCCGGGAATATTGTCTTACACCGAGTTGATGCATGCATGCATTTCGACTTATCTAAACTATTAGGTACAGATCGATGTTAACATGTTAACATATGCATATAGATAGCGTTGATAACAATCAAGGTAAAAAAATTAAGTACGTACGTACGTATTTCATAAGGTTAATTTGCAGACGTTATTTGATGAAATGCAATGCAATTTAACTAATAACTTAATAGTGCGTTTTTATTTGAGACGCGTAATTGAACAACAAATTATAGTTATTTTTAGATGTTATACGGAATGGGGTTATTTGTTAATTGCAAGGCGTATGGCAGATTCAATACATAAATAAATAATTAGTCACTACTGATATTTTATTATATTTTCTTCATATACAGTATACAACATCTAGTGACCCTTTCCCTCTCTACATTTCAATCAAATATCATCACCTCAGTCCTTAGTCCTCAGTCCTCAGTCATTAGAATGAGTGAGCAGAGGAAAATAAAAGAAGAGATAGTTGGAAAGATGATAAAAAGGAAGGGTCCTTTCCATCATCTTTCGAACTATCTCTTCTTTTATCTTTCTTTACTCACTCATTTTAATAAACTTTTCAAACAATATTACTTCGATTTTTACAGTGTAACACACACAAACCTTTTTTAAAAGGATATTTTTGTACAAAGGCGAGCTTAACTTAATGTTGAGTATTCTTCCATCAAACCTTACCTACAGTGATAGAGGAAATTTAAATTTATAGATCACACAATATTTTTACAAATTTGACTCTTAATTAACCTCACCTACCTACCTTTTAAGATGAACCTATAATACGAGTATAAAAGAAATACATAAAAAATGGGATCACATCACATAGTACTAAAAGTTCCTTGTCCCAATGACCCATACGAAACTTACTCCACTAATTATTCGAAAGTAAGCCTAACCAGTTTAACGCCTGTCGGTCTGCAAGGCCACAGGCGCAAACCCATCTCGCACGTGTAAAATGACATACGAAATATTGCTGTACAAATACATTTAAGTATCCAAGTTGGTATAAACTCCACTTTAGGGACTTTAACATGAGCATAGAAGACAGAATTTATAAAATCATAGTCATAATCTATGGGCTGAAGGAGATCTATAATGGTGAGCAGTGTTGCCGTTATAAAAAAATATGATTATTAATGTCGGAAATATTTATTTAACTAACTATTTGGTAACATTTCTGTGTATGTGCTGCCGCTGCAAAAACAAAATGAATTTTTCTTTAAAAAAAAAGAGTTACAATTATTTCGCCATGTAACATACACCATTAACAAACTGCACCTAAGTATTTTTTTTATAAATTCATTTATTTTATTTATAACTTAATTTTTCTACAAAATAGTATATATTACACAGGGTGGAAGGGAAAATTGTCACAATTTTTTTTATAAAAATACACGTAAATTTGACTTCGTCTCGCCTGATGGCAAGCTAAAGGCAAAGTCTCGAAAAAGAGAGTCACCATTTGCTTTGTATTTTTACATAGTGATTAAACGTAAGCCAATTATCTATAGAAAGATCATGTCAGATCAAGAACTACAACCTTCGTAGCAACCTATATCATTTTGATCTTTAACCGTAGGTAAGTATGTTGTATAATACAGACAATTATATTAATTAAAGTCACCGACAATTGCAATGGTGCGCACACTGATAACTTTGTTGCTTACAATGAGGTCAAAAGCCACCGTAATTTGTTGAATGACATTTACTGAGTACCGGAAAAGAATAATAGATGCCGCTAGCTAATCACGTAAATTACAGGACAGCGCCATATAAAGGCTATACGCTGTAGTAACTTCATAAGATCTCGAATTATAGCTTGTAGTCTGTCATAAACGCCTTAATGTCTCGCTAACTCTGCAAAAGTCATATGGGTTTGTCATATGTGGATTTTAGAATGCATATAAACCTACTAAGGATATTTCACTGTTAACCCCATTGAGTAAATCTTTCAATCAGAAATAAATACTTGAATCTAACTGTCAGTATTCGTTTTAACATTTCGAAATAACAAGTAACATAATATCCACCATTCACACTAGAATATCTATTAAAACATTTAAACCAGCCGTGAACTCTAGCATCAAGAAGATATCGATTTCCAGTTTTAGCAATTATAACTAACCGAGGTCATCATAAGCGCAAGAGCATCGATACATTTTATTAATAATTTGTAACATTGAAAAATAAGGAGTCTCTTTTATCTAAGAGGAGTATGGATACAAAAAACCCCCGTCACAAAATACACCTCCAAAAAGTTGAAAATAAATGGAGTTTGCCTTTTAACTTTTGATATACCTAATTGTATTTTGATTCAACGGTTGCCATGTGCCCTAACTGGTTAAGCACTACGTTATATAATCGGAACAATTTCAAGGTCCCCCAACATGGCATTGGCAACAGTTAAATCAAAATATTACTAGGTAAGTATATCAAAAGTTAAAAGGCAAACTCCATTTATTTTCAACTTTTTGGAGGTGTTTTTTGTTTTGGGGGTTTTTTAAATTTTTAACTGAATTTTCATTTTACACTTTTTAAATTGATCTACTAGACAAGCTCTTTCATTTGATACCCATATTGAGGGAGCTATGAAGAAATATGTATTCCGACATGTTGTGCCGGCGGCCATCTTGGACCGATTTTTTTCAAACATAGCTAAGAACACTCACGACTAATATACTTTTCAAACAAAAAAAAACTATATCCAAATTGGTTCATCCGTTTGGGTGCTACGATGCCACAGACAGACACACACACACACACAAAGACACATAAAACTTGTAACACCCCGTCGTTTGGCGTCGGGGGTTAAAAATGTTAATGAAAAAAGAGTTAGTATGTAAATAAAATGATCCGAAAAAATTGAGTACATTTCGTAAATCCGTGTATAACTGACTGTTTTTTAGATAGTGTATTCTTTTTCTGCAATCATATATTATTCCCTAAGTTATTTAATTACTTTTATATTGAGTCTATTATATCCTTACTTGGCATTTAATATTGACCTTTCGCTTTTCCATGTTATCTAGAAAAAAATTGCAGGAAATTCACAAGTTTGTTTATTCCGCGACTTCGTCCGCGTTAAGTTCGAAATAGGAAGGTTTAGACACACTGCTCCCGCGACCTGTTTCTGTGAGCCTGGTACTTCATGAAAATGTACCAGGGTCACAGAAGTACTGATCCCGTGACCGCCACCCACAGAAACCTATACGGTTTGCGGTTCTACTCAACCGATTGCAATCCAACGAATGTATGATTATAATCAAGTCTGATCAAGACCTTCTTAATAAAAAAACCACATCTAAATCCGTTCAGTAGTTTTCACGTCCATCGCGAACAAACATTTCCAATTTACAATTATATAATATTATAGAAGATAGAAGACTTTAGTCAATTACATGACTTTTTTTACTCTATAATATAATGATGTTCGGACGAGACCCTCACGCATCATTAAGTATATCTTAGGTGACGCAAGTGGAACTTACGTCAAGTGTTTTGTTTTCGCATTAACACGGATTACTTATGGGACAAATACTCTTATGTCAACTATTTTACTACAGTACCTACGGTGAATATCAAAACAAAAATTGTAAAGGCGGCTCTCGATGGTACGTAAATTGGTAGATTTCCAAACGTTGTAGGAGTATGTCATTCTATTTTGAAGATCCTACAGACTGCTATGGACATGTATTTATTGCCACAAAAACTCTTTCCTAGTACGCGAATTTACCTAACACACACCAAACACTTACCCCTGTACGCTATGAAGGGTTGCTGCCCTAAATAATATTTATTACGAAGAAATGTGTTACTCAATAAAATCCCAAGTGGACCCATAACATTTTAAGTAAGTAACTAGTAGGTAATGAATGAATCTACAGTTAATTACATTATAATCCGCACGCCGAATGATGATTCCTATGACAGTTCGTTAGCGCTTAACATTGTACTGACGTCCTATCACATCAAATCCTTTAGAGGTCCATTAAAAAGAGGAAAAAACATAATTGTGTACAATTGTAAATTATAAAAATGAATATTAAGAATTTATTACGTAATGTTCGGAAATAATAGAAAAAAACTCAATGCAAATGTACATGGTACGTGCTGCAAAAGTTGCGTCGTCAAGCTGTTATC
Source organism: Eilema sororculum (assembly GCA_914829495.1). NCBI lineage: Eukaryota > Metazoa > Arthropoda > Insecta > Lepidoptera > Erebidae > Eilema > Eilema sororculum. The sequence goes on along the minus strand of OU618552.1, from coordinate 12,532,079 downwards.
GACTAAGAAGGGACACATCGATAAACAAAATATCGATAATTTGTTGGAAATATAAAACAAATGCTTTGAGTTTGTATTTTATTTATATCAATCTGAATCTGATACAGGGTCAATCGGATCTTCAAAATCTGAGTCTGAACTGCAGCTATCCGTGACGTTTATTATTAACGGTTGGTCAATTATATTGTCGTATTGTACATCTCGATCCCAGTCTTGTAAGCAAATCTTCGTTCTTTCGACCACTTTTCGCCAATCGTCAGCTGTCACTTGAGCGCAAGCTTCTTCCAATAAAACCATCATTTTATTTGCCGTGAATGGCGGAGTTGTGTTATGCCTAGCTGCATGACCTGAAAATATTTGTACATTCAGTAATTATTTTTAGAAATATATGCATATACATAATATTATATAAATAAAAAATATAGATACCTTTGATCTGCGCCCATATCAACTCGATTGCATTATATTGGCAGTGATAGGGCGGTAACCGAATTACCGTGTGTCCATTTGATTTGGCCAATTCATCCAAAAAATATGATGGGTGCGTCTGTTGTTTGTGAAAGTTCAACAGTCTAACCAACTCTTTTTTTAACATCTGACTGTCAGTTTCCACACCATTGCCGTGTAACCACTCTATAATTTCAGCTTTTTTGTTATTGCTGCTGGGGGGTTTGTTAATTTGAACTGAGTGATATGAAGCATTGTCCATTAAAATATAGTGAGGCTCATTCAAATTTTCTAATAGTTTTATAAACCATGTCTTAAAGTTTTCGAAATTCATTTCCTCGTGGTACTCCGTTGTTTTCACTGACTTAAAAGCCCACAGGCAATTCGGCACAAAACCTGTAGCTGTGCCAGCGTGGCAAATGATTAAGCGCTGGCCTTTTCCTTCAGGAATTTTTGTGCTGGATTTCGCTGTGTCATCCGTCCATGCCTTACCTACAGTATGATTGGCGTTCAGCCATGTCTCATCAAGGTATACTACCTTCTCCCAGTTATCAATTTGTTTGATTTTGCGAAGAAAATCGCATCGTAGTAAAGATATGTCAGTACGCTCCATTAATATTTTTCTCTTGTCACATTTTTTATAGCGGAATCCACATTTTTTCAAAACGATTCTAAGAGAAGTAGCACCGCCTTTGAAGAGTTCTGCAGCTTTTAATGAAGATAATAACTACTGGCAGGTCGGTAGTTCACCTCGTAGGTAGTAACCATAAATATGTTTGCGTATAGCATCTAAATCAAATTCATCAGGTTCTGTTATATGACATAACCTTTTCTTTTTCTTTGGTGTTAATAGTTTATTGTCCTCCATGGACGACTCCCCAAATTTTTCCTTTGTTATTCGAGAAACAGTAGCCTTTCCGATTCCTAGAGCATCGGTTACACGATCGCGAACATTGTCAAGCGGTAACAAGGGTCCGCCATTTTGTTGTTCACGAGCAAAATAGTCTCGCAAACGAACTACAAACTCGCGAACTTCACTGTTGAGAACAGTTTTCCGCTGTCTTTTCGGCATTTTGCAAAACCGAAAATCAACAAACAGGTAACAGAAAATCAACAAATAACACAAAACAGCGAAAACAGAAACAAAACTCAGCTAACAAAGAAAGACGTGGCGCATACAAGGCGTTAGAGCACTCGTATGACGCGATGTGATGCGGTGTGACAAGAAGACAAAACAGACTGACAAGACATGACATGACTGAATTAAAAAAATACGGTAGGTCTATGGCCTCCATTTAAATACTTTTCCATGTAATCCATAATTGCCAGCTAATTATGAATTCTTTAAAATTCAATTCAAAAAGAATTTTAAATTCTTTAAATTATGCAATTTGAATAAAAATTAAAGTATAGTAAAATAAAATATAATAAGTACTTTTTTATCTAGTGTTTTATGTCCATCAATGCGCGTAGTCTTTTTTTCAAAATAAATAAATATTGCTTATTATGTTGAATGACCTGGCTGAATGACATGACATTTGCCTGAAAAAACAGTATTTTATCGAAATTGTTTCGCATAACTAATACAACTGTCAGTTGAAACGTCATAGGGATCATCATTCGGCGTGCGGAGTATAATTATTGAAGTTTTTTTTACATTGAATTTTCATTACTTAGTAAAATCTGTAATCTTATACTAACTAATGAAAAGCAATTAAATATATTTTTATGAATTATATTAGCTATTATTTTTTATGTAATCTATTTTTATGTATTGGATATATCACAGAACATATTTTGCGCACAATAAAAAAAGTATTGGTATCTCGTATCAAATTCTATAAGTACACAGCTAAACAATTCACATCCTGTTGAGGCGTTAAATTTAGTTACGTTACGTAAAACGTACGTTCAGTTAAGTGTTTTCCAGAAGTCCAGACAGAGAATCAAAGAATCAATTTCATTTATTCAGTTTAGGCCCATAAAGAGCACCTAGGAAAGTCATAATTTTATATTGATGAATGGAATGTCAAGAGTAATAAATAAAATATGTAAATCATTTGAAAATGATTCTTTCACTGGTTCGGTAGGTTGGTTCAACTGAGAAGAAACTCAGTTAACTCGATTATCCTCCTTTTTTTACCACTAATGTATAGACAATCTTACATTAGTGGTTATTCGTTACTAGAGTAGAATAGAACAATGACTTTCGATGGTATTTCGAATTTCAATTCGATTCTACCATATTATGTTAACCATTTGTCTGAAGTGGCAGTTCAGTAGGTAAACGGATATTACTGAGAACATTTATGGCCGTGAACTTATAGTAAACTCATGAATAAGCATTTATTATTTATATATTTGTATAAATTTATCATAATAGGTTTTTTTGACGTGTAAACTCCCTAAGAGGTACTTACATTGACGTATTTCTAGTCGTGAACTTGTGACTTAAGTATTCATATTGTGCAGTTGATACCTGTTCTTAAAATAGATATACTGTCATTTCAGATAAAAATAATTTGGACACAGTTTTGAAAGCAATATCATCTGGAAGTATTAATTTGATATGTGTCTAAAATTTTATGAACTGCCAGAACTATCAATATATTAACTGTAAATAAATAAATGCATACCTTTTTTCTCTTGTTCTAACTGTGTGTTTTATTACCCGACTACGGCGAAGCCAAAAGGAGGGTTATGATTTTGACAGGCTATGTATGTATGTATGTATGTATATATGTATGTATGTATGTATGTTCATTTGTTCCCTCATAGCATAGCACCTCAACTACTGATTAGAACTAGACATACGACGTATCGTTACAAGCGGCTTGATCGTCCGATGGTTATAGGCTATATGACGTGTCACTCAATCTTGTGTGGCGCCCTCTAGCGCTCATAAGATACTATGTTAAAAAATAAATTTGAGATAAATATGCCGTGTTTGGTATCAAATGAAAGGGCTTAATAAGCACATTTCAAATATGTATAAATTATTAGCTTTACCTTGCCCCAAAATAATATAAATAAAAAATAAAGTTTAAAACTAAAACCCGACTACCGAAAAATCACGCTCTAAAAGTAACAAACAAGAAAATAGCCGTGGTCGTATGCCACTTACTCTGACAAAACAATATATTCTAGGGAAAAGTGGCATACGACCACGGCTATTTTCTTGTTTGTTACTTTTAGAGCGTGATTTTTTGGTGGTCGGGTTTTAGTTTTTTTAGTGTTGTTAACAGAAGTAACGTCATCTACATTTCATTCGCATTCACAAAATAAATAACAATAGGTACTCAAATAACAGTACGATACTCAAAACACGTGCTAATTGCGTATATTTGCATTATCTATTCGTACCTAAGTAAAATCTTCTACAGTTTTTTCCATGTTTATTGCAAGATGACTGTTTTTACCACAGGTTTTTACAATGATTATAAAAGGCCTTAAAACTATTTATAGTTTACATTTCATGTGCGGACATCGATCAAGGTCAACTAAAGACATCTAACCAAAAAATATGAAGTCTTGACCTGATTGACCTTATATAGAGATTGAAATAAGATTAAGTTTTTTTCAAACAGAGATTGCGCTTTGATTTTAATTTGGCACGTCATTTGAGAGCCCTGCTTCAATCGGCTTGCTTAGCACTGTTATTAAAAACCGTTGGTTTTATAACGCTCTACATAGCACTATAAAGAATGTTGTAAAACATTTATTTATTAACAACAAAATAAAACTGTAACTTCGGTTTTAACTACTCTATACAGATATCAAACTGTAGATATGCACAGTGCGACATAGAACGCTCTGACGGAAGCGTCGTTGTAAAGACATCAACGCGTCATTTGACACAAAGAGCCCTTTATGAAAACTTTCTATTCAATATGCTTACTTCCGTATTTAATTTTATACTAGCTTTTACCCACGGCTCCGCCCGCGTGGATGTCCTTGGGGATTTATCACAAAATTATTTATACAAGCAGTTAGCGCGTCCTAAGAATATAAAATTTAGAAGAGTCATAAGCGCTCATAACCAACGTGGAAACAGTGAATATGAATATAGACGAAGAATGCCGAGTAAAAGCTAGAACTTCTACTAATTAACTAGAAAGCAGTAGATACTTACTATCTCTGCCAAGTCTATTAATAATTCTAGGGAAAGCATTATTCCTACCAAGAATATATCAAAATTGTAGATTTAGATCGAAGAATAATTCCCTGGATATGTGCTGTGGCTTATAAATCCACTTTAGATAAGGTTATATAAAGACTAGCTTGTGCCCGTGACTTCGTCCCCGTTAAGTTCGAAATAGTAAGGTTAAGGACACACTGGTCCTGTTCCCGCGACCCAGATAAAGTTCCTTAACATTTCTGTGAGCCTGGTACTTTATGCCAATGTACCAGGGACACAGAAATACTGATTTAGTGTTCGCGACCCACAGCAACCTATATCTTACGTTTGTTTCATTGCTATCAAACAAACGTAATATTTTAAGTCTGATCAAACCTTTCTAATAAAAAAAAACCGCATCAAAATCCGTTCAGTAGTTTTTGCGTCCATCGCAACAAACATTTCACATTTACAATTATATAATAATATAGATAGAAGATAAAATAAATCATACACATCCTTATTTTAACTTAATAATTCTTGGGCAAACTGGTTTGACAAGTTTCAACCGCACCTAACGATAGTTATACTCAACTCTCGTGACACAACTAATGCTAATCAATTTACGATCGGAAATTCAATTCAAATCCGTGTACGTCAATTCAGTACTCAAAATCTGTGCAGATAAATAGTATTAGCAATAGTTTTTTTTTTTTTAACCGTGGGGGAAAATCCTTCATGGATGTTATGCCGGACTCCTACCGACTAAAAACCCCCACGGCAATGTCCAGAAGCCTACGGATGGGAGCCCCGGGTAAGCCCTCGGAAGGATGTCCCAGGACTCCCATGTGTTAGCAATAGTTATAATATAATAATAAATAATTTATTTCATTTAAGCGTAATACAATGTGTCCATCTCAAAGTAAAAATTAAAACACTAATTTATCATAAAGCATGACATATTATCAGAAACAGAGTGAACGTCAGTGTCTGTGCTAGTATTATACTGTGTTACAGACACTGCTAGTGCCTTACAATACATTCTTAGTTATTTCTAGTGAAAAGTGCTAGCCGTGGTCATGGCTAGGTATTATTACTTTTGAGCCCTGGTTCACAGCGAGAAGTACGGTCTAAGTAGGTGCCAGGTGATAAGGCAGCCAAAATATCAAATGCCAAAAACTTTTTGCAGCACAGAGCAATTTTTGAACTTATTTGAAAACAGAGCAACACTAAATCATCCCTACACTTCATGCCGGGATGCGAGAGATATGCTTTTGGCAATCTCACCTCCGGCAACCAAGGACCCAAGACGGCGTGCGTTTTAGTCGGTTCGAGTCCGACATAACCATGGTGGTATCCATGGGGATTTATCGCACGATAAAAAAAAATCCCTGCACTTCAAACTACTCAACTACTCATTCTGGGAAATACATTGGAGTGTGTATATACATAGTAAATAATGGTTTTATAATTGACTTAATAAGAATTGTATGTGTTCAGATTACAATTCTTGGTAGACAGCATCTAGTGCAGTAATTGAATGCATAATGACTAGCTATTCTTTATTTAGTTCAGGATGTGTGCTGACACTTAGGTATCTAGTACGATTAAATAAATTAAGATCAGGTCTAACCGCAAGAACAATAAAATGTTTTTACAACACATAATAGATGGTAAATAAGCACGACGAAGACGAAAAGTGGTTGGAAAAATGAACGTGTGCAACACTAGTACCAAGGGTGTCACACTCGTGCTGCCGACATTGTCACGACAGCTTCTGTGGCGTGCCGGTAGTGAACGCGCCTGCCACGCAGGATGCGCGGGTTCGATCCCCAAGCAGTGAAAATATTTGTATGCATGATATGGCTATTTGCATTGGTCACCGAGGAACACCCAGTTCCTATTGTATGTATTGACAAAGAAAAAGTCCATTCTAGATTCCAAAGCACAAGCTAATTAAGCTTATCATGGGTCTAAATGGCGTTGTGTAGAATGTTGTGGAATATTTATTTATTTATTTATTATTGTAAAAACCTTCCTGAAGAACCTTATATTGTAGTCGCTTGGTAAAACCACTAATACGAAAATACTTCTACCTACTACGAAAATCAATATTTTTCTATATAATCTGTACTGTTTCTTAGTACATAAAATACATGCTAAGCTTAGTCTAATATGCTTATTAGTTCGGGCTTAGACACCATTTTGCAATCAATATGGCCAAGAAATAATTTATTCAACATTCAACAATTTATATAGGTGAACAAGTTACTTTAATAAATCATGTTTATCCGTTACTCGGGGCCGAACATATAGCCATCAAATTTGACCTCAGTCCATACCAAAAACTAGAACCTGAATGAAATTATTATTTTTGCATTGAGCGGGTTCGATTCCCGCTCAGTGCAAATATTTGTATGCATGAATATGGCTATTTGCATTGGTCTGGGTGTTTCTATGTATAATATGTATGTATTTACAAAAAAAAAGTATATAAGTATGTTTATCCGCATTCTAGATTCCATAACACAAGCTATTAAAAAGCTTACCATGGGTCTAGATAGCGCTGTGTAGAATGTTGTGAAAAATATTTATTTATTTATTATGAAGATCACAAATTGATCATTTTCGGCCTTTTTCGTTAGGTAGTTTTCCTGTACACCTGTGACCACGGCTAGTGCATTCTATGGTCTGGGCTCCAGATAACCATTAACGTTATTCTGGGCAATGATACAAAATTTATCCGTGTCGTGACGAAGAAAAAATACAAGTATCATCACCTCATCTCATCCGAAGAGTTTTGTAAGAGGATACTAACGACAAAAATACGCAGACGATATTCCTGCCAGAGAAGGAAAGCCCGAAATAAAACACTGAACCGACCCTTCTGGCCAGCGTGGAAACAGAAGGCTAAAGCCTTCCAACGTTAGGAGAGCCCTATGTCCAGCAATGGCCAGCGATGGGCTCATTGATCTGGGTATTAAAGGTATTTTGGGGACACCGCTGTCCCCCCTCCTGAGGAGGGCCAGACCGTAAGGGATGGCCCTGGGTCAGCCGGGGTGCGAGGGATATGTCTATGACAACCTCACCTCCGGCCTAGCACCAAGACCCACAGTCGGCGTGCGGTTTTAGTCGGTTCGAGTCCGACATAACCTCCCCTTCCGGCTCCGGCAGGGGGAGTATCCGAGGGGATTTCCGCACGAAAAAAAAAAGGGTATTAAAGGTATTATAGCTATGTATAAGATTAAACTTAGTGTCAATTTTTTTTAAAGAATATTTGAACCGAAGTTACTAATATTCCCTCTAACCCCTCCAACTAAGCTAAATTGCTTGTGCTAGCAATGGGTTCTGGCCAGGATCAAACCCGGGACCTCTCGATCGTAACGCCGACTCCTTAACCACTAAGCTACCGACGCTTAAATTAATTATTTCCTGGCACATAAAGTATTTTGTAGGTCTATTTATTATTTCATCACTGCACAAAAACGTGTGTGAACGCATTCAAGGATTTTATTTTGATTAAATTATTCTTTAAAATGAATGCAGCTTTAAAATGCCCTTGCCATTGCTGGGAATTGTTGATTTACAAGGTACGTATCAGATTTTTATGTTATACATAGCTAGATTTTTAGACTGGAGAGTCAAGTACGGTATGTACCAGTTTTTGTGTTGGACTGTACACATACAATTGTATGAAACAAAGTATACCCATCCGAGTTTAGTTATCCACGTTTTTTCGTGGATTTGTCATCTCTTGATAATTTTATATTCACTACAATTTACTCCAATTTGTCGAAAATGATTGGCGATAAATCTTGGGTACACCTAGGTGTCGTTGAAATTATGGCGGTAAGTAATGATTGGCATATGGGTGAATATCAACACGAAGATTTTTTTTAAGGTTAGGTGGCGCAGGTTTCCAAATTCTTAAAAGTAACTTTGTTGTAATAACTCCACTACACGGCATCAAGCTCAATAATCATCTGGAAATCTCACTGTCATATATAAGGATTGAACCCACTACACATAGGTAGTCGATTGGTGGTATGACCAATACGTATGTATGTAGTCAATTGAATGGAAACTTTGTAAGTGACCTTAGTATGAATTATAACTTTGCGATACGACCATGATTTATAAGGTTTTGAGTGTCTTGTTCTTAAAAAATATCGATATTATATTTTACGAACATACTATTTTATTAGAATATACCATTTTTAGCGTGAAAACGCCTCACAATTTTGTCAGGAGTTACCTTATCTAAGATAGCTTTTGCCCGCGGCTCCGCCCGCGTGGATGTCGGTTATCGCGACCAAGCATAGCCTATGTCTTTTCTCATGGTCTAATCTACCCCTATACCAAATTTCGGCAAAATCGGTTCAGTGGTTTAGGCGTGAAAGCGTAACATACAGACAGACAGACAGACAGAGTTACTTTCGCATTTATAATATTAGTATGGATTATACAGGGATTTACAGAGTCCACCGAGACATTCGAGGCCCATGGCATATGTATAATTACAAGTATGCGCACGTCAAACTCCACCACCTGCTGAATGACGGACGAAGCTCTGACGTACCTACGTTTTACTCTCGGGTTTAGGGGGCCAGATGGCAGCCACACCCGTTAAAGCTAAAACTAACCAAATCATAGTAAGACCTCAGGTTTGAAAGGGATTTGAGAACGGATGAAATTCATTAATTTTACTGTACAGACACGAGTTGTTTAGCCGTGTTGGTTTTCGATTGAGTAGATTAGGACCACCCCAGCTCTTCCTGAGGGTGTCACAAAAGGCGACTAAGGGATAGGGCTGTTACCAATCCGACCCCTATTACGTCGGGGGACCGAAAATCATAATTGGCGAAACGTGGGTACTAATAAGTACACTTCTGCCTACCCCTTCGGGGAAACAGACCTGTTCCGATGGAGATATGAGTAAAAAAGAAATGCCTACCTACAAATTTTTTCAACAAAGTACTTTCACGATTTTTTGTATGAGTCGAGCTTTCGAACCGTTTGTTCGTTTCGATAACTTGCAAGCTCACACTGGTACCATTTGTTATTGGTAGTGAAAGTTTCTGAGACAGTACTTACCATACGCATCTCAGCGTACACAATGGGTGGCCCACGAATTGTATGAGATAACTGTCCTACTTGAACTTCTAAATAAAAACTTAAAGGCATCACCATGCTTGACTCGTATTTGCTAATTGAAAATTAATAAATCTCTTTGGAAACTAAAAAAATAGTTTTTGGTTTCAATAGTTCTATCAAGAATGATAGATATAAAAAGTTGGTAATAGGTAATTCACTTGATACAATTATTTTGCTCTGTGGTTTTGCACAACATTTTTATACCCAGCAGCTATAGATAATATACAGAAAAGATTATGAAGTGGGATGCTCAATAGTACATCACAGTATCTTTTTTTTTAATCACCAATTTAACTTCTATGTTAGGTATTACTTATAAGCCAAATAGGTTTTTATAAAATGCTTTTGTATTTTTATGTATTTTGTTAAAGTGATAAAAATAAAAAAGAAATCGGTCACTCTCGAACGAGTAGAGAAGTCAAGATTTTAATCAATTTGTCTGCAAGTCGCAACTGTCCTACAGTTGTAAATTAAATCAAATAGTCTTCAATTATATTTATTATTTTCGATTCCACTAGTCTACAATCTCAATAATATTATGTGTAATAAGGTACATTAGTTCTATCCTAGGTCCTAGGTCAAAAGGTGAGCATGAAACTTGCACTTCGTAATTATATACTCTATGCTAATTGCTGATATTTCTTTATGTCCGTTGGAGTAATTAAACGGTAATATTATCCTAACTATGATAGATGAATTGATACGTGACCATCTATTAATTCATCCGCATTCTAATCCATAACACAAGCTGCAGGTACTCTATTCGGTTAGGTACCTACTTATTTAAAGATAAAAACTGAAAAATATTAATAAGCTGAGTTTTTAAATAAAACATAACGCGGAAGCGTGCTCCATTTTGTACTTTGACGTGTTTAAATGATTAATTTATAATTACTTTATATTGAAATTTATGTGATTATAATTACATTATAATCCTTTTTTTTATATTATATAAAACCATATTATACTATAATTATATTGTAATTAACAGTAAATTAGTTGGTAATAAAGATGATTTTAATCTATAAAAAAAATGTAATCTTAGTATAAATATTATTATTAAATACGAGGTGAACGATTCGTTTGACCTAGGATACGATATTAAGTTGTTATGCACATACCTAGCTAACCGTGAAGGTACCTTCTAATATAAAAGGGTAAATAAAAAAAGATGTACATATTACGGTTTACAACGCATACCGGACATTGCCTCAATGTGTATTAAAAAAAAAAAGTCACACTAATTTTCAACCCTTAAATTTTAATACACTTACCTACCTACCTAGGCTAATTTAGTCAAAAATGTATTCAATAATAATTATCCTTCAAATATCCATGATCATATATTCTGATAAATGCCATAAACATAAGAATAAATTCGATGTAAATTTTTAGTTTCTAGAGTTTGGACTTCAATTTTTTTTTATTTAGGACATGTACCTATGTTAGACGACTTCACTATACACCTTTTAATACAACTTTATAGGTTATAAAGAAATTATAATAATATATCTTGTGTCGATTGTACAATGAGATAGTGTTATCAGGTTAAATTAAACTTTTATCAAAGTCCCTACTTAAACATTTACCTACTAACAGACCTTGATAATGTCATTGCGGATTTCAAACTTGTTTTAACTAATAGAACCAATCCTACCAATACGATGTTTTATTAAATTACTCTTGGTTCGTTAAGTAGTAACCTTCATAGTTAAATACCAATGACCTCGTCACAGAATCACTTAACAAAACATGTTTTCTAAACAAACGACCCCAACAAAGAGCAAACGCCGACTGAAAGAAGCTGCATGAATAGGTACAATAATCTATGCGACAAGTAGGTTGTAGTAAGGGTGTGTAACAACTTCTAGGTGAGGTTGACTTCGATAGATGTTAGTAAGACCCTTCCTCATAACATCCATTAAACATAACTCAACTTCACCTGCAAAATCCATACTAATATTATAAATGCGAACGTAACTCTGTCTGTCTGTCTGTCTGCCTGTCTGTCTATATGTTATGCTTTCACGCCTGAGCCACTGAACCGATTTGATGAAATTTGGTATAGGGGTAGATTAGACCATGAGAAAGGACAAAGGCTATGTTTGGTCGGGATAACCGACATCCACGCGGGCGGAGAAGCAGGCAAAAGCTAGTAGTGTTATATGCTAAATGACTGCACAACAGGGAGTAAAGTTAAGAAGATATTGATGATAAGAGAATATACCTAATCTTAAATAATGCATTGACTCTAGTGATGCACATTTATCAGAAGTCAAATTTAATCTGCATGAACCTAACGTAGGTAAACGTTCTAAAAGTTATTCACAATTCCATTCTAAAAGTAACTTTCGCTATTTGAACTGCCCCAGTCCACATAGCTGATGATACTGGTGTGATGCATGATACTCAAATAGTCGTTACAAATAAAAAAATCGTTCCCTATCACGCGTTCTGTATTTGAATGAGACGGATTTCCCATATAAGTAGTAAAAAACAATAAGGTTCATGAAAAAAAAAAACTTATCGTAATTTTTGACCCTTTTGGCGTAGGTAGGCACTTCAATAATTGTAAACAGGATATACCTACATTATATTTTTTAAATAGGAAATATTTAATTACGAATTCAAAGATCGCTAAGTAGTATAATATTTGTTAAATATTATTATGATAATTATATTGATAGCATTGTGAACCTTGTGCCAACAATCGTATTAGGCTAAGCTTCCGTTGATGTGCAAACAAGTAACGTGAATACAAACGTAAAATAAGTGCAGTCGACAAAGGAGACAAGGTTACACCTTTACATACAACTTTAGATAAAAAAAAGTGGAACCGTATAACCGTATCTCCTTTGGTGACTGTTCAAGGATTTTACGTAGGTATTATGTATCACTTATGCGTCGCTTCAATGGAAAGTCATTGCAGAGAAGAGACTACAAGAGTAAGTTATAATAGCATAGCACATTTTATAATAGTACCTGAGTGGGTACAGTCAGCGTCATAAATATCTACGACTAAGTCTAAAATTTTTTTTTTTTTAAAAAGGGTACGTCAATTTGACTTCACCTCGCCTGATGTTAGGCTAAAGGCAAAGTCTCGGAAAGAGGGTCACCATCGCAAACATTTACCATGTTAACAGTGGTGGCACTCAGCTTGACGGCCTCATTAGATGCCTTTTCACGCCCCGCTTAAAGGACCCGGGACTGTAGGAAGAAGGAAACACGTGAGCTGGCAGGGAATTCCAGGTCTTAGTGGTGCGGCATAGGAATGAATCACTGAAACGCTTGGTTCTAGCAGGTATACTCTGCACCGTAAATGGATGGCATCTTAGCCCTGCACGTGTCGTCCTGTGTAGGAAAGAGGAGGGTGGGACTAATTGGAAGAGCTCGTCAGAACATTCACCATGGTAGAGACGGTAAAAAACTGCCAAAGACGCAACATCTCTACGCATCTGCAAAGGCTCGAGGATGTTCGTGACCTCAGGATCCCCAATAATGCGGACCGCACGTCGCTGCAACCTGTCGAGAGCATCTAATAAGTGCTTTGCGGAGCCGTCCCAGAGATGTGAGCAGTATTCCACGCAGGAACGAATCAGGGTCTTGTATAGAAGACACCGCTGCTCCGGCGTGAAAAAACGTCTCACTCTGTTCAGGACTCCGAGTTTACGCGAGGCTGATTTGATGATACTCTCGATATAGTTTTTGTTATTCAGTTTGCAGCGAACATCCATACCGAGGATAGTGAGGTGATCCTGCAGTGGCAGTGGTGTGCTCTGAAGAGTGGGAAGGGGAAATGATCTTAATACTCTCGTATCAAGGGCAAATCAAACTGTTTTATTGATTAATATGGTATTATTGTCAGAACTAAAGGTGTACCTATATGTGTAAATATCAGAACAATCGGTCAACTGGATCAAACAACGAAATTAAGATCATTTTGAGTACTCCGTTCGTCAACATCTTTCTGATGCTGAGTGTACAAGGGGCTCGCCGCATAATGCGTATAGAATTAAGAAACAGGTCGAGAGATGGGGAGCAGAACGAGATAGTGTGATAGTGAGAATGGAGACGAATGGTGTAGGGTAGTCAGAAGAGATGTCAAATATTCTGGCACATAATACTCACATACATTGACATCTCCGCTCATCTCTGCATGAATTTTGAATAAATGTTAGGCTTTTATGAAGTTGTTAGCTGTGTACTTGGAAGTTGAAAATTTCTACAATATTTTTTCTTGTATAAACAAGGTCAATGTCGTAGGTACTAATTTGTATATATTCTATAGCCGTACTGTAAACTGAAGGGTCTAATTAAAGCAAGTAGATCATTTTGTTCATGAAAATCTCCTTGGTAGTTTCCTTTTTGTTAGGAAATGATTACCCATTTACTTATCGCCTTAGCTTATCTACTTATGTATAATTAAATAATTTTATTATATTATACCATTTTTGTTTAATTATTATCTTTAATGTTATCTTTATTTCATAATATACGTAAAAAGTCGACTGTAATATAAATTATACGATAAATAAATAGGTAACGATTAAGACGTTTTGTTACTACCTTGTATCTATTATTTAGGACCTTCAATAAAATTAAAATTATTAGATACAACAATACTAAAAAAAACTACTTATTGTGTATATTTAAAAAATAAAACCTTCTTTTTATTCATGTACTTAGGCACTTTATGTAATACTGTCTATTTAGAACATGCAATTCCCTTGGACCTTGCATAAATATTTGCACTAAGTGGGAATCAAACCCACGACCTCCGACATGGCAGTCAACGCTCTACCGCTACTGCACAGAGGTCCTAGATACCTACCCACTAAGGTAATAACCTACTAAGAATTAGGCGAATAACTTATGGACTCTGCCCTGACCCCATGGAGAATTGCTCACACAAAGACAACCACAAAAACTCAATGATATTGAATAAAATAAAATATACAAAAACCTGTTTATCTCGACCTTGTAGCAAAGTGACTTTTTGACATTAATACTTAATTGAACTTTCTCAACAACCTTGACGGAAGGAAAAGGTGTAGGTACTTACTTAAAAGTTCTACATTTTGATGACTAAACCGATATTTGGTAGAGGGTTTACAGGGTGTCCACACAGATCTTCAAGACTGCTCTGACCAACCTCAACTGCAAGCCGGTGAACTTGCTGGTTTACCAGTGCAGTCTTTCCTGTCAACAGTGACGTAGCTTAATGACCAAGGGCCCCGTACAAAAAGAAACAAGGGCCCCATAGTTATTCATTTTTGCTACGAAAACTCTCTCGGACATCGCACGTTGGTTTACCAGGTGGGCATGTCTAGACCCCTACTGGCCTTGGCCGCTGACGTGCTGTTGGGGATCAAATCCTTCCTCCCTTTTTTCGTGCTGAAATCCCCTCTAATACCACCCCAGTTGTCTACCAGGGGTAATAAAATATACCTACCAATTTGATCAGAAGATCAAACAACGATCAACGAAGATCAACTTAAATTTATTTAATTACATAAAATAATCAAATATCTTTATTTTATCATAGATACCAAAATTAAACATCATAACTATTAATTAATCTGAGGTCATGGGTTAAATTCAACAACTTTTCAATATTAAGTGCGCAAAGTCAAATTAATTTAATTCGACGATTTTGAAATTTAACAAAGTTTTGAAGGTTAATCAAGCCTGCTCATTAGTGATCGATTAGGTTTAATCAATTAAATACAAATCATTTATTTTATTTCGAAAGGTTTTTGCGGGCGCTTTTTGAGAGAATATTAGAAGTTTTATTATTTATTTGAAGTTGTATCCTATCGACAGGAAGTTTTGCATATTCACCGTAGAAAAAAGAATCTTTTGTATATCTAACCAATATCTACTTTGTGTTTAGATTTACTTTTCACTCTCCAATTAAGTAACTATAAATTGAAATAATTAATTTTTCATAATAATTTACACGTCAATCTTTTTTATAAATAATATTAATAGCAAAAAAAAAGAAATACTTACATTTACAAAGCCGAACAGCAAAAAAACACAAAATATTTATTCAGTATGTCCAGTTTTTTTTTCGTCGATCGAAAAATATTTGTCGAACTGAAAGTATCACAGTGTGTAGCCAGTACCTGGTGCGAACGCGTAAATCCGTCGGACGGTCGCGCCCAACTGACGAACGCACGAGTCTCAAGTTTTGGTGTCGTGAATGTTATCAAAACTACCGGAGACGCTAAGATTTTGAAAGCTAAACATATTTAAAACATGTATTTCCATTCAATTTCAAGACCTTAAACCTTGAGAAAATGTTTCGGTCTGGTAGGTAGATATGTTCATCTTCATTTTTAAAAACAGAATTGTAAGACCGCCAGACCGTTATATTTGTAAATGAGACTGTGTTTAAAACTAATTAAATATTGCACTGCCACTGCAGGCAGTCTCGTATTTTTACTGTAGACAAAACATATTTTTCATACTGATAAAATCTTCTGACATTCGTTCTAAATTAAAATAAGTAGACAATATAGCTTGCTAACGACTGACGGGATAGTTTTATATTTTACCCCTTATGTGGACATTTCCAAAAATCCGTCCTAGAATGCTTACAAAGAAATCTCAGGAACTGCGGGTCTAATTTCAAAAAATCTTTTAATTTTGAATAGCCCGTTTATCGAGGAAGGTTATAGGTCAATAACCTGAAAATGAAGAACATAGCTTACTAGCTTTTGCCCGCGGCTCCGCCCACGTGGATGTCAGTTATCGCGAACAAACATAGCCTATGTCCTTTCTCAAGGTCTAATCTACCCTTATACCAAATTTCATCAAAATCGACCGGTTCAGTAGTTTAGGCGTGAAGGCGTAACATACAGACAGACAGACAGACAGACAGACAGACAGAGTTACTTTCGCATTTATAATATTAGTAGATATGTATATGGATATTATCATTGAATATATATTATCTTTGAATAAAAATAATAAATTTACCGTAAAAGTCAAGCAGACCATAAAATTATTCACACTAAAAATCTCCTTCAAACTTTTTTTCGCATTTATAATATTAGTATGGATAACCTTCGTCGCTAAACGGTCTATTCTAAATAAAAAGATTTTTTGAAATCAGATCAGTAGTTCCTGAGATTTCTGGTAGGACGTAAGGCAGCGCCAACTAAAGCGACTGGGCTACATAAAAATAGGTTAAGACGAGTATCTCACGCACCCAGCGCCAGCTGCGCCAGTCAGTCGTTGCGCGACCACTTTAAAAGTTCACTTGGAAGCTAATTGATATATCGAAATAATTATATCAGAAGTATTTTTTTCTTTTCAACCCACACAGCCTAGTGGTATAGGTAATGGACTGCTGAGACGAGGTCTCGGGTTCGATCCCAGGTTTACCATGGCACACACCCATGACTTTTCGATGCTTTTCGAAGTTATGTGTGTATTTATCGCAGGTTTATAAGTGCCCGGTTAATGGCAATAGGCTCGCCCCCTATTACATTGGGACCTTAACATAAACTGGCGAAAAGTGGGTGCTAGCACCTCTACCTACCCCTTCGGGGAATACAGGCGTGAGTTTATGTTATGTTATGCAATTATGCTAAAACTCAAAATTTGTGAACATTCTCCATTATCGGGAACTACTGGCATCTGTTACCCCAACCCAGGGATATAACTGCGCTAGGTCGCCTCGTCTGTAAATAAGCACATGTACCGGCTTGCAGATGAGGATTTCTTGAGCCTCGAAGAACTTGGTGGGGCCCATACATGTCAAGATACAGCCTTATATATAACTTATTACCTTTTTCAGCTGCCCCTACGTGGAAATCAGGTCCCGTTCCAGCGGGAAACGTTCGAGTGGAGATCAACCCAAGGGAACCAATTATAGACTTTAAATTAAATGAAATCTTATTTTAGACTTTGAACAAAGTATCGCTGTACCTACCAATTTGCAGTCGGATTTATACAGGCACTTGCTTTTGCCCGCGGCTCCGCCCGCGTGGATGTCGGTTATCGCGACCAAACATAGCCTATGTCCTTTCTCAGGGTCTAATCTACCCCTATACCAAATTTCATCAAAATCGGTTCAATGGTTTAGGCGTGAAAGCGTAACATACAGACAGACAGACAGACAGGGTTACTTTCGCATTTATAATATTAGTATGGATTTATAAGGGTGAATAAGTTACAAACATCCAAAGATATTCACAAACTTTTACATTATCAAAGTATTTTTTTAGATGCATACTTAGGTAGTACATTACATCTAATAAAACTTAATTAAGTACGTTTGCAATCAGACGTTGTTGTTCTCGATTATAATCATGTTCGCATGTGTAAAGGCATAATGAAAAAGTTGTTCACAACCACTATACCTATAACGGTAACCGGTTTCTGAACAAAAAGTAAGGTATGTGAATTGGCAGACTTAATACTTATATAATACAAATTACAATCTGTTCTAAATTGCAGCATGAGATTTACAAAATTTATATTCACGCCTGTCAGTCCCCGAAGGAGTAGACAGAGGTAAATGACAACTGTGATTTTCGGTCTGGTGTAGGTAATAAATACCTAAATAATGAGCCTACGGTCGACAAGGCGGGAGCTTTATTATTTATTACCTATTAAATTGGCGATACGAAGTTCACCGGGTCAGTTGTACCAAAACTGGCTGCACTTCAAAAAGCGTGCAGTCAGGTAGCTTATTAGATAAGGAGACTTTACGATCGAGAGGTCCCGGTTTCGTATCCTGGTCATTACAGTATCGACGTGTACCCACTCCTAATACAAGCAATATAGCTTATGTACTTATAAGTCGTTTCGGTTGCTAGGTTCCTAATATTCTTTTAAAAAAATGGCGGTCTTCATTCGAGCGTCAATCCCAGTTATATATGCACCCAAATCCTACACCTTGAAGCCTCCTAGGCCTCTTACTGCTACTCCTGTCCATAATTTAATTATTTTGGCATTTATGGTAAGTATATCAAATAATCAACACACATTGGGAAATCACTACGCGGACATAGGGATTTCCCAATCACCCACGTCCAAAGTTTGCATTTGGGAGCCCTGGGTCCGCATATTGCTTTTCATTGCTATATTGGCTTTGCGAGAGTGACTGCTAACTCGAGAGGAGAACCTGCGCTATAGCTTAGTCTGTCTATACCGGCTTGCAGGTGAGGTTGGTTTGGATGCTTAGAGATCTTGGTGGGCTCCAAGTGCTCCACTGCTAACGTAGCATCCCGCACTATGCTCAAAACACACCCAAAAATGTGTACTTATTTAGAGTTGGTACCTACATTTTGTGACGTGACTGAGGGAAATATATCCCGGTAGGTAACAATATCTACCTACATAATTAGTTTTAAGTACTCTTGTAGAAGTAAAGGTCTTGCCGTAGATACTGCAGTGTAAAAATTATCACAATTTACTCACCTACACAAGTGGTAGGGATTGGCCTTGAGTTAACAAGAAGAAACGTTGCTACATCCACTTCACCCCACCAATTTAACAGTTAATAACTTGTGCATGTTGCATTTATAATTGAAATACTTAATACGCAACGAAGGTCGTGTTTCACCTTTAGATGGTACAACTTATTACTATCAATTTAGCCTATCGGAGTCTACTGCAGGACAGGCCTCTCCCAACTAAACTCCAACCGATCATCCGCCTTCCCAATTAGGTATTATCCCTTTAGTTAAAATAAATTATCTTACCGAGCTTATTAAATTAAGAATGATAAGAGTTTAGCGTTCACCTTCAGCTTACCATCAGGTGAGGTGAATTCATAGTTATTAACATGTCCAATAAACCCTTCGACTGATCATTTCAAGTGTTGGCCCGCAGGTTGGGCGTGCGGGCGTTTTATATAGCAGCAGCATCGTCATGTGCTGAGATTCGGCTGTACTATTTTATTTTCCGAAGTTTGAATTCTCTTGGTGTGAATTCGAGTTTTTATGCATAATAATATAATAGTGGTGGATTTTTAGACAACGCACACAAGTGTAGCAAAGCGGCATATGACACTAAATTGTGACTTTTCATATTTAGTACCTATCAAATCTCCCTCGAAAACCTGTAATAAAATCCCCACAACTTTACTAAACGATCATCATTCATCGTCATCATTATCAACATCATCGACTCATCGTCATCATCAACAGATAAAATAAGACATTGCTTAAAGGTTTTGAAACCAAGCCAAAAATATACATTAAAAAATATCGTGTGTGATATCATTTGTCAACAATGTCAATATTGTCAACCTCGACTGTCAAGTGTCGGTGTCGGACGTCAAGTTTATTTACAAAGTTACTGGATTGTGTGATGAAAAACATTCGTTTCCTATTTTCTATTCACTTTTCATTATAGATAAACTTCCAGTAGCTACCGAGTGGTTTTCACTATGTTAACCTTACATTTAAGGCATATTTACCGCATTAGCGATAAAGTTATCATTCGCACGTTGAGAAATTCAAGGTTAGAAAAAAGGGGACCAAATCCTGGTTTAGATAATCGACTCAAGTCCTTTGAATCTGAAGGTTTGCGTATAAGAGATGAAGATCCTGAAACAGTAATGGACCAATCGGCAAGTGACTTCTACAATGTAAGTAATTTCTTTGTTACTTAAAAGTTGTTTTTAATCCCTATCTTTTTACTTTAGTATTATGTTTTTAACAACTTTTAAATAATTGTAATAGGTTGGCGAAGCATACAATGAACACATGAACGAAACACTAATGGGTAAATATGAAATGCGTCACCGCATTGTAAAGCAGAAGTACTTTAAAGAGAACAGGCCTAACCTGTTGACTTGGAGTGAAAAGGAGCAAATAAGACACATGGCCAACAGTGACCCTGACGAGTGGACAGTTGAAAAGCTAGCTGAAAGCTTTCCAGTAACTATCCCTGTTGTTAAGGTAACTAATTCTGTGTTTACTTACAATCATTGATTTTTCTCATCCATTTTTTTTATAAAGAATATTTAATAGAAATGAACACTAAAAAGCCCTAAAAAAAAATTAGATCCGAAATTACTAATATTTTCTCTAACCGCTTCAGCTAAGTTAAATTGCTTTTGTTAGGAGTGGGTTTATGTCGGTAGTGTAATGGCCAGGATTCGAACCCAGGACCTCTCGATCGTAAGGCCGACTCCTTAACCGACGCCTTCATCCATTAATTTAACTATTATGGACTTAACATACTAAATGCATTTTTTTTAGAGACTTCTCAAATATCCATGGAAACCAGCAACAGAGCAGCGTATCGCACGCCACGATGCCTCCGTTATGAGAAACTGGAGAGAACTCAAGGATGGTACTCTTAACATACCAGAAGATTTAAGAAAACATTTTCTAAAATTTTCTGATAGAACCATTCCACCATTAAATAAAGATTCTATTAAGGTGGAACTCAAACCAGAAGAGAATATCGGGGAGTTCGAAAGCATTGTTCGTCGATGTGCAGCTACCGAAAGCAGCAAAGAGTTTTCAAATGATGATCAGAGACTTGCTTTACCGACTAATAACACTGGGACTGATTTTGAATCAAAAAAGATGAAAGGCAAGAAAGATGGAAAGATAGTGACTTTAGATCAACTAGCTTCTAAAATAAATAAACGCTTAGAAAAAGGCAGCAATGTTGATTTAACTGATAAAATAATCGTGGACACAATGAAATCTGATGTTGGTGTCAGGACATCAGAAGATATTAAGAAAGAAATAGAATTATTTAATGAGAATCTTGCAAAAAATAATGTAGTAGAATTTAAAGAAAAGGAGGAACCAAGCAAAATAATGGATTATCCAGAACGGATTAGAATACCAAAGAAAGCTTACAAGAAAGGAGCTACATATAAAGTAAATGACTGTTTTTATGATCATGATGGCAAGTTTCTGTATAGAGTTTTAGGAATGTCTAATTAGTTCTAAGTAGTTGTATTAGGAATAAATAAAACAGATTGTATTGAAGCCTTATATATTTTTTTTATAAAAATTATATGCATTTCATTACACTTGTCAAAATAAAATAAATCTATATTCAGTAACTGAAATCCATTGGATTAATAGCATGTCTTTTGACAGTAGTTTAATGGTTACGGTGAAATTTTGATTTCACATAAAATTAAGTAAAATTAACAACTTGAAACAAACCTTGTGGCTTCATTGCATGATTCATAGGGAACTAATAATATGGCTTGTATATAATCACTTTATTATACTTTTAAATTCACATTCAATAAAGTATGTGATATACTTATGTATCAATAGTATTGGATACTGATCATTCTAAGCCGTTATATAAATATAAACAATCAAATAATAAATAACAGCTCTTAATTTGTTCGAAAAGAGTTAGTCTGTCGTATCTAGAGTTAGTTTCAATAAATAAAGTTGTATACCATTTATACTGCTATAGAAGGCAAACTTTCGTTAGTATCCTGAGTATTGATTTGAAGTTAATAAAAACTTAAGTCGAAAATGTGTTTTATGTACACTCAGTTCCCAAATTTTGATATCTATTTGACTACATGAACTCGATTAATATATCTTGGACCTAAGTCGTGAAATTCCCTTGTGAAAGACCCTGGCTCACGCAGATTGTTTTGTAATAGTTAATCTATACTTGGTGAATTTGAGCTCGTCCAGCGTCATAGCACCCCATGCTATCTTCAAAATACATTCAAGAAACGTGTACTGTGCATATAGAGCATGTTTTAGGTCCATGATATGTGAATCGAGCCAAAATAATGGTACTATTATAGCATATGGTATATAATATGCTAGTAGTCGGACTCAGATCTACAAAGATGTACTTAAGCTGACACAGAAAGTAGCATTTGAACCTCGCACAATCTGTTGGCATCATTCAGCTCATTCTCCTAGGCCCTTGATTCTGCTACTGTCACTAAAAAACATATTGGACTTTAACAGTACAGTAATAGAGTCTAAATCATTAGAAGCAGAATCAAAGCGTCTAGTATCTGAGTCTGGAGTCTACTAGTATCTGATGCAATATGGTTCAAAGCATATTGCTTCTCTGGACATGAGGCGGTAAAGACTTGAAGTTGTAACAAAAAGCAAGGTTGTACAATAAACGATCGAATATGATTTTATCATATTAACTAACTATATTGACACGTTTATGAATACTTTTGAGTTTTGGCAGTCACATTATTTATTATCTGTGGGAATATTCTTATTTTCTGTTATGTTTTGGATACTTACTATATTATTTGTTTTGTTTTTAATGGGTAATTATGTAACGATGTACATTGCTATTAATACGTGGTAATTCTAATTTGCATTACGACATAAATAATGTGACTATAACACACATACTTCACACAATTCGTTTACGAATTCAACTGCATTACACCGGCATCACATAACTAGCAATGTAATATTGCCCTTCGTGTCCCTTACAGCTACACTATACAACACCTCTATGTACATACAAGTTTCTACGGTCGCCGTCCCCGTGTCTATAGCACCCACAATCCTAAACTAATGGATATGCTGAAACGTGAACTTATTACATCGATTGCTTAGTGAAATACGTAAAATATTGGGGCATTCTCATGGAACTTAGGCCACAGTTCACCTCTTCATGTTACGAAATATGATTCTATATAATAAAATCTCAGACCAAAAGAATAATACAGACGGAACGCATGGAAATAGCGGGTGAAAACGCATAAAATAAAATAAAGTAGTATTTTTTATATAGGGCACGTTAATTTGTCTTCACCTTGCCTGATGGTAAGATAGAAAGGTGAAGGCAAAGTCTCTGGAAATATGGTCACCATTACAAACACGTACTATGTTAACAATGGTGGCACTCAGCTTGACCGCCTCATCAGATGCTTTGTCACGCCCCGCTTTCGCTCGTACTCTGTGTCTGTGTACACGCACGAGTGCGAGCGAGATGATATTACTTTAGTATTACTTTCGGCAGTTTCATACGGTGCATGCATTCTATCTATGTCATTCTTTTGGTGTGAGAATAAAATGTGAAATAGTGTGCCCTGATCCCGATTGGACGGGCAATTTTAAGTCCTATTCCAGATGACAAAGTCACAATACATAGTTAAAGTAAACTACCCTCATTTAAACAAAATGGACGGTTTCCCTACTGTTGTATATAAAACAATTATGTTCAAAATTATAAAAAAAAAACATTATTTTCAATACTTTTCAGTTTAATGGGTTCATTCATAATTAAACTTTTAAAGGTTATTATAACCGCTAAAACTAGCAATAAATATGTTCAGTGGTTTGCTAAAAGGTGGCCAAAATCAATACGAGTCTTGATATAGGTACGATAATATATTTTCCTCTTTACAATAAATTAGAGATAATAAAATGAAATATTATTTAATTATTACTTTATGCTCAATAATCTCTAAAAGTGTAAATAATAAATATTATTTTTTAAAGAAGTCTTTATAACGTGTAAGAATTGAATTCATTGATTTCAGTTTCGATTCTTTATTGAGTACACTACTCGTATTTAATTGTTAGTTTTCAGCTAAATGTTATTTCACATGGTATAAACTTACACGTTTTAAGTTTTCCAATAGGAAAATAAAGTTAAATGGACATAATTATAATAAAATTAATTTAAACCCTTTTCGTGCTGCAAAGCTTTTCGTCCTGCAGTTTAACTCTGAATTAAATCTGAAGGTATAAAATAAGACAAATTAAGCAATTCCTTTTGATTTCTCATGACTACAAAGTTTGTACACATTTTATATTATTGACGCACAATACTATTATAAGATACGATAATTAATAACTCACTAAGATAAATTCCATTCCTTCCGTTTCAAGTATAAATAATTGTATTATAAAGATTATTCACAACTGTTGTAGGCCCCGGCGAAAATAAAGCGTTTGAAGCTATATTAGGATCGATTAAAAGGTGCTAGTTTCTATGTGCAACCCTGCATGATGTATAATACATTGATTAAGATAGGAAAAAATAAACGCTGAGGCGGGAATCAAACCCACAACTTTTCCCTTACAGTGGAAACACTCTGACCACTGAGCAACCAAAACATGTGTGAATCAATACACTCTTTACTTTATATATCCGTCTTTAGGGCGACGCCGTAAAGTTCGCGGGTTCCGAGTCCCGCCTGAGAAATTCACTTTTTCCTACTTTAATCGATTTGAATAGTTAGCATACTAAATGCTTTAAAATGTAATTCAAATGTATAATACATGTTAATACTTTATTCGTCGACGACAAGCCGGAGTCGTTTGAAGTAATGTCGGCAGCATACTGCGGTAGGGGATGGAGGGAGATCTTGAGGCCTGGCCTCTCCTCCCAATTGCTCCAGTGCTTTAGTGTACTCCCGCTGTAACGCTGTCAAGTCGATGTTGTTCTCGCCTAAAGCTGCCATTGCGAGGAATAGTATATCTCTGTGGGAATAATCATAAAATCACATTTTTGACAGTTACACTTACTTCAAGCAATATTTCATATAAGTTCATTTTTACCCGACTGCCGAAGGAAGGAGAGTAATGTTTTTCGAGACTATGTGTGTATGTATGTATGTGTGTCCATTTATTAGGCACGGCCTACAGCCTGAACGGCTTGACGGATTTGGACATGTGAGGTGTCATTTGATTCGCCGTAATGGTGTGAATGACACCAGGTATATTCAAATTTCGAGAAAATCAAAACGGTGGACTTTTGGCGCCAAAACGTAGGTTGTCAAAAATATTTTTGACTGAAACTTATCGAGTAGGGTATCAAAATGAAGGAAATTACAAGGAGATACTGTCACTGAAAAGATCGAAATAAGTTTGATAGAAGGCGGTACCCATTAATTTTCTTTCGGTTTATGATTGGCGAATGGGTCAGTCGGGATTTTTATTTTTTAATCATTTTTTACAGTTTGCATCACATCTTCTTCATCTTAGCGTTAATAAGCTTGTAGTCTGGGGTTCGCTTTACCAGTCTAACTGTGGATTTGGCTATAAACTTCAATATTTTCTGTGAAGCGATTGCCATCTAACTTCCAAAACCTAAAGGCGATATCGAAGCATTGCAGCTAGACTAGTTGTTGGACTTTTGAGGACTCAAACTACACGTAACGATTGCCATAGATTTTCGTATGGCAACCGGGACTGACGGCTTAAAGTGCTCTCCGAGGCACGGTCAGACCAATGCAAATACCCATATTCATGCATACAAATATTTGCATTGAGTGGAGATTAAACCCGCGCCTCCTGCGTAGCAGCTGCTTTCACTACCGCTACACCACGAAGGCTGTCAACACCACATCGATCTTGATGAACTAAGTACTCCTTGCTGTTGCCTTGGTTTTGCGTCCTTGCTGTTGACTGATGGTTCAGATATTTGGTATGCACCTTTAGTTCGGCGAATAATACAATTTAAATCAATAAAACAGTACGATTTGCTTCTAATACCTTGGTACGAAGATAATTTTGAAACTTTATAGTAAATATTGTTCTGACACTGACTGTACACAGTATTAATAATAATAAGTAATGATTGTAATGAAGGCACGATATTTCTTTTATTATATAAAAAATAATAGATTTAATTCTATTACCTATAGAAGGAATGGTATCGTTTGTTATTCGATGTATTCTCTCTCCACGTGGCGAGTTTGCGCAGGGGATCCGTCAGGTCGTTGCTCAGCAAACCGTTGAGAACTGACATTGCGATACTGCAAGTGAAAAACATATAGCTACAACCATGGTTTATAATTATTTTAACTATATTACTCAGAGTAAATATCCCAAAAACTAAACTAAGGGCCGTCGATCAAACGCGAGTAAAATTTATTCCTAGAATAAATGTATTTTTTTTATTATATTCCACAACATTCTACATAACGCTATCTAGACCCATGGTAAGCTCAACTAGCTTGTGTTCTGGAATCTAGAATGCGGATAAACATACTTAGATACTTTTTTTGTAAGTGTATACATATTATACATAGAAACACCCAGACCAATGCAAATAGCCATATTCATGCATACAAATATTTGCACTGAGCGGGAATCGAACCCGCGCCTCCTGTGTAGCAGTCCGTTCTCTACCGCCACACCACAGAGGTTGTTTGCCGTTTGCAAATTGCCAGCGGATGCGTTTGGTCGAATGTACCATATGTCGACTAATATTAACGCGTCTGTATGGTGTAACGTTATGGTGGGTCAATCGGAATAGGGCGACAATTTTGTTACAGTGAGTGGTTTGGCGATACGCCACCATTTCTGCTAGTTAACCATCATCATCAACTTATCGTTGTTCCCGGTTGCACCCTTTGAACTCGGAGCTAGATGTCTGTTTACGCCTTTTCCTGCATTTGTTTTGACTTATAACATCATTTATGAGCACCTGCAGTCTAAGCTCGCATCCACGAGACGACAGCCTACGCCATAGCTTTGTCTGACATTGTAAGTATACCAATTTGGTGGTAATTTAGTCTTGGAACCCAAAAAAACCTCATCATCAACCCTCATGTGATGTATTGCTCTAGCCATATAACTTAGACCAAGAGCGAGGTATATATAAGGCCCTTGCACGCGGGGATTGTATTGTTAATCTATGCTTGGTGAATTTGAACTTATCCACCGCAGTAGCATCCTGTGTTATCCTCAAAATGCATCTAAGAAACTGCACGTATAAAGCACATTTATGGTCCAAGATATAATGTTTCAAGCAATATGTACGTACGTGCGAGCAGTATATGTGTCGTCCTCGGTGAGCAATAAAGCTTGTAGCGCTCGCGAGCGTTGTTGCCTCCTCCGCTGTCGCCACGCTTGCTGCAACGTCACACCTGCCTCACTTGGCTCGTTGGTCGACCACTCCCACGCGCATATCACACGACATCCACCTGTTGGAAATACTATACATGTTATTTCAGTTTTCGTTTCAGTGACTCATTCCTATGCCGCACCACTAAGACCTGGAACTCCCTGACAGCTCACGTGTTTCCTTCTTCCTACAGTTCCGGGTCCTATAAGCGGGGCGTGAAAAGGCATCTAATGAGGCCGTCAAGCTGAGTGCCACCACTGTTAATATGGTACATGTTTACGATGGTGACCCATTTTCCGAGACTTTGCCTTTGCTTAACATCAGGCGAGATGAAGTCAAATTGACGTGTCCTATATAAAAAAAAAAAAACATGACATGGCGAAATAGTGCATATTGGGAGCGCCTATGTTCAGCAGTGGACGGCAGTGGGCTAATTGATTGATTGATATTACATTAACATACCATAACGTTGTCATGTGTAGGTTGGGGAAAGGTTCATATACTATACCGACCGTGACCGCTATATCGCGCATGGCATAGCGGGGGATGGGGTAGAGAGAGAGAGAAAAACAAGGAACATGGTCGAGAGCAAACGAGAGGTCAGTCTGCCGCCGTGGGCGTTGGCGGCAGATTGACCAAATCTGACGGGCTATTGGTATACACCGTCTTGCCGCGCGCATACCCAAGGCGCGGTATAGCGGTTACAGTC
This sequence comes from Eilema sororculum, assembly GCA_914829495.1. NCBI lineage: Eukaryota > Metazoa > Arthropoda > Insecta > Lepidoptera > Erebidae > Eilema > Eilema sororculum. The sequence goes on along the minus strand of OU618552.1, from coordinate 12,503,853 downwards.
ACACTGTAGCAAGATAGATGGCTCTATTTATATAACATTTCATTATTGAATGCTAGGGCCTGCCATTTAAAAAATACATACTAGGATTACTCTCAATTACTGCTTAAATACGAAAACAACATGGAGGCCTGGAGGGAAAGCTCTAAAATACGTACGAGATGAGAATTACTATTTAAATAACATAAAATTATTCTCTTTATGAATTTTTAAATACATATAAATACATATTATTATTTACTAGAATGACTACAATTACAAGTTAATACGGTATACGGATTAAAGGTTGTTTATAATACTATATTATATCTCTACAATTTGTGACAAGAATGACGTTACTATTGTGTTTAATATCTTGATTAATTCCCAGCGGACATTTCAAAGTATATTCGAACAGGAGATCGACTTAAATATCTTGAATAAACTGAAAGGAAAATGTAACTAACATATTACTTAGTCATACATTTGATGTCAGTAATTACATAGATATAGACACGCCTCTTTCCCATTAGGGGTAGCCAGAAACAATATCATTTCATTTGCTTTGATCCTTTTTTTTTCGTGCGGCAATCCCCTCGGATACCTCCCCTGCCGGAGCCGGAAGGGGAGGTTATGTTGGACTCGAACCGACTAAAACCGCACGCCGACTGTGAGTCGTGATGCTAGGCCGGAGGTGAGGTTGTCATCGACATATCCATCGCACCCCGGCTGACCCAGGGACATCCCTTACGGTCTGGCACTCCTCGGGAGGGGGCATTTGCTTTGATCCTATATACATTCACGCCGGTTTGGGTACTTTTGCTAGTTAAAATTCAAAAGCACATTATAAAGATCTTTATAAAGATTTGGTAAAGCGGCTGGTCGACGCTACGCGTGACCAGAAGGCTGGTTATTACCTTGCACAGAGCTTAAGCATTGCCATTCAACGTGGCAATGCAGCCAGCCTTCTGGGTACATTACCGGTCGGCGACGATGCTGAGGAATTCCACGACGCATTATGTATGTAAATATTTTAATTATTTCTTTATTTTCTCTACTTTTTTTTTTTTTATTAATCCAATGTTGGTAAATAATGTTATATCATGTTGAATAAAAGCACATTTTTTTTTGTGTTGATTTCCAATGCCGTAGGCTCATCTCTTCCTGTGGAGTCGTAGAAGGCGACTGAGGAATAGGGCTGTTCTCCACCCGACAGTAAACATACAGTCCATAAATCATAGCTGGCGAAATGTGGGTGTTAAAACACCTTTGCCTACAACTTCGGGGTTTCGCAGGCGTGAGTATATGTACATTATTTTATTACTATATAAGACTAGCTTTTGCCCACGGTTCCGCCCGCGTGGATGTTGGTTATCGCGACCAAACATGGCCTATGTCCTTCCTCAAGGTCTAATATACCTTTATACCAAATTTGATCAAAATCGATTCAATGGTTTAAGCGTGAAAACGTAACATACAGACAGACAGAGTTACTTTCGTATTTATAACTAGCTTTTGCCCGCGGCTCTGCCCGCGTGGATGTCGGTTATCGCGATAAAACATAGCCTATGTCCTTTCTCATGGTCTAATCTATCCCTATACCAAATTTCATCAAAATCGGTTCAGTGGTTTAGGCGTGAAAGTGTAACATACAGACAGACAGACAGACAGAAAGACAGACAGACAGAATTACTTTCGCATTTATAATATTAGTATGGATATTAGTATGGATAATAGTGTCACTTACTCGATCTCTCAGCGTCTTGTAACATATCTGTGCTGAGATATTTGGCCTGGAAGTCCGGACACAATAAGTCTGGAAGGTGATTCTCAATATTGGCGCGTTCTAGGAACCACACTAAGTTCCAGTACACGATCGGATGGGATTCCACAAAACCTGAGTCCGCTAAACACGTGTCTCCTTCTCTACCTGTAAATATAAGAATATGTGCTGTGAATTTAGAGATCAATATACGATTACACAAAAAATTCTAATAGTAATAAATACTAGAAATTAATTTATGTATTATAAAAGTTTACATACATACATTTACATAGCCTTACATTGCACGCTGTGTTCGCATCAAGTTGAATACAATCATGTAATGACTTTGTAAACAGTTAGTGTAAGACATATTACTGGTTGTATTTAGTTTTGTGAACCAAATAAACAAAAAAGTTCCGGCCCATTTACCATGGAGTTTATCCGATATTTCAGCGCTCATTATCCGAGTTTAGCCGATCATGATCGTGATCATGGCGCTTGTATCAGCACCGAAATATCGGATCGCATCAGAGTATAGTGGTATAAATGGCCATGTCAATTTGAAATTATTATTTGAGCAATCACATTCCAGTGCTTTTCAAATTAAATATTCTAAATAGTGAATAGAGAGTATTGTATTGTAAACATTCTATTGAACATAAGTCGGCCTATACCCCGTCCATCATATTATTGTATTTTAGACAGATGGAAGTAGTGATTGCATGAAAATTTAAAATATCGACAAAGTTAAAAATCTCGACTAAAAAAATAATTAATCGATAAATGAAAATATTATAATAAATATATGATTTCATGTGGAATTATAATTTGTTATCATCCTGTGCATGATAATAAAGCATTAGATGTTTCGTGTCTATACCTACAATTTACAAATGTATTAAAAAACGATTGTGGGCCATAACGTACACGCTAATCTCCAAAACAAAACAACTGACTTCTAGAAGAATATTCCAACATGCTGATTCCCTGGTATTTATTGAAGAGTTCCGTGATCTGTCTCTGAAACCCATCATCAGATAATTATGCAATTTAAATGGGACCATTTTGGAATAAACCTCTTTCAAATAAAAAAGAATTTTGACAATCCGTCTACATATGACGGAGTTACAAAAATCATTTTTACGTAAAAATCATACAAATATAAAAAAATATAAAATATCCGAATTGTTGTTTAGAAATCGGTTATAAACCGCCAGTTATTTAACATTTTTTAGAAGAATTATTTTCTGTTGTCGATATCGATTGTGACATTTTCAAGTTACGATGTTCGATGGAATAACTACATCCCTAAAATTGCTTTCTGGCTGACGTGACGTTGTCATTGAAAAATGACGTATTGGCGCCTAATTTTTGTAAGGATTTTCAGGTGTTGACGCTAGAACAAAGTTATACCGGCCACTGTCAGTGAGCTGTCTAAAATACAATAATATAATGGACGGAGTATAAGTGAATAGTCTAGGCTCTTAGCGAATTTACAAGCGTAAACAAAAACCGGTTTACATTCAAAAGACTTGCACACCTACCTACTCTGCACTGACTATTTATTGTCATTGGTGAAACTTTTATATGTTTTTATTGATATGTATGTACCTAATTATTATTGTTTTATATAAATTGTATGCAAGCATTGTACCTAATTGATGATAATATATGTACACTCACACCCAAGATAAACCGATACGGGTTTTATGGGTGTTATCATAATGTACCTGCTATATACAAATAGCATTATGGCATATATATATATATGCCATAATGCTATTTGATAAATAAATAAAAAAAAAAACCGGTAAATGTTGAGATTATGCTCACACCTAATAATAGCTATTCTATAACATATACACTGTTCAGTTGGGGTAGAATAAGTCTTCATTCTGATACAAAAAATATTTAGTTGTATGGTTTTTTTGGTTACTCAGGACTTACCTAAAATAGATTCGAATTCTTTCCTTAGCACAAGAGGGTTTAAATAAGGCACACTCAATGTTTCAGCTTGTTTCTCGGAACGTAGTATCTGAAACAGATGGTAACAAGTTTCATACCCGCAACTTAGGAGTTTAATTGTAAAAATACTGTATAAAAAATAAATAGCAAGTTTCGTGTCCTTTTGGAGCTAGATATATTTTTATATAAGATTGCTGCTTCAAATATAGAATATTTATCAATTTCTCAGCTATATACAAACTTTTTTTGCTAACCATTTCATAAAGTTGAAACAAACTGTGGACAACTTATGGCCTCAACTCTAGGTAAGTAACTTCGCAGCGCTTGACTCTCGAGCCTGCCCAGATGTTATTGTATTACAGTAGGCATGGTCTTAGTGGCCTTAAATAGTGCACAGCTATTTTAACATGAGTGTGTCCAAAAATATAATAAAATTGTATTCGATGTTGATGCTATTTTGATTGTATCGGACTAAAGTAAAGCCGTAGTAAAGTAAAAAAGGTAAACAAAGCGACCATTACTGAGTAACATTGCGATAACTAGCGATTATTTTATCTGTCCTTGTCCCACATGTCAAACGTAGGTGACAATGGCCGAGCGACAGCTGTCGTTGCGAGTTTCATAGTACAGGAAAGCTGTCAGCACAGCGGATCTAAACTGTCAGATCCGCGATCTTATGAGCAATTTCATTCCCGTCTGGGATGCGCTTGAAGTGATACATAATAATTTTCAAATAAAAATGTTTGGAACCGCTGAAACTTCGTTTACTTTCTCTCGCTTCTTTGACTTTACTTTACATCCCTGTTTCATGTGATCTAACTCAACTCCTTACACGATGTTCAATAAGGAAATTTAATAGAATACCTCCTATTTATAAATATGCTCTATAAGTTGAATACATACCTGCACAGACAATAACGGCACAGTATGCCGGCCGCACGCGATACAACGGGTGTTTAGATTAGAGTCGTCTGCCGCCCAACCAGCCATGATGTCTTCGTCGTACAGCAACGCGAAACATTGGTGGCATTGTGAGCAAGACGACATGCGGACGGTCACTGAATAGTTCACGGGGCTCGAGTTGTCCTGTGGAGTTTTGAATACGTGTTAGATATCGGTAGAGGTGGACCTGTATACGTGATGATATCCTGATATCACTTGAGTAGGTACTCTAGTGATACCACGATTATATCACATATTACCTATAAGGTGAAGTTTTATCCATCTGTATATTTCACCCAAAGTAAAAGATATGACACAGAAAGACAGAGACAGGATGGAGGCATTTGGAATGTGGTGCTGGAGAAGGATGGAAGGGATAAGCTGGACGGAAAGAATGTCAAACGAAAGAGTATTAAACAAGATACAGGAAAGAAGGCCTATATTGGAAATGTCGAGAGCCGAAGAGGAAAGATGATTGGCCACCTGAGAAGATACGACACATTATTAAATAATATCATAGAAGGAAAGAGAAGAAGAGGTAGACCAAGAGGAATGTTTATGGCTCAAATAAAGGAAAGGATACAAGTCGCATCGTATCAGGAGGTCAAAAGATTGGCGGAGGAGAGAGAGGGGTGGCGATTACTCTACCACCGACAAGAGCGCAGCTCTTAAGTTTAGAGAGAAAAGATATATTTATCACGGGCCACGGTGCGTAGCAGCAAAGTTTAGAATTGAATTTTTGAAGTAATTGATTAAAAATATAAATAATAGATGGTTTTTGATTTGCTGAATGTTATCTGAACATTATACAATGTAGTAATAAATAACTAATATAAAATACATTATATCGTAGTATAAGAAGTATGATCGTGTATAACAATAATTATTTATACATCATGCAAAGTTAAGAGGCATTACATGAATAATGGTAAGGGGTAAAAATATCAAAAACTTACATTTTGAACTGGATACAAGTTGTCAGGTAGATGTGACACTAAGGTAGCCAGAGATCCCCGCTCCATAGAACAGGCTAGCTCCGCATCACTAGAGGCACGTCTAAACCCGACACCTGGCACCCACTCTGAAATTTTAACATTAAATGAAGTTTTAGTTTAGGCTATTACCCCCCTATTACATAAGACCGTCCTCCCATTCTGAGCAAGCCCTATACTAAATAAACTTAAAAGTTGATACTAAACAAGGTTTAATTTATTACTAGCGGTTGCCCGCGTCCGACTACGTCCTTTCTCGAGGTCTAATCTACCCCTACAACAAATTTCATCAAAATCTTTACAGTGCTTTAGGTTTGAAAGCGTAACAGAGAAACTTTTGCATTTTAAAATATTAGTATGGATCTATTTAAAGGAAACTTCACTTAAATCTTTGAATGAGAGGCGAGAAAAGCTGAATTCACAGTTTGAAACAAAATAGCAAAACGAAACATTTTTATGCAGCTAACTACACAAGTTACATTATATTATTTTATTCCATAATTGGCCGCTTGACAACAATAGGCTCGTCTATTACGTGAGACTTAAAATTATAGTTGGCGAAACGTGGGTGTTTATACACCTCTGCCTACCCCATTCGTGAATTTATAGGCGTGATTTCTCAAACTAACCTTCAGGATTCATTTCCGATGAACCATCTGTAGAATCTTCTTCTCCCATGAGACTATTGAACGCGCTAGTTGCATTGCCGAACGCGCCCTTCACCGGTGTAGAGTTGGCAGATATAACCTCTTTCATTTCGTCAAATTTCTTCGCCATACTAGTAGCAGCTGATTTCAGACTGCTAAGCCCACTTTGTAGAAGCTCGTTCGATCTTTTTCCTGCTATACTTGTTGGGCTGAAAGAATAATTATATTGATAGTGGCTATCATCATTACCTTATGTTTTTTTTCGTGTGGAAATCCCCTCGGATACCTCCCCTGCCGGAGCCGACATGTCGGCTATCATCATTACCTCAGCGATTTTCGCGGTTGTATTCAAAGCTAGCGGATCCCAGACTCCCTAGTCCGGGATCCGCCACTCTACGTTTTCTGCTGACGTATCTTGGCCTTTACTGGAGCATCTACGATCTGGTCTCCAATCCCCAGAGAAAAGGTTACGCCAGAGCCTCGTCCGTAAATCAGCAGGTGTACAGTTTCGCAAAAGAAGTTGGTTTGGCCTCGAAGAGCGGATTTCATCAAGGATAGAAATCGAGATCAAGTTTACATTTTCTCTACGATTATTATTGAGTAAATGGGAGAACCCAGTTTAGCTAAACGGATTTATTACGTAGTTTAGTTCGCTTAGACTAGACCATGGTTTCTATCGTTGTCGAAGTCAAGCCTAAGATGTAAAACTTAATACAAGTTTTACATCACGAGTTCAAATCGAATACATAGGGAAAAGGAATCTTCTCGGGCGGGACTCGAACCCGCAGTCTTTCCCTTACAGGGGGAATGCCTGACCAATTCGGCTACCGAGACACGCCCGATATGATTCAAATTTCCCATCTCATACATCTTTGAGGCGTCGTGGCGTCATCTACCGATTTTCTTACGAACTATCGGAATCAATGAATGATGTTACAATCATTTTTAAACATTGATTTTTTGATAACTGCGCCCAAACAATTGAAGGAGTCCCGCCCGAGAAGATTCTTTTTCCCTATGTATTCGATTTGTATAGTTAGCATACTTAATGCTGTAAAAATTCCTTCAATCACGAGTTCAAGTTCACCACCTAGATTTTATCAACAGAAGTCATTCCAAGATAATAATTTAGCTTAATTGGAGGCCTTAACGAGTATGTAGATTAACAAAAACTAATCATTATGACTGCGTAAGAACCTGTATCGGTTACATGATATTACGAATATACTTTTTTTGTCGTATTTGAGTTAATCTTTAACAGGTTCAACTTATTTTTTGTACTTCACTAATAACTTGCTTACTGATGCTAATTCTGTATCGTCAAAGCTAACTAAAGCTAACCAAAATCTCTAAAATTTACTATACGCCTAGATTGTATAGTCGTTTCATAGAAAATATTATTATAGTGTGTGGCCATTTTCTCTAGATTTTAGAATAGATTACGGTCAGCGCCGACCGATTTTTGGCCGGACAGTCTACATCTCTCTCTCTCTCTCTCATCTGGGTGTATAATACCATTTTAAAGATATTAATCGTATTTTTATTAGTATTGACAATACAGAATTAGCATCACTGGGTATATCTTACAAGACGAAAAACACTCATGCTTTATAAAAACGGTGCGTAAAAATAATATCTAAGTATTAAAGCATGCAAAATAATAAAAAATAGCTTTGTAAATTAATGATTGAATGGATTCATAAACGATTAGTGGGAAATGACAGCCTCTGTGGTGTGGTGGTAGTGCACGCGACTGCCACGCAGGAGGCGCGGGTTCGATTCCCGCTCAGTGCAAATATTTGTATGCATGAATATGGTCTATTTGCATTGGTCTGGGTGTTTCTATGTATAATATGTATGTATTTAAAAAAAAAAAAAGGTATATAAGTATGTTTATCCGCATTCTAGATTCCATAACACAAGCTATAAAAGCTTACCATGGGTCTAGATAGCGTTGTGTAAAATGTTGTGGAATATTTATTACACTGACGGACTCATAAACTGCATCAAAGTTCAGGTTTACTCTAAAAGGATTTTTTATAATAAGTATGCAAACTTTATAGATTAAATTATATAAATATGGAAAGACTGGCTCTTAATCTTAAAAAAAAATTAAATTTAAAAATAGAACTGCAGTAAAACAAATGAATATAGCCGGGAAAAGAAAATTTACTTGTAGTATCTGATTTGCGTGTTATTTATAGCAAAGTTTTAAATTGATTCTCATTGATTTTTTTTGTTTTGTCAATTGAATTATTGTTACCAGCATAATTGTTGGGTTAGTTTTTTAACACATCGAGAGTTTTTGAACCATAATATGGATACTTCGTCCGAACAAGCGGCACAAATTGTAGCATTGGTGCGGGAGGGCTTGGATCAACGAACGATTGGTAGAAATTTAAATTTAAACCAGTCTACGGTTTCTAGAATATACAGAAGGTTTGTAGAGACAGGTTCTTACAGGAGGAGACGTGGTACAGGCAGAACTCGAGCAACCACAGGTCGTGATGACCGATTTATTGTTATAACTTCCCTGCGAAATCGTTTCCTCACGTCAGTTAACATCAAAACCGAGCTTAATGAAGTGCGTGGAGTAAACGTGTGTGCACGAACAATAAGAAGAAGGTTAAAGGAAGGGGATATCACCCCTTTTAGACCAGCAAATGGTCCAAAGTTGTCTACAGCTCACAGACAAGCTCGCTTAAGATTTGCGCGTCATCACCTGAATTGGACAGAAGAGCAGTGGGCCTCTGTATTGTTCACGGACGAGTGTAGGACATGTTTATATGGTGCAGATGGTCGCAGAAGAGTCTATCGTCGACGTGGGGAGCGATATGCTCAAAGTTGCATTGAGGAGCGTGTTCCTTTTGGAGGCGGTTCATGTATGGTCTGGGGTGGCATATCGATGAACGGGCGAACAGAACTTGTGTTCATAGACATGGTCCGTCAAAACGGTAATAGAGGGGGTTTGACAGCACATCACTACATAACAGAGATATTAGAAGATCACGTGGTGCCTTACATGGGATTCATAGGCGAAAATTTTACTTTAATGCTGATAATGCCCGGCCGCATGCAGCTGCACAAGTTCAACATTATTGCGAAGAGGTTGGGATACGTACAATGAATTGGCCAGCACGCAGCCCGGATCTTAATCCCATCGAGCATGTTTGGGACAGTTTAAAAAGAGCTGTATATGCGAGAAACCCTTCGCCCACGACAGTGGCAGCACTAAGAACAGCACTTTCAGAAGAATGGGACAATATTCCGCAAGATCTTTTAAAAACCCTTATAAAATCTATGCGGAACCGATTAGAATCCGTAATAAGGGCACGTGGGGGTAATACACCTTATTAAAACACAAATAAACCCTTGCATAAAGTTTGTGTCTATTGTTAAAACCAATTTTTTAATTAAACCAAATTTTCTTAAATTTCTGTTTTTTCTTCAAAAAAAATCTTAAGGTCCTTTCCAGTACATAAACTTAAACTTAAAGATATGACCCTACGCTGTTTTAAAGTTCACGAACCAATCTAGAGGTTTCAATTTAAATCTGTATAGAAAGTATGCATACTTGGTTAAAATATTTATTTCAAAGTCGTCTATTACTTTGATGCAGTTTATGAGTCCGTCAGTGTATTATTATTTATTATTAAATATGAGATAAAAAGTTATATAATATGTACATTGTATTGTTTTTAATAAATTAATTTAAACAATTTTAGCCCGTTGGATATCTTTTCTGTATTAGTTGGCTGGACCAGTTGGAGTTAGGAGCTTGTGTATAATAAACTGACAGATTATATTCGGGTTCTGTAGCATCTTTTTAAACCGGCTTCTGAACAGTTCAAATTTAGTGTGGAGATTTGGAATCAGCGTGCTCACCTGAAGTAATTCTCGATCATAGCCTTGCCGAGTTTCATGTTTTCCTTGCGCAACGACAGTCTGGCGGGCGAATAGCGTCTAAGAAAACAAACAGGCTAGCGTACTGGCGTGTTGTGTGCGGTTAATAAAATATAAACAGCAGGTTTATTTAAAAAAAAAAATTAAAAACTGCACTCATTTACATTTTGAAGTCTAGATTTTTTACCGTTTTTTTCAATTCGCTACAAAAACGTACGTACAGTCATCGACAAAAGTAGCTTAACAATTACAAGTGAACAAGGAGTTTATTATAGTAATGAAATGAAAACGTATGATTGAAAATCTAAATATTGTACATTATATCCCCAGTCATGCCTTCGCGGTGATTTAATAGCATTGATGATATTGTGACATAATATTACTAATTTATAACTTAAACTTCAATATGTAAATGAACCACTATTAAAGGCTTAAAAAGAACTATAAAACAAAACATGCTGTATTGATCCAGATGAATTGTGAACTATAGACATAACAGTGACAACATTAAAATTATTATGAGTTCTGTAAAATATTTACAATTAAATTACTAGATGTACTTGCTACTAAAACATTTTCTCTTATAATTGAGATAAAACAATCCTTATTCGAGATTGCCATGACATGTTAAAACGTTCATGTTTAGTAAGAAAAAGGGACGGAGCTATATAGGGATTAGATCCATCCCTTTCTCGCTCGGAATACTTCAGTCACACGATAAAAAACTTTTGAAAGATGATAGAAACAAGTACATCAAGGTAACGTAAGGATCTTTGATGTAATCAACACTCACAGTAAGTAAGCATAAATGAACATTAACAACTTGAGTAAAGGAAGACTCTCATCGTTTTTTTTTTCTCTATTGTATATAAAATATATCATCAAAACCCTTACGCTATGAAATTCAAGCTTATTCATTAAAAAGATAACATTCAAAATTATCTTGACTCACTCACCCAAAGCTGATCTTGAGCGTGTTCCCGAGGCTGACGAGACTAGAGGACACGGTGCCAGCGGGTGCCGTCTCACTTCTGTGTAGTTTCCTGTGCATAGGAAACTATCGAGGTTATCTTGTTTCAACGGGGCGCAGCCCTAACGATACAAGAATGTTAGCGGGCGCATTGTAACTTTACGTTCACATGGGTTTTTTGCATTTTGTAGTTCATGCTCCATCATGCTCGGGCACGCTTATAAGTTTAACGTTTTCGAAAGCGTGATTCTCTGCTAAAGCTTGCTATGATTATTACAGTTATCATCACATCCTGACTTATCTGCCGTGTGAACGTAAAAGCAAACCGTAGGTACTTGGAAGGGGGGATGTACACACATACACACATTTACTAATGGATTCTAAAAGGTCGTGCCAAAATGCTAGCTCGTTACGGTCTCATGCATTTTACTGTTAGAGCAAAAAAAAAAAACAAAAACTATGGATCAGTCGTATGAAGTTTGTGTAGAAGTAACTTGGCTGTCAGCAAAAGTTGATATAGGTATAGTACAGGCGGATGTCCCATAACTAAATATTTTAATCGTATGTATGGCGTGGTCCTTACCTATAAAATGCTGAATAGTGGCTGCAGATCGATATATTTAAATCTTCTAGGAATTTGAATTAAATTTTTATAGCATTTATTATGCTAACTTTTTAAGTTCGAAATTCGCCCATATAGACGGTTATAAAGAGAAGAAGAGAGAAGTGATTCAGGTGTGGCTCAATAGCTCAGTTGCTCTTCATTCCCCCTGTAAGGGAAATTCGTGGGTTCAAGTCCCACTTGAGCGCTTCTTTTTCCCGATGTATTTCTTTTAGAAATTTCAAGTTCAAATCACTTTTTTAATATGATTATTCTAGGAATATTATTACGCTCATGAATGATATTACTTTATTCAAAAAAGCGCTGTTTACCTATAATCTTTCTAAAGATACTGAGCATTTTCCTACTTATCAGAACAGAACATGAACATGAAATATTACCTACTACTTACGTGCATTCTTAAACTAAACCTGAAAGCCAAACAAGGACAAGCAATCATCAATTAGTAAAGGAAGGTGTATACCCTGTTTGTTCCGGCGGATCGTCCTGGAAGCTATTACTCCGGCGATGGAACAGCTTGGGACTGACACTGAGCTCGTGTTTCGGTAATGGCGGGTCATCGTCAGCGGGGAGATTGCGCGGTGAAGGCACTTCACAAGGTTCCGGTTGAGATAGTGCGCCTAATGGATCGTCGCTAAGGACTGGTGTTCGAGCTGATACTCTGAGGATAAAAGAGTTTTTAGTTAAATGAAACATAATTATGTTTATCTACTGGTGTTACCAGTTGGACTACCCCAGTATTTGACAGCAGGTTCTGTAATGTACATTTAAATAAGTGTAAGTACAGACAGGTAGCTTACCGCCGTTCCCAATACCATACTGACAGTTAAAGATAGATCGCATCTACGGATAAAGCGCTCGGCTGTTTAAATTCAAAACATAGTAACTCCTATTTCTAGTAACTCAATTTCGGAAAGTAAAATTATACCGATGCGCTTTCCCGCAAAAAAATCAGTTACCATGTTTCCAATTTAAACAGCCGATACGTCAAATTTGACTGTTGCGATCTATCTTCAACTGTAAGTATGTTATTGGGAACGGCCGTAAGTGGTTAAGGAGTCGGCCTTAGGATCGAGAGGTCATTGGCCATTACACTACCGACGTGAACCCACTCCTAGCACAAGCTATTTATCATAGTTGGAGGGGTTAGAGGGAATATTAGTAATTTCAGTTGCTAATATTCTTTAAAAAATGTTTTACTTAAAAAAAATAGTTCAAGCAAGTTAACAGATTTACAAATAGTGGAATAAATGAAAATTGATGTAGTATTATTTGTCTGTATTTTACATTAGAGAACAAGTTTAATGCATTTTATATTTCACTAGCTTTTGCCCGCGGCTCCGCTCGGGTGGATGTCGGTTCTTGGCAATTATTCGAATTTTTCTCAACGTACAAACCTTCCCTGGACTACACTCTACTACTCCACTACTCCACAAATAATTCAAGACCAAAATTAGCCAAATCGGTTCGTGCGTTCTGGAGTTATAGCGTCAGGAAAGAAAACCCGACTTATTTTTATATACTTAGTAGATAAAAGGTTTTATAGGATCATTATTTCATAAGATCTAATTAAATCTGCTAAATAAATTTTGTGTCTAGCAGTGTTAGTTGCGAATTGTAAACATATTTCACACAATAATTGACAGGTAGTTCAGTTCATAAGAGACCGGAGCACGAATAATGTAAGAAAACAAAATGAATAAGTAAAAACCTACTTGAGCGGTGAAGTTTTAGCTTCATCTGGCTGTTCCGTTGCTGTGGTCTCTACTTCGTTCTCCTCGGGGAAACTGAGCGCCCTCGAACATCTTAACTTCGATGTCGGAGTACCAGCTACAATATACAAAACACTGACTTAAATATACAGTTGCCATCAGATTTGGTAGGAATGTAAATTATTATAGTAATAGATGTGTTTTTTACACATTAGTGATAAGAATAACTGTTTATACTGTTGATTGATGGCACTTGGTGGAATTCACTGTTATACATATTGAGAACACTTGTACTTTTTCCACAGTATTTATTATATTGAACCTGACCGGTTTCGCCTTACGGCATTCATACCTTTGAGAATGTATATTGTATATAATATGATAGTAGAAGTTAAATAAGAAGAAGATAGTAGAAGCCTAGTGGTATGGGTAATGGACTGCTGAGACGAGGTCTCGGGTTCGATCCCAGGTTTACCACGGCACACATCAATGACTTTTCGATGCTTTTCGAAGTTATGTGTGTATTTATCGCAGTTAATGGCCGCCCGGTTAGTGGCAATAGGTTTGCCACCTATTACATTGGGACCTAAACATAAACTGGCGAAATGTGGGTGCAAGCACCTCTGCCTACCACTTCGGGGAATACAGGCGTGAGTTTATGTTATGTTATGTTATGTGATAGTATAAGAATAACTGCTTAACATATTGTACTTACCATTAGAAAACGCTAGCCTCTGAATATTTTGGACTATTTGTGCATCTCCGGCAAAACTCTCCGATCGCGTTAATATACGGAGATCTGATGGACTGTCAGGACTAACGTGAATTGGCTGAGAACAAAATAATCAATACATTTTATGTTACTACATATTATAATTGAGTGTATCTATACAATAGAATATAAAATATAATTCAAAATACGTACCTGTATTTTTTCTGGTATTGTGATGGGTGCCGATTCGTCGTTACCTAAAGAATTACTTCTAGGTCTCGGAGATTGACTCAAATCTGGATTCGATGGCAGACCTGACAATAATTAAGAATATTGGTAGGTGACTAATATGAATTATTTACTGATAAATATGGAATCCCAAATCTATTGTTGTAATGTAACCCCTTTTGAATGTATAATTGTATAAACGAGCACAGTTAGCGTCAGAAATATCTTGACCTATAAAGTCTCAAAATTATCTTAAAATTAATGCGTTAAAAGCAAATCAGACTGTTTTCTTGATTTAATTATTGTCCGAACTAAAGGTGTGTAACAGATATCACAACAGAGGGGAATCAAGATCAATTTGAGCAATTTGTTCATCAACATTTTTTTGATACTGATTGTACAATATATAGTAAACTAGCTTTTGCCCGCGGCTCCGCCCGCGTGGATGTCGGTTATCGCGACAAAACATAGCCTATGTCCTTTCTCAAGGTCTAATCTACCCCTATACCAAATTTCATCAAAATCGGTTCAGTGGTTAAGGCGTGAAAGCGTAACATACAGACAGACAGACAGACAGAGTTACTTTCGCATTTATAATATTAGTATGGATAAATAAAAACTTACCAGAGATGAGTATCCCTGCGGTGGCGGAGAGTGCGTGCGCGGATGTATGCGCGTGCGAATGCGAGTTGGTTCGTACGATATGTCCGCGACGCACTAGCGCCTCGAATGCGCCGCGGCGAGCCTCCGCTGACCGTCCGCTACCTGCATACGATACTTCTTATATATTGTTATTTTTAAACTATCGCGGTGTAAACTCATAGTTATTTTATACAAGTTCGGGACTTCACGCGATAAAAACTTTCACTTATTTTTTGCCGACGTTTCGGGTGCGATGCTGCACCCGTGGTCATGACTTGACAAGTTTCGTGAAGTCCCGAACTGGCATAACAATACTTGTATAGCTCGATTCATATATCTTGGACCTAAATCGCAACATATAAAAGGCTCTGGCGCACGTAGATTGTTTTGTAATAATATATACTTGGTGAATTTGAGGTCGCCCACCACAGTAGCACCCGGTGCTTATCTTCAAAATACATCCAAGAAACGTGTACTTAGCGTAGGTCCAAAATAATATGTGAATCGAGCTATACTTATTTATTGGTTACATCGCTCGTATTGTAAGTTTAATATAGGTACAGTGTACTGACTGATACCGGGAGATATCTTGAGTCTTGACTGACTTTTTCCGATCTTAATATATAGAAGTTAGCATATCAATTACAATATACTTTAAAATGGGTTTAATAATTAGAGATTATAGAACTAGATCGATCGTATCGGTCTATTCAAGAAAAATTAGACCTTTAACAAAATAACACATTTTTTTTATTTTGCGCGCTGGACAGACCAGGCTGGGTCTCCAGCCATCGCCAAAATAAAAGAGTTACACATACTGTTAGACATACGCTGTTACTTGGGATGTGAGTACCCGACATACCTGAGTCGAGGCTAGTCCGGCTGTGAGCAGGTTCGCAGGCCGCAAGTCCTGCTAATCCAGCTAACTCGCCACCCTCGGCCACTGCCGCCGCTGAACGAACCCGCGGAAGTGTACTGCTACCTGTCACACAACAAAACGCTCTTTTATATTAACCTATCAAACTCCAACCGGTGCCCGGGAACCGCGAGTATATTGTTTATCTATTGTTCTATTTTTTTTGCGTGGCTTGACAGGTTAATAGGCTATTTGACTAAGTCAGTGATTCTTCCCAACACTGCTTAATATGATAGCTTGTTCTGAATAAATATGCCTTGCAAAATAAAATATTGCATAACTAAACTGAAACTATGACTTTTCATTAGTTAAAATTCCCAAAAAAAGTCAAAATATAAACAATCAAATTCAATTCAAATATATAACTTTTTAGATTCCTCATTAAATTTTAAGTAACTTTTATTATGAACTATATACGTGTAAACGTAACGTAGACCGAGATAAATGCGATATTCTCTTGCACTCCATACATTTGCACTACGCGCTTCAGAAGCGTGACGTCACAATTTCGTACGATTTTGTATGGAGGGTTTTCGGGCGGCGCGACAAATTGAATTTTTCAAATCAAATATCTTGAAAACTATTTGTCGTACGTCAATTTTACTTTTATATTTTATTATACAATAAGCGGTCATTTTTCGAAAGTAAAATGACCACTTATAAAAATAGTCAAATAGCCTATTCAACAGAGGACGCCTTTGACTGGATGGGTGATCTGACCTTTTGCGTGGGCCATTTTACCCAATTGCCCTATCTCTCCCCTGGGGAGGCTAAGGGTCGTCCGGCAATCATGGTACAAACATGGTACATGTTTCCGATGGTGACCCTCTTTCCGAGACTTTGCCTTTGCTTAACATCAGGCGAGGTGAAGTCAAATTGACGTGTCCTATATAAAAAAAAATCACGGCGTTCATCGACCCTACCTGTGTCTTTGCAGAATGTTACTATCTGTTCCACCTTCAGATCCTCAGTCTTGTGTTTTTAGTGTATCCGTCCCCATAGTCTCCCATAGGGAGTACATGGGGCATTTGGCATTTGATCACATAATAGTAATACTACTATTGGAACAGTTCCACTTACTACCAGCGGAGACGGTGTTAAGTGTAGCGCCGGCAGCCCTACTCGCCCGTTGAGCGCCCGCCTTACGAAACAACGCCGCTCCCACTACCGCGATACGAAGCTTGTTCCACAGGAGTTGTGCTCCGCTGCACAAAAAAATAGATTCTTGATAATATTCTAGCAAAAAACACAACACAAAATTACTAGACCTAATCTAAACATAGCAGTGTAGGATAAGTTCTATAAATATTTAAAGTTAAATACTGAGACCAATTGCAAATGAACATTTTCGTGTACAAGTTGGAATCGAAGCCGCGACCACTGATGTAACAGTTGAGTGGTCAACCAATGTGTCATAGAAGTCTGCTACGCGTAATTGCTTAGGGCCGGTTCGACCAAACATGAGTAAAGTTTATTCCTAGAATAAACAGCCAATATGTGGGTGATATTGCCTGTTTATTATAGGGATAAACTTTGCTCGCTTTTGGTCGAATGTACAGTAAGCTTCAGAGAAAAGGAACCCCCCTTGAGGATAAAACCATTATCAAGGGGGGTTCCTTTTCTCTGAAGCTTACTGTACCATTAATGATATAGTGACAATATTCTTCAATTCAATACTGTGGGACTAAAATGGCAATTTCACTTTTCATATTTTATTGTACACTCTAAAAGAAGTGTTATAAGAATAATGTAATAATACATTCTCGTTTTACTGTCAATATGAGTTACCTTGGCATATCTTGAGGCCACGTCGCTTCTAACACGCAACGGTTATAGTATCCGTAAGTGAGAGCGTTAGGCAGTAAACCGGCCCGCTTCATCAAAAAGAGCAGTTGGACCGCCAATACAGGTAAAGAATGGTTGCCGCAAAGTTGCATCATTACTCGATAACAAACCTATAAAAGAAACATAATATATGTGACATAGATGCAAAAAAAAAAAACTCAAATACTTATGCCTTGATCACACGTGGCGGGACAATGCTGTTGGCTGAGTGCGATGTATGTGCAAAATACGCTATGTTCACATGCACCGAACATGGGCCGAGTGCACTGCCTCACTGTGCACTCACTCACGCGGTGCGTGTAATCAAGGCATTAATTAGATTTGGTTAGTTAATAACAATAGCAGCAGCAACAGATAGAGCTTTACCACTTCTGACTCAGAAAGTGCAATTCTCCATGTGAAAGATTGATAGAAAATACGGAAATTGGTGTATTTGAGGCCTTGATGCACTAATCACAAGTTCTATTCGAAGTCATGTCAGGCGTCCGTCACTCGCCCGAACTATGGAGATAAGTCTACCTACAGCTCACTTCAGCCCCGGGGTGCAAGCGGACAGTGTTTTGAGGAACCCGATTTTGTGAATGTGAGGAATTTGATTACGAACAAAATACTGTCAATACTACCATAAAATACCAATATTGTAGTAAAATATTAGGGTCCTAATATTAATATAGTATTCGTATGTGAAAAAAATAAATAAAAACAAATATATCAAGAAAAAAACACTAGTTGGCGCCGTTGTCTGTTTGGAACAAAGGGCGGTGCAAAACCTACGAAATTTTATAGGTTATTAAAATGACTACTTTTTCAAGAACAAAGGAGTGCAACTTCCGTCCTTATTTATTCTGTGATCATGTGATGAACTGATCAAACAAGAAGCAAAAATCTAATAAATTGTGGTGCTAACTATATCACATTGATTAGATTTTATTTCTGTATTGAAGTCGGTAACTTAGAGAGAAAAAAATTGTCAAATTTTCGTCAACGGTACTTACCTCATCACAAGGCACCTTGAGTTTAGTAGCTCGCTCTAACAGTTCGAAGGCGGCCCGCAAGGTGGCGTGTTCTCTGCCTCGGTTGAGCATCATCCGACACGGGAGCGACAGGAAGTACAGAGAGTAACAAGCACCCAGTAGACATTTCGCCCACGCCTCGGCTGATAAACACGCTTTGCGAGCTAATCTAAAATGAAAATAGAAACGAGTAATAATTTTAAGTAACATATACTTATTAGTAAGTGCTAAGTTTTATGGATTTATAGCTAGCTTTTATCCACGGTTTTACCCCGTAGTGTTTTGATCCTGTGCCCGAAACTCATCGAAACCTTTTGCAGGAACAAGTAGCAATGGGTTATTATAAGTCGTAAAAATACTCGAACAGAACCGAATTTCGATACCTAAATACACGATCACTATTCGGACACTTCGCTATAGTTTTCAATATCCATACTGATATTATAAATGTCAAAGTAACTCTGTCTCTCTGTCTGTCGGTCGGTCTGTCTGTGTGTCTGTATGCTACGCTTTCGCGGTTAAACCACTGAACCAATTTTGATGAAGTTTGGTATAGGGATAGATTAGACCTTGAGAAAGAACATAGGCTATGTTTGGTCGCGTTAACCGATATCCATGCGGGCGGAGCCGCGGGCATGAGCTAGTATATTATATCTGAATAATACAGTCGATGGCTCATTATAGCGGTTGTAATCTACTCACCTCATGGCGGCTGCGATTTCGTTCTTAGTCCTCCTCGCCATGGGCTCGGCGTCGTTCAGCGATTCAGCGGAGTGAAGCGCTGCGGGTGGAAGCGCGTGCAGCGCTGCAGCGCGCGCCCTCCCCCCGCAACACGTCATCAAGTTCTCGTCCAGCTCGAATAGGTCGTATGTGTACGTCGCTTCTATAGTGATTAAAAGATACAAGACATACTGTTATGCTCCGCAGGTATGCTATATTGACGTGACTATTCAACTTTAGAGCCCGAGCCTCGCTTATTGATTTCGGGTTGCTATGCAAACGACTGCGGCCCAACTTTCCAACCCTGAGAACTCTGCGCTAGAGCTTCGTTCGTTAACAGCTGTATGGCCGTCGTCCATTATCGGCATCGGCGAGCTTCAGGATTTTTTGGCCAAGCATAATCATCATAAAATTGAAATTTCAATGACGATCGTCGACTATCGATCGGCATTCTGCAGCAGTATGGTTACCAATTAAAGTTCAATCTTACCTATATCTATAACAATAAGATATATTGATTTGTATTATACGACAATACAAATCCTCATGCTAGCCGATGCCGGTACTGGGCGCCGGCCCTTATAGGTGTCCTTGGGCCTCAAGGATGTTGGTAGGTCCTAACTAAAGCTAGGGTAATGTACAATAGGATGCTTAGTCGGGAACTTCTGCGCGGTGCAAATAGCTTACCTTATGTCCGAGTGCAAAAAAGTAGTAGACCAGATGAATTCACTTTACTGGATGTATGCGATTCAGAGGATAATGTCGAAGTTAAATTGTGGGTAGACTGTCTAATTCTAATACAATACTATAATATAAACGTACCAAAAACTAATCAATAGTCTTACCAGGGTCGGGAGGATCCGGTGGCAGAACAAACGCGGTTCTCTCTGAAGCATTACTTGTGTCCATACTTAGTAGTTTGTCATCTCCGGCAGCCACCCTCTCTATACATTCATCAAAGAAGGTCAACCCTTGGTCTGGCTCATACACGAATGAACGCTCTTCGATGAAACGCGTAAACATTTGCGTCCGCATCATTAGGCCGAAAAAACGTTGTTGAGTCTGTGAATAAAAACATCAATGATTTCTGTTACCTCTTGATAAGCTGTTAAGAACAAAATTGTGTGAAATGGGGCAGATGTACGGGATACAGGGACGTTACTTGGTTTGCATCAGTCATGGACACGATATAGTCAGATAAATTAATTTACATATTTTGAGGGGTAACAGTCGCGTTAACTGCCGACAATATCATGCTACTCCTAATAGTTTAAATTAAAAACATAATGGTGCTAATTCTGTTGTGTTTAAACTAACTCAAATACAGTAAACATCTCTAAAATTTATTTTACACCCAGATTGCATAGTCTTTTCGTAGCAAAAGATTATTATAGTGTGTGGCCGATTCAGCGCAGACAGATTTTGGCCGGACAGTACATGACCGTGAGGCAAACGAATACTCAATTAGTCGGCCGGCCGACTAGTGCAAGCAATTTTCGACCTTATTGACATCACATAAAACAGTATTTTTTCGTATAATCGTGATCTGCAGCATCTGGTGTAACAGTAAATTTTATTTACTGTGAATTGATTTTCACCAGCGCCACCTGTTGCGCCCTCAGTGGGACTTCTAACCATATCAGGCGTCCGTCACTCGCCCAAACTACGGCGATAAGTACCTACCGTGCGCCTCACCCGCAGGCTGCTAGCGCAGTCGGGGCCGGCCCGCGCTTGCGAGCACATGCGTGACGTGACTTGCGTAGGTATACCTAAACAATATTGTGGCCGATCTTGTGAGATCAGTAGTTACCATTGTTTATGTGTGCAGATACACTAGGTTAGCCACCTAATCCTTACTAATATTATAAATGCGAAAGTAACTCTGTCTGTCTGTCTGTCTGTCTGTCTGTCTGTCTGAATGTTACGCTATCACGCCTCAACTACTGAACCGATTTTGATGAAATTTGGTTTAGGGGTAGATTAGACCATGAGAAAGGACATAGGCTATGTTTGGTCGCGATAACCGACATCCACGCGGGCGGAGCCGCGGGCAAAAGCTAGTATGGAAATAAAATAATGAATCGCAGTAATCATTACTGTTGCGGGGAAGAATGTCAAAATACATTAAAGAATTCGAAGTTGTCTTTTTTTACATTAACAACAGAGTGTGAAACGTAAGATTTTACTATATACAAACGCAGAATAATATCTTGTTCACTTAGTAACAAAACCATTAGGTACTGGTCGCCACTTGAGATCTTCGCATTATAAAAAACCTACCTAATTGTAGTGAACCTGTGACATAGATACCTACAATGAGAATAGAGAGAACTAAAAATTGTTCTGCACCTACTTATTTTGAAACGACTACCTATGTAATTATGTCGTGGTCGTGGTCGGGCTGTTATTTTTGTGGCTACCCAGTTTATTTAATTATAATATTACTTGTTAGTACAGTCAGCGTCAAAAGTCAATTAATGTACACACAGAGCTTGTTTTAAGTGATAATATACAAATATATACCTATTATTATTATAATACACCGTCTTTTTAGTGTCGGGGTTTAAAAATGAATAGTAATTCACGTTTTATTTTCATAGACTAAATGACAACCCTAACTCTCAAGTTGGCGGCGTTGTTTGTTCCGAACAAAGGGCGATACCTACGAAATTTAGTAGGTTATTATAACGGCGGCTTTCTTCAACATCAAAGGAGTGCAACTTCTGTCCTTATCTATTCTGTGACCATATTAGTTTGTTGTCTTTGTAAGTATCTTTGTGCTAGCTCACAAGATGGCGTTTCTATTTTCCATTCACGTTTTATTGCTAAGAATTAAAAATACTCATCGCACCTGGATGGGAAAATTAATTGTTTAATTATAGGCTATCCTAAATAGGATAAAATTAAATTTCCTCATTTAAATTAAAGTGGTTCAAATTCCTCTTGTTCAGAAACTGCAGTATTCAAGGAGAAAAGTATGATGGTTATGTAGCTAAATTCGGTAGGTGTCAAGTTTGATGAGCGAGTTTTGATTACTCTAAGGCTCATTAGAAAAGAAAATAGGTTTGTTTCGAGAACTTTCCAGCTAAAGGGGTATAAAACCGAGAACGCGACCGCATGCCACACTTTTTGCTCTCTCTATTCGTGACCTCAACCACGTACTATTTCTTTGGAAAATAATTTATAAAATTGTAGAATCAGTTAACCTCTATTTTTCCCACTTTCGTGGTAAGTGATTTTACTTGTCTTTATCAACATCCTTCTGCAATCTAGACGATTCTTAGAGTTATTTCGTTCTTAGGGTTCCTAGTTCGGGATTAAAGGGCACCTTGGTCCTCAAAATCCATCTCAGCGTGTTCTAAGGTCGAGTTCCTGACCGCTGTCCGCGCAAGCCTGTAACCTCGACGGGAAGCATCTTGGCTGGTCGAGACTGCGGCAAGAGACGTGCGCAGACACCGAGCAGACCAACAACCAGGGTCACGTATTCTTTTAGTATTTACCATATGTAACCACATCGATTTATATATATAAGAAATAACTGCATCATCAGTGATTTGACCGCAGCATACTACATCTACTAGCCATAACACTCTGGCTACCTACTGCATCCAGGTCACCGTGGTGCTGCTGGTGACGACACACCCATATTTGTATCTCTGAATAATTCTATTTTCTGCAAACTCCTTGTGTATAATCTTGTCTATCTCTAATATATGCATGTACAACAGAGGTAATAGTGGTTTCTCTGAAGTCTCCCCCAGTATTCCCACACGCACGCACATATCTCTCTTCTGACGAAAAGGCGCCCTGGGATATTATAATAGAGCTCGTGCATCTCTCTGCTGGGTTAGCAGGTGAGTAGTCCATGTGACACGTTCAGTGGTTACACTATTTATGCGAAATGATATGTAATTAAGAAAATGTTATTAAGGTCGAAAATCGTTTTTCTGTTCTTAGTAGTCCTTGTACTCGGTTCGAGTTCCACCTAACGATTTTGCCATCGAAACTTTGTCTAAAATCTTTTCTTACGAAACGACTATACAATTTGGGTGTATGATACCATTTTATTTAAATTAGTTTTGACAACACAGAATTGGCATCAATATTCATTATATTAAAGGTACTTTTATTAACAGACTTACAAAATATGACTTACCTTATCTCTAGATTTCAAAAATGCATCCATTTGAAACAAAGCATGTGGATCAGTGGTTCCAACCGTCGGCGCTCTCGTTATAGGTATTAGGTGGTCTCTGTACCCTTGTAACGTCACTGCCATGAATTTTAAGAAGGCTTCTTGGATTTTGAGCTCTAATGCTTGCTGGAATAAAAAAAAAAAATAGTGAAAGATAGATAGTTAATAATAAGTTTACTGAATGAAAAGAACGATTATGGGAGAGGTCTATGTCCAGCAATGAACTGTAGGCTAATTAATTGATTGATTGAATACGTTTACTGACTAAAATGACTTAACTACACATCTTCGTTGACATATAATCTAATATGCCATAGAAAACAATAACATACATAATCAAATCAATCAAGTACAATACAAATTATATGCATACACCCACGCCTTTCACCCTCGAGGGTAGGCAGAAGCCGCGTTAAAAGTTTCTGTACTTATCATACACACTTCACGAATCAATATAAACTGTGAAGATCTGTAGTGTTTTAGAAAAAAAAATGCAGTAGTTCATAAAGATTTCAAATATTACCTCATTTTTTCTTTTTTGAAAATCCCTATCTAAGCTCGTGGTCGGTTCACCATTGTATTTACTTTCACTAGATTGATGGACTGGTGACGCTGAAAATAAACACATTTTGATAATTATCATTTTATTGCAAATCTTTGTTCCAACATGTTTTGAATATATTTTTCTATTTACCTGGCCTAATATTTCCATATAAAACTTCTAACGTATTTCGTAATGTCCTGGCTTGCCGTTTAGGTAATAGTTTAAGAGAAATATGCTGTTGTGATTCACATATCTGAAATACATAATTTAAGTATTTTATATAAATGTTGTACAGTCTACAGATGAGGGTAACTTTCACCAGTTGATTTGCAAAATGGGGCTATATAGAACATTCACAAGCACCCTGCGACTGCGGGGCCCCATCCCAGTCCATGCCACACTTGCTCTCTTGTCCACTGTGCCCTTCCACCTGTACCATCGTAGACCTGTGCAGGGCAACAGACAATGCTGTGGCCGTAGCCAGATATTGGGTCGACATAATTTAAGAGATTGATGAGCCATTGACACGAAGAAGAAGAAGACCAGTTGATCTTCTATGTACAGTCAACAAAGGAGATATGGTTGCACTTTTGCATACAAAGTTGTATGTAAAGGTGTACCCGTATCTATTTTGTCAACTGTACGTAATATGATCACTACTGACCGTTATATTATTGGTATCTAAATCCACACATGTGACATCTGGTGGAGGTTCGAACAGATCAAAGAATCTTGAGTCAACGCCGATGAGGTACGGTAAAGGCGCGTGTAATACTTCAGCTAATCCTGCAACACAAACATCATTCATTGGTTCCGATAGTTCGTAAGAAGATCGGTAGATGACTCCACCGTCGCTGTAAGAACGGATAAATAGAAGGAAAAATTTGAATCATATCGGGCGTGTCTCGGTAGCCGAATTGGTCAAGGCATTACCCCTGCAAAGGAAAGACTATGGGTTCGAGTCCCGCCCGAGAAGATTTATTGTTCCCTATGTATTCGATGCTTTTTAGAATCCATATCCATAGTAATAGTAACTCTGTCTGTCTGTGTTTGTTACGCTTTTACTTCTAAGCCACTGAACCAATTTTCATGAAATTTATGAACGTCCTCAAAGGCCTTTCTTCAAAATGGTATAGATAGGCTATGTTCGGTCGCTATAACTGACAGACACGCGGGTGAAGCCGCGGCAAAAGCTGAACAATATTCTAGTATGGTAAAGGATAAATAAAAAAAAAATGTGCAAGTGGAAAAGGGCATAAGGATCACTTTTATCCTCAATATCTTTATATGAAATGGTGTATACTTATCTCTTTTGCAGTGTGTATATGTGTATCTATTTTTCTACAGCGCTAAAATATTTTACTAACATACAATAGTTAAATGAAAAACAGTACCTATCTAAATAACTGAGTTATAGGTTTGTATAAAAATGTAGTACTAACCTAAAGGACACAGTGGGATGTAGGGACACTGCCATTTGAATGGGAACAATAGCGTTGACACTGCTTCAGATACAGCTGTTAGAGTATCAGGCCTGAGGAGGATAAAACAATATTAGTTTATCATGGTTGAAATCACAGTCGCTTCACGGAAAGTATCGGGTTTAGCCACGTCTCAGAAGATGATCGAAATATATTGAGTAACGGCACCTCACGGCATTCTCAAAGGTATGATGTAAAGACACTTTACATCATACCTTATATGTTTATTTACCGAGGGGAAACCGGTCAGATAAAAAATAAAATATAAATAAATAAATAAATATTCCACAACATTCTACACAACGCTATCTAGACCCATGGTAAGCTTTTATAGTTTGTGTTATGGAATCTAGAATGCGGATAAACATACTTATATACTTTTCTTTTTTTTTTGGAAATACATACATAATATTATATATAGAAACACCCAGACCAATGCAAATAGCCATATTCATGCATACAAATATTTGCAGTGAGCGGGAATCGAACCCGCGCCTCCAGCGTGGCAGTCGCGTGCACTACCGCCACGCCACAGAGGCTGTCGAATAGTGGAAAAGTACAAAATGTCTTACTCAATATGCGTAGCAGATTCCACCAAGTGCCATCAATCAACAGTATAAACATGATCGAAATAATTTGAAAAACAAATACGTATGAATTCGTTAAAAAACTGAAACACTAAATTTGTTTCTTAGAACAACGTACTATACTATTTATGACTGTAATAAACTTTCAAGGAACTTATATTAGAAATTGACTTTGTCGAACGAAACGAATCTTCTTAATATGAGTTACAGAAAGTCAAACACAAACATAAGTTAGTATCAGACACTAATTTGTCTGACAAAGATTTAACTAATGTATTGTTTTAGGCATCCATTACACGCAGTGTACAAGCATCATTCATGCCATCAATCATGAATTACGGTGACTGATAACTAGAACAAAAATATTCATTCAACCATCAGTCACCGCATTAAACGATAGATTAATCGTCAATGACGGCCGTGACTGTGGTAAAACTGACAGAAAAACCTACCTAACCTACTTACAGTAACAATACATACATACCTGAGTGAATGTATTAAAATTTTCTGTTCAGTGATAGCGAGCGCTAGAACTAAGAGACAGTTATCTGACCCTAAGTTCAATAGGAGTTGTCTAAAGCTGGCTCCGCTTCGCACTAAAGGCTGGTCATCGCGTCGCGTTAGTATCACACGGTCGTGTTGGTTCGTTGGTGACAACTGTAACATAATATTCTATGATATTACTCCGTACACCTTAATCTGAAAACAGCTACAGAACAATCCTACTTACTTGTAATAATATTCTTGGTTCTGGGAAGGGCACTTCTTCTATTAAATGTGTGATATACCTTTCAACTGGTATATTTAAGGGCTCTTGACTCCATGACATTTCCTGAAAAGTTAGATGATTATTAGGTCTGAATTACTGCGGTGGCGCGGCGCGGAATCGATGGCACTCGAATTAATCTTGGCACCCTACGCTTTTTATGTATCAGATTTTATTCACATCTATTTTGCAAACTATAATTTTACCACTTTATCTTGGGGTTATTGTTTAATGTCGGATGGAGAACAGCCCTATCCCTTAGTCGTCTTTTACGACACTTTTTTTACTTTTTATTTATCTTCAGTTCAGTTAAATAAATTGTCGATTTCTCATATACATACTATTCGTCATTTGCCATATACTTACCAATAAATACAACAGCCATCTCTCGAACGTATCACTAAAGGGCCACCTAGACAGCAGACAGATGCTTTTGATTGCGTGAACTGAATGCGTCATATGCGATATGCCCTCCCGCCATCCGAGGAACTCCATTTGGTCCTCTGTGAGTTGGGAGTGTGGGTAGTTCTCATAGAAGGTCACTGCTGAGCCGTATACCTGGAGTGTACATAAATATTTCTTTTCTTTAGAGAGTAAACGCGTAGTATCTATACTACGCGTTTACTCTCTATTAACAATACATAACATAAACTCACGCCTGTATTCCCCGAAGGGGTAGGCAGAGGTGCTAGCACCCACATTTGGCCAGTTTTATGTTTAGGTCCCAATGTAATAGGTGGCGAGCCTATTGCCATTAACCGGGCACTTATAAACCTGCGATAAATACACACATAACTTCGAAAATCATCGAAAAGTCATTGGTGTGTGGTGTGTGCCATGGTAAACCTGGGATCGAACCCGAGAACTCGTCTCAACAGTCCATTACCCATACCACTAGGCTACCGCAGTTCTCTATACATTTTATATAATGGTCACATCAATATACAGGGTGATTTTATAGTCGTTTCGGATAAAAATAATTTGGGCAGTTTCGATAGCAGGAGTAAGTATTAATTTGGCGAAAAATTTTTTTGTTTAATCCCCCATACATTTTTCCTTTCACCTGAACATTATTCCCATACATTATCAAAAAAAAAACATTTCTTTCGCCAAAATAATACTCCCAGATGATTTTGCTATCGAAACTGTGCCCGAATTGTTTTTATCCGAAACTACTATAAAATCACCCAGTATAACCTTGGCTGATGATAAGCTAAAGTTAAGTCTTAGGTATGCGGGTCACCATTACAGATATCAATAGTAGGTATTACAATGGTAAGTCAATGCCTATCGGCAAGAATTATTGTTGGGACTTTTAACACTTCAATGCGCAAATGTCGTAACTTCATTGGACCGTAAGTAAAGTTTCGCATATGAAGGTTATATGAACTAATCTAGTCTAACTGTGGAGTCCACGGCGGCGGCGCGCTGAAAAGCGCGCCGCCCCATTCCGGGGGCGAGTCGGGGACACCTTTGTCCCCCCTCCCGAGGAGGGCCAGTCCGTAAGGGATGGCCTTGGGTCAGCCGGGGTGCGAGGGTGTCGATGACAACCTCACCTCCGGCCTAGCACCACGACCCACAGTCGGCGTGCGGTTTTAGTCGGTTTGAGTCCGACATAACCTCCCCTTCCGGTTCCGGTAGGGGGGGTATCCGAGGGGATTTCCGCACGAAAAAAAACAACAAAAAAAAAAGTAACTGTGGAGAAGAAAGAATAGAGGCCTTCATTACATTGTCATTGACGGCCTCGGCAGATGTTTTTCACACCCCGTACTAGGAACCCGGGATTTTATGAAGGGACTGTAGGATTGTAGGTAATATTGTACTGTACCTTATAAGTAGCATCGGCAACAGTGAGTACAAATGTAGAAAATACGGGTTTAGGTGTCGCCGCGTTGTTAGGCCAGAGTTCAAGCGTGGCGCCCATCGGCAAACAGAACAAAGGCACTGACGTTGGGAATAATAGATTTCGTCGCTCTGTTGTTGGGTATCTGTGAACATAAAATGAAAATACCAGTTAAGAATACTTGCCACTTAAGAGGTGTCACTTTTGAGAAGGACTCTTTAGTTGAAATAATATAAAATTGCTTTACGTATGACTGATGCCCCTAGTCACAGAAGGTAACTTAGCACGATTGGAACGGAGCTTAACTACATAACTAACTATATGTTTTTTAATTTCTGCGAGACCTTGTAAGACAGCTACGTTTTATGGTTCTTGTTTTTAATTTTTGTCTTCTGTCTCTGTTTAGGACACTCCAACCCTAGGCTATAACTGTCATAATTCACTTATTCAATTATTTCAACTATAACATTCTAGCAATCCATATTAAATTCATCACATTCATAGAGCAACCGGCTGATGTCATCAACTTCATGATCTAAAAAACAGGCCAGGCCACTACAATTAATTATATTTGCATATGTTTTTACAGCTATCAGCTACTATCACGCTTCTTATACTGAAGGCAGCAACACGTGACACCTGAAGTTGTTGAAAGAATTCAATCAAAATATCAAAAGATAACTGACTACTATAAAGATGGTTTGTAGTTTATTTTTTTGAAGAAAAGAAAAGAAAGTAAAACTAAAGCCTGAAAAGTCGATTCCTGTCAGGATTTAACTAGGATTCATGTTTGCCTGTTGCAAAATTTGCAATGTTATCCAATGTTTTCCTCTCTCTGGAGTGTATATTCCGTCTGTAGTAGAAAAAGTATACACTGTAGGGTCGATTTATCTATCTATATATTCAATGGTATACAAACGTCTGAATATGTTACATGAGGTAACCTCAGGTCAATTAGAAGATATTAACATGTACTAATATTGCTAACAAACTTAGAATCATTAGCACAGACGTTGAGCGATACAAGGAACCGTTATAATCGTAAACTTTCGCATACAAGTGATCAATGCATGACTAACGGATTCAGACAAAACGCGGATGAATGGTCTCTCATACTTGACTTAGAAAAAGGGCTTGCAAAGCTAAGTTGAGCCACTTTTGCTTTGGGTATACTGTATATGGGGGCCCCACCTAGATCACGAAGCCCACATCAATTTCACCAGCCGGCATTTTCTACTTAACGGATGATACTGGCACAGGCCGCACCAGAAGCAGGCCACTGGCGAGTTAAGGACACCGTTGTTGTCCCCCCTCGGTAAGACCAGATCTTTTTTTTTTTTTCATGCGGAAATCCCCTCGGATACCTCCCCCGCCGGAGCCGGAAGGGGAAGTTATGTCGGACTCGAACCAGCTATAACCGGACGCACGAGAAAAAAAAGGTACAGGCCGCACAGGCTTTCCTTACGAGATAGGAGGATAAGACGCTAGTTACTACCGAGAAGGCCACATTCGAGAAAACGTAGGACAGCGTTATTACGGTGTTATGTTTTTTGTTTCATTCTATTATCAAAATCACAAAATCAAAGCATATCAAATAATCCATAGGCAATCAGAGTTTAACCTCTTTATAAAATCGTTGCTGAATAAAGTAGGTAAATCAAACTTGCCAATTTGGATTGGGATAATCTAATCTAACAAAAAT
The DNA here is from genome assembly GCA_914829495.1 of Eilema sororculum. Taxonomy (NCBI): domain Eukaryota; kingdom Metazoa; phylum Arthropoda; class Insecta; order Lepidoptera; family Erebidae; genus Eilema; species Eilema sororculum. The sequence continues at coordinate 12,473,165 of OU618552.1, read as the reverse complement.
ACTATATATTGTGATAGCGTGTCATCGCATACATTTTTCGTTGGTTTTATTAGGAGAGTGGATCATTTTTTGTTTCTCTTTAGATATGGGATTTAAAAGTCATCTATATCTAAATTATACTACATAATATTATACAACTGTGAAGTAGTCGTAACAGTTACATAGGAGATATTTAATACAATTCGAATACATCAGAAAAAGTGAATTGTTCGGGGGGCGGGACTTATGATGTATTCGTTTTGTAATTAGCATACTAAAAGCACAGTATAACGAGAGATCTTACAGTAGTTCATCGCGTTTGATGTTTGCGGAAATGCCGCCTTTTGCAGTTTTGTCAGGGTTGTCACTTCAGTTTTTATATATAATTTTTCTGTAATATTCTATATATAACTCCTACTCGTTCTCTTTGTTCTGTCAAGGCACATCAACTCACGCTAATTTATATTACTAGGTGACGCCCGCGGCTCCGCTCGCATGGATGTCGGCTATTGCGACTTTTGGTTATATCTCCGGTTCTACTTAACCAATTATGATCAAGCAAACGTAATATTTTAAGTCTGAGTTTTTGGATTTTGGTTTCGATTTCGATTTCGGTTTCAAATTCGATTTCGTTTTCGATTTCGAATTTCTATTTCGATTCCGACTTGAATTTGGATATTGATTCGGGTTCGGGTTCGGGGTTGGATTCGGATTCGAATTCGAATTTCGCTAATCCGGGATCGCTAAATTGATGATATATTCTTAAGGAGCCTATCCACGATCAGTTCGCCTGCAGTTTCAAATCGTATCGGGCGGCCTGCAGTCCTAAGTCGACAGCGCCCACACACGAAAGCGATTTTGGCCTGTTGGCCACGCCCTGCTGTCAGTTTTGCGGCTACACACGATCAGTTGGGAGTCGACAGTTTCCCATCGTATGATTGCCTACCGGCAATTGTCTGCTATCGGGCTTGACGACGACGACCATGTTACCGACGATCAAAGATGGCGGACTTGAAATTTAAAAAAAAACAAATCGAGGTTTTCGGGGTGACTAATTACGTATAATAAAATCCATTTAGCGATCCAAGATGGCGGACTTGAAATTTCCCACAAAGTCAACATGAGCATCGTTTTGGAGGTTTTCATAACATAACATAACATAAACTCACGCCTGTGTTCCCCGAAGGGGTAGGCAGAGGTGCTAGCACCCACATTTCACCCAGTTTTCAGAGTTGCTAATTACGAATATATCATCCATCCAGTCATCTGGGATTGCTACATGAATAACATATTCGTAATCAGCAACCTCGAAAACCTTGAAAACGATACCCGTATCGATTTTAGTAAAAATTTCGAGTCCGCCATCTTGGATCACCAAATGGATGTTATATTCGCAATCAGTGACCCCAAAAACCCTGAAAACGATACCCATATCGATTTTAGTCAAAATTTCGAGACCGCCATCTTGGATCGCGAAATGAATGTTATATTCGCAATCAGCGATCCCAAAAACCCGCAAAACGATACCCATATCGATTTTAGTGAAAATTTCGAGTCCGCCATCTTGGATCACCAAATGGATGTTATATTCACAATCAGCGACCCCAAAAACCCTGAAAACGATACCCATGTCGATTTTAGTGAAAATTTCGAGTCCGCCATCTTGGATCACCAAATGGATGTTATATTCGCAATCAGCGACCCCAAAAACCCTGAAAACGATACCCATATCGATTTTAGTGAAAATTTCGAGTCCGCCATCTTGGATCACCAAATGGATGTTATATTCGCAATCAGCGACCCCAAAAACCCTGAAAACGATACCCATGTCGATTTTTGTGAAAATTTCGTGTCCGCCATCTTGGATAGCTAAATATAGAAAACGAAAAAAAAAAAAACAATTTTAACAAACAAAACGAGCCTTGAAAAAACAATCACGTGATTAGTGTGATTACAAAAATGAGACAGCCCTGAATCCTTAGTACCGAGTAAAATGTATGGGCGTACCGAGTAATACCCCGTCCCCCACCACCCCTCTCCCCCCGCACGATTGCTCTGTCTAGACGGCTTCGTTGACCGACTGTATGTAGTATGAATCGTTAGACTGTGCTAAAAGCTTGAAAAAATCATTCAGATGTTTAGGTGGAGTAATCAAAAATCTATGTATAACATTGTAAAACTTCATACGTGGCCCGGTGGCTTAGTGGTTAAGGCGCCCTTGTAAGGGAAAGATCACGAGTTCGAGTCCAGCCCGAGCGTGTCAGTTTCCTGATGCATTCGAGGAATACTTAGGATACTGAACACAAAAATACACTGACGGACTCATAAACTGCATCAAAGTTCAGGTTTACTCTAAAAGGATTTTTTATAATAAGTATGCAAACTTTTTAGATTAAATTATATAAATATGGAAATTATGGCTCTTAATCTTAAAAAAAAAATTAAATTTAAAAATAGAACTGCAGTAAAACAAATGAATATAGCCGGGAAAAGAAAATTTACTTGTAGTATCAGATTTGCGTGTTATTTATAGCAAAGTTTTAAATTGATTCTCATTGATTTTTTTTGTTTTGTCAATTGAATTATTGTTACCAGCATAATTGTTGGGTTAGTTTTTTAACACATCGAGAGTTTTTGAACCATAATATGGATACTTCGTCCGAACAAGCGGCACAAATTGTAGCATTGGTGCGGAAGGGCTTGGATCAACGAACGATTGGTAGAAATTTAAATTTAAACCAGTCTACGGTTTCTAGAATATACAGAAGGTTTGTAGAGACAGGTTCTTACAGGAGGAGACGTGGTACAGGCAGAACTCGAGCAACCACAGGTCGTGATGACCGATTTATTGTTATAACTTCCCTGCGAAATCGTTTCCTCACGTCAGTTAACATCAAAACCGAGCTTAATGGAGTGCGTGGAGTAAACGTGTGTGCACGAACAATAAGAAGAAGGTTAAAGGAAGCGGATATCACCCCTTTTAGACCAGCAAATGGTCCAAAGTTGTCTACAGCTCACAGACAAGCTCGCCTAAGATTTGCGCGTCATCACCTGAATTGGACAGAAGAGCAGTGGGCCTCTGTATTGTTCACGGACGAGTGAAGGACATGTTTATATGGTGCAGATGGTCGCAGAAGAGTCTATCGTCGACGTGGGGAGCGATATGCTCAAAGTTGCATTGAGGAGCGTGTTCCTTTTGGAGGCGGTTCATGTATGGTCTGGGGTGGCATATCGATGAACGGGCGAACAGAACTTGTGTTCATAGACATGGTCCGTCAAAACGGTAATAGAGGGGGTTTGACAGCACATCGCTACATAACAGAGATATTAGAAGATCACGTGGTGCCTTACATGGGATTCATAGGCGAAAATTTTACTTTAAGGCCCTCTATTCCTGCAAAAGTAGGCATTTATAGCGATCCCGGCCGCTCGTAAAATATTACGCGCGAACGCAGTGACGGTGAACTCGGCGATGACCCCACCAGCGTCACAGTATAGAAATATGCAGTAGGAAAACTTGATTTCACTTAGAAAATTAAATGCAGTTTTTTTAACTTTATTTAGTTATATGATTATATATATATATATATATAAATAAATACGAAATTAAAAAAACTGTATGAGTTTGAGAACTGTTTGTTCTATGTGTTTAGTTGCTTGGGCGAAAAAAACTTACATTATAATAATAATAATGCTTGTAATTTTACAAACATTTGTTTGAATTGATGCTAACGGTTACTTTATATAATCGCACCGTTCGTCGTCGACAGGGCAGTTAAATACCTAAAGTTAACGAGATTAACAACTTTTTTTGTGCGGGAATCCCCTCGGATACCCCCCTGCCGGAGCCGGAAGGGGAGGTTATGTCGGACTCGAACCGACTTTTTAGTCGGTTCGAGTCCGACTGTGGGCACGCCGACTGTGGGTCGTGGTGCTAGTTTTTATGAAGTATTTATATAAATTTACACTGTACCTTCTTTTTTTCGTGCGGAAATCCCCTCGAATACCTCCCCTGCCGGAGCCGGTCGGCGTGCCCACAGTCGGACTCGAACCGACTAAAAAGTCGGTTCGAGTCCGACATAACCGCCTCCACCGGCTTCGTGGAGGTGGTATCCACGAGGATTTTGCGCACGATAAAAAAGGCCAATAATTAAACTAACCTACCTAAATATTAAAATTATTCTATCCTAAACTAAAACTAAATTTATATTTATTTACACACACACAAATTATATACAATGTACGAATATTTTAGGTACTAGGTACCCCTGTACTGATATAGATAAAATATGAATTATAGAAAATCGTAAGTAGCATCTTCAGTTGTAATACTGATATTCTTATACTATGGCGCTATGAGCGTAATATTTAGGTATGATAATTTTTTAAATTACCGATCGGAGTTAGAAATTTAGTTTATGGCTTTGCACGACTTCTTTAGCTTGCGTTGTTTATTGCCCATATTGAATGACTTGCAACAATTTATTATAAATACGTAAAATCGATTGATTGGTGCACGAAACTGTCGCGCAAAAACTGACACAGGTCCTACTTCGGTAAGCGCCAGCGCGCGACTGGCGCAACTTTTCGGGCCTCAGCGGCGCGAGCACTCGCGAATTTAGTAGGTATTTAAATATAACTTTAAAAAATATTTCATAATATAGTCAAAATCTGCGAAAATGTCTAGACATATGTAGTGGCTTTAGTTTAGTACAAAAATTTTATAGAAAGCATAAGTAATTTAGTCATAATATTCAAAAAAAAATAACGAAAAGGGGTAACTTTGGGATTTTTTTCTATCGAGTGAAGTTCATCAGATCTGGTAACTGAATGCGAATTTGACTAGACTGGATCCTTAACTAATGTATATCTTTTTTTCGAAATTTAAAACGCTTTTTCCTATGATTCAAATGCTTTTAAAAAACTCAAAATGCGGCCTACCTGGCCTTAATGCAGGATAATGCCCGGCCGCATGCAGCTGCACAAATTCAACATTATTGCGAAGAGGTTGGGATACGTACAATGAATTGGCCAGCACGCAGCCCGGATCTTAATCCCATCGAGCATGTTTGGGACAATTTAAAAAGAGCTGTATATGCGAGAAACCCTTCGCCCACGACAGTGGCAGCACTAAGAACAGCACTTTCAGAAGAATGGGACAATATTCCGCAAGATCTTTTAAAAACCCTTATAAAATCTATGCGGAACCGATTAGAATCCGTAATAAGGGCACGTGGGGGTAATACACCTTATTAAAACACAAATAAACCCTTGCATAAAGTTTGTGTCTATTGTTAAGACCAATTTTTTAATTAAACCAATTTTTCTTAAATTTCTGTTTTTTCTTCAAAAAAAGTCTTAAGGTCCTTTCCAGTACATAAACTTAAACTTAAAGATATGACCCTACGCTGTTTTAAAGTTCACGAACCAATCTAGAGGTTTCAATTTAAATCTGTATAGAAAGTATGCATACTTGGTTAAAATATTTATTTCAAAGTCGTCTATTACTTTGATGCAGTTTATGAGTCCGTCAGTGTATTTGTTTTGGTATTCTTGTCCGTTTGTCCAATGGTACGCGATAGACGCAAATACTACTGATGGTATTTTGATGCGGTTTCCTTTGTAAAGGACTTGGTTAGACTTAAAATCCTACGTTTATTTGATCACAATAGGTTGAACCGGAGATATGACCAAAAAAAAAGAACCGCGGACAGAAGGCTAGTAATGAACATAACATACCTGAATAGCACTTCGGGTTTGTAAGCAATTAGTGGAGGACGGTTCATTGACTTTTTGTAACAGAGAAATACACTATTGCCCACCAGACCTGGAAAAAACAAAAAATTCATTAATTATCGTTATTTTTGGCTGTGCGTATCCAATATTCTATTCCAATATAAATTCTATTCATCACGAGGGCATGAGCTGATGCTGTTTATTTCTGTTTAAATAAAATTAAAAAAAAAAGAAACAATTGTTTCAAGTGTTCAATAATAATTACTCAGGCTTGGGTAGGTATACGTAATATGTAATCACTTACTACTGATGCTAAAAATCACAATACATCTACGGTTTATATTACTGAAGAGATAGATAGGATATAATACGCCCACATTTCCAATATATATTTAAACCTATTGCAAAGGTAAAAAGTATATTGAAAGGGAAGAAGAAATACCACACGCTATTAGGGCAGGGAAGAGTACGCAATAGCTCAGCAGGCAATCTAACCCACAGATAAGCCTGAACACGCAATGAGTTACAACTTACCTTTATTCAAATTCTTAGGTATCATACAGAAAGCATGCGGTGGGCATTCTCCTTTGTTAGTGATAATCACACAAACATCGACAACGACTAGCGCATTGCAAGGAGCCCCCGGATGCGCTCGCCTGTACGTAATGAAGGTTTTTGAGGTGGAATTGTTGACGTTCGCGAGGCGACCTCCGACCGTGACGAGGACCATCTCTGCATCAGCCATGAGACGCTCCTTGCCATCGTACATAACACCTGAAATAAAAGGAGTTTTAGAAAAGGAGTGTCAGGGGAGATGACGCTTGATAGGAATAAGTAATAGCATGTTGTGCGGATCACAAAAATAGAAAAGGTTAGGCAGATTGGATAGCAATTGTTTCTTTTTTCAAAACATGGTAGTGCAATTAAGTCCGCGACCGCAAGCACGGCCTAGCCAAAACCATTTTTGAATGACCTTTGTAATCATTCGAAAATGGTTTGTAATAGAAGCAAACTAGTTTAACATCATTTTGTATAACATCATTTTTTATACTATCACGAGATAGCAGTATTAAAACTCGATGTTTGATTATTTTCTGATGTCTGTAGGCCCATCTAACTAATTTTCGGGTTGACTAAATCGGGTCATGGAATAACATGAAATATAGCAATATTATTTTCTAAAATTTACGCGAATGTCACTCATTGAAATAAAACCACTTTTTACGGATTCTACCTTTATACGGACACCGCGACCATGGCTGCTGAATACCAGCCGAAACGTCGGTTTAAAAGTAAATAATAACAAATATATCGCCATAGAATCCGTAAAAAGTGGTTTTATTTCATAGCAATATTGTTTTATATTTTCATGGTTTTATTGAATTGAACGATAGAGGAAAGAACTAGTGGAGATATTTTAGTATTATGGGGAGCTCTTATCTTTAAAGTCGTGTGTTATCGCTAACAGTAACATATTACACCATGTCTTGTAGTACTATCTTATAGATAGGTATCTTATTTTGACGAAGTATTACGAGTGCGAGTACACAAGTACTTGGTACTGATTAATTTTCTCACACAAGATAAAGACCCTAATTTTTAATCTTAATCAATTTCACGTGATGATAATAGTATAACGTTCCTAACGCTTCTAATTTATAGGTTTTTGTTCAAATCTGCATTCTATCAAATGACATTAAAGATAGACAAACTGTGAAACGGAACTTTGATTGGTCCAAATTAGAAAAATAAATGGCTTTATACCAGCACCTTTGTCTTAAGTTTTAACATTTTAATGGTCGCTAATAAGGTGTCTTCTCTTTCACGCCCGTCATGTTTATATAGTAAACAAAAGGTGTAGGTTTTAACAATTGATTGATTGATAAGGAGTGTCTAATAATAAGTTAGATAGTAGGTAGGTCCACGTAAGTACAAGTGAAAAACCAGATAGTTCTAGACTAGAATATAATGCTTGGGGTACACATGCAAGTTGGAATTGTTCTAGCTGAATTTGGTGGAGTACTCAGCTGCTATCATAAAGTTATAGTCTGCAATGTGGGTATTAGTTGAAATAAAACTTGAACAATGTCGGATTAGCATACAAACAAAGTATGAGTAGTCAGAGTCGAGTATGTCATTAGGCCCACTATGATCACACCCGTGCATACAAAAGAGCTGGAGTAGACAAACTACTTAAGATGAGCTGGCTAGAATATTATGGAATTGAATTTGCATATAGGGAGTCGGAAATTATATCGATTTGCGAGTCCTTACAAATTAGTATGAAAAAGTATATTTACGGAGACCACACCTTAAATGTACTGATACTGAGTAAAAGCCACTATTTCCTTATCAGTGGCATGGCAAGAAGTTCCTACAGTACCAAACCTATCAGCTGTTTCCAATTTTAGAATCACGACAGTTGGGAGTTAATGGTAATGCACACTTTGAATATGTGCTTATCTATCACAAACATACAGCCTTGACATTTTATGAAATTTTGGGATGTAAGTAGGTCCATATTCTGAACATATCTTGCAGTCTTTATAAAAGCTTGCAGATTTTAATGTGCATAACATTATTTATTTATTCTTCTGCAATACAACGCAGAGCTGCTCAATTTAAGTTTTATCATAAATTCAACTTCCATTGGTGAATGGTTTACTAAGTATGGAATGTGTCATCTAGTGTTTTTTTTTTTTTAATATTGTCTAATCATCATATTCTTCGAAAACATGCCAGTTCATAGAAACTTACCAATATCGACGAGTGGCGCTCGGTCTCTCCCTCGGCGTACGCAGAGAAAGCACTCGGGTGACCGAACTGATCCATGGTTTAGGTCCGCTAGTAAGCCAGATGGAGTCAGTTCTAGTAACTCGTAGCCATTTGGTACCGTCTCACCGAGGCCAGGAAATATTACGCCTGTAACAAATAAAACTTAAATTTTAACCTTAATCTTATTACCCGACTACGGCGAAGCCAAAAGGAGGGTTATGATTTTGACAGGCTATGTATGTATGTATGTATGTATGTATGTATGTATGTATGTATGTTCATTTGTTCCCTCATAGCTCCACAACTACTTATTAGAACTGGACAAATGAGGTATCGTTACAAGCGGCTTGATCGTCCGATGGTTATAGGCTATATGACGTGTTACTCAATCTTGTGTGGCGCCCTCTAGCGCTCATAAGGTACTGTGTTAAAAAATAAATTTGAGATAAATATGCCGTGTTTGGTATCAAATGAAAGGGCTTAATAAGCACATTTCAAATATATATAAATTATTAGCGTTACCTTGCCCCAAAATAATATAAATAAAAAAATAAAGTTTAAAACTAAAACCCGACTACCGAAAAATCACGCTCTAAAAGTAACAAACAAGAAAATATCAAGGATAGCCGTGGTCGTATGCCACTTACTCTAACAAAACAATATATTCTAGGGAAAAGTGGCATACGACCACGGCTATCCTTGATATTTTCTTGTTTGTTACTTTTAGAGCGTGATTTTTCGGTAGTCGGGTTTTAGTTTTAAACTTTATTTTTTTATTTTGGGGTTCAATTTTGATGACTATTTCTACATCGCCCATATTTCGTAGAAAAAAGTTAGGTTACTGCTATTGCTATTACTATACATACAATCCTGCAGTCCTGCTCCAAGATAACTATAAGTTGATAGGTCAAGCCTCATACTCAAAGAATGATTTATTAATTTTTAGTCTGAGGGTCAAGGCTCCACCTGAATATTTTGAATATATTCCACCTAAAAGATTACATTACATTGGTCCCTCGTATGTAGCTGTAATCAGTATACAACCTATGTATTTACAAGTTAGAAACTATTGTAGTTTTGTTCAATTTCAACAATATTGGGGCCCAAAACTTCAGTACAGATTATGTCTAATGATTAAACTTTTGCAATGCCTAACTAAATGTGTTTATTGTTATATTAGATCACATTCCTACAAAAACAGTTATGTACATTGATTAGTTTATTATATCAATCAATCAATTAGTCTATACATTTGTCTGTTCTGGCGTTACGCGACCGATAATACGCGACGCATGTTCCGTCAGATATGAACGTTCCCTTACTGTTAGGTCCTACCTATTTATCAAAGCTCATTATAATCTGCGGCAGTCTAGTGGTGAGCCCGAGACAAGGTATCAGGTTCGATCCCAGGTTTACAATGGTACACACCAATGACTTTTCGATGCTTTTCGAAGTTATGTGTGTATTTATCGCAGGTTTATAAGTGCCCGGTCACATTTGCTCTGCGGTAGCCTAGTGGTATGGGTAATGGACTGCTGAGACGAGGTCTCGGGTTCGATCCCATGTTTACCATGGCACACACCAATGACTTTTCGATGCTTTTCGAAGTTATGTGTGTATTTATCCCAGGTTTATTAGTGCCCGGTTAATGGCAATAGGCTCGCCACCTATTACATTGGGACCTAAACATAAACTGGCGAAATGTGGGTGCTAGCACCTCTGCCTACCCCTTCGGGGAATACAGGCGTGAGTTTATGTTATGTTATGTTATGTTATAAGTGCCCGGTTAATGGCAATAGGCTCGCCCGCTAACATTGGGACCTAAACATAAACTGACGAAATGTGGGTGCTAGCTAGATTACAGGCGTGAGTTTATGTTATGTTATGTCATTATAATATCTTAATCCCTGGCATTAAATTTTACATACCTAATTAGAAACGTGCTACAAACATTGCCATTGTTATTTCTAGTCTTTATACGATATAAACAAGTTGATTATAGCCTTGACCGTGACTTCTGTGTTTATTTTTTTTTACGCAACACTTCAAACGCACTTCCATTAACGTGGCCTTCACTTAATCGTACATTAGTGTTCGCTTAATCGTTTTAAAATATCTCTGCTGCCTTCCTTATTGCAATATTTAGTTTAAAATTGGTATTAATATTGTTAGTATTCAATAACACAGGTATGTATTGATACTTAAATTTGAAAATCTTGTTTCCCTATTTAGGAATATTATAGAATAAAATATTTACAAAACTATAAATCTATACTTCATGCAGTAGCTGTAGTCTGGGCAAAGTAGCAATGACTTTCTTCCTGTTAATCGACGATTGTTGCTGCTTCTGACTATGATCTACGTCTGAACCGGAGGCATTTTTAAGAGAATGCCCGAGCATGCGATACTTTATACCTAAGTAGTTATAGCAAAAATATAAGTGGCACTATGTTTAACAACATTTTTCAGCACGGTGTCTTCAAAGAAAAAACAAAGATATTCTTGTAGTATGTAGTTAGTTTGTGTTTACAAGCTCCAGTAATTTGGTATTTCTTAACACAGTAATTTTCCTCTAAAGCCGATTAATATTGTTAACCTTTAATGTAGACACAAAAACGCTAATCATTCCGCGGACTCCGGTCAATGACCTCAAAACACACCTCTACAATTATATCTGCAGAAATTGGTTTGCGGAAATGATGCACCAAAAGACCGATTTTTGCCGTGTGCCTCGAGCAGTAAAGTTGAATAATACGAAGTGGCTACGAGAAGCCAGTTGGTACTAAATCACAGTGGTGGTTTTGAAGTGGAGATACAGAGCAGTGTTTGCACGAATTTAACTTGGCATCACAGAGAAAATCTTGAGGCACTTCATTTAAGGGGTAAACTGCCTCCCACCTGCATGTTCTACTTGTTTACAATCATCATTTAAGTTTTATATGTCAAACATAAGCGAGTAGATACCATGTAAACATTCATTATCTATGACGAGCAGACTAATTAACAATTCATATGCAAAAGAATGCGTACGCGCCTTATTACGTCATGCACACAACGCTGCTTTGTTGACCCGAGCATCTGAAGTTTAAGTGCCAATGAACCTTGCTGCAATTCAGTCGATTTATCAATGGTGTCAATAAGTAGTAAGTGTTAGACAGGGGGTCAATGAATGGGGGCCTTTGTTAAATAATAATCAATGTACCAAGGACTATTTGTACGCATTATCAGATAAGTATCTTTTTACTAACTGTAGAATATTAGATGCCTTCCGGTGTATTATACTCTGCGCCTTGTTTCGGTCCAAGAACCGTGTACTAAGAACTTCGACAGTACGTGTGCGGTGTGATTCGGGTACCTTCTCCTTCTCGATTAGACCCTCATAGACGTCCGGACTTATACGAACGTTCGTGCTTCGCAGTAAAGGGGTCAAATCCCGTCTCTCACACCCGCAGATGATAGAAGGGATCTTATCATCAGGTCCAAGAGCGATTTTACTATGAACGACCTATTATGTCGGAAAGGTTAAAGTACTATAGACTCGGGAAATAGAACAGTTAGCGAGCATATGTGAATTGCTCCTCCGATTTACGTTTACTGAACTCGGTATTTTACATAATGACTGGCTTTTAAAAAAGGATATAATATCTCACTACTTATATTATTTCTTTACTGTTTAAAGTGTATGACACGATTGCTGCTGATGAGCAAGCAACAGCCCCTAAGCAGCAGACTAACCTGCTTGTGTTTTAAATCTGTTTTATGGTTTAACTACTTTTCTTAATTTCGATCTATTTCTTAATTTACTTACAGAACTTCAGTAGCTAACAAGCAGACGGCTCGGTGCATCTAGTAAGCGGTTCAACTCTTAAGGGTTTTGCTACCCTATAAAGAGGAAGAGTGAAGGAAAAGAGAAGAATTTGCAATAGAGAAGAAAGAACTACTTAAAGTAAAAGGATGGCACTTTTCTGGTCATGCCACTATAAATCCATTCTTAGAATACAGAAGCATAATTAAGTATTTTAAATAGGTTTTTGCCCATATCCACAAGTATTTTACAACCTACATTCAAGGTCAGTGTAACTTAATTATAGGGTCTACCTGAGAGAACCAATAGGAATGCGAAGTGAACAAGATTGTTTATCAGCTGGCCTTGAGCCCGAAAATTGTATAAGTATTTGGCACTCATAAGTTTAGCCTTAATACGCTGGAAGTAAATACAGATATGCTATTTTTATGATGTTGACTTCGTAACATGTTTTTGTCATGGATATAAAATATTTCTTAATCGGACGCTTTAAGGTCCATTTTACAAAAATGGAATAGCTTTAACATATATATTTTCTACATTGGTGGGTAGGTATTTTAGCTAATTAGGAACACTGATACAAATTTCGCGGATGCATGATGAAATACTTAGTGAGGAACATTCTTTTCTATTGAGCTGATCTAAGTAATGATGTTGTAGGTGGGTAGTGGGTTCTGGACGTTGCTTACACATTGTGCAAAAACAAGAGTTTCATGGTATGAATCTACATCTACCTAAGCCATAAGGCCCTACCTAAGCTAAGGGATACAGATTTCCCGAAACTTCGGACGCGGGCGTAAGGTTATGTCAAGTCTGCTATTTTGGGCAATTTATATTCCTGCCTCTAGCAATCAACATTACACTGATAAAATAATGTATAAAGTAATGCTACTGTAGGCGTAAAGTACTTACGTCCTGAGATAATAATCTCTACAGCTGAGTATAGAAATAAGACGACGACCAATCCTTATACGGAAACGAGGTTAAGATTGAGACAATTTGTTGTAGGTTTGTAGGTATTATTTTAAGTATCATACAGGTTTCATACTTCTTTGCACTGCCTGTTATGTTAATAGCTGGGAATTTGCATTGCAGTGACTTAGTGCATTTGCACGTTTTGGAAAAACCAAATCATATACTCAAGATTTTCTTTTTTATTTGTGTCAGAAGGAGTTATATACCTACTGATAGTACATATAAACATACGGCAAGTTTGTTTAGTTAATTCTACAAAGTAATAAATTTTAAGTTAATGATGAATACATATTTACTCGTAATATTTTAATTGATCATTAAAAAATAACGAGGTTTATCGGGGTACAGTTTAATGAATTGCAATATAAACAATTATAGTAAGTACGTACCCATATGTTCGGTGTTTTTAAATGGGTTTTATAATCTTAGTTTCTAACGCGATATTTGAGCGACAAGGACATGTTTATTATAATGCATGGTTTTCAGGCATTTTTATATTATATAATACAGCTTATACTTAGGTAAGCTAAGTAAGCTGAAAAAAAAAGCTATAAATGTTGCGTTCAAAAGTACAAAACCAAACGTTTCCAACAAAAAAGCGACTTGCAACTCAACGTTTCCTTGTAACTGCTAGTTGGACAATACAGCTATTGATACGGATGTGTTCACCGAGTTTCATTGATGGTTGTACAAATATTTTATCAGACTTTTATTACACTAGAATGAATTCCACCACAGATAGAAACTGCGATCAATTTTAACGTTAACGACGACGACAGGACGGCAGTCGCCTCCCGTATAGTACATAATTTGATCATTTTGAAGTAAACTGAATACCTAATCGTGTTTTACAAAATGAATTTCAATAAATTTTGGTCACAAATATATACTGATAATTATTCTATATCACTATAGTACTAAAAACAGTACTACAAGAGCGACTTTTGGGTCATTTAATAAGTAATGTGGTATAGCACTTAAAAACTTCACACCAGCTTGTAAAAAAAACAGGTCCAGTTGCCAGACAAGGTGCCGGGCTAGATGCAGCCATATTGAAGAGAACCAGTACCTATCGCTTATTTAGCTATATCTAATCAAAGATGAACTTGACAGCTGACTTTCACAACATATTTACAACTAGTTTAATATATTTGTAGCGGTAACAACCAGTTATGTTTTACGACCGTCTTTACAGAAATACTATGTTTACGACGGACTCAATAGTTAGTGGACCAACAAGGTTAAGTCTAGTCGCGCTCACGTTCAAGGATGACGGTATTAACTCATTAACTATTTTGTGTGTTAGGGCCCTAACAACATCTTTAAGAACCAACCTCACCTGCCCGTCGACACACCTGCCAAAAAAATATGAACGAGTCTCGTGAATACTTTCTCTCGGAATTGAGATTTTAGATGACGAAAAAAGTAAGGTAAAGAAAATAAACGGACCTCGGGCTACTTAGATAATTATTTGGTATGTTAAGCTTAGAAGAGAAACTTTGGATAATTATTTGGTGTGTTAAGCATAGGAGAGACTGATATGGCTTATGTCAATTGCATACTGGGCAAAGTTCGAATCTGGAACCTATTGATTGCTAGACTTGAACTATTCCCAGACGCCATATTCTCAATGTCATCAATGTTCCTCCTTGCCCTCGAATTCATAGAGGACCGGCACAGGGTACTGTTGTATAAAAGACAGGCATTCGGACTGTTCCACAATAACCAGTTGTTTGGTTTCTCTTAGTAGCTGACCCAACAGTTACTTTGTTAATCCCCTAAAATGTTAGTTCAGTAAGAGGCTATCGAAACTAGTGCTGAAACCAAAATAATATGGAGGTGGTGGTAGGGGAGAGGAAGATCAAAGAGAAGATAACTATGCAAAAGGTAAAAGATGACCGGAAAGGTCGAGATGACGGTACGCAGCAGAGGTGACTGGAAAAAAATTATAACCCATGTTGAGCTGACCTCAAAATAAAACTTATTTAGGGTCGGCGTAACATGAGTGCCTTGTAGATGAGGGCAAGGAGACGATGACACATACCCAATAACTTATTATCTGGATGAAAAGTACGATATAAGTTGCTACAGATTATATTCACAAACCACAAACAAGTACATATAGGGCCAAGTTGGTCAAGGTAAATTGGTTTAAAGTCATAAAATTCACCAATATACTGCAATTAACCAGTTCCCTGTTATGTAAGTGGTGGTATAAGCACTGAATATGGACAGTTAAATAATACGTTTTTTATTTAAAGTTGGTTATAATTCACCAGATTTCATGAAAGTCTGCCAGTATAAAGTTACCTGGATATTGTGTAGCTTTTTTTTGGATATCATTCGTTTGATATCAATCCTAACAAAAACGCAGTGTTAATATTTTTAACTACGACCGATGTGTCGTGAAGGGTATGGTGAAGGGTATTGCGGGTTTGAACCCGCTCCATGCAAATATTTGGATATTTTAATGTGTATAATTTCGCATTGGTCATATGTATGTCTGTTTTGTCAAAATCAAATGTATTTCAGTATGTTTGTTTCGAGTTCTAGAACCCACAACACAAGCATTATTATCTATATCTAGGTCCTAGGTAGCGCTGTGTAGAATGTCCTTGAATATATTTTATTTATAAGATGTGCAAATTATTATTCCAAACTCATAATACTGGTCTAGGC
The DNA here is from genome assembly GCA_914829495.1 of Eilema sororculum. Classification (NCBI taxonomy): domain Eukaryota; kingdom Metazoa; phylum Arthropoda; class Insecta; order Lepidoptera; family Erebidae; genus Eilema; species Eilema sororculum. Next base: position 12,457,216 of record OU618552.1, on the reverse strand, counting down.
GTAGTATCATAATTACGACTACATCAGTCCTAACAAAAATGCTAATGTTATTTAAACCCACATTGCTCACATTAGGTTAATCATTAAAATCATCACATGTATCATAATTCATAAATTATGTAAGTAATGTCATTATTACAGTTGGTGTGTGAGTATAGAAATGTTAATGAAGATTTAATAGGCATTAAATGCATTATTTACAGTGAATTATAAAAGTTGAGACTATCACTACACATATATTTGCTAAGATAATTTTATCAGGCACAGTTTTATCGCGTAAGAACAAAAGCAGCAGTTGTTGGGCTGTCATCTGCCTACCCCAGAGAGCCTATTGCCTATACAGATATTTCTTATTATAATATTTAGTAAATATTTTCTAGAAACAGACCTTACAAATAGGGGTACTTCCAGTTTGCCACACCAAGTGTCCCCACTGATAGGGATACACTTTTCCCTACTAAATTCATTCTGGTGGGGAAAATTATACTAGTTTCAATTTCTGGTACTTCCAATCATCCGCACTAGGGTTGGTGGGCCAAACTGGTAGTATCCATAAATAAAATCATTATTTATTGCTTTTGAAAGTGGATTTTTATTTTTACTATCATGTATGCAAGATGTTTGTATAAGATCTCTAGATTTTTATCTACATCTTAAGCTTTTATTGATAGCATAGATTAAACTTCACCTCACAAAACATAAATAAATCCATAATATAAAAATAAATAGCTAAATGTGTTGGTAAGCGCATAGCTCAACAACGCCTGGACCAATTTGGCCAATTCTTTTTTTAAATGTTCATTGAAGTTCAAGGATGGTTTTTACGGCGAGAAAAATTCGAATAATTGCCGGGAACCGACATCGACGCGGGCGGAGCCGCGGGCAAAAGCTAGTAGCTTATAAATTCAACCACAATTCAAGAATTTACTCAAGCAAATACCTCATTGCTGTTACAAGTATCAGTAACAAAATACACAGGGTAACTCAATACCTAGACCACAAACCTAACTAAACTGATATCTAAGAATTTTCTGCCTGAAATGAAATAGATACTGATGATACAACTTACATATACATACTTATAATCACGCCTGCAAATTCCAGAAGGGGCAGTCAGAAGTGTATTAAACATCCACATTTCACCGACTATGATTTTCTTCGGTGGTCTTCGGTATATGTTTTCCATCCGAAAGGAAACATATAGCCTTAGCCCTAACCCTTAGTCGCTTTCCACAACACCCTCATACTAGATTTACCTGCATTCTAGATTCCATAACACAAGCTAGTTAAGCTACGCTCACTATGGTAAGTAAAAATAAAGTAAATAAATATTCCATGACATTCTACACAACACTATCAGGATGCATGGGTTGTGTAGAATGTTGTGGAATATTTATTTATAATGTAATGAAATAACACCAAATAAATAATGACAGATTCCATTAATAATAGATAAACAAAACAAAAGTTGTTAACATAGTTTCAAATAAATTACACTTGATTATTTATATTTATCTGTGAAATGTAGACAATGCTATTACCATTTATGGTAATATAACATCTGAAACTGAATATGATGTAATATCCTCAAATATTCTACCTCATCTAATAGTAAATAGATGTAACATTAACTACACAAGAGACTCTTTGAATAATTACAATAAGTAGGTACTATAAATAAGTACTGTTTTGTAATTTAGGATCATAGAACACACATTACAATCTCTGTGTAATATGTAATACATAATGCAGTAGGATATGTCTGCAATAATAATATTGAGTTGACCTAGCGAATCAACTAAATAAAACAGTTGGATTTCTGTAATGAATTACTTCCTCATTGACCTAGTTCTGTTTGGGAATAATTTGTTCAGTTTTTTTTATGGAATAGGGAGGCAAACGAACAGACGTATCGCCTGATGGTAAGTGATTACCACCGCCCATGGACACCCACAACATCGGAAGAGTCACAAGTGCTTTGCCTTCCTTTCAAAAGAGAGTATGCTCTGTTCCATGATGTCCTATCCTAATAGACAACCAATTATTAAAGGATAAGTCCTGATAATATTATAAATGTGAAAGTTTTGTAGATGTATATTATACCAGCTGAATGGAACTGGTTGAAATTTTGTTCACGGATAGATAAAAGTTTCGAATAACAAGTAGACTATGTTTTTTCCCAGCACTAGCTTACTTAAATATATTTAAATAAATCCTAAGTACATGGAACGGTGCAAAGTTTAAAAGTCATAGTAGGTATATATTTTTAACACCAAAAGATAATATTTCTATAAAAAGACATGACTAGATTGTTGTTTACATTTTCTTATGTTATAAGCACAGTTTTTTCTAGGTACATAATGTTGTTTTATCAAAATGTAGGAGTATATAAATAAATGTGATCAGAAAGAGCCGGTTTAGTGAGTTATTGTAATTACAAGATTCCAATAACAAAGTCTAGCTTGTAGTCTCCTTATCATAAATTAAAAGAAAGTTGCATCTAAATTGACATTGGAACATTTGACTGATGACCTCTTTACTACATTATCAATGAATTTAAAAAAAAACAAATTCTTACAAGATTACAGTAAGTTAACAGGTTATCTATACACTATTATTACTATTGATAAACAATCAAAACTTACCTATGTCAGTGATGGGTGCTTTGGTGCTATACCCCTTTAGGTGTCCAGAATCAGAATCATCAAGTAATTCCGGTTTCTCCGGTAAGCCAGCGATCACAAAGTAGTCAGCTACTCTCCGCTCATCCATGTTTTACAATTTTACGTACCTACGATTTAACTCGTGGTCAGTTCAATGTTACCTTTACAAGTACATAAATATAACCTGAATTTAAAAATAACAAACAACACCTTTTCAATATACTTGTTATCGCATTGAGAGTAATTTATATAACACACTGATGTAAACTCAAAATAAAAAATAGCAAAAATACGAAACCCTTGAAGTGAACTTACAGTTTATTGCTACAGTTAACAAATTAAGCATGAACGCGTCATACATCGTTTTACGTGAATAATTTTATCAATAAATTTATTGCGTTTCCATTGGGATTTCTTGTTATCCTAACATAGGGTGCACTTGAAAAATTAATCGTTTTTATGAGTGAGACTTTTACAAAACGTCATTTTGTGAGACAACAACCGGCCATAGACAATATTATACTTTTTCAAAACAGGCTGATTTGAAATTCAATAGACCACGGCATACTACATACAGCCTAAGTGTAATAAACAAGGTGAAAATAATAAATAAAACAGTTAAATCATCATTCATCCTGTTTATCAAATAATAAATGGTAATAGGTAATATTAATGTTCTAATATTGGTACCAGTCCTATAGGTAATGTAACGTGATGTGCACAAGTCCTTTATATATACACACTCTTCACGCCTATTCGGCCCATTACCTGTAATATTATTCCCTTTATATTTTCCGAAATCAGACCTCATGATAGTACGCAAACCTGTGCGTCAAGACGAAGTAGGTATCTTGGCATGATTATATCAGGTGCAACCTGTAGAATCGCTGAAACATGGTAAAGGAAGTGAACCAACTAGTCACAAGACTCGAGACATGTTCTATGACTCTGATAAAATTCCATCCTCAATGGTTCTGATTAGGTTTATATTTCATAACATTTGAGAGGTTGTCTAAATGAAAAACAGAACAATTCTATATAGTAATTTTATTCATACATCAATTACAATGTCCTTTTGTGCTTTGAAGGATGGTGTGATAGTATCACTGAGCTCCATGGTATCTGTACTGCTGCTAATTTGGGCTCCAGCCATTAGTAGATTCATAGCCCCTTCCAACTCACTCACTCGCTTACAGACTTCTATTTCTTCTTCAATATCTTTCATAAGCGATGTGTACAACCATAAATTTAATTCACTAAATGTTTTTACATGGCTTCCAAAGACATCTACAAATACATTGGCTGCATCTATAATTATTCTAGAAAATCTAGTCTCTCCAAGATTCTTCTTAAAATATTTAAGAAGTGTCCCTATATCCTTTTCATTCAGTCCATCCATAGCAACATGAAGAACTTTTCTTCTCAACATTTCTTGTATTAGAGCAGCAGTTTTCTCAGGGAATTTCGTGGCAACATAGGTCTTCAAAACAGCTGAAAGGGCTTTCGTGAACTCCATTTTTCTCAAGAACTTGTCAGCTTCAGGCCCTTTATCAAACTTCTCTTTCTTTTTAGATTCTTCTACAATAGATGTTTGAATATGATCTGGTGCAAATTTGAACAGCCCTCTTTTTTCATCAGCAAGCCTGGCTGGCTTTTCTCTTTTCCTTACAGAAATTATACCATCAATCATACCTACTGCAAGAGTATCATCATCTTTGGAAATAGCCATACTGAGTACTGCATTTGGGAAATCAATATTATGTACTACTTTGAAAGTAGATATGTCATATATCTTTACATGTCTATCTAAGGAGGCAGACATTAGTCTACTATTATTACTGGCTAGTCTTAGAGTTGTAACTGTTTTATGATGTTGGGAAATATTTGCTAGTAGCTTTCCTCCATTGAAAATATCCCAAACTTTGATTTCTGTTCCACCAGCACTAATGAATATACCTCCTGAAGGTAGAAATAGTGTAGATTCTACTGGACAGCCATGGTTAACTGTGAGAACTGTTTCATTAGACCTGCAGTCATACAATTTGAGGGTATGATCATAACTCCCAGATAAAATTATATCTGGAGAGATGGGACTTGCTGCTCCTGCTCTTACATAATCTGTATGTTCTGAAAAAGTAGCTAGCTTTTCTTCTGTGGCTATGTCCCATAAATTAACCGATTTGTCATCAGAATAACTGAGAATTTTTGCTTGATCCTTTGTAAAATATGTTCGGTGAACCTGAAATTTTTATAAGACTTATTAATATGCATAATTTGTTATGCCTAGATTAAAATTGTTCTTATATTATATCAGCAATTTTAAATACAAACTTCAAAAACTGAGTGGAGTATGAATAAAAATTACAGTTTTAATGCAATTCAACTCAAGTAATGGGTGGCCCATTGACCCTTGGATGTGACTGGGACTAATGCAAGGATATTGATAATGGGACCAATCTTGGGTTTTTCTTTTTACATACATATAATCACGCCTTTATCACAAGCGGGTTAGGCAGTGATGAATTAACCCCTACATTTCACATCATCATTATTTTGGACCAAAATAATAGGGTGTGAGCCTATTGCCGCATTCTGGGCCCTATTTTTTTTTATATTACAACTTTACAAGACACCTTTGTATTTGTTTTACATTTGTATTCCAAAACAGCACATTTTTGTTTGCATACTCTTTTAGCTTGAAACTTGTGATTTAAATGCAAAACTAAAATAACTTTTTAAAGAAAGTTTCTGAATTTGATATGGCCACATGGTTAATATATTAGGAGCATTAATCTAAATAAGGTCCAGGACTAAAGTACTACAATAATAGTTCTAAAAGTATGGTAAGGTGTAAGTTATTGCCACTTACAGGTCCTGTGTGTCCAGTAAATACTCGGAGTACATTCTTGGATTGCACATCAAAAAGTTTCACGACTGCTTCTTCACTGCCAGCAACTAGAAGCCTTCCATCTCCTCTGAAAGACCCTCCATAAGCTGCTTCCACAAATTTTGATATATTCTTAGCAACCACTTTAGTGATTGGGTCGTATACCTAGAAAAGAAAAGACATATCATAAATATAGATACACACCTTTTAATAACCAAAGTTTGTTACCTTGGGAACACAACTAGGTATTAAATGTTGTTTTAATACATATAATCATAATAGTTAACCTAACTATTCATATTAATATTTATATAATATAATGATTCAAATTTACTTGCTTACCTGCACTCTAACAGAGCATGTTGCTGCAAAGTAATATGGCTCTATGGGACTAAAGTCTAAATAGTCTATCGCACCAAACTCCTTAACTAACACTGGTAGCTGAAATCAAATACAATATATTGTTAGTGCAACAAGTGAATGTGCAATCCTCCAAATTCATTAAACTTTCATGAAGACTTACTCCTAATTTCTTCCAGTAAATTGTGTCTTCTGTAAGAACAGATGCCGGTTTCTGGTATACAGATTTATTTGTTTTCTTAAAAGGATAAGATATGTGAGCCATGATCTGTGCTTGCCCAAAAGCCTACAAATTATTGTAATTTTGTAAGTTTAAATTCGGGGCTAGGGCTAAATAAAATACCACAACATTACCACGTTGTTTTGAATCTTTTGACAATGACGATTTGAGGATTTGACATTGACACAAGTAGCAGTGACCAAAAACAACCAACATTTTTTTTATTTCATAATTCTTGGCATGGCTACTGGCATTGGCAGATACAGAAAACTTCAGAAGCTCAAAAAGCACACACAACAGACGCATCTAAAATATTATTAATAAAGTTGAATTAACTTAGTTTTTCTATGTATATGAGATGTGCAAGGAGTTGTGTTGTGAAACATCCATTATATAGTATAAGTAGTCTGTTAAATAAAAGTCTAGTCGTAGAAGTCATAGACATAAATATACAGACGTGAAGCTACTACGAAATTCATTCATAAAATCATGTTATGAAAACGCCAATTCTTCATCTTGCTTTCCAACGTAGTGGGGATGTAGTAGCACCTGATTGGTCAAATAAAATTGCTAGTGATGCGGTGATAGAATTTTAATTATCGATATTTTCCCAAATATTTAAAGAACGAAGACCACTTTCCATACATAGTGAATGACTTTTGAAATGCCGTTGACTTTTTATTATTCTATCGCATAATGGTACTGGTATTACTGATGAATAGATACTAAAACATTTTTTACAAAAAAAAAAACAAAAATATTAAATAAAAATTTGATTTTTTTTTGTCCAAATCGATTTTATTTTTGTGCCAATGTGTTATGTACCTGGAGTACTACTAAATATATATATATATATATATATATATATATATATATATATATATATATATATATATATATATCGTTACTCAAAGACTGTAAAGAATCTTTGTAGATTCTACGTCCTTCTGGGCGAATTATTCGAAACTCCGGCTATCACAAGGAAAGTCTGACAGAAAGCCATAAGCACACTGCAACCTGAGAATACAAATAATCGGCATCCACTTAAGCTAATCACTTAATTTTTTCTTTCAAATGTATAAATTTTTAGTCTGTGCCCTTTTTATATCGATAAGTAGTTATCGACAGTTTACTGGATTCCCTACTAGGCCGCCATACTGCTTTCCATTCATTCATAAAATCCAAGTTTAGGTAGGCAGTTTTTTTTCGTAGGTATGGCACCTCTTGATATACTCTAAGGTAGAAGTCTAGTCTATGTTACACTGGTCTTTGGTTAACTTTGGTTTTTTTTTTATAACCACAGACGGCATCACAATATTATAATGTCAGAAATGTGCCGTAATAAAGTACGAAATTAGATTGGTAAACAGCCATATATATCCATAAATACATTGAATTGAATGGTAAAAATGTTTAAATTACTCAATCGCCATGGACGCCGAAGCGCAATTGCAAATTTGTTCACTGAGAGATTTGAGGTTAGAAAAGCCAAAGTTTATTACGTATATTCATCAGCTGGTGCAGTGCGATTTCAGTCTACAGGAATAAGCGATACAGGCAAGACAAATATTTTGGGAGAGATCATACCGGAACCACCGCCCGTACCGGACCCTTCGACTCTAGTTGACTTGACAGAAACAGTGCAATCGCTTGCCGCTAATGGAGAACCCACATTCGCAAGCCTTGGCCTCGGTGGTTGGACTCCAGTTGGTCTGGTACAAAATTGTATGGAGTATTTACACGTTTCTTTAGACGTCCCCTGGTGGGGAGCTATTCTCATTGGCACAATAGTGGTCCGAGTTGCTATGTTTCCACTGGTTATTTTGTCTCAAAGAAACACCGCGCGCATGAATAACAATTTACCAGAAATTCAGTTATTGCAATTGAAAATGACTCAAGCTAGACAGACTGGCAATCAGCTTGAAGCTGCCCGTTATGCACAAGAGATGATGGCATTTATGAAAGAGAAAGGATTGAATCCATTAAAAAATGTTTTAGTGCCCTTGGCTCAAGCTCCTTTATTTATATCATTTTTTATGGGCTTAAGAGGAATGGCTAATTGTCCAGTTGAGAGTATGTCATATGGTGGACTTGGATGGTTCATGGATTTGACTGTACCTGATCAATTTTTCATACTTCCACTTATAACTAGTGCAACTATGTGGGCTACAATAGAGCTTGGAGTTGATGGTGGACGTCTCGATGCTCAAAACATGCAAATGATGAGATATTTCCTTCGAGCAATCCCTATTATCATGATACCGTTTACAATCAACTTTCCTGGTGCAATTTTAGTGTACTGGTGTTCTAGTAACTTCATATCACTTATTCAAGTTGGTATTCTAAAAGTTCCATCAATTAGAGATTACTTCAAAATTGACAAATTGATTGTACATTCACCTGATTCATTACCTATTAAGAAGAAAGGTTTTGTGGCGGGTGCCAAAGAATCATGGACTAATATTAAACTTTCAAAAGAATTAGCCGAGAGGCAAAGGGTTGACGAAATGATATTTACAAGAGCTGGTAAAGGACCTCTACAAAAAACATATAAATTTGACCCTACAAAAATACCAAGTATTGAAGCAAAACAGAAATAGTTTTTAATTATAATTGTAGTTATTTTTTTGTTTAGTGTAGATTTAATAATCTAATAAATATTATTTAAAACAATCAATACCATTATTTTATTTTATAGTGAGGATATAAAATATACCTATATACATTTCTACATACAGTAAAACTTACTTTATAGATAGAATTATATTATATTATTTGTGCTCTAGTAAACACAATATTGTGAAATGTATTATGATTAAGAGAAGGCAATGGGTGCCCGTGGTGTGGGCATCCTCGCAAATCTTTATAACCGTATCCTCCTCACCGGTAAAATCCCAAACCAGTGGAGGCTGAGTGTTATTACGCCAGTCTTCAAGGGCAAGGGATCGGTGCAGGAGTGTGGTAGTTACCGAGGTATAAAGATAATGTCCCACACCATGAAGCTTTACGAGCGGATAATCGATTCCCGGATCCGACAGGAGAGTACCCTCTCGGAGTGTCAGTATGGGTTCCGCCCCGGACACGGGACTATGGATCCGGCGTTCGCCCTAAGGATCGTCGCGGAGAGATACAGGGCGAGGAACACGCCTCTGTACTGTCTATTCCTAGACATGCAGAAGGCCTTCGACTGTGTGCCTCGCGCGATGATCTGGTGGGCACTGCGGTCCAAAGGAGTCCCCGAGGCTTACATCGACACCATCCGAGACATGTACCAAGATTCCGGTTCCGTGGTTCGGACCGCTGTTGGCGACACGAAAACCTTCCCCATCACCGTCGGGGTACACCAAGGATCCGTACTCAGTCCCTACCTGTTCAGCTTAGTGTTAGACGTTCTGTCGGACAGTATCAGAGACTCACATGAGCAGCCTCCATGGTTGCTTATGTATGCTGATGACATTGCGCTGATGGACGCAGACAGGAACAGATTGGTGCGACGTGTGAAAGTGTGGAAGGAGGCGCTTGAGAACGGCGGTCTGAAGCTAAATGTGGCGAAGACAGAGTACTTGGCGTTAAACTCAACAGATCCCACACCCGTTCGCATAGGCGATGACTTGGTCGAGCGCACGGATCAGGTCAAGTACCTGGGATCTGTACTTCACGCTTCTGGTGACATCGACTACGACGTCAAGGCACGTATTGCCGCCGCGTGGGCTAAGTGGCGGGAAATGACTGGCGTCACTTGCGACTCTAAAATGCCAGTCAGGCTGAAGGGGCAGGTCTATAAAACGATCATTAGACCTGTCCTCTTACACGGCTGTGAGGCGTGGCCGCTGTTGGAGCGGCACAAGCAGATGCTGCGTGTCACGGAGATGAAAATGCTGCGGTGGATGTGTGGAGTCACGCGTAAAGATCGCGTGAGGAACTCACGCATCCGAGGCAGCCTTCATGTCCGTGACATCGCAGATAAAATGCAAGAGAGCCGCCTCCGCTGGTGCGGCCACGTCTTGCGGAAACCGCCCAGCTACGTGGGTAACAAATGCCTGGCAATGGCGCCCCCACCCGGTCCAGGTAGAAGGGGTAGGCCCAAGAAGTGCTGGCTTGGCGTCGTGGAGGGTGACATGCGTGAAAACGGTCTCACTACCTTGGACGCCCAAGATCGTGCGAAGTGGAGGAGGAAGAGCCGGAAGGCGGACCCTGAGCTCCGAGGGCACCGTGGCCTCGGATGCAATCAGGACTAACGTCTTTATGTGGATGATGATGTATTATGATTAAGAGATTATTCATATTACTACTGTGGATATTAAAGTCAATGTTAAAGGCAATTTTGCATGAATAAAACTCATATATTTTTTCTTAAAACCACAGCTAAAACATTGACTAACTGCTATGGATTGCCATGGCCAGGCAGATTCAAGTTCTACTACAATCCATATCAATCCAATTTTTATTTCCCGAATGTTTTGAAGAAAATGGTCCACCATTAAAATAATTATTAATTCGTTTATTGGTTTTCTTTTAAAATAATTTTGACAAAACCTCACTGAATATTCATTTTAGTATAATAATGCTGTGGTAGATGGCGCTGTTATAAACTTAACCATTCTATTAGATTGGTGAATAAAAATTGCAGAAATAAGAACAATTATTTTTCCAAATAATGTACATTTTAAATTAAATAGGTAGATAAATATGTAGCAAGGTAAGTGGTAAGAAGGCAGGTAAATTTTACACTAGTATTGGTTTGTAACTTACAATCATTCAATCTGACATTTTCCGTAAGTTCTATACTTCATAGATTTATCAGTGATAATTTCCAGTATCCACGACTGCCTACTACTTGATTCCTACCTATTTCATCAAATCGATTTAGATAGGATTATTTTGTTCGTTTGATCGAACGATCGTTATTAGCATACTAAATGCTTTAAAATTTCATTCAAACCTACCTATCTTTTACTAAATTCAAATGGCATTTTATATAAATTGGTAAGCTCGGCTCTGGCTCTGGTGCAGGCTTTCCTCCCGGTATTGGAAGGTAATTCGGTAGTCGCTCTATAAAAGCAACACAGTCCCCGGGTTCCGAAGGTAGGTACGTTACTTACATGAAAGTTGAAAGGTTTATCGCGGGTTTGAAAGAAGCGATTTTTATCCTGGGAATAGATTTCCAGGGGTACTGGAATTATCCATACTAATAAACAACATAAATAAATGCGAAAGTAAGTCTGTCTGTCTGTCTGTCGGTCTGTATGTTACGCTTTCACGCCTAAACCACTGAACCGATTTTGATGAAATTTGCTATAGGAGTAGATTAGACCATGAGAAAGCATATGGGCTATGTTTGGTCGCGATAACCGACATCCACGCGGGCGGAGCCGCGGGCAAAAGCTAGTAGTTTATAATAGTTTGGGACTTCACGAAATATTTTTTTTGGAAAACTTACTCGACGGGACAAGTCGTTCCCACGGCCACCACGTGTGCTGTAACGGCGGCAAAAGTAAATTTTCCAAACCCGAACTATTTTATACTATAAAAACATACTTACCTACAATATTCACTATCCTATAAGTACCTACCCAGTGACCTTCCTTTACTCTCTACTCAGTAAGAAGGTATCTATAATTGAATTTATTTCGAAAATGTAATGTAGGATGGTGCCTAATTGTTCCACCGTGTTCATCCTTGTCGGAATGTTTTCGACGGAAATAATAATAAAATAATAAATAGGGGAAACCCTTTATCATTTCAACAATGCAGAGGCTCTGGGCTGAATGCTTAGGACGTAATTACAGATGTCGAGAGCCGTTTGTTTGAAGGAGCACAACTTTATTAACTGCCTATACAAAGTGATTCTTGTAGTCCCTAGCCTACATATCTAACTATGTGCCTATTGTAGGAAAATATTAGGTACCTACCTATAACTTTTTCTATTGTTCCGGTGGCAATCTCTGATGCGGTGACGTCGATTTTGACGAAATTATCTCTGGCACATAACTGGTAGGTAATAAGTATAAAACGTAGGTAGGTAAGTAACTTTAAGTAGGTAGATATATAGGCTTTGATTACGTTCTTTTAGTTCAGAAAGATAAATTAGGGATGTGAAGTTTATTTATGTTGATATCTATACGCGTCTGTTACGCTTTCACACCTTTTTTTTCGTGCGGAAATCCCCACGTATACCTCCCTGCCGGAGCCGGAGGGGGAGGTTATGTCGGACTTGAACCGATTGAAACCACACGCCGTCTGTAGGTTGCAGTGCTAGGCCGAAGTTCAGGTTGTCATAGACACATCCCTCGCACCTCGGCTGACCCAGGGCCATCCCTAACGGCCTGGCCCTCCTCAAAAGGGGTGGGGGGACGATGTCCCCAAATCACCCCCTGTATATGGAGACCCGCTTATCAGCAAGCGGCCAACGTGGTCTGCTTCTGCTGGGGTGAAAGGCGGCTCCACCCGTCACCCCGGGCCTGCGCTCATCCTATCGCTCCGGGCGCTTTCACACTTATACCACTGAACCGATTTTATTGAAATTTGGTATAGAGGTCAATTTTATTATTGCTTACCAAAGGACAAAGGTGGGCTATATTTGGTCGCAATAACTGACATCAACGCAGGCGGAGCCGTGGGCAAAAGCTAGTACCCATTATAAATCAGAAATAAAATTCCACCAACCAATAGCTCTGCCGAATATTTTTACAATTCCGCGAAACTGTCATGCAAAATGGTCGGTATAAATTGGCTATTAGCATTACGTTACATGTAAATAACGGTATTTCCTTTTAAGTGAATGTAAGAATAAAACGGGAAAATAGGCTTTTCTCTCTTATGTTTTCTGTTTATATTACTATTTTATTTCCTTATTTTTATCGTTTGCACGTGTTGTTCGTGTCGCCATATAAATTAATAACACATGGAATATGTTAGATACTACGCAGCTGGGACTACGTTCGTTTTCATGCGATGATTTTCTAAATTGGTTAAATATTAGAGGGAAGCACACCCTTGTTTTTAGGGCCACATATTGGCACACCAGCAGTAGGTAGGAGTATGCGTAATGTAAGAAAAAATATAACGGAAGTGATGTCCATAAAATATGTTTAGGTGGTATGGTTCTTTACCTACTATTGGTCCTACATAGGCATCATGTATTGTAAAGGAAAGAATTGCAGGTTAATCTACTCCAAGAGGAAAAGCTACGCCAGAGCCTCGTCCATTATTTACTAGGTGAGCTTGACCCGAGCCCCGAAGGTGTAAGTAGAGCCCAGTACACAGTATACACGCCAATCATTTCCATTCAGTCATACGTTTAGTCAAAGTTTGATAATCTTGACTAAAGGAACAATGAACAAGCAGGTAGGTACGCCAATTGCTTCAATTCATTTATATGTTTACTTAGTCCACGTTTGGTAATTTTGACTAAAGAAATAATGAACAAGCAGGTAGGTACGCTAATTGCTTCCATTCATTCATAGGTTTACTTAGTCCACGTTTGGTAATTTTGACTAAAGAAATAATGAACAAGCAGGTAGGTACGCTAATTGCTTCCATTCATTCATATGTTTACTTATTCCACGTTTGGTAATTTTGACTAAAGAAATAATGAACAAGCAGGTAGGTACGCTAATTGCTTCCATTCATTCATATGTTTACTTAGTCAACGTTTGGTAATTTTTACTAAAGAAATAATGAACAAGTAGGTAGGTACGCTAATTGCTTCCATTCATTCATATGTTTACTTAGTCCACGTTTGGTAATTTTGACTAAAGAAATAGAGAACATACAATAACTTAACTTAATAATACATTTATACTCTAGTAATAGTATAGTGAGTATTGCAGTACCCTGTACCGTTTCTAGTCTGCAGAAAGTCCGTTCTTTAATAGTAATGGAGAGCTCCTTTGAAGTAGAAACTTCCGAATTTTGAAGTGGACCCACTCGGGAACTTTATCGTGGAGAGTTGTCTTGTTATAGTTGGTAGTATCTATGTATTTCGGTATTTCAGGAATCACAATAAAATGTTGGCTTGTAATAACAATGCTGAAACTTGATTTGTTAGTAAGTAAGTAGATGTAGCTACATTATATCCCTTTAAATTTTTTTTTTTTTATGCGGGACACGTCAGTTTGACTTCACCTCTATACATCACACAATAATATGACATTTGGATTTCTTTTGGGTTACAACTTCGTTTGCCCTACCCTGGTGTAAACTTTTAATTTCATCTACTTTCATTTTTTTGAATGCTACTTCTGGCTGGCCTTCACTCAAAACATTTTCGATCTGATTGTCATACATTACTCCAAGGAGCTCCTCACCGGACTGTCAAATCTGTATATTTAAACTATACATAAGTCTTTTCGTCAATCTTCTTTTGTCTATCCTTCCTCTCAAACTATGAATTATTAGACTTCTAGAATTATGGAATACTTATTATTTTTATAAAGGACACGTCAATTTGACTTCACCTCGCCTGGTGGTAAGCTAAAGGCAAAGTCTCGGAAAGAGAGTCACCATCGTAAACATGTACCATGTTAACAGTGGTGGCACTCAGCTTGACGGCCTCATCAGATGCCTTTTCACGCCCCGCTTAAAGGACCCGGGACTGTAAGAAGAAGGAAACACGTGAGCTGGCAGGGAGTTCCAGGTCTTAAGAGTCCGTACCACTCCAGCTCGAATTCAAATTTTACCCCCGCGCGCCTCAACAACGCACTCGCGCCGGTACTACTCGCGCGCAGATGCAGCTATCTCACTCCCGCGATGACCCCGGGCCGGCCGACGCGAGGCTCGGCCGCCAAGTTCACGCGTGTATCAATCGATAGGGTAAAGTAGCTAGTAATTAGACATCAAGAAAGTTATGGCAATAAACAAACTTTTGAGAAAAGTGTGCATATTGTAATGATAATATAATTTACATAAAACTTATAATATATTTATACTTATCCTATTAATATTATAAATGCGAAAGTTTGTGAGTATGTACCGCTGTATGTATGGATGTTTGTTACTCTTTCACGCAAAAACTACTAAATGGATCTGGCTGAAATTTTATACAGGGGTAGATTAGAACCTGGAATAACACATAGGTTGCTTTTTATTCCGGGTTAAGGTTCCCATGGGTTGCGGGAACGGGAACAAAACTTCGCGCGGGCGAAGCTACGGGCAGCAGCTAGTATAATATAATAATAGCAGCCCTTTCAATGTCTCACTGCTGGGCACTGCTCTCTCACCCGAAGGTACCTTGGTGGCCAATAGTCCACCAAGGAGGGGGGGCCTTTATGGTCGGTTTCGAGTTCTCCGCACGCGGTCTGCTAAGCCTAGCGGAGAACTTTAAGGGCGACGAGTACTTTGCCACTGAGCGATCAGTGGTGAAATACACGGTCCCATGGGGACCATCGATCGGCCGAGCCGTACCGCCGTCTGGCAACAGAGGGGCATGGTAGCTCTTAGGAGTTGCGAGGAAGAAAACCTCTATAAAAAATCACCCCGAACCCCACGCCTGGCAATGGGATGCATCACTGGGGGGAACTCAGTGCCTAGGGCGTCACTCACTTACTCCCACCTTTCCTATCCTCACATACAACCTCTCTACTTCCACCTCAATGTCGGTGGACATTAACCGTAAAACAAAATATGGTTATGGAAACGATAACGGATAAATCTACCCATGAGGGTACCCGGACTCCGTCTGGGGAATCCCTAGCTGTGACTGGTGATCGAATGGACACCCATTCGGTGACTAGCCATGGCGACACCCGCCCAGGTTCATCGTGGGTCTGAATCATCGAACAGCGAGGAGGACCTTCCTAGTAAGGCTACGCTAGACGGCTAGGCGCGGGTAGAGGACGAAAGCCGACCTCTACAGAGCGAAAGAGAGAGTAGCAGAGCCGCCAGCGATTGTGTCCCCGCTACCAAGGGAGGTCACGGAGGTGCCGGCGGTGCAGAACATCCTGGCGGCTCTTTCCCGCATTTCTGGCGCCGTAAAAGGCCAGAAAAATATTACGGGAAAGAAGAGGGTCGTGGCGGACGCGATAAAAGGTGCCGCCAAAGCGCTGGAGGAGCTCCTGGAAAGGAGCGTCTCCAGTGAGGAGGAGAAACTCCGGGCTCGGGTCGCGAGCCTGGAGACGGAGATTGCTGACTCCCACAAGCAGCAACGGCTGATGCGGGAGGAGATCGGTCAGCTGAAGCAGCTGGTCCAGGGGGCCGGGGAGGCCCGGGGTGTGGAAACCCCCGCTCTCCGTGCTCCATCTAAGGTGACACCAACGGTGGTCCAGCTGCTGGAGGTCATCGAGCGATGCCTCGGCGTCCTCGAGGACCGGGCATATCGCCCACCACTGGCGGCACCCATCGTCGCGTCTTTAGCGACGACGGCTGCACCCAGTGGTACGCCTACCACCTACGCCCCTAAGAAGACGGCACCTAGGGGAGGTGGTGGAGAACGACGTGCCCGTAGTTACGGAGGGTGAGGAACATCGGCTACGATTGGGTGCTGCGTGGTATGTTGCTCAGAGGGGTCAGCGTAACGTGTTCCGCCGATGACACCCTCGTTTTTTTTTATCGTGCGATAAATCCCCACGGAGCCGGTGGAGGTGGTTATGTCGAACTCGATCTAAAACGCACGCCGTCCCAAGTCCTTGGTTGCCGGAGGTGAGATTGCCAAAAGCATATCTCTCGCACCCCGGCAGACCCAGGAGGACCATCCCTTTCGAGATGGCCCCCTTCGGGTTGGGGGGACCACAGTGTCCCCATCTAGCCCCGGTTACGGGGAGGTGCACCTTGCGCCGCCGCCGCGGCCTGCTTCTGCTAGGGTGACAGGCGGCTCCACCGGTCACCCTCAGGCCAGCACTCATAGAGGACGGAGGTCGTTCTGCGACCTCCGACGTCCGGTTCGCATGACACCATCATTACGGCGCGGGGAGCAGCGCACCGAGACGCAGCACTAAAGGCCACGGCAGGGGTTGCTCAAGTCGTGGGTCAGACACGGCGGCTGGGTCTCGAGGTCGCTCTTCACAAGTCCGAGGCTCGGTGCTTCCACGGACCTCGGATGGAGCCACCTGCGGGATCCAGCCTACAGATAGGGGGTGTCAGCATCGACATCGAGCCCTCGATGAAGTATCTGGGGCTCGATGGCCGGTGAAACTTCGGTCATCACTTCCGAAGTTTGGTCCCAAAACTAAGGGGGGCATCAGCCGCGCGAGTGCGAGTGAACATCAGGCGACCCAACGCTCCCTGCAGGAGACTGTACCTGGGGATCGTGCGAAGTATGGCCCTATACGGGGCCCCCGTATGGGCAGAGAATCTGACGGCCAGTAATGAGGCTAGATTGCTGAGCCCACAGAGGGCGATGACCCTTCAATAGAAACAGATGAATGGAAATTCATAATTACGTACTGTCTATAATAAATATAGGAATACGTATGGTAGTAGTACCTAACTACTGCTATTATATGTCAAATACACGGTACAAAAATAAATACACGGAGTGCTTCCGTGGTTATGTCGTATCAAATAACCCGCCCCGTATCGTTCCCGGCGCAAAGGTGCCCATGATGCTGGCTGCGTTGCCTCGCTGAATCGCAATAGCCATCCTTTGCCCCAGGAACGAGCCAGAGCGGGAGTCACCACCCTGGTCGTGAATACGGCGGCCAATCTCTGCGATCAGCCTCTTTGCCTCCGAGCCCCAACTACCCAAAGTCTCCACCGCGATGGGCACAAAATAATATTGTGGCTCCATCGCGGCGTATTTAGACCTCTTCCTACTCGCCGCATCCTCAGCAGCCGCCGCCGGTGCGTTGACGGTGCGACTCAAGTGCGTGGCCGCGACAGTGCTGACGCAAGTAGCGTCCCACACCAGGCACTTGCCATGTTTCCACGGCACCAGAGTCAAACCGCTACTGCTATATTTATATTATGATCATTCGGGTTGGTAGGTACTCATGTATTTACAGAAATATTCCGTTTATTCCGAAACTGACCCGAAAACTTGACCCGGTCGCGGGTTAGGTAGAAACTTTAAAAATTTGTTCCGAACGTAACCCTCTTCCTAAACTGACCCGACGGTCTCGTTCCTATCATAACCCGATCTGGCACTTCGCCGTCCGCTGCTGCGGCACGCTCGCTACGCTCGCTCGGCTCATGCGTTGGGGTCACAGTTCTAACCTAACCTACAGAAGTTGGAGTTACCGCACTTCGACTTTCGGCTCTGAGTCGCCCAACCGCGTCGTCCGTCGCGTCGTCGCAGTGAGCGACCTGTAGTAGGCAGGACCTGCCTGAAAGACTTGGGCTGCTACTGCAAGATTATTTTTGTCGATACATAGGCAGGTATGCCTATTTCAATCCAAATTTTTGAAATAGGTAGGTTTTTACTGACCTATTTATTACTTTCTACTAATATAGTACCTATTGCAAATTGTTATGTACAGTATAAGCTACTTAGGTAGGTAGATTAGATACTTACTATAATAATAAATAAATAAATATTCCACAACATTCTACACAGCGCTATCTAGACCAATGGTAAGCTTAATTAGCTTGTGTTATGGAATCTAGAATGCGGATAAACATACTTAGATACTTTTTTGTATGTACATAAATATTATACATAGAAACACTCAGACCAATGCAAATAGCCATATTCATGCACATAAATATTTGCACTGAGCGGGGATCGAAACCGCGCCTCCTGCGTAGCAGTCGCGTTCACTACCGCCATTTTTTTTTATCGTGCGAAAAATCCCCACGGATACCACCATCACGGAATCATCATCAATACATACATATTATACATAGAAACACCCAGATCAATGCAAATAGCCATATTCATGCATAAAAATATTTGCACTGAGCGGGAATCGAACCCGCGCCTCTTGCGTGGCAGTCGCGTGCACTAACACCACGCCACAGAGGCTGTCTACATAATACATCATTCATATGTTTAAAGTTTTTTTACGCCAACATACACTTTTCCTCTTTCAGTTTACTTTATTACCCATTTCGCCTGTCAAAAGATAGGTACTTGAATACTTTCGTATCGTCTATCGTAATCGTCTGCGCAGAGCGCGTGCGACACAAGTTCCCCGTATGATAGCCGAAGCAACACTGAGGAGGAGGCCGGGCGGCAGGGCGGTTCTAAGTTTAATGGTATCGCTTGAGTAAAAATTTAGATATTTGCTAGTTACGCAGAAACCAATGTATATTTGTAAAATTTGAAACACATAATGTCTCTTAACCACTAAACTGCAATTATTGTGTAAGTTTAGTGATCCTATTTTGCATAATTAATCCATAATATCGTTTTATTTGTACGGTTTAGAGGTAACTTTGCAATGGTTTTCTATCAAGAAAATTTTACGTAATCGTGTTTTTGCCACACATAAACATTAGTATATATCCTCAACTTTACCAAAAATGAATTAAAAAGTCCATGCTTTAGAACTTTTGATATTATACACGTTTATGCTATGTCATTTGAGGTAGTACGGACTCTTAATGGTGCGGTATAGGAATGAGTTACTGAAACGCTTGGTTCCTATCTTATCATAATAATAGCTTAGTTTATACTGAAATTGTGTGCATTTCATGTTCATTGATCGCTTTTCTTAACATATTTATGTAAAAACATCAAAAATATATAGGTCACAGGATAGCAATGTGATGGCAAGGTTGGTTAGCACTCCAAACTGTGGAATGTCTAGATATAGGTAGAATACGTGTCTTGTTCAGATCGATAGCGTCCAGAATGCTCTTGATGTAGCAATAGTGTAGGGTTTCTCAAGGTAACGACTGAAGGTCTGCAATTAATCTATTCACTGAAGACACTATTGTAACAATGCACGCAGAGATGTCTATTGTAGCGTACGGTAATCGGGAGGGCTACAACGAAACGTTAATCTAAAACTCAAACTATAGACTCTAGAACTTTGCATTTCTTTATGTAGGGTTTACCTAAGTTGCAGAAAGTGACGTCGTAGCTATCTCCCACGTGCCATTTTTGAGCCCGTTTGCAGGCCTAATGCCTTTCGTGACTTACCAAATAATCTGAAACTCCGATTTAGAACTCCGGATGGATGTCCGTAGGTATATGTCTTATGGTAGGTCTCATTGTACGTGTTACCTACAGTAGTTTTTGGCCATGTTTACAGTCTTCCCAGTACTGAGAAAATAAATTAACTAGCGACAAAGTTAACCATGATTTTTAAATTGAACTTACGAAGAATGAAATAGAAGTTGTATCTTCAGTCTTATGATTTAAGTTGAAGTGAAAATTGCTTTATGGAGAACCCAGTAAAGGCCCGGGATGTAAGGTTCAATTTAAGCACCCAAAGAGCGAGTATTGAATACGTTTTGTAAATCCTTACGGATACCTCCATCTGGCGGGGCAGTTATGTCAGACATCGATTAAAACCGCACGCCATCGTGGGTCTAAAAGCCGAGGTGTAGGGTGCCTCAATAAGCATGTCCCTCGCACCTACAAGTATTTTTTTTTTCACCTACAAGTACTTTTACGTACGTTTACTTTAATTTTACCTCAATCAGCAGGTACAACGGCTTGCAGGTGAAACTGACTTCCGAAGATCTTGGTGGGACTCCTTAAACCTAAAGATACCACAACCCAAAGAATTAATTGAAACCATCACATCAGAAAAACTATTCATTTAGAAGTAATACTTACCTTATACTTACGTAATCTGAAAATGTACGTAACATAAAACACTTGAAGATAAATTCCTTCGGACAACATTAGTTTCCACTGAAGATTTATAAGGTAAATCTGGAATAAAAGAATATTACAATTCCACTGATATATGGTACACCCGTCGTGAATGACGTATTATTTAAGCAAATTCCCGTGAAACTATGGGGCTAAATGTAAAGGTGTTTTACGCTGAATAAGTGGGCTAATCTTAAATTTTAATACGACCATTGAGTTTGTACTTAAGTCTAAACATTACTCGTTCTCTCCCTTCTCCACGGAGGTAGGACACGACGGTATTTCCGTCCCAATTGAGCAATCCGATTAATTTATTAACAAAGAATAGGCTACATTTTATGGTGGCACAGCACTGATTGTTTTTATTGGTATAAAAATACCCTTGACAGCACCGATGGGTCAAGACGGTGGTGTCAAGGGTCCAAAAGGGACCAAAGACCCTCGTGTTGAGTTCCTTGCAGTGAGTAGGGTAGCCAGAGCTCACTGGAGAGTTTTTGTGCGGTCAGTGGGAAAGTCAAAGGCTTGTCTTACTTTGTCTTCTGCACTGATGGCACAGAAACTCTCTGTTCTTACAGAGTCGGCAGCACGAGTATGACTCTCTGTTGCATACGTCCAAAGGCAACGGTAACTACATTCAATCAGGTGGGTCATATGCCTGTCTGCCACCTAATAAAAACAAACTCATATACAAATATAAGGTCTCGGGTTCGATCCCAGGTTTACCATGGCACACACCAATGACTTTTCGATGCTTTTCGAAGTTATGTGTGTATTATCGCAGGTTTATAAGTGCCCGCTTAATGGCAATAGGCTCGCCACCTATTACATTGGGACCTAAACATAAACTGGCGAAATGTGGGTGCTAGCACCTCTGCCTACCCGTTCGGGGAATACAGGCGTGAGTTTATGGGTTTATACAAATATTTACACTCTGCAGTATCGGATCCATGACCTACCTGTCGAACGCTCCACTGCTAGGTCACAGAGGTCGCACACTTCTGTGCACACTAGTACCTACTCTACCGTGCAAAGGTATTTGATTGTAACAGATACCTATCTCAAATACCTCATTGCAACTAGTAACACTTCAGTTATTCCGCTTTATAACAGTAGTAGGTATTGCAACATGGTATTGAATGCCACTTGCCCCTCTTATGGCAATATGTTGAACGGCGTATTGTTTAATAGAATGATGAATATACAGGATAGCCACGTATTGTGACGTTTATCTCAATCGTCAACATCCATACTAATATTATAAATGCGAAAGTAACTGTCTGTCTGTCTGTAGGTATGGTCTGTAGTATATATTGTATAGTAAGTCATGTATCTATAGCCTTATAAGTATCTTTAATAGAGTATTATATTGGAATATGGACCACAAAAAAAAATTACACCTTCACTCCATCCCATGGTTGCCTGGAAGAAATTGCCCTGTGCGATAAGGCCGCCAATTGTATGGTACTATGATTTTGTAATTTATTATGTTTAAAGAAATTGTAATATGGTTCATCTGTGTACCATACAATAAGGAGTTATAATAAAAAATAATAATTATGTTACGCTTTCACGCCTAAAACACTGAACGGTTTGATGAAAATTGGTATAGGGGTGGTTTAGATCATGAGAAAGGACATAGGCTATGTTTGGTCGCGATAACCGATATCCACGCGGGCGGAGCCGCGGGCAAAAGCTGGTATGTCATAAACGTCAGAATATGGGCCATTCTCATCCATACCTTCCTCATTTTAATATACTATAATAGGTACACCGTCAGTGAATTGCCACTGGTAGGTCATCCTTAGTACGTATGTAAAAAAAGGTAAACAACGCGACCATTAAACTGAGTTGCGTTGCGATAACTAGAGACTATTTTCTGTCCTTGTCGCTCATATCACACGTACGCGACAATGGCCGAGCTACAGCTGTCGTTGCGTATTTCGTGGTACAGGAAAGAGCTGTCAGCACAGTGGTTCTAAACCACGGAGGACAGAATATGATTAAGTAACGGAGATGCCCCATTGATATTTCTCCTAATAAAAACGCGCGCCGATTGCCTTGCGACAACTCCGCTACCGTTTCCTTCTCCATGTTCTAAACTGTCAGATCCGCCATCATAAGAGCAATTTTATTCCTGTCTGGAGTGATACGTAATATTATTCAAATAAAAATTTTCGTAACCGCTGAAACTTTGTTTATCTTTTTTTTCTCGGTTTGTTGACTTTACTTTAATTAATATTATTCTATTCTACTCGTACTTCTTTGTTCCACGAAGGCACATAAATATACTAAACAACATTCACATTTCGGCAGCTATATTTTTAGTGGACCTTATCAAATGGGACCAAAGCAAGTCCAAATATCGTTTCGTAGGTAAGTTCTCGAAGGTTTACATTTACCCAAAGGTTTTGGATGGAAAAAGTACAAGTGTTCTCAATAAGTGTAACAATTAATTCCACCAAGTGCCATCAATCAACAGTATTAATAGTATGATAGTAGAGGAAGCTAGTGAATTGTCTTAGGACCACAGTACAGTAAAAAAGGTTTTATACTGTACTGTGCTTATGACAGAAGCAGATATTGGGTTGTTGTCTCTGTCTACCCCAGAGGAAAATACACGTCATTATTATGTAGGTGTAAGTATGATCGATGGCGCTTGGTGGAACTTGCTACACATATTGAGTAAGACACCATAAACTTTTTACAGTATTGTTACTATTGTAACTTTCCACAGTAATACAGTGAAAAGTATATGGCGTCATTTAATATATATGTATGTCTCATATTTTCATGCTCCGTGGTATTATAGAGCATACCCTAATTGAATATTCCAATAACACATAACCGGGAATCAAACCCGAGCGCTTATAATCCCAGACATAAATAAACATAAACTTAAGCCACGGGATAATATTATTATAGTCGTTGAATATTGTATGTCTATACATGAAGCCTCCTAAGTTACTGTCATCGTTCGTTTCACGGCTCATAGAGCGTAATTTTTCTTTGCTTTCTCGCCCATTGGGGAAATAAAGAAAAACATACTGTAGGTATATCCGTTGTTTGTCACGCTCGCTAGAAACCAGGGTCAACTAGGGTAAATGAATTATGACGAGTTTGCGACGCCTCTAGTAGGTAATATGTCAACACGTGAGCTCAATGTGGTGATATACCTCTATATGTTCCGTTAGAGATGGAGGCTAATACTTCTCAACACCAGCTGTATGAGAAGCCTGCTTTAATATATATATAATTCTAGCTTCTATCTTTCACAAAGTGCTCTACTTTTTAGGAGCCAAACGAGGACACTTGTATAAACAAAATAAGAAAATATGGTCCACCAATAGTGAAACATTTTCTGAAAGTAAAACAAAGGAGAGCTGGGGCTCGATTCACTATCGCCACGTATCACGTATTTGTGAGTTTGTGAGTTTCGTTTCGATAACCTGGTATTCTGTACGATCTGTCAAAGCATAAGTTTACAGATACTTAGGTTTTTATCATTTTGACAACTGACGTCACCCATACAAATGGCTCAAACGTCATAATATACTAACAACACGTATCGCATACTTGTGATTTTGGAAATCGATAACTTAATAACCTGGTATTCAGTAACATCTGTCAAAGTCAAAATTATGGTTTAGGCGTTAAATCATGGTTCTGAACTCGATGACAATGTTCTGCTCGATTTGTATACGTAGATACGTTCACAAAAATTATAAAAGTTTAAATGTTTTTTATCATAGGAAAATCATTCGGTAAGTATTTATTTACATTTGAATTACAATGATTGCTAAAATTTGTCGTTGAATAAATCCATACTAATATTATAAATTAATGTGAAAGTAACTCTGTCTGTCTGTATGTTAGCTTTCACGCCTAAACCACTGAACCGATTTTGATGAAATTTGGTATGAGGGTAGATTAAACCTTGAGAAAGGACATAGGCTATGTTTGGTCGCGATAACCGACATCCACGCGGGCGGAGCCGCGAGCAAAAGCTAGTTCACGATAAATATTATACGATAATCTTCATTGCGCTATCCAGACCTAAAGAAAACAGGGATTAACTAACTTGTGTTTCGTGATTTAGAATGCGGATAAACATAGTATTTAACTTTTTCTCATAAATCAATCCCACCTTTTTTTTTGGCCTGCGAAAACCTCGGATACCTCCCCCGGCGGAGCCGGAAGGGGTTATGTGGGACTCGAACCGACTAAAACCGCACGCCGACTGAGGGTCGTGCTGCTAGGCCGGAGGTGAGGTGGTCATCGACATATCCCTCGCTCGCACCACGGCAGACCCAGGTCCCCGACTCGCCCCCGGAATGGGGAGGTGCGCCTTCTAGCGCGCCGCCGCCGTAAATCAATACCACCATGTATGTACAGTGAGCATGCAAGGTGCACAAAATGGTCATAATATCAAGGTATAGCTCGGGCCATATATCTTGGACCTATTTTTTTATATAAAGGACACGTCAATTTCACTTCACCTCGCCTGATGGTAAGCTAAAAGCAAAGTCTCGGAATGGGGGTCACCATCGTAAACATGTACCATGTTAACAGTGGTGGCACTCAGCTTGACGGCCTTGTCAGATGCCTTTTCACGCCCCGCCTAAAGGCCCCGGGACTGATTAGAAGAGCATGAGCTCTTCTAATCAGTCCCGTCTAATCATTCACTGTGGTGGAGACGGTAGAATACTGCCAAAGACGCAACATCTCTACGCATCTGCAAAAGCTCGAGGAAGTTCGTGACCCCAGGATTCCCAATGATGCGGACCGCACGGCGCAGCGACTTGTCGAGAGCATCTAGTAAGTACTTTGCGTAGCCATCCCAGAGATGCGAGCAGTATTCCACGTAGGAACGAATTTGAGTCTTGTATGAAGACGCCGCTGCTGCGAGCTCCGAGGTTACGCTAGGCTGTTTTGATGCCTTTTTTCCGCGATATCACACTGCTTGGCCGCAGGATGTGCGTGATAACTCCCGTGTAAGGTGCTGTCGTTTGCATAGCAATTAATGCTACCGTTAGAAAGCATCATTGATATGCAGAAGAAAGAGAGTGGGCGATAAGACGGAACCCTGCGGCGCGCCAGCATTCACCTGCAAGAACTCCGAAGCTCATCCATCACAAAAGACGCGAATACGGTGCTCCTGCAGGACGCTTGCAACCCAGTTGCACGATCTGGGAGGCAGGCCAAAGGTTGGTAGCTTGGAAAGCAGCGATGTGTGCCATACCCTATCGAACCCTAAGCTGTGGCGATGTCAATACTATTTGCCAGTGACACAAATCGTGAGATATAAAAGGCCCTGGGGCTTGCGGATTATTTTGTAATAACATATACTTGTCTTAGTGAACTAAAGCTCGTCTACCGCAACAACACCCCGTGCTATCGTCAAAATTCATCCAAGAAACGTGTACTGCGTGTATAGAGCACATTTTAGGTCCCAGATATATGTCTCAAGCAATAATGAAATCATTTTGAGTACTTCGCTACTCAATGTCGATCTGTACGCATCGCACTGGCATTCCTGGGCCGCTTTTCTGCTATGGTGACAGGCGGCTACCATTGTCACACACCAAGTCTACGGTCCTGCAGGACAGAGGTCATTGAGCTACCTCCTATGTTACGCCGTGCGCCGCCTGAGTCCTCGGTCGCATCACAGTGATAGCACTAAGTCGGCTCCTTCTGTACCAGAACCAGGTGATCCCCCAAAAGTCGTTTTGCGGAGATCACCGGTGTCATCAGTACGTCAAACATAATCTTTTCACATGGAGTGCTCGCATGATAAGTCTGCGCGTGAATGTTTATAGTGGATTTAAGGACAGGTGTTTTTTGGGTATATTAATAGTTAGAGATGTTTAAAAAAAAGCCAAAAACGAACAATATTTAAAGTAAAAGTTTTCTATTCCCGTCTTTTTTCATTAAAAGTATCAAGTAAAGAACTTTTCAATTTTTTTTTCAAGAACAAAATTTGAGCTTCGCCATTCGATATTTAAAATTGATGACTATTATACTCACACGAAGACAAGGAGGCTGAATAGCAAAGTGACCTCTTTGGTCTTTGGACTGAATGCATGATGTCTATTGCCAGTATGAAGGTTAGATGTACGCGAACTTTTTTAAAGAAAGAAGTGTTTTTTGGTAATTACTTACAGCCCTAGGGCTTTTCTAGCTACATTATTACCCTAGAGCGCTAATAAATCACCTACAAGCCCCATTTGGAGGTAATAATAACCTACTTATCGAACATGAGAGATGTAAAAATATTATAGAGATCTGGTTCTTAGCATTCCATGGATTCACCGTGCGGTCGCCGGGTCCATGGCGTGGTACAGAGAGGAACACTGTGACGGCGCCTGGGACTTGCGACCCAGGTGTAGGTTTAGGGTGGCCACCTTGTGATGCATCAGCGCTCACCTCCACCGTCAGTCGTGTTCCCCCCTCTACCTATCCAAATTCGGTAAGATCCTATCAACGCCGTTTTAGATATTCGTTTGAGTAAAGAGCTTACTGAAGCTCTTGGCAATTCGAGGTCTTTTAATAAGTTATACAGGGATTTAGCTGGAATTCCCCTTGCTCCTACTTCCACGGCGTAGAGTTTAACCACATAGCCATTTTTGGTTAACTCGTTTAAACTTAACCATATTTAAAAACCCTACTTATGCTGAAAATATCGATACAACTTTGATAGCAGGTCGTACCCATTTGCAAACCATAAACTGGAAACCTAGAGGACAGTTTCATGCCCCTACTGCGTACGCCGCAGCAGACGATGGCTACCAGGGCCATTAGCTACTGCCCGATAACCTTCGTCGTGGCGAGTCTTCTGGCCGGATCGCCACCGTGAATCCTACAATCTAGGGCCCTTTCAGTGCTATATCGGTTCCGAAAGGAGGCGCGGATGCGGGGATACGATCCCGAGCCTGAATATATTCGGGCCGAGAAATCCCGGCCTCACATGGATATGGTGGCGGAGTGGGAACGAAGACTTAAGTAAGCTGTCGTAGCGGACATACCAATCATGGGGGGAGAGACTAGAGAGGCCACATGGCAGCCCCTCGTATCGACTGACGCAAATAAAATTATCACTGGGCACGGGTGCTTCGGGTGGGATCTGCGTCTGATCGTTGAGGAGCCATCGTCCGGGTGCTATCACTGCGATACAAGCGAGGACTCAGGGCTGCACACGCTCCCCAAGTATCCGGCGTGGGAGACGCCGAGACGGGAGCTGGTGGCAACCTTGGGAGTGAGAGCTCTCACGCTCGCCACCTTGCTCGCGGCGATGTTCCGCTGCACGGATGCATGAAAGGCCGGCGCCTCCTGGGAGCAAGTAATGTTCGAGAAGGAGACGGCGGAAAGGGAGTGGCAGCGTGACCGAGATAGACTCGCAAACCGCGCTACCCGCGGGCGCAGGCAACATGGACGTCGGATGCACAAAATCGACCTCCGAGGCCCGCGCTTATGGGGGTTAAGCGCGGGCCTGGGGTGACAGGTGAAGCTGCTTGTCACAAATGAGGCTCATCAAAAATGAGGGCTGTACATTGTACTAATACTAGTTTTACAATTATGGTCTTCATAGCTAAGTCATGTAAGTAAGTACTATAATAATGTCTACATTAGAAGTAGCATATTATAAATGTGACATAGAATCGTTTTTATTGGTAAAATATAATTTAAATTAACAATCTTACTTTATTTACATTTTGCGACCTACTTGATCTAGGTTTTCATAAAGAAGTTCTTGAGAAAACCCTGGGTCAGCCGAGGTGCAAGGGCTATCGATGACAACCTCACCTTCGGCCTAGCACTGTGACCCACAGACGGCGTGTGATTTTAGTCAGTTTGAATCCGACATAACCTCCCCCTCCGGCTCTGGCGGGTTTTCGTGGGGATTTTCGCACGAAAAAAAAGAAGAAAAAAAGACATTCAAATGTGCTCTGTAAGTGCCTGAACTGAATAAAGGAAATTCATTCTTTGGTTCTTCTTTTTTTTATTATGTTCCATGACGGGCCTAACCCGCACCATCTGCGTAACTGTCGAACGATATACCCAGCGAGCGCTATGCCGCACAGACCACCAAGCATACAATACTTTTTGATAATATTGTAGGTACAGTTAAAAACTTGGTTAAAAATAATTTAGATTTTAAATTTAGACCCACGTTCCGCCAGATGTGCACCGAACCCAAGGAGTATTTTATTGAGAAGGAAAAATAGATTCATTGTTTCATTTTGTTTAAAACCTTTGGACCTCCATTCATATATTGAAATTATACCGCTTTGTATTAGAACCAAAATTTCAAGATTATTCAGTTGAAATATTACAGGGATACCAGATCAATCGTAGCCATAGAGTATATTGAATAAATCACAGGAATAAATAAAGAGAATCGTAGCAGCGCCACCCTCAATCAACACGAGTTTCTTGACTGAATTACATATTACATATATATATAATATATATATTGTAGAAAAAGCCGAACAAATAGTACAACCAAAATTTGTTTCGAGGATTACTAATATGTACAACAATAGGAATATTTATTAAAAGTTTTTAATGAATGTTCAGAACGTTGGAAAATTGATTATCATAGGTACCATAGACCACAAAACAACCTCGTATTTTTAAGGTTTTTTAAGGTTTTCTTATTTCTTCTTGGATATTACCACTATTCGATCAGTTCGTATTATAATGTTGCCATTTTAGCAGCCTGCTGTGTATAGCTGTATAACACTGACAGCGCGATTAAGATGGCAGAATTTTATTCACGAATAGTGTAGGCATTTATAAGTGAATCGTTGACACGAAAAGAAGAAGAAGACTTATTTCTTAGGTCAAAAAAAAATACAAATGACTTATGCATTACAATAATTGTATTTTATTAAACTGTAGTGCAATGATGATAAAAAATATATCCCATATTCACCTAAACATGAATAGATTTTTTTGAAGCAGATAAATAATAATAATAGTTAAGTATACGTACTAATATTATGACCGCGCGATTAAGAGGCATAATTCTATTCCCGAATAGTGTAATTATTCATAAAAGTGAATCGTTGACACGAAAGAAGAAGACTAATATTAATTAAATTATAGTTCATAACAATTCCATACATAAGAGTTTATGTATGAGATTGAAAAAAGTAATAATAAGAATTTTAGAAATAACTTGAATTTATTGAAAAAAAAATGGCAATTCAAGTTATATTTTTAGTCTGGCATTATTTTCATAAATATGTCATATGTCATAAATGACATAATATGTCACGTATATTTACTTGGTATTCTTTACCGGAAACTCACATAGGTTACTCACCAAAATTGCACGTTGCGTATATTTACGTCAGTAAAATCATAAGTAAATTTACGCAACTAAGTACGTAAGTTAGTGAATCGAGCCCCTGAGTAGGTCAGTGTCATACATATCTTGACGACGAAGTCTCAAAAATGATCTTAAAACTCTCGTATTATGAGCAAATCATACTGTTTTAATAATTTTTATGGTATTATTGTCCGAACTAAAGGTGTGTACCAAATATCAGAACAATCGGTCAACTGGAAGAGGGAAAGAAATTAAGAAATAAAAAAAAGAAATTCTGATCATTTTGAGTACTTTGTACGTCAACATCTTTCTGATGCTGACTGTACCTTTGTTTTTTTTTATCGTGCGAAAAATCCCCACGGATACCACCCCCACGGAGCCGGTGGAGGTGGTTATGTCGGACTCGAACCGACTAAAACTCATGTCTTGGTTGCCGGAAGTGAGATTGCCGAAAGTATATCTCTCGCACCCCGGTAGACCCAGGACCATCTCTTTCGAGGTAGCCCCCTTCCTTAGTGTTCCCATCTAGCCTAGTAAAACAGGTTGATACTAGTATTACAATGAACGATGAATCTGTTCAAATAGTTGATACCACAGTTTTTCTTGGAATAACTATAGATAATAAACTGCAATGGGGTTCTCATATCACAGCCTTAGCAGGAAGACTTAGCTCAGCTGCCTATGCGGTTAGAAAAATAAGGTCATTAACTGATGAGGAAACGGCACGATTAGTTTATTTTGGCTACTTTCATAGCGTTATGTCGTATGGTCTGATGCTGTGGGGCTCAGCTGCCGATATTGAGACTATTTTCATATTACAGAAACGCGCGATACGAGCAATCTATAGCCTCAGACCCCGAGACTCGCTGAGAGAAGTTTTTAAAGAAATTAATATTTTAACAGTTGCTTCCCAATACATTTATGATAATATCTTATATGTACGCAAGAACTTAGATCTTTTCAAAAAAAACTCTGACCAACACCATTATAATACTAGAAATAAAAATAAACTTGCAGTGCCAAAACTCAGGCTTCATAAAGTTGGTAATTCGTTTGTAGGCAATTGTATAAAATTGTTTAATAAAATTCCTCAGGATCTGATAGACATGCCACTTAATAAATTTAAAATTAAAGTTAAAAATTGCTTAATAAAAGTAGTACTCAGTAGAACCAACCTACCGAACCAGCGAAAGAATCATTTTCCAATGATTTATTTTATTTATTTTTAATATGACTGACATTGTACAATTCTGACGTTCATATGTGCTCTTTATGTGCCTAAATTGAATAAATGAAATTGATTCTTTGATTCTTTGATTCTTTGAGCCCCTGGTACGGGGAGGCGCACTTTGCGCCACCGCCGCGGCCTGCTTCTGCTAAGGGGACAGGCGGCTCCACCGATTACCCCCAGGTCAGCGCTCATGGAGGACGGAGGTCGTTCTGCGACCTCTGACGTCTGGTTCGCCTTCGCTCCTCGCGGGCTTCCCGGGCCCGTAGTCTAGTCCGGACCCGACCGGCCGCCTCCTTCTCGAGCACTACTTGTTCGCAGAAGGAGGCGGCCGCACCCCAAGCGTTCGCACATCATACCATCGCTGTGAGCAAAGTGGTGAGTGTGAGGACTCCCACCCCCAGAGCCGCCACTAGGACCCGCCTCGGCGTGTCCCACGCCGGGCATTCGGTCAGCGTGTGCAGCTCTGTGTCCTCGCCCGCATCACAGTGATGGCACTCGGACGTTGGCTCCTTCCGGATCCGACACAGGTACTTCCCGAAACAATGTTGATACCTACCCGTGCTGAACCATTGACTTCACGCGACCCGATAAGGTTTGCCCGTCATATTCATAGTTGTATATAAATTCAATTACATTAATAGACTGATACGGCTAAATTATGACCCTTTACATTAATTAATACATCCTATTCATGAAATTCATTTCCACACTATCCTAATTTTGTACGCGAAAATTCACGATAGATTAAACAGACACCGGATCAAATATGAAATACCAAATACCTGTCTACAAAATTAAATGATTTAGTTATCTAGAACCGTTCATGGTTAGCACGTTTCAGTGAGTTTTATGATTGGATAATTATGTAAATTGGTTCAGACCTGGTGTCTGAAGGTCCGTGTTACTATTACGAAGTTGGTCCTTGTCAAACTTCATAGTGAATAATAAAATTGCGTTGGAAACTCAAATTTTATTTAACAACCCATAAAGTTAAATTGATTTTAGTAATGTAAATTCGTAGTTCAATATCACGAATCTGTAACGGTTTTATTTGGTTTGGTCTGCTTGTTAGTGGGTCAAATTTAAGCTTAGTAAAATAATAATAAAAACCATTTTATACTGAAATTATTCAATGTACTTTTTACGAATTTCAAACATTTTTTACGTTTTAATAAATCAGTGAAATATAAATTCCAAATTCTATTTATAATTTCAGATTCGTATTTAATTATTTCAACGTGGACGGATTCTGTAATGTGCCTACACGTGTCGTAAATAATTTATTGTGTTGTGTGTCCGTATCGATCTGTTTATTTCAGAAATGTTAGTATAATAAATGAGAGCAATACGCATTTTTATTTACTCTAGATCATCAAAGCTATCCCTTTTATTTACCCTATCAAGTTCTTCAGGTACCGCCTGAGACAACTTCACCTGCTAGCTAGTCCTTCCAACTGATTCACGGATGAAACTCTAACGTGAGCGTTCTTCTCAGGATGGTGGGGTATTAATGGTTTTGAGCAACTGCCGTCTGATCTTTGACTGACGAAGAATTAATACACCTAATCAGATGTTTATTAGCAACTATCGTAATATAAAAAACCCTTTTTTTTCTTTGCAAATCTAAAGGCAACAGAACATAAATAGGTCAGGACCTGGTCTATCCGCTAAGAGAAAATAGAGCAAGCGTTTGGCATATGTTATATTTGAATACGGTTATTGATTACGGGGGCCCTTTCCTCTCGTCGTGCCTCACATTTATAGACAAAACCAATCGTCATGCGGTGCTGCGATGACAATCACCTGTTTTTCACGTCTTTCCTTATCCAGCCTTACCTTATGGCAGCGCACAAAGAAGTTGTAGACAGAACAGCGGCTAGGCAATCTTCCACAACAACACTATTTGAAGTGGAGTCCACGAACATCTGTGGACTCCATACAAACCTCAACGCCGTCCACCAACACCTGGAGACGGTCAAATCAGCTATGTTGTTTGTAATGGAGACACAGCTACAAAAAATTGCCCACATTTTAAGACTACAGGAGTGCTCTTCAATAATATTTATGTACTTATGTATCCCACTGTAGCAAAGTCGACGATGTCTCCAGTTTTAAGAATTTGTCCGGCCTCAATCTGCGCCCGTCGGGAGCTGTTACATTGAAATATGAGTATTATTACCAACTTTATGACCGTTTTATTTCATTTCTACACCAAACATTTTTGTTATTTATTTATTTGCAAGTTGTATGAGAACATTTGTTGGCATTAATTTGATGAATGCGTTATGGAATAGACATTTAAGTGCTTTCTTTGTTATAACCGTGTTATGCATATGATAATATAGGTATATCTTCTTATCTTTATTTTTTGTTTAAAGTAGAGGTTTTTTCATACCACTTAGGTTTACACATCACTACTATTTTTGTTCCTGGAAATGTATTAAGTGTCTTATTGATGTAATGGATGGAAACACGTGTTTATTGAAGTATAAGGGCCTATGTGACATGGATTTAAACGTATAGGTACCTAGGGCCAACGATCACAAGTCCGAGCGAAAATACATATTGCTAGTAAGAATTAGTTGATAAAGAACCTAAATCAGCTAAACTACTTAGACATATTTTTTATAGCAAAAGTAATAGTATTTGCTCGGGACTTGTGCAAATACTCCTACTGAGCTACGGTCACCCTACAGAAGGATTTGTTATGATATTTGAGTAGTAGATTAAAACCAGGCCTTTCATCTACGCGCTCTAAATAAATACGATACGAATCATACATCAAACCAACAAATATTCATTGTGAATCTAATAAATTCAGATTTTATATGGTACAATTTCCATAACTATGTTAGAATATCCAGAGCACGTACGATATGATTTGTCTTGGAGCCTATAATGGGCGCAGATAGTATCTTCAACGGCAAGAATATTGGCCTATACGGTAATAAATGCGATTGTGGTTGAGTAATAATTACTTAGGCTGGCTTTCTTGTGTTTCGAGGGCACTTAACGCAGGGTAGTTGTGATACGAGAAAATCGATAGAAACTTTATACGTGACAGTAAATTTGAGAATGTTATAGAAGATTAGAGGAGCTGCTTTATGGGATAGTTCTAATTGAAACGAATTAAGAGAAAGGGAAAGGGAATATGACATATCAAGAGCACATAAAACCAGCAAGCATGCAAGAAAAGGTGAATGCCAGAGATGTATGCCCGGATTGTAGCAGGTGGAAACATGTAGTCTCTGCCTAGGAAAGAGGTGTGGCCGTATGTATGAAAGTGGATAATTAAAGGTGTAGAAAATTAGATTGATTAATAAATTTGTCAAGAAAGACCAAGAACTTTGAATGCGTGAAGTCTCCTTTTCCAACCAAAATGTCTGCGAAATAAGGATATCGTACATTGGATTAAATTGTGAAAGTGTAGGAAGGTGTGTACTACCAACAGTGGAGGCGACTCGAGAGTCTTAGGTCATTAAATGTTCTCCATATGCATGGGCCTGAGGGTGATAGGTGGAGCCGCTTGTCCCCCTAGCAGAAGTAGGCCGAGGTGGCGGCGCAAACGAAATATACAATTTCCAACTGTAACCAGTAAATAACATCCATAACCTTCAACAAATACTGTATGACAAACGAAATCCTTGTAGAAGTTGTGTCAAAATTATATATTCGACACTAGACGCCCCAGGCCAACGTTTCGCAGAATGTATTGGAAAATCTAAATAAAGTTTAAAACTAAAACCCGACTACCGAAAAATCACACTCTAAAATGTAACAAACAAGAAAATATCAAGGATAGCCGTGGTCGTATGCCACTTTACCCTAGAATATATTGTTTTGTTAGAGTACGTGGCATACGACCACGGCTATCCTTGATATTTTCTTGTTTGTTACATTTTAGAGTGTGATTTTTCGGTAGTCGGGTTTTAGTTTTAAACTTTATTTTTATTTACATTATTTTGGGGCAAGGTAAAGCTAATAATTTATACATATTTGAAATGTGCTTCTTAAGCCCTTTCATTTGATACCAAACACGGCATATTTATCTCAAATTTATTTTTTAACACAGAACCTTATGAGAGCTAGAGGGCGCCACACAAGATTGAGTGACACGTCATATAGCCTATAACCACCGGACGATAAAGCCGCTTGTAACGATACCTCATTTGTCTAGTTCTAATAAGTAGTTGAGGAGCTATGAGGGAACAAATGAACATACATACATACATACATACATACATACATACATACATAGCCTGTCAAAATCATAACCCTCCTTTTGGCTTCGCCGTAGTCGGGTAATAAAATACCGCACGATACAGTATCCGAGGCGCACGCGGACGACACGCTAGTGACGGTGAGTGGCGCTACACACCGCGAGGCGACCCAGAGGGCCACGACCGCTGTTGCTCAAGTCGTGGATCGGATCCGGCGGCTGGGTCTCGAGGTGGCTCTGCACAAATCCGAGGCCTTGTTCTTTCATGGTCCTCGGCGCGGGCCACCCCCGGGATCCAGCTTGACAGTAGGAGGTACTCCCATCGACATCAAGCCCCGGTTGAAATACCTGGGGCTCGTACTCGATGGTCGGTGGGACTTCGGAGAGCACTTCCGAAGTCTGCGCCCCAAACTGTTGGTGTCAGCTAACGCGCTAATGCGGCTGCTGCCCAACTTGAGGGGCCCAGAGGACTCCTGCAGGAGACTCTACGCGGGTGTCGTGCGGTCCATGGCCCTGTACGGGTGCCCCGTGTGGGCGGACGCCCTGCAGGCCAGGTTCGTGCAACTGCTGCATGCACCGCAGCAGACGATGGCCTGCAGGGCCATTAGGGGGTACCGCACGATATCCTTTGAAGCGGCGAGTCTCCTAGCCGGATCGCCACCGTGGATCCTGGAAGCGAGATCCCTTGCGGCACTGTATCGGTTCCGTAAGGAGGCGCGGGAGCGGGGATACGATCCCGAGCCCGAAGACATTCGGGCCGAGAGGTCCCGGCTCCACGGGATCATGGTGGCGGAGTGGGAGCGACGACTTGAGCAACGACGCGCAGGGCATGCCGTCATAGAGGCGGTAAGGCCCATCATGGGGGAATGGCTCGAGAGGCCACATGGCAGCCTCTCGTATCGACTGACGCAGATTATCACCGGGCACGGGTGCTTCGGGAGATATCTGTGTCGGATCGAAAAGGAGCCAACGTCCGAGTGCCATCACTGCGACGCGAGCGAGGACACGGGGCTGCACACGCTCACCGAGTGCCCGGCATGGGCCGAACCGAGGCGGGAGCTAGTGGCGGCCCTGGGAGTGAGAGTTCTCACCCTCGCCACCCTGCTCACAGCAATGGTCCGCTGCGCGGACGCGTGGGCGGCCGGCGTCTCCTTCAGCGAGCAGGTAATGGTCGTGAAGGAGACGGCGGAGCGGGAGAGGCGGCGCGAGCGAGAAAGACTCGCGGATCGCGCCGCCCGCGCGCGCAGGCAACTCGGGCGTCGGAGGGCACTGACTGACCTCCGTCCCCCATGAGCGCGGGCCTGGGGGTGACGGGTGGAGCCGCCTGTCACCCCAGCAGAAGCAGGCCACGGCGGCGGCGCGCTGAATAGCGCGCCTCCCCATTCCGGGGGCGAGTTGGGGACACCGTTGTCCCCCCTCCTGAGGAGGGCCAGACCGTAAGGGATGGCCCTGGGTCAGCCGGGGTGCGAGGGATATGTCTTTGACAACCTCACCTCCGGCCTAGCACCAAGACCCACAGTCGGCGTGCGGTTTTAGTCGGTTCGAGTCCGACATAACCTCCCCTTCCGGCTCCGGCAGGGGGGGTATCCGTGGGGATTTCCGCACGAAAAAAAAAAAAAAAAAAAAAAAAAAAAGTATCCGAGGCGCCAAATAAAATAAATTGAATCCACTCAGTTCGTCTAGACCCCTAGAGTGTGTATCACGTTTCACGCAAAAAATATTCCTTTCTAAGGTAAGTATTTCTTTATTAAATTCTCCAAACAAATTCAGTATTGAAACTGAGAGCTATTAAGTATGCAGAGGTTAATGATGCTAGCATTTTTGTGGTAAAAGATAGAGTACTTTTTCTCTGAAAAGCTATTTTAAGGCAGCAAAAATTGTTAACTATTTTACCCAATTTCAACGATTCTTTTTTAAACTATATTTTCGACAAAATAGGGGTCTGTATGAGACTATAATTATGTTATACAGATTTGTGTCTACTGGTGGCACTTGTATACCTTCCGTGCTAAAACATCCGCTATGACACCTCAAATTCTTCTCCTTTGTAATTTTTAATTCGAAAATAATTGTAGAAAGTTCGAATACAGTTTTAAATTTTGACTTTCATCAGTTAAAATTTATAAGAAGTTAAAAAAAGTTAGTTACCTCGAGCAAATGTTTCGTACAAATTCCTTTTATTTGCAAATTGGGTACATAGAGACTACAACCACCTTTCCGTGATCATGGCTACTGAAAACCAGTACCTCCCTGGCTATCAGTATGAATTGTAATGAATAATACGCGATATTGCAATAGGTCAAAATAGTTTTATTCCAGTTTGCACACTTAAACTTAAAAAGTTACTTGACACCGTGCCGATACGGCGATCTCGTTATCAAATAAAGTAAACGTGGAATAAAGTAAATCCTTACAATAAGGCCAATATATTTGTTGGAAAACAATGCTGTCATATTATGCTGTGGAAGTGTTGCCGATACTGAATGAATACTAAACGAGCGAAGACTAGAATATAAGCTAATACCGGAAAATAATCATTTTCTATTGGAAAATTCTTTACGTCTGGGACGTTGGAAGGCGTTCAAGACGTCACATCACTTCGCGAAATTGCATCTCCCTTCTAATTTGTATTCAGGAGCATTTGGCGTCAAGTGTTATTTGTTCATAAGGCGAGGCGCTTGGCCTCACGCTCTGATACTTTTCACAAAAGCTATTTTAAATTATCCCCGGCAGGAACGATTTATATCAACGAATCAGTGTTTCTGACAAGCGGTACTGAAAATTGAAATGGATTTTTAAATAACCAACTTTTTCATTCTGGTGGCAGAGTGTTAGTTTTCCATTGTACCTAACAAAGATACTCGACCGGGAAAGTAGCACGTTCTCATAATTTAGACGTTAAGTGGTAGTATGCATTTTATAAGGTGTGTTAAAGGTCTAACCTCGGTACTTAACCCTTCATGCACTGCAATAGCGAGATGACCACTTCACCACTTAAACCCTTATGTCATTGACTTCGTTAACAGTGGTGGAGCGCTTATGTACTTTCTTAATTATTTCCCACATAATTTAATTGTATTTCAATTTTTGTAATTTAAAAGAACCGCTTCTGTGAGGGAATAATGTTTGAATATTGGCGCTCATTTGTTGACCACTTAGTGTTGAAGAAGGCCAATGAATGGCGCTGCGCACGGATTTTTCGAACTATATTTTGAGAATGAAGTTTCTACGAGCGAGACTCTCAAGCACCACGGCGGATCATCTACCCGCTCGCATTTTTTAATCAGTCAGTAACACGCACCCAGCACCGAAAGGTGTCCTTTTTTTTGACTCACGCGCTCCGCACCAAACGGAAGTTTGAGTTATTCAACTCCTCGTTTCTTTCTGTGTAATTCTATAAGTTCCTTTGGCCACATTCTCAAGTCAGTATAAGTGAAGTGTATCGGAAGAAAACGACTCACTCAAGAAAATAACCGACCGGTCGAAAATTACCTACCCACCAGCACGTGCCAGGAACCACGCCTGTCTGCAGCTGAATCCTCACGAGGTGGAACACAGGTCAGTGCCGATTCTCTTACGTTTTCGTTCATAGAAGCGGTCACATGTGTATTTCCTTTCTTACAACCAAACGCCAGGTCATATTAGGTTCTTTACGCTCTGTGTGCAAACACACCACGTGGTAGGACTATATACACGTCCTACCATAATTTATGGTCCTTACGAGTCGGATAGGCCAGTAAATAACATATTCACGTAATTATTGGTGAATAATATTTCTTTCCTATTCATTTAATTAAAAGATTCACGTAATTTTGGTGAATTCTTTCCGCCATCTTAGTTTCATTACTTTCTTTCGCTAACAGATTTACGTAAATTATTTGGTAAATTCTGCATTTAAAACGCTAAATCTACGTAATAATTGGTAGATATTTATAATAGTTGGTGATTTACGTATTAATTGGTAGATAATCATCATTCTATTCGCATACGCGTAACTTTGTAGGTAAGTACCTATCTAGTTACGTAGTTACTTACATTCCCGCTCCGCTGTGCTACTTGCGCTATTATATAATAAGCCGTAGTACAATTTTCAATAAAAAGTAGGTACATCTAAACTGTTTGTGTTGAATTACTATTATATTATAGTAGGTACCGTACAGATAATCTTCTTGTTATATTTCAATAGGTAGGTCCTACCTATCGTTAATTTGCAAACATGTCGTCAGATCTCGAGACGAAGCTTATTCTGTTGAATCAAAAAAAGGAATTATTGTTTGCACGCATTAATCGTTGGTATAAATCGTCGAAATCAGTTGTGTGTTTTGACATAACGACGCGAGCGAATGAAGATTTTCTGTCTGAGACCGAGAACATCGATGTCGTTCGCGATAAGTTCGAGTCGATTGTAGATCAAATAAATAGCTTAAATTTATCATTACAATCCCCTGTAGAATCCGACTATTCTTGCCTTGACTCATTCGATGAATTGTATTCGAGAATAAAACACATTAGAAATAAATTATCTACGCTCAAGGTCAAGGAGGTCGCATCACACGGGCCGAGTAATTCAAACGCGTCTGTAGTGAAATTGGAAATGCTTGTTATTCCGAGTTTTGACGGACGCCCTGAAAACTGGAATACATTTTATCAGTCCTTTAAGGCCAATATTCATTCGAACACACAATTGTCTGATTCGCAACGTGTGCAATACCTATTCTCAAAATTAACCAAAGACGCATTAAAGTTCACTGCCGGTATTGTTCCGTCAAGTGAGACCTACAGTATAGTGTGGGACGCCTTGGTCAAGAAATACCAAGATAAACGCTCATTAGGTTCATATTATCTTAATAATATATTAGACTTAAAGAATTGTTCACCTAGTGTGAACTCACTTGATTCATTTATAGGTATATATTCCTCATCTATCGCCGCGCTTAAAGAGTTAGGTATAAATGATTTAACGGACTTCGTGTTTCTACAATGTGCCTTGAGGAAAATGGACACGCTAACCATCCAAGCCTTCGAACTTTCTGTTCGAGGTGTCGATATACCTACGACGCAACAGCTGATCGGCTTTGTACAAGATTATGCTAAGATGATTGAACGGTCAAACCCGCGGTCTTCGTCATATGCGAAGTCGTCCACTGCTGGGACACCACAGTCTAATGATAGGCGTGTACAGCGTAATTCTAAGTCGTTTGTTGTCAGTGTGCCGATTAATAATAAGTCGAATGCGCCCGCCGCAATTGATGCGTCATGTTGTTTATGTGGCGGCCGCGACCACCGACACCTGTATAACTGCGCTCAGTTTAAAAATATGCAAAATGCAAAGGCTAGATATGAGTTTATTAAATCTAAGCGTGGTTGCGTGAATTGTCTAAGCACATTTCATAATCTCCCGCGATGTAAAAGTACGTCAGTTTGTTTCTGTCAGAAAAAGCATCATAAATTATTGCATTTTGATAATGTTAATAATTCGCACTCGCATGCGACGAGTGCTGTCCCTTTCTCGCCGCCCCAGTGCGACAATATTAGTCCCATTCCTGAGTCACCGCTCGCTTCAAGCACTGTGCATTCGTATGCCTCTAGCCATAAGGGTGATATTCTCTTGGCAACCGCTCAGGTGTATGCTCGCCCTAAAGGTAGCACTGGAAATAAATCTGTAGTCAGATGTCTAATTGATAATGGCTCACAGAATAACTTAATCACATTGTCCTGTTGTCGTTTATTAAATTTACCAATAATACCAATGAGTAATTCTGTTGTCAAAGGTGTTGGCTCCACTTCGCACACGATAATAGGCTATGTGTATTTGGACATTGAATCTCGTATTTATGCAGATCATAAGTATACTATACATGCGTTAGTTATGAATAGCCTTACGGATCAATTGCCCTCGCAATTAATTAAGTGTGATCGCGAGTTAAATCTTCGCGATTTACCGCTTGCTGACTTAAGCTGGAACATTCCAGGAAACATTGATATAGTATTAGGTGCACAGCTCTTCCCGTATATTTACTTAGGAAATAGAGTCGAGTGTGGTCCCAGTGCCCCTTGTGTACTATCAAC
Organism: Eilema sororculum; assembly: GCA_914829495.1. NCBI lineage: Eukaryota > Metazoa > Arthropoda > Insecta > Lepidoptera > Erebidae > Eilema > Eilema sororculum. The sequence continues at coordinate 12,415,535 of OU618552.1, read as the reverse complement.
CGCGTTTGGGTATGTACTTATGGGTGATTACCCACGTAAAGTTGTTGTGCCTACAACCGCATCCTTTTCTGCGCTAGCACTAAATGATTTAGTGCAAAATTTTTGGGAACTTGAGGAAGTTCCTGTGAAGCGCCTATTGTCTCCAGAAGAAACCGAGTGCGAGAATATTTTCACATCTACTGTGACTCGCGATGACGTAGGTCGTTATACTGCGCTGCCGTTCTGCAAGGATCCCTCTGAACTAGGGAACTCGCGCGGCGTCGCTCACCCCCGGTTTTTGTCGCTCGAGCGTAAACTTCGTCAATCACCAACCGTACGCGAAAATTACAATAAGGTTATTCGGGATTGTTTGGATAACGGTTGTCTTGGTCTCGTTGATGACTCTAATTTGTCTATGGATGGTTATTATATACCACATCGCGCAGTGGTTCGACATGACGAACCGATGCCGCGTATTGTGTTAGACGCGAGCGCTAAAACCCACACTTGTCGTTCGCTCAATGATATTTTACATATTGGTCCCAATTTACAGGCAGACCTGTTTTTATTATTATTAAATTTTAGGCTATTTCCTATCGCAATGAACGCTGACATAAAACAACATTATTTACGTATTGGCGTACCTGTTGACCATCGTAAATACCTGCGCATCTTATTCAGGTTCAAGGAAACGGATGAAATTCAGACCTATGTGTTTAATCGACAAGCGTTTGGTCTGAAGTCAAGCCCGTATATAGCTATACGTACTGTGCGTCAGCTGGCTACTGACATGAGTCCGCACTTCCCTGACGCCGCGAAAGTGGCAGAGACCTGTCTGTATACTGACGATTTAGTTCATTCCGCACCTGATGAGGACACTGCTGTACACTTAGCTCGCAACTTGATAAAACTGTTCAAGGCTGGCGACTTTGACTTAGTGAAGTGGTCTAGCAATTCTTCTGTGCTGCTAGACTCACTTCCTGATACTCACCGCAAATCGCTTGAGTTTGATGTTGACAGTCATGTCGCAAAGGTTTTAGGTCTCTCGTGGGAGCCGTGTGGAGATAATTTCTATTTCACATCCACCTTGGTAGATGAGAAGTGCACTAAGAGAAATATACTCTCTATAGTTGCGCGACTATTTGACGTGCTCGGGTTGGTGGCACCTGTGATACTCTACGCCAAGTTGTTAATTAAGGAACTTTGGCTTAGTAAGAGTGATTGGGATGACCCTGCTCCAGAGCATATACGATCACGCTTTTCCGCTCTCGTTCAAGAATTAAAATTGCTTGACACTTTAAAAATTCCGCGACATATAGGTGTCGAAGTTGATTGCGAATTACGTCTTGTCGCATTTTGTGATGCCAGCCTGAATGGCATGGGATGTGTTATTTATGCACATTGTACCTACCCATCTGTCATTCAAACTCGCATTTTGTGTGCGAAATCAAAGGTCACTCCGACAAAGATTACTACGCTTGCTCGCTTAGAGTTATGTGCTATTTTGCTTATGTCAAAGTTAATAAGAACTGTACGTGATTCGTATGCATTACGCATTCCCATTACTGACATTTACGCCTTTTCTGATTCCACGATTGCCTTATCATGGGTTCACTCGTCACCACATCGGTGGTCGATTTTTGTTAGCAACCGGGTCGCTCAGTGTCAAGAAAACTTGAACGCTAAACATTTTTATCACGTCGCCGGAGACATTAATCCGAGTGATTGTCTATCACGCGGTATGCTCCCCTCGCAACTTTTGGCTTATGATTTGTGGTGGAACGGTCCAGCATGGATCCGCGGCCCCCCTGATGAATGGCCTATTAAGTCATTCTCTCCCGCCAACTGTTCTGACTTACCTGAGCATAAGGCAAATGTGTTGAGTGTGACAACGGAACACACAGAGTCGCCATTGTTATGTGCATTGGCACAACGTGTTTCTTCTTGGCAGAGACTACTACGTATCATTACATACGTTTTAAAATTCGCACGATTTAAATTTAAGATCGAACCTCATTCTGTATCAGGATTACATCCTGTCCTTCTCCCTAAACGCGATCACGTTGTTGATCTAATAATTCAGCATTTTCACGTTGTCAATTGTCATACTGGACCTGGACTCCTCATGTCTATCATAATATATAAAACGCGTATTGGTACTTACAAACGCGCTGTAACCAAATTGTATCCTATCCCAACGCAATAACTTACAACGCTAAATAGAATCTTAAACTTTAATTTTTAACTCAAACTTTAAACATACTTTAGATAGAATATTGTTAGTCTAAGTTGTTATTTTGGCTATGTGTATTATTATGTTATACAAATTCACTATGGGCTCTAATGAGCCAGTGTTCGCTTGTTTGTTTCGTAACGTCTTGCGACGTTCCAAAGCCGGGTGCATGGTGGAGCGCTTATGTACTTTCTTAATTATTTCCCACATAATTTAATTGTATTTCAATTTTTGTAATTTAAAAGAACCGCTTCTGTGAGGGAATAATGTTTGAATATTGGCGCTCATTTGTTGACCACTTAGTGTTGAAGAAGGCCAATGAATGGCGCTGCGCACGGATTTTTCGAACTATATTTTGAGAATGAAGTTTCTACGAGCGAGACTCTCAAGCACCACGGCGGATCATCTACCCGCTCGCATTTTTTAATCAGTCAGTAACACGCACCCAGCACCGAAAGGTGTCCTTTTTTTTGACTCACGCGCTCCGCACCAAACGGAAGTTTGAGTTATTCAACTCCTCGTTTCTTTCTGTGTAATTCTATAAGTTCCTTTGGCCACATTCTCAAGTCAGTATAAGTGAAGTGTATCGGAAGAAAACGACTCACTCAAGAAAATAACCGACCGGTCGAAAATTACCTACCCACCAGCACGTGCCAGGAACCACGCCTGTCTGCAGCTGAATCCTCACGAGGTGGAACACAGGTCAGTGCCGATTCTCTTACGTTTTCGTTCATAGAAGCGGTCACATGTGTATTTCCTTTCTTACAACCAAACGCCAGGTCATATTAGGTTCTTTACGCTCTGTGTGCAAACACACCAGTTTGGCAGGACTATTTACACGTTCTACCAAACAGTATAGTAAAGTAATCAATAGACGCTTACCTAATGATAACCTGTAGAATCTAGATAGTTTGCCAGTTGAGTCAATTTTTTTTATTAACTGTACCGTCATCATCATTATCTGAGCGATAACGTTTGAAATTCAAAGTCAAAGGTCTATTCTCTTACTTCACATTATTGATATTCGATTGACTTTTTATAATATGTACTGGAATGACTGCCATCTGAACCCCAATACTGAAAGAAAGTTTGCTCCAGAGTATCGCCCAGCAATCTGTAGATGTAGCAGCTTATAGGCTAAGACCCGAATCCATACTTCCATACTAATATTATGAATGTGAAAGTAACTCTGTCTGTCTGTCTGTCTGTCTGTCTGTATGTTACGCTTTCACGTCTAAACCACTGAACCGATTTTGATGAAATTTAGTATAGGGGTAGATTAGACCATGAGAAAGGACATAGGCTATGTTTGGTCGCGATAACCGACATCCGCGCGGGCGGAGCCGCGGGCAGAAGCTAGTATCATATAAGTTATGACCACCCTGCACTTATACACTTAACGCTTTTAATTTTTTTATAGATATTACGCTCTTCATTTTTTTTATATTTTACAGCATTCACTCTAGTATGTTTTAAATTGTAAACTACTTATATCCTCACTTTTCTGAGCACATTAACCCTAAAGTCATCGAAAAGTCATTCAAGTATCAGCGATAACATGAATTTAGTAGATGAAAATACGCATTCCATTATAATGCAAATTATTACTTCGTCCTTTGAGACCGACCCAAAAGTTAAATCTCCGCGTCTACTAGGACACTTATTTAACTCTTATTATAGTAAGAACGAACTAACTACCCACACTCTTTTGTTCGAAGCCAGTGTACCATAAGAAGCAAAGTTTTGTCTTCAGTTTTTGAACTTCCCCTTTATTGAATTATACATCAATCGGTTCAGGAACTGAGTGATGAACAACTTACAACTCATTATACCTCGTGCCTTCCCTGGACGAAAAGTTGGAAATGTAATTTATATTTACTTTCTTTTAACATGTTATTTTTAATAAAAGCAACTAATACTATAGTTTAATCTACCATCCTTTAACCACGTGAAGGGAAAGTTCATTAAGGGTAAATTGCTCAAGTTTAAAAATAAAATAGGCATTTAAATCGCATGTCCCCTCCCTACTATAAAGGGAAATAAATTTAATAACAGAAATTCCCGGTAGAATATCCGCGTTCCTGAAGCGTATAGTTCCCCTAGCATTATATTTCATTCCAAGTCATATATATCGCAATGCGTAGACATTGACAGGTTAGAAAATTAAAACTATTTATATTTGTTTCATGTTGGTGTGACACTGCCACTGGCGTCCCTCAAGGCGGTATACTATCCCCGTTGTTATTTTCAATATTTATTAACCTCCTGACTAGTAATCTTCGATGTGCGTATCACTTGTATGCAGATGATCTGCAGCTGTATGATCAAGCGAGTGTGGATGATGTGGCTGCGGCAATAAGTAGAGTTAACCGAGATCTGGAACACTTTAACAGTTGGTCGAATAGATTCGGCTTAACTGTGAATCCAACTAAATGCCAGGCCATTATCATAGGCAGTCAATGGTTGATGCGCAGACTTGATGTATCATCTCTCCCACCCATCACTTTCAATGGCTCCACCATAACATTAAGTGCATCTGTGAAGGACTTGGGTCTGTTCTTAGATTCAACCCTGAGTTGGCGAAGCCAAGTAGCACATGTCGGTCACAGAGTGACGGGATCGCTTCGTTCATTATATCGCCTTCGGAACCTTCTGCCCGCAAAGACTAAGACTACGATTGTGCAGACTCCTGTCCTGTGTGTGTGTCCTGTGACCCCTACTTTTTCCTGTCTTTGACTATGGTGATGTTTGCTACTTCGACCTAAATGCAGAACATCTCAATAAGTTTGACCGGCTTCTAAATAATTGTATTAGATTCGTGTTCAATCTCCGTAAGTATGACCACGTGTCAGCTTATCGTGAGCAGTTAAATTGGTTACCGATTCGCCAGCGGCGAAATCTACGTGCACTAACTACTCTCTTTTCCATTCTTAATTCTCCTAATCCTCCTAACTATCTATCTCCTTACTTTCAATATAGGCATGAAAATCACAACAGACACCTTCGCTCAAAAAATAACCTTCTCCTAAGCTGTCCTGCGCACACCACTGAGTTTGTTCATTCTTCTTTCCCTATACAGTCTGTGCTCCTTTGGAACGCGCTACCTCTTGAAATCAGGAAGGCCACCAGCAGTCTTGTGTTTAAGGCGAAGGTTCGCCAATTATTTCTCGACAAACTGGCAGAATCATCGAGACAATGAACTCAAATAAATCATACTTCTAAATATATGTGTAGGTATAAGTATAGTATTTATGGTAGGATATTTGTTTATATATACTTATAGAGAGATATATATATATATATATGTATGTGGAGGTATAGTTATTTATGTAAATGTGTAGGTATATTTATTTGTATGCATGTATCTCATTATCATTACGTATGTACGTATGTACGTACGTAAGTGATGTATAGTCAATGATATTACATACAAAAAAGAGGCAGATATGTTATTAGACTGCGCCTGGTGAAGACGCGAAAACGTCCCAATTGGGACGTATCGCATTTAGTATATGTCTGGCAAACGCCGAGTTGTCACGCATGTAAGCGCATAATAAAATTGCAATAAAAATGCCACCGTGTATTTTTAAAAATGTACAAATTACGACACTAAAATCAATAAAACACGAAGGACCTTCTATCACATGTAAGTACATACAATATTACCGATTTTTTAGTGTATTTCATTAAAATTAGTTGAATAATATTTTTAAAATAATGGCGGCAAAGAAAAAGGACAGAAATACTTTTTGATATGAGCACGACAAGGACACAACAACACTGCTTGCATAGATTATCAGTACAGATGCGACATAGGGTAATTTTCAGTTTACTGCCTACTAAAGTAATAATTTTGACCTGCTGTTCAGTTTTATTTGTTATTTAAAATTGAGTAACAAGATTTTTGTTTTATTTATTTGTTGTCCTTTAAATAATTGTAATAACCTAAATTTTATTTCAAGGTTTCCGACTAATGAAGTTCGACTTCAAGAATGGATTGCAATTGTTAAAGAACAACGAAATGAGTTTGACTGGACACCTTCAAAAAGCAGTAGAATTTGTAGCAATAATTTTGAAGCCACTGAGAGATACACTTCGAAAAAAGGAACATTGCTCAGGAAGAATATAAATAACTGACAAATATACCACTGTTCGGCTTCATTCTGCTCATAAAAATAATCCTAAAATAAAAAAACTTTCTAAGAGGCAGAAAAGAAATAAATTAAATTTATTCGAAGGAGTTTAATTTTTGATTATAACGTCAGTACGGCACTATGGTTTTATTGTCGAGAAGTTTCCTACTTATCTTTTTGAATTATTATCATTTTCCGAAATAAATAATGACATATTGTTTTTTCATCGAATTTCATTTCTTGCCTACCAACGAAATACCCCTTCTGTTCAACAAAATCATAATCTATGCTTCGAAGCGATCGTATAAGTGCAATCGTCCGAATCATTCCGAATTATAGCTATCTTTTTTACTCACGTGCTTATCCCATCTTTCGTACTACTTTAACGCTAATTGTCAACTATTGTGCACTGACAGACTGCTGGATCAGATTTGAGGTGTCAGTTTCTATGAACGTAACATATCTTGTATAAAATATCATTGTGTATAGTGTTCATTTAATCAATGTCACACTCTCAACAATGCACCTACTAATTTGTCTCTGCACCACCTTTGGTTCGACTGGTAGAGAATGCCTATGGCATTAAGTCCGCCTGTGTACAGTTGTGCATAAAGTTCAATAAATAAATAAATAAATAAATATTTAGTTTATTTGTGACTGCCACAGAGACAGGTTACGAGTACTGCTGCTTGGAAAAGGTCTTTGAATTTAGAGGCAAGTTTTAGTCTATTTGTTTACTTACTATTACTGAAGAAATATTTCATTCATTCAATATTTTTTTCAGTCATTTAGATTCTTTCTCTACCTCATAGATTTTTATCTTAAAGTACCGCACTAGATTTAAAAGGATATTTTATTCTTATAAAAAAATCTAAAGTACGTTATATTATAAAGGACTATCCATAAAAAAGTCTTTATGGATTACATTTGTCTCTAAGAAAATTCACAAATAAATCCTTAGTTGTTTTCACAGACCCGTAATATATTTAAAAAACCTTTCTAACGATACCCCACACCATGGGGTAGACGAGAGACAAAGAACGGCTCATTTTGCTTGTGGGTTTTTGAAAAATTTTACTACAGAATCCTTTTTTCAAATTTCCTTCTCTCTTTTTCTTGGCGTGATTACTCTGTCTAATATTAGATTCTATCGGATATTGACCTGTGCCTTACCGAGGTTAAAAGAATAATAATTTTTATGTGTTGCTTTGTCATTGACATACTTGAAATAAAAATGTTCACTTCCTACTAATTTTCTTGCATATTTTAGGTTCTGTATTATTAAAATTAAAGCTAAATTAAATCCATACTTCCATACTAATATTAAATGCTTTCACGCCTAAACCACTGAACCGATTTTGATGAAATTTGGTGTAAGAGTAGATTAGACCATAAGAAAGGCATAGGCTATGTTTGGTCGCGATAACCGACATCCACACGGGCGGAGCCTCGGGCAAAAGCTAGTGAAAAATGAATAAATAAATCAGTTCCAATGACTCAGATAATTTTATTTTATCATTGCATCAATTATTTTGTAATAAATTGCCGCTGGCCATGAATATGCCAAGCACCATCTTCAAGATTCTAATTTATGCGTAGGGTAGGGTAGTTAACATAAAATGAGGGCATTAACAATATTAGGTAGCGACAGGCCTTCGAGATGAAAATGCTTAAGAAAGTAGGGATAAAGATGTAAAAACCTCTGTATCATATTATCTTTGCAAGAAATATTAAATTTGAGCTTTTTGCTTAAAATGAAAATTTATCACGAAAAATATCATAACTTTATAAGTGACTCTTAATTTTTTTGTTCTATGAAAGGTTTTACCAAGAACACTATTTTTTTTATAGTACCTAGACATTTACTCTTATAAATTTGACGAGAGATAAAAAATGAGAACTAAATGATAATACTAGCTGTTACTCATGGTTCCCCCTGCGTGGAATGCTGATACAGTTCTCGCAATCGCTCCGCGAAGCCTGCGAAGCCCCCAGTAAGCTTCTGCGCTTCTGGGCGGAGCTAGGCTGGCTGATCCAGCCAGTGCTCTTCACGTACAATGGCCCAAAAAGAGAGGCTTAGTGCGGAAAAAAGAGTCCCCTATCCTATCAGTTCTCGCAACTAATGAGAACCTACACCAGTGATAAAAATATCCTATTCTGTTATCCGAGATTGTAATCTATCCTTGTGATTTCAGCCAAATCTGTCCAGCCGTTAGAGTGTGATTGAGTATCTACCCAAAAACATCCAAACATCATCACCAACTTTTATCGTCAACTACAATATTAGTAGGATTAATTTAATATGTTCTTAAATCTCTAATCATAATCATAATCATAATCATATTTATTCTGTGGATCATAGGTTAGGTATAAAGGTCTTATAAGCTATGTTATGTACGCTATGTCCTACCACATGTGGTTTACAGATTATTGTAATAACTGACACACAATTGTAATTTTAATAATATATGACATGCAAGTATTATAAAAAACCAGAGCAGATTTTATTAGGTCAACCTTCACTTGAATACCGAAACAGAACTAAACTGGCGTTTCTAGACGACAAACATTAACGAGATTCACCATGTAATGAGCTCAAACTCCCAAAATGGTGTACGGAGTGTCGCACTGGAGAGACATGACGTAATTCCAAACATCGGGTCATGTTAAAAACTAATTAATTTGATTTGGATGTTATTTGATTCAATAAAAAAAATAACCTGGTAGGTAAATAACAGATGATAAAGGATTTATCATCTGTTATTTACCAGGTTATTTATTTTTATGTATTTAACGAGATCAAATGCTTGAAATCGATCTTAAAAGGATTGTCATTAGTAAAAGCACATTTTAAGTAGGTAAGTAGTAAAATATTATTTTTTTTTCTTTTTCAAAATTATATAAGTTTTAACTTAGTAAGCTCTATTTTAATAATACATGAATATTCTCGAAATATTCCTTTTCTCGAAATACCTACCAAGTACAAAATTGATCACAATAAATAAACCTCACCACAACAAAGGTAACAGTTTAGGTTTTCCAAAAGCCTCAATAAGAACACCTAGACCGAAATGAAAGGCAACTCTACAAACTCGAATAACCGTAAACAATGTTGTGATTGCCCTCCTTGACTACATTGATAGTACAACTCTCGAAACACTACTAAATAGGGACACTTTCCTTTTATAAGTCCCTTGAAAATAATCTATTTTATGAAACGGCTCCGTTCACAGAAATGATGTCGTTTCCGCGGCTCCCTTTCTTGGTTTGTTCGTGTAATTTCCCTCCGAATTGACAATAGAGGCAATTTGATTATAGAATTTTTTATGAATAATTTGTACTTATTCCACAGCTTTTTATTTCCCTAGAATTTATCAAAAGAATTTGGATTTCTTCCGTTTATAAGTTGTGGCCATGTGGATGACAGGTGAATATTGACTTTTTAATTTGAATAGAAAAGTTAGCTTATTACATTCAAAAGTATTTCCATTCCAGGGAAACAACACTGTACCTAATTATGTAGTAATGTAAGGAAATGTTTGTAAAACTTGAAATAAAACATTTCATAGAACATATTGAGTAAGACACTTTGTACTTTTTCAGTATATTTTATTTTTCACCTGTCAATTTGATGATGCTGTACATCATCATCCACATAAAGACGTTAGTCCTGATTGCATCCGAGGCCACGGTGCCCTCGGAGCTCAGGGTCCGCCTTCCGACTCTTCCTCCTCCACATCGCACGATCTTGGGCGTCAAAAGACGGTTTGCACGCATGTCACCCTCCACGACGCCAAGCCAGCACTTTTTGGGCCTACCCCTTCTACCTGGACCCGGTGGGGGCGCCATTACAAGGCATATGTTACCAACGTAGCAGGGTGGTTTCCGCAAGACGTGGTCGCACCAGCGGAGGCGGCTCCACACATCCACCGCAGCATTTTCATCTCCGTGACAAGCAGCATCTGCTTGTGTCGCTCCGACAGCCGCCTCGCCTCACAGTCGTGTAAGAGGACAGGTCTAATGTCACTTTACAGCATAGCTTTGAGAATGCCGTGAGGCAAAACCGGACAGGTGAAAAATAAAACATAGTGGAAAAGTACAAAGTGTCTTACTCAATATGTGTAGCAGATTCCACCAAGTGCCATAAATCAACAGTATAAACACGCGTAGAACAATTTATGATAGTCTACCATTAGCGAGCACGTCTTTGCGATATCATTCAAACCAGCTCTCCTCAGATTTAGCCAGACAATCATATCTATAACTTGTTCCACTTTTCTCATCGCTCCAAAGCAATTCTTTGACGATCAAGTTCATGAAATAATTTACATTTGTATTCAGATGATGTCAATGTGTGATGACGTCATTTGAATTTAGACAAGTTATAGTCGCTACAAAACGTGGCTGCTCATCGATACGAAGGATGCAGGATAATGATCTTGTGAGCACTTGTGACGCTCAAACTCAAGCTATCAATCGAACGATCATATATAAGTCTGTAACCATACTAATCTTACAAACAATAATCCTCTGAAATGACTATTCAGTGTTCTAACTAACATACGAATAAAAGCACAAACCTCAACTTTAATCTGATTCGACATTTTGAATAGAATGTAACCGTTGCCGGTTCCAAGCTAAGCGTTATCGCGATGGATTCTCGGCACGTTGTACATCCTCGAAGGCACCTCGAAGGCGGTAACTTATGTCCGGTGAGAGCGACGCCATTACTTACGTCTGTTCTCAACCGATATGCGACTAACTCAAGTTATTTAAATGATAATGTCGTATGGAGATTTTTTAACATTGTGTTTTTAGGTAGAATTATGTTAGTGTATCAAATTAGTCGTTGATTTCCGCGACTGCCTAAATTGATTGTATAATTTACATACAATACAATCTATACAAGTAATATAGTGAATAAACCTGAGTGGGTGTGTAGACTATATACCAATATACAAATCGTTTGAAAGTCAAGGGGTTGTATATTAACTATTGGTGTGTTTCCATCTTCCAGGCCCTCGATTCTACAAAAGCTAAACCACTTTGGTGCCAAAGTCAGCGCAAGAAACGGCATTAAATAATAGACTAAAGCGATGTTGTTAAAGTTCAAAATTAAATGATTTTTGGCAAAGTGAATTGAAAAGTGTAATGAAACTGATTTCATTTCATTTTGGACTTTAGACTTATAGAAATAAAGTTTAAAATTTAATGTCATTTTTTGCGCTGACTGTGGCACCACAGTGGTTTAGCTTTAGTAGAATCGAAGGCTTGGTCGTCAAACTGTGTATATACCAGCATTTCAGTCTTACTTTACTACACATACAGCTTCTTACCATTAAGGAGGGTATCGTCATATTGACGTAGGTACACTATATAACAACCAACTAAAATCAAGTTTTTTAAATTAGCGAAGGTGCCAAAGAGAATGTGTGAAGTGCAGTATGAAACTCATGATATTACTAATCTTATTTTAAAACAAATATTTGAATTCGTTAAAAAATTAAAGCGTTAAAACAATCCACATTGACTTGTAGAGAAGTTCTTCATGTTTCGCATACACTGATTGAACGTATAATATTGAACTAAATAAATATTTCCTACAAGATTTCGCATCGGGAAAATGAACGCCAATTCTTAAATATTGAATGTTTGAAAAGCTACGAACATCAAAGTAACATCATATTGCAATCTAATAAATTGAAAAATCTAAATATAACATGTGCCTTTTCATTATCTGAGCATCTAAGCGATTTTACAAAATGGAACGGACAAGAGACTCTTAACAAGCATAGCAACGAAAAAAATAAAGGAAAACTTGAGACAGACAGTACAATCATTTAATGAATTTGTAATTTGCATACCGACAACGGTTCAAGATAAAAAGTAGGGAATTTTATAGAGGGGTTGTTTTAATAGATAAAGAATGACGAGAAGAAATTTGATGGCACAAATGTGACACTTATTTCGACCGGGTTGGTACCACCGTGCACAAGTGCGAAAAACCCTCCATAGTAATCCAATCTCGGTTGGATTGCGTTCAGGGATCAGCAAGTGCATAGCCGGGCCGAGGTGATGGTAGTCGCAGCACTAGTGGGACCGGTGGGTTTTGGCGTAGTCTAGTGGGGTGTGACGCGGGGCGCCGCGCCGGGCAGGGAGACCCGTAGAAACGGTGGTGCCGCTGGCCGCCCGCGGCATAGTACAGGGGCCCAACTGGGACTAACCACCCTGGGAGGCTGCCCCACCAGGTCGCGCATAATCCCGATATGGCTCGTCGTGCCGGTTGGCGACCGGACGGGAGCCCGGCGACCATATTCGGGAGGGTACGGGGGCCCTTCCGTTCGGCGCGTCGGCTCTCGTCACGCCTCACATTCATAGATAAAACCAATCTCCCATGTTTTGTCACGCGGTGCTGCGGCGACAATCACCTCTTTTTCACGCCTTCCCTTACCCTTCACCTCATGGCAGCGCACAATACAGTATCTGTTGAAACAGCGGCTACGGACTCTCCCACAAAAACTCTATTTGAGGTGGAGTCCACTAACATCTGTGGGCTCCATAAAAACCTCAACGCCGTCCACCAACACCTGGAGACGGCGAAACCAGCCATGCTGTTTCTAACGGAGACACAAATACGCCGCCCTGACGACACGACCTACCTGCTTTACCCCGGCTATGTTATCGAGGAAAATTTCCGAGCAAAAGCCGGGGTGTGCGTGTTTGTTAGGGCGGATATTTGTTGTCGCCGTTTGCGCTGTCTAGAGGACCCATCCTTTTCCATCCTTTGGGTACACGTAGACCATGGCTCCACGAGTCAGATCTATGTGTGCCTTTACCGTTCCCATACAGGAGATGCGGAGATAACTCGACTATTCGAATACCTGAGTGAGGCGGCAGATGATGCGCAGGAGCGGTTTCCGAACGCCGAATTGGTGTTTTTGGGGGACTTTAACGCCCACCACAAGATCTGGTTGGGCTCCGCCATAACAAACCATGCGGGAAGAGCCACTCACGCATTTGCCCTGGCGCATGACTTGACTCAATTGGTGCACAAGGTCACGAGGATACCTTTTTTTTTTTTTTTTTTTTTTTCGTGCGGAAATCCCCACGGATACCCCCCCTGCCGGAGCCGGAAGGGGAGGTTATGTCGGACTCGAACCGACTAAAACCGCACGCCGACTGTGGGTCTTGGTGCTAGGCCGGAGGTGAGGTTGTCAAAGACATATCCCTCGCACCCCGGCTGACCCAGGGCCATCCCTTACGGTCTGGCCCTCCTCAGGAGGGGGGACAACGGTGTCCCCAACTCGCCCCCGGAATGGGGAGGCGCGCTATTCAGCGCGCCGCCGCCGTGGCCTGCTTCTGCTGGGGTGACAGGCGGCTCCACCCGTCACCCCCAGGCCCGCGCTCATGGGGGACGGAGGTCAGTCAGTGCCCTCCGACGCCCGAGTTGCCTGTGTGCGCGGGCGGCGCGATCCGCGAGTCTTTCTCGCTCGCGCCGCCTCTCCCGCTCCGCCGTCTCCTTCACGACCATTACCTGCTCGCTGAAGGAGACGCCGGCCGCCCACGCGTCCGCGCAGCGGACCATTGCTGTGAGCAGGGTGGCGAGGGTGAGAACTCTCACTCCCAGGGCCGCCACTAGCTCCCGCCTCGGTTCGGCCCATGCCGGGCACTCGGTGAGCGTGTGCAGCCCCGTGTCCTCGCTCGCGTCGCAGTGATGGCACTCGGACGTTGGCTCCTTTTCGATCCGACACAGATACCTCCCGAAGCACCCGTGCCCGGTGATAATCTGCGTCAGTCGATACGAGAGGCTGCCATGTGGCCTCTCGAGCCATTCCCCCATGATGGGCCTTACCGCCTCTATGACGGCATGCCCTGCGCGTCGTTGCTCAAGTCGTCGCTCCCACTCCGCCACCATGATCCCGTGGAGCCGGGACCTCTCGGCCCGAATGTCTTCGGGCTCGGGATCGAATCCCCGCTCCCGCGCCTCCTTACGGAACCGATACAGTGCCGCAAGGGATCTCGCTTCCAGGATCCACGGTGGCGATCCGGCTAGGAGACTCGCCGCTTCAAAGGATATCGTGCGGTACCCCCTAATGGCCCTGCAGGCCATCGTCTGCTGCGGTGCATGCAGCAGTTGCACGAACCTGGCCTGCAGGGCGTCCGCCCACACGGGGCACCCGTACAGGGCCATGGACCGCACGACACCCGCGTAGAGTCTCCTGCAGGAGTCCTCTGGGCCCCTCAAGTTGGGCAGCAGCCGCATCAGCGCGTTAGCTGACACCAACAGTTTGGGGCGCAGACTTCGGAAGTGCTCTCCGAAGTCCCACCGACCGTCGAGAACGAGCCCCAGGTATTTCAACCGGGGCTTGATGTCGATGGGAGTACCTCCTACTGTCAAGCTGGATCCCGGGGGTGGCCTGCGCCGAGGACCATGAAAGAACAAGGCCTCGGATTTGTGCAGAGCCACCTCGAGACCCAGCCGCCGGATCCGATCCACGACTTGAGCAACAGCGGTCGTGGCCCTCTGGGTCGCCTCGCGGTGTGTAGCGCCACTCACCGTCACTAGCGTGTCGTCCGCGTAGCACGTGACGGTGGCCCCGAACGCGAGCTCACCGCGAAGCACCCAGTCGTATCCGATGTTCCACAGGAGCGGCCCCAGGACCGATCCCTGTGGGACACCGCACGACATCTCACGCCTACCGACGCCGGTCGCACTTGGGTAGATGACGGCCCTCTCCGTCAGGTACGCCCCGACTATGCGGCGGAGGTAGAGAGGCACATCGTGGTACACGAGCGCCTCCCTGATGCAACTCCAGGGCAAGGTGTTAAACGCGTTGGAGATGTCCAAAGACACCGCCAACATCACCTCGCCCCGGGCAACCGCATCCTCCGCCAGAGTCCTCACGCGCATGATGGCATCCACAGTGGAACGCCACCGGCGGAAGCCGTATTGCGTGTCCGCTAGGTCCGGCCCTACTCTAGAGAGGTGCTCGACGAGGCGCTTGGCAATCACTCTTTCGAAGAGCTTGCCCACCTCGTCGAGCAACACTATGGGCCGGTATCCGGACGGCTCGTCCGCCGGGCGTCCGTCCTTGCGGATGAGGACCAGTTTCTCCGTCTTCCACATCTTCGGAAACTGGCCCCGGGTCACGAGGATACCAAGAGAGTCCGGCCTAGAGCCCTCTCTGCTAGACCTTCTGTTGACGAGTCACCCGGACCAGTACAGTGTCTCGGTGATTGCTGCTTTAGGTAACTCCGACCACTGTCTGGTCCGCTCCATCGTGCCCATTGTAGCGCCCCCACGACCCGTGCAGGGGAAGAGGCGGCTATGGCACTACTCGTCAGCGGACTGGGATGGATTGCGCGATTATTATGCGTCCTTCCCGTGGGTTGAACGCTGCTTTGAGGGTAAGAACCCATCTGAGAGCGCTACTGCCGGCGCCGGTGAGATCGGTCTAGGTATGGAATATTATATCCCATACACCGATGTCACCGGAGTCGGCCGTGGTTCGGGCGCGAGTGCGCGGAGGCTGTTGAGCATAAACAGATTGCGTACCGCGCCTGGGTGCGGGCGCGCGCCACGCGCGATCCCAACGTGGGTCACTTCAAGGCGGCGTACAACAGAGCCACAAAGGTCTGCAAGTGGGCATGCATCAGGGCGGATGCCCAGCGCATAGCACGGCTGGGCCAAGAGCTAGTGGCGCATCCCACGGGTAGCCGTGGCTACTGGCAACTGGCCAAAGCCGTGCAAGCCAACTTCTGCCAGCCCTCGCTGCCCCCGCTGAGCAATCCCGATGGATCTCTGGCCCATGAGCCGCAAGAGAAAGCAAATTTGCTGGTCAATCTCTTCGCGGCCAACTCCCGAGTCGATGATTGTGGTATGCAACCACGGACAATGCCCACTGGTGACCACGCAATGCCTGATATACGTATCAGGCAACGCGATGTCCGTGCAGTACTGCAATCACTCGATGTCCGGAAAGCCAGTGGTCCTGATGGTATTCCAGCGGTTGTACTTAAAAAATGTGCAGCGGAGTTATCTCCTATGCTAACGCGGCTGTACCGACTGTCCTACAGTTCGGGTACAGTGCCCTCGGCTTGGAAGGAGGCGAATATCCAGCCGATCCCCAAGAAGGGGGATCGCTCGGACCCAGCCAACTATCGACCCATAGCCGTCACCTCAGTGCTGTGCAAGGTGTTCGAGCACATAATTAACACACAGCTCATGCGCCACCTAGAGGATCACTCCTTGCTTAGTGACCGGCAATACGGTTTCAGAACGAAACGGTCAACGGGTGATCTTCTGGCGTACATGACCCACCTTTGGGGTGAGGCTATGGAGAAGCACGGTGAGTCACTGGCAATTAGTCTTGACATCGCCAAGGCTTTCGATAGGGTATGGCACAAATCGCTTCTTTCCAAGCTACCAGCCTTCGGCCTGCCTCCTAGACTGTGTAACTGGGTTGCAAGCTTCCTGCAGGGGCGCCGTATTCGCGTCCTTTGTGATGGACGAGCTTCGGAGTTCTTGCAGGTAAATGCTGGCGTGCCGCAGGGTTCCGTTTTATCTCCCACTCTCTTTCTTCTGCATATCAATGACATGCTCTGTAACGGAAACATTCACTGCTATGCAGACGACAGCACCTTACACGGGAGTTATTACGCACATCCTGCGGCCAAGCAGTCTGATATCGCGGAAAAAAGGCAGCTTCTTGTCACTGAGCTGGACCGGATCCTGGACCACATTTCTCAATGGGGCGCTAGGAACCTGGTCGAGTTCAATGCCAAGAAGACCCAGGCATGTGCGTTTACAGCAAAGGTATCTCCTTTCCTTCCCCTTCCCACTCTTCAGAGCACACCACTGCCACTGCAGGATCACCTCACTATCCTCGGTATGGATGTTCGCTGCAAACTGAATAACAAAAACTATATCGAGAGTATCATCAAATCAGCCTCGCGTAAACTCGGAGTCCTGAACAGAGTGAGACGTTTTTTCACGCCGGAGCAGCGGTGTCTTCTATACAAGACCCAAATTCGTTCCTGCGTGGAATACTGCTCACATCTCTGGGACGGCTCCGCAAAGTACTTATTAGATGCTCTCGACAGGTTGCAGCGACGTGCGGTCCGCATTATTGGGGATCCTGAGGTCACGAACACCCTCGAGCCTTTGCAGATGCGTAGAGATGTTGCGTCTTTGGCAGTTTTCTACCGTCTCTACCATGGTGAATATTCTGACGAGCTCTTCCAATTAGTCCCACCCTCCCCTTTCCTTCACAGGACGACACGTGCAGGGCTAAGATGTCATCCATTTACGGTGCAGAGTATACCTGCTAGAACCAAGCGTTTCAGTGATTCATTCCTATGCCGCACCACTAAGACCTGGAATTCCCTGCCAGCTCACGTGTTTCCTTCTTCCTACAGTCCCGGGTCCTTTAAGCGGGGCGTGAAAAGGCATCTAATGAGGCCGTCAAGCTGAGTGCCACCACTGTTAACATGGTAAATGTTTACGATGGTGACCCTCTTTCCGAGACTTTGCCTTTAGCTTAACATCAGGCGAGGTGAAGTCAAATTGACGTGTCCTGTATAAAAAAAAAAAAACAAAATATTTTGTTTAATTGGATTTATTTTATGGTCCTAAACATGTATAATACAGAGTGAAATATCTGCGATAGCCAAGTGGTATGAGTAATGGACTGCTGAGACGAGGTCTCGGGTTCGATCTCAGGTTTACCATGGCACACGGCAATGACTTTTCGATGCTTTTCGAAGTAACATGTGTATTTATTTATCGCAGGTTTATAAGTGCCTGGTTAATGGCAATTGGCTCGCCACCTAAACCTAAACATAAACTGGCGAAATGTGGGTGCTAGCACCTGTGCCTACCCCTTCGGGGAATACAGGCGTGAGTTTATGTTATGTTATGTTTATGTTATGAATATTTAAGTTTATATGAAATACAATAATATACTTAGTCGTGGCATCGTTTACCGTAATCCATTATTGCCTTTTATTCTTAAAGCTTAGTACTTGTACCACCTCAGCCTCACTGACTGTAATTTAATTTTCCGATCTTTCATATCTCCGAATAGATAACGTTCCTTCTCGTAAAGTGATATTCACTGCTCTATAAAACCTGAATAACATATAATAAGTAAATTTTCAACAGTAAATAAGTGATCTTTATGTTAGATCCTAGTCAATGTTCAAAATCTGGAAGCTTCAAAGTCAACACTTCATCTGAGTTGTCTAGGCTATGTGTTCTCTATTCGCACTGACTGGTGACACTTTTGCCACAGCTTATGCACAGAGAGACAGAGATATATCCTAGCTTATCTACAAGGATTACGCGCTGACGTCATATCCGTACGTTTTACAAACATAAGTCATAACTCTCAGCTTTTTAAAATTTTGGGGGTTTAAATAAATATGTGTCTATTTTCGTGTCGTCTGAACGAGTCATACCTAAATTATACTTAAACAGTACAAGAATTATATAACAGCTCTATATCATTCAAGTTGGTGCGACTAGCCGTTCTGTAATCGTGCTCTTGTCTCTCCTATTATTGGTGTCCCTTTTGTGCCGTCTTTAAATTAAAGACTATTGACCTTAACTTTTTCCTTTGGTATTGTCCCGTGCCGTACTATTAGTAACTGAAGTAGATCGAGCTAATTACAGGAAATACTGCCGCGACCAAGTATTATCTCTTCTCGAATGTACTTTAGAAAAGTAGATGGGTTTTCCTTTGACTTATTTATAGAGGGATGCCTGCAATAGAGTTCGTAAAACATACCAAATTCATGAAGTGCAATTCTACTTAGCTTTGGGTCGGTAAAACGCTGATGTGGACGTGGTAATTTGGGTAAATTTTCGACGGAAAGAGTCAGTTGCTCGGTCAAAAGGAATGATTCCATTACTGTGGATGTGCTCTCACGTACTTCTACTAGTTGTATTAATTAAATGCAAGCCCCTGAGTCCATTTTACGATCCTCGGTAGAGTGGAACTCGTTTCGTTTATCCGCTTCCACTCATAAGCAATTAGTTTGTTGAAACGACTTTCCGAGGGACCACGAACGTGCAAAGAAACCTAGGTATGTGGATTTTAGTGCTCACAATTTTAATGGAGCTTAGGGATTTAAATACATTAAGTGTTATGTTATAAGTCTTAATTAATGTAATCTGCTATTACCTATCCATATTCATACTTAATATTATAAATGCGAAAGTAACTCTGTCTGTCTGTCTGTATGTTACGCTTTCACGCCTAAACCACTGAACAGATTGTGATGAAATTTGGAATAGAGGTAGATTAGAACTTGAAAAAGGATATAGGATATGTTTAGTCGCGATAACCGACATCCACGCGGGCGGAGTCGCGGGCAAAAGCTAGTTAAATTATAAATTAGTTGTGTATACATCAATACAATACAATACCGGTTAGACGCTCTCGACAGATTGCAGCGACGACGTGTAGTTAGTATCATAGGTGGTCTTCAGGTTACCATCACCTTGTAACCTCTAAAGTTGCGTAGAGACGTTGCCTCTCTGGCCATTTTCTACCGCCTCTAACACGACGAGTGTTCTGAGGAGTTATTTCAACTGATTCCACCCTCTCCCTTCCTATCCAGAACAACTCGTGCGGGTCTGCGGTGCCATCCACACACGGTGGAATCCATATCATCTCGCACTAAACGGTTTGAGGCCTCCGTCCTCTGCCGCATGATAAAGAGCCGGAATGCTCTATCCGAATACGTTTTTCTCTCCTCTTACAGTCCAGGTTCTTCAAGCGAGGCGTGAAAAGGCATCTATCAAGGCCGTCAAGTTAGAGACCATCATTTAACGTTCAATAGCATCGAGAATGGTGGTCTGTATCTTCTGGACTGCACCTCAGCTTTATTACCCTCTAGTGGGTGCAGTCAATTGACGGACCAAATATAAAAAAAAAACAGAGACATAAAAAAATACTTGGGCTGTTAAATTAACAATTCTGAAAGCGAATAATCGACTCCTCCCGTGACCATAAGGCTGGCCTTAACCTCGCTCAAAGAATTAGTATCGCTATTCAGCGGGGTAATGCCACCAGGCTTTTGGGAATGGTACCAGCAGAGGTCGATGGGGTGGAGTTCTACGATGCCTAAAGTTACAGTCTCACCTTTTTTTTATTTTAATTTCTTTTTCATTTTTTTAAATATATTGTACAGTCCTTATTTTAGTTCACATACAATAAATAATTTTGAAAACATAAACAATTTTTGGAACATTTGTCTGTTTGCAATGGATGCAAAACTATTCGGATTTTAATGCGATTTTTATTGCAACTCTCTTGATTTAGCATAAAAACAGCAGTAGGTATTTTTTATTGCAATTTGTTGAGTACCAAATATAGCGGTTATCGATATTCACGTCCGAGCTGCTGGCATCATCTAGTCTAAACTGTGGGATTTAACAATCAATGTACACGTTAACATACAACATCTAGTCAAAGAAACCACAATATTAACTACTCGGGTGTATGAAGATCTAAGATATAACAGTTGCTTTGTAATACACAAAGGCTTTTTGTACAACTGTATTTTAACAGAAGTCTCTAGTTGCATTATTAGTGTTCTTGTACACACAAATTTAATAACTCGCTTTGCTTTTATTATTTGTATAATTTTATGTGTGCTATTTGCTGATGTCCACGGCGCTGACATTCTGCGACTCATAGGAACATATTGTCTCGAAATTTAATTCATCAGTCATCCATAACTGTAGATACCTAGATAGGTACTACACTCAGATGTAAGAGCACTTACTTACTCTACAGCTTATTTATTTTGTGCTCTATTGTATATCTAGTCACCGTTCATAATGCACCTAACCTGTTTTCTCTGCACAGAATGCCTACGACATTAAGTCCGCCTGTGTACATGTGTGCATAAAGTTTAAATAAATAAGTGAAATAAATAAAACTGTGAGAAATGGCACAGAATCTCTTTGTTATTATAGGGTCGGCAACGTGAGTGTGAGTACCCAGGTTCACTTTCATTATGGTGGGTCGTGTGCTTGTCTGCCACCTAAGCGGTATGAAGAAAACATTGACATACACATCCATTCGAGAAACTATGACCAGGATGATGAGAACCAGTAACAAAAGGGCGATGACTACTATTTCATTCTTCCGAAACAGCATGTAGTAGTTAGCCCTTTAACAGTATTCTTTTACAACTTATTTAGTACAAAATGGCTATCGTTTTCACGACTGAAACTACAGCTATTAAGTGAATACTTGAGAACTTTTTACGATGTTCGATTAGCTAAAGTGAATAGAAGGCGGAATAAAACAAAGACGAGAATACGATTGTTTATAAAGTTGATGCCTGCTTTATTGCTTCAGATTCGTTCGCTTGAAACATTATGGTCGGAGACTTTTACACAGTTTGGGTATTTTGCCTTACCAAAATATTCAGGACCATTAATTTTACAGGTGTAGTACCAATTTTATTATATATCACCCTCGGTTGCATCATAAACACATCCTTATATTGAATCCTGGGACCCACTCTCCGACTATTCTTTTTGATTTGGTTTATTTTGACTTTTAAGGGAGCGACTGTCCCTAATCCCGTAAGAGAAACCTGCGTTAGATCCAGCAAAAGTTTCTTTAAATGAGCGAGCTAATGTGACTAAAATTATATAAAAAAATCCTAATGAACATTATCCTAGAATACTGCGTTTTACATTTTCATGTCACAAAAATCTTCATCACCATGACACAATTTGAGGTCAGTTTAAAAAGTATTCGATTACATTTTCCATATTTAAAGTTTAGTATTAGCGGCGAGCCAACTTTGTGTATTTCAAAAAGAGTGTGTGCTAAAGAACTCATGTGTGCACTTTGCTGCAATCGAGTTCCCTTTAAAAGAGTTCTTAGATCGAATGTGAAAGCTTTGGGAAATGCGGGCCTCCATTTACTCTGGTTAGATGTAGATTTTTGCAACGCCCAGCGAGCATCTCTTACTTTCGCAAAATTTATATGCACCATTGACGACCGTATCCATAAGTGCCTATCAGTTAGATATGCAAACTTATATGAATCCTGGAAACTGGAAATCTCTCGCTTGTCTCGCTTGCATTTAATAGACGATTTAAAATTGAAGATTGAAACGTAAATAGTAATTTTATTGTATAGTGGCCCAAGTCTCGGTTCGGTCAGGAATGAATTCGTAAAAGAAATCATATTCTATGTTTGCACTTAGAGCGGGTCAAATCATATTTGGAAGCGGGTTATATCGTGGCAAAATTTGAACCCAATCAATGGAACTTTTTTGAGTTTTTAAAGCGTATTCAGCTATAGATTTCTGTACACTTATTTATTTCTTTCTTTACCAAACTTACTAGTCGGCTTACTACTCAGGAAGAAGGAACAGGTGGAAAAATAAATTAAAAATTAAAATAAGTTAAAGTGAAGATAAGAGTAGAACACTCACTGGGAAATTCACTATATTTTTTAATTTCTTCGAGTATCCGATATTTCAGCGCTGTTATAAGCGCCATGATTACCTTGTGATAATAAAGAGATTCTTAATCTACTATATAAAAATAAGTCGGGTTTTCCTTCCTGACGCTATAACTCCAGAACGCACGAACCGATTTGGCTAATTTTGGTCTTGAATTATTTGTGGAAGTCCAGGAATGGTTTGTACGTTGAGAAAAAATCGAATAATTGCCGGGAACCGACATCCACGCGAGCGGAGCCGCGGGCAAAAGCTAGTTTATTTATATATGTAAATAGATACTTACCAATCTATACAAAGTTTGTCTATCTATAAATTTGGAGGAGTCGGTTAACAGTTGTAATGTATTATTGTGAAAGGTAGGATACAAATCCTTAATCCCATGATCATAAATTAAGTCCAACGCTTTCCATCGAGATTCATCGGCTTACTGTTTACATAGAAAATTAGTGGAGGTCGTCTTTCTCCTTGCAGGTGGCTGTTGACTCGTTTCCAACCAGGGCCAATAAAAAAAGTAATAAAGATCTTGAATGAGCGACGCATGTCTAGCTCATAAAGTCGCAAGTCATAACCTTTAAGGTCATCCAGATTTCAATATAGTATTCTCAAGAAAGCAATATGATATTATTATCTTGTTCAGTGGTCTTATGAACCTATATTAGGTTTTGTTTCGATTTGAATACTGACTAAAGCTGTACTATTCCCAAGAGGAATTTAAGCTCTAAACAGTGTGCAGTGGTGCGGGCTTGGTTTATTGGAGATAGGACTGAATACGGCATAGCTCGGGGAATAAATCTATTTGATTGCCTGCATGATTACTGACGGCACGGAGCTTGCATACCTTCAAACTAAGCACATGTTGCCCATAATTTTGCTACGTAAACAGTTGTATCTACGAGTTTCGTTGTGTTTGATTAAGTGATTGTTTCACTTATGCAGCTAGAGGATTACAATGTTAGCTCATTGGTATTGAATAATGTGACCACAATGGGTCTAATTATCTGCAGCGATGATGGAAATTGGAGCAACATTGTTGGAGTGAAAAGGACGTACCATAGGTGCTGAGGTGATGATATCCTGGTCCGCAGGTCTCCTTGTCCACAAACACTTCACACAGAGTTTTTCTTTTATATATTTGTTTATTTGGAAGCGCGGACGCGCGGCGAGTTATAGTATGTTTTAACTGAATGGTGAATAGACTTGAGAGTCGCGGAGGCCTATGGGAGGCCTGAGTTCCTTTTTTTGAGCGTTTCGAACCTCTTCGTGACGGGTGCACGATGATGACTGATACATAGGGAGTGGAAGGGGTAGGAAGAGTGAAACGTTGAGTGATATGCTGAATGAAAGTTAATTATAAGGATTCGAGTACGTGTCTTTTGAGTAATGTTTATATGAATAATAAAAATTAAATAAACTACGAGTGTAGGTACCTATTGGGCGCAGCCAACTTCGGGGGGCCTAGAGGTTTCCTCTACATTGTGTTAAATTAAAATTAAAGAGTAGAATTGAGAAAGAACTATATAATAACTTAAGATTAGATTATAGAGCTAAAGCTAAATCTATTGGGAAGGTAGCGGGCAAAGTCGGGTGACAGGCCGTACATAATAACTTCCAGTAGAAGTTCTAACTTTAACAGTGCGAATAATATTGTCCTTTCCGGGAAAGATTTCTGTCACAACAGCGAGAGTCCATAGCATAGGATGAGTGTTGTCATCCTTGATGATCACTATTGTTCCTACAGTAACAGGGTTTGAAGGCGTATTCCATTTTACCCGCTGCTGCAAAGAAGTAAGATATTCTAAGTTCCATCGCTTCCAGTAACTCTGAACTATTCTATTCAGTAGCTGATATCGCGTTAATCGATTATCTGACACAGAGGGATCTATATTTTCAGCGGGCAAAAATTTAGGAGAAGTTACGTTAAGGAAATGATTAGGCGTTAAAGCGGACAAATCAGAAGGATCTGACGAAAGAACACAAATAGGGCGACTATTCAACAAACCTTCTATTTGAATTAAGATAGTATTAAACTGTTCATAGGTGAGTATTTGCTTTCCGATAGTTTTATATAAATGGGTTTTAACAGATTTAACGTTTGTTTCACTTAAGCCATTAAAATGTGGACCGTAAGGCGGACTGTGTTTAAATTGTATTTTATGTTGAGTTAAATGTTGACTTAAGTAATTTTGGTGATCAGTGGACTGTATAAGTGTATAAATTTCGTCTAGTTTATGTTTGGCACCAATAAAATTAGTACCTCCATCGCTATACATTATGGATACAGGACCCCTTCGAGCAATAAAGCGCTTAAAAGCGGCGAGAAATAAATCAGAGCTTAGATCCGAGACCAATTCTAGATGAAGGGCTTTTGTGGTTAAACACACAAATAAACATACGTAGGCTTTATGACTTTTAACACCACGGCGACGAATATGCGTGATGAAAAAGGGTCCAGCGTAATCTACAGCGGTATGAACGAAAGATTTCACTTGAGAAATTCTCATAGCGGGGAGATCACCCATCGGTGGGTTCGTAATGCGGGGTTTTATTTTAAAACAAGTGTTACAATTATGGACTACTTTTCGTACTAAATTGCGTGCTGACAAAATCCAATATTTTTGTCTAAGAAGAGCTAAGAGTAAAGCGGGACCTGTGTGAAGATTAATTTGATGGTAATATTGAATAAGAAGTAAGGTAATTCGATCGTTAGGAAGTAAAATGGGGTGTTTTTTATCAAAATCTAACTGTGAATGAGTAAGTCTTCCGCCCACGCGGATTAAATGATTGTTGAGAAAGGGATTGAGTTTTAAAACACTTTTATTCTTACAAAGTTTAGAATTTTCGAGGTCGCTGATCTCATGCGAGAAATATTTTGACTGCACGTAACGTAGAGCATGGTATTCAGCCTGTTCCAAATCATCAACTGTGATAGGACCGCGTGAATTTATTATTTTTGAAAAGCGTAAAATATAAACTAGAGAGCGTATAAATTTTAACCAAGTGGAGACACGTTCTGCGAGACATTGAATAGGGTGAGTATTTTCTTCAATAGATTTAGTTTGTAAAGAAAGTGTTAAAATTTTTGATTCAGGTTGATCTTCATTGTGATTAATAACGTAATTTTTTACAGGCCAAGCAGCAACTGGAGCAGTTAACCATTTGGGTCCGTGAAACCAGAGATCATTATTAACTAATGCTTTAGGTGTTACAGGGCGTGAGACTATGTCAGCGGGATTTTCTACACCTCGAACGTGAAACCATAGTGGAGCGGGTAAGTATTCATTTATCTGAGTGATACGATTAGCTATGAATGTATGAAATTTATAAGCGGGCGAGTGTATCCAAGTAAGTGTTACTGTGGAATCTGAAAATGCATATATTTTGTTTACGTTACAGCGTTTTTCAAATACCCTACGAACCGATGCGAGTAGTTTGGCAAGCAGTAGCGCTGCGCAGAGTTCTAAACGAGCGAGAGTTTTATCTTGGGATGCGACTTTAGATTTGGCAGCGAGAAGCATTACAGAGCTGGCGTTATAATTTTCACCACTATCAACGCGTACATATACACAAGCGCCATAGCACTTTTCGCTGGCATCTGCAAAGCCAATTAGAGTTATGTTTAAATTACTAGTGATACCTATATGTCTTGGGAATTTAATATTTTGTAAATATGTGAGCTCATTGTGAAATTGTTTCCACTTAGCAAGGATAAACTCTGGGACCTCCTCATCACAATCGAGTTGTAGCTTCCAGCAGTCTTGTACTAACAGCTTCATTAAAGCGACAACTGGACTAATAAGACCTAATGGGTCAAATAAGCGTGCAGTTTCAGAGAGGATTGTGCGTTTAGTGCATGCTTCTGGAGCGTTAATATTAATTTTAAAATGAAAGTTATCATCGTTAGGTTGCCACTGCATGCCTACGATTTTTGTAGCGGCGTTGGAGTCGGAATCAAAGTTGATAGCGTGTGGGCTTTTGTGAGAAGAGGGAATACGTGACATGAATTCTTTATTATTAGAGATCCATTTGACTAAGTTAAAACCTCCAGATTTAAACATTTCAACCATTTCCTTATATGTATTTTTTGCGTGATCTAAACCATCTATAGAACAAACATAGTCGTCCATATACATGTGGTTCTCGGCCTCGTAAGCAGCGAGAGGATACTCATCTCGACTGTCAGTGGCCAGCTGGCGAACAACGCGCATGGCGAGATAGGGAGAGCTAGATACCCCAAAACATACTCTATCGAACTGGTAAACATCGACAGAGGAGTGGGGGTTGAATCGAAATAAAATGCGTTGATATGGTTGATGTTTGGAAGAGAGTTTGACTTGAAAATACATCTTTTCGATGTCTGCAGTTAATGCGACAGAAAACATGCGTAAATTTAGAAGTAAATCATAAATGTTACTTTGTAAATTCGGACCGACATAGAGCAGATCATTAAGCGATTTCCCTGATGTAGTTTTACAACCTGCATCGAGAACCACTCGAGTTTTTGATGTTTCCTTTTCGGGACGGTAGACAGCCCTATGCGGCATATAATAAGCGTGAATATCTAGTGGGAAGTGTTCAACTTTAGATAAATGACCTTGGTCAATATATGATTGGATGGTGGCGTTATAATCGTTGCGTAATTCAGATGAATCAAGCTTCTTTTCTAGGTTTAACAAGCGGCGCTTAGCGATGTGGTACGAGTCACCTAGTTCAGAAGGTTCGAGTTTGAATGGTAAACTGCCGGTGTATCTACCGCTGTGATCGCGTGAGTAGGTAGCTTGGAATAAATGTTCACATGCTTCGTCTTCGGGACTGAAATGTTTTTTATCTGGAACATTTTCAATTTCCCAGAAGCGTTGAGTTAGGTACTCGAGCGAATGTGATTCCGTATTACAGAAAAAGACTTTGTCCGAATTGATTGAGTGAGCGTGCGAGATAGACGAACGAGTGTCCGAGTGCGAGTTTGGTGCGAGCATGAGAGCTGCGTGGGAGTGAGGTGCGTGCGAGAGAGGTGCGTGCGAGAGAGATGCGTGTGAGATACATTGGGCTTTACCCATTGCGACATATCCTAGTGTGGTTTGTATACCAACTACTGAAGATTTCGGAGCGGATACTCGGCCTGATCCGAGTAGAAGCGGGAATAGTTCGTTACCTAAGAGGCAATCGATTTGAGCAGGCGCGTGGAAATGGTCATCTGCCATTGGGATATTCTGTAAGTGTGTCAATTCCTTGAGATCGACTACAGCGTTAGGTAAAAAGTCGGTTATTGTGTCAATAACGCGAGCATTAACTGTGTAAGAACAGCGCGAGTCGATACGAGAATATATTTTAAATTGAGTCAGTCCGAAAGACTTACTTTCGACTTGACCAATTCCTTTGACCGTAGAAGGTGCAGGCGTAATTTTTAAATTCAAACGTTCACAACAAGATTTTGTTATAAAATTACTCATTGAACCAGTATCCAAGAATAATCGTATATTAATTGGTTTAGCGTTATTGTAAACGTGTACAGTTGCGGTGGGTAACAATACCGTCGTATTATTTGAAATACGCGCGGAAGAAATCGCGGAAAGTGCAAAGTTGTTGTTATCAACGTTTGAATGTTCGCGCGCAGTCATATGTTCGACTGGCGGCGGCGAGGGGTCACGCGAGTCGTATACCGCGGCGGTGAGCGGGTGAGAGTGCGAGTGAGAAGGGCGCGGTGCGGCGCGAGCGAGAGCGGGACGTTGCGCTTGCGGTGCAGGGGGCGCGGCGGCGGCGGCGGGCGCGCTGCCGACGCGTATCAGCTGTGTATCATCACGCTGTGATAAGCCGTTAGCGGGGTAGACAGAAGTATTGCGTTGCGTATCGGAATGAATATTATTATTGTAAAAATTAATGTGTAATAATGAGTGGTGTTTGCGATTACAAATTGAACACTTTCTTAGTGATTTACACATGTTTACATTATGAAATCCTAGACAGTTTTTACAGAATGAATGTTTGTTTACAATGTCGTTGCGCGTTTGCGGATCTGAGTTCAGAAAAAAATCACATTTGTATAAAGGGTGAGAGTAGTTAGAGTTGCATATTTTACATGACTGATAGTCTGTTTGTGGAGGTATGTCAGATTTATTATTTTGAGTGGAATTATTATCCTGGGTAAAGAATGCTTGAGTTTGTTTGGTTTTAGGAGTGGATTTGTATGTTTGTCGCTTTTGAGTGTTATAAGAGATTGCAGGGGTACGAAGCGTTTGAATTTTATTTTGTTCTTTAACAAAGTTTTTAACATTTTGAAAAGTAGGAATGTCTGTTTGCCTGTGGGTCTGTTCAAACAAATTGAGTGTATCTCTATCCAGCTTGCTTAATGCAATATGAGTTATTATAAAATCTGACAAATCATTGATTTCTAAACGACGGAGTGCGGCTTCAGCGGAACAAAAGTTATCAATAAATGTTTCAGCCGATTGGTTTGGCTTATGTTGTAACATTTGTTCTAGATACATAGAGGCTTGTACTCTTGTATCCTCATATTTTTCTAAGAGAGCTTTCCATATGCTTTCGTAATTTTCTGCAGTAGCGGTTATTCCAGAGCAAATGGTGAGTGCCTTACCAGAGAGACAACCAATTAAGTATTGTACTTTTTCAGCACTTGAGAGGCGTTTATTAGTGTGTACTAAGCAGCGAAAGTTCTCATAGAACACTGGCCACTTGCTCGGAGTGCCATCAAAACCTGCTAGCTGTAGCGGAGGGAGTTTGAGTTTAAATGAATCATTTTCTTTCCTTGAGTCATCACGCTGTTGATTCAGAGAGCTTTCTGTATGTTTTATGTAACAATACAACTCATCAAATGCGTTGAGAGCACTGTAATTCGGCTTTGCCTTAGGATCTACTTGAATAGATTTAATGACAAGGTCATCAAGAGTTTTCATGAATTCAGAGCGAATTTGGTCAATTGACTTTGTTCTAGCGAGAAATTGAGAGCGATTAATGGGATCTGACACCTTTAAACTTAAATTATAAATATCCTGAGCAATTTGGAATAAACTTTGTTTCTTTACTTCGAGTATAGTGACCGTGACGTCGGGTACGTCGTCATCAGAGGCGGAAGAATCATCAGATTTCTTTTGTTTACCACCCATGATGATCGATGGAAATTATATTTTAAGTTTTAGGAATCTTTATGAAAGCCAGAAGGTACGCGGGAGTAATACTAAAATATGTGCGAGGGAATATGATACGTAATACAAGAACCGTAAGGCTGAGTATTGCGTGAAAGTGAACGAGAATTATTTGAATAAGGCGACAGTTACCTACCTACCTGCGAGTTGAAATAATTAACGAATTTGTTGAAATATGTTATAAAATACAAAAATATTATCGTAAATGTATACTATTATGCGTATGGACGAGATATAACGAGATTATAATAGGAAATAATAGATACTTTGCGAGATTCGAGCAAGTTAAACTTGTCGATGCGTGTGAGTGAAAATGGCGGCGAAGGCGTTTGAGCAATATGATAAATATGTGTTTAGTGTTATTTGCAAGGAGGAGCGATGCGGATCATGGAATCCGGGGAGTGGGACCAAAAACTTGGAGTGAAAAGGACGTACCATAGGTGCTGAGGTGATGATATCCTGGTCCGCAGGTCTCCTTGTCCACAAACACTTCACACAGAGTTTTTCTTTTATATATTTGTTTATTTGGAAGCGCGGACGCGCGGCGAGTTATAGTATGTTTTAACTGAATGGTGAATAGACTTGAGAGTCGCGGAGGCCTATGGGAGGCCTGAGTTCCTTTTTTTGAGCGTTTCGAACCTCTTCGTGACGGGTGCACGATGATGACTGATACATAGGGAGTGGAAGGGGTAGGAAGAGTGAAACGTTGAGTGATATGCTGAATGAAAGTTAATTATAAGGATTCGAGTACGTGTCTTTTGAGTAATGTTTATATGAATAATAAAAATTAAATAAACTACGAGTGTAGGTACCTATTGGGCGCAGCCAATTGTTCTAACTACTATGTAAATGATCTTCATAATCATCATTATTTAGTGTGGTGTGGAACCGTATTATATTCACAAACATATATTTATATTAAACAGCTGACCCGGTGAACTTCGTACCGCCATTTTTTTTTCGTCCACGTGGCTTCTGATGCCGTTCCCGCTGCACGCTCTACTATATTAAGCGTGTATTGCACATACAAACCTTCCTCTTGAAGTATTATCTATTAAAAAAACCGCTTCAAAACCCGTTGCGTAGTTTTAAAGATTATAGGGACGGACAGACAGCGACAGCGACTTTGTTTTAGACTATGTAGTGATTATATTCTTGATCACTGTATAACGTTCAATTTTTTAAGTATATTCTTCTTAATTCGTCTCTGTTGTCGTGGATAATCAACCCTTGTTATTTTTGCTCTAGCATGAAGTGACTTAAACTAAAGAACTGAAATTAAGCAGTTAGATTAGAAAGCAGACACTAACTTAGTAGGGACAAGGCTCATAGAATTATAGTGAAGAAGTATTTACCTAAAGGATAATTTCATACTTGACTTTACTACTACTAAAAAAACTCATTGCATCTTATTGGATGGGTTATTTTAGTAATATAAGTGAAAAATAAAAAAACGAAGATATTATTTAGCACAAAATAATATCTGCTTCATAATGCAGTGTAGTGTACTTAATATCAAACACCGGTAATACAATTAGATTCAAATTAGCTTTAAGTCGAAAGTTTCAAGCTGCAAGTTCAACAGAATCCAGATATCTGTGGTAAGTTTTCCAAGACCAATACTCAGCTGTTTCCGACATAACGCAGTTAAATTGCAGGAGTGGAACTCTACGCTAAACTTTTAGTTCTACGAAGTAATAAACATCGATTCATTTACAATGATAGCCGTATCTATCGTTTAACTATTGGCGACTTAAGTCAAATGTTTATAGTTAAATGCCTCGGATGACTATACGACGCTTGCGTGTATTGGAACGGTCGAAGGCAAATTTCATTATAAAATTTAAATATCCAAATATTTGAATATTTTACATGTCTGTCAATCCTGACTGAATCAGTGCAGTGCTACCAAGTAAACATAGAGAAATCATCAGACCGTTGTAGCTCCTCCGGAAAACTAAGATAACTCAAATGAGATCTATTCTTAATTCTTAATTCTTTATTGCACACATATAATACAGAGGTATAACATAAAAGGTAATTTAAAGAACATATACAAAGGCGAGCTTAACTCATTATGAGTTCTCTACCAGCAAACCTTATGACTGAGGAGGAGAAAAAGTAGGGTTACTATTTACATAATTTTTGTTTCCCTGGCCATGCAGAAGGTAAATGCTGCAGGTTTGAAGGTCACGTTTGAGCGAGGGGACGTAGATTTGACTTGATCCTTCGGATCAAAAATGTATATAAAAAAGTAGTAGAAGTAAAATATATATAAAACTACAAAATCTGTATTTGTAACAAAGATTTAACCAACCACTTATCTATATTATCCGTTTGCTAGAACTTTCTCCGCTCCATTTAAACCATCATAATCCCAATATCCCAACTGGCGCAGTCTCTATTCTGTCTATAGATTAGTTTTAGAATATTTCAAGCTTAAGTCTGTCCACAATCACAGATATTCGCATTACAGTGGACCTCACCATGGACACAAGGGGATTTCAAAATGTAAACAGCTATCAACTATCTTAAGCTTTACTGAGACTGTTGTTTAACTACAATCTCACAGCATGAATATTCTGAACAACAATTTAGTACTTGTTAATTAAGGTTATACCTACAACTCCAACAAGAAATTGTTGGGTAGTTATTTGATGTGAGGGAGATTATGAAATGTTAGGAAGAAAATGAGGTAAAAAATATTTTGTTATTTCGGTGAGAGATGTGAGTCAAGATGATATCTTAGAAATTAGCTTTTAAAAGAAAAAAACTTTGTAGAGTTCTTCTTTAGTGCCGGATGTAAGACATAAAGGACACGAAATCAAGTGTGATATGGACTAAAAGGGGCTCCCCAGTGATTATCATTATACTTACGTTAATCCCTGTTGCTTTCGAGACCTGACTTCGATATCCGGGGTTCGCTTCTTCTAGAACTGAACTTCAATATTTCTGGGACTCTGTAGGGACTTCATTCTTTTCTTTTTGACAAAGGTATTACGAAATTGAATAACCAGCATTTCTTAAACAACATTATTACAGTTGTCTAACATGTTCATACAAAAGCATAGCGAATGCAAGGATAGTGATACATTTATAACATGGGCCCACTATTTTATACTTGCACCTTAATTTGTTCATTCGCAACATCCAGCCGGTCCAATCTTACGTCACAAATAGCCTGGAGTCTATCTTAATTAACCCGAGGAGCACGATTATTAATTCCCAGCAATTTAGCACTTGATGGAATCCCATCGACCTTTGTACATGGAAATTACTCTAGTTCAAAGTTCTCCCTGACAACCTTACAATATTTACCCAGAAATTAAGGTGATATATTAAAACAAGTTAATTGATGCGAAATATTTAATAAATAAAATTATTACAAAATGGATGAACATAAAACAAAGGAGAAGGGAGAGAGGTTGTAAGGCTTGTAGATCAATCCGATATTCGGAAGCCTTTCGTAAAATTAGATGTTAGAAGATCGAGAGTTTGAGTAAGGGACTGGAAGGGACACTGGAATTGTGGAGAGCCAGTGTAGTAGTATTGGTAGGTATTGAAGTTATTAATAACTTTTTTTTAGTTATTTTTTTAATTCAGCTACATACACTCGACGGAAACGACATAGCGGATATCACACCTCGAAACGTCAAAACAAGTTTTTTTCAGACTTATAACTGGCAAACAATTAAATTTATTTGTTTCTTCATCAAATATAGTGAACTAGCTTTTGCCCGCGGCTCCACCCGCATGGATGTCAGTTATCGCGACAAAACATAGCCTATGTCCTTTCTCAAGGTCTAATCTACCCCTATACCAAATTTCATCAAAATCGGTTCAGTGGTTGAGGCGTGAAAGCGTAACATACAGACAGACAGACAGACAGACAGACAGAGTTACTTTAGCATTTATAATATTAGTATGGAAGTATGGATTTCAAAGACTAGCACAAATACTCGCGAATAGCCGAAAATATTTACATCAAAACATATGCAATCTACAAAACTTACGTAATTTGGATGTGGTGGCACTTGTCTACTGTGAGGTGAACATTTAATTTATCAACTCGTCACAAGATGAAAACAATTTGACAAGTTCTTTAACTCCAGAGGGCCTTGCTGAGATAACGTTGCTCTGTTTCTGTCATTAAGATGTCACAACTAATAATTAAAGTTGGATATTAGAATTTCAACTTGTTGGATGAACGACTGTGAAATTCATCACGACTGATTCTCATGGGAGACCACTATATTACTTGTAGATTTTAAAATATAAATAAAGATTTACGTAAAAGGCTCATTCATTTTTTAAATAACGGTGTTGTAATAATGTATTGAAAAAAAGGGTATGTTAGAAGCGGTCGAAACTGGCGGGTTTGCATGAAAGGTTTATTGGTAGTACAGGGGGCTCTAGAAGTATGTAAGAATAGAAGTAGACCTTTAGAAGCAGGGTTTTGTTTCTGCCTACACCAAAATGGAATAGACGTGAGCATATGTTTGTATGCTTTCGTGATATAACTCATATCGAATACTGATAGTTAGTTTCTCCACACATGACCTTATCAGTCGATATTTTTATGAAGTGTTACTGCGGAGCACCCCTATTGGAAATGTGATTTAAGTGTCTGGTATTTATTATAAATTCTAAAATTCTCTTTAATGTACAAAATAGATCATTAGTCAATAGGGTTATTGACTAATGAGTCTCAAACATAAATTTCATTCAAACGTAGGCATAAAGGGTAATACCTATGAGAGTATTACCAAATCATTAAAATAAATGATACGGTGTAATGATATGGTGTATTTGTACTTTCACAAAAGGGTTTCCTCAAAAGATGTTTGATACTTGATATTTGATACAGTGTATGGAATTATATTTGATGTATATCATGTTGAATAACGTCCTATTGCCTTTGAAATCAATTTACGAAGAAGTAATATACATTCAGAAAGTGCGCGATAATTGTATAAACAACTAAAGTTGATAGAGATCTTACATATTTACTTAAAACCGAATAAAAAGTAATTTACAATTCGAAATACATCGGGAAAATTTACAATTCTAAAGGTATGTTATTATTTTTGATAAGAAACGTGTTACATAGGATGTCTTGCATTCGTGGTTAATTATAACGTATAGTTTTTTAAAAACAAAAATTTTTGGATTAATTTGCTTCTTTTTATCAATTTCTAGCAATGACCATCATTGCAATATAGGGCCTCATATTAATTAACAAAAATATTATTATCTGATCAGCAAAAACACATAATATTCAATTAACTGACTACCCACTAATTATTATTCTAATTTGTAATGTCTAATTATTTCGCGTAATATGATCAGGTGATGTGGAAAATTATAATCAATAGTTCTATGGCTTAACTGACAAATTAAACTATCCAAATTTTCATATGAATTTAATACGCGGTAAGTTATTTAGCTGGTTATAATTAGGTAGGTATACAGTTTCACGAGCATGTAAAGGCGGCTTTCCACGGTGTGATTTTTTGCAGACATACCCGGTCTGCGGATCAACCTGCACTGACGCACTATAGGAGAGGGATTGAGAAAGTGCAGATAAGTCTATGGCGGTTAGACACCAGTTTCAACACCTCATGCAGTAAACCATGCGTTGATGTAGCAATCAATATTCCCCGTCGCGTGAAGTACCAGACCCATCCCATACGTCCATACAATCACGCATTTTCCCAGCGGGGTAGGCAGAGACTATAGTTTTCCACTTGCTAAGATCCTGGCACAGATCTTTCGCTTCTACTAATTTCTTAATTATTTAAAGCATGCGGTCAACTAATCATCACTTATACCGAGAGATAAGGGATGAGAGATGAATCTGTAGAGTTTTGGCCATGTTACAGTCTTCTCCACATTAGGCTGTTTGAAATATAAATATAATATAACTAGCTTTTGCCCGCGGCTTCGCCAGCGTGGATGTCGGTTCCCGGCAATTATTCGAATTTTTCTCACCTTTTAAACCTTCCCTAGACCTCCACAGACCAAGATAAGAGAAATCCGTTCAGCCGTTCTCGAGTTTTAGCGAGACTAACGAACAGCAATTGATTTTTATATATATAGAAGATATAAAAATATCAAAACACAACTCGGTGATCACTATGGTTACTACTACGAATTAGTATTGATGTTATTGATGAGCGAAAATCACGCTTTTAGAAGTAGAAATCTCATATTATTTACATTGGCGGCAGTCACAACAATTTGTCTGAAATAACTTGTTTACGTTATTCGACACGGTCAAATAGCGATTGTATTTCCGAATTATTTGATTTATCCGATATTCAACATTCTAGGAAGTCACACAGAGCTGTATCGATTGATACATAAAGTAAATATTCATTGTCAGGGTCTCAGACTAAGAAAATAACATAAACGGACAGGAATGCATAGAAATAGCGTGTGAAGCCGCATAAGTAATGTTAGAGTAGTATCATCTCAGTCGCACTCAGGCAGGGAATGCGAGCGATATGCACTACTAGATAATAAACATAGGTATGCTAAGTTTTTATCTTGAGGATAGGTTCTATAACATCAAGAACTAGAACAGCCTAACTTGTATGTTAATCCATACTAATATTATAAATGCGAAAGTAACTCTGCCTGTCTGTCTGTCTGTATGTTACGCTTTCACGCCTCAACCACTGAACCGATTTCGATGAAACTTGGTATAGGGGTAGATTAGACCATTAGAAAGGACATAGGCTATGTTTGGTCGCGATAACCGACATCCACGCGGGCGGAGCCGCGGGAAAAAGCTAGTTACTAATAAAGGGTGGCTGCAAGGAACAAAAATATTGGTATAGCGAAATACCACTACCACTATTTGACCAGTAAGACCTACTGCTACTGTGATGAAACGCTGAGATGATGATGATGATGTAGTAGAACAATACAAGATTGTGATGTAGGCCATCTGCCGAGTCATTTTTCAACTCAGTTGGGGCTTTCAGCTGGACTACGAAAACGGAGAACTTCGATATTTTTCGGGAAGCAACTGTCATTCGACGCAAGAGATGTTAACGATATTGAAGTTCTTTTGTTTATAACTACCCGTAATGAATGCATCAGATGGTGGTATGGCAACCACATTCCAAGCCACGGAGGGGTTTCAATCCTCAACCTTAAGAATGGCCTCATTTATCTCAGTACATCGCATCTGACATTAAACATAACCTACGAAAATCTCACTGCATAAATATGGGTATTCAACTCGGCTTTCCTCTTTCAGGGATTTAAAGACGCAAGTTTTAGTTTGTACGTATAAACCTTCAGTCGGTTTGTGGTAAGCTTTTTAACGGTTTTACTGCACCGTGAATGCGATAACAATCAACTCTAAGAGCTTGTTCCCACTGCGGTGCCTTTATCTGCGGAATAGGAATAGACTGGTTGTGTTGTTTACGGGTCGGGTTAGGCTTTGTGTTTGCGATGAATAATTGTTTTTGTGTGAACGGTTAGTTTAGAGGTCTTCTGAAGCAAATTCGTTTGTTTGTATTAGCTTTTTTCATAGTTTGATTAGGGTAAACTATTCTAATACACGTTTATACTTAGAAATGGGTGGGTGAGGTTATATCAAGATCTTCGGGTATACTTCCTGTTTGATGAACGGGACTCTGGAGAAGGCTTTCACCTTGTCTCTGTTTAATCCACTAAGAGCACCCAGCTGAATAGCACCTGTGCGAATAGCACCTTACCATGTCCATGAAGAGCACCTATCAAGATTTTTGGCAGGTGATTTCGTGGATACAAATTTGGCGTAGGAAGGTCAAATGATAGTCGTTCCTGCAAAAGCCAAAGTAGTTCAAGTAAATAATGGAGACAGTGAAAGAGTAGGACCAGGTTGAAAATTGCAAGTTACAAATGCGAGCACATTTTGATGAAGCGAACTTCAGACTGCCAATAATGTAGACATGCCCTAAGTTCCGTTTGGCACTGTCATCGATATTAGAATAATTCAGAGTGCTTTCTATTCTGAACATATTATAGGTAAGCTTATTATAACTTAAATAAAACTTAAACTTGAACAAATTTTACAAAATTGACATTTTTTTCTTTCGTGCGGAAATCCCCTCGGATTTTCTGCCGGAGCCGTAAGGGGAGGTTATGTCGGACTCGAACCGACTAAAACCGCACGCTGACTGTGGGTCGTGGTGCTAGCACGCACGCCGGCTGGCTTACGAAGAAATATCAGCTGTTGCCAAATTAGTTAGAAACCTGTGTATAAATAGGCATCAAAATTCAACTATAATTTCAAAATTCAGAAATCGGCCACTTGTAAACTAAACTTAGTGACCTATAAATAATATTCTTACTCAAGATCTAAACTAAATGAAATATAACGTTGAGATCTTTTCTAAATTATTTAGCAGTGGCGGTGGCATTTTCAAAGAAAATACAATAAGCACATGCCAGTCCGATCTAATCCGAGTGTAGTTTCCAACGCCCGCGCACTGAATTTAAAACAACCTCTCCTTTTTCCAACAAACTCTCTGCTGTATGGGTCGTAATTTGGACCACTTTTACTGGATTCTTCTTTTGAAATACTGGACCAACTACAAATTAAAAATGAATAGAATTTATTTTACTGGCAAGTAGTAAGTACATACAATATTATGCGTTATCCTGTGGCTCCCCACTAGGCAACCATACTATCCTGTAAGTGCCAGATACGATTGAAACAATATACAATGTCAACGTAGGGAATATCAAAGTTTACTGCCATACTGAACATTAAATAATAGTTACTCACATGTAAATCATTATTATACCACAAACATTATACACAAAATACATTTACTTATACATACTAAGAACTTCAGACTAGTTCTTGGTTAATACGTGTTCGATAGAAATTATCTTTCAAATATTTTGGTGTGATTGTGATGATGGCAACGTCATTGAATTAATGAGGTGGAAACACACTCAAGAGAGAATGCAAATTATTCAATTTCTTAATTTATGTAGAACTAGCTTTTACCCGCGGCTCCGCCCGCGTGGATGTCGGTTATCGCGACAAAACATAGCCTATGTCCCTTCTCAAGGTCTAATATACCCCTATACCAAATTTCATCAAAATCGGTTCAGTGGTTTAGGCGTGAAAGCGTAACATACAGACAGACAGACAGAGTTACTTTCGCATTTATAATATTAGTATGGAAGTATGGATTTTATATCAAGCCAAAATGAAATGTGTCTTCGTACTTATACCATTTTCAGCAGCAAAAGTATTTTTATTTGATCACAGAATAGAATTGTTTGACCATACAGTAGCGATGTGTCAACAAAGCTTTGTCATAGACATACAAGTCGATACAGACAACAAAATCAGTCAGTAGATGATAATGTTTTTCGTGGCTTATGAGGAGTATTCTCCTAGATATATTATTTCCATGATATTGGATTTCTAGTTTCTAATTTAGCGGCTTCTTTGTTAGTTTCATATTCTATTGTTAATGTAGCTGTGTGTGTTAGTGTGAATGGTTTACTTTGTTTGACGAGAGTCTATACATATAACATTTCGAAAGTAAATATTTCATGCTGGTTTTGATTTTCTGATTGGCGTGATTTAATTGCGTAAGGTCTGTCACCCCGAGTGTTTAAAATAGATAACTTTTGGAATAAATTATTTTATAGCTTCCGATAAAAATCAATAAAACAACACAACACAGTATTGGAACTCACGTAGGATATTAGATTTCTGCGGTTTTCTCCATGCGGCACTAAAATGAGCGGTTTATTATATAACTCATTATCATGTTCAAATTCTCATAATTCATTGGTCTAACGTTGCGTATTTCGATTACCTATCGAATGATGTAAATATGGCCATATTATGCCAGGTGTTATATATGTAGATAAATCAAGCCATATGTTTATGTAAGTTATTAATGTCAAAACTTAGGATATTACTAACACAATAGAGTAATAAATTATAGGTATATTAACAGAGCTCCATGTCCAAAACAAAAGGAATAGTGAGATTGGTTTCGCAGCTGATATACCTATATAGAAGTCAGAGAATTTTTATTAAATCTCTGATATGTGAAGTACGTTTGGGAATGCAGATTTGAATATAACAGACGTATCGTAGACGAATGGAGGGAAATCTGTTTC
This sequence comes from Eilema sororculum, assembly GCA_914829495.1. Taxonomy (NCBI): domain Eukaryota; kingdom Metazoa; phylum Arthropoda; class Insecta; order Lepidoptera; family Erebidae; genus Eilema; species Eilema sororculum. The sequence continues at coordinate 12,375,387 of OU618552.1, read as the reverse complement.
CAATATCATTGTCCATGATGCTCAGTGCTCAAGGCAATATTCTTCATTGATATAGATCATATAGGAAATAAAGATATTTGCTCGAATTGAACGGGATTCGAATGATTGCATTTTATTTTCATCTATTGAGTCCGTGGAACTTAATGTCAATATTGTTTTATTTATTCTATGCTATGTTCTAAATTAAAGTGGGTAAACTATCCAAATCGAATACATCAGGAAATGTACAATAGAAAAAAACATTAAATGCTTAAAAAAAGTGGTTAAACTGTGTAGCTTAAGAGGCCGTTGCCTTCATCTTTTTTATAAAAGCTGAACTTTTGCCAGGGCATGCTCCCAGCACAGGCAAGACAGATGGCCCAGTATGAAGTTTGGGTTCATAGTGGCTTTGGGAGGTAATCGGTCTCGGTGCTACATGTTCTTTAGACATAATCTTGGTTTTATATTACACCGAGGCCAACGCGTCGAGAAGCTCCATGTAGGTTGTGTAGCATTTTGCCCAGATGTTCCAGCGACTCCGCAACTGTGATGATGTGTTAGCGAACCAAATCGCGATAATTGTGGAGTCGATGTCAGATGTACTGAAATTATAATATTGCTAACATATTAGTGCGCACTTGAAATAAAATGTCTAATCTTTTATTGAACACATTATAGCAATAAAAATTACCTAGTACCCCAACATACCTAAAAGTTATGAAAAAGTTAACTAACAAGTACTTACCTTTTTTTCGGTTTCTAATAAGGACTTTATGAGATTACATACAGACATAATAAGTATTCGAGGAATTTCGACGGAATAAATTCTAAGTCTAACATTGAAATTAATTTTGAATTTAATATCATTCCAGATACTGAATGTAAGGAATTGTTCAAGTAAACTAGAATCAAAACCATCTACATAAATTATTTCCTAAACTTATCAGTATTCGGCAAGTAACTAAAGCCGTGCAAATGAATAAGATAGCTAAGAGGTACGACGTAGGCGAACGTAGACAGACCCCGTTAAGTCTTCTCTAAGTCGAATCCGTCATTATTATTCCTTGGAAAGGGGTCGGGAGCTCACCAGATCTACACCTGCGCCCCGCTACAAATAACCGGGTAAATCTGACAAATTGTATCACATTCATACTGGTCACGAGAGCGACATCAAAATTGCCAAAAAATTTATGTGCAAGGGAAACTTAAGGTCGCCGATTCGGTCGGTCATGACCTCAACTCGGCACATTTGCGGCCTCACGCAAACATGGCCGTTTTTGTTCAGCACCCGCTGACTCGGATTACATTCGGGATGACATTAATCTCTCTGTAAATTGTGTTTGTAATAGAGTTTTTTGGATTCTGGATAACGTTATTGTCTTTCACTCTTTGTGCACTCGAATTAAGTTTTGATACGTGATACAAGTTTATCTAGAAATTATTTAGGTAAAATTACTTCCAAATCTGTCACTATTAACGGTAAATAGTTGACTATGGGAGAGTTAATCAATATTTCATTGGGCTAATATTGATGACTAGCTTGTGCCCGCGGCTCCGCCCGCGTGGATGTCGGTTATCGCGACCAAACATAACCTATGTCCTTTCTCAAGGTCTATCCCTATACCAAATTTCATCAAAATCAGTACAGTGGTTTAGGCGTGAAACCGTAACATACAGACACAGACAGACATACAGAGTTACTTTCGCATTTATAATATTAGTATGGATTATCATGATAATCTATTAAGCTTAGTTTCTGATAAGTCGCTTCTTACAGCTTAAATCTTGTAATATTTCAATTTCTTGTACACACAGCCAAGGAAAACCTTGATATGTAAAGGTGTATACTAATTTCCTTGCTATGTATACCTATAAAACTTCTTGCCTGATCATGTAAAGCACTTCATATCAGCAGTGCAGGCTATGATTCAAATATATTATACTAATCTGTAGCTCAGACTCATTTTAGTTGGTGATAACTTTATCTTATTGACTCCGTTCGAAAATTATTGCATTTCTGAGAATTCTATCGCATATAGAAGTGCCTTACGTACTTATTGGAACAGTCATTGATGATATTCGACGAATGAATATGAAATCCTAACGCTTATTTCAATGTCTTATCCTACGTAGTGTCGTGTAAGAGATATATGCCATAAAGTGGAGGTAAGCCGTGAATAAGTAAAGAGGTGTTTAAGTGTTGTTAGTTATTAATGTCAGCTATCACATTGCGGCTTAACACTTTAAGTACGGTCAGGGCTCGACTACCAGCACTAAATTATGTACCACACTAAACCTAAGGTAAAGGACACTAATTTTCATTAATCGTTGCTTGAATAATTATCGATTGCTGAGTACGTGAAAAACCCAAACCTTGTCGTGGAAGGCTAATGTACTTTTAGGTTGCTTTACTCATTATGCTACATTACACTGTAATTAGCACGATTTAGAAATAATTTACAAATTACGTAGTGCTTATTTCATCGTTTGAAAACCGAAAAATTTCAGTGTTTTAAAATTCTAAACGAAAAAGTTATGAAGTTAATTGAACATATACACAGATATACTCTCGCTCTTTTTCCTCGGGGTTAGGCAGAGATGACGCCAGAGATGACATTCGGTTTAGTCATAACACTCTTCATTAAGCTTCCTTTACTGTCATTAGAGTTTTTTTTTCAATTACTTATTTAGTAATCAATATCGTTCTCTTGACTCTTGCAGCTAAAGGTATCTTCTATAAATATTTTACGTATAAGTACCTAACTAGGTACCTACTTATTTTCCGACTATTTTACTTTCTACCTTACTCACTTTAAAATGCCTACAATTTCCTACAAACTTAGTTATACGACTGTAAGATTTATACTCAGTATAGGTTTCCTTTTTTACAGGCTGAAACACAAAATCTACTCGGCACAAAATTTCAGTAAAATTTTTGCATTTCTGAAACAAAGTAGCCGTTGTTTTAACTGTATAATTTGTTGAATACGTTATGGCGAATTAAATGCAGTTCTGGTTGCATTTTCTTGATAAAATTGGAGTTATTTGCAAGTCGAATTGTCTCCGGTATTCCAAGATTACTATTGGTGAGGAACAGAACGTTCCCTTTGACTTAAGTCTTCAATAGAGTTTTCTCAAACGGAATTATTTGTGAGGGATTCTTTATTAAAGATTAAAATTGTATGTGATAATATTTGTATGAAAAAAACTATAGTCTGTCTAATGATTTTAGTGGCGCTTTTTATAAAAAAAAATTATAAAAAAAAATGCTGGTTAGAAACCAGCATTTTTTTTTATATCGAGCGAAAAATCCCCACGGATACCACCCCCCTGGGAGCCGGTGGAGGTGGTAATGCCGGACTCGAAGCGACTAAAACGCACACCGTCTTTGGGTCTTTGGTTGCCGGAGGTGAGAATGTAGAAAACATAATATCTGTCGCACCCCGGCAGACCCAGGACCATCTCTTTCGAGGTGGCCCCCTTCGGGTTATGGGGACCATAGTGTCCCCATGTAGCCCCGCCTCCCCGGCGCTCTTTGCGCCGCCGTCGCCAATTCTAACCAGCATGCTACTTTCTTGCGTCCATCCTAAAGTGTGACAGCTTCGGGTGACGAAATAACCCTAAGAAGATAATGAAAACGTTTTAATTTGCATGAAATTTGAATTTAATTATGTATAGTTGTTTCAAATGCTATTAAAATAAGGCAAATATCATAAACGGTACTATGTAAATAGTAAATTAGTTTCACGTTGAAATGTACTCAAAATTAATTCATGTAAGCTAGATAAATTAGGCTGTTCTTATTATCAACTTGTGAAGTTTCAATTGAAACAAGAACCCAGCCACTTGTAAACTAATGTTACATGTGTTTGAAGTATCTCTAAGTGAAGGAAAACCTGATAGGAGAGAAACGTACATTTTGTGAATATCATTTGGAATGTAACGTTTGAAGCGTAAAGATAATGTATTACCTGAGGCAGATTTACTTTATTGGCATAATGGTAGACTGAAAATAAATTAATTGGATTGAAGTTTTGGATCTATTGGACATATTTGTTCATTATACACTAATTATAACGGGAATTAACGCGATCATGGTATAGGTTAGGTTAGGTTTGATTGGCCTGACGTTTCGACCAGGTTACACGTCAGGCAAATCAAATGTAATTCCCGTTATAATTAGTGTAGGTATATCATGGAACGCGAGAGTTTAAAAGTAAGTTTATTTGTTCGTTAATTTGTGAAAGCATGTTTGCAAAGAGGCTTCTTCGTTTGGTCAACATGTAACCGCTGAACGTGTCAGACGGACTACTCACAGGCTGACCCAGCAGAGAGATGCACGAGCTCTATAGGATCCCAGGGCGCCTTTTGTCAGAGGAGAGAAGTGTGCGTGCGTGTGGGAGTACTAGGGAGACTTCAGAGAAAACCACTATTACCTCTGTTGTACATACATATATTAAAGAGAGATGAAATTATACATAAGAAGATTACAGACAATAGAGTTACAGAGAGATATACAAAGATGAGTATGTCTTCACCAGCTGCACCACGGTGACCTGCTTGCAGTAGGTAGCCAGAGTGTTACGGCTAGTAGGTGTAGTACACGTCGGTCAACCCACCGTTGATGCAGTTATTTCTTGCAGAGTGAAGTTATATATATATATAGGAAAGTTACATTTAATAAAGAAAAAGGGAATACGTGACCCCGGTTGTCGGCCTGCTCGGCGTCTGCGCACGTCTCTTGCCGCAATCTCGACCAGCCAAGGTGCTTCACGTCGAGGTTACAGGCTTGCGCCGACAGCGGTTGGGAACTCGACCACAGAACACGCTGAGATGGAATTTGAGGACCAAGGTGTCCTCTAATCCCGAACTAGGAACCCAAAAAAATAGGCAACACGAATTTAATTAAGTACAAAGTATTTTCCAAGACACAACAATACAAACGTTCCAGTCACAATGCAGAAAGTAAAAAGCCCATATATATTATGTTGCCGCGGCCTCAGTTTTATACCCCTATAGCTGGAAGCTTCTCGAAAAACACTTTTTTTAAATTAAATTAGTACAAACGATGATCAAAAACACCACATCACTGTCGAATACCCTAACAACTTTAATACCACCCTGCTAAGTAGGAGTCAAAACAAAATCCAGTGACTTCACAAACTGGTTGGATTACAACCAATATTTTCCTCCTTGAATACTCCGGTTTTGAACATGCGGAATTTGAACCTGTTTAATTTAACTGAGGAAATTTAATTTTATCCTAAATAAGATAGCCTATAATTAAACAATTAATTTTCCCATCTAGGTGCTATGTATATTTCTAATTCATATAGTTAAATAAAAAAAAAATCGAACGCCATCTTGTGCTAGCTAGCACAAAAGTTCTTACACCGCGGCACCGACTAACTGATGTGAGTCCCACTGAGATCGCCACAGGTGGCGCTAGTAGTAATCAAATTACAGTAGATAAAATCTAATGTTACAAACATACGCGGTCCTGCACGCCAGCTCCTTGGCACGCAGACGTTGAGGTATTTTGTTCAAGAGGCAGAAAAGGTGAGAACTAATATTTACGCGTTTCTAAGACGCCCCAAGTATAAGAAAACGCTAAACGATCTGTTGCTTCCAAGGATGTAGGCATGAGGTTCGGGAACATTGTGTCACAATCCTTTCTCCAAAGCAGAAACTGAATTGAAAAAGATTGACTTCCGCGTAAACTCTCTGAATTGCAGGAGGCCAAGTATTTCACTCTCGTACAGTCAGCGTCAGCGTCAGTCTCTAAATGATTTTAAAACTCTCGTATTAAGAGCAAATCAAATAATTTTATTGATTTATATTCTATAATTGTCCGAACTACAGGTATGTACCAAATATCAGAACCATCGGTCAATTGGAAGGGGGTCAAAAAACTAAGTTAAAATCATTTTGAATACATTGTACGTCTACATCTTTCTGATTCCAATTCTTGAAATAATAATAGTAATACACTTTACTATATAGTTAACAATTAGGAAGTAAGAGAAGCGAAGCGTTTTAAAGCTTACACGCAAATAAGACAAACGGTTGACAGCACAGTACCAACTAGAGTTCCAGAAATATTACGCAATAAACGCATAAATGTTCTGCCTGAGGTTACTTCTATACCCATGATTTTATCAATAATAAGAAAAAATCATATGAAGGTTCCAGAATTTCTCTAAGTAATAATACTTTTCATGTAACAATTATTGTATAAAAATTTACCCAGAGACAACATTTCTATATTTTTTTAATAAAATCCTACGAACTATTCAAATTCTATACAAAAGCCAAGTATATTCAGTTTCAGAGTATGCTTAAAACTATTTATGAATATTTCAGATCAATAACAGTCATCGGACTTCATCCGATAAAGTTAAACCTGTGAAAGATTTTGCAGCCGTGACCACGATGCACGAGTACATACCTAATAGCGCTCCTCAAGCTACAGTTCAGAATTCAGTGGCCCGAGGGTGAATTATAATTAACCGTTGAACTCTGCAGTCTTGTAAGAAGCAAGTTATCCTGCAAACGGCTATTGTTTTTAATGAATTCCCAACTTTTGTTCCGGAGTTCGCCTTTGAGTTACGAACATTACCTGCAGCGCAAATTCTTACACCCACAAAATTGCTGCTCTGAACTAATTTTATCTATTAGCTTCTCGCTACGCTGATCTTTGATCGGCATTTTTTGTTAAAGAATTACTTGGATACTTTCCTTAGATAGTTTGAAAGCGTTTCTTATTTGTTTTGAATTTACCAGTAGGTATTACAGTCAGCATCAGTTCGATCTAGATGAACAAAGTAATCAAAAATATCGCAATGCCTTGGGTTTACACCTCTCCTTTTGACTGATGGTCCTGATATTATTTGATACACACGCTTTGTGTTTCGAGTTTGGATAATAATACAATTTAAATCAATGAAAAAGTTTGATTTGCTCTTAATACCCCGGTATTAAGATCATTTTGCAACTTCGTTGTCAAGATCGTTTTGACGCAGACTGTACAAGTTTTTAGCATTACAAAGTAGCGTTTACAAAGCACTGATATAATATAAGTCTGTATTTACGACAAAATAGCTCGCCTTTCGTATGTCGTTTGCGTTTCTTGACTTTACGGCTGTCGCATAAATTTAAGTTGTGGAGAGCCTTTTGTGTTCAGCTAATCCAGGCTTAACAAGTTGATGGTTAATGAAAAAGTATACGTTATTCCTGGAATCTTTAAATAAGGAACTTGGGTAGAAGCTTAATAAGATTTACCTGTAAAAGCCGTCCATGGTACCATTAAATCTTTATCAGTAAAAAGATTTATTTAAAAGGAGTTGGATCCTCCATCTGTTTACTTCTAAGTTTATTAACATCAATTGTGATATTTTCATTTACTTTGCTTTTAATTAAAACGTTTTAGAATATTGTTAATGTTTTTCATTTGAGATACGACTATATTCAAATATTTTGGCAAAACAATCCTATTCTTATTGCGTTATGAGTACCTAAGCTTTTTTTAATACTGTAATGGAAAACAATTTTCTAAGCGTACTTTAATTGAAATATTGATTTTAATATAGTTTTGTATTTATGTAAACACGCCTGTGTATTTTCGAATAAAATGTAATTTAAAAAAATTTAAATAAGGATATTCGTCCACCTGTGTAATGCAACAGCAAACTGCAATAAGCCAATTGATATTACAAAAAAAAATATTTCACTGACCGACTACGGAGTCACATCACATTGCAACACTGGTGTGACTATCATTTATGGTATTTATCCGTAGCCAGATAGCAATAACTTCATATACACTTGACGGCGATAACAAAAAAAAAAGTTTAATACACGAGCTTGGAAATGATTCTATTTCATATAAATACAACAGGGGACTACTAAAATATATGTAACTAACACTAGAGTTCCGACCCGTAGTCGCATCAAATTGCAACACTGGTGTGACTAACAATTATGGTATTTATCCGTAGCTCCCCATTCCGGGGGCGAGTCGGGGCCACCGTTGTCCCCCCTCCCGAGGAGGGATAGACCCTAAGGGAGGGCCCTGGGTCAGCCGGGGTGCGAAGGATATGTCGATGACAACCTCACCTCCGGCCTAGCACCACGACCCACAGTCGGCGTGCGGTTTTAGTCGGTTCGAGCCCGACATAACCTCCCCTTCCGGCTCCGGCAGAGGGGGTACCTGAGGTGATTTCCGCACGAAAAAAAAAAGGTATTTATACGTAGCCAAACAGCAATAATCAGTAAAGTGACAGTGTAGGAATTTGATGTAACTACGGATCAAATGTAGTATTTTCATTTCAAATCAGTTTAAACGAGCTTGGAAATGATTCTATTTCATATAAATACAACAGCGGACTACTAAAATATATTTAACTAACACTACAGTTCCATTAGGCATGGGTTATTGTGCAACACAACGTTAGGAACAAATAGCTATAATTCGATTCAACATTACACCCCAGAGAGCTGTATGTTTCACAACCACTAGTTACGGACAAACGGACCTACTCGTGTGTATGTATAGAGGTGAGTTATAAAGAGTACGGACAATTAATGTCTACACTAAAAGGTCTGTTCGAGAAACTGATGCTTTCTGTTTATATAAAATAAAACTTTATTTAGTATCATATTGAGTTCTTTTTATCATAGCAGCAGTTTTAATAAGATTTCTGCTTTTAGTTAAAATGTATTTTTAAGTTTTCTTGTAGATTTTAAGTTAACGATATTGAACTTTGTTGCTGTTGTTAGGTTAAGTATTAAGTAATATTTATTAATAGAGAAGTGAAATTATTAAGCAGTTTATTAAAACATTTTGTTAAAATTCACAGTTTCTAGCTTGATAATGATAGATAGTCAATACAAGTCTTCAGTTTTTTTTTGGTTTTCTTATTTTTATTTTCATATACTTTTTAACAATTACTATGTACAGATAGCATATAGATTTTGTACAGTACAATAAGCACAGAGAGTTTCAGCTGTGCTGTCAGTATAAAAGACAAAGCAGGACAAGTCTATGGTCTTTCTACTGACAGAACTACCTCTCCAGTGAGCTCTCTCCGCCGGGAACATAATTACATTATTGTGATTAAAGTAAAATAATGTATCGTCTGTGGTGTGTACTCATTTAAAAACTATTAATATTGTTACGAAATAGTTATTTTTGTTTGCACTATATACATGATAATATACTTTATGACTTATATTGTTAATATGTACCTTATCTCTATTATGTCCCACGCACATAAACACACTATTGGTCTCGGTGCCCCATTACTGGAATTCAGGCATAGAAACACTGACTCTCAGCCTAGGAGCAGTGAAAAATGTGTGGTGATTCGAGGTGAAACTAGTAGGACGAATATACTATTATAGTGCACTGGTGAGCCGAACATAGTGATGTAGTCATATACTAGACAGAAGTAAAACAGATAGCCTCCGTGGCGTAGTGGTAGTGAACTCAGCCGCTACGCAGGAGGCACGGGTTCGGTTCCCCGCTCAATGCAATAATTATATGCATGAATATGGGTACCTTTTTATTTTTGTTTTTTTTTTTAACCGTGGGGGAAAATCCTTCATGGATGTTATGCCGGACTCCTACCGACTAAAAACCCCCACGGTAACGCCCAGAAGCCTATGGATGGGAGCCCCGGGTAAGCCCTCGGAAGGATGTCCCAGGACTCCCATCAGACCTACGGCTACAATTGCGGCCTCGCCTTGGGGGTGGTTCGGGTGACATCCCGCGTCTATGGGGGGTTTTCGGGTGTTATCCCGCTTCTTAGGGGGGAGGGGGGGGGGGCGTGCGTGAATCCTTCACGTCACGCTGCCGTCATGGGCCTGCTTCTGTAAGGACGGTGAGCAGCCAACTCACCGTCCTCATGCCCCCGGTCATGGAGGCCGATGGTCTTCGGCGAAGACACGTCGGCGGCGCCCAAGCCGCCGACTGCGGAACTCGGGTGGGAGAGTTTTCTCCCGCTCTCGCCCCGCCGCCTCTTTCACGAGCATGACCTGCTCACAGAAAGAGGCGGCGCAGTCCAACTTACTCCTGCTGGAGACCATGGCTCGCACCATGGTCTCGAGCGAGAGACTACCCACGCCCAGACCCACCACGAGGACCTGGCGCTGTTGCGCCCACGCCGTGCAGAATATGGGTACCTATTTGCATTGGTCTGGTTGTACCTCAGAGAGCACGTTAAGCCGTCGGCCCCGGTTGCCAGACGAACATCTTTGGCAGTCGTTACGGGTAGTTGGAGCCCTCAAAAGTCCAACAACTGGTCTAGCTGCAATAGTTCGATATAGCCTTTGGATTGTGGAGGTCAGATGGCAATCGCTTCACAGAAAATATCGAAGTTTAGCCAAATCCGCAGTAAGACTGGCAAAGTGGACCCCAGACTCCAAGCTGAAAGCTTCGGATGCGACTGGGATTAACGCTAAGACGAAGAAGAAGAGTAGACAGTAGAAAAACGGTGTTTGTAGCACAAAGTAGCGAAGGGTGTAAATTTTCAAAGACAAGCCCGTGGAAAAGTTAGGGGTATAAATGTAAACATCTTTACCACATACCTCCCCCGCCCCGACTTGAACCGACTAAAACCACACGCCTACTGTGGGTCGTCGTGTTAAGCCAAGAAGGTGAGGTTGTCTTTGACATATCCCTCGCACCCGGCTGACCCAGGTCCTCTCGTCACACCGGTCACGGGTGTTTCGGGAGTTACCTGTGTCGGATCCGGAAGGAGCCAACGTCCGAGTGCCATCACTGTGATGCGAGCGAGGACACAGAGCTGCATACGCTGACCGAGTGCCCGGCTTGGGACACGCCGAGGCGGGTCCTAGTGGTGGCTCTAGGGGTGGGAGTCCTCACACTCGTCACATTGCTCACAGCGATGGTACGATGCGCAAACGCTTGGGGTGCGGCCGCCTCCTTCTGCGAGCAAGTAATGCTCGAGAAGGAGGCGGCCGGTCGGGTCCGGACCAGACTCCGGGCCCGGGAAGCCCGCGCAGAGCGAAGGCGAACCGGACGTCGGAGGTCGCAGAACGACCTCCGTCCTCCATGAGCGCTGGCCTGGCGGTGACCGGTGGAGCCGCCTGTCACCCTAGCAGAAGCAGGCCGCGGCGGCGGCGCCAAATGCGCCTCCCCGTAACCGGGGCTAGATGGGGACATTGTGGTCCCCCCAACCCGAAGAGGGCCATCTCGAAAGAGATGGTCCTGGGTCTGCCGGGGTGCGAGAGATATGCTTTTGGCAATCTCACCTCCGGCAACCAAGGACCCAAGACGGCGTGCGTTTTAGTCGGTTCGAGTCCGACATAACCGCCTCCACCGGCTCCGTGGGGATTTTTCGCACGATAAAAAAAAAAAAAAAAACACGGTATAAATGAAAACATCTTTACCTCGGTTACCCTTTGCAGAGCAAGGGATCGGGTTATATGGACCCCTCGTCACTTTTTTATCGTGTGGAAATCCCCTCGGATACCTCCCTCGCCGGAGCCGGAAGGGGAGGTTATGTCGGACTCGTCGTGCTAAGCCGAAGGTGAGGTTGTCTTTGACATATCCCTCGCACCCGGCTGACCCAGGTCCTCTCGTTACTGGTACATACAGTGTGTGGGATCTGAATATTCATTTATCAGTTCTGTAAAATGAAGGACACTCGAAACCAGTGAACTTATACAGTGCAATGGAAATGTAATTACCCTTAATCAGTGATTAACAATCAACGGATTGACTACATTTTCAGTTGAAACCTTTAAATAATTGAGTGTAATTATAGCGTATAAACATTTGTCGTTGTTTGTTTAAATTACACGTTAATGCTAAAAAAATACAAGTTAACTGTGGAGTTTTTAATTCTAAATAAATAATGTAAAATGAATTTCTGATTGAATTTAATTAGTTTCTAATTGAATTTTACTGTACTTATTTAAATTTCAGTTATAGTTTTGCTTTGTGTACGTACGTAAGAAAATAGTACTATTTTTTATAACACTTAGGTGGCAGACAACGCTGTGTAGAAGAATATTTTTTTTAGTGAGAAATATCTAGTGCTACATCATGCTACGGGTATCTAAGGCGTTCGTAGCACATTTTTTTTTTTTGCTACGAAATTCGTAGAGCTAAATAAAGACCACGGCGTGAGTGCATTTTTTAAAGCTCGTCATCGCAATGTGGCCAGGAAAAGACCTTTTAACTAAAAAAAGTATGGTTCATCAGGTACCTATAGAGAAATCACTAGTTGTTCACAAAAACCAGCGAAGCACCATAAGTTTTTTGTTAACAAATTCAAAACCTGATTTTTGTGTGTACACTTTTACTATGGTGACCCTCTTTCTGATACTTTGACTTTAGCTTACCATCAAGCCAGGTGAAGTCAAATTACGTGTCCTTTTATTAGTTAACTCAAGCTATGCAAGACGTTATAGTCAGTTTAAAGATATACATATCTATAATCACATGAATAAATTCTGCGACATTAAACTGTGTTCTGTGAAAGAAGCAAAGACGAAGGTCACAATGTGTCACCTAACCCTGTCTTATGACCAAACCGAAAGACTCTTTCTACATCTATCCTAAATGTCATGGTCATTGGTAATAGCTTGATGTATATATATAGGTAAAATGTATTATGATCATTGGTTTTGTGAATTATATAAGTGTATGAGTAACTTTGTAGTGTACAAAAGATATGAATGTAAGTGTGTAACTAGCTATAAAATCGGTATGCCGGAAAACTCTGATTTCACCCGAGCTGACATTATATAAGTCGTATCAGGCACCCACAGGACAGGCTTGCCTAGTGTGGGAAATGCACAATGTTGTAAATTATTTGGCAATAAACTCAATTTCATTTTCATTAAAAAAAAACCCAAGATTTTTAACTTACTTTACCATAACTACTTAACTTAACCAAAGATCCATAGTACTACCATACTAAAAATCACAGTCTCCTAGTTACACGAGCTGACAGCAAGGTGCTTTACTAATTATTATTTTACTTACACATACGTACAGTGCGACCTCATGCTGTATTACCTCTATATGTGTAGGTAAACATAGTACCTACGTAAACAGCATGTTCTGGTCTCAAGGCTATTTGCGTTAGCGTTCCGTCATGACGTGGAACAATGAAACACGGTTAGTTTGGATTACGGATCAAGGCAGACGGAAATCCTTAATGATATTGCTGTACAGTCTGATTTGACTAGGCAGTAATCGTAGTTGGGATCTGGAGTACGAAATCTCTGGCGAATACTATTTAATTAATAATTCCTAAAACTGACAGAAGGTTAGACGAATATCTCATATTGAAATAAAACTATTTTCCGTTTTCCGGTATAACTGCAAATTACTATTTAAATCTACTTTTAAAATTGTAAAAATGTGCGTATAATTATATTCTCTAAGATCTGTGTATATCTGTATATCTGAATAAAGCAAATTCTAATTCTAATTCTGTCTATTTGGATTTGTCTAATATGTCTTTAAGACTGAGCATAAGCATTTAAAATAATTATTTGTACTTAATTAATTTGTCCGAAATTTGCAAGCCACTTACTGCGGCTAAACATGTTGTGCTGTTATACATAAATTACTTGCTAAGATCTTTGTTACTTACCATGTGTATGAGCAAATAAATTATCTCTATTTCTATTTCTACTCCTTATTTTACACCAAAAATAAAATAAGTGTCAAATTAACAATAAATTTCACCGGACTGCCATTGGCGACCGTATCACACTGTGGCAATTCTTACAGGCAACGTTTAGACGAAGAAAGGAAGTCTGTAAAAAAAGTAAGTTTTAGAAGCGACAACAATATGGGGGTTTTCAAGAAGGCATTAGAACGCTCTTACAGGGTCGGCAGCACGTGTGTTATGCCCCTGGTGTTGCATGCATCCATAGATTACGATAATTACTTTCCATCAGGTATGCAGTCTCTCACAGCGATGGTACGATGCACGAACGCTTGGGGTGCGGCCGCCTCCTTCTGCGAGCAAGTAATGCTCGAAAAGGAGGCGGCCGGTCGGGTCCGGACTAGACTCCGGGCCCGAGATGCCCGCGATGAGCGAAGGCGAACCGGACGTCGGAGGACGACGACCGTCCTCCCTGAGCGCTGGCCTGGGGGTGACCGGTGGAGCCGCCTGTCACCCTAGCAGGCGCAAAGTGCACCTCCCCGTACCCGGGGCTAGATAGGGACACCGAGGTCCCCACAACCCGAAGGGAACCATCTCGAAAGAGATGGTCCTGGGTCTGCCGGGGTGCGAGAGATACGCTTTCGGCAATCTCATCTCTGGCAACCAAGGACCCAAGACGGCGTGCATTTCAGTCGGTTCGAGTCCGACATAACCGCCTCACCGGCTCCGTGGGAGTGGTATCCGTGGGGATTTTGCGCACTATAAAAAAAAAACAGGTGTACAGTGTACTTGTCTGTACTGCATAAAAAAGAGTGTAAAGCCCTGGATACCCGTTTTTCGTTCTTCAATAACTTGAGTTCTTTATCAAATAGTTACCTTACGAATTTCATTTTAACAATTCAAGTCAATGTATGATTTGAGATTGACATGGTCATAAACTTCAAAATACAACGGGAATAAGAAGCGCTCAAGTGGGACTTGAACCCACGACCTTTCCCTTACAGGGGGAATGCTCTTCCAACTGAGCTATTGAGCCACACCTGAATGACTTCATATTTCCCTTCTCTTTATATCCGTCTTTAAGGGTGACGGTGAAGCCATCTACCATCTTTCTTACGAACTGTTGGAACCAATGAATGATTTTACAACCATTTTTAAACATTGTTTTTTGATGACTCCGCCCAAATATTTGGATGAAATTTTTATAGCATTTATTATGATAACTTTTTCGGTTCGAAATACATCGGAAAAGCGTCACGGTGTACTGATCATGGCGCTTGAAACAGCGCCGAAATATCGGTTACTCAATAAAAAAATGAGTAAACATGGTAAATATCCCAGTGAGTGTTATACCTACTATTAATTCAGTGCAATACAATATGTAACAACACTAAAAATTTACATGTTGAACTGTAGGTATTGTACACACTTATTGACTTAATGTAAGACAATCTTGGCTAAATCCGGCAGGCTCAACCCGGCTCAAGGGGTGTTTTGCAAGTCCGTTCCAACAATTTCCCTTTACTGAAACAAAACTGTCTAAGAAAACGGGGTACACTGACCTAAATTGTTTCACTTAAGCTCTTCTTATTTGGAGATGATATAAGATTTGTATTTCTTTTTTGATAAGCTGTATGACGCGGTGAAATATTTGTGGTTTACGTTAGAGGTTACGGATTTGTTTAAGTCCCGACCAGCGTAATTATTTGTATGCATGGATAAGGTCTATTTGCATTGGTTTGGGCGTTTATGTACCTCTACATGTATAATAAAAAATATCACATATTTTTATAAATATCCTAAAAAGCATGATAATGTGTTCATAATATATGTGTTTAGAAAGTTTTGTATAAAATTATTGTTTCATTATATTACTCGGAGCAATGCTGTTCATATTTGGTGGTATGTACACACGTTGTGGCCAAACAGTTTGGGTAATTCCCAAATATTTTTTGCGTATATAATTATTCTCTTTGGTTGGGAGTTGTGAAAGTGAGAAAACATTTAAATCTGTATACATATTATTGACTTTCAAATAACCTAATTCATACTAATATTATAAATGCGAAAGTAACTCTGTCTGTCGGTCTGTATGTTACGCTTTCATGCCTAAACCAATGAACTGGTTTTGATGAAATTTGGTATAGGAGTAGATTAGACCCTGAGAAAGGACCTAGGCTATGTTTTGTCGCGATAACCGACATCCACGCGGGCGGAGCCGCGGGCAAAAGCTAGTTTACAATATTTTCAGTAAATGTCAATATGTCGTATAAGTAAAACACTCGCGGGGATATTTACCATGAAACCGACGAGAGTTTTACTACTGATGTATATGACCATGTCAATTTCAAATCATACATTCAAGGGAAGTGTGTTCTTAGGGGGACACAGTTTCACCTAAACCCACCTAAGACTTATCCATTTTCGAAATTCTAAGAACTATCTTATCGATATACATATTTTGTAGTTATAGAAATCATATACATATATTATATAGCCTCCCAACATTGGGAGAGGCCTATGTCCATCAGTGGACTGCAATAGGCTAATTGATTGATTGACATATACTATACTTGTGAAGAAGGCACTCTTACACAGGGTCTATAACCCTATCAGCCTTTTTTTTTATCGTGCGATAAATCCCCACGGATGCCACCCCCACAGAGCCGGTGGAGGTGGTTATGTCGGACTCGAACCGACAAAAACGTACGCCGTCTTGGGTCCTTGGTTGCCGGAGGTGAGATTGCCAAAAGCATATCTCTCGCACCCCGACAGACCCAGGACCATCTCTTTCGAGATGGCCCCCTTCGGGTTGTGGGGACCACAATGTCCCCATCTAGCCCCGGTTACGGGGAGGCGCACTTTGCGCCGCCACCGCGGCCTGCTTCTGCTAGGGTGACAGGCGGCTCCACCGGTTACCCCCAGGCCAGCGCTCATGGAGGACGGAGGTCGTTCTGTGACCTCCGACGTCCGGTTCGCCTTCGCTCTGCACGGGATTCCCGGGCCCGGAGTCTGGTCCGGACCCGACCGGCCGCCTCCTTCTCGAGCATTACTTGCTCGCAGAAGGAGGCGGCCGCACCCCAAGCGTTTGCGTATCGTACCATCGCTGTGAGCAATGTGATGAGTGTGAGGACTCCCACCCCCAGAGCCGCCACTAGGACCCGCCTCGGCGTGTCCCACGCCGAGCACTCGGTCAGCGTGTGCAGCTCTGTGTCCTCGCTCGCATCACAGTGATGGTACTCGGACGTTGGCTCCTTCCGGATCCGACACAGGTAACTCCCGAAACACCTGTGTCCGGTAATCACCTGCGTCAGCCGGAACGAGAGGCTGCCGTGTGGCCTCTCTAGCTAACTCCTCCATCCTCCGTCTTATCACCGCTATTACGGCGTGCCCTACCGTATCATCCTGTATGTTGATTGTATGTGCATACACACTTATGCGTCTAATATAAATTGTAACTTGGAAATGTTAGTCCGCGATGGACGCAAAATTTACATTACATTATCTATAGTACGATATAATTGTAAATTGGAAATGTTTGTCCGCGATGGACGCAAAATTTACATTACATTATCTATAGTATGATATAATTGTAAATTGGAAATGTTTGTCCGCGATTGTCGCAAAACTTACATTACATTATCTATAGTACGATATAATTGTAAATTGGAAATGTTTGTCCGCGATGGACGCAAAATTTACATTACATTATCTATAGTACGATATAATTGTAAATTGGAAATGTTTGTCCGCGATGGACGCAAAATTTACATTACATTATCTATAGTACGATATAATTGTAAATTGGAAATGTTTGTCCGCGATGGACGCAAAATTTACATTACATTATCTATAAACAAATACTTTGACTTGACCAACGAGTTAACCACAAATGGCTATGTGGTTAAACTCTACGCCGTAGAAGTAGGAGCAAGGGGAATTCCAGCTAAATCCCTGTATAACTTATTTAAAGACCTCGGATTGCCAAGAGCTTCAGTAAGCTTACCATATTTGGATAGGTAGAGGGGGGAACACGACTGACTGTGGAGGTGAGCGCTGATGCATCACAAGGTGGCCACCCTAAACCTACACCTGGGTCGCAAGTCCCAGGCGCCGTCACAGTGTTCCTCTCTGTACCACGCCATGGACCCGGCGACCGCACGGTGAATCCATGGAATGCTAAGAACTGGATCTCTAATTGTAAATTGGAAATGTTTGTCCGCGATGGAGGCAAAAACTGCTGAACGGGTTTTGATGCGGTTTTTTTATTAGAAAGGTCTTGATCAGACTTAAAATCTTGCGTTTGTTTGATTGCAATCAAACAACCGTAAGCTAAAGGTTGCTGTGGGTCGCAGTCACGGGATTAGTATTTCTGTGACTTTGGTACATAGGCATGAAGTACCGGACTCAAAGAAATTTTAAGGAACTACATCTGGGTCGCAGGACAGGAGCAGTGTGTCCTAAACCTTTCTATTTCGAACTTAACGCGGACGAAGACGCGGGCAAAAGCAAGTAATATATAAATTATTTGACATAATATACTAATACTAATTGTGATAATTATTTAAAATCTTACAATTAATTTGAATATATTATTATGGAAGATATACTAGGGTATATCGTTCAAAATACATCAATTATTGGCATAGGGATCAAACAAACAAGATTGCGGATTTAATTTAAATCCAAATCAGTGTATCCGTACAAAATATATGACGTCCACTTAAGGCCATACGATTTCACGGCCGAACGCGCCCCCGACGCGAGACACGCTTGTCTCGTTCAAGCCGGACGGAATAATTTCGTCTTACGCATGGTCGCTCACCAATCTGCAAGCTGTAGGATGCTGTAGGCGCCTGCAATTCATATGTGGATATTGTTCTCGAGTTCAGTCGACGACAAGATTCGTATATAGATTGAGACTGAATTCAATGTTTCTTATTTGTAAATAGTTTTGTAAGTATATCCATACTAATATTATAGATGCAAAAGTAACTCTGTCTGTCTGTCTGTATGTTACGATTTCACGTCTAAACCACTGAACCAATTTTGATGAAATTTACTATAGGGGTAGATTAGACCATAAGAAAGGACATCCATACTAATATTATAAATGCGACAGTAACTCTGTCTGTCTGTCTGTATGTTACGCTTTCACATCTAAACCACAGAACCAATTTTGATGAAATTTACTATAGGGGTAGATTAGACCATGAGAAGGGACATAGGCTATATTTGGTCGCGATAACTGACATCCACGCAGGAGGAGCCGCGGGCAAAAGCTAGTATATAATAATTTTGTTAATATATAAAGTTCGATGTATAGAGCTTACACTTGTGATTAACGAGATTCTGATGCAAGCATTTTTCTTGGAGCGAGTCTCATTTGACCCCCTTGACTAGGCAATCCCTCTTGTAATAGTTAGCCTCAGTCCACAGATGGATGTAAGCCTCTTCCAACGTGGGCCATTTCAGCCGAACCACCGATATTAGAAAGCTTTCAATCAGGCTATTAGCACAGTCTAACGAT
This sequence comes from Eilema sororculum, assembly GCA_914829495.1. NCBI lineage: Eukaryota > Metazoa > Arthropoda > Insecta > Lepidoptera > Erebidae > Eilema > Eilema sororculum. The sequence goes on along the minus strand of OU618552.1, from coordinate 12,356,229 downwards.
TCATACTACATACAGTCGGTCAACGAAGCCGTCTAGACAGAGCAATCGTGCGGGGGGAGAGGGGTGGTGGGGGACGGGGCATTACTCGGTACGCCCATACATTTTACTCGGTACTAAGGATTCAGGGCTGTCTCATTTTTGTAATCACACTAATCACGTGATTTTTTTTTCAAGGCTCCTTTTGTTTGTTAAAATAGTTTTATTTCGTTTTCTATATTTAGCTATCCAAGATGGCGGACACGAAATTTTCACAAAAATCGATATGGGTATCGTTTTCAGGGTTTTTGGGGTCGCTGATTACGAATATATCATCCATTTCGCGATCCAAGATGGCGGACTCGAAAATTTTACCAAAATCGATATGGGTATCGTTTTCAGGGTTTTTGGGGTCGCTGATTGCGAATATAACATCCATTTCGCTATTCAAGATGGCGGACTCGAATTTTTTACCAAAATCGATATGGGTATCGTTTTCAGGGTTTTTGGGGTCGCTGATTGCGAATATAACATCCATTTGGTGATCCAAGATGGCGGACTTGAAATTTTCACTAAAATCGATATGGGTATCGTTTTCAGGGTTTTTGGGGTCGCTGATTGCGAATATAACATCCATTTGGTGATCCAAGATGGCGGACTTGAAATTTTCACTAACATCGATATGGGTATCGTTTTCAGGGTTTTTGGGGTCGCTGATTGCGAATATAACATTCATTTCGCGATCCAAGATGGCGGACTCAAAATATTGACTAAAATCGATATGGGTATCGTTTTCAGGGTTTTGGGGTCGCTGATTGCGAATATAACATCCATTTGGTGATCCAAGATGGCGGACTCGAATTTTTCACTAAAATCAATATGGGTATCGTTTTCAGGTTTTCGGGGTTGCTGATTACGAATGTTATTCATGTAGCAATCCAAGATGACTGGATGGATGATATATTCGTAATTAGCAACTCTGAAAACCTCCAAAACGATGCTCATGTTGACTTTGTGGGAAATTTCAAGTCCGCCATCTTGGATCGCTAAATGGATTTTATTATACGTAATTAGTCACCCCGAAAACCTCGATTTGTTTTTTTTTTTTTAATTTCAAGTTCGCCATCTTTGATCGTCGGTAACATGGTCGTCAAGCCCGATAGCAGACAATTGCCGGCAGGCAATCATACGATGGGAAACTGTTGACTCCCAACTGATCGTGTGTAGCCGCAAAACTGACAGCAGGGCATGGCCGCCAGGCCAAAATCGCTTTCGTGTGTGGGCGATGTCGACTTAGGACTGCAGGCCGCCCGATACGATTTGAAACTGCAGGCGAACTGATCGTGGATAGGCTCCTTAAGAATATATCATCAATTTAGCGATCCCGGCGATTAGCGAAATTCGAATTCGAATCCGAATCCAACCCCGAAACCGAATCAATATCCAAATTCAAGTCGGAATCGAAAAAGAAATTCGAAATCGAATTTGAAACCAAAATCTAAATCGAAACCAAAATCCAAAAACTCAGACTTAAAATATTACGTTTGCTTGATCATAATTGGTTGAGTAGAACCGGAGATATAACCAAAAGTCGCAATAGCCGAGATCCATGCGAGCGGAGCCGCGGGCGTCACCTAGTAATATAAATTAGCGTGAGTTGATGTGCCTTGACAGAACTAAGAGAACAAATAGGGGTTATATATAGAATATTACAGAAAAATTATATACAAAAACTGAAGTGACAACCCTGACAAAACTGCAAAAGGCGGCATTTCCGCAAACATCAAACGCGATGAACTACTGTAAGATCTCTCGTTATACTGTGCTATTAGCGTGAAGTAGGTATGAAAAAGAAACAGATTGACGTCAACCAATATTAGATGTGGTACAAACCTGTAATATATAGATGTTAGCACAAGTCAGCATCAGAAAGATGTTGAAGTATAAAGTAGTCAAAATGATCTTAATTTAATGAATTTTACAGCATTAAGTATGTTAACTATACAAATCGAATACACAGGGAAAATGAATCTTCTCGGGTGGGACTCGGACCCGCGATCTTTCCCTTACAGGGGGAGTATTTGATTTTAATTTGTTTTTTTACTCCCTTCCAGTTGACTGATTGTTCTGATATTTACTGCATATGGTATTTAAGTTTGGACAATGATAGCATTTAAATCAATAAAACAGTTTGATTTGCTCTTAATCGAAGTCTCAAAATGCTCTTAAAACAATAGTTTTAAGACCATTTTGAGACTCACTGTACACATCCATCTATACCTTTGGGGCAACATAGGTGTGTATACAAAAAGAAGTAACAAATACCCAAAAACTAAAGTAAGAAAGAAAAAATTACTACCTGTTTCAAAACATAACTTACTTTTACAGACTGCCTTTTTCTTGCCAAGTCGTCTTTCACGACACTCGCGGGAAGTGGTCGTAAAAACTACACAGTGTTGTGACTTGCGGGTAATTTCCAGGACCATGTACTGTGTACTGTACAGAATAATTTAAGGAATTTATGCGGTTTCATACGGTTAAGGACGTAGCAGGTAGACAGTTCACCTTTGCTAACGGTCGGTGCAATCCAATTGCAACGACGAAGCTCCGTGAAACTAAATATTATAAATTTTAATATTATCTAGACTGAGTCCATTGACTGCAATAGGCTCGCCTCTTACTACATGGGACCGAAAACCAACGTTTGCGAAATGTGGGTGGTTATACACCTTTTTTTTCGTGCGGAAATCCTCTCGGATGTCTCACCCGCCGGAGCTGAAAGGGGAGGTTATGTCGGACTCGAACCGACTAAAACCGCATGCCGACTGAGGGTGGTTATACACCTGGGCCCTATTTAATAAAGCTTACAAATTGTAATCTACAAATTGTACTTTACAGGTTACAATTCTACAAGTTTGTATTCAATAAAGAATATGTGTCACAAATTTACCATGGTGGAAATCTACTTAATTGTAGAATTATTACTACTATTTTACACAATTCCTGTTCAATAAACATTTTTTTACAAGTAACGTTTCAAGTTGACATAATATAATTGTAAAACGATTCTGACATTTTGTCAAATCTTCACAACTATTCAGTGTTAAATTGTGTGGAAGATATTATGTGATGCAGATTAATAAATAGAAAGAACTCAAATAAACATCAATATTGTACTCTCTTCTACAAATCAGTGCCGAAATCCACTATACTTTATTATGGTTTTAACAACAAGCAGTGGAAGTAGCGATAGCAGTGATGATGATTATCGGAGCCCACCACGTCAAGTTTTTCGTAAGAGGATAAATTTTAATATTGAAATATCAGACTTCACATTTAGTGAAAAATTCCGTGTAAGTAAGACTACTGTTGAATATTTGATAGCAAAAATTGGACAAGATTTGCAACACGACACTATGAAAAATGCAGCCCTTACGCCTCTCCAGCAAATTTTGTGTGCATTGCACTGGATGGGCTGTGGCTCACAATACCACGTCATAGCAGATGCACATGGTGTAAGTAAAGCAACAATACACAATTGCATTAAAAATGTATCGAGAATTATACCTAGTTACTAAATTATTTGGAGATGAAGTCCGCTGGCCAACTAATTCTACAGATATCCCTACATTGTTTATGAAACATAATATACCTAGAATAGCAGGCATCGTAGACGGTTCACTGATCACAATGGATGCTCCTCGCCATAATGAATCAGCCTATGTTGACAGAAATGGAAATCATTCCATAAATATGATGGTAGTGTGTGGGCCAAATTTAGATTTTTTTTATGCAAGTGCAAGATGGCCAGGGTCAGTTCACGACGCTAGAGCACTTAGGTGCTCTTCCCTAGCAAGAGAATGGGGAAACGGTTGGTGACCATTTCCAAATGCTATTATACTTGGTGACAGCGGATACGGCCTCACAAAATGGCTAATAAGCCCAAAAATTCCAGTACAAATTTCGAGAACTTTGGCACTCGAAAATTTTTTCCGTGCTTTGAAAGCAACCCGTAGAATGGTCGAGAATGCACTTGGTATACTAAAAGAAAAAATTCCATGCCTAAACCATTTTAGAGTGCAGCCAATTATTGCAAGTAAAATCATACTATGCAGTATAGTTTTACACAATCTTGAAAAACGCCTGGGATCGCATTGTTATACTCCTTACTCTCATCATAATAATGCACACGATGACGAAGTTGCCAGTAACAGTGACGAGGAATTATTTGAACAAGAAGGTGTGGGAGTACTACAATCATTAATCCAGTTATTTTCATGAGTTCTTTTATTTTTATTATTGTATTGTAGGTATACAATGTAATATTTTATTTTATATAAAGTTATAAGCGAATTAAATACACGACCATTGTCCTATTTTACGTTACCAATGATAACATTTATCATCTGTCACCTAGCAAAATCGATACGGTGAAGATAATTTGGGTTAACAGTACAAAGTATTGAAAATAGTTTTTTCATACGACTTAAGTGGCAGACAAGCACACGGCCCGGCCTATGAACGTATGCAACAACAGGGGCATTACACTCGTGCTGCCGGCTCTGAAGATACCTAATGCCCTTCTTGAAGAATCCCATAATGTAGTCGCTTGGGAAAATCACGGCAGAGAGTTCATTCCATAGCTTGAGCGTGCGTGTTATGTTATTTTATACTATGTACTACACACATACGTCACGCCAGTAAATCTCCGAACGGGTAGGCAGAGGTGTATTAACACCCACAATTCGACAATTCGACCTTACAGGGGGAAAAGCATTCCCCCTGTAAGGGAAAGGCCGTGAGTTCAAGTCTCATTTGAGCATTTCATTTTCATTATTCGAACTTAAAAGTTAGCATAGTAAATGCTATAAAAAAATCATTCAAAAATTTCAATGCGATTTTGAGATTGAGATTTTGAGTCTAACCAAATTATTTAACATTTGGTTAGACTCAAAATCTCACGTAAATTTCAATCGCAATCACATGAGTTGAATCGGAGATATGAGCAAAAGTCGTGACAGCAGCAATATACGCGGGCTGAGCCGCGGGCATAGCCTACTTATTCAAAATAGCTTAAAATATACTTACAATGGTCCTTTTTCTAAAATTTTGCCACGTCGTGTCCCGTAGATACTTCCAGTCTTTGTGATAAATATTCAACGACTTTAATTTATCGGTTATTTCTTTCCATTTGCTAATCTTGGTAGCATGAGTTAAATGGTCACTGAATTTTCCAAACAATATTTCTTTATTTTCATAAATTAATGATAAAATTCTTAATTTATTGTTTTGATCCATGTCTTTAAGTTCTATTAAAATAATTTTTTATTGGAAGAAAAACAAACGACGACTGCGTGTTTTTTTTTTGCATTAAAAGTTATTTTTTTTTTAATTCAAGACAGCCTGCATGTGAACTTTGTTGTGAAATAAATACTTTTTATAGGACAGACTGTTTTCACAAATTCAACTTTTGTGAAAACAGTGTCCAATTCAAGTTTTGCACGTAAAATCTTTGTTACTAATTTACTTTTACTTTAAATTAAATTATTGTGCACTTTATCGTAAGAACCAATATAGTACAGCATCTAATCCCTACATTGGTAGCAATAAGGCACACTTTAAGAACAATCAAACATGGCGGCTGTCAAAAATGGCGCAAAAACGAAAATTATGAAAAAATTGCTACTTAATAAAAAACTAGTGGTCGCCCGGTGGTCGAAACTCGACCATAATTGATTTAAAAATTATAAGGTTGAACATTAATAAAGTTTTTATTATATTGAGATTTTCCGCGCAATTTTCGTAAAAAGAGGTACAAAGTTTTCGCTTCACCTATTAATTTATTGTATTTATCAATAATAATATTAATTTAAAACCTTTTTTTTATCCATCAGCTGTGAACATTTTAAACAGTTATAGAACTGTAATGTTTACCTAAGCCTAAAAAAACTGTGTGAACACGTAAGTGACACGCATATGCCCGCATATGCGTGTCACTTACTTGTACACACAGTTTTAGAAATAGCTTTAGTGTTAGAAATAGCTTTAGTGTTCGTAACGTTTATTTTAACTAAAATTAGGTATTTTAATGCATTATTTTAAAAAAAATAGGCAGCACTTCTCTTCGATATAAACTATCATTATGCTAAATCTCGCCCTCCTACGTGCCCGCAATTTTCGTAAAAAGGGATCCAAAGTTTTCGCTTCACGTATTAATAGGTAGGTACCTACGTATACGAATAATATTATTTGTTGTTTACTAATTTTTTTATCAATAATATGAAGATCATTTTGTTGACATTTTAGAGTGTGAACAAAACATCTATCCTACTAATATTCTAAACGCGAAAGTTTGTGAGTATGGATGGATGTTTGTTACTCTTTCCCGTAAAAACTACTGAATGAATTTTCATGAAACTTTACAATAATATTGTTTACACAGAATAACACATAAGCTATATATCATACTCAAGGGAACGAAGCAATGATCATTAATGTCAACAAATTCGGCCGGCATCGGCATAAACGCAGAACAGTATGGTTATTTCTGTTGCTGTTTAGATAACTATATCATTGTTTATTTTATGAAGCTTTAACTATAGGCCTATGATTAGGGCTCTCTAGTGCTTAATTACCTTATATCTTATGTTGATAAAATAGTTACGTTATCATAGAGCGACTGTTATAAAAATAAATAATTGTTGTGTTTTTTTTTATACGCTACTCTAATATGAGCTACTCGAAATACTAATCCTGCGCAGACGAAGTCGCGGGCACCAGCTAGTAGTTTTATATATAACACATCATTGGAACCTATTGGAACATCCTGCATTGCGTCTAGGGGAGCAATTAGTGCCATTAGGTAGCATAGAGTACTTATATTGAAAAATAATGTGATTAGTACCTATACACTTATTTTTATAAAATTGTGTATTTAAGTACAATACTAATATAAATACACTTGTTAATGGAATTCATCGCGATATATTTCGATAGTGATATAGTGACTTTGTCAGTACACCCACTGTCCTCGGGACAGGTGACATCGGTGGGTATATGAGCCCCGTGAGTAAATCCCTTTGACTGTCAGTTTTAGGTGCTCCGTGGGCGTGTGGGCCCCATGAACTTGAGTGCCTATGGATATTTCCTTTATTTCCTTTCTTATCTTTGTAAAACATACTAGTTGCATGCTTTCAGTAACTGAGGCTGAGCCAGTAAAAAAATATCACTCAAGTTTATTTTCTTGAACCATACTCGGGTAGAGTAGGGTTCAAAAAAAATCCGCAGAATGTTCACCGTTGCTTGAAGGATGAATCACTTACGGAAACCCAGTTTCCGAAAGTAATTCATCCATCCCCCCCTCGTCCTCATTACAATCTCTACTTTAACGGCTATTAATTGGAATGTTTCTAATAAATATAACAAATTACTTCATTTTTTAAGTTGAAATTCAAAATTGTAAAATGCTGACATAGGGTGAGGTCGCCTGTCAAGATTTTTCTACAATTTACATAATGTGTAGACTTGTAATTAAAAGTGTGCGTTCATTAAAACAATTTTGCCTACAAATATGTAAATTGTCACTGGTAAAGAATTAATGATTATTAGACAGTTATATGTTAGAATTCTACAAATTTGTAGGTTTTCTGTCATGGTACAATTGAAATTTGTATTCTTTATTGAACAATGAAGATACAATATTTGTAGACGGGCAAGTTGTAAAGTATAATTCCAATTTACAGCTTGAAGCATTATTTGAACAGGGCCTTGAGCCCAGCAAATTCGAAATTCATTCACCTACTTCTCTCAGAAACCTTTACATACGTAGTATACGTACATAGTATTTACATTTTTATGTAACTTGTCAGACGTTTCTACATAAATATGTAAACTTTTATTAAACATCACTTGTAAGGGTAATATTTGTTATACATTTACTTGTAAAATTCTTACATAATTGTAAGTTATATTAAACAGTGCTTGTCGTAAAACTTCACAAATCTGTCACTTTTCTACATAATTGTAGACTTGTAATGTTTATTGCATAGGGCCCAGGGCCCACCTTTTCGTATGTATGTAAATTCCATAAAGATAGGTTTAATCATTTAGGTGTTATAGAGTAACAGGCAGGCAAATTTACTTTCACACTTATAATGTTAGAAAGGATACATTTTTTGACTTGAATAGTTAAAGTTCTTGAAATTCTAAACAAAATCAAATCTACATTCAGGTAAAGATGGTACCAGTGCGTGTGACTCCAACATTTGTGCAAACGTTGGCAGTTCAACTCATAGTCGCTTCAGAAAATAAACCAAACAAGAGTAACTCAAAAGAAAAGATAAACAAGACTGCCTTTAAACAGAGCGGAGTAACACGTGAACACGTCTCAGTAAAGTTTTGTTTGTCTTGAATCAGAAAATCTGCATAAGATTTATAAAATAGGTATTTACTGACTCAAATATTAAGGAGGGGAAAAGGTCCTCCCGACACTTTTGCGCCCACCTGCTGAACAACGGACAGGCCCTCGCTTTCCTTTCGGGTTTCGAGAGTCGAAAGGAGTCACCTCGGCAAAGGCGAGTACATTACACACTTTACGTATTCGCCATATTGGTTCTCAGTAGAATAGGATACGGCCGCCCCATCTCTTCCTGTGGGTCGCTGGCCTGGGGGTGACCGGTGGAGCCGCCTGTCACCCTAGCAGAAGCAGGCCGCGGCGGCGGCGCAAAGTGCGCCTCCCCGTAACCGGGGCTAGATGGGGACATTTTGGTCCCCACAACCCGAACACCGTCTGTCGGGGTGCGAGAGATATGCTTTTGGCAATCTCACCTCCGGCAACCAAGGACCCAAAATGGCGTGCGTTTTAGTCGGTTCGAGTCCGACATAATCACCTCCACTGGCTCTGTGGAGGTGGTATCCGCGGGGATTTATCGCACGATAAAAAAATAATCTCTTCCTGTGGGTGTCGTCTAAGGCGACTAAGGGATAGGGCTGTTCTTCATCCGACAGTAAACATACAGCACATGACTAAGTGCCCGCTTGACGGCAATAGGCTCACCCCCTATAACATGGAAATGGGTCTGAAAATAGAAGTTGGTGAAATGTGGGTGTTGGTACCCTTTTGCTCGAGGAGGGCCAAACCGTAAGGGATGGCCCTGGGTCAGCCGGGGTGCGAGGGATACGTCGATGACAACCTCACCTCCGGCCTAGCACCACGACCCACAGTCGGCGTGCGGTTTTAGTCGGCTCGAGTCCGACAACCTCCCCTTCCGGCTCCGGCACGGGGGGCATCCGAAGGGATTTCCGCACGAAAAAAAAAGTACCCTTTTGCTTACTTTGGGTATTTGGAGGCGTTAGAAAATGTATGTATGTACCCTAATCTTTTTTTTTACACGCCTAAAAGGTATAATAAACATGAACTTCATTGAAACCAATCCATATTATGGTATTCTGGGTATAAGTTTCCAGAAAGAGGTGACAAAGTAAGAAAGTTAATTCAAGGAGTAAAAGTTAAAAGCGTTTCAGTGACTCATTCCTATGCCGCACCACTAAGACCTGGAACTCTCTGCCAGCTCAAGTGTTTCCTTCTTCCTACAGTCCCGGGTCCTTTAAGCGGGGCATGAAAAGGCATCCAATGAGGCCGTCAAGCTGAGTGCCACCACTGTTAACATAGTACATGTTTACGACGGTGACCCTCTTTCCGAGACTTTGCCTTTAGCTTAATATCAGGCGAGGTGAAGTCAAATTGACGTGTCAGTATATAAAAAAAAAAGTTTCTGACAACTTCAGTGGAACTTTCAAAGTGTCATTATCATTTTTATGATAATCGAGGTTCCATGTAAAAATTGTCACTGTGTACAAAGTAACGTTATTCAATTTCATTTTAAATATGGAACCACACGCTCCCAAAGGGCAGTTAAAATGAAAGCACATGGTCAATGCAAACTCCATTTAAAGTCAATATATGTTTCATACAGTTGGAACACGGGCGGAACACAATGATGACTTGTTTAGGCGAGATTGGCAACAATGTCCCTTCTAATCAATGCGTACTGGGCCCTCGGGAAATACCGAATGCTCGCATTGCACTGTGTTATGGTCTTCTCATACAGATACTGTAAACTGTAAACCTTAGTCCGAGATTTACACTGTGCACTGCTTTCAGTTAGATCTATGGCTGAATATGTCTGAATAATATCTATCAGTTGCTGGCAGCACTCATCATCTGCCTCGTAGCGATTTCCTAGTTGCATCCAAAGTTTGCATCTTGTTCACTTATTGTTTTTGAACGATATGTTGGCTTTTCCGTTAGTGAGTGCTATCTGACCACCCAAACCTGAATTTGCAGGCGATGTGACCATACCGTCTAGCAGGTGAAGTTGACTTGTGTCTCAAGGATGGTGGTAAGGGGTCTACACCTACTATTAAAAAATACAATAAATATTCAAAATATACATTTTTTTTTTAAAAATAGTTTACTTTGCGTATCTCGCAACAGAATCGGACCAATATTATATTTCTAAATAGTGCCTAAGGAAAATATGGATTGTCTAAAAATACATGGTTCTTATTACTGTTTGAGCAAATAAAAATTCCCAGGTAACCAAATAAACAGTAGGTACCTATAAATCTAATCCCCAAAAAATATTTTTGCAATTTATCATAATAATAATAATAAATAAATATTCAACATTCTACACAACGCTATCTAGACCCATGGTAAGCTTTTATAGCTTGTGTTATGGAATCTAGAATGCGGATAAACATACTTATATACTTTTTTTTTTTGTAAATACATACATATTATACATAGAAGCATTTTCAGTTTAGTTCATTGATATATCCTTTGATCTTGACGGTGGGAAGTTTTTATGCAAGGTTAAGATGGAGGATTACGCTGATTAGAAGATTTGAATGAGCGTACAGACTGAGGGAGTTCGTTCTATATGAAGGGTAAGGCCATAAAGGGTTTATTGTCCCTTTTTTGCCTCACCTTTCTGTCAATCTGCCATTGACAGTGTCTTTCTTCAAATATATGAGTAGGTAATTGAGCATCATACAAATAAGGTGCATGAGATTGATTCGAAATTCATCGGGAAAAATGAAGCGCCAAAGTGGGACTTGAACCCACGACCTTCCCTTACAGGGGGAATGCTCTTCCAACTGAGCTATTGAGCCACACCTGAATCACTTCAAATTTCCCTTGTGTTTATATCCGTCTTTAAGGGCGACGGTGGAGCCATCTACCAACCTTTTTCCGAACTGTTGGAACCAATTAATGATTTTTTTTAACCATTTTTAAACATTGATTTTTGATGACTCCACCCAAATATTTGAAGGAAATTTTTATAGCATTTATTATGCTGACTTTTAAATTCAAAATATATACAAGCGCTTTATTTTTCCCGATGTATATCGAATCTAAAAGTTAGCATAATAAATGCTATAAAAACTTCATTCAAATGCATTAGATTGAGTTTGAAAGCTATTGTAAATGGGTAAGTTTAGATGAATAAATGAATATGTGGCTATTTCTCAAGCATGTCATAAAAATAAACTTTGTTTGAATTAAATTTTAATAGCACAAAAATGTGATCAGTATTTCCAGTGACGCCGCGAGCAACAGCAAGTAAGAAACAAAATAAAGAGAAGAGACGCTCAATTTAAGTAATATTGAATAATAATATTCCATATATACATAAACTCACGCCCGTATTCCCCGAAGGGGTAGGCAGAGGTGCTAGCACCCACGTTTCGCCAGTTTATGTTTAGGTCCCAATGTAATAGGTGGCGAGCCTATTGCCATTAACCGGGCACTTATAAACCTGCGATAAATACACACATAACTTCGAAAAGCATCGAAAAGTCATTGGTGTGTGCCATGGTAAACCTGGGATCGAACCCGAGACCTCGTCTCAGCAGTCCATTACCCATACCACATTCTACACAACGCTATCTAGACCCATGGTAAGCTTTTATAGCTTGTGTTATGGAATCTACAATGCGGATAAACATACTTATATACTTTTTTTTTTGTAAATACATACATAATATGCATAGAAACACCAAGACCAATACAAATAGCCATATTCATGCATACAAATATTTGCACTGAGTGGGAATCGAACCCGCGCCTCCTGCGTGGCAGTCGCGTGCACTACCGCCACGCCACAGAGGCTGACACAGAGATTTACATTACTTACACAACAAGAAGTTCACATCTAAACTGCATTAGCAAAATGTGCATTATGTCGTAATAATATACCACAGTACCAAATAGTGTAGTTGCAGAACAGGTGCCTTGGTAACTATTGTTAAACCTGTGCTAATAAAACTAAGATACTGTTCAAAGGAGAGAACCTGTCGAGAAATGCAGGTAGGACAAATGCAGCAGCGACGGCGACGCGACTGCTTTGAGTAGATACATTTCAATCTCATTCACTGTGTAAACCCAGTTAAACATTCACCCAAAAGGGTTCCATGCACTTAGGCATGATGTTCTAGTGAAGTGATTCAGGCAGGTGCTGAATTTTGGTAGTGTTGGTTGTCGCTTAGATAATATTATAGATATAATCTCGCCTCTATGATTGGTGCGTGTAGCATCCTACTTTCAAATACAATTTTTTTGTGGTAGTTATAACAAAAAATATATGAAAAAAGAGTGACTGTGAGTTTTACCGTTCAAGTTACCGTTTGACAGATAGCTTCTTTTTGCACAGGATTACTCTGTAGTGAAAAAATTAAAGAACATTTTTAGCTGTAAATGTTTTAGTATCTGCCTTGATTTTGACATTCTTAAGATGTTCTTAGTATTAATTCGAAACATGAAAAAAATTTAGAGAGACTGTTTTTGAATTGTGTAGAAAATAAACGTATGAATATTAAAAAAAAGTGTTGTGTATATTATAAGATAGTGGATCAATGAGTTCTTGATATTGTTTGTTTATATATTTTTCAAGAGTATTGAAAATAGTGTCAGATGTTGTTTGATGGATAGGGCGCTTTGATGTTCAGCGTAAATTTGTAAAATTTAAAATGTCGAGGTATTATATTTATAGCGACATTTTTAGTGAGACATTATATGTATAACGCTTTATTATTATCTTACACACAGAAAATAATGGACAAAGCCATATTGATATCGTCATACACATATCAAGGGTAAACACCCCAGTTTACAAGTACCTAATTATAGTCGAAATGCTGTCCCGGGTTTGATACTCGAGAAAAAAGGCTATGAGCAAATTATGTCGTACAGAAAATATAATTTGATGATTAATAAATCTCTAGTATAATTATATTAAACGCTAGCTTTTTCCCGCGGCTCCGCCTGCGTGGATGTCGATTATCGCGACCAAACATAGCATATGTCCTTCCTCAAGGTCTTATCTACCTCTATAAGAAATTTCATCAAAATCGATTTAGTGGTTTAAGCGTGAAAGCGAACATACAGATAAACAGACAGACAGACAGACAGACAGAGTTACTTTCGCATTTATAATATTAGTATGGATTGTTGTTTTTTTTTTTTTTTTATATAGGACACGTCAATTTGACTTCACCTCGCCTGATGTCAAGCTAAAGGCGAAGTCTCGGAAAGAGGGTCACCATCGGAAACATGTACCATGTTAACAGTGGTGGCACTCAGCTTGACGGCCTCGTTAGATGCCTTTTCAGGCCCCGCTTAAAGGACCCGGGACGGAAGAAGGAAACACGTGAGCTGGCAGGGAGTTCCAGGTCTTAATGGTGCGGCATAGGAATGAGTCGCTGAAACACTTGGTTCTAGCTGGTATACTCTGCACCGTATATGGATGGCATCTTAGCCCTGCACGTGTCGTCCTGTGTAGGAAAGGAGAGGGTGAGACTAATTGGAACTATTGGAAGAGCTCGTCAGAACATTCACCAGTATATATTAATTATTAATCTGTTGATATGTCTTTAATAAAGGAGAAATCTTATTTTATAAATCAATAACCAAAGTACAATATAATGGTGGTTATCTGTAACAATCTGGTCCGGAATAATAATGGATGGTGGGCTTATCCACGGTCCATTACGCTGATTATTCATTTATAACAAAAATGTACCAATATCACTTCGATATTGCCACCGTACCTATTGTATGCACGCTAATCATATACCTATAGTTCGTAAAATATAGCTTGATACCTGTGACTTTAGAGACTTCGTTTATAAAGACTGCAACAATAAATTTGTTGTTGGAAAAGTTTTAATTTTTTAAATATTAATAAGACATTTGTATAGAAATCTAGAACACTTTTTTCAAATAGAACTTGTTATCAAGGAGATACTAGTAAAAACAAAGGTAATTTAAAATATTTATTATATTTTATTATTTATATTTTTTTTGTTAGCTTACTTCGTAAACTCTTTTCGCAGCCTTGTAGGGATGTGTAATCGACTGGCCAGCGAATATCGATAAAATAAATGTATGACAATTTCATTAATATAACATAACATAACATAACATAAACTCACGCCTGTATTCCCCGAAGGGGTAGGCAGAGGTGCTAGCACCCACTTTTCGCCAGTTTATGTTTAGGTCCCAATGTAATAGGTGGCGAGCCTATTGCCATTAACCGGGCACTTATAACCTGCGATAAATACACACATAACTTCGAAAAGCATCGATAAGTCATTGGTGTGTGCCATGGTGAACCTGGGGTCGAACCCGAGACCTCGTCTCAGCAGTCCATTACCCATACCACTAGGCTACCGCAGATTATTATATCATTAATATAAATTGTATAAATGATTATATCTAATAATTTTTTCACAACAAATTCGTATTTTTTTAGTCTTGCAATACCTACTGCTTTCGCGTGCAGCGAACAAGCGGGCGCCATCTTTTTTGAGTGCCCACGCCTTGTATACGCTATCGCTACGTGATTAATATTGTTTTGTCGTTATTACTGTTGCTTTGTTAAGTTTTGTTGTTATTTCTAGTTATTTGTTTTTTTTGCACCACAATGCCGAAAAGAACAAAAAAAACTGTTTTGAATAGCGAAAGTCGCGAGTTTGTGATTCGTTTGCGCGAGTATTTTGACCGCGAGAATCAAAATGGCGGACCGCTACTACCATTGGAGCAAGCGTGCAATAGAGTTGCTGACGCTCTTGGTATCGGACGAGCTACAGTGTCTCGAATTAGCAAAGAAAAGTATGGAGAATCGTCAAAGGAGATGGTGGCCGAAGATGAGGGAGGTAAAATATTATCGACTCCTAATAAAAAAAGGAAGAGAGTTTCGCCAGTCACCGAAATTGACGACTTTGATGCTGCCGCAATTCGAAATCATATATATGCGTATTAATTAAGCTTACAAAGAATTTAGTAGGTTTTTTGTTTGATCGGATACCTTTTTTTTCTAGGTTACGCTGCCATACATAATGTAGCACCGCCTTTCACAGCAAACAAAATGTTGACATTACTACATGAAGCTTGTGTACATGTAAATGCTGATGATTGGAAAAAGGTAGTTGAGAAGACAAAAAATGTGATTCAAAAAGATTGGGAGCGCGATATTCAATTTGACAACATATGCGATCAAGAATTAATTATTAATCTACAGGACTGCTCCAGTGATGAATCAGAATTTGATTTGAAGTTGATCTCGGCTGTACACCATTTGACAATTAAACTTTTAAATACCTTCAAATTCATCTTTCATTTCCTTTTTTCTTTATTTCAATATCGTTACAATGTATTTTTTTAATAAACTCATTCTATATAAATATCGATAAAATACTAAAGATGTCCCATACCTATTACATGTCATTCTGACAAACGTCACAGGTATCAAGCTATATTTTACGAACTATAAGTAGTGTTATAAGTTTTCACAGAAAAAAAAGAAAAAAAGAAAAAGAAAGAAAGAAAGAACACTGCAATTAATACATACATAAATGCATATAATCACGTCTTTAACCCTGGAGGGTTAGGCAGAGACGAATTAACACCCACATATTACCCATGAGTGTATTCGGTCTCACGTAATACTATTGTTGACGCGAGCCATGCATCTGAGTCCGAGTCTGGGCTGCATATTTATCTGTCTGATGTTAAATAAATAAAACAAATAATAATACGATGAAATTAACAGATTTTTATCATTGATATATCACATTAAGTAAAAATGTCCATAAACTGCGCGTTCTAATGTATGTGTTAGGTACAAGATAACTAAAAAAGCAATATCGTATCGTATTATTTATCTAAAGCTTTGTTATGTTATAAAACCTACATAATATTCGTGTATTTATTCAATACAGAGTAACTAAAAATAGTTTTTCGTTAACTTCTGATGAACTCAAATACACAGACATCATCGACAGTGAAATTGTGCGGATTGGGAGAATACGTTCGTAATCACATAAAGAAGATTACAATATATACTCGTAACTAGCTTTTGCACACGGCTCCGCCCGCGTGGATGCCGGTTATCGCGACCAAACATAGCCTATGTCATTTCTCAAGGTCTAATCTACACTTATACCTACCAAATTTCATCAAAATCGGTTCAGTGGTATGTTACACGCTTTCACGCCTAAACCACTGAAGCTAGTTACGAGTATATATTCTAATCTTCTTTATGTGATTACGAACGTGTATCCTCTCAATCCGCACAATTTCGCTGTCGATGATGTCTGTGTATTTGCGTTCATTCAGACAGCTTACAGACAGACAGACAGACAGACAGCTTTCGCATTTATAATATTAGCATGGTGTTGCGCAGTTGGAGCTCTACCGATTAGGTATCCTACGGCTTCACATTAATATACCTACAAAATTACAGAGAATAGACTTACGACTATGTTACTAATTAGGTCCAACGCATACTAAAAATGTGGTCGATCAAATCCATTTTAGTAGATTTAATTTTTGTGGTCGAAGACGTACAAGAAATCGGGTCATATGAAGTCATATGGGTCGTACTAGAACGTAGTTTAGATTTTCATCCGATAGTCTAGGAGTTTTCGACCATTATCGATTTAAAATCTTACAAGGTGTGTTGATTGCAAATCTATGTAGTTTGTTTATCAGTTTTCAAAAACAAGGAACGGAAATTCGACAGCAAAGTTCTTATTAATAATAATCCTACAAGTTTCAAAGTCTAAGGCTGAAGTTCAAAGGCCAAAGACTGTTAATAAAAGGTAATATTCATTTAACTTTCCATCGCCGATAACGTAATGATGTTTTCAAGTGAAAATTCATTAGTTCAAATTCAAAAACTTAAATTCTGGTGGATATTCTCACTTCTGTCAATGATATTACCACCAAAATTGAGATAATGTTCACCTAATATACCTACTGTCGCGTAGCAACTCAACACGGAGTCGTGAAACATGTCTTTACTATTTGAATAGCGAAAGGCGTGTCGACACGAGCTTATTGGCGTGTGTACGCTTTTATTGGTGTGACTGGTGAAGACACAACAGGCAGACAACGCAATAACTCACTTCTGTACATCTAGTGTGTCTTTAAAGTCACTGTGTTGTGGGTGGATTAAGACAACATTTTGGTACATTTCATTAAATGCTGAGCTTAGTTTAACATGTAACTAGAATCACCATATAGTTTATAAGACAAGAATTATAGAATGGTTTTGTCAGCATCGGTGTCAGCAGATACACGCACAATATCAATAAACTTAAAAAATATCTAGGGAAAATTAGTTGATATAATATCAAGGTATATCAGTTTTTAAAGTCACTGTGCTGTGGGTGGATCAAGGCAACATTTTGGTATATTTCATTAAATGCTTTTTTTTTTTTTAATACACGACACGTCAATTTGACTTCACCTCGCCTGATGTTAAGCTAAAGGCAAAGTCTCGGAAGGAGCTTAGTTTAACATGTAACTTGAATCACCATATCCATACTAATATTATAAATGTGAAAGTAACTCTGTCTGTCTGTCTGTCTCTCTGTCTGCCTGTCTTTCTCTCTGTCTGTCTGTATGTTACGCTTTCATGCCTAAACCACTGAACCGATTTTGATGAAATTTGGTATAGGGGTAGATTCGACCATGAGAAAGGACATAGGCTATGTTTGGTCGCGATAACCGACATCCACGCGGGCGGAGCCGCGGGCAAAAGCTAGTAGTTCATAAAACAAGAATTACAGAGTGGTTTGTCAGCCTCAACGTCAGCAGACACACACACACACACACAATATGAATAAACTTAAAATTATCTAGGGAAAATTGGTGTATATTATATTAAGGTATATCACTATTTAATTCATTCATTGAATTTCTCAGTCCAGTTCGCCTGGCAAAAGATTTGAAAATACATTGGAGTATTGGTTGCTTTGTAAAATATAAGGTATATATGGTAATACTAATTTCGAGTTGAAGTTAAAGCTTAAATCAAAAAAAGGGTTAAAGAGGTTTTAATAGGGAATGAAATTTGGTATGAAAGCACGTCATTTTTGGAAATAACCTGATGAAATTTGGCAGCAAAAGTTTTAGGAGGTATAACCAATAAGACGTTTATTTTTTGTTCCAATACGTTAACAAATAACGTTCCAATAAGGATATGAAAGCTACACCCTATAATTAAATTTATTCCATTACACATAGTAGGTATCTCTGCAACCTCTGTGTATTGAAAGGTTTCAGACGGCTATTGTGTATTATTCTAAAGATTTGTTACTAGAAAAGGGAGATGAACCTTTTTTCATTTTAGAAAATATCTATTGTTAATACTCTGTGGGGCAGAGGGTAAAGTTTATTACTAAGACAAGTTAAGCTTATAAATAAATGTTACTAGAAAGTTTAAATAAACTTTAATCACACTTTTATTTTCAGCGTTATTAATAGAATTACTCATATTATTTTCATAGATTAGCCAGTATGTAACATTTCGTTAGCTATATATAATGTATAGTGCTACAGCATTATTCTCTCTGTAAATTTCCTACATACTTCCTTTCCTAAACCTCCACTTCTTATACACGCTGTGGACAGAGTGGAGTCTTTAGAGAGGAAGAGCCTTTCTCTACTAGCATAGCGTTGAATTTCTATTTGAGGGTAGACAGCCATTTTGGACACGGGACCTACCTAATACGAAGACATGATTGAATAGTAATATAATTTCAAGTCGCAAACAGCTTTGCTTCATTTTTATTTCTGTAGCTATAAACATAGCTACAAATTGGCAGCGAGTAGTGTTTCTAAGGCAAGAGCATCGTGTCAACGGGAGGCACGAACGGCAGCCGCTTTAATTAGTGGCTATTTAACTTTCATTTAAATTTGTTTTGTCCATGTTTGAGTTTTGCTTGGAGAAATTTTGTTGAACACGAATTAAAGTTTTTCATTAATTATGCAAGAGGCAATTCATAAAGAATTCTCAAAGGTTCTAGTCTGTAATATAGCTGCTCTTAGCTATTTAAATGAGCTAGAAGAGAGGGATTTGGGTAGGCATGTATACATACATTTTCTACATATGTAGTAAAATTAAAAACTGTATTATTATTACAGTCTTGAGCAGAAAGCACGATATACTATATAGTATTTTGGCAGTGATCTTCTTTAGGGCTTGTATTATTTTCAGTTTTATTTATGCAACCGGGTTTTTGACTAGTCAGCCTTGTCTGCTAACCAAGTCTAGCGGGTCTAACTATTAACAAAATAGTAGTATAGATACAAACAAAATAGGTGCCCAATTAGCAAATCGTACTTTTGAAACTCATTAAGATTTTATAAAAACGCAATTATTTAAATAACTTCAGCTTTTAAAGCTATCAACGAAAATTATTTCAACGGCTGTATATATCTTGCGCCTAAAAACAAAAGGTCGACTGTAATCCTCTATCAAAATTCAGCTTACCGAAAAAACACCTAGAGAAGCGGAAGCCTCCCAAATGAAGTGGTTGGCGGAACAGGATAAGCGGAATGACTTTCCGGTCCCGGCGGGATCGTAAAAGTCAACGCATGCATTTAATTTCGTGAGTTATATTACTGGCTGCGTACCGTATACATGTGTGGCACCCTGGACATTGTCTGCATTGTTTACGAAACCAACTTAATTATACAATGTAACCGGGAACATTTTTAACGCACGAAATCCGCCTAAAGTTCCCGGACGTGATTAAGGGATCAGTTTTGGTGGTACAGATTTTTTTGGTGGTGAATTGCTAATTTAATATTTTGCATTTTATCTGTAGCGTTGTACGTGTACGACAATGTTGTGTTATTAGATGTTATTTCAGTGTGAAATTTATTGAAATACGGAATGATCGAGTTGAAATCAATTCAAGGTTATTTTTATAGCCCTACCCTACCTTTGAGGCCTCAGCTAACCTCACCTGCAAGCCCATAACCTGCTGAATGACAGACAAGTCTTCAGCGTGGGTTCTCCTCTCAGGGTTGAGAGAGCAGACGGCAGTAGTTTTCACTTAATCCAAATCACCAATAAAAGGAGTTAACGCGATGATGATTATTTTTCTAATCAGACAAAAGTAAAAAGCTGCAACCATAAATGTTATTGTATATATTGATGACTATATAGAAATTGTGCGTGAAGCCACAACTGTAAGAACTAAGCCCACCATTCACTACATGCACGGCGAGCCGAGCCGCGAGCCGCACCCGTCCGCGGAAAAAATTATCATCGCCCACACATTACGCGAGCCCTCCAGTCGCTCTTGAACTTTGGCGAGCCTTGCATGTGCTATAAAGCGCGTGTAGAGAAAGGAATGGTTGAATGAAATAGGAAGCAAAATATCATCATGTAATGTAAATTATCAAAAAACTAACCAACCAAACTTCAACCCCATGGCACCCCTTTAAGCCAAATACCTATTTATGTAGACCCGTTAGTTATTAATTTTCAAATAAGTAATAGGAAAATCTAAATTTCTGCCATAACTCTTTTTGATCATCGAAAGAATGTTATTATTGTACGTAGTAAGTAGCTGCGCGTACGAGAGCGCGATGGCAAAGACGAAGATCGCCGACAAATCCGCGGTCGCACACACAGGTACGGCTCGGCTCGGGTGCGGCTCGCGGCTCGTATCTCCGGGCGGCGAGCCGCGAGCCGCACCGCTAGCCTCGAGCCGCACCGAGGATCACCACATACACACGGAGATTTGTCCGCGTACTTGTCGCCAGCGACAAATCCGGCGGATTGGTACGTCAATGAATGCCATATACAATTAGTCAATTAGTTATATACAAGTGTCATATACAATTATGTCATACTATAAACAAAACATGACACCATTACTCTAATGACAAGATTCATACACAATATTGACACTTCGGCGTTTAATTTCTCGAATATCCTCCAGTAATAGATATTTGCACAGAATTTGTCGTATGCGTGTTGCTGAGTACATATACATGTGTTGATATTTGTGGACAAATACGGAGTTTCATCCCTCTGAGTCTACGGAGTTACGTATTTGTGTACTACTGAGTGCCATGTCTCAGGTGAAATGAATGAGCTAGTTATATCATGAATATTGTTTTCTGCGTATTACATTTTGTGTGCGATTGGGGATCCTGACATCTATTAATTATCTATTTATAATTAAATTGCATGCGTGTCATAAGTTGTATTTGACATTATTATTTATATTATTATTGTAAAACTTAATATTTCTACACCTATTATGGTAGAAAACCAACCACCTGTAATAACTTAAAGACCTCGATGTACCATATTTTTTGAAATAAAATCATTCATTCATTCATTACTCTTTTGGACAGTGTTATAAACTTCTCTAATAGGAACTGATTGGCAGCAGTTGGTAGCAGTACAGATTATCGGAAACGTCTTTTTGTACACGGAACTAGCGGGTCTGTTCACAAACATTTAGGTTACTGTTTTGTTGAACAGCATATGTAAGTAAAGGATACGATTTTATGAAGTAGATATTACTTTTTAAATGGTCTTGATACTTGCTAAGGCAATTTCAATTTTAAACTACCTGGCGACTCTTTGACGAAGCGGGAGCAATTGTTGTTTATGGCCCAGTTTGCTTTCCGGGAAAGGCAAAATTGTTATTACATTTTTCTTTGAAGGCAATTCTCAGTAGCGAGCATGGAGATTGGAAATGGTGTTGGATATACAGAAATTTTACTAATATTACGTATAAACAAACTTTCACAGTTTGTGCAAATGTTTGAATACTCAAAGAAAGAAAGAAAAATGTTTTTATTAGGACATACGCTGTAACGGGCAAGAATTCCTGTCTGAATTTTGGTACGAGATAAATTATATTCTTTACATTCCTGGAATAAGTTTTTACATAGGTTATTGGTTGCGTACCCCACTGGGAAAAAGTCGTGACTGTATGTATGTATGTATGTACATTGGTAGAGCCCTCAAAAGTCCGACTAGTCTAAATACAGAACTTAGATATCGCCAATGAGTTGTGGAGGTCATGTGGTAGTCGCTTTACGAAAAATATCGAAGCTAAGCTGCATCACAATTAGAAAGAAAAGCCGACCCCAAGTCAGTCTCCAGAGTCAGAATTGCCTGTTTGGATAGAACATTGCCAAGAACCTGCTTCTGCTTTTTATGCTGGCAATAGGTTCCTGGAGTTATTCGTACGCGATCAGTATTTCTTATGGTCATTTGCAAGCCGTAATGACTTTGCTGTAAATCCTACTAATATTATAGGTAAACGCGAAAGTTTGTAAGTATGGATGGATGGGTGTTGGTTGCTCTTTCATGTCTAAACGGCTGTACCGAGTTTAATAAAATTTGGTATGGAGTAAGTTGACATCCGGGATGTTTGGTCGCGATAACCAATATCCACGCGGGTGAAGCCCTGGGGAAAAGCTAGTATCAAATAAAGGTATCCAATTAGTCCCACCCTCCCCTTTCCTTCACAGGACGACACGTGCAGGGCTAAGATGCCATCCATTTACGGTGCAGAGAATACCTGCTAGAACTAAGCGTTTCAGTGATTCATTCCTATGCCGCACCACTAAGACCTGGAATTCCCTGCCAGCTCACGTGTTTCCTTCTTCCTACAGTCCCGGGTCCTTTAAGCGGGGCGTGAAAAGGCATCTAATGAGGCCGTCAAGCTGAGTGCCGCCACTGTTAACATGGTAAATGTTTACGATCGCGACCCTCTTTCCGAGACTTTGCCTTTAGTTTAACATCAGGCGAGATGAAGTAAAATTGATGTGTCCTGTATATATATAAAAAAAAAGTACTAATATACCGTAAAAAGTAACTTTGGAAAGAAAAGTTCTTAAGTGATAATCAAGTCATGGGCGTGAGGCGTAGCTTAAAAGTTTCAGTTGCTTAATTAAGTTAAAGCTTCTTTGATAAAAATTGGCTTTATGATGTTTTAATTATGATACTGTGATTGTCAGCATTTTATCTGAATGTCACATTACAAAAATTCGCGGATTCGATCTCCGCTCAGTGCAAATATTTGTGTGCATTTGTATTTACATTGGTCTGGTCGTCGTCGTGCCTTGGAGAACAAGTTAAGCCGTCTGTCCCGGTTGCCATACGAAATGTATGACATAGGTGAAATAGCCCACATAGAAGGGCTGATCCCCTGGCCGGTCAGCGGCGTCCCCATTGGCAGTAGTACTAGTAGGACATTCACAGTACAAAAAACAATGATAATGGTAAATTGTCATTGCAATGAATTAATTCATAAATAAAAAAAAAACAAAATACTTTATTTATTACTTTCTCATATTAAAATCTTAACATTCCAGCTCCAGTTATGTAAATCCTAATATTTTGCAGCAGCTTATGTGAGATACTTCTTAGTTACATTACTTCTTAATGAAATGTTTGACGGACTACAAATATTCATATATTCTTCACCATATTACATCGTTGCAAAATGATGTCTGTAGGAATCCTAAAAGAAGAATATTAAATATTTTGAAGTCTGCCTTCTAGAAACATGTTCCCAGCATACGGAAAAATTGCATGACATTTTGTAGTAACTTCGACGCAAATACTTACTTGTTGGAATGAAATTCTTAACAAATAACACTACGTCTTTATATTAAAATAGTTGAGTTTCCTGAATAGTTCGGCCTCCTCAATCCCCATTCTTTGTATTGTTATGAAATTATTGAGTATAAAATATTGAAAACTTATGAAATAACAGTCGCTTCATTTCAAAACTGTTAGGAAAATAGGTACAGAACTAAATAAATTAAATTCTTCGTTGTTTTTTGACTTAGATGAATGGATAATAGTCTGGGTTCTGGGGGAAAATATGACTGATAGAATAAAGATAATTATGTATAGTAGTTCAATGAAACTGATAAAAATTCAATTCTGATGTCTGTGTTTCAAAAGATAAGATTTTCTACAAACCTGAGCACTTTTGGTACAAAATAAATGTTTTCTCAACTACTACTATTACAATATTAAATCTGAACATAATTCAATGAACTATTTGACAGCCTCTGTGGCGTGGCGGTAGTGCACGTGACTGCCACGCAGGAGGCGCGGGTTCGATCCCCGCTCTGTGCAAATATTTGTATGCATGAATATGTCTGGGTGTTCATATGTATATTATGTATGTATTGACAAAAAAAAGTATATAAGTATGTTTATCCGCATTCTAGATTCCATAACACAAGCTATAAAAGCTTACCATAGGTCTAGATAGCGTTGTGTAGAATGTTGTGGAATATTTATTTATTTTTTTATTATCCATATTATTTGTTTCACGTAATTTTTTTATTAGGAATTAAATCTAAGAGTACTGAAATAGACTGGATATAGACTCCCGAGCTTTTACTACGAATATTTAAACGAAATACTTCAGTACCAATTTGCTTGACCCAAGATCCCAACTCAAAACCCCAGGAAATATGAATAATACAAATTAAGTTGCTTATGTAGATATAATGTTCTAAAGTTATTTCATATTCACGAGCTACATTATTTTTTAATCGCATAATTCTTTCGTAATGGCTGCGAAAGGGTTTATCGTTGTTATGGTTTATTATTATCTTGAAAAGTGCTAAAACCCTTTTATTACCCCTTTATAAATGCCGTAAAATATACTCCGGGATTTATGTCCCTTACTTTTTGTTATCTACCTCTAGGTACTGTAATCTACTTTAATCCCGACTGGGGCGATGTCTATTCGACAAAAAATCGGTCCTTCACTTCAATTTGCATGTGAATAGCCGACGCAGTTCTCTTGGCGGACATGAGTGTCGTGGGTACATTTTTTGCGGATCTCCGAGCAGCCGTGATTAACATAAAATGTTTGTGAAAAGCCCAATATATGGAGCGTATGACTTGATGTGTGGAACCTTCCGCCTACATAATACTTGATGAATAAAATCTTCTTCCATAAGATATATGTTAATATCCCATAATCCTCGCCAATATTGAGCAAGATGTTTTTTCACGTTAAAATCTCGGCGAACGACGAACTCAATTGCAGCCTTGTAAAGTTAGGCGAAATATGATTGCCTCTTAAGTAGTTATGGCGGCTGAATCCCTCGTCCCTACCCGTAATTCAAAACGTACTCGTAATTCAATTTGCATGATGAACTTAAAATAATAATACTCGTAGCTTCCTCCTTCAGTTATATTAATATATCCTTCAATTAAGCAATTTAACATCATAATAAAGACCAGAATGTTGCCATAAAATGCTCAAGTCGGGTCGGAAATGACTTTCAAGTTGGCCCTTTTTACACAAAACGACAAATTCTCTCGAGCGCTCATTGACCTTTAACAGGGCTTCGAAGTGAAAGTTAATTAAATTTCTGCTTAGACTACAATGGAAATTTGCATCAGGTGTATTTACCTGATGCGAATTTCCATTGAAATAACCAAAAAGAGATATTTGAATACAGGAGCTGTGTTATATAAAATAATGATTATTTATTTCAGTGAGAGCAGATTGATAAGGGTGAAGTGAAATTATTTCATGCGAACAAACATAGTAAATATTTAGGAGACCACTCGTTTTCTTGGCGGCAACTACTATATGGTACCAAGAATATCACTAAATTATTTCCTCAGCGGTTTCGCTATGAGATTTTATAGCTACAATCCCAAGTGGAATCACTGAAACATACATTAGTAGTGGTACTTCAGTATAAATGTGCCGTTCAGAAAAATGTTCTCGAGTGTGTATGTAAGATGTAGAAGCTCGCTGCGGCCTTTGAGCTTTACCGTAACTAGATGGATTTATTTTACTTTAACCTAAAACTGGGATTCGGAAATTATTTACTTTGAGATCAATAGTGTTTCTACTGAGTGTTGATAGATTCATGGCTTTTTATGACAATGTTGATAGATTGTTTTTCGAACTTAAGTTGACTTAAGCGAGCGTATCAAGTGATAAAATGGTGCACTATGAATGGCATGCAATTGAATCCTAAAAAATGCTGTTTCATAAGATTTACCAGAAAGTTAAAACCTGTCGCTTCATCCTACAGCATACGGGGTAGTGGCATAGGGGAGGTTGAAACTGTGAAAGACCTGGGTGTGGTCCTTGACAGTAAGTTAACGTTTGTGCCTCATGTAGAGCAGACCATTAAGAGGGCCTCGAGAATGTTAGGATTTGTTGTTCGTAACGGGAGAACCTTCCGAAAGCCAACTACAAAAATTCTACTTTACAATGGCTTAGTCCGTAGCATCTTGGAATATTGCAGTCAAATATGGAGGCCGCACTATGCTGTTCACTCACTTAGACTTGAGAGGGTGCAGAAAAGGTTTCTATGGCATTTATGCCACAGTGTTGGGTTAAGGCATTCCTTGAGGTCGTACAGTGAGAGATTACTACATTTTGATATGCAATCTCTGGCGAAGCGTAGAGATTACTTAGATGTGACTTTCCTTTTCAAAATCTTGAGGGGACTAATAGACTGCCCACAGTTACTGAATAAATTTAAGCTGACTGTACCTTCAAGAAACCCAAGAAAAGCGATTGCTCCTCTTACGGCCCCATTCAGAAGGACAGAGTTTGGCAGAAACTCGGTCGTTCCCCGATTATGTAGGTTACTAAATGGGTTTAGTACTTCGGTGGATGTGCACCATGACTCTCAGTTCACATTTAAAAAAATGATCAAACTCGGTTTAACTTAAGACACTCTTCTTGCTTATCATTGTATCTAATGAATTTAATCAGCTTTTAATTACATAATATAATATAATTTAAATTTAAAATCAATCTGCCTTAATACATCTTGTCTTGATTTTAATTTAGTATAAAAAATTTAATTTAAACTTGAAATGTATGCTTTCAATTTTTTTTTTTTTTTTTTTTTTGTAATTTTGATTTTATATAATTTTTTTTTTTTTTCATTGACATGATGAAATACTAATTAATTGACATGTGTAAAATTGACATTGCGACTTATTGACTCATTGTAACCAATTAATTGACGCATATCCTTAGCGTTTTATTCTCTTGGTGCTTGTAGGATTGTTGAATTATCGTTATATTATGTCATGCCGATTTCAATTTTCTACTTGACCAACAAATCGAGCATGCTGTGGCTGCCTTAAAAGGTTGAACAACCATAATGTATTCTGGATGTATAAGTGAAAATTTTATTGTATTGTTGTACTTAACCAATGGCTGTCCAAAATAAATAAATAAAATAAACTTTTCTCCTGAGTATTGTAACATAATATTAGACGACTATGTTTGTAAAGGCCATGATACCGGAACTCTAACATATTTATTTATGACAATGATAAATAGTTCGTATTTTATCAAATATAATTCTAAAAACCTTTTAAATCGTGTTACTGTGCAGTGGAGAACCACATGCATGTTCCATGTGGTTCTCGTAAACATTCAGTACAAATGTAAATGCTGTTATATGTTAGTCAAATATGGATCTTATTACTTCATAAATAAATAATACTCTTATTCTTCAAAAAATAGTTAAATACAATATTGACAAGCTGACCCCTCAATGATGTAATTTTTTTACCTAACTCAATTAGCTATATCAAATTTTTCTAATTATTTTGAAAACAGAAAGTATTATGACAGGAGCCGCAATCAGAGCTTCCGGCACTCACCTACGGAGCCCATAGGTCAATGGGACCGATATACCTATGGGGCTCATACGTCACCGGGTCTACACAGCTATGGGGCTTACCGCACAGAGCCCATAGGTCAAGATTGCAATAGGCTCGCTCCCTATTACGTCATGGAATTGTAAATCGTAATTGACGAAATGTGGGTGCTAATAGACCACTGCTTACCCCTTCAGGGATTTACAGACGTGAGTATATGGATGAATGGAGAGTAGCTGCAGTTGCGGCTTGTTCCCAATATTTCTGGCATACCTACGTAACTACCTATCAAAATATAATATGTAAGCGATTTAATTTAACACGTAAAGCACATATTACTGATTTTTATTGGTGCAAATTGTAAAATTCAACTGAGTAAATGAATTATCGCATTGCTGGTAAATGGTAAGCATTTATTCTGAGAAATTCTCATTATGCAAGCATATGCCGATGATTTTTAAACAAGCACCTAAGTATTCTGTTTATTTCGTAAAATGTTTTTGTAAGTATTTATAACGATATGTTAATGGTTTTTATGGGTAAAACCTGTTATTAAGTTTTGTTTATGGTGCGTATCACAGAGGCGGTATTCACTTTTAAAAGGTTTTGCACCTGTGCGTGGGTGTCCTTAGAAGTACATACATACCCTACATATAGTCACGCCTATTCACTGTATGTTTACTGTCGGATTGAGAACAGCCCTATCAGTTAGTCGCCTTCTTCGACACCTACAGGATGAGTTTGGGTGTCCCTATTCTACTCCACTGGGAGTCAACACCGCAAAAGTAATAACCCTTGCTATTAGAAACCAGTAATCGTTTAGTCCACTCTCGACCCCTCGACCCCTAAATATAGATTTCTAAACCATTATTTTTTACTTCGAAATTTAACTTTATTCTTGAATTCTTTTTTCGTGCGGCAATCCCCTTCGGATACCTGCCCCGACGGAGCCGGAAGGGGAGGTTATGTCGGACTCGAACCGACTAAAACTACACGATGACTGAGGGTAGTGGTGCTAGCGTGGTGAGGTTGTTTTCGACATATCCCTCGCACCCCGGCTGACCCAGGGCCATCCCTTATGGTCTGACCCTCCTCGGGGGGACAACGGTGCTCTCGACTCATTCCCGCATTAACTATTACACAATATTAGTTTAGGCAGCAACTGGTTTTAATAATAGTACCAGTATTATAAAAGTGAAACTTTTATTTGGAATCTTATATACGAGTTAAACCCGTAATTAAAATGCCGAGTAGACTAGCCCAATGTAAATGAAAATTCATTCAAACCTATAATAATAAGATTAAAAAGAATGACTTCTTAAGTTACTTACTGTAATAATAAACTAATCAGATGCCTTAAATATTTGAATTTAGAATGAAATTGGTTGTAATCTTGAAGAAAAAAAAACTAAATTTAATGTCTTAATTCAAAAAGGGCATTTGGTTTGAATAATAACATTAACTTAAGCTATTACTAAATAACAGACTATGTTGGAGAAGATTAAGAGTAAGACCTTGTAAGTTTATTCTTAATGTGGAATACTTAATTCTCATGTAGGGGTAATTTTTGCAGTAAAAGGCCTTTCGTATACGTCGAGAATACTTTAAGTAACATATAACTCTCTTTTATGTTTTAGGGTAGAAAATTTAGGCATTTAGGTATTAATGCTTAGATACTTTGATATATGAGCTAGGATACTCTGCTAATTAAATAACAATTACGCGTACTTACATTTAGAATAAAAATATGGTGGATCCTACTTTTCACATAATATTGTGAATATTAAATTTTGTAAGAATATGTATGTATTTGTGTGTGTTTGTTACTCTTTTATGCTAAGCGGAGGAAATAATGTGGATCACATTTTACGCAGAATTAGATTATAATTTGAAATAACACACTATATTACCATTTATACCGGTAAAAGGATCATGTAGGGTGTATGATCAGGATCAGTATATTATAAGAATGGAACTGCGAGGTAAGAGCTAGGTAATATGGATCCAACATGTTAAAGTCAAACTCTTACGCCTTTTCGGATTTCGTTTCTGTTTCATTCACAAATTTCATTACCGTGAAATTAATTTGAAATAAACAGTAACAATGCCCACAGTACGATTTTGTGAAGTACTCGCAAACAAGGGAATTATTCTGAGTGACATCGAGTTTCAAACACAGTGGTAACATGGGAAAACGGCTGAGTCCAATTGGTTAACATAGAAGAGAGATCTGGAGTAAAACTGTTATGAACTCGCGTACTTACGAAACGGTTTGTCACTCAAAATAAGGGGCCAGTACAATGAAACTAATTAGCAAACGGGCTATTCTCACATGTGTGGAGGCAATCCCTTTTGCCGACCATTAAAAGACCCATATCACGTTTCTTTCTCTCTGTTCTGTATAATATAAGTGAGTGGACTCACGCACACGCTAAACAGATTAATTTCAGCTTCAAAACAAATGTTGACTCGTTAGCCCAAAAATTGTGAAGGGTGGTTAGCTAAATAATTGTAATACCTAGTCCTTCTGCTATATAATCTTTAAGGATATTAATGAATTAAATTAAGAACTAGAGTTGAGTACTTTTTGATTTCTAAGGCTTAGTTGCACAATACTAGCCGCGGGAGGCGCGGGTTCGATTCCCGCTCAGCGCAAATATTTGTATGCATGAATATCACTATTTGCATTGGTCTGGGTGTTTCTATGTATAATATGTTTGTATTTACAAAAAAAAAGTATATAAGTATGTTTATCCGCATTCTAGATTCCATAACACAAGCTATAAAAGCTTACCATCGGTCTAGATAGCGTTGTGTAGAATGTTGTAAAATATTTATTATTATTTATTTACTACCTGCTAAAGTAAGTGGCTTAAGTCAATTTTAACATTAACAGTAGCAATAACTCTAACGGTTTCTGCTAAATGTTTCGCATCAGTGTATTTAGTAGTTAGGTTAAAGTTATCAGGGTTGCAAGTGAAATGAGGCATTATTTACGTCAAATTCCTTATGGATATTATTTTGATAGTGGTTAGCTGTCATTTCTTATGTGAGATATCAAATCAAACTCATTCGTTTTATACTTCTTATCTTCTTATAATATAGAAACTTTCTTTTTGACAGATTTTAACCAATTTAACGTTAACAATGATAATAACCGGCCGACCGTGGCCGGTTACGGTTAGCGTCAAGTTGACGTCATATTAAATGTTGTTAAATGGTGCAAACTATTTTTTACCTGACCGGTACTTTTTTTTTTTTTTTTTTTTTATACCACTTAGGTGACAGACAAGCACACGGCCCACCTGATGGAAAGTGGTTACCGTGGCCTATGGACGTATGCAACACCAGGGGCGTTACACTCGAGCTGCCTACCCTGAAGAAACCTTCTAATGCCCCTCTTGAAGAACCCCATATTGTAGTCGCTTGGGAAAACCGTGGCAGGGAGTTCATTCCACAGCTTGAGCGTACGTGGGATGAAGTTCCTTTCATACCGCACGGTGCGTACCGTATTCGGATGCAATGTGTGGGGATGAATTCCCTGTCTATGGCGAGCGGTGCGATGATAGAATGTAGCTGTGGGCATCATGTCAAATAATTCATCTGAGCACAAACCATTATATAGGCGGTAGAAAACACACAGTGAGGCAAAGTCCCTCCTGAGGCTGAGAGGTTCCACATCACCTGCGAGTATGGGACTGTCGACGAGCCTCAACGCACGTCTTTGCACCGAGTCGAAAGGGTTAAGCTGGCGTGCGGGCGCCCCGGCAAAAAGATGACAGCAGTACTCCATGTGGGGTCGAACCTGTGCCTTATAAAGAAGGAGTCGCTGCCCCGCAGTGAAGTACTGCTTCGCCCTGTTAAGAACTCCAAGTTTCTTTGATGCCAGCTTAACCTTGTCCTCTAAATGACTGCGGTACTGGACGTCACTTGAAATGTCGACGCCTAGGATCCCGATACTCGGGGCAATGGTAAGCCGTGTGCCCAGGAATTGCGGCGCTACAATAAATGGGGTTTTCTTAGCGGTGAATACACATACTTGTGTCTTGGTGGGGTTGAACTGGACCAGGTTTAGTCGACCCCAATCGGATACTCCCGAGAGAGTAGTCTCGATTTCTGACACAAGTTGTTCGCGACTCCCCTCCACCTCGGACTGGGGGATGTTTGCACGGCCCGTGTAACATGCGTCTCCAGTACTGTCGTCCGCATAGCAATGAATGGAGTCGTCCGACAGCATGTCATTGATATGCAGCAGAAACAGGGTTGGAGACAACACGGAACCTTGTGGGACACCAGCGTTTATGTCCATGCGGTCCGAGCGACTGCCGTCCACGATGGCTTGGATGCTTCTGTTGGACAAAAAGCTGGAAATCCAATTACACAGCCCCTCAGGGAGTCCATAAGATGGTAGCTTCGCAAGAAGACCTCTGTGCCATACCCGATCGAAGGCCTTCGCTATATCTAGGCTGACCGCTAGTGCCTCACCTTGGCTCTCGATGGCTTGCGCCCAACGGTTTGTGAGATACACAAGAAGGTCACCGGTCGAGCGACGCTGGCGGAAGCCGTACTGTCGGTCGCTCAGTAGATCGTTACCTTCAAGGTATCCCAGGAGCTGTGTATTAATAACACGCTCCATAACCTTCGAGAGAAGGGAGGTGATAGCGATGGGCCTGTAGTTGGACGGGTCTGTCCTGTCGCCTTTCTTAGGCACAGGATGCACATATGCGGTCTTCCACGAAGCCGGAACTCGTCCAGCGGAGAATGAGAGCGCGAAGAGTCGTGTAAGAACAGGGCACAACTCTGGAGCACAGTGCTTAAGCACCATTGCCGGTATGCCGTCCGGCCCACTCGACTTTCGAACATCTAGAGACTTAAGTTCTCGCCGAACCCTCCGCTGGGTGATTTTTACTTCACCCATTGAAGTTCCACACCAGGGTATACTAGGTGGTTCGGCATTCCCATCGTTCATAGTCGAGTTTGACGCAAAGAGGTTACCTAAAAGATCGGCTTTTTCCTTGGTGCCATGGGCCAGACTACCGTCGGGTTTTAATAGCGGCGGAAGACAGGACTGGACGAAGTTTCCCTCGGCAGCTTTGGCGAGCGACCAAAATGCGCGACTACCGGATGGGAACCGCGCAAGCCGCTCACCAATTCTGCCGATGAACTCAAACTTAGCCCTGGCCGTTGCCTTCTTACTGGACCTCGAGGCAGCATTCCATTTCCGCTTCACTTCACCGATGTTCAGATCCTTATTGGCGAGGGCCGTGGTCCAATCCTTATAGGCAGATAGTTTGCGAGTTCTCGCTTCTCTGCAGGACCTATTAAACCACGGACGCTTGCTCGCTCCTGTCGCGATCCAGCGGTTGGGGATATAGCACTCCATGCCCGCTAGGATCGCGTCAGCGACTGCTGTTGCACAGGAGTCTGGATCGTCTGAAGTGAAGCAAAGCTGCCTCCACGGGTACGACGCGAAGAATTCCCGCAGTCCGTCCCAGTCTGCTGACCTGTAGTGCCAGACATGCCGCCACTGAGGTGGCCGCGGTGGTTCAGGTCGCATAAGAGACACTTTTGCCCGGACGAGGCTGTGGTCCGAAGTACCAAGTGGAGCTTCCACAGTTACGGAGTACTCATCCGGACGCGAAGTCAGCAGAAGGTCCAGTATAGAAGGTCTGTGGGTCTCGATATCTGGTGTTCTAGTGACAGAATGCATCAGTTGAGAGAACCCATAGGTCAGGGCGAAGTCGTGAGCAGCCCTTCCCGCAAAATCAGTCCTGGGAGACCCCAGCCACTCCACGTGGTGAGCGTTGAAGTCCCCCAAGAATACTAAGTCCGCAGTAGGATATTGCTCAATTACCCTGTCCGCCGACCGCTGCAGGTGCTCAAACAGCTGAGTTGTGCCCAAGTCACCGCTATGAGACCTGTAAAGGCACGCATAGATACGGGTGTGGCCACCGTGATCTATACGCACCCATAGAGTTGACAGGTCCCTGTCTTCGTGAATATGAAGACGGCGGCAGCAAATATCATCCCGGACATACAAGCATACCCCGGCGTGACTCATAAAGTTATGTTCGAGTTTATACCCGGGGTACATTAGGTAGCCTGTATCGGCCGGGCATGATATTTGCGTCTCCGTCAGAAAGAACAAGGTTGGCTGCGCGGTTTCGAGATGGTGGTGGACCTGATTAAGGTTTGAGTGAAGGCCCCTGATGTTGCAGAAGTCCACTTGCATCGTGGAAGATGGTGCCGCGGTGGGTACTTTAACAACACTGTTAATGTTAAAGTAAGATGCTGCAACCCAGCCTAAAAAAAGCCTCGTCTTTAGAGAGATTAGAACTGGTAAATCTGTAAAATGAAACAAAAGCTAGATGATAAGTAAAATTTGTTTTAAATAGGTACATGAATAATATGAACTCGATGACGATGACGCAATGGTTCAATTTTCGATAAGATGTGCCGTATATATGTTGTAAAATGTTTTCATAACCTCAATCCGCACCCACTGAGACTTCAACTTAACCGAAACAGAACGCTAGACTAGTTCCGAACAGTATAATATAATCTAATCAGTTAATTTCTACCTCTACAAATAATATTGAATACAGACGAGTACAAACTATACACAAGCGATACGAAATTAATGCGGTCTATATGAGAGTATATCTTGTTCAATGTCCTCCAGTCGGGCCCTCAGTAAATTTCATTAAGATACCCACATCAAGTTTCTTTGGTATTACCTGTTTAATTTCTCTAGCTATTTCGTTTACCTGTACGCGGGAACCTATCAGCTATTCATTGAAAATGCTTTGAGATTAGCTTAGGTAAGGTTGGTAGGTACACAGGGAAAATCTTTGAGCAGTATTTGTTCGGGAGAGTGCATTAAGGTAATTTGTATTTGGCGCAGTTTCGCGCTGTTTAAGTATGCATGATGGATCCTGGTTTGAAAATGGTGCATAATATTATTAGTAGCTACATCTAAAAGTTTTTGATATATTCGTAAGTATTTTTAGAATAGATATGTTAGCATTAAATTCAATGAAATTTTAGTCTGTAAATATTTTAACATTGTTGGGCCATGTATTATTCTGAAAATGTAAGTGACAAAAGGTGAGCTTAAATTTAATAGGTAGGGAGGCCACGCAGCTAACTTTGGAGTTACTCGAGCGTCGCGGAAACCTATTAGAATTGGTAGATTATATGACAGAAAAAATAATGGTATAGTGCGTCAAGAAAGTCGTGAAATTAATGTTGGAGGAACTAAAATTTTTCCTTGTACTTGCAACACTCAATAACTGCCAAACTGAGTTATCAGTTGTCAAATCATATGCAAATCTTACTTTCATTGGAGATGTTTCGTGTATTGTTTGCGTTTATATAATTACTGTTCATCGTGTAACAGCTTTGAGTGTAAAAATTAATTGATATGTGAATAATAGTTGTGCGAGCCATGTCGTATTCAAAGTATTTTAAGGATATAGTATGAAACACACCGGAATTTCAAGCCGGCAAGCTGCTTTCTGGTTTTGACGATGTTGATGGCCAAACAGCTAAATTAGCCGGTACGTACATATACTTTAATGATAAACAAGGTATGGGAAGTGTAATCTATTAAATATTATGTGTTTTAAGTAAATATTTTATGTTTCAAAGCATTGTTTCAATTTGTTGTTGTTATGTCATAGACCTACGATTATAACAAATCATAGTGCAACACTTTGACGTTTTTGAACATTCTTGATCCACTCTACAGTATAAACCACTTAGGCCCTTATAACTAATAAAAAAATTCACAGGGTATTAATTATACCCCGTGTATTTTTAAGCTAGGTATATCTAGCTGTATTTATCCGGTACGTTTGTATTTGTTACAGATTTTCAAAAGCTGATTTCATGACATCATTTCAGTATGAGATGATATTTCCAGTGAGTCGGAAACTATCGACATAAATTACACAGGAGTTTCAAGCAGCATTTTAGGTGTTCAATACTCGGATCAATAAATTATTCTTTTATAAGATCTTTTGTTCTTATTTTTTAATAATATTATTAAAAATATATCATTTGTGTAAATTTCAACTGTCTAGCTATCACGGTTCATGGCAGACCTTAGTAAAAAGGTCCCGTTTTATTCTTCGGGTCTGCTTTGAGTAAGAAATCGCTCGAGATATGTATCTTGGACCTAAAATGTGCTCAAAATGTGGCCAGTGGCGGTGGATGAGCTCAAAATCACCAAGCATAGATTATTGAAAAACAACCTGCGCGCGGCAGGTCCTCGTTCGTCTCGCAATTTAGGTCCAAGATATAAACTAAAAACGTCCGACACGCCCGCGCCGTGTCTTTGTACTTGGGGTCTTATACTCAACTAATGACCGAGGTATTAGGGTAACCAATATGGCATTTCCTTCACACCCCAGTAACCTTGGGCCATATACGGTTTTAAGATGGTCCTCTCGGGTGTGGGAAGCTGTGGTGTCATCATCTAACCTCTATGCTAGTCACAGGAACCCGTGGCGAACCTCCGAGCAGCTCTCTATAGGGTTACTCCCGCGGCAGTCGTTAATTGCAGTAAGGGGTAGCGTCTACCTTGAGCTGAGGAAGAGAGAGCAGAGAAGCATTGCCGTCTCCGTTGTATAAATTGCACCGAATGGGGGTCTCAGATCACGCGCGCCAAGGCGCATTTTAACGTAATGTCTTTGCTCCTAAATCGTTACGCTGTTAGTTTTATTAGGCTTCAAGTTCATGTTGACACATGTAAAGCAGGTGCACCGTGTGCTTATTAGCCACGTAAGTGGTACAAAAAAACATTATGCAAGGAATGAATACTTGAGGAATTAATAATTTTCATTGTAGGTATGTATTGACAACACTCCACGACTTCCAAACCAAATCACTCGTTGATTTCGATGTATGACTTTATGTATACAGCCAATTCCTTTACCAATTCAGCAAAAGGTACATTTTTTACACAGTGAAGAAAGAAGTACCTACACTAAAAAAACTTCAGGCAGTTGTAAAGTTGTATACTTAATACCTAAATAAGTGAAAAAAAGAACTGTGACATTTTTTTACTTTTATTTATTAACTAGCTTTTGCCCGCGGCTCCGCCCGCGTGGATGTCGGTTATCGCTACCAAACATAGCCTATGTCCTTTTTCATGGTCTAATCTACCCCTATACTAAATTTTATCAAAATCGGTTCAGTGGTTTAGGTGTGAAAGCGTAACATACAGACAGACAGACAGAGTTACTTTCGCATTTATAATATTAGTATGGATTATCATAATGAAATATGTACTGCTTTATACCGTAAAAAACAACAGATCAAGACTGTTCAGTTGTAGTGTGACAGGGATACCAGATTAAGCGCAGCAGCGCCACCCTCAATTTTCACGACTTTCTTGACGGGCTATATATAAAGTTTCCACTTTTAGTGGTGGGGTAGCGTATACATAAGATAATAAAGAAAATACATATAACATTCATCTTATTTAAAATTTTGTATTAATTTTTATTTCATGTTTTTCAGTTAATCTGGTTTGTTTAACTGTAAAATTAATATTAAATAAATCACATTCGAGTAAACACGGACATATCTTTACAAGTTGAATGAATTTTTACAGCATTAAGTATGCTAACTATACAAATCGAATACATAGGGAAAAAGAAACCGTCGCCTTAAAGACGTATAAGATGGGAAATTTGAATCACATCGGGCGTGTCTCGGTAGCCGAATTGGTCAATTCATTCCCCCTGTAAGGGAAAGACTGCGGGTTCGAGTCCCACCCGAGACGATTCTTTTTCCCTATGTATTCGATATCTTTACAAGCTTCCCACGTCCTTAGGTTACGCTTAAATCGCGAGATTTTCAAAATGGACACTTGTTAGCTAGTAACTAACCTACCTTATCTTAATCCGATGCGTAAGTGTAAAATCATAGAACAATTTTTTTTTGCGCACCCATCCATATTGAAGGCTGCCTACTGGCTGGAGGAATTTGTCAATATCTAACTAGCCTCCCCTAGCTTAATCTGGCGCGCTCGATTCACTACCGAATTTCCATCTATGCATGCCCTACTATAATGCATGATAATATGGTTAAGTTGTGAATTGCACAGAAAGAGTAGGAGGCATTTTAGGCAAACTTAACTTAACGTAAGGCGAGGAGACGGTGTAAATAGTACTCATACTGTTTAACAATCGCGCGTCTTGCACATCGCTTTGGTCTCAAGGCGACCAAGAGGCATACCACGTCTTTTTTACGAAGCGTTTTGAGACACAGTCGCCCGTGCCACGTCTTAAGTAGCTATACCTTAACGCTCGCCTTATGTCTCCTGCCTGTTCTATATATATTATAATAGAAAATCAAACGAACTTACCTGTAAGTGAAGTTCGATGACTATTAAACGATGTGATTCGCCCGAGAGATTACATTTTAATTTACTTGTAGTAGCACGCGTGAGTGCTGCCATCGTACACAATTTTATAGCAACATTTAAAAAGAAAAAAATGTTAGCTAACTTGAGGGTATCTCATACACGTTTACCCCGTACAGGCCATCTGTGTTATACGCTATTTCGTGGTCTAAAGGGAATCATATGGACAAGGTCCAGATGGGGTCGGGGGGGTTGTAATCTCTCGGGCGAATCACATCGTTTAATAGTCATCGAACTTCACTTACAGGTAAGTTCGTTTGATTTTCTATTAAACTTCAGTGATTCGCCCTTCGAGATTACATTTTAATTTACTTGTAGGATGTTTAGAGTAAGAGACGAAATAGCATTAAGCAAATGATATAAAAAAGACGTCCGGCCATAACTCAATTATATTCTAAAAAGAACGAATAGATTACAGACCTGCATTACAAATGTAATGATTATTATTCAAAAATGGACAATAATCTTATTGTTAAACGATTAATCGAAGCTACCCTGTAAAACGAGCGGGCGAATGTCTTATTAGAGTGCACCACCAAATCTCGATTATAGAATTTCGCGAAAACTTGGGAACTTCCAGACCAACCAGCGGTTTTCTTAATGGGGTCTATACTTACACCTAGCCTATTGGCTGCAGAAGTCGCTGTATGTCTCGTGCCATGCGCTTTAATAACTGACGTGTCAATCCCGTTTTCTGCCAGGGTGACTTTGATCCATCGACTAATCGACTGCGAACATACCTTACGGAAAGGTTTGTTAAAACTAATCAAAAGAAAATCACAATTACTTGAATGAAAGAGGTAAATAATACTCCAGAGTCCTTGCTAGGCAAATAGAAGGACGTTCGTTGTAATAAGTTAGGTACAACGTGGGTCCACGACGTTTGATGTAATACTCTGGTTCATAAACGCCGTGCTGACAATACTCCGGCAACCAAGGTAAGACTCCGGTGTATCTTGTGCTGGGGTGAATAGTAAATTCGGATTAAGCTGGAATTCGATTCTATCTGAATTTAATAATTTTACATAGAAAGGAAACCAGGGTTGTGTAACAATACCCTCAGTATTATAGGAAGAAAGACAGAAAGAAATTTATTTGGCAATCAGTCACATACTTAAAATTAGATTACTTTAACAGTAATAATTTTTTGTAACACCTTTTGTATCAGGCAGAAAGGTAACGCGTAGAAAAAATATTGTGGCTATGATATTGTGAACGCGTCGACCCTAAACGCGTCAGGATCGCAATGCCAAGACACTAATTTGGGACATCTTTTGTTTATTCGGCTCGCAAATAAGTCAATCTCAGGGTGTGAAAAGGAACTGCTAATTCGAAAATCTGCACTGTCTGCAAGTTCCCATTCTATGTATGTCCGCATGCGTTCGACGAGACGCTTCGTCAGCCATGTAGTATATTAGAGCTTATATAAGAAGCGTATATAGACAGACCCCGGTCTTCGCACCACCGCCAGATTTGTCTACTTATGTTACTTAAATGAGGGATTTGAATGCCTCCCATTCTGTTGATGTATTGCTGTCGAATTGTCGATCCTTAAAATAATCTCTCAATTCCTGCAATCTTTTGCCAAAAATTTTAGAACTAAGAAGGCAGTGGTCAGTTCTAAAAACTTTATACGTTTGGTAACATCTTGTTCTGACCATCTTTATAGAAAAACTAAAGTCTACCAGCCTGCGGTGTTGCATTCTAGTCACCCGGACCCGGAGTTCCCTAACTCCGCGAGCCCCGGCTGTGTACTGGCGGGGCTCAGCGGTCGCTCTGCCGGCGCGGCAGCGGCGGTCGCTTGTGCCCACCGCGAATCGAGCTCGTCTTCGCTGGCGCTCGGTGAGATGGCGGCGGCTGGCCTCTCCAGTTTAAAAAACCCTCGATGTAGAAGGCTCTGATGGTCTACGTCTGGGTTGCACCCTCTGCTTAACAGGAGGAGGTCTCAACTCTGGCTGTCATGGCTGTCATCGAATTTCTTGTAAATCGTTTCAAAAAAGTGAGTCATCTCACTTTAGATCTTTAATATTATCTTTGACATCTTTATTATGGCAATTCAACAAAAGAGCACGCCTAATTTGTGTTTCACAAAAATGAATGTGACATAGGTAAAAATCCGCCAGTGTCACTAAGATTCTTTAGGATTTAATTCTTATAATCATCATCTATGAGAGCTGAAGTTAATAGTTTAGTTATTAGCTACGCCAGTTATAGCGTTTGCAAATCTTTTTTTTGATGTGACAACTTCTTATAATTCGATGGAGCCGGCTGCACGCACGAAAAAACATGGCGTCATGCGGCGTTACCTCGCTTTGAGGCGTTCCATTTAAAGCTTGAAATGCAAGCGAGAGCGCGGAACGAGCGACAAATCAAACAAATAAAATTTAAATTTTCTTTTGAAAAATGAAACCATTCCATTAGTATTTTCTTATGACGTTGTCACGTAACTATCGTCAGTAAACCGACTTTAGAGATAACCAATTTTTTGTTTGGAAAAACGAAGGACTTAATGATGTCCCCTTTCACCTCGTCTTTCAAGCCATCAACCAAAATGTCAGACCACCGAGAGGCAACATCCTTATGTATACAAGGGCCAAATTTATTTTCCTTTGGGAGCTCTTCTCCCAATGAACATAATAATATATCTAGCTCTAATTCGATACTTAGCTCCGTAGAAGTCAGCGGCGCGAGCGTATCCGCAGAAAATTCCTGGCCAGTGGGTGTCAGCGCCGGCGCGCGCGGTCGTGGACATAGCTGCGGGCGCGGGCTGCGGAGCGGTTGGCCCCACACTGGTGGGCCGCAAGACCACAAACTGTAACGCGGCCCTTTTAGTTGGACTGTCATCCGCATCAGTAGTGCCGATCACGTCAATTCCGGGTGATGGACATGATTCAAAAACACTCCAAAGTTAATCATAGTACTAGCCTCACGGACTTTAAGTACTCCAGACATGGATGTTATTATATTGATTATAGAATCAAAACACTCCAAAAATTAGCCACGGTACCAGCCTCACAGACTGGACTCCAGACATGGATGTTATTATATTGATCACCGATTCAAAACACTCCAAAGCTAGTCACGGTACCAACCTCACGGACTGGACTCCAAACATGGATGTTATTATATTGATCACCGATTCAAAACACTCCAAAGTTAGTCACGGTACCAGCCTCACGGACTGGACTCCAGACGTGGGTGTTATTATATTGATCACCGAGTCAAAACACTCCCAAGTTAGTCACTGTACCAGCCTCACAGACTGGACTTCAGACATGGATGTTATTATATTGATCACCGATTCAAAACACTCCAAAGTTAGTCACGGTACCAGCCTCACGGACTGGACTCCAGACATGGATGTTATTATATTGATCACCGATTCAAAACACTCCAAAATTAGTCACGGTACCAGCCTCACGGACTGGACTCCAGACATGGATGTTAATATATTGATCACCGATTCAAAACACTCCAAAGTTAGTCACGGTACAGCCTCACGGACTGGACTCCAGACATGGATGTTATTATATTGATCACCGATTCAAAACACTCCAAAGTTAGTCACGGTACCAGCCTCACGGACTGGACTCCAGACATGGATGTTATTATATTGATCACCGATTCAAAACACTCCAAAATTAGTCACGGTACCAGCCTCACGGACTGGATTACAGACATGGATGTTATTATATTGATCACCGATTCAAAACACTCCTAAGTTAGTCACGGTACAGCCTCACGGACTGGACTCCAGACATGGATGTTATTATATTGATCACCGATTCAAAGCACTTTAAAGTTAGTCATGGTACGAGCCTCGCGGGCTGTACTCCAGACATGGATGTTATTATATTGACTACCGACTTTTCATCACTTCATTTAGCAAATTCACCTTTTTTATATTTATTTATCGTTTATACAATTTGTATACAACAAATATACATAAGCATTACAGAAACCTATGCGGTTTATTATCTATGCTTAAGGAGTACGCTAGTACTATTATCTATTCTGTGCTTAAGGTGTTAAATAACAATAAA
This sequence comes from Eilema sororculum, assembly GCA_914829495.1. Taxonomy (NCBI): domain Eukaryota; kingdom Metazoa; phylum Arthropoda; class Insecta; order Lepidoptera; family Erebidae; genus Eilema; species Eilema sororculum. Next base: position 12,313,771 of record OU618552.1, on the reverse strand, counting down.
CAAGCGAGTTTAAATAGCGTGATTTGAGTCTGTTTGTTGACACTACGAGGCTTAATGTTAGGTATCTACATTGCGCAATTCCGAGGGCGGGCAGTGCGTTATTAAGTCGAGGAACCAGGTAGCCACTGCCCGCGTGTATACAGGACGGCATAGATTGTGCCGAAAATTTTGATTAGAAAAGATTTTTCTTAACTACCAAACGCTTAACTTGGGTATGCACTCTTGCAATATTAAAACAGACTATTGTCATTATCATTGATCTGCTGTTTGATGTTTTTTGATACAATTTTGCGAAGAATTCTTCGCTGAAGAATAAAAATACTTTGCAGATATGTGTTATAGGTATGTACGACCGTAGCTGCTTAATCCGTATTGGAAATAAGATTCAGCTAGGGATTCAGCTATCATTTTGACTTTATATGGAATGCGATTTTTTAGTAATGATATGTTAGCGAGGAACTAGCTGAGTTTATCGGAAACATACTCGATATGGACTCCAGTTCATTATGCTATCGCACCTGCAAAGGATGTTCGTCCACATATCATCATCACCACACATCGTCATCGTACTCACCATAATTCCAATCGGTTGATTTTGAATATTACTGGAAGTCGAATTGTACCTGCGGTGACGGCGCCTGCGACGAATCTTTGACTTTTGGCGTTTAGCTTCTTGAATTTTCGTTTTAAGTATTCCTCTTCATCACCATTGTAATGTTTACGCTTTCCCATCTTGTTCCGACACAAATCACATAAACTATCACTATAAATCGAATATATTTTAACACACAAGAAAAAACAAGTGCACGATGGCCGCCACACAAAACGTGTATGAGATACCCTCAAGTTAGCTAACATTTTTTTCTTTTTAAATGTTGCTATAAAATTGTGTACGATGGCAGCACTCACGCGTGCTACTACAAGTAAATTAAAATGTAATCTCTCGGGCGAATCACTGAAGTTTAATTCAGGCCTTAAGTAAGATTTTCATTTATTCTTGCTATAAAGTTAGACCAATAACCAAAATACTTCTACCACGTATAAATGATTACATTATTATACGTTATCAGAGACACTATGATAGTTTATAGTGATACATGGTGTTCAATATCCCCCTCTCTCCGCTTTCATACGGCATAATGGAAGTTTGACGTTGCAAAGTACCTGAATAAATTTTATTTATCGGTTTCAATATCGATTCCGTGTTCGTCAATTCTTTTACTTTCTCTGGTAGTAGGTGTCCTTGGTGTGTAACCGGGGCACTGTTGTAGTAATAAAGCACGAGAACATCAGTAGTGAAATGTTCTAGATAAGATTAAAGTATTTCATATGTGTGTTAAAAATAATAGTGGTTATAAAAAAGGAAATTATTTTATGATTATCTGCTATAGCCAATTGTAATAGATTTCGCATTCCACAAGTGTGCAATCAATAATTGATGAAATATGTAGAATGCCTTAAGGGTTTATACGTTTCATATAATGCGATTTCAAACTACAGTTATATGATTTTATAGTTATATTGATATTGAAAGAGTGTTTATCGTTTCTTAATTTAATAAAAGCACATGTATTTTCGTAAGATACTAAAATTTTACCTTATTTTTAGGCTTGTGGTAGGTACAACAATGTTGACCTCATCATAATAATTTATCCTCTTTCTGGTTTATATTCTGTAATTTGCTTATATTTTTGATGAAATATATCATAATAGTTGCCTTATATTTATCCCTATAGTTCATGAAATGTTTTGCAGATAATCGATATTGCAGTAGGTGAAGGCAAGGCCGTGTTTCAAACTTTTCAAAGGGTAGTTTCGCTTAAATCGTAGTGAAATTGTTCATGGTTTTAATAATTAGAAGTTTGACCAACACCATAGTGTTCACTTCCACCTTACTGACCTCAAAAGCTAATAAAGTAGTTGCGTTTGGCAACTCAAGAGATAAAGTATAATGGCTATAAAATAGTCTTACTGTCATATCAGATCGTGGTAGTCAGGGCAGCCTACTTAACTCTAACTCAGTATAATCATAATAATCAAGGTTTGTTTTAAGTGTCTTTGAGACAGATGAGGGTAATCAATGTAGAACTTCTCTTTCATACTACTATCTTTTATACTAAATCACAAGGTAAATTTCATTGGCGAATAAATGAGTACCACCTAGATGGAAACAGGAGTCAGCAAAGCAGTGATGTGTATTTTGCAATTTAAAATAAACACACATAGTAAGCGACATAAACTCGGGGCAAAATTAAATATGCACAGTACCAATACGGTCATAAGCGGAAAGAGTTCTTTTAATCTTCATGTAGATTGAGTACTTTGCCAGTTGCCAGAGCGGGGAATTGGATGAAAAAATGCACGTTGAGCAATATTAGCGCACTGGCTTCGTTCCATGTCCGCGAAGTCAAAGCAGTTTAGTGGTCAGATAAACAAAATAATTAAACGCTTATGGAAATTCTCGGGAGTGGTGCCAGCGAGGCAGCTTTATGTAAATATAAAGACTGTAGTTGTGGAGCGATGCGTCACAACAAATGCAACTACGCGACAGCGGCTAAATCCTGTTTTAATTTCAACTTTAAACTGAGTTTTATGAGCATTATGAATTCTGGGAACGTTTTGAACTTGAGATTGTGTTGAAATACTAACGGTGTGAATTAATTAAGAAGTTCGGGTAGCTCATCAGATTATTCGTGGTAATCTCGACAACGGACTTGGTTAAGGCGTCATGGCCCTTAATATCTTTTTTGGGCTACAAACTGAGAATAATTACTACATTTTACTACATACTCCTGCAATGGTTTTGTTCATTGATAAAAACATGAAGTATTTTAACAATGGTCATAGAAAAGCGGGTAAGTGACAATATAATTAATCTTGTATCCACGAATAAAAAGTGCTGACTTTTGCTTTGGTTCGTTCCTGAGGCAGAGAATGGCCAATACCATTGTATTGGCCATTGTAAAATAATAATGTTGAATAATATAATTCATAGTTGATGATTGAATAACAAATATACAATGCTCCCAATTCTGTTGTTACATCTCTAAACATAAATTTCTCTAAAAAAATCTAATTGCATCTCTTTCTTTCATGATCAGATAAAAAAGGACAGATGATTTTATTTAAGTCAAGACCTGTCAAATTAAGACAGCGCCTTGTTGGTGCGTAGTAAGTTAAGTCGCATGTTTGTAGATGTCGACTAAAATTGAAGGGTACCGTCAAGGCGCCGCACCGACTTAATTTGACAGGTGTTCACTAAAATAAATCATATCTGATAATGCAAGAAACAGATGCAATTAGAAAATTTTAGAGAATTTTAAGTTTAGAGACAACAGAATTAGCAGCAATATCTTCATAAACTTGCAATTGCAATATTAGTTGGATATAATATGATAGGATCTCCAATTTTGGTGGGACCACGAGTAAACGCCGCCGTACTAATACTATGACTTTGATTGGTAAATGTGTAATCTGTAGACACATATTGCTATTTACACAATTCCTGATACAGAACTCAGGTGTTTCCTTGTAGGTATACGCAGTTGAGGTATTGCTACCTTGTTGCGAGCTCATTGGAATTTTCGTCAAAATTGGTCAAACTTTGCCGCTCCATAGAAGAAAATTTTCGTAAACAGCAGTTCGTCACACGAAGATTTAATTACAGAGTATTTAATAACGAGGAATTCGACCTTGTCTTTCATTTCCTTTTTGAGAAATTACCTTCAATATTATTGTAGTTATGTCTTCTGATTTCCTGCTAATAGAATCTAGTTCAAACCCTTACGGTTCTTGGCCGTATCTCAAAACAAAAAAACGGGCAAACAGATTCACTCAAAGTCCTTAAAGTCATAGAAGAAACGTTTAGTAATGATCGGGTATACAAAAAGGAATTTCCAGGTACATACGTCCTACCTATATCACTAAATAACCATACCTTCCACTAATACAAGAAAATTAATAGGTCGAAACTAGTAATGAAAAAGTTTTGAGCAATATAAGTAGAGTTTAGGTAGTGAGTGAATGATAATTAATTTTCAAATATACGACAGCAAACAGTCTGTCGGAGAATGTATCAGGAGGCATGCCACGTGCAGCATTGCTTGACCACGTTCATCGCGGACAATAAACAATGGACTCCTCGGGAAAATGAAATGAAATTGAACTACATCGAGAAAAACAATTGGTCAATTGAGTAGGTAATTTCTTTTTGGTTAATTTGCTTTGGTACAAAAATAATAGAGATAAAATAATAATAAAATAGAAATAAATATCTTTAATGGCTATTTAAAAGTTTTTAAGCTCAATTCTTTTTTTTAAGAGTGCATTCTTCAATGGAGATTTTAGAAATAAAATAAGGATAGGCTTAAGGGGCCAGATCGTGAAAATCACCGAAAAGAGTGTTACGATCTTTCATATTTAACCTATTTAGATATGATTGATATCAATGATAATTTGTATATATTACATTCAAAGACCAAAAAATATGGTATGCTTATATTAAACTCTTAAAACCTAATAGTTGTTATATAATAAACGTCGACAAACCCACAAAATTGAGAAAAAAATGCAAAAACATGCCTTCGTATTTTTCAGATTTAACCCAATAAACCAACACGAATTAATAAAAAGAAACACTTTTTGAACACTGAAGGAACCAATAAATATTGCATGTACCTTTACAAACAAAGACTTCCTCTTTTAAAGCCCTAAAATCTAGATATGTTTTACGTAAATTCTCCATACAGGCTACGTGAAACAGGCTCCAGTCTTTGAGAAAATTCATACCGAAAATGAGTGATTTTAGCAATGAACCGGTATTTATTTGAAAGTCAAAGACTTCTTGATAGGGAAGAAAAAACTTATTTGATGATACATTTAATAATTAATCCAAAAAATCACTTCAAATTTACTGAAAAACGCGTAAAATAGTGACTTATTTCTGCCATATTTTTTCTCATCGCCAGTCAGTCGCCCACGGGCCTTCGAAGCAGGAGCACGTCTCTTTGGCGTGTGATGACAGTTCATGCATACACAAATAGGCCTACCAAGAAATATGTGAAATGAAAAATGGCGCCACCGTCTTCATTAATCAATTGGACCGCAATAAAATAGTATGCATTTCACAGTGACAACCGTAGTTCCGAATTTAGCCATTTCACATATTCGTTGGTACATTTATAGCATAATGTTTCAGATTTTGAGATACTCGCTTTAAGGTTTGAACTGTAAAGTTGGGGATATACCTAGTTAAAATATTTTTTGTAGAAACAATATTTTTAGGTTCTGTTGTAATGAAATTAGATACTAACTTCATGGTCTATTTTATATGAATGTATAGGTAAGTATATATGTATATTGTAAAGTAGCTGTTTCCGTACATATTAGTTATACAAAAAAAATTCGTTGGGTTATATTATATTAAAGATACTTTTTTTAATTTTTTTTCGTGCGGAAATCCCCTCGGATACCCCCTCTTCCGGAGTCGGAAGGGGAAGTTATGTCGGACTCGAACCGACTAAAACCGCACGCCGACTGTGGGTCGTGGTGCTAGGCCGGAGGTGAGGTTGTCGACATATCCCTCGCACCCTGGCTGACTCAGGGCCATCCCATACGGTTTGGCCCTCCTCGGGAGGGGTGACAACGGTGTCCCCGATTCGCCTCCGGAATGGGGAGGCGCGCTTTTGAGCGCGCCGCCGCCGTGGCCTGCTTCTGCTCGGGTGACAGGCGGCTCCACTCGTCCGCGTCACCCCCAGGCCCGCGCTCATGGGGGACGGAGGTCAGTCAGTGCCCTTATATTAAAGATACTGACTGATTTATATGTAGCAGCATCACTAGAGTCGCAGGAGTCGCGGGTAACAGCTAGTGCGACCACCAGTAGACCTGGTGCACGGGATTAGAAGCCTTTTGCATCGCAATGTTGCAGACACGGGTAATAACCTCAAGAAACCACTACACCTCATAGCCTAATCGAAAAGTCTGTCTGATGCTGGGGCCTTTACGGTGGTTTCTTACGGGCCTTTTAGTACACCAGTGCCGCCGACCTCTCCCGGTCGGCTTTTCAGCTTGGTCTGAGAAACCCGGTGGACGCATGGGTCGGTGACAGCAGCGACATTTATTTTGTTTTGGAGTCACGTGTGAAGATCGTATTCTCGGCAGCCTTCGTGTCCGTGACATAGCAAATAAAATGCAAGAGAGCCGCCATCGTGGGTACGATCACGTCAATCTGCGTCTGATCGATAAGGAGCGAACGTCCGAGTTCCATCACTGCAACGCGAGCGACGTCACGGGACTGCACACGCTCACCGAGCGTCCGGCGAGGCGGGAGCTCGAGGCGGCCCTGGGAGTGAGAGTTCTCATCCTCGCTACCCTGCTCACGGGCGTAGGCGTGGGCAGCCAGTATCTCCTTCTGCGTCCTCCTTTTTTCTTTCTAATGGTCACGACCATTTCAGGAGATGGTGGAACGGGCGTTGGAGGGCACAGACTGACCTCCGTCCCTCATGAGCGCGGGCCTGGGGGTGACGGGTAGAGCCGCCTGTCACCCCAGCAGAAGCAGGCCACGGCGGCGGCGCGCTAAGTAGCGTGCCTCCCCACTCTGGGGTGAGTCCTTGACACCGTTGTCCCTCCTCCCGAAGAGGGCCAGACCGCAAGGGATGGCCCTGGGTCAGCCGGGGTGCGAGGGATATGCCTAAGACAACCTCACCTCCGGCCTAGCACCACGTGCGGTTTTAGTCGATTCGAGTCCGACATAACCTCCCCTCCCGGCTCCAGCCGGGTAGGAAATGTAGGAAGAAGAGCTGCAAGATGAACCCTGAAACTGTGCAATTGGGTTGCTAGGTGCCTGCAGGAGCGCCGTATTCGTGTCCTCTGTGATATTTCCTATTATATAGAAAGAGAGTGGGTAATATTATATATGATATTACCCACTCTCTTTCTTCAGCTTTCATTGCTATGCAGATGATAGCACCTTACACGAGAGTTATCACGGAAATCCTGCGGCTACACAGTCTGATATCCATGAAAAAGGGTAGCTTCTTGTCACTGAGATTGACCGGATCCTGGACCACATTTTGCAATGGGACTCTGAGAACTTGATGGAGTTCAATGCTAAGAAGACGCAGGCACAGCAAAGGTATTTTCTTTTCTTCCACCATTCCATTCTTCAGAGCACACCACTACCACTAAACGACAATCCTGATCGGCATCTATTAAGGTCGTCAAGCTGAGTGCCACCATTGTTAACTAAGTACGTGTTTGTAATTGTGGCCCTTTCTTGAGACTTTGCCTTTATCTTACCGTCAGGCGACGAGAAGTCAAATTGTCGTGCTCGGCCCCCATACATTTAGATTAATATGCGCGCTCTATACATAAAATCTAAACTGTAAGTGATCTTCGGTATCTCGTACTTTGATATTTCGTACACTTTTTTAACTTCGGAATTTTGTAATTCGGGATTTAAAATCGTTATTTTTGTACGTAACCGGTAGGTATGGTCTGTCTACGCGGTGGGCATTTTAATTTTATGAGTGTTTTCAGTATCCTCAGATATCAACAATTAGGTGTAGGTATGTCCCCAGCCTTATTTTGTTCGAAATCTCATAATCTCTGTAAAAAGTTCAAAGTGCTATGTATGACACTGAAACAAAAGACATGCCAATGACGTCACGTAAGATAATATGACAGGGATGAATGTATAAGAAGAAAAGAGATACGAAATGTAATTGACAGACGTAATTCGTCACAATAAATCACATGACTCAAAAATGCACTCTAACCACAAGGCTTTAAGTAGTTTTTTCATCATTGGTAAGATAATTTTCACCATTATTTTGACTGGTAAAGAGCATCTAGCAGCCCACTGTGCATCTCGGTGATGTGTGCGTGCACGGCTGCGTCTGTATTTTGACAGATTTTGAGACGTGCGCTCCGCGGACTCCGTCCTTAAAATCCACGTTATTTATACCACTGGCACACCAAATTGACAGTGGTTACCGTGGCCTATGGACGTACAACAGGGGCCACACATGTGCTGCCAACCCTATCACTACATAGTATAAAGCAAAGTCGCTATCCGCGTCTATCCGTCCATATGTAAGCTTATATCTTTAAAACACCTCCGCGGCGTGGCGGTAGTGAACGCGACTGCCACGCAGGAGGCGCGGGTTCGATTCCCGCCCAATGCAAATATTTTTATGCATGAATATGGCTATTTTTTTTATACATGACACGTCAATTTGACTTCACCTTGCCTGATGTTAAGCTAAAGGCAAAGTCTCGGAAAGAGGGTCACCATCGTAAACATTTACCATGTTAACAGTGGTGGCACTCAGCTTGACGGCCTCATTAGATACCTTTTCACGCCCCGCTTAAAAGACCCGGGACTGTAGGAAGAAGGAAACACGTGAGCTGGCAGGGAATTCCAGGTTTTAGTGATGCGGCATAGGAATGAATCACTGAAACGCTTGGTTCTAGCAGGTATACTCTGCACCGTAAATGGATGGCATCTTAGCCCTGCACGTGTCGTCCTGTGAAGGAAAGGGGAGGGTGGGACTAATTGGAAGAGCTCGTCAGAACATTCACCATGGTAGAGACGGTAGAAAACTGCCAAAGACGCAACATCTCTACGCATCTGCAAAGGCTGGAGGGTGTTCGTGACCTCAGGATTCCCAATAATGCGGACCGCACGTCGCTGCAACCTGTCGAGAGCATCTAATAAGTACTTTGCGGAGCCGTCCCAGAGATGTGAGCAGTATTCCACGCAGGAACGAATTTGGGTCTTGTATAGAAGACACCGCTGTGCTCCGGCGTAAAAAAACGTCTCACTCTGTTCAGGACTCCGAGTTTACGCGAGGCTGATTTGATGATACTCTCGATATAGTTTTTGTTACTCAGTTTGCAGCGAACATCCATACCGATGATATTGAGGTGATCCTGCAGTGGCAGTGGTGTGCTCTGAAGAGTGCATTGGTCTGGGTGTTTCTATGTATAATATGTATGTATTTACAAAAGAAAAAAGTATCTAAGTATATTTATCCGCATTCTAGATTCCATAACACAAGCTAGTTAAGTTTAGTATTATGTTATCTGTGGCTATGCTTACCATGGGTCTAGATAGCGTTGTGTGGAATGTAAAAAAAAACTACACTATGGATTTCGATAGCGGTTGTTTTAATAGATAGAGTCATTTAAGAGGAAGGTTTATATGTATAAAACATGCTTAATATAGTAGAGGGTGCAACGGGAACGGGATCTGACACCATGCGGGCGGAAAAAAATTGGCGAAACAAAGTTGGCCGGGTCAGCTAGTGTTTTTATAAAACATATGTATAAATATAACATTGACAACGAAGAACGCAGTACTTTTATGAAACAATTTATTCATAATATTCAACCAAGTTATAACATGAAAACGCTGTACGATCCCGTTGAAAACGCTTAAATGCGGTCCATTCGCGACCATTGAATCCGAACTAGTTAAATATGCAGTCAAAATGTGCATACAGGATCCACATTTCTGTCATACATTAACAGTATTTGCATTAAAATTCATATTTACAGAACAATTTTATTTGTAAAACTCAGTACTCGTACTCATTACAACTTCTTTTTACAACTTGTTTTTTGCTATTTCCAATTCTAATTGTAACTAAAACCATTTTTACGAGTAAGTACTTACAGTTCAGTATTTGTCTGTTCATCAGTGATTTCAAAACTATAATACATAGGTTGTTAGGGATGTGTTTTAGTTTGATGTTTTATATTTTCAAAAATGAAAAGTCAAGAGACGTGAAAATTAGCATCGTTGATAATGCCACATTGTATTTAACTAAAGTTACATTTGGTGTACGTTCTGTTATGAGACATGCCAAGTTAAGAGTAACATCCACTATCTTCCGTTACAAGTCAAAAGAACAATTCTGTGAACCAAAGGAGGCCGCTAAGTACCTACTTACTAATAATGTTTGTACTGTACTAAATTGTTTTTGATATTACAGGAGGTACATCATACCACAGCTTAAGGGCGCGCAGATGAAGTTTCATTCATCCACCTCACTGTGTGGACCGTCCCCGGTTACAACATGTGAGGATGAATTCCATTTCTGTGGAGCGTGGTATGGGCACAGACTGTATTATTTATCAACAATATAATTTAGCAGATATCTGATAACATGCGATTTTATCAAAGGCTAGCTGCCGCTCAATAGGATGCTTAACGTGGCACAAAACCAAAATTTGTCTGTAAAGTGACTATTCCACACAAAATAATTGAGCAGTTATGCTAATGAGGTACAACCTGAACTGACGCCAAAACGCTGTCCGCGGAGCTTTATGCAAATCGCCCTGGGCGTGCGATACCGCGGTACGAGGCACTACCAGTGTCGATAGCGTGGCGCCCCGCCCGCTACCACGACACGACATTATGTTACGTCATTGCACTTAATAATGTCGCAATGTTGGACTGTCACAATATCGGATTTATTGTTAATACAGCACAGTTGAATAATATGTTTTCTGATCCAATTACGGAACAACCCAAACAAGTAATTACAGTAGATACCCGGATTTTGATTTACACGTTGTAAATTAGAGCGATAGTCCTACTAAAATTGGTTGACTTAGGCTTCATAAAGTGAAATCTCCTCAGGAAACTACCCTACCTTAATGAAACAAAGTAATTAATAGAAGTGCAAGTATGAAGTGACGTCACACAACAGAGGAAGAACTTGTACATGAGGAGGGAAGGTACATAAAGTTATCAAAACTAACCGAAATTCATCATGTAGGTACGTGAGGTCCATATTAAGTGAGAGGGTGGTAATTCCCCTGTGTCGAGGTGATCTATTCGTGCTCGGAAAATCATAGCTTTTACTTACATACAAGTACAATATAATAATAATAAACCACAAAATGAATTTATATCATAAATAACTAGCTGTGACTTTAAATTCAAAAGGAATATGAAATACTAGCATTTGCCCGCGGCTTCACCCGCGTGGATGTCGGTTATCGCGACCAAACATAGCCTGAGTCCTTTCTCAAGGTCTAGTCTACCCTATATAAAAATCCGTTTAGTGGTTTAGACGTGAAAGCGTAACATACAGACAGACAGACAGAGTTACTTTCACATCTTTATATATATATATATATATAATCACTTGTCCCGACGGACTGACTGATTCATCAACGCAGAGCCTAAACCGCTGGACCTACAAACTTGAAATTTTGACAGTAGTTGCATTTTATGATGTAAACATCCACTAAGAAAGGATTTTTGGAAATTCTGCTACTAAAGGGGTAAAATAAGGGATGGAAGTTTGTATGTATATCAGCGTTTTTCAAAATTTAACTACTAAGATGGTAAAATAGGTGATAAACGTTTGTATGGAAAGTTCGTCATTTTCAAAGTTAGAAGCATGAAACTTTGTACACCTACGTCTTTTGAGAAACGTTTTGTCGCGATAACCGACATCCACGCGGGCGAAGCCGCGGGCAAAAGCTATTTATAATATTGAAGTATGGATGAATTGGTTATCGAATAAAAAAATCTTCAATTCTCACAAATAGTTCAAGTCCAGAGTTTAGCGCGTCGACAGAAAAAAACTTTTAAGCTTTATTTTTAGTTGCAGATTTACAGTAGATAGCAAAGTACGAAGCGCGAAAGCAAATAAAATCTGACAAAATGCTAGTACGTATGGAACTACCGTTTTTGTAAGATTTTATTTGCGATTAAAACAGAGAGCCCTACATAATATTAACTATAAGGGGCAGGTGTTACACGAATACGTGTTCAGAAATATTTAGGTAAGTTGTTATAGTTAGCAAGGTGTTTCGTGTACCCTTTTAAAAATGTTCAAATTCATGGCACCTACAAGTATTTTTACCAAAAACATATTACAAAAGTAAAAAAAGCATGCGTGAATGTACCAGAACTTATAAAAGGTCATTTGAAGTAGGCTTAGGTTTCAGTTGTTGATGTTAGACCCTTTTCAGCCCTTTTCACTTGTAGTAAAAGAATAGCCTTTAAACAGACTTAAATAAACAATTCATGTGTTTGTTTTATTCATTATTTAACTTCAAGTATTTGAAACATTTGATCATTTCTCCCGCCAACACATTACTGTCAGACCGAGACAAATAGATGAAACGTCATAATATTCTTGCGGCTTGAAGGCACTTTCTTATAATTGAACATCCAGCTGACGAAGATGTGAGTTGTTTGGAGTTTCTGAAGACAAATTTAGTTTTGTTTTTGTTACAAGCATATGAGTAATATCACCCTGCATTGGAATTATTAGGATTATTCTTGTACTGTAGGAGACAGCCACCTTGTATTAGTTTAGTGAATCATTATAAATTATTATAGTTGAACAGCTGTTATTATTTGATGAGTATTTTACTAAAACCATTTACATGAAAGTGGTGACCGTGACCTGTGGTGCGTGGCCATACCAATGGAGGTAGCAAGCGCGGGCGTAGGCGCGGAAATAAAAATGTATCAAAACGCTCGTTGTGTTCACACCAAAGTGGCGGGTGGGAGCCTAGCGCGAATGCTTTGAGCGACTTACCAAGCCTATGCAGCGACTGTCAAATTGCGCGGGCGGCTGCGGTAAGTTCCAAGACCATAGTTTTTCTGTGTTTCGGTCTTCGTGTTTTCACTCGGTGTATACGATACATATCTATACTATTAATTTTAGTATTACCTATATACTTACTACGCGGGTGAAACCGCAGAAATCTAAAGTTTTACCCGCGTGGGTGTCTGTTTTCACGACTTTTGGACCTGGCGTGTGTGTCACTATAATGTTCATATCGTAAAATGACAGTAGGCTACTACTTTTTTTTTTCGTGCGGAAATCCCCTCGGATTGTTTTTGAGTGCCAAAAAATTTGCAGAAAACATCTCAAGGTTGCCTGGAAGAAATCGCTTCCAGCGATAAGGCCGCCCATTGTACATTAAACTGTATCATGCTACCTACTTGTTCCAATGTATTGGAGTACAATAAAGAATTATCTATCTATCTATTTTAATTTTTCGTACAAATTAGAAATATCAGCACTTATTTCACTGTTTTTATTTAGTTTGCGTGGTTTTCCATGCCAAATCCAGTTGCTAAACATTTGCCGAGTGTCCCGGTGGGCAAAAGTAAACCTGATAAATCTGATAAACCCTGACTAGATATGAATTTTGTCTGTAGGTCACCTGCATCTGCATGTTAGTGGCGCATGTAATAACTTAAATTGCCTTAGACGCACAGTTGACACACACACACAATCTTATCTTACTTACCAGTTCAGAAGAGGCAATAGCTGGCAATAGAGTGACTATTTATATAATACATTACATTTGATATCAACCAATCATCAATTAATTAGCTCATCGCCGTCCACTGCTGGTCATATGCCTCTCCCGATGTTGGCTTTAGCCTACTGTTTCCATGCTATCCAGAAGGGTGGGTATACTATTCATATTATCTATACTTACTTACCTATTGTATCTGCCTAAAAATGTACGCAAACTGAACTATACAGAATATTCAACAGTTTTTTTAGGCACACGTCTATTGTCTGTCCCCTGGCACCGTTCCAAACCTGAACCACAATGAAAATTTTAAAAACAAAATAAAACACACATTGTTTGTGACACAGAAATTGAACTTGCTAGTTATTTATAAGTCATGTACGTCAGTTTTGTCGGTGTCACGGAAAACTACGGTACTCTACAAGTTGCCCTTAGTACCTATGCGAATAAATACCCGTTACTTTTTATAAAATACTTACCCGAAAACCGATCAAAGTGACACTAGTTGTGGAATAAACTATACCTTAAAATAGCTTATTCTTGAATGAATTTTTACAGCATTAAGTATGCTAACTATACAAATCGAATACATAGGGAAAAAGAAGAATCATCTCGGGCGGGACTCGAACCCGTAGTCTTTCCCTAACAGGGCGAATGCCTTGACCAATTCGTCAACCGAGACACGCCCTATGTGATTCAAATTTCCCATCTTATATATATAGCTTAATCTTGTACGTCTGTCTGTCTGTTACGTTTTCACGCTTAAACCACTTCACCGAATTTCACAAAATTTGGTATAGGGGTAGAATAAACCTTGACATATGCCATGTTTGATTGCGATAACGTGGCGATAACCGTCTTCCTCGAAGCTAGTAGCTTTTAAATAGAGTTTATGTATTCATTTTTGACACAAGCATTGTAGGCTAATAAACATCTCAATAATTGAGGTGTTTGAATGAAATTTTATAACATTCATTAGGTACTCTACTATATTTACGCTACGCTAATTAATATTTATGCGAAGTAAACATAAATCAATGTTTAAAAATGGTTGATAAACCATTCATTGGTTTCAACAGTTCGTAAGAGTGTTAGTAGATGACTCCACCGTCACCTTAAACATGGATATAAAGAGAAGGGAAATTTTAATTGATTCAAGTGTGGCTCAGTAACTCAGTTGGAAGAGCATTTCCCCTGTAGGAGAATTGTGTTGGGTTCAAGCCTCACGTTAGCAATGAATTTTTTCTGATGTAGTCGAATTGAGGTGTTTATTACACTGTTATACTGTGTATAGCGAGTGTTTACAAGCCTTCGCATTTACGTACAAAACAACCAGAGTGAAACAATATAGAACATGTACCTAAAAAGAGAAAGAAATATGCCGTATATCAGCATCGGAGAAAGAGAGATGGAGCTATGCACCCTTTATTATTAAACTTGCACCTTGCATCGTGGCTCAAAACGAAATCACTTTTTATACCACTTAGCTGGCAGACAAGCACACTGCCCACCTGATGGAAAGAGGTTACCGCGGACAATGGACGTATGCTACACCATGGGCACGGTAATACTATCTAAGCCATAGTTTTTCTGTGCCATGGGGCTGCTAACCCTAAAGAAACATTCTAATACCCTTCTTCAATTATATTGTAGTCGCAGGGAGTTCGTTCGTTCGTAAGTCCTATAAGCACGTCCAAGCAAATAGAAGAAGCAAACGGCGTATGTCAGAATGATAGTACCTAAGTGAAACCATAATGGACTCTAACTACCTACCCTTATTCCAAATTAGGAATGCCTGTATGTATGTATGATATAATATATAAGAAAAAGAGCCTATGGCATGTTACTTAAACTATACATACTATACATATAAGACCACCGTAATTCATTCAGAAAGAGTTCCGGGACAAACGATAACAGTTTTTTTATTGTACATCGTTTTCTGGTGCCGTTTTATGTACTACGGTAGGGGAGGAACGAATTGATAGCTGTTATGAGGGTTTGTATGTACCTCGTATAAAATAATCAAACAATGTTGGAAGTTATGTTTGAAAAATAATGTAGCAAATAAGTCCTGCACTTTCATTTTCAACAATATATGAGTCACGGACAGTAAATTTACTATGGCTACCCCGAAAGTCTTCTTTACTCAAGTGAGTGAACAAGACTTTCGGGGTCAAACCAATCACACATGTAAACTGGTATACTTGGCTGATTAACGGACTAGGCTCTGACATAGACTTTTGTCTTGGGGTTCGGTAGCCAGATGGCAATTGCTCCCACAGAAACCGTGTGGCCCAAATCAAAAGGAGGAGAAGGTGAAAATTTCAGCCAGAACCTTTCAACCGTTTGACCGTATTCGAGGAACAAACATTGTTGCTTCAATAGCTGTTCTGGGCGTGTAAGTGGTAAATCCAAAAACAGGAGCTGGTTTACAGTATATGATATTTTATTTTAAAGAAGGGTACAGTAAGATTAGAGAAACTGGTCCTTACAATTTTATGGTTTTAAGGGAAGAGAGACTTGAGAGTATGGCTAGCACAAAATAAAAAGGTAAAGATTAAAATATAAGTAATTAAATGAAAAGGTGTTGCTATCCGCAACAAACATCTTCACTAACTTTCATATTCTCAACACTATTAGGATTCATTACACCACATATCTACTGTTTATTGTACTCTTGCAACACGAGTAATATTACACACTCGCGTCTAATATGCCTCTGGGATTTGCCACTGATAGGACGAAAACATGTACCAATAATAGGACTGCCACTCAACCCCGTTTTCACCGCGGGATAATCTGCGCCATTTTTACGTTCCGGGAAAATGTCAAGATCACACCTGCGAATGTTTGTCGAACCCTCCCTACATTCTCCGGGAGATTAGGACGTGTTGACGTTGTACGACCGGACGACGGATATGTCTTGTTTCCTTTACGAAATCTGGGCAAATTGTGGGCCAATATTCAACGTATCGCTTAAATATTCAAAAAAATAAATTTTGCGTATGAAAAAAGTTTAGGTTTCGCATACATGAGCAGGACTAACTCACAATCGTGCTTGTAAAAACCTTCTAATACTCTTCTTGAAAAATCCCATAATTATTTTGATAGCTTCGGAAAATCGGGTAAGATCGGTTTGGTTTAATTTTGGAGAGCGTTCGATGTATGTCAGACTGAAAGTTTCAGAGAGTAGGTAGTTGAAACAGTTTATAAAATATTAAAATACAGCTTAGGTTGTTATTATATACTTTGCTAAGCCTTGACATGCAGTGTGCGATAGAGCACTTCACAAAACTGAAGCAAGCCGATCTTAGTTAGACTCTCTCTTCTTCCTAATGTATCGAATCAAAAGCCTGGTTAGTTTACCAACGATTCGAGGAAGTGACAAAAATTGCAACTACGATAGTCACTTTTTTTTTCTTGCGGAAATCCCCTCGGATACTCCCCCTTCCGGAGCCGGAAGGGGAGGTTATGTCGGACTCGAACCGACTAAAACCGCACGCCGACTGTGAGTCGTGGTGCTAAAATGCATCCTATTTTATTGCAAATCAAAGTCAATTTAGCACGATTTATCAATATTGACGATGATGGCCTCCCAGTCTACAGGGTTGCTCTCGTACTATTCTCTCTCGTGTACTATTTCTTACAGAAGTCACGCCAAAGTTCCTTCATTATTTACTTCTCTCAGTAATTTGTATTTTGTATTCTAGAAGTACCTATAATGTGAAAATATACAAATTGTATTTTCCAAAGCCAATTAAGTATTCTACATCACCTCGTCGGTAACGTGGGGTGGAGGGGAGACTCGTATAATACGCGCCTAAATAATTATATAGGCACGTTTATAAGTTAGTAATGAGATAATTAACACACAAAAGAAAGGAAAATCTGTTTTGTTTATAATTCTGTACACCATGTGGTGTTTTTGTCTATGATGTAACGTTGTTCAAAAAGGATAATATACAAAGATTTTAAATGTAAATATAAATAATCTAGAGAAGCGTGAAGGGCTTAGTCTGCCGCTAGGCTCAGTCAGTTTGTAAGGTGAACCGTCTGTCACCCTAGCAGAAGCAGGCCGCGGCTGCGGCGCGCTTTCCGCGCCACTCGTCCGAACAACGGACCGTGTGCGTAAGTCGGTTCGAGTCCAACAGCCAGTAGTAGCCAAAATATAGCTTATAGTTTTATCATTTATATAGATATATTCATGCCTGCAAATCACCGAAAAGGATAGGCAGAGGTGTACATTTCATCAAATATGATATTCGGTCACCAGTGGAGGTGAGGGTATTGCTCCGAAGCGGGCACTTTGTCATGGGATGTGTTTACTGTAGGATGGAAAACAGTCCTTAGACGCCTTCTACGTTACACACGGGAAGAGACGAGGTGGCGTTATTCTACACTACCGGGAACTAACACCACCAAAATATAAATATGTAAAGATGGAAATAAATAAAGATCTCGAGTTGTTATCTGAATCGCAAGAAAATGTTCTCTATTTCTAAGGCGCTCTTGTCGGTGGAGTCATCACCATTCTTCTCTCTCCTCCACCAATACTTTGAAAAAAAAAAGAAAACAATATGTGTTATCAAAAATTATGACATCGAAAAAATATAATTATAACTAGCTTTTGCCCGCGACTTCGTCCGCGTTATGTTCAAAAAAAGGGCACACTGCTCCCGTTCCCGCGACCAAGATAAAGTTCCTCAAAGTTTCTGTGAGCCTGGTCCTTCATGCAAATGTACCAGAAATACTGATCCCGTGACCGCGACCCACATGAACCTATACCCGGGATAAAATAAAGGCCGAACGGGATGAAAAGTATCCTATGTCCATCCCCTGGTTTTAAGCTATATCCCCACCAATTTTCAGCCAAATCGGTACAGCTGTTCTCGACCTGAAATAGTGTAACTAACACGACTTTCTTTTTTATATATATATATATATATAGATATCGTTATAACGATTTGTACGGCTAATACATAGTGGCATTATGGCGTTTTATTATGCCGCGTAGTAACCTCGTAAAGACATTTTATTTCAGCCCCTTAAGTGTGCCATTACTCAGAAGGAAACTGTTTCAGCGTTTTTCGAAATATTGAATGAATTATCCTCTAAGGTAATTGAGGCTTACTACGCCATCGATAACAATCTTTTTTCTGGTTATGAATTTATCGGGTACAATGGTTTATTTTGAATTAGTCTTCCACCTGCGTGCGGTTCCACCGGCGCGCGACCTGGATGTCGGGTTAACGCGAGTTTTGCTCACATCTTCGATCCTACTGAACTAATTATGATCAAACAACCGTAAGGTTTTAGGTCTAAACAAGACCTTCCAAACAAAAAACCGCATTATTTCAGTAGTTTTTGCGTCCATCACGGACAAACAGACATGAAGTCCAAAAAATATATTTTTGTGTTCAGTATCGTTAATTATTAACGATACCATATATTTTTAATAGACAACTCTAATGTTTTGACACGACCACTTGGGTATTTTCCTGTAGTTACAATAAATTATCTAAATTAAGAATGGTAGAAGAGCGGTAAAAGTTGCGTCAGTTCTTATTTTATCTTTTTTATTTATTTTTAATAAGTGGATTATTAAAAATAAACAAAAACGAACCAACCTATAATAGTAAATGATTTGACTATTAAATGTGACCTCACAAAAAATCACAAGTTACCTTATAACTTACCGTTTTGATGTTTAGTAAAAAATAACTAATGGACTATTCAGTACAATACCCAATTATAAACATAACATAAACATAAACACACCCCTGTATTCCCCGAAGGGGTAGGCAGAGGTGCTAGCACCCACATTTCGCCAGTTTATGTTTAGGTCCCAATGTAATAGGTGGCGAGCCTATTGCCATTAAGAGGGGGTATAAAGGAAAATTGCCGATCTTTGATTTGATTTTTATACCCGAAAGTGTGCCACAAATGAGCTTGTTTTTTATAAAATAGAAATACGTTATATCTGAAAGGTACTCAATTTGGTGAAAACATAAAATATTAATATTTTGTCGATAAAATAAGATCACAAAGTTAGGCCTAATTTTTGATTATAATTAATTTATTTACAAGATTATTCATATAACTGAGTCAATTTTTATGTACAAAGTATAAAATTATAAAATCTAGTGACTCAATTTTTCACTTTGTTAAAATTATCTGGAATTTACAAGTAATTAAAAAAAAACGAATTCGGCGCTTACGACGTTCTTATTCCGCGCATAACGGTCTCTTGCTATCGCACCTGACGCGAGGTGCCGGCCATCTGTTGTTTCATCAATTAGTCGGGGTCGCCCCGTTGAGACGAGAGGACTAGTATATGAAAATCAAATAGATGTCTTAGACCACCTCGCGTTTGAAGTATGTAAGTAATGTTATTTTTTATAGCAGTAATATAATTATATTTTGCGAAATTGCTTATACATTCTATTATCAATTTTAATGCTTTTCAGAGTTGCTTCAGCTCGTAATATAACATAAGCTGATGAATCAAATCCAGTCGCATCGCTTTTTTCTCTCATTCAGTAAACATTTAGGATTCTATTCACTAAATAGAATTAAAAAATATGCAACGTTGTATAATCTAGACACGCAGTAGCGTGTAAGCTAAGTTCAAGCAAAGGAACTGGCTAGCCAGCGCCAAGTGTAATATAAACAAGTAGAATGGTATGGTTTGAGATTCACATGGTCATTCACTTTAGTGATATACTCACCGTATGTAGTGTGATTACTCACCGGGATATTTACCATGTTGTTTTAATTATTTTGAGTAACTGTTACTATGTTACGTTAAAAAAAAAAGCAAAATAAATAGTCATGGTTCTAATAACTTCATTCACATCGAATGAAGTTATTAGAACCATGACTATTTATTTTGCTTTTTTTTTTCAGATCAACTTCTAATGTAGAGAACATCAAGACTAGTACTGTTTATAAAAAAATTTATTAGATAAGTGAGTTTCAAAATCTCACTACATAATAAGCAACAAACAATTCCTTTGCTTTGGTTAAACATTCATTTATATAAATCTAGCAAATCAAATATAAAACAAGTAATAGAAAAATTCAACCACATGGAACACGAACGACCGCCGGTGGAAGGCTAGCTCAGAGTAAGAGCACTGGAACGCCAGAGTTCCCGACTCTGGCGTTGAAGCCCCATTGTGGTTTGAATTTTTCGAAAAATTAGTCCACATTGAATATTTTTAGTTTCATATTCTGTATGAACTAGTTAAAAGTAATACACTCAAGAAATACATAGTTTTCAGGAAAATATGTAGTAAGTTTATCATCCTGTTTAGTCATTTCCTAAACCTTTTCCACAAAAATTCACAAATAAGCGTAGGTTTCAGGTAGAATAATCAAAATCATGTAATATAAATAAGTAAATACCGTACCTAGCTCATTTACTCATTAGTATTTGAGATGATCTTTCTTATTTATTCATTTAAACTCGAAATAATACAGTTTTTAACTGCGGTAAATCTGCGGTAGCCTAGTGGTATGGGTAATGGACTGCTGAGACGAGGTTCGATCCCAGGTTTACCATGGCACACACCAATGACTTGTCGATGCTTTTCGAAGTTATGTGTGTATTTATCGCAGTTCATAAGTGCCCGTAACATAAACTGGCGAAATGTGGGTGCTAGCACCTCTGCCTACCCCTTCGGGGAATATAGACGTGAGTTTATGTTATGTTATGTTTAACTATGAAATCACATTTCTAAAATCACATATGTCGAGCAAAATTACAAAATTTCGTAAACGGCCTCGTAATATCCACATTATTGACGTCACATTCATAGAATAACTTCAACTCTTTTTGTATTTCCAATTATAGATTAAAATATATTTTTTCAAATTAAATTTCTACAGTGATCGTCTACTTTTATGAACTGAAAGTAATATCTTTAGGCGTCTTGAACCAATTTCAGTATGAAATATACATTTGTTTACTTTATTCTTATCTACCTATAACAAAATTGAAAGTAATAATAATAATAATAATGTAAGCATTTTGTAATTATTATTGAAATAAATATTTCTATAACTTACTTTTTCGTATTATTTATGCACTACCTGTAAAATTATTCAGCGAATCGTCAGAGTTCTTAGGGAGATTTTATCTAAAACACAACAAATTATAATAATACAGTGAAAATTTATTAAAATTTATATCGTGATAAAAATGTCTTAATATAAATATTTGACGATTTCAAAAAATATGCATTCATTTTTTGACCACTATATTTTAAGCTGTTTATTAAAGCTAAGCTGCTTATGTTAATTTTACAAATCGCACTCATTTTATCTATCACCAAAAATAAATTTATATATTAATATATTAATTAATTTATTTATTAATATATCGATGTTCTTTGGCGAGTATCATTGAAATTAAAAAACACCCAAATTTTAATAGAGAGGATGGATGGAACGTACCACCAGCTTGGGACCCAGTCATCCACTTAATCAAACCCAGTAAGCAGCAAAATCCAGCAAGACTAACAACACAGTGAGCTCATTCTGCGTAAACTTGCAGCAGCCGAAACGTCCGTATAAAAAGTAAATAATAACAAATATACGCGATAGAATCTATAATATTTCAATGCTTATGTTTATTTTACAAATCCCACTCATTTTATCTATCACCAAAAATAAAATTATTGTGTGTTCAAAGTATACCTTATATAGATAATGATCCAGCTCGTACTTTGCCAAATTTTATCTGATTATTTTGGGTATACTGTGCGCCTGCGTACCAAACACAGCGGTTAGCTGCCACACAAAATACTGCGAGACGACAGACGTGCGGTCAGACGAGAGCGGGACGTATGAAGTGTGCGGGTGAAATCTGACTTTTTTCTAGCTTTATGCGCGCTCTTAACCGGGCACTTATAAACCTGCGATAAATACACACATAACTTCGAAAAGCATCGAAAAGTCATTGGTGTGTGCCATGGTAAACCTGGGATCGAACCCGAGACCTCGTCTCAGCAGTCCATTACCCATACCACTAGGCTACCACTAGGCAATACCCAATTATATACAAATAAATAGAAGAATAGAAGAAGGCTGTAACCGTGCAGTAACTAGAGACACTATCTCATATTTATTACGTCGTTCTTTTTATTGCGAATGTGACTACACTGTAATTTGTAGCTGTTCTCTACAATGACTTATAAGAAAAGGCATTCTTTTAAAACTTAAACGTCTATGAAATAATGCACACTTTAGTTATGTTTAAAAAATTTTGATTATTCTGATTTTCTTTTTTTATTTCACATGCTTGTGAGTGAAAACAATATTTTATAATCTACTGCATATTCCGTGGTCTACAGTTACTTAGTGATTAATGCAAGAGTCTAGAATGGTATATTTTAATACCTTGGATGATGAGTAGGCAATTTGTGTGAGACGCAAATAGCGTTGGCAATATTTTAGGTTTTTAACAAGTAAAAGGTATCTTAATTTATCAACTATAATCTCAAGAGAGACTGCTCCACAGCATCACTGTTGCGCTCTAATATGCGTAATAGTCCACAATATGATTAGCTTCTAACTGACATTCACTTTAAGTTTGTTCTCTGTTGAAAGTTACGACCAATTATATTATGTATCAATGGTTACGTACTTGGTCGTAACTTTTGCTGTCAGTCATCCAGAGGTTATTGGTCAAACTGTATGACTTTAGCGACTATAGCTAAAGCACAGATGTATAACAAAGGTGTAACAGACGTCATTTTTGTCCATATGGTCACGAAATCCTGAGCGGTGATATATGAACCGTCATTTGCGAACAGCTCTCCGTGACGAATTGTGCACAACAGTGATGCACCTGCGATCCGTCACGGCATGCAATACTGCAAAATGAAAATGTCAAAACGTGCCGCGCCAACCGTTTTATCTTCAGGAGGTAGGTACTACGTTTGTTTTAGAACAACGGGCCTGTTTTATTTCGTTACCTAAACACTGTTTCGGTGTTTCAGTGAGGGAATTGAAGTAATGGATGTGGAAATTTCTGCTCCCGCCTGATGTCGTCTTTTGTTTACTACGCCGTTTGAATGACAGAAAATGTTCATGGAGTTATATTGTTTTCGAAAAGTTATTAAGCGCGTTTGAATGGGTAGCTGCGGAATAATTTTTGGTGAATTAAATGTTAACAAGTAAGTAATAATGAGTGAGTTGAAATTATTAATAACCTGTTGTTGTTCTTCTGTATTGTGTGAGTAATAGAATTGCGGAGAGCCTTTATTGTAACGGTTTTGATGTTTTGGTGTTGGGAATTGATGAGTAAACAGGGGTTTAATTCTCAGTAAACAAAGTGTGACAATAAGTAAGAAACTGGTTATGTAACTTCATATACAATTATTTGATTTGAAAGATGAAATAAAAGCCTGCAACAAGATCGTTTTGAACAATGTTGATGTTCCAATTTGGGCGTAATATTACGGAACTGATCGTTCATAAGTTTGTTGGTTATTTATCGCGCAAAATTTTATTCCATCAATTAATTCTTGTTGAAAAAAATACCTATATGTAACTTAAAACTTTTAATATACATCTATATTCTCTTTGAAACGTGAAGTGCGAATAAAATCCTGTTATTATGGTATTCATTTAATTTGAACGTGTCTTGACGATGTGGCCTTGAGGCAAATTAATTAAATCTTTTTGGAATTACATTAACTGCCATGCTCGTATTTCTGTTTTACGGGCACCATAAATTAGTGTGCCGTCTGAACATTATAGTACCTCCTCTAAAAGGACCCCTCGAATACATTTTTCATTTAGCCCCTTTCTAGTCCTTGGTACTTTGATATTATTTAACTCGGTGGTAATTTAGCTACACGTAAATTCTATTCCTGGGGGCTCAAAGCTCAGTCTCAGATTGAATCTCATCTCAAATGTTAAAAACGTTATTCTCGTAACACAATTTTCAAGATCGAACATTGACACTGTGAACGTTTTTAACATTTGGGAAATTGATACCTATTAGATCGGTATTAAATTTGATGAACAGATTTTTATTATGATGCCTTTTAGTCTTATGTAGGTTATTCGATAAAAGGGAATTTAAATGGGCTGATTCAGGCTAAGTAGGCATTTTTCTATACTGAGCCTATGACGAAGGTAGGACACCTTACCCTTCCCACTCTTCATAGCACACCACTGCCACTGCAGGATCACCTCACTATCCTCGGTATGGATGTTCGCTGCAAACTGAATAACAAAAACTATATCGAGAGTATCATCAAATCAGCCTCGCGTAAACTCGGAGTCCTGAACAGAGTGAGACGTTTTTTCACGCCGGAGCAGTGGTGTCTTCTATACAAGACCCAAATTCGTTCCTGCGTGGAATACTGCTCACATCTCTGGGACGGCTCCGCAAAGTACTTATTAGATGCTCTTGACAGGTTGCAGCGACGTGCGGTCCGCATTATTGGGGATCCTGAGGTCACGAACACCCTCGAGCCTTTGCAGATGCGTAGAGATGTTGCGTCTTTGGCAGTTTTCTACCGTCTCTACCATGGTGAATGTTCTGACGAGCTCTTCCAATTAGTCCCACCCTCCCCTTTCCTTCACAGGACGACACGTGCAGGGCTAAGATGTCATCCATTTACGGTGCAGAGTATACCTGCTAGAACCAAGCGTTTCAATGATTCATTCCTATGCCGCACCACTAAGACCTGGAATTCCCTGCCAGCTCACGTGTTTCCTTCTTCCTACAGTCCCGGGTCCTTTAAGCGGGGCGTGAAAAGGCATCTAATGAGGCCGTCAAGCTGAGTGCCACCACTGTTAACATGGTAAATGTTTACGATGGTGACCCTCTTTCCGAGACTTTGCCTTTAGCTTAACATCAGGCGAGGTGAAGTCAAATTGACGTGTCCTGTGTAAAAAAAAAAAAAAAAAAATGGCAGTATATCCGTCTCAATTGAGCAGTCCGACTGGGGAAGTACCTCCGCCCTGCAGAACACCGCGGTCGTAATAACCTCGTGTCGTGTTCTCGGCGGTGAGTAGGATAGCCAGAGCTCGCTGGAGAGTTTTTGTGCTGTTAGTGGAAAAGACAAAGGCTTGTCCTGCTTTGCTTTCTGATGGCACAGAAACTCTTTGTTCTTACAGAGTCGGAGGCAGAAGTGTGACTCTCTGTTACACACGTCCACGGTAACCAGTTTCTATGAGGTGGGCCCGCTTATCTGCCACCTAGGTGTTATAAAAAAAGTCTTCCTAAATAAGAATACTGAAAGTTACGATGTTTGTTTAGACCAAGAAGTGAATAGTACGACGAGTGGAGTACCTACCTATTGGAGAATATTGGTAGGTATCTCGCTAAATTATTATTTGTAGATTTTAGAGTGAAAAGGGGGTAGGTGTAGTCTAATGTTCTAGCAATTACAGGATCGAGACGATATCAGACTTAATATGAAACTAGCAATATCTTAATGGGTACAAAAACATGTACCTAAATCAAATCAAATCAAAATAAATTTATTTCAAGTAACAGAGACTCATAACATAGGTATTTAAATTCATATCATTATTTAAAATACACATAAAAAACAGAACACAAATTGAAATAAAACCACTTTTTACGGATTCTATCGCGATATATTTGTTATTTTTACTTTTTAACCCGACGTTTCGGCTGCTTTGCAGCAGCCATTTTCGCGGTGTGACTCACGATGGTAGTTGTCACATAGTTTGAAGTATAAGTTATCTCAAAATACCCGAATCATGGTGAATTATTGGTGTTCGTATTTACGCAGAATGAGCTCACTGTGTTGTTAAGTCTTGCTGGATTTTGCTGCTTACTGGGTTTGATTAAGTGGATGACTGGGTCCCAAGCTGGTGGTACGGTCCATCCATCCTCTCTATTAAAATTTGGGTGTTTTTTAATTTCAATAGCCTCGCGGATCATTCTAGGAATATATCGGTCAAATTAAAGTTCATTTTCATTATGTAAGTCATTCAATAAAAATATAAAATTATTAAAGTAAATTGAATTGAATAGAGTAATCAGGTATCTCACAACAAATTAAATATATTGAGAATTTGAAATTGAAATTTAATGAATAATTGAAAATAAATAATCCTTCATATAAAGATAATATTTTCATATATCATATATCACTTAGTATACCTATTGATATATTTTCATATATGAATATACTAAGATATTATTTTTTTGTAATTATGGATCACCGCCACCCCGTCCAAACGACAAAGTATACAGGAGGAATTTAAACGGCACGTCTACTCAATTAGAATTTTTATATATTTTTTATAATAATCGTTTCGAAATTCTCTACTCAGCTATAATAACTTCTGAAGGAGAGTATTTCCTTTCTAGTTTATGAAACTCAATTCTGTGGTTCGGCCCTCATTTCATCTCGCTTAGATGTCTTTGACAGTTTTGATTGTTCTTTGAACCACTCTGTTATTGTTCTTTTAGTTTGTTTTATGTAGAAATCAATGGTGAAATTGCTATTCTAACTGCAATTGGCTACATAACACGTCAGGTTTTAAGAGGAATTATATCTTGATAACGAAGTCTCAAAATGATCTTGAAACTCTCGTATTAAGAGCAAATCAAACTGTTTTATTGATTTATATGGTATTATTGATCAAACTAGAGCTGCATACAAAATATCAGAACAATCGGTCAACTGGAAGGGGGTCAAAAAACGAAATTAAGATCATTTTTAGTACCCTGTTCGTCAACATCTTTTTGATGCTGACTGTACAGTAAGCTTCAGAGAAAAGGAACCCCCCTTGAGAATAAAACCGTTATCAAGGGGGGTTCCTTTTCTCTGAAGCTTACTGTACATAATGCTGTTATTATCTTTGTTTTTATGTTTATCTTACTTGTATGCACTGCGAAAATGAAGTTTGTTTAGCTATAAGAATTTTTACACCTATGCAGGTGAATATCTGGTAATTTGTCTTTATCCGTGGATTTTGTGTTTGTGACATTTTGTGTCTTTCGTAATAGACTGTATAGCAACCCACACCTCTAGTAGAGCTGTTCGCGCCAAGCAAGTCGATTGCCAGCACGCTATGCGTCTCCCTCTAGCGCGTAAGTACTTCGCTCTATGCGCGTGCGGTTAGTTCCACATTCGGCCGCAAGGCCAGTCCGCCGGCAACCGCGCCAAACTGCACACGCATACTCGCTCGTACCTTAACTCGCCGGAGCCCTAACTGTATTCGAAGTAGTTTCAACTATCAGGCATTACTGTGTACCTGCGTAATTATTAAGAACAGTGTAATCTATCAAATAAGTAAATCATTGTAATATACTTTCTACTCACACCACGTGTAGTATTTCATTCCGCTGAGACTGACGTCTCCCCCATATCTGTGAATAATATGTGATATGATATTTCTTTTTTTCTTGTCAGATATGTTGATATAATACAGTTCAGTGTACTTGTAGAATAAGATTACAACGAAATTTATTTGACGATTATTACCCATCGGATGAAAGCGGATGTCATGTTTGGCTAAAATATGCAATTTATGTTTTACGAGTACAAGTAAACATAACAAGACCTTACACAAGCAATATAAAAAATGTGAAAAATCTCAAGGTCTCGAGAAATCTCATAAGGTTGTTGTGAAAAGGTATATTTTTTCATTAAGGCCACCACAAACTGTTGTGCGGGTAGGCTGCTACAGTTTACGATGCACGACTGCTCTCGACATATAAATTACCCTAATGGCTTATTTGACATGATTTATATCCACGTGAACATGAAACTGTATAAATGGGCAGGTTATAATATGACGTTCAAATTATTATTAGATGCTATCTAAAAATTGTTTCTATATATATATATATATATATATAGGGTACGTCAATTTGACTACATCTCGCCGGATGGTAAGCTGAATGCAAAGTCTCAGGAAAAATGGTCACCATTATAAACACGTACCATATTAACAATGGTGGCATTCAGCATGACGGCCTCGTTAGATACTTTTTCACGCCTCGCTTGAAGGACCCGGGACTTCAGATGTCGGACAATCTTTCTGATCATTCCATAAACTACGATAACCACTTTCCCTCAGGTGGACCGTGTGTTTTTTTCTACAGGACGTAGAAAAAAGACATAAAAAAATTGATACGTAAAAAAGTAAATCTATTACCATTAAACTATTTATTTCACTACTAAACTAAATCATTAAGTGATCAGATATTTCATATTTGTTATTCAATCTGTAATTTACCATTTTATTTAACTGTAGGTATTATGAACAAATTTTAATGATGAACTTAAATTTTAAGTAACAGCTGCAAAAAGCAATTTTTCACTTAATATTTATTAAAAGAAAGGTTACTAATTTAAATTGTTATATTTCATGCAAATTTTGAAAGTCAGTGAACGCTTCGATAGCTTTATTTTCTTATGATAAGTGACTCGTTAATTTATTATGAGAACTTTCTGCAATATATTAATATAATGTGTAACTATTATCTAATTCTAACATAAATTTTTCCTTTCATGATTGAAAACTCTTATCATAAATTAAATTCAAGCCTATTAGAGAACACTGATTTCAATAAATTATGAAGTTTTGAGAAACTTATATAATTATATTTAACGTTATATTCTCAGATTAATAGTTAATGATTGCCATTAAATTAATTGGTACCTATGAGGCATTAAATTATATATAAGAGGCATTGTTTGGTAAATACAAACGATATTTACACAACCAAGCATGGTAACCGTGTTGGTGTTTTCAACAATGTATTGAAAATCATATGTAACTAATTCAATAGGTACATAAAACTCTTGGTCAGAAGTGCAAAAGGGAGAACATAATTTAAACATGTAGGTACAAAACAGTTACTAGAATATAACTGGTAAATAATATTATGCTTGTAAAAAACAAAGAAACAATATATTTATTCAAGGTTTAGATTTTCAAAATAGTTACGAAAAATGAAATCTCGAATACAATTATTCATGAATTCATTTCGCCTCATGCATAAATATCGTATCAAAAAGCTATATAAATGCAAAATGTAATCTAATTGTTTTTAGGCATGTTGTCATCATCATCTCCACCCACTCTACCGAGATCCACTTACTTCTTCTACTGCTTTCGTTTTTGGCTTATATGGCAGTGACTGCCGTTTGATCTCCCAACCCCAAGATAGAAGACTGCGCTAGAAACTCGTCCCTCAATTTTGGCCGGCATCTCCTTCATGGCGGAACAAGAGCGGCCGCGTGGGCGAATTAGACACCGTTGTTCCATCTCCCGAGGAGGGCCATACCATTAGGGAAACCCCTGGGTCAGCCACGTGCGAGAGATATGTCGAAAACAACCTCACCTTCGGCTTAGCACGACGACACACAGACGGCGTATAGTTTTAGTTGGTTCGAGTCTCACATAACCTCCCCTTCCGGCTCCAGCGGGGGAGGTATCCGAGGGGATGTCCGTACATAAAAAAGAAGGAAAAAAATGGCCTGACTTTACATTAACCATGTTATATAAATGAATGTCACCAATCATTGCATATATACGAGTACAGCCAGTATCAGATCGATCTTGATGAACAAAGTGCTCAAAATGATCATCATTCCTTGGTTTTACCCCGTCCTATTGGTGGATTGTTGTAATATTTAACATAACATAACATAAACTCACGCCTGTATTCCCCGAAGGAGTAGGCAGAGGTGCTAGCACCCACATTTCGCCAGTTTATGTTTAGGTCCCAATGTAATAGGTGGCGAGCCTATTGCCATTATCCGGGCACTTATAAACCTGCGATAAATACACACATAACTTCCAAAAGCATCGAAAAGTCATTGGTGTGTGCCATGGTAAACCTGGGATCGAACCCGAGACCTCGTCTCAGCAGTCCGCAGATCTGTTATATTTGGTATACGCCTTTAATTCGGACAGTAACAAAATTCAAATAAATCAAAGAAACAGTTTGATTTGCTCTTAATACCTAAGTTTTAAGATCATTTTGAGACTTTGTAGTGAAAATATTACTGACGCTGACTGTATGTATCCAAACAACTTCAGTTACAACATTTGAGCTCGAAAACACTGTCACACTCTCTAAGTTTTATCCATATTACAGACAATTCAATAACTGTCCAGTGCACCTTCCGCCACCTTTTTCCGATAATGAAATCACATGCATCGCAGTATCCTGCCGTGCGACGAGTCTTGGGCATCGGAAAATTGGCAATCGCAACATATTCATGACTCACTGATAACGAATATTCTCTTTGTTTCACCAACGAAACTGTAATTATTTTTACAGTACAATGATTCTTGTAAAGTTGTTAATTTATTTGTATATTTAATCATGCCATCAACTGGTGCGTAAATATAATTTTGTTGCAGCTTCGCTGACTAATGTTCGCTTTAGCTCATGAAAGTGAGGCTTGTTATATTCTTGTAGTTCTTAGTCTTAATACAAAGTTTCAGTGAACATAGTATTTTTGAGTATCAATTAATTATTATATTATATTTAATTAGATTATAGTGAAATTCCAGTTGACCTCTACTATTAGAGTTCAACGTAGTTTTAGAACATTTCGTATAAAATTCCTTTTCGTCTGAGATTTTCTTCTGAAGTAATAAAAAAAATGTGATGAAAATGGAAAAACAGAGATTTGAAATAAATTAAAATATAAAACGGTTAAAAACAGTAAGTGACATAAAGTACATTAATGTTTAGCTTAAAATGAAGGTGACTTAAATGTAAAAATATATTATTTCATGTTAAATGCGTTTTTACAAACTCCAATGTAGAGAGATTGCTTTAAAATATTGTATAATATAAAATAAAATATAAGAATGTATTGTTTCAGTATTTTCAGATACAGAAATACCGAAGTTTATTAATATCCACCTGCTAATGAAGACTATCTATACAATTATCAGTTTCAATTACATTCTGCGCAGCAATCAACGTTTTGCTCTCTTCATAATTATCGCCATTAAAAATATAAATATTAAAGTGGTCGCCTCACTGCTTTACAAAATTAATTTTCATTCATATGCACACCAATTTGATGTTTTAATTTCGATTGCTTTTGTCGACATTCCAGGTTTATTGCGCATGTAATACCTAATTATAATTTATACATAGCCGTCTTATTACGAATCCGGTGGTATTCTGCTGCGAAATATGAAATTATTTCCTTTTGTTACATTTTCGAATTAAAGAATATTCTTTTCGGAGTTCATTCATATTCTTTATTGTACAGATGTTCATATTGAGTGTGCCACACCTCAATGTTGATTTAGTTTCCAGTGAAAGTTAGAGTGATAGAGGATAATAAACAGAAAATTGAGGATAGTAAAGTAGTTTTGATTAAACATTTCTGTATTTTCAATTCTACTAACTCAATTTTCTTTACAGTGACGATAAAACACACTAGCAGTTCTAATTTCAGTACTATTCCCAGTTACGTGCTACAGCAAACAAGTATTAATTTCCCATCGAGGTACTGCAACCGGGCATCTGACGTCACAACTCTGTGATTAATGCTGAACTGAACTACACCTCTTTTTTGAACGTATAAATTTAAAGTTTACGACACCTTAAACATGAGTATGACAAACACCTCCGCGTGCCAAGTTATCTAGTAGTTTGTGCTCCATAAATCTTAAAAGTGCACTTAATTTCCTTAACACTTGAGTTATTACATAATTCTTTGAGTTATTAAGTACTAGCTGTTGCTTGCGGATCCACCTGAGTGGAAAAGTGATCGTGTTACTGCAATCCACAAGAATCAATTCTCAGGATAAAGAGCCTTTTTTATATAGGACACGTCAATTTGACTTCACTTCGCCTGATGTTAAGCAAAGGCAAAGTCTCGGAAAGAGTGTCACCATCGGAAACATGTACCATGTTAACAGTGGTGGCACTCAGCTTGACGGCCTCATTAGATGCCTTTTCACGCCCCGTTTAAAGGACCCGGGACTGTAGGAAGAGGGAAGCACGTGAGCTGGCAGGGAGTTCCAGGTCTTAATGGTGCGACATAGGAATGAGTCACTGAAACACTTGGTTCTAGCAGGTATACTCTGCACCGTAAATGAATGGCATCTTAGCCCTGCACGTGTCGTCCTGTGTAGGAAAGGAGAGGGTGGGACTAATTGGAAGAGCTCGTCAGAACATTCACCATGGTAGAGACGGTAGAAAACTGCCAAAGACGCAATATCTCTACGCCTCTGCAAAGGCTCGAGGGTGTTCGTGACCTCAGGATTCCCAATAATGCGGACCGCACGTCGCTGCAACCTGTCGAGAGCATCTAGTAACTACTGGTAAGTGCTTTGCGGAGCCGTCCCAGAGATGTGAGCAGTATTCCACGCAGGAACGAATTTGGGTCTTGTATAGTAGACACCGCTGTTCCGGCGTATTGTAATGTACTTTTAGATCGCTTTTTAGCACGATTAGAAATGATATACA
Organism: Eilema sororculum; assembly: GCA_914829495.1. Classification (NCBI taxonomy): domain Eukaryota; kingdom Metazoa; phylum Arthropoda; class Insecta; order Lepidoptera; family Erebidae; genus Eilema; species Eilema sororculum. Next base: position 12,281,013 of record OU618552.1, on the reverse strand, counting down.
AGTTATACAATTGCTTATTTAAACGTTCTTAACCCAAAAAATACAATGCTTTAATATAATTTGGTATAAATTCAATATTTTCTCTTTTAATAGACGTCACCAGAATCGTTTTGGCTCATAATGTCCAAATCCCAGAATGTCCAGAGGTTGCAAAACGTCCATATCCCAGAATGTCCATGTCCCAAAATGTCCATATCCCAAAATGCACTAGTATTTGCATTACCCCTCGTATGGTAGTTCAATGACCAAGATTCAATCCGGGACCTTCGCTACCATACTTGCCTGAAGATGTCATTTCCTCAGTTGCTCATTTTGTAACCATATCCTCTTTCACACTCACTCTATAATATACGAAGAATAATGGTCTTGTTAACTGTTCTATAATGTAATCAAATCTCCATAATGATTTCCGCAAATTAACAACTATCATCAATTAAATCTCTCTTTATGGAGTTGTGATAAACAACCATGACTTATAACAGGGCTTACAGTCAGCGTTGAAATTTATAACAAACTAGCTTTTGCCCGCGGCTCCGCCCACGTGGATGTCGGTTCCCGGCAATTATTTGAATTTTTCTCGCCGTAAAAACCTTCCCTGGACTTCCACGAATAATTCAAGACCAAAATTAGCCAAATTGGTAAAGGCGTTCTGGAGTTATATCGTCAGGAAGGAAAACCAGACTTATTTTTATATAGTAGATGTATTTAAAGACCCACGATCCTATAAGGTCAGTATATGAAGCCTTGGAAAGATCTAGGGCCAAATCAATCTCACCTGCCAGCCGGCACATGTACATTGACAGATGAGGATCTGGTGTAAGATCTCCATTAGTGTTTGGGAGTTCAGGTGGTAGTCGCTCATATAAACCAAATCAAAAGGATGAAAAGGAGTAAACAGACTTCGGACTCCGAGATGAAAACCTCAAATCCAACCGTGAACAAGATGATCCTTTTAATTTTTAGGTCATATCAATCAGCCAATCAATTAGCCTACCATATCAATTAGTCCTCCCTAGGAGGGCCAGACCGTAAAGGATGGCCCTGGGTCAGCCGGGGTGCGAGGGATATGTCGAAGACAACCTCACCTCCGGCCTAGCACCACGACCCTCAGTCGGCGTGCGGTTTTAGTCGGTTTGAGTCCAACATAACCTCCCCTTCCGGCTCCGGCGGGGGAGGTATCCGTGGGGATTTCCACACGAAAAAAAAGAACCATATCAATTAGTCCACTGCTCTCTCCCAATGATCATAGGTTAGCTCATATAACGCTACAATATTAAAACATCAGTATCTACCTATGTAAATTGTTTCTAATATAAACTTAATTGCCGCACACTAACGCCACATAAATTCGATAAGCGCTTACAAATTGTTCAAAATAGTTGTGGCTGACTAGCACTGGTACAAATAGCGGTGAAATTTAGTGTTTCCTGTTTTCCCGGGTCCTAGAATTCCTGGTCAGTGCGGGTTGTGCCACATTTGACGTTTATTCGATTTAAGTCCAGCCACTAGCCACAAGTCGACTAAAGTGCCGTGTGAATAAAGTTTAAGCTCTAAATTGAGTTTCCAGTGTGCGTCGTCCCCACAATACTTTGTAGCAATCAGAGATCCCGAAGGATTAGATGTGCAAACGCTAAGCTTAGCTGGACAATAGGTGCGTTGAGTTAGGTGAATATTTTAGCCAATTTGCATGCAAGCGCTGTTCTACGAGTCATGGAAAAAGTTTAGAATTGGAACGTGCTGGGATTTGTACTCGTAGTGTAATAAATCACTGTATTTGCTTATTTTAGAGTTTTCATACGTGGTACAACGTACGGTAAAATATGATATAGCGTATGCTATTAGTAAGGTTATGATCCTAGAATTTAGTTTAACGTAATGGTTCAGTAGTTTAGTTTTTTAAATTTATTTGTAGACTAGACAACGATTTAAAATAAACTAACACATTTCTCTAAAAAATACTTACTATTTTTTTAATAAGAGAAAAGTTAAGTGGTTGTAACCAAAGAAATCCGAATTATAATATAACTTAAAAGTTATGAAAACATGTAAATCACGCGGTTTCGTTTTTTTTATCGTGCGATAAATCCCCACGGATACCACCCCCACGGAGCCGGTGGAGGTGGTTATGTCGGACTCGAACCGACTAAGACGCACGCCGTCTTGGGTCCTTGGTTACCGGAGGTGAGATTGCCAAAAGCATATCTCTCGCACCCCGGCAGACCCAGGACCATCTCTTTCGAGATGGCCCCCTTCGGGTTGTGGGGACCACAGTGTCCCCATCTACCCCGGTTACGGGGAGGCGCATGGACGTCCGGTTCGCCTTCGCTCTGCGCGGTCTTCCCGGGCCCGACCGGCCGCTTCCTTCTCGAGCATTACTTGCTCGCAGAAGGTGGCGGCCGCACCCCAAGCGTTCGCGCATCGTACCATCGCTGTGAGCAACGTGGCGAGTGTGAAGACTCCCACCCCAGAGCCGCCACTAGGACCCACCTCGGCGTGTCCCACGCCGGGCACTCGGTCAGCGACGCGGTTTCGTTAGGAATTATTTTCATCCATTTGAAGTAGACAGAGGTAGATATGATATCAATTATTGGTAACTTGAGATTAATGGGAAGTATAGTACTGATACGATTTTAGTTTAACAGTTAGAAAACAGGACATGCTCTACCGCTCCAAAAAAGAGGTCCTCATTTTTTATTAATAATAGATAAAATTGTACTTTACAAGTTTAATAGTAGTTCCACTATTGTATTGCTGGTGGGTGAAAGTAGCAGAGTAGGCAAGAAAGAATTAATGTACTGTATAGACAGTCTAAGTAAATTAAATGTCTTTAAAATAATATTATGTGCATTCCCATATGTGTCTAGCCAGTCCTCATGTTATTTAAACAGAAACATACATTACATGAATAATTTTATTCATACCATGACATGTCGTCATAGTGACAAATTTATATTTTTTGACACTAATAATTTTATCAGTAATTATTGTTTTAAGACGAAAGATAGTATCTATCTTACAAAGTTTGACAAATATAAAATTGCTACATTAATAGCAAATAATATTAAGTTTTGGAGAAGTTTACATTGTAAACAAACAAACAACCCATTATCTACAGTTTTACCAGGTACTTGCTCTGGTAATTTTATATGTTTAACTACTAATACGACTGATTTAAACTAAATGTTCAGACAACAGGAATGCCTGAGCTTAAGATAGCTCACCAAAACATACAAGGCCTTCCCGGCAAGGAATTAATAGTAGAATTATTCCTAGAGGAATTAAATGTGGATGTTTTGTGTTTGACTGAACATTGGCTCAAGGAGAGTGAGATGATGTTTAGTATAAACAATTACAATATTGTAAGTTGCTTAAACCGAAAGTCTGCTATTAGAGGTGGCTGCATGGTCCTTATAAAAAATGGTCTCCGCAGTAAAGAACGGGTTGACATTGTTAGACTTTCTGTTGAGCGCTGCGCTGAGGTCGCCTGTGCCGAGCTTGATAGTTGTATAGTAGTCTGCGTATACAGTCCACCCAACAGTGATTTTCGAGCTTTTATTAGGGTCATGGATCAAGTTCTGGGGATTGCATCAAGTAGTAGGAAAAATATTATTGTGTGCGGTGACTTTAATGTAAACATCTTACAACAGTCTAGGGAAAGTACTCAATTTCTAAACATGTTCAGAAGTTATAATCTTGAGAATAATTTCTGTGAGCCGACTAGAAACACTGCTACGAGTGCCAAATGCTTGGATAATTTTTTTAGTGATAGTGGATACTTAAGCAAGTCTCTAATTAGTAAGTTGCCCTCAGATCACCAGGGTCAAATAGTATCCTTTTCCAAGGGTATTAATAGTCAACCTAAGGAGAAAATTATGTGTAGGCCCATAACCTCTACTAAAATTAAAAAGTTCAAAGATGTGTTAGAGGATAAACTTGATTCTTTAGCTTATTTGGGTAATAATCCTGAGGCTCATTATAATAGTCTATTTACTACATTATCTGATGCTTTTTCCAACACATTCAAACAAAAATGTAAAAAGCATAATACTAAATCTAGATTCTGTGAATGGGCTACTGTAGGCATATATAAAAGTAGACGAACACTATTTGATTTATACGCCCAAAAACAGTACAGATTTGATAATAATTTCATTGAATATGTTAAGAATTACTCCAAAATTTTCAAAAAAGTGTGTAGACAAGCGAAGGCCATTCATATTAAAAGGAAAATAATAGAGGCCCCTAATAAAATGAAGGAAACTTGGAAAGTCATTCACAAAGAGTCGGGTAAATGTAAAATGAGGGATAGTATTACTAAAATTAAATTGGAAAATAAGGATTTAACCTCTCCGAAAGATATTGTATATGCGTTTGAAGACTTTTTTACCAACATTCCATTTAAAATCACTTCTTCAATCAATTCTTGCGCCCGCAGTGCTGTGGCTCTTCTTGAGAGTAATATTAGTTCTTTTTCTGAATTTAACTTCAAACATATTGATCCCAGTGACATCTTAAAAGTTTTCAAGCAACTTAAAATGAAAAAGTCTGAAGATTACTGGGGCATGTCAGTCAGTTTAATTAGTCATGTAATTGATATCATGGCACCTGATTTGGCACTCATATTTAATGAATGTGTTGATAACGGTACATTTCCTAATTTAATGAAACATGGTAAACTAATACCATTATTTAAGAAGGGATCCAAGTCAGAACTTGGAAAATATCGCCCCATTTCTATTTTGCCAGTTCTGAGTAAGGTGTTTGAGAGAGTGATGCTCAATCAGACGCAACTGTACTTCAAGACAAACAATCTTTTCCACAGCCAACAATATGGCTTTACTGGCGGGAAATCTACCACCGATGCGGGAGTGGCCCTAGTTAGCCTAATTTACGACGCCTGGGAGGGATCGCAGGATGCCATTGGAGTATTCTGTGATCTTTCCAAAGCATTTGATTGTGTTGACCATCAAACACTCTTACTCAAGCTACGTCGATATGGTTTTGATAGGAAATCAATAGCACTATTAGAGTCGTACTTAACGGATAGGCTTCAGACTGTTACTGTTAATAACGTAAAGTCAAATGGGTCAAATGTCAAAATAGGTGTACCCCAAGGATCAATCCTAGGACCCTTTCTGTTCCTGGTATATGTCAATGACTTGCCTTATATGGTCGAGGCACAAGCTGGCATAGTACTGTTTGCAGATGATACATCGTTAATATTCAAAGCAAATAGGTATAGTACAGATGCAAATAATGTTAATAATATTCTGAATGCCATGTCAAATTGGTTTTCTGCAAACAACCTATTGTTGAATGCAGAAAAGACCAAATGTATGAAGTTTACACTACCCAATGTGAGGCAAATAGACGTTGATGTTGTGCTGGGGGGGAAGGGGTTAGAATTCGTAAACACCACTACCTTTCTAGGAATTACAATAGATTCTAAATTACAATGGGGTGACCATATCACTATTCTGGCCAATAAACTTAGCTCTGCTGCTTATGCTGTGAGACGGATTAGGCAGTTGACTGATGTAGCTACTGCTAGGCTCGTATACTTTAGTTACTTCCATAGCTTGATGTCCTATGGAATACTACTTTGGGGAAATGCTGCAGATTTAGAAACTATATTTATATTGCAAAAGAGGGCAGTTCGTGCCATTTATTGCTTAGGCAAGAGAGACTCCCTCAGGGAAAGATTTAAGGATATTGACATTTTAACTGTAGCTTCCCAATATGTATTTGAAAACATAATGTATGTCAGGAAAAATATATCTCATTACACAAAAGTAAGTGACATTACAGACAGAAATCTGCGTAACAAACATAGACTTCTACTTCCATGTTATCGGCTTAGCAGGGTTAGTGACTCTTTTAAGGGGGATGGTATACGTTTTTATAACAAACTGCCAGAATCGATCCTTGGTATGCCTGACGATAAATTCAAAACCTTTGTAAAAACCACCTTATCCAAAAAGGCATACTATAGGATAGATGATTACTTGAAAGATAAAAATGTCTGGCTTGAGCATGGTGCAGGCCCCTCGTAAATTGCTATAATTACAGCATGGTACTGTATTACTTTTGTGACTTATTTGTTACATTATGTAGCTTTGTTTTAATTCTTAATTATAAAGAGTTTTATATACTTGTTGACATTTAGCTTTAAGAAAATAAATATTGTAAATTGACGTCCCAAAAAATGCCGCAGTGGAGTTTGTTGCGCCGTTTCTTCTCCACCAGCGCCTTGGAAGCGGTGGTAAACTTAGATTATGTAGAATTAAAATTGACGTCAATAAGAAACAATTTTATTGTTCTATATTGAAAAATAAATGACTATGACTATGACTATGACTACTATTATCTCATTTTTAATAACTCCTTTGAAGCCTTCAGAATTCTCTACAATATTTAACTTTTACCAGAATATAAACAGTATATTTTAAAACTAAAACATTATTCGTTCACATTCTCGTTATGCTGTATGATGCTCTACTGTCTGAAATTGAATCACGCTGTATAAACTTGTGTAGCGTTTACAGATCATTGAATTTCCACCATATAGAGCAGTTCCATATTTTAAATTTTAATAAAATGCAAATGCGAAATTGGTTCCACGAAGTTGGAACTCGCTTCATATCCTTCTCACTCTTGTTCCAAGCTTGAAATTCGTATTCAGTACAACTATATAAACGCGAGCTTAAAAAGGGGATATGTATATATAAAGAGAGCATCTTAAATATTGAGTTAGTACATTTGAATGATGTTGAAAATGGAAACTAACAGCGCCATTCTATTTTTGAAATGACAATGGTGCTAATGATTGCATAGTCTTTTCGTAAAAAAAGATTATTATAGTGTGTGGCCGATTCCGGTCAGCGCAGACAGATTTTGGCCGGACAGTACATGGCCGTTAGACAAACGAATACTCAATTAGTCGGCCGACCGACAATGCAAGCAATTATCGACCTTATTGACATAACATAAAACAGAGTATTTTTCGTATATTCGTGATCTGCAGCATCTATTTATGTGAAATGATATGTAATTAAGCAAATGTTGTTAAGGTCGAAAATCTTTTTTCTGTTCCTAACGAATTTGCTATCGAAACTGAGTCTAAAATCTTTTTTTACGAAACGACTATACAATCTGAGTGTATAATACCATTTTAGAGATTCTAGCGTATTTTAGTTAGTTTTGACAACACAGAATTGACATCATGTGAGTTTTGTGAATTGGATTAGTGCGTCGGTGACTATATACAGGGTGTAATCGTTAAGTGTGTCCAGACGATTATTCCGTAACTATTACAGATATCGAAAAACTATAAACTGATATCAAAAGTACGTTACCTAAAGAGTAAAATGACATCAATAACTTTTCATAAATCAAACGAGAGGTATCTAACATTTTGACACTAAACACTCCCATACATTTAGTATTAGATTAGTAGAAAGGTTTTAGTTTCCTTATTTTAAGTGGTCTAGTACTCATTATACCTGAATCATATTTTATGATATGACAATGATGATTTTCAAGTAGATACACGTGTAGATTAATTATCTTACCACTTCAAATTAGTCATAAACCGTGTTTCAATATCGAATTAATTTGAGCTTATTGAAAAGCAACACACTACAAAAGCAAAAATAATAATAATAACTGCACAGCCTAGAAGAGTTACAGAATCGTGTACGTCGTGCAACTTTAATTACTCCGCAAATGTTGAGAAAAGTTCTTTTTTTTAGTAGAGTTCGTCATTGTATCGCACAACAAGGACATCATTTCGAATATTTCAATACAAAACATTACATGCTTTGAATACAAAATTTTGTACTTAGGTACTAAGAAATAAATATTATTCAATTAAAAGATATTTTTATTACTCTGTTAGGTTAATAAACAGTTTCCTTTAATGTCAGTACTAAGCTAAAATATTCTTTTAAAATAAGGACATTAAAACCTTTCTACGAATCTCATACTAAATGTAAGGGAGTGTTTGATGTCAAAATGTTAGATACCTCTCATTTGATTTTTAAAAAGTTATTGATGTCATTTTACGCATGAGGTAACGTACTTTCGATATCAGTTTAAAGTTTTCTGATATTTGTAATATTTACGGAATAATCGCCTGGACACACTTAACGATTACACCCTGTATATAACAGCATGTAATTGAAGGGATATCTCTCAAACGTAACAGTAATAGGAATAATATTGTAACCATTTATTCTGTACCACTATCAATAATGTAATTTTGTAACTTGCATTGGAGTAATCAAAACTAATATTATAAATGCAAAAGTAACTCTTTCTGTCTGTATGTTACGCTTTCACGCCAAAACCACTGAACCGATTTTGATGAAAATTGGTATAGGGGTATATTAGACCTTGAGAAAGGACATAGGCTATGTTTGGTGATAACCGACATCCACGCGGCAGCTATCGCGACCAAATATCGATACCTCCCACGTAAGTTGTTGTATCCCACAAAATGGCATTTAGCGTTTTTACTAAAAAAGAGCTTTATTTTGCTGTAATTTACGTATTCAAAGTGAAAAAATTACAAAAATGTTGTTTCATCAAGCATTTTATAGACGTAAATCGTTGTAACTTTTGTACGAGAACGGACTACAGCGTTGTATAGTTCTTGGCAATAGTTTACGCGGGGTGCAGGGCTGGGAGGGTCACGCGCTCGCGAGTTGTATCGGCTACATACAACAGAACACGCTGGACATTGAGACGAACGCACGCATGTCGAAATATCACTGGTAAGGTACTTTATTATATTATTTCTTATACATTATTGAGTATAATATCTTATTTTTGCCGACTACAACCTAAAATGTTGTAAAGATTACTTACAACTGTATACGCTGTTAAGTTTACATTCAAAAAGGTTGTATGTAATACATAAAACATTTTACGTAGTTCAACGTGTATTACAAAATGTTGTATGTCGTACTTACAATATTTTACGTTGTTGAGCGTGCATTATAAAATGTTGTATATAAAACATACAATATTTTCCGTTGGAATAAAAACTAAAATAAATGTGGCATGTAGTAAAAATAACATTTTACTTCAGAAGTCGTTATTCAAAACTCAGCTTTCGAGTACCGGGACTTCCTATATTTTTGTACCTATTACTTTTTTCTTGCTTTATCTCAATGCTTAATTTTTTTAATGTTGTTATATACTATGTGAAACTATTAAAGCGCTCTTGTCTACCTATCTGACTGACATAGAGCCCTAAACGGAGCACTACTTTGCTCGCTTACTAACTAGAAATGCTTGCTTGTTTACTAACAGTAAAATTTATTTTTCGTTTAGTTTTCTCCACTTCCAATAAGTTTCAATGAATCGGAAATGAATGCTTTAGCAAATATGATAGATAGTGACATCTTTGATAATATATCAGAAGAAGAAACAGAGTCTAATACAAAAAATAATGAGACACCGCACCCTTCCCCTTCTTGTAGTATCAATCATTTGGATTACGACTGTGATAATGATTTTTGCCCATATTATATACCAAAGGAAAATATATCGGAGTGTGACATTTCACCTCAATCCTCACCACTGCTTTCTAGCTGCTCAACGTGTACAACATATTTGATAGTGGACTATTGTACAACAGTGAACAATAGTCCACTATCAAATATTTCAAATAGTCCAACCACGTCAACCGCCAACCGCCGCGCCGTCGTCAATTAAGGAAAGATAAAGGTAATGTAAGAAAAAGATATTTTAATGAATGGATTGATACCAAGAGAAAGTTCTTGCGTAATTTATGAAAAGAATATGTGTCAAGAAAAGGTTCAATGCAACCAAGTAGAAAGATGGGCCCGCCATGTTCCTTCCGGAAAAAATGTTCCGATAAATTGGAGGGGTTAGAGGGAATATTAGTAACTTCGGTTCTAATTATCTTAAAAAAAAAAAAAATAAGCGAAGAAAGATTTTTGACAGTTTTTGGAATTTAGGCAATCGAGAAAAGCAGTGGATGTATGTGGCTAACATAGTAATGAAGCAAAATAAACGTAGAGTGTATACTGATAGCATTTCAAGACGTAAGTATACATTACAATATTAGTTACCAGTGGGATATAATGAAGATGGCATTTAAACATTTTACAAGCACTTTGTCCGTCAGTGATTAGGTTATTAATAAGTCTTTAGAAAAGATGGACAAGACAACGGGAGTATTAGTTCCAGATCAAAGAGGAAAACACTCAAACCATCCAGTAGGGCTAACTGGTAGTTTTAATAACAGTGTGTGTGACCGTATCAAGAGTTTACAGCCAGTTGAGTCTCATTATACGAGGCAAAGGTCAAACAAATTGTATTTAGATGGATACTTAAATTTTCATAAGTTATTTGAAATGTAAAGCTGAAACCGAACGCCAATATCGAGATATTGCAAATGAAAACTTTAAGCTCAGTTTTTATATCCCTAAGAAAGATCAGTGCGATCAATGTCATATTTTTTAAAATATCCATAGTCCAACTGAACAACAGATTGCAGATCATGAAAACCATGTCTCAAATAAGAAGTTATCCCGACAACTCATGAAGCCTGACAAGACTGAAAGCTTAACCCTAGGTAAAATTGTTAGCGCTACATATGATTTTCAAAAGATTCTTAATGCACCGCATGGCCAATTAATATTTTGTATTATAAGCGAAAGTTATCAGTTTTTAATTTTACGTTATTTGATTTGGCAAACAAAGAAGGCCATTGGTCCTCACTGTTGGTTTTTTACGATTTTATTGTACTTAACTACTACTGAAAAATTGGTTATGTTACTCAAATATCATAGTGAGTTATCATTATGATTCTTAAAAATAATATCACATACCTACCTACCTATTATTACCTAATAGTTGAATACTTCAGTATACTTGTTTTAGAAGTAAACATTTTAAAACGCAGTTTTGGTGCAATAGTTCTAATAAAACCTTTATCCAGTATTAGCTATGTTGTTTCCTTTAAAAAAAAGATAATTTCGCTTTGACAATATTACTTTTTATTTCCTGAGTAATAATGCCTACTAAAAATTGTGTTCAATGTATATTGTTAATGTCACATACAATTGGACTAAAATAAAAAATTCCAGTGTATATTGTTGTAACTATCATATACAACAACGAACGTAATGTAAACTCCGCAGTATAATATTGTAAGTATGAGATACAACAACTGAAGAAATCTAGACTGCGCAGTATAATGTTGTAAGTATGAAATACCACAGCTGGCACAGTCTGTATTCCGCAGTAAAGTGTTGTAAGCACCAAATCTCAAAAAGTTCATAATATTTTCTTAATTTTCTTTCAACATAGTCAAGAATACCATACAATTCATTCATATACCAAGTTTGACAAAGCTACATAAATAAATGCAGTTTTTAGGCCAATTTGAATCCTTAACTCGCTCTCCTGTAAAATTGCAGTTTTAGAGATACAACAACTTACGTAGGAGGTATCGATATATCCTATATATGTTTGGTCGCGATAGCTGACATCCACGCGGGCGGAGCCGCGGGCTAAAGCTAGTAATAATATTGAGCGCAGTTTGTGTAGGGTAAATTCAATGCTTGCTCCTTCGGTAATTATTTTAAGCTCTTTTTACCCTCTCTTGTAAGAGATAATGTTTTCCAGGGACCTCCATGCCCGCCGTGGTGGTAGAGCGGTAGTCTGTTACATCGAAGATCGGGGTTCAAAACTCGATTACTAAAATGTTCTTTACACACTTCACTAGTTAGTATAAAACAAAGTGGCTGTTGATTTCTGTCCGTCCCTATATATGCTTAAATTTTTAAAACTACCCAATGGATTTTGAAGCGGTTTTTTTAATAGATAGAGTGATTCAAGAGGAAGGTTTAAATATAATGCTTAATATATTAGAGGGTGCAGCGGGAAAAAAAATGATGGTACGAAGTTCGCCGGGTCAACTAGCTTACAATAAATTGATTAATTTCTCAGACAAGGGTCCATACTGTTAGTATACAAACAGGATGATGGAACGTCAACCTAGAGACGAACCTCTGTCTTCAAAATATAAAAGATAAAACTCTAAATGAATTCAAACTGTATTTAAAGTATGAAATAAGAAAGACTTTTAATGTCTTATGAAAGTTGAAAGCTGATACATACTAAGTACTAAGTTAAGTGTCTTTTTATATTTTTTATAAAAAGACACTTAAGACTTAGGGACACGCTTTATTCTGAACACGTTTTTACTAAAATATCAATGATTGCAAGAAGTGCTTTGAAGAACTAGAACAAGATAATGCGCGTGGTTGTCGAAGTACAGTGAGCATCATAAAGATGTTGAGGAACAAAGGAATCAAAAGATCTTAATTTCATATATTACCCCCTTCCAGTTACATGCCTTTAACTCGGACAATAATACCATATAAATCAATAAAACAGTTTGATTTGCTCTTAATACGAGAGTTTTAAGATCGTTTTGAGACTTCGACGTCGATATATTTATGACGCTTACTGTACAGTCGACAAAGGAGGTACTTTTACAACTTTATTTGAAAAATTGCTCTTATGTAGTATAATAAGTGTACTTCTAATAAATCTACATTCATTTGAATAATTTTTTTTAATCCGCGATCGTTCGCAGGGGGAATGCCTTAATCAACTAGGCCACTGAGACATTCCCGAAGTGATTCAAATTTCCCTTCTATTTATCCGTCTTTAAGGTGATGGTGGAGTTATCCACCGATGATCTTACGAACTATCAGAAACAATGAATGATTGTACAAATAATTTTAAAAATTGTTTTTTTTTATTACTCCGTCCAAACATTTGAACGATTTTTTTAGTATCAAGTATGATACTATACAAATCGAATACATCATGTAAGAGAAAGATCGATGACGTTTTTGAAGACTATATAAGTTTTCAGATTTATCCACGTACATATTATTGAGGGGTATAATCGTACGGATAGTGATCAGTAATTCGCAGTTTTACAGTTAAATGTATAAGTATTTGATGTTAAACTTTCATATAAGTTAGCTACTCGAAGGGTGTCTATCCATACATCTACAGGCAATTCAATTCGAAACAAAACAAAAACAAAGCCTCGCAAAACCAAGGCTGGGCTGAAAATAGTCTACCCCCGGCCACGATCCGTGTAAATAGATCCAATATTATTGTATTGATATTTGTCAAATGAGCGGATCGTTTTCATAAATTGCTCGAGGATATCGCCACGTTTCAGCGAACTTTACTATGAGTTGGCATTGGGATAAAGAATCTATGTGTCTATAGATATTTCTTAGGTATAACGACTGACATGAGACTGGGATTAACGAAGAAGAACAAGAAGAAATAAAACAGAACTTGTCAACAAAATTTTTTTAATTAAAAAAAAACTTAAAACAAATAAAGTCTAAGGCTAGTCTGACCCATGAATAAAATTTGAACTTCGAAAAGGGTCACAGTAACTTAATGACTCAGCAGTTTCACATGCTCTCGTTGGGGCCTCGTTAATCCTAACCAGATAAATGTATTTCTAAACTAGATTATCCTATGACATATTAAGTAATCACTTGAGAGAAATATAATTCTCAAGCGGTTGTCTGAAAGTCAAAGTAAAAATGTCAGTCATTTCATATAGACTATTGGTTACCTATCTTAATCCCGAATTTTAATATTCCGAATATCATAATCCAGAAAACGTTTGGCCATTTATTCATAATCCCGGTTTTCCAAATTCCGAAGTTTTATTTGCCATATAATCGCAACTCCGAAATTCATTTTCCTATTTATTCATTTGTACGACGACGTTTTATAATCCAGACGAACGAATTCCAGACACACGAAATCTAAATGCACAAAATACAGATGACCGTAATCCATATGCACGAAAGCCGAACTTTTAAAACACAAATTTTTGAAATGCAGTTTATTGATATCCAGACAAACAAAAACAAACACAAAGACAGACAAACAAACAAACCTAACCTACTGAGTCGAATTTTTCTAGCAGTAACAGGTGGTAGAAATATGAAGGCACAAATGTGACACTTATTTCGACCGGGTTGGTACCACCGTGCACAAGTGCGAAAAACCCTCCATAGTAATCCAATCTCGGTTGGATTGCGTTCAGGGATCAGCAAGTGCATAGCCGGGCCGAGGTGATGGTAGTCGCAGCACTAGTGGGACCGGTGGGTTTTGGCGTAGTCTAGTGGGGTGTGACGCGGGGCGCCGCGCCGGGCAGGGAGACCCGTAGAAACGGTGGTGCCGCTGGCCGCCCGCGGCATAGTACAGGGGCCCAACTGGGACTAACCACCCTGGGAGGCTACCCCACCAGGTCGCGCATAATCCTGATATGGTTCGTCGTGCCGGTTGGCGACCGGACGGGAGCCCGGCGACCATATTCGGGAGGGTACGGGGGCCCTTCCGTTCGGCGCGTCGGCTCTCGTCACGCCTCACATTCATAGATAAAACCAATCTCCCATGTTTTGTCACGCGGTGCTGCGGCGACAATCACCTCTTTTTCACGCCTTCCCTTACCCTTCACCTCATGGCAGCGCACAATACAGTATCTGTTGAAACAGCGGCTAGGGACTCTCCCACAAAAACACTATTTGAGGTGGAGTCCACGAACATCTGTGGGCTCCATAAAAACCTCAACGCCGTCCACCAACACCTGGAGACGGCGAAACCAGCTATGCTGTTTCTAACGGAGACACAAATACGCCGCCCTGACGACACGACCTACCTGCTTTACCCCGGCTATGTTATCGAGGAAAATTTCCGAGCAAAAGCCGGGGTGTGCGTGTTTGTTAGGGCGGATATTTGTTGTCGCCGTTTGCGCTGTCTAGAGGACCCATCCTTTTCCATCCTTTGGGTACACGTAGACCATGGCTCCAAGAGTCAGATCTATGTGTGCCTTTACCGTTCCCATACAGGAGATGCGGAGGTAACTCGACTATTCGAATACCTGAGTCAGGCGGCAGATGATGCGCAGGAGCGGTTTCCGAACGCCGAATTGGTGTTTTTGGGGGACTTTAACGCCCACCACAAGATCTGGTTGGGCTCCGCCATAACAAACCATGCGGGAAGAGCCACTCACGCATTTGCCCTGGCGCATGACTTGACTCAATTGGTGCACAAGGTCACGAGGATACCAAGAGAGTCCGGCCTAGAGCCCTCTCTGCTAGACCTTCTGTTGACGAGTCACCCGGACCAGTACAGTGTCTCGGTGAATGCTGCTTTAGGTAACTCCGACCACTGTCTGGTCCGCTCCACCGTGCCCATTGTAGCGCCCCCACGACCCGTGCAGGGGAAGAGGCGGCTATGGCACTACTCGTCAGCGGACTGGGATGGATTGCGCGAGTATTATGCGTCCATCCCGTGGGTTGAACGCTGCTTTGAGGGTAAGAACCCATCTGAGAGCGCTACTGCCGTCGCCGGTGAGATCGGTCTAGGTATGGAATACTATATCCCATACACCGATGTCACCGGAGTCCGCGGAGCGCGGCCGTGGTTCGGGCGCGAGTGCGCGGAGGCTGTTGAGCATAAACAGTTTGCGTACCGCGCCTGGGTGCGGGCGCGCGCCACACGCGATCCCAACGTGGGTCACTTCAAGGCGGCGTACAACAGAGCCACAAAGGTCTGCAAGAGGGCATGCATCAGGGCGGATGCCCAGCGCATAGCACGGCTGGGCCAAGAGCTAGTGGCGCATCCCACGGGTAGCCGTGGCTACTGGCAACTGGCCAAAGCCGAGCAAGCCAACTTCTGCCAGCCCTCGCTGCCCCCGCTGAGCAATCCGGATGGATCTCTGGCCCATGAGCCGCAAGAGAAAGCAAATTTGCTGGTCAATCTCTTCGCGGCCAACTCCCGAGTCGATGATTGTGGTATGCAACCACGGACAATGCCCACTGGTGACCACGCAATGCCCGATATACGTATCAGGCAACGCGATGTCCGTGCAGTACTGCAATCACTCGATGTCCGGAAAGCCAGTGGTCCTGATGGTATTCCAGCGGTTGTACTTAAAAAATGTGCAGCGGAGTTATCTCCTATGCTAACGCGGCTGTACCGACTGTCCTACAGTTCGGGTACAGTGCCCTTGGCTTGGAAGGAGGCAAATGTCCAGCCGATCCCCAAGAAGGGGGATCGCTCGGACCCAGCCAACTATCGACCCATAGCCGTCACCTCAGTGCTGTGCAAGGTGTTCGAGCACATAATTAACACACAGCTCATGCGCCACCTAGAGGATCACTCCTTGCTTAGTGACCGGCAATACGGTTTCAGACCGAAACGGTCAACGGGTGATCTTCTGGCGTACATGACCCACCTTTGGGGTGAGGCTATGGAGAAGCACGGTGAGTCACTGGCAATTAGTCTTGACATCGCCAAAGCTTTCGATAGGGTATGGCACAAATCGCTTCTTTCCAAGCTACCAGCCTTCGGCCTGCCTCCTAGACTGTGTAACTGGGTTGCAAGCTTCCTGCAGGGGCGCCGTATTCGCGTCCTTTGTGATGGACGAGCTTCGGAGTTCTTGCAGGTAAATGCTGGCGTGCCGCAGGGTTCCGTCTTATCTCCCACTCTCTTTCTTCTGCATATCAATGACATGCTCTGTAATGGAAACATTCACTGCTATGCAGACGACAACACCTTACACGGGAGTTATTACGCACATCCTGCGGCCAAGCAGTCTGATATCGCGGAAAAAAGGCAGCTTCTTGTCACTGAGCTGGACCGGATCCTGGACCACATTTCTCAATGGGGCGCTAGGAACCTGGTCGAGTTCAATGCCAAGAAGACCCAGGCATGTGCGTTTACAGCAAAAGTATCTCCTTTCCTTCCCCTTCCCACTCTTCAGAGCACACCACTGCCACTGCAGGATCACCTCACTATCCTCGGTATGGATGTTCGCTGCAAACTGAACAACAAAAACTATATCGAGAGTATCATCAAATCAGCCTCGCGTAAACTCGGAGTCCTGAACAGAGTGAGACGTTTTTTCACGCCGGAGCAGCGGTGTCTTCTATACAAGACCCAAATTCGTTCCTGCGTGGAATACTGCTCACATCTCTGGGACGGCTCCGCAAAGTACTTATTAGATGCTCTCGACAGGTTGCAGCGACGTGCGGTCCGCATTATTGGGGATCCTGAGGTCACGAACACCCTCGAGCCTTTGCAGATGCGTAGAGATGTTGCGTCTTTGGCAGTTTTCTACCGTCTCTACCATGGTGAATGTTCTGACGAGCTCTTCCAATTAGTCCCACCCTCCCCTTTCCTTCACAGGACGACACGAGCAGGGCTAAGATGTCATCCATTTACGGTGCAGAGTATACCTGCTAGAACCAAGCGTTTCAGTGATTCATTCCTATGCCGCACCACTAAGACCTGGAATTCCCTGCCAGCTCACGTGTTTCCTTCTTCCTACAGTCCCGGGTCCTTTAAGTGGGGCGTGAAAAGGCATCTAATGAGGCCGTCAAGCTGAGTGCCGCCACTGTTAACATGGTAAATGTTTACGATGGTGACCCTCTTTCCGAGACTTTGCCTTTAGCTTAACATCAGGCGAGGTGAAGTCAAATTGACGTGTCCTGTGTAAAAAAAAAAAAAAAAAAAAAAAAACCTAACCTACTGAGTCGAATTTGACACTTAAGGCCCTCTATTCCTGCAAAAGTAGGCATTTATAGCGATCCCGGCCGCTCGTAAAATATTACGCGCGAAGCAGTGACGGTGAACCTCGGCTATGACCCCGCCAGCGTCACAGTATAGAAATATGCAGTAGGAAAACTTGATTTGACTTAGAAAATTAAATGCAGTTTTTTTAACTTTATTTAGTTTTATGATTATATATATATATATATATATATAAATAAATACGAAATTAAAAAAACTGTATGAGTTTGAGAACTGTATGTTCTATGTGTTTAGTTGCTTGGGCGAAAAAAACTTACATTATAATAATAATAATGCTTGTAATTTTACAAACATTTGTTTGAATTGATGCTAACGGTTACTTTATATAATCGCACCGTTCGTCGTCGACAGGGCAGTTAAATACCTAAAGTTAACGAGATTAACAACTTTTTTCGTGCGGGAATCCCCTCGGATACCCCCCTGCCGGAGCCGGAAGGGGAGGTTATGTCGGACTCGAACTGACTTTTTTGTCGGTTCGAGTCCGACTGTGGGCACGCCGACTGTGGGTCGTGGTGCTAGTTTTTATGAAGTATTTATATAAATTTACACTGTACCTTCTTTTTTTCGTGCGGAAATCCCCTCGAATACCTCCCCTGCCGGAGCCGGAAAGGGAGGTTATGTCGGACTCGAACCGACTTTTTAGTCGGTTCGAGTCCGACTGTGGGCACGCCGACTGTGGGTCGTGGTGCTAGTTTTTATGAAGTATTTATATAAATCGATACCTCCTACGTAAGTTGTTGTATCCCACAAAATGTCATTTTGCGTTTTAACTAAAAAAGAGCTTTATTTTGCTGTAATTTACGTATTCAAAGTGAAAAAATAACAAAAATGTAGTTCTATCAAGTATTATATAGACGTAAATCGTTGTAACTTTTGTACGAGAACGGACTACAACGTTGTATAGTTCTTGGCAATAGTTTACGCAGGGTGCAGGGCAGGGAGGATCACGCGCTCGCGAGTTGTATCGGCTACATACAACAGAACACGCTGGACATTGAGACTAACGCATGCATGTCGAAATATCACTGGTAAGGTACTATATTATATTATTTCTTATACATTATTGAGTATAATATCTTATTTTTGCCGACTACAACCTAAAATGTTGTAAAGATTACTTACAACTGTATACGCTGTTAAGTTTACATTCAAAAAGGTTGTATGTAATACATAAAACATTCTACGTTGTTCAACGTGTATTACAAAATGTTGTACGTCGTACTTACAATATTTTACGTTGTTGAGCGTGCATTATAAAATGTTTTATATAAAACATACAATATTTTACGTTGGAATAAAAACTAAAATAAATGTGGCATGTAGTAAAAATAACATTTTACTTCAGAAGTCGTTATTCAAAACTCAGCTTTCGAGTACCGGGACTTCCTATATTTTTGTACCTATTACTTTTTTCTTGCTTTATCTCAATGCTTAACATAAAGCATCTTTTTTAATGTTGTTATATGCTATGTGAAACTATTTAAAGCGCTCTTGTCTACCTATCTGACTGACATGGAGCCCTAAACGGAGCACTACTTTGCTCGCTTACTAACTAGAAATGCTTGCTTGTTTACTAACAGTAAAATTTCTTTTTCGTTTAGTATTCTCCACTTCCAATAAGTTTCAATGAATCGGAAATGAATGCTTTAGCAAATATGATAGATAGTGACATCTTTGATAATATATCAGAAGAAGAAACAGAGTCTAATACAAAAAATAATGAGACACCGCACCCTTCCGCACGATTACGACTGTGATAATGACTTTTGCCCATATTATATACAAAAGGAAAATATATCGGCGTTTGACATTTCACCTCAATCCTCACCAGTTCTTTCTAGCTGCTCAACGTGTACAACAGTGAACAATAGTCCACTATCAAATAGTCCAAGCACGTCAACCGCCAACCGCCGTCGTCAATTAAGGAAATATAAAGGTAATGTAAGAAAAAGACATTGTAATGAATGGATCGATACCAAGAGAAAGTTCTTGCGTAATTTATGAAAAAAATATGTGTCAAGAAAAGGTTCAATGCAACCAAGTAGCAAGATGGGCCCGCCATGTTCCTGCCGGAAAAATGTTCCAATAAATTAAGCGAAGAAAGATTTTTGTCAGTTTTTGGAATTTAGGCAATCGAGGAAAGCAGTAGATGTATGTGGCTAACATAGTAAAGAAGCAAAATAAACGTAGAGTGTATACTGATAGCATTTCAAGACGTAAGTATACATTACAATATTAGTTACCAGTATATAATGATATAATGAAGATGGCATTAAAACATTTTATAAGCACTTTGTCCGTCAGTGATTAGGTTATTAATAAGTCTTTAGAAAAGATGGACAAGACAACGGGAGTATTAGTTCCAGATCAAAGAGGAAAACACTCAAACCATCCAGTAAAGCTAACTGGTAGTCTTAAAAATAGTGTGTGTGACCGTATCAAGAGTTTACAGCCAGTTGAGTCTCATTATACGAGGCAAAGGTCAAACAAATTGTATTTAGATGGAGACTTAAATTTTCATAAGTTATTTGAAATGTAAAGCTGAAACCGAACGCCAATATCGAGATATTGCAAATGAAAACTTTAAGCTGTTTTTACATCCCTAAGAAAGATCAGTGCGATCAATGCCACATTTTTTTAAATATCCATAGTCCAACTGAACAACAGATTGCAGATCATGAAAACCATGTCTCAAATAAGAAGTTATCCCGACAACTCATGAAGCCTGACAAAACTGAAAGCTTAACTTCCCAAGGTAAAATTGTTAGTGCTACATATGATTTTCAAAAGATTCTTAATGCACCGCATGGCCAATTAATATTTTGTATTATAAGCGAAAGTTATCAGTTTTTAATTTAAAGTTATTTGATTTTGCAAACAAAGAAGGCCATTGATCCTCACTGTTGGTTTTATACGATTTTATTGTGATTTTATTATTTTTAAAGAAGAATTTGTTATGTTATTCAAATATCATAGTGAGTTATTATCATTATATATTTTCTTAAAAATAATATTACATTACCTACCTACCTATTATTACCTAATAGTTGAATACATTACGTACTTGTTTTAGAAGTAAATATATTAAAACGTAGTTTTTGAGCAACAGTTCTAAAAAACCTTTATCCAGTATTAACTATGTTGTTTCCTTTAAAAAAGAAAGATAATTTGGCTTTGACAATATTACTTTTTATTTCCTGAGTAATAATGCTTACTCAAAATTGTGTTCAATGTATATTGTTAATGTCACATACAATTGGACTAAAATAAAAAATTCCAGTGTATATTGTTGTAACTATCATATACAACAACGAACGTAATGTAAACTCCGCAGTATAATAATGTAAGTATGAGATACAACAACTGAAGAAATCTAGACTGCGCAGTATAATGTTGTAAGTATGAAATACCACAGCTGGCACAGTCTGTATTCCGCAGTAAAGTGTTGTAAGCACCAAATCTCAAAAAGTTCATAATATTTTCTTAATTATCTTTCAACATAGTCAAGAATACCATACAATACATTCATATACCAAGTTTTACAAAGCTACATAAATAAATGCAGTTTTTAGGCCAATTTGAAACTTTAACTTGCTCTCCTGTAAAATTGCAGTTTTAGAGATACAACAACTTACGTAGGAGGTATCGAAATTTACACTGTACCTTCTTTTTTTCGTGCGGAAATCCCCTCGAATACCTCCCCTGCCGGAGCCGGAAGGGGAGGTTATGTCGGACTCGAACCGACTTTTTAGTCGGTTCGAGTCCGACTGTGGGCACGCCGACTGTGGGTCGTGGTGCTAGTTTTTATGAAGTATTTATATAAATTTACACTGTACCTTCTTTTTTTCGTGCGTAAATCCCCTCGAATACCTCCCCTGCCGGAGCCGGAAGGGGTGGTTATGTCGGACTCGAACCGACTTTTTAGTCGGTTCGAGTCCGACTGTGGGCACGCCGACTGTGGGTCGTGGTGCTAGTTTTTATGAAGTATTTATATAAATTTACACTGTACCTTCTTTTTTTCGTGCGGAAATCCCCTCGAATACCTCCCCTGCCGGAGCCGGAAGGGGAGGTTATGTCGGACTCGAACCGACTTTTTAGTCGGTTCGAGTCCGACTGTGGGCACGCCGACTGTGGGTCGTGGTGCTAGTTTTTATGAAGTATTTATATAAATTTACACTGTACCTTCTTTTTTTCGTGCGGAAATCCCCTCGAATACCTCCCCTGCCGGAGCCGGAAGGGGAGGTTATGTCGGACTCGAACCGACTTTTTACTCGGTTCGAGTCCGACTGTGGGCACGCCGACTGTGGGTCGTGGTGCTAGGCCTGAGGTGAGGTTGTCATCGAAATATCCCTCGCACCCCGGCTGACCCAAGGCCAGTAATTCTCCTGGGTCTGCTGGGGTGCGAGAGATATGCTTTCGGCAATCTCACCTCCGGCAACCAAGGACCCAAAACGGCGTGCGTTTTAGTCGGTTTGAGTCCGACATAACCGCCTCCACCGGCTACGTGGGGGTGGTATCCACGAGGATTTTGCGTACGATAAAAAAAGGCCAATAATTAAACTAACCTACCTAAATATTAAAATTATTCTATCCTAAACTAAAACTAAATTTATATTTTTTTATTTACACACACAAATTATATACAATGTACGAATATTGTAGGTACTAGGTACCCCTGTACTGATATAGATAAAATATGAATTATAGAAAATCGTAAGTAGCATCTTCAGTAGTAATACTGATATTCTTATACTATGGCGCTATGAGCGTAATATTTAGGTATGATAATTTTTTAAATTACCAATCGGAGTTAGAAATTTAGTTTATGGCTTTGCACGACTTCTTTAGCTTGCGTTGTTTATTGCCCATATTGAATGACTTGCAACAATTTATTATAAATACGTAAAACCGATTGATTGGTGCACGAAACTGTCGCGCAAAAACTTACACAGGTCCTACTTCGGTAAGCGCCAGCGCGCGACTGGCGCAACTTTTCGGGCCTCAGCGGCGCGAGCACTCGCGAATTTAGTAGGTATTTAAATATAACTTTAAAAATTATTTCATAATATAGTCAAAATCTGCGAAAATGTCTAGACATATGTAGTGGCTTTAGTTTAGTACAAAAATTTTATAGAAAGCATAAGTAATTTAGTAATAATATTTAAAAAAAAATAACGAAAAGGGGTAACTTTGGGATTTTTTTCTATCGAGTGAAGTTCATCAGATCTGGTAACTGAATGCGAATTTGACTAGACTGGATCCTTAACTAATATATATCTTTTTTTCGAAATTTAAAACGCTTTTTCCTATGATTCAAATGCTTTTAAAAAACTCAAAATGCGGCCTACCTGGCCTTAAACCTATCTGTAATAGGCAACTAATACAATAAATTTACTGACTGGCAATTGAAAATTTGGTAATAGTTTATTTGGAAAACGGTACGATGGGAAACAAAAAAAAAAAAAAATATTCTGAGAATCTGGTATAACTATATTTGGATTATGACACTATGGAAAACAAAAAAATGCTATTTGAAAATTTGGTTTTAGTGCACCTGGAAATTGATTCATCTGGGAAATGAAAAACGGAATTATAGCACGTTGTCATTCATTACATCTGTCTTTTAAAAGTTCTACCAACCGTTTTCGGGGTTCTAAGATTCGGGTTAAAGAAATTCGATATTTCAATAGGTTACCAGACTATTACCTAAGTGCCACTTGTAAAACGTCAAAAGAAACAAGAGTGTAAATATTAATGAGATATAATTATCATACACATTAAATAGTCTGTTAAACAGACATAGAAGTACTAAAGGTTGAGTGACGGTCAGTTAGACATTCTAATTACAACGATTCTTCACTAGCTGAATGCTGCCAGCTGGACTAGACAACTATAAATCATAAATTAATATTCATGAAACAGCCTCCTCATATATCAACATTATTAGAATATGGGAATATGCTTTTATAATTTGTTTGTGACTTTAGTGAAACTAGCAGTTGCCTGCGGCTCCACTTGGGTATAGTTACAGATCCTGTTTCTTAAAACCACAAGAATCGTATGAAGAATTCCTTGATAAAAAGCCTTTCTTCTATTTCCAGTTGTAAGTTTTAACAGTACTCCTGCCAGTTTAAAAAGGGCACATTGAGCATATCTGCTAAAAACGAGCAACACATATTGAGAACACTTGTACTTTTTCCACTGTATTTATTATATTACACCTGGCCGGTTTCGCCTTACGGCATTCTCAAAGGTTTACATTTATCAAAGGTTTTTGGATGTTTGTATTTAACATTTTTCACAGGTGGGTAGTTATAAAATTTAGTATACATTGCATTTTCTTTTGACATTTTAATGTCATCCGACATTATTAATTTTAATTTTATTTAATTTTAAACCTTTGATAAATGTAAACCTTTGAGAATGCCGTAAGGCGAAACCGGTAAGGTGTAATATAATAAATACAGTGGAAAAAGTACAAGTGTTCTCAATATGTGTAGCAATGAATTCCATCAAGTGCCATCAATCAACAGTATAAATAATAGAAAATCGAGTAACTTTATAATTTTCAAAAAATCAATATATTCTTATGAAATTCGTTAAATAGTCGCTTATATGAATAGAATCGCAACTATTCATTTACTAAGCATATTCTAATTTCATGTAAACATCGCCGCATGATAAAATATTGTCCTAATACGATTCCAACTAAGTGGCCTTTGTAGACCTACTGTATGTAAAGTTCTAACTACGTTAATTCAGTCGTTTTTACGTGTTTAAATAACAAACAGAATAAGTTTTATACACGAATTTATAATACATATTAGTTAGGAGGCGTTGTTCCCGGCTTCGCCTCCCAGGGTCCGCTTACACCTTCTTCATTTATGAAAGAACCTAAAAACTTACGCTAAGGCCTATAAAGTAAACTATGACTGTCAATATTCCTCCATCTCAGCGCAGAGGAGACAGAAACCCTCACTCGAAATATCGTCATACACATCCCAGTCAATAAAAGTATGCAGTATTCAGTACTGGTATTTTTATGTGTTCCTTATCTTTACCTACTTCAAAGTGCCAACAATTTATGAATTTATGATTGTTATGTAAATTGCAGAGGTCGGGCTGTAAGGTAAAAGTGCGAATTTATTGTGTTGATTCTCTTCTTTCTTCTAATATTAAAATTGTTTTCGTTATCTCCTTAAGTAAATATCTGAGGAGCTTATTAAGGAAATTTGTTTGGAACTTGATAATGCGATATTTTATATACTGTTAATTTAATTTTCTGTCTAGTCTTCTGAAATTAATAAAACTAGTAGTATGGTGTCATGCATGACATTCTTACAGTGCCAGTATTGTGATATTTTGTTAGTTAAATATTATATACTAATGGATGTTTGAAAAGGTTTTGTTATTGTCAAAAAGTTCAAAATTCAATTCAATTCGATCTAATATCGATCTTTTAAATGCCAAAAACTGGAAGTCATTGACATCTATTTTTCCTTTTCAATATAATCACCCTTAAGGTGAATACATTTATTAGATCTGTGAATGAATTTTTCTAAACCCTCAAAATAATATTTTTTATCTTTTGCCTCAAAATGAGCCAAGAAATTAACAAAACTAGTGTCATGACATTCTTACAGTGCCAGTATTGTGATATTTTGTTAGTTAAATATTATAGACTAATGGATGCTTGAAAAGGTATTGTTAATTTGGGTATTTTTTTTTTACACGACCATACTCTAATTGTGTATGTCTCACAAGTTTACCCTTATTTTTATGGAGAAATGAAAGAACATTTGTTATGAAGTGTTGATTGTAAAAATATTTAATATCTAATGTATTGGAAATACGTCTGACTATATGAATAATTTATTGATAAATATAAAATAATACTGAATATAATTTTGAATACCCCTGATTTTACTATGTCCCACGGTGACCGGCTTAGTTTTGAGTTAAGTTTATTTGCGAATTTCCTCCGGCGGTAAGGGTAAAAAAGAATGAATGTTATAGAAATGTGATAATATTGTCGGAATTAAACATAAAATAACACTACTTTTATAATAAATACTATAGTTCGTAGCATTATTATTATGTCTCACAATTCCAGCTTTGCATGGAATTACACTTTGTAACCGTAATTTAATAATATTTATTCCAAAAAAAATTACAACTAACTAAAAATTTCTTCCTTGGCAACATTATTCCAGACATCGCCATTTTGTAAAGTAGTCAAGAGAATGACAGTTCGACGCATTTCGTGTCGAAACTTTTTAAGCGTTACCGTGCCGGATTTTTCATCTACTTTGTAACTGTGATTTTTACTGGTAAGTTTGGATTTTTGTTTATAGAAATATAATAATGATATACTACAAACGCATTATAAGCTATTAAAAGTGTTTTTTCAGTGTTTCATCTTTATTAAAGTTTATTTACAAGCAATCTTAGGTCGGTGATTCGAGATGCGTTACTTCCATTTTGTTTGGTTACATATAAGGTGGAATAAAAAAGTTACAAAATGGAAATATAAAGGCGAGTACAAATGCATGCAGGGTTGATGGTGTTTATGTTTTAAGTGAGTAATAATTATGATGAATTGATGATATCATGGACCAATAATTAAATTTACCATGAGGTAGTGTTTACATAGATTGATTTTTTGAGACTGAACTGAATTATAAGGCTGAATATAAATAAAAAGCGTTGATTACTAAAATAGCATAGCTTCATTTCTTTTTAAGTTGGTTCCATCATTCATGGTTTATTACAATCCCTTCCTATTTCAGTACCTACTGATATGCAAAATTTCCTTACCAGGATGAACTAAGCTTTACTTTTCGATTTTGTAACTGAAGTTTTCCATTTTGTAATTGTCTTATATTTTACTGTTACCATTTTATTTACTTTTTTGTTATTTTCAAAGAGACTACCTTAGTTTATTTTGCTTTTCTTTAAATTATAAAAAAAGAAATTAATAAGAAAAAAATCAACAGCATTCAATGATGGTTACACTGTATAAATCAGAAGCTAACTCTGCAAAGTTACCAAATAGTTACAAAATGGTTACATCTTTACAAAATATTAAAAACGTATGGCTTATTTTACTTATGCTGTTATATTATTTTAAAGAATATTATATTTCTAAACAAATAAAAGTAACTCTTTCATTTAAAGTATACTTATTTTATTTATTAATTTTAATTTTAGAAGTTACAAAGTGGATGTCTAAACTACCCTCGTGCCCAAAGAAAGTTTTATTTTTGTGCAAACTTGTATACTTATTGGGTAACTGCAGCTATTTTAATGTTTTTTAAAGAATAACAAATCATTCAATAATTTTTAATATGCATTACTATTTTTTTTTATTATTTCATTCCATTTTGTAACTTGGACGCGTTTAAAAAAAACGCCCTATTGTCAAAAAATAAATGTTGTAGAGATTTTTGTTACATGCCTTTATCATTGACAACTTTGACCTTCAATCTAGTTACGCAAATGGGCTGGTTTATTATCTTAGTAGTATAAAAACTGTTAATTTTATCACAAACCAAGTTCGTACCTAAACATGCTTTGAATTTTAGACTTAGTACAATATTTAAAAATCTGTCTTTTGAGTTTTAGACCAAATTATTTTACAGTGTTTTAATCTCAACAATATCATGTGTCAAACATTTTTAACAAAAGGTACCGTACCTTCTACGTAATGTTATTTATATTTCAAAAACATGTCTGACGTGTCCAATTTCAGCTATAACTCGCACTGACGAACATTAAAAAATAATAATATATCTCTTTGGTAAATACATGTTATTTGATTTAAAATCATCTCTTTCTCATTATGACGAATCTACGAAGTAGAAAATTGTAATTTATGAAGTTGTAGAAGTAGATATACATGTGAAAAGCTCAGCTGTCGAGGCAAATGGTTTACATTATTCATGATTGCATTACAGTACATGTGAAACGAAATATGTAAAAACCAGCTTTTTGGTTTAAATACCTATCTAAGTATGAAAATATTTTTAAACAAGGAGGTTATGATTTCGTCACTTAAACATTCATTTCCGAAGTTAATATTAATAGTATTAACTTTATTGGATTCACTATTATTAGACAATCAATGCTTTATGACAAGAGCAGCTGTAAACCTGTTAATTTTTTCCCGACTGCGCGACGAAAAGGAGGGTAATGTGTTTATCAGTCTATGTATGTATTGTGTATGTTTGTTCTATGTGGCATTCTAGAGACCAAATGCATAGGTCGATTTTGATAATTCTTACGTCAATCGATTCGTCTTAACCATGCGAGTGTCACTAAAGATTTGACAGTAATTAAAATTCACCACAGCGACAACCAGACGCCATATTGTCAAAATGAAAAGAAAGTCGATGAACTATGTCAAGTGGGGTGTCGTGTTGAATAGGTATTTTAAAATCATCTTTAGGTTCCTTTTACCATTTTTCATTTTAAAAAATAGTTTAGGATATATAACGATTTAACGATGTTTCACAAAACAATCAAATCGCTCGCTAATTTTGTTACGTACTGATATAAGTTTTTATTTCAAGTATAAACGATATGAAGGATATTCAGAAGGAGATTACAAAAAGATATACACGTCATATCATAACTAAAAAGTATAAAATAAAATAAATGATTAAAAAATTAAAAAAACACGACTGCCACTGAAAAGACCGAAATAAGTTTGATAGCGGTACCCATTTGCCAATCATAAACCGAAAGAAAATTAATGGGTACCGCCTGCTATCAAACTTATTTCGGTCTGTTCAGTGGCAGTCGGGTTTTTTTATTTTTTAATCATTTTTTTCAGACATTCTTCGTATCTTGTGAAGGGCGATAATGTTTTTCTTTGTTTAAACTAGGCCTTATAATTATGTTTACGTTATATAGCTACTAAACCTACTTCAGTTAAAATAAATAAATATTCCACAACATTCCATACAACGCTATCTAGACCCATGGTAAGCATAACTTAACTAGTTTGTGATATGGAATCTAGAATACTTGGATACTTTTTTTTTGGGAGTATGTATTTCAAAAGATCTAAATTTAATCTGTTTTGTCAAAGTCTCCAAAGTAACATGGGAAAACACTAAGCTGATGATTGTGAATTCCCTCTTCGTCCAATATGATCTGTGTAAACCAACTAGTGTAGGTAGTCTTTTATTTACAATAAAACCAACCTATCAGGACACCAACCCTTTCAAAATAACTATAACTGCTGCCTTAATACTAAATAGTGTTTATACAGGAGATTGATGGCACTTGGCAAATGGTGTTTGAGAATTGGAATATTTAAAATATCAATGTAAACCTTCGAGAATGCCGTAAGGCGAAACCGGTCAGGTTCAGAAATAAAATTAAACTCAGTGGAAAAGTATAAGTGTGTTATTCAATAATACTACAGTCCGTCAAATCTAAGAAGTACCGTTTGACAGTTCTGACAATTGAATGATAGGGATGGGATGAAAAAATCGATTACTATAATATCCGAACTTTAAGAGATCGATTACTATAATATCCGAATTTTAAGAAATCAATTGTTATAATTAAATAAAAGAAATGTTTAGGATATTTTTTTATTCACTACTAGTACTAGTATCGTCGTCTTCGTCATCATCGTCATTTAAATTAATGACCAGTTGATTGTCCATTACATTATCAAAGTGTACGTCTCTTTCGAAGTCGTCCATTATTATTTTCTTTGTTTTTTGTACTACTTTACTCCAATCTTCCTGTGTAACTTGGGCACATGCTTCCTTTAATAAACCTTCCATTTTCTTGACACTGAAGGGTGGTTTTGTGTTGTGTCTTGCTGCATAACCTGTAAAACAATAATGTAACTATTTGATAGCAGACGAAAACCATTGTTTAAATTATAAATGTTAGAAGTACTCGTGTTATTATTATAATATTATAAAATATTACCTTTAACTTGGGCCCAAATCAGTTCAATGGCATTATATTGGCAATGGTACGGAGGAAGTCGTATGACTTTGTGCCCGTGCTCTTCGGCCAATTGGTCAATTACATATGTCGGTTTTGGTGGTTTATGCAATTTCACTAACTGTAATAATTCAGCTTTTAATAGTGACATGTCGGCATCCACTCCTTTTCTTTGCAGCCATGCCACCAAATCTGCTTTCTTATTGGCTGACGTAGGTGCTTTATCAATTTGCACAGAGTGGTATGGGGCATTATCCATTATAATTGTGCTGTTAGGAGGGATATTCTGTAATAAATTTAAGAACCACTCTCGGAACCTTACTGCGTCCATTTCTTCATGATACTCTTTAGTGCTTTTGGATTGGAAAGCTAATAAAGAGTTTTCCACGAAGCCTGTAGACGCTGACCCAGCATGGCATATTATGAGGCGTCCACCTTTTCCTATCGGCACCTTCGAGCACGAAGCTTCAGAATCATCAGTCCATGTTTTCGGCACAGAATGGTTGGAATTTAGCCAAGTTTCGTCCAAAAATATTACATTATCCCAGTTTATAATTTGTTTAACTTCGCGCAGGAATGTTAGTCGCTGCATAATTATGTCATGTCGCTCCATAACAATTTTTCGTTTGTCAACTTTTTTGTATCTGAAGCCAATTTCTGTTATTACCGTTCTCAACGACTCTATGCTTCCCTTATACAGCCCGGCATCTTTTAAAGTTGCACATAACTTTGCCAATGTTGGAAATTCGCCTCTTGTAAAATACCCGTATATATGGTTTCTAATAGCATGACTATCGAATTCATCGATGCCTGTCACAGGTTTATTTCTTTTTCGTTTTTTCGGTGTGTGAAGTACGTTACTGTCACTCCCCGAAGGCCCATATTTTTCACTTAATATTTTGCCAACGGTGCGGCTACCAATACCGAGAGCTTCACCGACGCGATCCCGAACTTGTGTAACTGGCAGTAGAAGTCCACCATTTTGAGATTCATGCTCAAAATACTCGTGTAATTTCACCACCAATTCACGAGCCTGGCTGTTCAAAGTACATCCTCTTTTCGACATTATTAATAAACACTTGCTTAGTTCGGAGTCCAGTATAAATATTGCCAAGGTAAACGGATAAAGAATGATCAGTCCAGAAAAGTAATAGCCAAGTCACAAATTGTAAAACACAAACGAGAAAGCAAGTACGCGCACAGTCAGCTTCCAAGATGGCGAGAGACTGCTGACGCCGAACCGACCGAGCGGACCGCGTGCGCTTGTAGTTGGCAGTGTTGCCAGAAAAAAAAATTGTAGAGACTTGGACACCTGCGATTTTGCCTATTGACCTAAAAATAATTAAATTAATTTATTTTAGGGTATCTGTGTATTCAGTGCATTATGCGGTCGCGCAGTAACGTCGTTAATTTATAACATCAGGCAACAACATTTTTGTGAATGGGTTCTACATACCTTATTTTTATTAGTTTTAGACGTAGAAATAAGACTTAGAAGAAAAAATTGTAATTGTAAAGTCAATGGATGTGCTTGTTAAAAATTTGTTTATTTCTCTGTAATATGCAAACCCATACTATCATACACAAAAATAAATGTAAAAAACACTATCCCTGACTCCATTTACTATTTCGACAGCGTTAGCGCGAGAAACCCCGACTTATTTGGGCGCGAAAATCAAAAATCGACAAATCGCTTTCGACAACTTTTTAAAGAAGCAAATATATTTGATTTATAAATACGTATTTTTGGTGAATGGGTTTTATCTCATATTTTACGATTACATAACTATTTAGTTATGTAATCGTAATATGTGAGATAAATCCCATTCACATGAAAAAATATTTGTTTGGTTGTCAAGTGTAATTTGTAAATAATACATTCGATTTTTCGTATATGTAAACGATTTTTTTGCATACAAGTGTATCCGAAGAGTCGCAACACTACGTGCAGTGACCTAACTACGTAACTTTGTAATGAGGTCAAGAATATAACTATTAGAAATTATTTACTGTGTAAATATGTGTTATTTTGCTTTGTTTGAAAGTTTTCAATTACATTTAGATATTAAGAATTGTACATTTTTAGATACAATAATGAAATCTTTCTAAATTCATGGTTTTATGAAAAAGGTTATCGAAACTGAATAATGTACGTATGAACAAAGTTGTTTCGGTTTGAAAAATATGAAACGTCAAACGGTACCTCTTAGATTTGATGGACTGTAAATAGTCTCTAGTCTATATTTTCTTACTCCACTATAATATATCATTAGTAGCTATATAATATACTAGCAGACCCGGCAAACTTCGTTTCGCCTTAGAAATTAGAATCAATTAGCTGTTGATTCTAAATAGTTTCGGCAGCGCATTCGACGAAAGACATTTTAAGACTCATTTTTCTACACCTTCGGTTATATTGTTCAAATTTTACCAAGGATCCCTAATTTTTTTCAAAATGAAATGTAGCCTATGTCAAATTGGAAGAATGTAGTATTCTATTGGTGAAAGATTTTTTTAAATCGGCCCAGTACTTTTTGAGCGTATTCATTACAAACATACAAACATACAAATTAGGTACAAATCTTTCCTCTTTATAATATTAGTGTAGATCATAATATTCCGAATAATATAAACATTAGTGCACATCAGCACCTGTTCACACAAATAATGCAGAACATCAATCTGATCGGAGCGGATTTATAACGATAGGAGGGGCTTAATTTTAAAAATGCATTGGTGCCGGGGCATCCTTTGCGATCGTACTGTGTAAGCCTGCTCTCAGACGGGCCAGTTGCCGCAACTGCTTTTTATCTTTACGGAATTGATCACCTTATTTCCCTTATGTATTTTTTATCTATACTTTTTTCCAATTGTAAATTATTTTTATATCTAGTATATTTCAGAGAAAAAATGGGTTATGTTAAAAATTACGATTAAGAAGTACTACTTAAAAATTATTTTGGAATTTTTGTTTGTTTATTCGCCATAGACACAAAATGTAGTCAGAACACTATCCTGGGCCTCGATTCTTCTAAAGCAAAACTATTGTCAAACCACAGAGATTGCAAAAAGCGGCATTAAAGTTTAGACTTTATTTCTATACGCTAAGGTCTAAAATTAAATGACAAAAGTTTCATTACACTCTTTTATTTACTCTGCTAACAGTTATTTAATATTGAACTTAAAATGCATCGCTTTAAAGTCTATAATGTATTGCTGCTTTTTGCAATCTCTGTGGTTTGACTATAGTTTTGCTTTAGTAGATTCGAGGCCCTGTTTTGACCACATTTCGTCTAGCTGTTTTCTCATATAACTAACAGGAAGAAACCTTAAAAGTGATTTTAAATTCAAACTTTTCTCTTTAATATTAAAATTAAACTAAAATAGCAGAACTGGTTTGTCTGAGATGAGTTTAAATGGCTCCGCTCGCACGTCTGCAATATAAGGCGAATAAATGACCTTTCGATAAAATGAGGAAAGAATTTATAGGTACGTAGGAAAATGCATGTTCACTAAGCTACCTATCGAATGGAACGCTTACGTTTAGATGCTCCTTACATTGTAAGCATTGTCTTTACGACTAGTTCGTAGTTAAGTTGGGTAAAACCTCCAAGCACTACTTTGGTTTTTATGATTTCATCGTTCTTTTTCATATTATTTGATTTTAGAAACACATTCAGCGTCGTATTATCTTACAAAGTCTCAAAATAATTAAGTTGATTAATAATTTTGTTGATTTCAATTGTATTATTGTCCGAATTATAGGTGTGTAGCAAGTATCAGAACAATCAGTCCACAAGAAAGTGGGGAAACCAAGGCATTAAAATCATTTTGATTACTTTGTTCGTCAAAATCGATCTGGTGCCGACTCTCCATAAAGTTGAATTCAATTGCATTACTATGTAAAACCAAATTGAAACCAAAGGACATGCAAAAGGTCTTATTTAAATACCTTTCATAACATTACCTCAATTTACCTTTTTCTGACAAAGGTTTGGCTGATCCGTAACAGAATGAGTGCGTTCAAATACCGTTGTTTTACGCACTCAATAATACGGTAAAGCTGTGGCGAGGACAAGCAATTTATTTAAATAGCCTTACAACTTCAACTTTGAAATAAAGTAGGTATAGATTAAAGTAATTTCACTTTGTTGCAATGTCCATACTAATATTATAAATGCGAAAGTAACTCTGTCTGTATTTTACGCTTTCACGCCTAAACCACTGAACAGATTATGATGAAATTTGGTATAGGATTATATTAGACCATTATAAAGGACATAGGATATGTTTGGTCGCGATAATCGACATCCACGCGGGCGGAGCCGCGGTCAAAGCTAGTATTATATATTTTGTAGACTGTTATATTTGCTAGTTATTATGCTATGTTTACAAGTTTGGTACTGTGCTTAGATCTCTGCCAAAATATAGTTAAAATCCCTTTCAGTGACGTAGAAACATGTGAAGAATAATGAACCTGCGTGAAAATGAATAGCAGCGTTTTTGTGTGCGGAAATCTACTGCACCGACTTCACCTCAATGGAGCTCGGACTGAAAACGACTAAGCCATACATGTGTTTTCATATTTGCCCGTGCTGTCGCGGAACCAGGTAGGAATAGCCTAGAAAGAATATCCTCGACCGATCTTGGGCATAATGATAGGCGATTTCAAGGTGTTGTTCATGTACAAACATACTAGAATTAAAAAAAGTGTACAAGTACAAACAAAAACCTGTCAATAGACGTTGACAGTTTAATACGTTCCATTTACTCGCTTCAATTCACTTCTAACGACTGCCTATTCGAAAGCTGTATTCTGATGATATTAACTTTTGTTACTTCTTAAATTGTTTTTATATAATATTTTATTCCTGCTTTATAAGTGACACTAAACTTGTTATGTTTCCTATCTGTATACTTCTCGTACTGACTAGGCCAAAAGCCACATACAACGCACCTAACGTATTTATACTTTTAATATAAAAAAATAACGAATATCAAAGCATAAATAATAATCCTATTGCAACATCATAACTGCGGATAAAAAGTTAAATAATTAACTAAGAGCACAATTTCGAGCCATTAATATACAAAAAACTGTTAAATATATAAATATAAAATACATTATACGAGCAGTGAATGTGGATGAAAGATGAATGGCAAACGCAGGTACAGAAAATGTTTCAAACTCAATGTCATATATACATCATTAATTACTAAACTGCTTGAACGAAGTTTTGAAGCGGTCTTTCTTTTCTTGTTTGCACGTTTCTTTGTATGTAGTTTAGCAGGGTTAACAAAGAATTTAGCAGAAGGAAGGTCAGCGTAAGTCACACCTTTAACTTCCTAACAATTTACGGATACGGAACAATTTATTTTCATAATATGCCCAAGCAGCACACGAGGCTGCTTAATAGCCGAATAACGGATTTCCAAAACGCTTAAAGCCGAATATGGAAGCTGCATTAAGTCTGTATACGACCTTACACAGCTCTTATTCCTCTTAAATGGGCACAAAATTATTCAGCCTTGGGTTCACATAGCTGCTTAAGAGCTGTGTAGCAGCAACTTAACAGTGTTATAAAGGGTAACAGCACAAATTATATAGCCTCAAGTTCACATAGCTGCTTATGAGCTGTGTAGCAGAAATGTAACAGTGTTATAAAGGGTATCGACAGTACTTTGCGCTGAAATCCGACTGACTAAGAGATCACAAGTTACTCTTTATTCAGAAAATATGTCTGTAATGCGCGCTCTATACATATTGTAAACCGCGAAACGCTACTTAATTGCGGCCTGTGTATTAATGAACATGCAATATTGCACTTTGTTACGTGAAGTGAATATTGGAAACGAAATTAATGGTGGATAATATATTCATATCCCTGTTAAGTACATTGATTTACATATTAATAAAGGAAAAATGATTGGGAATTTAATTTTACTGACATTATACATATATATTATCTAAGAAAATTTTAGTGCGCCATGAAAATATTTTGTTTTAAATTAGTTTTGTGATATAAATAAGCTGTGATGTACACTATGACTAAATATTTTGTAGTGCTTTGAAAAGAATTATAAGATAAAAAGTTATTATTATGATATTAGGAAGTAAAAACTAATGCAATACATTTTATTTCTTGCACAAAACATCGTAAAGGTTGAATTCAGTCAGAATATGTTTAGGTTATAAAATAAAATGGTGGATTTATGTTAAACAGTAACGTGAATAGTTAAAACTCTTATATTCTACAACAGGCTGTCTAATAGTTCACTAGTGCGCTGTTATTCTACTAAAAAACTGAATAATATTACACATGTGAACTGTATACAGCTATAAGCTGTTTTCTTCACTTTTAATTATTCACAAGCTCTACCTTTAGCCATAATGTGAACAATTAAACAGTTATTATAACGAATCTTTAGGGGTCCCTAGTATTAAATCTAAAACCACCGCATGGACTTCCATTACAAAATTGTCAAAGCGGTATTTTTCTTTCTTCTAATGCCTCCTGTTCTTGCTTTCAATTTCCACGAATTAAGCGAATTCATTTTAATATATAGCAAATAAAAATACGTTGGATATGGTCTCAACTTAGTTCCACTGACTGATTACAGTACCACATATGTTCCCAGAATACTGGTGCCTAACCTGTTAGTGAAACGTCACCACCTTGTGATAGATTAACTTGGTAGCTGCTAACAACGCTGTTGCTGTTTTGTATTCGAATTCATGACATTAGTTTGGTCTATCTGTGTTTTATGTTTGTATACAGTAAATGTAAATTTGGCTGACCTTATAATAAGTATAAACTAATACTATAAACGCGAAAGTAACTTTGTCTGTGTCTGTTACACTTTCACGTCTAAACTTTCACTGCACGGAATTTGATGAAATTGGATACAAAGATAGACTAGAGCTTGAGAAATGACTTAGGCTATGTTTGATTGCGATAACCGACATCTACGCAAAGAAAGGTACGGCAAACTGCTAGGAAGAAATAAAAGGAATTTAAAGTGTGTATCCATTTTCGGAAAGAATCTATAAAATTCTTTGTCTAGGCTGAAATTTCAAAAATATATTCAATTATTTCAGCTTGAACTACTGTCTGAACCGTTAGTTAGTAAAGAACATCTTACTAACCAAAAGCTCCTCAAATTTAAAGTCTACAATCCAACCCGTAACCCATTATAACTAATATAACAGCAAGTTTATGCCTGGGGACCCACGTATAACTGTTCTATCTATCATTTAAAACTTATATACTATAATGTACTTAGTAGTTTCTAGTAACTTGTGAGCGTACCAAACTGCCCCTAACTGGTGATAGATTGATGTACCCTTATCACGGAGATAGTGACATTTTCTGTTAGCTACAACTGTTTCAAATAGGAACTACGAGGGTGTATGGACGTTACGATAAGCGTTTAAGCATTGGAATAGTTCAAATGAAATAAACCAGTTCTTAATGTTTGAGATTAACATAACATAACATATATAACATAAACTCACGCCTGTGAATACAAAATTATGTAACTGGCGAAATATGGGGAATCGGGGAATCCTGAAGGGGTAGGCAGAGTTGCTAGCACCTATATTTCGCCAGTTTATGTTTAGGTTCCAATGTGGCGAGCCTATTGCCATTAACCGGGCACTTATAAACCTGCGATAAATACACACATAACTACGAAAAGCATCGAAAAGTCATTGGTGTGTGCCATGGTAAACCTGGGAGCGGACCCGAGACCTCGTCTCAGCAGTCCATTATCCATACCACTAGGCTAGCGCAGATTAGCAAATAATTTTAAACAAAACTGGTTGATCTATAATTAATTGTTCATAAATGAGTTCATAATGTAATGTACATTTCATAAAGTAATGAACAATTAATTTTAATTGTCCTATATTGTCTGTATAATGGTATTTGGAAATGTTAACTATTTGGTACAATTTTTCGCCCGTGTACTAGAAAATCCTATCTCTTACCGTAAGTATCAAATCAAATCAAATCAAATTTATTTCTAAGTAGGTACAGCACATTCTGCCGTGTGGCGTTGAAATAATAATAATATAGCGGGAGACAGCTCAATCATAACTACCTAATTACAGTGTATCGTGGAAGGTGACTAAGGGATGGGGTTGTAATCCATCTGACAGTGAACATATTGCCCATGAAAATGTGCTACCTTGACGGCAAATACATGCTCGTACGCTCGTTACATGGATCCGGAAATCATAGTTGATGAATTGTGAGCGTGAACACATCTCTGTATAACCCTTCTTCTTACTTATATGACAGAAAATTAAAAAACAAGCAAAAATATAGTATGCAATTACAGCAATAGTCATGCTACTTCAAACAAACTACAACCCTGGGGTCCTCCTCTTTTGTTTTGTAAGCAAAGTTTGTGAGTATGGATGGATGTATGTATGAATGGATGTTTTTTACTCTTTCACGAAAAAACTACTGAATGGATTTCCATGAAACTTTACAATAATATAGCTTATACATAAGAATAACACATAGGCTATATATCATCACGCCACTCCTCAAGGGAACGGAGCAGTGATCATTAATGTCAACAAATTCGGCCGGCATTGGCATACTATATATGCAGAAGTGACAGTGTGGTTATTTCTGTTGCTGTTTAGATATCTATATCATTGTATAAGAGGGTGCAGCGGGAACGGGATCGGACGCCACGCGGGTGGTAAATACGACGGTACGAAGTTTGCCGGGTCAGCTAGTGAATAATATTTTTACTATTTAACTTTTCGTCTGATCATTGTATGAAATACAGATTTATCTAATCGCAGTCGATATAATATTCTGTACCTAATTAATTTTAATGTTTTACATAGTACTAATAAATGTATCGCAGTCTATTTGGAATAAAGTAGTAAATAACGTGCCAAACGATTGATAGAACACTTTTCTTAATTTAGATGTGCCGAATAAAATTTATGGGCCATACTTAAACTTGATTAGAAATATAAGCAACAAATATATTTTCTAGAACATACTGAATGTGCTCTGAATTAGTTGGAAAACAGTGATTTATTTGTCTGACATGGATACGATATTTACTTCGGTCGTTTATATTGGCCATTGGTCAATCTAGGTCAACATATTGGTTTTGTGACACCAATGTTTGTCATTGGAGAAAATTCTAAGGTACAGTCAGCATCAGAAAGAGGTTGACGTACAAAGTACTCAAAATGATCTTAATTTAGTTTTTTTACCCCTTTGCCGTTGATTGTTCTGATATTTGGTACACACCTTAAGTTTGGACAACAATACCATATAAATCAATAAAACGGTTTGATTTCCTCTTAATACGAGAGTTTTAAGATTATTTTGAGACTTCGTCGTCAAGATATTTAAGACGCTGACTGTATGAGCACATTATATTCTGTTCTGTGGTAAAACTTCGAAGTCAGCTGTATAAAGCAACAGCAGATGACGTGTGATGAAACACATTTTACATGGACACTTAAATATTTGAACTAAACATAAATATTTGCACTGAACAGGAATCGTAACCGCCACCGCAGACGACTTAACATTGGAATACTTTACCGCTACGTCACAGAGGTCATTACCCCCAAGTAAATCATTACCCGCGTTCCAAATTTCAATTCCGAATTTCAAAAATGATCCTAAAAAGAACTCATCCAATAACATTTCCAGGCCTTCTAGTCTAGCCAATTTAGATAAATAGGTTTACCGTTATCCATACAGATTTTATCCGTTTAAAATTATCTGACAAGACGCGTACCCAAAACCGAATCTCTGTAATATACGGCTGTTTGAATAGCGATGGGCATCAGTAAAATTTTCTCTATGGGCAATCGGATTAGCATCGAGTTGCCATTACATGGCTGCTTCACTGCGGCCCGATAAAAATTATGTCCAATTTCAAGTCAGAAATTAAATTTTTCTACTTTATCTAATTTATTTGGCTCGGAAACGTGAGCTGCAATCTAAGGTGGTCTGTTTAGCTTTTTATTTTCATTCTGCGTAGAAGTGTTTATTAAAATAGAATATACTTATTTATTTATTGATAGTTATGTTAAACAGAAGAGAGATGGGGTTCATTGTGGATGTCTAATGTATATGCAAGAATTGAATAGGGTATACTGCGGTGATATAATATATTATGAGTGCGTATTTATTGTATTAATATTTATTTAACTTTATACGTGCCATTTCTTCTTTATTACTAACTAGCTGATGCCCGCGACTGCACCCGGTTTTAATTTAGATACGTTCCTGCAAACCATGGGAACCATGGGAACCCTTTCCCTAGTTAAAAATAGCTTATACACATGTATGGGCTTTTAGAAAGGCTTTAATAACATTATTCCAGACTAATCTTTATTTGTACCAAATTTCTTCCAGATCCGTTGAGCCGTTAGAGCATGATTGAATAACAAATATCCTAACATCTTTACACACTTTCCCATTTATAATAATAGTACGAAGTAGGATAGTAGGATATGTTGTGTACATTACATGGTATTATATTTACCATTGATTTAAATTTCACATGACTCAAAAGGCTGTAGTAACGAAATATTGTTTTTTTTTTCAGGCAACCGGTAGTTAAGAACACAGCCTGCTTATGGTAGGTACAGCTGTGAGGCAAATGTACCGAGTGAAAATACCTGTCCTGTATGTAAATATACGATTGTAAAGGCTTAGCAGCGCGGCGGACTATTTCCTCACCCCTATTCCTTTCTTTATTGAAAACTTTTATATTCAAGAAACGTACAGGTGCTACAAAACTGCTATAAGATGAAAGAGTAGCTGAATTGACAATGCAGGGATAATACCCTGCTGTTTGTGAAGTACAGTCAGCAAAATCGATCTTGATGAACAAAGTACTCAAAATGATTAGCTTATTCATGGAAAGTGGTTACCGTGGCCTATAGACGTGTGCGACATCAGAGGAGTCACACTTGTGCTGCCGACCCTGTAAGAGAGTTTCTGTACCATTACTGTAGAAGACAGAGCAAGACAAGCCTTTGGTCTTCCCACTTCTTCTTCTATCGAATCGAAGGCGCCTCAACTCTCAGATTCTATGTTCCCAGTGTGCCGCCAGCTGGATTGCATTTTTGGAGGCGCTCATAAGTTCCTCCGCTGTACAAGTGGATGGGCATGCAGCACATGTTAGCAGGTGGCACATGGTCTGTGGAGTAACTCCACACTCACCGCAGGTCCCCGCCCTCTGAGAAACCCCATCTTGACCGATTCTATCGGTCTTCTGACTGATAGCACAGTAAGGTTAGTAGATAAATTAGCTGAGCCT
Organism: Eilema sororculum; assembly: GCA_914829495.1. NCBI lineage: Eukaryota > Metazoa > Arthropoda > Insecta > Lepidoptera > Erebidae > Eilema > Eilema sororculum. Next base: position 12,240,042 of record OU618552.1, on the reverse strand, counting down.
TAATATACAATTAAAATTTCCTTCTTCCTACAGTCCCGGGTCCTTTAAGCGGGGCGTGAAAAGGCATCTGATAAGGCCGTCAAGCTGAGTGCCACCACTGTTAACATGATACATGTTTACGATGGTGACCCTCTTTCCGAGACCTTACCATCAGGTGAGGTGAAGTCAAATTAACGTGTACTTTATAAAAAAAAAGAAAAAAGTATACTGTACGTACCCAAAATATGATTCTTTTTTGGGATTCTTACCTGTTTATCTTTTTGTCCGCGATGGACGCAAAAACTAATGAACGGATTTTGGTGCGTGTTTTTCTAATAGAAAGGTCTTAAACTTATAATCTTACTTATTGTTGATCGCAATGGTTGAGTGCAACTAAAAATTTTATAAATCGCGGTAACCGACATTCACGCGGCATCAGCTTCTATATTATAAAGTCGATGTTTATCTCTTCGATTCAGATTCAGACTTACGATATAGTATAAAGGCTAAAAGTTTAACTATGTATGTCTCTAAACGATACCCGTTTATACCTTAACGATTCTTGAATATGAAGTTTATATAACTCTACAAAGTTAAATTTGTTCTTAATCGTCTTATATAACGGGCCATATATTATGCTTTTGAGGCAGTATCTGTACTGCCTCAAAAGCTTAGCTTATCGTAATATATTAAAAATATTAATGTTATAAATTAGAGTTAAAATAATACAATTACGTAACTCTTTATGAAGTCCTGTAAACTGAGATCTGATCCACAAACAAATTGCGAGATAGAAATCTGCACCATATAAAACCGTATCTTCGCCGTCGTACAACAACATACGAACAAATCCGGTATATTTGTAGCCTACAAATAACCTAAAAGTCCGTCCGTGTCATAAAAGTCACATCTTTGTGAATAACGAGATAAGTTACAAAAAAGTTGTTTGCCCCCGCTTTTATGCTTCGCTACACTTTACCATAATATTTTATGGTGATTTTATTTGAAGCAACGTGAATATGAACGTTCGTAGTAAAACTCGGATAATGTTCTCCCTTCGTTTTACTTATTCTTTCTAATTCTTTGACAATAGGAAATGACAAATGGCACAATATAATGTAGTTATTTATAGGGTTAGGGGTCAACTTGAGTCAGGAAACAACTTTAGTTACGCGGATGGTACGCACGTCCTTGTTAAACTCTTTATCTCAGGAAACTATTTTTAGAATTATATTAGTATGCTGTTATTAATTTTAAGTGTTAATAAGTTATTGGGTGTTTTTGGGGTCCCACTAATTTTTTCAAGACCCAAGGGAATCTCGTCTACCAGCTGTACCTGCTGATTGACGGAGAAGGTTTTAGCGCAGGTTTTCTCTCGAGTAGTTTACTGATTATTTAATCAAATCCCAACTTTTGTTTTGGATGAATTTGTTAAATATTTTGTTGGTTTATAATACGAACGATTTAACGATGGAACAGAACCAAATACAACGAGTAAAACTATAGGGCACAGCTAGTATAACATAGATTGTATCATACTAAAGATATGTGTAACACAATATACTTAACTACAAATACAAATTATGAAATTTGTGTACAAATATTACACTGTGAAATTTTACACTATTCGTAATCACTGCAGCGGACGCCGTTATCCGGTGATTTGTATGTGGTAAACACTACTACAGGAACAATAGCTTAGAGCTGAAGCATTAGTTACCAAACATTCGATTGTCATATATAAGCTGCTTCAGCGGATGGTAAACAAGCGGAGAGGGTGTAAACAATGGTTACGTTGTATATCTAGACATAATAATGTCATCACGCAGGCAATATAAGTATGATTTTTCGCTCCAGTACGGCATAGTTCTGTGTCCAGTCGGGAATCTAAGACGTGAGGTGTGTTGGAGCGAATAAAAATATACACATTTCTTTGTTTAAGAGCACTTTAGTGAAAGGTCGTGGGATTTTGTGTTGTGTATTGTCAATTTAAGGTGAAGTTGTTGAAATTATATTAATCCTTTTATAAAGAGCTCATGACTTGCAACTGGCATTCAAAAATAATCTTTTTTTGGTTCACACGGTGTTAGATTTTATTGATTTAGATTATTAGCGCCAGTAGTTCAAACTGCACTGGTATGACCAATTGAAATTGTTTATTAATTGATTCCCCGTTCATAAACTGATTTAGCTCTTTTTATAGATGACACTCATACCTATATACGGTTTAAATTTCGGTTCAAACAGTATTTGGTAGTATTCTGTCAATTATCAGTTATGATATGATTTAAAAAGTATTGGCTGATAGTTTAAATTAAAAGAACATAATATTTTGATCTCACCCAAACAATTATCAACAAAGTTTATTTTCATATACCATAAAATATACCTTTGCAACCCTCATCCGCCGTGAGGTTTCTAATTAGGAACGTGTAACATTTCACAACTTGAGTAATTCACAGTTATGACGCACTAGGAACACTCGAAAACATTTTAACAGGAGACGGGAGCGGCTACAGGGAGGAGAGGCAGACGACGAAGCGACGACAGTGAGCAACATTGCGCGTTTTGTAAAACTCCACACTTTAACGAAGCTTGTTAGCGTACTTTAGTAAGAAGATTGTCTGCTGCAGTGAAGACACCTCGAACGAGGGCCGTGCAAATGGAACTAATGAGTCCTATGTTGTTGTTCGCTCTTGTTGTGTACTTCCCACAAGCGTTGGGTGAGTTTTAGTTCGATTTCAAGAATGTTTTATTGCCACCATTGAGATTATCCTTTGCACTGATATAGTGAATGAATTTGAAACAGTTATGATATTTTGCAGTCTCTCAGGTTCTTAAATGTGTACTTTTGCAGGTTATCCATACGCTTAAATGTTCAGAGTGAGACTGTTTGTTAACTTTCAGAAGTCTTTTTAACAGATTACAGATAATTGTACACAGTAGGGAAATATATCAGATTTATGACAAATTATAAAGGTTAGGCAGAAATTAATTTAATTATATGACTTCAAGTTAGAAGCGAATCACGTATTAAACAATTATAATATTTGCCCCTTTTCCCGCTAATAGTTGATCAGCCTGACCAGCGTATTAACAAAAAAGGGTTCTATTCCTTTTTATTCAATTAAAACTTATTGGCACTATTATAAACCAGAGATGAGATTTTTAGACAATGTTTTTTTTTTCTTGAAGGTGGCAGTTTTTCTAATTCAGGGGCTGCGATTAAAGGAAACGGTACTAATATAGATACTAAGGTACATAACCAACGCGTGCAACATAAGAAGATGGTACATATCCTTCGTAGTTCATCTCCAAAGAACGCGACTTTTGAACTTCAATCGGTATTTATGGACAAACACTGTAAAAAATGTGTCAACTGTATGGGACGTGCTGTTCAGAAATATAAAGCACAAGCTGAAATGAAAAATAGAGTAGATAATGGTGAATTGCAAGAAGAAACACAATCTAATAAATTTGAATCTAAAAACCGTGTTAAGAGAGAAGATGTAATGACATCTACCCCAGTATCATATAAGAAAAATAAGTCTAAGAAGAAGCCTACCAAATCAGTTACTGTTACGAAATATAATATTGATGGTGAGGTGTATGGTTTGAAGGTAAAAGAAACTAAGATACAGACTGGTGATCAGAATGATAATGAAGCGTCAATGTGTCGTATATATAGCGTTAAGAAATCGTATGATTGCGATACACCAGAGAGTGAATCATTTTTAGCCTCTAAGAGGAAAGTGAATAAGAAAAACAAGAAAGAAAAGGAAAAGTCGACAACTGTTAGCACAACGCCGCAGGCATACTACAGCTCACCGACGTATAGGAAACGGCATATTGATCCTTCAGAAATGCCAGAGAATGTTGAATTCTCTATAGAAGATGTATATTAAAGAAGTTTAATTACCTAGCTGTTGTTGATTTTATTTTGTTTATCATCATTAATAATAATTAAGAATCAAACGAACATACCTTGTGAAGTTTAAATTCCAATTATACTTCCAAGACGACTACATGATTTACTTGAAGCAGATTGAGATAGTTAGATACTTATAGACATAATATAGCCATTATTTTAGTCTGCCAATGAATACTGTCATCGACATATCCCTCGCACCCCGGCTGACCTCGCACCCCGGCTGAGGTAAAAAGCGAAACCCAAACTCGAAGTTGAAAAGCTGTGTCTGGAATTATTGCTAGTATAATGAAGAAGAAAGTTAAGCTTCGATGAAATAATTTTATTTTTATGAACGCTTAGTAAAATGTAGCATGATTGTATTTTTACATGCGTGTACACTACCTGCCCTGGGTCAGCCGGGGTGCAAGGTATATGTCGAAGACAACCTCACCTTCGGCCTAGTACGACGACTCACAGACGGTTTGCGGTTTTAGTCGGTTCGAGTCCGACCACACCTCTCTTTGGCTCCAGCGGTGGAGGTACACAAGGATATCCGCAGGAAAAAAAAGAAAAGGAGCATAATTATTACACTACCTTAACCAATAATATATAGGTAGGTAGCCACAAATTCTTGCTATAGCGTGTTACCACAGATGACAAGTGGTCTAGTCTGTGGTTTAATTAATTACTGAATATCTATAGCAATCATTGTATACTACATGGACGAATACTAGCTACAATGTATACCGCAAATGTGGTTTTCTAGTTGCAGATGTCAGCGAATATCCAAATAAGAGTGCGCTCTTACTTGGATGAGAATTGATAGGCCTTAAAATGTTGACCAAATTTAATTAAGAAAGATAAAAATTTAAAAAATAAAAGAAAATCGAAGCACAAGGCTATAGCTTGGCAATGCGAGACTATTGCCAAATCACAGGCTGCCCAAAATGCAATTATGTATTCGTTATTTTACTTTTAGATTTTATTTTAATTCAACAAAGAGTGCAACTGCAATTACTAAACTATTACAAATTACAACCATACCTGGAATAACTTGTGAGGGTAAGTCGATCAATAAAAGACACGACAGTGTTTTATTCACCTAAAATGTATTTTAAAAATACGTAACATTTTGGTGGTTACAGCCAATATTTTTGTATTCCAAGTTGCTCACCTTTCAACATTTCACTACTACATTATTCTGTTTCTGCTATTTTGAAGACGATTTCCTATTTGCTAGTATTTTTTGCACAGTCTTTGGGGAAATAAGTTAACGACTGCACGAGTTAGAAATATGTTACAGGAAAAGCATTTATGTGGGAACTATTCGTTTTTACACAGCTACACTTGAATTTCAGAAGGACTAGACTGATTTACAAAATAAATTGTTCCAATTTTAGTGTTAAAATGAAAGAACGTATACATTTTCAGGTTGCACGTATTTAACGTACGTTATACTAGACTACTAAGTTTGGAATTATGTATAGAAAAGACTTACCATGACTCCATGTTCCGTTCAAGAAAGACCAAATAGCGTTATACACCATATAAGCTTCATACTTTTTTGTCTTGCCCGGATTTTAAACGCCTGCATTCCTACGACATATACCCCTGGATTGATGACCGTAAAAAGATCTATATGCTTAGAGGTATACTGTGCAATAAACCGTTACTAGACCATTGCTGGAATTTTTTAATTACTCTAAAATGTTTGAAGAGAATTTCGAATGCTCGAGACCTGAGTCAGGTAGCTCAGTGGTTAGAGCATTCCCCCTGTAAAGAGTTGGTCGCTGGTTCAATTCCCGTCTTGAGCATTAATTTTTTCCTCATTTCTTGACTAGAATATTTCAGTCTAGATAATATTAGTCAACAGGTCATGATTACAGAATGCTCTCATAATTCGCAGGAATCACATAAAGTTTTATCAGTTGTCATAAACTTTTATTGGCAGTTACACGTATAGTACGTTCTCGGCTAAGGGTTCAGTCACATCACGATGGGATACTGGCGCCGCTACGCTCACGATTATCATGAAACAGTACGGTAATATCCCACGACTTGTTACCGGCGCGGTGACTTCAGACAGTTTGAAGCAATGGCTATTGTGTGAGGTACATAAACTGTTATTATTATGTTAATTATATCGCTATTTGAGTGGTAAAATTTCTGTATTAAGTGTATTAAAGATCGTGAAATGAAATAAGAATCTGTTACATTGAACAAGGTTTCAAAATAAACGCAGTAACTTCCAAAGCTCATGCGTGGTCACCTTATACATCGTGCATCATACACTTCTAAAAAGTATATACTGTTGGAAGGAAAATACTTGAACTGTGCATCCCATTGCCTTTCAAAATACTGGATGACATTAATAATCAACAATCAATAATTATCATTAAAAATAACCGCCCTTTTTCAAGCTTCCGAAGCCTGGTCTTTTCTCTAACAAAGGTATATTAACAGGTGTTGCAATAATCTTGCCTCTAATTTTTCACTAGCCTGCAATATCTCAATGTTCACTTTATAATACCCGGCAGATTTTTTAACCCAAAACCTCACATTATGTAGGGCCTGCGAAGGACCTCCTGATGGTCCACACACAATAAACAAACGAGTAACACCTCATGCTGCGTCCATGGGTCATAATTACCATTAAACATAATGAAATAACCCTTTATGTATACAACCTGCTACCTTGGTAACATAAAAAGCATTAAAATTATATCAGGCATAGAACGAAAACCAAATAAAAAAAGGAATGTGTATGAAAAAATAACGAGTGCCGTATTTACATTACTCTCGGGTTATACCCCGGAGCATCACGAGGTTACATCATGCAGATTAGATGTCATGAGATAACGGGTGCATGCTTTTTATTACAAGCAAGGAATACTTGCATATTTAGGTATTCACTGTGAAAGTGGGAGTTAATTCTGCATTTTAAAGTAGATAATCTTGCGCGTTGAGTTTCGCTCTCGGTACAATTTTATTTGTTTACGTGAAGTAACGTGGTCCGGTATCCTGTTTGGTATGTTGTTTACAAGTTTATATTATCAAACATTATTTGTGGATACATGAATCAATATATATATTATTTTACATGCTCGATCAAACAAATAGCGCAATTATAGAAAACTAGCTTTTGCCCGCGGTTCCGCCCGCGTAGATGCCGGTTATCGCAACTAAACATAGCCTATGTCCTTTCTCAAGGTCTAATCTATACCAAATTTCATTAAAATCGGTTTTGTGGTTTGGCCGTGAAAGCGTAACATACAGACAGACAGGCAGAGTTACTTTCGCATTTATAATATTAGTATGGATATGGATAAGTTTCATCGTTGAATTGGTTAATAGGTTGTTTTACAATTTTTGCAGTTATCTGATCTGAATATTTTAATAGGTATTTGGTTATAATGAATTTAATTTTAAAGGTTTTCTATTGATAATTTTTGTTGATTTTGTTGACGGTTAAATCAAACACAAAGCTACGAAATAGTTAAGTTAACAATTATTGATGTAGCCTGTGTTTAATTGGTTAACTAAATCGGATAACCGTACCTAACTAAGGCTTGTTAACTTTACGGTAGTACAAAAATATTCAAAAGAAATACCTTTATGAAAAGAAAATTTAGTGTAGCACAAACGACACATCGGCATACATACGTCATACGGAATATTGCTTTGACGCGGAAATTGGTATATTGGGTCTCGATTCTCGATGTCATTCAAAAGAAAGGAGAATGAGTAACAAAGGATTCCGTTACGCAGGCATAATACAGGCGACATATCGTAAGCTTATATTCAATGAAGTCTGTACGTTATTACATTTCCAATATAGTATTTAAATACGTGCCTACGATATTGATCTAACGTTGTCTGACTTTTAGCAAAATTATTCTGATTCTAATTTCGAATAATGTTGTGTTAGTTTCGGGTGGAGGGCCACCTCATCTCTTTCTGATGATGTCGTAGAAGGGTACTTAAAATGCTGTTCTCCGTCCGACAGAAAACGTACAGCATATAGGGGTGCGTCCTCGTGCTCCTACTAAATAGTCCTACTGGTAGGAGCACCAGGACACCCATGTCCTGGCCCTCGATTCTACTAAAACTAAACCATTATGGCGCCATAGTCAGCACAAAGCATGATATTAAATTTTAGACTTTATTTCTATGCCTCTAAAGTCTAAAATGAAATGAAAATGTTTCAATACACTTTTTCATTCACTCTGCAAAAAGTCATTTAATTTTGAACTTTAAAGACACCGCTTTAAAGTCTATTATTTAATGCAGTTTTTTGCAGTCGCTGCGGAATGACTATGATTTGGCTTTAGTAGAATCGAGGCCCTGGTGCTCCTACTGAAGTGCCCGCTTAATTGTGTATTCTACTGACTATTCAAATTAGTTACTTTTCACTAAACGTCAAACCGATAAGATAAAAGATAAGTTGTATGAAAATTTAGTGACGTCATAAAATTTAATAGTCAAATCAGTTACTGTTATAGGTTGGGTGGATGATTAAAAATAAATAAAAACCATAAAAAAAGAACCGACGCAATTTTTACCGCTCTTTTACCATTCTTAATTTAATAAGTTCGGTTAGATAATTTATTTTAACTATAGGATAAATAAATAAATAAATATTCCACAACATTCTACACAACGCCATCTAGACCCATGGTAAGCTTTTATAGCTTGTGTTATGGAATCTAGAATGCGGATAAACATACGTATATACTTTTTTTTCTGTAAATACATACATATTATACATAGAAACACCCAGACCAATGCAAATAGCCATATTCATGCATACAAATATTTGCACTGAGCGGGAATCGAACCCGAGCCTCCTGCGTGGCAGTCGCGTGCACTACCGCCACGCCACAGAGGCTGTCAAGGATAATACCCAATTGTAATAGGCTCACCCTCTATTACGTGGGTGGGAAAATCATAGTTGGCAAAACGTGGGTATCAATACTCCTCTGCCTACCTCTTCGGGGATGAACGTGTACAACATCACTGATTTACCGAAATCTAGTACTATTATCTGTTCGGCGCCGAAATGCAAGATATTACTATTACACTTTGCCAAACACTTTATGCTGTACACAAATTGGCACAGTGCGCCTAGTGTGCAAGTGCGTCTACCACAAATAATAATTTATACCCTAGGTTTATTACAGGCACAGATAGTAACCAAAGACTGATCAACCGGTAACGTACATATATAACTGGTGGAGACATTAACACTCGAAAGAAGTGATTATATGTAGTATCTTTGGCTTCCCCGCCCAGGGGAGACATGGCCACAAGAAGTTTCTCCTTGTCTCCCCCGGGGGAGACACCAGGGGAGACACGGCCCCGAAGCCAAATCCACATCTTGGTGACAGTAATTGTTCAATTTGTAACTAAACTCGACAAAGCACCGAGTCTTCATCCCGAAAACTATATTATTCTGGCGTTGAAATCAATGATATCACTTGATCAACGATTTGAGAGAATTCAGTTTTGTGAACATGGTTTTCTTTATATCGTTTATAAGATTCGCCTCGAACATAATAATAAATTTAAATTAATTTTTATAGCATTTATTATGCTAACTTTTAAGTTCGAAAAACATCGGAAAAAATGAAATGCTCAAATGAGACTTGAACTCACGACCTTTCCCTTATAATAATCTACTATATAAAAATAAGTCGTGTTTTCCTTCCTGACGATATAACTCCAGAACGCCTTTACCGATTTGGCTAATTTTGGTCTTGAATTATTCGTGGAAGTCCAGGGAAGGTTTTTACGGCGAGAAAAATTCGAATAATTGCCGAGAACCGACATCCACGCGGGCGGAGCCGCGGGCAAAAGCTAGTTAGATATAGATAGATATAGATAATAAGAATAATAATAAATGTTTCATGCAAGTACAGTATGAAACTTGGCTGAAAAGAATCACGTATCCAAGTTTTTCGTTATCAACGTTTTGGTAGCCCACATTTTGCTCTTAGTTCGCACCCGAAAAACTTTAGTTTCGATAAAGACTTGCTAACGAGTTCTGACTTGCAGAAGTTGAGGCTACCTCACATATACCAACTATTTCTTTCATAAAACACTGTCCAAATGACTTAGATATACACCTGTTAGTACATGAAAGAATCTATTTTGTGCTCGGGGTAATTTAAATCAATCATCCATCCATTCATATACTCACGTCTGTAAATCCTCGAAGGGGTAGGCAGAGGTGTAATAGCACCCACGTTTTGCCATTATGAATTTCGGTCCCATGATGTAATAGCGGGCAAGCCTATTACCGTCTAGCAGGCTCCTTGTCTTGGGCTGTATGTTTACTGACGGATGGAGAATAGCCATATCCCTTAGTCGCCTATTACGACACCCACAGGAAGAGCTGGGGTGGTCCTATTCTACTCTAGCGCGAACCAAAACGGCAAATCAATCACTAACTACACTCTAACTAAACTCTCGCTTTCCATCATATCCAATAATGTGGTCACTAGCCCGTGACTTCGGCCGGTCGAAACGTCAGGCATATCAAAGGTACCTATAACATGATCGCATTAGTTCCGTTAACATTATTGTATTAAATCAATCAATAAGTATATTGCAGTCTATTGCGTGACATAACAATTACCTTTCGAGGTCGTTAGTAATATTAATCGGAAATCGTGTACTTGTAATCATGATCGTGAACCTGCTGATTAATAGACAAGAGTCTGAAGTAGGCTTGCGAGGATTGCGAGGTTAACGGGAATTACATCGATGAAAGCCGTATTGACCAAATCAAGAGGAGGAGTATACTTCTGGGCGTGCTACACCGTCGGCCACATCGTGACTTACCAACAGGGCCTCGATTCTACTAAAGCAAAACCACAGTTATACAACATCCACTGCAAAAAACGGCATTAAATTTTAAACTTTTAAGCGATGCGGTTGTAGTTCAAAATTAAATGACTTTTTCCAAAGTGAATGAAAAGGTGTAAATTGAAAAAGTGAAAATTTTATGTAATTTTTTGCAGTGGCTGTGATACGAAAGTGGTTTAGCTTTAGTATAATCTAGGGCTAGGTGAGATAGTGGTTAAACGCGAGCCTTTAAGCTATATTATGGTAAAAGTAAGCGGACCGTTGATGGATGCAACTGGGAACGACGCTGAAATGATAATGACTAGACAAGTAGTTGTTTTTTTATGGAATAGGGAGGCAAACGAGCAGAAGGATCGCCTGTTGGTAAGCAATCACCGCCGCCCTCGGACACCCGCAACACCAGAGGAGTCACACGTGCGTCGCCTTCCTTTCAAGAGAATACGCTCTTTTCTTGAAGGTCATATTTTGTTGCTCTATATCCAAAATTTTAAAAATTTCGAACACCTGCACTATGAAAAAACTGTCTAGTTATCTTTACGCCGTATGTCAGTTTGATCGGCTCTCAATATACATCACCGAGGTTACTACAGTATAATCGATCTTTTTTATACAAACTGGTACATGTGAGTCAAGTTGTGGTGTTCAGTTAGAAGGTTATTTATCCAAGGCTTTTCTTATGCTGCAGACGTAGGATTAACGTTTCCTAATGATTTTGATGCTTCACAATTGGTTTAGTTAGGGATTTATTCGGAATCGATTTTGGCATTATTCTTAGTGCTCAATGGGCTTATTGATATCAGTGTAGATTAATCAGATTTTAGTAACATAAAAAGCAGAATTTCTTCCTGTAGAAACCTCAGGATCAGTACGTCGGAGTCCAACTGATTAAAGCTCTTTTCAGAATACACTATACTATTATGCTATCCAGTAGAATAAATAAAGAGATAATGTTAGAGTCAAAGTCCTTTCTTCCCAACCTTGAACAATAATGTTGTTTCTTATTGACGTCAATTTTAATTCTATTTAATTAGTTCCAAGGCGCTGGTGGAGAAGAAACGGCGCAAAAAACTCCACTGCGGCATTTTTTACACGTCCATTTACAATAGTTATTTTCTTAAGGCTAAATGTGAACGAATACACAGCTAAATGTGTACTTGTCCATTCATAAATGTATAGTGTGCGATATTGTTGTGCTGTGAACTATAATTATGCTATCTTCCAATAATTATACAATATGTTAGAAGATACAGGAAGATCATACGACATACGATATACAGGCTATTAAATTTTGCGCAAAGTCGGTGCGAAAGGGGAAGAATGCGAACTTGACATGTCAATTTATCCCCCCCAACTCAAATTCCCTTTTAATAACGCCATATATTCTGGCAATCTTATCTAGCCAATAACTCTCTGAATCGATTAAAATCTACCATTTCTTTTTCGTATAGGCAATTTATCTCGAGATTGAAACCTTCGAGAACCAAAATAAATTTTATTACTCTTTTCGATGATAAACTGCAGTTTTAATGCTATAAAATATAGCTTTAAAGATATTATATAGGTTTTATGATAGACTGTTTGAGTCTTGGTATGGAAACGGATATATGAATGATATATTTTTTTGTATGAAATTATATGGAAAGTGAGGGTTTGATTACGACGACTTATTCTTATAGAAGTTGAACTGGTTAAAACCACACAATGTTTTCTAACTTCATGCATAGTATTGAGGAACGCGATATAACCTTAAACATAAATGCAGGGGACTCCAATTTTATAGAGAAGAGCAAGCGCTTTCTCTTTCGAGGTACCGAAGCCGTATAACTAAGGATAATCGATTCCTATTGTAAGTACTTAGTTGAACCGTATTTTCTTCAGAAAATAAAAAATAGATACTATCTCAGAAACTAATTTTTAAATTTACTTGTACCTACGCCAAGATCAAAATCGAATGGAAAATTTGGAAAAAAACATTTTTCCTTTTTATTTTTCGTAACTCTTTAGTTACTTTCTGTAATATTATAATAACTGTTCTGTTTCCTTTGGAAAAGTAGTAGGTAAGTAGGCTGATACAGAAGACCTTCATGTACAGTCAGCATTAGAAAATGTTGACGACTAAAGTTCTCAAAAGGAAACCAAAATTTCAATTTTATATTGACTATTATAGTGTTCCCAAAGTTGTAAGTATCCATAGTGGTCAAACTATCTTAGCAATAAGTCTTCCAGTATTATGTAATCAAGTAGAGTATTCATATCCCTGTACACAATCACTTCAGTCGATGGTACCTAGGCAAGTAGGTATAGTTTCAAAAAATCCAGACATTGTCATTTAATCGCATTTTGCAGCAATTTTTTACTTATTTAGGCGTCCTTTTCACATAATGGTGGGATGATAATAAGAGATAGATAGGTGTGTGAGTAAGAAATGGAAATAAAATTATTAAATGAAAATATCTTTTGTATTTTTTATATTTGCTAGTTGCTTAAACCATAAACTATCAGCTTGCAATTGGTGAGGAAAGCATGACTACCTACTATGAAATTTTTATCTATGAAATTTTGGTTTTTAAATTATTTTGTGTACTTTAGTAATTTTTCTGATGCTTACTGTACGACTACCACTCGTACTTGATCGGTTTAATATTTTTAAATAAATCTCCTTTGAAAAGACGAGACTCGAAAAGTAGACCGACCCAATGGCGGTCATATATTGGTGAAAATTTAAATTTCAGACTCGATGCACAAATATGTTATGTAAGTAAACCGATGCATGCCAGCTTTCATCACCCAGATAGTGACCACGCATAATATATTTTCCTGTTGCGAGACCAGTGAAAAGTGATAGTGTGGTTTATTGGATGCCCAGACTATACAACATTGTGGCCGTACAAATTAATCTTTACACCGACCAATACATGGTAGCACAACTGAACGGAACGATGCCTGTCGGTATTATTAAATGCTTGTGTAATTCGTTGCTTTTATTTTTTACTAGCTTTTGCCCGCGGCTCCGCCCGCGTGGATGTCGGTTATCGCGACCAAACATAGCCTATGTCCTTTCTCAAGGACTAACCTATCCCTATACCAAATTTCATCAAAATCGGTTCAGTGGTTTAAGCGTGAAAGCGTAACATACAGACAGACAGACAGACAGAGTTACTTTCGCGTTTATAATATTAGTATGGATATGGATACCAGGCTTAACTAAATGAGTATTTGCTACATCATCAATTAGCCAAACGTAGTCCACTGCTGGACTATGCCTCTCTCAATGTGCGCCATTTCGTCCGATCCTCCACCTTCAACATAAGCAGTACTATTAAGGTTGCTAATCTTACAATCCAAACAGGTATTAAAAAACAGTTGAATTACCTAGTATTAACGTGTAAAGATGTAGGACAGTTCAACTTACCTACTGCCGGAAGAGCTGTAAGACACCAAAATACAACAGACGATTAGTTTATTTTCAATCCTCTGCAGACGTCCATAGGTCACATAACCACTTTCTATCCAGAGGGTTGTGTGCTTATTTGCCAATTTGCTAAGTGATATAAAAAAAGTGTATAAGTTATTTTAGGTACTTACAAACTACCTTTTAAAATAAACTTAGAAACCTGTGGAGCATTCAGAAAGGAATGCAAAACTTGAATGAACAATCCCCATCGATCGTCTTTGTATTGAGACCAAAGGTCTTTACGGGCGATTGGAGGTGATAGTACAGAATTGTATAGTCATGTAATATACCATTTATCGCTACCTTTTTATCGTTTACATTCTTGACTTGACGTGACCCAACTTATTCATCCGTGTAACCTTTAAAAGTAATCATCATCTTCATAGCGGTTTCCCAGTTGCGTCCAATATTTGTGCTTTACAGCCTATGGTTCGCTTATTGTTTTTACCCAACTGCATTAGCGAGGGTAATGTTTTTAGTGGTATGTCGACTATTCTAGGAATGATTGCTTTTTTTCTTTTTTTTTCCGTGCGGAATTCCCCTCGGATACCCCCCCTGCCGGAACCGGAAGGGGAGGTTATGTAGGACTTGAACCGACTAAAACCGCACGCCGACTGTGGGTCATGGTGCTAGGCCGGAGATGAGGTTGTCATCGACATATCCCACGCACCCTGGCTGACCCAGGGCCATCCCTTGCGGTCTGGCCCTCCTCGGGAGGGGGGACGACGGTGTCCCCGACTCGTCCCCGGAATGGGGAGGCGCGCTTATCAGCGCGCCGTCGCCGTGACCTGCTTCTTCTGGGGTGACAGGTGGCTCCACCCGTCACTCCCAGGCCCGCGCTCATGGGGGATGGAGGTCATTCAGTGCCCTTCTAGGAATAATTGCTGGCTGACCACAATCCCGAGAGAGCTTGCACTAGAGCCTCATCCGTTGTTTAGTGGGTATAGCCACAGGCGGGATTGGCTTGAGCCTCAACGATGTTGGTAGGACCCTGTGCACATAAGTAATTGTTACGGGAGACGGGTAACGGGATTGGAAATAAACAGCTTCGTATGTGAGACCGCTTTATTTACACACCCCAACAGCCAAATCTTGAACACGACACTCACGACGCGACTGTACCACACGATGCACTACTGCACTTACAGTCTTATTCGGTCACTCACAGCGCGATTGTACCGCACGATCAATGCGCTTACACGACACTCACAGCGCGACTGAACTATCACTGCACTTTATTGCACTTTTGGCTCTTTTCCCACTTTTCTTCCTTTTCCTTTTGCCTCTTCTTCTGTTTACTTTGAACTCCCAAACTTAACTGCCCTTTTCACCGCCCTGACAGCTCCTTTTATACCCTTAATTTCAATCGTCTTTTCGATTTTCATTTTATTATTTCTCTAGAATGTTCTATGATCTACTAGAAGAGCTTAACTATATTTTTGATCTTCATTTCGTTTCTTATTTTTATTCTTCCAGAATGTTCTGCTAATAACTAGAAGATTTTAAATATAGAATCTTCTGTTACCTTTACCAAATAAAGATTTACATAAATTAGAAAAACACAAAAATCACATAATTATCGTAACACAGGGGCTCAATTCACTAACTTACGTACTTAGTTGCGTAAATTTACTTATGATTTTACTGACGTAAATATACGCAACGTGCGATTTCAGTGAGTAACCTATGTCAGTTTTCGGTACAGAATACCACGTTAATATACGTGACATTTTATGTCATATGACATACGACATTTATGAAAATAATGCCAGACTAAAAATATAACTTGAATTGCCAATTTTTTTTCTATAAATTCTTATTATTAATTTTTTCAATCTCATACATAAATCTTATGTATGGAATTGTTTTGAACTATGATTTAATCAATATTAGTCTTCTTCTTTTCGTGTCAACGATTCACTTTTATGAATAATTACACTATTCGGGAATATAATTATGCTATCTTAATCGCGCTGTCATAATATTGGTTTCTTTTATTTTATTTGTAATTAGTAGTTTTTTAGTATACAATTATAATGTATTCTGTAAATTACCAATAAATAATTAATTATTATAACGGGAATTGACGCGAGAATAATAAAAAAAAAGTAGGTACTTTTAACTATTATTATTATTTATGTGCTTCAAAAAATCTATTTATGTTTAGATGAATATGGGATATATTTTTTATCATCATTGCACTACAGTTTAATAAAATACAATTATTGTAATGCATAAGTCATTTGTATTTTTATTTGACCTAAGAAATAAGTTATACAACTATACACAGCAGGCTGCTAAAATGGCAACATTATAACACTAACTGATCGAATAGTGATATATCCAAGAAGAAATAAGAAAACCTTAAGAAAACGAAGTTGTTTTGTGGTCTATGGTACCTATGATAAACAATTTTCTTACGTTCTGAACATTCATTAAAAACTTTTTGTAGCGGAGCGTTATTGCAATTCTACCAACATAGCATCTATTTAAAGGATACCAAATATTCCTATTATTGTACATATTAGTAATCCTCGAAACAAATTTTGGTTGTACTATTTGTTCGGCTTTTTCTACAATATATATATTATATAATATGTAATATGTAATTCAGTCAAGAAACTCGTGTTGATTGAGGGTGGCGCGGGTGCGGTGCGCTCGACAGTTACGCAGATGGCGGGTTAGGCCCGTTATGGAACATAATAAAAAAAAGAAGAACCAAAGAGTGAATTTCCTTTATTCAGTTCAGGCACTTACAGAGCACATTTGAATGTCTTTTTTTTCTTCGTTTTTTTCGTGCGGAAAGCCCCACGGATACCCGCCGGAGCCGGAGGGGGAGGTTATGTCGGACTCAAACCGACTAAAATCACACACCGTCTGTGGGTCGGAGTGCTAGGCCGAAGGTGAGGTTGTCATCGATAGCCCTTGCACCTCGGCTGACCCAGGGTCTCCTCAAGAAGGAGGGACGACGGTGTCCCTAACTCGCCCCCGGTATGGGGAGCCACGCTTCTTAGCGCCCCGCCGCCTTGGCCTGCTTCTGTTAGGGTGACAAGCAGCTCCACCCGTCACCCCAGGCCCGCGCTTATGGGGGATGGAGGTCGGTTTGTGCATCCGACGTCCATGTTGCCTTCGCCCGCGGGTAGCGCGGTTTGCGAGTCTATCACTCCCTTTCCGCCGTCTCCTTCTCGAGCATTACTTGCACCCAGGAGGCGCCGGCCTCCCATGCATCCGCGCAGCGGAACATCGCCGCGAGTAGGGTGGCGAGCGTGAGAACTCTCACTCCCAGGGCCGTCAGGCTCGGGATTGTATCCTCGCTTCCGCGCCTCCTTTCGGAACCGATATAGCACTGAAAGGGCCCTCGATTGTAGGATCCACGATACTCGCCACAACGAAGGGTATCGTGCAGTACCTAATTGCCCTGGTAGCCATCGTCTGCTGCGGCGTACGCAGCAGGGGCATGAACCTGTCCTCCAGGTTTCCAGTTTATGGTTTGCAAATGGGTACCACCAGCTATCAAAGTTGTTTCGATATTTTCAGCATAATTTTTTAAATATGGTTTTTAAGTTTATAATATTTTTACTTCTCTCATGTTCGATAAGTAGGTTCTTATTACCTCCAAATAAGAAAAGCCCTAGGGCGGTAAGTAATAAAAAAAAACCACTTCTTTCCATAAAAAAGTTCGCGTACATCTAACCATCATACTGGCAATAGACATCATGCATTCAGCCCAAAGACCAAAGAGGTCGCTTTGCTATTCAGCCTTGTCTTCGTGTGCGTATAATAGTCATCTATTTTAAATATCGAATGACGATACTCAATTTCATCCTTGAAAAAAAAAATTCAAAGTTCTTTACTTGATTCTTTTTAATGAAAAAAGGCGGGAATAGAAAACTTTTACTTTAAATATTGTTTGTTTTTGGAATTTTTTTTTAAACATCTCAAACTATTAATATACCCAAAAAACACCTGTCCTTAAAATTTGAAAATTGTTCTCATTTCACTATAAACATTCACGCGCAGACTTATCGTGCGAGCACTCTATGTGAAAAGATTATGGTTGACGTACTGATGATACCGGTGATCTCCGCAAAACGACGTTTGGGGCTCACCTGTTTCTGGTACAGAAGGACCCCGACTGAGTGCTATTACTGTGATGCGACCGAGGACTCAGGCGGCGCACGGCGTAACATAGGAGGTAGCTCAATGACCTCTGTCCTGCAGGACCGTAGACTTGGTGTGTGACAATGGTAGCCGCCTGTCACAATAGCAGAAAAGCGGCCCAGGGATGCCAATGCGATGCGCACAGACCGACATTGAGTAGCGAAGTACTCAAAATGATCTCATTATTGCTTGAGACATATATCTGGCACCTAAAATGTGCTCTATACACGCGGTACACGTTTCTTGGATGAATTTTGACGATAGCACGGGGTGCTGCTGCGGTAGACGAGCTTCAGTTCACTAAGACAATTATATATTATTACAAAATAATCCGCACGCCCCAGGGCCTTTTATATCTCACGATTTGAGTCACTGGCAATTAGTATTGACATCGCCACAGCTTAGGGTTCAATAGGGTATGGCACACATCGTTGCTTTCCAAGCTACCAACCTTTAAAATTCCCAGATCGTGCAACTGGGTTGCAAGCGTCCTGCAGGAGCACCGTATTCGCGTCTTTTGTGATGGACGAGCTTCGGAGTTCTTGCAGGTGAATGCTCGCGCCGCAGGGTTCCATCTTATCGCCCACTTTCTTTCTTCTGCATATCAATGACATGCTTTCTAATGGTAGCATTAATTGCTATGCAAACGACAGCACCTTACACGGGAGTTATCACGCACATGCATGATTTTTGGCTGCGGCCAAGCAGTGTGAAATCGCGGAAAAAAGGCAGCTTCTTGTCACTGAGCCGGACTCAGAGCACACCACTGCCACTGCAGGATAACCTCGATATCCTCGGTATGGATGTTCACTGCAAACTAAATAACAAAAACTATATCGAGAGCATCATCAAAACAGCCTAGCGTAAGCTCGGAGCTCGGAGCAGCGGCGTCTTCAACCAAGACTCAAATTCGTTTCTACGTGGAATACTACTCGTATCTCTGGGATGGCTACGCAAAGTACTTACTGGATGCTCTCAACAGGTCGCTGCAACGTGCGGTCCGCATCATTGGGAATCCTGAGGTCACGAACTTCCTCGAGCTTTTGCAGATGCGTAGAGATGTTGCGTCTTTGGCAGTATTCTACCGTCTCTACCACGGTGAATATTCTGATGAGCTCTTCTAATCAGTCGCACCCTCTCCTTTCCTTCACAGGATCCTACAGTCCCGGGGCCTTTAAGCGGGGCGTGAAAAGGCATCTGACAAGACCGTCAAGATGAGTGCCACCACTGTTAACATGGTACATGTTTACGATGGTGACCCCCTTTCCGAAACTTTGCTTTTAGCTTACCATCAGGCGAGGTGAAGTGAAATTGACGTGTCCTTTATATAAAAAAATAGGTCCAAGATATATGGCCCGAGCTATATGACAATTTGATTGACAATTGATATTATGACAATTTTGTGCACCTTGCATGCTCACTGTACATACATGGTGGTATTGATTTACGGCGGCGGCGCGCTGGAAAGCGCGCCTCCCCATTCCGGGGGCGAGTCGGGGACCTGGGTCAGCCGTGGTGCGAGGGATATGTCGATGACAACCTCACCTCCGGTCTAGCACCACGACCCTCAGTCGGCGTGCGGTTTTAGTCGGTTCGAGTCCCACATAACCCCTTCCGGCTCCGGCGGGGAAGTATCCGAGGTTTTCGCAGGCCAAAAAAAGGTGGGATTGATTTATGAGAAAAAGTTAAATACTATGTTTATCCGCCTTCTAAATCACGAAACACAAGTTAGTTAATCTCTGTTTTCTTTAGGTCTGGATAGCGCAATGAAGATTATCGTATAATATTTATCGTGAACTAGCTTTTGCTCGCGGCTCCGCCCGCGTGGATGTCAGTTATCGCGACCAAACATAGCCTATGTCCTTTCTCAAGGTTTAATCTACCCTCATACCAAATTTCATCAAAATCGGTTCAGTGGTTTAGGCGTGAAAGCTAACATACAGACAGACAGACAGACAGAGTTACTTTCGCATTTATAATATTAAGTATGGATTTATTCAACGACAAATTTTAGCAATCATTGCAATTCAAATGTAAATAAATACTTACCGAATAATTTTCCTATGATAAAAAACATTTAAACTTTTATAATTTTTGTGAACGTATCTACGTATACAAATCGAGCAAAACATTGTCATCGAGTTCAGAACCATGATTTAACGCCTAAACCATAATTTTGACTTTGACAGATGTTACTGAATACCAGGTTACTAAGTTATCGATTTCCATAACCACACATATGCGATACGTGGTGTTAGTATTTTATGACGTTTGAGCCATTTGTATGGGTGACGTAGGTTGTCAAAATGATAAAAACCTAAGTATTTGTAAACCTATGCTTTGACAGATCGTACAGAATACCAGGTTATCGAAACGAAACTCACAAACTCACAAATACGTGATACGTGGCGATAGTGAATCGAGCCCCAGGATTCGATCCGTCGACCATCGTTTTGGCAGGCGTTGTCTAAACCGCTCAGTCACAGCTGCTATTGATAATGAGTTCGAATTTATCGTTCCGATGCTGTGACATGTTACGTCACATTCGTACCATAATCATGTCTGATCTGGTCACGGATATTCATAGCCCAACTTTTTCAAGAATCTTACATTTACATTAACACTAGCTTTTGCCCACGGCTGCGCCCGCGTGGATATCGATCATCGTGACCAAGCATAGCCTATGTCCTTCCTCATCGTCTAATATACCTCTATATCAAATTTCATCAAAATCGATTCAGTGGTTTAGGCATGAAAGCGTAACAGACAGACAGACAGAGTTACTTTCGCATTTATAATATTACTAGCTTTTGCCCGCGGCTGCGCCCGCGTGGATATCGGTTATCGTGACCAACCATAGCCTATATCCTTTCTCATCGTCTAATCTAACTCTATATCAAATTTCATCAAAATCGGTTCAGTGGTTTAGGCGTGAAAGCGTAACATACAGAGAGACAGACAGACAGAGTTACTTTCGCATTTATAATATTAGTATGGACTACTACTACCCTCGTCTGTAAATCTCCGAAAGTGTATGCTTACTTTACATTACAACTTTAACATTACATTTTATCAAACATTTTTTTTTCATGTCTCGTAAATTACAGACACGTGTGGTCTCTAATGTTTTATTTATTGTCATCGTTTGTACCTCACAAACTCCTCCTCCCTAATAATGTTCACGGTGCCATTGAACAAGCAAGTTTGTCCCAAAGTGTCGCAAACGACCAAACTTACCCGTAACATCAATTTGTTTACATAAACAAGACACAATTAGCCGCGGTCGAGTCATGCGGGGGCGACACCTGCAACTTGTTCAGCGGTAATGTCAACAAATGACAGTAGTTTTACTTAATATCGCACACACACTAGTACACACTGACAATGTGTGTACTGTACATACTAAGTGCCATATAACCATCCACTAGATGGACTTGTTATGTGATAGTTACCGCGTTGATGAGCGTTGATTTTTCTACAAATTCAACAGATTCTAGAAAAGTAGAATTTGAAATTTGAATTAAAAATACTAATAAAATAAATAAATATTCCACAACATTCTACACAACGCTATCTAGACCCATGGTAAGATTAACTGGCTTGTGTTATGGAATCTAGAATGCGGATAAACATACTTAGATACTTTTTTTGTAAATACATTCATATTCATTCACATCATTTGAACACCCAGACCAATGCAAACAGCCATATTCATGCATACTGGGCGGGGCTCGAACCCGCGCCTCCTGCGTGGCAGTCGCGTTCACTACCGCCACGCCACAGAGGCTGCTAGTTGCTAGATTGAATGTACACTTTTTAATAAAAAATAAAGTTTTATTAACCATGTTTTTCTAGTAAGAATATTAGCAACTGAAATTACTAATATTCCCTTTAACTCCTCCAACTAAGTTAATCTTGCTTGTGCTCGAAGTGGGTCCACGTCGGTAGTTTAATGGCCAGGATTCGAACCCGGGACCTCTCGATCGTAAGGCCGACTTCTTAACCACTAAGCTACAGTCGCTTCAAATTATTGATTGTTTATTTTTACCTTTGGTTTCAATACCTTTATAGTGATACGTGTTAGTCGGACACGGCACACGCATTATTGTTCTATTGGTTGGCAAAAATTTCTATAGACTATACTGTTTACTATATCATCCATATTATCTACTAAGTATATTATCCGTGTGGTGACAGAGAAAGAATACAAGTATCACCACCCCTTCTCATCGGAAGGGTGTCGTACGAGACGAATAGCGGAAAGATACGCAGACGATATCACTGCGAGAGACGGAAAACTCGAAATAAAATCCTGTTCCAACCAGTCAGGCCAGTGTGGAAGCAATAGACTAAAGCCTCACAACACTGGGAGAGACCTAAGTCCAACAATGGACTACGATAGGTTACTTAATTGATAGATTGATACTATCTATAGACAATACTATATACTTACTACTATAAGATTAAAATCGACAAGTGATAAAAAAATAAAAATCACAATGTACATAAGTCCATGTCTATATTGTCCTACTGTGTGTGCACTAGGGATATGAAACGGTATGTAGTTCTGAAGCACGTTGTAATACAAAACAGTCTCTAGCTCTGCTCTGGGTTACACAACAACAAGCAACTGACTTAAGTTCACGAATATTACACAGAATGAATAAAGTTTCGTATGATAACAGTACGTATTAGAACAATGTAATTTTGAAATGCAACTTAATGTCAAAAATCAACGAGTTATTTAAAAAAAATCCAAACTTAAAATTAATTATTAATAAAACTCTTGTGTTTTATTCTTCATTAAAATTCATGTTAAGGTTTTGAAGTTAAGCTTTCATTAAAGTCACAGATCAAATAAATAGTTATTATTTCTGAATTATTTGCGAAGGGGGAATTAAACAATTAATTACTTATTGAATTTTACGGAGAACTTACTTATACTATTTTGTTTGATCGGAAGTTAACTTTATTAATTTGGTTTTACGAATTGTTCGTTATCATACTTCTTAAACGTTCTCCAAAATAAGTTAATTCATTAAAAATATATCGTTTTCATTCGAGCGCCTATTCCGGTTACATCCAAACACAAATTGGAGCCAGGGATCTTCCTGTACTTTTTTTTTACGTTTGGTTTATCTTAACTTTTACGAGAGCGACGGTCGTGGGACAGCTTAAGATTGAAAGATAAGCTTGGGTCAGAGCTGGTCTATTGATCAGCAGATATTCCGGCTTGTACGTAGTTGTAGGTGAGGTTGGTTTGGAGCTTTGATGCTGACGCACTGGCTTTAAAAATATAATCTATATATATAAAAATCAATTGCTGTTCGTTAGTCTCGCTAAAACTCGAGAACGGCTGAACGGATTTATCTTATATTGGTCTTGAAATGTTCGTGGCGGTCTAGGGAAGGTTTAAAAGGTGAGAAAATTCGAATAATTGCCGGGAACCGACATCCACACGGGCGGAGCCGCGGGCAAAAGCTAGTATTATATAACTTTATTTTTCCTATTACCCCAGTCTTTTTATTGTGGTTTTAGTAAAAAAGCTTATACACTTATACCATTTATACATTTTACATTACATTTTTCTCATTTATAATACACATGCTGTCGCACGAAAGGCATTGACTTACTTTAGGATATATATGTGATAAAAAGCTGTCTGCGTCGAATGGTGGCGGAAAAAAGGGTTGTGACATTTGGGATAGATAGATTGACAGATATCGGGACCATTTCATAAAAGCTATGCCCCGTTTGCTGTTTAAATATGAAACTTTTGCCTAACCTTTCAGGAAAAAATATATGATATTTATACATTATATTACAACAAACCTCTACGCCTTAAAATCAAATATAATTTCGTTCCATTTTTGGCTTAAACTTTAGTCGCTTATTCAGCAATGCATCGAATATAAAATCAGGAAATTTCAATGTAATTTGATGGCCTTTGAAGGCAATGAGTGCAACTGTTTCGATTCCCGAGTCAGATTGTTTGAAAATTAGTAGCAACACAGAGTTTATAGTAAGTTTAAGTACCCTGCTGTGCCCACACAGACTGGGTAACTAAGAAGATTACTTTCTTAATATTGCAGAATAACATAAAACGGGCTGAATTTTATTGATAGTCAGCGTACTCGTATGAGTAGATTTTTTATTTTATAAGCTAAGCATCTAATCAGATAGTAGTAGGTAGTAGTCTCAAAATGAGTTAAAAAGCAGATAAGGTAAGGTAAGAGCAAATCAAACTGTTTTATTGATTAAATTTAAATATATTATTGTCCTAATTAAAGGTGTATACCAAACATCAGCACAATCAACGCGGAACGTGGAAAAACCAAGGAGATAAGATCATTTTGAGCACTTTGTTCATCAAGATCGATCTGATTGTGACTGTACATTAAAAAAAATTCACTATTAGACTATTTTCTTCCTATTAAACCTGTTTTACCGACACCTATTTAGGTTCACACTGCACAACACTTTATTTTTTTTATATTTCAATATTTTAATTCGAAATATAGGAGTACATTGTAAATAGGAGTGCGTTGTAAGGTAAACTGGACGTTAAATCAATTGAATGTGTGCAATGCTGTGGAAACGGTGACAGATTGCTGCAGCTGGTCACCAACTTCCTGTGAACATGAACAATGAACCGTTCAGGACCACGTATGAACATTTCAATGCCTTTGTTTTGATATTACTATAGGTAGCTGATGGGTCGCAAATAGCTCGACCCAATCAAGTTACTAATAGGTAGCACACACGTCGCACACACTCTGCGAAAAATTCTTTCGACCACACGTTACCTAATGTTTAAACTGGGATGATAAATAGATATGTGTGTAGGTACTAGAAAGATATCTAAAATAACAGCGGTGTCTCATTGTGTGTGTGCCAACCATAAGCGGGATAAATTCATGGAATGGCTGTACCGCTGTTTCATCGATGAATGTTTCGGAATTGTGTTCGTTTCATTACCATTACCTCTCTTAGTGGATGCATAGAAAGTAGCATCCAGGGAGCCAACCAACACTTAAAAAAAGTTTAGAACTCGATTGCAACACCCTTTTAATCTAAGTCATTCAGTGGCCTGCTGAAACACACTCCTAATTTATTAAGACGATTTGAATTTCAGGCGTATTGACGTCTCAGGCATTTTAGGAATAAGTTGTAAGTATCCATTCCATTTAAGAATTCCACACCAGTCCATTTTAAAATTCTTCTTAACCTATCCTCGAATATATGTATATTATATTCGTTGATAGGTCGTGAAAAATACGTAAAATACGTCACAACTTTGTATTTGTCTTTTCCAATAATGTACGATGGGTGCAATTTTATCGCACCAACCTTAAAATATAACCGCTTGCATCCAGGAAAATTTATAGAAACTTTACTTTAAAGTTTCTATAAATTTTACTGCACGGAAGCAGCCCCTATTCGTTCACTTTGTGTGTTCCAATGACGGATTCTTTTAGTTTTAGACCGCTCATCAAGAATTGTTCCCGTTGAGTAATACTCTTTTTAAACTTTCTAAATGTTAAGCTTGGAGATTTATTTTCTAGTATGAAATGCTGAGATATTTTGCGTTTTAATGTCATTTCCTGCTCATTAACTTATTATCACTTAACCATAGACCAATTTATACAGACAGAGGACAGACTACATTGATATTTCTCCTAATAAAAACGCGCGACGAAAGCGGGTGGGAAGAGAGACGCGCGGGGTGTCAAAAGTCGAAGGAATTCATTGGTATAACGTTCCTAACGAATGAGTCCATTTGACGTTTGAATGGCACGCGACTCGATTGCCTTGCAACAACTCCGCTATCATTTCCTTCTCCATGAATTTATACTACTCAGTAAATTATCATTTTATAAACGTGACGATAAATCATGTTAATAAATTTTCTTGACAGATTCAAAACATGTTTATTTTTGTTGTTTGGGTATCTATTACGATTTTGTTTATGTTGAAAAGCTAAATAACACTGCTAACTACCAAGCACTTAAGTAGGTACTTCGTTGTGTGTGATCGAAATCTATTTCAAGTTATTTGATTGTGTTGTTTTGGAAAATCGGTTTACTTATTTGAACTTTTACTTGCGAATTTAAGGAAGAAGCGTTCTTGAGAGGAATATGGAATAATATGAAATATCTATATACTGCTAAATCTTTAGGCAAACGTGTGTTATTACTCACATTCCGCGACCAAAATTTTGTAATCCTACATTATTAATTTAACCTCTTGATCAAGTAATATATTAGAGCGCCTTCAAATTAGAGGCGTGATTGGCGCCTGGCGTCAGCCACGCCAATCCTCATACAATTTCTAGAAGTGTAGTTCCGCATGAATTTCTGGTACCGTTAATCCATTACCGTAATCTATGTGTTATTCCAGACTACAATCTATCACATCAATTAAGCGACCGCAGTCCACAGCTGGACAAGTGGACATAAGCCTCTCCCAATATGCGCATTTCGTCCGATCCTACGCTTTCTGCATACAGTCTATCCAAGTCACCTCTTTCTGGTCAACAATCAATCTGGCTAGGGGGTGTCCTACTAGCTGTTACCCGCTGCTCTATCCGGGTACAATCTATCCAGACAAATTTAGTCCGATCCGTTCAGTCTTTTGAGCGTGACCGAGTGATAAGCATCCAAATATCCAAGCATCTTTACAAATTTTCACTTTTATAATATTATTTGATTCCTTTGTGTGATTTATATTTTTTCCTGTTATATTCATTATCACCGGAAACAAAATTATCTTCCTCATATTCCCTTCACATCTTACCACTAGAATATTATTATTCCACGTAATTCCGTTACGCAATAATTATTACAATAGGTGGTAACTATTATGTCAGTGTATCTATGTTATATCAAACAGTTACATACTACGGCAACTATGATACACGTATTGTTTGTATACACTGATGTATCGATCGAATTGCTTTGTAATTGTAACAATGCGATTATATAATAGCCGCCCGGTACTATCGTATTGATAATGAGATAGGATTGTTTGCCTACAGATTACTGATTTGTTTGATTTATTTAAAACTAGCTGTTGCTTGTGGCTCCATCCGGGTAGAATTCTGAACCTGTTCACGCAATCCATGAACATCCATTATATTATTTCTGACGCTATTCGTAGTCACAACTGTTCGGCCCTTTTTAGCGTGAATGAGAGTGTATAGTATACTTATTTCTTGGGCCGTGTGTGCCATGAGTTAGCTGATTTCCTTTGCAAATATTGCCCAGATAATATTATCATGTCAGAGTCATCACGTAATTTGATTCCGTGGTACCTCCGATGGCGTTAAACTCGGAAGGTTACCAAGTAAAAATGACTTTCAATTCAAAATATATTCGAGTAAAGGTTATTCAGCTTGTACCATAGTAAACGGCAACTGTAGTAATGAAAAAGAAGCTCGTTTCATTACGTAGTATTCAGAAGTCTACGATGTTACCGACAAAGCTGGAGTCAGCAAACGCTCGTTACCTAACAGCCTCTAATTTCCAGTGAACAAGTCAGTTCCAACTTCCTTAATGTAGTTACTTGTAAATATGTGGAGTCGAAAAGCAGCAAGTGAGAATTTGATTTGGCAAAATTTTATTCTGAAGTAAACCTAATAAGCTAGATGCGTGGGCATTTTTGCGTGTGAAAACCTCTGACGCGTCTTCTACAGTACGGAAGGGTTTCATTCTTTTACATTATGTACCTATAGGTTCCCTATTTTAATCCATACCTACTAATATTATAAATGCGAAAGTAACACTGTCTATCTGTCTGTCTGTATGTTACGCTTTCAGGCCTACACCACTAAACGGAATTTGATGAAATTTGGTATAGAGGTAGATAAGACCATGAGAAACGATAAAGGCTGTTTGGTCTCGATAACCGACATCCACGCGGGCGGAGCCGCGGGCAAAGGCTAGTTCTCTATAAGTAGAATTTCCTGTAACCTGTGGTAAACTGTGAGGTGTTCAGTTTCTGTGTGGATTTCAAATACATTGGTATACATCTCATTAAATCCTAAAACTGTTACATGTATTAATTATAAACCGTGAAGTTTTTTTTTATATAGTACAGTGCGGCTTCATTCGCGGAGAAATCTGATGTTCCAAACATATGAAAAAAAAAAACATAAACATTTAAATCAATCAAGTTTTAAGCTTGGCAACATCCTAGCTTCTTAGGTTATTCGTTGTTAATAAATTAATTATGTATCTAATTACATATCTAAGATATACAGGGTGTATTTTTGAAACGGGGCAGTAAGGGCAAGTACCTTAACCGTTGCAGTTACAGCAAAACGTTCTAAGAAGACCTTCCCTAACTTTTTGACATATTTTGAACTGCATTCACAGATTTTGTAAAAAACTTACAGTTGGCAAAAAAAATGCAAAAAGTCCAAAAATTTTTTTTTATGCCAATCGATTCTATTTCATGTGGGGATCAAAAAACTCTATGAGACCATTTTAGCTTTCAGTACTAGGAAAGACAGAAATCGCCAAAAACGTTTCCCATACATTTCGGCAACAGAAACAAATTTCTACGATGGTCTAACTTTTTGTTATGGCCAGGAAGTGGGTAGAATTGACTGTAAAGTAAATAAAAAGAATTTTTACCCTCAAATTTCGAATTTAATTCGAAAATCTGTGTGTTATACTTAGTTTCAGCTGAGAAACTTCGTATGAGTTATTAATTAAGGATTTTCGCTAAAATGTCTTCTAATCGTGAAAAAATTGACTTATTAGAAGCGTATTTTGTCAATAATCGAAATGCGGGAGCTGCATTAGTGTGGTACCGCAATAAGTATCCGTTGCGGCATGAGCCAACAAGAAAGGTTATTACAAATCTTTTGAAAAACCTGGAATTGCAGGGTTCTTTCAAAAGAAAGCGGCAGCCTCGTGTGGACATGGACACGGAGATTGCGGTTCTGACTTATGTCGAAGCATATCCAGAGGTATCGTCCAGGCAAGTCGCCCTTGAAGTAGGTGTATCCCACTCCCTTGTGATAAAGATATGGAAGAAATACGGCTACAAGTGCTATCGATATGGGCGCATAGTTCAAGTGACATCCGGGTGATGATGTTCGAAGGCTTACTTTTTGCAGATGGCTAAGAGGAAAAATAAGCAGAGATCATGAATTTTTAAATTACATACTGTGGTCAGACGAAACGAATTTTTCCAATAACGGTATGTACAACAGAAAAAATCACCACTATCGGTCCAAAGAAAATCCACTAAGAGTTACGGCAAGTCATAATCAGGTTCGCTTCTCATTCAACTGTTGGTGTGGTATAATGTCCAATCGAGTCATAATGGTGGAATTTTATGAAGGGAAACTGAATTCTGCCATGTATAATGAAGTCATTTTACACCATCTTGAAAACGAGATGGACGAATGGCCCCTGTCGGAATTGCGAAAAGTTCATTTTCAACAAGATGGTGCTCCGCCACATAACAGTCACCTTTCACGTTCCAATTTGAGCCGCCTATTCGGTACACAGTGGATAGATACACATGGTCCAACACAGTGACCACCTCGTAGCCCCGATCTAACACCACTTGATTTTTTTTTATGGGGTTTCGTGAAAAACGAGTTGTATAAGACGACGTACGCCAGTGTTCAAGAGCTCAAGGATGCATTAATTACCATTTTACGTAATATTCATCCCAGAACATTATTAGCCGCCATTCGTTCAGTGCAAAAAAGGATAGACTTATGTATTCGTGAAAATGGAAATCATTTTGAGCAATTTATTTCATAAACCAATTTCTTAAATGTTTAAATGATTTTTTTTATTTAAAAAAGTTCAAAATTTTACCTGACCTATGAGTTTCGAGTTGATTTATCATATTTGTAACGTTATTAATTCCGTTTCGGAACAAGTAGCGACACCTATCCGATTTTGTAGGGAAGTGAAATTGATTTTCTTGTCCTTCCGACACTAGATGGCGGTTTAATATATTTATCGAGTAATAATCTAATATATAATCTGTGCATAGACCTTTCTAGGACATCTGTTATGACTTCCTGTCAAGGATTCATTCTATGGGAACAAAAATCATACGCGAGTGTGATCTAATAGAATTTTCTAGCACCTTCCATTCCAGTGTCGTCTAATGCAAATTGCTAGATTGTAAAGAGGATTTCCGTTTGTGTGTTTGCTGGAATATTCGATAATAGTTAATATAAATACGGGTGCTTCGGCTGTCACCGAAAACCTTTGAAGAAACTCATGACGTTTGTACTTGTGAAGACTGTCGCTCTGTGATTTACTTTACGAAACTCTGAGCAAATCGTTGTGAAGTTCGCCCAGTAATTCTGGTAAGAAATATCATTCAATTCTTATAGGTAAAATCTGTGCTGTTAGGTCTGGTAGTGAATTTAGTGTTTCGTATTGTAATACAGGGTCCAATTGTACCGCCAAGACCTACCTTGAGTCGCTGAGAGCTGCTGCGAACCCTGTGTGGAGATTTCCACCTTTGGCGTAACCTTGGCGTGGCGATATTGGCTTTGGTGCACCCGGTGTGAGCAGCCTGCGGTTCACCACGCAGCCCGACCCTGCACTGCCTCAGGCGGGAGACCAGGTCATGTGCAATATTCTTTAATATTTAAGACTCGTATTTGCCAAAGCTAGTGATCGTTGAGAGTGAGCTCAGAAGAGCCGTACATGCTGTGTACTTCTAGTTGGAACTTTTGTTGACTTCTTTTTTTGCCTGTGTGATTATATGAACTAACTGTGATATCTCTGTATAATTTATTGTGTATATATCTTGGCCAAATATATGTATGGACTTAGGTGTTGGTGTTTCATTGAAGGCGTTCCCACAACTGCACACACCTCTGTTTAGGAAAGGCGCCCTGGGAAAAGAGTTTCGAGAGTCTCCCCGCTGGGTGAGCCGGTGAGGTGACCTTTCCACCCAAAAAGGTTACAAATTGGCGACCAACGTAAGAGGCTTTCTAAAACCTTTGTAGACCTAAGCTCTTGTGCTACTTTGTGTGCATTCGTGGGAACCTTCAATGAGCACAAAAGTCCACCTCGTCTGAGACTTCCCAGGACGTTAAATTGGTTGTGTTAGGCAGCTGGCACGTAATTTACTCCCTTTTGTGTTTTTTCAGCCATCAACACCTTCTCGGCAAGAAAATACACATTCAAAATTCTAAATTAATTAGCTGCATACTTTTGGTAAGTTATTTTCGGCATACCCACTTTTTTTTCTTTTTCTTTCTTTTTTTTCCGATCCTTCTCCTTAATTTGTGTTCCTTGTAACTTTAGTTAGCCCTTCCGGAGTTAGAATCTATACATACATATATTTGGCGACAATTGAGCAAGTGTAAGTAATTACATAAGGAAATTCGATATTCCTATGTTATTGTAATTTTTTAGAAGGCGGTTATAATACCTACCTTACAATTTTAATTCTATAACTGTGTTTTGTAAAACCATACAACGTAAAACTAGTTGGTAAAATATCTATGTTCATATATTGTGATTTTGAACTATTCCATAGTAGGTCATAGTATCTTTACTACCACTTAGGTGGCAAACAAGCACTTTTGTGTTATAACTTCATACAATTTGTTAAGTTATCTGATAGTGAATCTTGTGAATCTTTAACCTTTCTTAGTTGAACTTTGTACTCATTCTCAGTTTAAGAATAACTAGAAAGGAGTATATTGTGAATATTTTCTATTCAGTACAAATATAAGTTTACTGTTTTTTTGTTGAACTTAGTTTATGAAACTTTCTCTTTGTACTTAAGTAACTTTTAACTTAATTATAATATGGCACAAATGCAGAAGTACATTAATTACTTGAGGAAAGATGAACTTTGTAACGAGCTTTCTTATATGGGCATTACAGCGGATCCAGAGGCTGCGGTCGTCGGTCTGCGTGGTGAACTGCGAACGGCGCACCGGCTCGTCCGGAGGGGTAGCATCAAGGCCAATATCGCAACGCCCACTGTCGCTTCCGCTGAGCTTTCGATCTGTGAGCCCAAAGTCCTCGAGTTGGAGGAATTAATCTCTTCAGGTGATTTTGTTTCTAATAAGAATGTTCGCACTAGGGCTGCTGTAAGAGCAAATTATCTCCTAACTAGGTTGGCTCGTTGTGGCTTAGACTGTCCGGAACTCATAGGAATTCGCAATAGGCTTGTTAAGATAGTGTCTGTATCTGAACCCGACAGTGACTCGGAATCTGAAGGGTCAGATAACAATGATGACCCCGTGAACCGTGACCAGATAGGTTATACTTCACCTGCATTGAGAAAGGATTGCTCGATACGCAATAGTTCACATGACCTTAATCCTGCTAGTGACAATATAGTTTATAGGGAACGCCCTATCAATTTGAACTCTTTTAATTTAAGATATGATGGCTCTTCTTGTGTGCGCGTCTTCATTGAGAGATTGGAGGAACTTAGAACTGCCCGGGAGGTCAGTAAGTCTAAGGTTCTTCTGGCGTTTTCTGATCTGTTAGACGGACCCGCTTTGTTTTGGTTCCGCACTAACAAAGCCAACTTTACCTCATATGAGGATTTAATCAAGGAGCTTCGGGAAACTTTTGACATACCCGACTACGACTACCGTCTCCGCAATGAAATTAGACAGCGTACACAAGCCCGCTCCGAGTCTCTAGTGAGTTATATTTCCACTATGTTGGCCATGTTCTCTAGATTGTCTTGTAAAATGCCCAGTGAAGAACAACTGGACATTCTTATGCATAACATAAGGCCTGACTACATGAAGGAATTAGCCCTTCATGAAGTCAACTCAATCGATGATCTGAAACGGTTGGGAAAGCGTTTGGAGCTTGCACGTGCTAGGGCAGATGCGTTCCATGAACCATTACTCGACAAATTTGAGATCTCATCGGACTTACATCAGCAGAAAGGCAAGACCGTGCAGAAGCCTGCAAAGCAGGTCTCTGCTGTGGACAGCTCGCTGGCCGCGAGCGAACGGAAATGCTTCCGGTGCGGTGAGAGCGGTTACACTGCATATGGCTGTCCGCAATCTAAGGAGTTGGTGTGTTTCCGGTGTGGTCTCAAAGGAGTCAAGTCACCTGAATGCCCCCAATGTTCTTCCAAGTCAAAAAACGCGTAGGCCAGGGCCTTATTAGGAAATTTGAAATTAACTCCGTATCTGAGTCCTCTTCTGATAAGGTCCTGTTTTCTAAACGGTTTAATGATGTTAGACCGTACTTAGTTGTTAAGATTTTGAAGCTGAATGTTTTAGGTCTTCTTGATTCTGGTGCCTCCTGCTCAGTGCTAGGAAAGGGTGCGCACCACCACTTTTTAGAACTAGGGTTTGAGCTGGAAAGCATCAACCCAAATTTTCATATCACAACTGCAGACAGTTCGTACTTGAAGTGTTTGGGTTGTATCTCTTTGCCTCTTGAGTACAATTCGGTTATCCGAGTAATTAAGTTTTATGTGGTTCCAGAAATAACTACATCCATGATTTTTGGTGTAGATTTTTGGCAACAGTTTCAGTTAGGTGATAAATTGATTTCACAAAATATTAGTTTAGATAAATTTAGCGATATCAACCCAATAGAGTCTTTGTCTCTTAATAATGGTCTTGAAGATTACAACAACTTAACTGATAATCAGAGGTGTGTAATAAACAAGATCATTGATAAATTTGATTCTTTGAACACGGATAAGGTGGGCTTAGGTAGGACAACGCTTGTGCATCATGTCATAGACACTGGTGATAGCAAGCCAATCAAACAACGTTATTACCCGCTTTCTCCCCTTAAACAGAAGGCCCTGGAAGAAGAGTTGGACCGGATGTTGGAGATGGGAGTGGTATCTCCATCGCAATCCGCGTGGAATTCACCAGTGGTTATGGCGGAGAAAGCGAACGGTGACCTCAGACTGTGCTTGGACTCTAGAAAGCTCAACTCTGTGTCAAAAAGTGATGCTTATCCGTTACCTTACATTAATCAAATTCTTGACCATTTGAATAATGCTAAATATTTATCCTCTATAGATTTGAGTGCAGCATATTGGCAGATTCCTTTCGATTCTCCCCTATCTGCCGAAAAAACTGCCTTTACAGTTCCTAGGAGGGGGCTATTCCAGTACAATGTCATGTGCTTCGGTTTGGTTGGGGCTTCAGCTACGATGCAGAGGCTCATGGACCGCCTATTTGGCCCCGAATTCGACAACAGGGTGTTTTCTTTCCAAGACGACATAATCTGTGTGGCCAGCACCTTTGAGGAGCATGTGGATCTCTTACATAGAATCCATCAGCGACTCAAGGAAGCGGGCCTAACGATAAACATGAAGAAATCACACTTTTGTCGAAGTGAATTGAAGTACCTTGGTTACTATGTGGACAAACATGGCCTGCGAACAGACCCGGGTAAAGTTGAGGTCATACTCAACTATCCCACACCTTCCAATTCTAAGGAGGTGAAAAGGTTCCTAGGGATGGCCGGTTGGTATCGTCGCTTTGTTAATAACTTCTCGAAAATTAGTAAACCTTTGTGCAAACTAACCTCTAAGAATGTAACCTTTGCGTGGAGCCCTGAAGCTGAGGAGGCCTTCAACCTTCTCAAATCAGCTTTGGTCTCTGCTCCTATTTTAAAAATGCCTGACTTTACTTTACCTTTCCGAATTCTCAGTGACGCGTCTGCTTTCTCAGTTGCTGCTGTGCTGACCCAAACGCATGATGGATTAGAACATCCGATCGCGTATTGCAGTCGGTCTCTAAACAAGAACGAGGTGAACTACAGCACTACTGAGAGAGAGCTTCTGGCCGTGATCTTTGCTTTGGAGCAATTTAGACAGTACGTTGAGGGACAGAAATGCACTATAGTGACAGACCATGCCTCACTACTGTGGTTCCATGAGTTAAAGAACCCTACTGGCCGCTTAGCGCGTTGGAGCCTGAGGCTGAGTCAATTTGATTTCGATATAGAGCATCGTAAAGGCAAGGATCATGTCGTGCCGGACGCTCTGTCTCGAATAAAAATTGATTCCCTCGATACAAGCTCCACTAAGGATCCCTGGTATATCCACACCATGAACTGTGTGCGAAAAAACCCTAGGCATTACCCTAATTTTGACATTCGGGACAACTTACTGTATAGATTTTCGAAAAATAAGTATTCTTTGACCTCAGATTTCGATTGGAAACTAGTGGTACCTCAGGAGGATAGACTAACTCTCCTCGCCAAGTACCATGACGACACGTTTAGTGCCCATGGTGGTGTTTGGAAGACACATAAACGGTTGGCGCTAAACTATTACTGGCCCAGGATGTACGAGAGTGTCAAAAGTTATGTCGGGAATTGCGAGACATGTAAGCAGTACAAACCCGTGAACACTTCTCGTCCCGGCTTAATGGGCAACCCAAAGCGTGTGTCGAAGCCATTCGAAGCCATCTCGTGTGATTTACTTGGTCCCTTTCCTACCTCTGGTAATAGAAACGTTCATTTGATTGTGGTCTCGTACTATTTCAGCAAATATATCATGTTGTGCCCTATTAGGGTCGCCACAGGCGCTGCAGTTGCGAGATTCATAGAAAAGAACGTGTTCCTAGTCCATGGAGTATGTAAAACCATTTATATGGATAATGGTCCTCAGTTTGTTAGCAAGCAATTTAAAGATCTGTTGATCAAATATAATGTACCGAACGTTTATTATAACCCTAGGTATCATGCCCAAACTAACCAGGCTGAACGAGCTATTCGCAATGTGGTTCAAGCTATCTCCTGTTATGTGAAGTCACAACATAAGAGATGGGACGAACACCTGGTGGAATTACAGTGTGCACTGAACACTGCTGTTAGTGAAGCCACTCGTTTCACCCCCTACTTTTTGGTGCATGGTAGGGAATTCATTGGAGATGGGGTTTTGTATAGACAATCAGACATCGCTTGCCATCCTAATGCGGTCTCTATTGATGATCCCTCGGCCTTTGGAGACAAACTGAAAGGAATACAACGCATTTACGATCAGGTGAAGAAACATTTGAATGTTGCTCACCGACGTAATGAGAAGTATTATAATTTCAGGAAAAGGCATGTAGAGCTCAAGGTAGGACAGATTGTTTATAAGCGTACATTCTATTTGTCTAACAAGGAAAAGAATTTCACTTCTAAATTAGCCCCTAAGTTTATGAAGTGTATAGTGACCGCTAAACGCTCCCCTTTGGTTTATTGTTTGTCGGACTTGAACGGTAAGGACCTGGGAGTCTACCATATTAAGGACATCCTGAAGTATAGTGGAGAGGAGCAACCTAAGGTGTCTGTTCGGTCAGCCATCAGTCCCGTTTCGATCCCTTAGTACTCTAGTATGTCTTTTGTTTAAACTTTTGCTACACTGAGATATAAACTGTAGTTTTAGATTTTTTTGTTTATAGACGACTGTGTCCTGAAAAATGGACATCGTCCCTCTGATGCCGTATCGAGTTCTCCTTTCTCACCAGCGCCTCAACACTCTGGATCTGCCATCAAGTGTTGAGGCATTGCGATATCTAGAGCAGGCGAATAGATGTAGTTAGCTTGGTTATTGTCTCACGACTTTTTCACCTTATATAAAGGTACTTAAACATGTTGTGATAGATTCATTGTCTTTCAAGATAGCTTGGTGAAAAGTCCGATTGTTTGCAACTGAGTGCTGTCCCATGAGGTTGTATCACCTTGCATTTTATTTTCTCACTGAGTCTTTGCTCGTTCTCTTTGTTGGGACCTTTCTTGCGTATTAGGCCCGCAAGAAATACTCTAAGGGGGGGGTGGTGTAACGTTATTAATTCCGTTTCGGAACAAGTAGCGACACCTATCCGATTTTGTAGGGAAGTGAAATTGATTTTCTTGTCCTTCCGACACTAGATGGCGGTTTAATATATTTATCGAGTAATAATCTAATATATAATCTGTGCATAGACCTTTCTAGGACATCTGTTATGACTTCCTGTCAAGGATTCATTCTATGGGAACAAAAATCATACGCGAGTGTGATCTAATAGAATTTTCTAGCACCTTCCATTCCAGTGTCGTCTAATGCAAATTGCTAGATTGTAAAGAGGATTTCCGTTTGTGTGTTTGCTGGAATATTCGATAATAGTTAATATAAATACGGGTGCTTCGGCTGTCACCGAAAACCTTTGAAGAAACTCATGACGTTTGTACTTGTGAAGACTGTCGCTCTGTGATTTACTTTACGAAACTCTGAGCAAATCGTTGTGAAGTTCGCCCAGTAATTCTGGTAAGAAATATCATTCAATTCTTATAGGTAAAATCTGTGCTGTTAGGTCTGGTAGTGAATTTAGTGTTTCGTATTGTAATACAGGGTCCAATTGTACCGCCAAGACCTACCTTGAGTCGCTGAGAGCTGCTGCGAACCCTGTGTTGAGATTTCCACCTTTGGCGTAACCTTGGCGTGGCGATATTGGCTTTGGTGCACCCGGTGTGAGCAGCCTGCGGTTCACCACGCAGCCCGACCCTGCACTGCCTCAGGCGGGAGACCAGGTCATGTGCAATATTCTTTAATATTTAAGACTCGTATTTGCCAAAGCTAGTGATCGTTGAGAGTGAGCTCAGAAGAGCCGTACATGCTGTGTACTTCTAGTTGGAACTTTTGTTGACTTCTTTTTTTGCCTGTGTGATTATATGAACTAACTGTGATATCTCTGTATAATTTATTGTGTATATATCTTGGCCAAATATATGTATGGACTTAGGTGTTGGTGTTTCATTGAAGGCGTTCCCACAACTGCACACACCTCTGTTTAGGAAAGGCGCCCTGGGAAAAGAGTTTCGAGAGTCTCCCCGCTGGGTGAGCCGGTGAGGTAACCTTTCCACCCAAAAAGGTTACATATTTCCGTACGAAATGTATGGGAAGCGTTTTTGGCGATTTCTGTCTTTTCTAGTACTGAAAGCTAAAATGGTCCCATAGAGTTTTTTGATCCCCACATGAAATAGAATCGATTGGTATAAAAAAAAAATTGAACTTTTTGCATTTTTTTTGCTAACTGTAAGTTTTTTACAAAATCTGTGAATGCTGTTCAAAATGTCCCAAAAAGTTAGGGAAGGTCTTTTAAGAACGTTTTGCTGTAACTGCAACGGTTAAGGTACTTGCCCTTACTGCCCCGTTTCAAAAATACACCCTGTATAGGTACATGAATTAACCATGTAATAAAGCCAAATATGAGCCTATTGTAGGAGCTGTACTCATAACACTGAGCAATTCTGTGTAAACACTAATTAACTAGATTAAGCATCGTTGTATTAGTAAGACATAATGACGTACCGTGTTATCAACCAAAATTTGGAAGGTTAAGAGGGGGTATAAAGGAAAATTGCCGATCTTTGATTTGATTTTATACCCGAAAGTGTGCCACAAACGAGCTTGTTTTTTTTTAAATAGAAAATACGTTATATCTGAAAGGTACTCAATTTGGTGAAAACATAAAATAATAATATTTTGTCGATAAAATAAGATCACAAAGTTAGGCCTAATTTTAGATTAAAATTAATTTATTTTCAAGATTATTCATATAACTGAGTCAATTTTTATGTAAAATAAAATTATAAAATCTAGTGACTCAATTTTTCACTTTGTTAAAATTATCTGGAATTTACGAGTAATTAAAAAAAAATGAATTCGGCGCTTACGACGTTCTTATTCCGCGCATAACGGTCTCTTGCTATCGCACCTGACGCGAGGTGCCAGCCATCTGTTGTTTCATCAATTAGTCGGGGTCGCCCCGTTGAGACGAGAGGACTGTTTTTCTGTTTTCCGTCGAAAAAGTTCGTCGAAATCATGGGAAATAAAAAAAATCAAAAGATAAACTCTAAAAGAGAGTATAAAAAACTAAGAATTCAACTCTTGGCTAATTGTCGAAAGTAATATTTCTTTATTTTCTTTAGTTTGTTACGAAGTACAATTTTTGTATCAACCGTTGCCAGGCAGTTCGGGTATAGTATATGAAAATCAAATAGATGTCTTAGACCACCTCGCGTTTGAAGTATGTAACTAATGTTATTTTTTATAGCAGTAATATAATTATATTTTGCGAAAGTACTTATACATTGTATTATCAATTTTAATGCTTTTCAGAGTTGCTTCAGCTCGTAATATAACATAAGCTGATGAATCCGATCCAGTCGCATCTTAGTAAAAACTGTAACTTGTAAGCTTATTGCAATTGTTTTTTCTCACATTCAGTAAACATTTAAGATTCTATTCACTAAATAGAATTAAAAAATATGCAACGTTGTATAATCTAGACACGCAGTAGCGTGTAAGCTAAGTTCAAGCTAAGGAACTGGCTAGCCAGCGCCGAGTGTAATATAAACAAGTAGAATGGTATAGTTTGAGATTCACATGGTCATTCACATTAGTGATATACTCACCGTATGTAGTGTGATTACTCACCGGGATATTTACCATGTTGTTTTATTTATTTTGAGTAACTGTTACTATGTTACGTTAAAATGATGTGAATGAAGTTATTAGAACCATGGCTATTTATTTTGCCTTTTTTTTCAGATCATCTTCTCTGATCATCATCTTCTAACAGTACTAGTCGGGATGTTCTCTACATCCCGACTAGTACTGTTTATAAAAAAAACTAGCTTTTGCCCGCGGCTCCGCCCGCGTGGATGTCGGTTATCGCAACCAAACATAGCCTATGTCCTTTCTTATGGTCTAATCTACCCCTATACCAAATTTCATCAAAATCGGTGCAGTGGTTTAGGTGTGAAAGCGTAACATACAGACAGACAGACAGACAGACAGACAGACATACAGACAGACAGAGTTACTTTCGCATTTATAATATTAGTATGGATATTAGATAAGTGAGTTTCATAATCTCACTACATAATAAGCCATTTCCTTTGGTTTGGTTAAACATTCATTTATATAAATCAAGCAAATCAAATATGCAAGCAAATAAAAATAAATAAAAAGTAATAGAAAAATTCGACCACATGGAATACGGACGACCGCCCGTGGAAGGCTAGCTCAGAGTAAGAGCACTGGAACGCCAGGGTTCACGACTCTGGCGTTGAAGTCCCATTATTGTGGTTTTTAGGTCATAGGTCAATTCCTAAACCTTTTCCACAAAAATTCACAAAACGGCGTTGATTTCAGGTAGAATAATCAAAATCATGTAATAAAAATAAGTAAATACCGTACCTAGCTCATTTACTCATTAGTATTTGAGATGATCTTTCTTATTTATTCATTTAAACTCGAATTAATGCAGTTTTTAACTAAAATCACATACAGTATGGATACGACATATAGGCATTTACGAAAACCGCTAACCATCCTGGTCCGTAGGAATGTAACCAAACAAAATTTAAACTTAAATTCCCAAATTTTAAAAAACCGAAATTTTCTAACAAAATAATTATCAAAGTAAATGTTGAAAATGAAACTATCCGTATAATGTCATTGATAGTTACTAAGTCATTAATAAATACGCACACGCCTTTACACACACACACATACGCACGGTTTACGACAATAGGGGGTAGTGTAGTAGGTAGGTAACTTACTCGGAAAGCGGAGCGGCAACAAACAAAGCACGCCGACGCGCCGGCGCCGCCGCCGGGCCGTGCCGCCGGTTGGGCGCGCTCACGTACCTACGTACGTAAGTAGGTACCACCAGATTCCGTAGAATCACAGGTTAAGACGTATAGTACGCAGAACTTTTAATAACACTGTAGATTGTAAATACAAATCTTTGAAATTTTCAAAATGTCCGCCACTTGCTTGAATACACAAATTACATCGCCGAACAATATTGTCCCGATTTCGATTCGGATCCAAAGCCATAGCTTTCAATTTGTTAAATGCCTCAATAATTCGGCTGCGCAGTGCTTCTTGACTTTCAGACACACGTGGATGGCACAATAACAAAATACAATAGGTAATAATAGTTTTAAATAACACACAATTTCAAAATACACAATAGTTATGAAGAAAACACTCACACTGGATGGCACAACACGAAATAAATACTTACTATTATAATAGTTGAAAATAACACTATTTAAAAATACATAAAAGTTAATTAGTGTCAATTTCACTCTAAAAAACTATGTCGAATAAAATCTCGATGCGAACATGCGCGCGTGCTCGCGGTCACTGGCGAGCAAACGTCATGCACGTCACGGGGGAATCCCCGAATAGCGAGTGAATATTTGAATGAATACACAGTGCGGCAACGTCGCATTTTACAATTTCTATAGTAGGTAATTAGGTTTTCCATATCTTGAATCAAATCAGGACAAGAAGTTTTTTTGTACTACTAAGGTGGCAGATAAGCACACGGCCCACCTGATAGAAAGTTATTACCGTGGCTGTATGCAAGACCAATATCCTCTTTGAAGAACCTCATGTTCTAGTCCCTTGGGAGACTCATGGCAGGGAGTTCATTCCACCGCCTGAGTGTACGTGGGATAAAGTTTCTATCATACCTTACAGTGTACACCGTTTCTAGGAAACAGTTTCAACGGTCCAACACCAAGCTATGCCGCACCATTAAGACCTGGAACTCTCTGCCAGCTCACGTGTTTTCTTCTTCCTACACGCCCGGGTCCTTTAAGCGGGGCGTGAAAAGGCATCTGATGAGGCCGTCAAGCTGAGTGCCACCACTGTTAACATGGTACATGTTTATGATGGTGACCCTCTTTCCGAGACTTTGCCTTTAACTTACCATCAGGCGAGGTGAAGTCAAATTGACGTGTCTGTTATTAAAAAAAAACTCATTGGCGACAGCTACTAGCCGATGGACTCACATGGACAAGTAGGAGTGGTCATAGTGTTCTCCGAAGCTCCGTGACAGCATTTTGGAGATGAAAGACTACAGCGCCCAACTTAGGGTCGTGACTCTTGAGGACTGCGTCGAAACTAGGACAAATCCGGGGAAGCCCGGACGGATGGTAACACTAATAGTAATAAAAATTTTACGACTATCGTTTCTAATGCCGATTACACACTCGCTTACATTTTGTTCTGAATTAAATCTGAATCGTGAATGTAGAAATAAATTTATCTTAAAATTTGTAACAATTTCAAGTCGGTCTTTTCCTGTATGTAAAGTTCAAAGTATTCATGATCAATAAACATAAACACTACTGGTGAAATTATTACGCATAGGCGGTTTACGGCGGTACATCATCGACCGCGAGGTCGAAAAATCCTGTCTCTGCCTGCCCCTTGACGCGGCCATGCCGTCCGCGCGGAGGTGCGGTGCCTCACACGCGCATACGCATAACCACTCTATGATCGAACCGGTCAATTCCGCGTTAAATACATAGGCGCGCGCTACGCGCGTCTATCGCCGTACCGCGTGGATGTCGAGTGTGAAAGAGTCCTTATACGTAGGCATACAATTGAATGAGAATTTAAAGTTCATTGAAAACTGCTATTCTACAGAGTGTTCACAGCTGATCAAAATTCACTAAAATTAAAACTCTTGTTTTTGACCTTAATACTTGACCGATTTTGTTCAAACTTTGCCCGTTTCATGCTAACAGGGTACCAAGTATGTGGCTTCAATTAATGCCTATATGTCGTATCCATATTGTATGTCGAGCAAAATGACAAAATTTCGTAAACGGCCTCGTAATATCCACATTATTGACGTCATCTTCAACTCTTTTTGTATTTCCAATTATAGATTAAAAAGATATTTTTTCAAATTAAATTTCTACAGTGATCGTCTACTTTTATGAACTGAAAGTAATATCTTTAGGCGTCTTGAACTAATTTCAGTATAAAATATACACAACAACGACAACACCTTCCGTATCGCTGCTTGCCTTCGTTTAGGTTCTCCTTGCGTTTCTCCACATCGATGTCGCTATGGAGAAGAAGTTGGTAGCCTTGGACATCATGGTCTCTCATGCAGCAGGAGCGCGGGTCGGCTTTCGCGGCACGCGTACATCAATGACATAATCCGTCGCTCTCTTGTCACCGCCGGCGTTCCATCCGTATTAGAGCCTTCTGGTTTGGTGCGCGACGATGGCAAGAGACCAGATGGAATGTCATTGGTGCCTTGGAAGATGGGAAGGCATTTGGTGTGGGATGCAACATGTGTTGACACCCTTGCGCCTTCTCATCT
Source organism: Eilema sororculum (assembly GCA_914829495.1). Taxonomy (NCBI): domain Eukaryota; kingdom Metazoa; phylum Arthropoda; class Insecta; order Lepidoptera; family Erebidae; genus Eilema; species Eilema sororculum. Next base: position 12,196,560 of record OU618552.1, on the reverse strand, counting down.
TTCAGGTACTGCGGACTGTGCCTGCGCTGCTGCTGCCTCGGCAGAGACCCTCAAACGGCGCAAATATAGTAGTTTAAGTGATAATTACATATTTGAGCCGTTTAGGGTCGAGACGCTGGGATCATGGGGTCCAAGTACACGTCTATTATACAAAGAAATATCTAAACGTTTAATAGACACTACCCGTGACCAGAGGGCTGGCTTATTCCTCGCGCAAAGGATTGGCATTGCCATTGAACGTGGCAATGCCGCCAGCCTACTGGCCACCCTCCCAGTTGACGTCGATGGGTAGGAATTCTTTGACGCCTGAACCTACAGTTTTGCCCATACCTTGCTTTATATTTTTATTTATAATAATTATTATATTACTTAAATTATGTACATAAAAGTTGAAATAAAGTTCACCTAAATATACATTTGTTTACCTTATTCTTATCTACCTATAACAAAATTGAAAGTATATTACATGTAAGCATTTTGCAATTATTATTGAAATAAATATTTCTATAACTTACTTTTTCGTATTATTTATGCACTACCTGTAAAATTATTCAGCGAATCGTCAGAGTTCTTAAGGAGATTTTATCTAAAACACAACAAATTATAATAATACAGTGAAAATTTATAAAAATTTATATCGTGATAAAAATGACTTAATATAAATATTTGAAGATTTCAAAAAATATGCATTCATTTTTTGACCACTATATTTTAAGCTGTTTATTAAAGCTAAGCTGCTTATGTTTACAAACCGCACTCATTTTATCTATCACCAAAAATAAATTTATATATTAATATATTAATTTCTTCTATCTATATGTTCTTTGGCGAGTATCTTCAGAACATCGATATATTCCTAGAATGATCCGCAAGGCTATTGAAATTAAAATACACCCAAATTTTAATAGAGAGGATGGATGGAACGTACCACCAGTGGGACCCAGTCATCCAGTTAATCAAACCCAGTAAGCAGCAAAATCCAGCAAGACTTAACAACGCAGTGAGCTCATTCTGCGTAAATTTTCAGCAGCCGAAACGTCGGTTTAAAAAGTAAATAATAAAAAATATACATGTTAGAATCCGTAAAAAGTGGTTTTATTTCGATGCTTATGTTTATTTTACAAATCCCACTCATTTTATCTATCACCAAAAATAAAATTATTGTGTGTTCAAAGTATACGTATATAGATAATGATCCAGCTCGTACTTTGCCAAATTTTATCTGATTATTTTGGGTATACTGTGCGCCTGCGTACCAAAAGCAGCGGTTAGCTGCCACACAAAATACTGCGAGACGACAGACGTGTGGACAGACGAGAGCGGGACGTATGAAGTGTGCGGGTGAAATCTGACTTTTTACTAGCTTTATGCGCGCTCTTAAAAAGATTACCGCTGCCGAAAATGTATCTTATTCGATTTTATATCCGTATAAAAATTTTTTTTGATAATGTATGGGAATAATGTTCAGGTGAAATGAAAAATGTTTGGGGGTTGAAAATTTTTTTTGTTTCACCAAATTCTAAAACTTTAGTAATTAGACAATAATTTGAAATCAATAACTATATCCATAAGTACTAATATTATAAATGCGAAAGTAACTCTGCTTGTCTGTCTGTATGTTACGCTTTCACGCCTGGACCACTGAAACGATTTTGATGAAAATTGGTTTAGTGGTATATAACCATGAGAAAGGACACAGGCTATGTTTGGTCGCGATAACCAAAATCCACGCGGGCGGAGCCGCGGGCAAAAGCTAGTATTCACTAAATGATCAGTACGATGATTTTATTATAACGAACTTATCAAAAACTACACAACACAACTAAAAGTATCCATAATTTTATACTGACTTTTAAAATATTCAGCTACCATAAAAGCTTAGTCTCAGAATGTGAGGATGGAACAAAATATAAGAGCTTTTGTGTTCACTGATACGTAATTCTGAAAATCGGTGGTAAAATTTTTACGCAGTACAAAAGAATGCTGAGTTAGCTCCCTGTGGACGCCTCAAAATTCCAACTCATGTAGCACTGTAGAATGCATGTGTATTCTTTACCTAAGTAGGTTTACAGGTCACTGGATTTTTGAGCAAATTCAACAGAAATATATAGTAATATTTTCTTTATACTTTATTGCATATTGGTTTTGAATGTATGATTTAAAGTTGGTTTGAGAAGAAAATTTTGTTTTTATATAAATCTTTTCATTTATAATTGCTTTCGTTCACAGGAAAGCTTGTAGTTTATTAATTTCACTCCACAAAGGCATTTGTAGTACATTTAACATGTAGAAGGTACACTCACACCTTTTTCCTTCCAGGATAAACGGAAATAAAAACTTGCCTTCTCTTGTTATTATATACCGCACTCTTACGCTACTATCATTAAACTTTTAAAATAAAACCGCTAGATTCGGGTGCTTCTAACCTATTTTTGCTTGTGACATAAAAAAAATGAAAATAAAAATTGTTGATTGATCGTGGATACCCATACTTCGATATCAAAAAATGGGTTGACTTCACTCCAAAGAAAGAGATTGCATTCCACCAAAAATCGATGAAGCGAGAATTATTGCAATATAAAATATCTTCGCATTTTTCTAACTTATCAAATCATATAATCAGTGCCGTTGCAAAGCAAATGTTAACTGATAAGTAATAAATCAATACAACATCACGCGAGCGCAGCTGTATGCCTGTAACTTGCAAGTAGTGAACGAGTTTTCATAAAGATTGAACACGGAGGACAGCAGTTTAGATTAGAAAAGTTCGCGGGGTGGCGAGCGGACCCAGGACAAATTGCTTTACTAATACAACAGATTTCCGGACTTGTGGTTCGGCTAAAATTCGACAAAAACGGTATACGTGGGTGATCGGGTTAAACCAAACAGCTGAGAGTTATTTCTCAAATAACTTTACAGGGAGCCACCCCTTTTAACCCTACTTTAAAATCTAATTGAAAGTTTTTGTTCATTAATGTTGTTTTGTTCGTAATTGTGGTTTTTATTCAATTGTACGAACTAGAGGATTAATAATTTGATGACCTTGTCCGTATTTACGTTGTTTTACAAAGGTTGGTTTGTTTTACTTGTCCTGTAATTTACTTTTTAGAACGTAGGTACATAAACTTTAAAGTTTTTCCTAATAAGATAGGTGGAGAGGTGGAGGTTTCTTTTCTTCTATATCACGAAATTTTTTTGCCTCTCCTAGCCTAAGTCTTTCAAAGAAATCCATTGTTTCATGTACTTCTGAGTTCCTTTCTTACACTTACGCAACATTGTAAGATTATGGCGTCACATTTAAAGTGCTAGTGCCAGAGCTGGAATGAGTGAGCAGCACTTTTATTCAGCTCACTTATACATATAATACGTTATTATGTGAAGTACTCTCTTGGGAAATAACTAGAAGAAGGATATAGACGGATTTATGAACCGTCGTGTACAATATTTGTCTTTAATAATTTTGATCTAAATTTTGAACTGCCCCTCAACTTTCAGTCAGTCAATTTGAGAACCATAGGAGGAAGAGCAAGGAGAAAAGGAGACGAGAATAAAAAAATATTAATAACGGTTAAGTATAAACGTGTTCAACGTTACATTATAGAGAACTTGTCGAACTAGTTTTTCATCGCAGAAAACATAAAATGACATATTAGACTATTTAGGACAATAAATGGGTGCAGTCACGTAGATATCAACCCATTGTGAGAACAGTTGTTGCCTTGGCGCCAAAGATCACGTACGCAACTTATCCATGTATCCCCTTCCTTAACTTTTCCACAACTTCAAAAGGACACAAAATATGTTGTTTCAATCTTTATCGAAACTTACTAGCTTCTAGTATCATATTAATACTTTTCCGTGATATTTTTCTGCAGAATATAAGGTTGTTTAAAGCACTAGTTCAGTGAGCTGCTGAAGTATAATGACGTGATCCCAGCGGAACTTCAGTTGGGATTTTCCACACGAAAAAATAGTTACTAAGTCAGGTTTGAACTAGCAATCTTTTTGATGCTACTCCCTTCACTGATATATTTATCTTAATAATATTACTAACAGAAACAACAGGTAATACATGAAATAAAAAATATTTTCTATTTTCTTCTTTTATTTCCCTGTACAAATGCCGTTCAAGTAAACGGTAAAGCTTAATGGTATTTGGCATTTGCTTATTCGAGAACGTAGAAAGGGCTCACTGTATCACTGTGTTGTCAAATCAACTGGCATTGTGGAATATTAGACCGTCGTTGAGGACGCCTGTAATAGACTGTTGATCGCCTCCTTATTGACATTTGTGCGTTTTGGCGGTCGCCTGCGTTATTGAGATACCAGGAAAACAAGAATTTAGGAAAAATGGACTATAGCTACAAAACGTAGATTGTAAGCAGTTCCGTCGAAATAAATTGTGATTGGAAGTTTTGATCTGGTTTCATTTTCTTTCACAACATGCGCAATCTTAATATATAATAAGTACTTTTACGAAATACATAACTATGAGTATCTAAGCTAGCGACAGTTTGGAGTTTATTAAAAATAATCCAAGGTGATTTTATAATGTTAACTTCCTCTAACTTTCAATAAAAACAAAAGTTCTCTGAAATTTCTAGCGCTATTAGTTTTTCATCCATTTTAACAAAACGATACGAAAAGAAGTATTGAAGTTAATACTACTATTTGGAACGTCTTAAAATAGATTAAAATCTTGGCACGTTGCTTCGAACATTATAAATCCATTTTGGCGGAACCTCAAAATTTTCAGAGCACAAAATATAGTGCCATACATCGATAATGACGAAGAGCCGTCGCCGTCGGATCCTCTGGGGCACACTTTGCATTCAGCCGCCTTCTTATGCGACCGCATATAATGCAGTTCCGAAACTACACGCCTTCTTCATGAATATTTACTGCTCACCAACGATAGAATAGAGGTTTTTTTAAATCATATTGCTCTTGGTACTGTTAAAGCCTCAGCTGAAGCAATGCGGCTATTTGTGACAATGCATCTTGGATACAAATATTGCTATCCATACTAATATTATAAATGCGAAAGTAACTCTATCTGTCTGTCTGTGGGTATGTTATGCTTTCACACCTAAACCACTGAACCGCTTTTGATGAAATTTGGTATAGGGGTAGATTAGACCATGATAAAGGACATAGGTATAAAGACATAGGTTTGGTCGCGGTAACGGAAATCCACGCGGGCAAAAGCTAGTTTTAAATAAGTACCTATTTAATTCTTTGTGCTATTGAATTTGCTATTTAGAATGGTAATTCATATATAGAGAAATAAAGCATATTGTCGTTTTCGCTGTCAACAATGAGACTAAAACTGTACCAAAAATATATTGACACAATTCCATTCTGCCGAGGTGGAAGAAGAGGAAGGAAGAAAGCTATATATAGATAGAAATAATAAGCTGCACGGTTTATCCGTTCAGGGGCAAAATGTCCAATTCTCAAAATGTCCAACGGTGTCAAAATGTCCAAATCCCAAAACGTCCAATTCTCAAAATGTCCAATTCCCAGAATGTCCATTTCTCAAAATGTCCAATTCCCAGAATGTCCAACCTTTGAGAATGTGACAAATTTGTTCAATAACACATCACATCGCTTTAATAATACAAAATACTGATAGAATCAAAATTTATGTTTTATTTATAAGTAACACATTAGACCAGAGAAGACCACAATATACCCACGCGTTATGTGGAATGGTGATGCGAAAAAATGACAAGAGAAGAAATTTGATGTCAAGTGGACCTTTTATGACACCGAGCTGTTACTGTAAAGCATGGAGAAGGAAATGATCATATTCTGTTCTCCGTGCTGTAAAGTTTTTAACAGAAAATCCAAAGGCAATCTTCACCCGAACCGTAGCATTCCCTTCCGCTGCACCACCGAAGGAGTTCAATTTATACAATACACTTTAATACGGGTTCATACAACTGACGGCCTTATCACATTCTAATCTCTTGGGATGGAAATTGGACGGAAGGGTCAGATTTTATTTTAGGGAAGCATTGTGAATGGTTCCAATTTATAACTACATTATATTATATTTATAGAAAATCAATAAATAAAAGTATATACCTACTTTTACTTATGTATTTATTATATAAGGCATGCGTACGTATATTAGTTCCAAAATTCGTCCGAAAACACATGCCCCTATTGCAGTATAGATTCTGCAATTGGGTTATGTGTTTTCGGATGAGTTTCTGCTGAAACTAAGAAACTATTTTAGCGTGGTAGACCGACACGCTAAAATAGTTTCTTAGTTTTAGCAGGTTACTAGTTGAACAGCAAACTTTCAAAATTAGAAATAAGCAATCAAAACATAATAACTACATATTATAAATTACCAATTCGGCCATCCCGGACGCAAAGCGACGTCTAAGTATTTTCATCAAATTTCTCCGGACGTTAAATGGGTGTCTCCGCACATGAACAGGAGCATCTCCTATTATTTCACAAATGTTATCAGAATATCAAACAGCGATTCGTGAAAGTATTACATTTGAGTGTCTTCGTGTTACATTTGCGAAATTCATCTTTAACATGATTTACGTAGAGATTGTAATTGGTTGCAAACGTTTGCGTGTTCGATTCGTTTTGTAGCTGATGGTTTGCGGAGTGAGGAGTTGTGAGGAGCGAGTGTTTTTCACGGTCTCATTATGTGACTATTCGTATTCGAGGCCAGACGGGAGTTACCAGTGTAAGGGTAAGGTTGAAGGGTGGCTCACTTGCCGACACGTACCACTAGACCCTGCTTACGAAGTTCGTAAATGTTATTGATTTTATCTCGGTCTCATCCACAATATATATTTCATTTGTTTATTTGTATCACATTGTCTCAAGTCTCAACGGCTTTAGGGAGTTCGTTAATGGGGTTATGTACCTTCATAAAATACGATATATTACGGAGATAACATATTTCTATCCTTAGATAATGATATTTGATTTTGCTTATGGAGTATCATTATTTACGTTTCGGAAAATCTAAGTCGCTCAGTCGATTTTATCATTTCTTAAGACAGGTATTTTGTTTTTATCTATCAGTCAGCTTATGGGATAATAATACAGATTCAAACGAATGGTTGCCCGTCTAAGAAAATACTTAAAGTCGAAAGGTCGTAGCTATAATGTATTTATACCACGAAAGTGAAATCTAGTAAGTAACTATCATTAAATGAAAAAAAATTGTGATTTTATGTCCTATGTTGGTCTCTCAACCATTGTCAGAACCTCGATAAAATTATTAATTCATAGCATAATTAGCGCCATGTTTCATATCACTTATACACTGTATAAACAAATTAACGTTTACTATATCCAGTATATCAATTAAATTCCAAAACGTAGACAAAAAGTTTGAGACAAGTTAGGACATACACCACTTCATAAAAGTTACACTCACTTTTAAATAAAAACGATCTCCTGAAGAAATATAGCTTTAATATATCTTTTTCTGTGTTTCTGCTACGTGTCAAGAGCGCTGACATAGTGCAGAATGTAATGAAATGTGACAGACGGTGGAAAAATAATTTTAAGTTAGCTTCACAAAAACTTTTATCTACAAGCACTGGTTACAAGAGTACCTACTGATTAAAGAGAAACTTTTTTCATTTCTTGTTCTAGTGAGTAGTTCTCTGTAATGAACGTGATAGAACTGAGACATTAGATCGTGTTTGCTTTAAGAAAATAAATTGGAACTGGATAAGATAGATATACTTTAGTACTATATGTAAGCCGTACATGGTTTCGGATGTACCTTTCATCACGTTGAATAGCCAGTTCGTATAATAAACTACGTTTGGGGAAAGAAAAGGCTAGACATCTGTTAGTTCAGCTCATTCACTCATCCAATTTTTGAATACTGTTTCTGTATTAATGAAAGAGATCTAGTTGGTACAGGTGCGAGTACAATTAAATTTTAGCTTCCACCTATTGTAGTTCACTACCGACAATTGACGCCATAGCACCATATTGACCACCTTGCGCATCTTACTAAATAACCAATAATAGGTAGGGAGGCCACGTAGCTACATTTGGAGTTACTCGAGCGTGGTGGAAACCTATAAGAATTCGTAGATTAGATGATAGAAAGAATAATGGTGTATAAAGTTTCCACTTCTAGTGGTGGGGAAAGCGTATACATAATATAATAATAAGTAAATACATATATATTCCATCTTAATTAATGTGTTGTATTACTTTGGTCTTATTAAATGTTTTTCAGTTATTCTGGTTCGTTTAACTGCAAAATAAATACGGACATTTCCTTGCAAGCTTCCCACGCCCTTGGGTTACGCTTAAATCGCAAGATTTTCAAAATGAACACTTGTTAGCTAGTAACTCATCTACCTTATCTTAATCTGACGCGTAGGTGTAAATTCGTTGAACAATTTTTTTTGCGCACTCCCTGATATTGAAGGCCTGTCGGCTGTAGGAATCTGTTAATATGTAATTGGTCTCCCCTAGCTTAATCTGACGCGCTCGAGTTACTACCGAATTTCCCTCTACGCGTGCCCTACTATAAGCACTCGTGAGATGACACATACCTACAGAATACCTTATCGAGTGTTCTATTTCACAGGTGATGTGAAAAAGCCCGGAAAAGTTTCAGAGGTTAAAAACTCGACATACTGTTCCAGAGCCACTAATGATGTGATAAGTGTAAAGAGGTTTTCTACCCAAAAAATTTAGCACTCCTTATTTTCGGCTGCGTACCGACCGTACTGTGTACGACCTCAAAGTTTGGACCATCTAGTATTATGTCAAGGTTATTTCTCACTGAGTGGTGAAAATGGGGATATTTTTTTATATCTCGCAACGCAATGTGTATGTATTTTTTCTGTCTTTGTAGTATTTACGATTGAGTTACCAACAGAATGTCGATGATAATGATGCCAAGGAAAACTCGAGTGAGTTTATGTGGCATTATAAGCAAACTATATAAATAAACATTGTTATAATAATAAAATCAAAAAATTAAAAAGTCTCCAAAAATAAAATCTAGGTAAATAAAAAAAATGTCTGCAGTTATTGGGGCTATTGAGTTTCCCCGTGGGGATAAAAGAAGTAGTGAAAAGTATTATTTTGAAGTATAGACTGGGAATTTGTATGAAAAGGTGTATTTTCTTAGTTGTGTATAATTACACTAATTACGATTGTATAGTGATTAAAGATTAATTCAATGCTTTATGTAACCGAAATAAAACGTACAACAATCTGATAAAACATGACGTACATTTTACAAAGTGATAAGTTATCATCTATTATCATTTTTTTCCCTTGTGTATACGAATATTTTGTATAGGGGACCAGTGAGGTCGCACCTCATTCAATGTTTGATCATTCATAAAAACTTTAAAATGAATAAATTTTAAGTATGAGAGATTTGGCCGTCCACTGGGTTCAGTTATGACGGACTCGAACAAACTAAGAGTGCACGCCGTCACGAGATCTCAATAACCGGGGTATAAGTGCGTAAGGCAACCCAATAAGGTGCCTTATACTAAAATATAAAATAAATAAATTAATTTCACTCACAACTCAGCTGATAAAAAAAAAAAAAAATATAAATATTCCACAACATTCCACACAACGCTTTCTAGACCCATGGTAAGCATAGCTTAACTAGCTTGTGTTATGGAATCTAGAATGCGGATAAACATACTTAGATACTTTTTTTTTTTGTAAATACATACATACTATACATAGAAACACCCAGATCTACTTCTTTGAGATTACCCTATCTTACCCTATCTTAGGTACGGGGTGCTGTGGTGTCAGACGGCCGTACCTATCATCCTTCGCTCGGAAAACAAGCGTGCCTCTTGCCTGCTCTTCACTGTGATCTTTGCTAGGAAGGCTACATTCCTACCCACTTTATACCTTTTGAAATACCCGTTTGAGTGGCATCCAGTCCACTTTCTCTTCAGGCGAGTTTGCCATAGTTTTGATTGAATTAAAACAACAAAAAATATTTAAATGACTTTCTTATTATATTGGTTTTAATTCAAATTAGTAGGGATAAAAGGCTCTGGTGTTGACTCTGTATATGCCAGTTCTGTAAAAAAAAGAAAACATGACAGCGCTTATATTTCTTTTATTCCTAGTATTGTTACAATTACAATACTGGGAAAAGTGGAAAAGTCTGAAATAAATTTTACTGTGTATCAAATAAGACAGGAGATTGGGGCTATGAAGCGACAGTTTTGCAGAGTGCAAACGTCATCGCAGTAATAATTATAGCGGTTAACTAGTTTGTGTTTTGTTCATCAGCCTCTTTTGATCCCATTCCTGTAACCCATGGGAACCTATTTCATGGACAAAAAGCCTAGAAAATTCTAGATTTGAATCTATCCCTACGCAAACTTTTACTTAGATCGGCAGCAGTGTGATTTAATAACAAACATCCAAACATGGAAAAACTCTTCATGTACCTAGTTTCATATACATATAATGGGGATTTATCACTATAACGTTGTCATTGATAATTAATGCACATAACTTACCCAAACTTCCTCAAATCGTCGTTGCCCATAGCAAAAGCCCGTCCGTGGCAATTATTCCACACTAAATGAGTATTGGTGAGGCATTCATTGGCGATCAGATGGTTGTAGGAAACAGTAGCAGCGAAATATCTCCAGGCCATGTTATGGTTGCAATAATTTGAGATACAGCCAGGCATAGTAATGCCTCCATTGGGGTAGAAATCGGCATCGGCGACAGCAATGCCAATACCGAGACCACCTGCGTTATATGCACCGTCTGTATGTATGGCTTCCACATAGATAGCATCGTCAGGGTTAACACGCTCCCTACTGAAGTGCCATAGAGGACCAGCGGGATCCAACGCTGTGTAATAAAAGAAACATTAAATTAGTTTGAATGTATGCACCTTCAAAAAAAAAGCATAAAAGGTAATTTTGGAACACTGTTTCCAAAGTAAGTTTTATAAAATTAAATATTTACAGATTTCCAAGAAGCGCCTAAAAGTTACTGTAAAAATCTGTACGTCTACGCTTCTGTTAAAAGACTCAACGCTAATTATAATTTATTTTTACGACTTTCTCCTAATTTAATTGCTGTATTATGGGACATATATTATTTCATTGTAAATACACTGGAAGTTTATAAATAATATTTTTAAAATATCATAAGATAGTAAAAAAAACAGGAATTGAAAGCCTATCTCGTTTTGAAGGTGGATGAAAAAATAAACTTGAGTAACGTTGCAGGTAATCAAAAATCTGAAAAATAAAATTATACCTGTAACTCGCGCAACTCTGCCTCCAAGCTCTCGACCAGCATTACCAACCACATGAGCTCCCAAGCTGTGACCGATAATGTGGATAGAGTCGTGTCTGATTCCAGTGGCTAAAATAATGAAGGACAGGAACTGTCCTAACACACGACCTACAGATGGTACTCCATTCATGGCCGTGATGTAGTCGGACGCAGCCAGTCTGCTCCAGTCTATGATAATGACATTAACTTCACTTTTTTGAAGGTATGCTGGAACAAAAACAATCAAAAATATTTAGTGATCCTATTCAATATAGCATAACACTATTGCTTGTCAAAGCCCAAATGATGGACCCTGCCACCTCTCTTACGCACACAAGCAAAGTAGTGACTATGATGTGAATGTTTGAGTTTAAACAGACTAGGTATAACGTATTCATCTACAATTATTTCGCTTCAAGCTTTATTATAATTTTACTGGCGGAGTCAGTCTTTCATCGATTTAATAATATAGGGGTAGAATAAAAAGATAAGAAAATACAAAAATGGTTCCAGTTCACAGCCCCTAACCAGATGGACTAACGACTTGGAAAAGATGGCTGGGGTAGACTGGATGCGGAAAAGCGTAGGTTCGGGCGCTATGTACATTGGGAACTATGTCCAGCAGTGAACTGCATTAGGATCATTGGTGATGATGATGATAATATTTTTTAACATTCCGACGCAAAAACGACGAGGTGTTATAAGTTTGACGTGTCTGTGTGTGTGTCTGTGTGTGTGTGTGTGTGTGTGTGTGTGTGTGTGTGTGTGTGTGTGTGTGTGTGTGTGTGTGTGTGTGTGTGTGTGTGTGTGTGTGTGTGTGTGTGTGTGTGTGTGTGTGTGTGTGTGTGTGTCTGTCTGTGGTATCGTAGCTCCTAAACGGATGAACCGATTTGTATTTAGTTTTTTTTGTTGGAAAGGTATAGGTATTAGTCGGGAGTGTTCTTAGCTATGTTTGAAGTATATCAAATGAAAGGGCTTGACCAGTAGATCAATTTAAAAAGTATAAAAATAAAAATTAAATTAGAAATTTAAAAAAACGCCCGTCACAAGACAACATAAAATCCAAAAAGTTGAAAATAAATTGTATTTGCCCTTTAACTTTGATATACCTATTAATATTTTGTTTCAACCGTTGCCATTTATATGTATACTTTATAATATATTTACCATCTCTGATTACTGGGTTACTTTCAGTCTCTAGGTTACTGATCCAGCCATGTGAGATCACTACTGTAGGTAAATTGGCATTAAAGTTGGAGTTTCTTAAAGACTCAAGGTTATTCATAAGCAACTCTTGCCCTGAAGTAGGATTTCGTCTGTAAAAAGATGTTAGATTATTTTTATGTAATATTTCCAATTTTGTTTTTTAAGTATATAATACAAAATCGAAGAAGGAATAAGCTAAGATTATTTGAAAGAACGTTCAAATCAATTCAGTTGTTACTGGCTGCGCCCAATAGGTACCTACACTCGTAGTTTATTTAATTTTTATTATTCATATAAACATTACTCAAAAGACACGTACTCGAATCCTTATAATTAACTTTCATTCAGTATATCACTCAACGTTTCACTCTTCCTACCCCTTCCACTCCCTATGTATCAGTCATCATCGTGCACCCGTCACGAAGAGGTTCGAAACGCTCAAAAAAGGAACTCAGGCCTCCCATAGGCCTCCGCGACTCTCAAGTCTATTCACCATTCAGTTAAAACATACTATAACTCGCCGCGCGTCCGCGCTTCCAAATAAACAAATATAAAAGAAAAACTCTGTGTGAAGTGTTTGTGGACAAGGAGACCTGCGGACCAGGATATCATCACCTCAGCACCTATGGTACGTCCTTTCACTCCAAGTTTTGGTCCCACTCCCCGGATTCCATGATCCGCATCGCTCCTCCTTGCAAATAACACTAAACACATATTTATCATATTGCTCAAACGCCTTCGCCGCCATTTTCACTCACACGCATCGACAAGTTTAACTTGCTCGAATCTCGCAAAGTATCTATTATTTCCTATTATAATCTCGTTATATCTCGTCCATACGCATAATAGTATACATTTACGATAATATTTTTGTATTTTATAACATATTTCAACAAATTCGTTAATTATTTCAACTCGCAGGTAGGTAGGTAACTGTCGCCACATTCAAATAATTCTCGTTCACTTTCACGCAATACTCAGCCTTACGGCTCTTGTATTACGTATCATATTCCCTCGCACATATTTTAGAATTACTCCCGCGTACCTACTGGCTTTCATAAAGATTCCTAAAACTTAAAATATAATTTCCATCGATCATCATGGGTGGTAAACAAAAGAAATCTGATGATTCTTCCGCCTCTGATGACGACGTACCCGACGTCACGGTCACTATACTCGAAGTAAAGAAACAAAGTTTATTCCAAATTGCTCAGGATATTTATAATTTAAGTTTAAAGGTGTCAGATCCCATTAATCGCTCTCAATTTCTCGCTAGAACAAAGTCAATTGACCAAATTCGCTCTGAATTCATGAAAACTCTTGATGACCTTGTCATTAAATCTATTCAAGTAGATCCTAAGGCAAAGCCGAATTACAGTGCTCTCAACGCATTTGATGAGTTGTATTGTTACATAAAACATACAGAAAGCTCTCTGAATCAACAGCGTGATGACTCAAGGAAAGAAAATGATCCATTTAAACTCAAACTCCCTCCGATACAGCTAGCAAGTTTTGATGGCACTCCGAGCAAGTGGCCAGTGTTCTATGAGAACTTTCGCTGCTTAGTACACACCAATAAACGCCTCTCAAGTGCTGAAAAAGTACAATACTTAATTGGTTGTCTCTCTGGTAAGGCACTCACCATTTGCTCTGGAATAACCGCTACTGCAGAAAATTATGAAATCATATGGAAAGCTCTCTTAGAAAAATATGAGGATACAAGAGTACAAGCCTCTATGTATCTAGAACAAATGTTACAACATAAGCCAAACCAATCGGCTGAAACATTTATTGATAACTTTTGTTCCGCTGAAGCCGCACTCCGTCGTTTAGAAATCAATGATTTGTCAGATTTTATAATAACTCATATTGCATTAAGCAAGCTGGATAGAGATACACTCAATTTGTTTGAACAGACCCACAGGCAAACAGACATTCCTACTTTTCAAAATGTTAAAAACTTTGTTAAAGAACAAAATAAAATTCAAACGCTTCGTACCCCTACAATCTCTTACAACACTCAAAAGCAACAAACATACAAACCCACTCCTAAAACCAAACAAACTCAAGCATTCTTTACCCAGGATAATAATTCCACTCAAAATAATCAATCTGACATACCTCCACAAACAGACTATCAGTCATGTAAAATATGCAACGCTAACCACTCTCACCCTTTATACAAATGTGATTTTTTTCTGAACTCAGATCCGCAAACGCGCAACGACATTGTAAACAAACATTCATTCTGTAAAAACTGTCTAGGATTTCATAATGTAAACATGTGTAAATCAGTAAGAAAGTGTTCAATTTGCAATCGCAAACACCACTCATTATTACACATTAATTTTTACAATAATAATATTCATTCCGATACGCAACGCAATACTTCTGTCTACCCCGCTAACGGCTTATCACAGCGTGATGATACACAGCTGATACGCGCCGGCAGCGCGCCCGCCGCCGCCGCCGCGCCCCCTGCACCGCAAGCGCAACGTCCCGCTCTCGCTCGCGCCGCACCGCGCCCTTCTCACTCGCACTCTCACCCGCTCACCGCCGCGGTATACGACTCGCGTGACCCCTCGCCGCCGCCAGTCGAACATATGACTGCGCGCGAACATTCAAACGTTGATAACAACAACTTTGCACTTTCCGCGATTTCTTCCGCGCGTATTTCAAATAATACGACGGTATTGTTACCCACCGCAACTGTACACGTTTACAATAACGCTAAACCAATTAATATACGATTGTTCTTGGATACTGGTTCAATGAGTAATTTTATTACAAAATCTTGTTGTGAACGTTTGAATTTAAAAATTACGCCTGCACCTTCTACGGTCAAAGGGATCGGTCAAGTCGAAAGTAAGTCTTTCGGACTGACTCAATTTAAAATATATTCTCGTATCGACTCGCGCTGTTCTTACACAGTTAATGCTCGCGTTATTGACACAATAACCGACTTTTTACCTAACGCTGTAGTCGATCTCAAGGAATTGACACACTTACAGAATATCCCAATGGCAGATGACCATTTCCACGCGCCAGCTCAAATCGATTGCCTCTTAGGTAACGAACTATTCCCGCTTCTACTCGGATCAGGCCGAGTATCCGCTCCGAAATCTTCAGTAGTTGGTATACAAACCACACTAGGATATGTCGCAATGGGTAAAGCCCAATGTATCTCACACGCATCTCTCTCGCACGCACCTCTCTCGCACGCACCTCACTCGCACGCAGCTCTCATGCTCGCACCAAACTCGCACTCGGACACTCGTTCGTCTATCTCGCACGCTCACTCAATCAATTCGGACAAAGTCTTTTTCTGTACGGAATCGGAATCACATTCGCTCGAGTACCTAACTCAACGCTTCTGGGAAATAGAAAATGTTCCAGATAAAAAACATTTCAGTCCAGAAGACGAAGCATGTGAACAGTTATTCCAAGCTACCTACTCACGCGATCACAGCGGTAGATACACCGTCAGTTTACCATTCAAACTCGAACCTTCTGAACTAGGTGACTCGTACCACATCGCTAAGCGCCGCTTGTTAAACCTAGAAAAGAAGCTTGATTCATCTGAATTACGCAACGATTATAACGCCACCATCCAATCATATATTGACCAAGGTCATTTATCTAAAGTTGAACACTTCCCACTAGATATTCACGCTTATTATATGCCGCATAGGGCTGTCTACCGTCCCGAAAAGGAAACATCAAAAACTCGAGTGGTTCTCGATGCAGGTTGTAAAACTACATCAGGGAAATCGCTTAATGATCTGCTCTATGTAGGTCCGAATTTACAAAGTAACATTTATGATTTACTTCTAAATTTACGCATGTTTTCTATCGCATTAACTGCAGACATCGAAAAGATGTATTTTCAAGTCAAACTCTCTTCCAAACATCAACCATATCAACGCATTTTATTTCGATTCAACCCCCACTCCTCTGTCGACGTTTACCAGTTCGATAGAGTATGTTTTGGGGTATCTAGCTCTCCCTATCTCGCCATGCGCGTTGTTCGCCAGCTGGCCACTGACAGTCGAGATGAGTATCCTCTCGCTGCTTACGAGGCCGAGAACCACATGTATATGGACGACTATGTTTGTTCTATAGATGGTTTAGATCACGCAAAAAATACATATAAGGAAATGGTTGAAATGTTTAAATCTGGAGGTTTTTACTTAGTCAAATGGATTTCTAATAATAAAGAATTCATGTCACATATTCCCTCTTCTCACAAAAGCCCACACGCTATCAACTTTGATTCCGACTCCAACGCCGCTACAAAAATCGTAGGCATGCAGTGGCAACCTAACGATGATAATTTTCATTTTAAAATTAATATTAACGCTCTAGAAGCATGCACTAAACGTACAATCCTCTCTGAAACTGCACGCTTATTTGACCCATTAGGTCTTATTAGTCCAGTTGTCGCTTTCATGAAGCTGTTAGTACAAGACTGCTGGAAGCTACAACTCGATTGGGATGATGAGGTCCCAGAGTTTATCCTTGCTAAGTGGAAACAATTTCACAATGAGCTCACATATTTACAAAATATTAAATTCCCAAGACATATAGGTATCACTAGAAATTTAAACATAACTCTAATTGGCTTTGCAGATGCCAGCGAAAAGTGCTATGGCGCTTGTGTATATGTACGCGTTGATAGTGGTGAAAATTCTAACGCCAGCTCTGTAATGCTTCTCACTGCTAAATCTAAAGTCGCATCCCCAGATAAAACTCTCGCTCGTTTAGAACTCTGCGCGGCGCTACTGCTTGCCAAACTACTCGCATCGGTTCGTAGGGTATTTGAAAAACGCTGTAACGTAAACAAAATATATGCATTTTCAGATTCCACAGTAACACTTACTTGGATACACTCGCCCGCTTATAAATTTCATACATTCATAGCTAATCGTATCACTCAGATAAATGAATACTTACCCGCTCCACTATGGTTTCACGTTCGAGGTGTAGAAAATCCCGCTGACATAGTCTCACGCCCTGTAACACCTAAAGCATTAGTTAATAATGATCTCTGGTTTCACGGACCCAAATGGTTAACTGCTCCAGTTGCTGCTTGGCCTGTAAAAAATTACGTTATTAATCACAATGAAGATCAACCTGAATCAATAATTTTAACACTTTCTTTACAAACTAAATCTATTGAAGAAAATACTCACCCTATTCAATGTCTCGCAGAACGTGTCTCCACTTGGTTAAAATTTATACGCTCTCTAGTTTATATTTTACGCTTTTCAAAAATAATAAATTCACGCGGTCCTATCACAGTTGATGATTTGGAACAGGCTGAATACCATGCTCTACGTTACGTGCAGTCAAAATATTTCTCGCATGAGATCAGCGACCTCGAAAATTCTAAACTTTGTAAGAATAAAAGTGTTTTAAAACTCAATCCCTTTCTCAACAATCATTTAATCCGCGTGGGCGGAAGACTTACTCATTCACAGTTAGGTTTTGATAAAAAACACCCCATTTTACTTCCTAACGATCGAATTACCTTACTTCTTATTCAATATTACCATCAAATTAATCTGCACACAGGTCCCGCTTTACTCTTAGCTCTTCTTAGACAAAAATATTGGATTTTGTCAGCACGCAATTTAGTACGCAAAGTAGTCCATAATTGTAACACTTGTTTTAAAATAAAACCCCGCATTACGAACCCACCGATGGGTGATCTCCCCGCTATGAGAATTTCTCAAGTGAAATCTTTCGTTCATACCGCTGTAGATTACGCTGGACCCTTTTTCATCACGCATATTCGTCGCCGTGGTGTTAAAAGTCATAAAGCCTACGTATGTTTATTTGTGTGTTTAACCACAAAAGCCCTTCATCTAGAATTGGTCTCGGATCTAAGCTCTGATTTATTTCTCGCCGCTTTTAAGCGCTTTATTGCTCGAAGGGGTCCTGTATCCATAATGTATAGCGATGGAGGTACTAATTTTATTGGTGCCAAACATAAACTAGACGAAATTTATACACTTATACAGTCCATTGATCACCAAAATTACTTAAGTCAACATTTAACTCAACATAAAATACAATTTAAACACAGTCCGCCTTACGGTCCACATTTTAATGGCTTAAGTGAAACAAACGTTAAATCTGTTAAAACCCATTTATATAAAACTATCGGAAAGCAAATACTCACCTATGAAGAGTTTAATACTATCTTAATTCAAATAGAAGGTTTGTTGAATAGTCGCCCTATTTGTGTTCTTTCGTCAGATCCTTCTGATATGTCCGCTTTAACGCCTAATCATTTCCTTAACGTAACTTCTCTTAAATTTTTGCCCGCTGAAAATATAGATCCCTCTGTGTCAGATAATCGATTAACGCGATATCAGCTACTGAATAGAATAGTTCAGAGTTACTGGAAGCGATGGAACTTAGAATATCTTACTTCTTTGCAGCAGCGCGTAAAATGGAATACGCCTTCAAACCCTGTTACTGTAGGAACAATAGTGATCATCAAGGATGACAACACTCATCCTATGCTATGGACTCTCGCTGTTGTGACAGAAATCTTTCCCGGAAAGGACAATATTATTCGCACTGTTAAAGTTAGAACTTCTACTGGAAGTTATTATGTACGGCCTGTCACCCGACTTTGCCCGCTACCTTCCCAATAGATTTAGCTCTAGCTCTATAATCTAATCTTAAGTTATTATATAGTTCTTTCTCAATTCTACTCTTTAATTTTAATTTAACTCAATGTAGAGGAAACCTCTAGGCCCCCCGAAGTTGGCTGCGCCCAATAGGTACCTACACTCGTAGTTTATTTAATTTTTATTATTCATATAAACATTACTCAAAAGACACGTACTCGAATCCTTATAATTAACTTTCATTCAGTATATCACTCAACGTTTCACTCTTCCTACCCCTTCCACTCCCTATGTATCAGTCATCATCGTGCACCCGTCACGAAGAGGTTCGAAACGCTCAAAAAAGGAACTCAGGCCTCCCATAGGCCTCCGCGACTCTCAAGTCTATTCACCATTCAGTTAAAACATACTATAACTCGCCGCGCGTCCGCGCTTCCAAATAAACAAATATAAAAGAAAAACTCTGTGTGAAGTGTTTGTGGACAAGGAGACCTGCGGACCAGGATATCATCACCTCAGCACCTATGGTACGTCCTTTCACTCCAGTTACCATAAACTTAGTATTGTAAATATAATAAGTTTATGGTTGTTTTACAATTATACCTATTAACGTTTACATAATTTTTTTTTAAAGAATATTAGCACCGAAGTTACTAATATTCCCTCTAACCCCTCCAACTAACCTAAACTGCTTGTGCTAGGAGTAGGTTCACGTCAGTAGTGTAATGGCCAGGATCGAACCCGGGACCTCTCGATCGTAAGGCCGACTCCTTAACCACTAAGCTACCGACGCTTATGATTGTTGTATGTATTTGTCAGATAACTAAACGTGTCTATATTTATATAACTTCATAGGCATCAACAATTAATATTTTGTAATCATAATTGTATAATAATCAAAGAAAAATCACAAACCTGGTGAAAAGAAAATATCGTGTGTTAGCAGGATTTCTGGCGACTTCATCGATAAGAGCTGTGTCTACTTCACCCTCAAGATCTACGTTGTGGGGGTTTCCATCCCCATCGGGGATGGTGATGTAGCGCGAGTACTTCGCGACATCTTCCGAGAATCCATCCTTCACAGGTACTGCTATTGCAGTATATACTGGAAATTAGAAATTTTACGACAAAATAAATGAAAAGAAAAAGAATAGAGACATTATTGAAATTTTTTGGTGCAACTGTTATTAATTGAACATTTCAAAAAAATGGATACAGTTAAAATGAAATAGGTTCAAAACATCATAATTGAAATTTTTCAGTAGGTGTTTGAAGTTTGATTTTATATCAATAAAATTATTGCAAACTTACTTGTGGCGACTAGGAAACACAGGAAAGTCGTTTTCATTGTACCCAGTGATATCGTACAACTTAAGATAGCAGTCGAATTATTTCTTGTTTTTATAGCAATTTTATCATAATGATTTTCACAAGATAATTAAATTCACTAGCTGATACCCGCGGCTTCACCCATTGTGACATATTATTCCATTCCTGCATTAAATAGGAACTAATTTCCAGGATAAAAAGTAAAACGTTACAGACTATAATTTTATTACTATGCACAATTTCATATTTTTACATGAAAGAGTAACAAACGCCCATTCACCTAACTTTATAACATTCGAAGTAAGATAGTAGCAAGTAGAGTAGATTACGAAGTGGGATAGGATTACTAGGATTTATAATATTATTTATCTGCCCTAAGCAATGTTTAGTTTGGGTCTAGATAGTGGGATGTAGATGATGTAGTTTCACCCGTAAAAAATATTTTTGAGTACATTCATATACCTATGCCATAAAGGGATCATCCTTATAACGAAACATAGTAAGCTGAAAGCATAGACCTTTAATTTGCCGTTTGAAAAGTTGCCTCAAAAGTTTCATATTATGATAGGTATTGTGTCCACGTCTTAAAATATTCAAAATGAAACACATTTTTTGAAAATTTCTTGTATCCTTTGCCACTGATGTTATTTACAGTTGCAAAATATTGAAAGGAATAACATCGACCTTTTTTTTTCGTGCGAAAATCCCCTCTTATACCTCCCCCGCCGAAGGGGAGGTTATGTCGGACTCGCACCGCACGCCGACTGAAGGTCGTGGTGCTAGTTCAGAAGTGAGGTTGTATTCGACATATCCCTCGTAAAGAATAAAATCAACCTGAAGCTTTGCCCATGGACCTCTATTAAAAATAGTTCGTTTTAAAAGTAGGTGGAGAAGTATGTGTATTATGTCACGAATTGTTAGGTGTGAGTAAAATGCAATCATGCATATGTAATGGTTCAGGAAAACTTGTTAGGCTTGTACTTCTACTGTATTGGGACAGGTGGATAAAAACATAATTTCATACAGTCGGCACTCTTTACATAATGTTCTAATCATACCTACCAGGTAGATAGGTACTAAGATAAGATAATTTTGTTATTATAATAGATCACAATAATTTATCAGGATTTTTATCGATAAATTATTTGTTTTGCTTTATTTTAAGGATTTGCTTTCGGTAAATTAGTTTCTCTATCATTGGATAAATAAGTGAATAATAAATAAATACATTTATTTACCTATTAACATTTGATAGATTAGCAATGAGTTACGATTTTCGTTTTTAGTTATTATCACGATCTGTAACCTTTTAGAGGCACAATGCAGTTGCCGGTGGAAAGTGCAAAGGGCGTTGTGGTACAGTCAGCGCCATAACTATCTTGACGACAAAGTCTCAAAATGATCTTAAAATCTTCAATCTTAAGATCTGTTTTTTTTATTCATTTATATGGTGTTATTGTCCAAACTTAAGGTGTGTACGAAATATCAGAACAATCCGTCAACTGGAAGGAGGTAAAAAACGAAATTGAGATCATTTTGGGTACTTTCTTCGTCAACATCTTTCTGATGCTGACTATACCTATAGGTGTCATCGATATTTATAACCCTCAATGATTTTATCAAGGAGTCTTGGCAATATTCACTAAAGTAAGATGCTTTTAGAGGCGTTAGATCACGCTTGGGAAAAAATATTTTCAACAACCATCAGATCAAGAATGAACCTCGTTTTAAATAGTGCGCAGTGGTTTTACAAGTTTTTTTGACATTATTATATTTTGTTTTTGTTTTAATGGCCTAGAATACTTACAAAATGAATGATTTATGATTTTAACCGTGCGAAAATAAACCCAAACCTTTGAAAGGTTCAAATGTGGTATTAATCAGTCTAATCTAATATTTTAGTCATTAAGATATCTTGTTTATTATAGATAATATCCAGATTTTACTGGTATTCTGTTGTTATCTAACCATTTAGAATACGTAGGAGGTTACGTATTTGAAATGTATTTAAGCGCTAGGTTGATTGATTACAATCGATTGACACTGTAAACAATCTAATCTGACATTTAACATTTATCTTAAGATTATTTTATAAATCAAAACTTGTATCTTTAATGCTAATGATTATCTTGATAAGGTTTAAGATTCAGGTGTGGATTTAATAATATCTATGTTCTACAGGAGCTCTTGGTTTAGTTTTTTCACTAACTACCAAACTGGCCCTCAGACTAAAGGAAACTTTGATGGAACGTATAGAACTAACGAGTAAAGTCACATAAAGTAATATTAAAGTAGTACCATCCCGCTCACACTCTTTGTGTGAACGCACGAGTGCGAGCGAAATGCTACAACTTTAGTATTACTTTAAGCGGTTTCGCTCGCTAATTCTTAACATATATTCCGTCAGTCTTATTCTTTTAGTCTGAAGTTTCGCCAATCCTTGTATAAGGTCTTTCAATGACTTCGATTGCTATTTGTCGTATAGAAATCAATTTATAATCATAAAATAATACAATGTAAAATTATTATAATGCATTTTATTGTTGTTTTTAAGTCAATTTAGTACACCTTTTGATGATATGGTGCCTTTCCCATCATCAAAACTGGAATCAAATTAGTAGGGATAGTTGCGTCCAGTGTTCACTCTGAACATACCATATCTGAAAAAGAAAAAGTATATTATTTAATTAATATGATATATACTGATATAATACTGAAAAAAAGTGGTTTCCGGCAGAGAAGAATTTGGGCCACCCTATCTCTTTCCATGCGGTGTCGTACAAGGCGACTAAGGGATAGGGCTGTTTAACATCAGAAATGAATGTTTTACATAACTGCTATTGGATTAACAGGGTCCGACATACATTACCGGGACCCGAACCTGATTAACAGACGAAGCTTTGGTGCACGATTTCATCACGGGGTTAGGAGGGTGAAACGGTGGTCACCCCAAAAATCAGGTTAAGCCACAAGTGAAAGAGTAGAAGATATTTGACAAGTGAATTCTGATGATCTTATCTGAAACTTTTTACGTTTCTCATTTTGACAACATACGCGACCTGACCCCTGACTCCGAGGTGACCGCTAAGATGATGATGAAAATTGATCCATGTGATCTAATTTGTTTAAAAAAAGAATAAAATCAATATGTAACTTACCCATGCTTCCTCAAATCATCATTGCCCATGGGGAAATACCGTCCACGGCAGTTGTTTGTGGAGATTTGAAGGGAGCTTGAGCACTCATTGGCGTTCAGATGGTTGTAGGAAACTGTAGCAGCGAAGTACCTCCAGGAATTGTTGTGGTTGCAAATGTTTGTGATACAACCAGGCATAGAAATACCACCGTTAGGGTAGAAATCAGCGTTGGCAACATTGGTACCGATACCAAGACCTCCAACGGTGTATCCACCGTCGGTGTGAATGGCTTCTACGTAGCGAGCATCGTTAGGGTTGATGCGTTCGCTGTTCCAGTTCCATAGAGGGCCAGCAGGGTCCAAACCTGTGGAAGGTAAAAAAAACCATCAAAATTCGTCACATTTTGGAAAAAAAAAAATGTGACCAACATATTATATTGTCAAAGACTGGTTGGTATCATATAATTTTAAAAAGAAAAAGATTCTAAAACTAAGGGCCTAATCTCCTTCCGACCGATAACATATAGCCTTTCAGGGACTTACAGACGTGAAATGTATGTATGTTACCAGCAAAAAAATTACCTGTGACACGGGCAACTCGTCCTCCAAGCTCGCGACCAGCATTACCCACCACATGGGAACCCAAACTGAAGCCAACAAGATGGACAGTATCCAAATTAATTCCAACTGTATTTCCGATGAATTGCAAGAACTGTCCGAGCCCACGTCCAACAGCTGGGACACCATTGGCGGCAGTGATGTAGTTAGAGATGGCCAGTCTTCTCCAGTCCAAGACGATTACGTTAGCCTCTCCTTTGCGAAGGTATGCTGTGAAAAGAGAGCCGATCTTATAATCTTTTCAGTTGTGTATTATATTTAAGTTATTTAGTTAGGTACTATCTGTGGGAGATAACGTACTATAAACAGCGCGCTTCCCTTTCCCTTGCTTATAAACAGTCCCGCCACCCAGCGGGAGTAAGATCCTTAGATATTCACATGCAAAAGTAAGTCAGTCTGGCTGTTGCTTACACTTTCAAGTCTAAACCACTGAACTGATTTTGATTAAATTTTTCAGTCGCGATAACCGACGCCCAAGCAGGTGGAGCTGCGGGGGACAGCTAGTGGAGTTATATACTAATCTCCTAGAGTCTGATCCCTCTTAAAATACGCTGCTCTATGAGCAGGCCATGGTAAAAACTCTGTTCAATTTTCGTTGAAATTAGACTGATTTTTGCCGGCATAAAATAAGTTAAAAAAGTATTTTAGATTTCTTACGTACCGTCTCTGATTACTGGGTTAAGATCAGTCTCCTGGTTGCTGAGCCAACCGTGAGAGATGACTACAGTTTGATGATTACGGTTGAAGTTTGAGTTTCTGATGGAGTTAGCGTCATTCATTACCAAACTCTGTCCCGAAGAGGGGTTACGCCTATAAAGAAAAAAAAAAAGATTGTAAGTATTATTTGTAAAATGAGTGACGCAAACAGAAAAAAACAGAGAAAAAAACAAATGAATGACGGTCATCGAAGCACAAATACATGAGTAAATAGCTGTACAAATTTGAAAATGGAATTCCTTACCAAAGAGGAGAAAATCGTGATTAAAGTGGCCAGTACGAAAAACGCCAATTTCATATGTAAGGATCTAATATAACTATAGGTAGGTACAGTAAGAAATCTTCCAGGTCCATCTATATCTAAACTATTATTCTATCTATATGTTTATAAAATTGTAAGTTAGCCGTGTCAGTCATTGATGATATTATGCCCCAATTCAACTCCTAGGTATCGAAAAATGGACAATGGGAGTTTACCTATTGCATTATAGATATTACTGTAAGGCACCCAACACAGACAAATTACCCAAGAAGGTTAGTTTCAGGCAGGTGGTCGGTTATAAAATTTTAACCAAAATCTAACTTTTGAACTCTCGGTTTCCATGATATAGTGTAATAAGGAATTAACGTGATCATGGTATAGGTATAGGTATGGTGATAGCATTAATTCCCGTTACTATTATTGTTTAACCGAAATCGACTTTACAACATGTTATTACGTATGGCTGAGAATGACATATTGCGCCCGAAAAATTGAGAAAATGGTGGTAGATGATGATCTTTTCGGTTATGTATCAAACTCGACTTCAATTCCTCAATAAAATTCAGAAACGGCTATATTATTATAGAAACTATTTCCATACTTATAGTAATACTAGCTTTTGCCCGTGGTTCCGCCCGCGTGGAGGTCGGTTATCGCGACCAAACATAGCCTATGTCCTTTCTTAAGGTCTAGTCTATCAAATTTCATCAAAATCGGCTCAGTGGTTTAGGCATGAAAGCGTAACATACAGACAGACAGACAGAGTTACTTTGGCATTTATAATATTAGTATGGATGAAGAAACGATTTAAATACCTGGTGAAAAGGATGTATAAGTTGTTAGCGGGATTCCTGGCGATCTCATTGAGGAGTTCAGTGTCTACTTTATCTTCAAGATCAACGTTCTGCGGGTTTCCATCACCATCGGGGAAAGTGATGTACCGAGGGTACTTAAACGTATTTTCCGCGACATCTTGGTTCACGGGAACCGCTGAAGCGGCATATACTGGAAATAAATAAGGTAGGTGATTTAGCACTTATTGAACAAGTAACTATGGGAAATGGGTGAAAAGGCACACAAAGTCAATGATGTCCCCAGTGACAGTAGTAGTACAAAACGAAATATAATCTGTACCATTGGGTACTTGCTTATAGACTTTATTTTATTATATGAACGGGTCTGAGAAACTGTTCTTTGAAAAATAGATTAGGATACACATCATACATATTTTTGATAATTTTATTTCATCGCGTTACACTAGCGTAATGGTATACAGGCAATGAATAGTTTTCGAAATAATTGAGTTATTTCCATATAAACCCAGAATTAGGTGTTCAAATGTGAATTTAAACTTTAAAAGGTAAAACTTGATATGTGACTATCACATTATGAATGTCATGAAACTCATTGTTAGCTTAAGTAATATGTAAATGTAAAAAAAAAGACCACTAAAAATAAGCTGTAGAGTTTCTTATAATAAATAAAAAAAAAAAAGTTTTTTCCGATTCTTTTTTTTTGTAGGTGAATCTTTTACTAACCTACATTAGTAGCGAGGAAAATAGGTTTAGTTTGTTATCCTAGTTATAAAATATGAAAACTAATAAATGGTTTTAAACCACATTATAATTTTAAGACACTAATGTGAAATTATATACTAGGTATTTGTTTTCATAGTGAAAAATATGTTATGAAAAATGAAATAAATTTATTACAATAATATTAAAAACTTACTCGTGGCGACAAGGACGCACAGGAAAGTAGTCTTCATTGTACCCGGTGTAGGATATACGACATCAATCAGAACCCCTCGCGTTTTATATCCATCCACTATCATAATACCACACTAAGATAATTTTATCAATATATTAAAAGATTAAGAGATTTGCAAAGTCTTAATTAATTACGAAATATTATTATCAACTTAAGCCCTTTTTGCGATGATTGGCAATATTTACTGTCATATTGTTTTTATTATAGATCAAATGGTTTATTCAGATTGTGTAACAGTTTTCGGTCATACCTAAATCTCATGAAGGATTTTTTTTTATAAAAAGAATATTAGAACCGAAGTTACTAATATTCCCTCTAACCCCTCCAACTAAGCTAAATTGCTTGTGCTAAGAGTGGGTTCACGTCGGTAGTGTAATGGCCAGGATCGAACCCGGGATCTCTCGATCGTAAGGCCGACTCCTTAACCACTAAGCTACCGACGGTTCACCTCTTATAAGACAATTTTTACTTAAACTGTTAAAATTATTTCCTTTTTTGAGTATCATTTCATCGCAGAAAGATCAGCGTAGGTACGTTAATAAAATAACAATCCATACTAATATTATAAATGCGAAAGTAACTCTGTCTGTCTGTCTGTATGTTACGCTGTCACGCCTCAACCACTGAACCGATTTTGATGAAATTTGGTATAGGGGTAGATTAGACAATGAGAAAGGACATAGGCTATGTTTGGTCGCGATAACCGACATCCACGCGGGCGGAGCCGCGGGCAGAAGCTAGTTATTTATAAAATATTATGATTCGAAAAATAGTTAGGTATAAAAGGCTGAAAAAAAAATTCCATAAGTAGATATTTTACATAACAGACCTCGTCTCAGCAGTCCATTACCCATACCACTAAGCTACCGCAGATTCATACTTACATACATACATACACACATACATACATACATACCGTAGATATTTTAATATGTGAAATTGTTTTTAAGATGTGTCTTCAAACCAATCATATTCATTGCTTCCTCACAAGGAGAATGTGTTCCAATACAATTCCAATAACTAACTTTTTCATTTTATAGATTTCAATATGTCACAGAAGTCGGCACAAGACAAATTTCTTTTCAAAATCAAATTTCCCAGCAACGAATGTCGCATGAGTTGAACTGGTGCCAATATTTTATTTAAATCGCCCAACTTTCTACGCGCGCCCAGAAACATTGAACAGTTTTATTCAAACAGATTTGTTTTAACTGGGATCAAAAGAATAAAAGAATTACTAGACTTAGGGACTAGGTCAACTAATGTACAGTCCAACTAACTTTTAAACTCTTGAGTTCCATGATATACATTAATTATAACCAGAATTAGCGCAATCATAAGTACATCACGGGCCTGTGTAAAAACGTCAGGCAAATCAAAGGTAAAAAAAAACTTATACCATGATCGCGTTAATTCCCGTTATAATTAGCGTATATAATGTACAGTCAGTGGAAGAAATACTACAAAGTCTCAAATAATCTTAAAACTTTCGTATTAAATGCATATCAAGCTGTTTTATTGATTTTGACTATATTATCGTCAAGGTGTGTCTCCTTCCTGTTGACCGATTGTTCTAATATTTGGTATATTAGAACAATCGGTCAACAGGAAGGGGGGAAACCTAGATTAAAAATCATTTTGAGTACCTACTTTGTTCGACAGTATCGATCTGATGCTGACTCTATCCAATTGCATAATTACGATTCATCTACCAACTTAGCTGCCCTAAGTTTGTAGGTGTGTTTCTATATTACGCTACTTAGTTTATTTATTTGGTACGGCCTACAGCCAGAACGGCTTGACGGATTTGTACAATTGGGTTTTATCATTAACATATATATACATACTTACATAATATACCTAAATTGTACCATAATATTAAAATGTATTACATGCAACTAACATTAAAAATGTGAAAGTTTATGCAGATATTTTGTAGATTTTTCTTATTTACTCGCTCTACAGCTTAACAAATAAATAAATAAATAATAAATAAATATTCCACAACATTCTACACAACGCCATCTAGACCCATGGTAAGCTTTTATAGCAGAATAACATCCAGTAATAGGTACCGGGAATGGCTTCAAAATTTCAAGCGGGTGGAGCCACGGTACATCGCCTAGTACCTAATATACCTACATATAACTAAAGGACGTTTCAATAAGGTAAAAAACGAAAAAAAAAATATTTTTCATTTCAATTAATTACGACGTGCTAAAGTATAGACTAAAAATATCCAATAATGATGCTATATTTCGCAGAAAAGTATCTTATTAAGTTTTTCATCGCTAATAGAGGTATTTCGATTTACCCTCTGGGTATATGCACAATAAGACAGAATATAAAAAGAACCGATAACATGTACCAATTACGCTCGAGTTACGAAACATACTTAAATTCTTTATCTAATAATGATTAGAAAATAATAAAAAACTGTTACAGAAAATAATGAAGACTTAAGATAAGGAGAAGGAACTTTTGACTTAATCTTTTTATTTCAATATCAGTACTTGTCCAAAACAAATATATCCACAAAATCTTTAGTTCAAAAGGGAGCCCATACATTTAGTGTTTTCTTTACAAGTATAATTCGAACAGTTGAATGGACACAAGGGGAGGTAAATAAAAATGCATCAAAGTTTCTTGCAAAATGTTGTAGTGTACCCTGAATTGTCAAATGCCAATAATATTATTCAAATGCTAACGTTTCAACACAGATGCAACTATATAAATCAAACGCAGTACTGTATTTATCTTTTTCAAGAAAACTGCGAAGCTTCCCGCAAGAAAATCGTCTCATTGCAGTCACGTCGCCCACTTTAGTAAGTGGACTGTAGAACAAATGAAATTTAATTATTTCCTTGGCCACTGTATTCTTTTAAAATGAAATTTTTATATACAATACTCCTTTTTTATTTTGGTATGATAAAGTACAATGCAAAGGGCAAACTTCAAACGTTCATCTCATGGATTTTATAGATAACTTAATTAAGGAGTCCTGCTAATTTATAGATTTCGATTCGATTGTCTATCAAAATCAAATTAAATGTGAAATAGATCATTTAGGTATGTCTGTGATGTCCCGAATGTTAAAAACAATCACGATGTCAATGTTATTTCTTGAAAATTACATTACCAAATACCATTCTTGACATTTAACTAATTTTGTTTTTAACAACGAATCAAAATGAAATCATATCTTTATAAATTAACAGAATCAGCCTTTATGTATATACAGGCCAGGCAAAACAAGTGTAAGTAATAAACTCACTTCACCTCCTAATACATTGGAAATTTGGGACCGAAGAAAGATTTCAATTTATTTGGCTTCAATATCTTTGATTTCCTATGTGCAATGGTTACACAGAACAGATAACGTTAACATAAAGTTGCAAGTAAACGAATATATTGTAGTTAAATAAGAGAAATTTATTTCAATTAAATAAAAGGTTTGCTGGGGCTCTGTCTCTGATTTCTACGGATTCCTTTTATTTGAAAGTTGGCTTGTTCAATACAAAGCTGCAGTCGTCTTGTACCTTTTAATATGCTTTCGACTTCTTTACCGCAATTCATTTTATTTATGCAATTATTTATATACTAACAAGAACAATCATGGAAATACAAATGGAGTATAGTACCCATCTTCGTCTACATTTTTTGCACTTGTTATTCCACAATAAGCACTTTAATGATAAGAAAACTAATAACTTATGAGCTCGCGTAATGCTCACCTTTTCTGATCAAAAGGTTACATTGTGTGCACGCCATAACCCTACCGGACAAAAGACAGGAACGGTGGCTCTTTGGGGCTACGAGAGAGAAACCCTTTGTAAAAACACCCTGATAGTAAATACCATGGCGAGCATTGCAGGCGATCACTCTATTAGCAACTCAAAGGAGGTATGTACTAGGTTCTACTCGTATTTTGGGCGTATATGTTTCTTGATTGTTGTGTAACGTTTAGCTCTACTTGAATGAATGGAGATAGTTAGGTACAAATATTAGGTGGCTTATTTAATTATTTGACATATTCAAGAATTCATAATTTAATCGATTTAAATGAAATACCAATCTTAACATTTTCTCATTGACCTTAGTTTTTCGATGAGACATTAAAAATTGGCGCATAACACAGAATGAAGATTTAAGCAAGTCCGACTGAAAAAAAATAAAATTTATCTTATCTAAAATAAATTGATATAATTTTAACGATTTTTTTAATTTATTGATATTGCTCATTCGTTTATGTGTAGAAAATGCTATGATAGCGTAATCGACCGGACGTGTCTGTTCAATTACGAGTATTTTAAATGTCAGATTTATTTTAGTAGTAGCAGTTGGTAGAGATAAATTATTAATCAAAAAATCCTGACAAATATCGTGATAAAATAATTTCTATATCATGTTATTGAGTAAATAAATCCGAGATTAGGTTTGATTAGCATACGTCACAATCGTAATGCTATATTTAGAAAAACAACAGCAATGATTAGACATATTTTGATACTAACATTTTGACCTCAGATTGTGGGCACTCTTAATATTATTAGAAAACTATTTATTAATTTATTATGAAGATCCAAAAAGCCAGCAGCAAATGTGCTCAGAAATTCGTTTCTGTAAATCTAAGTTTTTTCCTAGCGGGATTGCAACAAATGTCCCTATAGATAAAATTATAAATTATATATTTTTTGACAAAACGGAACTCTAAGTGAACAGAATCACCTATAAGGGTGGCTTATTCCGATCCTGACCCGAAAACCTGACCCGGTTGCGGGTTAGGTTAGGAACTTGAAAAATAGTGTGATATTTGTTCCGAACGTAACCCTCTTCCTAACCTGACCCGACATCTCATTCCTATCATAACCCGAATTGCGCAGATTTCTGTTACTTATAAAAGTCGAAGTGCGGTAATTCCAACTTCTGTAGGTTAGGTTAGATTAGAACTGTGACCCCAACGCACGAGCCGAGCGAGTAAAGCAAGCGTGCCGCGGCAGCGGCCGGCTAAATGCCAGATCGGGTTATGATAGGAACGACACCATCGGGTCAGGTTAGGAAGAGGGTTACGTTCGGAACAAATTTCTAAAGTTTCAATCCTAACCCGCGACCGGGTCAAGTTTTCGGGTCAGGTTCGGAATAAACAAAAAAAGTCCTTGATGAAGATAATTTTTGCCCAAGTTCCTCTTCCTCCTAGTATTTTTTTTGTTAACCAATAAAGGACTACGGCTGAGGGCTGAACGGATCTGGATAAATATTTGGCACAGAGATAGCTTATGAACTATATATTATAGTTATAGCTGACCATAATCTGTGTACGGGTAATTTGTTACTCACACACTTAATAAGATGATGGGAAATGATAGCACTCTTTAGTTAGATAGATCAAATTGATTTAATAAATAACAAAATAAAATAAATAATAATATTATGATTGATAGATGAGAACGCGCAGAATGCTTCATGACCGAATGCGAACTGAAATTCATTGCAAAATAATTATAACTTAGAAGTTTACAAAAATAATGATGCGTGCATTTACATGGTTTGGACAACATGGAAAAATTTGACAAAATTTTACAACCTGGAATGGCACATCAGGTTGTACTATCGACTATTATTATTATCCTGGGTATTCTGTTACGAGAACAGTATTTCAAACGAGAGAAGCCGTGGGCAACAGTTAATAAACAAATGAAACTAAAGAAATGTTTTCACCTAAAAGTATTGAAAATAAATCACCAAAGTACCGACATAATCCAAAAATAATCATGTAGTCGTTTGGCAAGTTAGTTTATACCGATAGTAATATTTCACATCAAGTATGGAGCAGGTGGGTTTAATATCGGTTAATTGCTTTTTGTTTCAACGAAATAATGATTTTATGTCCAAGTTTGCAGGAATTGTAATAACAGTATAGGACTTATTGTTCTTGATAAACTATTTTGTTGCTTTGACTGTGACGCTTAGAGGTGGCCTTAGGTCCCCAAGATCTTTGTGAAGTTTTATTATATCCGCGATTCAGACAGAAGAGAGAGACAGAAGAGATAAAATGTATCTATATTTTTATTGCAGCATAGAAACAACAATAAAATATTAAATCATAATGTGCGAGGTATTTACTAAATTTATTAGTCCCAATTGGGCCATTTAAATTTATTCCATCCTTTTCAGTTCTGGTGGCTTGTATACTGTTTTGAGGATCGTGAAGTACGACCATGACGTGCTTATAATCTGAAAGAAAAACAAGACCAAAGTTGAAATATTGTATTTAATTTCCCTTAAAATTAATCCATTTCCATTGCGTGCTTGATACAGTGCAGCAGTGATTAGAAAACCCAAAGTTATATAACAAAATATCTAAATTTCGACTTCAGTAGTTTTGCAGAGAGAGCAACTCCGTTATTTTGTTGGTTTAAGTGCCTATCATTTAAGTAATTACTAATTAACTTGTCCAAATAATATAATGATAAAATTTAATTACCTTGCTAAAACTAGCATAGCTGATCGTTGAAAATTTATATGCAGTAAGTTGTTGTGGCTTGTTAGCCCTGAAAATTTAAATATTATTGTTAAATAATCAGGAAAGGAAACTGTCTAAGAAGAATTATAACATAATTCGAATGTTGTAATTATAGTTGGTATATCAGACTATCAGTATGAATAATATTTTTAATAAGTTACTCTACGTTGAAATCATTACTGCATTCAACTATACTAAAGCCAGATAGCCTGGCAATACAAGTTATTAACCCACTTTCATCTCGAAAGAAACGATAGGTTACTAGACGTATCGTTTCACTAGCGACAGTACTTTTTCTGTCGTCACGAGAACATTGAAGCTGTCGTTTTTGTATATTAAGTTTACAGTGGTAGGGGGTGTGAATGACTCGTATTGCCACACTAACTAGCACAAGGTATAGAAGGGGTTAAACGGAGTTGAAGGAGTAGGAGTTTATAATTTTCCAAGGTTCATAGTTCCAACTCGTACAATTTACTTTGATCTATTTTAATACGGGCTCCCAGACTATTTTCCCTATGATTCGCTCGGTATTTTTGTGGGTTATTGCTGTTGATCCTGTTGTACAGAAATAATAGTACATTTTTTTTCTCGTGCGGAAGTCCCCTCAGTTTCCTCCCTTGCCGGAGCCGGAAGGGGAGGTTATGTCAGACTCGAACCGACTAAAACCGCATGCCGACTGCGGGTGTGTTGCTGAAGAATTTGCAATGTTCTGCCGGTTAAGTCACAATCAACTGAAATTTCAAAGAAAAAATAATCCTTTCGCAGTTTAAGATAACAATTAATTTATAACTCCCTGAACAAATCAATCATGATTCAAGATATCATTTGATTACTTTACTTTAATCAAAATAAATCACCGTCACATAAATTCTTAACATAACTGATATTGTACATGAGAACACGTTTTTATTTATATTCCAATCTGGAATATAAATAAAAACGTTACAATACTTTGAACTTACCTTATCATTATAGTCAGAATCGTCTTTTTGGACTTTGGATCCATTTTGTACCAATTGCAAAGGAAAGCTGCGTCCCCAATATTTTTGCTCTGCTTGGTATAATATTGAAATTAGTTATTGATAGTGATATTGAATGTGTTTGTTGAAAAAAATCAATTCAACTCGTTAGGTATCCTTGTCCTATAACAAGGATACCTAACGAGTTGAAGTGATTTTTTTATGAAAAATAGATCTGTAGCAACTAATGTGAGAAGTAGGTGCGTAAGTTAATCGATTGGGTTTTTATACCATTCCGGTGGCAGAAAAGTGCATCATGATTATGCCCCTCTTCAAGAACCCTACATTGTTTCTTATGGATAAGCATTTCTGGATGAAAGTATTTGAACATAGTTACTATATTACTTAAAACATTATATTTATAAGAGAACTACATAAAGTAGCGAAATGTATTTGGTGAATACTATAGAATTAGCTAATAATAGTTTTGGTCCATCACCGCCCACACAAAGCGCCCATTCAGCGAACTCGGTGTTCAATAAAATTTCAGGTATTGTTATAAACCTATCTTTACACCTATTGAAGCTTACAGCATCATAAAAGTGTGTTAAATGTTTATAACCGTTTGCACTTTGTAGAACTGCATCATAAGAACAATTAAATTAAAAATTTAAAAACCCCCGTCACAAAAAACACTTCCAAAAAGTTGATAATAAATAGAGTTTGCCTTTTAACTTTAACGGTTGCCATGTCGGGGGACCCTTACTGGTTAAGCACTCCGTTATATTATCGGAACAATTCAAGGTTCCCAGACATGGCAACCGTTAAAGTTAAAAGGCAAACTCTATTTATTATCAACTTTTTGGAAGTGTTTTTTGTGACGGGGGTTTTTTAAATTTTTATTTTATACTTTTTAAAGTGATCTACTAGTCAAGCTCTTTCATTTGATACCCATATTGAGGGAGTTATGAAGAAATTCGTATTCCAATATGTTGTGGTGGCGGCCATCTTGGACCGATTTTTTCCAAACATAGCTAAGAACACTCCCGACTAATATACCTTTCAAACAAAAAAAAACTACATCCAAATCGGTTCATCCGTTTGGGCGCTACGATGCCACAGACACACACACACACACACACACACACACACACACAGACACGTTAAACTTATAACACCCCGTCGTTTTTGCGTCGGGGGTTAAAAAGAGGTAGTTCGTGCCTACATTAAATAAATAAATATTCTTTATTGCGCATCAAAAGAAACAAACAAACAGAAATATAATACAATCTCATGTACAATGGGCGGCCTTATTGCAAACAACCATACCTGCGTATGGTTAACGTGCTATAAATGTATAACTATCTGCTCTTATTTTCTTATTAATTAACAATACTATTAAAAACAATTTCTTTCTTCTTTCTTTCTTTCTTTCTTTAAATTATCATCACAGGAGAGATAATTATCATATACCTAACTTTATTTGGTTAAACTTTCATACCTTCCATTGAATAGACTAAAGTCTGCGTGTTTTTAATGCTGAACTCTTTTCTCGTTGTGCAATCGGTTGAGTAAGAGGCAGGAGTTTAGTTACACGAATTGTATATGTAATTAAAATAACCTAATTTCACTTACGTCTCTAATCATATTCTCTCCGAACACACTCATCATTAGAATTTGCAAGAGAACAGAAATCAGGAATAGAAGACAGCCAGGAATTTGTTCCCACGATCCTGTCTGTGAAACAATATTCATTTAATATTTACACACTACGAAATGTAAAAATAAAAATTGGACTTTGTTCTGGGCGTTTGTTTATTTGTACGCCTTATGTACTACGGGCACAGAAATAATTTTAGTACCTATTCAATACTAAACATGCAAATCATTAGAATAGTATCAAAAAGGGTTTACAAACATGTCTTAATCTATTCCGTAGTTGGAGTTACAACTACCTGATACTGGTTCCCAAACTAGGCTTCCGCCTGTAGGACACAGTGTTCAGTCAATCATTGGCACTTTATAAAAAAGTTAAAGTGTGATATATATATACAAATTAAACTTCTTAACTTAAATTCTACAAATTAAACAAATAAATAAATAAAAATGTATTAAAAAGTAAACTAAATTATGTTAAATTATTTTAATTTAACAATAATTATTGTTAAATTAAATTGAAATGAATATATTTCTATATAATGATTGATTGATTTTAAATAATCAAGTTACGTGACAAAATATAAAATAATTACAAATGCAAGGCAGAAATAAAGCAATAAAACGTTCTAGGAATTTTGCTATTGTGACGAAACTTACCGTTAAATTAAATCCAAGCGCACATATTTCTAAGGATCCGACCAGCACATTAAACAGATTGGGCGCCGTAAAAATTTCTTCCAAATCTTCACCAAGCCTGAAATATTTATTAAAAAATAATATTTAATTGTAGTACTTTTTATTTTGTCCGCATTCTTAATTAAATTAACTAATTAGTATCTTACAGTAGAGCGAAGGCTTTCTTTGTTTAATTTATTACAGGAACGAGGGTACGTACCTACTTCTAAATTAGTGTATCTTTTTTTCTTAGCATGGTATCAAAACTCATCTTAATTGTTTTATTTAATGCAATTGATAAATTGTATAGTAAGAATGGAAAACAACTTGAAAAACTTCTTACAATTCCCAATAATTATCATCACAGCTTAAACTGTATTAAATTTGTCCTATACATAGGTAACTTACTTTAAAATGTACTGGTGTCTATGTACAATTTCACCCAAATTAACTATATTTGTTTCATCTAAACTTCTTATCATGTAACTGATAATTGAGAAATTGGCGCATACATGAGACGTCAAAACAAAATATAATCCATCAACGGTTGTATAGAATAGTACACAGATAAAACCTGGAAGCAAGATATTTAAATTTAAAATAAGTGTAAAATATCGGTTAAAATATTACAACAATATTAGTTTACGTACCACAAAAAAATGAATAGAAGTAAACTCCCATCCAAGGGATCCAGGCGTTAGTAGAAAATGGAACCACAACAGCATATGGCAACATAAATACAATTTCATTTGTTGATAAGTAATGATACAAAATGAGACAAAGTGTTGAAAAATTATACACAGAAATAAGTACCAAATTGAGAATTATAAAGTATTTCATCAATAGGTTTACTAACACTAAATTATGTCTCACGAGCTCTCTTTGTTCAGGATTAGCCAAAATAGGATCGTAAAGTTGACGAAGGCTTTCACTCAAGCTAAAAATCTTGTCCCGTTTTTGCACTAAAGAAATAACTTTCAAAATTGATAATACTCCAATGGATAAACATGGCGCCAATTGTGTCAATTCTAGAAGATTCTCAGAAGATATACTTGAGACAAAGAATGCGCTTTCAGATATAATCATTATCATGAGAATACACACTAGTATGTAGAATCTCAGGTATACTTTAGAGTCGCCATAGGGAGTTCCCAAGAGCCATAAGTTGACTTTCATCTGTTTATAGAAGTTTTCATATGGAGGAATATCCATTTTATAAAGTCGTTCACTATTGGAATTGGACTGTATATTATATGAAACTAAGAATCTTGCTAACTGACAACGTCGTATTTATATCACTCTTATAAGACTGATGTTACGTAGGGCTACCACAAACTTAACAAACAATAATAAAAAATGAATGATACTAAATTCTCTACTAAAATAATTTTCCTAAATTGTTCAATTTGAGTGCCAATCCTTGTGCATGCAAAACTTGCATATAGCAAACCTTTTTCTATACTTGCTTTCCATAAAGTTTTTTATTTTTGGAAGTGATGCTCTAGCAGTCTGAGTCCCGAAAATTTGTTTCAGTGCATCTTTCGTCAATCAGTAGATATAACGGCCTTCGGGCCCAAAACGGTTGGCATTCAATTTTGAACTTTATACCATATAGTTGAAAGTTGTTTTACTACAATCATTCATCAAATTGATTGAAATGATTTCAAATAGTTTAGCAATATTAAGTAGTTGAAAAGTGTAAGTAAGTATGTCATATTTTTCCTCAGCTATTGTTATTACTTCGGTGGTAGGTATAACTTTATCTTGCGTTTCTACAGCAGCCTGAAACCAGTCGCAAACTTCAACTGGTTTCC
This sequence comes from Eilema sororculum, assembly GCA_914829495.1. Classification (NCBI taxonomy): domain Eukaryota; kingdom Metazoa; phylum Arthropoda; class Insecta; order Lepidoptera; family Erebidae; genus Eilema; species Eilema sororculum. Next base: position 12,157,956 of record OU618552.1, on the reverse strand, counting down.
TGCAATTGATTTTAACTAGCAAATTGTGCAGATTAGTATTTTCATAGCCAATATTCCAATTGATTAATGTAGTTTGCAACATTCCACAGTTACTAATTATGGCCAATCAACGCCTAATATTCATGTCAGGCAATACATTTCCGTGCAAAACAAGCTAACTCGACGCTTGGAAAATCAACGATCTTGATGGAATTCTAGTTCTTTAAAAATATGCATTGTAGCTGAGTCCAACATTTGTCTTTCTCTGCTGGAATAGTTTCATATGATTAAAAAGTGATGATAGTACAATCAATCTCTAAGAAAAGAAACGATTGTGTCTTACCAATAGACGAAATTAGCCAAACATTTTGGTTTTTCACTTCGTTTGGAGAAAATTTTATGTCTCTAACTATCTGGCTTAAGACTAGTTCGTGAATTACATTGACACATACTTTTTTTAATGTCTTTTCAATAACACTGTTAGTCGTGAAGAACGTAAGAACATGTTATATGATGTCAAGAGTTTACCTATTCAATTTGAAATGCAATTAATTCTGGAACAATAGAACTGCAATAATAACCATAATTATAACAATATTGGAAACAATATGCAGATAATAACGCAATATTGCTCATGATTAATGGGTTGTTAATTACCATTGAATACAGCGGAACTTAATTACTTAAGTATTTGAAGTAGGTTGTACTGCTTGCAGTCTGTTTCTGAAGAAGTTACTAGGTATGACTTCTCGATATTATCGAAAGTTTACCCTTTTTTTTTTTTTTTTTTTTTAACCGTGGGGGAAAATCCTTCATGGATGTTATGCCGGACTCCTACCGACTAAAAACCCCCACGGTAACGCCCAGAAGCCTATGGATGGGAGCCCCGGGTAAGCCCTCGGAAGGATGTCCCAGGACTCCCATCAGACCTACGGCTACAATTGCGGCCTCGTCTCGGGGGTGGTTCGGGTGCTATCCCGCGTCTATGGGGGGGTTTTCGGGTGTTATCCCGCTTCTTAGGGGGGGGGGGCGTGCGTGAATCCCTCACGTCACGCTGCCGTCATGGGCCTGCTTCTGTAAAGATGGTGAGCAGCCAACTCACCGTCCTCAGGCCCCCGGTCATGGAGGCCGATGGTCTTCGGCGAAGACACGTCGGCGGTGCCCAAGCCGCCGACTGCGGAACTCGGGTGGGAGAGTTTTCTCCCGCTCTCGCCCCGCCGCCTCTTTCACGAGCATGACCTGCTCACAGAAAGAGGCGGCGCAGTCCCACTTATTCCCGCTGGAGACCATGGCTCGCACCATGGTCTCGAGCGAGAGGGTGCCCACGCCCAGACCCACCACGAGGACCTGGCGCTGTTGCGCCCACGCCGTGCACTCCACCAGCGTGTGGAGCGCTGTGTCATCGCTGCGGTCCTCGCAGTGCTGACACTCGGCCGTGGTTTCCCGGTGTCTTCGCCACAGATACCTACCGAAGCTACCATGCCCGGTAAGTATCTGTGACAACCGGTAGGAGAGAGCACCGTGTCTCCTCTCCAGCCACTCGTCCATGACCGGTCTATCGAAAGTTTACCTACTTGAATATTACATATTGGAATTAAACTATGTTTTATGAAGTTTATATTGATGATACCTATATAATAAAATAAACACTGAATTGAATAACGGTCAGATATAGTTTTAATTCAAATGAATTTTCTTTTCTATGAGTAATGTTTATGTACTGGTGATTTGCTGCATAACCCGCAAATAGCTCAGCCTAATATTAATGTTATTCATATAGTTAGAATATTATGACTTGATAATTTGATTTAATTTAAATAATTTGATTCAGCTGATTGCTTATTGTTCATTGATCTTTATGCATAGTATTTCAAGTTATAATAAAATGTTTTAAATATACTATTCGTATTGGAATCTTCATTATATTTAAAATTACTTGCTTATTTTATTTGTGAAATTATAGTCCTTAATTATTTTATTTCTCGGCTTCATGACTCGATTGACTAGACTTTAATTAACAACTCTCGTTGAAATAGATCACTTGTCGTCAAATAAAATTAAATAAATAAATAACTTTCAAGTTATATCAACCCTATCAGATTGACAAAAAATATGTAATATTAATTTGGTGTACTTTGATTTCAAAATTTGAACCTGTAAATAAATCAACGCCTATATTCGTTAATAACTGCCATCTATAATTCTATTTGAACTGTACCTCCTTAATATTCATGTTTAACGTATCAGGCATGAAAAACCCTTTCCCTACAATAACTTAACACTCCCTGGAGTGTAAAGAGCAGAGATTTTATAAACATCCAGAACGATACTGATGGCAGAAACTGCGATTATACAATTATGATAGTGCTTGTTGGATAGCAAAAAAATCTAATAAAGAAGTGCAGTGTGATGAAGGGTAAGTAACGAGAAACTGTAATATAGTAAAATTTATAAAATTTGTTATGAAACAGATGTTTCAAAACAAATTTTATAAACTTTGCTATTTTACAGTTTCTCTTTTTTTACGTTTACTAGATAGTAATTGTAGATGCCCCAATGGAAATCGATACTTGAGGTATTGATAATATTTTCATTTAGTTCGTTCACTCAGAGAGCTTCATGAAGTTTATTGGTCCTCGTCCTACCCGTCAGGATGGACTGCCTTAGGTATACAAAAAAAAACATCTTATATTAGGGTTCTAATTTTATAATTATAAGAAACATTGGTGAATGTAATTCGAGATTCGAATTTGTAGACAAATGAATATTTTATTATTAATTTTCTTGAAACGAATTTCTTACCTTTTTACAATATTCGAGTACAAAGGTTAAGTAAGTAATGCATATGTAGGTGTTTTATACAGTAAAAAGCTCCTGTTCGTTTTTGACGCCTCACCTCCTCCGCTCCGGCGCTCGTCGCATGAGATCGTCGCCGACGACGTTTATTTGTTGAGTGTTGTGTAATGTTCAATTTTGCTAATAGATGGCGTTAACACTGGTACTATGGTTTTCATTATTACTTCTTAAAATTCTACTATCTATTTCAAATTCTATTATAGTCTACACGACAATATCTATTTTATTCTACAATTCTATTATATCTCTACCGTCTATTTATTTCAACTCCGGAGGCTTGTATACTGTTTTGAGGATTGTAAAGTAGGACCATGAGGTGCTCATAATCTGCAAGTAAAATACAGTGGCGTATATGGCTATTTTTAAATTAACTTCAGTCTTGACCTAATATACTAAATATTTGAGAGTAAGATTGTTTCAAAATTAAACATGTTAGGTAAAGTTTCTTTCTCGTATGAAAACACTCACTACGATGCGTATCTTCAGCCAGAATATACGCTGAGGTGACTAAACGACTTAAATACTTCACGGAGGTCATTTTATGACTCAGAACTCGGTAAACCTAAACTGCTATTAGCACAAATTTAGAAAAAACAAGTTTCGTTATACCTTAGTAAAACTTGCGTAGCAGATTACAGAAAACTTATACGCAGTTAACTGCAACGGCTTTTGTGACCTGAAAAGTAAATTTCTTTATTGAAGTGGTAATATTTTACTTATACGCTAGTATGAATTAATTGTTAATAGTGGCGTTTTAGCTACCTACTACATTTTTGCTTTATGCAGAGTTTGGACTAGATAATGATTTTTAATTCTTTTTTTTCTTAATTATCGTCACGGTTCTCTTTTTCTACGGGAAAATTTCCGCTATAATAGCTTAATTACAGAGGCTCTTCACGAAATGAAATCGAATGTTATATAGATTACTTTCTGGTAATTTAAAGACGCATCCAGGTGGTTCATTATTGTTTCTTTATATAGTGTAGTACATAGTGTACACATCTATACTGTAGAAGTTAGGTAGCTGAAACTAGCATCTTCTACATAAGGTTACTTTCTTTGGGTTACAAGGAACGGTTAGGTACAAACTATTGAGAATCTTGAGGTTCAGACTGATGGTGACTCGCCAGCTCACTAGTTGAACCACTAATAGGTTCACCAAAGACTTATACGCTAAAAACACTCGCCGCTCAGTCCCCAGCGCCTGACAAAAAAAAAATACGAATATGTTGTATTTCAAAATACATAGGCGTTTGGTTAATTCGATTCTCCCGAAAATATTGGTGGGAAATTATTTAACATACGATTAGTCTCAGTCTCTTACAAGAAAAATGGGCTGCAAAAGCTTCAGTAATTGGTACATATCTTACCTTATCATTATTGTCAAAATTATCTTCTTTGACTTCAAATCCATTTTGTACCAATTACATAGGAAAGCTGCATCGCCGATTTTTGTGCTCTAAATTTAAACAAATTGAAGCTTTTATAAGCCATGTCGTAGTGTGTAATTGATAGACATGCTATATACGGTCTAGCCAAGAAAAATAATGCGAACTAATCAGATAGTAAAAAATTAAAAAAAAAAACCATTTGCAAATTGGTAGGTCACTTATGCAATAGATTAAACTTTAGTAACAATAGAAATCAATGGATAAAATAAATATAAATATGACCATTTGTAAATGAGCCGATTGTAAAGTGGGCTTTACAAATAGCTTTAAATAAATAAGTAGGGGTTTATACACTTCAAGAGTCTTTATTACATTTCAGTTTTCAAACTAAAATAGCAAATTTCATGGCCTTATACAGAAGGGGCTTATTTTTAGTACTTTTAGTCGCTATGAATAAGTATAAATAGAATGTTGTCATTTTTGTGACGATAAAATATTTCAAAATATATAAAGGCTGGTATAAACAATTTTTACTCACGCTTCTAATAATATTTTCACCAAATACACTCATCATTAGAATGTTGAGAATAATGCTAACTAAAAATAAAATGTAGGCTGGATATTCGTTCCAAGGCCCCATCTGCGAGAAAAAAGGTAGATTTCTTTAAAAAAGTATCGTAGTATTGTTTGTATATTCCATTACTATTGTTGTTTTGTTCTGTTTGTTTTATTTCCAAAAATCTCTGCAGCGTGGAAAAGAATATAGTATGAGAGCTGATGACATAAACTCCAGTCTCATCCCTTACCTGAATGAGATGTGTATCATTAGACACGTCTTTAATTGGAGAACACAAAAGTGCAATACTGCAATGGTGAAAACCTGGTCATGATAATAAAAACCAATTTTGAAGTAGTAAAATAATACAATATTTAATATATTAATTAAGTCTATCGAATTTCGTTTGTACATGGAAATAGAGGGGAGTTAGGACTATATGATAGTGCAGTGCTGCAAGCCTTCATAACTGGCCTTGTCAGTGGCAGCAGCTTGTGAAGTGCCGCCTAAAATTAGGTATAGTCTTGTTCGAATTTGTCGGTGTGTTGTTAAAAGATGTTGTTAAAAAAATTCGCAATTAATTGGCACGGTGTGGTGTCATTATCATGCCTAGATATTTCCATAGAATTTACCGTCACTTAAATCTAGTTTAACTTCATCATCATCAACTTAATATAATTTAAGAAACAGTTGTATGAAATTTACCGTCAAGTTGAATCCAAGGGCACATATTTGGAAGGATCCCAATAACACATTCATCAGATTTGGGATCTTAAAAATATTTTCTAAGTCTTCTCCGAGTCTGAAATATGCATAAACTGAAATCAATTATAAATTTCCACATACTAATCGTCATCTTTATACTCATCACATCGCATCATTTTTTTAACAGAAACTTCTTAAGTATTTTTTTTTAAATAACATCATTTTATAAAATATCAAAAATAAAGTGGTTGTGATAAATTTATATTACGAGTAATAAACAATGTGATTACAATTGTAAGTCTACTTAAGTCATTTTATCCATTTTATGTTCCTCTATTAGAATTATGTGAAACTAATTTAATCTTAAGTTTAGCAAATAACAATAGGCAGTAGGTAAGGTAAGGTAAGTTTTTTATTCTCTTGCTTGTATGATATATTGCTAGTCTTCGTACTTACTTTATTATTAGAAATAATTATAAACATTACTAATAGTTACTTACTTTAAAATATTTTGATGAGCTTTTACAATGTCGCCTAATTGATCTACCTTGGTTTCATCTAAACTTCCAATGATAACACTAATAACACCAAAATTGGCACATACATGTGAAGTTAGGACAAAATATAGAGCATCAATGGTTGTATAAAATAATACAGCTACAATACCTAAAATAAAATAAAATATATAAAGAAAAGCCAACTAAAATTATAGATATACAAATCTAATACATCATACAAATTCAAAAATTATAGGTGTTAAAATTTTCATAAATTAAAAGAAACAGTATCAAAAACGACTTATATAAAATCCCAAATAGGTATTTCAAGACGTAACTATGGTAGGTATCTCAATCAGTATAGCATGTCGAGCTGCTGCTCAAGTGACGTTTTGAAGTTGACTGATGCAATTCACTTATAAATTTATTATTTGACTGACTTACCACAGAAACCTGAGTATATATAAACAAAAAACCAAGGTAACCAGTTATTAATGGAGAATGGTATCCATATAACGAACGGTAACATAAATTCTATTTCATTCGTTGTTAAATAGTGACATAACATCAAAACCAGAGTTGAGAAGTTATACACGGAAATAAGAACTAAATTAAGAACGAAATAATATTTTAGGAGCATTTTCAGCAATACTAAATCATGGTTCACGATTTGTCTTTTTTTAGTATCTATCAATATTAGATCGTATAGTTGACGAAGATTTTCATTCAACTCAAAAATATATACTCGTTTCTGCATTACTATGATTCCCTTTGCTAATGATAATGTTCCATTAGCCAGGCATGGAGCTAATTTCATTAATTCGAGAATATTATATCTTGGGGAATTAGATACAGTTGAGACGACAAAAGCAATTTCTAATCCAATAACTATTGTTAGAAGAATCACTAGTAAATAATATCTTGCATATGTTTTGGAGCCCCCATAAGGAATTCCGGATAGCCACAAGTTAAACTTTAACTGTTTTAGAAAATCTTCATATGCAGGCATATCCATTTTAGCTTCACTTAAATTTAGAAAATGTTTTGTGTCTCTTTAAAGTCACATTCAGACTGGTAAAGTAGCGTATGAAACAAAGTATCATCCTATATATGCATTCGATGCAATGCAATTTTAGGGTTGATACAAATACAAAAGCAATTATAATAATAATGAAAAGTTAAATATTTTCATTCATTTATTCATTCATAAAATCACGCCTGTTTCAAATAGGTGTAGGCAGAGATCAAGGATCTCCATTTGCTACGATCCTGACATACTACTCTCGCTTCATTCACTCTCATTACATTCTGCATGCATGCTCGTCGGTTTAGGGTTCTCCTGACCGACCCCTTTTCTAAAATTTTCCCGATTTGGTCCAGGTATGTGCCCCTAGGTCTTCCCCTTCCGACGGTACCATCCACACTAGCCTCATACACCTGTTTCGTTAGTCTTCTTTCATTCATTCTCTCAACATGACCAAACCCTCTTAACGTTCCTTTCTAAATTCTCATCACTACATCTTCTATCACTCCACATCGTTCTCTTATCACGCTTAGACTTAAGATAATTAAGACTAAACAGCCAATTAGGTTGGCTATCGTAATTTGTTTGTTTTGCATACATACATATAATAACCACGCCGTTAGGCAGAGGTGAATTAGCACGAACATTTCACCAATAATTGTAGTCGGTCCCATGTAATAGGGGGTGAGCCTATTGCCATAATATTCATGTATCTTTTGTTGACTCGAGCCTATATCTGAGGCTGAGTCTGGGCTGTATATATCTGTCTGATGTTAAACAGCCTTATACCTTAGTCGCCTTGTACGACACCTCATGAGAAGAGATGGGGTGGCCCAAATTCTTCTCTGCCGGGAACCACGTGGTTAACACTCAGAAGGCCGTATTGATTCACTTTTATAATATTAGTAGGTTAGTATTATTATGCTTAACCTACTGAAAGGTATTCTAAATATGAAACTTTATGAAGATGTTTAAGCTCCGATAATAAGCCGCCCATAAACTATGTCACCTGATTACAATAGTTCAGCAATGATTCCCTATAATAAGTGTACTACCTAGACTGTAACAAATAATGTAAGACTGTCCACTAGGAATTAAGGTACGATGGGGTTGGCATATCCTTACTGGATCAAAACCCCAAAATAAATAAAGATTAAAAAAAAAATGAAGATGTTTGTATATTTATTTTGTTTGGTCAAACAGCTGAGTGAATCCAGCTGAAATGTGGTTTAAATAGTGATATATTGTAAATCTCATTGTGTGAAATAGCAGATCGGTTACCTACCTTTCTAATCTATGGATACTGAGGTATATTTAATCTCTTAAATATATTGATATTTGAAGCAACACTCGTGTGTCGTTAACGTTATTATTTAATATGGAACGCGATAGTTTAAAAATTATTACTGTGAAATATCAACCCTAGCGAATGACAATATTTAACTTGGTGGTTTGATATTCTTTGATATGACAATTTAAACATCGATACATACATTCAACAGCTCATTTTTGATAATATCTGTCATTGAAAATTCTGTTTCAATACGTAGCATGTACTTTATATTCTCATATCAAATATGTCGGAATAAAGGTTGAAAGGATTTAATTTTAAAGTACGTACAAAGAGAATTTTAATGTGTTAAATATACTGTTCTTTGAAGCAATATAGGTGTGTCACTTGACGTTTCTTGCAGTTCAACACTTACACCGTGTTGAAAACATAATTATTAAGCTATGTTCACAAAGAAGAGAATTATAAAAATGTTAAGTTGAATTTTTATTTTGACATCACTCACTCAAGAGATAGTTTTAAGTTATTTTCTTCGCGACAATAGATCATCATTATCATCATTCTTACGTTAATACCGGTTGCATTCGAAGTTTACACCTCGGAGTTTGGAGTCAGCATTTTCTGCTTTAAAGGAGCTGCATATTTGCCTTATATAGCGCCAGCGAGGGTAATGTCTTACGCGCGTATATATAATGTATGTATGTAGTTTTCTTTGTTCTCTACCGGTCTAACGGCTGGACAGATTTCGATGAGTGGGACCTCAAATGAAAGTTATTCATTTCTCGAGTGTTACAGGATACATAAATGTGTGCAAAACCTATACATTGGATTTCTGGGGCCAAAACATATGCTGTAAAAAAAAGATTCTTGAAACTTAACCTGTAGGGTATCAAAATGAAGGTTACGTTACCAAATGCCAGATAGCATATATATAACTACGTCAGTGCTATTAATCTATTATGTGGTATAAATTTTAATTATCTTGTACCCAACAAAATTGGTTTTGTATTATCTGGATTATAACAAACTTACTGACACCATTAAGACCTGGAACTCCCTGCCAGCTCACGTGTTTCCTTCTTCTTACAGTCCCGGGTCCTTTAAGCGGGGCGTGAAAAGGCATCTGATGAGGCCATCAAGCTAGCGCGGGCCTGGGGGTGACGGGTGAAGCAGCCTGTCACCCCAGCAGAAGCAGGCCACGGCGACGGCGCGCTGAGAAGCGCGCCTCCCTATTCCGGGGGCGAGTCGGGGACAGCTTTGTCCCCCCTCCCGAGGAGGGCTAAACCATAAGTGATGGCCCTGGGTCCGCCGGGGTGCGAGGGATATGTCGATGACAACCTCACCTCCGGCCTAGCACCACGACCCACAGTCGGCGTGCTGTTTTAGTCGGTTCGAGTCCGACATAACCTCCCCTTCCGGCTCCGGCAGGGGGGTATCCGAGGGGATTTCCGCACGGAACAAAAAAAAAAAAAAAGCCCATCAAGCTGAGTGCCACCACTGTTAAAATGTACATGTTTACGATGGTGACCCCCTATCCGAGACTTTGCCTTTAGCTTACCATCAGGCGAGGTGAAGTCAAATTGACGTATCCTTAATAAAAAAAAATCTATGCATTAACTTGTGCATGTGCTGTGTAACCATAGAAAAGGGATTGATGCACTAGATCTCGTGGCAAGATCTATCTATTTTCAACTTTCATTAACTATAGCTATCGTCGCAGCTGAAGGTACGATTTATCTACAGTGCAATCGTGTAACACTTTGGCGCGTGCCAAGTCACCCATGCCTCGCATTTCGTATTGAACGCTCTGCCTGATAGCTAATCCTGTGTTTTGTTTGCGCATGGATGGCTGGCTGTGTTGTTAGTGACTGCATTTCTATTAAAAAGATGGATCATTATTATTTTTAATTTTATGCTTCGTTGATTTTGTCTAGATAATGAAAAAAAAGTTCTGTCTATTTTTGATATTTAGAATGATATTATTATATGGGGGTGTACTTGTACACTCGTATAGGGCCTTACTGAAGTTTCGAGCATGGAAAGTCAGACGGTTCTTTGAGGAATAAGTATTCGCCACGTATACGAGTAGGTATAATTCAAGGAACGGTATGAATAGGAAATTAATTTTATTGATATGACATCATTATGTTACAGATAAATCACACTTTTATTTAAATGATTTTTTCTTAGTCCAACCAAGCTAATACAAAATTTAAGTAATGCGCTTCGCATAAACGAGCTTTGTGTTGGCTTTGAGCATTAACTAGTTTTTACTAGGGTTAATGAGTTCTAGCTTAAACTAAGCTTTTACTGTGATATTATATTAGAATTCGTGAACAGGAAGCATGTAAATTTAAGAGGAAAGTGAAATAATAAATTAGGATTGTCCTACAAACATAACAGCAATTATTTACACTTTACGTTGATTTTAATCTTAAATGAAATTGTGGTTTATATCAACTTGTACTACCTAGTGGATCTGCGGTAGCCTAGTGGTATGGGTAATGGACTGCTGAGACGAGGTCTCGGGTTCGATCCCAGGTTTACCATGGCACACACCAATGACTTTTCGATGCTTTTCGAAGTTATGTGTGTATTTATCGCAGGTTTATAACCCCGGCCCGGTTAATGGCAATAGGCTCGCCACCTATTACATTGGGACCTAAACATAAACTGGCGAAATGTGGGTGCTAGCACCTCTGCCTACCCCTTCGGGGAATACAGGCGTGAGTTTATGTTATGTTATGTATGTTATGTACTGATGAACTTATCACCATCACCACTATCTACGACTTATTATATGGGGTCCTTGGTGAAAAAGATGTCCATAAAAAACGTGATCCATCGCGCATGATTAACAATAGATCTTTGAATATAAACCCTCTAATTAGAGCAACTTTTATGCAAGTCGTGTCTACAACTAACAGTAAGAAAATAAAGGCTGGACAACATCGTAGTAGTGTAAATACTCGTAATTAATAACAGCATGAAACCTGAAATGAAATATGGCTAAAAGTAAATAAGTACCTCCTATCGATAAAAGTGAAATGCAAAAGTTGTAGGTCACCAACTTATGTATGAACAGTTTTTCACATTGACTTACAGTTTTCGCTATTAGTATTAGTGTATTTAAATTGAAATAAAAAAAGTTTTTGGTTTTTTTCTTCCGATAGGAGGTTTAGTGGTTTAGTTTCGCTGCAAATCGAAGAACACCCTTTTTCACGCATAAAATGCACACCATTTCAGTCATGTACTTCATAGTGAGTTTAATTTATTTTTCTTATTGTTATAACCATATTTCCTTTCATCTTCAACAGGTTGAAACACTTTTTCTTGGGAAGGTCACCTCACCGGCTCGCCCAGCGGTGAAACTGCCAAGACTCTAATTTCCCCGGGCGCCTTTCACAAAATAACTAAGTGTGTGCAGTTGTGGGAACGCCTTCGATGAAACAACAAACTTAGGAAACAATAACACATACATTTGGCTACATGCACTCACCAAGTAACAGATAATCTACATATCTCTAATCATATACAATTCATATAAAGTCCAATGGAGAAAACCACGGTTTTTCCTGTTATCAGCGCTCACTCAGAATATTTATTGGGTCAAATCAGTGACAATTGTCAGCCTACAAATATAAGGACATATGGTGCATGTCCTTTTCACCTTGTCTCCAGCCTGAAGCAGTTTAGGGTCGGTCTGCGTAGCAAACTGCCCCGGATTCACGCGGGCTGCACCAAAGCCCACAACGCCACTGAACGCTTACGCTGATGGTGGTATTCCCCACAAATGCTTCCTTCAACCAGCCACACAAGATAAATCTCGGAGGTACAATTGAACCCTGTATTACAATATAAAACAAAATACGCAACCAGTCTTAACAGAATAGATTCCATCTACAGGAGTTGAAAGAAATCTCTTACCAGAATTACTGGGCGAAGTTCAAAGTCTCAATTTTTTTTAAAATTGGTTATTACGTAAGATTAGAGAGCCAGAGTAGAGAGACACTCAGCAGCTATAAACAGTCTCTCAACAATTCCAAAAGTTTCTTCTTTGAAACTATCCTGATATTTATACCCTTTTTCTAGCAACCACCAAGCAGAAATCGACTTCGCGATCCAGAACCTCACGTCAGTCCACACGGCTGGCAGACCATATTTGACCAGGATTCTCATTGTATTCACGGCCATAGAACAAATACTTTGACAGGAAGTCATATTATTCATCTAGAAAATTTCCAAAATTTCACAAACCGTCGATAACGAAGCAAACTCCGCCATCTAGTGTCGGGAGGACAAGAAATTCGATTCGACTTTCCCATTAAATCGCATAGGTGTCGCTACCTGTTCTAAAACAGCATTTACGTTGTTACATGCTGTTATTTTTGTTATTAATAATTCCCTGATATTTCTATGTACGCTGGTCTAAAATAGCATGTTTATAAGCGATCGTGTTTTGGTTTTTCTTTACCATGGTTTATATCAAATACTAGTTACAATCACAGTACTTTCCTCATGGACTTTCCTTTTATAATTACGTACAAATTATCTAATTTGGATTCAGGAGTTTTGAGGTGGGAACAGTTGGTGTGTTGGAAAGCAATTAGGATCACTCAGATTATGATGATGATTATTAAATTATAAAGTTTAATAAATTTCAAATTATTATTATTTGATTTATATATAATTAAATATAGTCTTATTTTATAATACTTTGATATATTTCAGATTTATAGAAGTTTCATACATTTCATACAAAAGTTCAAGCCAAATAAATAATTAAACATAAACTTATGGTAAAAATACAGGAACAAGTCTATTGGTACAGTCAACGTTTTGTGGGAAGTCACAGTAATCTTTCTTTGGATTGAAGAAAAAGCCTGGTGGACAAGGTAAAGTTACGGGTTTCCCATCCCAACATTTATAATACTGGCTACAGTTTTCATGAGCAATATAAATGTGATCTGATCCTTCAGCAGCACATATTTCAGGAGCTTTGCTAGGGTCGTCGTTTCCAGCACCATTGCCGTCCCATACACCATCTTCACCGCTATCTCTTATTTCAGGAACGATTCTACTTCCACAGTTTACATTTTCTCGCCATTCACAGCGGTCTCTAGTAGGATCGAACAAAAGATTACCCGGACACACTTGGGCAACCGGTGAACCAAATGTGCACGTATAGAATTGATTACAATTTTCATGGGCCACCAAGACTCCGGATGAATCTGAAGCACTGCAAATTCTTGAAGCCTGAGTAGGATCGTCGTGGTTATTACCAACAGGAATTTCGTCTTCTTCGTGTCCACCATCGTTGTCATTGCCAGTATTATCTCTGTCAGGGATCAGCCTTGACCCACAGTCAACGTTACGTGGGAAGTCACAATAATCTTTCTTTGGATTAAACAAGAAACCAGGTGGACAAGGTAAAGGTACAGGTCTTCGGTCCCAGCACTTATAGTATTCGTCACAATTTTCATGAGCAATATAAATATGATCTGATCCGTCGGCAGCACATATAGCAGGAGCTTGGCTAGGGTCATCGTTTCCAGCACCATTGCCTTCCCATACTCCACCTTCACCACTATCTATTTTGTCCGGAATGATGCGACTTCCACAATTTACAATTTCTCGCCATTCACAACGGTCTCTAGTAGGATCAAACAAAAGGTTACCTGGACACGAGCGTGCAACCGGAAGACCAAATGTGCACTTATAGAATTCATTACAATTTTCATGAGCCACCAACACTCCGGATGAATCTGAAGCACTGCAAATTCTAGGAGCCTGACTTGGGTCATCGTGGTTATTGCCGACAGGTATTTTGTCTTCTTCGTATCCACCATCGTTGTCATTATCTTCATCACCTCGATCAGGAATCAGTCTTGAGCCACAGTCAACCTGATATGGCCAATCACAATAATCCTTCTTTGGATTAAATAAGTAACCACGTGGACAAGGTAAAGCTACAGGTTTTCCATCCCAACACTTATAATATTCATCACAATTTTCATGAGCAATATAAATGTGATCTGATCCTTCAGCAGCACATATAGCAGCAGCTTGGCTTGGGTCATCGTTATTGGCACCATCTCCCTGCCAATCACCACCTTCACCACTATCTATTTTGTCAGGAATGATTCTACTTCCACATTCTACATTGTGTGGCCAGTCACACCAGTCACTAGCAGGGTCAAACAAAAGGTTACCTGGACACGAGCGAGCTACTGGAAGACCAAATGTGCACTTATAGAATTCATTACAATGTTCATGTGCTACCAACACTCCAGATGAATCTGAAGCGCTGCAAATTCTAGGAGCTTGACTAGGATCGTTGTTATTACCACCTACAGGTTTATCTTCTGAATTTCGACCATTTTTAGTGATGATTACCGATCCATGAACAAGTGCAGCCGTAAAGAGCACAGCAAATACTGCGCCTGAAAATAATACAACGTTTTTATTATTCTAGTTATCACTAAATATCTATATCATAATTTAAATAAAGGGTTATTTTTATATTTCAAATTATATAATGTGTATATTTTTAAGGACACGGCAAGAAAAAGAAGGGTCTTTTTAGATTTCCAATGTCAATGTCCTGTTTTTAACTTTATCTTAAAGTTCCAACTATTCTCAAAGTTTTATCACAAGTTTGTTTTGGTATGTTATTTTTTGTGTATTAATTAAGTTCTGATAATAAAGACTTATCGAAATGTGGGTGCTAGCGCCTTCGGGGAATACAGGCGTGAGTTTATGTTAATGTTATGTTATAAAGACTTATAAAATTTAATCAATATATATCAAAACAGCTAAGTGAAGCTCTATTTTCATGTTAATACGAAAAAGTTCTTGATCCTTTACTTACCGTTCATTATGAGTTTTTTGTCCGTGAAAAGTGTTCCAATAGTTAATGATGTTCTGTTAATGAATATACAAACACTTATGAACACTTTACTGATTATACACCATTTATATGTCGTTATTAGTTAACTTAATAGGAAGATTATCTTGCCAAGATTATTTAAACACTGATTTAAAGCTGATTACCAGGAAATTCTGCTTCAAAGTACGAACTACGAGGAATATAATGATAAGCGACCAAAAATCAATAATAATATGATTGATGACGCAGTATCTATTCCAGAACCATATTAAAGAATGAATTACATTGATTTAAGAGAATTCAGAGTTATAGAAATAAATAAGAACATTATTCAACAACAATAGTTGAACAAAAGAAATGCACTGACCCTAAATTAATTTCCAAATTAATGAAAATATATAATAGTTGTTAGTCCAGTTGTTATTCTGATAACGACAGATATATGACGAACTGTAAGAAAACCTCCTAAAGTAAAATCAAAAAGCCAAAGCTGTAATTCAGAGTCTGGAGCTGTAAAGAGACGAAAGTATCAGTGATTACGTTCATTTCTCTACTCATTAATCGTATAATATAGAAGCTTAAGACGCCTTCATAGCCATATGATGGAATTCATGGAGCACATTCACAATCCTCTTTAATAATTTGTCTTGACTTAATCATTTACCTTAATGTACATTAAGTTCTTGTATACTCTAAATAAATATTCGAGACATCGACAACCTTTTCAGACGTTCGTTTTTTTAACGAACACAGTGTTGCTGTGATATTATAAATGCGAAAGTAAATCTGTCTGTCTGCCTGTTGTTACGCTTTCACACCTAAGCCACTGAACGGATTTTGGATGAAATTTGGCATAGGGGTAGATAGCCTGTCTCATGGTTTATCATGAGACAGGCTATGTTTGGTCGCGATAACCGATCCACGCGGGTTGAGCCGCGGGCAAAAGCTAGTCATTAATAATTTTATGCACAGCTCGTGAATTGAATGGATTAGATGGATCATAGTTAGAAAAGTATTCACTTGATCAAGAGTTTGATCATGCGTATTTTATTTAGTACTATTATTAAACTTAGTAATGAACTTAAGTTACTAGTAAGTGGCAAGTTCTGCTACAGCTCGTCGCCTCAGTGCTTATTTGTTCTATCTACCAAATTTACAGAAAATTAACTTTAAATGTAGTATTGTTAAGACTCAAATTTCAATCTTATTGGTTAAGAAATTTTTTAAACTTTTTTGCTATAATATAGAAAAAAAGACATTTAAATTTTATCTGTAACACAACACTGTAATAAATATTTTGTGCTTGTTTGCTCTATGTCCACTGTTTGTTTTATATCCTACATCATAACAAATGTTGAGTGCTTGAGTGTTCTATGTCCACTCAATCGACCAATCACAGCCCATGACGCCATGTCTGCCATTTTGTTTGATTTGTCATTGTGGCTGGAGACAATGTTTTTGTTTTTTGTTTTTAAAAATGTCTTTATTTACTTGAATATATGTACAAATTACTTACAAGTAACAGCAACACACACAACTTTGTCAGGCTGGGACGCCTATAAAAGTTTTTTAACACTAGACATTTAATATCATATTATAACGGCAATTTTTACACTTTTAATTACAAAATCATAAAGAAGAATGCAACGTTTTGTTTGAACAATTGCTTTTTGCATAAATTATTAAGTAAGAAAAGAAAAAAGAAAAAAGCTACCTTCATCTAATAAAATGTGACGCTTGCGCATACAATACAATGACCAGTGTACAGAGCAGCGACGCGAGCTGCCCCGCCCCGCGCTGTCCCACACAGTAGGACGAGCGCGGGGACAGCGCGCCTACGAGCGGATCTCACTACATTGGTCAGGCGGAAATAGCATGTAGTGATGGGGCAGACGATAGGTTTTGTATTTGTCGATGTATTGCAGATCTGAGACTGTCGTTCTGCATATGTTAGAAATTAGTATATTAGTATTAAATTTGTTCGTCGTGTAAAATTTATAAGTTAGTTTATAAATAAAATCTTTTAAAGGAGGGAATTTTAAATAAGAGTGAAGGTTTTTTAAATTCGTTTTAAATGGTGTGTTATAAGCTATTTTAAGGACTTTGTTTTGGATAGTTTGTAGAAGTTCGTAATTCGTTAGACAAGTGTTACTCCATATAGGACAAGCGTAGGTTAGACATGGTCTCACCAGGGCAGTATATATACGCATTTTAGTAGAAGGACTTATCTTACTTTTACGGTTTAAAATAGGACCCAGAGAGCCCAATGCCTGAGCACCTTTTGTACGGATATTTACTACGTGTTTAGTCCAGTTTAATTTATTATCTAATGTGATACCTAAGTAACGAACTGAGTCACTCCAAGGTATTAAGTGGTCATTGATTCTAAGTTTGCGTGTTGGTGGCTTGCGATGTCGTGTAAATAGGATGGACTCAGTCTTGGAACCATTTAGCTTCAACTTCCAATTGGTAAAGTGGGTATGCAGCGTGTTCAAGGACAGCTGCAAGCGATCTACTATAAGGTCGATATCCTTAGAAGAAGTATAAGAAGCAGTATCGTCAGCAAAACAGGCAAGTTTAGTTCGAGATTGTATTGGCATATCGTTCACGTAAAGGAGGAATAGGTAAGGACCTAGGATAGAGCCCTGGGGTATTCCAGCAGGTATTGGTAATAATGATGAAGCTGTTTCTCCAATATGAACTGAGAACCGCCGTTCTTTTAAATAAGATTGGATGAGCTTAACAAGATTCAAAGGAATGTTAAGATTCAAAAGCCTATGCAATAGTCCTTCATGCCATACAGTATCGAAGGCCTTTTCGATGTCTAATAGGAACATACCAGTTGATTCACCCAGGTTTAAGTGATGAGAAATGTGTTCGGATACTCGCGCCAACTGATGGGCAGTTGAATGTGATGTACGAAATCCAAATTGCTCATTTGAAATTAGCGATCCAGAATACATTAAGAGTCTTTTATAAATGATCCTCTCGAAAATTTTACCAGTAGAAGGAAGTAAGCTAATTGGTCTGAAGTTACTTGGTATGGTATCATCTTTACCAGGTTTCTTCAAAGCTATCACTTTTACAATCTTCCAACGCGCCGGAAAGTAATTAAGCGCTAAGCAACCATTAAGTATTTTAGTAAGAAGCACCAAAGCTTTCTGAGAGAGGTTTTTTAGCATCAAGTTGTGAATACCATCGTCACCCGGTGATTTACGGTTTTTAAGCTTTTTAATGACAGCACATAATTCACGCGGTGTTACTGGGGGGAGGCGTATGTTACTATTGATGTTACCTAAATGTTCCATTGATTTGCGCACCTCATTCTCAATCACGTCAGAACTTTTCCAGTTCAGAGTTAGACACATGTTGGCGTAGAAAGCACGAGCAAGCTCTTCAGCTTGGTCTGTTGGTGAAGATGCAAAAGTACCATCGCATCGTTTTAAGGTAGGAATGATAGTTGTTTTTGGTTTAAGGGACCTGGTAAATCGCCATAGTTCGGTGTTGGAATTGTCAATCTTAGACAATTTATCATTCCAAATTCTGTCCTGATAATCAACTATAGAAGAGCGTATAGTGGCTTGTAAATAGTTGATGACGGAACGCAAATGTCTCTTGTCTGCTCCAGGCGGCAGTTTTTGCATAGTCCGGCGTAATGTATTTTTATCACGAATTAGCGTTTTAATCGAGTTTGGCAGTGAGGCAGGATTATCATTAGACGTGCTTATGGGTACTTGCGTATCTCTAGCTGCAATAATACTACTAAAAAGCTGTTCAAGTGCATCATCAACTTCATTTCGCGTAGAAAAGGGTTTAGAATGGAGGTAAATGTTCTCGTCCAAGAAACTACGAAATTTTTTCCAGTTGGTTTGGTCATAACGAAAAAACTTAGCGTTGTTATTTAGAAAAATTGAACCGCTAACTCTGCAAAATATAGGTAAATGGTTGGATGATAAAGCTGTTATGGCATACAGATCATCTATCAATTTTGGATTAGACGTAAGTATGAGATCAGGAGTTGTAGGGTTTAAATCCGTACGATAGTTTAACTGAGTTGATGTGAGAGGTGCATTAATAAAGTAGTCGTTAGCAAGCATGTGTCTAAAAAGACATCTTCCTTTAGTGTTAGTGTAACTGCTATTCCAATACTCATGGTTAGCATTGAAATCACCACATATTAGGACATTTGGGCCTAGTTTAAAGAGTTTATCCAAGTCAGAAGATAAAAGGCGCAGATTGGGTGATTGATAAATAGACACAATTGTTAAGTCTTTACCGGAGACATTAACCTTTACAGCTACAGCCTCCATGTTTGCCATGTTCGGGATCCGGACAAGAGAATGATTAATTTTCTTTTTAATTAAGATGGCAACACCCTGGCCACGACCATTTAGATTCTTGTCATTACGGTAGCAAATAAAGCCCGGAGTGTTAGTAATAATATTTTTCGTTAATTTAGTCTCACATAGCGCAATTACATCGACAAATAGACTCACCGCTAAGTCAAGTAACTCAAAAGTTTTGTTTTGTATGCCATCAGCGTTCCATGAAATAAGATTTAGTTGCTTTGAGCTAAACATATTGACCGAGATACTGAAGGATTAACATGACTTTATCAAACATAGAAGTACAGGATTGAAATTCTGTTCTGATCTTCTTAATAATCTCCATGATATCGAGGATTTCCTTGGTTACGCCATCCACGGGTGATTTCACATTGCCGCCATTTTCATTGTTCAGTGTTATGAATGGGTGCTGTTCGTTGGAATCATATTTTGGTGGGTTTTTGAATAAGGACGACCAGGTTTTGAGATCTGAGCTTGAAGTCTGTACACTACTTGAAGGAAGCTTAGTTGGTAGCATAGTTTGGGGCTTTTTGAATGATAATGTGACCTGTTTACGCTCTTGTAATCTTCTACGAAGACTTTCCAAGTATGCCACTCTAGACGTGCATTCACGAAAGTTGGCTGGGTGGTCTTGTCCACAATTACAACAACGAGCCGGTTCAATACGGTCTTTTTTAGAACATTCAGAAGTAGCATGTTTTTCAGTGCACTTTACACACCGGGGAGGCATGTTACAATTTTTCGACGAGTGTCCAAAACTTTGGCATCTATAACATTGAGTTCCTGCTGAGCGGTTGGGCTTAAATTTTTCCATTGTTATCACACAATTATATAAATATTTGGTCTTCCGAAATTTTGCTACATCAGATCCAGGAGCCAGTTGAACCAGAAATGGCGGAGAAGGACTCTTTGCGGATCGAGAAGATTTTAACATAGTCACAGAATGAACTTTGAAGCCAAGTTCTTCAAGTTTGGATTGAATACTGTCACCCACTTCAGCTGGCAAACCCCGTATGACAACTTTTGGAACCTTTTCATCCTTTCTTTCATGGGTGAGAAAGGGAACATTTTTTCCGCGAAGACCGTCTTTAATAGATTGATGCGTTTCAGAAGTATGACAAATTATTGCAACTTTGTTGTTGCCTCGATACTGGAGGTTGAAACGTTTATCAAATGACTCAATTAACTGAACCAACTCGTTGTGAGTTGAATTTTCGTTCAGCAATAAGATTATAGGAGGAATGCGTCCAATACGTACTCCAGGTGACGGTGCGTTGTGAATTGACGAAATATGCTCATCATCATTACCTTCCAAAGCCAGGCCTTCATATCTGTTGTAAGTTGGTAGTTCGCGTGTCTTATCGTAGTGTACTTTCTTGATAATCGCGGCGCGTTTTGCACTACGCCAGTCCTGCTCATCTGTGGATCTTTTTGAGTTGATGCTGGTGCTTGATGAAGATCTTGTAATGTATTTGTCCATAGTGTACGATAAGAAAATTATCGATGGACAATATCGACTACGGTTACATCACTATGTTGATGTTAAGACGGTTAGTAATGTAGGTAAATAGGTAAGGTAACAAGAAGCAAACGTACGCGCACAGTGCAGACCAAACGAGGACAGATGAGGAGACAATGTAAGATTCGCTTCGTTGCTCCCGAAAAAATTTAAAAATATTATTTAAATTGTTGTTTCTAGTAAAATTGTGTTCGACAGACATTAAATTATGTCTAGAACAAGCTATAGGAGCAAAATAAATGAACAAACGCAGCCGCAAACAGAGCAGTAAGTACTTTTTGATTTACGCTAGATTCCGTTCTGAATTTTACACAGAGTGTTGTTTTTTAATAAGCTATGAGCCCCGCAGTCGGACATAACAGGTATGTTCGACTGCGTGGCTCAACGATCCTTTTTCATCGTTATAAGAAGTATGACTGATTGATTAATGTAATGTGTCCTAATTTTCAAACCTAGTTTTTTTTTCATACTTCTGCCAACTCCTAGAAATAATTGTTTGGTATGTACAATGAAGGTATTTAAAAATTATTATTATAACTAACATTGGTTGTGGTGCTTAAACGCTTCGATAACAACTACTTCACTCTGTTTTGCGTTAAATTAAAACACTGAAGGATATTGATTGCTTGAACAATTTTTTTATACCACATATGTAGCAGATAAGCACATGGCCCACCTTATGGAAAGTGGTTACCGTGGCCTATGGCAATTTTTTATTGAAAATAATTTACACCTAGATTTTTATTTTCAATTATTATTATTCTACGATTAATATACTATTGATTTTTATAAAAAAATTGTAAAAAGCACGATTTTTTGTATAGGACACGCCAATTTGACTTTTGTATTTTATTTATCAGCATCAGCTCATCTTGTTGTCACAATACAGTTGTATGTAAAAATAAATGCTGATCAAAACGAAACCAATCACGTCATATTTTTACTTAGCTTACTTACTCCACATATAATTTAGGCATAGGTACTCTGTAGCTACACTGATGTCCTTGCTCGATTATGTTATTACATTGAATTATTTTTTTATCAATTTATTGAACTTTCTGAAGCTTAATCAGTTTACAGGGTTTTGCTTTCTGCTTTTTGCAGTGCAAATTATCGATCGACTGTTAATGTTTTTAAAAAATATAATTAGTTAATGTAATATTTTTTTTTTGTTTTATATCCTTAACAGGCTTGAAAAAGTTAAGAAAAAGCTTTTTGTAAATCATGATGTCGCTGAAAAAGACTACATAGAAGACACTCCAAACAGATATATACCTACTCAAGGTAAACAAAAAGTTTTTGGAGCATCAAAAGGCAAGCAAGGAAACATGTATTCTATTAGCTATAAGCATTTAAAATCATTAGTATAATAACTATAAATAAAAACTTTTATTTAAAATGCATTTATTATTTGCGAGTAAAAAATCCTATCATCTAAAATACTAAATACATCATCCTGTATATACATCTGACACATAGACCAGTTAAGCACGAAAAATTAAAACAGTCTTTTTGTTCTATCTTTATGAGGTATTGTTCTAAGTCCACATTCGTAATTATATTTGTGCAAATTTGTTCTATCTCCATATAGAAACTGTAAAATAAGGTACAATTAACCACCATTTTATACATTACATTATAATAATGTATTCATAGACAACTCATTTATAAAGTAATTCCTTAGAATCTACAAACTAAAGGATATTATAAAAATAGGAATAAAAAATCTTCTCACTGTAAAATGTAACCAATGGTAGATAGGACAAACAAGCACTGAGGTGACGAGCTATTAGCACTGTGCGAATAGATCCCAGTTGTATTAATGTCTTGTACTGTTGTCAATAACATCAAGGTACTTGTTGGATTGGTTCAAAATTACTCCGTCTCCAAGGAAATATACATGAGTCTTGCAATTCCTCGTGTCTAGCATTGGACCAGCGATTAGCATTCAGCAAGTTGGTTTGAAAGGCAGTAAACAAAATGTGTCTCTCCTCTCATTCATCATTTATATTTGAGTGCTCAATCTATTATATGTGTTCGTAATATGTACTATTCCAAAGAATTCTGTACTGTTGACGGATTATCGGGAAGGTATACCGGAAAAAACAAATTTGTCTTGCTTCGTAGCCTTTTTTCGATGTATTAATGTGCAAGTTAATTTGTTTTCTTCATTGCAGCAATACCTAGTTTTTTGAGCAGAAATTCGAAGAAAACTTAGTGACGGTATATCAACTGTATTACTGATGAACAAATGGCTCTCGGTTTAAGGACTCAGATAACAACCTCTTCCCAGAAGCAAATAAAAATGGACCGAAGTGAACTATTAAGCTATGATTCCGAAGGTAAATGGCATAAGACAACTGCAGACGTACGCAATTGATTCGCGTAATTCATTGCGGTTTCTCAATGGTCCACTTTATCCGTATCGAAGTTTAACAAGTAATGTATGCACTGTATCTACTTGCATGCAACTGCAGTTGTATTATGCGGTCGGCTTTGAAATCGTAGCCTTATAAAGCTACTTAGAACAAATGTTCAAGTCAACGTCTAGTACTTTTCCGGTTGGTCTATTTGTGTCCAACATTCTTTGGTTCTCCTTAAGTGTTTTGTTTATACGTCAGAATCACTTTATTTGACATCTTTAAGAAGGAAAAAAATAACAGGAAATATGTAGGAAGTGGCATCATGATAAGATCGTACTTATAATGATATTTGTATTTTTATTTACAGCGGAAGGAGATAAAAATCACAGATTTCAATGAAAAATGCAGTAATTATAATCTGACAAAGATATCGTCTTGATGACCAAACAATGATAGTTACTATGTATTTCTTAGATAGGTATTAATTACTTAATCACGTTCTAACAGCCGAACGCAGCCGATCTGTAATTTTGTAAAGGTTAAATTATTATTCGAATACATCAAGAAAAGTGAATCGCTCGAGCGGGATTCGACCTTACAGGGGGAATGCCTTAACCACTAGGTTCCCGAGTCACACCCGAAGAGATTAAAATTTCCCTTGTATATGTAATCCGTCTTTGAGGACTTTTGAAGGAGGAGTTATCCACCGATATTCTTACGAACTGTCAGAATCAATGCATGAATTTACAAAAATTATTAAACATTTATTTTTGATTACTTCGCCTAAATATTTGAATAAACTCCCCCTGTAAGAGAAACATTGTGGGTTCGAGTCCCGCCCAAGCGATTCACTTTATGCTTTAGTTAATTGCATTGCATACTTATCGCTTTAAAAAATCATTCAAGTAAAATTACAGTCTAAAATAGCACTTAGAAATAGGTTGTGGGGAACGGTATCAAAATACCACGCGGACGAAGTCGCGCAAACCAGACATATTTTTAAATAGTACACATTGATTGCTACGCTTTTTATCCATGTAATAAGTTTCCATTTCATAGGATTCGCGGTTAACAGCTAGGTCCTTTAATTTTTCGATACCCTCCAAATTGCATGAAATTACTCATTGGGTAAAATCAGGCCGATACCATGCTGGTCGCTCGTATCACAAGCCGGATACTGCTGTGATAGTGTCGTTTCGAATATCCGTACATCCGGTCTTGGTAAGCAGAAATTATAATAAACAAAAATAATCCAGCTTATAGATACTTACTGATTACGAAAAGAATAATTATAAATGTGAAAGATGTTTGAATGTTTTGATGATTGTAAGTATGTTTAGATATGTAAATGTACCAGGAATACAGCCATAAATTTTAGCCTGGAATTACGAAGTTGCTAACCAGAGATAGCATCTTTCTCAGTATTTGGACTTTCATATCGTATGAGGGGTTTTAGTAACTAATCAGCTCAGAAGATTGTTCATTAGGTTAGGTTAAGGTTAAGGTTATTGTCAATTAAAAGATAGCTGCATTGTTACAGATGTTTAGAAGATAGTGCATCTCCAAATAATCATTTTACGCTGTTTATTTTGTTTTGTTGATCGATTCGGCACCTATCAGAGGTTGCTTATCATAATCCAATCGCAATTCTATATAACTAAACGTTAATACTCGTAATTATAGATAATGTCGACGATACATATCAGTATAATTTTTCCAGGACATGACACTTGCTGACAAATATCGGAACTCGCTAGTTAAGACAGATTTTCTTGGTCTTCGAATGTCGAAGACCAAGAACATCTGTTATGTTCATATTGTTCACACATATTATTTAAAGTAAAGCCAACGAGACGAGAGAAAAAAGGTAAACAAAGTGACCATTACTGAGTTACGTTACGATAACTAGCGATAATTTTATCTGTCCTTGATGCACGTGCCATACGTACACGACAATGGCCGAGCGACAGCTGTTGTAGTACAGGGGGCCTAGACAACATGCCATCGTTCCGGGACGATTCCACTACGACATTCGCTACCGCTCTGACGATAACGAACCTCAATTGGTAGACAATGTTAATCACATTTCGTGTTCTTTTAAGCGATTCGTAGGGTCGACTTTGTCTATGATCTTTCGTTTTTATGTGGACGATTCCTACGGTCTGTCGATCATCACTGTCAAGAGTGACAAACGTCAAGTCTTATTTCGAAGCGGGAGGCTCAAAATCTATAAATTTAAAGATTTTTAAAATTATGTAGTTATAGAGCTTTGGAAGTGAGATTAAGTAAGTGTTATTCTATTAATATTACAAATATGAAAGTTTGTGAATATGTGTTATACCTAAATAAACATATCCCATAGGAAGAATTTAATCTTTCCTTCATTTTCAGAAATTCTATTGGAGTTTATGGAAAGGTGCAGTAATCAGAGAAATATACAATATTACTTGAAATAAAGGGCATCTAAAGGTAGACCAGCTATGGCAAGACTTGGCAACCACCTGGAATTCGGTTGGTAGTGATGTTAATAAGCCGCCACAAAGTGGAAAATGGTATGTACCATACTGAAACTAGGCCACATACAACTTGTTTTGATGTATCCTATTATGTATTAACTTATAATGTAGGCTTGTTTATGAATGCTTCTAAGAATAATCACAATGTTATTTAAAATTTTCAGTATAATATTGTACAGTTCCATATATTTACCATTTTAAGGTGTGACTGGAAGTCGAAGACAATAAAAAAGCTTTGACCATACGTCAGCATGCTGGTGGCACTGGTGGTGGGCCTCACAGCAGTAATACTCTAACAAGACTCGAGACGAGGGTGCTGGCACTAATGGGCACGCTAGCCGTAGCGGGCCACCCCGACATCCAGGAACAGGGATTTAATGTGAGTTGTTTTATTATTTCCTTGTATTCTTCTTCTTGTATTTGTTTGTATGTTATGCAAACAATAATAAAAAAATGTGCACTATCATTGTCTGCCAGCAATTTTTTTTTAAGTAGGTATAGGTCGAATCATATATCTTGGACATGAAAGGTTTCTTAGATGTATTTTGAAGATAACACGGGGTGAACCTCACCTCCGGCCTAGCACTGTGACCCACAGACGGCGTGCAGTTTTAGTTGGTTCGAGTCCGACATAACCTCTCCTCCCGACTCCGGCGGAGGAGGTTAAAAGATGAATATAAATCATGTTTCTATAATAGGAATTTAACAATACATTCTTTGTATAATATTATTTTGTAGTATTTTTATCTATCTTTTTATTCTTTCAGATACCATCAGCTGCACCATCTCATGTTGCAGATCAAGACATTGGTGTTTAATATGGTATCCATATCCATACTAATATTATAAATGCGAAAGTAACTCTGTCTGTCTGTCTGTCTGTCTGTCTGTCTGTATGTTACGCTTTCACGCCTAAGCCACTGAACCGATTTTAATGAAATTTGGTATAGGGGTAGATTAGACCATGAGAAAGGACATAGGCTATGTTTGGTCGCGATAACCGACATCCACGCGGGCGGAGCCGCGGGCAAAAGCTAGTGTAAAATAAATACTTAAATATCACTTATTGATTTCAATAAAGCCACTACGAGTATAACAAAAACCAATACTTATTGCTATTTTTGTTTGCAGACATTATAACGACAGAACCACAGCGTCTGCCATCAGTGCCATCACCAACACCTTCGCCAACACCAATACCATCAATTTTATATCGCCCGTCCACTAGTCAACAACCGATAGCAGTACTACCACCACCACAACTGACCACACCTGTGACTACTCCAGCTGGGCGAGAAAAAAAAGGCCACTTATGTCCCCAGTTTCCATGCCGCAGCGCAGGCCTCGGGGTGCGCGGCGAAGACAGACACAAGCAACTCCTTTCGAACGGGCAACAAGCGAATTTGTGACCGTCGAGCAACGTCGGGTCTGATTTTGCGTATGGTTATTTGTAAAATAAATCGTGTTTTTCACTTTAATTAATGTTTTTTTATTTCGCAACATAGTATAACATTGCTAAACGAGTATGCAAATGAAATGGATAACATAACATTATATTATTTACTTGAATTAAAGCCTGCTAATCAAATGATCGAGCATTGCTCTTCCTTGAATTAGCTCATTCTGGCTTCCATCGGAGGGTGCAGGTTCTGAGTAATAATCTGCATTATTATCATTCACAGCCACAGCTTGGATATCGCTTATGGCTGGTAATGCAGCCTTAATAGCAATGTTGTGCAATACACAGCATGCAAACGTTATCCTGCTATAGACTGTTCGGGATGATAATGCAGTACTCTGTGTTTCACTAGGCATCTCCAACGTCAGCCAAGCCAAAGCATCGCTCTATGATGTTACGAGCCTGCACATGGCTCGATGTATAGGTACATGGCTGCTTAAGACCCGGTTGCAGCATCTAATGTCGGGATCATCAGCCATGGCCGCTGTGGATACCCGGAGTCACCTGAAACAACCACTTAGCTTAGGATAAATATTGTACTGGCTTTCGCATTAATAATATTAGTATGAATATATCCTTGTAAGTACAAATAGGGTAATAGTATTGAGCCTAACAAGTTTAAAAACAAATTTAATGTCTTGTCTTACCCAGTAACCAGACACATTCTCCACTCACACAGACTCCTCATGTATGGCTCGACCTTGCTTGTGGGCCATATATACCTATAGGAATCATGGGTGGCTCCGCCAAACTTAGAGTTAACAATAAGGATTTCAAATTTGTGGTTGCAAATCTGTAAATTAAAGAAATATAATTCATTTGCAGGACAATATAAACTTGAATAAGAAGGAAAACTATACATTTTCCCCGTGATGGAGCTTTGATTAAGGGCCTCAACCACTTGTTTAATGCACCGACTCGTAGTTCTTTGCGTCATGTGCTACGTAACACCCACGATCCTTTGGTACAAGCCGGTGGCAAAAAAACTAAGGGCACATAGCACCTGAAATAAGATAATTAAGTATAAAGCAAAACAATAAAACTTAACAAGTGATATTGTACAATTCTTCACTGTCTTACCTTTATTTCCAAGGTTTCTCCCGAGATCCCCTTAATGCACTAAAAACTCTTAACTCTGCACAAAGGTCTATAAACGTTAGTCGAAAATGCTCTATAAATAATGTTTCCGGCATCTCATCAACTTTTTCCAAGTCCCGCCGGGAAATATATCGTCTTTGGCGTCTCTGCCAAACATTTTCATTATGCGCTGCCCATAGTAAGCGCAGCATATGCGTTTTCAATGTAATTATAAAGTTAATAATGATTAGAATTTCAATACTCAAAATAACTGAATAAAAAAACATTACCCTCCTTCTTTCGGCAGTCGGGTAGTGACGGTCTCGTATTTCGGCACTCACACTTACCTACTTGCTACACATATGACACACGTCGACATTATATAGCGCTTGCGACAGGGGTCGGGCTTTCGCTGCGGTAGCCATCAAGAAATTCGAAAACGAGCGAAAGGACCAGTCAAAATGTGTGACTTGGCTACGCATTTTAATTGAAGTAGCAACCAAAAAGTTTAGATAACGACGATTGAATGATGTTTCGAATCATGGAATCGTGTGATTAAAACATTGTCTAGCAAATTTGTGTTCGTTATCTGCGGATCACGTGACAGGTCGAAAGCCAATGTCACTTCCATACATTTGTCAACTTTCGACTGACGAAGTAGATAATAGAATGTAACATTGTCTAGGCCCCCAGGAAAGCTATCAGCACAGGGGTTCTAAACTGTCAGATCCGCCATCTTATGAGCAATTTCATTCCTGTCTGGAATGCGCTTGAAGTGATAAATGTTTGGAGCCACTGAAACTTCATTTACCTTTTTTCTCTCGCTTCGTTGGATTTACTTTAGATAAATAAAATAGCTGAAGTGCTATTGGGACGACAGCGTGTTTACAACAATGTTTAAATTTTTTTAGCATCGTGAATGGTGGTCTGTATCTTCTGGACTGCACGTCAGCTTTATTACTATCTAGCGGGGTGCAGTCAATCGACAGACTAAATATATAACAATAAAACAGGTTGATCAGCAAGATTACAAAATATATTAGCCATCTTAAGGCGCACAATTATTGTATAAGGAGTACATAAAAGTTATCGCCATGACCAAGATCAGTCAAAGGTTATCATATCATGAAAACGGATAACATGACGGGTTTGTTATTGATGTATTATACTTGTTATTTATTGTGCTGACACAATTAAAATACAACAGAAATTTAAAAAAGGACTACGGCTTGCTAAAGTGCCATGAAATTACCTAAAAGGCCTTACAAAAACAATCTGAACTTTCATTACGTATATTTATCTAATTTGCCTCGTGTTGAGATAGCACGTATTGTAGGTAAATCCGTTTGCCTTTGGTGACTCAGTTATAAAGCCTTGCTGTGTCCTATATCTTCAAGTGACGAACCTAAACGGTGACGTATCAATTTACTTAGTCGGCGCCAAGTCTATGGCGACACAAGTGTAAACTGACAGCGGCGAGGCTGGAACCAGGTGACAGTATTCTCAATACTCCGAATACTCGTAATTCTTCTCAATCGGGTAGGTAGGTAGGTATATACAATATATTAAGAGCATATTTTATATTATATATATATTATATATCTACGAAGACTCCTACTATCATAAAGACGAGGTTTTCTAGCCGTTTTTATTGGTTGTTTATTTGCAGTATTGTAATAGTTATTGCTAATTTGTATTACTGAAATAATGCACTGCAATTCGTTAATTCATTTATTCATGGTCGTGGTCTATAATATCATTCGGTACTCTGCGCATTGCTTTTGCTTCAGATGTACAACACAACTACTAGCATTTATTGAATTTAGTAAACTACATTTTTTTTTAAGGTTCATCTTGTTAAAAACTCCATATAGTTTGTTAGCTTACCTTCTTAATAGCTAAAATACTCTTAGAAATCAATAACTATTTATTATTGTTTAGTAAACTGACTGTTTTCCTAGACACAAATGTGAATAACAACAACGAACTCATGACGTATTGCGCTACATAATTTTCTCTAGCTATGTTTAAATTATGAGTGTATAAAGAAACTTTTCAAATTTCCACTCGAAGGAACTTGAGCGTCCCTGCAAAGCTGGTGAAGAATTACATCTCATATATCGTAACAAAAGGCGGGGATCCGCATTCATATGTTTGTTCAGTCGATTAAATTTGTACCATTATTCTGTCTTAAGTTTACATTTCCTGAATTTTATTAGAATAACGTACACGTTTGTGTGTCCTCACCAGTTTAGTGTAGTATTTTTGTTTGATATACGCGATAGTAAAGTCTTTAGAACAAGTTGTATAAAGGTAAAAATAAACAGATAGGATATAGTTGTAACTGTGAATTTGTAAAAAACATTATGAAAGTGAAATATGGTCAGGATAAAATGCAGTGTAAAGTGTCCAAGCGAGGCTCTTCTCTGCACGTCTTCAAAATATTTTTCGGACAAACTTGCGGATAAACTTTTGAACTCATAAAAATACATCGCCATGAAATCTTTTCGCCTGAAATCCATATTGGTTACGAGCGCGGAATTTCAATTTGTTATTAAAATAAAACATGACCGCCTGGAAGAAATATTTTAATTGATAATATAATTGATATATTTTACAAAGCACTCGTTTTAAATTGCTTGTTGACCTGTATCATCCATGAAATGGAATCATTTAATGTAATTTTCAACATGCTTCACGATATTTTCTAATCATAGACAATCTATTTTCTAATCATAGAAAGAAAAAATTCTAATCATAGAAAGATAGAACTTTCTCCGATTTTAACTCAATTAGCGTTGGTTTTCTTTCTAGTTAATTTTGAAACCGTTGAACTATAATGTAGTTATCCTGGGAAGCGACTACTCTCGGATCCACTGGTGGTATCAAAAATTTATAGCTATACCAGATTGCTGGGCTTATAGGACTCCAACTACTTCCAACAGTGCCACAGTGATGATATAGTAACCGGGATCGCCGGTTTAATGAGTTCTCCGAGGGTCCCACCGCATCGCAGATTCGTTGTCAATAGTTACTAATCTTAATCTTGATTAGGTATGTGATGATTGTTAGTATATCAAGATAACACACCATAACTGATTGTAGATAGCCATTAATACATACAGTGCAATTCCAAGAAAATTAACAGTCGGTGATTAATATTGATCTTTTGATGTTGAAAGAAATGGTGGAAATAAAAATGTTTCAATATTATGGACATAACTTTTAATATTATAGTCATGATTAAATATTCTCATTGCCGCTGCACCTACTAATATTTTAAATATTTTAAGTGTTCTTTAGGCATTATTTCAGAAATAAATGTAATGTGATGTGATGAACTTTACGACTAACGTAAATTGAGTTATTATAACAATCCTATAGACACTTTGCAATTGAAAAAGCCTCTAAAGAAAGATACCGATAAATTGAGAACTTTCCTGCTTTTTAAGTCGGTTAAAAAGGTTCTTCTCGCCAATATGTGTATTGGCGAGAAGAACCTTTTTAACCGACTTCAGATTAAAGAGCGCAAACTACGTGAGTTTGCGCTTCCTGACACTGCCACTCGCTTCCTCGTGCACTCCTCATATTTATAAATAATTAAACAAAATTGCACAACTATATGCCTATTACT
Source organism: Eilema sororculum (assembly GCA_914829495.1). Classification (NCBI taxonomy): domain Eukaryota; kingdom Metazoa; phylum Arthropoda; class Insecta; order Lepidoptera; family Erebidae; genus Eilema; species Eilema sororculum. Next base: position 12,125,854 of record OU618552.1, on the reverse strand, counting down.
GCTGATGTCTCAGATACTATTATACTTACAGTACCTATACATTAAATATATACTATAAAACTGTAACCAAAGCAAAGGAAAAGTATTTTTTGTATTCTTTTTTTGCTCAATTTCAACATTCCTGTATACTATGGGTCACGTTTTGTTACTTGAAATAATTTTAATTTAATTTAATTTATAATTAAGTTTAGGCAAAATAATCGTTTTTTTTTGTTTCTTTTTTTTTAAAAGAATATTAGAGCCGTAGTTACTAATATTCCCTCTAACCCCTCCAGCTAAGCTTAATTGCTTGTGTTAGGAGTGGGTTCACGTCGATAGTGTAATGGCCAGGATCGAACCCGGGACCTCTCGATCGTAAGGTCGACTCCTTAACCACTAAGCTACCGACGCTTAAATTATTATAAAAATTATCTCTTCTGGTAAATAGTGAATCTCCCACATCTGTTAGACAAATATTGATTTGCAATGTGGCAGTGACCTTCTGACTTTACATTAGCTTATAGAAACCCGGATTTCTAGATAATGGTAGGGTAAAAATACTCAAAAAATCAGTAGCCAACTTGTTTCGCAATTGATTCATAAATAAATTATATATCTATTATATACTTATCTTATGTATCACTTTTGGGCAGATTACTTTGAGTTATCACGATTATACTTTAAATATTTCCTTTAAAATATCACTGTTTAGTCATGACATTAACGAATTACAATATGACGCCATTTATGTGAAAAAAAAAACAAGCGTGACGGTGTTTGGGAATTGCCGATAGACGTGAAAAAAGTATATACCTATAGATACATTCGAGAGCAATGAATCTGGGTCACTTAAAGAATCTGAAAAATCTCGCAAATTTGTGTTTTTGGTACATACATAGAGTATCATCATCTACGATGATGATGATGATGATGATGATGACATAGGGTACGGAATTGGAAATTTTGTTCACCCTAAAACGTTCAACGCGCCTAAAGAAGTTTTCAATTCAAAAACTAATTTTACTTTTCAGTTTCATACAAAAGTGAGCCATAATAATATCCACTAGTAGAGAGATTATTTTATGCTGTAGCCGGCCTCAGAATCTCATTGAGTGTAGCAAAGACGTCGGCTTATACCACGATAATCTGCGGCGCAATATCAAAAGCGTTTGCAGCCATGTAGGTATTATGCAAATTTGCTCCGATAAGGGAACTGTTCACTCCGGCCATGTATAAAATTAAAATATATAACTTTGTAATGCGTTCACCTGCCGTTTTCAATGACCGTGCATATTTAATAGAAATTTTGTGTCTTAGAATATTCTACGACGAGCCTTTTCGTAACTCAGTTGGGTTCGTCTTATACGACAATGTACTTTGATTTGAACCAAGAGAGACCTGTATCTCTCAATAATTAATAATATTATATAATTGTTATCTTTTATATAATTCAGACATAGAATAATATGTTTTGACTGTCACATAATTACCTATTTTATTGCAAGTGTATGTAATCGAAGGCATTTAATAGGATTATACTTTGTTTTTAATCGATATGAAAGATACCGTCTATTAAAATATGTGCGTTTTGTTAGATTTAGGTAGATATGTATTCAAACTGTACATTTATTATTATAAATATAAATTGGAGTGACATTTTTTATCAGCGTCATTAAAAATACAAAATGATAATGCACTAATTACATTATAAAAATGTATTTGATAAACTAATATAGAATATAAATCCTTCCTTAAATAGATATTAAAGTGAAATCCTTGTGAGGTCTTTTTATTGTTTTATTTTGTGAGTAGTACCGCAGGAGCGCAGTAAGAGGTTTGTACCCGTTGATGTCACATGGTATCTGCTTGCTTCCCCGTTAGGCCACGGCTGCGAAATCCGTGGCGTGTTGCGAGGCAGCGCAAGCCATCGGCAAGGCAAACAAATGAGCTCAGTGGCGGTCGGTGTCTCTCTCTTATTGCGTTGCCGAGCCGCTTGCGCTGCCGAACCGCTTACACTGCCATACTGCTCGCCGCTGTACTCGCGATCACAGTGTAGTATCTAGTGAGTAACTGAAGTTCCAATGAAATTTTCCACTTACCTGTATCACAATTACGTATTATGAATAGTAATTCGAAAAATAACTGATTCAATGAAATTTCTAGATAATATGACCTAGTGTAATACAATACCGCTATCTGTAAAGCGATCAAATATTCATTTTAAAGTTTGATCAATATCTAACTAGTATCCTTTCTTTGTCGCACGTATTTATCGTACTAGAATTATGTACACTCACGTGTTTCGTTCTTTTTGAAAGCTTTTATCAAGACAGTCAAGTTCAACCTACGCCAGTATTTGGAATTGTTACACTTATCTTCTAGATTTGACCCTAGCTTCATGTCATCTAGCCAGATGCAGTCAATAAAAAGTGAAGTAAATAATTTGCGGCAGGTTTAATAATTTGGCGGAATGTGCCAGTGGTTTTTCTAAGGAGTCCCGTAAAATCAGTCACTTGCGTTTGATTACAGCGTTGGATCACGGGTTCGAATCCTGCTGAGTGTAAATGTTTGCATGCTTGGTTATAATATTTAAGACTTTAAAAATAAGTTCTTTATAAGCATTTTTAACTAAATGTTTGCAGTTCAGTAATCTAGCAATATTAGATACGAGACTAGAAAAATCTCATATCATGAAATATTTTAAATGAAGATACACTAGATTTGGTTGAGTTACTAATACTGGATTTATACTTTGTAAGTAACCGGGCCTAGAAACTTCGAGCAAAACTCCACTACTTTACTCTGCCGCTTTAAAAACTGAGACGGTTGAGAAAACAGCCTCCGTAAATATCCAACGGAAAGCAGTTTATTGGTTGTTTGTAATAGAGATGGGAAAGTTTGAAAGTGCTCGTCTCTGTAATGTACAGTCTACTGCATCTAATACGATCGGTATCTGGGCACTTCTCTCAAGTACTGAGTTAGAGCAACAAGCTACTTTTGTTCTAAAATTCACATAGTTTGCTTGAAATTCAATAGGATTTACAGAAAAATTTAAGGTTTTAAACTAGTCGATAAATCGTTTAAGACTATTTTCGAAGTCATTTTCATTGTAGATGCGATTAAATTCTGTGAAACTACATGAAGATTATAAATTGATACAAATTAGTATTACTTAGTTTATAGACATCTGAATAAAAAATATGTATGTGGCTGAAGTCAAATAGTTTTCAACTTCAGTCGCGATACATAAGTTACTTTTTATTTTGACAAAATTAAACCCCAGATGTATCTACTATATAAGCGAATATTACGTAATAAAATTCATTGTACTTTTCATAATAACCATAAAGGCCTTTTCAGGTAGCAATTACATAAGTTAGTTGAGCTTATCTATATATTCTGGAGTCAAAACTAAACTAAGTACTAGATTGTACTACATAAGCGACAATACTAGTTCTTTTTACTAAGCGACAATCATCATTTTTTTAATATTCCACAGGATTCTTCGCATCGCTATCTAGAACCATGGTAAGCTTAGCTAGCTTCTGTAATAGAATGTAGTATGCGGATAAACATACTTTTTTGTAAATACATATTTATTATACATCAGAATAGAACCATTCTCTTTGTCATTCTCTCAACTCAGTTGGGGTTGACTTTCTACTCTGACTAAGATGCGGCTGAACTTTGATATTTTCCGTGAGGCGACTGCTATCTGACCTCCACAACCAATAATTGGCAATATCAAAGTTCTGTAGTTAAACTTGTCGGACTTTTGAAAGCCCCAACTACGCGAAACGACTAATATAGATGTCTGAGGCGTGCGACCAGACCAATGCAAATCCCCTTTTTCATGCATAAAAATATTTGCTCTGAGCGGGGATCGAAGCCGCGCCTCCTGCGTGGCGGCCGCGTTCACTACCCCTCATAGTTACGCGTGAAGCAGTTAAAATAACGGTAAATCAATCAATCAACTCATTTGCCTATTGCAGTTCACTGCTTAACATAGGCAGGCGCTTACTAAAAATGCCTAGATGTTAGATTCAGTCATCATCATTCATCATGTAGATTCATATAGTTAAACTTCTTTCCCTTGCTACTCACTTTTCGCTTTCATCTCGTAGTCCTGGGTTCACTTTTTACAGTCTGCGTGTTTGACTGAACTTTCTATGAAGTTACTCCTATAAAACCTTCACAATCGATATGACGATATCGAAGTATTGTAGTTAGACCAGTTGGTGGACTTATTATGTCTCAAACTATCCGGAACGGAATCGACGGCTTTACTATTCTACGAGACACGGATAGCCTAGACCTCACCTTTCCTCAAAACTCTTTTAAATATTCACTATTAATCTAATATGGATTGAATTTAACCTATCTCCCGAAATTATATCCGTTTTGATATTGATTCAATAGGCTCAACTTAACGTAAGAGAAAATGGTGTATCCCATTAGCGTTTTCGCCATAGCGGCAAGTTCGGACGTGTTGAGCCTCCAATATCTAATCTAACTTAGTCCAAAACTGATGCTGTGGCGTGCCGACAAGTTCTATCAATTTTGCGTTTGTATTTAGAGCAAGTTTGGTTAATCGGTACACGCCTTCGGTATTCAGGATAATGTTGATAGTTACACGAAGTTATGATTTCGATTAACATAATAGGTTTGTGGTCGGACTCACACACCGTACGCTATACTTCGCTAAAGTAAATTACTGTAGGGATAGAAAATTTGAATTTTAGGACTAGTTTTATATGTGATTGAATTCAAATTACTGAAATTTTGATGTATTCTGAATATTTTACGATAAGTCATGTTTCTTGTAATAATATATTTTCATTTTAGTGTAATTCATGGGTGTATTCAGCCCATGCTCATCTTCTTTCGTAAGATTTGTTTCCAAGGAATTTATAAGAACACTAGCTTTTGACCACGGCTCTGCCCGCCTGGATTTCGGTTATCGCGACCAAACATAGCCTATGTCCTTTCTCAAGGTCTAATCTACCCTTATACCAAATTTCATCAAAATCGGTTCAGTGGTTTAGGCGTGAAAACGTAACATACAGACAGACATTTCGCATTGGATTCGGACTGCAGTCCAGTGCAGTTCAGACGGCAGTTCGTTCCATTAAGTCTGATAAGCCAAATCAAAAGGAGAAAAGGGATCAAGCAAACCTCGGGCTTGGAGATGAAAGTCTCGCATTCAACCAGGAACACCGCTAAGGTGATGGTAATAACGATTTTCCGTGCAATGTAGACACGTACATAACGTGTACGGCGTGTGATTGTATTTAATCTTACCATTCTGTTTTAATATTTGATATAAGATGATCCAACTCAACGAAGGTAAATGAAGCCCGCATTTCCATAATTAAGCAACACAAGAGACAGCAGCTTGAGAACTGGCTCAAGGTTCTTGTAAATTTATACCGTCCACGGAAAATGTTCAGTGGCTCTAAACTTACTGCAACTGACTAAAGTACTCTCGAAACTCTTTAAAGCTACTTTGAATTACTTTAGTAGGCTAGATTATTTAGGAGCTATGTTTTAGCTAGCTCATTGTATAAAATTTGGAATTGTTAAAGTATTCATATTATACTGTTATTTTTATTCTCATTTTGTATAATTGATTTCACTATTTATACTTTACTTGGCACCAGTGAACTTGCATGATAGTAGGATACAAATTTAAGATGACAAGAACTTTAGGGTACTTCTACACGATGCAAGTAGCTTGCGCATGTTGAGGAACATGCGCAGGTTATATAATTTTGGTAAAATTAAATTTTTAAGTAATGATTTAATACGAATTTTCGTTCGTCGAGACATTTTGCGCGATTAATCTAATAAAGCCCGCACGAATACCAAGCACTGGTAGTTCTCGAAAGCAAGTAACTTGCGCGTATTACTTGCGACAGTGACCCGTGCCCTTTACTTGCTCCAGTTATTTGTACCATGTACTAGTACTTGCACCGTGTAGAAGCGCCCTCATAAATATATTTTCTAGTCTCAAATGCTTATCATTTTCGTAAAAAAGTTATTTAACAACATCGTTACCTTATAATCTAGAATATCTCAAATCTCTGCAGTACTATGTTATTATTCGCCAAGAGATGGAAGTTTGAGTTAAGACCACACATTCCACCAGTATGCAATAAAGATAAGTAATCAATCTTTAAATATACAGGGTGTATTTTTAAAACGGGGCAGTAAGGGCAAGTACCTTAACCGTTGCAGTTACAGCAAAACGTTTTTAGAAGACCTTCCCTAACTTTTTGACATATTTTGAACTGCATTCAAAGATTTTGTAAAAAACTTACAGTTGGCAAAAAAAATGCAAAAAGTCCAAATTTTTTTTTATGCCAATCGATTCTATTTCATGTGGGGATCAAAAAACTCTATGAGACCATTTTAGCTTTCAGTACTAGGAAAGACAGAAATCGCCAAAAACGTTTCCCATACATTTCGGCAACAGAAACAAATTTCTACGATGGTCTAACTTTTTGTTATGGCCAGGAAGTGGGTAGAATTGACTGTAAAGTAAATAAAAAGAATTTTTACCCTCAAATTTCGAATTTGATTCGAAAATCTGTGTGTTATACTTAGTTTAAGCTGAGAAACTTCGTATGAGTTATTAATTAAGGATTTTCGCTAAAATGTCTTCTAATCGTGAAAAAAATGACTTATTAGAAGCGTATTTTGTCAATAATCGAAATGCGGGAGCTGCATTAGTGTGGTACCGCAATAAGTATCCGTTGCGGCATGAGCCAACAAGAAAGGTTATTACAAATCTTTTGAAAAACCTGGAATTGCAGGGTTCTTTCAAAAGAAAGCGGCAGCCTCGTGTGGACATGGACACGGAGATTGCGGTTCTGACTTATGTCGAAGCATATCCAGAGGTATCGTCCAGGCAAGTCGCCCTTGAAGTAGGTGTATCCCACTCCCTTGTGATAAAGATATGGAAGAAATACGGCTACAAGTGCTATCAATATGGGCGCATAGTTCAAGTGTTACATCCGGGTGGTGATGTTCGAAGGCTTATTTTTTGCAGATGGCTAAGAGGAAAAATAAGCAGAGATCATGAATTTTTAAATAACATACTGTGGTCAGACGAAACGAATTTTTCCAATAACGGTATGTACAACAGAAAAAATCACCACTATTGGTCCAAAGAAAATCCACTAAGAGTTACGGCAAGTCATAATCAGGTTCGCTTCTCATTCAACTGTTGGTGTGGTATAATGTCCAATCGAGTCATAATGGTGGAATTTTATGAAGGGAAACTGAATTCTGCTATGTATAATGAAGTCATTTTACAACATCTTGAAAACGAGATGGACGAATGGCCCCTGTCGGAATTGCGAAAAGTTCATTCTCAACAAGATGGTGCTCCGCCACATAACAGTCACCTTTCACTTTCCAATTTGAGCCGCCTATTCGGTACACAGTGGATAGGTACACATGGTCCAACACAGTGGCCACCTCGTAGCCCCGATCTAACACCACTTGATTTTTTTTTATGGGGCTTCGTGAAAAACGAGGTGTATAAGACGACGTACGCCAGTGTTCAAGAGCTCAAGGATGCATTAATGACCATTTTACGTAATATTCATCCCAGAACATTATTAGCCGCCATTCGTTCAGTGCAAAAAAGGATAGACTTATGTATTCGTGAAAATGGGAATCATTTTGAGCAATTTATTTCATAAACCAATTTCTTAAATGTTTAAATGATTTTTTTTATTTAAAAAAGTTAAAAATTTTACCTGACCTATTTTCTAGTTTCGAGTTGATTTATCATATTTCCGAACGAAATGTATGGGAAACGTTTTTGGAGATTTCTGTCTTTTCTAGTACTGAAAGTAAAAATGGTCCCATAGAGTTTTTTGATCCCCACATGAAATAGAATCGATTGGCATAAAAAAATTTTTTTTAACTTTTTGCATTTTTTTTGCTAACTGTAAGTTTTTTACAAAATCTGTGAATGCACTTCAAAATGTCCCAAAAAGTTAGGGAAGGTCTTTTAAGAACGTTTTGCTGTAACTGCAACGGTTAAGGTACTTGCCCTTACTGCCCCGTTTCAAAAATACACCCTGTATAAATACCTACTATCTATCTATAGATGTGGTAACGTCATTGTAATCTCAAAATATTGAAATGCATTGATAAAATAGATTGATCACGATACTCACCATCAATAATAATATCAGATCTTGATTTATACTTATTAGTTGAATAGCTGTTGCCCGTGGTTTCATCCGCGTGGAATTGTCATTCATCCGTTCAGCAGTTAGAACGTGATTGACTAACAAACATTTTTTCAAACTTTACATAATATTAGTAGAATGACGAGTACTAGGTTAGTTGAAAACCACTAGATATCTCGGGAATCAGGTATTGTTTTGCGTTTCCGAAGTATTCTAATATCTCTAATAGTAATGAGAGTTACCATACCTGTTTCAATACTTATTAGCTGCTTCTTCTTCTTCTTCGTGTCAATGGCTCATCAATTTCTTGAATTTTGTCGGCCCAATACCTGGCCACAGCCACAGCATTGTCTGTTGCCCTGCACAGGTCTGCGATGGTACAGGTGGAAGGACACAGTGGGCAAGAGAGCAAGTGTGGCATGGACTGGGATGGGACCCCGCAGTCGCAGGGTGCTTGTGACTGTTCTATATAGCCCCATTTTGCCCAGCTGCTGTTGCTATTAGACTAATACCTAGGTACACAAAAATAGCACTCACAAAAATTTTAGATTTACAATATAAAAATAATATCATATTGCATTAATATCGTGCTGGTATTATCATAAATAGCCTTCCGGACTATCAAGTTGAATTTACGTAATCATGAAATGAAACCGTACATTCCATAAAGGTTGAATTGATGTCTTATTAGCCTTTATTTTTCGGTATCGTCGCTACTTCGATATTTCGGACTCAATTTCTCATAGTAACTAATACCTCAGTAAAGAGTACCCGCGATAACCTTAATTTATTTTTGAACTATGGCGGTATATACCTACTCAATTTTTTTTATAATAATCGGCACCCAAAACGTTGGCAAAAGTAAGGTTTCCAAAATGTATTGCTTGAAGTCCCGAACTATTATAAAAAACTATGAACCCACATTTCGCCAGTTTATGTTCAGGTCCCAATTAAAGCCTATTGCCATTAACCGGGCACTTATAAACCTGCGATAAATACACACATAACTTCGAAAAGCATCGAAAAGTCATTGGTGTGTGCCATGGTAAACCTGGGCTAGAACCCGAGACCTCGTCTCAGCAGTCCAGTAGCCATACCACTAGGCTACCGCAGATTTTTTGATATTTCTAAACTTTCATAACGAAAACTAACACAATTTTTCTATTAGATTTTAAAGCATTTAAAGCATAGGACTAAAAAAAAATGTCCTATTTTCAATAACAAATTTTCTAATTTAATCTGTGCATTGAACCTAAAACTGAACTGTAACGAAACTACCAGTAGAAGTAATTCAGAACCACAGTTACCAAATATCTGTAGAGTCATATCAATCAACTGCATTAAGTAAGGTCACTGAACATTCACTGTAGATGGCATAAAGTTTTCATGACTTCGTCGGTTCTGCTAGTTTTGCGGAATTTCATACATAACAGTCTCCTCAAAAGCAGATGTTTACTGTTTTATTGCTTTTCTATCTGCAGACGGCAAAGAATTAAGAGAAGATCGTAAAATCCAGACTCGGTTTTAGCTTCCGGAGTTGGAAAAAATTTGCTTACAAGCTATTCTTTTTCGATGATGCAAACATTTGAATTATTGATAAATTACGTTAATATTAAGATACTGTTAACACTGTGCAGTACTAGTAGAACTCACAGTGCCGTGAGAAACTAACATACCTAAAGACCACGCTATAAAAATAAACAAATACTTTGACCAACGAGTTAACCAAAAATGGCTATGTGGTTAAACTCTACGCCGTAGAAGTAGGAGCAAGGGGAATTCCAGCTAAATCCCTGTATAACTTATTTAAAGACCTCGGATTGCCAAGAGCTTCAGTAAGCTCTTTACTCAAACGAATATCTAAAACAGCCTTGATAGAATCTTACCAAATTTGGATAGGTAGAGGGGGGAACACGACTGACGGTGGAGGTGAGCTCTGATGCATCACAAGGTGGCCATCCTAAACCTACACCTGGATCGCAAGTCCCAGGCGCCTTCACAGTGTTCCTCTCTGTTCCACGCCATGGACCCGGCTAACGCACGGTGAATTCATGGAATGCTAAGAACCGGATCTCTTTAGTCTAGTTATTACATATAGGAGTCTAGAGGAGGCCATCTCAAAACTGAAGATATTCATTCAAGTCCGACATAACAACCTCGCTAGGCTAGCAGGTATCCGTTATAGTTTTTGACTATTATGTCGATCAAAAACACAGGAATATAAAGAAATTTGATTGGATCAACCTTTTGAATGGTGTGATTATAAATTGCAGTCATTAGAAGACACATTTAGTTTATTTAAAAGTGCCTCATATGATAGTGGTCCCAGTCGCCGAAAGCCTCGTATTTTCGACACATACCTAAGTTTGGAGATAAATCCATACTATAAATGCGAAAGTAACTCTGTCTGTCTATCTGTATGTTACGCTTTCACGCCTAAACCACTGAACCAGTTTTGATGAAATTCGGTATGAGGGTAGATTAGACCTTGAGAAAGGACATAGACTATAATATTTGGTCGCGATAACCGACATCCACGCGGGCGGAGCCGCGGTCAAAAGCTAGTATCACATAAATATCTGTGAGAAAATTTAGTTTGCATATTAAAACCAAAATTGTACAACATTGACGAATACTTTGTAATTTTAAATGACTCATTTCAAGTTCAGTCAAATAAGCGCTGCTTTCGAAGTGTTATTTATTTACAGTAATCATTTAGTTCAGTGAAATTTTTGACTTACTTATAACCTACTTATTATTCAATTTGTATAAAAATTTATAATAGCTTTTGCCCACGGCTCCGCCCGCGTGGATGTTCGTTATCGTGACCAAACATAGCCTATGTCCTTTCTCAAGTTCTAATCTACCCCTATACCAAAATTCATCAAAATCGGTTCAATGGTTTAAGCGTGAAAGTGTAACTTAAAGACAGACAGAGTTACTCTCGCAATAATAATATTAGTATGGATAAATCAACCAGAATGGAACTGCGTTATGTGTAAAATCATTTTATATCATCAGGAAAGTCAAGATTTTCAAAGCTACCAATGCCTGCTACTTCATCATTTCACTGCACCCTTAATTATTTTTCTAAAATAAAAGTAACTTAAATTACGCTTTATAACACTAGCCTTATAAAACATACCTCAGAATATTAGAGGCCTAGTAGAAAGGAACAAACATTTTTTTAATCGCTATTTTCTTATATCGGTACCGTGTACTAATTCGATTCACTCAATAAGAAAACAATACTTATTAATATTGAAAACTGGCACTTCAATTTTATTCATTTGTGTAGATAAATATAAAAAATGCATCTTTGTTTCTGAAATTAAGAATGGAACCATAGCATACTCAAAGGAATCATGAACATAAAATTTATACCGCATGACCGAGCCACGAATAATATCAGTGTTTGTTTAGCAAGCGCATGGCTGTTAAATTGCCGCAGTCAGTCTTTGTAGTGGTTTATAACTAACAAGATTGTATTCTATTGTACAGAAGAATATCTATATACTAGCTGTCCCGGCAAACTTCGTTTCGCCTTAGAAATTAGAATCAATTAGCTGTATAGAATTCTCCTAATTATTCTGAGAACGGAAAGCATTTCGATTCGACACTAATAGGTCAACGGGGGCCCATACTTACACCTACGGAGCCTATATACCTACCTATGGGACCCATACAACCATATACCGCTCAAGGGCGTTCATCCATACTAATATTATAAATGCGAAAGTAACTCTGTCTGTCTCTCTGTCTGTCTGTATGTTACGCTTTCACGCCTAAACTACTGAACCGATTTTGATGAAATTTGGTATAGGGACATGTTAGACCTTGAGAAAGGACATAGGCTATGTTTGGTCGCGATAACCGACATCCACGCGGGCGAAGCCGCGGGCAAAAGCTAGTACTACCATAAACCATTAATTTTTCGACTTAAATAAAAAAATAGCTAACATAAATATTTTCGCGGCCCAAGCAACGGGCATTTTGTTAATTCAGAAGAATGTCTACTAATCACCCTCTTACGATATTTGCACGCATTACTTATGTCAATTCTATATCAAACGTCAGATGACATAGAAGAATATCCGGCAGTATTAGAATAATAAACACATTTTTTTCCAATTCGTATTCCAAATTCCAAAATTTAGACATGGCGTATGTCGGATCAGCTATTTTATATGGTGGTTATGTATTCTTAAATTTTCTAATTATCCGCGCAATTTTTTTAATTTTTTATGTCATAAGAACCTTCACCTAACAATAACGAACACAACAAAAAAAGAATTAGTGAAATCGGTCCAGCCATTCACGCGTGATGTCGTGACCAAGGGAAATAGGGATTCATTTTTATATATATAGACTAGCTGTCTCGGCGAACTTCGTACCGCCATATTTTCCACCCGCGTGCAATTCCATTCCCATTCCTGTTCCCGTTCCCATTCCCATTACTATTCCCATTCCTATTCCTATTCCCATTCCCATTCCCATTCCCATTCCCATTCCCATTCCCATTCCCATTCCCATTCCCATTCCCATTCCCATTCCCATTCCCATTCCCATTCCTACTACTACCTACTACTACTAAATACTAATCCCGTAACGTAAACATAAACTACTCTCACATAATAGAAAAAGTTTGTATGAGAAAAAGAAAAGTTACTTTCTGAAATTTTCTGTACAACTGTTTTATTATTTTTTTTCGTAAGAACCTTCTCCCGATAATAACAAACACAACAAAAAAAGAATTAGTGAAATCGGTCCAGCCGTTGGTGAGTTATGCGCTTACCAACACATTTTGCGATTCATTTTTATATTATAGAAGATTATGCACTTCAAACAATTTAAACATAGCAGTTTTTAATAAAAAAAATCTAGTAATTTGAAACTTTCTATTTGGCAATTAAATACCAAATAGTAAATGTGACTCCATTAAATATAAATTTTGATATTTTCATACGCAGTTTTGATAGGATTCCAAGAAAATAATTTACTTTAACTTAGCGAGTTTTGTGACAGCAAAACTGGTACCAATGTGTCGTGGTTTAATATAAACTTTCCAGTCAAAAACTTTTCTGAAAGGCGAACTCTTTCTGTCGCGTCCATAGGACACGTCATACTCACCGCAAAGCAATAAGCGACGAAATATAATATAATATATTATAATCAAACGAACTTCTTTGATCGATATTATCACGTCACCTGATGGTAAGGTAAACTCAAATTCTCGGAAAGAGGGTCACCATCGTAAACATCAGTGGTGGCACTTAGCTTGACGGCCTCATCAGATGCCTTTTCACGCCCCGCTTAAAAGACCCGGGACTATAGGAAGAAGGGAACACATGAGCTGGCAGGGAGTTCCAGTTCTTAGTGGTGCTTGTAACATCGTCTGTGGCGTTGCAGTAGTGAACGCGACAGCCACGCAGGAAGCGCAGATTCGATCACCGCTCAGTTCAAATATTTGTATGTATGAATATGGCTATTTGCATTGGTCTGGGCACAGAATAGATAATAGTAGTGTCTGGGTGTTTCTATGTATAATATGTATGTATTTACAAAATAAAAGTATTAATTAGATACTTCCGCATTCTAGACTCCATAACACAAGCTAGTTAAGCTATCCTTACCATATATTGAATAACACACTTGTACTTTTCCACTGACTTTATTTCTAGACCTGACCGGTTTCGCCTTATGGCATTCTCAAAGGTTCAATATGTGTAGCAGATTCCACCAAGCGCCATCAATCTACAGTATAAACATATCCTTACCATAGATCTAGATAGCGTTGTGTAGAATGTTATGGAATAGTTATTTAATTATAAAATAATTAATAAAATATGGTAAATATTTCGGCGAGTGTTCTACTATTAAATGTTTTGTGGTCAATCTATTCAATTTAAGAAATATTCGAGTGTTCATATGTTGAGTATTATGGATATTATAATTCAATCAATCACTTCTATCAGTCTACTGGTGTGAACATAGGCCTTTCAATGTTGCAGCGCTTTTAGCGTACGCTGGTCCAGTTGGTACAAGGTTTTATTTCGAGTTTTCCCTCTCTCGCAGTATCGTCGGTGTATTTTTCCGTTAGTGGCCTCTTACTTCACCCTTCGGATGAGATGGGGTTGTGATACTTATATTCTTTCTCCGTCACCACACAGATCAATTTATTAAATCGCATGAAATTGAAGACAACAAGAGCTGACTGAAACGATATTCACGTAGTCCTCAAATAAACATTATCTACTGAATCACGTAACTCTACGTGTATATTTTTAAACAATACTCCTAAATTTGACGCTAACGTCGACGTATACAATCACACAGACATTGTGTAGATTGCAAGATCGGCTTTCAAATCCGTTTTTGTCGCAAATGTAGTTATTTTTAGGACATGTATGGAATATTTAATGAATTCTACCTCCTTTCTCTACCGTATTACTAATAAAGAGTTAAAATGCTCTGCCTGCACCCGTGTTTCCCTTTTCCTACAAAAAGCATTTATCATGGCCGTAAAGTTAGGGACCACAATACATTTTAAGGTTAATAGCGTCAGAAATGCTGGTCCGTATCTTCTGGGCTCATTTTTCCTAGCGTGGTGCATTCAATTGACGGACCAAATATGTATATATGAAAAATAAAAGAAAAATATAACCTTTCAAATCGATTTAGATAATATGCTCAAGGCGGGACTTCCTTACAGGGGAATGCTCTGACCATTTAGACTAAATGAACACGAGTTGAACATTTAAATTTTTCTTATATTAACTATCTTGGGGTGACGATGTAGGAGTTCCAATCAAAATCAAAACATGAAAAGTAAGTGAAGTTTTATATATTTTGCATTTGATGTCGTTCATTCTCCTTTATTCGTATTCACCTACTAATAATAAGTAGTAACTCGATTCTAAATCTACTCACTACTGGGGACTTATCTACCAACTCGATTAGCATATCAATCCATCTTGAGCTACAAGAACTTTAGAGTTGATCCGCACATTGATGGAAAGGGAAATAGGCACTAAAATTTATCATGAGCCTCGGAAACATGATTTATTCCAGGTACCATTACGGTAACGAAGGTATATAATGTTATTATGATGTATGTACGGGCTCAGGTGCACAACCGATACGACGGCAAGTTATAGTCGACATAAAGTGGGATTCCATCCGTGCGGTACATTCCAGTCGATGTTACTGAATTCATTATTGATAACTTAGAAACTAGGCTCAAGATGCGTTGAAAGTATAGGGGATGTTAATTGATCAATTTAGTGAAATAGATTTGCTACCGATTTCAAAATCATTATTATTGAACCTTTACAAAAAACAAATGAATATTTTGTTTTGCTTAGCTCTTTTTCAGCTTTGAACATTTTGTTTGTACCCTAGTTTAATCTAAACATTCGAGGTTACAATAATTCACTCCCGGCTGAAAATTGGTGGGATTGTTTAGAACACCTTCTTAAACGAACTCTAAAATGTTTCTAAGAACTCTAATTTTGTCAAAGATATTTTTATGGTAATACTTGTTTGGCTGTAAATCACGAAAAATCCGTTGAAGTAACTTTCGATCTTGATAAAAAAGCCAGGCATCAGATTTATAAGGACTTTTCAGGGTTACTTTATGATGGTGTTTTGAACAATCCTACCAATTTTCAGCCGGGCGTAAATTATTGTTACCCCATTCATATAATAATAATGTTTTATATTGACTGGAATATTAACGCGGCTTCAAATATGGCAAAACTGAGTGAAATTATATTTATTTACCGTACTATCATTACAGATGGGATCTAATACAATAGTGTAGGAGTCTTAAGTCTAGTTTTATGTCACAGAGTCAAGGCACTGACTGACCTCCGTCCCCCATGAGCGCGGGCCTGGGGGTGACGGGTGGAGCCGCCTGTCACCCCAGCAGAAGCAGGCCACGGCGGCGGCGCACTGAAAAGTGCGCCTCCCCATTCCGGGGGCGAGTTGGGGACATCGTTGTCCCCCCTCCTGAGGAGGGCCAGACCGTAAGGGATGGCCCTGGGTCAGCCGGGGTGCGAGGGATATGTCGATGACAACCTCACCTCCGGCCTAGCACCACGACCCACAGTCGGCGTGCGGTTTTAGTCGGTTCGAGTCCGACATAACCTCCCCTGCCGGCTCCGGAAGGGGGAGTATCCGAGGGGATTTCCGCACGAAAAAAAAAAAGAGTCAAACAAATAGAATAACATTACATTAGTAGTATCTTCGCCTGCTAGAATCATTTAAAGTCTACCCTCTTGTTTATGTAAAGATTATGTAAAGAATATTTCAAAGAAATTAGACGACTGTTGTATGTTTATGTTATGTTATATTATGCTTTGAATGGAAAAAGAGGTCAATTATTTTATGTCTATGTATGTTATTAATATGATCCATGTATGTTCTGTACTGTGGGTCGATTGTATAATACTTGCATCATATTTGATTTTGGTCAGTACTCATTCAATCTACCTGTTAAATCCACTTTGGAATTACTAACCAAATCGATATGACGTATTCACAATATTTATATGTATAAAATGAATATACGAATGCTTTTTATACCACTAAGATGGTAAATTTGCATCCGGTCTAACAGTAAGCGGTCACTGTAATTTACGGATATGTAACATCAAAAGGATAGCGGTCATCATAAAAAGCATTTTGGACCCTATTCGATAATTCGCAATTTCCTGTGTGGCGAAGATACTTCCCGTGTTGGGTAGCTCTGAATTCGAACAGGAAATCCCCTTTTCCTTAATCTTACCTCTTCAAGAATCTAAAAGAAAATACTTACCTAAATTTTTAGGTTTGCCTGAGTAGTCCCACAGTAATATTATAAAGCTAGCCAGTAGTTAAAAGTATTAATAATAACCATTACATTTATTTAAAAAAGCCGTGTTCGTACCTATTAGTTATGAAGTGCTGTTTATAGTACAACTACATACAATTGTTACGATTCATCCTCTTGAAGAAGTTGACAAGAAAACAGAATAGTGAAAATAACAAAACATTTTTGTTCATTCTGCAAAGTTTCAGTGTGCACTTTATGTTGTTTTTAGACGAAGTTTCGCAGTAATTGAAGCGTGAATGAACTTACGTACATACTCTCTCTATCATATGCTTACACAATAACAAGACACTCTATCACTTTTGTGACAATGATTTATAGGAAAAAGTAGGTACACCGATTGTGAAGTCACAAATAAAAAACATATTCGCATTTTTCCCTCACGGGGTAGGCAGAAACAATAACCCACCATTCATATTTTGTCCTGACACTCCTGAGCCACTCTCCAGGCCAATATAATTATATCATGACATGTGTGTATATTTGTCGTTTAGAATTTTTTTTAAAGCAAAATACCTAAATTTTTAGATGCGAAATGCTTCAATTTACTTATGAATAATAATACCTACAAATAATTCAGCAAAATTCAGCAAAGTAAATGGTAAGCGTGAAATGTTATTTTATACCCCAAGCTAAACGTAAATACATAAGAATGATTATATAAAACAATTTTGTGACAATGGTTGTGAACATTGAATTATGCCTTATTTCTTGGTTCACTGACTCCAACGAGGGAAGACGACAAATATTCTTGACAGATCGGTATGAAGTCAGGCCTCAAGATTCTCTTTAATAAGGATAGAACGTAAAATTTTCATAAGTTTACGACTCATTTTCATGAGAGTCGACTTTTGGCAAAGATCCAATTACGGGATTTGCGGCACAAAGTGATTTTTTTATTTGCCTTTCGGTGTTTTAGATTCAAGAAGGCTTAAAGATGAAACAATGTTAATGGGTGCGGCAACGAAAAAAACGAAATGAAAGTTTGAACTGATTCATTTCGAAATAAATGCTCCGAAAACATAATGTTTTTTTTCTTGAAATTTATTTCTAAAATTAGATAAGCTTTTAAAAATTACATAATAAATATTCGGTTAGGTACTTAATTAAACACAAATAGTCTTGATGTGTATCTTTTATAGGTTTTATTTAAAAATTCATTTTATTAACACTTTTCTGTTTAGAAATTCATTTTATAAACTAGAAATCGACATTGCATTACTAGTTACTCAGTTAATTAGTTTATTTGTTTAATATGTGTTTTAAGCTTACACATCATTGTGTACAGCCTTCACCACCCGACCATGATGAATGTGTAACCAAACTCAAATATACCTACCAAAATTTATATAAAGACAAACAACTTAAAGAGTATCACTTTATGTATGCTGCGCTACAAATCGCGTTTATTATTTTTGTTCAATACTAAGTTTGCCAACAAACGCATTGCCCCCCTGAGGACAGGCGTATAAACGTTGGCAAGTTTAGAGGTGTCATTTATGTGTTTCGAACAAAGAACTTTGCCAAGTCTACAGACTAATAGTAAAACTACACTAACGGCTTCTAACTTGGGTCGGAAACTCCGTTATGACTTACCTAGGATTATTATGATCTTTTTGTTTGAATATTTATATCTTAAATACCTATTGAATTAAGGTAACGTGTTATCCATACTAATATTATAAATGCGAAAGTAACTCTGTCTGTCTGTCTGTCTGTATGTATGTTACGCTTTCACGCCTAAAGCACTGCACCGGTTTTGATGAAATTTGGTATAGGGGTAGATTAGACCACGAGAAAGAATATAGGCTATGTTTGGTCGCGATAACCGACATCTACGCGTGCGGAGCCGCGGGAAAAAGCTAGTTGTAAATAACTGACAAGACCTCCAAAGAACTTGTATATGTACCTACTATATACACTGTGGATTGATGGCACTTGGTGGAATTCATTGTTACACATATTGAGAATACTTGTATTTTTCCACATCTTTTTGGAACATCCAAAACCTTTGCTAAATGTAAACCTTTGAGAATGCCGTAAGGCGAAACCAGACAGGTCCAATATAATAAATACTGTGGAAAAAGTACAAGTGTTCGTAATAATGTGTAATTTGTATAAGGACGCACTGATAGGCGCGGTCAGCAATGCATGTCGGATGCCGTATTGATGATATGTGTGTTAATAATATTAGGTAGGCAGACGATATGGTGCTGCTGAGTGCGTCTGTCTGTGGCTGAGGAAACTCATAAAAGTCTGTGAGACATATACGACGGAACACGGCACGGCTTAATTTATAATGTCCAAAAAGTCTGTGTTTAATAATTTATTTTTATTTGTTAACTAGCTTTTGCCCGCGGCTCCATCCGCGTGGATGTCGTTTATCGCGACCAAACATAGCCTATGTCCTTTCTCAAGGTCTAACCTATCCCTATACCAAATTTCATGAAAATCGGTTCACTGGTTTAGGCATGAAAGCGTAACATACAGACAGACAGACAAACAGAGTTACTTTCGCATTTATAATGTTAGTATGGATTTTGTAAGTGTTAGTGGTGTGTTCTTAGGAATTGTGAGAAAAGAAGAATATTTAAATCATGATAACTGATGAACATTACTAAATGTAAATATAATTGTTTTGAAAACCCTTTCGCAGTGTTTGACTAGCCCATTGAAGAAGCCAATTTACTTTCGTAGTTTTCGGTATATTTATTAGTTAGTGACTCATCCATATACGGTGCAGAGTATAGCTGCTAGAACCAAGCGTTTCAGTGACTCATTCCTATGCCGCACCACTAAGACCTGGAACTCCCTGCCAGCTCACGTGTTTCCTACAGTCCCGGGTCCTTTAAGCGGGGCGTGAAAAGTCATCTAATGAGGCCGCCAGGCTGAGTGCCACCACTGTTAACATGGTACATGTTTACGATGGTGACCCTCTTTCCGAGACTTTGTCTTTGCTTAACATCAGGCGAGGTGAAGTCAAATTGACGTGTCCTATATATATATATATATATATATATATAAAAACACTGCGGGTAACAGCTAGTGAAACCCATGTTGCACTTGTGTGCTTGATAAGGCTAATTCCAATGATTTAGTCAAGGACATTCTTAGTATCTCATAGAGTAACAAAAGAAGTTCTTCTTCCGTATGAATACCGCTTACTATAACAGTATAATAAACTTAGACACAGCCTTAGTAACAAAATTCATCGCAGAAAACAATGTTGTTTTTTAAATTGTCAATGTGTACATGTCATAGGATGTACGAGTACATATGTAATGTATGGAGTGTGCGACTGGAAAGAGAAGACAATCGCTAGTTATCGCAACGTAACTCAGTAATGGTCGCTTTGTTTACCTTTTTCTTTTGCTTCGTTGGCTTTACTTTAGGTATGTCAACTTATACTGTAGTGGTAGCCATTTTTTATGCCGCGTTGAAATGACACTTGCTGCGTCTAGGTATAGAATTTGTATATGGTGTAAAATAAGCAACGGACACCATTCATGCAAAATCTCTCTCAGTCGAGGCCCGAGACCTTCAAAGATCCGAAACCAATTAGGTAAACGTTAATTAAAGGTTGCTTACACCGAACCTTTGTCGATAAGTAAAGCTTTATAATCCAATTTCACAGTTGCTTGAGAAAGGAAGCAATTTCGATTTACCATCACGGTTATTTTTATTCCTTATCATTTTTCAATAGCTGAGTAATGAAATCACAAGATGATTTAGTTTTGTGTCTATTAATTTTTGAAGCTGGTGTATGATCAGTAGAATCATCACATCAATCAATCAATTAATCAGTCTATTGCTGTGCACTGCTGGATATCATTCTTCCAATGAAAAAACACTATTGACGATCTTCCGACCTTCCGCTTTCTGCATCCAGTCTGTTCCAGGCACTTTTTTCAGGCACCTAGCCAGATAGACTTACATGCTTCCTTAAAATACAAACAAACCTAACCTTTGTTTTTACGTGTTGGAATGCGTTTAAGCACTTCGCTCACCTGGTCGGCTCTCGTCCCTCCCGGCACAGGTAGCTTCCGAAGCATTCATGCCCCGAAAGGACCTGCCTGCGCCATGTGGAACGTTACCGACCCCCGCGATCTGTGCAGTCTCTGAGAACAGGTCGGATCGCTTCGACGGTCCTTCTGCCAGCCGTGGGATTGGCCAGCCGCCGCTCCCACTCCAGGAGCATGGACCGTCTCACCTGGAGAAACTAACCTAACCTAACCTAGCCAGATAGACTTACATGCTTTCTTCAAATACAAACTATAACTTGATAAGTATTAAAATAAAACCAAACATTTTGTAGAGTCCGCGTCGGAACGATCTTTACAACGATCTGATGCTAACTGTATGTACAGTCAACGCCATAAGTTGATTAACACTAAAATATTTTACAAATCTTTTGTAAAATATTTGAATGGAATGCATCTTTCTATAGTAAATGTAGTGTTATGATTCCCAGAAGACAAACTTAATTTACATATTCAATGTTTTTTTTTCACAATTTTATGTAAGGTTTAGGGGCCAGTGTTCAAGTAATTAGAATTTGTTAAGCTACTTTTGTAGTTGACTGTACATACCGTATGATAGATATTACAACAAAAATAATATATTTGGATTATCCATTTTTCGGAAGCGACGGGTTTATTAAGTCTAAAAGAACACATTGAGCGATTCTGCCTAAGACGAGTAACTTTATGAATTTCCGATAGGTACTTAGAACTCAATACATAGATTCCTATAAATTCGTTAAATCGTCACTCATGTGAGTAGAATCACAATAATTCTGCTGCTGATTCTAATTTCGTGTTCCCCGGATTCTAATATCGATCCCCGCATGACAAAATATGATCCTAATTCGATTCCAATGAAATAACATAACATTACAACTGTCTTTATTGTACACCAAGAATATAACAATACAATAAATAATATCAATTCGGTAGGTAAATACAATTGGCGGGAAATGGCCTTTTCAGACCTGCAAATCCTCATCTTTTTAACCAGTAGTTGTCTAGCAGGTGAACTTACTTTAGGTCCAAAGCTCTTGATGGGTTATTATATCTTCATAAGTAAAATATCGGCTGTTAAAATATCAATAGCGTTAGCACATAGCTACGTTATTTATTATTTAACTTATGTATAGCACTTTGAGTCAAATTACTCCGACACAAAGAGGAACCAGCACAAAGAACAAATTAAATTCCGAAGAGAACGTTCATACTAAAATGGTAATTAATTCTTAATAACACGAAAATAACGTAGCATCATATCTTTACATATTTGATGTTTTCTCAAGTGCCTACATTTATTTTTTTGTATCAGTTACTTTTTCACATATTTTTCTCCTTTAAATAATTACGACTATATCGGTTGTATTAGAATGTCGGAACCTCTGGTGGAACCGTTTTTCATATCATCATCATTACAGAAGTGACTGCAATCAGATCCCCATTGCTAATCGTTAAGTATCACCACGGCCTCCCCATTCCGGGGGCGAGTCGGGGATACCGTTGTCCTCCCTCCCGAGGAAGGCCAGACCGTTAGGGATGGCCCTGGGTCAGCCGGGGTGCGAGGGATATGTCGATGACAACCTCACCTCCGGCCTAGCACCACGACCCTCAGTCGGCGTGCGGTTTTAGTCGGTTCGAGTCCTCCCCTTCCGGCTCCGGCGGGGAAGGTA
Source organism: Eilema sororculum (assembly GCA_914829495.1). Lineage (NCBI taxonomy): Eukaryota > Metazoa > Arthropoda > Insecta > Lepidoptera > Erebidae > Eilema > Eilema sororculum. Next base: position 12,103,104 of record OU618552.1, on the reverse strand, counting down.
TTCGAGGGGATTTCCGCGCGAAAAAAAAGTATCATCAGTTAGTCTGTGAGGTTGGCTTGGCCCCCGAAAGTATTGATTGAACCCCATATTCCCTTAATAGAATCCAATACACTTTACAAATGTATCAAATATATGTAAGACCACTAGTTCGAATATAACTCGGTCTAGATTTACTTATTAAGCCTGGAGGCACTGGGAATTGAAGTTAAATTCGTATCTATTTTCAATATAAAGCCCATTCTAAATGGTGATATACCTGACATTTAGAAGTACCGCATACAGTGCCTCTACTGTTTGTTGTTCTTTATAATATCAAGTTTTAATTCTTTAACTAGTTACTAACTATGCCTGTTAAAATACTAGGTTCACCAGTAACCCTAAACCGAGTCCGTATTCTTTGATTGATCATGCAATTATCTATTTCAAATAAATTGTGAAAACTTTAAGAATAAGATCTTCTGTGGAAAATTCTATTATATTTTAATTCGGTCCACAGCTCTGATGAAAATATATTAAAATGTTCATTCAAAGACGGATAAGGAATACGTTTCTGGTGTCCTTTATTCAAAAAGGTATTCAGGAAGTTAATTTATAATCTGCGGCAAGGAAGTTAATTTTGTTCTTAGCAATTGTTTACAACAGAAGCTATTAAAGAAACTGTTGTTTTGCAAACTATTTTGTCGGCAATTTGAGACAAAGTCGTACTCTGGGGATAACAATTTGATTCTATTTTCTTGCCTACACCAGAGTATCGTCCGTCACTCAGCAAACAAAAAGCCTGCTAAGTTTTTTGCCGGAGACTTCTCAGGTTGGGACCAAGTTTTAACCTGGTGGTGGTCCATTTGCTAAGCAAGCCTTTATTTATTTTAATATTGACGGATCTTAAGTGCTGTTGTAATGGTTAATACAGAATAAAAAATAAAAAATGAAAGATGAAATGCTTAGGACTGAGAACACCATACACCATATTATAAACTGTCTGAATCCCACACGCCATTACAATACGACAAATCCTAATGTAAGTTTTTTATAATCTTATTTAAAAACCGTCACCATAAAGAAATAAGTAAAAATAAGACATAACATATGCAAAACTGCAGGTAGCCAGAAGGCTGGGGATTCAAATGATGAATTAAATTAACTAAGGGCACTCAATTATATTTTGTGGCCGGTGCCAGCTCTTCAAAAAGATATTTAATCATGGTATTAAAAAAACCCGTTTTAATGTCAGATTTATTTTTTCACAATGCTTAATCGAAAATGGGCCTATTGGAAAAAGAAGTCACTTATATAACGTTGTTCTCTAATCGCCGGGTTCGTCAAAATCATCGTCAGTCATCAGTAAATATATTTCTTAGTAATAATATATGAGCAACTAATAAACTTATCTTTCACAAACTAAATCAGCTTTTAGATTACAAATTTTGATAAAGGATTTAGCCAATCCTTTAAAGTTTCTTCCCGTGTTGTCACAACTTGTCTTCGCAGAATATTCTCTAAAACGCTTTGCGAAACTTTAATAATGTAACTTACTTTTACAACTGCTTATCATATAAATAAGTACTGTCAATCAACGTATTCATTGTTGAAATATGTTTAAAATATAAGATCTTACGTGTGTGGGAGTGAAATACTCCGATATTATGCAAGTTAATTCAATTAAAATACAAGATCCTACGTGTTTTTGGGTTTTGAATGAAATACTCCGATGTTATGCAAGTTATTAATTCAAAATAACAACATAACTACATTCATTACCACACTACATCATACTACGTTGATACATCATTGGTATAGTATACAACACCTCTCTTTCTATGAGGATATATTTTATGGTCTCAGCGATGGTCTTGGGTATTCCTGAGACCATATATACCCACGTGTGGAGAAAAACTTGAAAAGGGGACCGTGGCTCAGAGCCTCAAAAGGTGAAAGACTCGTATGATATCGCAAATATGATGATTAGAATGATTTTTATTCTTGATGCGCTATCTATCATCATCATTTCGTATGGCCCCTGCTCAAGTCTTCATATAATTATGTCGACGTCCAGTTGGCAAAGCCAGTCTATTGTTGCCGGTGTGAGGTCATGTAGCTCACGCATTCCTAAAGGGAAATGACGGAGTGGATACTCCTCTGCTATATGCGCTATTAGCCGAATGTGACACAACTCATATGTTTATACCAATTTGAAATTTTGTAGGTGACATCCCGATGATAGCACAATCAAGTTGATTCAATGATGGAGCCAGAATATTAACAGTGGAACCGGTTTCTCCAGTACACCTCTCTGATTGGGCCCTGATTTGGTTTCATAAAAAGGTATTTGAAAACACAGGATTATTTGAATGTTTTAAATTGACATAAATTTTGTATCCTGTTTATATTTTCATATTTTGTAAAAGTGTAAAATTTAAGTTAAAATTTCACAAGATTGATGTTTTTACGATTAGTACCTAAATTTGAAACAACATTTATTTTGCTGTAATACCGTTTTACGTAATACGTAATATAGTCAATAGCCACAAAAATACATGTAACTCTCGTAATATCATCTGCCTGCTTGTCCTCATTCCAACTATTTGGAGTCAGTGGCACATTTGAATGAATTTTTACAGCATTTGCTAACTATACAAATCGAATACATAGGGAAAAAGAAGATAGTTCGTAAGAAAAATCGGTAGATGACTCCACCGTCGCCTTAAAGACGTATAAGATGGGAAATTTGAATCACATCGGGCGTGTCTCGGTAGCCGAATTGGTCAAGGCGTTCCCGCCGTAAGGGAAAGACTGCGGGTTCGAGTCCCGCCCAAGATGATTCTTCTTTTTCCCTATGTATTCGATCAGTGGCACATGTCCACACATTTCTTTCAATAGTCATTTCTTCAGTCATTCCTTCGAATTATAATAGATATAAACATTTTACACACCTAAGTAACATCATAATTATTTTAGTTGTAGAAACTAAAGTTATTATAGGACTGTTATCGTAATAGTTTTGACAGCACGCGTATTTACTTATCGATCCCTTGCCATACCGCTTTGGCAATTACGTTTAGTTAATTTCATTATACATTTATATAGAAAATGAGCTTTGTTCCATGTAATTTCCATGTATTTAAAACTATCCTTGTCGCATGATAAAGAACTGCCATGGAACTTTTCTTTACAGATACCCTTACCCCTTCTTATAATACCGGCTTCCAACCACTACTAAAACGAAAAATATCTTGATGTCACTTCAGTTTTTTGATTTTTGTAATTGGTTGCAATCAAAAATAAAGGTAATTAACGGCTCATAGCAATGGGCAAAATACTAAGTACACACTTATTTGCCGATGATGAGTCACAGTAACACAGAGACAGGACAAGAACTGACAAAAGAAGGTTTAAAACACTGTAGGAGAGTCAGAAAGAGTAAAATATTACAGGACAATACGAATTCAACACCACTTAATAAGCTCTGAATAATATTTGTTTTGTCCACGTTTTTATTGTAAAGCCTTACGCCTCGCTTCATAGTTCTGTTTGTTTGTTGGCAATCTGTTTCACGCAATCGTTGGTACGAATTGCCGCTTGCACTGCATGCAGGCAGAAAGTTTATGGTGCACTAATTAGTGCTCGGTTTGTACAAAGATCACCGGTACCAGTAATACGAGTTTATATTTAATTCATAAAAGTTTTTCATAGCAATTTGTCATGTTATTTTTAATACAGTTATTACTTTTGCGTATCTTACTGTCAATGTAAAATATAGGAGCAATAATCACGACGGTCATAATTGTTACTTTGTGACCTACATGAAGATAAATTGACAGATATAAAATTGATTTAAAAATGCCGTGAAATTAAGTGCAGAAGACCTGGCCGAGTTCCATATTGAAGTATTCATACAGGTACATAATAACTCCCATTTAGCAACTGAACGGGTACGGTCCCAACGGAGAAGTTTACAATCTGATCGCAGTAAAACTTATTCGTGGATGTTCTAACACGCCGACATGCGATTGCAGGAATACTTTCCGCCATATTGGAAGTTCAACTCGAAACCCGAAAGCAAATACTGAGTGCCTACAAAAACTTGGACTATGTATTCCGGATAAACCCAGACATGGAGTCGCTGTAACAATAAATTTTATTTCGTTCGTTTTTATTCTATTTCCATATAATAAATCACCCTCATCAAACAAATGTACGTCTTTGAATAGGAGCAGTATATTATTACAGTTTGATATAAAGCAATATTTGCTCTCTCTTAAAATACTTCGTTAGTCCTAAAAGCTGGCAGCTGGCTGTATCTTCAGGCTACTTGTGTAATGCAAAGAAATGCAAGAAGCTAGATGAACAGAAGACTAAAGTCTATTGTAATCTGATGTTGGTGGATAATAAAGAGTTGTAATATCTGTAATAGCGAATAGGAATAGGTTTTTAACGGAGCAATGTCTTTTCACTCCTGAATGTTTCACAATCACAACATTCCTTCATATGAAGACTATGGAGATTCATGATCTATGGAGAACCTTAATATTGCTATATCTATAACAAATCGTGACACTAACTGCCTACTGTATATTATATTCGTTGCATTGCTTAAGATTTAACTGAATTAGAAGTAGAAGACACGTGATTTTAATACACCTATTGAAGAATTCAGAATTTGACTTCCTACCACAAGAGTATATTCAAATCAATTGCACAATACCTGCAATCAAATTACAGATAATCATTATCTTTCTATATGTACGGATTTACATGTCTTGTTTTATCGCATCAATTAGTGTAATATCTAGGTGTCACGTTTTTGGAGATAAAATCAATTCAATCAATTATGAGTACGTATCTTTTTCTTTTGCCGTTCTGATTAATGATTTTGTTCAGTGGCTTATAGTTTGATAATGCTTCAAGTTCAACTATTGTTATCAAGTATGGAGGACGCTGACACCTGTGATATAATTTTTCAAAGTCATTGCTGGTTTGTGTTTTTTGGTTCTCTTTGGATTGTTTTGATTTTTGCAGTATTATGAATTGCTCTTTAATCATACATAGCAATAAACACCCAAAACTGTCTATGATGCAAGCGGGACAGCTGTACTTTTTATCCTGGGTTCATTTTTTGTGTTGAACAAAGTTAAATTTGCTGTTAGAATTTTTTCAGTTGCAGCTTGGAATAAAAAATGCAGCTGATCTGCCAATCAGGAATTACAACAATAGTCATTACGTTTATAAATAACATAACATCATATCCAATCTTCAATATAACGGTATTAATCCAAAAATATAAAACAGCTTACACTCCATACCATTTCGTGTGCTAAACAAGGATTATTTTCCCGCCTAAAGGGAAAAAGAGTGCGAAAACTTTAATTAAACAAGTTTGGTGAGAATTGAGCTCGGGATTTTTATAAACGGATAATCGAAGCTGTTGAATACACCTGAGAGAGGGTTTGGAGTTTAAAAAGAGGTTGACTACTGACAATACTATTGCACGCTGAAAGGTATGATCTTGACATCGGGAATCGGGTTTACAAACAACGTTGTGAAGTATTTGATGGAATTTTTATGAAGTATTGGAAGTTAGAAGATGTTCTGGCATATGGTTCCTGTTATGTCAAAACTTTTGGAAGAGTAAGTTGGTTTTATGATTTAACTTGGAGAAATGAAATCATGAGTTCACCATGAGAGAACTTTGTTTTAGCACGTGACGGTGATTTATAAATTGCATTTTAGTTACTATCCTAATTTATTACTTATTTAAAGAGTAATAAGGAACAGAATCTAATTATCTTCTATTTAATCAATAAAATCTGGTGATAGAAAAAAAACCAATGGCTTAAATAACAACAAATAGAAAAATGAAGCGGTAATAGTGCCGTTCGACAGAAGTTCAAGTTCGTCTACACCCGAAAGTAGGTAGGTATGTGGTATAATAAAAATGTGGGAAAGGCACGAACGAATATAAGGAACCAAACTTCGTAACTGACAGCACACAGCAGCAGCAGATGACGTGTCACTGCGACACTATTTTTTTTTAAATATCCGTCTTTTATCACGTCACGTTCATCAGCTCGCTTCGCTTTTGCAGATCGTTTTCTATATCACACATCTTACTAAGAGTTTTGTACTTTTGTAGAGTAGCCATAAAATGTTAAGATTGTAACTTTGATTTTAATTAATCTAAAACTGTCATACTCTTCTTTCCGACGATGCGGCAATTCAAAATAGGGTATTGTGCTTATTTGCCTGTCGTTGATATTTAGAGTCAAGTTTCCAATATTGTCATAATCAATGCGATGCCCATACAAATGTTCATGTTTCTTCGTTTACAATAGGTATGTTGTACCTACAGGCTTCATAAAACATCTTATCATCTGATTCATCATAATGGAGGCCTGCCGCACTTTAATGAGTAGTTATGTAAATTACAGTAGGCAATAAGTAATTTATCGTAAATCTTTAGATATGGGTCATAAAATATCTGATGTAGATATAAGTTCGGTTCAACTATAGTTTGATAAATTTACGGTACTATTCAGAAACAATTTTGTACATCTACAGATGTTAGATTAGATTGTTTTTTAATTTTCACCAAACGTTTTTTATCACTTTCTGATCAAAATCGCTGGTTATTGAAATTTCAGTGACATAATGACTCCTTTACTTAGGGTTAGGTTAGCCTTGCCTTATACGATTATTTTAGCACTAATCAAAACAACACTTTAACATGTTTGTAACACTTTTAATTAGTCACTTCATTTGAAAAGGGTCGACAAAACGTACTCAAATTTAAAAGAATACATTGTTACACTTTTTTAATATCTAAGTGACAAGTGAGACTTCTCGTATGCTGTACACGAACCAATATAGTTACAGTGTTGAATGAGCTCCAACAAATTATAAAAGTATTGTACGTGAAAACTAACCACCGAAACTGAGTTTGTAGTAACATCGGATGTTGTTTCCAATTGGAAGAAACATTTATAAAAACAGCACTTTATTTTTGTATTACTTTTCAGTTATTGCAAGACCTTGCAACTTCTGTATTTCAAACCCCACTTCATTATCATCATTGACTACTTACTTATTTATATTTGTCATATTAATTTACATAATTTTATTATGTTATGTTAAGCTTAATGTACATTATTCTTACTTTCAAGTAAATATCTGTTGTTTAAACTTTAGTTTTATTTCAGTGGCTGTACTTTTTTTATACCTTGGAATAAAATGTATGCGAATGGCCTACTCCATATTTTTGGAGGTGACGATTCGCACACCAATAAATTAAGTTAGTGCAAACCGCCTACGAAAAAAATATTTACGGGAACGATTCGTACATTTTGTACGAGTACAATTCGTGCGAATCGTCCAATAAGTCCATACGACAACTGCAGACGCACGCTGTAGATACGCGTAATCCTTTATTCATATCGAAGTTTATTATTGTAATGCTGTATCTGGTGCATGTATGCAGTTGTCGTAAACCTTCGGCATACTTTTATAATTAGATAAATTACAAAAGATAAAATTGTAAATACTGCATTAAATTTACTCTAACGTTAACCATTGGATAGTCTAGATAAATATCTAAACTACAGTGTTACGATACGATCCTGTCTATGTAATTTACTGGTTTCAAGTTCTCGGCTCCATTGATGAGAAGCACTATGTTACACGAAACGCTTGACCGAATCGTATAATCTGGGCGGACGGTTTGTGCAATTGGTGCATAGTCTTTGAATAGTTTGTGTTTCGTAAGTGAATGTAAACGCTAAGGGCTTTGCCAAGGATAACAAGCTATGTGAAGATGAAGCCTAGGTGTTTCTGAATTTAGGTACATCATGTATGCATTAATTGATGTAGTGTGATGTAATATAATCTGTAGTATTAATTAGATGTATTAATACTATTTTGTTTTTGGGTTTAGTAAAAATAAGTTCATAGTTTCGTTCATCTTCTTCCTCTTCTCGTGCCCGTGGCAACTATTTAAAATATCTAGATGCGTCGAGCCCAAAACTCAGCGACATTGATTGCATCCTCAGATCTTCTTTCATGTCAAGTATAGTCATACAGTGGGCATGATAGAAGGTGATTTACCTACTGCAGATGGTCATCTACTGATCAACCGTGATTTCTAAAGCATAGATTTTACAGAAAAGGTAAAAAGCTTACGACATAAACAAAACAAAATCTTACTTATCGATCGACGCTATAATTTTATGATTTTGCTTTAATTAGACCTTACGCTTTTCTTATAATACATCAACACTTAAGGCCTTATTCACAGTGTGTCCACCACCTGAGTGACATTAATAATTATTTCCATAGCCATTACATGTGTCACATTGTCACATTCATATATTCATACATTATGAGCTGGCTATACGTTTCGTATCAGTTGATTGAGTTCAGTGGCGGTATTCGGTGAACGTTTACGAATGATCTATGAGAGACACTCTCGGGAGAAATTTGCTACTGACTCGCAGTTGTACTCTTATAAATACTTTTGTAAAGGTTTATAATATGAATAGTAACGCTTTAAATATTCTATCTATCTTTCTGTCTTCATTCTGTATCTAATTGTGGCGTATAAATTCTTCTGTGCTGTGCTGTATAATCTTTCTCCTTCTGAACTAAATCTTTTGTTCTGTGTATATATCTACTGTGTTGTGTGTGTGACCTGAATATATGGACCCTTACAAACTGTGAGAAGACTTTTAATTTGGTCACCCGAATAGCTACTGCAGAACCATACTACACCCGTATTGACACGTTCTGATTTTAATATTTTTTTCTAACAACTTGAACACCACCCAAAGAGTTATTTTGTACAGTCAGACAAAAAACAGTTTGCTTAGACGAATCCTATGAAATTTTACTTTTAGAAATCATTATTAAGAAAGGTGCTGAGTTACTGACGCAATCACTGGGTATTAATGGTTATTAATCTGCACCAACAAATTAATAAACTAGTTTGTAAATCAATTATCTAAAGGTTAAGTATCAGACTCATACTATGTATATGATAGTTATAGAATTATCTCCCAATAGAAGATTAATTGAGTAACTTTGATGATAGGTAAGATTAGTTTCAAGTAAGTCTAGTTGTTTGAATGTTTAATAAACTGATATTGGAAACTATTTCTCTTAATTTATCTTAGAAATTATGCTTCAAAATATCGAAATATTTGAATTTTAATGCATTTAGAATGCTAACTATTCAAATCGATTAAGATAAGATGTTTTGTGATCGGTCGGCAGGTAACTAAACTAGTGTTTGAAAGTTCTGATTTGATTAGTTTAAGAAATTTAGAAACGTATACACTAATTATAACGGGAATTATAATATATATAATAAATATATATTATTTATATATATATATATATATATATATATATATATATATATATATAAATATATATAATATTTAGTGTATATCATGGAACGCGAGAGTTTAAAAGTTAGTTTAGAAACGTAATTGATTATTCGTTTGGATTGTAGTATCATTATTATTTTAAATGTATGTTGAATGTGCAATTGGAATACAAAAAGGGTCATATTATAATAAAATTGTAATTTAAAGTGAGTTGCAGACGTCCGTATTCAGCTTAAGATCTATAATTCATTGAGCAGTCAGCACATAAATCTAATTTAACACACATAGAAAACGCACTTGTATTTTTCCACTATTTAATTTAACAGAATTAAATATAGACGTTACTTCTGTTAATAAAACTGTAAATCATTATTTAAATCATTATCATCCTATTACACGCAGTTAGTTATAAGAGAGAGCAAGAAAGAAATCTATTTACAGTTACATACGTCACCACATTGGCGGTTATCACTTATCAGATAGTTTGTGGCGTCTCTTCACACAAGTTTAGTTTCATAATGTATACCTATATATTGCAGCCGACCGTACGTTGTGCTTTTTCATTAAAATGACCGGAGAGTTAGTACCGATTTCATCTATTGCATAAAAAAGATCGAAGAGAAGTCAGGAGACCAACCCTTTTTTCGATTTGGTTTAGTTTGAGTTTTGTAGGAGCGACTGAACTCAAACCCGAATTGAATGCAATGCGGGGTTGCAAGCGAGATTGGCTTGGGTCTCGTAGATCTTGGTGGAACTCAAATACCCCTAATGTTACAGGTTACAAAGCAGAGCAACACACGGGTATAAGTGGTAGAGATCTGTGAATACGGTTGGAATGCTGAAGGATACATCTTATGTGAAGTCGGTAAATATATGTGGGTGCTAATGACCGATTAGTTCTTACCTTCCACCAGGCCTCACCGTATTAAGATTTTCCTTAACACCGCTGAAATCGAAGTAGGTATGTTAAATATGTGCCATCCTCCCTAAGGAGTTCGGGTGACCTTCTTACTCGCCAACAGGAATGAAAACCTAATCAATAAATGTAATTAAGTGACGGTTTCCTGTAAGATGTAGGTATGTACTTCCATAGCCGGTTGGCTCCGAATTGGAAAGGATCTATAATTATTTTCTCCTCCAGTGATTTTTACGTTAATTTCACCTAAGATTCGTTCTGCTTTTTGTACCTTTATATTGCTGTTTGGAGAGAAACAGTTGAATATGTTAAAGCGTGTACGTAGGCCCCAACTAGACATTCAAGTTCAAATTCATCTACTAGACACTACACCCGCTAATTTACGAACGAGGCTCTGTCATAGGCATAAGTTTGACGCATAAAACCACATACGCAAAACACCAACTCACGATTTTATGGTTTTATGCGGATGAATTAAAAAAGATACGTGAAATACCAACTACGTACAATTCCACAAACGCAAAACACCACCTTATAAAGTTAGAAGTTTAGAGTTATTTATTTGAATTTTGAGGGTTTATTTGAGTGATTTTTGAAAATCGGAATAGGTACATAAATTTGGAATTAAATACTTCGGAATTTTTGGTGGACCCGTCATTTTGTATGCATGAATATGGCTACTTGCATTGGTCTGGGTGTTTCTATGTATAATATGTATATATTTACAAAAAAAAGTATATAAGTATGTTTATCCGCATTCTAGATTCCATAACACAAGCTATAAAAGCTTATCATGGGTCTAGATAGCGTGGTGTAGAATGTTGTGGAATATTTATTAAAAAAAAAAGAGTCAAAATAAAACAAAACTTATTTCTTAGAGGTATAAATAAGTAGAAATCAAAGAAAACGAAATTAAATTCGTAATCATGCACAAAATAACTAAAATGACTTAAACATACCTATAGTTAATGTGTGTAAGGAAAAGAGTTACTCTAATGATTGTTACATAATAATTTTAACATTATCAATTTTATTCAAAAAATCCAATATCAGCCATTGGAATTTTTATATGCCCTTCATTTAATTGTTTAAATTTTTTCTTACATTGCCTATCAAAGCCGATATCCAACATTACGCCGTTTACTTTTTACACGGGTTTTTTTAGAAAATCAATGATTGCTCGATCATTATACCCAGCCTCTATTTTAATTTTATTTATGAAATACAATAAGGATGGATTTCTGTGGATTCTTGAATTAAGTCTTCGGTTCCATCCTTCAAGAGGATTGTTGGTTCTATGTCATTTGTTTGCCACGCTAATTAATTGTAATGGATATTTGATGGAAGTAGAGGTAAATTTGCAGCAAACCTCATCATTCTTCTATACTCTTTGCTCCAAAATGATTTTCTTATATGATAGTAGCAACCTGAAATTTGTACTTCCAGATACTTTTTTACTGCCAACTGGTCGAGTTCAATGCCAAGAAGACCCAGGCATGTGCGTTTACAGCAAAGGTATCTCCTTTCCTGCCCCTTCCCACTCTTCAGAGCACACCATCTGCCACTGCAGGATCACCTCACTATCCTCGGTATGGATGTTCGCTGCAAACTGAATAACAAAAACTATATCGAGAGTATCATCAAATCAGCCTCGCGTAAACTCGGAGTCCTGAACAGAGTGAGACGTTTTTTCACGCCGGAGCAGCGGTGTCTTCTATACAAGACCCAAATTCGTTCCTGCGTGGAATACTGCTCACATCTCTGGGACGGCTCCGCAAAGTACTTATTAGATGCTCTCGACAGGTTGCAGCGACGTGCGGTCCGCATTATTGGGGATCCTGAGGTCACGAACACCCTCGAGCCTTTGCAGATGCGTAGAGATGTTGCGTCTTTGGCAGTTTTCTACCGTCTCTACCATGGTGAATGTTCTGACGAGCTCTTCCAATTAGTCCCACCCTCCCCTTTCCTTCATAGGACGACACGTGCAGGGCTAAGATGTCATCCATTTACGGTGCGGAGTATACCTGCTAGAACCAAGCGTTTCAGTGATTCATTCCTATGCCGCACCACTAAGACCTGGAATTCCCTGCCAGCTCACGTGTTTCCTTCTTCCTACAGTCCCGGGTCCTTTAAGCGGGGCGTGAAAAGGCATCTAATGAGGCCGTCAAGCTGAGTGCCACCACTGTTAACATGGTGAATGTTTACGATGGTGACCCTCTTTCCGAGACTTTGCCTTTAGCTTAACATCAGGCGAGGTGAAGTCAAATTGACGTGTCCTGTATAAAAAAAAAAAAATGACTTCTTCCTCAAAGTCTGCTTTAAATTCTTCAATATTGACATCCAATTTGTTCTTGAGTACCTAATTGAAATATACGAACATACAACAGGCCAAAAGAAGCTCGTTTCAGCACGTTTAAAAAATATAACTTTATGAAAAAGTTGGTGTTATGCGTAGTTGGTGTTTTGCGTAACTCCAAGTTGGTGTTATGCGTAGTTGGTATTTTGCGTAAGTTGTGTTTTACGAATTAGGCGTTTTGCGTAAAGGTGGTGTTTTACGTATATGGTTTTATGCGTCAAAAGGAGTGACAGCAGTCCCTCTCACATGTCATCATCATCATCATCAGGCAAAAAGTATGAGTATTGAATGCAACTGATGATGACGATAATGCAGATTGTTACCATTCTATAACTGTGTTACCATTTTTTTACTTGTTATTTGATTGCATTGCGTTAGTACGTAGGATCTTTAATTCAGAAATACAAAGTGAAATTTTCAAACCTCTCCAAAAGTTGAAAGGTACGAGCTAATTTAATTCTTTAAGGGCTGTATAAGTTCGCTAAGTGATTCCTATCAAGAAGGGGAAACTTGAATCCCTAATCATCAAACTAAAATCATTATCACAATTTACTTCGTAATTGTAGCATACTCTAATTCCATTAATTGTAATGGCGCTATAGGGAAGAAGACGCGATGGGCAATGGCCAATAAAGATAAAATGAGGGCGACGATAAGACTTGAAGGTGACGCGTTACTTTTTCCCGATAGCAAAACAAGGCTTTTGTCACTGATAATGACAAGACGATTTTTTGTCATAACGTACGAAATTGCTACGAAATTGCATAGCAATTTAGCACGTATACGTATATTAATCATGGTTGATTGTGAGCCGGCGGCTATCACGCTGGGCTCCAAAACAATGGTGTCCGCCACCGACTCAAACAATGTAACGTTTGTCTTCCATTCACGCACACAAGCGCACAATCTACGCACACATGTGTGTGTGCGATCAGGAATCGCATGCGCGCAGCATCTGTGCCGCTGTCCCTATCTCCATTTGCTTTCCAGCCCGAAATGATGTAACTACGATATAATTTTCAACTTTAAGATTTAGTCGTTAAGGTTCAAAGTAAGATGTCGAATTATATTTCCAAGCGAAGTTCTAGCGGGTGACGGTACGGCAATAAGCTTCCAGGACTCGAATTTTTTAGATGTGTCCGGATCGCGTGGAGGCTGGGACGTATCGCTTACTCGCGGGCTCTCCTTGAATATTGTTACGCGGCTCGAGCGCGGTTCGAATCTACCCTCGTTTGCGATTGAGACAACTGAGTGGTGACAAAAATATCTTAATTACCAAGTGTTTTGTTTTGTGATGGATGGTTCGTCTGGTTTGTGGAACAAAGTTTGGAGTGTCTTGTTTGAGAAGTGATTGTAAGTCATTATATTTATTTAATTTTAATCTATTCGGTATTAATTCTTAAATGATGTTTGTTGTTCGATTTAGATTCTGATAGCTTCATCTCACTGTATCTGTTTATATTGTGAGATTATATGCAATGATGTGTCCGTATTTTATCATTTAATTAATGGTGGTAATTAATCTTCAATTCATTTTCCATAGTTAAATAATTGTTTCTATGTATTAGATTTATTTATATAGGGTTATCTTTTTTACCTTTGAGTTATTTCAGTATATTTGAGCTTTATATACATACGCACATATTTTATTACTCAGTAACTCCCAAGATCTTATTGAAAAAGGAAGTGACATATTTTTACTGTAAATCTATCCTTTTTTATATTTTTAGTAGCTAGTAACAATATTACTTTTATTAATATTTTTTAATCATAGAGCAAGGAAAATAACCACAAACGATTTTATTTATGTTTAAGTTCAATAAAGATCATTAGATCCTATATACAGGTAGTCTTATTTTTCTTCTGTAAATAATGATTGAAACAGGAATTATACTAGAAAGCTCTTAATATCACGAGAACAATCCGCTGTGACAACAATACAAATCTCAAGTAATTGGGGTTGAGTTGCAATAGGCATCTTACATTCTACGTTGTAATTATGGCCCGGCTGCAACGGAAGTTTTTTGTAAATAAAGATCAACATCAAAAGAAGTAGTCGCCAACGTAATTATAACTGGATTTATGTGACGTCATTAGGTAACATAATAACACGTCTCCTGTAATTTAACGATGTTAACGGTTTAGGAGGTGATAACCTAATTGACACGTGTTTTGTTTGCACGCAGGTTTATGGAAAATAATATGTTTGGTTATTTTTTTATGCGTAGTACAAAAATAAGTAATATCTTCATTTGAGTTTTTTAATTTACGCGGCTCTGTCCAGGAGTGGAGTGCGGTGGGCTAATTGATTGTTAATATAGGCACACTTGTGACAACACTTTTGGTGTATCTATGTAGAGGTAGCACCCCGCCATTTGCTTCTGTCCTTACATGGTCCTTAGACGTAAATTTTACAGAAAAGATAAGAGGCATAAGACATTACGGTGTACGGTACACCGAGGTTATCACATTTGTAACAGTTCGAAATATAGGTTACTACAAATAAATAAAAAAAATATGGTAAATTTCCCGGTTAGTGTTACACTATCAAAGAGGTCTAAGGTGTAAGGCAAAAGGCTAAAGGTGTAAGGGCATAAGGCCTAAGCTGTAAGGTGTAAGGCATAATCTAAGCAAAATCGTACATATCAACACGTTTATTGCTGGAAATACGCTAGTAGAACAAGGTACTACTGTCTGTAGCCTACACTATAGTCGTCTTATTTGGGAAACAAACCCTCAACGTTTTAAGCTACCAGTTCGTGAGGTGAATACTGAAAGTATAGAAAATTATGTCACACTTTAAGAGCGGAACTGAAACTTAAGGCTTTCAGAGAAAGAAATTTACTGCTATTTCGCAGAAACGTCCTGGACTACATAATAATACTGCAGATATCTGCATATTCTTTTTGGAGTGTTGGATTTTTAAGGTAACTTAATCATGTGGCTGTTAGGTATGAAGTGTTTGCACGTGTCTCGCAAACACTTCATACCTAACAGCCACATGATTAAGGGTTTGACATGTAAGAGTTTAGCCAGTTATTGCTCATGATTAATTTACATACATATACTCACGCCTCTAAATCCCCAACGGGGTAGGCAGAGGTGTACTGACATCCACATTTTGCCAACCATGATTTTCGGACCCACGTAATAGGGGGCGAGCCTATTGCCGTCAAGCGGGTACATAGCTCGTGATAAATTTATTCAATCAATTTGCAACTTATTGTTTACAAGATTTTAAGTTTTAAGGAAATATGTGAGATTCAAAAAAATAAAAATAGTCATTGGTTTTTTGCATTTACACATCAATGAATCCTCCATACTAAAATCATAAATGCGAAAGTAGCTCTGTCTGTCTGTCAGTCTGTCTGTCTGTATGTTACGCTTTCACGCCTAAACTACTGAACCGATTTTGATGAAATTTGGCATAGGGGTAGATAAGACCATGAGAAAGGACATAGGCTATATTTGGTCGCGATAACCGACATCCACGCGGGCGGAGCCACAGGCAAAAGCTAGTAAAAAATATTTCATAATAGAGTTATGCCATTTTTCACACGAATAGACTAGATGAAAGAAGTCTGGACTTAATATTGACTTTACGTAGCAGTTTTATGCATTCCGTCCTCCTTTTTCTTATAACTATAATCCTCTCAAGATTCACTTTACTGGAGCCAACGGTCTAGAGGGTGTGCTGCGCAGGGCTCGAACTGACTTATACCGTTAGGTGCTTCTCGTGTTAGTCATAATAGCCTGGAAAGTAAGTTTCTGAGTGTCGGACCAGCTTTGGTCTCCAACGTTAGCGATAACAACGCGTTGTTTGGGTTTAAAGTGCCCTACTCTATAGAGTAGTGAGTGCTGAAACACTGAACTGCATTAGGGTGTTAGAATCCATATCCATACTAATATTATAAATACGAAAGTAACTCTGTCTGTCTGTATGTATGTCGATTTTAATGAAATTTGGTATATGGCTAGATAAGACTACGAGAAAGGACATAGGCTATGTTTGGTCGCGATAACGATTCCACGCGGGCGGAGCCACGGACAAAGGCTAGTAAGGAATAAAAATGATGACGTTGTATTTGGACGTATTGCATTGGAACAGACATTCCAAGATTTAAAAAGTATTTTTTTATTAAAGTAATAAGTAATAAGAAGTAACTAATTCTATTTCATTAATGAAAGAGGGCCTGGAGCACGCTTTCCTCTTGGGACTGAGAGGTTATTCACTTCCATAAACGTCGCATAAACCAAATCTAAAGAAGAAGAAATAAGCGGATTCCGGGTTCCAAAATTAAAACCTTGAATGCGAGAAACAATCAAATATTTCCTTAAAATAATTAAATGACAACATGAAATAGCTACTAATAGCGTAGTGGTCAATTTATAATATTAATTACGTCGATCCTAAAACTGCTACGAACATGTATGAATCTGACAGTATGACAAGACATATTCGCTCATGCATGGCGTGAACGTTTAATATATTCTAACTATAACGGTATTGTCAGCTTAGACAAACATTACGGTTTGCAGAGATTATGTATAGTGCGCGGTCATAGAGCTTATACAAACGGGGTATCTAAGGAAATTCAATTTGTCAATCTCCACTAGTTAGTGTATCAAACTGCATGAACATAATAGAGGCTTATATGATGAAGTGGAAGACAACAGGCTACATTTTAACGTCAACTTGCTTTACTTAACAACATAAATAGGTAAGTTCGGTAGCACGAGTATGTGTATGACTCCCCTGGTATTGCATATGTCCATAGCCGTTTGCTTAAGCAGGGACTTAAAAACAGATTCATAAAGGTTACAGAAATATAAGGGTTATACTATTAAAAGGTTACCGAATAAAAGTGACCACTTATATATCTGTTTTTGTCTCTGTTAATCGTTATAATGAGATTAGTGTAACCGCTACATAAGTGTACCAGAAATGAATCTGTTAACAGGTTAATAAGTGTTCACCGAAATGGCTACGTAGCCAAACTTACAATTCTTATATTATCGAAGTATTTTTTTAAAATCATGGTATTTTTAACTCCTGACTCAAAAATGACGGGGTGTCTCTGTGTGTGTGTGTGTGTGTGTGTGTGTGTGTGTGTGTGTGTGTCCTGTGGCATCGAAACTCCTAAACGGATGAACTGTTTTGGATTTAGCTTTTTTGTTTGAATGGTATTAGTCGGGAGTGTTCTTAGTTATGTTTGAAAAAAAATTAGGGCCAAGATGGCCGCCGCCACAACTTATCGGAATACATATTTCTTTACATACATAAACTCACATCATAAACTCACGCCTATATTCCCCGAAGGGGTAGGCAGAGGTGCTAGCACCCACATTTCGCCAGTTTATGTTTAGGTCCCAATGTAATAGGTGGCGAGCCTATTGCCATTAACCGGGCACTTATAAACCTGCGATAAATACACACATAACTTCGAAAAGCATCAAAGAGTCATTGGTGTGTGCCATGGTAAGCCTGGGATCGAACCCGAGACTTCGTCTCAGCAGTCCATTACCCATACCACTAGGCTACCGCAGATACTAGACATCTCGCTTAATATGGCTATCAAATGCAAGGGTTTCACTAGTAAAATACTACAACTATGAAAATTTTCGAATCCAAGATAGCCGCAACCAAAAAATAGTGAATTACTTTTTTTTCACAACACCCCCAATATGGGTATCAAATCAAAGGGCTTGGTCAGTAGATCAATTTTAAAAATTATAAAATAATCAAATACTTAAAAAAACCCCGTCACAAAAAAACATCTCCAAAAAGTTGAAAATCAATATTGTGGTTTTCCTTCAACCCTTTAACCATGTTTTTTATGATGGGGGTTTTATAAATTATTGATTTAATTTTTATGTACACCTTTCTTGGCCTGGCTGTCCGGCTATCCTTACTGTCCGCACTACACGCGTTATTTAATTGATCAAATATTTTTCAAAGTGAGAAAGCAGATTTACTGAAAAGTACCTATATGGAAATTAACTTCATTCATACCTAATATTATAAATGCGAAAGTAACTCTACCTGTCAGTCTGTCTGTATGTTACGCTTTCACGCCTAAACCACTGAACCGATTTTGATGAAATTCGGTACAAGGGTAGATTACACCTTAAGAAAGGGCTATGTTAATGAAAGACTATGTTTGGTCGCGATAACCGACATCCACGCGGGTGGTGCCGCGGGCAAAAGCTAGTATAGCATAAACCGAACTCTGATACCGTCGACTCGTGCGCGTCATATCGAGCTCTAAGTGTAAATAGAAGTACCTATTGGGCGACAAGTTCGTACCTACTTTTATGATTCATTAAATTATTCTGGAAATGTCACTTTATTTCTATTTCTTTTTGTTTTGTATTTGTATGATCAGCCGTTGGACAGTGTTGTTAAATTTTTATTGTAAATCGGACTAGGTACCCACAGGACAGGCTTGCCTAGTGTGGGGCCACTGGAAACAAACAAATTTGTAGAAATATGTTATGGAAATAAACAAAATTTTATTTTTATTTAATTTTTTTATAATAATATTAGTATAGCGGTAGTGAACGCGGCCGCTACGCAAGAGGCGGGTTCGATCCCAGCTCAATGCAAATATTTGTATCCATTTGTATTTGTAAGCTTAGTGCATTTACATTGGTCTGTTCGTGCCTCGGAAGCCATCGGTCCCGAGCGTCGATACTACTCGAGCCAAACCACAGTCTTGCCACCGCGCCTATAAGAAACTAAAAATTCAAAATTAAATGACGTTTTGCAGAGTGAATGAAATAGTGTAATGAAACGTTTTTAATTTCATTTTGGACTTTAGGCGTGTAGAAATAAAGTCTAAAATTTAATGACATTACTGGAGTACACTTTTAGTAGAATCGAGGGCCCGGTTATCGTACGAACATCTATGGCAGATGGCAGTCGTTACGGGTAGTTGGTCTAGTTGCAATGCTTTGATATCGCCTTTGGTTTGTGAAGGTCAGATGGCAGTCACTTCACGGCAAATATCATAGTTCAGCCAAATCCGCAGTTGGACTGGTAAAACGGACCCCAGACTCCGAGGATACGAGGCCTACGCGTGTGAGCGGTCACCGCTCACCGCCCCGGTCATAAAGTTCGGAGTGTACCTACCTACTTATAATAAGTAGAAGAACTCGATGCAACACGTAACTTAAAAAAGTAACTAATTCGTGTCGCGTCGACGTGTTGTTGCCATTCTGTGCAAGTACATAAATTATAACGTTATAATGACGTTTCTGTTAATACCTGTAACCGTTATTAACACATATGAACCCTAAACACTTTTAATCTGTTACAGATATGTTTCGGTTACAGTTATAAAGGGTTTTCTTTCAAAACAGTTTCAAAAAACAGTGTTAAAACACTTTGTAGCGGTTACTGTTTGAGTCCCTGTGCTTAAGTGGTATTTAAAAACAAGTTAACAAATTCTATTGTATTGATTACCTTAGCTTTCCTTCATAAAGTAATAAATAAAATATGAAACAGTAGCTCTGCGGTTCCGCCCACGTGCATGTTGGTTATCACGACCAAATATAGCCTATGTCCTTTCTCAAGGTCCAATCTATGTTTGTAACAAATTTCATCTAAATCGGTTTAGTGGTTTAGGCGTAAAAGCGTAACAGGCAGACAAATTGAGTTAATTTCGCATTTATAATATTAGTATGGAGATTAACTTTGTTACATGTTTTTAATGCTGAGCACCTTATAATTTATGCCGTTGACTGTACTTAGATGTTCAAGATTACTGGAATAATTTGAATAGATTACAGTTCAAAGAAATAGAAATAAATCTAAATACTGTAATCGAATGTTTTTATCTGAATATCTATGATAGTAATCTTTCAAGTCAATATGTGATGTTATCATTCACTGAAAATCATTTAACATCAAATTCATATCATTTAAAATATCTAGATATGTGACATATTGACTACTAGTGTTCTCAACTCTTTTGTACAGTCAGCAGCAGATCGATCTTGTTGAACAAAGTACTCAAAATGATCTTAATGCCTTGGTTTTCCCGACTTCCTGTTGACGGATTGGTCTGATATTTAGTACATACACTCGGTCAATAATACATTTTTAATAAAAAAACAGTTTGATTTGCTCTGAATTGCCTTGGATTTAAGATAATTTTGAGATTTTGTCGTCAAGATCTTTTTGACGCTGACTGTACCTCTTACTTGGAAGTTATCAATCTTAAATTTTGCGGTTTGTTATTATTGATCAGATTTTATTATATTTTATACCGGGTGTAAGAGGAACGCTCCCGGAGCCGAAAACCTCTAATAGTACTCCAGGTACAAAACACATTGGCATAAAAATAAAATCGATTTGGATAAAAAAAACATTTTTTTCCTACGGCTCCACTCGTGTGGAGTCGATGATCGCGATTGTTGGTCATATCTCCGCTTTTATTCATTCAATTGAAATCGAACATTAGGCTGATTTTAAGTCTGACCAAGACTTGAAAATCTCATCAAAATGGACAACTACTGCTCAATATAATCAATATCCCCTGAGGACTGACGACTGCCAATCACTCTAGTCCAGTAAGGCGGCCTAATCTCTTCTTATAATAGGGAGAGACTCATAATAAGGCAGCTTGTAAATAGAATCAATATAAAACGTACTCTAATTAACTGATGGGACTTAATCGTACATAGTGCTTGGAGTAACTAACTTCGTCTGATTTCTCGACGTTTCGATCGATTTACGGCGATTACTTAGACTTACATCGAAAACCCTTCGTGCAATTACGTCTATCAGTGTGGTATGTTAGAAGACCAGTAAATATCGTTCAAATAAAAGTAAATCCGAAACTGTTTGTCTGGAAGCCGGGACTACTATACTTTACTATTATACGTATAAATATTCTCTTTCGCATATCGGGCTAATAGTTAACGTTTATAGGGTAGTTAATACTGTTTGGGCTTATAAAATATTAGCTTTTTTGCGCGGCATAACCTGCGTGGATGTTGGTTATACCGGTTAAACTCGGATATCTGTGGGTTAAACAAAGCCTTTGTCCTTTTCTAAGGTCTAAACAATTGCTGTGCTCAATTTTATCTTGATCAGTGTAGTGGCTTAAACGTAAAATCGTAACATAGATAAAGTTACTTTCACATTTATAATATTAATGATTTAAATATATAACTTTCGTTTTATCTACTCTAAAAAGATAGCAAGCTGTAGAAGCTCTATTTAACTGATCTTAGGCGTGAATTGTGTAGAAAAGACAACAGACAAAAGGCGCTTACGACTAAGTGTGTCTGCTCATGCTTTTCTCTTGAAATAATCCAAGAAGAATGGTTCGTATTGACGCGATCACAGAGGAAAATCGCTTCGATGCGTGCAGCAAAAAGGCAAGAGAGGCAATCTATATAAATCATCTGAACCGGATTCTTACCAAAATTGTAAATCAAAAGTCTAGTACTATATTCCAGTATGATAAGTAAATGTCGTGTGTTGATTACTTAATTTTTATCTAAGGAATAGGCTCCCATCGGTTCCTGGAATGAGATCAAATTCCGCGTTAATAAATAAATCAAACAAATATTTTTGTGAATATATTATTTGATTTTTATCAAAATTACAAGTCAAAACTTTACACATATATAATGAACCTGACGATTACGATTGATTAGATTATGTTATCACCTAATTGATTGCCCCGAGTAGGTATATAAATTAAAATTAATCACTTTGAATTGTTATCATGGAAAAAGGTAAGTATTATATAATGGGACATTCCGATCAAATCTGGGCCTACACACCTCCCCCCAAGAAAAAAATGCAATTTAATTTATTTGGTGAATTGATATTTTTTGGTTAGACTATTCAAACAAATCCATTTTATCATTCAACGGAATACTGAAAAATTGTTGAATTCACTTTACTGCTATACCTATCGAATAACCTACAAAGTTAGAGTTCGTGGAAATATAAATACTAAGCCAATTTTATCAAATCGGATTCGGATCGGCAAAGCGTTATTCGTTTCTCTCTACATTGTTGTCTATGCATTCCATGAAGTTGATCAAATACAGGCGTATTTGATCAACTTCATGGAATGCATAGACAACACATACATAGCACAACATATACAGACATAGGCAACTATCTATATAAATATACTCACGTGGGTAAATTCCCGAAGGGATAGGCAGAGGTGTATTACATACTCACGTTTCGCCAATGTTGTGGAATATTTATTTATTTATTGAACTGTGTATTTCGTGGAACATTGTCGAAATATTTACCAAAAGAACATCGATACTATCAATATCAACAAAATATTTCGAATCAACAAAGGGTATTACCATGGAGAAGGAAAGGATGCGGAATTGTTGCAAGGCAATCGAGTCGCGTGCCATCCAAACGTCAAATGGACTCATTCGGTAGGAACGTTATACCTATGACGTCCTTCGACTTTTGACACCCCGCGCGTCTCTCTTCCCACCCGCATTCGGCGACGCGTTTTTATTAGGAGAAATATCAATGGGGCATCTCCGTTACTTAATCATATTTTGTCCTCCGTGGGTATTACTAACTACACTAAATCTATTAACTAAATACTAAGTACTCTAAAATGTACATGACAGTATACTCAAACGTAAATATTTAGAATGGTACTTTCATACTCTTCATCAATCATTGAGACTTACGCAACAATGAATGAACTATCCATCTTGAAGATAAAACGAGCTACAATTCATCAGGAGATTTAACGCTTACCAAGCAAAAATATTATACAAATATTTTTATACAACTGTTTATTACATGACAAATTTAATGAAAATGAATTTAAGAATGTTGAGACATATTATATTTAGGTATAATCGTGTGGCCTGGACCTTGGTTAAGAAATGCTTATTAAGTTTTTTTCAGAAATTAGCTGTAATTAACAAGTAATAAAATTGAACATTTTTAAAAATCCTACGACTTTTAAAAAATAATTCAAAAAATGTTTATTGCAGCGTCTCCTAGTGGGTTGTCACCGTAACACTTATTTTAGGACATGCACCAATCAAACCCAAACCAATAATTGAAAACTGCATCAAAATTGAACGAGTATTTTTGGAGAAAATTGGCAACATTGTTTTGCATTAAAAATGCTTGCTGTAGCGCCCCCTTTTTAGTTGTCATTGTAATACCTATCTAAGAACATGCTCCAATTAAAGCCGAACTCAAAACTGAAAACTGCATTAAAATTGGATTGGTAGTTTCGGAGAAAATGGCAATGTGGATTTACACAAACAAACACACGAACATCCTCTCACCCCAAACGCATATACCGTCTCCGTTCCATAGCGGGTAAAAAGCAACTGAATAATTATTGATGCTACCAATATGGCCTTGATGAATATTTTTTCATACCTCGCTTTTACACCCGGAATGTGAAGATGCGCAGATGTGCGTCGATTCCATTTCTTAATCGTGCGACAAGGGAGTGTACTATTTGATTCGAGTCGAAATTGTTTGCACCGTGTTCATTAACTTGTTATTACTGTAAAATGTTACTATATTATACAGTACATTTTATCTACTGGTTCTGGAGTTTCTTGTAAGCACATATTTGAATTAAGTTTATCTAATAAGTTTGTTTATAGTTGTTTATTGAGTACTAGCTGTTACCTGTGGTTTGCTATCAAGTCTTGAAAAAACGCCGCAATGGAGTTTGTTGTGCCGTTGCTTCTCAACCAGCGCCTTGGTAGGGGTGGTAAATTGACATATGTGTATACAATCACGCTTTTATCCCTGGAAGGTTAGGCAGAGGTGGAGACTTAACACCCATAAATTTAGCATTTGTAAATAATATTGAGGTCATTACATAATGTGCATACATATACTCACGCGTCTAAATCCCCGAAGGGTTAGACAGAGGTGTATTAACACACACGTTTCACTAACTATGAATTTTGGTCCCACGTAATAGGGAGTGAGCCTATTTCCGTCTAAATATTCCACAACATTCTACACAACGCTATCTAGAGCCATGGTAAGATGGCGGATAAACACACTTACAAACTTTTTTTTGTATACATATATATTATACATAGAAACACCCAGACCAATGCAAATAGCCATATTCATGTATACATAAAAATATTTGCACTGAGCGGGGATCGAACCCGCGCCCCCTGGGTAGCAGTCGCGTTCACTGCCACCACGTCACAGAGGCACTTTGTATTGGGCTGTATTATTTACTGTGAGATGGAAACCAGCCCTATCTCTCAATACCCACAGGAAGATCTGGGATGGTCCAATTCTTCTCGACTAACACAGCAAAACAAAAAAAACAACTATTCTAAATGTAGACAACGAGGTTGATTCACACCCGCTTAATGAAATCGAAATCTTCTTGATATTAATTTTATATTATTTCGACATCATTCTATTTCAAATAAATTCAATCGTGTCTTAGAAAATGTCTATCGTGAACTTGTTTACGTAAAATGTATTTTGGGCAAAGGCGCACATTTTCCGGTGAATGGATATCTATCAGTGGCAAACGTGACTTCAACCCTTAGTCCGTATTCAAATCACGTAAAATTTAAGACGTTCAAACACTTCCCTTTGTAAACTTCCCAGACGCAGCTGAATTGTGCTTCTAAATTTGATGTTTAGTGTATACCTAGGGGTATTGGTGACAAATAAATGCTTGGCTTATGTAGATGCTTCATCAAATGTTCGGAACTAAAAGGCCTTTTGGGTTACTTTGGTAACAATATTATATTAATGCCTTTAGATTTACGACACATTAATCTTTAATATCCTCGCCAAAATCTTAAATGCATTTCCTCTGCAGTTTCTTCGCCTATTATGTAAGCAGGAGCACCATTTTTTTTTTTCATCCGGAAATCCTCTCGGATACCCCCCCTTCCGGAGCCGGAAGGGGAGGTTATGTCGGACTCGAACCGACTAAAACCGCACGCCGACTGTGGGTCGTGATGCTAGGCCAGAGGTGAGGTTGTCATCGACATATCCCTCGCACCCCGGCTGACCCAGGGCCATCGCTTACGGTCTGGCTCTCCTCAGGAGGGGGGACAACGGTGTCCCCAACTCGCCCCCGGAATGGGGAGGCACGCTATTGAGCGCGCCGCCGCCGTGGCCTGCTTCTGCTGAGGTGACAGGCGGCTCCACCCGTCACCCCCAGGCCCGCGCTCATGGGGGACGGAGGTCAGTCAGTGCCCTCCGACGCCCGAGTTGCCTGCGCGCGCGGGCGTCGCGAGTATGCAGGAGCACCTGCTATATAGCGAACGATTCCCTGGAACATGGTTCCATAGTAGATTTTTAACCAAATATTGATGACAAATTTTATTTTCTGTAGAAATAAGGACATGTTTGTCTATGTACAGGTGTTAGTATAATATGATACCTTCAAGTCGAATATATGAGAAGGGAAATCCAATTTACCGCTTACAGACTTTGTCGACGCTCCATCTGTGCACGTGGGTTGCATATTGCCTTAGCTCTTCTGAGGACTGAAGTACATACGCACCATTTTATATACAAATTTCTCGCAACTATCTATATAAATATATATAAAGTTTAGTAAATTCCTGTTAACTCTCCTTTTTTAATATTCATTGAAGGTTCTTTTGGAAAAAGGTATAACATTGAATAGTTTCAGAAGGCTTACGAGTTTTTTACATGACTTCCTACACACCATTAGGTAATTTTTTTGCGTTCGTTCGTTTCATCTAGTAAAGTCTATCTCTTTCACATAGAAATACATAGTTTCGGTCATTGATTATATTTGCGTAGCTATTTCTTCCGTTTTGAGCCAAAATTGGTAGTAGAAGAAAACGCAAAAATTAAATTACAAATTTAAAAAACCCCCGTCACAAAAAACACCAAAAAGTTGAAAATAAATGAATAAATGTGAATTCAACGGTTGCCATGTCGGGGGACCGTAACTGGTTAAGTACTCCTTTATATCGTAAGGTCCCCCGACATGGCAACCGTTGAATTCACATTTATTCATTTATTTTCAACTTTTTGGTGTTTTTTGTGACGGGGGTTTTTTAAATTTGTAATTTAATTTTTATTAAATGCTTTTTAAATTGATCTACTAGTCAAGCTCTTTCATTTGATACCCATATTGAGGGAATTATAAAGAAATATGTATTCCAACATGTTGTAGCGGCGGCCATCTTGGACCGATTTTTTTCAAACATAGCTAAGAACACTCCCGACTAATATACCTTTCAAACAAAAAAAACTAAATCCAAATCGGTTCATCCGTTTGGGTGCTACGATGCCACAGACAGACACACACACACACACACACACACACACACACACACACACACAGACACGTCAAACTTATAACACCCCGTCGTTTTTGCGTCGGGGGTTAAAAAGTGTCTCTGAAAATTTACAAATTAATTTAAATTTCATCCAGCGCACAACCAGTATACAATAGGAACCCACACCAGCACAAGCTACTTAGCTGAAGGCAGAAAGTAAAGAACATGACAGGGCTGCGTTGAGACTTAAACTTAATTACAAATTTTATCTTCTGTGGTCGGAGAGTTTGGCTCACGTAATGTCTCGTCTAAGAAAATAAAGAAATAACTCACAGTTTAAGCCATTTTATGGATATTTCTAATATTAACACTGCAAAAGTTTAATAACTTTATAGTGTGCAGTACCTATTAAAGTATAAAAAAGTCGTTTCTACTATCTATTCGTTTAAATTTTTAAGCTATTTAACAACTTTCAAAAGTGTTTTTAGCAATAGATGTATTGAAGAGCAATGTGCATTGTGCATAATCTATGCGGAAATGATACTAGCATTCTACACGGTTGGAGTCGCAGGAGTATTAATTAAAGATAATTCTGAATAAACAATTTTTTATCAAAGAATAAATTGACTATTTCAATAAATTATTCTGATATTAATATAAAAAACACAGTCATCAACATAAAAATATCTTGTGAAGCGCAGATATATCATATAATGTAGAACAAGAAGGATAAGTACGTCCTAAGTATTGACCTAAATTCGTATATTATGTATGAAATCATCAACAATTTTCCTTTCACACATGACCGCTAACATGTGGCCGTATCAGTTAAACCCCTGTCAAAACTTTTTCAATTATGTTCACCAGATAAGACTACTTACTCCAGGAACATATTTATTATATGCAAGCTGATGAGGACTTCAACAAACGTGCAAAACTTCCAAGAATCTTCAAAAGTTGCTCAAACTTGACTATATGAGATTATGGAGCTCTCGTTATCTTTTTTGTACGCTGATTACAGTCTGCTAAGTTTATTTACGTCTTCTTTTATGGAAGAAAAATATACTTGTTTAGCGAGAAATCTTGCACTTCTCCCTAAAAGTTGATATAGATATCTACAGACGTTACGTAAATTCAAAACCCTTAGATGCGTGCCATGATTTTAATGATCTTCATTTTTTTTGATATTGGATACATAATAGCTTTAAATTTTGAATTGATAAAATTATTGTTCTCTCGTCAGGATGAATCAAATGGTTTAAAAGGGGACCTTAGTAGACCTTCACTGCCTGTCTTACAATAGGAAGGTAGGGTTTTAGAAACAGCAATAGGTTGACTGTTAATCCACAATAGTTCAGACTAATCGAAAATAATTCGAAGTGATTTACTTTATAATTAAAGCTTTAGAGCTTATTTATTTTAACCCATTGACCCAGAGATTTAACCCAATGGTCAGCCAAAGCTATTTGAGTAAAATACAGCTAAGAATTATAATCGAAAAATCTAATATGATTTCTATATTTTGCACCACAAAAGTTTCAAGATATCCGCTTACTTATGTATATGTTTTATTAAGGTATAATTCAAATTTGGAAAAAGAATGAACTTCATTAAATATTTCCATCACAATATGAACTGCGTATAAATCCATTACGTTGTATAGCTATATTTCATATTCCTAAAAGCAAAACATAGTTGGTATAATCTAGGATTGTTTTATTCATACGTTATTCCTACGATTTACGTTCGAGTTTTGCATAATAAATCATGGGTTTTATTGTAAAACAGGATGGTTGTTGTGTAAAATAAATGTCTTCTTTATAGCTAATAACTTATGTTCAAATGAAGTGCTAATATTTTTATCGTTTCGTTTGTTTATATAAACAGTAACCTATATAATCTATTTTTATTTGAATTTGTCAACTTTAATAGTAAAACGTTAGACTAATTTCGGATTGAAGTATTTTACAAATTTTAATCGCACCTAAATTCAATGTGATATAATTTGAATCATACAGTCACATGCGTTATTGTAACACAACAGTATATAGTAATATTTTTACCTAAATTAAGTATATCTAAATTAAGTATATATATAAAAGTTCGAAGGTCATTTTGGTTCTAATAAAAAGGTGCTTAGGTACTAATAATGAGGACTAATGAGTACTAATCCTTAATTATTTCTTTATTTTCATTACTTTATTTTTTCTAAATTGTACATATTGTTCAACTTAGGTACAACTATTTTAAGGGCATGTGGATGTTTTAAACTATGACGATAAAACGCACTCAGGTCGGTATATTCAGAATTTATTACACTTAATATGTCTGGAATTTGTTCTTCAGAATGGAACATGGGTCGACAGATCCAACACAATGTTTCATTTCACCTATAAATTGTAAACTTTAAGCGGTTGATACTTTCAAAAGGAATTCTTAGAGGCATTTGTATCAGACGGAGAGTTAATTTTAGTCACAAAAAGTGTATGCTGTCACTTGATACGCCGACAGGCGACAGCTGTAAATAGTTTCGTTCCGTCATAAAAAAATTAACAAATAGTTTTATGTCATCTGTAAGACGATTAAAGTAAAATGAGACACAATATCTGAGATCTATGAGATAAGTAGAGTTGATACGATTGAGAGTTTCGCATTAGGTACAGTCAGCGTCAGAAATAGCTTGAATACAAAGTCTTAAAATGATTTAAAAACTCAGGTATTGAGAGCAAATCGAATTGTTTTATTGATTTAAATTGTATTGTTGTCCAAACTAAAGGTGTGTACCAAATATCACACCAATCCATTAACAAGAAGGGGGGAGAGCCAAGGATGAAGACCATTTTGAGCACTGCATTCATCAACATGTTTTACCCATAGGTACTGCATTGTGAAACTGGCAGTTATACGAAAATTTTTGGTAAATAATCTTCTTTTGTGTATTCTGTGTGAATTTGTGCTGCTTTAAGAGACAGAGTAATTACTATAAGCTGTGAGTGTATGGGGTAAAATTATGTCTAGACAATCAAGAAATAGAACAGGAATCAAAGGAATATCAACGATCACTTTTAAAATCATATACCCAATTGCCTAATAAATAAACTCGTTAGAATAAGAAATCTAACACCTTTCAGAAGTTATTCGCATATCATCGCTGTAACGATAGTTCATATTTATAAAAGAAGCAACATCACCAGCAATGCAGAAAAATAATATTTCTTTTATTACGTTACTATTCCGATCGTGTAGGAGTTTAAGTTCGACATAAAAAACTGAATCCAATTTACCTCACGGGTAGATAGAAATCTGCCTTTTCCATGAATGTATTAGATATTGTTTATTTGATTTCTGGGGTCCAAGGGCTGCAAACCGAAACAGTAAATTCGGTTACAATGTTATTAATATTAGAAGCACTTTTACAGTATATTGTTCAGAATTCGGTACTTTATTAAAACAAAGTTAGGTTGCCATTGTTGAAAATTTTCGTTCAATATTTGTATCGTGTTTAATTGAGACTGAAATAGCGCTGTTACCGCAATGTAGTACAACGTACATTTGGATACAGTAACTTACGGAAAAACGACTAAGAATTTACATTTGTGGGTTTGCCGTTGCTGAGAGCTGCTTGCATGAAGCGTAACGAGCGATAAAAGCATTATGTAAATGAGCCAAACTCTACAGTGGGTGATTAGATTAAAATAAACTGTATGTCTATTTTTTAAATTGCGGGTAGTGTCTGGTCTTAACGATGTTCCTTGAAATTAACGTTGATAGCGTAGTTCACCAGTTATTTGTTTCTGGTTGTTCATTGAGAATGGTTTTCCACTTCGAGTTTTACTAGAGAACGAATGTTATTAATCTATTTATGCCGCACTGTGAAGGTACTTACATATATCTCTTACAAAATAATGTTCTATACAAAGATCGAAAAGAAACTTGAAGGAGCTTTTTTTCTCCAGAGTAGGTAAGTAGTTATTACCTATAACCAACCATCTTGCTTTGTCCTTATATACTAAACGAGTTCACGAGCTTCTTCTATTGTCATTAAACCTACCTACCTTTCTTTGTTTTGTATAAAATAACTAAGCAGTAGTTGAGAAAGCTCATCTACTACGTAACTATCATAAAACACAGTCAGTGGGCTGTATTACGCAAACCTTCAATGTTAACAGTCCGTATAGCATTGTATTTTCTTATAGCCATATTACATCCAGGTACATTCCAAAAATATCCCTCAATCGAATTTTCATTTAAAAATTTAACATAAATCGTTTAACGTGGCAGTCTCCCAAGAGAGGTTTCCACCATCATTAATGGACAGTTGATTAAGCTCGTAAGAGTCGAACGCGAGAATTTTCGTCGAGTCATTTGACCTTCCATATAATTTTATACGAGCTGTGGGTAGAGTAAAATTTTGCTGCAGTTTGAAATCCATACTAATATTATAAATGCGAAAGTAACTCTATCTGTCTGTCTGTCTGTATGTTAGCTTTCACGCCCAAACCACTGAACCGATTTTGATGAATATAATAAATAATAATTAATTTGGAATAGGGGTAGATTAGACCTTGAGAAAGGACATAGGCTTTGTTTGATCGTGATAACCGACATCTACGCGGGCGGAGCCGCGGGCAAAATCTAGTGGATAAAAAGGAGAATATGGACTGCTTCAGACGTGGCTCGGTAGCTCAGTGGTCTGAGCATTGTCCATATAAGGGACTGGTCGCGAGTTCAAGTCCCGCAGTCTTTATTGTTGCCATTAAACGGGCTTTACGCTATCGTTTGTTGGGATTAATCTTGTTTATTAAAACCTATATTTGAGGCTATAACAATAACGTGTGACCAAATTCAGATTTTCAGTTTCATTTGAGCCTTGTGCCCGTTCAAAGGCAGTACAAATTCCATTTTGATAATTAGTCCAGACCAATACCATCGTAACTGAATTATGGCCCTTCTTACCTACACCCGATCATATTTGGTAGTTTCGTAATAATAGTTTCCATGCTCTACAATAGCATTTTTTTTATCTAGGACACGTCAATTTCACTTCACCTCGCCTGATGTTAAGCTAAGGCAAAGTCTCAGAGGGTCACCATCGCAAACATGTACCATGTTTACAGTGGTGGCACTCAGCTTGACGGCCTCATTAGATGCCTTTTCACGCCCCGCTTAAAGGACCCGGGACTGTAGGAGGAAGGAAACACGTCTTACGGCATAGGAATGAGTCACTGAAACGCTTGGTTCTAGCAGGTATACTCTGCACCGTATATGGATGGCAAGATAAGTATCTGTTCCCATAGTAAAATTGTATAAGTAAGTCAAGTAAAATTGTAAAGTATTTAGTCTGTACACATAATAATGGAAGCAAAACTTATAGGCAAGTTTTATTTTTGCCTATTCTCCAATAATTGTACAAATTAAAAGTAGCTGCAAGTGAACTTTAAGCAATTGTGCTGGAAAAACTAGTTAATTAACCTGGCTCCTTTCTACTCTTTTTAATCCAATTTCGAATAATAAGGCAGGTAAAAACTAGCGTAGGAAGTAATAGTAATATAATTATTCTGTTCTCTGACCTACTTACAAGCTATGTGAAAGGTTGGCACAACGGGTAGCTAGATTTTCCCAATCTAATTTATAAATTAGCTAAGAATAATGTACAAAGAAATACAGTCGTAGGTATGTAGACGTGTTCGAATTTAGAAATGTATAGTTTAAAAATATATTGAATGGAAGATAGAATTAAAACTGATCTCGGCTAAAATTTATTTGAAGAGTATTCTATTTTTGTCGTGCTTTTGTTTCTCTTTGTCTTTATATAATTCTAAACTTTTTCTTCTTTTTTACAACTTAAGGCTGCCACACTCTTTAAGATTATTTGAACAACTTTCAGCTTCAAAGAGCTTGATTAATTTGGCATGAGTGTCTGTGTGGAAAAATATGAACAAAAATGAGAATAGTAAAGTTTAAAAGTTATCATATAGTTATCAAAAAATATTAATTTGATCAAACTCTTTGAACCATCATGTTTCATCAAATTTATTTGAACATATATAGCGGGCATAAGTAAGTTACTATCCAATAGTGAAAAAACTTGTAATTTTATAGGTCTTATTTTAGTACAGCACTTTAACATTTCTAATTATAAGTTTTACCTGAAATACAACAACTAAGAAAGTATATCTTATTTACTAAAATTTCCTAGTTCACACGTACAAGTCAGTTTATAAAAAAGTATTCTTATGTAATATTACTGCGTAAAAGAAAGTAGCGAAGTAAAGGGCAGCATTTTGCCCACTTTATGTGTAGGGTACGTCGTCGGCGCAGTCAGTTTCTTGATGAGGGTTTAAGCACCTCTTCAACTTGACTTAGTCACTTGCGACAGTGACTAAAATCCGCTCAAAATTGATGGACGAACATTCCATAGATGGCCCGTAAGTTTATAGTCGAGTGCACTGCATGCGATTCTGAAATCCAAACAAAATTCGAACACTTCAGTTCGAATTTTGATTTATTCAGTGCGTTCTGGGTCCATTCATTTCTATAAACACAAATCCATACTAATATTATAAATGCGAAAGTAACTCTGTCTGTCTTTAATAATAATAATAATTATTTATTCTTTAATAATAATAATTAAAATTATTAATAATAATAGACCATGATCAAGGATATAGGCTATGATTGGTCGCGATAACCGACATCCACACGGGTGGAGCCGCGGGTAAAAGCTAGTATCTAAATAGTTTATTGTTGTAATGTCCTAAAATAAAAATATGTATATAACCCCTATAACCATTTCCAAAAGGTGAAGATTCTCAATGCGGTATTGATTTTTCTTATGTTCTTGTATATTTTTGATCTATATCTGTACGAGCTAGTAATAGGTCTAGCCCAGATTACTGAGTCTTTTGAAAAAAAAAAACATAAAGAGGTTGCCTAGTAGATGGGGCGCTCGTTAGATTCTTCAAAGTCGACTTATCTTATACTCTCTTCAAAAATATTTTGTTTCTATAAACTCTTATATCCATAAATATGTTGAAGAAAATGTTTTTGATCCTTTTTATTCGCGATCAAAGACGAGGGAAGTACTTAATTCGTTCTTTGCACACGAAAACAGTAGATTAACCTCAATTCCACGTAATCTGCCCGCTGAATTCCGAAACAAAGCAACCATATTGTTATAGGTTACGTACCGAAAATAAATTTACTGCGATACATATTAATATGGATATTGTTTTGTCTATTTTATTAGATTGGTAACAATCGTTCAGGACGATTTCACGGATTAGTCCGGAGTCTGAAGTCCGCTTAAATATGACGTGTCTTCGTTTTTTTTAAAATAAATAATGAGCAACTGCCGTCTTACCTCCTGGCCTGAGTTGCGGTTAGTGGCCAATCATTGACTGAGTACAGGTCTACAATTTAGCCACTGTCTTGACTTGACTATAGATAACCGAGATCGACTTTTAACGTACCTGTCGAAGCATGGAAGCGATGAGACTTCAGTGACCCTATCATGTTACTATACATATTTACAAAATAACTATAATATCCTATTTTTTATTATTATCGTAAACTATACATTTGTTAATAATGTAATGAACTGTTAAAGTGAAATTTTCTTATGATACTAAAATAGTTTTGAAGATATTTGATTCAATTTCTCGAGCCACCCGAAAACGCTTCATATAAAACCGTGGTACGACGTGGTGACGTCACAGCGTACTGGCATGTAGTGCAAATGTATGGATTACAAGAGAATTTTGAATTTATTTCAGTCTACGTTGCAATAAGTACAATGCATAATAAGATTGATTTGAAAATGAATGAAAATAAATTTTGTCTTATTTCAATTGTTTATAGTATGACCTATTTTGGAAATAAAAAATATTGAAAAGAGTCTATGAATCGTTGTGCTAATAGGTGTAGATTTTGGCACACATGGTAATCCAGCATTTCTTAGATCTACCTCTACTGTCGAGCTTGGTGGAAGCGACATAGTCAGATATTTGTAACTCACTTATCCAAACACAACATAATTTGAATGAACATTGTTGTTAGTTATAGTATATTTTTAGTTATCAAGCTATATTATAACATTCACAAAAATATCAATGAACATTAACAGAAATGAATTTTCCACGTAACAGTTTTAGTCGTTTTCTCATTCTATGCGAAAAAATATTTCTTAAATTGCAAATTTTTTATGTTGTATAGCAAACAGATTCAAAAGTCTCTTACAATGAATTCTGTCTTCAATGTCTTTAATTTAAATGACTAGAATAATTATCCAATTAATTTTATTACGAACCCTACAAGTGCCTATCGATGAAGCGGTGATAAAGATCCATAAAATTGGCAGCAGCCTGCCCGAAGTTCAGCGGCTTGAAACGCGTAATCAAATTGTCGAATCACATTTTGTTAATTACAGAAATTTGATTGTGTTTGATTGTTTACATTTACATTTTGATTCGATGTTTAATTCATTGTTGGAATGAGGTACATTTCGTCGAATTTAAATGTTGGCGATATTGCTAGCGAGAATACTGATCTTGTTTTGTGAGGAACATTATTGTGAAAGCTTCGCTGAAAAAATTAATGATGGAAACAATTAAATACTGTGGACAGTGATTCTTCCTATTAATAGTTTTAATGTGAAATATTGTGAAAATGAACGGATGTTTGTTATGCTTTTATGCAAAATCAGATGAATGATTTGGTATGAAATGCCCAAAAATAAGGATCGGAGGGACGACACAGTAACGTAATTTCATGTAGGTGGAGCCACATGTCACGGCTGTTAGATACCATTATACACGTAATGTGTATGTGTATGTTATTTTTTTTATAAAGGACATTTTTATAAAGGATATGTATGTATACGTTTACTATCATTGTGAGTAGATTCATTCTCTGTTTGCTTATATAAGTGTAAATTTACATTTAATGTTTTGAATTTGAGGTTAGCATCAAGTACACAATAATGTTCAGCTAAGCTTGACCCAATGCGGTTGATAGCCCTTATTTATTCGGAACGACTGACATCTGGATACAAAGGTTCGATTTCAATAAATACAGATGCAATGCAAAATTTGCAAGAGCATTTTATGCATTTGCAATAGCAAGGAATATCTAGCTATTTTGTAGTATAAATAGTAAATAGCTGAAATTATTCCAGCAATATTTCCGATAAGTAGGTGAGCAAAGTTATTTTTGATGTGCTGTCGATTTTGAACAACGAATGTGTCGAATATTCTAACATAGTGTGTGATTTAGATTTACATAGTACCTATAATAAAGAAATCTTTAGAGTGAAATATCCAAAAAGTGATAAAGGTGAAAAGTAAACAAATAAGGTTTCTCCAGGGTAGGCAGCACGTGTAACGCCCCTGGATATGTCCATAGGCCACGGTAACCACTTTCTATCAGGTGGGCCGTGTGCTTGTCTGCCACCTAAGTGGTATAAAAAAAAGGTTATTCTGAAATTATTAAGTATCTGAAAATATTTCGAAACATAAAAATTTGTTAACTTACTATGAACTGTTTTGTTCGTTACCGTCAAATTATTTCTAAATGGCGGTTCAAATTCTCATCACTTTTACTCACATTTTCAGCAAAATACAATTTTGCAGCGAGATTTTAAACTGTAAAAACGCCAGATTTTTCATGATGGAGACACGAATTTAGTTAGTTGACTTTTTTCTATTAATTATTACTAAATTGTATTTGAGTTTAAAATTTCCTGATATTCGTAGTAGTATCGTTCTGAATTGAAATTGAATTTAACATACAAATATAACAGAATGTATACGAATCTATACATTCTGTCTATCATAATACATAATGAGGCGCAAGATGGAATCTTGAGATGAGTTACCGCTATCTTATCTAGTGCCAACCACATCCTATACTGGTAAACCAAGGATATCAAACAGTTAACCTACAAACCGGAAAATACTGCCTTCCGTGATTGCGGTGAGGGTTTAGGGCTAATATAGTACGGCTATTTATCTAGGAATAGTAATTTTGGCTAGAGTAAGATAAGCGAACCTACCTGGATTCTAGTATGTTGCTATTTACAGGTACACATTTACACATGATATTCTAGAAAAAATGAAATGAAAGTAAAATGTGTATTTTTTTATAAATGACTCGGCAATTTGACTCCACGTTGCCGTTGCATTAATGGTAAGCTATAGGCAAAGTCTCGGAAAGAGGGTCACCATCGTAAACATGTAATTTTTATTAGTGGTGGCAGATGCCATTGCACGCCCCACTTATAGGACCCGGAACTGTAGGAAGAAAAAAAACACGTGAGCTGGCAGGGAGTTCTAGGTCTTAATGGTGCGGCATAGGAATGAATTACTGAAACGCTTGGTTCTAGAAGCTATATTCTGCACCGTAGTAGAAGTTTAAATGTAAACATCTTTACCATGGCACAGAATAGATCTTCTATTTGCAGAGCAGGCTAGCAGGAATCGTGTTGTTGGGACCGCTCACCACTGCTAGCTTATATAAGTATGTACTCTGTACAAAAAATCTGAAAGAAAATAAACACACGGCCAAGGGAAACTCTTTTAAATGTACCATGAAAAACTGGTAGTCCGTGAAAAAGCTATTGGTTAGATACATTACAAAATTTTAGTGTTAATAAAACTCAGCCTATTCCTTTGAAAATGCCTGTTCATTATACAAGATAATAATATAAGTATTGCTATCCAAAATATATTCCTCTATTTTGCTATTGAGGTCATCAAACACGTTATTTACCGATATCCAGGCGAAGTCTATCTTGCCTCGCCTCATTTCAACCCGTACGAATCAGATAACTCATTGCACCATCTAACCCTATTACTCTGATTAGTAGACTGGCACTGAAATATCTGTATCATCTCAGATGTCACAGATACTTCCTTAAGCTTTTCTGATGAGATATGAGATCAAAGGCTCTCGAATGTTCCAGACACATAAATAGATACGTTTGGCAATCGACACCACTGTGTTTTTACATTGTCGTGTTGATAGCTAAACGTATCTTAAATATAAACATGATTATTTTGGTAACAATATCTTGTTATTAATTTGTCACTGAAGACATTATTGTTACTCTATTTTTGTTGCTTCTAGCTAGAACAGCCAGAATATAAAAAGGTGTGCCATTATAAGATACTGGAAATAAAGGTTAGTGGGCTATTTAGACTGGTATATATCGAAGTTATTTGAGATTCCCTGAGATGGTCCGTATCCGGTGATCCGTATATATAAATAAACTAGGAAACAGCTATATAATATAAAATTTAACATAAAGATAAATATAAATAAATAAATATTCAACGCAACGCTTGTTGCGTTGTGTAACGCTAGACCCATGGTAAGCTTTTATATCTTGTGTTATGGAATCTAGAATGCGGATAAACATACTTATATACTTTTTTTTTTTGAATGAATTTTTTAAAGCATTTATTATGCTAACTTTTAAGTTCGAAAAACATTGGAAAAAATGAAATGCTCTCTAAGGTCGTGAGTTCGAGTCTCACTTGAGTATTTCATTTTTTCCAATGTTTTTCGTATATACTTTTTTTTTGTAAATACATACATATTATACATAGAAACGCCCAGAACAATGCAAATAGCCATATTCATGCATACAAATATTTGCACTGAGCGGGAATCGAACCCGCGCCTCCTGCGTGGCAGTCGCGTGCACTACCACCACGCCACAGAGGCTGTCAAATAATAAATATTTACAGCATTGTAAGCACAAAAGAACAGATGAGAATAACTTGCGGCATTTGTGTCCGCTTTATAAGTATTATATACCAACGGCATAAATATTCTATAGCCGCGAATAAAGTCGTCAAACAAATAAGTAAAAGAGCGTAAAACTTATACGTTTTCCCGAACAAAAAGATAAAGTTTCCCACATATTCCCAGTTATGTGGCATCCAATGTAATTGTCCCCTCGACCTCCTCTTTTGACGTTCAAATAGAATTATTTA
Source organism: Eilema sororculum (assembly GCA_914829495.1). Lineage (NCBI taxonomy): Eukaryota > Metazoa > Arthropoda > Insecta > Lepidoptera > Erebidae > Eilema > Eilema sororculum. Next base: position 12,064,185 of record OU618552.1, on the reverse strand, counting down.
TGGACCGGAATATAAGCCCGGACGAAAATGATAGACAGAATTAAACGAAGCTGCAAAAAATACTTCACAACTTTCAAAGTCAATCGGATCGGACCGGATCGAATGTCGGTCTTCTAATTAGAGGGTTTCCCAGAAGGTATCCGAGTTATGTTCGAGTTGAAAAATAATAACAAAGAATATTGTTTTCGTAAAAATTTAATATTGATATAGTGAAATGCGTAGTTTCTCTAGAATTTAATTAGATTCTGTAAGTTCTGAGAATTCATTAAAGTGCCCCGGTAATGAATTATGCGGTAAGTTAGTCTATAACTACCTTTTTTATAGTATAGAAATCCCCCTCGGATCAGACATTGAATAGATCCCCCAAATCTCCCTCACCCCGTGCCAGAAGAACCGACTAAATCCGCACGCTGTCTTCAGCCATTCAGTTGCCGGGGACTGCTTAGTACTGATTACGACTGGTATATCTCTCACTCCCCAGCTGACCTATGGCCTGAGTTGACAACACTCATGACAATATATTAGAATCTTTTTTAAAGGTTCATTTACAAATATGGTGTGAACTATACATCCAGTAGCTTAAGATCTGGTAAAATAATCCTGTAAATACGGAATTTCTGTGTGAATGGAACCATAAGATGATAAATGACGTAAAGCAATTATTATATTACTTGCGACAACCTTCGTTTAAAGTAAAAGGGAAGTTTCCTTTCCGTTTACGTGCCGCCGGGAATTGAAAAACGACTACTGCAACGTCACTTAGGCCCTTTACAAGCGCTTAAAAAATTCAATTAAATGAATAAATGAAAGTTATTTTATAGAAATATTATAAAGAAAATATCATATTTTACATTACCATCGATGTTTTGCAATGCATCGTAAATTCCGGGTGTAAGGGGAACGCTTCGGAAGCCGAAAACCTCTAGTACAGCATAGCATCGGGGCCAGTTTCCGAAGATGTGGAAGACGGGGAAGCTGGTCCTCATCCGCAAGGACGGACGCCCGGCGGACGAGCCGTCCGGGTACCGGTCCATAGTGTTGCTCGACGAGGTGGGCAAGCTCTTTGAAAGAGTGATTGCCAAGCGCCTCGTCGAGCACCTCTCTAGAGTGGGGCCGGACCTAGCGGACACGCAGTACGGCTTCCGCCGGTGGCGTTCCACTGTGGATGCCATCATGCGCGTGAGGACCCTGGCGGAGGATGCGGTTGCCCGGGGCGAGGTGATGTTGGCGGTGTCCTTGGACATCTCCAACGCGTTCAACACCTTGCCCTGGAGTTGCATCAGGGAGGCACTCGTGTACCACGATGTGCCTCTCTACCTCCGCCGCATAGTCGGGGCGTACCTGACGGAGAGGGCCGTCATCTACCCAAGTGCGACCGGCGTCGGTAGGCGTGAGATGTCGTGCGGTGTCCCACAGGGATCGGTCCTGGGGCCGCTCCTGTGGAACATCGGATACGACTGGGTGCTTCGCGGTGAGCTCGCGTTCGGGGCCACCGTCACGTGCTACGCGGACGACACGCTAGTGACGGTGAGTGGCGCTACACACCGCGAGGCGACCCAGAGGGCCACGACCGCTGTTGCTCAAGTCGTGGATCGGATCCGGCGGCTGGGTCTCGAGGTGGCCCTGCACAAATCCGAGGCCTTGTTCTTTCATGGTCCTCGGCGCGGGCCACCCCCGGGATCCAGCTTGACAGTAGGAGGTACTCCCATCGACATCAAGCCCCGGTTGAAATACCTGGGGCTCGTACTCGACGGTCGGTGGGACTTCGGAGAGCACTTCCGAAGTCTGCGCCCCAAACTGTTGGTGTCAGCTGATGCGGCTGCTGCCCAACTTGAGGGGCCCAGAGGACTCCTGCAGGAGACTCTACGCGGGTGTCGTGCGGTCCATGGCCCTGTACGGGTGCCCCGTGTGGGCGGACGCCCTGCAGGCCAGGTTCGTGCAACTGCTGCATGCGTCGCAGCAGACGGTGGCCTGCAGGGCCATTAGGGGTACCGCACGATATCCTTTGAAGCGGCGAGTCTCCTAGCCGGATCGCCACCGTGGATCCTGGAAGCGAGATCCCTTGCGGCACTGTAAGGAGGCGCGGGAGCGGGGATACGATCCCGAGCCCGAAGACATTCGGGCCGAGAGGTCCCGGCTCCACGGGATCATGGTGGCGGAGTGGGAGCGACGACTTGAGCAACGACGCGCAGGGCATGCCGTCATAGAGGCGGTAAGGCCCATCATGGGGGAATGGCTCGAGAGGCAACATGGCAACCTCTCGTATCGACTGACGCAGATTATCACCGGGCACGGATGCTTCGGGAGGTATCTGTGTCGGATCGAAAAGGAGCCAACGTCCGAGTGCCATCACTGCGACGCGAGCGAGGACACGGGGCTGCACACGCTCACCGAGTGCCCGGCATGGGCCGGACCGAGGCGGGAGCTAGTGGCGGCCCTGGGAGTGAAAGTTCTCACCCTTGCCACCCTGCTCACAGCAATGGTCCGCTGCGCGGACGCGTGGGCGGCCGGCGTCTCCTTCAGCGAGCAGGTAATGGTCATGAAGGAGACGGCGGAGCGGGAGAGGCGGCGCGAGCGAGAAAGGCTCGCGGATCGCGCCGCCCGCGCGCGCAAGCAACTCGGGCGTCGGAGGGCACTGACTGACCTCCGTCCCCCATGAGCGCGGGCCTGGGGGTGACGGGTGGAGCCACCTGTCACCCCAGCAGAAGCAGGCCACGGCGGCGGCGCGCTGAATAGTGCGCCTCCCCATTCCGGGGGCGAGTTGGGGACACCGTTGTCCCCCCTCCTGAGGAGGGCCAGACCGTAAGGGATGGCCCTGGGTCACCAAGCACTGATTTTCGTTCACAGCCATTCTTGTTAATCAGCATGAATAGGCCGGCTCGACCGGGTTGGTACCACCCTCTCACAGAATATAGACGTAAAATAATAGGCGTTCTGTTGTGTTTCGTTCGGTGAGTGAGAGAAGCTGGATAGAATGTCGTGGAATATTATTCATTATCTCCTTTCCACTCCATCTTCCTCATCCTTGTTTTCTTTACCATTTATCTCCCCTCCAAGATTGGCACCACATCTGAGATTCCTCTGGTATCACACATGTCTATGGGCGGCGATGATCACTTACCATCAGGTGAATCGTCCGTTCGTTTGTCAAACTTTGCCCATAAAAAAGAAAAAACATCCTGTGTTTTTACAATAAACTCATTTTGTAAAAATGAAAGAGCAAAAATAGATTTACCTGCTTCTGATTTATTCACTTTGGTAATGTCTGCTATCCATTATCCTTCGTGACTGTGACAAATGGATAAATGAAAAATAAACCTACGCAAAGTTACACAAGGAACTACTATTTAATTTAATATGGTCCCAATACTGGTACGAAAGTAATTAGAATTGAACTCGAAAGGTCCCTTAGCTGATGAATATTTCAAGTGGTAACTTTCAGGATAATGTAACTATAATATGTTTAGATAATCCTATATTTAGATACGTAAAATATACTGATAGATTTAAAAAGTCTGTGTTTTATTAGATAATTACAAAGTCAGTATTTCTGTAAAATACCGAAACGACCAAATCTGTTAAGCTTTTTTTCTTATACAATATACTCAAGCTATTACATTTGTTTGGTAACAAAACCTTTTTCTGCTTTAAATTATGATGATTGTTATTTTTGCTTCCTGCTGAGTAGCAAAATAACTTTGCCCGTTATTGTAGAAGAAAAGTGAAATCTGTCAGACAAATTTAATATGGAAAATCCATAGTTATCTATTGTCAAAACTAAAAGTCATTGAAAGACTGCCAAACTTTTTTCAACTAACTAACTTTGGATGCGGGACAATGTTAGGATCACTGTTTCTACTTTCAATACCATCTGATCAAAAAGTTTTGTAGGTACATTATTGTGTGGTTTATTTTTGAATAAATAAATTCATGGAACTCCAGTCTGTTTTGTAAAGAATGGCTGCGCCCTTATCTAAATTGTTATACACCTATTAACGCTTTATCTCCCACGGAATTGACCGCAATTCACGATGAACTTGAAACTCCCATTAACAATTGTAAATTCGCATTACTTACAATATATCCTCGTTTACATAACCTATATAAATACAGAGTTACCGGTAACGGACCATGAATTTCCATACCAATACTAAACATAAATTGGGGATCAAAATTGAACACAAAGGTATATTGTGCCTATTATTTTCCGATATCAGAATCATGTAACAGAAACAATTCAAAAGGGTTGGGACGACAAAAAAGGTATGACGACCGCTGCTTAATATTCATCGCCGTTGCAAATATATAATATATGTAACGTTTTTATTTTCATTTTGCGGAAGATAGGATATAAGCTGCTTTCATCTCACGAAAAGAAACTGGTAGGCATGTCATTACTGTCCGAAATTTCGTTCGGTAAAACCCGGAAAGACTTACAGATTTTGTTGTTATATAATATAAAAACAAAAAATAATTTAAATATTCTTCTATGAACTTTGTTTCTTTGAAAGCAGATCCTGGAATGGAATGCGAACCTTTTGTGTATGCTGATTATAACAATATATATCGGGTTAAGGGGTCTAAAACACGATTACAAAAAGGCACGCGCTTGGTGCTAGTTTTTTTTTTGGTAGTGTTGTTCTTTTTATGAAATTACCGTTTACTAACGCGATAGAGAGTAAATAATGCGAAAAAAAAACGAATTTTGTTTTTGTCCATACCGATTTAGTTTTTATGCTATGCTGTACTTTTTTTTTTTTTTTTTCGTGCGGAAATCCCCTCGGATACCCCCCTGCCGGAGCCGGAAGGGGAGGTTATGTCGGACTCGAACCGACTAAAACCGCACGCCGACTGTGGGTCTTGGTGCTAGGCCGGAGGTGAGGTTGTCAAAGACATATCCCTCGCACCCCGGCTGACCCAGGGCCATCCCTTACGGTCTGGCCCTCCTCAGGAGGGGGGACAACGGTGTCCCCAACTCGCCCCCGGAATGGGGAGGCGCACTATTCAGCGCGCCGCCGCCGTGGCCTGCTTCTGCTGGGGTGACAGGCGGCTCCACCCGTCTATCGCGTTAGTAAACGGTAATTTCATAAAAAGAACAACACTACCAAAAAAAAAAAACTAGCACCAAGCGCGTGCCTTTTTGTAATCGTGTTTTAGACCCCTTAACCCGATATATATTGTTATAATCAGCATACACAAAAGGTTCGCATTCCATTCCAGGATCTGCTTTCAAAGAAACAAAGTCCATAGAAGAATATTTAAATTATTTTTTGTTTTTATATTATATAACAACAAAATCAGTAAGTCTTTCCGGGTCTTTACCGAACGAAATTTCGGACAGTAATGACATGCCTACCAGTTTCTTTCGCAATTGTTGCGTGAGATGAAAGCAGCTTATATCCTATCTTCCGCAAAATGAAAATAAAAACGTTACATATATTATATATTTGCAACGGTGATGAATATTAAGCAGCGGTCGTCATACCTTTTTTGTCGTCCCAACCCTTTTGAATTGTTTCTGTTACATGATTCTGATATCGGAAAATAATAGGCACAATATACCTTTGTGTTCAATTTTGATCCCCAATTTATGTTTAGTATTGGTATGGAAATTCATGGGCCGTTACCGGTAACTCTGTATTTATATAGGTTATGTAAACGAGGATATATTGTAAATAATGCGAATTTACAATTGTTAATGGGAGTTTCAAGTTCATCGTGAATTGCGGTCAATTCCGTGGGAGATAAAGCGTTAATAGGTGTATAACAATTTAGATAAGGGCGCAGCCATTCTTTACAAAACAGACTGGAGTTCCATGAATTTATTTATTCAAAAATGAACCACACAATAATGTACCTACAAAACTTTTTGATCAGATGGTATTGAAAGTAGAAACAGTGATCCTAACATTGTCCCGCATCCAAAGTTAGTTAGTTGAAAAAAGTTTGGCAGTTTTTCACAGACTTTTAGTTTTGTTAATAGGTAAGTAACTATGAATTTTCCATATAAAATTTGTCTGATAGACCTCATTTTTCTCCTACAATAACGGGCAAAGTTATTTTGTTACCCAGCAAAAATCGCAATCAGCATAATTTAAAGTAGAAGAAGGTTTTGTTACCAAACAAATGTAATAGCTTGAGTATATTGTATAACAAAAAAAGCTTAACAGATTAGTTCGTTTCGTTACTTTACAGAAATACTGACTTTGTAATTATCTAATTAAACACAGACTTTTTAAATCTACCAGTATATTTTACGTATCTAAATATAGGATTTTCTAAACATATTATAGTTCCATTATCCTGAAAGTTATCTCTTGAAATATTAATCAGCTAAGGGACCATTCGAGTTCAATTCTAATTACTTTCGTACCAGTATTGGGACCATATTAAATTAAATAGTAGTTCCTTGTGTAACTTTGCGTAGGTTTATTTTTTATTTATCCATTTGTCACAGTCACGATGGATAATGGATAGCAGACATTACCGAAGTGAATAAATCAGGAGCAGGTAAATTTATTTTTATTCTTTCATTTATACAAAATGAGCTTATTGTAAAAGCACATGTTAAATAATTGTATATAGTAATTATATAGGTTATCTTCTTCTTCATCTAAGCGTTAATCCCAGTTACATCTAAAGTTTTCATCTCATAACCTGGGGCCCGTTTTTTCCAGTCTAAGTGCGAATTTGGCTTATCTTCGAAAAATTGTATCCTATCACATACATACATACATACACCTAATCATGCTTTTTATTATTATTATTTTTATTTATCCTCGGAGAGTTAGGCAGAGGTGAATTAACACCCACATTTCACCAATAATTGTAGCCAGTCCCATATAATAGGGGGTGAGCCTATTGCCATAATATTCCGGGCACTATTGTTGACTCGAGCATAGGCTCGAGTCAACAAAAGTGCCCGGAATATTAATATAGATCTGTGATAGAGATATTATATCTGAGATATTATATATAGATATTATATATAGATATTATATATGGATCTGAGATATTATATATAGATCTATGGCTGACTCTGGGCTGTATATATTTGTCTGATGTTAAACAGCCCTATACTTTAGTCGCCTTGTACGACAACGAATGGGAAGACATGCTGTGGCCAAATTCTTCTCTGCCGGTAACCACGCGGCTACTACAATCCTACTAATATTTTAAATGTGAATGTTTGTGAAGACCTTAGTATGTTTTCTGGATGAAAATTAGTACAGAGATAGATTACTATTCCTATAGTTTTTAGGGAATAGGTTCCCAAGAGTAGAGAGAGAAATGGACCAATCTCCACGCAGGCGAAGCCGCGGGCAACAGCTAGTAGTAGTAGTCTATTAAATACTTAGTGAATATTAACAAGGATCGAATACAGATAAATAGATAACTACGTAACAATAGTAACAAACAATGCAGGGCGTCGGATTTATGATCGTGGGGTAACGGATTTAAACTCTACTTCTACTCCTTAGACAAGCAATTTAGCTCAATTGGAACAATATTAATAGATAGATATAACGAAATATTACAATTCTTTCGTTTCTCGTTTGTAAGTATAAAATTCTATTCCCGCTACACGATTCTGTTGTAACGGCTTTCTTAGAAGTTTTTTGTACTTATTGTATCGGTTGTAAAAGTGTTATGTCTAATCTGCAACACTTAACTTTGTAAATTTTTTCATTACAAAAAAATATTGCATGACATTCTGCGATTATGACATTTAGCTCTTTTGAAATGTTGAAGTTTTTGACGTTCTGCTCCGGAGACTCTTGTCTACCTGATTGTTGCACAGAGCCATTCTACAAGAATTGAATTACCTGATTATTCTTCACTTCTGTTATGCTCCGTACGCTTTTACATTAAATTTAAAGGTTGTCAATTAAATCATCATCGTTTTGCCATATCAAGCTCCGTAATTTAATTTACATTACACCAAAACTACTTCTATTTAAATTCAACGAATTTAAGTTTTGATGTTCAACGTGTTTGACGTGGTATTAAATATAGAATGGGAATATACGTGATTAGTACGTACGAAGCATGTTTGTTATAAATAAGGTACGGTAGCAAAGTAAACATATGTCTTTCTCCGTAAAGAGTTAATTACCCATCCAAGAATATCAGTCCCTTGTCGCTCAGAAATAGCTCCCTTGGGAACTCGCCGGCTGTTGTCTTTTTTTTATACAACTTATGCTGAAACTTAATATATTAGAAACATTTGGGACACTATAGATATTAGTGGAGACTGACTTAAGTGGTGCATTAGAAGCGGCGATAAGTATTTATGATTTAAAATGATGACAATGTTAATGACTTTTATATACTATTACAGATAATTTTAATAACTTCTCACTTACCTTACCTTTCTAAATTACTATCATATCAGGAATACTATCTTAAGAAACTTTATATAGAATAAATTTTTTATTAACTCGCTTTTTTAAATTATTTTTGGCTTTTAGGAGAGCGAGTTCGAGAGCGAGCGTCTTGACCGCTTGCCATCATGTGTATACTCTGCACACGTGATATTCCGATCCTATTCCCATTCCTCCCTATCCATAGGAACCTATTTATATAAAATATATAAAATAACCAACAGGTTATTCCAGACTACAATGTAATCCCTGTACCTTTATTTATTAATTTTTTTTCGTGCGGAAATCCCCTCGGATACCCCCCCTTCCGGAGTCGAAGGGGAGGTTATGTCGGACTCGAACCGACTAAAACCGCACGCCGACTGTGGGTCGTGGTGCTAGGCCGGAGGTGAGGTTGTCATCGACATATCCCTCGCACCCCGGCTGACCCAGGGCCATCCCTTACGGTCTGGCCCTCCTCAGGAGGGGGGACAACGGTGTCCCCAACTCGCCCCCGGAATGGGGAGGCGCGCTATCCAGCGCGCCGGTAATCCCTGTACCAATATCAGCCAGATCCGTTAAGCCGTTTAAGTAACAAACATCGAAACATCTTCACACACTTTCACTTTTATAATATTTGCGGGATTAGTCGTATATCGTAATCTCAGGCGTATTTTCAGACTCAGTTTCCGTCATCAATGAGTAACGATTGTTTAATATTCTGGCATTAGGTCGATAGTAAATATTATAACAAAGAGCTTAACGTCTGAGACATGGATGAAGAAGTAATCGCACTTATTTTGGGAAAGTTTCAGTTTAATTGGAGCATCAGGCGTCGTATCTCCAATCTCGGCTTCCGTCATCAGTGAGTGACTAATGTTTAATAAAGCGGTTGTATCATAAAACATTTTTAACATTGATACATTTGACGACACTGTGTATTCTCGTAGCGTTTCTCACAACAGTACTGTTGAGGTTGTCGTTTTATTTGAGATTTACTTTTATTTGTAATAATTTATTGTTATAGATGTTTCGTTCTCAATTCCCATCGTACCCTGTGGTAACTCTTCTTAGCTCTATCCGGCAGTATACTATTAAACAAGTGCTTAATTGACAGCAATGTCTCGGAAACAATAACCAAATCAAGAGCTAATGAAGGAAGAAATGTTCACGAGATAACATGAAACCTACGGAGACCTACCGCTGTGCGAATTATATGCAAGTGCAAATAATGTGGTGCTAATTTCGTGCAAAAAAGCTTCCGATGTATTGAAACCTATTTGTAGAGTGAGTTATTCCCAAAGTATTGTCAGTATTGATAACTATCTGTAACTACTAAGTTTATAATGTAAATAACTGTATCAATGTGAATAGATTCAAACCCCGCAAAAGTTAAAGTTAAAATATCTCTATACATAGATATAGGGGCGTAACTTAAAGCTCTGCAAACGATGGTGAGATTGATTGGATAAGGAAATTATTCTGAAAACTATCTCTATTAAAACTTTGAGATACTACATAACTGTGAAACAAAGTTTAACGAACTGTGCAATTATTTGGTAAAGGAATTAATTAATTTGAGTTCGACAGTTGTAAGAGTGGCAACCTGTAATGGTAGCTAGATAATTAAAATAAATAAAAAAAAGGATAAATAATTCATATTTATTACAAAAATATTATACTAATTAGGACTTAATTTAAATATTATGAATTCAGGTGATCTGTGTAGGTGGACACGTAGGGGCTTGTCAAGTAGCCATAACTGTGTATTTACTACAAATTAATAAATACAACTTAATTAAAAATACATGACTGTCATACTGAATTTCGAAGTTCAAAATAGCGATGAACTGCAGCCCTAAAGTACCGAAACACCGTTTCACACTACCGTGCTTCGCGGTGGAAAACTTTCGAAATTATGAGTATTTATGTGGCGCACTTTTGCACTACCGTGAGTCGCGTTTCGGTACTTTAGGGCTACAGTTCATCGCTATTTTGAACTTCGAAATTCAGTATGACAGTCAAAATACATGTTACTGTTTAAATACTGTGTTGTCGTTTAATTACATCAGTTATTTACTAATTATCAACAAAACCGACATCCAATGGTTATCCACAGTAACAGTACTAAATTTAACTTTACTTGTTGAAACAACATGAAAGTATAGGTACTAGTCCACGACGGGGTTTGGTAGGGAGCATATTATTTTAAGACTCTTCGCCACTGAAACGTGCAAAACAATGTGTACGTATCACGGAGGACAGAATATGAATGGTAGGTACAGTACGTATAATATGTCAGAATAATTGAATTATTCAGATTACTAGAGAAGCAGTGATCAAATCTATAATTTATAGAACAGAATAAATTAACTCGTAATATTACGAGATTTGTATCAGTGTACTGCCAAAAATACGACTCATACTAGATGTGTACAAATTCTAAATTAACATGCGTAAAATGTCGGGGAGCAGATTGTATCTATACGTCAGAGCTATAAAGGACCATAACTCAGGGTAGATACACATCCTAATTTGTATGTATATATGAATGTTGTAGGATATCCCTGGTGTAACGATGGAGTGACATGCATGAAACGATTGGTCAGTCAAGCGTTTCGGATCGGATCAGTTTGGATCGACGTCTCTGTACCGAACAACTTATGCAAATGATATACTGTGTTATGTATAAATTTGACGAATTAAATGAATATGAATATACGTACAGTTGCTCTCAAAAAAGTAGTTTATCAGTGGCTTTAAGTTAGTGATCATCGATTTTGGCGCTAAAAACTTTCATAAAATCGAGTTGTAAGATTTGATCCGAATAAATTAGATAAATATACCGTAGAAGTAAATAAAAAGCTTGTAATAAATAAATGTGATATTCATTTAACTTGTCCACAGAAGATTACAGAAATACTTACATATTATACAAAATACCATTGATATACGAGTATACTAGTATTGTTACTTAAGTAACAAAATATGTATACACAATTATGTAATGATATTTTTCAGTGAAAGGATTTTTCGTATATTTCTTTGGTGTTCAGCATCTTTTGAAAGCGATTGTATGTTCACGGAATGAAATGTAGGCATAAAAATAATGATTGATAACAAGTGAGGTACGTATCGTATTTATAACGTCGTTCCTTAATTTCGCTATTAAATACACGTTTATATGATTTACTAAAGCTTACTTAAATTTTATTTGCGAGTATGTAATCTTTTTAAAGTAAAAGGCTTTAAAGGTTCGAAGTGATTTGATAAACCTCACAGTCAAAAAAATATTTTTCAAATATACTGCACAAAGTCTGCATTTAAGAACTGAGGTAGGCTAATAAAATTATATGTCTATTCTCTTAAATGAAATACGTAGTAATTACTCTCATTAAATAATAGAAGCATTAATGAACTTAGTTGTTGAAAGAGAAAAACTAATTATACACTTTTATTAGAGTAAACGAGTTTTAAAAGAAAAGTTTCATAGTTGAATTTAGTGAAAAAAATTATATGAACGAAGACTTTTGAAGTTACTGAAATTAATTTACTAATTTCTGAAAACTTATAATAACGCTTAATGTTAAATACCTACATGTTATCAAAAATTAGTTTCCATTGTGTGGCTATTAACTTAAACTTCTTAACCTAAACATTCACATTGAAATTAATACATTGTACGAGAAAAAGTGAGATTCATTCTGTCAGTAAAATTGAAAATAGTTATTATCGATCAGAAGATATCAATAATTTTCAAAGAAAATATACCGTGGGAAATCGGTAAGTAAGGAAATTTCAAAACGGTTTTTCTTTTACAATAGTTTTTGAGGGAAAATCCCATTTAGTTAGCCAGTTATAACGGTGAGTGTAACCAGGCCCTCAATTCTACTAAAGCTAAAAAATTATGGTGTCGTAGTCACCGCAAAAAAGACATTAAATATTAGACATCACTTCTATTCGCCTAAAGTCCAAAATGAAATGAAAACAGTTTCATTACACTTTTTTAAATTACTCTGCAAAAAGTCATTTAATTTTGAACTTCAACAACATTACTTTAAAGTCTATTATTTAATGCCGTTTTTTGCAGTGGCGCTGGCACCTAGATGGTGTGGCTTTAGCTTAATCGAGGCCCTGATTGAACAGTTAAGTAGTTCAAAAAATGTGTTTAAATACGACGATTGTGTTTCCATAAACATAGTCGTACACAAATCTTAGAGTTGAGCTTACTCAAATGGTTATATCACTGACGTAATTTTAACCCGCACATAAAAAGTAAAGACTTTTTATATGTGTTCGTTCAAAATACATAGCTGAATTAAAATACTTAAATAAAGCCTTTGAAAGTTATAAAGGTAGAGACAAAATTAGGTCGTAGAAGGCTAATCCTAAACATAACATTAAAAAGTAAATACCAGGAGGCAATAAACATAGGGCTGGTGGTGGGACATAAAATAAAACTGCTCACGCAAGTAGCGCAATTTCAGTAATGGGATTCCTTCAGTAAATGACGACTGGTTGTCGAGATTCCTACCACCTCGGGGAGTAGACGAGAAAAGAAAACGGTTTTATGAGCGTAATAAGTCGCCTATAAAATCTTTAACCCTTACGTGCTAGAGAATGAATTTTATTTTTTTAGTTTGTTGCCATTGTTTTGCTACGTGTTGCTTTCCTAAGTTCACTATTGGTTCACTATTGAACGGTATGTTTGGGTGACCTCAGCCAGATTAACATCAGTCTCTTACTTTATATCTATTATCAGTAGCAATATTCCACATTTCCCCCACATCCCTGCTGTCCTCTTTTCCTTTTCAATCAACGTCCATAATCTTAACTTAACCTGTTTATTTAATACTAGCTTTTGCCCGCGGCTCCGCCCGCGTGGATGTCGGTTATCGCGACCAAACATAGCCTATGTCCTTTCTCATGGTCTAATCTACCCCTATACCAAATTTCATCAAAATCGGTTCAGTGGGTGAGGCGTGAAAGCGTAACATACAGACAGACAGACAGACAGAGTTACTTTCGCATTTATAATATTAGTATGGATTCTATTGTTTATTTTTTATCTGTCTGAGCCATGCAAAGGTGTTAGCAGATTTTCGAGATAAACGGTGAACAATCTTCTTACGCTTTACTTCTGTTTTTATTATCTATCGTTACTAAGATTTTTCCTTCGACAATATAATTTATACAACAAATACTCTGATTTTTACGCACGAAAGGCTGCGGTAATTTTATTTTACTTATTTTGAATGTCAATATCGTTAAGAAAAGTATATACCTAAAGTTCGGATATCGTATATCCTGGACCTAAATCGCAAGATATAAAAGGTCCTGACGCGCGAGGATTGTTTTGTAATAATCTATGCTTAGTGAATAGGCTATTTGACTATTTTTTTTTTACTTTTGAAAAATGGCCACTTTCTTATAATAAAATAAACTGTAAAAGTAAAATTTTCGTACAACAAATAGTTTTCAAGATATTTGATTTTCAAAAATTCAACTTTTCGCGCCGCCCGAAAACGCTCTAAACAAAATCGTACGAAATTGTGACGTCACGCTTCTGTAGCGCGTAGTGTAAATGTATGGAGTGCAAGAGAATATTTCGGTCTACGTTGCGTTTACACGTATATAGTTCTTAATAAAAGTTATTTAAAATTTAATAAGGAATCTAAAAAGTTATTATATTTGAATTGGATTTCATTGTTTATATTTCGACTTTTTTTGGGAATTTCAACTTATGAAAAGTCATAGTTTCAATTTAGGAATGCAATATTTTATTTCGCAAGGCATATTTTTTCAGAACAAGCTATCATATTAACCAGTATTGGGAAGAATCGACGACTTAGTCAAATACCCTATTGGAGTGCACCGCCGCGAGGCATTCCGTGCTATCTTCAAAATACATCCAAGAACTACTATACTACTACTATACACAGAATATTTACAGTAAACTATACTATCCATGTGAAGAGATGGTTTCTTATAGGTAGGGAGACCACAGAGCTAAATTTGTAGTTAGGTACTCGCAATTCGAGGAAAACTATTAGAATTGGTAGATTATATGATTGAAAGAATAATGGTATATAAATTGAAGGAATTTTTATAGCATTAAGTATGCTAACTATACAAATCGAATACATAGGGAAAAAGAATCTTCTCGGGCGGGACTCGAACCCGCAGTCTTTCCCTTACAGGGGGAATGCCTGACCAATTCGGCTACCGAGACACGCCCGATATGATTCAAATTTCCCACCTTATACGTCTTTGAGGCGACGTAGCGTCTACTTAATGCTATAAAAATTCCTTCAATTGTTTGAGCGCAGTTATCAAAAAATCAATGTTTAAAAATGATTGTATCATTGATTCCGATAGTTCGTAAGAAAATCGGTAGATGACGCTACGTCGCCTCAAAGACGTATAAGGTGGGAAATTTAAATCATATCGGGCGTGTCTCGGTAGCCGAATTGGTCAGGCATTCCCCCTGTAATGGAAAGACTGCGGGTTCGAGTCCCGCCCGAGAAGATTCTTTTTCCCTATGTATTCGAATGGTATATAAAGTTTCCACTTTTAGTGGTGGGGGAAGCGTATACATATAATAAAAAATAAGTACATTATATCATCCATCTTAATTAATATTTTGGTCTTATTTAATGTTTTTCAGTTATTCTGGTTTTAACTCTAAAATAAACATAAAAAAGACCGCGTTCGAGTAAATGCAAACATTTCTTTGCAAGCTTCCCACGCCTTTAGGTTACGCTTAAATAGCGAGATTTTCTGAATGGACACTTGATAGCTAGTAACTAACCTATTTTATCATAATCTGACGCGTAGGTGTATTTAAATAATCGTTCTACGAATTTTCGTGGAATGATTTTTTGCGCACCCACCCATTTTGAAGGCTGCCTACTGGCTGGAGGAATTAATCAATATGTAACTAGCCTCCCATAGCTTAATCTGTCGCGCTCGAGTTACTACCAAATTTCCTTCTACGCGTACTCTACTATTGTAAAGGGCGTAGTCGTTAGGTCGGTCACTGCTGGGACACCTTTAGTTTATTTGCGTTTATAGTAGGTACCATACTTTAAGCAAGGAGTATGACTGTGTCGACTTGTTATAAAAAAGTGCAAGCCAAGATAAACATATTTCCATTTCGTCCATATATACTGTGTTATATTTATTATTTTTAGAGATGACTTTAAACATAAGAAGATGCTTTTGGGAAACCATTTGATAAAGCCATTAACCATTTATCCCCCCTTGTAAGAGAAAGATCCATGCCGATAATTTTTTTTCTATTATAATGGATTTGAATGGTAGCATAAAAATACTTTAAAATTTCATTCTTAAGAACCTATTCCTCTCTTTTAGGAATAGTTTTAGCAATACATGTATGCATTGTAAAAATTTACATTTTTCTTGAGTGCTGCTTTTGTATTTTAGAAATGTAATACCTATTTGTACTTTACCTAAACAATTCTAAGATGCCTGTCTTGGTGAAAACTAAGAAGATAAATAAAATAAAATAGAATTGTTGTCGTAACTAACTTACCCTATCTTAATATGACGCGTAGGTGCAAATTTGTAGATTTGCGCACCCACCCATATTGAAGGCTGCCTACTGGCTGGAGGAATTAGTCAATCTGGAACTAGCCTCCCATAGCTTAATCTGTCGCGCTCGAGTTACTACCGAATTTCGTTCTACGCGTATTCTCCTATTGTAAAGGACGTGGTCGTTAGGTCGGTCACTGCTAAGAGACACCTTTGGTTTATTCGCGTTTATAGTAGGTACCATACTTTAAGCAAAGAGTATGATTGTGTCGACTTGTTATAAAAAAGTGCAAGCCAAAATAAACTTATTTGCATTTCATCCATATATACTGTGTTATATTTATTATTTTTAGAGATGACTTTAAACTTAAGAAGATGCTCTTGGGAAACCATTTGATAAAGCCATTAACCATTTATCCCCCCTTGTAAGAGAAAGATCCGTACCGATTAATTTTTTCTATCATAATGGATTTGAATTGTAGCATATAAATACTTTAAAATTTCATTCTTTTAGTACCTATTCCTCTCTTTTAGAAATAGTGTTAACAATGTTTGCATGTATTGTAACAATTTACATTTTTCTTGAGTGCTGCTTTTGTATTTAGAAATGTAAAACCTATTTGTACTTCACCTAAACAATTCCAAGATGCCTGTCTTGGTGAAAACTAAGATAGATAAGATAAATAAAATAAAATAGAATTGTTTTCGTTATCACTTAAATCTTCTTACTTAGTTGAATTTAAATGTAGAGGCACCTGTTACTAAAATAACAAATATATATTGTTTCCCTACATTTTCGTTTGTACTCATTATATATTTTCATTTCTTTGAATTTTAAGACACGTTTTTCATAGCTTATGTACAGTCGACACCTTTATATTTTTTTTTATGGACAAGTGCAACCGTGTCTACTTTGTCGGGTGTATTTATACCCTAGTCATTTGGAGTCTAGTTTCGTGATGATGCCCTATAATAATATTATATATAAGGTTATATAAACCTATTATATAAATAACTCAAACGTATCCAAAATATCGTACTAAACCTAATTTAAATTGGATTTATTTTCCTAAAGCAAATCGACGATTTGAAATAAAAAATCAAGATACCACATTTTGATTTTTCCTTTATCTATAGAATCAGGATATTTTGTTAAAAAAAAAAAACATTTTGCTTCAGAGTCTCGAGTCGAGACATCCAGAATTCTTATCAGTCACAGTCAAAAGAATAATAATATATTAGGAGATGGAAAGAAAATAAATGTCACAATAAACCAAGAGTTTCGAAATAAACTGTTTTGTATACGAGTACCTTTTGTTTCTTTTCGATTGGTACCTCTCATTTACGTGATTGGATGGATTGATCTCGGAGCTTCGACAGGCGATCAATAATGCAATTGTCAATACATGGACTTGATTAATGAATTTTTTGATTGATTTATATTATAGTCTCTTTAACTACCTATATGTTCCCGCAACCCATGAGATTCAAATTGCGTTTTATTCTTTTCTCACACAAAAGTCCACCATTAACTCGAGTTTGGTATAAATAAGGTATTTACATCTGGAAGTATTTTTTCTGTGATTTAATTAAGTCCCGCCACATTATATTGAAGTATGTAGGTGGTAAAATCGGCTTTCCATTTATTAATTGTGCTTCAAATATCTATTCAACAAATTAATTTTATGCTTGCCTATCGCCGAACACAAATGGCGAAATTACGAGAATATCGCGCGAAGTTTCATTATGTTCAGGTGACAAAAGAGAAGAGGGTTACCAAATTAAAACCGGGAGAAATAGATTTATTGTCACAATAAATTACAGAATAGCTTGTTAACTCTGTCATATTAATAAGAAGGAAGACTTGTTTGTTTGAAAGTTTCACACTGTTTATCTGATTTTAATTTGAAATCAAATTGTAAATTAACAAGAGCTAAGTCAGCCAAGGGTTAAACATGATTTGCTATATCAAAAAATTATGCATGTTTTATAATAATCATACAGTTTGGATGGTAATACGCCTGGGGTGATAGTATATAGTAATAAGCTGAAAACTTCTTCTTGATGGGTTCTGGTCTATGGAATTGGGTTCTGGGTTTAATATAAGATTAGATAATTATATGGCTTCCCGCAAGTAGATACGTTAGACCGCCTTTTTATCGCAATGGTCGAAGACGGGGCGTTTATGTGAGACTCGAGCTGACTAAATCTGCCGTCTCGAGTTTCAGAATTCGGTGTGTAAGAAGGCCCAATAAGGCATTTCTCTTGCCCGAGCCATCTACGGTTTTGAAATCCCTCGCGTGAGAGAAAAACCGATGTCCCCATTATAACCTCTTGATTAACTATTCAATCAAGAGTATTGAGCAACTAGATACGTGACGTGAAGAACAACTACAAAGTCATGTGCACTCATCTAAAAGTGCGCAATATTATCGACTCTTACAAACCAGTCCGTATTCAATTCTAAGGTCTTCTAGATCTAGGAACTAGATCTAATAATTTAGGAATAAATAAACATTTTACTGCAGTCTATATATAAAATCTATATCTATACAAATAAATAAAATTGGAGTGTCTGTTTGTAATATTAAAATAACCGCTTTCTACTACATGCATATGAATGTATATACGGTACACATACCAAAATATATATTTTTAAATTTTTTGTCTGTCTGTCTGTCTGTCTGTCTGTCTGTCTGTCTGTCTGTTTGTTTTGGCTAATCTCTGGAACGGCTGGACCGATTTGGACGGGACTTTCACTGGCAGATAGCTTATGTAATAAGGAGTAACTTAGGCTAAAAAAAAAATGCCAAAAACAAAAAATAATAAACTGATTTTTTTTATTAAGTACATTCCACGCGGACGAAGTCGCGGGCACAGCTAGTTATTAATATAAAGGATGCGTCAAAATTTAATTTTGATCTCAGTAGCCTTTCGCCGGTTTAAAGATAGCTTCAGAGCCGGCTTAATGTGTCAAAATGATATCTAGTTTTAACAAGGAGGATTTAATTCTGACGTTTTGTAGCCAAATAAGCTGAACCCTTTTCCAACACCTGAGCTTATAATACTGGTAACACTCGGTATGCCACGTCTTTAAACCTGTGATTAGGAAAGCAAATTCTATTTTATAGCATTGGGGCTCAGCAGTGCCGTTTCATGAGCGTTTGTTCTATTCCATTAAATTATACGTTTATTATCGTACTATATTTCTTTATTCATTTATCTTTTATCAATATGAATACTACATTTAAGTCTGCTAGTAATCAGACAATTATCTAGAATATTAGAATTAAAATAAAATTAAAACTTCTTAATGCTACCATTGTCCATCCATATTTAGTATACCTACTGCTATCATTTTCGCCTAGTTTCATAACAATTGAATAGAGCCAAACATCAAGAGACCGTTCCGAATCAAAATCTTGTGAAAATGCACTAGTCAAAGCCGAATTTTAAACCAGTGATACCGACAAAATAATTGTCAATACGATAATAAATAAAGTTCATAACATCGCAATATATTAATTAGAACTACATGAAATCTTATCTAATCGTTAAAGATGGTTAAAGAACAAATTGAAAAAACTAAAGATGTATTCTATTCCTATGTATCACCTTTTATACAGAAACTAACTATATACTCTTTTGTTTCAGGTAAAAACAAAGTGTAATAAACAGGAAGTCAGCGGTGTCAATGTATCGTATAGTACACAAATTACTTTTGTCGTGCGGTATAAATTTGCCGTAAAAGTGTCGGCCATAACTGTCGCATAACGTTCAGTGTCGACAAAGACTTTTGTTTCAAGCAACAAAGTGTATCTGTGATGTTGCGACTCTCACCTATAAAAGGCGGCATTGCCGAAAATTTGGCTGTGTACAAAGATGCGCCATAAAAGTGAATTATTCTACTCCCGCGGCGGCAAAATGCTTCTTACTTTTTACATGTCTCTGCTTCTCTGGAGGATTGACAGCGGAGTCGAAAGCACCAAAGGTAATAAACCTATATTCATCATCCATTAATAATTACATATAGGTACATATACTGACGCCTGTAAATCCCTGAAGGGGTAGACAGAGGTGTACTAACAATGCGATTTTCAGCCCCTCGGATTTATATTGTGTACTTTCGGATAGAGAACAGTCCTATCCCTTAGTTGTCTTCTTCCACACCCACAGGAAAAGATGGAGTGGACCTATTCTACTTCACACACAGCAACTGTTCAGATGTCACTGTTTATATAAAATCGGAAAAATTATCAAATCGATTAAGAAATTATCACTGCTTCAATTTAGAAGTCGGCGGGTTTGTGGCAAAGTAATGGCCAATCACTCGGTTGGTGCCTTTTACGTTTTATTTCCTTTCGATAGGTTAAGGTTGAAGCGGAGATAATTGGTTTTCAAACTGTGCTGGCTTTCTTTTGTGAAAATAAACTGGAGGACTTTGAAGTTAGCTCAGTATCTGAAATGGGAAACAATGTATATCTGTTGAGTTCACACCTGAATGCAGACAACGGATTATGACAACTACGATATTTCAGATACTTAAATAACAATAGACCTCAGTTCTGAAACGTATGTTCAAGGTATAACATTCAATAGTTTCGATGTTTCTGTAAGGATTACACACATTATTTATTCTTAAATAATATAGTTAATGCGGCATAATGATTCTGTTCGCACTCGTGTCGTGAGCGAACATTACGTACTAACGCTTTATCGGTTGTGTGAACGATTGAATGTTTTGTCTGTTTTGGCATTACGCGACCAATCATACACGACGTATGTTCCGTCCCTAATACGTTTTATCGTCCGTCGCGGACATCCGCGAAGCTCATCCCTGATTAGCGCCTTAGTATTGACGAATGTGAATAGATCACAGACAGAATCAGTGCTGCCACAAGGTAACACCTTCATATTCACATAGCAAACTAGCTTTTGCCCGCGGCTCCGCCCGCGTGGATATCGGTTCCCGACAATTATTCGAATTTTTCTCGCCGTAAAAACCTTCCCTGGACTTCCACGAATAATTCAAGACCAAAATTAGCCAAATCGGTAAAGGCGTTCTGGCGTTATATCGTCAGGAAGGAAAACCCGACTTATTTTTATATAGTAGATGACATCCAACCGCAAAAAGTTCGTTTCTGTTAATGCTTGGTTTACGTACAACGTAGGCTTGTGACGGAGAAAGGTCATGTTTTTTTGTGGCCGTCCTGGCCACTCAGAAAGAGAGTCACCATCGTAAACATGTATCGTACCATGTTAACAGTGGTGGCACTCAGCTTGATTGCCTCGTCAGATGCCTTTTCACGCCCGCTTAAAGGACCCGGGACCCGGGTAATTTATAATTTTTGTAAATCCCGTTTTTCGTAAATTTCGTTTACCTGTTTTTAAAAATGATTTTGTAAGTATGTTAAATGAGATTGACTTCTATCCTGTAGATTACTGTAGTAAGCGTATTGATAATATTAATGCCCCATGCACTCACTAGCAACGTAAATTAATTTAAAACCTGAAATTGAGTTTTCAACTAAAGAGAAAGTGAAATTTAACTATCAACCCCACATAAGGTCTAGCCGGTCTCGTGGGAAATACAAACGTGCCGTTTCAGTTTTACAAATAATTCGCCATTAATGAATAATGATGGGTATTCTAATTTCAAATACTTTGTGGGTAATCTTAAATTGAATAGAGAGTTCTTTTCCTACGCACAACATAATTTAAATGCTATTGTCAGACATGCTGTTTTATATTTTACTGGCAATTAAAAAGAGGTTTGTTTAATTTTGCTCCTCAATACTCTTAATAATACTTAGTTACTCTAATTATCTTTTTTTTAAATTTTAATTAGGCTTAGTTGTCGTCGTGGTGTAGTAATGGTTTTGCATGATGCATCAGTGCCGCTACTAGCACAAACTATTAGGCCCAAGCACAAACTATTACCGAGCATAGATATAGGTCTTTGCAAAGGTTTACCACGTCCCGTGTTAGTAGCAGTTGAATCATAATTTGAATATGTGTTTTAGCAAAATAACTAATATAGCGAAATGTGGGTGCTAGCATGGCGAAATGTGGGTGCTAGCACCTCTGCCTACCCCTTCGGGGAATACAGGCGTGAGTTTATGTTATGTTATGTTACTAATATAACACCCCATAGTTTTTGCGTCGGGGATTAAAAATGATTTTAGATATAACAGAGAAACTGCCAGGTCTACACCTTTGAATTAAAAAAATACACCTGTTGTTAAATATCTATTGAGAATGAGACAGCTTTCAACGATTTAGATTTAGAATACATATTTTTTTTTTTAAGAACTTCAAGTCACCATGGTAAGCCCAAAATCAGAACCAATACCGGTACAAGAATCTTCGTACAGTTAATATAACAACAGACAATACGTAATATGAAGGCTTAATGAAATCTTACCTGAAATTGAAGCATACAAACACCTCCCAAGATTATTTACTTATAATACGTGTTACCCTTAAATAGGCAAACTGGTAGGGAAGCCTCACAAGGTGGATTAATTAGAAGACGAGTGAAATTGTTAACGGTGTTATAATCTTTTGTTGGTGTATCAAATTAGGCAGTTATGGAATTATTCTGATTTTGAATTAAATTACTTTGTTTTTGTTGTTTGTCATATTCCATATTTTTTTAAATAAATTAACAGATCAGCTTCGAATTTTCAAAGAGTTTTATGACAATTACTTTAACAGAGTAACCGGTCAAGTTTGAACTCTGATTTTGTGTACTGTTATGCAGTAAAATTCTGGAGATGACCTTTAATATTCGAAAGATGTGATCTGGGTGCATGGTTGGATTGGATGAAATTACAAGAGAAATTACAACTCTAGGGACACTAATATTAGTTACTTTATTTAATTAATTATTCCGATTATTAAAAAAATTATATGTGGGAAATTCAATAATATTTCCATCGGTTCCAGATTTTTCAAGCAAGCAAAGGTTTAACAAAAACAAAAAAGTTGTTCTTGTATAATGTTACATCCTTAAAATACATTTTCCTTTAAAAGTAACACCCAAGATAATAACAGCTCGCAATAACGGCTGAAATAACGAGGACGTGTTATTTAATCAACACTCTTTGTATTTTCTGCAAAATGGTGAACGGAAACAGTATTACAGAAAATACTTGATAAAAAAATGTATACTTGAGTTACGTAATCAGGATCCTTGATTATATAATATTGATGCGCTGAATAAGTGGGTGTAATTATAAGTACAAAATGAATACAAATAAAACCCCTGTTGCGTTCAAGAATTTGACATCAGAGCCAGAGGTACTCTTTGTCCTCCTTTTAGCTAGGCCTATATCATTTTTATGGATGCTTCTCTAGAGCTTCGTATGTCAATCAACAGGATTATCGTCTTGCAGGTGGGTATGGCAGTAAACATCTTGATTAGGCCCGATGCATACCTGTAAAACTTACTTTACATTTTAATTTTTATTCTCAACAGTCCCTATTATAGTTTTAGCCCATATTAAACTTTCGGGAATCAGTCTTTTCTCAACTACCTGTGTGCCTTACATGTCCATGAAGTGCTTTAACGTTTTCTGGACTAGTAAGAATGATGGAGCTAATGTAATGTATGGTATAGCCTCATTCCTCTTTCTCGTCCAGAGTACCAACGCTAACGTCATTATACGCCCCAATGTTTAACAAAATCAATTAATAATAATGATACACCTTGATACATACTTTTATATTAATAACTAGCTTATGCCCCCGGCTTCGCCTGTGTGGAACGTGATTCCATTCTCGCAACTCATAGGAACCTATTTCCGGAAAAAAATGTTCTGCATACGTTTCTTGACGTTTTCTAGCCTAGTATTCCATGCAAAAATTAACAGGCTCGCAGGAAAATCTATTTCGTGACAAAAGGGCTGTTTTAGGGTTTCCCCGGAAATTATTCGATTTTTTCTCGCCGTAAAAACCATCCTTGTACAGTCAGCATCAGAAAAATGTTGTCGAGTAGAGTACTCAAAATAATCTTAAAACCAAAATTTCAATATTATATTGATAATTAGAGTACTCAAAAAGTTGTAAGCATCCAGAGTAGTCAAACTATCTTAACAATCGGTCTTCCAGAAAGATGTAAGTAAGCAGAGTGTTCATTTTCATATACACAATCACGCTACTCAATGGTATCTAGTCAAACAAAGTGTTCAAAATATCTGGACAATGTCATTTAATCGCATTTTGCATCCCTTTTTTACTTAAATTACTTGAAATCTACATAATAAGCTAGTATTAATATAAATCATAGTATGGAATAGGGTTTCGTATTTCAAAATTTTTCTGTCGATTGAATAATTATTAAAAATAAAAAACGCGACTGCTCCTGAAAAGACCGAAATAAGTTTGATAGCAGGCGGAACCCATTGATTATCATTGGATTTATGAATTACAAATGGGTACCTCCGCCTGCTTTTTTTGGTATTTTTTATGTATTTTTTGTATTTTGTACTTTATTTAATGTAAAAAAAAATAACAAAATCCATTAGATATAGCGCCAAAAATTCATGGTGTAGTATCGATTTATATTTTATGCACTCATAAATACCTTTATTTGTGACCACTTTCATCGATTTTTTTTCAGCCTTAAGGTCTCTATTCGGGTAAAAAGTAAAAATAAAATAGGTTTAACTTTAATCAATATTTCAGAGAGAAAGAAAAAGAGAAAGAAGGCGGAAATTGCGGTTTATGACGTATTAAAAAACTTCTATTATAAATTATAATCTATTATAAAAAAACACTCTATTATAATATGTTTGTACAATAGTTTCGTATCTAACTATACCTATTTTCAAAGAGTAGACATTTTGCGTCTATGTCATGTCGATGTGGTCATAATGCGTATTAGAGAATACGAGAAGTGGATTTTTGAGTACATAGTACACCTATGTCTTGCGTTGCAGGAGCCTTTATTTTTTACGTAAGTATTCATACTCTTTTCTCACCAATTCAAGTGGATAGTTTATGGCTTAAGCAACTGGCAACTATAAAAAATACAAAAGAAATTGTCATTAATTTGACACATTTTCTATCCTTTTCTCAGTTTCAGTTTAATGAATTTATTTCTCCAAAGACTTACATGTCACTTATTGAGAAACAATAATTATTAATACACAATGTACTAGCAATAGTTCGTTCGTTTTGATGACTAATATTAACTCGCAATAATAATAATACGAGTTAATATGTCTCGATGACGTGTTGTGCTAACTTATTTTTAAATATATGAAAAGAAGTGATATTTTTAATAGATGAAGGTATTTTGTTATAAAGTTGTGCGCCTTCGTAGGTAAACATTTTTTTTCCGTAGTTCGTGCGTATCTTCGGCAGCGCAATAAAACTTGCTCGGCGACTACTTCGGCTAGTTAGTTCCTTCAATTTTTTAAAAGCTAAGTTAGTATGGAGTAGGCTATGCAAAATCTTTCTAACAAGAATACACGTATTATAAATATATAATTGTCTAATGTTCATTATTTTGGTTTCGGTGTAAATTTTAGATGTAGGTGTTAGGTAGTTATAATGGAATAATTTTCTAACTTATACATCTATCTCACATTACCCCATCATCATGTGTAAAGGATGGCTACATAAGTAAAAAAGGGATGCAAAATGCGATTAAATGACATATTAGATATAGATATTTTGAACACTTTGTTTGATTAGATACCATTATCAATATAATATTGAAATTTTGGTTTTAAGATTATTTTGAGTACTCTCCTCGTCAACATTTTTCTGATGCTGACTGTACGTCAACGAACATTAAAAAAAAAAGAATTGACCAAATTGGTCCAGGCGTTGTATTACTTTATTGTCTATAAATTATCGGTAGACTGAACGCATACGTAGCGTAAATGGAGGAGTGAATGACTTCTGCACTCAAACAGATCGCCTCTCGTTCACCACATAGAACCCAGATTAATCACGTTGGTATGAGCGTATCTTTGGTTAAATGCTTCTCGACGTTCGGTTTTATCTTTAACTATATACATTTTAATTAACCAATCAATCAATTAAGCCCCCGTAGTCTACTGCTGGACGTAGACCTCTCCCTATGTGCGCCACTTCGTCCGATCGTTCGCCTTCCACACCCAGTCTTTCCTAGCCAGCATAATTATATACGTTTATTAAAAACAATTCTAAGAAGTCAGAAACCAAATAAATTCTATTTCACTAAGAGAAAATGGATCTTTGGAATTAAATGTCAATGTTCACATAAGAAAAATATTATATATTCTTTCTGTAATTTTATACAGTTCCCTTGTGACGTCAAGTCCATATATAGGTGATGAAATTGTAACATTATTTATCATCTACCGTATACTTATCGTGTACCTTAAGTAACATTATAAGATAAAATATACTTAAGTAGATACATAGCTGATGTATAATATATTATATGCGAATACCTGCATGGGCGGGAAATGCATTATTAAAGAATATATGACAGCGGTTTTTCTGGGTAATATTCACAGCCCACCCCCTCAATTGTACACAGGTGTAGAAACAATGTACAGGCAATAAATGTATAATGCTTTATTCAGAGTAGGGGTCCCTGAGATTTTAGGGTGATACAGCCCCTGTAATCAGGGGCAATGTGCTGACACTATCCCTCTCTATTTATACCATATATATAAATATATATCTTGCTGATGACGCAAATGTTTATAACATATTGCCTCTATATTTGCTTAACATCAAGCAGGTCGTTTAGCTTTTTTAATACTTTTGCTATGGAAAAAATCATACCATTTCAGTAGGCTTCAGTCCTTCAAAATAAATAACGACATAAAACTTCTTTAAGTGTTTGTCAATCATATTACGATAATGCTTTTAAATACATTTTTCCATGCATTTTCCATTAAAAAAATTATTCACTGCCAACACATATAATTTTATAACCTTATTTAAAGCTCGTAATATAATAGAGAAGTGTCCGAAACCTTGAACTCGCAATAAGAAAAACAATAAATACGTCCCTTTATTGTCCAACGTGGAACAACAGGCGGTCATAAACCGGCTCGACTAGTAGATACAAATCTGAATTGTGACGCAAGCATAAAACATTCATGTAGCAACGCTGTTACTAGCCCACCGCGCGAGGCACGCCCTAGGGACCTACAAAACGTAACGAACCGCCCTCCCACCATCCTTTTATTTGCCCAGATACATTTTTCTGCCTGCCACACACGAACTTGTCTTCGGATAGATTATTTATGATGTCACACCGAGACCCTTCTGAACACGAAAGGTGTGATCATTATTCCCAGGACAAAATACAAGAAGTTTTAACTCCACTTCTACATTTTTTGACGTTCATAAAAGCAAAATGCCTATTCAAAGTTTTCTTATGTAAATATAAGGCTATTAAATCAATCACGTTTTCAATGAAAGCGGCATTAGAGAGAAATCCGAGGAATAGCTTGCTAACCTTCGGCAAAAAGTCGGTCTGCGGCAAGGCTTTCCACTAATTCTGAATTTAAATGCATGAGATCGAATAGGTTCACGCGGAGTGGATCCCACGTCGAGTTTTCCGATTGCCAGTGCTTATGTATTTAGGAGAAAAATGGGACTTTAGATCGTATTTCAGCTTTTACAAAAGACCACTATCAAAAGAATCTTATCAAGAGATTTACATACGTAAAGCAAATGTAACATCCATAGTATGAAAGTTATTTCAATTATGTATAATTTTATCAATTCTATTCTATGTTATCAAATTTAAGATGTTCTTTTGTTCAGGCAACTTACATACACGTATATCGATATACATAAACAGGTATTTTTTTTTTTTTTTTCTTTATTTAAGGACTTTATACAATAAGTATATGTCGCCCTGCTAGTACATATTGTATTATCTCTACAAAACAAGTATTAAAAACTAAAACATTAAGTAGGTACTATAGAAAGCATTCTATATAAATAGAATGCTTCTTCCGAATTAGGAGTGGTCAGTATTCTGTGGAAGGCACCTATGTCTGACTTATTCACCTCTAAGTCTACCATCAGTTGGTCTCTTCCAGTCTGGTAGCGCGCGCATTCCATGAGGATGTGTTGTACGTCATCCATTACTCCACAAGTTTCGCAATTTGGAGAGGTTGTTATACGCATTAAATATCTAAATTTATTTGATAAAACATGACCACTTCTAATTCTATGTGCTATGACTATATATTTCCTAGGTAACTTATTATTAACAAACCAGGGAATCGGAGGAGGTTGACATTGTATGGTCTTATACCATATGCCCTTCTCTAGAGATATTTGATTGAAATATTCTTTCCACATGTTATAGCATTTCCTCCTGTAGGTAGGTATCATTTCTGAGTAGTAAGATGTTACAATGATTTCTTCGCCACTTATACATGCTTGTTTAGCCAGTTTGTCAGCCTCCTCGTTACCATATATACCTATGTGGGATGGAACCCATTGCAATCTCAGAGATACACCTTGTTGTGTCAGATTGTCTATTTTAGCTACTATTTCATATGCTATCGGTGTACCTCTATGGCTAGAGGCACATCGAGCAATATGAAATAGTGCACTTTTACTATCAGAACAAATAATCACTTTTGTGAAATCCGTAGATCTACTAATAAAAGAAAGAACCTCTGAGATCGCAATGAGCTCCAACGCCATAATACTAATTTTCCCCTGTATTTTCAAACCTCTATGTGTTAGGTTAGGTGAAGCTTCTACATAAAAGGCGGCTCCACAACCTGTAGTACTCTTTGATCCATCAGTATATATAAACCTCCAAGTGGTGTCATATTTTTCCCTAAGTTCTTGTATAACCGAAAATTTTAATCTATTAATTTCATATCTCTCTTTTGCCTGCTTAATACTATCTAAATTAACATTAATTATTTGAGACAATCCAAAGTTACTCATCCAGGTTCGCAATGTAAACATTTCCAAAGGTGCTGATGACGCCACATTTGTGTCTTTTAACTCTCTATAAACACTGACCATTAATGGGAGCTTTTTACGTGTCCAGTAACTGTTGTAGCAAAGAGCACTCAGATCTTGTAACAGTTGAAAAGTCACATTATCTGTCCAAGACAAACATTTAAGGTAATACTTATAGGCCAAAAATCTCCTTCTTAGGCGTAGTGGAATAACACAGAGCTCACTCTCCATAACATGAATAGGAGTTGTTTTTATGAAACCTCCTACTACTCTTAATGCCGCATTTTGTATTTTATCTAGCTTGTATAGATGGCTATTAGCACTTGAATCATATAAAGAGCATGAAAAATCTATGCGACTCCTTATGAGCGCTATGTAAAGTCTCCGTAAATGCACCGGATGTAAACCCCATGAAGTACCAGCTAACACCTTCAATAAATTAAGCTTCTTTTGTGTTTTTTGTACCATTTCATTTATATGTTTTCCCCACAGTAAACCTTTGTCTAGCCATACCCCCAGGTATTTATAGTTATCTACTGAACTCAATGGATTATCGTTTAAGTTAAGTTGAACATCCTGTTTCCTGTTTCCCCTACCAAATACACAAAATTTAGTTTTATTTCTTGATACATTTAAACCTAGATTATTTAAAAAACTCACAAATGTATCCAATGCGCTTTGTACTCTGTATGTACTCTCTGTAAGATGCTTACAGGTACTATAAATTACAAAATCGTCTGCATATTGGCACATCTGAATATTATCTATATATGTAAATAGTTTTGATGTTACAATATTGAATAAGATAGGGGAAATAGGGTCTCCCTGCGCTAAGCCTAGATCAGTGTATCTTATCCTCGTACGATTTTCACTGTCCCTAATTTTTAGGTGTCTTTCCGTTAAAAAGTTCCATAGATACCAACATATTTTTTGCCCAGCGTTAATTTCATTTAAAACTTTAATCAGTTCTTTAATCAACACATTATTGTATGCATTTTCAATGTCTATAAAACATGCCAATGTACAGATTTTCTTTGAGAACCCCATTTGTATTTGTGTCACCAATCTGGTTAAGCAGTCTTGGCAAGATTGCCCTCTACGGAAACCTGATGTGAAGGGAGATAAAATGTTATTTTTCTCTATATACCACTCTAATCGTCTTGTGATCATAAAATGTAAAATTTTACAGATGCAAGACATCAAACATATGGGTCGAAGCTTTGGTGTGCTATGTGTAGAGGTAGGGCTATCTGCTTTTGGTATCGGCATCACTACTATATTTCTCCATTGTGAGGGGATAACACCAGTATTGAAAATATCATAATATAGGTTTATTAAGTATGTTTTGGCATTTAGTGGTAGATTAAATATCATAGAATAAGTGATGCCATCCTCTCCAGGTGCGGTATCTTTTTTCTTTAGGCATGTATTTAGTTCCTCTATGGTAAAAGGAACTTCTAGACTAGTATTTACACAGTTCAGTTCTGGCAGCCTCCCTATAACATAATCGGGGGTCAGACTACGTAAGAGTAAATTCGATTGTTCCCAAGACGGATGTAATTTTAAAGTATTGTACCCTTTCATCCAGCGCATACGATTCCACATATCTGAAGATGTCATTGATTCATCTATACTATTACAATATTTATACCAGTCGTCTCTTTTCGCTTTCCTAATAGCCTTTTTCGCTTGTAAACATTTATTCTCATATATGCTTAAATGGTTCGGTGTTGGATTTTTTCTAAAGTTCCGCAATGCTAATCTACGTTCTCCTACCAATTTGGACAGAAGTGGGCTCCACCATGACTTAGGTTGAAACTTAGGTCGTTCACACCTTCTTATAAAAGGTATGTTTTCATCAGCTGCATTATTTATTAAGTTGATTAATTGATCATATTTATTTTGAACTCCATCTTGTTCTATATCTAAATGTAACAATAAATTACTCTCTATTCTGTCCTCATATCCCTTCCAGTTAGCTAATTTAAAATTCCGTAACTTTTTAAGACTAATGGGGCTCTTGACTCTACTTTTTATTTTTAAAACAAGATGGTCACTGTTAAAATTTTCTTTCATAACACACCATTCAAAATGTAAAGTTAGGTCGGAAGATACAAATGTCACATCAGGTGACGTCTTTTGCATAATATTATTGACCATTTTAACCCTAGTATGGTCTCCATTATTAAGATAAATGTACCCACTATCTAGTGCCGCATCAAATAACATTCGTCCCCTTGTATTAGCCTTAGACGACCAATTAAGATGGTGTGCATTAAAATCACCTGCTATAATACATTTATTAGCAAACCTTGAAAATATGAAATCCCATTCCGCCTGAGTTGTGCTCACTGTGGGGGCACAATATATTAAAATTATATTTTTAATCTTATCACAATTTAAGAGTTCAATACATACTACTTCAATACCAGAGTTATTTATATTTAATTGGACTAATTGTACTTTAAAGCATTTATGAATTATCAATGCAACTCCCCCATAGGATTGCACTCTATCATTTCTAAACACATTGTACCCACTTATATTCAAAGATGATTCTGGTGATAACCATGTCTCTGATATTAAAGCAATGAGTATTTTTTCCTGACTTAGCAATGCCTCAAATTCCACAAGTTTGGGTAGTAAACTCTGTGCATTCCACTGCAAAATATATATATTTGAAATTTTGTTATTGTACCTATCCATTTAAAATGTTCAATATATTTTCAAAAAGACCGCCATTTAAAAAACATCCCAACAATAATTTCTTAACTTCCTCAAATATGAGTTTAAACAACAGGCTCCCTTTATCCTCATATGTTCCTGGTGACATAAACAATCTATTTATTTTAATTAAAAATTTCTTAAAATCAAACCTATACACTAGTTGTTCATCTCTGTTTTTTGTATGATCTTCATTTTGATTAACCAGTGCTTCGTCTTCTATTGGAGATGGTTCCACCACAGTGCGAGTCTTCTTATAATTCTGTTTCTTGCTCCCTTGTGCTTTCTCCTCCGTCCTTTGTTCCTTGATATGCTGGATTTTTTCCTCTTGTACAGTCTTCTCATATGGTTTATCTCTTGACCTTGAAGCTATACTACTATAGCTTTCCGTACTCTGTATCCCACCTGCCTGAGTAACTTGAGAGAGGTTATGCGAATGATTGTTGTGCTTTCCCTTTTGTTGCTGTCTGTTGTATATCCCTAATGCTCTCTGGTAGGTAGTTTGCTGTTCACTCATGATATACCTAATTTCTTTTTCTTTTAAATATGTAGGGCATTTTCTGTCAATAGCAATGTGGTCACCCTTACAATTTAGGCATACAAAATTCTTTGTAGTACAATTTACATGGTTACCTCCACATTTTGGGCATAGTCTTTTTTTTGTAGGACAGAACCTTACTATGTGTCCGAATTGCCAGCATCCCGAACACTGGCTTACTGGGAATACATAGGGTTGTACTTTCAAGCGGCACTCAAATGCATATATGTATAGTGGTAAAGTGCTATCTTTAAATGATATTCTTACTGCTTCACTATCAACCCATTCTCCTTTGGAGTTTACTCGTTTTAGTCTCTTGATAGATACTATTTCAGTATCAGATTGCAAAATCTCCCTTATCTCTTCCTCACTTAGTTCCAGATCAATTCCCCTCACTACACCATAAGCCATTGCTATATCATTCACTGAGTAACATCTAAATCCCATTTCTTTAAATTTTTTACATTCTAAAAGTTTGACACCATCTTCCCTCTGTTCGAACTGAATGACGACTCTGTTTACACTTTTATATTTAATTTTGATAACATTCTTGATATTCTCCGATTTCAATAACTTGGCCAACGCCATTTGTTTTGGCAAAGCTTCTACAGAAGTTACACATATTTCATGTTTGTAATTAGAGTTAAAACTTTTTTCCCAATCTACCCACATTTCATTAGAAACTTCCATGGATCCACTCATTATGAACCTTTTTGGTCTCCTCCTATTTACGGTAATGAATTGATCATCGTCATTAGCTTCCTCTTCTCTTTCTTTTCTTTTTGCCGCCACTGCCCTCATTTCTTCATCTGTATTTTCAAATTGCGATGTATTAGTCCTTGTCGCATTTTCTATCGCAGCCTCGCAATTACGCAACAGCTCCTCATCACTCCCGTCTTCACATTCTCCACTCTCCATTATACAAGTTTTATATATAAAAAAAGTTCTGCTATCAGAAAACTACTTCCGTAAACTATTAACACTGAAAGATTTTGCACACATGCACACGTTACGAACGCGCGCGCGCGACTGTGATAAACAGGTATGAGCCGTATGATGTATAATAAGTTCACCTGTTCCTAAGCTTTATAAATGACAAAGATTTGTAAAGTTTAGGGACAGTTCTGTTCAACCATTTTGACTTTGAAGTTAAGTTACGTTGCCTTTCATATTTTGTATTTATGTAAAGACGTTTTGTTGAAATTTTCCAATAAAAAATAGAAAAACCTCGACATCCAGGACAGGCCTTGAATCGCGACCAGACCCATTTCAAGGGCAATATTTTCATCAAATGAGCTATCAGGACACGCCTTGAATTCCCCTATTAAAAACCTTCTTTAATGTACAAAATTATATAAATACTAGTTCACAATTATATAAATATACTTGATAACGAGTCCCTCTCCCAAAAAATGAAACCAATTTATTAGATTTTGGCTAATCCACACATATAACGTAATCGGAAAGATAATAAAATATAATATTCAAATCCGATTTTTATGTTCGTCCGTGTATTAAGATGTAATTTATAGTTGGTGTGAAAGTAACAGATGTATAGCCGCATTTAAATTGAAGCGAGCTGCCGTTGACATAAAGTGCCATTGTGCCACCCCAAAGGGGCGCAAAAGAACTCGTTCTAATTGTTTGCACATTTCGTTTCTCCCTGTGGCCCGCACGCGACTATCAATGGTGCTATAGTGAGGGGTGGAACAAAAAACGAGAGACCCTTTTGCAGAGTTTCCCAACTTCCTATATTACTCATCTATACTATGCGGTGAGTACAGTCAACATCAGATAGATCTCAACTAGCAAATTGCTCAAAATGATCTTAATACTGACTAATGATATTAATACCAAACTTTTACATTGATTTAATTGTATCATCATCCGGCCAAGGGGGTGTACCAAATACTAGAACAATCAGCAAACAGGAAGGGGGGCATACCAAGGTATTAAAACCATTTTGAGTACTTTGCTAGTCAAGGTTGATCTGATGCTGACTGTACAAGGCGAGTTGAGTTGATCGGGTTCTCTAGTCACGCGCTAATGAGTTTTTATTGAGCCTACGAGATGAGATTATCGCTTAATTATAAGTTTGTGGCGTAGAATAATATTTTAAAAGAAATTCCTTTCTCAGTTTTTTCATACTGTTGTACTCTAACATTGAGGTGAAGAATGTGCCTTACTAGGTACGTTAGCGCCATCAAAACCTATTCTCTTAACTTACAACCCCAAGAAATATAACACAAGAATATACTACGACTAACCCATATTTGTAATTTCGAATACATAGGGAAAAAGAATCTTCTCGGGCGGGACTCGAACCCGCAGTCTTTCCCTTACAGGGGGAATGCCTGACCAATTCGGCTACCGAGACACGCCCGATATGATTCAAATTTCCCACCTTATACGTCTTTGAGGCGACGTAGCGTCATCTACCGATTTTCTTACGAACTATCGGAATCAATGAATGATGTTACAATCATTTTTAAACATTGATTTTTTGATTTTTTTTTTGTTGTACAATAACAACCTCTACATAAATTTTAATAGAATAATTAATTGACTAACTAATAAAATTGGTAAGTTGATAGCTTAATACGAAAAGGTATTTCGTTTCAATATGAGTGTGAGGAGGAAGGAAAGGCTGATCTTTGTATGAAAGTGGTTTTCTGCGGACCGAAGAACATTGAGTTTTTCATAATCCTATTACAACATAAAGCAGTATCATAATAAAGCTATGAGAGAATAGAGAACTTAATGAATAATACACACAATCAAAAGTATTGATGCTAATTGTATACACTGTGTTCTATGGGTAGCCAGCACTTGTAGTCAGGTTTTTCTCTAGGAGTTGGATGTAATAACTCCGTTTCTCTTTTTTTTATAAAAGGACACGTCAATTTGACTTCAAGTCTCATAATGGTAAGCTAAAGGCAAAGTCTCGGAAAGAGGGTCACCATCGTAAACATGTACCATGTTAACAGTGGTGGCACTCTGCTTGGCATCACATGCCTTTTCACGCCCTTAAAGGACCCGGGACTGTAGGAAGAAGGAAACACGTGAGCTGGCAGGGAGTTCCAGGTCTTAATGGTAAGGTGTAAAGCAACTCCATAAGGGAAGAACGACTGAACTATTGCCCCCTATTGCAATTTTTTTAATCCGGTTAGTATTGGCGCTTATAAAAAGAAGAATCAGTTAAACCAATTCAATTTGACATACGTAGTATACATTCAGACATACATAGCAAAAATATTGCGTGAAACATGGAACAATTTCTAGTTACATTTTAATTATAGAGGCTTATCCACAAAGCCAGTTACTCAAAGCTTAAGCATCTGTTTTTTGTAGTAACAACGGTAAACTCAACAACGGTTTACAATACTTAAGCACTGTAAAGTTATGAATTTAAAACAGATTGTAAAGGAAATTCTTTTAGACAATGGTTTTACACATAATTATTATACTAACATATAGTACTTACTCTCAATTTTTAAGGAGAATTCATCATTTCGTATGGCCTCTGCTCGAGTCCTCATATGTCGACGTCCAGTTGGCGAAGCCAGTCTATTGCTGCCGGTGTGAGGTCATGAAGCTCACGTATTCCTCCAGGGAAACGACGGAGTGTACACTCCTCTGCTATATGCATCGTTGTCTGGTTTGGAGCTCCACAATCACAGTCTTCGGCGCATCTTTAAGTCCCAAAAGGAGAATTGATTAAATGTTTTATCTAAGATATTGAAAAGAGAATTGATTAAATATTCTACCTATATGGAATCGTACTAAGGGTGGACGAGGCCCCCACAAAAGCTTCAATTACAAGTTTTCACACCTTGTGATTGACGAAGGAGATTGGCGTTGACTTTTCTAAAAGGGATGGTAGGTCAGCCGATGGCCCTATAGTCGCTCCCAGTCAAATCAAAAAGAGAACGAATAAGCATGAAAGAAGGTGTAAGCTTCAGATGCACCCAGGAACAACGTTGTGATGATGATGATGGATTAAAAGAGAAGAGAGAGAAGAGAATAGAAGATGGGAGAAAAAAGGTACTTACAAAATTTGTATGTTCACAAATTTATTGTAAATGTATGTAGTTTTTTTTTCATGCGGATATCCTCTCGGATACCTCCCCCGCTGGAGCCGAAAGGGAAGGTTATGTCGGACTCGAACCGTCTAAAACCGCACGCCGACTGAGGGTCGTGGTGCTAGGCTGGAGTCACGGTTGTCTTCGACATATCCCTTGCACCCCGGCTGACCCAGCATCAGAAAGATCTTGACTAACATAAAGTATTTAAAACGATCTAAATTTTTTTTTACCCTCGTCCAGTTGACAGATTGTATGGATATTTGCTCTTAATATGAAAGTTTTTAGATCATACTTCTCACGCTGACTGTACCTGAAATTTTTATTAAAAATGACGGTATTTTTTTAAAAAATAACTTTTATTTGACAGTTTGGTGAACAACTCCTTTTGCATTTATTTTCTTTTTTAGAGTACAATAATGTAAACTGCTACTAGTGACCGTCTCTCTAGATTCTAGGTCTGCATTTTATCGGAGCGAAGAAAATAAATGGGACAGATCTCCATTTTATCAACCCGTAACAAACAGTAAAAAGCACCCCTAGTGAAGTAAGTAGTTTCACCCACCATCTCTGAATTTGTTTGAAGAAGCAACAAAATGCAGAAGTGACAACTTTGCCAGTTTACGTACTTATACGAGTACCGGTAACCGTGTCCCAGTGATATTTTACGTAAGTCAATTAAATGGAATCAAGGAAATGTATTATTTGAACTTACTTTTAGTCGATTAAGATAGAAAAAAAATTATCAGTTAAGGCTGGATTTGAACCCACGATCTTAGTTTCAGTTCTTATTATGAATTTATAAAGGTACCCGGTAAGATACCTCAACCTACCATACATACATACATAAACTCACGCTTGTATTCCCCGAAGGGGTAGGCAGAGGTGCTAGCACCCACATTTCGCCAGTTTATGTTTAGGGCCCAATGTGGTGGCGAGCCTATTATCATTAACCGGGCAATTATAAACCTGCGAAAAATACACACATAACTTCGAAAACCATCGAAAAGTCATTGGTGTGTGCCATGGTAAACCTGGGATCGAACCCGAGACCTCGTCTCAGCAGTCCATTACCCATACCACTAGGCTACCGCAGTTTTTTTTTCATACACCTCAACCTACCATTTCAAATAAAAGAGACACGAAAGTATTTCACAATGATGATAATACAAAAACTAATGATGGCGTTCATCCATCCCTGTCGTTAACGTACGCTGTGGATCTATAAGCTCCCCTACTATGTCTCTATTGTGTCCCTAAATCACCATTGTTGCTTCAAGTGGATATAGGCCAACAAAATTGCCTTAGATTGCTCTGTGTACCGCCTGTGCGAATTTCTTGATGGTGCTAAAGTAATGGACCCCATTAAACAAGAAAAATGTGTCAGATGGGGTAGTGTGTTTTACGTAGGTACTAAGTGATTTTATATAACTATAGTATAGTATTATAACAATGCTCGCAACTGAAGGATAAATAGGTAACTTATGTTATATTTTTTTCTGTACGGTTGACAAAGGAGATAAGGTTGCATCTTTACATCCTTACTAATATTATAAATGAGAAAGTAACTCTGTCTGTCTCTCTGTCTGGCTTTCACGTCTATACCACTGAACCGATTTTGATGAAATTTGGTATAAGGGTAGATTAGACCTTGAGAAAGGACATAGGCTATGTTTGGTTGCGATAACCGACATCCACACGGGATGAAAAAAAAACCTAGTATCGTATCATCATCATCATCATCAGCCCGCGGCAGTCCACTGCTGGACATAGGCCTCTCCCATGACACGCCACTTAGCCCGGTCTTCGGCTGTCCTCCTCCACTCCCCACCAGCCACTCTGCGTATATCGTCGCTCCATCTAGTCGCAGGGCGCCCCACACTACGTTTGCCGGTTCGCGGTCTCCACTCAAGGACTCGTTTACCCCAACGGTTATCGGTCCTACGGCAGATATGGCCAGCCCACTGCCACTTCAGCTTGCTAATTCGTTGAGCTATGTCGATAACTTTAGTTCTCTGCCGAATTACTTCGTTCCGGATTCGATCCCTCAGAGATATACCGAGCATAGCTCTTACCATAGCACGCTGAGCGACCTTGAATTGGTGGACCAACCGTACCGTAAGTGTCCACGTCTCGGCTCCGTATGTCATTACAGGTTGAACGCACTGGTTATAGACTTTTGTCTTAAGACATTGTGGGATGGGCGACGAGAATACCTGACGAAGCTTTCCAAATGCAGCCCAGCCCAACTATATTCTTCTTTTAGCCTCACCCTCAAAGTTGTTTCTCCCTAGTTGGTGCATCTGCCCTAGGTATACATACTCCGAAACAATCTCGAGGGGAGTTCCGTTCACAGCAATCGGCTGCCGGTCAACGTGCTCGTTGAACATGACCTTGGTTTTATCCAGGTTCATCCGGAGGCCGATGCGTTCAGAAGAACAAGCTAGGCCGTCCAACATTTGTTGTAGGTCCTGCAGCGTCTCTGCCATTATGACAATGTCGTCGTCGGCTTGTAGATGAGAGATGTACTCGCCATTGATGTTGATGCCCCGATCTTTCCAGTCCAAGGTTCTGAACATATCCTCCAAGGCGCTAGTGAACAGTTTCGGAGATATGACGTCTCCCTGTCTCACTCCTCGGCGCAGGTGGATATGTTCCGTTTGTCCATTCTGTACTTGAACGGTCATCGTAGCTGCGTCGTATAGACATCTCATCACCTCGATATACCGCCAATCGACTTGGCACCGCTGCAGGGACTCTAGAACAGACCAGATCTCGACAGTGTCGAAGGCTTTCTCATAGTCCACGAAAGCTAGACACAGGGGCTTATTATACTCTTCTGTCTTCTGTATTATCTGCCGTACTGTGTGGATGTGGTCTATGGTGCAATATCCACTTCGAAACCCTGCCTGCTCCGGAGGTTGAGCCTCGTCAAGTCTTCGTGCAAGACGGTTCGTGATGACCCTTCAGAACAGCTTAAAGACATGGCTCAAAAGCGATATGGGTCGATAGTTCTTCAATAGGGTTTTATCTCCTTTTTTAAAGAACAAGACGACTACACTTCTGTTCCATGTCTTCGGTTAAATAGTTTCTGGAGCTCCTTAAGTACCGGAAGTCCTCCTGCTTTAAGGAGCTCGCTTGTGATTCCATCCTCTCCTGGAGCCTTTCCATTGTTAAGCTGTCCAAGGGCCAACTCGATCTCGCCTAGGCTGATGTCCAGCAGGTCTTCTGTGAGGTGGCGTGTCAGAGTGGCTCTAGGGTCTCCGTCATCGGATTTAGGTCGCGGTGCGTGTGAAGCGTATAGGCTGCCATAAAAGCGCTCAACTTCCGAGAGAATCTCCGGCTTCGAAGCGACCACAGTTCCTGCCGATGTAGTCAGCTTCGTCAGGTGGCTTCTCCCAAGTTGTTGGACGAACACTTTCGATCCCCGATTCTGCTCGATTGCTTCCTTAATCAAGAGCGTATTGTACGATCGGAGATCGCGTCGTACCAGCTTGTTGATCTTTTTATTGAGTGCTCGTTGTTCTGACGAAGCCATTGGAAGATTTTCGCGACGCTCTCTCATGAGGTCTAGAGTCTCCCCTGAAAGCTTACACACTTTGCCCGCACGCTTCCCGCAGAGTTTGGCGCCTTCATCCCGGTGCACATCCACCACTTGCTCGAGCTTCCGGTCAATGCTGTCTGTGGTTTCCAACGCAGCGAATCGATGTTCTAGTTTTAACTGAAAACATTCAGATCCGGCAACAGTTTGGGCCAAGTTTGGTTGGAGCTTTGACTTCATCAGACGGGTTCTTTCACGCTGAAGATTTAGATTCAGTGTCGGTGATTGCTTCCGGTTTTAAACCTAGCGATCACTGAGACGTCTCTGAATATGCGTTTCTTGTCCGTCATGAGGAAGTCAATCTTATTTTTGGTGATGCCGTCGGGACCTAGCCACGTCCATTTTCGTTAAGGAGGTTTTTTGTAAAAGGAGTTCATTAAGAACAGGCCTTCTTTCTCAAGAAAGTTGACGAGCATCTGTCCCCTATTATTTCTGTTCCCATATCCGTGCGGTCCTATTGATGATTCACTGCAGCTCTGTACTCCCACTTTGGCGTTGAAATCTCCCATGACAACATTGTAGTGCGCCTTGGAGGTGTTGTGTAGTGCCTTAGAAATATCTTCGTAAAGATTTTCCACTTCGTCATCTGAGTGTGTCGAGCACGGTGCGTAAACCTGTACCACCTTGAGGTTGTACCTATCGGTGAGCTTGACTATGAGGTACGCAACCCTTGTCGACACACTGGACACTTCTACAACGCTGTCAACGAGATCCCGATGGACCAGAAACCCAACGCCATCATATGAAGCCCGGTCTCCCTCTCTGAAATACATAAGATGGCCTGACTCTAGGGTTACGGTGTCCTCGCCCTCTCTTCGGACTTCACTTAGACCCAAAATGTGCCATCTCACGTATCCCAGTGCCTTTTCGAGCTGCTCGAGATGCTCACTGAGCCGAATCGTGCGTCCATTATAAGTAGCCAGGGTCAATTTGTTCAAAGACTGGCGGCCTTCCGTATCCTGGGGATTCTTAGACCGCCGCCTTGGCCAGGCATAGCGGGGCGGCCAGGAACTAGGGGCCGTGGCTTCATTTTTCTACTCATGGGAGGTTATGCCCTACTCGCCACGCTGGGCATGCTGGTTGGCGAGCGCAGAGCGTAGCCCTTCGCACAAGTGACGCTGCTGCCCGTCACCAGCCTGTTGCACTTAGCTACGCGGTATTGGAATGGTTATCCCGCCATTCATCGGTCGCCAGAGCCTCGTTCGTTAATCGGCAGGATGCACCACGGGCAGGTGAGGTTGGCTTGGGGCATTGAGATAGAAGTGTACCCCTATACACCCTTATGTATAGGGGTACACTTCTATCTCAATATATTTTGAATATATATTAATATTTATGAAAATTTTTATCCGTATCTCTTTTGTTGACTGTACTCTTTGTATATTCCTTAACTTGTTTAATACACGGGTAACAGTAAAAGGAAGATAAATTACCATAAATAATATTTTGGCAAAGTAACATTGTGTGTCGAACATGCATCAATTTGAAATAATATAATACTTACTTATTTTAATATAAAATAGTTTCATAAAATGAAGTTACTCCAATTAATTTCATTACTGAAATTCTTTGGTAGATTGTCCCGTTTAAAATTTCTCGGTAACTGAATTTAAACAAAAATGCAAAAAATTCAGGTATATTTTTATAGTAAATTGAATTTTAGTGAAACAAATGAATGTTTTTCATAGCAATGTCACGCTCTTTAAATTGAATTATATATTCTGATTTCATTATTTCTGTCTGGAGTGATTTTTGGATTAATAGGTATATGAATGAATTAATATTCAAAAGAATTTTAGTGTAAATAAACATCATTTCATCAAATATTCTTCAGGTAATAGTACGAAATGAATTTGAATTAGATTTAAATAAGTCATTCAATTTTTTTTTAATAAAAGAATATTAGTAACCTGAATTACTAATACTCTCCCTGACCTCACCAGCTAAGCTAAATTGCTTCTGTTAGTGTAATGACCTGAATTTGAACCCTGCGCCTCTCGATCATAAGGCTAACTTATACTCATACATATAATGGAACTTGGACTTATTTATTTTTATTTATATTTATGCACACATAAAACAAACATAATATATATTGGATGAAAAAGTTGGTACATTGGTGCTGCTTATTTCTAAAAGAAATTTCTTCCAGCAGACAGTGGGTGTCGGTTATCGCGACTAAATATAGCCTATGTCCTTTCTCATGGTGTAATCTACCCTTATACCAAATTTTATCAAAATCGGTTTAGTGGTTTAGGCTTGAAAGCGTAACATACAGACAGACAGAGTTACTTTCGCATTTATAATATTAGTATGGATATATAATACCTAGTCAGTGAATTCTACAAAAATAACTATCTCATGTGAAAAGATCAAATACATAATAAGGCTTGGCACGATTGTCTACTCTTATTGCCATCCAAGTCTAACATGTAATAAAGAAATGCTTGACATTATTCAAGTGCGTCACAGATGTAAACAACACATTATTATACTGAGCATAGTTATTATTCTACTGGAATATAATCGCGCAGGTATAATGACATCGTTATGTTTAATTCAATATTATAGACATAAACATAACATAAACTCACGCCTATATTCCCCGAAGGGATAGGCAGAGGTGCTAGCACCCACATTTCACCAGTTTATGTTTAGGTCCCAATAGGTGGCGAGCGTATTGCCATTAACCGGGCACTTATAAACCTGCGATAAATACACACATAATTTCGAAAAGCATATAGCTTCAATATTATAGCTCTCTTGTAAACTTTCATTTAGTATCTATCTATTGTTTCAGTAAAATGTTAAAGTTGGTGCAGATTGCACGCGGACACTCAGTCAATAGGAAGGGGCAAAACCAAGACTTTATGATCATTTTGAGACAAAGTACGCGAAGATCGATTTATTGCTAGCTCTACAGTCAGTGCCATAAATATCTTGACGACGAATTCTCAAAATGATCTTAAAACTCTCACACTAAGAGCAAATCAATCTGTTTTATTGGTTTATGGTATTATTGTCCGAACTAAAGGTGTGTGAATACCAACCAAATATCAGAACAATCGATCAACTGGAAGGGTGTTAAAACCGAAATTAAGATCATTTTGAGTACTTTGTTCGTCAACATTTTTCTGCTGCTGACTGGACCTACTATACTATTTTAGTT
The DNA here is from genome assembly GCA_914829495.1 of Eilema sororculum. Taxonomy (NCBI): domain Eukaryota; kingdom Metazoa; phylum Arthropoda; class Insecta; order Lepidoptera; family Erebidae; genus Eilema; species Eilema sororculum. The sequence continues at coordinate 12,021,206 of OU618552.1, read as the reverse complement.
ACCACAGCAGCGTGAACATCACAGCCCACGTCGATCAGAGTGCTCAAGATGATGATGATCATGATATGAAACCAGACTTACCAGTACATCTCAAGTCAATGAGAAGATATGGCCATTGCCGTATTTGCAATATCTATCCATTTACTTTTAAGTACATGATATCGTAAGTTGTAGGAATTATGATAGAAAAACAACAAATAAAAGACTAATAAATAATATAAAACAGACCCTTATAAAGAACTCAGCAATTAGAGCACCGATATAAGGAATCTTCAACTCAACAGCCAATCCGTTTAACGTGTAATAAATCACCAGGGTACACTGTATCGAACCTATTACCAAGGGTATTCGTGCGTTCTGCCCCTTGTTCAACTCGCAAATGTGCAGGGGCAAAACAATTTGATTACGTCATTGCCCCAGTCTGGCCGCCATTGTTGTAACGTCATTGATACTGCTAACGAAACATGTCACAATATAATTTATGGAACTGTTGAGAGGGAGGCTTTCATTATAATCTTTGATAAAAATAATTACTTTCTTTTGTGACGCATAATGGCCTAATTCATAATTTGCTGACACCCCAATCGTATGTTACTGTTTTTGTTGACATTCTTCATTTTTTGTGTCAGATAATCCTCTTTGTTTGAACTTAGTTATGATACAATTACCTACTGCTCAGAGGGTTAAGACCATAAGTAGCTTAAAGGTCACATTTGTTTAATTTATTTATTCAAATTAGTAAAAAATAGCTCAATTGACAGCAATAATACTCTTTTAAAAGACCGAACACTCGGCAATATAATCTATGGTCCTTCAATGAAACCTGATTTTTTGAGAGTTCTTCGTAGTGTTCGCGAAAATTAAATTATAAACAACCAGAGTGGCTAGCAAGATGCATTACCAACTTATATTTTACGAAGAAAAAGCGTGTGATCCGATCACCCAAGAGATTTTTATGAGAACAGATTTTCTAATTGGAATACATCTGTGGTACATTCCGGTAGTAAGAACTCACTTGGTAAAGCTTATAAAATAATAGGTTATAATAAATAGTTACAATGTCCATAAAAATATACCATAACTTATATCCAATTATTTTCTAGAGTAAAGTACAAGATGGTGTTCTCAGCAGTGCAATACATTTAAGTAACAGTCGGCTTGGAGCTCACAGAGCTGTCGTAATGAATAAGTGTACTGAGAGTTGGTAAAGCTGTTTACGACTTTGTTAACATTTCATAATACTTCTCTGAAACTTCTAAGTCTCGTGTATAAGCATGCAGAAAGAAATAACAACAAAGCGTTTATTTGAAATTGGTTAACAAGAAATGGGAAACCAACAGAATAATCCCCGTTTTCATAAAAATTTAACAGTCTTTTCCAATTTTGAAATAATACATGTCAAATGTGACAGAAGAGGACTTAAGCACGATACACTTTTGTCTTCGTTTAAAAATAAATATGTAGACTTCTTAATCGATAAAATCAACTCGGAGTCCTGAACAGAGTGAGACGTTTTTTGACGCCGGAGCGGCGGTGTCTTCTATACAAGACCCAAATTCGTTCCCGCGTGGAATACTGCTCACATCTCTGGGACGGCTCCGCAAAGTACTTATTAGATGCTCTCGACAGGTTGCAGCGACGTGCGGTCCGCATTATTGGGAATCCTGAGGTCACGAACACCCTCGAGCCTTTGCAGATGCGTAGAGATGTTGCATCTTTGGTAGTTTTCTACCGTCTCTACCATGGTGAATGTTCTGACGAGCTCTTCCAATTAGCCCCACCCTCCCCTTTCCTTCACAGGACAACACGTGCAGGGCTAAGATGCCATCCATTTACGTTGCAGAGTATACCTGCTAGAACCAAGCGTTTCAGTGATTCATTCCTATGCCGCACCACTAAGACCTGGAATTCCCTGCCAGCTCACGTGTTTCCTTCTTCCTACAGTCCCGGGTCCTTTAAGCGGGGCGTGAAAAGGCATCTAATGAGGCCGTCAAGTTGAGTGCCACCACTGTTAACATGGTAAATGTTTACGATGGCGACCCTCTTTCCGAGACTTTGCCTTTAGCTTAACATCAGGCGAGGTGAAGTCAAATTGACGTGTCCTGTATAAAAAAAAAACGTATAGGCTTAGCTTTGAGCCCGTGAATAATCCCTTTCTAGCGGAAATATACTAAGCAACGTGAGTTTATTTGATATACTAATATCTCACACCAGTAATATTTCTCTAACTCTTTTATAATACCATCTACTATCTTTTTCTTTCATCCATTAACCAAAGCAACTGAGTATGAACCGCTAAAGTCTCGGCTTACTACACAGTTAATACAAAACAGTGCATCCATCGAGATGCATTAGGTGATTACCTTAACGAGCAGTAAGGGACTACTTGAACAAGTTTATTACCGACATAGTATATTTTCTTCCGGCTTGCTAGAAACGCTTCTTTGGTAATTTACCTTTTTGTTTTTGCATACATTAGTAACCAAGAAAAAATTAATGGCTCGTTGTAGCCACTAATATAAGACACTGGCTGGAATAATTTTACTCCGACTCGGGAAGATTTTGAATATACTTGTAAGTATTGTATGTATTAATTAAATGTGTTTGTATACGTACATGGTAAATACCTACTTGTCGAACCAATCGTTAATTTAAAAAAATGAAGTTTCGGACCGACTATTCCAAATTAATATTCATTCAGCCTTCACCATTATTCGGTTTTGTCTTTTCGTACCAAATTTTACACATGCTCTGCGTTCAACTCAACTTTTTAAATGTTTGTCTCGTTTAGGTCGTGTGTATATGTAAGTATGCCAGCATTTCTGTCCTCGGTCTATGGCACTGAAGAATTAGTCAGGAAAATTCTATCTCCTTCACTGGTTAGTTCGGATGTGCCAGGTAAGGCCGAAGCATTAAATGCCTGGAAAATGACTTGTCCAAATGTCGCCATGCCCGCCAACCCATCTTCTCAAAGGCAATGGGATGAGCCGCTCTGTTTTGGTGTTAAAAAACTTTTAATAAATACAGCTACCAGTGCTGCGGAGCGTGCTCGCCTTTTGGCTGTGGGGGAGTGGGAATCTGGTATTTGGCTCCAGGCACTTCCTTCGCCCAACATTGGTACAATGTTGGACGACACAACATTCCGCATCGCGATTTGTTTACGTTTGGGTGCACCGTGCGTTTCTCCGCATCGATGTCTATGTGGAGAAGCAGTCGATTGCCTTGGACATCACGGATTATCTTGCGGCAGGAGCGCAGGCCGCATGTCTCGTCATGCCAATATTAACGACATTATCCGCCGGCGTGCCAGCTATACTTGAACCTGTTGGCTTGGCGCGCGACGATGGCAAAAGGCCGGACGGTATGTCGTTGATGCCTTGGAAGATGGGCAGGCCTTTGGTGTGGGACGCAACGTGTGTCGACACTCTGGCGCCTTCCCATCTTCCAAGTACGATGGACTGTGCATGCGCTGCTGCTGCATCAGCGGAGACTCTCAAACGGCGCAAATATACCAATTTAACTGATAATTATATATTTGAGCCGTTTGGAGTCGAAACGTTGGGTCCGTGGGGTCCAAGTGCGCGCGCGCTATTCAAAGAGATGGCGAAGCGTCTAATTGACTCTTCCCGTGACCATAGGGCTGGCCTTTACCTCGCTCAAAGAATTGCTATCGCTATTCAGCGGGGTAATGCCGCCAGCCTTTTGGGCACGGTTCCGGTAGAGGTCGATGGGGAGGAATTCTACGATGCCTAAAGTTGCAGTCTCTTTCACCCCTGTTTTTCTTTTTCTTATTTTTGTATATATTGTAGATTTAGATATAATATACTGTACCTAATTAATTTTAATGTTTTACATAGTAAGTACTAATAAATATATCCTATTTTGATGACTGCGCTGAAAGAGTATATAAAAGAGTCTTTAAATCTGCCTGTATATGTGAAACCAAAAGCAAACTACAGTTTCAAACAATTTTTATACTTTCAATTTACATCCTTTCGGTAGTCGGTTATGAAGTACAGAATTTCAAATTATCAAAATGCGCACAATTTTCGTGAATCCGCCTCGTACATAAATCGTGCAAGCTGCTCTCAAACATAAAAAGGAAAGAAATAAGGTGGCAATTCATAATACAAAAAGGATCCGGTAGCCACATTCTCTTACAAAAAACATATTTTTGGTAGAGCTTAGTTCTCGAAAAAATAAGTTGTAAAGCAGAATGAAACGCAATAAAGGTATCTGAAGAAAAATAAGTAGTAGGTAGTTAACATTATTAGTACGACTATTATGCACTAAATATAAAAAGAAAAATATATATACATACCTCTTAATACTTATAGTTACGCCAATAATCTCAAAAAGGTAAAGATGAGCCTTGTGCTTGCCTGCCACCTAACTGTTTACTAGACACTTTGAAATGTTAATCTATAATATAAAAATTAATCGCTAAAAGTGTTGGTAAGCGCATAACTCAACAACGCCTGGACCAATTTGGACCAAAATCAAAAGGATGGTTTTCACGGCAAGAAAAATGCGAATAATTGCCGGGAACCGCGGGCAAAAGCTAGTGTAGTATAAAAGTAATGTTATTAGTTATTTGGGTAGTGTCCTGGGTCATGGAATCCTTACTTGTGCTGCTTGTTGTCTTAGTTTTATCTGAAAACATATGCTTAGTAAACTAAGGTATTGTCTTACTAAACTGAAACTATGACTTTTCATTATGTTTAACTAGCTTTTGCCCGCGGCTCCGCCCGCGTGGATGTCGGTTAGCGCGATCAAACATAGCCTATGTCCTTTCTCATGGTCTAATCTACCCCTATACCAAATTTCATCAAAATCGGTTCAGTGGTTTAGGCGTGAAAGCGTAACATACAGACAGACAGACAGACAGACAGACAGAGTTACTTTCGCATTTATAATATTAGTATGGATTTCCAAAATAGGTCTAAATATAAACAATCGAAAAAAGACAAAATTTACAATATTTCAGATTCCTGATTAAAAATAAAATAAATCTTATTAACCATTGTACCTACATGAGTGAACGCAACTTGGACTGAAATAAATGCGATATTCTCTTGCAATCCAAACATTTGCACTACGCACACTGTGACGTGTTTTCAGACAGCTCGAGAAATTGAATTTTCAAAATCAAATTAATTAATAAAACAAATATTAGTCATAACGAAATTTCACTTTAACAGTACATTAAATTATTGTCAAATGTAGGTACAGTTTAAGATAATAAAATAGAATACAACCCTATTACTAGCAAAGAATCAAAAACAGTATATTAACAGTTTACATCCATCAGCGTGGTCCATTTACCACCAACAATAGCCCACCTGCCAGAAATACAACCATCATGCTTGTATCGCTTAACAGAACGCCTATTACCCTTGATGAGGAAATTAACGTTCTATAGCAGACATTTCATCTGTCTCGCTTCAGCGGCGATCGTGCGTTCATTACTACGAGTATGGAGCCCGCAAGCTGATATATAGCTCTCATTGTCACAAACTAACAACAGTCCATTCTGGCTAACGGTCCGCTTTACTGACCTCGTACATCCGGGCCAGAGATGCCAGCTTTAATATGGCAGGCGGGATTTTGGTCGGCAATGAGGACTTTTTTTGTAACATCTCTATGAATTTGCAGGTTATTTAACCTTTTAGGTCTTTGTATGTATGAAAAATGAACTGAGTTTTTTAAAAAGTTATGTTATCTACGTCATCTACCTGCTTGCGTAATTTTTTTAAAATGCTCTTAACGTTAGAAGTGATATAATGCATGAGCTGCCGCTTATTACTCTCATCAACGTATATTAACCCTAATAGAAATTAGAGTAGATACAGCCAGAATCAATAAAACAGTTTGATTTGCCCTTAATACGAAGATCATTTTGAGACTTCGTCGTCAAGATATTTATGACGCTGACTGTACTTATCTACCTAAGTATTTTTTTACCTACTGTATGCCATAGAAGTACATACATACTCACGCCTGTAAGAAGTGGTAGGCAAATGAAATAAGTACCTTTTGAATAATTTCAACTTGAAAGGATATTTAAATGCACGGTTTTTTTTTTTCAAAAGTCGTATGCTGACATTCCCAAATATGTAATATGTAATTCAAGGATAAGAAATACCTTATGTGATATTCCTAACTAATCAATCTCTGCGTTGAGTTTCCGTACAGTCCGCACATCTAGATTCATTTACCTATTTTTCGTAAAAGTGTAGGTAACAACATCCATCCATCATCGATTCTCACAATATTTTTTTTTCGTGCGGAAATCCCCTCAGATACGTCCCCTGCCGGAACTGGATGGGGAGGTTATGTCGCACTCGAACCGACTAAAACCGCGAGCCGTCTGTGGATCGTCATGCTAGGCCGAAGTTGAGGTTGTCTTCGTCATATCCCTCGCACCCCAGCTGACCCTGGGCCATCCCTAACGGTCTAGCCCTCTTCAACGGTGTCCCTAATTCGCTCGCGAATATTAGCAGGATTAGTAGAATATGCCAATATTATACTTACAGAAATATTTTTAATATATGTGTGATTCATTTATAATCCTTTAGAATATACATGGTATTATGAGATATAAAAACCTGCTAAAAATAAAACTTTTTGTCGTATTTTTCTTCCGCAAAAACCACCTTGTTTTTACAGTAATTACCTACTTTTGAAAGCTCTTTTCATACTTTTTGTTATACTAAGGCAAATATTATTCTCCCAGATTTGATTAATTGATGTCAGAGTTATGTTTCCGCGTATTATTATTAATCATGTTATTCTTATGATATTTTTAATGAAAATTCTGGTGAGTACTAGGATTAAATTAATTCGCGCTATAGATAAAGGTAGTATTCTAAAACAACAAAACATTCAACAAAACAAAAGAGCTTAACAAATAAGTTCCAAAGACCTTTGTCTTCGTTGAGTATTTGCGAAACGTCCCGTGAACAAACTTTGTAAATCAGAACGCCTCTTAAATACAGGTGCAACCGGGAATATTAGCGCATTGCGCACTGCACTGCCAAGCAAAGAATTAGCAGAAACCACCATTAAGATATTATGTTTTTAAAAACAGATTGAGAACACCTGAGTCTTAAATTTAGTATTATCTATTATGGATTTTTCACCACTATTGTGTGAAAAACACACTAATCCCATCGTGGAACGTTGTTGTATCAATGCATTGTGGCAATCAAACACACTAGCATACGTTTTTATGATATTGTCGGCAGTTCACGCCAATGTTACACAACAACTGGAATGTCGTGGTTAGTGTAAATAATAAAATAACACCACATAAATCGCGACAAAAGCCGTTGAAAATAGTTTTATTTCAACACGCTTGTACATTTAGTAGCTACGTGTACATGTTAAATATGATATTTTATTACAGCCGTGCCTGACCACAAACCGACCTCATTTAAATTAAATTTCTTTTTTATCCTATGCTAACTGAGATTTGATCTTTTGAATAAGCATGTATACTGCTGTTATTATAAATGTCTAATAATTATTTTGTCTAATCAAACGCCCCGAAGTAATAATATCCCAACCCTCATTTATGATTATTCTCTCTGTTAGGGGCTGGATCATGAAGCTGTTTGAACAGTGCAGGGGATTCAATGCGATTTTCATTTGCCTTGGGGCTTAATGTACGCTATTGATTTTCCAAAATGGTGGAAACCATTTGGGACCCGCTTGTTGTTTCACAAAAAAGTTTACAATGGCATACAAAAAAAGTATTAATTAAATGGAACCAGAGCCATGACAGATTTGCTACAGAATAAACTCTTTTGGTCTCTAAGGACGAGATTCATTGATCGCAGTAAAGACTCAGCTAAATAAAAGAAGAGTTTTAAATAAATACAAACAGTTTAAGTGCTGTGAATGAACTATGCTAGGTTATGTGCAAGATTCACAGACTGCACTTAACCTCATCCACGTTCATATGAAACGTTTCCCTATCAATGAAATCAAAGTGATCTTTGTTTGTCGATAAGTTACTTAAATTGACATACACTTTGCGTATTTTAATTTAAGTAACTTATAACTCCATTATTCCACTTTCAAAACCGTACTTGTCACAATTCAATAACTTAATGTATTTTTTTCATTTGAATATCCGTAGGAATTGGCTATTGGAATATAGTAGGTACAGACAGCGTCAGAAATGTATTAATAACAAAGTCTCAAAATGATCTAAAAACTCACGTAAGTACTCGTATTAAGTGTTTTATTGATTTAAATGGGTAACAAAAATCAATCAACTGGAAGGGGGTAAAAAAATAAGATCATTTTCACTACTGTGTTCATCAACATCTTTCTGATACTGACTGTACAGTTAAGTAGGTATATCAAAAACGAAAACAAATCGAGGATCTCATTGAACTCGCAAAGGATAAACGCTAGATTGACCCAATCGACCCTGAACTCATAGAAAATAAATTGTACTGCCGTGCGCCAACCGCATTACCTAAGCACAATTTTAAATTGACAATCACAATTAACATCTTTGTTGAACCTTTAATTGTGATTGCCACTATTTATTCGAGTGCCATTTTGTACTAATTAGAGCATTAAAGACTGGGTTCGATTTTAAATAACCTACTTTTAATATTAGTATCTAGTATTTTCTGATCTAGGGCCAACTTCGAACAATTTACCTTTTATTAGGTTCTTTGCCGTTAAAATAATATGACCATTTAACCACGAGTACTTTTCACTGTGAGCTTTACCCTTTTGTAATTGAATTTCAATAATTATCTTATTCAGATGATTGTCCCATAAATTTTCTAGGTTTCATTTTTGCATCTGTGTGTATATAGTAGCAAATTACATAAAAAGCATATTATTTATCAATTACGAACGCCAATAAAGTATGTATTACAAAAGAGATTTAAAATGCTAATTGGGAGTGTAATCCGAAGAATACGCTTTGTCCCATTAATGGGAAAAACATGGTAGGTAGTGTGTCCGTAGTGTATAAATCGAAAGTTATTTTTCGGGATATATTTTAGCTGATATTTGCGCCGCGTTGGTTGGAGGCACCCGTTCATTATGGCCGCTGAAAGCCCCTGCCACGTGATAGATGACCTGTTCAGCGCGAATAATGGTCCATTCAAGCTACTTTGGAAACCATTTACCTTTGGTAGTCCACTATACCTAATTACGTGACGAATCGACATGATTAAGGGTCTTGATACGCTAATATATTTTAGTAATTAAATGCTTGCTCGAAAATACTCAGACGATGCTTAATCATCATTAGGCCAAAACAATGTTTTTTTTATAAAAGTGCACGAGTCGGTATGGTAATAATTGCTTTTCGTAACGTGCTGATTCATGGCTGTTAAGCAATTGATTCAAAAATATGTTGTGTTATTATATGATAATGATCTTCTTCTTCTATCTTCTTATGATAATGATTCATGATCAGAAAAGAAAAATTAATTAGTTAATCTAATTCATTGGAACAACAAAGTGTATGCTTTGACAATGCTCACAATGCATTTTTGGATTAAACTTTGAAACAACGATATAACCTTTGGATTATCCTTTTCTGCAGAGTAGATAGTGTACTTGCTAAAACGGTAATCCTTAAGTCTTTCTGACAGCCAGTATACCTAAGTATTAATTTATTGTTTGCTAACAATTTCCACTCCAATCTCAATGTTGTCTTAAGCGCTAGACCGTTATAAAATATTTATGAAGCTTAGTAAGCACTTGTGGTAGCTGCGGCCAACTAATATGTAGGTGCAATTAACACCGGGGTGTAAATACCTTTTGAAATTTAAATCAGGTTGAAGCAGAACGAGATTAATTACAATCGAAATGTTACATTTTAAAGTCTTTTTTGTTGTAACTCATCCTTGATGGGGAAGCTTATAAGTTTTAGTCAAATTAGGATTGTATAATGAGTTCAAGTGTCTACAAAATCCCTACAAATAAAGGCAAAAGTTCTTCTGGTCTTGAAAATCCTTATCACCAACACCAACATCAGTTTTTAATTGAGCCTTAATTATTCAATATGATGTATTTGTATAGGGCTTTTCTCATTTCCAGTTTTAGGTTAACGTTATCATTTGTTTTATTAACCCCCGACGCGCGACGCAAGAGAGGAGTGTTATAAGATTGACGTGTCTGTCCGTCTATCTATTTGTCTGTGGCATCATAGCTCTCAAACGAATAAGTCGATTTCAATGTAGTTGTTTTGTTTTAAAGGTGATTTATGTCCGAGTGTTCTTAGATATGTTTGATGAAAATCGGTTGACCCGTTTAAAAGTTATGGGGCTTAATGTGGTGATGAGGAGTAGCGGGGGTTTTTAAATTTTTAATTTATGTTCTAGAATCAATATTTTTCTATTTTTGACAATATCAATAATGGACACGCCATTATAATAACTACTATATATATATTTAACTTTGAGCGAAATATTGAGCGATATTTATTTTATTCTATTCTGTCTGTTGAAATTACTTTACTTTGTGACAAATTATACCTTTTTTTTTACTTTTTGTCACTGCTTGACACCGTTTCCTATTTTTGATTCACGTATGATTAATTTATACTTGTATTATTAACAAAAGGGGCTCAATGAATGGAGGGGAAAAGTGGTTTCTGATTGATGAGCATGTTTGTCGAGAAATCGGTTAGCCCAACCGTTAAATTCATTGCAATAAAATACTATACCAATGGTTTTGGAAGTGTACAGCTGTTGTAAATGATGTGCAAACATATTCTACACGCAACTTGTCACAACAATTTATTCACATATCAATTGTGGAATTGGCTTCAGTGCTTTAGTGGTTATGTTCGCCTGGTGGAATTGTGTATTGATTTATAGTTGTTATGGTAACTTCATAATTTTAGTATTACAATCTATGCTTTTCTACACTATTTATATAAAACAAACATCTCAATGTTACACTATCTTTCTGAAAAATTACTACAGTGAGTTGTAGTAATATTTGAGTGTATAGTGATCATGGAAAAAAAAACAATTCTTTGGAGGGTAGTGAACCTTTCCTCGCACCTCCGCCATCCGCCATACCTCACTCGGTAAAGTCAAACTTATATAAAATACCACAATATTAAAAATGTGATCAATAATTGTACAAACATATAATCAAATCAACAATTCAAAAATATTTCTGTTTTAAACTAGAAGATGCAGTAAATTATCATGCATACTAACAGTAAAGTTGATAGTGATGATATTTCAGCGTATAAGAACATAAAGTTGTAGGAAGGAAGCTTTGAATAGTAAGTTTGCAGTCACTATTTTCATCAAAGTTGTTGAACAAAGTTACATCGAAGAAAGTTCCTGTAATATGTTTTAGTGGTTATAATGAACTATTATTAAGTGAGCCTGCATTATACTAAATAGGGCAATTTCCTTTACACGCGATTCAAAATCTCAGGTAACCGAACCCTTATAAATTTAATAAAACCCTTTAATTCAAGTAGGTTGAATTATACGTGAGGTTTAACGAGATTCTACAATTTAACGCTTTGGAATAGGGGATTGAAGTCGTAAAAATAGTGAGAAACGGCCAGCCGGCTAGCGTAGGGTTTGAGATTATATCTTGATTCTGAAACATGGAAATGGCTGTTTTGAATGGTAAATGTTACTTACATACAGGCTGTATTTTTGAAACGGGGCAGTAAAGGCAGGCGTAACCGTCGTAGTTAAAGCAAAATGTTCTTGGAAAACCTTCCCTAATTTTTTGAGGTATTTTGAACTGCATTTACAGATTTTGGAGAAATCGTACAGTCAGCAAGAAAAATGCAGAAAGTCCAAAAAAAATATTGGTGCCATCGATCCTATTTAATTAATGATTTTTTGATTGTCAGTTTAATTTTCTTGCATCTTAATAAAACGGTGCGATCTTTGTGAATAAGATAATATAATATTAGTGATAGTTATCAAAGTTTTTTTAAGTATATAATTTTGACTTTCATAAGTATTACTGTGATCAGAATAATTTGTTTTAATTACTTGTAAAAAAAATTCGTAGTTCGAGGAGCGACTCATGAAAATAAACTGTAGTAATGCTATATTATAACTGTGACACAATACTTACTCATTAAGTAAGAGGGTTGGATTAATTTTAAGTACGACTAGATTTTTCTGTTAGCATGCCCAGTTGATAGCAATAGGTTTACCCAAAAGCTATTACGCTTGATCCATAATTACATTTTTTGAATGAATTTTTTATAGCATTTATTATGCTAACTGTTAAGTTCGAAAAAACCGTCGCCCTTATAGACGGATATAAAGAGAAGGAAAATTTGGAATGATTCAAGTGGTGCTCAATAGCTCAGTTGGCAGAGCAGTCGCCCTGTAAGCGAAAGGTCGTGAGTTCGAGTCTCACTTGAGCATTTCATTTTTTCCAATGTTTTTCGAACATAATTAAATTTACAAAATTTTGATATATAACAACTTCACCTGCCCCTATACACAAGTGGCAATTCGTTGACTGGCGTTTTGTAGAATAGAATAACAAACGTATGGAATTTGACGTTTATTACATGTGTTAACATACGGCATACGCCAATGAAATTGCAACTTGTCTACCGGGGCTGCGGAGTGGATGAATATACCTAACATAAGCGTGAAAATATAAAAATAAAATGAGAAGTCGATATTATAATATCCGCGTTCCTCAAAAATAAATATTTATAACATATTCTCGGAACTAATCTTCTGATTAATACAAGATTAACTTAACTGAATAAACCGGGTGTAAATCGAGCGATACATTCTGGCCCAAAATTTTCACATTACTCTCGGCTCGCTACTACCGTACTTGTGTGTCTTACGTAAACGAATCTCAGCTTAAAGTATATATTATTTTAGTCCTGTGAATCCCAAATTAGATGTGAATTATGAAAACCTTACGTAAAGTTACAGAATTAAATAAGAAATTCTATGCTAAAAGTATGTTTCTATCACCGTCCTAGTGGAATCAGATTATTAAAAAACAAAATTAAAAGCATTTCTGTTTCCCCTTCCTTTACAGAGATTCTATAGTTTACTTCTATCCTTACATATTTTACAAACATCCTCAACTGTAATTTCTACTATAGTACAAGAGCACTGGTCACTTTTTGAATGGCCCATTTTCGAATGCCTGCTTTGACAGACAGGGCTATGATGTATGCTGTTGAGGGGTCTGATGGAAATAACAGACACACAGATAACACTTAGAAAACGCACTGTATACACGACACTTCAACGAATATACTAGCTGTTGCCCCGGGGTTCACTCGCGTGGAATTTTGATCCCGTTCTCCATAATCTATTCCCGGGAATAGGCAGCCTCACGCTAGAGAGCGTGTTAAATAATATAATTATATAAAAAGGCGATATATCCCTCGCACTCCGGCAGATCCAGGTCCATCCCTATCATTTTGGCCCTCTTCGGGAAGATCTAAACATCGAAACATCTTTACAAACTACTAAAATACTTGGATAGGAAGTAGGATATCGGTTAATTACATAAAACAAAATCTCCATAATTGTCTTCTACACTATGCTAATGCTTTTGTATAATCATCGAATTAATACTGAATATTAAGTACTTAGTACTGCGCAGGTACGTAAGTAGATTCCAGAATACTTGAGATATAATTATAAGCTCGTTAGTTTTCCTGCTAGTTTTCTTCTCTGTGTCGCTACTATCCTTTGTTCGTGTTGATATTCTGAATGCTGTTGCGCGACTTGAATAAATGTAGAATTTCATTATTATTTTCTCCTTTACGTCGCAGTTCTATTTAATGGTGTAGATTTTTCACCTTTCCGATATCACTGTAATGTTCTTTTTTGTCTTCAGCAATAAATATCTTTACTTTGTCATTTCTTTACATTCAGAAATCTGCATTAAACCTATTGTTGTAATTATTTTTTCCATTTCTTTTAACACTCTTTTCTATAAGATTTGTCAATATAAAGTCGCCTCGCTTGATGCTAAGAAACCGAAGTCAGTATCAAAGTCCCCTTTATTATAGAAGCTAACAATAGTGATCCCAAATTTGATGGCCTCAAAACTCTACAATGGCAGAGAGGCCTAATCAATATCCCTTACGTAAAAAACTGGCTTATTTGCAATATATAATTTTAAACCAAGGGCAACAGAAATAAGTACCCATCGCCCAAAATTGCGTATCTATCAGTCTAAAAGTCTCAAGTTAGATACTTCGTGATTTATTCAATTATTTACGGCAGAACTTATAACATGAAGTCAACGGAGCAAGTCGCGTAAACAAAGTTAGAAATCATTTTGAGTAAATTGAACGAAAAACAAGGTAACGAGGCGGAATATAAACTGTAGAGGACAAATGCACAATTGATAAAATTATTCGAATACGCCTGATAGATTTAAGAAGTATATACTGTACAATTTGTAATATTCCAATTTCACATTATATTCCATCCATATACTCACATCTGTACATCTCCGAAGGGAAGGGCAGTAGGTGATTTACGGCCCTACGACGTGATAGGGGGCGAGCCTATTACCGTCTAGCTGGCCTTGGTCTTGGACTGTATGTTTGCTGTCGGATGGAGTCCCCGGAGCTGGAAGGGGAGGTTATGTCGGACTCAAACCGACTAAAACCGCACGCCGACTGTGGGTCGTGGTGCTAGGCCGGAGGTGAGGTTGTCATCGACATATCCCTCGCACCCTGGCACCATATACTACCCTAGTTATAGAATACCTTATCATCTCTCAATTGGAATATCATGTGGTTCATATTAGACGAAAACTAGTCTAATTCTAGATTACTTTTTATCTGTAAAATCGAAACCCTTGATGTGTACGCTCATGAACAAAATGTAGTGTATTTTATTAATAGAAGCTTCGGCTCTCAATTGCAATATCGTGCGATATTAGATGAATACTAGTCTAATTCTAGAATACTTTTATCTACAAAATTGGAACTCTTATGAACGCTCATGACTAGTATACTTAACAAAATGTAGTGTCATTTGTTAGTAGAAGCTTCGTCTCTCAAAATTGGAATATCGTGCAGAAATGTTATTGAGCCAATTATGGTTATTTCGTGTGTAGTTCGCATTACTTTTTATAGCATCAGTGGTTTATTTGGCATTCGTTATCAGGTACATAGGTTTTTGTATTGTTTTTTTAAAGTCTTTGTTTAACTTCCCGTAAACTGTACTTAAGGTACTTCTTCTTT
Source organism: Eilema sororculum (assembly GCA_914829495.1). Classification (NCBI taxonomy): domain Eukaryota; kingdom Metazoa; phylum Arthropoda; class Insecta; order Lepidoptera; family Erebidae; genus Eilema; species Eilema sororculum. The sequence goes on along the minus strand of OU618552.1, from coordinate 12,005,992 downwards.
ATCATTTTAGCGCTGTATTCGGTTATATTCGTGTCATTCACTTTTGAGCTAGGAGTTCGCTTGCTCCTCTTTCTGTTTTTGGTTTGGTTTATACCTACCGATTTCATGGTAGTGACTGTCACTAGGAAACACAACTATCAGACTTATCCCTTGAGATCTTAGGGGGATCGAATATATCAGGAAAAAGTAAATATTCCAAATATCATTGTACGGATGTAGGTACACAGATTTTCAAGAGAGGTACGTAAAAGTACACAGCAGGTACCAAATAACTGCAATATATTTAGGCCATCCTGATATACGCAATCACTCGGGTAAACTTGAACCCGCGATGTTTCCCTTACAGGGGGAATGCTTCGGCCTAGTGGTTAAGGCATTTCCCCTGAAAGGGATAGCTCACGGGTTCAAGTCCCGCTCGAGCGATTCACTTTTCCTGATGTATTCCATTTGTATAGTTAACATACCTAGTGCTTTAAAAAAAATCATTCAAATCTTGGTAGGTCCTCAAAACCATTTATTTACTAACCCATTGCACTGCACCTATTGTAGGTACTATACTTCATTCCTGTTAAATCCATACTAATATTATAAAGCGAAAGTGACTCTGTCTGTTTGTCTTTCTGTCTGTCTGTCGGTCTGTCTGTCTGTCTGTCCATCTGTAACGCTTTCACGCCTATATCTCTGAACCAATTTTGATGAAATTTGGTATAAGGGTAGATTAGACCTTGAGAAAGGACATAGGCTATGTTTAGTCGCGATAACCGAAATCCACGCGGGCGGAGTCGCGGGGAAAAGCTACTGTAAATATAATTCTTTTTCTTACATTCAATGAGCAAGAGAACTTCATACTCGTTTTATTCATCACTTTACGACTAGTTTGTTCACCTAAATTAGTACTCACGTATTCATGATATTACATCCGACGAAGAGAAAAATATTTTTCTCCTTTTATATACCTTCAGCCGTCAGCTCAATTAATTCGTTTTCACATCTCTATTTTTACGATAGACGCTGAATTCTGCTGAGCGTGCTAATTACCATATTTTAGCTGCCACAATAACTCAGCAATTCGCCATTTTATTTTTGGTGAGCCTCAATAAAAATTGAGGATAATTATTTTATCATTCGGCTTGACAAGAAGAATTAAATTACGCAAAGTTCGCGGCCATTGTTGATAGTATAAAGTTACGAAAAGTTTGATTTGAACAATTTAGCTCAATCAGAAACACCCGTTTCATTACAAATGATTATTAATATAAATTCCCACAGAGTTGATGAAGACACAGACAACAACTTTGTCTTACTTAATCTTTTGTACTAATCTACTAATAATATATTATAAATGCGAAAGTAGTACTCTGTTTGTCTGTCTGTCTACCTATCTGTGTATGTTACGCTTTCACGCCTAAACCACTGAACCTTTTTTGATGAAATTTGGTATGGGGATAGGTTATATCTTGAGAAAGGACATAGACTATGTTTAGTCGCGATAACCGACATCCACGCAGGCAGAGCCGCGGGCAAAAGCTAGTAATCAATATTTTTCTCCTCCTTTAAACTATTACCTGTAATTCATTCTTGCTTCACCCATCCATCCGCAGAGTATATTAATACAATGGTACGAATGTAAAACCTACGTTAAAATCTGGTTATTTTCTGTTCTGTGAAATTAAGCTATTACGACGTATTATACGTTAAAAAAGTTTTTTATATCTTCAGTTAGATCTCAACCGTTTTGAATATTAAACGTTCGAGGGAGCGAGTTGATATTTTCTGTAGCCACAACGCGCTAACCCCATGAGACGCTAAAAGCATATCGCGTTGCCTAAACGGTTATAAGCTTAGAGGAAAATAGGCTTGTACTCACTTATCCTGGGAGTGTTTTAAGAGAAAATTATTTCAAGACGGTTCGTTATTATTTCAGAAAAATGGATACTTTAACAAGTAGTGTATATTGTACCAATAGATTAATTTGGAGCCAAAGGGGTTCCAATTAGACCTTGTTAAGAAAAAAAAGGCAGACAGGCACAAGACTCACCTGATGGAAAATGGTTACCATGGCACATTTGTGCTGCTGACCCTGTAAGAACAGAGAGTTTCTGTGCCCTCAGTGCAGAAGCCAGAGCAGGACAAGCCTTTGGTCTTCCCACTCATAGCACAAAACTCTCCAGTGGGCTACCCTGCTCATCCCCGGGAACACAACAGGGTGGAGGTACTTCCCCAATCGGACTGCTCAATTGGGCCGGGAATACTGTCGTGTCCTACCTCCTGCCCAATCTCATCTGCGAACCAGTACTCCTGCTGATGGGCTCTGGTGAAGGCTTTCTCATTGGGCTTGGGAGATCAGTTGGCGGTCAATAGACATAAAAACCGCATAAGACAGAAAAGGAGGAGTTAGCAGACCCCAGGTTTCGAAGTAAATGCTTCGGATGCAACCGAAAACAACGCTAAGATTCGGATCATAATAAGATAAGTCATAATTTAACTCGCTTAAGTTCTCCGAGATGCGTTCTATGGACTGTAAAATGAAATATTTAAAGAAAAAAGGAGTTTCAAACTCTTTCTTTTTTAGCACCCTAGATCTGACATTATTCATCCTGATAAGTGAGTCACACGCCGTATCTCAAGTCCTTTTAAATAATACGGCCTGTGTTACGCCTGTATCTTAAAATTGGAATACAGATTGAAATAAGATTTCAACACAATCTTGTCAGCAGTCAAACGTAGACTTATGGAGCGGAGCACACACGCTACGAAAAACCGTTAAGATTACACTGTGCCACTCAAATTGAATTTATAAATCGATACAATAGATTGAAAAAAAAATGTTAGGTCTTAAATATAATTTTAAGTGGTTAACTGTAACAATGTAGTATGAGTCTTTTGGTTAGAGGATTGTTAGAATTGGCTGTCATTCGAATAAGTTTTACATTATTATGCGATGCGGTAAGGTATCCTCTTAAAACTAAAAGAGTATTTGCAATACAAATACCATCTGTATTGTACTTACTGGGTCGAAGGGATTAGGAAAAAAATAGCTTGGTCTTAAAATGCATCAATTTTTTCTCAAGTTCCGTACACTTGCGTAGGTACTTAATGCACCGTGATAAAATATAAAAGATATTTCAATTAATTTGATACGATAAGTCAAGTACTCTTAAAGACATTGAAAAAACATCCAATTTACACACGGTTCAAAAAGTATTAGCTATCCAAGATTCACCAGCAGCAATAAGTTATTACGTAACTCACGAAGGTCAGTCAACAGAAACGGACCGAAAATCAACTAATGCCAGAAATCCTTTAGAAAACCAAGGCTTATCCTTTCCTTAAACCTTCCGCTACCCGAGTAATAACGTGTTTTCGTGACAAATGTGTATTTACTACGTCATTAATTACGAGTGAACAATGTTGTTAGTGAATACGTATGATTGTTTCGACTATATGAACATAATTAATTTATTAAAATACTGTTGCATTATGCTAGAATGCTTGTATGTTGGTTGGTAATATGGGTTATAGAGCAGATAAGTTAATTATGGTAGGTATAGTATTTATCACAGTATTTGATTTCATCATCTGAACATCGATTCATATTGCATGCAATATATGGACTTTGGAATCCTAGTTCTACTCTCCTCCTTTTCATTATTTGCTTTAATTTATAGTATACTAGCTTTTGCCCGCGGCTCCCCCCGCGTGGATGTCAGTTATTGCGACCGAACATGGCCTATGTCTTTCTCAAGGTCTAATCTGTCCCGATACCAATTTTCATCAAAATCGGTTCAGTGGTTTAACCGTGCAAGCGTGACAGACAGACAGAGTTATTTTCACATTTTTAATATTAGTATTGTGTACGATGTATTTTATATTACACTTGTACATTTATATATTACGTTATAGTAAACAATACATTTTACAGCAAGATTATGCTATATAAAATCCTAAATAAAATAATGAAAATAATAAAATAGATTAACGGACGCTAGAAGGTCCCTCTTCACAACAAACTGATACTAATTAGAAAACATTAAGTGTCCGACAGTGTTAATGAGATAATAAATCTATTTATAGACTGCTGATAAGGCATGTTACAGGAAAAGTTTACATTAAAAGTATTATAAGCAGCAAACCAATTAACTTAACAAAAAGATGGGCTTGCCTGAAATAAATCTTTATTATTATTATTATTTAATGCGAAAAACAGAGACGCATTGATTGGTTTGACATGCCAGAATTTATGTATATGAAATTTAAAAAAAAATTGCAAAGTGTTGAGAATGATGTTAATACCAAGTGTCATTTTGAGTAGGTACCTATATCAGAAATTCATTCTTTGTTAAGAAAAGGAATGGGTAATCCAAAATAGTTTTCGTTAAGATGCATCACTAGTGAAAATGATTTATTTTCACAAATTTAGTGATGCATCTTAACGAAAACCATTTTGACACGTACAGTCAGCATCAGAAAGATGTTGACGAACAAAGTGCTCAAAATGATCTTAAATTCTTTTTTTACCACCCCTCCCCCTTCAGTTGACTGGTTGTTCTGATAATTGGTACACACCTTTAGTTCGGACAATAATGCCATTTAAATCAATAAAATGGTATGATTTGCTTTTAATACGAGAATATTAAGATCATTTTAAAACTTCGTCGTACGGTAGTTACAGTAGTTTATACCTAGCGAAAATATCCAAAAGAGACAACGACACTACGCGACTGCAGGGATTCAAGAGTGTTAGTGACCTCGGAACTCTTGACGCGAACAGCATATCGCTGCAATTTATCGGTGCATCTAATAAGTATGCTAAGTATGGTCCAGAGCCATTCCAGAGATAAAAGATTTCCACAGAGGTGCAAACATGTTTTTAAACTAATTGCGTTGCAATTTTAGTGAACCTCAAATTGTTCAGACAGATTTTGGAGTTTATTGAACCCCTTTTCGGACTATTCAAAATATTGCCAGCGCTTGCCATAGAACGCAATATACTGCAGCGTTTCTGGAAACAAAACTAAAACCATACTTTGAGTCAACTTCTATTAAACTAATAAAAACTAAAATCTGGTTGAATGCAGTCTACTCTTACAAGCTCAATACTCTTCTAAGTTCCTAATTAAGAAAAACTAATTAGTAAAATAATACACGTTTACACAAAAATTAGGAGAAACCACCTATTACTGAGAGAAATTTGGAATCTCGAAAAAGCTGACTAAGAAAAATACTGAGCCATTTTATTTTTTTTAAGTACAAAATCCTTCGTAAGACAGTGTGGTTTTGGCAAATGGCCAGCATAATGTTGAAAAGAAAAAATGAACCGACTGCTAGTAACTTGAGTTGCTTGAGAGATATCAAATGTATCGTGGACAAAACAGTTGCTTTATCTCTCAAGTTACGCTTTATTTTTTTAACAAAGCTGACAATACTACAGCATTTATAATATTAAGTGATCTACACGCTTTTCAGTGTCTCATGAAGGTAGCATAGAATAGAATTAGTACCGGTAATGTGAGTTCTATTCGAAGTAGTCAGTAGGTACTAGGTATACATTATTTCTTGACTATCGGTAAGTTAACGGAGGCAATGTACAAAAAAAAAAGGTCACCATTCATTCCATTAAAGAAACAGGTGTCACAGGAAGAAGGTTTACATGTGTGTGGGTAAAGTATTCATGAGCTTTAGTCAGACTCTAAACTGGAATAAGGTAAGCATTTCTTAGACTTTTAGACTATATTTGTCTTAAAAGGAATCCCAATGATTGCCCTACAGGATCTTTAGATTTAAGTTACCGTTCTAAAATTGGTACTTTATCCCATAAATACCGATAAAGCGTTACATTCCTATCTCTTACCGAGTACCGAGAGATGTCGCGGCATGTATCAACAGCTTTGTGGATTCCCTATTGCACGTGTTACGGAACGGTTTCTCTTACCTAAACATTTTATATTCTAAACGTGTTTGCGAAATTATGTTTGACTTCATGTAATAAAATCTAGCAAAAATCAAAAGAACGATTAGATGAGTGAGCTCCTCCGGGCTTTAATGCACAAACTTTAGATGCAACTGGGTCTACGCTGTGGTCATAATGGCGATGATGGTCACCAATGGTTGTCTCTTATCTTTACAAACAAAATATCCATGAAATATTATGTTTTATAAATGGACTACATTATAAAGTTAACAGGTTTGTTTAACGAAAAAGATTCCAAATCTTTATTAAAGCAGATACCTAATTACTTTATTTTTCATTAAAATGAGTCCCGAAGAAACTGTCATAATAAAACTCATTTTTCATAGCAGATGTTTATCATTGCAAAGATTTAATTTTAAGCGAGGGCTTCATATGAATTATAGACATTTTCATGGCCTTGTATTTTTTGTATATTAAGGAACGTAAAATAGAATTAAAAATTATAAAACAAGTGGGAATGAATATTGCGAAATCAAATGCAACAAAAGTTAGATTGCAGAGTGTTCGATTGTGTTATAGTTATTCCTAATACCTACTAACTACAGCTCGCGATATAGGTACTTTGACTATAGAACCTAATCCAGGGTAAAAAGTAGACAATATGCTTCAACCAGATTTGTTCAGTTGTTAGAACGTTTTTCAATAACATAAAATATCTACACATCACCATAAACAGATAGTAAAGATAAGATAGTAATTTGATAGTTTTGTTGATGTAACTTAAGAACACAGTAGGTCATTATTATAATAATAGATTATGAAATACAAATCGTACAAACTATAATTTTTTTTTGTTCCGCATAATTCCAATAGCCTTAGCCATATTGTTCCAGAATAGCGAAAAGGATAAAAAAACATCTTTAAAATTATGTAGTACTTACAGTATGAAAAATACCTAACATAAATGAACTTTATAATGCTGTTGATAAGTTATTTTATTATTAGTACAAGTAATAGAAATTGTAAAACTATATTCATGGTTTTTATTTCCTTTGTCTATAGTGGTGAAAAGCAGTCTACGGCATCAGACAACTTCACCACTTAGCAGAGTGGGACCTACGGTGTCGCTCAGAGATGGTGAGCCGGACTTCGTAGGACCCATAGAAAACGTGACGGTAGCCCTTGGCAGAGAAGCTGTGCTAACTTGCTCTGTCTCAGATCTTGGGGATTACAAGGTATGTGGATATGTTAAAAAAGAATATGGCTGTTCAAAAATATTTTACGTCGCTTGGGTGTCAGATATACATGGCCAGGAACATAGCCGTGTGCAACACCAACGGATTATACTCTCATGCTTGAGAATGTGTTAAAGTTATTATTTAACTAATTAATGCCAACAATAGGTCAATAGGTCTCAGTGGAGTGAACCGAGGAGTCATCAAATTTCCACTAAAATTTGATGACTTCTCGGTTCATCAGGAACTATTATACGGTGGAATAATAACGCAGCAATAAAGGTACATAGTGATCCTGTAATCCTTTTAGGCTGTAGTTACGCTTAGCATAGCCAAAGACAAGTAACTCACTAATTCTAGTTAGAAGAATTGCTAAACAACACTGTGAGATACCGAGAACAGTAAGAATACAATATTGTAACAATAAAATAATTACAAAGGAACTCAACCGAGGGGATCAAGAGCACTTGAAAAAGTTAAGAACTCAGATATTCAAGTTAGTTGAGATACCCAAGTTCGTAACTATATTGTTTAAGAGCGTAGAAATGTAATTGAAGATTAGCGTACTTCACAGTTTCGTAAGGTTTCGAGTTATTATTACGTCTTCTTTATTTCTTAACAACTAGTAAATTAGAAAACTTTCAGTGTGATCAAAACAAACCAAGACTCTGTTAAACTTAAACGGACTAGGTATATTTATTTACTCTTTAATATTCGATATTAGAACATACATAATAGAAAGTTCAGTAGTGTTCATCTTCCTTAGTAACTTAATAAGTCAAACATCATCAGGCTCTGTTTAAAAGCCGTAGCAAATTTTCGAAGTAATACCTAAACCTAACCAAAAATAAAAACGCCTTTCTGAATTTTCCATAAAAAGTTTATCCCAGCCACTTTAGCTTATTTAAAACTGTTACGAGATATGCTCACTTAAAATTTAAGCGATAAAGATGGTCGACACCAACTTATGAAATAAAACTCCGCAGTACACGACACCGTTGTTTAAGGTTAGTTTATCACCTTAAAATATTGCCACTAAATATTTATAAAACCGTTAAAGTTACGATGTAGGTTCAAATAAAAGAAATAAATGTACAATCTTGGTTTCTTCAAAAGAAAATTAATGATGTTTCAATCCGAAACACTTGGAGACATTTATCTGTTTGGATTCACCATTCACGTGTTTTTTGTCGACAAAGTAGAGTGGTCCGTAAATAACCCTCGTTTATCGAGGATCCATTTAGTGTCCTTGCTCATGACAAACGAGCTTCTTTCCTTTTAGTGACTATCGATCATCTGTGATGACATTAAAACATTGCCGAATGTATAATCTTTGAGAATTTCTGGGTAAACTTCAATTCGCTTACTCATCATTTCTCATCGTCTTCAACTGTGGTGTCATATTTTCTTTTATTTGCTTTTTTGCTTAAATTGTATGCGCAAGGTCGAAATATAAGTGCTGGGGTGATATAGATTAATTGAGTTTTTCCTATTTTCTGTGGCAACTTTCCATGAATGCTAAACAACCACACAATTTCGAATATACTTACATTTACCCTGTTATCTAGAATAGATAAGCCAAATTACTTAGAGTTAATCTACCGGACTCAAAATAATTAGGATGCTTCTACAAATGTCTTAGAACTTCTTTTTACTAAATGTTTATTAATTTCAATTAAGGCATTCCCCCTGTAAAAGTTCCCCTGGGTTAGTGTCCCGCCCGAGCGATTTACTTTTCCTGATGTATTCGAATTGTATAGTTAGCATACTTTTTTTACTAAATGTTTATTAATTTATATTTATAACTTTCAATTATTCGAATAAATCAGGAAAAGCGAATTGCTCAGGTGGAACTCGAACCCGCGATCTTTCCATTACTTAGGGCATTCCCCCTTTAAGGGAAAGATCGCGGTTCCGGGTCCCGCCTGAGCGATTCACTTTTCCTGATATTCCTGATTCGAATTATAACTTTCACATGTTTCTGTCAAAAGCCAGATAGGTGAACTTCCAAGTGATCCTATAACAGTTCCATTTGTTCCCTTTGAAGTACTGAACCCGAAATACATCTTCTTCCACATTTTTTACAGTCTTACAAATCTTATACAATAGGACGCCTTTAATTTCTAAGGGTCTCATATTAAAAGTAACATTACGACGCACAGTAATAACTATAAGTAAAAAGGCAATTATAAATCAGGCGGGGATATATTTTCGTAAATGAGCGTGTAAATTCTGGCGTCTGCCCCAATTTGTTCCCAATCTCGGTCTCAAAGTCCCGGGATGCGATCGTGCCCTTTCAGCCGTCAAATTCATTTGCATTTCACCGAAGCGTTATCTCATTACGATTTGCCGATTTCTCTTCCTTAACAACTGAGTAATAATTCATAAGTCACTCACAACACTGCATTTATGAGATCTTTCACCAATTTGAAGGATATCTTGCGTTTTCGCTGAGTGTTGTGATTGATGTTTTGCTTTATCTCTCTCATTATGTGCTTCTTTATTCTTGAAGAGTAGTCGCTAGCTTCCTGCTCTCTCTGTGGGTGTTAGATTACCAAAACTTATATTACTTATAATTAACTTATATTAAAAGGCGAGTGTTCTCGGCCTTCCTGGCAACATTATAATTTATAAGTCATGAAACAGGTTTCTAGTACTATTTGCATTTCACTATCAAATCCTTTAAAGTATAATTACATATGCCTTATTACCTCCATTATAAAAACGCTTTTGGATTAAATCTATTCTAGGAAAACCATTGTTGAAGATATATAGAGAGATTTTGATGTAATCCTATAAACCTTCGTGGAATTCGTGATTGGTGATACATTCACACAACACTTATACCGAATTAACATAACTTGAACGGTCTTTCGCCGAACACTTTATTGTACCTGAATATTTTGATTATTCATTATTTTTTAAATCCAGTACTTTTCAAAAATATTGAATAATTGTTAATTTGCAAGAGTTTTATAGCATTTATTATGTTAACTTTAAAATTCGCATACATCGGGAAAAAATAAATGCCCAAGTGGGACTTGAACCTAAGACTTTTCCCTTACAGGGGGAATGCTCTTCCAACTGAGATGTTGAGCCACACTTGAATCACGTCATCAAAAATCAATGTTTAAACATGGTTGAAAATTATTAATTGGTTCCAACAGTTCGTAAGAAAGTTGGTAGCTGTCACCGTCACCTTAAAGACCGCTATAAGTAGAATGGAAATTTGAAGTGATTCAGGTGTGGCTTAATAGCTCAGTTGGAAGAGCATTCTCCCTGTAAGGGAAAGGTCGTGGTTCAAATCCCACTTGAGCATTTAATTTTGTCGATGTATTCCAATAGTTGTTAAGTTTGTACTTGATACATGGGTAGTTTCTTTTTAATTCTTTATCCAATTCACAATCCTGGTTGTATCCAGACCTTACTACTTGAGTACATGTTTAGTTTATTTATTACTATTTGTTTTCATCTGCGTTGAATTTTGATGTTGCTCCCGCCACTTATGGTAATCTTTAACCTCTCTATTATTTCCGACCATAATCTACTTTATATTAAACAGCCAAATCTATTCAACCTTCCAGTATTCTTTATAAACTTTCACTTCCTTAATATTATTAGGATAACTATCTATATCCATATTATCCATAGACTGAACAATGATTTTATCAATATCGGAATATAAACGCGAATTAATATAATTATTATAATTTATTTGCTAATCAATGTTTTGAATATGTTTGATAAATCCATTTATATTTTGACGTGGCTCACCGTGGCACATAACAGTAGTCCTGATTATTATTATACTACATTCTCATGAAATTCGCTCGTGTAGTATATAATTATCTCTGCTCTCTTTTTAAATAAAGCTTCTGAAGACATAGCTTCATTAAGTTAAGTAAACCTATCTATTACTACTGCAAGATCCATTTAAAAAAAATGTGTGAATGATCATTTTACATATCTCCTAAATACCATTTTATTACTTACTGAAGATGTGAAAATTCATAAAACGCAGGAATCAATAAATCCGCATACTAAGGTAGATCAGCCTCTTTCTTCACAAAGAGATCGGCTACGTTTGCAATTTCTCCTATGAGCTAGCTAAACGCTAACTCATCATGATTTAAATCCATGTCTACACCGAGCCTTACCTACGGTATTAAGCGCCTGTAACTTAGCAGTTACTTTACTTAAACTTAGTACATTTTCACGAGTTTTAACTTGAATTGTCGTAACTTTTCAAGTAAAATTTCTGTGACTTGAGCTACTTAAATTTAATAAATTCAATAGCTATAGTCATGGAAATTAAAGCTTTAATAGAACTTGCAGCTTTAATAAAATTAATATTTAACACCACAGTTTTAACAGAAATAAAATTAAAATATCATGGAATGTAAACTGAAATAAATATTAAATAAAACCGTAGGTAAAAACTCCCAATCGTATCTATTATATGATTCTGAGAACATTCATAGAAAACTCCTCCTAATTCTTACCTGAGCTAAAGAAAAAATACAAACTAAATATCCACGCAAACTGGAAATTTTACACCATTATTAAGACAATAAGCTTTTTTGTAAATAAGAATGATCACACTTAGTTATAAATCTAAATTTATACTTTTAAAATCTTCTATCTAAAAAATACTTGCCACGGGCTTAAGTGGACATTTCATTTTAAATTCATTTCGTATCAAAATAGTTCGTTCTCGTCGAAACCTTTTGTTGGTTTCTGAACCCAAAAACGAATGTTAAACAGATGTAATCGGATAATTCACTAAAAAAGCGGATTCGTGTAAGGTGTAGGTATGCAGTGTACAATGAAAACCTCTCCAGTACTACTGCGGATTTACAAATTGAATATTCAGCCGCGGGCACTTTCGCAATCATGACGGAATTGTGAAAATACAGAGAACTTTGTTGAACCATATCTTTCGAGTACCATCATAGGAAATAAAAAAATATATTGATCCAGCCAGTTTTGTTTGTAATAAAATGTTCTATGATTACGGCGCAGATTAACAGTATTTCAAAGATATACTTATGTTGTTTTTCCTGATACTTTTGCTTTCAATTATGTAACATAGAAAGAGAGGTCACGCTGAACCACTAACAAGATGTACTACTTATATTGTTTTAAAGGGTAAATGAAGACATATGGTCTAGTAAAATTGTAAGAAATTAACAGTAGGAATATGAAATCATTGCAAGAAAGTCTAAAAATCTAACTAATATTTTGCAATGCCAATACGCAGTCAAAAACGTAACTTACGTTAGATAATAAATGAAGGACTACAATATGTATTAAAGTTTTACTGTACAATAAATATGGTTCTTTCTAAATTATATTTTATACGCTTTTTGTACAAACTGTAGGGTTAAATTTCTATAACACGGAACACTCATAAATAATTATGCTAACCGTAACATTTTTGCTAACCGGACTATCTTAATTTCTCAATTCACTAAAATGTAAATAATATTCTATCTCGTTTCCTGCAAGTGTATCAACTTGCAGGTAAGGTTGACTCGACTCCTTAGGTTTAAATATAATCTCTTAACATCCTTTTACATCAAAGATGGTTTAATGTTAAAAATATAAGTATTATATCAATCTTTTCAATTAGTTGATGAGTTTGAAATCAGCTGCTCTGAAATATAACGGCAGAAAATTGAAAGCTATTTTCATGGTATATTTTTTGAAGATCATAACAAAATTCAGCCGGAGAATTCTTGTTTGTGAAAATGAAACTTCAACTCCGCAGCAATATGCAAATATATTTTTACCTATTGTTATTTTAATACAAAATATCTTAATTTACCAAACTGTTCTAAAGTATAAAAAATAAAATATCCGAATACCATGGTTAAGTAGATTCTGATTCCTTTTAACCCGTGTAGTGGGCCGTTGTTTCGAAAAGTTTTGAGTGTATGAATAATATTCTTTCACGTACTCGGATGCTTTGAAAACAATGTTATTTTTACAAACAAAATATGTATTTGATATTTTCTGAAGTTTACGCGAATGTCACTCATTGAAATAAAACCACTTTTTACGGATTCTATCGCGATATATTTGTTATTATTACTTTTAAACCCGACGTTTCGGCTGCTTTGAACACCGCGAAAATGGCTGCTGCAAAGCAGCCGAAACGTCGGGTTTAAAAGTAATAATAACAAATATATCGCGATAGAATCCGTAAAAAGTGGTTTTATTTCAAAAATATGTATTATCCATATTTTTTTCAAGTATGTAATAAATTCCATTTCGTCACCTCTGATGTTGGAACCCAACTAGTTCCGGATTTACATTGACGTACATTACGTGACATTAGGTACTTATGTCACAACACTGTCCTCACCAATCTAGGACATTATTAGATAAAGCATCAATAGCTTAGTGGTTAAGGAGTTGGCCTTACGATCCTAGCTTCTAATCCTGGCCTACATTTACATGTTTTACACTTTTACACTACTGTCGTGAACCCACTCCTAACACAAGCAATTTATCTTAGCTGTAGGGGTTACAGGGGATATTAGTAACTTCGGTGGTGCTAATGGGACTGCCGCGTTTTTGTAGCGCATCTGCCATGTTTGCCGAGGCAAACGTGGACAGTTTTTCGGCGATCGTGCGCAGAAGAAGCGCCTCACTTTTACGCCATACCCGCGGCAGTCCCAATACCATCCTTAGAGCGTTGGCTAATCTCTGGGACTCCCCGATCCTGAGGCAGTGGATACAATTGCACGCAATAAAGTTTGACACAGTCCCCGGTTCGGGGTGGTCCACCCAAACTGTTTAATTTGTTCATTGTTTTGTTTTATTACGTACTAACATTAGTTGTAAGTAATTTACTAACAAATTTATGGAAGAAATTCTGAAATAAATATATAACATTACATTACATTAAAAAAATTGAATAGTATGTAAATTCCAAACCTTAAAATCAACTAAAATTAAATTACTTCCCAAGTAAAATCAAAAAAAGTAAATCGAACTTAATAGAACAAAGTGAACAGTCTTATTAAGGAAACGCATCTCTGTATCCGGGTAACCCTGTTTGGTATATAGAATTAAAATGTGCCGAACAACTTGAAACTGCCGCAGTAAAATGATTTCCCTTTTGTAACCGTCACCGTCTTCCTCCTGTTTCCCATGTTTAAGGTAATGTAATTTCACTTGATTTCTAACTTTCTTAAAGAAACTCACTTTGTCGTGAAACACTCTGGTTGATATTAGGAAACCTTTTGAATGTAACGAGCTGTTATTGTTTGTACAGAAATATATGCAATTTGTTAAAGTACCGCTTAGATTTACATGCACTACATTGTATGTTATTGTATTGTTCTTTTGAAGTGTAGTGCGTACTTTAGAATCAAATAAAAAGATATGAGTATGTACCTACGACGTAAAGGAAAATATTGAAATTATTTATATTTTATAATATACAAGCTTTTGACCGCGACTTCGTCCGTATTAAGTTCGGAATAGAAAGGTTTAGAACACACTGCTCCCGCGACCCATATAAAGTTCCTTAAAATTTCTGTGAGCCTGGTACTTCATGCAAATGTACCAGGGTAACAGAAACACTGAAAACGTTTATATGGGAAAAAGGAAAGGGCTGTTTTAGGATTTTCCCGCCAATGATTGGATTTTTTCTCACCTTTCAAACCTTCCCTAGACCTCCACGAACATTTCAAGACCAAGATAAGATAAATCCGTTCAGCCGTTCTGGAGTTTTAGCAAGACTAACGTACAGCAATAGATTTTTATACATATAGAAGATATATAAAAAATTGTCATTCTATTGCGAGGAGTAGGGCTACATAATCTCAAACAATAAAGTGATACATTTGCTAAGCTGTTGCTACTTCTAGCTATTCTTATTACCTATGTGCCCTTATAAATAGGAGAAGACACAGTGAAAATATACTGAGATCAAGGTTTACCATCTCAGATTTTTTTGAAGCGATTCAAAACACCTCCTCCATTTTTTCAGACTGAGCGATTTTGGGCTCTATCGAATTTAAATAATCTACTGTATTAGCTCTACATTAATAACGATAGGCTATTGGAAACCCATTATTATAAAATTAACGGTCAATAAATCAATTATGAACTTAAACGTTTAAATATGTTATTCGTTTGAGCGAAGCCTTATGCATTACCACGCCTAACTCTAAGAAGCTTTAAAACTGTCACATTTAGTTCTCGAATATCTAGCCAAATCAATTATAGTCGTCGTTCCTCCTAGGTCAAAGCCGCAAAACGAGATACGAAATGTACGTAACTACCTATATACAGGGAATAAATTGGATGTTAGCAACTGGACAGTATACGATGTATGTTGAAAAGGATTATCCTGAATTGCATGACTTGCGTGAATTAAAGGCATCTTTGAAGGTTCTAATTTCGCTCAGTTTGCCGCAATTTACGTACCCTTTTCTTTACGTAGATCCATTTTACTAATCAGTTGGAAAATTACACTGCGTATATTAGATTACAATTTTCTTAACTACTTTGAAGACTATGATTAATCTCAGTTCTGATCAAATTAATTAGTTTGATTCATAACTATCTGAAATGTTGCCTGTATTTTGATATAAAAAAATTGTTTGATACATATTCTTTTTCCATCAACTGACACGAAAACTTACCAATGTTTGAATGCTCTAAGTGTCTCAATTGAATCATGAAGTGGCTGATTTTACTGCTTCCACCTATTTTTCTTTTCGCCACCATTATCTATACAAGTACAAAAAAGTTACGTTAAAATTGAGAATTAGAACTGCGATCATTACATCACACACTCCGACCCATTTATTCTCGTTATCGGGGCAAGTTATCGGTGATTCTTCGAATGCGACGTCCGTAGCAGCGCTGTGGGTGAACCAAATGTAAGTAGACAAAGGGACGAGCTATCGACACGTTGGAAGAAGGAAAAGATAAAATTGTAGGAAATAATCGGCAATTTGAAAAGATCTTTGTCAATAATCAGTTGGCTAATAATAACTCTCGATTTAGAGCTCCATACGTGTTACTAATGATTGAATACTATGCCATCAATATTAAAGAATTAGGGAGGGTTAAGTTGTTCAACTTAACCCCTAAATAATAAACACATTGTAAAATTGGGAATCTTTTGGCAGGTGGCGTGGATTCGAGCAGATGACCAAACAATTTTAACCCTTCACACAAGGCTCGTGACCCACAGTTCACGATATGCCGTGACCAATGACTCACCACGGTCTTGGCAGCTTCACATACGGCCGTTGAAGGTTGAGGACCGAGGCTGCTATATGTGCCAGATTAACACCAGCACTATGAAGAAGCAAATTGGATGCGTGGATGTATTAGGTAAGGAATAAAGCTTTTTAGTCTTTTTTCGACTGATTTTCATCAATATAAAAAATTCTAGGTAAATGAAAAAGGAATAAACTTGAATAATAAATAATAGTAGGTATGAAAGAAAAATCATTTAGTATATTCGAATGTTTAAGCTAGATGATCTAACTATCGACTTAAATCTTCACTGTATCTTAGTAGCAGCAGTTGAGACATATATAAGAAAGACAAATAAGCTACAAAAAATATTCGCGATATCAAATCAATTTTATTTAATAGCAACACACATGGAATACATAAAACGTACTTATTTAAGGACACTGACTAGTGTAGGTTATCACTATTTACTATTATTATTATCACAAAGTTCAGACCACTCCATTACTGCCATATCAATTTATTTAAGCTTTGAATATAGTCCAAGCAAACACTATCACGAACTTATAATAAGCACCAATATAACCCAATTCCTTAACTTGTACCAAAACTTCTCCATCAAACGGATTCCACAAAATATTATATGATATATCTGTTTTTCCGAACACTTGTGCTTTTTATATGTTTTCGTAATACCGCTCCGAAATTTCGGATCTTTTTCCTAAAGGAAAACAACATGGACTGAAATGAGATCACGGAATGGCGTCTGGTCAGTCGTTACTAGCCGTCCGTTATAACCTCAATATGGCTCCCAAAAACGCTCTAGACGGGAAAGGCCATAAGGCGAGCGACATTAAAGAAATTATTGAAACGAGAGAACTGATTTATAATAAACAAAAGATTTTAAAACAAATAATCAATTACAATAATGCACTAACCCTGATGAACAGGCAGTGGTTTTAGTTTTAAAGTGCAATGTGTTATGTTGCTAATTACATTTTTTACCTTATGTTTTAAAATAATAATTAGAGATTTCCTTATTCTTGTAATTGATTGTTTTACATTGCATTTTATTATGTTTACTATTTACTTTCAAATATTTACATTTTATATTATTATTAAATACGTTAACTCCATACGTATTTCATTTGGATAGAAAAATATAAGTTCATGATATCCCAAGAAAACTAGTTCATACGTTATATACTTATAAAGAGAACAATTTAACAACTATATCACGAAAATAAAGCATCAGTTACACAAATACATTTAATTTTATCACGGTATTATCAAATTGTTATATAAATACAAGTCGCATTGGGAACAATTACGCTGTCATTTAGGCAGTAGCTTACCTTGGTGGTGACTTTATTTTAATGCTCGTGAGTATGAGGTCCCACTAAGATGTTGCAATCTAAGCAAAGCTTACCTGTTTTTTTTTTTATTTTGTTTTTTTATCGTGCGAAAAATCCCCACGGATACCACCTCCACGGAGCCGGTGGAGGCGGTTATGTCGGACTCGAACCGACTAAAACACACGCCGTCTTGGGTCCTTGGCTGCCGGAGGTGAGATTGCCAAAAGCATATCTCTCGCACCCCGGCAGACCCAGGACCATCTCTTTCGAGATGGCCCCCTTCGGGTTGTGGGGACCAAAATGTCCCCATCTAGCCCCGTTTACGGGGACGCGCACTTTGCGCCGCCGCCGCGGCCTGCTTCTGCTAGGGTGACAGGCGGCTCCACCGGTCACCCTCAGGCCAGCGCTCATGGAGGACGGAGGTCGTTCTGAGACCTCCGACGTCCGGTTCGCCTTCGCTCTGCACGGGCTTCCCGGGCCCGGAGTCTGGTCCGGACCCGACCGGCCGCCTCCTTCTCGAGCATTACTTGCTCGCAGAAGGAGGCGGCCGCACCCCAAGCGTTTGCGCATCGTACCATCGCTGTGAGCAATGTGACGAGTGTGAGGACTCCCACCCCTAGAGCCGCCACTAGGACCCGCCTCGGCATGTCCCACGCCGGGCACTCGGTCAGCGTGTGCAGCTCTGTGTCCTCGCTCGCATCACAGTGATGGCACTCGGACGTTGGCTCCTTGCGGATCCGACACAGGTAACTCCCGAAAGACCCGTGTCCGGTAATCACCTGCGTCAGCCGGTACGAGAGGCTGCCGTGTGGCCTCTCTAGCCACTCAGCTTACCTGTAAACTTACTGATTGACGGATAAGACTCTAAGTTCCTTCTCGGGGTTATGAGGTCAAACGAATCACATAATGCTAAACCAAATGACGAAGTAGAAGAGTGAACACTGGGTTCTAAAAGTGGAAGCTATAGTTGCAACCAAGATTCACGCGTGACCAAATGACCATAATATTTTAATTCAATGTTAAATAATAATTTATTAAACAATGGCTATATTATAAAAGTGAAACTAATTAGTGTACATGAGGCAAAACACAAAGAACCTCACTTTTCATGAGTACACAAGAGAAAATTTTATTGTACCTTGGAAACAATTTTAAAATGAAAGTTAGTACTATGTCGCACAAAACGTGGACGAACAAATTATGCTACGTCGTCGCTTTCTTTAAATTGTTTTTGTTTTCTATTTTGCTGTTTTCCGCTTGTCATCGTTTATACTAACCTTTCCAGCACTTTCTTCGCTTATTTTGTGGCCTCGACCTAAAAAACACATTAGCACAAAAAGACTTGAAGCTGTTTTCTGTAAGTAATAATAATTTCCATAACTTTCTTATGTCTTCAACTCTCAGTGATATTTTTGATTGAAAGTCCCGCAAAATATTTGTTTCTTCCTCTATATGCTACAAGACTTTTGCATTTCGGTAGACACCTTTGAATACAAAAGTACACACTTTAGTTGCTTTGTTTAGGTAACGATTTTTCCATTTGAAATGTTTGAATCTTGAAGTGCTGACAGAGCAATGTAGGACGCAACATTACATATTGCAACAGTCTTCAAAGTAACAATAGCGCTTAGCTGTCTTGTTTGAACTTGAATGCTGTTCTGTGAATCTGGGATATTGAGCAAAATCTTTTTAAAATATTTTAAGATTTATTTTCCTATCTTTATCTACTATATAAAAATAAGACGGGTTTTCCTTCATGACGCTATAACTCTAGAACGCACGAACCGATTTAGCTAATTTTGGTCTTGAATTATTTGTGGAAGTCCAGGAAAGGTTTGTACGTTGAGAAGAAATCGAATAATTGCCGGGAACCGACATCCACGCGAGCGGAGCCGCGGGCAAAAGCTAGTATTATATAATATATATAGTTATTAAATAATATAGTTATTAAAAGATTAGATGAATCTGCGGTAGCCTGGTGGTATGGGTAATGGACTGCTGAGACGAGGTCTCGGGTTCGATTCCAGGTTTACCATGGCACACACCAATGACTTTTCGATGCTTTTCAAAGCTATGTGTGTATTTATCGCAGGTTTATAAGTGTCCGGTTAATGGTAATAGGCTCACCACCTATTACATTGGGACCTAAACATAAACTGGCGAAATGTGGGTGCTAGCACCTTTGCCTACCCCTTCGGGAATACAGGCGTGAGTTTATGTTATGTATGTTATGTTATGTAAAAGATTAAACTGTATTCACCATTGTATGTATAAAACAAGTTTATCCGAGGACAACAGCCCTTTCATAATAATATCTAGATCTATTGATAGTATTCGTTACCAAGCAGATGCAGAGAACAGCATCGAGGACACATACGAAACACCCCTCAGTTCACAGAAGAAGAATGCCGTTAACATCTTCTGTTTAAAATTAACGTCACTAAGACACATACCTAAACATCTGCGTCACATGCTAAGTTATAAGTATTGAGATTAATATAAATATTGAGGTACGGTTTTGTGGGACAATGTATTACTTCATAAAATGTATATGTACTTACTGTAAATAAATAAATCTCAAATGATGCTTAATACCGTTAAATCCTTGCATAAAATAAAATCGATACATTAAGATCTTCATTTTGATAATGTGGGATTTAAATATCATAGATTTATGTGTTCTGATGTTTTTTGTAAGAATGCGTTCAAACAAAATTATTGCTCTTATAGTAAAGATAGCCAAATAGACTCATTTAATCATTGTTGGAGTTTTATTTAGGAAATATAGTTTATGTCAACCACAATTTTAATAAACAACATTCCACTAAACACATATCCAACAACATACGAATTCAAATATATGTTTAATAGTGAAATTAAAATCTTTTTCGCGTCTAGGAACTTAGGTAGGTAATCACAACATAAGACAAACAAAACAATGTTTGAATAAAATTTTAATTACATTCTTCTATGGAATCTATTCTTTCCTTATTTAACATAAAACAAACTAACAGAGCTCTGGAAGAAAAGTAATTACATTTCGTTCCACCAGTAAAAGTTCTCTTAAAAGAATACCTACATTTGTTTGAAAAATCAAGCGAATAGTTGAAAAAAAAACGGGTAGTGGTAACGGAAGGTTCGGGCATTCCCCAAGGATTGTCGGTGTTGTTAAGGGCAGTTAACATCCAACGACACGACGCCGATATTTTTGAATGACATTTCAATACATTACTTTCGCAACATAAGACTATTTGATTATAATCACAGAATATGTAGTATTCCTGATCATAAATCATAAATCATTTTATTTGTTCTCTCACATAAAATATGATGATGTAATCGAGTTTTGAAGTTAGCATAATAAATGCTATAAAATTTCAATCAAAGAATAAGTATTAGTTATTAATGATATTATACGCACGTCTTAATATGTCGAGTCCTGAATAAATCCCCGAAGGGGTAGGCAGAGGTGTTCTAGCCCCCACGATTTGCCAATTGTGACTTTGGGTCCAATGACTAGGGGCTAGGGTAGCCCCCTAGCCCTATTGCCATGTAGCGGGCCCTTTGTCTTGGGCTGTATGTTTACTGTCGGATGGAGAACAGCCCAATCCCTTAGTCGCCTTTTACGATACCCTTAGGAAGAGCTGGTTCTCCTATTCTACTCCAACGGGAACTAACATGGCATTTATAATGATGAATAATAATTGTAATTTATTATTACTAGTATTTATGTTGTTAAGATACTGACAAAATTGTTATAAATTTGCAAGGAACAAAATCATTCTTCGGTATAAAATCCGTTAAGAGTTGACCGTTTAAATTTTAATATTTCACTATGTGATGTTCACGTAAACTTCCGAAAGTGTCAGTCAGTGTCGTTTCCGTGTCGCATCATATAAAACGGACATAGGAACGTAGTTTCATAGTGGCGTGCTCTCACGTCTATACTGCACTCTGTTCCTGAATCTAGTGATTTACCGTCCGCACATTTTGTCCGTGAGCCAGCTAGTTCCTACAGGTTGATCGACGGTTTTGTTGTTTGCCCTGAATTTTGACCTGAATTGTTTGTACGTGTCGCAGGTTCTTGTGATCTGTGATTGTTGTTCGTGGTTTGTGTTTTACTGTTTGAAGTGCTTAAGTTTTCGTTTGCTACATTTTTTAAATTATGGTTTGATTTTATTTCTATCTATTGTGAGTTTAAGTTGGCGTCATCATGATCATCTGTATCAAACCTTTCTTATTACTTCCATTAATTTGGCTTTTTTTGGTTTTTAAGAGTGACCATCTTCTGACTCCTAGAAAGCCCAGATTAACCCGAAATGAAAGCCTCCGCCAAAATTTCATCATCCTCAACTTTTCAAATAATCTTTTCAAATTTATAAGCAATTAAAAATGGCTTATTGCAATCACGTATGTTAAGCTTCACCAAGTCTGATCCACATAATGGTTTCATGTTTTAATTTAAATGCTATATTTATTTTTATTTACATCAGTATCATCAATCAATCATAGGTAGATCCTACTGTTGTGATTCACCTGTAATGACACCCCAGTTGATACTAAACTCTCAACAGCAGTCACGTCGTAGTATACTTCTGCTCTTAACGGAGTTATAAAATTTAATCACTTGGCTTTAAGTGCCAATTCACCTCTTGTTCATTATCTTCGCAATCCTATCTGTTTTACTACTTCCACGCAGTCTTCAATATATTTATGAGCTTATGAGACAAGCAAACAACTTGTCTTCTTGCAGTTTTGGTTAAAGGCTTATTAAATTTGTCTATACAATTTATGATAAGTAGTTCACAACGTTCAATTATGCGGTAAATTGGTCGACTTACTACGCGAAATTTTGCTCAGTAATCTTCTATCAGAGTCACATAGTGACTACGTAAAAGCTGAAATACAAATATTGTGTTCATATATAAGACGATAGTTTAGTACGTAACTCCGACAACTTAAGTCTAGCTTACTGTGCTGGCTCTGTGCCGGTCTAGTAACGAATAACTTCGTAAAGTTCGTAAAAACATTACTTACCTTTGATTTTACTGTTTAGCTTTGACAATTTGATATCAACAAGACTACACACTGCTCAAGCAAACAACACCTTTCTTTTCATGGTGAAATTTTCCTGTGCCAGTATATTTTTAAACTAGGTATTTCATTATTTTTACAATTATATTAATAATCTGCCGTAGTTATAAGCAATTAAAATAGGTTATTGCAATCACGTATAACAACGTATGTTTTGTATTAGTAACGTATTTACACAGCTAATGGCACCAATTAAATGAACAAGTCGTCAATAAAATTAAAACTTTATGAAAACATTTTCAGTTATTATACCGGTTACTAATGTTTTACATTTAACCATAATAATTAATATCAGAACGCGCATTGTTTGAATGGGAACTGAAAGCTCTTTATAGGTTGCCTTGCGCATTTCAATTAAATAATTAATTTTCCCTTTTTAATTGAAAGTCACGTATTAATTGAATATTTATGTGACGTTTGTCCACAATTAAAAAAAATATTATATTTTTATTTATGCATGAATATGGCTATTTGCATTGGTCTGGGTATTTCTATGTATAATATGTTTGTATTTACAAAAAAAAAGTATATAAGTATGTTTATCCGCATTCTAGATTCCATAACACAAGCTATAAAAGCTTACCATGGGTCTAGATGGCGTTGTGTAGAATGTTGTGGAATATTTATTTATTTATTTATTTATTTATGCGGAATATAAAAATATGATATAGTGAAAAAGTTAAGGGAAAACTAAAATCTTACATGAATGTTGCGCCACCAAATTATCAGGGTAATCGTCATAAAGCCATATATACTCTCAACTGCCACAATTCCATTACTGACTATAGCTTCTCTAGAAAGTGATTTGCTTCAGAGCGATTCTATCCATCCCTGCCTAGGTGATTTGTGCCTTCTTCCTCGCTGCATTGGTGGGCCACCGATCTTATCTGTTGCCAGTCAGTTTATACCTGACTAGTTGAACTATCCGCCACTTCTTTGGAATACAATAGCAGTGAGCCCATCCGCCCCTTGGCTATCCACATAGCAGTCCCAGCGAACTCAAAACCCCTGAACCTTTTTAATCTCGAACCAAAAAAGTACTAACTAAATGTAAGCTTAAACTAGTTATGAGTTAAGGTCAGTATAATATTAACAGTAATGTTATTAAAAAGTTACACACTGCCGCTAAATCATGTCCCATACGCAAATTGAGTTATAAATTGTACTCGGTACTGTATGGTGGACATGTGCCAGCACGAATAATCACATTTAGGTACTTAGGACCCGGAGCAACAATTACAACATGACGTAGGTACTTCATGTCGCTTTTTTTCGAATTTTGCCAGTATTGTTTCCAAATAATAGAAAGGTTTAAATTATAGGATAGATTTTTTCAATAACTTTCAATAACAAAGTCAATATTTCACCAACTGTTTTCCAAAATACTCGTAGTATACCTACGGAGGACAGAATATGTCATTTCCTTCTCCATGAATATATCCTTACCATTGTCAATTATATCTGAAACGCTGAACTACCGTGAAACCATAGTAATGTGTCACAAAAGACTGTTATGTTATTTTATTTCACATATTCAAATGTATAACAGTCTACCTGGGATAAGAAAGGATTGCGTAACCTTCCTTAAAAGCTTTTTCATTCATAGATTTGAGAATATCTCTCCTTTTCCTCGTATTTAGCTATGGGTTCTGCCTTCTTATCTTATCCTCAGATACTTTAGCATAACGTGTTTTAGAATATTGCGTTTTCATAGTCCTGACACTTTAGTGTTCGCTATGTTATTGAAGGAAGACTGTAAAAAAAACAGATCAAGTGGAAGTCAAACTCGCGTAACATACAAAACTAAATTATTCCAAGCCTGGAGTTACTTACTAATGCGATTTGACTAAATATTAAATTGACATGACGATTTGACTGACCACGCAACTGAGATATGCATTGGACCGGTCCTTTGGAAGATCCAAAGGACCGGTCCAATGCATGTCTCATCTGCATTCAAAGCTGAAGAAAAACAAACAAATCAAATTTAAATAAAATAGTGTATTACCCTCAAGCAACCCATCTTGACACAGAGTATATACATTGGTGTTATCGATCCCAAGAAATAGATACCATTGAAACAGTATCCCTTATAAGATGCAGACAAGTATCATATTAGCTCAGTGTCAATGCACTCGCCTAGTTGACTAGAAGTGAAATGAATACCTACTTGAAACGATTCGTAGTCCTATTAATACACTGACGGACTCATAAACTGCATCAAAGTTCAGGTTTACTCTAAAAGGATTTTTTATAATAAGTATGCAAACTTTTTAGATTAAATTATATAAATATGGAAAGACTGCCTCTTAATCTTAAAAAAAAACTAAATTTAAAAATAGAACTGCAGTAAAACAAATGAATATAGCCGGGAAAAGAAAATTTACTTGTAGTATCTGGTGGGACGTGTAAATAGTCCTGCCAATGGTGTGTTTGCACACAGAGCGTATAAGCTCCTATGACCAGCAGTTAGGTAGTAATGAAAAGAAAATACACATGTGACCGCTTCTATGAATGAAAACGTAAGAGAACCGGCACTGACCTGAGTTCCACCTCGTGAGGATTCAGCTGTAGACAGGCGTGGTTCCTGGCACGTGCTGGTAGGTAGGTATGTTTTCGACCGGCCGGTTATTTTCTTGAATTTGTCGTTTTCTTCCGATACACTTCCCTTATACTGACTTGAGAATGTGGCCAAAGGAACTTATAGAATTACACAGAAAAAGAAACGAGGAGTTGAATTACTCAAACTTCCGTTTGGTGCGTTAGCGGAGTCATAGACACCTTTTGGTGCTGCTGCGAGTTACTGACTGATTAAAAATGAACGGGTTGAACGTCAGCCGTGAAGCTTGAGAGTCCCGCTCATAGAACTTCGTTCTCAAAATATAGTTCGAAAAGATCCGTTCACAGCGCCATCCATTGGCCTTCTTCAACACTAAGTGGTCAACAAATGAGCGCCAATATTCAAACATTATTCGTTCATAAAAGCGGTTTCTTAAATTACAAAATTGAAATACAATTAAATTATGTGGGAAATAATTAAGAAACTACACAAGCGCTCCACCAGTATCAGATTTGCGTGTTATTTATAGCAAAGTTTTAAATTGATTCTCATTGATTTTTTTTGTTTTGTCAATTGAATTATTGTTACCAGCATAATTGTTGGGTTAGTTTTTTAACACATCGAGAGTTTTTGAACCATAATATGGATACTTCGTCCGAACAAGCGGCACAAATTGTAGCATTGGTGCGGGAGGGCTTGGATCAACGAACGATTGGTAGAAATTTAAATTTAAACCAGTCTACGGTTTCTAGAATATACAGAAGGTTTGTAGAGACAGGTTCTTACAGGAGGAGACGTGGTACAGGCAGAACTCGAGCAACCACAGGTCGTGATGACCGATTTATTGTTATAACTTCCCTGCGAAATCGTTTCCTCACGTCAGTTAACATCAAAACCGAGCTTAATGAAGTGCGTGGAGTAAACGTGTGTGCACGAACAATAAGAAGAAGGTTAAAGGAAGCGGATATCACCCCTTTTAGACCAGCAAATGGTCCAAAGTTGTCTACAGCTCACAGACAAGCTCGCTTAAGATTTGCGCGTCATCACCTGAATTGGACAGAAGAGCAGTGGGCCTCTGTATTGTTCACGGACGAGTGTAGGACATGTTTATATGGTGCAGATGGTCGCAGAAGAGTCTATCGTCGACGTGGGGAGCGATACGCTCAAAGTTGCATTGAGGAGCGTGTTCCTTTTGGAGGCGGTTCATGTATGGTCTGGGGTGGCATATCGATGAACGGGCGAACAGAACTTGTGTTCATAGACATGGTCCGTCAAAACGGTAATAGAGGGGGTTTGACAGCACATCGCTACATAACAGAGATATTAGAAGATCACGTGGTGCCTTACATGGGATTCATAGGCGAAAATTTTACTTTAATGCAGGATAATGCCCGGCCGCATGCAGCTGCACAAGTTCAACATTATTGCGAAGAGGTTGGGATACGTACAATGAATTGGCCAGCACGCAGCCCGGATCTTAATCCCATCGAGCATGTTTGGGACAATTTAAAAAGAGCTGTATATGCGAGAAACCCTTCGCCCACGACAGTGGCAGCACTAAGAACAGCACTTTCAGAAGAATGGGACAATATTCCGCAAGATCTTTTAAAAACCCTTATAAAATCTATGCGGAACCGATTAGAATCCGTAATAAGGGCACGTGGGGGTAATACACCTTATTAAAACACAAATAAACCCTTGCATAAAGTTTGTGTCTATTGTTAAAACCAATTTTTTAATTAAACCAATTTTTCTTAAATTTCTGTTTTTTCTTCAAAAAAAGTCTTAAGGTCCTTTCCAGTACATAAACTTAAACTTAAAGATATGACCCTACGCTGTTTTAAAGTTCACGAACCAATCTAGAGGTGTCAATTTAAATCTGTATAGAAAGTATGCATACTTGGTTAAAATATTTATTTCAAAGTCGTCTATTACTTTGATGCAGTTTATGAGTCCGTCAGTGTAGTTTGTAAACTGTTTATTATTAAAACTTTAATTTCTTACAGTGCCTCCAAACATAGTGGACGAAGGTACAAGCGGTGACCTGGTGTCACGAGAAGGTCAAGATGTGAGCTTGTCTTGCAAAGCCGAAGGCAGACCTTTGCCTCGGATCCTGTGGAGGAGGGAAGATGGAGCTAATATACAGTTGAGGAATGAAGCAGGAGAGCTGCGGAAAGGTATGGTTAAATAAACCATAAAGCCAGGCGTTTAACTTCATTTATTTTTAACAGTCTTTCATCACGATCGAAGGTTTCTTTTTGTTTTATTGCAATCCACCATTATCTTTCACAAGTTCTGCTCGTATTACTTCCCCAAAATTTGTAGGTACATTACATTTTGTCCCCAAAAACATAACTGACTAAGAATTTACTGGGTCCGAAGCATCGATCAAATTAGAAATAGAAAATAGGAATTTATTTTTGAAGGGATCGCGTTAATCCTCGTTACCAGTTGGTAGGTACGTAAGTTATAAAAGTTGCAACTTTTAAACCTCTTTCAAAGTTGAATTTAAATACGAAGCCTCCGTTTTTGAATCCAAATGTTACAAAAGGATCTGCTTTTGTGAACAGATAACCCGCTGGAGTGGATTAAGATGATTGATTGGAGCCGGATTCAAGTATCTTCCATTTTATTGACACATTCGGTAGCTTTCAATACGATCTGAGTTTAAATTACTGATAAAATATACGTACTGAGAAGATTGTACAATATCTAAACGCCCATAGGGTCAGATAAAGTATTGTTGATCTTTTGAGTTAACTAAATGCTCAGTAGCAGCACATAGTCAGGCAAGAGGGTTCTGGAAATAGACAGGTGGATGATATTAATGACCACATTTAATGTTACCTTTTCTATTGATCCACTTATCGACGTTACAAGGGATGTAAGAACACCTATTTGCCGGGCATATTATATTATAAATTATGGAAGGTATTTCAAAATCTGTCCTTACACTCCTCGCGTACATGCCATGCCCAAGGATCAAAAGTTCAAATCACAAATTTCCTAAGATGCATGTTTTTTATACGGTATAATCATCTTACCTCCAAAGATTTCGATGGGCTAGTTGCTCGTATACTCATGAACCAAAACACTTCACACCTCACATTTGGTGAAACCACACTGTTCAGCTACAAAAAAAATGTTATAATTGAGATGTAAAATGCTCCAATCGATTAACTTGAGTACCTTTCCAGTCGAAAGGTCCCATCTTGACTGAATAACTGTTTTATTATAGCCTACTCGTAATACAATACCTGCTTTACAACAATCAATAAAAACCAACTTCAAATTTTTACAATACAACTTGGCACTTTGATATCGCTCCATATTCCTGTTGCCCATTATGTCCGCTCTTGGGAATATTATACCAAAGGAAGTTATTTACAGGGTAGACAATGAAGCTGTAATTAATTATTTTGAGTTATTTTTGGAGAAAATTTCAAAGAATGTTTAAAGCTTTGTGAGATATTGACCTTTACAATGTTAATAAATGTTGAGCTGAATTCTTATCGTTACCTGGCAAAATATTAATCTGAGTTAATTAAAAATATCAATATCGAGTTATTTGGAGGGACAGATATTGTTGTAGATATTATTATAAGAGGATCTTTTAACCTGAAATATGTAAGTTGACTTAATTGTAAATATTAATTAATTAATTGCTTGAAAACTGCCTCTGAGTGAAGTAACGAATGAACTTGTCAAAATACTAAAATCTATAATTTTAGTATGTCAACTACTTTTATTCCTCGACAATGTGGTTATGGGTTGCCGTAATGGGATCAGAATTCCACGCGGAGGCTTCATACTTCCCATCAACTCAGCTCCCAGTCCATACGAAAATCAGATAATTAAATTATAAATTACTTAAATGAAATTTTTATAACATTTATTATGCTAACTTTTTAAATTCGAAACACATCGGAAAATAGAAGTACTTTTACTGCGTTAAATAATATTACATTTACTGCGACACAAAATGTATTATTAGGTACCTTGAATTTACTCTCAGAAAGATGTTGAAGTACAAAGTACTCAAAATGAACTTAATTTAGTTTTTTTACCCCCTTCCAGTTGACTGATTGTTCTGATATTTGGTACATACCGTTGATTTGTACAATAATAACATTCAAATCAATAAAACAGTTTGATTTGTTCTTAATACAAGAGTTTTAAGATCATTTTGAAACTTCGTCGTCAAGATATTAGTGACGCTGACTGCACCTAAAGCGAATCGTTCCAAAACGTTACATTAACTCTGATGTTGCGCCACCTTTTAAATATTCAGAACACGGAACCACTCTCTATATAGAAATCACAATTCAAGATTGTGATGGTGCGAATTTACAGGCTCTGTCTCAGGTTGGCCGGTAAGGCATAGTGATTAAATGGAAATTACTTCCATCAAAATATACATTCGGCAACACCTGCAAACTGAACAGACTCTATTATTAATTGTAGTCTGTGAGGGCCAAATATACGACAAGGGTTAGTGTAGTTGTAGCAAATCAAACTTTATGAATGATATTAATACCTAGCTTTGTATGATGACGTATAACTTATTAATAGTTTTGTTCGACTAAATCAAATTTAGAGTCGACAAAGGAGATATATGATTGCATCTTTACATACAACTCTAAATAAAAAAGTGCAGACGTATCTCGTTTCGTGACTATCCTTAATCACCAATGGTAATTCTACAACAAACCTCTTTGAAATAAAAGAAAAAACCATAAACTTATTATATATTAACGAAAAGCACCCCCGACACTCCTCATCCCCATTTTAACCGATTTTCATCAAACATGTCTAAGAACATTTACACATAAGTCACCTTTAATACAAAAAAAAAAACTAAATTGGTATCGTTTCATCCGTTCGGGAGCTATGATGCCATAGACAGGCAGACACGTCCTACTGTGTGTGTTATACACCCCTCTCCTTGCGTCGGGGGTTAAATATGATGTGATATAAAAATATCTTTCAAGAAAACGAGGGACGGAGGGATTTAGGCATCTCGGTAACTATAATAATCAGACGCAATTGATAACTAGTCAAGCTCTTTGATTTGATATCTACCTATATTGAGAGAATTGTGAAAAAATATGTAATTCACTATTTTTTAGGTGGCGGCTATCTAGGATTTGAATTTTTTCATAGTATATAGTATTCTACTTGTTAAGCCCTTTCATTTGATACCAATATTGATGGAGTGGTGAAGAAATATATTTATATTCAGACATGTTGTGGCGGCGGCCATCTATCTTGAATCGATTGTTTCAAACATAGCTAAGAACGCTCGCGACTAATATACCTTTCAAACAAAAAAAAAACGAACTCAAAATCGGTTGATCCGTTTAAGACTTACGATGCCACAGACATATACATACACACATAGTCGTGTCAAACTTATAACACCCCGTCGTTTTTGCGTCGGGGGATAAAAAACGCAATTTTACAATAATACACATTGGCATTCACTTAACACATTTGCGACTCAGCTGAGTTTGTGTAAATTTTTAAAATAATGAACAAAAAATGTGGATCTAATGTTAAATTTGTCCTACAAAAGCAATCTAATAATTCTACATCAACTCGTTTGTAAGTTTATTATTAGGCAGAAATTCTATTTCAAATTAAGAATTAAACAAAGTGGCTCTGAAACTCCTAAACCTAGCAAATAACAGGAATGATATAGTCTTCTTTTCGATTTGTGGTCACAATGGAAGTGAACGCTTTGTTCCTCTCTATTACTTTAATTTTTCTTTGTCAACCCGTGGTCGCCTTTCATTTCCTCTCGTGTGTTTTTTTGCTCATTCTCTTTTATTCTTTGTCGTATCCGCTAAATGTGATATGTGAAGTCAATTCTTTCTTTTTCTTATTAGGATATCGTTGATATTGTCAGATAATTCACGATGACGCAATATCTAATTTTGTGATCAAGTCACAAAATCAACAACAACAATTTTTTTGTAAATTAGAAATTTTAATAGTATAAAACAATGTTTTGAATATATTGACTGTCCTATAGATTTAATAAAAGGCTGTAGTACTCACTATATAACATAATTAAACCACACCTGTGGAGCTGCTTATTGATGAAGCCTATTCTTTGAGGAATCGGGGGGACTATAATTCAAAATAAAGCAAATAGTGGAATATAGGTGTAGAAGAGCAGATTTCGGGTTCCAAAGTGCAAGCTCTGAATGAGCTGAAGAAGAGACAAGTTTGATGGTGATATTTATGTATCATACTCTCAAAGAACTATTTTTCAATGAATATAAAGATAGTCACGAACGGTGTCGTGAAGTTTTACGTTTTTTTTTACCTTTGTATTTTATTTTAAAGATGGAAAATAGAAAGTTGCTTATTTCAATATTTTTAATGTTCAAATGATGGACATTTCAGACAGAATCTGATGGAAATAGGTATCCATGAATTTCCTTTTAAGATCTTAATCTAAATATTACCAATACAAAGGATGACGCGCGAATTCGTCCCTCTTTTGCCGTACCCCGTTGTCCCTTACCATCCAAACAGAAATGAGACGTCTCCATAATATATTGGTATATAATTTTATTAAATTTGGCAAAGCGATTTGTTTATCTGATTTTGTTGTAAAATCAAATTAGGTTTTTTTTCAGTTGAGTTTCAGAGTAAGAATAATAATTTTTCTAAACTATTCTTCCTTTAGTAAGAACATAATATTGAACATTTCATGATTGTCATAATAACCATTGTATTTTTATTGCAGTGGACATGTTTATGGGCCCAAGTTTGAACCTGTCGAAGGTAGAGCGTCGACAAATGGGCCCGTACCTCTGTATCGCGTCAAACGACGTGCCACCTTCAGTCAGCAAACGTATTCTTCTTAGCGTCACTTGTAAGTATATTGTACCTTCTCTATTTATAAAATAAACGCATGGACATCAGGTGTACCAACGACCTTACTGAAATAGACTGGATATGGAAGGTGGAGGACTAAATTGGACTATGGTGCACATTGCTCTAAAGTTTCTGTCCAGTAATGGACTGTCTATTTATCCCGGACCAGAATGTGCGAATTTCGTTTGAAATTTCAATAGAAATAATTATGTAAAAAATATATCTATTTGCTACACTATCTAACTTTATTAAAACCAGAATAAAGACGTATAGCAATAGTACCGTTGTACGTGTAATATTTATTAAAAAGCAGCCGTTATTATACATTAATGGATCACGGAGTGATTGAGTTTTAAAACGAATTATGATAAAACTTTTAACTGAACGAACGATTCACGCAAATTTTCGGCAAAATAACTGCATCTAGGCCATCAGTTCTTTATTTGGACTACGTGAAGCCTTTAAGCTCATGAGTTATTGGCGATATTTCAAAAAGAATTGGTCAATTTGGGTAAATTGGATGGGAAATTGAAAATAACTGGACTATTAAAAATGATTTTAACAAAATGTATGACTGCTTTATTTCAATTGTAACTACAGTTTCATTCTGAGCTACAGCGCCAAAGGCATAAGACAAATTACTACGACGGAAGGTCAAAGTGTAAATAAAGGTCATAGGTAATTAGTTTCCTAAGAATATGTTTTTTGTTAATGCAATGTCTCAATGCCGTGCCTTAGTAGAAAAACCAAGTAGATCCATACTAATATTATAAATGCGAAAGTAACTCTGTCTGTCTGTCTGTCTGTCTGTCTGTCTGTCTGTCTGTCTGTCTGTCTGTATGTTACGCTTTCACGCCTGAACCACTTAACCGATTTTGATGAAATTTGGTATAGGGGTAGAATAGACCATGAGAAAGGATATATGCTATGTTTGGTCGCGATAACCGACATCCAAGCGGGCGGTGCCGCGGGCAAAAGCTAGTATTTATCATATAGAATATATGAGAAGAATATGTGTGTGTGTGATGATCTTTTTGTAAATGTTCATTAATTAGGTATACATTTATACCTTTTACACTTCGATGTTGTATATCTGCCGGACATCCCATTACATGTTCTTTTTTAAATTCTGGATATTTAAACGTTATCAGTAGTGTTGCAGTTTTTTTTAATTCGATGATTTCACTGATATAGTATTGCTTTTTAATACAGTTCCACCATCAACGTTAGTGGCAACGAAAGTAATTGGCGTGCCCACCGGCTCGATAGCTAGGATGGAGTGCTTCGTTGAGGCGTACCCGCAAGCCATACACTACTGGCTCAAGAGTGGAGAGGAAATGATACTATCAGGGTAAGTACTTTTTGAAATCTATGTAGTTCTTTTTGGTCACTGCTGCTTGTGGAAGATGGTTGGCACAATGTCCCATAACATGTAGCTTTTTTTTTATCGTGCGTAAAATCCCCACGAATACCACCCCCACGGAGCCGGTGGAGGTGGTTATGTCGGACTCGAACCGACTAAAACGCACGCCGTCTTGGGTCGCATTTTGCGCGCTAAATAGCGCGCCTCCCCATTCCGGGGGCGAGTTGGGGACACCGTTATCCCCCCTCCTGAGGAGGGCCAGACCGTTAGGGATGGCCCTGGGTGAGCCGGGGTGCGAGGGATATGTCGATGACAACCTCGCCTCCGGCCTAGCACCACGACCCACAGTGGGCGTGCGGTTTTAGTCGGTTAAAAAGTGTCGCACTTTGCGCCGCCGCCGCGGCCCGCTTCTGCTAGGGTGACAGGCGGCTCCACCGGTCACCCCCAGGCCAGCGCTCATGGAGGACGGAGGTCGTTCTGCGACCTCCCTCGTCCGCTTCGCCTTCGCTCTGCGCGGGCTTCCCGGGCCCGGAGTCTAGTCCGGACTCGACCGGCCGCACACCATAACATGTAGCTGAGTGTTTTGTATTTTACACTACGCGTCTCTTCTATACAAAGAGAGCTACTAAGCCACGCAAGACCTACGTAGGTACTATGCAGCGTGATGCAAGGCTTATCTCCATAATATATTATGTTTGGTGTTTAACGCAACTTCAAGTATTAGTTTATTTTATTATTGTATGTACAACCTAAATCTTTGAGGGTACTACTACCTAGCCCTCCTTCCGAAGCCTTCCGTGCCAAATTTCCTTCCGAAGTTGGCAGGTCATACGGCAGGCGCTCACAAGTATGTTCACATCAAAACGATTCAGCTCACTCTGTATCTACGGTCTCTTTAGGAATTTCCTCGGTGTAGTTTTTTGTTAATTCAAATATAGTACTCATCAATTCGACTTCACCTATTCTATTATATAATCACCGTATGACAACTCTCTTTAATTAGTAAAATGTTGTAATTATAGTAGTTTGATTAGAATTTCAGGACTCTGATGTGTCCTCAATAACAACTTGGTACGGTGGTAATTACACTCTTGATACTAATTATAAGAACTAGGCATATCTTACATAACTACTAGTAAAAGAATAAAGCTGACTTAAATCAGTAGGCGCTTGAGTGATATCTATTAACTAATATGACAAACATTCCTAGGTCACGATTCCGATTGTTTACCATTAGGCTGGTCATGTAAAATGTATTTAGGTGCTACCTATTATTCCTTAATAGATCTTGTAATAAAAAAGGAGATATTGAGAGGCGAGTAGAGTGTCTACTCAGCGTTCAATACTCGACTCTTATCGCTAAAATTTGCAACACTACGTAATAAGCGAGCGGGCGGAGCCGCGGGCAACAGCTAGTAACATGTGTTATGCGGATGACACGCTGGTGACGGCGTGCGGGGCTACATACCGCGAAGCGACCCTGAAGGCCACGACCGCGGTTGCCCAAGTCGTGGAACGGATTCGGCGGCTGGGTCTCGAGGTGGCTCTGCATAAAACCGAGGCCATGTTCTTTCATGGGCCTCGGCGCGTGCCACCGGAGGATTCCAGCCTCATAGTGGGAGACATTTCCATCGGCGTCAACGCCCAGATGAAATATCTGGGGCTCGTACTCGATGGCCGGTGGAACTTCGGGGAGCATCTCCGAAGACTGGCCCCCAAATTGAAGGACACAGCTGCCGCTTTGGGGCGGCTGCTGCCCAACATGAGGGGGCCGGATGACTCCTGCAGGAGACTCTACGCGGGAGTCGTGCGGTCCATGGCCCTATATGGGTGCCCAATATGGGCGGACACCCTGACGGTCCACAATGCGCGTCTGCTGCGTGGACCGCAGCGTGCAATGGCCAGCAGGGCCATTAGGGGGTACCGCACGATATCCTTCGAGGCGGCGAGTCTCCTTGCCGGATCCCTACGCGTGGAACCTGGATGCGAGAGCCCTTTCGATGCTATATCGGTATCGTAAGGAGGCGCGGGAGCAGGGACGGGAACCCGAGCCCAAAGAAATTCGGGCCGTGAGGTCTCAGCTCCACAGGGACATGGTAGCGGAATGGGAGCTACGACTTGGGCGACCAAGCGCAGGGCACGCCGTAATAGCGGCGGTAAGACCCATCATGGAGGAGTGGCTAGAGAGGCCACACGGCAGCCTCTCGTACCGGCTGACGCAGGTGATTACCGGACACGGGTGTTTCGGGAGTTACCTGTGTCGGATCCGGAAGGAGCCAACGTCCGAGTGCCATCACTGTGATGCGAGCGAGGACACAGAGCTGCACACGCTGACTGAGTGCCCGGCGTGGGACACGCCGAGGCGGGTCCTAGTGGCGGCTCTAGGGGTGGGAGTCCTCACACTCGTCACATTGCTCACAGCGATGGTACGATGCGCAAACGCTTGGGGTGCGGCCGCGTCCTTCTGCGAGCAAGTAATGCTCGAGAAGGAGGCGGCCGGTCGGGTCCGGACAAGACTCCGGGCCCGGGAAGCCCGTGCAGAGCGAAGGCGAACCGGACGTCGGAGGTCGCAGAACGACCTCCGTCCTCCATGAGCGCTGGCCTGGGGGTGACCGGTGGAGCCGCCTGTCACCCTAGCAGAAGCAGGCCGCGGCGGCGGCGCAAAGTGCGCCTCCCCGTAACCGGGGCTAGATGGGGACATTTTGGTCCCCACAACCCGAAGGGGGCCATCTCGAAAGAGATGGTCCTGGGTCTGCCGGGGTGCGAGAGATATGCTTTTGGCAATCTCACCTCCGGCAGCCAAGGACCCAAGACGGCGTGCGTTTTAGTCGGTTCGAGTCCGACATAACCGCCTCCACCGGCTCCGTGGGGGTGGTATCCGTGGGGATTTTTCGCAAGATAAAAAAAAAAAAAAAAAAAAAACAGCTAGTAACATATAAATTTCATCATCATTTAGATTATACTCGCAGGAAACAATACATATACTAAACATAATATAAGTTATATTACTGGCAAGCAAGTCAGTTTCAGAAGCGCCAAAACTTCACACTATTTTTATAAAAGCAAACCAGCTAACTTCCATTGTTTGTCTGAGTGAACATGTCGTGATACTGTGTCAGCAAAGTCGTTTACAACCGAGTGAATATATATAGCAAAGTCAGTTCACATTCTTCCCCACAGAACAATGTGTAAGGTGAGAAATAATACCTCCTTCATTCGGTTACATAAGAAATAGTTGTGTCGTCTTTTTTGCAGTAGTCTTCTCTGATAGGCAGACTAGAAATTGGTATTCTAGCCGATAACGTAACCAAAAACTTGATTAGATTTGAATGAAATTTTTATAGCATTTTTATTGCTACATTTTAAATGCGAAATACATCGGGAAAAAGAAGGACTCAAGTGGGACTTAAACCCACGACCTTTCCCTTTCAGGGGGAATGCTCCACCGTCCCCCCTAAAGACGGATGTAAGGAGAAGGGAAATTTGAAGTAATTTAGGTGTGACTCAATAGCTCAGTTGGAAGAGCTTTCCCCCTGTAAGGGAAAGGTTGTGGGTTCAAATCCCACTTGAGTCCTTCTTTTCCCGATCTATATCGAACTTGTTTAGATTGTTATTGTATGTTGTATAACTACAACAGGGTATTTTCATACTACTTAGGTGGCGGTCAAGCACAAAGCCCATTTGATGGAAAGTGATTACGGGGACCTTGGGACGTGTGCAACGCCAGGGGCATCACACTCGTGCTGCTGACCCTGTAGGACTTCTAATATCTTTCTTGAAGAACCCCATATTGTAGAAGCTTGGGAAACTAGATCTAAAAAAGATGATAACGCCTATTAATGTTGAACCATCATCATCATTCGATCGCTAGCCATTACTATATTTTGCAGTACTTAGACGTGAAAATCTGGAACTCCCTGCCAGCTCATATGTTACCCTCTTCCTACCGTCCCGGGTCCTTTAAGTGGGACGTGAAAAGGCATCTGATGAGGCCGTCAAGCTGAGTGCCACCATTGTTATCATGGTACATGTTTATAATGGTGACTCTCTTTTCGAGACTTTACTTTTAGCTTACCATCAGGCGAAGTGAAGTCAAATTGACGTGTACTTTACTCACTAGATAGTAGATTTATTTATTAATAGCTTTTGCCCGCGGCTCCGCTCGCGTGGATGTCGGTTATCGCGACAAAACATAGCCTATGTCCTTTCTCAAGGTCTAATCTACCCCTATACAAAATTTCATCAAAATCGGTTCAGTGGTTTAGGCGTGAAAGCGTAACATACAGACAGACAGATAGACAGTTACTTTCGCATTTATAATATTAGTATGGATTCATTTTACCAACTATTAGTTTCAGTTATCATAGATATTAAATTACGTTAATATAAGTTAAAGTAGAGTTATTAACGTAACTAAGATTATTCAAGTTAATAAAAGTGTCATTAAAACTTAAAACAGACGCTAACGAACAACAACAACTTACAACTTTTACTTTCTCTTATCCAATTGTCTGTTTTTACTCCTAAAAGCAGTAAAGCGCCCCATTCTTGGACCTTTTATTGGTCATTATAACAATTTAAGTGCATTAGTCACATCAATAAATTTATGCAACTACACTAAGAGTAAGATTATATAGAGTGTTCAGAGTTAATTGGACTTAGTCAAGAAATATAGACGCTGGAGACTAATTTCCCTTCCTATTATTGCGGGGTATGTAGTCACATATATTTACTGTTACAAGTTTTAGGTTAAATGTGTTATGGCATATCTACCAGTTATTATTAGTAGGTACCTAATACGTTTATCATTTCTCATTTGACCGCAACCACTTAGCTCGGAGAAAATTAAAAATAATGTTACTCCTTTTAATGTATTATGTTTGTAACAGTAAATAAATGAGTTTTTATGTTAATGGTATTTTGTATTTCAATAATGTATTGTATTTCTGTATAGTCCATGATTAATGCTTGGACAGTGTATGGGGCTCCACGGTGCTCCTTTGGGCCTAAGGCCACCTCACTGTAGGTAATTCTGGTCTGTACTAGAATTACCTACGGTTAAGGGGGATGAAAGGAGTCTGTGCTCCTCTCAGGATGGAAAATTTAAACAGTAGTTGCTCTTTTAATACCCAAGTATAATCAAATGTGATGCCAAGTATGATGGAATGTAGGAAAAAGCAAACTCCTTTTTCTGAGGCCTCTGAAACAACCAGGATCATTGTTAAGATAATGATGAATCTGTCCTCAATAGATAGTTAGTGTGCAACGTAAGCTAGAATATTTACAAAATAAAACGGCTGCATCCTTTAGTAACAATATATATCAACGAATGCATCGATTACCGTGAACGATATTTTAGCGCTATATTTTGATATTCGCATTGTGCGGGAAAATAATATCACAAACGAAAATATTGGCATAAACATACAACGAACAACAGTTCAGTCGTTGTTATTTTTATTTTTAGCAACAGAACCTCGACATGTGTATTATGATACTATAAAATAGGTACACCTAAATTTAGTTGTGTATATGCTCAGCTATTTTAGCCGGAAGACGGACCCTGAGCTCCAAGGGCACCGTGGCCTCGGATGCAATCAGGACTAACGTCTTTATGTAGATGATGATGATGCTCAGCTATTTTATTAATGCCACGACGGCGGCGCGCTGAAAGAAGCGCTCCTCC
This sequence comes from Eilema sororculum, assembly GCA_914829495.1. Lineage (NCBI taxonomy): Eukaryota > Metazoa > Arthropoda > Insecta > Lepidoptera > Erebidae > Eilema > Eilema sororculum. The sequence goes on along the minus strand of OU618552.1, from coordinate 11,966,675 downwards.
CCATTCCGGGGGCGAGTCGGCGACAACGTTGTCCCCCCTCCTGAGGAGGGCCAGACCGTAAGAGATGGCCCTGGGTCAGCCGGTGTGCGAGGGATATGTCGATGACAACCTCACCTCCGGCCTAGCAACACGACCCACAGTTGGCGTGCGGCTTTAATCGGTTCAAGTCCGACATAACCTCCCCTTCCGGCTCCGGTTCCCGAGGGAATTTCCAAAAAAAAAAGCTATTTTATTAATAGCCATGAATATGCGTAACTACGTAGCAAGTTGAAATAAAACAATCATGATCTGAACACCAATATCAGTTTTATTTAAAGTATTGCGCTTCACTACTCCTCAATAATTTGGTTTCCTGGGCTGCTACGGGAACAATGGTCGTATAACCTCCATATCCTGAAAAAAATTGACAGAACCTGTTCTACTAATCATCAAGTGTAATATTTTGGCCTCGGAGATCTCGGTGGAGCTTCATACATCCAATATTCTCTTTAAAGTGCATTATATACATAAAATGCGCATGCCTCTTTCTCTCCAGGATAGGCAAAGGTTGTCTCTGCCTAGCAGATGACCCCATCATCTGCTTCTAATCTTACATACTTCACGAGCTGTGACTCCTTGAAAGTGAAGCAACTTAAGGCTGTTCTGAGATCTCTCTTTTATACTTTTAATTAAAAGACAATTTGTGGTTTAATATTCAGTAAATTAACACCCGAAAACTTATTAAAATAACAAGTTAATTCTGTTCCATCATAATCAGAAAGTCATTCAAAGTTTACGACGCACTAAATTGTGAAAACGGCCGCTGCAAAGATGCTCGGCCCATGTACATTAAAATTACGCAAGTGTTTTCTTATTGCAATCGGTCTTGGTATAGTAGCCCTCAAAAGTTGCTGTATATTAACACATTTACAAAACTATGTTGAAGTATAAATACAACAGGATCATTTTCAGTTTTTGTTTTTTATTTTATGTATAGTTTTTGAACCACGGCGGTCGGTAACTCAGACTGTGTTAAGATCATATTAATGGTGATTGTACTTTGTAGATTACAAAAACCTTAAAAAAATGAAAGGTATTTTGTTCTAATAATATATAATATTTTGAAAGTCAATTGAAGTTTAATGGCTTCTCCATTAACAGAAATTAATTTAAAGATAAAAAAGGTGTTTAATATTTTCAGAAAACTTATTTAATAACCTACAACACCTTATAACTTTCCTGAAAATTACGTCAAAAGCAGGATGTCTCTATACCAAGTCATAAAGAAGCGTACATACTACTTTTAATAAATGTTTTAAAAATCATAACGGAAATCCCATTAACAATTTTCTCCGCGAAGATACATTCTACTATTCCTCTTTTTTGTACCTATCGGTATTGTTACAAGCCAAGACCCATGATTACTTTTATCACAAACCAATTCTCTACGCACATTAAGTATATTTATTCTCATACATCCTTCTGTGAACATGATGGAGCGGGCCGAAACCACATTCATTAAGATAAATGATTCATTTTTCTTACTCATTTTCCTTTGTTTTAGGGGCAAGCATGAAATATCCGAGGAAAGAATATCGCTGTATCAGTTGCGAACTATTTTAGTGATTTCGCAATTTGAGTCTGATGATGTGGGCACGTACACCTGTGTGGCTACTAACACACTGGGAAAAGCGGAAGGCACTTTGCGATTATATGGTAAAGTATAATTTGTATCTTAATGCTACCTTTTTATTTAGGAAAACAATGAGTAAACTAGAAGAAAGTTATTGAATAACACACTTGTACTTTTCCACTTTTATTTCCAAACCTGACCAGTTTCACCTTACGGCATTCTCAAAGGTTTGCATTGGGAATGGACTCTCAGTGGAAAAGTACAAGTGTGTTATTCAATATGTGTAGCAGATTCCACCAAGCGCCATCAATCTCCAGTATAAACAGTTAGAAGAAAGGTAGTTATCAGTATCACAGTAAATTACTGTATGTATCTATGTATGTTTACATTTATTGTTTGACAAGGAAGTACAAAACCCGCTAAGTGAGTAACAGAAGGAATTATTGATGCCAGTACAGTTAAAAAAAATTTAATCCAAAAAAAAATAGTATATAAATGTATCTCAAAACGTACCATTACTTATTTAATTCAATTTTATTATACTATATTTTCTTTGTCGGTAGAAATAAAAATAACAACAACGACTACTACAACAACAACTACGACCACAACAACGACCACATCGACCACAACATCAACTCCTGCTCCGACCACAACCGAGCCACCTCCACGTAAGTTGTAATAACACTAATAACCACCTTGTAACCTGATACAATAAAGTTTATTTTGCAATGCAAATTTTCATATATGGTTATGTCTGTTACCGTCAATCAGGAACTATTTCGTAGGTTGTAACTTGTAAGTTTACTGTTACATGGATTATAACCGTATGCTTTTGTTGCCTTATACAAGGCTCGCATTGGAAGAGCCGGTCGTTGTATTATACTTTGTAGGAAGTAGACAAAACGAGATATTGTCCAAACGAAACGTAGCCTAATAAAATTGTACAGTAAGCCAAATTTTATTAAAACAAATTTTGCTTTTAGGATTTGTCGTGCCGCTACAACCAGCCGAGCAGAAATTTTATACACCAGATGTTACTACATATGGTAAGTATATGACTTGTAGAAGCACATGCTGTTATATAGTATTATTTAAAATGGTTTTGATACTTTTGAATGTATACTTTATTCAGACTTTTCTTTTTACGACAAATCCTTGCATACTACTCAAGCGCGACTTTTTCATTTTTCGAAAATTTTAACTGTAGTTAGGATTTCAAAATTATTCAAGTTCGTAATCCATTATGAAATAAATAAATATGATGTTTTTCTTTCCGCATGGTGAATGTAAAAATTCATGTTATACTTAAAGGAAACTATTGTTGTAGACACAATGCAGAACGTGATTGAACAGTCTGTCCTCGATAACAACTGGATGCCAACTGTCGAGTCCGCAGGATCAGCGCCTCAAGTCCTCTCGCTTACGTCACTCGCAGTGATATTAGTATTGCCATATTTAAATAACATTTTTAGTAATAGTTTTTATGCCCTCGTTTTAACAACTAGTAAATTTGATATTTTGGAACAGGGTGCAAGATGATAAGTTATTTTTTTGAAATGGAAAATCAGTGTCAATTGTATAAAATTATGTTTGCTATGTGCAGAAATTAATCACTAGTTTGCTTAAATTATTCAATATGATCAATATAAATCGAATAATGGTTTCACTGTAATCGGCAACGTAATGGGTGGCGCACACGCTAAACTCGTTACGATCACACTGTACCATTTAAACTTTGTAGATAAATCGATGAGTCCGTGCGTAAAAATATCTAAGCACTGTATAGTTTTTATCAAGTGTGATTAACGTTTTATCGCCGCGGTAATTGTAACGATTTCTCGTAACGTGGGTGCTACCCATAAGTTGTATTCTTTTATATTGTTATATAGACATAATATCTTTGTATATGTTAATAGTAATTGCATATATGAAAATATGAATAGTACGAATTGCTGTATAAGATGAACAGATCTTGGTGTACCGAGACATTTAGTGTATTATTTACTATTTTACCTACTAATCTAGCTGAAAACCATGAACATACTCCATAGATAAATTTATTATTAAGAATATGTAAAAACGTTGATTGTAAATAGTTATCCAGTTTATTAGTATTTAGGAATATTGTGATAAATTAGCTAGTAAGGTATTTATATTTAAGGCATTAGCAGGCAGCCTGATATTAAATACCTAATAACGAATTACTTACGTTGAATAACTAGGTTTTTGGTTCTTGTATATATTTTTGATAACTTTTATGTTAAACCTGAGAATATAAATTGGGCACGGCTCGTCTCACTAACTTAAAAGTATGTATTTAGAATTATAAACCTATAGCCCGCAAGCTATTCAAAGTTTGCGGGTACTTCAAAAGGGTTAAAGTAACTTTCAGTTGATGTACTAAGAATTTTGTATGGTGTTATTTTTTCTGGCGATTTTTTTTAACAATAACAGTAAACAATAACAGACTAAAATTCTATTCATTTTTAAGGATAAAATTACCTTAAATTCACCCGAAAATATTGTAATTGGAGTAATCTGTAGTTGTAAATTCAAGTTACAAATGATGTGCAGGAAAAGTAAATTAATAGGAAAGGAAATTTTTTATTCTGATATTTTATATTTCTACGATAAAACCTTTTGCAGATTATAAGAGGTTTCATTTTTAACTCTCAATTTGTAATTGAATACCTCCAGATTTACTTCAATGAATTCACTAAGGAGTTTTTTTTTAATTAGGAATGATTTTAAGTTATGACGCCATTTAATATAAAACAAATTTGACTACTGTTTGAGGTTTTGTATATTTTACGTACAATAATTTTAATTTTGACCTCAAATTTTCATTTCGTAAGTATGGCAGACTGATAAATTTAGTATTTTATCACAAGGGAGGTGTTCATATGCAATGTTATATCAAATTACGTCAAAGGAATTCGCAGGCCCTTGATCACCTCCACTGCTTCATGCGGACAATCGCATGTTGTGCAAATCATATGATTTTTTACAAAATTTTGAGCAAAATATGTATAAGAAAATAGCTCATTGTTATTTGCACAATATAAATGAAGGTGTGCTCGATGCAACGCTGGCCTTATAAAGTTATGTGCTGTTTTTGTGGTAGATGGGAACGCCTCCTTATACTTTGATAATTACAGGCCTAATGTAATGGTTTGTTAACAACTGTCATAAGTATAACAGTAATAATCACATGGAAGCATATCAAATATGTAAATTAATTGTAAATACTATCAAATATAAGGATTAATTAATACGTAAACGGAGTAACGCTAAACGTTGCTAGTTTTTTTATACAACTTTTTTTTGTATGCATAATATTTATTTAATAGTATCTACTGTATAGTTTCATTCATACTGAAACGCACAGGATTTGATTTTCTCTTGTCAGTTAAATGTGCAGTGGAAACAGGGTGAGTTTTTAATATCATGGAATGATATTGATTACGTTTTTTATGAATTTGCGACTTATGAAACCGTGCTACCGACTCTAGTCCAATAATTGTGTGAATGGTAGGTATACCTATCCATAGACAGCATCCATTTATGTAACGCTTCATAATACTTATCGTCAACAGTACTGCAATTGCCGATTACAAAAATAGAAAACACTTGAGGTGTGCAATATTCCACTGTAGTAGATAATATCGAAAATTATGATTACTGTGTTGTAATCATTGTACAAACTAAACTAATTATTAATAATTATTGTCGATACTACTGAAGCATTTTATTGTCGCTATACTACATCTTAAGATAGCTCTATGGATTTTCAAACTGATGTTCACTAACATCTTTCGATGGTGAGAATATCGATATGTCGCCATCACAAGTCGCGACCATGTTGCTACATGGCTCAAAGGAAATTCGTAAACAATCACAAAGGGCTAACCCTCTTAATTATGTAACATTTCTAATAAAGTTATTACGTTTACATTGTGGCTTGCGTAAGTCATTTGAATAGAACTATGAATAGAATCATTTTATGGTAGAAATATTTCAAACTAATTCAAAAAGGGATGGTCTACTTTTGCAACTACCGAAGATCTGGTGAAGTTTGTTACACTTTCAGATTTGTTAATAATTTTTATGGTAGAAATAATTCAAACTAATTAAAAAAGGTAACAAGATGGTCTTCTTTGCAGCTACCTAAGATCTGGTCGAGTTCGTTACAATATCAAATTTATTAGACATTCTGTAAATAGTTACTTCTATAAAATGGCTTACGAAGCGCTACTTTAAAATCTGTAAATTTTCATCTAAATGTTATTATTGAATATTGTCAAATTCATTGCATATAATTTTAATAGCAAATTCCAAATATAGTTTTTATTGATTTCGTTAATGAATTTTTAATATTTTGATTTGTGATTTTCAAAATTATGTAAGCGTTATTTAGTTTTAGACAAAATGTTATGTAAATATTATTGATAATTTAACTGTAATTGCTACAATAGTGTATATACATTTTAAGGGATATCATTAAACGAACGGTTTATAATAATTTCTGATGTTTTATTTTATACTTCATCCTTAAACAGCGCTAGAGTTTAAAATGGTATCAACAAAAAAAAACAATGATAAACTGAATTTTGGTGGTGTAAATTCATTTAACAAAACTGGGCTTCTACATTTCACTCAATGAAATGCATTGAGCAAGTCTAAAGTCTTAATGGCTAAGCTATCGAATCATTAATACTACTTCAAGTATTAGTAAATGGGCACCTTTAGACGGTCACGTAATCATGCTTTTGCGCGGCGGAGTTCTCTGACATATAATCTTTCCGGATTTTTTTTTAAATTCAAGGTGCAAAAAATATTTCAAGCGGTATAGACCACGCAAAACAGAAAACGCAATTGCGTGTGCACGACAGTTCAGAGAGAAACGCTGAGCGCACATTCTTTCCTTCTCTTTCTCCCAAATTCGCGCGTGTATAGTACTGCGCAATCCTAACGCGCGCTGCTAAAAACTAGCACCTTCTCGCGACCGGCTCTTTGACAAGCAAATGCTGTTTTCCCTCGAGATAGGGCGTTAATGTAAAGGGTGCTAATGTCACTAACTTCACAAGCACCCAGGTTTTAGTTTGTCCCATATAATCGCCCCAACCGTCATCGCCGGTAGAGGCGATGGTGAGAGGAACGTCCGCACGAAAAAAGGGTCCAATATTGTACTCAAATATATGACTAGCTAATAAACCTTTCCAAGAGAAAATCCTGCGTTAGAGTTTCTTTCAGCAGGCAGTAGGTGTACCAGCTTAAGGGTGAGGAAGAGGTATCTTGTGTCCACCCTCATACACCTAACAAAATATTCCTGAATCGTAGAATAATACAACTGCATTTTAGCTTACCAAATCACATTCAGTGCACACATCGTAGTTATTTTAGACGAATATTGTGTTTCGATATGCATACCTAAAAGTTTTATATTTTTGCGAAAGTCGATTCTAGAAAATATTCTGCTTTTGGATTTAATATTATTCGCTTTTAGTAATATCAGATTTCCATATATGACTGCCCTGGTGTTGCAATACTGAGTGTAGCTACTGTGCATACAAATATTTGCAATCAGCGACAAAAGTAGTTTCACGAATTCCAATTTACAAGAAGGTTAGCTTTAAAACGTTCAATAAAAAGCTAACCGCTGCCCCAGGCTTCAGCCAGAGCGAATTAAATCCTGTTTAAGTAGTCTGTGTGTTTATTCAGACTAGATCCATTGCAGACGTTCACACACTTTCACATTTGTAAAACGAATAGAATAAAAACTGCTTAGCAAACTAAATAATAGGTACAAAAAGTACAATACATAAATTTCGCAAAATCATTGGTTTTATTATAGCACCCCCGGAGAACATAAAAATTGTGCACACTGCCATAATCATATTTTGCAAAAAAAGGTGCGAATACATTATAAGTCCCTTCCCATTTACACAATCTCGAATGCTACTATGTAATAACCACTAGAAACTATTTTATTACAATGTGCCCTACAGACTTACAGATTGTGAAAATATGCAAAGGTCTACGCCGTAGCATTTCGTAGCACACCTGCTACAAGCAATATTCCCTTCGAAAACTATGCCGCTGGGATCTAAGTTAATTTTGTATTTATTTTAAGGTTTGTTTTGACGCTTTACGGTATTTGGTGGTGGTAACATTTACTTCTATAGTATATTTTTTTATTAAAAATTTAAAAGACAAGCTTTTCCTGGATTAAATAAGATTTTCCTTGATTAAAAAAGGAATACAAGGCATTATAAATACTTGAATATTTTAGAATATGATTCAAATTATTAAAATAGATGCAGTTGGTTGATAGAACTCCGATTAGACTCTGTATTAGATGCCGTTTGAAATGACGAATAGGTCAGCAGTCAAAAAGCCGTCGATAGTCTCGCATTGCTTGCCATGCAACATTAATGACAATCGCATCGTGACGTAGCGACGCCGTGTATGTCAAAAAGTTCTCACAGTGATCCATACAACACTGACAACCGTGCCAACACATGGCGATTTAACTGTAGATTTTTTAGAGAAAAAATGTGTGCAAAATGCCTAAGCGTTCGTATGCCTACTAAGAAAGTTGGATGGTGCTTATATGATGTATAATTTCATACAATTTTCTTCACTAGAATGCGATTAGTTAAAGCACACTATGGTAGATTAATATCTCTAACTAAATTATGCCTGAAGTAAGTATTCTAACCACCACAAAAATAAAACAAAACCAATATTCCAAGATTACATCAGACAGATAAAATAACATCCTACATCTATTGACAAAGGTACTTATAATAGCTGAGGCCGACGCTTTCAGTTGATAGGGCGGGGAATGACTTTTTGCGATTGCTCACACATCTATCGATTTGTAGTTGACACTTCGCCACAGGCCCCTTTTGGAGGACTAAGGCTTCGGCTGCAAACTGAGCGGCGAGCAGTATGGGAGCGCGGCGGGAAGGTAAGCCAACTTGGACTATAAACAAGCTCTATACTTAGAAACAGCAAGTGTCATTCGTGGTGTAAAAAATGGCTACTACTTAGGTGTAAGTTCTCATATACGTACATCTTAAGGCATGCACACATTCACTGTTTAAAGAACAAAATTGAATTTATCTTGACACTTTATAATACCAGAATGACAATAAGCTGTCAAATGTTTGTTGTTATTTGGTTACTGTTATGTGGATGGTCGTAGTTAACTGTATTTTCATATTTGCGTGTACATCAATGATATTTTACAAAATGTAGATACTTCATGCAGGAACATGGCCGCTTTCAATAGTGGCGCACTACATATAAAAAAAATATAGCTTCTTAATAATAATACGTCAATGTTTTTAATTTACGTTTTTGGGCAGCGCACTGTCGCGTCTCTGATTGGTGGAAGAAATTGTGACCATTTAGTCATCATTTTTTGTTGACATTTTAGAGTGTGAACAACATATCTATAGGTTAAAAAATATCATTGGTATACCTACATCAAATATATATTGCCAAATACAACAAAAGTTCAATAGCAAACACAAATATCCATGTGAAGAGACACCGTTACAGTATTACAGAAGGCTTTGCACATAACTCGTTTTTCACGCCATTTTTTGCGATGCATTTGCCAATGGAAGAGCCGTACTTCGCTGAGCCCTCTTTGTTTCTCATTGGCTTGCCGCGCCGCCGCTTGCCACTGAATTCATACCCGAGGCCTTAGTGGTTTGTTTAGGACATGATAAATTACTGAATTCCACTGCTAAATACAAGTTTCAGATAACCCGTGTCCTCTTATCTACTGCCCTGTCGTCCTGTCCTTTACAAGATGCTTTATAATGCAAATATAGGACAAAACCATTTAAATGTTAATTTATTTGCCTGCAGAAAATTAAGTAGGTATCTTTGCATTATCATTCTTATCTGACCATACCCGGTGTAACAAAAATTTATTCATAGCTTTTCATCGTCAGTGTTTCATGAGAAATAATAACGATTATGATGGTGGTACGGTCAGAGATACAGGAAAGACTACTGTTTTTGGTATGGGTTTTATTAAAGTGACTATTACTCAAACGTTAGTAAGACTTCAAAAACTATGCTATAGATAAATCGTACCTACAAATCACCGGCATCTCATCCCAAGAGAGATATCACTGCAAGCATAGCAATTCAGCGTCATAAATATCTTGACGATGAAGTCTCAAAATAATCTTAGAACTCTCGCATTAAGAGCAAATCAAACCGTTTTATTCATTAATATGGCATTATAGTTCAAACTAAAGGTATTTACTGTTATGATATGATATTTGTACAACAATCAGCCAACTGGAAGGGGCTCAAAAAACAAAATTAAGATAATTTTGAGACTTTGTTCGTGAACATCTTTCTGATGCTGAATGTACATTGTATAAATCTAGCTTATATACTATTATTCTTAGCATGTTATTAGAGCTGGCTCGTATCCTGTGCACCAAGGATGCTCACGTCTTCCTAATTGTGGCATAGAAACAAACCACACGAGCATTCCCGAACATCCTTGAGACACTACAGAACATGAGCATCCTAAGCGCATTATTATATTGAACTCTTAGAGCGTTATGTTTGAGTATATCTAGCCCATATACTGAACGTGTAAAACGCACAAAAAGCGTGAGTTTTACAGGTAGCGAACAGCGCGCAGCACATCACATCTACAAACCAGAATAGTCCGCTGTCATCGACAACCGCGCCTTTTGTTCTCACTCAATGTTCAGGTTGTCACTCCAACATACCAGCTGCATAGATGCAGAATTCCTGTCCCCACCATGGAATACTGTGACCGCCGAGTATTTTCAATTATAAGTTGGCCGTGTGACTCAGCATATCCTCCGTATCAGTTATAACCCCCGTAAATAGGTATATTTACATACCTACTGATCCACTCAGTTATCCTCAAAACTAATCTAAATTCAAATGTATATATCACATATAACCATATTTCTTTTCATTATTAAATAATAGTTTTCTTAACTATGTGCGTGCCTCGTGGACAAGAATTCGTTAGTTCAGCCTTTGTTATCGACTTATTCTATGAAACTTCTTATAAATTGGACAAAAGAAATGATACGAAGGACATAACCTATTTGATATCTGCTTATATCATTAAGTTTTATATTCAGAAGAGAATACAAAAGTTTTTTTTCTTAAGCATCTCCTATTGCTACAATGTATTGTGATAGTTTCGAAGAAAAAAGGGCTCTTAGAAATATTAAATAAATATTACGTAATTTATATGGCAAAATTATTATTTTGTACTAGCTTTTGCCCGCGTCTCCGCCCGCGTGGATGTCGGTTATGGCGACCAAACATAGTCTATATCCTTTCTCATGGTCTAATCTACCCCTATACCATATTTCATCAAAATCGGTTCAGTGGTTTAGTCGTGAAAGCGTAACATACAGAGAGACAGACAGACAGACAGAGTTACTTTCGCATTTTTAATGTTAAGTGGATTTGGATACAGAGGGCAGTAGTTTATTATTAGTATTAAATGAAAATATAAAAACTGGATACGGATATAAAAATAAGGTTAAATCTTACACTTGGGAGCCCAAAGCTCTCCTATAACTTTTTTATTTTAGTCCATACTAATATTATAAATGCGAAAGTAACTCTGTCTGTCTGTCTGTCTGTTACGATTTCACGCCTTAACCACTGAATCGATTTTGATGAAATTTGGTATAGGGGTAGATTAGACTATGAGAAAGACATAGGCTATGTTTGGTCGCGATAACCGACATCCACGCGGGCGGAGCCGCGATCAAAAGCTATTTGTTGTATAAAAGTAATAACTAAATAACAATATAACCCGTGAGAATTAGTTTCACTGCAATAATTCTACGTACACATTCACCCTAATGGTATAAACAAATGAAGCTATTCGTTAAGCTCAGTATTCAAATCACGATCCATATACATTTGTCTTTGGCGAAATAACGCATACTAGCGACAGGAACAAAGCTGAGATTTTATCGCGTACACCTCTCGGTAACTGTCACGATTGTTCGATGGGGGGTTCGCTATTAGGGTTACTCGACGAAATCGACCAAATCCATATCAATGTTTACCTTAATTTTACTAAAGATTTGAATGAATTTTTTATAGCATTTATTATGCTAACTTTTAAGTTCGAAAAACATTGGAAAAAAATGAAATGAAATGGTTGAAAAATCATTCATTGTTTCCAACAGTTCGTAAGAATGTTGGTAGATGGCTGCACCGTCGTTCTTATAGACGGATATAAAGAGAAGGAAAATTTGGAATGATTCAAGTGGTGCTCAATAGCTCAGTTGGCAGAGCAATCCCCCTGTAAGGGAAAGGTCGTGAGTTCGAGTCTCACTTGAGCATTTCATTTTTTCCAATGTTTTACTAAAGATTTTCAATATCTAGAATAGTCCGAGTTGACTGTTTTGAAGGCCTTAGGAATTGCAGAATAAAATAAGGCTACGTACCCTTATGATCTTTGATATAGACCGTATCATAAAGAAACTCGTATGACCTCATTTCAGGCGAGGTGAAGTCAAATTGAAGTGTCCTTCTATAAAAAATAAATAAAGACCTATTTATAGATGAGGTCCGAACTTTAAGTCGTATGTGCCGAAAAAGAAAGACTTAAAAAATGTGGATGTTGCATTAATCGTGCATTGTTCGATAAGTACATTTAGTTTATTAACTACGAAAAAAAAAATTAACTGCTGGTATTATATATATTTTCGAGAGTTTGTGAAATCTATTGGCATTAAGTACTGTTATATTTTTCTTTTTTATAGCAGAAGTAGGAAATTAGGATGCACAATGTTGATATATTTCTGTTATAAAACATATAACTCCTTTTTAATTCTTAAAGTAAGTAATATGAGACATATATTATGCTCGATATAAATTGTCAGAAGGAAAATAGTCAAAATTTTGTAGCAGTATAATATCTATACAGCTGTGGGTTAAATAGACAGGCTTAATTATTAAAGCTTAAGTACATAATATTTTAACTTTCACTTTCAGTATCAGAAGAGATAAAATCATAAAGTAACTTTAGCAAATTATCCAAATTCCTGAAGCGAACCATTTTTCTAACCCCGAACAATATTAAAAGAAAACTTAACAAACCCAAATATCTCTTGTTCTAAGAAACTTTTCAAAAGTCACGCAAAGAATTAATCTTGTGGCTTTAAATTCAACCCTTTTTTTCAGTAGCCTCAATTATATTTCGTAGGGCTTTCAGAATTTCACCTTTCAATTTTAGACATAAATTACTTGAACTAGGTCGGTTTTTATGCCTTTGAAATGAATGTAACAAGGAATTTCTGGTTAGAAATAACAACTGGCAATGTTGGGATGTCTACTTGAACATTTTTACTGTGGATCTTTTTTTCTCAATATTTTGACTTCTATGTATAAGTAATCAGTGAGTAATGAACTAATGACGGATATTTTCTTATACGCTTCAAATTACGACTTATTTAATTATTAATACTGTAACACTTACTGGGACATTTACCATGTTCATAGTTTTCGTCAGTACACCGTGATAATGACGCTTGAAACAGCGCCGAAATATCGGTTACCAAATAAAAACTATGTAAATGGTAAATATTCCGGTGAGTGTCACACTATTAATTTAATGACCATGTCAATCTCAAATCATATATCCTATAATTGTTTTGCATATTTATGTTTTTTTTAAATCATTTACTATCATACAATACACAAGCAATATTAAATTTAACACATCAAAAACCACGAAGGGTTTTTTCGGAGTCAAATCAAATCAAATCAAAATAAATTTATTTCAAGTAACAGAGAGAGTAACGACCATTGTCATCAGCGAGCAGGTAATGGTCGTGAAGGAGACGGCGGAACGGGAGAGGCGGCGCGAGCGAGCGAGACTCGCGAACCGCGCTGCCCGCGCGCGCAGGCAGCTCGGGCGTCGGAGGGTACTGATTGACTTCCGTCCCCCATGAGCGCGGGCCTGGGGGTGACGGGTGAAGCCGCCTGTCACCCCGGCAGAAGCAGGCCACGACAACGGCGCGCTGAGAAGCGCGCCTCCCCATTCCGGGGACGAGTCGGGGACACCTCCGGCCTAGCACCACGACCCACAGTCGGCGTGCGGTTTTAGTCGGTTCGAGTCCGACATAACCTCCCCTTCCGGCTCCGGCAGGGGGGTATCCGAGGGGATTTCCGCACGAAAAAAAAAGAAATAGAGACTCATTACATAAGTTTTTCAATTCAGATCAATAATTCAACAAATAGGCACACATCTTATCACAAATTCACAAAAATCACAAAAGTAACTAAGTCATTCATAATAAATATAAAATTATTAAATTAAATTGATGGACTAAATTGATCAGATATGTAAAAACAAATTAAATATATTGAGAGATTTGAAATTTATTGCGAAATTGAAATTAAATATTCCTTTAATAATAAGATAAATATGAGTGTCATGCATTTCAATAAAAGAAAGGACAGTGTTTTTGGCTTCAGGTTAAGGAACAGGCATTATTGGGAGATTCCGGGTTCATTCTGACCATTATACTACTGACGTGTACTCCTAACAGAAGCTTAACTGGAAGGGTTAACGAGAATACTGTTATGTATTCCTTATATTAACCCCTTTAAACGGATAACTATTAAGTACAAGTGTTTTTAAAAACTAACACTTTCTCAGTTGCAAGTATAACAGTAGTAATGTATTTATAAAGTAATTCCTATACATAGATTTAGGTTGGAAAATGTGAACATCGAAGACGGGGCTTGACACTATGACCAGTATTGTACATGTACTCTGTTCTTCAGAAAGAAAATGAAATATGACCCAAAACAAAAAAGCTATCATTGCAAAGTGTTCATACATTATAACTGGAGGAATTATAGTAATTGGCATTTGTTTTGTTTGACTATTTTACTGGCAGGCATTAAATATTATCAGATTTTATTTAAAAGTCATGAACGTTAAAACCAATCTTTTATGAAACAGAACGCTGCGAAATTACAGCAGATTATCATTTGCATGTTTTTACAGTAGCAACGAAAGGTCTGCGTAATTCAACGGCTTTAGGCGCTGGATTGAATGACAGGCTTGATGGACAGTGAGGTTTAAAGCTCAGGATTATTGCAATATTCAGTTACTTTCAGCTGGAAGCAAGTTTGATTCTGTATCCATGAGTTTAAATGGTACTGGTTATATCCTGGATTCGAATTTTAAATTTGAAAATGGATATTCTTTTATTATAATTGATTTAAATGAATCGTGGGTATGAATTCCATGACATTCTACGAGTGACCGTTTGGGTCGCGATTCAAGCGGAAGACGGATTGAGATAATTAGATGTATTACGTGGGAGAGCTTATAGCACGTCACAGTCGCCCGTCGGCCCTTTGCACTTAGTTGAAAAATAATCTCGTTCATAGACTATGGTTACCGCTAGCAATTATAAGTCTAATAGGTCATATATTAATAAACTAAAGTTCTTGGTCATATACTCCTGTCGGAGTGGACGGGCTTCGTCCAGTACTGTAGGTTGGTCGTAGTTTTTTCGAGATTTCTCCACTATTTTTTATCCGTTGCCCAATGTGTACACTTAGTACGTAAAAGTCGTTTTAGAAAAAAATGCTGGATGCCTCCAAAGCTTTGGTAATCGGTGTCCGCCTTCTTACTTCTCCATTATTAGTTAATCTTGGCTTCTACGGGAACAAATACCGTCTTACTTCACAACCCTGAAAGGAAAACCTACGTCAGACCCTCTTCATCAATAAGTAGGTGCACCGCTTTCAGGTGACCTTAACTTACACCCAGAAAGACTTAGTATTACTCCAAGCTCCCTAAAAGTAAACATTACAAAAATTATTACAAGTATCGTCCGCAAAAAGCCTTACAATCCATTTTGAATTATTTCAGGATCGGCGTCCTATATAAGGGTCACACCCGGTCAATAAAGTTGCCTCTCCCTCTTCAATAATAACATGCGTCCACCGCAAAAGATTGTTAATTATTCTATTTGCTTCGAGTTGAGGAGGGTCTGTGGTGGACCCTAATGGTTATTTATTTAGAAGCCCAAAAGTGACATCGACCTGTCACTGACTAATGCAACCTGAATGCTTGGGTTATATTAAATTGTAAGCACAAAATATAGTATGATTTCATTCGTATTTACTCCATGAAATATTTGATCCATGCCCAGTGTAAATATTTTTAGGTATACCTTTCTATATATTTGCATTTGTTTCGGTATTTCTATATTTAAATTACGAGTGTTCGCTTAATCCATTTTAATATTATAAATGCGAAAGTAACTCCGTCTGTCTGTCTATCTGTCTGTACGTTACGCTTTCACGCCTAAACCACCAAACCGATTTTGATCAAATTTGGTATAAGGGTAGATTAGACTTTGAGAAAGGACATAAACTATGTTTGGTCGCGATAACCGACATCAACAAAAGCTAGTAAACCTCTAAAATAATAAAAATTTACATCTAGATAGCCAATCCATACTAATATTGTAAATGCGAAAGTAACTCTGTCTGTCTGAATGTTACGCTTTCACGCCTAAACCAATGAACCTATTTTGATGTAATTGGTATAGAGGTAGATTAGACCATGAGAAAGGACATAGGCTATGTTTTGTCGCGATAACTGACATCGACGCGGGCGGAGCCGTGGGCAAAAGCTAGTACTATATAATCAAACAAAACTGGAGTTCAGATGTAGTCAGGGTCCTTCTCTCCTCAAGGCGAACAATTACCATTTGAGACTCTAATTCTGAAAAAAAAACTAAGGCCAGAACTTCTTCCGTTAAACAGTAGATAACTTCTAACCCATGGTGATGCCTCGATTGAGAACATATTATTACAGCCTATTTGAGTCAGTGACTCATATTAAACTTACCGTAAAAATGCTAGTAGTTACTCATTACTACTCGTACTTACTACATTCGATCAAATGAACTCATGATATACTGAGCCTCGAGGGACTCCCCTCATCATAAAGATACAGAACGCCAGAAAACTTTCCTTCATTTCCTTCTGACAAGATTACGAACAGGTTTTATATAAGGTAAGAAAAGAAAAACAAATACAACAACGTTACAGTAGTTAGGTAGGTGTAGACAGTTACTTACCGTTCACATGTAAGACAGGATTGAGGAAAACCCGAAGGGAACCGGCATGACACTAATGAGCAAATGAAAGTTACGTATTAAGGTACACAACTTTAAGGTACTCCAAAAAATTTCACCGTTTTCCTGTTTCTTTATATGAAGGATGATTAATGTGTACTCAACTTCACGTAAATATCATAAGATGATACTTATTACCAACATATTATAGGCTAGGTCTGTAGTACATTTCAGTGAGAAAAAAGGAATTTTAAATAAGTCAAAAACTAATTGATACTAATATTATAAATGCGAAAGTAACTCTGTCTGTCTGTCTGTATGTTACGCTTTCACGCCTAAACCACTGAACCGATTTTGATAAAATTTGGTATAGGGGTAAATTAGACCTTGAGAAAGGACATAGGCTATGTTTGGTCCTGATAACCGACATCCATGCGGGCGTAGCCACGGGCAAAAGCTAGAAGTACATATATTTAGATAGTAGTTGGTAGTTATATAATAACTAACTGACTATATTCAGATGAGGATTGTATTGAACATAATATGCATGTTATTTTGTATGCCTATCGGCGGAACATAGTACCTATGTACAGTCAGCATCAAAAAAATGTTGACCAACAAAGTACTCAAAATGATCTTAATTTAGTTTTTTGACCCCCTTCCAATTGACCGATTGTTTTGATATTTGGTATACTCCTTTAGTTCGGACAATAATGCCATATAAATCAATAAGACAGTTTGATTTGATCTTAATAAGAGAGTTTTAAGATCATTCTGAGACCTCGTCGTCAAGATATTTATGACGCTGACGGTACCATAAGCACCATAAGCACCATAAGCACTGTAAACATCTGTATCAACCTGTGTTCACGAAATAAATAAATGAAATGAAGTCCAATAAAATTATTAACTGACTAGCTTTTGCCCGTGGCTCTGCCCGCGTGGATGTCGGTTATCGCGACCAAACATAGCCTATATCCTTTCTCATGGTCTAATCTACCCCTATACCAAATTTCATCGAAATCCGTTCAGTGGTTTAGACGTGAAAGCGTAACATACAGACAGACAGACAGACAGACAGAGTTACTTTCGCATTTATATTATTATTAGTATGGATTTTGAATTCGTAATATAATTTGTAAACATTGCAGAAGCTTAATAACAAAATTCGACATTATACAGGACTGCGTGGGGTCATCCTAAGACTTTCAAGGCCCAGCTCTCCTCAACTACTAGAGGGTGCACCTACTGATTAACGAAGGAGGGCATAGAATTTCCTCTAAGGGTCAGAAATGTCAGGTGTCAGTGCCCATAAATTTTTTTGACTGCAAATATACTCTTAACATTTATTTATTTACCTTCACTAAGATAGAACTGAATAAACTGAAACTCGTACTATTTTCAAGGTATTTGTAATAATTAAATATTAAAACTAGAATTAAGTGATAGCAATTTGCATAAACCAAGTTGACTACGAACATCGCAATTTACAAGTGTCTAGACGTTCTATATTGTTCAAAGCGCGGTGCATAAGTAAACCCAGCCCAGCGCTAGCCAAGCCTTATAAGATTTATCTTTAGCTTTATTAGAAAAGACATTCCTTTTAAACTGAGCACTTATTAAGTATTTTTTATTAACTACAGCGCCACTTAGTAAGTGTCTTTTTGTAAAAAAAATATATTAAGTTTCTAAGGTATTTCTGTGATCAATTTCTTTTTAATATAAAAGAATATTAGAACCGAATTTGATGAAATTTGGTATAAGGGTAGATTTAACTGTGAGAAAGGACATAGGCTATGATTGGTCGCGATAAGCGACATCCACGCGGGCGGAGCTACTAATATTCCCTCTAACCCCTCCAAATAAGCTAAATTGCTTGTGCTAGGAGTGGGTTCACGTCAGTAATTCTGCGGGTCTACTGAAAACTGGTACAAGTCCGATTTTGGGGAAAATGAGTTAAGCATTCAGAAAAGTTCACTAAAAAAAAATATTCGTTGGTGTAAACAGCTATTACCTAGCTCTAAAAAAAGAACCTTGCTAAAAAAACTATAATGAAAAAAAAATGTTCTCTTTGCTCTAACTTAACATGTTTCTAGTAAAATTTTTAATTTATTGGTTTTTATGACGTTTGGTATCAGAACGTCCCATTCCCAAACTCGTCAAGCTGTTTCAGATAAAATGTTTTATGTGAGTTATGATATTACAAGAAGCGAACCGCTCTATACAATTTATATGAAGTATAAGTAGATTAGGATCCATATGCACTTACGGATACAATTTGAATCGTTTCCTACTAGCCACATGACTATTGCGTGGGAAACAATACAAGTCGTCTGGACAAGGATTACACGGGGATAGGGTGGACAGGTGCAGAGAGAGTTGCGAAGTTATATCATTTTTCACGTATTATTTTTATTAGCTATACTGTAACAGATATTAGTGTAAATGTATGTTTTGTCACGAATGATGTATTTGGTTATACCTCTTTTGAGGGACGCATTAGGGAAGGTAACTGTTAAAAGTTAAAGCCAATGTTTAGTCCTTTCGGATGGGACCCATCAGAGTGCAGGTGAGGAGTTAATTGGTTCGCGACGTTCAGTACCTCGAGAGCCAGGCCAGCCGCGGGTGACCTACGGGGGACCGTTCGACTACTTGAACTACCTACACAACGAGTCGTTCGCAGAACACGATCCAGACATCCTATACGCCTTGGAGTTCAAGCACCCGAGCCCATCACGTCCGCTTAGTTTTCCGCTCGCGCTGACCACAACGTCTATGACATTAAGCGTTTCAAAGGACGACGAGGCTTTGACTAGAGATTGTTTCTATAGTTAGGTGATGACGGGGCTAGAGGGATGACCTCCGGGTCATTTGATGGAGCTTACGTCTGCGACTGCGGGAGAGAATGACCAGTGCCCGGTGGATTGGCTGATAAAGTTGCACAATTTCCTGTTAAGTGGACAATTTATCTCACATCTCAAGGATTTATCTGTTCCCGTGGTGATTGGGCTGTTGCATATGTGCTTTGCACTCGCGAAGTTCACATATCTCCTGCCAATAACGCCTACTTGGCTGTGTCCCACCGAGGTATCAGAGTTCGATGATCCTCATAAAGTATCGGGACTCGTCACTCTAATTCTTGGCACCAATGATGATCAGGTGAGAGTGTCCTTTGCAGGTGATGCCGAGTCAGTTTATCCGGAGTAAAGGCTGGCCAGTGCCATACGTAGAGCTAGTTTGAAGGGTTGTACCTTTGTACCGGATAGGTAGGACGAACCCGGTAGGAGATATTGTGACGTATCTATGGTTGACACAAATTAATGCAAAATTATATTTGTAATTAAATTGCAGAATATTAATTGATTAATAATTTTGTAATATTGTCAGAGGTGAAAACGTATTAGATTTATGTTGTGATTTTTCCTTGTTAAAAGATAAGATAAAAGATAAAATATTTTTACTGCACACAATTAAAGTATTATGTATTAAAAAAAACTAATTTTATAAATGTAAAAGATATAAATACACAATACTGTTTGCTTAAATCTATATATTCCTTAAAATAAATTGGAAATACATGTGAAAAAGGGGATAAGACTTTTCATTTTTTAATTTCTCATTACTGATAACGCTGATGAAAAGTCTACAATAAAAGGGATTTTACAGTTCATAAAATAACTAAACTTCTTTTATTATTTAATAGCTAGCTTACAAATTTTTCATTCTAAATGCGTATACGTGTTTTCTTGTAGAAAAATGCTGGAGCTTGGGTGAAAAAGGGTTTAACACGTTTTGTATCAGTTTTTTAAATTGGAAAAACAATCATTACCATAAAAAAATAAACATAAAAAGCAAACCCCTAAAAACATATCACTTGCATCAGATTTGTTAGCCGTTTGATTGATATGACCATTAACGGACGGAAATTGTGACGCGCTGAGCGTTTTGAGCGTCTCCTGTAAAATCGCATTTTTGGACATTATACCCAATTTCACTAGACCCACAGAATTTGGAGAAAGCTGAAAATATTAAACAGTCCAGAATGAATTGACACTCTCTTTGCAAATCAATTTCTGCTAAAATAGTATTTAAAATGTAGATTATGAAATTCAATAACAGTCTTGAATCTAGCTAAATTCATAAACGATGAAATTTTCAACCAGTGTTTCTGAGTTGACAACCTGTTGAGGTGGCTGTCAGGTTTCCGACTGTTACATTAATTTGTCTTAGTAAAAATATGAATAATAAAGGAAGAGTGTTTACTGGTTCCTCACATCCATTTTTTTAACTATTTTCTAGAACTAGTTGAATGTTGACATTCATTCATGCTATGAGTATGTTGTAGTATTACATCACCGTTGTAGGGGTTTAATAAGAGAAGAATTACAAATACAAGTATTCGCATTTTACTGTAACAGATACATTTGAATTTAATATCTTTCTAAGCATCAAGTATTGTGTGAAGTTACACACTGTAAAGGTAAAAAAATCACCCTCCTTTTGGCTTCACCGTAGGCGGCTAACAATAAAACACAGATTGTTCAGACATGGAAAAGGAATTTACCCTCTTTGTTTTTATCTGTGCTCGTTAGTATTAATTATCGCCATTTTACTAGTAATCCATATACATTATTGAAATATAAATGTTGGTATGTATAATAGGTACTCGGCTTGCTGATTTCATCATAATCTTAACTTTATTCCCGGTGACATCCGAGACTCTCACGAAGACTAGGATACATCCTAGGGATGACCGGGAACTATCCCTTTAATTTGTCTTATGCAGCTTATATTGTGCGAGTACCTACGAGTATCCCAACCACTGGGAGAAAGCCAACGCCAGAGTCTATTTGGTGGTTGGTGTACCACTATTTTTTCTTTACTTTTTTTAATTCCCAGTGACATCCGAGCCTCTCACGAAGACCGGGATACATCCTAGAGATGACCCGGAGCTATCCCTTTAAATTGTCTTATGCGGCTTTTATGGTACACCTACCTATCCCAACCACGAGGAGAAAGCTTATGCCAGAGTCTATTTGGTGTTTGGTATACCACTTTTTTTTTCTTTTTTTTTTTGATAACATTGTCTTGCTCCGGTTTTGGTGATGCCCCGTACACAACTATAACCTGCCAACGGATATTTCCACTCGAACTCCCGCTCTACTAACCTCTATACCAAATAAAAAGCCGCCGGGTACTGTAATTTACTATTGTCTTTTTCACAATATTATCTTTTTCCCGTATCTGTTTCACTAAAAGACTTGTATCCGTCATATCTTAGTGCACAGGGTCACAAGACTAATGTGCTCTATTTGTCACTGAATATAATACGAGTAGGCGCGTAAGTATCTCTCCGAATATATAGGTTTAGTTTCCACTAATATAAAATAGTTTGTGATAAACATAATTATTTTCCTTCTTTCTTTTATACAATATGTAGAAGAAATAAAAAATAAAGGCGTTGTCCAAAAACTTGTTAATAATCACAATAACTTTACTGGAAGTAACGTTCGGTTGTTCTTCTTCCTCGGAGAGAAGGTTAAGCCATCAGTCCCGTTATTCATTCGAACATTTGTGATATTCTTTACAGGTAATTGGAGCCCTAAAAGCTTCAATATTCCTTTTTTATCTGTATGGAGAATGACGGGGTTGGAGCTCTAAAAAGTTCGACAACTGTTCTTATCTACTTATGAAATGCTATTATGTATGGCTTTGGCTACTGGACAATAGCCAGAAAACATGTATGGGTCTCTTCCATCCGATAACCAGATTGACATATTCACTAAACCCTGCTATACTCTCGGTTTTGTCAAGAAGGCCTGAATCTTATCAGCCTCATCCGTCTATCGTCAAAGATCTTGTTAGGAGTGGGTTTATCTTCGTACTTTATTTAGAAGTATTAGTACCCACTGTGACTGCAAGCCCGATGCTATAACCCGTACCTTTGTTGACTTGTGTATTAAATTAACTTCAACATTTGTTTCTCAACGTTAGCTCATTTCACTCAAAAAGGGTAATGGAGATTCCGCAAAAACCTTTCAGAAAAGGGAAACGTTTCACGTCTCAAATGTGGGAAAAATTGCAATATCATTTAGTTACCGCAATGTTGGGGTAGTTTTTTCTCTGCCACAGATGCATGTGATAAACGACCGCGCGACCTCTTAGGACTCGCTCCGAGATGTCACTTCAATTCGCGCACTTTTATTATATAACTGTGACTTTGGCTATTATGGGTTACAATGAATGGTTTTTGTAGAATTTTAGGGTAAGATTTGTGCTAGAAAAGGATGAATATACTTACATAGTCCCTAGCATAAAATAAATGAATTATTGAAAAGACATAGGGGGTGATACTACCCGCACTCCAAGGTGTGGTTATCTACACATAGGCATAGGCAGCACGGCACCTGAGGTATCTTTGGGTATACATATATATATATTTTGGGTATGCAATTTCTTTGGGTATACCTGGGGACTGAGGCCGTATGTTCACTTCATCGCTAGCCCCCGTGGGCTGGTACCCGCTGGTCATAAATTTTGTAACCCTAGGTATTATTATTCAAATCTACTATGATAGGAAAATGTGAACCAGTTCAGGCTCAACTATAGTTAGCATACTAAATAATTTCATTTAATTTAATATTATTGTAATTTTTTTATAGTTAGACAAAATTGAACTTCATAATACAGTATCTAACAATTTGAAATATTACATTTGGAAGTAAGTATATACGCCAAAAGTCCCTGCCACTGGGAAATAGAATTGATAATTTAGTACGAGGGTTTACTATAATAACTTTTCGTAGCCATTATTTTGATCTACCGTCCTTTACAATGTCCCCATTTTATATAAATAAGTAGGTACGCGTCGGAAAGTTTACCAAAATGTAACAGAAACGGCCAATTTAAAATTTATATTCGTGTTTTACGGTTACGACATTGGCAGCAACCACAGTTCTCAGGTAAGGGTCATGAGTTAACATCGAAAACCTAACAAATCAAAGCATTTTTCACAGTAACGCAAAAATTTGTCGTATGCTCATTTATTTTAAGGTGTGATCCTAAAAAAACTGATAACAATATAGATTTTTGTTTGGTTATTGACATATTTTGTTCTTTTTCCGAAAATCTATATATTTGTATTTCTGTCTGTTAAAGTCACTGAACTGAATTTATTGTAATTTGGTACAGATATAGATAAGACCTTGGGAAAGGCTGTGTTTGGTCGCAACAGCCGACATCTACACGGGCGGATCCGCTGGCAACAGCTAGTACAATGTAAATGACTAAGTTCACTGCACGTAATCACCTTGCTATCCTGTAGTAGAGTATGTCCAAACATGGTCCGAATAAGTATAGTTATGATACAAATGAAATCACCATGTGGTATTAACAAAACGGTTTGTATTGTATGTGCTGTTACATTTCGATATCAATAATGTTAGTTAAAAGTTTTGTACTCAGATTTATTGGACTTATCCAAACTTCCAACTTAACTATACGTCACTCCTACAAATAAATGTAAGTTTATGGTGTGTCGGTGTAAGTGGTCCAACTAGGATCTTTAGGACTTAAGTCAAGTAGACCGGTACTTTATTGAGTAAAGGACGACGTGAATTGGGTATTCTTCTGACTAGTGAAATTAGTTACATAAAAACGTTAAGTTACAAGGTAGTTTGTATGAAAAAAGATTTAGTGACGTCATAAAATTTACTAGTCAAATCAGTTACTATTATAGGTTTAAACTCCGCTTCGCAACGTGGAACATCGGCACGTTAACTGGTCGCGCGAGGGAGTTGGCCGTACTCTCCAGGCGGAGGGTGGCCGTGGAGACTCGGTGGGAGGGTAGTAGCTCCAAGCTCATTGGGGACGGCTACCAGCTGATGTACACAGGTGCTCCTAATGGGCAGGCCGGGGTGGGCGTGGTGCTCTCCCGGGAGCTTCAGGATGACGTCTTGGAGGTGAAACGCCATAGCGCCCGACTTATGGTTGTGATGGTGCTTGTCGATGGGATTGTAACCCACCTGATAAGTGCCTACGCTCCACAGTCTGGGTGTGGCGAAGCCGAAAAGATCTCGTTCTGGAACCAACTCGGGGGAGTGCTCCGTGACATTCCGCTGTCGCAGGAGATTGTTCTTGGTGGTGACCTGAACGGTCATGTGGGTGGTGGATGTGAGGAGTTTGGGCGTGTCCACGGTGGTTATGGATACGGTAGCCGTAACCCAGAGGGTGAGCATATCCTCAGAACGTGTTCGGCTGCTGATCTTGCCATCGTGAACACGTACTTCAAAAAGAAGCCCGAACATATTATTACCTACAATAGTGGGGGGCGCGCTACCCAGATCGATTTCCTGCTCACTAGGAGGCACAGCATCAGTAGGGTAGCCAACTGCAAGGTTATACCCGGGGAGAGTCTCACTGCGCAACACCGTCTCCTTGTCATGGACCTCCGCGTAAAACCCAAAGGCAAACGAGTTGAGCGCGGCCAACGCAGAATCAAGTGGTGGCTGCTTGATGAAGCCAAGTCCCAGAGTTTCGTCTCAGCTATCGGTGATAAGTGCACTAATGCTGTAGACGAACCAGTGCAAGATTGCTGGCACAAGATTCAGGCAGCTATCCTTGAGGCGGGGAAGGCAGTGCTCGGCACGTCTAAGGGTAGACGCAAGTGTGACAAGGACACCTGGTGGTGGAACGACACAGTCCAGAAGGCGATCAGGGTGAAGAAAGCCCTCTTTAAAAAGTGGCAAGCGTCCAAATCTCCCGAAGACCACGACGAGTACAAACAGGCTAAACGCGCCACTAGGAGAGCCGTAGCCAGGGCCAGACGAGACCACTTGCAACCGCTATACAATAAGTTGGAATCGTCTGAGGGGCAAAAGCTCATCTACAAGTTGGCGCGCTCCAGGGCCAAAGCGGTGCAAGCTATAACCAAGTGCCGCTGCATCAAAGACCCTGGAGGAAACCTGTTGTACGAGGAAGTCGCGGTGAAGGAGAGATGGCGCTCATACTTCCACGATCTGCTGAATAAGCAGCATAAAGAGGTGCAGCCACCAGATCTCCCTCCAAATCAAGGACTAGTGCCACCGATAACGCCTGCTGAAGTTCAGACTGCCATTCGTCGCATGAAGAACCGGAAAGCTGTCGGACCCGACGAAGTCCCCATCGAGGCTTGGAAGGCAATGGGTGCCCGTGGTGTGGGCATCCTCGCTAATCTTTATAACCGTATCCTCCTCACCGGAAAAATCCCAAACCAGTGGAGGCTGAGTGTTATTACGCCAGTCTTCAAGGGCAAGGGATCGATGCAAGAGTGTGGTAGTTACCGAGGTATAAAGATAATGTCCCACACCATGAAGCTTTACGAGCGGATAATCGATTCCCGGATCCGACAGAGGAGTACCCTCTCGGAGTGTCAGTATGGGTTCCGCCCCGGACACGGGACTATGGATCCGGCGTTCGCCCTAAGGATCGTCGCGGAGAGATACAGGGCGAGGAACACGCCCCTGTACTGTCTATTTCTAGACATGCAGAAGGCCTTCGACTGTGTGCCTCGCGCAATGATCTGGTGGGCACTGCGGTCCAAAGGAGTCCCAGAGGCTTACATCGACACCATCCGAGACATGTACCAAGATTCCGGTTCCGTGGTTCGGACCGCTGTTGGCGACACGAAAACCTTCCCCATCACCGTCGGGGTACACCAAGGATCCGTACTTAGTCCCTACCTGTTCAGCTTGGTGTTAGACGTTTTGTCGGACAGTATCAGAGACTGACATGAGCAGCCTCCATGGTTGCTTATGTATGCTGATGACATTGCGCTGATGGACGCAGACAGGAACAGATTGGTGCGACGTGTGAAAGTGTGGAAGGAGGCGCTTGAGAACGGCGGTCTGAAGCTAAATGTGGCGAAGACAGAGTACTTGGCGTTAAACTCAACAGATCCCACACCCGTTCGCATAGGCGATGACTTGGTCGAGGGCACGGATCAGGTTAAGTACCTGGGATCTGTACTTCACGTTTCTGGTGACATCGACTACGACATCAAGGCACGTATTGCCGCCGCGTGGGCTAAGTGGCGGGAAATGACTGGCGTCACTTGCGACACTAAAATGCCCGTCAGGCTGAAGGGGCAGGTCTATAAAACGATCATTAGACCTGTCCTCTTAAACGGCTGTGAGGCGTGGCCGCTGTTGGAGCGACACAAGCAGATGCTGCGTGTCACGGAGATGAAAATGCTGCGGTGGATGTGTGGAGTCACGCGTAAAGATCGCGTGAGGAACTCGCGCATCCGCGGCAGCCTTCATGTCCGTGACATCGCAGATAAAATGCAAGAGAGCCGCCTCCGCTGGTGCGGCCACGTCTTGCGGAAACCGCCCAGCTACGTGGGTAACAAATGCCTGGCAATGGCGCCCCCACCCGGTCCAGGTAGAAGGGGTAGGCCCAAGAAGTGCTGGCTTGGCGTCGTGGAGGGTGACATGCGTGAAAACGGTCTCACTACCTTGGACGCCCAAGATCGTGCGAAGTGGAGGAGGAAGAGCCGGAAGGCGGACCCTGAGCTCCGAGGGCACCGTGGCCTCGGATGCAATCAGGAATAACGTCTTTATGTGGATGATGATTACTTTCTTTTAATATCCATTTAAATAGTTTTAATTTACTATTTACAGATTTACTTTGTGCAACAAAGTGTGTTCAATTTTTACACTATGCATCGGTTAAACTCACTCACTCATCACTTGCTGTCTGGGTTTATAACTTTTACCTCTAAGATTAAACTGTCGACTGATCACCAAAGTAGTTACGATCCAATCGCACCCAGTGAACGAACACTTTTATCGATTCGTTTTTAAATGAAACGCGAGCTCCGTTCGGTTAATTTATTTGTGTGATACGTGAAACGAACATTTCAGTGGGCTCACGTTCATTTATCTTATTCACTTTACACAAGGGCGTGACTCGCCGAGTTTTACATTTTAATTTGGCACACGATTTAATATGTTGGCAGAATGATGTTGACTTCAATTTAAGTGAAAGAACATGAACGACTCAGGAGTTAAATTTCAAACGAAGTTATTAATTAATGCCAATGTTGTATACATCAAATTATATCATTTTATGATTTATATACCTATTAGGTGTACTGGATCCCACCAAGAAGTTCGGGTCTTAAATAATCATCACTGCTTCAAGTACCTACTAATTGAAAGACATGGCTTGGAGTTGGATGATCGGGTGTGTAAGCCAAATGCAAACAAATAAGAATGCGAATTTTAAAAAAGAATTTTACTTTGGAGCCTGACTTTGGATTCTGCGTTATGTTGTTCCCGTACACACTCTTTTGAATTTCAAAAGTACAATTATGTCTAAAGTCAACAATGTGCTAAAGCAGTGCTCATAACACAATAAAGTATTATTTCCCAGAGCACTAAACAAAACAATAACAGCTGCTTACTATGATTAAGAGAAACTTGTAGAAGTCAACTCAAGAGACGAAGAAAAAGTTAACTTAAGTACTTCGAGGCGCTTGTAATTAGACTTTTAAAGCTGACTTGTACTTCGGAAACAGTGATGTTTTACGAAACTTAAGACAACAGATAAGATTTTGATGAAACTGTAACCCAAGATTATCATGGCCCCACTTCACCTTCAAACTGGTATACCCGCTGATAAATAGACACGACAGTCGCTCGCGATAAAGTCAATATTCCAATCTCTGTTCAGTTTGCGGAAAAATAATTGGAGCTCAGACCCTAAATTGCAAGCTTTATTCGCAAGTCAGAAATCAAACCAGGTTTGCAAATTGTTATGAGAATGATGATAGTGAAGAAAGTAAAGAAAAGAAAATAAACACTCATTTCTGATAAATACAAAAGTCATGGAGCTTAGACTCGTCACAAAAATATTATATTCAACGCACATAGCCTGTCCAGTATATGAATAAACCCACACAAACCACAAATACTCAACACACACATGCACAAACTTACACACATATATACAACACAATACAATAATGTACCGGAACAAAACATAATTGGTACATAACAAGCAGGACAGTGGTATTCAAGTGTTGTCTGCGTTGAATTTCACTAGCCCGAAAAATCCGGTAAAGAATTGAGAGTCCTTAACGCATTGCAGGAGGGGCTCCTACGAGAAGTTTTCTAAAGTGCCGACCGACTGAAGGATCTGGTTGTTCGCTTTCGAAGTCTTAATCGGCTCGATAACTCGAAACTAAAAGACTTTACAAACAACGGGTTATTCTTTAAAGAAGTGGTGTTGAGAATGATAGTATACTTTTGTATGATGTTGATTTTAAGGTTAACAGAGTGAATTTAAGATTAGAAGCAGGCCATGGCGGAGTGGCGCAATGTGCGTTTCCCTCCTATCCGGGGAAAGTTGGGGACACTGTAGTCCCACACCCGAAGGGGCCTTGGATTAGATTATAT
Organism: Eilema sororculum; assembly: GCA_914829495.1. Taxonomy (NCBI): domain Eukaryota; kingdom Metazoa; phylum Arthropoda; class Insecta; order Lepidoptera; family Erebidae; genus Eilema; species Eilema sororculum. The sequence continues at coordinate 11,937,468 of OU618552.1, read as the reverse complement.
ATATGGATATATGGATATGCCAGAGGCTACCTCTCCATGGGCACCTGATGATCCGAGACGGAGTGTGGTTTTAGTCCTTCCGAGTCCTACATAACCACCCCCGCTGGCTCTGGCAAGGGGTATCCAAGGGGATTTCGGCACTTAAAAAAAGAGAGTAAGATCTGAAAATCAACAAATCATTCAATTTTTGTGTGTACATCATCATCACCTTCCAAACCTTCTCGTAATTTTACAACTCAGTATTAAATTTGATTTGTGTGTTAAATTCGAAATACATCGGGAAAAAGAAGCGCTCAAGTGGGACTTGAACCCACGACCTTTCCCTTACAGGGAACCTAAAGTTAGCATAATAAATGCTATAAAAAATTCATTCAAAAAAATTGTGTATTAAATTTTACGAGAACAACTGCCCTCTGACTTTTAATTCCGAAAGGAAAGCTCTTGGCCAAAGTCAATCAGTACAAGTCCCAAACTTCTTAGTGCGGCTCCATAAGTCCCACAAAAAAAGAAAAAAATATGGCTTATTCCATCCTGTCCTACCAGTAGTTCGATAAACCAACTGTTAGGACCATTTTTGTCCAAACTTTTAGACTAACTCCAGTGGTTAAACTGTTGGAAAAAAAGAATCCAAGCTGTTAGACTAACTCCGATGATCAAACTATTTGGACTGACTACTAGTTTTACTTTAAAATCTAAACAATAAGGTTTAATATAACAGAACAGAAATTTCAAATCATTTACGTGCCGGCGCACGGGTTGTTCCGTTCCGCATAACCCGCATTGTAACATAGCCTCGATCTTGAAATTGTATTGGCTTCATTGGTTATGATTTATGTTTTTTAATAATAAAAGACTATTAAATACATCATTTACCTCTGAAGTGTTAGAAAAAAAAAGTGTGCCCATGGTGGACATGAATAGCAGATAACTTTTCAATAATTTACTTAACAAATTTCGTCCAAATCGTTATAGTGATTACTATAATACTACTATTGTAGTATAAGATCTAATTAACAATGGTGGTGTTTATCATTAATGTACGAAAGAGCTGAACTACAAGCAAAACGGAGACGATAAAATTATAAGGGTAAGTTATTTTGACAAACATCTCCCTAAAACACCACACAAAAGCAAAATGAATACACTTTCTTTGTTAAATTGTTCCTATACACTAGTACGTTTGCGTATGTAAGCTCAGTATTGTACTTCACAATGACTCTTACATAATCACGCCGGAACTTTTGATTAAAGGGGTAAAACACTCGAAAATGGTCGACGAGAAACAACAGACTAAAAAGAGAGAAAAAATTGCTCTTTCGTAAAAAATGAAATGATTTATTTGACGAAGTATTCCAGTATTTGTGTAGGCGCGGGATTAGGGTCCGGAAAGATTTTTCCACTTCATTTAATTCGAGTATTTTTTGAATATGAATAATTATAATCCATTCATGTAGCACTGGGTTTGCCGATTACGTGACCATCAATTATAATGGATTACTTTAAGCGCATAATCGCTCGTGAACGCAATGAATAGGATATTTTTTTTTTGTTTCTTACTTGATTGTGTTTTAAATGGTGTTATCTCTACGTATACCTTTTGAGTTATTTACAAGTTTTGTTGAGTCTTTGTGCATGTTTATATTATGCATTGACTAAAAATAGAATTTAGTTATATTTTACACTATGATTTAATTTCATAATGCGAGATTAGCGTTTGTATATAGACTACCTACTACTTTATATGTTCAAAAAAAGTTACCAGCCTAATTTTACATTTTACTCGCGAACCTGTCATGTTATTCCGTTCAAATGTTACCTTTTCATTTCATTAAACCCGATCACAGCCTTACCTACGCATTTCATTTATGAAACAAAATCTTCAAGCAACAACCAAATCAAGAGATTCAAATACGCACACGAAATTTAATTAATTAATGGTTTTGAAGGAGTTCAGTGACACGCAACATAAGGTTTTTATATAGGTACAGAGTATTAAGGAAACGCTCCTGAAAACCAAAGTACGACATACTACAGATCATTTCAAAACTGATTTTTATTTGGCTCGCAATACATTTTTTAAATCACCATTTATTTTTATTAGCATTTCGTCATTTTAGATTTTTCACGCGTTTCCCTAACAGCCTGTATAAAGATGGTGTGGCAAGTACGTATAGCCCAAAACGCGGTAAGGCATTTCTACCGGTATAACTATTTGACGTAGTTAACTCACTCTCCAGTTTAACAAGTTTAGACAGTTCAAAGCCGGCTCAATCATCCTTCCTTTCTACGTCAAAGTCACTAATCGAATTGTCTGGACACACACATCTTTACCTAATCCCGGAGCGCATTTTACTATGAATTTTAATTATCACAGTAGATTATGTCTCTTTGTGAAGGTGAAGTTGTTGAAGATTTAATTTCATACACGCTCTGAACATGTCAACATAATAATGATAATCTTTATATTTGTCTTAAACATGTAGTGTGTAGAAAAAATAACAGTCTATAAATAAATTATGAATTAGAAGAGAAACTGTTTATACAACAAGCTTAGACTATAAAGATAAACAAACAAAAAACTATAGACGCCGCAAGTCAGACGCTAAAACGGCATAAAATGAGTACTATTTCGGCGTAATTTGACTTATACATATACATGCATCCCAACTAGAATGCACATATTGACAGTTTAAAAAACAATATTGACACCCAAAACTAATTTCTCACGCTGTTTTTCTTAGCAAAGCTTAGTCACTCCCTTCAAAAAAGTCTGGGAGAGATTGAATGCGCAAATCAGATAGATGCTATGGCGCACATTGGAAGGCCTGTATATCTACAAGTGCATTGTTGTAGCCTAACGAAATTCGATGTATGTAAATAAAACAATGAAAAAACAACATCTGACATGAGATCTGAACTCGTAACAATCCCTTTTTTGGGGGAATAACTGACTACCCTGAGCCTGGATGTGGATAGATGAAATACTACATAAGGTGACGTCGTCAGCAGAAGAGAAAAAAAGTAAAGAAATATATCTATATTGTTAGTATGATGTTGTTTGTTATTTTTTAATACGTGGATGTTATCATCCGGAAACTTAATATTCTGAAATTCAGTCTTTATTTAAAAACATACGTGGATGAAAACAATAAATAAACAATGCTTTGAATTACATTTTTTTCTATAAAAGCAGTCATGCTGCTTAAAAATAATATTTGCGAAACTGTGTTAAATAAGTCATGAAGTTCTAGTGGTTTGGTTGATTTACAATTCAAATAATATATTAACTGTTCTTATTTCCATAAATACATATTATGTTTATTTATAAAGTTACGAAATGCTTTTTATTTTCATAATTTTATGGAACGGTATGTATTTTTTTAATTATTTATGTCATTATCCATCATTGGTGTCAATGTAGTTAGAATATTTGATCTAAGATAAAATTTATTTAGTCAGTTCTTTGTTTGTTCATTGAAAAATCATCTTTAGTTACTTCTACATTATTTATCTATATTAAATTTTTGAAGGAATTTTTACAGCATTTTTACAGCATACAACATTCGATATATTAAATTTCCTATAAATTACGTTCAGACATTATTCTATAGGATCAATACTTTAATAAATACAAGAGGTCCAACGTAATAAAGTATACAATTTGCCATAGAATCAAATCTACTTGACCACATAGAAATCGATGCTTATTCCATTGTTTTTATTTTGAAGAAAACATTTTTCATTTGTATACCTAGCTCCCAGTACCCAGTCTGAGATCAACAAATTATAGATTTTGTACCATTACTATTACCAAGTCCAAACCGGATCTTTCTTCCGTCTTACCAAAGGGTTAGCGAAATATTACACACTAGCTTTTGCCCGCGGCTCCGCCCGCGTGGATGTCGGTTATCGCGACCAAACATAGCGTATATCCTTTCTCATGGTCTAATCTACCCCGATACCAAATTTCATTAAAATTGGTGCAGTGGCTTAGGCGTGAAAGCGTAACATACAGACAGACAGACAGAGTTACTTTCGCATTTATAATATTAAGTATGGAAGTATGGATATATTATTATAGCGTTTTCTCTCAAGTACAAAAATGGCTTAGGAATCAACTGCCCCCCAAAATAAGGGATTGGAAGTGAGGAGCGAGGAGTCGATGGATACTTGGACCCAATTACGACTTCAGATCTTCCTGCTTATGACGCGGTGCTAAGTTCCATTTTTTGGAGATATAAAAGAGGTTACATTAGCAAATGTAGTTGACCTAATACTCTATTTATAAAACTATAAAGAGTTTTTGGAAATTTCATAGTTAATGCGGTAAAATATGGGATGAACGCTAGTATGGAAGTACGTCATTCTTAAAGTAAGTAGCACGAAATTTAGTACTTAACTCTGATTAAAATAAGTGACCAACTGTATCAGCGGTTTTCAAGATTTCACTATTAAGGCGGTAAAACAGACGATGAACAGACGAATTAAGGGGAAGAACAGGCTTCAAATACTTACCCAGAAATATATATCTATCCATATACTATACTGGGTGCTTAGTATACCTGAAGAATCATCTTTACTCCTCTTAAAAAATGAAACAAACCCCCGTCTCTCTGTGGCCAAGCTGAGTTGATTTTGTTATGCTCTCTTACATTTGACCTCTCGTATATTGTATAAGGAACGTTCCCGAAGCAGAAAACCCCTAGTAGTACCTACTTCAGGTATAAGGAACGTTCCCGAAGCAGAAAACCCCTAGTAGTACCTGCTTCAGGTATAAGGAACGTTCCCGAAGCAGAAAACCCCTAGTAGTACCTACTTCAGGTATAAGGAACGTTCCCGAAGCAGAAAACCCCTAGTAGTACCTGCTTCAGGTATAAGGAACGTTCCCGAAGCAGAAAACCCCTAGTAGTACCTACTTCAGGTATAAGGAACGTTCCCGAAGCAGAAAACCCCTAGTAGTACCTGCTTCAGGTATAAGGAACGTTCCCGAAGCAGAAAACCCCTAGTAGTACCTACTTCAGGTATAAGGAACGTTCCCGAAGCAGAAAACCCCTAGTAGTACCTGCTTCAGGTATAAGGAACGTTCCCGAAGCAGAAAACCCCTAGTAGTACCTACTTCAGGTATAAGGAACGTTCCCGAAGCAGAAAACCCCTAGTAGTACCTGCTTCAGGTATAAGGAACGTTCCCGAAGCAGAAAACCCCTAGTAGTACCTACTTCAGGTATAAGGAACGTTCCCGAAGCAGAAAACCCCTAGTAGTACCTACTTCAGGTATAAGGAACGTTCCCGAAGCAGAAAACCCCTAGTAGTACTTCAGGTACAAAACACATTGGCGTTTTTTCATGAAATGACGGTTTCATTTAGCTTTACTAACACGATGGAGAGTAAATAATGCAAAATAAAAAAATAAAAAAATTAGAAAAAAAATGTATTTTTTTTCCAAATCGATTTTATTTTTATGCCAATGTGTTATGTACCTGGAGTACTACCAGGGGTTTTCAGCTTCGGCAGCGTTCCCCTTACACCGAGTATATTATAAAGCATTCATAACAGTAATAATGTGTAGATATCATTTATAAGAATTTTAATGTAGATAAATAATGTAGAAGTAACTAAAAAGATATTATTAATAGTTTTCCCTCCTTCTTCCCCACGTTATTTTTAGTAATTTCTATAAGAACATTTTAAAAATAAAGTTAATTCGTGTAGTCAATACACCGCTTCTGTTCCGTTACCATTGTCAATGGGCCCGAGCACGAAAAGTATTCGTAACGTAATAGAATAGAGTATAGCGATTGGCTGCTTGCCTACTGTGAACCAGTGTGTGCCAATCACATTGCCCCGTTCTATCGATACGTATGCGTTACGAATACGAATATTTTTCATGATCGGGCCACTGATCGCGACTGCTGTAACGTTCCCATGAAACGTTCAGCAACGTGGCTTGGCTCGAGGCAAAAAAAGAGAAAGAAAGAATATGAGATAAGAACGAGCTAAAGTAAAGCCAAGGAAACGAGAGAGAAAAGGTAAACAAAGCGACCAAACTGAGTTACGTTGCGATAAGTAGCGATTATTTTCTCTGTGCTTGTCGCACATATCACACGCAATGGCCGAGTGACAGCTTTCGTTGCGTGTTTCGTAGTACAGGAATGCTGTCAACACAGCGGTTCTAAACTGTCAGATCCGCCATCTTAAGAGCAATTTCATTCCTGTCTAGAACGCGCTTGAAGTGATGTTTTTTTCTCTCGCTTCTTTGGCTTTACTGTAGATACCACTACCAGCGCTCACGGCTAAATGGAAACATACTGTACTTACTTTAATCATTATTAAATATTCCACAGTATATAGAATAACATCATTGACGCTAGACGTCATAGACTGCGGCGTCGATAACGACCCTGTAGTTGAAGAGGGTAATGTGGATGTTGATCAGTTTCCGTGGGTTGGCGTGCTGTATTATAAATTCTGTAAGTATTTGTAATTACTCTACAGTGTATAGAATAACGTAAGTGTTGATATACGGGGTAGACTGCAGCGTCGACAACGATGCTGTTGTTGACGAAGGTAACGTGGACGTTGATCAGTTTCCATTGCTTGCCGTGCTGTATTATCAGCTGTTCTATAAGTATATTTGTATGTAGTATAGCAACCCTTTTTATTAAAATAATAAGTCTGAATTATTAAGTAAGAAATCCTCTCACTCTGACCTCCATAAGTGCTTACCTTAGGGTAATGTGTACGGCTACTCTTCGTTCTGGAAAATCAAACTTTAGAAAAGGCCTTTAAAAAGAGACAAGACAATGGTATCACAATGAGGTATAAAGCTACAAGATGGTCAAGGTCTGCCAGGGTTCCAATGAATGTCTTTTTTCACATTACACTGGATTTTTAGTATCCCACTGCATTCCATTTCAAAATAACCATAATGTTTCAACCTAACAACCCTTTATTTATAGCAGTTTTTAGTTATGTCTTACATACATTATTGATTTATGATACAGGGGGTGAAAATGGTGATACCAGATCGGTGACAACGGTTACTTTAATACATCGGGAGTTTGTCATAGGTGCAGCTGCAGATATTGGTCCTATGCCGAAAAAAAGATTTAGGTAACTATTAATAATTACCATAACTATAAGTACTCTCAATCGAGTATGTTTATTATTAGTATACCCTTTATAAATAACATTCAATATATTGTCCACAGCATTTTATACAGTCACAGGTGGTCGGTTAGTATATTTTGTTACTAACTGACCCACCAGATGCACAAGGTGGATGGTTAGGAACATTTATTCCTAACTGACCAACCAGGTGGACAACTCAGGTGGTCGGTTGGGAACGGGGGGTTTGATTATTCGATTGAGAGGTCCCGGGTTCGATCCTGGCCATTACACTACCGACGTGAACCCACTCCTAACACAAGCAATTTAGCTTAGTTGGAGGGGTTAGAGGGAATATTAGTAACTTCGGTTCTATATTCTTTAAAAAAAAAACAATATTTTTAATTTTGTATTTATTTATTTTCTTTTCTTTATGTTTATTAATATTATTATATCGCGTATGTTATCATTCACTAAATAAATGCTCATAATATATCAGTTCGATGAATATTTTTCATTTGTCATACTCGAATTAATCTTCATCTATTTATTATCGTTATTACGTATCGTAAGTACGTATATAACCAAAAATGGCTATGTGGTTAAACTCTACGCCGTAGAAGTAGGAGCAAGGGGAATTCCAACTAAATCCCTGTATAACTTATTGAAAGACCTCGGATTGCCAAGAGCTTCAGTAAGCTCTTTACTCAAACGAATATCTATAACGGCATTGATAGGATTTTACCAAATTTGGATAGGTAGAGGGGGGAACACGACTGACGGTGGAGGTGAGCGCTGATGCATCACAAGGTGGCCACCCTAAACCTACACCTGGGTCGCAAGTCCCAGGCGCCGTCACAGTGTTCCTCTCTGTACCACGCCATGGACCCGGTGACCGCACGGTGAATCCATGGAATGCTGAGAATCGGATCTCTCGTAATGGATCTGAAAAATTTGTGAACAAACCTTTAAACATGTCGTGGTATTAGCACCACTTTGATTTACGACCCATTAAGTTATACTGTTTATTAAAACGTAAAGAACTAGAGGTAACTAACGTATGGATGTAAATTTCTGCGAGTTTAAGTTCTCTTCAAGTCGTAGCAATCTAAACAAGCGATATTATGACTCAGAGCTAGTACTTATATTTTTATTTAAGGATCAGAATTCTATTATAGCACATTCGTGGGTTGGGTCCTAACAGTTGTTTGGAACACATTCCGAATAGTAAGTACATCCTATGACATATTTGGGAAGAGAAAATAGTAATAAATTATACCCACCACTTTTAACCGAACAGAAAAATCCGTAATTGTATCTCAGAGCTTTCTATTAGGCACTGATTTTTGTGCCATCATTTAAGCTTGCATTTTGCATTCTAATCTTGCATTTTGTTGCATTCTTTAATATATATATATATTTATTATTATTTTTTTTTAGCTTCTCGTACAGTAAGCTTCAGAGAAAACGAACCCCCCTTGATAATGACATGAAAGCATTGAAGTTTTTTGATTCATTATGTATAAGGCATGTTGGTCTAGTGGTTATGACCGACGCTTTGCGTTTACGGTAAGCGGGGTTCAAATCCTCGGACGTGAAGTTCTTTTTGTATTCATATATGTAATTATTTTTTTAGTCTCTTAAGCACTTTTTGTTAATTATTATTTAAGGAATCAAATTTTATAGTAGGTATGAGGTTTGTAAGAAAAAATAGGCTTGTTGCATAAACAATATTAATTTATTTCTCGAATTACATTTATAAGACTACATGGAGGTCATTTCCTGGTTGAGTATACAGTGTTTCTATCTGAGTTAAATTAGGGTTACTTATTTTTAGATTTCACCTGACCTAAATTTATTGACAAAACACAATACCCTAAGTGAAGTATAAAATGTTTAATATTAGATAATTCTAGAAACATAACTACAATATTTATATTTAAAGTTGCCAACATAAATTTTTTACACTCTGAATAATCTTCGAATATAAAAGAATGGTTGAAAAATGAAATGTTATTTGTGCCTGTGAATCACAAAGAAAGAACCAACATGCTAAACTATAACGGGATAGCAATATACATCTTCCTCTTTGATCACATTTTCTGATAAGTAACCCTTTTAACACAGCATTAGAAAAATATGTGAGGTCAGATGGTGCATCGTTAACAAATTAGAAGATTACTAAACTTGTAAACAAGAGTAATGGAATATTAATAATATACTATTATTATTATGAATGTTAGGACACTTTATAAACAGCGCAGCGTCATCTAGCCCAAAATAGCACCTTAATGTGATAACTGATAAGGATACTAGACAACTGATATAATACTTATTTTAGATACTTTTTAGATAAATTACACCCAGACACATAACAAATACCTAATCGTGTTCATCACACAAAGATTTGTCCTGGTTAAGAATCGATAAACTGCATTAATAACGGAGAGGATGGCCCTCACTGTATCACTTATCGAAGACGACTTTTCATCCCCGAAACCATATTAATACATGCGGCACTATTTCGCATTAATTCCCAAGTTCTGTTTACCTCTTCATCCATTTTTTTTTACTTTATTTCACTTGAGTCCCAGTTTAAAACCATCTGACCTCACAAGTTTTCTATAGGATTAGGTAAGATCCGGGCTTTTAGCCGGCCACTCAAACACCGTTATATCTTCTGCATTTAGCCAGTCTTGCACAATTCGGGACCGATGCATTGAAGAGTTATCCTGAACCAGGTAAATTTGTCCTTCTGGATATGCGACCCGCACTGAAGGCAGCATTACGTCTTTCAACACATCAAGGTATCGCTCACTGTTCATGCGGCCACCTATTTCCACTAGCTCGCCTGGGCCCATTGAAGACATCCATCCCCAGTAACCTAAAATAATTAACATTTTCAAATCTGTTGCAATATGTAAAACAATGTCAGCAGCAATAATAATTAAAATATATATATAATATACATATATATATATACATACATACATACATACATATATTAATATAATATATATATTATATATAATACATATATTATAATATACATACATAAATGTATAAAAATTAAAGTCGATAAATATAAAAAAAATTATATTGTATATATATATATATATAAGTATATATATATATGTATATATATGTGTATATATTTATATATATATTTTTCGGGGTAGAGAATAATAATTTAGAATAACTTACCTAATGTTAAGCGCAGCATTTTTCGTCGGTAAATATAACAATTTCGTTTTCCCAGTCGGAATTTAAATAACGAGTGGCAAAATTTACTCGGTTGGTGCGATGATCGTCAGTAAGTTGAATCTTTCTGGCTGGCTTATAATTATGGATGTTCGCAGCGTGTAGAAGTCGTCGAACAGTGCTCAGCGATACTCCAAAAGTCTCAGCACTTAGTCTCAGCGCGTAGTTTTGAAGGGTGCCACTGAGTGAGCTTCCACAATATCACGGTGCCGCTCTGATTCATGAGTATAAGCAACTGGGCGAGGTCCTTGGCGTTCACATTTATATAACTCGTCGCTTGATACCTTCGCATCCATCTACGCAGTGTATTTCTCTGTAATGAAAATGATAATAAATAAAATAAACTCCAAAAAACTAACTTGTTAATGAAAATATAACATGATAATATAATAATATATAAATAATATAATATAATATAATATATACATGATATTATATACCTATTTATATGGCTTAATCAAGCAATATAAATAGGTATATAACATAGGTATTTTTATCGTAACTCTTACCGTTTTGCCCATATCTCGTGCTATTTTCTTTATGCTTTGTTCTTGCTCCCAGAGAACAACAATTTTATAAATGTTGTTAATCGAACCATACTTTCAATTTAGTCAAAAAACTGATCAAAAACTTAATAAATTGAATAATATTACGAGGAGGATTAATACAACAATGCAAATTACTACGAATTATAAAGTTACCTTCAATCACAGTTTAGGAAATAAGGCAAAGAAGTATTCTAATTGCAACTTTAGCGCGCTGTAACAGATATTATAATACTATAGCCACAGCTCATATAGCAGATAAATTTTTGAAGTAAAACATGACGGTAGTGCAATAAGCTGTATCAAGCGTAATCTATTGAACTAAAAAAGAAATCTATACAAATTTCAACCTTATCTCTTAGTCAATTGAGTAATTATTAATGTTACATATGGTGGAAGTTGAAATTTAAACCTTAAGGTCTAGAAAATTACACCGTAATCAACTTTGTTCGATAAAAGGAGTAATGTTATTCATATTTTCGTCATTATTATTAAGTGAACCGATAGCCTAGTGGTATAAGGCACGGTCTAAGTGATCGGCTGGCGCTGGGGATGCGGGTTCGTATCCTCAAGCGGCAGTGGCATCTTTTTGTGAGTTTATTGTATCATGGTTTAAAATTGAGCCGAATGACGAAAAATATCAGAAAATTACAAATATGAACATGCAAATAAAAGGCAGATGAAGCTGCTCGCTCGTTCGCAGCTCTGCGACGATCGCATCACGTGACGTCATTCGTGAGTCATGTGACGCGGCCGGCGCAGGCGGCGATATTCTTTAAGTATTGAGGGGGTCTGTTTTCTCTGACGCTGGCTGTACATCTACATCAATAGATTGTATACTAGCCTTTTTTGTTAGAAAATAACAGGAGATAGGACATAGATAGGAGATAGATCATCCACTGCGTTAAACGCGACAGTCGCGTGCGAAAGGGAAATGTACTGTTTTGTGCAACTACAAATAAGTCATACGATTTTGTTCCTTCGCCGCGTGCGCACACGTTCAACGCAGTAGACGCCCTTGTGATGTATTTTTTTCTGCCGCATTACGATGCAGATTAGCTGTAGGTAAAAGTATACTACAATCTATAAATCTATAAGTAAGACGAGCATGATTTTCAATGACAGTCTTATACAATATTAACTTTTATACTGTCGCGTTCCATGATATACAATAATAATAACGGGAATTAACGCGATCATGGTATAGGTACATATGACCTTTGATTTTCCTGACGTTACGACCAGGTTACACCACCCGTGGTCACAAGCTGACTGGCTCAGTAGCGCATTCCCACCGTCTTCGAGTCCGTGAGGTAGCAGGTTCTTCATCTACCCGCACATACTCAATATTTTGTTTTCGCCATGTGTGCCGTCTCATACCACACTTATATTCTGTAAGCACACTGTCCGGTGTTTATCCGACTGCGCAGAAAAGCGAGGCTTCATGTTTTGTATCACTGGATTTCATGTTGCAGATAATTTAAACCTATATCATGATCGCGATAATTTACACTACATTTTATTTTCAGAAAAAATACCCGTGTACTTCTTGGAGAAGACTATAGAGCTCAAGGAAGGCGTGTGCGCAACTACGTACTTCATCCTGAGTATGGAGAGACATACAATTCCATTTGTTTGGTACAGCTCAAAGATAAAGTCAAAAATCGTAAGAAAAAATTCTACTTCACCCGGACGTCAGTCCTAGTCCTAACTTTATACTTTAGAGTGCAGTGTCCACGTAATAGGGGGCGAGCCTATTGACGTCAGACGGGCAATTAGTTATGAGCTATATGTTTACTGTCGGATGGAGAATAGCCCTATCCCTTAGTCACCTTCAACGACACCCACAGGAAGATATGGGGTGGCCCTATTTTACTCCACCAAGAACCAACATATCACTTTATTTTTAATTTGTACTAAAGCAGGTCCGAGTTTTTATTTGAGTCCTTTTTACTATTCCTTACTTTCAAATTAAACCGTTTCCATAAAAGCTGACCTTATTACAATAAATTCATTTCATTATTGACAATTATTGGTTTGTAACATTACAAGAGTTACGTGTTACTGAAAACTGAAAAACAAATCAAATAAATGTACCTACGATATGTACCAACCTTAATACCTCTATTATTCTTGAATCAAACAAAGGATTAAGCACTAAACCTTCACCAAAACCGGGCCGCCATATCTGGCCTCACCATCCATTTGGACAAGGGAAAATCCTCCTATAAATATTTACCCCTTTAATGTTAATTGATGATAACAGTACTAGTTTGAAAAACAATTATGATACTATTTTTACTATACCCTTATCACAAGGCATAGACAGAATTGAAATACATAACTAATTAATTAAGTAGGTTTGGTGTTTTTTTTTCTACGTTTATTGTTGAATAAATGACATAGTTAATTAAACACAAAAAAAAGTAAAAATATAAGAAATATTAATTAAGATAATATATTACAAAATAGTATTATGGTTTTTTTTTCAATTCAAGCAATTTTTAGGGTTCTGTTGCTCAAAAGAGTTCTTTGAGGGAGCAGTTGTCTACAGGGCATTATACACTTATGCTCCTGAATTGGCAGACCTTTAGAAATTCTCAATTTACCTGTTCATAATATTCGATATCTTTGTTCATTATTGAGAATACCAAAAACAATTTTCATTTTTTTATTTGCAGCCACCATTCGGCCTCTTTGCCCTCCACCAAATTTTTTAAGGAACCCAGAGTTTTACGTGGTTAAAATGAAATTTGGTAAGTACTTTAAAATTAATGTGTAATCAGACAATGAAAATATTACCATAGCTCGCGGTTTCGTCCGCATTTGGGATTCAGATCCCGTTCATTGCTGATAGTAGCGTGATGATGATAACAATCATAATAGCCTGTGTTAGTACCTGATAACGTAACTTTCTAATGACGAATTTTTGAAATCGTTATATAATACTTATTAGTTAGTATTTTTTTCATATTTACAGTTCTTTATTAGGTTTACATATTTACACATTATCTAATTAATGTTACAAATAAAATAAAAGAAACCTTTTAAAAACTAAAACTAAGACTAAAATTAAAACGCGTCGCAGAATTCCTCCGCATTGCATGCCTCTTGTGGCAGCGTTAACAGAAGACTGGCTGCATTGCCACGTTGTATGGGAATGCTTATTCTCTGACCTAAAAAGAGGCCAGCCCTCTGGTCACGAGAAGCGTCGACCATACTCTTCGCAATCTCCCTGAAGAGATAAAATGTTAGCGCTGTCATGATGTAACCGAGTCATGAAGTAAACAATGCTGATTCTGTTGCGCAAGTTACCTAAGTTTGTCCAAAAATTTGTTTAAGTCCATTTATTAAAGTCTGTATTTAGAATTCTGGTGTAGACTTTGATAAATGGACTTAAATTTGAGTTTTGCAATTTTTTTTTCAACATGCCATACAACGCTATAGAGACCCATGGTAAGCTTAACTAACTTGTGTTATGGAATCTAGAATGTGGATAAATATACTTAGATACTTTTTTATTGTAAATATATACATAATATTATTATTATTATTATTATTATTAGGTTATCAGGCAGGCAGTCGTAGGCAACTGATAATGCCTGTATCCAGTTTCCATTTTCATATTTTACTTCTCATTTAGTTTGAGGTAATATGTGTCAAGTCTGTTTTTGAACTGGTTGATACTGTCAGCTGATATCACATGTTCTGGGAGTTTGTTCCACGCTCTGACTACTCTGTTAGTGATGAAGTGTTTGTGGGGATTGTTGTTAGAGAAGCTAGTACACAACTTTAGATGGTGCCCTCTTAGGTGTGCATTCTCGTTACGAATAAATAGGGTATCAAAGTTCTTTATATCATAGTGCCCATTCAAGATTTTAAATGTTTCTATAAGGTCGCCGCGGTCCCTGCGTTCCTTCAGAGTTGTGAGTTTCAGCATTGACAAACGCTCTTCATACGTCCGCTGTTTGAGATTCCTAGGGACTTTCGTAAATCTTCGCTGCACTCTCTCTAGGAGATCAATATCCTTGACGAAGTAGGGACTGCAGACTTGAAATGCATACTCCAAGATAGGCCTTATGAAAGTTTTGTGGATCTTCAGCATCATTTCTGGAGTTAAGGTTCCAAAAGCTTTTCTGGTGAGGTAGATTAGGCTGTTGGCCTTCTTGGTAACTGCTGTTATATGGGCCTCCCACTTCAGGTCTTCGGTAATCTTCACGCCTAGATCTGTCTGAACTTTGACTTCCATGAGTTGTGTGTCGTTTAGTGTGTATGCATGATGAGGATTCTTTGTGTAGTACCGTGCATTTCGACGCATTTAGATTAAGGAGCCATTCCTTTGACCAGTCTGCTATTCTGTCTAGGTCTGCCTGAAGATCTTCATAATTGATCAGTGGATTTGCATAGAGTTTGGTGTCATCGGCAAAGATACTGACATTGCATTCCAAGCAGTATGGTAGGTCAAAAGTGTAGATAATGTACAGCACTGGGCCTAAGACGGAGCCCTGCGGCACGCCACTGGTTATCATTCGTTGATCTGAAAGGCTTTCCCCCACTCTCACACGAAAGGATCTTTGTTGTAGGAATGCACTGATCCAGGCTAGCAACTTTCCACGAATTCCTACAAATTCTAGTTTATAAAGAAGTCTCTTAATCGGGACCTTATCGAAGGCCTTTTCGTAGTCTAAGTAGGTTACGTCTGTCGGCTCTCTAAAATTAAAATCATTCGTCCACTGCGACAAACACGACAGCAGGCTGGATATAGTGGAGCGGTGTGGGCAAAAACCATGTTGCTGGTCGGGGATTATAAGATGATTGGTAAAGAAGTCCCTTATATGTTTCACAATTATTTTTTCCATGGCCTTGCAAGCTACACATGTCAGGCTAATGGGTCTGTAGTTAGAGGGCTCCAGTTTACTTCCCTTTTTAAATATCGGTGTTACATTTGCAGTCTTCCACAAGTCAGGCAAGACCCCCGTGTCATATGATGTTTGCATAATGGTTGCTAAGTGATCTATAAGGTCGCATTTTTGTAATATGATTACAGGGATCTCATCCGGTCCCGCTGAAGAATCCGTTTTCATTTCTTTAATGGCGTTAAGAATTTTGTCTTTTGTAAACAAGAGGTTGTTAATGGAATCTGAAACTCGGAGTACTGGATCCAAGGTTGGCAGTTGGTTAAGTGGTTCTATTTGGTAGACACTTGCAAACTGATCCGCGAATGCTTTGGCTATTTCATCAGATGCGGTCACAGTTTCGCCTTGGGAGTTACACAGAACTGTTGGAATGCCTATTTTTGATGTAACTTGTTGTTTTATGTAAGAGTAGAACTTTTTCGGTCCAGCCCGCAATATGCCCTTTTCATACGTTATACGTGCTTTTTTATTATGGTTTACTAGTTTGTTATTGGTTTCCCTATACTCTTCGTAAATTTCAGGGAGTCCAGTCAAGGTGTATCTTTTCCACAGTGCCACTTTCTGTCTTATTAATTGCTTCGTGTCATTGGATACCCAAGGTTTATTCATAGTATGACGTTTGTACATTGTACGTGGAACATGCAGACTTATTGCTTCTTTAAGTAAATCATGAAAAGTTTCGTATTGACTCTTGGCACAATCCATACTGGCTAAGCTTCCAGACGACAAAGTGTGTAACTGTTCATTGATTTTATGAAAGTCTGCTCTTTTGTAATCAAGTCTATGTGTTAGTTTGCGATTCTGACTAGGTGCCTGAAGGTGTATGGTGGTCACTAGACATGTGTGATCGCTCTTTCCAATAGCTGCTTGATGGTCAATATTAGCTATTAATGGTGTATCATTGGTTAAGATCAAATCCAAAAATGATGGTTGATTTCCCTGCCGAAATCTAGTGTGTTTGTCCACCAATTGCTCAAGGTTGCTGCTTTTATACCATTGTACAAAGTTATCCTCTTTTGGGGTGAGGTATCCACTTACATCCAGTGGCCACTTCACCCCACGAAAGTTAAAATCTCCCATTATAACTACTGTGTTAGTTTCAGACACATTGGTTAGATGGGTCAGTAAGATATTGTCCTGATCCAATGTTGAGTCCTGTCCTCGGTATAATCCACATAAAAAAAATATTATACGTACAAATACCCAGACCAATGTAAATAGTCATATTCATGCATAGAAATATTTGCACTGGGATCGAACCAGCCGCGCCTTACCTTGTAATTATTTTTTTTCAGGTTCAGACTCAGACCTTGGCAAGGAGGTTATCAGTGTTGTTCACATTCCTGGTAAAATGTGTAAAGACTTCTATGTTGCCGCCAATGTTAGCGTTTTATATTATTTTATAACATTAAGAATACATTTTAACATAACATAACATAAACTCACGCCTGTATTCCCCGAAGGGGTAGCAGAGGTGCTAGCACCCACATTTCGCCAGTTTATGTTTAGGTCCCAAAGTAAATAGGTGGCGAGCCTATTGCCATTAACTGGGCACTTATAAACCTGCGATAAATACACACATAACTTCGAAAAGTCATTGGTGTGTGCCTTGGTAAACCTGGGATCGAACCCGACACCTCGTCTCAGCAGTCCATTACCAATACCACTAGGCTACCGCAGTTTAAACAGTTAACACTTAAGACAAAATTAGCACTCACGACCGTTAAATTAATGAAAAAAGAGTTCGGGAAATTTAAATACCGTATAAAACTAAATTATTTTGGCTGACAAATTCACAATAACATAGACGGAACTCATAGAATGAGCGTGTGAAGCAGCCTAAAATAATATTATAAAGTAGTGCCATTTCGCTCGCACTCATGAGTGATACTACTTTAGTAATAAGATTCGGCGGTTTCACACGCTATAATAGTTCTAAGCGTTTCGTTACGCTAATACAATTAGCTATTCTGTGATTCTTTTAGTCTGTGTTGACAAAGACTTCCATGTTTTCAGTTGTACAGCAAAATGATGCGTCCGCCACATGTGGCGTGCGCAGTAGAAATAAAGACAAAAGAAGTGTGTGTGTGGAGCGCGGGAGCGGCCTTGGTGTCTCGAGATGCGTGGGGTAGATGGCAACTGGTTAGTTTAAATTTGTTTTTAAAATAATTATTCTCTTTCTTTCGCAATTAGCTGTATGGACATTTACGTTATTTTTAAAATATCTTCAATATATTTTAAAAATAACGTAAATGATAACGTCGGTAGCTTAGTGGTTAAGAAGTCGGCCTTACGATCGAGAGGTCCCGGGTTCGATCATGGCCATTTCACTACCGACGTGAACCCACTCCTAGCACAAGCAATTTAGCTTAGTTGGAGGGGTTAGAGCGAATATTAGTAACTTCGGTTTTAATATTATTTTTCAAACAAAACAAAACAACGTTACTGAAAGCAATTTTTTTGCCATTTTTCACGTCTGGAAACTGCATAAATCAAAATTCTAAGTGAACTCGGTGTGCGATTCCAAATCGTACTTGGCCGGATATTTGTTCATTATTTAACTTTTGAACCAAGATCTTTAATTTTTACTCCGTTTTTTAGCTCGGTGTAGGTGTGCGGGGACCAGGATGCGGGGCCCCGTCTCGGTACCTTGACATGATGAGCTACTATCCTTGGATCGAAGACAGTCTCGCCAAATTCCAGGAATTTACCATTTCCAGGATAAATTCACAAAAATATGTTTTGCGTTGTAAGTTGTTTTGAAATATAAAGATACTTACAATTCATTATTATCAGGGAAGTGAAGATTACCATTAGAGATATCGGGATATTCAGCATGTTTTGTTTCGACTTTCCAATATTTTGCCGATATTGCAAGCATCATGATCACGGAGGAACTGAAGTATTATATTGTGCGCATGATGCTTGCAACATCGTCGAAATATCGGCAATTCGAAACAATACATGGTAAATATCCTGATGTCTCTTATAGTAATGTGAGTGATCATGACACTTTAAATATCTATAATGAATAAGACACTTGTATTTTTGCTAAGTATTTTATTTTTTAATCTGTTCGGTTTTGCCACACGGCATTCTCCAATGCTTATAATGACGGTTTTAGAATTGCTAGTTCTAAATACTGTAACTGCCGCGAAGTGAACCGGTGTTATTCAATATGTATAGCAAGTTTCACCATGTGCCATCGATCATCGTCGGTACCTTAGTGGATAAGGAGTCGGCCTTCCAATCGAGAGGTCCCGAGTTCGAATCCTGACCAATACACTACCGACGTGAACCCACTCCTAAGACAAGCAATTAAGCTTAGCTGGAGGGGTAAAAGGAAAATTAGCAATTTCGGTTCTAATGTTCTTTTTAAAAGAAAATACCGAAAGGATAAACTAAAAATATTGTGTAAACTTTTAGACAACCCCCAGGAAACAAGTGGTGGTATTGACCCAGACGTAGTAGGAGACCGCCACTTCCAAAGATTTGGTGCTTGCGATGAAGAAGAAAAAGAAAATTTAATATACAGAGAAGTACTGAGTATGCGTACAGACACGCCGGATGAGCAAACCGTAAAATACAACGTGCGTTGGTTATTTATTTTTAAACTACCTACATTTTTGAGCTGTTTTTGAATCTTCCAAATCAATTAATAAAAATAATTTTATAAGATGTCGTAAGTTTTGAAATCACTTGTTTTGAAAACTTGATTCTTATGAATTTTTACAGCTAACAATTTTCGAGACCGTTGAATTCACCTGCTTAACCTTAGAAATAATCAATGGATCAACGGCATCAGAAATGCGTATCACACACGATTGTGACAGAGTGCAAGGAGGGCCTGCATGCTACAAGCATAAAGGTAAATGATAGCCTCTAACAACCTAACTAATTAAAAGTTTAAAACTAAAACCCGACTACCGAATAATCACGCTCTAAAAAGAGACAAACAAGAAAATCTCATGGATAGCCGTGGTCGTATGCCACTTTTCCCTTGAATATATTGTTTTGCTAGAGCAAGTGGCATACGACCACGGCTATCCATGAGATTTTCTTGTTTGTCACTTTTTAGAGCGTGATTATTCGGTAGTCGGGTTTTAGTTTTAAACTTTATTTTCTGTTTAAATTATTTTGGAGCAAGGTAAAGCTAATAATTTATACATATTTGAAATGAGCTCATTAAACACTTTCATTTGATACCAAAAACAGCATATTTATCTAAAATTTATTTTTTAACATAGTACCTTATGAGCGCTAGAGGGCGCCACACAAGATTGGGTGACACGTCATGTAGCCTATAACCATCGGACAATCAAGCCACTTGTAACGATACTTCATTTGTCCAGTTCTAATAAGTGGTTGAGGAGCTATGAGTGAACAAATGAACATACATACATCCATATATACATACATACATAGCCTGTCAAAATCATAACCCTCCTTTTGGCTTCGCCGTAGTCGGGTAAAAATACGCAGACGACATCACTGCTAAAGACGGCTAATTCAAATTAAACCCCGGTACAGTCAGCATCAGAAAGATCTTGACGAACAGAGTGCTCAAAATGATCTTAATTTCGTTTTTTGACCCCCTTTGAGCCCTTTGATAAGAAAAAAAAAATTTGACCGATTGTTCTGATATTTGATACACACCTTTAGTTCGGACAATAATACCGTATTAGTACATTATGATATAAGTGCGGTAAGTTGAAAATTACAGCCGAGGCGATATTACTAGCCCGAGCCATCGGCGAGGGCTATAAGGAAGCAGAGGCTGTAATTTTCAAAGCGCACGTATGTTATACGACGTTTTATAACATATTTACGAGGAAATTAATAATTAATACAGCGAAAAAAAAGCGCGCGGAATTATTTTTACTTGTCCACAAAAAAGCGATGCGCGCGCATCAACGTTTTTTTTTTAGGCAAAGGTACAAAAACAGCCAGTATTACTAATAAAGTAAATTAATATTTTTGTTACAGATAAATGGTTGTAATTTATTGTTAAAATTAATTAAATTAAAGAATTAAATGTTTATTTGTTATATTTTATTTCCCAAAGTTAATTTTATTCATAAAATATTGACCACTTTCTTGACTTAAAACCTCTTTGCTAAGATTTTTAAAAGTATCGTTCACGGAGTATCTTAAAACTTTATTAAAAAAAAAACACGTGCCTTTTACATTACATTATCGCACAAGTACGTAATGAGATACATTACGATATTGAAATTGGTGTAATTATAACCACTTTACGAGCAAATATGTTATAAAAATAAATAAAACACTTTGATTTGCTCTTAATACAAGAGCTTTAAGATCATTTTGAGACTTCGTCGTCAAGATATTTATGACTGTACCATCACATCTGGCCACTTATCTAGAGGGGCAAAATCTTCAGCTGGTAGTGAAGGTGTTAATTGCATTTTTGTCCACAGGCTCGCAATTTGACATAGCAGTATACATATCATTTGGAGAGACATGTCTCTTCGAGTTGGCGGCGTGGGGTCACCACATTGATATGACTTTGAAAGACATTCAAGAGTGGAAGTGGCGAGAAGGGGAATACTACGATGATTTCAGTATGACCAGAGTGGAATATCGCGGTACCGCTGACATGACTGGTTTTGGTTTTGAGCCGCTAGATAGAAAGGAATGGTTACCAACGTACGATTTATGGACCACTACTGAATATGTCTGGTGGGATTTGACTACGCTACCACCTGAATTCTGTGAGCCATCTTTTGTTATCTTTTTTTACATATCACACAATTATGTTTATTTCTGTACCATAGTAATCATCATTCTTTGAACCTTTTTCCAACGCAATTGGGGTTGGTTTTCCTGTTTAACTGTGATACGACTGAACTTAGATATTTTTCACAAACTATTACATTACATTATTAAGATATAACTATACTGCACAAACTATTCCTTTAAAGCAAAAATAGTTACGTATCAAATATATCTTGAACCTATTGTATTTTTAAATTCATAAAAACAAAAACACATAATATCGGAATAGAACTTTTATCAATGCAAGATTGCAAATAATTCGCTGGTCTAAAATGAAAATTAATTAGGTATATTTAGGTAAAAAAATTAAGAAATAGCAGCATTGGTTAGCGTCTGTAGAATTATCTTTATTATAAACAGAGGGTTTTCATTTTCAACTCTCAATAATACATAATCCTGTCAATGTTGATAATAATTGACACAATATAACAATATTGTGACAATATCATCAATTATTGCAAACGGCGAAAATATGATAATATTACCAACAATTATTTATTTGAGCCGTTTGGGGCCGAACAAGGAGTTCGTGGGGTCCGAGCGCACGGTTGCTCTATTTACACATCGTATTGGCATTGCCATCCAACGTGCCATTTGGGAACGTTATCTACCAGTCGACATCAAGGGGAGGAATTTCTTCGACGCCCGAGCCCCCCCTCCCCCCCCACTCCTTTTTGACTTCTTTTATATTCTCGTAAATATTTTAGTTAACTAAATTAGTTTTCATTTAATATTTGAAAAAAAAATGCGATTCAGAAAATAATGATTTTATATTATTGGATCACGATACTGGATGGATATATTATATTGATGACAAGACGCGTCCTAAGTAATTCTCTGGTTGTTTCAGTGCCAGTCGACAACGAATATACTACTAAAAAACGCAAAAAGCCACCAAAATATAAAACGATTAAATACAAGGGAGTACAGCCTCATTGTCTGCTGTGGTTCATGTGTTGGAGTAATAACAACATTGTTAACGTAAACACAACTAATCCAAGTTTTATTAAGTAGGTCGCTCACCGAAGCAGCATTCAGTAATCTTACAGCAAAGCTTGCTTGCTGCTTTTGTGAGACCTGCTTTATTTATATATCTGCTTATCTATATATAATTATATGTACTAGTGGTCGCCCGGTGGTCGAAATTCGACCATAAATAATTAAAAATTAAAAGTTTTAACATTATTAACGTTTATTTATTCAAAAAAATCTCAATATGTATTATTGAGATTTTTTTTCAAAAAGAGCGGTATTCCAGTATATAAGACTATAGACAAATAATAACTATATCATGTCTGAAGTTGACTACATACTAATAAAGGTTTGGAAAATATCGTATTCTCCGTCCACGCAATTTTCGTAAAAACTGACACAAAGTGTTAACTTCACCCTGCTTCGCCTATTAATCAATAATGGTATTAATTTATAATTCCTTACAATTTTTTTTTGTATCTCTTTTTTTATTCGTCAGCTGTGAATATTTCAAATAGGTATAGGACTGTGCGTATTACCAAAGCTTTAAAAAAAAGTATGAACACTTGAGTAAAAGTTGACCACAGACTAACAATAATTAAAGTTTTGGGGAATCGCATACTTCTCCGTTCGCGCAATTTTTGTAAAAAGAGATGCAAAGTTACCTATTTATTTATCAATATATATTAAGTTAAAACCTCCTTACTATTTCTTATATTATTTTTTTTATGTCGTCAGCTGTCAACATTTCAAATAAGTACGGGTTTTTTTTGGCCGGAAAGCGTAGAGGACGCATCGCGGTATTATTTTATTTTCCGAAATTGGTGTGAATTCAAGTTTTTATGTATAAAAATGGTGAATTTTTAGCCTGAATGCCTTGGACAACGCACGTGTAGGAAAGTGGCATATTACAGTGAATAGTGATTATACGCGTTCAATCCAAATCCTGGGGAGATTTGGATTGTTTTTAGTAGTAGTAGTAGAAACTGTAATAATTTTGTAAAAATTTATGAAGAATAAAGATTATTATTATTATTAAAGATTATTATTAGTAAAGTCCCCACAACGTTACTAAGGCATGAATTATCTATTTATCATTCACCATCATCATCATCATCATCATTATCATCATCATCATCAACATCACCATCACCATCTCACCATCATTAATATCATCCACTGTTATTTCAATGAAGAAAATATTTGTAACTGATGATAAGGCAGCGTGGTCATAGTACCTTAGCCTGTTCCGAGAGGAACTAAAGAAACAAAAAAAAAACTAACAAAAATAACTGTATGTACACGTAAGTGACATGCGTATGTGTGTGTGAAAATTGGCTATAGTGTGCGTAACGTTTATTTTAATAAAAATAAGGTATTTTAATGCATTATTATAAAAAAATATTAATCTTATGCACTTCTCTTCGGTATGAACTATCAATATGCCAAATCTCACCCTCCTACGTACCCGCAATTTTCGTAAAAAGGGATCCAAAAATTTTCCTTCACGTATTAATATATAGATATAAATAAATCCCTACTTCAGGCTCACGAAATCACGCGTGAACGGCTAGCCCAATTTCGCTAATACTTTCTTGGTTCTTATACAGTTTAAAAAATAAGAATATTGCTCGGTAAATTAGAAAATCGATGAATACTTAACGTATCTAAGCATAAGCAATACTCTAATATTTTCTGTTAAAGAGAATCATCTATAAACGTCCTTAACTTTTGATCTTTATCCTTACAATCGGCCGAAAAGAGTACCGTATTCACCGTATGTTCACGGAACATGTCGTGTCTATTATGAGTCATCCCCATTCCGTGTAGAATTGCGTGTGCGATCTCACCGGGCATTCTACATATCGGCGAAATGAGTACCATCTGCGAAAAATAGGACGTATTTAGGAAATTTGCTCAAGAGTTACAGTTAACGAAAAAATTACTTAAAACTGGTACCTTCAACTAATCTTCAAAAGAGATAATTCTCTTTATTCTTTATTAGAATAGAACTTCCACACTTTCAATATTCACTGTATAAATAAGACAGGAAATTTCGGTTATATTGGGAATCTGCTATTTTGAGAATCTAGTATTTTGAGAATCTAATATTATGCGAATAAAGGGAAAAAATCATTACCCTCCTTCCTTCGGCAGTCGGGTAATAATAATTTTTGATCAGAATTCGGATCGGAACGATCCTTCTCTTAAAGGAAGAATGCTTTGACCACTTAGGCACCAAACCTTAGTCCGGATTGGTTAAAAAAAATTCTATCTTATTTCATAAAAAGAAACACTTTATATCTATTTATCATGATTTGAACGATGTTTATTGCATTAAATAAATATTTATTTAATTTCTCTTCAGTTTTTTATGAGAATACCTTTGTCCAACTCAAAATGATTCATAATTAACGGACTTGCTAGGTGTCTGGAGCCCAAAAAATCTAGGCCCAAGCGTACCTTAGTTGCAAGCTAATTGACGGACAAGGCTTACCTCTTGTATTGGGGGGACAGCCGGCAGTTATTCCATAAAAGCCTTCCAAACTCCAAACCAAATTACGGTAGAGGTTAGAATAGAGGTAAGAAAACTCTAGACTCCAAAGTGTAAGCTTCGTGAACGACCAGCCCCCTAGGGAAGTGAGAATTCGCTGGCGTATCGGAGAATAGAACGGCGAATGTATGGGAATTGACATAATCTGAAATTCGATGACGATATGTGCTGACCAGCGAATTGTCACTTGTCCGCCATCTTGGGGAGGCCGCCATATTGGATTTGTAATAACGTTGTTTAGCTATTCATGTATTGTTATCAGAGCTCAGAACGTGTGCAAGATTTCATCCTAATCAAAGACCGGGAAGTGGAATTAAGATTCCAAGATTTTCTTACATACATACATACAAGTGAAGCTAATAAAAGCGTGTAAAAAAACATACCCGACGTCCAACTGGTTTCTTGTAAAATGTCAGGCAACAATTCTCGAGTGCTGAAGTGAAGACATAGTAAATGTATGTATAGTTAGTACGTTGTATGACAAGCCGGGGGTCTTGTTCCTCAAACGTAAAACAGGAACGAGCTTCCAAGAACATATGAGCACTTCTTACTAAACTTATGAGACGATTGCGATTTCTAGATGCTGGACAAATATGAAACATAATCAAAATATTGATACTCTCTTTTTTAAGTGCAAAAATTCCTTCAGGCTTCAGTTCACCGAAACTAATACTGAGGTAAAGTAAAGCCAATGAGACGAGAGAAAAAAGGTAAACAAAGCGACCATTACTGAGTTACGTTGCGATAACTAGCGATTATTTTCTTTGTCCTTATCGCTCATATCACACGTACGAGACAATGGCCGAGCGACAGCTGTCATTGCGTGTTTCGTAGTACAGGAAAGCTGTCAGCACAGTGGTTCTAAACTGTCAGATCCGCCATCTTATGAGCAATTTCATTCCTGTCTGGAATGCACTTGAAGTGATACGTAATAATTTTAGAATAAAAATGTTTGAAACCGCTGAAACTTTGTTTACCTTTTTTCTCTCGCTTCGTTGGCTTTACTTTAGATACTTCCGACTTGAACTGACTAAAAGAGCACGGTGTCTCTCGCGTTATTGCGGTACGGGGTACGGGTAATCTGGTGCATTACATATACGTACATTTGTGTGTGTATTAAATTCCACCCAAGAATTATTTACATGTATACATAATACTCACACCTGTAAATCCCCGAACGGGTGGGCAGGGGTAAAGATCGCGTGAGGAACTCACGCATCCGCGGCAGCCTTCATGTCCGTGACATCGCAGATAAAATGCAAGAGAGCCGCCTCCGCTGGCGCGGCCACGTCTTGCGGAAACCGCCCAGCTACGTGGGTAACAAATGCCTGGCAATGGCGCCCCCACCCGGTCCAGGTAGAAGGGGTAGGCCCAAAAAGTGCTGGCTTGGCGTCGTGGAGGGTGACATGCGTGAAAACGGTCTCACTACCTTGGACGCCCAAGATCGTGCGAAGTGGAGGAGGAAGAGCCGGAAGGCGGACCCTGAGCTCCGAGGGCACCGTGGCCTCGGATGCAATCAGGACTAACTTCTTTATGTGGATGATGATGGGTGGGCAGGGGTGTATTATTGCCCACATTTAATTGACTATGAATTTCTGTCCCACGTAATAGGGAGCAAGCGTTTTGCCGTCAAGCGGACACTTAGTTATGGGCTGTATGTTCACTGTCAGATGGAGAACACCCCTAATCCTTAGTTGCCTTCTACGACACTCACAGAAAAAGATGGAGTAACCCTACTCTACTTCACCGGGAACAAACACGTTTCAGACACAAAACATAATAATAATAAATATGCCACAACATTCTACACAACGCACCTAGACCCATGGTAAACTTTTATAGCTTGTGTTATGGAATCTAGAATGCGGATAAACATACTATTTTTTTTTTTTGTAAATACATACATATTAGAAACACCCAGACCAATGCAAATAGCCATATTCATTCATACAAACACTGAGCGGGAATCGAACCCGCGCCTCCTGCGTGGCAGTCACGTGCACTACCGCCACGCCATTATGAAAATTAAAAAGCCTTACTTACACAACGAAAAAAAATTATACACAAAAGGTATCCGTCCATTAGCCCAATCACAAGGCCAATCTGGAGGCATACCGATTTCTGTAGAGACATCTAAAACAATTAATATAACCACCATATAAAACACATTAACGAAAACTAAACACCTTTTTAAATTTTCTACGAACCATTGTCGCAATCCTCTGAAATAATTATATTTAAATTACAAAGTAAAACAGAAAGATTTATTATCCAATTTCCGATAAGGCTGTTCCACGGCATTGTGTGTAAACGTTTCGTGCTGTATGAATTGAATAATGGAAACTTATCGATCTCATTATTTTTCTACTATAAAATATGATGTCATATATCAAGGCAGCTTCGATGAATCATGGTTCAAATACTATGAATATTGATAATATATTTTCGACGTGTTTTGACTATGCGATAATTTTTTTGTTCATTGAATCTAGCCATTGCTCTGTTATGTATAGGACGCTTGCCTACTGTGAACCTGTGTGTGCGCCAATTGCAATGCTCTATTCTCTCGATACGTTTACGTTAGACGAATCGCTAGTACCCGTTTCTTCATAGAATCTTAGTACCCTATTTCCTTCCTGAATAATGCCTCTACAACAATATTTTTGCTTTCATAAAATCAAGATCTACTTTACGCGTGTCCCTGTTCGGTAAAAAAATAAAATATAATCGACTGAAGATGACAAATAAAAGATTTAAAAATATTTACCGGTGCGCTTGGAGGACCCATCCCCTAAGTCTTTACCCAATTTAGTTGTGATCGGCTTTCCAATCTATCTATGATGCGACTGAACTTTAATATTCGTGATACGACTGCCATTTGACCTCCATAATTAATTAGCCATATTGAAGTTCTGTAGCTAGACTAGATGTGGAACTTTTTAGAAGACCAACTATCTGTCACGACTTCCACGACATACATTCTTCTTACACTTCTTGAAAGACTTCAGGTTTTTTATTACTTACAGACATACATATAATCACGCCTTTATCCCTGGAGGGTTATGCAGAGGTTAATTAAAACCCACATTTCACCAGTTATTGTATTCGGTCCCACGTAATAGGGGGTGACCATAATTGCCGTATCCCGGGCACTATTATTGACTCGAGCCATGAATCTGAAGCTGAGTCTGGGCTGTATATATCTCTCTGATGTTAAGCAGCCGTTATTTGCCTTGTACGATACCGCACGGGAAGAGATGGGGTGGCCCAAACTCTACTCAGTGAACCCTGCGGCTACACTACTTATAAAATAAATAATACTTACTTATTAATAAAACTTATAATCATCAGAATTGCATTTTCCGTATGAACATCTATGGTCGTTGTTACGGGTACATGGAGCCCTAAAAAGTCCGAATATTCTAACTACAGAATTTCAATATTCACAAATTGGTTGTGGAGGCTAGATGGCAGTCCCAAGGAGGGCCAAACCCACACCCACAAATGGCGTGCGGATTTAGTCGGTACGGGTCCGACACCGATATACGGCAGGGGAGGCATAGGTAAGAACCGTTCAATTGGAACCGATAGTGATATGTGACGTTAGTTGAATATAAATTTCTTTTCTTGGGTTCTCGCACGAAATATTTTTACCCCCACCCGGCAGGGTCGGTTATGTTGGACTCAAACTGACTAAAACCGCACGCCACCTTGGTTCTTCACATGCCGGGCTAGAAAATTTCCTAAAACATATACTTATGTACAAGCACTGTGGCTGGTCGGCGTGCGGTTTGAGCCGGTTCGAGTCCGACATAACCTCCCCTGCCGGAGCTGGCCGGACGTATCCGAGGGGATATCCGCACGAAAAAAAAAGCTGATCCAGGACCATCTCCAAAATGTAGGTGCGGGAAG
This sequence comes from Eilema sororculum, assembly GCA_914829495.1. Lineage (NCBI taxonomy): Eukaryota > Metazoa > Arthropoda > Insecta > Lepidoptera > Erebidae > Eilema > Eilema sororculum. The sequence goes on along the minus strand of OU618552.1, from coordinate 11,908,405 downwards.
CAAGGCATCCCTATCTTGCCCCGGAAGGTGGGGGGTTGGGGCAATTCTGCTTCCAGTCACTCCTAGACCTGAATCTCTCACGGACTCTGTTAATAGTCTAATTCTCCAGGTATTACTTGCTCGTAGAAGGAGGCGACCACGTTACTACCCGCAGCATGTACTCCACCACCGCCTCGAAGGATATCGTGTGGCCTAACCCTATGACAAAACACTTATGAACAGTTACTAACAATATTTTAATAATAATAACAATATTTGAATAATAAGTGAAGTTTCAACGAAGAATTTCTCTTTTTAGAATTTGAAACAATTATGACGAGTCGGCCAGTTTATAGCCTCTTTTATACTTTTCGATCTTGTTATTGTCGTCATTAGTAGGCATGTCATCTATACTATGATATAATTAATATATAATTGTAATGTAGTTATGTCTGTACATAAGATATACTTAAAGCATATTTGAATTATGTTATACTAAGAGGACTTCCTAGCATCTGTTTCCTCATAGTACCGTTCTCCCCTTTTTCCTCCCTGAATATTGCTTCTAGAACAATATTTTTATTTTCGTATAATCAAGATCTTCTGTTCGTATGTCCCTGTTATTTTATTTTGGTCGGCAGTCAATAAAATAAGAAAATATGATCGTCTAAAGGTGACAAAAAATGACTAATTCTTACTGGCATGTTTGGAGGACTACCAGACAAATTCGAAAAGATTTTAACGATATAAAAAATAACAGGAACATGTATACGCTATTTGTTAATAAAAGGGTGTGAAAAATATTCAAATCGGCGTAGTTTTCGCTGAAAAAAACGGGAAATACGAAACCTCGATTTTGCCCAAAAAAATTGTGATAAAATCGGTCTGAGTTGCGGCTATCCTTATCGCACTCTACGGGGACAGGAGTGAGACGGGGGCGACGGCAATAGTGGCGTTCAAATGACTGGTTCAGATTATTCGCTAGCTAGGAAGTCCTCTTAACGATTCTAAACCTAAAATTACATCATAGGATTCTTGTCTGTTTGTCCGCAATGATTGCAAAAAAGTCGCATCAAAATCCGTTCTGTATCGTTTCATTAGAAAGGTTTTTTTTTTGTTTGGATCGTCGGATTCAAAATCTTAAGTTTTGATCGCAACTGGTTGAGTAAAACCGGAGACGGAGATATGACCAAAACTCGCTATAACTAACATCACGTGGGTGAAAACGCGGACCTCAACGTAGTACCACGACGTCAATAAGTAGTACCTGCATAAATCAAGGCACGATCAAGACAAGCAGCTTAAGCTGAAACAATTGACACTTCAATGACGTCATGTAACAAATATTGGAAGGGATGGATTGAATTCAAAATCTCTCACTCTCTCTCTCTCTGTCTCTCTCTACACACAGATGACGTGTGATGAAGACTCTGATAGGTTCACAAACGCTGACCATGCGTTCACGCATTAATAACCCGGTTTCTGGGCGTAATGCGACGGCAATAGTGGCATTCAAGTGACATGTTCAGGATTGTTCCCTAGGTCGGCACTCCTCTCTCGGGTCACCGATATTATCTACTATGCCCAGGTCGAAAAGGAAAGATATGGCTCCTTCCTTTCATCGCCACAGTCTATGTCTTCCAATATCCACCTACATACTGAAAGGCATACAAAATGACTGGTTCAGTGTAAATAATATAATAACACTGAATAAATCACTACAGAATCCGTTGAAAATAGTTTTATTTTCAATAAACTGCCAATTAGGTTATATTGAATACATTTTATACAAAGCTAAATCTGGAGCCAATCAGTTAAAGAAAAATATAATTTTCCCATAAATATGATGCTAGTCAGTAGTTTATTTAACAATTTTCTTACGTTCTGAATAGACTCGTTAAGGACAAAACTAACTCGAGTTCTTTGAAATGTTACTTTGATTAATGAACTTTTTCAATCTGAAATTATTATTGAATTGTGTTACCTACTATATTTTTCTCAGGTTATTGCACTTCAGAGGGTAGATAGGTATTTATTTTGGGTTGTGTATCTTCCATGGTTTCGGATCTCCCCGTTAAAAATAATACGCTCAAGTTACTTAAATATAGTGGAAAAGTACAAAGAAGTGTCTTACTCAATATGTGTACCAGATTCAACCAAGTGCCATCAATATCAACAGTAATAAACAAGTTACTTAACTTTTTCTGTGCAGTTTAGCATTAGATCAATCTTGGTGAACAAAGTGCTCAAAATGATCCGAATTCTGTGAACCTCCGCCCCCCTCCTGTCGATGGATTGTTCTTTCTGACATTTGGTGTAGGTACATCTTCAGTTCGGACTTTCGGACAATAATACAAGTTAAGTATAAACTACCATTAGCATTCTTTTTATTTAATCATTTTGAAACTTTGTTGTGAACATATTTCTGGCGCTGACTCTACAAGGTAATCTGGGGACGAGTCGGGGACACCGTTGTCCCCCTCCCGAGGAGGGCCAGACCGTAAGGGATGGCCCTGGGTCAGCCGGGATGCGGGGTGGCCTAGCACCGCAACCCACAGTCGGCGTGCGGTTTTAGTCGGTTCGGACCGAGTCCGAGCCGGGAGGGGAGGTAATCTCCCCTCCCGGCTCCGGCAGGGGAGGTATCCGAGGGGATTTCCGCACGAAAAAAATAAAAGGTACCTACTTGGTAATATGTGCGACTGTTGATATACAGGGTGATTTTATAGTTGTTTTGGATAGAAAGAATTTGGGCTTAGTTTCAATAGCAAAATCATCTGGAAGTATTAATTAGACGAAAGAAAATATCTGCGGTAGCCTAGTGGTATGGGTAATGGACTGCTGAGACGAGGTCTCGGGTTCGATCCCAGGTTTACCATGGCACACACCAATGACTTGTCGATGCTTTTCGAAGTTATGTGTGTATTTATCGCAGGTTTATAAGTGCCCGGTTAATGGCAATAGGCTCGCCACCTATTACATTGGGACCTAAACATAAACTGGCGAAATGTGGGTGCTAGCACCTCTGCCTACCCCTTCGGGGAATACAGGCGTGAGTTTATGTATGTATGTATGTAATTTTTTTTATATGGAAGGAAATATGTATGGGGGTTGTAAAATATTTTATTTTCTGTTACCAAATTAATACTTCGAGATGATTTTGCTATAGAAACTGTGCCCAAATCCTTTTTCCGGAAACGACTATAAAATCACCTTGTATACAAGGTTTTACAAAACAATTCTCAGTACTTAAAGTGTCTTGCGGCAACCGCCAGAGTACGTAGCTTTACAAATGCCTGACAATAGCGCCTCCGCCGGGTCCAGGTAGAAGGGGAAGGCCCAAGAAATCCTGGCTTGACGTCAACTGGTTGACAACACATGGTCTAGTCATAGTCATAGTCATTTATTTTTCAATATAGAACAATAAAATTGTTTCTTATTGACGTCAATTTTAATTCTACTTAATCTAAGTTTACCACCGCTTCCAAGGCGCTGGTGGAGAAGAAACGGCGCAACAAACTCCACTGCGGCATTTTTTGGACGTCAATTTACAATATTTATTTTCTTAAAGCTAAATGTCAACAAGTTTATATAAAACTCTTTATAATTACGAATTAAAACAATGTTACATAACGTAACAAATAAGTCACGTAACTAATACAGTACCATGCTGTAATTATAGCAATTTACGAGGGGCCTGCACCATGCTCAAGCCAGACATTTTTATCTTTCAAGTAATCATCTATCCTATAGTATGCCTTTTTGGCTCATTACCATAACCTCCCAAGAGCGTGTGAAGTGGTGAAGTGTAGGAGGAAGAGCTGGAAGGTGAATTTGAGCTTCGAGGGCATCGCGGCCTCGGATACAATCAGAATGACGACGATTATCTTACGTGGACGAGAGACGACGAGAATTACGACGTATTATCATACGTCTTAATGATGAATTGTCAGTACATAAGCGTAAACGAATATCATATTTTGTAATATAAATAATCTGTCTTTTCCAGATCAGTAGGTACAGTCAGCATCAGAAAGATGTTGGCATATTCGTATGCCAACATGATGCTCAAAATGATCTTAATTGACTGATTGTTCTGATATTTGGTACACACCTTTAGTTCTAACAATAATACTATTTAAATCAATCAAACATTTTGATTTGCTCTTAATACGAGAGTTTTAAGATCATTCTGTGACTCAAAATATTTATGACGCTGACTGTACACGAGAAAATAAAAAAAATCAGCAAACATAAGAACAAAGGCATTCTATCGATATACGAACACGATACGATATGCCAATAAATGAATCCAATCAATAAGACCTATCTCTAAAATAATGTACTGTTTCTCAGGGATCATCTTATACTGGTCATATAATATATTGCCTGAAGCATTCTAAAAGTATCTCTTAAAAAGGATACTGGAAACGAAAATGCTGCACACAACTGTTTACAATTAATAAACCATATCAATACTATGCGAGCCTTTGAAACTCAATTATGATTCAATTTAATTTACAGTACCTACCTGTTGCCGTATACCTGGTATTACAAAATAAATACGGGCGCCTTTGTTGCTTTGGCATCTTAATCAATGTATTTCTGTATCTTAATTAGAATTTTATAGAAATAATTGAATTTCATCATTTTAGAAGCTCCGGGAACGCTTACTTCTCTTTTTGATTACAAGGGTTGTCTGCCATCTGACGTTTTAATCAGGTAACGGCAATCGGACATGCAGGTGGTATTAGAACCCCGTCTGCCAATTAGCAGGTGTATTTACCGATTTATAGGGGAATTTGGCTTTAGCAGAAGGCCATGGTGGCCCTCAATAAATGAATTAATTTCTGTACTTTTATTAAAATCATAAGGAAATTATCTCGCGATCTTTTCCTTATAGGGGGAATGCCTATACAGGGGGAATAAGAGAAATATCGCGGGTTCGAGGCCTGCCCGGGAAGATTTTTTTCCCTTATTCGATTTGTATAGTTAGCATACTTAATGCTGTAATATTCATTTTTAAGGAAATTATGTCAATAATGATAGTGCTCTATAACATTCATTCGTTAGTCTTCAAGTTATTGTTTAACAGGTTTTTAAAAGTTTCATTCTACAGGGAAAATTAGTACCATACATACTGTTATAGGATTAGGATAAATACTGACCTTGGGGTATTCTTCTCAGTGATAATAGAATTTCAAATGCAACCGTAACGTGAGAAGACGGTGGATTTTAATTAGTTAACATAGAAGAAAGAACTGACATAATACTAAACCAAGTTAAGTATGTTGGATTTCACGAACGTGCGTAGTCACGAAACGGGTTGCCACTCGGAATAAGGGGCCTGCCTAGTATTTATAACCCTTTAGGATCATCTGGACAACTGTCCCAAATAGACAACTTGCCATATAGCCAACCCATCAATTCTATTGCCCACTTCACCAACTTCCCACTTCACCAACTTCCCAATTCACCAACTTCCCAATTTACCAACTTCAAGTTTGTGAGGTTATGTGTGGACAGATTATATTTTAGATGACAGTTCATGGTATTTGTGACAGTCGATTCACAACTGGTGTTGTGCTGGAATACGGCTCTAGAGGTATTAAATACGACATTTGAAATACAGTGCTCATACTAATCCTCATGAAATGTTTCGATAAAAATTAAATGAAAGCTTTACGAAGCATGAATAACTTTATGCTTTTTTAGGAAGTAAACTTGGTAAGTAATGATAACGACTACTGTTGTTACGTAAATCCACTTTAAGTACTTCAAGAAATGAAAAAGAAAATATTTGGTTTCAAAATCAATTTTATTGTTTGTTTAGTTCATAGCGACTAAGTAAATTAATTTTATGTATGGTAAAAAATATTGGCAATGTAAGTTTAGTGATGGAAACATTCTCCCTCTTGTCCGGGTCAATGGAAGTAGGAAACATTGAAATTAAGTATATGTATCTGCAAAAATGAAATATAGTTCATCACAATTATTCAATAAAATAGTCATTGTTTTATTTACCTTGCCACACGCGATCCCAACGTGGGTCACTTCAAGGCAGCGTACAACAGAGCCACAAAGGTCTGCAAGAGGGCATGCGTCAGGGCGGATGCCCAGCGCATAGCGCGGCTGGGCCAAGAGCTAGTGGCGCATCCCACGGGTAGCCGTGGCTACTGGCAACTGGCCAAAGCCGTGCAAGCCAACTTCTGCCAGCCCTCGCTGCCCCCGCTGAGCAATCCCGATGGATCTCTGGCCCATGAGCCGCAAGAGAAAGCAAATTTGCTGGTCAATCTCTTCGCGGCCAACTCCCGAGTCGATGATTGTGGTATGCAACCACGGACAATGCCCACTGGTGACCACGCAATGCCTGATATACGTATCAGGCAACGCGATGTCCGTGCAGTACTGCAATCACTCGATGTCCGGAAAGCCAGTGGCCCTGATGGTATTCCAGCGGTTGTACTTAAAAAATGTGCAGCGGAGTTATCTCCTATGCTAACGCGGCTGTACCGACTGTCCTACAGTTCGGGTACAGTGCCTTCGGCTTGGAAGGAGGCGAATGTCCAGCCGATCCCCAAGAAGGGGGATCGCTCGGACCCAGCCAACTATCGACCCATAGCCGTCACCTCAGTGCTGTGTAAGGTGTTCGAGCACATAATTAACACACAGCTCATGCGCCACCTAGAGGATCACTCCCTGCTTAGTGACCGGCAATACGGTTTCAGACCGAAACGGTCAACGGGTGATCTTCTGGCGTACATGACCCACCTTTGGGGTGAGGCTATGGAGAAGCACGGTGAGTCACTGGCAATTAGTCTTGACATCGCCAAAGCTTTCGATAGGGTATGGCACAAATCGCTTCTTTCCAAGCTACCAGCCTTCGGCCTGCCTCCTAGACTGTGTAACTGGGTTGCAAGCTTCCTGCAGGGGCGCCGTATTCGCGTCCTTTGTGATGGACGAGCTTCGGAGTTCTTGCAGGTAAATGCTGGCGTGCCGCAGGGTTCCGTTTTATCTCCCACTCTCTTTCTTCTGCATATCAATGACATGCTCTGTAACGGAAACATTCACTGCTATGCAGACGACAGCACCTTACATGGGAGTTATCACGCACATCCTGCGGCCAAGCAGTCTGATATCGCGGAAAAAAGGCAGCTTCTTGTCACAGAGCTGGACCGAATCCTGGACCACATTTCTCAATGGGGCGCTAGGAACCTGGTCGAGTTCAATGCCAAGAAGACCCAGGCATGTGCGTTTACAGCTAAGGTATCTCCTTTCCTTCCCCTTCCCACTCTTCAGAGCACACCACTGCCACTGCAGGATCACCTCACTATCCTCGGTATGGATGTTCGCTGCAAACTGAATAACAAAAACTATATCGAGAGTATCATCAAATCAGCCTCGCGTAAACTCGGAGTCCTGAACAGAGTGAGATGTTTTTTCACGCCGGAGCAGCGGTGTCTTCTATACAAGACCCAAATTCGTTCCTGCGTGGAATACTGCTCACATCTCTGGGACGGCTCCGCAAAGTACTTATTAGATGCTCTCAACAGGTTGCAGCGACGTGCGGTCTGCATTATTGGGGATCCTGAGGTCACGAACACCCTCGAGCCTTTGCAGATGCGTAGAGATGTTGCGTGTTTGGCAGTTTTCTACCGTCTCTACCATGGTGAATGTTCTGACGAGCTCTTCCAATTAGTCCCACCCTCCCCTTTCCTTCACAGGACGACACGTGCAGGGCTAAGATGTCATCCATTTACGGTGCAGAGTATACCTGCTAGAACCAAGCGTTTCAGTGATTCATTCCTATGCCGCACCACTAAGACCTGGAATTCCCTGCCAGCTCACGTGTTTCCTTCTTCCTACAGTCCCGGGTCCTTTAAGCGGGGCGTGAAAAGGCATCTAATGAGGCCGTCAAGCTGAGTGCCACCACTGTTAACATGGTAAATGTTTACGATGGTGACCCTCTTTCCGAGACTTTGCCTTTAGCTTAACATCAGGCGAGGTGAAGTAAAATTGACGTGTCCTATATAAAAAAAAAAAAAAAAAGTTCATACACTATTTACAATACGTATTCATAAAGTCAACTTTCCACGGCTCCAGATTTCACAGACGTGTGCGCGTGGACTGGGCCGTGTAATATGTTACTTCTGTGGAAGTGCACACACGTTTGTCATTAGTTGTGAACTTAAATTTGATTTCACGACGAAAAATTAATTGAAATATGTAACGAGCCTCTGTAACTTGAAATAAATTAATTTTAAATTTGAATAGTACATTATTTCGTGTTGCAACCACGTCCATGAAACCTACCTACAAACTCTCCATGGTAAGCGTACCCTGGACTCTGAACTGCAAAGAAATGCGATTCAAGAGATCAGATAATATAAAAAAAAAACCGTCAATCGTCTATTACTATGCTTTTACGTGTTCCGTATTAACACTGAGACACGACAAAAGTTCCAGTGATTTTAGCAAGCGTATATAGGTATAATACGTACATGATTATATTACATTAACGTCCCGACTCTCTCGTAAAAGCCAATGGACTTGGTCTCGCAATATGGTGACTGTATCATTTTGTTTTACTGTTATGCCACTTCCTATTACTTTCACGGTCAATCTGGCTAAAATAGAGACTGTAATAGAATTAGATTTTGTTCAGATCTTTTGACAATGCGTTCCTTTATGTGATTTTTTGAAAAACTGAAGAGTTTCTTTGTTTACTTTTTTGGTTAGCTAAACGCGCTAATCTCAGGAACTACTGGTTAGAATTGAAAAATAAGTAGGTACCTAGCTATAAATCAATAGTATACGTGAAAACCTTAGCCGACTGCTAAAGGCTTTAAGGCAGCAAGACTGCAGAAATCGAATCATTATTAGTCTTCGGTCGACAAGAGATATTGTTTGCCTAAAATTTGACTAGTCTGCCATATCTTCAAATGCAATTTACTTTTTTATGGTATGCATTTAACATATAAGTGTTGTCAAAATACGAGTAACATGCAACTGGCATAAGTGAATACAGATCGGAATAAAAAAAATACCTTACGTCTAGTTGAAAGGGCACAATACAAATAAATAAATAATTCATTTACGAGAAATAAATGGTACACCCAAAAATGAGCATCGTCCACTTGTATGCTTTTACCTTGATGGGATCTCTGGTTTGCCTGACACACGTAATGATTATGGCTAACCCTTTCATGACATAACCGTATGTTGTCGTGGGAAGCATTGTTAATAATTAAGTAGGGGTTGGAAATAGACCCCATGCTTAAATTGTTATTATTTACGTAACTACTATACAATATATTATATACAGGGTGATATAGTTTAACATGTTAGTATACTCAGGTTGTCCCATTGCATTACAATGACTACTATGACTACTTTAATGTTATTATAGATCAAGTGAGATTATGATTGCTGAAAAAATATTTTGGTAGTGCAAATTAAATTATAATTTATTGTCATAGGACAATAAATTATTTTTTCCTAAAACCGCAATGTCTTATTTTTAAAACCCTGGCGAGAAAAGTCTAAATAATGACTATTCATTGAAGGAAAAGTTGAAAGAATATTATACAAAATTCAATTTATAAATAAATAGAATTTAATGAAGAAAACTGGATATAAATACGCCTAAATTTCCATGAACGCAATGCAATCATTTCCGGACCAAACTCTCAAATTTACCGCATACTGCACACTCCGTATTGAATAAAAGCTGGCAGCACTGTCCTACAGTTCGGGTACAGTGCCCTCGGCTTGGAAGGAGGCGAATGTCCAGCCGATCCCCAAGAAGGGGGATCGCTCGGACCCAGCCAACTATCGACCCATAGCCGTCACCTCAGTGCTGTGCAAGGTGTTCGAGCACATAATTAACACACAGCTCATGCGCCACCTAGAGGATCACTCCTTGCTTAGTGACCGGCAATACGGTTTCAGACCGAAACGGTCAACGGGTGATCTTCTGGCGTACATGACCCACCTTTGGGGTGAGGCTATGGAGAAGCACGGTGAGTCACTGGCAATTAGTCTTGACATCGCCAAAGCTTTCGATAGGGTATGGCACAAATCGCTTCTTTCCAAGCTACCAGCCTTCGGCCTGCCTCCTAGACTGTGTAACTGGGTTGCAAGCTTCCTGCAGGGGCGCCGTATTCGCGTCCTTTGTGATGGACGAGCTTCGGAGTTCTTGCAGGTAAATGCTGGCGTGCCGCAGGGTTCCGTTTTATCTCCCACTCTCTTTCTTCTGCATATCAATGACATGCTCTGTAACGGAAACATTCACTGCTATGCAGACGACAGCACCTTACACGGGAGTTATTACGCACATCCTGCGGCCAAGCAGTCTGATATCGCGGAAAAAAGGCAGCTTCTTGTCACTGAGCTGGACCGGATCCTGGACCACATTTCTCAATGGGGCGCTAGGAACCTGGTCGAGTTCAATGCCAAGAAGACCCAGGCATGTGCGTTTACAGCAAAGGTATCTCCTTTCCTTCCCCTTCCCACTCTTCAGAGCACACCACTGCCACTGCAGGATCACCTCACTATCCTCGGTATGGATGTTCGCTGCAAACTGAATAACAAAAACTATATCGAGAGTATCATCAAATCAGCCTCGCGTAAACTCGGAGTCCTGAACAGAGTGAGACGTTTTTTCACGCCGGAGCAGCGGTGTCTTCTATACAAGACCCAAATTCGTTCCTGCGTGGAATACTGCTCACATCTCTGGGACGGCTCCGCAAAGTACTTATTAGATGCTCTCGACAGGTTGCAGCGACGTGCGGTCCGCATTATTGGGGATCCTAAGGTCACGAACACCCTCGAGCCTTTGCAGATGCGTAGAGATGTTGCGTCTTTGGCAGTTTTCTACCGTCTCTACCATGGTGAATGTTCTGACGAGCTCTTCCTATTAGTCCCACCCTCCCCTTTCCTTCACAGGACGACACGTGCAGGGCTAAGATGTCATCCATTTACGGTGCAGAGTATACCTGCTAGAACCAAGCGTTTCAGTGATTCATTCCTATGCCGCACCACTAAGACCTGGAATTCCCTGCCAGCTCACGTGTTTCCTTCTTCCTACAGTCCCGGGTCCTTTAAGCGGGGCGTGAAAAGGCATCTAATGAGGCCGTCAAGCTGAGTGCCACCACTGTTAACATGGTAAATGTTTACGATGGTGACCCTCTTTCCGAGACTTTGCCTTTAGCTTAACATCACGCGAGGTGAAGTCAAATTGACGTGTCCTGTGTAAAAAAAAAAAAAAAAAACATTTGCACGTAAACGGCGCGATCTACAAATACACAGGTTTGATATCGTTGGGTTGACCTTTTTGAATCAATGATGAATCCAATTTTACCCTCCCTTTACTGACGACAGAGCCTCATTTGGTCGCAGGTAAAAACATTTACGTGAAACACGAACCAACGGCCTACTTTGTCACGGAGATTTACAACTCGGAAATAGATTTATTATTTTTTTTTTGCCAACAACTATTGTACCTTTAGTAGGGTATATAAGTAGTCCACCGAGGAAAATGACCAAAGTTTTTTCTTTTAAATTATATTTCATGCCTCCCGAGCCGGCGGCAGTGATGCGTTGCGAGCCTCTCCGAGACTAAAGTACCTACGTCTATAGGTACAGTCAGCGTCAGAAATATCTTGATGACGAAGTCTCAAAATGATCTTAAGAGGAATAAAAATGATAAATCTGGTTTCTAGGCGTATGTTTAGAGACCAACTCCTTTTTTATTTGTGGACGTATTTGAAAACTGTTTGTTGGTTTCTTGTCTACATTTGGTACATTTTTAATTATTCTCACTTTTTAATTACTATGTGAAAATCATTACCAAAGCAAAAAGGTCACTCAAAAGAAAACTGGCAACTACTTCTAAACGGAAAAGAATTTTTACGTAATTTTTTAACTGAAAGAAAGACAAAGATCTGGAGTATAAGTGGTATATTTTTCCGTTCAATACATTGACTTTTGAAGTCACAGGCCACGTTTTTGTTACGTTCTCGAGAGTTTGACTTAGCGGGAGCCTATGCGGGGGCTGGGCGGCAGTGCCGTGATGGCTGTTGGACGTGGAGGTTGTGCTTCACGTTTTCGCAGCTTTGACAGCAACACAATTCGAGACTAATGCATAAGTGGACAGATAAGACACTTCTATGAGACGCCGAAAGTAAATTCGGGAAAAAAGCTAAAGCTTTAAACTCTCAAGAAATACATGAAAATGTTGTGTTGATTATTTTATATTTGTTAACAGCTGTTGCCCACGGCATTTTGGATGCCGTTCCGGATGGTGATCCTCATTCATAGTGTAATGATATAAAACCTATGACACTGATAATTACTTCGTGTGGGTTTCTATTGGTGAAATAATTCTTAGAATTGGTTCTGTAGATCCCGAGATTAACCTATATAACGTCACAAACTACGTCTGTATAATAATATAATGTATATGAGAATACTATACATACCTATAGCTACATATATAAATATATAATATTATAAAAAAATGATCACTACATATCACTAGTGTAAAATAATTCACTTCCCGCTGTCTGTCTGTCTCTATGTATGCTTAGATCTTTAAAATTACGCGACGGATTTTGAAGCGGTTTTCTTTAATAGATAGTATCATTCAAGAAGTAGGTCCTTCCCCCTCCCACTCTTCAGAGCACACCACTGCCACTGCAGGATCACCTCACTATCCTCGGTATGGATGTTCGCTGCAAACTGAATAACAAAAACTATATCGAGAGTATCATCAAATCAGCCTCGCGTAAACTCGGAGTCCTGAACAGAGTGAGACGTTTTTTTACGTCGGAGCAGCGGTCTTCTATACAAGACCCAAATTCGTTCCTGCGTGGAATACTGCTCACATCTCTGGGACGACTCCGCAAAGTACTTATTAGATGCTCTCGACGGGTTGCAGCGACGTGCGGTCCGCATTATTGGGAATCCTGAGGTCACGAACACCCTCGAGCCTTTGCAGATGCGTAGAGATGTTGCGTCTTTGGCAGTTTTCTACCGTCTCTACCATGGTGAATGTTCTGACGAGCTCTTCCAATTAGTCCCACCCTCCCCTTTCCTTCACAGGACGACACGTGCAGGGTTAAGATGCCATCCATTTACGGTGCAGAGTATACCTGCTAGAACCAAGCGTTTCAGTGATTCATTCCTATGCCACACCACTAAGACCTGGAATTCCCTGCCAGCTCACGTGTTTCCTTCTTCCTACAGTCCCGGGTCCTTTAAGCGGGGCGTGAAAAGGCATCTAATGAGGCCGTCAAGCTGAGTGCCACCACTGTTAACATGGTAAATGTTTACGATGGTGACCCTCTTTCCAAGACTTTGCCTTTAGCTTAACATTAGGCGAGGTGAAGTCAAATTGACGTGTCCAGTATAAAAAAAAAAAGTACAATACAATCTATATAATATAAAAATGAATCCCTATTTTTGGCTGGACTGGCTGAGGCTGGACCAATTTCGCTTTTTTCTTTTTTTGTTGTGTTTAATACTGTCTGGAGAAGATTTTTATGAAAGAAAAAGTAAAAAATATGCGCGGAAAATAGAAACATTTAAGAATACTTAACCATTATATAAAATATCTGACCCGAAAGACGTTGTTATGTCTTATTGGTGTCAGGATCTCCGTGGGCGTATGGAGTCCCTGTCGTGATGCTTTCGGTTCTCAAAATAATTAGGACAACTTAATACAGCCAATTGAGGTAATTTCTAATTTTTAAGGTGAAATAAAGTTTGCCGGGTCAGTTAGTGCATAATATAAGAGGTTTGAATGTGATGTCATTTAGATAAACACATTTTTTGGGCTTACGTTACAAACGATGGCACTGTGAGAATGTGTAATGTGTGTGATTTGTTATGCCTATAGCATACTTATAGCTTTCATATTCACCTACTATCTATGCAATAAACACTTTAACCAATGGAAATATATATTCATGTCTTAGATTATTAATAATCTAAAATTCATGTAATTATGAATATAAGTACTGAGTGGGCATCAAACCCCACAATCGCTGAATGCTCCACCGCTACGCCATAGAATGTGTACCTTTTGAAATTGAATATGTCTGTTTGTTCACAATGGACACATACGCTACTTAGTACACGGATTTTGATACAGTATTTTTATTTAAAAGGTTTTGGTAGAATGGTACCAGAGATAAAACCAAAGTCGCGATAATAGACATCCACACGGGCGGAGCCGCCGACATTAACTATAATAAAGAACAAGAATCAATCAACATCGATGTCAAAAAAATACCAAATCAGTTAGGTACGTGAAGTTAGGCAGAATATGATGTGTCCACTCTGTACCCTTTTTACCGACATCTTTTCCCATATTTTTATATTATAATCACTTTAGTGACATGAGTGCGGGGTGGTGCGGGGCTGCGATTATTACGTTCGCAGACTCCACCCATTCGCTCTAAGGCATCGTCTCTGGTAAGGACCTTAAAACTCTCGTATTAGATGCAAATCAGGCTGTATTATTGATTTAAAGGGTATTATTGTCCGAACTAAAGATGTGTACCAAACATCAGAACAATCAGTCAACTGGAACGGGGTAAAAAAAGAAATTAAGATCATTTTGACTACTTTGTTCGTCAACATCGTTCTGATGCTGACTGTACTCCGACTATACGGTATGGACAACAAATTAATTAAAAAAACTAAAATATTTACAAGAATAAGTAAGGATTAAAAGAGAATTAGTTACAGTATTATTGGATTAAAAGTAGATTTTTAGAAGGGGGTAAAACGTCAGTCAGGTTTCAAAATGTATGTCAAATGGTAACGTGTCAAGAGGCTAGTCCATTGGATAGCATATATTTTTTCTTCAAATATTCTACAACATTCCACACAACGCTATCTACACCCATGGTACGCATAGCTTATCTAGTTTGTTATGGGATCTAGAATGCGGACAAACATACTTAGATTTTTTGTTGTAAATACATACATATTATGTACCCAGACCAAAGCAAATAGCCATATTCATGCATACAAACATTTGCACTGAGCGGGGATCGAACCCGCACCTCATGCGGAGCAGTCGCGTTCACTACCACCACGCCACGGAGGCTGTCAAGTGCCAATACCTTGAGCAAAAAATTATCGTATACTAGTATTATACCAAGACCGAATTTTAAACATATTTTTTTTACAAGAATTGGCTCTCAGGTACAGTTTTCGTGATGAATTGAAGCACATATAAGTTCGGTATTATGCAATGAACTGTTTAGGTATAGGGTGAGAAATGATAAATGGCAAGATCCATAGAGAGGATCTTTCTGCGTGTAAGGGACAGGACCCTTGCACGTACCTCTCTAAATAATGCAGATGGCGGCCATTTGGGTATACCTAGGAGGCGTTAGATAAACAATGTTTGACGTTTGCTATTGATAAGTAGTTCAGCTTAGTGACTTTGTCATCCTAATTCCGATTATAAATAGTTAACGAGTGTATTTATATAATATCCATATCATTAAGTAAAACCACTATGGTTTTGTAAACAACAGGTTTGTAAACTGGTTTTATTTACTATTATATTAGGTCACGAACACCCTCGAGCCTTTGCAGATGCGTAGAGATGTTGCGTCTTTGGCAGTTTTCTACCGTCTCTACCATGGTGAATGTTCTGACGAGCTCTTCCAATTAGTCCCACCCTCCCCTTTCCTTCACAGGACGACACGCGCAGGGCTAAGATGTCATCCATTTACGGTGCAGAGTATACCTGCTAGAACCAAGCGTTTCAGTGATTCATTCCTATGCCGCACCACTAAGACCTGGAATTCCCTGCCAGCTCACGTGTTTCCTTCTTCCTACAGTCCCGGGTCCTTTAAGCGGGGCGTGAAAAGGCATCTAATGAGGCCGTCAAGCTGAGTGCCACCACTGTTAACATGGTAAATATTTACGATGGTGACCCTCTTTCCGAGACTTTGCCTTTAGCTTAACATCAGGCGAGGTGAAGTCAATTTGACGTGTCCTGTGTAAAAAAAAAAAAAAAAAAAACTCTCTCAAACCACGAAGAGAGATTATCAAAATATTTTTTTTTTAATATTAATTGTACAGTAGAAAATGTAATGTTGTATCTTGTATAATACCTAGCCCGTGGTTCCCGGCAGAGGAGAAATCGGACCACCCCATCTCTTCATATGTGTACAAGTATATGTCATACAAGGCGACTAGGCGATAGGGCTGTTTAACATCGGACAGATATATACGACCCAGACTCAGCCTCAGATGCATGGCTTCAGTCAATAATTGTGCCTGGAATGCGGCAATAAGCTCACACCCTATTACGTGGGACCGAATTCAATGATTTGAGAAATTTGGTGTGAATTCACCTCTGCCTAACCCACCAGGGATAAAGACATGATTATATTGAACCTTGTAGACACTAGAAGTTGTAAAAAAGACTACGTTTGCCATGTGGTCATCTGTATTTAATTTCTAACATCTCGCTACTTCTAGCAAGATTCTTACTAGTAGTGAACCTTTCTGATTTACAGTAAGAAAGATTCTGAGTTATTTTAAAGCACAAAATGGCTTTCCAGTCCCTTAACAAATAAAAAGAAACACAAACGACGCAAAAAAATCAATTTATCCTATATGAACCCAACATGAAAGTACTAGCACGATACAGCCATAAATAAGTATTTTATGAACGTATTATATAAAATAGCTGTATTAAAAATCAGTTCCAAACATGTTTTGTATTCCGTGGCGAACCCGACGCTGTATCGTCCAACACTAAAATTTATTTTGCACTCAAAAAGGAAATGAGATTATGTTTCAATAACAAACATATCCGACACTACACGCTGTAGGAATAAAAAATGTCGCGTGCCGAATTTATTTACCGTTTCGAACCGGGTGCAAAATATTTCTGTGAATATATCCTTTTTTGCATTCTTTTAAGAATATCTAAGTTAAAAAATATTCTGTAACTGTTTTCATATTTAACGCTAGAATTTGATCCCGTTCCCACAACCTATAGGAATCTCTTCTTGGTATAAAGGTAGACTATGTGTTTCTCCATTTGAAGGAAAATCCTCAACATACATCCATACTAATATTATAAATGCGAAAGTAACTCTGTCTGTCTGTCTGTCTGTCTGTCTGTCTGTGTTACGTTTTCACGCCGAAACTACTAAACCGATTTTGATGAAATTTGGTATAAGGGTAGATTAGACCTTGAGAAAGGACATAGGCTATGTTTGGTCGCGATAACCGACATCCACGCGGGCGGAGCCGCGGGCAAAGCTAGTGGTTTTATAATACCGACTACCATAACTTCACATTATCCTACTTGTATTTAGTTTCGTTACCTCTTTGTATTTCAGAAAAAGCATTTCGCGATGAACGGTTTCCCTAAACCTATCCGCGTACAATAGTTAGTGTCTGAATAAAGTCAAGAACTTGTTAATTTCCACATTGAATCCTGAGTTATAAAATTTAATTAATCAAGTTTAGGACTGGAGCAGCTTCCCGAGCTAAATATTACTTATTAAATGTATACAACCCAATAAACGAAGACTCCATTGAAATTAATGATAAATTGTGTGAGATCAAATTTTACAAAGCAACCGCTTGAAAGGTAATACGCTTAAAATATATAAATAGAAGAGTTACTTCATTTGTTCTAACTCCGGTTATTTATGAAGTAATTTTAAAAATGAACCGTAAAACACATTCGCGGTGCTCTTTGTCGCCTTTGTTCACATGAGTGAATCAATTGTGATGTTTAATAGATTGTTTCATATAGGAGGGCACTATGATTTCCACATTGTTCACCTGGGTGAATAAAGAGAAAAACGTCGATTTGGAGGATAAGATTATGGATTAGGGTAAGATCGGTTTGACTCCGTTTTATGAAGCATTCTCTCTATAATACAGCACATGGCTTGATAATATATCCTCATAGAGTTGTTAATACAACTGCCAGATGACTCTGATGTCCTAGCATCGAGATGAAAGGAATCTATTAGTATGTTATATTTCATCCAGATTTGTTTAACCTCAATCTAGTAACACACATCTATCCAAACACACGTTACTTTAGCAAAGCAAGTGATATCTTCTTAGGGCATTTCCAACTCATCATCTCAGTGTGGTATCCAGATTGCATCTGACACCATCAACGTGGAGCCACTTTCCTGCTTTTGTTTCTCCACTTTTACACGATCTTGGGCATCCATGATATTGGCAAATTGGCAATCATGCATTGGCATATCAAATCAGCACCTCTTGGGTCTCACCAAGAGTACTTAAACAGGCCAAAAAAATAAGTGATATTTTATTCTGTGATTCTCGCCTAAAACAAGCGAATAGCTCGTTAGATCGATGCGTATTAGTGACTTTGCAAATTAACATTTCATGCATTATGCAAATGTCTCGATGCGAAACGCTGCGTTGCGAAACGCTGTGAAGTTTCATTTGTCATGGTAATAACAGGAAGTTTACTACTACTAATTATTTACTAGACGCTGACAGCAAATTGACATCAATAGTTTATGCTGTATCTCAAATTAATTGAGTTTACGATTATCTGGTACTACGTAAATGTTATATTACGTAAACTATGTGGTGGGGGAGAGAAGGAGAAGAAGAGAAGATTCGACGTATTTTGCGAAATGCTGCCCAACCCAGTTGGATCCTTCTGGCTTGTTCTTTCTCGAAGTTGTTATACATATTTTTGCACAACTTCGAGCGTCGCCCCTTCGATGACAATCGGTCTCGGCGCAATATATTCGTTGAACATTATCTTGGTTTTATCCAAGTTTACACCGAGGCCGACACGTCGAGAAGCACCATTTAGGCTGTGCAGCATTTCGCCTAGTTTTTCCAGCGACTCCGCAAGTATGACGATGTCATCAGCGAACTGAAGATGTGAGATGTATGCACCGTTTATGTTGAGTCTTGAAGACGTCCTCCAATGCGTTGGTGAATAGTTTGGAGGATATAACATCCCCCTATCTCGCTCCTTGCTGGAGGGCAATGGGTTTTGTCTTCTGGTCTTGGAGCTGGATGGACATTGTGGCTGTGTCTTAAAGGCATCTCAGCAACTCGATGTATTGCCAACCGACACGACACCGCTGCAAGGTATCCAGAACCATCCAGGTTTCGATAGAATCCCAGGCTATTTCGTAGTCCACAAACGCCACACACAGCGCCTGATTGTATTCTTGAGTCTTTTCTACAATCTGCCGAACAGTATGGAAGTGGTCCACGGTGTTATATCCGCTACCTATCACGTTGGTTGAATACTTCCCCGCCATTATACCGTTATATCAAAAATAGAGTATACAGTACCTACGGCGATTGACTGTCAACTAAAGTGAGCGGTTTATTCGTGTTTATACTTTATCTACACCTTGTCAGCGCGTTGGTTTACAAATTCCATAAAGCGGTATGTTAGTAGACTTAGTAGTGGTCACGTTTCCAGGTTCAGAACGTTGTTAATCCGTGGCGAGTGAATTAACTGTTATGAATTTCAGAGTATGTAATTTTTTCATCATATAACCGGTCAGTAACTATAAAAACGTACAGTCTAAGATAAAAAATACCATTATAAATCCATTAGAAATCGGTTTAGCTCACGTTCATAGTATAATATTTTTTTTTATATAATTCATGAATGGATTTAAATTGACAATTAAAATCAATGAATTAAGATTAACTACACAACTACAAAAATACCAATTCAATAGCATACAACCTTACTTTTTTGTAAGAAATAATAAAAAAATAGCTTTTAACCAAAGCTAAGTTAACAAAAGCTTAGAACATAAAGAATTGCTGTAATTATAATAATACATCTACCAAGGAAACTTGTTTTGCTTCTGACAGTGATCGATATCTTCGAAAGACTAGAAAAAAGTGGAATATTTTAGCAGATAAAAACAGTTACCATCAATTTTGGTGGCTACTTCTTCGTTACTCACGGAAACGAACATGTACAAAGCGAAAATGTACCCGGACGGACATAATATGGATACGAATTTTTTGTAATATCTTCAATGCTCTTCATTATTACCGAGGATATAAAGTTTCATTCATGTGTGTATTTTAGCAGAACCCGGCTAATTGGAAGCTGTATAACGACCTGGGCTAAATGGCTCACTATGCTATTTTGAAAAATGTTTCATCGAACTTCAATTTATCGATGGCATGTCGTCGATTTTTTTTCAACCGTTGCCTTAATGAAAAAGAAATTATCTTTAGTCGATAGCTTAAATAATTGATATACAATGTTTTTTTTACAATAATAATAACGAGAATAAACGCGATCATTGTATAGGTACATATATATCTTTGATTTGCCTTACGTTTCGAACATGTTACACCGGCCGTGGTCTCAGGCTGACTGTTTTTTTATTTTATATCTTGCAACGCGAGAGTTTAAAAGTTTGTTTTTTTATTTGATAATCATGGTGAATTGTTGCATTTGGACGCCCTTTTTAGGTTTGAATTACACTGAAACGATAAGGCTCGAATATAACATGGAGAATGCGCGAACGCGATTACATATAACTTCTTCTCGCCTCTTCATATAATTATAAACACAGCCACATCTTGTTCATAGTGTATTGTTCTGTTTGTACCTATAACACCTCAATACTTATATGTTACTATAACTTACCCATACGAAAAAGTAATAAAAAACTGTTGAACGACAAAAAAATACTGTCAAACAACCACAACACCGGGAGCTAAGCTATTCCTTTGCCAGCTATTTTTAGGTAAGCCAATATGGCTGCAGCTTTAGAAGGTCGTTTTAAATATTTCCATATTTTTTCGTGTTTTACAACGGTATTTTGAAACTTCAGATTCTCAGTTTGTGTTTCTTTTTATCATTGATTTATATTGCACAATACCTATAACGTCCGTTGTTGAAATTTAACATTCAGTAACTTTTGTAACCACTGAACGTGTCAGATGGACTACTCACCAGCTGACCCAGCAGAGAGATGCACGAGCTCTATGATATCCCAGGGCGCCTTTTCGTCAGAGGAGAGAAGTGTGCGTGCGTGTGGGAATACTGGGGGAGACTTCAGAGAAACCACTATTACCTCTGTTGTACATACATAATATATATTAGAGATAGACATACAAGATTATACACAAGGAGTTTACAGAAAATAGATGTATACAGAGATACAAATATGATATGGGTGTGTCTTCACCAACAGCACCACGGTGACCTGGATGCAGAAGGTAGCCAGAGTGTAACGGCTAGTAGATGTTGTATGCGTCGGTCAAATCACTGATGATGCGGTTATTTCTTACAGATATGAATTGATGTGGTTACATATGGGAAATATAAAAGAATACGTGACCCCGGTTGTTGGTCTGCTCGGCGTCTGCGCACGTCTTTTGCCGCAGTCTCGACCAGCCAAGATGCTTCCCGTCGAGGTTACAGGCTTGCGCTGACAGCGGTCAGGAACTCGACCTCAGAACACGCTGAGATGGATTTTGAGGACCAAGGTGTCCTTTAATCCCGATCTAGGAACCCACGAAGATGGGCCACACGAATGTAACTGAGTCTAAAATTACAAAGTATTTTCCAAGGAAATAGTACGTAGTTGAGGTTACGAATACCGAGAGCAAAGAGTCCAGCCTGCAGCCGCGTCCTCGGTTTTATACCCCTTTAGTTGGAACGTTCTCGAAAATAACCTAATTCATTTTTTTAATGACTTTAGAGAAATCAAAAACTCGCTCATCACTGTGAACCAACCGACAAAAGTCAAGACACAACTCTGCTGGATATATGTGACAGCAAACTTGACACCGAACCCGAATTTAGCTACCTAACTATTATTCATCATTCAATACTGCAGTTTCTGAACAAGAGGAATTTGAACCAGTTTAGTTTAAACGAGGAAATTTAATTTTATCCTAAATAGGATAGCCTATAATTAAACAATTAATTTTCCCATCCAGGTGCGATGAGTATTTCTAATTCTTAGCAAACAATAGCATAACAAAAAATAAAACATGAATGGAAAATAGAAACGCCATCTTGTGAGCACGAAGTGAACTAGCACAAAGATTCTGGCAATGACAACAAAAAATCAATTCACAGTAAATAAAATTTACTGTTACACTTTTTAATTTTATATCTTATTAAATCAAAATCAAAATAAATTTATTTCAAGTAACAGAGACTGATTACATAGGTATTTCAATTAATATTATTATTTCAAATATACATAAAATACAGAATACAATATTTTGTCATGAAGACTTTAAGTTCCTTTTTCATTATTTTAGTCATTCATTATAAATATAAGATTATTAAATTAAATTGAATTGAATTATGTAAATATTAAATTTAAGAACAATAGCTGATGATGAAATGCATTGGATGTTATGAGTAAGATTATGAAATTTCAGAAGAAGAAAAGATATAATAATAACTTCTTCTTCATCTAAATTATCATCGTCACTCACATTATTATTAGAGGTACCGAGATATTTACCATGTTGTATTGTTTTGAGATTCCAGTTCCTCCGTGATTATGGTGCTTGCAACAGCAGCGCCGAAATTTCGGAACTCTGAAACAATGCAACATCATAAATATAATAACATAACATAAACTCACGCCTGTATTCCCCGAAGGGGTAGGCAGAGGTGTTAGCACCCACATTTCGCCAGTTTATGTTTAGGTCCCAATGTAATAGGTGGCGAGCCTATTGCCATTAACCGGGCTCTTATAAACCTGCGATAAATACACACATAACTTCGAAAAGCATCGAAAAGTCATTGGTGTGTGCCATGGTAAACCTGGGATCGAACCCGAGACCTCGTCTCAGCAGTCCATTACCCATACCACTAGGCTACCGCAGATAAATATCCCGATACATCTAATAATAATTCGTCTTCATTGTTAAACTTTTACTTCTTAAAATTAAGATTTTACTCTTTCCTATCACGATAAGAAGATCCACTTTAATATACACGAATGAATCGTAAGTTATATTATGGAAAAATATTATTGTCTTCTCTCATCTTGAGCATTATTAATCAAAACCGATACGAAAAAAATATTATTTTACTTTCAATTACGGAAGTTCTTAAGTGGTTCATGTGTTTTACTAACTAAAATAAATGGTAGTTTTACATCGTGAAAAATGAATAAAGCGTCATAAAAACATTAATTGGTTCTTACCAAGTTAGCGGGTTATTAAAATATCTGCTGGTGACAAGTTTAAAACGAAGAAGAAAAAAAGATTTTTTGTACGTAATAAAGACGTCCGGCGAAAAAATGGGAGAATTTGTTCGATGGAAATTTTAGTAGCTTTCTTATCTCAATCTTGGGTAACGAGGATTTAAAGAAATTATTCCGTAATCCTGAGACATGGTCGGATATCACTGGTAATTCTCATTCCATACAACGTAAATACGCTTTCCATAACGGTGTTACCTAATTCTCAGTATCAATCTTCACATTCATAATTTCTAGATTTTTTCAGCAACTCTAATTGGCAGTATGCATTAAATCAGTAATCCACCCATATCCATACCTACTAATATTATATATGCAAAAGTAACTCTATCTGTCTATTTGTTTGTCTGTCTGTATCTTACGTTTTCACGCCTAAACCACACAATTGATTTTAGTGAAATTTGGTATAGGGATAGGTTAGACCTTGACAAAGGATATATATAAGGTGATAACCGATATCCACGCGGGTGGAGTTGCGGGCAAAAGCTAGTAACAAATAATAAGAATTATAAAATTAGGCTCCGTAAAAAAGTACCGTTGAATACAGAACCTCCTTCTTTTTGAAGTCAGTTAAAAACTAACCAAAATTATGTTCTCTGTGTACACATAGAAAGGCTATAAATCAATCATTGTTCTATTTATTACTCCAATCAAACAATCTTGTAATAGTTAATAACAATCACTTCGCACCTGTCAGTCGTCCATTTATTTTCTTTTTATCTTAAATCCACCTAATAAACGGGCAAATAAAAATAAAGTTCGTATCTAAGAATTTAGAAAAATAAATCCGACTTAAATATCTTTCCCAATGTTTCTCATTCTGTTTTATTTTATCACAAAGGTTCTATCTCAAACACCCACACAATCACATGACGTTTAATTTTTGTAGAATGTATAGATTTAGTATGCCAATGTGTAATGTACCTGGAGTACTACTAGGGGTTTTCGGCTTCGGAGCATTCCCCTTACAACCAGTATAACACATAGTGAGACACATCTAACACCATGTTATCGACTGATAAAAGATTTAAATAATTACAGGGAAATTTGAGAATACTGCAATTGAGTAACGCGCATCGTGGTTGCCTTGATTGAAATACAAGTGTTATTGTCGCTTTATTTATAGCAATGAAAAACCGTTTACAAAATAACATAAATTAAAAATTAATAAGTACCCGGCACTCCCCAACCTCCATAACTTTTAAATGTCTCAACCGATTTTCATCAAATATGTCTAAAAACACTCGCAGATAAGTCACATTTAATACCAAAAGAAAACTAAATTGAAATCGCTTCATCCGTTCGGAAATGATGCCACAGATAGACAGACATACAGACACGTCAAACTTATAAGTTATAACACCCCTCTTCTCTCCCCTCTTTGCGTCGATGGTTAATGAATACATAAAATGCAACACCGTGCGCTTGTTGCCATCATAAAATCTATGCTGGTTTAATAACTTTCATTATATGTACTGTATATATACTGTATGTATATATGTATAGCATATATACTGTATACGGTCATAAATAAATGATATTAATAAAAATAATATAGGTAATGATTCGAATTCATGATTACTATAATGATTTATCTATTGCAAGAGTTAAATATCAGTAATACATTTCTGCACCAAGTCTGGTTACTATCTTACACAAAAATAAAAATACTTAGTAGCTAGTTAATGTCGGAAATGACCGATTAGCCCGGTGACCCAGAATGCCAAGGTGGGAGTATCCCTACTTAGTAATTAAGAAGGTTTATTTTATCCTATGACGTAGATCATTTATACTTACAAAAATGAACGATCGTGATAAGTTCTGTTGATTCATAATAATAAATTAGACTTAAGTAGATTATTATCCCTACGAACACTATAACGTAATTTGTAAAAAAACTTGGATGGTTTTTTCCACAGCAAGAACGAGTAGGTGTCTAATCATTTGATAAAAAACAAATGACATACTTGACAAAATAAACTCTTGCTTATTATACAAAATATTTATTTGTAAAAATTTAATTACGGTAAACATCATTTTACAAGTTGATTATTTTTTAACGTGTTATTTATTTGCCAAAATGTAAGGTCAACTGAAATGTAGCCATTTCATTTCGTTTCGGTTAGATTAGGTTAGAACTGCGACGAAAGTTTGACAAATGATTAGTTTTTAAACGTTGTTTGTAAAATGATCATTAATTGAGATAAGTAACGGCGAACACGATTATTTATAGAAAAATATTCATTTCATAAAAAGTGTTTACAATAAGAAATGACAAATTACAAGACTAATTTACTTAATTAATATTCTAATACAACAAAGCTATGACGAGATCGATGCGTCGACAATTCCGATCAGCGCGTGTCGGCGTCGTACGATGCGTCGTCAGCAATCCTGCTGGTCGGATTGCCTAACTATTGTCATGCTTTTTTTGTCAAATAGTAAACCTCCATACTAATATCACAGAATATATAATAGTACTAGCTAATATTATGAATGCGAAAGTAACAGACTGTCAGTATGTTAATGTTTCACACCACTGAATCGATTTTGATGAAATTTCGTATGCAGGTAGATGTGACCTTCAGAAAGGACATGTACACATGCTATGTTTGGTTGCGATATCCGACTGTCTCACTAATATTTGATTAAAAAAGACTACTGCTCATGTGGGACTACCGCTCAGGATTCGGGAAACCTCTCCAACTAAATTAAAGTGCCTATTGTTAGAAGTGGGTTCGCGTCCGTCGGTGATATATTGGGTGTGGTTTGAACCCGCAGCCCCTTAATTGTAAGTCCAGCGCCATAGCCATTAAACAATGAAATTAAAGATATTTCAGTTTACCTTGTGTATGAAATACTTAACTGTGGAAAAGTACTAATGTATCTATACTAATATTATAAATGCGAAAGTAACTCTGTCTGTCTGTCTGTATGTTACGCTTTCACGCCTAAACCACTGAACCGATTTTGATGAAATTTGATATTTTATTTTATTTTATCATTTTAGGAAAACTTACAGCTATAAGATAACATAAACAAAGTGAGGGCCATTTTCAAGTTTTTACTGATAGTAATTTTGTGTAAAGTTTTTAAAAGATTTTACGACTACACAATTCTACGGACGGTTTACATTAATTTGTTACATTCAGATGTTCACCTTTAATATTGCTTACCATTACCATCTAGCAATAGTAAGCAACACCAAAAGTAAATTCATAATCCATAAAGTAGTGATCGCATAATACTTTCTTTACTTTAGAGATAACAGTACAAAATAAGTCTAGGGGTAGATTTGATGTATTATCGCGATAACCGACATCCACGCGGGCGGAGCCGCAGGCAATAGCTAATATTCCATATATATTATGATTCACTAAGATTTTTATACCATTTAGGTGACAGACAAGCACACGGCCCACCTGATAGAAAGAGGTTCCCATGGCTTATGAACGTAAGAAACAATTATAAAATCCATTATTTCAAGGAAAACACGTATATTATATTCGTGTATTGGTCCTAATAAATAATCTCAATAAGCGATATGGCTCATTATTCACCGATTACAAAGTTACAATAACTATGTTATTAAAGTTTGCAATAAATTACATAATTTACAATTAAGTTTCAAAGCACGTTCCCGCAATACGACATCGTGCTTACTATAATCATTATTCTGATATTGTCATTACAATAATGCAATGATAACACGTTCATTATTAATTTTACCAACACGTGACCTGCCATATGCTGCTGGTTAACAAACTGGCGAAAACTTGAAATAATATCGGAATAAAAGTGTTATTCCGATTCACCAGCCGTAACGTACCTCTGCCAATATGCACCATCTTAATACTCGAAAAATCCTACAAATTCAAGATCAAGTAGCTTAGTGGTATGGGTAATGGACTGCTGAGACGAGGTCTCGGGTTCGATCCCAGGTTTACCATGGCACACACCAATGACTTGTCGATGCTTTTCGAAGTTATGTGTGTATTTATCGCAGGTTTATAAGTGCCCGGTTAATGGCAATAGGCTCGCCACCTATTACATTGGGACCTAAACATAAACTGGCGAAATGTGGGTGCTAGCACCTCTGCCTACCCCTTCGGGGAATACAGGCGTGAGTTTATGTTATGTATGTTTATGTATATTTATATGACTGTGATGCGTATACTTATACCTATTAGAAGGCAAGAAGGCATTTGACAAATTTATAAATGACTTTTTTGTACATATTCTACAGCATTCAACACAACAATAATATATTGATCTTAAGCTATGCTTACCATGAAGCATAGCTTAACTAGCTTGTGTTATGGATTCTAGAATGCGAATAAATATTTTTTTTTCGTAAATACATACCTATATCCTAAAAAGCTAGTATATTTATACTAGCTTTTGCTCGCGGCTCCGCCCGCGTGGATGTCGGATATCGCGACCAAACATAGCCTATGTCCTTTCTCAAGGTCTAACCTATCCCTCTACCAAATTTCATCCAAATCAGTTCAGTGGTTTAGGCGTGAAAGCGTAACGTACAGACCGACAGACAGACAGACAGAGTTACTTTCGCATTTATAATATTAGTATGGATATGGATTATACTTAAAATCACCTAAAGTAATGGAAATATTCATAAATAAATATTTACACTGAGCGGGAATCGAACCCGCAATCTCAGTCTTAGCACTCGAACGTTCTACTGCTACGCCACAGAGGTCGTTAAATAAATAAATATAAATGTTTCTGATACTGATTTGATTTAAATTTATTTAATAGTAACATGTTAAGGTTACAATCTCGATTAGGTATTCCAACCTCAATTGTCGTATTCCAAAATATCTTAAGGACTCCAAAAGTATGTTGTTTCTCTTTTGGTATTCAAATTAGGTAATCAACAGTTCATAAAATGTTATCCTTACTTTCAACATTAATTATGCGCCCAGAAATACTCGACTTATTACAGTCTCCATCTTTTTAGATGCTTAATTAAGTACCTAATGGTAATCAAAAACATTCATTGTAATTAAAAGTTACACCCAAAATTCAACTTTCTCAGTCTGGTATTAATTTACAACTACCCTTTGGATAACTTACCTCTCTAATTAAAGTAAAGTTCTAAATGAACTCCAAGAGATAATCTTTAAAATATGGAACAAAAAAGTCTCCGATTCAATGAGCAAAAAAACGTGAAAAGATCTGTTTAACTTGGAAATGGATTTTTGCGGTAAGAATGAAAAGTTTTTATCTTATTTTCCCGTTGCTTTTCCAGAATTAAACTGATGAAAATAACAGCATCGCAGTATCCACTTAGCAGTTACATTTGTTCCGCCATTTTGTTTAACACGTGTAAATAGTCGGAATGCTTGTTAACGTAGAAATTCAAACATTTGAAATTGGAATACGTTAAACATGCAAACATTATGTGCCTACACATAATTCAGTTTCTAATAAAATGTACAAAGTCATTACCAACCACAATTCGCTTGTTAACATGTTAACCTAATTTAAAACAAAACGAGATACGTAGAACCGATATTAATTAAGTTAAACAACAGCTCTGTCACATTATATTTTGAGTATTTACCTGTGTTTCAACTCACATTCAACTAAGAATCCTTTCGTGAAGTGAAGTTACTTAGGTTCCATAGCCATACGCTCACGTCTATTTCCCTCTTTTTTTTTTTTTTTTCGTGCAGAAATCCCCTCGGATACCCCCCCTACCAGAGCCAGAAGGGGAGGTTATGTCGGACTCGAACCGACTAAAACCGCACGCCGACTGTGGGTCTTGGTGCTAGGCCGGAGGTGAGGTTGTCAAAGACATATCCCTCGCACCCCGGCTGACCCAGGGTCAAAGACATATCCCTCGCACCCCGGCTGACCCAGGGGCACCCCGGCTGACCCAGGGCACGTCTATTTCCCTCTGGAGTAGGCAGAGACAACATTTCGCCATTTGACTCTTTCCTTATTTTTTCACGAGCTTCCTCTACTGTCATAAATCCTTTCATAAATATCACCAAATTCAAATACTTCTGACCTGCTCTTTACCAAAAACTTCAGTTCCATTCACAGAAAAAAGTTGAAGACCACTTAAGGCAACTTTCAGGTTCCTTTACCTTCGTATTACTTCAAATTATCTGTGTTTTTATTTGTGTTTTATTTTTTCGCAACCTAAAATTTGAAGTTATTGTTAACTAGCTTTTACTCGCAGCTCCGCCCACGTGAATATCGGTTATCGCGACCAATTATTACCTATGTTTCCAGGATGTCAGCTCTAAACCAAATTGTATTAAAATCGCTCCAGCCGTTTGGACTTGAAGAAGTAACAAACTTTCACCTTTATAATATTAGTAATTAGAGCGATGTCTCTCATCACAAGTATCTTCCTGTTACTTAGTAGGTGGTCTAATAAAAAATCTTGATATCATCATCAGCATGTGAATAAAGTTCGGGCAGAGTTGATAAAGTTCACGTTTTAGCAACAAACACATGTTGTTATAGATAATAAGTTACAAAACTTCAGTTCCGCTCTTAAATATCTTCACAAATCTTCACATTTATTATTTTATTAGGATACTATAGCTAACCTGGCGAACTTCATACCGCCAATTTTTTCCGCCCGCGTAGCGTCCGATCCTGTTCCCGCTGCACCCTCTACTATATTGAGCATGTATTATACATATAAACCTTCTTCTTGAATTACCCTATCTATTAAAAGAAACAGCATCAAAATCCGTATCGTAGTTTTAAAGATATAAGCATACATAAGGATGGACAGACGCGGAAAACGACTTAGCTTTATATTATGATGATGGGAAACCTTGATAAATATTTTTCTATTTCCATAAAACGCCCCAATCTAATGAAACATGACTGAGAGTAGAAATAAGCTAGTGAACATTACAGGATTCCTTGTCCAAGTTTAAACTGAAGCAGGCCCCGGGGAACTTTTGTCATCGTCGGTCGCGCTCGCCTTGAAGAGACATCGCTTGCTTAATTCTTTTGATTTTCCTTATAATATGTAGCAGTTTCCACGTAGTAATTCTTTTCCTACTCAATGTCAATGTGTATTTTTTTTTATAAAGAACACGTAAATTTGACTTCACCTCGCCTGATGTTAAATTAAAGGCAAAGTCTCGGAAAGAGGGTCACGATCGTAAACATGTACCATTTTAATAGTGGTGGTACTCAGCTTGATGGCCTCATCAGATGCCTTTTAACGCCCCGCTTAAAAGAAGAAGCAAACATGTGAGCTGGCAGGGAGTTCCAGGTCTCAGTTGTGCGGCAAAGGAATGAGTCACTGAAACGCTTGCATAGGAATGAGTCACTGAAACGCTTACTATAGTACGAGTATATACTATTATTTAATTTTAAAGTGGTTAGTTGTGTCTGGTTACGTTATTAACGACTAGCTGTTGCCCGCGGGTTAGCCCGTGTGCAAGTCGGTAATGGCGACTAAACATAGCCTGTGTTCTTCCTCAAGGTCTGTACCAAATTTCATCAAAATCAGTGACGTTGTTTGCGCGTAAAAGCGTAACAGAGAGGCAGACAGGGTTATTTTTGCATTTATAATATTAACTAGCTTTGCCCGCGGCTCTGCCCGCGTGGATATCGGTTATCGTGACCAAACATAGCGTATGTCCTTGCTCATGGTCTAATCTACCTCTATACCAAATTTTATCAAAATCGGTTCAGTGGTTTAGGCGTGAAAGCGTAACATACAGAGAGATAGACAGACAGACAGAGTTACTTTCGCGTTTATAATATTAGTATGGATATGAATACTGAGCACAATTTTTTTTTTAATTCTTGTGTTTATCTGTTTGTTCTTGATGGACGCAAAAACGAATGAACAAGGTTTGATAGGGGTTTTTCATAGGTGTTGGTATGACTTAAAACCTTACATTTGTTTCATCGTAATCGGTTGAGTGTGACCGGAGATATGACCAGTGACCAAAAGTTACAACAACCGACATCCACGTGGGCGGAGTCGCGCACGGAAGACTGTTAATTAATATGAAGCGTACAATTCTACTAAGAAGTTTTGAAAGTGTCTGAAGTTTAACTTAAATTTCAATCTACCTTGATAAAGTTAAAATACTGAAGATGAACTTACAGTCCAAGTAAAACTTAAACTTGCTGATTAATAGCTTATCTTAATTCTGAGCTACAGTTAAGTGTTAGGAAATTTAATTCGATGTTAGGCTTAGGTTATATGATTAGGGATATATATTACTTATATTAACACTGGTGCCCTAAGACTGGATATTAAAAAGATTCTTGTGGGTCGAAAAATGACGATGCTTACCCGACAGAATTGACCAAATCGTTTTGCCAAAACGTAGCTCTACAACGTGCAAAAGCCTCAAACAACTACTTCTAAACACGTTCAATTTTAAAGACTTTATATAAACTTCTTAATTCGTGGGCGAGCAGCCACATTGTAAATCACTTTAATCGCCCGGGTGACGTGGCAGACACGGCCCTGCGCCGGCCGCACCAACCGACGCGGAGGATTACATGCCCATGCTGAGGAAACCGTAAAATCCAGCCTTGTGTCACTACAAAATGTGAAATCTGACAGTTTTTTCTTAAATAAATGGAGCTCTTTTCATGTTGTAAAATTGGAGTAAATTTTGTACGAGTGCCACATTTTTGGTGAAGAATTTTTGTGATGTGTACTTATATAATATTCAATGGGTGGTTATTTGAGTAGGTATATGAAATGATATTTCATTTTATTGATTATATATGATAATGATATTTAATTACAGTACAGTAATCGACTATTCCTGTCTGAAACGTCATTTAGACGGGGCGGGTTTAACGCTTCGAATATACGATTCTCGAAAAGAGAGAAAAAAGTTGTTTCATCTAAACGTCATTTTGATACTATAATAATATTGTAGGGCGATTATTGCTAGTGATTATCTCATACGACTTTATCGAGCCGAGCGTGCAAGAAAGGAAAGGAGGTGAGGATGTCTTCTCCATATCCCTCACACCCCGGCTGACCCAGGGTCGTCTCTTACGGTCTGGCCCTCGGGGTAACAAAGATCCATTCATCCGTCCATCCATCCTAACTCACAAACTTTCGCTTTATAATATTAGTAGGATTTAAATGATTGCAGTAAGTTTAGTTGTGTCTACCACACATTGCTCCCAATTCTGTTGTTACATCTCTAAACTTAAATTTCTTTAAAAAAATCTAATTGCATCTCTTTCTTTCATGATCAGATAAAAAAGGACAGATGATTTTATTTAAGTTAAGACCTGTCAAATTAAGACAGTGCCTTGTTGGTGCATAGTAAGTAAAGTCGCATGTTCGCAGATGTCGACTAAAATTGAAGAGTACCGTCAAGGCGCCGACTTAATTTGACAAGTGTTCACTAAAATAAATCATCTGTCCTTTTCTATCTGATAATGAAAGAAACAGATTCAATTAGAAAATTTTAGAGAATTTTAAGTTTAGAGATGGAACAACAGAATTAGCAGCATTAGCTTAACTAATATTGACTAAAGTTTTTAGTACTGAACGTAACTCAGCGATAACGTCATCATCTCAGCGTTAGTCTCGATCGCATCCGAGGCTATTAGCTCGGAGCTGGGCGCCCGCTGCTGTTAGTGTGATAACAGCCTGAACAACATTTTTGTTATATACTTCTATACAAATAATTTAAATTGAAGTGTCGTTCGCATCAGTGAAATAACGGTTTTCTTTATTATTACAATGAATATACGATACATATAACAAAATACTTTTTTTTACTTATCTGTGTGTCTGTCTTTCTGCCTGTTTTTTCCGATACGGTTGGGCGGTTGTGGCTAGATTTTTACTGTAAATAACTGATGTTTTAAGGCATGAATTAAGTTATTTTTAGTTTAGAAAAAAATATTATAGTTCCGCACAAACAAAATAAAACTCAGATCGAAGTCCACGTGGGCAAATTTTCATGTATAGTATATAATAAAACTCTAGATAAACATTTCGATAAATCAACATGTTTTATATACTCAGCACTCATTTCACATGTATGATGTTATAAAATATCAACACGAATTTGATTTGTTTTAGAGCGCAATAAACAAAAACTTTCCTACAGAACAACAAACAAAAACCTAGTGTTTTTGTCAGAAAAGTTAACGTTCATAATGTTATTACCGCAATTATGTTGTATGTGGGTTTTTATTGGTCTGTAAGTGGTAAAGTATCGTCCTTGGTTACTTCCCGTTATGTGTGTCGGGGCCTTTAGTTTTATGTTCAACTTGAAATGGCTCAATTTGTGAACTTTATGTTCGCTGAGATATAGACGAATAACGTTGTTCCGTTTTTATATCACGCTTGCCTCTTTATAAGGTACTTTTTGAAATATCCGTGAATTGTTTTAATGGTCAATATTTTGTCGCCAACCGACAGAACGACGCTTCATCGACACATTTGGTGGTACTAAAGAAGGAAAATATTTTATTGGTTCAATAAATGAATGGTACTTTACGCCGTTATGTTTGAACATCTTAGTTTTTCGTTAATGATTCGATATTTGTTTTTCTAGTGATACATTTATCAAACGTGAACATCAAAATAAGGTTAGACAAATAAAGAATACGTAAAAGTGCATTGTAATTTATATCTGTATGTATAACTATTAACGTCAAATAACAATCGCTTCAACAAAAATCAAGAGAAGACAGGACACGAGAAAGAGCAGGAAAACTGGACCGAAATTCAAATTAAAAACTTTGGATGTAACCAGGATGATGATGACGATGACATAACTGAAAATTCTAAAGAAAACGGAACTTCTGGCAACAGCTTACTATCCACAATTATATAAACATAGAAACGATTGTACCATCATAAAAATAATGCAAGTATATTCTGCCACCACCAAATAATCTCATATAGGTTTATAAGCACAGACGCTGGTTGTTATTTACCTACATTTTCCCCGTCATAATTCCACCCCAGGCCAGAGGTAACAATCTGGCAAAATGCAGGATTGAATTTGCTCCTGATAGCTAATTTATTTTCCCTCCCGGCATCGGGCACACTCAACCACATTAAGTCTTAGCATTAGATGATAATTTGGATTTTGCCACGGTAGATTTTTATGGTAAGAGATTTATTTTACAACTGAAGTACAATTATAGAAAGACATATTGACTATGAGAGTTACATTTATTGTTAGAAAGTTGTACTGTACCAAATTTCACAACTTCTAAAATATAAAATATAAAATTGTAAAATATATTATAATTAGGTACTTGCTAGCTGCGCGATCTTGCTTCGCCT
Source organism: Eilema sororculum (assembly GCA_914829495.1). NCBI lineage: Eukaryota > Metazoa > Arthropoda > Insecta > Lepidoptera > Erebidae > Eilema > Eilema sororculum. The sequence goes on along the minus strand of OU618552.1, from coordinate 11,873,869 downwards.
CAATGCAATTATAGCATTTTCTTGCACACAAACTTTGTCCTAGCTATAATAAAAACAACAAAAAAAGGATTATCAAATTTGGCGCAGTCGTTTGGAACCCTCCGGAACCGTGGTCCCACTGTGGTGTCCACGGTGGGACAAAACATTTTCGTGGTCTCACCAAACACACACTTGACCGTTTTGTTACAATGTCGTATGTAATAGTCACTATCTGCTTTCTTGCCACCATGTTCCACTCGTGTTTAAATATATCAAACAATATATTATTTTATTATTATTATTCCTCATTAGAGCTTAAACATTTGGGACTTGTTAGGATTGAATTGGATGATACTGAATTATTAGTAAAACGGATCCAGAAACACTCTTAAATGCTGCATGGCTTGAATTTCATTTTTATAGATAGATAGATTACTACATACTGTAACAAAAACTTATGATTGAAAACGATGGTTCCGGTCTCCCGGATTGTAATGTCAATCAAATATTTAGAATTATTGATTTAACTTTTACAGTTATCATTATCTTTCAATTAATCTCAATTAGTCAGAAAACCAGTCAATTAATCTTGGTCAGCCGAAAACTCAATCAGTCTATCAATCTTAGTAGTCATTCTCAAAAGTAAAATGAACGAATCCGAAGCTATTGATCATTTTAGGTCTAAAACATTTCGTTAAATCGACAAACAACTATTGAAGGTTCTAGTAGCAAATTAAATAGATTTTAAGTCACTTTTGGCGTTTGTACTTAACATTGTATTTGATTAAACTCAAATTTGGTATCCCTACTATGAAATGAAATAAATACACTTATCTTCCCGGGCAAGTCGCAAAAGCCGACTGAGCTTTATTCAGGGTCTGGTGCACACCATCTGTATGGAGTAGTACATCTAACATTTGTTGGGTTGTTATCAAGATCCTTGGTTTGCTCTCCAACTTTATTCCTTCTCTTCCATTCTCTCAGGTACTTCTCCCTTCCTCTCTTCATATTAATAAGCTCACTCACTTCTTCTTCAGCCCCCATCCACTGTTAGTGACATTTAAAGAAAACGTCAATATCGTTGGTCAACCTAATAAAATTTAATTTATACAACACTAAGCTTTTTGTTACTTTCAATCAAAATATTTTATTTACTTTCTCGTCAGAGCAAAATAACGAAATTGGAAATACCTCCCTTTGTAAGTAATTAAGTATTTTTTGGAACACGTTTCCTCGTTTTGTTTCCAAGGAGAGTAGTAGCAGAAGTAATATTTATTACACTTCGACATTCGTTTCAATTAATTCAAGATGGAAACCTTTAACTAAAACCGTTGGATTTTTATTTTACCTTAGTTTGGTTTTCTTCTAAAGTCGGGGCGATTGGATAAACAAATTCGCTTTTAAAATTTCCAGAGAAACCTTTATTATGAACAAACAACTATAAGCGCACGCGGATAAGATAGTAATATTGTGCCGATATTATATTATCCCCTATGGGATGGACAAAATTGTAAGAATATCTAAATTTCACCTGCTGTCCACAGTTCATTGAATTAGGGGTCTATTACCGTCAGTCGGACTCCTGACTTCAGCTATTCCTAAAATAGAAAATTATGCTGTCCATTTTTTAATACCACTAAGGTAACAGACAAGCATAGGCCACAACTGATGTTAAGTGGGTACCGTGGCTACCGTGGTCTGCCGACCCGGTAAGAATAGAGAGTTTATGTGCCATCTGTGCAGAAGACAGAGCAGGACAAGCCTTTGATCTTCCTAATGATAGCACAAAAACTCTCCAGTGAGCTCTGACTACCCTACTCATCGGAACCCATACGACGTTACTATGGCCGCAATATTCTGTAGGGCGGAGGTACATACCCAGTCGGACTGCTCAATTGGGAAGGGAATACCGTCGTGTCCTGCCTCCTCCACTGTAAAGGATCCCAAAAAGACCCCAAGATGCGTGCTGAATGCTTGCATATAATCGGTAGTCTTAAAATCATTACTTATGTGCAATGATATAATATATGATTATTTATTCAATATCCGATATGGTTTATTCTGAATGTCATAAAATCATTTAACAAATTCATGGAGCAATACATTACACACGTCATAGATTATTTATTGCAGGGATCACATGGGATGGTATGAATTAGATTCCTTACTGACAGGAATCCTGCTGACATAAAAGAATATAAATATATTAATCTTCAGGAAGAAACAACTAGAGTGCCTGCCCGATTTACTGTAATTTATAAGCTACTATATGCGGTAAGTGGAGAATATGGGGTACTGTATTTATTAATTCCATATCCAAACGACTAGTTTCATCCTACCACCTTTATGCAGATGATTTACAAATTTACACCCAAGCCCCGTCCAACGAAATTCATGAAGCCTTCTCTATCATAAACAATGACTTGGAGCGCATATGTGAGTGGAGTAACAGCTATGGCCTAGAGGTAAATCCTGCGAAGACACAGGTCATTGTAGTAGGTAGCCCCTGGATGATTGCTCGTATAGAGTGGGAAAATCTGCCACAAGTCATCTTTAATGGCATGCCGCTTCCTATAAGTCATAGTGTAAAAAATTTGGGGATACATATTGATCGAACATTGTCCTGGAATACCCAACTGAAGGAGGTTAGTCGCAAAATGTTTGCTTCAGCAGGCTCCTTGCGAAGACTACGAAATTTTCTACCAACGACCACAAAGATTTCGCTTGCACAGTCTCTTTTACTCCCAATACTAGACTATGCAGATGTCAGCTATCTTGATCTCACTGAGGAGCAGCTTGATAAGCTTGAGTGGCTTCAAAATTTTTGTATAAGGTTCATATATGGCTTACGCAAATATGATCATGTATCCGAATATCGCAACATGCTCAAGTGGCTCCCAATTCGCCTTCGATGGAATACTCATATCCTTTCTTTACTTTATAACATTCTGTTTAACCCCCTCACTCCCCCTTATCTCAAAGGACGTTTCGAGTTCCTACGTGACACACATTCGAGGTCCTTGAGATCATCGGAGAACATGAGATTGCACATACCAATGCATTCTACAAAATTTTCCGACAAATCTTTCACTATTGTGGCGGCACGCCTATGGAATGCACTACCTGTCTCTGTTAGGCGAGCTCAAACATTGGTATCATTCAAGAAACTAGTGACTGAATACTATCTGTCAATATAAGTAAGTAGGTATAAGTATTATATTTTATAACTGTACATGTATGTACAAATTATTGTTGTATACACCAAAAACCCACGTGTCGTTTCTGTACACTCCTGTCCATCTAAAGGTTGCCTGGAAGAGATTGTTGTATACAATAAGGCCGCCCATTGTACAGTATTTTATGTATGTTTTGTATCTTTATAATTTGTATATTTTGGTGTACAATAAAGAATATTTTACTTTACTTTACTTTTACTTTACATTGGGAAAGGCCTTTGTCCAACCGTGAACTGTGTGAGTGGTGGCTAATTAACGAACTTAGATACCGATTAAAAATTTAATATTATTTATTTTAATATTCCAAAGCTTTTGTTAAAAATTGATAATAAGTGCGTTGATTTTCTGATGCCTAACTCAGTAGAGTGGTAAATATATCCAACCTATAAAATCGTGTCATTTTATCTGGTAAATAAAGCATTCACTTAAGAATTCTCCTTAAATAAAAGATATATCTTTCCTCTTCACATTACATCCTTCCGAATGTCGTAACACATTTAGGGACGCGCGAGCACCGCCGCGCGCCGGCCCACCATCGCGCCGTTCACCTCCAGCCTCCAGCCCCTATAAGATTTAACATAATATCATAAGATATTTGAAGAAACCGCCACCCTCTTCACGTAAGCGTCGAAAAGTTGTTTACGCAACTTTTGATTGCCTTCTTTACTTTGTTTGTTTACTTTTTTACTTAGAACGAAAAATATTATGAAACTTTTTTCGTTAAAAGCTCGAAGATACATAAATGGGTTTAGAACTCGTTCTCTTTACTAAAATTTGTTTACCTATGCGCTGGTTTTTATTGGTCTTTAGGTTTTCGTTTGAAAGGTTTTCGTTAATGGGAGTTCAAGAGGCTGAGGCTCTGTTCAAAGGGGCAATAATGTTTTACTTCCAAAACAAATGACCGAATATAATCGAATGATTGGTTCTTTAGTAATTTCCTTTCAATGCTTCGATGAATGTTTGGTTTATTTAACAACGAGCAGTCAAGTGCGAATGGAGTTTTGGTCATTACGGTTTCATAGATAACTGACAGTCGCTCGCGGCTCCGCCTGCATTTATGTGACTCAACTAATTGTAATCAAACGTATGCGAGTTCTTAAGTTTAGTAAAAAAACATCCAAAATTTCAGCAAAGACTTTCAAGAATAATATTTTTAAGCTGAGAATTATTAATTTAAAATAACCCAATTATTACTTTTTTGTACAAACACAACAAAACAGTTTTATAATAATATAGCTAAAGAAGTAATATTTTATTCCTTTTACGCTTCAAAAATTGGGCAGATTCTTAAGATAGGTACGTCCTTATATTACTTAGTCTTTGAATAAGTAGATACCTATCTCGAAAATTCATAAGACGGTATTTCTACCTTTAGTTAAATAAGTGATTTAGTTCATTATTCTTGTACTTCTATGTTGCTAAGCTCAAGACTAATAAACTAAATCATTTCTTCTACTAAAGGTAGGAATTCTACCTTATGAATTTTCGAGATCCCTTAAATATAGTAATAAGAATCTAATTACGCTGCCTCCGTTTCATGAATAAATGAACACATTACTTCACGCCGGTAATAAACTTTAACTTTAATTAGATGTCAATTACCACGGCAGGCACAAATAATAAATCGTAATTGAATCTAAAACATCGGCTACCTCCGACAGCATTCGGGAAACTTCGTAACTTAATTCGCAGAAAACCGAAAACAATTTCGAAAATCCCGCACGAGTGCATGGATGGTTGATTCCGGTGCGTTTTTGCGTGTGCTTTGCGCCCATGTATTCCCAGACCAATTACCGTAGTCTGTACTTTAATTACACAACTTGTTCGAACAAGTTCAAATTAGATTTAAGGTAATTTATTACTTAATTCCCACTTTATAAATTACTTTGAGTAATTAAGGTCTCAATTAAAAAGTTGTGCACTGTTGGTCTTGACGTGTCGTAGGCTCATATAATCTTAAAGGAATCATCATGTCTTTATACTAACAATAACTGTGTATTATTTTAATTTTATACCACTTTCGATTGTAGTTTTGTTTCTTTGGAAATCTTAGCTATGAGAAAACTAATTGTACTGGGCTTTTCACAGCAGATTTTTTCACTATATGATAAAAACTGCAGTAACTCCATCACCAAGATTCTTGGGACCAGGCCAAACTCACCTACAATTTGGTATAGCTGCTGATTAACCGGCACGACGTGGGTGCAACGTTGCCAGATCCTCGTGGTGGGTCTGGGCGTGTGCACACTCTCGCTCGAGACCATAGTCATAGTCATTAATTTTTCAATATAGAACAATAAAATTGTTTCTTAGTCATAGTGCGAGCCATGGTCTCAAGCGGGAGTAAGTGGGACTGCGCCGCCTCTTTCTGTAAGCAGGTCATGCTTGTGAAAACACGTCGACTCCAAAGGAGGAGAACGAGTAAGCAAACCCTGATGTTTGAGGTAAAAACTTAGAATTCAACCGATTTGTCATCCGATATGTCATCAGGCATAGCTCTCTCTTATAACGTTTAATAGTTCTGCATAAGAAACGATAAAATATTGCTTATGAAATTTCTACATTGACCCTTCTTTCTAATAAATCATGGATGGATAGGATTACCTCGGCTGTATTTTATGTCGCATCCACAGAAGGGCCCGCCTATGTGAAATATGGTGTACTTAGTCTAAGTAAGGCTCGAATGATGAATTATTTATCATTTCCATCTGCGAAATGACAAAGAAAATTTTAGTCAAACATATTTCTATGGAGTTATAGCAGCAATAGTGTTTATGGTACCACTGACTGCTCTAACATTATCGTAAAACATTCAGGTTATTATCTTCCGTCGGCCGTAATACGGAATGGCTCAGGACGAGACGAATTATATGATGTAAAATCGAATAGGGTTTTTATGAACTTTCCTAGTAGATATGGAAGTTATATGATATAAGCTATAGTGAGTAGGCCCGTAGAAAATTTCAATTTATATAGGGTTATAAACCAGCTGGTGGTAACATGCGTAAAATAAAAAGTGTTTGCGAAGAATCCCCACGGATACCACCCCCACGGAGCCGGTGGAGGCGGTTATGTCGGACTCGAACCGACTAAAACGCACGCCGTCTTGGGTCCTTGGTTGCCGGAGGTGAGAATGCCAAAAGCATATCTCTCTCACCCCGGCAGACCCAGGACCATCTCTTTCGAGATGGCCCCCTTCGGGTTGTGGGGACCACAGTGTCCCCATCTAGCCCCGGTTACGGGGAGGCGCATTTGGCGCCGCCGCCGCAGCCTGCTTCTGCTACCGGTCACCCCCAGGCCAGCGCTCATGGAGGACGGAGGTCGTTCTGCGACCTCCGACGCATGACTCCCGCGCCCCAAGGTGGCAGCTGTGTCCTTCAATTTGGGGGCCAGTCTTCGGAGATGCTCCCCGAAGTTCCACCGGCCGTCGAGCACGAGCCCCAGATATTTCTACTGGGGCTTGATGCCGATGGAAATGTCTCCCACTATGAGGCTGGAATCCTCCAGTGGCACGCACCGAGGCCCATGAAAGAACATGGCCTCGGTTTTATGCAGAGCCACCTCGAGACCCAGCCGCCGGATCCGCTCCACGACTAGACCGTCAGGGATGGCCCTGGATCAGCCGGAGTGCGAGGGATAAGTCAAATACAAATTCACCTTTGGCCTAGCACGACGACCCACAAAGGGCGTGCGGTTTTCGTCGGTTCGAGTCCGGTTAAACCTCCCCCTCCGGCACCGGTGGGGGAGGTATCCAAGGGGATATCCACACGAAAAAAGAAGCTACTGTATAATAGAATTGAACCATACAAAGAACCTATACCATTTATAGTAACGATTTCTTACATTGCACCATCACGTGAAGCTGGGATTCCGTATTATAAACTGCCTTATTCTTACTATACTTCTAAGAATGCTGGAGCAAAAAGATTTTCAATTTAAATTCTTTCACTCATGCAAGCTGCAACACAGTAATTGTATAATATTGGCTGCGAGTTTTCTATTTATAGTCTTATTTTATTATAGTCACCGAGACTAGGTATATTCAAATATACCTAGTCTCGGTGACTATAATGTGTAAATGAAAAATATATTTGAATATATACGAAACATATTAGAGATCAGTGATTCTCAAATTTGTTGGCTTACAAACCAATATTGAACCATGACATAAAATAATAGGTCGCAGTTTTACCTCTCCGTCAACCACGCTCGTTTAAGATCAAGAGACATACTTCTATGTCTACGCAAATGCTAGTACCGCTGTTATAATAAGAATTTTATAGTTATTCATTTTATTGGTTGGGCATTGAAGTGTGCTTTTTCCCCTACATCATTGATATACTAAAAAACCCAAGATGCACAGTCAGGGTGTCAAAACCGTCCGCATAAAAAGAGCGCTAAATTCCAAATTTAGCGCTCATTTGATATAGTCTCGCATCGCCCGTGTTTATGCACGCACGTCAAAAATGCCAAAGTGTTCTATGAGAAATTGCAGAAATAATACGTCAAAAACTTTAAAAAAGGATGGGATATCTTATTTTCGTTAAGTAAAATAGTTTATTGATTTGCTTTTATGGTTTTCATGACTAAATATAGCAAGTATTATGTGATTTTGATTTATTTTTTCTAAAATCTTCGCTCAACGGTCCATTATAGTACAGTAAATTTCAATAGGCGCGTATCAGTGTAAAAACAACGCATTACAAAGTCCTTTAATTTTAGTCGCATATTACAAATGACCCTGTTCTTTTTTCAATGGAGTCGATTTTTTAATATTGACTTTTTATTTTTTAATAATAAGTTTGTTCACGTTATAACTTTAGTTGAGTTCAATGTTTAACTAATATTTATATATCAAACAATAAAATAACATAGTTTTGAATCTACTTTCAAAAGTTGAAGAGGTAATCAAGTCGACTATTTAAAAAAAAAACGATTTTGTACCGATTTTTTCATGATGCATGTTACCAAAATTCAATAAGCTTTTACTTAGTTTGTACAATAGGTACCTTTTCAACCAAATATATAAATAACTGTTTTTTATAAGCTAATATTGGTTTCATTGATTAAAATATATTATGTTCTACCCAAAACATATTTACCCTCAGATAAAAGTATAATTATATGTTGAGAACACACTTTTATAAATTATTAAAATACTAATTAAATATAAACTAAAATACTAAACGTAGTACAAAAATTAAAAATTATAAAGATGTGAAGTCTCCATTCCGTGCCTTGTCCTACGGACAGACTCCGGTCGTAAAATTTTATTGCTTTTTGTACACTCCTTTGTTTTAAGACCTTTAAGTCATGTGCATAAGGTTGAATTTGCAAAAAAATGTCTTTATAACATAACTATAACTACGTATGTGTGATTGGAGACAGATTCGAATGTTACTTTAGTTCGAGACTGTGTATCTAGGGTTTTTTGTACATCAATGCCCTACATGCACTATGGAGGCTTAAATGACTGACTGACTGACTTTAAATTTGATTGTAATTGTCATTGCAAATTTTAATTACCTATCTTATATAATGTCAATACCATTTCCTATCTTATTTTGACATCTTATTAATTTGTTTGTAACTAACATAGCCAAGTAAGAAATAGTCACTTACCCAATGAGCCAATGATGTGGCTGTAATAAAGAATTCTTATTATTAAATAATTATGGTGGATCAGAATGATAAAACATTAAAATAATAAAGTTTTGGAAACGCCGATTTGATTTTTCGTTTTGCAAAAAATTCTTGTCTCGCTGTGCTATAAAACACAAAAGAAACTAAATTATATTGTTTATATTTTTATCTCAATTTTAACATGTTGACCTATAAGAACATCGGAAAGTTATTCTTAAACTCAGACAACTTACTGCAAAATAGACATTATATTGGACGTATTATAAAGCCAAGAAAACGAGCTTAGTACTCATTACCGTGCCCTGAATCTGTGCAGAGTTCACAAACTTACGGTCGGCAACTTCGCTTGTCGGAACTAATAAGTAAATGCAATGCGTCCAACTAACTATAACTGTTAGCCCGCTATGCGGACAGTTGAAACAACGTTCATTTACAAACTATATCGATTTTCTGACTAAAATTGTTAACTGCAATTGGGAAAAGTTTATATTAAATAATTATTCTAATAAAAATACCAACTAGGTATGGTATACTACATAATTCTGTTTAGGCCCAAAGTAAACTTAACCAGCTTGTGAAATGGCTTCTGGATAAACGTACTGCGTTTATATATTTATTACTTGTGTATGTAGGTATTTACAAAAAAAAACTAATCAAACGAAGAAAACATATTCACGCATGCAAATATTCAAACCTAAGACCTTCAAATATGGGAGTCACACCATCATACCTCAGAGGGTGGCACATACGCATTATGGTAAACACATACGTGACAGAACAAAACATATTTTTATTTAAGAGAAGACATTAGGAATTTGTTTTAGAATTCGTTCAGTAAGTCTCATTGATAGACAAGGTAGATTAGAATTACTGCTGCTTGTTGCTTAAATTTCAAGTACAATAACCCTTCAGAACATAACTGGCTAATATATTATAATAGTAGTAGTGTACCGTATAAGAAACATTATTTTACTAATAGTTTAATCCTTAAACTTTTACTAGTCTTAGGTGTGACTTATGACTTTATAGAAACAACTCGAAACAAAAACATTCAAAAAGCAGATAACCCTGGTGATCAGTTTTATTTATATCAATTTCATAACAAAATCTATTACAACACATAACTGAAGCCTTGAAATGTATCGGTTCCAATATTAAATAAGTGCAAGCAACGTTCACTTGTCTCATAAGCTTACTAAAAGCCCTCAGGGTTCTTTCCCTTGCCAAATATTCGAGCGCTTTTCAATATTGGCAGTGCAGAACGTAGTTTGGCTAAAATCACGAAAATGGAACGGAAATGGGGAGTGGTGTCACCAGTGTAATATGGGCTGGTGTGCGCTATGTGCGGCAGTAAACAGTTCAGCGGCAGACCTTCAAGTGCATCTTGTGGCTTTTTCATCGCTTTAAAGCGCATTTTGTGGTTGTCATTCTTAAATACTACCGTCTAGCTTAAAGCTTGCATACATTTGGTATCGTATGATTGTTGGATTAGATTATATTTTTTGTTTTTTAATATTACTACTGATTAAACTACATTAATCATTTCGGAATTGTTACCTTTAATTGATATCAATAGATGGAATACATATCAGAATTCAGAATAGCTATATACACATCTAAGCCATCTAGACCTAAGCTCTGAATAACTTATAATATATGTCCTAGAATGTGGATAAATATTTTCAAGCGGGATTCGAAGCTGCCGCCTCTGCCGTAGTGCTTAGTCCAATGCACACGTCACTTCTGTATCTATACATCCAATATCTCATCCCTGATTCCTAATCCTAATACTACATTCAATAAAATACACACTACATGTTAACACTAAATACCTATACGATTTATACAAATACAAACACATATTACACATGACTAGTCATCTAACGAGTGCTCGCGTACATATGACGCAATTTCTCACCGCATACCACCGCACTGCGACCGCACGTTATCGTTCAAATAAATGTGTATAGCCCTTAACTGTAGCATGCAGATTGGCCAATTCATTTGCCACTAAATAGTGGGCTAATTTAGTGCCTTGTTGATGCAATGGAAAAACTCAAATGAAGGCTGTGGAAAGAGCTTTCAACTCTCTTGCATGTTTGAAAATGTGTGGTTTCTTTTTTCAAACAGATGAAAGGCATATTGATTTGTATGTCATTAGAATCGCTGTTCAGTTTTTGGTTGCTTTTTTTACGTAAGTAGTGGGTCAGCAGTGAATGTCTGATCACTATTGGTCAAAGTGTAGTATTAATTCAATTTTGTATGCAACTATGTTAATTCATACTAATATCATATATGTGAAAGTAACTCTGTCTGTCCGTCTGTCTGTATGTTACGCTTTCACGCCTAAACCACTGAACCGATTTTGATGAAATTTGGTATAGGGGTAGATTAGACATGAGAAAGGACATAGGCTATGTTTGGTCGCGATAACTGACATCGACTGAGTCGCGGGCAAAAACAAGTAATTCATAAAATCAACATAAAATGTAATCCTCGTTTGATTAAAGGATTATGTTATTATGAGATTTTTTTAAATATTATATTTATTATTATTTTTTTATATCAATTGAATATACCAAATGTGTTCGATGGTCAAATACATTTTTTAATCATAATTAATTTTAATTGATATGATTTTGTAGGTTCTTCAGTTTTCTTTTTTTTTTATTTATATATATATATATATATACGTATTACCAAAACGCACAGACCGCTATATCACCAATTGTAAACTTTATCCACCGTTCCAAACTCTATTATCAAAATTTCCATTTTGCCTCCAATGAGGCTTGAACTCTAAAACTTAGACGAGGTTCCAACAAAAAAGGTTAATATAATTCCATTCAACTCTCGTTGTTACCCCTATAAACAGTTTACTTGAATACTATCGTAAAAATGAAGCACCAAGGTTGGCAATAAAACTCTTTGTTAATATTTTTAATACATAATATTTTTGTTACGGGTTGACTGGTCACTAAGCACATAAAGTTGGCTTATTAGATTCTGGCTAGTTTATGGCTCGGACAAGTTAATAGAACTTCATACTTTTATAAAGGATATCAAGTGAAAGATTATTATTTTTAATCATCGTATCGTCCTGAGGTTCTAACTACCAACCAAAGTTAAAATCATTTATTCTGTATAGACCATTAAAACGACACTTACAAAAAAACATCGGAAAAAATGAAATGCTCAAGTGAGACTCGAACTCACGACCTTTCCCTTACAGGGGGTATGCTCTTCCAATCCAACTGAGCTATTGAGCCACACCTGATTCATTTCAAATTTTCCTTCTCTTTATATCCGTCCTTAAGGGCGACGGTGGAGCCATCTACCAACATTCTTACGAAGTGTTGGAAACAATGAATGATTTTTCAACCATTTTTAAACATTGAATTTTGATGACTCCGCCCAAATATTTGAATGAATTTTTTATAGCATTTATTATGCTAACTTTAAAGTTCGAAAAACATCGGAAAAAATGAAATGCTCAAGTGAGACTCGAACTCACGACCTTTCCCTTATAGGGGGAATGCTCTCCAAGGAAGGACGGATATAAAGAGAAGGAAAATTTGAAATGAATCAGGTGTGGCTCAATAGCTCAGTTGGAAGAGCATTCCCCCTGTAAGGGAAAGGTCATGAGTTCGAGTCTCACTTGAGCATTCCATATTTTCCGATGTTTTTCGAACTTTAAAGTTAGCACAATAAATGCTATAAAAAATTCATTCAGACACTTACAAAACATTAAAAAACTACAAAACATTAAAAAACCAGACAAAAAAGATTGGCTAAAACTGCTCTGAAAACCGCGGCAAGAAATTCAGAGGGCTCTTCTTGCCTTTAAAACTTTTCTATATCCTTTCTAAATAAATATTCGTAAAAAAATTCACATAATAGTACTCGTAATGTAAACCAACATTTACCTTTCCTATAATAAATTAACAAAATACGTAGCTTCGTAGTCAGTCTACGAAGCTACGCGGCTAGCTACGCCGTAGCATTATTATAACAACATAAATCAACTTTATAAAATCCTATTTGCACAAACCCCGGGCGCTTAAAACTGACCTTATGGTTTTAATAGGAGCTTTTCGTAGCAATAAATTTGTTGAGTATATAATTATAGTGTCAATATGTCGTTAGTTTTGTGGTTAAAGAAGTTTACAATCTAGAGGTCCCGGGTTCGAATCCTGAGCTTTACACTACTCGTGAATCTACTACTAACACAAGCAATTTATAATAGGTAGAAGGGCTAGAGGGTATAATAATATTTTTTATTTAAAAAATAGTCTTTGAAACATCATCAATATCAAATATCAATATTTTTTGGGAGCAACTGCTGACTGATATCCCAAACATGAAATGTTAACTTGCGCCAAAATCTCGTCTATCATTCAGCAGGTGTACCAGTTCGCTGGTTTAGCCAAGCAATTGGCCTGACTAATGACCTGGCCAAATTTGCCACCAAAATAGTGTTTCAAATATCTTTCTATCAGAAACCGTTAGATGAAAATGCTGAGGAGTTCAATGTTTTGCAACGGGAAATTGAAAAGTTACTTGGTCCATACAGTTCAGTTTGAATTTGGTTCACTAAGTTTTAATATGTTACTATAACGTAGCGAGGAACTAAGCCGGTATAGTCGCCCGCAAAAGTCGTTTAACATATTCCAAGTTACCGATCGCCTTAGCTCTGAAACCTTTCATAGAATAATAAACAGAATATGTAATCTGTTGAACTTTTCTATACCAGGAGCACGTTTTTTATTTATTTTTTTCATTTTATCGTGCGATAAATCCCCACGGATACCACCCCCACGGAGCCGGTGGAGGTGGTTATGTCGGACTCGAACCGACTAAAACGCACGCCGTCTTGGGTCCTTGGTTGCCGGAGGTGAGATTGCCAAAAGCATATCTCTCGCACCCCGGCAGACCCAGGACCATCTCTTTCGAGATGGCCCCCTTCGGGTTGTGGGAACCGCAGGGTCCCCATCTCTCCCACTACCGAACTTTACCAGAAGTGCAATTTACTAAACGTGAGACAATTGTACATTTATCATTTATTATCTTTACAACACCGCATGACTCCGTTCAAACTAATTAGAAAACGACGTAAAGATCGCATTTGCCATATCCCTCCCGCACCCTCATCTTTCCTTCAAAGATTTGCTATCTACCTCAGGCCAAAAATCTACAACAATTTTAACGCTATATGCCCCATATACGGTATGTCCTACTATACATGCCAAAGGACTGTAAAATCTTTCCTCCTGACACTGGACATTCACACTCACACTGACACTGGACATTGAACACTCACATTCACGCTTTCACACATATGTAGGTACATCGATGCACTAGTATACATCCATGTTTCTTAGTTGCTAATATTAACTAACATTGTGTAAATGATACCACGTTAGAGACGAGAACTGTAACTCCTAAACACAGGCTGCCTAGCAGCCTATCTAGGAGTACAGTACAAAATACCTCTTTTGTATTTTTTCTTGATTTTTGAATTGCTGTAATAATATCTAGCCCCGATTACGGTACGATACACTTTGCACCGCCGCCGCGGCCTGCTTCTGCTAGGGTGACAGGCAGCTCCACCGGTCACCCCCAGGCCAGCGCTCATGGAGGACGGAGGTCGTTCTGCGTACCAGGAGCACGTTAAGCCATTGGACCCGGTTGCCATACGAACGACTATGGTTGTAGCTACGGGTAGTAGGAGCCTTAAAAAGATCAAACTGCAAAATTTCGATATTGCCAATGGATTCTGGAGGTCCTAGGTAGTCGTTTCACGGAAAATATCGAAGTTCAGTCCTATCGCAGCTAAACTGGAAAACCTATCCGAGTGAAAATTATGGTTGACGAATTATGAGTTTTAATAAACCACATTGTGGTCCACCAATACGTGGCAGTCGCATGCACTGCCGCCACAGCCCCAGTGGCGTGGCGGTAGTGCATGCGACTGCCACGCAGGAGGCGCGGGATCGATCCCCGCTCAGTGCAAATATTTGTATCCATGAATATGGCTATTTGCATTGGTCTGGGTGTTTCTATGTATAATATGTATGTATTTACAAAAAAAAGTATATATGTATGGTTATCCGTATTCTGGATTCCTTAACACAAGCTATAAAAACTTGTGTGTTGCAAGCTTAACATGGGTCTAGATAGTGTTGTGTAGTAGAATGTTGTGGAATATTATTTAAAATAAATAAAAAACCTCTGCCCAGCACATCAGAGATTTACACGTGTGAATTGTGAACACAAGAATGTATGTATGTGCTGTTCAAGACTAAAATCTATCTCTCTCTCTGTGCCTTTCAGCCATTCTGAAATGATTAAATAACAACATCCATCCATTCATCATAACAAACTTTCATATTTTTAATATTACAAACAAGCTTTTGCTCGTGACGACCCTTGTAAGATTCTGAACCCATTCCAGCGACCTAAAGGAGAATATTCTCGAAATATATAACAACTTTGTCAATTTTTTTTAAGAAGTAATATGTGGATTACCTCACTAGTGTTCTCATTGGCCACTCCAATTAACCTAATTTATTGTGTTAGAGGTGGGTACGGGTGGGGTTCGAATTCACAACTTGTTAATTATAAGGTCAATGTTTTAGCCATTAATGCAGCATCACTAATTTCACTCTGTAGAAAGTAAAAACAAACTTCATTAGTGATGCTGTTGGAAGTTTACGCGAATGTCACTCATTGAGAAAAAAACTATTTTTAAAGTATTCTATCCCGAGTTAGCCCTGTGACTATGGCTTCCGTAAAGCAACCAAAACGCAAAAGTTTGTAAGTATGAATAGTATGAGAAATGACGACATTAACTCGACTCTCATCCCTTAACTGAATGAGATTTGTATCATTAGATGCGTCTTTAATTGGAGAGCACGAAATGGCTATGCTGCAAAGCTGAAAACCTAGTCGTGATACTAAAAATCATGGCATGACAGCAGCTTGTGAAGTGCCGCCTAAAACTAGGTATTTGTATGCCCTCTATTTCCACGTACAAACGAAATTCGGTAGAATTAATATATTAGACATCGATTTTTTTAGCTTTTTTAAAATTAGTTTTTAGTATCACGACCAGGTTTTCAGCCTTGCAGCATAGCCATTTCGTGTTCTCCAATTAAATACGCGTCTAATGATATACATCTCATTCAGATAAGGGATGACACTGGAATTAATGTCATCATCTCTCATACTAGAATGGATGGATGGATTGATGTTTGTTACTCTTTTACGTCTAAGGGGCTAGTCAAAGTCAAAGTCATTTCTTTGTCATTTTTTATAGGTCAATTTACAATAGATATTTTCTAAAGGCTAAATGTGGACGATATGCATTTCGCATCTGTATAAACAATAAGTATATAAAACACTTTATAATGAAGAATTAAACCAAAGTTGCAATATGTTACAAATAAGTCACGTAACTAATACAATACTATGCTGTAATGGGTCCGGTCGAGTCCAACCTATTATAGCATTTTACGAGGGACCTGCACCATGCTCAAACCAGACATTTTTATCTTTCAAGCTAGAGCGATTATAATAAAATTTGGTATGGATTAAAATTTAATTAAAATTTCATTTTTCCCAATGTTTTTCGAACTTAAAATTTAGCATAATAAATGCTATAAAAAATTCATTCAAATATTTGGGGGCAGTCATCAAAATTCAATGTTTAAAAATGGTTGAAAAATCATTCATTGTGTCCAACAGTTCGTAAGAATGTTGGTAGATGGCTGCACCGTCACCCATATAGACGGATATAAAGAGAAGGAAAATTTGGAATGATTCAAGTGTGGCTCAATAGCTCAGTTGGAAGAGCAGTCCCCCTGTAGATAAACGACATCCACACGGGTGGAGCCGCAGCAAAAGCTATAATATAATAACACCAAATAAATATCCATATAATCTGTTAAAAATAGTAATTTCAAATAACTCGAGTAATTACGGAAATATTTTTTGAATGAAATATTATCCGCATTCTAAAGGTATGACATACTGCACAGCGCAGTGTTTTTTCCTAATGGAATATGCTAAGCCCCTTGTACTTTTAATCATACTTTTAATCAAAAAAGGGAAAGAGACACTGCGGGGTTCCTTGATCTCTATCAAGGAGCCCCCGTTTCAAGGAGTCTTTACCCATCTCTGATGTTAGTTATACTAGGATGCTTCGAACATCATTTCATTTTTGCTTACATAATATTTCCACGTAAATGTAGCTTTCCTTTAGGTTTGAGTACAGTCAATAACAGAAAGATGTTGACGAACAAAGTGCTCAAAATGATCTTAATTTGGTTTTCTTCTTTCTTTCAGTTGACCGATTGTTCTGATATTTGGAATACTTTAGTTCGGATAATCATATCATATAAATCAATATAACAGTTTGATTTGCTCTTAATACGAGAGTTTGAAGATCATTTTGAGACTTTGTCGTCAAGATATTTATGACGCTGACTGTACCTATATTAAACTGCATATGCAGTTTGAAGTGCAATGTGTTCCAGAATATTAAGTCATTCACCTAAAATAAGTATTTACAAACTCGACTGAAAATCAAAGGCCCAAACGCTGGTAATTCGTGGAAATCTCGCCTTCCTTATTTAATGTATTTTTAGACGAGATGATAAATAACATGAAGCGTTAAAAGTATTTGAAGTAATTAATGTAAAATTGGATTTACTTTGATAAATGAACTTGTGAAATTAAATAAGTTTGCAACTCTCTTTCCAAACAATTAAGCTATTATTTAGATAAAATAAACTTAACAATAACTTTTGTGATTTATCACGGTTAAATTTGTCAAAAAAAAACTGAATTGAAACTAATAAACGGCTATCTTTTATAAAAAAAAATGTTTATTTGTAAGTTTCGACCTCTTATGAAATACTGACTACGCCTGGACGTTATTTTTTATGTAACTTGATAAAACGAAGCTTGAGGATCAATTGGACGATCAGAGAGATTTTACTAACATATGGACGTCTTACCACTGTTTTGAGATATTGATAAACTCGAAATACCAACGTATCATACAGTTATATAACGGTAATAAGCTTACTACGTGAAAACGAAAGCAACTGACTAAATATAGGTACAAGTTAATTCCTTCGGGAGTCAAGCTATGAAAGTTCACAACCTCCAAAAATACAAAACCTCAATATTCAGCATAAAAAACTTGAGTAATATATGCAAATACTTGTACATAATTCAGACTTAAATATAATAATGTTTGGCCGATTGCCGAAGCTCCATACCATGAAACTGCCAAAGTTTAGTACCCGCTAAAACACCCTTTGCCACGTTACACAAATCATTTCTCTTTTTAACTCCAACTCGATGTTTGCCAAATGGGTGGACCAAATCGTCCATAGCAAAAAGTTTTCCTTTTTCGGGTCTTGTATGCTGAAGAGAAATTCAATTTTGTTCATATGGAAAAATTGTAGAGTTCGACTTTTTTGTAAGGAAAAAGATTTTTGAGATGTAAATATTGCTTCCTGATATTCACTATTGAAACTAAGGTTCCCTTAAAACCGTTAAAAATCCATACTAATATTATAAATGCGAAAGTAACTCGGTCTGTCTGTCTGTATGTTACGCTTTCACGCCTGAACCACTGAACCGATTTTGATGAAATTTGGTATATGGGTAGATTAGACCTTGAGAAAGGACATAGGCTATGTTTTGTCACGATAACCGACTTCCACGCGGCTCCGCGGGCAAAAGCTAGTTAAATATATCTTCGAGATGTCGATCAAAAAGGGTAGCTCACTGTCCCACAATAGTGTTTTTATGTCAAATGCGTCTTATTATAAGATTGTAAGAGAAAATCTATACTTTTATATTTTGAATTTGAATTTTGAATATTATAAATGCGAAAGTAACTCTGTCTGTCTGTCTGTCTGTCTGTTTGTATGTTACGCTTTCACGCCTAAGCCACTGAACCGATTTTGATGAAATTTGGTATAGGGGTAGATGAGACCATGAGAAAGGACATGGGCTATGTTTGGTCGCGATAACCGACATCCATGCAGGCGGAGCCGCGGGCAAAAGCTAGTAGAACATAAACGTCATAGGTTGCTATGTAACAATAATTTTGTAGTTCGGTAAAACAAAGCCGTAACTATTATAGATGATTTTGTTATACAATTTGATTATTTTTACAGACGGTTCTATAAAGCAAAAACTAGCGCGTTTTAGCTTTTGAACAACGCTATCGCCCGAGCAGTCTTACAATTACCTAGCTGATGAATGATTAAAAATACTGATGATTCAACCTAAACCACAGGCTTAGAGTTCATACAACTGCGCAGTAGGCAATACAACAAATCGCAATCTAATCTCAAGCCACTATTTTCACTACACAGCAAATAAGTCGCCAACTGCATTTGCTACCGATGTGTTCCATTTTGGTTTACTCAGTTTAAGCTTAAGATATGTGCTTGCCAAGAACCGGAGACTCATTAGTAAAACCAGACCGGGCGTCGTAACTCGCCACAATTAACAACTAGTTTGTATTCTGTAATCTAGCTCGCTTTAACTTATACAAAGACGACGGAAAATTTGTGAGTGCTATGGTTTAATATGCTAGTCATAAAACGTGTTTCTCAAAGTTTTTGGTTCTAACTAACTTCAGTAGAGAAAATTAAGGGGTTTAGGGCCCTACTAAGATATTTGGGGCCTAATTTCATCTTACCTGCTAGCTGATATACCAAGTGACATGTATCGAACGAAGTTCCGTGACCGGGTGGTCATACGGCAGTTGTTCCTATAAAAGCGAAGATCGTCAAATAGGAAGGAGTAGCTAAAGCGAGTAAATGGACCCTGGGCTCCGAGATGAAAGATATTGTTCACAAATATACCTACCACAGTTCCACAACATTCTACACAACGCTACGGAATCTAAAATGCGGATAAGCATACTTTGGATACTTCTTTTTTCGAAATACATACATAATTCATAGAAACACCCAGACCAATGCAAATAGCCATATCCATGGATATATTTGCACGGAGCGGGGATTGAACCCGTGCCTCCAGCATAGCAGTTGCGTTCACTATCGCCATGCCGCAGAGACTATGTGAATGTGTTTATATTTTCTAGCTAAGAAAATAAAATTGATTAAGTTTCGTAATTCCAGAATTTGCGCGAAACAACATTACAAATAATGTAAGTTATAATATTAATGTAATTTATTACATTACTATGTTATCTTTAGTGTTAATGGCAATCAAAAGTTAGTGCTAACTTCTTGTCTAAGTGGCACGTAGAATTTACTTTTTTCGTTATAGCAGAAGTTTGTTATAACAAGAAGAACATGGTTAATTGTAATTTGAACGTCAGAAGGTAATCAATAGGATTACTGATATAATATGAACGTTTGTGATGATGTTTGTAACTCAGTCATGCTCAAACGGCAAAGTATCTGACTAAAATTTGGTACAGAGATAGATCAAAGACTAGAATTTAGTAATACTCGTATAATAGGTAAAATATACAACTTTTTAGGTTCTAATGTGTTACAAAAATAGGAACAGCATTTCTCATGCTTGGAGACACAGGCAATAGCCATTTGTAAAAAATTTGTTTTGAAATTACACATGCAAATTATACTCTAGCCTGTAAATAAAAAGGAGTAGGCAGAGATTTATTCACACTCACATTTCGCCAATTATGACTTTCAGTCCAATGTAATGGGAGTGAGGCAAGCCTGTTGCTGTCAAGCAGGCACAGCCATGGATTGTATATTTACCATCTAATAGAGAACAGCCCTATCTATCCTTTAGTCGCCTTCTACGACACCAACAGAAAGAGTTGGTGGTGGCCCTATTCTAGTCCATCGGGAACCATCAGGTCATGTGAATAACACATCATAGCTAAAAAAATTGTTAATGTATTACAAGTCAAATGCATTTTCTGTCTAAAGTAAATAATGAATGTTAATATTGGACCAATAGACCGACTAAGGCGATGAAATTTCAGTTCACAGCCGTGAGGTTAGCATCTGCCGATTCCCGATAAACGTGGATCGTAATGGTTTTAGCATTTGAATTTAGACATAGAATTGTGTAGGTATATTTGAGTTAGATATTCGATTTGTAACTGGATTATTAAGCTAAAGAATTGTATCCGTGTGCATTTGCACGCCACTGGCATTATGAGGATTTATTATTAACCTATTATACAGTGAAGTTGCTTTGTTTATATACCATATAATATTGTAAAGAAGCTTGTCTGTGCGTTCTTGTGAAAATGATCTACCCTTATCCGTCTTCAATTTCGGACATACCAATTGTAATCCTCTCAAAATTATTTTTTTATAAATTTGTTGAATTCAACAAATACTATAATATCTACATACTATATAAAGACAAAAATAATATGATTGAAATAAAACCCCTTTTTAACTTTTAGGAGATAGGACACGACGGTATCTCCCGTCCCAAATTGAGCAGTCCGACTGGGGAAGTACCTCCGCCCTACAGAATACCCTGGCCATAATAACCTTGTGTTGTGTTCCCGGCGGCGAGTAGGGTAGCCAGAGCTCACTAGAGAGGTCCTGTGCTGTCAGTAGGAAGACCAAAGGCTCAAATAGACGCCGCTTGCTGGATGGGGCGTGAAATGTTGGCGCTGCGGTCAGGGAGACCCGGTGAAACGGTTTTACGCTGGCCGCCCGCAGGCTGTACGGTTCCCGAACCTGGGGATCACTTAATCTCCGCCCCAGGAGGCTGAACCAGCAGCCTGTGTAAAGTTTCCGGTGCTGTAGTGGTGCCGGAGGAGGAGACCGGAGTGGACCCGGCTACAGTATCTGGGAGGGGACCGGGGGCCCTTCCGCCCGCCGCGCCAGCCAGTCACACAACCCCAGCCTGTATGTGGTGGTGCAGAGCCTTGCTTTGTCTTCTTCGCTGACGGCACAGGGACTCTCTATGCCTTCTCCCCCCCCCCCCCCTAAAACCTCTATGAAAAGAAAGACAAAGAAAAACGGATCCACAGCGGCACCATCTTCCACGATGCAAGTGGACTTCTGCAACATCAGGGGCCTTCACTCAAACCTTAATCAGGTCCACCACCATCTCGAAACCGCGCAGCCAACCTTGTTCTTTCTGACGGAGACGCAAATATCATGCCCGGCCGATACAGGCTACCTAATGTACCCCGGGTATAAACTCGAACATAACTTTATGAGTCACGCCGGGGTATGCTTGTATGTCCGGGATGATATTTGCTGCCGCCGTCTTCATATTCACGAAGACAGGGACCTGTCAACTCTATGGGTGCGTATAGATCACGGTGGCCACACCCGTATCTATGCGTGCCTTTACAGGTCTCATAGCGGTGACTTGGGCACAACTCAGCTGTTTGAGCACCTGCAGCGGTCGGCGGACAGGGTAATTGAGCAATATCCTACTGCAGACTTAGTATTCTTGGGGGACTTCAACGCTCACCACGTGGAGTGGCTGGGGTCTCCCAGGACTGATTTTGCGGGAAGGGCTGCTCACGACTTCGCCCTGACCTATGGGTTCTCTCAACTGGTGCATTCTGTCACTAGAACACCAGATATCGAGACCCACAGACCTTCTATACTGGACCTTCTGCTGACTTCGCGTCCGGATGAGTACTCCGTAACTGTGGAAGCTCCACTTGGTACTTCGGACCACAGCCTCGTCCGGGCAAAAGTGTCTCTTATGCGACCTGAACCACCGCGGCCACCTCAGTGGCGGCATGTCTGGCACTACAGGTCAGCAGACTGGGACGGACTGCGGGAATTCTTCGCGTCGTATCCGTGGAGGCAGCTTTGCTTCACTTCAGACGATCCAGACTCCTGTGCAACAGCAGTCGCTGACGCGATCCTAGCGGGCATGGAGTGCTATATCCCCAACCGCTGGATCGCGACAGGAGCGAGCAAGCGTCCGTGGTTTAATAGGTCCTGCAGAGAAGCGAGAACTCGCAAACTATCTGCCTATAAGGATTGGACCACGGCCCTCGCCAATAAGGATCTGAACATCGGTGAAGTGAAGCGGAAATTGAATGCTGCCTCGAGGTCCAGTAAGAAGGCAACGGCCAGGGCTAAGTTTGAGTTCATCGGCAGAATTGGTGAGCGGCTTGCGCGGTTCCCATCCGGTAGTCGCGCATTTTGGTCGCTCGCCAAAGCTGCCGAGGGAAACTTCGTCCATTCCTGTCTTCCGCCGCTATTAAAACCCGACGGTAGTCTGGCCCATGGCGCCAAGGAAAAAGCCGATCTTTTAGGTAACCTCTTTGCGTCAAACTCGACTATGAACGATGGGAATGCCGAACCACCTAGTATACCCTGGTGTGGAACTTCAATGGGTGAAGTAAAAATCACCCAGCGGAGGGTTCGGCGAGAACTTAAGTCCCTAGATGTTCGAAAGTCGAGTGGGCCGGACGGCATACCGGCAATGGTGCTTAAGCACTGTGCTCCAGAGTTGTGCCCTATTCTTACACGACTCTTCGCGCTCTCATTCTCCGCTGGACGAGTTCCGGCTTCGTGGAAGACCGCATATGTGCATCCTGTGCCTAAGAAAGGTGACAGGACAGACCCGTCCAACTACAGGCCCATCGCTATCACCTCCCTTCTCTCGAAGGTTGTGGAGCGTGTTATTAATACACAGCTCCTGGGATACCTTGAAGGTAACGATCTACTGAGCGACCGACAGTACGGCTTCCGCCAGCGTCGCTCGACCGGTGACCTTCTTGTGTATCTCACAAACCGTTGGGCGCAAGCCATCGAGAGCCAAGGTGAGGCACTAGCGGTCAGCCTAGATATAGCGAAGGCCTTCGATCGGGTATGGCACAGAGGTCTTCTTGCGAAGCTACCATCTTATGGACTCCCTGAGGGGCTGTGTAATTGGATTTCCAGCTTTTTGTCCAACAGAAGCATCCAAGCCGTCGTGGACGGCAGTCGCTCGGACCGCATGGACATAAACGCTGGTGTCCCACAAGGTTCCGTGTTGTCTCCAACCCTGTTTCTGCTGCATATCAATGACATGCTGTCGGACGACTCCATTCATTGCTATGCGGACGACAGTACTGGAGACGCATGTTACACGGGCCGTGCAAACATCCCCCAGTCCGAGGTGGAGGGGAGTCGCGAACAACTTGTGTCAGAAATCGAGACTACTCTCTCGGGAGTATCCGATTGGGGTCGACTAAACCTGGTCCAGTTCAACCCCACCAAGACACAAGTATGTGTATTCACCGCTAAGAAAACCCCATTTATTGTAGCGCCGCAATTCCTGGGCACACGGCTTACCATTGCCCCGAGTATCGGGATCCTAGGCGTCGACATTTCAAGTGACGTCCAGTACCGCTGTCATTTAGAGGACACGGTTAAGCTGGCATCAAAGAAACTTGGAGTTCTTAACAGGGCGAAGCAGTACTTCACTGCGGGGCAGCGACTCCTTCTTTATAAGGCACAGGTTCGACCCCACATGGAGTACTGCTGTCATCTTTTTGCCGGGGCGCCCGCACGCCAGCTTAACCCTTTCGACTCGGTGCAAAGACGTGCGTTGAGGCTCGTTGACAGTCCCATACTCGCAGGCGATGTGGAACCTCTCAGCCTCAGGAGGGACTTTGCCTCACTGTGTGTTTTCTACCGCCTATATGGGTGAATTTCTCAAACGTAAAATTTTCGCGGCGTGACTGAAAATCATACCTTAAAGTTAACATATAGTAATGATTATTTTTTGTAAGAAAGATATCGTTTTTCTCTAAATGCACGTATAAATTATATTATTGAAACTATTTTTGTGAGTGTGTAAAAAATGTCTTTTCACCTAAATTCTAAGCTTGGTGGCGCGTCCACAACCTGTTTTCTTGGGAATGATCACAGTTTAATCAAAACTTCATTAGTTTACTGAGTATAGTTAATAATAATTCGATTCGACGTTATTTTAGCTATCTTCGATACTGTCATTCGTAGTATTTAGTACTATACTTTATCTTAAAAATAATTTATAAGATGCGTCCGCGGCAAATGTAAAATTTTGGTGGGATTTATAAAATCATCGAAGGAGTCGTATTGAAAGTACCTATAAGGACGACACTATCATCACTGGAAACGTTCAGTTGGGTGTTAATGAGCACCAGTGCCAGTTGTCCCCAGTCCCGTTTTGTTTTTCTGCCAAACACGTAAGTAGGTCGTTTTATAAGCCTCGGACAAAAATATTGTAATTTTTGTGTTGATTATTTAAAACGGTTTATTCTCATTGTATGTTTTAATATTTAAGTATAGTGTACAGGTTCAGTATGTGTATTAAATTTTGGTAATGTAACCACTATATTCTAAATAGTATTTTTATAAATAATTTTTTTAGACGTGAAACTAATTTTGGTGGAGCAATTTTGGTGAATTTGGTGGGGTTTTACTAATCATCAAAATTGTATATTTACACCAAAATTTGTTTTCATAGTTATTTGATTAAGCTCCTACGTAGTCCGACGGGCTACTAGGTCAGGTGACCTCTACGTGGTATACCCTGGGCAATGGAGAAAGCACCGCCTCTCTCCCTAGGTGGAAAAGAGGTTGTTGGCTGTTGAGGGTTGTTCGGAAGCTTTCCTAATTTTCTCTCAGATTAACCATTAGCATATGAACTACCCATACAAAAGACGGTTAGAGACGGAATAGTAGTTGGGTGAAGTCAGCTGATGCCGCAGTAGGGACAGGCTGGTGTGGTGGAGCATCGTGCGCACTTTCCGTCAACTGCTTCTACTGGAGTGAAAGGCGGCCTCACTCTTTACTACCAAGCCTACGCCGTTAAAACCTGCCCACCCTTCTTCCCTCCTCTCCACTGTCAAGATCATTTGGCTTTTCTTCCTCTGCTTTCTCACTTATATGAAAGCTACCGTGGATGCAAGAGTGCCTCATGTAATCTTTTGCACGTGACTCCACGCAACAAAGCGATGAAGTCGAAGATGTAGGTGACACGCAACTCCTGCTTATGTTGCTCCAGCAGCTAGCACTTTGCTATCGTGTAAAAAGTACTCAATCTTCTCCACAGAAGGCTTCTGACCTCTACCGTCCTCAAGCTCCTACATCCACATCCTCACATGTTGCACCAATCTATCGGCGTCCACCACCGATATTAACAGCATACATGGGCAGTTCCGGAGTGATTGTCTGATGCTATCCGACCAAAATACCACGCTGATTAGGAATAGACTGAGGACAGATCACAGATCACAGAGACAGTAGTAAGGAAGATTCTCATATTGCCAACAGCGGTTCGAACAACGGAATCAGAATCGTGGTACATGTTTCGGATGGTGTAAACCTCTGGAACCCTTTTGATCCGCAATGCCCATCAGCTCACCGCGTGAGAAACTAAGTTGAAGGACTCTTGTAAGTTCAGAAATAGACATCACACTACCAACTTGTCGTGCCACTACCAAGTGTCCATGGCATATCTTCCGTCCACCCTTAGGCATACCGAGTATCACCTCTCCCACTTTGAGAATAACTGCCTAAATCTTTTCTCAGCAATCTTGAATAAGTTCGTCGATAATATTGGCGCCATTAGAGTAAAATATAATCCTTGCTAGAAGCAAGGATAGATAGAACAATCAAAAGTTTTGCTTTTATACTGATACTACTAAGAACTAAAGTGGTTATGCCATATAAAAATGAAGTTGGTGATAAAAGGGTAAAAATTAAGGGTTATATGTAACTATTAAGTGCCAAATTCTAGAAAAAAAAACAAAGAAATAGTATAAGTAATAATAAATAAAAAATAAAAATAAGTTGATATGCAATTTTGGTGTTAAACACCAATTTCGGTGTATTGAAAATTCAGGTGTATAAAATAAACAAGTAATTCCCAGGGTTAATTCTGGAGTGTCAGTGAAAAGTGATTTATCTCGAAAATCATAGTTTTGAGAAAATCCAGTTTAAAGTTTTAAAAAATTGTCACTCATTTTACAGTGAACTAAAATAAAAACATGCTACTGCTATTAATAGACACAATAATAACGAAGGTTTTTATGGCCGAATTTGAGGATTTATATGTATAGTTTTTTTTTAATTTATGAAAATATACAGTTATATCAATAAACACATCAAACATTTATTAAACAATTTTGTGACCATTAATACAAATTAACTTGACTTACTTTACACACTGTCTATAGGTTTCATGACAAATGGTACAAGTTTTTTATATTCTATTGTTGTGCTCTAGACAAATGGAAAAATTAGAAAGTGTTGAAATAAATATTATTCATTCAAGTAATAGTGAGTTGTATTGAGCGTTTAATTATAAATTTGTCAGAAAAAACACAATCATATCATAAGACACCCATAGAGTCTGGAAAATATGATGTGTACTTCGATACAAAGTGTGGTTAAGATGATACAACTGAACATATCAGCGTGTATATTGATATTACTTAAGTATATAGGTAGTACTACTAGTGAAATAATATGTTCTATGTTACCCAGTTGCGTAGAATCGTTGAAAGCTACTAGTAATGATGTACAATCAATCAATCAATCAATCAACTAGCCCACCACTGTTCACTGCTGGATATAGGCCTGTCCCAATGTGCGCCATTTCATCCGATCCTCCACCTTCCGCTTCCGTCAATCCCAGCCACCTTTTTCAGGTTGTCAGTCCATCTGGCTAGGGGGTGTCCTACCTTGCGTTTGCCTTCTCTCGGTCTCCACTTTAGGACTCGTCTGCTCCAACGGCCGTCGGTCCTTCGACAGATGTGGCCAGCCCATTGCCACTTGAGCTTGCTTATTCTGCGAGATTATGTCGGTAACTTTGGTTCTGTGTTGGATGACCTCATTTCGAATTCTATCCTTCAAAGAAACTCCAAGCGTAGCTCGCTCCATAGACTAGACTAGCCCTACCGTCAAAATACAAAAGTGTCCACGTTTCGGCACCGTAAGTCATAACAGGTAGGACGCACTGGTCAAAGACCTTTGTTTTCTGGCAATGCGGTTGGGGAGAAGAGAAGACTCTACGTAGTTTGCGAAATACTGCCCAACCCAGTTGGATAATTCTGGCTAGTTTTTTCTTGGAGCTTTTTTATTTATTTTATTTATTTATTTTATATATTTAGATACATCACCCTTACAGTACAAACCAATACGGCAACGATCTTACCATTTTTATACAATTCAATCGTACGTTGTTTTTACCGAGCTGGATTACCTGGCCCAGGTATACATATTTTTGCACAACTTCGTGCGTCGCCCCTTCGATGGCAATCGGTTTCGGTGCAACATGTTCGTTCAAAATTATCTTGGTTTTATCCAAGTTTCCACCGAAGGCCGACGCCTCGAGAAAATCATACAAACATGGCACAAATCCCTTCTTTCCAAGCTACCAGCCTTTGGCCTGCCTTCCGGACTGTGCAAATGGGTTGCAAGCTTACTGCAGGGGCACCGTATTCGCTTGACGGACGAGCTTCGGAGTTCTTGCAGGTAAATACTGGCTTGACGTAGGGTTCTGTTATATCTCCCACTCTCTTTTTTCTGCATATCAATGACATGCTTTCTAACGGTAGCATTCATTGCTATCCAGACGAAAGCAGCTTTACACGGGAGTTATTACGCACATACTGCGACCAAGCTGTCTGATATCGCGGAAAAAAGGCAGCTGCTTGTCACTGAGCTGGACCGGATCCTGTTCTCTAGAGAACCTGTTCGACTTCAATGCCAAGAAGACACAGGCATTTGCGTTTACAGCAAAGGTATCTCCTTTTCTTCCCCTTCCCACTCTTCAGGTTGAGGTTATCCTGCCACTGCAGGATAACCTCAATTTCCTCGGTATGGATGTTCGCTGCAAACTGAATAACAAAAGCTATATCGAGAGCATCATCAAAACAGCCTCGCGTAAACTCGGAGTCCTGAGCAGAGTGAGACATTTTTTCACGCTGGAGCATCGGTGTCTTCTGTACAAGACTCAAATTCTTTCCTGCGTGGAATACTGCTCGCATCTTTGGGATGGCTCCGTAAAGTACAACTTACTAGATGCTCTCGACGGGTTGCAGCGACGTGCGGTCCGCATTATTGGGAATCCTGAGGTAACGAACACCATCGAGCCTTTGCAGATGAGTAGAGATGTTGCGTCTTTGGCAGTATTCTACCGTATATACCATGGTGAATGTTCTGATGAGCTCTTCCAATTAGTCCCACCCTCTCCTTTCCTTCACAAGACAACACATACAGGACTAAGATGCCATCCGTATACGGTGCAAATTATAACTTCTAGAACCAAGCGTTTCAGTAACTCATTCCTATGCCGCACCATTAAGACCTGGAATTCCCTGCCAGTTCACGTGTTTCCTTCCTTCCTTCCTTCTTCCTACAGTCCCAGGTCCTTTAAGTGAAAAGGCATCTGATGAGGCCGTCAAGCTGAGTGCCACTACTGTTGACACGGTACATGGTTACGATGGTGACCCTCTTTCCGAGACTTTGCCCTTAGCTTACCATCAGGCAAGGTGAAGTCAAAATGACGTGTCCCTTATAAAAAAAGCTTATGATCTTTATAAAGCTTATAATATTCCTTCTTGTATCATAATATTGCCATCTCGTTCACATAGTTCAACGCGGGAAGGGGATCGCGGGAGGTGTTCGCTGAGGATTTGTATTACTTTTCACTTAATTTTATATGATGAAAATATTTGAATAAGCTTGTGTTTTTGGTACAACTTTATTTGTATTATTTGACACTTACACCGACATTGTGTTTATATTGATACTAATTTAGTTATATCACTCGACACACTTAAGGATTGTAATAATATCATGGTGTTAATTGATTTTCTAAGAATTGTATCATTTTACACATAACTTTATTAAAATTTATTTATGTTTTTACGTCATAAATATAATTGTATCACTTTTCACGAATGAATGTAGGAGTAAATTTAAAATGTATATTAATGCAAGTGTACTTATATTACAATGCACTAATTATAATCTATACATCTACATTGTGTTAAACTCGTTAATTCAATTTGTATCATTATACAATACAGAAAACACAAACATTGTTCAGTTCAATTTGATATGATTTTATAAGTATTATTTTACATAATTGAAATGGTAAAAAAAAACGTTCAGTTATATCATTATGCACCAAATCAGCTCGCTCATTTTAAACCCTAGAGATACGGGGATAAGAGTCAAAGATAGATATTTTTTTATAGATCTTTTATATGAAAAAATATAATAAGTAATATAACTCGAGATGTATCACTTTTCACTGACGCTCCAGAATTAGACTATTCAAACATAATAGGCATAAAATATGTATTTCTAGCTAAATATTGAAAGAGATTACCTAAATACCTAGAAATAAAAAAAATCACCAAAATTAGCTAAAAATTCATAGATGTTGAAATTCACCCATATAATGGTTTGTGCTCAGATGAATTATTTGACATGATGCCCACAGCTACATTCTATCATCGCACCGCTCGCCATAGACAGGGAATTCATCCCCACACATTGCATCCGAATACGGTACGCACCGTGCGGTATGAAAGGAACTTCATCCCACGTACGCTCAAGCTGTGGAATGAACTCCCTGCCACGGTTTTCCCAAGCGACTACAATATGGGGTTCTTCAAGAGGGGCATTAGAAGGTTTCTTCAGGGTAGGCAGCGCGAGTGTAACGCCCCTGGTGTTGCATACGTCCATAGGCCACGGTAACCACTTTCCATCAGGTGGGCCGTGTGCTTGTCTGCCACCTAAGTGGTATAAAAAAAAAAAAAAAAAAAAACCAACTTTTTAAACCGACGTTCCGGCTGCTTTGCAGCAGCCGCGACACCACAAACATGGCTGCTGCAAAGCAGCTGAAACGTCGGTTTAAAAAGTAAATAATAACAAATATATCGCGATAGAATCCGTAAAAAGTGGTTTTATTTTAATGAGTGACATTCGCGTAAACTTTAGAAAATATCAAATAATATTATGATTATTTGAAATTTTGTATTTACGTTACATAATGCGTTTAAAGGCAATGGGCCTTCTGGTATATATTTATCATAAGGTAAATTAATAAAATAAGTTCATAAATCCTTTGCCTGACTTGATGAAGTGCAATTTATAAAATTATCGTAATAAATATTACAGGGTAAATAAATTACCTCAAAATAAATTTAGGGCTACTCTAGTAAGAAAACAGATGATTATAGAATTGAAAATTATTTGAATGACAAAGAGAAATGAAGCGATGATTTTAAGTCGATACGCTCGATGTAGATGATTTTGTAAAGGTGTGATCCCGATGCGACTGTATACGACTACTGCAGATGCAGAGCGTACTGTGAAATAGACCTAATTTTGTTGATTGTTTTAATTCATTGCGGCTTCTCATTGGTGCTGTTATTCCGTATACAAGTTTAACAAGTATGTATACCTTAGTACTAAGTTATTGTTATTAAATTATTATGTACGGTAACTCGCTTTTACTGATTGACAGTCTATCTGCACACATTAGAACTAAACTTGGATTGGAAACCCATATAAATAAACTTTTGTTTTATTTCAAGACGAAATTAATGTGAACAACTGTTTATAAAATACTAGCTGTTGCCGGCGGCTCTGACCGCGTGGATGTCAGTTATCGCGAAAATATAGCCTATGTCCTTTCTCATGATCTAATCTACCCCTATACCAAATTTCATTAAAATCGGTTCAGTGGTTTAGGCGTGACAGCGAACATACAGACAAAGTTATTTTCGCATTTATAATATTAGGTAAGTATGGATATACAAAACTATGGTAACTAATTATACTAACTATAGGTTCACATATTCTGTCCTCCGTGATACAAATTCATAGTCTAGTTTATTTCACATATAAGTATTTTCATAGTCCTTATTTTTATCCCTGAAATAGCAGGTTCTCGTGGGGTGCGGGAGCTCGACTAGGATTCCATACGGATCCGCAGGATCAGCTAGTATTTCATATTTATTACCAAAAACTAATAAACTACTTTAACATAATTATTTTCTCAGAAATCAAAATGAGTTAACAGTTCAAAAAATATTAAAAATTAACTTGACTTAGACACAAAATAACCTTAATACTATTCTATTAATTTTAAATAATATGTACTTAACAGTATTCAGTCGTGTTAGGTTAACAAATTTAGACACTTGACTTATTAGCAAATTCTCTATCGAAGAAATTTACATTTTGATTTAACTTAATTTTATAAACTCTAGTCTGGCTAAAATAAATACTCACTTATTTCTGATCTAATTAATATTCTGTAACTTCGAAAACAATCTTAACATTATTAGTGTCTCCTCCTTTCAGACATAAGCGTGAATACTTAAAATATTTAGTGTTCGGAGTCAATTACTCCGAATACAAGTTATACACGAAAATTGAATAGACTTAAAACCATTCGCTTTTATTTGAT
This sequence comes from Eilema sororculum, assembly GCA_914829495.1. Lineage (NCBI taxonomy): Eukaryota > Metazoa > Arthropoda > Insecta > Lepidoptera > Erebidae > Eilema > Eilema sororculum. The sequence goes on along the minus strand of OU618552.1, from coordinate 11,841,581 downwards.
TGACCACGCCTTGTCCATTATGTTATTGCGTTTTTATTCATTTAGTATTTCAAAAGAAAAACAATAGCATCACTAAAAGCCAGATTCTAAATAATATTTGCGACTCGCTACAGTCGGATAAAGGAGATACTATTGAACCTTTACATACTACACTCTCATCTCTCTCTCTCTCTCATCAGAAAAATCGAAACACTTTAGTTACATTACTGTCTAAGAGTTTTCATTCCATAAAAATCACATGATTATATAGCTGGCAGTTTGGTCATCATAGTGGTAAGCGAAAATTCAAAATTTAAAATTAGAATTTCATTTGTATAACCTATACTACGAGCGTTATATGATGATCCCTATGACAGTTCGTTAGCGCTTAACATTGTACTGACGTCCTATCACATCAAATCCTTTAGAGGTCCATTAAAAAGACGAAAAAATCATAATTGTGTACAATTGTAAATTATAAAAATGAATATTAAGAAATTATTACGTAATGTTCGGAAATAATAGAAAAAAACTCAATGCAAATGTACATGGTACGTGCTGCAAAAGTTACGTCGTCAAGCTGTTATCGACTAAGAAGGGACACATCGATAAACAAAATATCGATAATTTGTTGGAAATATAAAACAAATGCTTTGAGTTTGTATTTTATTTATATCAATCTGAATCTGATACAGGGTCAATCGGATCTTCAAAATCTGAGTCTGAACTGCAGCTATCCGTGACGTTTATTATTAACGGTTGGTCAATGATATTGTCGTATTGTACATCTCGATCCCAGTCTTGTAAGCAAATTTTCTTCGTTCTTTCGACCACTTTTCGCCAATCGTCAGCTGTCACTTGAGCGCAAGCTTCTTCCAATAAAACCATCATTTTATTTGCCGTGAATGGCGGAGTTGTGTTATGCCTAGCTGCATGATCTGAAAATATTTGTACATTCAGTAATTATTTTTAGAAATAATAATAATAATAATAATAAAGATTTTATTTCAGGCAAGCCCATATTTTGTTAGTAACATTGCTCTTATGACCTAGTGTTAGTAAAACATAATTTTATTTATTTAATTAGTGTGGAGTTTCATCCAGTGTCGCAGCATCGGAGACTCCCACTTATCTGCGAATACGGATAAGATACTGTTAGTGCTGCCGCGCAAGCGAGCAAGCTGCGAGGCACTTCTTTTACGCATGATGGCATGAAAACCATCTATGCGTCTTTCAGCGAACATCGCCGACGCGCTGCACCTCCACGGCAGCCCCAACAGTACCCTGAGCGCATTATTGTACATGACTCGTAGATCGCTGTATATGCGCCCACGATATCTTGTCCACAGACTGCACGTGTAGAATGACTGACAGTAAGCCTTGAACAAAGTAATTTTAACTGGCTCTGTACATCGTGCAAATCTGCGGGTCAACATGTTACAGCGCACAGACAGCGACCTACGTTCCCTGTCGATGTCCAGGTTATCTTTAAGGTCTTCAGTGACCCAGTGACAGTGACCAGTGATATATGCATATACATAATATTATATAAATAAAAAATATAGATACCTTTGATCTGCGCCCATATCAACTCGATTGCATTATATTGGCAGTGATAGGGCGGTAACCGAATTACCGTGTGTCCATTTGATTTGGCCAATTCATCCAAAAAAATATGATGGGTGCGTCTGTTGTTTGTGAAAGTTCAACAGTCTAACCAACTCTTTTTTTAACATCTGACTGTCAGTTTCCACACCATTGCCGTGTAACCACTCTATAATTTCAGCTTTTTTGTTATTGCTGCTGGGGGGTTTGTTAATTTGAACTGAGTGATATGAAGCATTGTCCATTAAAATATAGTGAGGCTCATTCAAATTTTCTAATAGTTTTATAAACCATGTCTTAAAGTTTTCGAAATTCATTTCCTCGTGGTACTCCGTTGTTTTCACTGACTTAAAAGCCCACAGGCAATTCGGCACAAAACCTGTAGCTGTGCTAGCGTGGCAAATGATTAAGCGCTGGCCCTTTCCTTCAGGAGTTTTTGTGCTGGATTTCGCTGTGTCATCCGTCCATGCCTTACCTACAGTATGATTGGCGTTCAGCCATGTCTCATCAAGGTATACTACCTTCTCCCAGTTATCAATTTGTTTGATTTTGCGAAGAAAATCGCATCGTAGTAAAGCTATGTCAGTACGCTCCATTAATATTTTTCTCTTGTCACATTTTCTATAGCGGAATCCACATTTTTTCACAACAATTCTAAGAGAAGTAGCACCGCCTTTGAAGAGTTCTGCAGCTTTTAATGAAGATAATAACTTCTGGCAGGTCGGTAGTTCACCTCGTAGGTAGTAACCATAAATATGATTGCGTATAGCATCTAAATCAAATTCATCAGGTTCTGTTATATGACATAACCTTTTCTTTTTCTTTGGTGTTAATAGTTTATTGTCCTCCATGGACGACTCCCCAAATTTTTCCTTTGTTATTCGAGAAACAGTAACCTTTCCGATTCCTAGAGCATCGGCTACACGATCGCGAACATTGTCAAGCGGTAACAAGGGTCCGCCATTTTGTTGTTCACGAGCACAATAGTCTCGCAAACGAACTACAAACTCGCGAACTTCACTGTTGAGAACAGTTTTCCGCTGTCTTTTCGGCATTTTGCAAAACCGAAAATCAACAAACAGGTAACAGAAAATCAACAAATAACACAAAACAGCGAAAACAGAAACAAAACTCAGCTAACAAAGAAAGACGTGGCGCATACAAGGCGTTAGAGCACTCGTATGACGCGATGTGATGCGGTGTGACAAGAAGACAAAACAGACTGACAAGACATGACATGACTGAATTAAAAAAATACGGTAGGTCTATGGCCTCCATTTAAATACTTTTCCATGTAATCCATAATTGCCAGCTAATTATGAATTCTTTAAAATTCAATTCAAAAAGAATTTTAAATTCTTTAAATTATGCAATTTGAATAAAAATTAAAGTATAGTAAAATAAAATATAATAAGGCTGTTACTTTTTTATCTAGTGTTTTATGTCCATCAATGCGCGTAGTCTTTTTTTCAAAATAAATAAATATTGCTTATTATGTTGAATGACCTGGCTGAATGACATGACATTTGCCTGAAAAAACAGTATTTTATCGAAATTGTTTCGCATAACTAATACAACTGTCAGATGAAACGTCATAGGGATCATCATTCGGCGATACCACTATAAAAAGAAATCACACTGTCACACAAGTATTATACAATATATGAAAAAGGGTATACTTATTAAGTATAGAAACACTTTAATAGTTTTATGTAAGGGTTTATCTAATCCAGTAGTATCGATATATTTTGTTTCTATAGTCAGTCAGTATAATAGTCAAGTAAATTTTCTTGTTATTTTTTAGAAATTAAATGTCAAATTCAAATCCCGTTTGAGTTTAGAACTCTAAGTTGTTTACTCAATTATTATTTTTTCTAAGCATGCATAAGTCAAAGAACTACCCGAACTATTAAACCATCGCAAAACGGCAATATAACAGAATTGAGCACTATCCTATAGTTAAAATAAATGATCTAACCGAGCTTATTAAGTTAAGAATGGTAAAAGAGCGGTAAAAATCTTTTTTATCGTATATATTTATTTTTAATCATCCACCCAACCTTTAATAGTAACTGATTTGACTATTACATTGTAGGTATGACATCACTAAATCTTTTTTCATACAAGTTACCTTATTACTTATCGTTTTAAATTTAAATAAAAAGTTACTAATTTGACCAGTCAGTAGATAACCCAATTATGAACTTTAATACCTGTTTCTATCTGTTTACTCAATTTAATTTACCACATCTTAAAATACTGGCCCCATTTCAGCCGGTCAGTGTGAATCGTGCCTAAGTCAGTAATCAGATTACCATTGGCTCTTTATTCAAAAGATGCTTTTAATACATAAAATCAACTTTAGAATCAAGTTCCTTCCCTTTTATAATACTAGTTTCAAGTTCCATTACTTCAGCAGAAGAGTAATTGACCATCTTGTTCATTCCCCAACAGTGAGAGTTTAGGTAAGGTTTCATTTTGTTCCCAAGAAAATGAAACTTCCTTATTTCAGTGGGTACAGACAGTAATTCGTTATTTATTATGAAGGGCACCGGTCGTCGGATTTTCGGCTTGATGCCGGCGAAATTTGGATAATACGCTCGCTTTAATGTTAAGAGCAATGGTTAGGCATTATAATAATTGTTTGTATTACATTTACGTTTTTTATTGAGTAAAATGACAGTGCGTTTAAGTGAAATACTCTGCTACTTTTAAATTTAGTACTTGATATAAAAAGTTAAGGTTAGAAGGATAAGTCAAAAAGCTGACCCAGAGGTGAAGGTCTCAGATGTTATCGGGACGTCTACTCCATGATCTAGACACGGCACTGGTATGTTGATACTCGATCTAAAGATCTTCTGGTACTTCTGAACTCTCTTGTAGCATTTTAGTATTTTAAAAAGTGTCAAAGTGTTGATCTTCAGTTCTTATTAGGTATAACCATATTGCTGTGATAATAAAAACGTATCATTGGACATCCAAAAAAACTATATTGCATCGTGTAACGAAAATTCTTGGTATGTATATATTTGTGTTATTTCGGTCATCTTATTGTAGCAATTCTACACAACGCTATCTAGACCAGTGGTAAGCTTAATTAGCATGTATTCTAGAATCTAGAATGCGGATAAACATACTTAGATACTTTTTTTTTTTGTAAATACATACATATTATTATACGTAGAAACACCCAGACCAATGCAAATACCCATATTCATGCATATAAATATTTGCACTGAGCGGGGTTCGAAGTCGCGTGCACTACCGCCACGCCACAGAGGCTGTTTTGTTTTTTCCCGACTGCGCGACGCAAAGGAGGGTAATGTTTTCACTTAACTTTCCAGTTCCTTCATTTCATATTCTTATCATCTTAATAAAAAATATCATGGAGCTTTAACTGCCCCTTCTCCCTAAATTTATTAGACACGCCTAGGTATATACAGTCATGTACCTACTACCTAAGACATAACCTGTAACACGTTACACCCGTAACCATTATTGCATTCCTCGTAACTCAGTATTCGGTCAAATAACATTCAGCCATTAACCGTCGGCGAATCCATTGCAACCAAGTTCTACGAGTCAGCGTTTACTCTGTATCAAACTCAGTTATCTTAAGATAGAGGCCATGACAAGCGCGGGCAAGGAACATTCTTACTTGTTTCTTTAAAATAGAAACGTTAGAGAAATCAATTTGAATAGCATACGAAACTGTTGACCAGCAGCATGTGATGAAATTAAAAGATGTTTTTTTTGCAAACTTTAATCGTCTAATCTATATTGCCTTAGTGAACGCGGCCGCGAACGGGTTCGATCCCCGGTCAGTGCAAATATTGTTTTGCAAGAATATGGTTATTTGCATTGGTCTGATCGTGCCTCGGAGAGCACGTCAAGCCGTCGGTCCCGTTTGTTAACGAACATGTACGGCAGTCTTTAATTGTAGTTAGAGTCCTAAAAGTCTAATAACTGGTCTATGGGCAATGCGTTGATACTGCCTGTGAAGGTCGTATGGCAGACACTTTACAGAAAATATAGAAGGTAGCCTTTTTGTATATATTGTACATATTTAGTAGTTATAATACTGTATTTAATTATTCAGATGATTTCAATAAAACTATTTTAGTAACCCACCCCATATCGCAATTTTCGTTATCGATGGGTATATTTTACAGTACACATCGTATCTAAAATAGATTTTATTGTAAAAATGTAAAAATCTACTGTAATTAGTTCAGAAAATTTAAGATAATATCACTTTTCGTTAAGTTATATAACTCTAGAGGTTTCCAACGACTCTGTTCGTAAGGAATTCTGATTCCATTCCCGCAATCCATGGGAATCTATGGTGAGAGAATAACAAACCTCCAAAAAACTTCAAAATCTTACACGTCCGTAATATTAGTAGAAAAACAGAATGTAGGATGGGTAATATAATGGATAATTGCCCATAAAATCACTCGACAACCAACATTTAACTTAACATAAACCATTTCACTGACATTTACATCTTTCTTTTTAAGTACCGCTCTCTTCGAGGCCTAACCCAACATCGATCTAATCTCGTCGCCTACAGTCACGTATTACATTCGTATACATTTCTGAACGAAATGGTGTCGAAAAATATCTTTATATCCGCCCCCTATATCAACACGGCGGAGAAGGGAAATTGTTTTTATAGATTCGATATGCCTCAATTTCAATTGGTCTTGGATCTCTTTCCATATTCGGAACAGCGCCGTGAAGAAAGGAATCAATTTGCGTCTGAATGAAGCCAACGAACCTCATTTCTGTGGTTTTCTTAACGCCCATTTACTGAAATAAAAATACGCATAATGAACTGTTTGACTTTTGATCGTTTGACGGTTGGAGCTCGATGATGAGGTCAATTGTATGGAAATATTTAATTCTTAGAAGCTAGTTAGTGTATTCCAGTTTAAAAAAAGGTTATGTATAAAGCATGACACGCCTTTGTGTATTATTAGTAAATATTTTCACCGATTTGTCATCTAAATTGACAGATTATACTGTACAATTACGAAAATTCCCTTTGACACTACCGATGGTCTCATGGAAAAATAATATCACCCTTGACAGTACCAGTAGGGTACTACTTGATGTACCACGGAGCAGTTACCAGAACCTAATACTTTCGTAATTATTACGCGTTTCTGCGACTTAGTTTGGTCTAAAAAAAATTGACTACCGTCACACTTGCTTTAATCTTAAGACCAGACTCTGCCAGAGCCTCGTTCTTCGGTCAGAAGGCAGTAAAGTTAAGGGTTGACTTGTACCATATATACCATAAAGTATTTGCCTGATACGACTTACTTATCCGTTATATTGATTCTAATAATTCACTAACAACCCAATTAACATCCTAATAGCAACAATTACCAAATTACTTATGAGAACAGAACTAATACATGCATGAACATATTATATACATAATTAATAATAGTGTAAAAGGCACTCAGCAAAGCCAACACTTAACAGAATTACAATCAACATTATGTTCTTGTGACGTCACATGCGACTACGTCACAAGTTGTTTATCATGATTAACTAAATTAAATAGTTGAACGTGGCATAGTAATAGTACAACGATAATAAGTAGCCACAGAGCATTAGGATGGGGTGACATCACGTCTATCCCCAGGACAAGCCGAGGGATAACTTCCGACAAGTTCGCTGACTAAATTGTCCATTTATTTGCTAAATTAGTACGAACTTGGTCGCGCCACCCCCGGGATAACTCCCCCGGTGGAATTACGACTGTCATAACTATTTTATAATTATGTCTATGGATCATAAATGTGTGTATTATGAATATATACTAACTACAATTATGAGCGAAGTCTATAACAGTTGAGGTGTAAATAAATATTGAGAATATGTAAGCACAAAACATTTTATGTGACGGAGAATTAAAATTTTCTAACGATAATATTTAAAACCATTTCAAAAAAAAACTAATTGTATAAGTACATAATAATATACCTATAGACAATAGCAAGACGTGAACTAAAAATAATTCCAATGAAATTACTAAACCCTCCAATAGCAGTTGTAGTCCGATAAACTATATGTGGATAGTTAGTGTTTGTATATAAGTTAATAAATGGCAATAAATAATTTAATAACAGCTCAGTGAAAATGACCACTTTAATATTTACACGGTTGATACGTTTCGTTAACGTGGCGTATGATTTTTAATTGATTTGACCAAACCCGGTCACTAGCGGATTGTTAATTATTTTGTATACTAATTATCGTACAATAAATTTTACCATAATTGTATTAAACACATATCCCTGAAGATTTATTAGCATGATGTAATACAATCCACATCCGAACGAGTAGTTAAACTTGTTGTACCTATCCAAACTTGCTAGTTTGAAAAATACAAAGGAGATACGAAGAGGCTACTAGTATTTACAATACAAATATCTCTTTAGTACGTTCTTTCACTTGGGAATCGTTCCTGAGACTTTTATTTAGATACTTTAAAAAATAGCCAGTAATTGTGCACATACCTCCTCTCAAAATAAGGAAAATTGGCCGGAAGACTTTGTTAGTCTCTGAGAATAAAATAAAAGCGTTTCTCCACTATATTTTAATCATATTCTGTCCTCCGTGATTTTTACCATAAATCTCAAAACGGTAAAAAATTATGAGTAGATTTTATGTTTCATATTTCAGATGTACTAACGTAGTTCATTGCTTTTTTACGCAACTTATGGGCAATGCCTGAAATAAACAATTTTTATTTTTATTTTCTTTAAGTTTGATTCCAATTGTGAGACTACTCGGTCCTCGCTACCTCTGAAGATCTTCTCAATTGTAGTCCTGTCCTTTTATGCTACGGTGCTTACTGGCACGGTCATGGGAGTAACATCCTATTTCATAAGAACATTAACAAAACAGTATGCTGTCATTGTATGGCTTTTACAAATTACCGAGCTTCACATCCCCCTTCACGACCATAACTTCTCTGCTACTCAAAGGTTTGCTGGTAGAGAACTCATTTAGAGTTAAGCTCGCCTTTGTACATGTTCTTTGAAATGTTTTATGTATGATCTCTGTATTGTTTGTGTACAATAAAGAATTAAAGACTTATAAATCAATTGGGCTGTATGCAACAATAGAAATCAATATCATACCTAACTAAATACTCACCTTGTGTAATATTCGATTACATAAGCTGCAATCTATGCACTATGAGTATGCGCTTCAGCTGATACATCGTAATAGATACCTTTAGATATGTACAAGCATTGCGTAGCGTATGTAATCTGTTCAAATACATTCCTTCATCATATCATACCGTCAAAGGCATCACATTGCGACGTTAATTGCCAACAGTCAAACACTTACTAATCACATTTAATTGGGTGCTTACCCTTATTGAACTGTACAATTATCGTGTAAGCTTTAATGTATATAGATTCTATCTAAAGCCAGATATGCGGCTAGCCCGCAATTGCCCTAATATTTTTTATCCTAGGAGCGAACAATATAACTGTTCACTTTAAGTTTGGACCTGGCATCGATGACGATACATAGACGTCAGGTCCAATCTTAAATCAAACGGACTTTATTTTTGTTTTTTTTTTATCGTGCGATAAATCCCCACGGAGCCGGTGGAGGTGGTTATGTCGGACTCGAACCGACTAAAACGCACGCCGTCTTGGGTCCTTGGTTGCCGGAGGTGAGATTGCCAAAAGCATATCTCTCGCACCCCGGCAGAAAAATCAAACGGCCTGTACATACCATCCATACTTCGTGTTGATATATCGACCATGCCAAATATTGTGTTACTTGCTTGTCCCGATAATTATCATGTCCTTTGGTGTGTGTCAAAACCTAGTAACGGATATGCACATATGTTTTGGTATTCGTCATGATGAGTTACGCGGGCGAATAAAGCAAATAAAGATGTACTCTTTACACTCCATCGAAAACGGCCAAATAAAGTGGATCACAAATTACACATAACCAAATATAGTTTCGCCTTAAGAGTTCCTACAACACACTCTATAAACCTTTTCACATATTCTGTTGAATACTATGACAAATATTTGTGTGACCCACAGATATTAGTCCCAGGTGTTCTTTTTGCGAGTCATCGTTTGATCCGAGTGTTTACCTCTTTTCGTATAATACTGGGAACTACGGTATTATTATAACAAAGAGATGGGCAAGATTAAATATATCGCCGTCTCATCACCAGCTGTTTTAAGGCTTATGGATGATCATCAAAAATTTATTATATCTTGATTAAGTCCTACTGTTTGGTATAGGAACGGATTATAGGTAAGGTTCATACTTAATATGCAAAAGGTTATATGTTTGTAATAGTCAATTGCTATGTAAACCTTTAAGTGCTTTCAGTATCGGTTACTATAGTCCGCTATTGATTGCAGATAAACATACATAGATACAATTCCTCTTTAATTTTGTAAATACATACATATTATTATACGTAGAAACACCCAGACCAATGCAAATACCCATTTTCATGCATACAAATATTTGCACTGAGCGCGAATCAAACCCGTGCCTCCTGCGTAGCAGTCGCGCCACAGAGGATGTCGTTCAAATGAATGATATAATTTATTTATAAAAAATTGTATGACACTAGATGTATATACCAGAATTTATTCATACTAAAATTTATTTTATTTATCAAGCTATAATATACTTTAGAGTTTTACTGTGTTGGTATTGCTGTTTATAGAAATAAAATCAATTAAATACAATTAAAAATAACATTATTTTGTATCAAAGTTAATTATTTTCAGACTCTTTTGATTTTTAGATAATTCTTAGTTCAAATAAATAGAGACCCTTTCGATTTAACGTCTAGAGAAATAAACAAGTTTGACTTAAAAGTTCTCTTCGTACCAACACTCATACGTTTCATTTGTTAACACACGTACACTGTCACCTACAAGTATTCTATAAGACATTGGTTACAAACGTTTACAAATAAATTCAAACTTGTTTGGTAATCTTTGCAAGTACAGTAACCTAACATAACCTAACTTGACCTAACTTAACCAAATAGATCAAAATTATAACATAGTGAAAAAAAATTGAAACACCTTAATTATGATATTCTACAGCACGATTGCAATTCTTTTGCTTTTTTCTGTTCCGGGTACATGTTCTAAGTGGCTCTACTAGGGAGTATGGTCCCCAGCAGACCCACTTTTAATACACATTTTTCGATTGTTGTACGTACAGCAATAACGGCCATATTAGTACAATTTGAGCGTGTGACAAACATAAAGATAAAATTGATTAGTAATCGATAAATAATTAATTGGACGCGAATATTACACGCTGTTTTAGAACCTTTTTTAACTTGCTTCTACTCTGTAGAACTTTAAAAATATCAATAAATTTTCTGTCAGCTACTATATTGACCAAAGTACGGAAGATAAACATTGATTCATTTCATTTCTTCACTTTTCATTATAAGGAAAAAGTATGAAACCGGAAATTAAACGTTTAAAAATATTGGCAAAATTCACGAGTCCCGCTTATTTAATACATTTTAATTAACAAATAATAATATTTAAGAAACTGTCTCCATCAGCGCAATTTAAGTGATAGGTATCTTGGTGAGTTTCTTGTAAATGTCAAAACATAGGCGAGTGGGAATAATATATATTTACACTTTAATTACTGTTTGAATTGTTTTGATATTTCGATGTTTTTTACTCAGTCTAGCTCAAACGGTAGAATTTTGATCTGCTACTTTTTGTACATGGAGATTCCCACGGGTTCGGTGAATGGAATCGGAATTCCAGTAGATAGGTAGATTATATTTTCTCATTCGTGTTTTGATATCGATTTCTATAATCCATACTAATATTATAAATGCGAAAGTAAGTCTGTCTGCCTATCTGTCTGTATGTTACGCTTTCACGCCTAAACCACTAAACCGATTTTGATGAAAAGTGGTGAAGGGGTAGTTTAGACCATGAGAAAGGACATAGGCTATGTTTGGTCGTGATAACCGACATCCACGCGGAGAGAGCCACGGGCAAAAGCTATTAGAATACCAAAATGAAAATAGAAAAATATAAAACGGTAGCAGTGTACGCTGTTCACGCGACTATTCCAAAACTTTTCCACAGTGGGTCTCACTACATGAAAAATGCATTTAGTTCTGGCTACAAGTTCCGCGCAGGCTATCCATTCAAAGATGCCAACGCTTCGTAATTCAAACATCAATACCAGAAACATTTCGTGTAAGCTCGGACTTTGAACATGTTTATTGTTTAATATTTACATTATGCTAACATAAACATCACGTAATAGTTGTGTGGTTCTACTATAAGTAGATATATATATTAATTATTTGTATGATGCCCGCTGTGTGTAACTTAAATAAAATATTTTTCTTTCTTTTCTTTCTAGATATGAATAAACCAATTGTATGTACAGTTGTAACTTTTTTCTAACACGAGAACGCTTAATAAAGTTAAAGCTCTCCGAATTTTGTGGTCAAAAGAGCTAATGGCTCCACATTAGTGCCGTGAATTCAGGCACGAATTCACGGCGTGCATTCACGGCAAAATTCGTGCCCTCCATATTCACGGGACGCTCAGTAATCTGAAGCCAGCATAAATAATATAGCCAGCATAAAGCAGTTGAGCAATTAAAGTACATAATCGCAAGTCCCAACGTGCCAATAGAACGATTTTTGTTCCCGCGAACCAGTATAACCGTATAATGAAAATTCTACATAAATTACGTTTACAAAATTTCCCCACATATCACAACTATTGCAGTTCAGCTTGGAGAATTCCCTACTCCGTTCCTCCACAACACACGACAATTTATATGTACAGTATTACAAGGAACCTCTTATACTGTAATATATCTTGGATCCAAGTCGCAAGAGAACCGAGATCTTAAAAAGCGCGGATTATCTTGATATAATCTATGATTGGGAATTTGAACTCGTCAATCATTGTAGCAATTCGTGCTATCCTTAAAAGACATGTAAACGTATACTACGTATTTAGAGCACATTTAGAGTCTAAGGCCTGTATTCCAGAATGACACTGAGCCTAAATCGCGATTTATCTAAGGACAGATTGTATAGGCAATATGTCAAACTATCAATCTATCTATACAATCTGTCCTCAGATAAATCGTGATTCAGGCTGAGTTTCATTCTAGAATACGGGCCTAAGACATAGTGCAGGAGGTATACTATAATCTTTATGCATTGAATTTCTAGTTTACTTCGCTTCGCGTGCATATTTGTTGTGCACCTAGACTTGGCCGTTAGCGCGGCTGTTCAGTCGCGTAAAAAATGACGCTGAATTCAATTTGGCACACCCGTTGCTGCCATCTCGTTTCTGTTATGGCCAACATATTTTTGAATGGAGTTACTTTACATATCTACAGAATTGTAGCATTTTAAAATTCAAATGCCTATGTGTTTCCTGAGTTTAATGTCGACTATCAGTCAATCAGTTTTGACTGGTTATAAAATTATAAGTACGTATCTCGTCACCTCTACCAATGCAAAAACTTTTTTCAACGTGCATTTTAAATGATTTCTCTAAAATATGCATCGTAACAACAAATGAATAGCTCCACAAAGGAATAAACGAGTTCGTATCAAGCCAATCTCTTTCTATCTGAGCACTTGATTGGGCGCTCCACGGTACTTTGCTACTTATACCCATAGTTCAGTTCAAGTAATCACTATTTTGTCAGACTGCTTCTATTTCACAAAGCACTCACGATAAACTCCACATTGCGCTTGAGAAACTGAAAGAACTTTTTTCATCAATTTTTTCTGGTTTCTAAAGCAGTATTGTATTTAGGAACATACAGATTTTCTTAATTGCAATTGATGAATGGACTATAATGCACGATTCAATATTTTTTATTTATTATATATAGAATAAGCTGGCGTGGCGGTAGTGAACGCGGCCGCTATGCAGGAGGCGCAGATTCGATCCCCGCTCAGTGCAAATATTTATGTGCAAGAATATGGCTATTTGCATTGGTCTGGGTGTTTTCTATGTATAACATGTATGTATTTACAAAAAAAATATCTAACTGTATTTCTCCGCATTCTAGATTCCATAACACCAGTTAGTTAGTTAAGCTATGCTTACCATGGATCTAGATAGCGTTGTGTAGAATGTTGTAGAATATTTATTTATTATTTATTTGTTCCTGCTTAACCTGTTTTCGATCTACTGGCTACGATGCCTGGTACAAAACAATTATTTTACCACACTATTAAGACCATGTTTATAATGGGGACCCTATTTCCGAGACTTTGCCTTTAGCGTACCATCAGGTGAGGTGAAATCAAATTGACGTGTCCTTTTAAAGAATAAATAAAATAAAATAGAATAAAAAAGAATATAGCACCAATTCAAACCATCCCAAAATTAATAAAATTAGTTCCCCTAATTACTGAATAGCATAACATTGGTGCACTAAATGGCATTTCCCCGTAAACCTGTTAGACGCTCTTGACAGAATGCAGCGACATGCAGTTCGTTTCATAGGTGATCCTGAGGTTACAAACACCTTGGAATCTCTGCGAGTTGCGCCTCTACTACGGCGAGTGTTCTGAGGAGTTATTTCAACCAATCCCACCCTCTCCCTTCCTATCCAGAACAACACGTGCTGGTTTGCGGGGCCATCCACACACGGTGGAATTTATACCATCTTGCACTAAACGGTTTGGGGGATCTTTCCTCTGCCGCACGATAAAGAGCTGGAATGCTCTGCTCACATATGTTTTTCCCTCGGGTTCTTCAAGCGGGGTGTGAAAAGGCATCTATCAAGGCCGTCAAGTTAGGGACCACCATTTTACGTCTAATGGCACCGGGAATGGTGGTCAGTATCTTCTGGACTGTACGTCAGCTTTATTGCCATCTAGCGGGGTGCAGTCAATTGACGGGACAAATATAAAAAAAAAGAACGTAACTATACTGAATGAAAAAAAGACAGAACAATATGAATTTAAGTAAACCTCTTGTCTGTGACGCAATCATGTTGCAGGTTTCGATATCAATTGCACACCTGGCATCATTCTCCATTGTGTCTATGAGTCTTATACGATTATTGTGAACATAATAAATATCTCTATTTATTTTATAAAAAACCTTTACAGCTATAATTATACTTCATTTCCTAGTTGCAGGTTGAATGCGAAATGATTTTTACTTACCGGTCGAAAGTGGAAAAAATATTCACCGGTAGAAAAATTGCCGGTTGAAAACGGAACTACCCCACTTTATTAACCCCGACGCAAAGAGAGGAGTGTTATATTGTTTGACGTATCTGTCTGTCCGTCTATCTATCTGTCGCATCATAGCTCCCGAACATAAAACAAATAGCCGTTTAAAAGTTATGGGAGTTGAAGTGGATATGGCGAGAGTCGGGAGTTTTTAAATTTTTTAATTTACGTTATATAACAATTTTCTGGCTGTCCAAATAAGCAAAAAATAAATCTCTGTGAGATCGTGTACTTTTTCGAAACATAGTTCTTTACTAAATAAATGTTGTAGGAAAACGTTCACAGAGTGTGCACTTCATTTTCCCTAGTGCAAATTCAGTGGTTTCAGCTCCTGACAAATCCTAGCACGAGTGTTTTAGTTCATTTGGCAACACTGCGAGCGTGTGACGTGTTTTTAGTTGAAGATTTGCTGTTATGTACGTCAGCTTTTGGCTTAAATATCGGAGCTGCGTTGGCTGAAAATCTGTTAAAAATAACTCTGTACTTACTATGAAAGAAGCTTTTTAGTGACTAAACTGTAAAACTGTAAACAGCTAATTTTGATTGTTGTATCACTAATGTAACCCGTATTTATCTTAAGCGTGCCAAAATACCATGTACGTATTCAGTATAATTTGCATCGCAATTGGCTACTGACTTTTGGCTTGTACTCCGTTGAAAATGATAACCAATCGCCGTCACTGTTTACATATCAGTTTAGCAACACTAATTTTCATGCTAACAACATTTCAATTGCACTTCCTCTTAAGTTCTATTTAAAAAAAAGAATATTAGTAAGTGCTAATATTAATCCCCAGCTAAGTTAAATTGCTTGTGTTTACATGTTGATAGTGTAATGTCAGGATTGAAAACCATGACCGGTACCTTAACCACTAACCAGAAGTATCACTAAACCTACCCTAACCTTCTCCCTGTACTGTTGATTTTGTCCACCGATCTATTATCTCCAAGTCGAAAATCTAATTCGACAAGATAAATAATTCTCTGAACCAATTCCCAATCCAATATTAAGCGGTGAGTAACAAGTGTTTAAGGTACATCTGCCATTTTGACCTTTGCTCTCCAACTACCAGCATTATTCAGTTAAAGGTTAATTACATTTTGGTCCCAGAATAGTACAATGTTATAATCGCTTTCACCAAACCGTAGAAGTTCTTGATTGTTTCGCGTCACACGTATTATATGATTGAAATGAAATTCTAATGACTTAATATGAAATCAGTGAACCTTGAGATGAGAATATTGTTCACGCATAAATCGTAATGCTTGTAGAATATGATTAGCTCGTAGAAGACGATAGGATCGTTCACATTAATAATCATCTTGGCAACAAAATTTCTTATCGACAGGTTGGTTTTGATAGGTATACTCGTATACAATTGAAATAGCAATGAAACCTATTGGAAATATGTAAGAAAGTAATACATTTAGGCCCGTATCCTAAAATGACACTTACCTGAATCTCGATTTATCTGAGGACAGATTGTATAGGCAATCTGTCTATACAATATGTCCTCAAAAGTTTGCATCTACATAAGCTTGAAACTAAGCAATTGATAAATTTAAAAAAAATACTAACTTGCCTACGTATATCTCTGAATCTATCGAAGCATAATCTTATAGAACAGATACATAAGGCAAGAATAGAAAATTTTGTTTTATGATTCCTCTAGAGAAATCGTATAATATATTCTTTCTGTCAGATTTAGCCGATCATATTTTACGGGCGTTCCGTTCAGGGGTGTGACATAAAATTACATTGCAGAGGATTCAGCTTTGATTTATATACAAAACATATCAAACCCGCTTGGTTTTATAGAACTCACAAGTTGATAAATCATACCATTTATCAGCAATCCGTCGGTCGTGATGTGGACTGACTGTCTACGAGTTTAGATAAACAATTGTGTTCCAAAATTTGATACAGTCACAAATCAAAATACAATAGTATTTATGCTAGGTAAACGGGACCAATTTGAACAGAATGGAGGTTGAATTGAGCTATATCTGAATTAGATTTAAACTAATGATTGTAGTGAATAAGCACCTTATTTTGTGTTTGTTGATGTTTTTCAATTCCAGGACACTCTAGTACTATCACATGCTTGTGACAGCCAGCCTCTGTGGCGTGGCGGTAGTGAACGCGGCCGCTACGCAGGAGGGGCAGGTTCGATCCCCGTTTAGTGTAAATCTTTGTATGCATGAATATTATTATTTAAAATGGTCTGGGTGTTTTCTTTGTATGTATTTGCGGAAAAAAATTGATTGCATCTATGTTTATCCGCATTCTGGATTCCAAACACAAGTCAGTTAAGTTATGCTTACTATGGGCACAGAATAGACTATGGGCTAGACTCATAGCGTTGGGTAGAATGTTGTGAAATATTTATTATTTATTGTTATTATTGCATTGTTTTTCTTTTGCCTTGCTTTGCTTTGTTTGACTAGCTTTATCTATTTTGCCTCTTTTTCTTACCCCAACTAAAACTGACACTTTGGTGCTTTGGGTAAAGATAGAAAAGGCACCATTCATTGTAATGCAGTTCCCATTGCTACTAAACAACCTTGCACCTTTCCAACTCGTAATTTTGTAATCTATATATAGATTACAAAATTACAAAGTATTCCAAGTGAATTGTGAAGTGTGATAGTATATATACTATCACACTTCACAATTCACTTGGAATACTTTCATTCTCAACCTTGCTGGTCTGCATATCAAACTCATAAACCCACGTTAAATTTCATCACCCGTTATAATGCCTCTCCTGGATTCGGGAATTGAATACAAATCGGTTCGTTCAAGCATGTCCACAGTGTCTGTCTGCATTGATATTTTGCTTATACTACTAAAGTAGTATACTAACTACGAATTTAGTACACATACTGCCGGAACTGTGAATGAATTTTTGTAAGTATGTTTTTGCATAAAGCTTATTCTTATTCCATTTATTTGCTGCATCTCATATTTAAACTCACAATTATTAATATTGCTTTCATATAAACTATAGACGTTGTGTTTGACACCCAACAGTAATTAAATCTATCTGGAAGCACAGCAGTGCCCCCTCAACTAGAGCAAGCAAAAATAAGCGACACGGCCGTAACATCCTTTAAGCCATTTTCGACCCCCTATAACTTCGTTTTGGATAAAACCAGAAGCCTGAATTTTCTGCAACCAAACAGGCATTGTATGAACTCAGTATATTTCAAATTTCATTCAATTTGAACCAGTAGTTTGAGAATTAAAACGAGTCAAAGTTTCTTAATTTTGCCATTCGCTCACTCAGTCAGTGACTGACCGATTAACAAAATTCTAAGGCACTTCTAGCATATCTAGAATATACTTATTTAAAACGTTAAAGATTGATATAGTCACTATGATGTTGTTAGGTTACATATTTACGTAACAACTTAAGATAAAAGGTTCCATAAGTAGGGACTAAATAAATCAATAACCGACTTGGTATTACATGGGTCTCATAACGTTTTACGTCAGAACAACTGTGTTGTGCTTGTGAGACTTTGTTTTTTAACTAGTATTATCGATTTTATGGGAAACAATAAAACTGAATCTATGCAATAAAACTCATACAAAATAACAAAACCTAAGCGATTCTTCATCGACCAAAACTATATTCATATTTACAAGGTGCTAAAGTTATAAAATCGTATTGTCTACTATTGCGTTTATGGACTAGGACAAAAACATGTTTCGGATATTGCAAGCCCAATGACCATAGCGGATATAAATATAAAAATTGAATTTAGTCCTCTTTTTTGTCAATGTACAGACACCAACCATATTATTGGCCCTCTATTTGACGACCTTTGTGCTTTGCCAATTTAGTGCCTTTACATATTAAAATTTTCATTCGTTACATAAATATATTTCAACTTTTATGTACATAATTTAAGTAATATAATAATTATTATAAATAAAAATATAAAGCAAGGTATGTGCAAAACTGTAGGTTCAGGCGTCAAAGAATTCCTCCCCATCGACGTCAACCGGGAGGGTGGCCAGTAGGCTGGCGGGATTGCCACGTTGAATGGCAATGCCAATCCTTTGCGCAAGGAATAAACCAGCCCTCTGGTCACGGGTAGTGTCTATTAAACGTTTAGATATTTCTTTGTATAATAGACGTGCACTTGGACCCCATGATCCCAGTCTCGACCCCAAACGGCTCAAATATGTAATTATCACTTAAACTAATCACTATTCGTTACATTACATTAGAATGCATCGGAAAAAATGAAATGCTCAAGAATTTTAAAGTTAGTAAACTAAATGCTAAAAAATCATTCAAATTAAACTACCTAATTAAAATTCATTTTTCTATGCGTATGTCTCTCATCTCCTCCTGTGGATCTACAGGTTCGTTAGTATACACAAAAGAAGGAAAATTGTATATCGAAATTAAAAGAAGAATAATACGATTTCACTTTTACGGATTATTTTATTATTATGACTGGATGAGAACGATGATTTTTATACTACAGTTGCTTCAACAAACTGACAAATTACATACCTGTTGTACCTAAATACCTAAGCAATGTAAAATAATATAAAAAGGTTCTTAGGTATACCGCAATATTTTGTTCATACCACATCAAACTATTCCTTAACTTCTCCATCCCGGCAGATCGAATAGTGGGGATTCGATCCGCCTTCCATATAATCCCGCCAAAACAAATTAACGAACTTACTCGACTAGTCTATCCGTCGTAGGTACAAAGCAACTCGTCAGTTACCGCCTCGTCGCACCCTATCGGAGGGGTGCCGAATTAGCTATAGCATTTAAATTGAAATACTGGCAGGTTAACTCAATTTCTGGGGGACGATCGAGGCGGGATGCCGTGTCAACCGGTGTAGACGTGCACTAGCATATGCTAAGCTATCTGTCTATACACGAAATTGTGTGTAATATTTGGTGAGCTTTGATTACTTATTTCATTACTTGTTGTATGATTCTTGAGTGAAATGATGATGTGATTAAATGGTGAAGGTTTTGGATATAAATAACACACTGTCTGAATCATGAGACTAAAATAGCATTTATAATTAATTTAATTAGACTAAACTCAGTATGTTTGCGAATAGCTTAGGAAAAATGTATTACTCAGGTGGAGCTTGAACGCACGACCTTTCCCTTACAGGGGGATGCATCTTCCATCTGAGCTACTAAGCCACACCTGAATCAATTCAAATTTACCTTCCCTTTATATCCAGCTTTAAGGCGACGTGCCCCGCCTGAGTAATGATTTTTCCCTGATGAATTCGAATTGTATAGTTAGCATAATAAATGCCATAAAATTTAATTCAGTATTTTTTCATAAGATAGCGCTCCTAATTAAACATAAAACTAATAAGTGAACTACAGAATTCATCTGGTGTTTAAGCAGACTTTATTGAATACTTAATGCTATAAAATTCATTCAAAAAACATCAAAAAATAGCCTAGTGGTATGGGTAATGGACTGCTGAGACGAGGTCTCGGGTTCGATCCCAGGTTACCATGGCACACACCAATGACTTTTCGAAGCTTTTCGAAGTTATGTGTGTATTTATCGCAGGTTTATAAGTGCCCGGTTAATGGCAATAGGCTCGCCACCTATTACATTGGGACCTAAACATAAACTGACGAAATGTGGGTGCTAGCACCTCTGCCTACCCCTTCGGGGAATATAGGCGTGAGTTTATGTTATGTAAAAAACAAAAAAAAAGTCTGTCTAAGCATAAAACGTGAGCTATCGGTGAGAAAAAGCACTGGATTTCTGGAATGATAAGTGAAAATATGGCCAATACTTGTATTAAGAGGTGTCACGTGTGAATAGTCACAATCAATGAATTGTCACAAGATGTGAAGGTAACGGTGTTGCGAGTTCAATAGCTTTTTCCCATTTCAAAAATAATATCCCAATTTGAAAAATGAGCCAACGCCCCCGAAGCAATTTTCACGTCAAAAAAATCTCACAACGCGCGTTCCTACGCCTCTTAACACTCTACCATGGATGGAGTGGGTGTGCTGCGTATCATCGTCTTCCTCCTTGTGTAAAATTCTAAAATAAATATATAGGTATGACTTACAATATCAGCTTTTTTAAAAAAATACACTTTGGTCCATTTTCAAACAAACTAAGATAGAGAGACTAAAGTAAAATCCGCTTACATTGACCAAATGTAGTGTTATTAGAGACAACACTCAATGCCAATCCAATCACGGTAACCTAAAGTGAATACTGGCCGAAAGCTTACGTGTGATACGTGACTTAACTTACGAATTTGCTGCGCCTCAACTTGGCCTCAACCAAGATGAAAACCTTAAGTACCAGTCAAGTGTTACCCTCTCTATACTTTGAAAAAAAAATGTTACCTTTTTGCAGTTAAATATAATAATAATAAATTTATAATAAATATTCGCTATCTAGACCCATGGTAAGCTTTTATAGCATGTGTTATGGAATCTAGAATGCGGTTAAACATACTTAAATAGGTTTTTTTGTAAATACATACATATTATATATGGAAACACCAAGAACAATGCAAATAGCCATATCCATGCATACAAATATTTGCACTGAGCGAGAATCGAACCCGCGCCTCCTGCGTGGCAGTCGCGTGCACTACCGCCACGCCACAGAGGCTGTCAAATAACTCGAGTTGATAAAATAAATTGAAACCGTTCACCGGTATGGAAAATACTTTACTTATTATAGTTCCGTTAGTTAATTTAAGAACGTAATTATAGTTGCTTGTTTGAAATTAAATTTGAAATTAATTAATGTTTGACATTTCATTCATCAACATTGACATAAAAAGCAGACTTATTGAAACATGGATATTTTGTAGGACCTACTATTTTCATAAAAGAGATCTCTGAGATATCATTCTGAAAAGAAACCTCTAAATTCACGATATTCAAATCAGTTCAAAGTCAAAGTAAGATTACTATTGAATCTCCTCGTGCTTTATTCTGCTCAGACATTATAAAGAATTCGACTAACTTATGGTAACTAAACAGATTACCCCTTGCTGATATCTACTTGCATTAGTTCTGTTACTGTAAAAAGAAATAGAATATTACGAGTAATATGTAATATCATATACCTACTTTAATTTATGAAGTTTCTATTCTTATACATTTCTCAAGCTTTCTCTGCTGTCTTAAAAACTTTTACAAAAGCCTATTGGTTTGGCGTGTAACCAGATAGAAGTGATCTAGGCGGATATTATACAACTGGTAGGCATAATTATGGAAGGACAAAGAGTACAGTCAGCGTCAGAAATATCTTGACGACGAAGTCTCAAAATGATCTTAAAACTCTTGTATTAAAACCAAATCCAAGTGTTTTATTTATTTATACGGTATTATTGTCCGAACTAAAGGTGTGTATCAAATATCAGAACAATCGGTCAACTGGAAGGGGATAAAAAAACGAAATTAAGATCATTTTGAGTATTTTGTTCGTCATTTCGTTCATCTTTCAGATGCTGAGCGTATCAGCACCCGATAAGCATGTATGAATACAGTTATGAACAATACATACCGGGATCACAGCAAGTGGAAAGTTGTTCTCTCTACCTACCCCTACGGAAAAAAGTTTTGTTGCTAACGGTACGGTGTGATGCGTCGATGAAAAGAAAATTATGATCAAACTAAATTTTATGTTCTCAGATAACTTTATTCATATCGTTCAATTTGGGTGAGGTCTGGGTCATCACTATGAATGTCCTAACAATATTCATATATTATGCATAACCAAAAAAGTTCAGTGTTTGCCTCACAGAAATCTACCTTATAATAGCAAGAATCATTTTCACGATTCAAAAAATATAATAAATATCAAGTTTTATTTGGCAATTTAAAATTTCACTAACTTTTTACTTTATCTTATTAACTTGAAACATTGTAGCTCAATCCCCGCTCAGTCCAAATATTTGTTTGTATGAATATGGTTATTTGCATTGGTCTGGTCATGCCTCGGAAAGCGTTAAGCCGTCAGTCCCGGTTGCCATACGATCATCTATGGCAGTTATTACAGGTGGTTCGAGCCCTAAAAGAGTCCGAAAACTGGTCTAACTGCAATCTTTCGATATCGCCTTTGGGTTGTGGAGATCAGTGGCAGTCGCTACACAGAGAATATGAAAGTAGCGTTAATTCAACTCGAATGCGACTGGGATGAACGCTAGGAAGAAGAAGAAAATTTAGCCTATAATTCATTAATTTGACATCATCAAGCTGATACGTAGTACCTATAGTTAGTACGCGTGTGTGTAAAATAGCCATCCATACACAAATTGGCTTACACAACTTCCAAATCTTTAATACTTATTATTAAGGATTTAAAGATTTTATTTGGCTTAAATATTATAATTTGCTGGGAAGCGGTTAACGTAGCTTATGAAGGTGTGTAACACTAGAAACGCAGATCTTCTCAGTTAACTCTGTAAAAACCTTACTGTTCTTGTTGAAAACCCCACATTGTAGTAACTACGATAATCCATAATTTAAACTAAGAATAATATTAATGACACTCGACTTAATACGTTACTTTACTTTTTAAACGAGCAACATGTCTTTCGTCAGTGATATAACCATTTATCTTCCTTTCGTAAGCATTTAGGGTCCTTACCGCAGTTGCTCACTAGGGACCAACAATATTTAACTGTGTTTATTTGTCTATTTCACTGTCTTTTTTTAAGTCGTTTACACGATTTGTGATTATATGTCTTGCTTTTTTTAAATATAATCTGTAATATAAAAATGAATCGCTAAATGTGTTAGTAAGCGCATAACTCAACAACACCTGGACCAATTTGGCCAATTCTTTTTTCTTTTAATTTTCGTTGAATTTCAAGGATGGTTTCTATGGCGAGAAAAAATCGAATAAAATTGCCGGGAAGTGACATCCACGCGGGCGGAGCCGCGCGCAAAAGCTAGTATTTTATAATAGTTTTCCCCCTGCCAATTGCTTTTGTAGATCAGTGATTTTATGCTACTGAATTTCTGAGAAAGTTGTATATTGTTATCTGAAATTGACATTTTTATCATAAGTTTAGATCGTTTATTCGAAAGTATTTTATAGAAAATGACATCTTATAATTTCTTATACAAATGTTTTTGTATCTTAAATGTATTTTAAATTGCAATTTAAACCAAGTTGTCATAATTTAAATAACAGTGTCACATTTGGTCCTCCGAAAAGCTGTTATCAGTATTAAAATTCTGGTCTGTCACATTTAATTACGTTATTAAATAAAATCTGATGCGATCTGAGAACCTCCAGCCCTCTTATATTGCTTGATCTTAGCGAATCGGAACTAGCAGCAAGTGTTGACCCAATTGTTGTGAATAATGTAAAAGCTTTCTGTATTTCTTTTTAAAATCTTTCATATTATTTTCTATTATAATTGTTATAAAATGGTCATACACATTTAAATTGCATTTTCAGTCACTACCTATTTCTGCTTTGTTGAAATTCTATATTCTCTCTTTGGATGACTGATAGTGAACCGAAAATATGACGATACATCATTTTGAACGCAGCAGCATTTAAATAATTGAGATTGATTTAGCTATTTCGCCATTGCACGTAATATTTAACGCAAAAATAAAGGGAAACGAGAGAAAGATAGCATTGCAGCAATCTATACAACTCTTCGTAAAACTCAATTTATTAATAGAAAATTAAATTCGCGATTTTAATGTAGTTTTAAAAACATTAATTTATATTTCATTACATTCAAGTAGATGAACATTACAAGTTTTAAGTGCTCTTAAACAAAAACAAAGAACAAATACAACAAAATTAAGAGACATCATTAAGATATTGTTGAGTAGAAAAATCTCGAATGGTGAAACAGGGCGCCGCCATAGCCTCTTGACACATGCAAAGAGTACACTCCAATTTGTTGCGAATTTGGTACGAAAAAATATTGGATATTCTATTGTAGATAAACGAAAATTTAGTACTTTCAGTTTATAAGTGTACTGTTTTTATTTTATGTATGGTTTATTATAGCAACTGCTCGAAGTAATTATTTGTTTGGATATTTGATGATTTATTGATTAAATATAATTACTAGACCATCCGCAAAGTACTTACTAGATGCTCTCGACAGGTTGCAGTGACGTGCGGTCCGCATTATTGGGAATCCTGAGGTCACGAACACCCTCGAGCCATTGCAGATGCGTAGAGATGTTGCGTCTTTGGCAGTATTCTACCGTCTCTACCATGGTGAATGTTCTGACGAGCTCTTCCAATTATTCCCACCCTCTCCTTTCCTTCACAGGACGATATATACGGTGCAGAGTATACCTGCTAGAACCAAGCGTTTCAGTGACTCATTCCTATGCCGCACCAGTAAGACCTGGAACTCCCTGCCAGCTCACGTGTTCCCTTCTTCCTACAGTCCCGGGTCCTTTAAGCGGGGCGTGAAAAGGCATCTAATGAGGCCGTCAAGCTGAGTGCCACCACTGTAAGTTAACATGGTAAATGTTTACGATGGTGACCCTCTTTCCGAGACTTTGCCTTTAGCTTAACATCAGGCGAGTTGAAGTCAAATTAACGTGTCCTGTATAAAAAAAAATTGGAATGGTTGTGGGCCAGATAGTTTCTTTGTGGTTCACCCTGGACAACGGAATTGCCAATGCCTCTCTTGCTCAGGGAGAGTGTCAATGTTTCCTACTAATAATGTGCCTCGTTAAATTGGCTCATATTTTGGCTTTATCGGTTTCTTACTCACAGAATACTCAATTACAGAATATAGGTAAACTTATAATTTATTTAAGTGAAAATTGTTAATAATTTAATTTACTACAAGCTCAATTTTGGGAGAAATTCGTAGATAATGCTTACAATCCAAAAATGTAGCACGATATCATCTACCTACATCTTAATTAATTCACTAACAATGAATCCTCAGAAATAAATCAAATAGAAATCTCTTGACATTCTGTACGTATTACATTGTCTGTTTCTCAGATATGAGACGATATATTACAGAACCGATTTTACTATAAATAAATGAATAAGATTTTCATAATAAATTAATTTAAGCAAACACTCGGCATGACAAAATTTATTGTATCTCGTAGGCACCTACTCGTAGGTTGATTAATAGTTTGCGAGATAAATTACAGTCAGGCGCTGTCATCTGCGGTGTTAATTGTGGAACTAACTCGGAAACACTAATTAATTCACATATCTTTCGACTGAAAGATACCTAAAATTATGACTAAAACTTGGATTGTATTCTGTGGTTTACTTTGTGTAAAATATGTCTACCAAGTATACCTGAAATAATAGTAGCCATTACCTGGCTATTATTATTAATAAGGAAACTTCAGAACTGTTGACAGAGAAATATGTTTTCAGGATAGGTATGAAAATTTATAATTATCGATTTTTCTAACACGCCATGGTCACACGATTTGGAAATAGAACCGAGCATTCTTTTGAAACCACTAAAATTAACACAAAGCTGCCCAAATCATTATTTTTTAACTTTTATTTCATTTTTTAAAGGACAGATACAAAATTCATAATTCATTTATTACTAGAAAAAGTACAAAATTCTCTTAAGACAACTGTGTATAATAATAAGGAATAACATTAATGGTAGGTAGTAGGTACATGTCCAAAGAGTGCTGTGGCACTTGTACTAGGTGTCCCTGTGTCACGAGTGCCATTTCCATTCTTGCTGTCTGGTGAATAGTAAATAAATATTTAATTTAATTTAATTATTACATTGTTTTTAAAAAAAAAATAGTACAATAAATAGCAAAAATAGTATTTCCAGTCATGGCGTGTCCATAATTTCAGACGCACTAATCATTACTATATTATGTTCTTGTCCAATTGATAATGTAAAGTATATAGAAAGCACAGATTGTATGCAACAGTTATCATAAGAGTACATGTGTCCCACTTACAATCACACAAAGATCTAATTAAACTAAAAATCGATTATAAACGACTGTTTAATACTGCCTCACTTGATTTATAAGCCCTTTATAATGTCATTACATAAATCAATCACAACACTTCACAAAGAATAAGTAGGTAGGTACTCATGGAATTCTAAAGAAGCATTTTACAGCAAACTTGTGGATTTTCCTTGACAATAGTGGTAAGATATAACTATGCATCTTCGCTCGCTCCGGATACAATCGTAAACATAAAATGTAATACAGGTATAACAATGTCGTTTGGTTTAAGTTATAAGATTGTCCGAATCGCGGATAGTGAAATAAACGTTTCGTCCCTATGCCCATGTCCCAATATGTAATAATGTTTGGAGAAGAATAAAATTTTGTTGTGTACCAAACTCAAATCATTGGGACAAGGGCATGAATAGTAGGTACCTACCTATATATAATCAAATGACTGACGCGTGCCGTGATCGAATCCGTTAAAAAAAATTCTATTTCAATACTATACATTCTTTCTTTCAACAAAACCACATTTAAACAGAATTCGCAAAAGTTCCAAAAATAATGCTGGCTTAAACAAAAAATCTAACTACAGCTATGGACTCCCTTTGTTAACTTCTTAAAAGAATTTCTTAGTTCCTGTTTTCTTTTACCTGGTGTCTTTCATCTTGCGCCAAAGTATTTGTGTGCAGGTGTTGGGCAGAGTTTTACGTGAGTAGTTTACTGAAGAAATCACGGCGCGCTGGCCACGGGCTGCGCATTTGTACACAGCACTTGTCGTCCACTGCGCTCTAAACGACAACCGCCCCTAAATACATTAAAGAAATTTGCCTACAGCACGCTAATGTTACCAGGTTGCTATTTTTTGTACTATGTTAGTAGTATCATCACAATTTTTGTAAAGAGGTGCGACTTAACCTCCGAAATTACCGCCACTTTAAAGAAAACTTTAAAGGTTAAGATAAGATAAGAAAAATCTTTATTGTACACTTATAAATTTTAGTACATGTACGGGCAACATAATAAGAAATGTACAAATGGCGGCCTTATCGCTACAAGCGATCTCTTACAGGTTACATCTTTACGGTTGGTCTAGATTTTTAGCAATTTTTTTAAAAAACTCGTTGAGAATAGTGACACTTTTGGAATTGGAGATTGTTTGGATTACGAGAAGACACCTTTTAAATTTTGACAAGTGCCTTTAGCGTACCATAAAGTTGATCGTAGGTAATTGACTTGGTCATGCCAGACCACTTTGAAGAAAAATTTTAGTTGCTTCTCAATGTCTATCCCAGGTATCCTCTTTCTATCTACTGAAAACTCAAAAAAAAAAAAAAAATTTACACATATTGAGAACACTTGTACCTTTTCCACAGTATTATACATGACCGGTTTCGCCTTACGGCATTCTCAAATGTTTACATTTACTGAAGGTTTTGAAGGTTCTAATTCCAAAAAAATTACGATATTTAACATTTTTCGCAGGTGAACTTGTCATCTGTGAACTGTGTGTGATAAATGTTAAATATCGAAACCGGTCAGGTTGTGTAGAATGTTGTGGAATATTTATTTATTTAGTCTCATATCTATAATATAAAAATGAATCGCAAAATGTGTTGGTAAGCGCATAACTCACCAACGGCTGGACCGATTTCACTAATTCTTTTTTTGTTGTTTTTGTTATTATCGGGAGAAGGTTCTTACGAAAAAAAATAATAAAACAGTTGTACAGAAAATTTCAGAAAGTAACTTTTCTTTTTCTCATACAAACTTTTTCTATTATGTGAGAGAAGTTTATGTTTACGTTACGGGATTAGTATTAAGTAGTAGTAGGTAGTAGTAGGAATGGGAATGGGAATGGGAATGGGAATAGGAATGGGAATAGGAATGGGAATAGTAATGGGAATGGGAACGGGAACAGGAATCGGAACGGAATTGCACGCGGGTGGAAAATATGGCGGTACGAAGTTCGCCGAGACAGCTAGTTTATAATATAATAAATAATGTGGAAAAAGCACAAGTGTTCTCAATATGTGTTACAATGAATTCCACCAAGTGCCATCAATCAACAGTATAATAAATAGAAATAAGTTTAAAGAACACAGTGGGCGAAATATTCGCATAATAATTGCTCATACCCTAGCATGGATTTCCTAAGACCTGTAGGTTACATAGACCACTATTGCAGTATCGTTCATAAATAACAATTATAAGAGAGATACGAGTATCTTAGACAATCTATAACTTATTATAGTCTGACGTGAATTCACTAAGAGAATAAATCAATGTAAGATATGACGCGCCTGAAAGCCTATACTGAATCTATTCGCACCTGCAGTGTTGCATCTAGGACCGACAATGCACTCTCGGTTACGATAACTTGTTTAGTACTCTATATACTCCGGGCAGGTTGACGTGCCTTCTAACGTGTGTTCGTGACAGGACTGTATACACTGTGCCTAGTCTTAACTTGTAGCGTGTACCCTCGAGCGCAGTCATGTTTTCGTTTCAAGGGAGTTTATATTTCAAAGAAAACTAAATTGAGAAAGGAGAATGATATTAGGTACGTCACTGTTGTTAAAAAATTGTTAACTTAAACTATGTGATTTTTTGAAATAACAATAAAAATCTTTAACTTTAAACTTAGTATTGCATTGCCGTCGTTGATAAGTGTGAAAGTTTCGAAATAGTTCGACGTTTTTATGCACTTCGAAATCGAGTTCAAAGATTCAATCACATACAAATACGAAGGTAATATAAGCGTGTTAATAAAAAGTAATTAAAAAAATTTTTTTTTTTCTTTTGTGTTACAATTTATTAATAATCAATTATAAATTATAATAATAGTAGTCAAGCAGCCAGCCAAGCTTTTGTCACGACTTTTTTAAATTACGTATTCTATTATCCTCGATCATTGGCCAGTGTGCAAAATTACAAATCAATCTGACACCATAAAGTGCTCCAAAGTCGAATTCAAAATTTAAATGCTTTTTAAACCATCATACATACTTCCTCTGAGGAATGCAATAGTAGTAAGGTATAAGTGTCCTCTTTTTAGTTCTGTTTTTACACGACTTACAAGCTTCCTTTACCACGATTATACCTTTCATACAGGCCTACCGATTTCGAATGCTTTTGACCGGTCCCTTTTACGGAACATCCCAAATTTTGTCAGACCCTTATCAACGGCAGAAGTATAACACAAAGTAAGTAGTGTTATTTAGCCAGGTATGTTTTTTGTATATTGCATTTATTGCTTTATGAATCACTAGCTTTTGCCCGCGGCTCCGCCCGCGTGGATGTCGGTTATAGCGACCAAACATAGCCTATATCCTTTCTCATGGTCTAATCTACCCTTATACCAAATTTCATCCAAATCGGTAGTGGTTTAGGCGTGAAAGCGTAACATACAGACAGATTGACAAACAGACAGAGCTACTTTCGCATTTATAATATTAGTATGGATATGGATTTTACAACTAAGGTAAATTGAAAATTCTATCGTAAGCTACTTTTGTCGCTAATTATACCTCCGTAATTAGGTGGCTCAAAATTTCAACAGAAAATTCCAAAAATAATATCTATAAGTCACAATATTTATAAATTACCTATTGGTATATCAATATTGATAACGTTATTATAGTGCTTCTTTTAATCAATATTACTATTTCTAAAGATTACAATAAAACTTCTTTCAAACAAGGGCCTCCAGAGGCGTAATTGGCTCTTACAAAAATATTTGAAGAACTACATACAAACATAGACGAATTTCCCAAGCGTTCTTCAATTAGAATGATTCACAAACTCCTCGGAAACTTTGGCGGATTTCTTCCGAATTAAAAAACATACAAAAAGTTCGACTCAATCGTGCTGTTTGATCATTCCAAAACAAAATCAACAAACGATCTTTTCCGTATACTTTCAAATGGGAATTTTGGAGTAGCGAACATTTTTGTAAGGATTTTCCTTATCTCCATGGGTGAGTTTTACACAAAAGGCGACTTAATACGTCTAATGAATAGTTCAAAGTGCTGTACCGTGAGTAGTGGTGATAGGGTTGGATAAATTTTATTATATATTGGGGTTATCAAAGAGGTGTATTGGACTTTCCAGTTCGAATTTCAAACCACTCATCCATAAATATCGATTAAAAAAAACCAAAAGGGGATAAATACCCAGTAGAAAACTGGTTAAATATTACTACCTGCACTTGCTTTCTCTGTTTCTATTGCTAAGTATTAATACAGCTTTAAAGTATTAGAGTTCTTTGTGGTAAATTTCGTTGCACTTATTTGAATTCTAAATTATCTTTTATCTACCACTTGGTGTCCTTAGCGTAAATTTTTTTAACTTTAAAAATGCATGTCATGCTTCCTCCTTCAAAAGTGACGAACTTTAATGAAAGTTCGACGAACTTTCGAGCCACCTCTTACATCCAACGAATATTAAAAGCACCGATGTATGTTGATAATTTATTCATAAATTGCCATTGGTATAAACAAAAGATGGCAAGACAATTTTATGTCCTTTCCTTGAACCTTGCTACCCTGAAGTCATATAAAATCTGTTTAACACATCTCATATTATTCATATAGAGAAATCTGATTTAGACTTCCCTCCGGAGTTTGTTGGTTAACTTGGAGTAAGTGAATTATCCTGCATCATGTCACTACGCGTGTGTGAATTTCCATAAATGGTGAATATAACTTTGTCGTGTCGTCGGTCGCGTCAGCTCGTCGACACGTGTGGTTTCTCATGGTTGATTTGCTCGTCATTTATCGTCACAGTTTTGCTTCAATATACAAATTAATATAAGCGTATTTTAGGAGATTAACGATGATCTTGTAGTATTTAAATTCCTGTTGGTTCCCGATGGAGTAAAATAGGGCCATCCAAACTCTTCCTAAGGGGTGTCGTAGAAGGCGACCGACAGCAAACATACAGCCCATGAATAAGTGCCCACTTGACGGCAATAGGCTATTACGTGGAACCGAAAATCATATTTGGCGAAATATAGGTGTTAATACACCTCTGCCTACATCTTCGGGGATTTACAGGCGTGAGTATATGTATGAATGTACATTCAGTAGATACTTTTTAATCCTAGCTCATAAACATGTACCAATAGAAGCTTTTACTACCCAAACGAAGTTTTATTTGAACTAAAAAGGAATACTCATACTTTCTTGTCAAAATATTGTAAGCAAAAAGCAGTCCACCTTCTGTTTAACTATGCTAGTCCGTACAAAACACTTCAGTGAACCCAAGCAGGTGACATTACGTATGAAACACAGCCCGCATTTACCGCGACGTAAGCAACCGTCGTGATTTTCATAATAAAAACGGTACGAACACGGACAAAGGCCCACTGACTG
Organism: Eilema sororculum; assembly: GCA_914829495.1. Classification (NCBI taxonomy): domain Eukaryota; kingdom Metazoa; phylum Arthropoda; class Insecta; order Lepidoptera; family Erebidae; genus Eilema; species Eilema sororculum. The sequence goes on along the minus strand of OU618552.1, from coordinate 11,809,395 downwards.
CCGACACCGAGAAACCTCTCCTAGAATGTGTAGCCAGAAATCCTTTATACCTTCAAAATAAGGTTTTGTCTGACTGAACATACAATATATAAATACACCGTCTGATAACGCTTTGTAAGTTAAGGTAACCCTAATCTTGTGGTCTCATAACAAAGTTGTTGTTGACTTTAAACAGACTGATACGGTCTTTAAATTTTATGTTATTTAGTTAATTAAATATTTGATTCTGTGTTCCCACACATTTTTTGATTCTAGTAAGGTTTTATATGAGCCTTATTAAAGTTATTTTTTGTAACAGGGGAATATCTAAAGCGTAATAACCCAAAGGGTCAGACCGATATCGATCGAGAGTTTGAGGGTTAAGCCACACGATTGAATTGACTTTATGTTTTTAGCAACTAAAATTCTAAATATATCATTAAGCCCACTTGATGATAATGATTTATGAATGTTTAAAACACCAGAATCATTCGCACATTGCATCATGCCATTGCCGGCGAAGCAAGGAATGCCGGGCCAGATGGGGATTCTCGGAGGGGGCGGACGTGTGATGTGAATGTGGAGTTACTCCATAGAAATGGTCCATCTGTTAACGTGTGCTAATTGCCCGTACACATGTACACCGCAGGACCTTATGTGCGCCTCCGAGAACGCCATACAGGTAGCAGCACACTGGGAGAAGACAATTTGTGGGCCGAGACGCCATCGCCACGATAGAAGAAGACGACCTTGCCATTAGAGGGTAAGAGGAGGGAAGACAGTTAAACCGTCAATTGCAGGACACTGTAGCCGTATTCTTGTTGTAGCTTCGTGGTTTATTCATTTTTGTCAAAGCAATGGTAGAAAGTTGAGAATATGATTACAATTTTATCATCAGATATATAATTTATGAATGTATATATTTGGTCCACCCCTTCCCGTCCCACGCGGTGTCGTACAAGGCGACTAAGGGATATGGCTGTTTATCATCAGACATATATACAGCCCGGACTCAGCCTCAGATGCATGGCTTGAGTCAACAATAGTGCCCGGAATACGGCAATAGGCTCACCCCCTATTACGTGGAATCGAATCCAATGATTGGTGAAATGTGGGTGTTAGTTCTCCACTAACCCTCCAAGAATAAAGGCGTGATCATATGTACGTATTTATGTATGTATGTATGTAGGTATATATTTAATGTTGCAGTGGTTTTTGGTTCGTGTTTGAATGTAGGTGGACACCAACTTCGATTGCGAATTATTATTATGTTATATTTTCAGTGAGTCTGATATTTTTTTTTTTTTAGAATATTAGAACCGAAGTTACGTTACGTTACGAAGAACGAAGAACGAAGAAGGAAGAAGAAATTGAAACCTTAGCGAAATAAACATATGCTATAATGCAAGCAAGATTACTAACTTCAAAACCGACTTCCTCAATAATTATGAGTCGACTTGCAGAAGTTGTTTCCATAAAGTACAGGGTAGCTCCTCCAAATCCGAGAAGTTAGGTACGCTTAGTTTTAGCGTTATGTATGAAGTTATGCATTTTAAGATAAGATAAACCTACATAACTACGGGTTAATAAACTTTTGGCATAAAGTTATTATAAAAAACTGTATCTGATCCTTATATTATATAAAATACATAGGGAAAATGAATCTTCTCGGGTGGGACTCGAACCCGCGATCTGCATTACTATATGATAGATCTTTCATTCAAATATTTAAGTGGAATTTTCAAAAATGTTTGTTTAATAATAATTGTAAAATCATTAATTGGTTCTTATAGTTCGTAAGAACATCGGTGAAAGACTCCACCATCGCCTTAAAGATGGATGAAAATTGAAGGGTAATTTGAATCACATTGGGGTGTCTTGGTAGCCTAGTTGGTGAAGACAATCCCCCTGTAAGGGAAAGATTGTGGGTTTGAGTCCCGCACGATAAGATTCATTTTCGATTTATATAGTTAGCATACTTAATGCCATAAAATTCATTCAAAATTATATAATACTTTGCCATTTTATTATATTTTAAGTGGTAGCTGCATGGGTACTAAATAAGTTAACAATTAAATTACCCAGCGTTGGCCTCAACCTAGCCGTGCATAAAAGCACCTGTGTACCTTTTTTATACTTAGATAAAAGATACTGTCTACTTAGATTAAATTAAAAATAAACATGTTGGAAATATTCACGTAAACACTTATAAAGCTTAAATACTTTATTTGTATAATTGTCTTCTTTTTCATCTTGGCAGTCGTATCCGAAGTCTGGGGTCCTCTTGGTTGAACTTTGACATTTTCTGTGAAGCGACTGCCATATGACCTCGAAGCATTACAGTAAAACCAGTTGTTGGACTTTTGAAGGCTCCAACTACCCGTAACGATTGCTATAGATGTTCGTATGGCAACCGAGACTGACGGCTTAACGTATTCTCCGAGGCATAATCATGCTTATATATTTTCACTTAGTGGGGATCGAACCCGCGCCTCTTGCGTAGCGGCCGCGTTCACTACCGCTATGCCACGAAGGCTATCTGTTATTATTTGTATAATTGTATTCGCAAATAAATCACCATTATGATTAGAATGATTATAAACACGCTAGTGGACTATTTAACTATCAAAGCTATCAAGTGGTGTAATTTAAATCAGTTCGTCTAATAACAATTATATTGTTATCATGGTTAAGGGCAGTAATTAATTTGTGATCAACATCCGGTACATTTCCTCCCAAATATTTAACTTGCAACATAATTTCATGAAGCAGATGAAAATAAACATAACATTTATTGTTTGAAACCATTTTAATGTTTAATACAAATTTTGTTTTGATTGTAATGTAGTCAAAGTTATCATTAATATTGTAAAGAAACAACAACAGGGGAGGGGAACAAACTGAGAGGACGATCTAGCCAATAAATAACGCGATCTAATATCGTGATCGGGATTTCAGGATCTTCTTCGACCAATGCCAATCTTGGTTGCACCCTTTGGAGGTGGGGATCTGCTCTTCAGACTAACAGTCAATTATTAGATTTTTATGAAAACAATTGCCCTCTAATCAAACCCTGAACCCTGACATGAAAGCCTACTCAAGAGCCTCATCCGTCAATCAGCAGGTATATCCGCCTGCAGGAAATATTGACTTGGGCTCAAAGCCAAGCAACCAAAATTAATAGTATTCTCGTTATCCGCTCCACCTAAGCTAAATTGGTTTGGTTTGGAGTGAGTTCGCGTCGCCCGTTACCGTCGGTCCAATGCGACTCCTTAACCAGCTACTAAGGCAGCAGCAGTTATTCAAACATGATTGTTGCTTTGCATCATCAACCATCAATTAGCCCACCGCAGTCCACTGCTAGACATAGGTCTCTCCACATGTACGTCATTTCACCAGATCCTCCACCTTCCGCATCTAGTCTGTCCCACCCACCTTTTTCAGGTCGTCAGTCCATTTGGCTGACATCTCAGATATTCATACTTCCATAATAATATTATAAATGCGAAAGTAACTCTGTCTGTCTGTCTGTATGTTACGCTTTCACGCCTAAACCACTGAACCGATTTTGATGAAATTTGATATAGTGGTAGATTAGACCATGAGAAAGGACATAGGCTATGTTTGGTCGCGATAACCGACATCCACGTGGCCGCGGGCCAAAGCTAATTGAGAATATTTATTTAAACCGGTAATCATTTTCTATCCTCACCATGTCCTTATTTGCCATAGCAATATAAAAAATTGATTTAAAACTTCCCCTTTGTGACAAGGAAGTTCGCAACGTACTGAATTAAAACTACAGCCTGATTAAATACAACAAACGTCTGTCAGTTCTCTTGAGAAATTAATTCTTTCAAAAGAAAAAGTTCTTCAAAGGTTGTCTTAACCGCAAACGGTATGCCTTGAAAGTGAAATTAAAAGTTTTTGTTTTGAAGGTGTACGCGAATTACTAACTTTTAGAACGTTATCTCACTATATACTCTTTGATTTTATATAAAAAGGTTTCATAAATTTATTTTTTAAAAGAATATTTATAATGCAAATTACTAAAATTCTCTCTAACCTCTCTAGCTGGACTAAATTGCTTGTATTAGAACTTTAGGACTAGTTTCATATCGGTTATAACAATGGCCAGGATTCAAACCCAAGACATCTCGATCGCAACCCCGACTCCTGTACTGCTAAGCTATCACCGTATAGCATATTCCATCATTGCGATTTTTTCGGGTAGTGACAGAAAATATACAATGAATAAACACATGTTAGGTATTAATCACAATATCATAGTTTTAGTGCTTACAAAAGTGTGTACTCAAATCGTGAGCGTCAGACCAGCAGCTGTTTTACATATTGACTTAGTTACCTCATTTTTATTCAAATAAATGGCATTAATTTATTTGATTCGTTAGTCTCGCAGCCCTGGATGCAACCGTGATATTCAAATGTATTGCTTACTTTGTCCCGTACAATATTCAGTCACAAAATTGAGGTCAACAAACGCATAGTTTTAAAATTATTACAGCTCACAATCATTACAAAAATTACTTGATTTTAACGATAACTCGAAACTTGAAAATGAACGATAAAATGTTTTTTATACCATATTTTTTTAAATTGTGTATTTTTTATTTTTTATGTATGTTTTTTTATAATATGGACACATTAATTTTTGATGACATAAATGAATATCCATATCCATACTAATATTATAAATGCGACAGTAACTCTGTCTGTCTGTCTGTCTGAATGTTACGCTTTCACGCCTAAACCACTGAACCGATTTGGACGTTGGTATAGGGGTAGATTAGACCATGAGAAAGGACATAGGCTATGTTTAGTCGCGATAACCGACATCCACGCGGGCGGAGCCGCGGGCAAAAGCTAGTTATTATTATAAATAGCAGACAATCACACGGGCCAACTGATGAAAAATGGTTAATGTAGCCTATTATACAGATGTGTGCTATGACAGGGGAGTCACACCTGTTCCGCTGACTCTGTAAAAACCTTCTAACGCCCTGCTTGAAGAACCGCAAGTTATAGTCACTTGGAAAAATGGAAAACTAGGTTCCGAATAACAAGTCCATGTCGTTAGATATTGTTTTATTCTTTTAATCCAAACTATCGAGGTTAAGAACATTCTCGATATTATAGATAGTTTTCCTGAAAGGGCTATTTAGAAAACTTAATCCCACTATAGTAATATGGAAAAGTTTTTGAGTGAATAAGTTTTTATATTTGTTACTGCCTCGTGCTCCAACAACAAAACGAATTTATATGAATTTAGGAGTAGGGAATGAGATATCTTGGCTTAACTTATTGGCTGCGTTTTATCCGGAAAATATTGACGATGGGTATACATACGGTCGTTTCACTGAATTTCTAATTTGTGAAAATTCACCGTAGTGAGTGAGGTGATAATAATATATTTCTGATAGTCTGTCGTGAACGACACTTTAATTTTCAGCAATCATTCATATTCATAACTATTTAACCCCCCCGACGCAAAAACAGCTGGGTGTTATACGTATGACGTGTGTGTGTGTGTATGTGTGTGTGTGTGTGTGTGTGTCTGTACATGGCATCGTAGCTCCTCCTTCTGAACGGATGCACCGATTTGGATCTAGTGTTTTTGATTGAAATGTATATTACTCGGGAGTGTTCTTAGCTATGTTTGAAAAAAATCGGTTCAAGCGTTGCCATGTCGGCGGACCCGAACTTAATTTTTTTCTTAATTACATCTTTGCACACCGATTACGCTTTTTTGACCTCCCAACCTTCAAAGAACCACCTACATCCAAAACCTCGTCCATTGTTAGGTAGGTACAGCCAGCATCAGAAAAATATTGACCACCAAAGTTCTCAAAATAATCTGAATACCAAAATTCCAATTTCATATAAGTCATAACAATGCTCAAATAGTTGACATTTTAGTATCAAGAGTAGACATTTTTCTAATGCTGACTGTACACTGATTTACATGTGAGGTCGAATTACCCTCAATGTTGTTGGTGTAAGTTCACGTTATGAAAGTACCTATCTAGTGAAACTCAACGCAGCTTAAACTTTAAAACAGATTAGTAATATCGCTTAAGTTGTATAGAAAGAAGATAATACAATAAAACAATAAGTTATATCTTTACCAAGAAGTTCCCCATTCACGAAATCGTTGATATCAAGGCAGGAGAGACTTACAACTATAAAATATTTTTATATCGAAGCGAATAACACTTGTTCTGAAACTCCAACATTTTGTATTGCTTTAGTTTTTATAAATGCTCTCTGTGGATACGGCATTAGATGATATTTGGCGAGGACTGCGGCGCGAATCGTAACCACAACTTGAGAACTTTGTCGTACAATACAGTAATCCCTTGTCGGCAATCAGCCTTCGTTTTGAATGGCCAGTTACATACAAACATTTCTTTGTGCTCGTTCTTATTTGGGAAACAATGAAAGTAATGTCTCCTTTGAAGTTTTCGAGTACGATAATATTAACATATTCGTCTAGTTAATATTGGTTTTTAAAGTGCGTAGACACTATAATTTTAAGAAAAACGACTATTACTTTGAAAAAATGAGTTCAAGCTTTGTGATTGTTGCCAATAATCTTAAAAAGAAATTCAAGACTAGCTTTTGCCCGCGGCTCCGTCCGCGTGGATGTCGGCTATCGCGACCAAACATAGCCTATGTCCTTTCTCGTGGTCTAATCTACCCCTATACCAAATTACACCAAAATCTGTTCAGTGGTTTAAGCGTGAAAGCGTAACATATAGACAGACAGAGTTACTTTCGCATTGATAATATTAAGTACGGATTACCAGAAAGGCCAATCGCACATATTATAGCCAATATAGCTGATGATTAAGATCAACGGACTAGATTTTGGCACTGGCGTTCCTCTTGTGGTTTTAAAGTCCAGACAGTAGTGGTTCCCGCAAAAACCAAAATAGCCGAGTCAAGAAAAAGAGTAGATGACCGGACATCAAGATTCAAAGTATAACTTTTGAATGGAACCAGGACTATGGCTAGATTTGGATTCGGTGCTTAAAAAATAACAACAAAACTGACAAAATTGTAAAAAAAAGCTAAGGAGTGGCATCGAATTGTAATTATAGCCCAACACACTGAAAACCGTCGTTAAGAAACTTAATTAGACTGGACAGGTAGTTAACATAAATTTGGATAAAAACCAACTCTCGTAGAGGTATAAGAATACCGCCACGGCGACTGGTTCGAATTTTATTTATGTATGGTAGGTATTTTGCTGAGTAGAAACAATTCAATATATATTTAACCAGGAAGCCTATGATAGATTGGAAATCATCGGGTATATTATACTGGGTTATTTTATTATCCTTTATCTTAAAATATAAAGATGGAGATTTTAATTAGTACCAATGATACCTTTTTTTTTCCGTGCGGAAATCCCCTCGGATACCCCCCTGCCGGAGCCGGAAGGGGAGGTTATGTCGGACTCGAACCGACTAAAACCGCACGCCGACTGTGGGTCGTGGTGCTAGGCCGGAGGTGAGGTTGTCATCGACATATCCCTCGCACCCCGGCTGACCCAGGGCCATCCCTTACGGTCTAGCCCTCCTCGGGAGGGGGGACAACGGTGTCCCCAACTCGCCCCCGGAATGGGGAGGCGCGCTTCTCAGCGTGCCGTCGCCGAAGCCTGCTTCTGCTGGGGTGACAGGCGGCATCACCCGTCACCCCCAGGCCCGCGCTCATGGGGGACGGAGGTCAGTCAGTGCCCTCCGACGCCCGAGTTGCCTGCGCGCGCGGGCAGCGCGGTTCGCGAGTCTCGCTCGCTCGCGCTGCCTCTCCCGTTCCGCCGTCTCCTTCACGACCATTACCTGCTCGCTGAAGGAGACGCCGGAGTACCAATGATACCTACAAATTAAAAGTTATAAATCTAATCTAATCTAATCTAATCTAATCTAGAAATCTATGCTCGACTTCTGTTTTATTTAGAACTAGCTGGTGCCCTGTGGTCCACCCGCGTGGATGTTGGTTATCGTGACCAAATATAACCAACTAGCTGTTGCCCGCAGCTCCACCCGCGTGGATGTCGGTTCTCGTGACCAACCATAGCCTATGTTCTTTCTCATGGTCTAATTTACCCTTATACCAAATTTCATCAAAATCGGTTCGGAGGTTTAGGCGTGATGTTAAACAGACAGACAAAGTTACTTTTGCATTATAGTATTAGTATGCATGTCCTTTCCCAAGGTTTAATATATCCCTGTCTAGTGGTATTAGTGGGATAGCAGATAGATAGACAAAGTTACTTTCGTGTTTTTAATATTAGTATGGATTAGGTATCCATATAGAAGTATAATGAATTAATATGGGAATACAAGAGTATCGAATAAAACACTGAAAATGAACTTATACGATAGGAAAAGTCTGCAAAACCAATTCCAGAAAATTTGTCGGTGACCATAAATATAATGCTCGTCCAGAACTGTATTGTCCAATTTCAGTAACATGTCAATACATTAGGATGCATAACTCACGATAATAAAAAGTTGGCTCAATTCTCTTTCATTTATGAAGCTGGCGTTTACAAACATTTTCAAAGTGGTACGTACCTAATTGTAACTTACATTTTGAAACCCTGCTAATATTTTATTATATTCGGAATGGTGTTACTCATAGCTTGTATCCCACATTAGCGCACGCCTAGGTTTTATATCGCCAAGAAAATATTTTTAAATAAACAAAGTAACTCAAATTAAATAATTCACTTGTACTTTTCCACAGATTATATTTTTATTTTTAAACCTGGCTGATTTCACCTCACGGCATTCTCAAAGGTTTTGCCGTGAGATGAAACCGGTCAGGTTCAAAAACAATAAGATCTGTGGAAAAGTACAAGTGCCTTATCCAATATGTGTAATAAGTTCCACCAAGCGCCATCAATTTCCAATATAACAAGTCCAAAGTAATTCAATTTTGCACGATTTCTTTGTTTAAAATAAAGCGAGCAAAAATTTTGTAATATGTACCTGTAATAATATATTAAACACATAAGAAAAAAGTCCTTTTAATTACCAGTACTTACTGCTTTTCATGTACAGTAAGCTTCAGAGAAAAGGAACCCCCCTTGAGAATGGTTTTATCCTCAAGGGGGGTTCCTTTTCTCTGAAGCTTACTGTACACGAAATGGCTAATAATTTCTACATAAAAATGAATGTTATTAGCAATTTCATGTACCTACTTATATATCTAATATATAAAATTCTCGTGTCACAGTTTTCGTTGCCATACTCCTCCGAAACGGCTTGACCGATTCTCATGAAATTTTGTGAGCATATTGAGTAGGTCTGAGAATCGGTCAACATCTATTTTTCATCCCCCTAAATGGTGCAGCGGGAACGGGATCTAAAAAATTGGCGGTACGAAGTTCGCCGGGACAGCCACAGATAAAACATGTAACTCATGTGGTGAAGCAATTGGTACTGCTAGGCACCTACTGGTGGGTTGTAGGACGCTATTAGACCGGGGTCATTACTCGCGCCGACATGATAAGGTATTAGAAATCGTACGTGAGGCGGTAAGTTTGGCGGTAGCTAGAGCGAAAAAGGGTTTAACCACAAACCAAAGAAATGACGTCGCGTTTGTAAAGGAAGGCTGCTCAAAAAAGACAAATCAAAAGCCGTACTCAATTTTGATAGCAGCCGCTGATTGGACATTACTCGCAGATTCGTATGAGAAACACTATAAAATACCGGAGGATGTTTGTGCCTCGTCATCCAGACCCGATATATTCCTATTTTCAAAACAGCAAAAGCGTGCAGTACTAGTAGAACTCACAGTACCGTGGGAAACTAACATACCTAAAGACCACGCTATAAAAATAAACAAATACTTTGACTTGACCAACGAGTTAACCAAAAATGGCTATGTGGTTAAACTCTACGCCGTGGAAGTGGGAGCAAGGGGAATTCCAGCTAAATCCCTGTATAACTTATTTAAAGACCTCGGATTGCCAAGAGCTTCAGTAAGCTCTTTACTCAAACGAATATCTAAAACGGCGTTGATAGGATCTTACCAAATTTGGATAGGTAGAGGGGGGAACACGACTGACGGTGGAGGTGAGCGCTGATGCATCACAAGGTGGCCACCCTAAACCTACACCTGGGTCGCAAGTCCCAGGCGCCGTCGCAGTGTTCCTCTCTGTACCACGCCATGGACCCGGCGACCGCACGGTGAATCCATGGAATGCTAAGAACCGGATCTCTAATAGTGAATATATATCATTGCCTATATGTATAATGTATCTTTTATATTCAAATTTTCTATCATAATCTGAATTTTTCGGCAGTATTTAGTTTATCATCCTGTTTTATAATATTGTCGTATTCTTCTTACGATACGCTAGTGAACATGCCAGTTTTAATTTTAGGCTTGAAGAGGTTTCTCAGGGAAACAAAATTCTTCCTACATTTCGACTTTTCGCGTAACGAGAGGCCTATTTAGTTTGTCGTGTTAGCAGATGTTATTAATAACTTTCTTGTCTCGGCAAAATGCCCTCTGGATATTTAAGTCTTACATTATTATATATATTGACTTTGTCTCTGGTTTTACTCAATATTAATATAGCGATAAAGTAAAGCGATTAGACAGTCGAAAAATATTGCGATTCAGTATCGCAATCCATTGTCAATATAGACACGAATTACCTACATCAACATTATGTGGATAGATTTGCAAGGATTGCGTGCGAAATATACCAACCAACTAATAAAGTGACATCGTATCTACTTCTTCAAAACCTCGCTTGGCAAATCCGCTCAAGATGGAACCTACTACCTATCCTATCTATCTTACCATACCTTACCTTCTCTTACCATATCAGATAAAGTGTAATCGGGTATTTTGTATATTCTCGATATCAAAACGGAGTCTGAAAAGTTGGATAACATTAGTTTCACCCACCATTAAGTACGTTAGAACGAAATCATAGTTGATGAAATATACCTCTACTTACCCGTTCGGAGGTATACAAGCATCATAATATAAAAGTTATAACAAAAAGTGACAGGGTAATTTCTTATTTATGTAGCGTAAAATGGATACAAACAGCGAGTAAGTTGATTTACGGTATCTTCACAAACCATTACCATTATTTAATTTTGTATAAATAATATAATTTATTTTCTCACCAACAACCAAAGTACATACAGTGTTTACACAAACTTAGAGTAAAGAATACAGAGTATGGTTGTGGATCGCTGGTGCCTGTTGTAGGTTAGATAACCTGTATTACTGGTCACCAGGATTCCACTAAAACTTAATGAGTAGGTATATAGTGCTCAAAAAAGTAATTACAAAATAATCGGTATTGGTTCAAAATATGCCATCGATTTAAATATCTATATTAAAGCATGCAGCATGCCGCGCGCGCGCGCACGTGAGTGTGTGTGTGTGTGTGTGTGTGTGTGTGTATGTGTGTGTGTGCGCGCGCGTGTGTGTGTGTGTGTGTGTGTGTGTGTGTGTGTGTGTGTGTGTGTGTGTGTGTGTGTGTGTGTGTGTGAGTGTGTGTGTGTGTGTGTGTGTGTGTGTGTGTGTGAGTGTGTGTGTGTGTGTGTGTGTGTGTGTGTGTGTGTGTGTCTGAATCATCTGAATAACATGAACGAACACTTTGCTGTCACTTCGGGACTTTCAATAAGTCTTCTGTGTCAGAGTATGTCTGACAGAGAAGCCAGTCATGAAGAATAGTTTTGCACTTGTACATGTTTAGCCCATAAATACTTAAAATTTTATTTAGTTTGTTATAAAGATATGATCCCAGAAATATAAAGAATTTTTGACCAAATGATGTTCTGACCCTCGAAGAGAAAGCCACTAGATGGTTGCGGCGAGTAGTGTCTGTCCTGAACTCCGTTAAGGAGTGCTGTTTGATTACAGTAGCCAGAACAAAGAGTTGTCTGACGGTTAGTACTTGGCAATATTCATAAAGCTCAGTTGTTGGAACCAGGCGAGGCTTAAAACAAGAAACTTTCAAAACAGCTCTCTGAGCACGCTCCAACGCGAGAAAAGGAGTCTTATCAGCGCCACCCCATGTTGTGATGCAATAATTTAAGATCGATTGGCATATCGCGAGATAAACCATCTTCATCACATTCGGGTCAGCTGAATAACGCAATTGCCGAAAGATGTAAATAAGTTTGCGCACCCGAGCCGTCAAGTAGTCAACATGAGGTTTGAAGGTTAAGTTTTGGTCAAGTACAACCCCTAAATATTTGATGGATGAAACTCGTTCAATGATGCAGCGGGCACCAGCTAAGAGCTGGCTGTCAGTTGGTGAAACGGTGATTTGTAACGAGTTATCTGGGGTGATGTCAAAGTTGCGAATTGTGAAATGAATAACCTTAGTTTTAGTCACGTTTAAAGTTAGGAGGTTTTCCCTAAGCCATTGGATAACGGTGTTAAAGCCGTTTTGTGCCAAACCGTACGTCCTAGTCAGGGTATCAGAAGTGAACACCAGTGCTGTGTCATCTGCATATGAGAATATTTGTCCATTGTCAAGTTTAAGATTGCATAAGTCATTTATATAAACCAAAAACAGGCTTGGGCCAAGAACACTTCCCTGAGGAACGCCATACTCGATGGGAGTTTCTGAACTTTCGTAAAGACCAATCTTAACATACTGAGATCTACCAGTAAGATAACTGTTGAACAGAGATAATTGATTCCCTCTCACACCCAACGATTCGAGCTTAGACAGCAAAATGGGAATCGAAACCGTGTCGAATGCTTTCGCAAGGTCCAGGAAAATTGCTACACATTTCTGTTTATTGTCCAGATTCCTAACTACATGACCCACTAAATCGTGCACAGCATCGGCGGTAGAACAATTCCTCCTAAATCCATACTGGTTCACAGACAAAAGGTTACGCGATTCCAAGTACTTGATAAGCCTGAAATTAATAATTTTTTCTAGTATCTTGGACATCGCAGGCAAAACTGATATTGGTCTGTAGTTTTCAACACGGTTACGATCACCCGATTTGAAGATCGGATGAACAATGGCTCTTTTGAATGCAGTAGGAAATATCCCCGTGGTTAGGCACAAGTTATATATGTATGTAAGAGGCGGTACAATCATGGCCCTGTGCTTTTTCAAGAACCCACATGAAATTCCGTCCCAACCCGAAGCACTGTTGCTTTTTAATGACATGAGTATACGCTCGACTTCTGTTGTATCAGTGCTGAACAGGACAAGAGAGTTAGCATTGGAGCATAAGTGATTGGTCGCACGGTCAATCCTAGGAGAATAACTGTGGTGCATTTTCTCTACCAATTGCCTGCCAATGCTAGAGAAATAGGAGTTTACATCCTCGACACACAACTGTTTATCCTCCTGGAGGCTCAGAAGGTCATCAGCTGGGGACCTTTCTTTAGTGGTACTGGTAACCGAACGAATAACCTTCCATACTTGTTTACAATTGCTACCAGCTTTCTGAAATTCAAGCTTTTCAAATGCAAGTCTAGTTTTACGCAGCATGTTAACGCAAAAATTACGATATCGCCTATAAGAGAGCCCTATAATTTCATTTGTTGGTTCTTTCTTCATTTGTTTATAAAGATTATCTCTGTGACGCATACACCTCAGTAACCCTGGGGTAATCCAGGGTTTGATAGGTCTTTTTCTTCGCGACAATTTTATGGTTGTACTGTTAGTAGAGATAGCATGAAGAATAGGCTCATACAAACGTGTCAAAGCGAGATTAGGGTCATCAGCCGCATAGACAGAGTCAAAGTTTATGCCCAGCAAATCATTAGTCAGTTTGTCTTCGTCAATTTTTGTTATTGAAGTTCGGGAAATTGATTTTTTCTTTTTCAAAGACAGCTCACCAACAATCGCGAAGTGGTCGGTGATGGTCGATTCAACCACAAGTATCCGAACAGGCAATCGAGACTTCAAATTCAAGTGGTCAAGACAAGTAAGGCGATCATGAGTCAGGAAAGTATGGCCCAGGAAAAGTCCATGTTGGGCCAGGACATCCATGTAGTCAATCGAGTATTTATCTAAACGACCTTCGGCAATGTCGATGTTAATATCGCCTACAATAATTATGTTGCTATACGCCCTCACCTCTCGCAGAAGGCTGTCCAGTGATTGGATGAATCCTGTAGGGTCTCTAAAAGCGAAAGGTCTATAGACGCCAATAATAGCCAAATCAACACCCACTGTGACCAACAGACAGCTTGAGTCACGCAAAACCGGTTCCGTGACCATCACTTGAGACAGTGTCGTCTTAGTATACACCACCACTCCATCGTTCTGATTATGGGTGTTTAGAGTTAGATAAAAGTTGTAACCATCCAGCACAGGAATAACAGGATTCTGAGACAGCCGGCACTCACTTAGGATTATAATGTCGGGATAATTGCCAATTCTCTGTATTAAGGATAGAAGTTCAGAAAAGTTCGCGCCGATACTACGTATATTTTGCGATAGTAAAGTGATGGATGAACCTGACCCTGACAGCAGCCCAGAACACTCCTCGGCACTACACTGAACAGCCTCGCAGAAAGTTATGTTAGTAAGCTCAGACAATAAGTCATTAACTGCCGCGAATTTTTGTTGGAATAATCCTAAAGGCACAAACACAATGTGTCCGTATATGACCCAGCAATATGCAACCTGCTCCATCCAACAATAAGTCAAAACATCCATGAGCAAAGAAAGTAGGTATCCGTAAATACAGGTTGACAAAGGTTACATCATTGATCCATTGTGAGAATAATAATTTGTAATTGAATAATTTAACATCACAAGTACTAAGTGTTTTAAAAGTGCTTCGCATTATTTGTTTGTCTGAAATGTATGTGTATCTATGAATGTAAAAGTTGATTAAGTTGTGGTGTGTGTAAGTGTCGCGATACTTGTTTACATAATTCATAGGGATTGTTTGAGAAATATTAACAATGGTTCTATTGCGAAGTGATTCAATTATTGTCATTAGTAAATCTCTGAGTATAAATAACATGCAATATAATAGTAAAATTAGAGTCTTTAGAATTAAACTGTACAATCGCATGGGCGGTGGTATGGGTTCGATCACACCTGCCAATTCTAGTCATTTCTGCAGTTTCAGTTGATGAATTTGGTCTTCACTTCTTATAGCAACAAATGGTGATTGGTCATCCTTTCTAACGTACACCTTCCCACAGGCCGTCCAGCAATACTTGAAGAGACCAGACCGGGTTAGGTCTCGAGCAAGGAAGTGTAGGCGAGACGCCCTTGGGGTCAGATGTTCCGAGAGGAAGACGGGAGTGTCCTCATTTGTTGCTAGACCCAGAAGTTTACAGGAAAGCCCACTCCTGTGCTTTTTGTTGTAAATCTTGCCCGTTCTTAGAACTTCTGCCTTTAAAAGTGTTGAACTGGTTTCCACTATTATCGGTGTATTACGTTGTTCGTTGTCCTTGCTATGAGATCTATATATATCTTTTATATCAGACTTGACTAAGTTGCAGTCTAAATTCCGGGTGAGACACATGACCATTTGAACAAGATCTTCCTTAACTTCATTACTTCGCCGGGGTACATTCTTCAGGACGAAATTAGTTTTGCGGTTATTAATCTGTATATCCTCGATTCTGTTCTCAAGTGTAGAAATACATAATTTGTCCTCCTTGGCTTGCCTCTCTAACAAATTAATTTTTTTGTGAAGTTCCTCATTCTGCCCGGCTAAAAACGCAATAGAGTTTTCGATGCTGACGTTCGACTGTTGGATTTCTTTTAGGGTATTATTAATCTGCTTTACCTCTCTTCCGTGCTGTTCTGTGAAGATATTTAGCATTTTTCGCATTTCCCGCTTAAATTCCTCTAGCTGTTCACAGATTGAGTCATCTGTATCAACCCGAGTTCTTTTGCGCGTCAGTACGTAATTAGGAGGCGTCCTGTTAGTCTTCTTACTAAATATATAAGTACGTAAATAATAATTTCAATGGCCGTATATCTTTTTCTTTCTTCACTGACACCTTTGAATATCTTTTGCACTTTGTGACCTGCAAAAGTAGAACCTTAGGTAAAAAAGTTAGTAGAAAATCCTACAGCAGTTTGACTAACCATGCGAACACAGTATAATACCACTTAGCGTCGATATTAAGTGCCCTAAACTTCACTCACTTGACTGTATAATGTGTAACAAGCCGAGAAATACAAGTACAACGATTTATTGAGTGGAATGTACTGAAAAGGAACAGTACACCTACCATGAAACGTATATTCGAAGTTTTGCACCGAAGTTTCGGACAATCGATACCTTGTAATGCATTTATCCCGCAACGGGTCTGAAAACTTTTTGTTCCTCCTAAACTTTAACTAAAGAATTTCGAAGTGTCTTCGTATTTCATGCGGTTGTGAAGTTTCGGATATGTAGGTACGTAAGCATTGCGTAAAATAGTAATCAAGAAGTAATTGGACCTTGTTAATCTTTCTAACTTAAGGCAATTCATTATAATAATTATAAATACAGTGTTAAAATTATTAAATCATATACTAGCTTTTGCCCGCGGCTCCGCCCGCGTGGATGTCCGTTATCGCGACCAAACATAGCCTATGACCTTTCTCATGGTCTAATCTACCCCTATACCAAATTTCATCAAAATCGGTTCAGTGGTTGAGGCGTGAAAGCGTAACATATAGACAGACAGACAAACAGACAGACAGAGTTACTTTCGCATTTATAATATTAGTATGGATCACATGAAAAGTTCTAGTCCACTGAAAAAACTAATTAAGCACCTCAAATTACTGTGAGCAAACTTTTTTTAGCTGTGTTGACTAAAGTAATCATACTTATAATTATAACGATGTAATAAGGATTTGTTTAAAACATTTAGGCCTTCTACAAACTTCATGCTACTATTTTGCGTTTTGAAACCTTAAACTATTACCAACTCCAGGGGCTAACAGACATAATGGTAATGTTGGAATCAAAGACTAACTAAAACCATACAGTGTTGATCGTGAGGATCTAACCTGCTGATTGATCAAACGACATTAACTCCAATAAAAGTATCAGTAAAATCGGAAAGGGGCAAATGAGAGAGTGGACTCAAGACTTCGAGGTGAAATTCTAGGTTACACCCGAGATCAATACCAAAAAGTTGACTGAAAATTAATCTATTTGTCGTAAAAACCTTTCCCATGTATTACCATGTAGGTAAAGTGTTGAAGTAGTTAAGAAACTTAGGGGTGGTCGGAAATTAATAGGTATCGTTTGTCTCTATCTCAGGCAGCCTCTTTAATCTTGTCCAACGAACGTTGGTCCGCGATTGAACATCTTTCTTGGTGACGTGTCTCTCAGTTACAGCTGACAGTAACTAACGCTGTCAATGAACTGTCATTTTTTTTTTATTATAAACCCTAATACATGAAAGAAAGAAAGAAAAATGTTTTTTATTAAGACATGTTACAGAGCACACGAAACCTATCTTAACTAATTTACTATTTGTTTTACAACTCCATCTTAGGTGCTTAAAAACGAATTATTACTGAATAGATTTTTGTATTGGCAATACTGACCAATATTCGCGTCTTAGGTATTTAAACTATCATGGTCACTCACACTACAATTGAGCTATCGAGTTTGGAGTTTCCGATATTTCGCTGTTGCAAGCATCAAGATCATGAAGGAACTTGCAACAGCGCCGAAATATCGAAAACTTCAAACAATGTATGGTAAATATCCCGATAGTTCTTTTGATAAGATCACACATGTGACGTCATTAAATCTGTAATTTTGTACCTACTCATTTACATTGGTACCACTAATCTAATTAATCTCATTGGCTAGCGTTCCGCCAAGCGTTACGACTAGACCGGCTCCCGCATAAACCTAAATTCATATTAATTGATTCATAATATCTAGATACTAATTAATTTATTAAACAATACACAACATCTACTTGAAGCTGTGATATACCTTGCTCGAGTTTCTTTACTCGAAAATAAATAAATTAAAAAAACAATTTCTCCCATAGCTCTAAGACATTCAGAACGTACTTGAGCCGATTGAAGCACTTTCAAACCGACTTCAAAAAGTAAGACACTCTTGACTGAGTTCGAGTATTTTGTAAGTATGTTCTGAATAACGAAACATGAACGTAAGAATAAACTCAAGTCGAGATTTTGATGATGTTAATAACCTCACTAAGGAAGGTATGAAATCTTGGTTTTTTCCAGACCAACGTGTATTAATATATTTTATGTTCTACTGGTAAATAAAACTACCATAGCATCTTCTTAGAATAAAAATTATACATAAATAATAAATAGATCTTTGAAATACGATAATGGTCAGCTCATACAAACGGTCAAAGAGAAAAATATTTTGCGTTTCTTTCAAACAACCTTTGTATGGATAAAATTAGACAATAGGTAGTAAGTTTTGTACCTATCCGTAATAAATTGCCATTACTTAACTATCCTAGGAAATAGGAGAAAAACTATCTGTATTCCATTTATTTTATTGTATACTCATCACAGTATATATTGGACGATTATGTTTTGCAACCTTCAAAAATAAATGTTGTAATTCTAAAAACAGGTTTCATTGGATGGTATCTCTATAGCAAAATCCTTCAAATGGAGTGCTAGGCAAATAGACGCAAAGCCCGTATGCCATCGAACGATATTGAAAAATCTGTGGAACTGCGGTCACTATTCAAAGTCCTATGTGCTATCAATGTTGTATGGTCATGTTACTCAATATCCAAGAAAACCACTGTTTACCATTCCATTCAATATGTCACTGGCAATTTAAATTCGATTTAGGTGTTGTTCTTCTTATCGGTTTCAAGCACAAGTGCAACCAAATAATATGTTACCAATGTAGTCTTTTTGTGGTGATTGTAATGTTGACTCTGCCATAACACGAATTAGACATGTTGGGAGGAATATTGGGCGTGACCACAGCACCACTCCCACTCTACAAATCCTAATATACAGGGTGGAAGATTTCATGCCCCCTGGGCGGGAAGTACTCACGCACGGAAATTACCGGGAAGTACGTACGCAAAAAATCACACCTGTATTTTTATAGCTTCAATCGATAATGGCAATCATAAGGATAAAATCTGTCTAACAAACATAGTCAATTAAATGAGAGGGAATCCCTTAATCTAAACCTAAACTTCAAATAAATAAGGTCTGTTTTTCTTGATTAATAGTCTGTGGAAAATCCATATCCATACTAATATTATAAATGCGAAAGTAACTCTGTCTGTCTGTCTGTCTGTCTGTATGTTACGCTTTCACGCCTAAACCACCGAACCGAATGATGAAATTTGGTATAGGGATAGGTTAGACCTTGAGAAAGGACATAGGCTATGTTTGGTCGCGATAACCGACATCCACGTGGGCGGAGCCGCGGGCAAAAGCTAGTATGAAATAATCGTTATTCACAGCCTTGTGGTATCTGTCAATGGAAAATTTGATTAAGTTTAGAACATTTCGATCGATAAAAATAGATAACTTCATGCGCGTTGCGCGTTACCCATAGAGTAGAGAAATACATCTATCAAAACGGACCTTTTATTTTGTGGTGAGTGTAGATGTTATAAGTAGGTCTCTTAATTGAAATTCTGACTGCCATTTTAAGTTACCGGGTGTAGTCTTCCGCAGCCTGCCGTCCACTAATTAAAAGACGGTTAACTTCATACAATTGTAATAAGTAACTGCGGTAGAAAAGTTTCAACTGTAGCATCTGGCGAAGGAATTCTCGACCACACAATTTGTCTTTAATTTGCGAGAAAATAGAAAAACATAACTCGACTTTGTGCGATATTTATGATCTGGTATTTCTGTTGTTGTTCTTGTGTTATGACACTTTATAGTTTAGAGTTCGGGGTTTATCTTAGACGTAGACTAATAATAGTAAAAAAATATAATCTCACAAGTACATACTTTTATAGAACTATTAATTACGAACGAAGAGTTTTTTTATCGACTGCACCTAGTTTTAAAAACGCGTGATTTATGCTTACTTTCAAATTGACGCCGTTTTTTTATTTTCCGTTCGGAAATTTCTACGAATATCCATACGCAATATATTGTAATGCCAGTCACGGCTAAGACCATGGGCAGTTGGGGCATTGAAGCGAAAAAAAATTGTGGCAGATATAGGCCGAAGAATAAAGTAGAAAACTGATGACTCTCGCTCCGGCTCGTACCTAGTGCAAAGATTAGCTATTGCGATCCGGCGCGGAAATGCGGCCAGTGTCCTAGGCTCCTTTGAACCAGATACGACTCAGGTTGGGTTATTTAACTAACACAAGCTTTGTTACGAGTAGCTACCTGACATTTTTTTGTATATATTCATTTGATATTGTATTTTTTTTTTAAATAAACAGTAATAAAAAAACCCATAAATTGAAGCTATGCCATCGTATTGCTGCAAAAATATGTCTCTTATAGGTAGTAGTGTATCCAACGGATATATGAAGCTCAATTCTTCACGTAGGAATTTTTTTACCTGACACATTTTCCTTTTGGTAAAAAATAGTGAATCTCAGTAAAGTTTCCAGAGCGATGCTCGCTAGGAATATTATGCATAGTTTCGACATTTTTAACGGTGACCACGGCTTTGCAACGTCATTCGCATGCACTTTTCAGGACCGCAATGGTATTCTAAAAATGAGCGATAAACGTTTCAAGTTGTTCAATTATATTGAAGAGTATCTAAAGTTAGATATAAGATTTAAACTGATTAAAATTGTATTTATCAGTGCTGGATAATAACTCACTCACTAACTGCACTCTATGGATGTGAGACATGGATAATGACAAAGGGGGACAGAGATAGGCTGGAAGCGTTCGAAATGTGGTGCTGGAGAAGAATGGAGGGGATAAGCTGGACAGAAAAGATGACGAACGAAAGAGTGCTAAATAGGGTGCAAGAGGGAAGGTCTTTATTGAGAATAATCGAGAACGAGGAAAGATGATTGGCCACCTGATAAGACATGACTTGTTCATAAGGAACATCATAGAGGGGAAGGTAGAAGGAAAGAGAGGAAGAGGTAGGCCAAGAGGAACATTTATGGCACAGATAAAGGAAAAGATGCAAGTCACATCGTATCAGGAGGTGAAAGGATTGGCGGAGCAGAGAGAAGAGTGGCGATTACTCCACCGACAAGAGCGTAGCTCATAAGTTCCAGAGAGAGAGGATAATAACTACACCTTTGATATGTCTTATCTGTTATGTGGCCAGGTTTTATTCACCCAAATATTTAAAAATGCCCATTGGCTTTTACTACTATAAATCATGCATATGAATAAAGTAACAGATGTTTATACCCTCAACACTTCGTCGTATGGGATCGAATAAGGCAAATAACAATTGACACAAGCGAAGTGTAGTTACGCCTTTACACGTAATACGGTTGTACCAACCACAAATGCACAGAGTAAACACAAAATTATTCTTGCCCCGGACATAGCTATTCTCAGAACCTTTTACAAGATAAGAGGTTACTTCAGCAATCCAATGTTCACGCTCCGCACCGGAGTGTGCGAGCATGCGAGCATGCCGGTGGCATCTCACCGAGTACTCGACAAGCACTCTAGTATTCACTGTGTTTGATGTGGAAATGCATTGGTGACTCAAGATATCTTACACACGCTCCACTGCGTAATGACTTCGCAAACATCTGGGAATTTTTGCATGGTCCAAATTTTTACGATGATAATTGAAACAAGAATAAAGGTACAAAACTAGCAGTGCCTTGAGGGGTAGGCGGAGCTGTGTAGCAATAATACATTAGAAACGAAAGGACCGCAGTCACATATCGACCTAAGGTCGACACTGTCTCAAATTCTCAACCCATTACCTTAGAGATGCATATTATGAACTATTTCCCATTACTTAGATTATCAACCATGAAAATAAAACAAAAATATCAATTAAAACATTACCGCTGCTTCGGTTAAACTTATCATAAAATAAACATACAAAAATAGAACGCTAAACATATTCAAATATAATTACGAATAAAAACTTTTGCGGAGTTATTGCGGCGCAGTGCAGAGTTTGGGCGCGCGGTGGTGCATTTGACAATAAAATGAAATTAAACAGTCCCGCTTTGTGCTCACATGAAGAGCGACGTGGACATTTATTGCAAGAAGCGGGTCATGTGAAGATCTACATACTTTTCGTAATCGAGTTTTATATTATTATTTTGTGAAGTTAATGTCTTTTGTCCGGTTTTTCTGTCTGTCTGTGTTGTTTGCAGTAAATATTTTTACAGGCTGTTGCCCGCAGCTCCGCGTGCGGGGAGCACGTATTCCGATACTGGGACCCACGGGTACCTCCTTCCCAAGATAAGAAGGTGTAATTCCAGGCAACAATAATTATGTCTATGCCATTTTTTATATAGATCCGAGTTACGAACATCCTTAGCTCTCTCTAAACATTAGAGGACCATACTTAATACTATAAGTAAACAAGTAAAGTCCGTATAATATAACTTCACCTCGCCTGACTCGCCTGATGGTAAGCTAAAGGTTAAGATTCGGAAATTAATCCCAATGTTGTTTAAATATCAAACCTTTGAAAAAGCAGAATTGGCGCTGGGTCTCAACAACGGCTGCTTCGAATTTCAAACTAGTGCAAAATTATGCGAAATTTAATTATTTCGTTTCTAAATTTTGTGCTGGAGAGATAGAATTTAGATCGTGCTAATTATACTGTCACAATTAGTTGAACTAATTGACATAATATTGCTTTATGAGTATTCAGGCGAAACGGTTGCATTTTCATTTATTTTAATTAACGAATTGGTTTATTTGTTCCAGTAAGTCAGGTTTGTTGATATTGAAAATGAATATTTTAGATAAAATACTAAATATTTTACTGAAGGTGGTTGTGAAGGTGTTGCTTTGTGAGAATTTAGACGAAATGCTGATATATTTAAAATGAATATTTTAAATAATAGAATACGACTTTATTAAATTTAATTAGTGTCTCTAATGAGACTGTGCTAGTCTTTCTGCTACCTTTGCCTACACCGTCGAAAATATTCCTACTGTTTTACTATCAATTCTTTAATTCAAATATCGAACTGGATCTGTTCCAAAGGTTTTCAAAACTTTTTTATTTTATTTGAATGATTTTTTTATAGCATTTATTATGCTAACTTCGGATTTTTATTTTACTTTTTTATGTAATAAATAAAGGTAAGTATAAAAGTCAAACAATACTATGCCTAAAGTTCGGAAAAAATATTTGTGGGTTGAGTTTCGTGGGTACATAATGGAAACACTTGTAACAGTAAATTTTATTTACTGTGAATTGATTTTTACTAGCGCCACCTGTTGCGACCTCAGTGGGACTTTAACCATATTAGTTTTTGTAAGCATCTTTGTGTTAGCTCACTTCGTGCTCACAAGATGGCGTTTCTGTTTTCCATTCATGTCTTATTGCTAAGAATTAGAAATACTCATCGCACCTGGATCGGAAAATTAATTGTTTTATTATAGGCTATCCTAAATAGGATAAAATTAAATTTCCTCCTTTAAATTAAAGTGGTTCCAATTCCTCTTGTTCAGAAAATGCAGTATTCAAGGAGAAAAGTCTGATGGTTATGTAACTAAATTCGGTAGGTGTCAAGTTTGCTGTTACATATATCCAGCAGAGTTGTGTTTTAACTTTGGTCGGTTAGTTGACAGTGATGAGCGTGTTTTTTGATTACTCTGTCATAAAAAAAAAAGAAATTATGTTGTTTCGAGAACTTTCCAGCTAAAGGGGTATAAAGCCTAGGACGCAGCTGCATGCAAGACTTTTTGCTCTCGGTATTCGTGACCGCAACTACGTACTATTTCCTTGGAATATACTTTGTAATTTTAGACTCAGTTTACATTCGTGTTGCCCATCTTTGTGGTAAGTGATTTTACTTTTCTTTATCAACATCCTTCTGCAATCTAGACGATTCTTAGTGTTATTTCGTTCTTAGGGTTCCTAGTTCGGGATTAAAGGACACCTTGGTCCTCAAAATCCATCTCAGCGTGTTCTGTGGTCGAGTTCCTGACCACTGTTGGCGCTAGCCTGTAACCTCGACGGGAAGCATCTTGGCTGGTCGAGACTGCGGCAAGAGACGTGCGCAGACGCTGAGCAGACCTGCAACCAGGGTCACATATTCTTTTAGCATTTACTATATGTAACCACTTCAATTTATATATGTAAGAAATAACTGCATCATCAGTGATTTGACCGACGCATACAACATCTACTAGCCGTAACACTCTGGCTACCTACTGCATCCAGGTCACCGTGGTGCTGCTGGTGAAGACACACCCATATTTGTATCTCTGTATAATTCTATTTTCTGTAAACTTCTTGTGTATTATCTTATCTTTCTAATATATGTATGTACAACAGAGGTAATAGTGGTTTCTCTGAAGTCTCCTCCCGTATTCCCACACGCACGCACACATCTCTCTTCTGATGAAAAGGCGCCCTGGGATATTATAGAGCTCGTGCATCTCTCTGCTGGGTCAGCTGGTGAGTAGTCCATCTGACACGTTCAGTGGTTACACACTCTACATATCTAATAGGTAGTTTGATTATCATACAATTAGTTGTTTACTGTAAAGCCCTCACAGTAAACAACTAATTGTATGATAATCAAACTACCTTTTTCTCATAGAAACTCGCGTACTTGTATGCACACTTTTATAATATTACTCTGCGGACATTGGTGTG
This sequence comes from Eilema sororculum, assembly GCA_914829495.1. Taxonomy (NCBI): domain Eukaryota; kingdom Metazoa; phylum Arthropoda; class Insecta; order Lepidoptera; family Erebidae; genus Eilema; species Eilema sororculum. The sequence continues at coordinate 11,784,688 of OU618552.1, read as the reverse complement.
GGTTATGCGTTTACCCAACAGATATTACTGTAAATTTGTAATACTAATGTATAGCGCATAACTGTTAAATGTTCCAACAAATAAATATATAAATAAATAAAAAGTTTGTTTTTCATATTACTTGCTGATATGAGAACTTAATCTTAAATAATTTAAAATACTACATATTAATGCATACACACATACATATAATCACACCTTTATCCCTGGAGGGTTAGGCAGAAGTGAATTAACACCCACATTTCATCAATCATTGTACACCTAATAGGGGATGAGCGTATTGCCGTATTCCGGGCACTATAATTCACTCGAGGCATGCAGCTGAGGCTGAGACTGGGCTGTGTGTATATAATATGTCTGATGTTAAATAGCCCGTTGACAAATAACATTATGTCAGCAAGTACCATTATGTCAAGTCAGAAGCCCATAATTAATACATTTAATAATAATATAATAGTAATGATATATGTATATAAACTGTATATTTATTACTATCCCGGCGACGAAACTTTATTGACATATTTATATATAGGAGGCAAAAATATTTTTCTCTGAATTTTTGTTTAGTTACTGCATTGGACAGTGATCGATGATCTGCCAACATAACGGGTTACGATACAAATATTATCAAAAGTTGTGGAGCTTCGGCGAATGGACAATGATCTATCGTTTCTAAGATGTAAATTAGGCATACAATTATTGTTTCCAAAGATTGCACGACCAGCGCTGCCTGTACCTGCTTAACAACGGATAAGGCTATGATCTCTTTGACAGCCTCTGTGGCGTGGCGGTAGTGCACGCGACTGCCACGCAGGAGGCGCGGGTTCGATTCCCGCTCAGTGCAAATATTTGTATGCATGAATAAGGCTATTTGCATTGGTCTGGGTGTTTCTATGTATAATATGTATGTATTTACAAAAAAAAAGTATATAAGTATGTTTATCCGCATTCTAGATTCCATAACACAAGCTATAAAAGCTTACCATGGGTCTAGATAGCGTTGTGTAGAATGTTGTGGAATATTTATTTATTTATCTCTATCGTATAGGCTTTGTACTCGGAATTGGTAGGTCAGATTGCAGTTATTCCCTTAAAGGCTGTTGTGGTGGGTACTTACCAATATAATAGTTTTGCTGGGCAAATCTAGGCGGACTTGGCGGTTTTTATTTATCGTGCGAAAAATCCCCACGGAGCCGGTGGAGGCGGTTATGTCGGACTCGAACCGACCAAAACGCACGACGTCTTGGGTCCTTGGTTACCGGAGGTGAGATTGCCAAAAGCATATCTCTCGCACCCCGGCAGACCCAGGACCATCTCTTTCGAGATGGCCCCCTTCGATCTTATCATCTCCTGTGATAAGATCAATCACAGGAGATGAGTGTGTGCGCTACCACCTCTCGTAACAAACCAGTCTCGCTTTGAACTTCATAAGGATTAGAAGTCTCGCTCTGATCTTCATAGCAGCTCGTCACAGTCACAAGCAATTGATGCTCGTAATACGTACGTATCCTCACACCTGGGTGTTGATTCTGCTATTGTCACACAGTGGTGCCACCGCCACTGCAAAAACGGCATTAAATAATAGACCATAAAGCGATGCAGTTGAAGTTCTAAGTTAAATGACTTTTTGCAGAGAGATCCGGTTCTTAGCATTCCATGGATTCACCGTGCGGTCGCCGGGTCCATGGCGTGGTACAGAGAGGAACACTGTGACGGCGCCTGGGACTTGCGACCCAGGTGTAGGTTTAGGGTGGCCACCTTGTGATGCATCAGCGCTCACCTCCACCGTCAGTCGTGTTCCCCCCTCTGCCTATCCAAATTTGGTAAGATCCTATCAACGCCGTTTTAGATATTCGTTTGAGTAAAGAGCTTACTGAAGCTCTTGGCAATCCGAGGTCTTTTAATAAGTTATACAGGGATTTAGCTGGAATTCCCCTTGCTCCTACTTCCACGGCGTAGAGTTTGAGCACATAGCCATTTTTGGTTAACTCGTTGGTCAGGTCAAAGTATTTGTTTATTTTTATAGCGTGGTCTTTAGGTATGTTAGTTTCCTACGGTACTGTGAGTTCTACTAGTACTGCACGCTTTTGCTGTTTTGAAAATAGGAATATATAGGGTCTGGATGACGAGGCACAAACATCCTCCGGTATTTCCGCATCAACAGCAACATCATCATCCACATAAAGACGTAAGTCCTGATTGCATCCGAGGCCACGGTATCCTCGGAGCTCGGCGCTCTGGCTCTTCCTCCTCCACTTCGCACGTTCTGGGGCGTCCAAGGTAGTGAGACCGTTTGCACGCATTTCACCCTCCACGACGCCAAGCCAGCACTTCTTGGGCCTACCCCTTCTACCTGGACTTTTTGCAGAGTACCTAATTGAAAAAGTGTAATGAAATTGTTTCATTTCATTTTGAACTTTGGTTATTTAGAAATAAAGTCTGAAATTTTATGTAAAAAATATAAGAATTTGTAATCCGCACCTGTCCGTATCCAATCTCGATGAAAAAACACGAACAAAATTTCCCTGTACGTACACGCAATCACATAGAATAACATGTCAATATACTTGTATGCAGGCGTGTTCCGCGCAATCAAAGGTTTATTGTGAACGACAAAGGGTCGAGGATTTCACGAAAACGAATACCTGTGCGTTATGCGTACTTCAATCAGAAATTCAGTTAGCTTCTGGTGGAAAATTCCTAATTTATGAGAATCATACTTTTAGATTGAACATTATGATGATCTACTTTTTACTCATGCGGGAATTCTTGTGATGCTAATACCTTCGAATGAGAGGATAAAAACTATAGTAGGTATAGCAGAAACTTCTACTCGGTTTGCGGTCAGTATAATCTAGTTCAGAAGTCAGGCAAGTAAGAAAATATAAAACAAAATAAAACAGATTATTTTGAAATAGGTAGCATGGTTCCTTGTTATGATTATAAAATCTACTAGCTATTGCCCGCGGCTCCGCCCGCGTGTATGTCGGTTATCGCGACCAAACATAGCTTATGTCCTTTCTCATGGTCCAATCTACCCCTCTACCAAATTTCATCAAAATCCGTTCAGTGGTTAAGGGGTGAAGGCGTAACATACAGACAGACAGACAATGTTACTTTCGCATATATAATACCAGCCTTTGCCCGCGGCTCCGCCCGCGTGGATGTCGGTTATCGCGACAAAACATAGCCTATGTCCTTTCTCAAGGTCTAATCTACCTCTATACCAAATTTTATCAAATTCGGTTCAGTAGTTTAGGCGTGAAAGCGTAACATACAGACAGACAGACAGACAGTATTACTTTCGCATTTATAATATTAAGTATGGATATTATAAATATATATGTATAAAAGATAAGCACAATATAAATACATTGAATTGCAGTTGTTAGACAGAGCTAACTTTTATTATCGGGGATAATAGGCGTAATTAGGATGGATCAAACATAACAGCGGAATCTTTATGAAAAATATTTAATAGGATTGTCACTGCACTGCACTACTGGATGCTCAAAATTGAACAATAGTTAACCACAGGCGGACACAGTCGGATCAGGGTTGAAAAGCAAATAAGGTTAATGCAACTCGAATTTCCATTCGTGGGATCTAATTGGACGCTGGACCTTGTTTGTGGACGCCGAATGAGTTGATTTTCATGACACCAAGCCACCGCGATATGGTTGTAATAGATTCAGTGATTATTGTTTGCTTGTCACTAACTAACCTAATACTGGAGTTATGCTGATTTGGCTAATTCTGTAGTTGTTTTCGAAACGCAAAATTTATAAATTGTATTTTAAAAACAGTTAGTTTAACAGCTTAACTATTCTTTACTTTGAGATGTTGCAGAGGTTCAAAATGGTCTAAATAATATTTAACTAAGTTTAATCTGATATATATGCTGTAACCCCAGGTAACGGGGCCCAATCGACGAATGACGAGAACCATTTCTAAATATAGGTATTTAAACTATCATGGTCACTATCATTATCATTAGATATATCGGATTCCATGGACCCGGCGAACGCACGCTGAATCCATGGAATGCTGAGAACCGGATCTCTCCCCCTCGATTTACAATGCTAGAATTTGTCTGGATTTCAAATTATCCTAAATTTACTTAAAGTAGGTGTATGCAAATATCTCAATTATGCAATATCACGGAACAGAAAATGTTTTTTCTGTTCTGTGTGCAATATTATGTTAGTAATAGTATCAAAACAATGGCAATTCAATTTCAATTTCAAATAAAAAGACAAAGTAGACCAAAATTAAAACAGAAAAACCAACTTGAAAACCTAAATAATGACTTTGCGTTACCTATTTTAACCCTTGCAAATTAAATTTCAATTTAATTTCGAAATTGAAAGTTCATGTCTGAGCTGAAAGGTTTTAAAAATGTATTTATTAATTCACATTTCAAACAGACTGCGTTTGTAGTAATTGAAAAAAAAGTAAACACTCTATTACAATATTTTTAAGGTAGGTAACTCTATTTTAATACAAAATCTTGTTCACATTTGATAAAGCGTTAATATAAAGATTTCACCGCACGAGGGATGCAATCGGACTTCTCATATCTTCTTATATTAATATAATTTACGCGATTAAACCTTCAGCATACCTATATTTTAGTATGACATAACTTGCACTATATAGACTGCATTTTAAAAGATTTAAGGCTTATGTTAAAGATTCTTTTTTTAATGAATATTATAACCGAAATTACTAAATTATTCCCTCTAACTCCTCCAACTAAGCTAAATTGCTAATGCTAGGAGTTGGTTCACGTCGGTAATGCAATGGCCAGGATTCGAACCCGGGACCTCTCGACTCCTTAACCATTAAGCTACTGACGCTAAACAATTCTGATAACAATAAAATGTATCATGATGGGGATTAGTGAACTTTTTAGATCACTAATCCCCATTATTGAAAAATGTCGCACCAACGGGGAATAGTGAACAAAAAATTCAATAATCCTCATCAACTGGGATTGTCAACGGTGAAAAGTGGAATAAGCCCCTCAAATTCACTGTATTGTACGATATCAGCGTAATAAACAGACACAACTAACTTTTATTTGAATATCCGTATGCATTTTCGTACAAATACCAAACACAAACTACACCACTAAAATTATACAGCAAATACACATACACACGGCACCAGCAAATAAAATAAACTGTTTTGTTGATGCAAACTCTATTTTGTTTATTGTTCCATTTGCTTAATTGGAATTATAAAGTTAACGATATCCAAACTCATATTGTGGTTCATACGATGATTCGATTAAAAATTCCCGCCATTAATTGGACAGTACCAGTCTAATTTAAGGGGAGTGTTATTAACGATATAACCGAATTACGCAAAGCTAATTACGGACATCAAACTTCATACCAAGTTTTAACAGCGCACGACGGAGTTTCTAAGTAAGAGCTCCAAATTAAAATTGCTCAATTTCTCACTGCAGAGTTGTTGCGATGTGCTCGCCCGTATGAAGATCTTGGTTTAAAGTCTTCATTAACTACTGCCGTCGCCACTTTACTGCGAACGGTGCCGATTTAGTTAAGTCAACTTTTTAAACATTTGAAAAGGTTTTTAGCATTAACGCTAATATTTAACCCTGAAAAGGCTTTGATATTTAAGTAAAGTGTGTTTACCGTAAAGTCATGCTATACTTATAGGTAAAGTAGTAACGTATTTTATCTAAATAATTACTGAAAACTTGTATTACCTCTACCTAACAGCTTGAAATATGAACGTCTAGCTATTATAAATTTATTTCTTTTTTCAAAAGTATGTTTGATCGTGTTAATTCCCATTAAGATTATTCATTGCAGTAACATAATTATATAGTATAACAAAGTCTGAAGTCACTGTTTGATTTATGTACCTATTAGGTGCCCTTTTGTTTTTCACTAACGTAAATACAATATTCACACCTCAATATTAGCGTCATAGCCTTCATTCCACACTCACACACGTCTGGAATCTTATCTAATCATCAGATGAATTACTATTTATAAACAAATTCATTAGTATAAATTAAAATGATTGAATGAATTCCCAGTTCCGAGCTATTTCACGCCTAAAATGTATCACATTATACATACCTATACAAAGTATTGCGTCCACATCATAGTCTTAGCGTCATTGTTGAGAGACATAACAAAAAAGGCAACACAGACGTTAACATTTTACACCCAAAAGCTTTTAGCCTGTAAATATTTTCTGTACAAACGCCACACAGTTTCATGACGCCCTTCAATGTTATAGCCGATATGAATTACGTCTATTTTTCACGTTTACCTACTCTCTTGAACAAATGTTGAATTAATTGGATTTGTTACTGTTGCGATGTATAAATCTCTTTTGAATATGGAATTTCATAAATTCATTTGTTTTTAGATATACTTTGTTTTGTGAGGTTCTATGAAATTTATATTAGGTATTCTGTTTCACACAATTCCGATATATACTTATACCTATGTATTATCCATAGCTACATTTTAATCATAAAGTTCCTTTTAAACTTTTACACCGATGCTATTTTTGCCCATCTACCCAATTTAAGTTAGTTTTACACTTGCCTTCGGGACTATTTCTCTGAGTTTGCCTTTACATTCACTAGAACAACAATAGTTAGCGCAGCGTGAAGATCTGTACAGAACTTAAACTGTAGGGACCTAATAAGGTATACGTACTAGGAATCTCCTGTCTTCTAAGTTGCTGTTTATAATAACAGAACACTTTTTTTTTCGTGCGGAAATCCCCTCGGATCCCCCCCCCCCCCCCTGCCGGAGCCAGAAGGGGATATTATGTTGGACTCGAAACGACTAAAACCGCACGCCGACTGTGGGTCGCGGTGCTAGGCCGGAGGTGAGGTTGTCATCGACATATCCCTCGCACCCCGGCTGACCCAGGGCCATTCCTTACGGTCTGGCACTCCTCGGGAGGGGACAACGGTGTCCCCGACTCGCCCCCGGAATGGGGAGCGCCGCCATGGTAATAATAGAACACTGGCCAACAATGGTGTACGGAGATTGGAGACAGGTATGTTATTTTAGCCAATACCCGCGGCTCCAACCGCGTGTATGTCGGCTATCGCAACTTTTACTCCTATCTCCGGTTCTAGTAAACCGATTGCGATGAAACTTACGTAAGTTTTTAAATATAACCAACCAACAAAAGTTTAGTTCAGTAGTTTTTACGTCCATGGGGAACAAACACAAATAGGCAAAAATACCAAAAGAAATATTTTTGTGATCGTGGTACTGATAACCCAAGTATTTTTTAATGTCTCAAATGTAAGAAACGACTAGGTAGGTACTTTACAAATAATACTATGGATGTTGGATTTAAGTTTTTAAGAGGAAGCATCAACGTCAGAAAATACCGAACAAATTGATGAATAAAAAAGGTAAGTCGACCTTTAACTTAGAAGTATGGAAATTTATTGTAAGTTTCGGACCATTGAAACTCGCTTTTGAACCGTGAAAGGTCAAAAGTCAATGACCGTATATTTTTAAAACTGTTGTTTACTTACCAAACACTTCAGACACATCTGAAGAAAAATATTATTGTACAATAAACAAAGAAAAAAATTATCCCCATTTTCACGTCAAAAAGTAAATATCAAAAAGGAAAGGAAACAGAAATTTAAAGTTTGTTCAGAAAAAATACGAGAGGCGAGCGTGCACACCTTATGGACGGTTGAATGAGAGATAACGACCAGAGTTCGGTTATTTATGACTAACGAGCCTATTCAGGGGCGCAGCGCCTCCAAATGGAGATTTATGAAACAGAAAATGTCGGATAACGTACGTCTTGAGTATAATTTGTAGGAGACGCCGCGCTTGCGATTGTGTTCATTGCGTAATCAACGAGTGACATGCTATCGAAGTCTTCGGGGATTAGAACCCAATTTGAAGGGATTGAGCGTATATGAGGGTTTAATTAAAATTGGGTAAACACTGCAAGGTGTGTGTAATGGAAACTATGAATTTAAGGTACTGCGTAAACTGGCTATAAATGTAAACCTACTATGACTTTCAGTAGGTACCTGTGACTTGCAAAACAGTATACCTAGTTACAAACAGATTCTAAGAAATTGGCTTTTTTTTTTTAGAATGCTGAGAACCGGATCTCTCCCCCTCGATTTACAATGCTAGAATTTGTCTGGATTTCAAATTATCCTAAATTTACTTAAAGTAGGTGTATGCAAATATCTCAATTATGCAATATCACGGAACAGAAAATGTTTTTTCTGTTCTGTGTGCAATATTATGTTAGTAATAGTATCAAAACAATGGCAATTCCATTTCAATTTCAAATAAAAAGACAAAGTAGACCAAAATTAAAACAGAAAAACCAACTTGAAAACCTAAATAATGACTTTGCGTTACCTATTTTAACCCTTGCAAATTAAATTTCAATTTAATTTCGAAATTGAAAGTTCATGTCTGAGCTGAAAGGTTTTAAAAATGTATTTATTAATTCACATTTCAAACAGACTGCGTTTGTAGTAATTGAAAAAAAAGTAAACACTCTATTACAATATTTTTAAGGTAGGTAACTCTATTTTAATACAAAATCTTGTTCACATTTGATAAAGCGTTAATATAAAGATTTCACCGCACGAGGGATGCAATCGGACTTCTCATATCTTCTTATATTAATATAATTTACGCGATTAAACCTTCAGCATACCTATATTTTAGTATGACATAACTTGCACTATATAGACTGCATTTTAAAAGATTTAAGGCTTATGTTAAAGATTCTTTTTTTAATGAATATTATAACCGAAATTACTAAATTATTCCCTCTAACTCCTCCAACTAAGCTAAATTGCTAATGCTAGGAGTTGGTTCACGTCGGTAATGCAATGGCCAGGATTCGAACCCGGGACCTCTCGACTCCTTAACCATTAAGCTACTGACGCTAAACAATTCTGATAACAATAAAATGTATCATGATGGGGATTAGTGAACTTTTTAGATCACTAATCCCCATTATTGAAAAATGTCGCACCAACGGGGAATAGTGAACAAAAAGTTCAATAATCCTCATCAACTGGGATTGTCAACGGTGAAAAGTGGAATAAGCCCCTCAAATTCACTGTATTGTACGATATCAGCGTAATAAACAGACACAACTAACTTTTATTTGAATATCCGTATGCATTTTAGTACAAATACCAAACACAAACTACACCACTAAAATTATACAGCAAATACACATACACACGGCACCAGCAAATAAAATAAACTGTTTTGTTGATGCAAACTCTATTTTGTTTATTGTTCCATTTGCTTAATTGGAATTATAAAGTTAACGATATCCAAACTCATATTGTGGTTCATACGATGATTCGATTAAAAATTCCCGCCATTAATTGGACAGTACCAGTCTAATTTAAGGGGAGTGTTATTAACGATATAACCGAATTACGCAAAGCTAATTACGGACATCAAACTTCATACCAAGTTTTAACAGCGCACGACGGAGTTTCTAAGTAAGAGCTCCAAATTAAAATTGCTCAATTTCTCACTGCAGAGTTGTTGCGATGTGCTCGCCCGTATGAAGATCTTGGTTTAAAGTCTTCATTAACTACTGCCGTCGCCACTTTACTGCGAACGGTGCCGATTTAGTTAAGTCAACTTTTTAAACATTTGAAAAGGTTTTTAGCATTAACGCTAATATTTAACCCTGAAAAGGCTTTGATATTTAAGTAAAGTGTGTTTACCGTAAAGTCATGCTATACTTATAGGTAAAGTAGTAACGTATTTTATCTAAATAATTACTGAAAACTTGTATTACCTCTACCTAACAGCTTGAAATATGAACGTCTAGCTATTATAAATTTATTTCTTTTTTCAAAAGTATGTTTGATCGTGTTAATTCCCATTAAGATTATTCATTGCAGTAACATAATTATATAGTATAACAAAGTCTGAAGTCACTGTTTGATTTATGTACCTATTAGGTGCCCTTTTGTTTTTCACTAACGTAAATACAATATTCACACCTCAATATTAGCGTCATAGCCTTCATTCCACACTCACACACGTCTGGAATCTTATCTAATCATCAGATGAATTACTATTTATAAACAAATTCATTAGTATAAATTAAAATGATTGAATGAATTCCCAGTTCCGAGCTATTTCACGCCTAAAATGTATCACATTATACATACCTATACAAAGTATTGCGTCCACATCATAGTCTTAGCGTCATTGTTGAGAGACATAACAAAAAAGGCAACACAGACGTTAACATTTTACACCCAAAAGCTTTTAGCCTGTAAATATTTTCTGTACAAACGCCACACAGTTTCATGACGCCCTTCAATGTTATAGCCGATATGAATTACGTCTATTTTTCACGTTTACCTACTCTCTTGAACAAATGTTGAATTAATTGGATTTGTTACTGTTGCGATGTATAAATCTCTTTTGAATATGGAATTTCATAAATTCATTTGTTTTTAGATATACTTTGTTTTGTGAGGTTCTATGAAATTTATATTAGGTATTCTGTTTCACACAATTCCGATATATACTTATACCTATGTATTATCCATAGCTACATTTTAATCATAAAGTTCCTTTTAAACTTTTACACCGATGCTATTTTTGCCCATCTACCCAATTTAAGTTAGTTTTACACTTGCCTTCGGGACTATTTCTCTGAGTTTGCCTTTACATTCACTAGAACAACAATAGTTAGCGCAGCGTGAAGATCTGTACAGAACTTAAACTGTAGGGACCTAATAAGGTATACGTACTAGGAATCTCCTGTCTTCTAAGTTGCTGTTTATAATAACAGAACACTTTTTTTTTCGTGCGGAAATCCCCTCGGATCCCCCCCCCCCCCTGCCGGAGCCAGAAGGGGATATTATGTTGGACTCGAAACGACTAAAACCGCACGCCGACTGTGGGTCGCGGTGCTAGGCCGGAGGTGAGGTTGTCATCGACATATCCCTCGCACCCCGGCTGACCCAGGGCCATTCCTTACGGTCTGGCACTCCTCGGGAGGGGACAACGGTGTCCCCGACTCGCCCCCGGAATGGGGAGCGCCGCCATGGTAATAATAGAACACTGGCCAACAATGGTGTACGGAGATTGGAGACAGGTATGTTATTTTAGCCAATACCCGCGGCTCCAACCGCGTGTATGTCGGCTATCGCAACTTTTACTCCTATCTCCGGTTCTAGTAAACCGATTGCGATGAAACTTACGTAAGTTTTTAAATATAACCAACCAACAAAAGTTTAGTTCAGTAGTTTTTACGTCCATGGGGAACAAACACAAATAGGCAAAAATACCAAAAGAAATATTTTTGTGATCGTGGTACTGATAACCCAAGTATTTTTTAATGTCTCAAATGTAAGAAACGACTAGGTAGGTACTTTACAAATAATACTATGGATGTTGGATTTAAGTTTTTAAGAGGAAGCATCAACGTCAGAAAATACCGAACAAATTGATGAATAAAAAAGGTAAGTCGACCTTTAACTTAGAAGTATGGAAATTTATTGTAAGTTTCGGACCATTGAAACTCGCTTTTGAACCGTGAAAGGTCAAAAGTCAATGACCGTATATTTTTAAAACTGTTGTTTACTTACCAAACACTTCAGACACATCTGAAGAAAAATATTTTTGTGTAATAAACAAAGTAAAAAATTATCCCCATTTTCACGTCAAAAAGTAAATATCAAAAAGGAAAGTAAACAGAAATTTAAAGTTTGTTCAGAAAAAATACGAGAGGCGAGCGTGCACACCTTATGGACGGTTGAATGAGAGATAACGACCAGAGTTCGGTTATTTATGACTAACGAGCCTATTCAGGGGCGCAGCGCCTCCAAATGGAGATTTATGAAACAGAAAATGTCGGATAACGTACGTCTTGAGTATAATTTGTAGGAGACGCCGCGCTTGCGATTGTGTTCATTGCGTAATCAACGAGTGACATGCTATCGAAGTCTTCGGGGATTAAAACCCAATTTGAAGGGATTGAGCGTATATGAGGGTTTAATTAAAATTAGGTAAACACTGCAAGGTGTGTGTAATGGAAACTGTGAATTTAAGGTACTGCGTAAACTGGCTATAAATGTAAACCTACTATTCTAAACTACTTTCAGTAGGTACCTGTGACTTGCAAAACAGTTTACCTAGTTACAAACAGATTCTAAGAAATTGGCTTTTGACACATTATTTTCTAAATATTTTCACTTTCGGTTTGTGGTTTAGGTTACTTCTTTGATCACGGGTGAAAACATTTCACTTAGACAAAATAATAGCCGTATGATTGAACGCTGAAGAAATCCAACATACATTTGGAGGAGGCTGTGCCAATGATTGTGGCCAGGAGGCGCTGGTTCGATTCCCGCTCCGTGCAAATATTTGAATGCATGAATATGGCTATTTGCATTGTTCTGGGTGTTTCTATGTATTTATTTACAAAAAAAATATATATAAGTATGTTTATCCGCTTTCTAGATTCCATAACACAAGCTATAAAAGCTTACCATGGGTCTAGATAGCGTAGTGTAGAATGTTGTGGAATATTTAATTATTTATTTATTTATATTACTTTTTCTTTTTTGTTAATTTCAAAACTACTTAAACTATTATAGTTTAAGAGTATTTTTAACTTCAGTGGTTATTCCACCAGCAGCATTCTAAATATTACCTGATTTGATGTTTATCGTCTACTAAACATGCTCATCTGTAGTATTCCAGAGGCCTCAGTTAATTTTTACATGTGAATTTTACATTTTCCATGAGTAGCTTCATTTTGAGTCCGAGGTTCGCTCTCTCTGTCTTCCTTTGAGGGAATCTGCTACAAAGCCTCATTCGTCAATCAGCAGTGTATGACAATGTTTATAATTAAGTTACCAATGACTTAAACTGATCAGATAATTTAAATAACGCCAGCTTACTGCCTCAAATAACCCAGTTGGTTGATAAATAAGGCAGCGGTTTATATATTCCAGGCAGTTAAACATTTATTTTCCAGATCATAAAGCTAAGAGAACGGTCGTAGAAGACATCATAAAAACACTCGCAATTACATATTTAAAATTCGAATTCTTTGGTGTTCTAAGATCTGAAATTACTTGGTGTTCTATATCAACTCGTAAAAGACTAAATCGTTAAGTTTAAAATATTTCGTGGTCCAATTTATTAATGATTTTATACTTCAATATCTAATAATGCTATCGCTGTCGGAGGGAGTAATCTAATTAATGTCATTTTAGTTATTTTACATCTATTTTAATTAAAATAATAGTGTTTCAGTGATTAATTTGATTAATTGAAGACTGTCAGGGTTTTGATTTTAGATATAACGCTTGGTTGAAGCACAGTTTTCGTCCTAATCTGAATGTTAACAATAAATATCCTTTCAAATGCTTATTGATACATCAATAGTTGTACAAAACATGGGAAAAAATAGCGCCTCCCTAGTATTCTGCTTCCCTGGGAACTGGGAACTCCATCCTATTAAAGTGAATCAAATACAATAGATGAATAATGATAACAAAACAATATTGTAGTCGCCATAATTGATTCGGATTTTCACCCGTAGATATTCCGAAAGTATGCTTCACGAATCGTATAACTAATGAACAAAGCATTTTTATTTGTATTTTTCCTGTGATTAATTGATACAAACATGTGTCGAACATCAAAATTATAACAGCCACGGTCCAATAAGTATTACAAATAGATACCAACAACGGCCGAGCAATTAAGGAAATCAAATAAAATTCAATAGGAAACATTTGTTGGAAATTGCAAAACCCTAAGCCGAAAGGGCCCGATTTGCATTTTATTAGCATGAGATCGGAATAAAAATGTGTTTATTCTGGAATGAAAGCGAGATGGTTCCAACATAATGAGATCGAGTAGATACCGACATAAAAACAATGTAGTTGAATCAGAGTGTTTCTCAAACGAAAACAACACGGGGTTTAAATCAACTATCCGCTTTTATCAAAGTTTCCTGATGTGGTTTTCAATGTTATTTTTAAACTATCGCGGTGTAATCGGGGCTCTCAATGTCGACATTTAAGTATTAATACACCTCTGCCTAACCCTTCGGGGATGTACATTTGTGAATCTACAAGAGAGGTCTCAGTTATACAGACTATATTACTCATTGATCTACCACAACGATGTACTCTTGTCTTCATCCGATATCCGAATGCATCGGGGTCAGCTCTCCTACTCCACCTTTTATTGTTCACTTACTTCAATACTAACTGATGCCCGCGGCTTCTCCCATCCAATTCTGTTCCCGCTCCCGAAACTCGTAGGAACTCCCTTAGTGGCAATATTTTTAAAAATTATTTCTTAGTAGAAATAAAAAAAAAAAATAGCGTTGATGAATCAATCAGTAAGACAAGACATGTAATGTTATATGTATAGATAGATAAGAGGTGTCTCTCACGCAATGCTACAATGGTAAAGGAGGGGAGGGAAAGAAATGAAGGAGGGCGAGGCCTCCGACAGTCTCACAAACTATATCAAATGAGGTAAATCGCTAGAACCAATCGATTTTAAGTGAGAGGGCGTTAATTATCCAGCTGAGTTAGCGGGGAAAACCGGGGCTTAAGCTCTATCTTGTTCGTATAAGATAAGTCCGTTGGTAAGAGTGTCCCTGCGTTGTTTGTTGTATCTACAACGTTTACATAATAATTATCTTATTATTCTGCAGACGTAAACAGTAAAATAATAACATTTGTTGTTTGAAATAATGTCGTAGAACATTTTAGATCTAGCAAGCAAGAACTTAGCTAACCCCATGATATTGTTATATTTTTATGCTAGTAAACAATAAACAAAATTTTTATTGAAGTCAATTAAGTTTTACTCAGTCAAAATGACATCATAGTCATAAAATAATGTCTAATCTATTAATCCGCTTCTCACCATACCCGGGCCAAATGTGCTCATCACACTGGCGGCATTGCCACGTTGGATAGCGATGGCCAACCTTTGCCCCAGGTGTGAGGTGGAGCGAGAGTCACCTGTTTTGTCCCACAACCTGCGCCCCAAGTCTCTAGCCTCGTCTCGTCTCGGCCGGAAATTTAATTTCGCTAATTTTACATTTTATTATTTACACATAGTGAAAGCTAAGAGTTAATAATTACGTATTATTGGTGACATATATACGGGTAGATTGTGTCTCTGTGAAGGCTGTCACAGTATCGATAAATGTATAAGTTGTGACAAGCCAAGTCAACCCTTCGCGTTAGTGTCATGAACATGAACAACTATTCAAAGTTTTACCACAATCAATAAGATAGGAACGCATTCAGAACAAACAACTAAACATACAGAATGTTATGGTTACATTAGCTACATTTGCTATGAATGTATATAATATCTGAGAATCATACAACATGGAAATATATCCTTAACATTATAGCTATTTAGTTCCATCATATTAGTTTTATTCCTGGTATTAGCGAAATGTTTTGCCACTCGATTCCAAGGCAACGCAATATCAAATTAGCCTGTAGTTATGGCTAATTTTCTAGACCTGCTAAGATAAAGTTAGCCTGTAGTTATGGCTAATTTTCTAGGCCTGCTAAAATACCACAAGTAGGTACTATGCCTGTTACTGTTAATTTTTCACATTATGCTTTGTTAAACACTAATAAATATGTGACGTAAATCCCCAAATACTACTTTTCTAAAAATGACATTTCTTTCCTGAGCAAACGCTCGAAGCCACAACCTCACGACCGCAGGTACCAAGCTAGCACATTACGCTACCGCCCCTTTGTGCAACGATACCATACAGGTTGCTGATATCCAATAACGATAAGCCACAAACTAAAACGAGACACCTCTCAATCACGCGCTATCGGCCAGAACAGTCCCCTTGGTGTTACCGTTACGTTCTGGTTCTACATAGGTTGGCTCGTGGACTTAAATTCATGCACTTATGTTTACATTCGATTCAAATATAGTACATAAAGAAAAAACTGTTTTTAAATATATAATGAT
This sequence comes from Eilema sororculum, assembly GCA_914829495.1. Lineage (NCBI taxonomy): Eukaryota > Metazoa > Arthropoda > Insecta > Lepidoptera > Erebidae > Eilema > Eilema sororculum. Next base: position 11,768,660 of record OU618552.1, on the reverse strand, counting down.
TTAAATTCTAAACATTTTGTATGATATTTTTTAGGTTTGTTTATCAGTATGCTATTTATTACAGACTTCAAAACAAACAAAACAGTTTTTAAAATCTGTTTAAAGTCTTCAAACAGATCAGTATATATCAATAAAACGTCTTGCGGATACTTTTGAGTCAATTTACTTATTTAAAACGTTAAAGATTTTTAAATGGTCACTATGAGATGTTGTTAGGTTAGATAATTACGTAACAACTTAAGACTTGGACTTAGGACTAGAACAACTGTGTTGTGCTTGTGAGACTTGGTTTTTTGACAAGTTTTGTTGCGTTACCTAAGCGCCTAGACATACCTGCGTTCTATGACGACAAGTAATCTCAAGAGAAAATACCATTGAAGTTGCCTACAAAATATATACCAATGGAGTCCGTTTTGTGCAGAAACCTTTTAAAGTATCCTTCTTCGCAGCTTCTCATTATCTTAAGTAAATATGAAGGTACTTTGGCGTCATTCATAAAACATCGCAAATTGTGTCAAACTGGTACACCTGTTAAAGTTGTTTACTCCGTACAAATTATCATTACAAACCCTTTGATTAGAATTCTGCCCTAAGGCATTTGAACAATATACCGACAATTTAATTAACCTTTGTTCTGTATAAATATAAGGCAGCAGCGTCGTAGGAAATATTTATTTTAATTCGATACACATTCTCGTATTATTCCCTCCTTCTTTGTAAACAAATTAGTTGCTTTTTGTTTTGTTTATATTGTTTGAAGCGTAGCTACCTTAGTGGTTAAGGAGTCGGCCTTACGATCGAGAGGTCCCGGGTTCGATCCTGGCCATTACACTACTGACGTGAACCCACTCCTAGCACAAGCAATTTAGCTTAGTTGAAGGGGTTAGAGGGAATATTAGTAACTTCGGTTTAATATTCGTAATAAAAAAAATTGTAAAGCACATTTTAGTTTTTATATCTTGAATCCTAGAAAAATAGGAAATCTATCTCTGGAATTGCCTGTTACTTATTTCAAACATGATTTACCGTTTGCCTTTTCTCAACCTGTACTGAATCCTTACATACATACATACATATAATCACGCCTTTATCCCCGGAGGGTTAGGCAGAGGTGAATTAACACCCACATTTCACCAATCATTGTATTTGGTCCCACGAAATAGGGGGTGAGCCTATTGCCGTATTCCGGGCACTATTATTTACTTGAGCTATGTATCTGAGGCTGAGTCTGGGCTGTATATATCTGTCTGATGTTAAACAGCCCTATCCCTTAGTTGCCTTGTACGACACCGCATGGGAAGAAATGGAGTGGCCCAATTCTACTCTGATGTAAAATAAATAATAATAACTAGCTTTTGCCCGCGGCTCCGCTCGCGTGGATGTCGGTTCCCGGCAATTATTCGAATTTTTCTCAACACACAAACCTTCCCTGGACTTCCACTAATAATTCAAGACCAAAATTAGCCAAATCGGTTCGTGCGTTCTGGAGTTATAGCGTCAGTAAGGAAATCCTGACTTATTTTTATATAGTAGACTAGCTTTTGCCCGCGGCTCCGCCCGCGTGGATGTCGGTTCCCGGCAATTATTCGAATATTTCTCGCCGTAAAAACCTTCCATGGACTTCCACGAATAATTCAAGACCAAAATTAGCCAAATCGGTAAAGGCGTTCTGGAGTTATATTGTCAGGAAGGAAAACCCTACTTATTTTTATATAGTAGATAACATAAATATTTCACAATATTCTACACAAGGCTATCTAGACTTATGGTAAGCATAGCTTAACTAGCTTGTGTTATGGAATCTAGAATGTGGATAAACATACTTTTCTTATTTTTATTTATTTTGGGGTTTTAATCCAGTAAGATTATGTCAACCCCATCGTACCTTAGTTCATAGTGGACTGTCTTACAATAATTATAGTTACAGCCAAGGTAGGTATGTTTTAAACATACTTGGATACTATTTTTTTACCCGACTGCGCGACGCAAAGTAGGGTAATGTGTTTATCAGTCTATGTATGTATGTATGTATGTATGTATGTATGTTTGTTTCTATGTGGCGTTCTAGAGACCAATTCTTACGTCAATCGATTTGTCTTAACCTTGCGAGTGTCACTAAATACATGACAGTAATCAAAATTCACCACAGCGACAACCAGACGCCATATTGTCAAAATGAAAAAAAAAAAGTTGATGAACTATGTCAAGTGGGGTGTCGTTGAATAGGTATTTTAAAATCATCTTTAGGTTCCTTTTATCATTTTTCATTTTAAATAATAGTTTAGGATATATAACGATTTAAAGTTGTTTAACAAAACAATCATTCTCGCTAATTTTCTTACTTATTGATTTAAGTTTTTATCTCAAGTATAAACGATATGAAGGAAATCCCAAAAAGATATACATGTTAAATCATAACTAAAAAGTATAAAATAAAACAAATGATTAAAAAATAAAAAACCCGACTGCCACTGAAAAGACCGAAATAAGTTTGATAGCAGGCGGTACCCATTTGCCAATCATAAACCGCAAGAAAATTAATGGGTACCGCCTGCTATCAAACTTATTTCGGTCTTTTCAGTGGCAGTCGGGTTTTTTTATTTTTTAATCATTTGTTTTTGTAAATGTATACATAATGCACATAGAAACACTCAGCTGACCAATGCAAATACCCATATTCATGCATAAAAATATTTACACTGATCGGGATCGAACCCGTTCCTCCTGCGTAGCAGCTGCGTTCACTACCGCTACACCACAGAGTGAAAGTATAAAGTAAGTTGACTAAGCAGACCATAGCGGTTGCCCGGTTTAGTGACATTTCTGATGGCACTACTTTTACTAAGTACTTTTCTACCCTAAAAATACTATTCATTCCGTTTTACAGTAGGTATCTAAAAATATACATGTGCATTGTACAGATTCTGTCATATTATTTCAATGAAAATAAATTAAAAGCCCTACATAAACAAGCGCAAGTTTGATTGACATTTGTCCATTTCAATTTGATGTTTCTGTGATGTCCAAAAAATGAATTGTTTTCTTTAGCACGTCTTGAAGCTGTTCTAGGAAATTCCATTGAAATGACTGTGATTTTTTATAAATTTTTCAATTATACCTGCTTAAACATAATCTTGCTTAAATATAACTATTGACAGTACCATTGAACCCAAGTGAATAAAACTTCAGTAGTAGACATAAACCAACCACTTACTAGCCAAAAAAATAAATTCAGTCGAATTTATCGCGAAAGATATCGCAACAGTAAATAATATCGTTCGTTAAAAGGGCCTCTTTATTGGCACCCTTTCGTTTTATTCAACGATTATGTCATTTTTATATACGCTCCAACGCTTTGTACGTATTTTATGGACAAACAAATAGTATTATTACATTCATATAAAAGCCAATTGTTATGTTTAGATGGTTTTCATCGAGCTTTATAGTATATTGCAATAGGTAAAAGAACTTTTTTACGAGAAACTGTTGACTTTGTGGATTTTATATTACTTTGACTGAAACATTTTTGTTTACATTTCGGGTATTCGAGGCAATTCACACGAATGCTTTCAAATAACTTCAAAAATATTTTTATTATTAATATTTGCTTACGTTTTATGGTAAACATGAAAATGAAACATAAATACAGTTTAATATAATAACTGTTAATCATGAATAGAAATATCGATATGAAATTGGTGACGTATTACTTTTGCTATACCTTTTTTTTATTGTGCGGAAATCCCCTCGGATACCCCCCTGCCGGAGCCGGAAGGGGAGGTTATGTCGGACTCGAACCGACTAAAACCGCACGCCGACTGTTGGTCGTGGTGCTAGCCCGGAGGTGAGGTTGCTATACCTTACAATACTGTAGTAGGGAGCTGAGCATTACCAGAAAAGGATCGGGACATTGAATTGAGATGGTTGATCAGTCTAGACTAGACTCAGCAGTAACGTGTCTAGCTGCTTCCAATTGCGGTGTCACATTTGCTTTTTGTCCACTAAAAATATTATATAACACAATGTTCAATTAACTAATTATCAATTTGCGCCATCGTAGGAAGTAAACCTTTGGTATTTCACTGAATTTGTTTCATAAGACAATATAATATTGGAATTTAGTTACCTCTCACCCTTAATTTTCTCCGTCCTTGTCATCGCAACAGGTTTTAATTGATATCGCTTGTTTACGAAATATCCGCGTTCATTTAACACTCCTTGAAAATGGTTAAAAGCAAAGTAAATTTGAACAAATTTTCTAATACACTAAACAAACGATAAGAAACAATAGATCAATGTCCAAAAATTGAGGCCGAGTGGGCCAAGTTTGGCTACATCACAAAATATTTGTGCCAAGTTTACAATTTGAAGGCTGACGACACCATCAATCAATGTCAGGACGAACCCAGACATCGTGAACACTCACACAACAAGTTAAACGTAATTGAATTCATAATTGAATCGCTCACCATAACAGCATAATTCCTTAAAATAATACAAGATAAGAGAACAAAAACATTGGATGTATTAATTGCTTATCTTATGCGAGGCGTGAAAATGACAAAGGGTTGTATGTTTGTAGTTATATATCAAGAATAATGAAAGATGAATGAATATATTACTTGGCATGGTCTCCATATTTGCGCTTGGCTAGCTGTTAAAATGTTGTTTAAGATAATAATAGAGACTTAGTGCTGGTCATGATCATCATCTTCTTAGTTTAGTTCTCAGTTGCATACTGAGCTAAGAGCTCTGTCAGGGCCTCGGATTCAGGTACTCTTCCATTTCTCAGTTTTGTCAACACCTATAGGAAAATCTGACCGACGACCATCCATCTGAGCCTCGACCGACAATCAGCAGGCCATATAGACCGGCAAACCTATATATGGTTGTAATAGCTCATGAAGTACCATGAAAGCTAAAGGTGAGTCCAGATTAAATAACATATTGTAAAACTTATTCAACGTACAGCTACATAATACACACATAAAATCGCACCTGTTTCCCATAGGGGTAGGCAGAGATCACGGATCTCCATTTGCTACGATTCTGACATACTCTCTCGCTTCATTCACTCTCATTACACTCTTCATGCATGCTCGTCGGTTTAGGTACTCCTGACCTGCCCCTTTTCTAACACTTCCCCGATTTGATCCAGGTATGTGCGCCTAGGTCTTTCCCTCCCGACGGTACCATCCATACATAACATACTATATAATATATTTTGTTATATAACATATTTAATAACGCATTGCTTTAAATGTTTTGTTATAGGACTGTATGTTTAATCTAATATTACTAAAGCTTCATGGATATGTAATCCTTAAATAAAAATATCTATAACAGTCTACTAAAATCCGTTTCGTAATATACGATGACTTTAATACACCTACATGATAATAACAAACAATTGAAAATGAAATATGGGTATTGAATTTTATTCGTAATCCAATAATTTATTGAAATGGTTGTCACAAACACAAATTACCATTTATTGTTATTTGATTTTATTTCTGTCTATTATATTACTAATCGTTATTAAGTACGTGTTAGCTGAACTGACAGACAAATTGTTATGCTACAATAGGTACTTTTGGCTTTTGTTTTATATTTAGAAGTTTATTTTCTTTGCAATATTCTGTAAAGTGAATGCAATTTAGCGAGTATTGCCCTGAGCTCTGGCTTTTAGCAAATGCGGTCATTTGCGTTTACATTTCAAACTACAAGTATATTATAAACAAAATAAATATTTTAAGATAAGATGAATAACTTCTGTGTACTGAGGACTATTGAAGAAAATAATGTCTAAAGTGTATTCAGAGTTTTATTTATATCTACCTACTTATGTATTTCATGATTAATTCCCAACACGCGCAGTTCAGTTTAAAAATAAACATTCTGTATACAATCTGTCATAAGACAATACGCGTGAGCATTCCGGGCAATGAAGCAACAAATGTACCCCACAAAATAAAAACTAAAGCTTGCGGAACAAAACAATAAGCAGTTGTTTGTTTCCATGCGTTGATAAAAAACTATGTATAACGAGAATATGCGATATTCAAAATCGGAATGAGATGAGTTTCAACTGGTATTCTTTCAACAGACTATTTCCACTGTGTACAATCAGCACCAGAAAGTTGTTGACGAACAAAGTACTCAAAATGATCTTATTTTCGTTTGTTACCCCCTTCCAGTTGACCGATTGTTCTGATATTTGGTACACACCTTTTAGCTCGAACAATAATATTCGTCAAGATATTTATGATGCTGACTGTACCTATACATGAATTCCTTTCGCCTCTTTCTTCGCAACCTTTTGGTTACCCATGTTTTAGTTTTCACCAACATTCTTCCAGACTTTAGACATTCTTAAATAGTCTATTTTTTTTCACGCATCCACGAGGCACAGCTTTTTACAAAGAAGTTGAAGTACTTAACACGTTGTTGAATCAAAGAATAATAAAAACTCTTAATATTACTAAACCATAAATGTATAATATTATCTTTTTAAATTTTAAATAATATTTCCGAACCAATACGAAGAACCAATAGAAAAGAGCGTACTCTCTTTTGAAAGGAAGGCGTTGTGACTCCTCTGGTGTTGCGGTGATCGCTTACTATCAGGCGATCCATCAGATTGTTTGCCTCCCTATTCCATTAAAAAAAAACACTATGGATAACATAATACAGTTTTGGAAACGATTATACCATCAATAAGGTAAAAGCCGGATAGTTGCGCCAGTGGGATACTTGCCACAGTTTCGAATACACTATGTTACGGATGTAAGTGGCATTAGTGCTTTACTATAGTTGTTAGTACCCCTCCCGCAGACCTCAGTGCCACGTCAACCGTCACCATAGACTCAAGCGTTTCACTCGTGCGAGCGAAAAACTTCCGCGGTGAATCTTCGATAGGCGTCGATATTATATTGGTAAGTTATTTCTGTTGAATATTTTTATTAGTAATTGTGGTTTCAATCCACATTTTATTTCTTTGCGTGCATTAGGCTTTAAATTGGAAAGTTTATTACATATTATTGTAAAATAATTATTATTAATTTTGCAAATGAAAAGGGCAAGTATCCGTATCTAAAAGGATAGTTGCCCTAGAAACTTGTGCGGATAGTTGCTCTGGGGGCAACTATCCGCAACTATAACTTCTTTAACGAACAAAGGCAAATATTTTCTTTTTGTGTTTTTTACTCATCGTGGCTATACAATAAGTATTCAGGTCATGGGTTTTAGGCCCACCCGTGTCAGTACTTTTTCAGATTCTTTATTGTTTTTATACCACTTACGTGGCAGACCTGATGGAAAGTGGTTAAAGTGGCCTATGGACGTACGCAACCCCAGGGGCGTTACATGTGCTGCATACCCTGAAGGAACCTTCTAATGCCCTTCTTAAAGGACCCCATATTGTAGTCGCTTGGGAAAAACCGCGGCAGGGAGTTCATTCCACAGTTAAATATAATAAAATGACTAAATAATTAACTTTTTAGGTGAGCAAAATGCCTCGCAAGTATCAGCGTAAGGCAGGCGTGGTGCTGCGTCATATAAGCTGGACAAAGGAAAGTTTAGGTCTTGCATTCCAAGAGTTGGATAAAAAAAGGAATCAACGAAATATCACGAATGTACGGGATACCCTCTCGTTTTTGTTATACATACCGTCTTGTTTTTGTTATATTTTATAGTTTAATGGTTTAATATTTTGTATAACGTTGATTAGTACTTAATAAAAGATTGCAATAAATAATAAAGACTGGTTGAGTAAATCGATATGAATTTGTTTTTCTTCAAAAATCATTGTGAGGCGTCTATCCCCGCATGAGGCAAGTATCCTCTGAAGTATTATTTACGTTAGGCAACTATCCGCTAGAGTAGGCAACTATCCTTTCTTTAAGAGGTCAAATAAAACAGGTTTTACTCAAAACCTTTAATAATTAGGTTCTTTACAATTGGCTTCTACAGTAGTTCAAAGACCTATAATTTGATATATATGTTGAAATATTCTTATTAAGCACATATTTCTTTATTATATAGCTTTTTTGAAAAGTGGCGCAACTATCCGGCTTTTACCCTATGTATTAAGTCTTTCGGTCTAATTTATCAAATCTATTTTGTTTCTAAAAAAAGTCAGTAAAAGTTAATATATTGTATATGGCCTTTTAAAAGTAATATCACTGTGTAATAGTTTTATTATTAAAGTTATCTCCATCACCGTAGTCGCAGAAAAGGGTAATTTATATGACATTCCGTAGATATATTCATAAAGACCCTTTAGCATTGTGTAGTTTGACAAATGAGGTGCTCCGAGATTTATTGACCCATGTTATGTAGGACGTATGTTTTGTCAACAAGTTTTTGTTTTGACGGAACACGCCTATTACGTAAAGTTGGGAATAATATTATAGTTTTGTATAGTCGTGATCAATAATTTCATTGTTAGGAAATGTAGGCCACGAAGGCTGCTAAATATAATGTTGATTTCGATGCTATATCGGTATCGAAAGGAGGCGCGGGAGCAGGAGGAACCCGAGCCCGAAGAAATTCGGGCTGTGAGGTCTCAGCTCCACAGGGACATGGTAGCGGAATGGGAACTACGACTTGGGCGACCAAGCGCAGAGCACGCCGTAATAGCGGCGGTAAGACTCATCATGGAGGAGTGGCTAGAGAGGCCACACGGCAGCCTCTCGTACCGGCTGACGCAGGTGATTACCGGACACGGGTGTTTCGGGAGTTACCTGTGTCGGATCCGGAAGGAGCCAACGTCCGAGGGCCATCACTGTGATGCGAGCGAGGACACAGCGCTGCACAGGCTGACCGAGTGCCCGGCGTGGGACACACCGAGGCGGGTCCTAGTGGCGGCTCTGGGGGTGGGAGTCCTCAGACTCGCCACATTGCTCACAGCGGTGGTACGATGCGCGAACGCTTGGGGTGCGGCCGCCTCCTTCTGCGAACAAGTAATGCTTGAGAAGGAGGCGGCCGGTCGGGTCCGGACCAGACTCCGGGCCCGGGAAGCCCGCGCAGAGCGAAGGCGAACCGGACGTAGGCAGAGGGGTATCCGAAGGGATTTCCGCACGAAAAAAAAGGCATTACTAGATTCATACCTCCGTCCTCAATGAGCGCTGGCCTGAGGGTGACCGGTGGAGCTGCCTGTCACCCTAGCAGAAGCAGGCCGCGGCGGCGGCGCAAAGTGCGCCTCCCCGTAACCGGGGCTAGATGGGGACATTGTGGTCCCCACAACCCGAAGGGGGCCATCTCGAAAGAGATGGTCCTGGGTCTGTCGGGGTGCGAGAGATATGCTTTTGGCAATCTCACCTCCGGCAACCAAGGACCCAAGACGGCGTGCGTTTTAGTCGGTTCGAGTCCGACATAACCACCTCCACCGGCTCCGTGGGGGTGGTATCCGTGGGGATTTATCGCACGATAAAAAAAAATAGAATGCTGATTTTTATCTTTCTCGTTCATTCAGTCATGCCGTGCAGGTTCCCGGCGGAGAAGAATACATAGGGCTGTTCTCCATCCGGCAGTAAACATACAGCTCATAACTAAGTACCTGCTTGACAGCAATAGACTCTCTCTATTACGTGGAACTAAAAATCATAGTTGACAAAATGGTGATAATACCTCTACGGGAAATTGCAGGTGTGAGTATGTGTATGTATTTATTATTATGTATAAATATTGAAATGCTACAGTTGAAGAATTTGAAATATCTGTAAATTATATAAGTTATCAATTTTGAGGGATGAAAATAAATCTTAATGAATGCAAATTCGTTTTTAGCAGAACTTTGAAGGAAATAAAAGCAACATTTTTTATATTTTTACATCTATCTTTTCTAACTTACATTGTAAAAAGGCTAGTAATAATCATAAGTCCGGAATCAAGATTTTTCGGATGTTGACTCCTGAAGCAGCCGCGGCTCATTTACTCCGGTCCCGTGTGAGTAATCTAAGTAATCAGTTTATTTATATTTCCATTCGTTCCATTTGTCCTGCAATTAATAAAGAAGCTTTCCTTCTGATTAATATTTTATACCAAGATTGGTCAGGGATGCGATTGAAATAAAAAAGCAAAGAAACTTCAATCGCGAGGATGGGTTTCAACTACTGAAAGTCTGGCATCCAGTGGTCCGTCTCTGCAAAAACATTTGAGATCAACCCAAAATGGAATCGCGAGAGGATACAGTAAGCATAGTATGTCGTGAACATTATCGAGATCGAGTTTGTAGTGAGTGTGAAACCCACAGGTGAAACCTATGGTAGTGCTGATATAAAAGAACTCATAAGAGGGTAGACTTACCGCCAATACCCAGTTCCTCCGTGATCATAGTGCTTGCAAAAGCAGTGCCGAATAATCGGATAATATTCGAAACAATACATAGTAAATATCCCGATATCTTTAATAGTAATGTCAGTGACCATGATAGTTTAAATATTTATTAAAATTATTCATGCATTTCATTTAAATTATAAATTTCATTTGTAAGGATATGCTTGGAAAATGAAATCCTATCGCGCAATATACGCACTTGTAGGCATATAGTCAAAGATTTGGCACAACACAATGTAACATATACTTGACCGCTGGCTTCTATACCTACGCAATGGCTCTATTTTTACTACATAGCCACACTATCAAACAAAGCTCAAAGATATAGAAACTGGTAAATAAAAAGGTCTGCCTTTGATGTCCATGTCAATAAGAAACGGAGCAGACTGAGGGTTGCACTTAATGGCCTAAAGCGTTGTGTCAAGCCTAGCCTCGCTCAGTGTATGGTCTGCTAGGTTATATAGTTGATTTGGTATTTGGCTTGACTGACAAATATGACCTTCATGTAATATACTACACGTAATATTCAAAATCAATTGAATTCTATTAATTATCATTCTATTATTCTAAACATTATCGCTCTTGTCATCGCCGGCGTCTCAGCCACACTTGAACCAGTTGGTTTGGTGCGCGACGATGACTAGAGACCGGACGGCATGTCTTTGGTGCCTTGAAAGATAGACAGGCAACGTGTGGGAGACAATTTGCGTCGACACTCTTGCGCCTTCCCATCTTCCAAGTACATACGTCGTACTGCTCTTGTGCTGCAGCGGCATCTGCGGATACCCTCAAACGGCGAAAATATGATAATTTATCCAACAATATTTTGAATCGTCTAGGGTCAAGACGCTGGGTTCGTGAGGCCGAGCACACGGTCGCTCTACAAAGAAATAGCAAAGCGTCACAACGGATTGGTATTGCCATGCAACGGGGCAATGCCGCCAGCCTTTTGGGCACGTTACCAGTCGACATCGCTGAACGAATTTTTCGATGCCTGAATTACCCCTATAATAATGCAATAATCGTAATTTTTCTACGTAACTAAACAGTCGGACAAATAATTATCAAGAAGATTGTGAAGAACAAGTAGTAAAAGATTTACAGATACTAAACATGCGCAGTTTATTTTTCAATAGCTGCTAATAAAATGAAATCAATCTTATTTTATTGTTGCTTTTAAAAAAATATAGCCTTAGGTATACGCGTAGAACTGTGAGAAAGCGCGTGAAAGCATTCCTACATTAATTGTGAACATTAGTTTTAGTACTTTCCCGTACACTTTCTGTTCCACCGGCTTTTATTAGCTGCAATAAAATGTCACTCCGCTAAGATAATCCCTCAAGTCGGCACGAAAAGAGTCTTGAATTCTTAGTTTTATAACATCTAGATTTCGGTCTAGTGAGTACTTACCTGTGTGAGATAAGTTTTTGTGGCAGATAAGTTTGTATTAGCTATTTTCAAATTTTTTTGGTGTTGAAAAATATCAGAATTTATAGTTATTCCACATTTATACTCCTCATTGAAATCCATCAGATTATAAGCGATAATATATCATAGCTATAAACAAACCAATGCATTTGCGATCTATCGACAAAGGCAGAGGTAGCATACAGTCTGCTGAGAGATAATGACTTTTTCGTGAGGGAATGCTCACGTTACAGAAAAAAAGAGTTCAAAATCGGTTCACAAATGACAGGAGAAATCGCTAGAAATAAATATAGACGAATTCCATTTCGATTATTTATCTCCTCCTTTTTAAAGTCGGTAACAATAGAAAACCTAACCATTGCCCACTGATAGCCAAACAAAGTTTCCTATAAATTTTGGAGACCTGAACAAACCGTACAAAATTGTTAAAATAAACATATTCATTCATCGTATACATCGCTTAGGCATACAGCTGAGGTCAACCAGACACTCTCGCTCGAACAATTTGTCTTCCAGCAAGTAGAGGAAGCCCCCAGACGGGTACAAATGGCAGATTACTTCGAGTTTACTAGATACCCACCGTAGACAAATGTCGTATCCACTCACCCAGACTCGCTGGCTGTAATGAATGCCACTTTGAAAGGGATATTATACTAAGATCCATCACGCAGACAATGACAGACAGATTCTAATGCGTTTTAAACTATTGAGATGTGGTTGGGAACTCTGAAGTGGAGTTGAAAGAGATTGATTTGTTCAGGTCTGAGTTTCAAAACACTTGGTATGTACTTTTAGGCCCGCAGTTTAGTTAAACGCTTTGTTTTAATTTTAAGCCCTGATAAAAGAAGTAGAGAAACCTGCACTTGTGCATCACGAAAAAAAATAACGAGGTAAAAACCTCTAAAGTGAAAGTGTTTCAAGGCTAATATAATTATATTCTGGTAAACATGATCACTGTCATTGTTACTTCTAAATAGATTATTATTTTCAAAACAATCCTATACTCGTACTAGTGTCGTCTCGTCGTAGACGTCTGACAAATTAAAAAGAAATGTGTTTGTGAAGGATGATTAGCTCGCCTATTCGGCAACAAAAGCTGCAATTAAGGTGGACTTGAAAGGGTATAAAACTCGAGCTCATTAGGTTCTTAATGGATTTAATTACAGAATAAAACCAACTACAACATTATTAAACAACTCAATATGACAAACTTACGAATTTGAATGCGAGAAATGTTGTTCAAATTGTATTTAGTTGTATATCTGTATTGTATACTGGTGTACATTGGGAGAGGCCTATGTCAAGCAGTAGGCTGCGGTGGGCTGATTGATTGATCGATACCAGTACATAACCTGTAGATATACAAGCAGCAGCATTTTCAAACCAATACGACCTTCAAACCTTCAAGAAAAGCGCGTACTCTCTTTTAAAAGGAAGGCAACGCACTTGTGACTCCCCTAGTGTTGCGGGTGTCCATGGGCGGCGGTGACCGTTTACCATCAGGCGATTCGTCATCTCGTATGCCTCCCTTTTCCATAAAAAAAACATTTCTTACATATATTTCTAGTTACTAATAACAAACGTAAAATATAGCCCCCTCAAATACAAATACAAATTGAGACCCCTGTCACAGAAGTGGATGGATTTTTGCAGTACGAGGGGTTTCCTAGAACACCTTGTGGTTGTATATATAATAATGTATATCCTGACCGAAATATGTGATATCTCTTTAATATTTAAGAGAGAAGGAACACTTATCATTAAGTAAGTAATATCACCATTAGGCCAAACAGTACTCATGCAGTGCTCAGATCAAACAGATGTTATTAGAATAAACATGTTAACAGTAATTGCACATTAGGCGGGCAAAGCTGCGAACTAATAAGGATATGCTTAATCAGACAGGGAATCAACCTCATTAACATCGGCGAGATGTTACATAACATAACATAACATAAACTCACGCATATATTCCTCGAAGGGGTAGGCAGAGGTGCTAGCACTCACATTTCACCAGTTTATGTTTAGGTCCCAATGTAATAGGTGGCGAGCCTATTGCCATTAACCGGGCACTTATAAACCTGCGATAAATACACACATAACTTCGAAAAGCATCGAAAAGTCATTGGTGTGTGCCATGGTAAACCTGGGATCGAACCCGAGACCTCGTCTCAGCAGTCCATTACCCATGCCACTAGGCTACCGCATTACCGGGAGATGTTATCATTACAATACACATAAAACTTGCTTTTACCCACGGCTCTGCCCGCGTGGATGTCGGTTATCGCGACCAAACATAGCCTATGTCCTTTCTCATGGTCTAATCTACCCCTATACCAAATTTCATCAAAATCCGTTCAGTGCAGGCAGATAGACAGACAGAGTTACTTTCGCATTTATAATATTAGTATGGATTATAGACATTTCTGAGAACCTACGCTAGAGCCTGATCCATTGTTAGCAGGTACACCGATATGCAGATTTGGACCTAAAAGATTTCGTAGCCATTTTTATCAATATTACAATTGCAATCAAACTGACATCTTTATATTCTTCTCTGAAATAACACTGCACAAGCGGAGCGTTGGCATGTGTAAAACATTTAAATAGAATATTTACCTCACCCTTCTTTTTCACCCTTTTGATGCTCATGTTCCCCTAATTTTATGTCTTAAGGACAAATTGACGTCATTTACTTGTAAAACATAAATAAAAGGGGTACGCACAAGGAAAATCATTGCGAAGAAACTCTCTTTGCCCTGAGTAATATCATGTTTCCTGTGATCTACAGTCTGTGATTTTCGAGAAGAATGTTCAGGAATAAGATTTAGCCAAATACTTAGTAATTTCTAAGGATGTTTTCTTCATCGCTTTGAATTGTATGTAAAGAAATGCATTGACAATTTAAGACACAATATCTCAGTTATATTATAAACGATCAGTGACATAAAACTTTCATTTTAGGCAGTTTTTTGTTGAATTTGAGAGTTTCTAAATTGACAGACAGTGGAGACTTAGTAATAGAGTTCTGTTTTAACCCTTTCGGTTTTAATCCCCAAATTATCTCAATAAGAAGTAAATATTTTATTATTAAAGGTTATATTATATTACTATACTTAACAAGACTACGACATTGGCTTACAAACAGACAGATTTAAGCGTGAATTTAGCAAAACAGGATCGGATATATGAAAGTATTATGAAGAAAATACTTCCATACTATCGTTTCTTACGTTTATGAAAGCATTTTATCTCCAACCCGGACCTAACAGCTAGTCAACCTATAAAATAGTGATCTTAAAAACTTTATTAGCTTCTGGTAAAAGTTCAAGATAAATAGAAACATATTTCCTGGATAATTTTTGGACTAAAACTATTTTAATTCATTCAGCTGATTGCAGTTGGCAGCAGATTTCTGTCTACTCCGGGTTTGTAAGTAAATATATAATATCTATGTATATGTTACCGGAAATGTATGAAATCAAGGAATTGTATACAAATCCTAGGAAATGTGTGTTGATACATAGAATGCCTGCAGTTCCACCGGCAATGTGTGAAATAAATGGGTTATTGTCTATATTTGCGGATGATTTTGTGGAATATTTATATTTTTGAATGAATAAAAAAAAATAACCACGAAGATTAATGCGGGAGCTTCGCTCCGCTCCGCTCCCGCATTAATCTTCTAACCTCATCTATCCAAGTTAAATTGCGTGGTGTGGACACTGCGCCCCGACCTGGATATATTATAGGTTAGAAGACTGAAGCGAAAGCCGGCGAGGCTCCAGCATTAGCCTTTGTGGCTGCATTTTTTATAACCACCGTCATTGCCGGTGGAACTGCAGGCATTCTATGTAATAATACACATTTCCTAGGATTTGTATACAATTCCTTGATTTCATACATTTCCGGTAACATATATAAAAATCAATGCCACTTTTCGTTGTAATGTTATAACTCAACAACGCCTTCACCGATTTGGCTGATTTTGGTCTTGAATTATTTGTGAAAGTCCAGGAAAGGTTTGTAGGTAGAGAAAAATTCGAATAATTGCCGGGCACCGACATCCATGTGGGCGGAGCCGCGGGCAAAAGCTAGTTTTTAATAAAAACAGAGATGCGGCTAGTTTCCAGTCAGTTTTTAAAGCTCATCTTTATTATTGCGTGATAATGGCGGGTATAGGGTTTTTAAAGAATTAATACTTAATACCCACAGCCTTGATCACATCAGTGACAAAAACAAATGTGGATTGGTTGTTTTCCTTCACAAATCAGTAATATAAAAGGTATCCGATGCTATTGCAACTAACTAAAACTCTAAGTACCGGCACCTTATGACAGTCGAGATGGATAACTTTACGTGCTCTCCAAGGCACAAATTAGCGTAAGTTTTTGTATTGATCGCCGTTATCCATCACGTTAAATATCCTTTGCCATATGACTACACAGATACCGCTTCTTATAGACATTCTCATCATACATCACAATTTTGTAATTCAAAGGGTTCAAAATGTCGTAATAGCGAGTGTTCAAGCAAGCATTTTAATTCATCTGAAGAGAATCGATGTACGGCTGTTCCCAAGCTCTCAACGCACGATATTCACTATTTCACTGAAGCGAAAGTAAATTAGCCGTAACGTGAAAATTGGATCGTAGGCAATCCCAGTATTAAGAGCTTGGTCCCACTTCACATAATGTTTGCGCGGCAGAATCGCATTCAATGATAATATACATTTCCTGATCACTGATGTAAGAGTCAGTTAGTGTACTAATTATACGTACATTTCATACTATTTTGTTCGTCTCTAATGCAAAACATGACTTGCACATAAATTCATAAATTTAAAAATATTGTTTTGGAAACCGAATAAATATACTTATATCCCTTTTATT
This sequence comes from Eilema sororculum, assembly GCA_914829495.1. Classification (NCBI taxonomy): domain Eukaryota; kingdom Metazoa; phylum Arthropoda; class Insecta; order Lepidoptera; family Erebidae; genus Eilema; species Eilema sororculum. The sequence continues at coordinate 11,752,002 of OU618552.1, read as the reverse complement.
GCATGACACTCAGACTAATAAAAATTGGACTTATTCACGCAAACAAAAACTTGAAAAGAAGTCTGTTTTATTTTATTCACATATTTTACGAAGTGTATGTACTGCAGTGTATACGACTACCTATACCTAATTTCATTATCTAGAATTCTTGCTCAAGGCCTGCAAAACTTATGGAAGTAAACATTGATAGCTATAAAGTACATACAACCTTATTTACCAACATACTGCTAAACAAATCTATACTAATATTATAAATGCGAAAGTAACTCTGTCTGTCTGTCTGTATGTTACGCTTTCACGCCTAAACCACTGAACCAATTTTGATGAAATTTGGTATAGGGGTAGATTAGACCTTGAGGAAGACCTCTTTGAAGACCTTTTTGTCGCGATAACCGACATCCACGCGGGCAGAGCCGCGGGCAAAAGCTAGTTCTTTTATATTTTAAATCATATCATGTATATTCAATCAAGTTCTTGATAAGTTCAGGTAGATATATTGTTGAAAACAAATATACAGCCACATAGTGTATATGAAGTAAGACCATACCCTTATGCTGCCTGAACGAAAGTACTTTCACATGTTAATTAACAAAGGGACACCATGACTTTAAAGTGCTGCAGGGGACATTTGGGGACCGGCGTTACAGTTATAGAATTTCCTTTAAACCTGTTCATGAACATGACATTAAAATTCAAAGTATTTTGTTACTAACATACTATGAAATCACGGCTATAGTGGAATCCGCTGCTTAATATTATTTACGGTCAGGTTCCATTGATTTTCACAAAAGCGATCTTGCGCTGCCGTCCAATTGCCATCCATCTAACGGAGGTTGATCCCACGCTGCGGTTTCCATTCCGTGGTTGCCCAATGAGGGCCTTTCCCATCGGTTTTTGCTTCTTTTGTGTATGTGTATATGGCATATAAGGGTTTTTTTTTTTTCGATTTTCAATTTATTACTTCCCGATGCCCACCCGTTGGGAAGAGAAGTCTTTTGAACATTATGGTTATGCCCTCCAGAGAATGCATCATATCATTGCAGCGTCTTTCAAGGAAATTACTTTCGAATCATCACACAATCAATCTCTCTTGCACCAGTCACAATTGTACCTACTGCACTTTGATAAAATTCCTCAATACATAGGTTGTCTTAAAGAAGAATCACTAGAAAACTTACGAACCAATATCTATAAAAATCCATAAAAAAATCTCAATACAAGAATCCAATCTGACAAAACTATAATAACATTAAGTCTCAATCATACGAAGTTCCTCTTAGTTCGCAAAATAAAGTTAGGGGAACGTGTAAAACCAATATTGTCATCGTAAGAGGAAGTGTGACCGTTGAACCAGGAACTCATACAAAGGAATCACGTAGAAATCTGACCCACAACGCTTCCACGCATGACCTGCCTTCATATCTTGTTTACGCTTTTAACTGATTTCAAATAAAGATGTAAGAATTCGACGGGTAAGCCTTTGTTCAGTGGTAGTATACGAAGTCACTGGACCGTTTTTAATGTTGTTACTTTTGCTGAAAACACGTATTTTAACTCAGTTGCTCTGTGGTCTACGTTTGCAGAAATTATATTTTGTTCGCTAACTCGTTACAAAAGTATGGCGCTATTAGATTCGCGACTCAAGTATAAAGTGTTTGTAGATATGTCTCGTTTGTTTTCTTCATTTGTTTATACTAACAAAGAAACCAAATTATTTGCATTCTTAAATAATGGTTTAAGAATGCAAATAATTATCGGACGAATGCGTTGACTCTTTGCAGCTTTCTGTTGGCATTAACTTTATTGAACGCAGCCTTTCAACACCCGAACCCCCACCCCCCCCCCCCCCCCCATAGACACGGGATAGCACCCAAACCACCCCTAGGCGATGCCGCAATTGTAGCCCGAGGTCTGATGGGAGTCCTGGGACATCCTTCCGAGGGCTTACCCAGGGCTCCCAACCATAGGCTGCTGGGCGTTACAGTGGGGGTTTTTAGTCGGTAGGAGTCCGGCATAACATCCATGAAGGATTTTCCCCCACGGTAAAAAAAAAACGCAGCTTTTCAAGGGTATTTTCTATTTACTTCATCATATTATTGGCGTCAATCAATCAATCAATTAGCCCACCGCAGTCCACTGCTGGACATAGGCCTCTCCCAATGTGCGCCATATTGACGTACCTAACCTACTAAGTATTTATTGTAAGATATTCCTATTACTCCAAAACACTATGCCAATAGTTAGAAGTTAATACTCTAAAACGAAATTGTATACTACTTGTGCTTGTTACAAAACACAAAGAAAAATTCACTACCTTTTCATAAAGCACCTAATCATCTGTTGCCTGGGTAAAATGACCTTCAATCAAAAATAATTGCCAAAATCAACGCTTTGATAGCCCCAATAGTAAACATTTTCCCCGTCTACGTAATATATATCCATTATGCCCCCGCTCACTGAATCTCTTCGCCAATTTGGTAGCTAATACCTGTTCCACAAGCGTTTTATCCGGGGGCACGATCAAGATAGAGTAAATTATGATTTATGCTCGCTATATAGGCGGATGAGGTCACAGATGATGTCAGATTTATTAGCTGTTATGTGCACTGTGTACCCTTCATTTTTTAACTTTTTGCCCCATATGTTCTGTCTTGACGATCGTGATCATTCTGTGTGAATGATTTTTTTTTATACCACGTAGGTGGCAGACAAGCACACGGCCCACCTGATGGACAGTGGTTACCGCGGCCTACGGACGTATGCAACACCAGGGGCGTTACACTCGCGCTGCCTACCCTGAAGAAACCTTCTAATGCCCCTCTTGAAAGACCCCATATTGTAGTCGCTTGGGAAAACCATGGCAGGGAGCTCATTCCACAGCTTGAGCGTACGTGGGATGAAGTTCCTTTCATACCGCACGGTGCGCACCGTATTCGTATGCAATGTGTGGGGATGAATTCCCTGTCTATGGCGAGCGGTGCGATGATAGAATGTAGCTGTGGGCTAATATAATATCTGTGAATGCATTTGATTTGATTGTTCGTAACACGGTTTCTGTCTTTATTTTTGTCTTGTGGTTTTATTATTCCAATTCTCCAATTATCGCAGATCTATTATTCTAATAAGATTCACTAAACTTTTCATCGAGTTCCTAATCTAATGTAAGCAATTTTGAGGCACTGCCAAATAGCCTCTTTCCAATATCCTTTAAAGAGAGACTAATGTCCTATTATTCTCGTACGTTACTCTGTCGGTTACTTGTTTGGCACCGACTCAAAATTGATTAAATTAGATACATACTTAGTTATTTAATAAACGTCTATTATTTTTTAAATTACGTTTATATAGGCACATGTCAAAGACAACCTCACCTACGGCCTAGTACAGTGACTCTGAGACGGCGTGAGGTTTAGTTAGTTCGAGTCTAATATAACCTCTCCCTCCGGCTCCGTATACAATGTACGTAAAAAAAGTGAGGCCATTTGGTCGTACGATCGATAGCCGAAATAGATTTTTAGTTCCCAATATGGTAAATAACATAAATAACCCGTTAATAAGTTTATTTAATGTGTCTTAAACATACTTATACCAAAACTGTAGTTACAACTAAAAATAAACTACGACTAATATACACTATAACTAAAAAAAAATATGAGTAATATAATTAAATAAGTATCTATGCTAATAACCATGTCAACTTAAAATTATATAAAGCTAAACGTTTAACTTATGTTATTTTCTAAACACATTGCAATATAACATTACTCCTGCTTCTGTGTTCATAGCAACTTACTCAAAGTCTTTTGCCAAATTACTCACAGGGATACCAGAGCTATTTTATATTCAAACGTAATATAACATTCTCGTTCTGCTTTTATCTTTTAATTAAGTATTGTTTTTTGATACGGGTCTTTTGAAATACATGCTTTTTTAACATGGTGTTTGGGACTCGTGTCAGTATTCGTACCTAATTGCGTTTATGAGATTATTTTTTGTCTGAGCATTAAGAGTCTACCGTCCGTAGGGGGGATTTATTGGGTAGTTATTTGACATTTCATTATCACCTAGTCATAACTTTACTTTAACGTAGTTCGGACCGCTATTGGCGACACGACAACCTTCCCCATCACCGTCGGGGTTCACCAAGGATCCGTACTTAGTCCCTACCTGTTCATCTTGGTATTAGACTTGGTATTAGCAGCTAAAATACAAGAGAGCCGCCTCCGCTGGTGCAGCCACGTCTTGCGGCAACCGCCCAGTTACGGGGGTAACAAATGCCTGGCAATGGCGCCCCCACCGGGTTCAGGTAGAAGGGGTAGGCCCAAAAAGTGCTGGCTTGGCGTCGTGGAGGGTGACATGCGTGTGTTAGAATCATGTTAAAATATGGAGTGGCCAGCGATCAGGTGAGGTGTAGCTTGATGTATTATAGTGTATTTATATTACTATAAAGAATATTTTAAAGGATTTGTAAATAAGAAACTACTTTATACAATATTTTTATAAGTAGGTAGGTGAAAATCATTCGATGCAATGCGACGTCTCAAATGTTATAAAAAGACGATGTCAGATGTCATTCGCACAGTCGATCCCGAGCCGTCGAAGTGTGAGGTACGATATACCTCTGTTATATTTATAATGTTATAATAATATGTACTTACAGTGTTATAACAGTGAATGTAGTAATAACTGCTGTTATAGTGAATAATATAATAGTGGATTGGTATTTAATAAGTAATTGAATTAGCAATTATAACTAAATACCCTCTTTGGGTGTTCCAAATATTGTGTAACTAAAATATACTTGTAAAGTAACCGAATCAAAGTATTACTTGATGTATTTGTGATAATCCTTGGGGATAATAAATTATCATAATAATAATGGCTGTAAAAGTATGGCTAATGGCTATACCAATGATTATAAGGGCTGATTCGATACCAGTGTGGTATCTAAGTTTTATGTACTACCTATGTATCATAGTCTCTTTAACTGATATACCAGATGATACAATATCAATGTAGCGTATTAGTGACTGTGCAAGTATTGTCATACTAATAATTATGAAAAGTGGTTCGACTCCAATGTGGTTCCTATGTGATAAGTATATGTGTTATAGTTTTAGCTATTATACTGTTGTAACTGGTCTGAAACCAGGGTTGTCTTATATTGTAATATTTGGCTACGAGCCTGGTGTAACATGAAGTAAAATAATAATTATGTTGTGGTTAGAAGGCGGACAGGTTTTCTTGTCAGTTCTTTCCTGTCTACAACAGCTTTTGGAACTGACATAGTTGGTAGGACGTGTAAATAGTCCGACCACTGGTGTGTTTGAACACAGAGCGTATAAGAACCTGTGACCTGAAGTTTGGTTGTAATAGAAAGAAAATACACATGTGACCGCTTCTATGAATGAAAACGCAAGAGAACCGGCACTGACCTGAGTTCCACCTCGTGAGGATTCAGCTGCAGACAGGCGTGGTTCCTGGCACGTGCTGGTGGGTAGGTAGGTGACGACCGGCCGGTGACTTTCTTGAGTGAGTCGTTTTCTTCCGATACACTTCACTTATACTGACTTGAGAATGTGGCCAAAGGAACTTATAGAATTACACAGAAAAAGAAACGAGGAGTTGAAGTACTCAACTTCCGTTCGGAGCGGCAGCGGGTCAGAGACAAGTAAAAATGTGCGGGGAGATCGTCCGCCGTGAAGCTTGAGAGTGTCGCTCGTAGGAACTTCAGTCTCAAGTATAGTTCGAAAAATCTGTGCACAGCGCCATCTATTGGCCTTCTTCAACACTAAGTGGTCAACAAATGAGCGCCAATACTCAAACATTATTCGTTCACAGAAGCGGTTTTTTTAAATTACAAAAACTGAAACACAATTAAATTATGTGGGAAATAATTAAGAAAGTACATAAGCGCTCCACCAATAGTATAACAGAATAAAAGGAGTGATGAAACAGAATTGTATTTATTGTTTAATTTCCTTGGTTCAAATACATAATTACAAATGGCATCCAGTTTATAGGTATATATAGTAATTTATAGGTTATATATAGGTATATATATATATATGGTCACATAAAATGTGTTGTGGTTGTAGACGTCATCGCGTCAGTTTACATTTACATCATAACTTATAGCCAGTTCCATGGATTATGTCACTGTTATGTCATAACGATGTCATATTTTTTACCTTTAAAAATTTATGTCTATGCTTTAAAATTATAAAATCATAGTTATAATCTATGGGCGGAAGGAGATAATGGTGGGAAGTGTTGCCACTGTAAAAAATATGATTATTTATTGTAGGAATAGAAATTATTATATATTTTAATTATAGCCATTTTGTAACATTTCTGTGTATGTGCTGCAGCTGCGAGAAATAAATGTATTTTCTTTCTTTCTTTCTTTCTTTAAATCTAACACGTGCAAATAGTCTCACTACCTTGGACGCCCAAGATCGTGCGAAGTGGAGGAGGAAGAGCCGGAAGACGGACCCTGAGCTCCGATGGCACCGTGACCTCGCATGCAATAAGCATTAGTGCTTATTGCGTCTTTATGTGGATGATGCTGATAACTTTATGACATGCTTTATTCATAAACATGTTTAATATAGATACTAAATATTCTGATGAGTCTAATATTTTACGTTATTCTAGCAACTTACTTAGCATATGGGGATCACGAAGATCTTCGCAGTCTAAGTCAACCTGATCTACTAGCCGGTGCACCTGCTGATAGACGGACGAGAGATTGGGGGTCAGATGGTGCTCGCGTAAAAGTTAATATAAGTCAAACCAAATTAAACAGAGTCCCAGGGTTCCTAGATGAAAACTTCGGACTGGGAACATCGTTAAAATGATAATTCTGGCACTTTACTGAACAGTAAACTACGCCCTAAAATTTTACCACGTGTTTATTTTTTCTGTACAAGAATAAATTCCGGACGTCGGCTATCTCCATTCCGACTTTCATTCAAATTCGGCGCGACTCCCATAGATCATTAAGAAGACAAATCACAGGAAAACACAGTTCAATTAGTCTACTTAAACAAATAGAACGACAAACATTGCTCTCGCCAGCCGGCCGTTTGAACCGGCTTTATGTAAGTAAACTGTAAGGTAAATAATTAAATGCCAGCTCAAGAATGTTTTTTATAAAACGAAGTGTTTCTTGTTCGCATTTTCCTGTGACGCCGAAATTCTCCGAACGGTGTAATGAAACATTCGATAAATTATTCGATAAAAGATTTTCCTTCTAGTACATGAATATTCATGGGCCTTTTTAATACAGAACAGTGTCGCTGCCAATATTGCGGGTGGTTTCGACCGCAACGGGCCATCAATTATGTCGTTCGCGATCTAACCCTGTGTCCATCTGCGTGCCATTTGTAAACGTCACACCTACCAACATTTCACAAACAATTTCAAGCGAAAACCACTCTTGTGTCTTACTAATTAAGTCGATGTTCATTGCATGATAAGGATGGGTAGATTAACACGCGGGATCGTAATTCGACCATGGTGACAAAACAATCATTAATTAGATTAGACGTTCGATATTCGGCAAATCATTGGCCGAATGTAACCACAGTGACAGTGCATTTGTTTTGTTCAGTTGTGTTGAAGAACGTTATCTTGATAATTGTCATTCTTCTTTCATAGTGAATGTGCAACGCATGAATCGGGTTACGAAATGGATTTTCTAAAAGTACATTGTGTGTTTTACTGGGAAGACGTATTTTATTTAAGACTAGCTGCCTGAATACTTTTTCTTCAATAGAAGTAGTCGTATAACATAAACTATCCGACTTAAAAATCTCATGGAAATTGACCCCGCCACTTCGCAGACACCCGGAACATTCATATGAACTGACTTTTCTGTTATATGTACCTACCATGTTTGTATGTTTACATTCACAAGATTCATTCATTATAAAGCTGTTCTTATTACGCACACCCAATTCTATTTTATCTTTTTATATAAATGGTTTATATAATGTGTAATATTATATTTTGTGCGTATCATTTTACCCGGTAAGCAGATTTTACGGAAGTACATTAACCCCGAATTGGCGCAAACATTTCCATTGAGAATGCCAGATGTAATTTCGAGAAAATATTTTTGTATACTTTTCTATGAGTGTTAATAGGATTTATTGGGATGGCATAAAATTGTACAAATAGGAGTCCGCTTTCCAATAATTAAGACTATTTTAACTTTTTTTCCCTTCTTTTTATAGATGAATTAATGATTTAGACACGAGTCCAATGTACATTCTCCACATTTTAGTCTGAAGGAATTATTTTTTATTATAAAGTTGACGTCTTGGAAAAAATGCCGCAGTGGAGTCGCCGTGGTAAAAGGTTAGGTACAATTGTCGTCAATAAGATATAGCAATGTTACTATACTGCGCTAGAATAGTTAGTATCACAGCCAAAATCATCCAGAAAATTATAATGATTATGTGTATATGGTACAATTCGGATCTTGTAATTTTAGTTTCATTTTTTTTTCTTCCAATACCAGACCTACTATAAAAATTTTGTTTATTCTCTCTCAAGCCAGAATAGAAATATTGTGTTAATTTTTTTTTTGTTAAGTTTTTATACAGTTACCAGGCCTAACTCGCGGTCACAGTTTTGTGGGTACGGAATGAAAAAACTCTAAGAAATTAATAAATAAATATTCCACTTATATACTTTTTTTTGTAAATACATACATTATCATACACAGAAACACCCACACCAATGCAAATAGCCATATTCATGCATACAAATATTTGCACTGAGCGGGGATAAAACCCGCGCCTCCTGCGCCCAGAAGAGGTAGGCAGAGGTGTATTAACAGTTAACACCCACATTTTGCCAGCTCTGATTTTTGGTCACGCGTAATAAGGAGCGAGCGTAAAAAAATGGCGGAACGAAGTTCGCCGGGTCAGCTAGTCGCGTGCACTACCGCCACGCCACAGAGGCTGTTCAATTATACCAATATTATGAATCCTATAATGAGGACAAACATTTTTTCATGAAAACGTACATATAGATAACCAAAATACAGATATTCATACATACAAAATAAATATCTACAGGTATATTTCGAAAAATAAAAACCGAAGTCGCGACCTCCGACTTAAGAATCAAACTTTTTATCCGTATTCTATAATCCATAACGCAACAGCCTGGGTACCTACTCTGTTTTTTAGCCTACTTTGTGTCAAGGTAGCGCTTTATAGAATATCCGAAATACGAAAACTAATAAAGCACGAATGAGAAAACAAATAATCTGTTTGTTTTCCCAATGAAGAAATAAAAATTTTACTATCGGTCAGAAATTTGTAAATGAACACCCCATCAAACATAGTTATGTTCGCATTCATAACATTGAGAGTGGATATACAAGCAGCAATTAATTACTGAAGAGACTCTGATGATGTTAGCCGGCCCGGGCCTTTATTTATGCGATTTAATAACCCTTTAAATAAGTCTCGGCTTGATTAAACGAAGGACATAAATAGAATTGTATGAATTCATTTTATTTCACTTGAATATCGCTGAAATTCTGAATATGGCGTAAATTGTTTCCTCAAAATAAATTTGAGGCTCTGAGCTTTTAGTAAGCAAGTAGGAAATCCTACTGACTTTGTAAATAATAATGAAAGTTTGTGAGAAATGGATGTATATTTAGATAGATGATTGATTGTGCTGAGAACTAATTTTGAACGTTCAATTTATGTTGGATTTAAACAATGGTGTCGATTCTGTGGAATATCTCATTGAACTAAGTGTATTTAAAAAACACTTATTTTCATTCATTTAATATTAGTGTTTTAAAGTTAGTTTTAGTCAAAGTTGTTGAATATTATTTATTCTTAAAAAAATATTTGAATTTCGGATTTTCATTTCAATAAAATTGTGTCTCGGTTCTGTGGTGCGGCGGGAATGAATTTTGAATTTCTAATTTGAAACACGACACGCAGAAATAACAGGCAATGCGCGCCTTGGGCACGCCATGGTAAGACCCATCATGGAGAAGTGGCTAGAGAGGCCGCACGGCAGCCTCTCTTACCGGATGACACAGATCATGCCCGAACACTGAAAGAGCGAACGCCCGAGTGTCATGCATTGCGACGCGAGCGACGACTCGGAGCTACACACGCTTAGGGCCGGCGCCCACTGCCGGCACGGCACGGCATAGCATGGCAAAGGATTTTTTTACTAATCAAGTTATTTTGAATCTTATTCCAGGGACCGAATTCATTTTACTTTATTTTGTCAAGCGCATGCCTCCGCCTGCCGCGGCATGCCATGACGCGCGATGCGACGTGCTACATTCCGTTTGACTGCCTCTGTGCTGTAGCGGTAGTGAACGCGACCGCTACGATCGGGTTCCGCGCGGGTTCGATCCCCGCTCGGTGCAAATATGTATTTGTATACATGAATATGAATATTTGAACTGGGTGTTTCTATCTTACTAATATCTAATATTATACAGGCGATAGTTTGTAAGTATGTGAGGATGTTTATTACTCTTTCACGTAAAAACTACTGAATGGATTTAAATGAAACTTTACAATAATACTTATAGCTTATACATCAAAATAACACATAGGCTATATTATTATCAGAGATGAACGGGATCAGACTTCCACGCTGGCGGAGCCGCGGGCAACGCGGTTGTATAATATTATGTATTTACAACAAAAAAATGTGTGAAGTATGTTTATACGCATTCTAGAACCAATAACACAAGCTAGTTATGCTATGCTTACTTTGGGTCTAGATAGCGTTGTGTAGATTGTCCTACAACCTACAATATTTATTTATTTCATTCCTCCTGATGCTAGAGTAGATAGCGGGGCTTGGCCGTGGCATACCGCGGCATGCCACAGCCCGCCGCGGCATCCTTGGCCATGCCGTTCCGGCAGTGGGCACTGGCCCTTACCGAGTGTCCGGCGTGGAAAACGCCCGGTTCTCACGCCCGCCACCTTGTTCACGGCGATGTGGAGGGAGTATCCGCGGGGATAAGGCACTGCGCGCCTTTTTATAATGATAAATATGAAGATAAGTATTGTTGTTGGTCAAGTAGCACAGTGTTTTATGGAACCAAAAAAAAATCCCTCTGCTGATTAGAGCATTAACCGATTAAGGTATTCATTTCAAATGCAAGAGTAGAACACCCACGTGTCAAAATCAAATCCTTTTTTTTATAAAAAATAATGAAGTTTACGTGACCTTAGAGTTCAAAATTTTTAAATTAATTCTGGAAAATGAACTGTCTAAGATGTTTATTTTTGATAAATGTAGCATGATAAAGCATACTTGGGTGCATGTTTTCGAGTTTTTATTTTTATAAAATCACCACAGAATACGGTGTTATTAATTATTTTCAGATTTTCGTTTTTATTTTTTTTCTCTCTAAAAACTCAAAAGTGGGACTTGTGACTACCACTTAAAAATAGTACATAAGAAGGCCTATCAGTAATAAAAAAAAGCAAGTAAGAAAAAAAATAAATACGAAAATCTGAAAATAATTAATAACACCGTAAACTGTGGTGATTTTATAAAAATAAAAACTCGAAAACATGCACCCAAGTATGCTTTATCAGGCTACATTTATCAAAAATAAATATCTTAGATAGTTCATTTTCCAGAATTAATTTAAAATTTTTGAACTCTAAGGTCACGTAAACTTCATTATTTTTTATAAAAAAAAGTATTTGATTTTGACACGTGGGTGTTCTACTCTTGTATTTGAAATGCATATCTTAATCGATTAATGCTCTAATCAGCAGAGGGAATTTTTTTTGGTTCCATAAAACACTGTGAGTAGGGATCATTTTGTTCCGATAGTAGTTAGCTCCAATAAATTCCAATAAAATATTCTTATGACAATAAGGTTTACAGTTTACAGAAACTGCTCTACTGCTGAAGTGCCTCAACCCCAGACGGTAGTAAGAGGCACTTCTCCAGCCTACAAATTGGATTGGAAAATACATTATTGTAGTACTTTTCTGTCTTTTGATATTTAATAAGAGCTCCGAAGACAAACGAATGAAAAGAGACGTAAACGAGGTTAAACAGGGTGTCAATTCTGTTGTACATTTTCGTTAAAGTTAACTAAAGTCAGTTGAATTACGATTTTATCTAGTTTTGTTCATTCAGACCTTTTTTTTACTATTGAAATTCATGATGGCTGTTAAGTTAATATAAAATTTAGAGTTTGAATTAAGTCCTGTCTTTTTCATTTCCTTATCACATTATAAAGAACTGGAACACTCAACCCGTATTGCGCTGATGGACGCGGACAGTAGTAGATTAGTGCGACGTGTGAAAGTGTAGAAGGAAGCACTTGAGAAGCTAAATGTGGCGAAGACTTGACGTCAAACTCAACAGATACCATACACGTCTGCAAAGGCGATGACTTGGCTATGATATTGACTGATTGATTTCCTTCTTCTTACAATTCCAGATTATTTAAATGAGTGCAATAGCATCTATAGAAGATGTCAAGGAATGTGTGGTCGAGGTAATCTCTAACGTCATAAAAATCTGGAGTGATTTTCCATATCTTCTGGACTTCGACCTAGTTTTTACCATCTAGTAGGCTACGGTCAATTGAGGAATAAAATAAAAAAAAGGTTTACTGAAATGGTACAAGAAAATCTAGACCAGCGAGGTTTTTATTTTGCTTGAAAACACATCTAATGAAGCTTATGATATATTACTTTTTATGATGTAGTTTGAAGTACTAGGCAGGTACGTCGGTGAGGCTACTGGTCACATTAATCTTGCTCGCGCGGCCTAGCTAGGACACGTACCAAACACAAATAATAATTCATTTTCGCATTACATATTACACGCTGTGTAGTTACTAATGTTGTCATGTTACTGCTAGATGTATTTTACTGACATAACTAAAATGATACATTGTTGAATAAGAAATAGAAATTTAACTAATTTTTATCTGCGGCTATATCTGGAGAAATGACATGTAAAATTATTATTTTCGTTACGCTTGCACTACGCTCGTACTATGCTTGTGCTACGCTTGCGCTACGTTACACTACGCTGGCTCCGATCATACGCTACGCTTACGTGTTGCTTACGTAAACTTACCCGTATGGTAACAGAGAAAAGAGTTACACCGTCCCATCTCATCTAAAGGGTGTCATAAGATGCGACTAACGGAAAAACATAAACGGTAAGTAATATCGTCCGCGTTTATGTAGAAGGTAAAGAAAACTAGAAATAAAATCCCTTACCAACCCGTCTGGCCAGCGTGGAAAAAGTAGGCCAAAGCCTTCCAACATTAGGAGAGGCCTGTGTCCAGCAGTCATAGTCATAGTCATAGTCATTTATTTTTCAATATAGAACAATAAAATTGTTTCTTATTGACGTCAATTTTAATTCTACTTAATCTAAGTTTACCACCGCTTCCAAGGCGCTGGTGGAGAAGAAACGGTGCAACAAACTCCACTGCGGCATTTTTTGGACGTCAATTTACAATATTTATTTTCTTAAAGCTAAATGTCGACAAGTATATAAAACTCTTTATAATTAAGAATTAAAACAAAGTTACATAATGTAACAAATAAGTCACGTAACTAATACAGTACCATGCTGTAATTATAGCAATTTACGAGGGGCCTGCACCATGCTCAAGCCAGACATTTTTATCTTTCAAGTAATCATCTATCCTATAGTATGCCTTTTTGGATAAGGTGGTTTTTACAAAGGTTTTGAATTTATCGTCAGGCATACCAAGGATCGATTCTGGCAGTTTGTTATAAGCTGGACATAAGGAGCTGGTTATAAGTGGACTGCGATCAGCTAATTATTTCGTTCGCTTACGCTATACTTACCCATGTATTTTGAATTTAAAAGTTAGCATAATAAATGCTATAAAAATTTCATTCAAATACGCTACACTTTAGAAAAAATATGTAACTTTCAAACTTCTTACTGTAAATTTATGATTGGTTCTAAAAATGTTATTATGGTGAATTTATGAGCCTGCAAATGTGTTCAACAGATTGCAAATAGGTCTCATTATAGTAATTTTCAAACTTCTTCCAGTCGCAAAGCTAGGCGCGAGTTTATTCTTACAACGAGATCGATTGCGACTATAACTAATTTCAAGTAGTACTTAACTGAAGTTTAGTTTGAAAGACTACATGAAGGTTACATTACATCAAGATTAATTCTACTCGAATCATCTTTTACAAACACTTTAAGTGATCAGACTAACTTTCATGAATTTTTCATTCGACTTATTGATATAGAAGAAAATATTTGATATTAGCTTTTGCCTGCGGCTCCGCCCGCGTGGATGTCGGTTATCGCGACCAAACATAGCCTATGTCCTTTCTCGAGATCTAATGTACCCCAATTCCAAATTTCATCAAAATCGGTTCAGTCGTTTAGGCGTGAAAGCGTAATATACAGACAGACAGACAGAGAGACAGTTACTTTCGCATTTATATTATTAGTAAGGATGTGATTTTAAAGTATTCCATAATTTCGATGTCTTTTAAGACAATAAATTCCACTTATATTCTCACTATAGTACCTAACTGCTGGTCAATAATTATGTTCAATAATTTAGACTCGACTAGGTCGGTAAACACATATTTTACTGAAGTTATATAAAAAGCCTACCGTTGGAAACACTCACATTACTATATGCCTACGTAAACGAAGATAATACTAAACTATCCCAGAAAACGTCAAAGTTGTCAAAATCAAATACGATTGAGGTAAAAGACCGTTCAATAAAACATGGTAAAATATTGATGTTACGCGATACTTTGCCAACTAACGTTCCCAAAAGACGAGAAAATATACGCTATATATGATGAAGTGACGTAAGCATTATATGATGTAGGTGGCCGCAGCCAGAGAAAAACACGATGGTTTTATTTGACAAAACTTCGCTGGTAACTCAATATCTGTCAGCGAAACTAGAATTTCCCACGGCGAAGGTGGGGAAATAAAATAAAATGCGGTGTAGTGCCGGCGTTTTTTAGGGTTGGTACACAAGTATGGCGTACTTTACTTTAGATGTTCTTTTTGCCTTTTACAATATTTTTCATGCAACTTGGTGGATTACTTTACAACACAGCTCTGTTAAGTTTCTCGTTCAACTTTTCATATTCTGTTCTTGGAGCCTTAGTTACTATACTAGCTTCTTACCATCTAGCAGCGTGCAGTTAATTAATAAGAGATAGTATCCTGCGTGGTTCCCGGCAGAGTAGAATTTGGGCCACACCGTCTCTTCCCATGGGTTATCGTACAAAGTAACTCAGAGATAGGGCTGTTTAACATCAGACAGATTATATACAGCCCAGACTCAGCCCATAGCTTGAGTCAACTATAGTGCGGAATACGGCAATAAGTTCATCCCCTATTACGTTGGACCGAATACATTGACTGGTGAAAATAAATGTGGGTGTTAATTTCACCTCTGCCTGACCCTCCGGAGATAAAGGCGTGATTATACGTATGTATGTGAATATCAAAATTAGACAATAGATTACTACAAATATATCTAAATATGTTTTTATATATTTACTCGTATGGGCAGGTGTTATCTGTACAGATGGGTCGAAAGTGCATTAAGCGAATGCCGAAGTAAAGGTATTGCAACTAGTTCGGTGTCATGAGATCTACGAAGCTCGAGTTCAACGAACTTTACAAGCCTATAACGTAGCTACTCTCTAGCGGTATATGGCATGTGACATCGCCTACTGCTGCTTATACTAGGCCATAAAATTTCCTCATTGAACACTAAATTCTATCTTCAATCAATCGATAATCCTACCGCAGTCCATTGCTGGACATACGCCTCTCCCAATGTGCGCCATTTTACCCGAAAAGGTGGCTGGGACAGACTAGATATAGAAGGCGGGGGCCTTCCATATCCAGTCTGTCCCAGCCACCTTTTTCAGATCGTCAGTTAATCTGGCTAGGAGATGTCCTACCTTCCGTTTATCTTATTTATATAATTAGTAATTCTTTAAAATTATAAGGCAAAAAACATAACACTCCTTCCTTCGGCAGTCGGGTAAAAAGAGACCAAAATGAAATATAACTAATTATTAAAATGCCTTGGCAGGTTGAACTGTGATTGATTTATAGGAGATGTTTAAAAAAATCTCTATCATTCATCATCATCATCATATTAGCCACACATAGTCCACTGCTGAACATAGGCCTCTCCCATAGACTTCCAGAATGACGGATCTAATGCAGCCCGCATCCAGCGCTTCCCGGCGACCTTGATGAGGTCGTCCTTCCATTTGGCGCCATTGGGCTTCCTACATTGCGTTTCTCTATAAAGAGATAAATTTCCGTTCAGTCCGTGGAACGAAATTCAGGAGACGTCGATGTCAACGATCTCTAAATTCCTGGTTGGGACCTATTTTCACTAATCTGAACTCTGTCTGTCTGAAAATGAGTCTCAAATCTGGCAATTTAAAATGGAAGTAATTCCGAATAAGCCAATATATAACCGGATAACCCTGGGCTGACATCGCTATGATGATGTTACTGAGTTATGTTTCCAATGATATATCTTTCAATATAAACAAATCTATATAAATAAATATACTACTCTGTCAAGAAAGTACCGGGAAAAAATCAATAATACACAAAAAATTGTTATTCATCCAAATTTATTTTATCACCTTCAAAGTATGCTCCTTCAGAAACGATACACTTACGCCAACGAATAATCCAAACATCAAAACATTTTTTAAACGCTGTTTCCGGAATTGAGTTTAGTTCTCGCCGCGAATTCTCCTTTATGTCTTCTACTGATTGAAAACGGGTGCCACGAAGTGGTAATTTGAGTGTAGGGAAAAGAAAGAAGTCGGCTGGAGCCATATCTGGTGAATATGGTGGTTGCTCGATGGTATTTGTAGAGTGTTTGGACAAAAATTCGTTCACAATGATGGCCTTGTGTGAAGGCGCATTATCGTGGTGCAAAATCCAAGAATTTTCTTTCCACTAATCTGGCCTCTTTCGTCGAATTTGTTCTCTTAAACGTCACATAACGCTCAAATAATATTCTTTATTTACCGTTTGACCTGCCGGCAAAAATTCCGAGTGCACAACACCGCGATAGTCAAAGAAAACAGTCAACATGACTTTGACTTTTGATCGACTTTGACGTGGTTTTTTTCGGTTTTAGTTCAGTTGGAAGGCGCCATTCTGAAGCTTGTTGTATGCATGTCAAACTCGTAAACCCACGTCTCGTCACCAGTAACAACGCGTTTTATGAATGTTGGGTCGGTATTGACCCGTTCTCCCATGTCCTCAGCGGCTCTCATGCGACTTAGTTTTTGCAGAAAATTCAGATCTTTTGGGACTAGCCGAGCAGCAACACGTTTCATACCCTAATTATTAGTTAAAATTGTACGGATCGACTCGTGAGATACAGAAAGTTCGGCGGCCATCTCTCTCAAACTTGAATGAGGATTTTCAGTCACTATTTCCTTCACTTTTGCGATGTTAACTTCAGTTGCAGACGTTGATGGCCTACCAGAACGAGGCAAATCTTCCATCACATCTCGACCGCTTTTGAACGCTTTGTACCACTCACAAGCACGTGTTTTTGATAAAGTCGATTCACCGTAAGCCTTCTGTAACATTTTCAGTGTCTCTGAACATGAAATTCTATTGGCCATGCAAAATTTAAGACAAACTCTTTGTTCGATGTTTTTGTCCATTATGAAATTCGCAATACACACTAGATATTATAAAACTAACATAAATGCAATAACTATTAACATAAATGACAGATGCAACTCAAACTCCGCGCCAAAATGGAAAGCAGTTGTGCCAATCGAACAACAACAAAAAAAACAAAAATTTGAATTTGGAACCATAAACAAAACATTCATTCCCGATACTTTGTTGACTGAATGTATATCACAACAATGTGCCCCACTCTTTACTATCGCATTCGTCCGCGGTTCGGTTAACATGTCGATATTATTGATTAGTTTGACTAACAATGTTCATATTGTTAGAAAAATGTTACGAACCGACATTTTAATTTGAACGATAACTGGAGATGAAATTGGTTTTCGAATGTAGATAACTACAAATTGAACGCCATTATTAAAATAAAATAACTATGACGGACTCTATCGTAATTAAGTTTTTGTTTGAATCTTATACACAACTATAAAGGCGAATTTTGATGATAGATTTTTGTTACCAAAACAATGTTAGAACCCATTTTGACAAACAACATTAACATTCTGGGTCAACCCAAATCTCAGTATTCGTTAAGAAAATCTTCACGATTTCTGTTAATGACACTTAATATTGCCAAAATAATAACATGGTCCCATACCGCCATTGTTTAACATAAATATGCTACGTATCTACACATACGGATTTTCATAACATCTTTCCTTATATTTCGTAATCACTTCGAAGGCATAAAGGCCCACAAAAGGTTCGCATACAAACAGACAACGGCCAAAATCTTATTAATTTACCGAGTTCTTGCTAGCAAAAATTAAACGTGATGACTCGCAATATCGCCCCACAATATATATTATACAAGTCGTATTACCCTGTAATATGCTATGTACACAGTATTTTACACCCTGACCACGTGTTGTCAGCGAATACTATACCTACCAATTTTAGCAGGCTTAACGTTCGAAACGAATGGCCTCTAAAAACCCGTGGCTCATTAACCGCCGGTAGCACACTGTAAATTAATTGTGTTATAACGTAACATAATATAGGCATGTCATTGGCTCCCCTCGCAAAATGGGCACTCTCACACTGTGCAAGTTGTCCCATTTCAATTAACACGATACGACTAATTTGGTCCCCAGCACCGTTCCTGGGTGATATATGCCCCTTATCCGTGCCTAATTAGTTTGACGGTAGCTCATGCGATCCTTACGTTAATTCCCGAATTTAAAGTTAGCCCGATATGATATAGGGTCCTTCTCCCCGGGCAAATAAGAACGCGTATCTCCCATATGCAAATATCAAGATGGCGACCGACATATTTCATGTGTAGCGTTAGCAGAAATGAATGTGTGTAATATCTCATACTTTTGTGTATTTGTAGTTTTAAAAGTTGATGAAAAACGTATAATACCTTTAAACATAAATATTTTTTCTGCCATAAGTCCCGCATTTGAAAGTCATTCTTATATTGCTGCAACTTAACAGACCTTCCTCCAAACAAAACTCAAAATGGTGCCAATTCTGTTGTGTTTAAACGAACTAAAGTATACTAAAAATCTCTAAAATTTATTAGACACCCAGATTGCATAGTCTTTTCGTAGAAGAAGATTATTATAGCGTGTGGCCGATTCCGGTCAGCGCAGAGAGATTTTGGCGGGACAGTAGATGGCCGTGAGGCAAACGAATACTCAATTAGTCGGCCGGCCGACAATGCAAGCAATTTTAAACCCTATTGACATCACATAAAACAGAGTATTTTTTCGTACATTCGCGATCTGCGGCATCTATTTATGCGAAATTATATGTAATTAAGAAAATGCTGTCAAGGTCGAAAATCGTTTTTCTGTTCTGAGTAGTCCTTGTAGTCGGTTCCAGTCCCACATAACATGCCGCCTAACGATTTTGTTCTCAAAACTGTGTCTAAAATCTTTTCTTACGAAATGACTATACAATCTGGATGTATAATACCATTTTAGAGAGTTGTAGCGTATTTTAGTTAATTTTGACAACACAGAATTGGCATCAATAACAAATGAAAAAATCGACAACTCACAAAAACTACCAATTATCTTACTACGATGGGTATTGTTAAACTTTGATTTGTCTACGAATAATATGAAATGTCATGAACTAATGAAGAAACTTTCACGAGGCGGTCAAGCTCCCTGACATCCGCACTTGACAGAAGTGACGGATTCAAGGCCGAACTACATTCAAAGTAAGTTGGCTAATTTGATCTCAAGTTGTTCCCCACTAGCTATCTCTGAAATAATATATAAACTATTCTAAGTACGGCGCTTCTCTACAAATAAGTTATTTCTTGTACTAACTACTTTTGCGTATATAAATATTAAGTTTGATCGCGTAAAATGTTCATAGGAGTTTCTTTAATGAGTACATAGATATGTACTTCCACAGCTCTTTTTCGGTTTTGACGAAACTATAGTCAGTCGGGACAAGTAGCTATAATTATACGTGTATAGATAACCAAAAATATATTTTGTATCAAATCCCAGCTGTCAATATTCGTTAGATCAAGGCAGAGGTATATTATTATCTATTCTGTGGCAGAGCCCTATATGAGGCCATGAAGAACACTATCAGTTTTAGCTACTAACCACTATTTAGACTTTCCTTTCCTTGACACCAGTGTGAGAGAGCAACATAAATATGATACCTCCTGATTGATCAAACTGCTTTGGGAATAGGCTTCGAAGTAACTTCAATTTAACATAGGTGTAGCCTACTTGATAAAATTTTGGAACCTTTAAGATTCAAGCTCTTGCCTGTATTTTCTCCCAATAGAACTGGAAAACCAAGCCATATCATTTTAAGTAGGTAGACCCTGGCCCGACACTAACGCAAGAATGACGATGATAACAAAAAGGATTGTTGATAAAACTGTATATTCTCTTCAGCCTCTGTTTAAATCCGTATACCCGTAAGATAAGTCAAAGCTCAAGTTCGTTAGCGCAGTCTCGCCGCAGTACAGCACGAATGCGTAAGCTAGTTAGCTTCCACATCATCTGCATACGCTGATTTAACACCCAGCTTATGGACTGCACTAACTCTCTTGGTTAAGTTTTGTGACTGCATTTACATCTTTATAGTTGAAGGATTGAGTTGAGATTGAAGACAAATTTATTAGATAATGCAAAACATATAAATAGAAGTAATTGAATAATAGTTCGTCTATTCTAATGAATTACGGTAAATCAATGTATATTTGCTATGGAATAAACTGGAATAAAACTTTTGACAATTATTTTATTCTTTTCCCTGTTGTCGCAACCCATTCCAGGTACATAAAGTACACATTGTACTCTCAATATTATTTCCGAGTATAATCTATTCCTGTAATTGAGTCCCTAACATATATCCTTCGATAATTCTGCGAATATTATATTTGTTTAGGAAAAAATATATAATAAATAAGAATAAAAGCTCGGGCCCTAGATTTCCTTGATTTGAAACACACTACTAAAGCCGGGTACAAGGCCGTTAATCCATTAATCTTTAATTAACGAAGTTACCATTTTCCGTAACAGATTAACTTTAAAAATTGTTAACGGATTCATTAACTTCCGATAACTTTCCCTAAGTCCTTTAATCGTTAATTAAGTACTTACTGTTTGTAGACTTACGGCTGGATCACTGTTATATGGAATGAGGGGTAAGTTGATAAGAAACAATAGCTTTAGCCACAGTCCGCAATGATATTGAAGATTCGTTATCCGCTACCGACTACTCATCTCACAGAAATGAAATCAGTACCCCTAGCAAGAAATACTATCGTAAACATATCAAGAGAACGGAGCATTGTGATTGGCAGGCTTCATACACACACAGGTTCACAGTAGGTAGATTTGTAATGCTTCGCTCTGTCGTTACATTTGCGATACGGTTACGATAGTCTTTCGTGTTAGGGGTACGTGAAGTGTAGTAAATTTCTTTCCTTTCCTTGACACCAGTGTGAGAGAGCAGTATATATGATACCTCAGGAGGTATATTTATACTGCATTCATGCTTCATCGTTTTGTCCTGGTTCGGACATGTAATGCTCAGGGAATGAAGTGATGTCGTAAGAAAAGTATTAACTATGGAAGTGGAAGGCTACAAGGGGAAAGGAAGACCTAAGAGGAGGTGAATGGACTGTGTGAAGGATGATATGATTATGAAGGGAGTGAATATTGAAATGACTGCAACTAGAGATGAATGGAAGAAACACACATGTTGCGCCGACCCCAAATAAACTTGGGATAAGGGCAGGAGGATCATGATGTCCTCCTGATTCATTAAATTGCTTTGGGAATAGGCTACACCTACTTGATAAAATTTTGGAACCTTTAAGATTGCCAAACCCTTGTCTGCATTTTAATACTTTAATCTAATAAACGGACAACATAATTATGATAAATAAAAAAATATTTCAGCTAAATCTGACATACTCGTAAAATATAGGCAAACAAATACGGTTCGCAGTATGTTATAAATAATACCCGAAGGAATAAAATATGATCATGACAAACGTTTGGGGAGACCCGAAACCCGATGGAAAATTTACGGGACGGCAACAGATGAGACTAAGAATATTGAAGAAAGGTAGGATGCGGATGATTCTCTATCAAGTCTATATGAAGAAGGTATCAGAAATCAAAACCTTTTGATATAAACAACACCACTATTTTTCATTTCGCTAACGTTAACAACAATATTGGTTGTTACGTCATATGCATTGCTAATCAGTTCGGGGACTTGTGTCTTCTCGTTAGAACATGGGGACCCAAGAAAAGCCTGCTTCAAAGCCTTGTCCATGAATCATCGTGTGAATCGCCTAGCAGGTGATATTGGCTTGGGCCCCAAGATACAAGGGCCTCATACAAGCTAATCAAAGTTGTATGAGGCCCCACCAAGATCTTTTGGTTTGGTTCAATGCTTTAGAATTTCATTCAACCTTACTGTTTAATTGTAACAATTATTGGAGCCAATCAGTACCAGGACTTACTATAACGAATATTCGTTTACCATGGATGTAGATAGCGTTGTGTAGAATGTTGTAGAATTTTTATTTATTTATTGCTCTTTTTTTACTAATCAAACTTTGTTTCAGCCTGTCAGTGGCCTCTCATTGTGTATCTACTAAGCTTAGTTTATTCAGATAGAAATAACAAAAAATCCATATTTTAGTTATTCCTGCCTGGATGGATTAAAATATTAACTATTGACTGAAAAAAAATCTTTGTATACACAAAGGGATCTCTGTGTTCATTGGACAGACTGATCTTTTTACGATATGTTCCGATGTAGATGAAAAAATGGATTTACTATAATTTCACTACTATTTTCATTCAATCCTAACATTTTTTTAAACCAAATACAGTCGTGTAAAAAACGTACGAGTATGACACAATTTTTTTTGACGAGAGAATATGGACATTTTAGAATGTATTTTTGCTATTTCACAGCAGGTAGGTTCAATAAAAGTAATAAATTATTTTTTACCTTGTATTGTTATTTTTAGGAATGTATTGCTTCCACATGTTTTTTTTTTTAATTTTGGTAACGTTTTCGTTCGTATACAAGTAATGTTACTGACTCCTGACCTATGTTGCGCATCGGTAGAGCGTTCATCTGCTCAATCAGAGATCACTTTCCGCTAACTGCAAATATTTGCATCGGTATAAGAGTTTTATGTGTGAATATTATGTAGATACATCTACAAAAAAGTTATCTAAGTATATTTATCCACATTCTAAACCCATTACACCAGCACAGGTTAGTAGACAGTATTGTGTAGAATGTCCCAGAGTAATAATTAGATTATTTATGTACGACCATACCATAATAATTAATTACATGTTGTAAACAATAGAGAACGAAATTAAGTTAAGCGTCTCATTTGAAGTACACAAAGTCTTTAAACGTATCATCCACTATAGAAAACTTAAATTGCAATTCGGCTTTGTAAAATTCAGTTATACGGTAAACTGGGATGTTGTAAGTTTTACAGTAATTAGCTGAACTTGCATCGTTACCTACACTAGAGTTAAGAAAACAAAGAGCTTGCATAAGTAAACAGGGTTGGTTTTATAACAAGTCTGGTAAGGCTGTTTGCAAACGTACATTAGCAACATAAACAAATGGTTGTTATTTTTGCATAGAAGAATAAGCAAGCAGAAGTGGTAGTGTGCAGGCTACGTCTGTCGAAGGACCGATGGCCGTTGGAGAAAACAATTCCTAGAGTAGAGATCGCGAAAAGGCGAAGAGGAGGTAGGACACCAGCTACCCAGATGAGCTGACGACTTGAAAAAGTGCCTGGGACAGACTGGATGCGGTAAGCAAAGGATCGAGAGCACTGGCGCACATTGGGATCCTATGTCCAACAGTGGACTGCATGCTGATTTACATACAAAAGCATTACAGCATAGAAAATATAATGGTATTACAGTCATCATCGTCATCCCAGTTGTATCCGAAGCTTGCAGTTTGGAACCTGGGAGTACTCTTCCTTTCTTGATAGATTGGTTATCTTGCCTTTTATGGGACCGAACCCTGTGAGAAGCAAACGCTTTATCCGTCCATCAGCAATCAAAAGTTCAGTACCAAACTAAAATCTATTATTGAATGAAATTTTAAATCAATTAGTATTCTAACTATTCAAATCGATTAAGAATTAAAAGAATGAATCACTCAGGTGGGACTTGAACCGTTTCCCACAGACAGTTATATAGGAGAATTTGGAATGCTTCAAGCGAGGCTCGGTAGCTCAGTGGTCAAAGCATTGCCCCTGTAAGGGACTCGTCACGGGTTCAAGTCCCGCCTGACCCGCAGTCTTTCCCTTACAGGGGCGCAGTTATCAAAAAATCAATGTTGAAAAATGATTGTAACATCATTCATTGATTCCGATAGTTCGTAAGAAAATCGGTAGATGACGCCACGTCGCCTTAAAGACGTATAAGATGGGAAATTTGAATCATATCGGGCGTGTCTCGGTAGCCGAATTGGTCAGGCATTCCCCCTGTAAGGGAAAGACTGCGGGTTCGAGTCCCGCCCGAGAAGATTCTTTTTCCCTATGTATTCGATTTGTATAGTTAGCATACTTATTGCTGTAAAAAAAAAATTCCTTCTATTCCATTCTTAATCGATTAAAATATTTTTTTTTTTTAAATGAATATTAGAACCGAAGTTACTAATATTCCCTCTAACCCCTCCAACTAATCTAAAATGCTTGTGCTAAGAGTGGGTTCACGCCGGTAGTGTAATGGCCAGGATCGAACCCAGGACCTCTCGATCGTAAGGCCGACTCCTTAACCACTAAGCTACCGACGCTTGAATTAGCTTTGAAGTGAACATGGATTTTTTATATTTTTGTTCAGTGAAAATGTACAACAAATTAACAGCAATCATCATTGTGTTTGTCGAGAAGTGTCCCTCTTCGTAACGAATTTGTTATAAGTATACAATTTTGTTCATGCTGTCAATACCTACTACTGATATTAGCTTGAACTTTACCACTAAGTAACTGGGTTAAGCTATGCGTGGACGAAATATTCAAGTAATTTTATATGCTGACTGTACTTTATTATATTCTCTAAAACTTTCCTACTCTATTTTAGTCAATCCTATAAAATATAGTTAAAGAGCCCGAGTTACTTAAAGAGGCGTCCTAATTTTTTATGAAAGTTTATAACATTTTTGTGTTAGTTCCATGAAGAACGTATTGTACCACGGTAAATTATTGATATATCTAATAATATATAATATATATAAATAGCGGCCTTATAATGTAACTTTCTTTTATATCCATTCAATAAAAGCCGAACCCCTAAAGGCATATTCTATTGAAAACATTTCGATAGAGCATTTATTAGAGTGTTTTTCATGCGAGGAAACGATAAGAAGTAAAAGATAGAAAACTAAAACGTAAGAGAATATTACGGAGAAATTGACTTCATAATCAGTTTCCTCTTTTCTACTCAAAGTAAAATTAACGCGTCGTCAATCAATGTTAATAGCATTTGCATAAACTCATAAACTCACGCCTGTATTCCCCGAAGCGGTAGGCAGAGGTGCTAGCACCCACAGTTCGCCAGTTTATGTTTAAGTCCCAATGTAATAGGTGGCGAGCCTATTGCCATTAACCGGGCACTTATAAACCTGCGATAAATACACAAATAACTGCGAAAAGCATCGAAAAGTCATTGGTGTGTGCCATGGTAAACCTGGGATCGAACCTGCGACCTCGTCTCAGCGGTCCATTACCCATACCACTAGGCTACCGCAGATATAGCATTTGATCGTTACTTATTACCACATAATATAATATAATAATGTATTCTGCGGTTTCAGTAATTAATGGGTGAGCTTCCACCAAGATCTTCAGAAGCCAAGCCAATCTCACCTCCTTATTGATTGACAAATAACTGGCGCAGGTTTGCCTCTATGACTGCGGTAAAACTAACAGCAAAACCTACCGTGTAATAAAATATTAATAAATGAAATAGTTTACAAATCTTTTTATAATGGAATGCATCTGTCTATAGTAAATGTTGTGTTATGATTCCCAGAAGACAAACTTAATTTACATATTCGATGTTTTTTTTTCACAATTTATATAAGGTTTAGGGGCCACAGTGTTCAATAAATTAGAATTTGTTAAGCTACTTTTGTAGTTGACTGTACGCCTTAGTTTCTATCTATCTATTGTAGTAGTACGATGTTCCTAACCTTGCATAATAAAATTCTCAGATGATCGCATTCTCCTGAAAAATTATATGTTTATAACTCCATGGGTCTAAATCTATAGAGGAAATAGTCTGGTAAAGGCATTTCGGATCCTATTCAAGAGTGGATGAAATGCTTCCAGTGATTAAATGCTTTTTTTATTCTATACGAAATACCCCAATTAGTTTTCTAAATTATAGCATTGAAGGCATAAACCTAATATAAAAACTTTTTCAGGTCTACACGAAGGTTTTAAAACATTAATAAATTATAAGCACCTAACTACCCAAATTACCTAACTAAACGTGAAAACTTTCTCTAAATTTCAACCGAAATACCGTGTGTGCATTCTGTGTGTATATGTGTGTTTAATGTACAACAATAATAGTGTATGTGTACTCTAGTGCCCTGAAATGTATCGGTACAATTTGCACAGATTGGTTTCACATCGGCCGATATCGATGGACGAATGCGTACTGTTAATCTGTACCAAAGTGTAATTGTGTCTTCTTGTTGAAATACAAATTGGTGGCGATTGTTCAATTTGTATCGTATGACTTTGTTTTGTTTTACTTAGCGTCATTAACGGGTCATTAATAGTCAACAATTAGTTACAATTACGTAGAAATAGCTATATATACGACGTGAATTTCATATTGCTAGTAGACTCATTGAGCATTGTTCATCACGGTACGGAAGTACATAGGTATCAGTGAAATTTTAAGGCGTGTTGAGCTGAAGTAATTTATATTCATGCTTTACGTCTGTTAATCCCTGTGGGAGTAGGCAGAGATATCAACACCCACATTACGCTAACTATCATTTTCGGTCTCACTTAATAGGGGTCAAGAACTTAATGATATAAAAACGTTTACTTATCAAGAATATAATATTTCTTATTAAATAAAATATAAACAATGAAAGGTTGAATAGGTGACACGAGGTCAAGTAAGAGCCTAATAGAAAAAAGATTACAAGCACAAAATTTTTCAAAAAAAATTCACCTCTAAACTCGACCATCTGACCTTTGAAGTATTAGGTACAGTCATCGTCAGAATGATCTTCACTAAAAAGTCTCAAAATGATTTTAATATCAAGGTATTAAGGGCAAGTCAGATTGTTTTATTGGTTTAAATTGTATAATTATACGCACTAAAAGTGTGTACAGTCAGCAACAGAAAGATGTTGAAGTACAAAGTACTCAAAGTTATCTTAATTTAGTTTTTTTATAGATTTAGTTTCAGCTTTAGTTAGGACATTAATATCATTTAAATAAATAAAACATTGATTTGCCCGTAATACGAGAGTTTTAAGATCATTTTGAGACTTCGTCGTTAAGATATTTATGACGCTAACTATAACAAATATCAGTTAATAGGATTTTGAGGCCTTGTACATCAAGATCGATCTGAAGCTAACTAAATATAGTATTTTTATATTACCATAAAAAGTGAAAAGCATTGTCTATGTATATTTAAATATATATATAAACATCTATTGTAGAGTACATCAATCATAATAGCGAGTATAGAACAATACGCTTTCAATTTAAAATGTTTTGAGTTGAAATGCTTTTATTCAAATATAGTCATTAGTGCAGAAGTGAGCTCTTATTTTTCAGAATATAATATCTAACCAAACTTTATTGCTAGAAAAAATATTGGTCTTTTGAATTTTTGCTAAAGTGGTTTCTTTTTAAGTGTTATTCATATACAAGATTGGATCACCGCCATATTTTGGATTAACGACCTCATCTATACTGAATTATATAAATTAAAACTTGATATTGCTCGCAACTCCTCCCCCCGAATTGTGAAAGCAACACGCCAAAAAAGCAATTGCTGCGAACAGAGCAAATTATCAACAAAAATGCTTCTTCACAAGAGATATAAAGAAGCACTAAAGTTCCAGGCCTATATTCAGCAGTGGAATGCTATAGGCTTATTGACTTGACTTGACATCTATTTTCAGTCCCTGCACGGGTCGCGGGGTACTCTTGGGAGGATCAGATAAAAAGCTTCGACTGGTATTACATTTTATGATTATTAAAATTTATGTTTATTACATTGATGGTTAATGTTATTCTACCGTCTCTACCATGGTGAATGTTCTGACGAGCTCTTCCAATTAGTCCCACCCTCTCCTTTCCTACACAGGACGACACGTGCAGGGCTAAGATGCCATCCATATACGGTGCAGAGTATGCCAGCTAGAACCAAGCGTTTCAGTGACTCGTTCCTATGCCGCACCATTAAGACCTGGAACTCCCTGCCAGCTCACGTGTTTCCTTCTTCCTATAGTCCCGGGTCCTTTAAGCGGGGCGTGAAAAGGCATCTAACGAGGCCGCGTCACGCTGAGTGCCACCACTGTTAACATGGTACATGTTTCCGATGGTGACCCTTTTTCCGAGACTTTGCCTATAGCTTAACATCAGGCGAGGTGAAGTCAAATTGACGTGTCCTATATAAAAAAAAATGTTAATGTCGAGCTACAATGCAGTACAGCATCCATTAATATATTAAATAAATAAGTTTTCAGTTTGATTATTAATAAAAATAATCATAAAAATGACATAATCGTATTTATAAGTAACATGTAGGTAGGTTTTTAAAGTTACGCAATACTTTTTGGGCAGTGTGACCGGCCGGATTTGAGTCAGTATTTTTGTATTTTGATTTATACAGTTGCCTGGATTTCTTTTTTCATTCAAGTGAGGATGTGAAATTTAAAGCCACGTATTTATTACTAGCTATAGCCCGGGGCTCTATGATAAAAATCCTTTATGCTGTGCCAAGTTATCGTCTATCTCTGTGCTAAATTTCATCCATAGAATACCTATAATTTATTGAATACAATCAAAAATTTATCGACCATAAACTTAGAACTCTTAGTAGCCAACCTCACCCATAAGCCAATATACCTGCTTATTATTACCCCATACTATAATATAGTTACAAAATAACGTAAATTTATTAATAATAATAATATACAGACAAAGGACTCACTAGACTGCAATAGGCTCGCCCCCTATAACGTGGTGGGCCCAAATCACAATTGGCGAAACGTGGGTGCTAATACACCTCTGCCTACCCCTTTGGGGATTTACAGACGTTTTAGTGTATGTTAATAATGGTAATATGTTATCTAATACCAAAAAATATTAACCTCACAAAAAGATCTCTGATCACAACGCACACGCTATTTATATAACGCATATAGGGACGCGCTATACCCGATAGCTATAAAGCTCCCAACTGTTAGATAGCAGTTCACACAAAAACGACTTACCTGATTGATGTGAAATCTCCCGGATATCGAGGAACCTATTGTGTATGTGATTTGTGTAACGGCACTCACGATCCAACCAATCCTTTTGTTGGGCCGTGAATGCTGGGCTTAAAATGAAAACAAATATAAACCTGATATTGTATCCGACTGCAATGCTGTAGGAAGAGTTTATAAAAAAGATATTTTATTAATTTCAAAACTGATATTATAGATAACTCCTATAAGTTATTATTGTCAAAGTAATTAAACATGTCCATCCAAAAGTTACCTGTAAGAAATCGTTTGTAGAGATAAGGCTGCCATTTGTAAATTGAATGATTTTTTTAAAGCAATAAGTATGCTAACTATACAATTCGAATACATAGGGAAAAAGAAGAATCATCTCGGGCGGGACTCGACCCACAGTCTTTCCCTTACAGGGGGAATGCCTTGACCAATTCGGCTACCGAGACTATCAAAAAACAATGTTTAAAAATGTTTGTAACATCATTCATTGATTCCGATAGTTCGTAAGAAAATCGGTAGATGACTTCACCGTCGCCTTAAAGACGTATAAGATGGGAAATTTGAATCACATCGGGCGTGCCTCGGTAGCCGAATTGGTCAAGGCATTCCCCCTGTAAGGGAAAGACTGCGGGTTCGAGCCCCGCCCGAGATGATTCTTCTTTTTCCCTATGTATTCCATTTGTAAATTGTTTCATAATTTTATCCGTTCATGTACATTGGTATACAATGAAGGTTTATCTTATGTTATCGTAACACCATTTAATCGCAAAAGTTATACTATTATAAGAGCAATTTAAACAGTGAAGTTATCGGCGATTTCTGTGTAGCGGTGTCAGAGGTCGCGGGTTCAATTGCTACTCAGTGTAAATATTTGTAGTAATTAATATGTACACATATTTGCACTGCTCCGAGTATAAAAACTCGATTCACATATCTCTCTCTTTGTATATATTTAAAAAAAAATATGCTTGAGAATAATACCTACTTACCTAAGAAAAAAAACCTTCAGAAATCGCCGTTGACGCCCTACTAAAACCGCACGAGGTTATGTAATGCGTACCTATTATGGGGAGGAGCGCGGGTAAGGAGAAAAATCCGTACATATTTTTAGACCTGATACTAATGGATCAAAATTAATCTCCTTTGAAACTAACTATAAAACTACGAGGGTTTAACATAACATTCTTAAGAACTATTCATCTCAGTTATAAATTAGTAATAAACTACATAATTTCATGAACTAATCGAATTATTAGCCAATATTCATAAATTATACATGAAGCCAACATAACTACATCATCACTCACTTCGATGAATATTTGCTTGCCAAATATGGATGACAGGGATTATGCGTGGTTATGTATCTAATTAGTTATAGGAAATACATATGATGATATATGACTTGAAATACATGTGATTGTTGCTTATAATAAGGGTTTATTCATAAGTGGCAATATTTAAATAACCATTTCTGAACTATGGGACCCAACCAAGTCTCAAGTCAACCTCGCATACTAGTCTAATTAGGAGATAGAAAAATTATAATGTCACTTAACTACTTCATGGTTAAGTCATTGACTGTCGAAGTTGATAAATATCTTAAAATATCATAATGATAAACCTTTAAGAACGAAGTCATGTTTAAAATACATGTACTACTTATAATAAATAATATTGCCAGGAAAACCCCAATTGAAATTTAAAATTGCCTGAAGCTAAGCCAATGTCATAGCGATAGGTGCCCCAATAAATTTATATTTGAGTAGAATCCAAAGAATTCTCATGCATATTGCAGAATACAGCAGTGTCCATAAAATTTAAATTGCATGAAGAAACTTCGTATTCTGATACTGTACTAAAGTATGTAGTAGGTGGATCTGGCAGCCAGGTGGCCGAATGTCTTTATGTTGTTCGTAAGTTTCTGCCGAACAGTATCGAAGTCCCTATTGACTTTAGCTGATACTTTCAGCTTGTATGAACTCAATGGATTTGGCTTTTTAACTCCCTCGTCGTCGCAATGCTTTACGTTAGCTTCTATCTTTATTTTTTCTTGTACATCGTAAATCGAGTACAGGAAAAATAGATGTTTCAACATTATTTGAAAAGCACGTGGGATTTGTTTCATAGCAAATACCTTTTTCCGTACGGGAAACACAGTTTTATGTCTTTTGCGTCGTATATTTATTAGATACTGACATAAATTACTATCTCAATGATTTGGGTCAGATTTCATGATATTGGGCACATAATGAAAAGCCCCAGAGACTTCAATATGACGGTAAATGGTGAATTCTGTTGAGACAAAACCCCCGTGTCGATCCCGGTTACAAAATTCAAATTCTATTTATTTCAGACCATATAGTCCATATTGATTGTTAGTAATACATAGCGCTATGTTAGTTAAAATTAGGTACAAGAATAGAGTTATAGAATTAATAATCTAAGTTGATCAGTATCTTCTCGCTGGCACCGGTACAGAAACATGTCTTCCGCAGCAGTGTCGGAGAAAAGAGCAATCCAGCCGAGATGCAACCATCATCAGGACCTTGTTGGCGCTGGCCCGCACCCTACACACCAGTGAAGCCGCACGTGCACGCATAGTCGCATGGAAACAAGCGGTGCGCGCTTCCGCAAACGTCCCCGAAGCGCTGCAGTGCCGGGGCAGCCCCAACAACATCCTGAGACTATTGTTATACAGGACGCGGAGGTCGCTGAACCGTTTCTTACATGTCAACATCTAAGGCTGTCTTTACGGGTAGTTGGAGCCCTAAAAAGTAAAACAACTGGTGTAACTGCAATGCTTTGTTATATTCATTGGGTTTTAGAGGTCAAATGGCAGTCTTTTCACGGAAAATATCAAAGTTCAGCCAAAATACGCAGTTAGCCTGAAAAAGTGGACCCAAGACTCCCAGGTAAAAGCTTCGGATGTGACTAATATTAACGCTAGGATGAAGATTACTTTAAAAAATCATTATCTAAGTACAACACTTAAACTGAACGCCTGTGAACGAATTCGCAGATAGTGAAACTGACTGCTGTTATTTTTATATACCGACCTAAGTTTTCTCCTCGTGGCCATTATTACTGTCCATTACTAATCAGATCTGTGCCAGATCATGTCCATTACTCTGAACGAGTATAGTAATGATACAACTGCCCGCTTCTCATCATTACACGGACTAACGAGGATAATGGAATTGACGAGGCTTATAAATCTTTACATACATACATGTAATCACGCTTTTATCCCCGGTTAGGCAGAGGTGAATTAACACCCACATTTCACCAATAATTCTATTCGGTCCCGCGTAATAGGGTGAGCCTATTGCCGTATTCCGGGCACTATTTTGACTCGAGCCATGCATCTGAGGCTGAGTTTGAGCTGTATATATCTGTCTGATGTTAAACAGCCCTTAGTCGCCTCGTACGACACCGCATGGGAAGAGATGGGGTGGTCCAAATTCTACCCTGCCGGGAACCACGCGACTTTAGGCAGTACAAATGTCGTACAATATGTTAACTTACATTTTATATTAACCAATTAAAAAAATCTGCCAAATGTAAGTGTCCAGAGATACTTTTACCGAACTGAATTGTTATATGTATAGTAAAGGAGACCAACAAACTTTTCAACGCAAATGGAATCCATTTACAATAATGTTGCGCACGAATTATCTTATTTATTTTTCAAAAGATTAGATAAGTTTAGTTTATTTATACTATTTTATATGTGAAAGAGTTCATTCTCAACATTATCAAATTCCCTTTTACGTGTGCTAAGTAACTTTGATTCCGTTTCAACCACAATTCCTTGTTTTTGTATTCGATAAATCTGCGATCGACGTAAAAGTAACCTCAATAAGAAAGCGACAACTTCTCAAAGACGTTGAATATAAATGTTACATATATTTAGAACTAAATTGTGGTTCGTACGTAACTAGACAATTTCCATGTTATACAATTCAAATCAAATTCTATCCTTGGAATGCTCTAGTGTTCACTATAATAAAGGGTTTAATGTAATCTGAACCTATTAACATTTGATGAAATTATCTTGTCTCGGGAACATTTCAGTGAAATGAAATGTTTAGCGGCTGGCGCCTTTTGTTGTATAAATTAATCCAACAATTCAACACTATAGGGACACAAGAAATATCTAACTATAAAATAAGTACACAGTAACTTTCGAATACATAGGGAAAAAGAAGAATCATCTCGGGCGGGACTCGAACCCGCAGTCTTTCCCTTACAGGGGGAATGCCTTGACCAATTCGGCTACCGAGACACGCATGATGTGATTCAAACTTCCCATCTTATACGTCCTTAAGGCGACAGTGAAGTCATCTTACGATTTTCTCACCAACTATCGGAGTCAATGAATGATGTTACAATCATTTTTAAATACTGATTTTTGATAACTCCGCCCAAACTCGGTAGATGACTCCACCGTCACCTTAAAGACGTATAAGATGGGAAATTTTAATCACATCGGGTGTATCTCAGTAGCCGAATTGGTCAAGGCATTCCCCCTGTAAGGGAAAGACTGCGGTTTCGAGTCCCGCCCGAGATGATTCTTCTTTTTCCCTATGTATTCGATTTGTATAGTTAGCATACTTAATGGTGTAAAAATTCATTCAACAGTAACTTTGGTTATAAAAGCTACTCACTATCTTGACTCGAAGTCGTGACAGATGCGCGCAAGGGTTTGTTTAATATCATATTGATTGGTGTTCCTCCATGCTATCCTCAAAAAACACCCAAAAAAGTGCATGTTGTGACGTGAATGGGGTCATCATATTATGCAGGTAACATTACCATGCTATCATCTACCATCACTGGTAGTGAAGACTGGTAATACAAAAGATAATAAAAAGTAAGTAAGTGTAATTGTTTAATTCGCGATCGTAAAATACTCTTCACTCAAGGACTTCAACTTGTTAGCTTTTTCCTCTTATTAGGCTTTTTATCTTGAGTAAAATTTGCACAACAAAAAATTGTTTATCTATGGTGTACGAGTCATTTCACTTGACGGAAGCAGTGTTATCAGAGGCTTGGAATAATTAAATGTTAATAATGTTGTACGTAAATATTCTTGAAAATATAGTAGACAATTTAATTTCTACATGAAGCTTAGTCTTTCCGATTATTTGAAAATTTCCGAAGCTTTTCTTTAATCTAACAAATGTTGCTATAGTCGACCCGATTTGTTTAAAAAGGTGAAGTAAGGCGATAAATTGGTAAGGCAATAGTAGGAACCGTTGCCCTATAGACGGATATAAAGAGAAGGGAAATTTGAAGTGATTCAGGTGGGACTCAATAGCTCAGTTGGAAGAGCATTCCCCTTGTAAGTGAAAGGTTGTTGGTTCAAATCCCACTTGAGTTCTTCTTTTTCCCCATGTATTTCGAATATTAGGAAATCAACCCAATAAGCTATTGACTTTAAAGTCCTGATTGATTAGGTTTCTACCGCTTCTACTCAAGCACACACAAATAAAATTAATACAACCATTACAGTCTGCTCGTGCCAACATAAGTAAAACTTGACTTTAACAACAAAAGTAGCATTATGTTTCATATTTTCAATACAGCGAACGAACTATAAATAAAAATACAATATCCAACAAGTCAACGCATACAATGAAAATGTATAAAAGTTATACGAAGACTATAGGTTATAAAGGTTGCCTGTAAGAGATCGCTCTTAGCGATAAGGCCGCCATTTGTACATAATGTCATGTTATTGTCCATACATTTACTGTATTACTGGTGTACAATAAAGATTTATCTATCTATCTATCTATCTAACTATTATGGTCCGATATGTCGAAAAATTACAACGACTGACCTGACAAACAATTACGATATTTTTGCTTATGTACGTACAGTAAAGTTCATTAATTCATTTGCACCTTGGTAGCAATAATATTACCCTGTATTTAACGTTTAAATATTTTTAGCATAGTATATTTAACACTGACGTTAAGAGATTCCCTGGTATATCAGCTTAAAGATAAAACGATTTTTATATTGACATTCACTCACAGTATGTGATATTTAATATATGCATAGGGAGACTGATAATTGTTAGGTACATACTATCAATAGCTCTCTGATATAATATACTTCATATCGCATAATCGCATCTACTCACCATACGCATCGCAATATTGGATGCATGCGTAAGCATCAGATTTCACGCACTCACTTGAATAATCATGCGTTCTTGTCAGTGAGCAGTTTCAATACATTCGAAGTCCTAATTAATATGGACCTGCCTAACTGAAGCGTACCTAGAAAATGACGATCGTACGATACACGAATAGCTGACCCGGCGAACTTCATACCGCGTTTTTGGTGCCTACTATATTGAGCACGTATACTATTATAAACCTTCCTCTTGAATTACTCTATATATTAAAAGAAACTGCATCAAAATTCGTAGCGTAGTTTTAAAGATATAAACTACATAATGACGGATAGACAGACAAAAGCGACTTTCTTTTAAATTATGTAGTGATGATGAAGTTATAGTGAAGATTATCTATTCTGTGCTAATAGTCATTTTCAAATGTTAAAAGATGCTGGTAAAGTACTTTAGCAAAATATGTTTCAACTTACTGTGTATTATTTTTAAAATATGAATCCACACTTATAACACTATTTACAATACACAGCGTATTACCTTAGTGGACAAAGTGTGTGGTACGCTCAATATTTTTCACAATGTAAAGTGGTTTTGGAAGTAAAACAATCTGCCTAAACATACATTGGTTAGTTTGGTTTAATGTGAAAATTCTTGCTAACAGTTTGTAACGAACAGGCAAAAATAAACATTCAACATACGACCATAACACGGCTGTTATAGCTTATCATGGCGATATCCGAAAGTGGAAGGCCTAAAGTCAACAAATATATTGAATCGGCGATTAATATTTAATGTATGGGGTTCGAGTCGGCCGTATCGAAATTCACTAGTTTTCTCGTTTGCCAAGATTTTAACTTTACTGTGTCACCAGAACTTCTCGATATCCTTACGATCTTTACGATATGGTTGTAAATTGTTTTCAAATTTGGATCTGAGTTTTGACCGAAGGTTTTCCTAGCAAACAGAATATTGTCAATTGACAGGGTAATGATATTAAAGTAAAGCCAACAAAGCGAGAAAAAAAAGGTAAACAAAGTTTCAGCGGTTCCAAACATTTTGAAAATTATTTTAAAATTATTACGTATCATTTCAAACTCATTCCAGACAGGAATGAAATTGCTCATAAGATGGCGGAGCTGACAGTTTAGAACCGCTGTGCTGACAGCTTTCCTGCACTACGAAACACGCAACGACTGCTTTCGCTCGGCCATTGTCGCGTACGAGTGTCATGTGCGACAAGGACAGAGAAAATAATCGCTAGTTATCGCAACGTAACTCAGTAATGGTCGCTTTGGTTTCCCTTCTTTCTCTCGTCTCGTTGGCTTTACTTTAAAGTATGCAGAGTCCTGCCGAATAACAGACAAAGTTTTGAGATAGACTTTGATATTTTAATGCTAGTGAAACATAATTTGTAGACTTCACCAATTTCGTCACGACATTTCAAATGGATCGTCATGTTCCGACACTGAGGTTATTTATTTATTTTTATTTATGTATTATGAACAAGCAGCTACAAGCAGATGTGTTCACTTCTATTGATAAAATGTCTATTAATATTTTTTTTTATCGTCCGTCATTTTTTTAAGCACTCAATTGTCTAGCGTAGCCACATATGAAGTCGATTTTAAATGAGTT
This sequence comes from Eilema sororculum, assembly GCA_914829495.1. Taxonomy (NCBI): domain Eukaryota; kingdom Metazoa; phylum Arthropoda; class Insecta; order Lepidoptera; family Erebidae; genus Eilema; species Eilema sororculum. The sequence goes on along the minus strand of OU618552.1, from coordinate 11,714,486 downwards.
TATTGAGGTGGCAGAAATAACGTCCTCTGACAGTAAGTTTCAGTTATAGACCACTCTATTACTGAAGAAGTGATGGGCAACCAGTGTTTCAGTCTATCGAAGTCAATCAAGATTAGACTAAAAACATACCAATACCTACTTTTAGGCCCGTATTCTAGAATGACACTCAGCCTGAATCTCAATTTATCTGAGGACAGATCGTATAGGCCATAATATGTCAAACTATCAATGTCTATACAATCTGACATCCGATAAATATTGATTCAGGCTGAGTGTCATTTTAGAATGCGGGCCTTAGTCTGTTCAATAAATCAATTTTCATTCTGTGTGTGAGAATTGTCCTTCAGTTCTTGCTTCCAGCTAATATAATCTAGTACATACATAATATTTTATTACGAGCCTCCGTTGCGCACTTACTTGTTTCCATTCCCTCTTCAGTCGGCTCCTTATTTACATTGTCCAAAAGGTCGCCCACTCCTACTAAGGATATATTATGTGCGGACAAATATCATCTCGAGTTTGATACTTCTAGAGCTCGATTCTTGTCATTCTTATGACATCACTAGCTTTTGTCCGCGACTCCGCCCGTGTGGATGTTGGTTATCGTGACCAAATATAGCCTATGTGCCAATCCAGGCTGTCAGCTAACTCCATACCAAATTTTATTAAAATCGCTCCAGCCGTTTAGACGTGAAAGAGTAACAACATTTTTCCATCCATACTTACGTATAATATTAGTAGGAGTATGTAACAACCTACAATAATCTATTGAAGTTACATATTACGGAAATATAATTTCATGAGATATTAGTATATTCATTGTAGTAGTTTACAAATATGGTCGGTGAAAGCGCTAGTAGAAATAAATTGAGACAATCATCTTTTTTCTTTTATTTCTTTTATGTGTATTCTGTGTGAATTCTGGTATTGTTGCTTCGGTTGCATCCAAAGCTGAAATTTTTGAGTACAGAGTTCACTCTACTACTTCTTCTCTTGATTCGGCTTATCTCGGCTTTTGCAGGAACGACTACTCTCTGACCAAGGGGGCCCCTGAGAGGTAAACCTGCGCCAGAACCTCGCAGGTGATGTTGGTGAAGGCGCCAAATAATCACAAAATAATAGTTTACAAAAAGATTAATTTCGCTCGTAAATTGTTTACACATAACTTTAGTCGAGTGAAATGTAACATAAAGCGGCACCTGTTTATATGATCCTTTAAATACTTTGAAATTTAACCTTCTCTGTATTACAGTACTTAGTAAATGAACTCCCTTTGATGTTTTATTTGTGATTAAATGAACCCATTTCATACGACTGAAGAAAATAGCAGTACTGCGACTCTTTTGCCTGCGAGTGACATTACAAGAACGCTATAATGAAAATTCCATGTTCTCATTGTTCACTAAAGTAAAACCAACGAAGGGAGAGAAAAAAGGTAAACAAAGTTTCAGCGGTTCATTTTTATATGAAAATTATTACGTATCACTTCAAGCGCATTCCAGACAGGAACAAAATTGCTCATAAGATGGCGGATCTGACAGTTTAGAACCGCTGTGCTGACAGCTTTCCTGTACTACGAAACACGCAACGACAGCTATCGCTCGGCCATTGTCGCGTAAGTGTGACATGTGCGACAAGGACAGAGACAATAATCGCTAGTTATCGAAACGTAACTCAGTAATGGTTGTTTAGTTTTTTTCTCTCGTCTCATTGGCTTTATTTTAGTTTATGCCTAAAGCTTTACTTCTTTAAATTATGATACATTTTATCGGTACTGTTAGAGTTTCGAAGGGTAGCCCCAAAAAGCGGTAGTTTGACGCCGTTCACGATAACATGTGTACCAATAGTCTCAATACTGTGGATGACCAAGACCGAAACCGTCTGTCCTCGAAACTGAGAGATTTGGATACGGCCAGACCTAACGCGAAGATGATGATAATAATATTGTGAATACAGCTAAGAAGTCTTACCAGAGTCTATGTTCCCAGAAATTAATTACATACGTCGGTGTGAATCGTACCTTATACTCGTTCGGTATAGGACAAAGGATAAAGGTATTAAACTGACTTAAATATTTAGTTTTTAGGCCAGTTAATTAACCACACAAGGAGTCAAATCTATTGCTACTTACTACGTAGAGTTAGAGTTCGGAGGTCGAAATTAAACGAGTTTGTGAACCCTACCGGGAAGTTTTTGTTCAATTAATAATTCTATAATTTACAATAAATTTAAAATGAACGTATGATCAGCGTTATAAGTTAAGATTTTTTTTCCTTTTTAACTGGAATATATTTATGTTACCGGTAATGTGTATAATGCAGGTATTCTATACAATGCCTAGGTGCGATCAGGCAATGTATGAAATATTATGAATATTATTGTTCAATACATACTTTGCCTAGACAATGTATAAAATGCTTAGGCATTGTATAGAATGCCTGTTGTTCCACCGGTAATGTGTAAAATTAATCAATTTTGATCTGTATTTATCAATGTGCGTCGACTTTCATAAATTATTTTTAATTATTAATTATTATTATTATTATTTTGTTTCTCTGTTCCATGACTCTCGGGACTATGGAGTCCCGGGCCTTTGGAAGGCGTGCGTCGGGCCGAAGCCAAGACGTAGAGGCCCTTTTAAGAGAGTTTAATATACTAGATATAGACACACATGGCGGATACCACCCCCGAGCGCACAGTATGATACACCCGGGGATGGTCCCCGCTAGGTGCAGAGACTATTGGAATAATGGAAACTAGATTATGGGCTATGGGGTTGAGTCTTGGATGGACTGGTGAATGGGCTATGGGGGAGACTAACGGACGCCTGCCATGACAATAAGTCTCAAAATTGTTAAAAAGGCAGGTGGTGATTCGCCAACTCATTGCATGGGCCCCATTAAAATAGCCACGCATAGTGCGGCCATGGAGCAACACCCGTTAAGCGGCTAAGGTTGTCGAGAGGTGAGTCTGCGGGGTGCAAGATCGCGATACAGAAGTCGGTCAGCAGGCCCCCGGCGTTATGACATTTTACACTTCCAACCTGGAGCATAGGTTCCGCTCTTGCGACTCCACTCTTGGCCGGCCAATAAAGGTAAGCACAAGAGGCGGGGCGGAATAAATTCCAACCTTCGGGAGAATCAGGGTACGTGGTGTCGCCACTCACCAACAGCTCGCCACAAGTTGCCCCTGCGGGGTTATTATTATTATTATTGAAATAATAACTAATAATTAAAGCTTTGCAGCAGCCGAAACGTCGGTTTAAAAAGTAAATAATAACAAATAATATCGCAATAGAATCCTTAAAAAGTGGTTTTATTTCAATGAGTGACATTCGCGTAAACTTTAGACAATATCATATTAATTATTATATTAATATTAATTATTTCATAAATTGCCTGAACGTTTTAGATATTCTACTACTACTGCTATCACTACTACTAATTAGGAAAGCGGTTATTAATTATGTAAACGTGCTTGTAAAGATTACATTTAAAAGAAATTGTAGTAATATTTCATTTATTTTATGGTAGGTAGTTGGACATCTTAGAGAAAGCAGCATTTGACAGCCTCCGTGGCGTGGCGGTAGTGCACGCGACTGCTACGCAGGAGGCGCGGGTTCGATTCCCGCTCAGTGCAAATATTTGTATGCATGAATATGGCTATTTGCATTGGTCTGGGTGTTTCTATGTATAGTATGTATGTATTTCCAAAAAAAGTATCTAAGTATATTTATCCGCATTCTAGATTCCATAACACAAGCTAGTTAAGCTAAGCTTACCATGGGTCTAGATAGCGTTGTGTGGAATGTTGTGGAATATTTATTATTTATTATTATTGATTGTATTCGTGGTGAGCTGCAGCTCATATCCGCTGCACAAACTTGATTAATATAGCTTACGTTGTAGCTCGGAAAGCTGATCGAGTTTAATATTCCTCTCAGTATATTATATCTGTTGTTGAAACTGAGTTTCCACTAAGATTACTGTGATCTAGTGAAAATTCAGTTATATGTGACTTTTAAAAATAGCTCTTAACTCATAATTCATTTACTGATAAGGATAATCATCACACGTCATATTTTTCACACTAAGTAGGTAAAGCAAGTTTTTACTTAAGTTTCTGTTCTTACTCCTGCAGTCTTTTTTCTAACATAATATAAAATTGTAAAAATGTCAACAATTTTGAATTTGTGATTTAAAAATGTCAACAACAGACAACAATGACAGGTTTGAGTGCAGTCACAATTTATTTATTTATTTAATTAAGATTTATGCACACACAAAACAAACATTATATAAATTGCATGAAAAAGTCGGTACATTGGTATGGTATAATATGGTACAATATGGTACATATCAATAGTCTAATAGAGGTCAAATTTTACAAAGTCAATCACATAATACATACATACATACAATCACGCCTTTATCCCCAGAGGGTTGGGCAGAGGTGAATTAACAACCACATTTCACCATAATACCAGCAATAAATAGAATAATAAAAATTATAATTTAATAATAATAAAAAATATGTCTATTAGTATTAATTCGACTTAATGTTTCTCAAAATATATTTTTTCAGTTATATAGGTTATATGCAACATAAAGCAAACTTATTGTCATAACAATAAGAAATTTTAGACAATTTCCAAAAAAAAAAAACAATCCTTTACTTAAATGTGCAAGAATCGTAGCACTTTTTAATACCTTTTCAAAAGTTCGTGAGTTATACTTTAGTGTGTCAAAAGGATTCAGATATTTAAGAACTTATAGCATAGCCAAGACTAGACTATAAATACGTACGGGTGGTTGACGCTACGAGATTCTACGAAAGCTACGGATGCTACGGCTGCTACGACAAATAAAATCTTGTTATCTCTAATAACGTAGCAGGCAGTCCTTTCAATTTCTTTGTACCGAGAATCTTAGTCCGTAATTGGAGAGTGCATAAAGTTAAATGTATAGAGCGTTTCATTGAATCATTTTATAGAGGTCAGTTTTGTATGAGATTGTATTGAATATGGAATAATAGACCGAAACCGAGCCAATCTACGTGTTTCGAGAAATTAAAAAATTATACCACATCTTAAAAAATATACTCTATGTTTATCTAATCTAACGAAGAAGTAAGTTCATAAACGAATACTCTTCATAATTAGCGCTCTATTCAAAACTCTCGTTCATTAATCCAATAAATGAATGGGCTCGGATATGCCTATTTTAATTAATTTCAATCAGGATCGACACGGCCAACGAGTGGATGGCCATCGGCTCCACCGTTCATTGTGCTAAAAGCCTTGTAAATGGTTCAACTAATTAATTTATATCAACGTACTTGCTCACGGAGGTAATAAATGTAAAACGTCATTATCTGACTAGCGATTTCCTGGTTTCGTCCAATTTTACGATTTGAGACACGGGATCCGTTTGTTATTTTTACCCGACTGCCGAAGGATGGAGGGTAATGTTTTTCGGGACTATGTTTGTATGTATGTATGTAGTATGTCCATTTATTTGGCACGGCCTACAGCTTGAACGGCATGGCGGATTTGAACATGTGAGGTGTCATTTGATTTGCTGTGATTGTGTGAGTGACACCAGCTATATTAAAATTTCTAGAAAATCATAATGGTGGATTTTTGGCGCCAAAACGTATGTTCTCAAAAACATTTTTGACTCAAACATACCGAGTAGTGTATCAAAATGAAGGAAATTAGAAGGAGATTAGAAGAAGATACACATATCATAGCATAACTAAAAAGTATAATATAAATAAAAAATACCGACAGCCACTGAAAAGATCTTTCGGTGTATGATTGGCAAATGGGTACCGCCTGCTATCAAACTTATTTCGATCTTTTCAGTGTTGTTGTTTTTTTTATTGGTTGGTTGAGTTTTGCGAGAGTGACTGCTGTCTAACCTACCAAAGCCAAGGGGTAAACCTGCACCGGCGTCTCATCCATTGATTTGAATGTGAGGTTGGCCATGCCCAAGAAAGTCTTTAGAAACCAATCACCAATCACTATTGCAGACATCAACAATGTGACCATGATAAGATTCTTCAATATACTCAATTTCCCTGCTTCGACAACTTCGGCTATTGGTATTTTTTTCTGAATCAGTGTTAATGTTATGCTAGCGAAGTATAGATAACTAGCTATTGCCCGCGGCTCCACCCGCGTGCGTGTCGGTTATCGCGACCAAGCATAGCCTATGTCCTTTCTCATGGTCTAATCTACCCCTATACCAAATTTCATCAAAATCGTTTCAGTGGTTTAGGCGTGAAAGCGTAACATACAGACAGACAGAGTTACTTTCGCATTTATAATATTAAATATGGATTATGGAGGTGTAATCGGTGTCGATTAGTCGTACAATTCACATTCTTTCTCTATCCGAACGTAGGAATATAGCTGACTTAACTCTTTTATTCAAATTAGTAAATCACTCTATTGACTGTTCTGAATTGCTAAGTAAGATTGGATTGTGTGTGTCATCTGTGCGTCTGAGGAAGCCTAAGGGCCGGCGCCCATTATCGGCATCGGCGAGCTTCAGGATTTTTTTTTGGCCAAGCATAAATTGATCTTATGACTATCATCATAAAATTGAAATTTCAATGACTATCGTCGACTATTGTCGGCATCGATCGGCATTCTGCAGTGTTATGGTTACCAATTAAAGTTCAACCTTATACCTATAACAATAAGATCTATTGTTATTCGACAAATACAAATCCTCATGCTTGCCGATGCCGGCACTGGGCGCCGGCCCTAAGTTGCTATATGTGCCACTAACAACCTGCACCTACAGACAAAATTCATACTTAGTCAGGATGTGTCGAGCGTACAATTCACTATGCCATGCGTACGATTTAGATTTATTTTTCACCAGAACCAATCAAATTAAAGTCATACTAAGCAAAATATTCTTTGACAAGTTCTCTAAATAACCTGTTTTTTTCTTTGTTTTATAATATGTATAAATATACTTCGCTGATTAGTAAAATACACGATATGCTTATTGCATATCTGTCTACCGTCCGTGTACATAAAACATCATCATTCATTACTACTACATGTGAAAACTTATAATTGGCCATCTTTTTTTACAATTTTGTTTCTACTCTGTATTCTAGCTATAAGTTTTTCTGAAAGAATAAATAATAAATAAATAAAAATTCCACAACATTCTACACAACGCTCTAGAACCATGGTAGGCTTTTATAGCTTGTGTTATGGAATCTAGAATGCGGATAAACATACTTATATACTTTTTTTTTGTAAATACATACATATTATACATAGAAACACCCAGACCAATGCAAATAGCCATATTCATGCATACGAATATTTGCACTGAGCGGGAATCGAACCCGCGCCTCCTGCGTAGCAGTCGCGTTCACTACCGCCACGCCACGGAGGCTGTCTATAGAATAAAATAAAAGTAAAATAAAAACAACTAATCTTAGTAGTATATACTTAATATGGATCTATTTTCCATACTTTACGGTAGTGAAATCGGCCAGAATTACCAACCAGGGACTTTTTGATCATAAAACCAACTCCTTATCTAATATTATATTATTGCAGTTAAGTAAATATATACATGTTAACCCTTTACATGTACTGTCAACTATAAAAGTTGATTAGTGCAAAAATATTTATAAATCCTTTTTACATTGGAATGCATGGTGACCATAGTTAATGTAAAAGTTGTGTTAGACTCCCCCGAGGACAAAGTTAATATATTTTGATTATGATTTGTTCATTATTTTATAATCGACTAGCTTTTATCCGCGGTTCCGCCTATGTCCTTGCTCATGGTCTAATCTACCCCTATACAAAATTTCATCAAAATCGGTTCAGTGGTTTAGGCGGGAAAACGTAACATACAGACGACTACGAAAGCAACTCTGCTTTCGCATTTATAATATTAGTATGGATTTAACAGCTTTGATCATTAATTTAGAATTTCTTGAGCTACTTTTGTAGACTGTACATCGAGTATCCGTGTGTCGCAATATTAGTGTACTGTGTTGGCAGCGGACAGGAGGCACGGTTCGTTAGCATTTCCGCAACTTAACTCCGCACCGCCATCTTGCGGGCCACTCGGGAACGCCGGATTTGGGGCCAAATTAACAAGCACTGTATTGTCAATTAATATACGGTCAGACAACTGCTTTGTTGTCGCTAGTGCTGTATTTCTATGAAGATGTTAAGGGTCAAATGTTGTAAATATGAGATATAATCGTAAATATTATAAACTAAATAATTGCCATACTGTTTCCAAAAGACGGCAATCAAAGAATCTAAGAATCAAGAATCAATTTCATTTATTCAGTTTAGGCACATAAAGAGCACATATGAACTTCAGAATTTTACAAGTAACGTCAATCACAGAAAAAAAAATCATTGGAAAATGATTCTTTCGCTGGTTCGGTAGGTGGTTCTACTGAGAAGAGACCAGCAAGAAACTCAGTGAACTCGATTATCCTTCTTTTTTTTAATATGGTTTTATTTATAGCAAGAGATGAGATTAGGATGACCACGCATCTTTATCATTCAAGTATTCGTCTAATTTATAATAACCTTTTTTTATTAAGCAATTTTTCACTTGAATTTTAAATTTATTAAGTGGCATGTCTATCAGATCCTGAGGCATTTTATTAAACAATTTTATATAATTGCCTACAAACAAATTACCAACCTTATGAAGCCTGAGTTTTGGCAATGTAAGTTTATTTTTGTTTCTAGTTTTATTTTATTATTAGTCAGAGTTTTTTTTGAAGAGATCTAGATTCTTGCGTATATATAAGATATTATCATAAATGTATTGGAAAGCAACTGTTAAAATATTAATTTCCTTAAAAGCTTCTCTCAGCGAGTCACGGGGTCCGAGGCCATAGATTGCTCGTATCGCGCGTTTCTGTAATATGAAAATAGTCTCAATATCGGCAGCTGAGCCCCACAGCATCAGACCATATGACATAACGCTATGAAAGTAGCTAAAATAAACTAATCGTGCCGTTTCCTCATCAGTTAGTGTCCTTATTTTTCTAACTGCATAGGCAGCTGAGCTAAGTCTTCCAATAGGCTTACCCCCTGTTACGTGGCGAAACGTCGGTATTAATACACCTCTGCTTACCACTTTAGGGATTTACAGACGTGAGTAAATAATGTATGTATATAAATAATGTAATTCGGTCTTCGTAATACGCAGTTGAGAAAAAAGTTTTATTGTTCAATCGATTTTTCAAATTTACTGCACCCCAGCTGCACCATTAGGCGAGTTGCAGTAAAGACAAAGTAAATTTTAAAAAAACTTATACCAGTATATAAAAACACAACTACTAAATGATAATAAATATATTATTCTAGGACAAGCTATACGATAGTTTATCAAGCATGTAGATATATAAATTCAATTCTGTCTATCGCTTTAGGCGTGAGATCACTAAAACGCAAACATCTGTGAGAACAAAAGTTTCACTATTAGTCAATTACGTCAGTCAACTTACAATATTACTATCGACATAGCTGTGAAGGTCATTAGCTTTGCGGTAAATTATTACGTTCAAAATCAGAGTATTTTCGACCGTAGTTCGACTGTTCGTGTCTTAAAAAGTGATGCGACTACCGATTGGTTAAGTAAGTCAACTTACAATATTATTATCGACATAGCTTTGAAAGTCATTAGCTTGTCGGTAAATTATTACGTTCAAAATCAGAGTATTTTCGACCGTAGTTCGACTGTTCGTGTCTTAAAAAGTGATACGACTACCGATTGGTTAAGTAAGTCAACTTACGATATTATTATCGACATAGCTTTGAAAGTCATTAGTTTGTCGGTAAATTATTACATTCAAAATCATGATATTTTCGACCATAGTCCGACTGTTCGTGTCTTAAAAAGTGATGCGACTACCGATTGGTTAAGTAAGTCAACTTACGATATTATTATCGACATAGCTTTGAAAGTCATTAGCTTGTCGGTAAATTATTACATTCAAAATCAAGGTATTTTCGACCGTAGTTCGACTGTTCGTGTCTTAAAAAGAGATGCGACTACTGATGGGTTAAGTAAGTCAACTTACAATATTATTATCGACATAGCTTTGAAAGTCATTAGTTTGTCGGTAAATTTTACATTCAAAATAAGGGTAAATTCGGTCGTAGTTCGACTGTTCGTGTCTTAAAAAGAGGTGCGACTACCGATGGATTAAGTAAGTCAACTTGCGATATTATTATTGACATTGACATAGCTGTTAAGTTCATTAGCTTCGCAGTAAATTATTACATTAAAAATCAGGGTATTTTCGACCGTAGTTCGACTGTTCGTGTCTAAAAAAGTGATGCGACTACTGATGAGTTAAGTAAGTCAACTTACAATATTATTATCGACATAGCTTTGAAAGTCATTAGTTTGTCGGTAAATTTTTACATTCAAAATCAGGGTAATTTCGACCGTAGTTCGACTGTTCGTGTCTTAAAAAGAGGTGCGACTACCGATGGATTATTTAAGTCAACTTGCGATATTATTATTGACATTGACATAGCTGTTGAGTTCATTAGCTTTGCAGTAAATTATTACATTAAAAATCAGGGTATTTTCAAACCGTAGTTCGACTGTTCGTGTCTAAAAAAGAGGTGTGACTACTGATGGGTTAAGTAAGTCAGCTTTCAATATTATTATCAACATAGCTGTGAAGGTCATTAGCTTCGCGGTAAATTATTACATACAAAATCAGGGTATTTTCGACCGTAGTTCGACTGTTCGTGTCTTTAAAAGAGATGCGACTAATGATGGGTTAAGTAAGTCAACTTACAATATTATTATCGACATAGCTTTGAAGATCATTAGCTTTGCGGTAAATTATTACGTTAAAAATCAGGGTATTTTCGACCGTAGTTCGACTGTTCGTGTCTTAAAAAGAGATGCGACTAATGATGGGTTAAGTAAGTCAACTTACAATATTATTATCGACATAGCTTTGAAGATCATTAGCTTTACGGTAAATTATTACGTTAAAAATCAGGGTATTTTCGACCGTAGTTTAACGTTCGTGTCTTAAAAAGAGGTGCGACTAATGATGGGCTAAGTAAGTCAACTTACGATATTATTATTGACATAGCTTTGCTGATTCAAAATCAGGGTATATTCGACCGTAGTTTGACTGTTCGTGTTTTAAAAAGAGATGCGACTAATGATGGGTTAAGTAAGTCAACTTACAATATTACTACCAACATAGCTATGAAGGTCATTAGCTTCGCGGTAAAATAATACATTCAAAATCAGAGTATTTTCGACCGTAGTTCGATTGTAGTTTGATTGTTCGTGTCTTACAAAGTGGTGCGACTACCGATGGGTTAAGTAAGTCAACTTACGATATTAATAATGACATAGCTTTGAAGATCATTAGCTTTACGGTAAACTATTACCTTAAAAATCTGTGTATTTTCGTCTGTAGTTCGACTGTTCGTGTCTTAAAAAGAGGTGCGACTCATGATGGGTTAAGTAAGTCAACTTACGATATTATTATTGACATAGCTTTGAAGGTCAATAGTGCCTTTTACACGTACAGTATTTCTGGAAGGAAAATCGCATTTGCGTGTGGAAGAACGCGCGACAACCCTCTTTCTAGGGGCATTCAGGATTGCGTGACGGAGTGTACGCACGAATAATAGCGTAAATTTGGGCGGAAGAGAGGGTAAGAACGTGCAATCAGCGCTTCTCTCTGAACTGTCGTACGCGCGCAATCGCCTCTTTTCTTTCGCGTGGTCTATACCGCGTGAAATGTTTTGTGTACTTTGAATCCGAAAAGATATTCCCACACGATTATACGAGAATTTTGCCAAGCAATCTTGACGCTCAAGAAAGCATTGCGTGACCGTCTGAAGGCAACTATGGGCTTCGCTTAAAAACACACGTCAATGAAGTAAGCTATCTTACAATATTATTATTTACATAGCTTTGAAGGTCATTAGCTTCGCGTAAAACCCCAAGCTCCGTCTATAGGTACTAAATCACCGTGTTTTATGTTCAAAGTTTACGCATAAAAGACACTTTATCAAGCTAAAGTTTACTTAATATCGAGATACCAATATGCTCTTTGTAATAGCGAATCCTAATGAAGTATTTTATCAAATTCATATCTATTTATAGCTGCTGGAATGCCTTCATTATCTAAATGATTTCGGATGGCAATAAATGCGAGGAACATGGACGCACATCAATGGTGAAGGAGCCCTATAACCTGATTCCTGCCGGCTTATGCCTTGATCTAGTCTAATCATGTCAAAATAGTTCAAGGTAAGAACTTTTTGTTTTTTTTTACGTAATGTCTTTCAAAAATATCTTAAATCAATTTATATTATATAAATAAAGCCTCGTTTACGTTCATATTGTTGTCAAACACATAAATAACGATCAAAACTTTGTGTTGATCCATCTACTGCTATCTATTGATATAATTAATACCGAGTACACAACCTACGTGCGAAAAGCCAATTAATTTCTCTTTCTCAGCCTTCGTTGAATTGATATCATGCAGAATTGTTATTTTAACAAACACGATGATGTTGTACTCGTATGTAAAGGTTATGTATACACCTTTAGATACATCTTCACTTGTAAAGATATATTCTTGTTCGAATGTACCGTAAAGATAGATTTCCCTCTGTAAGTATGATGCACAGAACAACATATGTTAAACTATTTTTATTCCTTTTTTGATCATCTAGATCACTTCATCATATGTGTGTAATGTGGTATAGAGATCACTCCCGGGAGTATGTGCGTATTGGACGTGTCGGAGCGCGTAGCCGCACAAGCTCACAACCACACATCCGTTAACACAGGCTGCCACAGGAGCGATAATTCTAAATGAAAGATTTATTGTAAATGGATTTGAAATTATTTAACCAAACTTCACCCTACTCATGTTGTTAGTTTAATAGTGGATTACACTGATGATAGAAACAGCATTCCAGTTGAATGTGAATTGTGTTAAGATGAATTTCGACGCAATTATTTTTACGGGTGATACCCGATCTAAAGGACACATTTTACTACTACTATAAATGCGAAAGTTTCGATTTCTTTTGGCTATATGAATTTGTTAGTCAATTATGCTAAAACTAGCTTTTGCCCGCGGCTCCGCCCGCGTGGATGTCGGTTATTGTGACCAAACATAGCCTATGTCCTTTTTCATGGTCTAATCTACCCCTCATCAAAATCGATTCAGTGATTTAGGCGTGAAAGCGTAACATACAGACAGACAGACAGACACACAGTTGCTTTCGCATTTATAATATTAGTATGGAAGTATGGATATCAATACGAACGTACATAAATTTTAATCTAGAGTAACATATAAATTACTTTTTGCTCCAGGAACAAGTTCCCGTTACAGTTATTTACCTTTTTCCTACTTATCCTCAACACTAAACAAAAACGAACCTACTATTACTATATAGTGCTACTTATAAAGCCTTAGGGCATAAAAATTCCTAACGTTGCTTCCACACTTAGAGTGCCAATAAAGTGAGATTCAATGTCCGTCAGTACTCGTACGGCCACTATTCGGACTAACGGCTAATGTCCTCTGTTGAACAAAGGCCCTACTGTCCTTTGATGTGATGTAATTTCCTTTCCGGACTGTGATGACCAAACCTGTAACTAGAACGTAAATTGATCGAAAAAGACATTTGAATTCTAAAACGAAAGTGTGACTTTTCACAATAACGTTTGTGCGTTTTTCGGGTACTGTATCTCAAGAGGAAAAAACGGAACATTTGCTCAGATGAATTATTTGACATGATGCCCACAGCTACATTCTATCATCGCACCGCTCGCCATAGGCAGGGAATCCATCCCCACACATTGCATCCGAATACGGTGCGCACCGTGCAGTATGAAAGGAACTTCATCCCACATACGCTCAAGCTGAGTGGAATGAACTCCCTGCCACGGTTTTCCCAAGTGACTACAATATGGGGTTCTTCAAGAGGGGCATTAGAAGGTTTCTTCAGGGTAGGCAGCGCGAGTGTAACGGCCCTGGTGTTGCATACGTCCATAGGCCACGGTAACCACTTTCCATCAGGTGAGCCGTGTGCCTGTCTGCCACCTAAGTGGTATAAAAAATCACTTCACATCACAATCACTTTGTTGTCCGTCTGTCTGTCTGTTTGTCTGTCAACCCCTTTTTCTCAGGAATACGTGGAGGTATCAAGTTGGAATTCAAACCACAAACTTAAGTCTATAACGTCTTGAAGCTGTGGAAAAATCAAACTTGTAAGTCAACGGAATCAAAATATATTGTGGTTTATGTAGCTTAGGTAAGCGAACCCTCAGTGCGCGAGTCCGACTCACACTTGGCCGGGTTTTTTTTAATTCTGTTACTAGCTTTTGATTGCAACTTTGTCCGTGTCGGATTGTTGGTTTAAGAGAATACAAATAAAGCTATGAGCTAAAAGTTAAATAATTTATTATTTAGGTAGCAGGTCACCTCATTGTCAAGTTCCATTTTGATTCGACAGAGGTTGCAATGTTAAATCATTGTGTTTAAACGTCACTTCTAGTGTTTCAATTAAGTTATAAGCGTGGAAATCTAATAATACTAAAGAATAATTACTTGAACAAATTAACCCTAAAGGTTTTATACCCAAGTTTCTAGACGTTCGTTGTGAGAATTAGATTAGCCACAGATGTATTGCTAAAAAGATTTTTCGAATAGTTGGACATTTCACCAATTATACGTATTGATCGTTAAGTATTTCGTTGTACACATGAGCAAAGCTACAAAACTTAAGACATCACTCGATCATAGAACAGACATCTTCAGGCTGAATAAATAACTTGATATATACAAACTCCAACAGCAGACGTAATACCAAATATTCCGTAGCAATGTGCCCAAAACCAATATTTGCACATATCAACCACATGCAGTAAAATTCACATCGTTTATTACTGACTAGAACGGTGAATAACGTCTGGAAACAAATCAAAAATTGAACTCTCTCCAATACTGGAGCTGCGTCTATGGCGTAAAATAGGGTGCCGTCTATAAACTATCAATGGCCGAGATTCATTGAGGGACTAAACCGCAGTGGTGTTTATTGATTGGTCTCTTTATTTACGGATAGGTTACCCGGCTGCTGAGTCATAGGAGCTTTAAGATTATAGTATTAACGTGTTTTTAGTATTTTTAGTAATAATTACTTGGAGAAGGGATGCTTTGTTCCTCCGATGCAAAATTAAGATCCTTTTATCCGGCAAGGTGGTGGGCCGCGGTCCAACAGATATGTTACAGGAGATGGATAACTGGATTGGAAGTAAACAACTTCGTATGTGAGACCGCTTTATTTACACACCCCAACAGCCAAATCTTGAACACGATACTCACGGCGCGACTGTACCGCACGATGCACTAGGAGGTCACTGCGCTTACAGTCTTATTCGCGACACTCACACTCGTACTGATGGGGTGTAGTAAAGATGTTTAAGCTGCGCAAGAACGACCTTGCGATGGAAAGTTCGTTGTTCGAATCCTGGCCTGCCAACGTGAAAGCATTCCTAGAGGGGTTAAAAGGAATACCAGTAATTTCCATCACTGTAACCTTAGTAGTACCCTTTAAAAAATAATATTGGAACAGAACTCGACATTTTAAGCATATATTGATACGTCCATAACTATAGCCATTCGACTGATATTTTATCTACCAACGCTTCGTTTCTCTCAAATATGAATTAATTAATAAAATTACTCGTAATGAGAACGGAATAACTAATTAGTCACTTGTTCAGAACCCTCAGCAAATAATGTTAAGTCTACATTGTGATATACATTATGATACACACATGGTTCTTTACGTGTGTAAACGCTTGATGTTCAGTTTATTACATCCTTTTAAGGACGTGAATATAATTATTTAATTAAACGAAAGGCGTGCATATGAGAGCTGTGTTTTATAAATATTCCAATTCCTTGAACAGTTTATTTTTAACGCTTAATATTAAATAAGCCTAGAATAGGTTTCTGGCCCCATAGAAAAGTAGAACAATCGTGAGTAGAATTAAATAATCAATGTATGGAATTGACACGTATTTTGACGTTTATGGCAGTCGTAGACACATATCAATCCCATTCATTGAATATTCTATCCTATTCTACTAACGGACTGCCACTTGTCTAGGAAGACTGTTTTTTAGGATGTTTTAGATTGTTATAAAATTAAATAAATAAAATTGTATTCGCTTTGTGTGTGCATAAATGTTAAATAAATTAAAAAAAAAATAATATCAATATGTAGAAATACGTAAAACGTTTAGTTAGAGAAAATGGACTCTGAAATTATATTAAGACATCCGCAGCCGCTGTGCAATGAGAATGTCAAGGCTCAACGAACCCGACCTAATGCCGGGTACATTATATATAATCACTAGCTGTTGCCCGTTGCTCCACCCGCGTGGATGCCACTTATAGCTAAATTAAGATGTAAGCTATCCTATCTTTCAAGTTGGATCATATTATTATATATTCTTGAACTCCTAGGTTCAAGTGTAATAGCGAGTGTCCATGGACCCCCCAGGGGTTCAAGCGGGGGGTTCAAGTGGAAAGAAGGAACTGCACACGGTGTGCCAATTTGATTAAAATCGGTTAAGTAGTTTAGAAGTTCGTCCGAACGTGACACGTAAGTTATATATATTAAGAAGATATAGATTCTTGTCAGATGTATGAAATATCCGAAATATTGAAAATCAAGTCTACTCTGTTGTCATTCAAATAACACCTGCAATATAAAATACAAATTGTACTCGTAGATTCAGTAGATGGATAGCGACATACGGATTCCCAATTCAGCCCTATCGGCTAATTGGATTCAGGTAACAATGTTTGCAACCCCGAGCTCTACTTATATCCGTCCTTATGGTGTTGTTAATTTTATTTTTCATGCGCATGAAGTATTCCTACATTTTTTTTTCAGTACTCAACTTTATTTTTTCTTTATTTTATTTATTTGAGGTGTGATATCTGTTTAGTATCAGATACAATCGCAAAAGAGTGTAACATCGCTCAGTATAGTTGTGTTACCAGGGGGTCGTTATATTTTGAACCCATGAAAACCTTTTCCAGGTATAAATATAGCCTACGTGTTATTCCACATAATAAATCTATCCCAGTATCAAATTTGAAGAAGATCCATCTCCTTCCCAAGATGTCACATTTTTATGTTACCTGTAGGGTTTACAAATAGAGTGTATGTCATATATCTAGGTTGTAGAAGTCGCATAACAGTTGCTTCAAGAAATAGTTCAGCCGAATCGCGGTTGAACTGGAAAAGGTGGACCGCATACTCCAAGGTAAGGCATTCGACAACTGGATGCTGTTGAAATGATGATTTGTATCAACTGTATGATAGAAAATCCATACTAATATTATAAATGCGAAAGTAACTCTGTCTGTCTATCTGTCAGTATGTTACGCTTTCAAACCTAAACCACTAAACAGATTTTTATAAAATTTGGTATAGGGTAGATTAGACCATGAGAAAGGACATAGGCTTTGTTAGGTCGCGATAACTGACATCCACATGGGCGGAGCCGCGGGCAAAAGCTAGTAAACGTATAATTATAAAAATTAGCAATTATTTCCTTCACAGTCATTTAACCTTAAGGCTCCTGCCACGTTAAGCAACATTTCGGTGGAAAACGTTATTATTCTTCTGCATAACCACAGAAATATATTACGATAGAACGGAAATGTGAGCGTGGAACACGTGGCAACTTCTTTGATAATATTCTTGCCATTCTTCTTCATCTTAGCGTTAATCCAAGTTGCATCCGAAGCTTTCAGTTTTGTCTCTGGGTTCCGCTTTACCAGTCTAAATGCGGATTTGGTTGAACTTCGATTTTTCTGTGAAGCGACTGCCATCTGATGATTGTTTGATGACAATCCAAAGGCGATATCGAAGCATTGCAGCTAAACCAGTTCTTGGACTTTTTAGGGCTCCAACTACCCGTAATGACTGCCATAGATGTTCGTATAGCAACCGGGACTGGCGACTTTACGTGCTCTCCGGGGCACGACCAGACCAATGCAAATATTAATATTCATGCATACAAATATTTGCACTGAGCGGGAATCGAACCCGCGCCTTCTAAGTAGCGGCCGCGTTCACTACCGCTACGACACAGAGGCCTTCGAGATAATATTCTTGCAGTATGAGACAGGAACTTATTACTACTCTTGTAAAAACATACATATACTCATGCTTGTACATTCCCAAAGCGGTAGGAAAAGGTGTAAACAGCCACATTTCGCCATCAACATATATTAAAATATCATACATACAAAAGAAATACAACGTGCAACAACAATAAAATACATATTGAAAAATGTAACTTCTCGGCCGGAACTCGAATCCAACTGTATAGTTAGCATACTTAAAAACAGAGGGGGAAGAGACTGTAACTTTAATTATACTCTGTCCATTCGTTTATTTTCTTTTTGACAGATGGAAACAGTGATGGTTGCACGAAAATTATAAATTTCGATTAAGTTAAATATTAGTTTTTTTTATTTATTAAATACTAGCTTTTGTCGGTTATCGCGACCAAACATAGCCTATGTCCTTTCTCAAGGTCTAATCTACCCTTATACCAAATTTCATCAATATCGGTTCAGTGGCTTAGGCGTGAAAGCGTAACATACAGACATACAGACAGACAGACAGACAGACAGAGTTACTTTCGCATTTATAATATTAGTATAGATAATAGCAAATGATTTCATGTATTCATTTTATGTATTTATTTCATGATCTTATGTAGAATTTTATTTGTTATTTAGATAAATACACGAAATATCTAAAAAAATATTATTATGTATAGATTACATAATAATAAATTAGTAGATATTTCGTGTCTGTACATTTTATAAATTTATCATAAACCGATTATGGGCCATAAGAACGCCCACGCTAATCTCCAAAAGGTCCTTACATATAAAATTGGCGTTTTTTTATGGGAGGAACAAAAAGTCGAATATTTTTAAATATAATATATTTAATTAATCAAAGTATGAACGCCGTAAAATTGCAAGTTTTAGCGAGATGTTTTAAACTTTGAAGGTAGTCACTAACAGATTCCCCGGGTTTTTGTTTTCTTTGCCGAAAGATATGTCGTTCAGCGATTTCCGATCGTTGCGGTTCCAAATGCGTTCTTACAATTTCCGTCAATTGCGTAAAACTTTTATCTTCGGGTAACGCGGGAGCGCACCTGATCGCACATTAACTCGTAACAAGTTACACCGACGTGGGTCACTAGGGTTGCTACATGTAGTTCGTCTTTAATACCGTTTAGGGCGATGTATTGTTTAACGCGGCGACAATAGGCCTCCCAGTTATGCGAACTTGAGCGATTGACCAGCCTAGGTTGTTCAGCCGCTAGCTTTTCCATCATTGTTTGCAATTGCTGACAATAGGCATCAGCCGTAATAGTCTGGCCAGATTTGAGAAAACTGTAATGAACAATGCCGGCGGCACTAGTCCACCAAACGCTCACAAGTAACTTTTTTGGGGTTAATTTTCGCTTGGGGCCGGATTTGGCTGGCTGGGCAGGATCCAACCATTGCGCTGAGCGCTTCCGATTATCGTAAAGAATCCATTTTTCATCACAGGTAATGATTCGGTTTAAAATACCTTCATTATTGTGCCGGTTCAGTAATGTAACGGTTTGCTTCAGTCAATTCGTGAGGTGAGTGTGGGCATTTGTGCCGACTTTCCTGTTTTGTCGACTTTACAGAAAAATCACACATCGATTACCTTTATGCCGAATATTCAAACTTCATTGATTTTAGTGCTTTTGTGCTGACTTTCCCTTGATGCCGACTTTTAAAATTAATCCATTTTTAGGTTTAAAAAGCCAACAAGATAAATATCTTCGTTACAGGAACCGCAATGCCGACTATTTGTACAGTCGTGTACAATTTTGTCTTGTAAATAATGATAGAAACAAAATTAGTAATGTAGGTATAGATATATACCGGTGTGAAGTTAGCGGCCAAAGTTAGCAGCCAACGGTAACCCGGATAAATTAAGAAGTCCAATAATTT
Organism: Eilema sororculum; assembly: GCA_914829495.1. Classification (NCBI taxonomy): domain Eukaryota; kingdom Metazoa; phylum Arthropoda; class Insecta; order Lepidoptera; family Erebidae; genus Eilema; species Eilema sororculum. Next base: position 11,694,368 of record OU618552.1, on the reverse strand, counting down.
TTACATTTTAAAACTGCCCAAATTCAATCAAAATACAATAAAACAGGCACAAATCTTTGCCAATACACCATAAATATCTAACAGCGAGCCAAATAATAAAGACAAAACATAAAATTTAAATTTATTTTGCCATATACGTTCTTTAAGGTGTTTACGCAATAAGTCCGCGAGGTAGTGCAATTTTTAGACAGATTTGCCTTCTGTCAATTAAGTAACAATACACTAGTCTTATATTATGTAATAACGACGGGCCAGCAAGAAAGCAGTTCCATTATTCTACGAAAAATTGTATACATTTAAGGGTTTCTGTATTATACACGGCAAACGACCCAATACATAAATAAATAAATCATATTTGAATGAATTTTTTATAGCATTTATTATGCTAACTGTTAAGTTCGAAAAACATTGGAAAAAATGAAATGCTCAAGTGAGACTCGAACTCACGACCTTTCGCTTACAGGGCGACTGCTCTCCTGCGCCCTGTAAGCGAAAGGTCGTGAGTTCGAGTCTCACTTGAGCATTTCATTTTTTCCAACGTTTTTCGAAAATAAATCATAAATAAAAATAATTATCATAATAATTAATAAATCATAAATCTTAAATCTTTGACCTTTATTGACAACGCATTTACTAAGTTCTAATTATAATTATGTACAATATACAGTTTTGTAAATATTTAATATCAAACCATATAGCGTTACGTACGTGACTGTATAAAAATCGGCAAACTAAAACAATAAAACCATTTTTTTTTTAAGTTGTCTTAACGTTAAGATTTTTTCAAGTAATTAAAAAATCGGCTTAACAGCACTAAAATCAATGAAGTTTGAATATTCGGCATAAAGGTAATCGATGTGTGATTTTTCTGTAAAGTCGACAAAACAGGAAAGTCGGCACAAATGCCCACACTCCGTGAGGTACCCACCTTTCAAGCTTTTTAATATACAAAACTAGCTGTCCCGGCGAACTTCGTACCGCCAATTTTTTCCTACCCTCGTGGCGTCAGATCCCGTTCCCGCTGCACCATTTAGGGGGATGAAAAATAGATAATAATTAAATGACGATTGATCATTTTTCTACCGGAAAGAAAAAAATATTAAATTACCAAAATCGCTATTAAAAAATAAGGGTTGATCATAGAAAGGGTGAAAATTGAGGATTGTATGTATTTTTGTATGTTGTATCTAAAAATTTTGTCTAAAAAATAAAAAAAAATTTGGGGTGGATTACCCCTAACATTTAGGGGGATAAAAAATTGATGTTGGCCGATTCTCAGACCTACTCAATATGCTCACAAAATTTCATCAAAATCGGTCAAGCCGTTTCGGAGGAGTATGGCAACAAAAACTGTGACACGAGATTACTATTAGTGAAAACTTGTTAATGGCCCTCACTTTGTTATATGAATTTACCTATTGTTATCTTTTAGCTGTAAGTTTTCCTAAAATGATAAAATAAAATAAAATAAAAATATTAGAAAAAATAATGGCGTTTTTAATGTTTCGCGGATATTTAAAAATTCCTGGCAATGGCGCCCCCACCCGGTCCAGTTAGAAGGGGTAGGCCCAAGAAGTGCTGGCTTGGCGTCGTGGAGGGTGACATGCGTGAAAACGGTCTCACTACCTTGGACGCCCAAGATCGTGCGAAGTGGAGGAGGAAGAGCCGGAAGGCGGACCCTGAGCTCCGAGGGCACCGAGGCCTCGGATACAATCAGGACTAACGTCTTTATGTGGATGATGATGAATGTTTCGTGAATATTTACAGTGAAAAAATTTCCACATACAGGTAAAAACTGCTTATAACCGTTCTATCCTAATATATGTCTGTGTATACAACTATGTTTTCACAAACATGTTCTAATTATTACGTTATTTCCGGAACTGGGAAAAACGCGAACAACAAACTAATTGGGTTTTATTATTAATGAAGACATAACAGAATATTGCGAACATACTTAATATGTAGTTATGTTCTTATTAGAATGTTTTGATCTTGCTGAGGGTAATAAAAAGTATTATATGGAGAAAGAATAAGCACCGTCTAATTGTATGGAAAATCGAATGTATATAATAAACAAAAATGACATATATACATATACTCACGTCTCGTCTGTAAATCCCCGTCTTGATTTTCGGTACACATAATAGGAGAAAAAAGAATGGGTCATTCATCAACTCAAAATCATTGTTCGTCGAATTTGTTCTCTTAAACGTCGCATAACGCTCAAATATTAACTTACCGTTAATTTACCGTTTGACCTTCCGGCAAAAATTCCGAGTGCACAACACTGCGATATTCAAAGAAAACAGTCAACATGACTTTGATTTTTGATCGACTTTGACGTAGTTTTTTCGGTTTTGGTTCAGTTGGAAGGCGCCATTCCGAAGCTTGTTGACTAGTATGCATGTCAAACTCGTAAACCCACGTCTCGTCACCAGTAACAAGGCGTTTCATGAATGTTGGGTCGGTATAGACCCGTTCTAGCATGTCCTCAGCGACTCTCATGCCATTTAGTTTCTGAAGAAGATTCAGGTCTTTTGGGACTAGCCGGGCAGCAACACGTTTCATACCCTAATTATTAGTTAAAATGGTACGGATCGACTCGTGAGATTCAGAAAGTTCGGCGGCCATCTCTCTCAAACTTGGATGAGGATTTTCAGTCCCTATTTCCTTCACTTTTGCGATGTTAACTTCAGTTGCAGACGTTGATGGCCTACCAGAACGAGGCAAATCTTCCATCACATCTCGACCGCTTTTGAACGCTTTGTACCACTCATAAGCACGTGTTTTTGATAAATTCGATTCACCGTAAGCCTTCTGTAACATTTTCAGTGTCTCCGAACATGAAATTCCATTGGCGATGCAAAATTTAAGACAAACTCTTTGTTCGATGTTTTTGTCCATTATGAAATTCGCAATACACACTAGATGTTATAAAACTAAAAACAGCATTGTTTTTAACATATGACAGATGCAACTCAAACTCCGCGCCAAAATGGAAAGCAGTTGTGTCAATCAAACAACAACAAAAAAAAACAAAAATTTGAATTTGGAACCATAAACAAAACATTCATTCCCGATAATTTGTTGACTGAATGTATGTCCATTTCTTTGGCACGCCCTGCAATTTTTGTTTCGGTTTATGATTGGCAAATGGGTACCGCCTGCTATCAAACTTATTTCGATCTTTTCAGTGGCATTCGGGTTTTATCATTTTTCAATCATTTATTTTTTAAATATTTAAATTATCCAATGAGAAATTTCATAATTATCGACTTTGTTTTTTTTTTTCAAAATAATGCATAGTTTCATGTAAAAGACCAACCATTTTTCTCTACCTACAATTTTATACCCGTTCACCCTCTAATTTCCGAACGACCGGCCATTTCAGACAGATATCACGAGCGGCCAAATAATCTCATTCACTAATTCAATAGGGCAGCTCGTGAGCTCAATGCACTGTTACAGTACTTTTCATTCCCGGGAATATCTGGGAATAATCTGCTAATTCTGAATGACACAGCGGAAGGGATTAAGGCGGATAGGGTTTCAACGGACATAGTGTACTTTTTATAGGACACGTCACTATCATGCCACCATGCCTGATATCAAGCTAAAGGTAAAGTGTCAAGAAAGAGAGTCACCATTTTTTATGAAGAATATTAGATTACTAATATTCCCTCTGAATTGCTTGTGGGCAACTTTGGATCGTAAGGCCAACTTCTTAACCACTAAGCTACCGACGCTTACAGACTATTACAGACCAACAGTGATACAATGGTGGCCATCAGTTAGATGGCCTCTTCAGATGCTTTTTCACACCCCGCCTATCCTTTTTTTTTTCGTGCGGAAATCTCCTCGGATAAGCTGGAGTCGGAAGGGGGAGGTTATGTCGGACTCAAACCAACTAAAACCGCACGCCGACTGTGGGTCGTGGTGCTACACACCCCGCCTATCCTAATGGGTGGCCTTATCGTATAACTGTTCAATGCGGGCATTAGGTACAAGTTGGTCACAAAATTACTTAGTTATTTTCTTCATCCTAGCGCTAATCCCATACCAAATACGTTAAATAGTTTCTAATAAAAAAAATAACATTCCAACTTTATTCTATAATGTTAATGTTAATAATCAAAGCATTCCAACTAGGATTGAGTCATGCAATGTAAACCTTACTACTTACTATGTGGTTAACATAAGTAAAATGTGTACAGGTAAGTAGTAAGTAGTACCTATAAGGGTGACTACTTATTCACTCTGTGAACAATCTTGTTTATTAGTCTCCCACTCTTAATAATTGTTAGTTTTCAAATAGAGAATGTGTAAGGTTATATATCGTTTTAGGTTCGAAATATACCTATACAACAACTAGACAAGATGGCGGTCCAAAAGTTAGAAATAACATCGTTATGGAAATATAATTTCTCGTAGAAACCAAATCTACTTCGTCCAAGTTCGGGACACTATTCCCGCTTAAAGACAATTTGCATACATCACTAACTTTTTACTCTATTCCACAGAAGATACTCCTTTGTTTCACACTTTTCGCGCGCTATTTTATGTATATTGAGGATGGAATTGACTTTTGGCTTTTAACATACAAAGAGAATATAGCTTTCGCAGTTTAACTTATAACTTTGGGTACAATAGCTTCAATAGCTACATTTACAGGTGCCTTTGAAGATTTATGGTGAGAACTGGCAATAGTAGGTATATTTAACTAATTTATATGTAAACTATGTAGGTCCTTTACATAACATAACATAAACTCACGCCTGTATTCCCCGAAGGGGTAGGCAGAGGTGCTAGCACCCACATTTCGCCAGTTTATGTTTAGGTCCCAATGTAATAGGTGGCGAGCCTATTGCCATTAACCGGGCACTAATAAACCTGGGATAAATACACACATAACTTCGAAAAGCATCGAAAAGTCATTGGTGTGTGCCATGGTAAACATGGGATGGAACCCGAGACCTCGTCTCAGCAGTCCATTACCCATACCACTAGGCTACCGCAGATTTTTTCCTTACATAGGTCCTTTACATAGGGAAAAATAAATATTCTCGGGCGGGATTCGAACCCGCAGTCTTTCCCTTACTGTATTCCATTTGTATAGATAGCATACTTAATACTGTAAAATTCATTCAAGTATTTGGGCGGAGTTATCAAAAATCAATGTTTAAAAAAAACACTTCCAAAAAGTTGAAAATAAATTAATAAATTTTGATTCAACGGTTGCCATGTCGGGGGACCCTAACTGGTTAAGCTTTTCGTTATATTATTGGAACAATTCAAGGTCCCCCGACATGGCAACCGTTGAATCAAAATTTATTAATTTATTTTCAACTTTTTGGAAGTGTTTTTTGTGACGGGGGTATTTTAAATTTTTAATTTAATTTTTATTTTATACTTTTTAAATTGATCTACTAGTCAAGCTCTTTCATTTGATACCCATATTGAGGGAGTTATGAAGGAATATGTATTCCGACATGTTGTGGCGGCGGCCATCTTGGTCCGATTTTTTTCAAACATATCTAAGAACACTCCCGACTAATATACCTTTCAAACAAAAAAAACTAAATCCAAATCGGTTCATCCGTTTGGGCGCTACGATGCCACAGACAGACACGCACACACACACACACACACACACACAGACACGTCAAACTTATAACACCCCGTCGTTTTTGCGTCGGGGGTTAAAAATGATTGTAACATCGTTCATTGGTTTCGATAGTTCGTAAGATCGGAGAAGGGAAATTTGAATCACATCGAGCGTGTTTCGGTAGCGGAATTGGTCAAGGCATTCCCCCTGTAAGGGAAAGACTGCGGGTTCGAGTCCCGTCCGAGAAGATTTATTTTTCCCTATGTATTCGATTTGTATAGTTAGCATACTTACATACTGTCCAGAAGTAGAAAGGCTTGAGTGTTATCTACCAAATCTGAGTTCGAAATAATACCCAAATCCGGTACGGATTTCCACAAGGCCAAAAATAAGTAGGTAAGTTGTAGAAGAAACAAACTTTCTTCATACTCGTACATTTCTCTGATGTCTTTGAGCAAGGACAAAACAGAGGTACTGTATTTTCTCCTTAAAAGCATGTCATCGAACCCACTGCATTTCCTTTAGCTGACATCTCCACCATTAGGGTGAGCCGGCAAAGTATCGGCAACAGTAATATTTTACGTCGAAAACCTTTTAAATCGTAAACATCAACGCCTTGTTGTGAGAAAAACCAACTTGCGGTCGGCACGAGTAATGAAGTTTTAAGATTTATGTTTTTGAGAAAATGGCGGCGGCGGGAAATTCTGCCCTTGTTACTTTTTCAAGTACACCTGCCGAGTTTCTGTGTTTGTGAAAACAATGATAACAATATAATAAGCATGAGAGAAAAGGGTTTGAAAAGGGACGTTTGAACATATTATTATACGTATATGTAGATTATTTTATTCTGTAACGCAGAGCTTGATTACATGTAGAAGTCCGTCCGAATGTTGATTTTCACGATATAATTTGTAAATTATAGTTAATGACAATCAACGGAAGCCAAATATTGAAGAACTAACTACTGCTACTACCACAATCTACTACTTAGTCATCATCATCGCAGTGTTAGTCTTGGTTGCTTCCAAAGCACATAACAGAAAAATTGTACGTGTTTCAAAGCTTATACTTTGGTGTTAGAGGTCGTTTTCCTACTCTTTTGGTTGGATTATCTTGACTTTAGACCCCGAACCGTCAGAAAAAAAAACACCAGAGCCTAATCCATTCATCAACAGGTTTAGCCAGCTAGGAGATGAGCTTGGCTTGGGCTCCAAAGGACCCATACACCCTTTAAACTACATAAAATATCGTTGCAGTTTTATTAAATACCAAATTTAATTAAGATTAGGCGTCTAAAAAACACATTAAAACATTTAATATCATCCACAACAACTTAAGTATGGGAGTTAACATTAAACAAACAAGACAATTTGGATAATTATCAGTTTAAAACACTCGTTGTACGAAGCAATTAGCCACAGGCGCGGCCGGGTGGGCGGGGCAGTCCCACGTGCGTCCCTGTAACCTCCAAGTTTAAAATGAATGCAAATCAAAGTCCCGTAATTAGTCATACCGAATATTTGAATTTGGAATATAAATATTCTGAAAGATAGTTAACGGTTTTTTGTAACTTGAGATTAATTTGAAAAAGTGTGAGTAGGTATTTTTTTTTTATAAAAGAATATTAGAACCTTTTATAGAAGAAATTAAATAATATTAATTTCAACTTGTATTTTGCTACCTTAGGTACGGCTCGTACGGCTACAGCTCATGTTTTTCGCAACAGAATACTTTCTCTAAGGTTGTTGTTAAAGGTTTGGCATCTAAGAGAAATTATTCTTTCTCTAAAGTGCCAAACTCCATATAAAATTTTGTGAAAACCCATAGAGATGTAGAGATCATCAATAAATCTTCTCTCTTCAACAAATCTTAATATTATAAGATTTGTGAAATAAGAAATGCATGGATGGATGGATTGATAGACGTTTCTTACTCAATCACGCCAAAAAGACTGAACGGATCTGGACGACAAATTAGGTATAGTCTGGAATAGAACATAGACCACTCCCGGAATCCGAGGTTATTCGAAGAATAGGTGTTCCTGTAGGTTGCGGCAATGGGCTCAGAACTCCACTCCTCAACGAATCCAAGGGCAACGGATAATACAACTTAACATAATTTTATCGAAATTTTATTAAATACTCTCTCTCTCTTTTCCCGTCGAATCCTACAGACTCACAAAACTACTTAGAAAAACTCGTAACGATTACCTATTTTACAAGAACATTGAATGTTGCCTTAAGCCTCACAAAATGAGGTGATCTGGAAAAAGAAACACGCCAACTACTAACGACCGAACGTGCCAGTCAACCGACGGTGGTATTATTTGAATTCGGAAAATCAAAACCAAGAAAAGGAAGGGTTGTTCGATAATTAAATATTTGTATGGAATATTTGAAGATATGAGCTGAATAGATTCCCGTTACGATGTACCCTCGAACGCATCGTAAAGTATTTGCGTAACGGTTACACACAGGGGGTTCGTAACTACGTTCTAGGGGTACAATGTGGTGATGTAAATTTATGTTTTTATTTACAAAACTGGAAATCAAGATCTACATTCTACACGTATATAACACAAATAAAAAAATCTATAACATATTACCCGACTGTATCTATCAACATGGTTGGTTTTAGGTTTTTAAATACGTACTATATTGTCTGTGCTTTTTTTTAAGTGATAAAATATCAACTTAACCAACCCCAGTGGAGCTGACGGGGGTTTGTAGTGTGCCGGAGGTAAGATTGCCGGAGATATATATCTCGCACCTTGACCAACAGGCTATATCTTTCGATGGTTTTATGACAATTCGGGACATAACGCGATAAAAAAATTGACTTACTGTTGCCGAATTGTATTAAAAACCATGAGTTTACACCGCGATAGTTTAAAATAAATACGTATCTCTTTCGAGCCTGCCCTCTTCGGGTATGTGGATCATGGTGTCCTACTCTTCACGTACAATGGCCCAAAAAGGAGGCTAATTGTAGGCAAAAAAGTCCTCTATCCTATCCACCGAGTTTAAGCCCGCTTCGGCCTAGTTAGAGTGACAAAGGACTACATCTGTCACCCGAGACTTTCTGTATGGACAGTAGACATACCAAATTGTTCCTAGACAGTCTCAGGTTTTGAAAAAACCACCACTTCACCAACAACTTTTAAATAAAAAATTACGAATTAAAAATATTCGGGATTCTGCTACGTAACTATGTAAACATTGTGCCATGGCCTGCAACTTTAAACACAGCCTTTTATAGCCTTTATACGTTTTAGTAAATTCACTTTTGTTTCACTGAATAGCTCTCCAGTCAAACACAGCATTATATGAGTGGTACATTGTGTGTAGTTTGTAAACCGCTTACGGTTGTTAAAACTGTTGGCTATTGCCAAACATTTAGGGGCTTTACCTGGAAAGTTTGTCGGGACTTTTGTAAATTGGCATTTGTTGGGAGTTCGATAGGACCTTTAGAATTTTCAATTAACCGTTTCGTTTTTTGTCACTAATGCAAAAGTGATGATGAATGGGTTTCGATTCAATTCCCGTTATGTGGACCCAAATTAAGCATAGTAATAGTTCGATACTCGATAAGTTTCATTGTGCATATACCAGACCAATGAAAATATCCATACTAATATTATAAATGCGAAAGTAACTCTGTCTGTCTGTCTGTCTGTCTGTCTGTATGTTACTCTTTCACGCTTAAACCACTGAACCGATTTTGATGAAATTTGGTATAGGGGTGGATTAGACCTTGAGAAAGGACATAGGCCATGTTTGGTCGCGATAACCGACATCCACGCGGGCGGAGCTGGGGGCAACAGCTAGTACTTTATAAAACTTTTCTATATATACAAATACTCGCATCGAGCTTTAGCAGTCTAATGCTCTACCACTACGCCATATAGGTCGTCTCAAACAAAGAAACCCATATACCTGAGTGTTCCCTAATGTTTTGATTGGTAAGTGGGAACTGCCAATTCGCGCTAGTTCAGCCCAGCAATTTCAAGACTAAGAGTTGGTACGTATCCAATTGCACAACATTTTGTAAACAACTCTAATGTCATCTATTAAATCCATATTAATATTATAAATGCGAAAGTAACTCACTCTGTCTGTCTGTCTGTCTGTATGTTACGCTTTCACGCCTAAACTACTGAACCGATTTTGATGAAATTTGGTATAGGGGTAAAGTAGACTTTGAGGAAGGACATAGGCTATTTATTTGGTCGCGATAACCGACATCCACGCGGGGGGAGCCGCTGGCAAAAGCTAGTTTTAGATAAATAGGTTTAACTACTTTAATAATAATAATAATAACGTATAAGTATATCATGAGGGATGGCACAATTGACATTTGTCGAGCGTGTCACCAACCTAGTGAATCCCTCAGGCATATTACGTCCGGTTGTTCTCGTCTTGCTAACGGCGAGTACTTGCACAGACATAATCAAGTAGCCAGGATAATCCATCAGCGACTTGCTCTGAAATACAACCTTGTGGAAGTTGAGGTACCGTACTATAGGTATGTTCCTGAGCCAGTTCTAGAAAATAGTCATATCACATTGTACTGGGATCGATCTATCATCACTGATAGGACTGTTGTAGCTAACAAGCCTGACATTGTGGTGATAGACCGATCCGAACGCCGAGCATTGATTGTTGATGTCACCATTCCTCATGACGAGAATCTCGTGAAAGCTGAGAAAGATAAACAAGTTAAGTACTTGGACTTGGCTCACGAGGTTGTCGACATGTGGAATGTTGACTCAGCAATCATTGTACCGATAGTCGTATCAGTCAACGGACTGATAGCAAAGAGCCTCGACCAACATCTAAAGAGGCTCGGGTTGGATGGTTGGGTCAAGGGCCAGATGCAGAAGGCAGTACTCCTTGATACGGCGCGCATCGTGAGGAAGTTCCTTTCTCTGGAGCCCTAACCACCGGTAGCTTGGTCCCTGTATCCGATACCGGTGGAGCACTATTTTTTATATTTTTAAATATATGTTTTATTTTTTATATATGTATTTAAAAATGTAATTAATAAGTTTAATAATGAAATAAAGAGAATAATAATAATAATTGTCTTTATTGTACACCAAGGATATAACATTACAATAGGTACATAATATCAATTCGGTAGGTACATACAATTGGCGGCCTTATCGCTCTGCGGCAATCTCTTCCAGGCAACCATAGGATGGAGAAAAAATAGAAAAAGAGTATTTCGGGCAGTTTGGTGTACATAGAATATAATAATAAATAACCAAGAGATAACAGATAAATATAGAACAGATAGACACAATAGCTACCTAAGTATAGGTAGATATACATAAATATACAAACATATATACTATTAATATCGTAGATATCATAAAATTAATATACACATAAATACTAACATTTTACCATAATATAATCGAGGAAAGCTATTTATTCCACTTCAGTCAGAGAGACTAGGTAGTGTTCTTTGACTTGTCTTTTAAATATAGGCAAGGACTGAGCGCGCCTAATAGTTACGGGCAGAGCATTCCACAACCGAGCCGCTTGGACCGAAAAGGATTTGTCGGCAAAGTTGGTGGAATGACTCGGCATTTTCAATCTCAGATTCTCCGATGATCTCAAAACCCTCGAGTGCGTGTTGTGCAGGAACTCAAAACGTTGTTTGAGGTATGAGGGAGTTACGGGATTAAATAAAATATTGTACAACATGGAAACTTTACAACTACTAGTACTGCTCGCCCGTTGATTGATAACGATTGGTAGATTGGAACCTATTCCAGGGATAAAGGCTACCGATAATCTATCCCTGTATCAAATTTCAGCTGGATCCAGTCAGCCGTTTAAGCGATATTGAGTAACAAACAACCAAACATCTTCACACACTTTATATAAGTAGGATTAGACAACCCAAAATTAGCTTACCTTCGCAAAATCAAGCTCATAAACTACTAAGAACCTGCCTCCACGTACGGTCTGTCCCCACGTCTACCGCAAACATACTAGGTCTTAAAAACTATAACAGGATTTTATGATAAGAGGATGGTGTAAACAGAGGCTCTCTCACAAAGGTGTAAACTGTCACGTAGGCGGTATACGTCAGTGTTATCGCACACCACGTGAATGCTATCTGCAGTGATTTACTGTCTTGCAAAATTTAATTAGGGCTGCCCCAGGGGCATTGCTTTATACTATAGCTTGTATCCTTGAATACTGGATGACTTTGTATTTACAAGATTGTTTAGATTTTAATTATATTGTTATGAATATGTACTCGTATGTGATTAAAACATATATTCATGTCTGCAAATCCCCGAAGGGGTAGGTAGAAGTGTCTTATCATCCAAATATGTGCTGGAGTGTGGTGTGATGGAGAATAACCTTATCCCTTAGTCGGCTGTAATAACAGATAGGTAAAACGACTGAAAAATATATTGGGGCTACGTACCCGTTCGACCTCCAAGATTCTACCCTCTCACAAAAGTACCCACTGGACCTCACTTTTAGGTCCCACTGGACCTCCTTCAAAATATAATAATTAATGTGCCCACTCGACCTCTTTTTCAGTGCCCACTGGACCTTAAAAATTAATTAGATTATTAGAATTAGACCTCGGAAAAATATGTGTTCATTTATTATTCGTTCGGTGTTATTTTAACAAGAAAAGGTACAGTTACGTAGAAAATTTTGTTAATATAATCGGAAGTCCCATAATTATAAAACTTGCTAGGTAAACCTTAGGATATGGCCATCAATAGATCTATCAAAAAAGTGTTTAATAGCGGAAAGGTAAAAGGCGGAATGTGATTTATTATAGGTACTTAAAAAGTTGAAAATGTAATTTAACTACTATACATTGGAAAACCCCTGATACATGACATATATGCGTCAGTGTTATATATTTTACTTTACAATATTTCCATGATATACTACATTTTCATTGATGGCATAACCGCTTTCATCATGCTCCATAAAACAATATCACTCCTCATATTATCAATATCCTCAAACAATATAACAAAACACATTTGAAACCTACGTCAATTAATTCTAACTATCCCGGATCATTCAGCCAAAAATTCACGCTTCATATCAATGATAGGATTCAGTTTCCAAAATGGTAAAGCTAAACTAATCCAGTCTAATCAGCATTAAGTGTAGGAGTATTGGGCACGTGTGGAACTATAACCAGTGTCCCGTAAACTAAATGTCTATTCATTACGACACAGGTTCAATTTGTATCAATACTGTTTCACTATTCATATGTGAAAACGGAATTCGATTTCCTCACTAATCTTACACATAAATTGTCTATTACATGCCGGCGCTACTCGAGAGTGATGGAGATTTATTTAAATTATGTTGTAATGTTATAAGATACACAGCTAGCCGCGTGGTCCACGAGAATATGGGCCACCCCATCTCTACCCATGCGGTGTCGTACAAGGTGACTAAGGGATAGGGCTGTTTAACATCAGACAGATATATACAGCCCAGACTCAGCCTCAGATGCATGGCTCGAGTCAATAATAGTGCCCGGAACATGGCAATAGGCTCACCCCCTATTACGTGGGGCCAAATACAATGATTGGTGAAATGTGGGTGTTAATTCACCTCTGCTTAATTCTCCAGGGTTAAAGGCGTGATTATATGAATGTATGTAGAATCTTAACTTCGCGTCGGTAGCTTAGTGGTTAAGGAGTCGGCCTTACGATCGAGAGGTCCCGGGTTCGATCCTGGCCATTACACTACCGGCGTGAACCCACTCCTAGCACAAGCTTTTAAGCTTAGTTAGAGGGGTTAGAGGGAATATTAGTAACTTCGGTTCTAATATTCTTTAAAAGAAAAAAAAAACTAAATACGTCAAATCGCAGCTGCCATCAAGACTGGCCCTTCCAATTCCCGAGCTAATAATTATATTACTTTCTCATTGCAACCTTCTTCCAGGCCCTCTAATCTCTGCGTGGTGTCATATAAGCAACCGGAGAAGGTAAACTCCAGGCTATAAACAAAAGTATCGTCGTTAAGTAACAGTTTCCTACATTTTATTCGCATGTGTCGGAAGCGTTACTTCCTTGTCTTTTCCGTTCAATCTACACTTTTCCTCCCCCACAGACCGTCTGCAGGTGGCAGCACGGGAGTAACAACTCAAGTATTGCAATCGTTTACAGACTCTTATGAACTTTAGGTATCAGACTATAACTTATATGTACCAATACCGTAAAAGCTTTAGATTTGTAAAAGAAAACTTTAAAGTAATGGCACTTTTAATAGCTTTATTGATACATTATTTGCGTATCGAATCCAGTTATATTTGATCCTAGATATGACAGGATATTCCTAACTTCTGCTTCACCGACCTCCTTTATAAATACGACTCATCGTTTTAAAAATAAATGAATACGAAATTTAAAAAAAAAATACTGAATAAAAAGTGGGATGCTATTATTAATTCAAATGAAATACCAAATTAAAAATACAATCGTGAACAATTTTACAATTTCAATAATGTTAAGACCTTTATGTTTTTATGTATTGCATGATAATAAATTAATTATTTAATTTGAATAAAAGGTACAATAATGACTATTATTATTCTTTGATAATACAGTTTTTTATTGTTATGAAAATCTCGCCAGTTGACGAAGAACGCACTTCGATCATTATGAATAAATGAAATCTAATATCTTTACGCCATTATTTATTGTATTGCATAAAATACTAAAAATTGAAACCTGCTTTGTTTTTATGCCAATGTAATAAGAGTGGGTTCACGCCAATAACTAGAGCGATTCGGAAAATAAATTTCTAAAACATATTCCTATTTTATTACAAGTAAACAGAGATTTTTTGAAACAGATATAAAATCATCTAAGCACATACTAAGAACAGAATGGCGAAATAAAACTCCGACAAAAACATTTAATATCGCTTCTGAAATTCCTAATAGTCAGCTCCGTTACCAAGACGAATGGACATCGTTTGTTCCGGTTTGCTACCATTAACCCTGCCTTTAAGATAGACTCAGGTCACCGTCCTTCCTTACAACTAATCCACGGCAGTGTTAATACCAATAAGTCGTGTTTCTGAGAATTTATTGAGGTCAAAACATACACGCAAGTGGCGTTGTAGATAAGACAGTGACCTCATAAATAAAAAGATTGAATCTTACCAATATAATGTATGATACTGACAAGTACTCGTATCCACTCGTCGATTCATATCATACTACGATACGAGTATCGCTTTGTTGGCAAGCTTCTTGCAACTGAATTTTAAAACTTAGATTAAAATAATATAGACGGCACGTATTATATAAAACTTGCAAGTGAAGCCGTAAAAAGGTATATCAAAGTAGTACTATCTTGTTCACACTCTTTGTGAGCACGCACGAGTACGAGCGAGATGGTAATACTTTAGTATTCCTTTTTGTGGCTTCACTTGATAGTTCTATACGTTTCGTCTATGTTTAAAACTGTTATCTTCGACCATTTGAGCTAAATATAAATATTGTAATACAATTTCACAGCATAGCCCAAACCCAGTCTCAGATGCATGGTTCAAGTCAACAGTAGTGCCCAGAATACGGCAATAGGCTCACCCCGTATTACGTTGGACTGATACAATGATTGGTGAAATGTGGGTGTTAATTAAATAAGTGTCATTTTATGTACCCATGTATGTATGATATAAAGCCAAATTAGTCATACCTCGTAAGTGAATAGTACAAACATGTTTAGTTAAGATATAACTATGCATTTCTAGATAAGTAAAGCAGAAAACTAGCCGAAACGTTGGGTTAATACCTATACCCCGTCCATTATATTATTGTATTTTAGACAGATGGAAATAGTGATTGCATAAAAAATTTAAATATCGATAAAGTTCAAATGTTCGAGGTATTCCTCGAAGCGCAACAGTTTTGAGGCGCACCAAATGAGGCGCACCATTTTTATTCTTCGGAGCGCACCATTTAGCTACTAAATGGTGCGCTCCGAAGAACAATTAAAAATATTAACTTTTTATTCTTCGAAGCGCACCAATGATTATTAACTTTCGAATAGAGATAGGATACTAACTGAAACTATCGATATAAGTAAAATACGTTATGAGGTATTGAGTTATCAGGGCGTAATTTTCGAGAACAATATCGTTGCATGGATGGCAACCATGGAACTAAAAGTGAATTTGTCAATATGTGTTTTCAAATATCTATTCTTAAAGTCATGTCAAAGTGCTATCCTTATTTAATACAAACTGGGGTTAAAAATTCAGGATTATTAGGTAATTCATATACTGGAGCTGGAATTCAGCCAATATTTAAAGCATTTTGTAAAGCTTCTAATAATATTCAATTATCACGACCGTGACAAATGACCATGTGTAGGTATGTTATGTTGTTTATGTTGTGCAGTGATCTAGTGTTTATAAAAAATACTTTTAATTTAGTGATAGGCAATAACTATGTAGGCAAAGAAGCATCGAACACGCCACGATTGTGGCGGTAGGATCCGTCACAGACGAATGGCTGGAGAGGAGCCACGGTAGCCTCTTCTACCAGCTGCCGCAGGTCCACACTGGACATGGCTGCTTCAGTTTTTTTTTTTATCGTGCGGTAAAAAAAAGTGGATGATTTCTGTACATGGATAGCATTTGCTAGGTTTTGTTTTCATTCCATCTGAATGAAAACAAAACCTAGCAAATGCTACTGTCTATGTCTGGGTAGGCGGGGTACCAGATATACCTCATATGATCCAGGGCTTAGTATAGGCGGGGAAAACGTTTCGACTATATCCGAAACCGTGCCTTTTAAATTTCTCGGAAGAAAAATAGATAACAGAGGTTGCACTCCAGCTTTAGAAGAAGTAATTAATAACTTCATTATCGATATACAAAAGGTAGATCAACAGCCACTAAGTAATGTTAAAAAAGCGTGGATTTACGACAACTATTTAACCTCGCGTTAACTGGCCGTTTCTTGTTTATGATATAAGCCAGAGCCTTCTCAAAAAACTAGATGCGAATGTTACGAAGACATTGAAGTCGTGGCTGGGGCTAGCCCAGTCGGCAGACCCATCGACATTATATAGAGCCTCAAATAACTTTGGAATGACGTTCAAGAAACCATCGGAACTCTATAAACATCTAAGAGTAACCAAAATGCACGTCCTAGCGAAATCAAAAGACGAAATCGTGCAAGCTCTTCCAAAAGATCAAAGTACTAAAGAGCTCGAGTCACGTCTCCAATTCCATAAAAAAATCATGATAGGCTCGCAGACTGGTAGGGTAGGTTTGGGTAATACTAGGAGGCAGTCAGACAAAGACATAACAAAATCTTTTCTTCAAGTAGATGAAAATAATACCTACAAAGTGCACGCAATGAACCTAGAAATACAAAAGGAATGGTTAACACTAGGTGAATTTTGTATTCCCATAGCCTTAAAATGGCGTACCTTAATATACGACTGGTCACCGGCTCTCCTTAAATTCTATCTCAATGCATTCCAGTTGACCCTCCCTGACCAAAGCAATCTTGTCAGATGGGGAAAAGCCACAGATAAAACATGTAACTCATGTGGTGAAGCAATTGGTACTGCTAGGCACCTACTGATGGGTTGTAGGACGCTATTAGACCGGGGTCATTACTCGCGCCGACATGATAAGGTATTAGAAATCGTACGTGAGGCGGTAAGTTTGGCGGTAGCTAGAGCGAAAAAGGGTTTAACCACAAACCAAAGAAATGACGTCGCGGTTGTAAAGAAAGGCTGCTCAAAAAAGGCAAATCAAAAGCCGTACTCAATTTTGATAGCAGCCGCTGATTGGACATTACTCACAGATTCTTATGAGAAACACTATAAAATACCGGAGGATGTTTGTGCCTCGTCATCCAGACCCGATATATTCTTATTTTCAAAACAGCAAAAGCGTGAAGTACTAGTAGAACTCACAGTACCGTGGGCAACTAACATACCTAAAGACCACGCTATAAAAATAAACAAATACTTTGACCTGACCAACGAGTTAACCAAGATTGGCTATGTGGTTAAACTCTACGCCGTGGAAATAGGAGCAAGGGGAATTCCAGCTAAATCCCTGTATAACTTAATTAAAGACCTCGGATTGCCAAGAGCTTCAGTAAGCTCTTTACTCAAACGCATATCTAAAACGGCGTTGATAGGATCTTACCAAATTTGGATAGGTAGAGGGGGGATCACGACTGACGGTGGAGGTGAGCGCTGATGCATCACAAGGTGGCCACCCTAAACCTACACCTGGGTCGCAAGTCCCAGGCGCCGTCACAGTGTTCCTCTCTGTACCACGCCATGGACCCGGCGACCGCACGGTGAATCCATGGAATGCTAAGAACCAGATCTCTGCTATAAAAATTTCATATAAATATTTGGGCGCAGTCCTCAAAAATCAATGTTTAAAAATAGTTGAAAAAACCATTCATTAGTTCCAACAGTTCCTAAGAAAGTTGGTAGATGGCTCCACCATCTCCCCCTTATAGACGGATATAAAGAGAAGGGAAAGGAGACTGAAATGATTACATACAATCTTGGGCCTAGTTGTAAGAAGATGAAAGTGGTGTCAATTAATAGCTTATATATTATCAACCCTTCACTGAAAATTCTGCGAATTTTGTCAATCTGAGAACAGAGATATAAGAGATTATGTAAAAGTGAGGTTATGTTACAATCTTCAACTAACAGCTGATTCCTGAAGTGCAAAATGTGTTCTTTTGCACTAATAGTTATTATATTTACTAGAAAATGTTTGAAACATCATATGAATGAACGTCAACGACTTCAAGCGATAGGTAGGTAACAGGTAAGGAGATAGGGAAAGGATGTCTAAAATAAAATAAAAAATCATTTAATATAGTGTTTTATTCGCCTTCTATTAAACACATTTTACATTTTAAACCTGCCAGGATGGTAGCTGGTTAGATGAGGTTATAGGTATTTACTTACAGACTGAGGTGCAAGCCATTGCCGAATCACTGACAGAATTGTTTCATCGTCGTTGTTCATGGCCATTGGCCCAGTGTATTGCAGTGACCAGTGGATATCCCACAATTCACACAGCGATCCATAGTTTCAATAATATCCAATCCACAAGCCGGCGGTAGAATCCGAAAAAACAATTCCAAGTCAAACGTGTGAGCGATCTTCGGTGTCCAAGGTGAAAGCAAGGGTCGTACAAGGTAGGCAGGGTCAGAATCCGTAAAATACAAAGCAGTTGTCGTAAAAAATGACGAATAATCGGGAAAAAACTCAAAACGCATCGGAAAACACGAAACGAGTGAGCAAACAAAAACAGTCAGCAACTGTCTAGTGTCAATGTTAGTCAGCTGTCATGTCAGTGACATAGACTACAAATATAAGAGAGATTTGAATCGATATGAAATCGATAATCATTAATATTGAACTTGATTCTTTAGCTTATTTGGGTAATAATCCTGAGGCTCATTATAATAGTCTATTTACTACATTATCTGATGCTTTTTCCAACACATTCAAACAAAAATGTAAAAAGCATAATACTAAATCTAGATTCTGTGAATGGGCTACTGTAGGCATATATAAAAGTAGACGAACACTATTTGATTTATACGCCCAAAAACAGTACAGATTTGATAATGATTTCATTGAATATGTTAAGAATTACTCCAAAATTTTCAAAAAAGTATGTAGACAAGCGAAGGCCATTCATATTAAAAGGAAAATAATTGAGGCCCCTAATAAAATGAAGGAAACTTGGAAAGTCATTCACAAAGAGTCGGGTAAATGTAAAATGAGGGATAGTATTACTAAAATTAAATTGGAAAATAAGGATTTAACCTCTCCGAAAGATATTGTAAATGCGTTTGAAGACTTTTTTACCAACATTCCATTTAAAATCACTTCTTCAATCAATTCTTGCGCCCGCAGTGCTGTGGCTCTTCTTGAGAGTAATATTAGTTCTTCTTCTAAATTTAACTTCAAACATATTGATCCCAGTGACATCTTAAAAGTTTTCAAGCAACTTAAAATGAAAAAGTCTCAAGATTACTGGGGCATGTCAGTCAGTTTAATTAGTCATGTAATTGATATCATGGCACCTGATTTGGCACTCATATTTAATGAATGTGTTGATAACGGTACATTTCCTAATTTAATGAAACATGGTAAACTAATACCATTATTTAAGAAGGGATCCAAGTCAGAACTTGGAAACTATCGCCCCATTTCTATTTTGCCAGTTCTGAGTAAGGTGTTTGAGAGAGTGATGCTCAATCAGATGCAACTGTACTTCAAGACCAACAATCTTTTCCACAGCCAACAATATGGCTTTACTGGCGGGAAATCTACCACCGATGCGGGAGTGGCCCTAGTTAGCCTAATTTACGACGCCTGGGAGGGATCGCAGGATGCCATTGGGGTATTCTGTGATCTTTCCAAAGCATTTGATTGTGTTGACCATCAAACACTCTTACTCAAGCTACGTCGATATGGTTTTGATAAGAAATCAATAGCACTATTAGAGTCGTACTTAACGGATAGGCTTCAGACTGTTACTGTGAATAACGTAAAGTCAAATGGGTCAAATGTCAAAATAGGTGTACCCCAAGGATCAATCCTAGGACCCTTTCTGTTCCTGGTATATGTCAATGACTTGCCTTATATGGTCGAGGCACAAGCTGGCATAGTACTGTTTGCAGATGATACATCGTTAATATTCAAAGCAAATAGGTATAGTACAGATGCAAATAATGTTAATAATATTCTGAATGCCATGTCAAATTGGTTTTCTGCAAACAACCTATTGTTGAATGCAGAAAAGACCAAATGTATGAAGTTTACACTACCCAATGTGAGGCAAATAGACGTTGATGTTGTGCTGGGGGGGAAGGGGCTAGAATTCGTAAACACCACTACCTTTCTAGGAATTACAATAGATTCTAAATTACAATGGGGTGACCATATCACTATTCTGGCCAGTAAACTTAGCTCTGCTGCTTATGCTGTGAGACGGATTAGGCAGTTGACTGATGTAGCTACTGCTAGGCTCGTATACTTTAGTTACTTCCATAGCTTGATGTCCTATGGAATACTACTTTGGGGAAATGCAGCAGATTTAGAAACTATATTCATATTGCAAAAGAGGGCAGTTCGTGCCATTTATTGCTTAGGCAAGAGAGACTCCCTCAGGGACAGATTTAAGGATATTGACATTTTAACTGTAGCTTCCCAATATGTATTTGAAAACATAATGTATGTCAGGAAAAATATATCTCATTACACAAAAGTAAGTGACATTACAGACAGAAATCTGCGTAACAAACATAGACTTTTACTTCCATGTTATCGGCTTAGCAGGGTTAGTGATTCTTTTAAGGGGGATGGTATACGTTTTTATAACAAACTGCCAGAATCGATCCTTGGTATGCCTGACGATAAATTCAAAACCTTTGTAAAAACCACCCTATCCAAAAAGGCATACTATAGGATAGATGATTACTTGAAAGATAAAAATGTCTGGCTTGAGCATGGTGCAGGCCCCTCGTAAATTGCTATAATTACAGCATGGTACTGTATTAGTTACGTGACTTATTTGTTACATTATGTAACTTTGTTTTAATTCTTAATTATAAAGAGTTTTATATACTTGTTGACATTTAGCTTTAAGAAAATATATATTGTAAATTGACGTCCAAAAAATGCCGCAGTGGAGTTTGTTGCGCCGTTTCTTCTCCACCAGCGCCTTGGAAGCGGTGGTAAACTTAGATTAAGTAGAATTAAAATTGACGTCAATAAGAAACAATTTTATTGTTCTATATTGAAAAATAAATGACTATGACTATGACTATGACTATTGGTTTTTCAGTAATTAATTGATATTTGATTTAATAATATGACTGTAATTATATGCACTATATTGCATGTAAGTATAATAGTGCATTTAATTACTTTGAGTTAATTATTTACTGCAAATGTTTTAGTGTAATCGATTACTCAATTGATAATCTCACGAAAACTATTTTCTCATATTTCTCCGCATCCAGATTGAGAATTGAGGTGAATTTTCATATTGAAAGATAGAAAAATATGACTAATTTTTTAGATCATATCTCAACTTATTACATTTGGGCCCACCATTTTCCATCTCCTTTGAAGGGATTCAGGTGTAGCTCAATAGCTCAGTTGGAAGAGCATTCCCCCTGATGGGCAAGGTCGTGGGTTCAAGTCCCCCTTGAGCGCTTCATTTTTCCCCGTTTTATTTCGTTTTTTTTATCTAGGACACGTCAATTTGTCTTCACCTCGCCTGATGTTAAGCTAAAGGCAAAGTCTCGGAGATATAAAAGTGAGCATAATAAATGCTATAAGCTTTTCATTCAAGGCAGTAAGATCATTTTGAGTACCTACTTATTTCATCAAGATCGATGTGATGCTGACTGTACCACAATAGTCTTCAAGAGAAATATTTTTTGTGAACGGAACCCGCGGAATCGTATCAGTTAGGTGGATATGTCAGACTCACACCGACTATAACCGCATGTTGTTCCGTCGGTGTGGCTGGAGTATCTGATACGTTCTGTTAAGGATATTCCAGAGAACCTGGCCGACCTTGGCCACTAATAATGGCGGCCTCGAGGTGTTCTTGGGGATGAAAATCACATCTACTATAGAGAGGCGCGTATGAATATACGAAGCGATTCAATCATGGGCCTGCTTCTTTTACGGTGACGGCTAGCCCCAACTATAACTCTCAGGACCTAGCTCATCGAGGATGCAGATAGTTTTGTATATGTTACCGGAAATGTGTATAATCCGGTATTCTATCCAATGCCTAGGCATTGTATACAATGCCGAGTGCGCAGCAGGCAATGTATGAAATGGTATCAAGGAACATTGACGGTGGTTGTAAAAAAGCAACCACTTAGGCTAATGCTGGAGCCTCGCTTTCGCTTCAGTCTTTTAACCTATAATATATCCAGGTCGGGGCGCAGTGTCCACACTACGCAATTTAACTTGGATAGATTAGGTTAGAAGATTAATACGGGAGCGGAGCGGAGCGAAGCTCCCGCATTAATCTTCGTGGTTATTTTTTTTTATTCGTACAAAAATATAAATTTTCCACAAAATCATCCGCAAATATAGACAATAACCCATTTATTTCACACATTGCCGGTGAAACTGCAGGCATTCTATGTATTAACACACATTTCCTAGGATTTGTATAAAATTCCTTGATTTCATACATTTCCGGTAACATATATATATAACATGAGAGTGCTAGATCACCCCCATTCCATTTTCGCTGCTTCTCTTATACTAGACTAATGACTGCCACACAAAAGAAGGCGGCAGCATTCCTCACACTCACGCTGCCGACCATGACCAGTACCAGGGTTTGCAGCGTGTAGCTGTCCGCTCTAACGGCTACTTGGAGGCCGCGGCACAGCTCTATCCTCTCTGAACGTTCTACCAGCTGGTGAAGCGACGTGTCTGCGGAGCAGCCCCGCCATTGGTGGCATTCGGGTATCGGCTATCGGCTTATACGATGCAGATACTTACTGAAACAGCCATGTCCAGTGTGGACCTGCGGCAGCTGGTAGAAGAGGCTACCGTGGCGCCTCTCCAGCCATTCGTCTGTGACGGATCCTACCGCCACAATCGTGGCGTGTTCGGTGCTTTTTTTTTTTTTTTTCATACCACTTAGGTGGCAGACAAGCACACGGCCCACCTGATGGAAAGTGGTTACCGCGGCCTATGGACGTGTGCAACACCAGGGGCGTTACACTCGCGCTGCCTACCCTGAAGAAACCTTCTAATGCCCCTCTTGAAGAACCCCATATTGTAGTCGCTTGGGAAAACCATGGCAGGGAGTTCATTCCACAGCTTGAGCGTACGTGGGATGAAGTTCCTTTCATACCGCACGGTACGCACCATATTCGGATGCAATGTGTGGGGATGAATTCCCTGTCTATGGCGAGCGGTGCGATGATAGAATGTAGCTGTGGGCATCATGTCAAATAATTCATCTGAGCACAAACCATTATATAGGCGGTAGAAAACACACAGTGAGGCAAAATCCCTTCTGAGGCTGAGAGGTTCCACATCGCCTGCGAGTATGGGACTGTCGACGAGCCTCAACGCACGTCTTTGCACCGAGTCGAAAGGGTTAAGCTGGCGTGCGGGCGCTCCGGCAAAAAGATGACAGCAGTACTCCATGTGGGGCCGAACCTGTGCCTTATAAAGAAGGAGTCGCTGCCCCGCAGTGAAGTACTGCTTCGCCCTATTAAGAACTCCAAGTTTCTTTGTTGCCAGCTTGACCTTGTCCTCTAAATGACTGCGGTACTGGACGTCACTCGAAATGTCGACGCCTAAGATCCCGATACTCGGGGCAATGGTAAGCCGTGTGCCCAGGAATTGCGGCGCTACGATAAATGGGGTTTTCTTAGCGGTGAATACACATACTTGTGTCTTGGTGGGGTTGAA
Organism: Eilema sororculum; assembly: GCA_914829495.1. Classification (NCBI taxonomy): domain Eukaryota; kingdom Metazoa; phylum Arthropoda; class Insecta; order Lepidoptera; family Erebidae; genus Eilema; species Eilema sororculum. The sequence goes on along the minus strand of OU618552.1, from coordinate 11,670,276 downwards.
CTGGACCAGGTTTAGTCGACCCCAATCGGATACTCCCGAGAGAGTAGTCTCGATTTCTGACACAAGTTGTTCGCGACTCCCCTCCACCTCGGACTGGGGGATGCCTGCACGGCCCGTGTAACATGCGTCTCCAGTACTGTCGTCCGCATAGCAATGAATGAAGTCATCCGACAGCATGTCATTAATATGCAGCAGAAACAGGGTCGGAGACAACACGGAACCTTGTGGGACACCAGCGTTTATGTCCATGCGGTCCGAGCGACTGCCGTCCACGACGGCTTGGATGCTTCTGTTGGACAAAAAGCTGGAAATCCAGTTACACAGCCCCTCAGGGAGTCCATAAGATGGTAACTTCGCAAGAAGACCTCTGTGCCATACCCGATCGAAGGCCTTCGCTATATCTAGGCTGACCGCTAGTGCCTCACCTTGGCTCTCGATGGCTTGCGCCCAACGGTTTGTGAGATACACAAGAAGGTCACCGGTCGAGCGACGCTGGCGGAAGCCGTACTGTCGGTCGCTCAGAAGATCGTTACCCTCAAGGTATCCCAGGAGCTGTGTGTTAATGACACGCTCCATAACCTTCGAGAGAAGGGAGGTTATAGCGATGGGCCTGTAGTTGGACGGGTCTGACCTGTCGCCTTTCTTAGGCACAGGATGCACGTATGCGGTCTTCCACGAAGCTGGAACTCGTCCAGTGGAGAATGAGAGCGCGAAGAGTCGTGTAAGAACAGGGCACAACTCTGGAGCACAGTGCTTAAGCACCATTGCCGGTATGCCATCCGGCCCACTCGACTTTCGAACATCTAGGGACTTTAGTTCTCGCCGAACCCTCCGCTGGGTGATTTTTACTTCACCCATTGAAGTTCCACACCAGGGTATACTAGGTGGTTCGGCATTCCCATCGTTCATAGTCGAGTTTGACGCAAAGAGGTTACCTAAGAGATCGGCTTTCTCCTTGGCGCCATGGGCCAGACTACCGTCGGGTTTTAATAGCGGCGGATGACAGGAACGGATGAAGTTTCCCTCGGCAGCTTTGGCGAGCGACCAAAATGCGCGACTACCGGATGGGAACCGCGCAAGCCGCTCACCAATTCTGCCGATGAACTCAAACTTAGCCCTGGCCGTTGCCTTCTTACTGGACCTCGAGGCAGCATTCAATTTCCGCTTCACTTCACTGATGTTCGGATCCTTATTGGCGGGGGCCGTGGTCCAATCCTTATAAGCAGATTGTTTGAGAGTTCTCGCTTCTCTGCAGGACCTATTAAACCACGGACGCTTGCTCGCTCCTGTCGCGATCCAGCGGTTGGGGATATAGCACTCCATGCCCGCTAGGATCGCGTCAGCGACTGCTGTTGCACAGGATTTTGGATCATCTGAAGTGAAGCAAAGCTGCCTCCACGGGTACGACGCGAAGAATTCCCGCAGTCCGTCCCAGTCTGCTGACCTGTAGTGCCAGACATGCCGCCACTAAGGTGGCCGCGGTGGTTCAGGTCGCACAAGTGTCACTTTCGCCCGGACGAGGCTGTGGTCCGAAGTACCTAGAGGTGCTTCCACAGTTACGGAGTACTCATCCGGACGCGAAGTCAGCAGAAAGTCCAGTATAGAGGATCTGTGGGTCTCGATATCTGGTGTTCTAGTGACAGAATGCACCAGTTGAGAGAACCCATAGGTCAGGGCGAAGTCGTGAGCAGCCCTTGACGCAAAATTAGTCGTGTGAGACCCCAGCCACTCCACGTGGTGAGCGTTGAAGTCCCCCAAGAAAACTAAGTCTGCGGTGGGATATTGCTCAATTACCCTGTCCGCCGACCGCTGCAGGTGCTCAAACAGCTGAGTTGTGCCCAAGTCACCGCTATGAGACCTGTAAAGGCACGCATAGATACGGGTGTGGCCACCGTGATCTATACGTCCCCATAGAGTTGACAGGTCCCTGTCTTCATGAATATGAAGACGGCGGCAGCAAATATCATCCCGGACGTACAAGCATACCCCGGCGTGACTCATAAAATTATGTTCCAGTTTATAACCAGGGTACATTAGATAGCCTGTATCGGCCGGGCATGATATTTGCGTCTCCGTCAGAAAGAATAAGGTTGGCTGCGCGGTTTCGAGATGGTGGTGCTTGGATGCTTGGTTGCCTACATAGTAATTGCCTATCACTTAATTAAAAGTATTTTTTATAAACACCAGATCACTGCACAACATAAACAACATAACATACCTACACATGGCCATTTGTCACGGTCGTGATAATTGAATATTATTAGAAGCTTTACAAAATGCTTTAAATATTGGCTGAATTCCAACTCCAGATTATGAATTACCTAATAATCCTGAATTTTTAACCCCAGTTTGTATTAAATAAGGATAGCACTTTGACATGACTTTAAGAATAGATATTTGAAAACACATATTGACAATATATGATTTGAGATTGACATGGTCATTAACATTAATAGTATAACACTCACCGTTACCAAACACTCGGTTACCAAATACCAATTATAAACATGGTAAATATCCCGGTGAGTGTTATACTATTAACATATTGACAAATTCACTTTTAGTTCCATGGTTGCCATCCATGCAACGATATTGTTCTCGAAAATTACGCCCTGATAACTCAATACCTCATAACGTATTTTACTTATATCGATAGTTTCAGTTAGTATCCTATCTCTATTCGAAAGTTAATAATCATTGGTGCGCTTCGAAGAATAAAAAGTTAATATTTTTAATTGTTCTTCGGAGCGCACCATTTAGTAGCTAAATGGTGCGCTCCGAAGAATAAAAATGGTGCGCCTCATTTGGTGCGCCTCAAAACTGTTGCGCTTCGAGGAATACCTCAAATGTTCGATTAAAATATCATTAATCGATAAATGAAATATTTGTATAATAATTGCGGGCCATAACGCACACGCTAATCCTGAAAACATAAAAAAAGACTTCTAGAATAACAGCTGATTGCCTAGTATTTATTGAAGCGTTCCGTGGTCTGTCTCTGAAACCCATCATCAGATCTTTATGAAATTGAAATGGAAGCATTTCGGAATAAACTTAAATTCTTTTAAACAAAAAAAAGATTTTTTTTTTTTTTTTTTTTAAATTTTGTAAATCCTTCTACATATGACGGAGCCATGTGCGTTCAAATATTAAAAAAATCTCCTCCTTGTTTTGAAGTCATTAAAAACCACCAGTAATATATTTATTAATTTTATTTACTGTAGTCGATATCGATTGTGACATTTTCAAATTATAAAATAAAAACACAGTCGATCGTACTTACTACATCCCTAAATTAGATTTCTGACTGACGTGACGTTGTCAATGAAATATGACGTATTGGCGCCTAATTTTAGTTCGCATTTTTGGGTGTTGACGCTAGGACAAAGTTATATCGACCACTGTCAGTGAGCTGTCTAAAATACAATAATATAATGGACGGAGTATAGTAAATAATAACAGGCATATCGCGTTAGAATTCGTAAAAAGTGGTTTTATTACAATAAGTAGAGTAATTCTAAATCCAATATGGCGAATTCACAAAGAAGGGTGGACCTGTTACGTTTTATGATACTGACCCTTGTTGAAAGGGATAAGAAAATAATTAACTTCATACTAACGCTTGTTACCTACTGTATTTTAAATTAGGAAAAATATTTCCACGTGCATGACTTGCATAATCGGACAAGATATAATTCTGTTTCAAAAAATTTGTATTTTATTAAAATTCTAAATTCAAACAAATGCCAATGACATGTATCCGTATATCCTAAGGGAGCTTTAAGATAGGTATCACCAATATTATCTTGGCACTAGAACTGGCATTCCCATCACCCAGCATAACCGTTCAGCATCACGTACGGTCGTATACCCACGACACTGCGAGCTCCGCTTTGAAACCTGCTAAGAAACGTTTATGACAGAATCACAAATGCATTTTTCGTGTCCTGAAAAAGTAGTGAAGCTCTCGCCTCGCGGGCGCCTCGTGCCAACTTGTACGACACACTGTTGTGTTAAACTTACAACAAAATAAGTATTCCTTAAATGTCGACTTTTTGAACTCATGCTTATCCATACTAATATTATAAATGCGAAAGTAACTCTGTCTGTCCGTTTATCTGTATGTTACGCTATCAAACCTAAACAACTGAACCGATTTTGATGAAATTTGGTATAGGGGTAGATTAGACCATAAGAAAGGACATAGGCTATGTTTGGTCGCGATATCCGACATCCACGCGGGCGGAGCCGCGGGCAAAAGCTAGTTATGTATAAAGAAAAACCTTCAAAGTATAAAAGTATTTGATATTTAGCTTCGATTCTTTAGCTCTACTAGCCTCCAACTAGGGAAGTACTTCCCTAGCCGGAAAGCTAGAGGCATAGTCTTACTTATATAGTACTACGAGCATTTTCGCATACCTGTTATATTATATAATCTTCACTGTTCACTGACATCTATCAAGTTATGTGATCACAGACAACCGATAATACCAGGGACCAGCGTACGAGAATAAACAATCAAGGAATTAAAGATAATAGCACAATAATAGTGACCTAGTAGGACCTAGTATTAATATACCTATCTCACAAATGCAATTTGTAGCTCGATCGGGCTGTGTGTTTTCTCGCTCTGTGTTTCTCGTTACCGCGCAATAGTTAGCCTGAAATACCTTTCATTTCTCTGCCATAGCCTTTTTTCTATATACCAGTTGGAATTGTGGTACTTGTTGGTTGAAGCCCAAAGGTAACCGAATAAAGAACCAACGAATTCATTAAAATCACATGTTCCAAACTTTTTGCCTTAAACTGCTTTGATAAGTCATGTACAAAATGTTTTCAACATGGATAATTGTCACACAAAAGATAAAGTTCGCAAATGTTTACTACTCGACACGGTCTACATGCATATAATCACGCCTTTATCCCCGGAGTGTTAGGCAGAGGTGAATTAACACCCACATTTCACCAATAATTGTAGTCGGTGCCAAGTATATCTAGATCCATGGGAAGCTTTTATAGCTTGTGTTGTGGAATCTAGAATGCGGATAAACATACTTATATACTTTTTTTTTGTAAATACATACATATTATACATAGAAACTAGACCAATGCAAATAGCCATATTCATGCATACAAATATTTGCACTGAGCGGGAATCGAAACCGCGCCTCCTGCGTGGCAGTCACGTGCACTACCACCACGCCACAGAGGCAGTCCAATAAACCAAAGGGAAGCGTTTGTATGTATTTTTTTTTATGAATATAGAAAATAAAGAAAGAAGAAAGAAAATAAAAATACACCTTTTAAAGATTTCACATATCTACCTATATGTATACAATGTACTTTCAAAGAAAAAAAATACAATCTTTGGTATTTAATTTGGTACGTCTGTTTCTTCTGAGTAATCTCTGAAATGCTATGTAAATCTTCTATAAACATCTTTATTTATATTTTTATCACGATTTTCTAATATTTGTATATTTTTACTAATTAATCAAGCAACTTTAAATAACACAATTCACAAACATAACTCAGACATCACAGACATGTACCTATCTCGAAAACGAACATTTATGCACAAACTAAGTTAGGGCAACAGTAAGCTCACCTAGTTCTTGGAAAGTGAGCTAGGTAGATATACCTACTAATGTAGCCTTTGGCACTACTGCACTGTTTATTCACCTGACGGTTTATGCGAGAAACCTGAATGAATATAACGTCGAGTTGAGTTATAAAGTCAAAGGTGTTTTATGCTGACCCGGCGAACTTCGTACCGCCAATTTTTTCCACCCGTGTGGCAATCTGACCCCGTTCCCGCTGCACCCTCTACTATATTAAGCATGTATTATACATATAAGCCTTCCTCTTGAATGAAATTTGGTATAGGGGTAGATTAGACCATGCGAAAGGCATATGGCAACATATGGCGAATGTCCAGCCGATCCCCAAGAAGGGGGATCGCTCGGACCCAGCCAACTATCGACCCATAGCCGTCACCTCAGTGCTGTGTAAGGTGTTCGAGCACATAATTAACACACAGCTCATGCGCCACCTAGAGGATCACTCCCTGCTTAGTGACCGGCAATACGGTTTCAGACCGAAAAGGTCAACGGGTGATCTTCTGGCGTACATGACCCACCTTTGGGGTGAGGCTATGGAGAAGCACGGTGAGTCACTGGCAATTAGTCTTGACATCGCCAAAGCTTTCGATAGGGTATGGCACAAATCGCTTCTTTCCAAGCTACCAGCCTTCGGCCTGCCTCCTAGACTGTGTAACTGGGTTGCAAGCTTCCTGCAGGGGCGCCGTATTCGCGTCCTTTGTGATGGACGAGCTTCGGAGTTCTTGCAGGTAAATGCTGGCGTGCCGCAGGGTTCCGTTTTATCTCCCACTCTCTTTCTTCTGCATATCAATGACGTGCTCTGTAACGGAAACATTCACTGCTATGCAGACGACAGCACCTTACATGGGAGTTATCACGCACATCCTGCGGCCAAGCAGTCTGATATCGCGGAAAAAAGGCAGCTTCTTGTCACAGAGCTGGACCGGATCCTGGACCACATTTCTCAATGGGGCGCTAGGAACCTGGTCGAGTTCAATGCCAAGAAGACCCAGGCATGTGCGTTTACAGCAAAGGTATCTCCTTTCCTTCCCCTTCCCACTCTTCAGAGCACACCACTGCCACTGCAGGATCACCTCACTATCCTCGGTATGGATGTTCGCTGCAAACTGAATAACAAAAACTATATCGAGAGTATCATCAAATCAGCCTCGCGTAAACTCGGAGTCCTGAACAGAGTGAGACGTTTTTTCACGCCGGAGCAGCGGTGTCTTCTATACAAGACCCAAATTCGTTCCTGCGTGGAATACTGCTCACATCTCTGGGACGGCTCCGCAAAGTACTTATTAGATGCTCTCGACAGGTTGCAGCGACGTGCGGTCCGCATTATTGGGGATCCTGAGGTCACGAACACCCTCGAGCCTTTGCAGATGCGTAGAGATGTTGCGTCTTTGGCAGTTTTCTACCGTCTCTACCATGGTGAATGTTCTGACAAGCTCTTCCAACTAGTCCCACCCTCCCCTTTCCTTCACAGGACGACACGTGCAGGGCTAAGATGTCATCCATTTACGGTGCAGAGTATACCTGCTAGAACCAAGCGTTTCAGTGATTCATTCCTATGCCGCACCACTAAGACCTGGAATTCCCTGCCAGCTCACGTGTTTCCTTCTTCCTACAGTCCCGGGTCCTTTAAGCGGGGCGTGAAAAGGCATCTAATGAGGCCGTCAAGCTGAGTGCCACCACTGTTAACATGGTAAATGTTTACGATGGTGACCCTCTTTCCGAGACTTTGCCTTTAGCTTAACATCAGGTGAGGTGAAGTCAAATTGACGTGTCCTATATAAAAAAAAAAAAAAAAAAAAAAACATAAGCTATGTTTGGTCGCGATAACCGACATCCACGCGAGCGGAGCCGCGGGCAAAAGCTAGTTACCTATATAACAATTTTCAACACTAGTCTTTCGTACAGGCCCTAATCATCCTAGCCCTAAGCATCTCATTCGCATAGAAGATTTTTCAAATTACGGCATAATAGCGTTTGAAATGAAGCGAACTCAGATAAATTTACAGGTAGACTTTTTTATAGCGTCCTGCAATTTTTACAGCGCGGTGCATTTTTTTCATAACAGCTTCCGATTTAAACGGTTGACAGTAATATCGTTGCCTTGAGTACGCCTACGTTATTTATTGCCACTGACTATGCTTGATTTTAAAACATATTTATTTTACAAATATGAGATGCGAATGTAGCTTTGGACCGTTTTGCCTTTAAAACTCTATATTGACTCAAAAACGACTATTTTGACTAATTCTGATCTGAGTTCCATTAATTTTTGATACCCATACCAAAGTATGAAGTTTTTTTTTTTTTTTAAATCTTTATTTATTTTGGGGTTTTGATCCAGTAAGGATATGCCAACCCCAAAGTACCTTAATTCCTAGTGGACAGTCTTACATTATTTGTTACAGTCTAGGTAGTACACTTATTATAGGGAATCATTGCTGAACTATTGTAATTATCCCACTTTGGCATGTTTTTTAGACATTCAAGATGCATATAACAATGTGTCAATAGAGGCCGCGACAAAGTATGCAGTTAAAAACTAGAATAATGGATTTGATTGATGCACTGTGTACCTAATACACATTCAACATGTCCGTAAACTTCCAACAGTAGGTACCATTAATTAATCAAATTAGTCAGCAATAATTTCATTACCAACGCGCGAATTTTTCTTGAACTATCATCATGATCACTAAGAACAAAAGAAATTCAGAGTTATGGGCCAGTGTAATGAAACTCTCCATTTCCTCTGCGTGCTTACGTAAATAAAAAGGAAACATTCAAAGGAAATGCCTACTCCGAAGGCAAAAATACTCAACAAAGTTGGCTCTCAGAGCACATTCAAGTCCTTTTAAATAAAAGTTGCCTTTTATCACTGGCTAAAACGTCCATTTCTCAGGAAGGACTACTAAATGGACAAAGAAACGCGAAGCCGTGAAGGCTCTCAAGTGTTACTTGGCTTACACAGTTTAATCTAACCTTACGATCAACTATGACACATTACAAGGCAGTTTTTATGGAATTCGTTTTTAACCCCCGACGCAAAAACGACGGGGTGTTATAAGTTTAACGTGTCTGTGTGTGTGTGTGTGTGTGTGTGTGTGTGTGTGTGTGTGTGTGTGTGTGTGTGTGTGTGTGTGTGTGTGTGTGTGTGTGTGTGTGTGTGTGTGTCTGTGGCATCGTAGCACCCAAACGGATGAACCGATTTGGATGTAGTTTTAGTTGTTTGAAAGGTATATTAGTCGGGAGTGTTCTTAGCTATGTTTGGAAAAAATCGGTCCAAGATGGCCGCCGCTACAACATATCGGAATATGAATTTCTCCATAACTCCCTCAATATGGGTATCAAATGAAAGAGCTTGACTAGCAGATCACTTTAAAAAGTATGAAATAATATAATATTATATATTTTTTTTTGTTTTGAGAAAAATGTATACAATCAAGCTAGGTATATTTGTTCAAATTGATTAAGATAGGATTTTTTTAATCGGTCCAGCTGGGATTCGAACCAGCAATCCTTCTCTTATAGCGTGAATGCTCTGATCACTGTTTAAAATTTCACTCAAAAGATTCTGGTTCAGTTAAGACAATTTATACGAATTTTAGTAAATCTACAACCGCAGAAACGACAGCCGGCTGTCTGCATCTGGTCTTATACTTCACGAGCTTCCTCTATTGTTATGGAAACCCTGGCGTTATCTTAAAATAAATGCTAGCAATACGCAATATTCTACCAGGATAATAAAGAAAAAATAACTATCAAGAAATCTCGATGTCTGGGACTGGGAAGCCCCAGAACTATATACGTATCGCTTGTCCCAACACTTCAAGACTGTACAAACTTCATAGGTTTCATACAAATGGAATGATTTGATTTGACACTTACTTACTAGATATTATTCAACTTGCGATAAACACCAACAGACATAAGGGCCGGTTCAACCAAAAGCGAGTCAAGTTTTGAATAAACAGCCAATATGTGGATGACAATGCCTATTTATTCTAGGAATAAACTTTACTCGTGTTTGGTCGAATGTACCATAAAGACGGGTTTGTCATGGCTGAGTATACACCCAGCTAATCAAATATCTCAATCCCAAGCAAAACATTTGTTTCAATAATAATAACCAATCTGTGATACCAACGCAAGAACAAGAAATAACATTGTGACAAAATTATTCGAACGATTCGGCAATATGAAGATGACTAATATACTATATGAAGCTAAAAAAGAAATCAAAATTAAACTACGAGAACCTTCTGAAGCTTTCACTAGCCAGGGGACCTTCTGACTTGGCCTCAAAGCTCTCAGTCAGGCCCCTACACTCAGTGGGGCCTCATTGACGAGGGGGTCCCTGTAACCCGATTACCGGCTTCCTAATGGGTCGTTAGGTGCATGACAAACTAGATCGAGATAAGTTTTTTTGCCAGTCTAGGCCAGGTTCTCCAAAGAAATAAAATTAATTAGTAGTACGACAGCAAAACTAAGCTAATTTAAATCACTTTTTTTAACCCCGCCTTCTCAAGTGCAGATCAAAAAGTGAAGTTACTTAAAGTACTAAGTCAAAAGTAAGATCATTCAAAGTTCGAAGTTCTTCAGCTCAAACGGGGTGGTATGTTAATAGCATTCGATAAATTTGTTCTATAACATCACTGTTAGCTGAAGTTACGATAACTTCTGCTTGGTTAACTCTTCATTACGACAAAACATAGGTTCGCATCAACAACTTAACTCTTTTTGTCTGTGGTTAACTTGAGAATAATATTATCTGTCTATAGTGTTACATACTGAAATACCGCCCTTTTTTTAAATAAAATCGCAAGATATAAAAAACTTTGATAATGTTCAAACTTATAATTTTTTATTAATTATGGTCAAATTTCGATCCCCGGGCGACCACCCGCGTAAAAGTTGACAAACAGACTTACAATAAATAAGGTTTGGGAATTTCTCCGTCCGCGCAATTTTCGTAAAAAGAGGTAAGTACACCTATTAATTTATCAATATAATATATTAAGTTAAGACTAAGACCATGTCATTGATTTCTATATGACCGTTTCCGCTATATTAGGTAACCACAGTTATATATAACGCATATTATCGTAGTTACATCTACCAGCTCTAAGAAGTAAACATCAAAACAACCTCCCGATAAATTCTGTTTTATTAATCTACCCTGCATTGAGTCATCGACGTTAAACGACATGACAGACAGTAATTGACACCACTGACATTAAATTGTTCGATGACGTCACAAATAAAAGGAGTCACTCTCATGAAATATTATTTTATAGCCGTACATATTGAATCAACGTGCTGGGCCAGCACTTTGGCCCAACGTGTACAGCTGTAGTTGGCGGTATGTTGGTAGTTGGCGTCAAAGCGTATAGTGTCGGTTTTTCGTACACACATCAGATGGCCGACGTACACCAAAGTACTGGGCTGTCATTAGTGTGACTGAAAGTGACAGTGATAGTGATTCCGAAAAAGATTCATTAAATAACATTACTATGATATTTTTGTTTCATCATCATCAGCCCGCGAGAGTCCACTGCTGGACATAGGCCTCTCCAATGACACGCCACTTAGCTCGGCCTTCGGCTGTCCTCCTCCACTCCCCACCAGCCACTCTGCGTATATCGTCGCTCCATCTAGTCGCAGGGCGCCTCACACTACGTTTGCCGGTTCGCGGTCTCCACTCAAGGACTCGTTTACCTCAACGGTTATCGGTCCTACGGCAGATATGGCCAGCCCACTGCCACTTCAGCTTGCTAATTTGTTGAGCTATATATATATTTTTTTTTTAATACAGGACACGTCAATTTGACTTCACCTCGCCTGATGTTAAGCTAAAGGCAAAGTCTCGGAAAGAGGGTCACCATCGTAAACATTTACCATGTTAACAGTGGTGGCACTCAGCTTGACGGCCTCATTAGATGCCTTTTCACGCCCCGCTTAAAGGACCCGGGACTGTAGGAAGAAGGAAACACGTGAGCTGGCAGGGAATTCCAGGTCTTAGTGGTGCGGCATAGGAATGAATCACTGAAACGCTTGGTTCTAGCAGGTATACTCTGCACCGTAAATGGATGGCATCTTAGCCCTGCACGTGTCGTCCTGTGAAGGAAAGGGGAGGGTGGGACTAATTGGAAGAGCTCGTCAGAACATTCACCATGGTAGAGACGGTAGAAAACTGCCAAAGACGCAACATCTCTACGCATCTGCAAAGGCTCGAGGGTGTTCGTGACCTCAGGATCCCCAATAATGCGGACCGCACGTCGCTGCATCCTGTCGAGAGCATCTAATAAGTACTTTGCGGAGCCGTCCCAGAGATGTGAGCAGTATTCCACGCAGGAACGAATTTGGGTCTTGTATAGAAGACACCGCTGCTCCGGCGTGAAAAAACGACTCACTCTGTTCAGGACTCCGAGTTTACGCGAGGCTGATTTGATGATACTCTCGATATAGTTTTTGTTATTCAGTTTGCAGCGAACATCCATACCGAGGATAGTGAGGTGATCCTGCAGTGGCAGTGGTGTGCTCTGAAGAGTGGGAAGGGGAAGGAAAGGGGATACCTTTGCTGTAAACGCACATGCCTGGGTCTTCTTGGCATTGAACTCGACCAGGTTCCTAGCGCCCCATTGAGAAATGTGGTCCAGGATCCGGTCCAGCTCAGTGACAAGAAGCTGCCTTTTTTCCGCGATATCAGACTGCTTGGCCGCAGGATGTGCGTAATAACTCCCGTGTAAGGTGCTGTCGTCTGCATAGCAGTGAATGTTTCCGTTACAGAGCATGTCATTGATATGCAGAAGAAAGAGAGTGGGAGATAAAACGGAACCATGCGGCACGCCAGCATTTACCTGCAAGAACTCCGAAGCTCGTCCATCACAAAGGACGCGAATACGGCGCCCCTGCAGGAAGTTTGCAACCCAGTTACACAGTCTAGGAGGCAGGCCGAAGGCTGGTAGCTTGGAAAGAAGCGATTTGTGCCATACCCTATCGAAAGCTTTGGCGATGTCAAGACTAATTGCCAGTGACTCACCGTGCTTCTCCATAGCCTCACCCCAAAGGTGGGTCATGTACGCCAGAAGATCACCCGTTGACCGTTTCGGTCTGAAACCGTATTGCCGGTCACTAAGCAAGGAGTGATCCTCTAGGTGGCGCATGAGCTGTGTGTTAATTATGTGTTCGAACACTTTGCACAGCACTGAGGTGACGGCTATCGGTCGATAGTTGGCTGGGTCCGAGCGATCTCCCTTCTTGGGGATCGGCTGGACATTCCCCTCCTTCCAAGCCGAAGGCACTGTACCCGAACTGTAGGACAGTCGGTACAGCCGCGTTAGCATAGGAGATAACTCCGCTGCACATTTTTTAATTACAACCGCTGGAATACCATCAGGACCGCTGGCTTTCCAGACATCGAGTGAGTGGGCATTGTCCGTGGTTGCATACCACAATCATCGACTCGGGAGTTGGCCGCGAAGAGATTGACCAGCAAATTTGCTTTCTCTTGCGGCTCATGGGCCAGAGATCCATCGGGATTGCTCAGCGGGGGCAGCGAGGGCTGGCAGAAGTTGGCTTGCACGGCTTTGGCCAGTTGCCAGTAGCCACGGCTACCCGTGGGATGCGCCACTAGCTCTTGGCCCAGCCGTGCTATGCGCTGGGCATCCGCCCTGATGCATGCCCTCTTGCAGACCTTTGTGGCTCTGTTGTACGCCGCCTTGAAGTGACCCACGTTGGGATCGCGTGTGGCGCGCGCCCGCACCCAGGCGCGGTACGCAGACTGTTTATGCTCAACAGCCTCCGCGCACTCGCGCCCGAACCACGGACGCGCTCCGCGGACTCCGGTGACATCGGTGTATGGGATATAGTATTCCATACCTAGACCGATCTCACCGGCGACGGCAGTAGCGCTCTCAGATGGGTTCTTACCCTCAAAGCAGCGTTCAACCCACGGGATGGACGCATAATAGTCGCGCAATCCATCCCAGTCCGCTGACGAGTAGTGCCAGAGACGCTTCTTCCCCTGCACGGGTCGTGGGGGCGCTACAATGGGCACGGTGGAGCGGACCAGACAGTGGTCGGAGTTACCTAAAGCAGCACTCACCGAGACACTGTACTGGTCCGGGCGACTCGTCAACAGAAGGTCTAGCAGAGAGGGCTCTAGGCCGGACTCTCTTGGTATCCTCGTGACCTTGTGCACCAATTGAGTCAAGTCATGCGCCAGGGCAAATGCGTGAGTGGCTCTTCCCGCATGGTCTGTTTTGGCGGAGCCCAACTAGATCTTGTGGTGGGCGTTAAAGTCCCCCAAAAACACCAATTCGGCGTTCGGAAACCGCTCCTGCGCATCATCTGCCGCCTGACTCAGGTATTCGAATAGTCGAGTTATCTCTGCATCTCCTGTATGGGAACGGTAAAGGCACACATAGATCTGACTCGTGGAGCCATGGTCTACGTGTACCCACAGGATGGACCGAAGACCATCGGCCTCCATGACCGGGGGCCTGAGGACGGTGAGTTGGCTGCTCACCGTCTTTACAGAAGCAGGCCCATGACGGCAGCGTGACGTGAGGGATTCACGCACGCCCCCCCCCCCCCCCCCTAAGAAGCGGGGTAACACCCGAAAACCCCCCCCCCCATACACGCGGGATAGCACCCGAACCACCCCCGAGACGAGGCCGCAATTGTAGCCGTAGGTCTGATGGGAGTCCTGGGACATCCTTCCGAGGGCTTACCCGGGGCTCCCATCCATAGGCTTCTGGGCGTTACCGTGGGGGTTTTTAGTCGGTAGGAGTCCGGCATAACATCCATGAAGGATTTTCCCCCACGGTTAAAAAAAAAAAAAAAAAAAACCCACAGGATGGAAAAGGATGGGTCCTCTAGACAGCGCAAACGGCAACAACAGATATCCGCCCTAACAAACACGCACACCCCGGCTTTTGCTCGGAAATTTTCCTCCATAACATAGCGGGGGTAAAGCAGGTAGGTCGTGTCGTCAGGGCGGCGTATTTGTGTCTCCGTTAGAAACAGCATAGCTGGTTTCGCCGTCTCCAGGTGTTGGTGGACGGCGTTGAGGTTTATATGGAGCCCACAGATGTTCGTGGACTCCACCTCAAATAGAGTTTTTGTGGGAGAGTCCCTAGCCGCTGTTTCAACAGTATTTGTTTTGTGCGCTGCCATGAGGTGAAGGGTAAGGGAAGGCGTGAAAAAGAGGTGATTATCGCCGCAGCACCGCGTGACAAAACATGGGAGATTGGTTTTATCTATGAATGTGAGGCGTGACGAGAGCCGACGCGCCGAACGGAAGGGCCCCCGTACCCCCCCGAATATGGTCGCCGGGCTCCCGTCCGGTCGCCAACCGGCACGACGAGCCATATCGGGATTATGCGCGACCTGGTGGGGCAGCCTCCCAGGGTGGTTAGTCCCAGTTGGGCCCCTGTACTATGCCGCGGGCGGCCAGCGGCACCACCGTTTCTACAGGTCTCCCTGCTCGGCGCCGCGCCCCGCGTCACACCCCACTAGACTACGCCAAAACCCACCGGTCCCACTAGTGCTGCGACCACCATCACCTCGGCCCGGCATGCACTTGCTGATCCCTGAACGCAATCCAACCGAGATGGGATTACTATGGAGGGTTTTTCGCACTGGTGCACGGTGGTACCAACCCGGTCGAAATAAGTGTCAAATTTGTGCCATCAAATTTCTACCACCTGTAAAATATATATAGTAAACCACCACCTGCAAAGTATATTTAGTAATAATAATAGAATACAAAAAAAAACTTAATATTAAATCTTTAAAACAAAATCAAACTGATAATTCATTTATTGAAAGATTTACTTACTCACTTAGTAGCTAAAAAAAACCCTATTAATTTTTCTTCAAAAAGCGGCAACCTACAAAATATCATTTTACTGCCGCTAATATAAAGTTCAACTTTAGGCGCGCTGGGCCAACTATCTGATGGCCAGTCTACACATTGGACCAATGATGGGACAGACGTTGGACCAATGTGTACATCGGCCATTGTAGCTGAGCTGCCTCATTGTGCTGACAATGAAAATATAAAAACTAGCGTTTACTCCCGAGTTAGTCTACGTTTGAAATATTGAACGACGACATGTGCATAAAATATATCCTTCTCAAAGTTGATGTGAATTAAAGTTTCATTAAGTTCGATTTGCAGGAGTTGCAGGTAACAAACAGACAGAATTAGGTCAAACGACTTAATCACGAAATATTTACGACCGTGACGCGTAAGTGCTGAGATCTTTTGTCTTTCTTCAGTGTTCAACACACTACCAGAACTGGTGACAAATATGGTTTATTAAAAATGATTTAGCGTGCTTACGCCTACCCTATTTTTTGAAAAACCTATAAGTATTGCGGGTAAATCGTACATTTATCACGTTACATTATTATCGTACCAAAATATCTCAGACATTTGATGTATATTATCTTCCATTTTCTTTTCTTCGTCTTGATATAATATTAAATTGGGTTCTATTTTCGTATCTTTGGCTTCGTAGCATTGTATCATTCATACACAATCATAGCATGATAAAGTAGGTACTAAATACCTTACTAATAACGTAGGTACTAATTACCTATTCTTACGTCTTAGTTTAATCCACAGCATGGTTTTAAGAAAACAGTATTTTCATAAAAATGTATTACATAGATGGCCAACTTGCCAAGCGATCGTTCAACTGATGATCCAGTTCATCTATAGTTCTATACCATACTACCAACATTGATTTAAAAAAAAGTTTTTTGGTACAAAATCAATTTGTACCTACAGACTTGTTTACAGGGTAAAGAACGGTCGAGAAAACCAGTTGTTTTCCAATTGCTTTCAATATTGAATAATTTGATCTGAAATTAACAACAAGCATCGACTTTTAAATTGTTTTCAGTTTGCTCGAAATCACACATTTTACTAATTTTTACTTAATCGGGATCCTAACCATTATAAATGTCACATAGTGATCAACAAGTGATGACAGCCTCTGTAGACTGCTACGCAGGAGGCGCAGGTTCGGTTCCCCTCACTACAAATATCTGTATGTGTGAATATGGGTATTTGCATTCATTTAAATCATGTTACGCCGTCAGTCCCGGTTGCTACACGAACATCTATGGCAGTCGTTACAGGTAGTTGGTGCCCTAAAAAGTCCAATAACAGCTCTTACTGCAATGCTTCAATATCGCCTTCAGGTTATGGAGGTCAGATGGTATTCACTTCACGGAAAATATCAAAGTTTAGTTCGAAAAACATTGGAAAAAATGAAATGCTCAAGTGAGACTCGAACTCACGACCTTTCGCTTACAGGGCGACTGCTCTGCCAACTGAGCTATTGAGCACCACTTGAATCATTCCAAATTTTTCCTTCTCTTTATATCCGTCTATAAGGGCGACGGTGCAGCAGATTCAAGTGGTGCTCAATAGCTCAGTTGGCAGAGCAGTCGCCCTGTAAGCGAAAGGTCGTGAGTTCGAGTCTCACTTGAGCATTTCATTTTTTCCAATGTTTTTCGAACTTAACAGTTAGCATAATAAATGCTATAAAAAATTCATTCAAATATCAAAGTTTAACCAAATCCATAGTAACATTGCTAAAGCGGATCCCAGATTCCGAGGTGAATACTTTGGATGCGACTGCGATTAACGCAAAGTTCAAGAAGAATTGATCAATAAGATTAGTTAATTTCAATAGAATTTAAATCACTTAGGTACGTGCTCAAAGCAGAAGTAATGTACCAAGTTATCAGTAGAGAGAACTTAAGTCACATGGTCACCAGCAACTTGTTAATTTAACTTGTGATTACGTTGGACCAACATTTCCGACGCAGTGGGAAACTGTTGGCTGTTGCTGTTCGTGACTCTCAACTTTGTTGGAAGGTTTGGAAATGGGATTTAATTCAGCTAGAATATGCTATACTGTTGCTATACCACACTTCTTTCTTAAGTACTTTCTTAGGTATTTGAAACTAATTTTGTAACGTGAAGGATTAATTGTTTCACTGATTCCTCAATAATTAGATAAGTTGTTTAAATGCTAAAATTTGATCTGTAGTTTAAAAACTAAATACTTATTATCTTTGCATAGGTCTCGTGGTAACAATATTTTATTTTGTGATGTACGATCTTTTTTTAATAGAAAGTCAAAATGACATCGTTGTCATTTTAAACTCGCAAGCACCAAAGCATAACAAATTTTCAACTTTAGTAATAAGAAGGGAGTCAATTACCGGTGTTACTACTAGTAGTAAGATTGGTAGTTAGTAACACGGGCTATAAACGTTTTTAAGCTACTTTGATTCTAATAGTTATAAGGGTATTTGCAGATAGATTTTTACGAGACTCGGCGATTACTTACAGGAAAGACGTGTGTTACTTTATCTCTAACATTTTCGAAATACCTGCAAGTAAGGAAGGAAAAAATGGCACCGTCGAAACTACCAAAATGTGACCAATGCACCAAGTCCATCACTACAAAGAGCCCTGGAGTAGAGTGCAGCAAGTGTGGTACACTGGTACATGCCAACGCTCAGTGCGCTGGCTTGAGCACCAAGCAACTTGCAGCAATTAAAGCTTCCGGGAAACTTGAATGGAAGTGCGACGAATGTCATAACACATCACCTAGAAGGACGTCTTTGATCGTACCAGATGATGATGAACAAGAAGATGAAGAGGCGCTGGATATACCCCAAGCACTTCCGAAGAAGCTTACCGTCGACGTACAAAAAATGACACAGAATATTACAAGAGAAATAGAAAAGGCGGTTAGAAAACAGCTTGGCGAGCTTGAAAAAGCCATAGAATATTGCACTTGCAAAATAGATGAATTTGAAGAAGAGATGAAGGCATTCAGAGTTAAGACAAAATTACTTGAGAAAAAGAATGAGGTTTTGGAAAATACGAATAAGCACCTCGAGCTTAAAATTATGGCGATGGAGCAAAAATGCAATGAAGATGAACAGAAAACCCTAACAAACTGCCTGGAAATAGCTGGTGTCCCATACGAAGACAATGAGGATCTAATTGTGATAACTAAAAAGATAGCGAAGAAACTGGACCTAAACTCGGAGGAGATAAAAACTGCGAAAAGAATAAAGGCCAAAAAAGATGGTATCCTAGTGGAACTAAAAGAAAACTGTAACCCTGCTACGTGGGTAAAAGCGTCTAGATCTATTAGAATGAAATTAGCGACCCTAAAACCTAGCTGCAGCACCGAGTTGGCAGAAACAAATATCATCATCCGCTACGCCCTGACCAATTACAACAAAACCTTATTGTATCACGTTAAACAGCAACTTAAGGACTACAAGTATATATGGAGCAGCGCAGAAGGCAAAATATTGGTACGTAAGAATGACACAAGCAAAATAAAAACTATTCGGTTCCAAGAAGATATAAAGAACCTCTCTTTGTCTTAAGACCGCAATATATGTAACGGATCTTAAGTTGTAACTCATTTAACAACTATAACTTTAATAATTATAATGGCTAGTTTCCAAGATATACTCGAATTATTTGACTGTCCAAACCTAGATATTTATTTCTCAAATGTACCTAAGCTAAATAGCTTCACAATACTGCATACTAACATAAGATCATTAATTAAAAATTACTCACAACTTACCTACCATATCAGTAAACATCAAAATAAAATTGACGCCATTATATTAACAGAGGTCAATATAACAGAAGCCCTAAGCTGTATGTTTCACATAAAAGGTTATGTGATGCACAGTAAATTAAGAAAAAAACGTAAAGGTGGGGGTATAATAATATATGTACGACAAAATCACACATTTACACAAGTAGCACATCACACATTCCACAGTGAATGCAGTATAGGTAAAATTACAACATCACAACATTTCTCAATCTTTATATGTGCGGTGTATAGACCTCCAGATAATAGTAAACACCTATTTCTGAGAACCGAACTTCCACACCTACTTAGTAAACACTGCCCTAACGGTAATTTTATCCTAGTGGGTGATCTGAACCTAGACCTAAAAGAGAAAACCATCCCGATTGATCGATACACAAATCTTCTGTCCGAGAGAGGCCTCCAGTGCGCTATTTCCGACTATACAAGAATTGAGATGATCAAAGATTGCGTAACTAGGTCTTGTATTGATCACATTTTTATACGATATCACACGGGAGACGTCTACTCGGCAGCGCTTGGTACTGTAATGGCCGATCATCGTATGACTGTTGCTACGCTATCCGGCGTGCGGCAGGTACAGGATGTTCAAAAAAGGAAAATATATTTAATAAACAATACTTTATTATATGATGAATTAAACAAAACTGACTGGGATCAAACTGTAAACATGCATTGCCCAAACCAAATATATAATTTTATCGTCGATAACTTTAATGAAGCATATGAACGTTCCACACAAACAAAACTAGTAAGCACATCATCTCAACGTAACCAAGCTAAATGGATTAGTGATAAACTTAAAAATAGATGCACGCAAACAGATGAACACTACATCAAATGTTTAAAGGACCCAACGAATAGATTACTTCGCCTTAAGTATAACGAGAAGAGAAATAAATGCCATAAACTAATAGAAAAAGCACGTAACAAACACATCGCCGATACTATACTGATAAACAAAAATGATCCCCGAAAGTCATGGTCAATAATCAATCATCTCATGGGCAAGCTAAACAAATCCATTGAAGACATAATCCGTCAAGCTTTTAGTAAGGCCGAATATAATGAAAAACAAATAGCCGATAATTTTGCTACTGAATTTGACAAAACCGTTATCGACATTGTGCCTAAATGCAATGAGCCCTTATTAAACCAAGACACATACCTTGGAACTGCTGATAGAACTATGCTCTTCAGGAAAGCAAAAACAAAAGACGTACGTAAGATAGTTCAAAAATTGAAGTCTCAGAAAGCGCCAGGTATTGACAAAATACGTGCACTAGACATAAAAAAAATTGGTGACAAAATTATTGGAGCTATCACAAATTTGATAAATACCAGTGTGTTACAAGGCGTCTACCCTATTGGACTGAAAACTGGGTTGGTGAGACCGGTATACAAAAAAGGTGACAAGGACACTTACACTAACTACCGACCGATTACTCTACTTCCAATCATAGATAAGATTATTGAGAAATACATTGCAGGTGAAATATACAATTACTATGAGAAGAATAATATTTTAACAGACACACAATACGGTTTCAGGCCTAAGAAAAGTACGACTTTACTGCTCACAGAGTTTACAGATTTAGTAAATACTCAATTAGATAATAAAAAGCACGTTCTGCTACTTTTTATTGACTACAGCAAGGCATTCGATACGCTGAGACACAATCAATTGCTTGAAAGACTTAGTGCTAATGGGATTCGAGGGCCACTACTTGGCTGGTGCGAGGACTACTTAAAAGACCGAAATTACAGAGTCAAGGTAGGGAATGCTACCAGTACTAAGGTCAACGTCTCGAGGGGTACAGCGCAAGGTTCGGTACTAGGTCCACTTCATTATCTGACATATGTCAACGACGCTAAACATGTCATAAAACATTGTGAAATATACCAATTCGCAGATGACACGTGCTTGATTGCGGCTGATCGAAATGTGGATGTAGCACTGCAAAAGCTACAAGATGACTTTACATCACTGAGCATGTGGTCTCACGACACAGGACTAGTTCTGAATGCCGAAAAGACGAAATTACTTCACGTGAGATCTGCTCATAATACACGGGGCCCTGACAAAGTCAGTATTATAGCCCACAACCATTCCTGCCTGCACCTGTACAAAGGAATACGGTGTACCAGGAATTGTACACGTATCCAACAAGTCAGCCAAGCCACCTATCTTGGACTAGTTATAGATGACAGATTCAACTGGACGCCGCATGTAGAGAAAGTATGTGACAAACTACGTGCACTATTAGCGAAATTATACATGCTCAAATACAAGCTACCTTATAAAATACTACGGAATCTATATATTGCGCTAGCTGAATCGAACATCATCTATGGCATCACTAGCTACGGTCGCACTTTTAAGACCAATTTGGACAAGATATACAATCTACAAATAAAATTACTCAAAACGATTGTACCTAGAAAAGTGAAAGAAACCTATAAAGATTGCTACCGGGGTCTTTTTGGATACTGTGGATTAGTGCCGGTGCAGGAGCAAGTAGAATCAGCCTTGCTTAGCGAACAATATCTTCGCCCGCAACAATTTCTTTGCCCCATGGAAGGAAAGATCCAAACCAGACAAATAAGCAAGAAAAATATGATGACTACAAGCCGGAAAACTAATTATTATGGCCGACGAACATGCGAATATATCATCCCCAGACTGTACAACCAGCTACCAGTAGCTCTAAGGGATACACTCAACGAAAATAATTCTAAAATTAAACTAAAGAAGTACTACATACAAATTATCAAAAACGAGTTTGGCATACGTAATATAAATATACCTGCATAATATGTTATGATATATAAATATATATATAAATATATATATAAAGCATACATACTACACAAAATATACTAGCACTAAAAAAAAAAATATAGTTATATGCTTATTGTTAATACTTCATCATTTATGGACTTTATAAACATACCAAGACAACACCTTATCGACATTAAATTATAACAATCGTACTATCTAACAATTCAATGAACCGTCCAACTCCCTACCAAAGTATTGTTATGGTAAATAAAATAAAGAGGGAACGAATTTAGTTTATCTCGAGTCAAAAAATCGGAACACGCTGTATCCTAACATTGTTATCGTATTATAGAAATGGCTGTACAATGCGCATGCAAAGGGTCGAATGTGAACATAGTTAAATACGGACGCATTCGTCGCTTTGCAAAACGGAGACTTGATGTTATAATTTTCTATAATTTATATCTACTTACCCACATTTCTGGATTTATTGTCAATACTATTGAAAAATAGAACAAATTGTAGGATGAACTAGTTTTGCGTGAGTACATACTGATATGGTAGACGAGTACCTAGCATAAAAAAAACTGTAAGTACGATAGTGTTAGCGGGGGGTGGCGGGGTCATGGCATGGGTATATTATAGTCAGCCTGTGACCACGGCCAGTGTACTGGTCCAGACGTCAGACTAATCAAAAGCGTGTATGTACCTGTCCCTATCCCGTAATCACGTTGGTTCCCGTTGATATTGTTGTATATCATCACAGATAATATAATGTGCTTCTACATGTAGTTATAAGTACTGTATTACTGTATGTTAAATAAATCCACATTGTCATAAGCCCGAGTCGAATGTAACCGCGGTTGCCTAGACAAACCCGTAAGGGTTTTTTGTCAACCATGTACATAATACTTTATTGTCTATAATATTTGTGAACACTAATAAATAATAAATAAAAAATAAATGAAAACTTCACTTCTATCAGGCGTCCGATAATAGCACATTATAGTTTGCTTTCTGATTTACCTTTGATTGCGCTACTTCCAATATGTACCTAAGTGACAGCTAATACGACAAATTGAACATAAAATTCAATTTCTTTATTGCAAGCCGCGGTTAGAGCAAAAGTTTTACACTTTGGGTCACCTCTTTCGCGAAGTTAGACCTACCCAGTGGGACATTGTGTCCAAGGCAAACTTGTTTATAGACTACTTTGATTGTAATTGCACGATATTGATTTTTACTTTGACTTAATGGTATAATATTTTGTGTAAGTACTGAACTGTTACTTACTCTAAAAACGATTATAGGAATATTATAGGTATTGATGTTTATTATCACAAATAATGCTGATGACCCGATTACACCGATAGGCTAGTCCCGGCCCTATCACAAATCTACGTATAGGTATATTGTACTAGTTCTAAAACTATAAATTCATCACGTAAGGTTCCTGCATCTGCTTTCTATAAATTTAGGACTAAATCGTTCCCTTTGCCCCACTTTCGGCCTGCAGGCCCTGAGTGCATGCAATACCGTACGCGGTCACCGCACGGAATTGCTTAACCACGTAAATCAGTCGGAATGCGGAATACTAGCCATTTCTCTGAGTGCTCATCGAGTAGGCAATTAAAATTCAAGCGAGCAATTTGTGTGATTGATGGAAGTGATATCAGATCCTTAAGGGTAAATGAAATTTGAAAAATATAAGTTCTTGTAAAATCGCCTATGAAGAACCCATTCCCAAAAAAATAAAGTTTAAAACTAAAACCCGACTACCGAAAAATCACGCTCTAAAAGTTACAAACAAGAAAATAGCCGTGGTCGTATGCCACTTTTCCCTAGAATATATTGTTTTGTCAGAGTAAGTAAGTTTGTAACTTTTAGAGCGTGATTTTTCGGTAGTCGGGTTTTAGTTTTAAACTTTATTTTTTATTTGTGTTATTTTGGGGCAAGGTAAAGCTAATAATTTATACATATTTGAAATGTGCTTATTAAGCCCTTTCATTTGATACCAAACACGGCATATTTATCTCAAATTTATTTTTTAACATAGTACCTTATGAGCGCTAGAGGGCGCCACACAAGATTGAGTGACACGTCATATAGCCTATAACCATCGCACGATCAAGCCGCTTGTAACGATACCTCATATGTCCAGTTCTAATCAGTAGTTGAGGTGCTATGAGGGAACAAATGAACATACATACATACATACATACATACATAGCCTGTCAAAATCATAACCCTCCTTTTGGCTTCGCCGTAGTCGGGTAATAAAAAGAAAATAAAACCAAAGTGACCTTAGATGAATCTCGTGTAAGGACAGAAGCAGATCGCGGATAAATATCTATACCTAGTTGTGAAATCGTGCGACAAAATTTCCTCATTTCCATTAATTAAACAAGATTTGCTAGATAAGAGCTATAAATCTAAATGATGAATAGGTAGGCTCACTCCGCGGACCTAAATTGTAAATTACTTATTTACATTTGCAGAATGGTTTGAATTCAGGAACAGACGCAAGAATCTCGACCTCTGCGTAGCTTTTTTTTCGTGCAGAAATCCCCTCTGATACCTGTCGGACTCGAACCGACTAATACTGCACGCCGACTGAGGGTCGTGGTGCTAGGCCGGAGGCGAGGTTGTCATCGACATATCCCTCGCACCCCGGCTGACCCACGGCCATCCCTTACGGTCTGGCTCTCCTCGGGAGGGGATGACGGTATCCCGACTCGCCCCCGGAATGGGGAGGCGCGCTTTTGAGCGCGCCACCGCCGTGGCCTGCTTCTGCTGGGGTGATAGGCGGCTCCACCCGTCACCCCCAGGCCCGCGCTCACGGGCTCAGTGAACCTCTGCGTAGCGGTAGTGTTTAGCTGCTAAGTCAAAAGATCGCGAGTACTTACTATACCCGCTCTTTGTAAATACCTATATTTTACACGAGCTTTTGCCCACGGCTCCGCCCGCGTGTCGGTTACCGGGACCAAATATAGCTAATGTTTTAATCCAGGGTGTCAGCTAACTCCATACCAAATTTTATTAAAATTGCTCCAGCAAACCTAAAAGAGTAACAAACATCCATCCATCCATACTCTGTGACAGCCTCTGTGGCGTGGCGGTAGTGCACGCGACTGTCACGCAGGAGGCGCGGGTTCGATTCCCGCTCAGTGCAAATATTTGTATGCATGAATATGACTATTTGCATTGGTCTGGGTGTTTCTATGTATAATATGTATGTATTTACCAAAAAAAAGTATATAAGTATGTTTATCCGCATTCTAGATTCCATAACACAAGCTGTAAAAGCTTACCATGGGTCTAAATAGCGTTGTGTAGAATGTTGTAGAATATTTATTTATTTATTTTATTTATTTATACTTGCAAACATTCGCGTTTATAATATTAGTAGGATTGTTCCTGTAATATTTCTATGTATATAGGTTTAATAATGCGTTGAACATAGTCAGAAAGAAGTGATTTTGGGCGGTATTTCTCAAAAGACATTGTTGAAAACTGGATGTCCCACCAAAATTTTTGAGACTCTAACCAACCTGACATTAAAGCCTAT
Organism: Eilema sororculum; assembly: GCA_914829495.1. Classification (NCBI taxonomy): domain Eukaryota; kingdom Metazoa; phylum Arthropoda; class Insecta; order Lepidoptera; family Erebidae; genus Eilema; species Eilema sororculum. Next base: position 11,644,629 of record OU618552.1, on the reverse strand, counting down.
GCAATTCCTCCCCTTCCCAGAATCGCTCACGAATAAATGTAAATAAAAAAATATTGGAAGAGGATTTAGAGACCTTTTCTTTTGGTTGCACCCGGATTGGCGTTTAGGTAATTGATGACGATAATTTCAGACATAAATATAACCAAAAATTTGGCAAATACCTACTTAAATTCTCTTCATCTAACCTGACGCTGCATTGGCTAAATATTTACAGAAACTTTTCTGGAAAGTTTCTATACATCAACCAACCTCAGAGGCTTACAATACGTTCTAAATCTAGCATAATACTGGCGAATGGAAAAGCAGTGAACTGATAACGGGCACTATGGCGCATTTCCTTCGCCAGTGCTAGCTGTTTGGCGTACAATTGTAACTGGTCGGGCGAGATAGTGCAGCCTTCACTAATACTTCAGTAAGTCGAGCCGGCTGCCAGCTTTACTACAGATCTACAAACCGCAATTTCATGTGGATAATGAAGCGGCTACTAAATGCTAACCGCTGTCGTTTATAACTGTGGATGACCAAGACAATGAAAATTCGTTTAGTAAAATCTGTTTTACTAAACGAATTTTCGTTTTCACGTGTCATTCATTGGAAGTAATATTTAGTAAGTAAAATGTGCTAAAGTCATTAAATAATAATACATAGGTATGTAAAATCACGGTAAACATTTATGCTCACGCCTTTTCCCTCTGGGATAGGCAGAGACAACAGTCCGTCATCTGTTTCTATCCTTACACACATCACAACGTAGACAGAGAATACACTATCAGAAGCTTCCTACATCTATGATAAGTGCCAAGTAAAAATAAATCATGTACAGTAAGCTTCAGAGAAAAGGAACCCCCCTTGAGAATAAAACCATTATCAAGGGGGGTTCCTTTTCTCTGAAGCTTACTGTACCTTATAGCTTTTTCACCTTAGCAACTCAAAAAGTTTTGCAGCGTATTAACAGTACCTATGCAATATGCGATTTTGCTCACTGTGTGAGACATAGTACCAAACTGTTTATTTTTTCAAGAAAAAGTGAAAACCACAGTCTAACGATTGACTTGGTGATTCCGAATATCCATTGAGCGATCAAAGATGTCGGGCTCCAAACTTACAAGAAAATCGATATGGGCACTTATCGTTTTCAGGGTTTTTGGGGTTGCTGATTACGAATATATCATGCATCAAAATCACTAAGATCAAAGATGCTGGACTCGAAATTATCACTAAAATCGATATGGGTATCGTTTTCAGCCGTGATTTTTCAGGGTTTTTGGGGTTGTGAATTACGAATCCATCATCCATTTAGTAATCAAAGATGGCGGACTCGAAATTTTCACTAAAATCGATATGGGTATTGCTTCCAGGGTTTTTGGGGTTGCTGATTACGAATATGTACCTACCTACCTACCTACCTAACTGTACCTATCATCCATTTAGCGATTCAATTCCAATAAAGTATTAATTGACTTTTTATTGGCACACTAGCTAGAGCCGGTAAGTGCCGTGTATTAAGTAGGTACATTAAATAATATTTCAATATAGGTATTATTGTTTTACCCGTGGGAAATACGGCATTTTTAAAGGAGATCAGGTAGTAGGTAGTAAGTAGGTAGCAGTAACGTATAGAAATTCTCGTTTTATGTTCCTACTTGGTGTTAAAGTTACCTTAAAGTTTTGTTTCCTTATTTTGCCGAGTCAATATTCTAGCTATTTTAGTTTGAATATAAATACAGGAGCGTCCAGGAACCTATTTGAGTCGGTATTAGTTTCAGTCCCGAACCCTGGGGCAGTATTTACATATGTAAATAGTTTCCGTTATATTTCCTGCAATAAGGAAAATGTAAAAGCAAGTAAGTAGGTAGGTAGGTAACTATTTATTTCGTCGTGTAGTTATACAGACCTACAAATGAAAGCAATATAGGTAAGTAGGTACTAAATATGGTTGTGTGCTTCAAAATCGATTGAAACTTCTACGTAAATAAAGTCGATTGTTACTTTACATCGGATAGGCAGTAGGCTATTTGACATGACATCATCCTTCAAAATTTAACTTATTCATTGTTGACATGCTGCAGCTGTATGCTGTGCGTTGGACAAACTATAAACTCGAGTCAACCGGTCACATGCTGGTCCACTTTGTTTCCTTCGTTAATAGCTCTACTACGGGACATTGGCGAAATTAATGCTCAAAGCACAGAGCCATTGAACAAGAATTGAATTAGACTATAAATATTAAGGTGTCATGTAAAAATTAAAACAAACAGGCATTTGAACTTTCATTATATTTCATTTTTTTAAACAAATAAAATAAATGCACAAAATAAAAAGACAAAATGTTTAAAATATTCATACTAACATAGTAGGCTAACATTTTTGCGTAAATTGTTTAAATGTTTTTGAACGAAAAATAATGGTGAATGTGGTTATATTTATAAACTGGTAAATCTCAAACGACTTTATGGTTAAGTACTTAATAATGCCAGACAGAGAAAGAGGGTAACTGGGTAAAAGATGTCTACAATATTCTGAAGACAGGTTTAAAAATGTCTTATCTTTTGGCAACTATAAAACATCAACCAGTATCTAAACAATAAAAGATAAAAAACTGTTTCTAGATTTATACTTCTCGTCAAAGTTGATAAGCGCTGTGAACACTAGGCGAGTCGTATAGTATATTGGTATATACTATCATAATAAATACTGTATACAGACCTCAGACTAAAAGAAAAACATGACGGAATGCATTAGAAGCCATGTAAAGTAATACTAAAATAGTACCATTTCGCTAGCACTCGTTTTATTGCTTGAGTGAAGAAATAATACTACTTTATTATTGCTTTACGCAGCCTCGCACGCCAGTTCTATACGTTTCGTGTGTTATTCTTTTAGCCTGAGATACAAACGAATACAATTTAATACCTTTTTTTTATTTCGCTTAGAAATCACGGGAAATTCGATTTTTAACAAATTTTATTATAATAAAAAAACATCTTGCGCGAAGTTCAGAGCGGTCATCTAGTTTGGTGTGACCTCTATATAAAAGATTTTATATAGTCAATTTATTGGCTATTTACATAAACATAAATTTACGCGAATAGTGTCAAGTCAACTTTGAATCACAGATCATCCCCAGTAGATAGAGTAGAATGTAGACACACATGAATAGAGGTAGCTGGCATACACTGAATGCGGAAGGTAGAAGATCGGGAGCTATGATGCACATTTGGGTACAAACTATGAGTCTTATCTGATTCTGAAAGTTTTATAAGTTCATGAAAACTTGTTAGGTTTTGCTTTTTTTTTTGTTATCAAAACATGGCGTAACTGAAATTGATCCCCAGGTGGTTCTAAATTCAAACGGAAAATAGTTTCATAATACGTACTATCTCTGCATTACCTCCTCTATTAGTCAAAACTCTTTGGTATCTGTTGGGAATGATCAGTGACGTAGTTATAATTGATAACTTATACTACTTTATTTTGTATTAACATTAATGGCGAAGCATCGGCAAAGATTGTTGAAATAGTATGTCGGCTGTATAATTACACACCTAGTATGGGACTCAAAAGAACGGAACCCTATTATTAAGACTTCACTGTCCGTATGTCTGACTGTATCTCAAGAACACTGATAGCGAAGCAGTTAGGCAGTTGGAATTTTCACAGAAATTAAAAACAGAACAGTATGGAACCCTTCGTAGAGAGTCCTTAGTCTGTGGTACTTACTAGGTTTTTCTAATAGTAAAATATTTAATCTAGACGTTTTGTAAATTCGGACAGTAAGAATCGATGTTTTATGATGATTTACAAAATGCAAATATCCTGTTTTCAGTAGGCGTCTACTAGGTTTTGTAAATTGCACAGCCGATGTGTATACAGAATAGCTTATAAAAGATTTCTAACATCAAAGTACAATAAAATAATAATTATGTGTAGTGTAGAGATATGTCTGACAAACATATTTCTATATTAGATACACCAGTAAAATGACCACACCATTCGATTTTATAACTCATTTTAGATATTTTTACGGATGCTTATTGAGCAGTGGTACAGTCAATGACAAAAATTGATCATTTATATTAATTATTTCATGTACTGTCTATTATTTTATGAAAAGTAATGCGATCAATAAGTCAGCATTTGTAAAGCTACTTTTGTCGTTGATTATACAAAATTAACAAATCACAAAATAATTTAAATGAGTAGGTAACGAAATAAGTTTTGTTTCTTAAAAAATAACTAAATTAATTCACTCTGTAGATGACTCCAATAAATTAATGTTAGTTCATTGGTTTTCCTTATCTACAAAAATATTTATTATAAATGAGTGTAACAGTCGTGACAAAACAAATTCAAATACAAATTAATGAAATATTATAAACACAATTTGTTATAATTTTATATACACAAACATATAGATACTCAAAAGCTATAAATAAATGACTTTCTATAATAAGGTGTACAGTCGCCTTCAAAAGTTTCTGAACAGTGACAAAATTATAAACGATCTTTGATCTATAAGTTTTTAGTAATCGTAAGAAAACGACTTTAATATATTTTATTTATTATTTCATGAATTTCATTGTGATCAGTAACTTGAAATGTGTTAAGCTACTTGAGGGCGATTGTACTTGTATAAAATTTGCAGACCCATAATATAATACTATAAATTAATGCAGTTTCAGTATACTTATGGCGGTACAATACTTCGTTATTTGTTATGCAGCCAGACTATACTCCGTCCATTATATTATTGTATTTTAGACAGCTCACTGACAGTGGTCGGTATAACTTTGTTCTAGCGTCAATACCTGAAAATCCTAACAAAAATTAGGCGCCAAAACGTCATTTTTCATTGACATCGTCGCGTCAGCCAGAAAGCAATTTTAGGGATGTAGTTAGTCAATCGACAGTGTTTTTATAATAATAACTTGAAAATGTCACAATTGATATCGACTACAGAAAATATATTTTTTTAAATATTACATAACTGGCGATTTTTAACCGATTTCTAAACAACAATTCGGATGTTTATAATCATTTATATTTGTATGATTTTTACGGAAAAATGTTTTTTGTAACTCCGTCATTTGTGGACGGATTGTCAAAATTCTTTTTTTGTTTGAAAGAGGTTTATTCCAAAATGGTCCCATTTAAATTTCATAAAGATCTGATGATGGATTTCAGAGACAGGCCACGGAACTCTTCAATAAATACCAGGAAATCAGCTTGCTGGAATATTATTCTAGAAGTCAGTTGTTTTGTTTTGGAGATTAGCGTATGCGTTATGGCCCACAATCGTTTTCTATTACATTTGTAAACTGTACAGACACGAAATATCTAAGTACTACTTTATTATTATATTTAGAAAGATAATAGATTTTAGTTCCACATGAAATCATTTATAACATTTATCATAATATTTTCATATATCGATTTTTTTTATCGAGGTTCTTAACTTTGTCGATATTTTAAATTTTCATGCAATCACTACTTTCATCTTTCTAAAATACAATAATATGATGGACGGGGTATAAGTAGGCTATATTCGCTCAAATATTTGTTATAAGGGCGATTAACCTATATGTCATTCATATTTCGTGCTGATGCCAAATATATACGTTACTCTGTTGCTATACTAGCGACTTATTCTTTTTGATGCGCGTCAAATAACCGACAACGCATACTTGCCATTCGCGCTTGTGCGTGTAAATTAAGCAAATATAGACAATCGAGCATGTTTCGTCGTATGCGGCCGAATAAGACGAATAACACATAACGAAGTGTGGTTCTGCCTTTATATTATAACCTATATTTAACGTAACTAGGCATCTGGTGAACTGCCATTTAACATACTTTGCTCTATGATAAGAAATTGACTTAGGCAGCATTATAGCAATACATTTAGAATAGTTACATTTCGGTTTGCAAAATTCAGAGGCGGTAATTTGAATTTTTGGATGTCAAGAGACCGCCATTTTGCACAAGCAAGGTAGTGTACAAAATGGCGGCCCCTCACGATGTCATGACATCTAAAAACAAAATTACCTTCTCTGAATTTTGCACGTTAAGCCTAAAAAATAACATTTCAATAGACTATATACAGCCAGGTACAGTAGTACCAAGTTTATAAGTTACGCCGATGTACCTGCGCAGAAGTCTCATATTTGAAACGCGCCCACATGGCCCTTTATTATTGGTTGCCGCCTGCGTGCCATGTTCGAAACAATGAACAATGAGCGAGAAAGCACTACTCTCTGGATTTATTGCATTTTCAATCTCAACGCAACGCAATAAAGTTGGTATTTCAATAGCGTTGGCAATCGTAATTAATCGGCGTAAGCTTATTCTTCTGAGCAGGCGAACTTTGCCGATGCGACTTATAAATATGGTTCACCTGTAAATCTGAACTGAAAAAGGTATCAATCGTGTTAGATGAATAGGTTTGTGCACAAGACGAAATAATTTCACATCAAACATAATCTTAAGAAAGAAAATAATTTGGTATGACATAAATGTAAACGTATAACAAACAAAAGACCAAGGATACAATTCTGAACAGATTGACGTAAAATGTTGATAATTGATTGTTCCCCATAAGCCAACGTTTGTAATTGTTGGAGTAGGTACAACCTTAAAATATCATAAAACATAGTAGAGTAATTTTACAATAATAAGATTACAGTCGAATACATAGGGAAAAATGAAACTTCTCGGGCGGGACTCGAACCCGCGGTCTTTCCCTTACAGGGGAATGCCTTGACCAACTCGTCTACCGAGACACGCCCGATGTGATTCAAATTTCCCTTCTATTTATCCGTCTTTAAGGCGACATCGGGCCCCGCTCGAGTCTCGCCCGAGATCTTTAATTTTTTCCTATGTATTTGATTTGTATAGTCAGCATACATAATACTGTAAAATTCATCAAAGATTACAGTCGCTGTAGTTACAATGTGAGAGATATACATTTGGTTGAATATACTACATCCTTTATACAAACAATGACTACTTCAGAAGTAGTTTTATTTCATTAAAAATATAACATGGGCCTCACAAGAATTAAGAATCAGATCATCGCTTCGCGAAACTAGTGAAGTCCCCAGTAACCTTCTGCGTAGTAGCCAGCAGACAGCACGTACAATGGCCCAAGAAAAGGGGCTAAGTTCTAACTAAAGAGTCCTCTATCTAATCCAAGAATCAGATCAGCTATATTGCTATGCTACTGCTTCGTATATATTTTAGACAACAGTCACATTGTAACAAAACAAGAAATATTATACACAAATATATAAAATAATACAATTTAAAAAAAGAAAATGAGTGTAACTGGAATGTAACTGTTATACATATTACAAACAGCTTACAATTAATTTGTGCAATAATTTTTTAAACACCTATCTACTCAATTCACCTGCACATGGCACGTCTCGAGATAATCTCATATTGTACTATAAAGCTAAATAGTTAAGCTGGGTACACACAGCGGAGGGAAAGAAGAAAACGAACCTTTACAAAGATATACCACCGTATAATCCTTTATATGAAACGTTTCTAACATGTTAATCCGTGAGTGTTAAAAAACGTGAAAGTGATTTTTATGTCACTTAGATTGAGAACTATTTATTTAACAAAAATAGCTCTGGTATTTACATTGGGCTATTTCCAGTAGTACTACCGTCTAGTCTTACCAGTAGTACTATTGGGAATATTCATCCCATTAGTCTTACTTTAAAACCTCAGTAGAACTACTGGGAATTTTCATCCCAATAGTTCAATAAAGAACTGTTTACCCAATAGTTCATTCAATGTACTGATTGTTGCTCATACCTAAATATGTCAGTGGGTTGAACTGCGAATTTTGCTGCAACCATCCCGTGTTTTATCTGCGTTAAGGAAAGTGTTAATATAATATAGCATATTTCTGATGAATAATATATATGCATGCCAGATCGATCGAACCAAGTTTACAATCAAGTTTTGACTGTAGCGCCACGCGGCGTTGCAGTCGGTTTGAAAGGAACTTCATCCCACGTACGCTCAAGCTGTGGAATGAACTCCCTGCCGTGGTTTTCCCAAGCGACTACAATATGGGGTTCTTCAAGAGGGGCATTAGAAGGTTTCTTCAGGGTAGGCAGCGCGAGTGTAACGCCCCTGGTGTTGCATACGTCCATAGGCCGCGGTAACCACTTTCCATCAGGTGGGCCGTGTGCTTGTCTGCCACCTAAGTGGTATAAAAAAAAAAACCTACAGTAAAAAATGTTTACAACCTTAGGTATTGTAAACATTTTTATTTTTTAACCCAAACTTCGCAAGGTCAATTCGGTCAATAAACTTTATTCTCAATCCATTTGTCACGAGGTATAGCTTTTTCCTTACCACCTGGATGCAGTAATTTTTTATTTATGTGCTCACACTGCGAAAAGAGAAATAAAAACGTAGGCGCGAATATTGCTCACAAACTAATAACACGTTATCAGTGTACACCTACTTCGCATTTGTGGCTAGGTTTTAAAACCTTCTAAGTTCAAAAATGAAAAACCTTATAAACGACTATCCCGTCCGCTGTGTGTACTTAGCTTTAGTCGTTGTCCTTCAGTGATATTGCAAGGTACTCGATACCTACGCATATATTAGCACCTATGTATTCATAAAAATTACTTTAAGTACTCACTAACAAGTTGAAGGTAGTTACACAATAGTAATAATACTTTATCATAATAACTGGTGTATATGGTATATTACGATATAACTTCGGTAGGTAACTCAAATTTTTTGAAGCTCTTAGTGTTAACGTCAAAATGCTCCCTTACTTTGCCTGTAATGTAACAATTCAACTGTGCAATTGTCTACTAAGCGTACAGCGTCGAGTACACCGCTGTGACACCCTCGAAAGCCATTGGTCGGACTGGGTGACGTCACTGGAGATCAAACAATGACAATCTTCAATGCTGTAGCAGTGATGTGGGCGACGCCACAAGCTTAAAGAATTGCACAGCAGATTCAATATTGAGCATTATGTTACAATACTGTCTTTTTTTTTTTTTTTTTTATCGTGCGAAAAATCCCCACGGATACCACCCCCACGGAGCCGGTGAAGGCGGTTATGTCGGACTCGAACCGACTAAAACGCACGCCGTCTTGGGTCCTTGGTTGCCGGAGGTGAGATTGCCAAAAGCATATCTCTCGCACCCCGGCAGACCCAGGACCATCTCCTTCGAGATGGCCCCCTTCGGGTTGTGGGGACCACAGTGTCCCCATCTTGCCCCGGTTACGGGGAGGCGCTTTTTGCGCCGCCGCCGCGGCCTGCTTCTGCTAGGGTGACAGGCGGCTCCACCGGTCACCCCCAGGCCAGCGCTCATGGAGGACGGAGGTCGTTCTGCGACCTCCGACGTCCGGTTCGCCTTCGCTCTGCGCGGGCTTCCCGGGCCCGGAGTCTGGTCCGGACCCGACCAGCCGCCTCCTTCTCGAGCATTACTTGCTCGCAGAAGGAGGCAGCCGCACCCCAAGCGTTCGCGCATCTTACCATCGCTGTGAGCAACGTGGCGAGTGTGAGGACTCCCACCCCCAGAGCCGCCACTAGGACCCGCCTCGGCGTGTCCCACGCCGGGCACTCGGTCAGCGTGTGCAGCTCCGTGTCCTCGCTCGCATCACAGTGATGGCACTCGGACGTTGGCTCCTTCCGGATCCGACACAGGTAACTCCCGAAACACCCGTGTCCGGTAATCACCTGCGTCAGCCGGTACGAGGCTGCCGTGTGGCCTCTCTAGCCACTCCTCCATGATGGGTCTTACCGCCGCTATTACGGCGTGCCCTATGTTACAATACTGTCTGCCGACAGGAATACATTCTCATGTAATGTAATATTATAAAGTAAAGCCAACGAGACGAGAGAAAAAAGGTAAACAAAGCGACCATTACTGAGTTACGTTGCGATAACTAGCGATTATTTTCTCTGTCCTTGTCGCACATGTCACACACGTACGAGACAATGGCCGAGAGACAGTTGTCGTTACGTTTTTCATAGTACAGGAAAGCTGTCAGCACAGCGGTGCTAAACCATCAGGTCCGCCATCTTATGAGCAATTTCATTCCTGTCTGGAATGCGCTTGAGTTGATACGTAATATTTTTCAAATAAAAATGTTTGGAACCGCTGAAACTTTGTTTACCTTTTTTCTCTCGCTTCGTTGGCTTTACTTAAGATTAGAATTAGTTACAAGTTGTATCAAAATATTACTAACATTGCGCCTTGTAATGCCCGATTCTCTCTGACTGATCTAATGCTCGAATTGTACCATTACAAGTTGCGCTCTGTAATTCGGTTAGCCACACTCACTGTGCTGGACTTTGTAAGTTACATTACAGGCAATTGCTCCCTGCGAGGGAGCAACTAATGTTCGAAACTATTCTAATTATGAATGTGTACCTATAAAAATGCGTCGGTACGTTACTGAGTAAATTGTTCGTACTAATTCATATAATGTACAAAATATTTGCTCCTGTTTTATTTTAAATCGGTGCCAGAGTTAAAGTTTTTATGCGATTTCGATAATCCTGACGATGAAAACGAATGAAAATATAAATGCTACTTTAACTTTACCTACTTTATTTTTAAAAAACATCAAACATAACATAAAATATTTTTTATTACAAATAACCTCTGTTATCATCCGTGTACCTATTTTGTAATAAATTACTAACTTTAAAGATTTGCTGACATGTTTAATATTTGTATTTGCAATAACGTCAACATACAAGGTTCATTCAAGGACAGATTAGCGATGTAATAATCTGAGTCTAACTTCAGACATTTTTTGTTTACTGTATTTATTTAAGATAAGCATTCACCTCGCCATTGTGTATGCAAATTTTATTGTGGGTTCGAATCTCGCTATGTAACCCATACTTAACAAAACAATGAAGTCCAAACGGCATATCAAGTAATCAAAATCTTTACACACCATATTAGATTATGTATTATTTTTTATCGTTAGGGGAAAACAATAGTTACGCATGACAATACTGAGAAAACTCGATTAATCCCAAGCAAAGGTACTGTAAGTAACTGTTTTGAGGGTTCAAGACTGTCACTTTGCCTAAGATTCGTCAAGTAGCATCTGCCCTGAATTTTGCAGAAGTAAAGGTCACGACTGTACTATTCAATTAGTCCTTGAAGTGAAACTTTCTACATGAACAGAAATCATAGAACTCGCGTCATCGTCACCGACCGCTTGTACGTTCGTCACTACGATATAATATTTATGTAAAAGTTACTTAGTAGTAAAAGTGCCCGGTCAATGGCAATAGGCGCCACCTATTACATTGGGACCTAAACATAAACTGGCGAAATGTGGGTGCTAGCACCTCTGCCCCCTCCGGGGAATACAGGCGTGAGTTTATGTTATGTTATGTTAGTTTTCACTTCTATCAGTAGTCCCCAATTACTGCCTCGCATGATTTTTTTTAATTTCTGATTATAGCCAATTTCTATCCCCTAACCTGTCTAGAAAACGAACAGCGTATAAAAAACTAACAATGACGTCATTCACAATTAGAATAAATTTCGCACTTGACATTCCAAGATTATCACTGATATAAAAAGCTATGACTCACTTGCCCACTTTTCATGTAAACACTTCAGATGTTCGTAAGCCCTCTTAGTGATATTTAAAGTTGGTTCTATTTGTAAAAGGCCAGATTCTCCTATCAAACTAAGACCTGCTAATCCGAGGTATGTATGCATTGGATCCGTACACGTGTCCGGCCATTTTGAGAAACCACCAACGACTGTGTCTTGAGTTTCGTAAACATATTTTCTATTGCTACCGTAATTCGTATATTGTAGAGTATCTAATATTTTTAATGAAGCTCCTACCCAGAAGCTGTAGCAGGTGTCGACCGGTTTGTTGGGCCTGCCCTGGAAGCCGTCGACTTGCCTGAAGAGGAGCCATCTTTTTAAGCCTTCTATTTGCTGTTCAGACAGTTTGTCCAGTTGCTTGGTGAGGCTCAATGTAGCTAGAGCACAGAACGTTGTGCCTCCGTGGGATTCCAGTTCGGGACACTGGGCGATACCGTAGTCGTAACCCTGTGGAGAGAAAAATATTTGCTATTTCATATAACATGCTAATATGACAAAATTAAATATGAAAGTTTGTGAAGATATTTGGGCGTTTGCTATTCAATCACGCTCTAACGACTGAAAACATTTGGAAGAAATTTGGTACAGAGGTAGATTATAATCTGAAATAACACATAATATGCTACTTTTTGTCCCGGGAATAGGCTTCCACGGATTGCGGGAACGGGATTAAAATCCCACGCTGGCGTATAATTTAATATTGCAAACCTAGTTTCATTTATCGTAAAAAAGTATGTCTCTATTGACGCGAACTATCCGACTCTTTTTCATGATTCTTTAAACAATTTATAGTTGTATGTACTTGTATAAAAATAATGACTCACTATTGATTTAATAATATAATCGGTAGCCTTCTCAATGTTGAAACCGGACCAGTCATCGAGGATGTAACTGATACAAGCGGCGCAATACACGAACCGCATATCTGATTCGCAGCCCGAGAGCGTCGCAGCAAAGTTTCCTTCCTCCGTTTGTAACGCTTTTACACCTAAAATAGATAAAAAAAAAACGCTAGTGGTGAGATTTTTTAAGGATACAAAGATGTATAATATAACTTTTAATTTCTTTTTTTTTTATGGCTGGCTAATCAAGAAAGTAGAATCAAGGTTGTTAGTAGGTTGATAGAAATTAAAAAATGAAGAAGAGCAGCAAGCAAGGCATGTATGGGTTAAAAAAGTGATATGGTCACAATTCCCTTCACTCTAGATCCCCCCATATATAAGAATGAGGGGAATTGTAACCAACCCGAAAAAGTTGATCGCTGAAATTACTAGACTCCGGTAGACCCACGGAAAACCGCTAGTATATAATTAAATATAACCCATCACTGTCCCCTAAACAAGCATCTATTTACAATAGGTGTGACGGACAGCCTCTGTGCAGAGGCTGCATGGGGCGAGAAGAAACGCCACATCACGTGCTTACAGCGTGCATGAGCGTGGCCGAACAACGGGCGAAATTCCTCCAGTTACCAGCGTCGCTCCGGGAAGCATGTGGAAACCTGAAAAGGCTGCTGGCTTTTTGGGAGGGTCTGGGTTGGTTGGAATGAGAGGTAAGATGGTACGCACAATGGCCCAATCAAGAGGCTAAGTGCGGAACAGCCCAAGTAAACTAACTAACTAATTAAATATAATCCGCCATAAAGTACACAATATACAACTAGATTCTTTTATAACCGGTAGCCCTGAGGCGCTCACGTACTCAACAACAATATAATGCAAGCTGAAAATAAACACCATTATCCAAATAAGCCATCGTTTTGTTGGAACAACGTCGTTGTGTCATCTGTTTGTTTGCACAGTGAACGGAAGTTAATCAAAAGGCAATTTGAACTTAATCTATTAACTATACTTATTAGTAGGCTTGTTTGAATACGTAGTCATTTCGTTATTTACAAAGAACAATAGAATACTGTAATGAACTACGTCGTGTTACTACTACTGTATCCATAATATTATAAATGCGAAAGTAACTCTGTCTGTCTGTCTCTATGTTACGCTTTCACGCCAAAATCACTGGAACTGATTTTGATGAAATTTGGTATACGGGTAGATTAGACTATGATGAAGGACATAGGCTATGTTTGGTCGCGATAACCGACATCCACGCGGGCGGAGCCGCGGGCAAAAGCTAGTAAAACAATATAATAACTACACACATCAAAAAAAGTTTGCGATCAATGGCATAAGCTCCTAGAATTCTTTAAATTTAACTTTATCAAGAAAAAATCTATGTTGTATGCTTTCTTTAAATAGGAATACCCTGTTTGAAATTAAAATATAAAACTATTTTTTATTATTTATTTAAAAAAATTGAGCCATTAATCATAATGCAATTGTGATAGAAATTTCATAGAAATAAAAAGACTGTTTAATTAAACATAAACTACAATTTATTATTAAAAGGTGTAAATTCAATATAAAATAACTCCTCCCCTGGTTCGAACACATGCGGAGATCCTCCTGGGCATGCTGAGGATCAGCATTTCCTGGGGTAACCTATCCCATTCTTCAATAGCGGCTTCCCTGAGCTCTGGAACTGTCTGGGGATGTGGCTCACGGTTCCATACAGCTCGTTTAAGAGCATCCCACGCGTGCTCTATTGGGTTTAAGTCGGGCGAGCCGGCAGGCCAGTCTAATCGTGTGATATCGTATTCTTGAAGAGCAGCATTGACTCGTTGAGCTCGATGTGCGGGCGCATTATCATCGACCAGTACAAATTGGTGCCCATGGTTTACTCGGAATGGTTTGACGATATCATCAATAGCAACTGCTTTGTACATGTCTGCTGTCATGAAGCCCCGATACGGGATCAAAGGCGTTCTAGCTCCAATCATAATGCCACCCCAAAAAGACACCGATTTTCCGCCTTGCTGAACTGTTCCAGTGGCAGTTCTTTGTCTTTCACGGTCGCCTGGTCTTCTCCAGACACGGACACTTCGGTTATCTGAATGAGTGGAGATTCGGGATTCGTCAACGAAGAGACAGTTTTGCCAAATGTTTTCTTCCTCACCTTCTTCATTTTGCCGAAGTATAGCCCACTGCAATCTTCGTTGTTGACGTTGCCGGGAATTGAGCGGAGCTCGCCATGACCTCCGTGCTCGTAATCCAGCCTGGTGCAAGCAATTGCGAACGGTCTGCGTGCTAACTTCAAGCCCAGAGGCGGCCCTGACTTCTGCTTTTATTTTAGTGGCGTTGATTGTGGGATCACGGGCTGCCAGCAATCTAATATAGCGCTTTTGGGCAGCTGTCAAAACAGTTGGGCGACCGCTGCGGGGTCGGTCAGCTAAATTCTCCATTCCGTGGTACCTCTGCAACGTAGCCACGACACAGGATTGGGATATAGCAAGTCTGCGTGCTATTACTCTCGTGGTGTATCCTTCTTCCCTCAAAGTTACTATTTTAGCTCGTAAAACCTCTGATAATCCTCTTGGCATTTTTTCAATCACAACTTTCCGCGAAAAATATCTTGAATCGGTTATAATTCACTAAATCAGATTTCTGAATGAGAGTAAGCTAGGACTGAAAGCCTTTTTGTAATAAAAAACAATTGAACGGTGCATTGTTTTGTGTTCTAATTCTTTATTTTTAAATAAAGAATCTAAAAAGAAGAAAAAATCATAATATAATCTACAGTAACAAAAAAGATTTCAGTTTTTCAAAGTGATCGCAAACTTTTTTTGATGTGTGTACGTCAATCGCAGTTGCTTTCAAAGTTTGCACTTTGGGGTTCGCTCTTTCCATCATTGAATTGGTTTTGCTTGGCTGACATGACAGTAGGAAAAAACCCTGAGAGGTAAGCCTGCAATCAGAGCCCAGCCCATTTTACTTATCATTTAAAGGAACGATACTCTTGCCTTCAACAGGTTATATTTTTATGGCTGTTGTTGTATATTGTAGTATATTTGTTGGCTGGCAGCAAAGGACGTTATCTACATAAACAAGAAGCTTTTTATTATTCAACTAAAAAGATAACAATAATTCCTCCATTCTAATCCCAGTTTTCAGGGTGTTGTACCATGACCACGAAGTTATATACTAGATACATGATATATCTAAAATATAAAAATGAATCGCTAAATGTGTTGGTAAGCACATAACTCAACAACGTCTGGACCAATTATATTTCCTTTCTTTTTTTTAATGTTCGTTGAAGTTCAAGGATGGTTTTTACGGCGAGAAAACTTCAAATAATTGCCGGGAACCGACATCCACGCGGGCGGGGCCGCGGGCAAAAGCTAGTTTTTAATAAAAACTTATTTTACAGTTTTAACTGAAAAATATTAGTCGACCAATAAAAAAATACGGAAATGTATTAATTGCTCACGAAAAACGATAATGTTGCCAGTGTTGACTATTTTATTTTAATAAACCAGATCCATCCATCTGTCAGAACATCGGTGACGATCACGACACAGTAAGCCACGGCCACGTGGTTTGAGACAGTAGATAGATTCAAGTACATATAAAAAATACCTACTAGGTATACAGGGTATTATAAGGAGATAGGTATGAGGCCGCGAGTGCAAAAACGGCCTAAACAACAATTTACAAGTGAACCACATTTATAAGTCGCATCGGCAAAGTTCGGCCCAGCGCACACCGCTGGAAGCGCGGCGAAGAGCAATTTAATACAACAATTTAATATAAACATTAAGAACCTTGACATACGGTCAATAGCGGCTTCAAAATTTCTGTATAAGGTTCATATATGGCTTACGCAATGTAATGTCATGTATCCGAATATCGCACCATGCTCAAGTGGCTCCCAATTCGCCTTCGACGGAATACTCATATCCTTTCTTTACTTTATAACATTCTGTTTAACCCTCTCACTCCCCCTTATCTCAAAGAACGTTTCGAGTTCCTACCTGACACACATTCGAGGTCCCTGAGATCATCGGAGAACTTGAGACTGCACATTTTTTTTTTCTATTTCTATTTCTTCTATATTTTCTACAAATTTTATTCTACAAAATTTACCGACAAATCGTTTACTGTCGTGGCGGTACGCCTATGGAATGCACTACCTGTCTCTATTAGGCGAGCTCAGACATTGGTATCCTTCAAAAAACTAGTTACTGAATACTATCTGTCTATATAAGTAGGTATAAGTATTATATTTTGTAAATGTACATGTATGTACAAATGATTGTTGTATATATTGTATGTAGGTATCTATTGTATGTATTATATGTACCTAGGTATTATATGTAGGTATTATATGTAGGTATTGTATGCAGTGTTTATTAATATGTTCGTCATTATTTTATTTATGTAATTTTGATTTAAGTACATAGTCTATGAATTGGTTTGCATTTTTACACCAAAAACCCACGATTTTCATTTCTGTACACTCCTGTCCATCCAAAGGTTGCCTGGAAGAGATTGTTGCATACAATAAGGCCGCCCATTGTACAGTATTTCATGTATGACTTCTTTTCTATCAATTTGTGTATTTTGGTGTACAATAAAGAATATTTTACTTTACTTTACTTTATTTTTTTTTTATACAGGGCACGTCAATTTGACTTCACCTCGCCTGATGTTAAGCTAAAGGCAAAGTCTCGGAAAGAGGGTCACCATCGTAAACATTTACCATGTTAACAGTGGTGGCACTCAGCTTGACGGCCTCATTAGATGCCTTTTCACGCCCCGCTTAAAGGACCCGGGACTGTAGGAAGAAGGAAACACGTGAGCTGGCAGGGAGTTCCAGGTCTTGATGGTGCGGCATAGGAATGAGTCACTGAAACGCTTGGTTCTAGCAGGTATACTCTGCACCGTAAATGGATGGCATCTTAGCCCTGCACGTGTCGTCCTGTGAAGGAAAGGGGAGGGTGGGACTAATTGGAAGAGCTCGTCAGAACATTCACCATGGTAGAGACGGTAGAAAACTGCCAAAGACGCAACATCTCTACGCATCTGCAAAGGCTCGAGGGTGTTCGTGACCTCAGGATTCCCAATAATGCGGACCGCACGTCGCACGAAGAATAAATTCGCACGCGGCACACGTAGCGTACTCAAGCTACTACTAGTGTTCCCGGGGCCTATAGGCTTTTAGGCTTTTTTTTAAAGGCTAGCCTATGAATTAAGGGGCTACAGCGAAATAAAACCTAAAAAGGCTTTTAGGCCTTAGGCTAGGCCTTTTTCATAGCCTTTTTTTGTCTACCCGAGGTCTATAGGCTTATTATAGCCTTTTTGTAGGCCAGGCGCATATTTAAAAGGCTAAAAGCCTATAAGACTTAGAGTTCTTTAGGCTAGGTCTATTTTATTTATTGTTTGAGTATAATAATCGTCAACTAAATTATACGATTTTAACTAAAAATTGATTATACTTCGGAAATGAATGATGATGAGGACCCTCACGTGCTGTCTATATCCTTATTTTATAATAACAAATATCACCATCAAAGTCAAGAAGGTAATCAACAACCTGAGCCTTTTAGATTCTCGGAATCATCACCAGCAACGCCAGCTAATAAAAATATATTTTCTTCAATATACAAACGAAGAAGAAGTAATGAGAGTGAAATATTCGTTTTCATTTAATTCGAAAATAAATAAAAATAAAAACAATACAAAAATAAATCTGGTTTAATTCATACTAAGTCATAAAATCTGAATAATGGCTAATTGTCTATAGATAGCCCCATAATAAGCCTACTAGGTACTTGAAAACGACTTTAGTCCCTTTAGGCTATAGGCTTTTTTAAACCTAAAGGTCTTTTTTAAACCTATAGGCTTTTTTAAACCTATAGGCTTTTTAAACCCATAGGCTTTTTTAAACCTATAGGCTTTTAAAAGCCTATTATTCTATCATGGCCATCAAAAAGAATTAATAGGCTTAATTTTAAGCCTAAAAGCCTATAGGCCCCGGGAACACTAGCTACTACATGAGCATGCGCGCGACTACTGCCGCCGCGCTGCTCTGCGCCCCGCCGCACCCATGCGGCCGGCGCACGCGACAGGCTGTCAGATGCCCGGAGAGTTTTAACTATTGTGGCTTTAACTATTTTAACTATTCTTCTTCTTCTGCAAGCGCAGCAATTATAATCATGTCCCATTCCACATCCATTACGAACGAGAGCGAGTTGTCTGTACAAAGTATTGATCAGCACTAAAACATGGGGCGCTCTCGGAGTAGCTGCGCGCCGCCGCGCAACGCCGCGCGCCGCCGCCCGTCTCTCCACTCAACGGCTCTTGACGCCGCTCGAGGCGCCTGAACCCGCCCGCGCGTGTCAAGGAAATGCGCTTCGCCGCGCTTCCAGCGGTGTGCGCTGGGCCTTTGCCTGCTCAGAAGAGTAAGCTAACGCCGATTAATTGCGATTGCTAACGCTATTGAAGCACCAACTTTATTGCGTTGCGTTAAGATTGAAAAAGCAATAAATCCAGAGAGTAGTGCTTTCTCGCTCATTGTTCATTGTTTCGAACATGGCGTGCAGGCGGCAACCAATAATAAAGGGCCATGTTTGGCGGAGCGTTGTGATTTTTTAAGATTTTTTGGCGCGTTTCAAATATGAAACTTCTGCGCAGGTACATCGGCGTAACTTATAAACGTGGTACTAATGTATCTAGCTAGCCTTTCGAAAATTGGTAAAATCGATTTTTAAAACAGGATGGTATTAAAAAATCAATGTTAGGCCAGTTTACTTCAATAGCAAATCATTTTCATATGACTATAGGCGACCTTATCTTTGATAAAATGTTGGTTAGGCCGTCCTGGGGCTCATGGCCTGATATGTACTTTGATGTTAAAAAAATACAGATCAACTAATCAAGTGCGAATTGGAATCGCGCACGGAGGGTTTTGTATAAAACTCCACATTCCCAATCCAACTGTAGTGATAATAAAGAACAGCGATATCTGGACTGACATATAATCGTGAAAGATGACTTATCACCAGAAACTGAAGAGCTCGCAAGCAGGATTTAAAGACAATAGTCATGCATGGTCCATGTGGTACATAAGGACACAGACAAGTGGGGAGTTCTGATATCTATTAATCATTTTTTATTTTTATTTATTTAACATTTATGCACACACAAAGCGATTACAAAATATACAATGGATGTTGAAACGTTAGTACATTGGTACTGCTTATTTCTATAAGAAATTTCTCCCAGCAGACCGGCGAGAGGAGATCGTGACACATAAGAAAATATGTGTAATTGTGTGTACAGTAATTGGAGAGGAAAAGTATAAGTACACACACACGCTTAACATTATAAAATATACAGTAGTACTTAATATCTAAATAAACATACTATACCATGTATCATATCATAATCCTAGATGGAAGGTAATGTTAGCTGGAGGCATGTAACAATAGCGTTTTTATCTCAGGGTAATAAAAAAATAAAAACCCTGCACAAGGTAGCTTAATACTTGTTTGGTAGGCTTAAGTACCTACGATGATTGTACCTACCTACGATAGTAAAGAAGTAATAGCTCAACTCACCTTCAACTAAAGCTTTCCTATTCAGTCTGGAGAGGTCGTCTCCTAAAGCCAGTAGAATACTGAGACCCGTATACGTCATGGCAAGATGGCCGCACCGAAAATGATTGTTCACCTTTAAATCGATGTTCACTGTGGAAGATCCTTGAAAACCGCACATAGACATGTCGCCATCTGAAATAGAATTAAGGAGCCGTTTATCTTACTGTCAAGCATAGTCTAGTAGTAGTACTACTAGCTACTCGAAACGATAGCTAGGTGAATTAGGAACACACCTCTTTCTTCCTTTGTTAGGGTATACCCGGGTTCCCCATAATAGGTAGGTACCTGATGCGGAGCACCAAATAAGTTTAGTCAGTTCTATTTCGACATATGAACTTCACCGTTAGCTCCGGGAGGTAGCTTACACAGGTTAAAAAGGCATCTTCAAATGCAATACATTCACTGAATAACGTGGTAAGATTAAACACGAACCATGTCAGATAAGTACCAATATCTGGTTTGACGTAGCTTTGCTCGGTATTTTTTTTATAAATTTTCTAAAAATGAATTCTAGCTAGATCGATTTATCGCCCCCGAAACCTCTGTATACAAAATTTCATGAAAATCGTTGGAGCCGATTCCGAGATGCCAATTATATATATACAAGAATTGCTCATTTTGAAGGTATAAGATAAAGTACTATTTTACACAAAACTATTCTCAAACTAATCGTGATACTTACTTGCAATTATATACAATCAATTGCATTGTAGTTACAATACTACAAAGATGCATACCCTTTTGTGCCTTCATTTGTTCTTAGAAGTGTGACAAGGTTACATTAACATAAAATCTCAATTCCCATAAGGCACACTGTCCTGGCACTAAGAAAGCACCTATCATTACTGCACTGGATCATCAGTAGCACAGTATAAATATCCTCTTTCTTTATACTATGTCGGTAGCTTTAACCAACCATACCGATCATTTTGGCTTAGAGCCAAGATTACATAAAGTAAGAAACAAAAGCCAAAAAATTATAAATTTGTCCTCTGAAGAACAACGAATTTAAGTATTTATTGATTTTCATAAAAGTAATTAAAGATAATCAAAATCAATTAAGTTTGTATTGCTGACCAAAGGTACTGATTTTAATTTTTTTCTCTGCGTGAGTACCTTTGTTTTAATTTCAATTATGTGCGAATACCATACGGAAATAGAAGTCAATGTATACAGCATATTTTGCTCCAAAAATATAATAATCATCGTTAAAACCGGTGCGATATAGGAGATAGGCTAATGTCAAATTTATTCAATGTTATCAGACATCGTATGAAACTGGTTCTGCTTAATTCACGACCGTAACTCGGTTTCGATCGTGAATTGACCACCATGCGGATAAAATTAGTGCTGCAAAGCGAATGCAAGGTCAGACCAATAGCTTGTCTTAGGTACTGCTCCTTCGATCGAGGAAGATGAGCAGGCTCTGAAGTCTTCCTGTCAATTCCCATGTTCTCAATCGAATGATAGCTCCTTTATCTTATACCACTTTCAAGCTAGATAGAGGTTCAGTCTATCGATAAATATGTGGAAAAACTTCTAAGAATTTGTACAATTTCCATAGTTTCACATTTTAGCAAACATAAGAGTAGAGTAGGTACATACTTATTAAAAAAGCTGTCTTCGCACTACAGAAAATTAATTCATAGTTTAATTGATATACCTAATTTAAATATTAAGTAAGTAGGTAGGCACTTAAGATTGCGACATTTAATTTAAACTTATCAAATTTATTTTAGTAAAGACGTACTCAAAACAAGTATATAGGTGTAAGTACGTTATTTTATTACTTTTCCGAGACTGACAAGTGTGATGAACATGAAGAACAATACAACTATCAGAAAAGTTCCAAATAAATTGGCCTACAACTAACATTTTAATCACGCTATTATTGAGAATTTAGGATCGCCATTGTTTTAACCATATCTAACAATTTATGAACACAACATATACAAGTCGCGGGACAAACAAAAAGGACCTCCGCCACAGACAGCCGCCGCGCTCGCCCTTTCAATCACTTTTCATGCAAGTAAACAAACGGAACCCATGAGACATAGTTTTAAGCGAATCATAAATGATGTGATCAATTTATGATCCGCATAAAAATAAAATTTTTCGTTTCTCTTTTGTTAGTTAACTCGTGTCATAGGTACTCTCATGCTCTCACAACACACAGAAACGACACCTTAGATTAATTAAAGAGGCTTTAAATTCTTGAACGTCTAGTTAGTATGTTTGACATCATTCATTTGATACACTTGGTAGGTATATTAGTTGTACAGACTGTAAAATGCTAGGTAAGCCTTTTACTGTCAGTTTTGTAAATAGGCAGGTAGGTATGTATGTAGTCGTATTTTTATAAAGCTTGATGATTTGAGTGAGTACCTATTAAGAGGCTTGGCATGCCAAGCCCTTCATAGGGCTATGGTGAGCTTCGTACCTATGCGTAGATAACAAGTAGGTATTGTAAATACCTACTAACCTACCTATGTACGTACTACAGTTCAAAAATTGGTAGTTGACCTTGACATGATATGAACCGATTTTATAAATTAACGTAACGCGTTTTGATAAAAGGTTTGTATTTCAAGTTATTGTTGACGCGACTGGTGATTAAAATTACCTACTGGTAAGTTATAGGTAAAAAACTGATTAAAATGTAAAAAACTAGTTGATGTCTTTTACGAAAAAATTTTTTTTTATTAAAGTAAACAAGTTATAAGTACCTAAGGTAAAAGCTCCAAAGTTATATTATTACAGACATCTATACTTATTAGTCAGTAATTAATATATAGGTATTATTTTGCAGATTGAAGTTTAATTTGTCCGTAAAGTGTCTACCATTGGTGCTTTTTCCTTTCCTACGTTAGGTATTACACGTGGTTGATATTGAAGCTGTTATAAGCTGCTTAATCAATATTTTAAAAATAATGTTACATACCTAACTCACATATTTACCTACTCGAGACAGCATTAAAAGGGGTATTACATCTTCCTAAATTTAGGATCCTAAATTCAGTAAGCTATTCAGGAAAAGAAATTTAGTCACCGAAGCTCCGTAATACCCCTTTTTCCTAAATAGCTTCCTAATTAGGAAGCTATGCTTCCTAAATGCGATTACACTGTCCTAAATTTAAGAAGGTGTAATACCCCTTTAATGGTATTATCATTATAGGTAGGTATATAATTTTCCTTATAATATTTCTCCGACGCGACGACGGCATAAATAAGCAATATTTCAACAATCATATTTCACCAAATATGTTTTAATTCCAAATTTCAATAATGTATAGCCAAGCGTAATTAAACAGATACCCAGAAAAATACAACCACGAACATACAACCTGCTTGATTTTAAAGTCGGGTAATTAAATAACTAAAATAAATAACATTGCCTTAACCAGGCAGTTTTCACTTTTTATGTCTACTGTAAGATAGAGTCAAATCCGTCAATCCATCCAAAAACACAATTTATATTCCTATGCCCTAGGAAATAATGGGCTGTTACAGTATTTTACTTCACTGCATCAATCAATTAGCCTATTGCAGACTGCAGTCCACTGCTAGACATATGCCTCTCCTAATGTGCACCAATATACACTGACGGACTCATAAACTGCATCAAAGTTCAGGTTTACTCTAAAAGGATTTTTTATAATAAGTATGCAAACTTTTTAGATTAAATTATATAAATATGGAAAGACTGGCTCTTAATCTTAAAAAAAAACTTAAATTTAAAAATAGAACTGCAGTAAAACAAATGAATATAGCCGGGAAAAGAAAATTTACTTGTAGTATCAGATTTGCGTGTTATTTATAGCAAAGTTTTAAATTGATTCTCATTGATTTTTTTGTTTTGTCAATTGAATTATTGTTACCAGCATAATTGTTGGGTTAGTTTTTTAACACATCGAGAGTTTTTGAACCATAATATGGATACTTCGTCCGAACAAGCGGCACAAATTGTAGCATTGGTGCGGGAGGGCTTGGATCAACGAACGATTGGTAGAAATTTAAATTTAAACCAGTCTACGGTTTCTAGAACATACAGAAGGTTTGTAGAGACAGGTTCTCACAGGAGGAGACGTGGTACAGGCAGAACTCGAGCAACCACAGGGCGTGATGACCGATTTATTGTTATAACTTCCCTGCGAAATCGTTTCCTCACGTCAGTTAACATCAAAACCGAGCTTAATGAAGTGCGTGGAGTAAACGTGTGTGCACGAACAATAAGAAGAAGGTTAAAGGAAGCGGATATCACCCCTTTTTGACCAGCAAATGGTCCAAAGTTGTCTACAGCTCACAGACAAGCTCGCTTAAGATTTGCGCGTCATCACCTGAATTGGACAGAAGAGCAGTGGGCCTCTGTATTGTTCACGGACGAGTGTAGGACATGTTTATATGGTGCAGATGGTCGCAGAAGAGTCTATCGTCGACGTGGGGAGCGATATGCTCAAAGTTGCATTGAGGAGCGTGTTCCTTTTGGAGGCGGTTCATGTATGGTCTGGGGTGGCATATCGATGAACGGGCGAACAGAACTTGTGTTCATAGATATGGTCCGTCAAAACGGTAATAGAGGGGGTTTGACAGCACATCGCTACATAACAGAGATATTAGAAGATCACGTGGTGCCTTACATGGGATTCATAGGCGAAAATTTTACTTTAATGCAGGATAATGCCCGGCCGCATGCAGCTGCACAAGTTCAACATTATTGCGAAGAGGTTGGGATACGTACAATGAATTGGCCAGCACGCAGCCCGGATCTTAATCCCATCGAGCATGTTTGGGACAATTTAAAAAGAGCTGTATATGCGAGAAACCCTTCGCCCACGACAGTGGCAGCACTAAGAACAGCACTTTCAGAAGAATGGGACAATATTCCGCAAGATCTTTTAAAAACCCTTATAAAATCTATGCGGAACCGATTAGAATCCGTAATAAGGGCACGTGGGGGTAATACACCTTATTAAAACACAAATAAACCCTTGCATAAAGTTTGTGTCTATTGTTAAAACCAATTTTTTAATTAAACCAATTTTTCTTAAATTTCTGTTTTTTCTTCAAAAAAAGTCTTAAGGTCCTTTCCAGTACATAAACTTAAACTTAAAGATATGACCCTACGCTGTTTTAAAGTTCACGAACCAATCTAGAGGTTTCAATTTAAATCTGTATAGAAAGTATGCATACTTGGTTAAAATATTTATTTCAAAGTCGTCTATTACTTTGATGCAGTTTATGAGTCCGTCAGTGTATTACATAATAGTTAAGATTGCCTGGAAGAAATCACTTTTAGTGATGAGGCAGCTCATTGTACATTTAACTGTAACTATATCGATATCTGTGCAAAGATCTGTTATAATATTGATGTACAATAAAGAATTATCTATCTTATCATTGCATTGCACTGTATCAAATTGTGGTGAATTAAAATACACAACATGCAGTATGTGTGTATGTAAATTAAATTCTGCTTGTACTTTTGTTCTTTTTAAAGTGCATACACTATTAATGACTCTCTGCATTATCCAATATGACATTAAGTCTGCCTTTGTGTCTATATAATTATATTTGTGACAAAAGTTTAGATAAACTAAATTAGTCTATTCAATATGCAAGGAATTATCATTCCTTCAAAGCCATTTTTTTAGTTGCAGCATCTAACTTCCATCTTTTCCTTATTATACTGTACCTACAATTTGTAAACATAAAGTGATTACTGGCAATAAAATAAGAATGTGTGTAAGTTTTTATGGTCATGATCTTTTCTAACTGGCTCTACATATTGCCTAATGAATCAGACAATTGTATTATATTATAATCTACACTAATATTATAAAGAGGAAAGATTTGTACCTATTTTTGTATGTTTGTATGTTTGTAATGAATAGGCTCAAAAAGTACAGGGCCGATTTAAAAAAAATTTACACCAATAGAATGCTACATTCTTCCAATTTGACATAGGCTACATTTCATTTTGAAAAAAATTATGGATCCTTGGTAAAATTTGAACAATGTAACCGAAGGTGTAGAAAAATGAGTCTTAAAATGTCTTTCGTCGAATGCTGCCAAAACTATAAATAATTGTCTACCCCGTACGAAGCCGGGACGGGCTGCTAGTGTGGTATAAAAAATATAAATGAGATATACTCACTTTCCTTGTTAGGGTGTACTTGCAGTCTGTATATCCATTCTATTATTCTTGATCTCAAGTCCAAAGTCATTGTTGAAATTGCACCCAAAATATCCAAACCAGACACAGCAAAGTATGCAATAGTCACTCTGAAATAAAGACAATATTGTCAACCTCTGATTTTTTTTGGAGGCAGGTAAGTCTTGGGCTTCAGCTCCCTAGAGTGTGTGTTAAGGTGGGTATGTGGGACTGGAAACAACAAAAACCACACATCTGAGAAAATGTTTACCCTAGAAAGAATCCTAACAATCTTTTTTCAGCAAGAAGTAAATATATTTATAGCATAACATAACATAAACCCACGCCTATATTCCCCGAAGGGGTAGGCAGAGGTGCTAGCACCCACATTTTGCCAGTTTATGTTTAAAATGTAATAGGTGGCAAGCCTATTGCCATTAACCGGGCACTTATGAACCTGCGATAAATACACACATAACTTCGAAAAGCATCGAAAAGTCATTGGTGTGTGCCATGGTAAACCTGGGATCGAACCCGAGACCTCGTCTCAGCAGTCCATTACCCATACCATACCATAAGAAGTAAATATATTTATACATTATAGTAAATGTGGCGAAAAAAATATAATAGGTCTTTATGCTTATAAATTGATTTTATAACTTACTGTATACAATAAAAAATATTTTATTAGTTAATAAGGAACTGTAAGAGACTGCAAACTTTAAAGAAAATTTTAAACAGAAATAATGTTATAAAAAAATAATAAAACCTAAACCTGCAAATAAATCAAATCCAAAAGCGATATACCTCTTTAACTAACAGGTTTTCAAAGGTGAAATTTAAGGAGAACCACCTGCTAAAATAAAACTTTACTAAAATAAGTGATCTGTTGACATTGCCACTGGAAACAGGTTGTCAATGGCTCTTATTAAAAAAAAACATAGAACCAACATGCCTTTTCATAGTTTCGAAACTACTTGGCTTTTTTAAAACAAATATTATGCAACTATTGTATTTAAAAAAATAATACAGTGAGCACATTAATATTTCTATTACAGTTACACAAAGTACCTAAAAAATAAATAGTACAAGTACAACAAAATTATATTTATATACAAAATAATGTTTTATTTATGATAAAGCTAATTTACTTAACAGGAATCAATAATTACTAAAACAAAAATAATAATAAGAAAAGTAAGAAGAATATTACTTATGCAAATGCATGTGACACAGAATTTAATGCCAAATACAAGATTTAGCTTTGAAAGTTCACTGGTTTTATGAAAGTTCAAGTAGATGTCCTTGTACCTGACCTACAGCATTAAGTTTTAATAATAAGATAATTGAAATTATACCTGGTAGTATCATGGGAAGACAGGGATGAAGGTAGAACATTCAGAAACCTCATAAAATATTTTACATGTTGTCTATGAGCCATAATTTTATTTTCTTCAAAATTATTCATACTGATGTGTTATTAACCTTTCTTTTGATAAGAATTTATGAATGTAATGCAAGTTATTTTCACGGTAGGAGAAAACACTTTATTCTTTATCTATTTAACACAGAGTCAAGTCACTGTAGGGACGCAAAATTTATTTCATTTAACTCTTGTGAAATTCACTCATAATTTAGCAACTCGAAACCCGTACCGATCTTTGAAGCAAACCTTTCTAAACTATGAATATGATTACGAAAATGATATGAAAATGAATGTGAGATTGACACTTGACACTTGACAGACAGAAAGTGTGGCCATTAAAAAAAATGTAAAGTACTAAATTATAAAGCTGCCAATTTGATATTAAAATTATACTAAAATTGATGCCAAACTATTCCAAAACAGTAGTACTAAACAAAGTAAAGAAAAAAGCACTCAATATCAGCTTTTTTAAGTTAGACTAATTACAGTAATTACACTGAATTACACAATCAATAAAACGAATTATAATACACAATTACAATTACATAAATATAATTTATGCTAGTATTATATGCAGTATGCAGTGAAATAATAATTACTATTTATACATGTTTATACATAATACTTTTAGATAAGTAAGTTATACTTATATGAGTACCTATATATAAATAATAAAAGAATAAATAAATATTTCACAACGTATTAGAGATTTTTATAATTGTATTTTAGTTTTGAACTTTTGACACAATAAAATTTGTCTCACTCTATGCTTGTTTTTGACCTCCCTCTTTTCCCTACTCTAGTCACAGTGTAGTCTGTATTTGAAAGTCTTCAATTCTCTCTGGTCTTTTTCATGGCTGACGTTCACGGATAACAGCCGCAGTCATGAAGGTTCTCATAAAGTTTTTTAATAAACTATTTATAATTTTTAGAAAATATTACTTACTTGTGACACTTACATAGTCAAGTTATTCAACCACCGTAATTGTTCTTTCAAGCATGCTAAGATTTTTGTGAAAATTAGCGATAGGTTAAACCGTGTTGTGGAAAGTGAACTTATCATGCCCTAAATATCAGGGTGGTGTTATGTTAACAAGTTGAAAGTTATATTCTTCGAAAACCTTTCTCAGTGATGGCAGGAAGTAGTTGTAGGTTTCGGCAATATTTACGATTTGATTGTTTTTATAACCTCACTTTGTTTTGTAGCTGAACGTCTCCTTCCCGGCAACGGGATGTCAGAAGTTATTTGAAGTAGTTGATGAGCATAAGCTCCGAATCTTCTACGAAAAGCGTATGGGCGCCGAAGTGGAGGCGGATCAACTAGGCGATGAATGGAAGGGCTACGTCCTCCGCGTTGCTGGTGGTAACGACAAACAGGGCTTCCCCATGAAGCAGGGAGTTCTTACCAACAGTAAGTTACTTTGTCAATTATTCTCACAATTAATTTTTCATACGTAACATTCAATTTGTTATTACTATCGTACACAATAATTACCACATGCTCAAGGGCTTACGATTTTTTTTATCAAGGCAAATTCTGGAACTTGTGAATTGTGATCATACATTATACACAATAACCATAGAATAATTTGTTTTTAGGTCGTGTTCGTTTATTGATGTCGAAGGGTCACTCTTGCTACAGACCGCGCCGTGATGGTGAGAGGAAACGCAAGTCAGTCCGCGGCTGCATCGTAGATGCTAACTTGTCAGTGCTGGCACTTGTCATTGTCCGTAAAGGTGAACAGGTAAGATTCAGGATTTATGTGAAACTTAGCCTTTGTTTTACCAATATATCAACTATGTTGACACTCGAAGATTACAGTATAAGCTGCAACAAGTTACTAATACTTTTCAGACTTGATTTAGATCACAGCTTTTCAAAGTATATTGACAATGACAATTCACAAGAAAATAGCTTTTCTGGTAAACTGTTTGATGTCATTTGGGATCTTTTAGCTTTGAACAACTTACACCCTTTTGTCTTTCAACTGTCAATCTAACCACCCGAACACTGCAACAATGTATTTTACAGTATTGTTTGCATGGGTACTTGTTGTAATTTTTAATGACCTGTGTGGTATGGCAGAGCATTCAGTTGCTAAGTTATAGTTAGTGGGTTGTCTGCTGTAAGCTAGAGAAGGAACACAATTTTGAAATTGCTGCTTTGTTGAGTATTATTTCCCTGGTCTTACTGTTTCCAAGATCACCACATCTTGGCAATTATATGCGACAGGGTATATAAATTGGTATTTGACATGGACTTCGAAATTCCTTGTTTGAAGTCTTACAAATACCGTACACATTAAATTCACAAGAGTATATGGATCCTGGATCTTGTCCGCTCTGTTACTTATTTTTTTATTTCACTCTTTATAGGAAATCCCTGGACTGACTGACGGAAATGTACCTCGCCGTCTTGGACCTAAGCGTGCATCCAAAATCCGCAAGCTCTTCAACTTGTCTAAGGAAGACGATG
The DNA here is from genome assembly GCA_914829495.1 of Eilema sororculum. Taxonomy (NCBI): domain Eukaryota; kingdom Metazoa; phylum Arthropoda; class Insecta; order Lepidoptera; family Erebidae; genus Eilema; species Eilema sororculum. The sequence goes on along the minus strand of OU618552.1, from coordinate 11,614,446 downwards.
TCCGCCGTTATGTAGTAAAGCGCCTTCTCCCAGCTAAGGAAGGCAAGGAGAATGCTAAACCCAGATATAAGGTAAGAGATATACTTAAGAAGTTGGTTACCTCCGATAAATGAAATATAACATGGCTATCTTGTATAGTAGATTAGGAATAGTCTTCATCTAGTACAGTAGATTACTCTTAGATACTTAGATTTGCAACCCATGACCAGTCCTTTTCTCGGGCAAAATACTTTGAGCAACTAAGCTCTATAGATATCTCCTAGAAATCAATTTGCATTGGATAAATGAACATTCAAAAAACTCCAATATGTCATTAGTGTTCAAGTATTTACCAAATGATGCATTCATAATTTTCGCCACACATAAAACTAATGAAGATGTTGCAGTCAATTGCATTTATTGATTTATTCTTAAGCTCAATAAAATGTTTTGTTGAACTACTACTGTTAATAGAAAATAATAACAAAACGGACTGTACTTATCAACTTTATGAGCTTTATTTGGGCGAAATTTGATTGCTGATGAATTGGTCAATGTTTACACAATAGGTTTTCCCTGATTACATATTGGTTACAAGTTTTCATGACATGTAAACAGCAGCATCAGGGTAAATAATATCGGTGCCGAGCAGAAGATTCAGATTACAATGTCTGTCTACTTTTACAGTGTGCTGAACATTATCACTACTACTACTGTAATTTTATGATAGAAGGTATGATTTGTCCAACCATCTCAGGGCCTTATTCTGCTTGACAATAATTATCATAGAAGATAGAATGAACACAGATATTGCTGTTTCCAATAACATACCCACAGTCAAATGTAGATCACACTTCCAGATAACCAGTCAAATTTGAAGTATCTGTAACTGCTGTCCCCAATATTATGACTACAAATATCTTTTTCATAGGACAGGTCCACAATCAATAGACGGTAATATTACTGATCAATGGTAAAAATATTGGGGCACTAAAATCAGAGATTGATGACTGTTTCTATCTTTAGTATCACAAAACTTACAGTTGATACGTTTTTGGAAACTGCCAATAATTACATTACAGTTGGTCAATCTGAATAAGGGCCCAATTTCTTTTTCATTTGGAAGATTATAAACATCATTGTGATGTTGTGTTTCAGGCGCCTAGAATCCAGAGGTTAGTGACCCCTGTAGTGCTACAGCGTAGACGTCATCGCCTGGCGCTCAAGAAGAAACGCCTGGCTAAGCGCAAGACGTCCGAAGCTGAATATGCTAAACTACTTGCACAGAGAAAGAAGGAATCTAAGGTAACTTATTATAATTTTTGTTGCTACAATAAATATTGTGATAGCTAATAAAATTTAAGTAGTAATTCACTCCCATTACACAACATGGACTAACAAGAGTAGATTTTTAGTCTATATTTTGTAACACAGCTTACAAAATGTTAATCTTCAAGGAAAATTGGTACAGTGGATATCACATGACTATAAATTATTTATGGAAATCATATCCAGCTGTTAGAGTAAGGTGCTGTGTCTTACCCCTCAGTCTCTTTTTGATATGGACTGAGGTATTAAATCAGCAACATTTATATTTCAAACACATACCAATTCCTCTAGACAAGTAGTAACAATTCGTGAACTGGCGTATTGTAGAAAATGCATGTATGGGAGTGACACATATTTTGATGTTAATGACAGTCGTCCACATCTGTCAATCTTTACATTGATCAATCTTAGAATAGTTTGATCAATGTAAATTCTAAAGTTATTTAGGGGAGAGTCCAGTATATTGTACCGCCTTTTACATCGTACCACCTCTAGATTTGTCATTAAATTACACTTTGGAGTTGCCAGTGTAGAAAAAAGTTTAAATTAATGAGAAGTCTAGGGGTGGTACGTTTTAAAGGCGGTACAATATACCCGACTCTCCCCTACCACTTGTCTTGAGGCTATTTTTGCATTTGTTTAAAACTTTTATTTACTACATTTATTTGTTGAACACGCAGGTACGTCGCCAAGAAGAGTTGAAACGCAGGCGGTCGGCTTCTATACGCGACTCCAAGAGCTCCAGCCAGAGCGCGCAGAAGTGATTTACTTTACACAAATAAAATACTGTAAAATCTACCATTTGTATTTTTCGTATCCTTTTCTATAGTCCAACTTGTGTTTCGCAATGAACAACAACAGTCGCTACGGAAAACAAATAATTAAAAAGTTCAGCAAAAGCACGATTCGCCAAATTCGGGGTTATACAATTCATTAACAGTGTTTACCCGTGGTCCCGTTGGGTCGACCCATTACCGGGACCACGGGTAATTTTAATTACCCGTGGTCCCATGGCATTAGGGATTGCTGCCTGGACTTCTGATTGTATCGATAGAAAATGAACACTACGAGTAAGTATCAGTTACATATAAAGAGTTTACTCATTAAAATAAAATAATTCCATCCTTAAGAACAAAAACATTGGGTATTTTTTTTTTTTTTTATACCTTTTAGGTGGCAGACAAGCACACGGGCCACCTAATGGAAAGTGGTTACCGCGGCCTATGGACGTATGCAACACCAGGGGCGTTACACTCGCGCTGCCTACCCTGAAGAAACCTTCTAATGCCCCTCTTGAAGAACCCCATATTGTAGTCGCTTGGGAAAACCATGGCAGGGAGTTCATTCCACAGCTTGAGCGTACGTGGGATGAAGTTCCTTTCATACCGCACGGTACGCACCGTATTAGGATGCAATGTGTGGGGATGAATTCCCTGTCTATGGCGAGCGGTGCGATGATAGAATGTAGCTGTGGGCATCATGTCAAATAATTCATCTGAGCACAGACCATTATATAGGCGGTAGAAAACACACAGTGAGGTGAAATCCCTTCTGAGGCTGAGAGTTTCCACATCGCCTGCGAGTATGGGACTGTCGACGAGCCTCAACGCACGTCTTTGCACCGAGTCGAAAGGCTCAAGGCGCTCCGGCAAAAAGATGGCAGCAGTACTCCATGTGGGGCCGAACCTGTGCCTTATAAAGAAGGAGTCGCTGCCCCGCAGTGAAGTACTGCTTCGCCCTGTTAAGAACTCCAAGTTTCTTTGTTGCCAGCTTGACCTTGTCCTCCAAATGACTGCGGTACTGGACGTCACTTGAAATGTCGACGCCTAGGATCCCGATACTCGGGGCAATGGTAAGCCGTGTGTCCAGGAATTGCGGCGCTACAATAAATGGGGTTTTCTTAGCGGTGAATACACATACTTGTGTCTTGGTGGGGTTGAACTGGATCAGGTTTAGTCGACCCCAATCGGATACTCCCGAGAGAGTTGTCTCGATTTCTGACACAAGTTGTTCGCGACTCCCCTCCACCTCGGACTGGGGGATGTTTGCACGGCCCGTGTAACATGTGTCTCCAGTACTGTTGTCCGCATAGCAATGAATGGAGTTATTCGACAGCATGTCATTAATATGCAGCAGAAACAGGGTCGGAGACAACACGGAACCTTGTGGGACACCAGCGTTTATGTCCATGCGGTCCGAGCGACTGCCGTCCACGACGGCTTGGATGCTTCTGTTGGACAAAAAGCTGGAAATCCAATTACACAGCCCCTCAGGAAGTCCATAAGATGGTAGCTTCGCAAGAAGACCTGCCATACCCGATCGAAGGCCTTCGCTATATTTAGGCTGACCGCTAGTGCCTCACCCTGGCTCTCGATGGCTTGCGCACAACGGTTTGTGAGATACACAAGAAGGTCACCGGTATGTAATAGAACAAATATTGAAATGAAGAATTCATATTTTATTCCGAAATAAATTATATAATAATAACCAAATGCAAATGGCTCATAAACTATCTTAACATTTCTAGTGCGTATCTAACCTATATTTCTCCAGTAACTAATATTAAATTTTACTAATCTGACGTCAGCTGGCATTTCAGAAAAAAAAACAATACCTACTTTATTAATTGTTACTGATTGTTACCTATCCTTTGCACTGATTTGTCTTTTCAAAGAACAGTTCCACAGAGACGATTCATTTTTATTAACCCCCGACGCAAAAACGACGGGGTGTTATAAGTTTGACGTGTCTGTGTGTGTGTGTGTGTGTGTGTGTGTGTGTGTGTGTGTCTGTCTGTGGCATCGTAGCACCCAAACGGATGAACCGATTTGGATTTAGTTTTTTTTGTTTGAAAGGTATATTAGTCGGGAGTGTTCTTAGCTATGTTTGAAAAAAATCGGTCCAAGATGGCCGCCGCCACAACATGTTGGAATACAAATTTCTTTATAATTCCCTCAATATGGGTATCAAATGAAAGAGCTTGACTAGTAGATCAATTTAAAAAGTATAAAATAAAAATTAAATTAAAAATTTTAAACATTTTGCTTGTAATACCTACTTGTTTATTTTGCTTGTGTTTTACTTTTGAATAGTAAAACACTACCTTTCTTTCTTTTAATTATTTTTACGTTATTTTCCATGTTCAGCAAATTATATCAAATTCAGTTAAATTAATGTTACCCAAATTCAGTTAATGTCACCCAATTTTCTATCAATACAATCAGAAGTCCAGGCAGCAATCCCTTATGCCATGGGACCACGGGTAATTAAAATTACCCGTCGTCCCGGTAATGGGTCGACCCAACGGGACCACGGGTAAACACTCTTCATTAAAGCCTAGGGCTCAAGCCCGACGGAAAGCGCAGCGGCTTTTTGAGGTAAAGTATAACAAAGCATTTTGAATAGTTAACCCACGGTTGAAAAAGAACATACCTATAGTCATTTTGAGGCGAAAGAGGCGCGCGCCGGCTCCCTAATTATTTCTAGTACAAAAGTCCTTTTGGATTTCCAGCTTTTTTTCCAACAAGCATCCAAGCTGTCGTGGGCGGCAGCCGCTCGGACCGCATGGACATAAACGCGGGTGTCCCACAAGGTTCCGTGTTGTCTCCGACCCTGTTTCTGCGTGTGCATCTGGACTGAGGGCCAAACTTGTCAAACGAATTGAGACTTACAGGGCATTTAGTAAAAAATTAGTAAAACTTAATGCAAGCAATCATAAATTTCTAAAACGTAAGATAAAACTGTTATGATCAAATAACTGTGGCCCTCAGTCCAGACGTTTGCATAAAATGATATAGCCTATAGCTCAAAAAGTACTAACTCTAGGTTGATCATTTCTATTTTAGAAAATGGGTCTGAATTTCTAAAATGTTTTACTAAATTCCCATATTTCTATCGGTTATAGTTTAGGAGAAAATCAATATTGAATTTTACCAAAACGTCTGAACTGAGGGCCATTTTTATATCATTCTCAAATGAAATAAGACTTATGTGGGCATTTAGTAAAAAATTAGTAAAACTTAATGCAGGCAATCATAAATTTCTAAAACGTAAGATAAAACTGTTATGATCAAATAACTGTGGCCCTCAGTCCAGACGTTTGCATAAAATGAAATAGCCCATAGCTCAAAAAGTACTAACCCTGTTTTGATCATTTTTATTTTAGAAAATAGGTCTGAATTTCTAAAATGTTTTACTAAATTCCCATATTTCTATTGGTTATAGTTAAGGAGAAAATCAATATTGAATTTTACCAAAATGTCTGAACTGAGGGCCCAAGATTTTCTGACTTACTGCCTAGGCTTAACCTTGTAGAATAACGCAAATTGTATTAAGTTTTAGTAAAAAATTTTACTAAAATATGAGATATCTCCCGTTGTCCTAACTACTATACTTTAAGAGAAAATTGATACTTTCACTTTTCATTGAAATTGTTTTTTGGTAGGGTGACCATAAATTTAATTCGGAACGTATCGTATAGGTCTAATGTTGTGATATTTTACAGATATGTACGTCATTCAGGATGTATGGCATGTAAAGAAATGAGATAGAGTGACTAAATTTTCTGTCTCCTCTCTCGTGCCGGTTTTCAAATGTCCGCGAACTAGTTCACTAAACAAACGATTGCACGAAATTAAAAAAAAATTACAGATGTTCAGCTTACTGTTATTTATATGTTTAGAAAAAGTGAAAATTGTTTTCAAACCTGAAGTAATATTCTCAATTTTGTTTTGTAACAGTTAGTGAACAGATACATACATGGAAATATGGGACGGTGCACAGTGGTCCGGATTTGAAAAATGAGTGACTTAGGGATCAACTTTCTCTTTTCGAATTTTTCTTTATGGCAATGGATAGATCTTATTAACCTTAATAACAATTGTTCTAGGTAATTTTCTTAATGCTTATGGTTTGGGTAAAAAAAAATATTTTCAGTTTTCTTTGTATGGAACGGGTCATAATGAGTTCAATTGCTCCCAAGTCTTTAGCGATCCGGCTTTCAAACCTTTTTTTTCTTATTCCTTGTCCTATTTGCTATAGTATAACACTATTAACATGTACCTAAACTTGCAATTCTGCCAGATAAAGGGATCGAAAAAAGTGAAAAATATTGAATTTTGTTATGCTAAGTTTTTAATTTTTTTACGTTCCTGTGGCCTATATTTGGTTTATGGGGCCCCACTAAGATTTTTAAGACCAAGCTTATTTCACCTGCTAAGCTGTACAGTCACGAGCAATAATATATATACATTGTCACATTTCCTAAAATATTTAAACTTGTGCCGATCCAGAAAGAAGTGAACGACAATTCGTTCTAAACGAACTAACCATTTAACGATGTCAAAACAAAGTATACGTTTATTCCACATTAATATAATCGAAACAATTCATAAATAAATTTACACGCGAATATCATATAAAACTATTCGTGACAATTTCTATAACATGTAAACAAATGTATAGACATTGCCACTGATACATAATAAATGATATTGGAAATGTATACTTACTTTTGCCGTTTTTGTAACTTTACTCATTATTTAGTTGAATTCAGTGATCATGACGAATGTTGCGGAGTAAGTAAAAGATGTTTTACCAGTTGGAACAAGATTAATTTATTTACTATTTACACACTCTTATATACTAATTATTCTACATGATTTTACTGAGATTTAGAGTGGGGTTTTACTCGTATAAGTTTAGTGCTGACATTATTGTTTATTGATACGTGTTGTTTATATAATATTATTTCCTAGTTATAGTGTACTTTGCCTATGACGCATAGCACGTCATAGTACTCCCCCCTTTATAAAAATGTTTGCTGATGTTGTACTTTTTCTGCAGTTGGTTACACTTGTTGCATTTCCTTGATTATTTTGTTTATCTTTTTGTCCATGACTTTGTTAGTTTTCTGTACGAGTCTGGTGATTGTTATTATTATTGCTGCTAGAATAATTATCGCGATGAGTACTCCGATCCAGATTTTTATTTTTTCAATTTCTGCTGCCATGTGTGTGTTCTTTTCTTCCTTTGCTGCCAGGTTATTGTTCTGCACCATGTTTATTTGTTCCTTTTCGTGGGTTTGACTGCTTCCCATCTTGTGTGTTGTTTCTTGTGGCTTGCTGTGGAGTGACATTATTTTCATTTTGCCCTTTTTATATCATTGTTTGAAACGGACGGTGGGTCGTGATATTCTTCCCGAACGTGTTCTTTTTATGTTTTGAATTGGCTGTGCCTTATCTTGCTCTTGATTTTGAGCTTCTATCTTGTCGTCGCTCGTCGTGAATGCTGGCTTTAGCCTGTCAATCGACACGTTCACTTCCCTGCCGTTTCGCTTGATCGTGACTATTTTGTTGTCACGTTTGACTACGAGAAACGGTCCGTCGTACGGTGGTGTGAGCGTAGGACGTAGCTTATCGCATCGTAGAAATACGTGTGTACAGTCGGCTAAGCGTGGGTGTACGAATATGTTTTTGTTTGAGCTTTGTCGTTGTGGAATTGACGTCATGTGCGTTATGTTATCTTTAATTTTTTCCACAAACTCTGCGTATGTTGTGTTTTTAGAACAGTCGCCAAAATATGCTGCTGGTAATTTTATTGTTGTTCCGTAGACCAATTCGGCTGCTGAGTATCCAGTATCTTGTCGAATGCTGGTACGTATCCCGAATAATACCGATGGTAATTCTTTCGTCCAATTTTCGGTATTTCCTCTTGCCATCAAAGCTGCTTTCATGGTTCTGTGCAGTCTTTCTACTTTGGAGTTTGATTGAGGGTGATATGGTGTAGTACGGATTTTTTGTATACCCAGGAATTTGGTTAGGCTTCTGAATAGCTCAGACTCGAATTGTCGTCCTTGATCCGTTGTTATATAATTGGGGCATCCAAAACGTGTGATCCAGCCATCGTATAGGGTTTTGGCTACAGTTTCTGCTGTGATGTCCGAAATAGGATATGCTTCTGGCCATGACGTACAACGATCGATCATAGTGACGATGTATCTTTTGTTTTGTGATGTCGTTAGGGGGCCCACAATGTCTATGTGTATGTGGCTAAATCGTTCTGCTGGCATAAATTTGCCCAGGGGTGATACTGTGTGCCGCTGAACTTTTGATTGCTGGCATTGTAAACATGTTTTGCACATTTCGTAAATGTCTTTGTGCATGCTAGTCCAGACGTATTTTGCGGTTATCAACTTTTTTGTTGTGTTTTTCCCTGGGTGGCTCATGTTGTGAAAACTATCAAAAATTGTTTTTCTGAACTTTTGTGGTAGGTATGGCCTTGTTGTAGCGGTGGATATATCACAATAAATTTTGATATTATTGTTTTGTATTGGTTTTATAGCGCATATTTTCATAGATTCGGTCAGCCATTTCGCTTAATTTTGTGAGGTCGAGGTCTTCGGAGACTGCCAATATGGAGGTGATTGATACCGGAAGCTGTCTGAACCATAATAATCTGATGGTATCTTCGGTCATTTTGTCGCAGCTGGCTTCTTTCATTTTTCTCAACAGCTGTGATGGTGTTGAGTCACCTAGGTCCATCTCCGATAGCAATTTGTGGAAGCGTCGTTGTTCGCTTTCCTCATAGCACGCAATTAATCTTTCCTTGATTTTAAGGTACTTGTCTGCGTTTGGCGGTGACGTCAGGATGTCGCTAACCTGATGTATGACCTCTTTTGTTAATTTTGCGATGACGCTATTATATTTATATTCGTCACCTTGCTTTTGGGAGGCTACGATGGCCTCGAATTGCGCGAACCATAAGCGCGGTGAATCTGTCCAAAACGATGGTATTTTCTCCGTAATGCTAATTGCAGCCACCACCTGGCTGTCGCTGATTGATTCAGCTGATGTGCCGGAGTTTTTTGACGGTGTTCCGGCTGGAATTATCGGTGCCATGATTGCGTTTAGCCTCTTGAAATTTCAGCTGGTTAGACCCGCTTGTGGGAAGCCAACTGAAATGTGCTATTTCGCTGATGGTGGTGGTCGGTAAGCTGGTGGGCTGTTGGGTGAATTTTCCCAAATATAGCTCCACAGTGATCTGTGATAGTTCCTAGGTTTGCTGCTGAAAACCTTTTCAGGGCTGCAGTTGGCCTGCAATTATATCAGCACTAGGAAATCACGTCGGGGTCACCAATGTTGCGGAGTAAGTAAAAGATGTTTTACCAGTTGGAACAAGATTAATTTATTTACTATTTACACACTCTTATATACTAATTATTCTACATGATTTTACTGAGATTTAGAGTGGGGTTTTACTCGTATAAGTTTAGTGCTGACATTATTGTTTATTGATACGTGTTGTTTATATAATATTATTTCCTAGTTATAGTGTACTTTGCCTATGACGCATAGCACGTCATAACGAATATTTATTTCGTAACTAACGGAGTGGGAGCTACGACTTGGGCAACCACGCACAGAGTACGAGGTAATAGCGGTGGTATGGCCGTCAGGGTCCCACTCCCACCCAATAGTGGGGAACCCACTTTGGGGAAGTGGGACCCTGACGGCCACCAATGCTCGGATGCTGCGTGCTCCGCAGCGTGCAATGGCCAGCAGGGCCATTAGGTGGTACCGCACGATATCTTTTGAGGCGGCGCGTCTCCTTGCCGGAACCCTACCGTGGAACCTGGATGTGAGAGTATATCGATACCGAAAGGAGGCACATGAACAGGGATGGGAACCCGAGCCTGAAGAGATTCGGGCCGTGAAGTCCCGGCTCCACCGGGACATGGTAGCGGAGTGGGAGCTACGACTTGGGCGATTACGCGCAGGGCACGCCGTAATAGCGGCGGTAAGACCCATCATGGGGGACTGACTAGAGAAGCAACACGGTAACCTCTTGTACCGGCTGACGCAAGTAATCACCGGACACGGGTGTTTCGGAAAATACCTGCGTCAGATCCAGAAGAAGCCAACGTCCAAGTGCCATCACTGTGATGCGAGAGAGGACACGGAACTGCACACGCTTACCGAGTGAGTGACTGGCGTGGGACACGCCGAGGTGGGTCCTAGTGGTGACCTTCGGGGTGGGAGTCCTCACACTCGCCACTTTGCTCACAGCGATGGCACGATGCGCGAATGCTTGGGGTGCCACCGCCTCCTTCTGCGAGCAAGTAATGCTCGAGAAGAAGGCGGCCAATCGGGTCCGGATTAGACTCCAGGCCCGCGGGGCCCACGAAGAGCGAAGGCTGGACCCGCGAAGAGCAAAGGCCAATCGGGCGTCGGAGGTTGCAAAACAACCTCCGTCCTCCATGAGCGCGGGCCTGGGGTGATCGGTAGAGCCGTCTGTCACCCTCGCAGAAGCAGGCCGCGATGGCGGCGCAAAGTGCACTTCCCCATACCCGGGGTTAGATGGGGAAGGGGGCCATCTCGAAAGAGATAGTCTTGGGTCTGCCGGGGTGCGAGAGATATGTTTCCTGCATTCTCACCTTCGGCAACCAAAGACCCAAAGACCCCAAGCGTTCGCGCATCGTGCCATCGCTGTGAGCAAAGTGGCGAATGTGAGGACTACCACCCCCAAGGCCACCACCTAGGACCCGCCTCGGCGTGTCCCACGCCGGTCACTCGGTAAGTGTGTGCAGTTCCGTGTCCTCGCTGGCACCACAGTGATGGTACTCGGACGTTGGCTCCTTCTGGATCTGCCGCAGGTACTTCCCGAAACACCCGTGTCCGGTGATTACCTGTGTCAGCCGGTACGAGAGGCTACCGTGTTGCTTCTCTAGTCAGTCCCCCATGATGGGTCTTACCACCGCTTTTACGGCGTGCCCTGCGCGTAGTCGCCCAAGTCGTAGCTCCCACTCCGCTACCACGTCCTGGTGGAGCCGGGACTTCACGGCCCGAATCTCTTCAGGGTCGGATTCCCAACCCTGTTCCCGTGCCTCCTTTCGGTACCGATATACTCTCGCATTCAGGTTCCACGGTAGGGTTCCGGTAAGGAAACTCGCCGCCTCAAAGTATACCGTGCGGGCCATTAGGGGGTACCCTAATGGCCCTGCTGGCCATTGCACGCTGCGGAGCAAGCAGCATCCGAGCATTGGTGGCCGTCAGGGTCCCACTTCCCCATAGTGGGTTTTACCACCGCTATTACCTCGTACTCTGTGCGTGGTTGCCCAAGTCGTAGCTCCCACTCCGTTAGTTAGGAAATAAATATTCGTCATGATCACTGAATTCTACTAAATAACAAGTAAAGTTACAAAAACGACAAAAGTAAGTACACATTTCCAATATCATTTATATGTATCAGTGACAATGTCAATTACATGTGTACATTTGTTTACATGTTATAGAAATTGTCACGAATAGTTTTATATGATATTCGATGTGTCAATTTATTTATGAATTTGTTTCGGTTATATTTATGTGGAATAAACGTATACTTTGTTTTGACATCGTTTAATGGTTAATTCGTTTAGAACAAATTGTCGTTCACTTCTTTCTGAATCGGGACAAGTTTAGATATTTTAGAAAATGTGACAATGTATATATATTATTGCTCGTGACTGTACACAATGTACACATGCTGATTGATACACTAGATACTGCCAAACATTGTAAAGTTTTACATAGAATTTTTACATACGTTCAAGTATAAAATAGTAAGATTACGAAATTTAGCTATAACATATATATTATCAAAATTGATGCAACCCTGGTATATTTTTACAAAAAAATACTTCATTTACGCATTATTATTCCTATTTGATGTCATTCTTTAATTATTGTCATAATCACTTGAACCCTAAACAGAACCTTGATATAACCAATGTAACTAATTAAGGGGTGTGCGTTGTTTTATAGACAAAAGTTTCATATAATTTCGTTTTACAGAAAATGTTTCGCATAATTTCGTTTCATAGAATAATCAATATACATAATACTTACTTTAAAGATTTTTAAATCATTGACTTTTGTTTCACATAAATTTTAATGTTAGAATAATCATTTCATAGAATAACAAATCAAATATTCTTCTTTTTTATATTGGTTATTTCATGTAAAACTTATTTGCGCAAAGATATTTTCTGTGTGGTTTAAAAAAAAATAACCACGAAGACTAAGGCGAGAGCTCCGCTTCGCTTCGCCCTCGCCTTAGCCTTCTAACCTAACCTATCCGAGTCGGGGTATTATCTAATTAAACTACTGCAAGCAATCGGGAAAAAAATGTATCTAAATTTTACTGTTTGAAATAGATGGTGGTTAGTGGTTGTTTTTAAGATTCCTTAAATAATAATTCTACAGTTTGATAAGTATGTTAAACAAAAATATGTGAAAAAAAATTCATTAAATTGTGTTTCTGTGAAAAGTGATTCATTGTGGTAAATTGTCTTTGAAACAATAATATTCGAAATAAAAATATAAGAACCAAATATTATATGAAACATTTTCTGTAAAATGAAATTCTAAGAAATTTCTTTCTACGAAATAAGGCGCTCCCCTAATTAAGTCATTGCTACTTTTCACAATATCCAATATGTTTGCCTAAGCCTCACCGGTTTCACTTCATAGCATTTAAAATTCGTTATGTTAATATCTGAACATTAGAACTTTAAAACGATAATACTATATAGGTATGTGGGTAGATCAAAATAATGAGCAATACCAGTTCAATATTTTACCCCAAAAGTTTGGGAGAAATAAGATTTAGATTTTTTAAAGGGTCAAATACATATCAGATTAAATCACAAAAAGGTGAAAATGTCAAATTAATATTTAGCGAATACATTAAAATTATTAGGTGCGTCAAAATAGCTTTACTTAGCTTGGTCATGCTGAACAACAGTGTTCAGCATGATAAATGACATAATTTACTAAATAAAATACATGAAGTTACGTGGATGGTGCTAGCTAGGGTGTAAATATAGACAAATAGTTAAATCTTACTCTTCCATAAAGTTTGGGGTAAAATTTATTACTAGTATTGTGCAAAATGTTGATCTACCGACATCCTACAATATAAATATTATAATGCTCAAGATTCGCAACTGGCTCATAAAAAGACAGTGTTTTTAAATTTACTATTTGTGTTCGTTTATTGACACTGCTTCTTACTTAGTGATCTTTTATTAATTATGGAGAGTTTAGTTAATAATTTGGATTTATTTGTCATTTTATGACATGAGTTGAAACAGTTTACGGACAGTAAAAACGTTTTTTAGAAGTTTACCTACAACAACTATTAAATATTTAAGATAATATTGTTATCTGAAAATTTTGCCAGAGGTTTTGCTCAAATGTAGGTACTAAATGGGAACAATCCAGTCGCACTTTAGCCCCATTTATCAGAAGAAATAAGAAGTGGTTAGAATTCAATAAATTGGCCTAAAGGATTAATTCGGCTATCAGTGAATCCTGAATTAGAAGATGAAATTGATAATGTTGAAAATCTGCCACCATCAATACCAGAAGCTGAAAAGGTTTTGAAGAAGAAGGATTAAGACAGAAACGAAGACGTTTAGAGTGATTAAATAAATCGCTGTCGCCAGAAGAACAAAAATTAGTTAAAATAAACACCTTGAAATCTACTGGAAATGAAGATATTGGAAAAATAATGGATCATTTGCTCAGTTACCCAGAAGATTAAGAAAAAGTCAAAGATTGTTTAAGAGAGAGTAAAGGAAAAGGTCGTACATATTTACCCGAGAAAGCGCTGGCTTTAGCAGTTTCACTAAAGTTATCTAAGTGGTAATATATGAACCTCAGAAAATCTGACCGCGAAGATGGCTCTGATTTGTATCCCTCTTATCATAAACTATTGGAAGCAAAATTAAGGTGTTATCCAGAGTAGGAAGACATTATAATAACCGAAGATGGAGTTTCTTTTAAACTGCAAGCTTTACTCAATTTGACGACATCTAGACTTTTGGAAACGATTAATTTTGATTTGGACTTTTTTTGCGATTACGTTTTGACCTAGTTAACTTAATTGGGTTCTGACATATTTATCTTTTTTATTTTTGACATCATTTTAATATTTTGTATGCCTCAGGCAGATCATAGCTTAGACTAATATAACGTAGGTATATTCTATTACCTATACTTCACGTAATAAATGAATTTGAATTGAATTAGATAAGTTGTTCATAATAATAAGGTATAGATAGAATTCTACGTAGAATTTTATAATGTTTGGCAGAATCTAGTCTATCAATCTCCAGGTGCACATTGTGTACAGCCTAGCAGGTGAAGTAAGCTTGGTCTTAAAAATCTTAGTGGGGCCCCATAAACCAAATATAGGCCACAGGAACGTAAAAAAATTAAAAACTTAGCATAACAAAATTCAATATTTTTCACTTTTTTCGATCCCTTTATCTGGCAGAATTGCAAGTTTAGGTACATGTTAATAGTGTTATACTATAGCAAATAGGACAAGGAATAAGAAAAAAAAGGTTTGAAAGCCGGATCGCTAAAGACTTGGGAGCAATTGAACTCATTATGACCCGTTCCATACAAAGAAAACTGAAAATTTTTTTTTTTTACCCAAACCATAAGCATTAAGAAAATTACCTAGAACAATTGTTATTAGGGTTAATAAGATCTATCCATTGCCATAAAGAAAAATTCGAAAAGAGAAATTTGATCCCTAAGTCACTCATTTTTCAAATCCGGACCACTGTGCGGTGTAGTGTTTTCAGTTGTAAAATTGGTAGTGAAAGGAAACTGCCGAACGTATATTTTCACACGTAAGTATTAGACTTTTTTAAAGATAATAACTATTTCATACCCATGCAAACTTATATTCTAAGTAAATAAATAATATTATTTCGTATGAAGTATATTTTATAGATAAAATAGTCCCAAACATCAAATAAACATAATCTACGAAGTAAATATTGTTCGATGTTGTCAAGTTTTGAATATTTATTTGCCCGTAATTATGGGTAGCTACTAATTATACTTCTTGTAAATATAATTAAATATTTTTATGTATATTGATAAATATATTGATAAATAGAAAAAGTAATCTGATTACGTTTTAGAAGCAAACCTAATTATAAAACGAGTGGGCTGCACAGTACGTACACGCTCACCTCGTCCCGGCCGGCACCTCCCCTCCCGACCTGCGACCCCGCTCTCGCCTTTACCTGTCGTAGGACCGCGTGCGACACAAGATTGCCGCTGTACATCTCACCTCGTCCCGGCCAACACCTCCCCTCCCGACCTGCGACCCCGCTCTCACCTTTGCTTGTCGTCAAGGACCGCGTGCGCGTATCTATGTACAAATGTATAACATTCCTTAGCTCACACCGACTCTAAAAATTATGATAATTTTAACTACGGTATGTAGTATCATAATAATAATTTGATTGACTTAGAAGTACTTATTCTTATACTTTCTTGTGTGATTTTATTTTACTTAGGAAACCTCTTAATATTATTTTGATCATTGTTTATTATTCACAGGTACCTAATTACTACCTATCTTCTTTTGTTAACACAGATCGTACCTACATGCATGTTGATAAGTAGAAAAATTAACCTAATAATATAAGATATTAAGTTTTAGAAGAATAGGTACGAAATTATTTTTTCTTTTTGTGCGTAATATTTTTTATTGGTAAAGTTTTTGCCCTTTAGTTTTTGAAGTTTTAAACGTATTTTATTTTTCAATTTGTGGTATAGAATTTTCCAATATAAGTAGCCCGCAGCTCTACTCGCCAGGAATACTGATCATGTCCCATAACCGTGAACAAATCTCCAGGATAAAGGGAAATCACAAACATTCAGCTTTCTAATTTCAATGTAAACTAGAGAATCCAGTAAACTGATTGGTCAATCCAACCAATCAGGTCTATGTTGCTACTACGAGAGAAGATAAAATGGCGGTTGGCGTGAACCTTGATGCGATGTGTCCATAGATAATAGGTACCTACGCTATTATATTAATAAAATCTAATAAAGACGGAAATTTCAGAGCGATGAGCAATCAGACATAACTTATTTTCAATGGCACTGACACTAATAATGTTATAAAGAAAACTACATAGGTAATAAAAAGCGTCAAGTACAAGTCTGGTCGGTCGGTCAACTGGTCTAACTGTAACTTCGATATCGCCAAAGGAGAGGTCAGATCCCAGTCGCTTCATGGAAAATATCGAAATTCCGCTAAAAGCACAGTTAAAACTGGAGAAAGTGCACTGCGAGGTAACAGCTTCGGATGCGAGCGGGATTAACGCTAGAATGAAGTAGAAGATGAGAGTACATACTGATCTGTTCATAAATAGCAAAATATGTATTAAAAAAAAAAGTAACAAAATCATATGCACCCTACCAAATTTCTTTCTATGGAAAAGTAAAAAATCGATTTTCTCTTAAAGTATGGTACTTAGGGGAACGGGAGATAACTCATATTTTAGTAAAAAAATTTACTAAATCTTAATACAATTTGCGTTATTCTACAAGGTTAAGCCTGGGCAGTAAGTCAGAAAATCTTGGGCCCTCAGTTCAGACATTTTGGTAAAATTCAATATTGATTTTCTCCTTAACTATAACCAAAAGAAATATGGGAATTTAGTAAAACATTTTAGAAATTCAGACCTATTTTCTAAAATAAAAATTATTAACCTAGGGTTAGTACTTTTTGAGCTATGGGCTATTTCATTTTATGCAAACGTCTGGACTGAGGGCCACAGTTATTTGATCATAACAGTTTTATCTTACGTTTTAGAAATTTATGATTGCTTGTATTAAGTTTTACTAATTTTTTACTAAATGCCCACATAAGTCTTATTTCGTTTGACGAGTTTGGCCCTCAGTCCAGATGCACACGTTTCTGCTGCATATTAATGATATACTGTCGGACGACTCCATTCATTGCTATGTGTCGCGAACAACTTGTGTCAGAAATCGAGACTACTCTCTCGGGAGTATTCGTTTGGGGTCTACTAAACCTAGTCCAGTTCAACCCCCCCAAGACACAAGTATGTGTATTCACCGCTAAGAAAATCCCATTTATTGTAGCGCCCCATTGCCACGAGTATTGGGCTCCGAGGCGTTGACATTTCAAGTGACGTCCAGTACCGCAGTCATTTAAAGGACAAGGTCAAGCTGGCATCAAATAAACGGAGTTCTTAACAGGGCGAAGCAGTACCTACTTCACTGCGGGGCAGCGACTCCTTTAAAAGGCGCAGCAGGTTCGGCCCCACATGGAGTACTGCTGTCATCTTTTTGCCGGAGCACCCGCACGCCAGCTTAACCCTTTCGACTCGGTGCAAAGACGTGCGTTGAGGCTCGTCGACAATCCCATACTCGCAGGCGATGTGGAACCTCTCAGCCTCAGGAGGGACTTTGCCTCACTGTGTGTTTTCTACTGCCTATATATAATGGTTTGTGCTCAGATGAATTATTTGACATGATGCCCACAGCTACATTCTATCATCGCACCGCTCGCCATAGGCAGGGAATTCATCCCCACACATTGCATCCGAATACGGTGTGCACCGTGCGGTATGAAAGGAACTTCACCCCACGTACGCTCAAACTGGAATGAACTCCCTGCCATGGTTTTCCCAAGCGACTACAACATAGGGTTCTTCAAGAGGGGCATTAGAAGGTTTCTTCAGGGTAGGCAGCACGAGTGTAACGCCCCTGGTGTTGCATACGTTCATAGGCCGCGGTAACCACTTTCCATCAGGTGGGCCGTGTGCTTGTCTGCCACCTAAGTGGTATAAAAAAAATCTAGCCGCTGCTTTTTCAGTGGAGATTGAATCTTATTAGGCACTGCGGCTATCTATTTTCTATATAACTGCACCGTACGTCCAGCCCACGGAGGACAGAATATGATTCTATCATTTCCTTCTCAATGGTCCAGCCGCAACTATAAAATAGAAAGCAAGCAGTGCACCTACCTATACCTATATTTTTTTGTTTCTTTATTGCCTACAAAAGAATAAGTAATTCGATTTCAGCTGGAATTAACTATTATTACAGAAAAATCCTCGTGGTCATACTGGTGTGACAAACTAGTATAGCCATAAACTTATTATAATATAGTATGACCACGAGGTAACGGCCAATAAAACGTTGGGTCTGCTAGTAACTAGAAAATTATTTCGTTCAATATTTTGTGCCTTGTCAATCCTCAAAATTCGAGGAAGCACAGTAGTAGGTATGTCGCACACATGGAGAAGGAAATGATAGCGGAGTTGTTGCAACGCAATAGAGTCGCGTGCCATCCAAACGTCAAATGGACTCCTTCGGTCTGTGACGTCACCAGATAAACGTCAAGTAAACGTCCATGCGAGCGGTTGTCGTTTTTGACCAAAAGTTCAGCAATAAAAATTGCTTAAACCTGTTTTAAGAATGAAGTGTGCGGTGCAAGCGTGTACTAATTATACAGACAAGCAATTGAAACATTCTAGTGATATAACATTTCATCAGTAAGTCCGCTATATTTTTATTTTCATTTTTAAAAAAAAATATTCTTAACAGATCCATCTAGTATAGAATAGAAATATGTAACTTTGTCGTACATATAAAAGAGTTGTAATAGTATCTCAATACATTTCATGAACATTTCACTACAATAATTTCACCCGAGTTCATTAGTAATTCCAAACATGTTATTTTATTAAAAAAATAGTATTTTTCGCTAAAATTCAATGTAAAAACATTGGGCCATCTGTTGGTATAAGGCCAAATCATTTAGGTTTTATAAATGATTTTGCCATAATCCGAGAGATGGCCTTATTTTAAAAAATATCATGCCCATTTCAAATTAATGTTGTTAATCATTATAGCGAGACCACTAAATTCACATTATTTTAAGTGTGTTGTCAAAATGTCAACATATATTATGGCTACTACAATTCATTTTAGATTTCCAGGCAATCCAGAAATAAAAAATGCGTGGGTTCGTATTTTAAATAGGTCTTCAAGCTGGTACCCCACAAAATACACTAAAATATGTTCGAAGCACTTTAGTGAAGACGATTTTTATAAAACAAAAAAGGGTTATAAAAAATTGCGGCAAGGTGTATTAGGTACCTAAATTTTATATACCTATGGTATGTAATAGAAATACTTACTTAAATGAAATAGTTTGTCAATGAAAAGTGTTTCTCTAGATATGATCATATATTCTTTATTTTTGTAGGGATTCGAATCAAATAATTTACCTGTAGGAACGGCACATACCTCAAACTGTCCAATAAGGATAAGATATTATGACAAAAATAATGTCTAAGTGCCTTCGCTGCGTTAAGCAGGCGCATCCTGGCCAGCCAGCCAAATCCTGCCCCAAGCGAAAATTAACCCCAAAAAAGTTACTTGTGAGCGTTTGGTGGACTAGTGCCGGTATTGTTCATTACAGTTTTCTCAAATCTGGCCAGACTATTACGGCTGATGTCTATTGTCAGCAATCGCAAACAATGATTGAAAAGCTAGCGGCTAAACAACCTAGGCTGGTCAATCGCTCCACGCCACTGCTGCTTCACGACAACGCTAGACCACACACCGCACAACAGACGGACATCCTCCGTACTCCCCGGACCTTGCACCAACAGATTACCATTTTTTCCGAAATTTGGACAACTTCTTGCAAGGGAATATGCAAAAAAGTTATGCGCTTACCAACACATTTAACTATTAATTTTTATATTATAGATTTAATATTTTCAGTACCGAGTATTTATAAATTCGCTTTGATTGTAAACAAGCTACCCTGATTATTTTGATTAAATAAAATATACAAAACGTGCATTTCTTCATTTCCTTTAGTTAATAATATTAAATTAAATTAAATATTCCACAACATTCTACACAACGCTATCTAGACCCATGGTAAGCTTAGCTTAACTAGCTTGTGTTATGGAATCTAGAATGCGGATAAACATACATAGATACTTTTTTTTTGTAAATACATACATACTATACATAGAAACACCCAGACTAAACAGAAAATAGCCATCTATAAACTATATATTATGTATATTATGTACTAATGTTGTAAGGTTTTTATAATTATCGTGAACATTATTATTCCCTTTATTCATTAAAGTACCTACGTATAAATTGTATTTTTTAAAATATCTAAAACGAAAACTCCCAAGATGTAAAAAATTACAGAAATTTCTTATATCCTTATATATGAATTCAAGCGGACGGATCCGCGGGTAACAGCTAGTACACAATATAAGTGTTCAATAGGTAAATCAGTGGTCCCGCACTCCCGCTTGTCATTACACACATAGATTATTCTAGAATTCTGTGCAGCGCTTAGTGGCGAGTTGTCGAACTACAATGATAATTGTTTAAGCTCTGTTTTTGTTCGGTTTTGCTATGCAGCACTAGATGGAGTTCATGAACTCCCCCCGCCCCGGCTACTTCCCACCCGCATTGGGCGACGCGCTTTTGTTAAGAGAAATATCAATGGGGCATCTCCGTTTCTTCTCTCCTCCGTGGTCGCACATGAGTGACATGGGCCTCGATTCTAAAGCCAAGCCAAAAAACGGCATGAAAAATAAGACTATCTCGATGTTCTTAAAGTTCAAAATTATATGACTTTTTGCAGAGTAATTGAAAAAGTGTATTGAAACTTTTTCATTTCATTTTGGACTCTATACAGAAATAAAGTCTAAAATTTAACGTAATTTATTACGCTCACTATAGCACCACAATGGTTTAGCTTTAGTAAAATCGAAGGCCTGATTAACGGACGAGACTGGTGAACGCTTTCCTCTCCGTCGGGGTTGAAAAATCAGCTGACCCGCAAAACTCATAGTTTAAATTCCGTCGCCGCACCGTCCCTTTTTGGAACAAAGTAAGGTTTTGAAGTTTTGACCATAGCATTTAGGACGTTAGGGTAGGATTGTAGCTGTTTTAATTTTTATCTATGTAACTGGCTGTAAAAAAATTGCCATCGAGATTTTTTAACACCGTAGCGAAACAGTCGTTGTCGTATTCGAAATTGCACGTCATTGGTTTATTATGTTGTCAATGGATTTATTTTATTTGTTCAATCGTATGTTATTGTAAATTTATTAATTATAAGCGAAGTTTTCTGTGAAAACGCGTTTTCATTTGGCCATAATCGAAATTATTGTGAGGATATCCAAAGATATCCGTTTTACAAATTGATATAAAAATGTCATTGGTTGAAATTGTTGCTGAGGTAAGGAACGTTATTACGCAGTCACTATAAATATGTAATTCCTATTCCCACAGAACAATAGCTGGGTAAATACCTTGTAGCTTATTTCATATAGTAGGTAGGTTAGTAGGATGCAGCCCCGAGTCCTCCCTGGCGTCACAGTGATGGCACTCAGAGGTTGGCTCTTTCCTGGTCCAACAGGTGGTTCCCGATTCCCAAAACAACCTCATCCTCAACCTCACGACGGCGGGCCCTGCGCTTTAGCCAAGTTGGTCCACCCAAGCGCACAGATATGAGGCTGAAAGGTTCTCGTTTACAGATCCCATGGTGGAATTTCGGCAAGGTGACTCGCTGTCTCCCCCCCTCCCGAGGAGGGCTAGACCATAAGGGATGGCCCTGGGTCTGCAGGGGTGCGAGGGATGTGTCGATGACAACCTCACCTCCGGCCTAGTACCACGACCCACAGTCGGCGTGCGGTTTTAGTCGGTTCGAGTCCGACATAACCTCCCGTTCCGGCTCCGGCAGGGGGGTATCCGAGGGGATTTCCGCACGAAAAAAAAAAACTCGCTGTCTCTGAGGAGATAATGCCATACCCACTAATGATCCCGTTGGCCAGCACCTGTTGCGGAGCCCGAAGCAGCTGCCCGTGCAGTATTGCTGGCCTTCACAGCTGTCGTCCTTTTTTTGACACCCATAGGTATATGGCCATGAACCGCACCACTTATTACATGCTATTGCAAGTAGTACCCACTTTCTAGGAGACTAATGCTCTAAGTATTTATTATCTATTTTGTTTTTTTTCAGCTGATTTGTCTTCTTTCTTGACCATTTAATTATACTAAAAAGAATGACGATAAAATCCTTTGATATTGCTTGTGAAAAAAAAGTAATAAAGAAATATGAACCGAAGTCCCCGTATCTTAGTACTAGCGATAGAGTGCAGCTACTCTCGCGAGTTACGGAGAAGAGATTCGTTAAAAAGAAAACTTTGGACTATGTATCGTCATTCCCACTAGCTGCTAATATCTATAAAGCTAATTCAGATGACTTTAAGTCTGTGAAACGGTCTGATAAAAAAATAAGAAAGTCTGTTTTAACCATCCCGAATCAACCGGCTCCCTCTCCGCAAATAACATGCACGGTGAGCGATATGAACGATTCGGAATATTACAGTCAAAGCAATGTTTGTAATAACAAACCTAGACTTAAAAAACGATCAGGAACTAAAAATATTCGTAAGCTGAGACTTAAAAATAAAGAGTTAGAATTCTACGACAGGGACGCACGGTACTGTTCCCAGTTCGATGTCAATTTAGACAGCAGTTCTACGGAGATAATGAAACCTTTTAAAGGCGAGGGCAGAAGGGGTAATAATCTCGTTAAGCAAAAAGGATCCAAATCATCTTGTCTATCCAAAAAGAATGGAGATCAAGCCGCACCTCATGACGTGTGGGCAGTGCTTAGAAATTTGAACAGATTTCCGTTTCAACCATCACCACCTATGTCTGAAGACAGTATCATAGGCACAAAGAAGAAGAAAGCTCAAAAAAAACTTATCAATTGTAAAGATAGACGGTAACTTGACTTATTTTGATTAATATTAAACTTACTAGCACAAGTTCCAAATTTAAACCTATCTTTTGTAGGTAGGTTTGCCAGATGGTAGATACTTAAGGATAGTTTTAATGAAATGTTCCTATTTCCGTTTACTTCATCACTACATAAATAGTTTTAAAGAGTAGTTAGACGTTTTCCTAAAGCCTCTGCTGCCGTTGCTCCCTCAACTCCGAGATGAAAAGCCCGGACCAAAATCTCGTCCGAGAATCTGGCACCAGGCTTTTTCATTCACTCTGCAAAAACCCATTCAATTTTGAACTTTATCGTCATTGCTTTAAAGTCTAAAATTAAATGCCACTTTTTGCAAGGGCTGTGATATGACAGTAGTTTTGCTTTAGTAGAATCGAGGGCCAGGTGTACCTACCAGCTTGCAAGTAAGGTTGGCTTGGGACCCGCAGAATACACCCCATATTTTCTTTGATTTTAGTCGATACTTAATTATTGTTTCAGTGTTTTCGAAACTAAAGAATTCGCCTACATATCAAGTTATGAGGTTGATAATAATTCACATAGTATATCACAGTCATCCAGTTTCGACCGAGTTACAGTTATTGAAAAGCAAGATGAATTCAGTAAACTCTGCGAACAGTTTCAAGATAGATTTCTTAAACAGCATATTTTAAAAGATTCTGATGCTAATAAAAATCTTCAGAATATAAAGAATAAACCAAAAAAGAGATATAACAAAAAAACCAAGGCTATAGGCCCTTCTGTACTAAAAGAAAATAATACAG
The DNA here is from genome assembly GCA_914829495.1 of Eilema sororculum. NCBI lineage: Eukaryota > Metazoa > Arthropoda > Insecta > Lepidoptera > Erebidae > Eilema > Eilema sororculum. The sequence continues at coordinate 11,590,696 of OU618552.1, read as the reverse complement.
AATTAGTACCCCTGAATCATAATGAATTGGATATGAGATCTCAAAACGACACAGAATGCAACAAAAACAACAGTAGTAGTATCGACGGTGATATACACTCATCTGTGACTAATATAGATAATACTACGTTTATAAAACCAAATGACTATAGTTTGGTTCCAGCTGAAGAAAGTTTCATTCACTCGGATAATTCCGGATCGAGTAAAGCGGAACTTACAACGGAAAACTTACGGACAAAAAAAATAATAGGTGAATAATTCTCTGATACTGTATACTAGTGATAACGGGAATTAATGCGATCATGTTATAGGTACATTACATACCATTGATTTGCCTGCCGTCTGTGATACTGGTCAAGGTATCTCTAATTTCACAAAATGGCCAATGTAGATTGAAGATTAGTTAGAAAAAAGAATAGGGGTTGTAGTATTTCGAAGTAAAATTCTTGAATAGTCTAAGGTACTGTATGTAGAGCATCAGAGTATACCTGCTAGAACCAAGCGTTTCAGTGATTCATTCCTATGCCGCACCACTAAGACCTGGAACTCCCTGCCAGCTCACGTGTTTCCTTCTTCCTACAGTCCCGGGTCCTTTAGGCGGGGCGTGAAAAGGCATCTAATGAGGCCGTCAAGCTGAGTGCCACCACTGTTAACATGGTAAATGTTTACGATGGTGACCCTCTTTCCGAGACTTTGCCTTTAGCTTAACATCAGGCGAGGTGAACTCAAATTAACGTGTCCTGTATAAAAAAAAAAATCTTCTGTATAATATCCACTACCTTACTACTACTGCCAGTGGAGACGTCGTTTGACCGGACGGGTGATCAGCCTATATAAGTCCGGCCATTTCACCCACTTCCCCTATAACGACCGTCATACATTTTCGTATGGCAACCGGGACCGACTGCTTAACGTGCTTTCCAAGGCACGACCAGACCTATTCAAATACTTACCCATATAATTCATACATAGAAATCTTTGCATTGAGCATGAATTGAACCCGCGCCTAATGCTTCTAATATTGCAGTGAAAAATAATAATGTACGCGCTCCCCAACTAAAGGGCATACCGAAAATGAATTTCGTTAAAACAACCGAACCTGCTAGTCATACGACCATCGGACAGCCCCACATTAAAAAAAGAAAGCCTCGTTTAGTCACCACAATGCCAAGTGCATGTATGATGCCAAAATTAACGCAAGCAGATATTAAAAGGAGACTTGCTACGCTGCGATTTCCAATTATTATAACAGGAAAAGATCAGGTTACTTCTTCTGTAGAAGTATACAATTATGATCCTCCTCAATTCCATGGTATGGATAAACACATTTGGCCGTATATGGTTAAATGGTATGAAAATGGCCAGGTGCAGAGTGAAACAATTATAAATAAACGAGACACTCTCCTCACAGATTATTATAGCAAATTAAAAAGCAAAAACGGCAACCTAACAAAGTGTAATAATGAAGTTTTTACAAATAAAGATTCAAATTGTAAATCCAAACCTGGTTATACTGATTTATCTACGAAAAAATATAAGAACGAACTTAAAACTACACCCTACACAGATATAAAGAATAAACGAGAGCAATCCAAAAACCAGAAATCAATCACGCAGTTGAAAGATAAGATGTTAAGTTTCCTGTTTAAAAAAATACCAAAGGAAAATGCCGGAAGTGATGACTATAAAAACAACTGTACGAATAATTTCAATAATATTGAACCTGTGGCACATAGGGAGCAATCATTCATCCACAGAGTTGCGAACACTTGTGACGCTAGCACTGAAGCTCGTACAGAACTTGAAATAAAATCAATTTCAAAACCTAAGCGTTCTGAAAGTCCACGAAGCAGAGCGCGTACAAGCCCAGTTCAGAACCCTCAGTTCAATCAGATCAAAGCCAGGGTTGAGAGCCCTCCACTAAAACCACAACAAAAGAGGTTCGAGTACCCGTGGGCAAAGGCAAAGAGGGCGAATGATTTCATAGACAGTGTAATTAAAAAAATTAAGACTGGGGTTTATTACACTCAAGAGCAGGATAATCACCAACCCAAAAACGGAAACAGATATTCAAAATACAACCGTAAGTGCCTACTATGACTTTCAAGTTCTTAAAAAAAACAGAAAACAGGAAATTGTAATTATTACTATATTATTTTTCTTTTTTTAATATCCACAGGTGCAACAGACATTTCAATGCAAACAGAACTATCTACGGACTATGATGTTTTTGATAGTATGGGTATCTTACCTAAAGTGACAATAGTGAAGAAAAACACATACATACCGGGATTCGAGAGTTCACTGCCCGGGTTGGAAATCCAAACCCTAAATATTAACCAAATAGCTGTAAAACATTGCTTCACAAATATAATGATGCAATTTGACGTAACGACACCAACTGACAACCATATCATTCCTAAACATTCAAAACCATTGCCTATAATGCCAGTAGAAGTAACTGAAAATCATACAAAAGTATTTAAATGTAAAACGAGCATTGTAAATGCTATGCTACCTGCGGAATTGTGCAGTATTTTACCCAAGTTGATGAGAGCTATTGATACGGATGTAAAATCTCTGCGTACAGGTTTCTGTTCCGGATTAATTAACAAAAGCCCAAATTTATTTCCCATCAGCGAATTATCGGTTGGTGCGGTTAACACTACTAGCACCACTGTCACTACCACAAAATCCCTTAAAACTATTGTATCACCGTTTGAGCATTTATCAGCAGCTGTTAATACATACATTTTTGGTACGTTCTCCTATACATATACAATCCAAGAAAGGATAGCAAAAATCAACCCTATTGTCAACTTTAACAGAACTTTTATACTAGAAACTTTACCTAAGTTACCTGCCATAGATATACTTAAGTACAGAATTAGACTATTTACCGTAAAGGAATACAAATCAAGTGTGGCAATACAATCGGAAATACCTTGCTGCACGGCTTTGGAAGTTTACACTATGGAAAACAAAAGATTAGCTCCAGTTTTTAAACCCTATAACTTTGAAACTACCATTAGAGAGATATTTATGAAAACCCAAATGGCAAGACTAACTTCAATTATGATTGTTATGAGTATACCGAAGTTCAAATGCAATGATGCAATACTGTATGCGAGCTTGAGTTTGCCTCATGCAACAGAATTAGAAACAAGTGTGGCGGTAACAACGAATAACTTAAATATTAATAGCCCGTCTTCTTGCGATATAGATAATAAACTCCCCACAACTCACAAAAATTCTTCTGTCAAAAATGTAGAATATATTAAACGCTCAATAAAACAAACTTGTGAGATAAATGGACGGCGTTCTGTGACGGATATTAAATTTGTCAACAATAAAAATAAACGCATTGGATTTTATAGATTATACCGAAAATGTAAATCAGCTACTACAATATCATCTGTCGAGAAATGTGTTAGCACACCACTAAAGAAAATAAAGAATCTGGACGACTTTTTCCAAGTACTAGGTATAAAGAAGTTTGTGGCCTGTGTATTTGATGCTATTGCTGAAAAGAAAATATTATCTTCAATTATACAGGTAATTTATAACAATTTGTTATATACGCATGTATCTTTTGAATTTAAAATTTGCTAACGTCAGTTTTGATACTGGATACAAAGGAATCATTAAAGTTAAAAATTTTAATACACTTGCAGATGAGAAATTGGGTAGCAGATATAAATCCAAAACAAGCACTACTGTTGCTCTTGCTGATGAATAAGAAAGACACTCCAAACTTGGTGCGCTTCCGACCGATTCTGCTTCAGGGTATCGCAGTGAACAGAATCACACGGTCCACAGAATTGGATATGGAAATAGAAGTCATAGAAAGAGAACATTTCAATAAAATTAGAGAGGTAATAAGATATTTGTTTCTGTCGCTTTACGCTACATGAGCTTCCTATATTCTCATTAAACCTTTCATATAAAAGTTCCATCGTATCGGGTCTTTTTGTTTCACTTTGGAGCCTTCTTCCTCTCTACTACTCCTCCTACGAGAGTGACTGACTCCCATCACCAAAAAATCTGAGCTTGCCTACCCATTGCTAAGTAGGATTTAATTTTGGTACCCTATTTCGGTATAATGCCAATATTTTTTTCATAATATATTTTAAATTACTTCAACACAGTACGAAGGAATATCATATTTACCGGCATCGGTAGAGAATCATGACCAACTTTTGGAGGAGCTGTACTGGATTGCTAAAACTACTGTAAGATTTTTTTTTTTTTTCATTTTGTAGAACCTACTGTAGGCACTTGCCTATGAATGTACAAGAATTGTATTGTATTTTATTTGAATGATTTTGTTATAGCATTTATTATGCTAACTTTTAAATTCGAATTATTTCGGGGAAAAGAAGCGCTCAAGTGGGACTTGAAGTCACGAAATGTTCCTTAGAGGGGGAATGCTCTTCCAACTGAGCTATTGAGCCACACCTGAATCTACTCATATATCCGTCTTTAATCCGTCATACTCTTTATATCCGTCTTTAAGTGTTTGTTTCTTGCCGCTGTTCACAAGATTCTCTTTTCACCAGGCATCTGATTATCAAAAGCCTTTTGACGAATCGTCGGAAAAACTTTTAAAGTCACTATTGGAGAAGCGGAAGAAACTGAATCCGTCCTATTTACGCGTAATGGCACGTTATGTTGGATTGGGTCTCCTGAGACAGCCCATAAAGAAATAAAATATTTTTTTACTCAGAATGATGTAATATTAGGACAAGAAATTCTGAAATTATTGTTTTTTTTTTTATGAACATGTACCTACCAAGTGCATTTATATAATTATATATTATTTATGATTACGTTTTGTATTGATTTAAATTGTAGACTGCAAGTATTTAGATGTCAAATCTAGAGGATAAAATTGAGAAATCTGACATTTCAGACTTAGTATGTATACCTACTCAAGGCTAGACAACGGAGTCTGCAACGCGCATCTACCAAGGGGGGGGGGAGGGGGTGTGGTGGGCGTGGGTCTACGGCCTTCGCCAACCGAGGTGGAAGCGGCTCTGTTGAGGATCCCTTTGACTATCAAATGGAGATGCCTGACTCTGTATTCACACCAGTGCGTGTGACTAACAGGATTTTTTTTCCTGTTAGCCACAAGAGAGCAGGCAAGGGCGCAGGACGAGGATTAGGCGTGAAAGCGTAACATACAGACAGACAGACAGAGTTACTTTCGCATATATAATATTAGTATGGATTCACGTGCCATTATAACGAAAATATCAATAACCGGGAAGTAATCAAGCAACTGAAAAACAACAGGAATACTTCGCAAGTAGAATGGTAGGGTAGGCTCACTTGCTCTTTCAGAACGTGGATCCCTTTCGCTAGCTCTTGGAACCCTGCCCCATTAATTCGATGGAATGGGAATGGTGAGTGGGTTCCCCGTCTTGCTGGATTGGATTATAATCCAGCAGGGTGTAACAAATAGGGCACGAGTGTGGTTATACTTCCAAAAAAGTGATAAGGCCCTTCTTCAAAACGTGTCGTTTCGACTGGTGAGCTTATTTATATTATGACATTGCCCACGCCAATGGCCTTTATTGCCCCTGGTTCACCCGCATTGTCCACCTAGGTGGTCCATGGGTAAAAAATATTTCCCGTGGTCCACTGGAATATCCATATTATTCCATCATTGTATAACGAAAGGATAACATTGATAGTGAGACATGGTGAGAAATAAACGTTTATTATTATTATTCTCTTTATTCATTTTAAAAAACTTATAAATTATATTTTTAAATACATATATAAAAAAACATATACTTATTTAAAAATATAAAGAGTACAGGGACCAAGCCACCGGTGGTCAGGGCTCCAGAGAGAGGAACTTCCTCACGATGCGCGCCGTATCAAGGAGTACTGCCTTCTGCATCTGGCCCTTGACCCAACCATCCAACCCGAGCCTCTTCAGATGTTGGTCGAGGCTCTTTGCTATCAATCCGTTGACTGATACGACTATCGGTACAATGATTGCTGAGTCAACATTCCACATGTCGACAACCTCGTGGGCCAAGTCCAAGTATTTAACTTGTTTATCTTTCTCAGCTTTCACGAGATTCTCGTCATGAGGAATGGTGACATCAACAATCAATGCTCGGCGTTCGGATCGGTCTATCACCACAATGTCAGGCTTGTTAGCTACAACAGTCCTATCAGTGATGATAGATCGATCCCAGTACAATGTGATATGGCTATTTTCTAGAACTGGCTCAGGAACATACCTATAGTACGGCACCTCAACTTCCACAAGGTTGTATTTCAGAGCAAGTCGCTGATGGATTATCCTGGCTACTTGATTATGTCTGTGCAAGTACTCGCCGTTAGCAAGACGAGAACAACCGGAAGTAATATGCCTGAGGGATTCACCAGGTTGGTGACACGCTCGACAAATGTCAATTGTGCCATCCCTCATGATATACTTCCGGTAGTTATTCGTCTTAATAACTTCATCTGCAATTGCACAGACAAAACCTTCAGTTTCCCCAAAAAGGTCACTGAAACGTAGCCAGGCCACGGACGCTAGTAGATCTACTTCGGGCCTGTGTAGGGCCCGATAGAACCTGCCATGTAGCTCCTTACTCTGCCATACCTCCCTGCGGCTGTCAGTGCTAACTATTGTAGGCCTGCGCCAGTTCTCTTTAGCCAAACCGAGCGGGGTAAGCCCGGTATCTACGTTGACTACATCACGATGCATGTCCACGTTCGACTTAAGAAAGTAGTCTCTGAGATTGCACACCTCGCGATTATGAAGGGTCTTAGCATTTAAAAACCCTCGACCCCCACATTTCCGCGGGATGTACAATCTCATGACTGACGACTGTGGGTGGTGCATTCGAAATGCAGTCAACTGAGTCCGGACTTTCCTATCGATGGTATCGAGTTCAGTCTGAGTCCACTTGAGTATGCCAAAAGAGTACATCAAGAGTGGCATGACCCAACTGTTACAGGCACGCACCTTGTTACCACCTGACAAAAGACTGTTAAGTACCTTTTTCAGGCGGCCAAAGAAACGTTCCTGTAACTTATTATTATTATTATATTAAGCATACAAGTAATTGTTGAAAGTTTACGTAACTAAAACACATTGAAATATAAAATTAAACTATTTGAATATCATTTTACAATATAAAAAAGATATTTAACTAAAGTACGATATTTCACATCATAAATAAAAAGCTTTCATTGCGATCCAATATTCATATTGTTAGCGAAAGATTAGCTTAATTGTAAAATAAATTAAATCTGTATTTTAACCAAATATGTTTTCCGTTACCATATCAGCGGAGTTTTTCTAAAGCCTCTCCCACAGAAATTTCTTTGGATACGAGTTGCATTTGAATATTTGTAATATAGTCATCATTTTCGATGTCTAATTTTCGTATTTTTGATTGTAATTTTGTCATTTCTAAGAGCACACTTAACAGTCTTATTAAAATTGTGGTATTTTTATTAATTTTTTTATTAAGTTTAGAATGAAAACCTTCCAAAACATTATTTGTTCTATGCCTTTCCCCGAAAACCGATAATATTTGGCTAAAATACAGATTTACACACCCAGACTCGGGACAATTCATTATGGGTCACACAAAGAATTGTCCTTAGTGTGAATCGAATCCACGACCTCCGGCGCAGCAGGTAGTGTCTCTAACCGCTGAACCAAGAGGCCATAATAAAATATACATGAATATAATGAGTGTTCTACGCCCATGGTACACCCAGGTGAACCACGGGAAATAATAATTACCCGTGGTTCACCTGGGTGAACCACGGGAAAAAAATATTGCCTGTAGTCCACCTAGGTGGATAATGCGGGTGAACCACGGGCAATAAAGGGCCAATGGGTGCCAACAGGAATAAAATATCTATAATAAGTATAACTCAAAAGTTATTTGATGGCACCAGTCATGGGTCGTGGTCCACCTGCTTAGTCCACCGGGGTGGACCACGGGCACAATGTTTTGCCGGTGGTCCACCTCAGTTCACCTAGGTGGACCACGGGCACTATTGTTTGCCGGTGGTCCACCTATAAACAAAAATATGCAATCTCTTTCCGAATAGATGAATTCATTCATCTGCTCCTTAAACTTTGTTCTGATCTAGCCACTCGAAACCGTTGCCTCATATATTATTATATTCTTTTGAAATGATTGCCATCATTATTCATAATTGATAGAAATGGGTGCTACTTTCTTTTCTTTTTTTTTCTTAATGCGTCTTAGCGCAAGCAAATGTAGGACCAGTGTAGTGCGATCCATGTCTCACTAGAAACTGGACTGATGGTTAGCGTCTTGTCGTACGACGCCGTAGTCTTGCGGTGCGACGTCGTTTTTACGACGCGACGCTGCACCGCAGTGTTGTGGCTGAGCCCTTAGGTCCTGAAATATGTTTTTTTAAATCGAAAAGGTGGCACGGTTCTATTGTATAGGGCATTCCAGTTTTATAAAGTAAAAACTTTTAAGAACGGGATGGTGCTATGGCGTTGTTCTCATAATGTCGATGGGAGTACCTCCTACTGTCAGGCTGGATCCCGGGGGTAGCCCGCGCCGAGGACCATGAAAGAACAAGGCCTTGGATTTGTGCAGAGCCACCTCGAGACCCAGCCGCCGGATCCGATCCACGACTTTAGCAACAGCGGTCGTGGCCCTCTGGGTCGCCTCGCGGTATGTAGCACCACTCTCCGTCACTAGCGTGTCATCCGCGAAGTACGTGACGGTGGCACCGAACGCGAGCTCACCGCGAAGCACCCAGTCGTATCCGATGTTCCACAGGAGCGGCCCCAGGACCGATTCCTGTGGGACACCGCACGACATCTCACGCCTACCGACGCCGGTCGCACTTGGGTAGATGACGGCTCTCTCCGTCAGGTACGCCCCGACTATGCGGCGGAGGTAGAGAGGCACATCGTGGTACACGAGCGCCTCCCTGATGCAACTCCAGGGCAAGGTGTTGAATGCGTTGGAGATATCCAAGGACACCGCCAACATCACCTCGCCCCGGGCAACCGCATCCTCCGCCAGAGTCTTCACGCGCATGATGGCATCCACAGTGGAACGCCACCGGCGGAAGCCGTATTGCGTATCCGCTAGGTCCGGCCCCACTCTAGAGAGGTGCTCGACGAGGCGCTTGGCAATCACTCTTTCGAAGAGCTTGCCCACCTCGTCGAGCAATACTATGGGCCGGTACCCGGACGGCTCATCTGCCGGGCGTCCGTCTTTGCGGATGAGGACCAGTTTACCCGTCTTCCACCTCTTCGGAAACTGGCCCCGCTCCAAGCATGCGCTGAGGAACCCTCGCAGTCGGGGTTCGAGACCGTCTTCTCCTAGAGCTGGCCGAGTCATCTGCGGCGGAAAGTGTTCCGCCCGCGCCGGGAACAGGGATTCCACCACTCCTCCAAACAGAGCCGGCTCGAGAACCTGGGTCAGCGGAGGGGCCCGGGGGCGCAGCTTTCCTCTTACCAAGCAGTAAGGCCACCCCCATGGGTCCCGCTCCAGTATCTCCAGCAGCTCCCTATAGGAAGCTGCCTTGGACCGCTTGATCTCTGCTCGGAGGGCATTCCTGGCTTCCCTGTATCCCTCTTGTAAGAGGGACACACCTACCTACCAAAAAATTTCTAATATCTCTCGGACTATACAAAAAACGCCGCTCCACGCGTGAGAGTAGAAAATCTGCGCGCGGATGCCGATCTGCTCTCCCGCGTCCACGCGCGACGCGGCGTCGGGCGTTGCAGTGTGCCAATCGCTTAAGACATACCTACAAATCCATCACTGATTGCAGATACAAAGAGAAAAGAAAAAATATATTGCCTGACTGCGAGCGATTTTTTCAAAAACTAGGGTAATTTATCTTTCAAAGTCGTCACACTTGTGTTACATGGCGCCATAGATAATATTACTATTTATAGCATAAACTTAACGATTTTAAGCATTAAAAAACATTCTCTGTCTCATGCGTGGCCACGCTGAGCCTGTGTCTATTAAACGTAGTGTATTCAAAGTCTTTGTTGATATATGTCAATGTCAAACTTTGTGAACTTTGTAGGCTAGGCAGGTCAGTCAGACTTGTGCGCATGTGCATTTTATGTCTTTTATAAGGAAACTAGCTGTCCCGGCGAACTTCGTACGGCCAATTTTTTCCTACCCTCGTGGCGTCAGATCCCGTTCCCGCTGCACCATTTAGGGGGATGAAAAATAGATGTTGGCCGATTCTCATAGATACCGGATAAGCACAAAAAATTTCATCAAAATCGGTCAAGCCGTTTCGGAGGAGTATGGCAACGAAAACTGTGACACGAGAATTTTATATATTAGATAGTCGTACAACAACAGTTTAACCCCCTCAGAGCAATTTTATTGCTATTGCTCTGAGTTAACCACCGTGGGACGGTCGAATTTGACGTGTTGACATCAACATTGCCATATGAAAATCGTAATTCTTTTTTTAAAATCGTGCCATGAGATTCTGGCAGACCTATACAACCTTTTTTCCTTCAATAATTGCAAACAAAACAAAGACAGAACACAGACAGTTCGGAAAGTACTACAGAGGACAGAGGTACCTACCTTATTATTATTATTATTCACCGTCCGTCTTTTTCGGTCGTTAGAGAAACAAAGAGATGGTGGATTGATTTATTGCTTTATTCATCCGTTCCAGCAGTGCATTACCGTCACAGAACAGAAAAAACTAGTTTACCGTTTACCGTATGTTCGGGTACAGTTCCCGGCATATATTTTGACGCAAAATCGCTAAAAGTTGAGTCTGTGCCGCGGGCACGAGCGTATTAGTTTGATATGATCTATTAAAGGTGCATTAATTGAGCTCCTATACCGCCATCGTTGTACATATTCTCACAAGAGATATTCGCCTATAGAGTACCTACATTTTTGTGATATCTCCGGGGTCAAAATGTATAGCCCGTCAAGAAAGTCGTGAAAATTGAGGGTGGCGCTGCTGCGCTTAATCTGGTATCCCTGCCATACTATAATTAAACAGACTTGATCGGTTGCTTTTTATGGTATGATTTCATTACGATAGTAGGATAGTAGGTGAATAAAAGTGAAAAAAAAACGGTAATTATTTCATTCACTTTATTTAGGCACTAATGGCGCAAACTTTAGAGATAATATAATATATAAATAGAGATAATATAATATATATATAAATCAAGGCTTGCAGCAACATTTGGATATTATTTTTTGCAAATAAAACTTTAACAACTAATCGAAATCAACGAGTGCGGAGTGATTGAGTTATTGAGTTTAGAAGTCATGGTAGTAAAATCACTCAGGTGGCAGACCGTTGCAGAAGCCTCCATTCGATGCAACCTGTACAACGCTAACGGCAATGCTTCACTCTCTTACTCAGCACATGGGAGGAGTAGACGCTACCACTTATTTCAATTAACGGCCGCGGCGGGAGCAGCCCTATAGAGACCTGCGCGGAGACTTGCCACGGGTCCCTGTGACTAGCAGCGGATATAGAGGTTAGATGAGGACACCCAAGAGGGCCATCTTAAACCCGTATATAGCTCAAAGTTAACTGGGGTGTGAGGGAAATGCCGTTAACCTTACACCCCGATAAACGAGTATAAGGCCTCATATACAAGGACACGCCGTGTCGGACGTTATTAGGATATGCCTCGGGACACTATTTAAAATCCAAGCTGCGAGATAAACGAATTGTTTGGCCTGGCGCGCGCAGATTGTTTTGTAATAATCTATGTTTGGTGACTTTGAGCTCGTCCACCACCGCTCTGGTCACAGAATCGCTTACTCAGTGGTACACTTTAACTTTATTAGACCCACGGTACCACCAGGAGTATGGCCATGGTTACCGTAGGTGTGAAATGTGTTTTCAGCATATTTTAAGTCCAAGAAACATGTCCCGAGCAATACCTTACCCAAAGCCTACCTGTCTGTCTCATGAACCGTGATAGCTGGACAGTCGATTTTTTTACAGACGTTGTAAAGTATTAAACAATGAAAACAAAATATGTAGGTACAGTACGTATTATAATATAATATAATATAATTGTATTTTATAGACTAGAAACTATAATTATATGTCAAATACACGGTACAAAAATAAATACACGGAGTGCTTCCGTGGTTATGTCGTATCAAATAACCCGCCCCGTATCGTTCCCGGCGCAAAGGTGCCCATGATGCTGGCCGCGTTGCCTCGCTGAATCGCAATAGCCATCCTTTGCCCCATCTATGCCTCCGAGCCCCAACTACCCAAAGTCTCCACCGCGATGGGCACAAAATAATATTGTGGCTCCATCGCGGCGTATTTAGACCTCTTCCTACTCGCCGCATCCTCAGCAGCCGCCGCCGGTGCGTTGACGGTGCGACTCAAGTGCGTGGCCGCGACAGTGCTGACGCAAGTAGCGTCCCACACCAGGCACTTGCCATGTTTCCACGGCACCAGAGTCAAACCGTCAGGTCGCTTCCCGTCTGATCTGTCAAGACCCGGGGGCTCCAGCACACATGGTACGTTGGCTGAAATAAGAGCCCTTCGGACTATGTCGTTGAGGGCATGGTGGCGCGGAAACCTGCCTGTGCAGCGACGACAACTCAGTGCGTGATGGCCGTCCCCCTCCACCATGGAGCCGCAGATGCATCTGTGTGATTCGCACACCTTGCAGCCCAGGCGAAGCGCCACTGCCACACGCAATGAGTCTTTTAGAACATTAACTTATTAGAGTGAGTATTGAACACCCAAAATGCTGCTTGAAACTCCTGCGTAATTTATCCGCGATAGTTTCTGACTCACTGGATATATCATCACATACTGAAATGATATGTCTTGAAATGTGCTTTTGAAAATCTGAAACAAATAAAAACGTACGGTACTGGATAAATACAGCTGTATATACCGTATAATTTTTTAGTAGTCCAAAGGGCCTCAGTGGTTAATACAAAATGGATCAAGAATGTTCAAAAACGTCAAAGTGTCGTACTACGATTTCTTAAAATCGTAGGTTTAATGACTCCACCACGACAAATGTAAACAATGCTGCAATAAAATAAAATGTTCACTTAATACACATAATTTTTAATAGATTACACTTCCCATACCGTGTTTAACATTTAAATATATGTACGTACCGGCTTATTTAGCTGTTTGGCCATAAATATCCTCCAAATCAGAAACCAGCTTGCCGGTTTGAAAACCCGCCGTATATCATACTATATCACTGAAATACTTTGAATACGACATGTCTCTCACAACTAATACACACATTGCTATTCATTTTTACACTTCATATTGTTACAGACGTAAATAAATTAAATGAACGCAAAAGATATACGAAACATATCCACAACAAAACAAGGAATGACAGCTGAAAACTCAGTTTGACAGTTATTGAGTGTTGCAAATACAATGAAAAATATTAGTTCCTTCAACATTAATTTCACGACTTTCTTGACGCACTATAAACTAAACATGTGCCGGCTGGTGCCAAAATCAAAATGCCGAACATAATGTCAGAGGTTCTCAGTGCTGTCATGGTTGTCACTGTTGTCACTTATCAGTTGTCACTGTCAAGTGTCATGAGCAAGATCTATCTATCCTATCTATCAGTCACACTATCAACTTACTGACAGCATGATGTGCTTATTTTCTTGCAAATAAATCAATAATAATCAATTAAATTGTAAACGTAGCTTACAGTAATATTGAAGAATACATTTTAAAACAATGTCAACTGCAGAAAATCAAGATGAAATCATTCAATATGTACCATTCATGTCCTTTGTTCATCCTTCTTTTTGGCATACTCTTACTGAAATGAAACTTACTGTCGATAAACTGAACGAAACTTCTAAACAGATTTACGGTTGCTTCACACACCGTGAAGATGTTGGAGCAATATTCGAAGTCGAAGGCACATCTTTTAACACGTAAGAATTCTATGTTACTTCTACTTCCAGTCCAGACGCCGTTGTCCGGACGGATGATCAACCTTTTGTTTGTCGGCCATTTCACTAATATCGCCTATCGACTGCGATAGATGTTCCTAATTCTTTATTGCACACAAATAGTACAGAGGTATTAATTAAAAGATAATTTCAAGATCATTTGCATTTATTGATTTTTCATTTTTATAGTTTAGTAAACAAAATGATCAATTATAATATGACAAAATGTTTACATTTATAAAGTATCTTTTTATTGTGTACACCAAGGATATAAACATGTATTGTGTTATTTGTAGGTAAATTGCAGGTATACCATTGTATGTAGGTATATTATATGTATGTACCATTATTATTATGTACATACAATAGGGCCATGATAGTCCAGTAATTCAAAAAATATGTCAGTTTCAGATTAATGAGATGTACATGTAGCATGTAAGAAAATACCTGATGTTCTACAATTATTGAACACTAGCTTTTGCCCGCGGCTCCGCTCGCGTGTAGGTCGGTAGCCTATGTCCTTTCTCATGGTCTAATCTACCCCTATACCAAATTTCATCAAAATAGGTGCAGTGGTTTAGGTGTGAAAGTGTAACATACAGATAGAGTTACTTTCGCATTTATAATATTAGTATGGATGAATGCTGTATGGCATGAACACTAAGCAGCACTATAAACAGTGGCATACCTCATCAGAGGGCTTGCTCAGATAACCAAGACCCTACTGTATTTATCTGTACTTACTGTTCATTACCTTAATGTTTTCATTTGTTATCACAGTGTGCCTGAAGCTGAACATTTATTCACTACTGTGAAAGGTACAATCATTAACAAAAACACTGTAGATGAGTTTAAGTCAATTGATAAAGCAGCTCTTTTGAATTCCATTGGTAAAACAATATGGGACAACTTAAAGGAAAAGACTTGGGTAGACAAGCCAAGAAATTTATTAAACTTCTTTGTATTTACATTTGCTGTAAGTATTTTTATTTGCTGTAAGATTACCAATCCAATCTATTGTATTTTTAAGTAAATAAACTGTAACTAATTTAAAGTCAAATAATTAATAAAATAAAACTGGTTGGTACTAAAATATTTTTACATTTCTAAAAATTTAAAGTTATTTGAATTAAACAAGTTTAACCTTTCTTTTTTATACTACTTAGGTGGCAGAAAAGCTTGCTATGCATCTGATTATAATTGGTCTCTTAGTTTCAACATAACAAATTAATTTCAAGAACTAACTTTACATTATAGCCAGAAATGCAAACACACAATTCTAGTTTCACATTATTAAGAAATACTTGTTTTCCAGGATCTCAAAAAATTCCATTACTACTACTGGTTTGCATTCCCAGCGCCCAGTCAACCAACGGTCCACGTTACTAAACAGAGTATAAGTATAACGGACACATTCAGCGACACACAGCTAGATGACATAGCAGAACAATATACCGAGCTGGATGACGATCAGAAATGTTTCTTCACTATTCTCAAACAAAATGATATAGCTAAAATTCAAACATTAGCACATACATTAAAAGAAACAGATTGGCTTCAAGCCCTAGATAAGATTTACTTCGTCTTTCAAGATCCAAGTGATGGAATCAATCCTGGATGGCCCCTTCGAGTGTTTTTGGCAAGTCTCTTGGACTTTTGTCCAAATTTATGCGGCTCTAATATCAATGTAATAGGTTTACGTTGCAACAATTTTGGTGCTGTGGAAACGAGTCGTATTTTCTTCGTAAAAATACCTCAGGTAATACAAGGTAGTTTTAATAATTTTCTATTGTAATCTCTTATTTATTACTAGCAGTTGCCTGCGGCTCAACCCGCGTGGATGTCAGTTATTGCAACAAAACATAACCTATGTCCCTTCAGAAGGTCCCATCCCCTGTACCAAATTTCATCAAAATCATTTCAGTTGTTGAAGCGTGAAAGTCTAATAAACGGAAGAGTTACTGCCAGCAGGAGACGCCGCGGCCGGACGGGTGATCTGCCCTCTAGTGTAGGGCCATTTCACCCAACAGACAGAGTTACTTTCGCACTTATAATATAAGTCGCGCCGACATGATAGTAGGGTATTAGAAATGATACGTGATGCGGTAAGTTTGGCGGTAGCTTGGGCGAAAAAGGGTTTAACCACAAACCAAAGAAATGACGTCGCGTTTTTAAAGGAAGGCTGCTCAAAAAAGACAGATCAAAAGCCGTTCTCAATTTTGATAGCAGCCGCTGATTGGACATTACTCGCAAATTCATATGAGAAACACTACAAAATACCGGAGGATGTTTGTGCCTCGTCATCCAGACCCGATATATTCTTATTTTCGAAACAGCAAAAGCATGCAGTACTAGTAGAACTAACATAACTAAAGACCACGCTATAAAAATAAACAAATACTTAAATTGATTTGACCAACAAGTTAACCAAAAATGGCTATGTGGTGTTCCTCGCTATACCATACCATGGACCCGGCGATCCATGGAATGCTG
This sequence comes from Eilema sororculum, assembly GCA_914829495.1. NCBI lineage: Eukaryota > Metazoa > Arthropoda > Insecta > Lepidoptera > Erebidae > Eilema > Eilema sororculum. Next base: position 11,574,243 of record OU618552.1, on the reverse strand, counting down.
AGAACCGGATCACTCACTGTTTGGAGAGTTGGACACAGTGTCGTGCAGAATTTGTGGATGATCATCCGTGACTTTTGCGGGCTATTTCATCCATTTCCCCAATCATTTTCCTAGTACAAACCTCACCTGTGCACCTTCTAAACAACAGGCGAAGCTCAGGTTTTCTTCCCACGGTTTGAAGGCCAGATAGCAGTCACTCCCTGAAAAGCCGACATATCAATACAACACCGAATAAATAAACCTTGGGCTCCAAAGATCAGACTTTGGATGCAACTTGCTGTGAGGATGATGATCTCTATAATATTGGCTCATTTTTCCTCTCTCTCATGCTTGTTTCCATTTATTGCAGGATGCTCAAAACACTGATGCTGCAGGATGGGTTGGGTGGGAAAGGAATGATAAGGGTAATTTTGGACCGAAGCTTGCCAACATGTCTGCATCTCTTGATCCAAGGGTGTAAGTATAATTCATAAAATGGATAAAATTGCGATACAATTATAATAAAACTGTGTGTACTGATTCGACATTGCTGATGGTTGGAATATAGAAAAACATTTCTATAAATTTACCTATATGAAAACTTTCGTTCGAACCATGAAATCACTAAAACCCCTTAAGGACAGCAGTGCCCACCACATTATTGCAAGAAGTACACAGTCGAAAATCTTTTGCATGCCCAGATAATATGGCTTCTGCACCCTAAACTCCGGGAGATTTTACGCACCATGAAAAAAGGGGAGGCATAGTCGGTATTGCACGCGGGCACCTAAATAGCTAGCGGCGGGCCTGATCACAACGTGAAGGCTTAGGCGCTAAACACCAACGCAGCAAGCCCACAGCAAATAGCCTATAAAAATTCTCCTGGACAAGAGATGTCAAGAAGCATTATTTTGCTGCGTAAACGTAGGTAAATTTTCCGTGTGCTTGCTTCTTGCCGCTTTGGCCACTTACACTTCAAATAAAACAAAAGGAAAGGGAGTTTGATCCTACAACTGTTGATAAAATCTGCCATATTTGTATTATTCACTAGCTTTTGCCCGCGGCTCCGCCCGCGTGGATGTCGGTTATCGCGACCAAACATAGCCTATGTCCTTTCTTATGGTCTAATCTACCCTTATACCAAATATCATCGGAAATCGGTTCAGTGGTTTAGGCGTGTAAGCGTAACATACAGACAGACAGAGTTACTTTCGCATTTATAGTATTAGTATGGATGGATTCAACAGGTTGGCTGATACCTCCTCGGACCTTAATATAAAGCTAATGAAATGGCGACTTGCACCAGATTTGGATATTGAGATTATGAAGGATACAAAATGTTTGCTGTTGGGAGCGGGTACTCTTGGCTGTCACGTGGCACGAGACCTATTGGTAAGATTATAAAGGCATTACTCCACGACATCATTATGATAGTCCAAAGTCATTTGTTGATGACTAATGCTGTGAATTGCTGCCAGCAGCAATTCACAGTATTAGTCATCTGCAGCTGCAGCTCCTATTCCTTAAATATTTTATACTAATTTTAGGCAGGTAAACCTTACAATCATTTATAAATAAATATAAAATATTCCACAACATTCCATACAACGCTATCTAGACCCATGGTATAGCTTAACTAGCTTGTGTTATGGAATCTAGAATGCAGATAAACATACTCAGATACTTTTTTTTGTGTATTGGATATGTGTATTTTTTTATATTTGTGTTTGAACATATACTAAACTTCGGTTGCATATTATTTATAAATTCATGGGAGTATGGATCTGAATTATAATGCGCAATAAATAACCGCATGTATCTAAATCTAAGCATATACTTATTACTAGAGGAGTAAAAGCCCGCAATCGGACCCCGAGATCCGAGTTGAGAGCTATGGATACCTGGGACTCGACACTACTGAGATGATAATAACCTAAGTATACCTCGAACCAAACTAAATGGCGGCTTGGATGTTCGTACGAGTGCTGATTCAGGTCAATCGGTGTTTATGGTGGCGGAGTGGGAGCGACGACTTGAGCAACCACGCGCAGGGCATGCCGTCATAGAGGCGGTAAGGCCCATCATGGGGGAATGGCTAGAGAGGCCACATGGCAGCCTCTCGTATCGACTGACGCAGATTATCACCGGGCACGGGTGCTTCGGGCGGTATCTGTGTCGGATCGAAAAGGAGCCAACGCCCGAGTGCCATCACTGCGACGCGAGCGAGGACACGGGGCTGCACACGCTCACCGAGCGTCCGGCATGGGCCGAACCGAGGCGGGAGCTAGTGGCGGCCCTGGGAGTGAGAGTTCTCACCCCCGCCACCCTGCTCACAGCAATGGTCCTCCGTGCGGACGCGTGGGCGGCCGGCGTCTCCTTCAGCGAGCAGGTAATGGTCGTGAAGGAGACGGCGGAACGGGAGAGGCTGCGGGAGCGAGAGAGACTCGCTGATCGCGCCGCCCGCGCGCGCAGACAACTCGGGCGTCGGAGGGCACTGACTGACCTTCGTCCCCCATGAGCGCGGGCCTGGAGGTGACGGGTGGAGCCGCCTGTCACCCCAGCAGAAGCAGGCCACGGCGGCGGCGTGCTTAAAAGCGCGCCTCCCCATTCCGAAGGCGAGTCGGGTACACCGTTGTCCCCCCTCCCGAGGAAGACCAAACCGTAAGGGATGGCCCTGGGTCAGCCGGGGTGCGAGGGATATATCGATGACAACCTCACCTCCGGCCTAGCACCACGACCCACAGTCGGCGTGCGGTTTTAGTTGGTTCGAGTCCGACATAACCTCCGGCAGGGGGGGGGGGGGTATCCGAGGGGATTTCCGCACGAACAAAAAAAAAAGCGCCAGTCGGTGTGACTTCCTCTATTTTCTTAAACGCCATTGGCCTGAACTCGAACTCGTACGAACTTCCGACATTCCATTAAGTTTGGTTCGAGGTATAGTTAGTTCGATATCATCTCAGTGTTGAGTCCCAAATATCCATGCACTAATATAGTACCTAACTTATTTCAGGCGTGGGGCTTCCGTCATATAACGTTTTTGGACAATGGGAAAGTGTCCTTTTCAAATCCAACTCGGCAAGTTCTCTATACGCACGAGGATTGCCTGAATGGGGGACGAAAGAAGGCTGAGGCGGCAGCTGACGCCTTGAAACGTATCCTACCTACTGTTGTAAGTTTTTTAATACGAATTTCTGCACTAAAGAATGCTCCCCTCTACATAGGAATATTTGTATCTAGTCATACATTTAACAGACACAATACAAATTGTAACAATGAATGCCATTTTATATACATATCATAGAATTTTTGTTGTAAGTATAATATAACTTATGAACTCAAAGTCGTAATAATTTGACAATTTTAAAAAGTGACTAGTTATAAAGAAAATGTGAAATATTTAAGACAAGCAAAATCATGCGCATCGACGCGATTTCGCTCTTAACATCGATACGTACGATTTTATTTTAATTACGCCTTATGCCTTTTCTGTATAATTCATGTTTTAACTGGAGTTTTATTTCATTCAAAAGTTAATTTCCAGATAACCAAAGGCATAGTGACCCATATACCAATGCCTGGTCATCCCATAGGGGATTCATTGAAAGAGGAAACAGTAGCTAATATTGTGACCATCACAGAAGCGATCAAAGAGCATGATGTCATATTTTTATTGCTGGACTCAAGGGAAGCACGTTGGCTTCCCACGGCACTTGGTGCTGCTTATAAAAAGGTATGTTTCGAAGATATTTTTTTGGAAACTTTTCGGGCTTTCGGATTGGGGTGACAGGTACGGCCTGTTATCACAGCATTAGCCGGTACGGAAGTGCGACACCCGCCTCCCGTTTTCAGGGTAAGATGGGGAACCGAGGTTCCCATCCCACACCTGAGGGGACCATCTCAAACCTGGTTCAGGGTCAGTTGGCGTACCTACGAGGTCCTTATTGGATAACCTTACTCTCCGGTGCTTGAGGCCCGAGACAACGTGCAGTTTTAGGTGCTTTGAGTCCGATACCACCGTTCCTGGCCCTGATATCAGCGGTTATAATACCTTTTTTTTTCGTGTGGATATCTCCGGTTATGTCGGACTCAAACCGACTAAAACCCACGCCGACTGTGGGTCGTGGTGCTAGGCCGGAGGTGAGGTTGTCATCGATATATCCCTCGCACCCTGGCTGACCCAGGGCCATTCCTTATGGTCTGGCCCTCCTCGGGCGGTTATAATACTAGAGAAATTGAATATTTATTTCACTTTCACAGATAGTAATAAACGCCGCACTAGGTTTTGACAGCTATGTAGTGATGCGACACGGGGCGGCTGACGGGTCGTCGACGGGTGGCTCTGCGTATACCAATGCCAAGTGGATCCGTGGCGGAGACCTTGGCTGTTATTTCTGCAATGACGTCACCGTACCCGGCAATGTAAGTATTGATTTTCAAGCTAATTTACTAGGAATAGGCTAAAATAAAGGCTCATGCCAATGGTATATGGGGTGTGATTTATTTCCACTTGATGATAAAAAAAAGTCTTATGAACCACGTATTGGTCGTGCAACGTGACTATACCATTGACTTCGTGTATTACTACTAGAGAAACTGTACAGAACAGAAAAGTCGTTATGGATTAAGCAGGAATTGAATTTTGCAATTAAAACGGGACTTAAAACTAGATGATTGAGATAATTAATTTTGATACCAATCTGTATATTCATATTGCGCCTTTTTGTATAGATAACTATTTTCTCAACAAAAAGATGTACTGTGTTACGGCCGTTCCCAATAACATTACTTACAGTTGAATATAGATCAGTCAAATTTGACGTATCGGCTGTTAAAATTGAAAACATGGGAACTGATTTTTTTGCGGGAAAGCGCATCGCGATATAATTTTATTGCCGAAATTGGTGTGAAATAGGAGTTACTATGTTTTGAATTTAAACAACCGAGCACTTTATCCGTAGATGCGATCTATCTTTACCTGTCAGATGGTACTGGGAACGGCGGTTAGTGGTCCATTAGTGGTTTTTTATGACACATCTTTTAATCCCAACAGCTAATCCAGTATACTTACATAGAAGTCATTATTAGAACACACCTATACAGTATTATTTCGATCAGTAGGCATTGCAATGCATATTCTTTTACCGCCTACTAACGTAAAAACCGATAATTAATTTTTTTACACTTTTTCAGTCATCCCAAGACCGTACTCTGGACCAACAATGTACGGTCACGCGGCCAGGGCTGGCTGCGATAGCCGGCGCATTAGCCGTTGAGATCCTCGTAGCCCTCCTGCAACATCCACAAAGGTAGAACTTCTACTACATATTGTTGAATATTCTCACCAATTACAAAATTTTATTGCCGTATTATCATTGACATAGCGTTTATTCTATTTGGCCTTTTTTTGTTTTTGTTAATTTCAGTTTTGAAATGAGATTTTGTAATATTTTTTTCAGTTCGCCAATGTAGATTTTTGCCTAATTTAAGTATTTGTCTATGATTGATTTTCCTTAATTTCAGAACTTTTCTATACTGAAATTAGGAAAAACCATATACTGAAAAATCTGTGATTTTAATTCATATAACTCAATAAACTTTTTAGGGAACTAGCACCGGCGCCATACAACTTAAGTGATGAAACGGAAAATATACCAGGTCTAGAAGGTGTACTCGGCCCGGTGCCTCACGCAATAAGGGGCTTTTTACACTCGCACCAGACTATACTACCCACTTGTCCCAAGTTCAACCAGTGCGTTGCTTGCTCAGTCATAGTACTGAATAATTATTCGGAAGAAGGCACCGAGTTTCTGTTGAAGGTGTTCAACAGTGGAAAGTATTTGGATGATATAACTGGACTGTCGCAATGGCGATTGAATGCGGAAATGACTGACGTAAGTTTTTTGAATTAAAAAAAATAACTCAACCGTACGGGATCTCTTTGAATTTGGAGCAACACAAGTAGGGAATTACTTGCAGCAATCTACAGCCAACAACAAGTTGCTTTTGTGTTCGTGAGTAGAAATGCCAGAGCTCCTTGGTGGTTTATAAAAAGTCGCTATAAACCATGCTATGTGGTACTTCGAAGCTCCCTTTGCCAGAATAGTAGTTTATGGAACTGTTGCATAATAAGGGTTTTTAAAAAAAGAGTGAGAGTTGAAAAAACTAGCAATCACACGAGCGTTTTAAGTCCAAATTATGTACAGTTTCATACACTACTTTATCTAATCTTATGAAATAATTGATGTAATTTGCTTAGAATGACATAAAAATTGATCACTAAACTCCATCTGCTTAACGCCCCCATACGCATAAAAATGCATTGACACCTCCTTGTGTCCAGCTGAAACTATCATTTAAAGAAAAAATAATTATTATTATACAGGTGTTTTTTTTTTTAAATTAAACAGGATGCCATAGAAAATATTTTAATGTTGACATTTTTCAGTATGAGATTAGTTTTTTTTAATAATTCTTAACCCTTCACTGCTTAATCGCTGACATAATATTGTTCTAATTTCAGGTACTCACACTCACTGATGATGATGATGAAGATGAAATATTACACGACTAAACATTGCCAAAGAATTATTCATGTAGGTGCCATAATCATTGCCCTACCTCTATCGACTTACAGTGTCGCGCGTTAAGTAGTAAAGGAATTATGTTATAAGTATTAATAATCTCATTGTACGAACATTTTTAATAATACAGGACTGAGCGCTAAAAATAGTTTTACCTATTGTTACTTCAATCTATAAGCGTTCTTAAGCTTGAGCGGTCCTAAGATTATCATGAAAAAGTATTTATTGCTACGAGTATATCGAGCTTTTTTGTGTAGAAATATTTATTTGTTTTTATAGAGAATTTTAATAGTTATTTTTGCAGCTATCTATGTCTACGCATTCCAAATTAGTAAATAAATGTTACCAAATTTAAAAATCTTTTCAATACTCATTTACCTCCTAGAATACTACCTCGTCTCAATTCCCAATGCAATACATTCATTAAGTAGGTATGCTAAAATATTCCTGGACACCAATTCTGCCTATTTCACCAATTTTCACTATAAAAGGACTGCCATAGATGTTCGTATGACAAGAACGGACAGCATAACGTGCTCTCAGAGGCACGGTAACAACCAGACCCATGCAAATTGACATATTCATACATAAACAAATATTTGCACTGAGCGGGAATCGAGGCCGCCCCCTGCTTAGTAGTAGAATGCACTACCGTCACGCCACAGGCTGTATTTACGTTAGTATATAATAAGTTTATGGACTATAGAATAGCCGTGGTCGTATGCCACTTTTCCCTAGAATATATTTTTTTGTTAGATTAAGTGGCATACGACCACGGCTATTCTTGATATTTTCTTGTTTGTCACTTTTTAGAGCCGTGATTTTTCGGTAGTCGGGTTTTAGTTTTAAACTTTATTTAGATTATTTTGGAGCAAGCTAAAGCTAAAAATTTATACATATTTGAAATGTGCTCATTAAACACTTTCATTTGATATCAAACACGGCACATTTATCTCTAATGTATTTTTTTACACAGTACGTTATAACTTATAAGCGCTAGAGGGCGCCACATAAGATTGAGTGAGTGACACGTCATACAGCCTATAACCAGCGGACGATCAAGCCGCTTGTAACGATACCTCATTTGTCCAGTTCTAATAAGTAGTTGAGGAGCTATGAGGAACAAATGAACATACATACATACATACATAGCCTGTCAAAATCATAACCCTCCTTTTGGCTTCGCCGTAGTCGGGTAAAAATAAATCTTCTCGGGCGGGGCTCGAACCCGCAGTTTTTCCCTTACAGGGGGAATGCCTTGACCAATTCGGCTACCGAGACACGCCCGATGTGCTTCAAATTTCCCTTCTATTTATCCGTTCTTACGGCGACGGTGGAGTCATCTACCGATCTTCGGGTTCGAGTCCCGCCCGAGATTTATTTTCCCCTATGTATTAGATACTTACCTACATACAGTGCAAGACCATTGAAGTGAAATAAAATGGATTAAGATAGGAAACTTTTTTTATCGGTCCAGGCGGGATTCGAACCCTTTATCCTTCTCTTATAGGGAGAATGCTCTGACGACTGAGCTACTGGACCCCGCCCGAAATAATCAAAATCTTCCTTTATACCCGTGTTGGTGGAACCAGTTCCACCGTCGCCCCGCAGAGAAGGATCGCGGGTTCGAATCCCGCCTGGACTGATCAAACATTTTTCCTATCTTAATCAATATTAATAGTTAGCATAGCATAGGGCTAAGATGCCATCCATATACAGTGCAGAGTATACCAGCTAGAACCAAGCGTTTCAGAGACTCATTCCTATGCCGCACCATTAAGACCTGGAACTCCCGACCAGCTCACGTGTTTCTTTCCTACAGTCCCGGGTCCTTTAAGCGGGGCGTGAAAAGGCATCTAACGAGGCCGTCAAGCTGAGTGCCACCACTGTTAACATGGTACATGTTTCCGATGGTGACCCTCTTTCCGAGACTTTGCCTTTGCTTAACATCAGGCGAGGTGAAGTCAAATTGACGTGTCCTATATAAAAAATAGAAAAAGCATACTAAATGCTTTAAAATTTCATAGAAATAAAATACTTCTAACATCTAACTTCAACGCTTATCAGAGAAGGATCGTGGGTTCGAATAATCGCCTGGACCAATCACAATTTTAGCATATTAGCATACCTACTAAATACTTTCAAATTTCATTGAAATAAAATACTTTTAACATCTAATTTCAACTTTTATTGCTAGGACTTATTCATTTAAGGGCGCATTGTCATTTGTATTGCTGGCAGGGACTTTGGTTTGGCAGCATGAATTTCTTTAATTGGTTTAGGCGGTTTGATCTTTCTTCCGTGCCGGCCGGACTTTCTCTGCCACAGACCAGAACGAGGTCTGTTCCCAAGCCATCTGTTGCGCTGTGGGGAACCTATTGGTGTACTCGAATGAATCGCGTTGGATAGGCGACCTAGAATAAAAACAAGAAAATATTGTAATGTAGTGAAAAACATAGCTACAGATATAGAAGAATACTCATGTGCATGTTGGCATGATCTATGAAAGGTAAAGGATACTCTGCAAAAGCCCCCCAGTTTCCGTGAGCGTGAACCTAATAATTGGTGCCAGAACAAAAAAAAATTCTATTCAAGTGTCTTTTGGGATCGCAAAGTAGTCAAAGTAGTGAACATTTCTCGATCGATTGCGGTTTTTGAGGCAAAAACCATTTTGAATTTTATCTACAGGAGATAAAGTGCCACTTTGCTGTAAAACTAGTGAAACACTCATGGAAAAATGTCAAGTTGTTTTGGGTCCAGTTTGCCTCACCAAGCATTCCCCCCTGGTGGGACAAAGTGGAATGTCAAAAAAATGTATGTCCAGTTTACCCCACTGGTGGGGAAAATAATACCCATTTAAATTCTCGTTGCAATCATCCCCAATCATGAATCTGTATACTAACTGGATTGCGTACTGTAAAATACAATAATTACAAATTTACACCCAACTGTAATGACATAAGGTACATTTTTCATCGTCTCGGTGTAAGTAGAAAAATCGAGCCGAGCGAGATCGCCAAAAAGTAGTAGTCTGTCCCTGTCTAACAACTTGCCATAGTAAATGTAAATTCTTTTTGGTTGTAAATGGTAATTTTTATTTAATTTTGCATATATTTGTGCGTTATGTTTTTGTGATGAAACTTTGCATAAAAATACTTAAACTATCAATATACAATGGTTTGACCATCTTTTATGAAGTTGTACAAAGTATTATGAAGTTGTACAAAGTAATACTTTTATTTTAAATGTTATGAGAGTGACATTGGTAGCCTTTCAAAATTCTTATGCGGCAACATTGTTTGTAATAAAGACCAATAAAAACATGATAAAAACTATTAGAAAGAGATGCACTGCTACTTTGGAACCTCTCTTTCGGCTCGTTTTTCTGTTCATAGTGCGCAGTCCAGCTAGTATAAAGGTTCATGTCCCCAATAGGGTTGGTGACTTTGAATAAATGTGTTATTAAATAAAATAAATATATTTAATGATATTTTGTTTTGAGTGCTACCTTACCTACATCAGGTTAAAACTGGACATAATTTTTTTTTATATTCCACTTTGCCCCACGAGTGCGACTCTGGGTCGGCCAAACTGGAGTTACCCGTTGATGAAGTCTTTACCTACTGAGGAAGTCTTTTATATATCTTCTTCTTCTTAGCGTTAATCCCAGTCGCCTTCGAAGCTATCAGCTTGGAGTCAGGGGTCCGCTTTACCAGTCTAACTGCGGATTTGGCTGGACTTCGATATTTTCTGTGAAGCGTCTGTCATCTGATCTCCACAACTCAAAGGCGATATCGAAGCATTGCAGTTAGACCAGTTGTTGGACTTTGAGGACTCCAACTACCTTAAAACGACTGCCATAGAAGTTCGTATAGCAACTGGAACCGACGGCTTAACGTGCTCTCCGAGGCACGACCACACCAATGCTTACACACCCATATTCATGCATACAAATATTTGCATTGAGCGGGGATCCAAGCCGCGCCTCCTACGTAGCGGCCGCGATCATTACTGCTACGCCACATAGGCAGTCATTTATATGTAATTATGTGAAAAAAAAATGTACTTAATTTATACATACCTACAACAGCCATACACTTCTGATCAAAACTGAATACCCTTTTGGAAGGCATTTGCACAATAATTCTATCATCTTGTTTCCGTAAAATTGTTCCACATGTGCCGGCAGCATGTATGTAGAGGCCGCCCATTCCTGTTAATAATTTTTATAGGTAATATAGAAAGGTAAATGTATTTTTTTAGTTATTTTAGGAAGGTACAACTTTTTGTAACAATATTAAGCAAAATTTTTTTTTTTAATAATGTATGGGATAGTGTTTATGTGAAAGCAATAAGTCACCCAGTATAGATTTCTTACCTGGCACTTTTTCAATACAGTGTACAACAGTTCCCAATGGTAGAGCTCCTAATAAATATGCATCACCTTCATTAGCTCTCACTGGAAATAAATAAATATTTTTTTAAATGTATGTAATGAAATTGCCCAAGAAAGTGGATAACATCACATTGTGCATAAGATCATCCAATGTCAACCTCTTCATATAGTACATAGAATTAGAAGTGGTCATGTTTTATCAAATAAATTTAGATATTTAATGCGTCTATCAACCTCTCCAAATTGCGAAACTTGTGGAGTAATGGACGACATACAACACATCCTCATGGAATGCGCACGCTACCAGACCCGAAGAGACCAACTGATGGTACACTTAGAGGTGAATAAGTCAGACACACCTAGCCTTCCACAGAATACTGACCACTCCTAATTCGGATAATAGTACCTACTTAATGATTTAATTTTTAATACTTTTTTTGTTAAGGTAAGACAAAATATACAAGCAACATATACTTATTGTATAAAGTCCATAAATAAAGAAAAAAAAATTATGCCCAACAAAGTTGATAACATTTGTTTATTCAACATGTTGTGTGTTAATCTATGAGTTGAGTAGATATTGAGAAAAAGTTTTGCGATATTTGACTTCATATATAAATATAGTATAAATATATTTATCTTATACCTGGTATCCTTGGTAATTCACGTGATGATTTAAGTATATCGCCAGCCTTCATATTCTCAGTGGCTAAAATGTATTTTAGTTTCTCGCCTACAGCAACTAAAGCTATATGAGCAGTTCTACAACCATCTTCCAATACCTATAATTAAATATCACATTACATTACTTGCCACAAGAAAAAATGCATAAGAGAGTCAATATTAAAATGTGAGATGCAGGCCATTGAGTTCTTTCTTCGTAACTTGAATACATTTATTTCTTTAAAAAATGATAGCCTTCTGCCTACCGCAGTATGTGAAATTTTCAAATTAACTAAGTTTCTTTGAAGAGAGTGGGCAAAAAATTCATTTTTTTGGCAGTGTTTAATGGCCCACATGGGCTGTGTAGATTATTTCCGTAGGTCTTCAGAGACCTGTATTGTGAGTATATTACTATCATCGAAAACTATATTTTTAAAACTATTTATTTATTTCATTACACAACAAAATACAATATACTGTACTATGGTAGGTAACTAAAATCCGAACCGTACAATATATACAAAAATGAGAACAAAAAAACTATTACTATAAATTATCTTTTATTTGCAATACCTGAATTACTTTTTCTTCCTGTGGTTTGCCTTCTTCAGGTCCTGTTCTTACCCAGTCTATCCAATGATATTTTTGTTTTATACCACCACCAATGCCTTTTGCTATAACTCGACCTGTAGATGTTTTGATTTCAGAATATTTAGCACTTGCTTCAGAATGTTAGACAAAAACACAGACTTCTGTCCAATCTAATAGTATAACAATGTATTTAACTAACCAGATTCAGGATCTCTGCCTGCAAGGTTGGTAACGCTTAAAGGTTTTACAGTGTATTCTTCTGGAAAATGTACAATTCGTCTGTAACTCTTGCCCAATCCAGGTTTTGGTTTAACCATTGGTGGTTTACTTGCAAAGTTTATTACTGCCACATGAATAGATCGCCGGGTTATTGTGGTAGATGTTATAGTTAAACTCGCAAATAACCGATTCAATGCCATTATCAAGCATTCAGCCTTAACTTTATTTATTTAGGTTTATAATATATTATTTCTATTTCGACTTCTATAACCTAAAAACCAAACCTGTCATTTCAAGTAATTTGTCAATGTCAAAATCAAAATATTAGATAGGTAACAGATAAAAAATTAAATGAGTACAGATTACAGGTTATAAATAAACATAAATCATTACTAAAAAAACATAGACTTTGAATACACTAAAAAACGTGTATTTCTTGATATGATACTGTAATACTTTGATGGCAATCGTGATTACTTAGACTATTTTGTTTGGTTAAATAATATTCTCAACTCAATATGGATCATGGAGCTACGTCACGTTTACCCTCCCCCAGAGTAAGGGAGAGGCGGCAAGGTATATTAGGAGATGTTGTCCTTGTAAGGTTTTAATTTGTTTAATCGTTTTTTTAAATTCCATGTTCATATTCAAGGTACATAAGTTAGAAAATGTAGCTCAGAGAAAGAATATAAAAACAAGTTTCCTTATTATTTTATAGTATAACGAAACGTCTTAATGACGACCTTTGCCGACATAAAAAAGCTAAAAATGACTGCCAAAAGCGCCCTCTGGCGAGAATATTTTCATGAAAGTACATCGTGAATGTGGCGTGTGTTGTTTGGAACCCTGTGAGTCGTAAATAAAAATGCTTTTGTTGCATCGCTAAACATTGTTATAAGTGGACTTAGTTGGTGTTAGATTATTAAGAAAAGTGAAACCCTTCAGATAATAACGTGATCCAGACCAGAAGACAGAGAAAGAATAGTGAATTTCATTTGGTATTTTGTCATATGTTGCACGCCTGCCTTGGGATCTCATGAAGACAAAAAAAAATAATCACTAAATCCGATGCTAAATTGATAATGAAGTAAGTGTTACGTCTTTGTTTTTACATATCTCTCTCACAATATTATAGATCTTTATGATTTGTGTTTAAAATAGTGTTTTATGCATTTATTATGAGCCAGGTTACCTAAGTTAGTGTCAAATCTGAGATTCGTAACCATCGTCAACAACATTTTGGCTATTTTTGACCTCGGCTTTTAAAATATGTGTACTAATTTTGAAGTATTAAGACTAATTAATTATAATATATATTATAATTTCAGTATTTTCTGTTACAGAAATAGACACAACCAGTCTTCCGGCACGTTATTGCGCTTTCTCGTGACGATGCGGAGTCTCAAGTGCAAAACTCTCTTGTAGAGTTTTTAAGTTATCAATTTATAATGATGGTTGTTAGAGCTGAAACTGAATAATATCAGAATGAGTCACAATCTGGCTGGAATGCCATCCTACAGGCTGCCTGGTCCTGGGCTAGGGCCTCCAGACTTCAAGCCGCCGATGGATACTCCAACACCACCGGCGCCAGCGCCTAGTAACCCGAAGAAACGGAGGAAAACTTCAAATGCTAACAATGCACTGACACCGCCACAACCACCACCAACGGCACAGGATCTGCTCCCACCTCCTTTAACAGGATATGGAGATACTATTGTTGCTTCAAATCCTTTTGATGATTCACCATCAACTGTGTCCCATAATGGTCCAATGATGAGTCAGAATGGGTCAATGATGAGTCAAAATGGCCCTATGGGAATGATGGGGCCAATGCATGGTATGGGTGGCCCACCTATGAGACACATGAGCCCACTATCACACAGTATGAGCCCAATGAACCAACAAATGCCTCCAAGAAGTGGAATTAGCCCTATGGGTAATATGAGTCCCATGGGACATATGAGTGGCTTGTCACCAATGGGAGGTCCTAATATGGGTATGAGCAACCACAGTATGGGGCCCGGTATGGGTCCAACATCAAGGTCAATGGGTAGTCCAATGAGTCCTATGAACTCAATGCCTATGGGGTCACCGATGTCATCAGGACCTATGGGAAGCCCTATGAATATGGGATCTATGGCAGGGAGTCACATGAGTAACAGCCCTATGGGTCCTCCTATGCACAGCCCTATTGGTGCCGGATCTATGAATGGGCCAATGAATGGACCTATGGGAGGAGGAGGACCTGGTATGAATGTTCCTCGTATGAATGGACCAATGGGTCCCAGTTGTTCAAACGGTTCCATGGGTCCTAGTAGTTCCATTATGTCATCTAATCCAATGCAGAGTGGTGGAATGGGGCCAGGGCATTGTGGACCAATGAGACATGGCAGTCCTATGCCATCTGGAATGGGAAGTGGCCCTATGGGTGGTAATGGACCTATGAGTTCTATGGGTCCGGGACCACCATATTCAGGCAGTCATATGGGTCATGGTGGACCAATGGGAATGGGTGGCAATGGTCCCATGGGCATGGGTCCTGGTAATATGGGCAACTGTGGTCCTTTAGCTGGAATGAGTGGAATGGCTATGGGTGGTCCTGGAGGTCAAGGTGTGGGTCCAATGGGTCAAAACATGGGTATGTTTGGACCAAAACCTATGCCAGTTAGTGCTGGCAAAGTGTACCCACCAGATCAACCAATGGTGTTCAACCCTCAGAACCCCAATGCCCCACCAATATATCCATGTGGAGTTTGTCACAAAGAAGTACATGATAATGACCAAGCAATATTGTGTGAATCAGGATGCAATTTTTGGTTTCACAGGTATGTAAAAAAATATTTATTGTTTTTTTTTAGAAATCAATTCTTAAAATATTATAAGTCATAGATTTACATACATTATACTCCAATCCAGGATCCTGCTGAAATATTTAGTACAGAGAAATAATAATATTCACCTACATTTTGCCCCTAAATTAGCTTACAGTATTGTGTCAGGTGTTCTATGGAACCCATACATTATTATGTTCAAGGACAAAATACACACATAAATTACCCTAAGTTTAAAAAACTATTAAATTAGGAATATACATACTTAAATGCCTCTTTCCTAGATTGCTCTCATTCGGGCATATGCTTTTTCTTTTTCTATTCTGTTGATTGCTTATATCCTGTGCCTGTAAAGTGTCTTTTATTAGGAATATAAAATGAAAAATGAAATAATGTATTATACCTGGAATAGAATTCATAAATGGGATTGAGACCAATGAGTTAAAAACTGTTCATTAATGACTTCAAGTTAAATTTGCAATGAGCAGTTCAACTATAGATTGACTGAGGTAATGTTTTTGAATGCATAAAAATTATAATCGATCAAATTGAACGGAAAATAGCAGTCCCCAGGCTCCAAGTTGCAAACTTGGGAGGCAACTAGAAAATCACTATTAGTATGAAAAATGATTCCACATACTATACTTTTTTTTAGTTTTTATATGTTTTGACCTTACTGAACAGACTTGCCATAAAATATTTTAAGAAAGACAAACAGTTGTAAAGTAGATAAGCATTGGATTTTCCACAACAATATTGACTTAATTTTGTGAAGGTAGTTTTTAAGTAAATATACTACTTCAGACTTGGCTCAGGTATAATATGTTATTTTGTGATGCTCTTTACAAACAATTTTATAAACATTTTTATTGTAATATTTATTGTCTGATGAGGTAAATGTTAATAAAGAAACATTGACAATCTCATTAATATTCTACTGGCATTGCTTATAGGAAAAACATTGCATGGACAGTATTCTTCTCTACATCTATCTCATATTAAAATGAAGTAGATATTGTGTTGTTGCTTTAACATAGTATTGAAATATTTCCAGGGGCTGCACTGGGCTCACTGAGCCAGCATTTCAACTGTTGACGGCCGAAGTCTACGCAGAATGGGTGTGTGACAAGTGCCTGCATTCTAAGAATATACCTCTAGTGAAGTTCAAACCATAGCGTTTCGCTTCACCTTCCACACAACTACTCCTGCCACCCATTTGAGTTGAACCACTCGCAATGACATCACAAGTATTTATTTCACGTCATCAAAATGATGGACATTATATTATGGACATAGGTGATTTATTAGGCTTAGGCATCAAGTTGGTCTGTCTTTTTTAGACTTTAAAGAATTGGTCTGTTGGTAGTCTTGCTAAGGAAGATCTCAGTTGGATAGTTACATAAAATTAGGAAAAACTAAATGTATTAAAGACTTAAAATCAATTTTATTTAATACTGATTGCTGGTACTTCCACAGAATGAATAATAAATGTTATTATTAAAATAGCAGACGGTCCTGTTATGTCTAGTCTGTTACAATCGTCATTTAATTTATTTTTAAAGTAAATTTAAGATAAAATAAATCTTGTAAATGGAATATATATAAAACATGTGTTCCTGACATTATGCATGTCTATCACAGCAAATAATAAAAATAAACTCGATATATAAGCAATAATAGTGACACCGGTAAAGTTTCTGATGCCTCTACGTGCGTGTCGCTTCAATCTCTGTGCATATTGTAAATATTTTTAGCTAAGTTAATAATTAAAAATAAAAATTCTCCGCCTTATGAATATGGTGACCTATATGTTGTATATATGCATTCAATTTTGAATGCTGTACACGTCTGATCCGACGATAGGCCTTTTACACACTGTATTATTGTACGCATTATGTTAGATAGTGTCGAATCGTTAATGGTAATACTGTTTGTAAGATGCCTTAGGTGGTCTTCGCTTCACTACACTATACAATTATAATGTACTTATTATTTTGGTACCCTAGTTTGCATGTAATATTGTGCGCGTTATCTTTGTGTACTTGTAAATATGATGAATCCATACGCTTTGTTAAGTATAAGGGTGTTAATGTGTTTGTCAATTTTTTAACTTTTGGAGATTTTTTAATACTTATAATAATGTATAATATAAGTTGTGTACATATGTGTAGCATACAGTGAACTGAGATTATACATACGGCTCCAGATTCGTGCATGGTTGTGACTATACATGCGGCTTTTTATTCAAATAATCTAGATCATGTACTTCTCCAGCTAGGTATTGTTATAGCTCACAATAAGCACAATAAAATGCCAGTCAATTCTCTTGGAAGTCCGATTCTCATTGGTTATTATGCTCTAACATATTCGAATATTTAATTAGTACATATTTAACTCACACAAATGGCATGTAACATGTTACCAATGATTTGTGATCCTACCCTCGGTTTTGAAATAACGCCATAGTGAGTTTTAGGTGACAATTATTGCTGCTAATACCTGTGGCTTTATACCCTTAGAAAGCATAGGCAATGACTGTCTTTGGTATTCTAGACCAACGGTTTTCCAACAAGATCCTTTCTATCGCCATTCACGGTATTTTTTCACATATTCAAGTTTTTATTTTTTATTTGGTGTCACATAATTTAATTAAATGTGAAGAAATAATGCGTAGACCTTTTTATAAAGGACCGTTAGCTATCTATTTTTCTGTTGATTTGAAGAACACAAACTATTTAAATCTGTTTTTTCGACTCCTTGTCATCCAGGCTCCTCTCCTCGGACGGTGGGCTATCTGGTTCCAATACCTTGAACCCATAGTCCCGATTACTAAATGACTGATTTTTTCTATTTAACAAGAGTGCTGCTTTATTTTATGCACATTTATCGTTATCATGATACAGCGTTGTTGAATTTGAGGTGAACAACCTCGGATCCCAAATTCCGCCTTCCGGTTTATCCTTCTCTGCTTCACCGCATGGTGTTGGTAATCCTTGGGAATGAGACCATATTGGCTCGTATGTCACCTCCTACGACGTCGAGCCAGCAAATCTTGGATTCATCACTCCTACCGGGATACGGTGGGGCGGCATCGCATAGTCACAACTTCTAGCAGTGAGTTGCTTAGTAATATTTACCTGTTAAACTTCATCTTCCGCACAACGCATGAAAACCTCATCACGCATCTTACCATATTTTACCATATCGAAACTAGGTTACAAGGCATAGACATGGGGTCTCCAATATATTAGTCCATAATAGTTCCTAGCACATAGCGGACAAATTTGAACAGTCGACAAAAGATATAAATGTACACTTTTCCATACAATTTTATACGAATATCTTTTGTCGATTGTACTTAGTAGAGCAAGGATGATGGAAAAGAAATCTTTGTAAGGGCGAGATTGTAATCTAAGTAAGAGAATTGACCTTATAACAATGTTTTGTGAATGTAATTTGTTCATTTAGTAATGGTTCTTGTACACAGAGTAGAAATCATACAGAGCAAAGATGAAAAGCGTATGTTCTTGAAGTAAAGTTGATCAGATTTAAGTATCTACAGCATTGGCCACATCCTCACATACCTACTATGAAATAGTGCCTAATAACAATATTTAAAAAAATTGTGCAATACTGATGTAGGAACGTCCAAAAGTTATAAATATTCGCATAGGGTTAACATCTATACGCTAATAATGAAGAAAATAATAAATATACAATATAATAATTTTATGTAAGTATTAATTTCTTTTATGTAAATTATTTAATAGAAGTAGATTAATTCGAATAAAGCACTATACACACTATATCCTCAGAATAGGTAAAAAATGCTCCATGCGAACTTGTCGTTTAAGTATTATACGGCCATGTATTACTAATGTTACCAACTACCCCGTATATGAATCAAATACTCTGTGTGATATCTACTCATTACTCACATGCCCAGTTTCACCACATAATTTGTATAAATATGTCTATTTCAAAAGTATAAATTATGCAAAAATTACATTGATTCTGAGAATCACGTCTAATTTAAATATGCAAATATTATGCTTCTTTGTTTGCATACTAAATTCCTGCTTCAATCGTAAATTATTTTACATTTATATAATGTCAAGTTTATATTATAGAAAGTGAACTAAGGGTATAAATTTTTTAAATCAATGCTAAGGTACTACAAATTTGATGTATTTGTAGAAAATTTAATCAAGCTTGTGAATATATCCATTGACTGGATTTAGTTATTTCAAATGCAATGTCTTCTTATTTTAATTATAAGCTATGCTTATTATGATCAGTTTAATATTTTTACAACTTAACTTATCATAATGTGTTAGCCTGGTTTCTTTTTTTTAAGCTGGTTAATTATTGATTGAAAATTGAAACAATATTGACATATTGACAGTATGGAAACAAATAAATGATTGAAATTATCAATATAAAATGTAAAAATCTTGACTAATATCAGTGTTTATATAATTTATAGTGGACATTTGTAATTTGATATCATTTGTATAGAACTTTTTAGGGAAACTCTCTGGTTGCGCAGTATGTTTTCTTAGATGGTATTTGATTGGCGCCAATTTGGGTGCACACATCAGCCAATCATACGTTTATTGATTGGCGCATCCGCCTGACTTTTGTTCAAGAAGTTTGCCAGCTCCTATACCAGCGGGTTTTTACTCAGTCATTAACGATATTGGTGATTTGAAAATTTGGGAAATCAACATGCACTTAAATTGTAATACTTCTTAGTTTGTGTGTATTTCCAGCAGATTCTCCGTAAATTCTTATACTATATGACTTGCTTTTTTTTTCTTTGCAACTTCTGTGCTTGGAGTATATTTCAAACGCTAAGTTCATTATGAGCAATTAGTGTTATGAGAATATAGAATATTATTAAACAATAGACCAACCCGTTTACATTATTGTAAATTATGTAAAAATTACCTACAATACATACATAAGACAATACAAATCTAATATGATCTTTACCTCATTAGGTATGTTTTTGATTATTTAACTTTTTTAAACTATATTTAAAAACAATTGTTTTAATTAATTTTTATCACAAAGAAAATGTTTTTGATAATGATATTTTTCATTATTTTTACTATGTATGCAGCAGAAATAGTATGTAGTGTACATGTATTAATTTTATTTATATATTATTAATAGTTTGGCAAGTCCTCAAATGTATTTGTTATGTTATAACTTTTATAGCCATGACATTGATTTAAGTACCTAATTGATTATGGCAAGTCAAGAAAATTTTCAATTACATTCGCTTAGTTACAAAATCTAGCCGGTTTGCGTAAAGATATAGATTTATACGGTACCTTATATTTCATAAGGTTGCAATATTTGTATCGGTATAAAAGTTATTGGCAAACGATTGAGATAGGTAAATAAATAAGTATTTCAAAGTGTAAATATATTTAATATGGATTCATGATTATTGCTGATGTACAGTTACTTATAATGTAGAACAGTAAAAGTAGGATATTCGGCCATGAATGTAATAATTTTAATGCCGTGAGCACATCACAGTTAATTGACGGGAGACTGCCGCTATTGTAAATTAATTTCAACTGTAAATGTTACATGTTTTTGTAAAACCTGGTGCACATTAATTACTAATAGATAAATTTTAGCAGTACAATGCTCCAGTACGGCTGTGCTCCAGTGAGAAAAATTAATATAGCGTGTTATTGAGAGCAATTGAGTGTTTCAAACATTTATTAATGGGCATCAGGCTTTATATGTTCAACACAGTGATAATTTTAACTTTGAATATTTATGAAGTCTAAAATAGAATATCAGTGGTCTTAAATTTGTGCATAGTTTATTTTGTATCATGTGAATAATAACAAGCAATAATAAAATTGTTAATGAGGATTTTTTATTTATTAATTACCTGTAGCGTAAGGGTAGCTACACACATAAGCGGGCCGGCATTAATCGGCAAGGCCGGGCGGTAAAATCGAATATATGTACATGAATGTTCGGGAATATATTACTCAGCTTGGCAACTGCCGAATTGTGCCGATCGGCACAAGCCGAACGTAATTTAGTAATTGCTTTGGGTTGGCTCTTTCATTCTGCAATACTGCCGAATGGAATGATGTGTCGACCCGAATGAACAACTCGATCGGCACTAGCCGATTGAAGTCGAACAAATGCAGTAATTGCTTCGGGTCGGCTTTGTTGTTCGACAGATACTGCCGAACCGACAATTCCGGCCCGCTTATGTGTGTAGCTACCCTAACTAGCGTAGGTACCTACGCTTTGGCCAAGGTGATTTAAACAAGCAACTTGACCAATGATAAGACATTGTAGATGATGAACACTTTAGTAAAAAACTTACTATGAAGGTCCGCTCTGTTACTTCCTTCCAGAGCAAGAGCAACTACCATCTCACAATGACTTTCATCAAGAAACCCGCATCAGCAGGTGTACCTTGCGTAGTTGGTACTATGAGGTTGGACTTGAAAGCTTTGATGGATGAGGCTTTCAAGTCCGAGATGTAGCGTATTTAAATTAACGTAAGCCCAAAACAAGTACCTATGTAAAGTCCCCAGATGAACATACCTATTAAAAGGCGGCACAGGTGTCAGTTACTCTTTAAAATATACAATCAATCTAAAAATTGGTCAATGAATTTATCTATACATTGATGCTATATATGATGTATATTGAAAACTATTAATAATATTTAAAGGGTCAGCAAAATATCACGCTTATATAGAGCTAAGAGTAAGAGCTAAGCTTATATATTCCCTCAAGTACAGAAGTGGCTTAGGATTCAACTGCCTCCTAAAATATGAGGTTGAAACTGTACCAAAATGTACTACAGAATACTTATAAAATCAAGAGAAAGTGCCCTGCAACTATACTTCCTTCAGTATCTTATGTGCTACAACGTCGGCAGAATATGAAACTTAATCCGCAACACTTACTTTCGGGTTTGTAAGCGCGTATAGCGTTGTCGCCGTTTTATATCCTGTGGTGCTAAGTAATCAGGCAGGCTGGCGGTTCCGGGCTGTCATAGGGGAGACCCCGTTAATACCATAGGATAGGTACCTCTAGAATATGTGGCCATACTTGTCAATCGGGCCAGTAATTTATAATGTCGTATGTCTACCAAGCTCTACATTTCCAACCATAGAAACGTGTCATATCTAATGAAAATAGTCTATATACATCACGTGACGAGTACCTAACCCATCACGATCTTCAAGTCATCCTCACCTGCAAGCTGGTGTTTGTGAGAGCAACGTTGCTCTTGACAAGGTGGATGATGAGGAATATCCAGGATGTGAAGTTTCGGCTTTAGCTTAGCTTTAGCACAGAACAGATAATAGTTCTAAATCTGAAAGGAAAAATGGTCATCAAAAGATATGCGGTTTGAGTATCATTTTATTGACTGTAATGTCAGCAATATGGCATACATTTATTTTATCCTAGTTCTATAGTTATTTAGGATGAAGCCAAACGACCGATTTTTTTTTTGAGTTGTGAGTCACGTAATTTCGGTCACTGTGATCGATTTCAAAGATAACTAATTTCTGCAGACAACTTGTTTTGCGTCACCGTGAATCACGGAACAGAGTATTCTGTGGTGTAAATTAAACAACGGGGCTAAAAACGCCACACTGAGTTTAGGTTAAACCTGCAGGACTTTTCTTAGACACCGAATGCAAAAAAATAATACAAAATTCGCAACTTACAACGCAATAAAATTACGCTCGTTGGGCTTCAGGTTTAAGGTTCTAATATTCGCAATCATTCCCTTAAAATATTAATATGAATACAACAAGTAAAATAAGTTTACAAATAAACCACTATATACTTTTCAAATAATAAAAGCATGACATAAAATGCACTGACAGTGTTGTCCGTTAAAATAGTACTGGAACATTTCAAGTAGTTGCAGCTGTATTGAATAAATTTTTAAATACAATTTTGAGCCCAATCAAGCTATTGATTGGACTCAAAATTGTATTTAAAAATTACTGCAGACTGCTGGACATATGCCTTTCCCATTGTGCGCCATTTTAAGTACTAAACAATAATTATGTTTTATTTAGTAATAAGCATAATACAACACTGTTCTATGAGTCAACTGGGTATTTTCCATGTAGGTATATTGGAGTTTGAGAGTATCCAATATTGATATTGGATATGCTCAAACACCAATAATTATGATATACCCTTTTTTTTTTTTTTTTTTTTCGTGCGGAAATCCCCTCGGATACCCCCCCTGCCGGAGCCGGAAGGGGAGGTTATGTCGGACTCGAACCGACTAAAACCGCACGCCGACTGTGGGTCTTGGTGCTAGGCCGGAGGTGAGGTTGTCAAAGACATATCCCTCGCACCCCGGCTGACCCAGGGCCATCCCTTACGGTCTGGCCCTCCTCAGGAGGGGGGACAACGGTGTCTCCAACTCGCCCCCGGAATGGGGAGGCGCGCTATTAAGCGCGCCGCCGCCGTGGCCTGCTTCTGCTGGGGTGACAGGCGGCTCCACCCGTCACCCCCAGGCCCGCGCTCATGGGGGACGGAGGTCAGTCAGTGCCCTCCGACGCCCGAGTTGCCTGCGCGCGCGGGCGGCGCGATCCGCGAGTCTTTCTCGCTCGCGCCGAATTATGATATACCCTGTTGACTCTTATATAATTATAACAGTATAAACAATCATGTCAATCTTAAATCATACAAGCTTTTATTTAGTTTGTTTTATTGTAGTTTAAATGTACTCGTCTTATTAACAGTGTCAGATTAATAATTCATTATATCCACTAGGATATGAAGTATGAAAGATATGAAGGTCATGTAGGTATTATGAGAAATTCATACTTCTCTTAATACATGATCTTCATATCCTTCATACTTCATTGGTAATGTTCCAGTTCTAATTGGACCAACACAATGTTATATATCAAAAGAAAAGCTTATAATTTCTGTAACTATACCTACTTTCTAAATTGGACAGAATATACTTAAATAATAATGGAAAATCTGTGTTAAAATACTGGGAATGTGAAGGTGGCAAAGTGCGCCTAGCGCGCAAGTGCGCCTGCCACTAATATTTCAAAAAATACCTTTTTAATACTAGTAATGACATCTTACGTCGGTGCTAAAAACTAAATAATATAGTTTATAGTATCGACGTAAGATTAATAGTATCCAATAGGTCGTTTACGAAATATTTGTGGTAGGCGCACTTACACGCTAAGCGCACTTTGCCACCTTCACTATAATATAAAAAAATTGATGCTCATGTCTAAAAATCAGTCATGTGATATGTTTCAACAAACCAGAAACTTTTGTACTTTGCTACAACATTTTGACACCAGTACAGTTTTTCTCAAGATTCTTATCACAATACATACTATATACATTAATCAGCAATGTAAACACTGGGGATATATTTATTATTTTAAAAATACTGATTCATGGCAGACCTGCACCACTCCCACACTTAAAAGTATTTGTGCCTAGAAGTCTTTATACAAGCAACTTTATACTATAAAATATAAGAACCTGCTTCACCACATTCTGATAAAACAACAAAGATATGTAACACTATTATGGACCTGCCAATAAGCAACATTTTAATAGGTACATTTGTTACATGATAACATATCAGTAAACTTTATTTCAATTTGTAACATATCAGTATGTGGTAATACAAGTCAGTCTTCCGAGTATAAGGAATTGATTATCACTAGCCATAATCAGAACCAAATGTCGTCAGGCCCTTGCTCTGTATGGCAAATAAAATGGCCTCATCTAGAAAGTCACAGTGATCGTCTACAGAGTTTTCAGTAACATCACATTCAGCACTGGAGTTCTGACGACTCTCATCAACACCTTCGTATGACATACTATTTGCATCAGGGAATAGTGGGAACATTGTCATTTGACTATTTTCTTTATTATGATCATCAGGGTATGACCAAGTCATATCTAGGTCATTAGATGTGTCAGTATCACATGGATTACTGTTATTTACTGGTTCGTGAGATTCATCATCAGAGGGTGATGTCAATTGACAAAAACTATCAGTATCATTCGGTAATAGACTAAGACTATTTAAATTACGATTATCTATCTCATTACTACTACTGGAACTTCCTGGTTGTTGCAGTCCGTGAGCTGATATCGCCATAAGTATGCCCTCATTTTCAACACTGTTGTCTCCAGGGAGATTGTTGATAAACTCTGCTACATCTAAGGCTACGGAATGAGTGGGGTGTGTGTCTTCAGGAGGTAGTGGAACTTGTATCCAAAGGTCCAGTACCCGGTTTATAGTGTTATCAACTAATCCTTTCACTATCTGAAAATTAATAAGTTCAATATTAATTTTTTAGGCTGATTTTACAGTAAGTATAATAATATGAATAATTTTTCAGGAGTTAGTTTAAATGTTGACAAATGTTTTTATTAATTCTTATACTATGTATACTATGTATTTAGTGCTTATGTTGAAATTTCATTAATCTTAGGCATAGATAAATGCAAATTCCATTAGTAAAAAAAAACCTTTTTATGAAAATTAATTAAATAGTATAAGGTGTAAATTAATAATTAAGATATAATTTTACCTGCTTTGTCTGCCAACGAGCTATACATTGGTCTTCTATAAATCTCTGTGACATCATGACAGATGGGGGAAGAGTTCTCATTGTGGGACAACTTTCACTGGTCCTTTTTAATCCATTGTTAGACATATTATTTGTTTCATAGGAACTAACATATCGTGGATACGGCAACTTTTCGTTTGATATACTAGGACTGGGTGAAAGCGAAGCCTCGGGAGCCGAAATTACACAGTCCAGGGTTTTTAAGTCTTGTTTCAGTAAATAATCGCCTAGAATTTCTAGGTTTTGTTCCGTGCCACTGTTGTTACAGCTGCTTCCACTGCCAGAAGACTCAGCCACATTAAGATCGGGTGATGTTGTTGAAGATGCCTTAATTGGATCGTTTGCATCATTTTTTAAATGGTATTTGCCTTTAACTTGCCATGCAAAACGTGCTTTCTTCAGTGGGCGCTCGGATTCATTAGATGCGTCGCCATTTTCTTGTCCTTTACGAGACGACCCTCCAGCTGTTTCTGCTAAATTCATTACGAAAGCTTGCGAGATCTTTCAAATTAACCTAATCTATCATTAGTAAACAAACTGACATCACTAAAATAATTGCTAACATATGATTGAGTGACAAGTAGATAATTACAGGCTAACCACTGTTGTACTTTGTCTAATTTATTGTTCAACTTATAGTATTGACACTGTATTTTTATTAACTACTTTAACAACTTTTTCTTTAAACTAAAACATTAATTTATATCATCGGAATTATAATTGTTTCACTTTCTTGACAAAACAATTAGTGCTAGAACAGTAGACCAATTCGCGATTTTTTTTGATAGTCTGTGGTACAACGACTTTATCAACAAATATCTGTGGTTTTGGCGAAGCGATAGAGATGTAGCCAGTATACAGCCTGTGGATGTAGCGGAATCGGGGCTAGAGTCTGTCCAATGAAAGCTGGTTAAAAAAAAGGTTGCAACAGTAACACTGAATATACACCGAAATAACGGAGTTTTGATAGACTCTGGCCAACGAAAGATGAACCAATCGATTTTTGAAAACTTTTATATGGCAACATTTTTTTCTGTCAGTTGGTATTTTTAGAATGCGTCCACACTTGTGACATTAAAGCCCACCATTCACTACACGCACCGCGAGCCGAGCCTCGAGCCGCACCCGTCCGTGGACAAATCCATCATCGCCCACACACTACGCGAGCTCTCTCCTCTCTAAGTCGCTCATGAACTTTTGCGAGCCCTGCACGTGCTATAAAGCGCATGTGGAGAAAGGAATGGTTGAATGCTTTGATTATTTATATGTTTACATTATTATAATCAAAGGGTTGAATGAAATAGGAAGCCAAATATTATCACGTAAATTAAAAAAAAAATGTAGACCCGTTATTTATTAACTAGCTTTAGCCCGCGGCTCCGCCCGCGTGGATGTCGTTTATCGCGACCAAACATAGCCTATGTCCTTTCTCAAGGTCTAATCTACCCTTATACCAAATTTCATCAAAATCGGTTCAGTGGTTTAGGCGTGAAAGCGTAACATACAGACAGACAGACAGAAAGACAGACAGACAGACAGAGTACTTTCGCATTTATAATATTAGTATGGATATGGATTTTCAAATAAGTAATAGGAATCTGTCGAATTCGGTGACATTTTATGCTTATTACTCCGCTCCCTTCGCTCCGTCCCACTTCGACCACATCTCAAATTCGAATCAGTAGGTCCTGAGGATAATGTGTTCAAATAAACAACAAAGCTTTATAATATTAGATTAACTGCCATTAGTATGTTTTCTTTTAAAAAACTGAATAAATTGTACATTAAACTGTATATCTTTTACCTATATACTAAACTTGTCCTACTGTAAATATCTTGGTTTACAATATAGAATTACCTATCTATCAATCTAAAATACCTGCCATAACTCTTTTTGATCATCAAAAGACATGTTATTATTGTACGTAGTAAGTACCTACTCGTGCGTACGAGAGCGCGATGGCGAATGACGAAGTTCGCCAACAAATCCGCGGTCGCCCACACACGTACGGCTCGGCTCGAGTGCGGCTCGAGGCTCGCGGCTCCGGGCGGCGAGCCTCGAGCCGCACCGCGAGCCTCAAGCAGTACCGAGGATCACCCCATACACACAGAGATTTGTCCGCGAACTTGTCGCCAGCGACAAATCCGGCGGTTTGGTACGTCAATGAATGCCGGGCTTTACGCTACGGTAAAGTACTCCGTGACCGTGTCAGACACGCGTGTCAATCCGTTAGTGTGGACGGTTTGGTGGACGGGTTTTTGTCAAGCGGACAATGTCACAGGCTACTAACACACGCCTCTATCCATACCGAACACTCAAAGGAAATGTCAGACACGGAACAAACGTCAAGACAATGTACGGTGTTATAATGTACTGTCCGGGTCTAGTGTGGACGCTGATTTGTGTACTGTCACAGTGTCACGGATCAAAGTTACGTGTCACGAGGTTATCCGTCGGAATCAGATTTTTTCAAAGGATGTTTGGTGTTGTCTGCGTGACAAATGACGTCCACACTGCATGAGGCGGGAGGCGGGAGGCGGGAGGCGAGAGGCGGGAGGCGGGAGGCGGGAGGCGAGAGGCGGGAGGCGGGAGGCGGGAGTTGGGAGGCGGGAGGCGGGAGGCGGGAGGCGGGAGGCGGGAGGCGGGAGGCGGGAGGTGAGAGGCGGGAGGCGGGAGGCGGGAGGCGGGAGGCGGGAGGTGGGAGGCGGGAGGCGGGAGGCGGGAGGCGGGAGGCGGGAAGCGGGAAGCGGGAGGCGGGAGGCGGGAGGTGGGAGGCGGGAGGCGGGAGGTGGGAGGCGGAGTCGAAGAAGAACTCAGACTTAAAATTTTGATTATTAATTCAGGTTCGGGTAGAGATTCGGATTCGAATTCGAGTTCGTTTTTCGATGAAATTTCGCTAATCGCCGGATCTGCTAAATGATGATATATTCTTAAGGAGCCCATTCACGATCAGTCCACCTGCAGTTTCAGATCGTATAGGGCGGTCTGCAGTCTTAAGCCGACAGCGTCCACACACGAAAGAGATGAAGCCTACCGGCCATTCCCTGCTATCAGTTTTGCGACTACACACGATCAGTTGGTAGTCGACAGTTTCTCATCGTACGATTGCCTGCCGGCAATAAAATTGTCTGATATCGGTATTGACGACCATTTTAGCGACGATCAAAGATGGCGGAAGTGAAATTTTCAACAACATCAATATGGGTATCATTTTCGAGGTTTTCGTTTTGATTAATTACGAATATTATCATCATCCATTTGCGATCCAAGATGGGACAAATTTCCAATAAAGTCAATATGGGTATCAATTTTAGTGAAAATTGCGAGACTTGGATCGCTACATGGATGATATATTCGTAATTAACATAACATAACATTAACTCACGCCTGTATTCCCCGAAGGGGTAGGTAGAGGTGATAGCACCTACATTTCGCCAGTTTATGTTTAGGTCCTAATGTAATAGGTGGCGAGCCTATTGCCATTAACCGGGCACTTATAAACCTGCGATAAATACACACATAACTTCGAAAAGCATCGAAAAGTCATTGGTGTGTGCCATGGTAAACCTGGGATCGAACCCGAGACCTCGTCTCAGCAGTCCATTACCCATATCATTAGCCTACCGCAGATTTTCGTAATTAGCGACCCCGAAAATCCTGAAAACGATCCTACCCATATAGATTTTAGTGAAAATTTCGAATCCGCCATGTTGGATCCCCAAATGGATGATATATTCGTAATCAGCTACCCTAAAAACCCTGAAAGCGATACCCATATCGATTTTAGTGAAAATTTCGAGTCCGCAATCTTGGATAAATCCATATCCATATTAATATTATAAATGCGAAAGTAACTCTGTCTGTCTGTCTGTTTGTCTGTCTGTATGTTACGCTTTCACGCCTGAACCACTGAACCGATTTCGATGAAATTTGGTATGGTGCTAGATTAGACCATGAGAAAGGACATAGGCTATGTTTGGTCGCGATAACCGACATCCACGCGGGTGGAGCCGCGGGCAAAAGCTAGTAGATAATATATTCATAACTAGCGACCTCAAAAACCCTGAAAACGATGCCCATATCGATTTTAGTAAAAATTTCGAGTCCGCCATCTTGGATCGCGAAATGGATGATATATTCGCAATCAGCGACCCCAAAAACCCAGAAACCGATTCCCATATCGATTTTGGTGAAAATTTCGTGTCCGCCATCTCGGATCGCTAAATGGATGACATATACGCAACAGCGACCCCAAAAACTCTGAAAGTATACAGAGTATAAATATATTATTATTGAATTGACGTACCGAGACAAGTTACGACGTGATTCACTACGCACCTCGTGTCAATATCAATGCGTGTCCGCGTAGCTGCTACGCGTGTCATTAATGCAGTGTGACATCATTTGTCAAGCAGACGACACCGAACATCCTTTGAAAAAATCCGACTCCGACGGATCACCTCGTGACACGTAACTTTGATCGGTGACAGTACACAAATCAGCGTCCTCACTAGAACCAAACATTACATCGAAACATAACACCCGTACATTGTCTTGACGATTGTTCCGTGTCTGACATTTCCTTTGAGTGTTCGGTATGGATAGACGTGTCAGTAGCGAGTAGCCTGTGACATTGTCCGCGTGACAAAAACCCGTCCACACCAACGAACTGACACGCGTGTCTGACACGGTCACGGAGTACCGTAGTACGGCGTAAATGTCACAAGTGTGGACGCACCATTAGACTGTGCTTGCACTATCGGTAAGTAGATATAGCCTATATACATAGTATTTAGAGTATATGTTGGCCTGTATGTTGTATATTTATGTAGGCCGATTTAATGTGCGCCTTAGAAAAAAGAATCTAAATATCAACTTCGTTATTTCGGTGTATACTGACTATAATATGTTGCAACCCTTTGATTTTTCAAATTTGGCGCCAATTATTTGCACCATCTTTCGCTAACCAACAAACTCTCTTGTACCCTATATAGACTCTGGTCAACGAAAGATGGTGCAAAAGTTGGCGCGAAATTTGAAAAACCAACAGGTTGCAGCACTGATTAGACTCTGGCCATTTACCATAATAATGTAGGCTAGTTTTCATGCGTGCCTAATAGGAAAAAGATTCTAGTATTGATTATTTACTATTTTGGTGTATATTTAGTGTTGCACCGTGTGGATTTTTTAAATTTGGCGCCAACTTTTGTACGGCGGTTTGAACGGCTGTACCCTATCTAAGAGTAAGTACCTATCTACTTAATTTTTATGACAACATTGGCGGGTTTATTTAACTACTCTACCTACCATGGAGAAGGAAAATATTCTGTCCTCCGTGATACATACCTACCTACCTACGCTGGACAGTCCCGTAAAAAAAATCCCGTAGAAAATTAATAAATAAACAAATAAATAAAATATCTATCACAAAAAAATTTACTCCTGTCGAAACTACCTTTTTTTTTCCGTGCGGAAATCCCCTCGGATAACCCCCCTTCCGGAGCTGGAAGGGGAGGTTATGTCGGACTCGAACCGACTAAAACCGCACGCCGACTGTGGGTCGTGGTGCTAGGCCGGAGGTGAGGTTGTCATCGACATATCCCTCGCACCCCGGCTGACCCAGGGCCACCCCTTACGGTCTGGCCCTCCTCACCTGTCGAAACTACCTATAAGCACATGCTTTTAAGTACCTAATTTATTAACATTATCATACAAAAATGTATTCGGTGAAATCTTGCACAAATCAATCAGGCTATCATCTATATTTCAAACTTTGCCGTTATCAATTAATCAATTAGCCTATCGCAATCCACAGCTGGATATAGGCCTCTCCTTCGGTCAAAGTAATTTACTTTGGTCGAAGGGCCTCTCCCAATGTTGCGATGCTTTAATTAGCCTATTGGTGGCCAGCCAGACGCTATGACGCTAACTGTACTTAAAATGCACTTTAGTGATTTCTCTTGAAAAGATAAAAGTTTATGTAAAAAGAAAACACTCTAAGTACCTATTACCATCCGATACTAAACAAAATGAAGTAAAACCATTTTAGAACATTGGCTAGTGAGATACACAACATAATCGTCACCAGTGTGTAAATAACTCAACAAAAGAAATTATCATGAATGAGTGTTTATCATTTGTGTCAGCACGCAAACGTCTACTCACTACACAAAGAGGGGGCACCGGGGGACCGCATTCCCAGTCACGTTAATAATTCAATACTTGTGGGCAGTCGCACCCTAATCGTCCGTCCGACGTAAGGACGTACCCGAATAATAAATTGACCGGTGAAGTGCAGTGACATTCTTGTAAGTGGGTAGTGTTCGTCAATATGCAGGTAAATAATTTAGGTGTTTTCATTGATGCATGTGGTTTGTTGTTATAATAAGTTATATTTGAAGGAGATAATTATTATAATACCGGATAATCACCTACCTACCTAGTAGGGGATCAAAG
Source organism: Eilema sororculum (assembly GCA_914829495.1). NCBI lineage: Eukaryota > Metazoa > Arthropoda > Insecta > Lepidoptera > Erebidae > Eilema > Eilema sororculum. The sequence continues at coordinate 11,541,883 of OU618552.1, read as the reverse complement.
TTCATTGGATCCTATTGATCATTGATGGTGTCTTGGAATCCTTAATTAACTCTCGGTCTGGATGAACTACTACTGTGCTATGGCCAAGGTAGGCGAGCAGCCAGCCCGCTAGGCACTCCCACTTGTGCTTGAATTCTTGTCTGTCTGTTTACAAAAAATAATTTGTAGGGAGCGAAGAAATGCGCGCCCGAAAGAGCAGACGCCAGTAGGGCGCGCATCTCCTAAGATTCGGCCCGTTATAAGATAGTTGGCAGGGCCATGGGAAGGAGGTGGGTCGTGTGTCTGTTTATCTGTTTGTTGGTAATGAACGCAAAAACTACTGAACGGATATTAATCCGGTCTTTTTAATTGAAAGGTCTCAGACTTAAAATTCTAAGTTATTTATCATCGCTATCGGTTGTATAGAACCCGAGATAAGACCTAAAATCACGTTAACCGGCATGGACTAGTTAAGTTATAAAACAATCAACGTTGCTTATAGGTCTTGATCACCTACGTGTACATCAGTATGGTGTTGTGCCTGTGCGTACAAGCTGCACCAGAACTGGCGGATGCTCAATTGGAGAAGACATTGGCTGATAAGCAGACGATGCGGAGATACATCAAGTGTGCGATGGGTGAAGGGCCGTGTGATGCAGTTGGTACCAGACTGAGAAGTAAGTTTAGTTGATATTGTATTTTAAAGTTAAATTGAGTTTAATGCAGAACGCAACATGGCAACACTATGACGAACCTTGGAAGGGTTGATTGGGTAGCACGATATAATCTATTATCCTGACTAATCTTATTGCACGAACTTTCTTGTCTGCTTGTGCTGCTGCGGCACTTGCCACTAACTTCGGGTCCAATGCCTTAGTTTAATTGTTTGTTACATTGTTACTGATTCACGCAAAAACAGCAGAGTGGCTTTGACCGAAGTTTAAACATTGCGTTGCCATTCATCCTCTAGTTCCTAGGTTTTTTATGTATGTGTTGATTATCTGACGTGATGTTCATAAAGTAATGGCCATTGATACGATGCTATCCTTGACGACCTCGCCTGATACTTTTTCACAAGCCGAAAGAACTTGAGAATATAATGTGCCCGCTTCATCCCCCACCCGTGGTTTTTCCAAGCAACTACGGGGGTGGTCAAGAAGGGCATTTGAAGGTTCTTGTAGGGTCAGCAGTGCGAGGATGACGTCCCTGGCGTTTCACACGTCCATAGGTCTCGATAACCACTTTCCATCAGGTAGACGTGCACCCGTGTGATTGTCTGCCACCTAAATGGTACAAAAATAGAAGAAAGAAGGATCTAAAGGCGTGGGTATATAAAGCCTAGTCCATATCGTACGTGACAGAGAAAGGTTACTGAACCGCTTGGTGCGTGACGTCATCGATCGCACCGTATGAGGGTGACACCACCTAAGTCCTGCAAGTGTTTTGGTTCATTGTAAGAGCTCGTGGGCACATTCGGTATAGTTTTGATAGTTGGGTTTTTTTTTGTAGATATGTTTCTATGAAAGTTGGCAAATACACAAGTCACAAAGTCACAAGTCCACACGGTTATGCGTCATCAAAGTACGTTAACCATGACTGTGGGTGACGGTGAGCTTAAAACGTCCCAACAAGCAAATTAGTCTTATAAGGTTGAGTTTATTCAGCTATTCGGTGATATAAAAGTCGAGTAAGTGTGAATTATTCAGCACGTGTCGTATAAAAGCATCTTATATAGCATTTTAGTTATTCAGCATTTCGGTCACATAATGATGCTGAGTAAACGTTTACTCTGCATACTTATATGACTAAAGTGTCGTATAAGATTTGCTGTATAAGTCGCTAGTATACGACCCTTATGTTACTATTTCGTCGAGTAAAAGCACATTATATAACTTTCTTATGACACAGTCGAATAAAAGCCACATCGTTGCTTTTATACTGCTATTATGTTGTATAAGTTGCATTCATACGACTATTACAAGCCTAGTGCCAAGTGTCGTATAATTGCTTGTACTGCTCAATTATCACTTGTCTTAGTTTTCTTGTGTACAATAAGTGGTTGATTGAATAAATAAATAAACAAAAGATCTTTTTTAGAAAACTTTTTAGGAAGGTCTAAAGAACCCTAAAATATAATCATGGCGCTTATACTGCTAATTTGCTGTATAAGAAGCTATTATACGACCTGTTAGCAGTAAAAATGGTGTACAAATGAATGTTGATATAAAAAATATTTGTTATTATATTCATATTACTAAGAATTGAAGGAGGGCGTTAAATATTTATGATAAAACCTAGTATATTTCATCAGAAAACTTACCTTCGCAATACTTTGCAAACCTATGCGTGAGTTTACGAACCTACATTTGGTGCAACCTACAAATTAACATGTCTGCTAAATAAATTGTACTTATAATTTTTTATAATTTTTAAAACACAACACGACGCACTTGCTTAATTTAACAAACAAACGTAACATAAAAGTCATATAAGTTACAGTTATAGCGCAACTTAAGCTTGTAATAGTCACTCCGTTACCTTTATACGATGTCTATGTGACTGAATTGCTGAATAAAATGGGCCCAAATCGCGTTGTATAAACGTTTTTATTACGTTTATATGACTTCTATTAGGAGCCAAAATGCTGAATAATTTGCGTTGCCGCGACTACTACACGACATATTTTTGCTAGTTGGGGTGCTTACCTAGTCCTCATTGTATCTATTTATATATGTCCATTTTACTTTTCCTTAATTTTGTTTTAGTATCTTACGTTGCGAGCGCAAGCAACTCAAGTCGGTTTGCTATTGTCATTTGCTTGAAGCGTAGGCGTACATACTACATACCTATGTACCTACATGTAGGTATGTAGGTACTCTTTTATACGATAATGCTTTGGCTCAGGCTTTCCAATCAAAGTTAGGAGTTAGACAGCAATTAGTAATATGTAATTAGCGAGCTAATTAAATATCGCAATTTGGCCACTTTTCCCAGATACCATACCAATTCCTACTTAAAATTTCCCAATAGGAAACCCCAATAAACCACTGCGCTATCCACCGAGGCCACCACCAATTTTCATTCGATCTTTAAATCGATATGATTGCAAATCCAACTCTCTATATCCAAGTAGGTCAAGGTTTTGATAAGGTAAGAAAATACTCGACTAGGAAGCTCTTTCGATTTTGCAACAACGAAGTTAGTATAGCCTGGGAACTGATTCAGTCACCATCCTTACTTTAGTCCCTTTTGCATCTGAGCCCTTCATCATAAAGTCCGGGGTCCGCTTATATGATTTGGTTAGATCTTTTAGGTTAAATCCTGAACGACTACCGTGTCTCAAATTCCAGCCTGAGTTTTGATTAGCGACCAACCTCTGATAGAGGTGTTCAGGTCGCCCATATAAGCCTCCTTCTTGACCTAACGACTATAGACAACCGGGCCCGACTTGTAACGTTTACTCTGAAGTACGAAAGCTCTCAGATGAAATAGTACTCCTATTTTAATGGCAACTGCATTTTGCCAAACAGTGCCAAACAGTGACCGCACTTGGCCACGAGCGTTTCCGGGGCACCCGATTTAGTAGCACCACATTTTCAAAACGCTTGATAAAATTCGATTAAAGAAAAACTAAAATAAATCTTGGTTGGTGTTCAGTATGATGAGTATGAAAATTTCCCGAGTTACTCAGTTTATAAAGCGATAAGCAGTATTTAATATTTTATGTGAAGCGCAATAAAAGTTGTTTTATATGATGTGTCTTAATAAATAAAGAAATTTATCGCTTCTCTTTACTAATCAGAGGAATATCTGAAGAACGAAGGAAATAAAGCAACCCCTTGCTTTTTAATACAGATACGCACGTAGGCTTTGACTATTTCCTTACAAGGAAAACCGTCATTATTCACGCAAAGGAAACGTTGTAATCGCCACATCACATCAGATAATTATGGTTGTAATGCGGGCTAATTAATACGAAATCCTACTTTCTCCTAAGGTTGCCAAACGTTTTAGTCAGAAATGTGTAATCCAAACTTCAACCTCCACCATTGCCCCATCGGTAAAACCCGTGCGTGATATTACTTGTAGGTAACTGATACAGGATGTTTGCAAAAACGCAGATACGTAATCTACATACTTATCTAGGTAGGTACTGTTAGCTTGGGTGTACTCGTGTACACTTAGGTACAGCACAGGGCCTTACAACCATCTTTGGAGCCGAAGCTAATAATTAATTTGTGCACCTGCTAGAAAACCGACAAGACTTCGTCGTAGGCTTTCCTCTCATGGTTGACAGTCCGAAAAACCGGAACAACCTACATTCAAAGACAGTAAACGGATTCCAGAAAGGCGCAAATTTTGGACGCAATTGAGAAATAGCCGAGAAGATTGATGATTTGATTGATTTATTATTACTAGTGTTGATTGATAAATACTGTTATGGATGGTTATAGCATAAAGGAAAAGGCATGTTTTAAGAACGAAGTATGTTGAAGCCATATTTATTTTACGTCCCTGTAAAAAAAAAATTGTATAAGTACAATAATTATAACGGGAATTAACGCGATCACAGTTTAAAAGTTAGTTTAACAAAAATTGATTTTCAATTTTTGAGAATTCTTTAACATAAACTTATGTAACTTGTCTGCGCACTACACTTTTGTATTGCTGGATGAAACTGCTGAACGGATGGATGAAATTTGGCACCGAGATAGCTTATAGGTATTCTAGAAAGGCGCATATGAATTTTAAAATCAAACTTGATGTAGCTACTACCCGACCCGAATCGAATTAAGAAAGTTAAGGAGGCAAGGCCAGATTAACAGATAATTGTCATTTCCTACTTAGTGCACTGTGCATAACCAAGGGTACCTACCTACAAAGGTATTTCCTAACAAAATATTTACAAATTAATAATTTCTCATTTTTCAGTTCTCGGCCCCTTGGTACTTCGAGGAGCTTGCCCCCAGTGCACACCACAAGAGACCCGCCAAATCCGTCATACCCTTGCATTCGTACAAAGAAACTATCCTTGGGATTGGGCTAGAATCGTGCGCCAATATGGCTGATTTTAAAATAAATACATAGGTACATGATCAATATTAATCTTAAATAATAAAATTTTTTAAATGGAAAACAGAGAATCGTTTATGGGGAAAATGTATTTTACAATAATATTATTGATAAAATTTCAAACAATGACGAATTATGGACAGTGCTTGCTTATGTATGTGTTTATTGGTTGCAGAGATTAGCATTTTTCATAACATGTTATAATCTATTTCGTAGATATAATTAGAATTTTAATCAGGTTATGTAGGCATTGGTCAACAGCTAATCAATTCGATACCAATGCACACAGAATTAGTTAAGTATGACTAATGGTCTTTGTTGGTATTGAACTTAATTAACCTAAATAATTGTAATTTATCTTGGCAAAATATTTGACTAATTCATACCTACTACCTATAGGTATAGATACAATAATACGAAATGATTTTTTATGAAATTTTATAGCATTTATTATGCTAACTATATCTACAATTCGATTACATCAGGAAAAATGAATTACTCAGGAAAGAAAGGAAAGGTCATGGGTTCAAGCCCCACTTGAGTTATTCATTTTTCCTAATGTAAGCGAATAAAAAATGATTTAGTCATGGATTAACAAATAAATTAAGAAAATGCCTACTAAGTATATACCTAGTTATAGAAATAGATTTATTAGATTTGACCAGGAATTTGTAATTCTATCACCACTTTCTTTCCTGATATTGACCATACATAATTTTGTTCATTCGTAGGTAGGTAGCTAATAAGTGCATTAGTAAAAATTACATCAAAATTATGTTGAAGAAAAATAATTTCTAATCAGAAATAGCGTAGATTTATCATACTTCATATTAAAATAAATTAGATAAATATTTATATATCAGCTGTTGTATTTTTCTAAGCGCAAAAAGCTCTTGTTCCGGTAGGACCTAGGTATCTAAAACAAAAAAATTAATAAATTCAATTCAAAAAATTAATATAGGTACAGAAACAGCGGATATAAGTTGATTATAATTTTCCTTATAAGCAATTATAATAATCAAGAAACTGTTATTGAAGAAAGTTGTACCTAGGTACTTTGCTACACTTGAGTAGGATAGGTAAAGTTTATGAGTTATGAGTTATGAATATTGAATATCTACGACATTGATAATATTGTTTCCAAACTCATCACGTCACGTTCCGTTTCCTGTTCCATTGTGTGTGTCAAAGCCTAAATAAATAAACGAATATAATAATTAGTGGTTTTATTCACGCTCAACGGCTTAACGTTGCTCACGTAACGTTGACGCACAATCTCGATGCAGCTTGCTAGAATATGTACATCCAAGTTTAAAAGAGGGGATTGGCGAGTTAAGTAAGAGGTTACGGCACCACGGCTCGCCCCAGCATTCACCAACCAGACGCACGCTTTTAAACACTTCACTGACCACGGGAAAATATCGTGAAATATTATAGAAATTATAATACAAAGATCCGGGTCAATTTGTAGGTAACTAAACAAGTGTACGGAAAGTAAAAGTGTTTCAAGTCTCCAGCAAGCCGCATATCTACGTCACTTCTAACATGCAGGTGAGTTGCAATCAGGTATTGCAATTTCTCCATAATATCTGTTTTCCTGTTGGCGGTACGAATCGAGCTTTTGAAAATGTTGAGGTAGATTTCGTTGAAGGACAGTCGGTTTGTTAAAAATATTACTTACCTGTTAATGTACAATACTCTCTGACTTTTAAATACCTTTGTAAAGGTTTCTGTTGATATAGTTTATTTATAATTGAAGTACGAGTTATAATTGGCTGGTTTGCTTTTGTTTTTTCAGAATTTCATTCTTTTTTTAACTGTTGTAACCCTGAATTATTTTTATAGAGTACAGTTTATTTAAAATCTTAAATCAATTTGTCAAATTATTTTCCTGATATTAAAAACAATAATCACACAGCATTATGCAAACGCTGTAGCTGTCGTTTCGTTACGTATACTATCTACTTACACGCTAAGTTGCATAATATTTTGTCCTAGTTAGAATCAAATTAGGGACTATGATCCACTCACTTGACTAATTTCGCTTTTACTATGAATTTGTTATTTTGCGTAACTTTACCTTGTGTTTAACGTTATGTGATGCGTATATTGCTAAAGTCGCACCAAAATATACCTACCTGCTTACTTAACTCAGTATTTAAAGAGGTACTTCTTAGAAATTTGTTCTGATTGCTTTAAAAATATTTGTACAGGCAGGATACATGCATTTACTCGAACCGTTTTAAGTAGATATCATTAGAGTGGTACCTGCTTAGAGGGTAATACGATATTTGCGTCAGTAGCTTAGTGGTTAAGGAGTGGGCCTTACGATCTAGGTATTAGTATAAGTCCCGGGTTCAAATCTTGGTCATTACACTGCCGATGATGTGAACCCACTCCTAACATAAGCAGGGGGAAGGGGTAAGGGCCTAGGGGGCGGGCATATTAGTAATTCCGGTTGTTAACAACCAAAGTTTACCAACTTCTATTACTTTTTTAATAAGATTATTAATAATCTTATTAAAAAAGTATTAGAAGTTGGTAAACTTTTGAAAAAATAGTAAATATTTTTCATCATCGCCTAGAACCAAAAACTTCCTTAGTAAGAAAGTCTGGGTATATTTGTATGTACTTATAGCTATATAATTTTAAATGATGAATGACGATTATTGTGGGATCGGCTGCCGTCTGACCTTCCAATCCTTACGAGAAAACCTGTGCCAGAAGTTCATTCGTTGTTAAACAGGTGTTCCGACTTTTAGGTTGACTTGGGCTTTAAGGAAGTTGGTTAGGCCCATTTTCTACCATGTAGAGTGGTTAAAATAAAAAAATGACATTATTTATTTGTAGATTAAGATAGAAGCTACTTCCATTCACTTCATACATTCCTGGAATAATTAATAACTTTAGTGAGCATGCATAACTTTGTTTACACTGAGTACTTACTCATTGAAGTAAGTGGGCCAATATAAGCATAATATCGATTCGTCCCAACTCCCAATAATAGCAGTTGATGTAAGCACCATCAGTCCATCAATCACAAAACTTGTTTTACCCATTCATCTCAGTTTTATTGCGACTTGACCATAATTTGTGGTTTTCTGTAGCCATATTCTATAGTGTAGGTCTTATTCATTTCTTGGAGGTCATGGGATGGTAATTTTTATGATTAAGACCAGTGTAGTCACATGTGCTCAATTTTCTTTTCTATGAAGTGGATAAGTTACCATTATTTGTTTACAAACTATCACGTTGTGTATGCAAGATCTTTTTTTTTTTTTTTCATTTAAATAAATAGATGAAAATGTAATACTTTTCTCTTCGACTGTACTGTAGTGATATTGTTTGTTAAAACACTATTTTAAAACAGTAGTTAGTTTTTTCGGGAGTAATCGAAAACGATGGGTTTGAGAATAATCCGATTATACTGTAGTTTTTTAAGGCGGGGTTGTAGTCCTCTTTTTTACTATCATTGGGTTGTAGTAGTTTTTAATATTTTCAAACACATTTATCATTAAGTTACATAGCAATAGCGCCAAATAAAAATCATCTTTCTAAAGTAGGCTATGGCCTATAAAGACAGAAACACGATTCATAATATTTGCCTCGATAGAAATTAGCGTCAAACATGACTCTAAAACGCTCCAAATCGCTATTTCAATCACATTTTGCACTAAGACGCCATTATCAAGTAATTTTGAAGTCTGTATTAAAAATAGAGCAGAAAGATATCTAGCGACTGGTAAAGTTACATTTGTTCACATAGATGTAATCTTTTTTAAGAAATTGAAAAAATAGTAAATTCTCTAAATCACTGCTGCATTCAAGCTCTCGCAGCCATCTCTCTTTCTCTTGCGGACTTTATATTAGCAGTGCGAAGAGTAGGTACGGACGTCGCACTACAACCGGGCCTTAATGATAAGAATTAAAATTAAATAGTGTTATCTTGTATACAGTTATGTTTTAAATTAATAACCAATCGACGGCGCTTCGATAACTGAAGGGACCAACCCTTCAGCTTAGTGGTTTGGTTCCGGGGTCATATCCTGGCCGTTACAATACTGATGTTCTTCTAACACAAGCAATTTATCTTAGCTGGAGGGGTTAAGGACGTTAGGGTGAATATTTGTAATTTTGGTTAGGTACAGTCAACGCCATACCATAAGTTGATCAACACTAAAATATTTTACAAATCTTTTTTATATTGGAATGCATCTGTCTATAGTAAATGTAGTGTTATGATTCCCAGAAGACAAACTTAATTCAATGATTTTTTTTCACAATTTTATGTAAGGTTTAGGGGCCACAGTGTTCAATAAATTAGAATTTGTTAAGCTACTTTTGTAGTTGACTGTACAAGGTTTTTTAAGTTTATTATTGCCTATGATGTTTTTAACACATCTTTTACTTAATTCCTCTATTTATTTCTCATATTTATTTATGAAATAGGCGAAGGGCGACAATTTAGTTTATTCAGTAAATCGCAGGTGCAATTTTACGTAGTTTGTGAGAACATTTGAGGTGATGGGACCTATTATAGGATTGTTTAGAATGTATTACGAGGCCGCTGTCTACAAAAACCGACGTTATACAGTATTATTCAAGGCTTACCGTAATGTAACCGCCATGTAACCACACAACATAACATTTTGTGATGTGAAGAAAATTTGATTCTAAGAAAGGTCATAACAGTCACGTCATCATTAAGTACGTATACGTACTTATTACCAGTTCGAGAACAATAAATTTGTTGATCTAGGTAAATGACTATATTATGTCATTGTGTATTCAACACCTATTTCTTTTTAACCAACTTCGAAAAAGGAGGAAGTTCTCAATTCGTCTGTATACATAATATATTTTTTTTTATGTATGTTCACCGATATCTCCGCCAATTATAGACGGATTTCAAGTTTTATTTTTTTGTTGGATAGGGTTCACTTCTGAGGTGGTCCCATTTTCACCAGGTCGGGATCTGATGATGGGATCCAGGAGAAATCGAGGGCAACCATCGAAAATTGTATGGGGGTATGGTACTTTTGTTACGTAATCATGTCTTACTCAGGTATATGCTTCAGGGTGTCAACATCTGATGCTGCTGTGCTGATGGTGAAGCTACTGAACTCCTTAACGGTTAGGAGTTGGGAGACAGTACTGCCATTGGTGGATGCTAAATATTTAGTAGTATGTAGGGCTAACGTGTTGCTTGTGAGTTATGCTTGAATCAACTTCTGATGCTGCTGTGTTGATAATGAAGCTACAGAACTCCTTACCTTACGTTTGCGTATGGTGCGTTTGTTACTTAATATTGTCTTACTCAGGTATATGCTTCAGGGCGTCAACATTTGATGCTGCTGTGTTGATGATGAAGCTACTGAACTCCTTAACGGTTAGGAGTTGGGAGACAGTACTGCCATTGGTGGTTGATAAATATTTAGTAGTATGTAGGGCTAACGTGTTGCTTGTGAGAAATGCTTGAATCAACTTCTGATGCTGCTGTGTTGATAGTGAAGCTATAGAACTCCTTAACGGCTAGGAATTGGGGGACAGTACTGCAATTGATCGATGGAAACTAGGTAGTAGTATGCAGGGCTAACGTGATACTCGTAAGGGTTTGTGCTACTCCTGAGATAATCACGAAATTTCAGAGTGAAACCGAGATATTTCCTGAATTAATAATAATAATAAGTACTTATGTTTATAAAAGGGTATATCTACTCCTGAGGTGGTCTTTTTTATCGTGCGGAAATCCCCTCGGATTCCCCCGCCGGAGCCGAAAGGAACCGGTTTATGTCGGACTCGAACCGATTAAAACCGTACGCTGACTGAGGGTCGTAGTGCTAAGCCGGAGGTGAGGTTGTCTTCGACATATCCCTTGCACCCCGGCTGACCCAGGGCCATATCCATTACGGTCTGGCACTTCTCGGCAGGGGGCTCGGCCTCGGAATGGGGAGGCGTATAGGCAATTACCGCTTTATTTAATGTGGTGCCCTGAAGCTTATGAACCGTTACAGCCCAGCTCAAGATTAACGGATTCTTCTTTCCACATCCCCATAGCCTTTTGTTGCAATTGCAACTAAGCTGCCACTATCTTTCAATCTAGTGCTAATAGTATCATCATCGAATTTGATAAAAACTGCATCGGGTAACTCGTCGGATTCTGACCGATCGCGACGCAGAGCAGACCACCTAAACGTACACACAATCCGCATTGCACCGTTGACAAGACCCTCAGTAAAATAGTTGAGCTATCATCTTAGAGTTGTTGTCATTCACCAATTTGATCGTTGGTAAAATTCTAACTGCAGCCCCATCTGTGAAATCACCAACCTGTTCAACTCGCCGTCTTTTATATAAAAGTTCCAGTTCCCTCAACTTATTGGGAGTATTATGCTCCTTAAGACGAACGCAAACCTTGGCCCACTAAAAAGGGAAAAATAAATGATTTAAAAAAAATTGAACCGACTTCAAAACCAAATAGGAAAAAAATGTTTAAAATAACAGAATTTAGAGAGAGAATTTAGAGATTTTCGATCTGTTAGAAGTCGGTGCCAACTTTGTTTGCTGGTGCTTTGCTGACCTGAAATACCTGTCATGATGCATTGAAAAGAAATATCCATCATATCAATACAAAAGTCGGTATCAAGTCAAACAGGTAAAATAATATAACTAAGTAGGATAGGCCACCCCTACCTCAACAAGTCATTATACCTAGATTAATGGCATTATAGCAGGTCAGGCACAGCAAACAAAGTTGGCACCGACTTCTAACAGATCGAAAATCTCTAAATTCTGTTATTTTAAACATTTTTTTCCTATTTGGTTTTGAAGTCGGTTAAATTTTTTTTAAATCATTTATTTTTCCCTTTTTAGTAGACCAAGGTTTGCGTTCGTAATCCAAGTTTTTGTTTATATCTATGAATTTTCTCTGGCGTACCTACCCCTGCATTTGACTATAGTTAGGTTACTCTACATGCTGGGTAGTTATATTTTGGAGTTAACGTACCTACAGAATATTTCCAGATGGTGTGTAAGCATTGCTTATTACATCTCACACGTGTTCACTTATGATTTCTTTCTACCTTGCTCCCAGCAAAATATATGTTAACGCTCTATGTAGGTAGAGTCGGTTCGGTCGTGCGCACAGAATGCTAACCAGTAGAATACCTTTTATTCTATCTTCAAAAAACATCCACTGATAATCCTTAATAATATTATAAATGCAAAAGTAACTCTGTCTATCAGTCTGTATGTTCGCTTTCACGCCTAAACCACTGAACCGATTTTGATGAAATTTGGTATAAGGGTAGATTAATCCTTGAGAAAAGACATAGGTACTCGTAGGCTATGTTTGGTCGCGATAACCGACTCCAAGCACCCGGAACCGAGGGCAAAAGCTAATATATAATCTAATTATTGAATTGGGCTCCGTTGCACTATAGTGGATATTATAATATATGATTTTTAAATCATTATCGTAGCTCGGGCATGTTTAAAAAAAATAGTTTTTATAATTTTATACGACAGCTCCAGCTTACAAAGTTCAAGTAAAATAAATTTAATAAAAACGGTCAACTTAAAGTTAACAAAATCGAGTTTACATGACTGATTATGCTAACAAATTGAAAACGTGACAGTTTTACAATACTATTTACAACGACAAAAAGTTGAAAAAAAAAACATAATTTACTTTGAAAGAGTGTACTAACTTTCTGTTGGCATTCTAAGAGTGCACTTCGAATCGGTTTAATGAAACAACAATAGATATTTGCTTCTTATGGAAATATCTATTCTTGTAGTAAAAGTTTAACCTACATTACATTTGCCTAACTTCACTTTCGGTGTTGGGTTTTTTAAGTGTATGCTATGCAATGATTGCTTGTTACACACAAGACTACACAAACATTTCAGAATTACGAAATACCGGTCATTTGTGCATTTCTAACTATTGTAATTAGTAATTTTAACTTACCTATTGTTTTGAATTGTTCGAATAAAACGAAATGTGTGTGAAATGACATTCTTACTCATCTGAAAAGTGACAAAAGGTACCGATTTTGAATTTTGTATAGGGTTGGACACCTCAACAAAACACCCTCAAGCTCCGCTAATGTATGGACTTTATTAGATAGTCCTAGAGTCCTAATACTAGCAATTTAGTTTAGTAAGGGTTTCGTCTACTAATACTACTAAATTAAATTAAGCTATTTAGGTATGTCTATCAAGTATTTTAGGTAAGTCGTATATCTATTATATGAATCGTCCTCGTCCATCATACGAATCGTTCATTATACGAATCGCCCAATAAAGAATCTTTCAATAAATGAATCGTCCGTTATAGCATCCTTTAGTCACAGTAGTCCGGTTGACCGGACTACTGAGAAGGCAATTAAACTTATTTCAATCAAACTTATGTGAATGAACCATTAGTCGAGTCGTCCATTATGCGAAATGAACTTATATGAATCATCCATGAGTCGACTTTATGCGGAATTAACTTTTATACGAATTGATACGTAACCCACTCGTATCTTGGCTTCAGATTGGCAATAAGCTATGATTTATATTGTGTTCTTTGTACACAAAATTTAATTTAAATATTGATAGGTACGCTCTCAAAGAAGTTTGTATTTAATATTTAATTTTATAATAAATTAACATAAATGTCTCATTAACACGATTTCGATAGAAAATTAACGCTGGTAAGTACTTCATTACTACACCAATAATGGATTGTATAATATTAATCGCAAAAATTAGATAAGTTGATCTATGTAGGTAAGTAGGTAGGTACCACATTCATTACATTCTCCTATATTTAGTCAAAAAAAGGGCCACTCAAAAACAGTTTATCAATTAGTTTTACTGCCTTGTTTAGCCAGTTTTGTTTAAAATAATGATCTATATTAATTTTAAACTTTATAATGACATTAACCATTTTAATAATACTCTCCAAACAAATTAAGTATCAACTTGATCAATTTTGTAGCGTTTCGACTATTTTGGGCAGCTATGACATTAATTAAAAAATAAATATATTGTGACATTCTACACAGCACTAACAACATGTGTGAAGAATGTATGAAGAACACACTTTCTTGTAAATACATTCATAATATTCCTACATTGAAACATCCAGATCAATGCAAATAATATGCATATTCATGGACACAAATACATATTTGCATTGAGCAGGAATCGAACCGGCGAATAGCAGGCGAACGCTCTACCGCTACGCGACAGCCGTGTTTGTGCGTGTGTGTGTGGATTCGTGTTGTGATGGATGTTCAGTGCGTCAAAGTCTAGAAATACGAGGGTCAAACTGAAAGTTCTTAGAACTGGCCACTTATAAACAATATAATAAAAAAATAATTCTCAAATTTGAAAATAGAACTCTTTGCCAATATTACTGAGTATATATTTCATTCATTTATCATTTGTTTTACGATTTGGTGGCAAATTGAAAATTGTCTGTGTCACGTTAACATGAATTTAACACGAGAAAATTTTCGTGTAATGATTTTTTATGACTTTCGATGTCATTTAAGTCAACAAGAAAGTTATGATAGACTACGATTGGCCTTTCACGATGAAGCCCCATCTCGTGCGACTGTTTACAACTGGTTTAATGAGTTTAAACGTGGTCGCACTAATCTCACTGATGATTTACGTGAGGGACGGCCTTCTACGGCGACGACTGAAAATAACATCTGTGTTGTGCGGCGTATGATAGAGACTGACAAAAGAGTGACCTATCAGCAGATTCGAACAAGCTTAGGCATCGGTATGAGTCAAATGCACAAAATCCTCCACGAACATTTAGCGGTCAGGAAGCTTTGCGCCCGGTGGATACCTCATAATTTGACTGAGGCTCAAAAACTCCATCGTGTGGATTGGTGCCGTAAAATGATTGAAAGATTTAACGGAGGTGACTCTAATGCTGTGTTCGACATACTAACAGGTGACGAAAGCTGGATTTACTGTTATGATCCTGAAACCAAAAGACAATCTGCTCAGTGGGTGTTTCCTTTCGAGGAGTTGCCAACTAAAGTGAAGAGAGATCGAAGTGCGGGAAAAAAAATGGTGGCCTCGTTCTTTTGAAGGAAAGGTCATTTCGCAACAATTGTGTTAGAGGATCAAAAAACAGTTTCTGCAGAATGGTACACTACCAATTATTTGCCACTTGTCTTGGAAAAAGTTCGACAGAAACGACCTCGCAGTAGGATCCTCCTTCACCACGACTACGCCTCGTCGCACACCGCCAAGCGAACGATCGACTATTTGGCGACATCAAACGTTGAATTACTGGGTCACCCGCCGTATAGCCCGGACCTCGCGCCTTGTGATTTTTATTTATTTCCAAAAATTAATGAAAAACTTAAAGGAAAGCGGTTTATGAATGCTGAAGAAGCGGTGGCTGCGTATCGCGATGCCATTGAAGAGACCCCTAAGGACGAGTGGGCAAAGTGCTTTTCCCAGTGGTTCCATCGCATGCAGCGGTGTATTGACGTGAATGGACAATATTTTGAAAACATAACATAACATAAACTCACGCCTATATTCCCCGAAGGGATAGGCAGAGGTGCTAGCACCCACATTTCGCCAGTTTATGTTTAGGTCCCAACGTAATAGGTGGCGAGCCTATTGCCATTAACCGGGCACTTATAAACCTGCGATAAATACACATATAACTTCGAAAAGCATCGAAAAGTCATTGGTGTGTGCCATGGTAAACCTGGGATCGAACCCGAGACCTCGTCTCAGCAGTCCATTACCCATATCACTAGGCTACCGCAGATACCGCAGATTTGAAAAGATATAATAAAACTAATAACTGGCTAATGTAATCAGTTTTTGATTTTCTAAGAACTTTCAGTTTGACCCTCGTATGTAATTATGTAAATAGCCTACATATGTGTAGAGAAATGTGAATGCCAAATTTTTATAATTATGTTTAAGTACAAATCGTGATAATGTTATAATTAAATTCAACTTGTCCGTACCACAGATTACTTATTAGATGCTAATAGTTAAGATGGTAACTTTACAAGATTGTGGATAAAGTCCGAAGGGTTACTTTTTTTTTTTTTTTCGTGCGGAAATCCCCTCGGATACCCCCCCTGCCGGAGCCGGAAGGGGAGGTTATGTCGGACTCGAACCGACTAAAACCGCACGCCGACTGTGGGTCTTGGTGCTAGGCCGGAGGTGAGGTTGTCATAGACATATCCCTCGCACCCCGGCTGACCCAGGGCCATCCCTTACGGTCTGTCCGAAGGGTTACTATTGCTATATAATAATAAATACTTACTTGTATCTAGGTAGGTACTCAACTTTCAACTTAGGTAAGTTGAAAAATAATTAGATAAATATACAATGTAAGTATAACTTCTGTGGTGTACCTACCTACGTGTTTAATATTTCCTGATGTAAGTAGGTAATTAATATTTATGTAAGTAGATATGCTCTTTCAAAGATCAAGGATATTTAGAGAAACGCCAAAATAATTGTTAAGGTATTATCAGAATTTACATTAGACACTAAGTTACTCTTGGAATACATAGGGAAAAATGAATCTTCTCGGGCAGGACTCGAACCCGCGATCTTTCCCTTGGGGAAATGCCTTGACCAACTCGGTTACCGAGACACGCCCGAGAAGATAGATTTTACCCTATGTATTCGATTTGTATAGTTAGCATACTTAATGCTGTAAAATTCATTCAAGTATTTAGGCGGATTTATAAAAAAATTATGTTTAAAAGGTTCCCATATCGTGGCTGGTTCTTTATAGAACTTTATTTTTAAAACAGAGATAGTGATTATATTTACTCATGCTCAAAACCCTTGTGGGATCATACCACAGATTAATAAACAGTTACTAATAAATATCACTGAGCAGGTATCGAATATATTTTAATTACTTGAAAGACAGCGACATTGGAATATAAATAAGTGATATTTTTAATGCAAATGCATTAAAAAAGTACACGTTCGTGGCAAGGTCCATATAGCAGTGACCTCCTATAATGGCGATGAAGTTACATGTACGATATATTCGTATATTATTTTTTAAATTTAGACCATAAGAAAGAACTACAAAGACATCTATGAAAGGGCCTGCTCTGTTAACAAGTAGAGACTTTAGCAGCAGATGCTAATATCAGACACGAATTTTATTATTGAAGATGCTGTAAGCTGTAACCCTGTACATAACACATTTAGGTCCTACTCAAGTAATGTCGTAGGTACCCATTTAGAAAATGATAGCTAACCAAAACTGTGTAAGTGGAATACATAATATTATTATTTCTTCGTAGAGGGCAAGGAGGTACCTTGCTT
The DNA here is from genome assembly GCA_914829495.1 of Eilema sororculum. Taxonomy (NCBI): domain Eukaryota; kingdom Metazoa; phylum Arthropoda; class Insecta; order Lepidoptera; family Erebidae; genus Eilema; species Eilema sororculum. The sequence goes on along the minus strand of OU618552.1, from coordinate 11,524,495 downwards.
ATTTGTATTGGCGAAGAAGCATCGATCATTTTGATTACACACTCATTACGTTTCCAAGCACGTACCAATGTCCATCGCGACTCTTTTGTACCAATTCAATAACTCCTTGGTACAATCGCAATCGAAAAGTTTATTTAATTTCATATTGTTTATTTTGAGCGGAGGACAATGGCGAAAATGCTCACGCTCACGCCTATTTCCTTCCGGGATAGGGAGACTAAAAAAGCCCGCCATCTGCTTTTGCCATGCGCCGCACCGAAGCTCGTGAAATTTCTAAGTAGGTATGTAAGGATTTACATACTTACTGCCAGCTGGAAAGGGGTTATGCCTAACATCGCTTTTTGTACCATCAAATTGCCTACCTATACTACCTATACTATAGGGATAGGGTTGGCCACCCATCATTTATTCATAAATCACATTTTTTTTTCTAAATGCTTAGGCCGTTCTATAAAATTCTATGTGGTATTTAATTATAAGTAGGTAAAGGGCCGGCCGTTGTTACACCCGGCCCGCCACGCGCAGCGTCTTTTCTTACTAACTAGGCAGGTTTTAATATTATAATATTTTTTCTACTTTTTGACTCTACCAGAGTCTACGTCTAATCTACTCTAGTCTACGAGTCTACGCCTACACTTAGTCTATGAAATCTAGGTAGGTATATTTATTATTTAGTCAACTCTTCCTTTTCTACGATGACTGTACTTACATTGATAATCATGAATGGGTTTTCAATTTGCGTTCCGTACTTAAAAATGTAAGTTATATTTTTTCGTAGGTAGGTTAAACATTAATCTTTCAAAAGAACGCCGGCATATGTCCGCGTCTGTGCACTTTCCTCAGAGCCTCAGACTAAAAGAATAACGTCTTTTTCTTTTACTGACTAAAACATAAATTACTGGCACTCGCATGAATGGAACGATTACCGATTTTGTCTTCTATATCGATGCCATATGGTTTGTAGTTTTAGCAGTGAATCTTACTACAGACACTACCACAGAGCATAACGAGCAATGTAGAGCAACCTGAGCAACACAAGGCTGGGTCGGACTCAGGTCATGGCTACAGCGGAAAAATAAATACCTATTATGTCATTGTGTATCGAGCCACTGCAACATCGTGGCATGGCATCGCTCTGCCTGTCAAGTATGTCTCCGTCACATCTGCTTATACGATTATGCTTTTTTTTTAAATAACATTCCGTACACTTGCGAAAAATCCCGAAGTAATTCGGCATAATAAATTCCTCGTGATATTTTAAACAAAACCTTTCATCACTACAAAAGTTACACGTGGATTTTATTGTCTGCTATAGCCATTTCACTTTTGTTTACAACTGTACTACACGTTATTCACTAGTCACACTTGCGAATCGTTAGCTGTCCGATAACATGTCCTTCTATCACAATCCTTGTGCAATCTTCGTTTGTAGTTGGCACCAATGGGTAGCCTCTCTACAACTAAATTTTGGACGCAGTTACTTAAAGTAACATACTTATTCATTATTCTAATTTACTTCATCAAGGATTTATGTACTGTACCGGTTCGAGGTACCTATAATTTATGGTAGACAGAGACAACTATTATTACAATTTCACAATCCATAGGTACCGGCTTACAGGTGAGGTTAGCTTGTTTGGCACAGCCTGAGTTCTGAAAGATAAGTGTCCATTGTTACTGCGCTGCTTAAGATGCCTGGCCAAATACCTACCTGACCGGTCATTATCAAGTGAATCTATCTGGGGTTAAGAGGTACATGGGTGGTCACGATGCGCTGTACACCCAACGTACCTCTTCAACTTTTAACGCTATTTGTAATAACGTAACACATAATTGACCATCGATTTGTTTAATACGGCTATTAACGTAATTAAAAATCGTGAGCAGGATAAATGTTTAAAAAACATTTTCGCACACATTTTTGCATGGTAACATTGTTACGTTGTATGAATGAACACCGTCACTGTTCTAGTGGGCCACACCAAGAACTTTGCGCATAGACTACCTCTCCTGCACTGCAAGGTAACTACTGATTGACGGATGAGTCCCTGCCTGGTGCAGGTTTTCTTCTTATATGAAAGCCTCGGATACAATTGGCAACAATGCTAAGATGATACGTTCATACGTTCTACGTACTTATAATCATCAGAATAATGTACCTTCCTACTATTACGGTAGTAAATGTCAGAAAGATTTAAGTCACTTTTGCCACACGACTGTACCGTATAACTATTACAAAATATTATTTACTAGAAAAGCCATTACAAATAACGAAAATGAACATAGGGTATTTGTACCCAGTATTTGCCCATTATCGCAGTAGATAGGAACTTAATTTCGTTTCCATAACTCTTATCTTAATATACGCTTCCTTTAGGCTCAAAAGCCCGGCGCATTGATTCGCAATATTTGTTTGAAACATAGCTACCTATTAACTTTTTTCTGTATTAATTTTATAGCATTAAGTAGGTACCTATGTATTCGATAGATATTTAAGAGACTAGAACACAGTATCCTAGTATGGGGGGCTACAAGTGCTATAACAATGTATTTGTCGTAAGAGACAGTAAATTAATCTATCTAAGCTACTATAACTACCCTTTCACGATTCACAATAGGTATATGATGCAATGTTAGAGCCGATACCTATTCCCTGAATTAGGTGAGACTGGCTTGGACCTCGAAGACATTAGAGAGCTCAGTAAAAATAACTAAAAACAAAGTAGAGCATATAAGAGTTTCTTATAACATAACATAAACTCACGCCGAAGGGGTAGGCAGAGATGCTAGCACCCGCATTTCGCCAGTTTATGTTTAGGTCCCAATGTAATAGGTGGCGAGCCTATTGCCATTAACCTGCGATAAATACACACATAACTTCGAAAAGCATCGAAAAGTCATTGGTGTGTGCCATGGTAAACCTGGGATCGAACCCGAGACTTCATCTCAGCAGTCCCATACCATACTTATAAGGTCACTTTATGGTTTCATGAGGCATTACGTAGGTACTGAAGTAACGTTGGTGTTTGATGTGAATTATAAAGAAAAGGTGTAAGGCGTAAAGGTCTAAAGGCGTACCTTAATACTTCACTGTACTGTCAGCGTACTACTTACTACTTACATAAGATGGCATAAGGATTGTATTCTGTATACATTTATGTTGCATTTTATTTAAATAAAAGTTCTTCAGGACTAATCAGCACACAATCAGAGAATAAACAACAAAAGCAAACACACAGGCTAAAATATGTCTTAATATATACTTCTTATTAAATTTGTACTTTCTCCTACTACTTTTCTAAAATTAAAATATTTAATGTGAATGTTTCAGATTACATACGCGTTGGCTCTATGCTGCTTGGTGGCGGTCTCCGTAGCGCAATCCCAGCGGCCGCAGGTCTCCGACACAGCCTTAGATGATGCCCTCAATGACAAACGTTTCATACAAAGGCAGCTCAAGTGCGCTCTTGGAGAAGCCCCCTGCGACCCCATCGGCAAGCGGTTAAAGAGTTAGTTGATTTTTCACTACTTTTCTGCTAATATTTATAAAAAAAACCCTGCATTCGAGGCAACATTATGTAGATCTGAATCGATTAAAAATGTAATAAATTGATTTACGATTATTTTAAATTGATCTACGATTATTGCTCGCCATAATAAAATTTGGATTGGATTGGATCTACGATTATAAATTTTCGCGCCTTTGCTACAGATGACAGCTAAATAATTTTTTTTGGCAACATTAATCACTACGGTATTAATTGTGGCTTATATTTTGGCCTTTGGCAAAGTTCAAGAAGAAGGCTTTGTTACCTTTTTTATTTTTACATTTCACTTATACATATGTGCTTCTTTTCATGATTTCAATAAGAATTCAGAGTAATTAGTAACTTTGGTATCACTTGTCATTTCCAGCTCTCGCTCCGTTGGTGCTACGCGGCGCGTGCCCCCAGTGCTCACCTCAAGAAACAAAGCAAATACAGCGTACCCTGTCGTACGTTCAACGGAATTTTCCGCAACAATGGGCTAAAATTGTACGTCAATACGCTGGTTAAGTGATTAATTGTATAAATCTACTTAGAATATAGTTTGCGTTGAATGATTGAATGTAATGATATAATGTGAAGGTGTTGGTAAAAACATTTGATAAAAAGTTTTTATTGGAGTTGCCCTAACTCAAAATACTCCTTTTTTCACACCATACCTACCTATTTACCGAAGAAATTATATCACCAAGAAATTATATAAATGGTAAGAAGAATATATATGTTTAATTTTTGAACTTGTAAATAATGAATATAATAACTTACATAGATAATCTATAAAAAACTATCATATTTGAGAGAAAATAATCAATGTTACTTTACGTGCTTATTTTTGTAAATGCCTAATTTTTAGATTTTGTGCCTAGGTGACCTAGGTACTTGCCTACCTACACCTTATACTCCTTACCTTACCTAGTTAAGTTAATAGAGTTTGTAGTACGAACCTGTAATCACTAATCACAATGTAAATTAGTGATCTGCCTAAATTATTATATTTTTGTTATGTAAATTATAATTTAAAATACAAAAGTCGTTGTTTAAACTTTTCCCGGAAAGCAGATGCAGGCTTGCATGTAGCGCCCACAAGTAAAATTATAGGTATTTATGTAGGTCCTACTTGGAAACTTTTCACCCCTTTGCCTTTGCCATAAGTATAGTTACCGGTAGCAATGTAGGTAGGTATATTAAAAACTTAGTCTTAGTCGTTGTACATATAAGCTGTTACTTACTTACCTACCTATCTATAGAGTACCTACACTTACTTAGCCCCTCCCCAGCAATGGAACTAGACAATAGTAGTAGGTACTGTTGGGAACTTAGGAACTCACCATCCTGACCAGAGGTCCTGAATCCTAATAGTACTGACGTCACTAACCACCTAGATCTTGGCCGTGGCCGTCAGACTTAAATTTTTTATTATGCCTTCACCTCGCCTGGTAACTTGTTAAGTTGAAGGAAAAATCTCGGGAAAAAGGGTCACCATTACAGAAAATGTAGGTACTTTCTCTCCGGAAGAGGGTAAAAATTCCACACTGTCTAATAAAATAATATATCTTAATCGCTAAATGTGTTGGTAAGCGCATAACTCAACACCCACTTTGGCCAATTATTTTTTTTAATTTTCGTTGAAGTTCAGGGATGGTTTTTACGGCGAGAAAAAATCGAATAATGGTCAGGAATCCACGCGGGGGAGCCGCGGGCAGCGGGCAGGCCATGGCAACCTCGCTGTAACTAATAAAATTATGTATTGAATAACGCACTTGTACTTTTCCACTGAGTTTATTTTATTTTCAGTGGAAAAGTACAAGTGTGTTATTCAATATGTGTAGCAGATTCCACCAAGCGCCATCAATCTCCAGTATAAACAATAAAATTATGAGTCATTCATTAGGTATTCCCTGGTATTCCCTTCCTATGGGAACTTCCGGATAGGTACAATTTGAACCGGACAAAAACCTGTTGTATTCTTACCCTACCTATATACATACATACGTAAATACACCTACTATACAGTCCCGGGTCCTATAAGCGGGACGTCAAAAAGCATCTGATGAGGCCGTCAAGCTGAGTGCCGCCACACAACATGGTATACATGTCTGTGGTATACATGATCCTCTTTCCTGAGACTTTGCCTTCAGCTTACCAACAGGCGAGGCGAAGTCAAGTCAAATTAACGCATTTCTAAGGTAAAAAAATATGAAAATGCATCAATTAATTTTTGAGTTTTGAGGGTTTTGACTCAGCTTTATGTAGGTAGAGAGAGATAGGTACATATTCAAATTATCTTGGCTAGGTTTATGCAATCATATTCCACAAGGTAGAAGAATTCCTAGAATTATTGTAAATACATAGATAAAACGTATTTTTACTAAACTTGGTCATTTAAAATAATGTGTGTGTGCCGTGCGATACCAAGCGGAAGGAGGATCGGCAAAAATGGCACACTTTAGGAGAGGCCTATGTCCAGCAGTGGAATGCTCTAAGCTAATTTATTGATTGATTGAGAGTTTGTGAGTTTCATTTTTTTAGTTACAAGTACCTAATATATTATCATCCTCCTCTGTTGCGTCCAAACTTTACACATTGGAGACCGGGGTCCACTTGTCATTTTTGATTTGTTTTTTAACTCATACCTAAGAGAGCGACGGTCGCCTGATCTCTCTCTGAGATCTGGTGACAGTCTCTGAGAGACAGACTTCTTTGTGGAACTCTTAACTCCATCCAGATATTAGTAGGGCCCTTAGAATATTTACACTAGAGTAAATCATCTAAGGTAGGGCCCTGTTGTAGCACAGAGTAAATAATAGAGTCTGGCAAGCGAAAGATGGTGCAAAAAATTGGCGCCAAATTTGAAAACTTTGCAACACTGACAGTATCAACACCGAAATAACGAAGTTGATACTATGATTTTGTTTTCTTTTTCTAAGGTGCACATAAAATCAGCCTACATGGTACTATACATATATTACAACATAATATATATATATTCTAAATACCATGTAGGCTATATTATTACCGATGGTACTAGTGTGTGCAAGAAGCGCAGCACTAGGAGATTTTATAATCGAAAAAAATGTACGTGTTTCTACTCATAAATTAACATCTTATAATATGCAATGCAGGGTGAGTAAATCTCAATATTTTTTAAATATTCATGAGTTCGAATTGATATTCGACGGTTTCATTGTTAATCTGATAGATTCTATAAATGGTATAAAAATACCAACTGACAGGGAAAACATGTTGCCATATAGAAGTGAATACTGAATACCAAATCGTATTGTAAGAATGGATCTGGTAGTATTAGCACAAACCTTAGTGGTTTATAAATACTACTATACCTTGATTTAAGCCTGCACTATGTAATTTGATAAATAAATTAAAAAAAAAAGTTTTGAAAAATAGATTTGTTCATCTTTCGTTGGCCAGAGTCTAGCACGTGTACGTATAGCCCGTTAAGAAAGTCGTGAAAATTGAGGATGGCGCTGCTGCGCTTAATCTGGTATCCCTTTCACACTACAACTGAACAGTCTTGATCTGTTGTTTTTTATGGTATACAGCAGTGCATATTTCATTATGATAATTAAAGGTAAAAAATGTCACAGTACTTTTTTTTTTCATTTATTAAGGTATTAAGTATACAACTTTACAATGAGCAGTTTTCCAGTAGGTACATAATCAGTCGGTTTATAAAATCATCACGAGATGGCGCTAGCATAGCTTTTGGTAGTTTTTTTAGAAAGAACTGAACGAATGTCTCAATAATTTGATTATTTGCTGCTTCTGAAGCGTTCAAGTTTGTTTGTATGTAATATTGTAACTTCAAAAAGTTGATACCTACATAATTTTAGTTATGTAATAATACATTGTAGTAAATACGATAATCTTTGTTTTCAGTAATACGTAACTAATATTCAATATGCGGTGTGCTGTTCATACATACAGAAAACATTTGATTCCACAAGAAATTACATTACGAAATCAATGGATTAAGGCACACTCTTCTTACCAAAAGTGCCGACTGCGCCATCTAGCGCGTCTTTAGAAAAGCTTTAAATACCTACTAGAAAACTGCTCATTGCCTGACGTTTTATTTAGTGTAGGTACTTCTTTCGTCACTGTGAAAAAAAAATTACCTTTTACCGAATTGGTACAGGAATAATTGGCTGAATATATAAAGTCATACAACGAAATCAACGAGTGATTTGGTTTGGAAGTCGTACAGTGTTGTCAAAACATACAAGGAAAATTATAAATTCCTCAAGAAATCATTCCTTTTATTTTTTTTTAAACCACTTAGGTGGCAGGTAAGCACACGGTCCACCTGATTTACATGTGTCAACATGAACTTGAAGCCTAATAAAACTTACAGCGCACCGATTTAGGAGCATAGATATTATGTTAAATTTGGCGCGCGTGATCCGAAACCCCCATTCGGTGCAACCTGTACAACGGCGACGGCAATGCTTCTCTGCTCTCTCTCCCTCAGCACAAGGGAGACGCTAACCCTTACTGTAATTAAGGGCCGCAGTGGAAGTAGCCCTATAGACACGCTACGGGTCCCTGTGACTAGCAGAGGACATAGAGGTTAGATGAGCACCTCATGCTTCCCACACCCAGCTTTTCACGATGTATAGTAATAAAAAATTAAAACAACTATTTTTTATAATAATAATTTATTGGTATGAGTATTGAACACCTGAAATGCTGTTTGAAACTCCATGTGTTAATTAATTTATCTTCGATAGTTTACGACTCACTGGAAATATCATCATACTGAATTGAAATGTACTTTTCAAAATCTGAAACAAATACAAACGTACTGGATAAATACAGCTGTATTTATACCCCGTGTATTTTTTATTAGTCTGGGCCTGAGCGCTTAATACAAAGTACCTAGATCAAGAATGTTCAAAAACGTCAAAGTGATGTACTATGTTATAAGGGTAGGTTAATGACATAACCACAACAAATGAAAACAATGTTTTGAAACAAATATTCACTTAAATTATATAATTTTCAATAGACTTCCCATACCTTGTTTAACATTAAAGTATATGTACGTACTGGTTAATTTAGCATTTATGCCATTAAAATTGTCAAAGTCGGAAAGCAGCTTGCCGGCTTGAACTTCTGCCGTGTTTCATACTATATCCCTGAAATACTTTGAACACGACACGTTTCGCACAACTATTATTCACATATCAATTCATTTTTACACTCAAAACTGTTATCCGATGAACAGTAATCATATACACGTAAATAATATACGAAAAATCTCCGATGTAGCAAGAAATTGACAACTGATTACTCAGTTTGTCAGTTTGGCAGTAATCGAGTGTTGCAAGTACAAGGGAAAATTTTAGTTCCTCCAACATTAATTTCACGACTTTCTTGACGCACTATAGTACCTACGTACTACACCGTACATCTTTTCAATCAACCTTAAGGTGTCGTACCAGGCAATACGACACTCAATGCATTTTACATGCTATTGATAGAATTATATTTTATTAGAATTCTATTCTAGGACTGCTGCTAACTTAAAACTATTAGTTTGTGTGTTTCGCTGGGCGTAAGATTTTTTTATTACTGCCATCCCCAGTGGTCATCCCTAACTCTACATTCATATCTTTTAAAATTAGGAATATCAATGAACGCAATAATCGTATGTATAATTTTATTGTAGAGGGTTCACTTAAAGACATGATATTTCGGTTTAAACACAAATCTACTCGCCGTCGCTTAATCAAAGAATAAAAGTGTGAACACGGAGTACAGAGTACATTATCCGATCATGTTCATCGAACCTAAAAATCATCGTTCGTTATTGTGAAAATGCGTAATGCAAGCGTAATGTGAAACACGGACTGAAAAGAAAAATAACCCAAACTCGAACAAACTAATATTAAAAACCTCGTATTCAGTTCATGCAGATTGTAAAAAAACTATTATTGTTCCTGGCAACTTACTTAAAGTTTTTCCTGTATGTTGGTGTTTGCTGACGCTGCCCATAATGTGTACATCCGGCGCAAACGTTTTTAATCTCTTTCGTTAAATCTATTTGTAATACATAGTTAATGAAAAGTGATGAACTTTTAAATTCAGGAAACCATTTCTAAGGAAGTTATATTATTACTTTGTAGTGATTTAATATTTACCACCTTATTTAATCAATGCTACCAACACAAGTTTCTGATAAAATAATTTCGTACGCAGTCGGTGATATTTACAAGTAATATTTTGCTACTGTTTTGACAAATACGAGACACAATCTTACATTTCCTAATTATTGGGCATGAATTTGTCCACAAATGTGTTTATGTATCAATATCTAGACTGATTGTGGAAAAATGTTCTATTTGCAATAGTTCTCGGCGTTCAGCGACTACTTGTCTGACAAAATATGGTCGTACGCTTAGCTTGAGCATATATTTTGTGGTGATGTGTGAAAACAGTGCAGTTAATTATACGGACGGAGAGGTGGTATGGGTCAAGCTGGGTTCCTGCTGGTGGCCCGGCGAGGTGGTCGGATTGGATAAGCTTCCACCAGATGTCCTGCCTTCCATGCGAAAACCACCGATCGCGGTTGTCAAGTTCTTTCAGGAGGATGCATAGTGAGTATTATTAACCTGGCATGGTATTTTATAATGTATTCTTAAAATTTCATATGAGTTCTTTTGTTTCTTTGTTGTCTTTCAGTTACTACATATTTACATAATTAAGTGTAGGCGCATTCCAGGCCTCCTGTAATATGACATTTTGCATGGTCTTTTTTAACCAATAATATTAAATAGTGTTATTTCTAATAAGTACACAAGCAATGATCATAAAGAATACACAAACATATAATAAGTGATATATAGATAATTATAAATCTGTCTGAAAATTCTCCATGCAGCTATTGTATAAATTACCACTTTATAAGCTTTTGTCATCATGGTTGATTTTGACTTATTTTGTACTCAATAGCATCACTGTATGATGTACTTACCTACCTTGAGGTGTTATGAAAATCAGCTTGGATTTAATATAAAATTGATATTGTATAAAATTATCATATACCACACTTCGGAGGCTGTTGATTATGATGGTTCATCAGTACAAGTGATAATCAAGGACTCAAACCTCAGCCAGTATGCTAATTACTTGAACACACTCTCAACAGGGATTCTGACTTGTGAGAACAGACTGTCAAAGCTTCATTTATAAGAAAATAATCCTCTGTCTATATTTTCTTTTGGCTTTCATTTAGGTAGTAGGTAATGTGTCTGTGTGATACTAGACCACATATTTGTACACCCGCTCACACCATAGTCATATGAGCCAATACATTCTTTTGATCATAAACTTGTTAGCATAGCATTATTTGATATATTAGACACAGTCAACAATATAAGTAGTTACTCAATTGCTAATTAATTATTCATCTTCGCCTTTAGGCTCTTGAAGGGTTTGTTGCTAAGTAGTCGCAAGGTTAGGCATTACTAGCCAGGTAAGACTTAGGATGGATCAGTCCTAACAAATTGAGATCCCTCTACCCCAGAGAGTATGTTAGCTCATAAGTCTAGTTTGCACTGATTTAGTAATTTAGTAGAGTAGCATGTAATTTAGTAGCTAAACTAAAACACAAAAATCGTTCTATAAATAATATTATAGTATTAATATTAACTTTGTCTGTGATATTATAGAAGCATAGCATAGCATTATATCAATTTTATTGATACATGTATTCCGATGTTAAAAAGGTTTTTATTAGAATATATTAATGTTGAGCAGCTGTCCTTGACTTTACATTTCATAGACATAATAATGTGCTCCACTCCAATTTTATAGAATGCATAATAGTATCTTCAATAGATTATGCATTCTATAAAATTGTTAGCCATGAGTACAGGATTTTTCATGTATTTATCCTTTACATTGTTACATTAGTTTGGAATATAGCTTTACTGTTTTAAACATGGAAGCACTAGGGCTTCGTTAATTTAATTCACCTGAGCTATGCCACCTAGGTGCATTAAATAAACTGTTAGTAAACTTTATGTACCTAAGTGCATTACAATTACTTTTAAAAAACCCTAATTACCTTATTCACCTGGGTTCATTAAATTTACTTTGCAGTATAAGTTATTCATTTTATGAAGAACTTTTTCATCAGTAACCCTCTTTACACTTGCATTTGAAGTATCTACTCGTGTATCATGATTGTCATGTTCACACACATTTAATTTGCAAAAGGTATAACAATTTTCTTCACACTGGAACTTACTGCCAGAGGATGTGTCTGCCACCTCAAAATCAACTTGACAACTGACTACGACTAGACCATTCAGTGCTTAAAAAAATGACAGACAATGAAGTAAAAAAAACTATAGACTATTACATTTTATCACTAGAAGTGAACAAAACAGCTTGTAGCTGCTTGTTCATAAATATATTATAAAACAAAAAGAAGACCAAATGAATTGCGGCGATAACTGTTTTTTTTATATAATTGTATTTGGTATAAATGGTTTTTAAAACCATTTGCAAGAAACTTTGGTCCAAACAGCATAGCAAACGCAAACGCATATTCAACTGTTCCTCCGATATTAAAAAAAAACTGTGTTAAGTTCTGCAAACATCAACTATGGTCAGGTTTTGGGGAACCAAAGAAATAATTATGTGGAAAGTTTCTATAGGTACTACTTTGAGTAAAAGAGTTAAAAAGTTCAAAGTAAACATATTTGATCTAATCATGGCATTCAAGAAAGATGCAGACTCCACGCGTAGATTAAAACAACGAACATATAGCGTTCAGTCCAATGATGAATTTATATGTCAGGCAGTTAGAAGTACAAATTTCTATAGCTCATTTTTATTCTGGGGTGAGCAAAGATTACTTATGGTTTCGATATATCTTTTTATAATTTCTTTTGTTTTATGAGTGGTGGCACAAGTGCTAAAAATTTACTTAAAGTGTATTTAATGCACCTAGGTGAAATAGCTCAGGTGAATGAAATTAACAAAGCCATACTTTGGTAATCTTCATCTTAACATTTAGCAATTTGGTAATCTTCATCCTAGCATTAAGCAATTAGGTAAAGTCATGTATTAATCCACTATATTTTCACTTCAGTCTTCTTTAATTCTTGAGTCTCTTTAAATATAAGTTCATCGTAAATTAATCTAGGTACAAATATAATGGATGAATCTTACTCTGCATTCTTTGACTTGACTCTTCTTGGCCATTTTTAATTGTAATGTTATATTGAATAATGCTGAAAATGCATTTTTTTGAGTGTGCTTTTAAAAAAGTCAAGTTGGAGGTACAAGCTGCAGTTGCTACCATTCAATATTTATAATATTTTTTACTAGCTTTTGCCCGCGGCTCTGCCCGCGTGGTTGTTGGTTCCTGGCAGTCGTACGAATTTTTCTCACCTCGAGCGTTTCAAGACCAAGATGTTCTCGACTTTTAGCGAGACTAACGAACAGCAATTCATTCTTATATTATTGATATTATCATCTGGTCTGCATAAACTCTGTTTGATGTACTAAATATCCCTAGTTTGTTATATCATCATCATATGTTAGTCCCCCTCGCATCCAAAGCCTTTACCTCAGAGTCCCAGGTTCACTTATATGTTTAGTAAATAACTGTTATAATTTATATTTCTTTTATTTTTCCAGTGAATATGTGAAAAATGCCAACTCCATCTATAAATATGACTGCAGTCGAAAAACAGAATTTATTACTAAAGGACTAAGTAAGACATTTTCTTTACTTACATAATACATATAATTATGAGTTGAATTTGATAATGCATGTCACAAAGAAGGTATTAAGACAAATAACTGCTTTGCCGATCCCAAATAACTGTGACATGGGCAAAAAAATTATGGAATATTGATTAAATATAATTTCTTCCTAACTAATGTTGCCCTTAAATCTCCTTTTCCAGATTTGTACAGAACCAAACATGGCCCAATGGAAAAGTTTCCAGAAGATGTTGTCAGGGCTGAGACTGCAACTCAAGGTGATATAGATATACTCACAAGAGATGAATTTCAAGAGAAGAAGAAAGAAAGTTATGCAGGCATTTTTGGTGACCCTGTTAAGAAAACTCCTGGTTCTGTTAAAAAAGGTATTTGTTACTATATTTTACTCAAAATGTCCAGTTAATTTAATCATTAGGTATCTATAATTAATTTCAATGTTTAATCATTTTAGGTAAAGGAGCTAGAGGAAGACTAGCAGAGCATCCAAAGACACCAATGAGAAAGGTATTTATCTGTTTGAGTAATTAAATTAATCAGAAAATTGCACTATAGACAGATTTAATTAAGGAATATATTTTTGGGCTCACCAAAGATCTAAAGGTACACCATGTACGCATTGTAAAATATTGTTATTAAATCCGTTTAATTGTTTTGCTATAATTAAACTACTCTACACTTACACCAAATAAATTCCAAATTATCACCAAGATAACACTTTTATTCTAGTGCACTGCAAATATTCTATTGTAACAATAATTATTTTATTCTTCCATGAAAAATACTGATTGTGCAGCAAATATTTAGGTTAGGTTAGTTGTTTTTAAATTAGGCATTAAGTACTATTTTTACAAAGGAGGACGGCCAGAGTCGGCTCTCTGCTGTGCAGCTTTTTCGTAGCAAAATGAAAATGGTTATAATCTTCTTTTATTGTGAAATAATATTGGACACAATATTGTAGTATCAAGCGAACCCACATTGAAAAAATATTTGGAAGTATTTAATATGATTGAGCACAATATGTTGTACATTCGTTATCAAAAAGTCAGTTAATGTTGCACACATAAAAATCTGTAGAAAGAATAAAATAAAACCTCCGAATAATAAAGAAAAATATAATTCTCAAGATATTGTCAAAGACTGTAACACCCGTAAGTTATGATTATTTTTCATTCACTATCTAAATATTTTTTATTTGAGACCAAAATGTATGCCTAAAAATTAATCAAATTGAAAAATTATAAATGGCATTGGTAGGTATTTTATTTTCTTACTCTAATAACACTCGACAACTGTTATGTCATTCGCTTAACGTGCGCGGCTGTATTATTTCTCATTATTATTTGAATATTTCTTTTATAAAATGGATTGCGATAACCCTTACGACGACTCTGGCTTGCTATTGGAACCTGTATCTTCTTTAGACGTTGACCTTGGCAATTCTTTGGATACTGCACCCGCTCTACATGAAGACTTACGCTTGAACATGGATAACCCGATTTCTACAGTCTGGATGTGTAATTTATGCATCGCTTTAATTGTGGTGATGTGACCCATAGTAGAAGACATATTCTAAACCTAGATGAAATGCGACATATAATTCTAGAATGCATTGTACCCCAAATAATATACAATAAGGAATATTATTGTAACTGCATTGTTGTCCTAAGGACAGTGGATTGTTGCTCTCATAATATGTCTGTAATCTGGTACTTGGTTTGCCCAAGGTATGAAGTTGTAACTCCGCTAGCTAGGTTCCTCGGTAGTATTTTATTGGTGTACGAAAGTGATGAAGAACATTAAATAAAAATATTCACGTAAAATCACATTTTTCTTCTTTTCTTGAATTAGGTTCGTACTAAACAATTTATATTATCGGTTTATACATAGCTTCAGTTACCAAATAGCAGTTTTTTTATTTAAATAAAAAAATGCACACGCTTGAGCCGGAGCTCCATACAACGTGGCCGTCCTCCTTTACAACAATTCTTAAATGCTCATTAAGAAATATGTTAGTGAATATATTTTGGTGCACATTCAGTATATTTGCGGAATAAAGGGAAAATTAATTAAATTAAATGGGAATAAATTCAAGTAGGTACTTGTAAATATCATCCTTTAATTAAATAACACTATTTTATAGGATTCTATCCCAATTTTTTTATCTCACCTGTATTAGAAATTTTGAGCAGCCATGGTTGTCTTTGGAGTTTATTTCCATGACAATAGTAGTACAAAAATAAATCGCGATATTAATCGTTAATGCTATAAATAATATATTTGTGGACACTTGTATTGGTAACTTTACTTAACTTATTGTGGAAATCTCTTTCAGAATGTCGAAAAAGCTGACTACAAAGTACATATTCTAGTACAAGGTTCAAAAACGCCTAGTTCTGATAATGCCCCTCTGCCAGAAGTCACAGAACCGTCGACTAACGACGAAACAGAATCTGAAAACAAAGAAGTCGACGAAAATGAAATGAAAGATAAAGAAAAGCAAGGAAATTTGGAAAAACCAGCTACATTGTCAACCCCTGTGGCTTCAAGTTCATCAAGTTCAGGCATTCTTCAATGTCATGCATGTCCATTTACAACGACCCGTTTAAATGTTTTGATTCTCCACAACAAAACTCATAGTGTTTCATTTACACCATATACACCATCACCAGTACGGAAAAAACCTATTACGAAGCCATCTTCTAAATCGATATCAGAAACACCAAAAATACCAAAGGTACGAAAACCTCGCAAGGAGAAAAAAGTGACACCTCCTCCTGTTAAAAAGCGTGCAGCAGAAGAAGAAACTAATAATACTGAGACTAAAAAGATCAAAACCGACGAAGAGATAAAAAGTAGCCTCCTTGCGGATTGGGATGATGGTGATGAAGAATCGAATGATGAGTCTTCGGTTATCGTTATGGCGGGGTCTCCTGAAGTTCCTGAAGCGGCGGAATCGCCAGCTATACCAACATCTGCTGATTTATCAATAATACAAGTCTCAACAGAATTAATTTCACCTGTAGAAAAGAAGTTCAATAAATCACCCATAAGTGAAAAGGCAGAGGCTTCAAGTGATTCCAAATATGAGTTTTGCGAAGATGAAGATTGGCCTTTAGAAGCTGACGGTGGTAGAAAAATACCACGTGTTAAAAATCCAAAACGTAAAGAAGATGCAAAGAGCTTAAGTTTAGACGACGACGAAGTTGCCAGAGAGGTTGCTGAGCTACTTAATAAGACTACTGTACCAGAGTTACCTGCAGCACCAGAGCCATTAAAAATTGAAGAAAATTTTCCTGAGCCTAGTATTGTAAAATCCCCCGACAAAGAGAAGTTACCTGAAAAATCTGAAGATAAACCGCCTGAAACACAACCTACGAAAGCAATATTTAAGACAAAAACATTTTTTAGAAGTCGCCATTCCAGAAGTCAAGATGCTATTGGAAAATATGTTGCAGAACAGTTAAATGCAGTAGAAAGAATGGATATAGCAGAGAGTGACATAAATGGTTCAGAAGCAGTCTCTTCACCAGAGACCAGAGACTCTCCTCCGATTGAGCATGTTAAAGTAGCGCGACTTGCCCCTAAAATACAACTTAAGAAAATGAAAGCCGAAGCAGCGCAGCTTCGTGAAAAAGATAAAAACAATTTAGATTATTTCAGTGATTTTGATCTCAATCCTTTTGGTGAGCTTGTAGCTACTAATGCTGCCAGTCCAGTTTCACAACCGGATATCGTACCCACTCCGAAAAAACAAGAGAAAGTTCTACAAGATGTACTATATCCAACGCAAGAAATAAAACCAGTAAATACGGACATAGTAGATCAAATTAAGTCCCCAACAGAAAAATCTAAATATTTTGGGGACAATGCTAATGAAGCGATAAATGAATACCTTGATAAAAAAAGTGATGAAATACAAGTAATAAAACATGCCAGTACTGTTCAAGAATCTGAAACAACTACAACTAGTCCAGACGTAGAAAAAGATGTTCTACAAGAATTAGAAAGTGGCAATGATCTTCAAGTTTCGGAAAAAGTTGACCCTGTTATTACAGTTATTGAATTATCAGAAACAGAATTTATCCAAAATCCGACTGACGAGGTTATTCAAGAGCAAGGCAGCGCTAACAATATTCAAACATCCGAAATCAGTAACATGGATCATGAGTCGGTTACAAATAATATGGATAACGTGAAAGAACACATAAACGTAGTCACTTCCGAAAAGGAAATACACAATGTAATTCAGATACCAGAAATAAATACTACTGTACAAGCACCTAACATAAATACTATCCTAGAACCAAAAGTACATACTATTATTTCAGAAGCACCTGCTTTAACACAGGAGCAACAAATTAATGATATTCAGAAACCAAATTGCATTGCAGATACTAAGCCTATTCCAGTTGTCAAAGGTTCAAAAACTTACGAAGAAACCACGGAACCATATATGAATGAATCAACAGCTTCAGCAGTTGATGCTCTGCTGAGTGTTTCAAGAGAAGCCGATCGAGTGACTAGGGTTATTAGTGACGACCTTCCTGAAGATTTATTTGAAGATGATAATAAAGATAACAATGGGATAAGCAACGACGTTAACGGTTTTAATGAGTTAGAAAATGGTGTCAATAACGATAGATATGTTGATAAAATCGTGGATCCAGGTACTGATGTGAATGAAACATATGACAAAAAGTCCACAGAAAATATTACAGAAAGCATTTCAGATAACATAGTTTTACATAAAGTTGATAGTGTCTCATTGAATGTTGTTGAAGCTATTCCTTCAGAATCAGACTTACAAATTGCAGAAACTCTACTTAATTTACCCTCTACAGCTATACAAAATAAGACCCCTAACGATCATCAAGCAGATAACTGTATTGTTGCAGTGTCTAACGAAGCTAGCCAAGAGGAAATAGTTCCAACTGAAGAAATAGTAATTATTGATAAAAATGATAAATCTTTAAAAGAAAAAGAACTAATAATACCCCATACAAAGTCACTATTAATTTCTAATAATGAAAATACCGGTCTTCGGTATGAAACTGAACAGGAAAAAAGCGAAAATTTGAATGCTGCTCAGTCTCTTGTTCAAATGTCAGAATCTATAGATCATAAAATAAGTATAGAGCATAATCTAGGTACTACTGTTAATAATAGTAAGGATATAATTATATCTGATCCTGGTGCATTTAATATAAAACAAAATAATGGTTTAGATGGTATTAAACCTGAACAAAAAATAGAAATAAAGGCATGTGAAAATAATAATGATAACACAAATGGTAAACATGTCAAATTGGAGACGTCTTCATCAAAGCTATTAAAAATATTGGAAGAACCATGTACACCTAAATTTACTATGAATAAACCGACCATTGTAAAACAAACCACTATTTCAGGAAAAGAAAAGATATTAAATTTTGATGTCGCTAAATCATCCTTTAAAGGGAAAACTGATTCCCCTAAACAAAAAATTATTATACGTCGTACTACGCCTAGTAGAAATACTATAACGAATATCACGGAGATAACTACACCGGACAAAATTATTTTATCGCGCACTAAGAATCCTGCCCAGGATGGATCTGTACAAACGTACACAATTCAAACGTCTGCAGAAGCGCCTCCTGATAACCCTATTATAATACCGCAAAAAGTACGAAAACTAACCAAACCCCCTATGAAATTGCAAAAAATCAAACCCCAAAATTCACTTGTGGCACCCATTACAGAAACCAAAGTTAGAAATGAAACAACCACAGATGATTCTATGTTTGATATCAATTCCATGCCTATTGTTTTATCTGAGGATTTGTTAACTCCTGAGAACATTGAAAAAATGCCCATAGTGATGTCAGATGGGAACATTATAACACACACACCAAATCCACCCAAACTTATTAAAACAAAGCAGCCTGTAGAAAATGAAAGAATAGCTATAACTGCTACTACAAACAAACCTGAAGTAAAGACTTTACTAATGAATCCCGTCACAGAAGTTACCAAAGTAACCACTCCAAATATTCTATCGAAATCATCGAAACTAAGAGGAGCCAAACCTATGTTAGTTATTGATAAAACAACGGGTAAGCAAAAAATTATTATGACTAAACCCGCTGAACCCACTGTTAAAGAGATCAAGCAAACGCCAACGTTGATACAGGCTGTGCCCCAGAACACAGCTAAGGCGGAAAAGTTTTTTATTTTACCCACTCAAAGTTCTCCACGGCCTGGTAGGACACAGAAAATTGTAATAGATCCACAGACAGGCAAAGCACATGTTCTTGTGACGAAAGCTGCAGCAAATACGCAGCAAGTGAGCACAACTGAGAATAAACCCATTTCAGCCAAACTAATTCCATCGTCCACTGAAACCACCACTACCGCAGCGAGCGGTACTGTAATGATTATTACTAATGCCCAAGGTGCTCAATCCAGAATTGTACTTACTCCGGAACATGAGAAGATGCTATTTCCAAAGAAGCAACAACCAGTTGTTTCCCAATTGCAAACTATAGCTCATAGAATATCTACTAATCCTAGTGCTACTTCAAAAACTGTAATAACATCAATTGCACCAGCTCGAGCTCAAAATGTAGCTCCGGTAAAAACTCAAACAAGGATTGTACCCAAACAAAAAAGTGCAATAATTACGTCCAAAGGTCAATTAATTGTTGGTGGTAGGGTTGCTACAACTGCACAAAATATTGCCCCAATGCCCGAAATAAGGCAAGTCCCCAAGCGCATAATTTCATCTGACCCTAAAAAACTCGTTCAGACAATTCAGAAATCTTCAGCTGAGCCGTTGATATTCTTACAACAGAAATCTGGCGCTGTTATGCAGTTAACAACCGCTCAGTTTGAACATTTACAAAGAACTGGACAGATTGTACAGAAAGCCCCCGCACAGCCCGTACAAGAGAATAAGGTGATTGTGCAAAAAACAATCACTGTACCATCTAATGAATCTGTTGGAACCATACTGCATAAACCGAGAGCACGTAAAGCGCTCGCCGAATCACCGGCACCTTTGAAAAGATTGAAACAAGAAGTAGCTATAGCTCCTGCAATTGCATCTCCTGTGCCAAGTCTATCTCCTCTGAGTAACACTTCATCCATAGTGCCATGTATATCAAACACAGTATCGGTTTCTACAACTTCTGCATATTCTGAATTTGAAAATTTCGAAGAACTTCTACCGTCTACGGCCATTGCACGTCAGCATGAGCCTATAGTAACCCCAGTTATAACTCCAGTGGTAGAGCAACAAGCACAAGTTGCGCCACCTCCGGGACCCATTTCTGATGGTCAGTTAATTGCAGTGCCTGGGGAGCATTTCGGTGGACCTCCTGGCTCTTTCTATCTATGCATGGAAGAAAATGGTACTTTTACTCCTATCGACCATCGCCCTCTAGTTTTGGAAAATAATCAACTGGTCCCTATGCCTGAACCCTTACCAGTTATTGGAACACAACCAGAGCGTCGAGATATTCTGGAGGCGGCGTTGGCCAATAGTGACGTTTTCCATGCGGATACACCGCGAGATGAAGCCCCTGATTTTCGAGATTTAAACGCTAATGTATCAGTGCACTGCCGCGTGTCCGAAACCAGTACGATATTGAATCAGGCACCTATCATGACACCAGTAGAAGTGCCTACTAAAGTTGATAGCGAAACGGCTGTGTCTTCAAACCTAGAAGATGGTCTTGCAGTTATCGGTATTACGGCTCATACAGTACCGACATCACTGGAATTGCCTATAACTGTTACGGACCCTAGAATAGCCCCTAAAATGACAGATCCTTTGAGTAGCACCTCCCCTTATACCACTACGAGTCTTTTACCGTCACCTAGCACGGAAATGACCTTTGTGACTACCGAGGAGACCATTGTTCCAATGGGAGGACCGATATCGATGCCGTTGCTTACAGACGACGAGTCTGTGGGGAAGTCTATGCCTATATTGACTGATGAGGTAGCCGAGAGAACTGTTTCATCGGTGGACTCCGCAGTAGGGTCTCCGTCCTCGATAGATGTGCGGGAATCCGAAAACGAGGATAGCAGCCAATGGACACGACGGTTGCTCACTCCAGGGTCTGACACCTCCGAAGCCTCAGCTGAGATTCCACTGCAACCCACTATTCAGCTCTCAGTCAGTGAACTATCTCGTCACAGCTAAATATAGGACATCAGTAGTACATAAACACATTATGAACTTTCGATAATTTGGCAGTTTTACAGCTAAACATCGTTGACTTTATTTATTCGTGCCTATTTTATAAATTACAATGTTTTATTAGTGCAATAGATATTTACATTAGAATTTGTTCTTTTTGGATGTTAGCGTGCAAAATATGTTTATTTTATATTCTTTGGTAGGAACAACTTTTTAACTGTTGTGGAATCTTCAGAGCGTGTTTATTACATATATGATAAAGGGTATCGCTCATTTATCTCTATAATGGTGAGCGTTTGAAACGCTTACAGAGACAAGATTGTAAATATTTTGTAGGACGCGACGCTATCTGATCGGAATGTGTCATGTCTGGACTTGTCATATAAAAATTAAGTTGATTGCATTATTGCATATAATTTTTAGGATAAGGATTTATTGTAAAAATTTAAATTTAATTATGATATTTGTTGGATCGTATGTGTAATATATAAAAAGTAGTTATATATTATTTTTATAACGTCTAAGTAGTTCGTAACTGTCGAAGACTTGTAAATGGAAAGAGTTGTTAAGTTTATTGTGAGGCATATTCACAAGCGGATAAAGGCTGGACTATTATAGAATTGTGAATGCTTGGTCTATCGTCAGTAGACAGATACGTTTCTTATATCAATAATATAGGATTAATCTTAAGTACAATGTTGTTGAAGAAATTTTTAAACATAAATGTCAAAAGCACTTATTGGTTTGTTTGAGTGATCTATGTAACATTTAGATCGGACTATAAATGGAGTCTTTAGTAATAACCTCTATGTAGTTTTATTAAATAAATTTTAATCAAACCTTTTTTCTTATTTTTACTTTTTATCCCCATTTTTTCTCTTTTTTCCGCGTGTGGGAACCCCTGGGGTTTCACTTCACCGGCCTTGATAGCACCCGATAGCCACCGGGGCCGGTGAGGTGGACCTTATGTCGGACTCGAACCGAAAAAAAGCCCGCTGCATACGTGACGGGTTTTTGCGCGGACGGGACGGGGCGGGAAGTTTTGGATTTATCGTTTCATACTAAATATACATATGTCACGATGACATGGACAGGACGGGAACGTGCCACGTACGAAGCAGGAAAAATCTTGTTACTGACGAAGTTGAAGATTTTTCTTGAAATGAAAAATTCATCTTTCCTTATTTACAACATTACAACGTTAGATCTGTATCACTGTCACGGTTCGTATGCATTAACATCAACGGTGTGCCCGCCACGTCCTCGTTCCGTCCCGGGATTTTTCCCGTTACCTACGTATGCCGCGACCTTCAAACCGTTTGCCCCTAATATCATTTGCACTGGTAGAAAATGCCATCACTGTTATATGATTGATGACATAGGTTTAAAGTAAACCTGATGGCAAATGGTTACCTTACTCTATTAGGGTGTGCAACTATAAGATTTCACACGTTGCTTCTTGCACAGGGAAAAGAAGCAAATGTAAATAGGCAAAGGAGGCTTCTTTCCTATTACAACTTTCTTGCCGATAAGGCTAATTGTGTAATAGCTTCTCGGTCAAACTGGTTGGGGAAAACTAGTGTTTAAGTACTTATCTATAGTAGTTTCAATTGGTAAGCTGATCTACTAATTTTTCATGATTAGGTCTGGTTCAGGAAATGAAACAACTGATTAGAAGAATATTGTACTTTTATCAGTTTCAATTATTTATTGCTCCTTGAAATTCATATAAAATACTATATGTATTTTAGTCATATATCGGGTTAATCCATAAAAATATATTTTTGAAATGAATATATGTAAGTATATCAATTTAAAATGCATTTATGTATATACAATGCTGATGATATAAACTTTATTTCTTTATCACAACTTGTGTTTTCTATACTCTTACTACATACTACACTACAAACTACGGTAACAATAGCAATTCATAAATTCGTAATATTAAAATAGTTGCAATAATGTACAACATGGTAATGAATGATTCTTATTCTATAATACTTATCGAACATAGAGGTGTTGGGATACAATTACGTAGATCAACAATTTTCAAAAAAAAAGGTAACGTAATAAGTTATAACAACCTACACAAAAATTGCTTCAGTTAGTTTACATTTCGAACTTTCATAAATTATAACATCTTTAAATTAAAATATAAAGCTATTGTACAAAATATGTAAACAACTAGTTACACCATGTATCTTTCGATGAATACTTAACATAATGATATCACGTGGCAGACCGTAATGACTCAGATAAATGCTGCATTTCTGGTAACTTCTTCCTAGGGCGAGGGTGAAAAGATATGTGAAAATGGCATTTTATTCTGATCTAGATGTTATGCAAGGGCCTGCCGCGTGGTGTTCGGCAGGAAGAGGCACATCAGACCGCCACTGGCGAGCAGCACGGCCACTATGAACGTGGGCGCGGGGCAGTACGTGTCCAGCAGCGCCGCGATCACCACGTTGCCGATGATGCCGCCCAGGCGAGCTGCCACCATCGACACTGCTACTCCAGTAGCTCTGTAATAAAAGGAAAATACATGAATAAGTTTTAGACAGTAATGCTTGGTATGTACTGACAATACTGACATAGGTTACAGGTCGTAATGTAACATGTTGCAAAGCGAGCACTCGGAAAACACAGTTTTATTGATTTATATGGTATCATTGTTCGAACTAGAGGTGTATACCAAATATCAGAACAAGCGGTCAACTGGAAGAGGCTCAAAAAACGAAATTAATAAATAATAAAATATAAAGAAATATTCCACAACATTTTTTACACATCGCTATTTAGACCCATGGTAAGCTTAATTAGCTTGTGTTATGGAATACTTTTTTGTAAATACATACATATTATACATAGAAACACCCAGACAAATGCAAATAGCCAAATTCATGCATACAAATATTTGCACTGAGCGGGGATCGAACGTCTTTGGTAGGAGTCGAGTGAACTACCGCCACGCCACAGAGGCTGTCATTAAGATCATTTTGAGTAGGTACTCTGTTCGTCAACAGCTTCTTGATGCTGACTGTACGCAAAACGGTTCGCCCAGCAAATAAGTAGGTATTATTGTCAGTAGCACATTTATCATCATCTTGGCGTTAGTTTCGGTCATATCCGAGAATTCCACCTCGGAGTCCAAAGTTAACTTTCCGGCTTTTCTTGGGCATCCATGGTGGTGACAGTCGGATAAGGAAAAGTCAGTCGGGTTCTTAATATGTTCGGCCGTGACCTACCGTAAGTTTGTGGGGAAGACTTCAGTGATGAGACAGTCGAGGGAAGCATTACCGCAGGAGATCACTGAACTGAAGATGGCGCTTACGATTAAATTGTTAGTTTTGTTGTACACGAAGTACATGGCAGCTGAACAACAACCAGCCGAGAATGTAGCGAACACTGCGGAAGAAAAGAACACATTTGATGAGCTAAGTAGTTTAACACAGAAGTTAAGTTTAAGTAAGTATATACAATAATATTTTAGAAACAGCCATAATAACTATTTTACCTAAAGCTATCAAACTGTCAGTCTGATATAGACTAGAGAGAAGGTTCAACAAAACTAAAGAAACCGATCTTAGCTGGATTCTTTTTTTTTTATAAAGGACACGTCAATTTGACTTCACCGCGCCTGATGGTAAGCTAAAGGCAAAGTTTCGGAAACAGGGTCACAATCGTTAACATGTACCATGTTAACAGTGGTGGCACTCAGCTTAACGGCCTCATGGGGCGTGATGAAAGGACCCGGGACTGTAGGAAGAAGGAAACACGTGAGTTGGCAGGGAGTTCCAGGTCCGGGTCTTAATGATTAGTAGGATATAGATAGGTAATGCCCAAAAAAGGAATTAACCCTAACCTTTTTACGATAGTAGCGTGAAATACTGGTCCCGTTTTACTTAACTAAATGTCCGTTATGAATTATGATTATTTAATCCTTGTCAACTCAAATTTAAGTAAGTAGATATTTAAGTTACCTAAGAAAAACTTTCTTCCAAGTCTGTCCATGCCCAGTACAGCAAATATATTAGATGGTATAGCCGCGGCCACCGTGATGAGTGACTCCATGAAGACATCGGAGTGTATGTGCGCGTCGCACTGCGCGGCCGCGGAGTGCGTGCCGACCTGCGTCACGTACGCCGTCACCTGGCAGATGTCAGCCTCCGCGTTGTCGTGGGTACGAGACCACTCGTCGAAGCGGTTGAACATTTCGGGGAACCACATCATCAGTCCGTAGTACCTTAACAAGTAAAGTTATTGTTAGACATAAACTAAATATCAATCGTGCTTTGATTATCCTATTGATGCCACACGCGAACATCTATGGCAGTTGTTACGGGTAGTTGGAGCCCTAAAGAGTCCAACAACTGGTCTAACTGCAATGTTTCGATATTGTCAATGAGTTGTGGAGTTCAGATAGCAGTTGTTTAACGGAAAATATCGAAGTTCAGGCAAATCAGCAGTTAGACTTGAAAAAGCGGACCCCATACTGGGATTAATGCTAGGATGAAGAAGATCGATCGTGATATGAGTAAGTAGGTACCTATTGGTTGCGAAATCGAATATCTGTCGGTACTTTCTTGGTATGAGCTGAGTCTCTAGTCAACCGTTTTAGCATGATTGAGTACCTAATGACAAACACTCAATTTTTAGGGTTCCGTACCCAATGGCAAAAAACGGAACCCTTATAGATTCGTCATGTCTGTCTGTCTGTCTGTCCGCCCGTATGTCACAGCCTCTTTTCTCCGAAACTATGAGGCCTATCCTGTTGAAACTTGGTAAGTAGATTCATTCTGTGAACCGCATTAATAATTTCACACAAAAATAGAAAAAAAAGCAATAAATTTTGGGTGTCCCCATACTTAGAACTGAAAGTAATTATTTTTTTCATCTAACCCATACGTGTGGGATATCTATAGATAGGTCTTCAAAAATGCTATTGAGGTTTCTAACATATTCTTTTTATAAACTGAATAGTTTGCTCGAGAGACACTTCCAAAGTGGAAAAATAAGAGAATGATAAAACTTAAACAAAATATATGATGTAGGGTAGGGTGTCTCACAGTGAACCGGGTAAATTTCAAAGTCTTGTAGCGTGCTCGTTTTTCGATGAATGGCTTAAATTTTTGGTGTATTGTTAGTGAATTTATTTGGCTACAATTATACAATAACTTATTGTTTAAATTCCTTTTGGTTTCAGAGTAATGAAAGAATTTATGGAAAACCAGATTTGGTTCAATGTGTCCATCGGGATGTACACATTTAACCGGGGTATTTTCCACATTGAACCACCTTATTAGCCAGATATATTTAGACTAATTTGCATTTAAATTACTTTATAATAAAATAAAAAACTTAGCATCAAACTGAAAATTTACTGGTAAAATCTATTTTTATTTACTTTTCAGCCAATCCTACCCACTTCCTATCCAAAACAAGAAGTTTAATCATTGTACATTGGGATTTTCTTGCTGAAATGTAGGTATGGGAAACGTTTTTGGCAATTTCTGTCTTTCCTAATACTCAAAGCTAAAATGGTCCCATAGTCTTTTGATCCCCACTTGAAATAGGATCGATTGGCACCAAAAAAAATTTTTAGACTTTTAGCATTTTTCTTGCTGATTGTACGATTTTTTTCCAAAATCTGTGAATACAGTTCAAAATTGGGAATTAGGGAAGGTCTCCTAAGAACATTTTACTGTAACTACGATGGTTAAGGTCTACTACTGCCCCGTTTCAAAAATACACCCTGTAGAGCTTCATGGTTTCACAATGTAATGAGTCTTCATTAGTACCTACTAACACTACCTACCTGAACAATATTTTTTGTCTCAAAATACCTACTTAACTCTAAAATCTTATACAACCTAAAGAAGGTACGTTATGCATCACAAAACAAAATAATCAAAATAAATTACTATCTCAGTCTACATTTTAACCACCGGGGTTACACAGTGAACCATGGTTCAAAGTGTACCACCCAAAAGTGGCTCATTGTAGGACAGACCTCGTTTTAATAATTAACCTCATAATTTTACTGGGAAACAATATCGCAGTGTAACGAACTACTATGCATTTATATGTTCGATTATTATGTAAAACAGGGTTTATATAAAGAAACCAATATCATTTACAGCAAAAGCGTGAAAAAAGAAAGAAACTTGCAGAAAAAACTAACTTTTTGAGACAATTTTCGTAAAAATGCTTCTTACAAAACCTCTTCGCCCGCTATCGCCACGCAAACTAGTGGGCAGAAAGGGAAGGTAAATACGTCTCTTTTACCCATATTAGCCCAGTTTGGCAATGTTGCATTTCCGAAATAAGTAGGTGGTTAAATGTAGCTGCCTGGTTCATTGTGAGACACCCGACCCTATGTACATTGCCATGTAAACTTCCACCGAAAATTGGTTTGAACGAGATCTAAGTAGTAAGTATTTTTTAATACGTCATAAACCGCAATTTTCGCGTTTCAATCAATTAACTCAAAAATAATAAAACAGCTTTTTATATTATGTTACTTGCTGCTACAGAAGACTTCATGGGCGATGATACTCGCACTTGGCCGGTTATTAATTAGGTAATTTATACCCGTAAGATTGTCTAAAGGTGTAGCAATAAATGTAAATCTAGGTAATGTAACACTCACCCAATATGGAATGTGAAGTTGATTGTGATAGAGATCGTAGTAAATTTGAGTATAGGCGGAACAAACAACTGTTTGCTATGTTCAACAATATCACTAAACATTTTCCTCAGCTTTGATTTCGGTTCTTTCATCTCAATCTGCTTCTCCGGCTTCGTATGCATCGGCTCGTCAACTAACAACTGTTTGACAGGGTACTCTTCCTTACTGCGGCCTGTGTTCATCATGTATATCCCTCGGAACACTTCCAAAGCGTCCTCATGACGACCAGTCGATATCAAGAACTTCGGGGACTCTGGTAACAGGAAGAGTAAAGCAGCTACCACGAAGGAAGGTAGGGACATCACTAGTAGAAAGATACGCCACGAGTTGTACACGAAACCATTAGTGGTTCCTCCAATTTCTGAAATTAGAATGGAAAAAATACCTAAGTTATGAAGAAATTCTGGTCCGCAGTAGGCGTTTGCGCAGTTTGCGGCATTCTTTAGAAAAGAAAGTAATTCGGGTGGTATTTAAACGCAAATCAAATAAAATACTTTTTTTATGAAATAATTATCCAAATTTCCATCAAAATTACTGATTGCATAGCAGAATACTAAACTCAAAAGTATTAGAAAACACATTACAATTTATTTTCGTAACGTACGGCTGTTTATCTTAATGCAAAGCAGTTTTATTAATGCACTGCTAATGCTGCACGACAAAATAATCCAAATTCACATCAAAAATGCTGATTGAGCACAAACAAACTACTTACTTGCTTATAAAAAAAGTAACCACGAAGACATAAGGCGGGAGCTCCGCTTCGCTTCGCTCTCGCCTTAGTCATCTAACCTAACCTATCCATTTCGGGGTGGGTGGTGATCATTCTGAACTTAATTACTTAGTAGGTATACATGCTACTCGGATAGATATTTTACTTTGACAATGAGTATCTTCTACATACGCACTAGTTAATTTGCTGTGCAGTTAGTATATATGATAAACATTTATAATTTTTGTACTTAGATAAATTTATTTGTATCGCATTACGAGGATAAAAGTAATGTCATGCTGATGTAAAGCCCGACCAATAAAATAAAAACCTTGTACCGGGGGCGCTATAAACGTCTATGAATATTACAACACCAAGTATAGTGATACACATGTGAAATGGCTAGTGTACAAATATCTTAGTTTATGAAACTGTTGTAGACATAAAGGAGACATACACAAGAGCATGGCATTTATATAATACTAGCTGTTGCGCGCGGCTCCGCCCGCGTGGATGTCAATTATCGATAAAAATA
Organism: Eilema sororculum; assembly: GCA_914829495.1. Lineage (NCBI taxonomy): Eukaryota > Metazoa > Arthropoda > Insecta > Lepidoptera > Erebidae > Eilema > Eilema sororculum. The sequence continues at coordinate 11,495,065 of OU618552.1, read as the reverse complement.
ACGTAGTTCCATACAAACTGTCATCCCCATTTCTCTCCCTTTAACGCCCTTGTTCGCGATAAAAGGTACCGCCTATTTCCGTTCCCAAACTCCCAAAATCTCTATATTAAATTTCATCAAGATCGGTTCAGTGGTTTAGGCGTTAAAGCTTAAAATACAGACAGATGAGAGTTGCTTTCGCATTTATAATATATAGCACATTGGCATAAAAATAAAATCGATTTGGACAGAAAAAAAATTCCATTTTTTTTTTTTTTTTTTTTTATTTTGCAATATTTACTCTTTAACGTGTTAGTAAAACTGAATGAAACGGTGATTTCATAAAAAAAACACCATCACAAAGAAGCACGCGCTTGGCGCTATTTGTATTTTTTTGTAGTGATGTTCTTTTTATGAAATTACGTTTCATTTAGCTTTACTAACGCGATGGAGAGTTAGTAATGCAAAAAAAAAAAAAAACGAAAAAAAAAATTTTTTTGTCCAAATCGATTTTATTTTTATGCCAATGTGCTATGTACCTGGAGTACTACTAGGGGTTTTCGGCTTCGTGAGCGTTCCCCTTACACCCAGTATGTTTTAAAGTAGTCCGGTTAAAATAGAAAATAAACAATTTATTTTCATCTCATCACATTTATTAATCATCAAACTCAAAATCGAAATACCTAATTAGTTACAGTTGGTAAAATTAGAAAATTGGCCAATTTCCAATGCGCGTACTCTATGATGTACCTACCCGTCATGTTGACAACTATGTTCGTGATGTTATTTAGATCCTTCCGAATTTTTATCCGACAAATACTTACCTAGTTATATTGTAAATATTTTTTAATAGTTTTCGGCATTTATATAGCGCAATCAAATTCACAATAATTAATACGCACAATTGAGACCACATTGACAGATAATCATAATGACATCTCATAGATTGTTGCCATATGAAGAAATTAGTTCCAATAGTTTTCCGCAATATGGCGAGGTATTTTATTTTATTGGTCGGGCTTTACCTATATTTTATTTTTTTCTGCAGTACTAGTTTTGTTAAACATTCAGTTTATTTGTTGTAAAGTAATTTATTTGATTTAAAAAAGCATATAAATGATGAAATTATATTGATATGTGATTATTTATTTGATGTACAATTAATAATATTCCATTATTTAATATCATCTTCACCCGAGTGCCACTTCTGGTTTCACATAGAGCTTGCACTTTGGAGGTTTACCTATTTTGGATTTTATAGGAGCGACTGTCGTATGACTCCCCAACCTCGAAAAAGAGCCAAAAAGCACGCATTGAAGTAGACAATAATAATTAATTAGCTAGTAGCTAGCAAGTAAGCATAAGACAAAATCTAAGTATTTGATGATAGTATTTAGATACTATCTAAGTATCTATTGAAAGTAATATTTAATGATTACCACTGGGAATGATGACCCACGCCAATCCAGCAACGAACAAGTTGCCAAGAGTCCAGAAGGCCGCCATGAAACTCAACATAGCTCCTCGCTTCTTTTTCGGCTGGAACTCCGCGAAGTACGACCAAATTACAGGACCTGATCCTCCTAGTCTGTAAGTATAACAAAAACGATATTAAAATATGTTATCAAACTTGCGAACGACTGCAATCTTTTTGTTGCGTCTTCCTGGCAGATGGTGGGCTGTTGTGTTTACCGACCGCGGAGGTGAAGAGGCGCGAGCATCTGTATGTGTGTAAATCTTATGAAAGAGAGAAGTATTGTGTTTCGTCGAAGATCCTTAACAGCCTCTGTAACCTGGCGGTAGTGAACGCGACCGCTACGCAGGAGGCGCCGGTTCTATCCCCGCTCAGTACGAAAATTGTATGCATGAACATAGATATTTGCCTTGGACTTGGCCGGTTCGATCCCAGCTCAGTGCAAATATTTGAGTGCATGAATCCTATGTTCATGCATACAAATATTTGCATTCTAGATTCCATAAGGCATTGCTCTAACACGCTAACGCGACGCGTTTCGACGCCGTGCATATATATCAAATGAACCATAATGAACTTAGTAGTGTCACGTGAAAACGTCATTTGAAGTATGGAACGTAATAGATATTACGCATTGCGCTCACGTAGGACATCGGGTCACACAAGCTTTACCATTGACATTCATGGGTCTAGATAGCGTTCTGTAGAATGTTGTATAATATTTATTTATTTATCTTCGGAGGCTAAGGCAGCCTTACTTGCTAACCGATACTTCAGCCTGCTTTCACTTCCAACCTGAGGGGTCAGACAGCAGTCACTCTATTAAAAGTCAAGTTAAAGCAAACAAGCACTAAAACGATGATGTCTTTAGAGAGAGGAGGAGAAATTATTTAGAGTTTTAGAAGAGTCTGCCACAGATTACCTATAATATATTCGCACTAATAGACAAATCCAACAAGATCTTCGGCTGGGTTGAACGAGTTGACAACAAAGATTTCTTTTTGCAAGATATTAATAAATCGTTGATACTTACGCAGCTCCGTTGATAAAACGGAACACCATGAAGAGCTCGTAGTTTTGGCTGAAGGAGGAAGCGACTATGGCGAGTGCGTTGACTATAGAAATGGCTATGAGGACGCGCTTGCGCCCCACGGAGTCGGCCACCGACCCCCACGCGTACGCGCCCACCATCATTCCGATGAAGATTATGCTGTTCAGCCATCCCTGAAACAGATATTATAACATGAGGCAGGTACTAATAGATCGCCTCCGTGGCGAGGCGATTGTGTTTTCAACTGCTACGCAGGGGCGCAGCTTCGATTCCCGCTCAGTACAAATATTTGTATGCATTTGCATTGGTCTGATTGTTATTGTGCCTCGGAGAGCACGTTAAGCGACGACTTAACGTTGTATTTTTTGCAATCTTTTTAATCAATACATGTACTCGTACTAACACGTGTACAAGATTGCCCTGCAATTTTATTATGTTATGAATAATTACGGACAAAGTAATGAAAACTTTTAATGAATCAGCCACTAGATAAATAGGTATTATAAAGTCACTTAGCCTGGGTATTTACCACCACCACCACCTGTCTTTATGTAAATGTTGATAGGTACATCATTGTCACGTTTTTACCTAGAATACCTAGATTAAGGTAAAAAATGTCTGATACTTATTAGTAATACTGTACTATAAATTAATCACTATAATATATAGTAGATAGGTCCCTGCTAACTATTAAGTACCTACTTACTATGTGATTTCATCATCATGGCAGCTTTACAATCGTACTCGTAAGTTGCTCATAAATAAAAACTGTATTTTTTTCCCCACAACTACACAACGCTATCTAGACCCATGGTAAGCTTAATTAGCTTGTGTTTTGGAATCTAGAATGCGGATAAACATACTTAGATATTTTTTTTTTGTAAATACATGCAAATACAAACGATCATTAGGTACATTTTAAGGAATCGATAAGTAAATAGTAAGAATTAGATTCTATCGTGGTTTATTTTAAATTTTTAACACTTAGCCTGACGTTTCGTCGACTACTTTTTAGTTTTCAGCAGTCATGGTCGCGGGGTGAATACACGATTGAAATCGTTTTTTTTAAATAGAAAGTGGTTATAATTCAATGTGTGATACCTATTCGTGTTAACTTCTGACAGTTTCAAATAAATAAGTAGGTAGATAGATACTTAATTGATTTTTGAATCATAATTTATGATTTAACATTTTTTTATTTATTTATTGTACCTAATGTACCTAATGTTTAAGAGAGGTGGTCGTACCTTGGAATGTGTTAAAATCGTTGGCTACTGTATTTGGAGCGAACTCCAGAGAACTTCTAAAGCTTTTCTCGATTAGATTTAATTTGTATTTTGGGGAGCGACTGCCGCTGACCTCCAATGCCCGACTCTCGTCTTTTAATGAGCAGACGACTACCAAAAGATCTTGGTACCATCAGTCAGCAGATGTAATCCACGGAAGGTTATAAACAAATAAAAGTTAGTAATACCACAGATATTATACTTAGTAAAGTTCTTAGTAATACTCTTGTACCTAAGTATATCTTTAGTGCATAATTAATCACCTGACCAGATTTTTAGGTCTATTGCACATTGTCTTTGTCTATGACGCATAATAAATATGACTTTTCAGTGGTTTCCTGTTGGGTCATTTTCGTCAACCTAGATAGGTAGGTACTTATATATTTTGAGAAACGGAAAAGTTACTTATTATTATATTTCCTTGATTTATTAATTTTTTCCTTATTTTTTATTACATTTATGAATGTAAACTGACTTGAAAAAAGTAAAAATAAGTAAGTATAGATAGTATTAAGAGTGCGACTGGCTTCGGGTACAGAGACCAAACCACTGGTGGTTAAGGCTCCAGAGAGAGGAATCTCCTCTCATATTGTGTGCTATATCAAGCCCTTGATCCAAATACGACCCTCACCTCATGAGACACTCGGAAATCAGTCCCTGAACCAATATGACCAATGACGGAATCGTAAGTAGGTATAATGTCTCGACATTGATAAATGTCCCGATGTTAAGAAAGAAAACATGTATCCTACATAGACATAATATTGTACATATACTTACTAAGTACATACTTACTTACTAAGTAGGTGTATCAATCAACACGTGCTTAAACTTGCAGGCGTTATATCAAAAAGCTAATTGCGCTTCTAAGCCAGTCGAAGTTTTGATGGACTCGTGTCCGACTAAATACGACGCAGTTGAGTGAAAATACACGTGTCTGGATGTTGCAGTACATACATATAATTTGCTTAATAAGTAGATTATTTTTGTAAATAGCAAATACATAGAAATATCCAGACAAATGCAAATGAACATATTTCATGCATGCATATATAACAAATATTCGCGCAGGACGGAAATGAAACCGCGAACGCCACTGCTGACAACAGTCTAGTACCTATATTGACGTCATCAAAACTCTGGGGTATTAAATGGGGTATTAAACTTAGTAAAATTTTGGGAACTTCAAAAGCTTTATGTAACAAAAAGGACCCATCATTGTAACATTTACTGGTGTCTGTAATGGTGAACCTTCGCACTATTTAGGTAGGTAATCTGTGCTTTAGTTTTTTTTTTCGTACGGAAATCCCCACGGATACCTCCTCCGCTGGAGCCGGAAGGGGAGGTTTGGACGGACTCGAACTGACTAAAACCGCAAGCTGACTGAGGGTCGTGATGCTAGGCCGGAGGTGAGGTTATCTACGACATATCCTTCGCACCCCGGCTGACCCAGGGTTATCCCTTACGGTCTGGCCCTCCTCGGGAGGGGGTACAACCATGGCCCCGACTCGCTCCCGAGATGGGGAGGCGCGCCGTGGCCTGCTTCTGCTGGGGTGAGAGGCGGCACCTCCCATCACCCCGAGGCCCGCGCTCATAGGGGCCAGAGGTCAGTCTGGGTGTGCTTTAGCTTCCCATCACACGAATTGAAGTCTATATGACCATTATAAGAAGAAAAAGGATCAGTACTTAGCTTCTAGTACTCACTTTAGTTTGTGTAGTAAGGTCTAGGTCGCACTGTGCCGAAGGAAGGATGAAGGACATGGAAATGACGTCCATCTCCTCGGAGGTGCTGACGAGGCCGCATACTGCCAGCAGCAGGTAGTGGAACCGTCCATATCCTGTACAAAGCATAAAGAAACACTCTTGAAATAAAATTTTGAAAGGTTTGTTAGGGAAATGCTCCCGAAAAAGAACGCCATGTTTTCTAAAACGATGTCAATGTGATTAGAAAAAGAACATTAAATATTTTAAAGCCTGTAAATCCTCGAAGGGTTGGGCAGAGGTTTATTGACAGCACTATTCCGCCAACTATGATTTTCAGTCATAGGTATCTATTGCAATTGAGCAGGTGGGCAGAAATGTTTAAGCGCTATACAGTGCCGCGGAAGACCTAGGCGGATGGTTCGCGACGGACGGTAAAACGTATTGAGCCGGTCTATGCGAAGGCATCTCCGCGCGAAACTTCTTCGAGACAACGAGACAAATCCATCCACGACGGGCGAATCCGCAGCGTACTGAATGAGGCCTTACTGTCGGATAGCAGCCCCGCCCCATCCAGCCCTCCTTTATTTGGGTCTGACCGCGCTGGTCTGGGGGTGACCGGTGGAGCCGCCTGTCACCCAAGCAGAAGCAGGCCGCGGCGGCGCAAAGTGCGCCTCCCCGTACCGGGGCTAGTTGGGGACACCGAGGTCCCCACAACACGAAGGGGACCATCTCGAAAGAGATGGTCCTGGATCTGCCGGGGTGCGAGAGATGCTTTCGGCAATTTCACCTCCGGCAACCAAGGACCGAAGACGGCGTGCGTTTTGTCGGTTCGGGTCCGACATAACCGCCTCAGCCGGGTCCGTGGGGGTGGTATCCGTGGGGATTTTGCGCACGATTAAAAAAAGCCCTCCTTTATTAGACTTCTGAGACACTCACGCGAAGAGATGGGGTGACCCTATTCTGTTCCACGCGGAATCAACACGGCGAAACGTTTTAAAAAAGTCTAAAATGTCAAATTAATTCGGGCGAACCTTTCGTCCGAATCACTTGCATTAGTTGCATTTAAAATTAAGTTTACGCGTAATTCGTACGTAGGTAATTCATTCTACTGAATTTATGTATATACAGTTCTATTATAAACAAAAATACAAAATTATATTTAACCATAATACCTACTATTTAAATTAATTTTAACAGTAAATTTTAATGAGGCAGGTAGGTACAGTCAGCGTCAGAAATGTCTGAAATAAAAAGTCTCAAAACGATCTTAAAACCAAGGATATTAATCAAACTGTTTTATTGATTTAAATTGTACTTGATGTCCGAACTAAGAGCGCCTTCACACTAGCGTTTATCCAGCGTAGGCGATCGATGAACGTACGTGCAGCGCAGACGCCGCGACAAGCAACGCAACGCACGCGTCGTGTTGTCACGGTGTCTCTGCTGGAACATACGAGTACGCTGCACATACGAACATACGAGCGCGACGTATGCGCCGCGTTACCGCGGCGTTCAATTAACTCCAGAGGAAACGTTTCGACAACGCGACGCGTGCGTTGCGTTGTCGCGGCGTCTGCGCTGCGCGTACGTTAATCGAACGCCTACGCTGGATAAACGCTAGTGTGATGTGAAGGCAGCCTAAAGGTGTATACCAAATATAAGAACATTCAGACAACAGGAAGGGAAGAAACCAAGGCATTACTTTAAAATCATTTTAAGTATCTACCTAGTTCTGATACTGACTGTACTCTAACTAAATTTGACACAAATTTACATAGCAAATGATATGCAAATGATTAAAAATTTACGTACTATGATTATTACCTTGTAATTGTCTATAAAATACTTCTTAGATATCAGTACAATGTTTTAAGAGAATTTAGATTAGGGACAGGAAGAGACTAAAAATGTCAATCGCATTTTAATCTATTCATAATTACAGTACAGACATAACAAACTAGATTTACATATTTTTATAATATCTGACCTGACATACGTTAAAATAGGTACTTAGCATTCTAATTTTGAGGAAGCTAATGTTTAAATCGGCCTTGTTTAAGGAGAAGTCCAGGGTTCGAATCCTAGCTATTACCATATGTGTCAATTAGCCTAGCGTAGTCCACTGCTGGACATGGCCTCCCAATTTCATCGTTGCTAGTGTACCGTCTTGGGCACTTGTGATGCAGGCGCGATTGGTTTGGGTTACCTAGATTTTTGTAAGGTCTATCTATACACCCAAGATCCTACTAATAAGTATTAAAAATGTGAAAGTCTGTGAAGATGTTTGGAAGGTGGATTTACACCTAACGAGGGAATGCTTATTCTATTCACTCTCCGTTTAATTTCTTTTAGTGTAAACAATAACAGAACATTCGTACGTTTCAGACTAAAAGAATAACAGACAGAATGTATAGAACTAGGTAGGAACTAGGAACAAAGCAAGTGAAGCCACAAAAAGGAATAATAAACTAGTGTCGAATACATAGGGAAAAAGAATTTGGGCGGAGTTCTCAAAAAATCAATGTTTAAAAATGATTGTAACATCATTCATTGATTCCGATAGTTCGTAAGAAAATCAGTAGATGACGCCACCGTCGCCTTAAAGACGTATAAGATGGGAAATTTGAATCACATCGGGCGTGTCTCGGTAGCCGAATTGGTCAAGGCATTCCGCCTGTGAGGGAAAGACTGCGGGTTCGAGTCCCGCCCGAGAAGATTCTTTTTCCCTATGTATTCGATTTGTATAGTTAGCATACATAATGCTGTAAAAATTAAATAAACTAGTGGCATTTCGCTCGCACTCGTGCGTGTTCACAATGAGTGCGAACACGATAGCACTACTTTAATATTTCTTTTCGCGGCTTCACTTGCAAGTTCTGTAGGGCTCCGTCTATATTATTCTTTTAGTCTGAGGATTTCGTTTAAACATGCTCTTAGAATACTCTAGCTCTATGTTCGTTTAGTCCTTCTTTAGAAATTTGGCATTGGGATAGATTACAGTGTAGAATAAAGATATACTTAGAATTTTTTACCTTAGGAATATGTTCCCATGGGTAACAGGAACGGGAATAAAATTCCATTCATTCATTACATTCCTTCTTCTTTGTCCAGCTTCGGGTAAAAGCTAGTTAAGTCTACTTTTTATTATCAAGCAGGTATCTGCGGTTTAAGTAACAAGCACCAAAATTGACACGACACAATCACGCTCGTGTTCAAGAAAGCTCTCGAGTGAACGCATCATGTTTCCACGAGAAATGTATCGTACGACGTTGTTCCCAGAACAGGTGGCATGTTTACACCGTGGAACTAATGTCATTACTTACGTGTGGAATGCCATGTGAGCATTACTCATTCATAAAACTCCGCAATATGGCTCCCTCCGTTTATACTACGGTATTATTTACACACATGACTATGGGTTTTGTTTTGATCCCTCTGTTCACGACATACTATACATACACACATTCATATATGTGTGGTAATGGTTCAAGCATCCTGCGGAATTGCGTGTGATCATTATTGTTTGACGGAAGCTGCTGACACGCTTTCGTCCGAAAACAGCTGACGTTGTGTGTACAGTGAGCATCAGAAAGATGTTGATGAACTGAGTGGTCAATATGATCTTAATTTCTTGGTTTTAGCTTCTTTCTGTTGATGGATTGTTCTGATATTTGGTACACATCTTTAGTTCGGACTATAATACAATTTAAAACAATAAATCAGTCTGATTTGCTCATAATACCTTAATTTTAAGATCATTTTGAGACTTGGTCAAAATATGACGCTGACTGGTACTGGCCCTCGATTCTACTAAAGGCTAAAGCACTGTGTTGCCATAGTCTGCGCTAAAATACATAGAATTTTAGACTTTATTTCTATACAAGTATTATTGAAGTCCAAAATGAAATGAAAAAAGTTTCATTGCACTTTTTCATTCACTAAAGCGGACCCCAGACTCCAAGCTGAAAGCTTCGCGACTGAGATTTACGCTAAGATGAAAAAAAAAAGACAAAGAAGACTTTTTTATTCACTCTGTAAAAAGTTATTTAATTTTGAACTTTATCACATCGCTTTAAATTCTATTACTTAATGACGTTTTTGCAGTCGCTGCGGCCCCACTATAGTTTGGCTTTAATAGAATCGAGGCCCTGATCTGAGGCAGGCATGCCTCCATTTGATTGGGATGACTTGTATGTATGGCTTGGGAGTTTGGGAATGAAGCGGTTGACTGCTTTGACAGTGGTTTCAAGCTTCGATGCAAATTCAATACACATGTATTTGTACTCGTATCTAGGTATAAGTACAGGTAAATATGTGCGTATTTGCGCTATGTTTTTACTACTTATGTTTTTTTTCACGCCCCTCCTAAATAACCCGGGATTAAAGGAAGAAGAGAATAGGCGTGTACCGAACTGCTTGGTTCGCGATGGTGTCGTTATAATTAATCGATTGCTCCATACATCATCATCTAAATCCTGCACATGTTGTTCGGGATAGAAAGGGAGTCTAGATGTTTTTTTATATAGAAAGACACGTCAATTTGACTTCACCTAGCCTGATGGTAAGCTAAAGGCAAAGTCTCGAAAAGAGGGTATCGTAAACATGTACCATATTAACAATGGTGGCACTCAGCTTGACGGCCTCATCAGATGCCTTTTCACGCGAGACTGTAGGAAGAAGAAAACACATGAGCTGGCAGTGAGTTCCAGTACCTATGTTTTTTTTTTTATTCAGGACACGTCAATTTGACTTCACCTCGCCTGATGTTAAGCTAAAGGCAAAGTCTCGGAAAGAGGGTCACCATCGTAAACATTTACCATGTTAACAGTGGTGGCACTCAGCTTGACGGCCTCATTAGATGCCTTTTCACGCCCCGCTTGAAGGACCCGGGACTGTAGGAAGAAGGAAACACGTGAGCTGGCAGGGAATTCCAGGTCTTAGTGGTGCGGCATAGGAATGAATCACTGAAACGCTTGGTTCTAGCAGGTATACTCTGCACCGTAAATGGATGGCATCTTAGCCCTGCACGTGTCGTCCCGTGAAGGAAAGGAGAGGGTGGGACTAATTGGAAGAGCTCGTCAGAACATTCACCATGGTAGAGACGGTAGAAAACTGCCAAAGACGCAACATCTCTACGCATCTGCGCATGTATGTTGATGCGTTTTCTTGGAATTGCAATTTAACAATCGCATGGTTATAAAACCTCTCAACGTTGGAAGAGGCCTATGTCCAGCACTGCAATTCACTAAGCGAGCACAACGATGCGAGTCGCAACGTTGTGCTCGATAGAGATTGTCATTGGTCGGATTGTATCACGTCACTGGAGATCGACCAATGACAATCTCTATCGAGCACAACGTTGCTACTCGCATCGTTGTGCTCGCTTAGTGAATTGCACAGCAGCAGTGCACTGCGATAATTGATTGATTGATGGATAAATATAATTATTGTTTGACACAATAATATATTTCATATTTAATGATCGAAGTACCTTCCTAGGAAGCGATAGTTATATTACCTTGAATAAAGTTCAAATGGATAATCCATACTAATATTATAAATGCGAAAGTAACTCTGTCTGTCTGTCTGTCTGTATGTTACGCTTTCACGCCTAAACCACCGAACCGATTTTGATGAAATTTGGTATAGGGGTAGATTAGACCTTGAGAAAGGACATAGGCTATGTTTTGTCGCGATAACCGACATCCACGCGGGCGGAGCCGCGGGCAAAAGCTAGTTATTGTATAAAGCGCTAATAGGTCTTGTAGTGTAACATCATCATTTACCATCACTACATACCTCTCCGCATCACTACATATCTTCAAAATTACGCTACAGATTTCAATGCAGTTTTTTAATAGATAGAGTAATTCAAGAGGAAGGTTTATATGTATAATACATGCTCAATATAGTAGAGGGTGCAGCGGGAATGGGATCAGACGCCACGCGGGCACAATACAAGTGAGTGTAGTTTAGTCCGGTTTCGTTTAATGGATGTTCACTGGTGAAATCCAGTTATTCTGCTGCATTCACGGCATACAGTTTTCGTGCAAATAATGCATGCATGCAAAAGCATGTGTATTTCTTTGCACGTAAATTTACAGCTTTTTGTTTCATAGTATTGATAGGCTAAAACTTTTGGTCTCTAATAACCTAGAACATACCGGTTAATTCGATTGCTCTTTCGAAGTCAGCTTTTGAAGAGTTGCTGCCCTTTTCTGGATCGAGCTTCACTGGTGTCTTCAGCGACGGAACGATGCCTGAGAACAACATAAAACAATTAAGGAAACAAAAATATGATAAAAAAGATACTCATCTATTTGAGAACCTCCTCCTTTTTGGATGTCGGTTAAAAATGAATAAAACCTCCATGAACAATTTCAATGAAACTCGATACGACTTTTATATCTGTGGACCGGTCAGGGTACACCCATCCATGATGCTATAAGTTGTATTCTGGGCAAGAAATTGGGGTGGATTCGAAATACATCGGGAAAAAGAAGGACTCAAGTGGGACTTGAACCTACGACCTTTCCCTTACAGGGGGAATTAAGCGTCGGTAGCTTAGTGGTTAAGGAGTCGGCCTTACGATCGAGAGGTCCCGGGTTCGATCCTGGCCATTACATTAACAACGTGAACCCACTCCTAGCACAAGCAATTTAGCTTATTTGGAGGGGTTAGAGGGAATATTAGTAACTTCGGTTCTAATATTCTTTTAAAAAAAAAACAAAAAAAACTGAGCATTTGAGTCACACCTGAATCACTTCAAATTTTCCTTCTCTTTATATCCATCTTTAAGGGCGACTGGGATGGATTATCATAGAATGTATGTAGGCATCTTTTTTCCTAGTTCACGGTAGGTCCCACTCGTACCAGGGTTGTAAAAGTCAATGATCATTGCCGCCAACAGGTTACATTGCCGCCTATCTACGTCATATTCTGTAGGTACACGTGTTACATGTAATAAAATACTTGTTCAAATATTGACAGGCTAATGGTTGTATGCACGGTGCGCTCACATGTTTTAATTAATGAATATTTTATATATAAACTAGTATTGAACTTTTATGGTAATACATTAAGTATAGTAATATGAATAATAATAAAATTATAAGACGTAGATATAGATATAATGTAAATGACAAACGTGTCTACTTTTCTTAAACATCTTACTTTGGCAATTCAGCTGTATAAGTTAAACAAGAAATTTTCAAGGCTATTTAGACCACTTTATCAATATGCATCTAAATATGTATTTCTAGCTAATCATAGTAAGAGATTACCTGAATATCCAGAAACAAAAAATCACTAAAATTAGCTTAAAATTCATATTCAAATTCAAAACATTAATCAAATCATATCATATTGAAAGTCATGTTATGGGTGAATTTCATTTACCGTGCGTAGGGTAGAAGTCAATATCAGAAGAAGACGGGCCTAGAAATCCGACCGAGAGGTCTGCTAATAAATTTTAAACTCTAACTCTAGAGAGCTTTTTTTTTTATTTCCGTGCGGAAATCCCCTCGGATACCCCCCCAGCCGGAGCCGGAAGGGGAGGTTATGTCGGACTCGAACCGACTAAAACCGCACGCCGACTGTGGGTCTTGGTGCTAGGCCGGAGGTGAGGTTGTCATAGACATATCCCTCGCACCCCGGCTGACCCAGGGCCATCCCTTACGGTCTGGCCCTCCTCAGAACTCTAGAGAGCAAGGGTGCAATATCGCCTTTCTTTATCCACCTCGACTCACGCACGATTTCGTGCAAATAATCTGCACTAAATTAGATCAGTATTATATGCACAACTCAGAGACCCTAAACAATATTTCCTATGTAGATGGCACCACCGTCGCCCTTAAAGAGAAGGAAAATTTGAAATGAGTCAGGTGTGGCTCAATAGCTCAGTTGGAAGAGCATTCCCCCTGTAAGGGAAAGGTCGTGAGTTCGAGTCTCACTTGAGCATTTCATTTTTTCCGATGTTTTTCGAACTTAAAAGTTAGCATAATAAATACTATAAAAAAAAATTCATCCAAATATTTCCTATCTTAATCAATTTGTTAATTAGTTGTTGATAAAACTCACCAAGCTCGACAGTTTTGGAACCAGGTCCGTTGAGTTGGTGTTCCCTTTTTACATCACAATCTGTAACAAAAAAAAAATATTTTGATCAACATTGATGCTAATTCTGTTGTGTCTAACTAAAACTAAGTAAAACACACTAAAAATCTCTAAAATGATATTATACACGGTTACGTATTAATAATAATAATAATAATATTCATTTATTTCAGGCATTTAACATCCCATATTCTTATTACACAAAATTATTATTACATAATTATTTAGAAATTAAATTAAAGTAATAATAATATTACAAAATTGAAAATTAAATGTCAAAAAATCAAAAAATCTAAAATTAAAAATTAATTATTAAATTAAAAAATCAGATTCAATTTCATAATATTAATATAATAATAAAACAATAACATAAATACAAAAAAATAAAAATAAAAAATAAATAATAATAATTATAACATTCCAATTAATTCGCCTACGTCATTAAAACATTATAATATATTACCTACTATCAAACAGCAATTAGGGCAAAGAAAAAAGTCCGAAATCGATAACACTAAATTACACTTAGGTACAGGCTAAAGCTGGCATAATGTATAACAATAGTTCCGCACAGTTTTAGTAAAGTTATGAACTACGTTTATTTTTATTTTTAGAAAATAAGTAGGTAGGTACTATAATTTTGTTACAGGCCACAGAAAGGACTATATTTACATGCCTCATACACAGCTCGAACTGTCGCATTCCTTGAAGATCGAACGCGATTCATAAAGGAATGCGACCTCTTACGCATCACTGCAAAAAAGTCATCAACCCTGTTCGCAGCAAACATACCAGACGCACTACACCGCCATGGAAGTTGTAGCATAGCTCTAAAGGCGTTGTTGTATTGCACGCGTAATGCGTGGTAGCTACGTTGAGTGTACTTCTTCCATAGTTGACATGTATAAAACGACTGACAGTACGCCCCGAACAGAGTGATTTTTACCGCATCACTACATTGAGCAAATCTGCGAGCTAGCATATTGCCCACTGCAGCTATACTCCTTCTCTGTCTTTCCATATCATCATCATCTCCTAGGTCATCCCTAAGTATATGCCCCAGGTACTTAAATTTAGTGACATATTTGAGTAGATTACCATTTAGTGTGACAGGGGGTGCAAACATGTGTGACCTATCACTTCTAAATACCATTACCTCCGTCTTTTTCACATTATAAGTCAGTTTATGAGCACTAGCATACTTTTCACATATGGATATCAGTTTGTTCAAGCCGTTGATAGAGGGACTCAACAGGACCATATCGTCCGCGTAACTGAGGTTATTACGGGTTGATTGTTTATGTAACAGCCGACTCCCGATCTGTCCAGTTCCTCCATCAGGTCGTTCACATACAGGTTAAACAGAGTTGGTGATGTCAGACCCCCCTGTCTCACCCCACAGTCAAGTGTATATTCACTCGACAGGCTACCACCCCATCTCACGACGTTGGTCTGCCTGCCGTACCAGTACTTAAACAGCTCGATGATATTTCGCGATATACCTGCTTTCTCCATCTTTGTCCATAACAGGTTATAATTAATGGTATCAAATGCGCGACTTAGATCGAGGAAGCAGGCATAAATACTCGTCTTTTGGAATTAATTCGCCGAAGTTCATTTCAACTTCGGTCGACTTAAACACGGTTGATACACCTGCGTTTAAATCGCATATAGGACGATTCGACTACTGTTTAAGTTACCTACGTTTGATTGCACTATTGGACGATTCACCGAATGGTTGTTTAAGATATTGTTTATTTCAACTAACGGAGGACTCGATCACCTACGGTTCCTGTATGGGTGGTTATAAAAAAAGACTAACATTTAACGATTATTAGTAGTAGGGTGAATTTCCCGGGACCAAGAATTGCGTGGCATCGATGAAATCGGTACTAAATATCATAGTTATAATGCTCTAACATTTTTTGCTGGTTAGGTGAAATAGTGATCTATGTGGGGCACTAAATATTCTATTAAATAGGATTATAGGTACTCAAAAAAAAAAACAAAATACACCGAAATCTTTCATTGCCGTGTTTGTCCACACGTCACCTACTGTGTCGTGATACCTCATTGATAAAAATCTATTGGTTATTTTTATTAATACCTATTTTTAGTTGATACGTGAATAGTTAAAGTATTGTTAGGAAATACATTTATTAAAATATTTAAATAATACAACGAATGGTTAAAAAAAATACATTTGTCCCAGAACTGCCTGTCATCGCCGTGTTCTAAACATATTTTAGAATATTGTCTTATCTAACGACTTGCGTCCTCCCTTATATGCGCTAAACGTTGCATATTGGTGCCGCCTAAGTGCTCGACGTGGTAGAACGTATGCACGTACCTGCGTTTTGGCACCATAGATGTAAGTATACCATTTTTATGTTACTGGACATTTTTTCTTTCATCGCCGTGGATAGGCATAACTTTCTATTTTAATAAGTTATCCTCTTGATTAAACATTCAATAGAACGCCATTTCTCTTGTTTATTTTTGTGAAGTGATTAATACTTCGAATAATTATTAGATTTTTTGTTATTTTATATTTTTGTCTTGTTTTTCATTGCCATGCTTTCATTGCCGTAGTTTCCGTGGTCAAAATTTGCTATGGCAATGAAAAAAAAAACACGGCAATGAAAACAAAATCATTGCCATGCATTGTAAAACGATTTAGTTTCATTGCTGTGGCCTGATGTTTCATTTCCGTGACTTATGTTTTCATCGCCATAGTATGATTATTGATTAGGCATTACATTATAGGTAGCACCAAATACTGACATTAGAGGATTCGAAAACTTTCTGCAATACGATGAAAGATTTGATGAGTTTTTTACTGTACAATCAATTATAAATAGTTTGATTTTAATAATGGTATATTTATATGGATAATTGTCAAGACTATGAAGAAGACCCATAACCGATGTGGGCTGTGACTATTTTATCTTTAGATTTTATAAAAATGTTTTGGTTTCGCTTCACATTAAATATTGATGCGTAAATTAAAAACTTGTGGTGTACTATGTATGTTGTTTGCATTTACTTTTGCATAATTAACAAAAGTATACCATATTATTTGTTTTATTCATATTAGTGTATTGTTAATTTCTTTTTTGTGCGAAAGAATTTAAATAAATGATTGGACAATTCTTTGATTCTATTATATTTGTTTAATTGTACCTACTCCTTTTGCAGATTTTTAACCTAGTATTGATTGTATGTAAGTAGGTATATAAAGTATTATGTTTTATATGGATTTTCAGTTCTGTGATTGATTCTTTCATTCCCTTGGCATAATTCTTTCATTGCCATGGACGCTTGTTTCATTGCCGTACACACATGTTTCATCGCCGTGGCATGTAATTTTTAATCTTGTATATCTCGTTAGTCTTTTTAGTTATCTGCTAGATATTAAGCGAGAATACATATAATATCAAAACCTTTAATGAACGCGATATTTTTTTATTATAACACTTAAGGTAAAAAAATCCACGGAAATGAAGATTTTAACGGACCTGTTGAAATTCACCCAGTACTTAGTAAAAATTTGAATTAATATTTTGCTGTGTTGATTCCGGGTGGAGTAGAATAGGACCACCCCAACTCTTCCTGTGGGTGTTGTAAGATCCGACTAAGGGATAGGGCTGTTCTCCATCTGACAGTAAACATACAGCAACACCAAGGGCCCGCTAGACGGCAATAGGCTCGCCGCATATTACGTCGTGGGATCGAAAACAAATATTTATATAGAGCGGGGATCGAACTCGCACCTCCTCGCGTTCTCTATCATCACGCCACAGAGGATGTACGTTATGTAAATTAACATCTAACAGATGCCTGACAAAAGGTCCTGATGAATTTAATATTAAACACTTTACTTGAACAGCTGTTTTGAAATGGCAAAGTAGGTAGACAACCATATAGTTGCTTGGTTCTCATTAGTTCCAGTCGTAATTTCTGTTCCTCCATGGAACAGAAATAACACCTATTTTTAGCTTCTGTGGCCTGCCACAAGGTAGTGCTATATATATAACTGAATTGTACAAATTACAACCACGCGATGTTTTCTACATTGTACTTTGTAATTATTACTGTGAAAGGCTGTTTGTCTACTTAGTTTCGCTATGTCTTGGGTCGCAATTACTGGTAAGCTGGCAATACTTTTGGAGGAGAGCAAGGCTGGAGGAGCCTTCTTGAGGAGTAGGTACCTACACACGAATGCCCATAGCCCGGCCAGTGACCCTTAGGTTATCAGTGTATTTTGATCATAATTTCTTTCAGCTTTGTTCTCAGTAAGATCCGAGGACTTCAACTCGGAGCCTCTAGTTCCCTTTTCCGACTTTATCCACTCTAGTTCTTATGGTATTGTGCATCAATGGTGGTGAGAATCTATGGTCTCATGGATTATTGGCACTGAAACTGTGATGTAGATACCTATAACACGTGCTATTTCGGTTCAACAGTTTGGGAGTTCAGTGACACACCTACCTACATTGCTAAAGTAAAAAAAAAATAACATAAGAAATACATTACATTTACAAATAGGTGCTACATAAACAATATAACAAAATCTATTCTTATTGTTTTGTATCCAGTTTAAAAATAAAAGAAATTAGCCGTCTAAATTCCATTTTAGACAATGGTATTAGTACCTATTATTTCGCACATGAGTTTGCGGTGACTTATGCAGACACAGTCTGACAACTGTTAACCAAAAGTATAGCATCTACTTTTTGCACTTCATGTGCAACTCACAGCTGTTAGTAGGTACCCTTAACACGAAAATCTATCGTAATCGAATCGTGAACATTATCGAGGCAGGCTTCACATATGCAGGCGACCAATCGCAATGCTCCGGTCTCTTCTCTCGATATGTTTACAATAGTTTTTCGTGCTTGAGGCACAGATAGCTACGATATGTATTATCTATTGCGCTAGTAATTTTTGTCCACGTATTTCGCAGCCATCTGGTTAAATCAGCCAGCTAATCAGACGCCAGAATGACTGAAAATCACTTGACATTGCTGAACTACTTACATAATTAGAATTAAAATAATAAGTTGGACTGACTGATGTTTTTTTAGTTGGCCTCTATCTTATGACTTAGTGAGTGATGTTGAAGGAGTCCCCGGTTATAACATAGTAATAACAACAGTATGATAATACGATCTTTCTTTTAAACTTCATTGATTTAGATGTTTAAAGCCCGTATTCTAGAATGGTATTCAGTTCTGTATCTCAATTTATCTGAACGTCCTCTGAAATCGAGATTCAGGACTGAGTGTCGTTCTATAAGTTGACGATATTGTATAACAATGATCTACAGATACCGATTCAAGTCGTCACATTTTTATTAACATATGGTTGTTAAACAGTAATGAACAACATTTTGCAATCCTCTGCGAATACCTTGAAAAGTAAACCAATGTTAAGATACTGTCCTTCAGGTAAAACCTTAAAATCTATTTATATGACGCCGTTTATGTCGGCCATTTTGGCATGGAATCTGGCCTCTCTAGTATTGTCCACACCGAGATTATAATGACTCAAACATCAATGAACGCTTCGTAAAAAGGTAGGTCAGGCTTTGTATCTTTTGACTCGTCTGGATAGGGGCACTACATTATACCACTAAGTGTTTATATCAATACAAAAAGTAATATTCGCGCAATAAGTCAGAAAACCCGAACAACAACCTACGTAACGGTTATTATAATCTTCAGGGTAACAATAAGTATATTGAACTAAGGCTATTACTCTTAGAGAGGACAGGGAAGGCAAACGAAAGAGATGATGAGGACCTGAAAAAACTGGCTGCGATGGACTGGATGCGGAAGGCGGCGTTTTGGGAGCAATGCTGCATATAGGAAGAGGCCTATTTACCAGCAGTGGACCAACAAAAAGGTGCATAGTTTTACGATCAATAGATTAGAATAGGAATAGAATAGGTTCTCAATAGATTTACAGCTTCCTTAATAATATTTATTATTGCACAAAGAAATAAAATTACAAGTGCGCTGCCAGCGCGGCAGCGCTATAAGACCTTGCCCGGCCCCATAAATAATATCTATACACAATATCATACCTAACTATTTTAATGCCAGATATTTGACTATAAATACCCTCCTCAAAGAACCAGCCCATCCCATTTCAGGAATTTATTGAAATTGTAAGTAATAGATATTTTTAGAGAAGAATGTAGTTTTAAGAAATAAAAATAAAAGGCTTCAAATACGCAATGCAGAGCTCTATAATCTGATTTTACTCGTAGAATTCTATGATACTACCTACTAATACTCGTATATCTATAGATTGGTAAATGTGAAAGTTGTTAAGATGTTAGGTAGGTACTCTATGACGTTCAAACGGCTGAACGCATCTTGCTAAAATTTGATACAGGATAGATTATTATAGTCTGGAATTAGATTACTTTTATCCTTGAATTGAGTTCCCATGGCACGCGAGAACTGGAACAGGAGATTACGCGGGCGTGCACCCCTATTCTTACTTATATAGAAATAGTGAGGGAAAAATTTAAATTCTGTATTTTTAGAGATACTTACTGTGAGGTTTTTTGGGCCCGGGGTCAGTTTCTACCATCCTATGCGGGCGGGATGCTGTATATGGTCTCGTGGACTCTTAAAATATCTCACTGGGCTGTGGGTCGCTTCCAACGGCGCACTGCTCGTCTGAAACAATCAAGAAAATAACTAGTTTAGTAATTAATTAAGTAGATAAAACACAAAAAAAAGATAATCTAAAGTTCATGTTTTACTCGTAGGAGGCAAGTTTTATCACGGATAACGGCAGATCAGAAATTGAATCACCTTTCGTGTATAAAAATAATGTGTTGCCTTTTTAATTAAGTTCATGACTAAATATATGTATGTGCAATATTACTGTTGCAGCTAAAATGTGTGCGAATCGCCACCTGTAGAAATACTAGAGGTATCGATTCGCACACTAGGTATAATAAATACAGGTTGTGCATCGACTACTGTGCACCACATGGGCACTTCCATAAGTCGTCATCAGCCCCATATAAACCCATATTTTCCTATCATAGTGCAACCTTGTAGTCTACATTCTTGTCTACATTTTTTAAAACTGTAAATTTCAATTTGTTTGCTATTTGTTGTTATGGCCTAAACATTCAAATTATTACGCAGAGCGCCGCTCGTAAAACAAATGGATTTTTCTGCCATGACCGCACGTGACTGTATATATTTTTAAACTTGTTGAATTCGTACCTACACTCCTTTCATGCCGTAAAACTGGTTTGGATTAAAATTTATTTCAGACGATAGTGCCCAACCTCTGAACGCGCGTCGCGTATTATCGGTCGCGTAACGCCAGAACAGACAAATGTATAGAAAAAAACACTTGACCGTTCACACTCAACCGATGCTACGTTAGTGCGTCGAGTGTGAACCGATAATACGCGACGCATGTTCCGTCAGATATGAACCTTCCCTTAATCCCGCAGACAAACCGATGGGGCTATGTATACCTAACTATGTCAAAGATTTGTTGAAATAAATAAATCAATAATAAAACAATATAAAAATGGATAATCTATATGATAATGTAGGTATTTGACATTGTTACGAACGTAAACAAATAATATTTCAAGCATAATGAGTGATATTCGCGTAACGTTAGATTTATTTAAAAATACAGTTGTATTGAAACTCAAATAAATTATTTTGAAAGTACGACACTTTCAATTTCAAAAGTTTGTATCGCAAAAGTTCTTCCTCTATTTTGTATAATTCGCGCTACGGCTTTTGAAATCAACACAACTCTAGCGTATTGCGAGAATACGGTTAAGATTGGGTGGCTACGGTATTGTAGACACGCTCTACAAAAAAAAGAAAATTAATTGGACTCTACTTCCCTACGTAAATATACCAAAAGATAAGCCATCACTGTATATAGTATGATCCAGCGGGACTTGTTGTTTAGATAACAGATACAAGACACGAGCAATGTCAGCGGGAAAATAATATGTATGGTAATAGGACCTTAAATAAAAGAATTCCTTACATATTAAATAGCTTACCTGTAGAAATAAGGAGAGAAAATAAAACAAACTTGTTTAAAATTAAATTAAAAAACCACCTAATCGACTCACTGCTATAATGTGACACCATAAAATGTGTGTACGTATCTATTTAAAATCCATAAGCTATAAATAAATATTGTCAGATATACCTAAATATTTTCTTAATCCCACAGTTAAACCGTTTGTACGGTTTTGTGGGACAATTAGTTCATAAGATGTACATGTAATTACTGTAAATAAATAAATAAAATAAATAATGTAGCCGAAACTACCATGTTACCTACATATTATATAGTCTAGGTATGTATAGCTAGATTGTCTAAACTCTCGAACCATATACGTACCTAGGTACTTATAGGAATTACCTATGTTGTACTAATGTAAGTGCATAATATCTACTTACTGCGAGAGGTTAATAAACTGCATTACTGATTCAAGGTCTACAGTATTTAACTTCCTAAGTCGATCTCGATAGTATGTAATTAGGTACCTACTTCTGATACTAAGACTTGGTTTCACCGCTGAATATAAATACGTTTAATTTGATTTGAACTGTGTTAGTTCACTTAACCAAATTTCTTACCCTTTTACCTACTCAATAATAAATAAATTAGTGACAACTGAAAAAACGCTGCGGTTTCAATCGGTTCGAATTCGACATTCCCTCACCTCACCGTTAGCTACGGTGAGGTGAATTTCGAGGGGTTTCCGAACACAAAATAAGGTGATTTAGTGGTTAAGCACATGAATAAGTTCAAAGTTTATCTTAAATACTTATAAGGCTTGCCCTGGGCTTCGACGTAAAGGGTTCAGTCGCAATCGAGACGCGACTTTTACTTGAGAAGTTTATATTTTATCCTCCTCCGACCTTTTTCCAACTCACTTGGTGCCGTCTTCTAGTCCAGTTATGAAACAACCGTACTTAAATATTTTTCGGTAAGCGACTGCCATCAAACCTCTACAGCTCATGGATAGTATCGAAGCTCTGTAGTTAGGCCATTCGTGACACGGAGGGGTCTTAATGTGTAAGATGACAACCATCGTAAGGCTGACCTAGCTAGTATTGCTTAACCTTGCAATGTGCTAACCTGCTCCTCAATAATCTACATTATACATGTCTTGTGTAAACAGGCAGAACTTGTCGACCTTGTCTAAAATGAGAATGGCATGTTATTTAGAACTAATAGGATACCGTCATGTATTACCATTCACTTTCACTATAACTGTTCAACTGTCTCTCTATAATTGAGTGTTTGTTTATGTTAATTTTATAGAATGCAGAAATTTTATCTCAATGATTAATTTCATTTTTTATTAAGCATGCTGTTCCACCAAGATTTGATGAAGAAACTCTTGAGCAGACTTACTTTTTCAAGTTGAGTGGTCTTTTCGTCAAGTGCCACAATCAGCATGTACTTACACTGACATAAGGGTGAGACTGGATTGAGCACCAAAGAAAGATGGAATGGAACCCCATATACATATATGACTTTAATCATCGTCATCATCTTAGCATTGTTCCCCGTTTTATTCTATGAGCTCGAGGTCCGCTTACTCATACTCCTCCTTTTTTGCAGTGTGAACTTCCAACTCCAAGAGAAAAACATGCGCCATAGTGTTTTTTACTTGCGGCAATCCCCACGGGTACCCCCCGCCGGACAGCGGTGGTGGTTATGTCGGATTCGAACCGCCCGAAACTCGGGCCATTAGTTACCGGGGGTGAAGTAATCATTGGCATCGCCCATCTATCAGCAGGGTTACAAGCAGGAGAGTCTGGCGTGACCCTGAAGGTTTTGATGACCAATTACACCTCATATTGTGCGATAGGTGGGACTGTCTGATGCTGGGGCACTGGTGTCCTAGTATTTTGGTGGTCACAAGTTTACCTATTTTATTTTATTTTATTGTTACTAACACTAATATTAAGATTATTGTTGCTAACACGGTATGGACCCTGGTCAGATATAAATGATTTTTATTTTATTTATTTATTTTACATTCTTTGTGTAGGCACAAGGGGCATCAAAAATCCAAATGCATTTTTTAAAATATATTTTTGTAACCAAAATTCAATTGTGCTGTCCAAGCAATTGAGAGGGGTCAAAAATAATTGGAATTCGAATGAATTCTCCAATTTCGCATCGAATGGGTTCACGTAATGTAATGGCCACAATTAGAACCTAGGACCTTTAGATTGTTAACCTCCATTCAAAACATACTCAATCTGGATAGATTGCGCTAATTTTAAGATTCAGGTGCCATCATGTAAGTACCTAAACGAAACAAAATGCTTGAGTTAGGTACACGTAATTAAGATGGTAGTGAATTGTACACAAAGCACCGTATAGTGGCAATAGTAGGATGTAACAATGGACGGGAAATGTCTGTCAACGTGACACATCGCTCGCCACTTCAGTACCACCCGGCAGACCTTTTCAATGCTAGATGCTATGAACATTATTTAAATGATTTATTTTCATTGTGACGAAAAATTTTAGATAAGATTGAAAAGAATAGAAGATGTAGTACTTAGTAGGTAATTGGTAGCTTATTGGTTTAGAAGTCAGCCTTGCGATCGAGAGGTGCTGGGTTTGAATTTTGGTAAGTCCACTACTAACCAAAGTAATTTAGCTTAACAACGCTGAAATCATCTTACAAAAATTGTATTCAATTAACGGAAACAATTTATGACGTTGCAATTGTTTTAAAGGCACAACACACTTGCATAATATCCTTAAAATCAGGAAGGTTCGGATTTCAAAATTCTGGGCAACTTTAACCCTGAAAATATTACTTAGGTACCTGTAGTACACAGGTACTAAAGAGGGATACAAAATTACTGGTTCCAGATTTAAGCCAGTACCGGAAAAACCTGCGAAAAGTCGAGAAATTCGGTACCCATTTCACACGGGGCTTAAACCCGCGATCAATCTCTTAAAGGGGGAATGTTCTGACAATCTGAGCTATATGAATACTTCTGGACATTCAAAATTCTCTTACACAATCATCTACCATCTTGGTGTGTGAGGATTTGTTTATATAACAGTACGCAAATATTATACTTAATTTAATTATTAGAAAATGTCAATAAAAACATAAACTAAGCATTATGTAGAACATATCGTTGCAATCTGGTATTATTTCGAAAACTAAACAGACGACTTACAGAGAAAGTCTCACACCCCGTTACCTACATACATTCATTGAACATTTAAATTAGATTGAGTTCATACGTGATCAGATTAGGTACCTACTATATCATTTTTGGACATGTATATTTAGCTTTGGAAGGTAGATGCTGTTAATATGGGCACAAAATCAAATATTTTTGGGTCATTCCAAATTTCAAATTATTCACGAATTTTATAATTTTTTAAATTCGGGATACTCTATCTCTATGGCCTGTATTGTAGAACGACACTATGTTCTGAATCTCGACTTAGATCTGAGGACATTATTATATTCTACTAGCTGTCCCGGCGAACTTCGTACCGCCAATTTTTTAGATCCCGTTCCCGCTGCACCATTTAGGGGGATGAAAAATAGATGTTGGCCGATTCTCATAGATACCGGATAAGCACAAAAAATTTCATCAGAATCGGTCAAGCCGTTTCGGAGGAGTATGGCAACGAAAACTGTGACACGAGAATTTTATATGTTAGATATGACAGTTTAAATGTCATTGTGAGAGTCGATTCTCAATCAATTCTCAATTATTTGTTCAATGAAAATCTAAATACATGTTTTTGTTAATAGTAGTCAGAAAAAAATGAGAGTATGGAAATATACCGCAATTTGGTGTTACAAAACGGAAAATCCTATCACTCTGTAGGGTTAATAATGAAACAAAGTCTTACAAAGTCTACTCTAGTATTTTACCTGTTACGGATGTTAAGGAGTACATTAATAAATTGTATTCTATTCTATCACAGGCAATAAACTAATAACCAGAAAATACTTTAGCTACTGAAATAGAAAACATTTAAAAAAAAGTATAATGAAACTATAAGGAAATAGTATTTAATTAACATTTTACATCGACGAAAAAAAATTCATTGTAATTCATTATTGCTGTCTATATTTTGTATGTCACTTCTATCAGCAATTTCGATGAAGGCTGTTTAGCCTTGATCGAAATTGCTGATAGAAGTTTAATAGGTACATAGATCCAATTTTGTATTATATTTCGTAAGATTATAACTGATTTATTTATTTACTAGCTTTTGTCCGCGGCTCCGCCAAATGTCAGTTATCGTGACCAAACATAGCCTATGTCCAATCTCAAGGTCTAATCTACCCCTATACCAAATTTCAACAAAATCGATTCAGCGGTTAAGGCGTGACAGCGTAACGTACAGACAGAGTTACTTTCGCATTTATAATATTAAGTATGGATTAATACAGACAACTTTAGTCCACACACAAAGGAACCTAATGACAACTACAACTACTAATGCCTGATATAACATGCCTAGTAGGTAGGTAGATAATATTACGACATAGGCCCACACCCACTAGCGATACGTCGCTCAATTAAGAAAGTAACTTAAGCATAACTTATATACCTACCTATAGTAAAAACAACGAAAGACCTTTGTAGGTCTGTACTATCCAAATATGAATAAATGTTACGTCAATGACTCTCATCTTCCTCTTTTTCTTTCTCGCCTTTCTCCCGTTTCATTTGAGGACGGCTCTCCGTATCAACTCGCGCCATTCCTACCTGTTTTGCGTCATTTCAAGGCTTGCGTCTCATATATGTATATAATTATAATATACTTACCTATATAATACTACTAGACTGTACGGAACAAAAAAATGGTATCGCTAGAGATCAGAACCTGACTACCAATTATTTGTAGGTGTTATACAGATGAGAGTATCTAATATTTAACATTTTTATAGATCATAAATTTTCGTTATAAAAAAAATCCTCATTAAGAAATATCTTACCTAAAGTAAATAGAAAAAAAACTTTCCAAAAATACCGCATCAAAATCTACACAAAAGTTTTTACATCTACCGCGAAAAATCAGAGAAGAATTTAAAAAGTTATTTCAAAGTTCAAAAACCGTAGTACCTACCTAGATTATTTTAATTTCTTCAAAATATACTTATACACAAGACACGACTAAGTAATTTACAATAAGATACATGTTATTAATCAAACTTATAACAAAAAGGTATTATCAAATACATCGGGAAAAAGAAGCGCTCAAGTGGGACTTGAACCCACGACCTTTCCCTTACAGGGCGAATGCTCTTTCAACTGAGCTATTGAGTCACACCTGAATCACCATACAATGCAATGCCTGTTTTAAGTCTGGCTGCCTGGTTTAAGTCCCACTTGAGCGCTTCTTATTCCCGATGTCTTTCGAACGTTTCAATAAAAAAAAGGTAGTAGATATAGATTTATATAGATGTCATTAGAGTTTGTATAGACTGCCTTTATCAATGTATTTATTAGCTCTCTTGTACCCAACACGTGATGTTATGCAAAGTGTGTGTAAGGATGGTATCATGAATGGTGATATAAAATCTACAAACACAGCAGACAATGTACTACCGCATTACGTTGTTATTAGCAGTGTTGTCCGTTGCGTAACGTTTTACTACGTTATTCTAAGTAAACATATTCACATTTTTTTATATTTATTACGAATAATTTCGCGTCGGTATGTTAGTGGTTAAGAAGTTGGCCTTACGATCGAAAGGTTCCGGGTTCTAATGACGACGTGAACCTACTCCTAATACAAGTAATTTAGCTTAATTGGAGGGGTTAGAAAGAATATTAGTAATTATGGTTGAAATATTCCTTAAAAAAACAATATGCGAACCAATGATATAATACGATAGATTTGATTGTACCTACTTACTTAACAAAAAAATGGTATCTTGTTAGACCACTAATTGACTAGTAACTTTATGTAGCTGTCATGCAAATGACATTCTAAAAATATACAGATCATCAATGACGTTACAACAAATTGAGAACAAAAATTTAAATTTTTATTTCTGTTAAAAGTTACCGATGAAATGAAACATTTTTACATTTAGCGCGATTTGTACATTGTATAATACACACGTCGTCGCGGCGACGGCATTATTTTCACGTTTTTCACAACCTTTTACAACTGTTCTGAACTTTTTTACAAAGATTTTTTTGGGAGCGAACTGTTGCGTCTCTGATTGGTCGAAAAAATTATGATATTTTTGCCCTTTTCCAATTCATTTGTGGCTTTCCTGTCTAACTGCGAATACTGTGACGCGGTTGAACTTCGATATTTTCCGTGAAGCGACTGCCATCTAATTTCGACAACCAATTGGCGATATCGAAGTCTTAAACAAGAAGAAACAAGCACCTGAATGGTTGTCAAAATTTCTTAATTTATTTATTTAATTTTCACACCACCTGCTCGACAATGCCTCATTATATAGCATGCAAACCTTACTCAAAGTAAATTATAGCCCCTGTCTTTTGCCGGAGTGTAATGTTGTACTGAATTTCATTATAACCCGCCGGGCAGTGATGTGATTCTCACTTCTCTTAGTTCTTATTGTTATGCATTTAAAGTCTAATTTCGTCAAAATCGCGCGGCGCGCGGCTGCTGCAGCTGCTAGTGGCCGACGACGGCGAGGAGGACTCCATTTTAATTCCCTCACTTCGCTCGGGAATCAACTCAAAACCCCCTCGCTGCGCTCGGGAGTTAAATCTGGGTCCTTCGTTACGCTCAGGATTCAATATCGCGCCCGTGACATAATACAGTGCTTTATCCACTTGGTGTACAATCTACTATTCTGCACCCGTTCCTAATTCAAAATTCATTCTCGCTTCATCATAACCATGAAAAAAAAATTGCGCTGCTTTTATGCATAAGAGTCATTGATATTTATTTACACATTTTCAGTATTGTCACGCAATATTAGTTAACAAAAATGTCGCCACCTGACAAATAGTGTAAAAAATTAACAACGGAATAGATAATGAAACCCATTGAACCGGAACATACATACACGTGAATTTAAATAGGTTTTTTGAATCTTGGTCTAATACCGACACGTGCATAGATTTGCATTATTTACCTATTAGTATTACTAATACCTAATATTGTGTGTTAGTTTGCATAATCATTACTTAATCGTGCATTTTTTCTGCAAGCTGATAATCGAATCCGGTTCAGTCACCTTTAGAAATTACTGATGTTCAGTAATTTCTAATGACTGATTTCAACTTTAATGCCTCCTCACACACAAACCTACGAAAAAGGTTTTAAAAAACAGACAGACAGACAAGGAAGTCATCCTATAACGGTTCCGTTTTTTCCTTATGAGGTACTAATAATACTAATAAAACTAAAAATACCTACTAATAATGGTCGGTTTCTGAATTCCCTCTCAATGCCTTCTTAGTACTTATGCCCAAAATACACAAATCATTTTCTGAATGGAATCTGTACTACCTACTTTGTGTATTTTGATGGAAGGGTCGTCATTGCCTTCCATTACATAAGCTAATCGTAAAAACAAATAAATTCGAAATTGGAAACTAGGACGATGACAACATGAATGTAGTGCCAGTTCAATACGACTATACAACCATAGAGTAAATAAACCTTTTCAAAACTCAATGAATAGTTTTTTTCTGTAGTCTAGTATGATGTTGACTAAACAGCTATTATGTATGGGGTCAAACATTTCAATTACGTACTACATTCATACGAGGAGGTAGATAGGAACGGCATACTGGTACATCTCATTCTTAACAAGGCCCAAATTATTGTATAAATAAGTAGATATCATATTCATAAGATATCGTAGATGAAAATTGGAATACTCACTCACCAACCAGTAACCACTTTAGCCCTATTTAAGTCAAACTTAAAGTAAAATAATAGTCAAAAAAATTAAAATATTAGGTCGGTTATATTAACAACATTTGTTCTCTGAACATTAATATTGCAATGTACCTACAGATCGTTGAACGTGAAGATTTGGAGTAAGTAATTATAATTTCTGAGGGGACTGATTTTAACTTACCTACTTAATGCATATCTGTGAAAAACGTCTTGACAGACAAACAGACAGAACTTTTTGTCAGGAATTAAGGTGAAATTCGCACCTCAAGTCTATAACGTCTTGAAACTGTGCAAAAATCAAACTTCTAAGTCAACACCTGTCAACGCAATCAAAAATATTGCGGAGCTTAAGTTACGGAGCCCTCGGCGAGTGATTGCGTCTCGCACTTGATCGGCTTTATTTACATAGGTATTTTATACATACATAATTAAAATTCGAACTATTTTCTTTTTTTTTGCTCTTTTTCGAAAAAAATGTTCGTTAACTCCATCCTTTGGACATTCAACTTTAAAAAATTGGTACCATACAATTGTTATTCAGAACGCGGTCTGCATAGGATGTAACTACATGTTGCAAACGGATGTCCTCTTTGAGCCTACTCTGGTATTGCTCTACGAAGGCGCGGTAGGCGATGATAACACATTTTCGTAACATTGATCCACATGTAAACTGTCAGATTTAGCGAAGGCCATCAACAAAGTATGTTGTACTACAACTTGTATGGAGTGGAAATAGATTTTTTGTTTTATTTTTAATTAAAAAATACTGCTACAAACAAAAACTTCTATGTACAGACTACTAGACTGGCTACGTGGAACAAAAAATTGGTAGTTGACTTGAGGTTAATCCACCTCAATATACTTAGCTATCATCTGTTAGTCAGTGATTCAGATATAGGTCGAGAACACATTTTATTAAATGTATCCGTTTAAAGCGAATTAATAAAGTGTTTTAAAAATATTGAACACACACACACCCAGTATTACTACATTATTATTACTACAGTATTTCTGCACGGAAAAAAAAAGTATTACAATACAGTACCTACACTGAAGCGGTCAGGGTTATAACGCACAACACGCACGAATTTAAGGCTCGGTTTTTAGGGACTTCGTACTATTCGTACTAATTAAAGTTAAAAAGGCAGTAAAATAAATAATTACACAATCGTGATTTCGTGTGATTTATCATTAAGTTTGAATGTTGTTGAATGTGATCTGATAGTAAAATACTCGCATGTTTGTTGCGTTTCAAGCGCCATTATCACGGATGTACGCGCCGAAATATCGTATCCTCCAAAATTTTATCAACATGGTAAATATCCCGGTGAGTGTTTTACTATCAATGTATATGACCATGTCAATCTCAAATTATACAATATTTGTCATCTACCTACTCAAAATAAAATCCACGAGTAAGGTTAACATTAGGTACAATGTCAATTCTAAGTCTAAATTAAAAAAATACAAGTATTCGTTTTAAAATTCGAAATCTTAATAATAATGCATAATAATCGAGAACACTTAATTACGCACCAGTCATAATTTACTCAGTTAAACAATTGACTTCCAATTAATTTATTGTTCAACCATGAAAGGCACTAAGATCGATTAAAACTGAACTTCGTTTTCGCGTTTTACTCAATGAATTTGCTGTGAAACTCAGTTAAGTGTAACGAATTTTACAATTTGCAGTACCCGGCTTCTGAGTCGATATGTGTTGTGGGAAAGAAAGAGAGTCTGTCTAATCTAAGAGTAACGGGTTAGTAACGATTTCCCCAGTTCTCGATTGCACCCGCAATTTTTTGTTTGATGCGTGATAAAATTCTACATATTTTAAAGCCAAAAACTTTTCAGGGGAAATCTAGAACGGGAGGAACCGTGACTAACCGTTCCGGGGTAATCGTCAAATAGTAGAGCATTTATACTCATTGATGCGCGATAAAATGTTAAAAAAAAATCACAAGGAATCGTCTACGATTATGTAGAATGTTTTCGCATCCAACTTTACGACGTAGATAATGATATTAGCTTACTAAACGATAAATGTATTAATTTCTTCTACAGCAGGACAGACGAGTGTCAAGCTAGTATTTATATTAAAATGAGTGGCATATTATTAGCTCAATACTCGTATGACGTGTTTTTTTTTCAAAAATCGATTATTGGACAGTTAGTTTCGGCTACATGCGAGTAGACAGGTGGAACCGTCGTATTTGTCGTCTTATTCTTATATGTAGAAAATCTGCATAATTTTCTTACAATTGTTATAAGAGCCATCTTAAAATTTCAAAAATTTTAGATCACAAGTCGATTTTACTTCGAAAGTAGGTAACTGCTTTTCTATACAGTAACATTCGATTGCAAGAGTGAGATGATTGTTTAAAGGAGACGATTTTTTGCTCGCGATTTGAAAAGCAGTGTATTTGCTTGTGCAGATATTCTGATTAATTAATAATTGCATCCGTCTATAAGTAGGCACGTACGTGTATAGTTAGATACTTGTTTGGTGGACTGATTCCATTAACCACAAAGCGTAGGCTGCGAAGAGCGTACCTACCTTAACTATACTACCCAATAGAGCGTTTCTTGTAAGCAATAAGTAATTTGGACGTCGATACCTTTTAACTGATGAAACGTCTATGGGGTAAAATAAAAATGGCGAATGTTCACTAATTTTGTATTCTAGCTTATTATATTCTGTGTTGAATATAAAAAATACATAAATGAAAGAGTTATTTCGATATAGTTATCAACTAGTTTCCAAAGTGACCGTTCGGCGACTGGCTCGCGCTAGATGGGTGTGACGTATTATATGCCTCATTATATAGGTACCTGATATTATGATATTATGTACCTCAGTTGCTTTACTTGGCGCTGCCTTACATTTCACCAGAAATCTCAGGAACTACAGGTCTGATTTCATTTGTTTTGAATAGACCGTTTAGTGAGGAAGGTTATAGGCTATATTCTTCGTTTTCACGTTATCGGCCTATAATTTTCCTCGTTAAACGGGTCAATTTACAGGTATGAAATTAAGTACATCAACTTTGATGTAATTTCATAGGGGTGTTTCAGAAAGGTCTTGAATATTTAATAGTGCACAATTGGACCCGGTAGGTGATTTTCCCAAGCGTGGTCGTGATGGGTCGCTAGTAGGGGCACAGAATAGATAAGGTAAGTATTTTTTTGGGATTGTATAAAAGACGTTATACTTAGATAGGTAATTGGTTCTGCAGTGAAAATAAATAAGACAGTAGATATAATAGCTTTATGAAAAGTGAGTAGGTAGGTACCTGTACCTAGGTACGAAGTCCGACCGCGACGTTCTATCATTTACTTAGGTGGAAACAACTGTTACCTACTATCGCTTATATTTACTACTAGAGTCTAGATGTCACTGGGTTTTATTTCCTAGAATATTTATTCATGTCAGTATGCTATCCATACTAATATTATAAATGCGAAAGTAACTCTGTCTCTCTGTATGTTGCGCTTTCACGCCTAAACCACTGAACCGATTTTGATGAAATGTGGTATAGGGGTATGTTAGACCATGAGAAAGGCCTACGTTTAGTCGCGATAACCGACATCCACGCGGGCGACGCCGCGAGCAAAAGCTAGTTTGGCTATAAAGCTATATGTGATATTAATTCCGCCAAACATGGACTCTATGAGACTCTATGGGAATGTCGCTAGACTGGAATGGACCGCAAGGGCACATCCTCGCCGCTGGGCACACACGTCACCTTGAGGGCACATCGTGTGGCTATTAATCTGTGTATCATTACGTGACCCCGTTGACCTTTCCTTCGTACAAGAATTGCAAATATTTGTATGCATGAATATGGCTATTTGCATTGGTCTGGGTGTTTCTATGTATAATATGTATGTATTAACAAAAAAAAGTATCTAAGTATGTTTATCCGCATTCTATATTCCATAACACAAGCTAATTATGCCTACCATGGGTCTAGAAGCGTTTTATAAAATGTTGTAAAAATAATATTACAACAATAATATTATTTGATGAAATAATACATTTCACGTTATATTACGTAACATACTATTACATTTATAATATGTCGCCGCAATCAATCAAATGAGCCATGTATAAACGATCCAAAAACGTCATTAAAAAGAGGTTTGGAATGACATATTCACCTACATTTTTCCCTAGAATAGGTTCGCATGGGTTGGAAAGGATGGCACGCGGGCGGAGCCGTAAGCATGAGTTCGTGAGTTAGTAACACACAATAATATCAATAACCAAGAAATTACCAACAATTATGTACAAAATAAATGTAATTAATACCGACAGCGCGCGCTATACATAGTGCCTCAAAGTGGAATTCCTTGTATTTCAGTAAGAATAAATTAAACTTGAAGAATGTTTGTAAAATTAAAAAGAAACCATGTACCTAAACCATGTCATGAATATCATCGTCATAATCAAATTTTTATTATTATTATTATATAACTAACTCTTAAGTACAATAATAATAACAAAATACACACTAATGTCGCACGCGCAATGTAGAGGTCACTTTAAAAGTAAATTAATGAAACAGTCATGATGAGTCAAGCCTTTAGACCTATATACAGTAGATATAGACACAGGTATAGACGATCAATTTAAATGTATAGGGCAAGGGCAATTAATGATGAGGAATAACAATTAATTGATAAATAAAATTTAAAATTACCCCTCTCTACATTGAAGATAAATTATAAAAACTTTAAATAGGAATCTAATGAGTTTTACTAGAAAAAATTACTCCTTTTTAGCAAAAATTGCTTATAGTGGCGTTTTTAGCCTCACAGGTCATTAAACCTGGCTTTAAATCGGCACACTTGGAGCCTGTCCAAGTGTCACTGCCGGCCTCGAATGGATATTAGCATGAACATAGGTATTAGTATTTAAATGTATTGTATTGCACAAAAAATATTATTATAGGTATCATTTACAAAATAAAAAACAGTATTATTTTACAATAAGATGTTGTTTTGTAACCAAAATCTCTGATACTTGTAAATAAAATGACATTAGTTTCTTTGTGCATTAACCACGCGTACCATATTGTGTTATCGGCATTCTACCATGGAATATGTATTGCTGTATTGTTGATATAGCAATACCAACTATAACAAATTGAACTTTTCAGAACAAATAACTGTGAAATTTGGAATTTTTTGTGAGCAAACACGTAGACTAACCGAATGTAGATATATATGTATACTCCATTGGGTTAGGTACCTACATAGGTAACTAAAATTACATGTAGCGATTTTAATTTTACTTTTTATAAACCTCAGGGGACCTCAGGCGTCGAAAGATTCCTACCCATCGATGTCAGTTGGTAACGTGCCCAAAAGGCTGGCGACATTGCCCCGTTCGATGGGTTGTTGGATGATAAAGAAGCCAGCCCTTTGGTTACGCGAAGCATCGACCAGTCGCATTGCTATTTATTTTGCGCTTGGACCCCAGGAACCCAGCGTTTCGACCCCAAACAGCTCAAATATAAATTGTAGGATAAATTATCATATTTTCACCGTTTGAGGGTCTACGCAGATGCCGCAAGTGCAGTACGATGTACTTGGAAGATGGAAAGGCGCAAGGGTGTCGACGCAAGTTGCGTCCAACACCAAAGGCCTACGCATCTTCCAACGCAAAAGACATACCGTCCGGTCTCTTGCTATCGTCACGCACTTAAACCAACTGGTTCAAGTGTGGCTGGAAAGCCCGGTGGATAATGTCATTTAAGTGTGCAAGACGTGAAACGCGTCCTGCGCTCCACCACATGGTAGGCCGTGATGCCCAAAGCTGTCAACTGCTTCTCCACAGTGACAACGATGAGGAGACACTGAGTTTTTTTTAATAAACATTAAAAGACACCTCAAGATTGCTTATACTTAGTAGTGTTTAGTTAAGTCCTACCTAACCAAATGGAGTGTTAGAAACTGGTTTTATTCGGATGTGACAGGATTGAATCGGCAGACATAGAGTGTCGTCATGGTTCACGATTGTACACCTATAGTCATAGTCAGTACTAACTATTGCCCGCGGCTCCGCCCGCGCGGACGTCGGTTGTCGCGACCAAACTCATAGCCTATGTCCTTTCTCAAGTTCTAATCTACCCCAATACCAAATTTAATCAAAATCGATTGAATAGTTTAGGCGTGAAAGCGTAACATTCAGAAAGACAGACAGACTTACTTTCGCATTTATAATATTAGTATGGCTGCCTTTGTAATATCTTGAACGTTCAATTTATTAAGCATTTGATATAATGAATTTCCTAGTTTTTGGACCTTGGTTGTCAATCAATTGATGATCAATTATTTGGCATTCGATTTGGAGTAGTACTCCTGTTGCATCCTATCTTACACTTTTAACCCGGGATCACCTACTTATTATTTCCTTGATATGTTTTGCTTGGATTTAATCACGGGAGCGTCTTACCAAGAAGGAAATCTGTGCCATAGCCTCGTCCATTAAAAAGTGACCGGCTTCCAGGCGAATTTCATACCTTATAGTATATTTTGTTACTTACTATAAACATCATTGTACGTGAGTCATTCTTTGCCGATTGTTCGCTGTCCCAAACCAGTAAATTGTAATGAACTTGCCGGAAATTTTAACTCCATTGTGAAGTAATAATGTCTATAAAAACCCTAAGTTTTGCTGAATTTAATTAATAATGTTTATTATTACAATAATGAATGTATTATAAAAACCGGTACGTTAATACATAATGTTCTGTATTTAAAAGATTACTGTAATTTCGTTTAATAAAATTATTTAGCTTTGTACACACGAGGAGATATTAAATCTATTTACGATAAAAAAGAAACAAATATTTTAGAAAGTCGTTTTTCAAGTCTTTGATAAATGTATATTTAATATGTACAAGTATCAGTCGTTCCGTGGCCTCTGTCTCGTATATCTTTATACAGATTTATGTTGTATAATTATTGCAATATCACTTCCTAGTCAGTAGATATTGGTGCCGGTCTGCCGGTCGACCTACGAGCCCTAAAGAAAAGGTCACTCGTGCTAGCAACTTCAAAAAACTTATTTCCGAAAGTTGTTCTACAAAAAATTATGCGGTTGTTGATCACACATGATATGCGGCAATTATTAAATTCCTATAAATCTTTAGTTTATATTATTATTAACTTACACATCCTTGCGTTTAGAAAGTGAATCCTTATTTAGATTTAAATGTCTGCTTGAGGTTAAGTAAAGGAAATTAAGTAGGTCCTATTTATTTACTATAGAAACCTACAGAATCCATTATATCTATGTGGTGGCATGTGAACTAATTAGATTACATACATAATTACGTATATATAGTACTCTACACGTAACGTTTTATACTTGTTACTGTTACATAAATGTATGCTGTAGTATCTACTAGTACAGTTATTGCATTTTTTTATCTGGACACAAGGTTAAACTTGGTTAAACTGCTAATTGTTTGCTTGCTGTAATTTGAAGGATACGGTTTGGAAAAACGAAAAACGGTTTAGTCGCGATTACCCCCGTTCTAAATTTCCCGCGAAAAATTTTGGGGGCTGTTGAGAACGGGTGGAAATCACGACTTATTCCGAAAAACAATCATTAAGAACCTTGTATTTTTGTCTAAAAACCTATGGATACTGCGTGTGTTCGTAAAAAATTGCCATGTTTCGCGAAGGTAAAGTTGAGCTTACTCGTCAAAACAAATACAAGATAAAAAAATGGTCATGACAAAGTTGTTGTAGCATCAGAACGATCTTGAATAGCAAGGTACTCAAAACAATCTTAATACCTTGATATTCTCCCCTCATGTTGACTGATTGTTGTGATATTTTGGCAGGTACCTTTCGTTTGGTCACTAATACAATTTAAATCAATAAAACAGTTTGTTTTGCTCTTAACACCTTGGTATTAAGATCATTTTGAGACTTTGTAATCAAATGCTGACTATACCAACACGAGGATCTTGAAAACAATGATCACTCATTCATTATAATTATTTTATGCCTCACAGACCAGAAAATGCAGATACATATCTAATTTTTCATTTGAATGGATTTGTGTCTATGTATTGAATTTCCAATGACGTGTTATTACAATAATGGGTGGAGGGTTTAGTAAAAATCGTTTTCAATCATCGAAATTTAAAATGAGAATCTATAGGAATTTCAGCATTAAGTAGGTAATTCCGGGGAGAAATACCGAGTTTATGCTATGCATACTAATACGTATACGTAGGTGCGTATACTCGTATTATTTATTAAGTACACATAACAAGTTATTCAATGATTCTGGATATTTATTATAGTACCTTCTTATGTTACGTCTGTGGATATTAAGAGACAAAAAGACATGTATTTTTTTTTATAAAGGACACCTCAGTTTGACTTCACCTCGCCTGATGGCAAGATAAAGGGAATCTACCAACCGGCTCCTTTTCTAAAATTTGAATGTCACCTGGACAATGTTTTCTTCGTAAAACAAATATACATGAAAAATGTAGGTATGTAGGTACTTATGTAGTTATTTTAGGTGCACAGTTTTGTAATTTGATGCGATGAATGGAGCAGGTAATTGATGTTGTTATATTAATTGTACCACTACCATTCAAATCTTTCGCATAAGTCGCATTACACATTGATGCGCCAATCGGTGTCTAATGAATTCACAGTCTGGTGTTCAGAAGACAAAAAATCTCCCCTAATTTTTTTATCCTACCAAAAATAATTTCAAAAATTTGATACATTATTCAATGTTAAATTTTACATCACCAATAAGGTTTATAACAAAATATTAAAAAAGTGGTAACACTTACCAGAATAATAGAAAACAGATAAAAAAAAATATCAAAGAAAAGTTCCAATTAAAAGCATGTTTTCACGAAGGTACGTGAAATTAAAAAATAACGTCACAAATCGTTGTTAAAACATGCGTCAGATAACACTTTTTCGAAACATTTTACGCCACTGTTTATTTTTGAAGTCCGCATATGGGTTACTGAGGGTTCGCTGAGAGGATAGGACTGGTGGTGTGAAGCACGGATGTGTGGTTCGCGCACTATCAGTGGTATACGAGCCCCGTGTTCTGCGATGCTTCCAGTAGCCTCAACCGTAGGCGTGCTATCGCACAGAAGCGGCGCGTTGTTGTGGCGTTCAGATGTCAGCAACAGCAGTTTTGCACCTCCAGGCAAACACCTCCGCCCCACCTCTCTTAATAATTCTGTTAATTAACTTATAAGGTTACAATCTTTATTTCCGTGACTTATTTAACGGCATGTCTTGCTAAGAAGGAAAAGTATTATCTGATTTATGCTAGGTGGGGACAATTGACAGTTCTGAAATCACGATAACAAAAAAATTGTCAGAGAGAGCTAACACTGATCAATCAATCATCCTTTCTTGTAATTATGTTTTAGTTTTGTGTGAAATTTACTTACTTATATGTCAAAATATGCAGAACCTTCGCACATTTTTGGTACAGGTTTGAATATTGTAAAGAAAAAAAAAATTAACCCCACCCCGTTTAATGTTCTTCTTCAATCTGATTTTTTTAGACATCCCAAAAAAGAACGAATATTGTTGTTCGTAGCGTAGCCCATGTTCGTAGGTGTATAACGAATTTACAACTGAAAGCTAGAAAGCCTACACGTAAGTACTATAATACCAGTGAAAATTCGCTTCGATTCGCATGGTATAGGCACAGATTACCTAATACATAGTTGGAAATATAGGCATTATAATGTTGTTACTTAATACACAATGAGAGTATGGGAACTCTCTATAAAGATGCTGCTGTGTGTATGACCATCGCTTACATTTGTGATCTAGTAACATACACCTTTACGGTTCTAAGCAACTTCACCTAGTCGGTACGCCTGTTAAACAATGGACAGTTCTGTCTATGGCTCCGGTTTCAGAAGGGAAAGCGTGAGCGCGTCAAATCAAGTTAAACATCACAAGGAGGTAACCGGGATTACCACACATTAGATAATTTAATATGTGACTACGGTAGATACTCCACCGTTTTTGTGCGGGAATCCCCATGTAACCGCTCCAGTCGGCTATCGAGGGTGGTATCCGGAGCGATTTCCACACGAAAAAGGTAGAGTACCTACCTACCCGTCACCCCCACGCCCCACACACACTTGCTTTCGGAGAATCAGTCCCCGCCCCTTGCCTGCTCTATATTGTGCTCTCTGCTAGTCAGAGGGATGCGTGGAAAGTCTGCGAGCAACCCTCTACAGGACCGCTCCCTTCGCGGCCAGAATTTGCCATAGGTTTCAGCGTCTTCCCTGCCAGCGAGCGAGAGGCACTATCGTCTCCATTGCCCAGGGTGTCGAGGTTCCGGGCACGCACCCCAATTGCACTCTAGCCACATTTGTAAAAAAAAATCAAACGAGAGAATAATTATTTCATTATTAGGTAAGTACCTATTAATTTTACAATTTAATGCAATTTTATTGAAACAATAGTTTGTGAAGTAATGACTTGCTTCAGTTATTAAGACATCACTTGATTAGTGGTGTAAGTGTATTTTCTACAGTTTGTACGCACTATGGTAGATGCTGAACACGCCATCAAAGTATTCATTAATGCGAAATTAGCCTTGTTTCATTCATTGGAGTAGGTACTCATGAATAAGTTAGCTGGACCTGATATCTACCCTGACCTGGAATTGAACACGCTGAACGACAATTAGATATAAGAAGTAAGAACAAGAACAGTAAGCAACAAAATTATCTGACCAATGTTACGGAATTATGAATCGCTAAAAGAAATTATAAAAATCGATCTCATGAATGGATTAGGTACATTTATTCTATCCGAGGGGGTCAACTTGGGGGTTGAGTGGATGAAACCTCAACGCGGTGCAGCTTAGGCAACGGAGAGCGCCTCTCTCCCGCAGGGGGTGAAATCTGTGGGGTCTCTGCTTGAAAAAGAAAACACCCCGGTGTGTGGTTTACTCGGTTCCGCTCACCCCGCCAACCAGCTTTTATCCGCGGGGATTTCCGCACAAAAAGAAGGTATACGTAAAAGTAATTATTGTTTTGCGTGAAATACCTTCTCGCACAACTTTTCCCTAATTACTTTTTATGACAAAAACTAAAAAATAAAAAATCAAAATTTTTATCGTTGGAATTAGTCAGTCAAAAGTTAAAAGTCACTTAGAATTACCGAATGCCGAATTTAATAATTTAGGTACGGCAAAAATTGATAATTTTTACGCCTTTTTCCCTAAGGGGTAGGCAGAGACAACTGCCCACCATCTGTAAACGTGGGAATTTCCGCACGAATAAAAAGTATATTTACAGCACCCGACTTTTAATTTGTCATGTGGTAGTCACGACCTCGTCGGGAAGAGAGTGAGAGTCCGAAAAAGATTTTATTCTTAAGGTTAATTCTCGTGATAAAAATTCAGTTTCGATCTAAAACTCCTAAATGTCAAAAACGATATTGACGTCAATGATCAATCAATCGCAGTCCATTGCTGCAAGTCGGTACAGGGTTTTATTTCGAGTTTTCCTTCTCTCTCAGTGATATCGTCTGC
This sequence comes from Eilema sororculum, assembly GCA_914829495.1. Lineage (NCBI taxonomy): Eukaryota > Metazoa > Arthropoda > Insecta > Lepidoptera > Erebidae > Eilema > Eilema sororculum. The sequence continues at coordinate 11,453,963 of OU618552.1, read as the reverse complement.
GTATTACAGGGTGAGATGGAGTGGTGATTTTCCTTCTCCGTCACCACACATTCAATAAAAAGGGGGCCCATTCTAGTAGGTATATAATTACAATGTTTTTCAAAAATAAACCTCGATCAAATAAAAATAGTGTTATGAAAAAACTGTTTTTGACATTCCATGTGATTTTGACAGATCGAGACTAATTATTAGGAGAATGAGCTTTCTTTCTCATGAAGCGTTCTTTCTTGTATGATATATTATCTCCAATATCAGTCTGCGTGTTACAAGTGTTATACATCTTCTTATAGCATTAATACTATTTTATAAAATTTATAGTCGCTGACTGTACCTATTACTTTGATTATATATAATCACAGACTGTCCTATTATCATAGCTCACCTATTATAAACAAATAATAACTTAATCTGATTTCTTGAGTATTGCTATTTTAAGTCGGTACTTTTTATCCTCAACCTTTTAAGAAGCAGATTAGCGTAGATATTGATGCCGTGCCGTTTTACCTTGAGAGTTAAATGTTATATTTATCAATAGATAGGTAAGTACAAGTCGTGGGAATCGACCTCTTCCCGCCGGAACTATACAATACAATACAATTTTTTTATTGTAACTTACACCGTCAGCAATATGTAGTTATAAAAAAAATACAATTTACAAATTGTGTAGTACAAATTGGTATTAATATCGCTAGAACCTATTTCTTATTGACAACCTGCGACAATGGAGTCTGTGCATTGGGCTCATGCATAGGCAGTTTTTCGGTATATATATCATCGTTATAGAAGATATACGTGTGTTGTGATAATATCCTACTTGATTACAATCTTAGCCACAAGCCTATCGATTCTTGGCCACTTGGCCAAGTTCTCGTACTAACGAGAACTGTGCAAAATATAAATCATGATAAAATAATCTTATTTCAAAAAATGCATAACATTGACGGTTAAAACTACCGCTATAAACTGCAACACAGATTACCCAAAATGAAAACTATTAACTAATCTATCATCAAAGCCAGCCAATATTAAACTGCTCAACTTCAGAGGCATCCGAAGAGCATCTATAAATGTGAAGAACATCTATAAATTTAGTGCTTTGAGGAGCCTCACGTCACTTGATATAGAATAGAATAGGTACTTGAACGTTTACGTCTGTTAAAACGTAATAATATGTCAATCCCATAAATTGATTTGCTCTATTTTATTCTACTAAAGAAGTGCCATTTATCTAGGGCGCGGGCGGTTCGTGGTAAAATCATAATCAAATGTGGGTCCCAACACTTCCAACATGGGATCCTCCATATGTCAAAGGGTAAGGTCACAATTCGCCTGTAGCCGAGATTTCAAGAGAGCGACGGTACCTACTCTACCGCTTTGCTTTTTACTTATTATTTTTCGGTTCTTTAAGTTGGTCAAATGCTTTACAATGTCATGCTGTCGTTGACTTAAAAGTCTTAAGAGAGGTCTACACGAGTTGATTTTCGCCGTACTTCACATCACTAATCGCCTTACCAAGCCATCTTGTTGGACTCTAGCTGAATTGCCATTAAGGGCGGTTTCAGATTATTATTAGCGTATTTTTCCGCGCGATTGCGGTCGTTTCAGCATACCCGCTTACACGAACGCTACATTACGCGCTTTAAAAAACCGAATTCGCGTAAGTAAATGGGCATATTTCGGCATGTTCGCTCGAACAGTGATGTTCCTTGTGGCTCGCGCTTATACGAGCTTAGAAGCGCGTCAATGCTCAAAATGCGCAAATAAGAGTTGACCGCCTGCTAAAAAGCCTACCTATGCGCTTCCAGAAACGAGCTTATACGCGCGTATAAAACGCTAGTATGAAACTGGCCTTAGACAGTCGACTAACACGCCTCGGGCCAATAATCATGCTGCTTTAGTCACCACCCGCCAGTGTAAACAAGTAGGCAAGTAAGACGCAATTTCTCAAAACTCATTTTCCTTACACGTCTGTTATAGTAAAATAGTTAATGTTAAACATTATTTACAACCAAGAAGTAAATTAATAATGTCAAGTGACACGCGACTACCTTTAATGACATTCTATCATATTTTCCTTCTAATATTATAAATGAGAAAGTGATAAATTACTTATACTAATATGATAACGCTTTTACGCTTAAACCACAGAACCGATTTTTTTTAAATATATAAGACACGCTAATTTGACATCACCTCGCCTGATGGTTAGTTAAAGGCAAAATCTCGGAAAAAGGGTATGTACCATGTTAACAATGGTGGCACTCAAGTTGACCGCCTCAAGATGCCTTTTCACGCCCCGCTTAAAGTACCTGAGATTGTAGTAAGAGGGAAACCCGATTATTTGGTACAGAGATAGATTTGACTTCGAGAAAGGACTTACTTAGGTTATGTTGACCGTGATACCGACATCCACATAATATATATTCTATAAACTAATGGGATATTGCTTCGAAAAAATTGCTTAGCTTTATAAAAATCTTTTCACCGAAATACATTGACGTATGTCCGAATATGACGTTCGTCACAACACATTATTAGAATCTAAAACCGTCGATTACACTAACTGAAAAGTGTGATCGCCGTAACAAAATATTGATTTAGCGTCGCGAGAGGAGACGTGATTTATCATTGTTTACTTTTCCCCTGTTTGAGTGCTACTGTTGATTGTAGATAGCATGAAGGATGCTGTCAACCTTCCACTGCACAATCAGTGATAGATTTAAAAAAACAAAAATACTACTATTTCGACGAAATTAAAATATTAAGTAAGTACGTGTAATTATCTACATATGATGCTGATATTTTTGTGTTACGATGTTTGAGTATGTATAATTCTCACGAGTTATCATTGTTTAAACAATAAGTACAGGAAAAAAAAGTATTTTAAAGATACAGAAGCAAGGAAATAAGATAAAACCGTGATACGATCATAGTTCATAATTATTTATTAAAATGTTTATAAAAATCACAAAATATCACTATGATAAAAACTGTTAAAATAAGCAGTTGAGGTTATTACACGTTTTTTTAATTTGGTCAAAAGATGCAAAATGAAAAAATGGCGCGAGATCGAAATGGTCCCATATTGGTACGAGGTACGGGTTCTCACCCCCAATTTCTCGTACGTGTGTATGCTCTATGGAAAGACTGTATTGGATGCAGAGAGCGGACGATTGGGTGCAATGGTGTATGTGAATACGCCATAGCACCCAATACAAAACGCCATACACAAGTCAGTACAAAACACCATAGCTACCCACTATGGTGTGAAAATTTTCAAAAAAGAAGCCGGTGAAAAAGAATTATTGTAAATCCTAATAGAACGACCATAGCAATGTTGTGGAGAATTGTGCGTGTTCTAATTTCAAATACTGAATTCCATATACGTATCTACCTACCTACTAAATTCAGTTACGAAATTAGTATAAATTGAAAATATCAACCGCAGTGTATCTTTGCAGAGCTAGCCGGCAGGGATCGGGTTATAGGAACCCCTCGCCACTGCGCCATAGCAAGTGATGATATAGAGCTTGCGACAATTTGTCCCACCAAATTCAGAACGATAATGCTTTTCCATCGTCTTCGTCCAATGCGCGTACATGTACACTAATCAGTGTATGAGACAACTTTATACTAACGCAGATGCAATGAGGGTAAAAGTTAATGTTTAAACATTTTTCATAAAGTTGACAAAATGCGGCTAATAACCGAGAAAAAATTTCACCCTACAAATTTCACCCCGTACGGCGGCGTACCTAGAAACTTTTTCTCAAAATGTGCGCTCACGCCACGCCGGTTTATCGGTACTGTTCGGTACACTTTGAAACCGGAAAGTGTACAAACCCACTTATGGAAATGCGACCTGCCTGACAAGGGATTTTCAACTCTAGCTAGAGAGAGGTACGCACGCCTTACGTGCCAATACACAATATGTTGGAGTCACTCACTTGGTTTCAATCACATCCTTTTAGACAACTGTCATTGCAAATTTGATATCAACTACATAGTATATGAGTATTGTTTAATAGATACCTACATGTGGGATGTCAACATGGGATGCCGTCGTGAACAGTTGCCATTGATATTACCTACTTAGTTTAACATATTCCAAGTTACCGACCATCTTAAAACTTCAAATTAACGTAATGAACAAAAATTTAAAAATCTAAAGTGATCCTCTGAAGATTACAGAAATACTCGAAGAAATGTTTTTCGAACTTAACAGTTAGCATAATAAATGCTATAAAAAAAATTCATTCAAAAATTACAGAAATAGTTTAATACTCCGAACAAAACCTTCGTGGTTTTTATTTTATTTAATATAGCTTGTGAATGATAATAAAAAAACATACACGTAGATCTATTTAAAAGTAAAGATTGTTTATTGCAAACCTTATTGGACCTACCTTCATTGAACCATAAAAAAAGTTTAATATTTGAATAATTTTGTCGGAAATACGGAATACCTTAATAATTCGTGGACTGTTACGGGATAATTCGTACTTATTTGTGATTATCGTTTTACTTTTGTCCTTGTAGATTTTCATTTGTACCCAAAACGACATTTTTATGAAAATATGGATCTCTCAAGGGCTCTTTTTCTTTTTCAATTGCCAATTACGTATTATTGACCTTAAAGCCGACTTACGATGTATAGATGCACAATAAGTGTGCCTAATCATTAAAAAAATGCTCGAAGGACCATGAATGATGACGCGAATTGGTATTCAATTTGTATTTTAAGATCTCTCAGTATTTTAACATTTGTTCTCTGTTTCATTCACGATATTGTAGCGATATTTTGAACAAACAAGAGCACTTCAGGTAATTAGGAGAAGTCATAACAGATTTTGTCTGACCAATTTTAAGGCATTCTCACAATAATTTAAGTCATAATTATTTTTGCAACCCCCTAGGGAGAGATAGGTAGCCTCAATGTCACTTTTGCTTACAAAATTTCTACGATATCCACCAATATCGTAGAAATTTTGTAAGCAAAAGTGACATTGAGGCTACCTATCTCTCCCTAGGGGGTTAAAATACTAAATATTCCCAAAACGCATTTAAAAATAAACGTAGTTATATTAGTATTTTTGTACATATTTTTGCTAAAATACGTAAGTGAGAAAATTTTAAAACCTTGTTCATATTGAGGCGATAAACGCGTAACTAAACGGTGCTAAACAAGCATCGCGGTTGTATCATCGAGCACAGACTCGTGCGCAGCCAATTATCAACGTTCACTCACCGGTGTCGTTCCGACGTGCCTCTTCTGCTTCTGTGACGGGTGAAGGTGTTCTGCCACTTATGTGGCTATGAACAATACTATAATGAAGTGTGAAATGAACTTAAACTACAGGTGTGGGTCGTGCCTTCCCGAGAGCACTCTCGAAGGAGTGTGAAAGAGCACACGGCTGTATCTTCTCTATATAAGTACCTACGATAGGCCTCGCAACAAATCAACAGTGACGATTCTATAACAAATACGACAAAGCCAACTAAATACTGTTTGATCAAAGATTTCTCCCGTCGCTCGACGCATTCGTACTGAGCCCTGGCTTTCCACTGATACCCTGCAGTAACGAAAATGTTTGTATACTTTTAATCACTCAATGCGTAATTAATAACCAGAGCCTTTTATAATTGAAATTATGACGTCAGGATTTATCCTTCTCTGTGGCACGGCGGTCGTGAACGCGACTGCCACGCAGGAGGCGCGGGTTTGATCTCCGCTCAATGCAAATATTTGTATGCATTTGCTATTTGCATTGGTCTGGGTGTTTCTATGTATAATATGTATGTATTTACAAAAAAAAAGTATCTAAGTATGTTTATCCGCATTCTAGATTCCATAACACAAGCTAGTCTAGCGTTAGCGCTAGATAGCGTTGTGTAGAATGTTGTGAAATATTTATTTATTATTTAAGTATAGCTTGAGGAACCCTGACGGAACAAATAAAGAATAGCGTGATAAAGGAACGTTGAGATATGGTAGAAGATGTAGCGACCAAGATAGAGATAGAGGTGCTTAGAAGGTTCCGATACGCAAAGAGAATGGAAGAAAGGAGATTGACGAAACAGACTTATGAGGCGAGAGCAACACCGTGAAGATTGACCTAGGCGTATGTATAATTTTCAATGAAATCGAGGACATTTTGAGAAAAGGTCAGGTCAAGAGTGTTCGTCACCAGCGTGCATGTATAAAAAGCATTTACGAAAGTGGGTGAAGCGAAAAGCGTACGTCAGGATCGTAGCAAGTTTGCCACCACTGAAAACTTATACAACCTATACACTTGAATGAATTTTTACAGCATTAAGTATGCTAACTACGTATTCCCTATGTATTCGAACTTATACACTTGTTTCTACCTTTTCATTGCTGTTTTTCCTCTATCCCCCAAAGGTTTGCTGGTAGAAAACTCTATTCTGGATTACCTTACCGAAGGGATTACCTTACCGCACGAAACAAGAAGGTCTTCTTAATCAAGTAGGTATCGTGTAGATTATTTTCTTTGTACCGACTTCTTTAATATTGAGTGTTATATGCGTCAATGAAAAAAAAAACAATACAGTCAAAGCCACGGGACATCCCTAGAGAGCTGTTTGAAACATCATGTTCTTGTTGTCACGGTATAACACATTAAATAGGTAAATATTGTCAGATATTAATAGTCAGTAATAGCAGTAATAGTCACTACAAATATACTTCCTACAAACACGAGCTAAATAAGTTTCAGTACTATCTATATGCTTACATTATACCTACTAGGAAGTAGGTATGTCACCGAAATATTTTTTCGCATGTATTTGTTATTTGTGAATCTACTTAGATTTGTTTGCTCGAAGCCATGGGATTGCCCCAGAATGAATGCCAATGACCAAAACGGCCATACCATCGATCGCCGTAAATATTTTTGACAACACAATAGGTAGGTAGGTACATACTTTTAAAGATAATAATTATATTCATTATCTGTCCGCTTAATACCTAAGTATAACGTACTATTATGTAGTATGAAGCGCGTTAGACTGTGGTACTATCATATAATGTATAGGACTATGCTGAAATAAGTTCGATGTCGAGTCTCACTCTCACCCAAAGAGGGATGCTGCTATTGTGCTATACTCTGTCTTATTTAGGATGATAATTATGACAGATGACGCCCATGAAGTACCGTAATTGTGTACATACAAAAATCCTACTAAAAATTATCGTAGCACATAGACGAGCCCCGCCCACTTATCGTAGTGGGACCACTAGAGCGTCTTGCAAGTATACCACAACGGACTATAGACAAATGAATCAAATAAATCAAATTTATGTTAATTTATATACAAGTAAAATTATTAAGTTTCTCCAAAAAAATAATTTAATATTGTTAGCTAAATACAAACATAAATAATAGGTAATGAAAAAATAAACGTTTTTGTGTTTTTGTAACTATCGACTAAAAATTCTACGGAAACGAAAATCGAATAGATTCATTAACGATTACACGCTATGGGGTAGGTACACTATTGGGACCTGTGTTACGTACAACAAGTTCTTTTGTACGAACTTGTCGATCGACAAGGCTTCAAGCCTTGTCGATCGTTCAGCTTGGCGTTCAGTTGTTTGGAACGCGTTGTTTTGGCCAAGGCTTTACAGAATAGCATAACTTTTCCAAATTACATGTGGGTTTTCACCTCGGAAGCCGGGGCCCACTTACCGGCTATATGGCAGTGGGAACATTGGTAGGTACGCATGTCATCCCTTATTATTATGTTACAATGCCCAGTGAAGTAAGCAGACGGTATTATGAAACCCCTGTATATAGTAATTTATTCGAATAGTTTCATACATAGAGTATAGTAATACTCTATGTATGAAACTATTCGAATAAATTGCATCAATTTGTAATGCGATTAATGAACAATGAATTGAATGAAATTACATAAGTAAGTAATTAAATGACTTATAAATGGTAGGTAAGTATTTAATGGAAAGTTTTCTTTGAACTTGTAGCTAGTTGGTAGGTAATTGTTTTGTTGACAATGATTCATAAAACACATTGGTATATCTTATCTCGTCCTATTCTCTATTGATGTTTGAAAACTATATTTTACATAAACACATAATATTTATTAAATTTTGCACTTCAAACGTCGTAGATTACTCGTGTATTGACCTAATAGTCACGTTATAGTCATATTTAGAATGTCACGTTAATACGTTATTTACACGAATGAGATGAACCTACCTACAATAGGGTATATGACTAAGTCGTCGATTCTTCCTAATACTGCTTAAAATGATAGCTTGTTCTGAAAAAATATGCCTGGCAAAAAAAATATTGCACATCTAAACTGAAACTATGACTTTTCAATAGTTGAAATTTCCAAAAAAAGTGAAAATATAAACAATCAAATTCAATTAAAATACTTATATAACTTTTTAGATTCCTCATTGAATTTTAAATAACTTTTATTATGAACTAGGTATATACGTGTAAACGCAACGTAGACCGAGATAACTGCGACATTCTCTTGCACTACGCGCTACAGAAGCGTGACGTCAAAATTTCGTACGATTTTGTATGGAGCGTTTTCGGGTGGCGCGACAAATTGAACTTTTCAAAATCAAATATCTTGAAAACTATTGGTCGCACGAAAATTTTACTTTCACCGTTCATTATATTATAAGAAAGTGGTAATTTTTCGAAAGTAAAAAAAAATAGTCAAATAGCCTATTTAATTTACGTTCGTAGTGTAATGTCAATCATACACGTGATTTATGTGCCTTCAATGCTGTTTTTCCTCTATACATATAAATTAATTCAGTATAGTAATTAAGTGTTCATGCAAGGATTTTCTAAAAAAGATTTGACCAATAAACTTAAACACTCCCAAGGGCCCCAAAATACCTTCAGGGTCAAGCCAACCTCGCCTGTTCTCCGGAACACCAGGTGATTTAATGAGGAGGTTACACCCTAATCTAATAGAGTTACGGGACAACAACCTGACAATTGCGAGTCAGACTCGCGCATTGAGGGTTCCGTACAAAACTTAATTAGGTGACGAACATACCTAGTATGTATAAAGCAAAGTCACTTTCCGCGTCTGTCCGACCCTATGTATGCTTAGGCATATCTTCAAAACAACGCTACAGATTTTGATGCGGTTTTTTTTTTTTTTTTTTATGCATTAGGGAGGCAAACGAGCAGACAGATCGCCTGATGGTAAGCGATTACCGCCGCCCATGGACACCCGCAACACCAGAGGAGTCACAAGTGCGTTGCCTTCCTTTTAAAAGAGAGTACGCTCTTTTCTTGAAGTTTTGAAGGTCGTAATGGTTCGGAAATACCGCTGGTGGCAGTTCATTCCATAGTTTAGTTGTGCGAGGCAGAAAGTTTCTCGAGAAACGCACAGTTGTGGACCGCCAGCTGTCCAGTTGGTGAGTGTGGAACTGCTGTCGCGTGGAACGATGGCGGAAAGAGGCGGCGGGGATCAATCCGAACAATTCCTCGGAGCACTCCCCATAGTATAGGCGATAGAAGATGCAAAGCGAAGCCACATCTCTACGCAGTGCCAAAGAGTCTAGCCGATTTGAAACATCCCGGCAGTTGACGATTCGAGTCGCTCTCCGTTGGATGCGGTCCAGAGGGAGAAGTTGGCACTGAGGTGCTCCTGCCCAGAGATGAGAACAGTATTCCATATGTGGCCGTACTTGCGCCTTATAAAGTTGTTGGCGGTGAGCCGGAGTGAAATACTGTCTCGATCTATTGAGTACACCCAGCTTCTTCGAGGCCAATTTAGCTTTTCCCTCTAAATGACCGCGAAACTGGACTTCGCTCGATATGTCAACACCAAGTATTCCAATATCGACTGAGACAGTTAAGGGGGTGCTCTCAAAACGAGGGAATACGACCAACGGCTGTTTTTTTGCGGTGAACGCACAAACTTGTGTCTTTGTGGGGTTGAAACGGACCAAATTAAGTCTACCCCAAATTGAAACTTTATCTAGAGAGGTTTCAATTTCAGACACAAGTTTGTTTCGGCTCTCGTTGACGTTTTCCCGAGAAATGTTCGCGCAGCCGGTATAGAGGGCATCGCTCGTACTGTCGTCCGCATAACAATGAATGCTGCTAATTTGCAGCATGTCACTGACATGGAGGAGAAACAGAGTGGGCGATAGCACACAACCTTGAGGGACACCAGCATTCACAGACATAGAGTCAGAACATTCACCGTCGACTACGACTTTTATGCTTCTGTCTGTTAAAAAGCTAGCAATCCATTTGCACAATTTCTCGGGAAGCCCATAAGAAGGAAGCTTTGATAAAAGCGCTTTGTGCCAGACTCGATCAAAGGCCTTCGCTATGTCCAAACTAACCGCCATGGCTTCTCCCTCGGTCTCGATCGTCTGTGCCCAACGATGCGTCAGGTATACTAGAAGATCACCAGCCGACCGACCCTTACGGAAACCGTACTGCTGGTCACTGAGTAGTTGATGACCCTCCAGATACCGAAGGAGCTGGCAGTTGATAATGGACTCCATTATCTTCGAGAAAAGGGAGGTAATGGCTATTGGTCTATAGTTGGATGGATTTGAGCGGTCGCCTTTTTTAGGGATCGGGTGGACCAGCGCTGTCTTCCATAATGTCGGGACTACGCCAGAAGAGTAAGAGAGCCGGAAAAGACGCGTTAAGACCGGTGCCAACTCTGGAGCGCACATCTTCAACACTATGGGAGAGATTCCATCAGGCCCATTCGACTTATGGATATCGAGGGACGTAAGTGCTAAACGCACTGAGCGTTGGTGAAACCGGATATCCGGCATACAGCTCTCGCAACGCGGTATATTGGGCGGTTCCTGTCCCTCGTCATCCAAGGTCGAGTTAGACGCGAAGAGTTTGCCCAGAAGATCGGCTTTCTCCTTTGCGTTGTGGGCCAACGAATCATTTCCCATGTGCAGAGGTGGGAAGGATGGCTTGCAGAAATTCCCTTCGATAGCTTTGGCGAGAGACCAGAATGCACGAGTTCCCGAAGGTAGACGCTCGAGCCTCTCGCCAATTCTACGGATGTGCTCCGACTTCGCCCTTGCTATGTCTCTTTTGAAGGACCTGGAGGCAAAGTTATAGTCTTTTCTTAGTGCGCTGGTATTTTGGTCCCGTGCCGTCACCGCATTGACCCAGGCTTGGTAAGCTTCGTGCTTCCTGCGAGAAGCCGTTTTGGAAGATTGACCGAACCAAGGCCGAAATCTGCTACCAATGGGAACCACAGAGAATGGGATGAAAAGCTCCATGCCATGTAGCACCACATCAGCGACAGAGCTGGCGGCGGTGTTGGGACTATCCGGCGAGAAGCATACTTGACCCCATGGGTAGGATGCAAAAAAGGACCGCATCCCATCCCAATCTGCCGACTTGTAGTACCACACACGGCGGCTGCGTGCGACTCGCGAACGCAGCGGGCATGCAAGAGGCACTGTACTCCGGATAAGGCAATGGTCTGAAGTACCTAGTGTGGCCCCAACAGACACTTGGTAGCTATCCGGATGTGAAGTCAGCAGAAGGTCCAACAGTGAATGACTATGGTTCTCCACATCTGGGATTCGCGTATGCGTGGTAACCAGTTGTGTCAGGCCATAAGCCAGGGCGAAGTCGTGAACAGATCTTCCCGCATGATTGGTCTTCATGGAATTGAGCCACTCGATGTGGTGGGCATTAAAATCACCAAGTATGACCAACTCTGCGGATGGGATCTGCTGCTGCACGAGGTCTGAGGCCATTTGGATATGCTCTATGAGTCGGTCTGTTTCGGCATCACCGCTGTGGGACCTATAGAGGCATGCGTAGACGCGGGGATGGTCGTCGCTGTCTACACGGAGCCATAGAATGGAGAGGTCCCTACCTTCAAGATTGCTGAGGCGACGAGTACTGATATCGTCTCTGACGTACACACACACTCCGGCATTAGACAGGAAGGAGTGTTGTAGTCCGTACCCAGGATAGGTGAGGTAGGATGTGTCCGCCGGAGACGATATCTTCGTCTCGGTCAGGAAGAACAAGGCTGGCTGTACTGTCTCAAGGTGGTGGTGGACAGCATTTAGGTTAGTGTGTAATCCCCTGATGTTGCAGAAGTCCACGGTCAGCGTGGCAGGGGGTGCCCTAGAGTTTTTGCTCTTGCCTCGAGCATTCCTTCGCGCAGTTTTGCCCCCCCCCCCCCCCCCAGAATACGAGAGGCAGCCTGGGCGTCCACGCGCAGGTGCGTTGTGCCCTGAGCGTGGACGTCCAGAGAGGGATTCTCCAACGCAGTTGGTACCCTCCTGGGGTACAATAAAGTTTTCTGACTGCGCCATTATAGGAGGGGGGAAGGGGGGATTGGGCCTCCGGTGCCCTCACTCACTCGTCGAAACACAACACAAGTGTTGTTTCATGCCGGTTTTCTGTGAGGCCGTGGTATCACTCCGGTTGAGCCGGCCCATTCGTGCCGAAGCATGGCTCTCCCAGTAAGAATAATAGATAGAGTCATATCATCATCATCATATCAGCCACACATAGTCCACTGCTGAACATAGGCCTCTCCCATAGACCTCCAGAATGACCGATCTGAAGCAGCCCGCATCCAGCGCTTCCCCGCGACCTTGATGAGGTCGTCCTTCCACCTGGCCGTTGGGCGTCCCACACTACGTTTGCCCGTACGCGGTCGCCATTCCAGAACTTTTTTGCTCCATCGGCCATCTGTTCTGCGCGCTATGTGTCCCGCCCACTGCCACTTCAACGAGCTAATCCGCTGGGCTACGTCGGTTACTTTTGTTCTCCTACGGATATCATCATTTCTGACGCGATCACGTAGGGAAATACCGAGCATAGCCCTCTCCATAGCTCGTTGAGCGACTCTGAGCTTTTGTAGGAGACCTATAGTGAGGGACCACGTTTCAGATCCGTAAGTCATCACTGGTAACACACATTGGTTAAAGACTTTCGTCTTTAGGCACTGAGGTATGTCGGACGAGAAGACATCTCGTAGCTTCCCGAACGCTGCCCAGCCGAGTCGGATTCGTCGATTTACCTCGTCTTCGAAGCTGGAATTGCCTACCTGGATCAGTTGACCCAAGTAGACGTACTCGTCAACATCTTCTAAGACTGAGTTCCCAACATGCACCGGTAGAGGCGCTACATGGACATTTGACATAACCTTCGTCTTGTCCATGTTCATCTTAAGGCCCACCTGTTGGGATACTCTATTGAAGTCTTCGAGCATGGTGTTTAAATCTTCCAGCGATTCTGCCATGATGACAATATCATCGGCAAACCGAAGGTGAGTGATATACTCGCCGTTTATGTTGATGCCACGTCCTTTCCAGTTCAGTAGCTTGAAGACGTCTTCCAAGGCAGCGGTAAACAGCTTCGGAGAGATAACGTCTCCCTGTCTAACGCCCCTTTTCAGTGGAATTGGCTTCGTGCTCTGTTCCTGTACTCGGACCGACATAGTGGCGTTCTGGTATAAACACTTCAAAACTTCGATATACCGGTGATCTATCCGGCACCGCTGGAGAGACTGCAACACGGCCCATATTTCGATCGAATCGAAGGCTTTCTCATAGTCCACGAATCCTAAGCAGAGAGGCCGGTTATACTCTTTGGTCTTCTGTATAACCTGTCGCAGCGTGTGGATGTGGTCTATGGTACTATAGCCTTTTCGGAATCCGGCTTGTTCGGGAGGTTGGAAGTCATCGAGCCTGTTGGCGAGACGGTTCGTAATAACCCTCGAGAACAGCTTGTAAATGTGACTCAGGAGCGTGATGGGCCTATAATTCTTCAACAGGGTATTGTCGCCTTTCTTGAAGAAAAGGACCACCACGCCCCCGTTCCACGCTTCCGGCGTTATGCCTTCGTGTAGGACGGAATTAAAGAGCCCCTGAATGACCTTTAGTACCGGCGTTCCGCCCGCTTTCAGAAGCTCTGCAGTAATTCCGTCCTCACCCGCCGCCCAAGTAGCAAAATCTTGTCTTATAAAGGATTATAAAGTCAAAAAAATAGACTTATAAAGGTCATATTAACGATAATAAGGGTGGGTTTGGGCCCAATTTATAAGAAACTAAACCTTATGGTAGCTATATTGTGGTCATATAAAAAGCAAATGTTTCTTGTAGTAGGTTTATAAGAGCATCTTACAAGATCTTTACACTTAATAGTATAACACTCACCGGGATATTTACCATGTTTATGATTGGTATTTGGTAACCGATATTTCGGCGCTGTTACAAGCGCCATGATCACGGTGTACTGATAGTACACCGTGATCATGGCGCTTGTACCAATCATAAACATGGTAAATATCCCGGTGAGTGTTATACTATTAATGTTAATGACCATGTCAATCTCAAATCTTTACACTTATACTTATTACATACAAGATGTTTACAAGAACAATATCCTTATAGTTGCATTATCTAACTCATCTATAAGGAGAAATTATTCTTTTAAAAGTCGCCGCCGCAGCTTTTCGCTATTGTTGTTTTCAAGTTATTGTACCGGATTTTTAGAAGACATTTTATTTTTATTCGCAATTGAGTTGTCAAAAGCAAGTACTACTATGCTTGGAGTTAGTCGTTTTAGGTAGTAAGTAGTAAAAAACTAATGCAAATTATTATTTGCTGTAAAGTGTGGTATGATATTTGATGTATTTTTAAGGGGCCCATTGAATTATTCGTTTATATGCATTTCAAAATATATTATTATTTGCCATGTCTTGGTTACTGCTGTAACAAGTGTAAAAGCATTTTTTGCAACACCTACAAGGGGGTTATAAAACCAACATTATGTCTAATATTAATGTCGTCTCCATATTGAGTAATTTTGGAGTTCCCTAAAGTAACTGAGAAAACCATAACCACATCTATAATTTTTCTTCAGTAGCATCGCTCTAAATAGGGTTGTTTTCATGGCCGTGGACCGTTTTCTCAAAAGAGATGATTTTAATCTGCAACAGTCAAAATGGCCTTGCCTGCAATGTTCTAAATCTAAACCATTGTGTAAAACTTGCCATTCTTGCCAATAAATATGCACAAGTTGGGCCTTTGTTAGTTTTTATATATTTTGTTTGAAGAGGTTAATATTAAGTTTTTTATTCTTTATATTTTATTGTAAACCAGTAAACTAGAGTGAAATATATTTTTTCATATATAATATTAATGTAAATTGATCTCCAATAAATACGTCGGAAAAGTGGCTCTGATAGTTTAATAGTTATATTTAAGTTTAAAATAAATACATATCGATTAAAATTATGTCTTTTACTTGGTATTTCAAAAAGGTTTTTTAAATATTTAGATAACTGATTAATTAAGCCAATAAGGACCTGTCCCCATTTCAATAATGTGTAATTGGCCATCATTAGTTTTAAGCAAGGTACGTGCATCTAATGGTAAAGTATGATGAATAGCTTTATTAATAATCTTCGAAACCTCATTTAAACATACATGAGGAAAATTAAACTTTACAGCCCAATATCCTGATATTGTCACGGATATTATAACATTTTTCTTCATCATCAGCACTGCCATCAGCAGTATCACTTTCATTATTCTCTGCCGTATTGTATTCATGTTCAAGTTTTTGTGAAGAGGAGGATTGTGGTAAACTAAACATTTCTCTAATATTTTTATTTGGTACGGAACCACTAATATTTTCCTCTTTAATTATTTCTATTGTAGAAAATGCAATACTTGATGTACGCGTTTTTGTCATACATAGCCTTATTTTTTTCCACCCTCTTTCTATAGCCACCACTTTGCTTAAATCTTTTCCAGCCATCCTCATTCATTATGAATTAATATTATAATTATTAGGTACTTCTATTCTTCCACTTGTTAAAATGGCGCACTTAAGTAACATAAAACATAATAATAAAGTAATTATTAGGGTGATATTCTTATTGCGGCTAGATAATTGATCTTTACATTACTTATGCACTTTTACAAGTTAGTTATGTAGCAAGTAAGCATTTGTTATATAAACACTGTACATTGTGCTTTTATAAGATTCTAAACTTTATAATATTATCATATAAACCACTTTAATAAGTTTAAAAAGACTTCATTTAAACCTTTATATGGCTCTCTATATTATATGACCATTTAGCCATATAATAAACGGTTAGAAGAGTAACTTCTGTATGAGGTTTTATAGTTGTCATATAATTCAGCTTTATAAACGTGTACCTGACTGAGTTATAAGAATGAAAGTAGTATTAGCCAAACCGTCTTATAATATTCCTTTACATGGTATATTGTCGTAAATTTTGCTACTATATAACAATTACAAGTATTATAGCTGTATAATCCGTTCGTTATAAGGGTATTTTGTTAGTTGGGCGCTTTGTTATTTTTTAGCTGTTTGAGGGCCATTCTAATCTCGTACAGGCTGATGTCCGGGATGTCTTCGGTATAATGTCGGGTAAGCTTGGCTCTAGGATCTTTAGCCATGCCCACGGGCTGTTTAACCGATGTATATAGCTGCCCATAAAACCTTTCGACCTCCCTAAGTACCTCTACCGTTGTCGTTGCCATGCCGCCATCCTCCGTCTTCAGCTTCGTCAACCGGCTTTGTCCAACGGACGCATTCCTTGCAAACACTTTGGAGCCTTTGTTTCGCTCTATCGTCTCCTTAATATTTTTAGTATTATAGGATCGGATGTCATGTCGCAAGGATTTCTGTATGCGTCTGTTGAGCTGCCTATGTGCCTCAGCATCAACGGAGGTCTGTAGGGGCATAGATCGACGTTTGGCCATGAGATCAAGGGTCTGGGTCGAGATCTTCTGAGGTTTTTGTTTAGAGCGAGACCTAAAGAATTTAGATCCCACCGTTTGGACAGCTTCTACCAGCGCGTTGTTTACCTCGTCCACTGAAACGCGATCCTGTAGACAATCGAAGCGATTGGATAGTTCAAGTTGAAAGCGCTCGGAGTCCTGGACATCGGCATGTGACGGTCTGAGTGATAGAGTAATTCAAGAGAAAAGTTGATATGTATACATGCTTAGCATAGTAGAGGGTGCAGCGGGAACAGGATCTGACGCCATGCGGGCGGAAAAACAACGGTGGTACGAAGTTGGCCGGGTCAGCTAATGTTACATAAACGGCGATACATATCGTTTTAATGCGTTGTTCCAAATTCTAGAAGCTTGATTGACACAGTTGCAAGAGGTTGCAGACTTGAGTATCTACGTGGTATAAAATTTCAACTTGATCCATCCTCAAATTCTCGAGAAAATGGTCTTGATAGACAGACGGACAACGAAAAGATCCTATTAATAAGGGCTCCGTTTTTTCCTTTTGAGGTAGGTATGGAACCCTAAGATTGGCAATAATGACACATATACAACTAGCTTTTGCCCGCCGCTCCGCCCGCGTGGATGTCGGTTCCCGCCAAATGGCAATAAACGGAACCCTAATAGATTCGTCATGTCTGTCTGTCCCTCCGTATGTCACAGCCACTTTTCTCCGAAACCATAAGGCAATATGCCTATATGGTTGCCTGTTGAAACTTGGCAAGTAGGTGTATTCTGTGAACCGAATTTCACACAAAAATAGAAAAAAAGCAATCAATTTTGGGGGCCCCCATACTTAGAACTGAAAGTAAAACAATTTTCTTTCATCAAACCATACGTGTGCGGTATCTATAGATAGGTCTTCAAAAATACTATTGAAGTTTCTAACATCATTTTTTTCTAAACTGAATAGTTTGCGCGAGACACACTTCCAAACAGGAAAAATGTGTCATCTAACTTCTAAAATAAGAGAATGATAAATTAAAAAAAAATATGATGTAGGTACATTGCTATGCAAACTTCCAACGAAAATTGGTTTGAACTAGTCAGTAGTTCATTCAATTAACTCAAAAATTATAAAAACAAAACATTTAAAAAAAATTTACGTATATTTTGTTACTTGCTGCTACGGAACCCTTCATGGACGAGACCGATTCGCACTTGGCCGGTTTTTATATTACAGAAAAACTAGGAGAAACTGAGATTTTTGTATACTTAGGTATTAAATAAAGAAATAACTTGATTTTATTCTTGACGTCTACAATTATTTTTTGTACCTACTATTGTAGTCACTACAAGGACACGGCCTACCTACTGATAAGCTATTATATAATACTACTCACATAATATATCATATTACCTATATATTTACTACTAGATAACTATTTTATTCTGCTAACGAATTGCCACTTATCAGGGGGGTTGGTGGCCAGAAAAGAAGCTGATGAAAACCAGGTGGGCCCGGAGGCCAGACTACCAATCGCCCACAAAATTACAAAGGGAGTAATCATCCGAAGCATAGTGGCAGAAACTAATCGGAGATGGAAATCCTCGCCTGTCATGGACAGTAGAAGACATGCATGACACAAGGAAAACAAACTTACTGTAGAAACTCTGCAGGGGAAACATGAGGTTTGTTATAGAGGTGATAACAGGATACTGCCGGCTGAATAGGCGCCTGACACTTATATTATATCCATGCGTGGAATATTAAATTTATATTTAGGATGCTCTACACACTCTACACAATCCTTTTCCATACTTTCCATTTCCTGCCTCTGTCCATTCTATTTGATTTATTTTGACGTTAAAGAGAGTGACTGGCGCTGACCTCCCCATCCTCCTAACACCCATAACGACTGCCATAAGTTGTTCGTAGTTATGGCATTCAAAAGTTGTTGGACCCGGTCAGTACTAAAGACAATCATATTAAAAAATAATCAATATATTATTACTTCAAAATATGTGTTTTAATTAAACAAACATATTCTTATAATAACAATAATATTATTAACCCAATAAGTATATGTATTTACAAAAAAGAACAATAAATCCAAAATGCATGTACTTACCAATTTAAATATTTATAAGACTCTCGTAGTGTCATTTTATATGCAATACTAATATTATTTTAGGTTAAAATTAGGTATTTCCAACAGAGAAGTTGAAAGAAGGGTCATATTGAAATATTTTGGAGGCCATCATGTTTAATGTTTTATTTAAAGTTTGTGTGAGTGTGTAACCCGACGGTGATGGGAAGAGTGTCATTTCACCAACAGCGTAAATGAGCTGGTACACAATTATTTACTTATTTATTACTAGCTGACATGGCAAACTTCGTCCCGCCAATTATTTTCCACCCGCGTGGCGTCCGATTCCGTTCCCGCTGCACCCTCTTATACAATGATATAGTTATCTAAACAGCAACAGAAATAACCACACTGTCACTTCTGCGTATATGCCGGTCGAATTTGTTGACATTAATGATCACTGCTCCGTTCCCTTGAGTAGTAGCGTGATGATATATAGCATATGTGTTATTCTGATGTATAAGCTATATTATTGAAAATTTCATGAAAATCCATTCAGAGGGTTTCTTTTCATCGTGCGATAAATCCCCACGGAATTCAGTAGGGTTTACGTGCAAGAGTAACAGACATCCATACATACATACATCCATCCATACTCACAAACTTTCGCGTTTATAATATTATTAGGATTTTCCGATATTTAACTATACTTTAAGATAAACTGCAAGTTACCCTACACGCCTCTTTTGGTTGTTTGATATTTGGTATATAACCACCTAGGAAAAGACTTGAAGAACCCTTCAACGAAATCTGCATCTCTGTGTTTAGTTTTGTGGGAGAGTCATCTGACAATTTTTCAGATTGCTTCAAGCGTCAAGCACCTGCTCAGAAATATCTAACAGCTCTACGTCACCTAGTATTTCAAGCAAAAACAGCAGAATGGATTTGGACACTCTTGGCACACAGATCAATTGGGCTACTTTTTATCCTGGATATAGGTTCCTGTGGGCCGCAGGAACGGGTGGAGCCGTGAACCAACCATAGTATAGCGGACGGCCTCGCGCGGGTGTCAGAAACTGTCTCGCGACAGAGTTGAACACCACTGGTCGGCTTAAGTCCGTGTCTATATGGGTGATAAGCGATTGACCGTTGGTATCAGTTTGCACACTTCCCTGCCCTGAGGTAAAGGTGGACTGTAAGCTATAGTGAACGAGTGCAGGAAAGTGGTTTCCGTGCGTCTCTACTGATAGCTTGAATCAGCCAGTTACGGCCCGATTCCGATTTGTTTCCTGAAAATGCCAATAAAATAAAACAATAATATTCCGAGGAATAGTTATGTTCGGGATTATCGGCCCATTCAGGGTGTAGCGTCTGAGACAAAGTCTCGAAGACTACTACTGGCGACTCGGCTAAGAATTCGCAATTTGTTTACAGATCGCGCCAGCTTAAGTACTCCGAAACTTTACCTTAACGAGGGCCGCTAATTCCGAGAACGTTTTTATTCATTTTGCACAACTGTTTTTACTATTGTTCACAACATTTTTCTTATACTAAATTTATATCTATTTACAATTGTTTATGTATCTATTGTTTAGGGTTGTTAAAAGTGGTTACCCATCCCATGGTAAGGTCATCTGGACTGTATATATGTTTAATAATTCACAATATCGATATTAATTTAAAAATGTTAGGGAATGGGGTCTATGTTACTACTTTAAAGCTAAATTATACAAAACTGTTTATGTACTGTTTACAAAACTATGTTTAGGCATTATCTACATATTATTGCACATTCTTTACACATTATTTTAAGACGATCTCGTAACATTTATTAGGTATTTTTAATACAGATTTACTCTTGCTATAAAACTACATCTTAACTAAGTTTACATGCTGCCAACATTACAAAACTAATTTTACTATACAATAAGGTGGGGTGATCGGCTCATGGCTCGACCAATAGGAAGACGGAATTTTACAGTTCTTATGTATCTAAGGGTCCGATTGCACTATGATCACTTGTTCACTTTAGTTTTCACTGATTATATTGATTTTTTACACACACACACGAATCACTTTTTTAAACTGTTTTTTGTCTGTCGCGAACATCTCTCCCGCCGTGCAGCGGAGTGAGGCGCGGCCGCTTGTGACGCTGCATCCTCCGGTGAGCGACACTACTTGGGTAGTGGCACTATTTTCTTCGTGGGGCGTTTGAGTACGCCCCCGGCTGTGCGCACCTCAACGGTCCGGATTTGACCGTCGGCACCTGGGTAGACTGCGGTGACTCGGCCCCTTGGCCAAGTGTTGCGAGGCAGCTGTCCGTCAGCGATCAGGACGGGATCGCCGACCGCGATGAGTGGCCCCGACCCACGGGGCTCCCGCCGGTGTTGCAGCTCGGGAAGGTACTCGCGTACCCAACGGCGCCAGAACATATCAGCGAGCGCCTGAGCGCGTCGCCAATGTTTTTTGTGGTCGATGTCGGTTGAGTCAAACTCACCGAGTGATGGCAGTCGGGACGAACCACCGAGTAGGATGTGGTTCGGAGTGATGGCCTCGGCGTCCTCGGGGTTCACGGAGACGTGTGTGAGGGGGCGACTGTTTACGGTGTGCTCCACCTCACACAACAAAGTACAGAGCACCTCTTCGGTTGGGTGGCGCTCATGTAAGACCGTAGTTAGGGCGGTCTTTACGCAGCGGACGAGGCGCTCCCATACACCCCCCATAAAGGGAGCAGAAGGGGTAATGAAACGCCACACGATGCCTCGACGTGCAGCTTCGCGAGACATGGCCTCGCGCATCTCGCGGTCGGCACCGTGCATGTTGGTGCCGTTGTCCGAGTAGATCTCGGTGGGGCAGCCTCGGCGCGCAGCGAACCTCCGCAAAGCTAGGATTGCGGAGTCTGCGCTCAGGCTGGCGGCGAGCTCCAGGTGAACTGCCCGGGAAGTTAGGCAGGTGAATAGCGCCACATAGCGCTTCTGGTGCTGTCGCCCGACGGTCACGCTGAGTGGCCCGAAGTAATCGAGCCCGGTGTATGTGAATGGCCTGCGGTGGTGCGCAAGGCGAGTCTTCGGATGGTCGCCGGTGGCTGGCTTTGGCGGCTGTGCTTTTCGTATTCTACAACTTAGACATTTATTAATTACCGACTTTGTAGTCGGTCGGAGTCTCAGCACCCAGTAGTGCTGCCGGATCTCGTTGATGGTAATTTCTGTGCCACCGTGGTGTAGTCGGCGGTGTGTCCAGTCTATATATAACTTGGTTATTTTGTGTTCGCCGTCAAGTATCGGCGGTCTCTTGACTGCATCGGACACCCCTTCTGTGGCTGCTATGCGGCTGCTTAGGACGATTACTTCGTCTTGAAGCTCGACACGGAGTTCTCGGAGTCTGCTGTCTGATGGCATGTCTATATTATTTTTTAATTGTTGCACTTCTAGTGCGAACGAGTCGAATTGTATACATTTTATTAATAATTTTTCGGCGTCTCGGAGGTACTCGGCGGTGAGTATTCTAAATTTACGGTTACTATTGCTGGGTACAGCGGCCTGTGATACCGCTGGCCCTTTATTCAACTTCACCTGCTGAGTGTTGCGCCAGTCGGGATCCTTTTGTGGATTTTTTGTTGTCCTCTTGTAGGCCACCTGTTCTGTTCTTAACAGATCTATAAACTGTAGCACCCGAGCAGTGGTGCGTAGAAGTCTTTCCCATTTGGAAAATCTATTTACATCGGGTATGGCTGAACTTACTTTGACTGTTATGGAGGTGACTCGTTCCTCTCCCGTAGCCTCAGTTGGTGTAGGCTGCTCCATCGGCCATTCTGTCATTTCTTTGTGAAGGAAGGCCGGACCGCTGTACCACTCGTGCTGCGAATTAAAATTAGTGGGAACGTCGCGAGTGGCTGCGTCTGCTATGTTAGACTTTGACGGGAGCCATCTCCAGTCTGTAGTTTTACTGTTTTCTTCTTGCTCTTTCGAGTTTATGCTGACTATCTCTGTGCAGCCTGGACTATCTTCTATCTGGAGAGCTGTTTGTATACGACCGTCTGTTAGTCGCGTCGTGTGTTGTTCTAATATATCTTCTGCTTGTTTCTCAGGATCGGAATTCGGTCGGTGTGGGTTTAACAGAAGCGAATCAAGTGAAAAATATTGTTTCAGTTGATTGTCTATGCTGTCATCAGCGGCTGAGAGGCGATTAATAAAATGTACTGTTTGACCAAGAATTCTATTATAACATCCGTGTAAGACCCATCCTAGTTCTGTAAGTGAGGCGACTGGCTGTTGGCGGCTTCCCCGTTTGACGTAACTTGATATAAGAAGATGCCAGTTGTCTTGGCCTATGAGTACCTTAGGGGTTCCCGCTGTGTATATAAGTTGGTCTTTGATGTCCTGTAAATGTTCGCAGCCCTCTAGGTCGGACTCGGTGATGGTCTGGGATGACAGGTCTAACTTCGGTACAGTTTTCACGGATAATGGGATGCTAGTTCCGTCGGGGTTTCCTATGTATACTTCAACTCTTCGCGAGTTCGGAAAGTCGATGGCTGTGTCCCCTATGGTCTTGACTTTAAATGGGTCTGTTTTACCTCGGGCTCCCAGCTTGGCAGCGATGTCTTCGTCTATAAGTGAGATAGTTGATCCGTCATCTAGGAGAGCGTAGGTCAACAAATCTCCCGCCGGTCCTGAAAGTCTGACAGGCGCTATTTTCAGGTAAGCTTGTCTAGGTGATCTATAATTTGAACTGGCGACTGTCTCCTCATGCGTGTCTGGTTTTGTCTCTGTTGGTCTGCTTTTTTTCGTATAATGGAGTAATCTATTATGAGATGCAGTACAGTTATCAATTCCACATTTTCTAAGCTGGCATTTGTGATCCTGTTGACGTGTTCTTAAGCAACGGAAACAAAGTTTATGTTTTTTAGCGAGCTCCCACCTCTTGTCAGAGTTTCCTTTTCTGAAAGTTTCACAGTTCGATGCGTAGTGTCCCTCAGAGTCGCATATACGGCATTTAGATGTAATATTCTCCCCAGTGTGCCTCTCAGT
Organism: Eilema sororculum; assembly: GCA_914829495.1. Classification (NCBI taxonomy): domain Eukaryota; kingdom Metazoa; phylum Arthropoda; class Insecta; order Lepidoptera; family Erebidae; genus Eilema; species Eilema sororculum. The sequence continues at coordinate 11,430,093 of OU618552.1, read as the reverse complement.
GGCATTAAATGCTCTCTGAGGGACACGCCGGGTCGTCTGGTAATCTCTGATGGTTTCAGCTGGAGCAAAGGCACTACAGAAACGGGCATATTCCGTAACGTACTCGCTAAAAGATGCTAAGTCAGGTGTGGAGTTATATTTCTCTGTATAGACTCGGTACCATTGTACACGCAATGAGTTCGGTAGTTTTTCTGTTAGTATGCGTAATAATTCAGCATTCATTAAATAATGGCTCTTTTTCAACGCCTGAAGTGTGACGACGCTACTCCTAATGCGACTGGCAAACGTACAAATATCTTTAGGTGCTTCGGTGCATCGCGGTAATGCTCTCAGTTTGTCAGTTTCTGATTGGGCTATTGAGTCGGGTCGTCCGAATTGGAGTTCTAGTTCTCTTATAATATGATCTGGTTGTGCGTTGGCTATCAGTTCTGAGCTAACGATTTCTAAAGCTCTGCCTTTAAGACTTCGTCTGAGCCTAGCTGTATTTTCTATGTCATTAAAATAATTCTTAGTGGTGTCATATATTGCTTTAAATGATAACCACTCGGTATGTGACCCGCTGAATATGGGTAATGTCATTATGACCTTCGATGCCGATGGATACGAAAATGAAGACTCCATCGGTTTTCTATCAGCAAGTGCGGCTATAGCGGAAGTTAATTCAGATATAAACGGTTTTAACATATCGTTACTATTAGCTTGATCTATATAATGTTCTGTTACGCCCCCAGCCCGGGGCGCCGGAGCAGTCTGTGTATAAGGTTTCTCTATGTTTTCTATTGTACCCCCAACCCGGGGTACCAGAGGAGTCTCTTGTTGAGTCTCTTGATAAGCTGATGTATCCCCAACCCGGGATACCAGATGAGTCTCCTTTTGGAGCTTATTTAAATCTATATTTTCTATTGTACCCTCAACCCGGGGTACCAGAGGAGTCTCCTTTTGGAGCTTATTTAAATCTAGTTTCGGATCTGTGCCCCCAACCCGGGGCACCATAGGAGCTTCCAATTGAGGCTCTTTTCCGTGGGTCTCCTTCTGGAGGTGTCCACTTACTATACGTGGTTCATTGCCGAGTCGTATCGAGGGCGAACCTTCTTGTAACCACGAACGAACGTACTCTGTTCTAGAATGGGCATCATCATCATAGTCAGTGTCATCGGCCGATTCTTCAGCCCTACGTAAGGTAACTTCAGCTAACTGTAATTTAATTCTGAGCATATCCTCCTGTGCCTTCAACGCTCGTTTGCGCGCCATCGATTTATTATGCAAAGAGGATCTAGATCTTATAGTAACGCCTGGTTCACGGCTCACTGGCTCAGTTGTACGTACCCCTTCTATCTGTTCAACAGGGCGTAACGTATTGTCTGATCTATTCTCTCCCAGAGACCACGGCTGTTTACTTAAATCTGTTTGCGTCTTAGCGCTGGAGGGCCGTGGTGTACTGGTTGAGGGTTGAGCCATGGACGATGGCGCGCTTACCTCTGATCCAACTGGTACTGATGGAGAGCGTGGAGGCTGCTCGTGGCGCAGGATCGGGTCTCGTGTCTGCTCTGCTGCTTTGCCTTGAGATCTGGTGGTCGGCATGTTGATCACTGACACTGTTTCACTTACGTAGGTTTACACAAAGTCGACAGTACGCACAAAAAATTATTACTGTTTATTTTACTATTTACTGTTTATATATTCACTATAAGTACTGTCTAAATGCGAACGACTGTTATTAATTCACGCACCACTATTAACTGACGCACGAACGACACTGAGTTTATACTGAACTGTTTGTTTATTTTATTGGCTTTTTTTTTTTTTAAAACGTAACGTGCACTGAGTTTATTTTTACTGTTATATACTTTACTATTCAATCACGCACACGTAACTGTACTAACGAGTATAAAATCGCGCACACGTAACTGGCACTATTTACTGGCTTATATACTATGGTTATAAACACATATCAAACTTTTACTGACGTAACTTATACTGAACGGACTTTTAACGTATTTGACTCTATTTAAAATTATAAAACACTGACTCTAATACTGTTTAGCAACACTGACTCTAAGTATTCCTATTAGATTAATTCTAATTGGAATATAAAAATGCTGAAATAAATGGGTTAGACACACGGAAATCAACAATAGCTATGTGCGATTTATCCGACCGGAAGCTGACCTTACGGAACAGCAACGCTTTCTGCCGGCTCGCAATGGACACAACGGTCTGGATGGACTAGACTTAGAATATGCGATACGTCCGACCGGAAGCTGCCTATACAGACAGCGACCCTATGTGCCGGCTCGCAATTCAATCGTCAGATCGCAGGAACCAGATATACGGCTCGCAAGGACCAGAAATATATCCGGCTCGAATGGACCAGAAATATAACGGACGGCCTCGCGCGGGTGTCAGAAACTGTCTCGCGACAGAGTTGAACACCACTGGTCGGCTTAAGTCCGTGTCTATATGGGTGATAAGCGATTGACCGTTGGTATCAGTTTGCACACTTCCCTGCCCTGAGGTAAAGGTGGACTGTAAGCTATAGTGAACGAGTGCAGGAAAGTGGTTTCCGTGCGTCTCTACTGATAGCTTGAATCAGCCAGTTACGGCCCGATTCCGATTTGTTTCCTGAAAATGCCAATAAAATAAAACAATAATATTCCGAGGAATAGTTATGTTCGGGATTATCGGCCCATTCAGGGTGTAGCGTCTGAGACAAAGTCTCGAAGACTACTACTGGCGACTCGGCTAAGAATTCGCAATTTGTTTACAGATCGCGCCAGCTTAAGTACTCCGAAACTTTACCTTAACGAGGGCCGCTAATTCCGAGAACGTTTTTATTCATTTTGCACAACTGTTTTTACTATTGTTCACAACATTTTTCTTATACTAAATTTATATCTATTTACAATTGTTTATGTATCTATTGTTTAGGGTTGTTAAAAGTGGTTACCCATCCCATGGTAAGGTCATCTGGACTGTATATATGTTTAATAATTCACAATATCGATATTAATTTAAAAATGTTAGGGAATGGGGTCTATGTTACTACTTTAAAGCTAAATTATACAAAACTGTTTATGTACTGTTTACAAAACTATGTTTAGGCATTATCTACATATTATTGCACATTCTTTACACATTATTTTAAGACGATCTCGTAACATTTATTAGGTATTTTTAATACAGATTTACTCTTGCTATAAAACTACATCTTAACTAAGTTTACATGCTGCCAACATTACAAAACTAATTTTACTATACAATAAGGTGGGGTGATCGGCTCATGGCTCGACCAATAGGAAGACGGAATTTTACAGTTCTTATGTATCTAAGGGTCCGATTGCACTATGATCACTTGTTCACTTTAGTTTTCACTGATTATATTGATTTTTTACACACACACACGAATCACTTTTTTAAACTGTTTTTTGTCTGTCGCGAACACATAGTTTAGGACAGTGTTTTTCAATTTTCCAACTGCAATAACAACTACGTTAGGTAGATAGGTAGGTACATTTTCAACCAACCCCTTCAATGACGATCAATGTTAACACCGAAATAAAAGATTCACGGAATTATTAGTGAATCACTAGTTCGTAAATATCCCAGTCACGAGAAACTAATTTACACGATAAGTCATTTTCAATTATTTGTAGATGAACTCAACCAATTGCGAACTCCTTGACTGGGAAAGTACCTGGGCCTTTAGCCAATGAACAACACTATTAAAATACTTATATAAATATTTTAGGACATTCTACACAACGCTATCTAAACCCAAAGTACGTATAGCTTAATTGGCTTGTATTGTGAGTTTTAGAATATGGATACCTGAAGTAAAGCCAACGAAGCGAGAAAAAAGGTAAAACTTTTTTATTTGAAAATGATTACGTATCACTTCAAGCGCGTGCCAGACAGGAATGAAATTGCTCATAAAATGGCGGATCTGACAATTTAGAACCGCTGTGCTGATAGCTTTTCTGTACTACGAAACACGCACAGACGGCTGTGGCTCGGCCATTGTCGTGTACTTGTGATATGTGCGACAAGCACAGAGATAATAATCGCTAGTTATCGCAACGTAACTCAGTAATGGTCGCTTTGTTTACCTTTTTTCTCTCGTCTCGTTGGCTTTACTTTACATAGAATTTTTTTTGTTAAAAATAATTTTTTTTTTTTTTGAATGAATTTTTTATAGCATTTATTATGCTAACTGTTAAGTTCGAAAAACATTGGAAAAAATGAAATGCTCAAGTGAGACTCGAACTCACGACCTTTCGCTTACAGGGCGACGACAGAATATTAGAATATTAACCTTAGACTAAAATAATTACATAGACGGAACGTGTGGAACAGGAAGTGAAGCCAAATTAAAGTAACACCAGTCATACTCGTACTATGCATCACCTAAAGGTTGACTGGTAGAAAATGCCCACGGCATTAAGTCTGCCTTTGTACAATTATTTTGTGCATAAAGATTTAATATAAAAAATAAAATAAATACTAAAGTAATATCCTCTCGGTCGCACGCTTCGTGTGCACGCACGAGTGCGAGTGAGATGGTACTACTGTAGTATTACCACAGAACAGAATAGATAAGAATTACCTTAGACAGCTTCTTATAGTTCTATACGTTCCGGCTGTTATTCTTTCAGTCTGTGGAATAAATCTAAATAATGCACATACTACATATTCATGCATGAAAATATTTACTCTGAGATCAGAAACCCCTAAATGAGAATTTAGAGATTTCCGATCTTTGGCGATAGGTACCACTACCAACCAAATGTTTTGTTTCGTTGATAATTTTCCTACATTGAAATCATTTTTGTTAGGTACTTCAAATAGGTACCGATACATAATTTCACGATTTTATGTACGATACATAATACCTACACCCAACTTAGAACTAGTCTAAAGTCTATAATATCGTTCTAGAATACAAGCCTAAAAATAAAAGACCGCGTCTAGATATCAGCCGCCATCGGTTATATCACGACAAAGTGACATTGTAGAACTCTGAGGTGTTCGTAACTCCATCGAACTCCGCAGTTGAGCTGTGAGGCTGCACTCAACACTACAGATTAAGCACTAGTGAATTGACAAAGCGGCAATTTATCAATAACGACAGTATAAAGTGTTCCGGTTCTCGTGGCGTGCGACAGCAACGCGATTTCGGGCTTGATCATCCGTCGCGTCCGCTGGTTCATTCGTGATCACGCGATGCCACATAAACAAAAAATACTGTTGTTCTTAGAATTAACTATAGGCCAGGTGCACTTACTATCTCGAAACCAAAAATAAGCCAGGCAGGGTGCGAGAAACATGTTTCTGGCCATCGGCTCCCCTTTTCTCAACCTTCACTGATGCACTCAACGACACAAACGATCAGTGGGTTAAGCTACTTAGGCGCGGTTACTATTTGAATGGGTGGCCTTTGGAATCGGTGGAACCTTTGAATCGGTGGAAGGCACGTTAAAGTTTGTCCTGGCTGTAATTAGTCGCTAGGTCAAGACAGCGCTAGAGTAACCAGAATTTGAACAACTCTGACAACTAGCCATAAATCACTATAACTCGAACAAACCCTTTATCTTGGACTTAAATCGCAAGATGTAAAAGGCCCTGGCAGCCCTGGCGCAGTGCGCACCGATTGTTTTGTAATAATCTATACTTGGTGAATTTTATCTCGTCCACCGTGATATCATCAAAATACATCCAAGAAACGTGAATTGCACATTTTGAGCACATATTATATTAGGTCCTTCTTTTTTTTTTTTTTCTTGCTGAAGTCCCCTCGGACAGTCCCGAGGCCGGCAGGGGGGGTAACTCCGCCCGCGTTAACAACGCCCCCGGAATGGGGAGGCGCGCTACTCAGCGCGCCACCGCCGCCGTGACATATTAGGTCCAAGATATATAGTTCAAGCTATACTCAAGCTAGTTACACGTCAGTCGCTCGCGATATATCCAAGACAAAGCCATTTATCATATTTAAGAGGGCCCCGAACTCCTAAGTTGTTTAGTTCGGGGCTGATGTTGATGATAACAATTTGTTATTCCTAGAATTCCAGTATAATACATGATAAACAAAATGGTATATCCGTCGCTTTAGTTAGTAATGGACGACATTTTAATATCACGTGAGAAATGAGTTGGAATTCGATTGTCAGTTAAACAAATAGAGAAATGTTTGGATAGCCTCTATTGCGTCCGGTATTTTTGGTGGCAGGTTGTGTTTTATTGCTGATACGTGGGATTTAAGCCTATGACGGCTCAATTCTCGCTTGATGTAAATATTGACTATGGTCTACATTATAATGGCGATACAAATACAACGAACATACCGCGTAGTGTGAAATGATCCACAAGGAGCGTAGGTAAATTCATTCATTTTCGGTTCACCGGCGGCGTAACGATAATATCGTGGCGGCGATAACTACAAGTTCCGCAACTCCTGTACTTAGTAAATAGATCCCACCAAACCGGATGTGTAAGGGGAACGCTCCCGAAGCCGAAAACCCCTAGTAGTAGTACGCTAGTACTATTATCTATTCTATGGTACTAGTAAAAGCACGCGAGTGGCGCTGCTTATTTTTTTTATGTGGTGATTTAAAAAAAAAAATATCGTTTCATTTAGCTTTACTAACACGATAGAGAGTAAATAATGCTAAATGAAAAATCTATTTTTTTTTTATTTTGTCCAAATCGTTTTTTTATGCTAATGTGTTATGTACCTGGAGTACTACTAAGGGTTTTTCATTTCGGCAGCGTTCCTCTTACACCCCGTATATCTGGATCGCAACTTGTGGCAGAAACGAGGCACTGGCACGTGCTGCTCCGCTGTAGCACCCCATAATGTCCTCCACTAACACACCCAAAAACGTATAGGTACAGCGTGTATTTTCTGACATCCCGATCTGTGTCTGTACGTAACTTCATAAAACATTTTGATATTTATATCGACGTGATGTTATGTAACAGTGATGGAAAACCACGTAACCGAAAAAACTAGGTTTTTTTCTATTCCGTGTGGAAAACGGAGAGCTACTCGTAAAACCCATAGATACGGTTTTTTATATTCTGTCCATCTATTGATTGCTGGATGGTCAGAAGCTAGGGTGAAGTCCAGAAGATACGGACTACCATTCCAGATGATTCTTCATATTCTTCTTCTTCTTCTTCGTAGCGTTAATCCCAGTCGTGTCCGAAGCTGCGGATTTCGCTGAACTTCGATATTTTTTGTGAAGCGATTACCTTCTGACTCCACAACCCTGATATCGCCATTGCAGCTAGAGCAGTCGTTGGACTTTTGAGGGCTCCAACTACCCGTAACGACTGCCATAGATGTTCGTATGACAACCGAGACCGACGGCTTAACGTGCTCTCTAAGGCACGACCAGACCAATGCAAACACTCATATTCATGCATACAAATATTTGCACTGAGCGGGGATCAAACCTGCGCCTCTTGCGTAGTGGCCGTTTTCACTACTGCTACGCCACAGAGGCTGTCATTCCAGGTGCTATCGATCCTGAAAAGGTGGACTCTACCTTGACAGCATCAACAACTTCGAAAAATGCTTTTTCCCACCCCGCTTTAAGAAACCTATAATTGTTCCGTATGTTCTGGAAATCTACAGGAAGAATCTACGTGCAAGAGTCATGAAACTATAAGTGTGACATATCATAATGGGCCAACGCAGTATGCTGACTGATTACTGGATCCGGTCATCTACCATTTATATGGCTTACTCGATCTATAGCACGTCGTTCGTAAACGTATGAGTCAGAAAATAGTTTGGTGGCTTAAGACACAATCATTTGAATAGTCAACGACACTATCGTGTATGACTCAATCGGCATGGCTCATGTACAGACACCGAAACACCAAGTGTTATGGTATTTTCGACCATAAGTCTAAGTATTTAATTTTTTTACCTTTTGTGTTAACGTCAGTCAGATATATACAGCCCGGACTCAACCTCAGATATACCTAGGCTCGAGTCAAGAATGGTGCCCGGAATACGGCAATAGGCTTACCCCCTATTATGTTTATGGGTAATTGTATGTATGTATGTAAGTCTATTTCTTTCCAAAGGCACCTTTGTTGTGACAGCAAATTACAATATAGTAAGTAGGTACATGGTGTCTATGGCGCTCTTCGAGACGCAAGAAAACCCAATCTGCCAACCGATATACCTTCTGATAGACGGACGAGGCTCTTCGATGTATGTTTTCCTTTCAGGGAGGTCACAAGGTAATCGCTTCCGCAGAAGCCAAAATTTGCTCTTGAAAAGCTAGCTTTTGGAGCTTGGGGGCTAAGATGATGAATAGGTATTGTTAATGAAAGAACACTACATACCCAAATTTTACAATACTTTTAGTTATAGATACTTAGGTCAGCGTGCAGTGCAGAGGCAGAGGCACTCATCTTGGGACGTAAATTCACTCATGCGTGGCAATTTAAACCTTCAGTAAGCTTCCTCCTCCAACGCCGGCAAGAGCGAGATTGTATTTGAGCACCCTTGGTCAACGCTTTCATTTCACGTAAAATGGATTTCGCTTAGTGTTTAAATTATTGACTCTAAAAGGAATTTCGATTTAATGTTAAATCAACAATTGAAATCAACGAGTATAAAGTCCCAAAATCATTTGGACTTTTCTGATTTCATTTTGGCGCCCCTGCCACCTGGCGCCTAGAGTGCTCTTCTCACTCTACACGGCCGAGTTGTGGAGGAAATGTTTTATTGTTATAATATTTTTTTCAATTCATTTTCAAGTCAATTTTCTTTTACTTTTTTGTTATAATAATAGTACAGGAAACTGAAATCTGTAAAGTAAAGCAAGGAATTTTTCTGATTTCCGACCAGGATTTAAAATTAATAAATAAGACATACTCTTGAATTCATTTCAAATATTTGCATGTTATCGTGTTATCAAAGCTTACAGCAATACGTAGGAAGGGGAAGGTACGTAGGTACGCCTCTGCAGACTTAGAATTGAATCTAACATGGTCTAAGAATCTAACGTTGTTGGTGACATAGGTCACCTACATGGTGATTAAAATTCGTCTATTAACTTTAAGTCATTTTTCTATAGAACGAGTGCTATTTGGTATAAGGTATTGAATTGACTTAATAAGAGGTATTTAATTGAACTATCATAATTTTGACATAATATATATACCAGTCACTACCGTTACGTAACTGATAATAACCTACCAGAGATAGAGATGCCTAAAATAGAATATTTGTATTATTTTACTAAAATCCTACAAATTGTTTGGGTAGTTAGGTGCGTAGTTAGAGCTGATGTTTACGTAATTACACGATACCTGATATGATAAATACAACAAAGGCAAAGTAAGTATTTATAAACATGTATGGTAGCAGCTTCTTAAGATAAAATTAATAGTCAAAGTAAAAACACGTGAAACATTCAGTCATGATCCACCACACATTATTGATATTGTAAATGTCGCAGCCAACAAGCCTAATCAGCCGTTCTATTAACTGCCTATACATAGGCTGTTCATTAAACATTGTACCTACTAATTGAATATTCAATCAAAAAGTATCTTTTTGTTACAACATTTAACAAAATGGCTAGCGTGATTTTTTATAACCATGCAGAAATAAATCATTATTTGGCTTATTGGACGATTCGCACGAATTGAACTCGCACGTTTCGTGCGAATCGACTCCTTTAAAAATATATTATTTTTCTGTAGGCGATTCGCACGAAGGTAATTTATTGGCGTGCGAATCGACACCTCCAAAATTATGTATTAGGCGATTGGCACACATTTTATTTTAAGGAATAAAGAATTAAATAAAGTACCTACAGTCACTGAAATAAAACTAAATCAACTAAATAATCTAAGTTTAAATAACAGATTTGCCTAGGTAACTGTTTGATTATATAGCTAGGCAAGTAAGTAAACATCATCGATCCAAGCCACCTGCCTCGCCGTTCAATCAAATGGCTGAAGTTCTTTAGGCGTTTAAAGAGCCTAGACGGTTAATTGAATGGCTGATTAAGCTAGTCATAAACGTTAATAAGCACGTAGGTACAGTCAGCACTTACAAGAACATTTCATGCGCAGAAGTTGAATTAGGAGTCGCTGCCGGCGAGTGTCTCTCTTCACAGAAGATCCCTTCGACCGTTTTCATGCCGCGACTTCCACCAAAGACCACGTTTAATCACACTTTATGACTATCGCAATGAATATTTTGAATATCACGGTTTATTTTTTGGTGTATTTGAATGCAAATGTACAAACGGTTGATGTGTCGTGAACGAGTGCGCAAGCGCTGTCATTGACTGAACAATACTCTGGACTGTATTGTACTTACGTCCTGCCCGTCGACCCTACACAATTTCACTTTATGAAATAATTTTGTTATTGCAAGTACATAAGCGTAATTATGGGCAATCAATCAATTAGGCCGCATTTTGTAGTAGGTACCTATTCTATTATGTAGTACGTCATATAACTAAGTACTGTCATGACATCACCAGGGTCTATTACAAAAGCTATATAAAAATTGCAAGTTAACCGAGTAAAATTATATTTACTCATTGACTCCTGAGTTTTTTTTTTTTGAGTCATTACCAGGGTTGGCCAACGGGGCAGTGGAAGAGCTAATATCGGAACGAGGACCCCGGCCTCATTTTATTAAAATTTTATTATCAACTAACTTTTGCCCGCGGCTCCGCCCGCTTGGATGTCGGTTATCGCGACCAAACATAGCCTATGTCCTTTCTCATGGTCTAATCTACCCCTGTACAACTACCCATAATCTACCCCTATACTATATACAAATTTCATCAAAATCGGTTCAGTGGTTTAGGCGTGAAAGCGTAACATACAGACAGACAGACAGACAGAGTTACTTACGCATTTATAATATTGTATGGATTACAACTTGCAATAGATATAAGTAGTAACAAGTAGGTCCTAAAACCAAAGCTTATAGATACGATGCACATTTTCATTATAGATTTTTTTAATCCTAGGTATAAGTATAGGTAGATATATCATTCTAAAGTGTCAATACGGCCATCATAGTGTGCCGCTACTTTACTTACCAGAAACCTGCAGACAGAAGATTGTGGCCATTATATTCTTGTTACAGAACAAGTTTCATACATTTCAGCTGTAAGAGAGTTAACCTTTCTTATAGATGAAAGTTTTCTTTCAGGTAACTCGTCCAAAGCTGCTGTCAACGGGCGAATCAACTCCTATATAGCACCAAATACGAGTATCTAGATAAATCTATCTATTATCTTTCCGTATGGTGACAGAGAATGTAAGTATCAGTAGGTACCTAGGTACCCTTTTTCATCCGAAGGGTGTCGTAAGAGGCGACTTACGGAAATCCCTACCAGAGAAAGAAAACTGGAAATAAAACAATTCCATCTGAACAGGGAGGACAACTCATCAACTCACTCTCAACATTGGCATAAGCTTATGTCCAGCAGTGGACTGCGATGGATAATTGATTGTTTGATATTTTTTTTATAAATACCGGCTCGACGAAAAGGGTATTTTGTTTGATGTGTATATTTGTAGCAGTGGCTGACAAGGCGATCACACACGACAACTTCAATTGCGCGATGCAGGTCTAGTAGAATTTAAATTATCGTTTCAGTTTGCTGTCGCTAGATAGCGCAAGCTTCATGTGGTATTGCCACAACCTCATTATCTATCTGCCCCGAGTCATGCCATGTTATGCAATATTATTCCTAAGACAATAAAAAATGGAAACATCAGAAACAATTAAATTTATGTGTCTATAATACGGAACTATGTAATTAAGTGAATATCAAAAGAATAACATTGGTCATTGACGGATGCAATGTTTAATCATCAAATTAAGTATCATGTAATCTATAAATTAACAACTTATAAACGGCTCAACCGATTTTCATCAAACATGTCTAGAACACTCGCACTTATATCACCTTAAATAAAAATGGCTCCATCCGTTCGGCAGATATGATGCCACAGACAGACAAACAGACAGACACGTCAAACTTATAACACCCCTCTCTTTGCGTCGTCGTCGGGGGTTAGAAAGAAAACTATACTAAGTTATAGTACTTAAACCTTTTTCTAAGCAATTTCTAGTATATAACATAACATAACATAACATAAACTCACGCCTGTATTCCCCGAAGGGGTAGGCAGAGGTGCTAGCACCCACATTTCGCCAGTTTATGTTTAGGTCCCAATGTAATAGGTGGCGAGCCTATTGCCATTAACCGGGCACTTATAAACCTGCGATAAATACACACATAACTTCGAAAAGCATCGAAAAGTCATTGGTGTGTGCCATGGTAAACCTGGGATCGAACCCGAGACCTCGTCTCAGCAGTCCATTAGCCATACCACTAGGCTACCGCAGATATTTTATAGTATATCTTACTAGAAATATATACTTACTAGGGACATACTTACTAGAAATTGCTTAGAAAAACGTACACACCATAGTTGAATCTGCCCAGCGCGGTTCGTAAAAATATAAATGGTATGGTTCTTATATAGGTATATTATATTCCATACAATATTTTTGCCAAATCGCGTGCACCAGCAAGTATTTCATAAAATCAGCTAGGTAAGAACTTAATTGAGTCTATTAACCATCATAAAATGACTTTGTCGTCAGGAGATATCGCAATAGTCGCTTTGACACAATTCTTTGTGACAAATAATAATTATAACATAATTCGCGTGGGCTAATCTATGATTTCCTGTAACTGTCGTAACTGTACGGAAATATCGACCTGAGGGAAAAAAAAAACATGCTTTATTTTCTTATTTCTTTGTTATTGACATGCAGCTTTATTAACAGCCAAGGACACCGGGACGCAACTTTCATTGCAAGTAAGGCAAGTAAGTTTGGATCGCACTTCACAGCTGGACATAGGTCTTTCCCAACTTTGGAAGGGTTTTGCCTACTACTACCACGCTGGCCAGACGGGTTGGTACAGGGTTTTCCTTCTTTCGCAGTGATACCGTCTGCGTCTTTATCCCTTATAAGATGGAGATGGATCCTGCGGATGAGGTCTGTGAGGTTCGGACAAGCCAGTTAATGTTCCACGTGATCGCTAAATACAACACACACGTGTAAACGGCTGGAGGCCGTTCTCTGACCACAACAGATGAAATCTTAGTAAAATCATCGCTAAGTGGCAATGGCTAACCAAATAGGTAGGGCCAGTATGAACCCTTCAAATAAAGTGTCGCTCAATGCAATTTTTTGGCACTATGGGTGTTTCTATGTAAGTATAGCAAATATAAAATATTTATATTGCTTTTATAAATATTCCACAACATTCTACACAAGGCTATCTAATCCCACGGTAAGCTTAACTAGCTTGTGTTATAGAAAACATACTTAGATACTTTTTTTTCGTAAATACATACATATTATGCATAGAAACACCCAGCCCAATGGAAATAGCCATACAGGGTGTAATCGTTAAGTGTGTCCAGGCGATTATTCCGCAACTATTACAGACATCAAAAAACTTTAAACTGATATCGAAAGGACGTTTGAGTAAAATGACATCAATAACTTTTTAAAAATCAAACGAGAGGTATCTAATATTTTGACATTAAGACTCCCATACACTTAGTATAAGATTAGTAGAACGGTTGTGCTTTTTCACCCCCTTCAAGTTTAGTTTTATGGTTCTGGTATTGTGGTATTTGGTACACACATTTAATTCGAATGTGCTCGAGAAGAGTAGAACCAGCCCAGCTCTTCCTGTGGGTGTTGTAAAACGCGACTAAGGGATAGGGCTGTTCTCCATCTGACAGTAAACATACAGCCCAAGACAATGGGCTCGCTAGACGGCAACAGGCTTGCCGTCTTGGACACACTTAACGATTACACCCTGTATAATATTAGCACTGAGCGGGGATCGAACCCGCGTCTCCTGCGTAGCAGTCGCGTTCACTACCGCCACGCCACAGAGGCTGTCAATAACATGTACCTAAGTATATATTTTCAAAAGAAAATGTATCTGAGATTGTATATCTGCGTTCTAGAACCCATAACACAAGCTAGTTAAGCTATGCTTACTATGGGTCTGGATAGCATTGTGTAAAATGTTCTAGAATATTTAATACTTATGTTTTATTTATTTGTGAATCCTGGGTAGATGTTATGTAAAGAGCTGCTGTTAAACGGAGAACGGAAATGACCGCGATTGTTCAACAACGACCGGAAGTATACGATTGATTCCAATAAGAAGTGGAAGGTACCTTGCTTCATTGACCTAATAATAACTAAAATCACGAAGAATCTTACTGAGTTAAAGTACAAAGAACAGACACCTACTACGGCTAGATTTGATTGATAAATAGGGTAAGAATCGATCTATCTAGCAGATAAACAAAATAAAATAAGGATTGCCTACAATTACATTATTTCGACGGAGTTAAGTTCCTGAATGACACTCAGCCTGAAGCGCGATTTTTCTGAGGACAGATTGTATAGACATATTGATAGTTTGACATATTGCATACAATGTGTCCTCAGATAAATCGAGACTCAGGCTGTGTCATTCTAGAATACGGGCCTTATTGTGCCTATTTAGTTATTAAAATTGCTGGCCTATTTCCAGCAGGGGAGTGCGGTGGGCTAATTGATTGATTGAATGAGAGATTCAAACTTTAACAAAAAAAAACGAAACTAAATAATTTAACTTACCAGGTCCTACACGTGGTAGGTACGAGCATTGCGTTTAAAACCTTAGCGTTTTAAATTTACGCCGTATTTACGAAAAGTAAAACTGACTTCAAAAAGCGAAAAAAAAAACGGAATTAACAGATTTACTGATCTGATATAAATCGTTGCTTGAATTATGATTAAGGCGAATGATGTATCGGATAAGTCTATCCCAGGTACCTTTTTCAGGTCGTCAGTCCATTTTGCTCTCCGCCTTCCGTTGGCGATTCGCAGCCTCCACTACAGACTATCAAATAAATATACATAGTCGGCTCAAGTCCCACCATAACCCACCTAACCGTTGGCTACCGTGTGGTGAGAACCAATAAGATTCCGCAGTCAAAAAAAAGAAGAAGTCTCTTTCTCAATGCATTGTTTTCACTCTATCATCCTAATTAATTAAAAAATAAAGTTAATAAAATAGTTTTAGTAAGTACCGAAGACGTAAGTAGAAGATAATCACAAATTAAGCGTCATGATGGTTCATTTCATAGCGTGACTGAGTATAATCTAGGTACCTACCTACCTATGTCCTCCTCTCAATCCCAGCCTGCAAGAGAATTTAAATTAGGACAATAAACGCAATGCAGTGCAACATGACTACAGCGATAATACACTTCCGTTCACATAAACCAGAGCATGCAGTTCTTAGAGCAACGGATACATTAATTTTTAAGTGAATGGTAATGGTTACATGTTATAGAACAAAGTAAAATATTATTACATGCATACGGTATTGTGATACAGGAAGATTCTACGAAATAGAGATGCTGGTTAGCCAAATTGATCCAGTAGAAGTTTACTCGACGACGTAGTTTAAAATAAATAAGAAATAAATGAAATCAATACTAAGAAGTAGGTACTTCGAAAAAAAAACAAAGTAAATAAATTAATAAGCACTTACTAAAGTTTATTTAGGTATTTACCCAGTGTTGTTCCTTTCGCCATCGCCTTTACAGCTATCAAGATTACCTGCTCCATTATTCTGTCAGTGCAATTCATTCATTTTGTACTTCCTGATCCTACATCGCTATATTAAGGTTCCCCTACATCTACCGACTAACCTAATGAGCTGGGGTCTTTCAAGCTTGCCATCATTAAGTTAGAAGTTCTCCATCCTCCGTCCTCCTTTTGGATCGTAGAAATATCATTGGGTTCTGCGCAATATTTGCTTCTGTCTGTAAATACCTGTATATACCTACTTATTAAGTAGGCCCTTTGAAATGCTAACTCATCAGCCGTTATTGTTCAAGTATTATTAATGCTAGAAGCCTAACAAGTGTCCCTGCTCTCCCATCTCACCTCTCCTTTTCAATACAGAGACTTGCCTTCGGACGCGTCGTGAGTTCGTGACCTCTCTAGCGTTCATGGATCGCGGTAACCATTGACCATCAGGAGGATTGCGCACTACTTACCTTAGAAGAATTACCTATACTGCTAATAAGATAAGATACTATGTAGAATATGTTTTCTTATACCATTTACGTGGCAGACAAGCATACAGCCCACCTGATTGTAGGTGGTTACCACGACCTGTGGACGTATGCAAGGGTCGTTACACTCGTGCTGACGATGTGAAGAAACCTTCCAATAGCCTTCTTGAAGAACCCCCTATTGTAGACGCTTGAGAAAACTAGGAGTTCATTCCACAATTTGAGCGTGTGTGGGATGAAGTTTCTTTCCTACCGCACAGTGCGCACCGTTCTCGGTCGCAATGTGCGAGGATGAACTCCCTGCCTATGGCGAGCGGTGCGATGATTTGGAGATTACTACACTACCTTGTTAAAATATATTAAACAAGCTTCAATATTGTACTAACACTTAAAAATTAAGTAAACAATTTGTTGGGTATGTCAATAACATACATATACGGGCGGACGCTGCCACCAATCTTCTCATTATGAGTGACGAGTGACCCCAGTCACGCAGTCCAGTGCCTGACGCAGCGCAGGACAAATCGTAAACATAAATTGTTATTTAAGGTCAATGTTAATTCTTACATTTGGTAAGCAATTCTATACGTGGACATACCTACTAAACTTGTATGAAAGATATAAGAGTATAAGCTGTGGTATAAGTTCTTATGTATTTTTAATGTTTTTTTTTTAATTCTTTAGGAGTCCTATTACTTCGCTGTGTCTTTCAAAGCTATCCCAAAACCTTTTCTTCTTCAAATTAATTGTCAAACACAAACAAACGCGTGACGACTTCGCAACCCACAACATATGTGTTTTCCAGTCTGCTTGTAACGTCTTTTAGAATACGCGCGTAGCGTGTTCGCCCGCACCCGCGTCACGAAATCTTTATAGCTCGATACGTATGTGCGTAATAACAACAATGGTGTGTTTTTTCAGTATAGCTGCATTTATATTTACTATTAGGGCAGCAGGGAATGTGTTAAGATCTCTTTACAACATAGGTTATCCGTGTGGTGGTAGAGAAAGAATACAAGTATCACCAACCCATCTCATCAGAGAGGTGTCGTACGAGGCGACTAACGGATAAATACGCAGACGATATCACTGCGAGAGAAAGAGAATTCGAAATAAAATTCTGTTCTAACCCGTCTGGCCAGCGTGGAAACAATTAAAGTCTCCAATATTGGGAGAGGCCTATGTCCAGCATTGGACTGCGATAGGCTTATTGATTTATACAACATAGGCTAACAAGGTGGGACTGGAGTGTTATAGAAGAGGGAAATTACGTAAAACTAGACCAATTAAAAAAATGTGTCGGCTATTACGAACGCGTTATGGTTACGAAACGGTTTGCGACTCGAAAGGGTTCTGACTTCAGAATTGTTGACCACGTACCTACTTTCTTTATTTTTCTTAATGCAAAGGTATATTTCATTGTGGGTAGATAGCAGTCCGGTCCAGCCGTTCAGGCGCCATCCCGTGACCAAGGGAAATAGGGGTTCATTTTTATACAGATTGGCTTTTAATTTATATCCTGACTGTACCTGTTCAACAAACTCGACATGACGGTAATAGGAAGCGTAAAATATTAATAATTTGGAGAACAATAGACTCCCAGACTCGACATATCGGGACTCGACATAAAGGGATCAATTCGTCAATAGTAATGGTAAATAGAAATAGTGGACATAATCCCATGTTAAAAAGTGCACATATTTTGCTCTAGGGTAGACAGTTGACTGAATTTATCATTTAGGTGAGAGGATATAAAAAAAAGTGAAACTACAATATGATCCAATTTAATTTAATATTAAAACATGAGTTACAACAAATGGCATCTTAAAACATATAAATAGTAAAGCTGCACGTTATATCAAATAAGTAATTAATCATAACACTTCCAATAATATATAATTGTCTAAATAGTTTGATTTCCTTAAAACTTCTAAATTATAGCATGCATTATGCACTTCGATATAAAGCTTATTATCAATCATTAACTGTAAAATAATAATGTAGTCAACATATCAACTACAAAAATGTAATACTAAATCAAGTCATGAAGTATTATGAAGTTCATAATTAATAAATTAAAACATTAATGTACTTTATATTCGACGTAATACTTTCTCAAAAGTCAAACTATTTATACAATACACAAAATAATTTTGATGTCCAATGACAATTGATTGAAATACAATTTTGATCCCAAAATATATATAGAAAGATTTCGGAAGAAGTTTGTGATTCTAATCAACTATATAATATCCACATGTTACAAATTTAACATGTAAACATAGGCAATGAAAATGAAAATATTATGAATCCTTATTGCTAGACTACGGACTATGGAAAACTGTTTTACTAGTTAAGTACATATTTGTAATCCTTGTGAATTAACTAACTATAAGTAGATAAAGGATAATCAGTATAACGGGAACGTTTCTATCTGTGGCAGAAATGGTATATTGTCACTTTAACTACTAAAAAATATTTCTAGGTGCAAATCTTAATAAAGATCAAAGGCGTAGCAATTGTGCTGGAACAGAATGCATCCAGTATAAGAACAAGATAGAATCTTTATATTTTTAATTAACAATTCACTGCTTATCAGTTTTATAGCAAATAGTAAGTTTATTGCTGCGCCCTTGGCAAAAACTAATACATGTTTTAATACTTTTGTAAGTCCCCTGCCTCCTAGGCATGGCCTCGTTGCCAGCCACGTATCCAAACCGTTTGCATTGAAATGTATGTCACCTCATTCACTTGGCGTTGGCTTAGTCACCGTACATCTCAATAAAAACTGCTTGCATACGTGGCCATTGCGCCCTAGTGAGGCAGGGGTCGGAGTCTTTTGCTTCATGTTACTAACAACAATACCTACGAGTTGTGTAAAGTGCACTCTATTTGTATCATAATAATAACAGAATTATGTCTATGTACTACAGTTACAATAAATGTGTAATGTAACTATTGCTGCGCTATATATTTCCAGATCTTGACATTAGGTACTTGTATGGTGTTGATTTGTACTAGATTTTGGGACCAAAGACCTTAACATCAGATGTTTAGCTTTAAATTAATAAGATTAATAAGTGTAAATAGATAAAGTAAATACTATAATAGTAATGAAAAATCACTGAAATGTTAAGTTACTACGAAAAGTATAAAAAAACTAACAGTAATTTACAAATAAATTAGAAACAAAAACAACTTTGTTCTCTGTGATCACAATTTCAAGGCTTAGCATGAGAGCGTCCGCTCGAGCGACGCGTTATACATAAATATTATGTCATAAACAAGCAGAGAAACAACTTCATAGTGGACTAAAATACGGTCCATACAGTAAGCAATATATTAATCATCTCGATTTAAAAATAAAACAACCAACCACCTCAAACATTACTATATTTACAACTTATTTTAACTAAACTTGTAAAAAATTAGAGAGATTTTAGTGCACGACGATATGGTATGATAGTTAAACCCACCGAGTCGCTCCGAGCACATACTACAAATGACCAGAAAAATAATCTACCATCTCCAACTCCTATACTAGCGGAAGATAATTAAAAGTAATAATTAATAGCTAAAACATTAAATTAACAACCTCTTCAAACAACATTCTCGTATCTAACCTCTATTAAAACTCTTCAACATTCAACATCAGTTCGCACCAGTGGTCGTTAACTATTAATTCGATTAGCCTATAATTTATCTGGGACATTTACAAATCGCTACAACAATACTGAGAGTGTCCCGAGTAAAAATATATATAACTATATTGGGCGTCGGTCGCTGCCATGCGTTCAATGTTTTAGTTACGCAAATATTAGTCTCATAACTTAGCCCTCTACAGTAGCAACTTCGGGTATTATGAAACGGGAACACTGCGCACACAGGTATGTGTACTTTTTGTCGATATACTTATAGCTAGGTATATTATAGTAAGGCTTTCAAGACGCGATAAATTATGTAAACACGCTACGATAGCGTAAAACACATTTTCTCACACACACTAGTAAGACAAAGAGTAGTTTACATTTTTATCTGGACTACAGCTTTACATAGTTTACTCTAGGTCTCGGTTCTCGGTCGGGTAAGTGCACCCAGTTGATTGTATACTTCGAGATATTTATCTTAAACCTAAAATGTGCTCTATATACACATTACACGTTTCTCGAGTGTCTTTTGAGGATAGCACGGGGCGTATCTAATTTAAGTTAATTCACCAAGCATAGATTATAACAATCCACGCGCCAGACTTCGTTCGTCCCGCGACTTAGGTTCAAGATATACGCCCCGTGGAGCAGCCTACAGCAGGAACGCGT
Source organism: Eilema sororculum (assembly GCA_914829495.1). NCBI lineage: Eukaryota > Metazoa > Arthropoda > Insecta > Lepidoptera > Erebidae > Eilema > Eilema sororculum. The sequence continues at coordinate 11,409,610 of OU618552.1, read as the reverse complement.
AACTAGGTCGCTTGAGTGCCTCGTGGTCCAGAAGGCACGGAGAGTGCGGCAAACTCAAATTCACCAAGCATAGCACATCTTAACACAAAACAATCCACGCGTGGATTGTTTTGTAACCGCGATTTAGGTCCAAGATATACGCCCCGTGAAGCAGCCTACAGCAGGAACACGTCACTAGGTCGCTTGTGTGCCTCGTGGTCCAGAAGGCACAAAGAGCTCAAATTCACCAAGCTTAGCATCAAGATATACGCCCCGTTGAATAGCCTACAGCAGGAACGCGTCACTAGGTCGCTTGGTGGTGCAAGAGGCACGGAGAACCCAGCGAGCTCAAATTCACATTATATCACAAAGCAATTCACGCCAGTGCCTTGTAATCTTGATATAGGTTCAAGATATACGCCCCGTGAAGCAGCCTACAGCAGGAACGCATCACTGTGTCGCTTGTGTGCCTCGTGGTCCAGAAGGCACAAAGAGCTCAAATTCACCAAGCGTAGCACCAAGATATACGCCCCGTTGAGTAGCCTACAGCAGGAACGCGTCACTAGGTCGCTTGGTGGTCCAGCAGGCACGGAGAGCCCAGCGAACTCAAATTCACATTATATCACAAAACAATCCACGCCAGTGCCTCGCGATATAGGTTCAAGATATACGCCCCGTTGAGTAGCCTACAGCAGGAACACTTCACTGTGTCGCTTGTGTGCCTCGTGGTTCAGGAGGCACGGAGAACCCAGCGAGTTCAAATTCACATTATATCACAAAGCAATTCACGCCAGTGTCTTGTAACCGCGATATAGGTCCAAGATATACGCCCCGTGGAGCAGTCTACCTCAGCGACCGCGTGCAGGAGGCGCAGGGGGCGCGGTGCTAGCGGCAGCACGGGCAGCGTCAGGACACAGAGCGACGGGCGCGGCGGGGGGCCAGTAGGTACGACGCGTCCAGAGGAGCACGGGACCCACCGCGAGCCAACAGCCGCCGTGCTATACTGTTCACGCGTTCCTTCCGAGCCGCTGCACCTGCCACACCAGAAGCTGTCCGACTTGAACCGCAGCCCTGCAACAATACCACTGTCAGTCCTGGTACATTAAAGCCTAGTTCGGACTAGACTAGTAATTTAGTAGCTAAATATGTGCGTACTACAAAAAATCCTCTGTTCCATGTTGTTGATAAATAAACACACCATATATAACTAAGTAGTAATGACGTATATCTGGAAAAATAAGTAGTGGAGATAATATATGTCCCTTTATTTTTGGAAAAACTTAGCTTACACATTTATTGTTCATTACCTAACTTATTATTAAAATACCTACTTCATTAATCATTTTAAATGAACGTCTGAAATATAGGTAGGTAGGTAATATTAATTATATTAAATGTTCATTTAAAATGTGTACTATGCACTGACAAAATAAGTTATGGGTTTCTACTAAGCACGGTATCACTTTTCTTTGTACGTATAAAAGGTGTGTTTATTTATCAACAGAACTAATGGGAATAAAAAGTCCCACTAGTCCTGTCAACAGAACAACTCAACAGGACAGATGGGAATAATGGCAAAAAATTAGTCGAGTAATTTAGTCCAGTCGATCCATTTTACACTTTTTTCAGGCGAGTAGTTCCTCCCGCCACGTATCCGTGCTACTGGTTCACCGATTAAACAAGTCAGAACCTGTTGATTTAGTCGAGTTCATTAGTGGCAGCCGCCCGTTCATCATGCACATCATCACCACCACTTGTAACATCGTCTCTCTTTACAGTCATCAGTGGATGTCAGTGCGGCAGTGGCCTGCACTAGAGATGTCTGTGCTGTAATTCGAATCAAACTACATATAATAGCAAATCGCCCATAAAGACGGATATGAAGAGAAGGGAAATTTGAAGTGATTCAGGTGTGACTCAATAGCTCAGTTGGAAGAGCATTCCCCCTGTAAGGGAAAGGTCGTGGGTTCAAGTCCCACTTGAGTTCTTCTTTTTCCGATGTATTTTGAATAGTGAATTAATTCTGAACATTAAAAGCATTAAGTATTTAGAAATTTTTAGGTTTTCATGAATAAAATTGACAAATATTTGTGTCGATACTATAGATCGGGGGTGCAGAGGTTGCAGATCACATAATTGCATACACATTTTTACTGGCTACTTACTTTAGCAACGTCTGCAACTGATATGACGCTGGATTTCTTCTTAACGTCTTTCGTGACGCTTTTTTGATTTTTCTCCGTGGTTACTGCGTTACGCGCGGCTCTGCCTTTCAAATATTCCGGTGACACTTCGTGAGGCTGCGAAATTTATGTACATTTGTAAAGTAATCAGGTTATTTTACAACAATACGACCACAAAACCTGAAGTCTGAGAAATAACGATATACAGTTTGTGGGAAATGTGAACTGAATAGAAAATAAAGTATAATAAATCAAAACATTGGTCTCCCACCTATGCAGTTCTTATTCGCAGAATGTTTATCACATTAGATAAGTCGCCATAGATTACACTAGCTTTTGCCTGCGGCTCCGCCCGCGTGGATGTCGGTTGTCGCGACCAAATATAGCCTATGTCCTTTCTTAAGGACCGGGTCCGCGGAGCGCACGACTCAAAATCTGTCAAAATACAGACGCAGCCGTGCACGCACACATCACCGAGATGCACAGTGGGCTGCAAGACGCTCTTTACCAGTCAAAATAATGGTGAAAATTGTCTTACCAATGATGAAAAAACTATTTTAAGCCTTGTGGTTAGAGTGCATTTTTGAGTAAGATGATTTATTACGTCTCTCAATTACATTTCGTATCTCTTTTCTTCTTATACATTCATCCCTGTCATATTATGTTACGTGACGTCATTGGCATGTCTTTTGTTTCAGTGTCATACATAGCATGTTCAACTTTTCACAGAGATTATGAGATTTCGAACAAAATAAGGCTGGGGACATACCTACACCTAATTGTTGATATCTGAGGATACTGAAAATACTCATAAAATTAAAATGCCCACCGCGTAGACAAACCATGCCAGCCAGTTACGTACAAAAGAAACGATATTTAAAAGCCCGAATTACAAAATTCTGAAGTTCAAACCTGTACGAAATATCAAACTACGAGATACCGAAGATCACATTAGTTTATATTTTATGTATAGAGCGCGCATATTAATCTAAATGTATAGGAGCCGAGCACGATAATTTGACTTCTCGTCGCCTGACGGTAAGATAAAGGCAAAGTGTTAAGAAAGGGCCACCATTACAAACACATACTTAGTTAACAATGGTGGCACTCAGCTTGACGACCTTACTACATGCCGATCCGATTGTCGTTTAGTGGTAGTGGCGTGCTCTGAAGAGTAGAATGGTGTAAGAAAAGAAAATATCTTTTTTTTTTATACAGGACACGTCAATTTGACTTCACCTCGCCTGATGTTAAGCTAAAGGCAAAGTCTCGGAAAGAGGGTCACCATCGTAAACATTTACCATGTTAACAGTGGTGGCACTCAGCTTGACGGCCTCATTAGATGCCTTTTCACGCCCCGCTTAAAGGACCCGGGACTGTAGGAAGAAGGAAACACGTGAGCTGGCAGGGAATTCCAGGTCTTAGTGGTGCGGCAGAGGAATGAATCACTGAAACGCTTGGTTCTAGCAGGTATACTCTGCACCGTAAATGGATGGCATCTTAGCCCTGCACGTGTCGTCCTGTGAAGGAAAGGGGAGGGTGGGACTAATTGGAAGAGCTCGTCAGAACATGGTAGAGACGGTAGAAAACTGCCAAAGACGCAACATCTCTACGCATCTGCAAAGGCTCGAGGGTGTTCGTGACCTCAGGATTCCCAATAATGCGGACCGCACGTCGCTGCAACCTGTCGAGAGCACCTAATAAGTACTTTGCGGAGCCGTCCCAGAGATGTGAGCAGTATTCCACGCAGGAACGAATTTGGGTCTTGTATAGAAGACACCGCTGCTCCGGCGTGAAAAAACGTCTCACTCTGTTCAGGACTCCGAGTTTACGCGAGGCTGATTTGATGATACTCTCGATATAGTTTTTGTTATTCAGTTTGCAGCGAACATCCATACCGAGGATAGTGAGGTGATCCTGCAGTGGCAGTGGTGTGCTCTGAAGAGTGGGAAGGGAAAGGAAAGGAGATACCTTTGCTGTAAACGCACATGCCTGGGTCATCTTGGCATTGAACTCGACCAGGTTCCTAGCGCCCCATTGAGAAATGTGGTCCAGGATCCGGTCCAGCTCAGTGACAAGAAGCTGCCTTTTTTCCGCGATATCAGACTGCTTGGCCGCAGGATGTGCGTAATAACTCCCGTGTAAGGTGCTGTCGTCTGCATAGCAGTGAATGTTTCCGTTACAGAGCATGTCATTGATATGCAGAAGAAAAAGAGTGGGAGATACCCTGCGGCACGCCAGCATGTACCTTTGCTGTGCCTGCGACTTCTTAGCATTGAACTCCACCAAGTTCTCAGAGCGCCATTGCAAAATGTGATCCACGATCCGGACAATCTCAATGATAAGAAGCTACCCTTTTTCATCGATATCAGACTGTGTAGCCGCAGGATTTCCGTGATAACTCTCGTGTAAGGTGCTATCATCTGCATAGCAATGAAAGCTGAAGAAAGAGAGTGATGGGGAGAGAGGACACGAATACGGCGATCCTGCAGGCACCTAGCAACCCAATTGCACAGTTTCAGGGTCCGTCTTGCAGCTCTTCTTCCTACATTTCCTCCCCGGCTGGAGCCGGGTGGGGAGGTTATGTCGGACTTGAACCGACTAAAACCGCACGCCGACTGAGGGTCGTGGTGCTAGGCCGGAGGTGAGGTTGTCTTTGGCATATCCCTCGCACCCCGGCTAACCATCAGGGTTGCGATCTGGCCCTCTTCGGGAGGAGGAAAACCAGGACTCGCCCTAGAGTGGGGAGGCGTGATTCTTAGCACGCCGCCGCCGTGGCCTGCTTCTGCTGGGGTGACAGGCGGCTCTATCCGTCAGAGTTGCCTGCGCACGCGGGTGGTGTGATCTGTAAGTCTCTCTCTCTCACGCCGCCACTCCCGTTCCGCCGTCTCCTTCACGACCATTAGAAAGAAAAAAAAAGGAGGACGCAGAAGGAGACGCTGGCCACCCACGCGTCCGCACAGCGGACCATCGCCGTGAGCGAGATGGCGAGGATGAGAACTCTCACTCCCAGGGCCGCCACGAGCTCCCACCTTGCCGGCCACTCGGTGAGCGTGTGCAGTCCCGTGACGTCGCTCGCGTCGCAGTGATGGCACTCGGACGTTCGCTCCTTATCGATCAGACGCAGATTGACGTGATCGTACCAACGAAGGCGGCTCTCTTGCGTATCTGCGACATTGCGATACATAAGGCTTCTAATCCAGTGCACCAGGTCTACTGGTGGTCGCACTAACTGATACCCGCGACTCCTGCGACTCTAGTGATGCTGCTAAATATGAATCAGTATCTTTAATATAACATAAGCCAACGAAACTTTTTTTATTACTAATTTGTACGGAAACAGCTACTTTACAATATACATATGTATATACCTACTTACCTATACAATCATATAAAATAGACCATGAAGTTAGTATCTAATTATAATTTCATTACAACAGAACCTAAAAATATTGTTTCTACAAAAAATATTTTAACTAGGTATATCCCCAACTTTACAGTTCAAACCTTAAAGCAAGTATGTCAAAATCTGATACATTATGCTATAAATGTACCAACGAAAGTGTGAAATGGCTAAAATCGGAACTATGGTTGTCACTGTAAAATGCATACTATTTTATTGCCGTCCAAATGATTATGAAGACGGTGGCGCCATTTTTCATTTCATATATTTCTTGGTAGGCCTATTTGTGTATGCATGAACTGTCATCACGCGCCAAAGAGACGTGCTCCTGCTTCGAAGGCCCGTGGGCGACTGACGGGCGATGAGAATAAATATGGCAGAAAAAAGACACTATTTTACGCGTTTTTCAGTAACTTTGAATTGATTTTTTAGATTGATTACTAGATTTATCATCAAATAAGTTTTGTCTTCCCTATCAAGAAGTCTTTGACTTTCAAATGTATACCGGTTCATTGCTAAAATCACTCATTTTCAATATGAATTTACTCAAAAACTGGAGCCTATTTCACTTAGCCTGTATGGAGAATTTACGTAAAACATATCTAGATTTTAGGGCTTTAAAAGAGGAAGTCCTTGTTTGTAAAGGTACAAAAAACGTACACGCTATATTTTATTGGTTTCTTCAGTGTTCAAAAAGTGTTTCTTTTTATCAATTTGTGTTGATTTATTGGGTTAAAATACGAAGGCATGTTTTTGCATTTTTTCTCAATTTTGTGCGTTTGTTGACGTTTATTATATAACAACTATTAGGTTTTAAGAGTTTAATATAAGCATACCATAATTTTTGGTCTTTGATTATAATATATACAAAGTATCATTGATATCAATCATATCTAAATAGGTTAAATATGAAAAATTGTAACACTCTTTTCGGTGATTTTCACGATCTGGCCCCTTAAGGTCTAACCGATCCCAATACCAAATTTCATCAAAATCGGTTGTGGTTTAGGCGTGAAAGCGTAACATAATAGCGTAATATCAAGTATGGAAGTATGGATACTCAATAAATACTTTAAAATGCTCTGCAATAGTAATGAGACTATATGTGAATATATTTACATACACACATACAGAATTAACACCCACGTTTCACCAATCATTGTATTCGTTCCCACGTAAAAGGGGGTGAGTCTATTGCCGTATTTTTTATAAATATATTCCTCAACATTCTAGACCCGTGGTAAGCTTTTATGGTTTGTGTTAAGGATTCTAGAATGCGGATAAACATACTTATACACTTTTTTTTTGTAAATACATACATATTATACATAGAAACACCCAGACCAATGCAAATAGCCATTTTTTTTCTCTTTATTTATTTACAGGACATTTATCTTGAGACATGTCAGTCCTATTGTAACAAAATTACATTATTGACGACTAATTTTAACTTAACTACAACTAATTTACCAAGTATTTCTACACATCTCATAAACACATTTTGCAGCATCCGAATGAGGTGCGGACAAAATACTATGGAATGAGCCTATATTTTCTACTCTTAAATTAAAATCTAAAAACAGTTGTTCCCTAGCACTACGATTCCGTTCACACTCCAAGAGCAGCAAATAGTATTCATAACATAACATACATAACATAAACTCACGCCTGTATTCCCCGAAGGGGTAGGCAGAGGTGCTAGCATTTCGCATATTTATGTATACAAATATTTGCATTGAGCGGGGATCGAACCCGCGCCTCCTGCGGGGCAGTCGCGTGCACTACCACCACGCCACAGAGGCTGTCAAAAGGCTGTATTCCAGGCACTATCGTTGACTCGAGTCTTCGAATAAATTTGAGGTGTTAAGATAACTTACAGCATAAGTCCGTGTGATTTTAAGCCGATGCGGGAAGTGGTCGAAGGCGTAAGGTCTGGTGCAGATGGGGTACTTGGGGCGCGAGATCTTGGTGAACAGTCGGGCCGTGCGGTCTACGCGCAACTCGCAGATGTAAACGTGAGGCTCCGCCGCGCCTACTGGACGACCCTGTGAGGACAAACATACATGCAATGTGCTATTTGACTAATTTTTTTTTACTTTCGAAAAAATACCACTATCTTATAATATAATGAAGTGTAAAAGTAAAATTTTCGTACTACAAATAGTTTTCACGATATTTGATTTTGAAAATTTCAATTTGTCGCACCGCCCGAAAACGCTCCATACAAAATCGTTCTAAATTGTGACGTCACGCTTCGGTAGCGCGTAGTGAAAATGTATGGAGTGCAAGATAAGATCGCATTTATCTCGGTCTACGTTGCGTTTACACTTATATCGTTCATAATAAAAGTTATTTAAAATTTAATGAGGAATCTAAAAAGTTATATATTTGAATTGAATTTGATTGTTTATATTTTGACTTTTTTTGGGAATTTCAAGTAATGATAAGTCATAGTTTCAGTTTAGATATGCAACATTTTATTTTGCAAGGCGTATTTTTTCACAACAAGCTATCATATTAACTAGTATTGGGAAGAATCGACGACTTAGTCAAATACCCTATTATTATCTATGTATACAGAAGAAAAGAGTAAGTTTTTAGGATGTTTCACAAGTTTTTTAATTTGACTGAATTTTTATAGCATTTAGTATGCTAACTTTAAAGATCGAAAAACATCGGAAAAAATGAAATGCTCAAGTGAGACTTGAACTCACGACCTTTCCCTTACAGGGGGAATGCTCCTCCAACTGATTGAAATGATTCAGGTGTGGCTCAGTGGCTCAGTTGGAGGAGCATTTCCCCCTGTAAGAGAAAGGTCGTGAGTTCAAGTCTCACTTGAGCGTTTCATTTTTTCTGATGTTTTTCGAACTTAAAAGTTAGCATACTAAATGTTATAAAAAATCATTCTAATAGTTACTTATTGTAGCATACGTAACTGACCTAAAATAACTTGATTGTACTGGATCGTTAAGAATTATGTACAACACTGAAACAATAATGGCAGAAGTCTCGTCGGCGGTGTGTTCTCAATGCTCGATAACTCTAGTACTTTTTTAGTATCGTGTACAATATAATATACTAAGTCGAGTCAGTTTTTTTAAGTGGTAGTGCCACCTAAACTGAAGGAGGATAAGCCACACAGCGGACCTTGCGCTGCGAGTTTATTTATTTTAATCTTTATTATACACTAAAATGGCATTCATACAAACAAGTATGACTACCATGTGTCCTGATTGCATTTGAATTCATTTAGGCCTCGGATGCAATCAGGTTATGTTATGTGATAATATGGTTCTTTGTTCATTATTTATTAATGTAAAGAATTTTAGATATTCTATAAGTAGGGCGTGAAAAGGCATCTGATGAGGCCGTTAAGCTGTCACCATTGTTAATATGGTCCGTTTTACGATGGTGACCCTCTTTCCTAGACTTTGCCTTTAGCTTATCATCAGGCGAGGTGAAGTCAATTGACGTGACCTTTTATAAAAAAATATATTTTTTAGTTGTATTGCGGTGAAATTACCTTGCAGTAAGTATTCAGATCCATGACCCAGCACTGCGACATGACGAGTTCAATCGGGACGGCCTCGTACAGCGGTACACGCATTACTTCATTATGGAAGAATCTGAAATAAGACAACAATAATAATATTTGTTCATATAATTGATGTTATCAATACGTTATTACATAACTTGGTATAATATCCGTGTGGTGACGCAGAAAGAATACAAAGTATTACTACCCCATCTCATCGGAAAGGTGTCGTAAGAGACGACTAACGGAAAAATACGCAGACGATATCACTGCGAGAGAAGGAAAACTCCAACCCGTCTGGCTTGCGAGGCAACAGTAGGCCAAAGCCTCCTAACATTGGGAGAGGCCTATGTCCAGCAGTGGACTACGATAAGCTAATTGATGATTCCACAACACAACAAATATACCACAACATTGAACATTCTACACAACGTGTTTTCTACCGCCTATATAATGGTTTGTGCTCAGATGAATTATTTGACATGATGCCCACAGCTACATTCTATCATCGCACCGCTCGCCATAGACAGGGAATTCATCCCCACACATTGCATCCGAATACGGTGCGCACCGTGCGGTATGAAAGGAACTTCATCCCACGTACGCTCAAGCTGTGGAATGAACTCCCTGCCATGGTATTCCCAAGCGACGACAATATGGGGTTCTTCAAGAGGGGCATTAGAAGGTTTCTTCAGGGTGGGCAGCGCGAGTGTAACGCCCCTGGTGTCGCATACGTCCATAGGCCGTTGTAACCACTTTCCATCAGGTGGGCCGTGGGCTTGTCTGCCACCTAAGTGGTATGAAAAAAAAAAAAAACAACGCTATCTAGACCGCTGGTAAGCTTAATTAGCTTTTGTTACGGAATCTAGAATGCGGATAAACATACTTTAGATACTTTTTTTTGTAAACACGTACATACATATTATACGTAGAAACACCCAGACCAATGCAAATAGCCATATTCATGCATACAAATATTTTCACTGAGCGAAGATCGAACCCGCGCCTCCTGCGTGGCAGTCGCGTTCACTACCGCCACGCCACAGAGGCTTCATTGATTTACTTGGTATAACTGTTACTTACTTCCTCGTTGGTTCATGGAACGTTTCGTGAGGTCTCAGATAGTGATGTCCGTAAACATATCTCTCTTGAGTGTCCTTGTTCTTCCAGAGCCGCTCTACCCGGAATATGTCCAATTCCGACACGGAAATTTCACCGATGGTTTGGTACGTGTGCTTACGCACTTCGCCTTCCTGAGAAGAGTAAAATTTATGTTATATCTTCTATGTGTAATAATGATAATGTACAGTCGACAAAGGGGACACGGTTGTACCTTTACATACGATATATGAAGAAGTGTAACTGTATCCCTTTCGTGACTGTATGCGCTCCGTCCCACTCGGACCGACATCTCAAATCGTCCATTTCCCAAATTGACAACATCTCAAATCGTCCACTTCCCAAATTGACAACATATCAAAATGTCCACATCTCAAATTGATTACTTTCATACATAATGAAATACATATGGGAGCAAACAGAGGATATACCTCGACCCAAACTTAATGGCGGTTTGGAAGTTCGTACGAGTGCAAGTTCAGGCCAATGGCGTTTGAGAACAGAGAGCGAGTTAAACGTCGAGTGGCCTGAATCCGCACTCGTACAATCTTATGGGCCGCCATTAAGTTTAGTTCGAGGTATACCAGTTGTTACATTTCTTTGGTCTTACATCTTCATAACACATTACGTACTTGAATAAATTTTACAGCATTAAGGCCCGTATTCTAGAATGACATTCAGCCTGATCACAATTTATCTGATGACAGTTTGTATAGATAGATTGATAGTTTGACATATGGCCTGTACATTCTGTCCTCAGATAAATCGAGATTCAGACTGAGTGTCATTCTAGAATACGGGCCTAAGTATGCTAACTATATAAATCAAAAACATAGGGAAAAATTAATCGTCTAGGGCGGGACTACTGGAAAACTCAATATCGTAAAGATTGAATGATATTTATACACTTTATACTTAAGTGGATAAACCATTTATTAGTTGTTATAAATACCTTATTCTGCACACTATCTTCAGTCTTGTCTTTCCCTTTAGCTATATTCTTCAGCTTTTTCCTGTCAACGCGCTTGGTCTTCGGCGAATCAGTCCTGTCGGTGCCTTTCTGGCTGACATCAGGATGCTTGTCGCAAATGGGAATGTCTCTCAGTACGTATACGGTGTCGCCTTGTCGCACTTGTAGGTCACCTCGCATCAACGATAAGTAGAACTGATGGCCTTCCTCTGTGTATTCGTCTAATGGAATCTCGCGGTCCACCTGTGGCAAGAGTATAATAAGTATTACTGATACTTATTCCACGACGAAAATAAAAAGAGTCTAAATAGGTTAGGTTCTGAGAAAAATGAACACTTGGACCTAATTCCCGCGATATAAACTCTAACGCGCGCAGATTGTTTTGTATTAATCTATAATTGGTGAATTTGAGATCGTCAACCGCAGTATAACCACGTGCTATCTTTAAAATACATGGAAGAAACGTGTACTGCACGTATAGTGTTCAGTATACATTTATCCAATATGTTCAAAGGCCCAAGTTTTTTGGTCCACCTAAACTAGGGACCTTCCTTACACCCTGTTTACCGTTTATTTATTTTTATTTATTTGTTGGAACATTTTACAGTTATGCGTTTCATGTCCAATATGTTCAAAGGTACAATATATTTGGTTCAACCGATACTAGGGGCTTTGCTTACACCCTGTATACGGTATCTAATATGTTCAACAACCTTGCGAGCAGTAAGTACATCTTTTTTTTAAATATTAGAACCGAAGTTACTAATATGCCCTCTAACCCCACCAACTAAGCTAAATTGCTTGTGCTAGGAGTGGGTTCACGTCGGTAGTTTAATGACCAGGATTCGAACCCGGGACCTCTTTTGTTATGTCGGACTCGAACCGACTAAAACCGCACGCCGACTGTGGGTCGTGGTGCTAGGCCGGAGGTGAGGTTGTCATCGACATATCCCTCGCACCCCGGCTGACCTAGGGCCATCCCTTACGGTCTAGCCCTCCTCGGGAGGGGGGACAACGGTGTCCCCGCCTCGCCCCCGGAATCTCAACGCGCCGTCGCCGTGGCCTGCTTCTGCTGGGGTGACAGGCGGCTCCACCTGTCACCATCAAGCCCGCGCTCATGGGGGACGAAGGTCAGTCAGTGCCATCCGACGCCCGAAAACCGGGACCTTTCGATCGTAAGGCTAACTCCTTAACCACTATGCTCTCTTGACCCCAAAAATGAGTACCCGGCTTTACCTTGTCGGGCGCGCAGTAGTGGCAGTAGTGCGGCGCGCGCGTGTCTGCAACGCGCATGCAACGCGCGTGCTGCCACACGCCGCAGTTGGCGCCTCCGCACTGCACCATGAGCCCCTCCTCCACGTGCAGCCCGCAGATGCACATTATCACCTCCTCTGCAACATTCGCACCACTGGTAAACTCTCGCGTTCCATGATATACAATTATAACATAACATAACATAACAAAACAACATAACATAACATAACATAAAATAACATATCGAATACATAGGGAAAAAGAATCTTCTCGGGTGGGACTCGAACCCGCAGTCTTTCCCTTACAGGGGGAATGCCTGACCAATTCGGCTACCGAGACACGCCCGATATGATTCAAATTTCTCATCTTATACGTCTTTAAGGCGACGTGGCGTCATCTACCGATTTTCTTACTTACTTACGAAAGATTATTTTTCCCTATGTTTTCGATTTGTATAGTTAGCATACTTAATGCTGTAAACATTCCTTCAATAACATAACATAACATAACATAAACTCACGCCCGTATTCCCCGAAGGGGTAGACAGAGGTGCTAGCACCCACATTTCGCCAGTTTATGTTTAGGTCCCAATGTAATAGGTGGCGAGCCTATTGCCATTAACCGGGCACTTATAAACCTGCGATAAATACACACATAACTTCGAAAAGCATCGAAAAGTCATTGGTGTGTGCCATGGTAAACCTGGGATCGAACCCGAGACCTCGTCTCAGCAGTCCATTACCCATACCACTAGGCTACGCGGCTACAATAATAATAACGGGAATTAACGCGACCATGGTATAGGTTTTGCCTGACGTTTCGACCAGGTTACACCGGCCGTGGTCAGTCAGCCTGTGACTACGGCCGGTGTAACCTGTTAACTAAACATATTCATAGAAAGCACATGGCAGACAAAGAGGAGGCGGTCTAAATAACTGCCTCATTATCACCTCTGTAAGATTCGCTTTTAACTATTAAGTAAACATATTTCATGTGAAACGCATGGCAAACACAGAGAGTAGGCGGTCTAAGTAAGCAACATTCACATTCAACTGTTAATTAAACATATCCCTATAACCCACATAGCAAACACAGAGAGAGAGTGATCTAAATAACGCTCAAATGTTACTTAAATATATTTGTATGAAGCACATAGCAAACACGGAGAGGAGAGGGCCTAACAGTGCACAGTGATTCGCATCACCTCTTCTTTTAACTAGACATACTCCTATAAAGCACGGTACAACATACAGGGAGGAGGCAACTTAGGAACTGTACTGTCGCTATCTCCTTCGCAACTTTCACAATCAACTATCAAATAAACATACATATAAAGCCCATAGCAAACACAGAGAGGAAGCCACTTAATAACTGCGCACTGTGTCTTTCATTACCTCCTTCACAACATTCACATTCACTTATAAGTATAATTAACTAAGTATATTTATACAATATGGATACGACATATAGGCATTAATTGAAGCCACATACTTAGTACCCTGTTAGCATGAAACGGGCAAAGTTTGAACAAAATCGGTCAAGTATTAAGGTCAAAAACAAGAGTTTTAATTTTAGTGAATTTTGATCAGCTGTGAACACTCTGTAGAATAGCAGTTTTCAATGAACTTTAAATTCTCATTCAATTGTATGCCTACGTATAAGGACTCGTTCACACTCGACATCCACGCGGTACGGCGATAGACGCGCGTAGCGCGCGCCTTTGTATTTAACGCGGAATTGACCGGTTCGATCATAGAGTGGTTATGCGTATGCGCGTGTGAGGCACCGCACCTCCGCGCGGGCGGCATGGCCGCGTCAAGGGGCAGGCAGAGACAGGATTTTTCGACCTCGCGGTCGATGATGTACCGCCGTAAACCGCCTATGCTTAATAATTTCACCAGTAGTGTTTATGTTTATTGATCATGAATACTTTGAACTTTACATACAGGAAAAGACCGACTCGAAATTGTTACAAATTTTAAGATAAATTTATTTCTACATTCACGATTCAGATTTAATTCAGAACAAAATGTAAGCGAGTGTGTAATCGGCATTAGAAACGATAGTCGTAAAATTTTTATTACTATTAGGGTTACCATCCGTCCGGGCTTCCCCGGATTTGTCCTAGTTTCGACGCAGTCCTCAAGAGTCACGACCCTAAGTTGGGCGCTGTAGTCTTTCATCTCCAAAATGCTGTCACGGAGCTTCGGAGAACACTATGACCACTCCTACTTGTCCATGTGAGTCCATCAGCTAGTAGCTGTCGCCAATGAGTTTTTTTTAATAACAGACACGTCAATTTGACTTCACCTCGCCTGATGGTAAGCTAAAGGCAAAGTCTCGGAAAGAGGGTCACCATCATAAACATGTACCATGTTAACAGTGGTGGCACTCAGCTTGACGGCCTCATCAGATGCCTTTTCACGCCCCGCTTAAAGGACCCGGGCGTGTAGGAAGAAGGAAACACGTGAGCTGGCAGAGAGTTCCAGGTCTTAATGGTGCGGCATAGCTTGGTGTTGGACCGTTGAAACTGTTTCCCAGAAACGGTGTACACTGTAAGGTATGAAAGAAACTTTATCCCACGCACACTCAGGCGGTGGAATGAACTCCCTGCTATGAGTCTCCCAAGGGACTAGAACATGAGGTTCTTCAAAAAGGATATTTATCTTGCATACATCCATATGCCACGGTAATAACTTTCTATCGGGTGGGCCGTGTGCTTGTCTGCCACCTTAGTAGTACAAAAAAACTTCTTGTCCTGATTTGATTCAAGATATGGAAAACCTAATTACTATAGAAATTGTAAAATGCGACGTTGCCGCACTGTGTATTCATTCAAATATTCACTCGCTATTCGGGGATTCCCCCGTGACGTGCGTGAGCTCGCCAGTGACCGCGAGCACGCGCGCATGTTCGCATCGAGATTTTATTCGACATAGTTTTTTAGAGTGAAATTGACACTAATTAACTTTTATGTATTTTTAAATATTGTTATTTTCAACTATTATAATAGTAAGTATTTATTTCGTGTTGTGCCATCCAGTGTGAGTGTTTTCTTCATAACTATTGTGTATTTTGAAATTGTGTGTTATTTAAAACTATTATTACCTGTATTTGTTATTGTGCCATCCACGTGTGTCTGAAAGTCAAGAAGCACTGCGCAGCCGAATTATTGAGGCATTTAACAAATTGAAAGCTATGGCTTTGGATCCGAATCGAAATCGGGACAATATTGTTCGGCGATGTAATTTGTGTATTCAAGCAAGTGGCGGACATTTTGAAAATTTCAAAGATTTAAATTTACAATCTACAGGGTTATTAAAAGTTCTGCGTACTATACGTCTTAACCTGTGATTCTACGGAATCTGGTGGTACCTACTTACGTACGTAGGTACGTGAGCGCGCCAGCCGGCGGCACGGCCCGGCGGCGGCGCCGGCGCGGCGCCGTGCTTTGTTGCCGCTCCGCTATTCCGAGTAAGTTACCTACCTACTACACTACCTCCCTATTGTCGTAAACCGTGTGTATGTGTATGTGTGTAAAGGCGTGTGCGTATTTATTAATGACTTAGTAACTATCAATGACATTATACGGATAGTTTCATTTTCAACATTTACTTTGATAATTATTTTGTTAGAAAATTTCGGTTTTTTTAAATTAGGGAATTTAAGTTTAAATTTTTTTTGGTTACATTTCTACGGACCAGGATGGTTAGCGGTTTTCGTAAATGCCTATATGTCGTATCCATACTGTATATCCAGAGCAAACACAGAGAGGACGCCACCTAAGTAACAATACACTATGCCTTTCCTATTTATCCTCTCCCCCACAATCCGTATTCTAAACTGTGTCAGCTACTATTTACCTGTTTTAGTTTTTTGCAAGAATCCAGGAGGCAGCGGTTCGTCAGGACCCAGAACTTTAGTAAGAAGATCAGCATACTCCGATTTCGTCGTATTGTATAACTGCAAATATACATTAGCAAAAATTATTACTTTCATCAACAGTATACAGAATATAGATTTGATAAACATTGTACGAAATATTATTATACCTTTCGAAGTTGTACAGCAGCGGCTCCCATAGTAGAAAGGCGGCCTTGTTCACGCATCACATTTGCAAAGATGGACGAAACGTCAGCGTCAAATTGTGCCAGGGCAGTGTACGTTCCAGCTTCTACGTTAGCCTCTATCGTAGTTAGATCTAAGGCACCACCATCCGGAGTTTTACCGCGATCACCTTTCGTACGTAAAAGTGGTGCACACACGGGACGATCTTTATCATCTAAAACATAATTTGTAACTTATTAAATATTGTTTCTTACAGTGTACATACAAACATACATAAAATCACGCCTGTTTCCCATAGGGGTAGGCAGAGACCATGGATCTCCATTTGCTACGATCCTGACATACTACTCTCGCTTCATTCACTCTCATTACATTCTTCATGCATGCTCGTCGGTGTAGGGTATTCCTGACCTGCCCCTTTTCTAAAACTTCCCCGATTTGGCCCAGGTATGTGCGCCTAGGTCTTCCCCTTCCGATGGTACCATCCACACTCGCCTCATACACCTGTTTCGTTAGTCTCCTTTCATTCATTCTCTCAACATGACCGAACCATCTTAACATTCCTCTCTCAATCTTACAATATATCATACAATAATGGCTGTAAATATGTATGTTCTCACCTTTGCAGTCTAAAAGGACACGGCAAATAGCTTTTAGTATAACATTAAGTCGTTGATCACGTGGGGCCGTAGGATCATCTTTCGGGCGAGGGGCGCGTGACGTAGCATCTCGTAGCGCTCGTAGCCTTGCCAACGCTCCCGCTTCATCCATGCTACACGATGGCGCTAATGGGTCTACAGTGCATACGCTGCTCGTGTTAGCAGCTACAACGCTCGTAGCAGTTGCAGAGTTACTTGGAGCAGGTGCTGGGGCAGGTGTTGGAGGTGCAGATGGATGAGGCGGTGATGTTGGCATCGCCATCGACATACGATCGCGTATGCGTCGCACCTGGTAAGAAAAATTGAATTTGTTAGGAAATTATTGTATTTTTAACAACTAGTTAACTTGATTGCAACTAATAACTCACATTATCTAAGTTCCTCAATAGGAAGCAGTGCCTGTCCCTGACCAGAACCTTGTCCTTCGCTGTGAGCGGTTTCATTTGTGGTTCTTGCCACAACTTGTTAAGATGTTGCTGGTACTTCAATATTGTCATAGTTTTGATATCGCATGAGGAAAGCGCCTGTTGTTCTGATTTTTTATTACACTTGACAGCCTTCCGTGGCCTGCCCACACGCGGTTGGTTTCCATTCGAACCTTGCGACTGATTTGACGCATTCGATGGTGTTCGAGATTGCGTCTTCACGGGCTGCTTAGTAATCCGTTGCGACTTGCCTCCGATCACTCCACGGCAGTCCTCTGAGTCACATTTGCATGGCTGAAAATATAGAAGAATATATAATAATTTTATATAACGATAAAAAAATTATAACTAGTCTGATATATAGAATGTAATCGTATACATACCTGACCAACCGCAGGGTTAAAAAGTGAAAAGTTGTAATCATATGTGAGTTCTTCATCGGGATCAATATCGCGAAGTGCAAATAGGGCCATTCGGAAGGTACCTGAAAAATTATCATTTATATGAAGAGTACATTTAATACGGTAGTATGTATAAGGTATAAAAACCCTAAGTAAATCTCAGTGGTCAAGACCTTACTAGTATAGAATAATCACATCATAATATTTAAAAGTTACCATTTGATGTCCATTTTTGCATTTCACAGTTGGGTCGACAGGAATGGTTGACGAATCGCCCGTCGCCGCCCATACGGTGGCCATCTATCACCAGTCCACCGTCCAGATGCAAGCAGTAGTGGTGAGTGTCACGGGCATAGCGCGTTGCCATACGCTCCTGAAACAACAATAAAATATATTGCGTTTCTGACAAAATGTGTCCGAGCTTCGCTCATTCCTACATCATGTACAGTTGTCACTACATAATATAAAGCAAAGCCGCTTTCCACGTCTGTCCGTCCCTATGTATTCTTATATCTATAAAACTACGCTATAAATGTTGATGCGATTTCTTTTAATAGATAGAGTAATTCCATAAGAAGAATTTATATGACTGTATAATATTATAAACTGTTGATTGATGGCACTTGGTGGAATTCATTGTTACACATATTGAGAATACTCTTTTCACTATATTTATATCAAGACAAAAAAGAAGCTGATTATAAATTACTCATAGAAAAATAGAGAGAAATTAAAGCTAGGCCTAGCAATGCCAGCGCGTCATTTTCGCCATTCGATGCCATCCCAAAAAGAACTGAAGACCGCTCCGGTACACCAGAATGTCCCCTTACACGCTACCAATGTCCGGTTGACCTGCGCAGGGTGGACCTTTCCGTAGATCGTAGCGTGTATGGCTTACTTAAGAATGCCTAAGGCGAAACCGGTCAGGTGTAATAGAATAAATATAGTGGAATAAGTACAAGTGTTCTCAATTTGTGTTTATGTATAATAATACATGCTGCAACAGGTGCAGCGGGAACGGTATCGGACACCACGCGGGCCTGTATATCTGCCTACAGATTCTTCTACAGACTAAGCAATCATGATGCTTATCCATGCTAATAGCTCCATGGGTATAGGAATTAATCCGTGTGGATTTTACGCACGATAAAAAAAGTGCTAATTGCTTGATGCTCACAGTTCAAATTCCGTTAACAAGATACCGCAAGAAAAACTGAAGACACCTCACCTCATCCACAATAAGCTTTCTTTCCATAAAAACACCATTCATAATAATTCTTACCTTAAACTCTTTATCAGAGACAACTTCTCCGACATACTCCAATATGAAGTCTCCCGACACGATCTTGTGCTTAGTACGCACTCCCCACCCTTTATTCTCAGTCATGAATTTCTCCAAGCCTGATGCCCATTCGTGACGTTGAATACGTTGGTTCTTACATCTGTCTCTGCAAAAAAAAAATAAAAAAAATTGGCAAGAAATGCGAATGACATCTCTACATTCGAATAAAGAGTGACAAATTCTCATTTATTAACAATATTCACCCGCAAGGACATAATTGTGGCGAGCACTCTGCGAATACTAGTCTATTAATGCAGTCCTCATTGCATCCAGATGAAGGCACACAATTACACGCAACACTCTCACATTCTTCAGCGGAGGGCTTCACGTCATAGTAAACATCTGAAATTATCAACATTAAAAGCAAATAAAGATTACGTAAAACAGTATAATATTTGTTACATAGTGGTTTTATTTTCTCTCGACAAATATAAGAAAACCTTGTCAAGTTTCGCAAGTGCGATATTGTAATAAAAATTTATTGATAAAATTAATACTCACTTGTGCGGATCTTCTTGTAGTTCCATGACGGAACAGGCTGATTGTAATGTTGTTGCCACCAGATATCATATGGAAGTGTAAAATGTTGTAGTCTTCGACGGACCCAGCGTTCACAGTACGGAGGTGGTGCTAAGAGTCCAGGCGGGAATTCTGTTTGAGTTATTTGATTTTTTCCTTTGCCTTCCTGCTTAGAGCTAAAATATAACATATTTTGTTATAAGTATATATATGATAAATAAATAAATCATAATTAAACATTAATGTGAAAGCTAACTTACTCTTCTTTGTAATAATCAGAGAATAATCCTGCCGCTAAAAATTTCTTACGTAGTCGTGGATTTCTCTTTGATATGACTGGTTTATCTCTATTGTCCACACTGCTTGCCGGGCTGTCGTCTCGAGATGAAGCTACGCGTTTCTTACATATTATACTTTTAGACAATACATCTATGCTTTTCTCAAAGTCTATTTCTTTTTCGTTTAGTGGGAGAGGATCGTTCTCATCATGGTCTCGAAGTGTGTCAAGCGACGGCTCTCGAGATTTAGGTGTCAATTTACGGCTCACTACAGTGTCCAAGGAACTTTCTCGAGAGCTGGATTGTACTTCTCTTTTTTTATTGGCTTGAATAGATCGAGATTTTCTTCTAGTCGCTATACTGACGGGATTACAAACTTTTTCAAAATCGTCAATGACTTTTTTGTTTTCAATTTTCTTCGTTTTATTTTTAACTTCCTCAGTAGGGTTATCGGAACTTCTTGTGAGTCTCCTTTCACTAGGACACAAAACTGCAAGACTTGATTTTGGGCGTAGCACAGCTTTAGAATTTTTCTCAACATTTTTTCTCTTGGAAAATATTTGTTCGATTTCTTGTGAAGGCGAGATAGCCCTTGTCTTGCGTTTCAACCTTTCTAGATTATCCAAACGACTGACAGGTCTATCAGCTTTTAAGTTCAATAGACTCAAAGGTATACTGTCTTCCGGATCATTACTCAAAGAACTAGCCAAAGAGGGAATACTGTCTGTCTCACTAAGTACTTCCCACTTGTTAATATGGTTTTTAACCTCTTTTTCAGATTTACTCTTTAATTGTAACGCTGGAGCTCTCAAAATAGATGAATGTATTATCTTTTTCTCGTTATGTGCCTTTTCAGCACTATTATTAGTTTTATTATTGTTGTCAATTGGTATGTCTTTCCCTTGTAACTTTTCCAGCGCTACTACTGTCAGCCGACCTTGCTTTGGGCACTCATCCTTATTTAATACAATTTTCAGTTCGGTTTTTCTGCCATTAGTACGTTCTAAAAAGCTACTCATTGCTTCTCCATCTTTCGGTACTCTTTCGAACGCAGAATTGTTATCTGTATCAGAAGTGAAGTGACTATCTGATGTTACATTATGAATGCTATCAATTTTCTTCTTTTTCTTTTTTACACTAGGAAAACCAGTCCTGTTAATTGCTTTACGTCTCCTTGTTTTCTTTTTCGCATCCGCAACTTTGTTATCACTTGATTCACTTGCTTCACCCTTTTTCTGAGGTACGTTAATTTTCTTCAAAGTATCATTAATTTGTAAGCGTTCAGCCTGTACTTTTGGAACTAGTACTCGTGCAGGTAGAACTAATTTGCTTTCTCTTAAAATATTGTTAGATTTTTTCTTTTTCTTATTTTCATTTGAGTCTTCGTCATTACTCAAGTTTCTTTTAGGCTGTCGTAAGTTATGACCACCCGTTGTTTCTTGAAGTTTATCAGATATTACCGCAGCTATAGATTCACCTCTTTTGGGACGAATGATAGAATCAGGCGTTTCTGATATTAAAGCCAAAGGTATGTCCGACTCCGTATCAATTGGAGCAAGTAAGGCATTTGATACTGTTTTGGTATCATTTTTTATTTTTGATTTACATTTGCTCGAGTCTGATAACGCACTCGTAACACATATAGATGATTTAGGGATTTGATCTTCTAAATCTATAGATGGTTCAAATATCCCCGTAGGCTTATCAATATTAACAACAATTGACTGTCCAATTGGGGACTCCGATCCTTTATTCTTTTTGGTATCCAAAACTTTACCTTTTGATACTGGTGATTTTATAACTGTAGCTCTGGTGTTCATTTGTGTGTGCTCTTTATGTTTATTTTTATCATCGGTGGTTTTACTAGGTGAATCAATGCAATTTTTTTCTTTTTCCAAAATACGAGATTCTATAGATTTGCGAATGTTATTATTTAATAGAGTATCTAAAACCTTAGTAGCTGCACTTGGATTAATTTTTGATACTAGATTACTTGTCAAACCTTCCAGTCTATTTTTCTTACGGGTCATTATTTCCGATTTTTGCGCAGGTGGAATTGAACTTTTATAGAGCGATCGTGCTGACATGCTCTTCAATGGATCTATGGTAGCATTTGTTGATGCCTTAGCTGAAGTACCTGTATCATACTTTTCTGGCTCTAAAGTATCTTCCTTAGCGCTATATTGATTGATATCTTTAGCGTCTTTTGGGTTAGCCGGTGTGGTAATTTTATCTTCCGATAACTTTTTAGATAATGACTGCACAACTTGATCTAAGCTTGAATGAATAATAACTTTGTTAGCTTCTAATCTATGCCGTTTTTTAGGAGTAACTATCGGTGCAGAATGACGAGTAGGTGAGGATTTTGCTTCAGATCGTGGCGACGATATTTTAAGAGCTTCTTGTTTATTAGATTCTATTGATCTAATCTCATCTTTCGATTTGGGTAGAGATTTTTCTAAGTCATTTACCATTTTGTGCACAGCTTTCAGTTTCTCAGACGTTTCATATATCTTTTTTGAAAGTTCGGATTGTTCTGCCGTAGGCCTTTTGATGGACAAATCATCATCAGCATCCACAGAATTTAGCGAATGATCTTTATCAGGAATAGTATTTGTGTCATCTAATTTGACCGACATGTCTCCAGTGTCCAAACTATTTAATTTTGAAGCCTTTAATGAAACTTCGGAATTGAAACTATCACTACACTTTTTTAATTTTTCGTGTGCAATTTTTGATTTAGGTGATTCGTCGGGAGTATTACTTTGAACTTCTCCTGTGCAATCAGTTTCTGTACATAAAAACTTTTCTGGACTTGAGCTATTTTTAGAACTTTCATCAAATTCTGCTGAAACGAGGCTTAAGCTTAACGAATTGCCCGTAGATGAGTTTATGTGATAATGGCGCTTTTTCAGCGGTAATTTATGTTCATTGGTTTCTTTCCCTTTGCTTTGAGATTCTGCTGGTTTTTTATGCCTTCTTTTAGAAGTGGGTACCTCTTGATTGTCTAATGTTTTACGTTTCTTAGATCCTCTTTTGATTATCTTTGTAGACGCTATTTCCATCGATGTTTTTTCTGTTTTAGGTTGGTTTTGTGTGATACTGACAATTAAATTAGGTGCTATTTGACACAGTTTAATAAAGCTTGATACAAGACTATCCATGTCCTGACTAAACTTTTGATCAACCAATTCGATGGTTTTCGTATAAGTCTCTCGACATTTAGAAACTGACCTAGATCGATGTCTACGCTTACTTCTATGTCTGTGATGTTTGTTTTCTGTCTTGACGGTCACGCGAGATAATCTTTCAGTAGGTTTCAAATTTATTTTCGGTGGTGCTAAAACTACTGTTCTTCTATGTTTTTTAGTATGAAACGATGGCTTTATACGTGGTTTTTTGAAATTCAGAAACACATTCCTTGACAGTGACTTGTTAGGTACATAACTATTTTTAGCTTTTTCAAAAATACCCGGCATAGGTTTAGGTGTAGCTTCTTTTTCTTTTTTCGTCCCGCTAGGGAACAGAGTATTTCCATTTTTTACTTGTTTTCTATTTTTGGGAGATAATGTCCTTGGGAAATATTTGAAACTATTATCATTTTCTTTCTTTGACCCTTGAAGTTTCGAGGCTGTGCAAATTGGAGACGAGCCAAATTTATGAGTAAATGCAGGTGTCAGTGCTGGTAATGGGGTTCCAATATAACTACTAGGTTTACTTGGGGACTTGAGCAAAGTATTATTATTGATGTGACTCACTTTAAAGATATTGTGAGTAGTTACTGGACGTTGTAAACCACTAAATACTGGACCAGGAGCAAATGGATCAGATGAATTCGGCCTGAACACATGTTTTTGATTATGTTTCGAATAGCCAAAGTCATACTTTGAAGACAAAGGATATTTTGTGCAAACACTTATATACTTCGGGCTTGCATTGGTCTTTCGTAAATAGCTCTCACATTCCGAATCACTTGAACTGTGACCTAAAGTCAAGTTGCTGAATGTTTTATTAGCGAGTGATAATATTTCTTGCTCTGATACAAAATGTTTTTGATTTTTATAGTATGATCTATCTCTTACTGACCTAGTCTTCTTCAATTTTCTCATCCGCCGACGCATACTCCTGACACTATTATCTGTTTTATACCCCGATTTATCACTCTTATAACCCGACTTATGATCAGTTTTGTAACCCGATCGGTAATAATCACTTTTGTAACCAGACCTACAACCATAGTCGCTTTTATAGCCAGATTCAATAAGCCGGCTGCAGCTTTTATATGGTTTAAACTCGTGATCACTCTTATAACCCGATAAAATATCTTTATATTTGGGATTTAAATCAATTTGTTTCCACGTTGGATCTAAGGGATCATCTGCAGCTGCTTCATTTTCACTTTGGTTATCACGCCAAGTGTTGCCAAACGTTGTGGTATTTTTCTTGGGTAAATTAGCAATTTTATTATTAAGCTCCTTACGTTTGGCATATACCCCCGACAACACAGATCTGTTCGTGGGTACCGAGTCATCACTATCACCTGAATCGTATTGATTTTTATCTTTCAAAGTCTTAGGAGCATTTTTTGTTGTTTTTGCTTTACTCATTGGTTTTCGGCCTACTTTTTTCCTCGGTGGGTATAATACTCTATCCGTAGCATACAACATTCTATCTAACGCGGCAATATCCAGTTTGTGATCATTCTTCTTATTCTTTTCAAATTTATTCTGTTCTTGTTTTAATGGTACTGGTGATGGCGCTTCCGTTTTAATTAGCTTAATGTCGTTTTCTATTCTTTTTTTCTGATAATCACAATCACTCGAATCAGATCGATTATTCGTGTGACTCCTACTTTTGGATTTCGATCTCATTGCTCTTCTCTCTCTGGTAGTGTTTTCCTTTTGAATAGAATTTCTGCGAAGTCTATTGTGTACTTCTTCTACCTGTCGCCGTAATGGTGAATGAGTAGGCGAATTATGATTGGAGAGAATACCGGAGTCGGGAGATACATTCGGAGGATCGTTGTTATTGTGAAAATTAATAACGTTAACAACAGATTTATCTTCTTTTTGAGATTCAATGCCTTCTTCGTTTTTACGCACTTTTCGAGGTCGCCCTCTTTTTCTTCTAGATTCAACTATAATGTTTTTAACATCTTCTTGAGATTCGACAGAATTTATACTGATTGTATCCAATTTTTGAGAATCTATCTGATTCAAATGATTCATATCTGTACTAACTACTGTTAAGGGTGAGTTTTTTAACAGATCGCTAGCATTGCCTAAATCGGAACCTCCTTGAGTTATGTCCAGATTCATGAAATCATTATTATCTACACAGTCATCGAGACTAGGTGGGTTAGGTATTGATATGCCCACAGAGTCGGTAACAGAAGTTATTTCTTCAAGATCTTCATTGATTTGCGAGAGTTCTTCAGTTTGTTGCGGACTCAGGTGTTGAGTTGTTAAAAAATTTGGTGTCATTTCAGACATGTTATTTATTTGTCCAAGTACACAGTCGCTTATAGTTGCAACACCCTCAATGGGATTATTATTTATTCCACATGACAACGAAGTCGGAGCTGTCGTTAACGGTGCTGTACTGCTGCTAAGCAGTTGCGTCCGTGCCACAAACTCCTGTAATAGACTGGAAGCATAGTGTGTTGTATTCGGGTGCGCTTGGCCTGCATTTGAACACTCATTTTCTGATCCAGATGAATCAGCTGTAGCCCTCTGTATGGCAGCTGTTACCAACTGAGGCGTCAGCTCCATTTCACTACTGGATCCATCACCTGAAATAGAATTAGTTCATAAAAGTAGGACGCGATGATTATATCGAAGTCGAAGCTTCTAAAAACACTGGTATTGAATGGCCAAAATAGTTAGTAACTTCACGTCTTTTTTTCCCGAAAGACTACAGATTCCATCACACACACATTTAGCAATACCGGCTCGTGTGCATTAGTGTGCTGCATTTTAGGGCTATGTCCTACAAAGAAATATCTATAAAACGAAACACTCAGATACAAGACTCACCATTGTCAGCAATAGACTTGTCGTCGTTATCCGGCGCCGCGTTGTGCACTGTAAAGGTCGAGAAATTGGGCTGTTGCGCCGGCGCGCTCGATGTTTGTTCTGGAAATAGTTCCGCAAGGTCTGCTTCGTCGATGACCTGTGAAAGATATTCTTTAGTTAGTATGTATCTTGCTCCAATTAGGTATTGCAATATTAGTTGAATGTTCAAAGCTATCTTGATATACATTATGTCAATATGGGATGTATGAATTGAAATAAAATTGAAATCGATATATGAAATCAGATTTAATTAATGGAATATAATAAGTACCTGTAATTGACACGCAGCTGCGAGAGCAACATTTGAGTCGTCATGTGAGGTTTGTGCGGAGCCGCCAGCGGCGTCCGCTGTGTCCGAGTCCGATGACGATGAAGACGAGGAGGACGATGATGACGAAGACGAAGAAGAACTAGACGACGACGAACTTGTGCCACACGCGGCGCTTTCCGCTGCACCTGACGTGAACTGCAACAAAACAAAAATGACCGTTAGTCATTAGAAGTTGTACCTACGTTAGCTATAAAAAGTTATCAGATTACATCATTAGGTATATTGGTTTGATAAATATTAGAAACTATTTAAACTACACAGCGAAAGGTACGATTAGCGCCCAAGATTGATTTAGCGCAACCAGTACCGACATTAGAGTGACGCAACGCCAGCGAGTAGGTTCCTCGCTGACCGCAATACACACCTTAGTACTCATAAGTACCCATTCAGATCTCATACACAGCTGCATAAAATTTAACGACACAGATTGAGTTTTATCTACGTGTACAGTTATAAACGTTAGGTTGAATTGACAGGACAAGAAGTGTATTAATGAATGTTACGTGACCACGACAATGATATAATTAATTAGTCTGAGTGCTAAGCCAAAGCTCGACCACAAACCACAACTATTATTATATCAAACGTTTACCTATGTAGGTATGTATATAGTCAAACTTGTATCCCAGATTGCCTTCTCCAATCTGAATGTATAAATCACGGTTCTGAACAGTACAATGAAAGCGAGGGATTTAACAACATACACGCAAGTAGTAGTAGTAGTAGGTATGCTGGTAAGTATCTAAGTTTGACTTACTAACACGGCCCAATCGATGTGTAATGGTCGGCGTTCGCACGCTTTGCCACAACTAATATTGCGAAATGATTTAATTTATCTAATAAACAACATTTCTCATTATGCTGAAGATAAGTAGCAAGTACATATGAATACCGATCGAGAGGTCGCTAAGCTTTTCGAAAAAAAAATGTTGAAAGCTTCTAAAATCAGAAAAATCCAAATAAAATGTTTATTTACCTCCGTTCAACTGCTTTTCAAATCAGTAATTCTTATAATCATTAGGTAGATTTTTACTGAATCTAAGTACCTATACCAACTCGTATGATTTGATGAAGAACGATTGCTTTATTTTTCAAATTAAGTTAACCTAATCAATAAGTCGGAAGGGCGACCAACCCTCTGCACTGAAAGGGGTTGAGCAAGTGTCGCGTGGCCGCCGGTCTTATCACCGCTAGCATATCAAATATAGCGGAAGCTACCGACCCTAAGTCTCGCATGCTTTATGTAATAGAATACAACAAATTACTTGTAACAATATTATATCTACACCCCCTAATTCATGGTTATGCTTATGACTCGATAAAAAATAAGTTGAGTATATCAGGTTCAATATAGTTCGTAAATAGAATATCTACACAGAACTTTATTTATGCCATACATATTTGTATTGAAAAGATATCGATCACTGCATTGAACTAAATCTACTATAGCTGTACATTGTATGTAGACAAATATGAAAGCGCGGAACATTTGAATCGACAATGGAATAACAGTACAATCTTAGACGGCGCCGACACGAATATCACATTAACGACCTCGTGATCTACGGAGATTTATATCTGACAGCTAACTTCCAAACAGACGAAAATCATAGACGCATTTAGGAAAATATAATGTAATGCAATCTCCGTACATATTACAACTATTACAAGTTCAAATTAATAACTAATGCCGATATCGACTGTCCGTTAACAATGGTAGTAGCCAACTTTTTGTGAAGTACATAATAGGTATAAGTTCAGCTATATGTAATCATCGCTATGAAAAAATATAACGGCGTCTTGGTAAATACCGGCTATCCATAAAAGCAATAACAAAATTATGCCTAGACATTACAATCAACATTACACGTCTAATATTTGTTGCGAACCTTACAGTGGATATCTAGTTCGTACATGGAAATACATAGTACCATAATTATATTACACGTCCTCAGTCCTCGTTCACATACCCGTCAAAGAATGACTGAAGCTACTAAAATATCTACATCTTAAAATAGATGAACGCTGTAAATTTAAACGAAGTTTGGACAAGTTTTTAAAGAAATTCATGTCAAATTTATTTTGCTAGTAGATCTTAGCAAACATTTCGGTAGAACGGGTCGTCAACCCCGCGCCAAATGTCAAAAACAAAACACGTGGTGCTATTTGAACTACAGAGGCACTCGTATTAGTATTATCATATCAATAATATGAAACGGGTACAAGTATTTTCTTCTAAATTTATCTTTCAGGTTCAGATTCTGAGTTGTACCAAGAACGGCAGTGGGGTCATTTCGTGGATTAAAAAAAGTTATATTAGAACATCTGAAAGAAGTAGTAGTATAGTAAATTGCAATATTTTCAATCGAATCCGTTTATCGCAATGATAAATGAAAGAGTAACGAGACAGAACGAGGAAATGTTGCGGAACATTGGCCGAGGCCGTGAACTTGACTGTGACAGACTAGCGAGCGTCGCGTCTCGGTGTAACCGCCACCCGGAGTCAGATTCTGGTGAGCGCAATTTTAATATAATAAACCTTTTACGCCGAATTAATATTTAAAGTAAATGGCCCTTATGAGCATTGAACAAAAAAAATCTTTTCCGAGAGAAGGACCAGGAGCCTATACACTCCAGAAGCCTGTGTTGTTTCTGAATTATTAGTTACTTATTGCAGCTTACGTAACTGAGCCAAAATTTGATTACATTGGAATCGTAAGAGTGGAAACAATAATGGCAGAAGTCTCGTCGGCGGCGGTACGTTCTCAATGCGCGATAACTCTTTCTTTTTCAGTATCATTTACAATATAATATACTATGTCGATAAACAACTGTAGGTTTTCCATCATGTCTTTCTACCAAAATGCGGAGATTTGGACAGTGATCTTACAACACGGTGACAACAGACAACTCCTGCACAGTGATCTTAAAATATGACTACATAATAATGTATCGCTGTGAACTGAACTCGTAACCCATTCACCATCTTAGTTTGTGGGCTCTTTAATATTTTACATCTTCATTATTTTATATTCTGGCAACGTGCCACCTTTATTAACTTCTCATTTTATGGAAGTTATTTCATATGTAAGCAAGAAATTTAATAGTATTGCCTGCCATGCTATAAAATAAGTGTCCACGTATTGGCTTTTATGAAAACCGTTAGATATTCTATGAAGATGAATTATGGGTTGAAAGTTTACTGAAAGAAGAAGGAAAGCTTCGAATCTGAAAACTGAGGAAATTTTGTGTGTTTATGTACCTAGATTCCTTGATAGTTTATTTTCATATACGGGTCCGCTGGGGGTGCTGCAATCTCTTTATAGGATTTTTCCTTTGCAAAGTCAGAGCGGATAGTTAGCTTATTCTATTTGTTCAAACTTGTTAGAATCGACTGGTTTTGTATTATGGATGACTCATGACATCGAGTACCTACCATGTCTTTGACCTCGTCATCAAGCTTTTGCTAATTTAAACACATGTATAATATTATACCTACCTATACTTAATTATCATAATCAACTTGATAATTTTATTATAAAGCGGATTTACATTCAGTTCCAGTACCTATTCTAATTTATGTGCAGGTCTATTGACAAAGATAAATACTTCTTGAATATTTATAGCGATTATCCCGAATTAATCGACGATAGTTTCATAATTTCCAGCATTTCTCGCGGTGGACCGGCCTGGCGCGCCTCACGAAGTTGTCGCCACATACTCCGCACTCAAAAAGCCAATCAAAGGCACTATCGACAATTCAATTTCTCCCTTACATGCCACCGCAAAAAGATCTTAATCCTTCGTAGCAATCGGACGTTGCAGCATTTCTGCAAGTATAGATAGTGTAGTACGAGGCCGAACGCTCACGTAATTGGTAACGATTATTAAGAGAATTTATATTCGATAAGTTGACAGGTCGTGGCTGGAGTTAAATTCAATTTAAGCTGCGGTTGGTTTTAACGCGTGACATGTTTACGTACTCGTTTAGATTAAGACGTATTATTCACATGTATCACTGCAGTACCTACATGTGCTTAAGTATAAATGTAAATCAATACGTTTAAGCTACAGCATAAGATGAAGATCTAGACTGATACAGAGAAAAGTTCAATAATTTAAAAACTTCTACAGAAATATGATGATTAAAATATGCAGTAAAAAGAAGCACTGGCACACCCACTGAGATATTTTCTTATTTATTCCAGTGAAGTGTGTTTAATCACATATTTACAAATACGGCCACACTGGTCCGTTTCTGATCACGTATAGCCTTCGACCGTAGCGGTAATAGACGTTTGGCGCCCATTTTATTTTCAGTTTTAGTTTTTATAGTCAGATTTGTTAGCACCTACGCAATAACAATTTTAGGGCTGCTTGCTAATATTAAATCATGCAATTTTTCACAGGCGATAATGCATCTATTTATTGCCGTGTGAAATATTGGTACAAAAGAAAACTAAGATTCCATTAGAATTTGTCACAGATAGGTACCTAGTAAAACAGCAAATCAACAAATGATATTAAAGTTGCCATTTGGAACCTGAGGTTTCCACTCCTACTCCATGACTCCTGTCCTCCTGGGAGTGACTGATATTGTATAAGCTGAGCTGATCCGCTAACCCCAAGAAGGAAGCCTGCCTTGGAGCCGCGAATTTAAATTGGGCTCCGAAACTTCTTCTCCTTAAATTGCATATATTTGTTTTAACGGGACAAGAGGGAGCGACTGATATTGTATAACCTGAGCTGATCCGCTAACCCCAAGAAGGAAGCCTGCCTTGGAGCCGCGAATTTAAAATTGGGCTCCGAATCTTCTTCTCCGAAATTCAATCATTCAGCTTGAATTAAAGTAGTAAATACAGGCAGTAGCAGGTAAATGCTATAATAAGAATTATTTTATTTCCAGATATAAGTAAGTATATTTCCATTATTATAACGTACACACACGTTACATGAAAGTGAACCAATAAACAACATTCAACAAATATATCCTAACTAGTTTACGCAAGAAGGGAATATTAAACAAGTTGAATTGAAATAAACTCCACGACTTGCCTTACATGTAGTTAAAATATTAATTGGCAGCCCTGAACGGAGACGACTATCCGGTGGCGGTTGATTGTACTCATCAAGGATTTCTGCACTCAAGGACGATGGCGGCTAGACCGATCGTGGCTGTCGAACGCCTCTTATTATTTCTACTCAGACACATCTTGTTTTTGTCTTGACTCATTTATATTCATGATACGTATCGACGGTTATCTCTATAAATTAAAATATTACCATTCGCTCTGATGGAAATCTATATAGGTAGATACCTACATCATGCGAAATATTTGAATGTTTGTTAGATCAACCTAACGCCCGAGCTTCATGTTAATCTTTTGAACATTTCGTTAGTCATAATAAAATCGTTAATTTTTCGCTGAGGCTATAATTTTTTTTTGTTTTATAACAATTTTAATTTCTTATGTACCTACATAATGGATGTAATTGATGTTAACGAAACCGAAACTGATAAAATTTGCATATTATCAAGTTAGAAACACTTTTATTGTCTTACATACTACTCAGCCCGTAGGTACACTATACTACATAACACAACAGGCACCAGCAGATCCCTGGTGCATGTTGTACAAGCGGATTTCATGTTAACTTTAGCTTATGTAAACATTCAATTATATTAGTCTTGGTTGTTAGTGACCAATAAAAGAAGATTAATATTATTAACATCCATGCTATCTATTGTTTATGTATACATGCAAAACTATCTATTGTTTTCACTGATAATAAACCTTCGGTTAATAAATAATGAAGCACTTTTTAACTAATCCCACAATTGATTTACCTCAGATATACCTACATAATGCTTAAGCTAAGATGTCCACTGTTCATAATTATGAATTGAATGGCATTATTTTATTGGCCAGTATAAAAATAAAACCGCCTCCTGCATCTAAATAATCCAAAATTTCTATTCACACGGTGTCGCGCTAATCTGCCTTGAAATTCAATACGTTTCTTAACAATTTTCCAACATTTCCAATTAGAATTAGAACACTTTACCTTTAAAACATACATAATTATTGTTTTAAACATACCTACTTAATACTTACGTACTGAGTGTCAAATTCAGTTACTATTAGCCACCTTTTGAGTTTTATTAGAGACTCAAACAAGCGAGACGCGCTTGTTGATACATATATATCATGTAGCTTCAAGCAATTTATTTAGTTTTTGTAAATCAACAAAAACGATAGACTATGTTCTGAATACAGGTTCACTCACCTCAACGTTTTCAAATATACGAGCCTCATTGTCTGCTACTATTTTTTGTGGTATATGGCTAGTTCACGGTAATTTAAGCAATGATAGATTGTATGCGCAAAATATAGTAAGTAGTAAGTAAGAATCAAACTCTGGTTATTTAAAAGATTTCAAAATTGGCATGACTTTAATCACGGAAACTACTATCAAACTGGATGATAACTTAGTAGTTTTTGTGGCAGAAATCTTTTATAAGCTTTTATTACAGGTATGTATAAGACGTAGTTGACTCTAGATTCATGAGGTGTGAACGCTTCGAATGCGACTGAGATTAACGCCAAAATGAAGAAGAAGATACATGTAGTAAGTAAGACGTACGCAGATGAATGGAATCCTACTTGTGAAAAACCCAATTACGTGTGATTAAGAGCATTTTGTCAACTTATTGTTGGTCCAGTAGATATAGCAAATAAATTCAACAACGATAAGAAAGAAACATGACAATGACGAATATATTAGTAACGAGTCGAGTGAATGTATTTTATAACAGCAGTCGTCTTCGCAGACAACAGTTTTTTCAGTTAGTGATATTCCTAATACGGCTACTAAGATGTATGCAATATATCAAGTCGATTTTAATAGAGCATGTATGCTATTAATACAGGATAAAGTAACATAAAGGGTTGTAGAAGCAGCTCTACGATGTGAACGACAATGATCAATAAATGGTGAACAAGTAGGTAATCAATTACTTGACTCAGTAAATGTTCATTAATTAGCTATAGCTTTTTGCGTGAATCTTTTTAAAACATTTCCATTTAACATACCTAAACAAACATTTGCAAAACACGTACCTACCTACCAACATAACGTATACTATTTGGATATTATTTGACTTAAACGTCATCGTCCAAAGTCGTTGAGAAAATACGAGTAGGTAATTTAAAGCGCACTTGCATACTCTATAATTAAAGAAGTAATCCACATATACTACCTATATGTACTATAATATATATAGTGTTTCTTATACCTTCGATGTTCACTCTCTACTTAAATGTGAACTAGATATCATTAAGGGACGACTGAAGAAATTAAATAGTACCAATATTTCTTTTATTGCAGAATGATTTGAATTTAGAATAGAAGAAAATAAGAATACTTGTTTTTTGGTAGATGAGACAAATAAAATGAAAGGCAACCTACCTGCTACCTAAATTTCCAATAGGTCATTGATATGACGGACATGTTTACAGTATTCATCTGCGGCGAGTCAGCCATAGGTAATAATTTATTGGCATTCATCTGCTGTTTGCATAAAACGGTATTCTCGTGTTATTTTAACTCGAGCTTACGTAAGTTTTATCGCCACGTTTACACTACCAGAACTTCCTAGACGCCTGTCTAAATTAATGACGCTACAGGAACAGTGAAACTACGCAAATAAACTAACATTCCAGAATCAAATTTATACAAAAAAGTTGCTATGTTGCATATAGTGTACGTAAACAATTACATTTTAGAAAGCAATAAGAATACGTGTAAAGTAATATGTAACAGTCATCAAGTAGGTGTTCGAATGAACATTCCGTAGTAATATCGTAATAGAATACGATAATGTGCCAAGATAACTTAAAAGTCAAAAAGTGTAATTTTATTTCATTACAAACCACATGTGCTGTTTAGCGTGAAGGTCACTTATACGACTCACTGGATCTCAGACAAAACGCGACGAATATGACATCATTCGTTTTCAAAGATGTCTTGATTAAGTAAGTATCGCTATTTACAACAAAGTGCGGTGTAGTGTGCCAACTAGAGATGGGCGCTAACCCGGTAAAAATGGGTGTTTTGGGAAAATTCCCATTTTTACCCATTTTTACCCACCCACTTGCCATTTATACCCGGTAAAAATGAAAAATGTAATTATATCATACTTACACACAAAATTATGACTTTTACATATAAATATTATATGTTCTGTCAATTACAATGATACTATTTATTATATTACTAGCTTTTGCCCGTGGCTCCGCCCGCGTGGATGTCGGTTATCGCGACCAAACATAGCCTATCTCCTTTCTTATGGTCTAATCTACCCCTATACCAATTTTATCCAAATCGGTTCAGTGGTTTAGACGTGAAAGCGTAACATACAGACAGACAGACAGACAGAGTTACTTTCGCATTTATAATATTAGCACAGTCTAACGATTCATACTACATACAGTCTGTCAACGAGCCGTCTAGACAGAGCAATCGTGCAGGGGAGTGATGGGTGACGGGGTATTACTCGGTACGCCCATACATTTTACTCGGTACTAAGGATTCAGGGCTGTCTCATTTGTAATCACACTAATCACGTGTTTAATTTTTTTTCATGAATCGTTTTGTTTGTTAAAATGTTTTTTTTTTTCGTTTTCTATATTTAGCGATCCAAGATGGCGGACACGACATTTTCACAAAAATCGATATGGGTATCGTTTTCAGGGTTTTAGGGGTCGCCGATTACGAATATAATCATCCATTTAGCGATCCAAGATGGCGGACTCGAATTTTTCACCAAAATTGATATGGGTATCGCTTTCAGGGTTTTTGGGGTCGCTGATTGTGAATTTATCATCCATTTCGCGATCCAAGATGGCGGACTCGAAATTTTCACTAAAATCGATATGGGTATCGTTTTCAGGGTTTTTGGGGTCGCTAATTACGAATACATCATCTATTTAGCAATCCAAGATGGCGGACTCAAAATGTTCACCAAAATCGATATGGGTATCGCCTTCAGGGTTTTTCGGGTCGCTAATTACGAATTTATCATCAATTTAGCAATCCAAGATGGCGGACTTGAAATTTTCACCAAAATCGATATGGGTATCGTTTTCAGGGTTTGTGGGGTTGCTAATTACGAATATATCATCAATTTAGCAATCCAAGATGGCGGACTTGAAATTTTCACTAAAATCGATATGGATATCGTTTTCAAGGTACTCGGGTTGCTGATTACGAATATATTATTCATGTAGTGATCCAAGATGACTGGATGGATGATAAATTCGTAATTAGCAATCCCGAAAACCTCGTAAACGATACCCATATTGACTTTTTTGGGAAATTTCAAGTCCGCAATCTTGGATCACTAAATGGATTTTATTATTAGTCACCAAGAAAACTTAGACTTTTTTAATTTCAAGTCCAAAATCTTTGATCGTCGTTAAAATGGTCGTCAATTCCGATATCAGACAATCGTTGGAAGGCAATCATTCGATGGGAAACTGTCGACTTCCAACTGATCGTGTGTAACCGCAAAACTGACAGCAGGGAATGGCTGGCAGGCCAAAATCGCTTTCGTGTTTGGGCGCTTTCAATTTAGGACTGCAGGCCGCCCGATATGCTCTGAAACTGCAGGTGGTCTGATCGTGGATAGGCTCCTTAAGAATATATTATCAATTTAGCGATCCCGGCGATTAGCGAAATTTCATCGAAATTAGAATCCGAACCCGAACCTGAACCCGAATCAAATATTGAAA
The DNA here is from genome assembly GCA_914829495.1 of Eilema sororculum. Lineage (NCBI taxonomy): Eukaryota > Metazoa > Arthropoda > Insecta > Lepidoptera > Erebidae > Eilema > Eilema sororculum. Next base: position 11,373,276 of record OU618552.1, on the reverse strand, counting down.
TTGAAATCGAAATTGAAATCGAAACCGAAACCGAAACCGAAACCGAAACCGAAACCGAAACCGAAACCGAAACGAAACCGAAACCGAAATCGAAATCGAAATCCAAAAAACTCACGAGTCAAAATATTACATTTGCTTGATCATAATCGGTTGAGTAGAACCAGAGATATAAGCAAAAGTCGCAATAGCCGACATCCATGCGAGCGGAGCCGCGGGGATCAGCTAGCAATTTATATTAGCGTGAGTTGATGTGCTTTGACAGACAAAGAGATCAAAATAGGGGTTATATATATAATGTTACAGAAAAAATAATTATAGGTAAATAAAAACTGAAGTGACAACTCTGACAAAACTGCAAAAGGCGGCATTTACGCAAACATCAAACGCGATGAACTACTGTAAGATCCGCCTGCAGTTTCAGATCGTATCGGGCGGCCTGCAGTCCTAAGTTGACAGCGCTCACACACGAAAGCGTCAGAAAAAAATCGTCACGAATAGTCGACAGTTTCCCATCGTATGATTGCCTGCCGGCAATTATCTGATATCGGGATTGACGACCATTTTACCGACGATCAAAGATAGCGGAAATTTAATAATTACGAATATATCATCCATACAGACATCTTGGATTGCTACATGAATAATATATTCGTAATCAGCAACCTCGAAAACTTTGAAAACGATACCCATATCGATTTTAGTGAAAATTTCGAGTCCACCATCTTGGAGCACCAAATGGATGTTATATTCGCAATCAGCGACCCCAAAAACCCTGTAAGCGATACCCATATCGATTTTGGTGAAAATTTCGAGTCCGCCATCTTGGATCGTGAAATGGATGTTATATTCGCAATCAGCGACCCCAAAAACCCTGAATGCGATACCCATATTGATTTTGGCGAAAATTTCGAGTCCGCCATCTTGGATCGTGAAATGGATGTTATATTCGCAATCAGCGACCCCAAAAACCCTGAAAGCGATACCCATATCGATTTTAGTGAAACTTTTGAGTCCGCCATCTTGGATCACCAAATGGATGTCATATTCGCAATCAGCGACCCCAAAAACCCCGAAACCGATACCCATATCGATTTTGGTAAAAATTTTGAGTCCGCCATCTTGGATCACCAAATGGATGTTATATTCGCAATCAGCGACCCCAAAACCCTGACAGCGATACCCATATTGATTTAGGTGAAAATTTCGAGTCCGCCATCTTGGATCGCGAAATGGATGTCATATTCGCAATCAGCGACCCCAAAAACCCCGAAATCTGAAACCCAAATCGATTTTTGTGAAAATTTCGTGTCCGCCATCTTGGATAACTAAATATAGAAAAGGAAAAAAAAAAACAATTTCAACAAACAAAACGAGCCATGAAAAAAAATTATCCCGTGATTAGTGTGATTCCAAAATGAGACAGCCCTGAATCCTTAGTACCGAGTAAAATGTATGGGCGTACCGAGTAATACCCCGTCACCCATCACTCCCCTGCACGATTGCTCTGTCTAGACGGCTTCGTTGACAGACTGTATGTAGTATGAATCGTTAGACTGTGCTAATACTATATACCTAAGTACGTATGTTTTAGACTGGTGAATCTAAAAAATTTGAATGGGACTGCAAGTAAAGTGAAATTCTACATGAATAATTGCACCGAATTAACTCCTGAACATTTTTACCCGGGAAGAAATGAAAATACCCGGTAAAAATGGGTAAAAATGGGAAAAAACCCATTTTTACCTTCCCGACCCATTTTTACCCAGGGAAGGGAAGGGAAGACGCCCATCTCTAGTGCCAACCTAAAAACCACAAGATTAATGCAACATGAAGCTCGCGCAAGAGTAGGCGACATAAAATCTTGTAGACATGTCACTAGTACAAGTAGAAATGCCACAACACCGCTAATGTAAAACAAGCAATATAATGATTTATTTAATATCTCTGCATATGAAATAGAAAAGGTATTCAGAGTTGAACGGGACATAAGAGAGCCTAAATGGTCTTTAACATTCAGTCAGTTTAATAATAGTGTCTTAAAGTAACCATTTACGAGTTTAGACATGTAGGTACCTAAATGTTAAATCAATATAACGGAACTTGTCATGATTAGCTGACTGAAAAGTTGACACTATAGTCTCAGCAAAGAACTTTTGAAAGCTGTCTTACTACAGCTTTCAGCCTCGATTTCTCAAATGAATTGTAGGAAATTCAATAATAGGTATTATTATTTTTAGTGTCGAGAGATGACATACGGGATGACATGCATGTTTGCAATATACCAAAAATTGACTATATGTCCGAGCGAAAACATCTGTAGTCTCGAGGGGCTGATTCTGCCTCTGGGGCCCGTAGCAAAATAGAGCCTCAAATTTATAGAGGGCCACCTCGAGACTCGGCTACCGAATAGGTCCAACGACTTAGGTAAATTCAGCCGTGGCTTTAATGGATAACTTCGCGATGCCCCTCGCGCTACCTCACGTATCGTATCGTCACATCGACACACCCTAAAAGTGCACCACAAAGCACCCAGTCGTAACGAATGTTCAACAAGAGCGGCCCCAAAACCGAACCCTGTGGAACACCTCACATGTCTCGCCTACCGAGCCCTGCCCTACCTACTTGGGTAGATAACGGCTCTCTCTGAAAAGTAAGCACCGACAAAATGGTATGGTTCTAGCTCCCGTATCGCTTAAAATTTTTGAAAAGTCTCTTGAATCAGTTTTTTTAAATCGCAACGAAATGTCGTTTGTCAGATCCAATATTGTAATTAAGTCTTCAAATTCTGTTTTTTCTTCTTATACTTTTAAACTGTAAGCTAAGTTGTTTATGTATTTATTTGTTGCAAATTTGTATTAAAAAAACTTAAATCTAATATACCTATAATCTTTGACAACAGCGGACATTGGTGAGCAATGATGTCACTCATTCGCTTTGTCACATTGTACACACAAGTGCTGAGACTCCGCACCGAAAAAGCCGAAATAAAAACATGATTGTGTTTGTGGGTTTAGCGTATATTTTAATGCAGGTACCCAACCAGTTATAAGGTAGATTACAAAACAGGCAAATTGAATTCTGAATATCCATTCATATTTTATTTAACTGAGTAAGATGGTAATAAAATGACTATGATGTCCTGAATTAGATATTTATACCTCTTCTGTTTGAAATATTCGACCTACGAAATACTTGGAGTAGGTATTCAAGGTGCATATTTAAAGAAGCTTCTTCTTGACGCAACCAGAACAACGAAAGAGGTACATAATTATTTTTTCATTGAAGGATAATACGTTACTGTCTAAGGTTAATGCTATGTCAAGATATCACTGAATACTCTTTACTTTAAATCGCCGATAAAATACAAGAGGTTTTATGGATCACTCCATCTCTATATGCTCAGCAAGTAGAACAGTAGTTCCGGACGGACGACCACCAAGCAAGTGCAGTAAGGGTGAGCCGCACTGGTAGCGACGGCTCGCATCTCTCCAAATTAGATGATGAGTTTGAGTTTCAGAAATAACAATATACCTACGGTATTGATCTTAATAACAATCAATTGGAATGTGAATTAGATGGGAAGAAGTCTTAGGCCCGTACTCTAGAAGGACACTCAGCCTGAATCGCGATTTCTCTGAGGACAGATTGTATAGGCAATATGTCAAACTATCCATGTCTATACAATCTGTCCTCAGAAAAATCGCTATTCAGGCTGAGTGTCATTGCAGAATACGGGCCGAGGAGTTCGCTTGTTAGTTGCAAATTTTACTTGCTTGAACTATATTGCTCCCCCAAATCCAAAACCCTATATTATAAAAGCCGTATCGTGGGTCTCTCTTCGATTCAATATAATTGTCGGCAACATTTATTCCCCCCCAATTACGCGGAAACAAAAATATGGATAACGAAAAAATTTACTGGTTTACGGGTATTCTTATCAATGAAGTAGTTCTAGTAAACTTACATTATTATTTGACGCGAATCGAACTATAAACTGACACTATGGCGATGTAAACTCCCGTTTATGCCAAACATTAAGATCCTATTTAACTCCGAACTACCACTCAACAGAAAACTGTGATAAGCTCTGCGAAGAAATTTTAATTGCATCAGAGTTTATTGCGCTATAGAACCTAGCGTTTCTAAATCGAAGGGTAATTTCATGTTACTTGTATCACATTTATTTGGAACTGTAATTCACACTGTTAATTGCAGTTGTAACATAAGACATTTTATGGAACTTACTGTTTTCCACTACTCTGTAAGTAGCATTAAATCACCGGATTATTTCTGAAAACACGAGTGCATAATTTCACTTGTGTAGTAAGCACGGGAGCAGCATACTTGCCCATGACACGATAGCCGACCGCGATTTCCTTATCCGTTACCCGATATAATCTACTTAAGGATCGACGTCTCATTTGAATAACTACCAACATGCATTTATTACTTAAGGAAATAACTGACATCCTTGAGGGAAAAAGGTATCCCATCAGAAAGCTCATTATAAAAGCAGTGAGAATAATTAATGTAAATTAAATATGAATATAAAACAAGTTGGAGTAGAATATAACATAACTGACATAACAATGAATTGTAATATTGATTAGACAATTTTTTTAAAGGCACTCACGGAAACATCAGAATATTTAAAACAGTCAAAGCAGTGTTTATCCGCGGAGATACTGCCATTAATATCAGTGTAGCATTTACGTTGGAATTCTCTAGAAACTCTCCCGGGTTCCCGCAAGGTTCAGATCGTGACTGCGCGTCGCGTCGGCGCAATTTGCTTACCCATACAGTGCCAGTGTGCGCCGCTCTAATCATGTGTAAAATATTGCCGTACCTCGTCACAGTACACGGAATCAGAACGGCACATCAAAAGTCACTGAGGTGCAAGATAAATCGACTGCGATAGCCGAATCACGATTAAGATCGAAAACTTCGATAGCTTTAAAATGCATTTGTCCACAACAACAACATAAAACCGGTGAAAGTGGCAGGAAGTCCTGGAGGTGGTTAAAGCCAGATATGGGGGAAATTTTTGATGTATTTCCTATGTTTAAGTAATGAGGATTACGATGTTGTGGCGGTGGTAGTGATGATATTCGTAGTGGATTCGACGATGATGGTGAAAATAATAATGATGTCGACGACGATAGTGATGATGATTAAACCACAGAAACAGTGATACATTATCATATTGATCACTTGATAGTTAAATGAATAATGTCACCATAAACATAACAAAAAGAAGACACTAAAAGTATTAATATCTGAATGCTATGAATAGTAGTGGCATAAAACGGTTAAAAATATGCGTAATTCAAACAATTCCCATATAAGCGTAGAAAATCGGCAAGATCAAGTTGAACGCGTGACCTTAAGTCGAAGAGTAACGAGACGGGTGTTTGTATGAGAGGCGCGAGCGAGGGCCGAGGGTCCATTAGAACAATAGTAGCAGGCAAGAAGCGTGCGATCATAAAGTTACACCTACAATCACTGCGAAGTCGTAAGAATACACGACCTGCCTTAACATAAGCCCGCACCGTGGCGTGGCTTGACAACTTCTTTAACCACCTTTCACTTAACGTTCTCAAATCTCGAAAGGCTGCTTTTTATTGTTATTATATCTAAGTATTCATCAGGTATAATCAACCGATAAACAAAAAAAGGATCATTCATATCCTACGTTCTAACTGTCTACTACAATACGACATACATTAATTTATGACTTACTTATAGAATCTTATTCCGACACAGCGCAATCACCAAAATCAAATTTAGCGTTTTTGTTATAGACAAAAGCCAGCATTTTTATGGTAGTATGCTACCATAAAAATGCTGGCTTAGTCACCAATTTTACTGTAATAAATTATGTCATTGCGCTTACGAAATCGTTTTATTGCACTTTTTATAATAACATAGGTAGTTGAATCTATTATTAAATAAACAGTAATAGTAATAAATATATATTACTATTATTTATTATATTATAGTTTCCTATAGTAGAATAAATAATAAATAGATTACATTTTTAAATATATCCTAAAAATTATAAAATATATCAAAAATATAAAAAAATATTATTTTAGTATTATTATTAGTATATTGATAGTAATAAATATATATTACTATACAATTTATACAGATAAAAAAGCTGATTGGAAAAAGTACCAATCGATGTTTTATCGAATGATACCTACTTCAAATTGGTTTGGTTAAACCGGTGGTAATGCAATACCACAGATTTCTTAATCTTAATAGTTACTTCGTGCAATAGTGTAGTGTAGCGTACTTACATTTTGCTGCAACGCATAACTTTGAATTAATATAATTATTCATTGAAAATTATGCATAACTGCAAAATAAAGTTATGTGGTATTACAAAGCTGTCGTCTGTTATTTGAAATGGCGGTAGGAGGAGAAATTGTATTATTTTTACTACTTATTTCAGAAATGTCGGTAAAATACAGGGTGATTTTAGTCGTTTCGGATAAAAAGAATTTGGGCACAGATTCGAAAGCAAAATCATCTGGAAGTATTAATTTGGCGAAAGAAAAAATCTTTTTTTTAAATCCCCATACATTTTTCTTTTCACCTGAACATTACTCCCAAACATTATAAAAAAAAATATCTTTTGCTAAATTAATACTTCCAGATGATTTTGCAATCAAAACGGCCGGCGCCAAACTTTTTTTATCCGAAAGACTATAAAATCACCCGGTATACATTAATTCTATACATAGGTACATTCTTATTTTCTGTTTTTACTTTATATTTTCATCTTTTGTGTCTTCTTTCCATCAATAAAATGTGTCTAATATAATCTATTCTACATACCTATTCTAGTGTATCAAATATTTGTACGTACTAATAGTATTCTTTCAATACAATGTTTATATTTCGTAAAGGAAAATCCATGTCATAGATTGCTTGTTATTAACATTTAGTTGTGTAGTTCACTATATCTAAGCTTAACACAACATTTTGTGCAATGTATTTTTTTGGATTGTAAATAGTACAATAGCTCAAATGCCAAAGAAATAGTTGGCAATGATCCCAAATAGGTGACAGCTCTACATACCTATAGGAATAAACATTCGAGTCAATGCAAACGTATTTGATACGAGATAATATTTAAGACAATTGGAAATGACTGTATTTATTTAATCTATCGATATCATAATCAATCAAACTGTGGTTACAATAAGTGACAACTAAGAGAATATTCCGGGCTCTCAGAAATGAAAGGCAAATCCACGAACAGCTCAAAAATAAAATGATAATTCTGGAGCGTCAGTGAAAAGTGATACATCTCGAGTTATATTACTTATTATATTTTTTCATATAGAAGATCTATAAAAAAATATCTATCTTTGACTCTTATCCCCGTATCTCTAGGGTTTAAAATGAGCGAGCTGATTTGGTGCATAATGATATAACTGAACGTTTTTTTACCATTTCAATTGTGTAAAATAATACTTTTAAAATCATATCAAATTGAACTAAACAATGTTTTTTATTTCTGTATTGTATAATGGTACAAATTGAATTAACGAGTTTAACACAATGTAGATGTATAGATTAGAATTAGTGCATTGTAATATAAGTACACTTCCATTAATATACATTTTAAATTTACTCCTACGTTCGTTCGTGAAAAGTGATACAATTATATTTATGACGTAAAAAAATTAATAAATTTTAATAAAGTTATGTGTAAAATGATACAATTCTTAGAGAATCAATTAACACCATGATATTATTACAATCGTTAAGTGTGTCGAGTGATATAACTAAATTAGTATCAATATAAACACAATGTCGGTATAAGTGTCGAATAATACAATTATAGTTGTACCAAAAACACAAGCTTATTCAAATATTTTCATCATCTAAAATTAAGTGAAAAGTAATACAAATCCTCAGCGAACACCTCCCGCGATCCCCTTCCCGCGTTGAACTATGTGAACGAGGTGGTAATATTATGATACAAGAAGGAATACCCAAGTGAAAGAGGAATAACGTTGTTTAGTGATGCGACTGACTCGCCAGTCTCGCTTCGACGTAAGTAAGTAAGTCGACGTATGTAAGTTGTATCATTATACACAAAATACGTAATATTTTTTATTGAAATTATTTTATTAGTATTTGATACAAGTTTTATGCAAATGAAAAAAGAAATGCTATTTAAGTAAAGTAAATAATGTAGCATTCAATTATAAAGATCATAAGATTTTTTTATAAGGGACATGTCATTTTGACTTCACCTTGCCTGATGGTAAGCTAAGGGCAAAGTCTCGGAAAGAGGGTCACCATCGTAACCATGTGCCGTGTCAACAGTAGTGGCACTCAGCTTGACGGCCTCATCAGATGCCTTTTCACTTAAAGGACCTGGGACTGTAGGAAGAAGGAAGGAAGGAAGGAAGGAAACACGTGAACTGGCGGGGAATTCCAGGTCTTAATGGTGCGGCATAGGAATGAGTTACTGAAACGCTTGGTTCTAGAAGTTATATTCTGCACCGTATACGGATGGCATCTTAGTCCTGTATGTGTTGTCTTGTGAAGGAAAGGAGAGGGTGGGACTAATTGGAAGAGCTCATCAGAACATTCACCATGGTATATACGGTAGAATACTGCCAAAGACGCAACATCTCACTCATCTGCAAAGGCTCGATGGTGTTCGTTACCTCAGGATTCCCAATAATGCGAACCGCACGTCGCTGCAACCCGTCGAGAGCATCTAGTAAGTTGTACTTTGCGGAGCCATCCCAAAGATGCGAGCAGTATTCCACGAAGGAAAGAATTTGAGTCTTGTACAGAAGACACCGATGCTCCAGCGTGAAAAAATGTCTCACTCTGTTCAGGACTCCGAGTTTACGCGAGGCTGTTTTGATGATGTTCTCGATATAGCTTTTGTTATTCAGTTTGCAGGGAAACCTTCCCCATCACCGTCGGGGTACACCAAGGATAGGTACTTAGTCCCTACCTGTTCAGCTTGGTGTTAGACGTTTTGTCGGACAGTATCAGAGACTCACATGAGTAGCCTCCATGGTTGCTTATGTATGCTGATGACATTGCGCTGATGGACGCAGACAGGAACAGATTGGTGCGACGTGTGAAAGTGTGGAAGGAGGCGCTTGAGAACGGCGGTCTGAAGCTAAATGTGGCGAAGACAGAGTACTTGGCGTTAAACTCAACAGATCCCACACCCGTTCGCATAGGCGATGACTTGGTCGAGCGCACGGATCAGGTTAAGTACCTGGGATCTGTACTTCACGCTTCTGGTGACATCGACTACGACGTCAAGGCACGTATTGCCACCGCGTGGGCTAAGTGGCGGGAAATGACTGGCGTCACTTGCGATACTAAAATGCCAGTCAGGCTGAAGGGGCAGGTCTATAAAACGATCATTAGACCTGTCCTCTTACACGGCTGTGAGGCGTTGCCGCTGTTGGAGCGACACAAGCAGATGCTGCGTGTCACGGAGATGAAAATGCTGCGGTGGATGTGTGGAGTCACGCGTAAAGATCACGTGAGGAACTCACGCATCCGCGGCAGCCTTCATGTCCGTGACATCGCAGATAAAATGCAAGAGCGAGCTACGCTTGGAGCGAGCTACGCTTGGAGTTTCTTTGAAGGATAGAATTCGAAATGAGGTCATCCGACATAGAACCAAAGTTACCGACATATCTCGCAGAATAAGCAAGCTCAAGTGGCAATGGGCTGGCCACATCTGTCGAAGGACCGATGGCCGTTAGAGCAGACGAGTCCTAAAGTGGAGACCGAGAGAAGGCAAACGCAAGGTAGGAACCCCTAGCCAGATGGACTGACAACCTGAAAAAGGTGGCTGGGATAGACGGAAGCGGAAGGTGGAGGATCAGATGAAATGGCGCACATTAGGATAGGCCTATGTCCAGCAATGGACAGCGGTGGGCTAGTTGATTGATTGATTGTTTGATTGTACATAATTACTAGTAGCTTTCAACGATTCTACGCAACTGGGTAACATAGAACATATTATTTCACTAGTAGTAATACCTATATACTTAAGTAATATCAATATACACGCTGATATGTTCAGTTGTATCATCTTAACCACACTTTGTATCAAAGTACACATCATATTTTTACAGACTCTAGAGGTGTCTAATGATATGAATGTGTTTTTTCTGACAAATTTATAATTAAACGCTCAATACAACTCACTATTACTTAAATGAATAATATTTATTTCAACACTTTCTATTTTTTCCATTTGTCTAGAGCACAACAATAGAATGTAAAAAACTTGTACCATTTGTCATGAAACCTATAGACAGTGTGTAAAGTAAGTCAAGTTAATTTGTATTAATGGTCACAAAATTGTTTAATAAATTTTCGATGTGTTTATTGATATAACTGTATATTTTCATAAATTAAAAAAAAACTATACATATAAATCCTCAAATTCGGCCATAAAAACCTTCACTATTATTGTGTCTATTAATAGCAGTAGCATGTTTATATTTTAGTTCACTGTAAAATGAGTGACAATTTTTTTAAACTTTAAACTGGATTTTCTCAAAACTATGATTTTCGAGATAAATCACTTTTCACTGACACTCCAGAATTGTGATTCGAATAATTTTGAGATACTTCCATTACATTCTTGCACTCTCCGAGTCGAGTCTCGACCAAGCAGAGTATAAGGGCCACCCCATCTCATCGCGTGTGAGACGTACACATAAACAATGATATTGAGTAGTTGTCTCATTTGTCGTGTCATCGTGTGTCACGAAGGATAAAAACAAGACATTGAAATGAATAAGTACATTTCATTCGCAAAATAAGACGAAAATAACGGTTGGTTTGAATACTTATTGTAACTGAACTGAGATTGTTCACTGGAATCATTCAACTCATTCGTATAAATAGGTAATAAATGTTTTACCATCAATTATAATATTTTAAAAACATACTAAAATTTATTAAATGTATTTTGCCGTACAAGCAGATAACTTAGGTAGATATAAAAAAAAAAATTATCAAATGTCTCTATAATTTAGAGAAAATAAATGTTCTTTATTTTGTTATTCATTAATCGTGTTTTAAGAAACCTGTTATTTTCACCGCCGCGCCGCCGCGCCGTAATTGTTTCATAAAGCTATTGAGAATAACTTTTATATATTTATTTTTTTATTAGGATTTTTGTTATTACGATTTAAATAACACACTAATCATATTATTTAATTTTGTAGAAACATTGCAGGTTTCGTAAGATTAATAATAAGCTTGCGTTAGTATTAAGAACCAGTATACATTGACAAAATCTGTTTACTTAAGTATTTTATAATATGGTACAAAGACATTAAAAAGATACAGCAGCAACAATAGGCTGTCACTAAGCGAACCCCCTCGAACCACGAAGCGAACAAAGATGGTTTAAAGAGACAGAGAAGCCAATAAATTTACGTTCAGTATAACATATTTGCTCAAAATATTTATGACGTTCCGTAGATTGGGGATGGAAGATACAAAAGATAGTAAAATGGTAGAAATCGTGAAAACGCGGCGCTGTTTTACAAACGGTCTGTTCAAGAAATGGGGCGAAAAAAATGGTTGGTGAAGTGACGTGAAAGAGGATGCTATGACGAGCATCAACAATCAGAAAATTAAAAATTTCAAAGACCCCCAACATTAACCCCCATATCCCCACTTTAACCCCTATAGCTTTTAAACAGCTAAACCGATTGTCATCAAACATGTCTAAGAACACTCGTGCATAAGTCACAAAATTTTGAATACAAAAAGAACTAAATTGAAATAGATTCATCCGTTCGGGAGCTATGATGCTACAGACAGACAGACAGACACGTCAAACTTATAACTTTGCGCCGGGGCGGGGGTTAAAAAAGGTTTGCAGGGAGTTATTTGGGCACGTAAGTACTGAGAGAACGACAAATCAACTTGGTATATAAGGCAAATTGAAGTGGAGGAAGGGCCGTTACATGAGGCTGATACAATATGTTTTTCATTGATCGTCACGCATAATATATTTCACCATCTGCTAGAACAGTAGGGGAATTCTGGAAAACTAGTAAGATAACACTCTACATATCTTCGGCTTTTCAGTACTCACGATAGCCATCAAGAATATATCGGCATAACAAACTGAATTCCTCAAAGAAAAAGTGTAATTTTATCACACTTTAGCAAAAAGCACAGACTAATTAAATAGCTATTATGGACTAAGATGAAGAAAAGACGTTATAAATTAAACGAGTTTTATAATGATGTGTCATAGCTAGCATAACAAAACTAGTCGAGATGCCGTGGCACAAGATAAAGGTTCATAAAATAAACTTGTTCCTGTCATCTATTACAAGAATAGAGCACCCCTTCTAGAAGTATACTTACCTACTCTATCTTAATAGGCTATTTGACTAATTTTTTTTACCTGCGAAAAATTACCACTTTCTTATAATACAATGAACTGTAATAGTAAAATTTTCGTACGACAAATAGTTTTCAAGATATTTGATTATGAAAAATTCAATTTATCGCGCCGCCGCCCTAAAACTCTCCATACAAAATCGTACGAAATTGTGACGTCACGCTTCTGTAGCGCGTAGTGCAAATGTATGGAGTGCAAGAGAATATCGCATTTTTCTCAGTCTACGTTGCGTTTACACGTATAGTTCATAATAAAAGTTATTTAAAATTTAATGAGGAATCTGAATTCGATTGTTTATATTTTGTCTTTTTTTGGGAATTTCAACTAATGAAAAGTCATAGTTTCAGTTTAGATATACAATATTTTATTTTGCAAGGAATATTTTTTCAGGATAAGCTATCATATTAAGCAAAATTGGGAAGAATCGACGACCTAGTCAAATACCCTATTTTAGTCACTTGGCAGATGTGTAACCGATTTCTCACCTATTTTATTTCGTTATGTGAAACTATTACCTATCATTTGTCATAAAGAACGAGCGGTAGTGGAAAATTTACCATACGTATAAAACATTTCAACTATAAATTTAAAAAAATAATTTCATGCAATACTGCGCCCTGCTCTTAGAGAACCCTAAAATACACCGAAAAATATACTTAAGTTATTCCTACGTTACCTTATACCGCTCTCTGTGCAGCGTGTAAAAAGGGTGTGGAGCAGTGCTAAGGCATTCCCACGCATACGGCCACGCGGATACGGCGGTTCCGATCACCGCCCTTACTAATTGGGCAGACGATGCGCGACTGCCAAGGGCATAACAGCGACCTAGTAGCTTACATTTTTGTCTCTCTTTATTTAAGTATCGATCTTGCGAAACATGTACAGCAATAAGTAGAAAAAGAAATTAATGGATAGTTATCCTATGGTTGCGGTTCGAAGGGTTTTGGTCAAATTACCAAAGGTCACGATAACCGACATTCACGCGGGCGAATTCGCGTACGTCAGCTGGCATTATAAACAAAAATAAATCTCACTTCACCAAAGGTTACTTTTCCTTTGGCAACTTAATTCATGTGTCACGGTTTAAATACAGTATAACGTCCTTAAATAAAAACATCTTATTGTTCCTCTGATCATAAGTAACGAGACAGCGGCAATCGGCAAAACGCTGCGTGGGCGCCGATTATCCAATCTTATCGTACAAATGCTGTTCGACTTGATGCGTCTGATACATTTTGCTAAAACATTTTCTCTATACTTACGTATACAGAAATTGTTTTCGCTTCGAAGCTTCGAAATAAAAGCAGTTAACTTATTAGTTGTTCTTATTATTTCACCGTTCCCAATGTTGATATTTTGTTTCAGCAGAAATGGTCACGAGGACAGCAAGACGATGTCATTTGCCTAGAATGAACTTCGAACTATGAAATTTAAAAATAAATAGTACGGTTATAGAGAAACCCGCCATGGTGCCCGAATGAAACCCGCCACACTCGGCGAACTTGATGCTCTATGCAACTAGGTATACTTTTCTTTTTTATGTACATACAAAATCAGACGTAAAAATACATTAATGGCAAAAGTAGAACAGAGGCTAAGTTTCCTAGTGAACTAGAACAGTATGGTAAACTCCTTATGATGTTCTGAAAGATCGTTTCAATATCATAACTATTTTTTTTTTTTAAACAGCACGCAAACCTTTAACGATTGCTTACCACAAATAGGTCTGTTTAATGCAATTCTGTCTATTAGTTTAGACCCGACAAAAACCACAAAATATAAAATAAAACAGTCGTGGAAGTAAACAGTGGTCAATTACGGTGGTAGCGCCCGGCTCTATGGCGCGTTCAGAAACAATCGAAGCGGTGCGATGGGCGAGATACCAGGCCGTAATAACTCTAATGGCGAGATAAGACCGCCACTGCCGCGGATACAGGCCGTACCGCCTTCACAAATGTATTCCTACACTACGCATACACAATGTTCAGATGTGGTACCCAATAATAAGTGATCAGGTTTGTTAAAAAAAAGAACAAGTCATAATTATTCACACATTGTCAATTTTCATCTTCCAAGCCATATACATACCTAATTTTGTAAGGATAAATGCTAAAATGAGTAGGTAACTAGTTAAACTTGTTGTAAATACAGATACTGTATATTTTTTTACATTATGTTGGACTAGTATCTATGATAGCTGGGTAATCGGGTGTGATTTCCTACGTCCGTGTGATATCGCGGCAAGCAGCGGCGCTGCACCTCTCGAGACCAGTTTACGCCGACAACCATGTAAACGATTTATTCCCGACTCTCGTTTTGCATTACATCCAATCGGAAGTCAGGGCTGAATCCTGTTATGGGGCATTAAAGTAGAAACTTCTACTGCATAAAATACATGCCAATGTTTTATTGAAGTCTACAAACGTAGACTAACTGTTAGTATTATCAATTCAAAACGTGTAAAAATAATGAAATATGGTTAAGGTGAAAGAGCGTGAGAAAGTACGCACCTTTACTAAAATAACTCGACGAAAGCTCGACGCAGAGTCAAAGTAAATAGTAACATTGGTTTATGTCATGTAACATTATAATGGATATTATTATAGACAGCCCTGTTGAAATGTGCAGTTGTCGCGCGGGCGCTTTATTAAACGACGATGCCATGCTAAGACGGCCGTTGGACCGGCTTATCCCGATTCCCGGTGCACCCTCCCTGTTCTCGATATGCAATGGTTGTATACTTGCTTAGATATGCAATCGTGAAAACGCAATGTAGAACCCTGACATCTATTAATAACATTAATGGTACGGTATATGTATGATTGTGTCGGCATAATGATTGGTAATTATTATGCATCTACCTAGTAACCGTTCATTCATATGTAGAATTAATTCTGTGCTTAGTTTTCAAGACAGTAGATCATACATAATCTATTTACCTATTTAATTTTAAATTAAATAACATGAAATAACTTCACGTTTTGTTCGAGAAGGTCATGCAGATATAAATATACGAAACATTTGAGCAAGATGGCATTTCTGATGTTCAAGTGTAAGAATGCAGACAATATTATTGACAAGAAAAATGTTGATAACAATAATCAAGGAACAACATGATATCTCCGATCAGAAGCGTCAAGAGAAATACTGCAAAATAAATCGACTGTCACATGAGAAAGAGCCTGATTGACGCGTTTATTATAAATACAGCAGGCCCCTATGAGGGTCGGCGAATATTATTTATAAAGAGGACGATTGAATATGTGAAAACGGCGATGGTGCAATATAATCAATGTGACCGAGACGACCGCACAACCACAACAACGCAATCAAACAAACTGGCATGCCTTTGAATATCACTTCAAAAATACTTCCTATCCACTAATAATAATAAAGTAATGTCAGTGAAACATTACCATTAGAAAAGACAAAAATAGATTAGGTAACACTATACTCCATTTGTTTAGGTATTTAAAAAAAGGTAAACAAATCATAAAAAGGGTTCTTCTATAGGGGCATTTTTCGTTCCGAAATAAAAAGAAACCAAAATAAAATCATTTTAGAACTTAAAATCCATTTCTGTCTTATATTTTTCTATATTTAACTACTCGGTTTAATATTAAGTTGCAATTATTATTTCCTAAGCTGAAAAACTATAATAACTATATTATTTAGAATGATTTTTAAAAACTATTGCACTGTGCCTACCATAAAGAAACTAAAAAGACAGATATTCAAAACAGTTTTTTCCAGATCGCGCCATACGTGCGTGACTGTCAAAGTCAATTCGCAGTTTGTAATTTGTATTAATTGTTATTATTCGGTACCATAAAGAGCTGCGAAGAGCATGTACTGAAAGAAGTGGAGAAGATGTCATCTCTAGATAAGTTATTGACGACACCTATGATCGCTTTGTAATTAGTGTTGGTGATAGTTCTTCGGACTCAGACTAAAATTTTATTCAGTGATTGAATTTGAAATCACTTTGATTGTTATTATAATTTTGTGAATGTGTTGAACGTGTCAGTTTAATATTATAAATTTTAAAATTATTTAATAAGGTAAATGTAGTCTTTATGTTCCCCATAAACATGCACAAAAATACTATTGTCATTGACGGTTGACTATCTCTGAAATCCACCATTTTTCTTGTTTACCTTTTTTTAAGTACCTAAACAAATGGAGTATAGCTGACCCGGCACACTTCGTTTCACCTTAGAAATTAGAATATGATGTTATGGTTTGTTTACCTCAATTAGCGGTATAAAATTCTCCTAATTATTTTGAGAAGGGAAAACATTTTGACAGGGTTGGGGCTCTGTCGTAATGCTTTCCGTCTTAGTCCTATGGAGCTCCCGACACCAATAGGTCACCGGAGCCCATACACTTACGGAGCCAGGTATATGGGAACCATACAACCATATACCTCTAAAAATTGATGGTTCATACCATCCATCAACCATCAATTTTCCGACCTAAATTAAAAAAAATAGCCACGGGTCCTTTACGTCCACAGAGCCCCCAACACCCATCATAAAGATTTTCACGGTCCAAGCAAATGTACAACCCCCTTCCATTGTTTGTTTTACGCGAAAAAATGGCATTCTGTTATGAAAATTCAGAGGAATGTCTACTGATCAGCCTCTGACGATATTTTGCAGCACGCTGCACGCATTCTGTCAATTCTTGAAACGTCAGATTACCTATATAGAAGAATATCATAAAGAAGTATTAGAATAATGAACACATGTTTTTAAAATTCGAATTCAAAATTAAGACATGGTGTATATCGTGTCAGCTATTTTATTAGGGTCGTTCATCGCCTGACAATAACGAACACAACAAAAAAAAATAGGGAAATCGGTCCAGCCGTTCACGCGTCATCTCGTGACCAAGGGAAATAGGGATTCATTTTTATATAATAACTAGCTGTGCCCGCGACTTCGTCCGCGTGGAATGTACTTAATAAAAAAAATCAGTTTTTTTTTTTTTTAGCCTAAGTTACTCCTTATTACATAAGCTATCTGCCAGTGAAAGTCCCGTCCAAATCGGTCCAGCCGTTCCAGAGATTAGCCAAAACAAACAGACAGACAGACAGACAGACAGACAGACAGACAGACAGACAGACAAAAAATTTAAAAATATATATTTTGGTATGTGTACCGTATATACATTCATATGCATGTAGTAGAAAGCGGTTATTTTAATATTACAAACAGACACTCCAATTTTATTTATTTGTATAGATATATAGATTACATAGGTAGTTAAGTCGCCTTTGTCTATCTGTCCCTATGTATGCTTATATCTTTAAAACTACGCTACGGATTTTGTTGCGGTTTCTTTTAATAGATAGAGTTATTCCAGAGGAAAGATTAATATGCATAATACATGCCCAATATAGTAGAGGGTGCAGCGAGAATGGATCTAACGCAACGCGAGCGGGGAAAAAGATATTTAGACATAAGCAACATGTGGCAAGAACAGAATAACTTATTTTCCTTTGCATTTTTTTGCCGGGGTTTTAAATTTTTGCTAAAGCTAAAAAATACAATTCTTCAATTCATCAGGAATATTGTTAAAAGAATCAATAACGAAAATACACGGGTTATGAAAGCAAATTAATATAACATGGTAAAAACACTTTATTCATTTAACCTGCTGTTGAGTAATTTGATCCCAAAATTTCGTTGTTGGTTACAAATCGTAGTAGCCCTACTGTGAACAAAAGTTTTATCTTGTGTATATTCATCATATCTATTATTACATTGCTTAACCAGTCAAATGACGCTGGTCAGTACACTTCAATAGAATCATTATCCCTTCGCTAGACCGAAAGTGGGAATACAACACATATAAATGGAATAGACAGGGGCTCAACCGGTTCAAACAGCAATTCCAGCAAATCAATGCCTTTTATAATAAGATGAGGTATAGCAGGCGACTGTTGATCGTTAACTGGCAACATCTTCGCATCGATTAAGAGTCACCCAAACTCACTTCACATGCCATTGAACACTTTTTGCGAATATCACCAAAACTCGGTGGTTGCGCTGCTGCGACAAAGGTGTCCAACCGGTTTGTGTTACTACCACGTCCCGCCATTGCATCGCATCGTCATAATGCGTCTGCAAATTCAACACTCGTCAAATACCTCAAGATCCAGCATAATTCATCGGTTCGACGACCAAATATGGTGAATTATATGACCACCAAATTGTCATCATGTCGTTGAATTGCTGTATAATAAATCGATGTAATGAGAAATCATCTTGAGTGCATATCATCAGATCATTTTACTGCTAACTTTTAAAGAGTGGAAATAGCTGTAATATATCTTGAATGTGCATAATCTGGCGTAACCGCAAAATGAAATGCAATAATGGGGAAATATTATGTATGTACATAATTTTCTTCGAGAAGATATGTCAGTACTAAATTAAGTTTATAGGTTTAACTTTTAAGGAGATGCTATAATAACAATTTTGAATTGACTGAATAGGCATTATGTCCAGCAGTGGACTGCAATAAGCTTAATGTAAAGCATGCGGCTAAAAACTACGTGATTGTTTTGTTCATTTTAGTGTCAATTTTGTGCAAGAGCTGTTATATCTTTAGCATTTAATTGCAGTAATTAGAATTCGATGTCTCCTTAAGAATATTTACCAAATTTAAAAGACATACAAAATGACCGAGCGTGACCGGCGCGCTTACTTGATTCGGAATGAATATATTCTGAAGTAGAATACTTCAAATGAGTTTATTAAATCTTTAAGTATAATAAAATCTTGTATGACGTCGATCAAGGTCGACTTTATATTCAACAAATATGCCAATTCGTACAATGTTGTTTGAGTAGCTACATTGTTGTAGGTATCAAACATATTTTACTTTTTGGCATCCCGTGAATAACGAAATTTCATATAAATTTGACAGTCGTGAGTAGTTTCACTAATTTCTTTCATCAGACTTTATCTTTGATACTATCTTATCTTTAAATAGTATACCGTTTTAATATCGAGACTATGTAGCAGTGGCGATAGGTAGCTACAACTCGATACTTGCCGGCTGCTCTGCAAAGGGAAGGAAGATGCAGTAGAGACGTTTACATTCATGCTCCAACATTTCCACCGATTTGCCTATTGAAAATGTTCACCCTTCGTCACTGCTATCAGGTAGTTATATTTTTATACAACTAACTAAAACTAAGCGGTCAATAATATCAATCAGTCGATCAGTCGTCTTAAACGGACTTCTTTCACTTAGGTCTATAGCGGCTCACCCTCACGGTCCTTGTAGCTTCAGTGGCAGCTATGGTCAGCGCCTATATTACTGGATTATGGATGCTATATCTACTAAATAGTAAATCCTGACAATATACTAAATTGCTATATTGGCAAGAAGACTGCTCCGAAACCTTACTAAACCAACGAGACGCTACGAATTTATTTTGGCTACGGTATTCTGTAATGTTCTTCAAATATTCAGGTCATCGACGTATTTTTTGTTTAATTTCTTTCTAATTTGTACTTAAATACATAGGTATATATATAATTAATTCGGAAATCGCAGTGTCACATTTTTCAATCGTCATTTTCTTTCCTTGCGCACCTTTTTTATCACTTTACTTTCTATGGAACTCAAACGTTGTTATTAAAAATGTCTGCTTTTAATCTAACTTTTTTAATCTTTTGTCTATTATACATCTCAAATCTAATTTTACGTTACCCAGTAAATGATAAACTGTTGATAAAGTTATCAGTTGCAGCTATTATAAATCTTGGCAGTTAATGGCTAAATTAAGCTTAGAGAAGTTATTTTGATTGATGTCATTTACCGTTAAAGCTACTTGCTCTAGCCCTACTCGATCTTGTCTATCTAATAGGTTTAACGAGATTACGGTACACCCATTGAAAATTTACATGATATTTACTAGACAGTGATGTAACTATCTGGTTTAGATTCTGTACTTTAACATTTATTGAACAAATAGGAATAATAGTCATTGCATCATCAATTGGAATAATTTTTTTCCAACATGTGGCCAAATTTTGGTTGAATGCATCATGATTTACAGATATTTTTCACTCCGTAGCCGTAGCTTAGTAAGTCTCAATTAATGAGTGTGATGTAACACACTGCAACGCGTATGCAATACATTATTTCAAATTAATAATGATAAAAATACGTTAAATCTAGCAAAAATACCGCGTATTGTATTTGACCGGCGCGCGTTGTCAAAGTTTCTATGCTTATGTAGAATATAGACAATGTCACTAAGTATTCGCGTTATATGCTAGTACGTGGTGATATTTCATTATGCATACTTCAATATTCTTTTGTTCGATTGAGTCGTTTGTTTGTCATTGTGAGCGATCTCACCGTTATTATAACGATCCACTTTAATGACCGATTACGCAACATAGGTACTTGTATATTCATGTAATATGGGTTATGATTCCATGCTGTCTATTCAAGATTGTAATGTTATTATAGCAGCTCATTAAACCTATATAATTTAGTACTCACATATACTTCGGTAAGTACTTTTAAACAACCACTAACAGAAAATTATGTAGTATTTACTTCAGAAATAACAGGACTTCAGTATTTCCAACTCAAACTCAAGCTCTCAGATCACTAGCGATCTGTTAGAAACGAAATAATAGGAAAAATAAAGAAACGAAAGAAAGTAACCTGGAATAAAAAAACATATAAAAATATTATATCGGTGCCCCTACAGTTACAACTAAGTGTTGTCATCTTTATCATTGATTAAAGAGACAAATCATTTGCTAAATACGCATGACTGTATGAGTGCATTCCGAACCAAGTAAGCGCGCCGGTCATGCTCGGTCAATCACAATTTCACGGTCATATAGACGGAGTTTAATTTGTCTATTACGCGGTGTTTCATTGGTTCTATTTGTACAAACACAGTTCAACGAACAGAAGCTAAAATTCAACATTCACTGTACCTGTTTATGTATTACTCTTCTAATATTATTTGCGTTCAAGGCGTTGACTTTGTTATACCTTGGAGTCTTGTTCTTTTTGTGAACCAGATTAAAAAATTAGACACTCGCGTAAACTAATTACGAGGGTCGATCCCCGTTAACCAGGGTTGGCTGCTATGGTCAACATAATTTTCTTCGAGGATAGCCAGACCAATAGGGATGACCCTGGGTCTGCCCTAGAGGTGCGAGGGATATGTCATTTTTCATTTCGACGTCCAGTTCTCAATTCGAGTTCGACATAACCTCCCCACCGACTTTGGGGTAACCGCGGTGATATTCCGCACATAAAAACATTTTTATTTTGGTGTTATATCGGAAGGGATTCAAGACGTTAACTAAATTATAATTTGAAATCTAATATAAGGTATGGCGCTATATTAGGAGAGGTATTACGTTGAGCAGTAGCAATAGGCTAAATGTAAATCAAGCGTCTAAAAACTGCGATTTTTTTGTTGTGTAAATTTTGTGAAAGACCTACTTAGATCTTTAGCACTTAATTGCAGTAATTAGGATTCGATATATCTGGTATTCGAACACATACAGGAAGATGAGAGTGTTTGATAGATACATAGATGTTGGGGACTTGTGCCCAGCTCCCCAAACACTGGCTTACTGCGTAGAACAGGACCACCATATATACAATATCTTTTTGATATTTAAGTACAAAATTCAAATGACACATTACAAAGATATCTGTCTGTACGGCAAGACATTAACTAGGTCTTCTGCATGTAGGTATAATGCCAGCATGTGAATTACAAGAGGTGTTAATAAATGTTGTGAGTCACACGTGTGTTGTGTTATTATCGACGCGCTCGAGTGCTTATGTTGTATTGGACGTATAAAGAGCGGTGTTTATATAGCTAAAGGGGTAAAGTGGCACCTGGCAGTCGTGTTGATCGTGGTAAGAGCTGACGAGTTGACTGACATACTCCCAGACTTCGCCGGGCGCCGTCCAAGCCGATGGCGTATTCGCCGTGTGCCGCATCATGCCCTCATTACAGCTCGTGTCCAAATTTCTTACGGCACTAAAAACTAAACTGGCACTTCACTCACAACAAACACTGTACGTAACGTACTAGTTAGAGTTACGAGGTTAGTTCTCGCTGCTCTCGTCCACTAGCGTTGACGAGCTATTTATATTGTTTTATCCTCAATCACGCGCAACTAGGTCGCGATCTACATCACACACGCTGTAGCAGATTTACGTTGGCACGATCCTAAGCACACCTTATTGTAAACAATCACCATTAATAACATTCTTGATTGTTCCTGGACTCAGCGGACAGATCATAATATTAGCACAACATCGAGAAGCTGATTTCATTTGATCATGTTTAAAGATATTTTTATCCAAATATTTGAGCAAATAGACATTATGTAACTATAACATATTAAAAATGAAACTATTTTCTAAAATAGACCACAAACATTGCAGTATAGTGCAAAAATCGTATAACATGAGGGATAATCAGCGATAAAAAAATCTAAAAGATTATAGTACAATAATTCATGGTCTAAAAATCATAAATGTGTCGATATGATTAGTGCATCGATGCGCGCAATCACGAAACGAATCCATCGGCGATGCGCGAACGCGAGTGATAACGGACGACCTTGAGCTGTGCTCAGCGTTTGATAGGGGAAATTCGGCAACCGCCCCCGCGTCGCGCAGTCACCGAGCTCGTCGCTCTCACACCCGCTTATCGCACGCGGTGTTTGTTTTGCATGAAATTAGTGCGGCGGCCCACATTACGTATAATGCGGTGATGACATGATCACGAATTAATGAACTGTAATTAAGTGATAAGGATTTTGACGATAACTCTTACGAAGTCCATCATCAAAAGTTACAGATTCAGATAATTTTGATGTGACATCATTAAATTACTTCATCTCAAGACAATCAAGAATATTACAGATGTTTTTTATATTTTTTTTTACACAACACTATCAACCAAAAATTATAATTATTTGTTTAATTTTTTAACACTTTCTCACATTAGGACAGATTTTACACCGTCAATAAATCGAAAAAAAAAAAAAAGACGTCGCGTGTATACACTGATGACAGCTGTGTACAGCATGTACGCTAACCCAATACGCGTATGAAGTTGTATAGACGCGCGCGCGCGTCTCGCCGCGAGCTAGCTAATGACCGGCGTGGCGCGTATTCGCGACCCCCACTCCGCCACCGTACGCGCTATCAAACCAGTTTACGTGAAAAATTTTAATTCCTTAGCGCGGGTGACGACCGGTCGCGCTTTCCTCGCACGCTGAGACCTCCCCCGGCCACGAGGAAAAAGCGCAGCGCCCCCGGGGGCGAACCGGAAGTGCACCGCAGCCGACACGCGAGCCAAGCGCACCCACCGGCTTAATTAAAAGCTGCCGCCATACACCTACCCCTCACTACTATACTGCCCCACACCAACCACCTACAACACAACCGTTACTACGCAGAGATTGTTTATTTTTACAACAGTATAATTCGATGACATCTAAATTGAAAAAGAATATTAGGAACATATAATAGCATAATCATAAAAAAACTCATCAACACAGCATCATTCACTCACTGATTGTGATGGTGTTATAACTGGTTAGAGTCAATATAAAATTACAACATGTTTTTGGGCTACAACTTAACTCACAGTTCGCTACTGCTATTAGATACATTTAAATTTAAACTTCCACGCATATTTAGTAGCAGTTCCCCTAGCCCTAATATTATTAGGGGCATGGTGTCTATGCAAGTATGTTGTTCATTAAACATAATACATTATACTCGGAAAGAGCAAAAAGAGGCATTGAAAAAAAAATTACGAAGTTCTTTTTAGTTTCATTTTACGTATATTTGTATTTCTTTTCCTTATACGTAGGTACATGCTGACAGATCCTAACTTCCTCTAAAGTACTAACTTTGGACGAAAATAGGAAATAGATATGAGGGTATAGAATTCGATTATTTCTGTTTAGGATAATATGACATAAAAGAAATGTTGGATGGAATGAATGGTACTGGTTAGCTACGGTAGAAGAATACGCAGCTTCACATATCGTTTCAGAACAAAGACAGTTTGCGAAGTTCAAGAACCAGAGTTTGTATATTTCTTCTTGAGCATTGATGCTTCTACCAATTACATTAATATTTTGCAGATTAGCCGTGTGATGACGGAGAAAGAATACAATATCACCACCCCATCTCATCCAAGGTTGTCGTAAGAGGAGATATCACTTCAAAAGAAGGAAAACTGGAAATAAAACACTGTAGCAACCCGTATAGCCAGCGTGGAAACAGTAGGCCAAATCCTCCCAACATTGGCAGAGGTCTATGTCCAGCAGTGAACTGGGATAGGCAAATTGATGGATTGAAGATTTGATAGTTCAAACTCGCGTCACGTCAATATAGCTAATATTTAAGTGAAATATAGTGCATGCTTCTTAGTAACTGTCAAAATAAACTGTAGCAAGGACCAACAGAAGCCTCTTATTCCTTTACTTTAATTTTATTTAACGAGAAAGAGAAAGAGGAGTCTATAAAATACGAGTATCTTAGCATCTAATTATTGAAAACTGGAAGCGCCACCGGTAGCTATCAAAATTACTCATTAGCTAATAATAGCCACGTTCTTCTTCTTTTATCGTGTCAATGTCGTTTCGACCGAAATATGTTACCCTAGTGTGCTGCAGCGTGGATGACGTCCTCGGACGGTATAGACATGACAATTAGAAAAAAGCCTAGTCCGTTACATAGGTTCACATATTTTTATTATAAACCTAGGTTGGACTGGTAACTATCTTGAAAATATTTTCATTAATAACAAAACATGAGTGATGTGTCCTTATAAGTTGTTAATTAGAAAACATAGCGCGACTCTTATTATTGTGAAAACGCCAGGTACAGCGGACTGCCTGACAGGAACAACTTTGATGATGATTTCGCGTCCTATTCAACGTCCCTGAATTAGAAGCGAGACTAGTGATACCTTGATCTGCTTATTTAACAATAGTATGATTTAACGCTCTATCAACGAGAGGGATTATGTACATACTTCAATATATTAGATTAGATGAATGAAATCTGAAATTTATTGTAAATGAGAATACCATAACAATAAATCATCGGTTGCATTGTGGTTTCGCAAGTACATTTCGCGTTTGGAATTGAGTTGAAGTGGTGAAGAGAAACTAGAGAGAAAAATACTAGATTACTTTCGTAATAAACCTAATAGTTAGGGACCATTTCTATTTAAGGAATGACGGATATATCTGAATTGGTAATAATTTATGTGGTTTACTTTTTTCCAAAAATCCCCATTAGGCTGAGTCTATTTAACTGGTGGGGATTTCAGTAAAAAAAGTAAAAACCCCCACTGGTGGGGATTTGTCGGTGGGGATTTCTGGCATAAATCGACGTTTCGTACCTAACTCCCGTTAACATTATTATTGTTTATCATGGAATGCGATAGTTTAAAAGTTTTTAGAATGAAACATTATTAAATGTGTTTCTGCATTTAAATATGCTGAAATGATCAAATACTAATCAATTTAATCACTTTCTGTGTGTTACTCGTACTGCCACGATTCGTTTATTTGTAATGCAAGATTCCTGGTAATCCAGCTCACTAACTGGGCAACAGGCATACAAATGTCACCCCTGAAGGAAAACGGGTTTCAACTTTATGAGGATAGAAAGGATCAGAAGAGGTAGTCATCTTTTGTCGTACAATGTACAACAACAGATGACCCTACCTCTCCTAATAATATTTATTAGTTATTATGAACAAATATAAAGGGGTTAACTTAAGCAACTTCTTTATTAGTAGGTTCGTGCCAGTTTTTAGTTTGAACTTTCAAATCACGTCACAAGACACATACGATTATTTCTTCAAATGATTTACATAATGGCAGAGCATTTTCAGGTCGGAATTTTAATCTTGTCCCAAATGTTAACTCTCTGCTGTAATACTTAAGTGCCTAATTGTTTAGTCATTCTCCAATTTAAAGGTATGTACAGAACAGAAGTTAAATATACACTTCTAGATCATTCACGCAGATCTCTCACGATCTTATAAAAAACGGCTATTAAAGCACAAAGCTGCACATAGTTTATAATTATCATAATAAGACATCTGCGACGGTACTCGTATTGATACAATTAAAATATTTAGGGGACATATTACTCACCACAGTGCTCCTTCACGTACTTATATCATTATACGTTTGTGTGGTAAACAGCCATGAATTGAATAAATATGAAAGAAAAAACTGGATCAGATTAAAGTGGCATAAAGGGTTCTTTTAATTCATACAAGTAAGCCCCCTAAATAAACTTCAAGGTGAATAATATTAAACTTGTTCATTCTGCAAGGGGTGTAAAAACGTGTTGAACAGTTATGAGCAACTTTTTATATTATTCACGAATAATAGTCAGCTTGTTACATTATCCAGTTGACGTCAATCATTAAAATTATTATCGATCGCATTTGACTTCAAGGACTCCGGTCAGCCGCTATGTCTAGGAGTATTTTGGACTGCTATAGGCTACTTGATTGTTTGATGAAATAAAAGTATACCACGCGTTACTTTTAAGAATATTTCATGTCATCTTAATTTATTACCTAACTAATAAATTAACAATCATTACCTGATCACGAAGATCATTGAATGATGAGGATAAATTACGGCCATTATTTACGATACACAGTTGAAGTTCGTAGTATTTAATTAAGCATCATAACATCATGTTCTAATTTCACTTATCCTCTTTACAGTAAACCATTAATGATAAAGTGAAACATAAATTACCTGTCTACAGTTAAATTACACAATAAAGTTGATTGCGATGATAACCATGTAACAGGTACTCCTAGGACCTGTTACATGTTTTCCCCATGAGCGCGGGCCTGGGGGTGACGGGTGGAGCCGCCTGTCACCCCAGTAGAAGCAGGCCACGGCCACTCCCCATTCCGGGGGCGAGTTGGGGACACCGTTGTCCCCCCTCCTGAGGAGGGCCAGACCGTAAGGGATGGCCCTGGGTCAGCCGGGGTGCGAGGGATATGTCTATGACAACCTCACCTCCGGCCTAGCACCAAGACCCACAGTCGGCGTGCGGTTTTAGTCGGTTCGAGTCCGACATAACCTCCCCTTCCGGCTCCGGCAGGGGGGGTATCCGAGGGGATTTCCGCACGGAAAAAAAAATAAAAGGACCTGTTACATGTTGAGGCGGCGCGAGCGAGAGACTCGCGGATCGCACCGCCCGCGCGCGCAGGCAACTCGGGCGTCGGAGGGCACTGACTGACCTCCGTCCCCCATGAGCGCGGGCCTGGGGGTGACGGGTGGAGCCACCTGTCACCCCAGCAGAAGCAGGCCACGGCGGCGGCGCGCTGATAAGCGCGCCTCCCCATTCCGGGGGCGAGTCGGGGACACCGTTGTCCCCTCTCCCGAGGAGGGCCAAACCGTAAGGGATGGCCCTGGGTCAGCCGGGGTGCGAGGGATATATCGATGAGAACCTCACCTCCGGCCTAGCACCACGACCCAGTCGGCGTGCGGTTTTAGTCGGTTCGAGTCCGACATAACCTCCCCTTCCGGCTCCGGCAGGAAGGGTATCCAAGTGGAATTCCGCACGAAAAAAAAGGACCTGTTACATGTTTATCATCTCAGAATGTGAGCTTCGCGAAATGTCAACTTCTCAAAAGGACAACTTCACGAAATTTAATACTAACTTCTCAAAATTACTACTAGTGATGGGTCTATTTTCCAAAAAACTTAAATTATGCATGATATTTTCTGAAGTTTACGCGAATGTCACTCATTGAAATAAAACCACTTTTTACGGATTCTATCGCGATATATTTGTTATTATTACTTTTAAACCCGACGTTTCGGCTGCTTTGCAGCAGCCATTTTCGCGGTGTGAATAATAACAAATATATCGCGATAGAATCCGTAAAAAGTGGTTTTATTTCAATTAAATTATGCATTTATAAAATACTAAGATCGCTAGTGGGTATAATCGATAATTCAACTAGGTACTTTCACGAAGATGCGTTTCCCAGCATGTATGGTGATAAAACGTACATTCGAAAATTCTGCATTGTAATAAAAAGCTACTATATAAAATTGTGCACCGCAGCACCGCACTCTACGGGTCTTCGGGACCAGCGGTAGTTCCGACTCACTAGGACGAAGAAGACTGTTCCACCAATTCCGATGAAATGGAATTACTCAAAACTGGCACTGGCATGCTCTTCCAGAGTGCTAAGACAGCTGACTCATCGCATTAAGGCGATTGGCACACTGCGACGCGCGACGCGGCGTCGAGCGTTGTTGCGTCGACGCGGCGGCGCGGCGTCGCG
This sequence comes from Eilema sororculum, assembly GCA_914829495.1. Classification (NCBI taxonomy): domain Eukaryota; kingdom Metazoa; phylum Arthropoda; class Insecta; order Lepidoptera; family Erebidae; genus Eilema; species Eilema sororculum. Next base: position 11,344,462 of record OU618552.1, on the reverse strand, counting down.
CTCTTCGCCTCTACGGAGCTCATTTTGTATAGAAAAACGCGGGGTGCCACACACTGACAACGCAATCACGCGCAGAATACGCGCGTACAAGCAGAAAACGCGAGGTATGGCACACTGAAATCTGCAATCACGCGCGTGATTTTCGAGGGAGTTTTAGTCCGAGAGCTGTTAGAAATTTCTGTGTAGGTATTTGAGACGAATTTTAAATTAATATTTTTGCAATGCAACATGACTATTTAACGTGAAATTTAGAGCGCTTTCACATCAACTGACGTCCAATATCCAATATCCGACATCCGAGATCGGAGGAAGTCAAATATCAATGCCCAATATCGGGTATTGGAGCCGACACCATTGTTTTGGCTCGTTATCGGAACACGCAGAGACTGCAAGCGACTTGCAACCTAAATGGCATTTTCTTAGTTACGTCTCATTTCGCGTTACTAGATGACGCTGATCACGAGTATAAGAAAAAAAATTAGTTACTATGTCATGTCAATAAGTCGAAAATAGCTTACACTTCTAATCATTTTCTTTTCATGTCTAGCGTTCTTAATATAGTCTGGGCTATCGAGCTAATGGTCGGATGGCTTTACTTTACTTTTCTCAAAATTTTAGATTACTTCACACACCTACCTACCAAAAAAAATCTAATATCTCTCGGACTATACTAGCTCCCCCGCGTCGACGAACGACGCCGCGTCGAGCGTTGCAGTGTGCCAATCGCCTAAACCTCCAATCTTGAAGGGCAGTGACGTAACATGTACCCAGTGCCATCTAGCGACAGCAAGCTAAACTACTGCGTCGCTACGAATCCTGTATCGCGAAAGTAAGGCGATTGGCACACTGCAACGCTCGACGCGGCGTCGTTCGTAGACGCGCGTGGACGCGGGTAGCTAGTATAGTCCGAGAGATATTAGAATTTTTTTGGTAGGTAGGTATGTGAAGTAATCTAAAATTTTGAGAAAAGTAAAGTAAAGCCATCCGACTATTAGCTCGATAGCCCAGACTATATTCAGAACGCTAGAGATGAAAAGAAAATGATTAGAAGTGCAAGCTATTTTCGACTTATTGACATGACATAGTAACTAATTTTTTTTCTTATATTCGTGATCAGCGTCATCTTTTAACGCGAAAAGAGACGTAACTAAGAAAATGCCATTTAGGTTGAAAGTCGCTTGCAGTCTCTGCGTGTTCCGATAACGAGCCAAAACAGTGGTGTCGGCTCCAATACCCGATATTGGGCATCGATATTTGACTTCCTCCGATCTCGGATGTCGGATATTGGATATCGGACGTCAGTTGATGTGAAAGTGCTCTAAATTTGACGTATATAGTCATGTTGCATTGCAAAAATATTAATTTAAAATTCGTCTCAAATACCTACACAGAAATTTCTAACAGCTCTCGGACTAAAACTCTCTCGAAAATCACGCGCGTGATTGCAGATTTCAGTGTGCCATACCTCGCGTTTTCTGCTTGTACGCGCGTGTTCTGCGGCAACGCGCGTGATTGCGTTGTCAGTGTGTGGGACCGCGCGTTTTTCTATACAAAATGATCTCCGTAGAGGCGACGAGCGCGACGCCGCGTCGACGCAACAACGCTCGACGCCGCGTCGCGCGTCGCAGTGTGCCAATCGCCTAAAGTTCTCAATCTACTCAATGCGCCACCTAGAGGATCACTCCTTGCTTAGTGACCGGCAATACGGTTTCAGACCGAAACGGTCAACGGGTGATCTTCTGGCGTACATGACCCACCTTTGGGGTGAGGCTATGGAGAAGCACGGTGAGTCACTGGCAATTAGTCTTGACATCGCCAAAGCTTTCGATAGGGTATGGCACAAATCGCTTCTTTCCAAGCTACCAGCCTTCGGCCTGCCTCCTAGACTGTGTAACTGGGTTGCAAGCTTCCTGCAGGGGCGCCGTATTCGCGTCCTTTGTGCTGGACGAGCTTCGGAGTTCTTGCAGGTAAATGCTGGCGTGCCGCAGGGTTCCGTCTTATCTCCCACTCTCTTTCTTCTGCATATCAATGACATGCTCTGTAACGGAAACATTCACTGCTATGCAGACGACAGCACCTTACACGGGAGTTATTACGCACATCCTGCGGCCAAGTAGTCTGATATCGCGGAAAAAAGGCAGCTTCTTGTCACAGAGCTGGACCGGATCCTGGACCACATTTCTCAATGGGGCGCTAAGAACCTGGTCGAGTTCAATGCCAAGAAGACCCAGGCATGTGCGTTTACAGCAAAGGTATCTCCTTTCCTTCCCCTTCCCACTCTTCAGAGCACACCACTGCCACTGCAGGATCACCTCACTATCCTCGGTATGGATGTTCGCTGCAAACTGAATAACAAAAACTATATCGAGAGTATCATCAAATCAGCCTCGCGTTAACTCGGAGTCCTGAACAGAGTGAGACGTTTTTTCACGCCGGAGCAGCGGTGTCTTCTATACAAGACCCAAATTCGTTCCTGCGTGGAATACTGCTCACATCTCTGGGACAGCTCCGTAAAGTACTTATTAGATGCTCTCGACAGGTTGCAGCGACGTGCGGTCCGCATTATTGGGGATCCTGAGGTCACGAACACCCTCGAGCCTTTGTAGATACGTAGAGATGTTGCGTCTTTGGCAGTTTTCTACCGTCTCTACCATGGTGAATGTTCTGACGAGCTCTTCCAATTAGTCCCACCCTCCCCTTTCCTTCACAGGACGACACGTGCAGGGCTAAGATGTCATCCATTTACGGTGCAGAGTATACCTGCTAGAACCAAGCGTTTCAGTGATTCATTCATATGCCGCACCACTAAGACCTGGAAATCCCTGCCAGCTCACGTGTTTCCTTCTTCCTACAGTCCCGGGTCCTTTAAGCGGGGCGTGAAAAGGCATCTAATGAGGCCGTCAAGCTGAGAGTGCCACCACTGTTAACATGGTAAATGTTTACGATGGTGACCCTCTTTCCGAGACTTTGCCTTTAGCTTAACATCAGGCGAGGTGAAGTCAAATTGACGTGTCCTGTATAAAAAAAAAAAAACTACCACAACCTGTTGTGTTGTGGTAGTTTTTTTTTTTTTTTTTTTTTCATTTTAAATATGGTATTGTTCATTTTAAAATAGCAGAATTCGACTGGATCGGTTTAGCGCAGGATTTTGCACGAAAATCCTATGTAGAATACTCTGTGGCGTGGCGGTAGTGTATGCATGAATATGGCTATTTGTATCGGTCTGGGGGTTTCTATGTATAATATGTATGTATTTACAAAAAAAAAGTATATAAGTATGTTTATCCGCATTCCAGACTCCATAACACAAGCTATAAAAGCTTACCATGGGTCTAGATAGCGTCGTGTAGAATGTTGTGGAATATTTAAAAAAAAAAAGAAAAAAATGCTTATGCTGGAAGACGTTCATTACACGACAGAATCATTGGCAAATACAACTGCCACGGCCACTGAAAATAGTGTTAGCAATTAGTTGGAAATCCGAATCAATAGGGTAACTGTACACAGCTGTCTTCTCACTTAGATTCAAGTTAATCCCAAGGCGAAATTAATGTATGCAATCTTTCAGAACTTGGTCCTTAGATTACAGCTTTAAAAGGGCTAAATAAATTGGCATTGCGTGATATGTTAATTGACCGAGGACTACAGATTTTGTCAGCTCGTAACAAGTGAATTTCCCCCTCCTTCCACTTGAATCCACAATCTCCATTCACATGTGGATCTGGGGATCGAATAATACACACAATTATTATATGCTACTTCGATCCAGAAGCGAGGGGATCCAAAAATACAAATATTTTTTCTTTGCCACTTCAATCCACAATCTGCTGACTATCAAAATCTTCAGAGAAGATCTTCAAACTTAATTCCATGCTTCTGTGTCATCTAAATATAAATATTCACTATGTATTATTATTTAAAATTTATTATTATAAATGACTTAACAGAAATTTTAAATTTATTTTATTACAGAATTAGTCATGATATCCTTGGGAAGTCAAGTGCTTCTACAATGGTACTTAATAGAGAACAATAATGAATTTATAACCATGTTATATGTACGTAGGTAAAAGGAAAAAAAATATCCCCAGATCCACCGGTTGACTAATGAGGAAGAAAAAGTAGTCAAGAATCCACCGGTGGATTAATGAGGAAGAAAAAGTAATCAATGAATCACTGGTGGATTCTTGAGGAATTAAAAGTATCCATGGATCCACCGGTGGATGCAAGTGGAAAAATAAGTATCCCCAAATCCACATGTGGATCAAGATTGTGGATTCATTAATAACACTACACCTGTTAAATCTAACAAGCCCAAATATGATTGGTTCATCATATAGATTAAGCATAATCGTACATTGATGCCAATTCTGTTGTTTTTAAACTAAATAAAATACACTAAAAATCTCTAATATTTATAATACACCCAGATTGCATAGTCTTTTCGTAGAGAAAGATTATTATAGCGTGTGGCCGATTCCGGTCAGCGCAGACAGATTTTGGCCGGACAGTACATGGCCGTGAGGCTAATACTCAATTAGTCGGCCAGCCGACTGGTGCAAGCAATTTTCGACCTTTACCGAAAACAGAGTATTTTTTCGTATATTCGTGATCTGCGGCATCTATTTATGCAAAATGACATGTAATTACGAAAATGTTATTAAGGTCGTTTTTTTGTTCTTAGTAGTCCTTGTATTCGGTTCGAGTACCACATTACATGCCAACCTAACGATTTTGATATCGAAACTGTGTCTAAAATCTATTTTTACGAAACGACTATACAATCTATACCATTTTAGAGATTTTAACGTAATTTAATTAATTTTGTCAACACAGAATTGGCATCATTATCCTACCAAATTGCTTTGATTTTCGTTGAGTTAAGCTAACCCATTTATGAAGTGTAATAGATACGAAGTTTTTTGGATGACGTGCGAAGATTTACCAATCGAGGTACTGGTGCAGCCTTTCGTCTCGGAGTTGATAAAGAAAGTTAAAGAGCGGTAAAAGTAAGCGGACCCTGGTCGGAGATCAAATCGTCGGATGATGCAAGGATGATGTTAAGATGATGATGACATGCCCCTAGAGAAAAAAATAATCTAAGGCGATACATGAAGAGTCGTGTTTACAGTACAACAATATCTAACCACAATTTACCCAGTTGAAGAAGAACAACATTCTAGAATAAATCAATTTCATGTAAAATATGCCTTCTTATTCGTGCCGAAATTCCCTCGGATACCGAATACGAAGGTTATGTCGGACTCGGACCGACTGTGGGTCACCGAGTCATACAATATGCCAGCGAGTGATTTTCAGATTTGCACCGCGATGGTGCATATTTAGTTAGGTTTATTTTATAACGTATTTTTATCATGTCCACTTTTTTTCAAATCCACCCAGACAGTTCATTTTTCATTGAGGTCGTCAATCGATCTTCGGGTCAATAATGTACACAATTGTGTATCGAACAGCGCACTGTATGAGATTGTGAATCACGAGTGTCCACCAGATGTTGACGATACATACAAATTTTGAGGCAGCATGTGGTCGACGCCTGAGGCTCGCCATAAAGGTGGATGCGTAATGTGGAAAGAAAATGTAATTAAATTAAAGTCATCGTAAACAGTTCGATGTAGGTAGTGCTGTACTCTCTTAAGAGTCTCCAGTAAGGGATTACTGCGGAAATTTTAGAATAAATGGTTAGATATGTTGTATGGGTAACCATTTGGCATTCCAGTGATACTCCATTATATAATTTAAGGTTTTACAGATTTTTATGACAACAGTTCCCACCTACGAAATCCAGGCAGGAAATGCCGAAAAAAAAGTGTATGCCAATCACACGTTTATTATAGCGCCGTTAAGTAATCTGAAAAGGGAAGCCAGTTGAAATCATGTTCGGAACCTTCACTGCTAAGCGAGTATAATGAACTTCAAGGTATAACTTTGTGAATGCGGACTGGACTCGGGAGGGAGGGAGTTCTATCAAGTCCACGTCTACATGTAATGTCACGATTAGCACACTAGTGGCTGTGCTACATAGTCTCGACGTTGCAATAAGCATGAAAAGAACAATGCTCATGATCTGTGTGTCATGCATTTAAAAACAAAGAGTTGTATTGAAGGTCATGTACTTATGGTTGGAAATAAAAGTATGTCTAGCCATTAGAAATCCTAAAAAATGCAGTAGCAGTCTGCAGTAGTTACTTACTACTGCTGTTGAAAGAACCATAGAGCATTGAACATACATGTTATGGAACTTCCAGTACATATCAAGTAATGGAATAAATTACTTGATTCAATAGTGTTTTATTCATCTCTAAAACCGTCCCACAAAAATGCTCTATGCTTGTATATAAGTTCCGAAAGTCTTCCATATACATGCTACTTTTTATACCAGTAATACACCATGAAACAAGTGAAGTAATCAATGCCCTTGGCTTTGTTTTGATACGATTGGTAATAATTTTGTCAATAGAAATCAGAAATAGATAACCAAACGCAGAATAACCACAACATGTAAGCTTTCTTATAAAGTTTCAGAATTCCACATGGGTAATGTCACAGGCAAAAGCTAGTTCTCTATAATATGGGTTATGCATCAAATACTTGGTTTTTTAAGTCATATTATAAATTAGGTATTACTGTGTAAAATTCAATTAATAAGGTAGATACTCATTTACCCACTCCTCGATTGTACACATTTGGTGATTGTCCAGATTATCAACCATAGGCATTAGGATTGGATAGGAAGGGCCTCTTTTGCCTGTGCTTAGCCTCTTTTCTTGAGCCATTGCGTGGGCATTAGGATTGGTTCATACAATGGTTATTGCAGTCATTCATGGCATTGTAAAACATACTGGTTATAATTTACCTAAGTAAACAAAAAATTAACAACAATCTGACAACATGTCTCCCTCCAAAATATTCTTACACGGTTGGTAACAGTTTTATTTTTTATTAATCATCTCAATGATCTTATGACTCATGACAGCAATTAGTTCTGCAGGTCTAAAAAGGCCACATTTAACAATTATGCTAAAATCAAGTAACTTTATGAATTCCTAGTATCTCAATAGATTCCTGTAAAATTAGTAAAGTAGTCACCGCACAGGAGCAGAATCACAATAATTCACTTACTAAGCAGATTGTGCGTAAATATTTCCGCAAGACAAAATCAATGGGTCCTATGTATACGGGCCAGACTAACAATTTGGTCATTTTGATTTTTTATGGTATATGAATCTCATCAAAAGAATTTTAGCAAAAAACTAACATAGAAGAGCCTATGGGCAGTAAAAAACACCCTGATACATGTATATATAAACAACTATCATATAAATAAGAAAAATTGTTGTCTTAACAAACACGCAAAATTTTGTAAACTTCAGTATTATCCATCAAAAATTATATCGAATTCAAACTTTGGAAGCCTCTCTTGTATTGTCATTTTGCATAGGACTCATCGAAATATCCTATAAGCCAGCTGTTAATTGAATTACTACTATTGTAAGACTTACCTTAGTGCGTGGTCTCCCTCGCCCCCTCTTTGATGTTGTATCATGATTTGATTCATCACTTTTAGTCTTTTTCACATTGTTAGTCTTTGATGCACTTTGCTTATCTTTATTATTAACTTTTGTGCCATTGTCCTTAACATCACACTGTTTTCTTCCTTCATCAATGTCACTCTTGTTGTTTTGTTTTGATTTAGTAGGTGTCTTAGCAGCACATTTTGATGGTAAGTTTTTTGACACTGTTTTGAGAGGTATGTCATCATCACTAGAAGTTTCAGATGAGCATTTGCTACAAGATTCTGAACTGGAGGTGGTATCAGACAGCTGAGATTTCTTTTTTGATGATGACCTATCTTTACTTTGAGTCTTGTTGTTTGTTATTTTCTTTTTTACAGCTGGTTTAGCTGTCCTTTTCGGTGAAACTTTTCTTGGTGGAATAGCAGCAATTTTGAGTTTCAATCCAGTGTCACATGAAGTTACTGAGAAGTGAGCCTTGCGATTTGCACTCTGTTTTGAGTCTGAGCACTCCCATTCACTTCTTGATGTGGCACTGCAGCTGCTATTCTGTAATTGTAATGAGAGAGATATGTATTGAAAATAACCAATAACTTATAGATACTGTAATGAAATTATCTTGATAAAGGTACAATTTCTGTCTATCCAGTTAATATGAAAACTATAAGATTGCCCTTTAACCTGTCAGGCCACGCAACACATAGAACAATAGATAAACAATTGATTTGCGGTGTCCGGGCACCAGTGGGTGTTTGATAGGTTAAGATTGTATTTCTGATGGTATTATTTATAGTAATAATCAAGATTACATACCTCAGAGTCACTGTTAGAATCTGTATCACTACTTGAATCTTGAGTTTTTGGCAACTCTGTGCCCATTTCTGGAAAAGGTAACAAAAATGGTAAAATACAGAGCATCAGTATTCTAGATGGCATTTTAAGGCTATTCCAACAATAGAGTAGCCTTAAACTTACGTTTTCATTATCAAATAAGAGTATATTCCAATCATAACAATACAGGATTTACTAATAAAATATGATATTCTGTTATTATAGATCGTTATTTATCCAACTAATGTTAAAAAATACATTCGAGAACTTGAGGATTATGGGGTTACAACGTTTTAAGAACATTTTAGGAATAATGACTTCAAGGTAGTATGTATTGTACTTACTTCAAGGTTGGTCAAGATGTTTCCAAATCTGACAGTATATTTATCTTCATTTCAGAAGGAATATGCTCAAAGCAATCTGAAATACGGTAAAGAAATACACATATAAATACGTTTCATTTACGTACATTGCACACTATTGTCTGAAATAGATTATTTCAGATTTCCACATAACATTTTGTTCAAATGACAGATCTGACGACACTTGTAAGACCAGTTTATTTTCCATGAAACTTGGCGATGTTTAACGCGGTCTACATGTTAACACACTACAAAGTTACTAAAACGAACTCCACCTTTTTTGTAAGATAAATCATAATAAGTGAGCATAACGGTCTTTTAGGACATTGGCGCCAAATAAGTGCATACGTTTACATTCTCATGTTGAATTAGATTAGAACGGGACTTTATTTACTAAGTAATTACTCTATTTACAAACACAGAGAATACATAAAGTCTTACTAACCACATCCAACGACTGCCTATTACAAGGTTAGGCTACAAAATTACTTCACAGTCACACTAGCATAACACTTATCCTCCATGTTTACAAATCATTCTTATAAAAATTGTGCATACCTACCTAGCTACGTAAATTGAGAGAAAGTCGGAGAATTTTGCATCTTATTCTTTTGCTCGCATGAAAGTTACGCATGATAGAATGAGACTAAACAACATAGCTATATAAAATGCGGCGCAAAATGGCGTCTATTATTAGTGAACATTTTATAGTAAATCTTACGTGTTTTGGTTGTTCCGCGTATGGTTATCTATTTATATTGACATAAGTAATACGAATCATTATTATGATAACAATTACCGCTAAAAACAACGGTTAGTTCACTTGGTTCACATTTCGTAGCGCATTTGAAATAAAACATTGCAATTACTGCCATCTCTTGTTGGAAATATGAAACTAAAGAAGCCAATACCTACTATCCTTGTTGTATATTATTATTTTGGACATTATTGTAGTCCAATAATTTATTTAGCTATTGAGAATAAGTAAAAGGGGGTATACAAATTATGTTGTTAAATAAAATAATTTATTAAACTCTGGCTGGCAAACGAAAAATGGTGCAAAAAGTTGGCGCCAAATTTGAAAAACTAACAGCTTGCAACACTGACTAGACCCTGGCCATGTACCATAATAGGCTAAAGATAGGCTAGTTTTCATGCATGCTTATAGGATAGGAAAAGTTTATTTTATAGTATCGACTCCGTTATTTCGGTGTATATTCAGTGTTGCAGTGTGTTGATTTTTTAATTTGGCGCCAACTTTTTGCGCCATCTTTCGTTGGCCCTAGTCTATAAATATATTATAGTATATTGTATATTTGTTGTGGAACATAATCTATACTATTATTTAATAAGTAAAATAAAAAAAAAACGAACAACCTACCTTAATATAATTATATAATGGTGAAACAGATGCTTCGGGGACTTCCTGCGTTGGGTCAGGTAATAGCCATCGACCGAATGTCCACCGCTGTTGCTCATCGAGTGTCCTGCCTAAGAGACACCGAGGTGGGAGCTAGGGGCGGCCCTAGTTCCCACCTCAGCGTCGGCGTCTCTCGAAGAACTCGTCGTCGGAAGAACTCATACCTACTCCTAGGGCAGGCCCTAGGAGTACGAGTTCTTCCGCTCGTCGGTTAGCTTACGGTACGCTGCGCGAATGCGACACACATCCCATGACGAGCGTTGGTTGGTGACTCGGATATCGGAGATAGCAGAACGACCTCCGTCCCCCATGAGAAAAAAAATAAGTGCTATGATATTTTTTTCACTTATTTGTTATCATAATAAAAAGTTTGTGCTTTATACCACAAAAAACAATAAATCAAGACTGTTCAGTCGTATTATAATATCAACATAGTATGATCCATATATTAATCTATGCTTATGATATGATCTTCAGTAATCAATAATCATGTTAAAATAGTCTTTATTTTCTAGCTACTTTTTAGGAAGAAAAATTACTCAATCTGGCAACTTTTCGTTAGATAGCTACACTATGTGGCGTTCTGGGGGGTGCTTTGGGGTCCCACCAAGATCTTCGGGACCCAAGCCAACCTCACCTGCAAGCCGGTGCACCTGCTGAAAAACGGACGAGGCTCTGGCGCTGGCTTTCCCTTCAGGGTTGGGAGGTCAGACGGCAGTCGCCCCCGGAAAGGCCAAAACTTAGCCAAATCACAAAATGATAGGCAATGTAAGGGATCGCGCGAGGCTAAACGCGCCACTAGGAGAGCCGTAACCAGGGCCAGACGAGACCACTTGCAACCGCTATACAACAAGTTGGAATCGTCTGAGGGGCAAAAGCTCATCTACAAGTTGGCGCGCTCCAGGGCCAAAGCGGTGCAGGCTATAACCAAGTGCCGCTGCATCAAAGACCCTGGAGGAAACCTGTTGTACGATGAAGTCGCGGTGAAGGAGAGATGGCGGTCATACTTCCACGATCTGCTGAATAAGCAGCATTAAGAGGTGCAGCCACCAGATCCCCCTCCAAATCTAGGACTAGTGCCACCGATAACGCCTGCTGAAGTTCAGACTGCCATTCGTCGCATGAAGAACCGGAAAGCTGTCGGACCCGACGAAGTCCCCATTGAGGCTTGGAAGGTAATGGGTGCCCGTGGTGTGGGCATCCTCGCAAATCTTTATAACCGTATCCTCCTTACCGGTAAAATCCCAAACCAGTGGAGGCTGAGTGTTATTACGCCAGTCTTCAAGGGCAAGGGATCGGTGCAAGAGTGTAGTAGTTACCGAGGTATAAAGATAATGTCCCACACCATGAAGCTTTCCGAGTGGATAATCGATTCCCGGATCCGATAGGAGAGTACCCTCTCGGAGTCTCAGTATGGGTTCCGCCTCGGACACGGGACTATGGATCCGGCGTTCGCCCTAAGGATCGTCGCGGAGAGATACAGGGCGAGGAACACGCCCCTGTACTGTCTATTCCTAGACATGCAGAAGGCCTTCGACTGTGTGCCTCGCGCGATGATCTGGTGGGCACTGCGGTCCAAAGGAGTCCCAGAGGCTTACATCGACACCATCCGAGACATGTACCAAGATTCCGGTTCCGTGGTTCGGACCGCTGTTGGCGACACGAAAACCTTCCCCATCACCGTCGGGGTACACCGTCCAAGGATCCGTACTCAGTCCCTACCTGTTCAGCTTGGTGTTAGACGTTTTGTCGGACAGTATCAGAGACTCACATGAGCAGCCTCCATGGTTGCTTATGTATGCTGATGACATTGCGCTGATGGACGCAGACAGGAACAGATTGGTGCGACGTGTGAAAGTGTGGAAGGAGGCGCTTGAGAACGGCAGTCTGAAGCTAAATGTGGCGAAGACAGAGAACTTGGCATTAAACTCAACAGATCCCACACCCGTTCGCATAGGCGATGACTTGGTCGAGCGCACGGATCAGGTTAAGTACCTGGGATCTGTACTTCACGCTTCTGGTGACATCGACTACGACGTCAAGGCACGTATTGCCGCCGCGTGGGCTAAGTGGCGGGAAATGACTGGCGTCACTTGCGACTCTAAAATGCCAGTCAGGCTGAAGGGGCAGGTCTATAAAACGATCATTAGACCTGTCCTCTTACACGGCTGTGAGGCGTGGCCGCTGTTGGAGCGACACAAGCAGATGCTGCGTGTCACGGAGATGAAAATGCTGCGTTGGATGTGTGAAGTCACGCGTAAAGATCGCGTGAGGAACTCGCGCATCTGCGGCAGCCTTCATGTCCGTGACATCGCAGATAAAATGCAAGAGAGCCGCCTCCGCTGGTGCGGCCACGTCTTGCGGAAACCGCCCACCTACGTGGGTAACAAATGCCTGGCAATGGCGCCCCCACCCGGTCCAGGTAGAAGGGGTAGGCCCAAGAAGTGCTGGCTTGGCGTCGTGGAGGGTGACATGCGTGAAAACGGTCTCACACGGGACCTTGGACGCCCAAGACCGTGCGAAGTGGAGGAGGAAGAGCCGGAAGGCGGACCCTGAGCTCCGAGGGCACCGTGGCCTCGGATGCAATCAGGACTAACGTCTTTATGTGGATGATGATGACTATGTGGCGTTCTAGAGACCAAATCATAGATATAGGAAGAACGCTCGCGCGCTTAGTAGATAGGCCATACCTACAGATTAGGCGTGTATACCTACGTTCCATTTTCGTGAATGAACGTATGGCCGACGGTTACTACGTTAGGGCTGTAGCTTCTAGTATCGTAATATTTGTCGATATCTTATATTTAGGAGTATAGAAAAATGCTAGGCGCATGGTATCATCATGACGGTTTATGCGAAGAAAATAACAATAAAAATATTATAAGCATTTTTTATTTAAATATTGTCGATGTGACAGCTTATCGCATTGTGTACGATCGTGGTGTCTAAACCTGATGTCTAGAAAAGTCTGTATTACACATTTAATTAAAAGAAACTTGTGATTAGTGCTATGTGTTGCATCAGAATCGGCAAAAATATTTTTCATATCATAAAATTCACACATAAATTTAAATATATATAAGTAATAACTTTCGAGGGTTCTCTTGTTTGTCAGGTGCATTTTAATTAATCTTTCCGTATTGTGTTATGTGTATGTTTACCACGCTCGATGAGGCGTATATAAGGCCTCCTCTTGATTTTTTGTAAATGAGGCTCTTCACGTCTTCTCCGAGCAGTAATGATGCAAAACCTCGCATTTAATTTTTTTAATAAAGCTCCTTGTGATAAAGCCAGCTTTGTATTGCGTGATACTCTCTGTATACGCATTAATATTTGTTTTAACACAAATCTTCGGCGATCTCCACTAAGCTATTTTTGGCGGGCTGTGGCCGAGCGACTGCGAAGTAAGAAAATAATAATAACCGTAGGCCGCCAAATTTGTAGGTATGCAGAGGTTAATCTCTCTAACTTAAGGACCTTAACTGAGTTAGATTGTTGATTTTCCAGACAGTGAGTTATCTGTACCAGCTATTAGTTAATTTGTACTATTATGTGAAAAAAGAGTATTTTCGTCGACAAATCATTTGTTGGAGTACATCACTATCATGCTTCTTGTAGTTTCGTGTAGAGTAAAGTAATGAATGAGTGTAACAAATCATTCATGGATATTGCCAAAACACGGCACGCTGTCAAATCTATACACTCATTTTCCCAAGTGAGAAATAACTTAAATGTTTTGTCTCTTTTTTACAGGAAAAACTGTATATTAGAAAAAAAGAGACAAATTGATGTTTCATGGTCTGTCTCATGTTTGCCTCATATATGTATAACTAAAATTTGTATATGTTGAATAGGGCCACCCTGTGGACCAAATGCATAGGCCGATTTTGATAATTCTTACGTCAATCGATTCGTCTTAACCATGCGAGTGTCAATAAAGACATGACAGAAATTAAAATTCACCACAGCGACAACCAGACGCCATATTGTCAAAATAAAAAAAATAAAAGTCGATGAACTATGTCAATTGGGGTGTCGTTGAATAGGTATTTTAAAATCATATTTAGGTTCCTTTTATCATTTTTCATTTTAAATAATAGTTTAGGATATATAACGATTTAGAGTCGTTTATCAAAACAATCATTCTCGCTAATTTTTTCTTACTTAAAAGGAGAGGAAATTAAAAGGAGATTACAAAAAGAAGAAATACATGTCACATATCATAACTAAAAAGAATAAAATAAAAAAAAATATTAAAAAATTAAAAAACCCGACTGCCACTGAAAAGTCCGAAATAAGTTTGATAGGAGGCGGAACCCATTGGCCAATCAAAAACCGAAAGAAAATTAATGGGTACCGCCTGCTATCAAACTTATTTCGGACTTTTCAGTGGCAGTCGAGCTTAGAGTATATCAAGAGGTGCCATACCTACGAAAAAAAACTGCCTACCTAAACTTGGATTTTATGAATGAATGGAAAGCAGTATGGCGGCCTAGTAGGGAATCCAGTAAACTGTCGATAACTACTTATCGATATAAAAAGGGCACAGACTAAAAAATTATACATTTGAAAGAAAAAAATAAGTGATTAGCTTAAGTGGATGCCGATTATTTGTATTCTCAGGTTGCAGTGTGCTTAGGGCTTTCTGTCAGACTTTCCTTGTGATAGCCGGAGTTTCGAATAATTCGCCCAGAAGGACTAGAATCTACAAAGATTCTTTACAGTCTTTGAGTAAAGATATATATGTATATATATTTAGTAGTACTCCAGGTACATAACACATTGGCATAAAAATAAAATCGATTAGGACAAAAAAAAAATCGAATTTTTATTTAATATTTTTGTTTTTTTTTTTGTAAAAAATATTTTAGTATCTATTCATCAGTAATACCAGTACCATTATGCGATAGAATAATAAAAAGTCAACGGCATTTCAAAAGTCATTCACTATGTGTCGCGCAGCAATGCGCGATTCGCCATTTAACAATCGGTATGTATCAACATTAGTAATGTCAATCTATATTTTATATTGTGGTAACACCACTCTTGGCTTTGACTAACTTTATGTTGGCACTGTGCTAGAGAAATGGCGGGAAATGTGGCTGCTATGCAGACAAGTATGAGAAGTGGGCAGAAAGGTTGTCGCAAGACAAGGTAGGAGCTACGAGCTTCTAGGAGGTCCAAGAAGACCCCAGGTGAGTGTCTACTTTGCAATATCTTTATGTCGACCTATAATTGC
Organism: Eilema sororculum; assembly: GCA_914829495.1. Taxonomy (NCBI): domain Eukaryota; kingdom Metazoa; phylum Arthropoda; class Insecta; order Lepidoptera; family Erebidae; genus Eilema; species Eilema sororculum. The sequence continues at coordinate 11,329,075 of OU618552.1, read as the reverse complement.
ATGATAAGTGGAAAAATGAGAAGACTGTCGTAGCACGCCATTCTTTCCTTTACTGGTAGTCCAATCTTGCAGTGCACAGCACACTTGGTAGTCAAGGACATTGGACGGGAAGCCTGGAGCTCCCATATATTGGTAGTGTGATCCGGAAACACACTGGCACGGTCGACTGAGCTGGAGCAACCGTGGCGAGGCTATGGGGATGGTGGAGGCCTCCGGGGGGCCACAGGCCCCCTGTCCGGCTAAGTGACTAATATGCAAACATGATCAGAGTCACCAGGGATATACCCTGTTTAGACCGGAGCAAGTCGACCGATGCCCAGCTAGGTAATAGAGGTGTATAGCCATAAGTAAACTGCAGTCAAATGACAGTCCTGAGATCCCTCTCTAGAGTACGTGGGAGTGCAACCACGGAGAGGTAACAAGAGTATGGCAAGACACTTGGTAAAACCAGCTAATGCATGTGAGTGGCACAGCCACACGAGAGAGGCTAGACCTCACCTTAATAAGTGTAAATGCATAATACGTAATAATAGGAGTGGAATAAAACTGGTCGACTCATCTTTCCACTCTCATGATAAATGTGTAATTATGTATCCTCATGTCGTCCGTACATTATGTGAAGCAAGCTTATAGTATTTCACATACTATAGGAGGGACGACATTTTGGTGGAGATGCTGGGATATGATACTAAAGGGCTATTTGTGAATGCTAATTGTAGTCAAAAATCCTTCAAACTTAAATAAAATAAAGAAACATATCTCATTATGCAGATATTTTATATGATTGAATATAAATAAGCATTCGCAGTTATCCGGGTAAGGATTCCAATTATTATGTTTGTAATAACATTACATATTATCAAGGTGTAAAACTTTTTTAGCAGATTGTAACCAGCTACATACATAAAATCGTTCATTTGTGTTCTCAGTAGGGATGGGACCGATATATCGAAACGTAGCTTATATCGGATATAAGTAAGGTATCACATATAGATATCTAGGTATATGAAAATAACCGATATAAAAAAAAACTGTATCGAATCAAAAATACGAGTTAACTCCATTTAACATAACATTAGACATTTTTACAACCCTTTTTTACAGTCCGGTCAACAGATTTTGAGTTCTATCCTGTAAATATAAAGATGGCTTATAAAGTATAAATCCGTTACCAGAACTGTTTAATACAGCTGCCATTTGTCTACGACTGTAAAAGTGTGTTTGCGTTTGCTTTAGTTCGCGTTCATTGGTAGTTTTGTCATCTAAATAACTTGTTAACCTTTGCAAACTGTACTACTGATTTCGATATCTTAAAACCGTTTTCGATATCGATATGGAAACTATATATCGGTTACATAACAGTTTGTGAAAAAAATAAAAAAAAAATAACCGAAAAAACTCCCATCTAGTGTTCTGCGTGACAACACTACGGGCTGCAGTTGGTAGCATTGTCTTGTCTCATGTCAATTTTTTTCTCGGTTTGGCGCCTTTTCGGTCTTAAGAGTTAGTTTAAAAAGTTTAAAAAGTTTTAGTGCGAGAAAATTACTATAATTAATTGAAATAAGTGTTTGTGCTTGATATATTTTCGTTTCCTGGTGAAGACGTGTCGAAATAACGGACGGCAGGTGGTTAGAGTGTGAAAACAATGGAAGAAATTCTTATAAGATTGTTAGAAATGCGAAGAAGCAAACTTAAAGAATGCTTGGAACGAGCTAAAACTGATTATGAGTCGGGGAAAATGGTACTCTCAACGGCGTCAAGTACTGTAGCACAATTAAAGCAGCTATTATACAGGCTACAGGAACAAACACGGCATTACACGTCTTCCTCAACAAACCCTCAAATAAATATTGTCACCGAAGCAATGGAATTACAGCTTCAGGGTGAGGATTTCCTCACAGACATCGAATCCTCGATGGAAGCAATTGAGGCATCCTCACGGAGTGTACCTACTAAACAATATACCAGTCACCAATTAAGTATTCGATTACCGAAATTAGAAATGACTAAATTTAACGGAGAGGGTCTTAAATGGTTCGAATTTTGGGACCGGTTCAGCTCAAACATAGACGGCCAACCTATGGCAGAGGCTGACAAACTGACTTATTTAATTAGTAGCCTCGAGGGCAAGGCTCTGGAAGCGGTAGCAGGCTTAGCCATCACTAACCATAACTATACCATCGCTATTGAAGCCTTAAAGTCCAGGTACGGATCTAATGATACATTAGTAGACGCGCACTACACAGCATTGACCAACTTGGAGAGAGCTGAATATACAGCTCCCAGCTGCAGACAAACTCTGGATGGCATTGAAAGACATTTAAGAGTCTTAGAGAAATTAGGTGAGGACATAAATGGAAACCATCTGCGTGCCACCATACTGAGTAAATTCCCGGAGCAAGTTCTCCATCAGTATCACTTGATGCCACAGCTTCATTCCAAGGATAATTCAACAACTAATGTTAGACAGATCTTACTAGACATTGTAGTGGCATTGGAGAAGGCTCAAGTCACACCAATACAAAAGGGATCAGCCACACAGCAAGAAGTCATTACAACTGAAGTACTTCAAACAAAATCTGCACTAAAACGCGAATATCCAATAAGGAGCAGTACCAGCAACAAACCAGAAAGGATAAATCTGAAACGAAAGGCAAATAATAAATTAAATAACCCACCTAGAAAGTGTAGTAGGCTGCCATGTATCTTCTGCAAATTAAATAACCATGGTAGTGCAGATTGTAAAAGATATAACAACATTGAGGCTCGACAGAAGCAGTTGGGGGACAGATGTCACAAGTGCCTAAAGAGAAATCATAAGACTGAACAGTGCCACCGAAAGATTACTTGCTTCCGCTGTGGTGGTGGACATCTCCAAGTGCTGTGTTCGAAACCACGAGGTGAGGCCACTGTTTCCAATAGTGATCGTGCTATAGTCAAATGTTACATGACAAAGAACGTTACTTTCTTACAGACAGCAGTGGCGCTAGTCACAAACCCCAGCAATACAACAAAGAGCTATAAATGCAGACTTGTTTTGGACAGTGGTTCACAACGTAGCTACATCAGCACTAGGGCTGCATCCAGATTACAGCTCACCCCTGACAATGAAGATCAACTCCTGGTGTATACGTTTGGAGCAACTGATCCGAAAGAGATGTCAAGCCCATCTGTAGACATCGTCTTAGAGACCAAACGTGGCATCCAAAAACAAGTAAGAGTCAATATTGTTCCACATATTACAGAGAGGTTACCAGTAGCTAAATTTGATTGTTCCATGGTTGATTTAGTGGCTGATGATGATTCTACTGGAGATAAAATAGACCTTTTAATAGGGAACGATTATTTTGCAGGCTTCATGCGTGAAACAAAGGAGATGATTCAGAATAATTTGTATTTGGTGGATTCTGACTTTGGTTGGCTGTTATCTGGAAATGTAGACCGAGATCCCATTGCCAAACAGGAAAATGTATTAACTGTAACTACTTACTGCCACTGTCACAATTCAAGCTGCCCTTATTTTACTGAACCTGACTTACCTCTTAGAAATATTGACATAAAATTTTTGTGGTCACTTGAGTGCATCGGCATAAACGATTCTCCTAAAGCTACAAGACAAGATGAAGCAGTCAAACATTTTAATGATACTGTTCAATACAAAAATGGACGTTATGAAGTAACATGGCCATGGATTGAATACCCACCTCAACTACCAGTTAATTTTGGCATGGCATTGGGAAGACTGAAGAGTTTGATCAACAGATTAGATAAGACAACACTACAAGAATATGATGAAATTCTTAAGGAGCAATTAAGCGGAAATATCATTGAAATTGTTGAACCGCATAGTAATAGCACAGAACATCCTATACATTATTTAGCTCATCATATTGTAAAAACTGAAGGGAAACGCGGTAGAATCGTTTATGACGCTTCAGCGAAAGCAACGGGTAAGAAGAGTTTGAACGAATGTCTTTATAGTGGACCTTCCATGCTGGAGGATCTCACGGCTCTTCTGCTGAAATTCAGAACAAAGAAAATAGCGATTGTAGCCGATGTAGAGAAAGCGTTCTTACAGGTTGGGCTCCAAGAAAAGGACCGTGATGTCACAAGATTCCTGTGGTTAAAGGACATCACAAAGGACCCAACTGAAGAAAACCTGTTGTATTTCCGATTTCGTCGTGTAGCTTTCGGAATAATTGCAAGCCCATTTCTTCTCGCAGCAACTATTAGATACCACATGACGCAGACTGATATGACCCTACTAAAGGATATTGCCAATAATTGCTATGTAGACAATTTAGTAACAGGAGCCAACTCTATACAAGAAGCTCAAGAAATATACGAGAAGACAAAGGAATCCTTTGAACAGATTGCCATGAATATAAGAGACTGGGTGTCAAATGAAAAGGGATTTCTTGACTTTGTACCTACAGAGAAACAAGCAAAACACGAAGGCACAGTAAAAGTACTTGGCTTGACGTGGAATGTGGCAAGAGACACATTAAAATTAAAAATAACTGATCAACACTTCAATAAAGATACTCCAGCCAATACGAGAAGGAAGGTACTTCGTACTTTAGCCCGGATCTATGACCCTTGTGGCTTTATTTGTCCATTAACACTGCCATTGAAGATCTTGTTTCGACACATCTGTGAACAAAAACATAAATGGGACACCATCTTGCCAGACGATTTGATACAGTCTATACAGGTAGTCTTGGATGTAATAGAAACAGCCGCACACATAGAACTGCAGAGATGCATAACAAATGCTGTTCCAGAGTTTGATACAACATACCAATTGAACTGTTTTCTGATGCTTCAAAGGCTGGGTATGCTGCAGTTATATACTTAACATCAAAAAATCAACAAGGAACATCAGTCTCATTCTTAATGGGAAAGTCGAGAATAGCCAAAAATGAAGACTCAAGTGAACTTCATATCCCGAAATTAGAAGTCTTGGGTCTGCTAATAGCGAGTAGACTTCTAAAATATGTAAGAGAGAATCTTTCACTTCCAATAAGCAAGGAAACATTGTGGACAGATAGTTTGGTTGTGCACGGATGGATGCGTTCCAACAAATTACTACCACCCTTTGTATCCAATAGGGTAGAGGAAATTAAGAAAAACCAAATGCAAGCAGAAATATACTATATTAATACAAAGATTAATCCAGCTGATGTTGCAACAAGACCTGACAGATGGAGTCAGTCTAAAGAACTTTGGTTCTACGGTCCCACATTTCTAAAAGAGGATGAATCAGTGTGGCCTGCAGATAGATATTACATGAACCACATGACAGTCCTTTCTGTCGGGGAGGGCCTGGACCAAAGTAATTACAGAAAGACTCTAGAAGCAGACGATGGTCCAGGGTATCAGCTGATAGATGGAAACCAACAAATGGAAATTGACGATGCAAACGATAACCCAGTGAATGAGAATTGGAATGGCGATATCATGGAAATTGAGCAAGTACAGCAAAGTCTACTTCCATCAAAGACAGTTGACACTATCGCAAAATTAAAGGAACTGCAAAAACACCATTTTGCTGATGAAATTGCAGGAAAGAGGACACACCTGACTAGAAACCTTGGTCTATTTCTAGATGTGGATGGAATCCTGAGATGCCAAGGACGAATGGTAAATACCACATGGAACTACGACATGAAACATCCCATATTATTGCCCCGAGATTGCGAATTTACAAATAAGATTATCAAGGATACTCATGAAGGAAATTACCATGTTGGTGCGACCCATACACTTAGCCTCATTAGAGAAAAGTATTGGATACCACAAGGGAAACGTCAGGTAGAACGAGTGATTTCAAGATGTCTGCAGTGTATTAAACATGGAGGTGGCCCATATCGCTTGCCAGCAGTGCCCGACCTACCCAGTGAAAGAGTGAACTACAGCACGCCTTACACATACTGTGGGGTAGATTATTTTGGACCACTATATGTGAACACACCAAATGGAAAGCAAAAGAGATGGGTAGCTCTATTTACATGTCTTGCTGTGCGAGCTATTCACTTAGAAATAGTAAACGACTTGACGGCAGAAGAATGTCTCCTGGCACTTAGACGATTTGCTGCCACTAGAAATACACCAAAGCGTATATATTCTGATAATGCTACGTGCTTCAAACTTACATCTGAGGTGGTCAGTAAACCTTACTGTATTGAGAGAGGAATCGAATGGAGATTCATACCTCAGCTCGCTCCGTGGCATGGCGGATATTATGAACGACTGATAGGTGTAGTGAAGCATTCCCTAAAACGCACTCTCGAGAAGCACCTACTTGGAGACAGCAAACTACTGACAGTGCTCAAAGAAGTAGAAGCTGTTGTCAACTCAAGACCACTTACAAAGGTTGGAACTGAAGTGATCCATATATTGCGACCAGCTGATTTCCTAAGCTTAGGAAAATGCCTAACATTGACCCCAGCAACAAACAATGTTTACCCAGTGGACGGCTCCAAACTAAAGACCAATTTGATAGAGAGCTGGAAAAGAGGACTGACAATTCTTGAGGAATTCAAGAAGATTTTCATGGCACAGTATCTGACTAGTCTGCGAGAGAGGTACCAAAACTCTCCTAAACAGCCAAGAGTTGTATCTGATTGTGTACCAAATATAGGAGACATTGTACAAATAAGGTCAGACTTAAAAAACCGTGAGTTGTGGAAAGTCGGTAAGATAGCAGATCTGATAAAGGGTGCAGATGGTAAACATAGAATCGCTAAGGTCAAAGTTGGGGACTCTATATTGACTCGGTCTGTAGGTCATCTCTATCCGCTAGAAACTGAGCCAGACAACTCTGCACAGTCTGGACCAACTGAGGAGGAAGCGACAGCACCCCCTCTAGATGCACCAATCGAGTACTTGGATCTGGATGATGGCCCAAGTCGAGTGGATAACATGCAACCACCTTTACCAACTAATCCAGAATTTGAGAACAATGAAAATGAGGTAGACACCACAAGTGAAGTAACGCCAGTGCAAGAATCTATGATGAATACTGAGACATCAAGATCAGAGGAAAATACTAATGACCCTGAGTGTATGCAACCAGGGACCAGGGGAAGAAGGGACGCAGCTATTCGGGCCAGAGAGAAAATACTGGAATGGACGCGTCACCTTCTAACACTACTGCAATAACACTCTTTCTGCTTGTGGGAGTGTCGCGCAGCAATGCGCGATTCGCCATTTAACAATCGGTATGTATCAACATTAGTAATGTCAATCTATATTTTATATTGTGGTAACACCACTCTTGGCTTTGACTAACTTTATGTTGGCACTGTGCTAGAGAAATGGCGGGAAATGTGGCTGCTATGCAGACAAGTATGAGAAGTGGGCAGAAAGGTTGTCGCAAGACAAGGTAGGAGCTACGAGCTTCTAGGAGGTCCAAGAAGACCCCAGGTGAGTGTCTACTTTGCAATATCTTTATGTCGACCTATAATTGCATGATAAGTGGAAAAATGAGAAGACTGTCGTAGCACGCCATTCTTTCCTTTACTGGTAGTCCAATCTTGCAGTGCACAGCACACTTGGTAGTCAAGGACATTGGACGGGAAGCCTGGAGCTCCCATATATTGGTAGTGTGATCCGGAAACACACTGGCACGGTCGACTGAGCTGGAGCAACCGTGGCGAGGCTATGGGGATGGTGGAGGCCTCCGGGGGGCCACAGGCCCCCTGTCCGGCTAAGTGACTAATATGCAAACATGATCAGAGTCACCAGGGATATACCCTGTTTAGACCGGAGCAAGTCGACCGATGCCCAGCTAGGTAATAGAGGTGTATAGCCATAAGTAAACTGCAGTCAAATGACAGTCCTGAGATCCCTCTCTAGAGTACGTGGGAGTGCAACCACGGAGAGGTAACAAGAGTATGGCAAGACACTTGGTAAAACCAGCTAATGCATGTGAGTGGCACAGCCACACGAGAGAGGCTAGACCTCACCTTAATAAGTGTAAATGCATAATACGTAATAATAGGAGTGGAATAAAACTGGTCGACTCATCTTTCCACTCTCATGATAAATGTGTAATTATGTATCCTCATGTCGTCCGTACATTATGTGAAGCAAGCTTATAGTATTTCACATACTATAGGAGGGACGACACTATGTATGGAAAGTGGTCTTCGTTCTTTAAATATTTGGGAAAATATCGATAATTAAAATTATATCACCGCATCACTAGCTATTTTATTTGACCAATCAGGTGCTACTACATCCCCACTACGTTGGAAAGCAAGATGGAGAATTGGCGTTTTCCTAATATGATTTTATGAATGAATTTCGTAGTAGCTTCACGTCTTTATATTTACTATGTCTATGCAGTCGAGTTTTAATTTTTTTTAATAATTAGCTGTTGGCAACACTGCTGAGCGTAGTGTCAAGCAAGTATCAAGTGTCAACTTGTCAAGTCAATTCCATCCATCATAGAGTGTAGCTCGATTCATATATCTTGGACCTAAATTGCGAAATATAAAAGGTTCTGCGATTGAAAGCGCGTGGCGCACGTAGATTGTTGTGTATAATAATCTATACTTATATAGTGAATTTGAGACCGTCCACCTCAGCAGCATCCCGCTATCTTCAAAAAATACGTTCAAGAAACGTGTTCTGTGCGTATAGAGTACATTTTGGGCACATTCTTTTTAGCCTTTAGGTCCAAGATACATGAATCGAGCTATATATAAAGCTATAAAGGAGAATTTAGGAGACATTCCATTTATCCATATTTCAACATAGATTAATATATTATACTACTAGAGAGAGATTTCATTTCATTTTATTTGGATTTTACATGGATAATCTGGGTTACTCCGCAATTTTAACATTGTGTACCTAGTTAATATTAATAAAGTAACATGAAATTATCTCCCCTCGAGATTTTATAAAAAAAACATAAAACATACATGTATGTGAGGTAATGCAGAAATATGTTAAAATTGACTCTATGATACTCATGAAAGCTTTTTTATGATAGCAAATAAGCAATGTATATTATAACATGTTGAACTTAACCTTAGAAATCTACTTATACACTTGTGACTTATGTGACTGTCGTGTAGAACTATATGGTGACTGTTAGAATATTGGAATTAGAAGTTTTCCTGTAGCAGTGTGAGGAGTCAATCTGAAACATAAAAAATATTATTAAGATAAAATGGATGAACTAGAAGTATGGGAAGATTTATCCAACATACCAGCAGATCCTCCGGACATGCGTGAAAGATGCACAGTCTGCAAGTAAATACCTATAAATTTTTTTAAGGATGATGGTTGTCTTTACCATATTTGTTTATCTACATAAACAGTACTTAATTCTGGCTTATGTTTAAAATTCTGTTTTATAAGTTTCATTCACAAAGTTTGCACTAATACCTTTGATCCAACAATTATTAAAGTAACCCTTCTTTTCTGTGAACTTGTTTGAAGTAGGTACTCAGAGGATTTCTACTCCAAAGATTTCAATATACACACAGATGTATTGTGTTCTGATACAATGGTTTTGTGAATTAGTGAGGAACAACATGATAAATATTCAATATGAATTCTATGCTGCTCAACTCTATGTGAAATCCAATTTACAAATTCTATTAAATTTATTTCAGGAGACCTGCTAATGTGTGTTGGTGCTCAGCATTACCTCCTGAGAGATTAAAACCTCGCAGTAAAGTGGTATTACTGCAACATCCAGCCGAAGAAAAAAGATGCCTGCGTACAGCCCCAATGTTACAACTAGGATTAGCTCCAGACAAGTGCCTTATCTTTAAAGGAAAGAAGTTTCCACAACCCCGACATGACGACTTAGAAAATATTCTCAATCAACCAAACACTATATTATTGTATCCAAGTAAAACTGCTGTAGATATTAGACATATGGAAAATGATACTGATCACTATAACCTTATCCTAATAGATGGCACATGGCCACAAGCTAAAGCAATATATACTTCAAGTCCAATACTACACAAAATTAAACAAGTAAAACTCCTAACAAGTACTACAAGCAGCTATGTAATAAGGACCCAGCCAACAGAAGGATGTTTGAGTACTCTAGAAACAGCTGCTGAAGCTTTATCACAATTAGAAAAGGATCCTAAATACACAGAACAATTGATACAACCACTGCATACATTATGTAAGTATCAATTAGATAATGGGGCTGTGACTCATCAATCTAAAGAGTTCTTGATCAAAACCAAAATGTACCCAAAATTAATTGGAAAAAGATTATCAAAATTACTTAAATCTACAAATGAAGACAGTCCAAACTAAAAATTTTACTATGTACCTTGTGGGGTATATTACATGTTTGTAATAAAAGAATGTTTACTACTCGTACATATAGTAATTTTTACTGACATGGTCTCTAATTTATTTTGATTTGATTACCCAAACTAATAAGGCATCCATAATATACTGGTCTGAGTGATCTGGTTGCCTGTAGTTGTAACTGATGACTGGCGTGCGAGGGAATGGCCTTATTAGGTCATCTTAATTATTATACTCTGGTAATTGAGCACCAGGAGTTCGAGTTCCAGACAAGCGACATATCCCGACCGAGGAGGGTGCTGATAGTTTTTGTCACGCTATTGTGCTTTGTTTATACCACATAGTTGGGAGACAAGTACAGGGCCCACCTGATGGAAAGTGGTTACCGTGGCCCGCGGTCTGTACCATCAGTGCATAAGACAGAGCAGAACAAGCCTTTGGTCTTCCCACTGATAGCACAGAAACTCTCCAGTGAGCTCTGGCTACCATACGTACTCACCGCCGGGAGCACAACGCGAGGTTATTATGGTATTCTGTAGGGTTGAGGTACTTCCCGTCGGTATTATATTCAAGAACTAGATTATACCCATTTTTTTTGCTGTGCACTAGTTCCGGATGCGCCCTACATACAGTTAGGGGTGATCCCCCAAGTCAGGTCCGCTGCTTACTATGTCTATGGTCCGCTGAGACTTTTCTAGGCGGTACTGGTTTCCGGTACCACAAGTTGACAAGCATTTTTATGTAATGAAACATTTGAGTCAGACCTACCCACCTCGCGTGATCTTCATTGAGGTGAGCTCGAAGTGGTCTCCGCATATGAAAAAATAAAAAGAGGCCTAATAATATTTCTATATTGCACCAGGGAGAGCAGGCCTATTGACAAAAAAGGCCTTTGTCAATTGACTAAATGCACTAATGTCTGATTTTAAATACCTAATTTTTATTTTCTATAAATATAATTGTGTGATCATGGTCACGTGCAGACATGTAGTATGTCTAGTAAGTACTTACTACATTATAAGTAAAATTAAGAAAATCCAAAAGATCTTTAGCTAAAGTATTCCAACCCTACTATGATTGTGTATATAGCACAAATTATTTTTAATTAAAAAAAATTACACTAGCAACATTTGAGTTTTGTCATGTCACTTTGACATTAACGCCCAAGTATTTCTTTTCCTTTTCTCTCGATTCTGTCAAACAAATCGGAAACATGGCTGAGGTTTGTAAATTGTTTTAGGAATTATATCCACTTTATGAACGATAATCCTATGTCGTAATTAATCAAATTTTACAGTGCTACTATTCAGTGCTAAACAAGAAATTGGCCCCTAAGTTATTTTCGTGCAGTGAGATACAATGTTTACGTTTTACAGGTCGACGAAACTCTTAAGAAAAAACGTACCTTCAGGAAGTTTACCTTCCGTGGAGTTGATCTCGATCAACTACTTGATATGCCAAAGTAAGTACTGCATTATATTTCCAACCGCTATCGATTAAATTTGGTACTAATGTAGTAAAGTATTTGTCGGCCCAGTGGCGGAATGTTATCATCAGGACGGATGACTATCATTATTGCTGGTAACTAAATCAATTGGCAATTAATCATCTCTCTAGAATAATTCTTACGGCAAGAAACTAATTCCGTAAAGCTGTTACAGGTCAATAAATATTGCTATATGTTATACATAACCTAAAAATGTTATTTCCAGTGAGCAGCTCATGGAACTCATGCACGCTCGGGCTCGCCGGCGGTTCGCCCGTGGCCTGAAACGCAAGCCGATGGCTCTGGTCAAGAAACTCCGCCGTGCGAAGAAAGAAGCTCCACCAAACGAGAAACCAGAGATTGTAAAGACTCACTTGAGAAACATGATCATTGTTCCCGAGATGGTTGGATCTATCGTCGGTATTTACAACGGAAAAACTTTTAACCAGGTTGGTCTTGATAAAGCTTTGTTTGTTTGTATAAACATAATTATCTACAATTCAAACTTGCAAAGAAGGTGCTTGTTCACTATGTGTAAACATGTTTTGAGCTCTATTCAATATTTTAAATGCAAGTATATCTTTCTTTAATCATTACCTATGCCTTAAATGTTGTTGGTTGACAATTAATGACAATAAGATCAGACATATATACCGCCTAGACTCACCCTCAGAATGTATGGCTAGAGTCAAAAATAGTGCCCGGAATACGGTTCTTAGCATCCCATGGATTCACCATGTGGTCGTCGGGTCCATGGCGTGGTACAGACAGGACTAAGCACTAAGAAGGAACACGAAGTATATGTCAGATTATTTTCATATTAGTAATAGAATGACAATGAAGGAATGTTACCATTTAAGAGTCTATTACCATTTTATTTTGTATGTAAGCCCATGTATACAGTCCCTTCTTAAATATAGGTACAAATTATATATCAAATACATTTAAACATTAGTAGAAACTTCACAGTTGTCTACTACCTATTTCATCTACTTATCACAGGCCCCTTTCTTGGAGTTACCGGCTTGTTCCAACATTCACAATGGTCCTTTGAATATACAAGTTACTTCAAAGAATCTTACAATTTCTCTTTGCTATCTATGTGCTACAGGCGTCCCATTTGATTACATCAGGCAAAATAATTTTATTGTATAGTTTTGTATGTATTTTATGTATATGTCTTCTCTGCTTAGTATTTCTGGGACTGCTTTGCTATTGCTTTGGTGGTTATCTGAAGTGTCAGTGGACTGATGATATATTCTGTTGGGTGAATTTATCTATAACCCCAGGTTCTCTTCATTGTTCGTTAATAGTGTGGATTTCAGCTTTTTATTGATCTGTTTTTATCCAGTTTTTGCACTTAATGTACAATTCCAAACTAAAGAATAATGTGTGTATAGCAGACACTGGGGTCTCACTTCCTGTTCTCTCAGTTGATCCTATGTGGATTCCTTGATTCCTATGACCTTTCATTCTTACGAAGATATAGTTATTACTAGGGTATAGTTATAATGCTTGTAACTTAAACATATATTTTGCCATAGTTAAAAGAGGGGCTATAAATTATACTACATTTATACAGTTCTTTCACAATGGAGTAAGCAGGGACCCTTTGTTTCCATTTACCATAATCCTAGCACACACCTGTTACTCTTTAATTGAACTAATACACAAAGCCGTTCTTATCTAATATTACCTCATTAAAAACATTTTGTACACTGAAGTTATTAAAATATTTGGTTCTTCCCCATAAATTGGCTTTTCCATGTACAAGCTGTTTCCACTACTGTGCTATACTATAAAGTGTGACAATTAAGATGTGCTATGAAACTTCCTACAAATATTCGAAATTCGAATCTATTCTCCATCCATAGCATGCATATTTCTATATAAAAACAGCTTAGCAATGCTTAGCTGAATCCCTATATATCAGTGCAGTGTTATGCTATGTGGGCTGAAATTTTCATATGCTCTTTTTATCCTTCCATGGGCCTACCTCAAAACCTTCTATTTCCTTCACATTCATATTAATTTTATTGAAATTTAGATGTGAAATCTATTTTATTAGAAAATTAGATTTTAGCTATGGCACAAAATAAATTATCTATCTTTTATCATACTCCAGTATATCTGTTTAGTGTTGCAGTTCTATTTTATGTATATTTAGCTATATGTCGAGTTGCAAATATTAACATACCTTTTTTATCTTGTTTCCAGGTTGAAATCAAGCCTGAGATGATTGGACACTACCTTGGCGAGTTCTCAGTCACGTACAAGCCTGTAAAGCACGGTAGGCCCGGTATTGGTGCCACCCACAGCTCCAGGTTCATCCCACTCAAGTAGTGTTCTGAACACCACCTAGGCTTAAGTCTAATAAAAAAATGTGCACGCATTTACAATAAAGTATTTTGTGTGTGACCTTTTCTGTTTTATTTATATGGACTTGAGGATCAATTCATGCTTGCCAGCAGAGTCCAAACGCTGAAACGGTTGAATAATAAAAATGCTGGTGATAACCAGACCAAAGTTAAGTATTGACCAAGCCATCAATTGTTTTGTACGAACTTGTGGAACAAAACAACAGATCGCCACCGCGCACACTACGGCAGACGCGATATGAACGCGTTGTTTGGCAAAGGCTTTATACATAAGGCAACGGGATGTTACTACTGCAAGACGTTTTCACACAAATTAAAAAATAGCGACGTGCGACCCCTCGTAAACCTTGGTACCTAGTTCTACGCGACGCGGAGCAGGTATGGAACTAGGTACCAAGGTTTACGAGGGCACGTTGCACTAAGTTGCCTTAGTACCTACGCTGTTTCTTTGAAATTTACACCTAGGCCCTAAGGTAGAAAACATGTAGGTACCTACTCGGCCCACACTATATCATATGAAGACTTCCAAAAAATATACCTATTTCATTTATTATGAAATTGCTGCAAATTGCAGGGTGGATGCGACTTGGGCGCTCTGAGTTTGCTCAAAGACCTCCGTCCGCCATAAGCGCGGGTCTGGGGATGACAGGTGGAATCGCTTGCCTGTCACTAATAGAAGCAGGCATAGGCGGTATAAAGTCCAGCATCTGAAAACTTAACGGCGTGCTGTTTTAGTCGGTTCGAGTCTGACATAACTGCCCGCGGCGGGGGTATATCAGAGGGGATTTCTGCACGAAAAACGGCCGTCAAGATATAGGTACCTATTTTATGACGTTTACTGTACGTACTTCGAATTTAGACAAATTAACTGCTACTTTACTGTAAGTGGGTTCGAGTTCGACATAACCATGACATGTTAAATAGAACTAAGCCATGGTGATGAAGGTAAATTGTAAATTACTAAACATTTGTAACACCTTTAGTACCTACATAATAGCTGTTGCGCGGGTCTTAGCACGCGTGTACGTCGGCTATGGCGACTAAATATCCTATGTGCTTTCCCAAGCTCTAATCTATCTCTGTAGCACATTCATCCTATCGAAATCGGTTCAGTAGTTTAGACTTGAATCATAACAGATGGACGGACATACCTCGGGACATATATTTTGGACCCAAAAATGTGCTCTATACGCGTGGTAAACATTTCTTAGGTCTTTTGAAGACAGCAGGTGTGCTATGACAACGTTGGACGATATCAAATGCACCAAGCATAGATTTTATTAGTGCGACATCCAGGGCATCGTTTGACTGTGACTATTAGGTTCAAAAAATGTGCCCCGCGACATACCTGCATTCGTATTAGCATAGAATAGTTTACAGGTAAATCATTAGATAGGTACATGAGTATTAGAACTGATGCATTTATTTCGTTACAATAAAAAAGTAGGTAGGTTATTTTAAAACCGCTATATACTTGCAAACAGAAACAATCATATACTTACTTAACCTATCACATGCGTTAATGAACTAATGTGTAACCATATACATCGTTGGTCTTAATAGAAGTGCATTACCCATCAGCATGGTTCATCATCTTGAGCGGACAGCGAGAAACCAGCTGAAACCGGAGTGAGCCATCGTGTGCCGCAAGATTCCAGCTTCGCAGTTGAAATCATTGCCTACCGATGACGTTTGCTATCTGACGACATTGGTCTTGATGCCTGTGCCTAATACATAAAGTACATTACTACAAATCATATAGTAAGTCCGTTGCCCACTGGGGTAGGCAGAGACATCTTTTTTTTATATTGCTGCGAGCCTACGATCCTAGCTCAAGCGGCTTTCGCTTCAACTACTCTCATAGTAGGTAGGTATTTGTTGGTATCTACTAGCTTTTGCCCACGGCTCCGCCCGCGTGGATGTCGGTTATCGCGACAAAAGATAGCCTATGTCCTTTCTCAAGGTCTAATCTACCCCTATACCAAATTTCATCAAAATCGGTTCAGTGGTTTAGGCGTGAAAGCGTAACATTCAGACAGACAGACAGACAGAGTTACTTTCGCATTTATAATATTAGTATGGATGTCGGTTCGAAGTTCGAAACGAAAGTTCTTGGAGATCAATATAAGGATATGAATTTACGATCACGGAGCGATTTGCACCCGCGCCTGCCACGGTTGTTCGCATAGGGATCTGATTTCTCTCTTTTATAAATTAAAATTCAAAACTGGAGATTCGTCCGCAACCGCGCTGGGCGCGGGTAAAAACCGCTCCGTGAGTAGGTACTTACTTAGCCTGAGCTGGATGTGGTTGAAAGAAGGTTCATGGTTCCGAAAGGGTATTTTGACGGATATGGTCCAGGGTCAGCCAAGGTAGGAGAACAATACCTTATTGGGCCAACTTACACCCCGGTGTTTGAGACCTTAGACGGCGTGCGGTTTTAGTCGGTTCAAGTGCGATATAACTGCGCGCCCGCTGTTGGGGTGGTATCCATAGGCAGTTTTTGCTGACATACAGAACTAGAAAGTTGTCAGACTTTCTTATGCTACTTAGGTAGCAGACAAGCACACGGCCCCACCTAATGAAAGTGGTTACTGTGGTTTACCTACTACCTACCTACACGAATCTCATCGGTGATTATGATTTTGTGTCGTTTGAAGTCAAAATGTTAGAATCAACAATCTCTTCCCAGGGCATTACGAAGTGTATGATGACGCTTCACGTGGTCAAAGCCTGTTTTTTTAGCACAGATGTCAACAACGATTAATGTCCATGGAGTTCCAACCCAGTTGGGTTGATAGCCCAAGTGCAGCTTTAAAAAAAAAACCAAAGTTTCTAGGTACCTTAGTTTAAGAGGAAGAGAGGTCAAACGCCTTTTCCTTAACAACGTTGACATGCTCAAATCAATTTATGGCCTCTCCTTCTAGTTCTATGTAGTAAAAGGTGTGTATTTAGGTAAAAAGTCTATAACATAACATAACATAAACTCACACCTGTATTCCCCGAAGGGGTAGGCAGTGGTGCTAGCATCCACATTTCGCCAGTTTATGTTTAGGTCCCAATATAATAGGTGGCGAGCCTATTGCCATTAACCGGGCACTTATAAACCTGCGATAAATACACACATAACTTCGAAAAGCATCGAAAAGTCATTGGTGTGTGCCATGGTAAACCTGGGATCGAACCCGAGACCTCGTCTCAGCAGTCCATTACCCATACCATAAGTCTATATACCATTAAAACGACACTTCAATCAATAAATCAATCAGCCCACCGCACTCCACTGCTGGACATAGGCCTCTCCCAATGTGCGCCATTTCACCCGATCTTCCGCCTTCCGCACTCAGTCTGTTGCAGCCTATCTACCTATTAAAGACTAATTTAGCAAATGGACCACTGCAAGAAACACAGTTGCTATAACAGTGGCACAGTGGTTAAAAATTAGTATGTAAGTAATTCTAAAGTAGCTATTGTGTTTAATTATTTAAAAGGCCTTGAAAAATATAACATTGCAATGTCCATCCTTGTAATTCTTGTATTAGGTAGAGTAGACCGGGGACAATTGTAGTAGGTATTTTAGATTCAACGTTATTTTCTGAACTTATGCATATTTTGAGTTTGAGTTTAAATAATCTCTACACCGATCGACATCTAGCTTACTTGGCTATAATCGACAGCCTCTGTGGCGTAGCGGTAGTGAACGCGCCTGCCACGCAGGAGGCGTGGGTTTGATCCCCGCTCAATGCAAATATTTGTATGCATAAATATGGGTATTTACGTTGGCCTGGGTGTTTCTATGTTGTATGTATTTATAAAAAAAATGTATTTAAGTATTTTTATCCGCATTCTAGACTCCATAACACAAGCTAGTTAAACTATGCCTACCAAGGTCTAGATGTCATGGAAATCATGGAGATCTTAGTAGTATTGGTGAGTTACAAATCTCAATCTCTCGCCTTCCGCACTCAGTCTGTTGCAGCCTATCTACCTATTAAAGACTAATTTAGCAAATGGACCACTGCAAGAAACACAGTTGCTATAACAGTGGCACAGTGGTTAAAAATTAGTATGTAAGTAATTCTAAAGTAGCTATTGTGTTTAATTATTTAAAAGGCCTTGAAAAATATAACATTGCAATGTCCATCCTTGTAATTCTTGTATTAGGTAGAGTAGACCGGGGACAATTGTAGTAGGTATTTTAGATTCAACGTTATTTTCTGAACTTATGCATATTTTGAGTTTGAGTTTAAATAATCTCTACACCGATCGACATCTAGCTTACTTGGCTATAATCGACAGCCTCTGTGGCGTAGCGGTAGTGAACGCGCCTGCCACGCAGGAGGCGTGGGTTTGATCCCCGCTCAATGCAAATATTTGTATGCATAAATATGGGTATTTACGTTGGCCTGGGTGTTTCTATGTTGTATGTATTTATAAAAAAAATGTATTTAAGTATTTTTATCCGCATTCTAGACTCCATAACACAAGCTAGTTAAACTATGCCTACCAAGGTCTAGATGTCATGGAAATCATGGAGATCTTAGTAGTATTGGTGAGTTACAAATTATGACAGTAAAGTACGTTTCGTCATAATCAGATCACCTTCAAATCATTCATAGTATTAATTTGCTTTCGTTCGTTGCTTTTGTTGTTATTAGTATTAAATACAATTTTTGGAGTATGTGTTCGCGATGGCAAGGTCGAGAAGAGACAAGACGTCGCCCTGAAGTCACCGGGAGAACACCACGCTCATTCCGGCCTGCCCATCAGGAGCAACTGTGTATCAGCTGGTAGCCGTCCTCAATGAGCCTGGAGCTACTGAGCCACTGAGTCTCCTGCAGGAACGTCACGGCCACCCTCAGCCTGGAGCAGTGCCGGTTATAACACTACCAGCGCCCTGGGCGAGATTTCTACAGCGCCCTCCAACTGCAATTCATACCCATACGAAAAAAGGGAAAGCATATAATGAAATAACCATTTATTAAAAGAAATAATTACTTATTACAAAAAATAACCGTTTATTAGAAAAAAAAACTAATAAAATTTTATTTTTCTGGCCTTTCTATCAGCGAACTCTTTTATAAGGTTGTCAAAATCGATGTTTTCAGCAATTTCGTTTTCAATTGACAAAGTTGCTAAGTTTGTTAATCTAGATTGAGATATTGTTGATCGAAGATAGGTTTTTATCAGCTTCAGCTTTGAAAAACTCCGCTCCCCACTAGCAACAGTTACAGGTATAATCACTTATATTCGCAATGCTATCCATACATTTGGATACAGTTCTTGTAAGTTGCGAACTTTGATGAAATTTAAAACAAAAATGGAAGTAACAATTCTGATCAGGCAAAAAGGATATCAGACTTAAAAGTTCATCACACAACATACAACCATCTATGTCTGATTTAGAGTCTACAGTTAATTTTAATTGGAGATCACTACATTATATTGTACAAAAAAGACTCTGCGGCGCCCTTTTTTATCCGGCGCCCTGGGCGATCGTCCAACCGCGCCCTACCCTAACATCGCTACTGGCCTGGAGATTACGGCGGCCAACTCCCTCGCGCGACCAGTTAACGTGCCGATGTTCCACGTTACGAAGCGGAGTTTTAGGGATCGCGATTTTAGCCTAGCTTCTTTAGCCGTGCCCGGGTCAGGCACAGTAGCCCTCGCCCACTTGTAACCAGAGGCGGGCAAAACTCCTGTGTGCCGTTTTGCAGCTGTGCCCTATCCCTTTCGCGATCCCATAGTCGTTCATTTTTGATTTGGTTAAATGTTTGACCTTTCCGTGGGCGACTGCCTCCTGACCAGACAACCCCGAGAGGAGAGCCAGCGCCAGAGCCTAGTCCGTTTTTCAGCAGGTGCACCGGCTCTCAGGTGAGGTTGGCTTGCGTCCCGAAGATCTTGGTGGTACCCCAGAGCACCCAACTGGTATTGT
This sequence comes from Eilema sororculum, assembly GCA_914829495.1. Taxonomy (NCBI): domain Eukaryota; kingdom Metazoa; phylum Arthropoda; class Insecta; order Lepidoptera; family Erebidae; genus Eilema; species Eilema sororculum. Next base: position 11,308,980 of record OU618552.1, on the reverse strand, counting down.
TGTTGGTACTACAGTAGGTACCCTGGCACAATTGTACCCGGTCTACTCTAGGTATGTACTACTTACGTAGTAGGTAGGTCATCTATGTTGACATGTTGTAAATCTAAATAAGTAACTTCATCAATTGACAGAACTATGTGAATGAGTTTTGCTTATTCTGTTTGATTAATTCTTGGTAAGAACTATGAGTGCCCCTTAAATGGACTTGCAAATGACTAAACTATACATTGTTACGGCTATAGTCGTCTTTGACCTGTGTTTGACTGTTTGTTTAAGATACCTACCCTACCTATTACTTTGATTTTAGCTCAAATTTTAGCATGATGTACAGTCAGCTTCAGATTGATCTTGATGAACAGTGCTCAAATTCAAAGTCAAAAATCATTTATTCTGCATAGACCATTAAATCGGCACTTATAAAACATCAGTATAAAATAAATAGTTTAGCAACCGGACCATATCGGTCCGAAACGCGGCCCAGACCTGAGAAGACTCCGGCAAAAAACTCAGCGAGCATTATTTTATTTTTGGTCTACTTACAAACATTTACTTATCTAATACTTATGGTCTAGATACAGTGCTTTGCTTGAGTAGCATAGCTGAGCGAACAGCTCATTTCCAAGCTTGTATCATCTAAATATTCTTGGATTTTATAATAGCCTTTCTGGCACAGTTTACTCTTAACAACATTTTTAAATTTATTTACAGGTAAATCTCTAATTTCATTAGGAAGCTTGTTAAAAAAGCGTATACATTTGCCCTGGAAAGAATTACTTATATATTATGGAGTCTTTTACTTAAATCAATAAAACAGTTTGATTTGCTCATAAAAACTTGATTTTAAGAACATTTTGAGACTTTGTAGTCAAGATATTTCTGACGCTCACTATACCTGCCTGCCCAAAACATCTGGTGCACGTAACATTGTGTAGTATGATGTTTACGTTTCAAACGACTCTTTAAATTTAACACGTGTCTAAAGATACTTATGTACCTACCCATAGGTAATTCTTAGAATTTTGATGGATTTCTATCGGCAACTTCTGAGAGCGACTGTACATGGACAAGATTCAAGGATAGCAACAGTAACTTTACCAAACAATAATTATACTCGTTCAATTCACTCTTCTTAGATATAGACTTTTTTGCAGTTTCAGCGTCTATTATGCAGTATAAAAGCAGGTAGCGGGTACCAACTTGAATAAGATGATCCTACACTATTTTACACACAGTGACAGGATTAGAAAGGTGCGTTAGGTGTTTCAACTTGTAACAAAGCCTATGTGCCAGGGTGCGAGAGATATGCTTTCGGCAATCTCACCTCCGCCGGCAACCAAAGACCCAAGACGGCGTCCGTTTTGACATAACCACCTCCACCGGCTCCGGGGGGATGGTATCCGTGGGGATTTTTCGCAGGTAAAAGAAAAATACCTTGTTATAAATAAATTGAGAATTAACTTTATTGAACGAGTTGACTTCGCGACCAATTTGGACCGGTTACTTAGGAGTTGTAAAGATTTTTCACATTGTAGCGAAACCGACTGCAGCGCCACGTGGCGCCCGCGTGAACCTTTATTTTTGTTACACAACACTACATACTTAAAATACGATATTTACTGCAAACTTTATTCTCCATGGATCTGGCACAGCCTATAGAATCTATTCAAACATACATCATCCTACCTATCATAATTAAATAGGTATTATGTCATATAATATGCCAATAAGGTCAGAGGTAAATTCATAATCACTTCTCAGAAATGAAAAAGTAATAAGTGATAATGATAATGTAACAATGAGTTCTTGAGAATGATATCATAAAAATCATGCAGTTTGGGAATTATTAAAAAATCTACGAATAAAATTATGAGGAAGATTTTTCCTCACGATTATATTTTTTTCTCATCTTCTATGGAAGAGGAGCAAGGCACAATCCGATCTCAAGGTGAAGATGAATGCAATCAGAATTAACGCTGTGAGGGTGAAGAGAGATTTATGGTAAGAATTCTAGACAACGCTATCTAGACCCAAAGCAAATTTTATCCCACGCACGCTTAGGCTGTGAAATGAACTCCCTGCTGTAGTTTTTCCAAGCGACTACAACATGGGGTTCTTCAAGAAGGGCATTAGAAGGTTTCTTCAGAGTCAGGAACACGAATGTAACGCCCCTGGTGGCATACGTCCATAGGCTACAGTAAGAACTTTCCATCGGATGGGCCGTGTGCTTGTCTGCCACCTAAGTGGTATAAAAATAGCTTACCTAACTTGTGTTAAGGGTGCTGAATGATCCGAATTAATATTTAGATATATTTTCCTACTTTACAGCCTCTGTGCTGTAGCGGTAGTGAATGCGGCCGCTACGCAGGAAGCGCGGGTTCGATCCCCGCTCAATGCAAACATTTGTATGCATGAATGTGGGCATTTACATTGGTGCCTCTATGGCAGTCGTTACGGGTAGGTAGTTGGAGCCCTAAAAAGTGTAACAACTGGCCTAATTGCAATGCTTCGATATCGCCTTTGGGTTGTGGTGGTCAGATGTCAGTTACTTCACAGAAAATATCGAAGTTTAGCCTAATTCTCAGTTAGAATGGTAAAGCGGACCCAGCCTCGAAAAAGGCTACGGATGCGACCTACTTTAAGTAAATTTCGTTTAAATAACATATTCCTTATGAATAAAACCACTCAGAGCAATGCAGATAACCAATTTATTAATGTATGTTGATATTGAGCGGGTATCGACTCGAACCAGTGACCTACGACGTAGCAATCGAACCGCTACGCCATGGAGGCACAGAATAAAGTTATAGGAACTCTAAATTCTGTACTATCTATTCTACGATAGATGACGAATTCTGCGTCATCTATCATCTAACCTTTTCAATCAATAAAGTATTGCAGTCCATGGCTAGAAATCATACATACATATACTCACGTCTCGAAATCCCCGAAGGTGTAGGTAGAGGTGTACTAGTACCCACGTTACGCCAATTATGATTTTCGGTCCCACGACAGGCGGCGAGCCTATTACCGTCTAGCGGGCCCTTTGTCTTGGGCTGTATGTTTACTGTCGGATCTATCCCTAGTCGCCTTTTACGACACCCACAGAAAGAGCTGGGGTGGTTCTTATCTACGCCACCACCGGGAACCAACACGAATCTATTGGTCTAATGGCTACATGGTTGACAATCTGACCCTCGATTCTACAAAAGCTAAGCAGTGCAAAAAACGGCATTAGGTAATAAACTTTACGCAGATCCACTTAAAGTTCAAAATTGAATGACTTTTTGCATAGTAATTGAAAAAATGTAATGAAACTGTTTTCATTTCATTTTAAAATTTAGCTGTATAGAAATAAAGTGTATAATTAATTGAATTTGTTGCTGTGACCACAATGGTTAAGCTTTAGTAGAATCGAGGGCCTGGACAATTGCAAATGTGTACAATAAAGGTCTGGAAGAATGACGCTTCATATTATTACTTGAATTTTACACAGTAATACCCAATTATCATATTATCATAACTTCATCATCATCACTAAGTACACAGTATAAAACAAAGTCGCTGTCGCTGTCTGTCCGTGCCTATGCATGTATTTAGAACTACGCAACGGATTTTAAAGCGGTTTCTTTGAATAGATAGAGTGATTCAAAAGGAACGGAATCAGACGGCACGCGTGCGGAAAAAAATTGGCGGTACGAAGTTCATCAGGTCAGCTAGTTACTTATAAAGTCAAGTGTTTGATGGTTTTTTTGTAAATCTATACGTGAAATACATTTTTATTGCAAAAAAAAATCACTAAGTAGATATAATTCAGGTTAGTTACGACTTAATAGAGGTTATTATGTAAATTGAAGTGAAGTACATACATTACGATGGGTGCATCCTCGTGCTCATACTAAATTGTCCTACTGGTAGGAGCACCGGGACACCTATGTCCTGGTGCTCCTACTACAAAGGCAACCGTGAAGCGTCCAGTAGGAGCACCAAGACATTACAAAAATAGAAGTACTCATACACATACTCTGATTCAAATACAGACGAATGCAGATATCTACAAGTGTCACTTTGTTGCATATTTTGTCACTTTTTGTCCGTGCAAGAAAAAAAGCTATCTAAATAATAAATTATATTAAAATTTAAAATGAATACAGAAGAAATTATTCCCGTTTTAATTAAAAGGAAACGCGGAACTGTACCTATTGCTCTTTATTGCTTTATTTTTTTGGAAAGCAATAATATAAACAAGGAGTTTACAAAAGTGTAGTGAAATATCACAGTGCAGCTATATGAAACTCGACCTGGATCATTATTTGAAAATAGGTTTCTGTATGAAATTCAAGTCATAGACTGTGTAAAGTAATAAAAAAAAGACTCAGAGGATAACAAAAATTGAAGCTCTAAAATGTGTATTATTTTTATAACGAAAAAGAAAACTAATCTCCTCTATCGAATACATAGAAAAAAATGGGGCGGGACTCGAACCGCGATCTTTCCCTTACAGGGGAATGCCTTGACCAACTTGGCTACCAAGACATGCCCGATGTGATTCGAATTTCCCTTCTATTTTTATCCGTCTATATTCTAATCCTCGTCTAAACCAAAGTATGGTTTACCACAAGAACCTTCCAGGCCCTCGATTCTACTAAAGCTAAACCACTGTGGTGCTGCGGTCACTGCAAAAAATGACAATAAATTTTAGACATTTATGGTGGTGACAGATTTAATGTTTTCAAAATTAATTAAAAAAGGTACTGTTTGACATATAGTTTTAATACAAGTTTTTAAATGTAAAGTACATATGCAGATTTTTTTTTTAAGAAGATGTCATCCAAATGTCTTCCACCTAGTTGCACACATTGTTTAAAACGGAGCATCGTATTCCGCACCACACGCTGCAGTAAGCTCGGTTCAATTCGATTCTTGCCCAATGTTGTCTTTTAGGTCCACAATAGTTCACGGATTGCTGGCGTACTCTCTCTATGATGTAGCCACACAAAAAAAATAGTCCATTAAATTGGCCACGGGACTCCGACTTCCGTCGAATTTTGAAGTGTGAAAAAAATTGTCGACGATTGAGTACGTAGGAATCGTTGCTTTTGGAAATTGCATCGATAGCGTACGCGCGATGGTCACCCGTCCACTACGACATCGTGACTGGGAAATCCGCACGATCAGTGATTCGAGTGATTCGAAAGACACTACCCTCTCCCCGCTCCGCTTATAACTTTTTGAGATATTCGTTTTTTTTTTAATGTAAATCTGAGTCTCCTGTACCTACTGCTATAGTCCAAAATGAAATGAAAACGGTTTCACTATACTTCTTCAATTACTCTGCAAAAAGTCATTGAATTTTGCCCTCCAGAGCAAAATGGCATGAAATCAAAACGTCATAAACTGAAAATCATAAAAATAGCGAAATGTCATGATCGCAGATGGTCATGACCGCAGATAGTCATAATCGCAGATGGTCATGATCGCAGATGGTCATGATCGCAGATGGTCCTGATCGCAGATGGTCATAATCGCAGATGGTCATAATTGCAGATGGTCATGAACATGTCTTCTCTATGTCATTTTATGTGAACTTTTGTCTAAATAAACTTAAAAGACTTTGTTTTCCTGATTTACTCGTTTTGCTGTAGTTTCAAACTCGTCCCTTTCCACTCGTCCCTATTATACCGTCGGGTACAGGTAACTTGTTAATATGATTGGTTGTTTAAATTTAATCATAATATAAACCAAAGTTGAACAGCACGGACAGCAGAACAGCGCGCAGCGGCTAGATTTCTGGAGCGGGATTTTCATGGCTTATGATTTGTGGGATTTATTTTCGTCCTGAATAGCAGAGTAACTATTAGAAACATCTGAAAATTGAATAAAAAAGACCACGCGTGCGGAGCCGCGGGCAAATGCTATAGTACAATATGAAACTGCTTTTCTTGGTCCGATTTACTGTTTGCATTCCCTTCTTGCCCGTGGTCCACCTACATCTGTTCACCTGGTTGTAACGCGGGTGTTTTTTTTTGTCCACCGCAGTTTAACTGGGTTTACCTACCAACATTTAGCGATCCTGACATTGTGCTTGTCTGGCGATTCGTGACAATGACGTTTTACGACAATGACGTTCTGCTACATATTTTTTTCTTGACCTTCAGCGATCATGACATTTTACTTTTTTGACGTTTTAAAGTTTTTGTAATTTTGCATATATGACGTTTTGATTTCATGACATTTTCCTCTGGAGCGGAATTTTGGACTTCTGGACCTCATCGCTCAGTAGCGGTGGCACCATTGTGTTGTTTGGCTTTAGCAGAATCGAGGCCCAGATCATCTGCCAGTGAGATCCCCCAGCGAATTCTGATTGAAAATTACTACTAGGAATTCACCACCTTTTGGGGTATAAATCGAAAAATATCGATCCTTGGAAAAAAATACTACCACTAAATTAAACTACTACTTTAAATTTCTTAACTTGGCGGGACCTCTTTTAATTTCCTCTTAAGTATTTTTCGGTTGACTGTACAATATGTAATGCAATAGGAGCAAAAAGAATTAAATTTAGAAAATTATTTTATTCCTCTCGTTGGTCCTGGTGCTCCTACCAGTAGGACTATTTAGTAGGAGCACGAGGACGCACCCCTGCTGATTGACTGACGAGGCTTTGGCGCGAGTTTTCTTATCGGAGTTGGAAGCCATACACACAGCTTAAATATTATTAAAGTTCCATTACTTTTAGTGCAGTTGCCCACGGCTCCGTCCGCGTGGATGTTGGTTATTGCGACCAAACATAGCTTTTCTCAAGGTAATCTATACCAAATTTCATCAAAATCGGTTCCGTGGTTTAGGCGCGGAAGCGTAACAGACAGACAGACTTTCCCATTTATAATATTAGTATGAATATTGTAGAAATGGATACCTTTTGGGTAAAAGCCTCCTCCATTGTAGAGTCTAGGGCTGTCTCCATCCAGGGCCTCGATTCTGCTAAAGCCAAACCACAGTGGTGCGACAGCCATTGCAGAAAACGGCATTTAATAATAGACTTAAAAGCGATATAGTTAAAGTTCCAAATTAATTGACTTTTTGCAGAGTAATTGAACAAGTGTAATGAAACTGTTTTTATTTAATTTTGGACTTTACTCGTGTGGAAATAAAGTCTAAAATTTAATGCCATTTTTTGCAGAGACACAGTGGTTTAGCTTTAGTAGAATCGAGGGCCAGTTCTTGCCTCTTTTGCGAAGTCGGCCTCTCCTTCTAGTCCTGACCATTTTGTTGCTATCAGGAACCATCAAAAGCCGTATAAGCTAAATCAAAAAGAGGACTTGGGGTAACCGGACTTTTGTGCTTTAGTCTCAAGGTTAATAAAATTGGCCTCGGGTTCGGATGCAACCGACGACAACACTTAACACTATAATAATGATGATTATGGTATGGAATTTTTAACCAAATCGTTGTGTCATTAATTTATAGCCTAATTAAATAATCATCGATATTAATTAACATAAGTACATTAGTTGCCAAAACAAATTTACTTGGGTAGTATTGTAGTAGCAGACAGTCGCTGAAACTGGTAGCAATCTCGTCCTAACTGGACGAAATAATTGTTGGTAATTAAAACAAGGCGTCTGTCTGTAAGGGCGGCTCTCGCTCTGTTTATAAAGAGTCGAGACTGGAACATCGAGGGCTTTAGTCGCTCGCGCTGTGTCTCGTCGCACGCGCCTTCTCGCAATTTTCCGCCTTACGAATCTCGTTTCATTCGACAGTAATTTGAATTTTATTATTCAGTTCCGTCATATTAATAAATTGACTTTTAATATGTGAACTTCAGTTTTTGTTGTTGTTAATAGTGGTGTTTATTGTGTTGTGTTAAATCTATTTGGTGATAAATGTTTATTATTTAGGTACTGTGTTTTAAAAGGACGTTTCCTTGAGCGACAATACATTTATTGAGGTGAGGAAAAAAACATTTTTATCTGCACTTTGCACTTGATTTTTTTATGTTCAGAATATGATGATTTTTCAATGATTATAAGTAGGTGCCAAAAATTGCTCAAATTTAAATTTGTATCAAGAGCAAAATTTCTAAGTAAGTAGGTACATAATTTAATATGCACATGCACTTAAGTCTTATAATCGAAAGATCCCGGGTTCGACTCGTGGCCATTACAGTACCGACGGTGACGTCAACCCCGGAGGAACAATTTTTTGCATATATTTTAGTAGTAATCATCATCATTACCTGTAGTCTATTTATTATTATCCATTAGTAACGTTATCAGCGATAATATTATAATTTATATTATTGTACCTACTTACTTAGGTCCTCTTAGGAATTTCTCTGCCAGTTCTAAACGCAACTAAAATATAACCATTAGGAATATGAAAGAACCAACCAAACAAGCAATTTAGCTTAGTTGAAGGGGTTAGAAGGAATATTTAAAACTTCGGTGCTAAATTCTTTAAAAAAAATCAGCAATTATTTTTTTCCGCCTTTTTATGTTCTTGTGAATATTTTAGTTTACTAAGTTAGTTTTAGTTTAATATTTTATTTTTAAAGCTCGTATTTAATTTTTAAATAAATATTTCTAGTTGCCATTAGCAATTCCATTCAATTTGACTATACCTGGCCTCGATATTTTAATACTTAACTCAATAACGTGAAACATGAGAGTAATGACACATTATTTTTTTTTTCATGGATCACATCATGCACCTACAGATATACATGATGTGATTACCGGTCAAAGTACCTATCAAGTTTACCAATCAGTAAAAGTATTATTCATATTTATTACATAATGTTTTCAATTCAATCTTCCTTTTAAAATAAAAAAATAATAATTAAAAACTTAAAAAACCCCCGTCACAAAAAACACCTCCAAAAAGTTGAAAATAAGTGGAGTTTGCCTTTTAACTTTTCATTTACCTAGTAATATTTTGATTCAACGGTTGCCATGTCGGGGGACCGTGAAATGTTCCGATAATATAACGGAGAGCTTAACCAGTTAAGGTCCCCCGACATCGCAACTAGGTATAGGTACCTATCAAAAGTTAAAGGCAAACTCTACTTATTTTCACTTTTTGGAGGTGTTTTTTTGTGACGGGAGTTTTTAATTTTTTTTAAATCAATTAGTGAGATGTAATTAACTGAATTTCTTTTAGTTCTACACAAACTAGTCAAATCTCTTCCAAGTGTGAATCCAAATTGCATTGAAATTAGGCACTTTGATTAATTTTTATTTGTCAAATCTCACCTTAATTAAAACTTAAGGATAATTAACAGGACATTGTGCTGATATTTGATAAAACTATTTTGTTTCCTACCGGTTTCCCTTTCAAGTGTAACATAACCATAACATTGGTAGATAACAATATTATTATGTTTTTCCTAATAGTTAATTAAACGATACATCATCATCGTCATCATCGCGTTAGCTCCGGTCCCATCCGAGAGTATCTCTTCAGAGTCCGGGGACCACTTTCCGTTTTTTACTCTACACTTTGCACGATAATCGACCTCCTTGGTAAAGAACTAGGTATAGATTCGCATGTCATCTTAAGAGGGGGTATAAAGGAAAATTGCCGATCTTTGATTTGATTTTTGTACCCGAAAGTGTGCCTCAAATGAGCTTGTTTTTTTTAAATAGAAAATACGTTATATCTGAGAGGTACTCAATTTGGTGAAAACATAAAATAATGATATTTTGTCGATAAAATAAGATCACAAAGTTAGGCCTAATTTTTGATTATAATTAATTTATTGTCAAGATTATTCCATATAACTGAGTCAATTTTTATGTACAAAGTATAAAATTATAAAACCTAGTGACTCAATTTTTCACTTTGTTAAAATTATCTGGAATTTACGAGTAATTAAAAAAAAACTAATTCGGCGCTTACGACGTTCTTATTCCGCGCATAACGGTATCTTGCTATCGCACCTGACCCGAGGTGCCGGCCATCTGTTGTTTCACCAATTAGTCGGGGTCGCCCCGTTGAGACAAGAGGACTGTTTTTCTGTTTTCCGTCGAAAAAGTTCGTCGAAATTATGGGAAATAAAAAAAATCAAAAGATAAACTCTTAAAGAGAATCTAAAAGACTAAGAATTCCACTCTTGGCTAATTGTCGAAAGTAATATTTCTTTATTTTCTTTACTTAGTTACTAAGTACAGTTTTTGTATCAACCGTTGCCAGGGAGCCCGGGTATAGTATATGAAAATCAAATAGATGTCTTAGACCACATCACGTTTGAAGTATGTAACTAATGTTATTTTTTATAGCAGTAATATAATTATATTTTGCGAAAGTACTTATACATTGTATTATCAATTTTAATGCTTTTCAGAGTTGCTTCAGCTCGTAATAATAATAATAAAGATTTATTTCAGGCAAGCCCATATTTTTGTTAGTTACATTGCTCTTATGATCTAGTGTTAAAAATAAAAATAAAATAATCAAAAATCTTAAAATCTGCACTTGTAATATAACATAAGCTGATGAATCCGATCCAGTCGCATCGCTTAGTAAAAACTGTAACTTGTAAGCTTATTGCAATTTTTTTTCTCACATTCAGTAAACATTTAAGATTCTATTCACTAAATAGAATTAAAAAATATGCAACGTTGTAAAATCTAGACACGCAGTAGCGTGTAAGCTAAGTTCAAGCAAAGGAACTGGCTAGCCAGCGCCGAGTGTAATAAAAACAAGTAGAGTGGTTTGAGATTCACATGGTCATTCACATTAGTTATGTACATCCCGACTAGTACTGTTAATAAAAAAATATATTAGATAAGTGAGTTTCAAAATCTCACTACATAATAAGCCATTTCCTTTGCTTTGGTTAAACATTCATTTATATAAATCAAGCAAATCAAATATAAAACAAGTAATAGAAAAAATCGACCACATGGAACACAGACGACCGCCCGTGGAAGGCTAGCTCAGAGTAAGAGCACTGGAACGCCAGGGTTCACGGCTCTGGCGTTGAAGTCCCATTGTGGTTTGAATTTTTCGAAAAATTTGTCCAAATTGAATATTTTTAGTTTCACGGCCTCGTAATATCCACATTATTGACGTCATATGCATAGAATAGCTTCAACTCTTTTTGTATTTCCAATTATAGATTAAACAGATATTTTTTCAAATTAAATTTCTACCGTGATCGTCTAATTTTATGAACTGAAAGTAATATCTTTAGGCGTCTTGAACCAATTTCAGTATGAAATATACATTTATTTACCTTATTCTTATCTTCTCATAACAAAATTACAAGTATATTACATGTAAGCATTTTGTAATTATTATTGAAATAAATATTTCTATAACTTACTTTTTCGTATTATTTATGCACTACCTGTAAAATTATTCAGCGAATCGTCAGAGTTCTTAGGGTGATTTTATCTAAAACATAACAAATTTTAATAATACAGTGAAAATTTATTAAAATTTATATCGTGATAAAACTGTCTTAGTATAAATATTTGACGATTTCAAAAAATATGCATTCATTTTTTGACCACTATATTTTAAGCTGTTTATTAAAGCTAAGCTGCTTATGTTTATTTTACAAATCGCACTCATTTTATCTATCACCAAAATAAATTTATATATTAATATTAATTCAAATTCCAATTCAAATATATTTTATTGCGATATACGGGTATACAAAGATACAAAGATGTTTATTAATATATCGATGTCTTTGGCGAGTATCTGAACATCGATATATTCCTAGAATGATCCACGAGGCTATTGAAATTAAAAAACACCCAAATTTTATTAGAGAGGATGGATGGAACGTACCACCAGCTTGGGACCCAGTCATCCACTTAATCAAACCCAGTAAGCAGCAAAATCCAGCAAGACTTAACAACACAGTGAGCTCATTCTGCGTAAATTTGCAGCAGCCGAAACGTCAGCTTAAAAAGTAAATAATAACAAATATACACGATAGAATCCGTAAAAAGTGGTTTAATTTCAATGCTTATGTTTATTTTACAAATCCCACTAATTTTATCTATCACCAAAAATAAAATTATTGTGTGTTCAAAGTATACCTTATATAGATAATGATCCAGCTCGTACTTTGCCAAATTTTATCTGATTATTTTGGGTATACTGTGCGCCTGCGTACTAAACACAGCGGTTAGCTGCCACACAAAATACTGCGGGGCGACAGACGTGTGGACAGACGAGAGCGGGACGTATGAAGTGTGCGGGTGAAATCTGACTTTTTTCTAGCTTTATGCGCGCTCTTAAACGAAGATATCAAGGCATCAAGCTAGCTGTTACTCGTCATACCGGTGTCGCTTCTTCAACTTCTTCTTCTTTATTTCAGTCTATACCATTGGTGGGCCAACTTTCTTAATGGGGGGCCAGAATGAAATTCAGAGAAGGGCCAAAATTAATATGAATACGAATAGCAGTGCGAGGTAGAGGCAACTCTCAAGCAGCTACTGTGACACCGGAACCTATTTAATACTTCTGGCCCGACAAAATAAATTATCACAGGCCATATACCTACCATACATTCTTTTGCCCGCCGACCGACGCGGATGGCATACATGTTGAAGGACCGTCGGTCGGCGGGCCGGATTATATGCCCAGGAGTTGGCCCGCGGGCCGTACTTTGCCCATCTCTGTTCTTGGAGAATTCTACCCTTCCAGTTTCCTCGTAGGACCCCTACGAAAAGAGATAATAATTATAGGTCCTTATTTTCTACTTCTTATTGAATAATAGGTACTTACTCGTATATTAATCCAAAATGCAATGATATGATAAATGTAAATACCTATTTTAAGATTGTTTCACCTAACGATATACCTAAATAGTTATCTCAAAGTGACCGTGTGTTATAAATAATTGTTATCTAGTGTTATTATTTACACATAAAATGAGCTCTCTACCTAAATCTTAGTCTTTTCGAGGTTGCTGAAATGAAACCGAAAGCTTTAAACATAAAATTAACAAGTACCTACCACTATTTCAAATCGATTTTGTATGGGAAAATTTTAGTGATCGGTCCAGGCAGGATTTGAATCCGCGATCCTTCTCTTACAGGGAGAATGCTTTTAACCACTAAGCTACCATGCAGAGCGAAGGCGAACCGGACGTCGGAGGTCGCAGAATGACCTTCGTCCTCCATGAGCGCTGGCCTGGGGGTGACCGGTGGAGCCGCCTATCACCCTAGCAGAAGCAGGCCGCGGCGGTGGCGCAAAGTGCGCCTCCCCGTAACCGGGGCTAGATGGGGACATTTTGGTCCCCACAACCCGAAGGGGGCCATCTCGAAAGAGATGGTCCTGGGTCTGTCGGGGTGCGAGAGATATGCTTTTGGCAATCTCACCTCCGGCAACCAAGGACCCAAGATGGCGTGCGTTTTAGTCGGTTCGAGTCCGACATAACCACCTCCACCGGCTCTGTGGGGGTGGTATCCGTGGGGATTTTTTTTTTTTTTTTTTTTTTTTTTTTTTCCAACATTCTACACAACGCTATCTAGACCCATGGTAAGCATAGCTTAACTAGCTTGTGTTATGGAATCTAGAACGCGGATAAACATACTTAAATACATTTTTTTTTGTAAATACATACATATTATACATAGAAACACCCAGACCAATGCAAATAGCCATATTCATGCATACAAATATTTGTACTGAGCGGGAATCGAACCCGCGCCTCCTGCGTGGCAGTCGCATTCACTACCGCCATAATAAACGATAAAACGACGAAAAAAACGATAAAAAAAAAAATACCACTAAGCTACCAAACCCACCTCCGAAGTAATCCAAATCCTTCCTCTCTTTATATATCCATCTTTGAGACGATGATGGTGTAGTAATCTACCGACGCTACGAGTCATGTTGTCGGAACCAATGAATGATTTTTAAACATTGATTTTTGATTACTCCGCCCAAATATTTGAATGAGTTCATAAGCATTTAGTATGCTACCCAGGAGCTCTTGATCTTAAGGCGAACGATGCTTCAACTCCCAAGTTACATATTCATGAACGTAAAATAACTATGATTACAATTTTAGTTCACATTATTAAAAAAATTACCATAAGATTTTGTTTTTCATACCATTCACATGTTTAGTGTATGTTTTTTAAAGTAAATTACACATTTGCAATTTTAACATCAGTAAGCAGGCATCATCATCATTAACTCCTGTCTACTTGTTTTTATCCATTGAAAACGTAATCACTATCAGTGTTAACACTGATAAGATTATAATTATTGTAGGTACTTAACTCCAGTATCTGGGTCCTACCTATGATGACAAATCAAAACTTTTTAGAACTATTAGTAAATGAGATTTAAAAAATAATATGTTCGAAATTTGAAATTGAATCTCTTTGCTTGTAGTCATATATTTTTCTTTTGTTTTGAAATTTAGGCGGTTAAAATTAATGAAATTAAACGACGCTAAGGCTGAGTTCCACTTGTGCGTTGCGCAGCGTGTCGTCGCAACGGAGCAGGTATTTCTTAGAAATCTAAAGGAATTTGTCTCATTGCTATAATTTTATTCGATTAAACATTTCTAAGACTGCTCCGTTGCGACGATGCAGCGCATCACACAAGTGGAACCTCCGCCTAACGAACTCGTGATTGAAACAAGAGAAGGATTTCCTGCTTAGTACCGTCTGAAAGAAAAGTATCTACTTAATGAAACATTATTATTTTTTCTTAGACAGATTGCCTTAAATAAATCAAGGTAGCAAGTAAACACATATTTTGGCTTCAGATCTTTTAAGTAGTCTAAAATCCACGTGGGCGGAGAATAGGGCAAACGCTGGTATAATGTAAACATACAAACATAAACTCACGCCTATATTCCCGGAAGGGGTAGGCAGAGGTGCTAGCACCCACATTTCGCCAGTTTATGTTAAGATCCCAATGTAATAGTTGGCGAGCCTATTGCCATTAACCGGGCACTTATAAACCTGCGATAAATACACACATAACTTCGAAAAGCATCAAAAAGTCATTGGTGTGTGCCATGGTAAACCTGGGATCGAACCCGAGACCTCGTCTCTACTGTCCAATACCCATACCACTAGGCTACAAAGTAAGCTAAAGTAAACGGCTATCAAAATGTACAGAAAAATACCCTTTATCGTTGACTCTACCGAACAATTCATCAGAATACGGTTAGGTATTATTATGCAGCAGCATGTGTAAAAGCATGACGTTAAAATCGACACTTACAATAAACTTGCAGGAAAACTTCATGAATCATTACGGAAACTCATACCTACCTACCGTGAAAATAAAAGATTGCATTTACGTATGAAACAATGACGTAGTAGTTACGTACCTCTCAAGGGTATTGTTTTATTTACACACAGGGAAAAAGATAAATACAAAATTTAAGTGCGCATTAAAGTATCATGATGACGACAAAGATTTAGTTATTCAAAAGGAAAAATGTTAAGGAAGAATTCATTAATTAAGTGCATAACTGCATACCTAATTGTTAATTGTGACTCAAATACAGTAAATGAGGTAGCCACCAAATTATTTCACTAAAAGATGACAGACATTTATTTTACACTAGCTTTTGCCTACGGCTCCGCCCGCGTGGATGTCGTTTGTCGCGACCAAACAAAGCCTATGTCTTTTTTCATGGTCTAATCTACCCCTACCTCTTTTTTTTTGTTTTTTTCGTGCGGAAATCCCCTCTGCCGGAGCCGCAAGGGAAGGTTATGTCGGACTCGAACCAACTAAAACCGCACGCCGACTGTGGGTCGTGGTGCTAGGCCGGAGGTGAGGTTGTCATCGACATATCCCTCGCACCCCGGCTGACCCAGGGCCATCTCTTACGGTTTGGCCCTCCTCGGGAGGAGGGAATCTACCCCTACCAAATTTCATAAAAATTGGTTCAGTGGTTTTTTTAGTGTGAAAGCGTAACACACAGACAGACAGACAGATTTACTTACGCATTTATAATAATTAATAAGTATGGAAGTAAAATTGAAATTAGTACAATGGAAATAAAATTATAATTATTTTAGTTTTTTTATTTATCATTTTTTGATTTTGTCAAATAGGTAAGGACTTCTTTCACAGAAAATGCTTCTATGGTAAACAGTTTTACGTTAGTTTATTGTGTGTTCAACGGCTCCTTGTTTGTCACTAACAAGGGCAGCGTCTACAGTCGCTAATGTATTAAGTCAAGACAGAATGTGTGCTTATGCTTAGAAAGGTATGTTAAGATAAGTATTGATCCTCAGCCTTCAAGTTAAAATTCAACCTTTGTGAAATTGTGAATACTTAATCACCCAGTTAACTGTAACTGTAATGCTAAATTTGTAAACTTGGTAATATCTAAAGAATTATTATTATAAAAAAAAAACAAATGATAAGTAGAAGTATGAAGGTACCTAGGTACTTATTTTATTATAGGGATAAACAAGGGTGAGTTGCATGTAATGCAATTTAGATAAGTTGATGGAGTTAGAGGGAATATTAGTAATTTTGGTTCTAATATTCATAAAAAAAGTGTCATCAATCACTTATGGAATAGGTAGGTGCCTACCTACTTACTTTGCGGCAAATAACCTCTCCAAGTAAGCTAAATTCTTGTGCTAGTAGTGGGTTCACGACGGTAGTGTAATGGCCAAGATTCGAACCCGAGACCTCTCGATCGATCGTAAGACCGATTCCTTAACCATTAAGCTACCGACGCTTTAACTTTGCTCAATAGAAGTAGGTAATTTCGCGCAGGCATTTCTATTGTCTTTTAATTCTGTTATTTGTATAGATTACTAGCTGTCCCGGCGAACTTCGTACCGCCAATTTTTTAGATCCCGTTCCCGCTGCACCATTTAGGGGGATGAAAAATAGATGTTGGCCGATTCTCAGACCTACTAAATATGCTCACAAAATTTCATCAAAATCGGTCAAGCCGTTTCGGAGGAGTATGGCAACGAAAACTGTGACATGAGAATTTTATATATTAGATATTATTTTTGTTTTTTTGTCCGCAATGGACGCTAAAACTACTGAACAGATTTTGATGCTATTTTTTTGTTATGTAGCTTGAGTAGAACTGGAGATATTACCAAAAGAGATACATCAATGCGAGCGGAGCTGCGAGTATAGGCTAGTTACGAACAAATTCAATTAAAACATGTTTGTTACCTGAACATAACAGCAAACTTTTATTTAAGAACTAAAAAAAAAAAAAAAAAAAAGAACTAAATTTTTTTTTAAAGAATATTTGACCCGGCGAACTTAGTACCGCCAATTTTTTCCACCCGCGTGGCGTTCGATCCCGTTCCCGCTGTACCCTCTACTATATATAAGCCTTCCTCTTGAATTACTCTATCTATTCAAAAATCTGTAGCGTAGTTTTGAAGATATACCTAAGCATACTTACATAGGGACGCGGAAAGGCGATGGAATTTTTGTATTTTTACGAAGCTTTTAGTTTTCCACCTTCAGGATCTGATAAACGCCAAGGTTGTTTATTCTAAGTAAATTAAGCTACATGAACAATAACGTCATCGGGCGTGCCCGCACTTCGTCGGTTAATCAAGTAATAGAAGGGCCAAGAGTGAAACTTATAATACAATAGGTACGAGAATATAAGGTTCTTTACAATTTATATTGCCTGGAAAAGTGATTAGAATAATAATCTGATCTGATCTAAAAGTATGAAATAGCTGACAGCGAAGATACTAAGATATTTTGGGATTTGTAGACCTACTAACTTAATGAATTGAACCCCGTGTTAATAGCCGTCTTTTTATAATCCCCTTTTAAAGCTTTTACTGACATTATCGTTGTCTCACTAGGATCTCATAAATTGTGCTCTATATACGCGCAGTACACGTTTATTGTACTTATAGATTACTAGCTGTCCCGTGCCGCCAATTTTTTCCTGCCCTCGTAGCGTCAGATCCCGTTCCCGCTGCACCATTTAGGGAGATGAAAAATAGATGTTGGCCGATTCTCAGACCTACTCAATATGCTCACAAAATTTCATGAGAATCGATCAAGCCGTTTCAGAGGAGTACGGGAACGAACATTGTGGCACGAGAATTTTATATATAAGACTAGCTGTCCCGGCGAACTTCGTACCGCCAATTTTTTCCTACCCTCGTGGCGTCAGATCCCGTTCCCGCTGCACCATTTAGGGGGATGAAAAATAGATGTTGGCCGATTCTCAGACCTACTCAATATGCTCACAAAATTTCATCAAAATCGGTCAAGCCGTTTCGGAGGAGTATGGCAACGAAAACTGTGACACGAGAATTTTATATATTAGATTACAAAACAATCTGCGCGCGCCATCAGGGCCTTTTATATCTCGCGATTTAGGTCCAAGATATACGAATTGAACAATCCATACTGATATTATAAATGCGAAAGTAACTCTGTCTGTCTGTCTGTATGTTACGCTTTCACGCCTAAACCACTGAACCAATTTTGATGAAATTTGTTATAAGGGTACATTAGACCATGAGAAAGGACATAGGCTATATTTGGTCGCGATAATCGACATCCACGCGGGCGGAGCCGCGGGCAAAAGCTAGTACCTACCTATATATGAAACATCCTGCATTTAAAATTTTAATATTACTTCTCGCGGAATGTTCAAGATCCCTAGTTTGCTAATAAAGATATGCAATGCAAGTCAAACTAGTTATATTAATAGAAAAATAAACAGATAAAGGCCGGTTGGTAGACTAGTTTCATAAGACATACATACCGGCCTAACATACTCCAGTTTGCAGTAGCAAGGGGTCCCTATAGACCCGATTCCTGCCTGCTCGCTCTACTAAGAGATTCGTGGTAGAATTCCATACAAAATTGTGGTAGAATTCTAAACAAAACTGCTATAAAAGGGGAGACTTTTTCCCATTGGCTTCCCTTTTCAAAATTTTCATCTTTCACCACTGCAAGCTTAGTTTGCAATTGGTTGCCACTGTCTGGGTAGCACATCGGTAGCTATTCAGCCTGCTCACTGTATTCACTTTCTCACTCAATATCTCTTAACCATCTTTAATATTTTATACGTGAATATGACCATTAATTTAATACACCCTCCTAGCGTTCAACAGGTCTAGCAAGCCAACAGGTCTCACATTTTGCAACAGGTGTTCATTTTGATGATTGACAACAGAAAGAACCAAGTGTGCTATATTATAGCGTGTATTCCATGAACCTCAAACAGTTGAAATTTTCACATTATGATGTATTTCTGATGCCGCTCTCGACAAATACTAAAATCAGAATAAAATAAATAATTATGAGGGGCTAATGTGGTACAAATAATGTATGGAACCACGAGTTCGAGTTGGACTTAACCAGTTTTTATTTTATTCTTCTATTCCAAATACAGGGCAATGTCGAACTGCCCACGGTCTGCCCAGCCTCGCTGAAAGCGGTCATCTGATGCCTGTAACCCCTCGGATGTCATTCGGGTTTTCAGATTACAAAAAAATTGCGTAATCTTCTTTCCCAACACCGGTAGAGGCGCTGTTTTATGTAAAATACAGTCCTTCACTGTGTTTATCTACTTGAGGGATAATAAAACACAAGTTAAATATACTTTGCTAGTTGCTACTGTTTGTATAATATACTCTCTGTATCATTTAATTGTATTTACTTGTGTGAATTTTATAAGGTACAATTTAAAGGATTAAGAGACACGTTGTAGAATGCACAGACAGGTTACTCAGAATCATGCTATTTAATTTAAAACTACTTTATACGACTTCATTTAATTTTTAATTAGGAGTGGTGACAGTAAGAAGAAAATGTACAAAATAGTTCCTACCTACTAGATTTTGCCCGCAGCTCCGCCCGCGTGGATGTCGATTATCGTGACCCAACATAGCCTAAGTGTTAATCCAGGGTGTCAGCTAACTCCATAACAAATTTTATTAAAATCCAGCCGTTTAGACGCGAAAGAGTAACTTACATCTATCCATCCGTCCATCCATATTTACAAACTTTCGCGTTTATATAATATTAGTAAGAAATTTTCTCGATACCATGTCGATCGCAGAATCTAATATTTTTCTGCCTTGAAGATTTAATAGTACCTAGGTACTGCATTGGTAGTCTGTGACAATTGTTAAGGCTAATGATGGTGAGCTCACCTCGGCCTTGATATGCAAAGATAAATAAAATATCATGAAAATTACCTACTTCCGTTAACACCATTTCCGCTGCATTGTATTTTATACAAAAAACGTATCAATAAGTATAATGTACACATAGTTTGCGCAAACTAGAGAGTCATTAGAATTTTCAGACCATAGTAAAATAATATACCTAAGTATAATATATTAAAATAAATAGGTATAAGTACTTACCTATAGATGTACCTAGTACAGATATATTTTACATTCATAGAACAATGTAGAGACTACATAGTATTTTTTCATAACATTTTAACTGTATGGCTGGCCAAGTTGTCATGTGATTAGGATGATAGTTGTTCACGGTCTATATCACCCTATTAAACTACTAAGTACACAATATAAAACATGATTTTTTTGACAGTAACAAACAATAGATAGTCTGAACTTATGCAATACATTTTATTGGTGATTTTCGTGCTGAAAATGCATTTCACTTATATTTTCCGCTCGTTTTGGGATGGGCATTCTCAGGGATGGGCACACATCACAATTCACGGGAGGGAAGTCTGCGCCAAAAGCTTGTGTGTCTATAAGCATGATTATGATTCCATCAAGGTTCCATCAAGCACTTCACGCGATAAAAAAATTTCACTTTCTTTTGTCGACGTTTCGGGTACAATGCGTGACCACGGGTGCAGCATCGCACCCGAAACGTCGGCAAAAGTAAGTGAAATTTTTTTATCGCGTGAAGTTCTGAATAGGCATAAATAACCATGTTAAGTAAGGTACGTTATGCATGGGGTTCCAACAAGAACCCCAGGCTTTAAAGTTCTTGATGGAACCTTGATGGAATCATAATCATACTATGGCACGAATAGGCATAAATAAACATGAGGTAAACCGCGATAGTAGCGTAGATATAATAAAAATAAAAAAATAAAATAAAAAAATTAAAAATAAGCGACTTATTCAGCAAATAATAATTCACCCTTAAATCACAGCATACTGTTAGATAACCTCTGTGGCGCTGGCGTAGCGATAGTGAACGTAGTCGCTACGCAGGAGGCACGGGGGCAGATCCTCGGTCAATACATATATTTGTATGCATGAATATGGGCATTTATCTACTTGGTCTGGTCGTGCCTCGGAGAGCGAGCCGTCGGTCCCGGTTGCCATACGAACATCTATCACATCTATGGCAGTCGTTACGGGTAGTTGGAGCCCTAAATAGTCTAACTGCGTGCCTCGGAGAGCTAGCCGTCGGTCCC
Organism: Eilema sororculum; assembly: GCA_914829495.1. Lineage (NCBI taxonomy): Eukaryota > Metazoa > Arthropoda > Insecta > Lepidoptera > Erebidae > Eilema > Eilema sororculum. The sequence continues at coordinate 11,287,616 of OU618552.1, read as the reverse complement.
GGTTGCCATACGAACATCTATCACATCTATGGCAGTCGTTACGGGTAGTTGGAGCCCTAAATAGTCTAACTGCGTGCCTCGGAGAGCTAGCCGTCGGTCCCGGTTGCCATACGAACATCTATCACATCTATGGCAGTCGTTACGGGTAGTTGGAGCCCTAAATAGTCTAACTGCGTGCCTCGGAGAGCTAGCCGTCGGTCCCGGTTGCCATACGAACATCTATCACATCTATGGCAGTCGTTACGGGTAGTTGGAGCCCTAAATAGTCTAACTGCGTGCCTCGGAGAGCTAGCCGTCGGTCCCGGTTGCCATACGAACATCTATCACATCTATGGCAGTCGTTACGGGTAGTTGGAGCCCTAAATAGTCTAACTGCGTGCCTCGGAGAGCTAGCCGTCGGTCCCGGTTGCCATACGAACATCTATCACATCTATGGCAGTCGTTACGGGTAGTTAGAGCCCTAAAAGTCTAACTGCAATGCTTCGATATCGCCTTTAGGTTGTGGAGGTCATATGGCAGGCGCTTCACGGTAAATATCGAAGTTCAGCCAAATCCGCAGTTAGACTGCTAAAGCGGACATCAAACTACAAGTGCGAAGCTTCAAATGCCGCTAAGATAAGGTGACCTCCCTTAACAGATTCCGATAGAAATTAGCTACTAGGATTTTTTTCTGCGTCAAATCCTAACTTTTTTGAAGTACTTCGACCTCCATTTATATTTAGACTAGCTGTCCCGGCAAACTTTGTTTCGCCTCAAAATTAGAATCAATTAGCTGTATCAAATTCTCCTAATTATTTTGAGAACGGAAAGCATTTCGATTCGGGCCCCAAACGCCCACGGAGCTCCCGACACTAATAGGTCACCGGGGCCCATACTTACACCTACGGAACCTATATACCTATGGGACCCATACAACCATATACCTCTACGCTCAAGGGCGTTCATACTACCATAAACCATCAATTTTTCGACCTAAATAAAAAAATAGCCACCATAAATATTTTCGCGGCCCAAGCAACGGGCATTTTGTTAATTTAGAAGAAAGTCTAATAATCACCCTCTGACGATATTTGCACGTATTATGTCAATTCTATATCAAACGTCAGATAACATAGAAGAATATCATACAGCAGTATTAGAATAATAAACACATTTTTTTCCAATTCGTATTCCAAATTCAAAATTTAGACTTGGCGTATGTCGGATCAGCTATTTTATATGGTGGTTATGTATTCTTAAATTTTCCGCGCAATTTTCTTAATTTTTTCTTTCATATGAACCTTCTCCTAACAATAACGTACACAACAAAAAAAGAATTAGTGAAATCGGTCTAGCTGTTCACGCGTGATGTCGTGACCAAGGGAAATAGGGGTTCATTTTTATATATATTATTATTATATAGATTAGATACACACGTTTTACAACAGTGATGGCATTGCTGACAGTTCAAATAATAGTCTTTTGTAAATCGAGTCGGATTGATTTTCTTTATAGTAGTTGTCTCTCTGTTTACATGGAATGGAAGTCATTAGGAAATGTATTATGTACATATTTATTAATTATTGTTTGACTTTGACATACCTAGACAACATTTATTGCGTAAATTGATATTTTTCAAACTCCCTCAAGGCCGCTGGCGACTAACACGCACGCCGTCTTGGGTCTTTGGTTGCCGGAGGTGAGATTACCGAAAGCATATCTCTCGCACCCCGGCACGGCAGACCCAGGACCATCTCTTTCGAGGTGTCCCTCTTCGGGTAAGCTTACCATGGGTCTAGATAGCGTTGTGTAGAATGTTGTGGAATATTTATTTATTTATTTACTAGCTTTTGCCCGCGGCTCCGCCCGCGTGGATGTCGGTTATCGCGACCAAACATAGCCTATGTTCTTTCTTAAGGTCTAATCTACCCCTATGCCAAATTTCATCAAAATCGGTTCAGTGGTTTAGGCGTGAAGGCGTAACATACAGACAGACAGACAGACAGACAGACATAGTTACTTTCACATTTATAATATTAGTATGGATTGCTAGCTCGAATGCTTAGGTACTGTACCTAACTCGATGAAAGGGTAATTGAAATTGGTTCATGGTACGTAACAACTTAACCTTTATTATTCCACGGTTGTTTTTTTTTTTTTTTATATAGGGCACGTCAATTAGACTTCACCTCGCCTGATGTTAAGCAAAGGCAAAGTCTCGGAAAGAGGGTCACCATCGGAAACATGTACCATGTTAACAGTGGTGGCACTCAGCTTGACGGCCTCGTTAGATGCCTTTTCACGCCCCGCTTAAAGGACCCGGGACTGTAGGAAGAAGGAAACACGTGAGCTGGCAGGGAGTTCCAGATCTTAATGGTGCGGCATAGGAATGAGCCACTGTTGTGTTGTGTTGTAAGTGTGACGTCATAACATTCGGGTGGTCGCCAAAAATATCCTCGTCTGTGGTACTCGTCTTTACTCGTGTTGAGAATTCGCGTAATCACTATGAATGACTGGTCTAACTACGACTCACCATACCAAATAGAATTACTTCTCTACTTTGTTGTTTTGAGTGTAGGTAGTGTAGGTACTTTAGTGTTTACATTACGAAATTAGTAAAATGCGTTGAATTGAACCTTGAAAATATTCAGGTAGGAACGCAAAAACATAAAAGAAAACCCTACTCAATTCATCCAACGGAGTGAAAAAGATACGTAGGTATATAGAGGTATCTTTACATTACATTGGTGAGATCACACAGTAGCAACTTCAGATAAAAAAATATGATAGGTATACCTACCAATATACCGGAGTACCTACCTACTTAGCTTGTAAACAACAATAAAAACTAAACTGAAACTACTACTAACCTTAAAGACGGATATTATATAGAAAGGAAATTTGAATTGGTTCAGGTGTAGCTCAGTACCAGGGCATGCCGTCATAGAGGCGGCAAGGCACATCATGGGGGAATGACTAGAGAGGCCACAAGGCAGCCTCTCGTATCGACTGACGCAGATTATCACCGGGCACGGGTGCTTTGGGCGGTATCTGTGTCGGATCGAAAAGGAGCCAACGTCCGAGTGCCATCATTGCGACGCGAGCGAGGACACAGAGCTGCACACACTGAAAAGCGCACCTAACTCACCATTCCGGGGGCGAGTCGGGGACACCGAGGAGGGCTAGACCGTAAGGGATGGCCCTGGGTCAGCCGGGGTGCGAGGGATATGTCGATGACAACCTCACCTCCGACCTAGTACCACGACCCACAGTCGGCGTGTGGTTTTAGTCGGTTCGAGTCCGACATAACCTCCCCTTCCGGCTCCGGCAGGGACGTTCGCGCGAAAAAAATATAGGTGTAGCTCAGTAGCTCAATTGGTAAGAGCATACCCCCTGTAAAGGGAAAGGTCATGGGTTCAAGCCTCACCTGAGCAATTCATTTTTCCTGATGTAATGGAATTGATTACTTAGCATTAAACGCTATTAAGTTTCATTTAAAAAATTCAACTGAACATTTAAATGACTAACGGTACAAAAGGCACAGCAAATAAAATTAATTATTAAGAAATAAAAAACCCGACTGCAAAGTACCACCCATTTGCAAACCATAAACCGGAAAAAAATATACCGCCTGGGCATTCTACTAAAGCAAAACTATTGTTAAACCACAGAGATTGCAAAAAGCGGCATTAAAGTTAAATAAACTAAGGTCCAAAAGTTTGATGAATTTGTTGATGTTTGAACAAAAGTTTCATTACACTCTTTTATTCACTCTGCTAACAGTTATTTAATATTGAACTTTAAACGCACTTTAATCTCTATTATGTATTGCCGCTTTTTGCAATCTCTGTGGTTTGACTATAGTTTTGCTTTAGTAGAATCGAGGCCCTGCTATCAAACTTGTTTCGATATTTTCAGCATAAGTCGGATTTTTATTTTAATAATTTATTTTATTTGTTTATAGTTGTATTTTTTACTTTGCAGTCGGGTTTTTGTTTGCATAATGGGTAGGTAATTAACTCTATTTCAAACTTTTTAGTATTGCGAAGCAACAAATTAAAATTTTCATTTTTTTTATTTATTATTTATTTATACAATTGTATATGTAAAAATAAATATATTTATTTATATAAGTAGTTGCTTTAAGAATAATCTCAAGGAGTTAATAATTTTCTAAATGAACTTCCACCTTAATTATTATATTTTTGTTCATATCTCCGGTTCTACTCAACTAACTGTAATGAAACAAACGTAAGGTTTTAAGTCTGATCAAGACCTTTAAAACAAATAAAACAGCCGCGGTCTAAAAAATTTGGGAGGACCCGACAAAAAGCCTACTTCAACATTCTTTATTAATCTAGAGCCTAGCCCAAACAACATAACCGCCAAAGACATCAAATACATCTACAACACTGCAGTCATCATTGAGGATCCTAAAAAAAGAAATACAATTGTCCAATGCACCAAATGCCAGCAATACGGCCATTCCAAGAACAATTGTATGAGGCCATACCGCTGCGTTAAATGCGCAGGGCAACATAAAACAAGTGACTGTACAAAAAAAGATCGCAGCACCCCAGCGAAATGTGCGCTGTGTTTGGGAGAGCATCCCGCAAACTATAAGGGATGTGAAGTTTACCGCGAAATCCTTAAAAGGCGAAGTAGTCAGATCTAACACGCTAGAAGACAGAACCCGGCGCCAGTCCCTTCGGCACCAGTCCCATCGGACATTAAGTCATATCCAGAGCTAACTAGGGACAAGCAGAAAAGAAGTCAGAAGGCCCACAATGTAAAAGAAACACAAAAACAACACACCAGAGAAAAGCAAACACCATATGATCGGACCTATTCGGAAGTCGCTGGTGCTCAAAATGCCAAAAAACCTGAGAGCCACGAGGAAACCAACCAAAAGTATGAGCCCTCAAGGATATGCACACACCCTTCAAGGAAATCGTCTGAGCAAACACATCACACTACTAAGGATGAATCTTTCATGCTAACCCAAGTCATCCAAGATCTAATGACTAAGCAAACAGAAAAAATGGACATGCTATTACCGCATATAGTAATATTTGTGATGTCCAGTGTTTAGCAATATATTTAAAGTTGTCAACGTTATGTGGATCAAAAGTAATAACAATAAGAACAATGGTATGTACCTTCTTAGTCTTGATTACCTACACTATGATTACTTATTACCGAATTTATATTAGTATATAATTTAATTTAATAATTAATAATATATGGGAATATCGGGGACCTATGTATATATAAAGTATATACATGGGGTACCTGTATTTAGATGTGCATGTTATTCTTTTCTAAATTTATAATGATCATTTTAAAATTTATAATGCTTATAATGTATATTTAATGAATAATTAAAACAGAATGAAATACTGTATACTTACCTAAATGATAAGGATAGAAACAGGGAGCTTCATTCTGCCAACAAACTGTTTTACAGTTTGGCAGAAGTTAAATGTAACAACAGTGTTAATGTATGTAAATAAAAATTTATTTCATTTCATTTCATTTTTCTAATGAGTTCACTTATGGGACTCATTACGACCCTCGTCGAAAAACTGACGTAATGCTCTCATTAAACCTAGCGACATGGAACATTGATGGACTTGCACCGAAGATCAATGAAGTGGAAGTCTTTCTGGATATCCATAAGATTGATATACTTCTAATATCAGAATCACATTTTACCTCTAGAAGCTCAGTCAAAATAAAAAATTATACAATTTACGACACTAAACATCCAGAGGGTGCAGCGCGGGCAAACGGAGGAACAGCTCTGATCATACGATCATCCTTAAAACACCATGAGCTACCGGAATACCAGACAGAACACCTACAGGCGACCACAGTTGTAGTGGAAGGAAAAGCAGGCAGTTTCAACATCTCCTCGGTGTATTGCCCACCCAAGCACAAACCTAAAGAACAGCAATGGACGCACTTCTTCCAAACACTTGGTTCTAGATTTATCGCTGGAGGTGACTGGAATGCCAAACATCCCCACTGGGGCTCAAGACTAACAAGTCCACGAGGGCGTCAACTAAAACTATCAATTGAACGCAACAATCTAGCGACACTATCTACGGCTGAACCAACACACTGGCCCACCGACGAGAACAGACTACCCGACATCATAGACTTCTTCATCTGCAAGGGCATGTCACAATACTTCACTTCGACCAGTTCCTGTCTAGATGGTTCCACGGTTCACACTCCTGTACTCCTAACCATAAGTACAGTCCTATTTAGATTACTGTAACTATACCTAACTAATATTGTACCTTACTGTATCTGTATTTTTGTGGATAAATAAATTTTAATTTTTTTTTTATTTTATTAGAGTACGAAAGAACACCAAACCTGTACAACAAGCATACTGATTGGGATTCTTTCCGCGACATCATCAATGAAAACCTTAACCTCAGGATCTCTCTAAAATCACCTGAAGACATAGAGACAGCTGCAACCCAGTTTACAAACTTAATTCAAGTGGCATGCTGGTCGACTACTCCCGATATACCGTACAAAAATCCCAGACACAACTCAGTCCCATGGGAAATAAAAAATAAAATCCAAGAAAAAAGGCGACTTCGCAGAGTATGGCATAACACTAGACACCGGGAAGACAAACAAGCATATAACAAAGCGATTAAGGAACTGAAGGAATTGCTAAGGAACGCTAAAAACGAAACTTTAGCACAGCGTCTGGAATCATTAACAGCGACTAAGTCTACAAATTATTCATTGTGGAAGGCAACATCAGACTTAGACCAGCCAAAATACACCAGACCACCCCTCAAAGTAGATGGTGGTAAGTGGGCTAGAACTCCACAACAAAGAGTACATACCTTTGCAAACCACCTAGCTGAGGTATTCCAACCCAATGAAGGCATTGTCAATGACTCTGACATAGATGACATTCTGAATCAGGACTTTCAGTTAGACATTCCTATAAAATATACAACCCCACAAGAGGTATTTAAACTTCTATCTCGACTCGACAACAGGAAGTCTCCGGGATTTGATCATATTACCAAAGAGGTTCTTCTTCAGCTGCCAAAAAAAGGGATGGTCTTCCTCACGACCCTTTTCAATAGCATTATGAGAGTAGGTTACTATCCAACCATATGGAAAATCTCTCAAATCATAATGATTCTCAAAGAAGGAAAACCGACTCACGAAGTTGGCTCATATAGACCAATTAGCCTCCTACCTGTTATCTCTAAGCTTTTTGAAAAAGTTCTGCTGTTACGAATCCTTAAAACCATGCAGGAAAAAAATGTTATTCCAGACCACCAATTCGGTTTCAGACAGAAACACGGCACTATAGAGCAAGTGCACAGAGTCGTTGACCAAATAAGGAAGACCCTAGAACATAAGGAATATTGCTCGGCAGCTTTCTTAGATATCCAACAGGCGTTTGACAGGGTCTGGCATAAGGGACTACTCTGCAAGGTCAAAACCCTGCTACCCCATGCGTACTACGAGCTACTAAAATCTTATATCTCTGGAAGAATATTTCAAGTAAAAGATGGCGAATACACCTCCAGGTTCCATGAAATAGAAGCGGGAGTACCGCAGGGATCAGTATTGGGGCCGGTGCTGTATACTATCTTCACATCTGACCTACCAGATTAACCAGCTGTAGTAACAGCTACATTCGAAGATGATACTGCCATCCTTGCAAGTAGTAGTAACCGCAATACTGCCTCTCAAATCCTCCAAAAAGAGTTAGACAAAATAGAGCAGTGGTTAAAAAAGTGGCGAATAAAACCCAGTGCTACAAAGTCTACCCACATCACATTTGCACTGCGCACTGGAGATTGTCCTCCCGTACATCTAGGAAACACTACATTGCCACACAAGGACTCAGTGAAGTACCTGGGTATGCACCTGGATCGGAGACTCACCTGGAGAACACACATACAAAAAAAACGAGAAGAACTGAACTTGAAATCTCGAAACCTCCATTGGTTGCTCGGAAGAAACTCAGTACTGAGTATAGATAACAAACTCCTTGTATATAAGATCATACTGAAGCCTGTTTGGACATATGGCATCCAGCTCTGGGGATCCGCATGCAAATCCAATGTTGAAATTATACAGAGAGCTCAGAATGGCATTCTCAGAAGCTTGGCAAATGCTGCATGGTTCCTGAGGAATAGTGAACTGCACGAAGAGCTCAAAATAAATACAGTCAGCGAAGAAATTAAGAGGTTCTCAACCACCTACAAACAGCGAATAGCTATGCATTCAAACCCCCTGGCTGTAGAACTTACGCATATAAACTACGCCAAGCGGCTAAAAAGGAACCACATAATCGAGCTGGATTTGTGACCGAAGGAAGAAGAGATCGAAGGATCCCTTTTCCCACACGCCTGCTGAACATACACATCTGCTCATAGTTGAAAAAAAAAAGACTGATCGCAGATTAAAGTGGAACACAAAAAAAAAAAAAATTATATAAGTAGTTGCTTTAAGAATAATCTCAAGGAGTTAATAATTTTCTTAATGAACTTCCACCTTAATTATTATATTTTTGTTCATATCTCCGGTTCTACTCAACTAACTGCAATGAAACAAACGTAAGGTTTTAAGTCTGATCAAGACCTTTAAAACAAATAAAACAGCCGCGGTCAAAAAAAAATTGGCACCAAAAATCCGCCATTTTGTTTTTCTAGAAATTATTCATATACCTACCTGGTGTCACTCACACAATTACTACGATTTAGATGACACCTTGCATGTCAAAATCCGTCAAGCCGTTCAGGCTGTAGAACGTGCTAGAATTTTATTAATTTTTTTCATTTTTGCGCCATAAATCCGCCATTTTGATATTCTAGAAATTTTAATATATACAGTGTCACTCACACAATAACGACGAATCAAATGACACCTCGCATATCAAAATCCGTCAAGCCGTTTAGGTTGTAGGGCGTGCCAAAGAAATGGCTATACATACATACATATTCTTGTACAACATTACCCTCCTTAATTCGGCAGTCGGGTAAAAACCCTAAGTTGGTATCATTATTCTTTTTACCTGTAAAAAATCCTTAAAAGCATCAGTTGCTGGAAGGATTTTCGACAATTTACCTTGAAGCGTAGATACGATGTTTTGTTACACAGTTCATTTAAAGATTTAAAGACTCATAAAAATATTATACCTACGTGCTTTTTGTAAGATATAATCGAGTAAATTTTATTTCTTTACCTGTTGGCTATAAACAAGAAGTGTTTTGTGCAGTTTTGCATCTATCAGTCACGATCAGTGATTACCGTGTGATAATTTCATTATATGTGAAGATTAACGTTTCGTTCTATTGTTCTGAAATTACGACAAATTCTTTAAACATAACAGTTCCATATTTAAAAAAATAAACCAGTTTCCAGAACAAAAAGATGACAGATAGCTAATTTAGGTAACGAAAAACATCGGAAAAAATGAAATGCTCAAGTGAGACTTGAACTCACGACCTTTCCCTTACAGTGGGAATGCTCTTCCAACTGACCTATTAAGCCACACCTGAATCATTTCAAATTTTCCTTCTCTTTATATCCGTCTTTAAGGGCGATTAATTAAGGTATTTCAAATGCTTAAAATGGGGTTCATACACTCTTCAGTAGGTAATCATTAGGTCTTTCTTCATAGGTCTTCCCTCGCAAGTAGGCGTGGGGCGATCTACCCTATAGGTTTACCCTTCCCGCTCTAACACATATTTAGCTCTATGCAGCTTTTATAGGAGTGTCATCTGTCTGACTCTGACCTCCCAACTCTGAGAGTTGCCTCTCTGGTCAGAGTCTCGTCTGTGAACCAACCTCTCATTGGATATATTGATGGGCTTCTACTAAATACAATTTTTTTTAAAGAATATTAGTTACCGAAACTACAAATATTCCCTTTAACCCCTCCAACTAAGCTAAATTGCTGGTGCTAGGTTTCACGTCGGTTTGTAATGGCCAGGATTCGAACCCGGAACCTCTCGATCATAAGGCCGACTCCTTAACCACTAAGCTACCGACGCTTCCTCTATTCATCAAGCTATTTTAAATGTTCGGTTAAAAGTAATCTCAGTCATAGTATATAAGATCTCAGTCTCTACTAAGATTTAACTTTAATTCTACCTGAGTAACGCAAGAAGTGTTTGATGCGGTAATATTGGTGAAGGGACCTGTGAAGGGAAAAATGATTCCTATCTTTCTAGAGCACTTTTGTTCAAAGAAATCTTATTTCTTTGGGATAAATAGATACGAATATCCTTGTAGGCTTGCATTTTGAAAGTTTTTATCTCTGCCCACCATACTGATTCCAAGACCAACTTGATGACTCGATGACGTTAGGGAATTATTTGGTTCCTATCATAAGCTAAATTACTAAAATAAGTTAAAATCTGTATAAGATGAGAATTAGTACCTTATCTGAAATGGAACATTCGATTGAGGGATTCATATAAATAAAACCAGCGAACTGCGAGTCGGACTCGACCATGAAGGGTTCCGTAGCAGCAAGTAACATAATATAAAAGTTTTCCTCTTTGGAAGTGTCTCTACCTATTATAATAATATCCAAAACGTGGCTTAGGCTCCGCTCACCCCCTGGATCTTGACCTTTGCGATTAAAATACTCCACTCGCCCCCTTTTTTAGGGTTCCGTAGCCAAATGGCAAAAACGAAACCCTTATAGATTCGTCATGTCTGTCTGTCCGTCCGTCTGTCTGTCTGTCCGTATGTCACAGCCACTTTTCTCCGAAATTATAAAGCCTATTCTGTTGAAACTTGGTAAGTAGATGTATTCTGTGAACCGCATTAAGAATTACACACAAAAATAGAAAAAAAAGCAATAAAATTTTGGGGGTCCCAATACTTAGAACTGAAAGTCAAAAAATATTTTTTCATCAAACCCATACGTGTGGGGTATTTGTAGATAGGTCTTCAAAAATGCTATTGAAGTTCCTAACATCATTTTTTTCTAAACTGAACAGTTTGCGCTAGAGACACTTCCAAAGAGGAAAAATATGTGTCCCCCCCTCTAACCTCTAAAATAAGAGAACGATAAATCTAAAAAAAATATATGATGTACATTGCTATGCAAACTTCCAACGAAAATTGTTTTGAACGAGATCTAGTAACTAGTTTTATTTAATACGTCATAAACCACAATTTTCGCCTTTCATTCCATTAACTCAAAAAAAAAATAAAAAACAATAATGAACTACTAAAACTTTTATATTATGTTACTTGCTGCTACGGAACCCTTCATGGCCGGTTTTATTATTTTGGTGTAGTGACTCATCCCTTGCCACGGGGCGAGTTAAAAATTGACATTTAAATAAATATTCTAGTGGTTTGAATCGCCCCTTGAGGTATTTCTTTTGGGCTTCACCAAATATAGGTAAGTAGATACTTATTTTGATATAAATCATCACTTCACTATCATCATCATCACTATCATCATCACTATCATTTAACCATCACTTCATTATCATCATTATCACTTTCACTATCACATCACATATACCATCACACATTAAGTATATAAAACAAGGTCGCTGTCGCTGTCTGTCCGTCTCACGTATGCTTAAATCTTCAAAACTACGGAACGGATTTTGAAACGGTTTTTTTAAAGATAGAGTGATTCAAGAGGAAGGTTTATATGTATAATACATGCTTAATATAGTAGAGAGTGCAACGGGAACGGGATCTGATGCCACGCGGGCGGGAAAAAATAAATTGACGGTAAGAGGCTCGCCGGGTCATACGTATGCGATATTGTATCTATGTAATATAAGTATATCTACTTTCGTCAAGGATTAGGTACCTACCTACATAATGATAGCTAGGTATATTATTTTAATTAGTTCCCTTTTTTTTCACAATTAATAAGTAGGTATTTATTCATGAAAATTTTTAAACTACTAAGTAGAAATAAAATAAAAGAAACCAATTAAAAACTAAAACTAAGACTAAAATTAAAACGCGTCGTAGAATTCCTCCGCATCGCATGCCTCTTGTGGCAGTTTCCCAGAAGACTGGCAGCCGCAGCATTGCCACGTTGTATGGCAATGCTTATTCTCTGACCTAAAAAGAGGCCAGCCCTCTGGTCACGAGAAGCGTCGACCTACTCTTCGCAATCTCCCTGAAGAGATTGTGAGCGCTCGGGCCCCAAGGTCCGAGCGATTAGCGCTTATATATTATATTAGTTCCCTATATAAACTTCATTTGAGATTTTAATGCATCTTGAGGAAGTCAGCGATTTTAAATTATTAGCAGCCACTGGACGAGTTATGTACAATCACTGTAATTAAGTAGGTAGGTACTTATATTATGGGCAAATAAAATTACCTGTGATTGTTTATTTTAATTATTTTAACAACCACTAATTGAAACATGAATATCGTATTACGTAGGTAGGTACCTTAGATGTGGGAGACACGTTTTCATCGTACACACACTTCATATGTATAAAATCTACTATACTTACTTATATCTTGTCTTCACTTTTTTGCATAAAAACTTCATCTTACTACATAAAACTGTTGACACTGTGGCATCGTGTGAAATAAATTGTGTCGCATAGAAAATTATATCATTTTCATTATTTTTCTTCTTGGCATGTAAATAATAAATAAATATTCTACAACATTCTACACAACGCTATCTAGACCCATGGTAAGCTTAACTAGCTTGTGTTGTGGAATCTAGAATGCAGATAAACATACTTCGATACTTTTTTTTGTATACATACATATTATACATAGAAACACCCAGACCAACGCAAATACCCATCTTTATTCATACAAATATTTGCACTGAACGGGTATCGAACCCGCGCCTCCTGCGTAGCAGTCGCGTTCACTACCACCACGCCACAGAGACTAAATATATTTTCCATTTTAAAGATATAAATATTTCGATTATTATTTTGGAGATCTTTACGAACACCCTACTCCGCTACATACTTTATGTACTACTAGCTTTTGCCCGCGGCTCCGCCCGCGTGGATGTCGGTTATCGCGACCAAATATAGCCTATGTCCTTTCTCAAGGTCTAATCTAACTCTATACCAAATTTCATCAAAATCGGTTCAGTGGTTAGGGCGTGAAAGCGTAACATACAGACAGACAGACAGACACAGTTACTTTCGCATTTATAATATTATATAGTATGGATATGGATATGATAGTTCTATTTGTAGCATGCAAGAATTGCCTGACGCAGCTATACGCAGCTCTCCCCGTTATAATACTGTTTCCGTGCCCTGCAGGAACCTATTCCTGTTATGTAAAGTATGTGCTATTCCAGACTATTATCTTTTATAATGAACTAAGCTGTGATTTAGCACTGGGATATATTCATTGGGTATTCTACTGACTAGTCAAATCAGTTAATTTTTACTAAACGTCAAAACGATAAACGTAGCTTGTATGAAAAAAGATTTAGTGACGTCATAATTATTGTACGGATAGGAATAGACAAGGATAAAATTTGTAAATATGATTATTGATTAGTCTGATTCTTCCGTAGCTAATGATTTAAATAGATTTTTTAATTGCATTGCATTAACACATAGTTATAGGTTGGTACAGTCAGCATCAGAAAGATGTAGACGAACAAATTACTCAAAATAATTTTTTTTTTTTTTACCCCTTTCCAGTTGACTGATCGTTCAGACATTTGACTGATATTTGGTACAAATACTTAGTTCGGATAATAATACCTACCATTTAAACCAATAAAACAGTTTGATTGCCTGACGCAGCTCTTAATACGAGAGTTTCAAGATCATTTTGAGACTTCATCGTCAAGGTATATCTGACGCTGACTAGTTTTTGCTAATAGCCTTTGTCGAGTAATCACATGATGCTTGCGTGTGATTAATATTTTTTGTTTTCTTTATTTCAATAAAACTGGCCCTCGCTTCTACTAAAGCTAAACTAATTGTAGCGCCGCAGTCTCGGCAATAATTACATTAAATTTTAGACTTTATTTCTATACGACTAAAGTCCAAAATGAAATGAAAACAGTTTCATTACACTTTTTCAATTGCTCTCTAAAGTCATTTAATTTTGAACTTTAAAATTATCGCTTTAAAGTCTTCTTGCTTTTGCCCGCGGCTCCGCCCGCGTGGATGTCGGTTATCGCGACCAAACATAGGCTAGTCCTTTCTCAAGGTGTCTCTTCCCTCCTCTTCAGTGATTTAAGCGTGAAAGTGTAACATACATACAGGGCCTCGATTCTATTAACGCAAAACTATTGTCAAACCAAAGAGATTGCAAAAAGCGGCATTAAAGTTTAGACTTTATTTCTATACACTAAGGTCCAAAATTAAATGACAAAAGTTTCATTACACTCTTTTATTCACTCTGCTAACAGTTATTTAATATTGAACTTTAAAAGCATCTCCTTAAAGTCTATAATGTATTGCCGCTTTTTGCAATCTCTGTGGTTTGAGAATAGTTTTGCTTTAGTAGAATCGAGGCCCAGACAGACAGAGTTACTTTCCCATTTATAATATTAGTAGGTATGGATAGGGATTATTTAATGCCGTTTTTTGCATTGACTGCGGTACCACAATGGTTTAGTTTTATTAGAATCCGGGCCCTGGTGCTTAGCTAGAAACTTTGTAGAAAGGATAACACCTTTAGTCTCAGTAGCCCGGTTGCTAACAGTAGTACAAGTTTACACTGGTTTTCAGTAATCTTTGGATTCTTTTGTGACAAACGAGTGTCCCAACCTACCCTTATTATGATCCTTCTATAGTAGTCAGTGTATTGTTCGCTTCGGCCCGCTACGCACCTTCTATGGTTACTGGTCAAAATATTCGCAAACAAATTAATTCCGTGTCTGTACATGTTTTTGTGTTCGTTCCAAAGTTTTCTTATTATCTGTGCCTCTAATCTTTCTCTTTTAATTTATGAACTTTTTTAAGTGTGTGTGTATTTGTTGATTCTGTGTAACTATTGTAACATTTTTTATCACTTTCTTTTTAAATTCGTTGTTTGTGTACATTTTTACTTATTTCGTGGTGTGTTGTGACCCCGATATTATTGAAAGTTTGAAAGCACGGAGTAAACCAGCTTCAGCAATGATCGGTAACAAAGTCTTAGCTATTCAGCATCTTCGTCCTCAATAGGAATACTTACCGCCAATCTACAGTGAACACTTCAATTTGAATGCCTTTTGGTAACAATAGCATGTAGACACTATACACTGCATCTTTAGTTCACAAGACATGCACTACTTTCTGATCTACAAAGTACCAAACACTTCGCAGCAACCACCCCCTGTTTATAGAATTCGCAACTCTATACTTACCCCTTACGAAGCACTTGCTAAACAGCGGATGAAGCTTTGGCGCAGGCTTTTCGCTCAAGGAAACACCTATTAAATTCAGCATTACTATAGACGTAAAATCAATGAACGGCGTCATACCATAAGCCAGTTTGGATGGTTGGATCCTCTCTATCTGTATCGTTCCTCCTCACCGAGCATGCCGTAGAGATAGAACGTTAGAAAGAGGTTGTGTTTTGCTTATTCTGTCTGTAAATAGCCGTGGTGTGGATGGATGATCAACACACGTTACTTATCTATATGCACACACAATATTAAACTTGCTCGTGGTAAAAATGCCACGGGTATTTTGGTAAACTTTTTAAAACAAGATTAAAGATAATCCGATGCATCTTATCAATTCCTTATCCAAAATTTTGGGATACCATTCAATGTGCTTGACAATGCATTCTTAACTCATTCATCTGTTTACAATGAAGCTTTGGCTTTTGTACACAATATACATGTCTGTGAAGGTCTCTAATGTAAGAAAAAAGGAAATTGCAACCTTAGATCATTGCGCAAATGGTATAAGATTGCAACTCATGTACAGTCAACTACAAAAGTAGCTTAACAAATTCTAATTTATTGAACACTGTGGCCCCTAAACCTTACATAAAATTGTGAAAAAAAAACATTGAATATGTAAATTAAGTTTGTCTTCTGGGAATCATAACACTTCATTTACTATAGACAGATGCATTCCATCATAAGAAAGATTTGTAAAAATATTTTAGTGTTAATAACTTATGGCGTTGACTGTACGTATAAGTATATCCTTATCCTTCACCGATCTCCGAAAGTATTTCGTTTCTAGCTCAACATTTGTCTCTCTCACTCTTTAAAAAGAAAGGGGCTTACTGATTGACGTAAATTGCAAATCTTTTCACTCGAATAAACGATTGGTCATAACTCTGAAGATGTAAACCAGATTACAAGGTTATAAATATAGGTCCCAATTTAAATTCATCGCTACATACATTGTTTTTATTCGAATACAAACCGGTTTGTGAAATGAGGTTCTACTTATCAATATTTTTTAAACCACCAAGGCACAGAGTAACTGACCACTGACCTGTATCAACATTATTGGTCTGTCCTGCTTTTAGTCAGGTCAATGCTAAGAAGCTGATATGAAAGAATGCTAAAACGATCAGAGCAATATTTTTTCTCTTCGAAAAACATTGGAAAAAATGAAATGCTCAAGTGAGACTCGAACTCACGACATTTCCCTTACAGGGGGTCTGCTCTTCCAACTGAGCTATTGAGCGACACTTGAATCATTCCAAATTTTCCTTCTCATTATATCCGTATATAAGGGCGACGGTGCAGCCATCTACCAACATTCTTACGAACTATTGGAAACAATGAATGATTTTTCAACCATTTTTAAACATTGAATTTTGATGACTGCGCCCAAATATTTGAATGATTTTTTTTATAGCATTTATTATGCTAACTTTTAAGTTCGAAAAACATTGGAAAAAATGAAATGCTCAAGTGAGACTCGAACTCACGACCTTAACTTAAAAGTTAGCATAATAAATGCTATAAAAAAAATCATTCAAATATTTTTTCTCTTTCATTCATCCGGGTTCAAAGCCATCTTTTTCTTCATATCATCTTTCATACAATCTACAGCACTGGCTATTCTACTGATTAGTCAAATTAGTTACTTTTTACTAAACGTCAAGACGATAAGTTAATATGAAAAAAGATTTAGTGACGTCATAAAATTTAATAGTCAAATCAGTTACAATTATATGGTTGGGTTGATGATCAAAAATAAATAAAAACTATTATAAGAACCGACGCAATTTTTACCGCTCTTTTACCATTCTTAATTTAATTCAATTTTTTTCTTCCTGTCTAGTCACTATTTTTTAATCATCACTTCTGACTAAGGTATTCTGTCTCAGCCTTGGTTGGAAGAAATCTACTTTTCCTACTGTTCTATCTAGTATTGCTTTTAATAATAACCACTTTAACTATAGGTTCTTTAATATACTTTTTTATGTTTTATATATTCGAATTATCTCTCGTAAGGTAATTGTGATTGATTGTTATAATTTTAATACTTGCAAAGCGAGGTCAGTAACACAATACTTAGCAACTAGCAAGTACATAACGTTTTTTTAATTAGGATTTGAGTACCATTTCTTTCGGTTCAATGGAAAATTCTTATGCTCTACCCATCGAGGATGGCTCTACGTCTCTGTCTCATGGGTCAGCCGGGGTGCGAGGGATATCGATGACAACCTCACCTCCGGCCTAGCACCGCGACCCACAGTCGGCGTGCGGTTTTAGTCGGTTCGAGTCCGACATAACCTCCCCTTCCGCCTCCGGTAGGGGAGGTATCCGAGGGGATTTCCGCACGGAATAAAAATGGGTGGAAACATTGTGAGTTGGAAAATAGATGAGGGCTTATCCATACTATAATATTATAAATGCGAAAGTAACTCTGTCTGTCTGTCTGTCTGTCTGTCTGTCTGTATGTTACGCTTTCACGCCTCAACCACTGAACCGATTTTGATGAAATTTGGTATAGGGGTAGATTAGACCTTGAGAAAGGACATAGGCTATACTTGGTCGCGATAACCGACATCCACGCGGGCGGAGCCGCGGGCAAAAGCTAGTAATATTATAAATGCGAAAGTAACTCTGTTTGTCTGTCTGTCTGTCTGTATGTTACGTTACGCCTTCACGCCTAAACCACTGAACCGATTTTGATGAAATTTGGTATAGGGGTAGATTAGACCATGAGAAAGGACATAGGCTATGTTTGGTCACAATAACCGACATCCACGCGGGCGGAGCCGCGGACAAAAGCTAGTCTATAATATAATAAATAGGTAACACGTAATACGGGCCAAAATTATTTCTGTCTATCAGTAACATTTTTATGGATTGTACGATGTCAAATCTTATGCCTTTTACAACACCCACAGGAAGAGTCCGGCTGGCCCCTTGTATTTTACTTCGCCGCGAAAATAAGCGGCTGTAAGACTTCTTCCATATTCATTCATTTTGACAGCGTCTGTGGCGGCTGCACGCGACTGCCACGCTGGAGGCGCAGGTTCAATTCCCGCTCAGTGCGAATATTTGTATGCATGATATGCTATTTGCATTGGTGTGGGTTCTATGTATAAAATGTATTTATTTACAAAAAAAAAGTATAAAAGAATGTTTATCCGCATTCTAGATTCCATAACACAAGCTATAAAAGCTTACCATGGGTCTAGATAGCGTTGTGTAGAATGTTGTGGGATATTTATCTATATTCATGGTCATGTTTTTATTAAGTAATTAGGTAGATAGGTGTCTACTTATAAATATCGAGACAGCCAGATTACATGTAGTTTAGATTTTTTTTGAAAAGAATATTAGAACCGAAATTACTAATATTCCCTCTAACCCCTCCAGCTAAGCTAAATAGCTTGTGTTAGGAGTGGGTTCACGTCGGTAGTGTAGTTGGCCAGGATTCCAACCCGGGGCCTTTGAATCGTAAGGCCGACTCCCTAACCATTAAGCTACCGAGGCTTTTGTAATTGACTTCACCAAGCCACTTTCACCAATGTAATCAATCTCTCTCTATATAAATATTTGAATGTCAGTTTGTTGCCTACAACTAATTAAAAAGTGCGTGTCCTAAACATATTAGCGACATGTGTTAAGTGCTACCCTCAGTATATAGCATTATTGGGCTTTGACGAGGAGCTTGAGTTAATAATAAATTGCGCACGTCATGCGACTCATTCGATGGGTGTTTGTATTTCCCCGTGAACCAACTTCTACCGGTTTGAACTGGCCGTGATAGCCTTGCTAGGAGATATGATGTGATGTTTATCGTTTGCTGACAAATGCGTATAGGCTTCGAAACGGGTGCACATAATAATATACCTATCTATATATAGATATGAAATGATACAATGATTACATGTTTGTTTTAAAAACCGTAATAAGACCCAGGAGCATTATTTTTCTTTTAAATATAAAAGTTGTGCAGATGGCGTTTCAAATTGTAGGCTTTCAATTAATTTCTTATGAATTATTGTAATAAGTTAAACCGGATGAGAAATGTACTGTAACAAGATTTCCCAAGTCCTTGCTGTTATCGAGAATTTCCTAACAAGAAAACATCGTAAAAATTGGCCCATCTTGAGTAAATACGCGAACGCGAACCAAAGTCGCAATCGTTACTTCTCCGCCCTCGAAACAACGGTATTTTATTAACCGATGCTTGTTATTTCCAGATATCCCGTGACGAAAATTATGTGGTTGAGGACAATATTGAAAAACTTCTTAACGATAAAACTACGCGAAGAGTTCTACAGAGATAGTTTCCGGTAGTCCACCGACAGAGTATCAAAACATGGCTGAAAATAGGTAAGAGACAAAAGCAAGAGAAAAAACGAAAATTTAACAGCAACCCATGAAAAATATACCTACATCCCAAAGCTGTGGACCAAAGTTTTAGATTATCGGTATAATGCACAGATAAAAGGGAATTTATTCCGCAATCGGACTCAAAACCGAACACGAGGCTTTTTAAACATTCTAGCGATAAGGCTAGTTGCATCCGAAGGTTTTAACTTGGAGTCTGGGGTCTGCTTTACCAGTTTAACTGCGGATTTGGCTGAACTTCGATATTTTCATTGAATCAACTACCATTTGACCTCCACAACCCAAAGGCGCCATCGAAGCGTTGCAGCTAGAGCAACTCGAAACCGATAAGCGAGGCTTCGCCAGGATTAAACTTTACCCGAGGCCCAGATCATAAAATATTATCAATACCGGCTATTAATAACGTATGACATGCCGCTTATTATGACGAATTCGACCAACACTCGTCTACGTAGATACTTCTCTGATTTCCTATATAGCTTGTTACAGACTAGCATTCGAAATCAATGGCTACTTAATCTCAAGTGGACTTTTGTATAAACTCTAAAATACATTATCATCATCAGGTTTACCATTTCCTCATCTGACACGGAGTCGAAGAAAAATGGCATCCATATGGGAGCCAGTATCATCTCGCGGCCAATACGGTCGTCAGCTGATACCGTCGAAAGAGGAGCCGCAGGGGTCACTCCGAATGCTCAATCATCAGAGACATGGCTCCACGATGCCGGGTGGAGAAGGAAACGATCGCTCGCCCAATTGACGAGGGAAGCCCTACCGAGATTAGAAAATTATAGAAACTCTAAAAGAGCGTTGAAAAGGCCGAGTCTTGGGGAGTTGCATGGAGATCACTTAATAACAGAGGAGGTATGTACTTTAATTATCTTTATTAACATTAATTTGAATATATTTAATTACGAGCCAGCTAAAAGTCAAGATAACTTCACTTGATTACATAAGGATTTTCATGACGCATTTTAATAATATTCTAGTACCTATAATCTGTAAATAGGTATTTTAGTTTTAGTTTGATTCTGCTATAAGTATTATGTGTTATAATAGAAATAAATGTATGTATTACATAATTTAAGAAAAGATTTGTTTACTTAACCACGTGGTGACGGAGATAAAATCATCACTCCGTCATTAATCATCCGAAGGGTGTCTTAAGACGCTGCTAACGGAAAAAATCGCAGATAATATCACTGCAAGAGAAGAAAAATTCGAAAAAAACCCTGTACCAACCGTATGGCCAGCGTGGAAACAGTAAGTCAAAGACTCCCAACATTGGGAGAGGCATATGTCCAGCAGTCGACTGCGTTAGGTAAATTGTAGTCCTAGGCCCGCCGCTAGCTCTTGCCTTGGCGTCTCAGCAGGCGTCGAGCAGTGCGATTTAGAGGTGGCTCTCACGCAGCTACTTTGACACCGGAATCGGGACAAGGCACTAAGATTATTTTGAGTATTGTTCGTCAAGATCGATCTGATTTTTATTATGTTACCGGCAATGTGTATAATGCAGGCTTTCTATACTTTGCGTAGGCATTGTATAGAACCGGATTATGCACATTCCCGGTAACAACTACATAAAATGTCCTTACATCTGATTTCCGAGACTTGTTGACATTCATATAGGTGTATATAATGATTCTACTCGTTTATAATAAGTCGTTACTGGTAAAGCTAATAAAAGCCTCAGGCACATGGTACAGAAAACACCATGTCATCTTTTATGTGCTTAGTATATTTCACATCATTATTGATATCCTGTAATCAAAGTGTCGTTAGTGACATTAACATTAGTAAATACCCTGATTGTAGGTACATAATAGTGATAATCATCATCTTAACTCTTAGTTTTCATAGTAAATAATTACTGGCATATATCAGTATTAACTGTTGCACGTGGCTCCGCCCGTATTGATGTCTGTTATCGCGACCAAATAGCCTTCATTTCATTTCCAGTACTAATAATGTGTGTACCAATTTTCATCACTGTTTGACAACCGAACTAATGCAACTGAATAGTTGCAGTAGTCCGATTAACCGAACTACCATCGGACTACAGCTACACAAAAGGAACAATAGTTCGAGACCGTTTGACAACCGGACTACTGCTACTGAATAGTCGCAGTTGTCCGGTCAACCGGACTAGTAACCGGACTACTGAGACTAAAGGAGGTTATCTTTGAAAATGATAAACTTTATACCTGCTAATCGACAGATCCCCCTGCTGAGCCTAATAGGCCAAGTTAAATGTAGGTGAAATAAGCATACCTATCCTGGGATAGGGACCGAGTTGAAAACTACTGTTGCAACCGGGTACGCTTTGATGATGATGATGAATGGTCATAATATCATGTGCGATATTAAGAATCCGTTCACCATATCACTTGATGACACGTAGTAAGAATGTGCAGCAAGGCTACACTATTTTATGTGATCAGTCAATACTATAAACTATACAGCAAATAACTGTTACAATAACGTATTGTCACAGTTATGTATTGTATGTAAGGATTATTGTGTATGTATAACGTGAGTATGTATTATTAGTATTTATACAAATTAGACTGTTAACCTTTCCGTAAATTGTTCATTCTTCTGTTTGCACCTACCTCAATGTATCTCTGCATCACCCTAAGGTAGACTGGCAGATAATGCCTTTGGCATTAAGTCCGCCTTTGTACAACTGTGCATAAAGTTTAAAAATAAATAAATAACGCCCTGTCCCAGAACTATTTAAAAATAAAATAACTGCTAATAGTTTCAAATTATCTGTTAGTTCATTTGTATAATAACCAAGTATTTATGGCCTAAGATAAGTGGCCTAAGTAGTTAGTTAGGGACAGGTTGTGTCATAATTATAAACCACTGATGAACACTGATAACAAGCTAGAGGCATAATTTGAATTTTGAAACCCCGTAGGTATTAGATAACCCTTTAAGCAATTTATTAATTTTCATCATCACTATGGGAATCTGCCGGATTTGTTGACTTGTAAGATTAATACCTTTTTTCTATAGCATATATAAAAATAAATTGTGGGCATATAAATCTGATTATAGAGTATAATGAATACTTAGGAGAGTTCTGATGCTGATTGTACAGTTGGCCAAGAGTCATAGACTTAGAATACCTGAGAATAATATCATCTATAAGTAGAATACTTATTCTTATCTATGCTTTGAATACATTACTTCTGTCTACGCCAAGACTTGTATCAATTTTTTTTATAGTGTTTGTAAACACTGTCATTGTCAGTTATAATTATCACTTATCGCTGCGATTCAAGTTTATAGTTTATAACGTTTCAGTTTTTACATTTCAGATAAAAATCTTAAACATTGTTAATAGTCAAATGACTACCGTCTCCGTTCCGTCAAAAAAATATTGTATCACATGGTCAGTCTGATAGTGGATAGTGAGCACACTTTATGAAATCAATGTAGACTCTCTTCCTTCTGATGTGCCAAACGCATGTATAAAAACAATTCATAGTACGGTACATTATATTATTTTACATAGTAGGTATGTATAACATTGGTAGGTACACGGCTTCAAGATCATAAAACTATGAGTAGTAGGGCATACAGAATGCGATTGCTTTTCTACTTATTTCATACGTAAGTAATGTTTATCTTGTTAGTTTATTAGATGTGGTTAGCACAATCGATAAAGGAGATAGGTACAGTTGCACCTTTATATACAACTCTATATTAACATTAACAATAGGTCAGTTGGAAGAGCATTCTCCCTGTAAGAGAAAAGTCGTGAGTTCAAGTCTCACTTTTGAGTATTTAATTTTTTCCGATGACTTTAAAGTTAGCATAATAAATGCTATAAAAAATTCATTCACACTCTAAATATATGAAAAATTGCAAGGAGATACGCCTTTGTTGAATGTCCCAATTTAAACTAAGACGCAAAATAACTAGTTTGTCTACGTAATACGAATGTACTTTCTTACTCTGTGTTTTTTACCCAGATCAATGCAAATATACATATTCAGCATACAAATATTTGCACTGAGAGGCAATGGAACCGGCGATCTCTGACTTAGCAGTTGATCATTCTACACATCACAGAGGTCGTCATCTTCATAACCTATCAGTAGCGAATGTAGAAAATTTTCGAAAGGCAAGCCGGTGGAAAGTTGGGAGTATATAAATGTTAACATTTCTTACACGCAGGCATGTGCCTTTACAGCAAAGGTATCTCCTTTCCTTCCCCTTCCCACTCTTCAGAGCACGCCATTGCCACTACAGGATCACCTCAATATCCTCGGTACGGATGTTCGCTGCAAACTGAATAACAAAAACTATATCGAGAGCATCATCAAATCAGCCTCGAGTAAACTCGGAGTCCTGAACAGAGTGCGACGTTTTGTCACGCCGGAGCAGCGGTATCTTCTATACAAGACCCAAATTCGTTCCTGCGTGGAAAACTGCTCACATCTCTGGGACGGCTCCGCAAAGTACTTACTAGATGCTCTCGACAGGTTGCAGCGACGTGCGGTCCTCATTATTGGGAATCCTGCGAGGTCACGAATACCCTCGAGCCTTTGCAGATGTGTAGAGTCTTTGGCAGTATTCAACCGTCTCTACTATGGTGAATGTTCTGATGAACTCTTCCAATTAGTCCCACCCTCTCCTTTCCTTCACAGGACGACACGTGCAGGGCTAAGATGCCATCTGTATACGATGCAGAGTATACCTGCTAGAACAAAGCGTTTCAGTGACTCATTCCTATGCCGCACCACTAAGACCTGGAACTCCCTGCCAGCTCACGTGTTTCCTTCTTCCTACAGTCCCGGGTCCATTGAGCGGGCGTGAAAAGGTATCTGATGAGGCCGTCCAGCTGAGTGCCACCACTGTTAACATGGTACATGTTTACGATGGTGACCCTCTTTCCGAGACTTTGCCTTTAGCTGACCATCAGGCGAGGTGAAGTCAAGCTGACGTGTCCTTTATATAAAAAAAACATTTCTAACACGGTTGCCCTTTGTAGAAGCTTATAGGAATCGGGTTATATGGACCCCTAGCCACTGTTGGCTATTAGTACGGTGAGTAGGCTGATCTGCGAGTAGTGGGAGTATTTCCCTAATCCGGCTGTTCTAATGCCGGTATAGGATAAGGCTCTCGCGTAGGCTGTGCTCTCAGGGTTAGGAAGTTAGACGGCAGTCGTTCCCTCAAAAATCAATAGAATAGAGTCAATAGAGGATTGGGACTACACAGTAATGATATGAAGTAGAGGAGGAAGAGCCTGAAGGCAGTCAAAGGCACCGTGGCTTCGGGTGTAATCAGGATTAACGTCTTTTTGTGATGATGACTGATAATGATGACTGAACGAATTATGATTAATGAATAATTAATGACATACACATGCTCACGCGTATTTCCCTCCAGGTTAAACAGGGACAACACTCAGCCATCTGTTTCTATCTTCCAGACTTCTGTGTATATATATTTATATATATAGTAAAGTTGGTAGATGGCTCTGCCGTCACCCTTGAAGACGGAAATTTGAAGAGATTCAAGTATGGAATAGCTCAGTTGGAAGAGCATTCCCTGTAAGGGAAAGGTCGTGGCTTCAAGTCCCACTTGAGCACTTCATGTTTTCCGATGTATTGGAATTCTGTGTATATTAGATACCATTGGGAATTAATAACTGGTATTATGTATTTCATATATTGTGTTCACTAGACACATAACTTAAAAGGGCTTCTAATATGTAAGTTAATAAAAAATAACAATGCTACTAGTGCATCCTGTAATCATTAATAATAAATCTTTCAGCTGCTAACAATAATAACATGAAATTATGGCGTGGAAGTAGACAGCTGATGCCCATCAGTGGTCGTAAACATGGCCGCGCGATTATTCACAGGAGCTAAGTCATGATAGTCGTTAGCATCACAATAACTATGGTAAACTACTAGATAATAAACTCGTGATAGTGTAGGTAACTGCAGATATTAGATGCACATGTTTGCATTAGATGCACATCCATACTTCCATTATTAATGCGAAAGTAACTGTATGTATATAAGTTACGCTTTCATGCATAAACCACTGAACATATTTTTATGTAATTTGGTATAGGGGTAGATTAAACCTTGAGAAAGAACATAGGCTATATTTGGTCACGATAACCGACAACCACGCTGGCGGAGCCGCGGGCAAAGGCTAAGATTTATTATAATGGTATATTCGTATCTAATATTTATCCGCCTGCGGCAATGCTGAAAACTAAAAAAAAACAAACATTACGACCTCCATGTTGAAATACAGAAATGTTTATGTTGATCTGAAGAGGACAAGGTTATAATATTTATACCTATTGTTTACTAGCTTTTGCCCGCGGCTCCGCTCGCGTGGATGGCGGTTCCCGGCAATTATTCGAATTTTTCTCAACGTACAAACCTTCCCTGGACTTCCACAAATAATTCAAGACCAAAATTAGCCAAATCGGTTCGTGCGTTCTGGAGTTATAGCGTCAGGAAGGAAAACCCGACTTATTTTTATATAGTAGATTTATTTCTGGCTGTGTCTGCAACTTCGTCCTCGTAGACTCAGATCTGGGTTTTATTTTTTCGTGTATATATCTACCTCGGGACTCGTAATTTCGGACCTAAATCCCGAGACTGATGAGGCCCTGGCGAGCGCGAATTGTTTTTTAATAATCTATACATGGTGAATTTGAGCTCGTCCACCGCTCCTCCATCCTCACAAGACAGCCAAAGAAACGTATACTGGGCGTATAAGAGCACATTTTGGGTCCAAGATGTCCCGAGAAATACATACTTTTGTTTGTTTTTCGTATCTGAATAATTTAATTATTTTTATTGCACTTAGGACGAGAAAGAACAACACGCAGCCAGAGATACCAAGTCCCCTACACCTGCACATGGCATCAAACTAGGATGGATTCAGGTAAATATTACCTACAATAATAATTTAATATGTTTTGTCACTTTAGTACATAAGTCTATTTATATAGATTATGTATTTTATTTTCCTTGTGTGTATGCTGATTGTTAAAATAGTTACGTACCAGGCCCTAAACGTTCCATAAGCAGAAGCAGGCCGAGACGCAGCGGCGCGATTAGTGTTCCTCTTCCTTTTTCTGGGAAAAGACGGTCACGCCGTAGTCCCGTAGTAGCGAGGGAAATGCCAGAGGTTACCTACTACAACCGGCAACTGATGGCCCGAGTCGGCCGTGCGGTTTTCGTCGGTTCGAGTCTAACATAATCATCCCCGCTGGCTCCGGCAGAGGGGTATCCTAGTGGATTTCCGCGCGTTAAAAAAAAGTCCCTAAACATTACACGAATTTTGTTACAATTGGGTATTAAGTATCCTATAGTTAAAATAAATTATCTAACCGAGCCTATTAAATTAAGAATGATAAAAGAGCGGTACAAAATTGCGTCGGTTCTTATTTTGTAGTTTTTATTTATTTTTAATCGTCCACCCAGCCTATAAAAGAAACTGATTTGACTATTATATTTTATGACTTCTCTAAAGCTTTTTTCATTCAAGTTATCTTATAACTTATCGTTTTGACGTTTAGTAAAAAGTAACTAATTTGAGTAGTCAGTAGAATACCCAATTGATTAGAACACATCCTGAGTCAGTATTTCCAAGAAGTAAGGAATGTTGACCCAGTATAGGCGCCCCAGTATGTAGCAAATATCCTACGCAGAGGCGTTCCAAATTTAACGATCGATTCATTTTGTATCAATAGCTGATACTAACGCAAATATATGCCAAGATGAGAGTAAAATAACAAGCAGTAAGCATCCCACAGGAAACTCCGAAATACCTAATCTTTTACATAACGCAACACACGGAGTACGGTTTTGTCCAAATTTACTTACAATTTTCAATTTACTTACTACTTACAAACGAGATGTTTGCAATATGGTAATTGTATAATCTGATGTCATTGTTGTTACTACATTTATTTACGTGTGGAAAATCCCGGTTGGGAGTTGTGCAATTTTTTTTTTTTATTCTGGACGCAGAAATCATCACGCAGGCTCTGTCAACAGATTATACAAGTTTCTGGACTTTTCTTAGCAACAGCTATAAGGCTGAGGCATAAATGAAGCAATTTCGTAGCTCTTGATCACCTTCTCTGTGTATCGCCTTAAATTTTTTGTATCGGAGCAATCGCCTCGTTTCTTCAAAATGTTTGTTGCATTGTGACAGACAGGGCCTAGTTTTCGGTAATTGTGGACCATTCTAAAAGACATGTTGTCCAATTTTACTGAACGATTACAAGTAATGGGTCCAATTATTTTTAATTTGTGTATTTAGTGTGAAAAACTTGTTTTTAAATGGGGAAAATCACAGCCTATAGCTTATTGTTTCATACATTGTACTTATATAATTTGTCTACCTAAAGTAGGAACTGACAAGTATTCAAGATTTTGTCCTTCATTTTGCGTCCATTATTTTTGCATGAGACCACGCCGCATGCGGCTGGCCGCATGTCTATTCTTACAACCCATTGAATAGCTTCTATAAAAAATAGAAATACCTACATACGAAACTAGTAGCAAGCACAAAATAAATAAGAATTAAGTTAAGTACCAGTAAGGTCTACCAGACAACCAGTACCTAATGTACCTATATTATAAACTGGGTCATTCATCAACTCGCGGCGATCAAACTCGCGGACGTCCACGAGTTCCACCTTTCAATTTTTGATTATTTTCTTGTCCTCAATTCGCGCGATTGTCAAAATTGACGTATTTGTGTACAGTCAGTTACAAAATTTTTATAAGAAATTTAGTATAGTTTTAGCTAGAGTACTTACCTAGGTAGTTTGCGGTGCGGTATAGAAAATCGATAGACACTAAACTAATGCCTGGTTCACAATCACATTATTTCAGTCCAGTAATCTAGCAAATCAATCTCTCTAGTGCTGGACAGGCTGGACTGCTTTGTGTGCGTTGTGGGCGTTGAGAGGGTTATAACCTAGTATTCGTTCCAGGGTGTGCTGATACCATGTCTACTAAATATTTGGGGAGTGATGTTGTTCCTGCGGCTATCATGGGTGGTGGCTCAAGCAGGGATCGGCATGTCGCTCGTCATCATCCTGATATCGGCTGCAGTGTGCGTGGTCACCACACTCTCCATGAGCGCTATATGCACGAATGGAGAAGTCAAAGGAGGTATGTTATAAATTATAATAATCACTGTAAAAGGCTCATCAATCACAAAAGACTGCTAACAGAAGCTATATTGAATATTTTTTGTCGGTTATTAGGCACTCGTACCTCGATGGCTATAACTCGCAGATCCATGACTATATCTAACTATAGCAACCCTTAACAAAAATACGATATTCTTTTACTTTTGAAAGCTTTTGACACATATTGTTTAAATCGATACATAAGTACCTAGGGTCTAAATTAAAAAATATCTAGGTAACCATAAAAGTAAGTCTTATTTCATTTGGGAAGAGTTTTATGAGTAGGCTCTACTACTTGTCGAAATTCATTAAATAGCAAACAATTATCTTCTATTTATAGGTATTTGTATCTACGTAACAAAAAGTTAAAACATTTAGTATACTTTCACAAATTGTAAACACGCAAGGAGAGATTAATACATGCGATTATCCGGTCATTTAGGTCATTCATCTCTACAGAGGTTAGACATGATTTACATATTCAAAATACCCACCATATACATTACTACATTACATTTAAGTATTGAACTGTACGGATATAAATATATAAAGAGAAGGGAAATTTGAAGTGATTCAGGTCAGGCTAAATAGCTCAGTTGGAAGAGCATTCCCCCTGTAAGGGAAAGGTCGTGGGTTCAAGGCCCTTAAAGTTAGCATAATAAATGCTGTAAAAATTCATTGAAATATTGAACTGTAACTTCAAAGCTGCGGTTGCGTTTATTCACAATTTTATTATGTACTTACATACATTTATAATTTATTTGACATTTGTTTATTTTTACATCATTTTATTGGATTTGATTTAGCTAGAGTGGATGGATAGTAGATATCTTAGAATAGCTACTGAATGTAAAATTTCCAGAGTATTTTACGTCAATAGATTAGGCATGCAACTGAGAAAACTGATATCATAGTAGGTAGTAAGGTAGTATGATACCATACCTACCTAATGATGTTAAAGACTTCTGTATGAATGAAATGAGTCACTAATTGAAGTAGGTAGGTACTTACACCGGTCGTCACTATTTCCTATTGCTTTATTTCATTGATATTGTATGCTTTGAGATTGACATGGTCATTAACATTAAGAGTGGCGATGTTTCAAGCGCCATGATCACGGTCTCATCATGGCGCTTGAAACAGCGCCGAAATATCGGTTACCAAATACAAACTATAAACATGGTAAATATCCCGGTGAGTGTTATACTATTAATGATATTGTATGCTGTCACAATCACGACTTTATTAAAAACCAGTTCTTTTTTATCTCGTAAATTCTCTAACTACACTTTAATTTTATAAAACAGGGCAAGAGCTTGTCATGTCACGTCCATTTCAGACCGCGCATTGCACGTTGTCGACCAGACTAAGACAAATCTAGCTTTAGCACATACGGTCCAGAATAGTACCCAGTGCTAGAGCTAGATTTAACTGAGGACAGATTGTATAGTCAATCTGTCTATACAATCTGTTCTTAGCTACCTAAATCAAAATTCAGGACTGACTGTCGTTCTAGAATACGGGCCTAAGAAAATAAGGTAATTAGCTGGTATGCAATATGTACTTAACCTTAAGTCCCGTCTTGAGTGTTGACTTTTTCTCCTGAATATCCCAACAGCAATTTGTCCAACCCAGGAATCGAACCTATGAGGCACTTACACTATAAATACCGACTTACCTTTTACCACATGACCAACGAGGCCAGGTAAAGTAATGTTGGATGTAAATGACTACAGAATATGAAATCGGAACCAACCAGTTTTCGCATCTGTCATTTGCCATAACGGGATGTGTCATTGCACACTTAACAAACAAGTATCTTCACGTAGCGTGCTGATTTTGCATACCAAAATGTGGCTTTGCCTTGAGCCATTGGCTTATATAATTAAGAACTTCAATATTTGGCGCATCGCCTTTTATGATTCACTATGATCAAATTAACAAATAAGAGTGGATGAAGGGGTTATCTGACAATGTCAAAATATTGATACAGGGAACTTCGAAGCTTGACAGATAAAAATAACGTTTGTTGACTGTTTGTTTATTTAATAATAATATACAGGGGGGTAGGCAGAGGTGCTTGCATCCACATTTTGCCAGTTTATGTTTAGGTCCCAATGTAATAGGTGGCGAGCCTATTGCCAATAACTGGGCACTTTTAAACCTGCGATAAATACACACATAACTTCGAAAAGCATCAAAAAGTCATTGGTGTGTGCCATGGTATATTTGGGATCGAACCCGAGACCTCGTCTCTCCATTACCCATACCACTAGGCTACCGCAGACCCTATCCCGGCTCCACGGGATCATGGTGGCGGAGTGGGAGCGACGACTTGAGCAACGACGCGCAGGGCATGCCGTCATAGAGGCGGTAAGGCCCATCATGGGGGAATGGCTCGAGAGGCCACATGGCAGCCTCTCGTATCGACTGACGCAGATTATCACCGGGCACGGGTGCTTCGGTAGGTATCTGTGTCGGATCGAAAAGGAGCCAACGTCCGAGTGCCATCACTGCGACGCGAGCGAGGACACGGGGCTGCACACGCTCACCGAGTGTCCGGCATGGGCCGGACCGAGGCGGGAGCTAGTGGCGGCCCTGGGAGTGAGAGTTCTCACCCTCGCCACCCTGCTCACAGCAATGGTCCGCTGCGCGGACGCGTGGGCGGCCGGCGTCTCCTTCAGCGAGCAGGTAATGGTCGTGAAGGAGACGGCGGAGCGGGAGAGGCGGCGCGAGCGAGAAAGACTCGCGGATCGCGCCGCCCGCGCGCGCCGGCAACTCGGGCGTCGGAGGGCACTAACTGACCTCCGTCCCCCATGAGCGCGGGCCTGGGGGTGACGGGTGGAGCCGCCTGTCACCCCAGCAGAAGCAGGCCACGGCGACGGCGCGCTAAATAGCGCGCCTCCCCATTCCGGGGGCGAGTTGGGGACACCGTTGTCCCCCCTCCTGAGGAGGGCCAGACCGTAAGGGATGGCCCTGGGTCAGCCGGGGTGCGAGGGATATGTCTATAACAACCTCACCTCCGGCCTAGCACCAAGACCCACAGTCGGCGTGCGGTTTTAGTCGGTTCGAGTCCGACATAACCTCCCCTTCCGGCTCCGGCAGGGGGGGTATCCGAGGGGATTTCCGCACGGAAAAAAAAAA
Source organism: Eilema sororculum (assembly GCA_914829495.1). NCBI lineage: Eukaryota > Metazoa > Arthropoda > Insecta > Lepidoptera > Erebidae > Eilema > Eilema sororculum. The sequence goes on along the minus strand of OU618552.1, from coordinate 11,255,536 downwards.
AAAAAAAAAAAAAAAGGCTACCGCAGACCCTATTGCCGCCAAGCGGGGACGTAGTCACGGGCTGTATGTTTACTGTCGGGTGGCAAACAGCACTATCTCTTAGTCGCCTTCTACAGCACCCATAGGAAGAGATGGGGTGCCCCAATTCTACTCCACCGGGAAGGTTTTTTTTTCGTGCGGAAATCCCCTCGGATACCCCCCTGCCGGAGCCGGAAGGGGAGGTTATGTCGGACTCGAACCGACTAAAACCACACGCCGACTGTGGGTCTTGGTGCTAGGCCGGAGGTGAGGTTGTCATCGACATATCCCTCGCACCCCGGCTGACCCAGGGCCATCCCTTACGGTCTAGCCCTCCTCAGGAGGGGGGACAACGGTGTCCCCAACTCGCCCCCGGAATGGACAGGCGCGCTTTTCAGCGCGCCGCCGCCGTGGCCTGCTTCTGCTGGGGTGACAGGTGGCTCCACCCGTCACCCCCAGGCCCACGCTCATGGGGGACGGAGGTCGGTCAGTGCCCTCCGACGCCCGAGTTGCCTGCGCGCGCGGGCGGCGCGATCCGCGAGTCTCTCTCGCTCGCGCCGCCTCTCCCGTTCCGCCGTCTCCTTCACGACCATTACCTGCTCGCTGAAGGAGACGCCGGCCGCCCACGCGTCCGCGCAGCGGACCATTGCTGTGAGCAGGGTGGCGAGGGTGAGAACTCTCACTCCCAGGGCCGCCACTAGCTCCCGCCTCGGTCTGGCCCATGCCGGACACAGGTTATTTCGGACTCGAACCGAGTAAAACTGCACACCAACTGAGGGTCGTGATGCTAGGCCGGAGGTGAGATTGTCTTCGACATATCCCTCGCACCCCGGCTTATCCACCACCGGGAACCAACACCGCACGATATTATAGAGTCAAAGTATTGTATATAAAGTCAGTAAACGTCATGGTTATCTGCAAATGAAGTAACAATCCTTTAAAGTCCTTTATCTCAATATTTTGAAATTGTCAGATAGCCCTTTCATCAACTCGCGTCATGAGACGATTATTTGTGTAAAAGGTTCTTTTCATTGAATACAGTACTAAACCACTTTAACTAATAACTGCCTCACCCTGCGGCTAAAAGTTTCCACTGCCAACTCAGACTTGTTATAATTTGCTGGCGGGGTTCCCCACTGGGACGGGTTTTTGATGCCTTAGCTGCAGACAATATACTAAAGTACCTTAGCTCCATTATTCCTGAATATATTATTTTACAGCCGTTGTTCGCACATCGCGGACTGTCCATATGGAATATTGAATGCGCCCTTTGTTCCACAGGAACCTATTCCCGGAATCTCTATGTGTGCTATCCTATCCCAGACCATAACCTAACTCTGTGTCTTCAATCCAGATTCGTTTTGACGTGATTATGTAACGAACATTTCTTGCAAATTACTGATGTTATGATAGTTCCTTACGATTAGGTATTCTTCTTCTTGAAGAAGTTGTATCCTAATAATATTATCAACGCGAAAGTTAAATAAGAACGGATGTTTGTTACTCTTTCACGATTTTAAAACAATTTGGTATGGATTCGCTGACACCCTGTATTAACACATAGGCTATGTTATGTCGCGATAACCGACATCCACGCGGACGGAGCCCCAGGCAAAGGCTAGTTTAATTGTAAATATAACAGAAGGTTGTTACTGAGGGAACCGATAGAGACATTTATGTTAGATATTGTATTGAATACTTTGAACAGAATGATTCAATCTATACGCTCCAATGTATATACGTACATGGGGAAGGGCTAAAAGCTGTGGATTTTTGTAATTCCTAAGCTCACTAGATTTTGTGTGATTTTTTTAATATTCCACAACATTCTACACAACGCAACGCTATCTAGACCCATGTTAAGCTTTTATAGCTTGTGTTATGGAATAAACATACTTATATACTTTTTTTTTGTAAATGCATACATATTATTATAGAATCACCCAGACCAATGCAAATAGCCATATTCATGCATACAAATATTTGCACTGAGCGGGAATCGAACCCGCGCCTTCTGCGTGGCAGTCGCGTGCACTACCGCCACGCCACGGAGGCTGTCAAAAGGGAGGCTGTGTGTTATTTTCATCCATTCAATATTTCCCTCATCATCAGATCGATATTGATTCATTGATTTCCTTAGTTTCCCCTTACCTATTGACATTGCTCTAATATTTGGTACACTTTTAGTTCGGACAATGATACCATTTAAATCGATAAAAACAGTTTCATTTGCTCTTAATACGTAGTTTTGAGATAATTTTGAGACTTTATAGTTAAGATATTTCTGACATTGACTGTTCACCTTCTACCGGTGTCCACTTAGAGCACCCAGCTGAATAGCACCTGAACGAATAGCACCTAGCCATGTCCACGAAGAGCACCTATCAATATTTTCGGCAGGTACTCTTCGTGGACATGGCTAGGTGCTATTCGCACAGGTGCTTTTCAGCTGCATGCTCCCACGGCCACTTGAAGTAAATATGATTTTATATACTCTCAGTATTTCTATATATCAAAAAGTTATCAAAAACTTTTTGTTTCAGGCGGTATTTACTACATTATATCAAGATCCCTGGGTCCTGAATTCGGCGCATCCGTTGGCATAATATTTGCGTTCGCGAACGCGGTGGCTGCTAGTATGAACACGATTGGCTTTTGCGACTCAATGAACGATCTGCTGAAGTCTCATGGTTTGCGTATCATTGACAACAACGTGAATGATGTCCGAATCGTTGGATGTGTGGCGTTATTGATCATGTGCATCATTTGTGCTGTTGGTATGGATTGGGAGAGTAAAGCTCAGGTAAGTCAGAACATCCAATAATTATGTTTTTATTTTATTTTATTTTTTAATCTGTGTTAATTTTGCAAACCATGGTCTGTGTTTGTTTAACAACGGTTCACCTTGCTTGCCCACCTAGGTGCATGTACAGTCAGCATCTGAAATATCTTGACTAAAGTCTCACAATGAGCATAAAACATAACATAAACTTACGCCTGTATTCCCAGAAGGGGTAGGCAGAGGTGCTAGCACCCACATTTCACCAGTTTATGTTTAGGTCGCAATGTAATAGGTGGCGAGCCTATTGCAATTAACCGGGCACTTATAAACCTGCGATAAATACACACGTAATTTCGAAAAGCATCGAAAAGCCATTGGTGTGTGCCATGGTAAACCTGGGATCGAACCTGTGACCTCGTCTCAGCAGTCCATTACCCATACCACTAGGCTACCGCAGATATGATCATAAAAATAATTTATTAAGATCAAATCAAACTGTTTTATTGATATAAATAGTATTTTTGTCCGAACTAAAGGTATCGAATATCAGAACAATCCTTCAACCAGAAGGGAGGAAAAACAAGGAATTAAGATCATTTTGAGCACTTTGTTCATCAAGACCTTTCTGATGCTGAATGTCCATAGGAGCTATTAAATTTCCAAGGCACCTTTGTTATTTAAACCATTTTCATTTGAAATGCTAGAGATTAGGAATGAAAACAGAATAATACGATAATACAATACAATCATATAGACCCTATGTACCTATATACCTATACTTAGGCAGATCTAAAATTGCAAATAATGTGTTTACCTATTCAATCAACTGCCTACAAACAGGCCCTCGATTCCACTAAAGTTAAACCACTGTGCTGTGACAGTCACTGCAAAAAATGACATTAAATTTTAAACTTTATCTATTTACCCTAAAGTCCAAAATGAAATGAAAACCGTCATTACAATTATTCATTCACTCTGCAAAAAGTCATTTAATTTTGAATTTTAACGAGACCACTTTAAAGTCTATTATTTAATGGCGTTTTTGCAGTAGCTCTGGCACGACTGTGGTTTGGCTTTAGTAGAATCGAGGGAGAGATACATATCCAGGCGTACCTCGGGGCTGCCACAACTTCTGTTAGAAAGGAATTTGTGGTGGAAAAAGTATGTTAGTTATTGGCTAAGTATCTCTATCATTAGGCAAACTTGCCCCTTTAGGTAGACAATACGCCTACTAGCGAATTAGGTAGGTATTATCCTATAGTTAAAATAAATTAAAAGAGCGGTAAAAAATGCGTCGGTTCTTATTTTATAGTTTTTATTTATTTGTAATCATCCACCCAAACTATAATAGTGATTGACTGATTTGACTATTAAATTCCATGACGTCATTAAAACTTTTTTCATACAAGTTACCAAAAGTTATCGTTTTGACGTTTAGTAAAAAGTAGGCAACTAATTCGACTAGTCAGTAGAATACCTAGGATGAAGAATTAATCCAATAATTCTTCATCCAAGGTAGAATACTCAATTTTCACTTGTCTAGAGGGGCTGCTATCATTGTGTGGTGCGGAGAATAGAATAGAGTAAGCAGACATAATTTATTGAAAAAATATTATTTGGTTCGAAATACCTACGCTAATATCTTGGGGTTGAATGGACAATGAAAAAATTACCAATGTATTGAAATCCACGTTCTACCCCTGGGAGTTGAACATGGACAACATGTAGGGGTTGAACATGGCCGGGAGTAGAGATTGTAGGGGTTGAACGTGGACTAAACCCGTAATATGGAATTTTATCAAATTAATCAAAAGAATGTTATCAATTTAGTATGGCAATGACACTAGTTAGTAATTAAAAAATCGTTATGAAGAATATTAATTAATCAAATATTTTAATGGCACCATATTGCGTTGAGTGGTAAATGGTGGTTAAATACCAGGGTCAGTGACTGTTATATACTTTTATGATTAAGTTATCCTATCGTTATTAAAACATAATGTTTTTTCTGTATTTTTATTGTAAGGGTAGGCTAAGGCTAGGGATCGAAGTTGAATAATTAGTGATGCACTTAGTCGACGGGGTTGATGAACGGAATTATACGATGTAGAGTCTAGTACCTACGTATTACAAGTTAATTCGGCAAGATTATTATTTGATTGTCATACATTACATACATACATACATATAATCGTACGCTCTCTCCATACAATGTTACTTTAATAATGCACCTACTGAGTCTTTCTCTGCACCACCTTTGGTTGACTGGTAGAGAATGCCTATGGCATTAAGTCCGTCTATCTACTTGTGCATGAAGTTTTATAAATAAATAAATAAATAAATAATCACGCGCACACCTTTATCCTCGAAGGGTTAGGCAGAGGTGAATTAACACCCACATTTCACCAATAATTGTAGTCGGCCCCATGTGATAGGGGGTGAGCCTATTGCCGTAATATTCCGAGCACTATTCTTGACTCGAGCCTATATCTGAGGCTGAGTCTGGGCTGTATATGTCTGTCTGATGTTAAACAGCCCTATCCATGAGTCGCCTTTACGACACCGCATGGGAAGAAATGGGATTACCCAAATTCTTCTCTGCCGGGAACCACGCGGCTATATTGATTCCTAATTATCGGACACCTAATTATTTCAAGACATAAAGTTGCACAAAGTTGTTGATTCATTCATTATAATAACATAGGTACGCTCCTCAAAAGGCAAGTATAGAATAGCAAATAGCGTCGGAATAGTAGCTCAAAGTATGTTTGTTTGAAATGTAGGTCAACTGTTGGCACGTTCGCCCTATTTGCTGATAGGATACTCGCCCTTACTCTAACTAGTAAATACCTATACCTACATACTCTTTTAGGTAGGTACAGTAGATACTGTCTACTTTACCATATTCAGATGACTAAAGTAAAGCCAACGAGACGAGAGAAAAAAGGTAAACAAAGCGACCATTATTGAGTTACGTTGCGATAACTAACGATTATTTTCTCTGTCCTTGTCGCACATGTCACACGTACGCGACAATGGCCGAACGACAGCTGTCGTTGCGTGTTTCGTAATTCAGTACAGGAAACCATAGCGGTTCTAAACGGTCAGATCTGCCATCTTATGAGCAATTTCATTCCTGTGTGGAATGCGCTTGAAGAGTTTTTTTTTTATCGTGCGAAAAATCCCCACGGATACCACCCCCACGGAGCCGGTGGAGGCGGTTATGTCGGACTCGAACCCACTAAAACGCACGCCGTCTTGGGTCCTTGGTTGCCAAATGTTTGGAACCGCTGAAACTTTGTTTACCTTTTTTCTCTCGCTTCGTTGGCTTTACTTTACATATCACTCTTTTTTTTCTTAGTGCTGTTTTTCTTTAAGTGATTTTCGGCATTTCCTTATTCCTCCTACTCTAAAGTAGTGGTGTTAGGCTGAGCGATGTCTTTCTGACGAAGCAAGGCGATCGCTATGTAGACTAATATTGAACAAACTGTAAAACCGATACTTCTCCTAAGCCATCGATTTCCCTGGTAACCAAATTAGAATCGTATTACATAGCATTAGAGAACAGTGCCAACAAAAAGCATAATACCTCATAAAACACGAGTGTTTACATGTGTACGTAAACATTTTGAACCACACCTAAATTACGTTGATTTATGACTGTCTATATGAATTTAGAAGCACACTGCAGTGGTGACCACGGTTAAGTGATTTAAAAGTGGTCAGTCCTGCTTTTATTGTTGATAACAATGTCGTAACAAAAATAACCTAATACATATATTATTAAGGGTCCAGTCCCAAATAATTTACAGGAAATGGCAAACACCTAATTACAATGTCAAAGATATTTTGAACTAAAACTAGTTCGAACTATTTACTAACGTTTCCAGTTAATTAACAACGGAATAGTGTGTTATTTATATACAACTGTGTATATAAACAAAACACCGTGCCGCAACGCAACGCTTTTACGAGTAATTGCTTGTAGGTAATAATGATGAATTTACTACATTATATCGACTATGAAAAGGACATAGCGAATAAGCTCTCGGTTAGGTTGTCCTCCAGTCGGCAACCGGATCATCTTCTGCAGGATGAGAGGGAAGGGATCCATCATCTCCATAAAAAGGGTTACCGCACCGATAGGTATCAGTCCGTGCAGTGATATCACAAATAAATCACGTTACAACTTTTTTTAAATTTTGATAAAGCTGGGACAGTAGGGTTCTGCCTCTGGTATTCAGGACTCCTATCAGCCAACGTATGTAGTTTATTGGTAGATACTTGCCTTCCGAGTTGTAACAACGTCTGAACATCTCATCATCAACAAGAAACCGTGAACAAGGCTCTAAAATGCGGGTAATTTTATTTACAATCTTAGCAGGTACTTAGGTGATTGTAGGAATTTTAAATTAATATTAATTTATCAAATCATCTTCTTAAAGTTTCGATTTGCAGCATTGATCTCTAATAACGACAACAGAAAAGAAATGTATGATCGTAATTTTCATTGTAAGTAATACTCGTAATATGAATTAAGCTCAGTGTGGTGGTTTCATGGAAACTACAATATTGATTCATTGGGTAAATTGATCTGACGACCCACACTTCACTCCAAAGTCCAGATCTAAAATAGCCGTGTAACGACGTGAGCTCAGATTGTAGACGATCGACTTTGCCCATTACCATGTTGCATGCACACTGTGATCGGCATTTTTTTACAATTTTAGGATTGACCCTTGTCCAATATTCTGTACCTTGTATGAGTTTCGATATAGTAGATATGTTGGTATTCTAATTTCGGTTTAACCCAACTCATACGATGGGTGGACTAATTCTAATTCATATAACTCAGAACTCACTTGATATGCGGTATTATGCAATATTTTGTCCTATTTTTAGGAGAGCTAACTTAGGACTTGGAACTCTGGAACTCACTCTAGATTTTTGGGACAATGTATGAGTGCAGACTGTTTAGACACAGATTGGGCCCGTAGCACTGGTAAACCTCGGGCAACATATCTTAGACCTAAATCGATACGCATCTTGGAACTCTGGACCTCGTTTTTCTAGAGACCTACGCACGCGGATTGTTTTGTTATAATCTGTGCTTGATGAATTTATTTATTTATTAAGACCTATATATTTATTTGATCTCCTTCCCCACCGTAGCTATCCTAAAATGACACCCAAAATAAGTGTACTGCGTGGATAGAGCATGGTTTAGTTAGTTAACTGTTCGGTTAACTGCTGTAATCTTGAATTATCGAGTAAACACTTCTTCATAAGAATAAACACTATATTAATATACGGTTACGTAAAAGACTAAAGTGAGATTATCATAGGGATATTTTTATTTGAAATACAATAAACACTGGATGTTTATAATGGAGCGCAATATATATAGAGGATTCACAGAATTCAGCTTGTAGATGAACATTTCCGTTTACTCTAACAGCGATTTAAAAATATGTTTATATATTGATTCAAGGCTCAAAGTATAACAAAATAATAACAGTTTCTAATCGAAATGGAATATTATAAACTTTAGCCGAAAAGCTATTGGTATAAAACGGTGTAGGTATTTTGTAAACCTACCCACAAATGCAGCCATATCATACAATATGACGTGGCTAGCCGGAAATACCTTGTAGGTCTTAGAGGCCGGATCCTTGACCGACCGGCCTTGCATGTAATCTCTTTTAATGGTAAAAAGTTTAACTGTAATTTTGTTCACAGAACTTTTTGGTCGCCATTATCGTTGGGGCTATGGGAGTCTTTGTCGTGGGTGCACTCATGGGACCGCGTAGCCCTGAAGCAATAGCTAAGGGTTTTGCTGGCTTAAGTGGTAAGTTTTATTAAGGTACAGTCAGCGTCATAAATATCTTAACGACGAAACCTCAAAATGATCTTAAAACTCTCGCATGAAGAACAAATCAAACTGTTTTATTGATTTTATATGGTATTATTATCCGAACTAAAGGTGTTTACCATAAATATCAGAACAATTGGAAGGGGATCAAAAAACTAAATTAGATCATTTTGAGCACTCTGTTCGTTAACATCTTTCTGATGCTGACTGTACAATAAGGAAATTACTAATAATATCTATGTACTTAGTATATTATAGCCCTGTACTAAAAAATAATAAACAGTAAAAATAATGATGAGTTGGAAATGAAAGGAAATATAGAGACAATGGGAATAATAATTAAACTCAATGTGAACTATTGAAATGAAATGGGTTGCATTTTAAACTAGACTTCCTATCGAGAAAAAATGTAAAGGTTCTGTGCCACGGAGGACTGAATATGATTAAGTTTCTGTGCGAACTGTTTTTCATAAAACGGAAAACTTTTTGAGAAAACTCGGAAAATCCAGATTTTTTGTTTTTGGGACATATACTTTGTTATTATAACAGCGTGTAAGTAAATAGTTTTCTCAATATTATTTCCGATTTCAGGTGCAACATTCACTGCGAACTTTAAACCAGATTACCGCCTTAGTGAGGGAGTGAATCAAGACTTCTTTAGTGTGTTTGCTATTTTCTTTCCTTCTGTGACTGGCATCCAGGCGGGAGCTAACATTTCAGGCGATCTCAAGGTAAGAAACATTTTGTAATACATTCTTCAAATAAAAAGGTGATTAGACAAAACCTGAGGGCCAAGATGCCATCCGTATACGGCGCAGTATATACCTTATAGAACCAAACGTTTCAGTGACTCATTCCTATGCCGCACCATTAAGACCTGGAACTCCCTGCCAGCTTACGTGTTTCCTTCTTCCTACACTCCCGGGTCCTTTAAGCGGGGTGTGAAAAAGCATCTGATGAGACAGTCAAGCTGAGTGCCACCATTGTTAACATGGTACATGTTTACGATGGTGACCCTCTTTCCGAGACTTTGCCTTTAGCTTACCATCAGGCGAGGTGAAGTCAAATTGACGTGTCCTTTATAAAAAAAATCTTTTCACAAGAAGCGCAGAGCACTTACTAATGTTTGTCAGAATGGTTTACGTTTAATTGGCGTAATTTTTGTTTTACACCGGCACGTTCTATCGGGATCTTTTTAATTTAGGTCATCATCATCTTCATTAAGACGTATTATCCTGATTGCATCCGAGGGCACGGTGCCCTCGGAGCTCAGGGTCCGCCTTCTGGTTCTGGTTCAGCCGTTCTATAAATAAATTACTTAAAACGTTAGACAACTATAATTATTATAATAAAACGGTCACTTAAGTCAATGGTTAAGTGCTACTAAAGAACAAGGAAAATGACTGTAATTTTATAGAACTAAAACGGTAGGTACAGGTCTACGGGGGAGAACATTTACTAAGAATCTTAATATCTTTATTTGCAAGGAACATGTGGTAAAACACATGCTTTCTTGGTTTCGAATTCTTGTAAGTTCACTTAACTTTAGGCAGTAGGTACAGTATGTTTTAACTTGAGTTTGATTGCAAGTCGCCCTAAATGGAATTCAGATAGGAAAAATTTAATTGGTTCAGGCAGGATTCCAACCCGCGACCTTTCTCTTACAAGGAGAATACTGACCACTGAACTACCGAACATGACTTGAATCAATCCAAATTTTTCCTTTATCCGTCTTTAGCGCGACGGTGGAGCCATTTACTCTGGGTAGATAACTCCACCGTCGCCGATGAAAGACGGATCCTAACTAAATCGATACAAATAGTTAGTTGGCTGAGTTGCACCATCTTACTTTATAATATTAACAGTGCTGTTGACTTTGCAACCCTGATAACTTTAACCGAGCTACTAAATACACTGGTGCATCACATTTAGTAGAAACTGTTAGAGTCACTGTTACTACTACTACTACTGCCAGTGGGGACGCCGTTAGACCGGACGGGTGATCAGCCCCTCTATGTGGGGCCATTTCATCCATTTCCCCTATAACGACTGCCATACAAGTTTATATGGCAACCGGGACCGACGGCTTAACGTGCTTTCCGAGACACGACCAGACCAATGCAAATACCCATATTCATGCATACAAATATTTGCATTGGGCGGGGATCGAACCCGCGCCTCCTGCGTATCGGCCGCGTTCACAACCGGCTGTCACTGTCAGAGTCACTGTTACTGTTAATGATAAATTCGACGTACTTAAACCTCTTATTTAGCAGGTAGTATGGCGTAACTAAGCCTAAAATTTCATTCAAACGATCTAAATGGCTTCAGCAAGAAAGAGAGATAATTTATTTATGCGTGCTTAGATGATTATTGATTATGTTGTCAGCGGTAGGTACTTGCTTATATCTATACTTCAATCACATGACTGTGTATCTATACATCTGTATGTGTTTGATGGCAAAATGCTCTAATTAATTGATGGGAGTGGCGGTATCCTTGAACTGTTCTACTTTTCTTTCCTCCGTAGTTACAACTTATGAGGCAGTCTGATATGTATTTTATTTTTCGTTGTCTATAAATGTCGCTTTAAGACGTACTCGTGTTTTGAAGCTATGTACCTACATACAATTTGGTAACATAACCACATTTCATTTTTCATTAGAGGTATAAAACAATATTCTAGGTGGTGTGGATGGTTTTGCCGTCTGCAATTTATGCAATTATAGTAACTTAATATTCTATTCTAACCGTAAAGAACCCACACCTAATGTGTATCATAATAGAACCTAGGTTTAAATACCTATTCCACTACCTCACTTCAGACGGTTTGAATTTACAGGCAAACAAAAAGCAATCTTGTTAATCAATCCATTACTTGCACCTGCCCGATGTGCAGTAGTAGCTGTTCTTTGAACACGCTTTGAGTACGTAGATACTAATCTTATTGATTTACAGCATAAAGCTAGTTTGCGTAGGTACTTTTCCATTGGTTGTGTACATAATATGCTGCTTATATCAGCAAATCAATATTGATTTATTTTATTGTTCAAATGCGCTATACTCTTGTAAGTCCACACATTCTTATGGGTAAAGACTCTTTTTCACAGGGCTATCTAGATCCAAAGTAGGTATAGCTTAACTACTGCAGTTTTTTATTAGGGTTCATAACGGTAAAGATATATAATATAACTAGCTTTTGCCCGCGGCTCTGCCCGCGTGGATGTCGGTTATCGCGACAAAACATAGCCTATGTCCTTTCTCAAGTTCTAATCTACCCCTATACCAAATTTCATCAAAATCGGTTCAGTGGTTTAGGCGTGAAAGCGTAACATACAGACAGACAGAGTTACTTTCGCATTTATAATATTTAGTATGGATATGGATTACGTTTTTTTGTAAATACTACATAATATAAATATGAACCTTCAAGAAAAGAGCGTACTCTCTTTTAAAAGGAAGTCTCTGGTGTTGTGGGTGTCTATGGGTGGCAGTGATCGCTTACCATCGGGCGATCCGTCTGCTCGTTTGCCTCCCATTCCATAAAAAAAATAGAAACATTCAAACCAATGCAAACACAGCTTATTGAATGCATACAAATATTTGCACTAAGTGGGATTCCAAACCGTGACATTTGACTTAAATGTTGCTAAGTACGCCACAAAGATCGTCCAATACGTTAGTGTTATTCTAACAATTATAGTCAGTAGGTAGTTATCTAACTGGATATAAGTACTGGATATATGTACCAATTTGTACTACGTCGTATAGAGCCACGAGAAGTTCGAGGATAGTGTTTCATTTCTATCAATCAATAAATTTATTTGCAAGTTTGGCTACAAATAGACGCCTATATTCGTGCCTACTCATATTCGTAAATAAATAAATGATTGATTGATTGTTTGTTGATTGAGGTTCTTTCTTGGTACTACACTTGAAGAAGGTCGCATTAACCGCGGCGAAGAAAATTCGAGTGGCTACTGGCATGTAAATTATACGTATGCTACTGGCTAGGTTAGATAGGAGGTAGATAGGTTAGATAGGCTAGGTAGGAGAAGGACCTAAATGTATTCCGTCTTACGTGATTAGCCCCATTCAATAATGCAACGTTTAGGTATAAAAATTAAAACAAAACCAACTAAGTACGTTTTTGGGTTGTTGGTAAACGTTTAGAATCACTTACAGTTTGATTCCTTTTTAATGAATATACTTATTTTTAAATAATATAAGTTTCTGTAAGTTTTGAAAGATAATAATCGCACGTTTTGAAAATATTTTACTGAATTGGCTCCTTGGTTGACGTAACTGTCTGTCTATGACGTCATTGAATCAAATAGTTTCATAGAAAAGAAAAATAATAACCGCATAAACACAATGGGAAATTAAATGAATGCACTAGCGACTCTACTTGAATTATTGTAATTAAGAAATTTAATTTCATGCTATTATAATTTTTGCCCGCAGCTCCGCCCGCGTGGATGTCGGTTATCGCGACCAAACATAGCCTATGTGATAATCCAAGGTATCAGCTAACTCCATACCAAATTTCACTAAAATTGCTCTACTTACAAACTTTCGTGTTTATAATATTAGTAGGATTTCCTGCAATTACAATACCAAAATATAGTTTAAATGCAGGACACTAGCTTATTTATATACAATAACTACATCATTAGTTGTAACTGTTCCCATACCCTCTTCTGAAGTGTGTAGTGTATGTAGTTTTTAATTTGGCACGTCACTGGACAAAGATTGATCTAGTTTGATCAAGCTTGGTTCGGTTTTGTAGCGCTCTACCGCGTAGCACGTGTCTACAGCTTGATATATTTTAAGAGTAATTAAAACCGAAGCTATATGTTAACGATTTTAACAGCCCTTTAAAAGTAGTAAACTGACAGTCTGATGTACATTAAAGAGAACGCACAAAAACCAATGAAAGACAATCTTACATGGACTCTTATTCTTCTTCCCTACGAGTTGCCAAATCAAAATTTGGGTAGTTACTGTAGGTTCAAAAAAATCTACTTTTGGAAAGAAATAATGTTGTAAATACCTAAATAACGTATAATACCTAAACGTATTAGTGTATCACAAATCAAATGAAATGAGGACAACACGATGTCAAATTGTTTAACCCCTGAATGTTTTCGGTATTCCGTTACTTGTAATAACTGTGGGCTGTTCATTCATTAAAATCAATTGAAGTTGTATTTGCTCTTGAGTCACGGCTATTCATGCAATTATTAAACCATCTGAAGATGCAGTAAAATCTTTTATTGTCTTTATAGTGAGGCCAAAAAAAATTGGTAACGACTTTTGTTTAAATAGTTTGTCCGTTATCGGTTATATCAGTAGCAAACATAATATAAGTACCTACTTCGCTTCTAGTTTAGTAAGTCGACCGCGACAGGTAGAAGTATACCTGCTAGAACCAAGCGTTTCAGTGACTCATTCCTATGTCGCACCATTAAGACCTGGAACTCCCTGCCAGCTCACGTGTTTCCCTCTTCCTACAGTCCCGGGTCCTTTAAGCGGGGCGTGAAAAGGCATCTAATGAGGCCGTCAAGCTGAGTGCCACCACTGTTAACATGGTAGGTACATGTTTCCGATGGTGACCCTCTTTCCGAGACTTCGCCTTTAGCTTAACATCAGGCGAGGTGAAGTCAAGTTGACGTGTCCTATATAAAAAAAAAAAAAGAGATAGAGAGTTCGACTAACGCTAAGAACTCATGGAGCGGTTTTCACCCGCATCCTCCACAGTTGCGGACGATTCTCCGATGTTCTCCGCCGCAGTCCGCGGAAAATCGGAGAATCGCCCACAACTGCGGCGGACGCCCCGTGAGTTCTTAGCCTAAGATCGTCTTGTATCAATTTTATATCTCCCTGTCGCACATAAGACTCCCAGTTTTATACAAAGATATCTAACTGTCATACCAATGTACATACACAATGGATCTTAAAAAAATCTTATTCAAAAGCCGTTTACTGCACATCCAAGCTCCCGCTACTTCTTGGTTATTTTATCTATACCATTCATTGTCCTGGATGCGACTACAACCAATTGGCAATCAAAGTTCTATAATTAGACCAGTTGTCGGACTTTTTAGGACTCCAACTACCCGAAACGATTGCCATAGATGTTTATATGACAACCGCAAAAAAAAAAAAAAAAAAAAGAAAGATCAACTATCCAAAGATCTACATGGCTAGTGTTGCTAATGTGCTGGCGTACTCGGTTACCACTACTTAGTCATGAGGCCTTTTTTTAATAAAAGGATACGTCAATTTGATTCACCTCGCCTGGTTAGCTAAAGACAAAGTCTCGGAAAGAGGGTCACTATTATAAACATGTACCATGTTAACAATAGTGGCACTCAGCTTGACGGCTTCATCAGATGCTTTTTCACACCCCGCTTAAAGAACCCGGGATTGTAGGAAGGAGGAAACACGTGAGCTTGCTAGCTCACGATGCTGCTGCTAGTTCCAGGTCATAGTAAATAATTCACTTCTTACAACATTTCTTGTTTTAGGACCCAGCATCAGCCATTCCTAAAGGAACTTTGCTATCTCTACTCATATCCATGGTGAGCTACGCTCTCATGGTTCTGTTCGCCGGAGGCGGTGCTCTCAGGGACGCGTCCGGGAATATCAGGGATTTGGTCATTGCTAACGGAACAGTGGTGGACTATAGTGGCGTTTCAAACTGTGTGCTGAACAACACCTGCGAGTACGGACTACATAACAGTTATTCGGTAAGTCTGTCTTTAGACTATTAAGTAATTACTCCTCTTTTAATTATGTAGGTATATGGTTTATTTTAGATTTTTTACGATAGCGGCTACTTCCTCAAACAAGAGACTTGTAAGTTTGCGCCAGTGTATAATCTGTTAATCATCAGGTATCTACAGCAGCTTATAAGTTAAGTTGGTTTGAGCCCTGAAGACCTCGCTCAGCACCAGACATGGCTTGCTAATATTTGCTATGCTATCAATGAGAAGACCAAAGGATTACCCTATTTTGTCTTCTACACTAACGGCAAAAATACCCTCTGTTCATATAGGGTCGACAGCACGAGCCTGACTACCCTGGTGTAGCACAACACGTCAATCTGCCACGGTAATCCCTTTCCATCAGATGGGCCGTATTGCTTGTCTACCACGCGGTATAAAAAAAGCAAATAGAAAATTGTTGAACATACCATGTGGTATTTTATAAGGTCTTGCTCTTCACTTCACAAATCTAATAAGTAAAATATCTCCAGGTGATGCAACTAATGGCAGCATGGGGTCCTTTTATCTACGGTGGTTGTTGGGCGGCAACGCTCTCGACGGCTCTGACGAATCTGCTGTCAGTGCCGCGCTTGATCCAGGCGCTGGGCAAGGACCGCATCTATCCCGGACTCATATTCTTTTCGAAGCCGTACGGCAAACACGGCGAACCGTACCGAGGATATGTTCTCACTTTCTTCGTGTCTTTGCTGTTCTTGCTTATTGGTTAGTATTTGAGCTTTGTAATCTCCTGCAAATATACATGTACAGTCGACAAAGGAGATAAGGTTGTACCTTTTCAAATACTTAAGTACAGAAAACCCATTTTGCAAAAGAATCAAAATTTGTGGTTCAGTTGCGGTATGTCAGGAATTGCAAGAAGACATTATTTTAAGGGCTTACTAGGTACATTTAAAAATTATGATGTGACACCAAATTCGAAATATCGATCGATTTCCTCACCTCACTTTGTTACAGAGTGCTGTTGTATACTAAGATTTAATTTTCTATTTCACAGCTGATCTGAACACAATAGCTCCTCTAATATCAAACTTCTACCTGGCATCGTATGCTCTGATCAACTTCTGTACATTCCACGCTGCATTGGTACGACCGCTCGGTTGGCGACCAACATTCCGGGTAAGGCACTTCCAAAAAAGTTATATATTCAAAGTCGAATGAACAAAAGTTGAAATTCGACAATGTTAACGTTACATCTTTTAAGTTTATAGTAAAAGACGCAGTAGGTTACACAATTATAACTATGTTAATGTTAGCTAAGTAAGACCTTTGATTAAGAACATTGTGAGACTCTTTGTATTCCCGTTTAAATGAAAATAAGACATGACAGATTGTTAAGACCAAACATTTCTGTACTGCGCTCAAAATAAGAGAATCGAGGATAGAATTAAGATCTATGAGCCAACGCCGGCGCTAACGAATGAGTAGCCATTTCAACCCGGCGGATAAACAGACAAAATGACTGTTGCTAGTTTTATTTAGTGTGTTTTCATACTAGTAACCTACAGACTGGTAGTTAGATATGTATAACTTTTATAAATTTAGTAAGAACATCTTTCATTGTAGCTGGTTATTTACCTGGGTAGCTATTTCCCTGGTGGATTTACCAATGCATATTAGGTATATTTTCGTCAAAGGCAGGCCTAAAGGTCTATTCAAACGCGGTATTTGGTACCGTCTGCGGTAGAGATAAGAAAACCAATTGGGTATGCCGTAATACTGTAACATTGGTAATTTCAATGATTCCGCCTTAGCCAGGAACTTCCTATTGAATACCTGAGCGGAAACCGTATGGACCTGTACCCACTATCCACAACGGTAGCGAGTACCGCTTAGGTTTGAATAGGCCTTAACATACAATACAGTCGGCAAAGGAGATACGGTCCAGGGGCGTAGCTACCGCCGTATTTGCCGTATCAATTATACGGGGCCCCCGGGTCACGGGGGCCCCCAAAGTGTGTAAGGAAAAAGAATAAAAACTTTCTAATTTATTTTATTTTACAAATGACAAAATTCTATAAAGCAATTCCTTTTTTTCCCGCCTTAAGCGTGCGTTTAAAAGTTGGCAACACTCTACATCGTTATGGCGGGCTGCGGGGCTTCCCCGTTTTACTTACTTCATCTTCAACTCAGCGGGGAATTCTATATATGGATATCGCGATGTACGTGTACGTTGTTGTACTTTTTGCATTGGATGTTAAACCACGGAGTGCAGTGCACTGTTTATTTACGCGCTTTATATAAATGTGCATTACATTGTAATTCAGTACAAACAATATTGTTCTTCTGGTTTAGCAGTATTAGTAGTGATTTGTAAAAGAAATGAGTGAAAGGAAAAGAGATTATCCCAGCGGCGCTGAGAAAAGAAAAATTAAACAGAAAAGGGACGAGGTTATAAAAAAAGTCCCCAAAATTTCTTCATTTTTTCAGAGACAAGATACTGTGAGTGGTTTAGATTGGAAAGGTAAGTACTACCCAACCCATTTATTAGGGGCCTGTAGTGTTAAACAAGGAAATCTTTTAATTTCGGTCTGTCCATCTGTCCGTCACAAAAAGTTGTCTCCCCCCTCGATTTTCACAATTATACTGTTTTCAGGGTTCCGTGCCTTGATTAAAAAAAAACAAACTTCTAACTTATCTATACGATCGATTTGTTTTGTTGTTTGTCTATCAATCCGTATCGTATCGTTAATTGCGTGTTGAGAACTTCAGATGTGCAGACTCGCTTTCGGGTTCTCGTTTTGTATGGCCACTACGCGCTGCGTTTAAATAGCACGCAGGTGTATAGTAATGCACGGACGGGCTGCAGGTGATTTTGTATCTACTAATAGGTACGAGCACAATCCGCGTAGAGTCTGTGTGGGTCTGAACTGAACACTCTCTAACTGTGACCCTTAGTAACGTTATTTATTTATATATAACTCTTTTTAGTTTAGTATCAAAGCATTCGTATTTATTTTTTAACAATTACTCGTTTATTTTTAGATTCTTCTGACGCATGTTCTTCGTCACATATCCATCCGGAAATAGAAAAAAGCCAAGCACATACTTTATCAGATGTCCATCCAGAAATCGAGGAACCCCAAGTCAACGATTCTGATATATCTGCAGATTGTAATATAATTTCATCAGATAGAGGAAATTTTGGTGACAATTTAACTGAATGCGAACGAAAAATAATTTTTAAATTGGGTCCATTTAAACCACAAGGACCATTTCCAAAAGTTCCCGAAAATAACCGACCTTTTTCGGCTTATTATTATTCATATTTCAATCAGGCAGGCATAAAAATTATAAGACCATGGTTATGTTATTCTAACGTTTTAAACAAACCGTACTGTCACTTCTGTTGGTTATTAGCAGATCGTCAAAACAAATCGTACTCCTCTGCTTGGGTTAACGGTGTTTCGGTTAGAAGCAATTTCACACAAACTATTCTTGACCATGAAAAGTCACAGCAGCATATTAGTGCCTCACTCTCTTATAATAATTGGTTGCAAGGAAATACCATCGATACTCTATTGAAAAGTGAAATCGATAGTAAAATTACATTCTGGAGAGATGTACTGCATCGTATAATTAATGTTATAATTACTTTAGTATCTTGTAATCTACCTTTGAGGGGGCATGATTCTGATTCTGGCAATTTCATGGCAATTTCACGTCTGCTATCTAACTATGATGCAACTTTAAAAGAACTTCTTCTAAAACCGAAAGGTGAAATAAATTATTTAAGCCCTACGATTCAAAACGAAATTATTAGTTTGCTTGGTACCACCGTTAGGAACAATATTATCTCAGAAATTAAAAAAGCTCCATTTCTGACAATAATTCTGGATACAACACAAGACTCGTCAAAAATTGACCAACTATCTGAGTAGTGAGTTATTGGGCATTCTACCCCACCTTAGTTCCTTCGGTTATCTTCGATAACCTCAGTCACGGTGGGATAGAATGCCCAACAACTCTTTGTAAAATCATTTACCTAAGCCAACGTTCCACATTTTAATGCCGTTCATTACACTACCGTTCCGTCGGCTCTCTGCGATCCCCTGGGTCGTAAATTGCGTTGAATTGATTTTCGCATGCTACAACGTCAAAAATAATCACTGAATTAGGTTTTGCATCTGACACTTTCATAACGTCATCATTTGCCTGATATTTCTGAAAAGTGATTCCTGGTACTCCTCGTTAAACCTTTTCTAAAAAAATGTACTTTGGTTGATATAGAGTTTTAGAATATACATAAACATTTTGAAATGTCAATCCATTTTCGTGCAAAAGGAGACCAATTAACAAATTGGTTTTTCCACAATTTGATGGTCTGCAAATGATGCAACGTACTGTATTCGGCAATAATTCGACATAAATTGATTGACAGTTTTTATTTAAATCAAACATATAGCAAAATACCATACATACACATATACCATTTCCATTTAAAAAACTAACGAAAACAGAGAAAAAGCAAGTTAGTTGGATTGAACGTAACAGAAAGATACATTGGGATGAAGGATTTGTGCCATATTCCGAATACCAAACTTTGGTTTCAGATATATTAAGAGACAAATATATTTACGTTAAAGGTTCAGAAAAAGTTGTATGGTTGAAGTACATTTTAGAAAATAGTAATATATTTAATTTAGAAGATAAAGGTTGTCCTAGTTTGATAAGTCTATGTGATTATTATAAATATTCTCAAGATTTTTATCATTGTATTTATCATAGCTCTGTATGTGCTTTAAAAATGTATTATGTTTAAATAATTGGTGTCTTGATAATAAAATTATTCTGACATAAAAATTAAAAAAAAAACTTATTTTACTGTCCCCTCCCAACCCTAATGTATGAAAAGTGCCGTTCTTTATATTTGCTAGAGAACTTGAAGCTGTAGCACTATTTAAGTTATCATGGTGTTGAATATTGGAGACCGAGTGCAGATAATGATAGTAGAGAACCGATTATGTGGACTACATATTGCGAAAATATTAAACTATGAACAGTATAATGCTATATTAATACCTTTCCAGAGAGAGAAAGGTAGATGGCCTAAAATCTATTTCAAAGATCTAAAGTTATGGGCTCGAATAATTAGAATACATAATAATCTTGTTGACCTCATCGAAGAAAATGATTAGGTATTACTGAGTAAATGCAAAACTGTATATTAATGAATGATATAATGAATTGAATGAATAGTGAAAACTGGGGTTGCCTCTTAATAAATGCAACGAAATGTGCTATAATTTTAGGTCATTCCTGTCCCATTACTATTCGGACCACCTCATCCTTTTAAATTAAGAACATCAGATACAAAGTGTCATTATTCTTTTACACAATCACATATCGACACCTGCTTAAGAATGATTCAAAATTATTTAAGCCCCCGATATGAAATATATAATGACCATAAAATTCGATTATGTTCATTTCGACATTATTGGGCTACAGCAGATTCAAAACGAAGATTGGTGATGAAAATGGCTGATGCAGGTTTTTTTTACTGTGGAAGTGGTTTTACCGATAAAGTTATGTGCTTTTCATGCGGAGGTGGCATCGAAGATTGGGAGGATTACGATGATCCTTGGATGCAGCATGCTATATTTTTTCCTGATTGCTTTTATTTAAATGCTGTAAAAGGAACAGACTATGTTGATAAATCAAAACGTCTGTGTTTAAAAGAAACACAAGTATAAGTGGATGAGTCAAATCTACCATTTGCATCGAGCTACAAACCACGCAGTGCACTACGTCCTTCAGAGGATTAAAAGGAAGACCCAAAATAAAAGCAATGTCATGTAAGTAATTACTTATATGTTAATTATTTGATATATAATTCCTTGTTAGTTTACCTACTAAATATCTAATTTATTAGGCGACGTAGTTTTCTATGGAAGTTCTTTAAATTTAATTTTATACGATTATCCTTAATTTTCGTACTTATAAAATTTAAGTTCTGTACAAAATTCAAAAAGTTGTAAACAAAATAATGAACGCTGAAATATTTAATCTCTTGCTAGCACTTAATTGTACATAAAGTAGAATATTTTATCAAATTTGAATAGGCTCTGGTGTCTCAATTAGAGTAGCTCCCGAAGAAGTTGTAGGTTCAACATATTCGAACTACATTTACCAATTTTCAATAATTAGACTTAAACTTATATTTAATTTTATTTTCAGATATTTTATCATCACGGAAGAAATTGACGGGGAATCCTCATGGGCTGAGCGGTGAACCACGTAATCAATTTGTAAGTAGATACCTATATATTTTAGTCATTCCTTAGTGTAAAATTAAAGTAGCACGTAATTGTACATAACGTAAAATATTTTACCAAATTTGAATAGGCTTTGGTGACTCAATTAGAGTAGCTCCCAAAGAAGTTGTAGAATATAATATCATCAGTAAGGAATAATGTAGGTATTCTATAGAATAGCTGGAGAGTTTAGACAATACAAAATATGAAATATTAGGAATACTTATTGTAGTTCATTTCGTATGATACTAACTGTTAAGGTGCCTATAGGTATTTACTGGTTACCCGATTCTGTATTAGTATGTCGAATAAATTAAAATAAGCAATTACTAATTATTGTGTTTATATTATATTCGTTACCTGATATTGATAACGAAATACGTCATCATTCACGTTACAACACGTTTGAAATTCATAAGAATTTCACAACTAAGTATTAAGTAGGTACATAACAATAACATTATGCACCATACGAAATATTGAATGGTTGAATTTCAAGTTCTAACTTGATCATCATACCAATAAATACTTTATGTTAGCATTATTTGATATATCAACTGCGTTAGAAAAAATATTATTACCTAGTTCATTATTTATTAAACAGTCAAGACGAGCATATCTAACAACATGGTAGATATTTTATAACTTTCAATCTATTGGAAATTTCAATCTATTTACAAATTCTTAGTATAATTTATTACTAATGTTTTAAATAATTTTCAGAATACCAACTTAAACAAATTTTCAAACGGAACAGAAGAGAGCTCTCCTGAATATCTTCCAAACCTGCAAGATCAGTTCGACTTGGACAACGCAATGAATAGACCTTGGATAATAACACCCAATGAAGAAGTAAAAACAAACAAAAAGAAAACTAATCGAAGAAGACCAATTACAAACAAACGCAGTGCATTGAATTCCTATATTATTAACAGTGAAAGAAGAAAAGGACGACGTTTAATAAAAATTACGATCAAGGAACTCAGTGAGTCAAGAGACAACGAAGATGAAGTTAAGGAGATAATCACTGCACAGTATGTTGTACAAGATACGGTAGATGAGATATCGGATCAAGCTGAAAAATTAGTTCACAATATTTCCAAAAAATTGTGTGGCTACTCATATCATATTTTTTAATTAGGTAATAATTCATTAGTATAACTAGTAGATAAAGTGATGACATATTTAGATTTTATTTACTGTGAAAATATGTGTTAAAAAAAATTAATATTAAAAATGTGTGTTAAAAAATAAAAAACCATAGGTAATAATTGTATGGCTACTCATATCATGTTTTTTAATTAGGTAATAATTCATTAATGTAACTAGTAGATAAAGTGATGACATATTTAGATTTTATTATAATTTTATTTACTGTGAAAATATGTGTTAAAAATTATATATATTAAAAAAGTGTATTAAAAAATAAAAACCATAGGTAATAATTGTGGGGCTACTCAGATCATGTTTTTTAATTAGGTAATAATTCAGTAATGTAACTAGTAGATAAAGTGATGACATATTTAGATTTTATTTACTGTGAAAATGTGTTAAAATATTATAAATATTAAAAATGTGGGTTAAAAAATAAAAAACCATTTACTTTAAAAAAATGTTTTATTTATTAAAACTGCGTATAGGTTGACTTTCTTGCTCTATTAAATTATTCTTTATACATAAAACATTTTTAAGTGCACATTGTTTAGTATGATTAATACAATTAAAACTGGTTTCATTATTTGAATATTTGTTATGCAACAGTGATAAATTTGGACATTTGTCTTCACCAAGATCTATACAAATACAATTCATACATAGATCTTGAATCCACTTAACTTTTTCTAAGCCCTTCACAATAATTTCTTTATTTTCTAAATAAGGAACAATTATACGTCGAAATTCTCTATAGTCGATATAACCTTCATTCCAGTAAATCCCCCTGTTTCTCTCCAACCACGTAACTTGTTTTTTTTCATTCGTAGTTAAGTATTTAAATAAGTATGGGGGCTTTATTAAGAACGTTTGGGTATAAACACGGGTGGCCAGAGCTAATTCCTTGACTATAAAGTTATTACAAGTGTCTTTAAACCCCTGGACATCCACTATAATTGTATTCGGATTCATGATAATTTTCTCACAGTGCTGCTTAATGGTTTATACTCAATTATACAGTCGTTCAATATAAGACAATATGCCGAAGTTTGATCTGGGATATCAATATCACTTTCAATTTCCACTCTTACGTCCACAACAGGACCTGACTTAAGATTATCTGGCTGTCTAGAACAGTCTATGACGAATAACGGAGCAACGTTTTTAAATTGTTCCTCACTTAATAAAGGCTCAGCGCGACGCCCATAATAAGACTGTTGAAATTTAGCATATTGTTCATATATTAAAGCAATTCGATTATTCGAGAAACTTGTATTTATATTTTCATATGGGAAGTAGGTGGAGTTAAGGTATACCTTAACATCACGAATCTCACAATGATCAAACTGAGACATATCAAGTCTAGCATTATTTTTTCTATTTGTCTGTAAACCAATAACGACAAATCTTGGTTTCTCTATTTGTGAAGATGTTTTTATTGACCAAGTATGTTTGGTGGTTTTAGGCAACATTGGATATTCATACAAATCCCAATTCCTGAATATCATCTGAAGTGGTCGATCTTTTTCTAACAATTTTAGAATGTTTATTTTTTCTTTATCAGATACTTTAACATGCGGTACACGCCATATTATTTTGTTTATGATAATATCTTCTACAATTTCACCAGAGTTGAGTTTTAATGCGTTCAGATTGGTATTACTTCGTAATAAGATTAGTTCATGTTTACTGTTTATTACTACTTTCTTAAAATCTTCTGCGAAACCAAGAATGTTGCGAAGTGGTATAGAAGCAGAAAAGCTACCTCCATTAGTACTTTTTATTCCGCCGATATTCCAACCCCAAGCATTAGATGTTTTAGCTTCGCTCTCATTCATTGATATAAATGATTTCATCGTGCTAGTTATACCAGCATTTTTTATTTTGTCTATCTCCACTCCATTTATCTCATACCTTATATCTTGAAACAAGTAAAGTAAACTATTGTTTGTGAAATGAACGCTACTGACTCTCTCTTTCGAATTGTCAGCCTTGTTTACAATAACAGTTCCTTCCAAAAATAAACTGCTTTCTGATGGTAATATATACAAGTCTTGCTGATTAATAGGTATCCTGATTTCATCGCTTCTATTAAAACTTGTTACGTAAGGCTTGTAAGAGTGAATTTCAATTCCTTCCACAGAGTTGTCGTAGGCTGGAGCGGATAAAACATCTAGGATATTCATTTTAACAAACCAATCGCCTTAAGAAATGCTTTATTGTTTTTATTCAACTTTATTCTCCTTTTACGTCGAGCTCTTACTTGATTGAGAGTTTGAGCAGAACTGCTATTTTGAATTGGAAGAAACATATTATATTTATTATAGTCAATCATTTTTTCTTTTGAGGTGTAGATACAACTGTACTTCTTCACCTCGCAAATTTATTAAGTTATTATTTATATCCAAAAGTCTGATTTGTATGCAGCTGATGTTGGTTTGGTTGATTGGAAAGTAAATTGCGTTTTTTGGTATTTCTATAATTCTGTATCCAGGTGGGACATTAAGTGCGAATTCATGTAGAATGTGACTGGATTGTCCGTTTATATAGGAACCGCTAACTATATCACATTCAACTCTTATCACGGTTGTAGGCAAAATGTTGACTGGAAACTCTGATACATGATATTTATTGGCTTCCAAGACTTGTTTTTTAAACCCCAACAAACCTCCGAACGAACAACCTTTAGTAAAATCTATAGTTGATGTACAAAATAACATAGTTTTTAAGGTGTTGTTATTGCAATGGAGTTTTATGGATGCATCCTTTACTTCAGATTTTAAATAATCACTGATATCTTGCAACTCATAAGTACCTTCAGGTATTTCAATAACATTATTTGAACCATAGTATAACTTATTATTTGTTTTATCAATATTTGGAATAGAATTATATGTGGATAAATGTAATAATGCACATTCATACTCTCCGATTAATTGTAACGTATTTGGATAGAAGGTAGTTAATACCGATGAGTTTCCAGTTATAGATAAGGTGAGTGTCATCTTGCAAATGACTAAAATTAAAGAACAGAATAAAATTTATAGTATTTATTCCAAAAAGATTGTAGATATTCTAAACACAAATGTCCACAAATTAGTGTGTCAAATTTTTGATATCTTGTATAGTTATAATTAATATTGCAGTTCTTAAAATATCGCATCAATTCAATTGGTGGTCTTAAATCACCAAAACTATCAAAATATTCACAATAATTATTTACCTTAACATAAGCTACCCAATGCGTTCCATCGTTTTCTGAATTATCTAGGTTAACTATACCACATTCAATTCCTTTAGGGATTTTTGGTAACTGATCCTTCATGTAAACTCCTCGAAAATAAGGAATACCATATGCGTAATTTTGAATATCAATATTAGTTAAGGCACGATTAGGTAGCTTATTACTTAGTTTTTTGACGATTTAATAAACAATCCTTTGCCTTTTTTGTGTGGTTTAATGTATAAACCGTTACCTAATGCTATAGCTTCCATAGTCTTATTATGACGTTCAGATTCTTGTAATTTTTTTTGACCTTCTCTATAATCATTCACTGTTTTTGCAATACCCGCTGCACCACCAGCCAAAGCTCCTAAAGCTGATAAACCAGCAAAAATCGGGATTAAAGGTAGAATGCCTCCTGTTTTGGGTAAAGGTATGACGCGTGGTACTCGAAGTTTTGGAGCGCACGGAACAATTTTTTTAGCAGCCCTATAAGCTGCATGTATTAAAGATTTACCATCTTTGGGTAAGCGTTTCTTGATTTTTCTTTTAATTTTTGTAACGAAATTATGAAATGTCTTAACACCAGCACCAGATTTGAGTTTAGTTTTCATAACTTTACTCACTACCCACGAACTAAGCTTTTCTCCTTTACTAGCATCTTTTGCTTTCATTCTTTGTTTGGCCATATTTAAAAGTTGTAAATCGGCTTTGTGACGATTAGACAAGTCTGTATAGTTTTCGTATGCAATGTCGTGATACATACAAGCTTCGTCTAGCTTATTTACACCTTTGTCACCACGCAGTAAACGTTTTGAAAGTTTTGTTCCAGGTCCGCAATAATTATAGCCAGGTAAGTGCAGTTCAAATGGCAAATGATTAATAACACTATTGAGTAGTCCACCACCTTGCATAGCTCAAAGTATAATGAACAAAATGTTGTAATTAATAACTATTATGTATACTTATTCTACTATTGCAGTCTTATCAATCCAACTATTCTCTTTATTACTTAAGCCCAACCATTTTACGAACAGTTTATTTCCTTTCCTTCGTAAAACTTTTTCTATCAAATAAACACCTGGACAAGATGACTTTTGAAGTTCGTGTTTGTAAAAGGTTCCTAATATAACTTGTTTGTGTTGATCTTCGATGTGATATGTTTCTGGTACAGTGTTATTGATATTTTTTATAGTAAATAGTTCCGTTGACCAATTAGGTGTATAACCTTTCTCAAATAGTTGTTTGTATTTACTAATTCTAACTCTATCACCAATCATAAACTTGGACTTATGTTTATAGGATACCGTTTTCATTGAATTCTTAATATTATTTTTAACATCTACTTCATTCAATTTATTGACATCAACGGGTGCTAATTTAGTAGTGCTATGTTTTGTGTTGTTATATGTCTTTACAACACTCTCCAAACCAAAATCTATCCATTTATAGTGCCCGCTGAGACTAAAGTACTTATACAATTTATTTTTAATAGTTTTGATAACGCGTTCTACAATTGAAGCCTTTTTCGTTGAAAACGTTGAGTAGTGATTAATGTTATAGTTCTTTATAAGTTTTTGAAATGATGAATTATAGAACTCGGTACCCAAATCAGTTTGGAGATGAGCTGGTATCCGATGGTTAGTCGACATCAATTTCTCGAATGCGTTACAAACATCATGCTTATTTTTAGTTTTTAGTGATTCTATCCACACGTACTTTGAGAAGCAATCAATAACTATTAAAATATAGTTATAACCTTTATTAAATCTTTTCAAGTTTTGCATGTCGATTAAATCAGCTTGCCACAAATCATCAATGCCTTTTAAAATTACAGATCGACGAGGATAATTTTTTCGTGCAGCTTTATGTATTTCATTAACAACTTGTTGTTTTGTCATTTTGAGGAACTTTCAAGCTTATACTTTTGATCTAATACAAATTTAACTGCGTTTTCAACTATCTCATCAACTGCTTTTCGACTATAAAATTTGCTTTCCAAGTGAACCACTGCCTCAGATACTATTGTTTTTAAAGCTTTCTCCAGATCGTTCTGAACATCGTACACCAAAGTATTTTGCAATTTTTGTAAGTCGGTTATTAGTTTGGCTCTCAATTCATCTACATATGCTTTGTTTACTGCATCATCCGCATCTTGAGGAGGTTTGACCCCTGTTAGCTTCGATGTCTTCAAATCGTAATCACCATTTTCAGATTTTAGCAATGCATTATCATAAAATTCAAGCAATTCTGATATACGTAATCGCTTATGAATATAATGACCAAATTTGTCCACATTCATATTTAAGATGTATTGTGTTGAACGGTGTACAATAAAATGATACACATTTCTTATTAGTAAATCTATTTAATGATTTTGCTTTCACGTAGTTCTTCAACGATAGATATTATTTCATTATCTAGTCCTGTGTTGCCAGCATCTCGAGAAGCAATTAATAACTTTAATCTATCAACCAATTCATTTGGATCATCCCAATATACAAAATCTGTGTTTTTTTTCCACATTTTTGTTAAAGGTAATCCTTTTCCTACTTTCGGTTCAAAGCTTGGACTTTTACTTTGTTGATCGAAAAGAGGTTTAATAACTTGCATATATTTTTGTCCTTTATTACTTTTAATTGGTTTTCTTGAATCAAAATCTCGACGATGTGCATTTGTTACAAGTAACATCGACTTATAATTTTGCATGTCATAGTCTGTAACAAAGCTCAGATCAACGTCTTTTTTTAAGAGCAACTGTCGCAAGCCAGGTGTGCATTTGTATTTGTGTCCGGCTACAGTAATAACATCATCACCAATCGTTATACTAGAGGAACCTAACATTAACTTTCCACGTTCATTTCTTACACCAAATGGCACATCCGCTAATATTTCTGAAGATAATGACCAAGATGATACATCATGAACTGGATTAGTATCGACTAATGACTGAAATGAAGAGTCAGCTTCTGATTCATCACTGGTATCAATTGTTTCTTCTATATCTTGATCTTTCTGTAAGTCGTGGTTGGAAATTTGATCATGAAATTCTCCTTTTTCTTCATTTTTTGTTAGAGCTAGTTGGTTATTGGTGTTGGCTATTAAATTAAGAGATTCTGTAACAGGCTTAAAAACTGTATCAAGCACTTGTCTGTTATTATCTTCAAAATCCTTCATGTTACGTATTTTTTTCCTTACAGCTTGTGTTGCATCTACAATTTGTTTTTTCAATGATTTTTCCATTTTGTAAAATAGATGGTAATCCAATAAGGGCTGATTAAAGAATAACAAGAAACTGAAAGCAGTCTATTTAAATATTCAAATTTTATCTAATTCTACAAAAGTGTCAAACTTTTTTCTATAGCACCCATTGTTTTTAGGAGAGTCTTTATTAATCACAACATAGTCATAAGGCTCTTTCCATATTTGAGAACACATGTTACGAAATTCCAACCAGGTCATGTCAGTGTTAACATGTTCTTCATAAACATGTTTCAAATTAATTTCGTCTTGCTTAAAAAGCACAATTAAGTTAGCGTTATCTCTTATTAGTTGTTTAGGTATTTTGCTATATGTTTGATTTAAATAAAAACTGTCAATCAATTTATGTCTTCCCATGGCAAAATAATCACGCATATTACTTTGATTTTCACATGCTACATCGTCAAAAATAATCACTGAATTATGTTTTGCATCTGAAACTTTCATAACGTCATCATTTGCCTGATATTTCTGAAAACTGATTCCTGGTACTCCTCGTAAAACCTTTTCTAAAAAAATATACTTTGGTTGATATAGAGTTTTAGAATATACATAAACATTTTGAAATGTCAATCCATTTTCGTGCAAAAGGAGACCAATTAACAAATTGGTTTTTCCACAATTTGATGGTCCGCAAATGATGCAACGTACTGTATTCGGCAATAATTCTCCATGGCGTAACTTGATTTTTGGTAAATCATTACAGATTAAACTAATCTGTAACGACTTTGCTTGTTTAATGAATTTCATGTTTGATGCAATGCTGACGGACTGGTTATGAACAGATGTAATTATGACATTATGTATTTATAACCGTAAATAGTTAAACCAAACTGCTTATAGACAACGCAATAGGCAAACGTAAGACTGTACTGTTTATGAAATAACTCTATCGCTAACTAACAGAGCATCTTTCAGCGCAATTACGACGCAGGGGATCGCAGAGAGCCGACGGAACGGTAGTGTAATGAACGGCATTAAAATGTGGAACGTTGGCTTAGGTAAATGATTTTACAAAGAGTTGTTGGGCATTCTATCCCACCGTGACTGAGGTTATCGAAGATAACCGAAGGAACTAAGGTGGGGTAGAATGCCCAATAACTCACTACTTATCTGTAGTTTTTCGATATATCTCGGTTACAGAAAATGATGATAATGTGCCTAAAGAAATAAAAATCTGTGAGTCCTTTTTAGGATTTATAGCAGTAACCGATTGCAGTGCTGCAGGTCTGAAAACTGTCATTTTAAATTTGACTAAAGAATATGAAATTGATTTGACTAAATGTAGAGGACAGGGATACGATGGAGCAAATGTTATGTCGGGTGTGTATGGAGGATTACAAACCCTAATAAAAGAGCATGCTCCAAATGCCGATTATGTTCATTGTGCTGCGCACGCTTTAAACTTGGTTTTGAACGATGCTGCGAGACATGTTCGTGAAGTATCGACTTTTTTCGATAATTTAGAAAAAATATATACTTTTTTTGGCAATAGTATAAAACGCTGGGCTATGCTAAGTGACGATTCATCTGAAAAACATTTGATTACCCTTAAAAAGGTATGTCCTACCAGATGGTCTTCTAGGAACGACGCTTTATTAACAGTAAAGAAAAATTTTTTACTAATCATGAAAACTTTGTACCAACTAAATTTAATTTCAAATAAAAAAGATGAACGTGAAGAATGTAAAAGTATAATTAATATTTTAGAGAGTTTTGATTTCTTAGTGCTCGTTACATTTTTTCTTCACTATTTGAAATTATTAATCCTGTTTCTAAAGCTCTACAGCATGAAAATAATGACTTACAGAAATCTAGTATTTTATTAAGTAATCTTTTAAATAGACTGTGCCAATTAAGAAATCAGAATTCATTTAATAGTTTGCTAAATGAATCCAAAGATTTAGCAAAAGAGTGGGGGGTAACAACTGTTTTTAAAAACAGTAGGCGAAAGATAACGAAGCGTTTTTTTGATGAGTTATCACAAGATGAGAGAATTTCCGACCCGGAATCCTATTTCAAAGTCAATGTATACTATTGCTGCTTAGATATATTAATTTCTCAAACTAAAGAAAGATTTCAGAGCCTTTGCAACCTGAGTAGTATATTCGAAATATTACAACCGGAGAAACTCCTATCTTCTTCAAGCGAAGAGATATTAAACGCTTCCGAAAAACTGTCTGCTAAATACAGTAAAGACATCTCACTTAATCTTTGTGACCAATTGAAGGCTCTAAAAACATGCTTAAATTCTGAAATTAAAAAAAATTATTCCATTAAAGAACTCATTGAATTATTACTAGTAAAATTCAATAGTCTTGCATCCAGTTTTCCCGAGGTAATCACAGCATGCTTTTTATTCTTGACCCTTCCAGTTACAACTGCAACGGCAGAAAGAAGTTTTTCAAAATTAAAACTAATAAAAAATTACTTAAGAACTTCGATGGGACAAGTACGACTGTCAGACATCTCACTATTGTCCATAGAGGCAAAAACTTTAGAAAAACTAAAATCATCATCTGCCATAAATGATTTAATTAATCAGTTTGCCGAAAAAAAGGCAAGGAGAGTGAATATTTAAAATTCGATTTTTATTTGTAAAATGGGTAAATTATGTGATAAATAAATATTTCTACTCACAATATTTTTTTTCTTTTGTGAAAAATCTTCACCTCCATATAAGGGCCTCCAAAAAGATTTTTATACGGGGCCCCGACAAGGCAAGCTACGCCACTGATACGGTCGCACGTTTTCATATAGAGTTGTATGCAAAGGTGCATCCGTATCTATTTTATTGATTGTACAATAAATACGTATCTTTTTTCCAGTACTACAATTTATGGCTGTCTCTGTTCGGGTTCCTGAGCTGTGTGGCGATCATGCTGCTCATCAGCTGGATGATGTCGCTCGTCACATTTGCCATCTTCTTCACGCTCTACCTTATAGTGCACTACAGAGAGCCTGGTTAGTAGCTATTTTCACTACAGTATAATAAAAGGCTTTTAAGTTTCTTAGGTAATTACATGATAATCAAATGGTCAGTGACTCTGTAAAGTTCCCAGTACACAGTGGCCAGTGGTGGGCCAACTGTGGCCAAATGTGCAAACTGTAGGTGTTCCGACAATGGTGCATAGCTATTTGCCATTCCTTTGAATTGTGCCAAAAAATCTACTGCAATAACGGCCCTTCGTGCGTCACAGTATTCCATTGCCCTCTGGGCACAATCGCTCGCTATGCCCCTTTGTGTAGTGGACGCTTTTCTATTTGTTTTTTTTTTACTTATAATAATATTGGAAACAAAAAAATACAATAAAAAAATTGTTGATGCAATAAAAAACAAATATGTTATATTACATTGACGTTTAAGTTAAAATGCTCGCACTGAGCGCCGAGTGACCGTAAAATCGATTGGATTCGTTATTGAACGATTTCAATCAATTTTACGGTTTCTGTTCAGGTAAATAAAATAAGCAATTGAACCTTTCAGCTGTTAACTCGTCTTACTAATTAGGGCTGTTTATTATTTTAAACAGCTCGAATTAGTTGAAGTAGTAGATCAGAGTGAGAACTGTACCTAGTTACCTACATACATTGAATCTGTTTAAAAAATATTATTAATTGTACCTGTTATCGAAAAGGGTATTTACATACGAATTTACATCCAAAGCTCGCACTTTTCATTTTCATCAGGTCGCTTTCGTCGGCTTATTTTCGATTTAATCGGAGTGACTGTTGTCTGACCTCCCAATGCCGAGTAGGAAGAATACACCAGGACCAGGACCCCACCCACTGGAATGGATTTATAATGTTATTTACACGACCCCGAGTCAAAATCATTTTTTGATTGATTGATTGGTTTCGATGCTTTTCGAAGTTATGTGTGTATTTATCGCAGGTTTATAAGTGCCCGGTTAATGGCAATAGGCTCGCCCACCTATTACATTGGGACCTAAACATAAACTGGCGAAATGTGGGTGCTAGCACCTCTGCCTACCCCTTCGGGGAATACGGGCGTGAGTTTATGTTTATGTTATGTTATGATTGGTTTTTTTATGGCTAGAAAGTTGTGATATTGTGAAGATATTTCACAATATCTATTGCAACTTATGTCAATAAAGTTGAATTTAATGTTAAAGGGGTAGTAGGTAATAATCTACGCAATATAAACCTTAGCGGTATAAATTATCACTGGAACTAGGTACCTACAAGCACCCAGAATAGCCAATGTTGACTTAAATCTAAATCGGTATTGAACTCAGAGAGTGATTGCATCATTTCTCCAAACCCCTGCTCATAGTACACATTTGATTCATATCGCAAACGTTCGTTTGTATATAATCCCATTTCCTAAAGTTATTATAAGTCGAATATTTGAGATATTGGCACGCATCTCCTTCGTGATTCGTGGCAAGCTATTTTATTTATATTTTATTATTGTTTGAAATGTATTACTTCGCATGTTTCACGTTTGATGAGATTCAGAATATGAGTCAAAAGTAAATATTTGTAACCATATGTTAAAACGCATAGACATGATGACCTAACCGTATGAAGAACCACTGAAATATTTTATTTATCTAATGAAATATCATCTCATATACGTTATATCCAAAATTTGCTCTGTGGAGACCAAGGTCCGCACTTTCTTCCTTTCACTAACAACCTACAAACAGAGAGAGAGAGCTGGCTAGCAGCTAGCAGCTGAGGTTGGCTTGCGCCTAAAGGTTGGGTTGCGACAGAGCCCTATCTATACCTACATAATAACTAGCTAGCAATAACTATTATTAAATTAAGTGTCGATTTCCACAGACGTAAACTGGGGCAGCAGCACTCAAGCTCAAATCTACAAGACTGCATTATCGAGCGCCTACAGCCTGGCCCGAACAGGAGAACATGTCAAAAACTATTGGCCGCAAATGTTGGTGCTGGCTGGCCGACCCCAGGCGAGGCCCGCGCTCATAGACCTCGGCAGTCTCATCACGAAGTCTGGCGCGCTCATGATCGTTGGAGATATATCACCGGTTAGTAAACAATAATCACATAGCAAACACAGAGAGAAGGCGGCATAGAATGCTGAGTATTTTTTCTGATAAGTTGGGTAATAAAGAAGTGGGAGCGTCTAACCCCTCTTCATTTCAACCTCAGTGATGAAAGCAGGATAAGCGTGAGAATCACAGTGCACAGTTACTTAGGCCGCCTCCTCTCTATATTTGTCTGTCCCTAATTAAATTAAATTAAATTACATATTAAAAAAAATATGTATATTGCTCGGGGGACATAATATATCTTGGACCCAAAATGTAGCTACTCTATACGCGCAGTACCTACACGTTTCTTGGGTTACTTTGGAGGATAGCACAGGGTGGTACATCGGTGGACGAGCTCAAATTCACAAGCATAGATTATTATTATTACAAAAAAGTCTGCGCGCGCCAGAGCCTCGTTTGTATCGCGATTTAGATCCAAAATTCGTGTCCCGAGGTACTTTGTTAAAGTACTTAAAACATCGCAAGGGAAACACCCATCTCAACCCAATTATGTCTCTGTAATAGGAAAAGCTGCCATTCAAGGAGCGTTCAGTTCGCGCCCGCGCGGACGAGGAGTGGCTGCGCGCGCGCAAGGTGCGCGCGTTCTGCTCGCGCGTGCACGGCTTCGGGCGCGAGGAGGGCGCGCGCGCGCTCATGCAGGCGGCCGGCGTGGGCAAGCTCGCGCCCAACGTGCTGCTCATGGGCTACAAGCAGGACTGGACCGAGGCGCCCGCTGAAGACCTCGTGGCCTACTTCAATATTCTACAGTAAGTATAGAAGTACGCCATCGGTAGCTTAGTGGTTAAAGAGTCGGCCTTATGATCGAGAGGTCCCGGGTTCGAATCCTGGTCATTACACTACCCACGTGAACCCACTTCCAAAAGGCAGTTTAGCTTAGTTGTATGGGTTAGAGGGAGTATTAGCAATATCAGTTACTAATATTCTTTAAAAAAAAAGCTAGTCATTTTTGGTTCTGTTGAACATTGAAATGCGGTAACTTAGGTAGTGAAAAATAATGGATAAACACATCACTTTAAAGTTATTGATCAAAAAGCGTCTAATTTTCCCGATAATTTAAGAACTTTTGAATTAAATCGCCTTTGTACATGTTCCTTGAAATGTTTTATGAACGATCTCTGTACTGTTTTTGTTCAACTACTTCACCGATTTCATTTTATGAAAGCGCATTGTTGTGAAAAGAAAGTTACAGCAAAAAAATTAAAATATCAAAAAAGTTAATGACTTTTTCATTGTTTCCAACGGGCAACAATTATTGGATAATAAATCATCTACTTCTATGGAAAACAATTTGACACTAACATTAATGATATTTTTTCCAGCTCCGCCTTCGAAAGTCGTCTAGCCGTAGCCATAATCCGAGTCCAAGGCGGCCTAGACTTCGGCGCCCTCACCGCGGAGACGGTCCCCGCCAGTTCCCTCACGGGTACATCCAGCGGGAGTGCCGACGAGCTGAGAGTCCGGCGAGACCCCCTCATCATGCACGCGGACTCCGATCTCGACATTAGCAGAGGACCAGGCTCTAAGAGCAATCTAGCCAGTAAGTTTTATGTTACGATCTACAACTTTTTTTTTCGTGCGGAAATACCCTCGTATACCTCCCCCGCCGAATTCGGGAGGGGAGGTTATGTCGGACTCGAACCGACTAAAACCGCACGCCGACTGTGGGTCGTAGTACTAGGCCGGAGGTGAGGTTGTCATCGACATATCCCTCGCGCCCCGGCTGACCCAGGGCCATCCCTGGGTCAGCCGGGTTTGGCACTCCTCGGGAGGGGGGACAACGGTGCCCCCGGAATGGGTAGGCGCGCCCACACGCGTCGCCGACGAACTGCAAGTGCGATCGCAGCCTGAAATTTTGGGTCACTTTTTAAGTGCGTATATTCCTACAGAAAATGACTTTTTGAAGAAGAAATGAAGATTTTCGACCTAGTGTTGAGTCACCGGAAATATAACTATATAATGTGTTTGTTTAGTAATAAATGAATTATTTATTTATTTGTTTATCACGTGTTTTTACAAAAGTGCTGTGTGGTGGAATTTGAGCCACCCCATCTCTTCCCAAGCGGTGTCGTACAAGGCGACTAAGGGATAGGGCTGTTTAACATCAGACAGATCTATACAACCCAGAGCTTCAGTTTCATGGCTCGAGTCAACAATAGTGCCGGCAATAGGCTCACTATTACGTGGGTCCAAATACATTGACTGGTGAAATGTGGGTGTTAATTCAACTCTGCCTAACCCTCCGGGGATAAAGGTGTGATAATATGTATGTATGTGTTAATTTCACGTACACGAATTTGGGTAAAGGAGAAGACATTTTTTTCGTATGGCAACCGGGTCCAACGGCTTAACGTGCTCTTCGAGGCCTATCTGTACCTAGGTACAGATATACAATATAGATGATTATTTTAATGAATATACTTTTTCCTCAGCTATATCGTCGTCGCGATCTTTCACGGTCTCAGAATGGAATATGAAGGATAAGAATAATAAAAAGAGGAAAGCAAACGACATGCATCGACAGATCGTGTACAAAACATCAGCGGGGCTCGAGTTGTCTAGTGAACAACTCACACGGATGAACATTTTCCAGGCGAAACAGGTAAGCAACGGGTAAAAACTGTTGTGTTCCAGATATGGGTGTAAAACAGCCGGTACCAGTAACCTGGGGAACCTGTCTTAGCATAATGGTTTAGGAGTAGGCTTTAGGACGGGGACGGGGCCATTATACAACCGACGTGAACCCAACCCACTCCTAACACAAGTAATTTAGCTTTGCTAGGGGATTACAGAAAATGCAGAGAGATATTATGGCTTATTTCCTTAAAAAAATCCGCGTTCTAGAACCTATAATATAATAATCTCTGCGTAGTTTGGGTGTCAATTATAATAGCTGAGTAATATGTCCTAGAATAATTATTATGACCCGCCCCAGCTTTGCCCATGGCATATACTATATATTGAAACACCGTACCACCCAATTGAGCCCGTATTTTTTTAGTCTTCAAATAATGTATGAAATTTGCATATGAATATACAAAAGCATAACGGGAGTTAAGGCGATCATGGTATAGGTAGGTACATCCTTTGATCTGCCTGACGTTTCGACCAGGTGCCTGTGACCACGACCGGTGCAACCTGGTCGCAACGTCTGGCAAATCATAGGTGTGTACCTATACCACGATGGCGTTAATTCCCGATATTATAATTGTATATTTATGGTTGCTGCTCTGCTTCCTTGAGTGTAGTAGCGTGATGATATTTAGCATATACCTAGATCACCTTCGTCCATATACGGGCTATTTAATACAAACAAAAATAATTTTTCAATTCGAACCTGTTCAGTTCAAACTTCCAGAGATTAGCGCGTTCAACCAAACAAACAAACCCGCAAACAAACTAACTCTCCAGCTTTATAATATCAGTACATATTCAAGTTCACGGGTATTGTACAGGACGCTGGCACCCTGGACGTGTGGTGGCTGTACGACGACGGCGGGCTGACGATCCTGCTGCCGTACATCATCTCTCAGCGCTCCGCCTGGAGGCACTGCAAGCTGAGGATCTTCGCGCTCGCCAACCGACGGCACGAGTTGGAGCTGGAAGAGAGAAAGTAAGAGATCTTATCCTTTCTCCCTCCGAGGTATACCTAGGAACACACATCTTGAACCTGAAGTCGCGTGAAAAATCTATGCTTGGTATCCGCCCTTGCAGCCCGTGCTATCCTCAAAAGACACCCAAGAGAGGTGTAGGTCCAATATATGAGTCCAGAGGCATACGCAGAGACGATAATTCACATACATAATTCTTATATTTCAAGCTCACCGAATGCCTAACCATAGAACATATTAGCACAAGCAATAATAAGAATTTGATAAAGAAAAAATCTTAGTCGCAATTTTCTTTCGGAGTCGTTCGGACCTCCTACATGCACATCTATACTCTATCTATACGCTACGGTAACAGAAGAAACTTGCACTTCATATTAGCAAAAATGCATATATTGTGAATTGCAATATTCAAACGTGCTGCTCATGGGCTACAAGCAGGACTGGACCGAGGCGCCCGCTGAAGACCTCGTGGCCTACTTCAATATTCTACAGTAAGTATAGAAGTACAGCATCGGTAGCTTAGTGATTAAAGAGTCGGCCTTATGATCGAGAGGTCCCGGGTTCGAATCCTGGTCTTTATACTACCCACGTGAACCCACTTCCAAAAGGCAGTTTAGCTTAGTTGTAAGGGTTAGAGGGAGTATTAGCAATATCAGTTACTAATATTCTTTAAAAAAAAGCTAGTCATTTTTGGTTCAGTAGACAACATTCAAGTGTGGTAACTTAGATAGTGAAAAATAAATGGATAAACACAACACTTTAAAGTTATTGATCAAAAAGCGTCTAATAATTCCGATAATTTAAGAACTTTTGACTTAAGCTCGCCTTTATACATGTTCCTTGAAATGTTTTTTAAACGATCTCTGTACTGTTTTTGTTCAACAAAGAATTAAGAACTACTACTACTACTATTGTGAATTGCAATATTCAAACCATCAATGTTAACCTTTGTGAAATGCCGTAAGGCCTCATTTACGGAGGCGCGGGGCTTCTCGCGTCGCGTGTGGCGTGACGTCTCGCGGTGCGTCGGACGTTTTTTCTGTTTACGGTGGGGCGGCGCGTGAAGCGGCACGCATCATTGCACACGTAAACACAAACTTATAGTAATATACGACGTTGTTCATAGAGAAGCGAGACGGGTAGAGTGGCGGTGCTCGCCGATGCGCCCGCGGCGGGCATCGCGGCGGCGCACGCTCGCCTCGATCAAATCGACTAGATTTCTAAATCGGACTGACAGAAGATTCCGCCTCGGGCATAGCTTCATCGAGAATTGCCGCTGCGTGCCCCGCCGCGATAAACGCCGCGTGGGACGCGTCGGTGTCATCCGCGGGCTCGGCCGCAAAAAAACGCCTCATTTCAAACAAAAGCGTCTAAAATCGCTGCTCCGTAAATGCACTCATACAACGCCATATATTTGAATTCAGTGTGGGCCGCGCCGCTCATCGCAACGCGCGACGCCGCGCGTCTCCGTAAATGAGTCCTAAGGCGAAACCGGTTAGGTTCAGATATAAAATTAAACTTTGTGAAAAACTACATTAGTGTATTATTCAATATGTGTAGTAGATTCCACCAAGTGCCATCAATCTCCAGTATAAACAGTACTTCAGATTTTGTTTCTGAAGTTACGTAAATTTTTTAGAAGTAGGTACATAGATAATAATAAGCAAATCATCATGACATTAACATTTCTTTTCAGTATGGCGAATTTGCTATCAAAATTCAGAATAGACTACTCATCGCTGACAATGCTGCAAGACATCACGGAGACTCCACAGCCTGAAACGACCAAGTTATTCGAAGACATTACTAAAAAGTTCACCACTGAAAATTATGACAAAGGTTCGTATTAAATGTATTTGTTAGGTGCTTACCTACATATGATGATAGTCATAGATGATAGTCTGATAAGTTAAAGAAGATTCTGATGTTAATCTGGTTTATGGTACCTACACATATAGAAGTAAATACTCCAAACTAACAAGGAAAGCAGACCTAGACCTAGGTACTTTACCTACTTCTACTTTTATTCTAATTATTTTGACTATTACGAGGCAAATTATAAGAGTGTTTGCTAATCTCGAGAGGAACATCTGCGCCAGAATATCACCTTTGATCAGATGGCGCAGGCCTGTGGGTATTAACAGAAAATTCTAATTTTTACAATCCATGTGCAGAGTGCCTTATCAGTGAGACCGAACTCCTGACGTTAGCTGAGAAGACAAAGCGCCAGCTACGGCTGCGGGAACTGCTGCTCGCCAACTCCAAGGACTCCAGGATGGTGGTCATGTCGCTGCCTATGCCGAGGAAGGTCAGTATTTCCGCAATTTATTTTAAGTCTTAAATAATCAAATGATACCCTAAGTACACAAGCATGCGGGCGCCTGTTTCGTAAAAATGATACTATGTCAGTATCATTTTTACGAAACAGGCGGACAACACTGACCTTATTTCGTGCAGATATAATTTGCACGAAATCACGAAAATGTCCTTACAATTTGCACGACGTATAGGCGGCTGCATGACACTGTGCAGGCGGTAAATCTATTTACAAAATCAGCGTAATTTAAAAATTACACTTGTATTTTTTTATTCTACAGTATAAACAGTTCGTAGCAATTGTCACCCCGGTGACAACTGGGAAGATAATTCCCAGCTGTCATCCCGGGAGAGAGGGCTAGAGGGGACTACTGGGAATAATTGAATTAGTAAAGCAACGCAAAAAAGCAAAATGACGACTATTATACCTACTACACAACAATTAAAGAAACAATTAAGTAGGACACCTACCTGGCTATCGTATTGTGCATTAATTAAGAATGTATTATTTTATTTGCAGGGCTCAGTATCAGCGCCACTGTACATGGCGTGGTTAGAGATGTTGTCTCGTGACCTGCCGCCGATGTTGTTCGTGAGAGGCAACCACACATCTGTGCTTACCTTCTACTCATAAACTGGTGATATGTATTTACTTAATAGCCGAATCTTAATTGCTAAATACTAGATATTATATAGCTATATATTTCGCCAAAGTTGATGACCGATTTGAACAAGAAGTTTCCTGAAAGTCCTAGGAATCTTCAAGTCTCGAGCGAAAAAAGTTCTTCTAGGCAAACATTAGAACCGAAATTACTAATATTCCCTCAAACCCCTCCAGCTAAGCTAAATTGCTTGTGTTAGGAGTGGGTTCACGTCGGTAGTGTAATGGCCAGGATTCGAACCCGGGACTCGATCGTAAGGCCGACTCCTTAACTATTAAGCATTGACATTTATCATCGTAAACTCCTTTTTTTCGGAAAGGGTCCCAGTGGCCACCAAAAGTGGCAATGTTGGGCACCCCAAATGTTGCCACCGCAAACGGGAATGACCCGTCTCTTACCAGTACGCGAGATAGAAGTCAAATGTGAGCTATGACAAAGAATTAAAGCCTTTAAAAACCATGCTATAAGTAAAACTTTTTTTTTAACTTCTTTATTTGAAGCAGTTATTTTTCATTATAACGTAGAAATTTAAAAAATCAAAGCGGTCATCAAGTTTAGTGCGACCTCTACTACTAAACTAAGTACAATGGGTGTAAAAGCATCCAAAAATGCCATAATACTTACTTACTAAATAATTATATTAATTTATGAAAATGTTGGTTTGCACAAGGCAGTAATCAATAGCGTATTATTTTCCTAACCTAACCAATGTTTTACGTAGGCCCATGTCATCCATGACGTTAGAATGTAGGTATTAATATTTAAGTGTGTCTTTATATAGGTTTGTTTTTTGAATACGATTGGTTCTTACGATTTGTTAAGATAAATTTCCTATTCAAAACTGTATTTAATACACAACATTTGTAATTTACAAATTTAAGTACTTATTTTTTGTACTATGATTGTATGATATACCAATACCTTAGAATTACATAATATAGTAAGTAACAACAATATAAATAAATAATATAGCAAAAAACGTGACTTACACGCTATTGTTCCCAGGCGTTTTCGTGTTCAGTTTTCCGGTTAACTTACTAGGAAACCTACTAGAAAACATTTGGCGGGCTACACTAAACATGTGTCTGAACAAGTTCAGCAATGTTACGCAACGAAGTGATTTTACTGCTTTCTAATACTTTTTTTGAAAACTCTATTGATCAATTCTCTAAAATGGTTAGTAGGTAATTCTAATTAAACGCATATCGTGAGTTGCGTTTTAGTTCCATGTAAGTTTAGTGGCTAAAGTCGTTAAACACAGATTAGGTTAGCTTGACACTGATACTTTCCATCAGACATTAGGTAAATAGGATCTTTTATTCTAAGGCCCACATTCTAGAATGACACTCAGCTTGATTCGCGATTTATCTGAGGACAGATAGTATAGACAGATTGATAGTTTGTCATATTGCCTATATGTACAATCTGACCTCAGTTAAATCGCGATTCAGGCCGAGTGTCATTCTAGAATACGGGCCTTAGGTTATGATTGGTATGTGATATTCTTCAAACATGGGCACTATGGGCAGGTTCTATGTAGCTATTTGTGTACACAACTGTATTTAGCGACTTTCGTTATTAATGTGTAGGATAAATAAATAATAATAGTAGATAATGAACAAACATATATACCAAAGCTGACAAATGGTATTATTAAATATTAATTCTGAACGTAATTTAACATTATAATTTTAGTCCCATACATAGATGTAGGTACCAATCTATAATTTAAGTATGGCTTAGGAAATTTGATAACTTTCGAATGTAGTTTAAGTTTTATTTAGTTGAATGTAACTTATTACTGAGTATTTTAAAGAATTACGTACTTACTCAAGAGTCTACTGTGTATAAAATAAAGTGAAAGTAAATATAAAGTGTATACAATAAAAACAATTATAGGTAATTAAAATAAAGACAATGCACTTTTTCAGTAATAAAATAAATAAACAGTTTTGCAACACAGAAACGGCGTTTGATTGTAATGACCCATGCTCACAAGTTCA
The DNA here is from genome assembly GCA_914829495.1 of Eilema sororculum. Taxonomy (NCBI): domain Eukaryota; kingdom Metazoa; phylum Arthropoda; class Insecta; order Lepidoptera; family Erebidae; genus Eilema; species Eilema sororculum. Next base: position 11,212,546 of record OU618552.1, on the reverse strand, counting down.
CCACCCGCTCCTAGTGAAAACTACCGATCTTCGTGCCGATGCTCATTTGTTTATACCGACATTTTTAAATTACTAATTTTACATCAGTACATATTGTTATCAAATATTTTATATTTTATAGTCGACGCCACAAATTAAGTCCCGCGCTAAAACTCGGAACTACTAAAAATGACATGGCCGCCATACTGTTTGATGATTGGTTGGGGCCATGCCATGACAGGTTGGTTTAAAGTTGCCAGCACATTTTTTAATGTGGGAATTATAGTTAACTACACAAAAAGATCCCAAACACGTCACAACATGAAATATTCCAAAAAACGCGTACTATACAAAAGACAAAAAATGGTGGTCGAGGAGCATATATGCATAGTACGCGTTTTTTTTCATCAGTAAAGAGGAGTCGCTGTCTCTATTTTCCATGAACCTTTATACTAACTGGACTGCGCACTATGAACAGAAAAACGAGCCGAAAGAGAGGTTCCAAAGTAGTAGTGCGTCTCTTTCTAATAGTTTTTATCATGTTTTGATTGGTCTTTATTACAAACAATGTTGCCGCATAAGAATTTTGAAAGGCTACCAATGTCACTCTCATAACATTTAAAATAAAAGTATTACTTTGTACAACTTCATAATACTTTGTACAACTTCATAAAAGATGGTCAACCATTGTATATTGATAGTTTAAGTATTTTTATGCAAAGTTTCATCACAAAAACATAACGCACAAATATATGCAAAATTAAAAAAAAATTACCATTTACAACCAAAAAGAATTTACATTTACTATGGCAAGTTGTTAGACAGGGACAGACTACTACTTTTTGGCTGTCTCGCTCGGCTCGATTTTTCTACTTTCACCGAGACGATGAAAAAATGTACCTTATGTCATTACAGTTGGGTGTAAATTTGTAATTATTGTATTTTACAGTACGCAATCCAGTTAGTATACAGATTCATGCTATTTTCAGTGTCACAGACGTAATCAGATCCTGTATCACTATCAATCTGTCTATATTATGATAAACCTATGTTGCATCTATTAATCCATCCTTTTTATATTATTCATCTTCTAGGTGTTTTACATGATCACATTCTAACGTTTAAACGTTGGATACGTGCGAATATAAGTTCTTGAGTTCTGCGGTTCAACTACTAGGTATTATATTTATATCTGAACAATAAATGATCTAGGAAAATAAAATAACAATACTGGTAACATTATATGCCGCGGCCAAGGATCCATTTTCGTGGAGTTGACTCAGATGTCACACCTGACACATCGCTAGTCAGGATTTTTTTAATTTATAGTATTGAAATCTCCCCCAGGGTCCTGGCTAGGGGACATGTCAAGTCCAAAGGCTAAATTATTCTGTGTTAGATCTAATCTCCCGTTTTTTGTTAAATTAGTGGTCTTAAAATTGCGATGTAATACTGTGTAATACTGGATTGACCCTTAACTGCTTGGTAGTCTACTTGCCGTGATTGTCAGTATGGGATTTTTAAGATAAAATAAAAATATTTTTGTAAATATATTACAAGATTTTTATTTCACACATATTTCACAATGGCTTTAATTTAGATATAGAATAAAAATAATTAAAGTATGTACACATATAAGAATTAACAGTTGTTCCGGATTAACAATTTACTTATAATTAAATAATATAAGAAACACATGTTTTGGACAATGTTATGATCTAGTCCCAGATCGGCGTATAGTTCGTACAAAACGCACGATATTTACACTAAGTGCGACACAATACTATAACGTTGTCTCAATTACATTTCGTAGACGCGGTTGTAATAAGCAATACATAACATGACATCCTTGATTGATAGTTTTATAAAATTCGAAATTCCAACAATGGAGTAACCCGTTGCCTATATAACTAAAAAGATATAGTTCTTACGGTAAGCGAGTCAATTCTGGACGACGTCAGAAGGAGTCTGGACGACGCCCACTTTAGTCTGTAATATCAGAAATGTGAAATAATACACGCATATAATGTATGTAATAACTAATATGGTACAAACATGCACCCATAATGGCACACTAAATTGCTAAATCTTTTAAAAAAGAGCGTCAGTCGTTGGTGTATGCAGTTGTGGGGTTATATCCATAAGAACCGCGTATATCAAATAATAAATCTTCGTAATGTAGCCAAGGCGTCAACAGTTGGTAAGGCTTGGCAATAATAATGTACACATATTAGTACAGTATTATTCCACTTTTGTGATATGAATTGCATAGATTCGTGGCAAGAGATGTGCAAGAGATTCAGATGCCGGAAAAATACAGCGATATGTAAGTTACGTAACGGGACGGCGATTAAAATATATTTATCTGTGATTTAGATATGTTACTGTTCTCTTTGAAAAATAATAATAATTTATATACTGTGACACTTCAAAATATATACTATAATTTCACTATAATTCATTTGTATTCCTTCTATTAGAACGTCAGAAAGAAATATGTTTAATGCATTTAACATCAAAATAATTGATTTATATTAAGTGCGATGGGTCGCTTGTTACCATTTCAGAACATATTAACATTACTCAGTCTATGTATAATTTATAATATAATAAATTTATAATAATTCGTAACGACGTCTAGATGCCTCAGCGCTTAATTTTGATCATAAAAATGTATATAGACTTAATGTGACATTTCATGAATGAAAAATACACTAAAAATGTCTATGTGAATTCATTTTAAGCCTACCAGCACCTGAACGTATTTTTCCACTGATATTTGGAAATACAAAGCTAATGTTTTTATTGTAAAAAATGCGTGGTATGTAATAATTTGTTGAAATAAAAAGATGTAAATATAATTACACAAGTTATAGACATAATCTTCACACAGCCATAACTCCTTATATCATATAAATAAATAATATAAACCTAAATAATGATGGAAACATTTTTGGTTACAAAGATTTATAATATGGAAATAAATATACTCGAGTTAGGAGGCTTCCTTCCAATACCTGTCTACCATTCAGTTCTTATTCTTACAGGAACGGTTTCATATGTATACTTTACTTAAACTATGAGCTGACCACATGTTAGACATATAGATATATTACATAATAGATACAAGTCGATTAGCCCAAATTAAAAAATATATCTTCGATATCCTTCACATTTAAAATTCGAAGTTGGTTACAGACTTTTTTTTGTATGTTGCCGGACGTGAGATTGGTGGACAATCTCTCGCACCCCGGTTCCATCAAATGATCATTCAATAATAATTTAATTCAAAAGGAGCGCCGATAGTTCAGTAATTCACCTTCATATAAAACTTGGAACTTATCTGAACTTCTACCTTTAGACTCCTTCATGCAGTCAATACCATAATATTCTATCTTTGTCATCACACAAGTACATATTTTGGGTGACTTTTCTATTATATAAACATCTATAACGAACTAGCAAAGGTTGGCTCTACTTACAGTTTGCGTCAGAAACATTCCTCACTGTTCATGTAACTAAGCCTTAGCAATCTTCGGGCGGCGGGACACATCACCTGTATCGAGTCCCACTGCGACTATTCTAATGAACACATCTCTCTTGTGCAGTACTATGGCGGCGGCAGAATGGTTATTTACTATTTCACAGAGTCCGTTCATCGATCTTTGGTCAGTTGGACTGAGATCGTATATGACACAGGGGTAGGTGATGATGTTAGCTATAAACACAGTTTGTTAGAGCAGTCACTTGGCTAAGGGTCCCTGTACACTGTAGCACTCGCGACTCGCGGCGGGTCAGCTTACAGCAAGGTGCAGGACGGACGAGACAGTCTTCAGTCGGACTCATCTTCATTATCATCGTCGAACCCGGACAGGTCAGCCGAATCTAGGTAACCGTGCATCACCTGGAACACGAACATAATACTTTATTATTCAATGTACTGTAATGGGCGCACGTGTCTTAAAAGGAAAATGGTTGCCATGGGGAGATCCGAGAAATTTGGTGGCCACCAATCCACCTTCATCTATCATCATATAAAAAAAAAAATTACTGGCTTTGTTATGACTGGTGGTTAAGCCTACTTCATTCCTCACTTAGAAGGACTGTACTAGGTGCTAATTCCCCATGCGCAAGATTGTGTAAAACGATAAACAGTTGCAGTGATCAAATTGATATTCACTTTGATTCTTTGAGTAAAATTAAGTCGACTCTCATGAGTTTAACTGAGTACGAATGATAGTTTAGCTTGCTTTTAGTTAATTTAGGTTTAGGATACTGTATTTCCTGTAGACTTCTTTTTTTTTTTCATAAGACGGAGTATATTTGTACATGTATTATAAACTTACTTATCCTTTATATTATGGTTATTCATAAGCGGTGTTTACCTATAAGTAATTGTTGCATTATGTTCTATATCTCTGCATAAATTTAGTGTAAGTTTTGATATGTAAACAATTGTTGGTGAACCTTTTTAAAAAAATCAAATAAAACAAAGGTTCCTTCTCTAGGGTATATCTGGGGTCCTTCGATGGAATGGACCATACTGGTAGGTACGTACCGCGTACTCGAGCAGCGCCAGGTGACAGAACACGTACTGGTCGGGCATCTGGATGGAGTGCGCGCGCTGCGCCCGGATGCGCTCCACCGTGCCGCGCACGTCCAGCGCGCCCTCCGCGCTCAGCCGCGTGGCGCAGATGTCCAGCGTCAGGAACGTACCTGCACACAATCATAATATTACTAGCTGTCCCGGCGAACTTCGTACCGCCAATTTTTTCCTGCCCTCGTGGCGTCAGATCCCGTTCCCGCTGCACCATTTAGGGGGATAAAAAATAGATGTTGGCCGATTCTCAGACCTACTCAATATGCTCACAAAATTTCATGAGAATCGGTCAAGCCGTTACGGAGGAATACGGGAACGAACATTGTGACACGAGAATTTTATATATAAGACTAGCTGTCCCGGCGAACTTCGTACCGCCAATTTTTCCCTGGCCTCGTGGCGTCAGATCCCGTTCCCGCTGCACCATTTAGGGGGACGAAAAATAGATGTTGGCCGATTCTCATAGATACCGGATAAGCACAAAAAAATTCATCAAAATCGGTCAAGCCGTTTCGGAGGAGTATGGCAACGAAAACTGTGACACGAGAATTTTATATATTAGATAAAGCATTGTCCTACGCGCTAACGCGACGCGTTTCGACGCCATGCGTAAATATCTATTAATGAAGGCTTTCCTTTACTATGTCCTACGTAGTGTCGCGTGAAAAGGTCACTTGAAGTATGGAACGTATTATCACGCATGACGTCACTTGCGCGCGCTTTCGCTTTTGTCGCTCACGTAAGTCATCGGGTAAACTATAAATACATAGTTCACGCTCTAAAATGTCATCAAAAAAATCAGAGACACGACAGATCGCTACAAAAAAATCTTCGTAAAGAACGTGCCGTACAATAACGAAAAACATGAAAATAATGCGGTCGTGTGTTTTTAAACAATGTACAAATCGTGCTAAAGATAAAAAGTTTCATTTCATCTATAGGTTTTAACAGAAATAATAATAATATTGTTCTCGGTATGAATTTACTTTTTCGCGCTCTTTCGAGTTCGACTCGATCTAATGGCGGTTCAACGTAACTAAGGACGTTTATTCATCTCCCTCTCACAACAAGTAACCCGTATGGCGTCATATACCATTTTCTTTCCCTTTCTTCCCATTATATTTTTTGCGCCGTTTCTGAGTTGAAATGTTTCTGGATATTAATAGAGAACATCATTGCTTGCATACAATAAATTAGTACACTACAACACATCACTTAGTTAGCTTGGGTTATGTATGAGTTTTAGACCGCGGGTAAACATACATCTGACAATATATATTTTAACACGCTTTTATTAGCTTCACTTGTATAACTATGTAGGTATGTAAGAAAATCTTGGAATCTTAATTTGACCCACTTCGATTACGATGAAATTTTGCACACGCTCCTATTCCTGACAGAATTGGATTTATCCAATATGGCGGACGTCCAAGATGGCGGACCGGCTATTTGAAAGTTCGTGCTAAAGTTCTTTAGTTTTTTAAACTATTATATATTATTAATATTGGAATCTAGTCTTACCCGTCCTTCCGATGCCGGCGGAACAGTGAACCACAATCGGCGGTCCTCTACTGTGCCCCGCCCACGCATCTCCGAGGCTGGAAAGGACATATGGAAGCAATTTAGTACTGTTATCTAACGAGGAAATCTAAAATAAAGGATTCATAATATGTGTGAAAAATTGTTAAGTAAGTATAGTTTGCTACCATGTGATATGGTAGCTTGATGGATTGTTGTTCACATTTAGGATAGATTTAACTACTGACTGGTGCGTATATTTTTTTCCTCAATAGTGGGTACTTACTTTCCGACTCGCGTATTCGCGATTATTGTGTGCTATCGATCGATACACTTCAAGAGCCGTCAGTAAGCTAGGTGTATATTTTTTTTTATTGAAATTTTTATAGTATTTACTATGCTAACTTTTAAAATTCGAAATACATCGGGAAAAAGAAGCGCTCGAGTCGGGACCCACGATCTTTCCCTTACAGGGGAAATGCTTTTCCAACTGAGCTATTGAGCCACACCTGAATCACTTCAAATTTTCTTTCTCTTTATATCCGTCTTTAAAGGGTGACGGTGGAGCCATCTACCAATTTTCTTACCAATTGCTGGAACCAATGAATGATTTTTCACCCATTTTTAAACATTGATTTTGATGACTCCGCCCAAATATTTGAATGAATTTTTATATTATTTATTATGCTAACTTTTTAAATTCGAAATACATCGGGAAAGTCCCCCCCTGGCACAGTGTGTTATAGAAGCCGACTTGCGGTCATGTGTGCTTTATATGTCTATTTGATGGGCACCATCGTGATGAAGAATTGGCAGAAATCCCGATACGATAATCTTCTCTAGTTTTAGAGATATTAATTTTTCTATGAGAGGTCAATGACCTTAAGAAAATCTTTATTTATTTTTATTGGGAAAATTATGACCCCATTACACTTTATAAGCAAGAGTAGTGTAACTGTATGGTATATATTTATATTAAAAAGTAGAAGACAGTAGCTTTAGTAGTCTGAGAAATATTAAATATTTTCTGTTTTTCACAATTATATTTTTGATAATTGTTCATTAGCGTTGTAGCATTTTATTTTTGGTTATTACTATGCACAATAGTGTCGTCTAAAATATCCAAAAATTTCACAGGCTACAAACGTACGTTAAAGGAGAAAAAGCGTTTCTAAGTTTTTTAGAAATTTCTATGGAAATAGGGTTGTCAACATTTAATTAATTACAAATATTAAAATCAAAGTTTTTAGGAGATTAAGGTTGAGAAGAGATTAAGGAAGGAGAGAGGTTTATGTAGATTGTTGCACCAACTCCATGTTGACGTGGTAAATAATTCCAAAAGTAAATAAAGACTAATAATAATAAGTTTTTTGTTTTTCATTTTTCGGACTCCTCATCGGAGTGAATTAATACATCTTCTGATGACAAAGAAAGTGTCTCAAGACAAGTCTATGAAGCGTAACATTTTCTGTCGAGGGTTTTAACAGAGAAAGGACTCTCTCGGGTAGAGCTGTGCGTTTATTTTTATTCTTTCGCAAGTCAACGAACATGGTTGTTATGTTTGGATCTGAGGATTCCAAAGCTCGGAGAAATAAATCGAGAATGGTAGTTTGGCGATTTAATTTTCGCGTATGATGCTCGCGATCATAACGCCAAAACTTATTTCTCGATTCACCGGCTTGTTCTGAAAGCATACCAATCGGCAAGGAAATCGATTCTATAATGTTTTCACCATGTATCAGTATTTTATGCAAGGTGACTGACATATAAAACCACTTATAGTGTTCCACATATCTAGTGGCGAGATCATAGCAAAATACTTTAAACTTTTTAGAATCTATTTCCAAACCGCTTCGCCAGTCATCGTGTACTGATATTGGGTTTTAGCATATGCCTAACGAGGGCGGTACCCTTCCCAATACCACACGATGACCTTCATAAAAGAAAATTGCCAGGTAGCATATCTTTTGCCATGAGAATAGTATATTTACAATAAGTACATAATATTTACCTATAACGTCAATAATGAGTCATCAGTAAGAACTTTGCGGATCATAAATGGTACATTTCACACAATAACTTAATTTTTGACAACCCTAAGCAAGATTTTAAAAAAATCATATCTTACGAAACGCGTGTTTTACGCGTCTGGTTTTTTTTGTGGCAATACATATTAAAATTATACATATAATTCAATTTTAAACAAATGCTACAATGCAATAGTTTTCGAATAAAATAGTAGATTGTATTACAAGGAAGCAAAGTAGTATTTTTACGGCGAGGGCGCTACTTTGAATCAAGAGCAAAGCGAAGGATTCTAGAATAGAATCCCGAGCGTAGCGAGGGATTCTAACGTAGAATCCTGAGCGCAGCGAGGGATTCAAAGTACACAGCCCGAGGGAAAAATAATTTGCTCCCGAGTTATACACTCTACTTTTCATCCCCTTTCTCTTTGATTATTTATATGTCTAGATGGAGTGTCAAATGCGTACAAACGTCTCAAAAAATATCAGCTTGTTCAATCTCATATTTACTTACGCGCAGCTCAGTGACGTTCGCGTCGGCTCGGTGTCACTACGTAAAACCCGCGAAAAACATTAAATAAAAACTGTTGAAATATGGCGGCTTGTACCATCAAAGTGTGCCGGAATTATAAAGGAAGCCCAAATATAACTACACACATTACCTTTCATCGGTAAGTAACCAAAATACAAGTTATATTAATTATTCTTTTCATCACAAGAAAATGAAATTTATCACGCGCCATATTTGTGAGTGTTGCCAATTTTTTAAATTCATGGTTTGTATCGATTGGGGGAGCCTTGTATCGATTGGGGGAGCCAACGTCGCACCTTTTTATTGATTTTGATTTGAACATTACGTTTTTAGTATTTAGCGATCAAAGATGAGGGGATGGAACTTTTCAATAAAACTAATATGGGTATTGTTCCTAAGGTTTTTGGGGTTGCTGATTACGAATATATCATCAATTTAGCGATCCAAGATGGTGGACACGAAATTCTCACTAAAATCGATATGGCTATCGTTTTCGGGGTTTTGAGGTGGTTGATTACGAATATATTATCAACTTAGTTATCGAAGATGGCGGAGACGAAATTTTCCCTAAAATCGATATGGGTATCATTTTCGGGGTTTTTGGGATTGCCGATTATGCATATATCATCCATTTGGTGATCCAAGATGGCGGACACGATTTTTTCCCTAAAATCGATATGGGTATCTTTTTCGTGGTTTTTGGGGTTGCTGATTATGAATATATCATCCATTTAGTGATCCAAGATGGCGGACACAAAATTTTCCCTAAAATCGATATGGGTATCATTTTCGTGGTTTTTGGGGTTGCTGATTATGAATATATCATCCATTTAGTGATCCAAGATGGCGGACACGAAATTTTCCCTAAAATTGATATGGGTATCATTTTCGGGGTTTTTGGGGTTGCTGATTATGAATATATCATCCATTTAGTGATCCAATATGGCGGACACGAAATTTTCCCTAAACTCGATATGGGTATCATTTTCGGGGTTTTTGGGGTTGCTGATTATGCATATATCATCCATTTGGTGATCCAAGATGGCGGACACGAATTTTTCCCTAAAATCGATATGAGTATCATTTTCATGGTTTTCGGGGTTGCTGATTATGAATATATCATCCATTTGGCGATCCAAGATGGCGGATACGAAATTTTCCCTAAAATCGATATGGGTATCGTTTTCGGGGTGTTTGGGGTTGCTCATTGTGAATATATCATCCATTTAGTGATCCAAGATGGCGGACACGATTTTTTCCCTAAAATCGATATGGGTATCATTTTCGGGGTTTTTGGGGTTGCTGATTATGAATATATCATCCATTTAGTGATCCAATATGGCGGACACGAAATTTTCCCTAAACTCGATATGGGTATCATTTTCGGGGTTTTTGGGGTTGCTGATTATGAATATATCATCCATTTGGTGATCCAAGATGGCGGACACGAATTTTTCCCTAAAATCGATATGGGTATCATTTTCATGGTTTTCGGGGTTGCTGATTATGAATATATCATCCATTTGGCGATCCAAGATGGCGGATACGAAATTTTCCCTAAAATCGATATGGGTATCGTTTTCGGGGTGTTTGGGGTTGCTCATTGTGAATATATCATCCATTTAGTGATCCAAGATGGCGGACACGATTTTTTCCCTAAAATCGATATGGGTATCATTTTCAGGGTTTTTGGGGTTGCTGATTATGAATATATCATCCATTTAGTGATCCAATATGGCGGACACGAAAGTTTCACTAAAATCGATTTGGGTATCGTTAGCATCGATATGGACATGATTTTTCAGTAGTCGAGTTTTAGTTTTTAAACTTAATTGTTTATCAATTTCCTAATATACATTTATCAAATGGAATTACATATTTTAGCATACCCTGTAATCCTGTCATAAGATATCGATGGATAGATATTATACGAGAATGTCGTGGAGAAGCCACATGGAAACCAGCAAAAACGACTGTAGTTTGCTCTGATCATTTTCACAGCAAGGACATGTATTATGTAAAGGAAAATGGGCGCCGCAGAATTAAAAGAGATGCAGTGCCGAGCAAGGTGCATTTTCCTATAAATTTGAAATTTAATGTTTTTTAATTATATTTTCATTCTAACGTCATAACGTTTACTACGGCCACCCCACATAAGCTGATTTTGTTTAATGACTTTTTTGTTTGCTAAATAATATTCTTTTTCCTACAGGCTTTATTTTTATCTTCGACAAAAGACTGTGAAAGTGAGGATTCTAATGATGTTGATATAATAGAGGTACTTAATTTTAAACATAAATTTGACACATCGATAAGTAGGCTAATCCTGCACAAATTATCGTAAAAAGTTAACTTGTGTGGTGTTAGCGAAAAGATATTCGTTAGTAGAGCTCAATAGGCCACCGCCTCCTACGAGCAAGTAATGCTCGAGAAGGAGGCGGCAGGAAGGTAGCGGCAACGTGAGCGATAGAGACTTGCGAACCGCCCCGCGCGCGGGCGCAGGCACTGCGGGTCTCGGAGGGTACAACTGACCTCCGTCCCCCTTGAGCGTTGGCTTAGGGGTAACGGGTAGCCGCCTGTCACCCCAGCAGAAGTAGGTCACGGTGACGGCGTGCTACTAAGCGCGCCTACCCACAACGGGGTTAATTGGGGATACCGTTATCCCCAATTAACCCCGGAGCAGGGCCATACCGTAAGGGATGGTCCAGGGTGCCAGGCATATGCCTTACCTGCATTTTGTCCCTACCTCAAATAAAGTTTTATGTTTTAAGTTTCGTCAGTTTCGTGTTAAAGATGATTTTATTTTCAGAAATCTAATTATAATGAAGCTGGACCTTCAGGTCTTTGCCGCAGTGTAGAAACTGATACTTTTGACATTAAAACTAAAACCGAGGCAAATGAATCTTTTTCTGACCTGGATTCTATTTTTGATACCCCAAAAAAAGCAAAATTACGGCAAGATTTGCGACGGAAGATCAAGCTTGAAAAGAAACATCTCTTAAAAATTCGGTCGCTTAGGCAAAAGAACCAAAGACTGAAAAAAAAGGTAGCATCGTTTAAGCAAATTGTCGCAATACTAAAAAAGGAACGTTATATTGATAATGATGTACATAATATATTAAGAAACAATGTGTTTGCTGCAGACTTGTATGCGAATATGAAAAAAAAACAGAAAGGAGACGTCAAGAGACCTGTAACAAAATATGCTCCAGAATACAGAAAGTTTTGTTTAACACTGCATTTCTATTCACCGAAGGCGTATAACTATGTTAGAACTAAGTTTGAAAGTTGCCTTCCTCATCCAAAAACTATCTCGAAATGGTATGCCAACATTGATGGTTCGCCAGGTCTGACAGAAGACGCCTTTAAAATGTTGAAGGCTAAAAGAGCTCAATCCGACAAAAATATAATTTGTGCACTAGTTGCTGATGAGATGGCGATCAGACAACAAAAATGTTTTAATAAAAAGACACTCCACGATGAGGGTGTTATTGATATGGGGAGTGGTCCTATAGATAATATCAACACCAAAGCTTCCGAGGCTTATGTTTTGATGTTGGTATGTATGAATGAGCCGTGGAAATTACCAATAGCGTATTTTTTAATACATGGTATGACTGGGGAGCAAAAAGCCAACATCATTAAAACTGTGTTGTACAAATGTCATGAAGTAGGTGTTGACGTTATGTCATTAACCTTTGACGGTCACAGTTCCAATTTGTCAGCCATGCAGATTTTAGGTTGTAGATATGACAACCCCAAGGAATTGAAATCAACATTTAAACATCCGTGTGCTGATTATAAAGTGGCAGTGTTCCTTGATTTCTGCCACATGATCAAATTAATAAGAAATCATTGGGCATCCAAAGAAAGCTTTTTGTCTAATGAAGAAAAAATTGAGTGGTCTTATGTGCAAAAATTAGAAAATTTGCAAGAAAAAACAGGATTGCATCTTGCTAATCGTCTTTCCAAAAAGCACTTGCAATTCCGTAATTCAATAATGAACGTGAAGTTGGCCACCCAGCTTCTAAGCAGCAGTGTATCGAAGGCAATTGAGTTTTGTCGCAAAGATTTGAATTTGCCCGAGTTTGCAGATAGCAAAGCCACCGAAGAATTTGTGATGTTAATGAATGACGTTTTTGACATTTTCAATTCTAGAAATTTAAAGGCTCATGGCTGCAAACATCCAATATTTGCCGGCAATAAAAATGAAATTTTTGCTATCTTAGAAAAAGCAAAAAACTTCATTTTGAATTTAAGTTTAAAAGTGTCAAGAAAAAGGACATACAAAGAACGCGACACCGCGAAAAAAATTATAGTTAAAAGTTATGTCCCAGTTTTGAAATCACAAGCATTCACGGGATTTCTCGGCGTCCTTATTTGCATAAATAGTTTAAAGGCTCTTTATGAAAATTTAGTGGAAAGAAATAAACTTAAATATTTATGCACATATCGCATTAGCCAAGACCATGTGGAATTATTATTTGGATCGATACGGATGCATGGTGGCTACAATGACAATCCGAATGCCAGACAAATGAAAGGTATCTATAAGAAGCTTCTTTGTCATATGGAGCTTAAGTCGGCCCAATCAGGGAACTGTGTGCCACTTGAAAATATAAGTGTGCTAATGTGTTCATCGTCCCTTAAATGCATAAATGAAACTACTCCGTTTTCTCGTAAAGATGATGAGGATGAAAATGAAAATGATATAGGAAATATTACCCTAGACCTAGACCACGACTATGATCCACGCCTATATGAATATAGGGACCAAATAGTTGGTTACATAGCAGGTTTCGTTGTGCGGCTTTTACGCAAGCAAATAAAATGTATTGCTTGCAATGAATCTCTCATATCTGAGGAAAAATTAGACCATCACAAATTAATCAGTATAAAAGATAATGGTGGCCTGATTTATCCTTCACAGGATGTCTATTCCGTGTGTAAAATTACCGAAACAGTTATTCGCCAGAAAGTTAGAGAAGATTTTATAATGACAAGTGCGAATTATTCGAAAATACTATCAACAATAATGAAGCACTTTGTAGGTGGGGCTAATTATTTCGCAGCAAAAACCGATCATGTTTGCGGTGTTCTTCACCAAGTGAGTTTGTTAAGGTTGGTAGTGGAAAAATATTTTACTTTACGATACTACCATATATTAAAATTAGATAATATTGACACTAACGCAGCATCGAAACGAAAATTGTTTAAAAAACAAATACAAAGAGATGGCCACTGAGTTTGGTTTTTTACTTTACACTTATCATTGCCCATGATATTATTTACCTCATAAATAACACCCAGTTTCCGAAAGGCTAACACAGTAAATTAACAGTAAGCCAGCAGGAGCAGCAATGTTGTAGGTACCCCTCACGGCATCCCTTTTTATGGTACGCCGGCAGGAATCGGCATCAAAGAAGCTTGGAGTTCTTAACAGGGCGGAGCAGTACTTCACTGCGGCGCAGCGACTCCTTCTTTATAAGGCACAGGTTCGGCCCCACATGGAGTACTGTTGTCATCTTTTTGCCGGAGCACCCGCACGCCAGCTTGACCCTTTCGACCCGGTGCAAAGACGTGCGTTGAGGCTCGTCGACAGTTCCATAATCGCAGGCGATGTGGAACCTCTCAGCCTCAGGAGGGATTTTGCCTCACTGTGTGTTTTCTACCGCCTATATAATGGTTTGTGCTCAGATAAATTATTTGACATGATGCCTACAGCTACATTCTATCATAGCACCACAGTATGGCCCTGCCACGGCTTTCCCAAGCGACCCCAGTATGGGGTTCTTCAAGAGGGGCATTAGAAGGTTTCTTCAGGGTAGGCAGCGCGAGTGTAACGCCCCTAGTGTTGCATACGTCCATAGGCCACGGTAACCACTTTCCATCAGGTGGGCCGTATGCTTGTCTGCCACCTAAGTGGTATAAAAAAAAATCGTGTTGTAGGTACCCCTCACCACTCTCGGCATCCCTTTAGGTAGGGTAAGCCGGCAGGAATCGTGTTGTATGTGATTTATTTGGTAAATTTCGTTGTAGCTTTTTTTTTACACAGGACTCGTCAATTTGACTTCACCTCGCCTCATGTTAAGCTAAAGGCAAAGTCTCGGAAAGAGGGTCACCATCGTAAACATTTACCATGTTAACAGTGGTGGCACTCAGCTTGACGGCCTCATTAGATGCCTTTTCACGCCCCGCTTAAAGGACCCGGGACTGTAGGAAGAAGGAAACACGTGAGCTGGCAGGGAGTTCCAGGTCTTAGTGGTGCGGCATAGGAACATGAATTTCGATCGAAATCGAAATCGAAATCGAAATCGAAATCGAAATCGAAATCGAAATCGAAATCGAAATCGAAATCGAAATCGAAATCGAAATCGAAATCGAAATCGAAATCGAAATCGAAATCGAAATCGAAATCGAAATCGAAATCGAAATCGAAATCGAAATCGAAATCGAAATCGAAATCGAAATCGAAATCGAAATCGAAATCGAAATCGAAATCGAAATCGAAATCGAAATCGAAATCGAAATCGAAATCGAAATCGAAATCGAAATCGAAATCGAAATCGAAATCGAAATCGAAATCGAAATCGAAATCGAAATCGAAATCGAAATCGAAATCGAAATCGAAATCGAAATCGAAATCGAAATCGAAATCGAAATCGAAATCGAAATCGAAATCGAAATCGAAATCGAAATCGAAATCGAAATCGAAATCGAAATCGAAATCGAAATCGAAATCGAAATCGAAATCGAAATCGAAATCGAAATCGAAATCGAAATCGAAATCGAAATCGAAATCGAAATCGAAATCGAAATCGAAATCGAAATCGAAATCGAAATCGAAATCGAAATCGAAATCGAAATCGAAATCGAAATCGAAATCGAAATCGAAATCGAAATCGAAATCGAAATCGAAATCGAAATCGAAATCGAAATCGAAATCGAAATCGAAATCGAAATCGAAATCGAAATCGAAATCGAAATCGAAATCGAAATCGAAATCGAAATCGAAATCGAAATCGAAATCGAAATCGAAATCGAAATCGAAATCGAAATCGAAATCGAAATCGAAATCGAAATCGAAATCGAAATCGAAATCGAAATCGAAATCGAAATCGAAATCGAAATCGAAATCGAAATCGAAATCGAAATCGAAATCGAAATCGAAATCGAAATCGAAATCGAAATCGAAATCGAAACCGAAACCGAAACCGAAACCGAAACCGAAACCGAAACCGAAACCGAAACCGAAACCGAAACCGAAACCGAAACCGAAACCGAAACCGAAACCGAAACCGAAACCGAAACCGAAACCGAAACCGAAACCGAAACCGAAACCGAAACCGAAACCGAAACCGAAACCGAAACCGAAACCGAAACCGAAACCGAAACCGAAACCGAAATCCAAAAACTCAGACTGAAAATAATTATTACGTTTGCTTGATCATAATTGGTTGAGTCACAATAGCCGACATCCATGCGAGCGGAGCCGCGGGCATCAGCTAGTATTTATATAAAATAAATATATGCACTAAGCGAGAATCGAACCCGTGCCCCTTGCATACCATTCTCATTTACTACTGTCACGCTACAGAGGCTGTCAAAAAAAAAATTAATTTATATATTATTTATTAATTATACCTAGGTGATTTTTTTTGGGAAATTTCGTTGTAGCTGGTATCATATTTACGCACACAGAAGCACGAATGCAACGTGTAAAACACGGGCCGCACGCACACATGTTTGCACAGGTTGACTCGTTTTATTTCAGCTGACAGTAGGACGAGGCTCCATCTAGACATTATATAATCAAAGCCCCTTTCTATGAGAAAATTTATTTCTCCCGAGATTTCGGGCGTAACAAGTTTTGTACGGCGCGCGGCGTTGTTAGCTTCTATAATATCTAATTGTTTCAAGAGTTAATGCATTGTCACTTCCTTAACTCGAAGTAGAACTCATATTATTTTGCAAAATACAACTTAAATAGGTAATGTACTAATTACAAGAACACAGAGGTAATTGGCGCTCTTTGCTTTTTTTTTTTAGTTAGCACTGGTCACCCCGAGCTATGCAGCCAACACGTACCAGCCAGTAATCCGTACAATTTGAGTTCGATTTCTATGAATGATAATGTTCCAAATTCAAATCACTTTTACGGCCCGCTGCTTGGCCTTGAACAGAAAAGAGCTATTTTGCGCCCCGCTACCGTGACAGTAAAGTGACATTTTTCGAATAGAAGGGATGAAAAAATATAAGTTATCATAGAAAAATTTTTTTTTCTTTTTTTTAGTACTCCAGTCATCAATTTATTTAGGTCAACATTCATCATGTTTATAAAAAAAATATGGTTAAAAATCATAAAGAAATCAGCTATAAAGTTTTTCTGATTTCTATGGATTTTTCTCGATTTTTTTAATTTCTCAAAAAGTATGACACGTACATCAACGAAAGTTTTTTTAAGTAGTTTGTCTTAAAATTCTCTTTATGAAGAGTTTATAAAACGGAGATGTCCGCAAATCGGCTTCTATAAGATAACACACTGTGCCTGGGGCGCTTCTTTTTCTCGATGTATTTCGAATAGCTGCATAATGTTTATGAGGGTAGATGTGGGTACTCACTCGGTGAGCGCCCGCGCCTGCGCACGGCGCACGAGGTGCAGGAAGCGCAGCACGGGCTGCGCCGAGCCGCCGCCCGGCACGCCGTAGTCGGGCCAGCGCGTGTACTGCCCGTGCCACACGCGCCGCGACTGCTCGCGCTGCACACACACACACATACACACACACATGGTAAACAATTACACGGTCCTTCGAGCCGGATGATTTTGATTAATGTCACATACTACATTAATCAAAATCATCCGGCTCGAAGGACCGTGTAAACGTTTGCTAGTCGGTAGAAAAGAATACGGCAGATGATAGAATTATCTATTTATTCCTCGGACCGAATGATTACGATAAAGGGGCGAGGGATGTTCATGAGTTACGCCAAGCTACAAAAAGTTCAATAATCCCCATCAACGGGGATTGTCAACGAGGAAAAGTGGTATAAGCCGATATATAAACGGAATAAGAATCTGCTTAGTAAATGAATTGTTGTGATTCAGCTCATTGAAGTGACCATTTTACTTGTTCTATAGAAATCTTTTGAGATTTACTGAAAATTATAAGTTACTTGTTCGCACACACACTTGGAATTATGAGTTAGAAAATCGCAATATGGCGTTTATAGCCCCGCTAGTCTGCCATTGTTAAACTAGTGTTCACTCACCCTCAAGTCAGTCAGCAACAAATGTGTGATAGTGTAATCATCCTCGTGTTCCACGGCCTCGGTACTGACGGCGAAGTCTCCATGCACGACCCGCGCCCCCTGCGTCACAGGCCAGTACTGACCGCACTTGACGCGACCGCGTTCTACCGCGCGAGTCGTCATCACCACCACTAATGTCCCTTGCTCCCACACCATTCGCCAGAAATCGCCGAAGGTCTTCGGTAAAGGCCCTGAAAATAGTAATTTTTAGATTTAAGTTCGATTGGACTCGTGGGAGCGGGACCGAAAGAGACTTGGATCATACCTACGCGCATTGGGGAGTATCTTCCGTCCCGCATACTCCGCAATGCACGTAGGTGTTGATGTTACCCGAGTGGAATTCTACACGTTAAAAAAGGTTCTATTGGTCAAGTCTGAAAATTGATTCCATTCGTCAAGCGGGTTTTTTTGCATACGTATTTTTTTGTTCCAATTCGTCAAATGAGCTCAGATTACGCGAATTAGTTTAGCGTCGATGCGACTGAAGAAAGATCCACATAGAATCGGACATTTCGGAGGAAAAAACCACTCAATTATGCCCTCAAAATTCATATAAATCACTCTAATGTTTACGGTAAACTTTATAAGGTGGTGTTTTACGTTTGTGGAATTTTACGTAGTTGGTATTTTCAAATTTATCCGCATAAAACCATAAAAACGTGAGTTGGTGTTTTACGTATATGGTTTTATGCATAAAAGGGATGGGCCATTATTTGATCAGTTTGAAAATAATAAAATACACATGTCCGGGACAAATAATTTTATTCAAAAGTGGAAGGTAACTATCAATTTCAATTCATAAATAAAAACAAATAAGTCTAGGTGAGTGACGAGTTCAACTTTGTAAGCGATTTTTCAATATAACCTCGTAATCTAGTTGCAAAGGTGAAAGCACTTCATGTGCACGTCCTTCACATTTACTATTTCCAGAATGGATTTGAGAAACAAAATGTTATTATTAACAATACAGGGAAAGAGCATTGACGTCATAGCCGTAAATTGAGTGCAGTTCCAGGTAAGCTCGGGAACGGCGCCAAATGTCAACTGCGACGTTGAATGTCACGAACCCATTCAGCTCACCGTAATCGCTTTTATTTGTCCCGATAGGGTTAAAACAACAACTCTTTCTCTCTTAACCATTCCGATAGAAAAGCCTACGCGTCATACGTTGATAAGCACGTATACTGGCGAGTGGGAGAGGTTGCCTTGGGCTCTTTTGATAGGATATAACGGAGAATAAAAAGTGAAAAAAAAATTAAAATTTATAAATAAAAATGCATAACAGCTAGTACATACCTTGCGTACAAATATAAGCATTTTTTTGTTTGTATCCATCAACGTAATTGGCATTGATATAGTCTGTGGTGGGGTCGTCGGGGTCTGTCTGCGATAGGAGTACCCGGGAGTGGTCGTAACACAGCACGTCCGTGTAACGATTCTTGGCTAGATTACTCGGCAGTCTGAGGAAAAACAATACGAAAGGTTATGAACAATCTAATTAAACAATATGGGTCTCTTGGACCCCCAATCTTACAGTATACAATAAGTACAAGTTGTTTTTTCAGTTATGTATTTCAAAAGTCCTATTTATCTGGTATCCCACTAATATCGTAAATGGGAAAATGTACGGTATGAGTAGGTTGAGGGTGTATGTTTCTGTGTGTTCCTGCAAGTGTCTGTGGGTTACCCCTAGCTCAATTAATATTCCGGCAATAAGGTACTTCATTACCTCACTACCCTGTTACATCAATTGTAATGATCTCCTAATTGTATGATTTGATAAGCATGAGCAAGCTGATGCATTCAAGAACTCACTTGGCATGATGGAAGGTACCGTGCGGCGGGCGCGCCCTTATCTCTTCGTACTCCGCGACGAGGCCGCGCCTGCCGAGCGAGCGAACTCGGGCTAATAGCGCCGCCGCCGTCTCGCCTCCCCCCGCTCCGCCACCCCCGCACTCCTCGTCCGACAGCCCCGGTGACACCTCACCTGACGACCATGTACCTCGAGCTATAAATAGTAAAAAGTAAACCTTACAAATACACACGATCATCATAACCTATGC
This sequence comes from Eilema sororculum, assembly GCA_914829495.1. Taxonomy (NCBI): domain Eukaryota; kingdom Metazoa; phylum Arthropoda; class Insecta; order Lepidoptera; family Erebidae; genus Eilema; species Eilema sororculum. The sequence continues at coordinate 11,192,521 of OU618552.1, read as the reverse complement.
TTAAAAAAATGAAAATAAAAAAAAACTTAATCTTTGCTGTTTTGTGAACCACTATTTATAAAAAAAAATTGGCGGGTAACTTTAGTATCTGTGCAGTAAATTCTTTTTTTTAACATCCATGATGGATGTAGTCATCTAATACAATGAACGGACGTAGTCGTAGTAACACTGTATCTTATGCAATTTGTGTACATTGCGTCAATTGTTTAAACAGATGGAAACAACAATCTTAGCATACCTGCCTGCTATGTAGCGCTATTATGCTGCGATAGTTCCTTGAAGTAAGACTATATTTTGTTGTTCTCATTATTTTTCGTGAAAGATAACAAGATAAACCTTAGTTGAGATAAACCTAATGTTTTAGTTATCATTACGAAATCTGCTTTCGTAGTGAAAGCAACAATCAGTTTAAATTAGAATTTACGGATGTTCAATGTGTTTATATAGTTAAAATGTGTAAGTAAAATATTTTGCCATATTTTTAAGTGGAACTTTTTTGTCAGTTTTTATTTTTTAAGTGTTATAGGATTACTAAGTTTGAAAATCATAAAATCCACCTCTATTCATTATTTATATCATTTTTACCGGCTAGGTGAGAATTTTTTTATTGATGACATCGATACGATAATGTATCCTTGAAAACCATTTGTACCATTAATCGTTCTCTAAACTCGTCTCCATTACTGTTTATATTCTTTACGGTACTATAATGTACGCAGATAAACATACATTTAAATAAAACATATAAATAATATGTACTAGCTAACTTACTCAATGGCCTATGCCTATCAAGGCAAAACATATTAAAACACGCATAAAGAAAATAAAACTTTATAGATGACCACATGTTGGAACGGAGCGCGTCACAGTAAACAAATCAAATCTTTATCTTATCGGTATCCTCTATTGCTTCATCGATTATTTATGGATATCAATATAACATTGGAAGAGCTAAATAATTCTAACGGTTTTGTTTATATTACAATATCTTTTAGCCTCCAGATTTTCCAAAGTGTGATATCATTATGTTGTGAGACATAGAAGTAAATAACAAATTAATAGAATTATTTAGAGCGGCACACACTAAAGCACACGGACGGGAAATTGCCAAGAAAAATGCTTCTTGACAAGAGATAAGAAAGAAGTTTAAATGTAGGGCACCAAGACAGCATTTGCTGTGAGCGCAGGAAATAGTGCTTCGGCGTGTTGGCCCCTTTACAAGCAAATCACACTTGTAAAACTTAATTAATTTATTGATAGACAATAATCATGTCTGTTTATTGTAGTGATGACTCACTATATTTAAATTTTCATCACGTTGCCGTTCTTGAACAAAGTCGCACTCATAATTTTATTGTAAAAAACATCATTGGTCAATAGTTGAATTAAATCTGTTTAAACTTACTGTATAATAAAATGAAAATACATTGCAGAAACGGTGAAAATATTTCCATGTTTTAACTTATTTTCGTATTACGTTTCTTTTTTACGACCATCACTTACGCTCACAGGCATTGACTGATTGAAATAATTTTAAAACTTTTGCTTTCTGCATTTTGCCGAATGTGATCAAATCGTAAGATAACGGGTTTAATAAAATCTCATAACATGAGGCGCGTAATTTTATAATCTTCGGCTGCAAATAATTTCGAAAATAACGAACTAACCTAGTAGAACTTCTGTTTTTTTAATATATTTTTTTTTATTTATTGAAGGGCTTTGTCGCATCGCGACCATATCGCCCCGTGATTTTTTTTAAGTTGGTTAGGTACTAAGTTAATGTAACACTCCAAATGTGCTAGCTGTGCACCAAAGGTGTTGAAGTACAAATCAAGAGAACCATGGCCCAATGGACGTTATATGCATCGCGTTAAGTTCGAAATAGAAAGGTTTGGGACACACTGCTACTGTTCCCGCGACCCAGATAAAGTTCCTTACAATTTCTGTAAGCCTGGTACTTCATGCCAATGTACCAGGGTCACAGAAATACTATCTTGTGACCGCGACTCACTGCAACCTATATCGTACGTTTGTTTGATTGCATTCTAACAAACGTAAGATTTTAAGTCTGATCAAGAACTTTCTAATAAAAAAACCGCATCAAGATCCGTTCAGTAGTTTTTGCGTCCAACGCGAACCAACATTTTCAATTTAACAGTATAGATAGATGCTATACGCAAGTATACAAACAGCATTATTCTCTTATTAACTACACACCATACATACCGTACGCTTTCGATATACATGAACCACATGTAACACAGCAATTCTTTTGGCCCATCAAGACATGGTTAGGTTATGTTTGAAACCTTTCATATAATTATAGGGAAATTATGGCTGATATTATTAAATTCTAAGACATACCGCTTATTTTTTTAGATGATTGCATTGTAACCACCCATAAAACTATTGGATTTATTTTGTAAATGTAATTTAAGATAATAAACAATATTGGTAAAAGCTGTCAAAATGACAGATATGTTTTTTTTTATGTTTTTTAAAAAGTCTCAATACTCACTGCTTATATCTATGTCCTCTTCGTCTCCTGAATTTATATGCCTGCTTTTCGTATCACCATTGTAACCATGTGTATGCCTGAAAAACAAATTTGTATCGTTAGATTAAACAGTAAACGTTTAGAATGAGTAAACCAGTATTTTATATTTTATATAATTGTGGTTAAAATAATGAATCAGTCAACGAAAAACTCCAAGGATTTCCCTTACTCATACTTTGCTGATGAACCATATTACTGTGATTCACTATTATTTATCGTAGCAAGTAATTACAGCAGTAGTACAAACATAACCGATAATTAAAACAAGTACTGTACTATAATCTTAATAATCGTGCGGGTCCTCACATAGGTAGTGTTAGTCCTTATCTAATCTGTGGTGTTAGTAAAGTAAACTCTTAAGTAATACTGCATTGTAATCAGTTTATTTTAACATAATATACAACTCGTACTTCTCATCATCGAAGCTTACGATTCTTCTTCTGACAAATCGAAGGCGATTTTACACTCAATATCTATATAGCCAGTGTGCTTACGATGAAGTGGATATATCGTACTTGTACCGACTACAACCGCGCAGTAAACTTAGGCGTCAGTAATAAAACTACTAAATAGACATAAATTATTAAAATCCAACAATTTACCGTTAAGTATATCGAATATCAGGAATTAATAAGCCGAATGACCTGATCAAAAAAGAAAAACTTTTTTACTCTGTTTGCAATTTTAAAAGTTCAAATATGAATAAGCTTAGAGGATTGAAATAAGTTATTCAATATAAAAGCTCGTCAAATGCTTGATTGGACAAATCCTACTCAGATCAAAAAAGTAATTTGAAATTCTGTGAAACTCACGCTGAAATGTTTGACATTTATGTATTTCGTGCGCGTTAGTATTAGATACCTACTACGTGTATAACATGCATTTCATCAAATTATAATCATGTAGGTTGTAGGTTTTTTTTTTTTTATCGTGCGAAAAATCCCCCGGATACCACCCCCACGGAGCCGGTGGAGGCGGTTATGTCGGACTCGAACCGACTAAAACGCACTCCGTCTTGGGTCCTTGGTTGCCGGAGGTGAGATTGCCAAAAGCATATCTCTCGCACCCCGGCAGACCCAGGACCATCTCTTTCGAGATGGCCCCCTTCGGGTTGTGGGGACCACAGTGTCCCCATCTAGCCCCGGTTACGGGGAGGCGCATTTGGCGCCGCCGCCGCGGCCTGCTTCTGCTAGGGTGACAGGCGGCTCCACCGGTCACCCCCAGGCCAGCGCTCATGGAGGACGGAGGTCGTTCTGCGACCTCCGACGTCCGGTTCGCCTTCGCTCTGCGCGGGCTTCCCGGGCCCGGAGTCTAGTCCGGACCCGACCGGCCGCTTCCTTCTCGAGCATTACTTGCTCGCAGAAGGAGACAGCCGCACCCCAAGCGTTCGCGCATCTTACCATCGCTGTGAGCAACGTGGCGAGTGTGAGGACTCCCACCCCCAGAGCCGCCACTAGGACCCGCCTCGGCGTGTCCCACGCCGATGTAGGTTGTAGGTAAATCATCAAAGCGTAAAAGGTAGCATATTTCGAATACATAGGGAAAAAAATCTTCTCGGGCAAAACTCGAACCCACGATCTTTCCGTTACAGGGAATGCCTTGACCAACGCGGCTACCGAGACACGCCCGATGTGATTATTATTATTAAAATAAATTATATAAATCAATGTTTAAAAATGATTGTAACATCATTCATTAGTCCTTCCACCGTCCTCCGCCGTCGCCTTAAAGACGGATAAGAAGGGAACTTTTAATCACATCAGGCGTGTCTCATCATCGGTAGCCGAGTTGGTCAAGGCATTCCCCCTGTAAGGGAAAGATGATCTCGAGTGATGACGAGTCCCGCTCGATTTCCCGCATTTCCCTATGTATTCGATTTGTATAGTTAGCATACTTAAAGCTGTAAAATTCATTCAAAAGAAGCATATTTTTATAAAATATGATAACTTTTTTCTAAATGTACGACCATTTTATTTAGAAGTACCGCTTAAGATAAAGTAAGTAGGTATACAACGTGTTACAGAAAGGTGTGGTCATATTTAAGGGTCGTTACATATGCCTGATAACGAGTTCCTACGTACCGACCAAAGTACAAATAGTAATAAAATGATAGCATTGTTAACTTTCATACAAAATTTTAAAATTCAATAAATTATTCGATAGATTAGTAATAGGGGTAGGTCACAACACTATTGTGTTTTGTCCTTTCGCGATAAGTTCAATGGAGTCCAATAACCTCTGTAAATCTCTACTCTCTGTACGCCTGGTACCCAGCTGATCTACGTCTACCGCGCGCGCGCTTAGGTACTGTGGAGCTTACAAATCAGAGATATTTTGATTATTATCACTTACCGAGGTCTACTTTCAGCGAAGCGGTGTTGTAGGTACCTAACCTGGTACTGATAAGTGTACAGCCATAGGAATGCACAATGCCTAATTTATCACTTCACGATCACCACACAAGTTTTAACTATCATTTATGTTAGGTCACAAAAACAGTTCTCGAGTGCGCCGAAAATGGTACCCACATTTCGCGGCACGCGCCACCCTTAGTACCTAACTCCGAGAAGCGATACAGCTCGCCGGGCTAGACAGGCACTCGTTCTCGGGTCTGCTTCAAAATGCTCAAGAATTCTCTCTTCTAAAGCAGTGCATGTCGTAGGTGGTCATCCTTGAGAAGGCGAGTCACGAAAACTTCCAGTGTGTTAAAGACGATTCACCATCTTCCTAAAACACTCCTAAGAGGGAAGAGGCCGTCGCCGTCGGTCACCCTGTGGCCTTTCCGTCCACAAATCTTACACTGTACAGCCGACGAGGCTATCACACGCTACCATCCGCTACACCAACACAAAGCTTCATCTCACAATATTCGCTATTACTGAAAACCGACATCTTCACGCAACAACAAAACACCGACTACAACAAATCAAAAAACAAAAAGAGTTGGAACAAATACTTACGAATGTTGCCACCTAAGAATTAAGGTAAAATTACGTAGAATTTTAAACAACAACAATTTAATTTTCAAAATATTCACATATCTTCGTTTTAATTTAAAGGTGCTTAAAACTAATTAATCGTTAAAAAAATCCCTGTACGAGAACAATATTACATTTGTTTTCAAATTGCTTTTGGTACCTACTAAATAAAGCAAGAATTTTTGTTTGCTATTTGTTATCTATTTGTTCGCGCTAAGAATCTGAATGTAGAAGTAGGTACCTACTAACTAGCCTACCTAATAGCTGGCTCAGTGGTCAAACTAGGCCTTGCTACTTGCTACTTAAAATCAAAGGTTAGGCTATCGTATCACGGTAGTGTAATGGCTAGGATTCAACCTAGCCATTACACTACCGTTTTGGAGATCAGATGGCAGTCGTTGCACAGAAAATATCGAAGTTCTGTCAAATCCACCGTGAGACTGGTAAAGCGGACCCCAGACTGCGAGCTGAAAGCTTCGGATGCGGCTGGGATTAACGCTAAGATGAAAAAACACTACCGCGATACCGACGTGAATCCAGTCCAAGTTAGGTACAAGTTATTTAGCTTAGTTGGTGGTGTTAGGGGAATATTAGTAGGTAATTGCAATGATTACTAATATTTTAAAGAAATTTTAAGAAATAGGTAAGCAGTTACTCAATAACCTATTCAATTCATGATATTGGCGCAATATTTTTGTTTGCGTCCGTACCTACTTTGCGAATGACAAGACGCAAAGCAAATGAACCGCTTTTCGTCTTTTAAAAGGATAAATTCGTAAAAATACATTCTAATCTACCAATTTGTATTACATACTATTCTAGTCCACCCTGGTTCTAACATTTTTAAACAATCGTATGTTTGATTTTATAAAATCAGTTATGGCAACACTGATGTTTACCTATTCGTTCAGTTAAAAACCAATTATTTTGCGGCACCCTTTTACGGTAACCTTGGCGGCATTTTGTCAAAAACGCCGGCACGCGCCGCGGCTTTTTCAAAGGACTCCGCGGCGAACGTTTCACCTATTAATTTAGGGTAGATGTACTGAACTTCGTCCAGTTAAAAATATTTTAATATTAAAAATGACTGAGCCATTTTTTTAAAGTAAGTTTTTTTGGATTGGACAATTGAATGAGATAACACGTTTAAATGTAAAGGAACTCATCAGCGTTGTAGTTACTCGGAAAAATATCGTATTACTACTCAGTTTATGTGTACTGTTGCTTTTCTTTTAACTTGTTTCACACGTAAATAAGTAGGTATTTGAACGTAGTAAGTTCGATATTTATTCAGATAGAATACCTACGTTTACCCTTAATTTCGTAACATTTCTTCACACAAAATTGCATAACTTTAATACGTAAGTACTAAAAATAAATTAATAAAAATACGTCGCTAATTATTTGTTCTAAGATACACTGACTGAAGATTAATCCGTTGTTTCTAACCATCTTCGAAAAAAACTTAAGCATAGGTAATACAGTTGTATTGCAGAAAAAAGTTGTGACCATGGCAAGGTATTGGTCAGTTTACCCTATTTAGGTAGGTACAGAAAAAAAGAGAAATGTTTTTTCTTATCAATTATTTTAGGGTACCGTAGCATTTGTAATTTGAATGAAACGGCTCTTAAAATTTATGCTATCCTGGTATTCGAATATGTTTTTTCTTCACTTTGCTTGTTATTTATCCTTTATGAAAAGTTATTGTGATAGTTTTGCATTAAATAATATAGGTACGGAATCAATCATAAATAAGGGGCGTGGTGGGGCGTGGCAGTTTAGAGTGAAAGAGACGATATTTTATTATTATGAAATATTTTAGGGTTCCGCAATGAATGTTACTTTAACGAACGCTTATGAAGGACCTCCCAAAGTCTATGCTATCCGGGTAAAGTTCTTTGTAAACCTTGTACAGTGCCGTTATTTATGTTACTGGGTAACAAAATCTGGGCCCTCTGCGCTATTGAGATTCTCTCGATATTGGAAAGTACGGTGCATGCCCTGCGCGTGGTTGCTCAAGTCGTCACTCCCACTCCGCCACCATGATTTGGTGGAGCCGGGATCTCTCGGCCCGAATGTCTTCGGGCTCGAGATCGTATCCCCCCTCCCACGCCTCCTTACGGAACCGATACAGTGCCGCAGAATCTCGCTTCCAGGATCCACGGTGGCGATCCGGCTAGGAGACTCGCTGCTTCAAAGGATCTCTACCTACTATTTACTATGTGACAAACTTTGTATGACATTTCAATAAAAAAAAATTAAATAATGGATGCAGAAGGCCAGATCGCGTATCATGACCATGCATGACGCACATTGGAAGTTTTAAATTGGGTACGGAACCAATTTTAAAAAGTTAAATATTAGGGGGCGTATCAGGGATGTCGATGATCCACGGCTCCTGGTATTGAATGTAGGTTAACCTTAGGTAAAGGAAATTTTGAGACAAGGCAAACATTCAGCATGGATGATTACAGGATAATAAAATGTCTTCATATTGCTGAAAGTGAATCTTGTTATCATTTTTATACTATTTTAACAAGTTATAAGCGGTTTCAGAATTTCTTTGCCTGATAACATCAAAATATTTACCTAGCTAGAAGGTGAGTAGGATGATAGTGAGACAGAGCCTATTAACTTAGATCGTGTGGTAAACCTACTCGGGTTCAAACCGTAGAGTTCATTTGTAATAACGCGCTCCAGCTGTTGGAGGCCTGGTTATTTTTTAGTGTTGTGCGTTTATCGGCAATTTCCACTAGTTTACACATGGTCGATAGAAAAGAAAATTATTTTTCTACGTCATAGCAAGTAAATCGGATTTGATACCCCCACCGACATATTATTTATATCGCACCTAATGCGTCCTTCGAAAATGACCACGCATTTCTGTAACACGCTGTATACATATATCATCATCATCATATCAGCCGCACATAGTCCACTGCTGAACATAGGCCTCTCCCATAGACCTCCAGAATGACCGATCTGAAGCAGCCCGCATCCAGCGCTTCCCGGCGACCTTGATGAGGTCGTCCTTCCACCTGGCCGTTGGGCGTCCCACACTACGTTTGCCCGTACGCGGTCGCCATTCCAGAACTTTTTTGCTCCATCGGCCATCTGTTCTGCGCGCTATGTGTCCCGCCCACTGCCACTTCAACGAGCTAATCCGCTGGGCTACGTCGGTTACTTTTGTTCTCCTACGGATATCATCATTTCTGACGCGATCACGTAGGGAAATACCGAGCATAGCCCTCTCCATAGCTCGTTGAGCGACTCTGAGCTTTTGTAGGAGACCTATAGTGAGGGACCACGTTTCAGATCCGTAAGTCATCACTGGTAACACACATTGGTTAAAGACTTTCGTCTTTAGGCACTGAGGTATGTCGGACGAGAAGACATCTCGTAGCTTCCCGAACGCTGATATACATATATAGTTCATTCCAAGTCTAAACACTTTCTTTGATTGGCTTTAGCGAAGCATATTTGACTTCTACTATAAGATAAGTATTTGCTTTGGAATTAGATTCCCCTTCCTTCACTCGACATAAATCGGTACTAGATACCTACTTATGGCCCTCAATAAAAGGATCCTCATTAAACAAGAACAAACAGTAGTCATATGTATCTGTCCTTTTAAGGACAGGACTTTAGTCTATAGGTACATATGATAAATCTATATTTATATTGAAGAGTTCGTTTGCTTGTGTATGAATTTCAGGAAGTACCTACCTACTGGTATGAGTTGAAAAAATATTTGTCTGTTGAATAGTCCGTTTATCGACGAAGGTTATAGGCTAGATATCATCACGCTACTATCATACGGAGCGGAGCTGTAATCATAAATTTGGAGACAAAAAAATTACGGTCTTAAAGGGGTGATACGGAGTAGTACGCTAGTACTATTATCTATTCTGTGACGGAGTTCAAAATGTGCCACAGGGGAAGCCGGGGCGAGGCAGCCTGTAAATGCATTCTACTATTATAAATGCGAAAGTAACTCTGTATAATGTCTGTCAGCTTAAACTACTGATCGAATATTAGACCTTGGGAAAAAACATAGGCTATGTTTGGTCGCGTTAACCGACGTCCACGCGGGCGAAGTCGCGGTCAACAACTAGTACTGTATAAATAAAAGTCAAACCTAAGTGGACTAGGGTCACAGGTGTAGGGGGGATCGCCACTGATGTGCATGTCCGTGTTGCCGTCGCCGAGCCGTGCCGCACGATCACTGGTCATGTCACATGCACCTTCGTGCGCTATTATACCTGCAAAAGATATTATAATAAAATGTCATACTTCAAATTATCTACCTCCAAGAAACCCTACCTGACCCATGGATTCTCCTATGTACTTAAAAAATGTTGCTGCGCAGAGCTACGCTTTGCTACAAACAACATCCACCTCTATCGCTAAAAATCTCCTAAAGTAAAGCTAATAAAACGAGAGAAAAAAGGTAAACAAAGCGACCATTACTGAGCTGAGTAACGTTGCGATAACTAACGATTATTTTCTCTGTCCTTGTCTCACGTATCACACGTACGCGACAATGGCCGAGCGACAACTGTCGTTGCGTGTTTCGTAGTACAGAAAAGCTGTCAGCACGGCGGTTCTAAACTGTCAGATCCGCCATCTTATGAGCAATTTCATTCTTGTCTAGAATGCGCTTGAAGTGATACGTAAAAAAATTCAAATAAAAATGTTTGGAACCGCTGAAACTTTGTTTACCTTTTTTCTCTCGCTTCGTTGGCTTTACTTTACATCTATCGCTCAAATATGTTGGATTTGTACTTTCAAAATGTTTAGGCAGGAACTCATTGACATATTTATTTATTTATTTATTTATTTATTATATACTTTATTGTACGCCAATTACATTATTAATAGTATGGAAATTAGGAACACAAGAGCAGTACAAAGGGCGGCCTTATCGCTTTACGCAATTTCTGCCAGGCAACCTTTGGATGGAAATGTATGTTGGTTGGAGTACTTAACTGGTAGTTGTTGGCGTTCAATTATATATTTATATCATATACCTAAACATTTATATAAATACGTAATTATATAAATATATACCTACTTAAATATAAATATACACACATACATAAAATATATATACATTTCTACATACAATATAAATTTGTAAAAATATATAGGTACATAAACATCTACATACTTAAACAGATATAATAGTACACTATGTTAGACGTGACACACTGGACAAGTAGTGCTCCCTGACCATTCCTTTAAACTTCACCAATGTCTGAGCTCGTCTTATTTCCACTGGCAGTTCATTCCACAGGCGAACAGCTGTGACGGTAAAAGAATTGTCGAAGAAACCTGTGGAATGCCTTGGCATTTTTAGAACCAATCTCACCGATGATCGTAGACTCCTCTCATGGGTATCTGAAAGGAACTGAAAACGTTCTTTTAAGTAGGAAGGTGTTGAAGGGTTATACAAGATGTTGTATAGCAGGGAGAGGATATGTGAGTTCCGGCGCAGCCTAATAGGTAACCACTGTAGTTGTGTACGGAACTGCGATACATGGTCAAACTTGCGAAGTCCATATATAAATCTTATACATAGATTTTGAAGACGTTCTAGTTTGTCAAGCTGGTTTTCGGTCAGATCCAAGTAGCTAACATCTGCATAATCCAATATAGAAAGAAGCAAGGAGTTTGCAAGCGCAGTTTTTGTGGGAATTGGTAACAGGTGTTTTAACCTCCTTATTGAACCTGCAGAAGCAAACACCCTTCTGCTAACTTCCTGCAATTGTGGGTCCCAAGACAGGTGGGAATCGAGTATTATACCCAAGTTTTTAACCTGATTGCTTAAGGGAATCGTAGTGCCATCAAAAACAACCGGAGGAACAAGTGTCAGGTCTATATCTGTTCTAGTGCTGCCAAGTACAATCACTTGTGTCTTCGCAGGGTTAACATTAAGCCCAAAGGACTTGCTCCAGGAACTTATGCGAGCTAAATCATTATTTATTTGATCCATCGCTTCTCTCAATAGAGTTTTGGGTGCCTGTGTGTAAATTTGCACATCATCTGCATAAAGGTGGTAGGAAGAACGAAGTTCATTAGAGATAGAATTAATAAAAATCGAGAAGAGCAAAGGAGAAAGAACGCCGCCCTGGGGCACACCGACACTGGTATTACACCAACTCGAAAATTCATCTTCGATGCGAATACGTTGCCGACGGCCACACAGGTAACTACGAAACCAGTCTATTACCGTTGGAGATATGTTAAGAGAGCGGAGTACATGTAGTAGAATATCAAAGTCCACCGTATTGAAAGCGTTACTGAAATCCAGTAAACAGAGAACAGTTAGTTTCCCGCTTTCCATACCAGACCTAATGTCGTCCGTGATATTCACTAAGGCTGTAACTGTACTATGACCAGGACGAAATCCGGACTGATAGGTATTGAGGAGATTATTTTTAGAAATAAACGCACTCAGCTGGTTATTGACGAGGCGTTCGAGAACTTTAGATAGAAATGGCAATATTGATATAGGTCGGTAATCGGTCAATAGCAATGGTTTGGATTTCTTCGGTAAGGGGGTAATTAAGGCATCTTTCCATGTGGATGGAAACGTACCACTCGTTATGGAATAGTTCAGCATGTAACAGATGATTGGGAGTATCTCTTCAAGGATGGGAAGGATCATGCTCCGGCTGATACAGTCACTACCAACTGCTTTGGACGTTATAGCCATGATGCTCTTCTTAACATCACAAGCGGTAAATAGACTAAAGACAAATGTTGAGATGTTAGGAGTTGGAAGTGTAGAAAGATAATTAATGGTATGTGCCTTTGTAGTCCTATCAAAGTTGGACGAGGCAGTGAAATGCTGATTAAGAATATCAGTATCTAAGTCTTTAGGAATCATATCATGACGTGTTTTTCCAACTCCCAGAGTTTTGAGGAATTTCCAGACCCTTGACGAGTCACCGTTTTGTACAGAGTTATAAATATGCTGGCGTTGTGCATTCCTACACACCTTATTGCAGTGATTTCGAACAGACACATATCTCTGCCAGTTAGTTTCAGTAGGTCTAATTTTGTATCGAAATTTTGCAGCAGCTTTTTTTGAAATTAACTGTTTTACCTCATCTGTTAGCCATGGCGACGGTGGATGCTTTATTTTGATTGCTCGGATAGGGGCGTGTCTGTCATAGAGCTGAATGAGGTTCGAGTTAAAAATGGCAACTTGCTCGTCAACAGTCGCCGAAACAAACAGTGGGGTCCAGTCAATGTTATTAGCGTCGTTGCGCAGACTGTCACTGTTCATATTGCTAAAGTTGCGCAACATGCAGATTTTAGGGTTAGCTTTAGGTGGCCGGATTTTGTAAGAGAGGAAGAGTAGGTCATGATAGGAGAAAGCATCAGCTTCATACTGTCCATGCTTAGCTACCCGTTCCAAGGAAGAAACCATGATGAGATCAAGAAGTGAAGGATTACGATTTGGAACGTGGTGAGTAGTTTTAGATGGAAGAATACTGAGGTTGCAAGATTTAGTGATAGTGTTAAGAGTTGAAGAGCGCGCATCATTTTTAAGGAGGCAAGTATTAAAATCTCCCATGATTATGGAATGAGAGTAAGAAGGTATAAGGTTGATTAATAGTGATTCAAAAGAAGAGAAGTAATTAATTTTAGAAGAGGGACAGTAATAGACACCAAGTAGAAGTTTAACGTGGTTAAGCTCAACTTCAAGAAACAAGTGCTCCCCGGCATTTGGTGGGGGTGGTTGTTGTGACATACTTATGACAGAATAGGGTATATGTGATCTCAGATATATAGCAACACCACCGGCACGCCCAACGAGACGATCATTTCTAATCAGTTGAAACCCAGGTAGGGTATACGAAACGGTGGAATGATGGGACTTAAGCCATGATTCGGAGACAAGGATTGCATGGATGTCCTTACAATCAAAGGTAGCCAGCGCAGCAGGGTAATGTTCAGGAATACTTTGAGCATTAATATGGGCAATGTTGAAATTTTTAGGAACATCAGTAAACTGAGACTCGAGTTTTGCAGCTAACGAAGGCAGCTCGTCAGCAATTTCACCAGAGCCATTTAACGAATGAAAGCTATCAATGTCGTCATCATCAGAGCTATTCAATGAATAATAACTTTCAGTGTCGCTATCACACATGACAAGTAGGTACTATCTATAACAAAATAATAAAAATAATAAAATAGTTTGTAAATATTAAAATAGTTAAATAATATAAGTTTGTAAATAATAAAATAAAATATAGGATAATAAAATAAATGTAAATAATAATAAATTTGTAAAGTTATACTATTAAAAATAACAATTTTAAATAAAAATATAAGCACTGGACAAGCACAAGATTAGATTCGTAAAGTTCACAATTACGGAACATTGCGCCATCCTGCGCCATCCTTAAACGTTCAAAAATTTCTTAGAAATCACAATCATTATGATTATTACAATTAATCATGTTCCCAGTACAGAATAATTACTCGTCGGATAGCAAAACTAGACTTGACGGTTATGAACAAATTCAGTCTCTTCTTGGTATTATCGTGAACTTCGTGCAATGTATTAAAGGGAATTAACTTGGTTCTCAGTATACAGAATACTCATCGGAGAGCAAAATCGCACTGAAACACTCTTGGTCACCTGAAGTGAACAACAATAATCTCTTCTTGTAATGAATTATTGTGAACTTCGGGTAAGATAAACGGATTTAATTCAAAGTTAATAAAATGTGTACTCTTCCCGTGAACATAGGGCTGGCCTTTACCTCGCTCCAAGAATTGCTATCGCTATTCAGCGGGGTAATGCCGCCAGCCTTTTGGGCACGGTACCGGTAGAGGTCGATGGGGAGGAATTCTACGATGCCTAATGTTACAGTCTCTTCCACCCTGTTTTTTTTTCATTTATGTATATATTGTATATTTAGTTATAATACCTACTGTAATTAATTTTCCTTTAACAAATGTTTACCAATAAAATCATGTAGAATCAAAATGTGTATCTCTCTTAACTATACCCACATACACCGTCACAAGAAGGAATAGCTATTGCTTAAGTAAAAGCTTAGGTAAGCTCTGTTACTAATAGTCTTTAAAAAAAATTGCAGCATTTTGATCCTACCATGAATATAAAAAAATAATAGGAAGTAAAATCTAGTTTAAAACTTGCAAAATGTAGGAGTATTTGTTACTTACCATTTTGGCTTTTGATCGGTGGTATGTGATTGCTGATTACATATTCATCAATGACGCCGTCCAATTTAGCGTTCTGAAGATTATTTGTGTAACAGTTCTTGCAGTGTTCCAACCTGTAAACAAAACGAAAGAATATTCAGTTATGAAATAATCATTATAATATATTCTAAGACAGTAAAAGTCTAGTAAAGGTATAGGAATAAAGATATCAAGACTAATTCAATTAAAACTCCAGACATTTTAGGCCTGTTTACATTGTTTTCACCAATACTTTACAAACACAGTTAAAAAGTCGAACAGCGTTAGCATTAATTTTTTTAAACCGTGATAACTCAGTTTAGTTAGACGTTTGTGTATCTGTGTAATCCATATATATATTCACGCCTGTTAAACCCCGAAGGGGTAAGCCTGTGTTGTGTCACATCGATTATTTCACATTATCGCTTAGGTCTGTAGTTACCCACCAATAAGTACATACTTATGATATTATTTGTCTATTAAACTGAAAATGGCAATAGCTGTTCTTGTAAGTCAGCTCGAGATATTGTGATATAATAATATTGGATATTTCATATCCACGACGCGACTAATAATGTGAAGGCAACAGATTCAATGCAGAATTTATAATTATGTCCTTACATAGCACATACGTGTGGGTGCATAAATTTGTTAGATTCTAGATAGCAGCGAGCTCGCTAGGTAACAATATATGGTTCATTATTGACGCGAAATTGCAAGTCTGGCTGGATATATCCGTCGAACAAAACCCTAATAAGAACAAGAATTATTTTATGAATTGTTTATTTATGTACTTACTCCTAATATCATCAGATTTAATTTATCCCATAAAGTGTACAATTGTTTTCTCTCAGCTTATAGTATTAATCTCATTCAGAAATAATTTAACCGCGACCCGCGACCTGCAATATTCTTAAAGGAATTCAAATAAGGAAAAACTGATTTAAAACAATTTCGTCTTTATTCACTGTCATTGTCGCCAAGTTTATCTTCATTTAAAAACATATCCATTATACAATTAAATAGCCATTCAGCCTTGTATTTACCTTGTATGTATGTATAATTTTCCGCTTTTTAACCTATATCATCAACAATGTAAGATTTTCCAATCTTATAAGGATATTTTTACGTAGATAGGTACTTTTTTGACGGCTTTGACGAGTTGCTTGAGAGCTTGACTTTTACAGCTAGAGCTAGAGCTTGCAGCTAGATTCTATAGAATATAGATAGAGCCAATAAAACAGGACACAAGCCATCTTTGCCATCGGTTTTTCAACGATTCTGTTCAATTTCTATCGGTAAATAAGATGCTACTACAACTACGAGTAATACAAAAAAATACACCACGAAGGAAAAAGTGGTACCGTATCGTTATTAAAATTTATGTCTCCACTGCTAGTTTCTTAGGAGCACTTTGCACTTTATGGGGAAAACGAGGACAAGGGCACTACGTGACCAAATTTACACCAAGTGGAATTTATTATGCTTTATGGTAAGCTATAAATAATACATCTATTAACTTGTTAGACCATACTGTTGGGCCGTTCACGGGCATGACGCTAGAACGCACCGCACCCTAAAGTGTTTCCTTCTTCCGGAGATTAGATTACCTGTCATGATATCTACGAGTATTATGACATGTAATTAAGTCTTCATACCATCCATGGCTACAACGTGGTATGCTCAGCAAACTCAAATACCGTATTTTAATATAACACAAGTACTTAATATTTTTTATTAATAAGTAATTGCTACTTCGATCCAATTTCAACAATAGTTATTTGCCATATCAAAAGGTATGTAGAATACAATTTGTAATAGAATATTAAATTTTTTTTTTAAACTATCGCGGCCACGTATAGAAGTCTTGACCACGGGTGCTGTAACGCACCCGAAATGTCGGCAAAAGTAAGTTTTTCCAAAATATATGTCGTGAAGTCCCGGACTATTATAAACTATGTATAGATATCTTATTTAAATCAATATTTGTATAAAACTTTCCAACGTTTACTGAAACTGTTATTTGTTCAAATATTGTTTGAGTTAGGTAGTTTCCGTGTTCCGATTCGTTAACAGTGAACGCGCATTACCTGTGCCCATTACATTGTGAAATGCCTCAAAAGGGTGAAAATTGGCATTATCAACACTGTTCTAGTTTGAAAATGTCAAGTACACAAACAACGGAGTAAGCTACGCAGCCTACGCGGGACCCGCACAAATCCACTACATACACTGGGGACACTGATGAATATTTAGTGTGGGCAGCGTTTCCAGATTAGTGTATTAAAATTGCAGTGATGGATAATGAAATTACGGAATTATATATAAACTTTGTCCTTTGAGGATCGTCACGTTACTTGGGAGTACTTACGTGGATTACACTTCGGAAATTTGCTTGTGTTTAGCTACGCTTAGCTGACATTAGAGGAAATGTTTATTGCAAAAGTAGCTAAACACAAATAGTAGAAACTGTCTACTATTTCATATCCCGGGAATAGGTCCCGTGGGTTGCGGGAGTGGGAGCAAAATTCTACGCGAGAGAAACAACAGCTAGAAGATCATATTCCTGTGTCTACTTATTATAGGGTGCCCTTTACATTTGATGAAAAAGCATTTTATTTCTAAGTACTCTGTTATGGTAGAGTTAGCGACATAAACATCTTGACGGTGAGGTCTCAAAATGATCTTAAAACTCTCGAATCACCAAATCAAACTGTTTTATTGATTTATATTGTGTTATTGTTCGAACTAAAGGTGTTTACTAAATATCAGAACAATCGGTCAACTGGAAGGGGGTAAAAAACTAAATTAAGAACATTTTGGGCACTTTGTTCGTCAACATCTTTCTGATGCTGACTGTACTTCTTTAAATATAAAAACTTACCAAGCAGCGTGGTCAGGTTCGTGCTGTCCTCCCAACTGCTTAGGCAGGCTAGCCCGAGGCACGTGCAGGCCCAGCTGTGGGGCGTTGACTGTGTGCACGCGTTCTCGAAGCTTCTCCCGCACGAATAACCGCAAGATGCGGAAAGGTGCCTTGAACCAGAGAGGCGCGGTCACTATGAGCACCTTTTTCAGTTTAGCTGGGTAACCACCCTGTAACAACGAAAAGGTAGTATTAATTTAAGTATTAAGCAAAAAAAAATGGATTCAGGGCTTGCTTGGCAATTGGCATTGTCCATTATAGGCGGAGGCCATTGTGTAGTGGAGGTGTTTGTATATATTGTAATATTCGCCTTTGAGGACGAAATAAATGTAAGCAAAATGTCAAAACTAAAGCCTCTAAAGGCACATTTGACTGGCAACCTTGAGAAATAATTAATACAACGCGGCGGAAGGAGGATTAAGTACGATTAATTACGTGGGATAAAAAAACGAACACGTAGCCTTGACTAATCGCTAAGACCGAGAACTCTGAAATTTGAAAATTAAGTCATAATTTTCACAGAATAAATGGGCTCACGACCGGGAATGTCTTACTGTCTCATTAGTCAGAGCCCGTTTACTTCGAAATTGTAACTCCTTGATTCTTCGACTCCTTTTTGGAGGGATTTTTAAGTCCTAACGTAGTTCAAGTTCGTTCGTGGAACGTTAGATTTTTTTTAAACAATTTAGAACCGAAATTACTAATATTCCCTCTAACTCCTCAAGCTAAATTGCTTGTGCTAGGAGTGGGTTCACATCGGTAGTGTAAAAGCCAGGATTCGAACCAGGGACCTCTCGATCGTAAGGCCGACTCCTTAAGCACTAACGTACCGACGCTAGTAGTAGTTGACAGGTGAAAAGTTGTTATCGAAAACGTGAAAACTCAAGTTAACCGAATTCTCACTATAGTGTGCTTTATGTTTTCTATTGAACTTATTTTTAATATTACTCTGTTATATTTGAAGTCATCAGAAACCAATCCATTAAGTAAGTAGGTACAATTTGAAATATACTGTAAATAGAATGTGTCAGCGACAATTTGTGGAACAATTTTGTAGTTAAAAGGTAGGCTAGGCTGGCTATTAAGGGCACGGCACCGGGAACAGAGTCTCGCGCCAAGATGACGGCGCGGTGCGACAGTGACGCAATGTGCAGCGACCAAACTGCTCTATTGACCTACAAAAACTATATAAATGCCACTTTGTATCATCAACATACATAAATAACTATGTTTTGATGTATTGGCAAATACATAAACAGTGATAAACATTTATTTAGATCGAAAAGTTAACATATATACAACTCTATTTGAATGAATTTTTTTTATAGCATTTATTATGCTAATTAAGTTCGAAAAACATTGGAAAAAATGAAATGCTCAAGTGAGACTCGAACTCACGACCTTTCGCTTACAGGGCGACTGCTCTGCCAATTCAGGACTCTATATCAGAAAAAATGCTCCAAGCAACTGAACTGAACCTTCCTTTTTGAAATTAACCTATACAAGGGCCTTAGGTGAAAAGTAATGACATTTAATATATTACAAAGTACAAAATCTATGTAAGGAACGTGTAAGCGCAATTCAAAGAATTATTTTTTTAAATTGTGTGGCAATGCTCGTCCAGAGTTTATAGCATTTCTATGGAAAAATCGATGTTTAACACTTCTATTGTGGTTTATGTAGGTCAAATGTATTATATAACGATAAACGTAAACACGAAACACGTGTAGCACCAACCATTGGTTTATAACGAACACAATAAAAAGTTGCGATAAAATCTGTTTTAAAAAAGATAATACAACTTAGGTACTGGACCGATGTTTATGGTAATCATCCTCCTAAAATAGTAATACAATTCGACTTCTCCATAAATAGAGGGAAATGAATTGAATTGCAAATTCAATTATACAGTAAAGATTGAAGTTAATTTTAAATAAATTTCTCCGCCAATTCCAATTGACCAGTGACACAACTGGATAAGTCCGACCCGAATGGGAGTTAGCCTTATAAATATTCAAGGCCGGAACAATTCAGCGCCTGGAACTAAATGAGACCCTCAAAAAAAGCTAATACTGCACGAAATTAAAATTGGTAAGAAATAATAGATGTAATATAAAGTCTAGGTATTCACTGATTTAATTTTGTTCTCTTCTCACAATAATTTTTCCTGAAATTTTTACCTACCACCGTCACAGACAGATGAAAAAAATTATGTCACATTTTATATCTTCCATTTTGTTTGATGTGTCAATCTCATATCAGAGGCAATTATCTATTCTGTGTCAGAGTCCTATTAAATAAATCTAACGAGCTTTTCACTGTGTAGCTAAAAGTTATTCGTAGTAAGAAGAAAAATCGATCTGCACGATACGATGAACAAGAACATCGATTATGTAAGTAGATGAACCCCTGTATTAATTAATAATAACACATGAAAGGTTAAAAGTAAATACCTAGTATTTCACAACACGTTAAACTTTACTTAAAGGGTGTGGGTTTTGTCACAGCTGTCTGTGATCGGAATAAATTGAAAACACAATTCCATTTGCTAGTCGGAAAATAGGAAAATTGTGTGAATTCTGTTGATTGTTACTATTACGCCGCAAAAGTTGACACAAATGGTCAGGTAGGATATCAGGCAATTTGTAGGTTCGAGCACGTATTACCAACATTTTCGTATTTATTGTGGAGCTGACGAGAGAATACGGCCCACGCAGCCACAATCCATCTCCCAATAAATTTTACGATGTGCGTCGGGAAAATAAAACTCACTGAATGTTTCATCTTTGTGGGAGAGCCGATAACAAGAATCGCTCGAAAAAACATTACCCTCCTTCCTTCGGCAGTTGTGTAAAAATAAAATCTTTTAGCATTACCTATGTGCGCTTTCATTGTAAACCAACATATCTAGAGGATATCAGAACTCAAGCATGCTAATAAGAAATGAAGTATTGAACCGCTTGGTTCGAGGCGGTTTTGTTTCTGTGTGATTCACGTGTTGTTCTGGATTTAGATAGATAAAAGACAGACGGACAGACAGGGGAGGTAACAGATGATTAACTCCGATCAATAAAAATTTAACAATCCAACGTTGCAATCAAAATTCTATTATAAGACAAGTCATGACATGACAAACATCATTAAAATGACTTTTAAAGTTAATGGGACAGTGGATGATATCGTATTTTCTCAAACGTCACGTTCATGATTTGCATGACCTTGTCTTAATATTTTGAGGTCGGTGTAACAATGGTCCATAGTGCAAAGTATCATACTACTCATTTATGTTTTTAATTTTCCTTATTTTCTATTTTAATTGAAGTAATTTATTCTCAATCTTGAACAATTATTTTATTCTCGATTCCCTATAGAATACTGAAAAAATAAAGTAGCTAATACATTAATAAAAAATATATATGTTAATGTAAGTGCTACTTATTCGATTCCCATAGCACTAGACGTGAATAATGATGTGCTGCTATACATAACTACAGGTAAACATTTTTCATGAGCTGGCAATACAATATTTGCGCATATTTTTTTTATTTTAGGTACCTTTTATTATACAGATATCTTGTACGTAGCCAAGTACCTAAGCTAACTAAGTATATAACGCTAATGGAAAACAAATTTCATTGTAATAGAAGTCATATTGTGGGTAGGTACACATGACATAAGTTGTATTGTACTTAATGAAAATGCGACACAATATTACATATTACTAAGAATTCTTGTACTTATCTATAAATAATCACTATAAATTATTGTTTTGTTATTATGTTTCGGAGAATTAATCTTAGCTTGAATAACACAGAAATTGTGTCTCTAATATTGATAACTGACGAGATTGTTACTAAGTACCTAAGTACTTATTTTCTGGGACGCTAAGTAAACATTATCATTTTTTTTCTCAAGTCAAATTCAAATATTAAACAAATTTGAGATCTGAAATGTATGTCTATACATATCTATACAAATAAATAAAATTGGAGTGTCTGTTTGTAATATTAAAATAACCGCTTTCTACTACATGCATATGAATATATATACGGTACACATACCAAAATATATATTTTTAAATTTTTTGTTTGTCTGTCTGTCGGTCTGTCTGTCTGTCTGTCTGTTTGTTTTGGCTAATCTCTGGAACGGCTGGACCGATTTGGACTGGCAGATAGCTTATGTAATAAGGAGTAACTTAGGCTAAAAAAAAAATGCCAAAAAAAAAAACTGATTTTTTTTATTAAGTACATTCCACGCGGACGAAGTCGCGGGCACAGCTAGTTATAGAATAAGATTCAGAGATGAAAGCATTTATTTTCTGCCCAACCCAACCCTCAAGTCGATACGGCGGTAAACTACACACTGACTTTTATAATTTATATCATGCACACGTAGACCTAGGGTCAACACAGCCAGGTGACATGACACTGACGCAATAACACTCGCTCAAACGAGCCCACACAGCTCGCGAAGCTCTAAGCATTACCAGGTTGCCTTTTCACCCTCGCTTCATTAATGTATTTCTTCCTATCTTACATACAATTGACGATTCATTGATCTAACTCCATTTTCATCCCTCAGAAGAAGAATCTTCAGATAAACTTTCTAAAAGCAGTTAGGGATCTATCGGTCTTAACACATTTAGGAATAGAGAAAACATTCTTTATTTAAACACTTATTAATATTAATAACACTTAACGCAAATTGCGTCTAACTTTTCGCTAGGTACTCTATTACACTGCTCAGCAAGTCTTGATAAGGTTCAAAACCTTTGAAGGGTAATATTAGGGGGCGCGATGCACATTTATGTTCATGAGCGCTAAGAAAACTAGGGGTGAGAGGTCATTGCCGTCGACTTTGGGTCTCCCTAGATTCATGAAATCTTACCTGAACCACTGGAACCCCTTACTTTGTGTTTAATTTATTTAAAATTGGAATATTATATAGAGTATCAAAGATTGTTGATCTTTGTGAATGTGAGAAAGTGAGCAACACAGATCAAAAACTGTTTGCGGTTTATACTTTGGCTTTGTTCTGACAGAGCAGCGCGGTAAATCTTGTAAGTACCTTTATAGGTATTTGTGGATTTAGTTGTGCAAAATTTTAGCTACTTTTGGGGTTATAGGAGATTTGTGCGTTATTTTTAATATAATTGTTGCTTTCACGTTTAAATAATCAATATTTGAACGTGAAAGTAATTGGAAAGAAATTGTCGTAACGACATTATTTTGTTACCGGTGTCTGGAGTCCTTCGTCCCACGGTGGCGGCGCGCTAAATAGCGCGCCTCCCCATTCCGGGGGCGAGTTGGGGACATCGTTGTCTACCCTCCTGAAGAGGGCCAGACCGTAAGGGATGGCCCTGGGTCAGCCGGGGTGCGAGGGATATGTCTATGACAACCTCACCTCCGGCCTAGCACCAAGACCCACAGTCGGCGTGCGGTTTTAGTCGGTTCGAGTCCGACATAACCTCCCCTTCCGGCTCCGGAAGGGGGGGTATCCGAGGGGATTTCCGCAAGAAAAAAAAAAAAAGGAGTCCTTCGTCCGGTATTTGTATTTGTATTTTGAGTGATTAATAAAACAAGCAATCTAGCTTATATTCACATCTCTATAATGTTTTCTAAAAAGTATTTGTCTTAAAAGTATCTTCTAAACTTAATTTTAATTTGACTATACCTAACGATTTTATAATAAACGGCGCTTCCTAAAGTGTTACCATTGTTGAACAGGCCTTTTCAAATTTCCTCTCTTTTGGTATTTCGATATATCGGTCTCATTATAGTTATTTCGATATATTTGTTTATATTTACAGAAGTCCTTGTTATACTTATCGAGACGAGAAATCCAGAATATTTTTTCAAAGAATGGCTGACACATTCGTTCGAATACAAATGAAGGTTTATTCGAAGAACGGAAATATATTCGGATACGTCCCACACATTTCGCACTTACAGAAGTATTTGGGTACAGCGATGCGTATATTATTTATCTTCGTATGAAAAAAAAATAACTCTGGGTTCTAACCGGTAAGTAATACGCGGCGGCGAATTGAGACTTTTTTTAAATTTCACTATTTCATTACTGTTTCAAATCGCTCGCTTCCTCGCTATAGATACATACCACATCTACATACCAATGTGGACAAAAAAGTGGATGGCCATAAAAATAATAAAATAAATATATTCTACAACATTCCATATGGGGTCAAATGGGTATACCTGCTCACTAACGGACGCCCATACAGGTAAGACGGTAGTCGCTCACATACATGCCCGAGACAAATCGGAGAAAGAATTGGAACGTGGACCTCAGTTTCAAATATAAAATCTACTAACGCTATGATGATGATGAACTGCAGAGAAAGTATGTAAAAATTGGCAAAACAATTTTAATATTTAATTTATTTGCTCACATACTACCAAGATTGCAAGTTAGAGCAACATTTAGGTATATATAAAAAGAACGAGACAAGTGATGGACTTGTTATTTGGGGAATTCACTTAATACATATCAGTAGGTACGCTTCGAAGAACACGTACAAAGGAAACATAAATATCACTTTACGGCGTACATATACGAAGTAAATATTAGCAAGTATATTACTTACCTAGGATGTTCAAACACCTAATAAATTTTAGTTATAGCACAGATAAAATAATATATTCTAGTATAGTTATAATCTGTGGTTATAGGTTTCGAATAGCCCCCCAAGGTACATTGTCCTGAGTCTTCCTTATTGCGTCTGCAGTCTAGACGACTCCCTATGACGTCAAACTGTATAAGATAGATAGTGGTAAAGTTGGAGGATTAGTTTCTAGACGAACATATTTTTGAGAATTATATTTGACAGATATAATAATAATAATAATAATAAATAAATATTCCACAACATTCTACACAACGCTATCTAGACCCATGGTAAGCTTTTATAGCTTGTGTTATGGAATCTAGAATGCGGATAAACATACTTATATACTTTTTTTTTTTTTGTAAATACATACATATTATACATAGAAACACCCAGACCAATGCAAATAGCCATATTCATGCATACAAATATTTGCACTGAGCGGGAATCGAACCCGCGCCTCCTGCGTAGCATTGTCTAGTCTAGTTAACTTTAGTATTTTTTAATCCGCTCTCCAGGATTAATTTAATTTACATACAATTAATTCAATTAATTCAGTAATATGTTTTTTTTTCACACACAAGTCAAACAACATTATTTTTGATACCTACTTGCTTTTAACAGTGCAAAAATACTACTTAATACATACCTACAAGCTGGAAACCCTGTATCGCGGCAAATTGCACTTTTCTAATTTTAAAATTATCTCATGATAGGTTCAGGAATTTTTCTATCTCAAATTGTGATAAAAAAAAATCAGCAATTTACTTAGGTAAGTGCAAAAAGAGTTACTTTCGAAGGAATTTAGAGGGGTATAAAATTAAAATGAATTTAATAGTAGAGCAGGAATAGCATGACGGTGAAAACCCAAAATGATTAATTAGGCTTCACCCATGAAGAGTTAACCAAATTGACATTGGCTTCACACTTCCTCAGTTTACTTTAGACTTTTCGATTGATTAGAGACTTTTCGATGCTTTTCGAAGTTATGTGTGTATTTATCGCAGGTTTATAAGTGCCCGGTTAATGGCAATAGGCTCGCCACCTATTACATTAGGACCTAAACATAAACTGGCGAAATGTGGGTGCTAGCACCTCTGCCTACCCCTTCGGGGAATACAGGCGTGAGTTTATGTTATGTAGATATACTGCACTGGATGCACTGAATCATAAATTCAATTTCCATTTCCGATAATGAGTTCAAAGACAATTAATTTACCTATTCTTCCTTATATTTTCTTGCATATTTCAAGTTCATATGTAAAAAACATTTGCCATCAAACATTTTAAATATAGAAGATGCGGAACTTTTTTATTGAGGACGACAGGCGAGCCAATCGGGCCAACCCAAACCCGTAGACAGAGTGGCAGCCGCTGTGGAACTGATTCGAAAATAGTTGAACGACTACAATGGATGAGACTGGCACAGGACCAAGAAAATGGTATAGATATAAATGGGATGCTCATAGTCCATCCATTCAACTATGAGTCACTATTCTAGCTCTGCTTATTTTTGACAAACTAAATTGAGGTGTATTTCTACATTCTTAGATAGACTTAAAATGTTCCTGCCCCATATTATTTTTTCAAACGAGGTAGATAAGTACATTTTAGGCAGGCTACACACCAAAACAGCAAACAAGAAGCACACAGCAAATGCTAATGGAGGCAATGAATGCGCCATTACCTTTACCTAAGTAGTGCCTACCTAAGCACACATGAGAAGTAGGTACTAAAATTGCACGCAAAAAGCAAACAGCGTTTGCAGTAAGCTTGGTGCTTGCAGCTTTAGTGTAAACCTCCCTTAAACATACACCACTCTTGTTCCAAAGTCTTGTTCTACATTTGTATTGTACCTAAGTTAAGGGAAACGTATATGTATGGCATTTCCTTCCTGAAATGTTGTAACACACAGTTTGCTGTATCATTCATCATTTCACATCCCACAAATGTTTAACTTTTGATGAATGTTCAAAGTGGCTCAACAAGCGTACAAGATATTGTTACCTTATGATGTCTACGATCTACTCTGTAATAAAATAGGAAACTAAAATGAAGGAACAATCTTTATATAGGCACCTACACTACTGAAGAGTATAAAAATATTCCACGATATTGTACACAGCTTTATCAAGACCCAAGGTAAGAATAGCTTAACTAGCTTGTGAAGTATATTTGTTTATAAAATCTAGTGCGACCAATACTGAATTTTATCCCTAACCTATAAAAGGGACTGGACTGTTTCATCATTGCGGCATCGTAAAGTGCAGTTTATTTGTACAGCCAGTCGGTTTAACCTAGATCTTGATGAACAAAGCTCTCAAAATGATCTTAATCCCTTGGTTTCCCCCCCTTCTGTTGATAGATTGTTCTAATACAATAACAAATTTAGTTCGGACAATAATACAATTTAAATCAATAAAACACTTTGATTTGCTCTTTATATTAGTTTTAAGATCATTTTGGAGACTTTGAAGTCAAGATAATTCGCTGACTGTAGTTACTGATGGGTCTTGACACTTGACGTTGTAGTATGATCACGCTATGAGAATCGCTACGATTGCACAGTAGATCGCCTAGATACCTACCACTTACATGCGTGTATGCTTAACTGTACAGATTTTAGCACACGCAGCCATCGATTTATCCATAAATATTTAAATGGTGTAGTGCAGTCATGCTATTATTAGTGAGATATCATAATATGTAATAATATGCCATTCCATGGATCAAAAATCTTTTAAACCATAAACCGAGATCATCGAACTAAACTGCGTATGGATTGTGTTTATTGAATTTCATATAGGCTCATTATCACGAATGAATATTTTTAATTAAGTTAAATCGTTATTCACGTTTTATTCCATGAAATTCAGCCAGTGAATGTGATAGCGTTGTTCAAAGTGAATTAATCACGTTCAAAGCCAGACCAAATGTGTTGGTGTGGTGTACATCTTTTCAAGCCTCTGTCATTGAAACATGGTATTGATTTCTGAGTAGGTGTCGACAGAAATAAAACTGTAGCAAAATGAAAATAACAGGAATTTTCTAGTTCCGCCCACTCGTACCTACAAATTAATTAGTACCTATCAAATATCAGCGTACGTGAATGTCAATTGACATGTTTACCTACCTACCTGTAGAGGTCATATCTGTTTATAAGTAATTTCTATAAAAATAGAAAATGTAATAACGTATGACGTCATCAGTTACGAGCATGACACTTTCAACAACAGAAGAGTCATAAAAGTCAACTAAGGAGGTTTACTGATAGAGAAATAGAAACCTTCAGCAATATTATACCGATAGTTCAAATGTAAAGGGTGCAACCGATAATGACCGTCGACAAGAAAATCTTTGCGCTATTCGTTTGTTGTTTAGGATATATTTTCTTTCAAGTCTATGTCATTTGTATCCTTTTGTCTTTTAACTATCGATCTCAGAGTGTATTCTTTTGGTCTGAACTGTCGATTTAATGACGGGCGGCCTGGACTGCTACAAAGATGCAGATATTCAAGGAAATCGATACCATTACGGAGCCGATGTCGAGAGGCGTAAATGAGGCAACGAACACCATTTGGAACAAGGATTTCAATAAACACGTGAACATTCTATTACTTACACATCGCCGAAGAAATAAATATATATAATTAAATAATTCCAAATTGCTAAAAACCCGCAATGAGCTTATTAAAAGTTTTTGAGATGGGCTCCGCTCTGTGAATGACATTTATTCGTAATTCTACATGACAGGAATTTTATTTAAAAAGCTATAAAAGAGTATAAGGGCTTTAATCAACCCTCGTGACCCGTTTTATTAATAGCCTCGAAAACACAGTGACGTGCAGGGGATGTCGGCTTTGTGGGCCAGATGCGAGCTATAAAAACCGCTGAGTGAACAGGAGAGCTTTCGCGCCATAATGGGGTTGCACTTTAAATCTCTGCACTCCAAAGGTGTCTGCTATCACCGTATACAAACAATATCCTTATAGAACTTTTTAAAAATTTGCAAAACGGTGTAAAATATTCGAATTTCTATACTTCAATCTGTCTACGTAATAAAAAAAATGCGTCCCCATTTCCCATGGCCACGCCATGACTTTATCGATTTCTCTTTTTTTAATAAACTTTTCAATATGCTCGAAGTTTTTTGTGAAAAGAAGAAATAAGGAAATCGTGCAGAAAATTGGAAATTCAGAAAATTTCACGATTTTTCAGTATTTCACGCGAGTGTAGCTGCGGACAATAGCCAGCGCTAAAATAAAAGCAATATCAAGTTGCCATAACATATTTTTTGACATTCATGAGATTAAAAATATCATCAGTAGCGCAGTAGCGAAATGTAACCACAAACACAAAAGTGGATCCTAGGTCATGCCTAAAATACCTTACTCAGGGGTCTTCGCTTCACAGGCGATAATGTTAAATTCATGGTGTCTGTCCTATACAAACCAAAGTTTGCCTACCATCGCATAATAAATTTGCCTACACATGGCGCCGATATTTTGCATATTTTATTAACCTCATATTGCGTAATAGTTGATTAGGGTCTACACATGGAGCAGTATAGCCTTATTTGTGATAGAAATATACCTACATAATGTATGCTTATATTTACGTAAACATGTCCTTGATATAGGATAGTAGGTAGGTACAATAAATATTTTCGTGTGATATCAGCGAAATGTTCTCCAATTGTTCTTTGAATTCTCGTTCAGAACACTATGCTATATTCCCAACATATTACATAAAGTACCTTACTGCTGTACTTAGAAGGGAAAAGAAAAAATATAATCGCATTGCAAGGGCTCACGACCGTGCAAAGTGTATGAGGAAAAGCCGGAGGACCCCCGGGCTTCGAGGTGGTGCCCAGACTCAATCGGGACACAACGCCTCGTACCTATAATGAGATGAGAGAAAGAAAATGCAAAAATCCTGATGATACATACATCATACAATATTACATACTGTAGCCACAGAATGCTGTAGCTACCGAACATGCAGTAGTCAGGTCCATCCCCTTAAAACGATTTTGAAAGGATTAACTGTTCAACTGTAAGGCGCTTTTACTTCCGAGCAGTGTCATACACAGTTACATAGTGCTGGAGCATTTCTAAGGCATCAAAGGAGGCTTTCCATTTCAGCGAAGAAAGCGACTGTATTCAAGCTGTAAATGAGACGCGTCTTAGGTGCAACTAGCATCTCACAAACATTACACGAAAGCTGTCCATAAATACGTAATGTGATATTGTTAAATTCCTTTAGAACTTTATAATTAAGTGTGAGAAAATACTACAGTCCATCAAATCTAAGAGGTACCGTTTGACGTTTCATATTTTTCAAACCGAAACAACTTTGTTCATACGTACATTATTCAGTTTCGATAACCTTTTTCATAAAACCATGAATTTAGAAAGATTTCATTATTGTATCTAAAAATGTACAATTCTTAATATCTAAATGTAATTGAAAACTTTCAAACAAAGCAAAATAACACATTACACAGTAAATAATTTCTAATAGTTATATTCTTGACCTCATTACAAAGTTACGTAGTTAGGTCACTGCACGTAGTGTTGCGACTCTTCGGATACACTTGTATGCAAAAAAATCGTTTACATATACGAAAAATCGAATGTATTATTTACAAATTACACTTGACAACCAAACAAATATTTTTTCATGTGAATGGGATTTATCTCACATATTACGATTACATAACTAAATAGTTATGTAATCGTAAAATATGAGATAAAACCCATTCACCAAAAATACGTATTTATAAATCAAATATATTTGCTTCTTTAAAAAGTTGTCGAAAGCGATTTGTCGATTTTTGATTTTCGCGCCCAAATAAGTCGGGGTTTCTCGCGCTAACGCTGTCGAAATAGTAAATGGAGTCAGGGATAGTGTTTTTTACATTTATTTTTGTGTATGATAGTATGGGTTTGCATATTACAGAGAAATAAACAAATTTTTAACAAGCACATCCATTGATTTTACAATTACAATTTTTTCTTCTAAGTCTTATTTCTACGTCTAAAACTAATAAAAATAAGGTATGTAGAACCCATTCACAAAAATGTTGTTGCCTGATGTTATAAATTAACGACGTTACTGCGCGACCGCATAATGCACTGAATACACAGATACCCTAAAATAAATTAATTTAATTATTTTTAGGTCAATAGGCAAAATCGCAGGTGTCCAAGTCTCTACAATTTTTTTTTTCTGGCAACACTGCCAACTACAAGCGCACGCGGTCCGCTCGGTCGGTTCGGCGTCAGCAGTCTCTCGCCATCTTGGAAGCTGACTGTGCGCGTACTTGCCTTCTCGTTTGTGTTTTACAATTTGTGACTTGGCTATTACTTTTCTGGACTGATCATTCTTTATCCGTTTACCTTGGCAATATTTATACTGGACTCCGAACTAAGCAAGTGTTTATTAATAATGTCGAAAAGAGGACGTACTTTGAACAGCCAGGCTCGTGAATTGGTGGTGAAATTACACGAGTATTTTGAGCGTGAATCTCAAAATGGTGGACTTCTACTGCCAGTTACACAAGTTCGGGATCGCGTCGGTGAAGCTCTCGGTATTGGTAGCCGCACCGTTGGCAAAATATTAAGTGAAAAATATGGGCCTTCGGGTAGTGACAGTAACGTACTTCACACACCGAAAAAACGAAAAAGAAATAAACCTGTGACAGGCATCGATGAATTCGATAGTCATGCTATTAGAAACCATATATACGGGTATTTTACAAGAGGCGAATTTCCAACATTGGCAAAGTTATGTGCAACTTTAAAAGATGCCGGGCTGTATAAGGGAAGCATAGAGTCGTTGAGAACGGTAATAACAGGAATTGGCTTCAGATACAAAAAAGTTGACAAACGAAAAATTGTTATGGAGCGACATGACATAATTATGCAGCGACTAACATTCCTGCGCGAAGTTAAACAAATTATAAAATGGGATAATGTAATATTTTTGG
Source organism: Eilema sororculum (assembly GCA_914829495.1). Lineage (NCBI taxonomy): Eukaryota > Metazoa > Arthropoda > Insecta > Lepidoptera > Erebidae > Eilema > Eilema sororculum. The sequence continues at coordinate 11,161,222 of OU618552.1, read as the reverse complement.
ACGAAACTTGGCTAAATTCCAACCATTCTGTGCCAAAAACATGGACTGATGATTCTGAAGCTTCGTGCTCGAAGGTGCCGATAGGAAAAGGTGGACGCCTCATAATATGCCATGCTGGGTCAGCGTCTACAGGCTTCGTGGAAAACTCTTTATTAGCTTTCCAATCCAAAAGCACTAAAGAGTATCATGAAGAAATGGACGCAGTAAGGTTCCGAGAGTGGTTCTTAAATTTATTACAGAATATCCCTCCTAACAGCACAATTATAATGGATAATGCCCCATACCACTCTGTGCAAATTGATAAAGCACCTACGTCAGCCAATAAGAAAGCAGATTTGGTGGCATGGCTGCAAAGAAAAGGAGTGGATGCCGACATGTCACTATTAAAAGCTGAATTATTACAGTTAGTGAAATTGCATAAACCACCAAAACCGACATATGTAATTGGCCGAAGAGCACGGGCACAAAGTCATACGACTTCCTCCGTACCATTGCCAATATAATGCCATTGAACTGATTTGGGCCCAAGTTAAAGGTAATATTTTATAATATTATAATAATAACACGAGTACTTCTAACATTTATAATTTAAACAATGGTTTTCGTCTGCTATCAAATAGTTACATTATTGTTTTACAGGTTATGCAGCAAGACACAACACAAAACCACCCTTCAGTGTCAAGAAAATGGAAGGTTTATTAAAGGAAGCATGTGCCCAAGTTACACAGGAAGATTGGAGTAAAGTAGTACAAAAAACAAAGAAAATAATAATGGACGACTTCGAAAGAGACGTACACTTTGATAATGTAATGGACAATCAACTGGTCATTAATTTAAATGACGATGATGACGAAGACGACGATACTAGTACTAGTAGTGAATAAAAAAATATCCTAAACATTTCTTTTATTTAATTATAACAATTGATTTCTTAAAATTCGGATATTATAGTAATCGATCTCTTAAAGTTCGGATATTATAGTAATCGATTTTTTCATCCCATCCCTATCATTCAATTGTCAGAACTGTCAAACGGTACTTCTTAGATTTGACGGACTGTACACAGAGGTATTTTAAATGTAAATTAGTTTCTTTTGACTGCAAGGATCGTCTGTTAGTAAGATGAGCGAAAGAAAAATTTATAAGCCTCAACCAGCGCGATTAATTAAAGTTCGCTAACTCGTCGCTATTGTAGGAATATAGTTAGGTAAGTCTATTTCATTTTTCATTGATTCACTAAAACTGTAGACTTAATAACCACCATATTAAACGCCCTTAATAGAGGTGAAGCTAATTATAAAAATAGTAATAAGATACTTAGGGTCAAATGAAGCGAGAGTGAATGGGCAACCCGGTCAGCAGGATCGCAGACATTTCAAAGAAAGGACATGTCAAGAGTACCCAAAACCGGCGAGCGTGTTTGAAAACAATTATGAAAGTAGAAGAAGCAAAAGATCTATGGCAGAATCGTAGCATGTGAAAACTTTAGTCTCGCCTACCCCACTGCGAAAAAGGCGTGACTATCTGGCCACATCGATCTGTCATAAATATGAAGTACAAACATCAATCCGAAACTTACAATTGTATTGTTATGAAACTAAATTGTTCTAAAACTTTGGCTAAATATAATTTTAAGCATGGGAACATTTTAACGACGACTATACAAAATTAACGTAAACGTCGTCAGAGACATTGTGTCAACGTTTTTGCCAGAATTGATGGAGCGTTATTACAAACAACAGTTATTGTCGTCAGAGCTGGCACCGCGCCAGACCCAAATAACCCTGATCATATTTACAATACTTTCTAACAACTCTCGTCTGTATTCGTGATACACATTTGACTTTATTAACAGCCCATAATCGGCTCAGCGACATTTTCTTCGATTGATTTTCTGTTAACCTAATAAAACGTATGAATCTCGGTATGACAAGATAATCCGGTAGATAAGCGCTTAGCGAGGGATAACTTTATTTTCGAGTGCTGTTTGAAGCTGTTTGTGACCTAATCCGTTTTCATCCAAGACCTTTGAACCAAGACAACTCGAAGAAAGCCCCAAACCCGCTTTCAACCTTTAAGTACATAATTTTATTTGGTTTATTTACTTACTGCCGTTGGATCTCCCAACTCCAAAGAGATAGCCTGCTCCAGAGCCTCGTTCGGTGATATGCAGGTGTCCCCTAGCTAGCAGGTAATGTTGGCTAGGGCTCGGAAGATCAATAGTCTCCTATACTAACTAAGACCACTAGAAACTGGGTTGTACGGCATGAAGAAAGGCGTCGACTTGCGTTGCGTATATTCCAAGAAAACTGAACAGCAAAGCTAATTGATTGATTGAACGATTTTCAATAGATAACGTGGGCTTATAAAGCATCTAATTAATATTACCTCGGTACTTTATGACGAAGGTTCCTATTGAGTTCCTTTCTCAGAATAAATGCTTCACAGACTGCTTATTTCTTGTAAATGATGAATTCTTGGAAAGGTTGAGTGTTCAGGATAGGTACCGTTCCTTGAACGATATACGCTTTATTATATAGAATAGACAAAGGAATAAAGTGATGATAGAATTGAAGTACAGACTACATACAAAACACAAATGTTGTGAAGGTTCTTTCTTCAAAATTCTCACCTATCCCTCAAAACTACCCGTTACTACAATATTCGAATACAATAAATCCCAAAACTAAGTAACAACAAAGCGTTACATGTTTTATTATAGCATACCAAGGTGACAATGCTCGCCGACCGTTAAGATGTTATTATTATGACGGTGGCTCGTGTATCGAAGCGCACATTACCCAATCTCCTATACCCAATAACTAGGTACACACACAATACAGCCAGCTACCGTGCTCGTTTAACCTTTGCCCGTAAATGTCACCGGTGTATTTTATCTCAACATTAATTAAATTTCTGCGAAACAATAATAAATTGTTGTCGTCAAACATCAAGTGCAGACGTGCAGTTATATTTAGCTGCAAGAAGCATTGACAGGACTTTTATATAAAAAAAAAATCAGATCAAGCTGTTGTTCATTATCCCCGGTACTGCGAGAAGTAGATACACAGGAATAATGAAAACGGCATCATAATGGGAGTTATATAAATAAAAACGGAATGTTTGTATGTTTGTCTTCTATGCGGTGCCGGTGTGGTACCGAAATTTTATCCTCCGATTTGTTGAATCTAAAATTTTGACTTACATAATTTTTGGTTGACCCTGCATTAGGTTAGATTTTTTAATACAATACAATCACTACACAATACCTACTCGCCTGGTGTTAATTAACATGAAAATGTTTTTGGTGAGATTCTATTATTTTTTTAGTTTTTAGTTTATGTGTAATATTAAGTAGATCTACTCTGATGTAACTATCACAGAGCTGATCTTGTGGTTTCATAGAAAGGCCCTTCTTGTAACTATGACACTTAACTTCCAGAAACTCTCAATATAAGCGAAGAAAAATGCATACAAGACAAGTTTCAGATATATTGATCTAATCAGGAGTCTTATATTATCACTTTGATATCTGTTTTTACTTTATTACGGCATCCGAAAAACCGATATATCACGCGGTTTTATTCGGTTCGAGACCGATAAAACCGTCCCTGCATCCGGCGAAGCGTTACTTATTACCGCACGAAAAAAGCCATGAGCTAGAATTTTGAAATAAGACGAAGAAAAGATCCAAAAAATGCTGACTTGACCCCACAAGCCCAAGAGAAGCGCAACCTAACGCTTCTCTTGGCAGAAGCGTTAGATATTACCGCACGAAAAAAGCCATGAGCTAGGATTTCGAAATAGGACCAAGAGAAGACCCAAGAAATGCTGACTTGACCCCACAAGCCCAAGGGAAAAGTCTGCGCAGAGTCTTTTCCATTTTAATTAGCAGGTGACAGCTTGTATATGAGGTTACCTTGGATGCTAAAGAACTAGGAGAGGCCCCATGGTGTATCACACCAGTGTCCAGAAAATTCACAATTCTCATGAAAACAATTCCAATTCAAATATAAATACTTAATAGCAAAATGATTATGTAGAGTTGGTAAACCGTTTGCTCATCTATATTCAACAAGTAATTGATTAAACGACGTTTTGACTTGAGTTTGACTTACTTATTAATAAATATGATCAATACTTGGCAAACTTTATTATAACGATTTGTGTTAATCTCCATGCAACTTAGTAAGACGGCCTACGTGACGTGAAAACTAAGATCAAGACTTTTGGGACAGGTTACCTACTTATTCCAATATTTATGTTTGTTATAGTTTAGCATAGAATTGAGACTATTAACTATATAACTAGTCTGTGTTATTATAGACTATAAGATATCTCTGTGGTAAATTTTCTGGCTTGATCGACTAACTATGTTATTCTTTTAGTCTGCGGCTTGATTAAATATCAAACGCATAACGTCGTAAAAGCTTAACGTATTTCGCAAAACGTTATGTAGCAAATCGTTATTTTAGCAAAATGTGAATGAAACTTCTTCTCTACGTCTAGGTAGCAAAACGTCAATTTAGCGAAACGTCTTATTTTCACAATGCCTGGACACTTAGGTATAAAATATATGCTTTCTCATAAAAAATTGATCAAAGAGTCAGAAATATGACCCCGTTTACGTATATGAAGTACATTCATGCATACATCGATGCTATCAAAGTGGATGTTGCAGACGGAAATCGACCGGAAGTTCTTTCAATAGACGCAGAAAAACCGTGGTCATTTTAATGTACTGGTAGACTTGAGCGTGCATTTTGTATATCAAAGCCAAAGCGTTTTTCTTTTTATAAAATTACCTACAGTAAATAAAAACGACTAAAAAAAACTTAACTTGACTTAGAAACTTGTCGACAGAAACAATAAAAAAAAGTAGGGACATCTCAAGGATATAACTTTCCAAAGATGACGTAAAATGCTTCTAGAGAGATGTTCTACAAGTAATTGATCTGCAGCAAATAAAATACTCTGAGCTGAAAATCAACAAAATATCTTCCCAAAAAGATTTCCAGTACCACGCGACGTAGTGACAAATAAGCTTCTAATAAACTCGGCTTATCTCACTTGCATTGAAGCTAAATAACATATTTTCCACAACTTGATTTATATGAAAGTCACATTTACTAGATACTACATACGTAGAATATAGCGTGTATAGTTTCTAGTCCATTTGCATACAATAGTGGAATGTCTAGCACACCCATAACCCATATTGGGGACACCGAAAAGTGACATAAGAGGGAATTATGATGCCACATGATAGTCGGCGAAGCGTATCGATGTTACGGCATTGATGCACCGGAGACGCGCGGGCCGCTACTGTTCTGTCCCCGATGCATAAATATTCCCTTATCGCAACGTCACAATGCGCGTGAACATTGAACATCACATGTAGTTACGTAATATACGACACGCGATGAATATCTTGTATCTGTGTAGTATTATGAACAATTCACATGCGTGAACAAACCCGAACACTACAGAAGTATGGACGAAAGTACCAACCTACTGTAGAGTTGGAGTTTGCACTAAAACCTTAGGTTGAAGCTTGAGATTTAAATGTAACGGCAAATTCACTGGTGAGAATCTGTTTTAATCAAACTTAGCTTCCAAGTTTCACTCCATGAGGTAGATGGAGCTTAACATGGTAGTGGTTCAATCTAGCTTAAGTCAAATACTTTCTTAAACAGAAAAAATTATTAACATTTGCCCCTTCGGTCGATTACATCCTATTACCATTGGCCTGATTGCATTATAAACTATTATCAAATCGTGTTTCGCGAGATGTCGGAGTCCAATATGACTATCATTGCGATGCGAGCGAGGACACAGGGCTGCACACGCTCACCGAGTGTCCGGCATGGGCCGGACCGAGGCGGGAGTGGCGGCCCTGGGAGTGAGAGTTCTCAGCCTCGCCACGACGGGTGGAGCCACCTGTCACCCCAACAGAAGCAGGCCACGACGGCGGCGCGCTGAAAACCGCGCTTGCCCCTTTCCCCGGGGGCGAGTCGGGGACATCGTTGACCCCCCCTCCCGAGGAGGGCCAGACCGTAAGGGATGGCCCTGGGTCAGCTGGGGTGCGAGGGATACGTGGAAGAGAACGTCACCTCCGGCCTAGCACCACGACCCACAGTCGGCGTGCGGTTTTAGTCAGTTCGAGTCCGACATAACCTCCTTCCGGCTCCGGCAGGGGAGGTATCCGAGGGGATTTCCACACGAAAAAATAATTGAGTCCAATATGACTTACACCCGATTTGACTGAATCTTAAAATGTGGAAATTAATAGATCTAACATTTTTGCACAATTCAGCTTTATTGTATTAGTACACATGCGCATCAAAGCTGAATAAATTTTCTTTTTATTTATCTCGATGCAGATCACACTCCTACAGTAGGCACTGTAGATACACACACGTAGGTAGGTAGGTTTTAAGATATTCCGTGACTAAACCCTCAAAGGAATCCTACAAATCGACGAACGGCGCGCGTTTCAAGTTCTTAGTCGTGTAATTGAATTTACATAAGTTGATTGTTGTAAACTTTTATAGGGATGTTTACGAAAGAGAAATGGGTAGACACAATAAAATGAAAATTAGAAGTCGTCTGGGTTATATTTGATAAGAAAAAGCGCCAGGGATAAAAGTGTTAAAACATTAAATCGGATGCGGAAAGCGGAGAATCGACAGAAATGACGAACATTGGGAGAGTCCTATGTCCAGCAGTGGACTGCAATAGGCTAATTGATTGATTGGTTATAAATGCGAAAGTAACTCTGTCTGTCTGTATGTTAAGTTTCACGCCTAAGCCGCTGAACCGATTGTGATAAAGGACATGATGTGTTTTGTCGCGATATCCGATATCAACGCGGGTGGAACCACGGGCCACAGATAGTAAAATATACATTTCTCCCGCCTGTTTGCTTCACACAGCGAGAATCTAAATTTGTGCGTAACGTCAAAGATAAACCTACTATCGCTACTATCGGTACTACACTGCAACTGAAAATCGAGTCATAATAGGCATATCTGTACATCATATTACATGCAGTTGAATGGGTCTGCTAAAAGCTTGTATAATATTGACTAATAAACCGTTCCGATAACAATGGCCGCACCGGGCGTATACGCGACGCAACGTTCCACGTCATGTCCCATGTCAAATGCGACGGACAGACATCTGCATAGTTTGCTGTGCTGACACGGTGATGATGCTCAAATTGTCTGCATTAATGTAATTTGAAAAAAAAAGTTCATTAAAAAGGTAATTAAAGTTAGCTTACGAACATGTAATTCAGATGTTTTGACTCGGAATATCACGGTTAATTGGTTATCTCAAGGCAAGAGCAGTATTTGTTTTATTAAAAAACAAGTAATTTTTAATAAATTTTCTAAGAAAACCAATAAATAGATGTAATAAATAGATGTCCATCTATTTATTGGAATTTTACATTAGAACTTTCTTGCTTCTTATATATCAGATGCCTATTTTTTGTTCTCGTCAGTGATATTCTGTGATAGTTTTTTTTTCAAGAAGTCCTTCTTCATGTGTCGCGTGGACTTTCTAAAAAAGAAATTATAGAGCACAAAGTATACTCAGTTCAGAACCATTCTGTGTACCGCACAAACAATCCCACAACATTCAGTAACAGTTGGCGAAGATAACCACTCAAATTACTGCGCCATCTACGAAGTGACTAATTATTGGGAATCGACACCCAACCTCTCGTTTAGTAATGACGAAGAATAACGTCGTATCTATAATTATGCAGCCATCGAAGCGGAGTTCTAGTCAGCGAATGCCCTTGAATTGTTGACTTGTAACGTGTGAGTTATTGTAATCTATATTCCATACATTATAAATTGTTTAGTAATTACTTGTCCCCAATGGCTAATTCATCATCACTGTATAATTCAATCACTGTATTCAAGTTTGTAATACCACTGGTATTACAAACTTGAATTCAATTTTGCCCGATTACGTTATGGATATTTTTGGAAATTTCATATATCCTGCTTCTTGTTGGAAATAAATAGGCATACAAGGTGTTTCGACGTTTTTAAAACTTCTCATAGATTAGCTTTGGCTATAGGGCAAGTTCTAACCCTTCCCACGAACAATTTTATCTGAATACAAAGTTTTAAAATAACTGACGGTCGAAGCGGCACCAGGGGCGCCACAAACACGGTAAAGTTCGCTCGGGTGTGACACAAAGCGAAGAGTTTGGCGACAAGAACCGTCGGTTTAAACTAATTTGACACGACTGATGTAACATCTACACCGCTTCAGTACATAACGAATACCTACTGACAATTTGATAAACATAAAAATATTGTAAAGTTGAAGAGAATGTAAACTATTTACACCGTTGTTAGAAGTGTGTCAATGACGTAAGTAACAAAAAAAATGGATTGTATAGGGGCGGACGAACAGCTGTTGCCTTTCATTCTCAATGCGCCAGGTGTGTTCAATAAATACAAGGATATTCCATCCGATGCGTCGTTTTTTTCATCGATTTGAAGATTCAACATGGCATTCCGAATGATCAAAATACGATCGAACGTGTATGCAAAGGCCGGATACGCGCCAGTCTAACTTCCGTAAATATTTGATTATGTCGTCGTATTGCAAATGCAAACGAATATTTTAGTGTCGGACGAGTTGACAACTCCGTACGTTTTTAAACGGATAATGATAGTTATAAGAGCCGTGCTCCAACCGACCTGCAAGTTAGTCTTTGTAGTCGTATGCAGTCTGATGCTCTGCCTCTTTGACATTAAACTAGCATAAAACCGACATTATTTTTTGGGATTGGTCCCTAAATATACAATGTATTTAATTAACTGTGGAATTTTCTAGCATAGTTATAAATCACTAGTTATTGTCCGCGGTTCCGCCCGCGTGGATGTCGGTTATCGCGACCAAACATAGCCTATGTGTTTAGACGTGAAGAAGTAACAAACATACCTACATACTCACAAACTTTCGCCTTTATAATATTAGTGTCATTGTTTCAACAGTGAGATCTTAGATAATTGTCAAATTGGTTAGCATCGTGCCAGTTTATACTACATAAGTTACTTTTTAGAAAGCTATTCCTGGTTAGACATATTGTTTAATATTAAAAACATTTCATTTCAGCTTGCATATTAATGTAAAAGTTACAAATACTTCGTTCTTGTGTGTGTGTTCTTCTTGTGTGTTCGGAACGATACTGAAATTATTTAAAAATACCCTGAGAGAAAAAACTTACTACACCTATTTACTTTCACTTACACAAAGGCTTTTTGTAATTCGAACGTGAAGCGGTACGCAAATTGTCTGAAAGCATTCTCGTGGACTGAAATATTCTCAGAAACGAACGAAACGAATGCCACATTCAATGTCTTTTACGGTACGCTAATGCTATTTTATAATCTTTATTTCCCGATCCGTGACTTGAAATTTTACTGTACAAAGATAAGTTCAGATATCTTGGCTCGCTAAGGGCGTTAGAGGGCGTCAAATAAAAATCGTTGGTGGAGTGTAAAAGGTGACTGACCTTTTATAAATTGAGACTCGTAATAATTTACTCTGAACCCAAAATATTGTACAGAACAAAAAAGTGTAAAAAATTTAGCAATGTTACGCATAGATATCTTAAATATTAAAGGAATATTATAGGGGTTACCCTTGTTTGACCAGAAATAAATTTCCAAATTACTTATAGTAGTGGTACATAATGTTAAAGTGACATTATCCCTGACCTATTTCTCTAAGAATGCAATACCATATACGCAAAATGTTTGTCCGAAAGCTATTTAGAGATTCTAAGAGAGCTCACGTACCACATACCACATGCTAATAAAATGTTTGCTTGCTATATTATACGCAACTAAGTTAACATTACATAAAGCGTCCTCAGAAATAGCTATCCACGATCAAGTTACCGATAACCTTAGCTCTAAAACCTTTCATAAAATATTATCATCAATCCAAACTCAAGCAATTTAGCTCAGCTGGAGGGTTGACGGAACCATCTACTAGTAATTTCAGTTATTAGAATACTTTAAAGCAACTCCTGAGGGCAACTCAATAGAAATCCTAACTCTAAACTTACTGCCCCTCTCACAAAAATTCCCCCTTAGACATATCTACTATCGTAGAATAGAATAAAATAATATTCCACAACATTCTACACAACGCTATCTGGACCCATGGTAAGCTTATCTAGCTTGTGTTAGGGAATCTAAAATGCGGATAAACAGCCAGAACTATGCAAGCCATATTCATGTATACAATTATTTGCACCGAGCGCGGATGGAGCCCGCGCCTCCTGCGTAGCAGTCGCGTTCACTTCCACCACGCCACAGAGGCTGTCGTGAATGACGAATGTATTATCGGGTTTGACGTAGGTAGGTAGGACATTCGTTGACGACTGTCATATACGTCAAATCCATTACATTTGTTATTCTATTCCACGATACGCTGGCCAGCAAATTTTAAGTGTGGAATTCTACCACTGCAGTACACATTACACACACTATACGCCAATGTGTTTGATATCTATGGATATCAACATATTGACAAGAAATGTTTCTATTCATCAGAAATAAGCCGTGTGGTGCTCCTAAAGAGTGCGTTATCATGATCAGGCACGATTTATTGAACCATCTCGCTTGTAGAAGCAGAGAGATGAACGCTGATCTCATTATGCCAGTCGAACGATGAAAAGCGCACGCCGCCAACCGCGAACAAATGCACTCGATAAATGGGGCAATCCCATTGTCTCACTGGGACAAATCCTATTGTGTCGCGTGCCAGAACCTAGGCTCTACCACATTACCTATTGATAAATGTGTGCAACTTGGTCGAAATCGAAATAGTCAGTTAGTGAGAACAAAAATCAGCTGTTTCCCAAACGGTTTTTAACTCATAAATTGTTAAATGTCAAATGTAACTGTTTATTTGAATGATTCTGGTATAAGTATGTGCAACTTGGTGGAAACAGGCAGTCAAGTGTTAGTACCTACATTTGCACTTTATAATCATGAAGTCCAAAAAAAAAATCAATACTGTACCGAAACAATAAATAAAATAGTCCAAACAGAACTAATATAACCACAACCACGGAGCAGAAAGTAAAACAAGGACATTCGCCTTTGGATGTGAAAACCGCAGTAGGAGTGAAATGATTAAAACCACACAGTATTCCGTCATGCATGCTTGTCGTCGGGGGCCCAGCCTTGACCAAGGAAGGACACCACGGTGGCCTCGCCATGGGCTGTGGACCTTGTCCCATTTTAATTTATTTTAGTAAGTAGTCCGAAAACTAGAGGTTGCGACCTTTAGTTCTAGTTGCTAAACAATGTTAAAATTGTGGTATTCAGCTTGACGACCTTGAGATACCTCTACACTCTCTGCTCAAACATAGATGTGGTCTTATGTGTGCTAACCGAAATAGCTGATGTTTTGCCCTTCATAGTGGGATGCTGTACAGACGGGTACTTCTGAAGAATTCGGATGGTGTAAGGGTATTTATAAGCAGTTATATATTAACTAGTTGTATAATATAGGCTACATCAGTTGCCATCTTGCGCTTTTAAAAAAGTTGCTCTCTTCCTAGGGCAATACAAAATAATATGTCTTCGTAAAAATATCATTAAAGGACGCAAACTAACAGTTGCAATATTTGAATGAATTTTTTATAGCATTTATTATGCTAACTTTAAAATTAGAATACATCGGGAAAAATGAAAGCAAGAAAGGAAGAGTATTCCCCCTGTAAGGGAAAGGTCGTGGGTTCAAGTCCCACTTAAGCATTACATTTTTCATCATTCGAGTTGCAACATTAATAGCTCAACAATAAACGACCGTACTATAAAGTAATAACCTAGACATCTTACAAGTCTTACTTATGTGGGGCACGATATGAGGAAATTCCCTGCGTGCTCCCATGACACTGAAGTGTAATAAGTTCCTACCAATATGGCGAGCGTTTTAACTCGAATTGGGGAGGGAAAGTAGAAAGTTCTATATGACGTAATTTAGGTTTATTTATGTGCCCTAAAAGTCTAAATAAACATTACATGAACCAGTACAGTACTGGGTAGGTAACTAAAAGTAATTTTAGAGTTTGCCCTTTACTTGCGTTACGAGACATTGTAGAGTTTCGTAGACGTATTAATATTATGTAGTAAAACTTTCTGACCCTGAGGAAAACTATCTACGTAATCTGAAGATTTTGGAATAAATTCTTTCTTAAGTGCCAAGACGCCGTTAACATATTTTTCATGCAACACCTGAGCAACTTTGTACACCAACTCAATTGAGTTTATCACATGCTTTATACAGATTTAGAATGCGTTTGAAAAATTTTTGAAAACTATATGAAAGTGTTTAAAGAATTAATAGAAATCGCATCTAAAATTATATGACTAAAACGCAATATACAGATATTGGTCAGTTTTCCTAATTTAAAACAATCACTATTCATTTTCAAAGTGCTCAGTTGAGTACCTACTACTTTTCTTTGCCACAGGATACAGAATGGGAATTCTTTATCCATAGATCCCACACATGTTTCTCTTGCTACAATCTCGATCCTAAACTAGTAACGCAGGCACGGATAAGGCAGGATTCAACCATTTACCAACGTCGAATACTGATCAATCTGAAGGACCTATGAATGTTTTGACCAATTGCCAGTAGACAACCAATAACAGGCACGTAGATTGTAGGTCTAATCCTGCCACATCGGTTCGTGTGTTACTAGTTTTATAGCATCTATAGAGCAATGCTAAAATGGCGAATATAAACCGCTATTTTATCCTTTACTTTTGTCACACAACCAAGCATAGATTACCTAAGAAGTCAATTGGATTTAACTCTGCTTTTTCTAGTGTTCAGAGAGAGATTTTTTCTTAACAAGCATTGTTTCTTTATTTACGTTACATATCATGGCTTACACAAATTGCATGACCAAAAGATGTATAGGCCTGTAAAAAAGGTAAGAGCATCTTACTGCTAAGATGTTCAGATATATCATGAGCGTGGATAAGCGCAACCTTTTCTTGTATTTCCGGCCCTCTATAAATCAAGATGATAACGCGATAAGGCGTATATTATGGTCGGTTTCCTGCGTAGTCTGAGGAACCTGGTGAATTTACTGCATTAACTGTCCAGTTTTGCACGCACAAACTGTTACACGAGTCAACTTCTCCTACCCTACCAGCCAGGACATTACTGATTGACGGTCGTGACTCTAGTATTTTTTTATAAAGGACACATCAATTTGACTTCACCTCGCCTGATGTTAAGCTAAAGGCAAAGTCTCGGAAAGAGGATCACCGTCGTAAACATGTACCATGTTAACAGTGGTGGCACTCAGCTTGACGGCCTTATCAGAAGCCTTTTCATGCCCCGCTTAAAGGACCCTGTACGGGACGGGACTGTAAGAAAAAGGAAACACGTGAGCCGGCAGGGAGTTCCAGGTCTTAGTGGTGCTAGTGGAGGTTTTTATCTGGTTGGGAATTCATAAGGCAATGAAGAGTGCTTAAGCGGATCACGCTTAATAGAACAAACTTTGGATGTGCACTGCAATTCACTAAGCGAGCACAACGATGTGAGTCGCAACGTTGTGCTCGATAGAGATTGTCATTGGTCGGATTGTATCACGTCACTGGAGATCGACCAATGACAATTGCTTAGTGAATTGCAGGATTGGCGGCAGTGTTGGGTCAATCAACTAATTTTTTCAATCAATTGATTAGTCATGACTAATTTAGTCACCACTAATTTATTCATGATTGATTTAATCATGACTAAAATAGTTAATCATAATCGTAACTAAATAAATCAGTCTTTAGTCATTCAATCATTATTTTTGATTGATAACTAAACTAAAAAAAATAAGCTGGCTAACTTCATTTTTTGTTTCACAAGAGACATCTATCGCACCTTATTCATCACTCAAAAGTCATAAGTTGATTGATAGCATTTTCCATTTTTGTATTTGTACATTTTTTTTTATTAAAACTACTAGAACTGTAAAAAGTTGAAAGTAGATAAAAGAAAAAAAGGGTAATGGAGATTCTTGCACTTAGATCATTTGACATACGCAACAAGTAGCGTCGCGTCGTAGATACATCCTCCCACCACTCATGCACGCAACTGTCCGTGCAACCGGCAGCCATTTTGTTTTGATCAGTTAGCAAACTGTGGCGTGACGCGCACACGTATTGCATTTTTTTTACGTTGTCATCATTTATTTACAAGTATATTGCGCATTAGATTCGTTCGAGCGGTAATTATAAGTTACTTGTATATTGAGTGTCGTAAAAATAATCTCAAAATGGATACCGATGAAGAAAATAGTGCTTCTTTATATTTTAATGAAACAGATTTTGTGGCCGTGAGAGCATCGACTTCGACATCAAGTGTTATTACTGAAGAGAGCTCCACAACTGAGAACAGTAATTTACCGCCTGAATGCACTTTATTAGATGGCACATTCTTCAAATATGTTCCTGAAAAATCATCATCTACTAAATCAGTTGGAATATGTGTAAAGTGTCTGCCGCAACAAAGTGTTGAAATTAAAGGTTTTCGCAATAGCAGCTCAAATTTTGTAAGCCACTTGAAGCGTAAACATGGTTCTGACGCTGTTGCAGAATATCGTCACCATCTTGAAAAAAATAGGAAAACTAAACGAACAAACTCTTCAAGAAGAACTATGATAGCAGAAATTACAAAGAAACAGAAGCGGCCTGTCTCTCAAGAACAATTTGATGCGGATTTGGTAAATTATTTTATTAACTCTATGATACCTTTACGAAGTGTAGAAGATCCTTATTTTAAAAGCATGATTCATAATTTGAATACAAATGAAGAAATACAAGTTCCTAGCCGAAAATCATTTGGTAAAAAAATTGCACATCATCACTTTAAACAGAAGTGTGAATTGAAAGAAAAGGTAGCAACAGCAAATCATCTGTGTACTACTACTGACATTTGGTCCGATAAGAAAAGAAGCTTTCTTGGTGTTACTATTCACTGGATTGATAAGGATCTGAAAAGAAAATCAGCTGCTTTAGCTTGTCGAAGGTTTAAGGGTGCACATACGTTTGATCGCATTAAAGACCTGTTAATGGAAGTTTACTCAGATTTTGAATTGGATTTATCAAAAATTAAAGCAACCGTGACAGATAATGGTTCAAATTTTATTAAAGCTTTCAAAACGTTTGGAGTTAAATCGAAATCTATTCTGGCTGCAATAACTGAAAGCGAATCTATGATAATTAGTGACAGTGATAGCGAGAACGACTTTGAAACCAATGTAGAAGACATAAGCTTTGTTGATGTTAACCCATTATATCCAGAATATTCAAATCAAGTTGATGCGGCATTGATATTATTACCGGATCATTATAGATGTTGTGCGCATACACTAAACTTATGTGCAAGTGCTGATGTGCGAAGTTTATTACAAGATCAAACAACTCCATTAGGTACCATGCACACACAAGTGATGAACAAATGTAATGAGCTATGGAATTACGCCGGACGGCCAAAATCAGCCGAAATTATTAAAAATACACTTGGACATACATTATCACGACCAGGAGCTACGCGCTGGAATAGTCTTTATGACTCGTTGAAACAAATTGGAAGCATAAAAAACAAAATTTTACAGTTATATCGCGGTTTGGGCAACAAAAATTCAATTAAAGACGACGAATTTTCATACCTGGAAGAATATGTTGAATGTGCGGCACCAATAGCGTCTGCACTCGATATATTGCAAGGCGATGATACGTTTTATGGCGTAGTTTTACCGTGTTTACTGGCTCTGCGAAAAAAACTTGAAAAACTGTCCAGAAAGGAGCTAAAGTTTTGCAAACCTCTTGTGAATAAATACCTTCAAAGTGTCAAAGAAAGGTTTGATTGTTATTTGGATATCACGAATAAGAAGGCCGAAAATGCTATTGTCGCAGCTTTATCGTATCCACGGTTTAAAAATAAATGGTTTACGTGTATTAATCCCAACGAACAAAAAAAATGTACTACTTTGTTCAAATTAGCAATTTGCTTAGAAATCAATAAAGAAAACTCAAATGAATTACAATTGGACAATCAAAACAATTCAAACACACAACATCAAAATGACGAGTTTTTTGATTTTAATTCAGACTCTGGGAGTGAAAATAATGATAATACTACCCAGTCACCAAGAAGAAAAGCTGATATTTTAATGTCGAATTTCTTTTCGGAAGAAAGTAAAGATATAGAACTTTTACACCGTTACCCATTACTAAAAAAAATATTTTTGGAGTACAATACACCAATGCCATCTTCTGGATCTGTAGAAAGGATGTTTTCTTATGCAACAATGACCAGTCTACCAAAATCACATAGATTATCTGATGAACAATTTGAAAACCGTGTGGTTATGAAAAGCAATTTAAATTATTTGAAACATAATTAACCCATAGTTTATTGTTGTAATTGTATAACGTGCCTACATGAAAATTAAACTGATTCTGTTGTACAACATGCGTTTTATTTTATTATGACAAAAGTTTTTATTAAATAACGAATCAACATTCTGTGAGTGTTAACTGGCAACGGCGTAATTTTAGTCATGATTAAATAACTAACACTAACACTAATCAATCTTCAATCATCCTACATAATTGGATTTTTTTAGTCATTACTCATTAGTCATGATTAAATAATTTAGTTTTAGTTATCAATCATCAATCAAACTAAATTTTGCCCAACACTGATTGGCGGTCGGTAGATGGTGATGAGACTATAGATTTCTGCAGTTTGATCAGTGGAAGTCGATTATCGCTGGACACTGCCTAATATACCTATCATCAATCAGTCATATGTTATCCGTAATCTAGTGAAGAAGTACTTGGGTGGGAAGAGTGTTGGTTTCAGCAATAATAGTTCGTAGGTATTTTTTGGCAATTGAAAATGCTAATGTATATCTATCAACAGTGTTTATTTGTAGTAATAAGAACTACCATGAACTTTTCGAAAAGCTGGCACGTGTACCTAGAGCAACTCAACTCAGCAACCTACATAAATGTTTGTTGGAGTAAATAAAGAAAACAAATGAATATTAGAAAGGAGTGACGATACCAGTACATAACTGCATAGTTGCCAGTATTACGTAGATTAGTACCAACGGCAAATCATTATATCGATAATACAGATATACAAAAAAAACACCGAGAACTAGGTTTAAATGAATGGCATAAAGTCTGTGCGTTGGTTTATCTGCGCAGTTATTCACTCATAAGAATCATTTTACATATTATTATGTATAATAACACCTACATTGATGCGCAGAAGGTTACCGGAATATTGTAATACATGTGTAATATCAATATGCTAGGTAAATATGTGATAGAATTAGTTGATAAACATGATAAGGGAGCAAAACAATGGGAGGATTATAAATAGGTATAGGTAAGTACTTACTTATAATAGATTAGATTTTTCTTTCTAGTAAGGTAATTTTTATTTGTTTTACAAATAAATTTTGGACTGACTATAAATTATGAAATATTGAATTACTTCTAATTGAATTCCAGATTGTAACATAAACTACTGAGCGCCTGAGTGTTACAAACATACTCTCGAGTGTAACTTACAACTTTTCACCTCGACTGGCGAAAAAGTGTTATGAAGACGATTTGTTCCCGCGAGGTCGAGTCCCATTATGTCGAGTTCCCGCTACGTCTACTTTGAAAACTCAGTTTTTAATCCAAAGTCGACTTGAGTACCGCCACGTCGACTTTACAAATAATTGTACAGTCGTCCGCGTCAATACTTCGATTCAAAGGTGTTACCGGAGTTTCTTGTCATTTCTTCTTCGGCTTGGCTTTACTTAGTCATCGGCGAAGTGGACGGTAGGGTGTGGCATAATTATTATATTTGTTTGTTTAAAGGAATAAATGATTTTGACTTTGTCTTTATCAATACTAATACACTGACGGACTCATAAACTGCATCAAAGTTCAGGTTTACTCTAAAAGGATTTTTTATAATAAGTATGCAAACTTTTTAGATTAAATTATATAAATATGGAAAGACTGGCTCTTAATCTTAAAAAAAAAAAAATTAAAAATAGAACTGCAGTAAAACAAATGAATATAGCCGGGAAAAGAAAATTTACTTGTAGTATCAGATTTGCGTGTTATTTATAGCAAAGTTTTAAATTGATTCTCATTGATTTTTTTTGTTTTGTCAATTGAATTATTGTTACCAGCATAATTTTTGGGTTAGTTTTTTAACACATCGAGAGTTTTTGAACCATAATATGGATACTTCGTCCGAACAAGCGGCACAAATTGTAGCATTGGTGCGGGAGGGCTTGGATCAACGAACGATTGGTAGAAATTTAAATTTAAACCAGTCTACGGTTTCTAGAATATACAGAAGGTTTGTAGAGACAGGTTCTTACAGGAGGAGACGTGGTACAGGCAGAACTCGAGCAACCACAGGTCGTGATGACCGATTTATTGTTATAACTTCCCTGCGAAATCGTTTCCTCACGTCAGTTAACATCAAAACCGAGCTTAATGAAGTGCGTGGAGTAAACGTGTGTGCACGAACAATAAGAAGAAGGTTAAAGGAAGCGGATATCACCCCTTTTAGACCAGCAAATGGTCCAAAGTTGTCTACAGCTCACAGACAAGCTCGCTTAAGATTTGCGCGTCATCACCTGAATTGGACAGAAGAGCAGTGGGCCTCTGTATTGTTCCCGGACGAGTGTAGGACATGTTTATATGGTGCAGATGGTCGCAGAAGAGTCTATCGTCGACGTGGGGAGCGATATGCTCAAAGTTGCATTGAGGAGCGTGTTCCTTTTGGAGGCGGTTCATGTATGGTCTGGGGTGGCATATCGATGAACGGGCGAACAGAACTTGTGTTCATAGACATGGTCCGTCAAAACGGTAATAGAGGGGGTTTGACAGCACATCGCTACATAACAGAGATATTAGAAGATCACGTGGTGCCTTACATGGGATTCATAGGCGAAAATTTTACTTTAATGCAGGATAATGCCCGGCCGCATGCAGCTGTACAAGTTCAACATTATTGCGAAGAGGTTGGGATACGTACAATGAATTGGCCAGCACGCAGCCCGGATCTTAATCCCATCGAGCATGTTTGGGACAATTTAAAAAGAGCTGTATATGCGAGAAACCCTTCGCCCACGACAGTGGCAACACTAAGAACAGCACTTTCAGAAGAATGGGACAATATTCCGCAAGATCTTTTAAAAACCCTTATAAAATCTATGCGGAACCGATTAGAATCCGTAATAAGGGCACGTGGGGGTAATACACCTTATTAAAACACAAATAAACCCTTGCATAAAGTTTGTGTCTATTGTTAAAACCAATTTTTTAATTAAACCAATTTTTCTTAAATTTCTGTTTTTTCTTCAAAAAAAGTCTTAAGGTCCTTTCCAGTACATAAACTTAAACTTAAAGATATGACCCTACGCTGTTTTAAAGTTCACGAACCAATCTAGAGGTTTCAATTTAAATCTGTATAGAAAGTATGCATACTTGGTTAAAATATTTATTTCAAAGTCGTCTATTACTTTGATGCAGTTTATGAGTCCGTCAGTGTAGTTGTTATTTGAAATCATAGACCAACACGGTGGGTTGAAAGTATAGCGCGTTATCCCAATAGGTACGAAAGAAATAGAAAAAAGAAAATAGAGAGATCGTCATGAGATAGTAGAGTGTTTGCAATAAAAATCGGGAAATTCCCAAAAAAATGCAGTGTGAGACCATGCTTGGGACTTCATTTTGTCTTTTAATTGGCATCTATTATCTAGACCGCTGCTCTGATAGCTCGAATGCTCATTAAATAATGCTTGATACTCGCTTTATTATTTAACTCGTAGTTATTATTTTATCTGAATCTTAATGCGGCCGTTCGAACAACCATAACATACATAGCATAAACTCACGCCTGTATTCCACGAAGGGGTAGGTAGAGGTGCTAGCACCCACATTTCGCCAGTTTATGTTTAGGTCCCAATGTAATAGGTGGCGAGCCTATTGCCATTAACCGGGCACTTATAAACCTGCGATAAATACATACATAACTTCGAAAAGCATCGAAAAGTCATTGGTGTGTGCCATGGTAAACCTGGGATCGAACCTGAGACCTCGTCTCAGCAATCCATCCATACCCATACCTCTAGGCTACCGCCGTTCGAACAACCACAACCTGTTAAAGCAGTATTACTTCAATCTGGCTTCTTGTTTTGCCACCACGACCTCTTCAAGCAATATTACAATAATATTGTTTAATTAGCAGTTTTGGGCCATAGTTTTCCTTCTTTTTATTCGTTCAGCGTCAAATATGACATTCTTTAAAAATCACTCGTTACAAAAAACTAAGTTACACAACGCACCTGAGTGTGGACGCCCAGGTTGCTTCTCGTATTCTGGGGGGGAACTGCGCGAAGGAATGCTCGAGGCAAGAGCAAAAACTCAAGGGCACCTCCTGCCACGCCAACCGTGGATTTTGTAATTACACACTAACCTAAATGCTGTCCACCACCACCTTGAGAAGATATCGTCTCCGGCGGGCACATCCTACCTCATCTATCCTGGGTACGGACTACAACACTCCTTTCTCTCTAATGCTGGAGTGTGTGTGTGTGTGTGTACGTCAGAGACGATATCAGTTCTCGTCACCTCAGCAATCTTGAAGGTAGTTCCTCTCCATTAGTAGTAGTCTCCATTAGTAGTATCTCTCCATTCTATGGCTCCGTGTAGACAGCCACGACCATCCCCGCGTCTACGCGTCCCTCTGTAGATCCCACAGCGGTGATACTGAAACAGACCGACTCATGGAGCATATCCAAATGGCCTCAGACCTCGTGCAGCAGCAGATCCCATCCACAGAGATAGTCATACTTGGCGATTTTAACGCCCGCCACGCCGACTGGCCTAAGAAAGGCGACAGGACAGACCCGTCCAATTACAGGCCTATCGCTATCACCTCCCTCCTCTCGAGCGGTTATGGAGCGTGTTATTAATACTGAGCGACCGACAGTACGGCTTCCGCCGGCGTCGCTCAACCGGTGACCTTCTTGTGTATCTCACAAACCGTTGGGTGCAAGCCATTGAGAGCCAAGGTGAGGCACTAGCGGTCAGCCTAGATATAGCAAAGGCCTTCGATCGGGTATGGCACAAAGGTCTTCTTGTGAAGCTACCATCTTATGGACTGCCTGAGGGGCTGCGTAATTGGATTTCCAGCTTTATGTCCAACAGAAACATCCAAGCCGTCGTGGACGGCAGCCGCTCGGACCACATGGACATAAACGCTGGTGTCCCTCAAGGTTCCGTGTTGTCTCCAACCCTGTTTCTGCTGCATATTAATGACATGCTGTCCGATGACTCCATTCATTGCCATGCGGACGACAGTACTGAAGACGCATGTTACACGGGCCGTGCAAACATCCTCCAGTTCGAGGTGGAGAGAAGTGGCGAACAACTTGTATCCGAAATCGAGACTAATCTCTCGGGAATATCCGATTGAGGTCGACTAAACCTGGTCCAATTTAACCCCACCAAGACACAAGTATGTGTATTCACCGCTAAGAAAAGTCCCATTTATTGTAGCGCCGTAATTCCTGGGCACACGGCTTACCACTGCCCCGAGTATCGGGATCCTAAGCGTCGACATTTCAAGTGACGCCCAGTACCGCAGTCATTTAGAGGGCAAGGTCAAGCTGGCATCAAAGAAACTTGGATTCTTAACAGGGCGAAGCAGTACTTCACTGCGGGGCAGCGACTTCTTCATAAGGCGCAGGTTCGGCCCCACATGGAGTACTGCTGTCAACTTTTTGCCAGAGCGCCCGCACGTCAGCTTAATCCTTTCGACTCGGTGCAAAAACGTGCGTTGAGGCACGTCGACAGTCCCATACTCGCAGGCGATGTGGAACCTCTCAGCCTCAGGAGGGACTTTGCCTCACTGTGTGTTTTCTACCGCCTATATAATGGTCGGTGCTCATATGAATTATTTGACATGATGCCCATAGCTACATTTTATCATCGCACCGCTCGCCATAGGCAGGAAATTCATCCCCACACACTGCATCCGAAAACGGTGCGGACCGTGCGGTATGAAAGGGACTTCATCCCACGCACGCTCAAGCTGCGGAATGAACTCCCTGCCGTGGTTTACCTAAGCGACTACAATATGGGGTTCATTAAGAGGGGCATTAGAAGGTTTCTTCAGGGTAGGCAGCACGAGTGTAAAGCCCCTGGTGTTGCATACGTCCATAGGCCACGGTAAGCACTCTCCACCAGGTGGGCCGTGTGCTTGTCTGCCACCTAAGTGGTATAAAAAAAAAAGATTTCGGCCTTGGTTTGGTCAATCTTCCAAAACGGCTTGTCGCAGGAATTACGAAGCTTACCAAGCCTGGGCCAATGCGGTGACCGCACAGGACCAAAATACCAGCGTACTAAGAAAGCATTATAACTTTGCCTCCAGGTCCTTCAAAAGAGACATAGCATGGGCGAAGTCGGAGCAGATCGGTAGAATTGGCGAGAGGCTCGAGTGTCTACCTTCGGGAACTCGTTCTGGTCTCTTCCCAAAGTTATCGAAGGGAAATTCTGCAAGCCTGCATTTTCGCCTCTGTACATGGAAAATGATTGAGAAAGGCGATCTTCTGGACACACTCTTCGCGTTTAACTCGACCTTGGATGACGAGCGACAGGAACCGCCAACTACATCGCGGTGCGATAGCTGTATGCCGGGTATCCGTTTTCACCAGCGCTCAGGGCGTTTAGCACTTACGTCCCTCGTCCTCCTCGAACGGGCCTTATGGAATCCCTCCCATAGTGTTGAAGATGTGTGCTCCCAGAGATGGCATCGGTCTTAACGCGTTTTTTCCGGTTGTCTTACTCTTCTGGCGTAGTCCCGATATTATGGAAGACAGCGGTGGTCCACCAGACCCCTAAAAAAGACGACCGCTCAAGTCCATCAAACTACAAACCAATAGCCATTACCTCCCTTTTCTCGAAGATAATGGAGTCCCAAGCATGGTCTCACACTGCATTTTTTGGACAATCCCTGTATTTTTATTGAAAACACTCTACTGTCTCATGACGATCTCTCTATTTTCTTTTTTTTATTTCTTTCGTACCTACTGGGATAACACGCTAAGGTGTCCCCCCTCCGTATTGGTCTATGATTCCAAATAACAACTATTAGTATTGATAAAGACAAAGTCAAAATCATTTATTCCTTTAAACAAACAAACATAATTATGCCACACCCTACCGTCCACTTCGCAGATGACTAAGTAAAGCCGAAGAAGAAATGACAAGAAACTCCGGTAACACCTTTCAATCAAAGTGTTAACGCGAGCGACTGTACAAAGCGACTTTTTCAACGACTCGACTAGGTGGGAATAAAGGCGAGAGTTTTCAAAGTAGACGTAGCGGGAACTCGACATAATGGGACTCGACCTCGTGGGAATAAATCATGAAGACAATATTAAAAAAAGTTCTCATAAACTATAAAAAAAATAAGAATCAGTTTCTAGACGAACTTAAGCTGAGGATGGTGTTCAAAATTTGAATCAATTACTCCTGTTTACAGTTGAATTTTACATTAGCCCTTTTATTTAACAAATTAACTAACGAAACAACTATATTATTTAGGGTATTTACTGGTATTTACAACTACAATAAATATTCAAAGACATTTGGCATGTTATAAAGCAGGTTTTTTATACTCGGCATTGATCATATCGTAAGTTGAATACCAAATACCTTATAAAACGTATACGCAAAAAATCGCAGTTAATAAATAGTCATTGCAGCGATTGCTTTTGATAACAAGTTCACTTTTAACGTGCAATTAAAATCAAAATGTATTCTTACCTCAAGTAAAATATAGCAAGGAATATGTCTTATTTATCTTCAATTTCTAAAATACTTTTATCACAGAATAGATAAGTAAGCTTTCATTCAAACTCATTTGCTACCGAGTCGTCTTGACGGTGACTGGTGTAAAAACGAAAGGCGTGTCAAATGTCACTTCCTGTCTGCTGCAAACGTACTGCAAATTACTGCTTGGAGTGACAGATTCTTGGTAGACATCAATCACAGAATAGAGAAAAACATAAGTATAAATCAAAACACATAAATATAGGATGTCAATAACAGAGGTAAATATAACTATATTTTAATTTATTGATACGTCATTCGCTGTGGCAATAAATTCAGATTGACAAGGACATCCTATAGGTAGGCGAATAACATTTTTGAAATTGTATAAAAATAGAAAATTCCACAAATTTAATGAATGTGCAAATTTTGTGAGAGCGGATGATAACATATTTATCACCTAAAACAGCGGAACGAATCTAAGTCAAATTTGGCACAGAGATAGATTAGTCTCAAAGAGCATGAATAGCAGGCTACTTTGTACTGTAGCTGTAGCACGAAAAAGGTAACAGTATTTCACGCGAGTTCAGCCGCGGGCAAAGAATATTCACTTAACATTAGGCTCTTTGAAGTATGTGGCCCTTATACAGTCACTCGCTATCGAAATACAAACGAATTCGATTTCTATATAGATATATCGTTCAAGGCACATAATGAAGTCCACCGTTCGCGACTGGCGAACGGAAGTAGAACGCTACCGGTAGTGACGTCACCGCTCCGTCCGCGACCTTCTAGCGGATATTAATCATCCCGGAGCCGATGCCCAATTTGACGTGCTCGACGAACACACCGCTAATTGAAAATAGCTTCACTGCCTTCTTAATTAACGGTTAGTCTATTGGGTTGGAAGTCGATGAAAAATAACATCTAAAATTGCTTTAGAATTTAATTTCTGTAAAAATCTATTTTAAATTCAGGTTCTCGCGACCATCGGATATTCTCTCTCAAGCTCAAGTATCTCTGTACCAAATGTCATCAAAATCGGTTCAATAGTGTGGGCGTGAAAGCGTAATAAACTGCTTTACTATCGCATTAACTGAAGAGGTCTTCTCTTGTTTAATGTCAAGGTCGAAAATCAAAACATAACTGTTATTAAAGCTTTCTTTTTTACACTCCGCAAATTCAGAGCCAAACAATTAAGAGACGTCAACACAGATTGAATAATGTGATAATCACGCGAAATAACGCGCGACATCCGTATCAAATCGAGATGATTGTACAAGTTATAGAAACTACGCAATAAACGAGTTGTATACTAGCAAACATCGCAAGCGCAGCTCTTGGGCCGTGACTCAGCGCACACATGACTTCAAGGTGAAGATCGAATGATATCGACGTAAAACAACAACATCCACCGGTTCCAATAATATAGAACATTACTAGCAAATGCCTGCGGATATGCCTGAGTAAATGTTTGTTATCGCGACTTTTATTCATGTCTCTCCGTTTCTACTTATTCAATAACAATCAAACATGACAAATTGGAATCCGAATCAAGTTATTCCTCGTTCGTAACTGGTTACGAATTTATGGTTACGTAGATGGTTACGTTCAACAATTTATTTGTAAAAGAAACTTTATACAAATAAATTGTTGAACAGATTTACGTTGACGAGAACTTTCCTTCATCATCATTTCTCAACAGACAAGAATTTAAAAAAAAAATATTTTTGTTTTCAGAATCGTTTCAATCGTTAATTTTACTAAACCCAAGTATTTTTTACACATATACCGACATATAATTTACAATTTTATAATAGCTAAAGATAGATGAATAAGATAATTTTTTGACGCAAGAAACAGATACGAATTCTGAATGAACAAGCGACCTTCGCTGCATCAGATAATTGAACGTGAACGATTCTATTTATGAATAATCTTAACCGTGTTATGGGCTACTTTATTTAATGAATATTTATATTTTTACAATCATTATGAGTTTCGGACAAGACAGTGAAGTCAGGTAGCCGTTTGTGCCGATAGGGTGATTAACTTGATAAGTGACTGTGGTTAACAGATATTCTGTACATCAGAGAACACACTACCTGTTATGATTAGTAAGATAAGATTATACGAGTAGGTATATTTTGAAAGGGAAGTAGATTAGATTCAGTTATAAATTGTAGATTAAATAGATTGACAAAAATAAACACAACATACCTAGTACATACCGTATTTTATTTTAATTAAGTATTACGAAAGAATAAAAATTGCACGTTTAATCACATAAGTAATAACCACGGGTAATACGCAGATACATCAGATTTCTTCAATAAGCACCGTATCAAATATAAATCTAAGTAAAGCCGTGTTTAGTCCATAAAGAGAGTCGGTACCCAAAATTAATCTTAACAAATGGTCAAATAACCATCGTTATATCTTTGAATTGCAGATGATCCCGGTAATAAATTGATAACAAAGTAAAACTGGTTAGACCTTAAGCCAATATTAATATACTTGTGAATAAATAAGTCTAAGAGATTATAAAATTGATTATTATGTTCAGTATTCGTAGTAACTCGTAAAGAACTCAATGACTATAATGATTTCAAAATAATAACACCGATAAACAAACATAATCCGTGTAATAAATCAAACGACTTCGCCATAGATAATAGGATTACAATTTTAAATATATTCTGAGAAACAATTTCATTGACTAAAGTAACATAATAAAAAGCTGTCCATTTTCAATTTCTCTTTAGATTCCCGTAGTCAAATATTTTACTGAGTTATCGAAACGAATTAAAGACTTAAAGGTCGGTAAAGCCATAAACGAGGTACCTAAGCTCGTGAGGAATGTTACAAAGTCGATAAAGAGCCTATGTAAAGCGCGGCCGGCGTCTCGCGCCGGTTTGACCTTGCTCTTGAAGTCGGCGAGCCCACAACGGCCTCCGCGATACTGTGTCATATCAATGTTAAGTCAATCAGACATGAGGTAAACAGTACAGTCAATCTCAGATCGATCTTGCCTAGCAAAGTAATTAAAATTATCGTAATACCTACTAATGATGTTAATACATACATATAAACACGCCTTTGTCTCCGGAGGGTTAGGTAGAGTTGAATTAGCACCCACATTTAACCAATGGTGAGCCTATTGGCATCCATAATATTACGGGCACTATTGTTGACTCGAGCATATAATATCTGAGGCTGAGTTTGGACTGTATATATCTGTCTGATGTTAAACAGCCCTATTCCTTAGTCGCCTTGTTCGACACCGCATGGGAAGAGATGGGGTGGCCCAAATTCTTCTATGCCGGGAACCTCGCGGCTCTGTTAATATCAACTGTTTTATTCATTAAGATTGTAGTAACGTTCGAGCTAAAAGAGTGTACTTTGAACAATCAGTCAAGGAAGGGGGAATACCAAGATATAAAGATCATTTTGAGTACTTTGCTAGTCCAGATGTATCTGATGTTGACTGTACATTGTACAAGTCGCTTGCAAATAAGTATTGCTACATACAAGAGATTGTCCGATTACATAAGGATTAAATATAAACCTCAGTAGATATATTTGTAGATTGTAGATTTTTTTCAAGATAAGCCTATGCGCGATAAATAAGTCAATAATCTAACAAAGCGATATTAAGAGATATAGTACATAGTACCTAACTACTATTTAGGGTAACAGGAAGTAGGGTTTGAGAGATTAGATATCCATATTTAATTATACCTTATACCCTTATCAGTCTCTTTGCAATTATTTACGGTATGAGGCAAGAGGCAACCCTATGCAGACGCGTCATCCTAAGACCTTACTGGACCCAGTACGTAGGAGTTAAGGTGAACAATATAAATTAAGGCAATCCGACTATTTATGACCTAATATGAAGTTATTTAAAGAAATTAAGAAATAATATTTCCAATGGATTCTTATTATAAGAAGTCTGGTCTAAGCGGTCTTCCAAACATAGCAATACGGTGTTCAATAATATCTGAAAGAAACTTCATTGAATACATGCACCAGCACCCTGCATGTATGCGACCTCACTAGATCTTCAGAGCCTAAACCAACCACAATTGCACGCCGGTCAAAACCAAGCAGACTATGGAAAGGAAGAATAGAAGAGGGGTCCCGGGTTCCAGAGAAAGTCAAGCTTCGGATGCAACGGAAATTGGCACTCCGATGAAAAAAACCTTTAAAAAGATTGCGGTCTGCACCAACCGTATGACGATGATGCAATAAAAGTTCACCTTTTTATACCACTTAGATGGTAGACAAGCACAGGGTCCACCTGATGGAAAGTGGTTAACATGGCCTATGAACGTGTCACACGAGTCACACTTGTGCTGCCCACCCTGTAAGAACAGAGAGTTTCTGTGCCATCAGTGCAGAAGACACACAGGATAAACCTTTGGTCTTCCCACTGACAGCACAAAATCGCTGCATGAGATGCTGCGTGAGCTCTGGCTACCCTACTCACCGCCGGGAACACAGCACGAGGTTATTCCGCGGTATTCTGTAGGGCGGAGGTACTTCCCCAGTGGGTACATCTCGCCAATTACCTACGTTTGGGGCGAAAAAGGAATAAAATGTGGGGCGAATACGGATTTTTTATGTGGGGCGAATACGGATTTTTTATGTGGGGCAAAACTTCGGCGACGATTTTTGAATTGTACTCTCGCGTTCCATGATATACAATAATAATAACGCGAATTAACGCGATCATGGTATAGGTACACACGTACCTTGGATTTGCCTGACGTTTCGACCAGGTTACACCGGCCGTGGTCACAGGTCGCGTTAATTCCCGCGATTATTATTATTGTATAATTGTACCTATGTTCATAAAACCCTCCGATACAGAAATTATCTTCAAGACAACAGAACATAATTATGTCTCTTGCTCAAAATAGTATTTACTCGGCGTGAACTACATTAGTCCCGAGATTGGTTATAAATAGACTAGAAACGAGATAAGAAAGGTCACTTCTAGAACTTTTGTCTTGATTAGATCGACCAAGTGTTATTGTTATACGAATTGTAATAGTTGAAGGATTTTTTTTTACAGCATTAAGTATGCTAACTATCTATATATATATAAACTAACTATAAAAATCAATGTTTAAAAATGATTGTAACATCATTCATTGATTCCGATAGTTCGTAAGAAAATCGGTAGATGACGCCACGTCGCCTTAAAGACGTATAAGATGGGAAATTTGAATCATATCGGGCGTGTCTCGGTAGCCGAATTGGTCAGGCATTTCCTCTGTAAGGGAAAGACTGCGGGTTCGAGTCCCGCCCGAGAAGATTCTTTTTCCCTGTGTATTCGAATTGTAATAGTGTTCACAGAATAACATCGTAATGATTACCTACAGTAATTAGGTGTTTTTTGTAATATCTCGGTGGGGATGTAGGTACGTAAACAACAATTATATAAATGTAAAGATCATGCGTAATTTTATTGGCGTTCAGCAAACTTTTGTTACCGACCGTAAATTAGAATTGAGTGTCTTTTTTCCAATTTTTTTCAAAGCTCGACGGTTTTAATTACTTTTAAAACTGTATAATTAAATTGCTTAACAAATTTAACGTAATAGTGCCCTAAGCCTTTTGAAATTCGAAAAAGCAAAATACTTTTTAGACAACATTTTAATATATCTCAAAGGGCTTAAATTACTTCTCTTTTATTTCACTTATTACTTTTTTGTGGTTTGTAATTGTTTATGTAAAAAACTCACAATTTCCTATTCAATAGATAACATGTAGCTTTGGTTTTAACTACGCTAAAAATATATCAAGCTATAGACACGCTGCGCAAATTGTAATAGATTAAACGCTTTACAATAAGTTACAAAACTGAAGTAAGACCTACCTTTCTTCTTCTTCTTCTCGACGTGTCATAGTAAGCCTGGAGTACCGAGTACTGCAGTTCACTATGACGATTTATAAAACTGTTCAGTGTTCAGTTTCGGAGTACCTAATCCAATATAAGTCTCTAAGGAGAAAGATAGAGCTATACCTCCATTATAGCTCTATCCCTTCTACTCCCTCTGGATAGCTTATCTATAGTAGCGATACTGTACATTGGCTTATATTGTACCTACATGCTGAAATGCTTACAGAAAATACCGTAACTAAATTGCCATCCAGAGTTAATTAACAAGAGAGCGTTGAAAAGGAAAACGGTGAGGATTAAATGAGGAAATCAGATAGCTATACTTTATTTTAACCGCAGCGCATTCTTTAGAAGGTTCGCTAATTACCATAAGGAGGAAATCATCATAAACGACCCTGTCAGCTTTTAAGTAAACCACTGCTAAATGTTTTAATTAATTATGCCCAGTGTTATGGCGAACGGAAATGAAGCACGTTGAGAGAAAACTATTTTAACGGATTTTATCACGATTTTGTGGTATTTTATTATTTACATACATTAAAGGGACAACGCTCGCCCGTTGGAGTAGGCATCGTCAAGAAATTCCACTTAATATGATTCTTTTAGTTTTAGTAATATTTAGCAACTGTGGTCACAGAGATATTAACCACAAACTGAAAAGCAACGGAAACGTCGGGATCAGCGTATAAAATAACACAAAATAAATCGCTGTAGAATAACTGGAGAATAGTTTTATTTCAGTGTGATATTCGCGTAAGCCTCCGCCAATATCTTGTAAGCGTTTGATATTACAGAGGTTTGAGCCACAGATATTTCTATTCTATAGGAACTCAACAAAATCGATCATAAACAATACACAACTGCGCAAATCTGAGGTGGTGTTTCTAATACGGCTTTTAAGAGCTCTAGCGATCATAGTAGGTACTCTGGTAGGATTCACAGAGCTAAGGACTAAGTGTCAGCAACACTCGAATTTCATCTGAAATTGTGACTATTACAGAGTATCATAATTCTTACAAAATATGTAACCTTTTACTTCATGCAACCGCAACTTATTTTAAATTCGTTTATTTTGACATACCTACCTTACACTTACTTTAAATCTTCAAACTACGTGTATGTGACAACTAGGTATCATCCTTAGTCACCCTGCGATCATGGGTTCCATCACCGAAACTGGGAGTTCAATTCGAAAAATAGCGGTAGAATCCTTTATAGGTTGAAGAAGTTTTATTTCAATACCTAAGTGATATTCGTTGAAATTAAATCTACGAAATTTAGATTCCGCGATCATGTTAAATCATCGCGTCATAATAACAGATGCCCTAACAGATGTTATTGTATAGGATTATTCAATTACGGTGTCGAAAGCACTGTCGCGAAGTAGCTTTCGACTTGACAAGCTCAATATTGACGAGTTGATGATACCAGCTCATCGATTAATACCTGAGATCGCACGACGCAATTTCATTTTGAGGACTAATTCGCGTCGATATATTACCTAGTGACAGGAGTGCTTAGTAATTTGATGTGAAATATGCGCTAAAAAATCTGTCAGTAAAAGTACTGAGAATTACAAATTACAGCAAGAAAATCATTTATTTATGTCAACAAACAAATTTACAAGTTCTTACGATTTCAGAGTCCTCTTATTGCCTTGGGACAAGCGAGACCGAGGGAAAGTAGGCAAACAACCAGAAGAGTACGTACTGAATTTGGAATGATTTATTTACATCCGTTTCAGCTTCATCCACTACGGACTAAGTACTACTAATTGTACAAATACTTTTAGCAATCATAAATATTGTAATGTATTGAATAACACACTTGTACTTTTCCACTGAATTCAATTATAGACCTGACCGGTTTCGCCTTACGGCATTCTCAAAGGTTCACATTGATGTTTTAAACATTATAATTCGGAAACACTCAAATTATATATTTATAATTTTTAAAACATCAATGTGAACCTTTGAGAATGCCGTAAGGCGAAACCGGTCAGGTCTATAATTGAATTCAGTGGAAAAGTACAAGTGTGTTATTCAATATGTGTAGCAGATTCCACCAAGCGCCATCAATCTACAGTATAAAAAAAAAAAAAAAAATAATATTGTAATGATTTATCAGATATAAAAGAACAGCCGACCATGCAATGTACTTCTGCAGTTACGGATCGATGTTTCGGGCTGTTGATACCATGAAATACGTTTATTCCGCAATCAGGTTCGAAGACGGGATGTGAAGCAATAAATAAGTTCGAAGTACCGAAAGTGCTTCGTTCGTATTTCGAAATTTCGTTTGGACGTTTCATTGAAGTCCGCCTTCAGTTTTCTTACCATCTTTTTCGTGTTCAAACTGATGGTATTGAAAATCTGGTATCCTGTATCCCATAAGTATGGGCGTATAATGAAGTCGTAACTGTATTTTACGACTTTAAACGAGATTCACGTTCAATAGATACTAAGTGCAATGAGGTTTTGTTATTAGGTACTACATATTTTCATATAAGTAACCTTTGATATCGAAGTGCCAATTATTACGCAAATATTATCAAAGCCTGAAAGTTTCATAAACTACGATATAGCTTTATCTAGAGATAGTGTTTCACTGTTGACAATGAACAAACAAGAAATCGAAATAACGAAACTAGTTTCCATCCCATCTCATTTTCCAGTAAAAGGATTTAGTTCCGTTTTTGTGACAACATTGGCAGAAAATTTTATGTGATGTGTCCAGCTTATATTTGTTTAACAAGAGTTTAAACATAAGGGTACACAGGAGTCAAACAGTAAATAAATTATCGCGATTCAATATCGAGATCCAGTGTCAATTTAGGTACAGTCAGCATCAGAAAGATGTTGACGAACGGAGTACTAAAAATGATCTTAATTTCGTTTTTTGACCCCTTCCAGTAGCCCGATTGTTATATTATTTGGTTTACACCTTTAGTACGGAAAATAATACCATTTATATCAATAAAACAGCTTGATTTCCTCTTAATATGGGAGTTTTAAGATCATTTTGAGACTTCGGCGTCAAGATATTTATGGCGCTGACTGTACGTGATGTTCACATATATTGTCAATTATTTATATCAACAGATTTGCAAAGATCACAATATATTGACTTTCTAATCCCTCCGTAAGCCTCGTAACAACTCCAAGAAAGTCATCTCTTTCAATAGCAAAATAAATGTTTTCCTCTAGTAGTTCAATCTCAACACATACACCTGGAACGCATGTCTGACAATGCCGACATCGGCATTCTTGCCCCCTAGATAAGTGGCATAATCATTAGTAGAAGATAGAATAACCAATGTATGGGTTTGACACGTAATTTGATGTTTATGACAGTCGTAAACACATGTCAATACGTTGGTAATACAGAAATACCTAGAGACCTAAACGATTAACCCACCTTGAGATTTACAGAATCATCGGTATCCATATAACCGATGCAAGCCGCAATTTCAATTTTAAAATAGCATCAGTCTCCTTGTCAATTTAATAACAATCTAAAAGCATTACAGATGGAACTCTTCTGATCACAACCTTCCAACCTAGAAGAAAGCCTGCACCAGAGCCATGGACTTGGTTTTAACTTCAAATGTCTTGGAAGGGTCCTTTCAGGTCCATATCGATGGCAGAAAACGTACATTTTTGTTCGAATATTTTACATAATGTAAATAGACAACATTAAAATTCATAAACATGTATTTACTGTTGATAATGTGGCTATTGAATATGCTCAAATACCTACCACTGTAATGTATTAGTTCTTTATACGCCAGTTTTTGTGGTGGCATTTTGCTTCCTGATGAGTTAGATAATTTTAAATATATAGCTCAGAATTGAATCCCTGATGTAGTTTACCCTAAAGTAGTTTACAATAACATTAACATCAAGACGCATACCAGTATGTGCCTATAGTATGAAGAGTTTATAAAACACTATTCACAGACTCTGTTTAGACTACAGCTGATAACCAGCGGTCCCTAAATATTTGGCTGTGAGTTACGTTTGCGCCAAGACTTACCGGCTTACCGGAATATTGAGTGGCGAATACTCAATAAGTCAATATTGAGTCGGCAATGTAGAGTACTTGCCAATGGCGTACATAGTATTTATAGTCTTAGGAAATGTATTGTATAAAAACAGTACTCATAGAGTGTTGCACAATGTATATCAATCGGTATATTTAAAGGTATTCTGGTGTAATAAGGAAATGCAATATTACGGTAACTGCGTAGCATACGGTTCGTGATATGCTATTAGACAATTGTGGGATAAAATAGGTCAATGAGACAATATAACCGGCCTACCTTAGATAAGCAATGCGAGCAGCGAATACAATCGACTCAGCTGTTGCTATCGATCGGTAGTCACTTCACCGTAAACTGTTGTTAACCGAGAAACGAGCTCAGGAAACGAATGCACCTTTATCCATAGGTTTTAGACACTGGCACCGAACACCACTCGATGGGCACAACAACCAATAATAGCACTGACATGCAATCGCCACCTGTTTGCGAAACGCTAATTAACTATCCAAATGTCTCTTTTATTTCACAATATCTATCCGTTGACGAATGATAGCAAAAGAAGTTAGTATTTATTATTAAATCAAGAAAACACAAGGTGTGTATCCGGATACCGGCGCAAAATAGACACGCAGTGCGACGTTACGTAAGCGTACGTTCTCGTCGGAGGTGCGAGCTAGACTGACGTCAAGATCTCGCTCGGACGGGCGACGCGACGGGAGGCCGCGGCGTAGGGGGCGGGCGGGCTACGACTACGCATCCGCCCACCGCTACGGGAAAATGAAGCTACGAATTTCAATGTACACGATGAGTCCGCTGAAACGAGAAATACTGTTCCTAAAACGGAAACTTTTAACTCGGTATACATTCGAACATGTATGAGCAAGGATTTATATTTAAGAGCTTACGTTACATAAGGCAATATATCGATGTAAATTTTTCTTCTGTTAGGTTAACAGATATGACATTTTCATATGCTGTTAACCTCGTTCAAGAATAGGGTCGGTATAATTCATCACTTTTATGGATGTCGCATAAAGCGACTACATAAATTCACCATGTAATGAGTTCCAGTATTCACTTTTGTATACTACACAAAGTAGGTACTCGTCAAACTCCCTAATAATTCAGCAACTGTTATTGGAATGTACTTATAAGGACTTAAATTTTTGAGTTAGTACTTACGCGTATGTTACACAAAGCATCAGGCGGTTCTGCAGTCGTTTAAATAGACCAGGTGCCGTGGTGTGTTGCGGGTTTGATCTCGACATTTAACTATCAAATATTTGTTGCGACTTAGATAATTGTTACAAATCTGTTGTACCCGGCTACGCTAATAGGTACTATTGTCTATTCTGTGACCCGGCTGTGATTATTATCTTTAATCTACTAGAAGAAATAGTTCTTTTTTTTAACATGGGAAAATTAAAATGTAATTTATATTTTTCATTTTCTCTCAGAAACCTCTAAAACTGAAACGAATTAAAAGAGAGAGAAGACATGTTATCTGAAGGAAAAAGTGTACATTTTACATATAAATACATATACTCACGTCTGGAAATCCCCAGAAGGGGTAGGCAGAGGTATAGTAGCACCCACGTTTCGCCTCGTTTGTACATTTTGTGACTTTCTATTCAAAAGAATTATCCGTTCTTAATATCTTTGTATAGTGCTTACTCAAAGAAAATGCAAACCTATTCGAAACTATTCACGCATTGAACAAAAGTTCAACAAATCGGCTTGGGATCTTTAAGGTATCGATGTATTGTATAGGTATTGTAGGCAGATGGTGTTTATCCATGCTAATATTATAAATGCGAGAGTTACTCTGTCTGTCTGTCTGTTACGCTTTCACGCCTAAACCACTGTTCCGATTTTGATGAAATTTGGTATAGGGGTAGATTAGACCTTGAGAAAGGACATAGGTCATGTTTGGTCGCGATAACCGACATCCACGCGGGCGGAGTTGCGGGCAAAAGCTAGTATTTGATAAATGTGTTCATTATTACATTACATATATACATAGTTTATATAATGACTATTTTATTTCCATTAACCCTTTGATCTCCATTCACCCCGTTTTACGGTAGGTACTAAAATAAATCCTATAGCCTTATCCAGGTCTGATGCTGATTGTACACAGACCCTAGCACGAAAATCTATCGTAATTGTATCGAGAGAACAGAGGATGGCGATTCGCTGCACACACAGATTCACAGTAGGCAAGTGGCCAATCACAATACTCCGTTGTCTCGATACGTTTACGTTACAATTACGATAGTTTTTCGTGCTAGGTTCTGTGTACAAACTAGGGATGCACGATTTTTCTCTTTGAATCGATTTTTTGGATCGTAATGGATCGTAAGCCTTTGAATCGATTCGTGGATCGGATCGTATTGTCTTGAATCGATTTCATGAAAATCGATTCAAAAATCGAATCAAATTTTGCATTAATTATAACAAATAAAACATTATTTTACACAAGTTTAAACTTTAATGAAGTCTAAAAAAGAAAAAAAAAAAATTCATACATAGAATAAGGTATATACCTATTTAAATGCAGTTAATATGGATATTTTTTCAGCGCGCTAGGCAATTCCTCTAATTAACTGAATGCATAACAGAAAAATAAATGTTGTGCAAAAAAACCAACTGATTAACTAAACATGTCCCGTCCCAAAAAAAGCTATTAAATCACACAAAATGAGAAGACTTTTTTTTATCAAATTCACGCCAAAAATGCGATTCATACGCCGTATGATTAATAAAACAAAAATATGAATTTCTTATCAAGAATACTAACTGGCACATCTTTGTACAATTTTACAACTAAATCTCTAATTTTTTTTTTGACAATGATTATAACAGTGCTGCTTCGGTTCGTATCGTCATAAAATAAACATTGCAGACTATGATGATTATGATAGATTTCAGACGAATGGCAAAACATAACACTGTCGGTAATACGATCCAAAGGATTCGATTCACTATACTTTTGAATCGATTCGAATGAAGATCGTATTGAAGTGAATCGATTCAAAAAATCGCTAGATCGTATTCCCTTGAATCGATCTTCACAAAAATCGCATCGTAACGTGCATCCCTAGTACAAACAGCATCAGAAAGATATTGACGTACAAAGTACTCAAAATGATATTAATTTTGTTTTTTTATCCCCTTCCAGTAGACTGATTGTTCTGATAATTGGTAGACGCCTTTATTTTGGACAATAATACCAATTTAAAAATTGGCGGTACGAAGTTCGCCAGGACAGCTAGTTAAATCAATAAAACATTTTAATTTGCTCTTAATACGAGAATTTAAGATCATTTTGAGACTTCGTTGTCAAGATATTTATGACGCTGACTGTACTAAAATTTCATCCAAATACCTGTAGCTGTTTTTGTGTGATTAAATTAAAGATACATAAATAGACATACAAACTTTCTCGTTACGTAGGATGTGCGTAACATTAATTGGCAACACTTCCACACTTCCAGTGTTGCCATGCCCGAGTGGATATGCAGCGATACAGTACATAAACTAACGAGTATTTCATTGAACTGATTAATTATTAATTTGTGTGTTAGTGATTGCGTAAAATGTTGCATCGACATGTAAATTTAATAAGCCAATTTGACTGAGTTGTCATTAATGCAAATAACCGATATAACAGGATTTAACTACAATAACATCATGTTTGGGTGTTGAAAATCTATTAAGTCGGTGATTGTTTTGTTTTACGTAATGTTATTTCAATTTGAATATTTACCGATTCTATCATACATACATACATATACATAAAATCACGCCTGTTTCCCATATGGGTAGGCAAAGATCAAGGATCTCCATTTGCTACGATCCTGACATAATACTCTCGCTTCATTCACTCTCATTACATTCTTCATGCATGCTCGTCGGTTTAGGGTACTCCAGACCTTCCCCTTTTCTAAAACTTCCCCGATTTGATTTTCCCGATTCTACCAGTGTACTGAATATACCGAGTATCGACTAATCCTACTAATATTATAAACGCGAAAGTATGGATGAATGTATGTATGGATGTTTGTTACTCTTTCACGTAAAAGCTATTGAATGGATTTTCATGAAACTTTAGAATAATATAGCTTATATATATCAGAATAACACATTGGCACAGTCATCAGTAATGTCAACAAATTCGGCCGGCATCGGCATATACGCATCCTCTAATATAAAATATAAGATACTCGAAATACTAATCCTGCGCAGACGAAGCACCAACTAGTAGATTATTATAAATGTGAAAGTTTGTAAAACTCACTTACAAATTACCTTCATTTTGAATAGGTACCAAACTATATTAAATTTATTACAATGTTTTCGTAACTGACTGTACACAAATACGTCAATTTTGACAATCGCGCGAGTTGACGACAGGAAAATAATCAAAAAATTGAAAGTTGCCAACTCGCGGTTTCCCGCAAGTTTATTGCCCGCGAGTTGATGAATGACTCAAATGTTTGAACGTTTGTTACTAAATCACGCCTGAACGGTTGATTGGAACTAAAAAAAATGGTACAGGCTTAGATTTATAGTCTGGCCATATAACACATAGGTAAGAAATCAAACCATTAGATGCCCTCTCAACATTATACATGAAATCAAACCTGTATAAATCTGATTGAGAATGTGTAATTCTAACCATTTTAACAAAAGTAATACCTACTGATATTGATAATAGATTTCAAAAAGTACCTACATAAAAATTGTGGGCAAATTGTTGGCGATGATTGAAGAACTTAATCCGATGAAATAACGATCATATACAATGCGATAGACAGGGATAAAAAAATCCATTACGAAATGATTCAAGAGAGGGGTTTAATTATTTATTTTCCTTAAATATTTTTTGTTTTTTATCAATAAAGGGCTTTTAATTTAATTAAGCCTGATCGATATTTTATACACCACCCAAACTAACTCTTTAAGACGTATATCTGACAAAGATCCACCGTAATCTATATATAAAAATCAATTGCTGTTCGTTAGTCTCGCTAACTCTAGAACGGCTGAACGGATTTATCTTATTTTAGTCTTGAATTGTTCGTGGAGATCCAGGGAAGGTTTAAAAGGTGAGAAAAATTCGAAAAATTGCGAGGAACCGACATCCACGCGGGCGGAGCCGCGGGCAAAAGCTAGTACATGATAAATATGTTTCTATTACCCCACTAGAATGGCAAACAAGCATACAGCTCACCTAATAAAACTCGGTTACTATTTGTTACCAACCCAACTACAACACCAAGGGTATTTCCGATTCTATACCTTAATCCGTGGGGATAAAAACTTATAAAATTACGGTCGGTAACTTATAAAATATTAAGCTAATATCGATAGCGACTGTACCAATAAACATTTGCGACACCGGTGCCACAGGTGTCACTGATATCCGAGTTGATTGCCTGACTTAATTAGAGAATTCGAAAATTAATTATTCAGAGTGCATTGATGATGCCATTGTTTAAGTTTAATAATTCACGACTGCCCGAGCATGTGTTGATTGTTGTATGTGAACTTATATGTATTTTTATGTTGTTGTATCTACTAAACAATCCTGCCCGCAGGATTTCAGAGCTGCTGGAGAAGGCCCGACTATCACACGTAGTTAACGACTCAAGGTGTTCTTGATAAAAGGAGGTTCTTAAATATCTGTCTAAAAATACTGTCCAGGATTTACACGGTATTGTTTGTGTACCTGTGCGCCAACCGTCTCATCTAGCAGCGAAGTCTGAATTTGGAAACATCGTAAACATGGAAAGCATTTTTTTTTTTTCAATCTGTATAGATAGAGTATAGTAGAGGCAGCAAAAGGATTTATATAAAAGCAAATGGCGGACTGCCGTACTCCCCCGGAGGGTATGGGGTATGAAATTCTAGATAGATTCACAACCATTGACGATATTTTCTAGGAATACATTTTATTAATTAATTCGACTCAATTTTCGCGGAAGTGGTTAATCATTATGTTGGTATTTAGGATGGTTAAAATATGGATTCGTAGTATCGGCCGTAAAGCTTTCAGATAATAAGTAAAGTATTTTCAATATCGGGAGTAAGCTTTCGAAATTATATTAAACTTTGGTACTATACCTACTTATTGAAATACATATCGCTCCTGAAGGGGTAAAGGTTGTAGGAACCTACTTACTTATAATTTCTTCAGTATCTAACTCGAGATATTTAGAACAACGAAGCTATGGATACGATGTATAAACTGCTGATTTATGGCCTAATTAATAATAATAATAGTAATTATTGATTAATAAGTATTCCAAATAGTCTTAGTTGTTTTAATTTAGCAGCAAATCGATTATTGTTTTATGCATTTCGAAAATAGCGAAGAAATTACAGTTTAGAAAAGAATTAGAACAGATTGGTTTGGTCCTTAAAACCCTACGTATACATATGAACATGAGCATTGTTTGATGGCTTTTTATTTCAATTGTCTATGAAACAAAATCAATCTAAAATAAAATATTGATTTCTCGCTGTCCGAATTCGTAGCTCACTGTACAAACAACATTTCGATATTAATTCATTAAAACTTTATTCCTTTGTTTATCTGACATAAACAAACTATTTATAATTAAATGAAGGATTAATATTATTGAGCAATCACTTGAAAACTTTTAAGCTGAGCCGAGTTACACAAAATGCTCTCGAGGATTCCGCGAAATCAAAATTGCGGCGATAAGGCTTCTTCGTACAACTTATAAACTAGTTAACGTTGGAACTTGTATAATCGATAGCTACTAGTCGATCTGATGTAGTGAGAGAGTGAGTAATAGGAATGTCTAATGAAGTATCGTGTCTTCCATCCATGTGTTCCCATTGACGGTATGTCTTAATTACGTCTAGTGCAGACAGAAACGAACAAGAGTATCGAATTGTTATACCTCAATGATATAATCAGACAAGATTGTTCATTTGTGTCTTTTCTGAGAAAGAGCTGAATAGACGGCTCTTTATAAGTTACTTAAGATAAAGACCAGTAATTAAGTATTAGGTAATTTTTAGGAACACTACGTAGTTACCTATAACGGTTAGACAGTTATTTTCATTATCATTAAGCGTTAAAGGTCAAGTTAAAAAATAAATATTTATTGATTAACTTAAGTAATGTCGTGAAAGGCCCATATATTGCTTCACCGCACAGTAGTAGCATTTTCCCTAATAGAACAAAGGAAAATCAACGGCACGTACTGTGCCAAGTGCGCCAGAGACTTGCAATGTGATATTATCTTTATTGCAGTGCAGGTTGCAGGTTACACATAATATTATGAAAACTGTTTTTGCAGTAACTTTTATAGAATGGTTACGTTTCATTTTATTTTCCCATTTCCATAGTATAAACCATAGAGTATATTGAATGTATAAACAACAAATTACCGATGTGATTCCATTTTCAAAATGTATAAGTTCTGGATTTTACTGGCGAAACACTTGCGTAACTCTTCTGCAGAACTTAAATTCCCTCTCGAGTAACATTTGTATATTTTATGCAATCTACGAGCTGTATTTTGTAAGTACGACGTACATAAAGCTGGGATTCTTCTGCAGTTTTGCTAGCATTATAAGTTGATACGAAACATTTTACTTACTTTCCGCAGTTCTTAAGTTGCATCTCTAGGACTATTTTACTGTCGTTCGTATGTATTTTTTTTATATGATTTATTTATACGTTATGCACGATGTACATAGGCAGACTTAATGCCGTAGGTATTCTCTGCCAGTCTACCATTGGGTGGTGCAGAGCTAGTACGAGAAACTTATATAGGTATTTCATATATGGCACTAATACGAGTACGTATCAAAATTGTGTACGGTTTCATGTAGTAAGTACAGGGGTTTATTTATAAACGGTTACTTTTGTATTAATATAACTGTTGGAAAAACCAGTTTGAACTTAATTCATAACTTGAATACATCGGGAAAAATGAAATACTCAAGTGGGACCCATCATTTTAATAAGTATTCGTATAGCATAATACCTATACTTTAAGATAAGAACCAACCTGTGTGTGGGTCCTTCGAACTAACAACAATAAATTCGCTTGAAGAGTACTGAATTTGTACTGAATACTATAAATCACAGCGAAATATATTAACAGAAAATACAGCTGCCCAAAAATATTTACGTTTAACGAGAGGGTATCTGCAATAGATTTTATTAGTAGATTGATTGTCAATATATTTTATTGACGTATTACTACTAAGAGCTGATTGCATCGTGACGATCATGTATTAAAACTAGCACTAACTAGCTTAGCATTATTAAAACATTACAGCTGCTCTCTCAAGTTAAAATCGCAAACCATTGCAACGGCAGTGAACCTCAGTCCGAGAAAGTAATAAAGGCATCGTGTGGTTATGCAGTAGGTAAGCACTGCAACTCTATTGCGGATCTGACAACAGTATCGACTGTTTCTAAGAGTAGTGGGTCCATAATAGGGTCTCCGTAAGTATTCTGGACAGCAATATCTTCTCACTGAATATTCTTCGGGTGTTCCACTCCGTAGATACTGGCGTGAATATTTCTATCGGTCCAAAAGGGCCATAAATCCGTCGGGTGTCCAGCGTACGCTATGACACCCGGTTGCACCTCTACTCTTTTGTGAGCAGACATAATAGAAAGCATATACTTCCTTTAAATTATGTTTTGTTACAAAATCAAGTGAAGGGGAAGGATACTCATATGTTTTTGTAGGTATATAGAAAATCAAAATTGTCCATGTTACTATTGGCGTGGCTAGTAATAACAAGAAAAGGATTAGGTACAGTGCCCGCACTGATTACTGTTTTGTGCAAATCGTATGTATTAATAAATGCACGAACTTCGTACAATATTATTTGCACGAAATTGGTACCTGCAAGCGTTCACGCATAAGGTAAAAGACGGCCTTAAGCACCCACACTAGTCCTAGTGTTCCTACACTGTTAGCAAGTCTGGTTATGGTTAACCATGTTGAATTCTTCTGATGTTCTTTTTTTAGAGTTCCGTACCCGAAGTTTGTATTCCTGTATGAAAACATGGCATTTTATACCTAATGTTAGTAAATCTTAAACAATTAAACTTTAGGTCTAAATAATAAATACATAGACATTTTTATCAATCGAAAAGTAATCGAAATTGCTAAGTATTTCTGATAACCCCTGGAGCTAAGCTAAATTGCTTGTGTTAAGAGTGGATTCACGCATCCCGTCGGTAATGTAATAGTCGTAATGGATCATAAAGACGACTCCTTAACGTAAGCTACCGATGAACATTACCTCCTCTAGATCCTTTTCGATTATTTTATTTAACTAAACACTTTCACTTTGACTAGGTTTATTGACGTATTTAAGTATTTATTGGTATAAAAGGTGCGGAAATGAATTTGAAATCTTGACTAAATTTTGAGACTTGATTAAATTTTGTAGAGGATCTACTCATGTTTGAAAGAAGGTCTTTTTTATTACTAAAAACCTGACCTAATACAGTATCGAAATGACATATTTCGAATTTACTATCTGTACTATGTTATCGCGACTTTTTAGTCATGTCTCCAGTTGTACTAACTATTCATTAAACACAATAAACATAACCAGACCTGACCAGACCATTGCCTTTGTAACGTTATTCGTGACTTGTGTGACACGGGCACAAAAATAAACCATTCTGTTCTGTAAAACGCATTGACGGAAAACGGTAATCATAAATAAAAGGCACGCAGATTAAAAGGGTTTTAAATCGCACAGTACGTTTGACAAAAACACATTAAATTCGCACTAACGTACATATTTTATGTAACATTTTTCGGAAGGACTCAAAAGGCTTTCAAAGGGTAAAATGGGACATCGCTTTTTTGCGCGAATTAATTAAAGCTATTGACTGAATTTTTTATAGCATTTTTAATGCTAACTTTATAGTTCGAAAAACATCGGAAAAAATGAAATGCTCAAGCAAGACTTGAACTCACGACCAAGGGAAAGGTCGTGAGTTCAAGTCTCACTTGAGCGTTTCATTTTTTCCGATGTTTTACGAACTTTAAAGCTATTGAGTTTGTTTAAAATTCAAAAATATATAAAATAATAGTCTTTTTTTGGATATTAGACTTTTAATCATTGTAATTATAAATGTAAAGTCGTAACAAGATCGCATAAAGGAATTTTTTTTTTTTTACACAGGACACGTCAATTTGACTTCACCTCGCCTGATGTTAAGCTAAAGGCAAAGTCTCGGAAAGAGGGTCACCATCGTAAACATTTACCATGTTAACAGTGGTGGCACTCAGCTTGACGGCCTCATTAGATGCCTTTTCACGCCCCGCTTAAAGGACCCGGGACTGTAG
Organism: Eilema sororculum; assembly: GCA_914829495.1. Lineage (NCBI taxonomy): Eukaryota > Metazoa > Arthropoda > Insecta > Lepidoptera > Erebidae > Eilema > Eilema sororculum. The sequence continues at coordinate 11,116,972 of OU618552.1, read as the reverse complement.
GAGGAAGGAAACACGTGAGCTGGCAGGGAATTAAGGAATAGATAAAAATACACATCATAATAACAGTTTATTTCAGATGATTCCAAGATCACTGCTAAAAATAGACAGGAAATCAATATCTTGGTTCGGGACAGGCAGGAACAGGATAACAGGAACGAGGAAAAGTCAAGAATACTCTGTGAATTAAGGTTAAAATTAATGAAGTGCCAAGTTCGTCTTCCAACAAACATCCTATTACTTACACTACAAGAAAAAGTTGGTTGTTGAGTTTTCAATTATCTCTTTTATGGGTAGTTTTGGCCTCCACTTGCTAAGAAGGGGAGTGGATTTATTATATTTCTGACTTGTACTTTAATTTAGATGTGAGCTGCAAAGTTTAACTGTCAAGACTTCCGAAGTAATAATTATCACTCAACATGTTTTTGCGGATCACTACATCAACTACAGTGATCCGCAAAAACATGTTGAGTGATAATGAATACTGATGTAGATGGAGTAAGAGTACAGGACATGTGAGTAGAAGTAGTACCATAAAGAATGCTGGCATTTCAATGCACGGAATCGTACAGTGATAGCCTTCGAATCTCTTACACTCTCACTCAATGGTAACATACTGTCTTAGAATAACAAATTGCCCTGATGAAATATCTAACTTTTTGTCTTCAAAATGCTTTTGCATGTGACTATCATTTCAATATAAATGTAAAATACGCTCTTTACTTAATGTTCAATCAATTCAGTCCGATAACACGTTTTTGAATGAAGTAAATGCGCTACTTAAGCGTCTAGGTGCAAGATGCTTAAGACTGTTCATGGTATATTCGTTAATAGAATTAATTAATACTTGCAAATTTAGTTTCAGATTTTAGAAAGTAGTTGCTACTTTTATAGCTTTAAGAATGAATCCGCCCCAACATCAAATGCTAAAATAACACTGACTTTTCAAAAATGGTTGCATATTTGACGCTCCTCCTTGTATTATACATTAACTTCATAACGGTGCCGTAATTCATAAATAAGTATACCTCGGGACACATATTTTGAACCTAAGTCGCGAGATAAACGAGGCCCTGCCGCGCTCGGATTTGTAACAGCTGTAGCAACCCGTATCGTCAATATACACACAATAAACGTGTATTGCGCTAATATAATAAATACGACAGTCTGTCTGCCTGTCTGTTACGCGTTCACGCCTAAACCACTGAACCAATTTTGATGAAATTTGGTATAGGGTTAGATAAGACCATGTTCTTTCTGAACATAGGCGATGTTTGGTCGCGATAACCGACATCCACGCGGGCAGAGCCGCGGACAAAAGCTAGTAGAGTATATTTCAGGTTCAAGATACATGTCTCGAGGTCCACCAAGAGTAAGCGACTTACCTTGAGCATGGTGAGAATCTTCTGTGAGAGCTCATAGTCGAAGTTAGTGTACTTGGAGTCGGTCATGTCGTAGATGAACACGAGGCCTGCTCGCTGCGTGTCCACCGACTGTAGCGCCACATCCAGCTGGTATACAACACCCTGTTGATATTATATTTTCAATTACATTTTGAATTTTAAACACCACTAAGACAGTTTCTTGGTTATCAGTTGGCACTATCTGGTGGATGTTTAGTATATTTATTTGCCAATAAAATTACATGAGACACAATGCTCTCGCGATAATTGTTTAGCTTACCCATGGACATGTCAGAGTTTATAACATTATTAAGGGTAACATATTATTATTATTATGAAAATGTAGTAGATAAATCTTATGATACATCTTTTACAACAAAAGACAGTATCCGACTCCATTGAAACAGTAGTTCTTTCAGAAGGGCTAAAAACGCCAGATTGAGCTATACTGCTAAAAACCAGTAACTTTTGAATACCCAGTAAATCAATTAATTCCTATAAAATTCATACAATGGTCACTTATATGAGTTTTACAATTTCATTTACTGAGTAGATTCTAATTTCGTGTAAAAGACGATTATTTTCCTAATACGATTCCAATATAAAGTGGCACGAAAAATTTTTGAAATAAAATTTTCAATACTCTTTCGCAATTAATTTGGCTGAAAATACAGCAAATAAAAAGTGGGACTATTACAACAAGTATTCTCTACAGAAATTTCAATATTCAAAGCAATTATTAGTCTCAAGAAGAAAAGGTTTTAAAGATATTGAAAGTCAAACCCGGTGACATTATTAAGTCGCTTTGAAATGCTGAGACAATTCAAGTATTTTTACTTGAATATTTTATTCGCTTTTACTAAGACTCCTACAGTAATAAAGGTCACACGTTTTTAGTATAGGTCGAGCCATATATCTTGGATCTTTTTTTTTATTCTATTGATTTTAAGGAGCTTTTGCCCACATGGGCACGTCAGCTTTGTTCCTTAAGCTAAACTAACAAGCACAAATTATATCTAACATCTAAAATTTGCTCAAAATGTGCTTTATACGCGGTGTACACGTTTCTTGGATGTATTTTGAAGATAGCAAGGGGTGCTATTGCGGTGGACGATTATTCGAAAATAATCCACGCGTTCCAAGGCCTTTAATATCTTGCAATTTAGTTCCAAGATATATGGTACGAGCTATATAGCGAGTTGCCTGTAAGAGATCGCTCTTAGAGATAAGACCCGTCATTTGTCCATAATGTTTTTATTTTTTTTATATAGGATACGTCAATTTGACTTCACCTCGCCTGATGTTAAGCTAAAGGCAAAGTCTCGGAAAGAGGGTCACCATCGGAAACATGTACCATGTTAACAGTGGTGGCACTCAGCTTGACGGCCTCGTTAGAGGCCTTTTCACGCCGCGCTTAAAGGACTCGGGACTGTGGGAAGAAGGAAACACGTGAGCTGGCAGGGATGTCATGTATTGTCCATACATTTACTGCATTACTGGTGTACAATAAAGATTTATCTATCTATCTATCTATGTTCTTGTTAACCCCTCCAGCGAAGATACTCGTCGGTACTGGGTTGTGTTTGAACCCGTAACCTCTCATTCTCACTTTATTCGTCGACTATGCTGTAGCGGTAGAACATTCGACTGCTAGGCAGGAGATGTGGTTTCGATTCCCACCGATATGTATGTATTTATAACAAAAATAATGTCTACCATTGCACAAGCTAGTTAAGCTATGCTTACATAAGGTCTAGAACCGCTGTGTAGAATGTCTTTGTTTTTTTTTATAGGATACAGACAGTCCCGCTTGCAGACGGTGCTGGCGTCTTATTATTTTGTTCATTTCGTGAGTTCGGTTAATTACTCGGGTTCGGAACTTATAATAACTTTTTTCTCTTCTTTATTGATACTCGCACATTACTTACACTTACTACTTATAAGAATAGCCGGTTGTAAAAGAATGCTTTCACTGATTAGAACGTCAACAGCAAAACGAAATGGCCATTGGTATTAAAATATGTTTCCGTAATTATCTCAAGGTTGATTCATCGACAGTGAAAGCTAACAGCAGTCAGAAACCGTTAACTAGGCACTGTAAATATTTTAGATTGTCTCAGCAAAAAACATATATACTACTAGCTTTTGCCCGCGGCTCCGCCCGCGTGGATGTCGGTTATCTCGAAAAAACATAGCCCTTTCTCATGGCCTAATCTACCCCTATACCAAATTTCATCAAAATCGGTTCAGTGGTCAAGGCGTGAAAGCGTAACATACAGACAGATTCGCAGACAGACATAAGACAGACATAAATATTTATTATAGTGACCGCTTGACGGCAATAGGCTCTCTCCCTATTACGAGGGACCGAAAATCATAGTTGGCGGAATGTGTTGACACACCTCTGCCTACCCCTTCGAGAATTTACAGGCGTGAGTATATGTAAACTTTGATATTTTGTGACGACTCGTTATAAATATTATTAGAAAATTTTAGACATACTAGGTTGCTTGTTAGATCTTACTATAAATATATTTATTACTAGCTAATGCCCGCAGCTACACTCGCGTGAAATTGTGATCTCGTTCCTCCGGTTCCCGCTACCCATGAGCCCCTATTTCCGGGATCAAAGGTGTTATTCCAGACTATAATCTATCCCTGAACCAAATTTCGGTGAGATCCGTACCGTTAGAGCGCGATTGAATAACAAACAACCAAATATTTTTTTATACCACTTAGGTGGCAGATAAGCACACGGCCCACCTGATAGAAAGTGGTTACCGTGGCCTATGGACGTATGCAACACTAGGGGCGTTATACGTGCTGCCTAGCCTGAATAAACCTTCTAATGCCCTTCTTGAAGAACCCCATATTGTAGTCGCTTGGGAAAACCACGGCAGAGAGTTCATTCCACAGCTTAAGCGTTTGTGGGATAAAGTTCCTTTCATACCGCACGGTGCGCACCGTTTTCGGTTGCAATGTGTGAGGATGAATTCCCTGCCTATGACGAGCGGTGCGATGATAGAATGTAGCTGTTGGATCATAAAACATATTTACAAATTGGGCAAACATATATACAAATTTCCACATTTATAAAATACATAATGAATTTCGTTCGTTTCACATAATTTACTTCAACATTCCATAATTACGAATTTTTCACTGGTTCGGGTTCCATCAACGTCATTGCAGCTATACTTCTCGGACTAACCATTTCCACAGCATTTAGTTTACTTTTTAATTGTATTTAAAAATACTCAGAAAGATTTTACCTGTAATGTAATCTGGTGAGTCGTTTGCGATGGAAAGTGTTTGTTCGCGGTGAACACAGCAATTGCTGCGCCTGTTGCATCCCGCGTTGACTGCAAATATAAAAAATAATTGTTTAATTTTTGGTCTAGATTTCTTTGTTTTATTGGAAAACGAAATCGGTGGAGCCTAGTGCAATGTAGTGCCTACTTCCCTGGATGGCTTATGGGAGAATATTAATAATTTTAGTTATTAATAATCTTTGCAAAACCTGAGTAATTGTCGGGAAATTGAAAATATGAAAACACATGCAAAAGGTGTGTGCCAGGATGGCAGCAGTGTATAAAATGTCCACACAAATAGGGAAAATGTATGTATATAAGATGTAACACAGCGGACCGGAGAAAAAAAAAGATTAATTAAAAATTTGTACGTTTGATCATTCGGAAAAACCGTGCTGCAGGTCCTAGTGCAAACAACATAACTATTTCCTCAATGCACAGTCAGAGTCGTAACACTTACTTTAAAAAAATATCTTTACACGGAAATAAATAGATTTTAAAATATTTTGTAAGTTGCAGAAAACCGATACAGATAATTTACATATTTCTTGTTTTGTCATTGTTTTATGAAAAGTTTTAAAGCTAAGGTGATCCATAAATAGGAATGTGCTAAGCTACTACTGAGAGTGACTGCACCATACGACGTCATCAGTCTTTGTCAAATACTCTCTTTATCAATATATAGTTACTAACCAATATAGTAAATTTCCCAGTCTCTAGTTCCGATTTTAAAGGGTCTTCGAAAGGTTCGAACTTGTTAAGTCCTTCCCTGCGCCGCGTAGCCTCGTGCTGCCGCCATAGCGCATGCGCTCGTGCTACGTCAAACTTGCGCGCGAGCAGAAATTTGATCGCTGTAGCCCGCGACACGCACGCGGCTCCAGATTCACTCAAGGTGTCCAAGAACGCCTTAGTTGCCTGTAATCAGTTGAATAATGTAAATAAATAATAACATAATATGAATACTAGTAAAGAAATATACAATTAAAGACAGCAAAGTCACATTATAACGAATATGTACCTAATTGTTGAATGAATTTTACAAGTATGGTAACTATACAAATCGAATACATGACCAACTCGGCTACCGGGACACGGTAGCCGAGTTGGTCAAGAAGTTCCCTTGTAACGTTAAGATCGCGGGTTCGAGTCCCGCCCGAGAAGATTTCTTTTTCCCTATGTATTCGATATGTACCTAATTGGCTCATAATTGTGGAATATTATAAATATTAAATATGAATTTACTTTCATTCGTTGAAAATGCTATGAAGGATCCCTGTTACCTAAAAGGATGTTCTTCATGTCTAGAGCTAACGATTGTGTCATGTAAGATGTATTGGGCCGCAACTACTTCAGGGTCATCAGATTTATAGGCCTAAACCTGTACCACCTGTACTATCGGATTATTCAGTTCATAACATGTGCATCAATTGAAATTTATATTATATATTTATATAAATAAAAAGTAAATTGAGAAATAAATAAATATTGTTCAGTTTTTTTTCTATTCCCAGCTCGCTTATTAGCTCCCCGTAGTTCTATTTGCAAAGAAAATGAAACCTTTCAACAGTTTCAACTTAAAATTAATTTGAATCATATTTGTTTGCTAAGCTTCGACTGAAGTAAAGCTGTAAGCTGTAACCACTGATACTACTGCTGTTATATATAATTATATATACTGGCGAGTATATATCAACCTAATTACTATTGCATTTGCCTGTGATTTCAATTAACGATATAATATCCATGTGATGGTCACGACTGTGTTATTTACTCACCATGCATCACGACAAAAACTAAACATGTCTCATGCTCAGGATAATTAAAAGTTGAACTACCTATATTTTCTTTATAATATAGGTAAATGCAATGATATTTTTTTTTATATAGGACACGTCAATTTGACTTCCCTCGACTGATGTTAAGCTAAAGGCGAAGTCTCGGAAAGAGGGTCACCATCGGAAACATGTACCATGTTAACAGTGGTGGCACTCAGCTTGACGGCCTCATTAGATGCCTTTTCACACCCCGCCTAAAGGACCCGGGACTGTAGGAAGAGGGAAACACGTGAGCTGGCAGGGAGTTCCAGGTCTTAATGGTGCGACATAGGAATGAGTCACTGAAACGCTTGGTTCTTATTGATATTCTTCTTGGTTCTTGGTGATATTCAATATCATTGGTTATAAGACCTAGATAAAGTTCAAATAACGACGAAACGGTGTCGCAATTTATGAACGTCCACAGTAGAATAATAAAAATTAAACTGTACCCTTATGACATACAACAGATTTTCCTGGAACACCTCTTGCAATCTAGCTTTACACTCCTCATCAATATTAAAAAAATCCATTTTCACTGCTTTTGACTGCACACAGCTTAATTTTAACACTAAATTGCTAAGTCTCTTTTCACCACTTAGTCACGCTTTCATTGCGACCATTGTCTTCGGGTTTCAACTTAACAAATCTGTGTCCAAAATTTAAATTTCCCGCACATTTTCACCAATATAAATAGCACTCCCGTAGATTATACTCATCGATTCCAACCGAATAGTTACGAACATACCTATAAGTAATACTTATAAAGACGTTCAAATGTTAAAAACTATATTGTTATGATCCACTACAATTTAACTTTATCAAGATCTAGAGATGAAAACCTTGATTAATTTTGGTTCACATTGTCCATCAACAAACTTATTGGTTGATATGCGATGGAGCTATTTGAAGCGAGTCGTTGAGTTGAGAGGACACTTGAGGGCTGCGAGTGGAACGTACGTCACACGACGTAACGTTGCATTATGTATATCGATGCAAATAAGACGGGAGGGGCGCGGCGGGTTAATTCTTCCGGGATGTGTTTCCTGTGCGGGTGTGGATGAACCCGAATATTAGTATGAGCGAACACGCGCTGACACACTACCAAGTCGCCATATTACTCGGGTCTTTCCATTTAATTACGTCACAATAAACAAATATGTCTGTTGAGTAAGCATGTAACTGGAATTTCTATGTTATAGACAATAATATAATAACTTTTTGTAACGTCTGACATAGTTGACTGTAACAAAAATGGATTCTCAAAAATAACTAAACCAATATTCTAAGCACAATGCATTGGCACGCAATAACATTTTGAATGCAAGACTGCAATTAAAGGAAAAGAAAAATACTGTAAATGGTCTGTAAAGAGCTCGAAGTTGGGTAATTTCAATAATACATGACCTGCAAGACAGCCTTTGTCATATCCCCATTACTTAATAATAGTTCACTAATAGTTTCAACCCTTCGTTACATTAACTTTTTGCAAAAAAAAACATTCTAGTTAAAATAATTTGCATTTAGTATCTATTTACAATACTTTACACAATTTAATTAACATTCAAAACCAAATCAGCTCAAATCCAGGTATAAATTGAGGAAAATCACCGTTTTCCATGCTTATTTTAAAATAGTTTCTGTTCATATTTAATTCTAGAACCTTGAATTTATTCTTATAATGAATAGATTTACACAATTTGGCGCGTAATTTTATGTACATCAAAGATTTTTGTAGATAAACACTTAGTATTGAGGCAAAAAAAAAACAAAATAAACAATGAATTGTACACACGATCGCACTAAACCATTACTGAGTAACAACTGTCATACGAAGGCACAATGATCGGTTTAATAAATCTAAATCGAGCCAATAAGTACTATTTAGGGTAAATACACAACTTTCCTGTGGGGTTAATATACCATACAAAGAGGAATTTTACGGCTTGCTAATATGTTACGTTAGGTACAATTTAATATTCACATTCAAATACACAAATAATTACTGTTTTTGAGTATCTTTAAAACGCATTCATCGAATCCGAACTGATGAAAACTAAAGTCTAATACTCGAGTTTCCTCTGCCAAAAAGATCTTCCATGAAGAACAGTCAACACTACGAATTGTCTGAAATTTACTCCTAAGCCTCTTTTCGGTTGGCTCTATATTGGCTTTATGCGTGGGGAAAGAGTACAAGTATCACCACCCCATCTCATCCGAAGGGTGCTATAAGAGAGGACTGACGAAAAATACACACGATATCACTGTGAGAGAAGGAAAACTCTAAATAAAACCCTGTACCAACCCGTCTGGCCAACGTGGTAACAGTAGGCCAAACCCTTCCAACATTGGGAGAGGCCTATGTCCAGCAGAAGACTGCGCTAGGCTTAGTTATTTTATCAAAGAGCTTGAAGGGGTGAAGTTTCACACAGGATGATGTGCACGACCAGTACGACTCGAGCACCCCCACTAACTTTTATTTTTAGCTAACACAGTTAATTGTGAAAGTGTGAATATCATCAAATGCAACCCCTCAGTGGCAAGATTCTAAACATTTTAAAGGGCAATGAACATTGTGACCAACGAAGAAAACAGGTTTCTTTACGAGATGTAACAAATTACAGGTGAATCGTAGTGTACTGAATAAATACTGAAAACAAACAATGATAAAGTACTTTTCGCTGCAACAGTGACAGTACTAAAGGCCATTGTTTACAGACTAATTGCTTTTTTTCTGCTCCAAAAGGCAGTTGTGTACACAGTAGGCGGACAAAATAAAAATATTATTCAACCATATTTATTTTGGTCAACGAACTTTGAATTCTGATAAAGTAAATTGTAATTTAATTCGCAAGGCGTGGACTTTGTATGTAAGTACAATATTCAGTTCGTTTATCCATTGAAAGCAGTCTATTCAGTGGTTAAACAACGTGAATCAGTTTATTTCTTCTAGTGCTCCTGCCATTCAACCATATGAACAAGAAGGCACTTACAAGATCGACTATACTATACCGCTTCAATTCAATCAGTATGTCATCATAACTCACAATCATTAGCCACCAACACCATAAGCCACCAACGAAGATACTACATCTACCTCTATAAAATGCAGAAGTGTATAAAACGGAATGTCATTGTGGGGGCCCTTTTTATAAGAGTTCATGCATTAGCACAGCATCTATAAATCATCAACGCTATGTGTGTATACATACAAAAGCATACGTAAAGCAGTTAGTGGAATACATTGCCAAGTTGCAGTTGCTCGCCGGTCATTTTAGACTACTGAGACTATTATGGTACTAGATGAGAAATGGCGTGAGCTAAAGAATATTTATACAGGTCACGTCAATATGACTACAACCAGCTATATGGTAAGAAGCTACAAGTGAATCTTTAGAATGAAGGGCACCATTATAGATGCCAGCAGCGAAGTGGCTAAAATGGTGGTTTTACGGTTCAATGGTTTCGATAGATGCTTATTCACGCAATGCTTCCTTAATAAAGGACTTGGGATTACAGAGGCGTGTCCAAACCAACAATGCTAAAGAAAGTAACATAAATATATTAGTGTATTGCGTAACTTCTAATTTGAAATTTCTAGTAAAACTGATGACATACTGGGCATACTGGTCGCGGAAGGTTTCCTGTGAATTCGTTAGAGTCGCAATCGTACACGTGCTTACATTCTGAGAATCGACGTTTCCTAGAAAACCTCTCACACCTGAGTAATGAAGCTGTTGTTCCATGCCGTATCCGAAGTACAACCATTATGATTTTATTAGACTATTTTAAGTAAAATTCTCGTTATATTTGCCAACCAATCGAACTGCACAACCAAATTAAATTATTGTTAGTTTATTTTACAATATGATCATAACAATAATGTTGGTAATCATTATAATTATCATAGTGATAATGATTCGTGGTAAATTCCTACCTGTTTTATTTTTATCCTTTAGGTAGTTTTGAACAGGGACAATAATAACACAACGTATAATCCAATAGCTTCTATTATTTGCTTTGTTTATTGTGTTATGGGCATGTTTATGTAGAGATTAACTGGAAAATAAAATAAAAATTGTAGCGTTGTAAGTAGGTCAGCTCGCCAACAGTCATTGTGTTGAGTGTAGTTGTGGATAAGTAAGACAGGGCAGGGCAGATAGTTTACGTGTCCGGATCTACTGTTCCTTCATAATAAAAATAAAACATTTTTTATTTAGATCAGCCTCTATATGAACAAAACCTTTTATATAGTGACCTACAAAAAGCCCAAACATGGTATGGGTGGGTCGCAGGGAAAGTTTATACTGCCCTGCCGTTCTGGCCAGATTGAGTAACAAATACGCATTTATAGATCCAAATCTTCGCCTTTAAAATTACTTAGTTATTTTATAAATGCTATATGCCATTTAGATTATGTGGCAAACAGCCATCTATTGACGACACAAACTTTTTACAATCAAATAAACAGATACCAAAATCAAGCGTGTATCATACATAATATAATTCTACCCACATAAAGACTACAGGTATACGAGTTTATGTCAATGACACTTTAGGAATAAAGGGCGCGTTGTCCAGACCGCGTTGAGAGTAGCCCCCTGAACCGTAACCTGTAACCTACAACATGGTTCCTTGAACACATTGTGATGATTCGCTTAGTTTGTAGGCCTCGCATCTCACAATACATACAACAAAACTAAATACCGTGATACATTCTATTATTTCATTATTTTATCTTTTGATACTTGTGATTCGTTTAAATATGAGTAAGCTATTGATACAACGACAAACAACTCTTGAACAAACAATACGTCGAAGTTGATTATAGTATGAATCTTTTATCATATTTATTTTATATTATACTTGCGAATGGGTTTTCTAGTAGAGGTAACTCAAATGAAATAAATTTAAAAGTAAAAATAAGTGCTCAAACAAGTGACCCACAATCTATCGTATTGTGGGTCACGAAATAACCATACGAAATAACACGTTATTTGGTTAGTTATGATTTATACTTATAAATTAAAATTGGATTCACCAAAAATTCGAACAATTACTTTACTATAGTTTTCATACGTGAGAATTTTTTTTATTTTATATAATGTTACATATTTTGGAACCCGAATTTGAATGCAATGTTCTGTTACATTAGGCATGTGATGAACGGTAACGGTGGGCTAATAGATTGGTTGATGGAACGATGAAGAATCTTCAGATATATACCTTCTGATTCCACGAAGTATTTCTACAGAAACTCGAAACCTCTCGTTATAAAATACATGTTCTCCAATCGCAAAACTACATGTAAATAACAGCACTATAAATCAAGCACATATGTAGATATATAAGCAAGCTGAACCAACAATGAGATCCTATCAAGTGAGTTCAGTACACGAGATAAAGGGTTAGCCAGGCGAGCAAAACGTAGGCGTCCGGTATCTCTCTGTCACTCATACTTACAACTGATTTATAACTTTGGTTTCCTTTAATATTCAATTCGCTTTTATCAATATTAAATATGAAAACGTACGAGACGTCTGTCTTCGAAATTATAATACTTGTTTTACCTACCTGGTGAATCTAGGGCAACCGATACAGTCAGACGCGCGAATTGTTATAAAATATCTATCCATATGTTACTACTGTTATAAATGTGAAAGCTTGGATGAAGCTTTGTATTACTTAAATCACGACAAAGCGGCTGAACGGATCTGCATGAAATTCGGATAGATTAAGAGTCAAGCACATAGGCTACTTTACATCCTGATTACTGTGGGGATAACCACCCGGTAAGTCTGGATTAAGATCTGGAGTTCTGGGATTTGTCGCTTTTAGAAACACTTATTATTTCCATTATCCAATTTTCATATTATGAAACTGCAGTGTATGCTCATAAAGATTCAATTAAATAAGAAGAATAACAAACTTATTTCATTTTACAATGATAACCAACCCAAATGAAGCAACATCATCGAAAAATATGACACATTAAGGTGCTGATTTATTACTGCAGCAAATATCCCACTCGTTAACGAGGTCTCTAGCGCACTTTATAATAACATTTACATACACATTTCGCCAGTCCTTTTTTATTTTATTGCCGTCGACTTTAACAAAAGCTGGTTTAGTGCGAAATATGTTTTACACAGCATTATAAACAACAACTCAAACTCTGAAGCAGTAGTAGCTGGGGGAATGAAGTGGCTAGTAGCCACTAGTCGACTTCATTATCAATTAATGATGATTAGTGATTGAGTACGTATGTAAAAAAAATGTTTTCGACGACTTTAAGCCTGTGAGCCTTTAACGTGAGCATTACATTGTTAATTTCGAGAGTATCTGTACTCTTAGGAGCTTGGGTTTCAATAATATCTGAATACCTTTTTTACAGTGCAAGCAACAAAGAACAGGAAACCTTTGCCTTCCCATGTGTTCCTTTCTTCCTACAATCCTGACTGTCGAGCCTATCATTCTAGTGACAGCGTCACCTCAGCTTAAACCATTTTCCTAAAGAGAATAACGTTATTTTACAGTTGTAAAATAACGCTATCCCTTTACCTGGAGCTGGAACGAGCGGAAGTACCCACGTACCTCATGCTTACAAATTTTAGATCTGGGTACGATACAATTACATATCTAGTGATATAGTGGTATCGGGCACAGTGATATTAAGTATAATATTCCTTTTACTATTTTTCTAATACCCAACATAATTTTGATCGAGATATTAAAATTTAGAGTGAAATGAAAATTAATTACAGAAACGTGTGTGACAGGTACTGAATAGGTCTATAAATACGCCTCGAGGTTGGTAATATCGGATGTACGTATTACCGCAAGTTTACGTTTTCCACATGGCTAAATATATCCACGATGGGAATAAGCGCAGACGTCACGTCGGTGGTTAACATAAACCCATAATAATGAGAGCAAGTCCAAGAATCAAGCTCATAAAAAAACGTTTTCTTTTCAATATGTAGATCTTATGTGGTATACTATTCATTTTTTGACTAGGCACCCATTTGCATTTGATCATATTCTGTAAACATATCTAGATTCCTTCATTGTTCTTACAATTTAAATCTGTGACGGCCATATTTAGTCTGTTCTCTGTCTTGTGGCTTTTATTCGACATGGAGTCGTCAGGATATATAAATTGGTTATCATTACAATTGAAGAGATCTTCAGCAAATCTTCTCCCTCTGGGCTACATCCGGTGATATTAACTGTTATTAGTCGTGCCTGTGGGTAACGCAGTAACGTGGGCTACAACGTCGAGGGGTCCTTATAACCTGATTTGTGCCGGCTTGTCCAATTTGTCGCATGGTGCATGACCAATTACATAGAAATAAGTTTGTTTGCCACCAGTTTTTCTTGTTTTGCAAAGTTTTCACCCTGTACCACTGTTATGAGTTCTTGGTGGAGGTTGGCCCATGATGATCTACTATGTATATGTAATGCGTAACAGGACCAAATTGGTATAACGAGAGATAAGATAAAAAAAAAGTATATTTCTTGGATTTTTTTTTATAAAGTTCACGTCAATTTAACTTCACCTCGCCTGATGGTAAGTCTCGGAAAGAGGGTCACCATTGTAAACATGTACCATGTTAACAGTGGTAGAACTCAGCTTGACAGCCTCATCAGATGCCTTTTCACGCCCGCTTAAAGGACCCGGGACTGTAGGAAGAAAGAAACACGTGAGCTCGCAGGGAGTTCCAGGTCTTAATGGTGCGGCATAGGAATGAGTCACTGAAACGCTTGGTTCTAGAAGGCATTTTTTTTTTTTATCGTGCGAAAAATCCCCACGGATACCACCCCCACGGAGCCGGTCCTTGTATAGACACCGCTGCCCCAGCGTGAAAAACCGTCTCACTCTGTGCAGGACTCCCGAGTTTATGCGAGGCTGTTTTGATGATGCTCTCGATATAGTTTTTGTTATTTTGGCGTGCTCTGAAGACTGGGAAGGGGAAGAAAAGCCTGCGTCTTCTTGGCATTGAACTCGATCAGGTTCTCAGCGCCCCATTGAGAAATGTGGTTCAGGATATACAATAGTTAAATAGGTATATACCTATATGAGATTCCTACTTCGCGGACATATATTTATAATAATAATAATAAATATTTTATTTTTCAAGCAAAATTAAATTTTGGTTAGTAACAATTTTAGCTTATATCTATGTTAGTATGTGGTACAAAATTTCATTATTCTGCAGGTAAGTTCATCAGGTCCCACGTTCAACGTGTAACCCATCACAGGTCCTTCCGTCCTGCCCGCGAACGCCTTCAGCATGCTGTTAGAACTCGCCCACAACCTGTGCACCAGCGAGGCCACTCTTTTGCGCATGAGAGCAAAGAAGTCGTCTGTTCTTCTCGCTGCAAACATTTCGGATGCACTACAGCCTCGGGGGAGCCCCATCAGCATCCTAAAGGCGTTATTATATTGCACACGTAGGGTGCCGTACGATTTCTGGGTATACGTGGTCCACAGGCTGCTTGTGTAGAAGGTTTGGCAAAAAGCCTTGAAAAGCATTATTTTAACAGGTATTGAGCATTTATTAAACCTGCGAACCATCATATTACCCCTCATACACAACGCCCTACGCTCCCTTTCAATATCACAATCGTCCTTTAACTTGTATATAACTTCATACTGTCAGTTAGAAGCTAAATGTGGCAAAGACAGAGTACTTGGCGTTAAACTCAACAGATCCCACACCCGTTCGCATAGGCGATGACTTGGTCGAGCGCACGGATCAGGTTAAGTACCTGGGATCTGTACTTCACGTTACTGGTGACATCGACCACGACGTCAAGGCACGTATTGCCGCCGCGTGGGCTAAGTGGCGGGAAATGACTGCCGTCACTTGCGACACTAAAATGCCAGTTAGGCTGAAGGGGCAGGTCTATAAAACAATCATTAGACCTGTCCTCTTACACGGCTGTGAGGCGTGGCCGCTGTTGGAGCGACACAAGCAGATGCTGCGTGTCACGGAGATGAAAATGCTGCGGTGGATGTGTGGAGTCACGCGTAAAGATCGCGTGAGGAACTCGCGCATCCGCGGCAGCCTCCATGTCCGTGACATCGCAGATAAAATGCAAGAGAGCCGCCTCCGCTGGTGCGGCCACGTCTTGCGGAAACCGCCCAGCTACGTGGGTAACAAATGCCTGGCAATGGCGCCCCCACCCGGTCCAGGTAGAAGGGGTAGGCCCAAGAAGTGCTGGCTTGGCGTCGTGGAGGGTGACATGCGTGAAAACGGTCTCACTACCTTGGACGCCCAAGATCGTGCGAAGTGGAGGAGGAAGAGCCGGAAGGCGGACCCTGAGCTCCGAGGGCACCGTGGCCTCGGATGCAATCAGGACTAACGTCTCTATGTGGATGATGATGATGACTGTCAGTTAGAATATGTGATAATTTGTAATGTATAATTGTAAATATTACTGAACAGACAGTTTGTGAAAAGATGCCCATTTTCCGGCAACTAGCTTGCTTCCATTATATGTTTCCGTGGTACCGAAAACATAGTTGGCAAAACTTTACACCTCCACCTATTCCATGGTACATAACAATTATTATGTAATGTATACGTGAGTCTAGACCGTGACTCAAAATCTTGAATGAAAAAGATAAAAAATAAGACCAAATTAAATATCGTAATATTAATTTATTTAAACTTTCTACCTTCTTTTAGAATGTTATATTATATTTTAATTAGAACATTACATTGTAATGAGATGACAAGTAGACTTAACAAAGATGAGAGAGAGTAAGCGGATGTCGCGACCGGTCGTCGACCGTGCAATCGATAGCCTATTCTATTTCGGAAGTACACAATTGAACTGCTCCGTAACTAGATAAATAAAACAGCACGAAAATTACGGCAAAATAAAGCTAGGCAAAGATATTTCTTTACAAAATATAGCTAGGCAAATATATATATTTTACAAAATTTAAATTTAAAAAATTTAACAACTTTTGTTTCACAAAAATTTTCTAGTAAGATATATATTTTTTACGGATTTCTCGAACACGAAACTAATCTGCATTAACAGATTACTGAACTTGTCCTGGCAGAGTGATAAGCATCACAAGCATGAAAGGGGATATTACATTGTAAATGGACACTTCTCCACTAGTGCCTAGAAAGCAGTAGAATTACGGCAATAAGTTATAACAACAATACTAGAGCACAACTTAGCATTAATCTCGCTGCCACATGATGGACTTGCACAGTAAATATGCATGTATTTTTTTTTCTATTATGTTTTTACATAATAAAAATGTATGGAAATATAAAAACAAAAATATAAAAGCCACTGACATTAACTTAGTCTGTAGATTTTTTTTTACTTCATCCATTTTTTTTTCGCTTTCGTGGATTTACCACATAAGGGTACACTTGACAAACCAGTTATCTTCTGGGAATTGCTCGAACCAACATATAATTGCATCAGCTTGTCAACTTGATCTGAAAATCAGTCCTATCTAGTACCTATCTATATTGGACAACTTTTCAGGCCAATAAAAAATAGGTACTATTGAATTTCACATACTACATTCAAAAGAGATGAAAATTCCATATAAAATTGTAAATTTCTGAGCAAATGTATAACTAAAAACACTAAATATAATATATGGAGTAGCAATTCTTCTATTGTGAACACAGTAGATTTAGTAATTCATAAATCCTCAAAGGAATGTTGTGTTTATTCAGCCTGAGTTACATAGACTTTAATTCCTAATTATTTTGTATGTTTGTCATTTTCATTCCTACACCGTTCATTATATTGTGAAGAAATATTGGTATGTCACTACATGGAAAGATTTTATCTGCATAAACTGAAGATGACTAGTCTGGTATGCAATAAAAAAAATTACGCACCTATTGTGTTAGGTACATATTAAAATTAATATCGAAAATTAACTTATTTTAGGTATTGTTTTCTACTATCTAATTCAACACTTAGATATATTACATACAGTTATAAATAACAGTACCTCAAGACGCCTAACGTGGGCTTAAAAACCAGTAATAAGCATCGACACATTGCTGTGCAGAACAGTAGAAAAGATAAGTATGTGACATTATCAAAATCCCATATATAATAAGAAATAAGATGATTTATGTGCATATCACAAGAAAAAGATACCTACATGATAGGATTTGGACGGACGTAAAATGGGCAAACAAGTCATTACTTCGTACAAGACAGCTAAAACCGGGAGCTACTTAAAAACATATTTATGGAAGTAGGTAAACAATTATCTCAATAGTATCAGGACCAATAGTATTTCTGCGTATGAATTCAATGAATACTACCCGACTATCATGGAAATTTTAGGAAATTGAAGAAGTTTAATAACAAGATACGAAATAATCAAAACAAACATTCAATTGATGACATGGTAAACTAAGCAAGTTCAACCCACATCCTTTGTATTCACCCATATCAAAAACGCAGAGAAATTTTGTGATATGAGTTGATTAAGCTAACTGTAAACATATTCGTTATAACATAACATTGCGTATGAATTCATTATAACCAATCAAATTCAAAAATTACTTACCAACTCTTGATCGGGTGACAAGGCCACCGCCATCTTTACGATTAAACTGACAAATGTTACTACATAATTGCTAGATCAAAAAAAAATGTCATCTTTTGTTTGATATATTTGTTTACTGGCAATATTTTCCGGCGGATATTCTCATTAACTCAAAAGTAGTACCTAGTTGTAAACAAAGCGATTTTGGAACGGCATGAAGTGACGGAACGGACAATTAAATTAGGGATGGCCTTGATGGGTTAACTCAAATCAACTGGAATCACTAATCCGAATTAACTCGAGTTGGATATTTCCTAACTCGTCATTAACTATCCTATAGGAATAATGTCGGTTCGTATTAATATAGTTATACAAGGTGATTTTATGGTCGTTTCGGAAAAAATACTTGATTGATTGAAGTGATTTTGCACAGAAGCTGTGCCCAAATTCTTTTTTTCCAAAACGACTATAAAATCACCTTGTATAAATAGTATGAATATAACTGTCGCGTAGCGATGAACGCAGTCGCTACTCAGGAGCGTAGGTTCGATTCCCATTCGGTGTAAATATTTGTATGCATGAATAAAGATATTTGCATTGGTTTGGTCCGTTTGGTCATGCCTTGGAGTGCGCGTTAAGCCGTCCCCGTTGCCATACGAACATCTATGACAGTCGTTCAGCCATTATACCTAGGTATTTGTAGTTTGAGCCCTAAAAGTGTAGCAACTGGTGTAACTGCATTGCTTCAATATTGCCTTTGGGGTTCACATAAAATATTGAAGTTCAGACCAATCCACAGTTAGACTGGTAAATCGGACCCCAGATTCCAAGTTGAAAAACGCTTCGGTTGCAACTGGGATTAACGCTAGGATGAAGAAGAAGACAATTATGTATGATTTATGGCATGTAGATAAATAATGTCATTACCTACTCTGTAAATGTCAATGTCCATCCATCCATATACTCATATCTGTAAATCCCCGAAGAGGTAGGCAGATGTGTACTAGCACCCACATTTTGCCAATTATGAGTTTCAATCTTTTACTAAAATCATAATTGGCCTTAGTCACCCTTAGTCGTATATTACGACGCCCACGGGAAAAACTGGGGTAACTAGTTCTATTCTACTCCACCGGGAACCACCTCGGTAAATCTCAATGCGTTATGGTGCGTGGTGCTCAATTAAAATAAGGGCCACCTCTGACGGAACTTAAAACTGTGGATGACAAAATGATTGCCTCAAAGTTCGAGATTCTCGAAGAGATCGAGAAATTCTATGGACAGCTGTATGCATCACGGATAAGTAAAACGACGAGACACAGCGATGACGACCACAGAGCCCCACTCACGCGCCATTACATCTACGAGATACCCGATGTCGAGTAGTGCGAGATAGAGGCGGCTCTCAGACATCTAAAGAACAACAGGTGCCCTGGTGATGATGAAATTACTAGCTCCTGAAAGCAGGCGGGGCTTCAATCCTAAAACAGCTAGCAAGTCTTTTTAATTCCGTCATCCAAAAGAAGCTAACACCTGGGCCATTCAAAAAGTCTACTGTTATTCAAAAAAGGTGACAAGACCTTGCTCAAGACCTACAACAAATTGCCTCGCGGGGAAGCTCGACGAATTCCAGCCACCAGAGCAAGCCGGGTTCCGAAAAGGCTATAGCACCGTGGACCACATCCATACTGTTCGGCGGAATGTAGAAAAGGCTCAAGAACACAATCAGCCACTGTGTATGGCTGTAACTAAACGCGTCAGCCTTGGTGTAAACTTGGATAAAACCAAGATAATGTTCAACGAACATTCTGCACCGAGATCAATTGCCATCGAAGGGGCGACGGCGCTCGAATTTGTCCAGAAATATGTATAGGCCTGGGCCAGCTCGGTGAAGGTGAAAACAAGTTCGAGAACGAACTAGCCAGAGGGATCCAACTGGGTTGGACAGCATTTCGTAAACTACGTCGAGTCTTCTCTTCTCCCCTACCGCAATGCTTGAAAACAAATGTCTTTAACCAGTACGTCCTACCTGTTATGACTAACAGTGCCGAAACGTGGACGCTGACGGTAGAGCTAGTCCATAACCTAAGATTCGCACAGCGGGCTATGGAGCGAGCTATGCTTGGAATTTCTTTGAAGGATAGAATTCGAAATGAGGTCATCCGACACAGAACCTGTTATAGTTTCGGCAGTGGAAGTGGAGGCTTGGAGAATAAATGTAGAAAATTAATGAAAATAAAGCTTAAATATTTTTCATGTATTTCGATCTTGACGTGACAGTAAAATCTACATAGTGACAGAACATTCTTCTTTTGGAATATAAAATAAAATCGGAATACAAAAGAGGTTTGAATACTCAAACTGCAACACTTTCCCTTATTCAAAACTTCTGCATTCCGAGGGCTGAATAGAGACTACAAAATCTAGGACGAGGCAACCCTTTCGTTAGGATATCAGCCAGCTGGTCCGTTGTGCCGATTCTCTTCACCTCTATTGCACCTTCAGCAACTTGCTCTTGAACATAAAAATGTCGAATACGAATATGTTTCGTTCGCTTGTGAAACTCTGGATTATGTGCCAAACGAACAGCTGCTTCGTTGTCGACAAACAATGCAGGAGTATTCTTGAGCTTAGTCAATTCTTGCATGATTCTGGTTAGCCAAACTAATTCTCTGGCTGCCTCACTAGCTGCTACTAACTCTGCCTCTGTAGTAGAAATAGCAACCGATGCTTGCCGTTGACTGAGCCAGGATATCACGCCTCCTGCATAGCAGCAGGCCACGCCTGTAGTAGATCGGCTGGTCTCTCGATCTCCTCCATGATCGGCATCGCTATATCCTTCGAGTATTCCTGGTTTATGCGGGTCATATTTAATTCCATAGGAATACGTGCCTTTGACGTATCGTAGAATCCTTTTTACGCCAAGCCAGTCTTCCTTAGAGGGGGATTCTAGTTTACGGGAGGCAACACCCACTGCATATGCAATGTCCGGACGTGTTCCGATCATTAGATATGCTAAAGCACCGACAGCTTCTCTGTACGGGTACTTTTCCTTCTTCTCTGTTTCTACTTTCCCTGATTGAGAATTTTCTATGGGTGTAGTTACAGGATTACAATCAGCCATCCCAAAACGCTCCAGGATTTTTCTCGCGTAGGCTTCCTGATTTATGAACACCGAGCCATCCTTTTCTCTTACGATTTGTAGTCCAAGGTAATACGACACGGGCTTCGTCGTAATCTGCAATCGTTTTCGTAAATCGTTCAGAAAAGAATTTGCTAATTCTTCATCAGTTGCGGCTACTAGTCCATCATCTACGTATAATGTTATTAACAACTTTTTGTCGTCTATTTCCTTGGTGTATAGACAACAATCAGCCTCGCATTGCTTAAAGCCCATCTCAAGTAGAATTCCTTCGAAACAAGAGTTCCAACATCTCGGAGCTTGCTTTAAGCCGTATAAGCTTCGATTGAGTCTCCAGACTTTAGATGTTCCATCGCTAAAGCCTTCAGGTTGCTGCATATAAATTTCCTCTTCAAGTTTTCCGTTGAGGAACGCTGTAGCAACGTCAAACTGAACTAGGTGCATGTTCTCCTTAGCACTAACACTCAATAGTGCTCTGACGGTTGCTAGACGTGTGACAGGACTGTAGGTTTGATCGTAATCGATTCCTTTTCGCTGTTTAAAGCCCTTCACAACAAGTCGTGCTTTATACTTGTCTAATGAGCCGTCTGGGTTTCGTTTCGTTCGTAAAACCCATTTACAAGGAAGCGCTTTTCTTCCCTTCGGTAGATCACATGCTGTCCACACATTGAGATCCTTTAGAGATTTCATTTCGCTATGCATCGCTTTGCGCCATTCTTCACAATCATTCCTATTCATCGCATCAGCAAAATTTGACGGGTATGTCTCTGCTATGCATACATAGTCGTTGAGTCTGTTGGGACGTCGTATTTCGTTGCGATCGCGCATATTGTAACGCGGCGGTTCAGCGTCATAGAATTCGTCTACTTCTGGATTTTCAAGATGTGGTTCTGGTTCACGGACGTGGTCTTCTTGGACTGCTTCGGGTTCCATATCATCTCCCTCGAGGCCACGTTCATGATCTTCAGAGACTGAGAGCTGATCTTCTTCACGGTCTCCTTCGGGTTCGGGTACTGGATCATGATGAGCATCAATCTGTTGAGCCGGTTCCTCGTTCCTGATGGCGTTGTCCATCGGCATTCGCAATGTGTA
This sequence comes from Eilema sororculum, assembly GCA_914829495.1. Classification (NCBI taxonomy): domain Eukaryota; kingdom Metazoa; phylum Arthropoda; class Insecta; order Lepidoptera; family Erebidae; genus Eilema; species Eilema sororculum. Next base: position 11,094,662 of record OU618552.1, on the reverse strand, counting down.
CTCCCTCGTATTTGCGTCGTTGTTTACACAATCAGGGTGAACATCGCTGTTAGGAAGCGGTTTCTCATCAAATGTGACATCACGGGATCGGACGAGCCTGTTGCTTTTTCCGTCGGTGATCCAGATGCGGTAGCCATCTTCATCGTAACCAACAAGTCTTCCCTTGATGGCTTTCTTATTCATCTTCTTCCGTTTCTGCTTTGGAATGTGGACGTAGGTATTGCAGCCTATAATTCGAAGATGTTTGATCGCTGGTTTCTTTCCACTCCAAAGTTCATACGGTGACTTGTCTTTGTTGTTTGTCGGACCAGTTCTATTGAGAATGTACGCGGCGGTGTTTATAAGTTCTGCCCAGAGTTCTTGTGGCATTACTTCGTGCGCATACATCATCGATCTCGCTGTTTCAACCAAAGTTCTATTCTCGCGTTCACTGACACCATTTTGTTCCGGTGTGTATGGCATTACCAGTCGTTGTTGTATTCCATGGGAGTCTAGTAGTTCTCGAATGGACTTGTTGTCAAATTCACCACCGTTGTCGCTTAGCAGGCATTTTAAGGTATGTCCTTCGGTCTTCGTCTGAGCTAACATTAAGGCGAGCTTATCCTTAACCTCTGACTTGTGTCTCAGAAAGTATACCATACGGTAGCCTGTGTAGTCGTCTTTGAACAACACGTAGTACTGGAATTTTGAATAACTTGGTTGAAAAGGTCCGCAAACGTCAGTATGTACGATTTCTCCGGGCGCGGTAGCTCGGGTCCTCGTACCGAATTTAAGTCTGTGAGCTTTTCCGTATATGCAGCCTTCGCATAATTCCTTATCAAGAGGAAGGTCTAAGTCCAGTTCGCGTTTAACTGTAGCTTTCACGTGCCTCTTGTTCTGGTGCGCAAACCTCTCGTGGTAAAGTTGCATAGTATCGGATGTTGCATAGACTTCAACGGGATTCGCAGGATGTACGACTCTGACATCTAGTCTGTATAATCCACCTTCTTTCTGACGTCTTCCTACTAAGCAGGCTTCTCCGTTGACATAGACGGTGCATTCTTTTGTCGTCGATGAGAATTGACTGCGCGGAATCTTGTCGTGTACTGCTAGTACCGAAAATAGATTTTTCGTTATGGCTGGGACGTACCAAACGTCTTGCAGGGTCACTCGTTGTAGCTTCCCTTTTACATTTGCTTCGAGTATTACTGAACCTTTGCCTTTAGCACGAATCGAATTGCCATTAGCCGTTGTTACAGTACGGATCTCGTCAAAGCGTTGGAAATGTTGGTATATATCAGCCCGGTTTGTCACGTGGCTCGTGGCGCCGTTATCCACGTACCAGTTTTCTGTGTCAGGATCGATCGAAAAAATTTCTGTGCTCTCTATAGACATCAGGATCATGTTTGCGGATTTGGAGGAACAAGGTATTGCTTGCGAATTACTGCTTTTCGGAGGCTTTCCGTCTTTGATCCACTTCTGACAGTTTCTCACTCGATGGCCGATAGCTTGGCAGTAGTTGCATTTCAACTTCCTGTCCTTTTTCTCTGCAGTTGACGTAGTGCCGGAATTTGAAACGAGGGCTTCCTGTTGAAGTACGTTGTTACTCTGCAGTGCTCGTTCAAATGCACACAGATGGCTTGTGAGGCTTTCTATATTTCGCTGGGATTTCGGTAGCAATAGCCAACTGCTTCTGAAGGAGAAGTAGGTCTCGTCGAGTGTATCCAAGATCTTGCATAGGAGTAGCAGTTCTGGTAGCTCGCCGGTCTTGTCCTTACTTAACTCCTGATTAAGCTGCGTCCAAATGTTCTTCAATTTTGACATGTGTGTGGCTATGTCATCTGCCGGATCCTTTCTAAAACCAAAGAAGCTCATGCATAAATTGTAAGATTTGTCTTCGTCGGTACCGTCGAACAGTCTATGCAGCTCAAGCCATACGTCTCTTGCATTCGTGTATCTCATGACCTTCCTTAGTGTCTCTTCATTCATATTGGTCGTTATTATGAGAAGAGCAGTTGCGTCCGCTTTTACAAACCGATCTAAGTTTGCTTTGTAAGTAGCAACTGCAGGTTCTCCAGCGCAAGGACCGGGTTCGGTAGGTTTCATGAACGAGCCTTCTGCTACTTCCAGCGCATGCGGGACGGTGCGTAGCAAACTTACGGCTTTGTATTTCCATGTATCCCAGTTCGATTTTCCTTGTAGCAAACCAATTTGTAATTTCGTAACACTCTCCATCTCGTCGTGGGGTGGGACCGATAACCTGTTATAGTTTCGGCAGTGGAAGTGGAGGCTTGGAGAATAAATGTAGAAAATTAATGAAAATAAAGCTTAAATATTTTTCATGTATTTCGATCTTGACGTGACAGTAAAATCTACATAGTGACAGAACATTCTTCTTTTGGAATATAAAATAAAATCGGAATACAAAAGAGGTTTGAATACTCAAACTGCAACAGAACCAAAGCTACCAACATAGTTCGCAGATTAAGCAAGCTCAATGGGCTGGCCACGTCTGTCGAAGGACCGATGGCCGTTGGAGCAGACGAATCCTAGGGTGGAGAACGCGAGAAGGCAAACGGAAAGCCAGATGAACTGATGACCTGAAAAAGGTGGCTTGGACAGACCGGATGCGAAAGATAGAGTATGGGGTGAAATGGCGTACATCGGGAGAGGCTTATGTCCAGCAGTGGATTGCAGTGGGGTTTATGATTGATTGATTGATTCTATTCATTAAATAAATTTTAAAGTTGTAAAAGTAAAAGTATCTAAGCTATCATCAAAACAATGACTATTTTCTTTTTCAAATCAAAATTTCGTACCGAGTTAATTCGAGTTGATTTTGCCGATGGCTCGTCACGTCATTCACGTCACTAAAGTAATTTAATTATTAGGTTATGTTAACGTCAAAATTGTAAGATTCCTTTTCTTTCACTATTTGATTTGTTTATCCCTTTGAATTGGAAATTAAAAATAGAAATTGGTTAATTGAGTTACTCAAACATGTCTACTCGATGGTAAATAAATATGATTATGATATATTCTTCAGTAAAGATTCCTTTAGACACTGATGAATTTTTTTTCTATATTTTAGGTACCCCTTATATCAAAGAGGTAATCCACAGTTGCGAGTATTTTTGCCTAATTTCTGGATGAAATTGGTGCGGCCTCGAAATATCCAACTACCTAATATTGTATACTTCGAGTGTTCAATGGAAATGACCAAACACGACATTAAAAATTACCTGAATAAAATATATAATATCCCTGTGGTTGAAGTAAGAACCAAAATATTTTTAGGCAAGTTCAAAAGAGATATTGGAAAAGGTTACGTGGTCAAAGATGATGATGTAAAAAGGGCTATGATAACTCTGGTATGTATAGTTAATTATTAAAATACTATTTAAGTCCTTATACCTTAACTCTTCATATTGTAACCTGACTTAGGCACATAGATATCAGACATAAATCCTAGTTAAAGCAATATGATAGGAAGTATAGTTTTAAAGTTTAGTGAATCAAGACATTACTTGCAATCATGCAATATTTATTTTAGCCCAAGGATATGAAATTTGAATACCCCAACTTGTTTGAGAAGGCCAAAGATGAAACTGAAGAACAGGAAAAGTCTCTAAGTGAAGCTAAGAAATCCTTCCAAAATTATATTGACCGTAACAAAAACAGATCAGATGTGCCCAGCTGGTTCACAATATAAGGGTATATGAAATGTAGGTGTATAATAGTGAAATTTAGTTTTATGTAATCGTTCTGCATTCAATTATTTAATAAAAAATCCTTATTTAAAAAGTGTTTTTGAATCTGAACAATTGTTATCCGCATGTGTGCCTCATTAGACACAAATATGTTTTCAATCATTGGTATACCTTTAATTAACCTGTGTTGTATTGTATACAATATACACAGTGCAGTTCTCTTGCCACAATCTATAGATTTAACACTGGTATTTTATTTCAAGTAAAATAGGCCTGAATCTGGTCTCTAATCGAGATTTCATTCAACTGTCCAGGCATTTCTGTTTGGCAACCTAACAAGAATGGAAACCATAAAGGATTGTATGACAAATTGAAAGGGTACTAGTAAAACAACTTAGAATATGTAAGTCTTATATTAAATATAGTCTTAAAACAAAGTTGTAAAAATTTATAGATGGTATTTGTCAAAGAATCATGTTTCATTGTCCATCTTATTCTTGAATCAGTTACAACAAATAATTTGGCTTAAGTTATTGCACCGATAGGGTGCATATCACAATTTGTATAAAAGTGTGTCCATTTTCATCACCCCTTCAACCCTAACTTCAACCACAGCAATGAAACTTTAAGTTAGGTATGTTAAATCACATCCAAACTAACAAAGGAGAGATTCACAGTAATACTAAATAAATCAGGTTGAGATGAATAAGGCCACTAATAAAACATGTTATAAAATTATGGCAAACAAAACTTAAACATAGTACCTTACTGTTATAATGTTAACATTAAAGAAACAATAGATGATTTTTGTCAAAAAATCATAATGTTTCATTGTACTTCTTAATCCTATAGTTACTACCAAACAAAGCAATCAATGCCAGAAACAAAAATAAAACATTTTAAACTCATTTAAACTTATTTTAAATGACAAAAACAAAACAAATGGTTTCATAAATTATGGCCATTGCACTATAAATTACAATATTAATATTTATATATTTTTATTAACAGTTATTCAATAACAGTAGTAAAAAAATTATTAATATTATAATTTAGAGTGATATTTCTATTTAAAAATGGCACATCTAATTGGTATTATAAATTTATAATGAAAGATAAAAGAAAAGAAATTAACCAAAGTACTCATCTAAAAATACAGAAGAATGGCATCGTGGACACTCAGCAATATCCAAAAGGAATGTGACCTGTAATGAAATGATTTTAATATGAAATAAGAAATAACAAAGTGTTTTGCAGATAGGGTAGGATCTCATGTTTCAGCCTTGGTACATGAGAAGGCATAGTTCAGACCAGCTTCCTTTTATAGTAAAGTCAAAGTCAAAGTCAAAGTCTTTATTTGTTGAATATGGTACAAAATGGTGTTTAGGTACATAATGTTCAGATCTCATATTCTGCCGGTTCTGGCAATGGCATCTGTGGCATAGCGTTAGTGATTGTGGTTGCTACGCAGAAGACACAGGTTCGCGGTTCCCTGCTCAATGCAAATATTTTTATGCATGAACATGATTTGAATTAGTCTGGTCGTGCCTAGGAGAGCATGTTAAGCTGTCTGTCCCGGTTGCCATACAAACATCTTTGGCAGTCACTATGGGTAGCTGGAGCCCTCAAAAGTCCAATAACTGGTCTATCTGCAATGCATCAATATCGCCTTTGGGTTGTGGAGGTCAGATGGCACAGAGAATATCGAAGTTTAGCCAAATCCGCAGTTAGACTGGTACCCCAAGCTGAAAGCTTCGGATGTGACTAAGGTTAATAATAATATCTCTGAAAAGATACCTTGTTATTCTTCTACCAGCAGCCAAAGTTAATCTGAATGCTACCAACTTCTATCATACTGTTATTAATGTAATTTGTCTTGTTGTACCTCCTTACCTGACCTTTCAATTTATAGCCCTTTCAATCCTTTCATCACCAGTAGAACATAAACTTCATTACAATGATTAAAATAAATAGCAATTTATTAATTTACTTACACGAGGATGTACTCCACATTTCAGGCGAATACGCCCATGGCAATAGTACCCGCATGCCCGGCAAAAGACTATGGTCTTGTCTCGGGTACAGGAACACTTCGTTACATAGATATCCTTAACTTCAGGAACACCGCGGCCCAAACGATTTGGAACTTTATAAACTTTGCCGGTAGCTGAAGCCACGACGGGAGTGGATTGAGTGGAATCCATGCTTAACGTTAACCGTTTGATATATTTAAATAAGTACTAGTTCCAAAAGTATCCAATTCCAATGACTTTTTTATAATGCCAAATCTTTTTAAATTTATTTGGCGGGTAGGTACAAGCAATCTGACTGAAAACAGAAAAGAAATGACAGAAATCCTGTCCTGTCAAAAACTCAGAAGTCAGACCAACTGACAATACTTCTTTCTCAAGTTCAAGAGCACCTCCTAAAGAGTGCACACCTACCTAATTAATTATTATTCATATGTATACATAGGTCGGACGACTTATGATACTTTAAGTGGAAATTATGCTTGGTTAAGCTTTATAAACAATAGCGATAACAACAGCACTTGACACATTACTCATACAGAAAATTTAAATACCCCGGGTTTAGTTAGCCAACACTCATAAATAATAAAACGCAATTTAATCAATGACGTTGATTTAGTAATTTGGAAAATGATCTGAAAATGATAATAGAATTAATTAGTCGATTTTGTTTAATTTTATGAATGTAACCCAAATACCTACTGTTAGATAAATTATAGGTTTAAATGTTAGACACGAAAAGGTCTTTACTTATTTTTACAGCCTCCGTGGCGTGGTGGCAGTGAACGCGACTGCTACGCAGAAGGCGCGGGTTCCATTCCCGCTCAGTGCAAATATTTGTATGCATGAATATGGCTATTTGCATTGGTCTGGGTATTTCTATGTATATTTAGTACGTATGTATTTACCTACCAAAAAAATATCTAAGTAGTTTATCCGCATTCTAGATTCCATAATACAAGCTAGTTAAGCTATGCTTACCATGGGTCTAGATAGCGTTGTGTGGAATGTTGTGAAATATTTATATATTGCTATTAAATCATTGTCTTATTGCGAGACAAGGTAATAGTAAAGAACAGTATCAAGGTATCAAAAACGTAAATAACAGGGTTTCAAGTACCTACAACAAAAACAAATGGAATGGAACGAATTCCCTCCTTCCTGCCGTTCAGGGTTATTTAGGCGGGCGTGAAAAGGCATCTGATGAGGCCGTTATTGTATGCTTTGTGCCATGATTGTAACATGGTTACGTGTCTGTTATGGTGACCCTCTTTCCAGAGACTTTTCCTTAAGCTTACCATCAGGCGAAGTGAAGTCAAATTAACGTGTTGTTTATCTATATCTAACTGATAGGTTGGAACAAGCCTTAAAGTGGAATGCTTCCGAGCAGCCCTCTTCAGGATTCAGGATTTCAGGAACACTCCTATTGCTGCTCCGACTACGGCCCGCAGCCTTTATTGCCGTAGCTGCGTAGGCAGCAGTAGGTATCCCCCCTGAGCGGGAGAGAGGCGCTGCCGTCTCCATTGCCCAGGCGCACCTCGAGGAAGTTTCGGACCCCGCTGTACCTACCAACTTGAGAATCAAGTAGGTACTTAGTAATTGTGTGTAAAGACTGTAGAGCTAAGTAAGTAGGTACAGAAAAGGTAGACCGAGCTTATTGATATGTATCTTTAGTAGGTATGCTTTTCAAATCACACAACACGCAAGTATTTTTTTTAGCTAATCATTATGTACTTAGCTGGCAATTAAGTAACATAATTAAACCTACGTGTATTCTCGGATTGACATCTGCCCTGCATGTGGGAGATGTACTTACCTGACTATAATTAATCTTATCATTGCAATAACAATCAACGCTTTTAATTTTTATCTATCACGTAAATCACAGGATGTTGTTTCATTGTTTGTCAAAGGTATCATCTACGTGTGATAAATGGGCTATAAAATGTAGGGACACCGTACGAGTGGTCGGTATAGTAGTGACCGGTTAAGATGAACAGTTTGTTTTATTTGACGGTCTTTGCTGTGTGCTTCGTGGCTACCAGTAGAACTGGTTCTACGGTATACGCTGCTCCTTCGTCGGCTGCTTCTGATCATTCGTTGATCAGTCATGAGATGTCTCATCGTGTAAGTATCTAGATAATATATCTACTGTATTCAATTTTTTTTCATGATAGGAGAGCAGTGGCAGTCACTCTCGTAAAAAAAAAGCTGTCTAAGACAAACAAGCAGCAGCAGGAAAGCGGACCCCGGTTTCCGAGGGTAATCATAATTACCGGAATATAAGATCATCTACATAAAGACGTTATTCCTGAGTGCGTTCGAGGCCACGGTGCTCTCGGAACTCAGGGTCCGCCTTGCGGCTCTTATTTATAAGATTAGGTACCCAAGAAGGTATTTTCCTCGCATCCCGGCTGCAGTTTGACCCTGTTCCATCAACGGTTATTAGAGTTAATAAACGTATTCATGCATATGTACTTAGCAGTTAAACGCTCTACTACTACTACTTTTCATTTACTTACCCTAATCTTTCTTTCTAGGTTTTAAGACAAGCGCCACCATCAGAAGGCGATTTTCCTCCTCCGCCTGATGGTCCACCCCCACCCCCGACCATGTGGACTGAAAACTTGTCTCGTAATAAGAGAGAAGCCAAAGGTGGTGGTTCAATGCCGACCAGAAAAGGCTAAGTAACGTTACGATGTGCAAAGTAACCAGAAAATAACTATGGCATGTATACTTGATGTTTAGAACCTTTCTAAATAAATAAATCTGCAACGGAGTCTTACATTTTATCTATCATAGTATTTTTTATTATTATTTCCTTTTATTTCAGTAAATAACATATAAATTACATTTTTAAATATATCCTAAAAACAGCAAAATATATTTAAAAATATAAAAAACAGTGTCCCACCGGCATCGAGTACAGGGACCAAGCTACCGGTGGTCAGGGTTCCAGAGAGAGGAACTTTCTCACTATGCGCGCCGTGTCGAGGAGTACTGCCTTCTGTATCAGGCCCTTGATCCAGCTACCCAACGCGAGCCTCTTTAGGTGTTGGTCGAGGCTCTTGGCTACAAGTCCATTGACGGTTATGACTATTGGAACAATGATTGCCGAGTCCACCTCCCACATGTCGACAATCTCGTGAGCTAAATCAAGATACTTAATTTGTTTATCTTTTTCAGCTTTCACGAGATTCTCGTCATGAGGGATTGTGACATCAACAATCATTGCGCGCCGCTCAGACCGGTCTATCACCACGATATCAGGTTTGTTGGCAACAACAGTCCTATCCGTGATGATAGATCGGTCCCAGTACAATGTGATATGACCATTTTCGAGAACTGGCTCAGCAACATACCTGTAGTACGGCACCTCAGCGTCTACAAGTTGGTATAACAGAGCAAGCTGCTGATGGATGATCCTGGCTACTTGGTTGTGCCTGTGCAAGTACTCGCTGTTAGCAAGACGAGAACAACCGGACACAATATGCCTGAGGGACTCACCGGGTTGGTGGCACGCGCGACATATATCGACCGTGCCGTCCCTCAGGATATATTTACGGTAGTTCTTCGTCATGATAACCTCATCTGCAATTGCACAGGCAAAACCCTCGGTTTCTCCGAAGAGATCACCGAAAGGATCACATTAACTTTTATTATTATTATTTATTAGCAGGCAGGCAGTTGAGACAACTGTTAGTTGCCTGTATCCAGTTATCCATTGTTGGTTTTTTTATCAGTTGTAAGTTTATCAAGTTTGTTTTTAAATTGGTTTGTGGATTTAGCATTTACAACATTTTCTGGCAATTTGTTCCAAGCCTACACCACCCTGTTGCTTTCTTTAAGAATTTTGTTGTATAAACAGTAGGTCCTTTAAAATAGGACCTATAAAATGTCTAAGTATTTGAGGAACAGCGAGTTCTGTATGACAGGTCTCGCCAAAGAAATGGGTTCGCCGCATGACGAACCCTGGCCATCGATTCTACTAAAGCCTAAAGCAAAACACTGTCAAACCTCAGTCACTGCAAAAACAGGCATTAAATTTTAAAATTTATTTCTATTTCCTGCCAGAATGAAATGAAAAGTTTCTTTACATTTTCGTTCACTCTGCAAAAAGCCATTTAATTTTGGACTTTAAGACCATTCCCTTAAAGTCATTTTTGCAGTGGCATTGTATTACAGTGGTTTTGATTTAGTAAAATCAAGGCCCTGTACCTATATGCAGACATAAACCCCCATTGAAACCTTCGAGGCCAAGCCCTTGACAGCCGGTGTGTCTGTTGACTTGATGGACGAGACTGCTCTGGAGCAGACTTTCCTCTACCGATTGGATGCCACATTGCCCCCCCCCCCCCCCCCTTATAGGCTAAAACAAGCCCGAAGTAGTGGTTTGAGCGGGAAAGGGGATCAAAGAGCGAGCAACGAGAATTATGATTGGCGCCTATTGTCGCTCACTAACAGGAAACGGGTACGGAAAGCAAAAGGTCGATCGTTGCTGTCGGTACATGCAGTTTTTTTTTACACACAAGTAGGGCAAAGGAAACTGCACATCTAACATGTATCAATCAATATATATTTGAAATTTAAAATATTCTTATTAGTACCTACGTAAATAAATTGCAACATATTTTTAACAAATAATTTTAAAACATTATTATTACCGAATGAATTGAATCAAATCGGACTAAAACATGTTATACTTAAGAACTAAGTATGGCAGGTCTATGGTGTGATGATTATGTTATTTATTAATAAAATAACATAAATGTTCTCAACACATCACTTCTTAAAAAAAAATACCTACCTAAGTCAAAAAATTAAGATTTTTGCAAATCACAAATAGAAAAATGTGAAATATGTAGCCCAAGTAACTGGACTACAGAATCACTCCACTACATCATCAAACTCTATAAATCACTACAGCAAAATTACCAAATTGATAATAAGTTTTAAACTATCACATTCCATGATATTTATAATAATGTTAACGGTAATTAACGCAATTGTACATACATACCTTTGATTTGGACACAGGCTGATCTGTGTGACCACGGCCTGTGTAACCTGGGCGAAACGTCGGGCAAATCAAATGTTTGTATGTACCAAGATGATCTTAATTCCCGTTATTGTTTACCATATTGATTCTATCAATGAATTAAAAATAAATATTATTGAAGAATGTTGTTTTCAACTAGGGACAATATTATGATGTAGCATATTTGGCAATGAGAAAATTTTGTCCAAACACTTGGAGAATACTGTTGTAAAAAGTATCAAAAAATGCTAAAAATTTGTGAACACGGTTATAAAAAGCTACTAAAAATATTCAATTTATAGTTGAGACCTTGTACCCTGAATTATCAGGATGTAAATTTTTTGTGACAACTGTATTTTACAGCCTTATAAATGTATAAAATATATTCCTAAACATATATTTAAATTTCGAGTTAACATTGTAACATTAAGTAAATAAAACATAGTCAATTCCTTCAGTAAGGTTCAAAGATTTGAGATTATTTTCAAATTGATCATTAGTGAGATTCAGTTTCACACATATCAGAAGGGGTGGTCTAGCCTCTGTAAAATGCACCACAGGTAATTTTTTAATGATATTTCTTTTAAATGGACAATACAGTTCTACTGAACGTCCTATTTTATTTTTATCTACATCACAAAATGAGTCCACCTTTTCCAAGCTGCTGAGGCTTAAAGAACGGACCAACCTACGTCCCCATCTCCCTGCATTCCAAACCGTAAATCGGTTCCAAAACGGCAGCACACACTTTTCTAATCTCTCTAGTTGAATTCTCCAAATAAGTTGACGTTTCACAGAAAATGTTGCTGCACCCTCATGGTAAGTATATATCAGTAATTCCTTATCCACTCTGTACAAATCTCCACCTGCATCTAAATGATGGTAAAAAAAAATTAAGTCCTCTGGTGTTCCAAAGCCTGTCTCGTCAAAGCCTCCTACTTTATCATAAATGGACCTGTGACAAAACCAAGTTGGCATAAGTAAAGTGGGTCCATTGGATGTATAAATCTGTACTTTCAGTTGTTTATTAGTAAGGTTATTGGCCCAATTTACAAATCGCGGAGTAGAATTGACAGGAACTCTTCTTATTTTACAACCAATAATTGCATTGAGATTCAATTTTGCGGCTTCCAATTGCAGGCGCAATCGATCTGGATACATTACATCGTCAATATCTTGAAAGCAAAGAAATTGACCCGTACTAATTCTAACAGCTTCATTCTTAGCAGCTCCAACGCCTCTTGAACTACGCCCACTGGATACAATGAAGCCGACCCCACGTGTAGTAAAATACTCTTTCCATTTTTCCAATAAATCATCTGTTCCATCATTACTCCCGTCATTATACACAGCCAATTCTAATTTTATATCACAACTGAGAAGCGTTTGTGATGCTATTGATTTCATGCAATTATCTATCCATTTTTCACCATTGTAAATTGGTATGATTATTGAGACTTCAGCCATTTGCTGGACTTACGATAGTTGGACATTCACATACCTATATAAATGAGAGATAATTGTAAATTTTGTGACTTTCTTTACATACACAATGAAATTGTTTTGAGCTACATTATATAAATAAATAATAATATTTACAGACCGTCACTCACTGCCAATGAAGGCTTCTGCCACTTAGAGTATATCAAGAGGTGCCATACCTACGAAAAAAAACTGCCTACCTAAACTTGGATTTTATGAATGAATGGAAAGCAGTATGGCAGCCTAGTAGGGAATCCAGTAAACTGTCGATAACTACTTATCGATATAAAAAGGGCACAGACTAAAAAATTATACATTTGAAAGAAAAAATTAAGTGATTAGCTTAAGTGGATGCCGATTATTTGTATTCTCAGGTTGCAGTGTGCTTAAGGCTTTCTGTCAGACTTTCCTTGTGATAGCCGGAGTTTCGAATAATTCGCCCAGAAGGACGTAGAATCTACAAAGATTCTTTACAGTCTTTGAGTAACGATATATATATATATATATATATTTAGTAGTACTCCAGGTACATAACACATTGGCACAAAAATAAAATCGATATGGACAAAAAAAAAATCGAATTTTTATTTAATATTTTTGTTTTTTTTTTTGTAAAAAATGTTTTAGTATCTATTCATCAGTAATACCAGTACCATTATGCGATAGAATAATAAAAAGTCAACGGCATTTCAAAAGTCATTCATTATGTATGGAAAGTGGTCTTCGTTCTTTAAATATTTGGGAAAATATCGATAATTAAAATTCTATCACCGCATCACTAGCAATTTTATTTGACCAATCAGGTGCTACTACATCCCCACTACGTTGGAAAGCAAGATGGAGAATTGGCGTTTTCCTAATATGATTTTATGAATGAATTTCGTGGTAGCTTCACATCTGTATATTTATGTCTATGTTCTGCCATCAGTGCCATCTGCTGATCTGCCATGCCGTCTGTCAATGTCAAGTGTCATTGTCATTGTCAGTTGTCACCATGAATCTGTAAATGTCATAAACATACTAAATTTATAGATTGAAGCTACTACGAAATTCATTCATAAAATCATATGAGATAAACGCCAATTCTCCATCTTGCTTTCCAACGTAGTGGGGATGTAGTAGCACCTGATTGGTCAAATAAAATTGCCAGTGATGCGGTGATAGAATTTTAATTATCGATATTTTCCCAAATATTTAAAGAACGAAGACCACTTTCCATACATAGTGAATGACTTTTGAAATGCCGTTGACTTTTTATTATTCTATCGCATAATGGTACTGGTATTACTGATGAATGGATACTAAAACATTTTTTACATCTATAAAACTACAAACTCAAGATGATATAACTAGTTGAACAAAAAATACTTCCATTTTTAAATTAAAAGTTAGTTACTCAAAGACTGTAAAGAATCTTTGTAGATTTTATGTCCTTCTGTGCGAATTATTCGAAACTCCGGTTATCACAAGGAAAGTCTGACAGAAAGCCCTAAGCACACTGCAACCCGAGAATACAAATAATCGGCATCTACTTAAGCTAACCACTTAATTTTTTCTTTCAAATGTATAAATATTTAGTCTGTGCCCTTTTTATATCCATAAGCAGTTATCGACAGTTTACTGGATTCCCTACTCGGCCGCCATACTGCTTTCCATTCATTCATAAAATCCAAGTTTAGGTAGGCAGTTTTTTTTCGTAGGTATGGCAGCTCTTGATACTCTAAGGTAAATGTGCGTCCACACCATGGACATGGTAAATATAAAGACGTGAAGCTACTACGAAATTCATTCATAAAATCATATGAGGAAAACGCCAATTCTCCATCTTGCTTTCCAACGTAGTGGGGATGTAGTAGCACCTGATTGGTCAAATAAAATTGCTAGTGATGCGGGGATAGATTTTTAATTATCGATATTTTCCCAAATATTTAAAGAACGAAGACCACTTTCCATACATAGTGAATGACTTTTGAAATGCCGTTGACTTTTTATTATTCTATCGCATAATGGTACTGGTATTACTGATGAATAGATACTAAAACATTTTTTACATCTATAAAACTACAAAATCAATATGATATAACTAGTTGAATAAGAAATTACTTCCATTTTAAAATTAAAAGTATGATTTTATACAAAACTCCTTGATTTTGATTTAATTCCGAAACCCTCGCGCGACCTTTGTACGGTACATTAATAACATAGGACTGAAATGGCGGATTACATAAATTTTCATTCGGGTACCTACTAGGCAAGTCGAGCACTTCTATTTTGAAGTAAATATCTTTTATAACAAAGGTAGTACAAATAAAAACAAAAAAAAAAAAAACAAAGCATTTTTTTTTTGCCCATATCGATTTTATTTTTATGCCAATTTGTTATGTACCTGGAGTACTACTAAATATATATATATATATATATATATATATATATATATATAGACTCAAAGACAGTAAAGAATCTTTGTAGATTTTACGTCCTTCTGGGCGAATTATTCGAAACTCCGGCTATCACAAGGAAAGTCTGACCTAAGCACACTGCAACCTGAGAATACAAATAATCGGCATCCACTTAAGCTAACTGTAGGGTTTTAGAATACGAATAATGTGGGTAGGTGTTTTTCCTTAATAAACTAGTTAGCTGTTAACCACCGCCTTTCACTTACTGAATTCACGTGTGATTTTTGATAGTTTTCGGTAATATTACAGTGACAATAATGCCTATCGGAAAACTGGAACCGTTTGATATCAGTTCGAAACAATGGCCCGCGTATATTCGCCGCGTAAAACAATATATACTTTTGAACGGAATTACGGATGAGTTACGCGTGTCCTTATTAATTACAGTAGTCGGAGAAGCGACGTATTCGCTAATGTGTGATCTGTGTTCCCCTGTGCATCCCGAACAGAAATCTTTCGATGAATTAGTGCACTTAGTTACGGCTCACTTAGAGCCCCAACGATCCGAAATAGCGGAACGGCATATTTTTCGATTGCGTAGGCAAAATGGCGGCGAACCACTCACAGAATATTTGCAAAATTTAAAACATCTGGCGACCACGTGCAATTTCGGTGCAATGTTAGAAGAAAATTTACGGGACCAGTTCGTGTCGGGCTTGGCAAGTGAAACTATGCGTTCTCGGATTTTTTTTGGAAAAAAATATTTTGTACAAGCAGGCGGTGGAGCTAGCTCTGGCGTTAGAAGCCGCCGAGAAGCACGCGGAGGTGAGCGGGGCTACGGCGCACACTGTGTAATTTTAGCAATCTAGGGGAACTTTATTCTAACTCTTGATAAATGTAGAGGCTATAGCTTAAAATGATGATGTATCATGAAATTTTCATTTTTATAAAAAAGAAATAAGTATGAGATATATTATTTATTTTAAAAAGTTATCATAGAAAAAAAAAATAATGTAAGAAATATTATAATTTAGTTTTTAATCTTCATCTTGATGAGGTATTTTCCGAGTCCTACTTACACTAGGAGATTTTAACAGAAGAAGAGTTTCTTCAGGTAGTTTAAGTCGATGTTTTTTAAAAATTAAAAATTATTTAATTAAAATTGAAAATAGAAAAAAAAATATGGGTGAGGCAAAAACGAGCATGAGCAAAGAACTTAACTTTGTTATTTATTAATTGCAGAATGATTTAAGAATGATTTCAAGACGGATACATTGGGATATTTTTTTAAAAGTCAACGCAAACTCATTGATGTTAAAACTAAAGCATGATTATAATGTGACTCAAAAGAAAACATTTTTATTTTAAAGTTAGTTGTGAAATCATGTTAAAACTTACTTTTCCCAGTAGACAAGACTCCAAATTATCAAATACAATGATAAAAAAATCACTTAGGTCAGTGGTTCTCAAACTTTTTAAATGACGGAACCCTTTTGGGAAGCAAAATACTTGATGGAACCCTACAATAAAACAATTATTTTTATAAGTGTATTCTTTATTAATCAGCATAATAAAAGTACAATGTATCAGTTACTAATTATTATTTACTTCACCACTTGGTAAGGACAATAATAGAAAACATTAAAAAAGAAAAAATCTAACTAGTGGGAGGTATGAAACTGTTTTTTATTTTTCATCAATTGCTTGATATCAGGTTTGATGGAAGAAAGTTGGAGTCTCATATCAGCTTCGGCGTCCAGTCTATTGCGATATTTTGTTTTCGTGGCTGCGTAGGTAGAGAATCCTGTTTCGCACAAATATGTAGTTGGGAACGGGAGAAGAATATCCAGAGCCATTTGGCCAAGCATTGCATATTCATCTTGGATTCTGCACCAAAAATCATTAAGAGGCGTCGTTTTGAACAATGACTCCATACTTGTGTCTGATGACATTTCTAAAAGAGATTCATATATCTCATTTGACATGTTTTCAGGCTTTTCCAAGTTGGGTAAAAAAGGATTATGAATCCAGGAGTTCACTTTAATTTTTGTATTGTGTTCTTCGGGAAAATACTTTTCAAAAGATGCGCGCATCGAACTGAGATATTGGACCAATTCTTCAAACACATTATCTTCAAACATCTCTGAGTCGTTTTCGCTAACAAACTCACTGAGTAACGTAAAACTTTCTATTTCTTTCTTACCAATGCAAATGATCCAAAAATCTAGTTTTCTTTTAAAAGCAGTTATTTTATTATAGGCCTGAAACACTTTAATTTTTGTATTGTGTTCTTCGGGAAAATACTTTTCAAAAGATGCGCGCATCGAACTGAGATATTGGACCAATTCTTCAAACACATTATCTTCAAACATCTCTGAGTCGTTTTCGCTAACAAACTCACTGAGTAACGTAAAACTTTCTATTTCTTTCTTACCAATGCAAATGATCCAAAAATCTAATTTTCTTTTAAAAGCAGTTATTTTATTATAGGCCTGAAACACTGTTGTCTGTTTACCTTGCAACGATAAATTTAATTCGTTAAGTTTTTGAAAGATATCCGCCATAAAAGACAATCGGAACAACCAAGTTTTATCATACAAACGGTCCTACAAATTAAAAGAAGTATCTGCTGAAAGAAACATTTGTAACTCGGCTCTAAGTTCAAATAGCCTTGTTAAAGTTTTTCCCCGAGACAGCCATCGCACTTCTGTATGGAGCAGCAGTGTTTTATGTTTGCTGCCATAATCTTCACACAATAATGAGAACAATCGGGATTGTAGTGGTCGTGATTTGATAAAATTAATTATTTTTACCGCTTCATCCATAACTAATTTTAGATTAGACGGCATTTGCTTCATCGCAAGTGCTTGTCTATGCAGAATACAATGACTGGAACTACAATTAGGCGCTTTATTTTTCATTCGTGACACTGCTCCTGCTGTTTTACCTGTCATCGCCTTGGCCCCATCTGTACAAATGTCAATGCAATTGTTCCAAATGAGATTATGTTCTTCAAAAAATATATTTATTTTATTAAAAATTTCTTCCCCGGTAGTGTTTGTAAGCAGCGATGAACACATAAGCATGTCTTCTCCAAAAGAACTTTTATATGGATATCTCACAATAACCAGCAGGATAGCCAAACCAGCGACATCAGTCGACTCGTCCATTTGCAAAGCGAATCGTGTATTTTGTAGACGTGTAACTAGTTCTTGTTTGACGTAGCTTGCCAGATCATGGATTCGTCGTGAAACAGTATCGTTTGATAGCGGAACAGTAGAAAGATGCTTTGCAGATTTTTCATCAAGCATACATTTTGTTATGTCTAATACACATGGTTTTATTAATTTCTCAGCGATAGTGTGCGCTTCACCTGCTTGTGCAATGCGATAGCTAACTAAATATGATGCCTCCGTGGCCTTTTCGTTGGTAGTTTGTGTTACATGCATCATATTTTTTTGACTTTCTAATAACTGATCTTTTTTGCGAACAAAAAATTCTTTATTCTTGTCTTTAGTCTCGGGGTGTACGGTTTCTAAATGTCGACGCAATTTG
Source organism: Eilema sororculum (assembly GCA_914829495.1). Taxonomy (NCBI): domain Eukaryota; kingdom Metazoa; phylum Arthropoda; class Insecta; order Lepidoptera; family Erebidae; genus Eilema; species Eilema sororculum. The sequence goes on along the minus strand of OU618552.1, from coordinate 11,076,469 downwards.
GCAGGTGCCATGGAACTATTAGGAAGCAGTTTACTACAGAGCATGCAGAGAGGTGAGCCGTTGGAATCAACAAATCCGAAACTGATATAAGATTCATCATACTTCCTTTTTTTCGTCTTTGAAACCGTCGAGCTTGACGTCGTGGCACTCGTGGCATCATCTTCTGGATCGGTGATTGCTAAATTCTCCGCGCGCATTGCTTTTGAACATTCAGCGTCATTAGAAGATGTTGTTGGAACACGTTTAACACCTTTAAGCCAACGTTCCATTCTTCTTTATTTATAATGTTACAAGTCAGGATAGTGGGGTTTAAATAATGCACAATCGTTACTGCGTATAAGAGACTAAATTTAGAACCTACAGGGAAGAAATGTATAAAACTGAGACAACAGAATACAGCAGGCAGTAAAACAATGAACACTAGTTTCTCGCTAGCGAGCTTGTAAGTAGGTAGTAACTTATCGCTCCGAACGCTAATCATCAACTGACGACGCCAACGCGCGATCGCCGCTTTTATACTTAGTCCTAGACTCGATCTCAAATATTCTCGAAAATACTCGAGTCGGCACCTTTGATAAACAAAAAGCAAAAATAAAAACAGAAATTTAAAAATAGCGTTGTAAACAATATCGACTTTATCCTTTGAAGTTAGAGACGAAAGTCGCTTGTTGACAACTATAGCGTCTAATTCAGAGGCGGCTTTTATCAAAGAGACTGAGCGCTTACAAGTATACTACCCGCTCGTTTTAAGTTTGCCGCTGGCGATAGGTATGAGTGTATGACGTTCGAAATTTTTTATTTAATTGTAACAATAAAAATTGTGTACGTTAGATATTTGGGTAAAACTATGACACATTATAAGTTTTGTTGTCACGTGGGGGAGGGTACGCGCATTCCACAGACCGGCAAACTTAGAGCGAACGCGTTGTACAAGTATAAAATTGTTGAGACCAAACTTATGAGATATTGTACCAGCTAATGTAACACAAGCTTATACAAATACAAATAAATAAATAAATAACATTCATAGCGTTTTGTCTCCGCGCGGCCGCGGAGTCCGCACAGCCGCGGAGCGACCAGAGAGAGGTGTTTTGATTTTTTTATTTCTAAATTCTTGCGGAACCCCGACAGAGGTATCACGGAACCCTAGGGTTCCGCGGAACACACTTAGAGTATAGCTGAGCTAATGTAACACAAGCTTATACAAATACAAATAAATAAATAAATAACATTCATAGCGTTTTGTCTCCGCGCGGCCGCGGAGTCCGCACAGCCGCGGAGCGACCAGAGAGAGGTGTTTTGATTTTTTTATTTCTAAATTCTTGCGGAACCCCGACAGAGGTATCACGGAACCCTAGGGTTCCGCGGAACACACTTAGAGTATAGCTGACTTAGGTAATATACAACTGCACAACAAGTACCGATATAAGCTATTTAATGAATTGCGTGTAAGTTTCATTCAACGTGACTACGTGCGTAGGTCAAGTTTGACGACGTACCCTTCAATCATTTATCTAGTCAACTTTTTAAATCGTATTAAAATAGATGCTCGCTTTATATAGCTATCATATAATAGATGTTTTCTTGTCTGTCTGATAAACTTTAGATTTTGAATTAAGTTCCCCTAGATTGCTAATTTTACACAGTGTGCGCCGATAAGAAACCGGTTACGTATGTAAACCGCGCGGTGCGCGACTCGACGCCGCGCGCCGCCTTGCACCCGTGGGAATTTCCTCTCAACCCTTGGCAACGTTTACACGCCGACTTCGCGGAATGTGGTGGTAGGAAGTATTTAATTTTAGTGGATGCCCATTCTAAGTGGATCGAAGCCACGGATGCCGAGTCCACTATCACTATTTTTAGGTCAATATTTGCGAGATTTGGGTTGCGGACTATGTTAGTCACCGACAACGGTCCACCTTTCCTCTCGTCACCTTTCCAAGAGTATTGTCGTAAAAATTGTATAAAACACGTAACGTCAGCACCATACCGTCCACAAGGTAACGGGGCAGCAGAAAATGCCGTCAAGTCGGTTAAGAAAGCGGTCAAAAGAGCTATTCATGAGGGTGAAAATGTGCCACAAGCGCTCAGTAAATTTTTGTTCCAATATCGGAATGTGGAGCATGCGACAACGAATGTGGCACCAGCAGTGGCTTTACTAGGACACCGTTTGCGAGGGCGCCTCGATGCTTTGCGGCCGGATGTGGGGCGAGTGGTGCGTGCCGCACAGGATCACCAACTGAAAAGTAAGCCGGGACTTGACCACGACATCCAAATAGGGGACACCGAGCTCACTCGGGGCTATTCAGATAAAACCCCAAAATGGGTCGAAGGGAAAGTGACCCACAAAACCGGGCCGGTGTCGTATAAAGTCGATGTAGGCAAAGGGTTAGAATGGCGTAGGCATCAGGATCAAGTGATACCCATAGAACGTAGGAACAGATATTCCTTGTCGCGGCCAAACGTTAACTCCTCTCGGAGCGACGATACCACTTGTCCCGGTACCGGTGCTGACGACACGTTTGAAGATGCAACGGGGGAGGAGTTGTCGGAGACGATGGATAAGGATATCTCCTTATCAGTGAGTAGGAATGATAACCAGCAATCAGATGGTGCAACCACTTCGTTGCGTTCACCGACGCCTCCGCCCCCGGGTGCGAGCGCCCGCGCTGTCAGGGCGTACAACCGAGCTCAGCAGCTAAGTAAAATTGTCGGCTAAGTGGTTAAACTTGTATTAGTAATATAAGTGTGTTAATAGTAATATTGTTGTGTAGTCTCGTGTTTTCTATGCTTAGCTGTAATCTAGTGTAAGGGGCATATTTATTTTAAGGGGGAAAGATGTAGGGTTTTAGAATACGAATAATGTGGGTAGGTGTTTTTCCTTAATAAACTAGTTAGCTGTTAACCACCGCCTTTAACTTACGTTCCACTAACCACTTAATTTTTTCTTTCAAATGTATAAATTTTTAGTCTGTGCCCTTTTTATATCGATAAGTAGATATCGACAGTTTACTGGATTCCCTACTAGGCCGCCATACTGCTTTCCATTGATTCATAAAATCCAAGTTTAGGTAGGCAGTTTTTTTTCGTAGGTATGGCAGCTCTTGATACTCTAAGGTCAACACTTGTAACACGGACAACCATAGACATAGTAAATATAAAGACTTGAAGCTACTACGAAATTCATTCATAAAATCATATAAGGAAAACGCCAACCTCCATATTGCGTTCAAACGTAGTGGGGATGTAGTAGCACCTGATTGGTCAAATAAAATTGCTAGTGATGCGGTGATAGAATTTTAAGTATCGATATTTTCTCAAATATTTAAAGAACGAAAACCACTTTCCATACAATAGTGAATGACTTTTGAAATGCCATTGACTTTTTATTATTCTATCGCATAATGGTACTGGTATTACTGGTTAATAGATACTAAAACATTTTTTACATCTATAAAACTACAAAATCAATCCATACTAATATTATAAATGCGAAAGTAACTCTGTCTGTCTGTCTGTCTGTCTGTCTGTCTGTCTGTCTGTCTGTCTGTCTGTCTGTCTGTCTGTCTGTCTGTATGTTACGCTTTCACGCCTAAACCGCTGAACCGATTTTGATGAAATTTGGTATAGGAATAGATTGAACCATGAGAAAGGACATAGGCTATGTTTGGTCGCGATAACCGACTTCCACGCGGGCGGAGCCGCGGGCAAAAGCTAGTATGATATAAATAGTTGAACAAGAAAATATGTATTTGGAATATCACCTTCTACAATGGTAGGCCAGCCTTAGAGTACTTAAAGTACTATACCACAGTCTAACGATTCATACTATATACAGTTTGTTGACGAAGCGGCCTTGACAGAGAAATCGTGCGGGGAGAGGGGAGTGGTGGAGACGGGGTGTTATTCGGTACAGCCATACATTTCACTCGGTACTAAGGATTCAGGGCTGTCTCATTTGTAATCACGTTTTTTAAATAATATTTTTTTGTGACTCCATCGCAGCTCCGCTCACATGGATGTCGGTTATCGTTACCAAACAGCTTATGTGTTAATCCAGGGAGTCAGCTAACTCCATACCAAATTTCATTAAAATCCATTCAGTACTTTTTACGCGAAAGAGTAACATACATACGTCCACCCATCCTTCAATACTTGCAAACTTTTACGTTTATAACATAACATAAACTCACGCCTGTATTCCCCGAAGGGGTAGGCAGAGGTCCCAATGTAATAGGTGGCGAGCCTATTGCCATTAACCGGGCACTTATAAACATGCGATAAATACACACATAACTTCGAAAAGCATCGAAAAGTCATTGGTGTGTGCCATGGTAAACCTGGGATCGAACCCGAGACCTCGTCTCAGCAGTCCATTACCCATACCACTAGGCTACTGCAGATCATCACGTTTATAATATAAGTAGGATAATAATATTGCCTGGTGATAGAGCTATTAAATTGATAAATATAAATTTAGATAATAAGAAATTACTTCCATTTTTAAATTAAAAGTAAGATTGAAATAAAACCACTTTTTACGGATTCTATCGCGATATATTTGTTATTATTACTTTTTAACTTTAATTTAAAAGTAATAATAACAAATATATCGCGATAGAATCCGTAAAAAGTGGTTTTATTTCAATGAGTGACATTCGCGTAAACTTCAGAAAATATCATAAAAGTATGATTTTATACAATTCTCCTTGATTTTAATTCCGAAGCCTCAAGCACACTGCAACCTGAGAACACAAAAATAATCGGCATCCACTTAAGCTACCCACGCACGTAATTATGTAATTTTTCTTTCAAATGTTTAAGGCGGGAAGCGGGAGGCGGGAGGCAGGAGGCGAGAGGCGGGAGGCGGGAGGCGGCAGACGGAGTCGAAGAGTACGATTGCCTGCCGGCAATTGTCTAAAATCGGTATTGACGACCATTTTAACGACGATCAAAGATGGTGGAAGTGAAATTTTCAACAACATCAATATGGGTATCATTTTCGATGTTTTCGTGGTGACTAATTACGAATATTTTCATCCATTTGCGATCCAAGATGGCGGACGAAAAATTTCCAATAAAGTCAATATGGGTATCGTTTTCGAAGTTTACGGGGTTACTGATTGCGAATATATCATCCATTTAGAGATCCAAGATGGCGGACTCAAATTTTCCTACAAAGTCAATACGGGTTTGGTTTACGAGGTTTTTAGAATTGTTAATTAAATTACGAATATTTCATCCATTTAGCCATCTAAGATGGCGAACTTGAAATATCCTATAAAGTCAGTCAGTATAGATTTGGAAGTTTTCGGGATTGCTAATTAATTACGAATATTATTATTCATGCAGTCATCTCGGATTGCTAAATGAATAGTATATTCGTAATCAGCAACCCCAAAAACCCCGAAAACTATACCCATATAGATTTTGGTGAAAATGTCGAGTCCGCCATCTTGGATCGGTATATGGATGATATCTTCGTAATCAGCGACCTCAAAAACCCTGAAAACGATACCCACATCGATTTTGGTGAAAATTTCGAGTCCGCCATGTTGGATCGCCAAATGGATGATATATTCGTAATCAGTGATCCCAAAAAACCCTAAAAGCGATACCCATATCGATTTTAGTGAAAATTGCGAGTCCACCATCTTGGATCGCTAAATGGATGATATATTCGTAATTAGCGACCCCAAAAACCCCGGAAACGTTACCCATATTGATTTTGGTGAAAATTTCGTGTCCGCCATCTCGGATCGCTAAATGGATGATATATTCGCAATCGCGACCCCAAAAACTTTGAAAGTATACAGAGTATAAATATATTATTATTGAATTTACGTACCGAGACAAGTCACGACGTGATCCACTACGCACCCCGTGTCAATATCAATGCGTGTCCGCGTGGCTGCTACGCGTGTCATTAATGCAGTGTGGACGTCATTTGTCAAGCAGACAACGCCGAATATCCTTTGAAAAAATCCGACTCCGACGGATCACCTCGTGACACGTAACTTTGATCCGTGACAGTACACGAATCAGCGTCCACACTAGACCCGAACAGTACATCGTAACACCGTACATTGTCTTGACGTTTGAGTGTTCGGTATGGATAGAGGCGTGTCAGTGGCCTGTGACATTGTCCGCTTGACAAAAACCCGTCCACACTAACGAACTGACACGCGTGTCTGAGGTCTGACACGGTCACGGAGTACTGTACCGCGTAAATGTCACAAGTGTGGACGCACCTTAAGGTTCATGGTTGTCATATCTTATCAGTTACCACAGATTAAAAGTAAACGGAATGATACATAAAGGAAGGTGTCTACGGAATAAAGCGTTGGTGGGCCCTCTTGAGGCCCTATAACAAAATAGCATGTGTATTTAGGTAAAAATAGATAAATTCTCTATCTTATTTGAAAGCGGCAAGATTAATAAATAAATAATAAATATTCCACAACATTCTACATAGATTTGAACTAGAATGGATTGCATCTTGCTGCTCGTTGTCGTGCAGTCGTGCACGCCTTGGACCACTCACTAATGAGTAGGTACTATGGTTCCGATTTAAAGGCAGTTGTGATTTTTTTTGGTTTTCTGTTGTGTTCATAGCCACAGAGTAAGTAATATACTACGTAATTCATAGCTTTTATTTTATATGTAGTGATAGAGCTTATAGATGTCAAGAAATGACATAGACTAAGAATAGGTACACTATGGTTACGTCTTTCTCTGTCTACGGATATAGGACATAGACATAGTACATATAGAAGACTTGAAGCTACTACGAAAATCATTCATAAAATCATATAAGGGAAAACGCCAACCTCCATGTTGCGTTCAAACGTAGTGGGGATGTAGTAGCACCTGATTGGTCAAATAAAATTGCTAGTGATGCGGTGATAGAATTTTAAGTATCGATATTTTCTCAATTATTTAAAGAACGAAGACCACTTTCCATACATAGTGAATGACTTTTAAAATGCCGTTGACTTTTTATTATTCTATCGCATAATGGTACTGGTATTACTGATGAATAGATACCAAAACATATTTTACATCTATAAAGCTACAAAATCAATATAATATAAATATTAGAACAAGAAAATGTGTATTTGGAATATCAGCTTCTACAATGAGAGGCCAGCCTTAGAGTACTTAAAGTACTATACCACAGTCTAACGATTCATACTACATTCAGTTTGTCAACGAAGCCGTCTTGACAGAGAAATCGTGCGGGGAGAGGGGAGTGGTGGAGGACGGGGTGTTATTTGGCACAGCCATACATTTCACTCGGTACTAAGGATTCAGGGCTGTCTCATTTGTGATCACGTTTTTTAAATTATAATTTTTTTGTGACTCCACCGCAGCTCCGCTCACGTGGTTGTCGGTTATCGTAACCCAATATGCTATTGCCTATGTGTTAATCCAGGGAGTCAGCTAACTTCATACCAAATTTCATTAAAATCCATTCAGTACTTTTTACGTGAAAGAGTAACACACATCCATCTATCCATCAATACTTGCAAACTTTCACGTTTATAATATAGGTAGGATAATAATATTGCCTGGTGATAGAGCTATTAAATTGATAAATATATATTTCAATAATAAGAAATTACTTGCATTTTTAAATTAAATGTATGATTTCATACAAATCTCTTTGATTTTGATTTAATTTCCGAAACCCTCGCGCCTTAAGTACGGTAGAGTAAGAACATAGGACTGAAATGGCGGATTACATAACTTTTCATTAGGGGTACCTACTAGTGAAGTAACTCTAGGAAACTCCAGTTATCACAAGGAAAGTCTGACAGAAAGCCCTAAGCAGTAAGCACACTGCAACCTGAGAACACAAATAATCGGCATCCACTTAAGCTAACCACTTAATTATGTAATTTTTCTTTCAATAGTATAAACTTTTTGTATCGAATAAGTACTTATCGACAGTTTACTGGATTCCCTACTAGGCCGCCATATTGCGTTCGGTTCATTCATTAAATCCAAGTTTAAGTAAGCAGTTTTTTTTCGTAGGTACGGCAGCTCTTGTTAATCGAGATCATAAACATAGTAAATATAAAGACTTGAAGCTACTACGAAATTCATTTATAAAATAATATGAGGAAAACGCCAATTCTCCATCTTGCTTTCCAACGTAGTGGGGATGTAGTAGCACCTGATTGGTCAAATAAAATTGCCAGTGATGCGGTGATAGAATTATAATTATCGATATTTTCCCAAATATTTAAAGAACGAAGACCACTTTCCATACATAGTGAATGACTTTTGAAATACCGTTGACTTTTTATTATTCTATCGCATAATGGTACTGGTATTACTGATGAATAGATACTAAAATATTTTTCACATCTATAAAACTACAAAATCAATATGATATAACTAGTTGAACAAGAAATTACTTCCATTTTTAAATTAAAAGTTAGTTACGCAAAGACTGTAAAGAATCTTTGTAGATTTTACGTCCTTCTGGGCGAATTATTCGAAACTCCGGTTATCACAAGGAAAGCCTGACAGAAAGCCCTAAGCACACTGCAACCTGAGAATACAAATAATCGGCATCTACGTAAGCTAACCACTTATTTTTTTCTTTCAAATGTATACATTTTTAGTCTGTGCCATTTTTATATCGATAAGCAGTTATTGACAGTTTACTGGATTCCCTACTAGACCGCCATACTGCTTTCCATTCATTCATAAAATCCAAGATTAGGTAGGCAGTTTTTTTTTCGTAGGTATGGCAGCTCTTGATACTCTAAGATCGAGATATAGGAGAACAGAAATGACAATGACATTAAATCATAGACATAGTAAATATAAAGACGTGAAGCTACTACGAAATTCATTCATAACATGGGTCGTGGTCCACCTGCTTAGTCCACCTGGGTGGACCACGAGCACTTTTTCTTGCCCGTGGTCCACCTCAGTTCACGTAGGTGGACCACGGGCACTATTTTGGGCCGGTAGTCCACCTATAAACAATAATATGCAATCTCTTTCCGAATAGATGAATTCATTCATCTGCTCCTTGAACTTCGTTCTGATCTAGCCACTCGAAACCGTTGCCTCGTAATATATTCTTTTGAAATGATTGCCATCATTATTTATAATTGATAGAAATGGGTGCACCCAGTAATTTCTTTTCTGTTTCTTTTTCTTAATGCGTCTTAGCGCAAGCAAAAGTAGGACCCGTGTAGTGCGATCCATGTCTCACTAGAAACTGGACTGATAGTTAGCGTCTTGTCGTACGACTCCGTAGGCAATGCGACATCGCATCGTCTTGCGGTGCGACATCGTTTTTACGATGCGACGTTGCACCGCAGTGTTGTGGCTGAGCCCTTAGGTCCTGAAATATGTTTTTTTAAATCGAAAAGGTGGCATGGTTCTATTGTATAGGGTATTCCAGTTTTATAAAGTAAAACCTTTAAGAACGGGATGGTGCTATGGCGTTGTTCTCATATTTCAGTAAGTTCTTTTCGGCATTAATTTGTTTTTTCCAGTTTAATTTGTTCTTTCCATTTTTCAGTAGTAATAAAATGTCAAGATCACACGGAATTAATTTTAGGTGGACCACGGCCCATAGTCATTTTTGATTTGCACATTACTAAACATTTAGGTGGACCACCGGCAAGAAAAAGTGCCCGTAGTCCACCTACTTGAACTGAGGTGGACCACGGGCAAGAAAAAGTGCCCGTGGTCCACCCAGGTGGATTAAGCAGGTGGACCACGACCCATGACCGATAAAATCATATGAGGAAAACGCCAATTCTCCATCTTGCTTTCCAACGTAGTGGGGATGTAGTAGCACCTGATTGGTCAAATAAAATTGCTAGTGATGCGGTGATAGAATCTTAATTATCGATATTTTCCCAAATATTTAAAGAACGAAGACCACTTTCCATACATAGTGAATGACTTTTGAAATGCCGTTGACCTTTTATTATTCTATCGCATAATGGTACTGGTATTACTGATGAATAGTTACTAAAACATTTTTTACATCTATAAAACTACAAAATCAATATGATATAACTAGTTGAACAAGAAATTACTTCCATTTTAAAATTAAAAGTATGATTTTATACAAATCTCCTTGATTTTGATTTAATTCCGAAACCCTCGCGCGTCCTTTACGGTACAGTAAGAACATAGGACTGAAATGGCGGATTAAATAACTTTTCATTCGGATACCTACCTACTAGGCAAGTCGAGCACTTCTATTTTGAAGTAAATATCTTTTATAACAAAGGTAGTACAAATGTATATATATATATACTGGGTGTAAGGGGAACGCTCACGAAGCCGAAAACCCCTAGTAGTCATGTCGTCCAAACCGTATCCGGTGACGGCGACTCCTAAATATTTAGTTGGTCCTTATGATGGGCTCTAATATGGCTTGCAAAGCCGAACTTCGACTTGAAGACACGATCGCAAGGCGTACAGTATAGCGCCAGATGAATTATACGTATAGGAGTAGGAGGGTTTTAGACGAGTCTTCCGTGCTTGACATTTCCCGTCAAGGTCTTCTAGACGATTTTCCTCAAAAGAGTCGATACTAGCGCAGGCCCATATCGATTTTATTTTTATGCCAATGTGTTATGTACCTGGAGTACTACTAAATATATATATATAATAGAATCTTTGTAGATTTTACGTCCTTCTGGGCGAATTATTCGAAACTCTGGCTATCACAAGGAAAGTCTGACAGAAAGCCCTAAGCACACTGCAATCTGAGAATACAAATAATCGGCATCCACTTAAGCTAACCATTTTTTCCTTCAAATGTATAAATTTTTAGTCTGTGCCCTTTTTATATCGATAAGTAGTTATCGACAGTTTACTGGATTCCCTACTAGGCCGCCATACTGCTTTCCATTCATTCATAAAATCCAAGTTTAGGTAGGCAGTTTTTTTTCGTAGGTATGGCAGCTCTTGATACTCTAAGCATTAAGTTATGATTTCTAATCTAACTTCACTTCAATCAAATTTTATTAATATTTGATCACGAACTCGCGCTTACGAGTGACGGCGGCATTGAATCATTTTCAGTATTTTAGTAATTTGTCGGAAGCTGTTAACTCTTCAAACATGGGAATAAAAGAAGCTAATATATATTTAGATAACCAGTTTAATACATACTACGCTGGCCAAACTGTGAATGGGCGAATAGAATACGTTTTCGACAGTCCTAAAAAAGTTCGAGGTATGTAGAACATATGTTTAATTGTTATTAAATATATCTCAAGAAGTCTATGAGTCATACATTGAAATGAGAATGTAAATGCAGTTTAAAATACAGCTGGTTTTTTAAACTCAAATTTTTCTTTTTTTTTTCTGAAACAATGTTGTTATTCATGTTAATTGTTAGAAGTTTATGCCAGTATCAAAACACTATTTAATAAGGATGTGAAAATAGTACAATAACATCAAAAAATTGCAATAGAATCCTTTAATTTTTTTTTAATGATTTTTATTCCTGTGAATCTAGATACCTTGCACTTATAGTCTTTCTTATTAGGTATTCATGTCAAAATCAAGGGAGAGGCGCATACAGAATGGGCGGAAAGTACGCAAAAGGAAGACTCCCAAGGCAAAACTGAGTCCATGGATACTCTGCACACTGGGCATGAGGAGTACTTCCAGGTATCTTACTACCTGTTGGGTAGCAGTACAGGTGAGTGGTCTTGATTGAGTAGCATCAAGTCTTATTTGGGTAGCAACAATGGTATATCAACAGTATGATGTCATGAATAACTGTATTGTAACTTTTTGTTGGTGTAGTGAATGAAGTGTTATTCAGTGTGAATTGATGTCTTATTTGAATGCAAATATTGTTAGTACTTCTTGACCATTGATTGTTTAAGTATTTTCTTTTTTTTTTCTATTTTAGATTTAAACCCCTATAAGCCTAAGGTATTTTATTTAGGCTTGATGTATATCAAAATTTTTAGTGTAAGCTTTAAAGTCTCATCTATATTTTTAATTGACCATTTTGATGAGGCAGCTACTAAAAGATGTAATACCACTATTTAATTATGTGATTGTTGCTTGTGAACAAAACAACTTATTGTGGAAATGTGTAATAAAATAAGTAATAACATTGTTATGAATCACATTATTTTCCTTGCCAAATCATAATGTTGACTAACAGTGCATATCTGTTCAGTATGTATAAAAAGCTATTTATATTTATTGACATAATATTCATAAAGATAGTGTCATGACACCAATATTTTTATTTACTTAACACAAGGTAAATCAATTGTAAGGCATATCTCAAGATATTTCTTGAATAGTTGCAAAATGTCAAAGTTTGAACTGCCGTTAACACATTATTTCATGTTGTCTGCACATTAAGGCAGACTGTGATTTCATAGTCAATGCCTCCCATTTTATTCCTATGTGCGACCCCTATGTGTGTATATACAACACTGCTAGCAGTAAACTTGATATGTTAAACTGAAAAAACATTGGGAAAATGAAATGCTCAAGTGGACTTGAACCCGCAATCGTTCCCTTACAGGGGGAAAGCTGTTCCAACTTAGTTAGCATAGCAAATGCTATAAAAAATCATTCAAATGTCAATCTGAAATTGAATAAACCGCATACTGTTTTATCATATTAGCCTGTGATCAAGTAACCGGGGTAACCGGGGATCAAGTGAACTTGGCCGCTTGCCCACTGTGAACCTGTGTGTGTGTGTGTGAAGCCTGCCAATCGCTATGCTTCATTCTCCCGAAAAGTTTAGTTTATGAATACGAATATTTTTCGCGTTTGGGGTATTTATTTATTATTATTTATTTATTTTGTTGTAAATCTTTTTATATATTGTACATCTGTGTCAAATCAGGAAATGAGATCGAGATCCCAGCTGGCAAGCAAGTCTACAACTTCACCTGTGCCTTGCCACCGGTACTGCCATCCTCATTCGAAGGCCAGCATGGCTACATCAGATACACTGTGAAAGTAACACTTGACAGACCATGGAAGTTCGATCAAGAAACCAAGATGGCATTTACTGTTATTAATGCATTTGATCTGAATCTCAATCCATCATACAAGGTAGGATATTTAGTTTTTTTACATTATATTGTACCTATTATCATCTATTATGTATTATCTAAAACAATTTTATTTAAGGTGATAGATTGATATTTGTTGTAGCGAATTTATATGTAAAGAGCATTCTGGTATGTGATTCATAAACTAAGGAGAACTAGTTACAAAGATAAGAAGTCTTTTGGTAGTGATGGCAGAAGATAGCTAATTTTGATAGTTTTCCACAAGAGGTCAAATGCTGGCCTATAGAATCCATATCCATACTAATATTATAACAGCGAAAGTAACTTTGTCAGTCAGGCTTAAACCACTGTACCGATTTTATTGAAATTTGGTATTAGGGTAGATTAGAGCTTGAGAAAGGAGCTTATTTAATACATCCACACGGGCGGAGCCGCGGGCAAAAGCTAGTGTAAAATAAAGTGTAATGTAAAGTAAAGATTCCACTACTCTGCTAATATAATCTATCAATTAGCCGATTACAATCCACTACTGAACATAGGCCTCGCCTAATATGCGCCATAGCATCCCTTCCACATTAATTTTGTTCTAGGTAATTACTGCTTCCCTGTCAGAGCAAATGACTCCTTGAATGGCAATGGATCTGACAATCTCAAAAGAGTATCTAAAAATATAGTATTTTTTCAGGAACCAATACACATTCAAATGGAGAAGACTTTCTGTTGCTTCTGTTGCGCATCTCCGCCATTATCAGTGGATGTGCAAGCTCCTGTGTCTGGATATGTCCCTGGACAAATAATACCTATAAGAGTTGATGTAGAAAACAAGAGCAATGTCCAAGTGCATCTTGTTAAAATATTTATACGAAAGGTGAGATAAATAGATATACCTACTTACATGTTATTGTTACAGTAGCATTTTGTTATGATTTAATCTTTGGTTTATTGTTTGTTATATATAATAATAATAAATAATAATAAAGCCTTTATTCTCTGACTACGAGTTTAACAATAAATGAATAAGTATATATAAACTTAATTTTCTTGTTTAATTGTGCATTTAATGATTATTGTGGCATCGCCCTCCTCTTATCGGTCAGGTTGTCCTTGGACATAGGCCTCCTCCAGGCATTTCCAACTTTTCCTGTCTCGCGCTGAGCTTCTCCAGCCTTTTGGCAAATCGTCCTCCCATCTTTTTATTTGCCTTCCTCTTCTCCTTTTCCCGTCCCTTGGATACCATTCAGTGATATCCTTAGTCCACTTCCTTGTTTTTGACCTCCACATGTGTCCCGTCCAGCGCCATTTCAAAGTTTTTGTCTTGTTGATGACGTCAACAATTTTCGTTTTTGCTCTGATGTTTTTGAGTGTTTGTTTGTCTGATAGACGGATACCCAACATACTGCGCTCCATACTCTGTTGACACACTTTTAATTTCTGGGTTGTAGCGGCTGTGAAGGCCCAAGTTTGGCAGCCATATGTCAGTACTGGTAGAATACACGTATCCCAGACCCTCTTCTTCTCTGATACTGGTATATGTTTGTTTTTCATTATTTCCTTTAACGACCAGTACCTTGCCCAACTGTTATTCACTCTTCTTTGTATTTCTTTGGCAGTTTGATCTTTTGGTGCTATTAACTGACCCAGATATATATATTCCTCTACATATTCAATCTCCTTGTCATCTACTATGATCTTGGACTTTATGCTATTGGTCATAATTTTAGTTTTTGACGCATTCATTGTTAGACCAGTCTTGTTGCTTTCTGTTGAGAGTGACTGTAACATGCTTTGTAAGGTTATAGGGTCTTCTGCAAACAGTACTAGGTCATCTGCGAATCTTAGGTGGCTTAACGTGGTACCATTAATGTTTATTCCGGTCTCCCAATCAAGGTTCTTGAAGATTTCTTCTAAGACCGCTGTAAAGAGCTTGGGTGATAGTGGATCTCCTTGTCTTACACCTTTTTTCACTTCAAAAGGCTCGCCAGTTCTCTCCAGTTGGATTTTCGCCGTGCTGTTTTTATATATCGAGTAGATTATTTTGGTGTATTTATTATTTATTCTTTGGTTAGATAGGGCTTTATATATGAAACTGTGGTGTAGGGAGTCAAAGGCTTTGTTGTAGTCGACAAAGCCTATATAGTATATTTTCCTGTACTCGTTTAGTTTTTCTATCAATTGTTTCAACACATGCATATGGTCTATGGTGGAAAAATCTCTGCGAAAACCGGCTTGCTCTTTAGGTTGTTCTTCTTCTAATGTTGTTGCTAATCGTCCTAATATTATTTTGGCAAAGACTTTGTATGTGTTGCTCATCAGACTTATTGGTCGATAGTTGTCGATTTTGTTTTTATCGCCTTTCTTGTGAATTAGAACTATTGTTGAGTTTGTCCACTGTGTTGGTATTTGCTCTGTATATAGTATTTCATTGAATAATGCCGTTAAAGGTTCATCTATAACATCAATTAGTTGTTTTAATAATTCGTTCGAAATTTTATCCTCTCCTGGCGCTTTGAAGTTTTTCTGTGACATTATTGCTTTCCTTGTCTCACTTGTCAGGATACTTGGAACTACTTCTTCCTCCTTTGTAGTACTCGGTGGGATATCAAAAGTTTCGCATTTGTCTATGCTGTAAAGGTCCTTGTAGAAGTCGGTAGCTGTTTTTGAAATTTTCGATCTGTTTGATGTTGGTACGTTGTCTTTGCGCTGTATGCTTGGCATCCATATTTTGTGTTCTTTAAGTTGTTTAAGGGCTTTTTTGATACCTCCTGTTTTTTCAATTTCCTTCCTGATAGTTTCTATTCTTGTTACTTGCTGGTGTTTTCTTATGCTTGTCGTGATCTTTTTACTGATAACTTCTATTTCTTTTATATTGGTTTTTCGATCAAGTATTAACTCTTTTCTTTTTTCCATGAGTTCTCTAGCTTCTTCTCCCACTCTGTCTTTCTTGCTTTTTTCTGTTGACAATTTTTTCCCCACATCCAGTATATGTTTTTCTAATATATCGTACTTTTCTTGCATTGTCTTGATTAAACTCATTTCTGGGAGTGATTCTTTCAATTTGACAACCATTTCTTCCGATATTTTTACAGTTGTGTATTTAGCATCACCTGTTTTAAAGTGACTTCTCGACCTTGTTGTGTTTTTTGTGTTAAAAGTTGCTCTGACCATCCTGTGATTTGTATTGAAGTTTAGCTGGTTGATTACTTCTACATTCGAGAGATGTTGAGACATATTAGTTATTACGAAGTCTATTTCATTTTTATACTTGCCATCTGGCGAGATCCAGGTCCACTTTCTATTGTTGTGTCTTTTGTAGAAACTGTTCATTATTTTTAAATTGTATTCTAATGCAAAGTTTACTAGTCTCTGTCCGTTGTTATTTCTATTCCCAGAACTATAGCAGCCCAGTATTAATTCTTCGCCTTCCTGCCTGGTCCCCACCTTGCTGTTAAAATCTCCTATTATAATTTTTTGTTTATGGGTCTTTTCCATCGTTTCGTGCAGAGTTTGGTAAAAATTTTCTTTTACTTCCTCTATTGTCTCTTCTGTTGGAGCATATATCTGGATGAGGGATATTGGTTGTTTGGTTCCGGGCAGCTTGATATCTAGTACGGCAATTCTGTCAGATATTCCTCTAAATTCTTCGATGTGTTGTCTATGTTTTTTTTTAATTATAAATCCGACGCCATACATCCCTTTCTTTTCTCCATGATAATAGAAAATGAAGTCCTCATACTCTCTGATTTCGTCTCCCATACGCCTTACTTCACTTAATCCAATGATATCCCATTTCAAATTGGTTAGCGCTTGTCTTAGCTCTTCTAGTCTATCTTCTGTACTTAATGTTCTTGTGTTTAAGGTTGAAATGTACATTTGCTTGTTTTCGGTTGCTCTTTGGCTCTGAGGATTTTCTTTATTGTATTGTTGTTTAAAGTTTTGTTCTTCTGAATTATGTTCTTTTAATTTCGTTTGTTCTAAATTCTGTTGTTTAAAATTTGTTGAATTTTGTTGTTTCAGTTTAGTCGGAGCTGTTTTCTGTTTTTGTTTTTGTTTTTGTTTACCTTTGCCTGGAGGGTATTGGTCTAATATCCCACGGGGACCAGCCGGGTTGGGATATGTTTTGTTTGTGTTGTTTTTAATTTGTTGTTGGTTGCTTGTCCGGTTGGCGATGCCTGCTGGTTGTTATTGCCCGCTCGTTGGGTAGCTGAGTGAACTGCTTCTTGCTCCTTGGAGAATATTGGTTTTAGTAACTTTGTTTGGCGCTTTATTCGAATCTGCTATAGCTAGTCTATCTGCGGGTGGCGTGGAAGGTTGTCTTTTTCTTTTTTCGTTGTTCTCCTTATCTTTGATTATTAACTTGTCATAGCGGATGTATGCTATATTTCCTTTCTCGGTCTCTTCCTTAACTTTAGCTTTCAGCTCACGCCGCTTCTCTAATATTTCTTTTGGGTAGTCATCCGTAGCGTAGACATCTTTTGGAAAGTGCTTGTTGTTTTTTAATACTTCTGTCTTCCGCCATTCCAGTATAAGTTTGACCAATACCGGTCTAGCTCTGTTTTCGTTTTTCCTTCCAATTCGAGTGACTTTACTAACCTCCCAATTGTCCCATTCCCTGATTTTTGCTTTTTCACTCATTGAGTTCAGAGTAGTTATGACTAGGTCCATAAGATGATTATTATCTTTTTCCTGTTCAGCAATTCCATGTATTATGAGGTTAGCTTTTCGGTTTTCTTTTTCTAAAAAGTATGTTTTAGTTTTCAAGGAAAAGATTTCTTCCTTTAGTTTTTTATTTTCTTCCACCAACGGTTCAAGTTTTTCTTCAAAAGTTTTTGATAATGCAGTCGTCACATTTTGTGTTATTTCGACTGTTTGTTGCTGCATTTCTACCCTTAATCCTGTCCACAGTAAATTCATTTGTTCCTTAATCATTACCTGCAGTTGAGTTTTTTCCCCAATATCTTGCGAATTCATTTTGTTGTGGTAACACTCAGTACGCAATGTACGTCGAAGTCCAACGCGCAATGTATTACGTTTGTTCGGCTTTGATGTTGGCAGCCTTGACTTTGAGCTAATTTTCTCTTGTCTATATTCTAACCTCCAAATCGCGTCTTTGTTTTGATTGTGAATATTTCACTATTTTAGCACTTGATTTGTCACTTTTTATGATGTATTTTATGGTTTGAAACTAGTTCTGCGTTATTATTGTGTTCTAGCGTCGTTTCACTTCTTTTTTCCAACAAAATTATTTTTAATTAGCGGGAGCTACGAATTACGAATTATTGTTATACCTTGCAATTAATTAGGTATTTGATAGTGACTGTATCAGATATACTCGTGTTTTCGTACATTATAAACCATCCGGACATTCCGGACTTTGTAGTCCTTGCTTAAAATTCATGTTAATATTATAAACCTTTTCACGCCTAAACTACTGAACGGATTTTGATGAAATTTGGTTCAGAGATAGACTAAAGTTTGGGAAAGGGCATAGGATATGTTTGGTTGTGTCCATCAGAATGGCTGGTTGTCTGCCTCTTTTAGCATCGAGACAGTGATTAAATATTGCTACCTAATTGCTACTATTTGCTACCTACAATTAAATAATTGCTACCTCTTTAATTTTGAAAATATAAGGATTAACAATGTCACCAGCCATTCTGACGTCAGAATGGCTGGTCAGCGCTTAGTTTGAGTAAACGTAGTAGTAAGGTGTTTGTATTTTTTTCTGCCAACCGTAGCCAACCACACGTAAGTTGCAAATAAATAATCATAACTTTTCAACTGATATAGTTATAAGGCTGAAATTGATAGATGAGTAGGTAGCAATTAGGTAGCAATTATTAAAGCAAAAACAAAAACTCAACTCTGTTTAGTTTACTCAAACTAAGCGCTGACCAGCCATTCTGACGTCAGAATGGCTGGTGACATTGTTAACCTTATATTTTCAAAATTAAAGAGGTAGCAATTATTTAATTGTAGGTAGCAAATAGTAGCAATTAGTTAGCAATATTTAATCACTGTCTCGATGCTAAAAGAGGCAGGCAACCAGCCATTCTGACGGACACGTTTGGTTGCGATAACAGACATAATTTTATATTTTCTAAAAAATATGTTTGTTTCAAATCAGGTGGTGACCTACAGAGCAACATCTCCAAGTACTCAGACTAAAAAGACGAAAGACATAGTGCTAACTATCCAAGAAGGCCCCGCCCCGGCTGGAAGCTCTAAAACATGGAACTTGACCCTCGAAGTGCCGCCAATACCGCCTTCCGATCTCGTCAACTGTAACATTATCGATTTGGATTACGACTTCAAGGTAAAATAATGTATGAATGTATTTACATAACATAACATATAACATAAACTCACGCCTATATTCCCCGAAGGGGTAGACAGAGGTGCTAGCACCCACATTTCACCAGTTTGTTTAGGTCCCAATGTAATAGGTGGCGAGCCTATTGCCATTAACCGGGCACTTATAAACTTGCGATAAATACACACATAACTTCGGAACGCATCGAAAAGTCATTGGTGTGTGCCATGGTAAACCTGGGATCGAACCCGAGACCTCGTCTCAGCAGTCCATTACCCATATCACTAGGCTACCGCAAATACTTGACGCTACCGATGAATGTATTTGACACATTTATGTATTATGTTACGAACTGCACAAAATTCGATTTTGGGTACCTAGTCCATTATAAATTAATTATAATACTGCCTCGCTAATGTAGGTATTTGCTTGGAATGTAGCATTTTTTTTTTATATAACTTTAAGTAGTAATGGAAAATACTAGTATCACAGAGGACAGACTATGATTAAGTAATCTAGTATTCTCCCTAACCTAAGGATTACTGAGACCCTCACGTCGGCAGGTACTTCTCTATCGTAAGGCCGACAATGCCGACAGACTATGCAATATATTATAATGTCCGGATTGCCTCGCAAACTGATGAATGATCGACTCTAATGTTACATTACAAGCGATTACTCCTGGTGAGGTAACACCTTTAAGTGACTAGCTGCGAATTAGCTTTTGGTTATTTTGTACCTACCTAATTGGATGACGTAGCTTTGAACCAGTCAGTTAGAACGACCTCAAGTATTTATGACCCGAGGTCGGCCTAAGCAGAGTATATTTACCTAAACTTCGCGGAAGTAACATTATTAAGAGTACGATAATAGGTAAGTAATGCCTAATACAAGAACTATATTTAAACAAGAAGTCTATCGCTTCTGATGCGTTTTTTTTGTTTGGTGTAAAAGTCTTGGTCAGACTTATGAATCTTATGTTAGTTAAAACACGTAGGTATGGCTCACGGAGGACAGAATATGATTAAGTAACGGAGATGCCCCATTGATAATTCTCCTAATAAAAACGCGTCGCCGAATGCGGGTGGGAAGAGAGACGCGCGTGGTGTCAAAAGTCGAAGGACGTCATAGGTATAACGTTCCTACCGAATGAGTCCATTTGACGTTTGGATGGCACGCGACTCGATTGCCTTGCAACAACTCCGCTATCATTTCTTTCTCCATGGTATGGCTCCATTCATCTCTTGGGTCTAAAATGTGCTCCGTACGCGCAGTACACGTTTCTTGGTTGTATTTTGAAGATAACATGGGGTACTACTGCGGTGGATGAGCCCAAATTCACCAAGACTATTATGAAACACTCCCGAGGAGGGCCAAATCCGTAAGGGATGGCCGTGGGTCAGCCGGGGTGCGAGGGATATGTCGATGACAACCTCACCTCCGGCCTAGCACCACGACCCACAGTCGGCGTGCGGTTTTAGTCGGTTCGAGTGCTACATAACCTCCCCTTCCGGCTCTGGTAGGGGGGGTATCCGAGGGGATTTCCGCACGAAAAAAAAAAGACTTATGAAACAATCTGCGTGCGCTAGGCTTTTTTATATATCACGATTTATGATTATGAATCGAGCTATTTATCGTAATTGACGCAGGCGAAGCCGCTGGCATAGGCAAGTAAAAATATTATATAAAAATAGTCGATAAAACCAACAATGGTTATTTTGAGTTATTTTTATTGTTAGTTTCAATGACATTATTTATAATGACTACAGATTGTTATCGTCATTATAAAATATGCGGGACTTTCATAAAATGACGTCTAGATGATATCATACTGCTACCTTGTGTGTAAGTAGGTACTGAAAACAATATTATTTAAGTATGTAAATAAAAACTTACATTACTACCTATACAAGATTTTATTCCTGGGGTTGGGAATCGGCAGTTGCTGCCGTTAAAATAAGATAAGCGAAATTAGATAAGCAAAGCGAACCCCGGGTTTTGAGGTGAAAACCTTAGATGTTGGCTTCATAATGGTTTAGTAGACAAAGGACTTATTCGCAAAATGACCTGCAGCTAAGAAGATGATGATAATAGCAAATTTATCGCTGGAATCTGAAGAGTTTGTTTGAACATGCTAATCTCTGGAACTACATGTGTGAACTGATTTTTTTTTTTCATTTCATAACCCACTTATTGGGGATCTTCATAGGCATTAAGCCTGAAACCAAACGAGCGTTATTTTTTGAGTTGTGGGTTGGGTGATTTTGGTCACTGCATTCCATTTCATAGAAGACTTCTGTTTGCAGACTACTCATTTTGCGTCACTGTGTGAATCAAATAGGATTTTTTTATGAAACTGAATGCAGCAAAACATAAATTCTGCGAATCACAACTCAAAAAAAAAATTACGCTCGTTTGGCTTCAGCCTAAGCTGTCTACACGCCGGAGCCGCACCGCACTGCCGGTACGAAACCGGCCTTGCCCACCGCGGCGGGCAAGGCCTTATTTTAATTATTCTGCCGGCAAATTCATTAAAATAGGGCCGCTGGCCGCCGGCTTCGGTGTGTAGACAGTTTTAGGAGCCGAACATGATACAAAAAGATGAGAAAGAAACGCCCGTCTCTTTGCGATGCGATAAAATAGAACCGAGTATCTACCTACAGTGGGTGACCCGTGGGGCACAGCCAATGTCAAGTAATATCATGCAAATGTAATTCTTGACTTTCATTTTATGCGCTCCAATATGTACTAAGTTTCTTTCGGTACACACCTATGTTATTGCAGGTGTTGATCTGATCAACAGCATTGCATTATAAGCAATTAAACGATTGTTTTGGAATTTTTTCATATAATATTCCCACACTCAAAGTTTCTCACATAATTTAGAACGGATGTGATTTAAGCTACGGCCAAAATAACAGGGTTTTTAATATAATAAATCTGCTACCGAATTATTTGGGCGGCTCTATTGTAACAAATAAAAAAGTGTTTTTTCTGACAAGGCTTTATCCTGTTGTCTAGAGTGACGTCCAAGTGCCTCTGTTTTCGTGCATTATTACAAGTAGCCATGTCGGGGCGCGTGATGTCGTATTTTCAGCAAAATTTTCGATATACTATATTATTATACTAGCTTTTGCCCGCGACTTCGTCCGCATTAAGTTCGAAAGAAAGGGCACACTGCTCCCGTTCCCGCGACCCAGATGAAGTTCCTCTAAGTTTCTGTGAGCCTGGTCCTTCATGCCAATGTACCAGAAATACTGATCCCGTGACCGCGACCCACATAAACCTATACCCGGGATAAAATAAAGGTCGAATGGGAGGAAAAGTATCATATGTCCATCCCCTGGTTTTAAGTTACATCCCCACCAATTTTCTGCCAAATCGGTATAGCCGTTTTCGACTTATAAATAGGTAGTGTAACTAACACGACTTTCTGTTATATATATATATTTTGGCGATAGATACCATATTTGGCGGCACATTTACCATTTGAAGTATCAAAATTAGGCGGCAAAGCTACTATTTTGAGTATTAAAAAACATATTTCCTATTTAGAACACAGAATAAATTGTTACAGGTTGAATGTACAGTATCTGGAATGCACTTGGGCTTGAACGGGAAGAAATACATAGCGATCGGTACTGTGCCTCTGGTGGGTATGGCTGGCCAGGCGCTCCCGTCAGCCCCATCGAGTCCGGGTAACGGACAGCATTCACCGAGTCAACCAGCCGTGTTGCCCGTCGGCCCGGGACAACCTGCCCAACCTAATGTTAGTACATTATTCTAAGAATACTTATTTAGTACTGAAGCGAGAGTAGTATGTCAGGATCGTAGCAAATGGAAATCCTTTATCTCTGCCTACCCCTAAGGGAAACAGGCGTGATTTTATGTATGTATGTATGAATGAGATAGGATTTTTTTTGATCGGTCCATGCGAGACTCGAACACGCGATCCTTCTCTTACAGAAATAATGCTTTGACCACTAATCTCCTGGATTTCGCCCGAACCAATCCAAATCTTTTTACTTATATATGTCTGCCTTTAGGGCTAACTGTTCAATTTGAATAGTGAGCATATTAAATGCTTTAAAATTGCATTCAAATGATTAAGTATTGTTTTAATATAGACTACTTTTACGATATGCTCTTCTTTTCATATTGAATGTAATTCCTACATTGTTAATCAATGACGTAATTTATGAGTGTTTCAATTTTTATTTTATTTTGTCTCGGAAAGTATCAACGTCCACGACTTAAATGATTTTTTCCTCAATTTAAATATACCTACCTACTGTGCAGTAGGGAAGGGTGTTTATCAAAAAGTAAGTGGGAAAAAACTTACCTGGATCTATTTTGTCATGTACCGTACGATCCATTTAGAAGCCAGAATTAATTGGGTTATAGCGATCCCTCGCCACTGCTCCTGTGATTTTTTATGCAACATAATTTGACATTATGTCTAGTCTTCAAAAAATCTTTTTTATTCCAGTCGCCGTACGGGTCTGGTGAGCCGTCTGCTCCAGGAGGATGGGTAGTGCCCGGTGCGCCGCCGCCCGTTCAACCGCCTTTCCAAACGTTATACCCAACACTTAGTAAGTACCCTAATTAATATACAATTTGTGTACCCACTTGTTATTCTAAGCTGACTGTAGGTACTTAATAAAAAAATTGGTATTGGTAGAGGCAATCGACTACAGTCGGTCATACAGACAACATAGCAAAAAGGCTCGCTCTGCGGCACGGGTACGCGTTAATATTCATTAACTCGTTCAATTTATGAGATATCCATAATCCATACTTCCATACCTCCATACTAATATTATAAATGTGAAAGTAACTCTGTCTGTCTGTTATACTTTCACGCCTAAACCGCTGAACCGATTTTGATGAAATTTGGTACATGGGTAGATTAGACCTTGAGAAAGGACATAGGCTATGGTCGCGATAACCGATATCCGCGGGCAAAAACTAGTATCAAATAATTTATGAGTTAGTATATCATATTATACAATTATCTGGGCTGCCCTGTGCCCCTACCCCATTCCCGCCTCACCACCGTAAACGTGACACGGCTTCAAACATATCTATGACGCTAACCTACTTGAGGAACGAGCAATTAAATTAAACTAATCATAATGTTCCTCTTACCTGCACTCTTGGCACGCCATTTATTTTAGGATAATTTAAATTTAACTCATTTAAAAACAAGGGTCATCTCGAATACATTAGGAAAAAGTGAATCGTTCAGGTGGGCTTAGTGGCTAGAGCATTCCCCCTGTAAGGGAAAGATCGCGGGTTTGAGTCCCGCTCGAGCGATTCATTTTTGTTTTTCAAATACAAATATATTTTACTAGCTTTTGCCCGCGGCTCCGCCCGCGTGAATGTCGGTTATCGCGACCAAACATAGCCTATGTCCTATCTCAAGGTCTAAACTACCCCTATACCAAATTTCATCAAAATCGGTTCAGTGGTTGAGGCGTGAAAGCGTAACATACAGACAGACAGACAGACAGACAGACAGACAGAGCAACTTTCGCATTTTTAATATTAGTAAGGATTGCGATATACTGGTATACAAAGATGTTACAGGAAATACAATTGGGTTCCACGTGACCATATTTCAGCCAGATTGGCATGCAATAATTTTTTCCCGATATATTCGACTAGCTTTTGCCCGCGGCTCCGCCCGCGTGGTAGTCGGTTATCGCGCCGAAACATAGCCTATGTCCTTTCTCAAGGTCTAATCTACCCCTATACCAAATTTCATCAAAATCGGTTCAGTGGTTAGGGCGTGAAAGCGTAACATACAGACAGACAGACAGAGTTACTTTCGCATTTATAATATTAGTATGGATTTGTATAGTTAGCATACTAAATGCTTTAAGAAATTCATTCAAACATGAGTCATCATTAATGTCACGGTATAACAGCGGCTAACGAATGAATCACACAAACAAAAGCGCGCGTGCGCAACTTAGGTCATTAATTCGTCGATGTGAGAAAACTATAACCCTGCCAATTTTCCGTAATCAGTTTAATACCTACCGATAAGCCGTGCCGTGTTGGTTGCTGGTGGAGTAGAATAGGACCACGCCAGCTCTTCTTGTGGGTGTCTTAAAAGGCAACTAAGGGATAGGGCAGTTCTCCATCCGACAGTAAACATACAGCCCAAGACAAAGTGCCCGCTTAACGGCAATAGACTCCTATTTCGTGGAACCGAAAATCATAGTTGACGACACGTGGATGTTAATACATCTCTGTCTACCCCTTCGCGGCTTTACGGATGGACCTACTGATATTAATCTTATTTTTGTTGTTTTACAGCTGAGCCGGTTTATAAGGAGTCTCCATACACCGCTCGCACTATCCAAGATAGGGGAGAGTCCAACCATGTAATGATAAGAGGACCAAACAATTTCGCGCCATTCTATCCAACGTACTCTGCCGTCCAACCGCCGCCATTACCGCAGTAACTCACGTAATCCTTGAGCTTGTGCATTTTACAACATTAATATTAAGATGTACCTATCTATTGAATGTATTTGGATGTGTAATCTATATTTTACGAATAGAGCTTCCGTCTTTTGGCACTAGTTAGGTTGTGATATTAACATTTATATTTTAAGGATATTACTAATTTTATATGCAAAGACAATGGCGTTTTAGAATTATTCCCATAAATTAATATGAAGCTTATGAAACTATCAAGTCTGATAATTTAGTAAATAAATCACCTTCATTCTAATCAGTTACTACGACAGACCACCCAAAATAAACTGGCAACACCGGTCAGTGTTGCACAGTAGACCCATTTTGGCTACATAAATTAGCCCTCAGACTAAAAGAATAACAGACGGAATGTATAGAACTAGAGAGCGAAGTCGCGAACCACATAAAGTGATACATACTAAAATAGTTCTATCGCTCGCACTGTTTGTGTGCACGCACGAGTGTGCACGATGGTACAGTCAACACCATAAGTTGATTAACACTAAATATTTTACAAATCTTTCTTATATTGGAATGCATCTGTCTATAGTAAATGTAGTGTTATGATTCCCAGAAGACAAACTTAATTTACATATTCAATGTTTTTTTTTTCACAATTTTATGTAAGGTTTAGGGGCCACAGTGTTCAATAAATTAGAATTTGTTAAGCTACTTTTGTAGTTGACTGTACCACTTTAGTATTACTTTATTATTCTTTTAGTCTGAGGCTCAGCCAAACACTCATCCTTGGCTAAATATTTTATTTTATCAAAGATCACCTAAATTTTGCGCTCAATTCTTACAAATCGTCCATTGCACTTTGTAGAGCTATTATTCTAGATATTATTTACTAATTTACACCAAAAAGTATATGGAATGTTATCCAGTTTTGATTTTGGACTCAAATAGTATTTATCGCTAACATTTTTTTTTGTGTTTAGGACACATTCACGGATGTTGCCAATTGGTCTAAACTGCATTTATATTAAGCAGTAGGTACCTATCCCTTGTATAGAATATACAATAACAATTTGTGATTTAAATTCGTTCGAATCGGACAGTTTTTCTTTCCTGATTAAATTATATAATGTAAGTGTTAATAGAAAACTTTCTATTTTACATAATTGCTTTTTTGGCAATCGGCAACATCCGTTGATCGCGTTTTTAACGTTAATTTTATGCATAGGATATTAAATTGATATAAATGACGAAATTCGATACTTTAATTGCACAAAATAGTGCTTATGTAGTGGTATTGCCTTATTGGGTAGCTATAAATTATATAATGGCTTTGTGCATATTTTGATTGAACTATTATAGGTCGGCAAGTAGTATGAACGAAAGCTTTAATTCAGTGCCAACAGTTTACTATTGCAAAACATAAATTTTACACTTGTTTGGAAGCTTTCTCCTTAATGTGGGTGTTGAGGAAAGTGAAATTTGTTAGAAGGGCACGCAATATTAACATAGGTAGTATAATGTTATGAGGAATTGCACAAATTAGGTATAGTCGATAAAGGACTGGTTGCACTTTTTCGTATATCTAATATATAAAATTCTCGTGTCACAGTTTTCGTTGCCATACTCCTCCGAAACGGCTTGACCGATTTTGATGAAATTTTTTGTGCTTATCCGGTATCTATGAGAATCGGCCAACATGTATTTTTCATCCCCCTAAATGGTGCAGCGGGAACGGGATCTGACGCCACGGGTGCAGGGAAAAATTGGCGGTACGAAGTTCGCCGGGATAGCTAGTAGTTATATGTAAATGTGCAACCGTATCTTCTTTGTCGGCTATACATAAAGTAAATAAGTGGCTGACGCACTTCTGGCTTTTAGGATCAATCAGAGATAGCAAGCGATCGCGGATACTTACAGATATATTGCCGTTCCCAATAACATATCTGCAGTTATGAGTAGATCGCACCTCCAGATAAACAGTCAAGTTCGAAGTACTTATACTCCATTTGGGTATTTAAATAAAGGTAATTTTGTGGCGACTTTATAAAAACACATATTTATAAATAAACTAGGATAACTGTTTAACTAATGGTTCAATTTTTAGCTTATTTTAGTTTAGATATGTCACATCAGAATTAGCTTCAATATCTGTTTTTAGTCTTCAAAAGAAGTTTCTAAACAGATAAATGTTTAGGTATAAACTGAGTTTTTAAATCAAACATTAAAAAGACACGTCCAGACTGTTATGTCTGGTTAGGTACCTAACCAAACTGTAACTTCTGTCCTAATATTTATAATTATGTTATCCCCTGTAAGAATAAAGCATAGATTGCTAAAGATAGCGCGTCCCTCTAAAACGTTTTATTTTTGCATTTGTAATTAATTGTGTATAATTAATACTAATTTCTATTATTTGAGTAACGTTCATAAACTAGCTTAAGTAAAATTAGTTACCCTGTTGCGTCAACAGATGGCGCTGTTAGAAAATTTACATCGCGCTAACGATATGTTTTTGTTAGTCTATAAGATAAACTGATACGTTGATTAAATAACAACTTTTACGGCTACAACTAGCTGTTTCATTTGACTCCTCCTTGGGTACCTTTAGTACGAGTTTGTACATGGTCCTTGTGAGCCGGAAGTCAACCGCGATATCCGCGTTTCCGGGAACTTCAACTTGCGGGCAGTGGATCGCTGTCGCAAACGCAAGTAACAGGAGCCTCCGAGGCTAAGTGCAGCATCGGCGAGCTTCAGACCGTGTCGTCGGTGGACGACCCTGTTCAGGTCACGGTGGGCGGCGCCCACCCATCATCAGCAAGCAGCACCAGTGGCGCATATGTTTTTGTTAGTCTATAAGATAAACTGATACGTTGATTAAATAACAACTTTTACGGCTACAACTAGCTGTTTCATTTGACTCCTCCTTGGGTACCTTTAGTACGAGTTTGTACAAATTGAGTCATGTTTTAAATAAAGCTATAACAATATTTTTGAGTTGCTATTGACAGTGTGGTCTGTGTTTTCTATTGTTAATGACTAAACATTTATAAATATTTTGCGGAATGTGAAAATAAATACCGACAAACTACAACTTCTTTCTGGTATTTAAAATTGACAAAACAATTCATTCAACCGATTGTACTAATTTTAACAAATAACGTTCCTTTGCACTTTCCTACAAACAAATCTCTATCATCGATTTCATGGGACGGGCTACAACCGATGGGCAGTAGGATTTCAGATCAATGGTAGAAATATTGAGACATTAAAAAAATAACAGAGATTGATGATGTTTCTATCTTTATTATCCCGGATTGATAGTAGATACGTTATTGGGAACGGTCATTAGTCTATAGCAAGCTTCTACAACCTCCAGTGGCTTAATAGTTGCTTAAATACTTCCCGGCAGTGTTAGACTACAGAATCTCCTGACTCAAGTTTAAGACTCGATTGTAGTATGATGAATGGTAAGGGGTTAAATGTTAGACCCAAGAGTAAGGTGTGACAAGAAAACAACGATCCCTTTAACATTATTTAATAACCCTGGTAAATAAGTATATGATTGTCAGCCAATGTGATACAAGTGTTGTGAAGACAGGTATTTAATTTGACATAGATGGAGGACTGTATTTTAGACATGTTATTACATAATAAAAGTAATGATACTATAAATCTATATTGTAAAATTGTGATCCCAATATGCACAAGCCAGAATCTCCACAGCCAGCAACTCATAAAATATATTTGTATATATAACTAATAAAGGTGTAGTTTTTCCAGTTTAGTGGATCATTTAATGTAAAACTATCAACAATAATATATGTTAAACATACTCGTATAATCACAAAACCCATTTTTTTAAAGCATTCTGTTATGCTAAAAAGGCTAACTGTAATTTCATTTTGTAATGTTTATACACAAATAAAGCTGCATGATAAATATTATGATATTCTTTATTGATTTTCCTTCACAGTCAAAAACAAAGTAAACCATCTAAGACAGTCCATTTTAACACATATGTACATATAATAACAGGAGACATTAACAAATTATATTATCCTTATAGAAACCTTACTATAATGATCACTAGCCGCATTTTGACTAAGCGAGCAGCTTCGCTAAGATTTGCATCAGTCGGTCAGTACGTGCCTTGTCCGAGCGTGTCACAGGAAGGATGAAGCATGTAAGGATAGAGTGAATTGGCGGGCTGTTGTATCTGCCTACCCTTGAAGGAAATAGGCGTGAGCGTATGTTTGTATGCATGTACGCAAAGGCGCCTAAATAGACTTGAGGCGCGCACTCAATTCGACTGTATTTTGCTTTGCTAGGAAAGAAGAAAGACATGAAAATAAGTTTTTAGCAAGGCTGACTTTATGCAGCGATTATGCACGCATGCAACATGCTATTTATGTTCACTGGTTCGGCCTTGTCGCGTGCAACTGCCTCCTACAAAGAATTCTACAGAACGAGACTGCCTTGTGCAATAAACTTTGCGCGGTAAACGTCCGAGGCTGCTCATTCAGTCAGTATGCGGCTAATTAGAAGACAATTTTAGAATACTTCAAGGTTAACTTCGTTTCTGAAGGTCACATAATAATCCTTTGGACGACTGACTTATAAAAAAGCTTTTACCGTTTATCACTAATGGGAGCCCCATATCATAATGCAAAAACATTAAAATTAATATATACTTATTAATTTTTTATACGAACTTATGTATTTCCTTGTAAAACAGTCAAAAATATAATAAACTTCATATGGGAGTACATAAATATAAAATTTGTACAAATTGTATGAGAAGGAAAAACAATAGAGTTTGTTTGATAATGGTTGTCTATAGATCTGACTCTCACATAGTCAATGTTATTATGGAAAAAATATTGTGAAATCCATTGTGGCAAAAACAAACCAACTATAATCACTTTTGTGTAATCTAATAAATTATATTTACTGTCTGAGCAGTATTTTTAATGATTCTTGTCTCATGAAAATAAAAGTGAGCTTGTTTTCTATGCAAATAGAGATTGTATTATTGGCGTACCTTGATAAGATACTAAAGCTATTTCGATGCTACTTGAAACGAGTGAGCAGGACAATTTCTTTTTGTAATAAGATTAATGTTTATTTTCCGTTTGAAATATTCCGCGTTCAAAAATGTTGTTTCGAACATGGTACCGTTTCGCAATTTATTTAATTTCATGTAGGTTCCTTTTTACTTTCATCAATATTTTGAAGATAGATTTGAAGGGATACAGATCCCCTGGCTAAAATAGTCTTCGATTTTTTTCCACCGACATAAGTCCTGGGATAGACTGGATGCGGAAGGCGGATTAATAGGAACAATGGAGCTAATTAGGAGAGGCCCATAATAGGCTGGTTCTATAAGCGCGTGTGTTAGTTTCTTTTCCTGAGACCTGTGTATAACAATGTCTACAGTACTAAATAACAGCAGCAACACGTTTGGGTAACGTCGAGTTAGTGTAGAAGTATCTAATGGAAGTACGATTAATCATTAACGTTTAAATTTATCATAGAGCGTGTATCCTTCAGCGTGTTCTTGTATTTTAACTTTCTTAATTTTGTCGTTTCAACATCCTATAAAAATCTATCCCTGTAATGGAACGGTTACATTTTACCGTACGCGACAACCCGTCGCGTAGGTTCGCTCCGCGCGTGACACAATTTCTAAGTTTCGAGAGCGATTGGCTCTCCAGTACGGTCGATGGGCGAAGACTAACAAAGTCGCGGTCGGATTCCGCCGCCGGCGCGACCGCTCCAGTCCCGCAACTGTGACGCGACGCGGGACGTGCTTCTGTCTCTCTCTACACCCGAATTTGGATCGTCGACGGTCAGGCGTGCGGTGCGCATCGGCGTCTCTCGTCAGTACCGTGTGCTTCCACCCCGGAGGAGTGAGGTCGGCTGTGCGGCGCGGCCCCGCGGCGGTCCGCCCGCCACTCTCAGTACTGGCTGCAGCGCGCCCGGAACCCGCCCTGGTACGTCGAGTCCTGCGACAGCAGCCCGTCCGGCTGCGACGGGCAGTCGGGCGCGGCCGACTCCTGGCTGAAGTCGGGCTGCGACGCGCCCTGCGACAGCGACAGCGGCTGCGGCTGCTGCGACAGCGGCTCCTGCGACAGGCGCGGCGGGCGGCGGCGCGCGGCGCGGGCGGGCGGCGGGCGGCCCAGGCCGCGCGGCGCCGGGAAGGCGGCGGGCGGCACGGGCGCGTGCAGCAGCGCCGCGCGCTCGGGGCCCACGTAGGCCAGCGGGTCGCGCAGCGGCCGCGCGCGGTCGTACACCGAGCCCGGCACCATGGCCTCGCGCGCGTCGAACATCGACGTCGACATGAAGTGCGAGCCCGGGTTCTGCGCGTTCACCAGCTTCTTCGGCTTGGCGAACTGGATCGCCGATTCTTTCAAATTCGAGAGCGGCCCCTCGGTCAGCACGCGCCGCTCCTTGTAGAACGCGAGCAGGTGGTTCCACAGCGGCTGCTTGCTCAGCACCTTGGGGTTGCCGACCACGATGAGACCGTACTTGGCCCGCGTCAGGGCGACGTTCAGTCGCCGCGGGTCGCTCAGGAAACCGATCCCCTGGTGCTCGTTGGATCTCACGCAGGACATTATGATGATATCCTTTTCCCTGCCCTGGAAGGCGTCGACGCTGGCGACCTCGATCTCCTGGTACAGCTTTGCGTGCAGGCTGCCCTGGTACTGCATGTGTTGCACGAGATAGGATCTCTGGCCCTCGTAGGGCGTAATGATACCGATCTGTTCGGGGCGCACGCCAGCTTTCAGGAAACGCGTAGTGAGTTTCTCGACGTTCGCAGCCTCGGTTCTATTTAAATAGGACGTTCCCGATCCCGCGATTTCCTCCTGTCCCTGTGTCACATAAAAAAACATGGGCCGATCTGCCCTCGGCCACGGGAAATCGATTTTATGTAAACGGCGCTCCTCGGCACTTACGCCGTTTTGGAGAGAACCCTCGTAGAAGAAGTCGGACGGGAACCGCGACAATTCAGGATGCATTCGGTATTGAACTTCAAGGCGGAACGGCCGAATGCCGAGGACGACCAAACGCTCGAACAAACTTTGACTCAGGCCCGCCTTGGCAGCTTTCTTGCACATGACGACGGGGCCGAGCTGGCAGTGATCGCCGACGAGAATCAGCTGCCGGGCGCCGAGCACGACGGGCACCATGCACTCGGGCTCGGTGGACTGCATGCCCTCATCGATGAGGATGGACTGGAAGCGCATGCGCGCCACCCGCGGGTCGCCGGCCCCCACGCACGTCGTGCACACCACATCGGCCGCGTCCAGCAGACGCCTCTCTGCCGCACGACGCAATGCCCGATACCTTCTCTCATCAGCGGCGGACAATTCACCAGCTTCCTCCTTTAACCTCGTAAGCTTCCTCAGTTCGCTATCTGCTGAGCTCAGAGCTCTCGCTTGCTCGTGCAGTGCTAAAAATGACACTGACGATTCCATCGCTTCTCGGGACTTGGCACAAAGCCTGACCACTTTCAGTCCAGTTCTATGGATCTTCTCCGTAAGTTGATCCACTGCTGTGTTGGAAGGAGCGCACACGAGAACGGGTCCGCTGTTTTGTCTCACGAGTTGATACACGATGGTCGCTGATGTAACTGTTTTACCAGTTCCTGGTGGTCCTTGGATTAGAGATAGGGGACGCTGTAGGGCATGCTTTACTGCATATACCTGTAGAAATAGAATTAATAGATATTAGAAGTTAGTGAGTTTTAAAATAGTCGTGTTTGAAAAGATGTTCTGTAATATTTTTTAATTTTACAGAATTCGTTTTACCTGAGAACGATTGAGATCAGGTAAGTTAGGAGCGCTGAAGTGTTTGGGCAGGTGTACACGGAACAGTACTTCTTCGACCTCGTGACCGAGCAGACGTCGGTAGATGTACCCCGACACGGAGGAATCGTCTACGGCAAATTTACGCAGAGCTAGTTGCATCCTGTATACAAAATGAGTAATATGTTAAGATAATTCATAATTATGTAAACAAAGGCATAGCATTTCCAAATCAAATGGCCAAAGCTTAATAATCTATACAACATAATTATGTTGCAAAAAGCTTTGTCTTTTTAGATGCGCTAATTATGGTCACCTAAAAATGGCTTAACATCTATTTTTTTATAGTGTCATCGTAAGACTGATCAGGTTAAGGCTTTGAATTTCGACGTCACTTAGAATAATACTCCTGTACC
The DNA here is from genome assembly GCA_914829495.1 of Eilema sororculum. Lineage (NCBI taxonomy): Eukaryota > Metazoa > Arthropoda > Insecta > Lepidoptera > Erebidae > Eilema > Eilema sororculum. The sequence goes on along the minus strand of OU618552.1, from coordinate 11,042,442 downwards.
GACTAACTGACCTCGACAGCCTTTGCAGCGTAGCGGTAGCAAACGCGGCCGCCACGCCGGAGGTGCGAGCTTACTGCCCGCTCAATGATAATACTTGTATGCATGAATATGGGTACATATTTCTATTGGTCTGGTCGTGCCTCGGAGAGCACGTTAAGCCGTCGGTCCCGGTTGCCATACGAACATCTAAGGCAGTAGTTATGGGTAGTTGGAGCCCTAAAAAGTCCAACAACGAATCTAACTGCATTGCCTCGATATCGCCTTTGTGTTTTCGATATCAGATGGCAGTCGCTTCACACAAAATATCGCAGTTCAGCCAAATCCGCAGTTACACTGGCAAAGTGGACCACATACTCCAAGATGAAAAGCTTCGGATGCCACTGGGTTTAATGCTACGCTAGAATGAAGAAGACTAACTGACCTGTCAAAGGAAGTACTCTTCCAAATGAAGTCGACCACAAAGTTCGAGGTGCAGTCTAGCGGAGCGCCCGCGCCACTCTTCAGTTCAAGCCCTACGTCATCGCCGTAGTTGTCGGGCACTTTGATCACGTGGCCCACGCCCGACCATGCCTTGTGCAGCTCACCCACGTATCTGAAATGGAACAAGCACAGATAGGGTTCAGTATTAGATTTTAGTCTTATGATGTGGGTTATTATTTGAGAATGACACTATGATACTTAGGTAGAGAATAACTTTTTTTTTATATAGGACACGTCAATTTGACTTTACCTCGCCTGATGTTAAGCAAAGGCAAACTCGGAAAGAGGGTCACCATCGGAAACATGTACCATGTTAACAGTGGTGGCACTCACTGGAGTGAATCCACCAAAATCCCAGAGAGATCCGGTTCTTAGCATTCCATGGATTCACCGTGCGGTCGCCGGGTCCATGGCGTGGTACAGAGAGGAACACTGTGACGGCGCCTGGGACTTGCGACCCAGGTGTAGGTTTAGGGTGGCCACCTTGTGATGCATCAGCGCTCACCTCCACCGTCGGTCGTGTTCCCCCCTCTACCTATCCAAATTTGGTAAGATCCTATCAACGCCGTTTTAGATATTCGTTTGAGTAAAGAGCTTACTGAAGCTCTTGGCAATCCGAGGTCTTTAAATAAGTTATACAGGGATTTAGCTGGAATTCCCCTTGTTCCTACTTCCACGGCGTAGAGTTTAACCACATAGACATTTTTGGTTAACTCGTTGGTCAGGTCAAAGTATTTGTTTATTTTTATAGCGTGGTCTTTAGGTATGTTAGTTCCCACGGTACTGTGAGTTCTACTAGTACTGCACGCTTTTGCTGTTTTGAAAATAGGAATATATCGGGTCTGGATGACGAGGCACAAACATCCTCCGGTATTTTATAGTGTTTCTCATACGAATCTGCGAGTAATGTCCAGTCAGCGGCTGCTATCAAAATTGAGTACGGCTTTTGATTTGTCTTTTTTGAGCAGCCTTCCTTTACAAACGCGACGTCATTTCTTTGGTTTGTGGTTAAACCCTTTTTCGCTCTAGCTACCGCCAAACTTACCGCCTCACGTACGATTTCTAATACCTTATCATGTCGGCCCGAGTAATGACCCCGGTCTAATAGCGTCCTACAACCCACCAGTAGGTGCCTAGCAGTACCAATTGCTTCACCACATGAGTTACATGTTTTATCTGTGGCTTTTCCCCATCTGACAAGATTGCTTTGGTCGGGGAGGGTCAACTGGAATGCATTGAGATAGAATTTAAGGAGAGCCGGTGACCAGTCGTATATTAAGGTACGCCATTTTAAGGCTATGGGAATACAAAATTCACCTAGTGTTAACCATTCGTTTTGTACTTCTAGGTTCATTGCGTGCACTTTGTAGGTATTATTTTCATCTACTTGAAGAAAAGATTTTGTTATGTCTTTGTCTGACTGCCTCCTAGTATTACCCAAACCTACCCTACCAGTCTGCGAGCCTATCATGAATTTTTTATGGAATTGGAGGCGCGACTCGAGGTCTTTAGTACTTTGGTCTTTTGGAAGAGCTTGCACGATTTCGTCTTTTGATTTCGCTAGGACGTGCATTTTGGTTACTCTTAGATGTTTATATAGTTCCGATGGTTTCTTGAACGTCATTCCAAAGTTAACCTCACCCACTGATTAGCGTACAAGGCTTTAGGTCAGGCTTTCCTTTCCATACCAACCTTATGAATTCAAAGTACGAATCCTGGTCACTACATTCCTGAATAGCACTCACTCCTAACTTAGCTTAATTGAAGGGGGGTACTGTATCTTATTAACAAGTGTAGTAAGTTAAAACTATTTACCTTAATCTAAGCTCATCACCATGCATAAGCTTCATGTCACTGTCAGTTTTAGCCAGAGTGAAGTACGCTATCGTCTTCTTATTGAGCCCCACATCCCAGCGAACTTCAATACCCTCTTGGGTTTGTGATTCCTTGAGGCGTTTGTCATAGTCAGCTTCTAGCTTCACCAACGGTCCAAATATATTTTGATATTGATAGCCATCTTCATATCTAGAAAAATAAATGAGCTAATCAAGTAATATTTTATCAGATATTATTTTAATTGTGCAATGATAATAATTAGTGGTTAATATTATGATAAAGTTATCTGCCACTTCTCACACACATGTGCATTAACTGGCCAATCAAAATCCCAATAAAGGAACTCATCAGCCAGTCAAGCGTAAGTGATTAGTTTATTTCTATGATGGGTATTTTAGTAAGCCTCTATCGCCATCATCTCGCCCCACGCTTACCACCATAGATACCTAAAAACGCGCTTTGCGCAGCCTGAATATCTTGTTCTGCCACCAACCACTATAATGTAGTATTAACATTACTTCTTTGGTTGAAGAAAGTGAGCCAAGTCAACCTACCTCAAAAGTACTTGATGAGGCTCCTCATCCACACCAGGTTTCTCCAAATCTTGGAAGGTGGCGTCCACATTGTCGCGCCATAACTCCTCTAGACGTCCTATTTGTTGTGGAGTCACCTGAAATTTTGTTAAACATGTTAATATTAGTGGGAGACTTGGGGGAGATGAAACCTTCAGTAGTTATGCACACATGACCAGAGAATATACATGTGATGTAGGTGTATATTAAATTCTTTGCTCTTACTAAAAATAATACCTGACAATAAGTATCTTACTATTTTATATGTTTTACAATAACATAAATCTTAGGTCTTACCTGACGGGCTCTCATCTGCTCAGCCTCAGATGGAACTTTCACAAGCCAGGATAGAAAGGCTCGATCCGCTGTAATGAAATGAGAATGTATTGATTAGTAATGTTTTTTACAACTGGAACATCGACGACTGGACGGACAGTGCCTCTGATGTGGTCAGTTCATTCGATTCCTCCTGTTTCATGTCATGTCACATTATCATTTTAGGAAAATAAAAAATTGCATGTCTAATTTTGTATTAGCTACAAGCCTAGAAGCATAAACAAATTGTTTTACAGTTATTGAATACTAGGTACTTATGGATAAGAATGTTCTTATCTATGAATAGTGATAATGATAACTGTGCAACAAATAGAAGGCATAGTAGTACTTGACTAAGTTTTTTTTAATATGGTTAATGTTTTATTTTAACAAAAAATAAAACAGTATTATTTTATTTTTTTACTATTTCTGGTATTATTAACAAGAACACTTCCAAGCTGGACACATTTTAAAATGTTAAAAATAAAAAACCCGACTGCCGCTCAGAAGATAGAAATAAGTTTGATAGCAGGCGGTACCCATTCATTTTCTTTCGGTTTATGATTGGCAAATGGGTACCGCCTGCTATCAAACTTATTTCGATCTGTTCAGTGGCAGTCGGGTTTTTTATTTTTAAATCATGTTTTTAACCCCCGACGCAAAAACGACGGGGTGTTATAAGTTTGACGTGTCTGTGTGTGTGTGTGTGTGTGTGTGTGTGTGTCTGTCTGTGGCATCGTAGCACCCAAACGGATGAACCGATTTGGATGTAGTTTTTTTTGTTTGAAAGGTATATTAGTCGGGAGTGTTCTTAGCTATGTTTGAAAAAAATCGGTCCAAGATGGCCGCCGCCACAACATGTCGGAATTCATATTTCTTCATAACTCCCTCAATATGGGTATCAAATGAAAGAGCTTGACTAGTAGATCACTTAAAAAAATATAAAATAAAAATTAAATTAAAAATTTAAAAAACCCCCGTCACAAAAAACACCTCCAAAAAGTTGAAAATAAATGGAGTTTACCTTTTAACTTTAACGGTTGCCATGTCGGGGGACCTTGAATTGTTCCGATAATAATAACGGAGTGCTTAACCAGTTAGGGTCCCCCGACATGGCAACCGTTAAAGTTAAAAGGTAAACTCCATTTATTTTCAACTTTTTGGAGGTGTTTTTTGTGACGGGGGTTTTTTAAATTTTTAATTTATACTTATTTTATACTTTTTAGTTATGATATGACATGTTTATCTTTTTGTAATCTTCTTCTAATAATCTTAATTTTGATACCCTACTCGATAAGTTTGAGTCAAAAATAATTTTGACAATATACCTTTTGGCGCCAATAATCCGCCATTTTGATTTTCTCGAAATATATACCCGGTGTCGAATCAAATGATACTTCACATGTCCAAATCCGTCAAGCCGTTCAGGCTGTAGGCCTTGCCAAATAAGTGAATATACATACATAGTCTCGAACAACATTACCCTCCTTCCTTTGGCAGTTGGGTAAAAAATATTGTAAACACTTAAATTCAATCTATACAAATTGGTTTCTAAACTAGATTAAGTGGTGTTTGAACAGATGCATGAGTTAGTTGAAACTTAAGTGTACACAATATATAGCTTGTTTAATCAGTGACAAAAGATTTTTGTAGTTTCTTTCTTTGGAATATGTACGATACAGAACAAGAGGATTCACCTACACATGCACCTGGGTTCTACAAACAGGGTGAGAAAAGCATCTGGCAAGGACATGGTTTGTATGAATAAAACTTACAAATTAAGGGTTTCCACTGCTCTTGATCCCAGTTCATATCCTTGAGAGAACTTTGTGCTGCACATGGTTGGCTGTAAATGAATAATAATTACTATTTAGTTGTTGTGTTGGCTGCGGGTGGAGTAGAATAGCGCCACCACATCTCTTTCTGTGGATGACATAGAAAGCGACTAAGGTATAGGACTGTTCTCTATACTGCAGTATTTACTGCCCAAGACAAAGTGCCTGCTAGAGGCTTGCCCCCTATTACAGTTGGCAAAATGTGGGTGTTAATACACCTCTAGGGATGGCCCTGGGGCAGCCGGGGTGCGAGGGATATGTCGATGACAAACTCACCTCCGGCCTAGCACCACGACCCACAGTTGGTGTGCGGTTTTAGTAGGTTCGAGTCCAATATAACCTCCTCTTCCGGCTCCGGCGGGGGAGGTATCCGAGGGGATTTCCGGACGGAAAAAAAAACACCTCTGCCTACCCCTCCGTGGATTTATAGGCGTGGGGATATGTATGTATTCAATAAACTACAAGAAATCTCATACATAAGAGTTTTCCAATACATTAACTTTTGACTACAGGTAGGATGGATAGATTTGTATGATCTGGATGATCAATAAGTGTTGTAAAAAAATACAGTCAAAGCATAATATAAAAATATGTGAGAGCTAAATCTTCATATTATATGAAATACTTCTTTATCTACTGGCACCTAACTCTTAAATGGGTGAACCAATTCGGGTTTATTTCAATTGATTCCTTTTGGTCATGGTACCAGTATATAATTTATTTGTATAAGACTTTATCATGTAACTGTTTTTTGTCCCAAATAAATAAATAAATAAATATAGTTTGATAGGGAAGACTTCTATGATGCCTAAAATTACAGTCTCTACCCCCTTTTTTTCTTTGAATTTTATTTTCTCATGTATTGTATATATTGTACAGGTAGTATTGCAGTTAGCATAATTTAGTATATTGTATAATTGTTGTGGAATGAAATAAAAACACGTAATTGATTCCAGGATAGCTTGAAAACATATTTGGACTGCTTTTCTGAGCAGTCTGATGTCAGATGGGACTGCTAGTCTATATAAAATTAATTAGAATTGGTGCCTTTTGTACTTATGGTCAAGCATTTTATGTTTACAGCCTTTAATTTTTGTCTATTAATATGCTCAAATGAAATCTGAATAAGTTTCTAGATTGATCTCGATTTGGTTTATATTATGTAACAATATTATGCGAGCTGTATTTACTAAACTAACAAAGTTAAAATGAAAGTCACATATCACACTTTAAAAAATCAAATCATAGCCTAATTATCTTTTAATAATTTGAATATCTTTGTTTACTTACCGACAGAGGAGTACAACTACTGAGTCAGCCTTAGCAGGTATAAAGCCCAAGACAAACACATTTCTAGCACCACAGGAGTAGCACTCCAGCAGTGTCTCTCCAAGGGGTCCATCTCGGTGCAATGCGGCCTCCTTGTGCTTGGCACGTACTAAGTGGTTGATGATATGAGACCCAGAGGTGTTTCCACGACCATTACAAAACCTGTAAACATATTTAGATATTTGTGTAATGTATTCTGAACACAATATCAATCATGCAACTATCAATTGACTATGCTCTGCATGGTAAGAAGTCAAGATGAAGTCCAGATGATGAGGATCACCATTTCAGATGCTCCAAAATAGTGGTCCCTACAGATTGTAACATTCTCTCTCACAATTTAATACTTTATTTAGATACATCATAATGTATAATGATGAAGTAATGATGAAACTATATGCAAAATCTTATTACCTAACTACCATCACATACATAACATTCACTTTTAACAAATTTATTATATTATAAAAGTATGTAACTCTTATGCAAAATCAAAGTCTATGGAATTGTGTGTTTCTGAATAATTTCATCTAATTTATTCAATAGAACTTTTGTGGTCAGATCAAAGTCTCAAAACTGATTCTTATTAGTAACTTACCATTTATTACAAATGTTACACATGACTACCGTAGCTGGGTCATGTATACCACAGTATTTACACGCGTGGTCTGGCAGCTCTTTGCTACTGTACAAGGCCTCATCTTCTTCCTCGAATTGCAACTCTGCTATCGCATTAGTCACGTTCGATACTTTTGATGACAAATCTGAACGACCTAACCCGTTCACCTAGAACAAGAATATTGTAAAAATCAACGCAATATTACTACAAACTTATCCGTCACGTAATTACGTATAAGAACATAAAATTAAGGTTAGAAGGAAAACAAAATATTGGCCTGGCTTGACTAACCTGATTTGATGTTGGCAGGCCATGGTCATGCTGAGAAGCCTGTGTCTGACTCTGAGATGGAAGGGTGAAGTCAGTGAATTCGAATTCTGAGCCTTGAGTATCAGCTCCGATAAGATCAGCTTCTTCTGTGTCCAAGAACGTGAGCGTTTGCGAACTCGGTCCATAAGCATCTACACTCATTTTTCCGTGATACAGTTATATTGAATGAAACTAAGAAAATGTGTCAAAAAGATAAAATATTGCACGATTGAAACAAATTCCCATAACAGCCACGCAATAATTATCAAACGACATACGAAGAAGAATGATAAAAAATCGCCATGTTAGCACATGGTTTGTTTCCGTTTACAAACTGAATTGTGATTGGTTATATGAATGCAGGTGCAATTAAGCTCCAATCAAAAATAAGCATTACGTCAGATAACAGAATTCAACCAATGTCTACAGATGAAAACAAGGAAAGTGCACAGACTGTGACTCATTTACATTTCTACAGATAAGAAAGAAAATAGGAAAACCTAATAATAATAATTTTTATTTTTTAATAAAAATGGTATTTTAATAAAAAACTGGATGAAACGGCGATAGATTCAGCTTTCGCGATAGACTTTGTGGATTTAATGTGAAATGATCTATGGGTACAAAATAAATTAAAGGAACTAAATATTGCGACATATTTTGCAATACCTAATATTTTTTGGGTATTATGTTAATTCAACTCAAGATTTTACTGGAGTCATCACCATTCGTAATATATATTCGGATGCATACATACATTAGTACTTGTAAACATTAAGTAATAATATAAACAGGTTACGTGACATTCACCGCCATCTATCAATAACTATACGAAGCTTAATTTGTATTTGATTTAGCATTTTCTCATTAGATGGCACTACTCAAAAACTATCTGAAATTGTATCGCGATGCAGGGGTAGACCGCTATATCTATAGTCAGCCGGGGTGCGAGGAATATGTCACAGACTAGCACGATGGGGTGCGGCTTTAGGCTCTGGCATCGGTGGGTGAGGTATCCGAGGGGATTTCCGCACGTAAAAAAGGGGGTATTGCCGTATTCCCAGGTACATAACCTGATCCGTGAGCTCAACCAAGTCATCGACTAAGCGGATGGATGTGGGATCTGTTGAGTTTAACACCAAGTATTCTGTCTTCGCCATATTTAGCTTCAGACGGTCGTTCTTAAGCGCCTTCTTTCACACTTTAACACGTCGTACCAATCTTTTCCTGTCCGCGTCCATAAGCGCAATGTCATCAGCATACATATGCCACCATGGAGACCACTCATGTGAGTTTCTGATGCTGTCCGACAAAACGTTTATCACCAAGCTTAACAGATAGGGACCAAGTACGAATCCTTGGTGTACCCCGACGGTGTCGTCAACAGCGGTCCAAACCACGGAACCGGAATCTTGGTACTGTCTCAGATGGTGTCGATGTAAGCCTCTGGGACTCCTTTGGACCGCAGTGCCCACCAGATCATCTCGTGTGGCACACAGCCGAAGACCTTCTGCATGACTAGGAATAGAAAGTGCAGAGGCGTGTTCCTAGCCCTGTATCTCTCTACGACGATCTTTAAGGCGAACGCCGGATCCATAGTCTCGTGTCCGGGACGGAACTCATATTGACACTCTGAGAGGGCAGGGCACTATCCTGTTGGATCCGGGAATCAATTATCCGCTCGTAAAGCTTCATGGTGTGGGACATTATCTTTATACCTCGGTAACTGCCACACTCCTGCACCGATCCCTTACCCTTGGAGACTGGCGTAATAATATAATCAGCCTCCACTGTTTTGGGATTTTACCGGTGAGGAGGAAACAGTATAAAGATTAGCGAGGATGCCCACACCATGGGCATCCATTGCCTTCTAAGCCTCAATGCGGACTTCGTCGGGTCCGACAGCTTTCCGGTTCTACATGCGTTGAATGGCAGTCTGGACTTCTGCAAGCGTTATCGGTGGCACTAGTCCTTTATTTGGAGGGGGGTCTGGTGGCTGCACCTCCTTATGCTGCTTATTCAGCAGCTCGTGGAAGTATGAGCGCAGTCTCTCCTTCACCGCAACTTCGTCGTACAATAGATCTAGTACATGCTAGTTTTCATGCATACCTAATAAGAAAAATATCATAGTACCAACTGCGTTATTTCAGTGTATACTCGTAAGTGTTCCAACCTGTTGATTTTTCAAATATGGCGCCATTCTTTTACATCAGCTCCGCTTTCGTTGGCCAGACTTTATGTACTTATAGGTCATATTGTCATAAGCACAGTTATAAGGGTCTCATTGCCCTAAAGCCCAGGATTTAAACCCTGTGTGCCATAACTTAATTTGATAAGCTTTTATGGGAGCAACTGCCGTTTGCTGCTTCAACCTCGAGCGGTAAGTATACTCATTGAAGTCATAGCCTGGGTACAAAACTACAAATAATACTTGCCTACCAGATGGTAGGTACCAGCTTTAGTACCTACTTGCATCTATCTATAATATGATTTGTCGAGTCTGGCAGTCTGGTTCTGGTATAGCAGTTCTATTTTCGACCCAAATGAGTAAGACGCAGCTTATAAGTGTAACAACAAAACGAGATTAATACCAATACATCTGGATACATCCAGATGTAAGTAGGTATATGGGTAATTCTTGATAGTCGAGGAGTACTCAAAAGTTATTGACCAAAACTATAAATCTTGAAACCAGAGACGTGGTTCATAAAACTTTTGTCGGTTTGGCGACCTCGTTTCTTCTAATGCCCATTTTTTTAAATGGAATTTTGACAGACGACAGCCTCTGTGGTGTGGCGGTAGTGAACGCGATAACGCGACTGCTACGCAGAAGGCGCGGATTCGTACCCCGCTCAGTGCAAATATTTGTATGCATGAATATGGCTATTTGCATTGGTCTGGATGTTTCTATGTATAATATGTATGTATTTACAAAAAAAAGTATCTAAGTATCTTTATCCGCATTCTAAATTCCATAACACAAGCTAGTTAAGCTTATCATTGTGTAGAATGTTGTGGAATATTTATTAATTTATTATTTATTTTATTTTGTGGGTTAGGTTCTCTCTTATAGATTTAGATCGGAGAAAGTTGACATTAAACACGGGATTTTTAATCCGCGACCCTTTTCTAAACCGATAAAGTTCAAATCAAATACAGAGCATTGCAGTTAGACCAGTTGTTGGACTTTTTAACGTACCTAATCGTAACGACTGCCGTAGGCAATCGAGACCGACGGCTTAACGTGCTCTCCGAGGCACGACAAGAACAATGTAAATACCCATTTGAATGAATTTTACATGCACAATTCATGCGTACAAATATTTGCATTGAGCGGGGTTCGAACGCGTGCCTTCTGCCTAGAGGCCGCGTTCACTAGGTACCGCTACGCCCCACAGAGGCTGTCAAGAGGTATCACCTATTACCTACTTGTTATTTCTTATTATTATTACTGTGGTTAATAACTGCATTAAAATTATTGGGAATCAACCACTATTTTTGATCGCTGCGTTGTCAGATTGATAGCAAGTACAGTCAACTACAAAAGTAGCTTAACAAATTCTAATTTATTGAACACTGTGGCCCCGAAACCTTACATAAAATTGTGAAAAAAAAACCATTTAATATGTAAATTAAGTTTGTCTTCTGGGAATCATAACACTACATTTACTATAGAAAGATGAATTCCATTATAAGAAAGATTTGTAAAATATTTTAGTGTTAATCAACTTATGGCGTTGACTGTACCTATTGTTACGGGAGACGGGTAACGGGATTGGAAGTAAACAACTTCGTATGTGAGACCACTTTATTTACACACCCCAATAGCCAAATCTTGAACACGACACTCACAGCGTAACTGTACCGCACGATGCACTAGGAAGTCCCTGCACTTTCAGTCTTATACGCGACACTCACAGCGTGACTGCACTGCACGTTGCAATAACAGTTCACTGCACTTTCACTTCTCTTTACTTGCACTTAACTCGTTTCCCACTTTTCTTCCATTTTCTTCTTCTTCTTCTTCTTCTTCTTCTGTTCACTGTGAACACTTAAACTTAACTGTCCTTTCACCGCCTTATATACCCCTAATTTCGATCGTCTTTTCGATATTCCTTTTATTTCTCTAGAATGTTCGAAAAACATCGGAAAAATGAAATGCTCAAGTGAGACTTGAACTCACGACCTTTCCCTTACAGGGGGAATGCTCTTCCAACTGAGCTATTGAGCCACACCTGAAACACTTTAAATTTTCCTTATCTTTATATCCGTCTTTAAAGGCGACGGTGGAGCCATCTACCAACATTCTTACGAACTGTTGGAAACAATGAATGATTTTTCAACCATTTTTAAACATTGAATTTTGATGACTCCGCCCAAATATTTGAATGAATTTTTTATAGCATTTATTATGCTAATTTTAAAGTTCGAAAAACATCGAAAAAATGAAATGCTCAAGTGAGACTTGAACTCACGACCTTTTTGTTATTGTTATTTTTTATAGCATTTATTATGCTAATTTTAAAGTTCGAAAAACATCGAAAAAATGAAATGCTCAAGTGAGACTTGAACTCACGACCTTTTTGTTATTCGAACTATAAAGTTAGCATATTTAATGCTATAAAAATTCATTCAAATTCTCTAGAACGTTCAAATTGGTAACACTATTAAGTACTTAGGTACTTATTGTCTAATTAAAATCTGGAAAATAGTTTTCTCATATCCAATAGGCAATGAAAACCTTTTTAATATTTTGTGTAAATCACTTATTTAGTTCTGAGTATTAACGAGGCAATAAAATTTGCAATATCTTTTGCTTCAGTTATCGCGGCAACTGGAGCATAGAACCTCTAACACTTGGTTATTTTAGATTAGTACCAAAATGTCGGGTGATACTGATTTCATAAAAGTCGAATTATATCAAACCCAAGCGATGTGGGATTGCTTTGACGAGATGCCAACCTTTTTAACTGCATTTCCAGCTAAATTTGTGGTGACATAGTTTTCAAGTGCTTTGGAGTCATAAACTGTGGCTGTGTAATTTTTTGTTGTGATATTAGGTCATTAGTCATTAGTCATTTCCTATGTATAATATGTATGTATTTACAAAAAAAAAGTATATAAGTATGTTTATCCGCATTCTAGATTCCATAACACAAGCTATAAAAGCTTACCATGGGTCTAGATAGCGTTGTGTAGAATGTTGTGGAATATTTATTTATTTATTTATTTATTAGGGATAGATCATTGTGATAAAGAGAAAGCCTTGAAGTAGGTGAATGTATATTCAAACAGAGAACTTTTCGCAAAGTGTTATGAGCACTTCCCGAAAGTCCGCAATATGAGAAAAAATAAACATCGTTCATCGTCCGATCAGTGAACAAATATAAAAAAATTCTATAAGTAGGACCACAGACGGGAAAAGACATCAGTATCGAAAGATCAGTCCGACTAATAGAACTCGTTTTCACGTCGTCTTCGTTTGACGAGTCGGACCACGCGGTCTACTCCCAACAGAAATGGCATTCCTCTTCGTTGCGGGTTCAAGGCCTATTCGACCTATTCCGTCTGTAAGTGTCACTTGCAGGCCTGTGGCGTGTATGAGATCGAATCCATCCACAACTTATAAATATTTTTTATAAACCCTTTCTTCCTCACCTCTGTAGAAAATCATTGACTGGAAACGGACAGGAATGTCGTTATCGAGCATAGTTACGGGGTAGAGATCCGTGGCAGACCATGTTCGTAAGACATGGTACAGGCCTGATAGCGCCCCACACTATCTCTCCACAGGTGCCTTCTGCTAATTTCTGATGAATAATAATAATCAAAGAAACGTGGAGCGACTGAAAATAGTTCGCTCAGAGAGAAGCATAACGAAGCTTTCTGACCCAGCACTACCTTTAAGCTACGGTTGTAATATCAAAATAATTCCTGTTATTCCTTTTAGTCCTGTTGTTCCTTTAACAAACACAATACACACTTACATAATCCACGAGGCCTTCACCCAGCAACAGTAGGAACTACAGACTATAACTAAGTATATAATTAATGAGAGACACTGCATTTACATTTAATTCAGAAATATATTGATTTGGCGTCCGTCCAGACACAGATTATCATCAAAGAGTTTCAATTTTGTTTAGATAAATGTCAGCACTATTTGAAGGCTGAAACTACTCCTGCACTTGCTACGTAAACGCTTTTAGTGGTTCTTTTTATGGTATTTTTAATATAGCAATTCATTATCATGGGATGGCTGTTTTCAGATAATGGTGATTTTGTCGGGCAACAGACAAAAACGGCAGTTATAAAGGGCAGAGACGGGAAAAAAATTCGAGGTTTGTGAAGACCTGTGCAGACGAAGTCCATGTTTTTTTTTAAATCGACGATTGCGTTGAGGGATTCTTGACATCTTTATCGAGCTGAAAAACTACGTCGTTTTAGTTGTTATAATATTGTCTGTTGTGTTGATTGATGGCACTTGGTGGAATCCATTGTATCACATATTGACACACTTGTACTTACGTTTTCCACTATATTTATTATTTATAACCTGACCGTTTTCGGTGAAACGTACATAAGGGTGTTCTCAATATACATATATTGAGAACACCCAATATGTGTGAAAAACTTCCATTAGATTCAAATAGGGTCAGTTTCTTTCTCGCAGCTCTGAAAATCCACCATTCAAAACAGTAATCGGTATCAGACCGTATGTATACCGTATACATAGATAGGTAAATGATAACTAATTTTTGCCAGAAGACCGGAGGCAAGATGTATTCTATCATATATCTATAGTTGTTACGCTATTGCTTATTTGAAATGGATTTCATGGTCATTTCAAACCACGGAGGACAGAATATGATTAATTCAAACGGATATGTAGAAGATGGCTGCTTCAGATGTCTAGCCATCATCGTAGAGATTTACAGTGCGATACTGTGGTATCAACGTAATATCACAATGCACCAATATCTTGAACGCCAATCGTTCCACTTCAATTCTGAGTCACATGAGGCGCCGACTTCACATAAAATGCCTATTTAACGTTTGGCCATTTACACAAACATCTGAAAAGGTCTGTAATGATATTTTTATGAGTCCTTGATGCATTCTAAATCTGAGAATAATCTTCATGAGTGTTCGATATTTGGTTCAAAAGTTTGCTTGCGAATTTGATTGTTATCGTGGCACTATTTAGGATGTAAGTATAATATGGCGTTCCTTCAAGATTTTCGGTTCCCAAGCCAATCTCATCTATTCATTGACGGACTAGGTTCCGGTGAAAAAATTCGTCGAGGTTTTGACTCCAACGGTATCAAGCAGAATAGAAGCGATATTGGAGTTAGAGGCGAACCACCTATGTTTTAATGTGCTTAACTCCTGCTGTTTGAACTTATTAAGAAAGCAAGTTATCATTACATATTATGGTTTAAATAGACTTGACCCAGTTTAGTTGAAGGATGTCTGCCTCACTTCCCCTCCATCAGTTATATGGTTCTTTTATGCCTTCTTTTGTCATTTCGCGTGACGAAGTTCACCCATCCGGATAATTTAAATCATTTATCTGCCCTCAAAATCTACCCCGAGCCTGACCAAAACGAATTTCGGCTTCTGTTTTAAAGAAAGAAAAAGGCAGCTCTAATGAATGTTCAAGATGTCATGTTTCGTTATGTATACAGTCAATTAAGGGCCCTCAAGTAATGTCCAACAATATGAGGCCATATCAGATTACGCTGCAGTATTGCATTTACTCTCAAAGCTTGATGCAAATGTCTTGATTGATGGGAGCGATGACCTTCAGTCGTATTTACTTACAAAAATAACCAACCGGTTGTGTCAATTAAGATTTAACAGTGCCCTTTATACAATTGGAGTAGATACAATTATTACTGTGCAATGATTTCATTAGGTCGTTGAGCAAATTGTACGCGCGACGTACTACAGGACAATTGGTGCGGAGTGGCGCCAGGCGTGATGTCACCAAGTCTTCACCAACATACTAAATCTTAATATTCAAACATTTAAAACCATTCGTCGTACATGTCGTGAATTCAGTTGGATTTATGTTGCTTCTATATTCTCGGCGTACAAAAGCAGAAATGAAAACTGTCCGATGAAAAACCTTCGCTACATTTGAAGAACTTTCAGTCTAGTTCCTAATTGATAGCTATGAGATATTGTTATAGACGTGCTATTGTCACCTAATTGCAACGTTAAGAGTCTGCATATTGACTTTGGTTCGTTATAGTTCACTATGTGTCGTAACACTGTGTAATTTGAAATTTCAGCAATTAACGACTCTATTTTAGTTGTTATAAAATTGTATTGAAAGTGCGTGAAACACACTTTTTAGTAAACCTTCATCTTAAATCATCTCTCTTGAAATTGTGTGAATGAAATTTGGTTCTATACCAAATTTCATAAATATCAGTTCAGTGGTTTAGGCGTGAAAGCGTAACATGCTGATAGAGTTACTTTCGCATTTATAATATTAGTGTGGAAGTATGGATACTTAGCCAAAGAAATTATATGTCCGTTTCACTGCCACGAATGCTTAACAAGAAGTGTGCCTTGTTATACCTACCTCTCTTCTGGTCATGCAACATAAAGAGCTTCATCTAGTGATAAACACGATTAAGGACAGAATGTGATTAAGTATTTTTCTTCTCCATGATCGTATCCGAAATAACAGCTTTTTTAGTTATTCATTGGGTATGCATTTTTTTATTTGAGTTCAAAGTACAGCGTTCAGATATTCATATTTTGTCCTAAAATACTATATCTGTTGAATAACACACTTGTACTTTTCCACTGAGTTTAATTTATTTCATTTCTAGACCTGACGGGGTTCGCCTCCGGCATTCTCAAAGGTTGATGTTTTCTATATCTGTTACTGATACCCACTGATTGCCCACAATATTCGGGTTTCAGCACTACATTCACATGCAAATTTGTAGTGAAATCACTTCTGTAGATACAATATGAGCAATAAACTATAATGACATGATTAAGACATCGCCTATATTTTGACTTCACAGTTATAAGTCTAGAGCACAGGACGAGGTACGAGTATTTTGTTTTGTGAGACTGTGAGATACGTAAGTACAGTCAGCTGCAGTTCGATCATGATGAACAAAGTGCTCAAAATGATTTTAATTCCTTGTTTTTTCTCCCTTCCTGCCGACCTACGTCCCAACCTACCGAACCAGCGAAAGAATATTTAATAATTTTCAAATGATTTATATATTTTATTTATTATCCTTGTCATTCCTGACATTAATGTATAATTCTGACGTTCACATGTGCTCTTTATGTGCCTAAATTGAATGAAATTGATTCTTTGACTCCTTCCTGTTGAAGGATTGATTTGATATTTGGTACTTACACATCTTTAGTTCGAACAATAATACAATTCAAAGCAATGAAACTGTTTTATTTGCTCTTAGTACCTTGGTAATAAATTTGATGATTTAGAGAATTTGTAGTCAAGATACTTGACTGTACTCATGACGGTAGACGGAAAGTTTCACTTTCTGAATATTAAAACATGTTGCTTGGGTCAACTCATAAAAGGATCTAGTCTCCTAGTTTAGACTTCTTATTAGTGAATGATTTATGACTTTGTAGCAGCAGTACGTAAGCGTAGCTACAATGTAAAGTGGTTAGATACATAGGGAAAGACAGAGTTTTGTACTCGATATGCTAGCCAATCAGTAGAGACGCTTCTTATATGTAAGTACAGTCAGTGTCAGAACTACAAAGTCTCAAAAAGGTAGTAAGAGCGAATAAAACTGTTTCATTTAAATTGTATTATTGTCCGAAGTTAAAGGTGTGTGTGTATCAAATATTAGAACGATCGGTCAACAGGCAGGGGCGAAAACATTTAGATTTTTTTGAGTATTTTGTTCGTTAAGCAAGACTGACTGTACAAAGTTGCAACTAGGCATAAACACTACACTATCTCATATCATATTTATTTGAAAATGTCTCGAATTATTTGGCAGGGGCTAGCTGCTAAAAAAATTGATGGTGCCCATCGTGGACTAGCCTAAGTGCTATTCGATTGGGTGCTCTAACTGGTTGAACGGATTAAGCAGGGTGAGAAGGTAGTCGAGGCCTTCAAGGTTACCGCTACTATTTTAGGATCGTGGTGCGTATTTTCTCTACTGCTTTTTTTATTTTAGTTTCCGCACTATGGGAGTGATATTCGTAGGTGTGCTTCGTGGAATAGGAAATTAATTATTTTAAATATTGATTTGAAGCGACCTATGGGTGTGCTAAGTGGAATACTTTAGGTGTGCTTCGTCTGGGTGTGCTATAATTGGGTGTGCTTCATGGAATACCTCTAGCTGCTTATCAACCGGCGGGCGGACTGAAATAATAAAACAATTCTATTCGAAAGACAATAATTGTAGTAGGTACCTACTTTAGATCTATTGTAGTGATTACTTGGTTCGATATTCCTGGAAGAGAATTCCGTTACGCACCTATTGCGTTGAAGTAAGTACTCATAACTGAATTACACATTGACTACCACGTTTAAAATAATTATCTATGCTGGTTTCATACCACTAATAGCCGTATATAAAGGTTGGCGCCGCAGTTCATTGGGATTCATGCCATGTCGCCATGACAGTGGTTTGTATCACAAACTATTTACCTATTGACACTTGAAGTGTCCCTTCGCAATTTATAGATACGCCTTGAGTCATTTATTGGTTTATTGCATTTTTATTTTATACCAGCTGTTGCTTGAGGCTTCGATCGCTTGAAACAGTAGTACTGATTCCGTTCCTGGGAACCTATTATCGATATAGATAGAAGACTTTGCAATGTAATATTTATCGAGACTTCTGTGCCGAAATATAAGCCAATTCATATTATCGCTTCTAGTCAAGTTGATTGCTGTTTTAAAATGGATATTTATGGAAATGGCCACAATAAATAATGTAATGGCATTATGAACACTGAACAATGTTTACATGTATCTAAGTTATCGTTGAACGATAGATTGGCAATAACACTGAAGACCAAACCACACTGAGGAAATGAAGAGGAAATACCTACATGTTGATTGTTATGTTTTGTTATATGCCTGCATGTTTACATGTCAATCTTATTTAATGCATTATATTGTTGGCACATGTAGGTATCATTAGCTTTTAAAGTCCTGTGCTTTGTACAGTCAGTATCAGAAATATGTTGACGTACAAAGTACTCAAAATAATCTTAATTTCGCTTTTTTATTCCCTTCCTGTTGACTGATTGTTCTGATATTTAGTTCACACCTATAATTTGGACAATAATATCATATAAATCAATAAAACAGTTTGATTTGCTCAACACGAGACTGTACAGTCAACGCCATAAGTTGATTAACACTAAAATATTTTACAAATCTTTTTTATATTGGAATGCATCTGTCTACAGTAAATGTAGTGTTATGATTCCCAGAAGACAAACTTAATTTACATATTCAATGTTTATTTTTTACAATTTTATGTAAGATTTAGGGGCCAGTGTTCAATAAATTAGAATTTGTTAAGCTACTTTTGTAGTTGACTGTACCTACCGATGCAGTTTGCTTTTCAGAAAGGTCTTTTATGACGTGTATACTTTAAATTGAGAAGAATTGAGAAGATTTTGTACTTCTGGTACCTTTCGCTATTTACATTTTAGAAATAGCCGTTAACTGTCTATAGAGTTCTTTTCGTGTGAAATCGTCTCTAATACCTGGTTCGCTACTGTTGATGATAGTGAAGGTTCTGATGGACTTGAACCGATTAAAACAGCACGCCTGACACGTAAGCATTGCATTTCCCACGCACCCTGGTTGGCTCAGGGTCATCTCCTATTTTGAGAACTATGCGGAGCCATATCCCACATATTTTAACAACATAAGTCCTTACAACAGTGATTTTAGCTAAAAACGAAACGTCGGTCGGCCAATTTTTAAGAAAAAAAAAACCGACTTCTTACATGTGCAATTTAGTTTAACTGGATGGATTAGGGGAAATTTTGGTAATTTCGGTTAGCTACTAACATATTTTAAAAAGGAAAGGTCGTTACATCCACTGTCCGATAATTTCAGCAATAAACTGCCGATCTCAGTTGGACGTTAACGCTGCTCAATACAATGTAATAATAATAAATTCATAAAATATATTAGATATCAGTACAATATTAAATACTAAAATATAGTATTACGCAAACCATCAGACGTTAACTATTAGAACTCAGTCTAGACAGCGCATTCATGTTTACCTAGACTAAATTAAGAACAATTTACGATATGGTTGTTTTATGTATGTTTGCAGACAATTTAGTTCACGGCTCATTCGCAACTACGAATTTCTGCCACAAATAAGTTCTATACGTTCTTAGCACGCCGAATACCAACCTACCGATGAATCACCTAAAGAGACCCATTCAAGCCTACTGGAACTCATGATTTTCAGAAATTATTTGCAGAAGTGATAATCAACTTAAACATCGGCATTAATTGACAATTACGATTTCCTTCCTTCATCCGAGCATAAATTTTTAGCCGCAAATGAAAATAAAATGAAAAAAGTTTTCCGCAAAAAGTCGTTTAGCAAGCAAAGACATATCCACGTGAGCGGAGCCGTGGACAACAGCTGGTATAAAATAAATTCCTTTTACATAACCGTACTATCGTATACATAAATATGATTCTTTTTGCGAAATCGGTTACGTATAAACATCATTTATTCCTCGTTCATAACTGGTTACGAATCTATGGTTACGGTGGCCGAAGGGAAACATGAAACTCATCGCTTTAAAGTCTATTAACTATTTCAAGCCGTTTTTTGCAGTCACTGCGGCATGACTATGGTTTGACTTTAGTAGAATCGAGGCCCTGCTCATCTCATCTTCCAGGTGAGATTGATTTGGACCACAAAGTTTTTTCAGGGTTCTCTTTTGAAGTAAAATTAGATATTTGTAAAAATTTTAAGTTAGATACTACTGTAATTGTAATCAGGTAAACATCTATTCATTGGTGTCATCCATATCCCAAACGAGGCATGTGCAATGTTCGAAACTTTCACGTGGTTAATTTTACTTATTCGTAACGAATAATACATAATGGTTATTAGAATAATAATAATAATGACATCTTTGATATCTATGTTAGACTAAACTTATTTCAACTAAACGAAATATTAGAATAAACATGTTAGATTTCCTTATGGTGATGTTCAGTGTTGATCATGTTTTTTTTTGTAAAAGATAAAATCTTGAGACGGATCTGAGATCAATGTTATTTTTCTTATCTTGTAACTTTAATCATTTATGTAATGTTTTTTATTTTGCTAATAAAGAAACCTTATTCTGGAGTAAGTTTGTCTAAGCAGGTTCACAACAACAACAATCACAGAAAATAATAATTATTCAAAATAAAAGTCCAACTGACACTGAAAGGTGGCACCCATTCAGTTTATGATTCGCAAATGGGTACCGCCTGCTATCAAACTTATTTCAATCTTTGCAGTATCAATCGGGCATTTATTTTGTATAATTATAATTTGAATACTTTTTAGTTACGGTAAAATACTCGTATGTATTATATATTTTTGTAATCTTCTTTTCATTACCTTCATTTTGATGGGTACCTACCTTACTCGATAAGTTTGAGTGAAAATATTTTTTTGACATCATACATCTTAGCGCCAAAAGTTCATCATACAGCTCTTTTTCACATTCCATGTATCCAAGAACACTTGGGCGGTGAATACCTTTAATTTCATTAATCATTGACATCCGTAAAGTGGTTCCGAAGATATGTGGTAGGATAATAGTATATTATGATATAAGTGCGGTAAGTTGAAAATTACAGCCGAGGCGATATTACTAGCCCGAGCCATCGGCGAGGGCTATAAGGAAGCAGAGGCTTATAACATATTTACGAGGAAATTAATAAAACTCTGACTTTGTTAAACGAATAAATCTTTAATTAATTGTTAAAGCAGTTATAAAAATTTGAACAATTTTTAAAAGTGATTGTTACGTTGCCAGTTGGCACTTTTAATGTTGTCAAGTTATTATTATTAGTTACAATTTCCCGAGTTTCTCTCTCACTCTCTTGAGTGAAAGTAGGAGAAACGAGACCACAGAGTTCTGCAGTCTGCAGGTGGTGGCGGCGGAGGCGGTTGCGGCTGCGGCGACGATGGTGGAATGTACGCTTGTGTGCTCGTAGATGGTTGAAAGTCAACACTTGACTCCAAATGTATGTTCCCTTGTAATGCGAGAGCTAATTTCTTCTTTATTTCTTATCGAGTCATCTATGTATCCCTCGGCTACACTGCTCGACCGCCACCCTCCGTGGCGTTTTAGTGTTAATAAGTCCGCACCTGAATCGGCGAGCAATGTAGCCGAGGACCTTCTGAAACTGTGCCCTGTGTATTCATGAGCTTCAGGCAAATTTAAGAAAGTGGCAATTTCTTTCGGCATTGCTCCAAATTTATTAATGCCAATGGGTTGCTTAGTGCATTTTCCATTTTGGTAATTTTGAAAAAATCTGTTGGAATTAGCTTTTGTTGAACGAAGCGCTTCGTATTTCTTCGCTACGTTGTAAAAAGGGCCCTGTATTGTGAACGACTTTGGAATTTTATTTTTTGTGTTTTTAACCTGGACAAGAAGAACTCGCCCATGGTTCTCGATATCATTAGTTGTGATGTTTGCCAACTCTTGACGTCTACATGCACCATTTATACCGAATATTAATGCAACCTGAAAAGAGATAAAAATAACGTATAAACAACTATATAGTAAAGAAATACGAAAGTGAAAGAAATTAATCACAATTATTTAGTTTCAACTGACCTTTGTTGCTAAATATCGGCAATCCGGAGCTTCTTTTAGGAACGTCTTGATATTGTCAGCCGAAAATACTTTCGACTTTTTACTCATATGGCCATCTGAGCGTCTTTTTAGAAATGCTAGCAAGTTGGAGTTTGACTTGATATCAATACCATGGTTTGTTTTCAAAGTGCTTTTTAGCATTGAATAGTAGCACCACAATGAGCTTGACTTATATTTATGAGAAAGTTCCATGAAATAGGCTAAAAACACATTTTCTGAAAATGAATTTGCATTTTGGCTTGTTTTCCATGAGATGAAATTTTGATATGCTTGTAAGTATCTATCGGTCGATTTTTCAGGCAAGAGGCTTAGAGTAGCCTTTTTCGCCGCGTTTAAGACTTGTGGCGGTGTCAAATTAATAAATTCATCACTACTTGACGACATTTTCAAATAAAAACAATACAGCGAAAAGAAAAAGCGCGCGGAATTATTTTTACTTGTCCACAAATAAGCGATGCGCGCGCATCAACGTTTTTTTTTAGGCAAAGGTACAAAAACAGCCAGTAGGTATTACTAATAAAGTGTATTAATATTTTTGTGTTTTTGTTACAGATAAATGGTTGTAATTTATTGTCAAAATTAATTAAATTAAAGAATTAAATGTTTATTTGTTATATTTTATTTCCAAAGTTAATTTTATTCATAAAATATTGACCACTTTCTTGACATAAAACCTCTTTGCTAAGATTTTTAAAAGTATCGTTCATTTTTGGAGTATCTTAAAACTTTATTAAAAAAAAACACGTGCCTTTTACATTACATTATCGCACAAGTACGTAATGAGATACATTACGATATTGAAATTGGTGTAATTACAACCACTTTACGAGCAAATATGTTATAAAGAATATTACAAACATACATACAAGATACACGCGGAATCATAACCCTTCTTGACAGTCGGATAAAAAGACATCCAGCCCTGCATCTGAAAAAAGGACAGGAAAAATATCAGACTACACTATGATTATTATAAATGTAAGTCGTTTTCAATATATCACATTATGAATCGTGATGGTGGTCCATTTTTAAGCAAGGTCATATAATCTTAATAAAAATTTGTCATTTAAATGCCTCATAAATTGTATTAATCATAAACCTTAATTTATTCGAACGTTTTTATTATACATCGTCATTTATTGTCGCCTTGTAAATTAGTAACGTTATTGAGTTGAATAGGTAAGTCCTGGGAAGTTTTAATTAAATGAAAAATAAACGAATCATATTTATGACTAGTATTCGTTATTGGTGTCGTAAATACACAGAGATCGGGCTCTGTGTACACACCCTAATGAGTTCAAAGATGCTCGTGCTGCCAAATGGTGCAGCGAGGAGTGAGCAGTCTCGCATTGGATTACCAGTATTTATCTTGATCACAACCACGTCACACCGTCACGTATACCTGATCTACATAAACTTATCCGTAGTACGTAGTAGAACCGAGACATTAGGAACCAACCAAGGCATGGAGGAACCGAGGGTGCACGGGTTGACACCGTCTCGTTCAGCGAGGAGGTGGCGTGTAGGTAGGCCACCTCCTCGCTGAATGAGACGGTGTCAACAAGCATAGGATACTCCTCTCCTGAAGAAAGTGCACCAGGTATAGAAGAGTCCGTATCTTCAGCGTATATTATCGCCGGCTACTAGAGCGCGTAGGGCTATTAAATTTGTCTTCCTAGCAGCAGTACTGTAATGTAACTGTTCAGTAGGTAACGGATATGTTTGTTTGTATGGTTTGATTTTGGATATCTTTATACCGTTTAATTACTGTTGACAGTTCAAAAACATATTTTCAATTATAGATTACTGCTTTTTTATAGTTATACAAATATAGATATCAGTACCTATGTACTTTTTATGCATACGACGCAATGCAAAAAATATATCTATCATGAATTGTCGGAAATATTTTCATACATGGGTACAAAAAATTAGCGATTTTTCGGGTCAGTAAATCTTTGGCCCTACCTAAGTTAATTTTGCCGGTTTGCAAAAATGGGGTTTATACAAACATCATAGAATCTCCATACACAAATGTATAATATATATTGCAGTGCGGCAGATCATATCAGCTAAGCTAATGACATCTATTATAAAAAATTACAAAAATCAACGCGTGTGTGGCACGGACATATGATATACTAGCTTTTGCCCGCGGCTCCCTCCGTGTGGATGTCAGTTATCGTGTCAACATAGCCTATGTGTTAATCCAGGGTGTCGGCTAACTCCACACTAAATTGTATTAAAATTGCTCCAGCCGTTTAGACATGAAGATGTAACAAACATTATACTCACAAACTTTGGCCCTTAAGAGGAAACACTAGGGCTGTTTTTCCATACAAACGTATTCCGCTGTTTGCTCCCTGGATAATGCTAGTAGAGCAATATTTTTTTTTCCTAAAAATCTATTGCCACTGTTATCATGTTCCTATGTTTTCCTTTTTTTCATAAATTATTTATTAAAAGAGATATGAACCTTCAAATACCTAAAAAATTGATCAGATTTTCCGCTGTGTTCAAACATCCAGAAAACAAATTCAAATAGAATTTATAGAAAAAGGAAAACATAAGAACACGCTCAAAGCCTTTTTTTAATTTTTAATGAAAAAAGTAGCTAAATCGGTCAAGTTTTGGAGAAGAAATCAGGGGAATACGAAACGTTGATTTCACGCACTTTTAATAGGTATTTTCGGTCCAAGCTGCAGTTGTCTCTATCGAGCTCTGCGGGGAAGGCTTGAGGTTCGGGACGCGCAAACATTCTTGTGACGTGAAACGTAGTCGATAATTTTATGGATATCCGAGTGTTGTTCATCGATATCGATATTTCTAGTTTCTAGAATATTTTGCGTGAAGTGCATTTATCAGATTATTGTGCTGTTCTATTGTTGGAAGGTAATAAGTAACTGATGAACTTTTTCTTGATATTTTTTTATTAATAAACTAATATCACACTAATAATTGTAGGTAAATCTAAAGTCTGCGAGATGCACGCAGCGCAGGACCGATCGTTGTGGAGATCCTTGGGGGAGGCATATGCCCAGCAGTGGGCATCGTACGGCTGAAATGAAGATGATGATGAAATCTAGAGTTTGATGTAAAATAACTATTCCGTGGCCAATCCTTTTCTCTCTTTTACTGCTAAATTTCGTGGTATACGACTGTCGATTATTTCTGGTAATAGATACTCGAAGTAAAAGGTTTCTAATATCGGTTCCATTTTCTGCCAAAATACATCGTCTCTTTTAATTTCTCAATTCGTCTGTATACACAATATTTTTTTTTTCATGTATGTTCACCGATATCTCCGCCAATTATAGACGGATTTCAAGTTTTATTTTTTTGTTGGATAGGGTTCCCTTCTGAGGTGGTTCCATTTTCACCAGGTCAGGATCTGATGATGGGATCTAGGAGAAATCGAGGGCAACCATCGAAAATTGTATGGTCGTGTGGTACTTTTGTTACGTAATCATGTCTTACTCAGGTATATGCTTCAGGGTGTCAAGATCTGGTGCTGCTGTGCTGATGAAGAAGCTACTGAACTCCTTAACGGTTAGGAGTTGGGAGACAGTACTGCCATTGGTGGATGATACATATTTAGTAGTATGTAGGGCTAACGTGTTGCTTGTGAGTTATGCTTGAATCAACTTCTGATGCTGCTGTGTTGATAGTGAAGCTGCAGAACTCCTTAACGTTTGCGTATGGTGCTTTTGTTACGTAATAATGTCTTACTCAGGTATACGCTTCAGGGTGTCAACATCTGATGCTGCTGTACTGATGATGAAGCTATTGAACTCCTTAACGGTTAGGAGTTGGGAGACAGTACTGCCATTGGTGGATGATAAATATTTAGTATACTACTAAATAGGGCTAACGTGTTGCCTGTGAGATATGCTGATATGCTTGAATCAACTTCTGATGCTGCAGTGTTTATAGTGAAGCTATAGAACTCCTTAACGGTTAGGAGTTAGGGGACAGTACTGCAATTGATCGCTGGAAACTAGGTAGTAGTATCTAGGGCTAACGTGATACTCGTAAGGAATGGTGCTACTCTTGAGATAATCACGAAATTTCAGAGTGAAACCGAGACAATTCCTGAATTAATAATAATAATAAGTATGTTTATAAAAGGGTATATCTGCTTCTGAGGTGGTCTTTTTTATCGTGCGGAAATCCCCTAGGAATCCCTCGCCGGAGCATGAATGGAACGGTTTATGTCGGTCTCGAACCGACTAAAACCGTACGCCGACTGAGGGTCGTAGTGCTAAGCCGGAGATGAGGTTATCTTCGACATATCCCTTGCACCCCGGCTGGCCCAGGGCCATCCCTTACGGTCTGGCACTCCTCGGCAGGGGGCTCGCCCCCGGAATGGGGAGGCGTGCCTACACGCGCTGCTGCCGTATACAGCAGTAGGAGTTTCGAACTCCAAGAAATAACACCTTTTTGGTCTGCAGTCCAACTATGCACCCAGCACCAGACGCCGAGCTAAATCCACTTTTGTAAGACCGTTTTGCCCAAGATCCATCTGCAACTACTGTTATTAGAGGACAACCATCATTGTCTACATCGCTATTCAAGATAGCTAGCCTTTTTTCTTCTTGACCTGCTGTGATCATCTCGTCTAGGGCACATTCTTCAATTTTTGGTGCCAGACGTTGTTCAATCTTCCTGTATGTTTCGTTACTAATATTTGGCATATTTAACACACTACATATTTCGCTCAATTGTGCATACCCATTCCCTGAACAGACAATTCCTTCTACAACAGCGTTATTCACGGATCGTTTTAATTTTGGATCTTCACTGCACACCATTTCAATTTTTTTGCACATTTTGCATTCAAATTTATATTTGCTAAAAAACCATTTCGCTGTTCTCCTAAGAACTTTAAATCAGCAAACATGCAGCCTGTGTGTTTGTGCTTGATATTTGAAAGCTCGGAAAATAAATATTTTATATCAACGATTAGGTGGCGGGCGCATAGGCGGGCGCGGGGCGTGGGGGCGGCGCACTCACACATTGATAGCTCGGTTGTTCGGACACTGCGCGACAGCAATAGATTTTACAAATACCTATTTTTCAATTCTCTCGCCCTTAGTGTTTCTTCTTAATATATTAGTGTGATGTGAGTATTCTACATAATAACGGAACGTAAGCTATTAGCTACTCCCTCTTCTTCCATAAGTATCAAATAAAAAGCCTGCAGCAAATAGTAATGGTGACACTACCTAGCCTCCCATCAATCAACCCTAGAGGATCGGGATTAGATGCTTGCTGCCGCTCATAGAGATAAATTAGGGATCTGCACCTAACGCAGGACATAAGAGGATCACACCAAACACTATTTAAATCAGGATAATATTACTGTTGTATTTGGTATTAAGTTTAAAATTTGAATAAGTAGAAACAAGAAGTACTTACCTAATATGACACTTACACTTACAATTTCATTACATACAAAATTTGACTCAGCAACCAGCAGGCGAAACTAAATAAAACCGTTTAAAAATTAAAAATAGATATTAGGTATACTATTCATACTTATTATAAACTTTATACTGACATAAACGGGGTGTGTCTCTAATGAAATCCGCCCAATACGAAACAAAGGCACTGTACGTTTTGTACGAACCATTCATCGTTTGTATTTTATCAGATAGGTAACTCACTTTCGACCGTAGCTATTAACAAAGTCGGAACTACATTTTGGCGATTTTCGTTTTATTGTGCCTAAGGTCTTAAAACGTCTATATCTATGTCCTGTCAAAGTTTCAAATTTCTAACTAAATGCTATCACAATTTTTCTGGAATAATAAAGTCGGATTTTATAGAAGCGTACTAATAATAATGTAGGTAGGTATGTTGCTACAAAGTTCGCGGGACGAGTAAGGCGGAGGGGCGCGCGCGCACCGCGCGGTTCTGCCAGTTCGCTCATTGTTACCGGGACGGCTGCGCGTGCGTATGTCATCTTTTTATGTTAATGTTTCACGTAAATATTGCAGTATTTAGTATAAATAACAATGTCTCGATCTAGGCATATTTTAAATTTAGTAGAAAGAAATGTCCCAGCTCAAACAATTCAAGGTAAATCAGAAATTACTGCCAGTGATGATTCAAATAGTTCCAGCCAAAAGGAAAAAAGTAAGTCAAAATTTACTTTTTAGCGTAGTTTAGTATATAACTATATATTGTAAAGATATTTAATTGTAGTCATAAATCGAAATACTTTGAAATTTGCTAATCAATGTTATTTTCAGTAATTAACGGTTAACATTGTAGTATGTGTCAAATCCTACATTGTTAACGGATTATAATTGTATTGCCTGTGTCGAATGTACCACATTCTACATTATTATGCGCTTTGAGTTCGTTCATTTTTATCGGATATGGTATTACCAACTTTGTTAGTCGTACCTCTCTTTCAAGTTTTTGTTGGATATGGTACTACCGACTTTGTTTCTTGTACCTGACATTTACGTTTTTGTCGGATATGGTACTGCCGACTTTGTTACTCGTTCCTCTCCTTAACGGTTTTGTCTGATATGGCACTACCGACTTTGTTATTTGTTCTTATAATGAAAGTATTTGTCATATATGGTATTACCAACATTTTTGATAGTAGGTACATTATAGTTGGATGTTGGATGTGTTAGTATCGACTTTGTTATTCGAAAACAGTTATATAATGTTGGTTGGATATGGTATATACTAAAACAATAAGGGAGATTTTTTTTTCTATTGTCTCACGTGACATTTCTAATTATAGGTTTTCTATCTCATATTTACTCTTATCTCGTAACTAGGTACTCTGACTCCCTATAATTACACTGATATCAACGATCGCTAGTGACAATTTTATCTTTTTCATTCTAGGAGAGGAATCTCCACTCCCTGAAGGTTTCGAGAATAATCTTATTCAGTTGCAAGACCTGCTAGGCGAACTCTCTCGCTCGAGACCATGGTGGGAGCTATGGTCTCCAGCGGGAGTAAGTGGGACTGCGCCGCCTCTTTCTGCGAGCAGATCATGCTCGCGAAAGATGCGGCGGGGCGGGAGCGGGAGAGAACTCTCCCACCCGAGTTCCGCAGTCGGCGGCTTGGGCGCCGCCGACGTGTCTTCGCCGAAGACCGTCGGTCTCCAGACTGGGAGCCTGAGGACGGTGAGTCGGCTGCTCATCGTCCTTACAGAAGCAGGCCCATGACGGCAGCGTGACATGACGGACTCACGCACGTCCCCCCTCCCTCTAAGAAGCGGGATGATACCACCCGAACCACCCCCTAGACGAGGCCGCATTGTAGCCGTGGGTCTGTTGGGAGCGCTGGGACATCCTTACCCTTACCTAGGGCTTACCCGGGGCTCCCAACTATAGGCTGCTGGGCGTTACCGTGGGGGTTGTTAGTCGGTAGGAGTCCGGCATAACATCCATGAAGGATTTTCCCCCACGGTTAAAAAAAAAAGACTTGCTAGGCGATGACGTATTCAATGATAGCGATAAGAACCTACAAGAAGATCTTATCCCTGGTGTGGATTACTACCCAGATTCATTACCGGCCACTCCGGACAATGCTGTTACAACATCCACTTAGATAATTCCGTCACCTATTCCTCCCTCCGATAACAACCGTGAAGAAAATACTATTGTAACACCTATGCCCTCGCCTGTTCCAGTTCATGACCAAAATTGTGACAACCAGTTCTGTATTTGTTGTGTTAACCAAAATCCCTCAATGCCTTTAGATGTTTATGAAAACGTCGGAACTCCATCTGATTTTGGCACTACAAGCAATGCTCCCACACCATCTTCGACGTGAAGTTTTAGACAGAAAACTTTTAAAACTGATGAAGGAAGAAAACGTCTAGTTCACAAAGAGCGATGGCTTACAGGCAATAGAAAGGTAAAGAAAAATTTAGGCGAAGAATTCATAAACAAGAAGGGCAAGGTAGTTCAGAAGAAAGAAATGAAAGATTCGTGCAGGAACACGTGCAGATTGAAGTGCAATCAAAAAATTTCTCAAGAAGATCGTTTACAAATTTCCATATTTTTTTTGGTTTATTTGGTGAAAAGGCACAACACTGGGATTTTGTATTAAAATTCACAAAAAAGGTCTTAAACGCCGGCAAACTATAGAAGTGACCAAACATAATGCGCAGTTTGGTTTCAGGCCTGGTCTCTCTACTGAAACTGCTGTCCTGTGCCTCAAACAGGCTGTCCAGTACTATACTGCTAGAGATACGCCTGTATATGCTGTATTTTTGGACTTGTCAAAAGCATTTGACCTGGTCCAATATGAGGTCTTATGGAAAAAGTTAGCGAATGATACTGATTTGCCGAGAGAATACATTGATATTCTCAAGTATTGGCAACGCAAACCAACAGAATTATGTGAAGTGGTCTGGAGGGGTCTCTAGCATGTATAGGTTGCAGAGTGGGGTAACGCAGGGGGGAATAAGCTCTCCAGTGCTCTTCAACCTATACATAAATGAGCTGATTGTGGAACTCAGCAGGGCAGGTGTCGGTTGCTCGATCGATGGTACTTTTGATAACAACATTAGTTATGCCGACGATATGGTGCTGCTGTGCCCCTCGATCAGTGCTTTAAATAGGCTTATTAGCATCTGTGAGCGATATGCGGTTGCCCATGGTCTCAGGTATCACCTCAAAGAGTGAATTGCTTATTTGCAAAAGTAAAAACAGGTCTTAAAACATGCCTCCAGTAAGACTCAATGGCACTGTACTGAAACAGGTTCAAAGTTTTAAATACCTGGGACGCTTAGGGATGACATGGACATAGTACGGGAACGTAGGGCCCTCTACGCTAGGGCCAATATGCTTGCTCGCAGATTTGCACGGTGTACTGCACAGGTTAAATAACATTATTCAAAGCTTATTGCAATTCACTGTACACGTGCAGTCTGTGGACATGCTATACCTAGGGGGCGTACAGGGCCCTTGCGCACTCAATATAATAATGCTTTCAGGATGCTGATGGGGCTGCGTCGCTATTGTAGTGCTTCAGGGATGTTCGCAGAGGCTGGCGTTGATAGCTTTGCAGCCATCGTAAGAAAGCGCATTGCATCCCTGATTGATCGTAAGCGGGGCAGCTCCAACAGCCTCCTGCAGTGTGTTGCGGCAAGTCTTCATGTGGACAGTGCAATTATGCAGCATTGGACACAGGTTCACCTTGCCAAAGACACACACATTAATTATGTCCATGTGTACAACTAAGTTTTGTTTCTGTTTTTGTACTAGTTTATAGTACGTATGTTATACAAGTTAATATTTTTCTTAGGTAATAAGTAGTTAACAAAGACTGTCACCGATATTGTGTTGAGCTAGAAATAGTAATTTTTTAACCTATCATTTCTGGTCAGACTGGCATCCCACACGGCAATAGAATCAGCGCATCGCCCCTTTGTCGTCAGTTATTCTGGACTGTAATTACCTGTACTTTCCATTAAATTCCATTGAATTTTTATGTTTTTTAATCTGTTTGATGTACCAATCTGAAACTATGTACCTTGATTATTAACTAGTAAGTTTATGGTTCGTTGAAAATGTGCCTCTTAATTTAATTGTATATTAATAGAACAAATAATAAGTTTTGAAGCCTTTTTTGATACACAAGGCCTAATGAACACCGTCACATCCGACGCAACCTTGTAACTACGCGCCGAGACAAATCGATGGATGTGACACTTCCAACTTCCATAGGACGTGAAACATTGTAGGATGTACCACTTTCGACTTCCATGGTACGTGAAACATTGTAGGATATGTCACTTACGACTAGTTTGCTAGTATCGGTTTCGGTTAACAATGTAACAACTGCTTTTTCTAGAATTCCCTATTTTTTTTTTCAGTATTCATATTACGACCTTCATTATCTTTAAAAAGTATAGCACTAGGCGAAATTTGGTTTCAATATATGGGAATTTGTGAATTTGGTCCAAGTTCAAAACTTCAATTGGCCGTACTGAAAAGTAGTGTTTTTGCAGTTCCGACTTTGTTAATAGCTACGGTCGTTTTTACCCACGGGCGCAGGCGCCAACAGCTATGACTATTGTGTCTATTCGATCGCGATTACACTCAATGTGAAAATAAATAAGTACCTTTTTTTCATCCTGTAATACCCCATACAGCCCCGTCCCTTCCCCCGAAGTCCAGCCGGGCGGTTTTATCAGACTTGAACTAACTAAAACCGCATGCTGTCATTGCTGTCTCAAGGTCAATTTATTTATTTATTTAAACAACTTATACTTACAGCTAGCCAGTCATATAAGTTATAGGTCACATACATTTCAATTTTTCTTTACCATTTGCGCTGTCCCTTCTTCCTACAGTTCCGGGTCCTTTAAGCGCGGCGTGAAAAGGCCTGATGAGGCCGTCAAGCTGAGTGCCACCACTGTTAACATGGTACATTTACGATGGTGACCCACTTTCCGAGACTTTGCCTTTAGCTTGCCATCAGGCGAGGTGAAGTCAAATTGAAGCGGCCTTTATAAAAAAAATCCTGAATTTTGATGTAGGTACTATTTCTACAGCTTATTAATTATATCTGCAAGCCTTAGATTGGTTTGTATATCTATATACAAATAAATAAAATTGGAGTGTCTGTTTGTAATATTAAAATAACCGCTTTCTACTACATGCATATGAATGTATATACGGTACACATACCAAAATATATATTTTTAATTTTTTTGTCTGTCTGTCTGTCTGTCTGTCTGTTTGTCTGTCTGTCTGTTTGTTTTGGCTAATCTCTGGAACGGCTGGACCGATTTGGACGGGACTTTCACTGGCAGATAGCTTATGTAATAAGGAGTAACTTAGGCTAAAAAAAAAAAACTGATTTTTTTTATTAAGTACATTCCACGCGGACGAAGTCGCGGGCACAGCTAGTCACGTAATATGGCGGAATATTTTGTGATTTACAGTCTCGTTACGATACCACTATATGTGTGGTATGTATAGTGGTACGTATGTAAGTAAAGACATTGATTTATGGATCGACAGGAAATTATATTTTCAAGCGCCACGCTTAAAATGTCTCAATGTTACAGGTGAATTATGTTGGAACTTTGCTATTTTACCGGAACCACGGAGATGTTAGTGAAGTAGTTAGAGAAGTAGTTATGCCTCCTATATACAGAGTTTATTATAGGCAGAGGTGTATGAACACCCACATTGACCACACACATTTGAGATAGGTACATGTCATTCAAAAAATATTAATAGTCTGCTTCATCAGAGTATTCAGAGTGCATCATCCAAAGCTCGTCTCGGGTTAGGGAGAGGGGACGACTCTCCCACAACTCCATCGTTTGGTTTATTTTGGTTTTTAAGGGAGTGATTGCTACTGACCTCCCAGGGAGAAGAGAGCGACCCTCATCCATCCATCAGCTTATGAACCTACCAGTTGGCTTAGGCCCCGAAGATTTTTATAGTGCCGTATACACCCAAAAAGCCTATGCATCACAACCATTACCAATAAAATATATTTATTTATTTAATTATTTCGTACACACAAGAACAAACACACAGTAACATAGGTGGAAACAGTTGTACAGAGGCTCATATATCTATATACTAGCTTTTGCCCGCGGCTCCACCCGCGTGGATGTCGGTTATCGCGACGAAACATAGCCTATGTCCTTTCTCAAGGTCTAATCTACCCCTATACCAAATTTCATCAAAATCGGTTCAGTGGTTTAGGCGTGAAAGCGTAACATACAGACAGACAGACAGAGTTACTTTCGCATTTATAATATTAGTATGGATATAAAAATCAATGCCACTTTTCGTTGTAATGTTATAACTCAACAACGCCTTTACCGATTTTTGTACGTAGAGAAAAATTCGAATAATTGCCGGGAACCGACATCCACGCGGGCGGAGCCGCGGGCAAAAGCTAGTAGGATATATTCCAGACTGTTCTTTACCAATTATATTTAATTATAGTACCTTCCCGTTTTGCATCCAAATCTGACCTTATGGCAACTTATCCCATCTATTTAGATAATCTGTGCTTATGGTATTCAAACTAAACTCCATGACGTCAATAGGATAAATTTGGGTTCCCACGTCATGTGGTAAGTAATGGATTACAAAACATAATTATATTATTATTATCTGTTATGGAGAGTCAAGGTCTTGAATACATAAATGGTACAGAGTTGTACATGTTCTTATACGGTAAGCCAAGAAAATGATTGAAAAGAATAATGTATGCCATTTATTTGTAATTAATTTACTAGTGCTGGCTAAAACCGAAAATTAAAATACCTCTTGACATATTTTGATCTTAGTTAATGTAAATGGTACATACATTCAAAAGCCCGGGGCTGAATCTATGTTTTGAATCTAGAGGTTGGCAAGTCAGACAGTGATTGCTCCCGGAAAAGAAAAAAATAAGTACGCATATCAAGAAAAGAAGTAGAAAAACTGAGAGAGGCAGCTAAGATTAGCGCTTAGATAAAAAAAAAAGAGTCCGTTTTAAGTTAAATACGTGTGTGTGTTTTAGTAGCCATAAAGATTATCCAATCCTCAATTTCTTAAAGGCAAACAACTTACATTTGTCTTTCTATATAAGTTAACAGGAAGTTCTGCCTACGTCACGCGGGTGTTGCGTCCAAAATATTAAAAGTTATACTTCGGCAGCCTTGAGTAAGAATCTTTTACACTTTTATTCGTATTCAATCGATGCAAATTCCGCTATACGTGACGAACCGGCACAACTTGTTGATAAGCGGCCGGAACTTACTGTAGTTCTTCACTTATATGCCTTTAAATTGATTCGTCACCATACGGTGGATGTCGGTTGGGCCGGCCTTCACCGTCTGCAAGGCCCGTCGGTCATTCACGCATCTCCTTAGCTAATTATAGAAACACTCAATAGGTCGAGACATCAAGATACATTCACTCTTAGAATTTTAAATGTGTACTTTAAGGGGCTTGTACCTATATTTATGTCGTAGGTTGGAATTGTACTTTATGCAGTATGCTTATACACCTAAAGTTTAAAATCAATATCCTTATTTTGTCTTTACAAAAGCGTTCTCTACTTGTAAGCTGTCAGTTATAGGGCTCTTGTATTGAAGTCCATTGCAAAGTTACATTTGAAGTTGCAAAATTCAGAGGAAGTCATTCTATTTTTAGGATGTACATATTTACATAGGGTTATAGTGTAAAGTGAAATCCAAACTTGTAGATTGCATGATATTCGGCAGACTGTAGAAGACTCAGTGAAAAAAAAAGAAACTTTTTTCTCAGGAATGTGAATCAAGTGGAAATTTATACCATATACTTACTTAGGTCTACGTCTTAAAACTGTGCAAACTTCTAATTCAACACCATCAGAATATATAGCGGTTTATGTAACTTTACTTCGTAAGCCTGGATGCGCGAGTTCGACTGGCACTTGGCCGGTTTTTTTCATTTCTTTAGTCGCATATGTTTTGTAAAATTCATTGGTATTATCTAGAAATTGAGCTGCGAAAATGCCGTAAGAATTTTAAACACCAGAAATTAAAGCTAGCTGGAATTACACTAAATTTAAGATCTTGACAATAAATTAATTAGAGCTCGTAATAGTTTCGCCAAAAATCCTTGGATTTCTTTACAGCGAACGCCACCGCGGCGCCAAGCAACGCCGACCCGACGTTTAGATACACACAATGCATTCTTCTTCAAATTATATCAATTACAATTAAATAATAATATCGAACCAATAAAATGTCGTTGAACTACAACAGCTAGACAGTGACGACGGAAATAAATAGCTTCTGTCTGATCTTTACATATTGACACAAGAGGCACGTCTACTAGAAATTGAATAGACTATGCAAATATTTACCGCTAATGAAGTAATTACTACTCGTATAGGAGAAAAGGTGGCATTTCCTTAGTGTATTTGTTTTAGCTATTTAATTAGCCGACTAAAGGCAAGTCAACGTTTTCAAAGTTGGATAGATAGGTAGTTCTCGAAAAAACTCTTTTTATAATTCGGAAAATTGTTCCAATGTATTTTTTATCCAAGACTTCTGTGATTGTGTTAATTGTAGACATGGATTGTATTGTAGGTATTACATCGTATTGCATAGATTCCTTTCCATTTCTAATGCAATAACCTTAATCTTATTTGGCTGATTGGCATTTTTGTGTATTTTGGTATATTTTGGGCAATTTTGGCTTTTCAAAATTGTTGTGGTCGTGTGATGTAGTGTCGAATTGACACTTATTAACTCGACTTTTCTAAATTTAAATTGAAAGAAGACAACACTGACGGGACTTTGAACTCTTGACAGCGTCAATCCGTAAAACGATTGCTTTGTTCGAGACAGTTATATTTAATTCAGATTTGGAAGAAAGTCAAACGTGGGCTTTTCCGACTTCATAGATGTCTGGCCACGTGGGACCTAACTCCCAGAATCTTAGGAATTATGAACCGGCGAAAATGTGAAAATTTGAAAAAATACTAAATAGAAATAGTTACCACGTTAAGATGATGAAATTCGATATAGAAATAATAGTAGATGCTTTTTATGACCGTGTAATTTTCTGCAAATCTATGGATCGCAGGAACGGATTTAACATTTCACTAGCTTCATTTAACTACAGATAATATGTAAATTTTTATATACATTTTCGCACAATTATAATAAAGCAATTTGCATATCGAGTGTCCTCCTGTTTTCGCAAACAAAGCCTCATTAATTTCCCTAGGTTTGCTCAGTGAAGTATGTCTTGTTTATCGTTGAGTCGTCGATCTCCCGCGGCCCACACCCAATAATGCAACTATTACACGCTCGATTACTTTCAAATTATCTTTATTTTAGAAGCTCCGTGTCTCAATATCAAACGATCATGATGTGGACGAAACTGACGTATACCAATTTAGATTTTAACAGATAATATTTAAATCTTATTTAAATATTAGAGTGAATACACCATAGAGTAGGTAGTGAATATGTGGAAATAATAGATTAAATTATTTGATTTAGTTCAGGGTCCACCTCGGGAATAGATTTTGTTTATGTTTTTAATGGTAATAGACATACAGTCAGGAGATAATAAGACTTAAATGTCATTAAAAATAATGCTGTCTTCGGAGTTTTCGCTTTTTCTTCAAGCATTTTTCCCGGGTATTACTCCTTCTCTTTCTTTAGATTTACCACTTATACGAGCAACCGGCGGTTATGTATAAAAACAATTGAAGGTATGAGAAGCGAACCTGACTCCCAGCGAGGCCGAGGGAAATTTATTACGAGCTGGAACTCACAGAAAATGTAATCATTAAAGTTAACTGATCTGTCATAAATATAAGTAATCCACTTCCCTTCTAAGCAAAGAGGCAAAAAATTGCTAATTGCCCCCGGTTTGCGTGTTTCTTTTTATAATCGATGGGTTTATTAAAATTCATTTTTATTTATTTTTTTATTTTCGATTCTTTATAACAGAACTAGCTTTGTAAAACGATTATTGTTTCACATGTCTTCACGTTTATTGTGCCAAAGATTATCTACACTTTCACAGTAAAGGCTTTACAAAACCGAAGCAAGTTAGTTTAGGGGCCTTTCACTCTTCGTGTCAATCATTAACGTCCTCATAGCGATTTCCCAGTTGCATTGAAAGTTTGCACATTGCAGGCCAAGGTCAGCTTATTTATATTGATTCATTGGTACTCGTATATCGAGGGAGGCGCTCGTGTACCACGATGTGCCTCTCTACCTCCGCCGCATAGTCGGGGCGTACCTGACGGAGAGAGCCGTCATCTACCCAAGTGCGACCGGCGTCGGTAGGCGTGAGATGTCGTGCGGTGTCCCACAGGGATCGGTCCTGGGGCCGCTCCTGTGGAACATCGGATACGACTGGGTGCTTCGCGGTGAGCTCGCGTTCGGGGCCACCGTCACGTGCTACGCGGACGACACGCTAGTGACGGTGAGTGGCGCTACACACCGCGAGGCGACCCAGAGGGCCACGACCGCTGTTGCTCAAGTCGTGGATCGGATCCGGCGGCTGGGTCTCGAGGTGGCTCTGCACAAATCCGAGGCCTTGT
Source organism: Eilema sororculum (assembly GCA_914829495.1). Taxonomy (NCBI): domain Eukaryota; kingdom Metazoa; phylum Arthropoda; class Insecta; order Lepidoptera; family Erebidae; genus Eilema; species Eilema sororculum. The sequence continues at coordinate 11,004,205 of OU618552.1, read as the reverse complement.
TCTTTCATGGTCCTCGGCGCAGGCCACCCCCGGGATCCAGCTTGACAGTAGGAGGTACTCCCATCGACATCAAGCCCCGGTTGAAATACCTGGGGCTCGTACTCGACGGTCGGTGGGACTTCAGAGAGCACTTCCGAAGTCTGCGCCCCAAACTGTTGGTGTCAGCTAACGCGCTGATGCGGCTGCTGCCCAACTTGAGGGGCCCAGAGGACTCCTGCAGGAGACTACACGGGTGTCGTGCGGTCCATGGCCCTGTACGGGTGCCCCGTGTGGGCGGACGCCCTGCAGGCCAGGTTCGTGCAACTGCTGCATGCGCCGCAGCAGACGATGGCCTGCAGGGCCATTAGGGGGTACCGCACGATATCCTTTGAAGCGGCGAGTCTCCTAGCCGGATCGCCACCGTGGATCCTGGAAGCGAGATCCCTTGCGGCACTGTATCGGTTCCGTAAGGAGGCGCGGGAGCGGGGATACGATCCCGAGCCCGAAGACATTCGGGCCGAGAGGTCCCGGCTCCACGGGATCATGGTGGCGGAGTGGGAGCGACGACTTGAGCAACGACGCGCAGGGCATGCCGTCATAGAGGCGGTAAGGCCCATCATGGGGGAATGGCTCGAGAGGCCACATGGCAGCCTCTCGTATCGACTGACGCAGATTATCACCGGGCACGGGTGCTTCGGGAGGTATCTGTGTCGGATCGAAAAGGAGCCAACGTCCGAGTGCCATCACTGCAACGCGAGCGAGGACACGGGGCTGCACACGCTCACCGAGTGCCCGGCATGGGCCGGACCGAGGCGGGAGCTAGTGGCGGCCCTGGGAGTGAGAGTTCTCACCCTCGCCACCCTGCTCACAGCAATGGTACGCTGCGCGGACGCGTGGGCGGCCGGCGTCTCCTTCAGCGAGCAGGTAATGGTCGTGAAGGAGACGGCGGAGCGGGAGAGGCGGCGCGAGCGAGAAAGACTCGCGGATCGCGCCGCCCGCGCGCGCAGGCAACTCGGGCGTCGGAGGGCACTGACTGACCTCCGTCCCCCATGAGCGCGGGCCTGGGGGTGACGGGTGGAGCCGCCTGTCACCCCAGCAGAAGCAGGCCACGGCGGCGGCGCGCTGAATAGCGCGCCTCCCCATTCCGGGGGCGAGTTGGGGACACCGTTGTCCCCCCTCCTGAGGAGGGCCAGACCGTAAGGGATGGCCCTGGGTCAGCCGGGGTGCGAGGGATATGTCTTTGACAACCTCACCTCCGGCCTAGCACCAAGACCCACAGTCGGCGTGCGGTTTTAGTCGGTTCGAGTCCGACATAACCTCCCCTTCCGGCTCCGGCAGGGGGGGTATCCGAGGGGATTTCCGCACGAAAAAAAAAACAAAAAAAAAAGGTACTCGTATATCGGGTATTTTCGGGTAGCGACTGTCCTCAGACCTCACAATTGTTTAGCAGGTGCACCGAATTGCTGCGGAAGTTGGATTGAGTCTTAGGATGTTGGTCACCACATCAAAAACCAGGCACTGTGGTGTCATAATCCGCCCAAAAATGACGAAAAATTTCCGACTTTATTTCTGTATAGAAATAAAGTCTGAAATTTTCGTATATAATCGTAAAGTTCAAAATGAAATGAAAAAAGTTTTCTTACACTTTTTCATTCACTCTGAAAAAAGTCATTTATTTAGATTTTCAACAGCGACCTAAGTCGGTTTTCTTCCTTCGATTTTAATATGTATGTTACGGATTTGGCTAAAATTTGATCCACGGATAGACCATGATATAGACATGTACAAAAGCTTTTTATTATCTAGTCGAGGAAGTGATTTTTTCATTCACTTCCTCGTGAACCCATATAGTAAATATTTTATCAAACCTTGTATATAGGTAAGTTAGTTATTAATAATTTTGGTCCTCCCATTACATGTGAGGTAGACGCGAGTTGAATTTAAACGATATTTTAATTAGGCACGTTGATTTGGACCACACAAGTCATACACATAGATAACGCATGTTTGACATATTGAGTACTTGTCGCTTATAATTTATTCTATATCTATTATTTATTATCTTTATTTATATCTCTCTGTTAGGTACGTTTTCACGTTTAGACCTCTTTACCTAATTGAGTGCTTCCATTCTGTACCCACAACTTTTGTTAGACTTTGGTATAGATATAGTTTATATTCTTCAAAAAGTATAATTACTTTACATAATACTTTTTTCGGAGTAATAAATTTTTATTTTGTGTATTAGGGACAATCAACAGTTATGCGTTAAAATGAATTCTTCAAAACTTTCCTTGCGATAAATAGCTTCCACGTAGCTCGAGCCATAGGTTCAATCTTTAGCATGTCTTTTGTTATTTTTTATCTACAAGTGCTGTCTGAATTTTTATTTTTGCTATCCTTCCATGCTCAACTAAATGAAACCCATCACATTTTCAAGAAGTATAATATATCATCAGTATTGATTATTGCTTTTAGCCACATGCTGGCATCCAAGAAATGAAGTTTTGCTGTCTACGTTTTATTGCAGCCAGCCCATTTTAGCCAGTTTTATTTTTATTTTATTTTGAAATAACTTGTGGAATGTCCACTACAATGGACGGTAGGCATATATAGAGGACAACCAAACCGATGTTCATATTTATAGAAGTACCTACCGAGAATAATATGATATGGTACCATCTATCCCTCAAAACGGAACCTGTGGTATTCACATATTAGTGGAACTGAGTAACCCCATATAATTTTTGAAATTCGTAGACTATGCACATCTCAAGCGATGTCTCAATTCATTTGCAGCGTGGAATGAAAATCTCTTTATTTCTCCTATAAAAGTTTGCTTCAATCTTAATGCTTTGAAAAATAATAACTCGTAGGGTTTGCCTTTCGACATCCAAGAACCGTGATCTTCCCAGTTTTTTCAGAATTTAAGTAGCACGTGTGCCACCTGTATTGATGCCTTTACGACCTTATCACATCCCAAGGGGTTCTGGTGATCATGACTAGGTATATAGCTTCGATTCGATTAATTTCAAATTAAATTTCAGAAGTTTCTTTACAAAATGGCTACGATTACAAACTCACTGGTTCTCTAAAGTTCATACCTACTCGTCTCTTCTTACAATCTGACAGACTTCCATGTAACTATTCAGAATCCACCTCGCTTTTCTGTTACTCCATCCATGAAATAGCTTATGAAACGCTCATCCCAGTTTGTTCATGCAATCCTTAATGAATGGTATGAATGGTACAGAGTGCATTAAATTAGCATAGGCACAATGAACCGCGCCGCACAATTCTCTCCGCACTGAAGAATCTCTGAAATCAATGCACATGTATTATTGCGACTACGAGCTTGCTCAATTTGCGTTGGTGTTCAGGAACAAACGGCTACATAATTGATGAGGTTCTCGACAACGCTGCGCTGGCGCAATTAAGGGAAAATTTAACATAGAGATCTGCATTTCGAATTGACTATATTACAAGATAATGAAGTGTATTTCCGTAATGTTATTGGAAGGTAATTGAAAATTGTAATTGAAATGGACAGTTTTAAAATAAGACTTCGCAAATTTTTAATTGATAAATGTTATTATACTGTTGATGAATTTTTGGAGGATAACTCACTGTAATTACTTAATAATTATAATGACAACTTAAATATGGTGCATGATAATTAATAATGAATTATATTTTTGTTTGAATTGACATTGTGGATTTATATTCTTTATTTCATTTTATGTGATAACTTAATAACTTAGACTAATCTAGTGACATAATTTAATAACCTACTTAGTATTGTATACCCAAATGGTGAAACATAGCTGAACTTATTATTATTCTGTGAACATCTTTTGTACCTATGATTTACAATAAATATGATTTGAAAAAAAAAAGCATAATGCATGCAACAAAGAAGCATGCGTGGGAAGTATGCTGTATAAATGAAAGTGAATCTAAATAGTAAAACATTCGCCCGGATATATACCATGTTTTTTTAAGTTTTTTGTGGATCATATATTTCGGCGCTGTTACAAGCGCCATGATCACGGATGCACTATTAAAAACATGGTGAATATCTCGGCGAGTGTTTTATTATCGATGTGAATGACCATGTCAATCTCAAATCATACATTGAATCTAAATATTTACATTGAAACAATAATAATACTAAAAGCAGATAGTAATCAATTGGGTAATTTATTAAAAGGCTGGCAATCCAATTGTTTTAAAATGTCAAATGAATGAATTAATTCAGAGTACAATGGATGATTGACATATCAATATCATAAACTGTATCATATATTTGAAATCTTTGGTTCGTCTGTGGGTGTTAAGTGATCTCCTACGCTTTATTATTTTAAACCTTGTTACCAGCAATGCTACATAAGTACATATTCTAGGACATTCTATATAATACACAGAGCTCTCTAGTCCCAAAGTAAGCATAGTTAAGCTTGTGTTATGGGTTCGAGATTGCAGATAAACATACTAAGATACATTTTTTAAATACGCTTGTATTATGCAATTGCATAGATAGACCGAGTACGATATGAATTGATATTCATGCATACAAAAATTTGTGCTGAGAAGGAATTGAACCCGCGTGCTCCAAAATAGCAGTCGAATGCTCTACCGACGCGCTACGTACCACGGTGGATGTCATTATTTCAGGTAATTACTTTTTCCGCATGGAGATTTTTTGTTATTTTTTTTTTAAGAATATTAGAACCGAAGTTACTAATATTCCCTCTAACCCCTCCAACTAAGCTAAATTGCTTATGCTAGGAGTGGGTTCACGTCGGTAGTGTAATGGCCAGGATTCGAACCTCTCAGATCTCTTCGGACCTCTCGATCGTAAGGCTCCTTAGCCGCTAAGCTACCGACGCTTTAAAGAGATTGTCTAGGTAGGTACTTTTTAGCCAGCGTTGTCCGGAGGAAGTTGATTCATCCACAGGTGAATAGTTTCCGATCAATAAATTTCAATTCACTTAATATTCCATTGAGAATCTTACTCAAATCATTGTGCCAAAAGAGGATCAGAAGCAACTAAACGGGAAGCAATAATGTTATAATATTGACGAAATCAAAATCAATCTGAATGCCGATTCTTCCGGTTGTATCTAACTAAAGCTTGTAATTAGGAGCCAAAGTTGTGTTTATCTGTTTCAATGCTTTACAAAGTAACGATACGTCTGCATATTGATATATCGATATTAAAGTACAGTCATCGACAAAAGTTGTTGAACACTTAACAAATTTACAAGCGATTTTCACCTTGATATACATAATTCATGATATCCTCAGAGAATCTTTTCCATTATTATTAAGTACTTTAAGAAAGCTTTTTGAGCCTAGCGTAGTTTATAGAAGTTCGGTCGTATTAAGCTTTTGTAGTTAACTGTACCTCCATCTCAAGATGTTTCGTCGAGATTATCTCGGCCAAAGCTACTGTATGAATGACTGGCTCAATACGTTTCCAAGAAAAACAAAACATTGCACCTTGTTTTAGTTTCAGCTCTGGTAAATGTGTTTTCTGGATATTGTTTTGGTCCAGTTTAACCTTCATACATCTATAGAATGCAGTTATGATTACTTATTGGATAGTGTAGTTTTCAATGTCGCCGAGTCCTACTCACAACCTCGAGGTCCAAAAGTCTAAACCAACATTATCTGTTAGTCGGTACATCTGCTAAATAACAGATGAGGCTCTGGCACAGGTTTTCTTCTCGATCAAATGGTAAAATTTTTTTTGATGCGGAAATGCACTTGAGTACCCCCACAGGAACATGTCGGACTCGACCCGACCAAAACCGCATGGACGACTCAGGCCATCAGTTTCCAGGGATAAGGGAGACTCTAGCATACCCTTCGCGCACTCTGACAGGTCCAAGGCCACGCTTTCGTAAAAGTTAACAAACAAATCCATACTTAAAATAATAAATGCGAAAGTAACTCTGTCTGTCTGCTTGTATGTTCACTTTCACGCCTGAATCACTGAACTAACTTTGCTGAAATTTGGTATAGGGGTAGATTAGACCATGAAAAAGGACATAGGCTATGTTTGATCGCGATAACCGACATCCACGCGGACGGAGACGCGGGCAAAAGTTGATCAAAAATATTAAGCGGACCCTGAACTCCACGAAATAAACTTTGGACGCAACCAGGAAATCGCTAGTATGAGATGAAATTTTTTTTAACCTGCTGGTGAATCAACAGATAATATTTATGTTTTCGGGAACACCAACATCCTGTACTTTTCAGTAGAATAGGTAAACGTCATCGTTCTATTTTCTTTATTTATGGTGATGGCGCACAGAACAACCTGATTAAGGCGAGATTTTCTCTGAAATGATGTTTTTGAATGAGTTTTATTTGCAAAGGAGGCATAATTAAATGTGGAAAATATCGTAATTTGGCAGAAGAGGTAGATCACCGCGATGAACGCCAATAATACCCGAAGCCTGGAAAGAAACAAACTAATTAGTTATACCAAATCCAATCGAAAGTTGGGAAATTAATAGGCGGAGTTTGTTTACGTAATATATACTTACTTACCAATGGCGAAAGGCGAATATTTTTGATAAGGAAGCCTTTGAAAGGAAATCTTTGTAAATCTTAATTAAAACGACCATAGCAATGTTGTACGGAATTCTGGGAGTTCTAATTTCAGATACTGAATTCCATATAAGTACTTACCGAATTCAGTTACTAAATTGATAGGTATAAATTGAATAACTCAAGCGTAGTTTCCCTTTGCAAAGCAAGCTGGCAGTAATCGGGTAATAGGAACTCCTAGCCACTAAACCTTACGTGATTATTATTTTATATACGCACCTTAATTATTGTAGAGTCCAGAATCGAGTCGGACTAAAACTGTAGTGCTTAGTTTTTTTTTACATATATGTTTGCTTATAAATAAAATTATTGCAGTGCAATTTTTGCTAGGCGCGATGGGTATTTTTCGAGGAGCTTTTTTTTGAATGAGAAAACCATTCGCGACAACGCAACTAACAAATATTAGAACTATTTGCAAACCAAACATGTTTATCAATCATTACATAAGGGTTTTTATATGAACTTTACAATTCAGCTTACCTATTACGATTTTTTTGTGTAACCGGAATCATTGTGCACGGCCTTCAACTATGAAGATCCGACGGAAGATACATAACTTCTTTGACGTATTTTTTACTCCACGATATGATAGGTCAGTAAGAATATATTACCTACTCATGCTGCGTGCCGAATCCCGTTTTAATATACGTAGGTATAACCAATTACTTTACGGTTGTTTCGGCCGTTCCCAATAACATACTTGAAGATAGATCGCAGCAGTCAAATTTGACGTATCCGCTAAATTGAAAACATGGTAACTGATTTTTTTTTTGCGGGAAAGCGCATCGCGGTATAATTTTATTTTCCGAAATTGGTGTCAAATAGGAGTTACTATGTTTTGAATTTAAACAGCCGAGCACTTTATCCGTAGATGCGATCTATCTTTAACTGTCAGTATGGTATTGGGAACGGCGGTAGTTTATAAAATTGATCCGTCCGCTTTTTTATAGTACGACTAGCTGACCCGGCGAACTTCGTACCACCAAATTTTTTCAGCCTTCGTGGTTCCCGCTGCACCTTAACATTTAGTGGGATGAAAAATTGATGTTGTCCGATTCAGTCAGACCTACCTAATATGAACACAAAATTTCATGACAGTCGGTCAAGCCGTTTCGGAGGAGTTTAACATAACATAACATAACATAAACTCACGCCTATATTCCCCGAAGGGGTAGGCAGAGGTGCTAGCACCCACATTTGGCCAGTTTATATTTAGGTCCCAATGTAATAGGTGGCGAGCATATTGCCATTAACCGGGCACTTATAAACCTGCGATAAATACACACATAACTTCGAAAAGCATCGAAAAGTCATTGGTGTGTGCCATGGTAAACCTGGGATCGAACCTGAGACCTCGTCTCACCAGTCCATTACCCATACCACTAGGCTACCGCAGATCGGAGGAGTTTAACTATAAAAAAACCGCGACACGAAAATTTTATATATTAGATACTGAAGGATGCCATGTGTGATGTGTGCTAACGATTTCACTGCCATGGATACCCAGGATCGTGCGAAATAGAGGAAGCTATGCAAGAAGGCGAAGGCCTTGGATGCAATGGGGATATAACACTAAGATGCTGAATGAGAATGAAGGATGTACATATTGGTCGTTCTTCTTATTTCTGGTTAGTTCCGGTATTATTATTGAGCAGGCTCGACCGGCCAGGTGCTTTAGGTGCCTGTCGGTCGGGCACGTGGGGGTGCAGTGCACGGCGGAGGTGACGGTCGGCGACCGCTGCTTCCGTTGTGGCCAGCCCGGTCATAGGGCCGGTGGTTGCGAGGCTCCGCTGCACTGTTTCAGGTGTGCGGCGGGGGGCAAACCGGCCGACCATCGGGTTGGCAGCAAGGCCTGCACCGGAGGGGAGCCGAAGCCACGAGGCGGGCGTTCCGCCGATAGTTCGCAGCGGGATGCGGAGATGGTTCCATAATGGATCCCCAGCTCCGCATCCTGCAGGCGAACGTGGGCCACGGTGTCGATGCTCAGGCTCTTCTGCTCCAGAGCATGGCACAGTGGTCCATACACGTCGCCGCTGTCGCCGATCCGTACACCCACCGGCCCCCCGGGCCTGCCTGGGTGGTCGACCTGGATGGATCGGCGGCACTGGTGCGTAACGCCGCTGCGGGTGCCCCTCCCTTTGTGGTGATCGCAAGGGAGCATGGCATCGTAGCGGCGCGTGTGGGGGAGATTGCGGTCGTGGCCGTCTACTTCACGCCGGCATCACACCGACGCATAGGGCAGTATCGGCAGTCGCTGGAGCGGCTGACCGACGTCGTCAATGCCTGTCACCCTCGCCCGGTTCTTGTGCTTGGGGACTTCAATGCCTGGTCTGAGGCTTGGGGGTCCCGGCACACGAACCCGCGAGGTAGGGCTCTGGAGAGCTGGGCCGCTACTCTCGGTCTGGTTCTCCAGAATCGCGGGGCCGAAGCCACGTTCTGGGTGGCGGAGCGCGGGGCGAGTTCGATCGTTGATCTCTCATTCGCGAGCGCTTCGCTGTCGCAACGTGTGCGGGACTGGCGTGTTGTCGTGGAGGTGGAGACACTGTCGGATCACCGATACGTTCGGTTTGATGTCTCCCCTCCCGAGAGTGATGCGCCGGTCACACCGGCCCCACGCGAGCCGCGCTGGGTGCTTAGGGGACTGAATAGGGATGCTCTCCTGGAAGCCGCCTCCGTGCAGGCCTGGGCCATGGTGCCGGACAGGCCTGACGACATTGATGACGAGGCGGCGTGGTTCCGGGAGGCCATGACTGTTGTCTGCGATGCGGGTATGTCTAGGGCTCCAGCCTATAGTCCGAGGCGCCGGGTCTACTGGTGGACTGCGGAGATCGCGAGGCTGCGTCAAGCCTGCGTGATCGCGCACCGCCGGTGGGCCAGGCTCCGTAGGAGGCGTAGCCGTCCCGCAGACACAGATCCCCTAGTGGCGGAGTTGCAAGAGGGATACAGGGAGGCCAGGAATGCCCTCCGAGCGGAGATCAAGCGGTCCAAGGCAGCTTCCTATAGGGAGCTGCTGGAGACACTGGAGCGGGACCCATGGGGGCGGCCTTACCGCTTGGTAAGAGGAAAGCTGCGCCCCCGGGCCCCTCCCCTGACCCAGGTTCTCGAGCCGGCTCTGCTTGGAGGAGTGGTGGCATCCCTGTTCCCGGCGCGGGCGGAACACGTTCCGCCGCAGATGACTCCGCCACCTCGGTCGCCTGATGCGCCCGGCGTGGTTATTGACGACGACGTGCCCGAGGTCACTTGGGTAGAACTAGAGCTGGCGGTGCGACGGCTTAGAGCCAAGAAGAACACCGCCCCGGGACCCGACGGCATTCCAGGCCGTGCGTGGGTCCTAGCTCTAGGAGAAGACGGTCTCGAACCCCGACTGCGAGGGTTCCTCAGCGCATGCTTGGAGCGGGGCCAGTTTCCGAAGATGTGGAAGACGGGGAAACTGGTCCTCATCCGCAAGGACGGACGCCCGGCGGACGAGCCGTCCGGGTACCGGCCCATAGTGTTGCTCGACGAGGTGGGCAAGCTCTTCGAAAGAGTGATTGCCAAGCGCCTCGTCGAGCACCTCTCTAGAGTGGGGCCGGACCTAGCGGACACTCAGTACGGCTTCCGCCGGTGGCGTTCCACTGTGGATGCCATCATGCGCGTGAGGACTCTGGCGGAGGATGCGGTTGCCCGGGGCGAGGTGATGTTGGCGGTGTCCTTGGACATCTCCAACGCGTTCAACACCTTGCCCTGGAGTTGCATCAGGGAGGCGCTCGTGTACCACGATGTGCCTCTCTACCTCCGCCGCATAGTCGGGGCGTACCTGACGGAGAGGGCCGTCATCTACCCAAGTGCGACCGGCGTCGGTAGGCGTGAGATGTCGTGCGGTGTCCCACAGGGATCGGTCCTGGGGCCGCTCCTGTGGAACATCGGATACGACTGGGTGCTTCGCGGTGAGCTCGCGTTCGGTGCCACCGTCACGTGCTACGCGGACGACACGCTAGTGACGGTGAGTGGCGCTACACACCGCGAGGCGACCCAGAGGGCCACGACCGCTGTTGCTCAAGTCGTGGATCGGATCCGGCGGCTGGGTCTCGAGGTGGCTCTGCACAAATCCGAGGCCTTGTTCTTTCATGGTCCTCGGCGCAGGCCACCCCCGGGATCCAGCTTGACAGTAGGAGGTACTCCCATCGACATCAAGCCCCGGCTGAAATATCTGGGGCTCGTACTTGACGGTCGGTGGGACTTCGGAGAGCACTTCCGAAGTCTGCGCCCCAAACTGTTGGTGTCAGCTAACGCGCTGATGCGGCTGCTGCCCAACTTGAGGGGCCCAGAGGACTCCTGCAGGAGACTCTACGCGGGTGTCGTGCGGTCCATGGCCCTGTACGGGTGCCCCGTGTAGGCGGACGCCCTGCAGGCCAGGTTCGTGCAACTGCTGCATGCTCCGCAGCAGACGATGGCCTGCAGGGCCATTAGGGGGTACCGCACGATATCCTTTGAAGCGGCGAGTCTCCTAGCCGGATCGCCACCGTGGATCCTGGAAGCGAGATCCCTTGCGGCACTGTATCGGTTCCGTAAGGAGGCGCGGGAGCGGGGATACGATCCCGAGCCCGAAGACATTCGGGCCGAGAGGTCCCGGCTCCACGGGATCATGGTGGCGGAGTGGGAGCGACGACTTGAGCAACGACGCGCAGGGCATGCCGTCATAGAGGCGGTAAGGCCCATCATGGGGGAATGGCTCGAGAGGCCACATGGCAGCCTCTCGTATCGACTGACGCAGATTATCACCGGGCACGGGTGCTTCGGGAGATATCTGTGTCGGATCGAAAAGGAGCCAACGTCCGAGTGCCATCACTGCGACGCGAGCGAGGACACGGGGCTGCACACGCTCACCGAGTGCCCGGCATGGGCCGAACCGAGGCGGGAGCTAGTGGCGGCCCTGGGAGTGAGAGTTCTCACCCTCGCCACCCTGCTCACAGCAATGGTCCGCTGCGCGGACGCGTGGGCGGCCGGCGTCTCCTTCAGCGAGCAGGTAATGGTCGTGAAGGAGACGGCGGAGCGGGAGAGGCGGCGCGAGCGAGAAAGACTCGCGGATCGCGCCGCCCGCGCGCGCAGGCAACTCGGGCGTCGGAGGGCACTGACTGACCTCCGTCCCCCATGAGCGCGGGCCTGGGGGTGACGGGTGGAGCCGCCTGTCACCCCAGCAGAAGCAGGCTACGGCGGCGGCGCGCTGGACAGCGCGCCTCCCCATTCCGGGGGCGAGTTGGGGACACCGTTGTCCCCCCTCCTGAGGAGGGCCAGACCGTAAGGGATGGCCCTGGGTCAGCCGGGGTGCGAGGGATATGTCTTTGACAACCTCACCTCCGGCCTAGCACCAAGACCCACAGTCGGCGTGCGGTTTTAGTCGGTTCGAGTCCGACATAACCTCCCCTTCCGGCTCCGGCAGGGGGGGTATCCGTGGGGATTTCCGCACGAAAAAAAAAAAAAAAAAAAAAAAGGTATTATTATTGAAACATTACGAACCTCAACTGCAGGAAAAGGTAATATTATTATTTTATTATTACTCCTTTTTTATTATTATTCACGCCTGTAAATCCCCGAAGGGGTAGGCGTTGTAGAGGTATTAAATTAATACCCACATTTCGCTAACTACTACTCGCGGAAACATCCTCAGTCCTCACCTCAGAGGAGGTCAGGAGAGCCCTGGAACAGATGGAAATCTCTAAACAGACTCCGGACTCGGGTTGGCCGAAGCAAGGAATGCCGGGCCAGATGGGGGTTCTCGGAGGGGGCGGACCTGCGATGTGAATGTGGAGTTACTCTACAGACAATGGCCCACCTGTTGACATGTGCTAAATGCCCATACACATGTACACCGCAGGACCTTATGTGCGCCTCCGAGAACGCCATACAGGTGGCAGCACACTGGGAGAAGATAATTTGAGGGCCGAGGCGCCATCGCCACGATAGAAGAAGAAGACGAAGACCTCAGCGGAGTTAACATAGGTGTGTATGTCAGACTCTTAGATAATTATGTGCTGATATATATGGCTGAAATAAAATAAATAAACTGTAACAAAATTACAAAGCTTTATTTAAGCATATTTAACAATATTCGAAAGCAGCAGTAACTGCTTGAAACATTTTTACTCAATTTCTTCGTAAAAAAAAATATTCTGTATTCGAATTTCTTAACATGCACGTAAATTTAGTAGATTTATTTGGAAAAATAAACGTACGTTTATCTACAACGACATAGTGAATAACACCAGCCAGTGCGAGCCGCGCGTGCTTCTAACGTAAACATGAAAATGTTCCCCAAGGTTTCCATAAACACATTAATGCGAGTACTTACGAGTTTACAAAGTTTCAGGGCTTGTAGTACAAGGCGAAGGTTAATTTTCTTTACTAATATTCAACTGTGAGTAAATTCAGTCTTTACAAACTAAGTATTTATATTTTACCAACAAGTATTAGGTCAATGACGGTTGGGCAGACTGATTAATGATCTTTGTTTACTGGCTCCCATGTACCGTGAAGATACAAGGGAGACTTGATACGTGTGCGCTTATTATTACAGATATTATCCTTGTTTCAGTTATATAAACGATGTTCAACTCGGTAGGAATACTTTAAGTGAATATTCAAACTTTAACGTAATGGTTTTGCGGAGATGTTTTTTGCATAATCTTGTAACTACCAAACCTTTCAGAATGCCGTAAGGCGAAACCAGTCAGGTGAAAAATAAAATATAGTGTAAAGGTCAAAGTGTCTTACTCAATATGTATAGCAGATTCCATCCAGCGTTATCAATCAACCGTATAAACGGTTTTGCAGAGGTTTTAGACGGAAAATTTAATTTACAACTGCGATTTCTTTGGTTTTATAACTCATTGCAGCTTAAATTATATAGATATCAGAGACCTTTAAAGCGATAGCTTCATCCTTTCAATCTATGCAACATGAAAACTTCAGTCTCACTAGTTTGAAAGATATGATACTTAAGTTGATTATATTATTAATAAATAGTGTAACAAAGCGTTCTGGAGTAGCTCAAAATTCTCGCAACTTATAGACACGACACGAGTACTTACTCTCAAGACTAAAACTCTTCCCCAGGCAGCCAACGTTCACAACAGCAAATAAATTCATTCAAAACTACTCTATTTCTGCACCAAATGAGGTGTGAACCTCATGATATCACTACCGGAAACCAATTTGGACAATTATCTAGATTAATACATGTAATTAGCGCATCTTGATAGAACAGACTGCAAGTGTATCGACTTGCTCTAGTTTGGCACACGAGAAAACGTATGCCCATCGGTATAATTTTACGATCCGCTAAAAATCAAAGGTGTGCAAATCGCGTTTTGATAGCTCTAACTGTGTTGTGTTTGCATTTCGTGTTTACTGGTGTTTATGAACTAAGGTAGTAATATGTTATACCATCAGAAGAGTGGAGGCAGACTGCAAGGCGCTTGGATGTACACTACCTACACGATGGTGATCATTTCGCGATTATGTATTCTGAAGTTAAGGTGTGTACGGTTCATTATTATCGCATGGCGTTTATGACAGTCGCCAACGTAAGTCAGTCCTATACATTAATCAATCTATTTCATTCTGATGTAGCCTTTGCCTGCCCTATAGTTAAAATAAATTATCTAACCGAGCTTATTAAATTAAGAATGGTAAAACAGCGGTAAAAATTGCGTCGGTTCTTATTTTATAGCTTTTATTTATTTTTAATCATCTAGCCAACCTATAATAGTAACTGATGTGACTATTAAATTTTCTGACGTCACTAAATGTTTTTTCATACAAGTTACCTTATAACAGTTATAACTTAACTAATTTGACTAGTCAGTAGAATACCCAATGGACAAGAGGCGTGACTGGCATAATGGTTGTAGTAGAATGGTTACACTGTGATAGTAATGTCACAGATAACCTAATCGTTGAAAAATGGTAGTGTGTATAAAAATAGATATAGAGTTTTAGGCGTCCATTATACAATACGTTTTGCTGTCAGTTTTACCACAGTCAAGGCTGATGTTGATTAAAGTATTTTTGTTCTGACCATCAGTCACCATAATTCATGATTGACGGCATGAATGTCGCTTGCATGAACGTGTAATGGACGCTTTAGAAAGCTTTAACCGTTAGTTATTCCGGGGTATACGTATACGGGGGTGTGATTCCTTACCCAGCGGTGCTTCTCTCATTTGTGAAAGACAATGGAGGGAATGTGAAAAGGAAATAATGATCAAATATTTTAATAATGAAAAAATTACATGATGGGCAGAGTCCAGCTAAGTAGAGCTTAGAATTTCAGGTTCTTAGAAAACCTCGTTTAGATTTGTTTTTATTGTTAATTTATTCAATCTATCGTCGGCGTCTACTTAAGTGTTCATAGCATCTCAACCTGATAGTCGTGTGTAGTATGAGTATACACACCGATATATAGGTATTAGATAACTACCTACTGTTATTTCATACACAAAATAACTGTTATCCTGCTTACAACAAACATGCATCCACATTAGCTGAATCTAGTAATCTAAATCAATAAATTATACTCTATCGTACATGTACGTTCAATTTAAAAATATCAAAGTCAATTGCGATCACAAATGTATATTCGTGTCAGAAAATCAGACTATCAAAATTCATTCGTTCATTGTATCACTGGAAACAATGGAGTCGTTGAGGAGTTTTGGCAATGGCTGGAGCTTGGGCCCACGCCGATGCCATATTAAGTGCTATAAGCATGATGAAAGGAAGCCGACCCGAATTTAAGGCAGGAACTTGTAAAATATAGAAGGCGTAACCATTTATGAGAGCACCGTATTAGTGGATCATAAACTATTATTGTAGAAGTCCTGTTAATCGACTGGAATATTTATTTTTCGGTTACTGTATGGTGTTTATATGGGTATGTATGGCGCGTTCTGTCGGTATGAAGAGTGACAGTTCGTGTTAGATCGGCTTCCTTCTGTTTTACACATGGGACTGACAGATTGATATCTTTATAGAGTTGTTAAAACTTTTAATATTATTAAAATATCAAGATGTTAATGTTTTAATCTCTCCGAAAAGACAACAGATTGTAGAGTGTAGACGTGCACTGTATGACAAAGAGAACCTGTACGATATTGAAGTAAGCTGAACTTAGCTGGACTTGACACTTTACTTTCCGGGCACTCACTATAAACATTTAATATAATATGTGGGAAGCGTCACCTGTGTAAAATTAGTAACCAATACGACCTTCAAACCTTCAAGAAAAGAGCGTAGGTACTCTGTTTTAAAAGGAAGGCAACGCACTTGTGACTCCTCTGGTGTTGTGGGTCTCCATGGGCGGTGGTGATCACTTACCATCAGGCAATCCGTCTGCTCGTTTGCCTCGTTATTCCAAAACCAAAAAAAATATATATATATTTTTTTTTTTAAAGAATATTAGAACCGAAGTTACTAATATTCCCCTCTAACCCCTCCAACTAAGCTAAATTGCTTGTGCTAGGAGTGGGTTCACGTCGGTAGTGTAATGGCCAGGATCGAACCCGGGACCTCTCGATCGTAAGGCCGACTCCTTAACCACTAAGCTACCGACGCGTTTTTATTACTTTTAATTAAGTTAATACGTTTCTCTTTGAGGGTCTCAAAGAGAAACGTATAAACTTAAAAATGCCTTTCATTTTTTGATAAGTGTAAAAACCAGGTACATTTTGCAAGCGACTTGTACCACTCAACGGGTGTTTGTTTAAATTTTGTATATTTTTGCTACATTACAGATAATTATTTTTTTTTCTCCAAAGATCTAAGTAGGTAGAACCCTATATGGGTAGGTACACAACCAAGAGAGTGAATGTCAAAAATTTGCTCTACCAGCGGCAGCAACGCGCGATCGCGTACAATTTTTACGATATGAGAGTAATGAGTTCAATAGCTTCAGTACGTCATGGTTTATTTACAAATCTTTACATATGAATACTTTAGAATATATTGTCTGTCTGGTTGTGGTGTTAGATAGGCTGATGGGGTCTTCTCGAAGCCGAAAATGGTCCTAGGTCAGTTATGGTTGCGAGGTAAAGGCAAACCAGGCTGCCCATCATTAAGACGCTACATGCGATTTTAGTCGGTTCGAGTACGACATATCCACTCTAGGGCTTTTTTTTATCGTGCGAAAAATCCCCACGGATACCACCCCCATGGAGCCGGTGGAGGCGGTTATGTCGGACTCGAACCGACTAAAACGCACGCCGTCTTGGGTCCTTGGTTGCCGGAGGTGAGATTGCCAAAAGCATATCTCTCGCACCCCGGCAGACCCAGGACCATCTCCTTCGGGACCACAGTGTCCCCATCTAGCCCCGGTTACGGGGAGGCGCATTTTGCGCCGCCGCCGCGGCCTGCTCCTGCTAGGGTGACAGGCGGCTCCACCGGTCACCCCCAGGCCAGCGAACCACTCTGGGCTGCGGCGGCGTATCCGAGGGGATTCCCACTCTTAAAACAATAATTGTGTTAGTGAGTAACTCGAACACAGATTCCATTGACTTGATTTACCGATTTTTAAAGATATATGACTTGGTTTTGTGTTGCCAGTTGGTTTTAGTGTGGTTTTATGATGATTTTAAAATGAGTAAAAGTTAGTCCTCGTAAATCTGCGTGGTCTCGATGATCATATGTCTGCGTAAAAGTCATCGTTCATGATTCATTCCTTCCTTATAATCTGTGCACCTAAATATTGCTTTAAAAAAATATGTATAGAACTTCATTATAACATAACCTTCATCCCAGCGTCCCACGTTGCATTACTCCCGTTCGCATGCATAGCCGGGTATCGATCTCCTATTATTTCACCCCTACCTCCCGCCAAAACGGTCAAACCTCCCGCCTTTCAACCCCAAGAGCAAAGCTAGTTGCCCCATCAGGTAATCAGCAGATGATGGCTTAGGTGGCGGGTATGGTTGGTTTGTTCCCTTAAGATCTTGGTGATGTCTATAACCAATAATGCATCATCTTACAGAAAATTAAGTTTGTACTGAATCACCGCTGTAGCGTATCACATGCGGAAGGATTTCAGACGCGAACGTTACCTAAACAAAAGTAGAACATCTAGTTTCGCCTGAGAAAGCGTTCCATAAACAAAAGTCAATTGGTCTAAACGAGTGAATTTTTATTCTGGGGCGATGAGATCATTAGGTGAATGGCCGGTGGCTGTGTGGCTTATGTAGAAATGGGTCGCGGGGACTACCACCATGACATTGATGTGTTGAACACGAGGCCTGCACTAAAAGCTATCGTTTGTTTTATTTATGGAAACAGTTGGGACTAGATAAGAAATCTTATTATATTTGTGGGCGTGTATGCTACACGGTGCCAAATAATTGATATTTAAAAGTGATGACGAATTCGATAACAATCATACAGATTAGAAATATACACATTATATTCGAATGAAAATGAACGCGACTCACTGCTGAATGATTTAAATAGACTAGACGTAGATAGTGTAGTGGCCGAGCTGAAGGCTATCTACGGGGTCCACAGGTGGCGGATAGTGGAACGTCCATCAGATAATGATGGATCGCTGCGAATATGTAAATAAGCAGTCCCCGACCATTCAGCGGCAAGATTAGCAGAACGTGGTGGATAGCTCATTGGGACGGGCTAACCTATAAAGTGCCACATAAGGTTCCCTGACGATCTTGTGACGTAGCGAGTAAGTGCCGCTACTTAAAGGCACTCCCCACCCCCTGATGCCGGGCAGCAGCGGCAGCAGTACTGACCAGGGGCCGAGGTAAAGGATACCGGTAGGGCTCTGGACCAGAATATCATCGATTGAGCAATCGGCTGGTGAACTGCGGAACGGAAGGCAATTGGGGCAACCACCGTTCTGAGCGCCCTTATATGGAGTATGAAAAATGGAAACAGAAGAAAATATGGTTCTTGACAACGGGTTGATGCGATGTAATATTCCGCAAAGGTCCGAGTCCGGCAGGAGTAGAAGCAAGGCTGCACCGGTCGTCATCATGCGAAATCCTTGCCACATCGGAACATGGAACGTGTGTACAATGCTACCAGAAGGAAAATTGGAAGAATTAACATCGGAAATGGATAGGTTAAAGATAGATATATTAGGAATTAGTGAGGTCAGATGGGGAGGGAACGGAGATTATTGGAGCGGAGACTACAGGGTAATATATGCAGGGGATGAGCAAGGTACAAATGGGACAGCAATCATCCTTAATAGGAAATGGGGAGCACAAGTAGAGAATGCTATTCACCATAGTGACCGAATAATCGCCATTAAGATAAAGGCCGAGCCAGCAGATCTATTTATAATTCAGGTGTATATGCCAACTGGAAGGCACCCAGATGAGGAAGTTGAGCAGATGTATGACGATATGGAAACACTAATAGATTTAGCTGCAGAAAAAGATAATTTGATAGTCATGGGAGATTTTAATGCAGTGGTGGGAGAGGGAGCAGTTGAGGATGTCATGGGAAAATTTGGGCTAGGGAAAAGGAATGCGAGAGGGCATAGGTTAATACGATTTTGTCAGGAAAACAGTCTCTCAATAAGTAATACACTATTTAAACAACCGAAAAGAAGATTATATACTTGGAAGATGCCTGGGGACATTGGTAGATACCAGATAGATTATATACTGATAAGAGCTAAAAACAGGGCACAGGTGAAAGCATGCAAAACCTTACCAGGTGCAGATGTACATACAGACCATAACCTATTGATTGCTAAATTTAGTTTTAATATTAGAAAACAGAAGAGGAAAAATATACCAAAGAAAATAGATTTAAGTAAACTTCAATGCAATAACAGAGTGCAATATAGTAATATGATAGGCGATAGATTGGCATTAAGTAGAGAAAATAGAATTTATATAGAGTCAGATATAGATAGTAGATGGAACAACTTTAAAACTATAATAAATACTTCTGCAGAGGAGTGCTTGCAAAGGGAGAAAATAGTACCAAGAAAGAAGTGGTTGAATAGGGAAATTATGGATATGATGGTGGAAAGAAGAAAATTACGAAGTAGGAATGATGACTACAGTAAAAATGAATATAAGAAACTGACCAATAGAATAACATTAAAATGCAGAGAATACAGAGAAAAGGATTTAAAAAATGACTGTGATAATATAGATAAACACATGAGGGAAGGAAAGATTGACAAGGCATATAACATAATTAATAAATTAGCAAAGGTACACAAACCTAAGAGTACCGCTATACTGAACGAATCAGGACAATTAGAAATGGATAGTAGAGGTATCGTGGAACGATGGAGGAGGTATATTGAGAAGCTTTATGAGGGGGAAGGAATGACGGAGGATGATATGGAGAGGGAAAGTGAGATAGATAAGAATGAACTGGGACCACCTATTTTGAGAAGAGAGTTTGATATAGCTCTGAACAGTATAAAGAACGGGAAGGCGACGGGAACGGATGGGATACCAATTGAACTAATAAAATGTGCCGTTTGTCCATCAATGCATGATGAATTGTTCCAAATGACTCAATGCATGTACGCTGAAGGAAAAGTGCCAAACGATTTTAAAGTGAGCAAAACTGTCACACTGCCTAAAAAATTAAATACACTCAAATGTGAGGAACACCGCACCTTAAGCCTCATTTCCCAGGTCTCAAAAATACTACTAAAAATAATGCAAAACAGGCTAAGAACCAAAGTGGAAGAAGTAGTAGGAGATGATCAGTATGGCTTTAGACAAAAGAAAGGTACAAGAGAGGCTATACTGGCATTGAGACTAATTGTGGACAGAAGGATGGAATTGGGATTGGATACACATATAGCATTTATTGACCTGGAGAAGGCATTCGACAAAGTGGACTGGAAGCTCATGATGAAGGCACTTCAAGAAGCGGGGGTAGACTATAGAGATAGAAGGATCATTATGGAACTATACAGGGAACAGGAAACATTGATTGAAGTTAATGGAGAAAGGGCAACAGCAAGAATCCGCCAGGGCGTAAGACAGGGATGTCCTCTATCACCACTTATTTTCAACATATTCATAGAGAATGCTATTAAAGAAATTAAAGAGAGTTCTAGTGGGGGGGTTAAATTCAATGGGGAAAGTATTAAATTTATTAGATTTGCAGATGACATTGCTGCTCTAGCAGAAAGCGGCAATGAGTTACAGGACCTGATGAGCACGGTGGGCAATGTTTTTCAAAAATACCGACTAAAAATTAACAGTAAGAAAACTAAAACCATGGTAACTTCAAAACATCCATCGATACAGAGACCTATTGTACTAAATAACAACAACTTAGAGCAAGTGGATAGTTTTAGGTATCTCGGTAGTATTTTGAACAGTGACTCGCGGTGTTCACAGGATATAGTGGCCAGAATTGCAATAGCTAAGCAAGCATTCAACAACAAGAAGCATTTACTCAAGACAAAAAATATTTCATTATTAATAAGGAAAAGATTCATAAAAACTTATGTTTGGAGCATTGCACTCTATGGATGTGAGACATGGATAATGACAAAGGGGGACAGAGACAGGCTGGAAGCATTCGAAATGTGGTGCTGGAGAAGAATGGAGGGGATAAGCTGGACAGAAAAGATGACGAACGAAAGAGTACTAAATAGGGTGCAAGAGGGAAGGTCTTTATTGAGAATAATCGAGAACCGAAGAGGAACGATGATTGGCCACCTGATAAGACATGACTTGTTCATAAGAAACATCATAGAGGGGAAGGTAGAAGGAAAGAGAGGAAGAGGTAGGCCAAGAGGAACATTTATGGCACAGATAAAGGAAAAGATACAAGTCACATCGTATCAGGAGGTGAAAGGATTGGCGGAGCAGAGAGAAGAGTGGCGATTACTCCACCGACAAGAGCGTAGCTCTTAAGTTCCAGAGAGAGACGTAGACCTCATTCAAACGAAAGATTGGAGACCAAGATCTGGGGCTAAGAATGTTTTATGTGGTTTAGCTATGAACGCGGTGCAGTGGATCATTTTTCATTTCCTAACAAAAGGTTGTTGTATTTACGCGTATTTTACGTCTGAAGGTAACTGGCGTTGGCATGTTCTACCCTTACCCTAAAAATAAAACAAAAAACATAAATACATATGTATGTGTACTTATCTAATCGGCCCATATTCATTCTAGTACAGGGAACGGACTAGCTTGGCAAACTTTACAGACTTTCATTAATGAAATATAATGATATGGATTTTCATGTTTTCTTTCGCGGCTAACGCAAGTGATGATTAATTTCGTTAAAAAGCCGTTCGAGACTAGGAATCGAACTTTTACCACCGCACTGCGATGGTAAGGTACCTATTAATCGCGCTTGGCACGCTATACGTATGTATAATGGATGAGCATGACGGTTTTCAAAGTGTTTAAAAGAAAAGCCCTAATTTTCGAAGATTCTTTCTTTTGATGTTAAACATGTGTCATGATTTATGAATATAGGAACGGAACACAAATATATGTCAATCGGTCAGCGAGGAATCGAATCCTAACTGGAGGTTAAAAATAACATTTTTACAGATGCTCTCAAGAGGCCTACAAATTCCCACGAACATAAAAAGCGTTCTAGATTTTCTAATAAAATAGTTATTGCACGTTTAAGTACTTATTGCACGTTTTAGCAGTTTTAGAATTACGATTATTAGAATAAGGCTACGTTTGATGCCGGGCCTGGGGGTGACGGGTGGAGCCGCCTGTCACCCCAGCAGA
Organism: Eilema sororculum; assembly: GCA_914829495.1. NCBI lineage: Eukaryota > Metazoa > Arthropoda > Insecta > Lepidoptera > Erebidae > Eilema > Eilema sororculum. The sequence goes on along the minus strand of OU618552.1, from coordinate 10,981,886 downwards.
AGCAGGCCACGGCGGCGGCGCGCTGGATAGCGCGCCTCCCCATTCCGGGGGCGAGTTGGGGACACCGTTGTCCCCCCTCCTGAGGAGGGCCAGACCGTAAGGGATGGTCCTGGGTCAGCCGGGGTGCGAGGGATATGTCGATGACAACCTCACCTCCGGCCTAGCACCAAGACACACAGTCGGCGTGCGGTTTTAGTCGGTTCGAGTCCGATATAACCTCCCCTTCCGGCTCCGGCAGGGGGGTATCCGAGGGGATTTCCGCACGAAAAAAGAAAAAAAAAAAGGCTACGTTTGATGCTACGATTAATGTTTATGTAGGTATATACCTAGTCCTTTGAGTGATTGAGGTTATGTTTAATGAGGTTTTTTTTTTTTTTTTTATTTTATTAGGCACATCAACAGCTTATGTATATTAAAATAAATAAATAAATAAATAAATAAATAAATATTCCATTATTACATTTCAAACTTAAATAATAGGTTTTGTGGACTTATATCTAGTACAGTCACCTCTATAAATATGTATACACGGTAGGGTTCCAGAAACAAGTAACCAGGGTTAGCTTCAATTTTTTGTTTACAAAATATATAGCCAAATGATGTAAACTCTTAACATTTCATAAATATGTAACCATGACACGCCTCATAAAATGTATCAACTAATGCTTGCAAAAATATATCCACAACTAACGGGTCAATTGAAATTCTAACTTAGATTCAGACGCGACTCTCTGACTCAGACTCTCAGACTCATACTCTCAGACGCAGACTCACTCACACTCAGACTCTCAGACTCAGACTCGGACTCACTCAGACTCTCAGACTTAGCCTCTAAGACTCAAACTCTCAGACTCTCAGACGCAAATTCAAAAGTCACACTTAAAATATTACGGTTGATCATAATTGGTTAAGAGTAGAAACGGAGATATGATTGAAAGTTACAATGACCGACATCCACGCGAGCGGAGCCGCGGACATCAGCTAGTTACTTATATTAGCGTGATTTGATGTGCCTTGAGAGAATAAAGAGACTAATTTCACTGAAAGTATATTTTATATTATTTTGAAAGTACGTGTTTACATATATATGAACTATAGCATGTTTCCATTCAATTGACCCGTTAGTTGTGGATATATTTTTGCAAGCATTAGTTGATACATTTTATGAGGCGTGTAATGTTGACATTATTATGATATATTAAGAGTTTACATCATTTTGCTATATATTTTGTAAACAAAAATTTGAAGTTAACCCCGGTTACTTGTTTCTGGAGCCCTACCGTGTATACATATTTATAGAGGTGACTGTACATAACCCAATTATAGATATGCACAGCGTTCTTAAGTCTAAGTACATGGCACTATATAGGAAAATTAACAGCTAATATAGTATTGAATTTTAATTAAGCTAATTTTAAATTAATTTTAAACACCCGCATTTTTATTATATTTGTAATTTCTCATTATTCCCCATTTATACCCGGCAGCACTGTTTCCGAAGACGTCAATATCATACAGTTTCCAGAACTGGTTGTAGGTTCTCAGCATCCTAGATATAGGTTCGTTGCGACCAGTGGTCGTTCTGAGAAAGGGAATGTGGAAGATCTCAGTGTGAGGCAGTCGTGAGTTAGCTTTACGAGGTACGTTGAGACTAACTGACGATAGCAAGTCTTCACACACCGTCGCGCCATTGATTATTTTATATAAAAATGTCCAACATGCGTCTACGATGGCTAAGAGGACACATCCTAAAGAATTTCAATCGAGCATTATAGGACTGGCGGTGGCTAATTCCTTGTGATCGGTATGCCATACGCCTCGTGAAAGATCTCTGAATCGATTCTATTCGGTTGGAGTGAATGGTGTAACAGGGATTCCATATTTGACTTCCGAACTCGATTTTATGTTTAATGTTTAATGTTTAATGAATGAAGAAGAAGTGAAAATATTGGTGATATTTTCACTTCTTCTTCATCTTAGCGTTAATCCCAGTTGCATCCGAAGTTTTCAGCTTGGAGTCTAGGGTCCGCTTTAATTTACCAGTCTAACTGCAGATTGGGCTAAACTTCGATATTTTTCTGTGAAGCGATTGCCATCTGATCTCCACAACCCAAAGGCGATATCGAAGCATTGCAGCTAGACCATTCGGACTTTTGAGGGCTCTAACTACCCGTAACGACTGCCATAGATGTTCGTATAGCAACCAGGACCGACGGCTTAACGTGTTCTCCGAGGCACGACGACAAATACCGATATTCATGCATACAAATATTTGCATTGAGCGGGGATCGAACCAGCTCCTCCTGCGTAGCGACCGCGTTCACTACCGCTACGCCACGGAGGCTGTCACACCAATATTCACACTATTGAGGCATTAACTTATTGTTATAACATCACGGTAGCTTACAGAAAGGGTACCTTAACACGAGTATACGTACTCAACATTATAGTATATGATACCTGCTGAATTTTATAAGTTGAAAGGATATTTTTATAGATATCCTATCCTAATGAATGTAGAGCTACTTATATGTCGGTATATGTAAGTATCTTCTGAGGTGTGCAAATCACATCCACGCTGACTGACCATGTACCTATTGTTTAAAATAATCAAGACATCGAGAATTATTTCACTCTATGAAGTATTTCAGTCACATCGTGTGACGCGTATTGACACATTGAGATATAAATAGACCTTACAATCAAACGGTTGCCGGACATTTCTCTTTTACTGTGGAAATTGAAGGAACTGATTGTTGAATTCGTCTACATGCGTTTTAATGCTAACTTGCGTAGTGTTGATCTTATAGAAGGATTTAAATGATGTTCTGTTCTTAGATTAAAAAAAAAATTAGAACGAGCTACAAAATTGCACATGGCGAATTAAAACTAGCGAAGCTACTGAAGAGATATTATGTAACACGAATGTAGCTTTATAGGTACATAATATTTCATTTTTTTTTATACAGGACACGTCAATTTGACTTCACCTCGCCTGATGTTAAGCTAAAGGCAAAGTCTCGGATAGAGGGTCACCATCGTAAACATTTACCATGTTAACAGTGGTGGCACTCAGCTTGACGGCCTCATTAGATGCCTTTTCACGCCCCGCTTAAAGGACCCGGGACTGTAGGAAGAAGGAAACACGTGAGCTGGCAGGGAATTCCAGGTCTTAGTGGTGCGGCATAGGAATGAATCACTGAAACGCTTGGTTGTAGCAGGTGTACTCTGCACCGTAAATGGATGGCATCTTAGCCCTGCACGTGTCGTCCTGTGAAGGAAAGGGGAGGGTGGGACTAATTGGAAGAGCTCGTCAGAACATTCACCATGGTAGAGACGGTAGAAAACTGCCAAAGACGCAACATCTCTACGCATCTGCAAAGGCTCGAGGGTGTTCGTGACCTCAGGATCCCCAATAATGCGGACCGCACGTCGTCGCTGCAACCTGTCAACCTGTTCCTTGAGAACTTCGGTATACAAAGTTAAAATAGTCATTTTCAGCGTAAACTCCCAGCTGTATCTGCATCAGAGGCCTTCACTTTGTAGTCATGGGTAAATTTTCCGGTTGGTTTAACTATCCTTTAGAATTTCAAAGCAATAAATGGGCAAATTTAGACGGTTTGGGACCACAAACATTCAGATACTGTATTTAAGAATGACTTATCACGTGCCTCACTAAATAAACATTTCTTTTTGAATTTACACGCTACTCGTTTTTTTCTTAATACAGTTTATGCAGTTAGCAGGTGTTTTTTTTAAGTATAAGCCCTTACAAAGGAAGCTTTGTTTCAATATAATAATTACATCAAATATTGAGATACAATTTGAACAATTAGTGTTTTGGAGAGTTGATGAAAGCATGTTAAACAATGCCATTATGCTGGTCTTCAAAACAGATCCATATGTCGAGTGTCTCTTACATAAACATCATCTCAAAAATCCAGTTGCGTAAAGAGTTTTCAATTTTAAGTCTGGGGTTCTTACCCTGGGCCGACCTAGATTATATTGATTTATTCTGATAAGTAATTCTTAATAGCAGGTAGCACCATTAAGCAGGGCGTGAAAATGCAACTGATGAGGCCGTCAAGCTGAGTGCCACCATTGTTAACATGGTACATGTTTACGATGGTACGTGGGATCAAAAATAGTTAAGGCTATTATCTACTCTGTGGTTTAGGTTATCAAGGGAAACAGTAATGGAATTCGCCATTACTAATCTCCTTCAGTTGCCTCTTAAAAATGTACTGTGATTGCGATGGGTGTTCTATTCACAGCCGAGGTCGCATATGCAGGAAGTAATAATAGAGTTTTTAATTTTACTTCTCAAACATTCGCTGTAACCCATTAATACACTTTACTTGTTAAGAGTGGCCTCGTTGTCGGCATCATATCAAAATATCTAGCTACGTACTTACTGTGATAGGCCTATTATTTAGCTACCAAGGTTCAGCTCAGGCCTGATAGAGACTAGCTATAACTACTGGTTCTTCTCGTCAATAAGAAATTTCTAAAATGTATCCAACTACTAGCTACGTAACGCTAAGAACTCACGGAGCGGTTTTCATGTCCGCCGCGGTTGCGGGTGATTCTCTGATTTTCTTTCACCGGACGCGCATATCTATTTGTTATAGTCTTAAATGCAATCAGAGCCGTATAGTATTTATCTAAATCCTCTAAAAACTATACAAATCGAATACCTCAGGGAAAAGCGAACGAATGGCTCGGGCGGGACTCGTACCCGAGATCTTTCCCTTACAGGGGGAATGCTCTAACCACTGAGCCACCGAGACAAGCCAGAAGAATTTATCTTTAAGGCAACGGTGGAGTCATCTATCGATATTCTTGCGGACTATCGGGTACCTATGAATGATTTTGCAACCATTTTTAAACATTGAGTGATTCAATTGAAGGATTTTTTACAGCATTAACTATGCTAACTATACAAATCGAATACATAGGGAAAAAGAATCTTCTCGGGCGGGACTCGAACCCGCAGTCTTTCCCTTACCTTAAAGACGTATAAGATGGGAAATTTGAATCATATCGGGCGTGTCTCGGTAGCCGAATTGGTCAGGCATTCCCCCTGTAAAGGAAAGACTGCGGGTTCGAGTCTCGCCCGAAAAGATTCTTTTTCCCTATGTATTCGAATTGAGTGATTCACTTTTCCTAGTGTATTCGATTTTTATAGTTAGCATACTAAATGCTTAAAAAAATCATTCAAATAATTATCTAGTACATAAACAAAGTCATCAGCAGAATTATTAAGGCAGAATCTATTTTGCAAACAATTTGCGCACCGATTAAGCTGATTGGAGCTTTTTTATTTTGATTAGTGCCCCATTTGTTGTGTCGACATGAGATCCGTTGATAGATTGGATTGTGCGCCATCAATCTGGCTGATTAGCGGAATTGATAGGCGTCGTCTACCAATAATTAAATGCACTGTGAGCTCCACGGACTGACTCACGCCACTACGTGACCAATCTACGCGATATTCCATTGATTTAGGTTCTCCGATGTGTCTATATTATTATTATATAGGTACTTACCTCTATCCTACACAGGATGGCGGAAGATGGGTTCGAATGAAAACATTGTGAGTCATTTCCTGAATGATGTAGTTAACCGACTTCGCTTATGGTCAGAGTGGACCATGGATTCAAGGTGGAAGTCGCCCTTGTAGGCCAAATAAACCAAATAATAGAAGGAGGAGTATGAAGAGTGGTCACACGGCTTATAAGTGGAACCTTTGGATGTAACCGAAATTGGCGTTTGAAGAACCGTAGTTGTTCAATCGGCATGGAAACGGTAGATAATCCATACTAATATTATAAATGCGAACGTAACTCTGTCTGTCTGTCTGTATGTTACGCTTTTCAACCAATTTTGATGAAATTTGGTATTGGGGTAGATTAGAACTTGAGAAAGGACATAGTAAGTAGGCTATGTTTGGTCGCGATAACCGACATCCACGAGGGCGGAGCCGCGGGCAAAAGCTAGTATAAACTACGCAAGACGCAAGAGATCAAACTGAAACAAATATATTAATGTAAATGTAAGCCGTAAATACATACCTACATCGATATCGTCTAGTAAGGTTTATTATTTTTTTTTAATATGAGGTAATCTATGCCAGTGATAAGCGCAATGGCTTGAGAGCTTACTTGAGTTGTAAGCAAAGTTTAAAAATACTTGTGTGCAAAGATTCCAGACAGCCATTGAGACTCACTACAATTTTCACGTAATACCAAGCATAATAATAGTGCATGACATACTTAGAAAAACGTTGCTGTCTCAGTGTATGAAAGTGGCGCCTGCCGTCCGTCGTCGTCGTCCCAGTCTGTAAATCACACTATCTGGCATTGCGCCGGACAAAGATTAGACAATACGACTCTGCGTGCTGTACTAAAAAGTATATAAATATAGTGTTTTAGGGGGTTTAAACATATACCTACTTATCACTCTTTATTGTACACAAATACTATATCTTATTATCAAATAGTTTTTGCCCGCGGCTCCCCGCTTGGATGTCGGTTATCGCGACCAAACATAACCTATGTCCTTTCTCATGGTCTAATCTACCCTTATACCAGATTTCATCAAAATCGGTTCAGTGGCTTAGGCTTGAAAGCGTAACATACAGACAGAGTTATTTTCGCATTTATAATATTAAGTATGGATATAAAAGAGATATTCAAACTTCATACTTATTACGTTTATATTATGTTTTACAGGGTTCAATGCAAAACATGATTAGAAAGCACTAAGGTTTTTATTATTTTCTGGATCATGTTATTAGACAGTGCGACTTATCCTGGTCAGTTGTGGACATATAACACTTAATTTATTTGAATATTGATATTAATACGACGAAGAAGATAAATATTAATCAATATTCAAGTCTAACAGATGTTATTCGATCTAAAAAGTTAGTTAAAATCAGTAAAATGGGAAATCCTAAAAGCCAAAACATGTCAATTAAATAGAGCAAATCATATGCGCCCTAGATTACTGTAACATATTGCCAACTACCGGATGTAAGTAAAACCACATCCCGGGATTAATGTGTGGTGTATGTGTCTACTAAGATTGGGAATGAATTACTCATTGATCTTGTTTGTAACAACAAAACATCGAGTCGATGTGAAATCTGCCTGGGCAATAGGCCGGCTATCACTTTGTTTGTTTAAATAGTTCCATGAAATGAACTCTAAAATTCATGATTAATTTTTTGGATACGTTAGGATATCTACATTTGTTTATGTTACCTTTTTAATTCAGGTAGGAAACAGATTTAACGTTGAGTAGATTAACTGAAGTTGTAAAAAAAATAAAGATGATAGCACATTTTATTCAATGAATTGCAGTGTTTGCAAAATGATCACAATTTTATTCTCCAAAATTACCTATAAGATACATGGTAAATATCCCGACGCGTGTTTTACTATCAATGTAAATAACTATGTCAATCTCAAATACATAGCTTAATGAATTTGTTACCTGTGACTCCCCCGAGAAATATCCAGTTTCGGTTTTCCGCATTTAAGTATTTTTGGACAAAGTATCCTATCTCTATACTATATGTTGATTCAACCATCTGTTATATTAGTAACATCATATAAGGTTTGTCATCAGAATTTTGTAAAATAATACATGAGTGCAGACTCAAAATAAAGTGTATCAACCACACGCCCGCAGAAACAATATCCATTTATTTGTTTACAAAATAACAGAGGTCAATGATTTGCCCACTATATCGTAATCGTACTCAGAATTATGACTATTTTAAAACTTGTAAGCAGTGTACAATCTGTTTTATTACAAGTGGCTAGTAGGCCAGACGGCTTTGATACTAGGACGAAATGTTAGAAGCGGAATTAGCAGTGCAATAACCGAGGGGCATATTTCAAACACTTAATGTTGACACGGAACATATCGTGCCGGCCATACATATTATTTTTAATAGTGTACCATATATTGTTCATTGTCTTAATAGTCTTATAATCCAAGAAGTGTTGCCTCAATTAATATGATAGTTGGGATTAAACACAACATTTCCCTCAATGCTCAGCTAAAACTATTGTCGGTTGCGGCGTTTTTGGTTGACAGTTACGACTAAGCACTCATTCATCGTGCGAGTGGGCTTGTTAATACTATTTAGGTTCATTACTTATTTAATAAAATGTGTGTGAATGGTATGTGCCCCACTAAGATCTATGCAGGCCAAGCCAAACTTGACTAGAAGCTCGTACACGTGCCGATTGAAGGAGGAGGTCCTGGCGTAAATTTTCCTTTCCTTTCAAATTACGGTGTGGAGAAACAGGAGGCCCAACCCATCCCACCAAAGCCAAATTGGAGCCCGGGGCCCACTCCCTGGCTCCAATTTGGCTTTGGCTTTAGCTGCAATCGGGATTCATTATTAATCCTAATCTACTAGGTTGATATAGGTACTATGTATTTCAAAGCTGTACCTACACAATACCAAAAACTAAGTTAGTTTCAGAAATCAATACGAGTATCAACCCCGTATAACTGATTTTGTAAGCTCACTGACTAAACTCCGTCCCCATTGAGCGCGGGCCTGGGGGTGACGGGAGGAGCCGCCTGTCACCCCAGCAGAAACAGCTGAGAAGTGCGCCTCCCCATTCCGGGGGCGAGTAGGGACACCGTTATCCCCCCTCCCGAGGAGAGCCAGACCGTAAGGGTTGGCCCTGGGTCAGCCGGGATACGAGGGATATGTCGAAGACAACCTCAGCCACTCACAACCTCAGGAAAAAATAAAAGATTATGTAAGCTTTTATAGCACAAATATGTAATAGATATAATTCTGAATAGGTACCTACTATTACCTTACTACTCGTGAGACTGTGCCATTACTATAAGGTATCTACTCGTACAACGTAAAATTTATTTACTTTTGCCATTCTCGACTGTAACAACATTATAACGTAGTGCGACGATGATTTATGAAGGACCTTTCGCAAATTGAATAGGTGTGCCAAATAATCTAGATGAAAACATCTAATTTAATAAATAAAAATCTTTCGTCTCTTTGTTTTTTATTTGCAAATAACCGAGGCTACGCAATATATTACGTAATAGTGTTGAAGTGCCAATGTGAATAAACTTTTAAAAAGTTTTCAACTGTCTTAAGCTGAAACCATAAATTTTGAATGAATACCTACTTCACCTACTTCTTAGGTTGGATTCAACCCATAAATCATCATCATCATCCTCATAACCATTAACTCTCCAGTTGCGCCCATAATTTTCACTATAGAGCTCACAGTTCGCTTATTTTTTAACGGTATTTCCGCTTTTCATATGCATACTAAGCATGCATTTGTTAAAAAACTGTAACTGTAACGTTATAAACAGATTCCAATTTTATTTATTTGTATAGATTATTATCATTTCGTCAGACAGAAGTGATATTTTGGGAGTGAGTAACGCGAAGTGGGTTTGTTTGAAGTCTAGTCGCCGCCGTGCTAAATGCGAGCGATGTTATGACAGACAATTGCGTTCCCTAACTACCCGTTATTTGTGGTTCTGTTCCGAGCAACACTGCAAATTATATGCTGTTAACTTGCACATGTTACGAAAACTCTGGCTGCTAATTATCTGATCATTTTCATTTCAGTTAAATCTAAACTAGTAAACGCAAATAACTAATCTATTTATGATTTGTGTTTTGAAAAATTGGTCCGATCGGTTGGTATGAATAGTTAGCATACTTAATGCTTAAATATTTCACTAATTTCAGTAATTGCCAAAAAATAAATTTAAAAACATAGGTATATTTGACTCAAAAAGAGTTAACGTAAAGAAGTTTTTAATAATTTTCAATCAATTTTGTGCTACGAAACATTGTGGGCGATTCTAACTCCCCACTTTGATAGCTTCATGCATGGAGGTTGTAAAAAACCTGCATGGAGTAAGCAGGCCATTACTCAGAACTTTTATATACTATACTTAGTTTTGTAGTTCTCTATATTATTATAATTACTAAAGAAAAGATTCCTAGATTAGGTATACATGTACGACGCCATGCAGTTCTTGGCTTTTAGATATAACATTAGTTAAACCACCTGGCTCCTCAATAATATTGCCATCATGTTTTCTTCCCGAGTCCATGTATTTATAAGAAGCTGAAGATTTTTTAATTGTACAGTGACTTGTATGTTTGCATTATACACAGTCTTACTGAGATTATAAGGTATTATAAGTGAAGCCTAGTGGTCATACGAGTGATTGTGTTGATACGATTGGTGACAAGGAGTGAATGGTATTGTGAGATCAGCGGTGACAATGGATATTATCTGACAACTGGTTGATGGCTGAACGGGACCACACATCGAAGCAAACGTGATACGATTTCTATTGTACTACTGTGTCACCAATTCTGAAAAAAAAAAATAGGTAGGTAGGCCTGGTGAGGCCGTCAAGCTGAGTGCCACCACTGTTAATATGGTATATGTTTACGATGGTGATCCTCTTTCCGAGACTTTGCCTTTAGCTTACCATCAGGCGAGATGAAGTCAAATTGAGGTGACCTTCATAAAAAAGTCTAGCAATTTGATTCACATGTTGTGCACATGAGGTGTCTATGCATTGGACCTTCCAGTGAGGCTTTTTGGGTCGAAGACAATCTTATAAAGATATTATTCTAAATCAGGAGACGTGTAATCTAATTTAATGAATGTATTAATCAGTGGACTGCATCAGTGACTGAATAGCCTAATTGTTTGATTTATGGATCCTTCAATCCGAGATATTCAATTTTCAATGATGGATAGATTGATCAATCAATTACCCTATTGTAGTTCACAGCTGAACATGACCTCTCTCAATTTCTTGACCCAATAGCTTCCAGCATTCTAGTCTATCCCAGCCACTGTTTTCAGGTCGTCAGTCCATCAGCCTACATACGTACTATACCTAGTAATAAATGTATTAAGAATAGAGAAATTTAGTTCGTCATCAATCAGTACTTTGTTATTGCGTTGATTGTTTGTTTACCCTATTTATCTGGATGCAATGAGTAGAAGATAGATAAAAATTGCGAATTATTTGGAAATACCAGTACACGAGATTCCGCTTATTGTTAGACAGAATTTAAGTGTTTTATTTCATAAATCTTTCAATGAGGTGTTAGAAAATAATTAGTAGTGTGTAGTCAGTATTCTGTGTATCAGTAAGCACTTGGTTCACCGATGTTAAGCGGTTAGCGCAGCCTATAGACGTGTCAAATACCAGGGACGTCACATTTCGGTTAGTTTAATAACTAGACTACAAAAAAAAATTACACTTGGTCACAGAGTAGATATGGTCGTGAATAAAAATTGAAATTGTTACCATTATTAAGAAAGAAAACCAACTGACATAAAAACCAGACAGTCTAATAAAGAAATCTATACATATAATAAATCTGTAAACGATCGATGTCTGTACATGGAAAGGAAATGAGAAAAATTGTTATAGGGGGACTATATGAACGTAATAGAAGCCAAATCAACGTTTTTTCGGATTTTTGTCTGTTTGTCTGTTTATCTGTTTATCTGTTTCTCTGTTTCTCTGTTTCTCTGTTTCTCTGTTTCTCTGTTTGTCTGTGAGTTTGTGCACGCTAATCTCAGTATCGGCTGAACGGATTTGGTTGCGGTTTTCACTAATATATTGTGGTAGGCTTCACTTAACATTTAGTGTTTGTTTTATTGAAATCGGTTAATAAATAAAAAAGTTATGTCAATAATAGCATATCACGGCTAACAATTTGTGATTGTGTGAATAGATCGAAACAATAAAGAAGCAACAATGCTTACAAGAAGATATTATTTCGGTCATAGGAATCTGAAGAACTTCGAGAGTCCAGAGTTCTACATCTCAGCCAAGTCAGGTCAGGTTACTGCAGAATCTTTGGCACAGCAAGTGTCTCGATAGAATTCACATTGTTCTCGAACGATTTTCTCTCGAATCCAACAAATTAGTAAGCAGCTGGTTCGGTAAAAAGACTCCTGGCTTTCATAATTAATATCATCATGCTATTATAATAAGGAATGGGACAGAATGTTTTTATGACATAATATGTAAACGTCTATTTCACACAATGATTTCATGGTAACTGTGGCTCAATACGTCTGCGGTGGACTTATAACTTAGCTGAGTCGCGTTCGAGTCCATCATATGTAAATTTTTCTTTTTTTCTTTTTTATTTACTTTTGTTTAACTTTTTTATTTTATTGTGTATTTGTTGTATTTTATTGTATTTATAGTTTTATTTGAAGTAAAATATAAATTCTATGCTTATTAACCTATAGGTAGTACATAAAATTAGGCTGTGTGACAGTAATAGTAGAACTTATTATATAATTCAAATACATAGGGAATAAGAAGAATCATCTCGGGCGGGACTCGAACCCGCAGTCTTTCCCTTACAGGGGGAATGCCTTGACCAATTCGGCTACTTACATACATTACATACTTAATGCTGTAAAAATTCATTCAATTATCATATAATATTCTTAGATCTTTACAAAATTCTTCATTTCGGATAATGAAAAGGTGAGACCCACCAGCCTGAGAAGTCATAAAACTGAAACTGGTATCCCCCATTGATACCAATTCCACCACATCGGGGCAAGTGCAATATTGGAATCAAACCGTTTAAATTTTAACAGAGGAGATGGGGCATTGGGGGTATTCTGGGACAACCTCACCTCCAGCCTAGCACCACGACCCACAGTCGGCGTGCTGTTTTAGTCGGTTCGAGTCCGACATAACCTCCCCTTCCGGCTCCGGGATTTCCGCACTATAAAAAAGGGGAGGTATTCTGGGGTTAGGTTCCCCAGTATACCGGCCTTGGTAAATAAGTAAATCATTGCACCTTCTCTGAAGCACGTATTCTGGGAGATAGTTGTCCCTATCGTATTACCGTCTCTACCATGATGAATGTTCTGATGAGATCTTCCAATTAGTTCCACCCTCTCCTTTCCTACACAGGCCAACGCGGGTGAGGCTCAGATGTCCCCCGCATACGGATCAGAATATTCCACCAAGAACCAAACGGTTTGGTGACTCATTCCTATGCCACACCATTAAGACCTGAAAATCCCTGCCAGCTCACGTGTTTACTTCTTCCTACAGTCCCGGGTCCTTTAAGCGGGCGTGAAAAGGCTTCTGATGATGCCATCAAGCTGAGTGCCACCATTGTTAAGATGGTACATGTTTATAATGGTGACCTTATTTCCGAGTCTTTGCCTTTAGCTAACCATCAGGCGAGGTGAAGTTAAATTGACGTGTCCTATACATATAAAAAAAACTGAGGATCTTAAAAAGAAGAAAACCCATGTGTGGGTAGAGCAATACAGTTCTTAACCGACTGATAATGAAATGAAGTTCCAAACCACTTGGTTCGAGATGGCATTATTTCTACCGTATGTGAGTACCGGAGGAAGGAGAGATTAGTTGAAAGCTCCTAATAGGCTCTTTCACTCGCCGTGGTGCGGTAGAAATGGTAAAATACAGCCAGAGAGACAACTCTATGCAACTGCAGACATTATACAATGTTAGTGACCTGATGACTATTAACGCACGCTGCTGCGATCTTATCGATTCCGTCTAATAAGTATCTAATAGTAAATACGTAAATCTATCCCAGAAATGATAACAGTATGCCAGGAGAAGCCAACCTATGTATTAGGTATATAAAAGATACCGCTGCTCCTATTTTTTAAAAGAGACCGAATGTGGGCAGAGAAACACTCAGTTCCGGTAAATTTCATCAGATAAAAAAATCCGCCGCGTGGACATCAACTCCAGTGTCAATTTGGAAGTATCTACATCATCTGCTGGACACAAGCTTACCAATACAAGGAATTTATAGCACAATGAGGCTATATGACCCCATCCCAGTTAATGCTGTATTTTCTCGCTTGCTCACTGCGCCCCCTCTTCTCTGCCTTTGTGTAAGGCAACGAACAACGATGTGACTGTGGTCGATGGAATTTATCATAAAGCTGGAACTACCCACCATTGACTCGGCAAAGAAGAGGATCACTGCTCACTGCTCAGTGCGTGCAAGTCTCCGGATTTTCTTGAAACTAATTTGTGTGATACTTAATGTATTTTAATTTGTTCAGTTCGTAAGTGGTGGCAGCATGTTTTAAGAATTAGGGAGGAGGGAAAAATATTTAAACCATTGAAACTGATGAACATTGATATGTCCACATTTAGCAATGTTCGTCCACATACTTTATAATGATTTCGTCAGCAAAATGTTGAATTTGCTGACGAAATGTTTTGTTTCTTTTTTTAAATAAAGGAATGTTTCCTTCGTGTGAAATTCACTATTTCCAGTATTTCGAGTACTTCTGTTCCAGTTATGATGAAAATCTTCCACCATGTATATAATAAAGAGTTTGAGCTATTCCGAACTTAACGCGGACGAAGTCGCGGGCAACAGCTAGTCATCAATATAATCTATTCTAGCCTAGTCTATCTTTTCTATACTACTTATACTGTTGATTGATGGCACTTGGTGGAATTTATTGTTACACATATTGAGAACGTTTGTACTTTTTCCACAGTATTTATTATATTGAACCTGACCGGTTTCGCCTTACGGCATTCTCAAAGGTTTACATTTAGCACCTTTGAGAATGCCGTAAGGCGAAACCGGTCAGGTTCAATATAATAAATACTGTGGAAAATGTACAAATGTTCTCAATATGTGGACCTTTTCTATCTACGAATATATGGTCCATTTACCTAAAAAACACTACAGCACACCTTTACTGATCTCTTAGTACACACTTATTGGCCACTTGTTTCAATATCTTCTTAAAGATTAGGCAATTTACTAGTACAGTGTGTTTGAACATTCTAAATCGCTGGTATGTCGCAAGAATTTCTAGTTCTGAAGTATAACTAGGTAATTACTTATAGACTTGAGTTAATTACTTTCCTTAGACTAAATAAGTTATATACCGTTAAGAGCTAACTACACATAGAAATTTATTACGACCTACTGAGTGACTGTCATAAATTATTATATTATATGTTCCTAATTACAGTCGTTTAGAGAAATTACAAAGATTCTTCTCCATCTGACCGTTAGTACCAGAAAAGAAGTGAAATGAAATTTATTTCTTGGCAGAAATATGGCACATGGTTGTAAACATGAGTCTAAGAATCACATATTTCTTCAGTCAATGTTCTGACACGCAAAAACACAGTGTACACATGCATAATTTGGCTGAATTTAATAGATTTGGATCAAATTGTCATGTCAAATGTCTTGATAAATTGTTGTCAAATAAAATAATTTAAAGAGTACTCTAAGATTGAACCCAAAATGAATACCGGTTGCATCCAAAGCTTATACTTTGGAGCCCGGAGCCCGGTCTTTTACTCTTTCTCTACCTCCTCCTGGCCCTTGATTCTACTAAAGCTAAACCATTGTGGTGCCGCAGTCCCTGCAAAGATGACATTAAATTTTAGACTTTATTTCTATTCCCGTAAAGTTGAAAATGAAATGAAAACAGTTTCCTTACACTTTTCCAATTAGGTACCGACTCTATATATAGTCCATGTCTATATTGACTGGCAGGCGAGGTGGACTATGGTGGTGGCTATGTTAGACAGCCTATGTTAGCGCTATGAATGTACATGGACAGCTCATTGCTTTTTTGTAAGTTTAGTGTAAACTGTAAACAATACGTTTTGTAAGCTAAAACACCCCCCCCCCCCCCCTCGTCCAATATGAGTATATCAATACATATTGTAGTTTCATGAAATATGACTTGTCTAAATGGCAAAAAGAAAGGTTACATTAGAATGCATAGTCTATTGTTCTTCAGAATGTTGTATTGTGAGAAATTTTGTAACCGTAAGTAACTTAAAATATCAATTAAACACGTTAGTTAAAACAGACTCGTATGCCGTACTGTGATCAAGCTGTGCCTATCATGACCATCAACCAATTAGCCTATCGCAGTCCAATGCTGGACATAGGCTTCTCCCAATGTTGGAAGGGTTTGGCCTACTGTTCCCACGCTGACTAAACAGGTTGGTACACCGTACAGTGTTTTATTTCGAGTTTTGCTTCTCTCACAGTGATGTCGTCTGCGTATTTTCTGTTAGTCGCCTCTTACGACACCCTTCGGATGAAATGGGGTGGTGATACTTGTATTATTCCTCCGTCACAACGCGGATTGACCATCATGTCCCTTCTTATAGGTATATTTAATAGCAGGTATGTATTATAATATTAGAATTTAGTATACACTAGCTTTTGCCCGCGGCTCCGCCTCGGTTATCGCGACCAAGTATAGCCTATGTCCTTTCTCAAGGTCTAATCTACCCTTACACCAAATTTCATTAAAATCGATTAAGTGGTTTAGGCGTGAAAGCGTAACATACAGACAGACAGACAGAGTTACTTTCGCATTTATAATATTAGTATGGATTCAATAACTTCAATAACATGTTTAATATCTTATGGTCAACCAGTTTTACCTAAACTAGTTAAAAAATACCGATAACCTAATCAGTCATGCTGATTTTATCTTAGGAACACAATCTAAACAATTATCTACATAATTTTATTATAAGTAAAAAGTAATACATACCTCTTAATAGAAGTAGAAGTACCTATATTCATATGTAGTATCCGGTTTTTGCTTCGGCATGTCGCTCGCATCGGAAAGAAGAGTGAGAATCCGGCTGTTTTGTAAAGTGTTCTCTCTATCAAACAACAGACTGACAGTGTGACTCTTTTATGGAGGAGTTAAAACCGTTTGTGTTTATAGTAATTTTGGTTTTAGCTACTCTAACACGATTTTAAGTAAGTAGTAGACGCTGCTGACCGCTGTACAAAATTGAAACAAGGTGATCTCAACCGGCATTGATTTATATTGTTACTAAAGTACGGACTCTTACCTACTCATGTTGCCCCCTCCTCCCCCCAGAAAAACTCAATACTTATTAGATAAGGGAATGGTGAATGTATGGGTGATTGTTTGTTCTCATATAACTAACCCTTCTTATATGACAGGCGTGACTATATTATAAATTGTATTTAAAATTATACGCAGCATCTTCTGTGGTAGTATTGATGTTTACCACAACAAGTACTATGTAATAAGCAAATGCTTCCTTATTTCGATTCTTTGGCCATAACCAACATCGCACCGTACATATTTATACAAGCTACATTTTTATTTATTGTAACAGCACATAAAATTTTATCTTCGCGCTGTAAAAGTGAAATATGCTACATTAGTTCGGCATGTTTACATTACACAAGGGCCGGGATGATCGACAAACGGTATGTACATAGCTTTAGAGGCCCTAATCCTGACAAGTGCGGCCGATAAATCAGTCGCGATTGGTGACATCATATTCTGCCGACCTTCCAACTAATAGCCTCATACATTTCCATGGCAAGTAGACACATGGCCGAGTTGTCTTCAATAATTGTTAATGATGTACGAAAATTTACGCACAATGTTTTTGGTAGACTTTTGTAAGCTGTCATAATGTAAAGGCGGAACTACATCTAGTTTGTGTTGTTAGGCGGCAACGGTGTAAAAAATATTTGCCAAATTAATACATGCAGACGATTTTTCTATGTACACTGCGACCATAATCAGCCTCTCTGTGGCGTGACGGTAGCGAACGCGACTATTACGGAGGATTCGATTCCCGTTCGTAGCAAATATTTGTATGCATGAATATGACTGTTTGCACATTACATACAAACATACGAACCTCTATGGCAGCCGTTATAGGTAGTTGGACTGTTGGAGCCCACAAAAGTCTGACTAGTCTAACTGCAGAACTTCGATATCGCCAATTGGTGGTCGAGGTCAGATGTCAGTCGCTTCACAGAAAATATCTAATTTCTGTAGCATTACAGTTAGACTAGAAAGCCGACCCCAATTGAGCAGGGATTACGCTCAGAGAATGATGATGACTGCACCCAAAATCTATCGCTCGAAAACGACTATAAAATCAGCCGGTAGGTGAGCCCTCATTCTCACTCATTCCTTGCCACAGAATAGGGCTAATAACAAATAACACATCGTCGTTGCCAAACCAAAATCTGCTATGTGCATTTTTTATAATTTTAACATTTCGAAAATTGCGACTGAATTTTGATAATTTGCGAATGGTAAATGAACCAATCTATCGGATGAAAGAACTGCTATGTGCTTATCTTAAGAGTACTATACGACGCACTATGACAACTTAATAAAATATGCTATGTGGAGCAGGTAGAAATATTGTTGAATAAAATCTGCAAAGTGAAAATGCACTGAGATTTTGGTTTGACAGCGACGACATAACAAAGTGTGGTTCCGCCTTAACACATTATAGTTTGTCCCTCTCAAATTGATTTATCAGACAGCTGGTTAACTATATCAAGGTTTAGTGATGTTTTATTGCGTGTCGGATGTTTAGTGTCTCTGAATTGTTTAAAGGAGGTTATGAGAATCCTTGGGCACGATAGACAGATACGTTACACGTACCAGTTGAGCCATTCCTACGTACTGAAACCCTATCTATTGGTGATTTTATGCAGTCGTATATTTAAATAAATAGGATATGTCGAATGTAAATCATTTGCAATGACCATAAAGATATGTATCACATTATGGTAGTGACAAAATACGCAATGATCCTTTTTCTTGTTTACTGAATCTTCTAAGTACCTACCGGCAAATGTTTTGCTTATTTTTTAATTTTTAACCTAACCTTTGAGAATGCTGTAAAGCAAAACCGGTCAGGTTCAGAAATAAAATTAAACTCCGTGGAACAGTACAAGTGTATTATAAAACATACATTACATGAATAATTTTATTCATACCATGACATGTCGTCATAGTGACAAATTTATATTTTTTGACACTAATAATTTTATTAGTAATTATTGTTTTAAGACGAAAGATAGTATCTATCTTACAAAGTTTGACAAATATAAAATTGCTACATTAATAGCAAATAATATTAAGTTTTGGAGAAGTTTACATTGTAAACAAACAAATAACCCAATATCTACAGTTTTACCAGGTACTTGCTCTGCCGAGTGTCAGCACTGCGAGGACCACAGCGATGACACAGCGCTCCACACGCTGGTGGAGTGCACGGCGTGGGTGCAACAGCGCCAGGTCCTCGTGGTGGGTCTGGGCGTGGGCACCCTCTCGCTTGAGACCATGGTGCGAGCCATGGTCTCCAGCGGGAGTAAGTGGGACTGCGCCGCCTCTTTCTGTGAGCAGGTCATGCTCGTGAAAGAGGCGGCGGGGCGAGAGCGGGAGAAAACTCTCCCACCCGAGTTCCGCAGTCGGCGGCTTGGGCACCGCCGACGTGTCTTCGCCGAAGACCATCGGCCTCCATGACCGGGGGCCTGAGGACGGTGAGTTGGCTGCTCACCGTCTTTACAGAAGCAGGCCCATGACGGCAGCGTGACGTGAGGGATTCACGCACGCCCCCCCCCCCCCTAAGAAGCGGGGTAACACCCGAAAACCCCCCCCATAGACGCGGGATAGCACCCGAACCACCCCCGAGACGAGGCCGCAATTGTAGCCGTGGGTCTGATGGGAGTCCTGGGACATCCTTCCGAGGGCTTACCCGGGGCTCCCATCCATAGGCTTCTGGGCGTTACCGTGGGGGTTTTTAGTCGGTAGGAGTCCGGCATAACATCCATGAAGGATTTTCCCCCACGGTTAAAAAAAAAAAAAAAAAAAAAAGGTACTTGCTCTGGTAATTTTATATGTTTAACTACGACTGATTTAAACTAAATGTTCAGACAACAGGAATGCCTGAGCTTAAGATAGCTCACCAAAACATACAAGGCCTTCCCGGCAAGGAATTAATAGTAGAATTATTCCTAGAGGAATTAAATGTGGATGTTTTGTGTTTGACTGAACATTGGCTCAAGGAGAGTGAGATGATGTTTAGTATAAACAATTACAATATTGTAAGTTGCTTAAACAGAAAGTCTGCTATTAGAGGTGGCTCCATGGTCCTTATAAAAAATGGTCTCCGCAGTAAAGAGCGGGTTGACATTGTTAGACTTTCTGTTGAGCGCTGCGCTGAGGTGGCCTGTGCCGAGCTTGATAGTTGTATAGTAGTCTGCGTATACAGTCCACCCAACAGTGATTTTCGAGCTTTTATTAGGGTCATGGATCAAGTTCTGGGGATTGCATCAAGTAGTAGGAAAAATCTTATTGTGTGCGGTGACTTTAATGTAAACATCTTACAACAGTCTAGGGAAAGTACTCAATTTCTAAACATGTTCAGAAGTTATAATCTTGAGAATATTTTCTGTGAGCCGACTAGAAACACTGCTACGAGTGCCAAATGCTTGGATAATTTTTTTAGTGATAGTGGATACTTTAGCAAGTCTCTAATTAGTAAGTTGCTCTCAGATCACCAGGGTCAAATAGTATCCTTTTCCAAGGGTATTAATAGTCAACCTAAGGAGAAAATTATGTGTAGGCCCATAACCTCTAGTAAAATTAAAAAGTTCAAAGATGTGTTAGAGGATAAACTTGATTCTTTAGCTTATTTGGGTAATAATCCTGAGGCTCATTATAATAGTCTATTTACTACATTATCTGATGGTTTTTCCAACACATTCAAACAAAAATGTAAAAAGCATAATACTAAATCTAGATTCTGTGAATGGGCTACTGTAGGCATATATAAAAGTAGACGAACACTATTTGATTTATACACCCAAAAACAGTACAGATTTGATAATAATTTCATTGAATATGTTAAGAATTACTCCAAAATTTTCAAAAAAGTGTGTAGACAAGCGAAGGCCATTCATATTAAAAGGAAAATAATAGAGGCCCCTAATAAAATGAAGGAAACTTGGAAAGTCATTCACAAAGAGTCGGGTAAATGTAAAATGGGGGATAGTATTACTAAAATTAAATTGGAAAATAAGGATTTAACCTCTCCGAAAGATATTGTAAATGCGTTTGAAGACTTTTTTACCAACATTCCAGTTAAAATCACTTCTTCAATCAATTCTTGCGCCCGCAGTGCTGTGGCTCTTCTTGAGAGTAATATTAGTTCTTTTTCTAAATTTAACTTCAAACATATTGATCCCAGTGACATCTTAAAAGTTTTCAAGCAACTTAAAATGAAAAAGTCTGAAGATTACTGGGGCATGTCAGTCAGTTTAATTAGTCATGTAATTGATATCATGGCACCTGATTTGGCACTCATATTTAATGAATGTGTTGATAACGGTACATTTCCTAATTTAATGAAACATGGTAAACTAATACCATTATTTAAGAAGGGATCCAAGTCAGAACTTGGAAACTATCGCCCCATTTCTATTTTGCCAGTTCTGAGTAAGGTGTTTGAGAGAGTGATGCTCAATCAGATGCAACTGTACTTCAAGACCAACAATCTTTTCCACAGCCAACAATATGGCTTTACTGGCGGGAAATCTACCACCGATGCGGGAGTGGCCCTAGTTAGCCTAATTTACGACGCCTGGGAGGGATCGCAGGATGCCATTGGGGTATTCTGTGATCTTTCCAAAGCATTTGATTGTGTTGACCATCAAACACTCTTACTCAAGCTACGTCGATATGGTTTTGATAAGAAATCAATAGCACTATTAGAGTCGTACTTAACGGATAGGCTTCAGACTGTTACTGTGAATAACGTAAAGTCAAATGGGTCAAATGTCAAAATAGGTGTACCCCAAGGATCAATCCTAGGACCCTTTCTATTCCTGGTATATGTCAATGACTTGCCTTATATGGTCGAGGCACAAGCTGGCATAGTACTGTTTGCAGATGATACATCGTTAATATTCAAAGCAAATAGGTATAGTACAGATGCAAGTAATGTTAATAATATTCTGAATGCCATGTCAAATTGGTTTTCTGCAAACAACCTATTGTTGAATGCTGAAAATACCAAATGTATGAAGTTTACACTACCCAATGTGAGGCAAATAGACGTTGATGTTGTGCTGGGGGGGAAGGGGTTAGAATTCGTAAACACCACTACCTTTCTAGGAATTACAATAGATTCTAAATTACAATGGGGTGACCATATCACTATTCTGGCCAATAAACTTAGCTCTGCTGCTTATGCTGTGAGACGGATTAGGCAGTTGACTGATGTAGCTACTGCTAGGCTCGTATACTTTAGTTACTTCCATAGCTTGATGTCCTATGGAATACTACTTTGGGGAAATTCAGCAGATTTAGAAACTATATTTATATTGCAAAAGAGGGCAGTTCGTGCCATTTATTGCTTAGGCAAGAGAGACTCCCTCAGGGAAAGATTTAAGGATATTGACATTTTAACTGTAGCTTCCCAATATGTATTTGAAAACATAATGTACGTCAGGAAAAATATATCTCATTACACAAAAGTAAGTGACATTACAGACAGAAATCTGCGTAACAAACATAGACTTCTACTTCCATGTTATCGGCTTAGCAGGGTTAGTGATTCTTATAAGGGGGATGGTATACGTTTTTATAACAAACTGCCAGAATTGATCCTTGGTATGCCTGACGATAAATTCAAAACCTTTGTAAAAACCACCTTATCCAAAAAGGCATACTATAGGATAGATGATTACTTGAAAGATAAAAATGTCTGGCTTGAGCATGGTGCAGGCCCCTCGTAAATTGCTATAATTACAGCATGGTACTGTATTACTTTTGTGACTTATTTGTTACATTATGTAACTTTGTTTTAATTCTTAATTATAAAGAGTTTTATATACTTGTTGACATTTAGCTTTAAGAAAATAAATATTGTAAATTGACGTCCCAAAAAATGCCGCAGTGGAGTTTGTTGCGCCGTTTCTTCTCCACCAGCGCCTTGGAAGCGGTGGTCAACTTAGATTAAGTAGAATTAAAATTGACGTCAATAAGAAACAATTTTATTGTTCTATATTGAAAAATAAATGACTATGACTATGACTATGACTATGACTATTCAATATGTGTTGTAATATTGCACCAAGTGCCATCAATCGCCAGTATAAACAGTCTAACAGGATTTTTGTTTGTGTACCTAAACAGGTGGACTTGTACTAAAGATTTAACGACAGAAGTGGAAGACCGAGTAATACAGCAGAAGCATCAATGGCTTATCTGTTTATGGTATAAATCTCTACACGGTGAAGTTTCCACTAGCATTTTCCATTTTCATAATTATTTCATACATGCTGCGAATGAATGAACTCCCTTGACCTGGCTTCTATAAAATATCTTCGATCTGACTAACATACGTATGCCTAGGTCATTTCTTACCTTACTTAAACACTTTCCCAGTCTTCTTTACCTCATTTCTTAGTGTGTATTTTTATTCAGTAGTTTCATTTTTGAAATGTTTGAATCAATTTTACTACTGTTTGTATTTTACTTACGCACTTACGTAGGTACTTACTATGAAGACTTGTCTCCTCACTACAGTTTTTTTTTATAGCGGTGCGTTAATGTGCGTTATGTTGTCTATAAACGTAGACGCTTGCGCTGGAGGCGCCAGTTTGCGCTATGACTTGTGATATAGTACCTATCATGTTTTACTGGCTTTTCCACGCGGCTCCGACACGGACGGGTGTCGATTATCGCGACTAAACATAGCGTAAGTCCTTTCTCAAGGTCTTATCTGTATCTTTACCAAATTTAATAAAAATTGGTTCAGTGCTTTAGGCTTGAAATCGCAAAACACAGACAGATAGAGTTACTTTAGCATTTATAATAGGTATTAGTATGGTATGGATGTAGTTATGTTTTGCCAACACTGAAAAAAAAAAGTAATATGGTCATTTAAAATGTCTAATTTTGTTGTGGCTGAGATTGAATGTGGAATTGTGCACAAGGTCAATACAAACTTTTCTTTATACTATCGTTAATAGCTTGCACTCACTTGGGATCCCGGGAACCACTTTCTTATTCTTCCTTCTTCGTGTGTTTACGGACGTTACTGCCATCTGACCTTGCCCGTGTGAGGAAAGAAAGAAAGAAAATATGTTTTATTTAAAAAAAATACAGCGCATATTTTTAAAGTATTTAGGTAAGTATCGAAATAAGAATATAATAAAACAAAGGAATACAAAAAACATTTTTTTCTTTCTTGAAACAAATTCGTGGTCTATGGTCGCCGCGCCTGCCTGAGTTGATGGGCGGGGGAAAGCCTGCATCAGAGTCTTGATCGATAATCGGAGGGTGTACTATCTAGCCCCGACGAGCCTAGTGGGGCATAAACTAAAATATATATATTTTTTTAATGAGAATTTTAGAACCAAAGTTACTAATATTCCCTCTAATCCCTTCTGCTAAGCTTGTGTTAGGAGTGGATTCACGTCAGTAGTGTAATGGCCAGGACTCGAACCCGGGACCTCCCGATCGTAAAGCCGACTCCTTAACCACTAAGCTACCGACGCGCAATTGTAACTAAACTATGTTATCACATCTTACAAATTTTTAATGTGAGTGATAGTTGTTAACAAGTGAGTTGATTGACCTTATTGTAAGAAGGTTACAAATCAAGATGACTCTGTTATTTATGTTTTTATAATATAGATAGGGAACAGTCATATTAAAAAAATATCTCTATGCGTAGGTACATCTACATACACAAAACTCTACAAAATATGTTGTAACTCTACATCATATTATTATTTTTCGGCCGTCATATTCCACACTGTGTACAATTAGTAGATAAAAACTAATCCCCGTTCACTATAGCGATAGTTGTAAGGCTAATTACACATTGTGCTAGGAGGCGCCATCGAAACAGGCGCCCGTCGCCCTACAGGACCACCGAAAGTGGAGTCGGAAAACATTGCCGTTCAATTCAATATTTAAAAATGGAAGAGTCGAAGATCGACAGCTATCGGGTGCGCGCACGCAGTCAGTGGACCGCAAGTCGCCGCGTCGTGCGCTCCGCTCTCCGAGCAGCTCTTGTAAATGAGCCGCGCCGCACCCGACTCATTTTCCGAACGCATTAACTTACTACCGTCTCACTGATGAACGAACATTAATTAAATACCGATTTATTATATAAAAATAAAGAGGATTATTTTCTTAATAACGTAATAACATTATTTCACATATTAAACTAGTAAACACGTGTTTATGTATAGTTAGCGGGAATAGAATACGGTGTTTTGATCCACGTTTTTCACTGCTTGTGAATAAATAAGTAGCGAGCGACGAGACGTCGCGAAAAATTTCACTTTTCCGTCGAGGATCCTTCAACTTGTCTACGGACTGTCTATAGCAACGCAACGGGGATTCATTCATTCAAGTGAGTATTCACCCTTATATAATAAAACTTATTTTAGTTCACAACTGTTGGTTTATAGACAGCTCTTAATTTTTTTATGTTATCTTGACGAGCTTATCGTATGATATACTTCCACACAGTTATTACAGTTTGTAAGTATATCATATGTTTTTATTATGATACAGATGAATTTAGGCAAAAGTAGACACTTTTTTTCACCCAGAAACTTCAGAATTTTATTTTGTCCACTTTTATAATTAATTTTGACTGCTCTTTGTAGAGGTCCCACGAAAAAGTTTTCAATATCCGATACTGATGATGATACATTTTTTAAAAATTCAGTAATAGTGATATATCGATATTAAAGTAAAAAAATCTGATAGTAATCCTTGACGTAGTAACACACAAACCAAATATACCAACGGGTTTGCAAATAAGTATTGTATAACGCGTTAATATTTGTCCATAGGCATTATCTACTGGCAGAGGCGTTAGATAATGCGGACAGGACGGTGGTTAATTGACCATAAGTGCTTTCTATTTATACAGGTAGTTAATGTATACAATCAAAGTACGCGAATAGGCATCCGTCGATATCACCTGAACAAACTCACTTTATCTTAAGTTTCTGTATTCCTATTATAGACGAATTCTTGTCCAACAAGGTATATGTAATATGATGTAGCACATAATTATACGTATTTAATATGATAACGGCCAGGATTTGCATAAAAATAAAATAAAAGCTAAATTGCGTTAATACATATATTAATTAGATATTCTAAGTTCGTTTCGTTGAGGAGAATTTGTGAAAACCCACATTTTGTTGCTAGGCGGCTCGAAGTTTATTTGTCTAATTAAATTGAACTACTCGTATTAAAGTTTGATTGCTATATTATCAGATTAAAATTCGCCTTAAACTATTTAAGGCGAATTTCAACCTAGGGCTAGAAGAAATGTTCACCCTTTATGGCTAGATACCTACTTAATGGACATTTAGTAGATTTTTGAATTTTGTTTGTGTTGTTTTAATCATTATTATGCTTAGCGATTAATCAACCCTCCCTAAAAACACACCGTGTTCGATTTTTAATAATTACTTATCCTAAAACCTGATCAAACATACTTACCTTTATAATAATAACAAATTATTCCAAATAATGCAAAAATTACCATTTAAGAAATCAATCTGGTATTACCGGCAGGTGTATGACCTTTTGACATTTGGTACGAGGATATCGATAATGAATGAAAATGGTATAAATTTTACTTTCAACTGAGAATAAATTATTATGGTTTTATGTAACACAGATACGTTATTTTTATCTGAATTCCATTATTAAAAAGATATTATAGAGGTTTGTGAAGGTCTTTTCTTATTACAAATATTTGTGTCTATGCCTTGTTAACTCG
This sequence comes from Eilema sororculum, assembly GCA_914829495.1. Classification (NCBI taxonomy): domain Eukaryota; kingdom Metazoa; phylum Arthropoda; class Insecta; order Lepidoptera; family Erebidae; genus Eilema; species Eilema sororculum. The sequence continues at coordinate 10,955,192 of OU618552.1, read as the reverse complement.
CATAAATTTCATAAATTATTTCGAATTATTATCGACAGATTTGACATTTCTTACAAACATACTCTCTGTCTGTCTTTTAACGAACTTTTAACCAATAGATCTCTAGGCAGGATGAGTGAATTTTACGAGTCGTTAGAATTTTGTAGACAGATAAAACAACAGAAGAAGGTCTTGAAGGTGAATGACCAGTATTTTGCACACTGTGTGCTAATTTTCGCGCTTGTCATTAGTTAGCTGAATTTGTTTCATGTTTCCTTTCGTAAAGACCTTGCAAACCGACTTGTTAATTGATCTTGTAGTCTATTGTGTGTGTTATACAAGACATACTTTTCTCGTTTCTGCATACATGAAACATGTGTGTGTGGCGTTTATAAATGTTTTTATTTGTGGTGTCACTGCAGTTCGGATTTCTAGCAAGTCAGCTAAGCAAAGTGTTACGAGGAATAATATATGATTTTTATTAACGATGTGACGTATTTTTGTCGTTTTTGCCCACATGCACAATTTATTAATGTTGTTTTATTAGTAGCGACAATTTTTTTTTTTGGTTTTTCCGACCGATATACTTATTTTTCACGAAGGATTGTTTAGTTTCATTTGCAATAATGTAACGAGAATTAAAACTGTGCAAGTAATAAAAGAGTGTGAACAGCTGGAGGCCGTTTCTCGACCGCAGTTTATTAAGATTTAATTCGTGTCTAAAAATGCCGCGACGTAAACTCCGCGGCGTGAAAACCTCGCGAAATAAAATGTTCACCTCTCTATTCTCATTATTATTCTATTTTATGCCATATACTACATTGAGCACATTTTAAGAGTTACTGACTTTAAAATAATATATTTTACCTAATTATGATTTAAAAACTGTTTACTACTATCAACTAACAAATAACTTTTTGGAGCACATTATGATACTACATAAAGTCGCGCTACTCCTACACAGGTGCCATGAAGACGTTCATTTTACCTTATACTTATTGGACAAATCAAACCTCCGGCAACCAAGGACCCAAGACGGCGTGCGTTTTAGTCGGTTCGAGTCCAACATAACCACCTCCACCGGCTCCGTGGTGGTGGTATCCGTGGGGATTTATCGCACGATAAAAAAAAGGTGATGTTTGGCACCAAATGTTCAACTACAATATCCTTGTATCGATGTGACCGGTCACAGACACTATTTAAGAGAGATTGATCGCCATCTGAGTCATTAAAGCATAGACCTGTTTTTGTCCCAAATTATATTAGTCATTGTCAAGCTGTTTCAGGCCGATGTTCATGGAGCCATTTAATACTGTCGCGGCCTGGCCACCCCGTCAGGCAGTTTGTATCAATTAAATCGTCGTTGTTAATTTTCGCGTTAGGTTCGTGAGAACGAATCGCTTCGATCGCTGAGGTCGCACGGTCAATGATATGGCGACAGGCCCTTGAGACAAACTTTATGATGGCGCTAACTTGGCAGATAATAATATAATAGTTCGCATATTGTTAATTACTATCAACAGTGTCAACTAAGTACTTACAGTACCACTCGTCCGTATGGTGTTTGTTTCGTTAAGGTGTCTTCTGTTTTTTTTTTCAGTATCTACGATTTCTAAAGCAACGCTATTGTTCTCATAAATCTACGTATTTTTTGTGCCCATAACATGATAAACCAAGTACTTATATTGTGGTTTGGTATATGGTACTCTTTAAGATAGAGATTTATTCGTGTAAAGAGTAGCACTAGGTATAAAAAATTGACGGATTTAATATTTAGGATTGAAGAGAATCATTGAATTGTTTTTAACTGTATGAGTTGAAAAGACGCACTAATAGATATATTTCTTCTTCAAAAGAACTTGCATAAATAGATGCATTCATTACATATACAATGACACCTGATTATACCTACTATGCAACTTGTTCATAGCATTTTTTCCTGAGAAATAGAGGAAAAAAAATGCAGTGTTCGTTTTTTAATCACTATTTAACAGAGACATGGAATGTTACTTGTAAGTTGTCTTTAATGATATTTGTAGCTGTCTGTTCTCTGATACATTTCCGTACATCCTAATTTGAAATATCGTAATCTGTAAGATGAGTAGGCTGTTCGTGTAGGCACTGTAGGCTGTAAGGAGTGTCGACAACGTTGTGCCGTTATATCCTGACTGCCAGAATAATGTTCCATCTGCAAAGGCTATACAGTACTTTTCTTAATTTCTAACATCTGATTGGAGCCGAGAACGAGATTTTGTCAAGATGATGACCTGTTAGTAAAGTCTGAAGAATGGATGTTACCATTATATATATATATATGCCAACAATGATTCATATAGTGTTGGTTCCTAGTTGAGTGGAATAGGACCACCCCAGCTCTTACTGTGGGTTTCGTAAAAGGCTACTAAGGGATAGGGCTGCTCTCCATCTGACAGTAAAAATATAGGCTAAGATAAAGGGCCCGCCAGAGGGCAATACTCGCTCGCCCCTGTTATCATAATTGGCGAAAAGTGGGTGCTAATACACTTCTGCCTACCCCTTCGAGGATTCACAGACGTGAGTGGATTCATATTCTCTTCAGTTTGACGACCTCGATATACGCTTTTTCATGTACCGGTTAAAGGGTCCAGGAATTAAGGAAGAGAATGTCAAGCTATTATGGTGCTACAATTAAAATACCGTACCTAACTGAGCAAGCACAGGGGCATCTTTTAAAAGTAAATCTATTTTATTTTTAATAGGGGTGTATGGTGTCCACTAAGACCTCCAAGGCCAATTCCATCTCACCTGCATGTTAGTAGACTCGAAATTTCGAGAAAAAGTTGAGACTCCAGCAAAAGTGAAACAAAAAAAGGAACACGAAAGAGTAAATAGACCCCGAGTTCCAAAGAAAACCGAACAACCGGGTACAATGCTATAAGATGATAATGATGGCATTAGTAAAATCTATCGATGTTAATATTACACAGCAAGTTTACACAACACATTTTGAATCTCCCTAGCGTTTAATCAGTATAATACCATAAACTGTAATAAATCTAAGCAAACGAAGTCACGGGTAGCCAGCAAGTTTATTATAAATCCGTACGGTGAAGACGGAGATATAACGTATGGCGATATACCTACCTAATTTATGCAGATTTAGAAAGGTTGAACTGATACAGGCCTGTGAGATGTTTTACGTCGCGAACACCAAGGAAAAACGATAAAACCGTGTCGGCTGGATTACGTCAGTGAATTGGGTTAAATGTAATGAAGTAATAAATGTGGAGCCCTCGCCGTGAACTTACGACGGCTGGCCCGCCTGAAGGTCACCACGGTGTACAATCTGTGAATACTCTTCGTAAATTCGTAAATACGTTAGTAGTAATCTATAAAGACATGTAGTTTCTTCTAATTCTTACAGTAGGTGCTACTGATAAATGTCAGCATCTTAGCAATGTTCCCGGTTACATCCGAGGCTGCATCTTGGAACTTGGGATCCTTTTCTGTTCCTGACTTGATCTTCCTCATAATCATTATTTTTTAAATTTAGTAGTACTGAGTAATTCTTGAACTGTTCGTATTTTCTAGAATATTCTAACCTAACAGGTTTATCAGAACAAAATGTCAGTAGGTTTAATGTTAATTTATAGTCAAATTAAAACTTGAAAGAGTAGATATACGATATAAGAGTGTTAAAACAACAACCTAATAACCCAAGTTGATACAATGTTGGGCCTTTGGGTAAATGTTGTTGGTAGAATTTGACATATCGGGTAGAAAGGTAAGAGTTCGGCACAGATCGGCTTGTTTCGGTTTTGTAGAGTGTTCTCTCTTTCACACTGCACATGTATACAGCTTGATATCTTTTGAAACACGGTTTCAACTACTCTATAAAGGTGCCAAATCAATCCGAACCCATGAAGAAGGTCTTGGCCGGACTTTCAGTCTTCTTCCCAACGAGATGACGTGCCATTTTAGGAGTCGGATACTGTAATTAGCTACCTGTCAGATATGAGTGACAAAACACTAATGAATATGTTAAGTGACATTTAAAATTGTCATGACATTGTGACAATATCTTTGGTGGAGTGGTAGAACGTTCAAAAATCAGAGGTTGCAAGTGGAATTCTCGTCCAGTGTAAATATTTGTATCGTCAATTGGTCTGGTCTTTTCTATGATAATTATAAATATCCTAGGACATTATGCACAGCGCTTTCTGGGCCCATAGTGAGCATAGCTTGTGTTATTGAGCCTAGAATACGGATAAACATACCTACTCTGCTACATTTTTTTATTTTTTTCTTCTCGTGTCAACGATTCAAACATTTTTCTGTAAAAAAACATGCATACTATACATAGAAACACCCTTTGTTTGCATATTAGGTAGGTAAGTACTTATATAAAAAAATACAACTCCATAATCTGCTCTTCTGAGCCCTTTGGTAGGTACTACTATTTCTTTGGTAGGTCCAAATATCTGTGCAATAATGTCCTATAAAATTTATTTATTATTATTATTTTTAAAAGTAATAAGAAATTGTTTTGACTAAGAGATCGCGGGTTAGTAAAACGAGTCCGAGTATCGCATTGAATGTATAATGATAACAGCGGTCATTGAACGACGACTCCGTGAACTTGGCAATTCGGCCTTCGTCTCGCACCGTCTTATTGTTGGTCGGGCGGTATTGTTACGTCAACGATTTTGGTCGTATGACTAGAGTTTGGCCAACGAAAGCTGGTGCAATAAAATGGCGCCAATATGAAAAATCCACAGGTATTCGCATATCGGCATTCGGATTCGGTAATCCACAGGTAGATTTCGGTGTATAACACACCGAAATCTGTATCGTGGATTCGATCCAGATTTCGGTGTATGCTTAGTGTGTATCCTGGCCATTACACTACCGACGTGAGCCCACTCCTGCTTAGTTGGAGGGGCTAGAGGAAATAATAGTAACTTCGGTTCTAATATTCTTAAAAAAAAAACGGAGTTGGCACTATGATTTTTTTCCTATTAGGTAAGCTTGAAAAATAGCCTATTATGGTAATTGGAGAGTCTAGTCAGTTTTGCAACCTGTTGCTTTTTCAAATTTGGCCAGACTATGACTATGGCTTTACCTGCACGAAATAGATACGGCTCCCGTTCCTGCCATTCACTGGACTGGAACTTATTCCCGGTAGTTCTGGGCCTTTCGAGATCTATGTTCGAGATTACTACCTGATCAGGTCTCCTATCTACTCATCTAAACATCGATCTATCTTCATGATTCTCCACCTAAAATAACAATGTTAGTAGGACAGCCGCGTGGCATCATAATCTACCAGCCATTGTCTCAATTACATTCTTGACAGATGTCATTTCTTCAGTCACTTTTTTCTTTGCCATATCCTTCATCATCATCCGCATAAAGACATTTGTCTAGATTGCATCCGAGGTGCCCTCGGAGCCCTCGGAGCTCATTGTCCGCCTTTTGGCTCTTCCTCCTCCACTTCGCACGATCTTGGCCGTCCGTTCTTTGCCATATCCTCTTTCAATCAATAATCTTTGGCAAAGAAGAATATTGATTAGGACTTGGGTGTAATGGATTATAATTTTTGTAGGTACGATGTTATGAATATGATGAAGTCTAAAGATAATTCAACAAGCGTAAAGAGTGTCTATAAATTGCAGAGGTACATGACAGATATAATCTTGCCATCATGACGGTATAACCAACTAGAATAGTTAAGGTATTAGTCCCTCGGGTTATACAGCTACTTTAATTGAAAATAGAGAAAATATACTCGCCACTAATCATAAAATACTCATTGAGTAAAAGTTATTGAGTACCTACAAAAGTATCGATAATTACTTGTTCTCGATATTCTAATTAAAAGTCCCTAATAAACTTAAAATAAACTATAGAGAGACAGAAGAGACAAACTGAAAATTTATAGTTAACAAACTACTTATAACAATATAAGCAATACAGATTATTTTAAAACCTGGAAATACCCGACTATGAGTCTCATAGTATGAAGCTTAAGATATACGAGTACATGTATAAGAAACGAAAGTAGGTACTACACAATTATCCATACTAATCCAATTCCATACTAAATGCGAAATGCGAAAGTAACTCTGTCTGTCTGTCTATCTGTCTGTCTGTCTATCTGTCTATCTATCTGTCTGTCTGTCTATCTGTCTGTCTGTCTGTCTGTCTGTCTGTCTGTCTGTCTGTCTATCTGTCTGTATGTTACGCTTTCACGCCTAAACCACTGAATTGATATTGATGAAATTTGTTATAGGGATTGGTTAGATCTTGAGAAAGGACATAGGCTATGTTTGGTCACGATAACCGATATCCACACGGATGGAGTCGCGGGATAAAAGCTAGTGATATTATAATTACACATTCTATTGTACATGCTGGATAGGTTAATAGTTCACCCCAATCAACATAAAATAAATCGCATATCGATTAAAATTATAGGTATGTTAGTTACATATTAATTTATTTATGAAGCGTAGGTGTAAAGACATTATAAGTTTTCAATTAAATATTCCCATACACAGAGATCAAGTAGAATATAATTAACTTTTCCCAATTAACTCTGTTAGCAATCAATATTTATTAGGTAAATTAATATTCTCACATATATGGATATTCAATCACATTTCAAACTTTTCTAAGTGAAAACTTGAAAAATATATTGTATATAAGTAACTAGCTAATATTTAATGATGAAACTTCCTCTAGCTGATAATTGATTTTCCTGTCAGGCACTCAATTATTTCATTTTAAATATCTAAATAGGATAAAAATTGTTGTTATAGTTAAAACATTTTAATAATTACTTACCAACTTTTGGGGTAATTACCCCAAATACCCCGCCCCTTTGAGATAATCGCGTCTACAATAATTATAGACGCAATTACCTCAAACGGGTGGCATTGTCGATGTAACAAAAAGCTCTTCCCTTTTATTCGGTTGCGAAGCCTCTGCCAGAGCAACACAAGCAGTAGCTGCGAATCACGGAGATGAATATGCTGCGGGGGATGTATGTAGCCATGCGTAGGGGTCGCGTGAAGAACTCCCACTTCCGCGGCAGCCTTCATTTCCGTTACATCGCAGGTAAAGGGCAGGAGAGTCACCATCGCTGGTTTAGCTATGTCGGATTGCGTGGTTAACAAATATCTGGCCAGACCACCTCCACCGGACATTGGTAGTAAACCCAAGAAACGCTCGCTTGACGACGTTGAAGATGACATGTGTGCCAATGGTCTCATTACCTTGAATGCCCAAAACCATGCGATGTGGAAGAGCAAATGCCGAAAGACGGATTTCGTTCCATACCATGAAGTGAGAGCACCGAATGCATTCGGGACTAACCCGAAAATGCTGATAATGATTGTGGTGTAAAAATGAAGGATGATCTATCTATTTATGCTTTGCTTTTCATTATAAGAAGTCTTCCTTTTCTACTTAATATGTAACTAGACACCGTAAACATAATATACATCTTAGTAAAGGGAAGTTGTCTATCGTCGCACTTGTCTAAGTATTTTTCACATCTAGTTCTTGTCCATGACACGTTTAGTGAACCCAATTAGTACAACGTACTGTTTTAGATACTGCGTGTGTTTGACTTAAACAAAAGCACATTTATCTCCAGGAAGATGACGTATTAATACTATTCACGTGCTGCACATTATCGTAGATACACGAGGTAGTGTTTTGTAGGACAAAAACGAGACATAGATTAGCCAGGAAAGGAATAGGAAGCTAGTTCAAGTGATTCACTTTGCAGACTTAATTACAATGTCGTAGACAATTATAGAATGTTTTAATTGTGATTAATGTCATGAAGTGACTTAGTGAATTTTACAATTTGTATATCTTCGCATCTAACCATGGTTTCCACTTTCCGGCTTTTGGTCCTCTACTTCGCACAGTCTACAGTATCCTTGGCAATTATAAGACAAGCCTGACATATTTGATATGTTAGTATATTTAACCTACTTACTCGTTTACCATAACCACGAGATTTTAATGAATTTGATATTCTACAGATAAATTTCCTACTATGGTTATTTAAACTAGACTCATTGTTTATATGTTGTTCATAGTTTTCTATCTGTAAAGTTACTCTTAACCAATTTGGTAAAGTCGTATGCATTTATTTATTTTATACCTACACTTTATTAAGTAAATCCTTAGAACACAAAGCATTCTACAGACGATAGCACACTTGATCTCTTCAACAGTTAAAAAGTATAATGCTGTTTGTACGTTTGGGATTGTTAAAAATTCTCCAGACCTGTTTTTGTACTGAGTCAAAAGGGTCAAAATGATGGTCAAAGTAGCTACTGGTCATAATTGACTTGTAGCTTATGTTATGTCGGGGATAGCCAGATCTTTACGGTCTCCCAAACGGTTGAACGACTGTGGAAGATATTACAGGAACTTCGCCTTCATTACGAACTCTATGCCCTGTACATAAGGGAGGTTATAGCAAGGACTAATTATAAATTACCTCAGTGTCGTTTTTAAATTTTCTTAAACAAAATGTAGTGTGATTTGTAGTTCGCAACTATGTTAGTCCAGATTTGGGTCGTACGTGATTATATCCGAAACTGTAAACGAGTTCTGGTCTAAATTTGTTAGAACCCGTATAACTGGCCTCAATTACTTTAATAATTTTAAACCGTTAAAGTCTGTGTATTTCGGACGGCCTATATCGACGAAGACATAAATACAACATTATGTTTCTGATATCGTATGACTGGACCATTAAATTGCCTCAGTACCCTAATGCTTGTATGGATAGTAAACTGGCATATTGGCCTAATTTTTACAGTTCAATAAAACATTATACTCGGCTGGTTTCCCTGAACTTGCACGCGGTCGATGTGACGTGTGCCGGCGGCGCGCAGAAATAGAATCGAGATTCATATGTTGATATGCTAAATATATTGTAATTTGGAGACGTCAAATGTGAACTTTCAGTTATTCCTTTGACATTTTAACTGCACTGCTTTGACATTATACTCGTAGTTACCTAGTAGAAGACTTTGGGCAAAACACCATTTGCAATCAGGGAAATGGTGAAAATGGGATCTTATATTTCCAACCGAGTTGCTAACCTCGTTTCGTTAGTTCCAGTTATCCTATACCTACAAATATTAGATGCTAAAATACAGATTCATGTACTTTCGAGAACATTCTGTAGATCTTTCTTGATCTTCAATATTTACCTACTAATAAACAATATAGTTTATGACACAATATATATGATTTCTTTAATTCAAAAGATTTTAAATTCTTAATATTTATGTATTGTATATTTTTAAATTCACGAAATATCTTATTTACAGAACTTTTACTCGCAAAAGGACAAAATATTATTAGATTCCTTGAAAGTAATAAAGACTAGTCGGAAACGGAATAATCTTCTTCTACTATTGTCACCATGTAACAAAATGTTACGGATAAATATAATATAAATTTCGAAAAAAAAAATGAGTGTATGACTGGTATGACTCATCTGAAAGTATAATCATTATTATTTATACAGATATAACTGCTACATTAATAAACTGTGAGTCTTTCTCGTTATTTATTACAAAAAGAACCAAAAGAAAATGCTAACGAATAAACAATGAAGCAACTATAAATAGGGCTGATAGAAACTGATGTTTGTATAAAGTTAAAAAAAACACGACGCGGTTGTAATAACATTGCAACATTATTATAGTACGCTTATTCGCGAGTGTTATAACGAACTATTGATAGTCCCTCTTTAAAAATTGTATTGTATTTTTAAACTTCGAACACATCATCATCATTTCAACGTTGAATCGCAGTTGTGTTCGAGGCCGTTACCTTCCGTAGTCTGCCAGTAGCCGAACCCGTAGTCATGGCGTCCGTAGCCCAACGGAGTGACATTTGGGACTCATGTAACTAAGCAGTCACTGCAAAGCGTATGCGACTCTTTTGCATTTTATCTGCGATGTCTGCTACAGGTGCAGGAGTTCCTCATGCGATCCCTAGGTATGCGTGATACCATATATCCAACATAATATAGCAGTAGTTGTGTATCTCCGTGATACACAACTACTGCATGTATTTTTTACCCGGCGACGGCGAAGCCAAAAGGAGGGTTATGTTTTTAAATATAAGATACTAGCTTTTGCCCGCGGCTCTGCCCGCGTGGATGTCGGTTATCGCGACCAAACATAGCCTATGTCTTTTCTCAAGGTCTAACCTACCCTTATACCAAATTTCATCAAAATCAGTTCTGTGGTTCAGTCGTGAAAGCGTAACATACAGACAGACAGACAGAGTTACTTTCGCATTTATAATATTAGTATGGATTTCGAGCATATAAGTGTACAACGATGGATTTAATACCTAGGTCATTCTCTGTCAGATAATGTACGAGTATCAAATCACATATCGAAAATCAAAAGCATAAAATGCGTCAATACCTAGTAACGATACAAGTATTAGTCATTGATATTGAAAACTGAAACAGATATCTGATGCAATCGGTTTTATCAAGACTATCAAAAGTTTGTAATCACATGTTGAATATATTTAGCATTATCAATATTATATCTAGTATTACTCTGTTGAATGCATATGGTTGAGTATATGTGGCGCTGTCCCTATTATCGATAATCAATACACTTATATATATATACTATCTTAAAATCTATTTAAAACTTGTAAGTATTCATTGGGTGACTATGTGGATAATATGCCAAATAGTTTGTTGCACATTTATATCGTCTCCCCCAATAGGTACAGTCAGCATCAGAAAGATGTTGACGAACAAAGTGTTCAAAATGATCTTAAATTGTTTTCCCCTTCCAGTGACTGATTGTTCTGATATTTGGTGCGCCCCTTTACTTTGGTCAATAATACCATTTAAATCAATTAAACAACTTGATTTGCTTTAAATACGAGAGTTTTAAGATCATTCTTCGTCAAAATGTTTCTGACGCTGACTGTACTTATGATGTCCGAGATATATTGGGTTATATGATTTGACCTCGACATAACTCCTTTGCCATTGGGGGTAACGAAGAACGTAGGGTATGTCGTAAAATTCTAACCAGCTGACGTATGAAGCCGCAGTTATTTGCTTATATTAGGTGATTTGAGCCAAATTTATGGTAAAAAATACTAACGGTATTTGATTTACTGGCGCGTAAGGAGAAACCTCACGTTTCATGTAGCGTAACAAACGAGCGATCAAAATACCAAAATTATAAATCATTTTCACCAACGAAAATATTTTTCATGAATATTTTGTTTTATGATAAGTTTACTTTAATACCTATGCTGTATTCCTGTTAGCCTGGAGTATTTATTATATATTTACCTTATACCCGACCAGTTAGCACTAAATATACGTATATATTTTGTGCTGTTAGTTAGGTACTGTAGTTCATGAGATAGCTTTTCATAACCAGGAAACAGGCGGGCAAATAGTACCTACTTGTCTGTCAACAAATTAAAGATATAACATTTTAGAATTATATTTTTAAATTCATATTCTGATATCAATAACAAACAACCCTGATGCATTACTACAAATAGTCAAGATCTTAAATACACGATATTGCATTCTGACTGACAGATTATCCCATTTCACTACCGTACTTCTTGAGATAAGTGCTATTCATACAACTCTACATAAATCAATCATATCTGATACAAGAAACGTAGTCAAAGTGTCTGTTTTCGCGGACGTCAATGGCTTATCACTATCACAGTTATCACTATGGGTGATCAATACTACAATTTACAAAACCGGACATGAGTTTGTACCTAATCCGTAGATGTTCTGACATGCATTAGTTGCTAGGAGAAAATTGATAAGCCGACGTGATAACGACGCGTGATGTAATTTAATGTTATCATAATCTAACTTTTGACGTTAAGAGGCCGATAACAAACTTTCAGTTGCATTACACAGCACTAACACAGTGTCACAAGGCCGCTGATAGCGTTTTACTACGTTTACTGGCAAGTGAGATTGGGCACAGTGTCATACTGGAAATCTGCAATAATTAATGTTTCTAGAATTGTTCTTGTGTCTAGATGGTATACTCGTAGTAGATGTCACTTAACGACCTCCAACCCTTATGAGCGCGGGTCAGGAGGTGACAAGGGAAGTCCCTTGTCACCCTAGCAGAAGAAGAAGAGAAGAAGAATACGCGGTACAATCGGAGTAAAATGAGGACACCGCGGTTTCATATCCTTAGGGGGAGGCGGGGGTAGTTGGCGCTGGATCAGTTGAGGCGAGGGATCTCACCCTCGGCTACTCTATAAAAAAAGATGGTACCTATAATAGAACTTACCAGAAGTGAATACCGAATATCAGTCAAGTCTAGCCTAGCGCGTTTGCCCCGATTGATTCGAGCTAGGGGCTCGCCTTCTGGCTTATCCCTACTTCAACTCACAAAGTCCCAGGGGCCCCATTTAGTAACGATACTTATACAAAAAGTAGATTCCAATTCGATTAAGACGAACAACAGTAATAAAAACAGTAGTAAAAAAAGTAATAAATTATTCCTAGGCAAATTACGTCAGACTGTCAGCATCGCCCTAACGAATTTCTTCCGGCTGTCATAGGACAGGTTTTTATTTCTTCATTTTATTAAATGATAATGGGTATCTATTATAGGCAGTTCCATCAACTTTCAGATAAAACGGTGATGGAACTCCCACCGGCACTCCTATTATTTCTGTTCACCAATATCAACAGTAACCCGTACACTGTGTAATAAACACTCTGAAGTAGTACTAACAGTCTGATAGTCACTGTAGAGTTTTTGTGCTATCAGTGGGAGCTTGTCCTGCTTTGTCTTCTGCACTGACGGCACAGAAACTCTCTGTGTTTACAGGATCGGCAGCACGAGTGTCTTCTCTGGTGTTGGTACACGTCCTTATGCCACAGTAACCACTTGGTGTCTGCTTGTCTGCCACTTAAATGGTATTAAATGGTATTAAAAGTTCCAGGAAAAAGTGAACTCTCTTGGAACCCGCATCAATTTTTAATGTTTTTCGACACTATGTATATATACTTCACTCCACTCTTTCCACATTTCCACACTCACTCCACTCCAAGGAATCCACTTCCCACCTTACCAAGTGAGAGACATGAAACAAATACGCAAAATACTTATTACCTAACCGTAGTAGGTAGGTAAAGGTCTGTTTCGTTTTAACGAAAGAACTCTTGTTATCGTTATTAGTTAAATTTAAATATTATTTATAAACTAATTCGTTTCTAATCGTTACTTGACATGACTTCTGATAAATATGGCGCCGTCATGATGAAGTTGATATTAAAGTTACATTTATTAACCAGAGTTTATCCTGAGGTCTCTCAAACGTGGTAATTAAGCGATAATACTACCTAAATGGTCAACTTTGTAATAATTAGTTATTTTATCAATGAAATTTTATTTCGAATGTATGTACGGAGTATGTTACAATTGTAGTTTAATTATAAACTGAGATATGAAAACCTCGCGACCCTAGGTCATCGTGTTTATTATTTGAAAATGTGTTTTAATTTATCGGGAGACAATACAATCGGAATGTTATTTATTATAAACTTCTTGAATGTTCTATAGTATTACATTTTACAAAAAAAAAAAAACTGGATAATATTTTCTGACTTCAAGATATTGGTCTAACTACGATTTCGCTAGTGGAATGTGGAGATCAAAATGGCAGTCGTTTCATAGATGATTCAGCCCTCTCATAGCGGGACTGAAAGCCTAGCCCTACTAAAGTTGGGAAAAGACTCGGAGGAGATGAATTCAAAAGTTTCTAGAAATAAATCAATCATTGTACTGTACTCAGCTTTTCTTTTGAAAAGCGACAATAACTTGATTTGCTTTTGTAGAGCGTTTTCTCTGTCGCACAGCACTGATATATTTTAAAAGTAGTTAAAACCGTAGCTATTGCTTCATTATAATAAATATTTTAAAAACAACATTAATGGAGTCACAATACACCAACGAGACGATTAAACAATATTTTTCAATTTAATTGATGTTGTAAAGGCACTTTTCTAGGTTGACTGTAACTACGTAAGCAAATTGTCTAGACTAGCCTAGATTAAAACAAAATAATCAACATTTCTCCTAGGCTGTAGGTATCAACCAAAACATTTTTTGTGCAAGCATATTATTCTGTAATCTGGGACAATCCATATCCATACTAATATTATAAATGCGATAATATTATAAATGCGAAAGTAACTCTGTCTGTCTGTATGTTACGCTTTCACGCCTAAACCACTGAACCGATTTTGATGAAATTTGGTATAGGGGTAGATTAGACCTTGACAAAGGACATAGGCTATGTTTGGTCGCGATAACCGACATCCACGCGGGTGGAGCCGCGGGCAAAAGCTAGTATCTTTATATACTTACCTAATATTATAGTGCAGCTTAATATTAAATTGATATTATGATAAAATCTTCCTACTTCTTTTATCGTCATTTCATTATACCGTCCTTCTTATAACATCATCATAATCATCATCATCATCATCACCATCATCTCTTAGCGTTGCTCCTATTGACATCTCCAATCTTTCAGCCGCACTTTTTTAGACTGCGTCCCGTATTGCTCCCCAATTTTTACCCTACCCCCGTACCACGAAACAATTTTTGTTCTGAATAGTTCAAACAGTTTGTCTAATAGTCTACACAAAAGTCATTGACCGCGTATAATTCATTATTTCCATTATTATTTTTCTAATGAAGGCATTTTAAAAGTAACTTATCAACGTTCTGACAATTTGTAAACTAACGTTTTGTATAAAATTAGCCGCGTCAAGTTTCAGTAATCGCAGCGGTAAAGTAAATAATAGATAGTATCAGACAGGTGGCCTTGTAGGTTCATTACCATAGAAATGACAAGATAAGACTTTCGCAACTTGGTTTCAAGCACTGATGACTACAGTTTATACTATAAAATTATTGTTACGCTTGTTTGTTTTAACACTACTATGAATTAGGTCTAGAATTTGGCTGGATGGGTATGCCTGGGTGCACACATGTAGTTATTATATTTTGCTAGACCTGAACAGATATACGGATAATTTTAGTTATTACTTTATAAGCGATGGGTTAGTATGTTAATATAATAATAAAAAATCTTAAGAAACATTGGCTCTATATTTGAACTAAAATAATTAACTTTTTAACTTGATAATTGAATTGTATTGTGATCCAAATTAAATATTAAATCTAGAAATATATGTTTGCATGAATATGCATTGGTTTGGGTATTTCTCTGTATAATATAAATGTTAAAAGTATCCGCATTCTAGATTCCATAACAAGAGTTAGTTAAGCTACGTTTTCTTTGGTTCTTAATATGAATATTGTACACTATTTATTATTTAATTCATAATTCAATAAAACCATTCACAATGTCAAGCATCACACATGGACAGTATTCAACGCTGCAAGTAGCAAAAGAAAAAAGATTCAATTTACAAGTGAAACCATACTGTGATTACATAAACCAATTTTGATAACCGTTCTAAAACAAATCTATCTTACCCTCGTTACTTATCTTGTTAGTAGATATACTATCTTATCATTTAACTAACAGAAAGTCGGATGAAAGGTACAAGTGCTAAATATAAACATTAGATAACAGCTCGGCCCCATTCACATATTATTATGTTCATAAAAAGATGCATAAAAAGCATATAGACGGTACACCTCTTGAATGACATATGAAGCCTTAATGCAGGCTTAATCGAGGCCCGATGGGAGTCGTTTCCGTAAATGTCGTATAACGTAATGAAAAGGAGAAGAAGGAGTTATAAGACCCCGGTTCCGAAGGAAAAACTTTGGAGATAATCGCTAAAGGCTAAGATTATGATGAAAAAGAAGCAATCAAAGAAATAAAGCTGACAGCCTCTGTGGCGGGGTGGTAGTGAAAGCGACTACCAGGCAGAAGGCGCGGGTTCGATCCCCGCTCAGTGCAAATATTTGTATGGATGAATATGGCTATTTGCATTGGTCTGGGTGTTTCTATTGTTACGAATGTGACGTAACATGTCAAAGCATCGGAACGATAAATTCGAACTTATTGTCAATAGCAGCTGTGACTGTGCGGTTTAGACCTCGCCTGCCAAAAAGAAGGTCGACGGATCGAATCCCGGTGACACGATATGTGGTTTTTGTGATTTTCTAATTTATTTAAATCTTTATTTGGTAAAAGTAACAGAAGATTCTATATTTAAAATCTTCTAGTTATTAGCAGAACATTCTGCAAGAATGAAAATGAGAAACGAAATGAAGATCGAAATTATAGTTTAGCTCTTCTGGGAGATCATAGAAAATTCTGGAGAAATAATAAAATGAATATCGAAAAGACGATCGAAATTCAGGGTATAAAAGGAGCTGTCAGAGCCGTGAAAGGACAGTTAAGTTTGGGAGTTCAAAGTGAACAGAAGAAGAGAAAGAAGGGAAAAGGAAGAAAAGAGAAGAAAATAGTGAAAAGTGCAGTAATTGTGCAGTCGCGCTGTGAGTGTCGTGAAAGCGCAGTAACCTTGCAGTACAGTCGCGCTGTGAGTGTCGCGAATAAGACTAAAGTGCAGTAGTGCATCGTGTGGTACAGTCGCGTCGTGAAGTGTCGTGTTCGAGATTTGGCTGTTGGGGTGTGAAAATAAAGCGGTCTCAAATACGAAGTTGTTTGTTTCCAATCCCGTTACCCGTCTCCCGTAACACTATGTATAATATTTATGTATTTACAAAAAAACAATCTAAGTATATTTATCCGCATTCTAGATGCCATATCACAAGCTAGTTAAGCTACGCTTACCATGGGTCTAGATAGCGTTGTGCAGAATGTTGTGAAATATTAAAAAAAAAAAACAAATATCCAAAAAAGTTCGTATCTAATTACCAGAGACTACTGAGCACGGAAAATCATTACTAAGTTGAGGTTAAACTTTTATTCCGGGTTCGAAATCGAAATGTTAAAAGTAACCATCCGTTTTTGAACAACGAAGAACGATGAACGAACTGTTTATAGCGTTTAAACTTTATGCATTAGTAAGTTTGACTACATACCGACATGTAGTCTTTGGTGACTGTTAGTGGAGGAAATAGTTGTTGATTAATGCAGGAATTTTCGTTTCTATTAATAGTAATTGGGTAAACTCGTGACTCAGTAACATGATCTACCTATATATAGTGAGGATAACGATTTAAGGAAAGTGAATTACGTAATATCAGATCTGCAGCTAATTTTTTCAATTTGCACTAAATCCCAACAGATTACTATGAAATTCGTAAAATGGTCACTTATATGAGCAGAATCACAATAATTCATTTACTAAGCAGATTCTAATTTCGTGTAAAAGACTAAATATTATCCTAATACGATTCTAATAAGGCTTTTAGGCTTTTTAGATCTGCTGGTAATTGATCATATGGGTACAAGGAAGGATAACGAATTCAGTGAGAAATCACATTTGTCTAAAACTGGAAGTGTGCTATCATTAATTATAATGAGAGCTTACATACCCAAACCACAAACATTTATAAACACCATAATATTAACTTTTAAACTCTCGCGTTCCATGATATACATAAATTATAACGGGAATTAACGCGATCATGGTTCATCATTCTCGAATTGTTGAGCGATGATAAGGTTTACAAACCGGTATCATACAACCCCACGGCCAGAGTAACGCGTAGAATACGAGCTCGTATACAGGATAACAAGGACCTCTTTACTGAAGATGAGTACAGCAGACTGTTTTCACCGAAGTCACACCAGCCACCCAAGTTGTATGGTCTGCCAAAAATACATAAGCTCAACGTGCCACTGCGGCCAATTGTAAGTCAAATAGCATCTCCTACTTACGATCTTGCGAAGCACGTTGCGTCAGTATTGCAACCACTGGTAGGCAGAACACCGTCTTTTGTGAAGGACTCACGGCACTTTATACAAATTATAAAAGATCTCAAGCTAGAACCGGATGACGTCATGGTGAGCTTTGACGTGGAATCTCTCTTCACCAACGTTCCTATAAGAGAATGTATGAACGTCGTAAAAGATCTGTTGAGCGACAACGAGCTGCCCTTTAACTATATTGATCTACTTGAACACTGTCTAGATGGCAACTACTTCCTTTTCCAAGGCCAACATTACCTACAGATAGATGGTGTCGCAATGGGAAGTCCTGTAGCCCCTGTACTTGCCAACATCTGGATGGAACATTTTGAAGAGAAAGCGCTGAGTCTCGGCCCGAAGACCATCAGACTTTGGAAGCGATACGTGGATGACATCTTCAGCATTGTCAAAGGAAGTCAGCAGGAAGTAGATCAATATATACAACATCTAAACTCCATTCATCCCAAGATAAGGTTCACATATGAGATGGAGAAGGATAGATCGTTGTCATTCTTAGACGTAAAAGTAGCCGTGAGATCAGATGGGTCCTTGTCACACTGTGTGTACCGGAAGCTTACACATACGGACAGATACCTACACGCCACGTCTCATCACCATCCCCGACACCTGCAATCCGTTATGACATCACTCAGGAACAGAGCTTATGATCTCTGTGACCCTGAACATCTGGAGCGAGAGCTGAATCATGTTCAGGAGGTACTCAAAAATAACGGATATAAGGTGAACAGACGACGGAAACAACAGGCGTTGAAGCGGAGACATCCAGAGGTGAGCAGACAGCCAGCCTATATGCCCTATGTCAAGGGAGTAACGGACAAAGTCGGCTCCGTGTTAAAAACATACTCCATTCCGACAGTATACACACCAGGCATAAAAGTAAACAATATAGTGGGTACACCAAAGGATGTCTTACCGTTACAGTGTCCGGGTGTCTATAAGATAGATTGCAGCTGCGGTAGTTCGTATATAGGCCAAACGAAGCGGACTATTGCTGAACGAGTCAAGGAACACATCGCAGCTGTAAAGAATCGCCAGACTGCTAAATCCGCGATCGCAGAACACCTGCTAGAAGCAGGTACTAATCACTGGATTGAATTCCACCAAACGCAAGTCCTCTCCACCGAACGTCACTTCTACTCAAGAGCTGTACGTGAAGCGATTGAAATCAAGAAGCATAAAAATTTCAATCGGGAAGATGGATTTAAGTTATCTGCAACATGGACTCCAGTGATAAAAAACATGCAGCCTCGCTTTTCTGCGCGGTCGGATAGACAATTAACGGACAGTTAGCGTACAGAATAGGGACACTGTGAGTGTTGTATGTGACGGTACATGGCGAAAACAAAATATCGAGAATGTGCGGGTAGATGAAGAACCTACTACCTCACGGACTCGAAGACGGCAGGCGTGCACTACTGCACCAGTCAGCCTGTGACCACGGCCGGTGTAACCTGGTCGAAACGTCAGGCAAATCAAAGGTATGTACCTATACCATGATCGCGTTAATTCCCGTTATAATTTATGTACACCATAATATTTATGTAGCTGACATTTGGTAGGAAACGATTAGATTATTATAGAGGTACCTAGATATAGCGGAAAGTCCAAGTTGGTATGGAGTTAACTGACACCCTGGATTAACACATAGGCTATGTTTGGTCGCGATAACAGACATCCATGCAGGCAGAGCCGCGAGCAAAATAAATAAATATTCCACAACATTCTACACAACGCTATCTAGACCCATGGTAAGCTTTTATAGCTTGTGTTATGGAATCTAGAATGCGGATAAATATACTTATATACTTTTTTTGGTAAATACATACATATTATACATAGAAACATCCAAACCAATGCAAATAGCCATATTCATGCATACAAATATTTGCATTGAGCGGGGACCGAATCAAAAGCTAGTACTAAATAATTTTTCAAAAAACCACTCGTCCCATATAAACTGTATCAATGTTCTAGACTGTACATTTAGGCTATGTTATTTCTGTGTATGTTATTCCTGGTTCAAACGGAAACGCGAACTCACCACATATGTATTTGGCCGCTACGCAAGTTTATTTCGAAGTAATAAAACGGAATCACGTCCAAGACTATCAATGTGGTTTCATTATTGGTTTTGATAACTTCCTACCCACAAATTGTGTCAAATTGGTTTGGTATAGGCAGGTACGGTCAGCGTCATAAATATCTTGACGACGAAGTCTCAAAATGATCCTAAAACTCTCGTGGTAAGAACGATTCAAACTGATTTATTGATTTATATGATATTATTGTCTGAACTAAAGTTGTGTATCAAATATCAGAACAATCGGTCTACTGGAAGGAGGTGAAAAAACCAAATTAAGATCATTTTGAGTTCTTTGTTCGTCAACATCTTTCTGATGCTGACTGTACTCGTACTAAATAGCTAAATAGGTATAGTGTATTAGTTTCACTGCCTGCCTGTTTATTTCATAATTCAGTGAGTGGGCAGGATAATTAATACAAAAATAAAACCATAATATAAATTGAAATTCAATTTAATTCACTTCTTTATTTCGTGCACTTAAATGTCTTCCACTCTTTTCCCAAAATGAAATGAAACATTTAGAAACCGCAAATCATTCACGCCTAAAGCTATGGTGGTATTCGAATTTGAAAGACAAAAGGTATTTTTTTATAGGTATTTCATAAATTCATCAGAACTACAGTATTTAATATAGTACTGACAAATTCACGCTATATCGTGTAAGTATAATGTTAGTTTCAGGTTAAAAGTTTAAAGGTTAAAGCTATTAAAGATTAGATTCGTTCAAAAAATACATTCCTACCTAGTTATGTAACATTTGTTAATAGATTACATTTTAACAACTTACATTACATGTTTTAAAGTTTGCTCTATATAATTTGCTATTTGAGATAATTTGCGACGATTTAGCTAGGCATTAGCATATCGTCAGCAAATGTATCATCGTACATGTAACCAGTGAAAAATCATATCTACTATGGATACTGATAATTTATTTTATCCAAAAGAGGAACTTAGGATCATCCTGGGCCAAAGATACTTCATATTTCGCTAGTGTCTATGGCCTATGATGACCCTGGCTATTCACACCCACCTTAGTAGGATAAAAAAGTTTTTGGTAATTTCGCAATATTTTGGGTATTCCAAGAATTTCAAATGGACAACAGGAAAGCATTAAATTTATATAATTATATTGTATAACGAGTAACTTTTAATGTACACTGCAACCGTGCCAGTTGTCTGGAACAGATATTCCGAGAAAAGTCAAGTTTATTGCAGTATCGTAACATTCGTGAATCCTAAACGCGAAATTAGGTAGGTATATCAAACGCTCGTGCAAGACTCATCAACAATTTAGCGACTTTAGAATTTAGTTGTCAGATGTCCTCTTGAGGAATAAAGCTGATTAAGTTATTGAGCACTGCGACATTTGCGTGAAATTTGTACACATTTAAAGCTTATTTGAACACTTTTCTGAAAACCAACATCAAACGTGCAAACATTCAGTTATTTTCGTAACTTTGGATATTTAAAAAACAAATGAGAAGCTGATTTTATGTTTGTTACGAGATTTACATTCCGGATTTAAGCTTTAAAACCACGATACGAAGTTAAATGTACTTAGGGTTGCGTTCGGAAACAATCTGACATTCCGATTCTCTGTATTATACTCGTAATTAAATTCAGCAATGCTATAAAACATGATACCGCTGTAAATTTCTAATTTAGAGGCAGATAGCAGTAAAATCATGTTAAAACAGTAGGGATGGATATGTATATACTGATTTGATCGTAAGGTTACAAGCTCGAAACTTGTGTTGTGCAAAGTGGAAATTATGCTTAGAACTCCAATGCGATTATTTTACTATGAATGACAAACGCCTTCAAACATCTTCATTAATAATAACACTTTTGACTTTATCTGTACGGCCAAACACAAATCAAAAAACGTACAATACAAATCTTAAGAGATATTAGCAAGTTACAAGTGGAAGGTATAAATAATTTCGTCCACCCACAATGATTCAAATGGTGTCACAGGCCCGCCGTGGAGCAAGATCAGCAATGGGTTCCACGGTTTTCTCCCGACAATCAGGGACAGATTTATGGTTCCTTCTCACGGCCCACGCATTACTAGATCTTACTTTATGTAAATGGATGCATCTTGTTTGAAGTATAAAAACAGGCTTGATTAATCTTTTGTTTCGTCTATCAATCAAGTGCATGCATTTACGTTTTGTCTGAATAATAAATATTTATGCGAAACGCAATTTGTAATACATAAAGTATAGGACTTAATACTATGGTTCTTGGTAACCATAGTTTTGTGTTGGTACTTACCAATTGTAACATTTACGTTAATGATGAAATATTAAAAATAATAGATCGGTTTATAAGAGGGTAACATACAAATACCTACTGTTTAGCGTCTTAACATTTATTCAATTAATAGATCTGACATCTAATGAGACTTTAATATTCATGAAACGTTCTGATTAACAACATCTACCAACTTACTTCAAATTCAGACACGCTGCTACAGTTAAAAGTTTTGAACTAACTAAGAAATTACATTTTTATTTCGTAGACTCACTGGTTAAAGAAATAAATTTAATTTAACTCATTTATTATCAAATCAACAACCGTGCAATTCTTTTTTTCTGAGAATTTTTAAAACATGCCAACGGTATACAAAAAAATTATTTATCTGTGTACTGAAAATAATATCTAGCTATTTAGTTATTGTTGGCAGTGGAGAGGAGAAGAGATTAAAGCATGTTGGGCATTAATCCCTACTGAACTAGGTTAGTGTAAAATATATATCAAAAGATAATGTACCTACGCTAACGTTGAGTGGGCGAGTATTACGCGATGTCGCATTGGAAGATGAATTCGCAGCAGACGTGTGTGACTGGTGCGGATGAGTGTTTGCTTTCCATTTACATATAAATTGAAATAAACTTACTAGAATTACATTTGCAAGAATGTAATCGTTTCACAGTGTTACTTAATTAGGAAAATTTCCCCAGTTAACAGTTACGCATTATTATGAAATGAATTAAAAATTGAATTTATAAATTCATTTCGCTATTTTAAGATTATAATGGTATACAATAGAGTTTAGGAGTAGCTTTAATAAAAACTTATGCAGCACCAAAAAGCTCGGTTTAGTGACCAAAAAATACAATTTAAACGTTATCGAATTGGTAATTGACACTTATCGAAATGGAAGCATATTTTTATACATTTTCTGGAACGGCAACACTGTTGTCTTAATTTCCTTTATTAATTACTTCCATTTACATTATGAAGTGGTTTCGTTTCGACAGAGTGAGTTTTGTGCCACACTATATCAATTTAATTTGACAGTTCAAGTTAGCACAAAAACAACTTAAATTGCCTTTGAAACATAGAGAGCCGTAATTCACTGTTGATAGCGCTAGTATTTTTATATATTCCTATACATTAAACTTAGGAGATAAGAAATATACGAGATTTTCTTATGTTATATAGGTTTGCCTAAAAAAACAGTATTTGACTTAATGTGAAACTGCTAAAGCAATAGAGTAAGTAAATAAATAACCAGAAAATGAATTATAAACACTGCTTAAGTAGACTTATTTCCTTCAGTTTATTTTTTTGCAGTGCGTTTTGATCAAAACATCGCATTTAAGTTCATTACCTTTACAGATCGGACAGTAACTACTTATTCACATTTTAGAAATATACGTTGTAACACTGTCAACCCACCGACTTCACGATGTACTCTCGAGATCTCTAGGTCGAAACCACTAAAATCGAACAATTTAGTAAATTTCACACTTTTATGAACTAGGTACGATCAACGTAAAAAAATAAAATAGATTTCCTAAAAGTTTTACTAAATCTTGAGTTAGTGAGCACTGAAAAGAACAGGTATACAGAATTTTAAGACCGCTAACAATTTACAGACAGAAAACCATTGAATCCAGGAATTGAATTCCTTTGACTAAAGCAATGGTAAGTAGTTTGCATGTCTAACTAGATTACTACAAAGCATTACTGATAATAATATTGTACAGTAAACAATGTTCTAAAGAGATTAAAGTATGCCACTACACTTAAACCATTGTTTGTTCAAATTATTTGAAATACAAAATAAAAAAAAGCTTTCAACATTTATAAATATTCTCAAACGCACAAACACTTTTTTCTTTCAATGTAAAACAAAGTTTATGTCATTTTCTAGAAACACTTAGGTTCTCTAAACATAGGTTTAGTGAGCCTTAAGTGTAGTAATAGACACTTAAGACTCTGTTAACACAGCCATAGTACTTATCTATAAATATCGGCTAATCACAGTGCAATTACTCCACAAACAAGTTTGCTTGGAGTCTCTTTGAAGGATAAAATTCACAACGAGATCAACCAACAAACAAATAAAGTAAAGCTAGCAAAATAAGGAAACTGAAGTAGCACCTTTTGATATCATATTAAATTATACACAATACATAGCTACTACACGTTATTATGCGCGGAAGCTCCTCTCCGCTCCCGCATTAGCCTTCTAACCTAACCTATCCAAGGAGGATTGCGCAGCTTTCTTAATTAACTAACCACCATTTTCAGGGCGTCCCACCTTCCGTTTGTCGATTAGCAGTCTCCCCATTAGCCTCGTTAGACTAGAGCTAGACCAAACTAGCCCTAAGTGGAGACTGCTCCATCCATTGGTCTTTCGGCAGATGGGCCAGCACATTATCACTTCAGCTTACTTATTCTACCTCATAATATATTTCAACAGAATTGTTCGTACGAGATCCGGCTTTAAGTACTGATCGAGTATAGAGTGGCTTGAACTGAGTTGAGAATAAAGGAATATCATTGCATTTATCCATATTTTTGTTGTAAATAAACAACTGTGATCACTATCGATCCTTCAGCAGTCGAGAGGCGGCGAGTAGTTGTGTGACAGGCCGATATACAAGTCGACAAGAAACGACCGAGTATCAGCTACGAGCGCATGCAAATGTTATGCGAGTGACAAACCAATTAGCACCTTCGCGTGCGCCCGCGCCGCCGTGTGCCGTCTGCCAGTTCTCACAGCTAACTTATGATGTGAGGTTTATAGTGTTACCGTTAAGTATGAGCAATGTTGATAAAGGTCACCCTAAAAATAAATAAAGGGGCGACGTCCTTCTACATAGCTCTATGCAGTAGTCTGCAGTACCTAAGCATAGCTTTCTTGTATTTTTTTTTTAGGAATGTTAGTAACTGCAATTAGGTCCTTATTCCAATGACCTCTCCAGCTACGCTTAATTGCTTGTTTTAGGAGTGGGTTCATGTTGGTAGTGCAAGTACTCGACCTTAAAAAAAGTCGATCGTAAGGCCGACGCTTTAATCACTAAGCTACTCTGTTGCTCGCAACTTTGCCCGCGTGAAATACTCATTGATTTTAATTCCAAATCTACGAAAGAACTTCTCTCGCGTGAAATTTTTATGCCATGGTAGGTTTTCATGAGTTGCAATTTTTCTTTCCTCTATTACTGTAGCAAATTTCGGCCCGATCCAATCAGCCGTTAGAGCGTGATTCAACAACAAATATCTTCACTATCTTTGAGATTTATAATATTAGAATGAGTGTATCCTACTCAGGAATAGGATTTACCGAGGCAAAGTGCATCTACAATTTAGCGAAACGAATGTCAAGTACAGAACACGGTGCCAATAACTCTAGACATTCTTCTACGTACATACTTGATTAGCTTATAAATAGTGTATAATATAAAGTTGTATGCTAAAACACTATATATGTGTTTGTTCGCAAAGTGTTGCTAGTGAGTTTATATGTTATGTAAAACACGTCGTACGATTCACACACAGTCGTCGTGCCTCAACGGAGTGTCCCACATCATTTGCTAACCTATTAACATTATTTCTACTTACCAAGGTACGAGTATATCTGAGAATATTAGTAGCATATTGCCGAACAAGTTTGCATACATCCTGATGATGATAGACCGCAAATGATCCACATACGATGAAAAGTAATGAAGAATATTGGAACCGAAATTACTAAAATTCCCTCTAACCCCTCCAACAAAATTGCTTGTGCCAGGAGTGGGTTCACGACGGTAGTGTAATGGCCAGGATTCGAACCCGGGACTCCTCGATCGTAAGGCCGACTCCTTAACCGGTTAGTTTAGTAGTTGGTAGTATTCACATATTATAATATTTATTTGATTTTATTAATCCATAAATTTTGGTATTTCAAATTTCACGCCAGAATGGCTGATCAGAATCTGGATTAAATTTGGCACAGTGATAGATTATAGTGTGGAATAGAACATATGGTATTTTTATCCCGGTAATAGGTTCCTGTGGGTCGCGGGTATTGGCTGTTCATTGATATATTATTTGAACTATACAATCTAAATTGAATTGAATCCAGAGTATTTAAATAAATTACAATTTAATTCTACTCTAAATGATTCATCTGCTTGACAGTGACCTGTCCTTAAACGGGTCCGGTCGAGTACAACCTATTCCCAAAACACCGTACTTACCTACTATGAGGTTTCTATTACTTATACAGTTATTCCATACTAACTGTCCAAAGTGTTCTGACAAATAGTTCCGTAGGAATTTGATTAAACGACTACAATGGAAGGCCACATAAAAGCCCATAAATTAGGGTTTATGCGACAGATAGATATTAATGTTTGAACCGTTATACCTGCACAAATCTTACAATGATTGTTGGCCACATTTGTACGATGAAGGATCTAATAAGATCTTTATTTTCTGACAGCCCTTCTGCCATCACGGTACGTTCATCAGCCACTTTAGTAATTTTCTCTGTAAACAAAACGGTATCTTCGACCTCGTGACTTTGATGTCATAACCACACAGTTAAAAGAATGAAAAATGCATTTGTTATTGCAGATCTAACTATATATATATGCAAAAAATTATTTTCTCTACTTTACTTTTTCTAAATTAATCCAATGTTCGTTTGAATTAAAATAACAATTAGGATTTTGTAACTCCCTCATTAAGCACATTCGTATTTTTAAGTGCACCCGCATATTTAGGTCTTAATAAAAGTCGCGTGAAAACCTTCTGAGAATAAAAACAATATCACACAATTCCTAACCTGGATTCAAGCAGATTTCAATAGTTAAAGTGAATACAATAGGACATTACACGTTAGATATACCGATAAAGTTCAACCTACGCAATCAAAATATCAATGTAGACGAGTGTAAGATCCTTTAATATCTTCTATGAAACTGACAGTAGTCATCGTCGAAGGCAATGTCAGTTAACGCCTTTCAAAATCAAGTTTCATTCATACGTCCACTGTCTACTTTGATAAACATAAATAAATAAACTGAATACACAAAAGGTACAGACAGTGTCGAGTCATTCAACCTCACGTACAGACGAAGTGTTCGATATTTTTATGACACCAATGTTTCCTTCCGAATGATTAGGTTACATATGAATATCAATCGATTCAATAGTTTCCGTTACATCGATTTGTTTAATCAATACATCGAGAGATGGCATTCAGAGTTAGTGGAACACCTATTATAACTGCTCTCTTTTTGTTCAGTCTTATATTCTAGGTCCTCTTCTTGTCATTCTTCGCCATCACACATTACGGTTCTAGGTTACGTCAAGCCATTTCGACTTGGATCTTGATGATGGACATATAAAATTGAGGACTCCTCCCTTTTTCGGACCGATTTCTAAATTCAGGACTAGCTTGCTCATGATAGAGTTCTAGTAACACTAGTGTATTATTACTAGCTTACATACATACATAAAGTCATGCCTCCTCCCCAGTAGGGTAAGCAGTCTCTTCCACCTACTATGATCTTACATGGTATACATCTTCCGCTTCTTCTTCTTCATTATTGTTTTCATTATTGGTTTCGGGTACCTACTCTTGACATGTCCTTTGTTGCTAGCTTAGTGCTTTAAATTAAATTATAACTTTCCCGCTTTTTTGCGTCGAGGGTTACAAACATGACTCTTAAAAAATAATGTCCATCAAAGACGGCTCTGCAAGTTTTTTGTCGTTTATATAGAGCACACAGCTTAGTTTTAAAACAATGCCATTTGAATAATTCATGTCATTCTGTAGATGATAGGTCGTGCGAGCATTCTGTTGGGACAAAAACATAAATAAACTAGTTTGATACTTACTATTAAAATGTATCATCATAGTCCCAGCGATTATTGGTTGCACTTTGGAGCCTAGGACATCACTGGTTTGTTTTATAGTGAAGATATATAAATTAATATTATAAGAAGTAAGGTTTGTGAGTATGTAGGAGGAAAAAGCGAATTTGAAAATTATCAAATTGAAAAGAAGAAAATGTAATTCAGAAGCACTCGAACGCAGGATGTTTACATATAGAAGGTGCGCTGTTGTCTCTGCATACCTTGTGAATAAGGTGTGAATATGCCTGTACTACATACTCCTAGTTTTCATCTCATAGGATATCTCCAAACATAGAAACTTCCAGCCATTTATTAGTTGGACCGGTCCAAGTTTGTACATCTTTATAAGGCTTCCCAGTTTTTGTTCTCATAGATTGTCAGTAAAGATAGCCATGCACAAGATGCAATGGTTCTGTAAATATAGACAGCATGAATTGGCCCTTATTTGATAGATGGAAAGCTTTGTCTGATCCCTTGACCTAAACTATTAGTCACATAACTCACATGTGAGTTATCAAAGTTAAATAACCTTTCAAGACAAAATAAATCACATTTCAACATACACATACACAACGATTTCGAAGAATTGCAATAATATTTACGTGAATTGATGTGTTTATAGTATTTGATATTGAATGTACCTTATTTATAATTCAATGTAGGTATTCAGAAAGAAAGCAAGTATGTACCATCACACAAAATCGAAGTTGCGATGGGTGTAAGCAAAAAAGCAAAAGATTTCTCCTGTAAAAAATGAGCTTAAACACTATCGGTCTTATTACGAAACACGGACTAACTCTAAACCCAGGTTTAAAACGTCTTTAAACCATAGTCTAAAGAAAATGTTATGACAAAAAGCGGTTTAGTACTAAACCTAAGACTATGTCTGGCCTAAGGATAAACCTGTACAGGTTTATCTTGTTTCATTTAAGAGTTCCTATGGCCACCTCCCTACTCCATCATTCCAGCTCCATAGTATGTATTATATTTGTATTCTGATCCAAATCAAACGGGCTTGCAAAATTTCACCTCAATCAGTTGAGGATATCTGTTTCAAAATCGAGTTGCATGATCCCATCCAAACAATCGTAGTTACATACATTGTAAGTTAAAGAAAAACTTATAAGGAAGTCCAATAACACTTTTATGTTTACTAAAGTTATATTTTGTTATTTAAAAATAATGATCATAGACGGTCACTTCATTAATAATAACGCCATTTCTAACTTTGAGTATAGAAGAAGCTGTTCAGAACGTAATAGACGAGACATTATTACGTAAGTTTAGATTAAGTTGTTGAACGAGATTAATCGTAACGGCAGTGTGCAGTGTTGATCCGCAGTTCAATACCCGTCCCTGACGCGTCGTCGGCGTAGATTTAATCTATAGATAAGATTGTAAATAGATATACCTACTATTATACTCATAATTTGTATGTATAACAAGTAGCGTCATTGTGAGAAACTTATTTTAAACAGATAAGAAATTCTTGACCAAATAAAACCTTATATCATTTATCAAATTGGTTATACCAATGTTCCAACGAAGCTGCTGGATTGCTTTTGCATAGAGGGAGGCGCTACCGACAGCTCAAGAGACAAGGAAAACTCTCTTTGCCTATAATCGTCACACATTTGTGAAAAAACCCTGTCACCGTAATACGAAGTATGGGTATATCTATTATTTGCTGGATTGAGTTTTAGCGCAAGTTTTTCTCTTGGTGGTACGGAACTCAGACGACAGTCGTTTTCGTGAAATGGAGGAGAAGATCCCGGACACCAAAAGCAGTCGCATTTATTTCTACAACATCTACCACAAATTTAATTTATTACGTACCTACGTACGGACGCAATCGAAGTAAGTTCGACACAAACTTGTTTTGTGAAATGCAAATAGTTGCAACTAAATATTTGTTGTGTTCTCAAAAGTGACAGTGAAATTTAAAAAAAACAAGTCTTCATGAAATCTGGAGCCGACAGCCGTAATTTGTACCCGCCTTTATTAATGAGGCTTGTCAAAGTGACGCCATGCGCCATGCCATGACGTGGGGCAAGGCGACACAATAATATAACTTGGACCGTCCATCTATTTTTTTAGTTTTTAGACTTATACGCTCTAAGTTAAGGTTTCACGCGTTTAATACTATTTAAAAACAGCGCAGTGTATAAGAGTTACTGGGCCCGGATAAAAAAAAGAAAAATGTTATTTACAAAAATACAAAATATTGAATTATATCTAGTTAACCGGTCAATCTTAAAATAAGCCAATATTTATAAATAGTACCTACTATTATTTGTAAATCAAACTCTCAAAAACTACTAAGCTACGACAAAATTTATGATATTTTTTTCTGTGGCTTGCGGCAATGGGTCTAGTATTACACGCGAGCGGACCGCATGTCGATATATTCTAGAAAGATATGTGTAAAGATTCCCAAGATCTATAAATTCTCTATGCAAATATTTATTTTTACTATTTTATTCTATTGCGGATTTCCCCAATGTAAACGGCACTCATTCAAAAAGAGAACATATCAATCAAACTCAATAAGAGTGACAGACAACGTGTAGGTTGGTGTTGGGTGCCTAATGGATATATTGAACTACCAATATTGTTTACACATGACCTCTATATCAATTAAGCTTGTTAGCCACATTTTATCAAAGAAGGCTTCTGATTAGTCGGTGTGACGGTGTTCACACAGTATTTAATATACTATTTGTGTATGGTACTTACAGTTTTTTTTATGCAGATTTATAGTATCATCAATTATTGTTATAATCTCTGTACTAGGACGTTATGCCGGACATAAGCCTCTTTCAAGGTACTCCACATTGAGCGTATTTGAGCGCCCTGAATTGAAACAAATTTTGTATAAACGAAGATATTTCGATTTTTTTCTTTTTATTTCTTCTTAAAAGCCGCTTGTTTTTTATTCTCCTTAGAAATATCTAATTCTCATGATATATTTGGATACATAACACCTATTTCCACCTGCTCCGGGGTAGTTAGAGCTAATATTATTCTTCCTAGATACTTCTTTTTCTCTCCAAATTAGACCCAAAGCATATTACTACTTTAAGTACTTTATCAATTATACTTAGACATCTGATATAGATACAATAACAAATAATAAAAGCTTCCGATAAATTGAAAACCTTCCTCCTTTTTGAAGTCGGTTATGGATATTTCCCGATGAATATGAGAGGCAGGGCACTGGGAGAGGTTCATAAAGGGCAATAATTCGAGCTGAGCACAACCGGCGCTACCGGTCTGCAGTGCACAATGGGCCCAGACAAAGGCAGGCGCGAGACGATGACGGATGCCCCCGGCGCGGCGCTCGCGCATTGTTTAGCTGCCTTTACATTACGGAACACGGGCACTAAAGATTTGTTCAGTTTTTTGTTTAACATATTGATTGTAATTTATGCAGATAACAATTTGCTATGTCGTGAAGTTGGTCCCACGCAGTGAGTAATTCAGGAACAGAAAATGTACACCAGTATATAATAAATGAAGGCTACCAGAAAGACTACCAGACTGAGACTGACGCTGTACCGTCAGCGTCATAAATATCTTGACGACGAAGTCTCAAAACAATCTTAAAACTATCGTATTAAAAACAAATCAAATTGTTTTATTGATTATAATTCTATTGTTGTTTAAACTAAAGGTGTATATACCAAATATCAGAACAATTAGTCAACTGGAAGGGGGTAAAAAAACTTAATTAAGATCATTTTGAGTACTTTGTACGTCAGCATCTTATCTAAAACTATCAATATAAAAATTAAATTCATACATAAATAGACGTAAATATTTGTGAATTTATTGAACTTTAAATTTATTTCGCAAGTTAGCATTTATCCAGCCGATAGGTGGATGTAAGCGATATTTCTTTAAAATTCTAAAAGAAATCTTGTCTTCAAACTAATAAATATTTCATTAACCACTTTGGTTCATCATCCAATTTATGAAAGATGTTTAATTTTATGCTCACATCAATTGACAGTTTTTCTAAAAGGTCTTATTGTCTTTGTAATAACAAATAAACATTCAATACTATCCCCGTCCTGTCCGGCGTAGGCGCCATACTGCCGACCCAACAACTTTTTGTTACCGAGAACATGGCATCATCTATATTGAACATTCTTACAAGCTGTAATTTAAATTCACTTATTTGTTGCTTATTTGGAATTACTGGCAGTAGATCTGTTTGATCGGTTACCAACCCAATGGCTATTTAGTTAATGACCGCCCATCCTACGCCTCGCTTCGGTCGTAAGCGGTCAGCTTCAGAGATTATTTATCTGGTAAAGATTTTAGTAGCTTTAATAAGATTGTGAGTACCGTAACACATAATTGTAACAATGATATTTTGTATATTTATTTAGTATTAGCTTTTGCCCGCAGCTCCGCCCGCGTGGGTGTCGATTATCGCGACCAAACATAGCCTATGTCCTTCCTCAAGGTCTAATATACCTATATACCAAATTTCATCAATATCGATTCTGCGGTTTAAGCGTGAAAGCGTAACAGACAGACAGACAGACAGAGTTACTTTCGTATTTATAATATTAGTATGAATTTTTATGTTTATTAAGTTTGTATGTATCATGTTTTATATCACCCAATGAATTTAGCCAGTCCACTTCTTTTTTTTTATACAGGACACGTCAATTTGACTTCACCTCGCCTAATGGTAAGCTAAAGGCAAAGGCACTGCTGGACATAGGTTTCTTCCAATCCTCCCGCATCCAATCTGTCTTTTATATCTCTCGTACATATTCAATTCAATGCATCTACATTATATGTTTTTAAGCTTTTGTCCATAGTCGGATTATGCAAACGCTGAATTGATCTTGAATGCACAACAGTTAGCAGTTTTGTATCGTTATTTGTAACACTGCTCACAATATACCTAATAACAGTAGAATATACGTCTGGCGACTGATAAGACGTGGCTTGTGATATTGTTAAACGAATACAGTTTAATCTTTGCAATGTATAATAGCACCATAAACATTATGTTGTCAAATTAAGATGTAAATTATAAATAGAATGAAAATATATTATTAAAAATAGGACATATTCCTTTTTTTTTTCGTTTTAACTGTCTGAATATTCTGAAAATTATCGCCTATTGACAGATTGCTTGGCACTTAAACGAAACGAATAATTACTATTTGTAAGCGGCCAGTGTCAACCTCTATCTAGACTTTTCAGAATTAATCAAATTAACAAATTTACGTTATAACATCATGTGTATTTGACTTTAGTACATACTAAGATTTGGACATTTTAACACTTTCACATTTTAACAATGGATCATTTTAACAAAGAGTCAATGTAACAGTTGGACATAATCGAGCTTTTGGGTTTTTGACAATTGGACGATTGACCCCCGAAATCTTATTGTGCTGTAAATCACTGCATCTTGTTTGCAACCGTAAACTACCATAATCAGTATAATATATATATTAAACTTACTATAAAACTGCATGTCCTCGTTAATGATGTTGTCTAAATCTCCTTTATCTGGTGTTTGAATAATGTCTTAGGAAGAGATTGAGTCTAGGTCGTACGTCATTATTAGCCTAGGTGCGAATCGGGTCAGCATCAAAATTAGGTGCTGTACACAGAGAAACGGTTATCTTTGCTGATAAAAACCATACTACGTGATACCAAGAAATAAGAGTTGTAAAGATTATAATGTTTATTCTGCTTTGTAGTGTCATTATTGTACTGGGTACAAGTAAAAAATTATATAATTTATTGCCTCCCTTATAAAATTGCGCAGGCACTGGCTGTATCTTAGTGTTTTTTTTTTTCTTTTTCACAACATTCTACACAACGCTATCTAGACCCATGGTAAGCTTTTATAGCTTGTGTTATGGAATCTAGAATGCGGATAAACATACTTATATACTTTTTTTTTGTAAATACATACATAATTATACATAGAAACACCCAGACCAATGCAAATAGCATGCATACAAATATTTGCACTGAGCGGGAATCGAACCCGCGCCTCCTGCATAGCAGTCGCGTGCACTACCGCTACACCACAGAGAGAGATGTTGAATCCATGCATCTATATACTCACGTTTGTTAATCCCCGAAGGGGTAGGCAGAGGTGTTAGAACCCACGTTCCGCCAATTATGATTTTCGGTCCCACGCCGTAATAGGGGGCTAGCCTATTGCCGTCTATCGGGCACTTTATCTTGGGCTGTATGTTTTTTGTCAGATGTAGAACAGCCCTATCTATTAGATGCTTTCTACGACGCCTACAGGAAGAGCTAGGGTGGTCCTATTCAGTAGGTAATGTCAGTTATGTACCTACACTTAATTATCATCTTCATGTTCCGATTGCATCCGAGGTGAAGGTCTCGGAGCTCGAAGTCCCCTTTGCTGCTTTTCCTCCTCCATTTAACATGGTTTTGGGCATCTTTGGCAGTGAGATCATAGAATAATACCTATATGAACCTATACTAGAGACGAGTGAGACCACAGGCACACATGTCATCAATTACGATGTCACGAAATTACCATAGTATATCTGACCTCCACTCCTCACTAGCTATATCGAACTTCTATACTTAGTTAGACTATTTTGTCCCGTAAATGGTTCCTATGGGTCGGAGGACGGAATCAGTATTTCAATGACAGATTACAGCTCCCCACAAAGAACTAAACTAAGGTTTATTACAACTATAATCAGATAAAGTTCGACCAGGCATCCATACTTCCATACTAATTTTATAAATTCAAAAGTAACTCTGTCTGTCTGTCTGTCTGTATATTACGCTTTCAAGCCTAAACCACTGAACAGATTTTGATGAAATTCGGTATAGGGGTAGATTAGACCTTGAGAAAGGATATAGGCTATGTTTGATCGCGATAACCGACATCCACGTGGGCGGAGCCGCGGGCAAAAGCTAGTTATACATAATTCCGTAATAGAAAAATCCAACAACACTCTCAACCTGGGAACCATACCTCATGG
This sequence comes from Eilema sororculum, assembly GCA_914829495.1. Classification (NCBI taxonomy): domain Eukaryota; kingdom Metazoa; phylum Arthropoda; class Insecta; order Lepidoptera; family Erebidae; genus Eilema; species Eilema sororculum. The sequence goes on along the minus strand of OU618552.1, from coordinate 10,920,035 downwards.
ATATCAGACGTACTAGTTATCGTACACACCCTGGAATCATACTTGAAGTACCATTGTAGAAAACCATTGAATAAAACACCCAGCTATCACGGTTATTAACGTGATACGTCACTATATTCTCCAAACTACGTGTATAGCGTGTTGCTAAGCCGATATTACAACGCGTCGGTACTGACGAAAAATGTACACAGCTGTATTACAGATCGCTATTAAAATGATGTACCTAATGTTTGATACAGGTGGCCCATATTGGCACGAGGCATGCGAGTGTACTCACTGCGGCTAATGAAATAGCGCAAACGTGGTGCCTGGCACGTTTACGCAAGTGAAATTAAAATATGGTGAGAACGTAACTATAACAGTGTTGCTAGAACTACATTTTAAGTATACTTCCTGGCGTTATTTGAGGGAAAAAATTATATAGGGATGTACAATATTTGACAATAATTGTTAGACTTGCTCCCAAAGAGAAAATTGATCAGTTAAAATAAAATTAATATATTTTCTTCAACGTGTGGAAATATTCTTTCCGGTATAGTAATTGTATCAGTGAATTATTGGTGATCCGAAAAAGGAGCTTCCATAACCGCAACCGCACCTATCTGAAATCTATAAATCTTTAGTCATCTAAATCTTAAAAACATAGACATATAATCACGCCTTTATCCCCGGAGGGCTAGGCAGAGGCGAATTGCCGTATTCCAGGCACTATTATTGTCTCGAGCCTTGCATTTGAGGCTGAGTCGGTAGTGTCTGAGTCTGTATTATATCTGTCAGATGTTAAACAGCCCTATCCCTTAGTCGCCTTATACTACACCGCATGGGAAGAGAAGGGGTGTCCCAAATTCTACTCTGATAGGAACCACGCGGCTGATGTAATGAAGGTAATTTTGATAAAGACCTATATGAATGGATGAAAGTGCAAGTACAACACTATACTAATCATAGTGGTTCACTATGATTACTCTAACTATAAAAATTCACTTCTAACACAAGCAATTCAGCTTAGTTGGAGGGATTGAAGGTAATATTAGTTATTACGGTTTCTAATATTCTTTAAAAAACACTACCTTGAATTAAAAAACTTAAAATAACGAACGGTGTCTTCAACTTAATGCCTCGAGTTGAGAGCTCCGAATTTTTGATTTACATACATAAACTGTTCGAATTCAGCAAATACTCTTGACGTAATTATTTTGTATCGGACCACCTGCGAATTGTCACGTATGAATACCAACTATAATTTTTGTTCTAACTCGTTTGTATTGTGCGTAGCACTTTCATTCATTGTATACTACTGTGTACATAACAATATCTACCATAACCGCCAGGTGAACCTATATTTGCTTTTTGAGATAGAATTTTTTTTCTTCTCATTCGTATAATGTTAATTACGGACCCATAAAACCTCTTGGTAAACATTTTTAACAAGACGAGAGCCAGGCGCCATTGCAGGCTATGGCGCCGGGATCACGCGTCTTCACGAAGGAACCAAATAAAAACATACAGACAGGTTGAATGGCGCCTTCTTATCGTGAGGGCACGTGGCCATTACCATCACCTTTTGATTCGTAGAGCACATTCCTGTCTCGTCATAGACAAGCATGTCTCGTCGTAGAGAAACATGTTTATTGTTTGACAGTTTTTACCATGGAGTCCAAGTCATTACAAGAATATCAATTTTATATTGTCTGCAAATTCGCCACAGTGCTAACTGCTAACGAAAGAGTGTTAATGGTCAATTAATTTGTATGTATTGAAATGCGTCACACTCTTAGTTTATTACAAAATTGGAGTAAGTGACGGAAAATATTATGATTTTCATTCAAGCCGAGCCATTGATTAGATTTATTGTTTTATAAGTTTAGGCGTATACAATTTTTTTATGTACCAAACTGTCGGTGACAATAATTTTTGGAACTTACGAACACTTGATGCACAGATACACAGATGCTAATACCTGCACCTATGCTTCTCATGACCGTTATGAGAACGAAAAGTCTTCATGGAAAATATATATCTATAATAGTTAGCTCATCATCGAGTTCATTGTTGTATGCATAAAAAGGTAACTAAAGAAGAAAAGTTATATTCATGTTTATAATACTTGTGTAGATAAACTTTTTTTATCTATTTGACAGTTGTGTATACGAATTTTTTTATTGACTAGTTGACTCTTACTCTTCATCTGAGCGCTATACTCGGTTGCATCAAAGGCTTGATTCGAGCTTGGGATTGGCTCTCCTCTTTATTCTGAATCTTCGGGACAGGGTCAGATGGTAGCATCTGACCCTGTCCCGAAGATTTTGATCAATGACTAGTTCACAGATTTTTTCTGAGAAATCAAGTTTGACGATGCGCCGTATAATTGCAGTTTAAGTATACCTGGTACCCAAGAGAATCATTTTAAATCCAAACTAATATTATAAATGCGAAAGTAAGTCTAAGCCTAAACCAGTGATGAAATTTGGTATAAGGGTAGATTAGACCTTGAGAGAGGATATAGGCTATGTTTGGCGGCGATAACCGACATCCACGCGGGCGTAGCCCCGGGAAAAAGCTTGTGTTAATACATGTGCATGATTGCTGTAAAGACTGTTTTATTTATGGTTTAAAATTGTGAGTAACGGAACAGCTTGTCAATCATTCGTGTTTTATCGCAGTTCCAGTCAAGAAAGTTTCACCTTATAAAGGTTCTATTACTGATGCAAGTAAGAGTTATATGTGCTTTGGCAGCTTAATGGTTAAGGTGTCGGTCTTACGATCTAGAGACCCTGGGTTCAAATCCAGGCCGTTAAACTAGCGATGTGAATTCCTAATACAGGCAATTTTGCTTAGCTGGAGGGGTTAGTGGGAATACTAGTAATTTTGATTATTAGTGCTTACTCTTTAATAAAAATGTACCAGGTTTACTGTAAGGGTCGTTAGTATAAGTAGATGAAGCGATATCAATGCCTCAATCTCTACACCTGATTTTTATTTCACATACATTATGATAATTTGTTATATTATAGTCTCTTCATTAGCATAATTTCGTTAAGAGGTGTACAAATTTAAATATTTATTATAAAGTCTACTTTGAAATCGATTAGCCTGTATTACAAAGCACTTATGTTTACATTATGATCTTAAGGACTTAGGATTATTTCTCAGGTTGACCAAAATGGTCATTAGGTGTTGCTTTGAGTATATTTTTGAGAGCCTGGTACAGTCACCCTCGGAGATTATTCTTCTCATAAATTACACGTAATGTTTGCAGTGTGATATAACATTTATATTAAGGTGGATAGGTTTATAATCGTATGATGACTTTTAACACAAGTAGACAAGAGTCGTGAGCCTATATCAGTAGAATTCACAGATCACTAAACACCTATCTGAGTTAGGTACGCATAATTTTCACAATTTAAAGAAGATTATTCATCTACATAGTTTTTAAATTCGTTAATTAAGTTATTTAAATATCTTAATTAATTTTAAATTAATGTGAGGCATGGTAAATTCATTGCCTTAATTAATATCGGATCGGAATTTTAATTACAATACATAATATGTATATCTTTTCAACTGTTGAGTGATATACAGAGTATCAAACAGGAATATAAAAATATATGGGCATTATCTTAATAAATCGAGGTAAAGTGCGAATGCAAAAAAGAAACAAAAAGATTCAACAATTAGATTTCAAAGCAGAAAATTTACAAAACATTTGAAGATCTAAAAATCTACTCTAATCTCAGCTCAAAAACTACTAAATCCATATCAAAAATTATTTACCACATCTCCTATTCTTATCCCGATATCCCCAGGATATTAGAACCTACATACGTGGGTGAAGCCGCCAGGTGACCCTAGTTTATTAAGACTAGCTTCGTCCCGCCAATTTGTTTCCGCCCACGTGGCGTCAGATCCCGTTCCCGTTGCACCCTCTACTATATTAAGCATGTATCTACTGTATTATACATATAAACCTTCCTCTTCAATCACTCTATCTATTAAAAAAACGCGCTTCAAAATCCGTAGCGTAGTTTTAAAGATTTAAGCATACATAGAGACGGACAGACAGCGACAGCGACTTTGTTTTATACTATGTTTGTAATGATTACAAAAATAATATCATTTTTTCTAAAACTTAAAGTTTACTGAAGAAAATATACGCAATGAAAATAATGGAAATGTTACACACTCGCCGTATTCATTGCCTGACATCAAAATTAATGTTCTAACATCTGCGAATTGTCATTCAATAATTCATTGCTCGTAAAAAGATTACGCTGATCTGTGGGATACACAAATGGTGTACGCGTGAAGAGATGAGATAAACGTAATTATGCATAATTATGTAACGTATCAGCCGACACTCATATGAAGATAGCGATCTTAGTCAGCGGTCGTGTAGTACGTCGCGACGTGCACGCTCGCTGTTCACGCTCAATCAACGTATTTATTAAAAAAAAGTAATATTTTTAAATTTAAAAAAAAACTACTGGTGTGATATCGTAGGATATAATTAAAAATAAGATATTGATGGTTTTGTTTAAGATGATTACTACAACAAAAAAGGTTAGATTGAAAAATAAATTTAAAATTTGAGAAAAGAATTAATTAAAATTCTAATTTCTTTTTTTTTGTTCACAGGTAGTGTATGATGAGAAACCAGCGACAAAGGCGAAGGATGAATTCTTTATCAATATCTAACTACAAGCATAAAGTCGTATAAATGTTATATCGGCATTTATTTGTCCTCTATATACGAGGACATCGGTAGTAGTGTTGTGTTGTTACGGTGAAATAAAAGACTAGTTATTGTAACGAAACGTGGACTCATAATGCGTGTCACCGACTGTCGGGTACTAAGAAAGATGGATGTGCGGTGTAGGCTCTTGAAACTGTTGTTGTTCCAAATGTTGGTGGCCTGGTGCAGTGCCAAGCACGTCACGATAAACCTCTCGAAGGAGGTTCAGCGGCCGAATGAAGACGACGTCCAGGAAAGCATTAGAAACCTTATGCATACTGGTAAGTTTCGTTTTAAATATTCTTCTATTTCTCTAATATTTTGATCAAGCTAAAATACGATCGTAACTTATTAAGGATTTATGATAAACTAACATACATCCTTCGCCTGCCTTTTGGAGATATACGGTGTGATAATTATAATAGTTAAACTATTTTATTATTAATAATTTATTTTATTATATTTTTCACTCTGGGATATCCCCGAAAACATAGATAGAATGCATTTATTAACCATATTATGTCAGAATGTCTAAAATTATTTTGGCGCACTTTTTGAATGGAGTAGCCCTAGGTAGTAGACACGAATATCCCGTGGTTACTGGATCCATGACAGTACGTCCATAATGAAAAAATCTGATACCGAACATGACAATTTCGTAATGCTTCCGATGATGGCACTACGAGTGCTTTTAGGCTAGATCATGAACCGGCAGTCAACTTCTCTATCCATTTAAGTCAAATCGAAATTTAATTGACTACCTACTTGAGCCTCGTTTAATGTTTCAGGTCATTACAAACTAAATCTAGGAAGCATAATAAAGTTGGTCTTCTTGGCCAACCAGTTATTCTGGTTTAAAAAAAAGTGAGATCAGCTCGTTCTAAAATATCATAAAATCGAACCAGAAACCTAATACTTTAATAACAACAAATGTATTCGCTTTGTATTCTTATTACCCATAAATTCAATAAGTTAATTTAATTCAATTATGTTGATAATAATCAAATTAATTCATTTGGCCCACCTTAATTTAATAAAATACCCACTCCAAGTAGGTATACCTACTAGTTCTCGCTTATCAATTTCTTATATATATAGGTTGCCTGTAAGAGATCGCTTGTAGCGATAAGGCCGCCATTTGTACATTTTCATGATGTTGTCCGTATATGTACTAAAATTTATGAGTGTACAATAAAGATTTTTCTTATCTTATCTTATCTTATCTTATCTTATCTTGTTTTCGGTTACGCATAAAAAGGATTTTAGTTCCGTTTTAGTGCAAGGCTCGAGCCAATAATAGTGCCAGGAATACGGCAATAGGCTCACCACCTTAGTTATATGTGGTTTGTTTATTTATAACAGAACTAATGGGAATAAAAAGTCCCACTAGTCCTGTCAACAGAACAACTCAACAGGACAGATGGGAATATTTCCCCCTTTCGTGGGGCCCAATACAGTGAAATATGTGTGTTAATACTGTTAATTCACCTCTGCCTAACCCCCTGGGTATAAAGGCATCTATAGCTATAAGTCTGTAGTTCCGTTTCTCAGACACTCACCGTTAGTAAAAAATACAGGTTGGCTAACATGAAACATAAATTCGAAACTTTTATTATGAAGTTACTATAGATTTCTTTCAGAGATAAGGCTGAACGAAATGTCGCCATTTTTGGGTCCTATCACGATATTCATTTTATGGTACCGATTACTGAAACTTTAAGTCTGAAGCTTCATAATTATGTACATTTCATGGTAGGCCTACTCATTTGTATATGAATCACTAGATTTACAATTGTTTACGTATTCTTACAAACGTGATGTATTAAAGTTAAAGTCCTACATTACGTAGTGGGTAAAATTTATGATAAGATTTACTGTAGAACACTTAGATAAATGTGAATTAAGCCCTTAGGTACATAACTCTATGAACTAAACGCTGATAAAAGAGAAGTGATGACGAAGATGAAGGAGAAACCCAATTTATTCACCAATTAAGTATACATCAAAGAATATTTTACTTTACCTTATAAGCTCATGTAAATCTAAGCCATGAAGGCAATGGTCAAGTCCTTCAAAAAATGTTACCTATCCATTGCCGACTTCTGACAGTAAAACGTAAAGAAAAATGTTATTACCCGATTGCAGCGGTCCAATGTATGATGTTCTTTACATATATCCTCGCAAAAGTGCAACGAATAAGTTAATAAAGCTTTATCGTAATCAGCTCAAACGTACGATAGCGCAATGAATACGTCCGTACAAGCATTGATTTTAGTCAGGCACTCTAGCATAGTTTTAGAAAGGAAATTATGTCTACATTAATAATTATCATATTACATATTCTTTTTTATTGTTTGAGAAGATAATTTAAAGAGATAACGTGTCATTAGCAAACAATAATGATCCCTATATCACGGAGATACATGTCGGCAAACAAACCGACAGACAGAGAGTTGTGAAGATTAAAAATAGCACCGTCTTCATATCTGATATCAATCGTAAGATGTTTCTAATAAACATAATTTAAGCTTTAACAACAATCTCTATTTCAGTTCTGGGAATAAAATCTTAACATATTTTGCGTGCAGGCGTAACAAATAATATGTAGAGCGGCAGTATCTCATTGTGACGTTTTTAGTGTTAGGTTGAATATCTCGAAACATTGTCTAAACTGGGATTAGGATGAAGTTTATAGCTAGGATATTTGTGATAGATGGTTAACTATTGTTGATACAATTAATTTTTAATTGTAAGACATAATTTGTACACCAGATATTGGTAGAGTATAGCTTGCACCTGAAATATACCTAAACATCACGTAAGTCACCCATATTCCAACAAATAAACTCATTTCATTTACGGGATGTTCATGATGGATAGGATATTAATTTATACTTGCAAATAGGAAATTTGATATTAAAATCGCAGCGAAGCGGTTGACTAAAATTAAGGCAACATTTCGCGTTATATTAATTGTCAAAACTACATAATCTTTCTTGACAATTTTACGTGTAGGTATCTATTATCTATCTTACTTTTTTCAATTCTGCTCTATATTTTCATTTGAATATATTATATGTAAATTTCCTTGGAGTATAAGAAAGAACACTTTGAAAATGTAATCCTGATAGGTAGATATATAATTCAAGTTAAGACACTATGTATATTAAGCATTTTAATTTCTGCAAATAGTATAAATTTAATTTAAGAAACCTTAGCCAAGATAGACTTAGAATTTGTTTTTCTTAAAAATAAAATCGGTTATAAAAAAACGGATGGGATAATTAAAAGTGACATGACATATGACAAGGGTTAGCGCTTATTCATAAATAATGTCAAAAAACTTCATGAGAATAGTTTTTAAACCAATAAGGTAATTTATATAATAATAGTATAGCCTTACAGGTAATACGCAGAGCATGTTTAACCCGTCATAGTCTTTATCAAGTTAATTAAACTAAGAACGGTTTAATTCAAGGAAGTAGGTACATTAATACCTTTGATTGCCTGACGTTTCGACCAGGTTACACCGGCCGATGACACAGACATGGAACAGCAGAGTTAAAAAGTTGATTCAAGGAAGATCAAAATTTGTACATAATATATTCTACACGCCTGTATAATATCACGTTCCACGACTTGTCGAATTTAAACCGTGTTTTACTGCGCAAGTGCAGTTATCTATGGACCATACATTCGGCAAATCTGCATTGTAATACGAAACAATGATATAATGTACCACTACTGTAAAATTTAACACTCTAAAATACATACGAGACGACGACGACCCATTGAGTTGTTACGAATACCTACATAGATAAATACTTGTTCAATATTAACAGTAACAAACAAATACTACAACTAAACACTTATTTACATTACTCTATCCATTATCTCGTAAATCTTGCGCAACAAATATACTAATAGCAGACTGCAAAAAAGACTAATCCAAAATCAAATAAGTTATTCAAATAGTGTTTCAAATACAGCTGCTGAAACTCAATACATAGATAGTTTCGTTTTGCTAACCAAAAAAATTACTATTGACTAAAATTTTTTGCTTAACGATAGTGACGATTCGTCGTAGAACTTCGAGCGTAAAGTGATTGTAATCAGTAGTACTTCGCATTTAATATGCTAACATAATACGTATAATTGACCATTTCACGCCTTGTTAACTTATGTATGAAGTCAATGGACGCATTTAAATATGCCTACATATTAATGTTGGTATAAATATAATGTTTTATCGTATCGTATCGTATCGTATCGTATACGCAATAAAATGGAATATGGAAACGAGAAGGGATTAATTATTATTCAGAATCTAATCAGGTCACGGTTAAAGACAGATAAGTAGCCTATTACTGTTATAACATTTCATAAAATATTTGTATAACAGTAATTTTCTAATATTTGTATTTTAACCCCACTGCCAAGAGATTTGGATAAATAATAAATACAATTTAAAAAAATATATTTTTATTTGCTCTTAATACGAGAGTTTTAACATAATTTTGAAACATCGTCGTCAAGATATTTATGACGCTGACTGTACCAAAACATTACATGACTAATTTCTTTTTTACTCTCAATAAACTAGGCTAAGGGCGCATTTATAGTATAAAATAAATAGCATTTGTGTTTTATAGTCTAATTAAAGCTAAATAGTTCGTCCATCTGCGCCTTAAGTGTTGTTTTGTATGTGTCACTTAACGTTAAAACATTTTATAATTGGATTTGGAATCTAAATGACAACCGAGACCTCAAGATTTATTTCTAAAATTGATGTCGAGGTGATGTTTTACTCATCTGGTTTGATGGGTTTAGGATATTTATTTATATATATACATGTATAGGATACATATGGGAATTGGTAGTATTCAAGTATCTGAACTACCTGATGATACCGTGTTTGGTCTAAATAACGAAATAATTAATATCCTGGAATTTTCTACACTATCTAAAACCAAAATAGTACGCATATGTTATCTAGCTTAGATTGTAAATAATATGAAAAAATTCAAAAATGTTTATTTGATACAAGTATACTTTAGACATGTTGATCAACTCTAAGATGAAGCGGAATTAATGGAATATATTTCCTTACATTAGTATTACACTTACTTATCAAATACCCAAACCAATGTGAATGGGAAGCAAAACGCAATCTCTGGTTGAACACTCTACCGCTACGCCTCGTAGGTCGTTGTCGAAACAAATGAAAATAATTAAGGTGATTTTGCATCGCGTGCTATTTCAACATGCGGGTGCATTTATGTATCGGTTGGGCCAAATATCTTGAACTTGAATCGCGAAATATGAAAGACCCTGGCACCCGCGGATTATTGTGTTGTGTGTTGAATTTGAGTACCTACCACTCGTTTTTTATCGTGCGATAAATCCCCACGGATACCACCCCCACAGAGCCGGTGGAGGTGGTTATGTCGGACTCGAACCGACTCGACTCTCGCACCCCGACAGACCCAGGACCATCTCTTTCGAGATGGCCCCCTTCGGGTTGTGGGGACCAAAATGTCCCCATCTAGCCCCGGTTACGGGGAATCCAAGAAACGTGTACTGCGCTCATAGAGCACATTTTAGGTCCAAGATATATAGCTTTAGCAACACAAGTGTATATTAATAAAAAACAATATTCCGATTGAGATTCTTTCAATTGCCTTAATCCTACATAATAATAACAGTTGGGCAAAATAGATTTTTCGCTCGCGCATGCAATACTATAAGGTTCTTAACCTTTTTCCGCTAATGTACACATTATTAGCGTGACGTGATAAAAATAACATATTTAGTGTCTTTTAAATTTATAATACTTACAGCTTATCTTCTCGTTACGGCTTTGAAGTTATATTTACACAATAATATAACTATTATAAGCTTAAAAAATATAACCATACTCATTTTTCTTTTAGTAAACATTTAAATAGAAGCATTCATATTTTTTTATAAGTATTAAAACTGAATTAAAGAATGTTCATACAATCATATAACACACTCACTAATAAAACTGCTTGAATTTTAAGCTAGACTGGGGCCTAGCTTAAAATTTAATTAGTTTAGTTTTTTAGTAGTTTAGTTAGTTTAATTTAAGTTAGATGGGTCCAAAGATAAAAGTTTATGTATAACTTTCGGGTTCGTATAAATATATAAGAACTAAAAGTATACACGAAGCTATGATTTTATTGTTTTGAATATTTAATTAGTTGTTAAGTAGAGAAACTAATGGAATGATTGACAGTGGCGAGGGATCTCTACACTACGATTCCTGCCGGCTTGCTCTGCAAATGGAAACCGTGATAGTCGTGTTTACATTTATACACCAAAATTTTCACCAGCTTGCCTTTTGAAAATTTTCATCCTTCGTCACTGCTGATTGGCATCACCGTTGGTCTCAGCACTCAGAAATCTGTAGGACCTCCTGTAGACTGCTGAGCTTATCATTAAATAATCATTTTGTAGGTGCATTTCACAGACATTTTAATTATATTTTTTCTCTTTTCGATGTATCCGGGTAGGTAACAATTTGCAGTTTCTGTGATATTTGGGAATTTGTGATCGACCCGGATTCATTGCTCGTGAATGTATAAAATTATACAGCCAGTTTAATTAATATACATAACATTGTTTTAATATATAATATTTATTTTCGAATAACAGGTTATACTCCATCTACCTTGTATTAAATAAGATTGTGAGGAATGTATAATTATTATAATGATAAATTTCGTCTACTGTACGACCACACCAGTAGATACACAGTAATTTCAAGCTTGTTATAAAATACATGAATCTTAAAATTAAGTATACCTTTAGGTTCTTACCTACCGCATTAAAAACGTATTACGAAAGCCGGTAAAATTAAACTATATAGTATTTCTCGGTATTATGTTACCAAAGGAGCAGTAAGGTGACGGCTCGAAACAAGCTCAGTATATGTCGAATCTGTAAAGAAGTAATATTTTAATGAGGGACTATATACATTCAACGTGCCTGAATTTTCAATCTTTCGGAAATCCTAGGCAAATGATTTGATTGTTCTATTCTATTAACGATTGTGCCACTTGTCTAGGGGACGTAGTAAGTGAATGAAGTTCACTTTGTATCTCGGATGTTGACAGTTTTCCTATTGGTTCATATAAAGTTTCATTACCTGAATGCTTATGGCAATCTCACCTCCGGCAACCAAGGACCCAAGACGGCGTGCGTTTTAGTCGGTTCGAGTCCGACATAACCACCTCCACTGGCTCCGTGGGGGTAATTTCCGTGGGGATTTATCGCACGATACTAAAAAAAAAAGATCATTTGTCAGAACAATCGTTACGAATTATAAATTGGGCATAAATATTTAGTCATATTTTTTTATTCACGGGTATTTCTCATGGACGTCACTATCCTAGTACGCCAGGTTACCGACCCGGGTTCGGCATTTTCTCTGCCAATAACAAGTGCTAACAGCCTACATGCCTACCTCGCCAGAGTTACCTTACCATCTCACCCTAATTTTGATGAAGGCGTATTTGTAGCTTCATGGAAATAAACGCAAAACGATACTAAAGCATAATATTCAGGGCACCTAGCAATATACACAAGGTAAAATCGACTTCCTAGACCTAGTTCTATATTTTTTACCGTTCATAAATATCGCACTGCAGACGATAAACACCAGTGTCTAAAACTAAACTGCTTACGCCGCTATTGCTTAAATCGTACGATGTCTTTCGATTAATTTGATGAGCTTCGCACAACTGTGACGTAACTTCTGCGTGAGCATTTGTTTGTTAGACACTGTGGCTCCATGAATTTATAGCATTTCGTGATTTGTACCAATACCATAATATCGAGTAAATATGAAATACACTGATTACTTCCTTTAACAAGTTAATTATCTACCTGTCTGGCTTGTGATCACGATAGCAATAATTTCATCAAACACCGAATAATCAATATATCAGAGTGAGCAGGTTTAAATCAGTATGCATTAATCTTAAAGCTAATATCGACTACTACTTGATGAATAAACTAAAAACGTATCATAAAACTGAGTGGCTGATAGCCCACGATTTAAGCACTGAATTGCTGCAAGAAATTCTATTTGCAGAGACTTGAGAACGTTTCAAAAATACTCCGGGATAACGTGAAGTGAGTTGAACTGAAAGCTTCAAAATGAAGCATAAACGTAATCAAAGCAATAACCGTAAAGCGCCAATCGATGGCGGGATTTATAAAACATTGCTGTTAGTCGCTACGACACGGTCATCGAACCTGCATTCTAAATCTGTACCTATTCAAATGTGCCATTATGCCATATAAAATTGAGAATTACTCTGTACTATAAATTTATCAGGTTAATGTTTGATTATCATATCGTAAAAGTACTTAATTATTTCCAAATTTATCGCACGAAAGTGCAAAGTATAACGATCCTAATTTTCTTATCTGTTAAGTTCAATATTTGTCTTGCGAATCTTATCAGTAAGTTGAAGATGGGACGCGAATCTGTTGATCTTGGTGACGTGTGTAGTGACGTAGTTATAGTTCGCGATCTGATAATGTTATATCGTAAACTTTGGTTATCTACTGATAACCAAAGAAGAGGTGCTCTCAAAAAATGAATCAGGGTATTACGGTTTTGTGGAGTGGAGTGGAGTGGAGTATTTTACTGAAATGTAATCAAGCCTGTATCTTGTTCGTTTCAAAATCCTTGTAATCTTCGAAAATGTATTGTAAAGAGGCGATTATAGAGCTTTGTGATAGAGTAATTGTTGTTACATGTATCTACGACAAGGCCCTGACTGAGCTGCTTACCGGCTTGTACTTCTCCACTTCGTCACATAGCCTGGGATGGAATTGGATGTCCCTGTCGGTGAGACCATCTGCTGGCTTGAAGTACCAGCACTTCTTGGATCTTCTCCTCCTAACAGAGCGGTCGGCTCAGATTGTACCGAATTTTTACTGACCATTGTAAACTTACATATTCCAGCATACAAATATTTACACTAGAGGAGAATCGTACCCAAGTCTCTTAACTAAGAGCCAGATGCCCTACACCGCATAGAATTGTCAACATTGTTTATTCATTCAACACATAGTATAAAATAATAATGTAAATTCATTGATAATACTGTTATCTGTGTAGTATAATTAGCGACATTGAGTCAATATGTAAATAGTTAAAGTTACGCATCTTGTACAGGAAACTGGTAAGACATTAATTCCTGTCACACTAAACACCTAATAATATTTGCATACACACGTTATATACTCACGCTTGTATATGAGTAAGCAGGAGTGTATTGACACCCGCTATTCGTCAATTGTTTTCAGTATCTCGTATGATTTTTAAACACATTCTAGCTCTAGCTTTTTATCGCAGCTCAACATTCATCATTCCCATGGTAGGCAGGATAACAGGTTGGATGGAGTAGGGACCAGACTATGTCCAGCGCTCTGAACAAAAAAAAAGTTTGTAAATTGATCAGTAGAAGTCCGAAAACCACGGGTAAAAACTCAAATAATTCAGAGATAGCACGGGTGCGGAATTCCCTATAGGATGTAGGTACACACTGGAAATTAGTTGGGTAACACAAAAATTCGTTAAGAAAATGTCTTCTCGAAGTAAAGAATAGACGTCCCTCACTTCCAAAGTAGCCTCTCGTACATTGGAAGTTCATGAGCTCAGTAACACACTTTATTTAGGTATCCATACTTCCATACTTCTATACTAATATTATAAATGCGAAAGTAACTCTGTCTGTCTGTCGGTATGTTACGATTTCACGCTTAAACCACTGAACCGATTTTGATGAAATTTGGAATATGGGTAGATTAGACCTTGAAAAAGGACATAGGCTATGTTTGGTCGCGATAACCGACATCCACGCGGGCGGAGCCGCCGGCAAAAGCAAGTCTACCATAATGATGGGCTCGAATAAATTGAAAAACGCATTTTATAACCTCGTGCTAATTTAAATACATTTTTCGGAAAACCAATATTACCAATTTGACACGCTATAATAAAACTTAATACGAAATATATAATGTCAATAATTGTTTACGAATCACCTTGATAAAAACCAAACGGACGATAATTATAATATATAACCAATTCTTGAACGTGTATGTTATCATATCATACAGGTTCCTATCCGGTATTGTAAACGATGAATAACAATTAGATTTTGCTTACAATCGCAGGGAGTACTGGGTGCCACAATATAGTCTAGAAACATAATATTAAATTAATAATAAATAAATATACTATGTACAATCTATTCAAGTTCATGCACACAAAAGTATATTTGCACTAATCGGAAATTGAACCAACCCCACTGGTGGGCAGTCGACTGCTTATTATCTCAAATGCCTACGAAGGTAACTCTTTCAGTCCGTAAGTTTATTTCACTCTCCTCTCCTTCTCTATCTCTCCTTCTACCTCAAGTTTGTCTAACTACCCTACATATATACCCTACTATAAATTTCTACGTACAATATCTTTATGCTCATCATGCTAAGCTATTATTTTCCTAAGAACCCCGCCAATGACACTTAACGCTGATTTAACAATCTACCCACTCTTGTATTAAGATGCGTTTGCTATTCAATCGGTCAACTTACCGACAGGGGACGATACCAACGCATAATATTATCTAATTACCAGTAATTACACCGCATACATGCAATAGCTAAACTTCAAATACTTAACCTACGTTCCACATAGCAAAATAATATATTATTAGGTGCCTACGTGTATAAAATCACGTAGGTCAAAACTCATGGCTAGTTTCTCTTGGAAACTATTTACCTAACCACAAATATCATCTAAGTCCTAAGTTAATTAAAAAGTTAAAAAAGAAGTGCTAAAAAAACGACGATCAAATTAACTTTCGATAACATTTCTTTTAGGTGCTTCCATTGTCTGAGAAGCCTCGGTTTATTTTCTTTGAGCGTCAATCTCGGCTACATCTAAAGGATGCACTTTGGAGTCCAGGATCTGGGGCTTTTAGCAAACGATTGTCGTCTATCTGACCCCTCAACTGCTGCAAAGAGCTGTTGCCAGAGGCCAAACCCTCTCTTGTTGCTTGCTTTACCCTGAATATCATACATAACTTAAACATTTATATTCCAAAATAATAAGAGTCAAATTTCATTCAATTATATTTTTCGCAATCTAAATTTTCATAATGAAATACTGGTTTTTGATAAAACAACGTAGGTAGTTATAAAAAACATACGCTATCTAAAGTTCTTCGACGCTAAAACATTCAAGGCTGTTCTAAGAAAATTATCGCTCTATTAATCCATTTATCGTCTGGGCGAGCAGTAAAACCACGTAAGGCTTAAACAATTGCAGTTTTTACCTTAATTAAATTCATTTATGTATGAGGCTCTGAAGACTAATATGGCTTGAGAAAAACACTAGTTGCAATCGGGTCTGTGTGGCCTTACGAGTAAGCGAGTGTCGAGTGACTAGCGCCGCCAAGGCGCTGACTCTGCTCGCCAATTTCATATGAAATCTATCATATGATGAGTGATAAGAAATAAATTATGTTTGTCTATGAAAAAGTGAACGTTACTAAGAATTTCGTTCCTTGCCTAGGAATGTGGCAGGCTTGCGTGTCAAAGGCTTAAGTTACCGGGTAGACCATGATACCGGCGAGAAATATGAAATGCATAGGTATTCATTGCGTATTTGCCGCGATTTCTATGAATTTTTTTTGAAACCAGAGCTGACAAAGCGTCTATAAAAGCAGCATGGGCATTGGATTTGCATTCCTGAGTATCCAAGCTACTGATGTGCACTTACCTTTTTCCAAAATTGTATTTAAAAGGATTATAAAAATAACCCATGCAATAGTTTAATTTCAAGGAATTAGGTAAACACTGCTTAGATACCAATTTTCGTGACCCTAGATTTTAAATTTAAATCTAGGAGAGAAGAAAGAGTGCATTTTATTTGGAGCTTGGGTCCAAAATTCTATAAAAAACATCTGCCTACGAAGACAGGGTTCTCTATCAGTGGCCGTACAACGCGATTCCTACCGGCTTACTCTGCGCATGGCAATCGTGGTAGAGATGTTTACATTTTATACTTTACCACCACCTTTTGAAAATTCGCTACTGTTCTCTATATAAGTTTAAATACTCATAACATCTGCAACAGCCCAATAACATCACGAATTAAGTACCTCAGTATTCCGAAAAAGGCGTGAAACAGTACTGTTATTAAACGCCATATTTCATTTCAACCATTGTTATCAGAACCGAAGATTATCTTGTTTGAAAATAAAACAGAAACTCTAATGAGTAAAATGTCACAATTATTTATTAGTGGCACGTCGTTAGTATGTAATTAAGTGAAACAAACGTATAAAAATAAGAGTGGAATGGCGCCAAAGGCCGGCGCCAGCCACCACCACGCCATCGTAAGCACACAGGGAGTAACATAAAATAACATCACTTAACAGTAGGTACAGTCAGTGTAATAAATATCTTGACGATGAAGTCTCAAAATGATCTTAAAACTCGCGTATTAAGAGCAAATCAAACTGTTTCTACAAAGTATTATTGTTAGAACTAAGGGTGTGTACCAAATATCAGAACAATCGGCAACTGGAAAGAGGTGAAAAACTAAATTGAGGTCATTTTGAGTACTTTATCAGTCAACATATCTCTGATGCTGACTGTACAATAGTTGTGAAGTACCTCTACCGGACTAGTAAATACACGTCACTGCTCCATAACGAGGTTTAATTGTTTTCTTTATCGCTTTATGACGTTGAGTTTTATCTAATATACTAACTTTTGTCCGCGGCTCCGCCCGCGTGGATGTCGGTTATCGTGACTAAACATAGCCTATGTCCTTTCTCAAGGTCTAACCTTTCCCAATACCAAATTTCATCAAAATCGGTTCAGTGGTTTAGGCGGGAAAGCGTAACATACAGACAGACAGACAAAGTTAGTATGGATTAATTCATACATACATATATTCACACCTATAAATCCCGGAAGGGGTGGGCCATGCAGGGACCTTAATACACGTAAGGTCCAATATTATTTTCAGATCCACGTAATAGGAGGCTAGCCTATTGCCGACAAGCGGGCAATAAAAATAACAAAATAGTAATTTAATGTAAAAACTAGCCTAACCGTAACATCTCGTCGGCTACAAAAGCAGTGAGCATGTGCATATCAAATCAACATCGCCCGACTGTGTTACCAAAAAACCATCCAGTAGCCAATTGAAATATGACATACAAAAATTTATCCAAATCGGTTCAGATGTTTAGAGGAGCTAGTGACCAACACACACGCAAAGAAGAATTGTAAGGATGCCTTTATTTATAGTTCCACCTCAATATTAATACCTCTGCCTACCGTTTCGGGCTTGCTACGCGAATGAAGTAATCTTCGGTTTAGCGATTTTCATAATAGCGATATTTAAAGTATACACGTGTCATCGAAAAACGGGCTCCGTGACTAGATTAGCTTTAATCAAAAAGCAGCATTTCATTATTTTATTAATAGTAGCTGTATAATAGAATTTTCAATAAAACTAACTATTCAGGTTTCGTTAACAATGAGTGTGACCTTGTTAGATGGTGTAAATAGCTAAATATGAATATAATCGGAAAGGGAATATTAAAAAATGACAAGTTACAATATCATACGATATTTTGCAACAATAACGATTTGGCATAATTTTTTTCGATTATCAGCACTATCACACAGGTGCCTTTGATGTTATTGACTACTTTTATGCTATTACCGAAAACATTATGTCATCAGATTGATAGAACTGCTGCTAAATTTCATCACCGTTTCACATTTTCAAATTAAATGTGAAACAAAGATGGAATTTCTCAAAGTTATTCACTTTTTTTTTTAATTTATAAAATTATTGTAAAAAAAGGTACCATAACAAAAAAGTCCATCGGTCACTTCAAAGTTATTATATTTTAAAGAAGGTCCAAAGGTGTCTAAAAGTTTGTCAAAAGATTTTGTCAAGAAGATTTTGGTAAAAGGGTATGTAGACTGCCATTCGCACGATATAACAATTTTTCGTTTGTCCACAGGTATCTACTCCCATCGAGACCTGGACCCTTCCATGGTGCAAGTGATCCACCCGGTGAAAGTATCCCGGGAAGGCGAGCTGGTCTCGCACGCGGTGGACCACTCGCATGCGCACGGGCATTCTCGAGCAAGGCGGGACTTACATCACACGGAACATTTGCAACCTCACATGCTGCATTACAACATCACCGTCGATGGCCGCGACCTCAGGCTGGACCTGCGGTAAGAACTTCCTTTATTTGCTAAAGACTCATCATTGCAACCATTAGTGACTATCCCGGTTGCGTAATTTCACGTCGGAGCCCGGGGTCCGCTTATTATGATAATTGAGGGACGACTGATGTCTAACCTGCACCAGAGTATTGTTCCGTAATCGGCAGGACTTCGACCTCGAAGATATTAATAGGACCCCATACGCCTAGAAAAAACACCATATAAAAAAGTTTGAGGGTTGATTTTTGTCAACGCTGGTTTGCTGACGAACTTTGCAGTAGAAATTGTCAAAAAAAATCCGATTCAAAAGCTCGAAATCCAGAAAATCGTGACACAATTTTCTTGACTTTTCCATAAGAATTCTTTGTACAAAGTATTAGAACACGTAGAACATTTTAAGAAAAAGAATGACAGAAGTCAAAATCATCCTCAAGTTATGGCGTGATCAAGGGAATCAGGAATTAATTTTTATTTAAATAGATTATTACAATATCCCCATTATGGATTATAATCAGCTTCTGTGAGGTGTCCATAATCAGTCATAAATAATTATTTAATATTCTTTTTAAAGTTTACCCGTTAAGTAAAAAATCATTACTCATAGTTATTGAGGAAGTTGTTTCGTTATTAAGATGTTGTGATAGTTAAAATTTAATATATGGTTAAAATAAAATACACTGACAAGTTATTGTGAACTATGACTTCTATAAATTAACTACAAAGATAAGGAAATAAATGTGACGTTATATTTAATATTTATCATAAGTTACTAGCCTACCTACTATCTATTTATAAATGAGAAAGTTCAAGTGTGTATAAAATGTTTTTTATTCAATTACGTCGTAAATACAGTACGGATCTATTTAATATTGGTACAGAGACAGATTATATTGTAGTTTGAAACAGCATACTCGTAATGTAGAGGCTTTTTATCTGCTGCATAGATTTCTGAAAGTTTCAGGAAAATTATCAGCTTTTAATGCGGGCGAAACCGCAAGCATCGTCCAATTTATTAATACACATAAGCTTGCAGAAATGCCAACATTAAGAAGGTATATTAATAAATTAAAACGTCAGTTGATTTCAGTATTATTACATTTTAATACACCTATTATGAATAAGTACAGTCAGCGTCATAAATAACTTGACGACGAAGTCTCAAAATGATCTTAAAACTCTCGTATTATGAGCAAATAAAACAGTTTTATTTATTTAAATGGTAATATTGTTCAAACTAAAGGTGTGTGCCAAATAACAGAACAATCAGTCAACTGGAAGGGGGTAAAAAAATGAAATTTAGATCATTTTGAGTACTTTGTACGTCAACATCTTTATGATGGTGACTGTACACTATGATGTATCTGGTTAGCAATAGCCCGGGCCATGTGAAATTCATCGTCTGACAATAGATAAATCTCGCACACGTGTGTGCACGTAGCGCTGTCGTCGACGTACTGACATAGTTTTTGTTAGCCTATCGCGAATTGACCTTCTCAAATATTTGAACTTGGATCGGCTATCGCACCGTAGGTACCTACATCTCCGACTTTATCTGCTGCAGAACCCACTAATGTCATGTTTTTATCCTTATCACTAGTATTTTTTTCTCTTTCCTGTTATATTTACCGTAATCCATACTTCCATACTAATGTTATAAATGCGAAAGTAACTCTGTCTGTCTGTCTGTCTGTATGTTACGCTTTCGCGCCTGAACCACTGAACCAATTTTGATGAAATTTTGTATAGGGGTAGATTATACCATGAGAAAGGACATAGGTCGCGATAACCGACATACACGCGGGCGGGGCCGCGGGCAAAAGCTAGTTGTAATTATAAAAGTAACTAAAAAAATAACAGTTATTTGAACTTTGATCGGTTATCGCAGCATGTAACAACAATTTCGGCTTTTGTGCTGTTGGAAGTCCGCACATTTTCTATAGGTATGACACTCTTCAAAATTTACACGAGTTTCCCTGTGACTGGCTGCTGAAAAGCAACTGAAACGCCGGGATCAGTTCAAGTAATACAATAACACCAAATAAATGGCAATAGCATGCTATAGAAATAGTTGTATTTCAGTCTTAGAGGAAATGACTTCATTCGACAGTAAATATACAGCCATTGACAAAGTGTCATCTTGACAGCAATAGGCTCGGCGAAATGTGAATGTTAATACACTTCTGCCTACCCCTTAGGAGATTTACATTCATGAATATTTATATCAATCAATCAGTCAATCAATTGCTGGATGTATCTAGTAATATTCATTGAATATGTGTATGCAAATAAGTATTTAACACTCTTTAGCTTTACCTGCAGCTTGCAGTCGATTCTAATAATGTTATATTATCCTTACATCGTATTAAAACAAAGTCGCTGTCGCTGTCTGTCCGTCCCTATGTATGCTTAAATCTTTAAAAGTACGCAACGGATTTTAATGCGGTTTCTTTCAATAGATAGAGTGATTCAAGAGGAAGGTTTATATGTATGATACATGCCTAATATAGTACAGGGCGGAAAAAAATTGGCGGTACGAAGTTCGGCGGGTCAGCTAGTTATAAATATAACTATCATCGAAAAACATCGGAAAAAATGAAACGCTCAAGTGAGACTTGAACTCACGACCTTACAGGGGGAATGCTCTTCCAACTGAGCTATTGAGCCACACCTGAATCATTCCAAATTTTCCTTCTCTTTATATCCGTCTATAAGGGGACGACTTAAAAGTTAGCATAAAAAATGCTTTATAAAAATCATTCAAATATAACTATCATATTGATTTCTTTTCCTGTTATATCCATCTTGTTTACAATTAAAAGTAACTATTGCGCACCTCTACGTATTGATCTATTGCCTACGAGTAACGACCTATCAGGTTATACATTCTTAGTTTACCTATTTAGATTAGCAATGATTTATATGTTTGAAATCTGCATGACTTTAAAGCTATATGATATGGTTTCTATTTAATATTGACTAATGTTAAAGGTCGATAGCTACAAATTATACCTACAGTACCAACCTTTTGACTTGGCATATTCTGAAGAGGATTTAGCATTTCATTTGGAATAATATCATTGGGATTTATAATTCAATACCCGCCAATAACTCTAATGTATGCTACAAGCGAACAATAGCTAGGGATTATTAATCAACAAGTTGAAGTGTAACCATTTTAGTAGAAAATTAGTTAGGTTAAAATATCTTTAACCTTGAGGCATTCTGTGAGACCGTTTCCGTGAAATAACAACTCATAAATCTCAGTAAATCAAGCCGCAGTTTTCTTTGACGGGCCTTTATACTGCTGTCGCTACCGGCGACGGATTCGCTCATAGTTTTATACAAATAGCTCTTTGTTTGTCATACTTTTTATTAATTTTATGAGTTTTAACATCTACTGTCTACAGTTTTAATATGATGTTGTCAGTCTGCGAGACTCGTTTTTATTTAGCTGAGCCGGGCTAGCTTCGAACGGGCTAGCCTAAACATATTGACTATAAGGTAGTTACTACTTAGTAAATGACTATAAGTTAACAAATTTACTTAAGTGTATAATATACTTTTTTTCATCGGTTATTTAAAGTAATGTGTTACTATATATACAATAGGTACTAAAAAGAAATTATATAAAACTTAAACGTTAAAATGCGTCGTGGATTTCTTCTAATTTAAATAATGAACCGATTTTAAAATATTAATCCCGTTCCCGCGACCCATAGAACCTATTTCGGAGTTCCTGGGAAAAAAAGTAGTGCATGTGCTATTTCAGACTAGACCTAATCTATAGCTGTGCCAATTTTCATCCAGATCCATTCAACTGTGATTCAGACGTGATTAACTAACAAACATGAGTCCATTCATTCATCGAACCGTCCGACATTATAATAATATTTTGTAATATGTAATCTCATTAGGAATTATGCATTTATGCAGTTGTATTGGCACTGCAACTAACTAGTTTTCTTGTACAGTTGATATCAGATCGATCTTTACTAGCAAAGTACTCAATCATCTTAATATCTACTAATGATGTTTAATACCAAACTGTTTTATTGATTTAAATCGTATTATCGTCCAAACTACATGTCAATCAAATATCTAAACAATCAGTCAACAGGAAGGGGGGGGGGGGGGGTATGTTTTTTTTTTTTATTTTTAATCTTTATGCACAAAATATATGTACAAAGGCGGACTTAATGCCGTGGGCATTTTCTACCAGTCAACCTTTGGGTGATGCAGAGATTTGTCAAAGTAGGTGCTCGAAGTATTAATCTAATAGGTACTTACGGTATAAATAATAAACATACAAACAGTAAATATAAATATACTTAAATATACCTATATATAATAATAATACATACATATAATACATACGGACAATATTTAAATGCATAAACCTATACATACTATAGCATCTAGATACAATATAATATATCAAGTACATACATACATAGTTATACGGAAAATTCTCCTAAATATTGTTCTGCCTATGGTACGTTATAGATGGATCGTACTTTCTTTTTGAACACAAAGCGATTTGGGGACATCCTAACTTCTAGTGGAAGCGCATTCCAGAGGAGAATTGATTGCACAGAGAAAGAAGAGTGCACAAGGCTTGAAGTGTGAGTGGGACAGTGAAGAAGAAGATTGTTAGACGAGCGTAGATTTTTATTATGGTTAGAACCGAGAAGGTGGAGATGGGATTTTAAGTAAGCCGGGGCGTTAGGAGAATTTAATAGGGTATAGACCAGACTGACAGCTCGTAGACTGCGTCGCCGTCTTATGGGTAACCAACCCAGCTCTGCACGATAATCCGAAACATGGTCATACTTCTTAAGGTTGTAGACGAATCGAATGCAATTGTTGAGAAGTCGGTCAAGTTTATTGAGCAGATCTGCATTCAGGTCGAAATAGCACACATCACCATAGTCGAAAATAGGAAAAATTAAAGTTTGCATAAGCATTGTCTTTGTTTTGGGCGGAAGAAAGTTTTTAAGGCGGTAGAGAGCCCTTAGTGTCCCAGTTACCCTCTGGCAGACGTTAGTGACTTGCACCCGCCAACTCAGGGTTGAGTCGAGGTGCAAGCCTAAATTCTTAGCACTAAGTGTGACAGGAATTTTCAGTACATTGCTAGTCCAGATCGATCTGATGTCGTATGTCATAGACCCGACATACGACATGCCAGTTCATAAAGTTGCATTTATATTTTTGTCCGTCATGGCTGGTCATCACCAGTAATCACTCATCAGAAAGGTATCGGTTTCATACATTTTAAATGGTTGCGCTCACATTCCTGTGATAGAGTTTTTTGTGAAGTCAGATTTTTATAGAGTTTGATGTATCAGAA
Source organism: Eilema sororculum (assembly GCA_914829495.1). Lineage (NCBI taxonomy): Eukaryota > Metazoa > Arthropoda > Insecta > Lepidoptera > Erebidae > Eilema > Eilema sororculum. Next base: position 10,895,649 of record OU618552.1, on the reverse strand, counting down.
GCAAGTAGAGCGATAGAGACAAAGAACATCACGACACGGCACGTCAGACATAATGTGTTGCTCTACTCTCTATTTCTTTCCCGACTGCCGAAGAAAGGAGGGTAATTAGCGATTATAAAACAAACTTTTGTTGTCAGTGACGTTATTTACCAAGAGATTCAAGGAGGCTCCGAGGAGCCATGACAACACTAAGATGATAATGTTGATGAATATCAGAATCTATAATAGAGACTCTAATTAGCCGGTAGATCATTCGTGTTGGATATAAGATATAAACACGAACATGCTTTTGGCTAAGCGCCTAACTCACCGCACGCACTACTTACTCGCACTAATAAATTCCGCCGGTTATTTCTGTATATTTTTACGGCAAATTTTTATACCAAACACTGACTAATATTATTACTACGTGTATAAAAACGTTTGCGTTTATGAGAGGCGGTTGCTCGATCAATATTCTAACCTGGTAACACAGAAACTGAAATCTATTTGTGACGTAACCTGAATGTTTTTCTTTTGTTTAGCGACCGAAATTATTTCCGTATACGTCCTTCGGGTAACATTTCTCTGAGAGCACATACAAACAAGCCCCAAAGTACCGCCGTTTCTATTTGTATTCCTTTGTCAAGTTTAGCACATACTAGTTCATGTTGTGTCAGACTACCTAAGTGGTATGTAAGGATCTAGAGACAGTGATCCCACTTTCATACCTTGTTGTTTTCTGTGTCCCCTGCTAATCATAGATACACGCGCGCACGTGTCCTCATTAGAAGGTGCGGAAGCTATAACTCTGCTCACAGAGCATTGCCCTTCAATGCCAGTTCAACAGGCCAGGGTTCACCACGAAAAGGATTCCTTACTGGACACTATCGGTTAGATATTTAGATGACAATATTGGAACACATTGAATAACTGTTAGATGTTTTGAGGACGAAAAAACCGCTAGCAGTTTAGTTCATCTGTACCTATATAAACATTTGTACAAAAAATATCCATCTATGACATCCTATATTTAAATATGCTTTGGTATAAAAAGGTTAGGCAGTGAAAAATACCAGAGTACGCTCTTGACTATATTACCTACACAAAAAAGGCTATTTATTTCATTCATCACTTTTTATATCGGCCATAAAAACTTGGTATGTAGATCACAGAGACAATGAAAAATTGAACTTCATAAGACGATGTGGCTTACGTTCATAACCAGTTTTATTCTCATTCATTACATTCAACATTCTGAACACCGTGGCAGACAGGTGGGACAGCCCTATGTGGGGACACTGGATGCGACTACATAGACCTGTGGCGCAGTGGTCGTCCTAGGTTATTAGAATAAAATAAATATTGTCATTAGGTTAATTTTACTAACATTAGTTTATAAGATTATGTATACTAACAGAATGGACCCTGGTCTGAGTAAATAAATATATTATTATTATTACTCAAAAAAAATCTCATATAGGTGTAAATTAGCACAATATAAAACTAAGATTACATAGTTAGATAATGTTGCCATCGTAAATCAATTAGTCCTGTTACCTGGGTTGCTAACCACAAAATAATGCTAACAATTTTCCTAATCGAGCTTAAAACTTGTTTTATCTCGTTAGATATAATGAATTCCTAATCTGGAAGTTTTAACAGCATTCCTGTACCAAATGGCGGTCATAATTTGTGAAATACCATGTAGTAAAATTAATTATGTCCGTAAATATGTATTTCAGCCAGTGAATAGTTGCTACTGTTATAGATATACCAATTATGCGATTTCATAACCCTAGATAAGATTATAATTATTATTCAACATAGATTAAGTACTTTAATCTTAGATGATGAAAACCATTGAAACTACGGATTAGAAAGTCAAGCCAGTCTGAGTATGAGGCCTCACCAAGACCCTGGGTGCCCAGTATGCTGATTGTCGGAAGAAATTTTCCTCTAAACTCTCTTCCATAAGAGAAGTCAATAAAAAGCAATTCCATAGGGAAAAGAGATGTAGAAAAATTATCCTTCTTTTCATATAATTGTTTCATACATACATCAAGTCTCCTTCCGAGTGGGGACCACGGTTTTTCACTTACTACGACCCTGGTATACCTGGCATAGGTACATCTTTCGCTTCTTCTTCTTTCATAATTGTTTTCCATTCTTTCACATATAAAACAATGGACTGGCTTGGTATGGAGTAGGAGTAGGAGAGCAGGCTTGGCAAATTTGGTATGGAGTTAGCTGACAACCTGGATTAACAAATAGGCTATGTTTGGTCGCGATAACCGACATCCACGCGAGCGGAGTCGCAAGTAAAAGCTAGTCTTCTATATTGTTAGGTAGTAATATACTTAACTCTTGCAACATAATTAAATCAGCGTTAGCAAATTTTCTTCTCTAGTTTCTTAATCGGCATTATAACTAATAGGATATCATGTCGTACGTCGTCGGCTGAACGGTAAAGGGCTACAAGCTATATCGACAGTTGTCAAGAATGAATAGAGTCCTTTTCTCTATGAAAACTCGATGTTGCTTAAACCGTTTTGGTTATTAAATGTCGATATATAGTACTTGTAACGCTTAAATTAATTGAGAGTCACCCAGTGACGCAATAGAGCAAAGCTGGTAATGTCGCCATCGACTAACGTAAATCCAAGCATAGTTAGTTTATACACACGGGATCAGATACATGGCATACTCATTATTTCTTTCGAAATACTAAACCCGGCTCACCTGTGTGCTTTCACTAATATTTATCGCTAGATGACCCGTCAGATCTTGTAAAATTAGTTTAGAAAAAACATTTTCATACCTTTTTCCTTTCACCTGGATATTTTCCCATACATTATCAAAAAATTTTTTTTTTCTTTCGCCAAATTAATACTCCCAGATGCTTTTGTTATCAAAACTGTGCCCAAATTCTTTGTATCCGAAACGAGTATAAAATGACCCAGTGTTACCTATATTCGCCTGACTTCTTTCTGATCACTTTTTGCGACCATAACCTACCATGGGTCTAAAATCACCCAGTATTACCTATTCGCCTGACTTCTTTCTGATCACTTTTTGCGACCATAACCTACCATGGGTCTAAAATCACCCAGTATTACCTATTCGCCTGACTTCTTTCTGATCACTTTTTGCGACCATAACCTACCATGGGTCTAAAATCACCCAGTATTACCTATTCGCCTGACTTCTTTCTGATCACTTTTTGCGACCATAACCTACCATGGGTCTAAAATCACCCAGTATTACCTATTCGCCTGACTTCTTTCTGATCAGTTTTTGCGACCATAACCTACCATGGGTCTAAAATCACCCAGTATTACCTATTCGCCTGACTTCTTTCTGATCACTTTTTGCGACCATAACCTACCATGGGTCTAGATAGCGTTGTGTAGAATGTTGTGGAATATTTATTTATTTTATTGATCGTGCACGGTTCAGTTCTGAAATTGAAATCAGTATAACTTTTTGCGACCATAACCTACCATGGGTCTAGATAGCGTTGTGTAGAATGTTGTGGAATATTTATTTATTTTATTGATCGTGCACCGTTCGGTTCCGAAATTCAAATCAGTATAAAAAAAAACGTTCAGTATTTCCCAAATCGAATTATAACTAGGAATTAATATGTCTTTTCATTAAAATTAAGTTCAGATTTTAACGCAAAAAAATGGGTAAATGTATTTAATTTCGGTTTGCTCTTGTGAGATCGCATTATAAGACATACATATTTCATTTAATATTTCTATCAATTAGCAAACTTCTTCCGTGGTAACTGTGGTTGGTATACATATAAATAATAAAATAACATGACCTACGCGAGTCATAATTTACGTTGACATCTCGTTAAATATTATAGGAAATTGCGACATCCATCCAGAATGTCGTTCTAGTAATAGAGTTGGTATGGTATACCCATATTTTAAACAAGTGTGCTAACATAACCTCTCACAACTTAACATAGCCTCTGTGGCGTAGCGGTAGTGCACGCGACTGCCACGCAGGAGGCGCGGGTTCGATCCCAGCTCAGTGCAAATATTTGTATCCATTAATATGGCTATTTGCATGGGTCTGGGTGTTTCTATGTATAATATGTATGTATTTACAAAAAATATATATATATAAGTATGTTTATCCGCATTTTAGATTCCATAACACAAGTTATAAAAAGCTTACCATGGGTCTAGATAGCGTTGTATTTACAACCCAAAAAGTGTCATCTTTGGACCTAGTTAAAGAAAGAAGGAAGGAAAAAACCGGGCAAGTTATAATAAATACTGTGGAAAAAGTACAAGTATTCTCAATATGTGTAAGAAGGAAAAAATTTGACAAAATAACTCTCGAGAACTTGCCACGAGAAATTCGTTCGTTTTAATCCTTTCTGTTCGTTATTCAGTTGATACAGTTGTGAGTACGCCGGTAAAAAGGAAAGAAACAAAACACAAAATAATAAAAATGTTACCATAGCCTCAATATAATAAATTTCATACATTGAATGTATATGTGCATTTATAAGCAATGAATATTCTAGGCAATGCGCAAGAGCATACCAGCGTGTGCCGCGTTTTCGCTAGGTACGCGACAGTTTCGCGGAAGTCGCATCGCTATCACGAGCACTCGTGTGAACGCAACACTAGCTAGAAGCTGTCGGTGCACTTTTTATACTGACATGCGTATCACTGCAGTCTATAACATGCTGACACTTTCTAATTTGCTACAAAAAGTGTTATTTAATGTACAAAATTTAATGGTACTGCAGTTTTGTAAAAGGAATGGCACTTGAATGAACTAACAAAACCTTTAACAATTTTCTTTTATGATAATATAATTTTATATTGCAAATCGTATCTTACAGAGTTACTAGTAAGTGTATAATAATTACGGATTTTCTTAGAAATCACACTAAGTAGTTTTATTGCGCACTTTTTGTAAGCAGATGTTGACATTGTGACTTCCTCTTCAGGATAATCTGAATGACAACAGCAAAAAAAATAGACGATCACCTTATTGCAGAGACGTCACCAAACATGAGACTAGGACGCAGACTGTTCGACCTCCACAAATATCTTCTTATGCGTCAACTGGGACGTTGCTCATACATCTTTAATGTGTTGGGGACAAAAACTCGGCAGTTTGAAAGTTGCCGTAATGTCTTCAGAGTTCAATTCATACATATTTATGGGCAATTATTGTAATACAATGAACGATGAATATTGCAAGGATTGCGCAACGTGACCCCTACGTAGCGGGACCGACCCGACTGTGCACCGAATATAGTATTGCCCAAATAAATAAAAAATACCGAATAAGAAAAACGCTGTCAGTTAAACATTCAGAATTCATACAGCTGCTTATCCTTACGTAGGTCATACCATAATTTCTCTGTAATGTTTACCCATTATGTATAATAATAATAATGTAAATCTCAGTAATAAGTATTATAACGATAATAGTATTAGTTAAGCACTCTATCCGTTAGCCTATACAAATGTTAATAGCTGTATACATTATTCTGTAGATAGAACACATCGTAAACGTTATTGTACAAGTAGAATACTTTGTCTTGTATTGCAAAAGGGAATGCGTTATCGACAGCTGTGAGATGGAGAAAGACAGCAAAAGAACTGAAACGGGTCTCTAAGGTATGCACATTTCTTGATTTATAACAGCAGAACATTAAAAATCTTTTTCTATAAATATACTGATAGAATTGTAAATTACGCAGTTTCTTCTATTTTTTTTTTTACTGACGTGTGATGTATTCGATTGTTAATTTTAAATTCGTAGACGTTTCTAGAAATAATACGCCTAGCAATACCGTTGCAAACATATACATATCGTATAATAAAACTTAAATTTCGAACATCTGGAAAATATGTAAAATCAATGAGATGCTTGTTAGTTGCTCATGGTTACATTATTTCCTGAAAACAGTTACGATATTCTAAGAAAAGTCTGCGCTTTTTCCCGTTAGTGATTTAAAATACTCTGGTACTCTTGAACTGGATTATAAATGTGTAAGGCCATGGTTATGTTCAGCGATCAAGTGTATAGTGTATACATGATAGAAATACACACGATTACACAGATACGGCCACGGATCTAAACACATCTTGAGAATGATTCAATGTTATGAAGATTAATTAGACTAATTGGAATCTGGATGAAGTCTGTATTTCTGTACAGGCATGCACTGAATGCAGCAGCAATTTAGTGACTTTATTTGAACTAAGTTCGGGAAACAACAGTTTGTCATAACTCCGCCGGGTTCGAGTCCCGCCCGAGATGATTCTTCTTTTTCACTATGTATTCGATTTGTCATAACTCCTTCGGGAACGTCTGATGCTATCTACGTAAAGGAGGGCAGGGGTAGGCAAAATGGAAGAATAAGAACTAAAAAGACGAAAGACAAAGTTTAGGTTACTGTCGTAGGTACGACAGAATGCGACATTAATTCCTCGAATCGAGCGAACCCATTCGGGTATGGCAAAGTAGTACTAAACTATAGATATGAGGCAAAAAGATAATCCATACTCATATTATAAATGCGAAAGTAACTCTGTCTGTCTGTCTGTATGTTACGCTTTCACGCCTAAACCACTGCACCGATTTTGATGAAATTTGGTATAGGGGTAGATTAGACCATGAGAAAGGACATATGCTATGTTGTCGCGATAACCGACATCCACGTTGGCGGAGCCGCGGGCAAAAGCTAGTAAATTATTATAATTAATATGTGAATCTAGGGAGCCCGGGGTACACTTATTATTTTTTGAGTCCAGATGGACCGTCCAAACACAAGAGTCTGCACCATAATCTCGTCCAATTGTTTAGCAGGTGTTGTAGCCCCGATGATTTTGATATTAGTGGCCCTAGATCCTCTCACTCTACTATAAAATATACCATTTTTTATTATGAAACTGTGGTGTTAATCGGTTTATAAGATATTTTTATAAGATCGACAACACCTGCTGGTTTATAGTAAAGTATACGAATTTAAATGAATTGGCACGGAGTGATACATCGATATTCAAGGCCAATTATTCTCTTAAATACGTAATCGTACCGGAATAAAATAAATGGCTTAGAATTGGAATTGGAATGGTATATTCTGCTGGTATCAACTACTACAAATTAAACTTCAATATCACTGATACGGTTAACTCAGTTTTAATAGAAGTCTAGGAGATTCGAGTATAGGTATAATATAATCGTACTTCTAATTTAATGTATTTTTTTCTACATTGGCAACACCAAACTATGCTTAAGTCAATGATGTTTTAACTATAGATACCTATGTTTGACTGAATTTTTATAGCATTTTTAATGCTAACTTTAAAATCCGAAAAACATCGGATAAAATGTTTTTTTTTTTTTTGAAAATTTGAAATGTTTCGCCGGGAAAAGGTCGTGAGTTCAAGTCTCACTTGAGCTTTTCATTTTTTCCGATGTTTTTCGAACTTTAAAGTTAGCATTAAAAATGCTATAAAAAATTCAGTCAAATATTCGGGCGGAGTCATCAAAATTCAATGTTTATAAATGGTTGAAAAATCATTCATTGTTTCCAACAGTTTGTAAGAATGTTGGTAGATGGCACCACCGTCGCCCTTAAAGACGTATATAAAGAGAAGGAAAATTTGAAATACAGATATGTTGTTCAGGCTCTAAAATGTCAACAAAATAATGATGACCATTTCCTCCACCAATCAGAGGCGCTACCCAAAAAAAGTCTTCAATAAATTAATTAGTAACAATAATAATATTATTAAAATAAATAATAATATAATCCATACTAGATTTTGCCCGCGGTTCAGCCCGCGTGGATGTCAGTTATCGCCACCAAACATAGCCTATGTCCTGTCTCAAGATCTAATCTACCCTTATACCAAATTTCATCAAAATCGGTTCAGTGGTTCAGGCGTGAAAGCGTAACATACAGACAGACAGTCGGAGTTACTGTCGCATTTATAATATTAAGTATGGAAGTAAGGCTGCTGGTCGTTACCGTGGGGATTTTTAGTTGGTAGGAGTCCGGCATAACATCCATGAATGATTTTCCCCCACGGTTAAAAAAAAACAAAATGTCATCAAAATTGGTTCAGTGGTTTAGGCGTGCTAGCGTAACATACAGACAGACAGACAGAGTTCGCATTTATAATATTAGTATGGATAAGTTGACATTGACGTAAGCAATATTTTTTATATGTAGTGTTTGTGTGTCGTAAAAGGCAACTAAGAGATAGGCTTCTTCTCCATCCGACAGTAAATATACAGCCCAAGACAAAGTGCCCGCAAGGTTCGCTGTCTATTACGTCGTGGGACCGAAAATCTTAATTGGTGAAACGTTGCTGCTAATACACCCCTTCGAGGACTTACAGACGTGATTATATGTACTTATGTACGTATGTACCATTTATGAATGCTTCAATCTGATAACCTGCCCTCTTAGGATGAACTTGTATCTTCTTTCATACTTCGTGCGTCATTCAATATCTCTTCATTTGTTTTATACCAGTGGAGTGGCCCAGCGATAAAGTTACGAGGCAGCGAATATGCGGGACTATTGTCCTTTAAAAGTGAAGAAAAAGTGTCCGTCAACACCTTGCTAAGGACATTATTTGTGTTAGCTACCATCATTAGTAGTGGAATCATTAGTAAAACATATTATAAACAACAATGTCCGTCACTATGTCATACTTATGATAGTCAGAATTTACATTTAATGCTTGGTTCAAATTTATCAGGCAGAGTTGTGAGAAAAGACAAGTTTCTTCCATTATTTTAGAGAGTATTATACCTAACTGAAATCATTACTAGCTTAGGGGGTATATCACCTAACCTCTCCAACCCTCAACTAACTTTTGTTTGTATTTAGAGTAGAGTCACATCGGTAATACAATGGCCAGAATTCCAACCCTGGAGACAATCGTAAGGCCAACTTCTTAGCCCATAAAACCTTACCTATCTTAAACCTACAAAAGGAATGAGCAATTTCAATTCCATCAGAGAAACCATAGTAAACAGCTATTATATGATAACATATTTGTAGTACAGCAGCAGATATATACTCCTAATAAGGAGCGTTATAAAAGTCTCAATATAGCCTGGGAGCAATTACACGAATACCTACAAATTGTTATGCTAATCATTTTCGACCCAACGACTTGGCGCGTAAAACTTGCTCGCTTAGCGTATCGATGTTACCACAGCGAAAATTTATTATCGATAGCCCCAATTTATGAACCTCCGCTCCGGTTAAATTTACTACAATCATTAGACCGCTTTGCTGCGATCACGGGCCAATTTAACCCGATAAAAATATTAAGAGCAGATCGATATGTGGATAACAGGTAATTTTCGAAATTTCTTAAATAACCGTCGGAGCGTGTACCAACCTTAAACAAAGCTATAAAATATTCAAAAAAGTCATTTATTTTTACGTGATCGTATTACTCGCAAACTTTACACCTTGGATCTGTAAGTGGTGAGAATTTTTAACAACGACGCTTTGATAAAATTATATGCGATTATACAGACTGGGTTTAAAGTGGTTTTTAAGTTAGCGAGTTTTATATAGGTATACAGAAAACTCCTGTATACGTGCGGCAATATTATGAATACCAGCCCCTCAGTTTCTTACGTGATACGGTGCAGATACCAAAAGATACTTAGGTACTTTTGATATCTGCAGCTTCTACCCGCATAACGAACCAGCATAATTATATCATAAGCTTTCCAACAAAGACTGAATATACACTATCAGTACTTACATATCTGAATTCTTTATTTTTTGACTTGGTGATACGAGAGATACTATTGTTACATGCGTCCATGGCTTGCGCAGATGAAGTTCTATCCTCGGTATAGTTAGAAGCCTAAAATAGTTAGATACATGAGGGATATAAGTCTAAAATTATTATTGTATGATTTAACCTTTAAGAATAGTAAATATATGCCTAAATAATATAATAATAAATAATAAAAATAATGACTTACATAACTCGAGTCTGCGCGCCGCGTTTCAAATTCAATTCATAACAACCGAAAGAAAATCAATCTAGCAGATCTTCTATAATCTATTATTAGGAAGTAATACACGAACTCACATTCATTCTACAGTAACAGTACAAGTTCAAGTGCAAGAACCTTGTGAGAGGCGGTAACAAAATAAAGGTTTCGCACGGCAGGGCGCCGAAACCACAGGCCTGAGAGATTTATATCTACGTATACCGTATACATCTCTGTGCGATACTTGATACTATATGAAAGCACCAACGACTCCGACTCAAAACAATACGCTTTTAGTTTTACCTTTTATTTTACACGCCGCAGTAGCGTCTGAACCTCACTCTTAACTGAGAAGAAAATATTCGGAATTAAATTTCATATACTTAACTGCGTCACTTCGTAACAGTTTGGCACTGACATTATGCAAATTGAATAAATAAATATTGCACTTTATATTGAGAGACTATTGTTTTTATTTTATGAATAATTTGTAACCCCTGTATGTGACTGCAGGCGGATAAGTTTGAGAATTAGTAGTAAAATTCAGTGTGACCATCTTAAATAGGTTAGTGTATATCTACATAGTATATACCTACCTACGTACTTCAAACACATACACGAGAAAAGTGGTGTCATATCGGTCTACCACCAAACTATTCATAGAATATTGATACCCTGATGTTTACAGATACAATTTTAAATTTAATCAATCAATTATTTGGCCTATCGCAGTCGCAGCACTCCCAATGTTGGGAAGCTTTGGCCAACTGGTTCCATACTAGCCAGACGAGTGGGTACAGGCACAGATAAAATAATATAGTTCTGTACAGGGTTTTATTTTGAGTTTTCCTTCGCTCGCAGTGACGTCTTCAGCTTACGAGTATTAATACCATTAGTCGCCTCGGATGAGATGGTTTGATAATGCCATATATTCTTTCTCCATCATCACGCGGATGATGTATTTGAATTTAAAATATTTGGTAATAAGCATTGGAAACTAGATGGTACGGATTGGAAATTATTTTCTTTTCAGTTATTCTCTACAAGTAAATCTTGTTACGCAAAAATAGAACCGCCGAATTCATCCAGATTCAGATTATACATCCTGTTAGTAATATTATATGTATAAAGCTTGCAATGGTAGACTGGAAGAAAGGCTACTTAAAGGTGAAGGTTCAGTACTGGATCACATGCACATCACATGCATGCAAGGTCAATTGTTAATTTGTGTATTTTACACGTGCATTTGTATGTAAAAATGACGGTTAGTAGATCGCGCCATCGGTGTGTAGCGCTGTTTTCTTGTAAGAGCAGCTTTAGCAATTTAGTCCACTATACATAACCTGTTAATAATTTCTATAATTATTTCTATAATAACGCCATTCTTGTAATAAAATAAAATATTATACGACCGTTGTATTACTTGTTAGAGTTATGAATGGTGAAGCGAACCGGTTGTGATAATGTGTTCATCTTATACAATATTGATACGTTTCAAAGTAGAAAAAAGATTCCAGTAATACGAATAAAAACTAGATCCCATTAATTTATACTACAAAATGATTGAATACAGTTTAAATCAATGTAAATGGATTCTATAAATAGATTCTGAACGCAATACATTGATGGTCAGTCGAAGGACAAGAACTCATCAAAATTAAATAACAGGGCATTGATGATAGCATCAATTAACAGTATTTCAACATAAATCTTTCAAAGAATTCCTAAGTTTCAATGTAAGTAATGGGCGCAGACCTTTAGAACTAAAACAATCAATCGTCGATTATGACAGGCTAGTATATCAGTTAAGCTTGTATGCACAGACGGACATACGGAGACATTTGTGTCAACACGGCTCAACTTGTCCCTATTTGGGGCGACAGTATTTACCACAAGTAATTGCCGTAATGAGCATTATCTGTGTGCTTAGTGCCTTGCTCACTACTCAAACTGTTTGCTTGTCGATCGACAGGTAACCCGCCCAGCCTGATAATGTCCACAGCAACTAGAAACAACAGGGCTTCTCGTAAGTTGGTTAAGTGGCGCCCGACAAGTGTACAGTGTAGGTTAGTGAGCCGTCTCCGATTTAATGGTTATCAGCAGTGCTCATGTTGATTCTGTCATGAACAAGTAGCTGATAAGCGCAAGTGCGTTAGTCCTTTGCGTGATATAAATAGATTTTCCCGAGCTGAAGTTTAATTAGATTATTTTATAAAGTGCCTGAATCATAAGAGTATCTAGTCTGTTGAAGGTATAAGACATTAATACGAAAAACATAACAGGGTAATGAGTAATTCATTTTTTCTGATGTAGGCATAAGTGTATTAACATTAACATTCCGCCTTATTTTTTTGCATTAATTCACAGAAAATTAGTTAAAGGTTTATGGAGAAAACTGCACAAGTCGACTAGGTTAGAAGTGCTTTTTATAACCATGCAGAAATAAGTCAAGTTGTTTAATCAAATGGCTGAACATTATTGCCGTTAATCGAACGGCGCCGTTGAGTAAAGAGCCTAGGCGATTAATTGATCGGTTGATTAAGCTAATTGGCTGCGACATATACACCTTCCTGACATCCGCTTTCCAAGGGACGTAAGCTTATCCCATTTAGAACTCCTCGAAATTATTTACAGTTGAATTAATTTTGTGTACTGCTTTATGATGGTAGTGGATGGTTTATGATTTTCCGTGGGGAATTCCTGAATACGCAGTGCTTCGGGTTCATTCATAAGTTAGAGTAGCGGTAGGTGATTATGCTCGAATTAGTCTTCATGAAAAAAACAAAACATACGTTTAAACTAATTTTAAATCAGCTATTGTCACCCAATGTATCAAATTACATGATTAACAGGTTATTGACCGAATATGTATTATTAAAGCGATGTCATTAACAGCTGATTACTTGCTCATTCATAACGTATCGTGACTTGCAGTTCCACAGGACATAAAGGTCAGTTAGCTACAAATGCAATGAGCCAAGTAGCTATTATCCTTTTCCTTTTATGCTTCAAGTAATATATCGTCACATTCCACAATTGCAACATTCTCCGGACCTAAGGCCGGTCCATACTGTCCTATAAATCTTGACCGTGTACTAGTGTGAAGTCTACTTTTTATGGCTGTGGTCGTCGCTATAGTGGACAGATTCCTTGGCCGATTAAATCTCAGTATGAATTTATAGCTATCGATTGTATTTAACAACGTACGAATGTTAGTTGTCCGTAAAAATAAACAAAGCCGACGATAATTCCATATAAAAATAACATTGGAACTGGTGATCTGTTGGAATGTTAATCACATTGCTTAGCATCGTAAAAAATCATCCATCCCATCTGTAAACTAAGTACCTACCTATAGCTAGTTAGGATATCAAGTTTAGCGATTTAGTGAAGTTATGATTTTGCCAATAAGGAGAACAGTAAGAACCTTTTCACTTAAATTCGATTAAATATGAGTAAATTATCTAAGAACACATGTAGGTACCATTGGCAAGGGATCCCTATAATCCAATTCCCGCCGGCTTGCTTTGCAAAGGGAAGCCGTGGTAGAGATGTTTAGGAATTCATTAATACTACCAACACAGGCTTCCCTTTTGAAAATATTCAACCTTCCCTACTGGTAGGTACAGTCAAGGCCATAAGTTGATTAACACTAAAATATTTTACAAATCTTTTTATAATGGAATGCATCTATCTATAGTAAATGTAGTGGTATGATTCCCAGAAGACAAGCTTAATTTACATATTCAATGTTTTTATTCACAATTTTATGTAAGGTTTAGGGGCCACAGTGTTCAATAAATTAGAATTTGTTAAGCTATTTTTGTAGTTGACTGTACCTATGTCTTGTCGAACCGGGTTTAACTATAAGGCACCAGCAATATCTTCGGAACTAGCTTGGGCCTCCCCCTCACATGCTAGACTCAGACTTTCTCCTCGGGGTTAGGGAGCCAGACGGTCACTGCTCTCATTGTTGAAGATTGCGATACCTCCGGGCACATCCCTAGTTTAGTTTTTTTTTATTTTCACCTGTGACAACACTGGCTGCCGCCATTACATTCTTGTTTGTTACGCTGGCTGAAGTAAAGGACATTCGCAGCAGCCAACGGCGTTTTTTATTAACACAAACATCGAAGGAGCCCGAATTCCGACCCCAAACCGTCACGCCTCTCTTCCAATGGGGTAAACAGACCATATGTTTCCAGTTGCTTTGCAATTGCAAGGTGATGATGATGCCACCCCTCAAATTAAGAATATTAATTTTAATAAAATAAAATATTCATTAGTCTTCATATACGAACCAGTCACATAGGCCTGCGGCGCGCGAAAGAATCCAAGGCACGCGAGACGTTGGACTAAGAGCTTGCGGTAATCTGCTCTGTCTTCGTCTTATATGGCGCGCCTTCCGGTCGAGAATCCCAATTATGTCGTAAAAATACGTATATAGCTATATACTTGATATATACCTAGTATGAGGATAAACAACACAGTAGGTAGAAACGAGTAGGGTTTTAATTGAGTATGAAAACTTCTGTGGAAAATTTGATGACTCACTTCATCAATAACACTAATATAATGTAGATATATCCCTAAAAGTTTATTGTACTCTCCTTTTTTATGTGTAAGTATTAAGGGAAGAAGTATAAAACTGAAAATGCGTGGTAGGCTGACCCCAGGACTTTATTCGACTGAGTCGACCCTTCAATTCTTCAGAATTTTATCCACATCCGATACTTGACATATATTAAATAATCGTTGCTTCTCGTAACAGATACATACCCTACCATACAAGTGTGACAATAACTCTCTAAACAGTAATAGCTGCAAGCAGAAATATGCGATCCGTGGGTAATTATAACAAAAAACTGAATAATAATTGACACAATTCCTTTGTTCCCAGGCCATCAGTGACGTTCATAACACCAGGAATGATAGTGGAGCGACACCACGCTGGTGGTAGGACGAGGGACAGGCCGCATCCTGATGCGACCGCGTGTCATTACACTGGCACAGTGCGAGGGCAGCCTGGTTCAAGCGTAGCACTCTCTGCTTGCGACGGACTTGTGAGTATAGCTTCCTTCTTCTGCTTAAATCTCATCATCATCATAGACATTTTCTAGTTGAGTTCGAAGTTTTCACTTTGGAGCCTGGGGTTCGTTAATGTTTTTGATTGGTATATTGGCTTTTTTAGGGGCGACTACAGTCTGAACTGGCAACCCTCAGAGCCTCGTTCATTTATCAGCATGTGTACTAAAAAAAATATCAAACAGCACACAAATCTGATGCTAAATAGAAAATTGACGTGAAAACAAAGATATACATACGAGTAATTTTATAAAGGCAATATTTCCAGCAATCTTCTTCTTGATTATCCTTACATTGTTAATTAAATTAAACAACCAACAACGATTAATGAACCTTTTTAACAACAAAACTACTACACCTTCGTTATACGCATTTTGATATCATGCCAAAATATCTAAGGTGTTCCAAATAAAACATACGTGGATTAGCAGGAAACGCGCTCATTTAAAGCCTGAACCTAACTATAAATGTGTAGAGAAAAACGATGCAAAGAGACGACAGCAAGACCAGACATACATCTAGCCACAAGCTCAAACTTTTTATGTCTACTGCTAAATCGTGAATTTTATCGCCAGATATAAATAAACGGGATATAAGATAAATCACAGCACGACGCAAGGCTTGCAATAAAACATATTTGATATAACACGAATCGATACGGAGAACCAATGGAGTCAATCAGGTAACACGGTCTTTTGGGACGTACTGTTCTGGTTTCAAAATAATTTCATTGTTATCTTGTTGTTTAATTTCTTGACTAAGTTATTCCCCAACTCATTGAGAAATTAATGAAGTACTAACCTATACTAAATAATAAAAACTTAATACAGAAACGTCATGAAAGGTAGAGAGTTTTCTCAATTCGCCTGCAAACAAGGTTGACACAAATAAATATCATAATCCGATATCGCCGTCAATAAAGGTACGGATTGCGTTTGCACATCGGCCCTCTAGTTAAGCGGCAATTCGTTGTAGAATACTGATGAATGTATGGGATTGACACATATTTTGACGTTTATGACATTACGTTGACGACTGTCATAAACGTCAAAATACGTTTTAAATTCATCATTTTATTCTACAATACTCTGACTAATCTATATATATATATATATATAAATCAATTGCTGTTCGTTAGTCTCGCTAAAACTCGAGAACGGCTGAACGGATTTATTTTATCTTGGTCTTGAAATGTTCGTGGAGGTCTAGGGAAGGTTTAAAAGGTGAGAAAAATTCGAATAATTGCCGGGAACCGACATCCACGCGGGCGGAGCCGCGGGCAAAAGCTAGTATATCAATAGATTCGATATATTGACGGGATCGATATTTATTGTTTGACTATCTAATACCTGTCGTAAATTAGTTAATCTCCTTCACAGTAGTAGTAGAGTGATATTTTCTTGATGTAGCATTGGTATATCGATGTAGTCATTGTAGTAGTTAAATCATTCGCCGCGAAGATCTCAGCAGATGTGTAATCTAAATTACCCAAAAGTTGTCTGGGGCATAAGTGCAAGTTACAGAATACCATCAAATTTATACATACATCATATAATCACGCCTTTAAATCCCCGAAGGGGTAGGCAGAGGCTTATTAACATCCACATATCGTAATAGGGGCAAGCCTATTTCCGTCAAGTGGGTACTTACTCATGGGCTGTGTGTTTACTGTCGGACGGAGAACAGTCCTATCCCTTAATCGTCATCTATAACACCCACAGATGGGGTCTTCTACACCACCGGGAATCAACACCGCAACACCAAACAGATGCTATAAATATGTTACATTAATCAATCCGGAAATCTAAGTGTTACATTCTGTTTTTTACATACGGAAGATGCGGACTTGTGTGTTATTAATTGATTTATTATTTTATTTATGAGGTATAGCTGTTTGCTTTTTTATTATAAAATAATATATAATATTTAAATATGAATCGGTAATAAAATCCTTCCAATTTTTGGCATATCTTTACAAGTAAAACATATGAGGACAAGCGAGACGTGTATGCAGTTTTCTAAATTTTTAATACAGATGCTGTTGTAAGGATTCTGTACTGAAATATTTTACCTAGCAATGAAATTTTCCTGGACAATTTTCTTCTTATCGGTTTTTTTTCAATATGTTTTACTCTTTATTTAATTTTTAAATCTAATTTCATTACTCAGACAGAACATGTTACACCCTAAATATAATTTTGGTTCTAACGAAATCAATTTCAAACAGAGATTTGCCTTACCTCAGGCATGAAATTGTATTGTATATTTACTTTCGAGTTTGACGATGATGGAAAGTGAAACGATGATTTAGTACCGTCTGTTGATAGCAGAGAAATTCGAAAACCAGTGTTTGGTTAATTAGTTTCTTGACTCTTCATTACTGCGAACATTTAAGTAATAATAAAGTATACCTAAATACTTAATTGCTTTATCTTCCTATTGATGTCAACTCCATTTAATGTTAACAGTTTTATCTGTGAGTACATTGCAACTAAGTGTGTTTATTTAGTGAAATTGTGAAACATTATTCTTAGCTGTTAATATTTTTATTGTCAATATTATACTACTACTTTACTAAATACCTTTTCTCCAGGTCTTTACCTTATGTGTTCGTAGGCACGGCCGACTAAAACTGTAAAGCATGCCTACATCAAAGCTATTGCACAGGGCAGATGCATTTTATGTTGCAAATAAATCACCAGCTCTCAGTAGGTATCTATGAAGAAGGGTGAATCTTGGTCTACTTTTAAATCCTTCTCCTTTTTCTAATCGATTAGCAAACTGTCTAGTCCACCACCATGCATGATCATCAAGATAATTTCCTTCTTCTTTATTATAAGCAAGTGAGTAGCAAATCAGAAGCCTTCCCATGCACATGAACCATATCAGAACCATTCAAGGCGCATATTTAATGAGGACACAATTAGTCAGCATTTATGAGCATCGAAAAAATACCTAAAGACCGTTGATATGACGTAGATACTATTTATACTATTACCTATTCGGTCATCGACACTGCGTTATATATGTGCCAGGGGCGAGTGATCGACGTCTTCTGCGTCGTGCAGCCAGCCAGGTGCGCGAACACTTTGCGCGTCATATTGACAAACGATACAAATATTTACATGATTTATTTATGAAATATGAATTCCAGTATCTCGTCAAGTGCTAAGTTTTTGACGTTTATAGGTTAGCTTTTAATTTCAAAATGCTGTCGAGACCTGGAAAGCTCAAACAAATATATGCGATTTTATGATTGAAGTTGAGCAGCTGTAGAGTGTAGGAGCAATCTTTTGTGGGATTTATTGTTTTTATTTGCATCACCACATGACTTCTCCTCAGAGTAGTACGAGTAGTAGGAAATAATTACTTGTAGTTGCAAGTAATGATCAAATTGGTAATTTATTCTCAAATATTAAGGGTTAGTCCTGAATTTACACAGGAGCGAAATAAATGAGATCTACTAGTTTTTTATAACATTTCTTGTGTTATAAAAAATACACCTGTCGAATTTAGAACCTACGCGGCCTACGCCTTCTTTGAAGAAATTCTATCGCAATAATATTGTAGCCTTGATCTGAACAGCCTAGGATTGCAAAAATTAGCATAAATTAGACATGCTTGTGAAAACTGAACTACCGATTGACAGTGGGCGTCATTTTGGGTGCGTCTAACATTCAGTTTTGTGTTTTGACGTTTAATTAGCGCTAATTAGTGGCACTCTAAAGCACGGCAGAGATTGATCGAAATTTGTTTATCTAGTAAGGATGTCTAGTGGTTAGACCTTTAATTGCAACTCGATTAATATACAATAACCTTGATTAATAAATATTTATTTACTTTGGGCTATTTTTATCTGTGGTAACTGTGCATAACTTACTACCGCCGGTGAATAAGTTGATTTTCACAAAAATATTATTATCACATACATACTTTCAATCATCCACTCAGTGGATAGTTTTATTAATGATTTCTAGCGGATTCAGAACTATATACCTATACTAAAAGCTGAGGAGTTGATTTGTTTGTTTAATTAAATGCCCTAATTTCTGCTATTATTTTTTTATTGCTTGGGGATTGTTTCTAGATCACGCTACGAACCTTAGACCAGGGGCCGAGTAAAATTTATCAGAAAGATACGGGCGAATGCGTACCGGTACAGTGATGATACGAGTCAAAGCAAAAGGCGCCCCAATACAGTGTACATACGGCGGGTGAAGCTGTGTGCTACAGCTAGTACGTTATTATAAGTCAATAGTATAAAAAATCAAACTTTATAAATCAATTTACACTTCTTTACTTGTAGTTATTTGATTAAGGTATACAAATTATAAATTAAATCCACGTGGCAATGGGCACCGAAGGCTTATTTCATTATATGGAATTAATTATGCAAATATAGGTATACATCTACAGAATTCCTAAGTATCATCACACACGATCATAATATAAAATCATTAGAAATGATTTTGTACATAATAAAATGTTAATAAGTATTTATAATCTGTCAATAAATTTTATGAGGCTTATAAATTGACAGGTTCCCTTATAGTTATATTTTATAGTATTTATTCTAGCTGTGTCAGGCGGTGACTTCATCCGGGTGGAGACAGAAATGAGTTTTTTTTTTGCCAGGAACGCTAATCTAAATCTAAATCTTTTTCTGAACTGAAAGTACTCTGAGTAACTCTTGTTACTCCTTGTAATATTAGTTTCTACTATTGAAAATCCCGTCAAAATTACAAATCAAATCAAATCAAATCAAATCAGTTTATTCGCCACTCCAGTCACTTCGGAAATCAACCAAAACAAAGGGAATAAAAACCGTCCTCTTTTTTTTTGTTTTGTTTATAACATAACAGAACATAAACTCACGCCTGTATTCCCCGAAGGGGTAGGCAGAGGTGCTAGCACCCACATTTCGCCAGTTTATGTTTAGGTCCCAAGGTGGTGAGCCTATTGCCATTAACCGGGCACTTTAAACCTGCGATAAATACACACATAAATTCGAAAAGCATCGAAAAGTCATTGGTGTGTGCCATGGTAAACCTGGGATCGAACCCGAGACCTTGTCTCAGCAGTCCATGACCCATACCACTAGGCTACCGCAGATTTTGTTATAAATAATTTCCATTTATGTATAGGTATATTATTATACTATATAAATTTGAAAGTAAATTTATTTGTTTGATTTGGCTGAATTTTCGCACAATGTGTATGGATAATAGGCTACTATATTTATACCGTGTTCCTATGAATTGTGGGCACGGGATCTGTATTCGATCCCTCTTGGATCGACCGCAGGCATCATCTAGTAACAAATAACCGAAATCGACTCTTCATACCGGCCAAATATATAATTTAGAGCTACTAGAATTTCACAGTTCACGTTCTTGTAATAAAAAGTAATCGCTGCTAGATACATGGGTGTAGTTACTTATTATTTATTTTCCAAACAAAACCTTAAAGTCGATCCCACTAGATAAGTATTGTAAAATTATGGCATGTGGTTGGCGTGCAATGTGATCGAATTAAGATAGTGTGATAGGACATTACATTTCGTTCTATAATTAACTTTGTGGGTTCGTCTTCAATCAATTGAAAATTAATTAAAACAACGCGTAGCTGTAGGCGGAGGTTCAATATATCCATATTTGATCAACTATATATAGTACCCTGACTGGAAAGACCTTCCAGATAAATTAAATAGGATTTTACTACACCAAGGCATGTAACTAACCACACGATCTACCAGAAATATATGATTGTAAACTTAATTCTACGAGACCGAGTAAGATAGTCTATTTTCATTGTCTGCTATTTTTTTAGCTTATGTGGCTTTATGGGAGCAACAATCATATGAACACCAAACCCAGGTGAGGTTGTCACAGATCTGGCACCCCAAGTACTCAATATACCACCATATGCCATGATAATTTGTTATGCAGTACTTGAGCTAGATTTCAACAATTAAAACAGCTAAGTAGCTGGGCCGTTTTGGACAGGATTTTCACTAGTAGATAGCTGATATTATAAGGTGTATCTTAGGCTACTTTTATGTTAGAAAGATAATTAAAGTTTCGCGCAAACCCAGATCTTAATCCAAGCAGACAAATCGGACGCACAATTATACATATAAAAACAATTACTGACGTGCACGTCATATAATGTATGTACAAGTGTAATAATTACCAATAACGATGATAATGAAACTCATTCCCGTCGTGACCTCTAACCCTAAGAAGTGATGCTAACTTTTTTAATTGTAAGCAATTAGTATGACGCGAAATACTTGTCAACTTGTATTATATCGGACAAATTCCAACTGATACATACAGGACAGTGTTATTTCTCGTGCAAAGGATAGTTTGAGGTTTTGAGGGTAAAGATAATAATAATAATAATAAATATTCCACAACATTCCACACAACGCCATCTAGACCCATGGTAAGCTTTTATAGCTTGTGTTATGGAATCTAGAATGCGGATAAACATACTTCTATACTTTTTTTTTGTAAATACATACATATTATACATAGAAACACCCAGACCAATGCAAATAGCCATATTCATGCATACAAATATTTGCACTGAGCGGGAATCGAACCCGCGCCCCCTGCGTGGCAGTCGCGTGCACTACCACCACACCACAGAGCAATAAAATAATATCTATTTTATTGCTCGAGAGGGACATTGCCATTGCCGTCAACCGGTTTGCCCTCGCAATTCGTTGGCTGGCGTATTGTAGAATATAATGATGAATGTATGGGATTGACAGTCGTCAACGTAAACGTTCGTCATTCATTTCATAAAATACGCTAACTAACGTGTCGCTTTGCTCAGTATGTATCTCCATTTGTCTGTCGGCCTGTTTTTACAACTATTAACAGTAACTATACAATCACGATACATAAGAAGTATCTAATGGAGTAGATTTTTCTTGTTTTATGACTTAATAGCCTCAAGGGCGGATGTGCTTCATCATATCAAAGTATTTACTAAACAGTTTTTGTACAAACTACAAATAAGTTTTACGTAAAAACATGTTACTGCAACTACAAATTAATGTATAAACCTTTTTGTAATACAAATAATATTTGCGCAGTATATGATACTGCTGATACAAGGTGTTACTTGACACCTCGTACGCTATGGGTGCGCTTCGTGGAATACTTTGGGTGCGCTTCGTCTGGGTGCGCTTCGTGGAATACCTCGTTGAGGGTTCTGTTGAAGTTTCCCGTTTCGGAGTTCCAGTAGTTTTAGAGAACAAAGCTCTTTTAATAGTTACAACCTAAGGTATTCAATAAATTAGAATGTGTTGAGCTTCTTTTGTTGTTGACGATACTTTGTATATACGAGTGATGATAACATAGCGTCAACTTTTGTCACCTCAATTAAATTTGAAAAGCATACACCATTATTACACTGCGTTTTACTGTAGGTACAATCGGATCGATTACAACCGACACTGAACTTGAGATGAGGGTGTGGCAGTGAGAAGGGTTAAGATTAACTTGGCCGTCAAAATCATGTCACCTGATCTAATTAAGCGTATCGGCATATTAAAAAAAAACTTTAAAGTTCATTCAATGTTGCCGTCAAAAAACAATGTATGAACAGTACATTAGTTCATTCTGCGTATCTTTAAATATTTATAACATTTTGTACTTGATTTATTGGTTCTTGGTCTAGACGTACTTTTTACCGATTTGCGAGCGGTAAATAAATAATAAATAAATAAATAAATATTCCACAACATTCTACACAACGCTATCTAGACCCATGGCTTTTATAGCTTGTGTTATGGAATCTAGAAAGCGGATAAACATACTTATATACTTTTTTTTGGAAATACATACATATTATACATAGCAACACCCAGACCAATGCAAATACCCGTATTCATGAATACAAATATTTACACTGAGCGACAATCTAACCCGCGCCTCCTGCGTGGCAGTCGCGTGCACTACCGCCACGCCACAGAAGTACGTCTAGAGAGCAAAATAAGTAAACAGTCAACAGGACAAAAAAGCGTCAACGGATTTTTGGTTCTTTAACATTCCTTAAGGTTTTAATTTTGAAGAACCCGGTTCTCTGTCTGATCTCAGTACCTACCTAGTGGTAGAAAACAGAGAATTACAAATCGAAATAATATATTGGTAAACTTGAACGTCGTTTTTGGGTTCACAATCATTAATTTAAGAACCAAAGTTTTTCTTAATATCTCCAATGTACAGACATAACTAATTTAAAATTTTACAATAGTATAATAGCATAGATAAGCTACCATAATAGGTTACAACGGAAGTCGTTAATATTCTGTACAGACTACTGCGGTTTATTATGCAAAGTTAATGCCCAATTACACCGTGTTATCTCTTCAAATACTGCTGGTATTTAATAAATACCTAATATTTGTAATAAGGCTTTGATCTTACCTGCTAAGATTTGTGTTTGCTCAAATTATTCCTAGCCAAGGACTGGCTGACTGATTTAACCATACTACACCAAAAAGACGAAGAATAGATTTTACTACACAAATTAAAAAATATTAGTTACTAGCTTTGTCTGGGGTTCCAACCGCGTGGCGCGTGGATGTTGGTTATCGCGGCCAAACATAGCCTATGTGTTAACCCAGGATGTCAGGTAACTCTATACTAAATTTTATTAAAATCGCTCCAGCCTTTTAGACGTCAAAGAGTAACAAACATCTATCTATACTTACAAACTTTCGTGCTAATAATATCAGTAGGATTCGGATATACCTATTTAGTCTATTTTATTGTTCACCTTACCAACCTTACTACGTAGGTATACCTATTAGGAAATGTGTCAAACAGTATATTATGTATTTGTTGTGCATGTTAGAGGGTTATGGAGTATTTAGCATCCTTTTCAAAACAACATTAATCTTAAAAATCATTAAGATGAATGAACTATGGCAGGTGAATGAATACTCGCTCATGTTAAGGGCGTGTCAAACATGATATATTGATATCGCTCATTTTAAAATAGTGTTAAAAGACCGGTTAAAAAGACCCAACACAAGTTTGTATTCTTTCCTAATATTAGGTACATTACAAAGTATCCTCAATAACACATACGATAATTTCATAGTTTTATCATAATGTTACACCTAACTGGACGATTTTTACGCATGATCAAAAAACCTTAGGAAAATAAAACCACGAAATTTTAAATGAATTTATGATTAGCCCTGAAATTAGTTTTTTTTTTGCTTCCTTAGTCCTATATAATTATAGTGTACATTGTATATGCACTGTTGCCTTGGATGGTGTGAAATATTATGATATAATTACATAGAACTTTAAAGTATTCATTATTATGAGTGCAGCGTATTGAAGTTCTTTAATTTCCTGCCGAAAACGTGTTTTAGTTCACGTAGAATCACCAAAAAATATTAGTTGCTACTAGGTTATATTACTAGAGTACGTATAGGTACATATTGTTTCTTGCTAATTATATGAAATAACTGCGACGGCGACGTCTGTTAACAACATCTGCAAATTAAATTAATATTTGCGAGCAAAAACTCCTTAAAATTACCCATAGAATAAAAAAGATCATTTTTGAGTTATTATTAAATTATTCCAATATTAAAACCAAGCTAAATATTCACCCATTGCTATGACCTTCCGACCTTTCAAGGAATTCAGACAGCATCTCATTAATCAAATCTCCGAACACAATTTTGATAATGCAAACTGAGACTATCAAATAAAGCTTAAGGATGCTTAGTAATTGAAAAAGGCGGCTATCAAAAATAAACGTGTGGAATAATTTATTTTTTATTTAATTTAAGAATAGTTTTGTCTGGATAAACCTTCTTGGAAATCGTACCTTTTGGTGATCTGTGGTCTTTGGTATTGGCGTAAGAATTTGATCAGGGTCAGCCTTAGTATGGAACTTTTTGGATGCAAGCTGTATTTATAGGTATACGTAGAGGAATCCGAAAAAAAAATCCTCGTCCCCAAATATTAGTGAAGGTACATCGAGAAATCAGACGTCACACCACAGTCATACCCCTGGTTTTAAATACGTTCATAGGCCGCGGTAATCGCTTTCCATCAGGTGGGCCGCGTACTTGTCTGCCACTTAAGTGGTACAAAAAAAATTATTGATGTCGTATAATTAATTGATGATTGATAGTAGTAAAATTATAGCAAAACTCGCGCCAGCCACTCGCGTGGAATTCTCATCTCTTTTTTTTAAATTTTCTTTCATACAAACTTTGTCCTGAGAATATTGAAATAAATAAGAATTTGGTGCAGTCGTTCGAAAGTTATGTGCGTATAAACATTTCCCCAATATTTTTTAATTAATTGAAAAAAAAAGTTTTAATTAAGTAAATAGCATTTATCTGAATGTCATTTCACTTTGAATTAATTTCGCATTTAGCTGCTAATTACCATCTTGTAAAAGACGAAAAACAAGCCCCAAACAAGCCAATCAAATTATTTAATGTGTGTCTATGTGCGTATTCATTTCTCACACAAGTAGGCATCACTAATGTTTACATTCGTTGGCAATACAAGTTCACTTTCTATCGCTATCGCACTCCGAGGATGGTAAAATTGAAAGTGTGAGCGCTAGAGGCCAAATGTGTATGAACTAGTAACTTACAAGATATTTATATACTAGTGCTAACTGTTTGCTGTTGGTACAGTATGACAGGTGTTGGCAACTTGGTCTGTTCTGGACACTGGGCGCTGTTGCTGATATTTGTGCCAACCACAAGGCACCAAACGTACAAAACTCCAAGTAAATCGCGACGTAATCCGTGAACAAGAACATGCACCAATTAAACCCGAATCCATAATAGAAAACTGCCTCAAAATCAGATTAGTAGTTTTTTAGGAAAGGGCAAAATTGATTTGCACAAACAAACAAACATCATCTCACCCCAAACGTATACACCGTCTCTGTTCCGTCGCGGGTAAAACTAATTTTATTCTTAATAAGTTTCTCCACAATGGTATAAAAAATAAAATGGTATAAATAAAAAAAACAAAGTTTATACCATTCAAAGTTGAGAAAATCAACATAAAAGTTAAAACCGACAAATATTCGGACTTCATTTACGACTTATTCACACATCTCCGCAGGCCGCAGCTTCAATTTACTTTTACTACTATTCTATCAGTATTGAACAAATCACAAAAAAATATTGGATTTGCCAAAAAAAACTTGATTTACACAAAATTCGTTGTGGTTATTGTAATTTTGTGTTCTTTCCTTTCGTTGCTCATCATCATCCCAGCCTTATACTCAGTTGTATTTAAAACATCTAAGATGTAAGGAATCTTCGATCCGCTCTTTCACTGTTTTTCTTAAATTGATTCAGTTAAATTGGTTTTTGTTTGCATTAACCTAACTGCTATATGACCATCGACAGGAAAGCGCTAGAGCCTCGCCCTAATCAGCTGCTGTTTTTTATATTATTCCTTATATGACCTGAGTAATCAAGTTTACATTTCATACTTCATTAGAAGCCGTACAATTTATACGCTAATAAATAAAATAATGTTTAACATCAATCAGTTTAATGAGTTGGTTAAATTGCGTAGTAAGAGTTTCGCGAACGGCCTTCTGTGTCGCAAGGCCGGCGACACACGGGCTAGCCTACCACTATACATAATTATAAATACTATGAGGTGTTACACAAAGACGTCTTGGGTACGAAGTTTTGCATCATCATTGGTTTATGACGTGTGTGACAACACGATTAGATACATAATATCTTATTCATATAGCATATATTGAATGTATGCTTAGAAAATATCTCAAATAATGTCAAAGTATACTCTACAGTGTGAATATTTTATTTTACTTTTGTTTACTAATAACTGTGGTCATCACCATCTTTCGCCAATCCCGATGGCACCGAAGAATATCACTTTGGATCCTGAGGTCCGCTCTCCTACTCTATGTCCTCCTACTAAGCTTGACTAGGGCCCCGAAGATATATGTGCGGCCCCACTCATAGCTCAATTCTGGTGGCATCACCAAAGGAATTAGTGAAAAATCCGTACATTCGAGCTGACGAGCTCTTCCAATTAGTCCCACCCTCCCCTTTCCTTCACAGGACGACACGTGCAGGGCTAAGATGCCATCCATTTACGGTGCAGAGTATACCTGCTAGAACCAAGCGTTTCAGTGATTCATTCCTATGCCGCACCACTAAGACCTGGAATTCCCTGCCAGCTCACGTGTTTCCTTCTTCCTACAGTCCCGGGTCCTTTAAGCGGGGCGTGAAAAGGCATCTAATGAGGCCGTCAAGCTGAGTGCCACCACTGTTAACATGGTAAATGTTTACGATGGTGACCCTCTTTCCGAGACTTTGCCTTTAGCTTAACATCAGGCGAGGTGAAGTCAAATTGACGTGTCCTGTATAAAAAAAAAAAAGACATACACTTATAACCTTGTAAGTTCGAACGCAGTGTTGAAAATCTTGCGTGTAAATGACAAGACAGTAGAAACTTTTTGTCACACATGTGTTAAGAAATTTTATCAGAAAAATGTTTTTTGTATCAAAATATACGAAAGAACATGTTTTAAAATAAGCAAATAATCTATTTCTACGCCAAATTTTATAAAGATTCGTCAAGCGGTTCTACCGTGAACGAATATCAAATATCATACAGCCATGCATACTCGTACATCCAACCAAACATCCATATCAAATTTTCACCTTTATTAGAAGCATAGTTTAAAGAACTCTCCACTCTTTACGTTGCTAAATACGTCTGGAATACCTGGAATACAAGTTGTTGCCCCTAAACAGTTTCTTAACCTTACATGAATGATCAAACAAAAAATTACGCTGTCTACCTTTGATGTCTAAATTTTATACAAAAATATCCGTTTAAGAAGGAAAGCAGCCGTTTATTATCTACCTATCCGGTATAAATAATTCCACAATCACGCGTCCAACTAAGTTGATCAAGATATCTAGTCAGCTGGAATAGTTTCTATTAAATTTCGCGCGAAGCCGCCTTTAGTTCGTTATCAATCAATTTATCTAGCTTTGCCAGCAAACACGCCAGATTTGTTGACCCACTCACCTGACCGGTTTGCGTCTCTCAATGGACCGTACGCCATTCAGTGTTGCTTAAATGTAGGTATATTATGTTCAACGTAACCTTAGTTTTTTGTCAAATGAATTTCGATATATAAATAAATACAGGGTTGTCATACATGATGTAATATTTCATTCTTGGACAAAAAAACATTCTAAGACATTCTACATAGCGCTACTTAGGCCAAAAGTAAGCATTGCGTGATGGTTTCTGGAATTTAGAAAAAACATACTAAGATACACATTTTTTTGAAAATACACACATGTTAATATGCATGGATACACATATTCCTATAATGCATTACAGTGCATCGAACGTTAACATTCCAGCTGAACATGTATGCGACCTTCAAACATAAGTTTAACGCTCTTTGACATAGCTAATAATCGTCATAAAGCTTTTTATATTATCACGTTGCGGCTATGACGTTCATTAAACTAGCTGTCATCCCAAATTACCATTGCGAGCTTGTACACGTTTTAGCGTTAATTAAGGCAATTTATTACGATAGGTATCCATTCTACGTAGGTTATAGCGTACTATAATTTGTCTTGTATAATTTATTGTGTTTTTTGTCCACAGGCGGGTCTCTTGAGAACCGAGCAAGGCGAATATTGGATCGAGCCATCCATTCAAAAGCCTAATAATTCGTCAGAATTAAGGCCACACGTCATTTTTAGAAGATCAGCCGTTGACAAAGTTAAAGCCTACCATAGAACTAAGAGAGAAATTGATAATAGCAGGAACACCAATATCCAACTAAACAGAAATAATCCAAACAGTAATAACCAACCAAACACGCGTAATGCAAACAGTAATAACCAACCAAACAGACGTAATCCAAGAAGAAATAACCAATACAACAAACGACAACGATTAAATTCTAAACGATATCGCGAGCTCAAAGAAGCTAGGGACAAACAGCGAAGGGAATATTTGGAGCAAAGAGAAAGGAAAATGAAACTATTAAGACAGAACCCTACCGAATATCGAAGGCATCAAGCCAGACTCAGATTGGAAAAGAGAAGGCATAATTTAAACTCCAACTCAAGGAGCAATTCGGTAGAAAATAGTGCTTCAAGGGACAAATCAGCATCATCGGAAACTAGACTTAGAAAACGAGTTAGGCTAAATTCGAGTGACGAGGAAAGACTACGGCGTGTTAAGGATCGAAGACGTCGCAGAAAGCGATCAAAGAATTGTGCAACAAAAGAGCCACGCAACTATATCTGGAGAGCGCAAAACTTAGAAAGACAAGAATTACATCGACAAAATAGAGAGAACCGGGTAAGCTACAGTCATTAAATTCCTCATTTGCAATTTTTTCTTAATTTTTAAACCTTCATCATCTTCAATAGGAATGTTAACACAACACCTTATATTATTATTTATATTATTGAATGAAAGATGATTCACTAACGAAACTATAATTTGCAGTATCACCATCGGTACTCAAACCGCAACCAGTCGTACTACACCAACGCCGGAGGTGCCAAACGTTCGACCCGGTCCGTCAGTAGGCCTCGTCACGTCGAAGTCTTGTTAGTTGCTGACAAATCGATGTCAGACTTTCATGACCGCCACAATTTACAAACCTATCTTCTAACAATTATGAACATGGTAAGTATAAGTTGTCCTTATATTTTTGACTTAATTCCTAAACATATACCTTTCCACCCTAATTCATTGGTCTAATCAAATCTGCGAAATAGTTGGCCAATATGCCACAGAATAGAACTTCTCCTTCATAACGTATTTATTGTCCTTTCTTTTGCATTCAGGTATCTTCCTTGTACATGGACCCCTCAATCGGTAACTACATAAAAGTGGTGGTTGTGAAAATCATCCTTGTAGAAGAAATCGACACGGCTCCCCAACTGGCCGTGTCGACGAACGCGGACGTTACTCTGGCATCGTTCTGCCGGTGGCAACATCAGCTGAATCCAGCAGATGATACACATCCACACCACCACGACGTCGCTATTCTTGTTACCAGGCAAGATATCTGCAGCCAGCATGACGCCCCTTGTAGGTAAGGATATAATTTTGATTTATGGCTTTTACTAGTAAATAACTGTTTCAAGACTACTCCCTACAAGGTAATACCAGTCAGAGTTTCTAGTGACCGACTAAAGTGCGGTTTTAGTCGCATCGACTCTCATATGTTCAACCCTCGTTGGGATAACCCATAGTGGATATAAGTAAAATATATACAATTTACCGAAGACCTAGGAATTGTGACCTTGAATTACTTACTTAAAATATCTGGATCACATATTTTGAATAGCAAAAAAATATATTTTTGAGGTCACACATTTCACTATTTTATTTTATACATGTTAAGTTCGTTTTACTTTTTTCGAATTTAATTATATTAAATAACAGTTGTTCATAGTGATAAACCTTGTGCCTTTTAACCATAACATCCGTTTTCGTTTAAAATTTCTGCTTGTCAAATAAATGCAAATAACTTTGCAAAAATTATGACCGAAACGCAATTGAAACTCAGTGAAACGCGTGAAAGCAATTCGATACAAATCGTCTGAGAACCGGAGACCTCGAAACAGCATGTTAGCATTTCTTTTTTTTTAAGCATTCGTGCCGAAAGAAGGTCAATGGCAGGAACATGCGTCTGTTAGCAAAGTAAACAAAATGACGATGAGTAACCGACGGCCGAAATAGAATAGAACACTTTTAAATTTGATTGTCGACACCTGGGAATACTTGTGTTGGCGGCTATAATTGATGTTCAGGCATTTTCGCTCGTTGCAACGATAATTAAAAGAAAAATATATTCAGCAAAATGTTTCCAACGTTTTCTTTCAATAAATTTACAGTTTCCGTTGCACCCCTTTTTTTAAAATACCTATCGAATATTTGCTTGGTGGTTTGCAATGCTTTTTGTTATATTAAGTTTTTTTTTTCGTGGAAAGAGCGATGTTTTATTGTAGTGTGATAAAAATGAATAATACATAGCATATACTGTAACCGGGGGCCTGAGGACGGTGAGTTGGCTGCTCACCGTCTTTACAGAAGCAGGCCCATGACGGCAGCGTGACGTGAGGGATTCAAGCAGGCCCCCACCACCCCCTCCTAAGAAGCGGGATAACGCCCGAAAACACCGTATAGACAATAGCACCCCAACCACCCCCAAGGCGAGGCCGCAATTGTAGCCGTAGGCCTGATGGGAGTCCTGGGACATCCTTCCGAGGGCTTACCCGGGTCTCCCATACATAGGCTTCTGGGCGTTACCGTGGGGGTTTTTAGTCGGTAGGAGTCCGACATAACATCCATGAAGGATTTACCACCACAGTTAAAAAAAAAGCATATACTGTAAGGCTTTCCCATATTTATTTTACTGAAAGAGTTCAAAGGACAATAAAGGACGCAAGTTTAACCGCTAGACTACCCTAACGTATATAAGATCAAGACTGTTTGTGCTGATTTGTTAATATGCCGACCGTGTATGTATACAAATAAACATATAATGTAATGTTATAGTGTTGGTAATTCAAATATCCAAACATTGTCTGTCTTATATTTGGTTCTTGTTTATACCTTTTGACAGGTGCTCGAATAAGTTCACCTACTTCCACAACAATAAACAAATATGTAGTTACTGTTATAATGTTTCTAATTGAAATAAATCAAGTTATTATGTTGCATTTCTTTCCTTCGGGCTTTCGTCATCGTATCGTTCGCACCTAGAGCTAGCCATGTTTAGTCTGTAGGTGCGGTTTAGTTACAAATAACACTTTTTATTCTGTAGAACACTTCAACAACTTAGAGAAATCTGATTTAAAGTTGCTTCAGACAAATATAGATTGATGCTCTCTATCCTCAAACCATTGTAACAAATGTAAAACCGCATTTGAATAAATAAAATGAATTTAAATTTGAAAATATATTCTGGAAATTATATGCACAAAAGTTTTAAAAGGTAAAACGTACATTACACTTAAAATAGTACTAAGTACCTTCTATTTTGTAAGTCAGAGACTTAAGAAACGAAAGATAAATCTATCCAGTATTAAAAACATAATCAAAAAATCCTCTATATAATAAGCTTGAAGATGATTAAACTAACGTAGACATTCATATTCACGATGACAAAAGACAGTTTCGTAGCTGTCGTAACATCGTAAAGTACTTACACAAATATTACATGCACACATACAAAGAGGTGCTAACTCTTACACTTCGCGTTGCATGATATAAAACACGTAACGGGATTACAAGCCGTCCATTGAGATTTTTTTACGTAACCGAGATAACGAGCATGCGTGTAGTACTTTTACTGTATTTTCAGGATAATGTATTTCCCATGCCGGCGGCGGGCGGTGGTAATATAACGATTATTTGTTAGTTCCATAATATTATTAATTATTAGACCTAATATTATTAGAATTAAAAGAAGAAGGGTTGAGATGGATTGGGATCAGTTTCTTATTTGTTAGTAATTTATTATCAAAATTTAAAATCATGTAATGCTGGTATGTATTGGGGATGTATGAATCTAAGGGGTTATTATGTAAATAATTATAAAAATGATAAATAACAATATAAATAGTCAGACAATAGGATATTAAAGTGATTATAAATAAATGCATATACTGTATAGGACGATCCTCCAGTGTAAGCTTTACTTTTGGAGTTGAGGGGCCATACGGCAATCGCTCCTGTAAAGTAACCAGACTATGTCTTGAAGGTCAAGGGTAGGAGAGAAAGTGAGCGAGGACACAGAGCTGCACACGCTGACCGAGTGCCCGTCGTGGGACACGCCGAGGCGGGTCCTAGTGGCGACTCTGGGGGTGGGGGTCCTCACACTCGCCACATTGCTCACAACGATGGTACGATGCGCGAACGCTTGGGCTGCGGCCGCCTCCTTCTGCGAGCAAGTAATGCTCGAGAAGGAGGCGGCCGGTCGGGTCCGGACTAGACTTCGGGCCCGGGAAGCCCGCGCAGAGCGAAGGCGAACCGGACGTCGGAGGTCGCAGAACGACCTCCGTCCTCCATGAGCGCTGGCCTGGAGGTGACCGGTGGAGCCACCTTTCACCCTAGCAGAAGCAGGCCGCGGCGGCGGCGCCAAGTGCGCCTCCCCGTAACCGGGGCTAGATGGGGACCCTGTGGTCCCCACATCCCCGAAGGGGGCCTTCTCGAAAGAGATGGTCTTGGGTCTGCCGGGGTGCGAGAGATATGCTTTTGGCAATCTCACCTCCGGCAACCAAGGACCCAAGACGGCGTGCGTTTTAGTCGGTTCGAGTCCGACATAACCACCTCCACCGGCTCCGTGGGGGTGGTATCCGTGGGGATTTATCGCACGATAAAAAAAAAGTGGGTAGGAGAGTGAATCATGTAGACGTAGTCGAATAGTCTTCTTCATCCGAGTGCCTATCTCAGTTGTACATTACAAAAAGCCAGGGGTCCGCTGCCTTCACGGTGGCGCGGCGCGCTAAGAAGCACGCCTCCTCCTTTCGGAGGCGAGTCGAGGACACCATTGTCCCCTCTCACGAGGAGGGCCAGACCATAAGGGATGGCCCTGGGTCAGCCGGGGTGCGAGGTATATGTCGAAGGCAAACTCACCTCCGGCCTAGCACCACTACCCTCAGTCTGCGGGCCGTTTTAGTCTCGTCTGACATTACCTCCCCTTCCGGCTCCGGCGGGGAAGGTATCCGAGGGGATTTCTGCACGCACAAAAAACCAAAAAAGGGGTCCGCTGTCCTATTCCTCGTTTTGGTTTGTTTTTTTTTGGTTCTTACCAGGATGACTGAACGATGCCGTCTGATCCTGAAACCTCACCCAAATGCTGCGCCAGATCCCCGGACTGGGATCTACTACCAGATAAGATCAGCTTGGCCTTGATGGGACCCCAGACACCCTCGCAATCCAACAGCACAGAATAGAGTATTGTCTTTTTTAAGAATATTAGCAACCGAAATAACTAATATTCTCTCTAACCCCTCCAACTATGCTAAAGTGCTTGTGCTAGGAGTGGGTTCACGTCGGTAGTGTAATGACCAGGATTCGAACCCGGAAGCTCTCGATCGTAAGGCCGACTCCTTAATCACTAACCTATCGACGCTTTTAGTCCTTCAATAATATATATACCAAACAAAATCTTCAAGCTTCTTTTCACTACTTCATTCACACCAAATATGTGTGTTTCAACAATCGATCGCAAGAATCATTCATTTCATTCACAGTTAACTCGAATGATTTACAAAAACCGTTGCCAAAATCCAGGACCCGACAAATTGCTGTTTACATCATTATCACTTTTTTGTGTTTACATGCGAATCGCTAACGGCGATGGACGCGACCCAAGCGGTCACATCAAAAGTGCCGACATTAAGGCCAAGGCTGTTGGGTGCGTATAAATTGGGCATTCATTATTTTAACAAAAGCCTATAACCATATAGCGTTATATAATTACAAGTGCAATTTTTTGGGCATGCGAATTTTGTTCGTTACACAACTTTAAAAAAAACCGCTTCTATATGGTAGTGCTTCCATCTATAACGAGACGGTAGCAATTTATTAATAATCATCATCATCTCCCAGGACCTCCAAAGTTGCACAAAAATATTCACAATTAGTCTTGCGCCACCACACAGAAAATTGATAGCTCAATATTAATTATATATCTACTTTTAAATTTATATATTCACTCTTGAACAACTACGAAAGGCAAAATCCAATAGCACTTTGTCCGACCCTGGTAACCCAGAGCTTAATGCATAGCATTAATACTTACTACCGGTGCGCTAGCGCAGTTCCGAGGCAGTTGCATTAACTGAAACTTGATATATAGGATAACAAATGGTTATCAGTATAAAAGAAGAAGAGGTAACTGAAATTCCTGGTATCCCTACACCGATGCGTTGCCGCGCGCCGCCGGTACACCAGATTCCGCCGGAGGCGTCGCCGCCCAGACGATGCGGCAGCCCGTGAGACGGAGCTCTATGATGGGTACAAGGGGGCCAAGAGGGACCTCCAGACGGCCATCAAGCGGTCCAAAAAGGTGGGCCGCGAGGAGCTGATGGAGACCTTGGAGCGGAACCCGTGGGGGCGTCCGTACCTTATGGTAAGGGACAAATTACGCCCCAAGGCGCCCCCACTGACCCAGAGTCTCCAGCCAGAGCGGCTGGAGGGGGTCCTGGACTCCTTGTTCCCATCAAGAGCGGAGGAACACATTCCTCCGCGCATGGCTCCGTCTCAGGCGCCCAACGCGGAAGGCAGCGAGAACGACGTGCCCGTAGTCACAGAGGGTGAGCTAGGGGCGGCTCTACTGCGGCTTAAATCCCGCAGAAACACCGCCCCTGGACCCGACGGCATTCCGGGCCGAGCATGGGTCCTGGCTCTCGAAGAACTTGGGCCTCGACTTATAGGGCTCTTTAGCGCATGCCTCGAAAAAGGCCAGTTCCCCAAGGTCTGGAAGACAGGGAAACTGGTCTTAATCCGAAAGGCGGGGCGGCCGGCAAATTCCCCATCAGGGTACCGGCCGATCGTGTTGCTCGACGAGGTGTGCAAGCTCTTTGAGCGCATTATTGCACAACGCCTCGTCAAGCATCTCATACGCGTGGGGCCTGATCTGTCGGATAGCCAGTTTGGCTTCCGTCAGGGGCGCTCCACCGTAGACGCGATCATGCGCATTAGAGGCCTGACGGAGGAAGCAGTCTCACAGGGTGAGGTGGTGGTGGCGGTGTCTCTTGACATCGCCAACGCCTTCAACACCCTGCTCTGGAGTTGCATTAGG
Organism: Eilema sororculum; assembly: GCA_914829495.1. Lineage (NCBI taxonomy): Eukaryota > Metazoa > Arthropoda > Insecta > Lepidoptera > Erebidae > Eilema > Eilema sororculum. The sequence goes on along the minus strand of OU618552.1, from coordinate 10,859,700 downwards.
GAGGCGCTTATCTACCATGGAGTGCCTCCCTACCTCCGTCGAATTGTCGGGGCCTATCTCTCTGAGAGTGCCATTACTTACCCGAGTTGGCTAGGGCCGGGTCGGCGGGATGTGTCGTGCGGTGTTCCACAGGGATCGGTATTAGGGCCACTCCTGTGGAACATCGGCTACGATTGGGTGCTGCGTGGTCCGTTGCGTAGTTGAGACACCCTCGTTACGGCGCGGGGAGCAACGCACCGAGATGCAGCACTAAAGGCCACGGCAGGGGTTGCTCAAGTCGTGGGTCGGATACGGCGGCTGGGTCTCGAGGTCGCCCTTCACAAGTCCGAGGCTCTGTGCTTCCACGGACCTCGGATGGGGCCACCTGCGGGATCCAGCCTACAGGTAGGGGGCGTCAGCATCGGCATCGAGCCCTCGATGAAGTATCTGGGACTCGTGCTCGATGGCCGGTGGAACTTCGGACATCACTTCCGAAGTTTGGTCCCAAAACTGAGGGGGGCGTCAGCCGCACTCGCGCGGCTGATGCCCAATATCAGGGGACCCAACGCCCCCTGCAGGAGACTGTACCTGGGGATCGTGCGAAGTATGGCCCTATACGGGGCCCCCGTATGGGCGGAGAACCTGACGGCCAGTAATGTGGCTAGATTACTGAGCCCACAGAGGGCGATGGCCGTCAGGGTGATAAGGGGATACCGCACGATCTCTGATGAGGCGGCATGCCTCCTAGCCGGGACCCCTCCATGGGACCTGGAAGCGAGAGCCCTTGCGTCTCTATTTATATGGCGCAAGGAGGCGCTGGAGCGGGGCCAATGGCCTGCGTCTCGAGAAATCGAGGCCCAGCGGTCCCAGCTCTACCAGGAAACCGTGGAGACATGGAAGATGCGACTTGAGCAACCAAAGGGGGGATTCGCCACAATTGCGGCCGTCAGACCGGTCATGGACGAGTGGCTGGAGAGGAGACACGGTGCTCTCTCCTACCGGTTGTCACAGATACTTACCGGGCATGGTAGCTTCGGTAGGTATCTGTGGCGAAGACACCGGGAAACCACGGCCGAGTGTCAGCACTGCGAGGACCGCAGCGATGACACAGCGCTCCACACGCTGGTGGAGTGCACGGCGTGGGCGCAACAGCGCCAGGTCCTCGTGGTGGGTCTGGGCGTGGGCACCCTCTCGCTCGAGACCATGGTGCGAGCCATGGTCTCCAGCGGGAGTAAGTGGGACTGCGCCGCCTCTTTCTGTGAGCAGGTCATGCTCGTGAAAGAGGCGGCGGGGCGAGAGCGGGAGAAAACTCTCCCACCCGAGTTCCGCAGTCGGCGGCTTGGGCACCGCCGACGTGTCTTCGCCGAAGACCATCGGCCTCCATGACCGGGGGCCTGAGGACGGTGAGTTGGCTGCTCACCGTCTTTACAGAAGCAGGCCCATGACGGCAGCGTGACGTGAGGGATTCACGCACGCCCCCCCCCCCCCCCCCCCCTAAGAAGCGGGATAACACCCGAAAACCCCCCCCATAGACGCGGGATAGCACCCGAACCACCCCCGAGACGAGGCCGCAATTGTAGCCGTAGGTCTGATGGGAGTCCTGGGACATCCTTCCGAGGGCTTACCCGGGGCTCCCATCCATAGGCTTCTGGGCGTTACCGTGGGGGTTTTTAGTCGGTAGGAGTCCGGCATAACATCCATGAAGGATTTTCACACACGGTTAAAAAAAAAAAAAAAAAAATCCCTACACCGAAATTAAATTGTTTGTTTTAGGGGTTGGTTCACATTGATAGTGTAATAGCTAGGATGCGAACCCAGGACCTCTCATCATAATTACCTTGCATCGTAAAGCCATCTCCCTAATCACTAAGCAACCGATACCTTGACATTTTCTCTAAAGATTTCGTATTCCCACGAGCATATGAAATTTCTCAAAATTTACATACATTACAGATTGAGTATTTTGAAAAGTATTAAATTTGCGTCTATAATTTATATCGGGATGCAAATACAAATTTATACATTGTACATTTATTCTAGAACGCTAATATGGTTTCTTCACTGTTTCGCCTTCAATGGTAAGGTAAATGTATATCTAATACCAATGTCTTCAAAAGCCTTGAGTTGATGAAATTTCTGTGTATCAAACGGATATTATGATACTCGACTTTCACTACATATTTATCAATTACTAAGTTAAGCAACACTAGCTAGGTCTGTCTTAAGATGGGTAATCATTCTTACCACATTAAGACCACGCTGACATAATATGGCAGTTGTTCCGGGTAGTTGGAGCCCTAAAAAGTCTGGCAATAGCTTAAAGAAGACTCAAACCCTTGGCATTGCAAGGTCTTTGAGCAAGATGTCAAGGTATTTAGCTAGTATACCCTTCGCGTCCACTTCCTCAGCATAAAGTTTAACACCACAAGTACCTAACGTATTCTAACCTAACCTACATACATAGAATCACGCCTTCATCCCCGGACGGTTAGGCAGAGGTGAATTAACACCCTCATTACACCAATCATTGGATTCGGTCCCACGTAATAGGGGGTGAGCCTATTGCCGCACTCCGGGCACTATTGTTGACTCAATGCGTGCTTCCGAGGCTGAGTCTGGGCTGTATATATTTGTCTGATGTTAAACAGCCCCATCCCTTAGTTGCCTTGTACGACACCGCATGGGAAGAGATGGGGTGGACCAAATTCAACTCTGCCGGGAACCACACGGCTATCTTTCTTACCTAACATATCCAGCCTAAATATATTTTACTAGAATTTATAGATTCGCAAACATATTATGATTTATGAATAGTTAATAAAACTGACGTTATAAAGTTATATAAAAGTATTTTGAAATACAGTGAAAATAGTACTACAAACATTTAGGCACTTCAACATAAACTTTTACAGGAGCTTTATTTTAAATATTTCAATCAGCAGCATAAGAAAAGTGAATGAAGTTAACAAATATTTTAGTTTCAACAAGACATAACGTGCGTCCGTATCCCACAGACCTGGTTCTGTGAAGATAAGCAGACGCGAGATGTTGCGTAACTTCCTACCGACAGGCACACTGTTACTAAAGAGATAGGAACCAACGCATCTAGTCTATCTTCATTATTCTTGATAGCTCACCTAAATAGAACCTTGACGTACGTAGACAGTGCATTTTATAATGTTTCAATCTAAAGACTGACTATCTTAAATATTGTTGCTTTTAATTTCCAACAACTGCAGGTTTTGAGATTCTTGCATACAATAGCGTAAGTGCTATCAGATAAGTACTGCATGTAATTTTGCAATGAAGACATTTGAAGACTCATGAGTCATGAATTTGATTCATTGCATTGTTAAATTAAACATTTATATGCGTACATTTCATTTGCTATAAATTATTTAGTCTGTCTCCTTATTTTAATTCTGAGTATCGCTCTATAGTATTCGGAGAAACCTCGGATACACCCTCGTTTCTCTACTGTGTCATATGCTGACCACAGGGACACGCGGATAAACATGGTGACCCAAACGTAGGTCACCCGGCTCGGTACAGCATTAGTTGTCACTACTAGTAGTTTTTTTACAAAACCCAGTCAACTGATCTTCTGACAGATTTTTATTTATAAAATAAACTTTACACTTATATGTTTTTACTCAAACTGTTCGCGAAATTGACATCTTTCAAGACTGAAGTCTACAGGGAGGTAATCCATTTACAAGTGTTGAAAACTGTCGACAAGCTGCGCATCGACTTGTTACAGCAATTAATTCGTAACCAGAGCACGCATGTCCAAAAACCAGTGCGTAATGAATGCAATGAGGAAGCTCGGTGCGTTCGGTAAACGGTACAAACGAGTAGTCGAATGTTCTCAGAAAGCGGCAATCAAAACACAATCGCCGTAACGGTGTCGATGCAAGCCGCGGGCGGTCCCGCCCTGCCACCATGCATTACATTATGTATACAACCGCATAAAAATTGCAATCATCAATATGCAAACATCAATAAACAGTGAAGAACTTGCATAATACTAGCCGACACAGGCCGACACCGATTCTACACAGGTTTTATGATAAAAAGCTCATACACTCGGAATACTGAGTGTTCTCTGAAACATAACAAATCAAGGAATTGTGTAAATGATTTTATCGATGCTTTATGGTGTTAACTAATGAATGAGAAAGTTAATTAAAATTACCATCGCAACACCGCATCTTAGTTTACTATTCGAACAACATTTGGCATTTACTTAATGTAGTATGCGATATGCATTTAATTCCGCTTTATAAACGTTGAGGGTGTGTACACCTCATCATTAGCTATTAAAAGATTCTGATAACGCTACCACTAATCCCACGACGTGCAAGGAGGTATTAATCGCCTGCATTATTGAAGGAAGCATTTCTTAGTAGCGGCTTGAGTGGACAAAGGGTACTCGTTAAAAATAATGATGTCGGTTAATTTTAATTCGTAGTTGCGCTGTGCGGCGACGCCACGCCGTCTCGGGTGTCCGGCGGCGACGCGCGGTCCGGCCCAATGCGTTCGCGCACCTCTTATCTCTTCCGCTACACGATCGCTAATCTTATAATGTACGTACGAGTACATACTTATACCGAACACTGTATTGATTGACAGCCACTTATGTTATTGGTATTACCACATCATGACACATTATTATGATATTCATGTTAGATAAGAGGGTATAATTGGAATAGAAATATTGCAAAAATGGGTAGTACCCACACAGACCTTTGAGGACCAAGCTAACCTACTTGCTAGGCAATATTATCATATTCATCATTATCATCTAAGAGTTGTTCCCAGTTGCATTCCAGGCTTGCTTACTACCAGAACACCTGCTAATTAACGGGCAAGGCTCTGACGTAGGCTTTCTTCTTCTTCTTTCTTCTTCTCACAAAAAAAAAATACGAAAACAGGACAGCGCACCCGGTGTTCCAAAATCGTCTCCAAATAAACTTAAGATACAACCAGGACTATCACTGTAATAATGATGAGAAATGTGATAAATTTGAGTTGATCTCAACTTCGCAATCTGAAAATTGTACCTATCACCTCCTGAGAGCGGCGGAGTATAAAAGCGATATCACCGTCTATAAAAAATAAAATAATGCCTTTCTGACCCCATTTAATGCAATTATTTACCGAAAATGGTATTGTATTCAAAAATTGTATCTGTATTCACAGTGCAACTTTCTCCAGCCGTTTGAACGAACCGCCGCCGGAGCGTGCATCGAAACTTTTGACCGGCCAGAGTCATGTTCGCGCTCAATTAACATTTTTTGCGATTATTGTGTGACCGAAACGTTATCTTTTGTTTAAAGTAACGTTATTACAAATACTAGTACACACATGTGCGTGTAGTAATTTTTCTTTGTTTTTTAAAAATTTTGCGTTCAGGGTAAACGAATCAAAATCAAAATTTACTTACATATTTATATTTTAACTGCAAATTTCTAAAATAAAATAATAAATTTGAATGGATTTTTATAGCATTTATTATGCTAACTTTTAAAGTTTGAAAAACATCAGGGTTGAAAAATCATTCATAGGTTCCAACAGTTCGTAAGAAAGTTGGTAGATGGCTCCACCGTCGCCCTTAAGGCAGTGATTCAAGTGTGGCTCAATAGCTCAGTTGGAAGAGCATTCCCCCTGCAAGGGAAAGATCGTGGGTCAAGTCTCACTTGAGCATTTCATTTTCCTGATGTTTTTCTAACATAAAAATAAATTTGCGCTAACTCACAGTTGACGTTATAGAACAAATAGTCAGCAACTAGATTAGGAAGTCGCTCGTTGCTATCCTCTGGACTTCACAGCTTCTTACCATCCAGTGTGGTGACCTCGTATGATGGACTGGATATAAAAAAAGTTCTTATGTCGTTATGACTAAAATCGAAGTTTATGATGCATTCATACATCATTGATTGTGAAAGATTTCATTCCGATGTTATCCATTTTGATGAGATGTGAATACTTATGCGGTGTTAACACACTTTGATGTATTCAGAGGTCAATGGTTCTCCAGTCGATACAACTGACAGTACTAATTAATAATGCATAATTAATTAATATTATTATCATCTTATTATAAAAGGTGTTTGTAGATTGTGTAATAAATATTTTGACATTGGGTGACAGGCCTAAAATGACTGATTTATAAGCATTATTATTAATTAAATTATTTCGATTACATATTCAGTATTTTGTAAGTGCTCTTCTACTTTTTAAATAACACCTGAGGGAATATCATCTGGGACATCGGTAGATGACGGATCTGAATAAAATTGAATTTTAATCTGGTATGGGCTACTTTCGAGAATAGGTTCATGTAAGTCCTAAGAACCTGTAAAGTATTACACATGGTTTTTTATAATAATTCGGGATTTCACGCGCTAAAAAATTCGACTTACTTTTGCCGCGACGTTTCGTGACATGACGACGACGACAAATAAAAATGTTTCACAGACAAATACCCATAACATACATTTAAGATTTATAATTTCGTATGTGGTTTCTATATGTAGTCGTAACCCGTTCGACAGGCTGTAGGATGTACAACGCAACGATTAAATCTACATAATATACTCGTATGTTGAGTCTAATCTACTTTCACTTACTATCTCAAGTATACTTCATAAACCGTAATAAATACAATTGAAATGAAATGAAATTTATTCGCATGAGACACGATCAACATAAGATATTACATTTTTAGTTCTAGATACAGCATATCTCGCCTTCATTAGGCATACGAATCTTTTATATAAATTATGTGATCAGTTAATTTCTTACTGTTCTCGTTATTACATCTGTGTATCCCCGAAGGGGTAGGCAGAGGTTTATTAGCTGCAATGTTTCGTCAAGTATGATCTTCGGTCCCACGACGTAATAGGGGGTAAATTTCACCGGGCTTACTTTGACTGTTACGGGAATAACACAACAGACGGAACTGACATCTAACCCCTAAACCTTACATGCGAAAGAAACCCAAACAAATCGCTTCTGAATTAGAAATAGGGTTCAGTAAAATACTCCAAAATAAATTTAAATTCTGTATGTTTGCGTTATGATTTACTTAACATAAAAAATGAACAATATCGTTCAGAATTACTTTTCTCGCAAAGAATAATATTCGCATACACTCTCAATAATGCTAAAATAGTTACAAATTATACTGTAATTAACGTTAATAATATCTGTAATTAACAAGACTGTGAAGTGCCAAACACCGTTTAATTTTAACTGACATAAATTAATATTTCAATTCACATTTAATGACTTGTTATAAAACAAGTGTACAGTTAATGAGGCTGTGTGATTTATTTCATTCGACATAAAAGGACAGACGTATTAATGAATACTATAACGTTATTAAAAGGTCATTACACATTTATTACCTCTTACTCTTTGTAAACGACTGTGTGTGAGAGTACAAAACTACTGCACATGTACAGGCAACGAAAAAAGTGGCTTAACACATTCCATACATAGTTATAGTCACACCTGAAATCACAGAAGGGTTGCGTAGCGAGCATTTCACCATAGAGATGAATAACCACTTATATTTCACCAATAGCCGCGTCGTACAAAGCGACTAAAGGTTATAAGTCGCTTTGTACATAAAGGTTATAAGGATAAATATCAGACAGATATATACAGCCCAGACTCAGCCTCAGATATAGGCTCGGGTCAACAATAGTGCCCGGAATATTATGGCAATAGGCTCACCCCTATTACAAGGGACCGACTACCATCATTGATGAAATGTGGGTGTTAATTCACCTCTGCCTAACCCTGATAAAGGAGTGATCTTCTTCTTCTTCTATCGTGGCGATGGCGCCTCGGCCCTCAAATTATCTTCTCCCAGTGTGCTGCCACCTGTATGGCGTTCTCGGAGGCACACATAAGGTCCTGCGGTGTACATGTGTATGGGCATTTAGCACATGTCAACAGGTGGGCCATTGTCTGTGGAGTAACTCCACATTCACATCGCAGGTCCGCCCCCTCCGAGAACCCCCATCTGGCCCGGAGTGATTATATATATGTATGTATTCCACCAATCTCAATATTTGGATCGCCGTCATAACGGGTATTGTGGTTTGCCAGGCATTTTTCTTAATCCCCGCCACCGAGGCAGAGTTTGGCGTGATAAATATCTATTTTGTCGTATGTCTCTTAGCGGCTGCCCCCCTTCACCAAAGCTTTTCAAAAGTCGGGCTTGATGAATGAAGATTATATATAAAATAGTTTTTTGAATGAATTTTTTATAGCATTTATTATGCTAACTTTTAAGTTCGAAAACATTGGAAAAATGAAATGCTCAAGTAAGACTCGAACTCACGACCTTTCCCTTAAAACAAACAAACAATGAATGAATGTTTAAAAATTGTTGTAAAATCATTCATTGTTTCCAACAGTTCGTAAGAATGTTGGTAGATGGCTGCACCGTCGCCCTTATAGACGGATATAAAGAGAAGGAAAATTTGGAACGATTCAAGTGTAGCTCAATAGCTCAGTTGGAAGAGCAGTCCCCCTTTAAAGGAAAGGTCGTGAGTTCGAGTCTCACTTGAGCATTTCATTTTTTCCAATGTTTTCGAACTTAAAATAGTTTTATTTATTCTTCTTTATTTTATCGTTAATCCAAGTCGAATCCGAAGCTTTCAGCTAAGAGTCTGGAGTTAGCTTTACCAGTCTGATGATTTGGCTAAACTTCGATATTTTCTGTGAAGATAATATCGGCGATATCGAAGCATTGTAGTTAGACCAGTTGTTGGACTTTTTAGGGCTCCAACTACGGCTTTACGTGCGCTCCGAGGTACGACCCATTTCTATGAGTCATATTCTCATAAACTTCCGACAGTATAGCTCTTAGCGGTCTTGTACAATACTCAGGAAAAGAAATGGATTAGCCTTTGTATTTCAATTCACAGATCACTTCGATTATAAAGCCTTTTATAAAATTATAACGAAGATTAAATACCTAAGGATTACAAAATTCCTAATGCGTTAATGATTAATTGATATATTTCAATGTAAAGATCATTTGTCAATTAATTAATGTGTAACAGCTTTTGGCGCTGACTGTACATGCAGTGAATAGGTTCAAAGGAATGCCAATCATTATTATTTACAGCTTTAAAATCAATTAATCTACACTGCACTTCTTTTTTTGTAGGCTAATAATAAGTGGTACTCGCTACTTCGCTCGGATGAACTTATTTTTTTTTTTATTCTGACAGAAACGTATTAGGTACCAGAATAAAAAATTAAATGTCCTTGTCTAGGTCATGGTGTGTCTATGATATTTATAAGTCCCGCCCTTTTTGTATGATTCAGTACGAAACAATTTAACTGTCACTTTATATAAATAATAGGATAGTACTAATTTCATTTGCGGAGTGTAGCTCAGTAGTTTAGGAGATGGTCTTATGATCGAGAGGTCCCAGCTTCAAATTTTAGACATGACCCACTTTAACCCACTTTTAAAACAAACTATTTAGCTTAACTGGAATATTAACTGTGGCGTGGCGGTAGCGAGCGGGCGGGCATTCAATTCAAAAAATTCAAAAAAATATTTGTATGCATGAATATTGCCTGGGTGTTTCTAAGTATAATATGTATGTATGATAAAAAGCTGGAAAGCTGTGCCCGCATACATATTTCCCTCCTCTTACAATCTCTCTTCAAGCGGGGCATGAAAAGGCATCTGTCAAGGCCGTCAAGTTAGGGACCACTATTTTAAGTCCAATAGCATCGAGAATGCTGGTCTGTATCTTCTGGACTGCACGTCAGCTTTATTACCATCTAGCGGGGATGCATTCAATTGACTAACCAAATATAAAAAACTCGCTTTTGCCCCCGTCTCCGCCCGCGTAGATGTTGGTTATCGCGACTAAACATAGCCTATGTCCTTTCTCATGGTCTAATCTACCCCGTTACCAAATTTCATCAAAATCGGTTAAGGGGTTTAGTCGTGAAAGCGTAATATACAGACAGACAGAAAGATAGACTGACAGACAGAGTTACTTTCGCATTTATAATATTAGTATGCCCGTGCAATCACACTCGCTACTTTAATACTACCAAAGCAGTCAGTAGTGGGCAGTTATAGAATTATTATAACGTTCACCTTTAGCCACTTGCCACAGATGGCATTTGAACTATCAATATATCGGTTGTGAAATTCTCCGATTCACGTTATAATAGTCGTAAGTGTCATTAGCATCTATTCTTATATTATTGCGGTTACACAAACGTTATAAAACTCGATGGTTCTTGTGTGAAACATTCGCAGTCACGCTTGGCAATGAATGGCGGAGGTTAAAGATCAATTTAAAACTATACGAATATTCATCGTGACAAACAAACTTTTTTTTATACTACTAAGGTATAAAACAAGCCAGTTTGGTAGTAACTTTACATATTTCGTATATTTACGCAATCGCCATGAGGCGGTTACGTATATGCGCTTGCAATATATAAACAAAACATACATAAAACATAAGGAAAATGGAAAAAGTAATAAGATCACTGAGGTTTACTCAGAAAAGGAATATAAATTATGCTGAATGGTCATATTTTTTGTATTGGTCGTTTTACTGCTTACGCGATACAAAAGACATCAACGCGTCATTGTCAATTTTTGTCTTATGATATTTAGGCATAGTAAACAATATTGTGTAATAACATGGATAAAGTAGATAATGAAAACTTTAACAGGTATAAAAGAGCATTCAGTCTCTTGTTATCATTTCGCAAGTATACGTAGCTTATAGCTATGACCAAACCATGACTTCTAAGCTTCGTCCATTTTCGTAACTGATTTTTCATAACTAGCTATAAAAATTGTATTTTTTTCTTGCTTCCATAACCAGTTACGAAAAATAAATAAATTGTCGTTTTTATAACCAACTGTCATAAACAGTTACGATAGAAGATTTTTTTTCACATTTAACTGGCATACCAAATAAAAATACATAAAAAAAAAAATAAAAAAAAAAAAATACCTATTACTGCTTTCACGCACTATGTATTTTTTTTTTTTATTTATTTATTCAAAGGTATACAACAAAAGGCAACGCAACAATCACTTATAAGTAAACACCGCTTGTGTACAAAAAGATAACCAACAACAGTTAACGTTACAATATTATATTAATTAATATCCTTAAGTTGACGAAATAAAGGAGGCAGGTGAGCAATGTAGTTAGCCTATTGTAAATTAATTTTGTTGCGACCTAGGTAACTTCTATGTTTCAAAATCAATCCAGTTATGTACGAAACCCTTAGTATGCGAGTCTGACCCACACTTTTTATTTTTTTTAATGTATAGGACACATGAATAAATGATGCCGTGTTGGTTCCTGGTGGAGTAGAATAGGACCACACCACCAGTTCTTCCTGTGGGTGTCGTAAAAGGTGACTAAGGGATAGGGCTGTTCTTCATCCGACAGTAAACATACATAACAAAGTGCCTGCTAGACTCAGCTAGACTTAGCTTAGTGGTTAAGGAGTCGGCCTTACGATCGAGAGGTCACGGGTTCGAATCCTGGCCATTACACTACCGACGTAAACCCACACTAGCACAAGCAATTTAGCTTAGTTGGAGGGGTTAGAGAGAATATTAGTAACTTCGGTTCTAATACTCTTTAAAAAAAAATAGGCTCGCCCCCTATTACGTCGAATGACCGAAAATCATAATTGGCGAAACGTGGGTGTATACACACCGCTGCCTACCTCTTCGAGGATTTACAGTCGTGAGTATATGTATCTAGAAGATGGTAAAAAGATATGTCGAATCTATAGAATATATATCTATCTATTCTATAGATTTGACATGCTTATCGCGTGTCAATTTTCCAGGATCCAATATTTCGGCGCTGTTTCAAGCTCCGTCCGTGATCATGGCGCTTGTAACAGCGCCGGAATATCGGATCCTGGAAAATTGTCACGCGATAAGCATGTCAAATCTATCCTCGAAAATTATAAGAAACATGGAAAATATCCCTGCGAGTGTTTTACTATCAATGTAAATGACCATATCAATATCAAAATTATACATAGATAGATACCACCATTATGCTAAAATGGCAAGAAAAAAAAACCGCGGTAGCTTTGTGGTATGGGTAATGGACTGCTGAGATGAGGTCTCGGGTTCGATCCCAGGTTTACCATGGCACACGCCAATGACTTTTCGATGCTTTTCGAAGTTATGTGTGTATTTATCGCAGGTTTATATGTGCCCGGTTAATGGCAATAGGCTCGCCACCTATTAAATTGGGACCTAAACATAAACTGGCGAAACGTGGGTGCTAGCACCTCTGCCTACCCCTTCGGGGAATACAGGCGTGAGTTTATGTTATGTGTGTATGTTATGATGGTAAGATGCTAATAATACTAAAATGGTGGTCTTCAGTTCAACGTCTCAATAGAAGGATATTGATCGCATTCCCGCGACCTACAACAGGAATGAGATCAGTATTCCACTCGGGCGCAGCCGGCGCGGCGGCGACACCACAAAAAGTCGTCTCGGATCAAATTTACGATTAACCAACAATCGAAATATCTCACTTGTAAATATTTATCGTCGAGCTGTCACGGCTCCGGGTATTTATAATTTTATTGAACACATTTATTTGTGTGACTCATGAGCAAATGGCGGTATGTTGTCTGTCTGTCTACCCTGCAGGGAGAAAAGCATGAGTATATGTATATCGTATTGGTTTACAAATTTGCAATCGATTCAATCTTTAAATATTATACAAATACATTCATTTTTGTATCAAGGCGAGGTTTGTTTTGTTATAATTGATTTATTTTGATAACTATATTTTTTACTTTTTCAATATTTTTTCTGAAAAAGGTTTCTCTCTTTATATACCCAGAGCGGCGCAAATACTTTTTTTTATTGATTTGTCCTTGCAACTATCGTTAAAGGATTTACTAATGAAATAGTGTAGCCATCTTATTTTATATCTTTGCATATGGACATCTGTAAATTGACGTCTAAAAATGCCACAGTGGAGTTTGTTGCTCCGTTTCTTCTCCACCAGCGCCTTGGAAGCGGTGGTAAACTTAGATTAAGTAGAATTAAAATTGACGTCAATAAGAAACAATTCTATATTGAAAAATAAATGACTATGACTATGACTATAGTGTATACAAATATTGGCAATTTTTTTTTTTTTTTTTAAAGAATATTAGAACCGTAGTTACTAATATTCCCTCTAACCCCTCCAGCTAAGCTAAATTGCTTGTGTTAGGAGTGGGTTCACGTCGGTAGTGTAATGGCCAGGATCGAACCCGGGACCTCTCGATCGTAAGGTCGACTCCTAAACCACTAAGCTACCGATGCTTTTTACAACTATCGAACCTGTGACCGACGAAGCAGTCAAACGCTCACCATTCCACTAAGATTATTAAACTCTTAACAAGTAGGGTGTGATGTCTGGTATACCACACGCGGGTACGTAATGCGTATACATTGATATAGAAATTATTACGTGGAATTTATAGTGCTTTTCGTCGGCTTCCGTGTGGCTGTGAGTCAGCGAACGCGAGCGTATTATTAGCCGGCTAGGCGGCTATTCCTGTTCGCGCCGACATCAAAGAATAAATAAAAGTTTCATAGACATGACAACAGACGTTCAAATAGTCGAAAGTCTATTGTATTCACATTGAAAGGTAGTGCAAAAAGTTTGTTGTTATGTATTTGTCACGGTATTCCATTTCTTTATAGATAAGTTATATAAATACTTTTATTTTGTTATAGAAAAAATATATTGTCTTAATCTTCATGCTAATATTTGTGAAAAGTTTGGATGTATGACAGTTTTTACTCAATGACGCAAGAGATTCAGCAGAGATAGTTATAGTATGGAAAAGTATATAGGCCTTTAATTCCAGGAATAGCATCTTGTACTTTGTAAGTAATATACATAGGAAATCTAATACTTAGTGTTCTTAATGGTTCACAACCTTACCTCCAGCCTAGCACCACGACCCACAGTCAGCTTGCGGTTTTAGTCGGTTCGAGCCCGAAATAACCTCCCCTTCCGGCTCCGGCAGGTATGTATCCAAGGGGATATCCGCACGAAAAAAAAAGTACTTAATGGTTTAAGTTTATTTGTCACTCGATCTCGCTAAAAACGGTTTAGCTGACGCCACACAGATAGATAATCACTTGGACAAGGACATACAATAGGTACGGTTTATTCTTATCTCCTTGAGATATTATTCTAATTTATACATGAAGCCGATTCATAGCGGAGACACGGGTCACAACTAGTTTTAAACACAGCTGATGTAAAAGTATAACAATAGCTATCTGTCTTCACTTTTACTTTTTTATGAATGAGCGGTGTTAGATGAATGGGATTTGGAATCACGAGTTTGACGGGTCTGCGGCTGTCTATCGAAAGCCTTAATTATTCGGGCCACACCCATTGTGTACGGGTATAGTTATCGTGCAATTACTGCGGCTCTCTTGTAAACCGCTAATTAATTTGTAAAACAAGCCGATAATTGTCTCGTTTCCCGTGTGATAAGTTAATACATTATTAATTAAGTGGCTGAATGTAAGCCACATTCAGTGTATGTGTATGTAACTTTTATCAAACAGTTTTCAACAATAATGTTCTACCTTCTACGTCATACACAGAACACGTGCTGTAAGTTAAGTAGCTTACAGCTTACAATGCGGATAAACATACATAGATACATTTTCTTTTTTATTTATTGAAACAAAAAGGATTAAGTAGGTAGATCATCATCATCCAACAATTACGTCCAAATGTTGCACTTTTGAACCTGGGGTCCGTTTATTGTTTTTTAATGGTATCGAAAAACATTGGAAAAAATGAAATGCTCAAGTGAGACTCGAACTCACGACCTTTCGCTTACAGGGCGACTGCTCTACCAACTGAGCTATTGAGCACCTGAGCAGTTGCCCTGTAAGCGAAAGGTCGTGAGTTCTAGTCTCACTTGAGCATTTCATTTTTTCCAATGTTTTTCGAACTTAACAGTTAGCATAATAAATGCTATAAAAAATTCATTCAAATTTTAATGGTATGTTGAATTTTCCGGAAGCGCCTGCCGTCTAATTTCCTTACCCCAAGAAAAACAAAGCCTTCTCCGTTATAGGGCACACGATAAAAAAATTGTAGGTACTAAGGAAAAAAGCTGCCGTAGAAATGCGATCAGTATTCTAGTACGATCTAGTTCAAAACAATATTGCTATTGATACATTCTTATCAAGAAAGCTCACGTAATGACGGTCAACGACCGAGACGTCCGGTAAATAAAAGGCATCGTCTTCTTTTTCATCCGAGAGGTATCCCGGTTTCAACCGAAGCTTTCACGTTGAGCCTGGTTCCACTTACTCCTTTTCTTTCCGTTTGACCGACCAATCACAAGCGCAAATAGCAGTTGCAGCGGCTTGAAGGTGAGGTTGGCTTGGCGTTGTGCGTATGGTTAGACTTTACTGATTAATTTGTTAAAGTTTATGCATAAGTACATAGGTGAACTTATGCCTTGATCACACGCACCGAGTGGACTGGCGATACACTCGAGTGAGTGCACTCGGCACATCCTCGCTGCGTGTGAACCTAGCGCTGAGTATTTTGCACGTATATCGTACTCAGCCGAAGCACTGTCTCGTCACTCCACTCGGTGCGTGTGCTCAAAGTATTACGCCACAAGCAGCATAACCAAAGGTTGTGTAGAGAAAGACTCAGTAGTTGCATTATTGAAAGTAACATTATATAGAACAGACCCTTGCACTAGGTTCTTTGGTTTGATTTGAACCGAGTTTTCAGATTTTACTTAATGACCAAAAATTGTAAGCTTTGGTCCTAACGAAATCGGAGTAGGTGAGCCCATAATATTTCTTTAGGTATGAAGAAAATATATCTTTACTCTATGCAAGTACGTCTAAACAGTTATGAAATTCTTGTTGCAATTTGTATACTCTGTGGCGATGACCTTTAAGAATAAAATAATTAGGACCGTCTGCTATCACAACTTGGAATGTGTTCTTCATTTCGTTTATTTTTTTCAGTACGCTGGGAGTGGCGCATGTGGCCGGGATGTGCAAGCCAGACCGCAGCTGTTCAGTCAATGAGGACAACGGCATCGCGCTCGCGCACACCATCACTCATGAGCTGGGACACAAGTAAGAATAACTACATTTCACTATATCTTGTCATTGGGAAGAATGGAAAGAGAGGAAAAGGTACTTTTTATAGGAAATCCAACAATTCCGTGAACTGAAGGAGGCCGCTGCTTTACAATCGTACCAAAATGGTCTTTGAGGTGCATCAAAGCAGTATGTATTTGATAGTGACAATAGCACTTCCCATTTTCGCCATTGCACGGAATCTGACGCTAGAGATAGACTGAAAACTTTTAGATGATTTCTGAAAAGAGGTCATCAACTTCAAACTTCGAGCTTTAATACAAACTTTTGCCTCGGATATACCTCGGGACACGTATCTTGGACCTAAATCGCGAGACAAACGAGGCCCAGCGCACGCGGGTTGTTTTGTATTAATCTATGCTTGGTGAATTTGAGCTCGTCCACCACCGTAGCACCCCGTGCTGTCCCCAGTGTAGAGCACAGCTACTACATTTATAGGTCCAAGAAACAGCAAAAACGCAATTAATGCGATCAACTGTACGAGGACTATTTTCTTTACTGAATCATTTGGAAGAGCGACCCGATGTCCTACATGAGCGACAAAAGCGACAGCGCGCGTAAGCCATATTTACGCATGGCGTCAGAACGCGTCGCGTTAGCGCGTTTGATGCTCACGTAGGACAATGCCTTTTATTCCCACACCTCGTAACAAAAAAATACATGACGCATTTTAAACGTAGACCAGTAGGTTATCTAGAAACAACGGTAGCGTACGCGGGCTGAATGTTTAATTGCACAGAATAGATAACAAAAGTACTGGTAATAGTTGGAAGCTTTTTACCCGACTGCGTCGTTGACCGTAATATTTTTAAACATCCATACTTCCATACTAATATTATAAATGCAAAAGTAACTTTGTCTGTCTGTCTGTATGTTACGCTTTCACGTCTAAACCACTGAACCGATTTTGATGAAATTTGGTATAATGGTAAATTAGACCTTGAGAAAGGACATAGGCTATGTTTGGTCGCGATAACCGACACTACGCGGGCGGAGTCGCGGGCAAAACTAGTAGGCAATATTTTAAAGGAAAAGAACACGACTCTCGCGTTTCCGACAAATATTCCTATTCATGGCTTTTTCAAATGTTTGGGAAGTATTTAATAGACTGTCCTGCGTATAGTACTCATTTGCTCCACGTACTCAAAACACTTCAGCAATGTATTTTTCTACAACGCTATACTTATATTGTATTTCTAGAAATTCATGTTCCAGAAACCTTCGAAGATATACAGTAAATATTCAGGAGTCATAAAACATCGATGGACTTAAATAAATTCTCATAAATTTCACATTTATACAGTATGATAACATTTTAAACTGATTTATTGGTACTTTACCGTGAAGTATGTCAAAAATATTTTAAAGATATATTACTTTTTCGCCATCGATACGTAAATATAGATTTGGAAAGCCAAGCATCATCGGCCATTCATACCGCAAACGACGTGATAAGGTTGCGATAGATTCACATCGGTTTTAGATAAATAGGTTACAAAAACATTGCAGCAGTTATTACTCAGTAATAATCGCCACGAACGTACACAACCGAACGGATACAGTTTCTTCACTCATATTTGTAAACATACTGATAAATCATCATCGTCCCAGCATCATCGTTATTGTTATTATAATAGTTGGCAACTCAATGGTTAAGGAATTGGCCTTACGATCGAGATATCTCGGGTTTGAATTCTGAAACCACAAAATTCGAATGTACGTTTCATGGCAGACACAGATCTGGAACATAATGTATTTTATTTTCAATTTAATAGTCTCCTTATTATATAGTACCTTGAAAAAATTGAATCTAAATGTGGATCCCATAAAAAGTTTACAGAACAGTACGCATGTAACGTAATATACATTGCGGAGTGCTATTTCACAATACCACATCACACGAACGACTTATTTCTAAAATATACAAACACTCGCCAATTGTATCGTATAATTCGAACCCGGCGCCGTATGCTGTGATAAAAATATATGTAAGACTAACTATGCTTGCGGCTTTATCCACGTGGATTTGAATCTAAATATTTTACGCAGAAACCTGTGTAATATCTAAGGTTCTAAACTAAAAGTATCCTTAGTTACGCCTTATGTTATCAGTTATCTAGCAGTATCATTACAAATCAGCCCAGCCATTTCAGAGAATCACAGTATCAGAGCAGTTAAACAGACAGACAGATAAATAAGTATTTAAAAAATTGTTTACCTGTTAATTCCTATGCCGCACCACTAAGACCTGAAACTCCCTGCCAGCCCACGTGTTTCCTTCTTCCTACAGTCCCGGGTCCTTTAAGCGGGGCGTGAAGTGGGGATTTATCGCACGATAAAAAAAAAAAAAAAAAAGCGGGCGTGAAAAGGCATCTGATGAGGCCGTCAAGCTGAGTGCCACCACTGTTATAATCTTTCGTTCATATTACGCGCGTACCCGAAGGTTCTATTGTTTCATGGTAGTTCCCCGGTTACCGTTCAAAAATCTATTGCTATAAAATCGCAAATTTTTATAAAGCTTATTTAAACAATGTCATTTTTAACTGCTAGACTAACAGAACAATGGCTCAACAGAACAAATCTCTCTCAGTTTATCTAGTTTTCATCACAAAGCATAAACATAGATTTGTAACGTGTATTACAAGCCGGGCAACTATGCGTATTATTGTTAGCATTATTTTGGAAATAAGTGCTAGTTTTATTTGGCAACCGTTGCGAAGTGCTTCGGTTATCGATACTGAGTCATGTTTCCACGCCAAGATTATCGCAAGGACGTCGAATTTAAGACAGAAAATAATGAAATACTGCTATATCACTCTGCTAATATTTGTTGCAGTTTTGTTACATAATTATACTATTAGGACGGTCGCACACTAGACGACATACTGTACCTAAGTTAGAATAGAATAGAACATTGTATGCCTTAGAAATGTAGTATTACGTCACTGTATCTGCTGAGTAATATACCCTCGACGTAGCCATTGTACGCACATTAGGATGGGCATATGTCCAGCAGTGGACTGCGTTGGGCTAATTGATTGTTTGATTGACCATACCCCCCCTGCCGGAGCCGGAAGGGGAGGTTATGTCGGACTCGAACCGACTAAAACCGCACGCCGACTGTGGGTCTTGGTGCTAGGCCGGAGGTGAGGTTGTTATAGACATATCCCTCGCACCCCGGCTGACCCAGGGCCATCCCTTACGGAACAACACCAAGGGAGTCACTCTCCTACTGCCGACCCTGTAGAAACAGAGAGTTTATGTGCCATCAGTGCAGAAGACAGAGCAGGACAAGCCTGTGGTCTTCCCACTGATAGATAAATTCTCTAGATTTGGCTTTAATAACACCCTATCCCCGATAGGAAAAGATCATCGGACAGTCAACACGCCTCGCGACTAAGCACAGTACAGTAACAGCTTTCAACTAAAAGCTGTTGTTACAGTATATTATGTGTATTAGACAAGCGCCACAATCATAATACAAGCACATGTTATGTAAGTTGTGCAAACAGTGCGACACAGGCATTGACCTTCTCTAGACATATGAATGCATCATTCGCGAGTACATTGCCCCCGGTGCATTGACGCCGCACTATCGGCCCACACAAGTGCATATTTTTTTCAGTCTTATCTTGAATAAAGAATAAGGGATAGGTTTAATAATAAACGGAACAGTTCGCAGGCGACAGACGTAAATGCGGGTCGCGAGTCGCGACTTGTGACATTTGCGTTAATGTGGTGCGCATACGCAACAAACAGTCGGTGTACTGCGGGATTTTATTGCGGCTCTTAACGCAGTGTAATCTCATGCTCTTAGTTTTATTTTTGCGTGTAACTTGCATATAAATAATATATTAATAGTGGTTTTATTTACAGACTCTTTTATTTCTGACTTGCTGCCCGTGATTTCTTTAGCGTGGCTATTATTTTGTTCATAATATCGCAAGTTTTATTGCTAAACGGAACACTGATTGTTTTTCTAAAATAAAAATAGTTTCACTTATACTATTTAAAATGCCATCAAAACTGGCTTAGCCACCTCGTATATTAATACGAATAAACAGTCAGAAACACACAGATAAGAGTTTAAGAACAATATTTTTATTATAATTGGTATCACGTATGCATTCATTAAAAAGCTTCCATTTTAATATTACAAACGGGCACTAAATTTTATTTTATAAGGTAATACGAGAACAAATTTATTTCAGTACTCATAGCAAAGTATATTCATAACTAATTAATATTCATGGTATATTCATAATTACATGATCCTATCGCTGCAACCGTATGACCCTGGTTGATAATTAAACTATAATTAGTGCATAATTATCACGGATATAATAACATGGACCCTGAAGATCTTTCTGGGGTCTCATACACCCGGTTTTTTAATCTGTTACAAACTTTCAACAGTTGCAATCTAGCATTAAATGATGAAGGGGGCAATAAAACAATGGTTAGTGATATTGAACGCAAACAGAGCATTCGTTTATTCGGTTTTGGACGCACGCCAACGGGTTTTCAGTCATCAGTAATGACTATAATGTATGTGGGATTACTCGTATATGTACTTATGTAGGTATTTTTATATGTGAACGTAAGTATGTACCTTTTTTTTGTGCGGAAATCCCCCCCCTTCCGGAGCCGGAAGGGGAGGTTATGTCGGACTCGAACCGACTAAAACCGCACGCCGACTGTGGGTCGTGGTGCTAGGCCGGAGGTGAGGTTGTCATCGACTTATCCCTCGCACCCCAGCTGACCCAGGGCCATCCCTTACGGTCTGGCCCTCCTCAGGAGGGGGGACAACGGTGTCCCCAACTCGCCCCCGGAATGGGGAGGCGCGCTAATCAGCGCACCGCCGCCGTGGCCTGCTTGTTTCGGGGTGACAGGCAGCTCCACCCGTCACCCCCAGGCCCAACGTAAGTACGTACCTAGCTTACGTGCATTGTATTGCATTTTGAGCTACGCAAAAAGGGTCATAGGTAAAAATTGCAAGTAAAGATTTGTACCTACATTGAAATCAAATGAAATATATTTATTCATGTACTAGCTGTTACCCGCGACTTCGTCCACGTTTATTTCGGAATAGCTCAAACTCATTATTAAACATGGTGGAAGATTCTCATCCCAACTGGAACGGAAGTACTCGAAATACTGGAAATAGTGAATTTTACGCAAAGGAAATATTTCTTTATTTTAAAAAAGAAACAAAACTGTATTCAAATCATTTCGAAAACTCGCTTGACATCTTCCACCTTGCATTTGTAAATTAAATATTATGAAGACAGTCTTTTGAGAGACTGACTTATAAATACAGGGCTAAACTACTGAAAGCTACGAAAATTGACAGACTTCTTCTATGGGCTTGGCAAATATTGCGGAAGGATTTTGAAAAATTCAACATTTTGCTGACGAAATCATTATCAAGTATGTGATGAACATTGTTATATGTGGACTTAACAATGTTCACCAGTTTTAATGGTTTAAATATTGTTCCTTCCTCCCAAATTCTTAAAACATGCTGCCGCCACTTACGAACTGAACAAATTAAAATAATAATAAAACCCGGTGCCTTGCACGCCCTGTGCAATGAGCAGTGGTTCTCTTCTTTGCCAAGCAATGGTGGGTAGTTCCAGTTTTATGACAAATTCCATCGACCACAGTCACATCGTTGTTCATTGATTTACACGCAGGTAGAGAAGAGGGGCGCAGTGGGCAAGAGAGTAAATACAGCATTGACTGGGATGGGGTCATATAGCCTCATTTTGCTATATATTCCTTGTATTGGTAAGCTTTTTTCCAGCAGATGATGTAGATACTTCCAAATTGATACTGGAGTTGATGTCCACGTGGCGGATTTTTTTGGTTTGATGAAATTTACCGGAACTGAGTGTTTCTCTGCCCACATTCAGTCTCTTTTATATAATAGGAGCATGGGTATCTTTTATATACCTAATACATAGGTTGGCTTCTCCTGGCATACTGTTATCATTTCTGTGATAGATTTACGTATTTACTATTAGATACCTACTTATTAGACGGAATCGATAATATCCCAGCGGCGTGTGTTGGTAGTCATCAGGTCACTAACATTGTATAATGTCTGCAGTTGCATAAAGACGTGGCTGTATTTTACCATTTCTACCGCACCACCGCGAGTGAAAGAGGCTATTAGTTAGGAGTCTTTCAACTAATCTCTCTTCCTTCCGTCAGTCACATACGGTAGAAATAATGCCACCTCGAACCAAGCTGTTCGGAACTTCATTTCTTTATCAGGCGGTTAAGAACTGTATTGCTCTGCCCACACATGAGTTTTATTCTTTTTAAGATCCGGAGTTTTTTTATATAGGACACGTCAATTTAACTTCACCTCGACTGATGTTAAGCTAAAGGCAAAGAAAGAAATAGGGTCACCATTATAAACGTGTACCATCTTAACAATGGTGGCACTCATCTTTATGGGATCATCAGAAGCCTTTTCACGCCCACCTTAAAGGACCCGGGACTGTAGGAAGAAGTAAACCGTGAGCTGGCAGGGATTTCAGGTCTTAATAGTGCGACATAGGAATGGGTCACCAAACCGCTTGGTTCTTGATGGAATATTCTGATCCGTATGTGGATGACATCTGAACCTTGCATGCGTTGTCCTGTGTAGGAAAGGAGAGGGTGGAACTAATTGGAATAGCTCATCAGAACATTCACCATGGTAGAGACAGTAATACGATAGGGACAACTATCTCCCAGAATACGTAATGTGCTTCAGAGAAGGTGCAACGATTTACTTCCTCCATGAGCGAGGCGAGGTGAAGTCAAATTGACGTGTCCTGTATAAAAATAAAAAATAAAAATGAGCGCGGCTTTGATGGTGATAGCTTAGGCTACCCATCACCCTAGCCGAAGCAGTCCCTGCTCTTCACGTTGAGACCGCCTATTTGTGATAGGTAACCAAGGCAGGTATACTGGGGTACCTAACCCCAGAATACCCCCAATGCCCCATTCCTCTGTTAAATTTTAATCGGTTTGATTCCAATATTGCGCTTGCCCCGATGTGGTGGAATCGGTATCAATGGGGGATACCAGTTTCAGTTTTATGACTTCTCAGGCAGGTGGAACCACTTTTTCATTCTCCGAAATGAAGAATTTTATATAGATCTAAGAATAATAAATAATAAGTTCTACTATTACTGTCACACAGCCTAGTTTTATGTACTACCTATAGAATTCTAAGCATAGAATTTATATTTTACTTCAAATAAAACTGTAAATACAATAAAATACAACAAATACACAATAAAATAAAAAAGTTAAGCGATAGTAAATAAAAAACCATAAAAAAGGAAAATTACATTTTAGACGGATTCGAACGCGACTCAGCTAAGTTATAAGTCCACCGCAGACGTATTGAGCCACAGTTACCATGAGATCATAGTGTGAAATAGACGTTTACATATTATGTCATAAACACATTCTGTCCCATTCCTTATTATAATAGCGTGATGATATTAATTATGAAAGCCAGGAGTCTTTTTACCGAACCAGCTGCTTACTAATTTGTTGGATTCGAGAGAAAATCGTTCGAAAACAATGTGAATTCTATCGAATCACTTGCTGTGCCGAAGATTCTGCAGCAACCTGACCTGACTTGGCTGAGATGTAGAACTCTGGCCTCTCGAAGTTCTTCAGATTCCTATGACCGAAATAATATCTTCTTGTAAGCATTGTTGCTTCTTTATTGGTTCGATCTATTCACACAATCACAAATTGTTTGCCGTGATATGCTATTATTGACATAACTTTTTTAATTATGAACCGATTTCAATAAAACAAACACTAAATGTTAAGTGAAGCCTACTACAATGTATTAATGAAAACCGCAACCAAATCCGTTCAGCCGATTCTGAGATTAGCGTGCACAAACTCACAGACAAACAGAGAAACAGATAAACAGATAAACAGACAAACAGACAAAAATTCCAAAAAACTTTGATTTGGCTTCTATTACTTTTATAAAGTCCCCCTATAACAATTTTTCTCATTTCCTTTCCATGTACAGACATCGATCGTTTACAGATTTATTATATGTATAGATTTATGAACGTCAAGATTATTGCTATATTTACAGCTAGATTCACAAAGCAATAGATAGCTAAGTGGTTAAGGATTTACGATCCTACCGACGACGTGAAACCACTTAGGAGTGGTTTCACGTCGTCGGTAGGATAGCTTGAGGGGTTGGGAGGAGTATTATTAATTTCTGTTAGTAATATTCTTTAACCAAAAACAAGCTTAAAATAAAAACTCATAGCCGCTCTTTTATCAAGTACATAAGATGCTGCAACACCATTTGCGAAGGAAGAATATCTCAATGTTAGGAAAGTGAGGAAGTGAAGTGTGTTTGAAATTACGTTGGTTGGGTGTGTACAGTGTGCTTTCTTTTTTAGCTAGTGTGTAAATTACTACGAAATTTACACACTCCTAAGTGCGTTATGTAGCTTTACAAGATGCCGAATGTTGCCAATGGCTTAAATTGAGTTAATACAACTATAAATGAATATGTATAAGACAATAAATGTATTCAAAGTTCGTGATGATACGATACGAATAATAAATATCTATTAAATAATAAATAACACTCTGTGACAAGTTACATATTTCCATTTATATTCAAGCTATAATGTAATGAGTATATCCCATAATATACACGATCAACGTGCCATCTAAGTATTTATTTCTATATTCTACGTGTTTTTCATAACCGCAAACAGGATATCATTACATCATTATAATATAAGATTAATATAATTATAATTTTCCTTTGCACTTCGCACTCGCAATATATTTGTACTAGGTAGGTAGATACTTAATCACATAACGTGATGATCAGCCTCGTATTGGTCTGAAAGAGCGCCACCGTTCGAGTCTTGCAATAAGATAACGACCCATACCAACGATGCTAATAGAGCCATTAAGATTAACCGTGTTGCCATACAACCGATAAACACCATTATTGTTGGATTATTACTGTCTTATAGACGAGGAATAATGGGTAGTACGGTACTTTAACTGTTTAAATTATTATCTGTTTATGACAATTGTAAACATTCGAGTATAATTATTTAGTGTTTTGCATTTGGCGTGGGGTAACTTTCGTGTGTACGGTACTATCATTTTGTATTTATTTTATTTGATTGAATACAAACAAAGGTGTCATACGTTGTCTAATGTACGAAACAGAGAACGCTCTACAAAACTGACGAAATTCCGATCTTGGCTGGACTTTTACTATTCTTCGTGAGAACGTCAAATCATCAAAAGCTACTATATGGTACCTAGTTCCGAAATCGGAGATAACCAAGAGTCAGATGGGGTGCGTGTGAAGGGCCCTGGCCCTGGGCAGTTTCAGTCGGTTTGAATCCAACATAACCGCCCCACTAGCCAGCAGGGTGATAGATATACACATTTTTTTTTACTAAGAAATCAGAACGTCCGTAGACATGGACATTCTGATTTCTTAATAAAAATAAAGATAAATAACATAACATAAACTCACGCCTGTATTCCCCGAAGGGGTAGGCAGAGGTGCTAGCACCCACATTTCGCCAGTTTATGTTTAGGTCCCAATGTAATAAAGATAAATAACATAACATAACATAACATAAACTCACGCCTGTATTCCCCGAAGGGGTAGGTAGAGGTGCTAGCACCCACATTTCGCCAGTTTATGTTTAGGTCTTAGGCCTATTACCATTAACCTATTGCCATTAACCGGGCACTTTGTTAATTTGTATGTTATTGATAAGACATCTTGATAATACCTCTTATTTAGAGTCTTTAATATAAATAAGACTCTAAAAAATATGTAGTTACTGAAATGATCTTATCAATAACATACAAATTAACATACATTTAATTAGGTAGGTATACCTAGATTTTGCACACTGTGTACAGGTTATGACTGATTAATGTCTAACACAAAATATACTGCAAAAAAGCATGTATATCAATTAGGTGTTAAAGGTATATGATATCTATTAGTGTTATCTTGTAAGTGTTTAAGTGTTAATGTTAGTAATTTGTCGCATAAATAGTATGTGAATATAAATTATAAGTAGGTGTGTATTCATAAAACTAATAGCTACCTATTAGAAAATTTTATCGAGTTACTGAGAGTTCTAAAGTATACCGTACCTACTGTAAAAGAAGAATGTTTATTGGTATATTTATAGCCATTTTATAGGGTAATATTTTGAAATTTGCCATAAGACCTACTATTTATCTATTCTGTGCAAATAGTGCAAAAGTGATTGATGTATTATTTAAATTTGGAAGCGCTCTCTTTTGGTTTGTACCTAATCTAAAAATGCCGATGAGAAGCCACATTCGAAAATCATTTTTTTTTCATGAAGCATAGGTTACAAAATAGGTGTTATAAATAATAATTCGAAATACTTCATGGTAATATTTTTGTTCCAGTTTCGGTTTATACCACGACACAGAGAAGATAGGTTGCAATCGTCGCACGGGGTCTACTTTACATATCATGACACCTATCTTCGAAGCGGACACCGTGCAAGTTGCCTGGTCGAGATGCAGCAAACGAGATGTCACCAATTTCTTAGAGTAAGTCTGCTAGATCATCCGAAGACCAAGCCCAGATTCATCCAAAGCTTTTAATCTGAAGCCTGCTCTTCTACTTCCTGCTCTTCTTCTACATTATTGTGTTATAGGAGCGACTACCGTCTGACGCCAACAAGATACAACACTGCTCTAAAACCTCGTCTGTCAATGAGCAGAACAGGGCCTCGATTCTGCTAAAACCAAACCATTGCGGTGCCGCAGCGACTGCAAAAAACGGCATTAAATAATAGACTTTAAAGCGATGCGGTTAAAGTTCAAAATTAAATGACTTTTTACAGAGTAATTGAAAAGTGTAATGAAACTTTTTTCATTTCATTTTGGACTTTAGGAGTATAGAAATAAAGTCTAAAATTTAATGTCATTTTTTGCAGTGATTGTGGCACGACAATGGTTAAGCTTTAACAGAATCGAGGGCCTGGTGTACTGGTTTACTTCATGGGGTGTGGGTTTAATATCACCTACCAATACCTACCTTGGTCTGAAAACTCTGAACCAAGATGTGGCGATTAATAAATACTAATAACCACAAGCTAGAGTACGGATTGGTTAACCACACGATCCTCCGAGAACATTTTAGCAAACTCTTAAAAATATGGGTATTTCTACTATTACTACAAGTGATGCATATTATCATTAAAATATTCATGATACAAATATAAAAGTAATTATAACCGGAGCAACAAGTTAGTTAATTACCGCCAAATCTGTTGCAATTAGGCATACAACTTTTTTAATTTGAAAGCTAACGAGTTTGTTTCGTTTTATACTTTTCCTTTAAATCGTTGACTCTAATTTATGAACGCTCTTTTGTATAAATTGCCAAAGGCTTTTAGCTCTTCACTTGATTTCACTTGCCTACACTTAAACAGGTCTATGTTTCCTTCCTTTATCGCACTTTTTACTAATTTGGTCTAATCGTTATGCATATTAGCTCCATTCATATTATCTGAATGTCTTCTCTCGGTAATTACAAACTACTAGGTACCTACTCTATCAATCCACCACTAGAATTTAAGTCTGACTGAACTAGATCATTGTGGAATGTACAGTCAACTACAAAAGTAGCTTAACAAATTCTAATTTATTGAACACTGTGGCCCCTAAACCTTACATAAAATTGTGAAAAAAAAACATTGAATATGTAAATTAAGTTTGTCTTCTGGTAATCATAACACTACATTTACTATAGACAGATGCATTGCAATATAAAAAAGATTTGTAAAATATTTTAGTGTTAATCAACTTATGGCGTTGACTGTACAAGCTAAACCTCAAACAAAATATTCTCCTAATAAATGAAGCCTGAAAGTATTTTGCTTGAAGATATCTTAAGAATTTATCAAATGGGCCCAGTCTCGAGTCCAATTTTAACAAAACTACATGAAGCCTATAACTTCGATCTTATTACTTACAAACATACTCCTAATTTTATTTTAATAAAGATAATTTTATTGATTTAAATACACAAAGAAATTCAATATTAACTTCACAATATATAAACAAAAATGTAAAACAATTTAAAGATAAAAATAAGAGGAAGAGACTGTAACTTTAGGCATCGTATAATTCCTCCCCATGGGCCTCTACTGATACCGTACCCTAAAAGGCTGGCGGCATTACCTCGCTAAATAGCAATACCAATTCTTTGAGCAATGTGCACGCACTCCTAATTGTATTGAAAGTACTGAATATGTGATACATTCGGAATAAGGGAAGTTTAACTTTTACTTGCCCATGAAAATCCCGTGCATAATACTGACATTATATATAGAGTCGTAAGGATAGTATTATGTACGAAACTTTCACGTACGAAATGACCATTTTAAGTTATATGTTCTGTGGTTATGCTATGTATAGTGTTAACCATATTTCAATGCCTTCCCCAACTCTATGCGCAGGGCTATCGATTGAGTGAAGTGATCGACAAGGGGACAACTATTCGGGACAGCATAGGAGTGTGACGTGTGGTCGCTCCATATTATATTGAATATAATTATGTTATTGTGGCAGTAGTTTAATTTCTATCTAACAGTTCAGAAGTGAGATCTAGCTACGCCTACTAAAGTGATGCCTACCTAACGTACTCGTAGAGTTATACATAGGCTTATCGTATCGTGCCTAGTGTGTGTACTTGTTAATTGTGGTAAAAGAGGACACTTGGACACTTACTATAATGTGGCGAGAAAAGACGGGTGTGTGTGCTACCAACCCATATTGTTGTGCTTTGGACGATTGCATTATACCATAAGTGAACTATAGGTATATGGTATTGCCGTAAGAAGTGACATTTTTGTATGATCACGTTTAAGATAAATAAAATTGCAGAAGAGAACATTTTGGGTTAAAAGGGATAACCACTGGTTGGAGGTTTCATTTCAACGTACCTATTGAAAGTTGCATTAAAAGTGTTGAAATTAAGAACATTCCTGGATCATAATTATTTACCGCAATCAACTAGGCGAACAAAGAACTAAGTTAAGACATTCTCGTACGGGCGCAGAACGCCTTCCGGTGACGTACCAACAAAAAAATCCATTCAAGTGCTAGCGTCGTCGGCTCCGCTGTACGCAGTCCCTTATCGCCGCGGCCCTTCACTATCAAATCAACGAACTCGGTCAGATTGTTACTATGTGATCGTATTACTTTTTTTGGCCAGTTCAGCGAAGTGTCTATAAATAGATTTAAAGAAAGCTACCATCAGGCGAGGTGAAGTGAAATCGACGTACCTTATATAAAAAGAAAGTAGTTTTATAAATCGATGGTATTTGTATATATTTTGGACACGATAACCCTTTTGTGTGTACCCATTTCGTACTTTACTGGCTTATAAGATGGGACGACACAACACAAGGAGAAGATCACACAGTTATTCTTCCTCGAGCTCGAATGAGAAGAAAAGCCGTTCTATCAGTAAGAAATATAAAAGGAACCTAAAAACTAGTGAAAGGCGGACAGAACCTCCGGAGATCCTGGTAATGGAAATGATGGAGAAAATGATCATAGAAGAAAGGGCTGAACCTATTAAATATTATAATATGAGCGAACACAGAAAGCCCAGACGTGAAAAACACGTAATTAATGAGGAGATAAAATGTGAGTAAAAGTAAACAAGGGATGTCTTGTGAAGTTATTATTAAATAATCAACCGAACCAGTCCAGTTGAGAAGTTTCGACTGTATTGTTCAAGGTCCAGTGTTATATAAAATAGTGGAAACAATATAACGAACAACTCGGAAAAGGCTTACTTATATCACTGGTCAACGAGTATGTGGATGAAATGGTATGAAGTTATGTTACTGTAATATAGAGATGACTAATAAATTGATTGACAATGGCTCTTTTTTATCATGACATAAGAAAGTGGTAAATCAAGGCAAAATCAAAATCGTGATGTGTATGTTAGATGAAGATTTGGAACGAGATGATCAATCCTCTATCAAATCTCGATGAAACTGGTTAAAGATCATAAGATTATTATATCAATAGTTGCTTTGCCACACCATAAGAAAGTGGTTACTCAAGACACAATCAAATCGTGATGTGTTTGAATGAAAATTTGGAACGAGATGATCAATCCTCTATCAAATCTCGATGAAACTGGTTAAAGATCATAAGATTATTATATTAATGGTTGCTTTGCCGCACCATAACAAAGTGGTTACTCAAGACACAATCAAATCGTGATGTGTTTGTTAAATGTAGATTTGTAACGAGATGATACATTTATTTATATCCTATATCAAATCTAGACGGAACTGGTGAAAGACTATAAGATTGTCAATAGTTTGCTTACGTGCCATAAGTGGTCGAGACAGAGAATAAGTCTATGCTCGAGACAAAAACAGATTAAGTGTAGATATCAGATGAATATTTGGAATATCCTCTATGAAATCACGAGCCTTTGATGGCGATACTTTGAGGCTGGATCGAGGTTGTATAAGTCACTGCCTTCGGGGTGTCAACGTGACATTGCCTAAGGGGCTATATCAAGTCACTGCCTTCGGGGCGTCAACGTGACATTGCCTAAGGAGCCGTATGAAGTCACTGCATTCGGGGCGTCAACGTGACATTGCCTACGGGGCCGTATCAAGTCACTGCCTTCGGGGCGTCAACGTGACATTGCCTAAGGGGCCGTATCAAGTCACTGCCTTCGGGGCGTCAACGTGACAGTGCATAAGGGGCTATACCAAGTCACTGCCTTCGGGGCGTCAACGTGACATTGCCTAAGGGGCCGTATCAAGTCACTTCCTTCGGGGCGTCAACGTGACATTGCCTAAGGGGCCGTATCAAGTCACTGCCTTCGAGGCGTCAACGTGACAATGCATAAGGGGCTATACCAAGTCACTGCCTTCGGGGCGTCAACGTGACATTGCCTAAGGGGCCGTATCAAGTCACTGCCTTCGGGGCGTCAACGTGACATTGCCTAAGGGGCCGTATCAAGTCACTGCCTTCGGGGCGTCAACGTGACAGTGCTTAAGGGGCTATATCAAGTCACTGCCTTCGGGGCGTCAACGTGACATTGCCTAAGGGGCCGTATCAAGTCACTGCCTTCGGGGCGTCCACATGACAATGCCTAAGGGGCCGTATCAAGTCACTGCCTTCGGGGCGTCAACGTGACATTGCCTAAGGGGCCGTATTAAGTCACTGCCTTCGGGGCGTCAACGTGACATTGCCTAAGGGGCCGCATCATGTCACTGCCTTCGGGGCGTTAACGTGACATGGCGTTGCCTCGCTTCAGGTTCATTTTCAGGTGGTTACTGCCTTCGTGGCGTTAACGTGACCTCTAATAAGAGGCCGCATCATGTCACTGCCTTCGGGGCGTTAACGTGACATGGCGTTGCCTCGCTTCAGGTTCATTTTCAGGTGCCTCAGGGGCTTAAAACGAGATCGTCTATGGCGCAGTCTTCTTGGCACTAACGTGACGTTTAATAAGAGGCCGCATCATGTCACTGCCTTCGGGGCGTTAACGTGGCATGGCGTTGCCTCGCTTCAGGTTCATTTTCAGGTGCCTCAGGGGCTTATAACGAGATCGTCTATGGCGCAGTCTTTGAAAACCTGGTGATGTTACGAGCTTGGATGTCAACCGCATACTCCTACGAGGACGCAGGAGAGTCAGGAAGGCCGAACTGTTAACCATATTTCAATGCCTTCCCCAACTCTATGCGCAGGGCTATCGATTGAGTGAAGTGATCGACAAGGGGACAACTATTCGGGACAGCATAGGAGTGTGACGTGTGGTCGCTCCATATTATTTTGAATATAATTATGTTATTGTGGCAGTAGTTTAATTTCTATCTAACAATAGGTACGAAATTATCAATAAATTGGAAAGCAGAAAATCCTACGCACATAATTTAATGTTTTGCCTGATCTAAATAGCGGGTCGTTAATAGGAACTCGAAATTTTATTATACCTACCTACCTATATCTAAAAGTTGCAACATTATAATATGTATGTTTCATATTTTATGCATAATATAATTTATTCTATTAGGAATCCCTCTCAGACGGCTGTGGAAGAGACCTTTGTACCTAGATACCTTACCTATATTTTTTCTTTAAATGATTAATTAATTAGTAATGGTTTGTCTTACGAGTGGGTTCAGATCGATAGTGTAATGGCCAAGATTCGAACCCGTAATCTATTGGGTAATATGCTAATTAATTACATCTAAGGCCTCTCGGGGTGAAGGTAGGGGATAAAAATGAAATAGGATCACGAATAGTCACGATACTTTCTCGACACTACTACTGCTGCTACAACCGAGACCTAATAACCTTACCCGGGAATGGAACCCGAGACCTTAAGCAGCGCAGTCGACCTACAGATGCACTACCAAGGCATCTGTATTTGACATTGGGTATTTATTTGATATCTAGCAAAGACATGAAACTGTTGTGAAATGAGACGCGTACGTTTATAGCATAGGCCCTGTTCGCACTCACAAATCATTGTGAAGTGTGTAAACGCGCTCGTAATTGTGAGAAATGTACTGTAATGAATCCAATGGGCGCGGCTCCTGTTCTGCATCAGCTGTTATTTGCTCAGCTACGCACAAAACTTATTGTGTGCTACGATTTTATGATCATCCATTTCCTAATACATCTGAGTAGATTTCTATGAAGCTGAAAACTATTTTACACATAATATATGACGATTATATACTTAAATGTTAAATGGTTTTACAGTGCGGGTTTGGGCGAATGTTTGAGCGACCGCCCATCTCAAGAAGACTACGTGTATCCTGAGGATCCTGCTGGTACGTTTTATTACTTCATATAAAATCAAGAAGCTGTGTACAGTCAGCATCAGAAAGATACTGAACAAAGTGCTCAAAATGATCTTATTTCTTTGGTTTTCCCTCCTTCCTGAAGTCCGTATGATCAACAACTTTTTGATTTGCTGTCAATACCTTAGTTTTAAGATCATCTTGAAACTCTGCAGTCAAGATATTTTTGACGCTGATCTTACAACTTCCACTGTGTTAAAAAGGGATAATGCGGTTTAGTCTGGGCACAAATAATATAGGTACTGGGTAAAAACCTTTGGTCTGGGTGTTTCTATGTATAATATGTATATATTTACAAAAAAAAAGTATATAAGTATGTTTATCCGCATTCTAGATTCCATAACACAAGCTATAAAAGCTTACCTTGGGTCTAGATTCCAGATAGCGTTGTGTAGAATGTTGTGGACTATTTATTTATTTAAACCGATTTAAGATAGTTTTGTGAGATATTCCTAATCCTTTTTTTCTTGATAGGTGTAACATTCGATGCAGCAAGTCAATGCCATATGCAGTTTGGAGCGGAAGCCGAAGTGTGCGCAAACCTGACCGAGCTGTGTGAAATTCTTTGGTGTATGGTGAACAACTCTTGCAAGACTATGTTGCGGCCAGCTGCTCCCGGCACCACATGCGGTCCGGATATGGTGAGATATATCTACATCTACTTATACACATACATTTATTACGTCTTAAATCCTCGAAGAGGTATAGGCAGAGGTCCATATATCCATATTTCATCAACTTTCATTTCCGGTCCCACGTAATAAGGGGGCGAGCCTATTGCTGTCAACCAGGCACTTTGTCAACAGCTCTATGTTTCTATCGGATGGATTCATCCGATAGAAACATAAAGCATACAGTCCCGAGTCCTTTAAGCGGGGCGTGAAAAGGCATCTGATGAGGCCGTCATGCTCAATGCCACCACTGTTAACATGGTACATGTTTACGATGGTGACCCTCTTTCCGAGACTTTGCCTTCAGCTTAACATCAGGAGAAGTGAAGTCAAATTGACGTGTTCTATAAAAAAAAGCAGATGACAACAATCCTATCCCTAAACAATTTGTCTCTGATTAAAATTATGTTCTGTTTTTTTTTCGACAGTGGTGCCAAAATCAAACCTGTGTACCGCGAACACCGTCCCCTGCGCCAAGAGACGGCGGTTGGGGCGAGTGGTCGGAGTGGAGTGAATGCTCCCGTACATGTGGCGCCGGCGTGTCCACGCAGTCACGCGAGTGCAACAACCCTGAGCCATACAATAATGGCGCTTACTGCATAGGAGATAGGAGTCGGTAAGTATTAGAATGCGATACAACTGCTTAGACAACAAACATTTCATCAAATCGACAACAGACCACTTGTCATGTAAAACGACGGGTACCTATACTTGAAATACAGTTTTGTTCACCATTCCAAAATTGTAATGAACAATGTGGGAATGACAAAATAGCTAGAAGGTACAGTCATCATCACAAGTAGCTCAGCAGATGCCAAGTTACCGACCGCGTAAAGTTAGGTAGATACAATAAGAAACAATACCTATAGAAGTTCACAGTACCTACATAAAGCGCTATTCATTTTTCTAGCTACAAGATCTGCAATACAGACCCATGTCCGATCAACGAGCCAACGTTCAGAGAAGTGCAGTGCTCAAAACATAACAATAGAACTTTTAAGAACGAGACTGTATCTGAATGGATACCATACTTCGACCAAGGTAAGTTTAGAAAATTTTAAAAGCTAATGTGAGTGCTACAAAATGTACTCCTTACAGTTTACCTATGACGGACCCTGAGCTCCGAGGGCACCGTGGCCTCAGATGCAATCAGGATGATACGTCTTAATGTAGATGATGATTATGAGAGTTTACCTATTGCTGCCCATTCAACTTCTGCCAGCCATAGCAACCGCAGGCAAAGATAACCCCATCCGACCAAATCTTGCTTTGGTAACTACTCATACTTATCATCATCCTCCTAATCTTTTAGATGTCGGCTTTCAGACTAACTATTTTATTTTTATTTATTTATTTATACAGACCTTACCCTTCTATCATTACAGGTTGTTATCACCTAATGCGATAGCGTAGCTAAACTATTACTAATATATAAAATTAACTACGATGAACTTTAATATTTTCCGTGAAGTCACTTCAATCCCACCTCTGCAATCTTCTTGGCAATAACGAAGTTCTGTAGTTAGACTAGAATTGTCGGAGTTTTTGGGCTCCAATGACCCGTAACGAATGCCGTCACACTACGGGTAACATTCCATACCAAATCACGTCACACCATATCATGCATGACGTTTACTGAACCGGAGCCACGGCCGGCGGCGTCGCCAAAGGATTCTTTACTTTGTTTAAGACAGAAACTTTTGGGCGTGTCTGACTTTTCCAATGTATTCATTACTCAATGGTCATTCTAAACATCACACTTCACACGTTCGTGGCATGGAATTAGTGATGGAAATCAGTTAGCTTACGCTTTTTTTTATAATCAGACTTTTACCATTCCTTTAAAGATGATGATTGATATGATGTGATGTGAATTTATGCCGTGTTGGTACCCGGTGGCGGTGTAGTAGAAAACGACTAAGGGATAGGGCTGTTCTTCATCCAACAGTAAATATATATAGAATAGACTCGCCCCCTATTACGGGGGCCGAAAATCGTAGTTGACGAAATATCGGTGATAATACACCTCTGTCTACCCATTCGGGGATTCACAGCCGTGAGTACATACATGTATGTCAATTTATGGAAAAAAAGATGTCCGTTACAGCAATAGTCACTTACCTATTCTTATAATAAACGTATGCCTAACTTTAGATAAGCCGTGCGAGCTACAATGCCTGGCGCGACATGGCAACGAGATCGAGATGTTGGGCGGTTTCGTCGCTGATGGCACACCGTGCCGCCAGAGCGTAGGCGCTAGGGATATGTGTATCGCTGGTAAGCATACCTACTATATTGTACCTATTTTTATATTAAGCTAAGGTGTTCCTAGACTCACGCAGGTTCCTCATTCGATTGGGTACTCTGGGCCATAGCCCCAAGACTACCTTTATGAATCATGGTCTTCGTAGCCTCTGCTAGTTCAGTAATCAATGTGATCGTTTTTCACCCAGTACCTATCGAGAAAAAGAAGTGCTCAAGTGGGACTTGAACCCACGACCTTTCCCTTACAGGGGGAATGCTCTTCCAACTGAGCTATTGAGCCACACCAGAATCACTTCAAATTTTCCTCCTCTTTATATCCGTCTTTAAGGGCGACGGATTTAAAAAGTTAGCATAATAAATGCTATAAAAATTTCATTCAAATACCTACACAATTACTCAGTATTAGTAGAGGCAACCGCTGCGCTCGACATTCGCGTTTAGGTAGGTACCTCTAATGGAGATCTGGCTATACAAGAGCCTTAGATTATTTCTTGTTATAATTTATAAGGGTTTTATAAAAAGGATGTTTAACTATGAACCTTACAGGTGTGTGTTACAAAGTCGGCTGTGACTGGGAAGTGGGGTCGGACGCGGAGGAAGACCAATGCGGTGTGTGTAAAGGAAACGGATCAGCTTGCAAGACCGTGCAGGGCATCTACAATAAGGATACCTCGAGACAGACGGGCTATAGCGAGGTAAGATTGTTTGGATGACTTTTTTGGACCTCACTGACAACTCTTAGCGATTATTCGATGTTCAGCTTTTTGTACACCACTTTACTGGGTCTTTTTGCTTTTTTTTTCCTGCATTTCTATATGCAGTGTAGGATTTGAGTAAACCTATCAGAAAACCGACTTCTAAAAGGAGCAGATTCCATGTCTGAATCAATTTTTCTCACAAAATTCTTCACTTCCTAATTCGGAAACCGATATTTTGGCGGTCCCTGCTTACTTTTAAATGGTGGATACACTTGTGACTTCGATTGTATCCGAATGTATAATGTTTGGATTGTTATCATTGTTGATCAGGTGGCGGTGATACCTGCCGGGTCACGGAATGTGAAAATTCAAGAGAAAGTCAATCCAGGCAATTACATATCTATTGGAAGCGCGAAATCAAACAAAATATACCTCAGCGGAGCTCGGTAAGTCCAAAACAGCATCATTAGCGTCGCATACCCACTGTGGTATCAAGCATTTCTCAATCCTTGATGTTATTACAGAAATGCAACAGTGACAGAATATTTTCTGGCGGGTACGCAAGCCATCTACGAACGAGACCGCGACTGGGAAAAAGTACGAATAATGGGTCCACTTAAAGAAGACATCAAAGTATACGTAAGTCACTTACTTCTTGTTTTTCCGTTAGTCCTTGCCTTTTAAGATTCCACTTCTCGGGCCCGGAATCAGCTTTCCTACTTTTCGCTACGATACCACCAAGACTTTTGCGGCCACCGAGAACAAAGCTGGCGTGATGATGAATGACTCTTCTGGTTCAACGTGTGTATTGGCTCTCATTTATAAATAGCTATATGATTTCATCCCTGATTATCACACTTTCTTTCCTTGAAATTTCCACCATCTAAATCCTTTTTATAAAAGTAGGTATGCAGTTATCCGTGACAGCTTCTGTGGCGTGGCGATAGTGAAAGCGACTGCTACGCAGGAGATGCGGGTTCGATCCCCGCTCAGTGTAAATATTTGTAGGTGAATATGGCTATTTGCATTAGTTGTGTGTTTCTATGTGCCTATAATATGTATGTATTTACAAAACCCCCGTCTGGGTTACATCACGTATGTGGAAAAACTGGCTTCACTAGACTTCAGTCATGTTCAGTCTACCCTCAGACTGCGGGCGTTTAGTAGGTTCGAGACCGGCATAACCTTACCCAATAACTCCGGTAGGTACTTTCATGTCAAAAATCATTTCTGTATCTATATAAAATGTATATGCATGTGAAACGGAACTTACAAAACGTCAAACATGGGGGTAATCCGCGGGGATTTTCTTTTTTTTTTTTATATAGGACACGTCAATTTGAATTCACCTCGCCTGATGTTAAGCTAAAGGCAAAGTCTCGGAAAGAGGGTCACCATCGGAAACATGTACCATGTTAACAGTGGTGGCACTCAGCTTGACGGCCTCATTAGATGCCTTTTCACGCCCCGCTTAAAGGACCCGGGACTGTAGGAAGAAGGAAACATTTCATGTCATGTTCCGTCTGCTTCATGTTCAATGTTTAATCGTTCCAGCAACGCATTCACAGTGGACTCCACCGCAACCCCGGCGTCACGTACCAGTACACAGTGGATCGCCAACGCCAAAGGCGCCCACGGTTCAGCTACCAACTGTCCGCATGGTCTGCGTGTACGGTCTCCTGCGGCCTCGGGTACCAAAGGCGGGATGTGGAATGCTTTGATAACCATATTGACCGTATGTATTCTTATAAATAACTAGCTTTTGCCCGCGGCTCCGCCCGCGTGGATGTAGGTTATCGCGACCAAACATAGCCTATGTCCTTTCTCATGGTCTAATCTACCCCTATACCAAATTTCATCAAAATCGGTTCAGTGGTTGAGGCGTGAAAGCGTAACATACAGACAGACAGACAGAGTTACTTTCGCATTTATAATATTAGTATGGATAATAACAGTTTCTAGCATAGTGCATAAATCATTTTGGTTATTGAGGTCATATTTTAAGCAAACATATTGTAATAGATGACCCCGCTCCTCTTAGGAACCGTCACTTAGGTAGGTAGGTACTTGATATTACAGATATAATCGTTGTGTGTGTATGTGTGTGGTGTTTTATTGCGATTCAAAATGCCAGAAATGTTAAAAAGTCAGTATTAGATTTATCTCGTGTAACAAAGTGTCAAAATTATCGTGATCCAATCAAGTCGAACTGGGCCTTAATTATGCTAAAGCTAAACCACAGTGGTGCCACCGTCACTGCAAAAAACGGCATTAAATAATATACTTTAAAGTGATGGGGTTAAAGTTCAAAATTAAATTACTTTTTGCAGAGTAATTGAATAAGTGTAGTCATTGAATAGTTTTGGACGTTTAATTTTGAACTTTAGTCTTAAAGATATAAAGTCTAAAATTTAATGTATTTTTTAAACGTTTAATTTTGAACTTTAGTCTTAAAGATATAAAGTCTAAAATTTAATGTATTTTTTAAACGTTTAATTTTGAACTTTAGTCTTAAAGATATAAAGTCTAAAATTTAATGTATTTTTTAAACGTTTAATTTTGAACTTTAGTCTTAAAGATATAAAGTCTAAAATTTAATGTATTTTTTAAACGTTTAATTTTGAACTTTAGTCTTAAAGATATAAAGTCTAAAATTTAATGTATTTTTTTTGCAATGACTGTGGTGCCCCCAGTGGTTTAACTTTAGTAGAATGGAAGGCCTGTTTTATTGACTTAATTGTATTACCATCCGAACTAAAGGTGTACCTATACCATTATATCAGAAAAATATCTTAAAAGCAACAGGAATACATTTTTTTTCGTGCGGAAATCCCCTCGGATACCCCCCTGCCGGAGCCGGAAGGGGAGGTTATGTCGGACTCGAACCGACTAAAACCGCACGCCGACTGTGGGTCTTGGTGCTAGGCCAGAGGTGAGGTTGTCATAGACATATCTCTCGCACCCCGGCTGACCCAGGGCCATCCCTTACGGTCTGGCCCTCCTCAGGAGGGGGGACAACGGTGTCCCCAACTCGCCCCCGGAATGGGGAGGCGCGCTATTCAGTGCGCCGCCGCCGTGGCCTGCTTCTGCTGGGGTGACAGGCGGCTCCACCCCGTCACCCCCAGGCCCGCGCTCATGGGGGACGGAGGTCAGTCAAGCAACAGGAATACCAAGTTATTGACAGTTAATACCAAGGTATTAAGATCATTTTCGGTGCTTCGCTACTATTACTATCAAAATCGATCTGATGCTGACTGTACGACGACAACTAAGTACCTACTTATCAAATCAAACACTTATTTTCTGATCTGTGTTCAGTAACTTCTGATGGTGAATGAAGTGTAAAGCTTTTATGACAGATAATAAAATACATATAACATTCTAGTCTTAGTTTGTCTATACGAATAAAGTGTACTTAACTTAAAAAATCAAGTAGAATTTCTGAGAGCAAACAACTTCTAACTTTTGCCCGCGGCTCCGTCCGCGTAGATGTCGGTTATTGCGACCAAACATAGCCTATATCCTTTCTCAAGATCCCATCTGCCCGGATACCAAATTTAATCAAAATCGGTTCAGTGGTTTAGGCTGAAAGCTTAACATACATACAGACAGAGTTACTTTCGCATTTATAATATAGTATAGTTTATTCACGACTGATTTTTTTTTCTAGGAGTGGTGGAACAATCCCTGTGTTACCAGAACGAGCCACCGCACCATAACGAGTTGATGAAGCGGTGTGTACAGCCCCCGTGTCCTGTGCGCAAGATGCACACCCACTGGTGGGTCGGCAGCTGGAACCCCTGCTCCAAGTCTTGCCACATGCCGGTACGTACTTCTATTCTTTATCATCCTAGCGTTAATCCGTAGCGTGATACCTTTTCAATTTGGAATCTGGCCCTCCATTCTACTGAAGCTAAACTTTTGTGGTCTTAATTTTTTGCAGTAACTGCGGCAGTTACTGCAAAAAATTAAGACTTTATTTCTATACGCCTAAAGTCCAAAATTAAATGAAAATAGTTTCATTAGGTACACTTTTCAATTACTCTGCAAAAAATCATTTAATTTTGAACTTCAACCGCATCGTGTTAAAGTCTATTATTTAATGCCGTTTTTTGCAGTGGCGATGGCACCACTGTGGTTTCGCTTTAGCAGAATCGAGTCCCTGATTGAAATTGGTTCCCGTAGTCTATGGACGTGTGGAACATTTAAGACGTCATAATTTTGCTGCCAACCTGAGCGAACCTGGCAATTCAATTAAAGTATCGGTAGCTTACTGATACAAAGTCAGCCTTACGATCGAAAGGTCCCGGGTTCAAATCCTGGCCATTACACTACCGATGTGAACCCACTCCTAACACAATTTAGCTTAGTTGGACGGGTTAGAGTAATTTCGATTCATAATATTCTTAAAAAAAAAAATATAATATGAATTTAATTTTTCAGGGCGAGGAAGCGACGAAACAGCGCAGCGTGTACTGCGTAGATAAAATATCGAACAAAGTTATAAATGACTCCGAATGCATGCTAAGTAAACCGATCAGCGTCATCAAATGTGCGGATGTGCCTGCGTGTTAACGACCAAACGATGAACATACGAACGGAAAAGAACCGCAAACATCAATTTAAAAAATGAAATCGCAAATAAGCGAACAGAACGTTTCTTTGTTCAAAAATGTGTGTTAAGCACCATTTATAACAATTCGAGACCTTCAAGGCGACTAAGTTGACAGTTATATAGGTCAGTAGATAATACGTATCTGTTGCGGATTCAAAAATTTCGAGACGGAGCAGAAATAAAATGAACAAATCACTTTAAAAGCTTTGAGTGAAGTGTAGTGTCGGACTCTATACGAGCAACACTCGGTCTTGGCCAGACCGCCGGTGAAGTGACAATGGGAGCTAGTGTTTTGTATTTGTTACGTATTTTTGCAATAAAATATAACCCATCGAATAGACATTAATCAATTGCGTGTAAGTACTCGAATATAATCACCGCGTGAAGATGTGCGAATCTCGCAAGTACGTGAAACAATGCTCTGCAATTACCACTTACTGCCATATTATAAGTAACTAGATATAACATAGTCTTCGCTTAGTTATTAACTACTAATTAATAATTTTTATATTCTGTAACATCAGTATTAAAGTGGTGTATGTATTTCTATAAAATAATACAACGTATTGTTGACGAGTTTAAGTATGATATAAATTCTTTTGGACCAAAAATATTTTAGAAATCAAATTCACGTTGCCATAATCACTATAACTGCCAATATGACATTTGTATAATATAAGTAGGTGTTTACTTAATTAAGTCTCCATTATGTATTGATTAATCATTCATATTTTTGTACAAATGAATTATTGAGTATCTAGTAACAGTAAGTAGTTTAATGTTGTATGTTGTCACACTGGGTATCCATTATGTTAGAACTGAAATCTGTTTGATCGCTTACATTGCATACCTGTACTGTAGACAATAGTAAAACAGCTAGTCAAAATCTTAGGCATTTGTACAGTCAGTGTCATAAATATCTTGACGACGAAGTCTCAAAATGATGTTAAAACTCTCTTATTAACAGCAAATCACAGTGTTATTGATTTATATGGTATTATTAGATCAATCGGTCAACTGGAAGGGGGTAAAAAAACGAAATTAAGATCATTTTGACTATTTTGTTCGTCAACATCTTTCTGATGCTGATTGTACCACCAGGCATTGCACAGTTGTATCCTCTAACATCCATATTATATTTCTTAGTTTTAAGTGAAGTACAGTAAGCACCGTAAATCTCAGAACACATTTTATATCTTTGATAGGTATAGGATATTAGGTTTGGATGCGAAGAACATTTGCATGTGTTAACCGAATTTTCGTAGCTGACTTGCTGTAATGTATCCACTAATTTAAGTAGTTGATTCACGTACGTAACTTTAGCCAGTGAACAACTCTCAGTGAATAATTGATATAGATAAAAATATGGA
This sequence comes from Eilema sororculum, assembly GCA_914829495.1. Lineage (NCBI taxonomy): Eukaryota > Metazoa > Arthropoda > Insecta > Lepidoptera > Erebidae > Eilema > Eilema sororculum. The sequence continues at coordinate 10,816,961 of OU618552.1, read as the reverse complement.
ATTTATACAATTGTGCCTCTATCTGGAATAAGAATGCCGATAATATTTATGTTATTTAAGAAGAATCGTTCGTGTACTCTTTCAAGTGACTATGCATAATTCTAGTTTTAAAGTTAGTAGTACCCTTATTTATCTCGTATCTATTTCTAAGAACAATAACAGTTATATTTACAGTTTTCTGATGTTTCAGTTCTAAGATGCATCAGGGGACGCGTCGATCAATTGATACACAATTCTAATTTTGAAATATTAGTTTAGGAACTAACCATTAATTGTGCACAGATTATATTAAAGTGATTATGTAGCATAGCATTATTGATTTTAACGAAATGTCATTCTGTATTATCGATTATAATTGTGTATGTAATTAGATATGGCAATAAAATCGTGCATTGGTTTAATAATGTTTTATTTGTTCTTATAAAACTATATCGCCCTAAATTACCACTTATGTGGATTGCAATCACAGTGTAACACGATCAACTTAATTGTTATAACGTACCAATCATTAAAATAAGTAATATAACCTATTTAATCATTAAAATAAGGAAATCGCAGCTACCACAACCCTCTTTACCTTTTCTCTTCAGTGAGAATCAAAATATAGGTGTAATGTTTAAGGGTCAATTATACCGACTGCATAAAAGCAAAGATTCGATCTTCACTTCTGCTACTAGTGCAGTAGATATTGTGTTGTAACAGAAACATTTTCTGGCTACCAATATTCGTATTGCACAATACAACTTTATACCCCAAAACATTAAATTTTTAATTAAAAAATAGGAATATATTCTGCAATGAAGGTGGTAGTCCATCAAATTTTTGTGAATTTTTTGACATGTCGAAAAGTTTTCAAGTTTAAAATTATTAAAATCTTAGTACTCCTTATCTTGGCTAGACTAAGCAGTAGGCATTTATAATGTGAACTTTCCAAGTCGCTAATGCGTATATGTGGCAATTAAAAGTACATTTTAAATGTCGTCAAATGCAGCCAGTGTGTTATGATCCTAATTAAAACATACATAATATATAGCTAGGACATACATATAAAATCGATTGTACTATCATCGTTATGCAAGAGATTTGCGAGTGACATGCTACATAAACAAACTAAAGTGTGAAAAGAAATAAACAGCTTGTGCATGACACATCAGACAGATAAGCACAATGAAACAATTGCCAACTATATTCTACTGTTTATTATCTACCATACATCAAATTTTCTACGAAATACTATCCGGCTAACACATATCCGTTTAATAGCCTAACAACAGCAAAACACATACAACTACACATCGAGGTTGAAAGCGGCTTATTGTCAAAACAGTAACTAAATACAAGCGTGCTTGAAATACAGATAAGTTCGAATACGAAAATCTGTGTCATGTCTATATATAAAAAAAAATGCATGATGCAAGGACTTCGTGTATACTTCTAGACGAATTTACGAAAAAATATACCTCCATATCCCTTGACACTACTGCGTGACACTACTAGTAGGTAACAACGCATGAGTGTTGTTACTTATTACTACTTCGTTATCTACTGTTGTAAAAGTGTCACTGGTTACCAGTTAAATACGGGGAATTTTTAAATACGAGTTTAACCAGCCAATGAGGATAGTAGTGTCACGGGAAATACAGATCTCCCATGACACTACTAGTAGTGCCACGTAGTAGTGTCAAAGGAAATGGAGGAAAATATATCCACTTCGTTATAGATAGTTATCTGTTTGTTTATTGAAATTCAAGCAAGTGACATAAGCTGATATCCCATATCCAATAAAATATTTAAGAAAAAATTGCTTCTTAGCACAAAGTGATAAAATGTTTCAACTAACTTTATTAATGCATTTATACTTAACGTAAATATATACGTTGACATAAATTATATGCCACAGAAAAAAAAGAGAAAAAGAAAGTCGTTCCGTTAAATTAATATAGGTAGTTGGGCAACATAATCGCTCTAGCGGCAAAGCCCTTTCAATAAAAAAAAATATAGGAGGTGAAATGGAAATAGATAAAGATTATTTCAATGTCAAATATGCATCAACACGTCACTGCACCCATACAGCCTATGTCCTGCACTTCCGAATTGTGCTGCAATGTTTATTCTGCTAATCTAGTAGTATACATAGAAGTCATTAGTACGATGATATAATGAAGAAGAAGGGGCTACCCAATAAAATAAAATAATTAAACACAAATTACTGTGTTAGTTGTCATTATATGCATGCAGTTTAAACTAAATAATAAAATTTTCATGTGACCGTGCTAGTATTCGGACGTATTCAGCAATCTAAACACGTATTTTATATACCACAGAGGGAGTTTGGCGAGTTGTCTTTATTGAAAAATGACTAAGTATAAAAGTGACGATTTTCCAAACATAAAAAAGTCAAATTATAAATATGCACACGGCGCGCGTGATGCAAAGTGGTTACCGTGGCCTATGGGCGTGTGTAACACTAGGGGCGTCATACTCGTACTGCCACCCTGTAAGAACCTCCTAATACACCCTTCTTGAAGAACCCCATATTGTAAGTAGTCGCTAGGAAAACCACAGCAGGGAGTTCACAATTCATTTCATTTTAACATCGAGTTTGTGCAAGTGTACCGAGCACTTGCACAAACTCGATGTGCAGTTTGCTGTATACGTCCGAACAGATGAATCAGATAGATAACAGACATAGATAGATATATAGAATAGTTTTTTATCTAACAAGAATCTGCGTGTCATTCCTTAATAAAAATAAAGCTTATAAAATCACTTAAAATTGACATTATCTAACATAATTGAGACGATCTGAGATTCATAACATCAGTACTATTTAATACTTTCTATAACTATAAGAAGTAAATAAATCTCAAAATAAGTCCATCAAAATACATACAATAAAAATCTTAATGATGGCTTCACATTTATTTCTGTTTTTATGACATTTATTTTTTATTTAAATTTAACTATAAATCGTCGTTAACCCGTCCCAGAACTAGATTCTTTCGACGTAAGAGCTTCCGAGGACACGTCGAAGCGGATGTTTTTCTTCCTTGTGGTGCCATACTTCTGTAAAAGAAGTTATACCATATTAGGAGCAAGACAAATAAATGTTACTGACATTTGTGTAGCCAAGTCATTGTAAATTACGTACATATTTCATTCATCATCTACCCATAGAGGTAGATGATGAATAAAATATGTACGTAATTTCTAGTCTAGTCTTTCTAATCAAATTAACGAACTATTGAAAAAAGGAGAGTGTTAAAAGCACTCTAACAGGTTTGCATGTTGAAGGTTCAAGCTCTAGGGACAGGAGCCGATTGCGGGCTGTTGTCTCTACCTTCCCCAGAGAGAAAAGTGAACGTAATGTATGTATACTATAAATAAAACTAGCTGTTACTGATCTCAGCCAGATCCAGATTTCAGCCTTTTGAACACCAATCATTCAAACTTTCATTGTACTTATAATATTGGCAGTCCATAATATTAGTAGTACTTACTTACTTACTTCCAGCGGGGGACGCCGTCGACCGGACGGGTGATCTGCCCTTTTTGTGGGCTAATATTAGTATTAAGTCTCACCTTGTCTTTAGATCTAGGGTCCGCGTGTTTGGACCGTTCCTTCTCCAGGTCCGTGTGTAGTGACGCTAGCTCCGCCGTCAGTTCAGTCTGCATCGCCCGCAGCTGCTCCACCTCCACCAGCACTTCGGCTTTGTCTTTCACTACAAATTATAATAACATTAATTACTTCAGTACCACTTCTTTCTTCCAAGACGCTAAACCCGCTAACCCCGAGAGGAAGACTGTGCCAGACATTACCCGACTGTCCGCAGATAGCTTGAATGTGCGGTTGGCTTATGTCTTAGGCCGCGTCCTGGACGACGGCGGCTAGAGCGGGCGGCGCGGGCGACGGCACCCGCGTCTTTATCAAAGTCGTACATTTGTGTGAAGCTGTTCTCGACGACAGCGGTGCGGGCGGCGCGGCGTGGCGAAGGACACCGCGCACACCGCCCGCACCGCCCGCTCCGCCCGCCGTCGTCCAGGACGCGGCCTTAGTGTGTCCTCTTCAACTCTGGTATGGCGACGAGCACGCACACACTAATTTTCGTGCAGAAATCCCTACGTGTAACTCTTTCGTCGGCAATCAGGGGTGGTTAGACCTAATGGCACCGCACACCATTTCGGGTCTCATTTACTGAGGCCTCAGGTTACTCAATAAGGCTACCTTTTGCCCGCGGCTCCACCCGTGTGAATGTCGGTTATCGCGACCAAACTTAGCCTGTGTTATTCCAGGGTGTCAGCTAAGTCCATAGCAAATTTTATTAAAATCACTCCAGCCGTTAAGATGTTCATATGTGCGCTTTATACGCCCAATCTGAATAAACGAAATTCATTCTTTGATTCTTTTTTGACTCATCCATACATTCATCCATCCATTCTTACAAACTTTTGCGTTGTTAATATGAGTAGGAAAGTAGGGGATTTTCAAATTTACGAAAACTCACTTTCTCCCTGGCCTAGTATATTGCATAACTTCCTATTTCTGGACTTGACTGTGAAAAGTTCCTCCTTCAAGCTTACAACCTCTTGCTTTAAAGCTGCTATTTCTTGATCCTTTTTCTCAAGTGCGTCAGCGAACTGCACGCGAGTAACTATCTCGTCAGATGCTGTTTGACGATTTTTTACTCGATCGATGATTTTGTCCTTTAAAATCTCATTTTTTGTATCATTTTTAACCCTTTCGAAAAATTCTGTATCTTTATCCGGCGTCTTGATTACTTCGATTGAATTTTTCTCGTCGTTATGATTGTCTGAAAATCATAATTGAATATAATATTTTATTTTTAAGCTTAAACCTAAAAATAGAGGCAAGGTAACTTTAAATTGGAAGTGTCGTCCTAAGCAAAACGTATAGTATGGTATGGTATCACGGGCTGGTATCCGTAATTCCACGACAAGGCGCGGTTTTTGCGTGAAGCAATAGGTATATTAATTCCTGCCATAGAGAAAAACATACCCAATGTAATAGTGGAAACAGGGAGTGTTTTAGGTCGCAATCCAGAGGGAGAGCGGTGGAGTTAGATAGGAGTCAATACATCCTCCATCTCTCTGGATTACGCAACAAAACATGATTGCTTATGAGCATTAAATGATTAGATCGATATACAATGTTAGATCATGATATTACGTATGGTATGGTAGTGTATTTAAACAGTTATAATAAGGAAACTTACACTTCACATCGTCACCATTATTCACCATGTCATTGAACTGGTCAAGGCTCATGACATTTTTCTTTTTTTGTTTTTTGCTGTTAGTGCGACTGTTTTGTTCTTGCACCTTCTTCTCTACATCAGCATCCTTCTTCAATTGCTTGTACACATCCTTCTTCTCCTCAAAGTCCAGCTTGGATAAAAGAATGGCCTGTAATTATCTTTGATTAAAACACAAACAATTGTAATAAAATGATATGGAGTCTCGTAAAAGTATTGTACATGATGATTACGAGTCCAGGTGACTACCATGCTACCATCTTAAGGTATCTGGTAAGTGTCATACCTTTCACTTGGCATAAGCATCTCAGACAGCTGAGGCGTCATCTGTGGCATTTGGGCCTAGAAGACTGACATGGACTATGAGCGATTTGGAGCGTCACTGTGTTATCAGATATGAGCACTAAATCGTCTGCGAACCCTAAGTGGTTAAGTTGTCTTCCGTTGATGTTTATGCCAAAGCTATCCCAATCAAAGTCCTAAAAATATGCTCTCCAAATAGGCTGAGACGAGTTGTGGGTCGCCCTGTCTCACGCCTTTTGCTATTGGAAATTCCTCGCCCAAAGTGTACAATCGCTTTCTACCAATGCAAAAGAATGATGGGAAGCAAATGGGGACTTTCGCCAAAAATAACCCTGTGGCTGTACACAGCGGTGATAAGGCCCATGCTAGCTTACGGGGCTCTGGTATGGTGGACACGCACAGAATTGTCCACTGTGATCGCCAAACTAAAGTCCTTCCAAAGGCTGGCTTGCTCATCAATCTGTGAATGCATGAAGACCACTCCAACTGTAGCAATGGAGGTAACTCTGAACTTAACACCACTTGACATATAGATCCAACAAGAGGCCACCATCACCGCCATTAGATTGTGGCACCTGGGGCTCTGGGGTAACAACCACACTAGTACCCACACCACAATTCTTAGGCGAGCCCTGGAGTACAACTTAATAGCTGCTCCATGCGACAAAACTTTCAAATAACTCTTCTTCAACAAAAAATACCATATAAGAACAAAAGCCAAGAAAAAGGATTACTCCGGAATTAGAGAGGTACGCGTTTACACCGACGGCTCCAAAACAAAAAATGGCTCAGGAGCCGGCGTACACTCTCTAGACCTTGGCTTAAGCATCCACCTACCACTAGGCGAACATAGCTCGATTTTCCAATGCGAGTGTTTCGCCATAACAACGGCTGTGACGGCAATAAGTGAAATGAAGGTAAAGGGCTTTAATATAAGGCTCGACAGCACAGCCGTCCTAAAAGTGCTAGACCACCAAATAACTAACAGCAAATTAATAGCAGAATGCCAAACTGCTCTAAACAAGATATCCACCCATAATGTAGTAACGCTACAGTGGATAAAGAGCACAATGGGTCCTACGGCAATGATGCTGCGGACGAACTCGCGAGGAGGGGTTCCGATACGACCACTGCTGGCCCGCTACCACTATTGCCGATACGTTTCTCACAGATCCGTACTTGGATACGCGAGAAATCTGTGAAATTACATAATAGATGGGTACAAACCATTGACTGCAGGCAATCAAAAATGGCCATGCCGTCGATAAACAAACGACTAACGAAACGTCTCTTACGATTAGACCGAACCAGTCTAAGAACAATAATGGGGACAATAACGGGTCATTGTCCCCTCAACAAGCACATAAACACCATCGGTGTCACGGACAGTCCCCTCTGCAGGGGGTGTTTCGGCGCCGAGGAAACGTCCGCCCACGTAATACTGGACTGCGAGGCAGTGGCCAACCAACGATCCCAAATCCTCGGCACAGTGAGGTCGCTCCGCGAAGCCTGCGAAGCCCCCAGTAAATTTCTGCGCTTCTGGGCGGAGATAGGCTGGCTGATCTAGCCAGTGCTCTTCACGTACAATGGCCCAAGAAGAGAGGCTAAGTGCGGAAAAAAGAGTCCCCTATCCTATCCTATTCTATCCTAATTCCTCGCCCATCGTTTCTAGTTTAATTTGGGCTATGCCACTTGTATATATATCTGATTATATTATAGGTTTTTTTGGTATTCCTTGCTGTATTAGAACTTTCCACAGGGAATCGTATTTTATGGAGTCAAATGCTTTATTTACTGTAGTCTACGAAGACGATGTGTAGGACTTTTCCGTTTTCTTCATATTTTTGTTCACATATATATTTTTGGTGTTATTTGTTATTTTATAGTTTTAAGAGTTCTTTTCTTTCTTCTAGTATGAATAAAGTGCTCAAAATGATTTTAATTCCTTCGTTAGGACCCCCCACATTTTGATCACATGTACCGAGTGAAGTGGCGAGATAGCGCTGTCGGCCGAGTGCGATGTCAAATGCAAAATAATCGGCGCCGTGTTCACACACTGAGCATGGGCCGAGTGCACTGTCTCTCATCACTCTACTCAGTGCGTGTGATCAAGGAATTAGTTCGAACTATGATACAATTTAAATCAATAAGTTTCATTAGTTCTTCATATCTTAGTTTTAAGATCATTTTGAGACTTTGAAGTCAAGATATTTCTGACGCTGACTGTACATATTGTTGCTAACTTTTGAACGATTACCATCAGACCTCAAAATATTATTTCCTTTTAATGGTTTTTTATCGGTACACTTTCCTTTAGGATAAACTTTATGAAAATTTCCACTTTTGTTCCTTTTAGGTAGGTACACTTTTTGGAACATCAAGCAATCATTCATAATCAATGATAACTTACACCCCTATACGTAGGACCCATCAATATAATTACAAGAAATTTGGCACATTAATGTTTGTTCTTATTAGTTCGCGTCGTCCGAACAGTCAGACTATTAACCGAATGAAAAAGGTCCACGTCGTCAGATCAGTCGGACGAAGCGTTCGGACCACGCGGTCATAGCCTCATTACCAATCTATTCCTTATTGATTTTTAGAGGGTTGTGGTATGGGGTTCCAAGTATTTCGTTTATTTCGTTGGTATACTTATCTTCTATTTGCTTTGGATTCTGTTATCGGGAATTTGTTTTGCTATCATTAGCTTTGTTTTCGCCTTGAATAATTATTTTCTCACTAATTAATTAGGTACTTTATTATATCTAAATGTACAATAGGTATGTACAATATATTTGAGCCGTTTGGAGTCGAAACGTTGGGTCCGTGGGGTCCAAGTGCGCGCGTGCTATTTAAAGAGATGGCGAAGCGTCTAATTGACTCTTCCCGTGACCATAGGGCTGGCCTTTACCTCGCTCAAAGAATTGCTATCGCTATTCAGCGGGGTAACGCCGCCAGCCTTTTGGGCACGGTACCGGTAGAGGTCGATGGGGAGGAATTCTACGATGCCTAAAGTTACAGTCTCTACCACCCCTGTTTTTCTTTTTCTTATTTTTGTATATATTATGTTGCCTTGAATATATTTCTGCATTCTGTAAGGCTCAGTACATTTCATAGTTGCTCTCACTAGTCGTGGGTTGGTGTTAAGTTAAAGTTATTTAGAATGCTTACATAATGAAAAGGGTTTCTTGTTATTTGTTACAATGTAATCAATCTCATTTATATGACATCCCTCAGGTGATTTGCAAGTCAACTTTTTCTTTGTGTGTTTTTTAAAGAAACTATTCATGCATGCTAGATTGTTCTCACAAGTCAGATTAAGCATTCTTTCTCCATTTCCCCTTCTTGGGCCGAAGCCAAAGTTACCTATGATATTTTCTTCACCAGTATGTCTATATCCTAGTCTTCCGTTGAAATCTCCCATTACTATGATGATTTTGTATGTATTCTGTAAAACTACGCTTATTTGGTTGTAAAATATATGCTTGGCATGTTCTTCATGTGTTACAGTGGGTCCATTTGTCCCTGAAATTTGTAGGTTTATATTAAGAACGGTTATTCTGTTCAATATGCCCTTGAATTCTTCTATATATATTTGGTTGTGTTTTTTGACCATGAAGCCAAGTCCGTAACTTCCTCGTAGTTCACCTTTATAATAGAGGATATATTCTTTATGATCTTCGATGCTTTCACCTTCTTATTTCACTCAATCCCAGTATGTCCCATTTTATTTGTAAAAGAACAAGCTCTAGTTTGTTAAGTTTTTTGTGAGTACACAACGTAAGGCAATATAGAATGGCGATATAAAGTATCTTTAATTGAATTTGGAGAGCTTGAACTGTCAATATTTTTGATATTTTTGTCATCTCGTCGCTGAGTTGAAAGGTATGTTTGATTGATTGCGAGTTAAATCGCTCCTGAAGATAAGCTAGACCTCAAGCAGTATGCACAACAAGTATGAAAAGGAAATACAGCTTTGAAATTAAGTAAAAGAGTTAGAGACACTACTGCCAGGCTTGAATTCAATTTAATTTGCCCACTTGGCAAGTACCTACACTCAAAGGAATTTGTACTGCACATCAATTATAGGCTGGCCAAATCAAATGACTAACTTCTTTTTCTGTTGATAAGATTCAAAATAGTTTGTAATATTTTGCCTCAGAAAGCACTGCATTTAGTTGGAATTTACCCATATGAGTATCGGAATGTAGATTCTCTGGACTCCAGGTGTTAATGTTACAGTTTTGGATGCAACAAGATTGCCAATTGTTTTTCTTTCTTTAAAGAATATTTGTATGATGATGATGCTGACCTCTATTAGCTTATTTCAAATCCAATTTGCACTCTCATATTCAATATATTCTAATATGAAAGTGCAAATTGCACTTTCCTATTGGACATAATAATATTCCAATACAAAAATGCAAATTGGATTTGGACTATGAGTTCAGGATTCAGGATTCATATTTTTTAATCTAAAAAATAAAAAGCACCCTAACCTGTTGGAGTTCCGATTCAAAGTGGCCATCATTTAATTCTTCGTCCTTCTGCTTCCAAATCTCCCACTGCGCTGCAGATGTATTGTTCTGCTTGGACTTCTTTTTCTTAGGGGCAGGTTGGGTCTACAAATTACAATGACCTTTTAACAAGGTAACTTTATCGTTTATGGTTTATATCTCCATTTCAAACTACTCTTTTAAATAAACATAAATATTCTTGGGCAACCTATAACTGGAGCCATAAAGCACTAATATCAGAAGTAAGCTTCACACATAGCGAACTGTCCCCTAGACCCAAATCAAGCTTGTTATGGATAAAGGACAGTTCACTCTGTTTTCTAATTCCGTTATTGGCAACAAGATTGGTGTGAACTGTGTTCTGTCTTACTGCCTGCCCCACCTCAAATTGAACAGTTGTCCACAGTTCATTTTGAGTACCTGAATATTTCATCATCAACATTATTTAACATGATAAAACTTTAATTTAATATCTAACAATAATTTAATGGTAGGGTAGTTATAGGCAATTGAAAATCATAACGAGAGTTGTGTATGTAGCCTAAACATTTATGATTCAACTGTTGAATGATTACAGAACAAAAAGTCAGAACCTCTGAGAGAATTTATGACCAGTTCAAAATCCTCATTCACCTAATTTAATAGCTTATGAATTGTCAAGATATTCAAGATAGATGAAAAACTAAGATGGTTCTTGATTGCTCTAGTATTTTGGAAACTGTACTGCATTATTTTTTTTATATCTTAGATAACTTTCTGACGATACTCTTCAGAACACTTCAGAATCTAAACAAATAAATCACCTGTGGTTTTACATTAGTGCTATTCTTCGGCTTCTTTGAAGGCTCGGACTTTTTGGCGGAGCTAACTTTAGCAGGTTTTTTCGATTTCTGGCTATCGTTAGAAGAAGGGTATTCATCATCTTCTATCTTGAGACCGGCAAATCGAGATGGTACTATTATTGCAGCCATTTTTTGTATACTTTTCTGTTAATTCCAAATATTTACATTAGTTCGGAATACAGTATAAATAACAATTATCTGGATTGAGGAATATTTTGTATGTTGAAGCACAGCAAATTTTAATAAAAATAAATAAATTGCTATTATGAATATGACTTGTTTACATCTTGCTCTAGTAAAATTAATTTATACTCGATTAAATAAAAAAATAAGAACATACCGTACTGAATATTACAGAGAAATCAATGAAATATTGAAATACTTTTTTTATAAATAAACAGGCAGGCAGACTGAACTTCCTTTTCACTGAAATATAGGGTTGTTGGGGGGTGAACAAGGTTACCAGAAATAATAAATGATATGATATAAAGTTCAACTTCCACAGTCTATCTAGTTGCGATACTTGCGAACTTTTTATCCATCTCTCCATTTAAACCATAGACTAGGCATCATTTTTGAGCTCAGAGTCCACTTACCCAGCAGCTCCTTTAAATTTGTCTAAGTGGCTTTTTTGAAAGCAATTTCCTTCTGATCTTGCCCTCGCAACCCCAAGAAGACAACTCCTGCGCAGTTTATCAATTAATTAAGTCAAAGTTACCCGATGTTGTAGAATCAAAATGTCAATGTCAATGACCCAGCTGACATATTAAATGCGATTATCTGTGGTCTACAATGACGGGCGAAAATATTCAACAACAAAACAACTAATAATATTATACAATTCACATAATTTATATAAGAAAAATACACAGTGAATAGAAGATTTTATTGGCTTATTAGAAAATACAACTTGGGTTTCTTGCCAGTACCGTAAGTAAACCTTTCAAAACAAGATTTTTTAAACCAATTTTCTTATTCAAAGCTTTTGATAACATACAATGCACATAGGCACATAAACGAGCAATATGTTCAGAACTTAACAATATATTTATTTAACTTTCATTATTGGCAATATATGTAGACCCTTTTACCGAATAAAAACAATAACTTAAATTACATAATCTAAGTACAATTGTACCTATGTTTATATTTTGATTGTGAACTAGAAAATAGTGGTTATCATGTAGGTACCATATTCACTAATTAATTACAGGTCAACAGAGGATAGTAGCCCTAAGACATATACAAAAATGGATAATCAAACCTGTATTTTTCTTGGAATTAAAGTAAAACCAGGACCAATTGAGCGCCATAAGCTCGAAAACTATGCCTTGGACAACACTGTGGATAGCCTAAAAACAGAGGCTGAAAAGAAGGCCAATGTGCCCTCAACTTCTTTAGGTATGTTGTATCATAAATATTTACTTAGCTCTTTTTAATTTTAGTCAAAATTATTATGTTTCATTTAACCCAAATTTTTGAAGTTTCATATTTATTGTGGAATCTAATAAACCTAAAATATATGTCAATGATAATCAAGACAACGTTAACGTATCAAACACCATCGGTGCCCGGGTACCGCGAGTCTATTGTTTAACTATTGTTCTATTTGTTGTGCAACCTTGACCTGTCAAGCCACACTTGACAGGGCTTGCTCCAGAAAAACAATTATTATTAATATTTTGAATACCTGTATGTTTCTGTACATACCATCTCAATTACCACAGTAGTGTAATCTAATCATCAATTTTCTCATACAATCAAAACATGCAATTTATTCCAGAATTGATACATCATGGAAAGATCTTGAAAGATGATCACACTTTGCATGATAGTGGTGTGAAAAATGGAGAGATGGTGCATGTTGTGGTGAAAAAAGCGCAAGCTCCTCCGGCACCGCCACCAACATTTACCGATAATGATCTGCAATTGCTCAATACCTCTTTGAGGACTTTAGGGTGTACACCAAATGCTCCAGGTTGGACCAGAGCTATGCAGGTTAAATATCATCATCTTTTAACTGTTTCATAATATGAAATACTACTTTAACAAGAAATCAATACTTTCAAATTCAATATTTAACAGTGTGGCAAATAGATTAAAATTACATCAGTCAAATATACATCAGGAAAAATGAATTACTCAGGTGGGGCTTAAACTCACAACCTTTTCCTAACAGGGGGAATGCTCTTGCAACTGAGCTAGTGAGCCACACCTGAATCAATTCAAATTTCCCTTCTCTATAATATATAATATAAGGTGTGGCTCAGTAGCTCAGTTGGAAGAGCATTCCCACTGTAGGGTCTTTAGGTTCAAGCCCCACATGAGTAATTCATTTTTTCTGATGTAGTCGAATTAGTTTATTACCGGTGTTACTACCACATCAATATAAAATAAATATTAAATATTAGTTTAGTAAATCAACCACCGGTTTGAAGCGTGGCCCTGAGCTGAGAAGACTCCAGCAAGAAACTCAGCGGGCATTTTTTTTTTTGGTTTAGTTACAAATGTCGTTTTGTATAGGTAGCAAATTAATGCTATAAAAATGTCATTCAAATATCTATGTCACTTATGCAACATAATACATAAAGCTTAAAATTTTGCTTAAAACACTTCTCAAATGATTCAATTTCATTTTACAGCTTTTAAATGACGACTCTGCAATGTCCGAAATCATAGAACATGCACCTTCAATTGGAGAGGATTGTGTGGCGTTGTCAATTCTACACGAAGTGGAGTTATTAGCTGCTTTGGGGGCTAACATACACACAATGAGACGAGGTGCCAACGCTCATCCAGAATTGCCAGCGGCTCTGAGGCACCTAACCCGTCTTGTACGATCTCGCAACAGTACATCTTCATCTGACAGTGGTAATAATTCTTTTTTTTTTTTATTTGAAAATTTTATTTGTGCTACAGTCGGGAGCGCCTTATTTCGTAGAAAGAAATTTCATAGAATTTCATTTTACAGAAAATGTTTCATATAATATTTGGTTCTTATATTTTTATTTCGAATATTATTGTTTCAAAGACAATTTACCACAATGAATCACTTTTCACAGAAACACAATTTAATGATTTTTTTTTCACATATTTTTGTTTAACATACTTATCAAACTGTAGAATTATTATTTAAGGAATCTTAAAAACAACCACTAACCACCATCTATTTCAAACAGTAAAATTTAGATACATTTTTTTTCCCGATTGCTTGTAGTAATTTAATTAGATAATACCCCGACTCGGATAGGTTAGGTTAGAAGGCTAAGGCGAGAGCGAAGCGAAGCGGAGCTCTCGCCTTAGCCTTCGTGGTTATTTTTTTTTAAACCACCCAGAAAATATCTTTGCGCAAATAAGTTTTATATGAAATAACCAATATAAAAAAGAAGAATATTTGATTTGTTATTCTATGAAATGATTATTCTAACATTAAAATTTATGTGAAACAAAAGTCAATGATTTAAAAATCTTTAAAGTAAGTATTATGTATATTGATTATTCTATGAAACGAAATTATGCGAAACATTTTCTGTAAAACGAAATTATATGAAACTTTTGTCTATAAAACAACGCACACCCGCTACAGTCATTAACTAAATTGCTTTCATTTTTTTTACAGTGCCAACCTCAGGTTTTGCTTATTCATTAGAGGCATTGTCGGAAGATGAGGATGCCGATGAAGAAGAGACTGAAGAGACTGAGAGGAACCCCATTACTCAAGAACAGCTTACTGCTGCTTTGCAAGTTAGTTAGCATATAAATTGTAGTTTATAATTCAACATACATATTAACATTTTCGAATTAAATTACGATTTGACTAACAAAATTAACATTTAAAACCGAATATGTTTATTATTGGTGTCCTTTAGGCTGCTACAGACGCCATATCGTCGAATAGTCGCGGAAGCACCGGCAGTCAAGACAGTTTACTGAGGCTCCTGCAGTCCTCCGGCGAGTCCAGCAGAACCCTCCCCGCCGCCCCCCCACCGGCCACGGATACCCCTCTTCCAGTGAATATGGGTAAATACCACTGCAGAATTTCTCCTGTACAATTTATGATCTGCTATTTATCTACATTTCGTTTTTTAAGGTGCAAACGTGATAACTCCTGAAATGTTTAGGGAAGCAATAGCAGGAGCTTTCCTCAGACCAACTTCCAGAAGAAACCCGGATGGATCAGTGGAACCAACTTATCCTGGTAAATACTTGATCTCTTTTTATTTTCCTGTGCACTATGAACTTTATGTGTGTACAGAGATCCAACTCTCTTTAATTTTGAACTACCTCTAGACAACTAGCACCGAAGTTGTGCCAGTACTAGCGGGTATTGTTTTGGTCGATGTTGAGTTTCAAGAGACGCGCGACTTTTGATTGTTAATTTTTATTCAAATATAGGTTTTATACTATGCTATACCTATATGTATAATAGATTTCATATACTTTAGTGTTTAGCTATACGTAGAGTGTACATTAAATAAAAAACCCCCGTCACAAAAAACACCTCCAAAAAGTTGAAAATAAATGAATAAATTTAAATTCAACGGTTGCCATGTCGGGGGACCTTAACTGGTTAAGTACTCCTTTATATCGTAAGGTCCACCGACATGGCAACCGTTGAATTAAAATTTATTCATTTATTTTCAACTTTTTGGAGGTGTTTTTTGTGACGTGAGTTTTTTAAATTTTTAATTTAATTTTTATTTTATATTATACTTTTTAAATTGATCTACTAGTCAAGCTCTTTCATTTGATACCCATATTGAGGGAATGATTAAAAAATATGTATTCCAACATGTTGTGGCGGCGACCATCTTGAACCGATTTTTTTCAAACATAGCTAAGAACACTCCCGACTAATATACCTTTCAAACAAAAAAAAACTAAATCCAAATCGGTTCATCCGTTTGGGTGCTACGATGCCACAGACAGACACACACACACACATAGACACGTTAAACTTATAACACCCCGTCATTTTTGCGTCGGGGGTTAATGTTAATGGCGCCGAATGGTAAGGAGACGTAAGCCATATTTTTGTGTTGATCTAAAACACAAAACAATTATTAATAGTTTGCACACTATTAATTACTTAGTAGGTTTCTCAACATGTTCCTTCTCTAGCAACTCAGGAGCTAGCCAGAATCGCGGCTGACATCGCAGAAAGACAACGATTAACCATGTTAGCCGAGGAGTCCATAGCACGTCGCCGTGCCCAGCAACGGAGCTCCGAGAGCCAACCACAGCCCAATTGGACCCCAGAAGTTAATAGGAATGAAGGTCTTTTAAGTCCTTTATGGGCTTATTAAGCAACCTGCTGCTCTATATATCGATGTTCCTTCTGCATGGGCCTACTTTCAGCATGTTGGACATTACTTACATTTTGTGATTTTTTTATTTTTAAATTCTTAATTTTCTTAACTTCCAGCTACTCGTTTATTTAAAAAAAATGCTTATTGTCGTTTGTAGCGTTGTGATCGATTGGTGTAGTAGGTGTATCGAGTAGCACCCCGTTCCCCCCCATTCCCCTCACCCCGCAAGATTGCTCTGTCTAGAGTGTCTAGACGGCTTCGTTGACAAACTGTATGTAGTATGAATCGTTAGACTGTGGTTTTAACTATTTTATAAACATTATCCTGTAGGTATAATGTTTATAATAAGTTTAGATTTCAGGGATTTCCTTTCATTTAATTTACCAAGTTTGTCAGACAGATTTGATTATTATGATTGTCACTATCGATTGAAGTCATAAAAATACACGATGTGATTTTTTCGTGTTTTAGTCGGTTCGATTACGGGGTGTGTGCGGGGGAGGTTATGTATGTCGGACTTGAACCGACTAAGGGTGAGACCCCAATTGTGCGTTTCGCTGCGCGTCGTTGAAACGGATCAGGGTCATTCTGAGATATTTGTAATCAAATAAAATTAAGGCAATGCCGTCTGAGTCGTAGGTTGCCGGAGGTGAGACTGTCTGATACATATCTCTCGCACGACGACGTATGCGCACGAGTCCGTGTGGAAAAAGTTTAATAAGTCCGCCGGTAACATACCATATTACTTCTTATCCGTTAAAATTGGTCAAGAGTGAATCGGAGGGACCACGAGCGAATGCGATTTTCTCGTAGTCCCTCCAGGGGGACCACGAGTCTGGAGGGATTTTTATTCCCTTTAGTCTGCCTTCGCTCCCGTTAATGTCTTGGGCAAAGATTAATTTTGTTTGTTGATAATTATCTAAAATGGCTCGAGCGAGAATATTTAAAAAAATATCCGGGTTGTTGTACTACATACCCAATTCTTATTATTTTATCAGCTGTAAATTGTCTTTCGCTACGTAGTAAGTAATCGTTTAATTGTCCCGCTGACCGGATTATTATAAATGTTTTAATTTCCATGCTACACCTGATCAAACTACTTTAGATTTATCGTTTCTTATTTCTATATTTAGGTACAGCTATTTGTATACACGTAATAAATGTTAGAGCCACTAGGGCTTTGATAGCAAATTTACTCCATAAGACTTACAAATCTTCTTTTACAGCAACATCATCCCAAAGTCCAGCGGCAAGAGAGAATAGTGAAGACTTCTCAACGCAACTACAGTTCATGCACGAAATGGGATTGTTGGAAGACACGCTTAACGTGCGCGCTCTCATTATTTGCGCAGGTGGGTACATTTTCTCAAATATTTTTCGTAAAATTAAATAATCTAAATTACTTTTGCGATACCAAGGATTAAACTAATTGATAACCTACATTCAGTGGGCTCATTACCTACTGATTTTTAATGAGGTCTTTTTTCATTTGCAGGCGACGTAAATGCAGCGATTAACTTAGTTTTTAGTGGAGCCATCGGCGACGAATAACTGACGTGTTCAAAAACCATTTTTATAATGTATATCTAATCTCTTGCATGCTTTCATTAATAATAATTAATAAAATATCCATGTATTCTACCATCCAATAAATCTAGACACCATTTCTTTTTCAATAGGTCTGAAAGTTGTGTAATGCTACAACTATAATAGTGTATTATGTTAAATGCAATAAACAGTAATACATTGTATTTGTTTCGAATTATTTATTTATTAATATATAATTTCAACACTTGCTAATTTTTAAAATTCTGCTATAGATGATCACAGGAGGAAAAGTTGACAAGGGCGAGTATAAGAATAATATTGTGTAGGTACTATAATTTCATTAAAGCTAAGTGAAAAGAAACGCATGTGTTAACATGGTTGATGGCAAGATAAGCATTATACTTTATGAGCTTTTTTGGTAACCCAGATGATCATGGGTAAATAATTTATGACCAGATCAATCACTACTAGTAAATCCTAGGAAAGTCATTATTAATCTATATAACAGTAGCACAAATATGATGTCTCTAAATAAATTTTATACAATAGAAAATTGATAGAGCAGCTGCTATAATTTTTCTATAACATCAATACTATAAAATATGTGCAAATATATTTAAAATATCTAAATTTTATTTACTCTCAATTTACTACTGTTATGTGCTTTATATTAAGTAGATCTACAACTATAATATCTTCATATATCAAACAAATATTAATTTTAATTCACATAACAGCAGAATAATCTGGTGAAACAAATCGGTCTTATGATAGATTAAATCGGTTCCAGTGGCCAATTTAATTGTTAGCATACTAAATACTTCAAAATTTCATTCAAAGGTCTTATTATTTTGAACTAAGTGTCCACTTGTTCACCTCTATGAAGTCATTTCTTTGTTTTAAAATTCATGCTACGTTTGGAAAGCTTTTTGTAAGTGCTATTATCACTCTTCGCGCGACATTGTTCGCGTTTCTGCATACGCCTAAAATACCAGCCTGCATTATTAGGGCTCGTCTCACCAAATAACTCATGTTCAAGTCTTTTCCGAGCCTCAGTTCTAAGAGCCGCCCTTTTGTCATACCAATTAATATCTTGACACTTGCTATTTTTTCCAACTGCTTTTTCACATTTTTTTTTATTTAGTACTTCTTTAGGCTTATTACTTAAATTTATATTCTGAAAACTGTCTGTTTCAGACATTTGATTGATAGAATTTAATTTTTCTTGGCTCAATTGATTTCCATCAGGCTTTTTAAATGTATTTTCATTTTCTTGAAATGAAGTAATCGGAAAATCTTCATAGTCTTTCATGTAACCACCTTTCATTTCCCATTGTTCATATTTATTTCTCCTTTTTTGCTTCTTATGCAGTTTTTGTCGATCACGTTTTTTTCTTTCTTGTTTGTGCTTTTGTCCAATATATCTGTCGTCTTTTTTTAATTCTTCTTCACTAAAATTTACGTCAATAATCACGACATCTTTGTCCTTTTTAGTCCTTTTTTTACCAGCATTATCTTTATGCTCTTTGTCAAGTACAGAATTTACATCTCTTTTCTGTACTTTATGGGATGGTTGATCTGATTTTAAAGAGTCAGCATATGTGATTTTCTTTTTTACTGTTGATGTGTCTGCTTCACTCTTATTGTCTAATTCCATTTTAATTATTTCTTCTGCTTCGGGTGTAATCATTTGAAAAGTAAACTGACTATTGTCTATGTCAGGTTGTGTTTTAGTATTTTCATCTTGCAATACCCTTTGTTCTTCAGTTATACTACTTAGAGGACTTTTAATCATTTTGTCAATAGTTTTCTCTTCATGTTTCATTCTTTTTGTGACCTCGTCATCTAACCAGCTTCTATTTTGTTGATAAATTTGCGTCAATTTATCAATATCCCTTACAAACTCTTTTTCAAACTCTGGCTGGACCAAATTACTATTTAATTTTCTTTCAATATTGGTCATCATGTCGCTATCAATACATTTCGTAAATTTATCAGTATTCTTACTATGGAGTGGCTCTTCATATACCCTTTTACATCTCTGTTGTCTATATGGAGTTTTGTCCACTGTGTGGAATTTCTTCTGTTGAACTTGTAAACTGCTGCTTACAAGTGTAAGTTCTTTTAATTTGTTTCGTAAATATGTGTTTTCCTCCTGTAGTTTATACAGATTTGATAGTATTTTGTTTATTGATGGTGAAGTATGCATAGAACACTCATTTCTGGCACCCCACATATGACCTATAGCAACACCAGCAGCAGTGATGACACTGCCCAACATAATAATGTTAAGCACTGTGCTTAGTCTCTTGTTTCTTCTATGGACATAAGTTTTATGTTTTCCAGTATTATGTCCAAGAAAATCATCCTCATTTCTTATGCATTCTTCATGATTAATACTGCTCGGGGGAAGAGGGTTAAATGTTATAAACTGTGGAGAAGGTACATCTGCTGGACGGTTCTCTTCTGCAATGTATTTGTCAAGGCTCATCTCACATGGAGTGGATGTATCAGGTTCACTGTCACTGATGATAGATATCCCATCTGTGTCTTCATCTTTGTCTGTATTAGGATCTGTTGGTTCACTGAAAAGAATGTTCCCTTTTAAAAATCATAAAAAAGAATTAACAATCTATTATGTTAAGTAATGAATATTTATTTAATTTGGAAAAAAAATACAAGCAAAATAATTCAGATGCACCATCAGAAATATTGTTTGTATTTTTTTTTCAAATGCCCAAATTAGAATTGCACTTTTTTAAATAATATGAAAATGATCTTAGATCTCATGCAAACA
Organism: Eilema sororculum; assembly: GCA_914829495.1. Taxonomy (NCBI): domain Eukaryota; kingdom Metazoa; phylum Arthropoda; class Insecta; order Lepidoptera; family Erebidae; genus Eilema; species Eilema sororculum. Next base: position 10,796,369 of record OU618552.1, on the reverse strand, counting down.
AACTATTTAGATTTTTATTATGACTAAAAATAGGTCCAAAAAACACATTAAAGGAGAATGGGCATTTCGTGCTATATGTGTTGTAACACTTTCTTACATACTATATCAAACATAAGTGTTTTTTTTTTTGTATGGACATAAATCTGTATCTCATGCAGGGTAAAAGTTATGGTGGTTTTAGTTATTACTATAAAGCACTTTAACTCAAAGAGCCATTAAATATCATTACTTATAATAATATTCGATATTTAAATTACTTGTCCCTTTTTTTCATGCGGAAGCTCTCACTGGCCAGCTGGGGTATTTATGTCTAGACCGATTAATCGACTAAAACAAACACAAGCCGCGCGCCGGCTGTCTCAATCTCAAGTGTCAATGCTGGTTATTCAACATAGAGGTTCTAGACTAGTAGCCCAAATTACTTTTACCACATGCAGGTACCCAATAAAATTATATTCTAAACTAGCAACAAAGTTTATTCATTTAGTACTCATTTTAATAAATAAATGAAGATAACTTTATTGTTGATGGTATCTGATGGCTCCTTGAGTAGATAAAAGTACATACAGTGTCTTTTAGCATTGAATTAGATTTTATGAACTTTTTTAATTTATCATGTTTGTCAGAAAGATTTCATCCTTATGATTTGTTACATAGATATTGACACTTGATTGTTGCCATCTTCTTCTCCTTTGTGTCAATGGCTCATCAATTTAATAGATTGATTGTTGCCATATAAATACCAGATGTTATTTTTTCGAATTTTAGTTGGTTCGATTACCGGGTGTGGTAAACGAGTTCTCTGATCTCTGAATGCAGTATTGTTTCTTTTAAAAAAATAAGGTAATGTTTCCATTGAATGATAGTCACTATCTTCACTACTATGTGGAGAATATTTTTTAAATACACCCTTATAATTTTGGACCTGCACAAATTCCTGATAAAAAACTTTCATATTTTCATTTAAATAGACTAAATGAACATGTTTATATGTTTTGCTACTTATTATGAGGGTTGGGCCGCAACTCATACAAAAGTGCTCATTCTCCTTTAGCTTTCTGAAGTAAAGGACCACATGTAATGACTAATGTTTTATTCTGTCCTTGAATGCATTACTTAACGTAATAAATAATCTGATATACAAATACATTTTACTACAATATTTTGCAAGGAAGTGCTAAATATAAAAATAGTAAATAGTGTGCAGCACACTTCCTCCTTTTCAATTTTTCTTGTACAAAATGCTCCAACCAACAATTATCAGGAATTTATTGACAAATGGTACGCAAAAGATCTACCTACCCCTTTGGAGTGACTTTTTGACTACTGGAAGAATAATTTTAAAATATCAGTTAGATAAGTACAAACAAACTATAATGTTATACTTTGGAAATGGAAATGCTTCACTCAGTTAGTTTTAAGTTCATCACAAGTGGTGTCAGTGGATAATTTATATTCAAGAGGTGTTGGATTATAGCAACATCACTGTAAGTATAAAATATCTGTCACTGCATACAACACAAAACAACATCACAGTCCCCCAAGTCGAATATCTGAATTGAATCCTGTGCTGTTGTTTGCGGAAACATTGGAATTGCCAGAAGAAAAAAAAACATCCCAGCCAATATATTGGTGGCCCAATTTTGAATATTTTTGGAGTGATTCAACTTCCTCACTCAACAGAGCCTTGAGTGCACATTGCGCACACTCCTGCCGGTGTAGCATACAGTGCCAAAGTGATTGTTGGCTGACAAGCAATTCTATCATCTACTTCATGGATGGAAAATAAACAATTTCTCTAAATCGATGAAGACGTGAGCATATTTATGTCTATATTATTTAAAGATGAAATAAAAGCGACGCATCAAGTTTAAGTGGAAGCCAGTAATCAACTGAATAATAGATTAGTAGTAGGTACATTCGTGGGAAAATTCAGTTACCTCTTTAGTATTAGATTATTTTCGGTAAATTCTGGCGCGTCATCTCCAAATGCAGGACTGTGTTCTAGAATTGTCCAACTATCTCCAGAGTCTGAGTCGCTGTGGTCCAGAGTAGACCCGTCCATTTAAATATCTATAAGAAAGAGTACAAGAACGAAATTGATAATTAATGTTTAGAATGTATCAAGGTCGATTAAAAGAGGCATGGAATGGTCGGTCTACTTAACATAAGCGGTGTAACAAAGATTTACGCATTAAAAAACTTACCTCAGTGCACGCTCCAAACAAAAAATTTGTGAATCCAATAATGCTTGGAACGGACCAGATACACTGAAATTTTATTTTTTCGAAAACTAGGATTTTTGTGACATGTTTTATATTTTGTTTTTATAAAAATACAACGTCAATGTCAGAGAAAAGCGACTATGTTTTGTTTTGAATTGAACGGTGCTGAAGTTGGCAACAAACAGAATCCTTGAATTGTGACGTTTGTGACAGATTGCCTAATGTTGCCAGTAATAGCAGCAAAACTACAGATTATAAATCAGAGGAAAAGAATGACGTACAATGACGGAAAGAGGGACGTAGACTCTATCCAACGACAGATGGCGCCAAATTTGAAAAACCAACAGGTTGCAAGACTGACTAGATTTTGGCTTTGTACCATAATAGGCTAGTTTTCATGCATGCCTTATAGGAACACCTTAACGGAAAAACTACTGCAGCATATAGCTTATTATTGTAAGGTATGCATACATTTTCTACAAATGACAGACATTATGGTCTATCTTCTACTAATATATAAAATTCTCGTGTCACAGTTTTCGTTGCCATACTCCTCCGAAACGGCTTGACCGATTTTGATGAAATTTTTTGTGCTTATCCGGTATCTATGAGAATCGGCCAACATCTATTTTTCATCCCCTTAAATGGTGCAGTGGGAACGGGATCTGACGCCACGAGGGAAGGAAAAAATTGGCGGTACGAAGTTCGCCGGGACAGCTAGTTCCCGTATACAAATATAGTACTGAGCGGGTATCAAACCCGCACTGACTAACTTAGCCCGTAGCCGTGGAAAGCTTTTTTACCTGACTGCGCGAGAAGGAGGGTCATATTTTTAAATTCATCCTATCTACGGCGCATTGCCATATTAAAAGAGAGGTAAGGGAGAAATTTATCTTGGTTCATGTTTTTTTTTCAAGTCTACCATTTTGCGACTTGGCCGGTTCATCTTGTGCGGAATGTTAACTTTAATGAAATAAAAAACGACACGTAATGATTGGAATGTTATATTTCATATTTATTTGTGCTAGGATCTTCAATAGCATGTTGCTTATCACACGTGAACGAAATAGTCATTGCGTATCTAGTGCCCGAAGTCACTTTTTCCACATAATGTAAATTCTCACGGCCACTTGTGAACATGCTAAGTCGCGATTTTCTTGGCTCCACTGTTTTATTAAATTTCTCATCAACAAAGACGAATCTACCGCCTTTGAAATCAATATTATAATCTCCTAAATAAAGTAGTGTAGTGTAATGGAATGATTGATATGTCTCCTGAAACAAATATAGAATATCATTTTAGTACATTCCTTGTTGTGCAACTAGCCCTCTTCTCCCAACATTATTCAGAACTACCTAGAACTGCCTACATAAATAGGTAATACTCGCAGTCATTAACAAACAACATACGAGCGCAAAATCAACATGAACAAGTTGCTTTAGGTACCCATTAGAACATGACTGAGTCTTTGCAAAAACACTGACAGAGCAAATACAGAGAGGAGGCAACCTAAGTCATAAAGTGCTGTGCAGTGATTCTCAGCTAAGTCATGATTTCATCTCATCTACACTTACAACCCAACTAATACAACTTAGGCTGATCTGTAACATATTGATAATAGCTGTTGCCCACGCATGGATGTCGGTTGTCACAACCAAATATAGCCTATGTCCTTTCCCAACTCCTGTGGTATTTCATTAATTAGTTCAGTGGTTTAATTGTGGAAGCATAAACAGACAGTTACTTTCGCATTTATAATATAAGTATAGATGTAAAATTAAGTAAAAAGATTAATTAAAAATATCTGTGTACATTCTACTGCCACTAGGTAAGTTTATGAAAAATACATACTTTGTCAACATGTGGATGCCAGTATTCATCATGAATAGTAACAGCTGCTTTCGAAGTAATTTCAGAAAAAAATGTAGGGTGTGTCAAATATATTTTGTTTGGGTCCACTTCAAAGTGATGGGCCACAGCATACTTAATTTTTTCTTTTACCACCTGAAAGGGATTAGAGCCTGTTATTGGTATTGATACACAAATCAAGTATGCACTAGTGGTGAAGAGTGAAAATTTTGAAAAGAGAAGCCGGTGAAAAAAATTCTACATTTTATAGAATTCTGGGTGTCCTGATTACATGTATGCACCTGCAGAATTTTAGATACATTCAGTTTTAGATATGCATTATGCATATTATTCATTAGAGAAAAAAATTAAACATTTCTACTACGGCTTCCCTTTGCAGAGCAAGCCAGTGGGCATTATAGGAACCTCTCGCCACTGGTATCCATATTGATCAAGTCTTATATTGACTTACCCTATAAGTATTGAAGTCATTCTGAGTAAATAAGTTTTTTCCAGCTTCATGTTTGTAAATATTACTAAAGTGCTGTCCCATTGAGAGTGCACCACTATGCAAGTCTAAAATTGATGCCCCACCAGATGAACCTCCTAACTTAAGCCCTTTTTTAGCAATTGCTAACAGTTCATCAGCTTCTCTGACTGATATTACCTTGTCAGTGACAAATCTCTTACATTCTTTGGGAAAGCATCCTTCATACTTGTCTAATTCATTTCTGTATGAAGAAGAACATTCAACGATGAGGCCCTTGCCGACTAATAGCTCTGATTGTTTAGCAAATGTCTTGAATTTATCATCTTTGGATGAAAAATATACTATAACCAAAAGCGAAAATATCATAACAACCCGAGACAGCACTTTAAGCGATATATTTTTTTTTAACCTGAAAATGCAGATACAAAGGGAGTGTTAACTTAACAGGAATCTCACAGTAATTTTAGTTTTTCAATAAGTAGGTATATCACAAAAAGTTCACCCAAGGTACTTACTGGTCTTTATTCTGATTTACATTCTTAGCTGTATTTCTTTCTTTGTTTTCATTTTGGCTGACATGCTCACTTTTAGATCTTTTTTTGACATCAAACATCTTTAATGAATCTATTCGTATCCACTAGATAAAATTTGTTTCTATTATTATTCCAACTTCCGTTCTATAGCTAGGTAACCTTATAAAAGTTTTTGAATTCAGCGTAATGTTGTTTTGGTCTGGGTAACTTTAGGGGTTAGTGGACGAGATGGTGCAGCAATCGACAGAGGTCAACAAATAAAATGATTAAAAATCACACAGCTGAAATTGCTTAATTTACTCCAGGATCATTCATGAATTAAGAATCTTTTTTTTTTCAATCATAACAAAAAATCAATGTCTGTATGACAGTAATGACAATAATGACCATAGATAAAAATATATCTTAAATACTTTGCTTATATATTATAATAATGACATCGGGCAAACCTTACCTTACCGGCCCTACAGAAATTTCGCGCTGCCCCTGCCGGAAAATTCGCGCGAGTAATGCCATAATGTATGCCAAGCCTTCACACGCTCGCAATTACTTATTTATTTTAAGTATCATAATATTATAGTCGTCTTATCGTCGTACCTTAACTGTATGATTTGTAGACAATTACATAGAAATGTGATAAAATTTATATTTAAATTAACACCTTACAACTTTTATGCCAGACATTCGCTAGTAAACATGGCAACACTCACAACTAAAAAATAACACGGCGGTTTTGTATGTTGACTGCGTTTGCAATTATCAGTTTTATTTTGAGTATTTACTCCAAATTTTCTGTGTTTCTTTATATTTCGGTAATATCATGTTTGATTATTAACTGCCGTAACTTTGGAAGATCCAGCTGCTATCCAGAACAATAAAGTAACGTCATGTATTTCGAAGAAGAGGAAAGATTTCTTAATCCGGATTTACTTCACGTTGTTCGTCGTGAATTGTGTATGTATTTAAATTTATATATCGTAGAGATTGAAAACAATAGTTACATAAAAATAAAATAATCAGCAGAATCAGCACGGAGTCTGCACTCGCGGCTAATATATTTTAAGCAGGAACATCTGACGACATTAAAATAATAAGTCACGAAAATTTGTGTTAATTATATAGAGGTGATCGATACTTTTTATTATCTAAGCAATTTATTTTGTTATAGATGCTATAAATTCAAACCTTGAGGTTACTTCATTTGGTTTGAAATATGTGCCTACCCATACTGAAGATGGAATACCTATCAGAAAGTTGTATGTGTCAAATTTACCCCCAAAGGTAAGATTTTTCTTGTAATACTCACTATCTAGCCCTATCTTTCATTACTGAAACAGTGGTGTAGTAGAATTTTGAATTTAATGAAACACATTTATTTTATTCACATTCTCAACATAAAGTTAGGTCATCATAAGTTATTGTTTGTAGCAAATAAAAAACCCTTCGTTCTAACAATTGTATTCAATGTAGTGAAACATACATGCATTGTAATGATAGTAATTCATAGAAACATGGTGCTTGGTATAATAGGGTATTCACTATTATTCCAGGAACACAATATCTCACGGACATCTTTACTTATAACAGGCAGTAAAAATTGTACCAGCCAAGATTGGCAACAAAATTATAGCAGGCAAACACATTCCCATTACAAGAAGGTCTCTGAAAATATGTATAGAAGTTTCACCATCATCATTTTCATATTACTGCTACTTGTATTGATTTTGGCTGTCAGTTTCAGTGTCATGTCTTGACATAACATGATAATTTACAATGATTAATGTTTCATCCTCTGAGCCCTTTCTCAGCTTAGTTGCTAATGGCCGAGTTTCTATGTTTTCTGTGAAGCAACTGCTATCTGCCCTCCACAACATACTGGTGGTATTGAAGTTCTGTCATTTGACCAGGTTTTCGTTTCTTCAGGGTGCCATCTTGTAACAAATACCAATGTCTGTATGGTAACTGGGACTGTTAACTTAACATTCTCTGAGAGGGCTGGAAGTTCTTAATGTATTGAGAATGGTAACTCATACTTAGACTAACCTGCCTAGAACATCTTACTGGAACAACTTGCTACTTGGTTACCACTTATCTATAAGCCCATTATATTACAAAATAATTGCAACATCATCCTTGTATTAGCCCTGATTGCATGCAATCAGTTTACCTTGGAGTCCAGTGTATGGCTTGATATGAATTTTTCGTCTATAACAGCAGTGACTACTGTCGGACCTCCCCAGCTGAGTTTTGGTTACTGGGCAACCACTAACAGAGTACTTCAGGTCGCCATCTTGACCTAATGAGTATTGACAACTTCAATGTGCCATACCTGAAGCATGGAAGTACTCAGATGAAAAAGAAATAGTGGCCATCCATACAAATGTCTGTAATGATTATATTCCAATTGAATCAAATGAATAGCAAGTTGGGGTGCAGGCTGTTGGCACTTTTGCCCCGGGTGCGATGAGGGGTGGGCTAATAGATTAGATTTAATATGGGTAATGTTATTTTAATATATAGAATATTATGTATGATTAAATAAATATGACTTAGGAAACATAAAACAATGAAATGAATTTATAGATATACTAATAATAAATTTTATAATTTAGACCACCCGGGCAGAGCTACATGGAGTATTTGCCCAGTATGGGTTTATCAAGAGCTGTTGGCTGCGGATGGGAGACAAAGGTCCAAACCGAACACCAACCCCTACATATGCTTTTGTTACTTTCAGCAATCCTGGTGATGCACATAAGTAAGTAAAAAGTAAAAAAAAATTGTAATTTAGTTGTGATAGGTTTTGTGTACTGCAGCATGTCTTAAAAAACATTTTTCTTTTCTTTCTTTCTTTTTCTTTCTATTTAAATAATGCTTGTATTTACATATCGGTAGAATTTTGACCAGAATTAATATTGAAAATGTGAGAAAAGAAGTCAAGGTGTTGATAAAAGCAGCTTTCCTTTTCGACTTCTGGAATGCCTGAAAATATAATGGCTTTGCGGCGCTGCCAAGTATCAATGGAATATGTAGATATCATGCATTCTGATATTTGCCTGTGTAGCAGCCCAAGAATATTGAAGATTAACTCCCTGAAAGTGTGAAACTCGTCAGCAACCCTCACCACTGTGTCCTTGGCTGTACTTCCAACCTGCAATTGCGCCTGCAGCTCATCCATCTTCCTGATGAAGCTCTCTTCAAGGTTCTTCTGCACAGACTGCATTTCCTCTAACTGTGACATTGTTAATGTTTTGATAAACAGTTCTTGCTGTGTGTTATTACTGTGAATTGTGTGCAACTGGCAGGTGGTGTTTAAGTTTTGTTATAGGTCACATGTAGTACCACAAACGTAAGTATAACTTTTCTTGTAGTTATTAATACTAAATGTCCGAACATAAGTGTATAATTTAAATAATAACTATTTTAAATTCAAACACTTGTTACACTTTTGGCACCTACTGCCTTTCTTTTTTTGTTCCATATGGGTATTATATCTGAAGGATTTAGTATTAGGGTGGTTGCTGTGTTGGTTCCTGATGGTGTAGAATACCCCATCTCTTCCTGTGAGTGTTGTATATCGTAGAAGGTGACAAAGGCATAGGTCTGTTCTCCATCCGACAGTAAATATGCAGCCCATAACGAAGTGCCCGCTTGACGGCAATAAGCTCGCCCTCGACCGAAAATCATACACACATACAATCAGACCTTTATCCCCAGAGGGTTGGTAGAGGTGAATTAACACCCACATGCCTACCCCTATTGGTATTAAAGGTGTGAGTCTATACATATATGCATGTTTTGTAATTTAGTATTTATACAGCTTTATATTTACTAACAGAGCTCTTCAAGCACCAGTCCATGAGAAGACACTGAGGGGGCGCAATTTGCGCATATCTCCTGCTGACAGCTGGCACCAGCCTGTCGAAGAGTCTGATGCTAATTACAAGCCTGCAAATGCATCGCGCGCTCCTATAATATCACAGCCTCGCACAGTTAGGACTCGACTTGGTGACCGTAAGTTCTTACTCCTTTAAAATATATCATTACAACACCTCTCCAAAAGATAGATAATTACTATTCAGCTAAAGAAATTAATTTCTTACTCTATGTATAATATTTTTTTCTCTAGCATTTCAAAATGATTAAGAAAATGAGTGAACAAATGTTTAATTTCGTAGTTATCACAATCCAACGGTTGCCGGACACTGAATTACCTGCTACTAGTAGCGGGTACGCGCCGGCAAATATGGAGCCTGGCAATCAGGTGAGTACAAATAATACTATATTTAAACTAGCTTTTGCCCACGGCTCCGCCCGCGTGGATGTCGGTTCCCGGCAATTATTTAAATTTTTCTCTCCGTAAAAACCATCCTTGAACCTCAACGAACATTTAAAAAAAAGAATTGGTCAAATTGGTCCAGGCGTTGTTGAGTTATGCGCTTACCAACACATTTAGCGATTCATTTTTATATTATTTAAATATATTATGTAACTGGTACTGTGGTGGTATTATAGATCGTAAACTCACTCAATGAAATTGGTTAATGTAATATTTTTTTTATAATGAACGTTGATTACGTAACACACATAGGCATAATGCTTGCAACAAAAATATGAGAAATAAATAATCTGGTCTAAACAGCTGCTGACAGTATTTTTTAAGGTGAGACGAATTTTCGCACACGAAATTTCATTTTAAAAGGACTGAGACGAGATTTTTTTTATATTCCAGCTTAGGGCTTCAGCAAAATGAAATTGTAAGTTAAAATGTGAGCTGGAAATAAGCTGTTTGAGTTACATGATAGGCTACACACACAAAATATCGCAATTTATTGGATTGAAAACGTTTTTTATTAATAATTTTAATTAATTGTTTTGTGAATGCTATATGTGTACATACATATATTTTATACTAGACTTCCGCCCGCGTGGATATCAGTTTTCGCGATCCATATCGCATAATAATATATAATGCGCTAAATATCCCGATAAATAAATCATCATTTACCCTTGTCCCAAATATTTAGTGTCATACTCATCACTGTCAGCGCAACAAACCTATCATTCTGTATGGCTGTATGCGATACTCGCCTATATAGGCAAAACATGTTGATATAGTGTATCAAATATAATATAATTATAATGTAATAACATCTGTGTACCCCTTGTTTATGCAATTAAATAAATGAATCTTGAATTCAAGAGAAATACATTGATCTTGAAATGAGATTTCTTGTATTTAGATTTACGTTATTTCGTTTTAGGAATACTTGATGAAACCAAACGACCAACTCGAGGCTATATCAGAAGAAATTACCGACTATACTGATTTTCCTACTCTCACTGGTGAGGTCCCCCTAAGGCCTAAAACTAGTGATGAGCAGCATACAGAGACTAGTCCAGAAGCTTCTGGTGCTACCGAGTGTGAAAAACCGATATCCCCTGTAGAACCGTCAGCTGATATCCCCACCGGTCTTCCAGCTGATTGCAACATTTTGGATATATTGAACAGAGATTGTCTTTCGAACATATTGGTCTACATTCCTATTAGAGATCTCATACGCTCAGAAAGAGTCAGTAAAACATGGCAGGCCATGATTCGCGAATATCTTGATGGTAAGTGTTTTATTTTAAATGATGTATTAAAAAAGGACCACTATTTTAGTATTGCTTAGCACACTCGCATCACGCAGTGTACCACGAGAGTGCGTATTTGTACTAGCACACACGGATCACGCAGTGTACTTCGAGAGTGCGTGTTTGTACTAGCACACTCGGATCACGCAGTGTACCACGAGAGTGCGGGTTTGAGCTAGCACACTCGGATCACGCAGTGTACCGCGAGAGTGCGTGTAGTACAGTAAGCTTCAGAGAAAAGGAACCCCCCTTGAGAATAAAACCATTATCAAGGGGGGTTCCTTTTCTCTGAAGCTTACTGTACTAGCACATTCGGATCACGCAGTGTACCACAAGAGTGCGTGTTTGTACTAGCACACACGGATCACGCATTGTACCGCGAGAGTGCGGGTTTGTGCTAGCGCACTCGGATCACGCAGTGTACCGCGAGAGTGCGTGTTTGTACTAGCACACACGGATCACGCAGTGTACCGCGAGAGTGCGTGTTTGTACTAGCACACACGGATCACGCAGTGTACCGCGAGAGTGCGTGTTTGTACTAGCACACTCGGATCACGCAGTGTACCGCGAGAGTGCGTGTTTGTACTAGCACACTTGGATCATGCAGTGTACCGCGAGAGTGCGTGTTTGCACTAGCACACTCGGATCACGCAGTGTACCACAAGAGTGCGTGTTTGTACTAGCACACTTGGATCACGCAGTGTACCGCAAGAGTGCGTGTTTGTGCTAGCGCACTCGGATCCCGCAGTGTACCGCGAGAGTGCGTGTTTGTACTAGCACACTCGGATCACGCAGTGTACCGCGAGAGTGCGTGTTTGTACTAGCACACTCGGAGTGTACCGCGAGAGTGCGTGTTTGTGCTAGCACACTCGCATCACGCAGTGTACCACGAAAGTGCGTGTTTGTACTAGCACACACGGATCACGCAGTGTACCGCGAGAGTGCGTGTTTGTGCTAGCACACTTGCAATACGCAGTGTACCGCGAGAGTGCGTGTACACACATAGATTTTTTTGGTGAGCAATAATCAGCAACAACAACGCGCCATGAAAAAGTTTCCACAAAAATATTTTCTATGAAAACTGCATAACGCTCCTAAAGAAGTCGAAAATGTACCGCCCTCATAATTATAACGTGTGCCTACCCAGGTATCCGCGTGTTCAAGACGTCGTGGTGGCAGCACGTGCCCGTGATGCTGACGACGGCGGTACTCCGACGGGTCCTACAGCGCGTGGGGGGGTCACTGGCCCGCCTGCACATCGACCACCACTGGTCCGCGCTCAACGACCGTACGGCGCACACCGTCGGCAAGTTCTGTCCCAACTTGGAGGAGCTTAAGGTACACTATATAGTGTAATTTTCGACCTTTTTCGCAAGTATAAGGGTCTATATTTGTTTGGAATTTTTTTGTTAGACATGGCCCTTAGATTGCTCCGCCTTTAAAACCAATAAGGGTAGGATGTAAATCAAAAGGAGTTTTCGTGTCTAGCACTCCATCGCTATTCTACTGCAAGCGGCCTTTTACCACATTGTTGGAACAAAATTATAACATCTCTGCCTTCCCAAAATTTTAAAGATGTTCTACAACTACATCTTTTATTGTAATAAAATACTTGTCACTTAATGCTTTTATAACAATTTACAGATTGTTGGTATGCATACGAGGAATTGGAATCCATTAATTTATGGATGTAAACAACTGAAGAGTTTATCATTTGTATCCTGCAATAAGGTACATTTCAGTCATCTCTCTCATTTAATTCTTCATTTAAATCTATTTAAATTGTGTTTTATAATTTCAAATTTTGATTACAGCTCACTGATTCGAGTTTAGTTCATCTAGTCAAGAGCGAGTCGTGCATCGAAAGTTTAACGGTCGCAAACAATACCCACGTAACTGGGTTGTTCCTCACTGGCTCGAATCCGCAGAAATTGAGCTCACTTGCATTTTATAATTGCTACAGTCTTCAGGGTACAGTTCTCAGTGCTGCCATGGACAGTATACCGATGCTCACTTCGTTGAAACTCGACGTGTGTCCCCATACCATGTGGAAGATAATACCTATGATTCTGACCAAACTTCCGAAACTTGAAGAGTTATCGTTGAGCGAGTATATCTCCGTAGAGCATAACTTCTCACCACAGTGCAACGATGCGTTCTGTGACGCACTCGCGACATTATCTGCTTTGAAGATATTGAATGTCAGCCGCAACATCTACATAACGAATGCTGTTCTGAAGCGCGTTGCCCACTGCTGTCCCAACCTGGAGTCACTCAATATTTCTAGCTGTAACTCGCGCAGGGTTTTCCCCCACCCAGGTAAGATTCGAAGTGACGAGCTTGGAATGTGTAGTTATAACGTACATATTTTATTTGCTTATTTAATCTTCAAATCTTCTTATAAGTCGTAGTCTAGCAATTTTCTAAATCCACATAATTAGAAACTTTTATATTTACACTCATCGCAATCTTAAAAGTCCGTTTGGACAGATGCATTTCTCTACTCTACGGGTGAAGTTTTATATTTTTACCGATCGAAATTTTCTGAAGTGGATCAAATTTTTCATTGACAGATGACTACAGTGCTGGGAATAACGATTAGGTATTTCATATTTTCCACAGGCTATTCATTATCGGTTCACAAATCGATCTATAAATATATTTTTCAAGGCTTTATTTATTTAAATATCTACTAGTATTTAGGCCAAGAATTGATAAATTGGGTACAATTATGTCATTTTTCGATTTCTTTTGGTAATTGAGTGAATTTTATTATGACAATAATATTAAAAAAGAATCTTACTTTTCGTAACATTGTCACATTTGAAAATACCTACAACATCAAAGTTTAAGTTACATATACTAAACAGAACTGTAATCCAATGCACTTTACAATGCATATTTAAATCGATTAAATACTCACGCAAACTTGAATCGTTTAAACGTGAGTACCGAGTAACGAGTCGTATGGTTATATCACTAGTTACATCAAGACTGCAAACGGACCTATTAAATTGTGATGACTGTAGATAAAAAATAAAGGTCTCATATTATATGGCTAATATTGTATGATGTACTGGGCTAGCGTGGGATTCCTCTAGTATAGGTCTAACAGCAATCATTCTCATAAATAATAAGCTGATTCTAGGCCTCAAAGTGAGAACTTAGGATGCAACTGGTATTGGCATTCAGAAGAAGAAAATCGTTACAAACGGTTCAATCCTCGCTCAATGCAAATGTTTGTATGCATGAATATTGGTATTTGCATTGGTCTGGTCGTACTTCGGAGAGCACGTTAAACCGTCGGTCGCGGTTGCCATACAGGCAGGCGTTACGGGTAAAAAGTCCTAAAAAGTCCAACAACTGGTCTAATTGCAATGCTTAGATATCGCTTTTGGGTTGTGGAGGCCAATCGCTTCCCGGAAAATATCGACGTTCAGCCATACCCGCAGTTGACTGGTAAAGCGGACCCCAGACTCGTTGGAAACTTTGGATACGACTGCGATTAACGCTAGGATGATGAAGAAGAAACGATTTGCATTTACAGAGAGATTTTATAGTCGTTTTGCATATACAGAATTTGGGTAGTTTCGATAGCAAAATCATCTGGGAGTATTAATTAGGCGGTAGAAAAATTTTTTGTTTAAAAACCCCCATACATTTTTTCTTTCAGCTGAACATTATTCCCATATACATTATATAAAAAAATTTCTTTCGCCAAATTAACGTGTGAAACGGTTGATAGCTGGTTAAATACTTCTTTTTATTCGATTAAATAAGGTCCTTATATACTATTGTATAGGTACAATGAACTAGAGGACTAAAGAGTGGGGATAAGCTGTAGTAAGTGGGTGGTCTGGTATGTTTACAATAAGTTACGTACATTTACCTAATATGGTATAATCCAAATAAGGTATGATAGTTGGGTTCTTGTTACATGTTTCTATGAATCCTCCTTTAATGGTTACCGAATATCGCTTTACAATACAATATCTTATTGCAATGTTTTAGGGTTCCATAGGAAACTCTACTGGGTTCTATACCTCTACTACAGATGATTTTGCTATATAAACTGTGCCCAAATTCTTTTTATCCGAAACGACTATAAAATCACCCAGTAGAGCCCCCTCTGCTGCAAATACTTGCCAGTGGACACTGCAAGATGTAGTGGCTTTACGCATTGCAACATGTGGTGCAGGCGTGGGTGACGAGGGCGTGGCGGCGATCTGCCGCGGCTGCCGGGCGCTCAGGTCGCTGGACGTGTCGTACCTGGGCGCGCTGTCGGACGCGGGGCTGCGCGGCGCCGCGGGGCTGCCCGGCCTCGCCCGCCTCACGGCTCGCGGGAACCCCTCCATCACCGCCTCGCCGCTCGCTGCTGCTCTTGCTGCTTGCCATCTGCTGCAGGTACGTGATATCCCCCAGCAACTGAAGACCCAAGATGGCCGTGCGTTTTTAGTCGCTTAAAGTTCCACAACCCCCCGCTGGAACTCACCGGGGGAGGGGGAGGTTTTATCCGAGTAAATTCCCGCAAAAAAAGAAGGTGCACTCCCCGCTTGAAATTACTTGTGTACAAATAATGAGTATTAATTATAAATCAGTCTAATGGTTTTTAATAATGATGATCATGAACGAATTTCTTGTTTTATGTTCTTAATTTTTTTTGCAGATAGTGTTTTTAGTCAATTGTGGGAAGATTTTTCCAAATTATTCCCCAGACCATATACTGAACTACATCTTAGATAGCGATAGTACTTTTGTTTCGTATGTATTTTTAATTGACTCAACTATTTCTAACCACGTGCTCACTAAGAAGTGTGAGATCTTCTATTCAACGGTATCAGTAAAATATAAACAGGACAAATGTAATAACAGTGCTCTCCTACGCAGGAGGTTGATGCATGTGGTTGCGATGGAGTATCAGAAGATATAGTGACTGCGGCAGTACGCGCCCTAGAACACAACCCACGGACGGTCCTACTGCGTCTGGCCGGCACGGCGGCTGCGCCAGAGGTAAGAAGATTGTACCAGGTAGACAACTAACGTTGGTTATTCATTGTGAATAAGAAGAGAGCGCCGAGTTTCCTTCTTGCCTATACAATTGACTCACAAAATTTGGTCATTTTATTACCGAAACGGAACCAGCAAATACGGTACCGCTGTATCGTATTTTCTGGTTTTTTATTTTGTGCTTATACGAAGGTCAGGTTTATAAATGAGGTCAGACGGTAGTCGTTCCCATATAATAAGCTAATAAAAGAAAGAATAGGAAAGCGGACCTCGGTCTTTAAACTGCAAGGTTTGCATGCGAATGCTATTGGTGTAGAACTGTAGAAGATTGCCGAAGAGGAACCGAAATTGTGACGATGTTCGGCAAAGTATATTTAGAGCTGTTTTCAATTCTTATTTCTTTTATAGATACAGCCCGAGTTCCCCACGCACAAGCTGTTGACAGTTGATGTGCATGATGATCGCAGTAACCCCCATCTTCGCCCTGACTTCGTAGACCGCATATTTGAAGATAGCTCTGACGATTCACTTGGCGATCTTTACGATCACGACGATTTCGACGACTTCTTTGGACCAGGTATGTTTTTACTATTGCATTGGAGGCGTTGACCTCGGAGCCAAGATTCCGCTTGTCTTCTTTACGGAAAGATATGTCGCGGTGCGTTAAATGTTTTTTTCGTGCTACGACCCCCGTCATTGAACGAGGAAATAAAAACATATCGCAATGTACAGTGAAGTTTATACTAGTCCGAGAGTTAGTAGACTTTTTGAGTAGGCAAGCGATGAACGCTGCCCCTAAGGAAGCTGCTTAGGCTTTCCACGTCTCTCTGACCAGCATGGAGCACAGTGTACAGCAGGCAAAGAGTGGTCGTTGTTGCCGAGCGCGTAGGTATGGGTGATAGGGGTGACCACTTGTCACCCCAGAGTTTCACCGATCAGACAAAGTTCCGAAGATGGTATTGGGTCTGCCGCAGTTACGCCGTACCGGGAGTAAAGAGAGGGGGAAGTACCAAGAGCTCCGGATATTGTCATGTGTATGTGTGTGAGTATCACTATAGGAAAGCTGCAGTGTGACACGGGGCACTTATCGGTAACTGGCTGTGACGTCGATCGCCGCGATGCCATTGGCCCAGGCAAGATTTCTGACTTACGATATGGGAATGTGAGTCAGCATTTTGGAATAGTTCTATTCCTTCTCAGTTTGATACTTCTGTTCTTCGTCTTCGCTTGATTCTTAGTGATATTCTGCTATATATGTGTGTGAATGTAAATTTTGTTTATATTGTCTAGTGAAAAGGTTACTGTGTTATTTGTGAAATAGGCAATGGAAACATGATTATTTTTATTGGCATAACTTTGAAAGAAAATCAAAAAGTGTTACGCCGGGTACCCACGGTGCGAGGTTTCACGGACGCGGACGCAGACACGGACACATTTACTATGACAAACGTGTCTACAATATCATGGACGAGTCTCTTTCCACGTGCGTAGTCTGAGAAATCGCTCACACATCTATAAAATCGCGGATCGCGGAAAGCTGCCCTTACAGATTGAAAAAAATTGGTTGAAAATATTGTTTTACAAGTGAATCCTGACTTCGTAATTTTGCCTCTGTATTTTGAAATTGTATGAATAATATATGAAAATGTTACTTTATGTAAGCTTAAATATTTTTCTTTGATAAATTGCTGCACCATGTGTATGTTTTAATTTATGAAATAAACACATAAGTAATTACTATTCACAGCGTATGCGGATTATTACGAAGATGAAGAAGACTATTACAGCGCTGATTGGTTGTCCCTGGCAGATGAAGATCAACTAGATTCTGACTTGGAATAAATTAAAATGATCCTACTAATATTATAAATGTGAGAGTTTGTGAACTTATAAATATGGTTTTGTAACTTTATATTTCGACCATCCATCGAATAAAGATACTGCTACAAATTCACAACTTTACAGTACTTAAATTTTAAGTCTGTCTTAAACAAAACTGGCTGTAACTTATTTCTTTGTCTTTTAGATAAATCATTATTTTAAGTCAATATTAATATTAAAATGATATTGTAAATATTAAAGTAACTCTATTCTATGCATAGGTCGATTTATAATAACTAATTTGTTAACTGTGCAATGTTTTTTAAACTAATAATAGTAACAATGAATGTTTAAAATTTATAAAATAATTATGGTCGAAAATCTACCGGGTCTGCAGTTCTGTGCTAGAGTTAAGTATTGCAGGAGACTTGCCTTTAGCATGCCTCAAATACTTGCTCAAAAATGTCTACAAGCTCTCTTAATATCAGTAGACGACACGCGCAGAGTGGCGGCGCCTGCTACTTACTAACAACGCTGCATGTCATGCAAACGTGTGAAAAATAGCTTCTCCATCACTATTTACATAGCTTGTCCATCTAATGTCAGAATTCGGTCGCGCAACAGTGATGCCTCGCGTCTCAGTATACGAGGATGAATAACCTAACTCCGAGTGTTAGAGTTTCGTACGTTAATCCACAGCTGTAGAGGCTGCAGGTGAAGTTTACTTGACTCCACAAGTCTTGTTCAAATTCCATACACCTTTATTTTGTATGTATATTTTCACCATTCAAAAGTATACTTACAATATTTTCTTACACTAAGAAAAGGCTGCCAATGTATTGAAACATCTGAGTTTTTGTTATGGTCTTACCTGCTGACGATTAGAATAGTCTCCATTTCTATATTCATTGATTAAAGCTATCCTCATTACTTCCAGATGACGAACCTTTCTTGGATGACGAGCTGGAGAATTTCGAAGGACTCTATCAATACGGCCTTCACGCGCGCGACATCATATTGCTGTAAACAGCAAACGTTTCAACAGTCTTAATCGCTGTAAGCACACCACACTACAGCTTGAAGAATTAGTTGCAAGAGACGAGATTTGCGAAGCAACTTTATGAATTACGTTATACTAGAAGGACATTAGAATTAGTAGTTTTGTTCACAGTGATTTGTTTATATTTCTTGTGGAATGGAAATCAAGGTTTAATTTCCTTAACACCGGTATTATTTCTAGTTTCTTTCGAATGTTTGTGTACCTTGTGTCATAACAGTTAATCTCGGATGCAAATGGGAGCAGCTTTTTGTTTATAATACCTTTGTTTGGTTTAATAATGTTGCAAATATGATTGTAATTTTAAGAGGTGTGATATTTAATATGTATATATAGTTTCTTCAAGGAATAATTTAGGACAGGTTAAAAATTACCAAATAATATATGAATATTTTGTTTATATACAATACTCTAACAAAACATTTGTTCAATTTAATACCTACATATAGAATATATATTATATGAGAAATATTAAATATATATAGTATTGTTGAACTATTTCATTATCTATAAACAATAACTAAACTAGAAAATATTAGTCATTAATAGTTATAATAGTAACTGCAGAACACCCCTTGAAATTATAAATGATATGTAGATTATAAATCGCTTGTACTTCTCTTGTTAACATAATTCTATTATTAGACTTAAATTGTTATTATTATCTGTGATGAATCATTATTTTCCCGACATGGGAGCCCCCACACCTCATCTAGTGTAGCCATTTGTTTACTTGTGTATAAAAGAAAACATTTTGATGTATCGTATTAATAACTATAAGCAAAGTCTGAAATGATGTGATAGGTTTGTATAAATGATTTCAAATCTCGATTTTAATTTCTCAGGCAAACGTTTCAATACATAGTAAATTTGTGTTTATGTTAGTGTATTATTAAATTTATGCTAGTAAAAGTGATTTTGTAACTACAGTTTGAATTTTTTCATAAGAATTTCGTAATAATATCAATAAAAAAGTGATAACTCATTTGAAGTAATTACCTGTTTTGTTATCTATTTTGCCTATAATATTCTATAAGTTTGTCAGTAATCTTGCCTCACATAACAAGAAATGCGCATTGAAGTTGATTTATATTAATCAACTAATAAATAAGTGTGATATTGTTCCTTTTGTTAGAATGTGCCCATGTTAATTAATATACCAGCTTAATATGCTTTTAACCAGGTATCCTTGTTTGTTTTGCTAATCAGGTGAGCAGGGACATGATTTTATAAGAGCTCATATTTTTCTATGAAACAATTTAATAGTAAGGTATGTGTGTTTCTGTTTAGTTCGTTGATTTCATTAAAATGTAAACATATTAAGCTGGTTCTGCTTCAGCCAAATGCTGCTATTGGGTAAAGCAACATACTACCTGTATGAATGTTGCCAGGTATTTTTATGCTATTTAGACAGGAAGTTATAAGTTTAGAATCTTTTTTCAGAAGTTTTTACTACAGTACTGTAATTTATTGCGATTTCACTTTATAAGAACTCAATTCAATCAATGTTGTGGTTTTTATTTGTTTTTATTAAAGAATAATTTTTGTTTTAATCACAGTAGCAAAATCAATTATTATTTATATTTTTAAGACTTTATTGGAAGCCTAGCCGGTTACAATTTAATTTACTGGGTATTAGAGGAAGGTTTTTGTTAATTGGGACACTTTTAGTTACAATGAATATATACAATTATTAACAGCAAAACAAAATCACTCAATTTAGTTTATAGAGCAGAAGCTTTGTGTAACTTATTTATTTTGTTGAAGCTTACATGTTTTTATTCAATATCAGAATTACCATTTCTGTGTTTGTTGTGTATGTTTATACAGTTCTTTTTTACTAAATTTGTTTTTTTTTTTTCAATGGTTTGTTTTCATAAAAACATGTGAGCTATAAGTTTTCATTGGTAATATGGTAACACCAATCTTCATTTGATTAGACTTTAGTTAACCTCAATTACTAGAGTGTCAAATGTGGTTATATTTGTTTCCAATATTATACCATCACCATTTATTTGCGAATGTGTCCGATGGTAACATTTATAGAAAAATATATGTTATTTATATTTGCTGGCTTGACTAGCAAATAGAGGTGATTTGTTTTTAGAGTTGTGTTTTGATAAAACCTGAAGCATGCAATGATTTGTGAAAATAGTTTTATACATTAATTCTTTTAACATATTATAGTAAGAACTGAAATACAAAACATTTTTCTTCAATCCTGTTGATATTTCATTTTTTTTAAACACTAGGATGAAAAACTCACATACATGTATGTGCTCTTTCCGAGACTTTGCCTTTAGCTTAACATCAGGCGAGGTGAAGTCAAATTGACGTGTCCTGTATAATAAAAAAAAAAAAATATAGCTTATGTAGTGATCTACACACTGTCGGTAACTCCTTGAGTCATTTATCAACCACATGTTTATACAAACTGTTACTGTACAGATACCAGTATCCATTGTGATGTATTGTTCATCTCTAGACAGCAATGATATTATGCTGACATCAGGAGCAACAAACGCTTTGAAAATCTGTTTTAGATCTATTTTATAAATGTGCCGGAATGTATGGCTTTAAAATAACAATAAGAACAGTGGGAAGTACTTTCATATTTATTAACTCATAAACTAAGATATCTTGATATTTTATGAATGCACAAAATAAATAATTTCTACAAGAATTCAATCATAACAGCATAAATTATAAACTATTCATTTGTATCTGTGTCTACAACTACATCATAATTAGTTGTCTTCTTAAAAAGATTCCACCACCTGCCCATAAGACCCACATCAACAATTCTAGAAGAAAAATTAAGGTATGTAGGCTGTACATATGAACAGTGGGCTTTGTACAGGTCACAGGATTCACTTATGTCTGATGTATACATAACAGAAGCAATTCCCAAACTCTTATAATGAAGTATACCCTGATTGTAACAGGTATCAAGGTATCGTAGATGATCTGCTGCATTCTCATTTAAACAAGCACTGCTCACCATAACAACTTCATTATTAATTCGCTTCAAATGATCTTTGAAATCAATTTCATTTGGGTTGTTTTTGTATAACGTAAACACTGTTAGTAGTCCTGCAGTATATCTCATAGCCTTTTTTGGATTGTCTTGAATATCGCTTCTAAGATCTTGTAACATTTGGCGATAATCAATAAATAAGTTCTTCCAATAGTTTGCCCATTTTTCTACAATGGTTCCTTTATACTTTTCAGGGAATTTAATTTTTCCTATCCGTGACAATGCTAGCGGTGTTTTGATAAGACTCTTTGCCATTTTGTGGTAATTTATTCTTTAATTTTCGTCACAAATTACGAAAAGAAAACAAAATTCCATCCATGATTATAGGTTATATAACTGTCAAAGTCAGTCAAGTCAATGTCAAATTGTTATGTCTAATACCTTCCTTTTTGCATTACTTTTGGCATGGCTACTGGAGCTTTTCAGTATTCATTATAATAATTTAAACAGGTTAAAATAACTGTCATGAACGCCACTTTGACTTTGATGCATTTGACACTGTCATGTAGCCCAAATTTAGGGATTGGCTTTAGTTTGTTGTTGTATTTGTGAATTGTGTTCTATTCTATGGGAAATCAAATTATCTGTAGCATATTTCAGTCATGAAAGTATGAAAGCCGTTTATATTATTGAAAGAGCATGATCATGGTATGCACACTTGTAGGAGCTCCATAACACAGTGCTACAATTTATATTTCAATAAATACTAACAATTAATTTTAAACAAGTAACAAAAACTACTAAATAAATATGCAGACCATGGAAAACATAGTGTTCTGTTTTATATTATTGCACAACTGTTTTCTGCTTGGAAACTGTAAGTACTTCTTGACTTTATTTTGTATTATTTTAGTCAGTAAATTTTATAAACAATTTACCCTTACAGGTTCAATATATCACAATTTAAAGTATTTTGAAACCATACATGCCACAAGCCTTTCTCACAACATTGTGAAACGAGGGACTAAACTCTCTAACCACCCTTTCAACACAATCAAAGAAGTACACTTTAAAACTTTGGGCAAGGAGTTCAGACTGATTTTACATCCTCACAGTTCTGTTCTGCATTCCAATTTCAAAGCGTATGCTGTGGATGGTGATGGCAAAGAAACAACTGTTCATGTTGGTAAGATGTTGTATATATTGTACAGTTAATATTTTAGTCTTCTTCGTCTGCTTCGTGTCAGTGGCAACAATTGAAATATTTAGATACGCCCAGCCCAAAACTCGGCGACCTTTGGCCGCATCTTCCGTAGCTTCTTCCTTAGGTAGATAGGATAATTTTAGTTACCATAGTATAGTATATTGTATATTTGTTGTGGAATTAAATTAATTCTTAACAATTCTTTCCGCACACATGAAAATTAGTTAAGTTAGTTTTTCTGGCCATAGCTACATTGCTCTATAAGTGTAATAAAATTTTATTAGACTTCACTAATTATAAGAACTGAAATGTGTAAAACTATACTGGATTATCATATTTCATTTTTCATGAATTTTATTAAGCTCCTTACTCCTGAGTAAAACTGTGGCTAAGAAGAATGTGAGAATAAAATTTAGTTTCTACCAGTGAAATCTAGAGCTAATAATTTGGAACCTTACAATTATTGTAGATCAGGGAAACTTCTACACCGGCAGAGTGTTTGGTGAGAAAACCTCAGATGTGAAACTGCATTTAGAGGATGGTTTGATCACAGGAATAATACATACTCCCGAGGAAACTTACCATATCGAGGTAAATATTGTAATACTGCTATGAAATATTATTTCAGCCCCAGTATAGTGTGCACATGTGTTGATATTGGCACACACTTTTAGTTTAACCCTGGTCCTGTCTTGTATGTTAACCAAGGTAAATGCACTTTACTTTAATCAAGCCTTCATAAAAAAGTTCTTTTTAAGACTTCAGAATATGGCTTAGTTCATTCTGGTAATTTGAAGGTGATGCCAATAATACTGCAATGGTAACCTAGTGGTATAAGTACATTATACATTCCCATTCTGTGGCCATTACTGTAAAGAATGTGACTTTTCTATACATATTGCAATTACAGACTGTTAGGGAAACACTCACAAAAACAAATAAATAAAAAAAAACAATTGATACTAACTCTCTTGTATATTAAACTAAGGCAGTTGTCCATTTTTTTTTACCTATTTTTGTTACCAATTAGGCAATTACATGTTGAAATGTATTTCAGCCTTCATGGCGTCATTTACCGGATTTGGACGATAAAACTATGATAACTTACCGAGCATCTGACATACACTTCAGCTGGAAAGATTCAGAGGGAACCAAGGATGGTACAAAACCTCGTGTTTGTGGATATGTGAAGGAAGGGAAAGGTTAGTCCAAACCAAACCATTAACAATTTATTCTGTTAAACCATTACAAAAAATCACAAATAAATATCAGGTCCTTACATATGGAATTGGCGTTTTGTATGGGAGGAACAAAAAGTCGAATATTTTTAAATATAATATATTTAATTAATCAAAGTATGAACCATTGTTTTCTATGCACTTTTGCCATCTCATAGGTAGTTCATTGGTCCCTTTACTAATAAAACCAGTCGGACGGGAATCAATAAAATCTGTGAAGGCGATTTGGACTGCCCCATCAGAGTTGAATTTTTTCCCTTGCAAGAAGTTGTCCAAATTTCGAAAAAAATGGTAATCTGTTGGAGCAAGGTCCGGGAGAATAGGATAGGATAGGATACTCTTTTGTCCGCACTTAGCCTCTCTTTTGGGCCAGAGCAGGGCTAGAGCAGCCAGCCTAGCTCCGCCCAGAAACGCAGAAGCTTACTGGGGGCTTCACAGGCTTCGCGGAGCGACCTCACTGTGCCGAGGATTTGGGATCGTTGGGCGGCCACTGCCTCGCATTCCAGTATTACGTGGGCGGCCGTTTCCTCGGCGCTGAAGCACCCCCTGCAGAGGGGACTATCCGTGACGCCGATGGTATGTAGGTGCTTGTTGAGGGGGCAGTGGCCCGTTATTGTCCCCATAATTGTCCTTAGACTTGTTCTGTCTAGTCTTAGGAGACGTTTCGTTAGCCGTTTATTTATCGACGGCACAGCCTGTTTTGATTGCCTGCAGTCGATGGTTTGTACCCATCTTTGGTTATGTAGTTCCACAGATCTCTGGCGTATCCAGGTACGGATCTGTGAAAAAGGGATCGGCAGTAGTGGTAGTGGGCCAGCAGTGGTCATATCGGAGCCCCTCCTCGCGAGTTCGTCCGCAGCATCGTTTCCGTAGGACCCACTGTGCCCTTTTATCCACTGTAGCTTTACTACATTATGGGTGGATAGCTGGTTCAAAGCAGTTTGGCATTCTGCCACTAGTGTGCTGTTGGTTGTTTGGTGGTTTAGCGCTTTTAGGACGGCTGTGCTGTCGGTTAGGAGCTTTATGTTAAAACCCCTAACCTGCTTTTCGCTTATTGCCGTCGCTGCTGTTGTTATGGCGACACACTCGCATTGGAAGATTGAGCTGTGTTCGCCTAGTGGAAGGTGGATATTCAAGCCAAGGTCCAAGGAGTGCACGCCGGCTCCTGAACCATTCTTTGTTTTGGAGCCGTCAGTGTAGACGCGCATCTCCTTAATACCAGAGTAGTCCTTTTCCTCGGCTTGCGTTGTTATCTGGTATTTTTTGTTGAAGAAGTGTTTTTTGAAGGTTTTATCACAGGGAGCAGCTATTAGTGTTTTGTATTCCATCGCCCGCCCAAGAATTGTGGTGTGGGGACTATTGTGGTTGTTTCCCCAGAGTCCCAGGTGCCACATTCTAATGGCGGTGATGGTGGCTTCCTGTTGGATGTATAGGTCAAGCGGCGTTAGGTTCAGAGTTACCTCCATAGCTGCAGTTGGAGTGGTTTTCATGCATCCGCAGATTCATGAGCAGGCCAGCCTTTGGAAGGACTTTAATTTGGTAATCACGGTAGACAGTTCCGTGCGGGTCCACCATACCAAAGCCCCGTAGGCTAGCATGGGCCTTATCACCGCTGTGTATAGCCACAGTGCTATTTTTGGCGATAGTCCCCATTTGCTTCCCATCATTCTTTTGCATTGGTAGAAAGCGATTGTGCACTTGTTCAGTTTGTAGTCAAGGTGCCTGTTCCAAAGCAGCTTGCTGTCGAGAATTACACCTAGGTATTTTACTTCTTCCTTAAGTGTTAATTCGGTTGCGAAGAGTTTCGGGAGCTTGTATGGGCCCGGTGCTCTTCGGTTTGTGAACATTACTAGTTCGGTTTTCTGGGGGTTGACCGAAAGGTCCGGGGAGTACGGAGGATGTCTTAGACATTCCAATTGAAGCTCTTCTAATTTGGTAGCCGTCTGTTGTGCGGTGTGTGGTCTAGCGTTGTCGTGAAGCAGCAGTGGCGTGGAGCGATTGACCAGCCTAGGTTGTTTAGCCGCTAGCTTTATATATAGTATATATAGCTTTATAATAGACATCAGCCGTAATATTCTGAGAAAACTGTAATGAACAATACCGGCACTAGTCCACCAAACGCTCACAAGTAACTTTTTTGGGGTTAATTTTCGCTTGGGGCAGGATTTGGCTGGCTGGCCAGGATCCAACCATTGCGCTGAGCGCTTCCGATTATCGTAAAGAATCCATTTTTCATCACAAGTAATGATTCGGTTTAAAATACCTTCATTATTGTGCCGGTTCAGTAATGTAACGCAGCAGTCGACGCGCGTTTGCCGGTTTGCTTCAGTCAATTCGTGAGGTACCCACCTTTCAAGCTTTTTAATCTTCCCAATTTGCTTCAAGTGAATTAAAACAGTTTTATCACTAACACCGCTGCCTGCAGCTAACTCGGACGTGGTTTGCGATGGATCCGCTTACTTCCAATCCAATCTAATACTTCATTATCAACTTGGGTCTCAGGCCGTCCACGGGGCTTGTTCTGCAGGTCGAAATTTCCAGAACGAAAACGTTGGAACCAAAAACAAACTGTGTTTTCTTTTGCAACATGACCGCCATAAACATCATTCACCCTTCGAGTCGTTTTCGCAGCACTAGTGCCACGGCGGAACTCGTATTCGTAAATAATGCGATATTTTAAGTTTTCCATTTTGTAAAATGAGTGACGCAAACAGAAAAAAACAGAAAAAAAAAACAAATGAATGACGGTCATCGAAGCACAAATACATGAGTAAATAGCTGTACAAATTTGAATTTGGAATTCCTTACCAAAGAGGAGAAAATCGTGATTAAAGTGGCCAGTACGAAAAACGCCAATTTCATATGTATGGACCTAATATAAAATATAGGCTTGTTTAGCAAATAAAATAGAACATTATCATCACAGTGTTAGTCCCCACTGTATCCAGCTGTGTCCAACTTGTAATTTGAAGACCAGGTTGAACTCTAGGAGAGTTAATTCTGGTCATCTGGATAGTTAAGTTTATCCCTTGATTCAATTCATTTTCACACCGCTGCCCGCGGCTCCGCCCGCGTGGATGTCGGTTATCGCGACAAAACATAGCCTATGTCCTTTCTCAAGTTCTAATCTGCCCCTATACCAAATTTCATCAAAATCGGTTCAGTGGTTTAGGCGTGAAAGCGTAACATACAGACAGACAGACAGACAGACAGACAGAGTTACTTTCGCATTTATAATATTATAGTATGTATAGTATTATAATACGGATGAACTAAGTTTATTGCAAATATGTAACAGGTGTTGACAGCATGAAATAATATATTTCATAATTATAGAATTAGAAGAAAATGATGATGAAGAAGGGCAGGTGCACATTGATATTGAAACAGATCATGATCAGTCAGAAAAGGACAAATACCTTCAAGAGGCACATTTGGATAATGTTAGTGATGTTGAAAATCACCGTAGGGTGAAAAGACAAAGTGACTATGAGTATACACCTACCAAGACAAGATGCCCTCTTCTCCTTGTGGCTGATTACAGATTCTTTCAAGAAATGGGTGCCAGTAATACTAAGACTACTATCAGTTATTTGGTAAGATATTATGGTACAGTATATTTCATAGTCTCATATTTATTTGCGAGTGGCCCAACATGTCTAATTTTCCATTCATCAACTATGCTTACAGTCATATCAGCGTTCAATCTTTTTTTGCGATCATTCTGAGCAGTATAGTATTTATGATATTGCTTCATGTTATTTTTTGTATTTCAGATAAGCCTCATTGATCGAGTTCATAAAATATACAATGATACTCTATGGCAAGACAGACAGGCAAGTAATAATGAACTTGGTATATTAGAAACATTAGTTTGTTAATTGTAATGTTCTTGAATCTATGTGAGTGATACTGTTTTATTATTAAGATAATTTGCACAGCTTAAATCTTGCTGTTTAATTTGTCTTACAATTTGTTTTGTATCTTCAGGACTTGGATGGTTTTAAAGGCATGGGTTTTGTCATCAAGAAGATTCTAGTGCACTCAGAGCCGACGCGTGTTCGCGGAGGTGAAGCCCATTACAACATGGTTCGGGAGAAATGGGATGTACGCAATCTTCTTGAGGTAGTCTATTTTTTAATACTTGAAAATCACTCTAAGAATAAAGCACCTTGAATATAACATAAAAGTTCTGTTAGGTTTTTTACTTTTTCAGCTCGATTTTCGACCATTGCTAGTTTAAAATCATATAGTAATCCATTCCCGTAAGCAGTGTTGTTCTATCACGTCATTTTTTTGGAAGGGATGAGTTCACTGTTGTGAATTTACTTGAAACACACAGATTTTATTTATAAGACTAAAATAGTAATTCATGTACAGGCTATGACAGGTTTATGAGGTCGACGGAAAAGCCAAGAGAAAGAGTAAGAGAGTGGACCCCGGGCTTCGAATCACGAGCTTTGGATGCAACCGGGATTATCGCTCTGATGATGACGAGTGAAAATTTTATGTATTTCAGAACAGCTTCATCAGAACAATCTTTTTGTACAACAGGTGTTCAGCCGAGAGTATTCTCATAAAGACTTCTGTCTCGCACATTTGTTCACTGATCTCAAGTTCGAAGGTGGTATTCTTGGACTAGCGTATGTAGGCTCACCGAGGCGTAATTCTGTGGGTGGGATATGCACACCAGGTATCGTTAAATGAATGGTCTTATCCTCTAATTTTAATTCAATTCCTTCTTTATTTAGTTTATGTTGCATTTTATATACAATTTGTTTATTTTATTTTCAGCTATTATGGCGCATAGTGTGAGTGTCCTTATTTGTTTGTTTTGCATGTTATATTTATGTTTAGTTTCGTTGCATAAGTGTTACCTTGCTTTTTGATACTGCTATAGGTATTTATATATTTATATTATTTAATTGTTTAGTAATGAAAGAAAATATAATAATACTATACGTTTTTTGTACTGATAATTCTCTACAGTGCTGGTAAAGTTCAAATTAATAGAAATATACCTAAAAGTAAGAAAGTTTATTTCTATATAAAAAGAAACATTACGATATATAAAGAAATCAACTACAAGTACGTTTTAAAGTAGATACATTTTGTCGTTATTTATTGTTATTATAGTTCTTAATATTTATGTGTACCAAAAACGTATTAACACTGACAAATTTAAAGGGGTTGGGGTAGGTACGCGTACGCTACCTTTATGTACTGACTGACTAAATGTTTTATTTCCACCAGAATACTTCAAAAACGGTTACACCCTGTATCTGAATTCTGGTCTGAGCTCATCTCGCAACCATTACGGCCAACGTGTAATTACTCGCGAGGCGGATCTGGTGACTGCGCACGAGTTCGGACACAATTGGGGGTCGGAACATGACCCCGACGTGGCCGAATGTTCCCCCGCCGCCAGCCAAGGGGGCTCCTACCTTATGTACACGTATAGTGTCAGCGGATATGACGTCAATAATAAGGTAAAGCTCAAAATAAATCTATACTTGTATACTCAATATTCGGAGAAGGTAACTATTCGTCTGTATGTTAAGATTTCACACATAAACCACTGAACAGATTTTGATGAAAATTGGTACAGAGGTAGATTAGACTTTTGGAATGGACAAAGGCGGATTGATCGCGATATCGACGTGGGTGGAGTCACGGGCTACTAGTATGCTTAATCTGGCCACGCTTCCCAGGTAGGAGAGGTAGACCCAAGAAGTACTGTCTTGAAATCAAAGCACTTTCCGTCCGATTCCCATACCTACCAATAATAAAAAATTGTTAAAATCGGTCGCGCCGTTTCGGAGGTGTTCGTTCGACCACAATCACCAACACACTAGATTTTGTTTTCTGTTGCAGAGGTTTTCACCATGTAGCTTGCGGTCCATACGCAAGGTGCTCCAGGCAAAGTCGGGGCGTTGCTTCTCCGAGCCCGAGGAGAGTTTCTGTGGCAACCTCCGCGTCGAGGGAGGCGAAGAGTGTGACGCTGGATTGCTCGGTATTTAGCTTTCACATTTTTTTACAAATCATATACTTGCCCCTTCATTTATACTTGTTGAGATTTCCCTCTTTTGAGGGAAATCTAGGCAAATGTAGGCAAACGTGTAATATTACATTGTTATTAGTGAAATATGGATCTTTAACAAAATCCATATTTCACTAAATATTGTTTTTAAACATCTATATATGTATCATAAAAATATACATTAGGTAATTTTTTCTAACAAAATTTTTAATTTCGAAATACATCGGGAAAAAGAAGAACTCAAATGGGACTTGAACCCACGACTTTTCCCTTACAGGGAGAATGCTATTCCAACTGAGGTTTTGAGTCACACCTGAATCACTTCAAATTTCCCTTCTCTTTATATTCATTTTTTTTTCTTTAAATTAAAAAAAACCTTTATTTCCTATTTCAGGAACCGAAGATAATGACATGTGTTGCGACAAAAATTGTAAACTAAGAAAAAATCAAGGTGCTGTGTGCAGGTAACGTAAATAAATCCTTCTTAAAATAATAATCTACTATATAAAAATAAGTCGGGTTTCCCTTCCTGACGCTATAACTCCAGAACGCACGAACCGATTTGGCTAATTTTGGCCTTGAATTATTTGTGGAAGTCCAGGGAAGGTTTGTACGTTGAGAAAAATTCGAATATTGCCGGGAACCGACATCCACGCGAGCGGAGCCGCGGGCAAAAGCTAGTATAATATGAAAGATTATGAAGATGTTTGTTATTCAATCACGCTCAAACGGCTGAAAGAATCTGTGAATGCAATCTCTTGAATAACACAGATTTTTTTATCACTGGAGACGGAAATAGGCTCTAGTGAGTTGCAGGAACGAGCAGAATACATATCGCGTGCAGGGCTACGGGTCACCACTAGTGTATATGCCCTTACAAGGCGATGAGAAATTGACAAACTTTCAGTATGACCATCATAAGTTACAGTACTTTGATTTAATCCAAACAGTGACAAGAACTCGCCGTGTTGCGCGGGCTGCATCTTCGCGCCGCCCGGCCTCGTGTGTCGCGAGGCGGCGCACTCGGCCTGCGAGGGCGAGGCCACCTGCAACGGCGCCTCCGCCGACTGCCCCAAGGTACGTAAATGATGCATTATTAAACACCATTTTTACACTTACTCCCTGCCATGGATTTCCCAAGCGACTACAATATGGGGTTCTTCAAGAGGGGCATTAGAAGGTTTCTTCAGGGTAGGCGCCCCTGGTGTTGCATACGTCCATAGGCCGCGGTAACCACTTTCCATCAGGTGGGCCGTGTGCTTGTCTGCCACCAAAGTGGTATAAAAAAAAACCATCAATCCATATGTAGGTTGCTTTGAATTTTACTGTGTGATGTGAGTACGTGACCTACATTCCTATCATTATTCAATATAGTTAATAAAAGAGTTGTTATACTAATCTTTATTTTACTATGCCATTTATATTTTTTTTACTATTTTTTAATTGTGTTAATAATGTTGAAAAACTAATGTGAAAAACTAATGTTAATAATGTTGATAAAACAATTTTCAACAGATTCCATCGAGATTTATTTGATGCAATACATGGATCCCGACGATGGGATTATTTTCAGCAGCCACGGTCGCATACTTCTACCGGCACCGCACCCAACGGACACAACGCATTATACGTATCGTAGTATGCATTGTATAGAAATTTGAACAAGTGCGTCCACCAGTGGCGAAGGGTGGGTTTTTTCAAAAGGGAAGCCGAACGTAAGAAAAAAACTTACCATGGCCGATTGTAATGTGTAGGTACTCCTTTCAAAAGCTGTGACTGGCTGGGTCGATGCTTAGGTCCAAATGGTTGAGGAAATTTCAACCCACATTTACTATACGTGTAAGCACTGATGCTTATTATAACAGTGTCTTTCAAGTATAATGAAAGTGGCTTTGAAAAAATAAGACTTCAGCAGTTCGACTACCACTAACGTCGTAAAATCCTAGAAATCGTTCTTCAATGCCAGTTTCAGTTAAATATCTAAATATTACAGTTAGTTGCTCCCTATGGCTTACGTCAGGTGTTTCGTCATCTCTAATCTAATACGATCTCTTAAAACGGATGCAATGCTATGTATTAAATCGTTTTGAATGTCGCTAGAAAGACCAGAAAATACGGGATTTTGCATTGAAGAACATTGTTCTAAATGTAAGTTCATTACTGAATCGTATTTACTTAAATATAATAAGGTTTCGATATAATTCCCGCGGTTATCAGAACCTGAACTTTCATCGTGAAAAATGTTTCGATTCTAGTTGTCCCGCACTCATGTAAAGCTATACAACTACGTATATGTTTCTCAGTTTGAACATGTTTTTTTAATGAATTCGATATTGTTTATGTCGCTTTATCCTAAATTACTCCACATACTCTTAGAATCTGAGGATAACAAGCAAGGAAGACAATAATTTCTATTTAATTTACAACTGCCTGTAAGCCACTTATATTTATCGTAATGAGATATATTAAAATGTTTCGTAAATCCATCGCGCCGTTTATGTTCTATATTCATGACCGGGTGGGCTCGGCCTAACTGAACTAGGTACATATTTCTTATTTTCATAATTTAATTTCGAGAAAGATGTTTCCTCACACAACAAATAATCAGTCAGACAACAATCTAATGCTATTAACGCAGCCATTATAACAGCAAAATACACTACAAATGCATATAATACAACGACTACTTACCAAAATATCACGTAGATACTACGACAGTACAACAGTCAGTACACTACACAACACAAACACAAATTATACTTAGTAATAATTACTTTACACAAAAAAGCGAATTCTAACTACTTGCAGTATTTTATAACATAAATAATTATTGATGAAATCAAAAATGAATGTCAAAATTGTGGTGAGCAATTGAATTTGAATACATCGCTCATTCGCCTCAACTTCAGTGTATGTAAACAAAACAAACTTCACATTAGTGCTCTCTCGCTCTCGCAAATTCTTATCGTATATTCCCTCTTTGTCATAACATAACTCGTTGAACAGCGGCTTATGTCGCCTGTAGTGTTCTACGAACACTACTAAGAAAAATTGCGCATGTGTGCGTGCGACTGCGTATTAAAGAAGAGTTAAAGATTCCGATTTTGGTGGCCGGCTTACATTCGCGCGCGTTCAGACAGAATCATACAAGAGGGTTCCTTCCTTAATTGAGAACTAGATGGCGTTATGAGAAATATGTGTAATAAATATGTAATGTATGTAAATAATTATTATAATTGCGATTTACGTAACAGAATACTTTTTGTTTTATATTTTTGTGTATTGAATAGATGTGGTTTCATTGATTTATAATTTATTAATAGACAATGCTTAGGGGTTTTTGCAAAGGTAAGCCGGTAGGAATCGGGTTATATGGACACTTCGCCACTGGCGTCCACCTATCCACATTGTACGGACGCACCGCGCGGATTCAGCCTTTTGCACTTTTATGATCGTCCTGTCCATTGCGCGTTTTTAAGCATTACACGTGCGCCCACTACGAAAATTGAATGAAATGGCGTTGGCAGTAGCGGCGGCAAAATGTGATCACTGCGGTTCAAGTGGACGCAATGTGAAAAATAAATCCGTTTGACGCGATTCGTCCGTTGCGTGCGGTGCCGGTAGGTTTACGCTTAGCTTTAATCATGCCAACAGAGTTACAGATAGTTTTATTTTAATCAGTTTGATGATTCATTCATAATAAAGTACAGTATATGGTCATAGGCGCCGGCGATAGCGGACGAGCACGAGTGCGCGGAGCGCGGGCGCTGCCGCAACGGGTCGTGCGTGCCGTACTGCGAGACGCAGGGCATGCACAGCTGTATGTGCGACATCGGTGAGTGACACGAGTGTGGGCGCTGCCGCATGCACAGCTGTATGTGCGACATCGGTGAGTGACACGAGTGTGGGCGCTGCCGCATGCACAGCTGTATGTGCGACATCGGTGAGTGACACGAGTGTGGGCGCTGCCGCATGCACAGCTGTATGTGCGACATCGGTGAGTGACACGAGTGTGGGCGCTGCCGCATGCACAGCTGTATGTGCGACATCGGTGAGTGACACGAGTGTGGGCGCTGCCGCATGCACAGCTGTATGTGCGACATCGGTGAGTGACACGAGTGTGGGCGCTGCCGCATGCACAGCTGTATGTGCGACATCGGTGAGTGACACGAGTGTGGGCGCTGCCGCATGCACAGCTGTATGTGCGACATCGGTGAGTGACACGAGTGTGGGCGCTGCCGCATGCACAGCTGTATGTGCGACATCGGTGAGTGACACGAGTGTGGGCGCTGCCGCATGCACAGCTGTATGTGCGACATCGGTGAGTGACACGAGTGTGGGCGCTGCCGCATGCACAGCTGTATGTGCGACATCGGTGAGTGACACGAGTGTGGGCGCTGCCGCATGCACAGCTGTATGTGCGACATCGGTGAGTGACACGAGTGTGGGCGCTGCCGCATGCACAGCTGTATGTGCGACATCGGTGAGTGACACGAGTGTGGGCGCTGCCGCATGCACAGCTGTATGTGCGACATCGGTGAGTGACACGAGTGTGGGCGCTGCCGCATGCACAGCTGTATGTGCGACATCGGTGAGTGACACGAGTGTGGGCGCTGCCGCATGCACAGCTGTATGTGCGACATCGGTGAGTGACACGAGTGTGGGCGCTGCCGCATGCACAGCTGTATGTGCGACATCGGTGAGTGACACGAGTGTGGGCGCTGCCGCATGCACAGCTGTATGTGCGACATCGGTGAGTGACACGAGTGTGGGCGCTGCCGCATGCACAGCTGTATGTGCGACATCGGTGAGTGACACGAGTGTGGGCGTTGCCGCATGCACAGCTGTATGTGCGACATCGGTGAGTGACACGAGTGTGGGCGCTGCCGCAACGGGTCGTGCCTGCCGTACTGCGAGACGCAGGGCCGTACTGCGATATCGGTGTGCCCAGTACACATAGTCTTGTTGTACGATAAACATTTGGAACACCCACATTTCGCCAACCATCATTTTCAGTCCCACATATTAGGAGGTCAGCCAATAGGCTTGAAAAGCCTACAAGTGGGCTCTTAGTCATGGGATGTATGTTAACTGGCGGATGGAGAACAGCCCTATCCTTTAGTCGCCTTCTACGACACCCACAGGAAGTGATGGGGTGGCCCTATTCTACTCCACCGGGTACCAACACGGGAAATACGGCAAAGATACAAACAACCTTGTGAAGTCTCCAAGCTTTATAATATATAAAAGCACAAAATGGACTTTGCCACGCATCGGTAACTCCCATTGTTCTGTGGAAGGACACAACGCGTGCTGGAAATTGACTAGTATGAAATATAAAAGCTAAGCGTCTTTTACGATAATGTTTATGATAAAATTTCTGTTGACAGTGGCGGACGCGTGCAAACGGTGCTGTCGCAAGAGTCTCAATAAGACTTGCTTCCCGGTAGCACAAAACGATATACTACCAGACGGAACACCTTGTATCCAAGGCTTTTGCAATAAGGTAAGCAATCACTTACTTAATCAAAGCAATGATTTTAGCCCTTTATTCCAAAACGATACATCTGAATCTCGATTTATAACCAGTTCTAAGGACAGGTGACAGTTCTGATGTCATTGTGAGAGTCAAGTCACAACTGAGCGTTGTTTTGGAATACGGGCCTTCATGTATGACTTAAGAGAGCAGATTGAGAAGTCACTACAAAATAGTACTGAAATCTTTTCTCTGCCATTCCTTTGAAGAAGAAAGAGTAAGTGCTGAATATATTGTATCAATTGCAGGGAGTTTGTGAAAAAACTATTCAAGACGTGGTTGAGCGGTTCTGGGACATTATCGAAGACATTAACATAAACAACGTGTTGGGTTTCCTCCGTGACAACATTGTGGGTGTCGTTGTACTGGTCACCGCCTTCATCTGGATACCAGCTAGTTG
Source organism: Eilema sororculum (assembly GCA_914829495.1). Classification (NCBI taxonomy): domain Eukaryota; kingdom Metazoa; phylum Arthropoda; class Insecta; order Lepidoptera; family Erebidae; genus Eilema; species Eilema sororculum. The sequence goes on along the minus strand of OU618552.1, from coordinate 10,760,355 downwards.
CGTTGTAAGTAATGTTTATATCAATCAATCAGGAGCGTCGGTAGCTTAGCGGTTAAGGAGTCGGCCTTACGATCGAGAGGTCCCGCGTTCCTAACCTGCCATTACACTACCGACATGAACCCACTCCTAGCACAAGCAATTTAGCTTAGGGGTAAGAGGAAATATTAGTAATTTCGGTTCTAATATTCTTCTAAAATAAAAAGACTAGCAAGCTCCCAATGTGCGCTATGGCCTTCTGCATCCATGATGTTTAGTAGCAATATTCATTGGATAAAACTTCGTAAACAATGTAACTAAATCTTCACCCCCTCCCCTTAACTTCATCACGTATTTTAAGAAACCTGAATTTTGTAATTAATCTTTTTTTTTTAGTTTTTATATGACCTGTTAGGGAAGTGAACTGTGAACCTATCAACCTGGCTCATTTTATGAACTCTCTCTCTTTATGAACCCAAATCACTTCTGAACCTAGAAATTGAAATACAATCCTTGCGACATCGAGACAAAACATTAAGGAAGTCACATAATATGTGGTTATGTATTTATTTATTAGATAAGTTACGTGGATCGGCGGCGGCAGCGCCAACACCAGAAGTACTTGGAGTGGGAGAGACAACACGACCTCGTACACCCCTCCTCGCCCCGCAAAATCATACATACCAGGTAAAACTTACACGTGCTAAATATCGAAGTTGCGACTGTCAATAACTCGAGAAGTTAATTCTATAATTCTATATTCTATAATCAAGTATTTTTGGTTTATTTCGAGAGATGTAGCTTATTTTTTTCTGAGTGAGCCTTTGATAATTCACTGGATATTGAAATTCTATAGCTACTTTTTCATGTTTCTTTACAGATTACCGAAGCAGAAGCCGCCGGGAATGAAGGCCAATATTCAAGGGTCTAGTCAGCTCTAGATGTAGTTTTATGAGATTTTGAATAAATTATAACAATATCTACTCATTTGTTTAATTCGTTATTTGTATTTTTTATAACCAACAAAACTATTATTATAAGCTGCCAAAGTGTTGTCAACAGGTTTGACCAAAAAAATAGTGTGCATCTGGACTGAGGGCCCAACCTGTCAATCGCAATAAGACTTATAAGGCATTTAGTAAAAAAATAGTAAAATCATAAATTTCTAAAACGTAAGATACAACTGTTATGATCAAATAACTTGGGCCCTCAGTCCAGACGTTTGCATAAAATGATTATAGTCTATTGCTCAAAAAGAACTACATCTAGGTTATTAATTTCTATTTTAGAAAATAGCTCTGAATTTCTAAAATATTTTACTAAATTCCTAAAGGAGATGGAAAATGGTGGGCCCAAATGTAATAAGTTGAGATATGATCTAAAAAAATAGTCATATTTTTCTATCTTAGAATATGAAAAATCACCTCAATTCTCAATCTGGATGCGGAGAAATATGAGAAAATAGTTTTCGTGAGATTATCAATTGAGTAATCGATTACACTAAAATATTTGCTGTAAATAATTAACTCAAAGTAATTAAATGCACTATATATACTTACATGCATTATAGTGCATATAATTACAGTCATGACCAACATTGACACTAGACAGTTGCTGACTGTTTTTGTTTGCTCATCGTTTCGTGTTTTCCGATGCGTTTTGAGTGCTTTCCCGATTATTCGTCATTTTTTACGACAACTGCTTTGTATTTTACGGATTCTGACCCTGCCTACCTTGTAAGACCCTTGCTTTCACCTTGGACACCCAAGATCGCTCACACGTTTGACTTGGAATAGTTATTCCTAGTCAAACGTGTTATATAAATTATATAAATAAATATAAATTGTGGTATATCCACTGGTCACTGCAATACGCTGGGCCGACGGCCCTTACACGATGAAACAATTCTGTCAGTGATTCAGCAATGGCTTGCACCTCAGTCTGTAAGTAAATACCTGTAACCTCATCTAACCAGCTACCATCCTGGCAGGTTTTAAATGTAAAATGTGTTTAATAGAAGGTGAATAAAACACTATATTCAATGATTTTTTATTTTATTTTAGACATCCTTTCCCTATCTCCTTACCTGTTCATTTCATGTGATTTTTCAAACATTTTCTAGTAAATATAATAACTATTAGTGCAAAAGAACCTCACTTTTACATAATCTCTTATATCTCTGTTCTCAGATTGACAAAATCCGCAGAATTTTCAGTGAAAGGTTGATAATATATAAGCTATTAATTGACACCACTTTCATCTTCTTACAACTAGGCCTAAGATTGTATGTAATCATTTCAGTCTCCTTTGTATTGGTTATAGTTAAAGAGAAAATCAATGTCGAATTTTACGGAAACGTCTGAACTGAGGGCTCAAGATTTTCTGACTTACCGCCTAGGCTTAATTTTAATTAACCTCGTAGAACAACGCGAATTGTAGTAACATTTAGTATATTTTTTTACTAAAATAGACATATCACCCGTTCTCCTAACTTTTATTAAAGTCACTCTGTGCATAAGCACTGAGTATCAAAATAAATTTTAAAATTACAATACGACATAATTTTTAGGGTATATAATAATACTCCGCTATCCGTCTGTCTGTCTGTGACCAGACTGTATCTCACGTAAACAGAGGAAACAAACACAATTATAGCTTCCATCGCATTCTCACAAGAAAGAGAGAAACTTACGTCAATGTCGTATAAAGAAATGAGACAGAGTGACTAAATTTTCAATCTCCTGTCTCGTGCCGGTTTTTAAAAGTCCGCGAACTAATTCACTTAAGAAACGATAGCACGAAAATTGACAAATTTGACAGAATGATGTTCAGCTTACTTTTATTTATTTGTATAGAAAAAGTGAAAATTGTTTTCAAACGTGAAGTAATCTAATTACGTTTGAGAAAAATACGTAATTATAAAACGAGTGGGCTGTTCAGTACGTCTCACCTCGTCCCGGCCAGCATCTCCCCTCCCGACCTGCGACCCTGCTCTCGCCTTTGCCTGTCGTCAAAGAGCGCGTGCGATACGAGTAGGCTTCTGTACATTTCACCTCGTCCCGGTCAGCACCTCCCCTCCCGACCTTCGATCTCGCTCTCGCCTTTCACTTTACTTGTTTCAAGGAGCGCGTACGACACAAGTAGAAAATTCTTTTATTCTAAATTTTAGAGTATTTAAAGTATAAACGAGATAACATATCTACAGAAAAAACTGTATACAAAAACTTGTATTCCATGAATGGAATTAAAGAAATATGGCTTTTATTGTGAGAATCAAGTAAACTGATTGGTCAAATGACCATGATTTGACCAATCAGGTATATGGTGCTACTACGAGAGAAGATAAGATGGTGGTTGGCGTGAACCTTGATGTGATGTGTCTATAGATAACAGGTACCTACAATATTATATTATTAAAATCTATATAGACTTAAATCCCAGAGCGATGAGCAATCAGACATAACTTATTTGCAATGGTACTGACACTAATAATGTTTTAAAGAAAACTACACGGGTAATAAAAAGTGTCATCGACGTTCCGCTAAAACCACAGTTACGACTGGAGATAGTGGACTCCGAGGTGACAGCTTCGCGACTCTCATCTTCTACTTCATCCATGCGAGCGGGATTAACGCTAGGATGAAGTAGAAGATGAGAGTACATACTGATCTGTTTATAAATAACAAAGTATGAATAAAAAAAAACAAAAAGTAACAAAATCATACGCACCCTTCAAAATTTCTTTCTATGGAAAAGTAAAAAATCGTGTTTCTCTTAAAGAATAGTAGTTAGGAGAACGGGCGACATCTCATATTTTAATGAAAAAATTTACTAAATCTTACTACAACTTGCGTTTTTCTACAAGGTTAGGCCTAGGCAGTAAGTCAGAAAATCTTGGGCCCTCAGTTCAGACGTTTTGATAAAATTCAACATTGATTCTCACTTAACTATAACCAATAGAAATATGGAAAATTAGTAAAATGTTTTAGAAATTCAGACCTATTTTCTAAAATAAATATTTTCAACCTAGAGTTATTACATACTGAGCTATGGGCTATTTCATTTTATGCAAAGGTCTGGACTGAGGGCCCAAGTTATTTGATCATAACAGTTGTATCTTATGTTTTAGAAATTGCTGATTGCTTGCATTAAGTTTTACTAATTTTTTACTAAATGCCCTATAAGTTAAGTTAAGTTGGGCCCTCAGTCCAGATGCACACTAAAAATAACAAACTTCTCGCAACTCTGATTTCGATAACCGGGGGAATGTATGAAATAAAAACATAATTTATAGTATTGCATATCAATTTATTTGCAATTAATAGCCATTTAACGCATTTATATGTTTCGATGCTACATATAGAATATAACAATGCGTGTTAAGCATAAAATAAATAATATGTGCGATAATTTAATATTTTTTTAAATAAATTAATAGAGCGAAAGTTTAGTTGAGTGCTGTGGAGGTGAGTAGGGCGACGCCTCTCTCGTAGAAGGCGTGTGGTTCCTGGCCGGGCGCGATGGGCAGTCGCACAGTAAACAGAAGTTCCGAACGGGCGCTGTTCAGATAAACCGGTAGCGTCAGGGTTTGGCCGCCCATTGGGGTTTCTGGACCACTGTGAAACAATTTTAATCAATTAATAAGCAGATTTGTATGGCATTAAAAAAAAAACCCTTCTTTAATGTCATCATGATCCTTGTGTGCCGGTCTCAATAGAGGCCTTCACCTCCAGAGTTCAAATTCATTATAATTGCGATGCGACGTAACTTCGATATTCAACTGTCATCTGAGCTCCACAACCCATTATCAATATTGAAGTTTGTAGTTAGAACAGTTGTTGAACTTTTTAGGATTCAAACTATGCGTAATGACTGCCATAGATGTTCGTATGGCAACCAGAACCGATGGCTTAACGTGCCTCCCTTCGACCTATGACGGCCCGTTACTGGATGGTTGTGTAGTTACAAGGTTACGAGTTGCTAAGCTAACGTAGTTGTTATTGTAACAAAGTACAATCAACCATTGTCATGAAGAAAATAAATGAGAATATCACCACCACAAGACTGCTCCTCTGATTTATATTTCCAATACCCGTTCAGCGGGTGAACAATGAGCTTAGGGTTATTCCCATGTTAAGTAATTGTAATAATTTCCTTACCGGATCCAAGTGAGGACCGTGAGCGGCAAGTCGACCATAATAGTGTTTGTGAGCAACAGTCGGTTGCCCTTAACAGTAGCGCCTTGCAGCTTCAGCCCGGTCACGGAGAACGACCACTCGGTTTGAGCATTCTCGGTCGGCGTGCCGGGGTCAGGGATTGTCACCTGTACATTTAAATGTAGTATTTTAATAAGGAACAAAATAAAGGTATAAGAAGTTTTAAGTATTTTCAGGTGATAAGTAGTAGTGGGTTAATTTCGTTTTTAACTGAAATTCCATTGCTTCACTGTTGTCTAATCATCTAGTCTAAAATAGTTTAAGTTATCGGCTTACTATAGCCCCAGAGTGACTACGGAAGAAGTAGAATTCAGTCACTGGAACAAAAAGTATATTTGAAATATTGAAATCGGTAATATACCTGTAAGTGTAGTTCTTCAAGCGACCAAGAGTTGGCCTGCGCCACACACTGACGAGTAGCGGTGATGTAAGCCTCCGGGTTTAGCAACCCACCGAGCCATACAGGAATGCTCTATAACAAAACGGTGATATATTAAATACGATACAACGTTTCTAGAATAAACAAATCGACATCATTCATCGTTATTTATATCAGTGTTATTACTCGGGACATATATCTTGAACCTAAAATGTACTCTATGTGCAGTACACATTTCTTGGGTGTTTTTTTAAAGATAGTAGAGTGCTACAGTGGATGATATGCTCAAATTCCCCAAGTATAGACTATTACAGAACAATCCGCCCGCGCCAGCGCAGTCTCACGATTAAGGCCAAGATATAGTCTCGGACGCATCCTAGGTTTTCGGTTTATTTTACGTTCGTGCAAGTGGCGTGGCGGTAGTGAACGCGACTGCTACGCAGGAGGTGCAGGTTCGATGCAAATATTTGTGTGCATAATATGGTTATTTGCATTGGTCTGGGTGTTGCTATGTATGTATAATATGTATGTATTTACAAAAAAAATATAGAAGTATATTTATGTGCATTCCAGCTTCCATAACACAAGCTTTAAAATTGGTAGAATGTTGTGGAATATTTATTATTTGTTTTGTAAACACATACATATTGACTGAAAATATATATTACACATTTGTACTGAGTTATTTACCAAAATTAAGCTTAGCTTACTTTTGGTATAGATAGTCGTGTGGTGTAAATGTCATAGAATTTTGATTTATTACGGACCCAATCACACGATAGAGTAGTACATACCTGCAGACGTTTAGCACCTTGCACGGCTACAGTTTCGGACACGTTGGCGAGTTGCGTGACTCGTTGCGCGAAGTCGCCGACCCACTGCTGCACGGTACAGCCGCGAGCCACGGCGTAGCGGCGCCAGCCCGACGGCAACATGCCGCGGACCAGGGAACCCACCATCGCGCGGGTCTCGTTTGTTTGCTTCATCTCGCCCTGTACATAACATCGAAGAGGACCATAAGACTATAGCTGTTTTTGACGTGCTATATCTTTCAATTCGCTACCATATTGGGATACAATGAAAGGAGAATATGATAAGACTATTAGCATAAGAATATATCTTTCAAATCGCGTCTTTAGTCCAGCAAAATTGTAAGTAACAAAAAATCTAAAATAAGGGTATACAGCTATACAAATACTACACTTGAGAATTATAGAATTATAGTATTTGTTACGTTGAGATAGAAAGTGTTATGTTAGCAGTTCTTATCGTTGCATTAAATAGCGACAATCACGCACCTACCACTACTAAAAACGCCACAAGCAATTTAAAGATACCCCATCGGTAATAGTCCCAATTGACAAATCATTTAGAAAATTCTACAGATCTTTTGTTCGTTTTCGAGAGTGAATTGCAAAACGTAAAATGTACCCACAACTATTCACAAGTTTACCTGACAAATAGAGATGACATTGCGCAGATCGTGAAGCACTTGTTGCAACAACGAAGCCCCAGCGGCTACTTCACGTTCGAAGAAGCGATACAATGGGTCCTTGATGTTCTCCACAGTACGCCGTAGTGTCTGCAAGATACGAAAAATATTGAATAGTGTAGTGTTTTTGAAGTTTCACCAACATTTTTGACGCCATTTATCACATAGCTTATTTGCTGTTTATTATAAAATGGTATATGACCAACTTACCGGCAACTGTTGTGGTAACAGCTGCAACCAGTTAGTAGCAGTTTGATGCAGAGTCTTCATCCACGCTGGTCTGCCGTCGATATTGTCTGAAACGTAAAGCGTATTAGAGTATAGATGTCTACATATTGCTGGACATTCCTTAAGCTTGAATCGTCAGCTCACCTGGAACCTGGTCATGATCCTGTGAGGCAGCATTATACGCTAGCTCCTCTTCGTCTTCGAGTTGCTGCATCTTTAGCAGCTTGGATACTAAGTCGCTACCTTGTGTAGTAAGCAGCACCTGGTGACAAAAATCCAGTAAGAAAAGTTTCATTTGCCAATTACTATATTTATTGAATAACACACTTGTACTGTTCCACTGAGTTCAATTTTATTTCTGAACCTGACCGAGTTCGCCTTTCCTAACCTTTCCTAACCTTTCAGAATGCCGTAAGCATTCTGAAAGGTTACATTGATCAATCCGATTGATCAAAACCGGTCAGGATCATTATAAAATTAAACTCAGTGGAACAGTACAAGTGTGTTATTCAATATGTGTAGTACATTCCACCAAGTGCCATCAATCTCCAGTATAAACAAATACTATATTCTTTATTATTATTCTAGGAAGATTGGTTTGCAACAGAAAAACTAGCGGACCGAATCCAAATATTATCTGTGAGTATATTTTTATACCGAAAATTCCCACGAGATCAGATGTTACACGGGTGAAATCGCAAGGCGATGCTAGGAAATTCATAACATTAAAAAAACTACAGTCTGGTCTTCGGAATAAGTAGGGTGAATTAGTAGTTACCTTTTCAGCGTTGTTGGGCAGACCGAGCCATGAGGGAGTCTGTCTATCAGATAACTCCTCGATCCACTTGAGGAAGTGGTCACGACGGTTGCCATCCGGCATCGTGATGTGGCGCTGATTACCACTTGCCTGTGAAAAATTCAGATTAATTTAGTTATAGTATTGTGTTAATGACGTTTTCAGTATACGAATCTCCCCAATGTAGGTAATCGTATAACTTAACTAAACTACTGCATGAAATTTGGATAGTTATTTTGTTATTGTGTTCGTCATTGTCACGACAAGGTTTGTGTAAAAGAAGTAATAAACAGAAAGTGCAGTCGTAACGGGATCTGAAAGACAGGGCCGTGGGCAAGGCAAAATAAAAATGGCGATACGAATATAAATACATACAATTATTCATTGGCCCCATCTAAAAATCAGCGCTGTGCATACTCAAGGGTGTGCGCAGGATTCAATGCTGAGATGGGACCCTATTTGGGTTCGCACAGTCTGGAATGTTGCACCCGTAGATTAATTTACCTACTAATTATAATTGTAATACTTACCTAATTATTTGTACTTAGTAAGATACCCACTGTGTGGAAATCTTTTTAGTCAGTATCAAATAAATAAAAGAATTTTCACTTACCCCATCTACATTCGCCACGAGGGCAAAATCAGCCTCAAACGACTTCGGCGTGAACAGTTTGCACAAGAAGGAATGTAGCAAGCGTTGGTCGAAGCTATTGTCGATCTTACCGCCGTAGATACACTGAGAGAGCAGTGTTACCAGCGCTTCCCAAGGAACCTTCTCTGGAGGTAGATTTGTGCGACCCTGAGAAGTAATTATCATTAGCATTTTTAATAAAAAGAAATTTAGGATATAGGTTTGCAAGCACAAGGGTTTGCTGGTAAGAACGATCTTTACCGGTATTCAGTGTAAACAATTTGTATAACAGGACTTTTCTGTGTACAATAAAAACTTAAGTCGGATGAAACCACGGTCGGTTCCATTTTAGGAGGATACTGAACAACTGAAGTACCTGGTACTGTCTTATTCGAAAATCTCATCTACGTCATATGTTTATGGCGATATTATCTACCATGTACAAAATGTTTCATGTACAATTTATTTTTAAATTTTTCTACAGAGTATACAGAAAGGTGTTGTAATTAGATTTCCATATAAATGAATGTGTGGCAATTTTCAGAGGTACGGGTGATAGAAGAGGGGTGATATCAGATCCCCTTTTATTTTTCATCTACCGGTCACTAACAAAACCACTGAGTTCATTGTTATGTCAATGTTACTAAGCAGTATGCTGTGTTTGTATATGTTCCTTTCTGTCTTTGCCTATGTTCCTCTCTGTGTTTGCCTATATTCCTTTCTGTGTTTGCCTATGTTCCTCTCTGTGTTTGCCTATGTCCCTCTCTGTGTTTGCCTATGTTCCTCTCTGTGTTTGCCTATGTTCCTCTGTGTGTTTGCCTATATTCCTCTCTGTTTGCCTGTTCTTCTGTGTTTGTCTATGTTCCTCTCTGTGTTTGCCTATGTACCTCTCTGTTTGCCTATGTTCCTCTCTGTGTTTGCCTATGTTCCTCTCTGTGTTTGCCTATGTTCCTCTTTGTGTTTGCCTGTGTTCCTCTATACATATATTGCGATCGATATAGATCAGCGTCATTAACGAATTTTGTAATTATTACAATAGATGAAATAATAATTTACACTATGATCATTAATTTCAGTCAGTAAAATGACATTTCCAGTGTTGCATGTTTTTGTCTCAAATAAATAGTAATGTGGTAATAAAATAAAGAATGACTAGAATGTCTAAGTCTATTGTCTGTCGAAAATCACTATTGTAGCGGGTCACCCTTTTTTGTATCAGTGACAGTTGCACTTGTCATTTTACTGACTGAAATTAATAATCATAGTTTAGTAGAGATACTGACCATGGCTGTAGAATCTATCCATGTATCGAGAGTGTCGCAGGCGACTCTTAGATCCGACTCGTTAAATTCGTAGTATTTAGCCCAACCAAGCGGCACGTAGCGGAGACGCTCCTGCACGATTCCTATAGAAATTAATTGGTAAATATGTAAAATGAATATTATTAGACCTAATATTGGGTAACTATATTGACTATTAACTTTAATACTCTACTAATGTGTTAATTGTAATCATGTTAGACGCACTGAAGTGCAGATACTATTTTTACATTATACACAACGCTATCTAGACGCCATGGCAAGCTTAATTAGCTTGTGTTCAGGAATCTAGAATGCGGATAAACATACTTAAATACTTTTTTTTGTAAATTAATACATATTATACATAGAAACACCCAGACCAATGCAAATAACCATATTCATGCATAAAAATATTTGCACTGAGCGGGGATCGAACCCGCCCCTCCTGCGTGGCAGTCGCGACTATTAACACCGTGATCTTCCTCATATATGTACTTATCAATAACAATTTTCTTACCGTGGAACCAGGCAAGTAAGAAGTAAAGTCTCGCGCGTTCAGATGGCTGTTTCATCATACGAGCGGCTGGGACCTGGAACATTAGGTTTAGTTTTAACTAGCAGCCCGTCGCGGCTTCGCACGGGGTAGACAATTATTTATAGTTTCGGCAGCGCATTCGACGAAAGACATTTTAAGACTCATTTTTCTACACCTTCGGTTACATTGTTCAAATTTTACCAAGGATCCCTAATTTTTTTCAAAATGAAATGTAGCCTATGTCAAATTGGAAGAATGTAGCATTCTATTGGTGAAAGAATTTTTTAAATCGGCCCAGTACTTTTTGAGCCTATTCATTACAAACATACAAAAATAGGTACAAATCTTTCCTCTTTATAATATTAGTGTAGATTAGTCATTGGGAATAACATCAAATGATAGCATTTGTGAAGGGCAAGTGAGTAAGTACTACTACGGTCAGTGGGGACGCCATTTAACCGGACGGGTAATCAGCCCTTCTATGTGGGCCATTTCATCCAATTCCCCTATAATGACTGCCATACATGTTCGTATTCATCAACGTGCTCTCCGAGGCACGACCAGACCAATGCAAATACCCATATTTATGCATAAAAATATTTGCACTGAGTGGGGATCGAACCCGCGCCTTCTGCGTAGCGGTGGTGTTCACTACTGCCACGCCACGGAGGCTGAAGTAAGTAAGTGCCACACTTACTTACTTACGGTAGTAAGGTAATAAGGTGTGTTTTTTTTAACGGCTCAGATGTTCTCTAGGGGCCAGTTTTTTGCCCCCAGTTTTTTGTGTCTTTAAGGCGACGTGGCGTCATCTACCGATTTTCTTACGAACTATCGGTAGATGATGCCACGTCGCCTTATAGACGTATAAGATGGGAAATTTGAATCATATCGGGCGTGTCTCGGTAGCCGAATTGGTCAGGCATTCCCCCTGTAAGGGAAAGACTGCGGGTTCGAGTCCCGCCCGAGAAGATTCTTTTTCCCTATGTATTCGATTTGTATAGTAAGCATACTTAATGCTGTAAAAAATTCCTTCAATAAAATGTATTTTCTTTCTTCTTTCTTTTTATGTTAAAGACCGACCGTAACCACTGTACCGCGCCTTGGGAATGTACGCAGAAGGGAGAAGAATCAATCAATGGACCGTCAGATTTGGTCAGTTCGCTGCCAATGCTCACGGCGGTATGTCTATCATTATAAACTAGACTTACAGTAGCAAAAGTCCTCAGCAAGTTAGCACGAATGCCAGGTGGAGGTTCAAACACGAGCACTTGTCCAGCACGTAATAGGTTCACGGGCAATTTGGGGCTGATCTCGGTAGTAAGGAAGAGTCTGAAGTTAGGGTGTGGTTGTAGAGAATGTAGCTTCTTCTCCAACTGTACCAGCCATACTGGGGCCAAGTGAACGTTCTTGAGCATTACCCATCTAGAATAAAGTAAAAACATTAAGACATAAGCCGAAGGCTCTTAGACCATCCGCTGCCTCGTGCAAAAATACATATGGCTAAAAAATAGGTGCTTAGGTAAGGTACACAATGCAAAAACATTACAATATTTCTACCCACAAAGAGTGAAAAAGAACATAATGTTCATCTGTCATCTGTAAAATTCTCACAGAATCTGACGGAGAAAGTGCATGGCAAACGTAAGAATTTTTCTTTACTTGAGGATTATACTATTTTGATATGCGACTATTTTGTCTTAAATCAATGAATTATAGGCCCGCCTAAAAAAGGTTAGTTTAAAAAAATCAGGCTATATCTTACCGCCCAGTCTTGCAAGCAGTGTTGATAGCACGCTCGGCTTGGTTGAAGCCTTCGGCGGAACCAATAGCGATACTCGACAGTGGCTTGTTCAATTCAGTGGCCATATCGTCCACGCGACCTGGAAATAAAAAGCATGAATCAATAAGATAAGGGTTATTCAGTACTCGATATATTGCCGAACCACTATTGCGTCATATCTTCGTGTTACTAAAATTAACAAAGTAATGTTTTTTCACCCCTCTAGCACAGAAAGGGTGGTGTTACATCGTAAAAACTCGACCATGACAAACAAAACAACATACCTTCGCTTTTCGAAATAAAACATAGTAATGATTTTCGTAGAATTATAGCCTTTCCTTCTGTTTGAATAAAGGCTTTTTGACCTAGCTTATCATAGCGTTTATATTTTATTTATAAGAGGTAGTACTATTTAAATTCCAATCGACTTACCGCTAGCGTCATATCCGGGTACAGAGCATAACAGAGCGGGTGTGGTGCCATTCAGTTGGTTTTCAATGATGGATTGCAGATCGAGTTCGGTTTCAGCTTTAGCCATGAAACCGGCACTCAGTACCGCGGTCACTAACTGCGTGGCAGCGGCTATTACACGGTCCGGACGGAACGCCTGTTGTGGAAATAAATAATATTTGTAAATTAATATATATGTAAATGTAATAATATGTAAATTAATAAAAAAAAAACACTAGTAACATTATAGTGATGTATATTTTTTGACTAGCAGCGTAGTAAAATTTATTTTAAGACCATAATGAAATCTTTGTTCAGTCCCATTGGTCAGCCTAGGTGGTCAGTGGTCACGTGTTGAAATCGAACGCTAACTCGAGCCTCACGTGGCGTAATTCCCCCATACCCAACTGACCCTGGTCTAACTTCGGCTCTGGCCTTCGATATCCTAGGGCTCTAGGACCAACCACTTCCGACATGCCCCGGAAAGGCGGGAGCGAGGCGAGTAAAGTGGTCGTATGGCACCACCATATGGAATATATCAAATATATGAAAATAAGAAAGTGCCTGTACACCCACTAATATGTTAACTCCAAAATCTATGCTACAACGAGGGACTGTATCTAATAGGCCCTAGGATTGTGGTAATCTTTTCTTTCCAGCCATCTATATATATAAAAATCAATTGCTGTTCGTTAGTCTCGCTAAAACTCGAGAACGGCTGGACGGATTTATCTTATCTTGGTCTTGAAATGTTCGTAGAGGTCTAGGGAAGGTTTAAAAGGTGAGAAAAATTCGAATAATTGTCGGGAACCGACATCAACGCGGGCGGAGCCGCGGGCAAAAGCTAGTTTTATATAAAAATAAATTGATAATGTGGTAACTTGAAAGTAAAGAAGTTTTAAAAAGGTGGTGTATGTGTACCTGTATGAGCAGCAGGCGGTACATGGCGAGTGTGTGTGGTGCTGGCGGCGCGGCGGCGTCGCAGTCCCACAGTGTGGGTACGCACTGCTCCGGCGCCGCCTGCGACAGCCACGCCGGCAGCTCCGGCAGCTCGCCCGCCTTCTCCAGCAGCCGCCGGAATGCCGGCAGTCTGACGACAAAATACCAATGTTTTATCCATACTAATATTATAAATGTGAAAGTAACTCTGTCTGTCTGTCTGTATGTTACGCTTTCAGGCCTAAACCACTGAACCGATTTTGATGAAATTTGGTATAGGGGTAGATTAGACCATGAGAAAGGACATAGGCTATGTTTGGTCGCGATAACCGACATCCACGCGGGCGGAGCCGCGGGCAAAAGCTAGTAGTAAATAAGTGGCAGGCAAGCACACGGCCCACCCCAAAGCGGTCACCGTGGCCTATGGACGTGTGGGACACCAGGGGAGTCACACTATCGAAGATTGACGACAAAGAAACTGTGCTTCTAGTCAGTGTATCCAGCTCATTATTTATTAATCTATAATGTTATATAATAGTAAAGGGGTCTGAACATTGGACATATCTAAAAAAACTTGGGTTATGTTACATCAACGATACGAAACACGTTTTTTTTTAATTCTTGTCCATTTCTTCGCGATGGACGCAAATTGACTTTTTTTTATGGATTATGGAGGCAAACGAGCAGACGGATCGCCTGATGGTAAGCGATCACCGCCGCCCATGGACATCCGCAATACCAGAGGAGTCACAAGTGCGTTGCCTCCCTTTTAAAAGAGAGTACGCTCTTTTCTTGAAGGTTTGAAGGTCGTAATGGTTTTTTTACTTTGAAAAGTCTTGATCCAAGCCAAGACTTAAAATCTTATGTTTGTTTGATTGTAATCGGTTGAGTATAACGGGAAATATGACCAAAAGTTGTGAAAACCGAGATCCACGCGCGCGGGCGGAAGGTTAAATTGAGATTCAGGCTGATTGTCATTCTAGAAAACGGGCCTAAAAGTATGTTGTAACAAGAGTTACAAAAGACAGATGCTGGATTTCGCCTATCTCGGAAGAGAGACGCTGCCTCAGTAGCCAAGGGTGCACCGCGTGTATGGGGCCGACCAAATAACCCATAGTAAGATATAAGTTGGACCGATATGTTTTCTAAACTTACATACAGATATTTTTAAGCCAACTTGATGGAAAACTGTCACTGAGTACGTTTGCAATAACTCGGGTGTCCCACGCGGATTTACTTAAATAAAAACTTAATGTATAAAGAGGACAGCCAGCTATATATTCTCTTTCCACCTGATGCCAACATCACAGAGACTACTTATGTTCACATTTAAAATTTTAATTAAAAGCAGACACCAGCAGACCCTAAGTTTAAAAACCATCTTTAACCTAACGAGGAGGAAGGCATTTAGTAGAAAGGCAATTTGCGCAATCTAACAAAAAGTTATTCAAACTTACCTGGAGCTAAGTCTAGAAGCAGCATCATGCTGCTGCAGTGTAAGAGGTTCAAGCGGCGCGGAGTGCGAGACGAAGCCTTCCTTTCCTCCAAGGAACACTGCGAAGGATCGGTCCAGCGTGTCCTCGGCGCCAGTGCCTTTAAGGTGGATGCGGCAGAGCAACAAGGCGAAAGTCAACCGGTCTGTGTGTAACATGCCTCGGGCTACACGCTCATACACTACCTACAAATGATCAATGTTTATAATTAATTGTTGTTGTTTACACTTATTATTTAATAAGTACTTACGGTTAGAGACAAACGTTGCTGAGTACTAATGAATAATGAAATCAATACACTAAAAAAATGTTAAGTAATGACGTTGATAATACTCATTTAAGGGCCCAGATTGCGTAGACGCGACATCGATTTCGAGCGACCGCAGCGCTACTGTTTACTGAAACAACCGACGGGGCGGGTGAATGACCAGAGAGAGCGCGATTTTCAAAATGTTTTGCGACAAACGTTCCACGTTGAGTTATTATTATTAAATTGTTATTGAAGTTGAATATTTACAGCATAACAAAAATGTTGAATTATTGGAAATAAACAACGACTGTAAAATATTCTAAGAGTAGTTTTTCGTTATAAAATGATCGTAATTACTAGATTAATAGGAGTAGTTGAGACACAATTTTTATGTTTTTCTATTTATACTAAACATTCAAGAGCAGGTCCGGACTGACCTTTTTGTATTCTACTTACCTAAAATTCCAACTATGTATTTATTTGTAATTTTACTACCAAAGTTTATTCTTATTTCGTAAAATATTCATTCAATAAAATAATTGCAAATTCAGTAGGAAGTACGGTCGAAATAACATCGAGCCTTTCCTCGCTAGTGTTTATCTCTACGACGCAAGGAAATGTGCCTATTGCGTAAACTCAAATACTTACCTACTTTTTGTTTACGATCACCTCGGTATCTAAAAAATCTCCTAAGGTTTTACAAAAAAAATGTCAATAAATGAAACACAAGTATAAAAATGATTCATATAATTTAAAAGTAAGTAAACAATAACAAATATGAGTCGCCATCCAAAAAGCGTGCTAGGGTTGTACAAAAATTAGTTAATAAATGAAACACAAGTTTATAAATTATTAATATACCAATTAAAAGTAAACAATAACAAAATATGAGTTCAAAATTCTAATGTTTTTTTTTTTCATTTTAACGATTATTGATCAAATTCTGATTTCTGCTAATTTGAATATAAAATCAATTGCTATTGCAAAACCTATCAGAATGAAAATGTTATCAGCTGCCTGATACACGTAATAAAAACCGTAGCGTAGGGACTTAAAAATGTCACTTCGTTTTTTGCAAATTAAGCCCTTTTAACCGACTTAAAAAAGAAGAAGATTCTCAATTCGCTGTATTTTTGAACCGATTTTGATAATTCTTTACACCTGCTAACTCTTCAAAATCGTATAGTAATTGAGCTATTGGAAGATTTATGACAATCCAAGACTAGATAAGTAAGTGCGTTTGAAACAGAAAACCAAAAGGCGATTTCTAAGTTTCTAAGTTAAAACGACTTTTGGACTGCCGTGTTTACGTGAATCGACCGGCTGGGTAGTTAATTTACCTCAGTCTCTTTCAAAATCATTAGGCGTTCTTCTCTTTCAAAACACGTGAAGTTCTTTCTTTCCTCTCTTTCATAGCCTCTATGATACTGGGCGCGTCACGAATGGGCATGCTTCGTGACTGCCGAGGATCAACTAATTCTGGAAGTAGGCAATCGTAATAAAACCGAACTAATTTCATCTCCATTTTCTCCTTCCAAAATTTGTCGTCCTTTTCTATAATATAAACTTTCATAGGTACAGTAGCACCAAACCAGATGCCAAGCATGCAAACGTTTCTTGTAGTAATATGTAGCTGTCCCTGAATTTGGAAATACCAGTTATGATTTTTATTTATGACATAACCCTTGGCAGCCTTGTCCTTAACCCAAAAGGTATGTTTGGCCATTACTTCATCAAGAGTCATGCCAGCTAAAGAATGTGGGCACTTAATTTCAATTAAACCGTTTGCAAAAATGCCATCTGGTGTAGTACCAAGAAATTCAAATTGATCGTCGACGAACAAACCGCAACCTTGTATACTAATATTCTCATGAATTTCTAACTGTCTAATTGCGGTTTCTTCGTTTTCGATACCGTACCGTACAGCAGGCAAACTGGAGATATTACTACCATAAACGATTTTACAAACAAGAGCAGCACAACTGGTGCTCTCTCGTTTTTTACAAACTTCCCCGAATGATGATGAGGTTAGTAATTTTCTCCTTGTACTCATCCACTCAGCACTACTTCTTTGCAAATGGGTCGACCTTTCAAGCTCCTCTCTTTCAGCACAAGACAACTTTAAATCCGCTAAAAAAGATGACTTGGCTTTCTCATATAATTCTGGACTCAGATTCAGGTTTTTCACAGTTTGGTCCATAGTGAGCGTCTTTCGATACAGCGCTGTGGCTTTTTTTTTTTCAATCTTAATTTAGGTTTGGCAATTAAACGGTTTCTACGATTACAATTTTCCACTTTCGCGATCAAAGGATTCGGACTAGATTTAAATATGACTTCATGAGTTTTACTATGAATCGATCCCGTATTAAAAGACACAACAGCTGCAGCTGCGCATCGGCCCGCATAAGAACCACGGGAAGAATAATTTACACGCTTACCCCCAACTAATTTGGCAATTACTGCGTTAAAACTTTCAACTATATTACTTGTACAATTATGAATTAAACTTCTAGAATGATATGACAGTCTTTTACTTAAAATTTCTACCGCTTCCGTTAATCCGCATCCAACAATTGCTGGAAGTAACCCAACAGGTTCTATTCGACGAGTATCAGGTCTACAGAAATACTCCTTGCAATGTTGGTGATTACCAAATACGTGTTGTGGACCATTTAGGATATCTTCACTAAGGTTTTTTATTTTTTCTTCGAGTGACTGATTTTGATCCCCCCAATATTTAATAGCGCATTTTACACCCGTTCTTAAACGCAAATACCTTTCTTTTAGGAATTTCCGCAATTCGCAAGGATACTTAGTGTCTTTCGACAGTTTCTCCAAGCTATTGCAGTAGTTTCGTAGAAGATGATTTTTGCATTCAATTTTCTCTACTATTAAATTATCGTACGGACGCGAATCTAATATTTTTTTATAAGTACTGGAATCGCCGTCTGCTACAAATTTATTATAAATTACACCGTGATCAACAATGGAACGTTTAAACCCCTCAACTATTATGGTCGATTCCATCCCGGTAGATGATCCTGAATAATTCTTGAAACAATGGTGTTCCGGGGGCTGACTGTTGTTCTTTGCGGCTCGTGCACAGACTACGCAGTATTTATTTTTAACTCCAAAAAACAATACTTTATTAGTTTTAATGCCAATTATCGCAGCTGCGCCGGATAAGGCGGAATAATTCTTACCATAAGATCTCTTGCTCCAACAACCGTCAACAGCAACAGATATTAATGGTGTACCATTTTTATCAACACTATCTATAGACACTGCGTACTCTGCTTCTTCCTTGACAGCTTCTGCCATGGAATGTGCTGCTGTCTTTTCCCACCAATCGCAAACCGTATTATTAATTTCATTGTATAATGAAGGTGACATGATTGGTAGGGCTACTGCGGCAGTTACTGTTTTTAACTGAGAGTAGCTCCCACCAGATGATATGATACCAGATACAATTTGATGATTCACTTCCATGCTATCTTCTTTCTTTTCAACCAAACACACAGTAAATTTCATACTACACATACTACATTTCATGATGAGTTTTGAGTCCAGACCAACTTTTACTTCACCTATTATACTGAGGTAACTTAACTTGCAATCCATTGGACCGTGGTCCCCTATGGCCTGAGAGCTTTAAAAAAAAAAAGAAATATCCACTACTCTATGCCCAACTTCCACTTCATCCACCTTTCCCTCTTGACTCTTTTCAATAAGTAGTTCCTGTAAAGAAAGAAAATGGCTTGATTGTTTTTTATAAAAAATAAGTCAAAAAGAAAGGGCCCAGTTTTTTCAAACATAGCTAAGAATTCCCTTAGAATACATCTTTGAAACACATAACACTAGATCTAAATCTTGAACGTTTTATATAACCAGGAACCAGGAATAACCAGGAAACCGTGGAGACATGGAAGGTGCGACTTGAGCAACCAAACCGCTCTCTCCTACCGGTTGTCACAGATACTTACCGGGCATGGTAGCTTCGGTAGGTATCTGTGGCGAAGACACCGGGAAACCACGGCCGAGTGTCAGCACTGCGAGGACCGCAGCGATGACACAGCGCTCCACACGCTGGTGGAGTGCACGGCGTGGGCGCAACAGCGCCAGGTCCTCGTGGTGGGTCTGGGCGTGGGCACCCTCTCGCTCGAGACCATGGTGCGAGCCATGGTCTCCAGCGGGAGTAAGTGGGACTGCGCCGCCTCTTTCTGTGAGCAGGTCATGCTCGTGAAAGAGGCGGCGGGGCGAGAGCGGGAGAAAACTCTCCCACCCGAGTTCCGCAGTCGGCGGCTTGGGCACCGCCGACGTGTCTTCGCACGAAGACCATCGGCCTCCATGACCGGGGGCCTGAGGACGGTGAGTTGGCTGCTCACCGTCTTTACAGAAGCAGGCCCATGACGGCAGCGTGACGTGAGGGATTCACGCCCCCCCCCCCCCCCCTAAGAAGCGGGATAGCACCCGAAAACCCCCCCATAGACGCGGGATAGCACCCGAACCACCCCCGAGACGAGGCCGCAATTGTAGCCGTAGTACTGATGGGAGTCCTGGGACATCCTTCCGAGGGCTTACCCGGGGCTCCCATCCATAGGCTTCTGGGCGTTACCGTGGGGGTTTTTAGTCGGTAGGAGTCCGGCATAACATCCATGAAGGATTTTCCCCCACGGTTAAAAAAAAAAAAATATTTTTGTTACATAGTTCAATTAATTTTTTTATCTGTCGATTTTTAAATTTTTATTTATTTATTTATATTCATAACTGACGAAGACAAATTATAAAAGTGCAAAAGAATTCATACAATATTAGGTTCCCGATGACCAGAAATTATAAATTTCATTTACGCTATAGGTATTAGTTTTTAATGACGTCACCTATTCTATACCTATTCTATATTCTATACCCTAGGTATACTTCTTTCTTTTGGGCAGTCACGTAAAAGGTAATATTTTACGAAAAAAAATAACTTGATTCTGGTAAAATACGGGATTTAAACGTGAATTTTCTTTTGAGAAAGTAATTGAGAAGTATTTAGGTACTAAGGGCCTCTCAATGAAAATAATAAATATTGCAAGAAAAAAATCTATAGGTACTGAGATTTCGTCTTCGCCCATCACTAACTAGGTAGTTTGTTTATTTATGTAACAAGTCTACAAGAATTACGTATAACAACTTACCTCTATACAGCACGTAGCAGAGTTGCTCGGAGTCTCGGCCTGAAGGTTTTCTTTATTTTCAATACTGGAAATATTATTCATCAATAATAACCACTTTTTATTTATTTTGTAATTTGTGCACAACCCTAAGCCAGACCCTAGGCGCGTCGCGCCTCTTAGGCGGTAAGTATGTCGACAAAGACGCGCGCCCGTGCTATTTCTGATAGGAAACATACCTACTTCCACAATCTGATATTTAGACAATATGATGAACATAAAAACGAATACTAGGTATATTATGTAATAAAAATTATTATTATGAAAATAGTTCCTATAGAAATTGACTTTATTACCTACTTACGAGTATAATACAATGTCTGAATCAGGTGATCTAAATCATATGACATATTGTATTAGCTTTGTAATGTACCCTGTTCAAATGCAAATAAATTATATTATTACTAGCTTTTGCCCGCGGCTCCGCTCGCGTGGATGTCGGTTATCGCGATCGCGACCAAACATAGCCTATGTCTTCTCTCTAGGTCTAATCTACTAATTTCATCAAAATCGGTTCAGTGGTTTAGGCTCGAAACCGTAACATACAGACAGACAGACAGTGTTACGTTCGCATTTATAATATTAGTATGGATTACTACTTAGACATGATAAGCACACAAATGAAACTAGGATTTTTACATGACATTTTCACACAAAATAAATCTCGTATTTTTTTTCTAGGTATTTAGGACAATACGTAGTAAAGTAGGCAGATAAATAAATAGGAACTTACATTTTATTCCGAGATCTTTTGGCTTTCATATTTTGATAATGCGTACTAAACTTTCTTTTCCCTGGCATGGCACTCAGCAAATTCAAATTCAATCAGTCCTGTGAAAAAAACCCTCGATTACCGACTTGGTACGTTATGATATTGGCTTTATCATGTTGAAAAATCTATGTATGTCGTGCAGAGAACTAGAAGATGATTGAAAGTCATACCCAGTCATACTCCGCCAGTTCCTATATCGAGAAAATAAAGTGGGCAGGGCTTTGATTGTTTCAAGCCTGAATTGATACCTACTTTACAAGGTTCATAAAATAAACTATTCAAAGTATCTAAATGATTTTGTATTTTTTGCGATTTATATCTAGTTCCATCATGGTTTTCTTTCAGACATTCATTATATCGGTACTTTCTACTTACTGAAAGTAAATTAGTTATAAAAATGTTATACTTACAGTTTTTCACAAAAATCACAAATTCACAACACGTAATTTTGCTGGCGCATCCGACACGCGTGGTGTCACCTTGAAATACAAAAACGCACTGGCGATTAGTGGCGACGCGGAGTACTAATTCGTAATATCGGGATGAGCGTGCTTTTTCATACATTTTTCTATGGAGAATTAACGTAAAATTTATCTAGATTTTAGGGCTTTAAAAGAGGAAGTCTTTGTTTGTAAAGGTACAAAAAAAGTACATACTATATTTTATTAGTTTCTTCAGTGTTCAAAAAGTGGTTCTTTTTATCAATTTGTGTTGATTTATTGGGTTAAATCTGAAAAATACGAAGCCATGTTTTTGCATTTTTTCTCAATTTTGTGCGTTTGTTGACGTTTATTACATAACAACTATTAGGTTTTAAGATGTTATATAATCACCATAAAATTTTTTGGTCTTTGATTATAATATATACAAATTATCATTGATATCAATCATATCTAAATAGGTTAAATATGAAAAATCGTAACACTCTTTTCGGTGATTTTCACGATCTGGCCCCTTAATATTAAATTGAACTTGGTCTGGAGCAATCTAATACACGGTGATTTTATAGTTTCTTTCACCAAATTAATACTTTCAGCTGATTTTGTTATCAAAACTGAGCCTAAATTATTTTTTTTCCGAAACCACTATAAAATCACCTTGTATATGATTCGGTATAAATAAATCTTTTAATTGTTATGCTGTCAAAGGGTTTAAAGATAAAGCGTTTTTTATAAAATCGAATATATGAAGCAATTTCTGTTCTAACTGTACTAACAAAAAGGCATGACGAAATAACAATTTTCATGTTTTTTCATTAATTTGAACAATGCACAAACCGTAAAGAGTTCTTCAGTAATAATCTTGAGTCTTGCCGTGTAGTCGGTAATTCCACTCAGTAACGGACAGACCAGTACCGAGCTGAATATATCGAGGAACATCTTCAAAGAGTACTGATACAAGAAGTGTACTTGGTGAAGTGATTCCATCGTGAAATATATGCTGCTGCACGCCTGTAGAAAAAAAAATTATTTACAAATTTGTATATATATTTACTAGCGTTTTTGAACGCGTATTTAAAGTTATAGGTACATAGACTGAGTCTGGACATGTACAAATATTTACGCCTTGATCTCAATGGGAATAGGCAGAGAGAACATACGCCTTTCGTTTAGGTTGATTTTTACCCTTTTTAGGGTTCCGTACCCAAAGGGTAAAAAAGGAACCCTATTACTGAGACTTCACTGTCCGTCTGTCGCTCTGTCACCAGGCTATATCTCATGAACCGTTACAGCTAGAAACCTGACATTTTCACAGATGATGTATATCTTTTGCCGCTATAACAACAAATACTAAAAACAATTTTTTTTGAGGGGCTACAATAAAGGGACATTGTCAAAACAAACATAGCAAATTCTGTTGACTAAGGTAAAACACCCGGTATGTCAGCCTATTATGTATACAGATATTATTTGCCTATAAATAGTGTTGAAGTTGGTAGACATCACATATTGTATTAGATAATGGTACGGAACCCTTCGTGTGCGAGACCGACTCGTACTTGGCAAAATTATTTCATAAATCTGTTTCAATCATTCTCTTTACGTGTCTGAACCATCAAAGCATACCTTGCACTATTTTGGTCACTACATCTTCTGCCATACCACTACGTTCCTCTATCACGCTGTTCCTAGATATATACGATAGTTCAAAATTGAAATTATGATTATATTACCTAATCAGACCCCTTATGCTAAGTGACAAGCTGTTTTGTAACTACGCGCGTTCGTAAAAAAACATTTAAGTTGGTCTAGTTTTGCACCATTTCTCGCTATGTTAACCCATTGTAATAAAGCGTCTTCTCACATTACGATTGCGTTTGAAACTCGATGTCACTGAGACTAATGCCCCTGTTATACGTACTTGAGATAGTGGTAAGTACTGCTGGCTGACAGTTTCAATTTCGGCTATAACTTTGTCAGTCTCTTCAACCTTCTGCCCGATGTCATCTGCTTCCTTCTTCAGGGTTTCAAGGGTGGCTATTACGGAGTCGTCGTCTAAGATCTTGCCTTTGGCATCGTTCAGCGCTTGTAGCAAGGACTTCTCCAATTGACGTAGACGAAGGTGGAATTCGCCTAAATGTTTGAAAAGCAGTTGAGTTGAGTTGATTTCATGGTAAATTAACTGCATGTTTTATATAGAAATCAAATAAGGCAGAGAGGTAAGTGAGATATGGAATAAGAATAGTCATAGATTGTCTGATATTATATCGATTTTTAAGAGCAATCTGTATTTATGTCTGTTGACCATTACGAACAAACAATTCAGAGTTACCATGAACATTGACAAACAGTGCATTAAAATGTTTTTTTTTTTCTATGAATAAGCTTGACGTGGTAACGATTGAAAATAGACCACAGACACGATTTTCAATCGTTACCACGTCAAGCTTAAATTTGCTTAAATTGTTGTTGTTGAGTTAGGGTTACCAACGACAGGACGCAAATATTTCAATTTACAGACCCGAGGTCTGCAGGCGGATTAACACTGAAATTATGATAGTAAAAAGTTTCGCCATAAGTCTTACCTTGCAGCTTGAGCAGATCTGACCGTTTGGTGTCAATGTCGGGTCTCTCCGCCTTGAGTACGCGATGTAGACATTGCGATTGTAGAGACGAACGAGTTACGGTGAAGTTGACGAATGTCACACGAGAGCACATGTCTGGAGGGAACTCTACCGTTGGATCCCTAGAATATAACACTACTATGTGAAATTTACGTATAACTCAGATGTACAATGTTTTTTTATATTGATTGGGTCGTCGCCCTCGGGAGGAAGAGTGACATTCAGAGGATGATGGATTTCGTAAAGTGTTGTCTCTATCCGACAGCTACAACAGCAATAACTTGGTATCTTTGGAGTAGTCGAAACCGAAGCCATAGTTTTAAAATTTTACAAACGGTTTTAATTACTCTACAAAGGTCTCCAACTGTCCGTTGGATGTGCGATGGAACGAACGCTCTACAAAATCGAACAAGCTAATCCTAATAGCACACTAAGGCCCGTATTCTAGAGTGACACTTAGCCTTAATCGCGATTAATCTAAGGACAGATTGTATAGACAGATTGATAGTTTAAAATATTGTCTATACAATCTGTCTTCATAAACGGAAATTCAGTCTGAGCGTCATTCTTGAATATGGGCCTTACTCTTCTATCCAGCTGAAAAATAGTTGAAAACAAAAATAAAAAGTCAATTATATTTTTACCTGGTGCTTAGGAATATGACGAACGAGGGACTAAGATCGATGTCCTGGTCGCCTAAAGTGATGAGAACGCGACCGCCAGTGCGCCGCAGTTCTCTGTTCAGCACCGGGTTCAGGATTGGGTCGTAGTTTTCTACGTCCTAGGTAAGAGAAGTAAGTAGTAGTAATACATCGATACTTCCATACCAATATTATAAATCCGAAAGTAATTCTGTCTGTCTGTCTGTCTGTATGTTACGCTTTCACGCCTAAACCACTGAACCGATTTTGATGAAATTTGACATAGGGGTAGATTAGACCTTGAGAAAGGACAAAGGTTATGTTGCGTCGCGATAACCGACTTCCACGCGGGGGGAGCCGCGGGCAAAAGCTAGTGATCTCAATAAAATACAAAGTCTCTGAACTCCTCTATACTCTGCTAGGGAGATTAATATAGGCATGATGCCATCTTCATGCTCCATAGTGGCAATTTCTTTGTCATTTCGTACTTACTTGCACGAGCAACGGATTGCCGAAACGCAGGGCTGACTCCAGATTCTTCCTGAACGAGTCGTCGAGGAAGGAGGTCTTGGTGATCTTGCGTTCCTTGAACTCGCGCATTATGAACTCCGTTGCTTGACCCGATGGGTCGATAATCAGCGGGTAGCGGTTGAATCGCTGAAAGATTTACAGATTGAATATCATCAGATATATTGCCCGCTGCAAAAAGCCGCTTTTATGGGTGTTATAGCATATTTTCACTTATGTTACAAAAGAATATAAAGTGTGTTGAGGCATCTTTATTGTGCCTTGTGTTCTTTAGTATAACTTGCTAAAGTACCTATTCACTGAAACAAGATTTCAACGTGACTAAGGCCCGTATTCTAGAATGACACTCAGCCTGAATCTCGATTTATCTGAGGACGGATTGTATAGGCAAACTATCAACCTGTCTATACAATCTGTCCTCAGATAAATCGAGATTCAGGCTGAGTGTCATTCTAGAATACGGGCCTTAGTCTCACTTTAGTGACTATTCAGCCAGGCACTATTTGTGATCAGATTATGGTTATTTGCTTTAGAATATCACGAACGTAACACTAAACTTCGACAGCGAAAGCGCAGCACAACTAATATAAACAAAAAAAAAACATAAGCACAAAAAATATTAATAAACATAATAAAATATTACCCTCAACATAATAGCATTCTCGACACACAATTCATCGGTGGGTAGCGCGTTGGCTTGCCAGCGGAGTCGTTCGTCTGGGTTACTGAGGTACTCGGTGCGGGCGATATCTGCACGGTACTTGATATTGGCAGCTGCCAAATGTGACGTCCACGTTGTGAATAGATTTTGACGGTACTGAAAAGTTACATTTGTATAAAGAGAAGGAAAATTTGGTATGATTCAAGTGGTGCTCAATAGCTCAGTTGGCAGAGCAGTCGCCCTGTAAGCGAAAGGTCGTGAGTTCGAGTCTCACTTGAGCA
Source organism: Eilema sororculum (assembly GCA_914829495.1). Taxonomy (NCBI): domain Eukaryota; kingdom Metazoa; phylum Arthropoda; class Insecta; order Lepidoptera; family Erebidae; genus Eilema; species Eilema sororculum. The sequence goes on along the minus strand of OU618552.1, from coordinate 10,733,723 downwards.
TTTCATTTTTTCCAATGTTTTTCGAAGTTACATTTGTATTAATTAATAATACTTTCAATCAACAAAACCAAAGCACGTGTCTTATAAGCAGTTTAGTCGCGTTTGGTCCAATTGTCAAAAAACTACTTGGATAGGTTCGGTTAGAAGGCTAATGCGGGAGCGGAGCGGAGCGCTCGCATTAAACGCGACTAAACGACATATGCATATAACAATGTAATTAGTACTTATTTTTTAAGTACAAAATTTAAAACTCTTGTTCAATGAACTTCAAAAATCTACCCTATCATATGCTTATCGACGGTACAAAATAAGTCTTTGTGAGGCTAATGAGCAGTTTACTCACGTGTTGATCGAAGTATCCTCCATACGCGATGAAAGCAGCCGATAGCAACACGTCCCCAACAATGGTGCTCATTTGTGAACGGAACGTCTCCGAGCTCGCCTCCCAACGTTCGCGCTCGATCACCAAACTCTTCAGAAGGGCTATTGACCTGTCCACCTGTTATATACATAATAAGTCTTAATAACTAAACGTAGAATATTTAATTTTGAATATAGAAATTATGTACCCATTGGGATTGTGAATGGTTACTTAACTTTACAATTTTTTGCTCGTATGAACTTTGTTGGTCTACAATGGTCTTGAAAAATATTTTGATATTTACAATCATTAGTCATATAATAATCATTTATTGAGTTGCATATAGTAGATGGGAAGAGGCATGTATAGGTTCGGGGTTCTCAACATCTGGGACAGTCCTTCTGATCTTCACTCTAGTTTCTTACTATCCAGCGGGGCGTAGTCAAATGATGGGCTGTATAAAAAAATAAAGAAATAAGAATAGATTACCTTAGCCTGTACATTCTCGAGGTCAGTCTTAATAGCCTGCGCTTGACTAATGAGCTGAGCATATTCTTCCTTGTACGAAGCGATGGACTTCTCCAATTGAGCAATCAACTCGCTGACTTCGTTGCCAGCGGTAACGTTGCTTTGAGCCCTGTCTTCAAGAGCTTTGAGCTCGTTGCGCAACGGTTCTACGCGCTTCAACATGTCTGCGTACTCGATCTGTTAGGTGGAGACTTAATATAGTCAGTACGCTGAAATGCACTTTAAGTAGTGGAGGGGAGATGTGGGGGAGAGCGTTTGAATGTTCATAAGTCTGGCACCATCATTTGCCACTCATGCATTGAATAAATACAGAGTGACTGTCGTCTCTCCTTTCATTACCTACTCATGGATAAATTAATTGGTGAAATGAATTAAGGCCTTCATAATTTTAGTTCCTGTTATGCACATATTATGTTCATAACAGGAACTAAAGGCAAAGGCAAAGCAAGATAGCAAGTCCTTCCTTATTGTAACTTCCTAACCGTACTGCTGGAGTGCGTATTAGGAGGGACTTGGTTGTTTTATTTTCATCTTGTGAAAAATCCCCATGAATACCACCCCCCCGGAGGCGGTGGAGGTGGTTATGTCGGACTCGAACCGACTAAAACGCACGCGGTCTTTGGGTCTTTGGTTGGCCGGCAGACCCAGGACAATCTCTTTCGAAATGGCCCCCTTCGAGTGGTGGGGATCATAGTGTAGTGGGTGCTTGACAATATGGTTGAAGGTAGGAAGAGGTCTGCCAGAAGGTTATAGAAAATAAAACTACATATCAAAATGGTTCTTACCTGAGCGATAGCCCATTTGACCATAGGACCGCAGGCCATACTGGCTCTGTTAACTTTCTCGAAGTTATAGTCAGGGTTACTGAGGTATCGAGTCTTCATCTTTTCGCGAACATCGTCACTGGCGTACAGACACATCATTATATTAGTAACATAGTTTTACAACTTATGTATACGTGCATATCGTGCAATTTCAATGAACCGGACCATCTCAATGAACGATTTTGACCCTGTACCCGGGATACCTATTTTGTTTGAACCATTTCGTATACTGTCGATCAAATTCTCAAAAATTAAAAGTAGAGGTTTAAGAAATTTTTATTAAACATTGAGTTTTCTTGGATTGCTGAGGTTAAAAAACTTGCTTCGCAATTAAATTGAGGCAAAGCCAGTTAGTCCAAAAACTAAACTAGAAGCAAATTGCACTAGATTTTGAAAATATTTATAGAGTAGAGAATAGGAAATTATTTGATAATTAATTGATTTAAGAAAGAAATTCTATAGATGACAAAACCTAAGAAATATACAAGTTCTTCTATCCCAAAAAATACATTAAATGTATTTTATTCACACTAATTTGACCGACAGTATAATCGATTCTGTGAGAGGTTTCAACATGCATTATATTCATCAATGGGCCTTAACTTAGTATATAGATGGACGTCACTTACCAACACACGCCAAACAAAGATTCTAGAGATAAACACAGTATGCCTTATCCTCATCAGACATCAGATAGCAAACAAACGAAAAACAAAATAAAATATATAAACAAAAAAAAAACAAGCAAATATTTCACTGTTGGTTGTGACTTTCTTCTTCGATGATTCGGTGACGGATATTATTTATTGGCAAATACATTCATGCGTCCTTATCGTGTAGTACGAGTATGGTGTATGTCTGTTTTATGGAGGATAGAGGGCATGGAGGAGCGACTCACATGGTTTTCTTTGCTGTAAATCTATCCACCATGTATAAAATGAAGTTAAAATCTCTGCTGTTGTTTTAGTACTTCGCAAAGTACGCCAATATGAACTATGGGCACTTAAAAGTATTTTTGTTCAATAATAATAGCTAGGAGTATGAAAAATGAATGTGATCAGATGAGGTGGTGCAGTGATTCCTAAGAACTAAACGGTGTAGTGTATAATAAAGATAAATTATGAAGTATATTACATTTTTATAGCACAATTTTCGTAGGACGGGTTTCAACTATCTTCATTTTACTCTATTCTTGTCCTAAAAATTTATTTTAGGCCTTTATACAATGATTAAGATTATTGCTTTTAGCGGTGCCGCCATTTATACACGTGTTGATTTTATTGTGTGTAATGTATGCATATCTTGATCGGTGTACAATAAAGTTCATTTCAAATTTATTTTTAATTTTAAACAAAGAGTCGTTTCTCTTTACCTCCTACCCTGCCTAGTTTGTGTATTTAAATGTGTATCTCATTTAGTGTATAAGGTATTTAATGCAAGTTTGGCATTGTTATTGTTAAACTACTGTGAAGTTAATTCTGTATAGAATAGATATGAACATAACATCCAATCTAGACATTATTTTATGCGTACACCACATACGTACTAATTACCGTAATATGCTTGCGTGCACAAACTCATGACAAAACAATTCATACAAAGAACAGAACAAACCATGCAAAGCATGCTCCAAGCATCACAATGCTAACTGCACACGACACGACTGATTCGAAAAGTATCGAACGGCGATTAGCGTATTCGTTATTGATAGAAATGGTATTAGAAAACTCATACTCGAGAATAAACACAAATGTATTGGTGTTCTATATTAAAAATGTTTTTCTAGATAGATAATGACTTTTTTCATTTATAAGGATAAATACTTTTTTATAATCTAAACATTCAAACATGAACTTATATCGTGCGCAGTTGACATTTACACAGATTTATGATCAATTTACAAAAGTATGGACATACCACCACCAAACACAAAAGAGGGTAGGAAATCGTGGTAGGTGTGGAAAACAAGCGGCGGTGCTCACGTTATGTCCTCGGTGGAGAAATTGGAGACGATGCTGTTGATGAAATTCTCCCGCATGATGACGGCTCGTATCGCCTTCCAATCGGTAGCATTCTCTCCGAGCAGCAGGCAGATCGACTCGAGCGCCACCTTCACTAACGCCGGCGGATTGCCCATGGATCTCACTTCCACCAAATGCTGCTTCTTTATAGATTTCACCGCTGTACGTTACGAATGTTCCCGTTGTTGCGCGAGGTCGGTGCGGCATCGCGACGCATCCGTCACCAGCACGAAGCGAGAGCGACAGAGTACAAAAAAGAGAGAAACAAAAAAGGCATTTAGCTGCTTTCTGTGACACATGCGGCTGGCGTTATTACGTAACGTTCAAATGTATCGCTGCGACCAGCGCTGGGACTCAGAAAACCGTTAATATTACCTTGTAACTACGAAATATAGATGCTATATAGGGACACAAGTAACAACAATTTTCTGAAGTCCATTTTTCTACAATACAAATAAATACTAATCCGAATAAAATAAGTTCTGAAAAGAAAACTGTTAATGTTTATGTTAAAACAATTGGTTTAGTCGTTCATGACGATGCTTAGCGGGGTTAGTCACGAGTATTCACTGTATATTAGTGCCTTACAATACATAGATGCCAGTTTACATTACGTACAGTGATTACAGCGTTACGTTTTGTCTCTATATTAATAACAACAGTCACATGATGCAAGCGAGCTTAGCTTATTTACAACAACAAACTGGTCTATATAATTCATTCATAACAATAAAGAAAAATGTATAAAGAAATTGAAATACATCAAAAATGTTCTGAAAGTGTCAAACTTATAATATTCAAATTATTAAAATGCATAGTATAACAATCAAAGTACAGTAGTAATGTTTTTGCCAATAAATACGACTAGGGATCAAGACTAAGGAACACTAACTGCTATCTAGAATGTTCATCTCTAGAATAGTTAAGTCGTATAAAATAATCAATTAAGATTTGTATGCTGAGATAGTATGTCGTACTCAGAAACTAATATGTGAAACTAGGACATAATTACATCCTTATATTATGTTGATTAACTAGATATGTAAGTGCATTACAACACGGGGTGTATATGCTTTAACCAGGAAAATGTACTGTTCTTTGTAGATACAATTAATCGGATTTTAGAGGGTAGATTTCAAAACAAGAAAATAATAAAAAGAATGTGTATTATTGTGTGCATTACTGACCAGTGACCACCCATGTTCAAACCCACCGAATTTAAAATGAATACATAATGGGTCTCTGCACATTGCCCAACAAAATAGATCAATCATCAGTTTATTCGACTGTATGGGTGATATAGCGTTTTCTTCACGTGCTGTGTGGGTGGATTTTACCACCATACCATTTCATTAAAAAACTGAACTTAACATCACTCCGAATTTATGGAATCTACATTAAAAGTTATTAGTATTACTAATGGAGCTGTGAAGATGTCTCTGACAATTTTGGCATTTACGCGTGCTCAAGTCCGTAGTTTCATCATTACCCATACAATTCGTGGTCATAGCAAATCACACCGTGTATTAACGCTGAACAAACAAAAACTACGACATGCTACCTCAAAGTGGCAATAAACAGTACAACTAACGTGATGTTCTCAGTCTCGAAGTTAACAATTGTTGATATGAAGTTGTCTTTCATGACGACGGATCGGATGCCCTTCCACGTGTCGCCCTTCTCTCCAAGCAGGGTACATATAGACTCAAGCGCCATCTTGACGACTGACGGAGGATTGGCCATAGACCGGACTTCGACTAGTTGCTGCTTCTTGATAGATCGCACGGCTGTTGTATAGGATTCGCTTGATGTTTAATACTAAGTTGTTACAGTCAGATTTCTTTTTTTTAGATAGGTGTTACTTTGACTTCACCTCAACTGATGGTAAGGTGAAGGCAAAGTCTCGGGCAAGAGGGTCACCATTACATATACGTAGCATGTGACAATGGTGGCACTCAGTTTGACGACCTTTTCAGAAGATACGGTGTTTATAAACTATGTTTAAAGTTTACTTTGTTTAGGATACATTCAATTAAATTGAATATCTGACTATAACTGTAATAACATTGATAAGCAATAATATAGTGAAAATAATAGTACAAAATTAAATACATTATTAAGTATTGAAACATTTGGCATCATTATTTTGTGACTGTCTGTAAAATCTAAGTAAAACCAATGAAAAATTCATAATGTTAAAGAATTTGATAACATGAACTAACTATTCTACACTACTTAGAGTATTATGCGAAAACGATTTACAGAGCAAATTGTTTTCGAATAATTATAAACAAATGGATAAGGTATGTGTGTACCGGTTTTAGTCAATGTAATATGTAATTATGCAAGTAATAGCGTCACTCACTAGAGGAATTGTTGACACAATATATATGTACAATAAAAAATCGTTATACTTGTTACTAAACCCAAACTAGAGAATGGCTAGACCGACTTGGATGATATTTTATATTGTGTTCGTAATTTTCGAAGCAATTTTGAAAAATCTACGGCAATAGTTGGCAAATAGTAAATTAATTTTAAAAACCGTGAACATTTTCTAATAGCGACGAAGTGACAATAAACATTCAACTAAAACCGGTATAGATAGTAAAAACGTGTCATGCATGTATAAGAAAGAGTCAAACCATTCTGCGCTTCGATGACAGCCGGCTCTACTTGGGCTAAGTCAGCCATGACGTCTCTGCGCTTAGCTTCGATTTCCTTAGTTTGTTTCTCTAGAGCGACCTATTTCACATAACACAAATATTAGTAGTAGCAGAAGTACTGCGAAATTTTGTAAAAAGAAAAGTGATTTGCTTTCCAATGAAAATCTTTTTGATACGATTTTTGTGTTAGCTGGAGACGTTTCTGTACAAACATCGAAAATAGTAACCAGGCTTTAAAAGTTAAAACCTGCCTCTTTAAAGAGCAGGCCAAGATTGGCTGCCTCAGGAAAGCAGACAACACTTTGACGTAAGTGAGATACCTTTTCATACGGGTTCCCTCAATGAATAATATTTGAAAATGGGAATTAAAGATTTCGGAATTATTAGGGTTTCCCAAAAGTAAACACCCATAGTATGTCTCACTTACCTGAATTTCTTGACTCTCAACCTTCTTCTTTTCGGCTTCTTGTTGGTCTTTGACCATTTGACGCAGCTTCGCGTTAGCTGCCTCGTTTTTGGCTTGTAATTCCTTCACAAATACGAAAAAAATAATTATAAAATGCTCATAAGTATTAATTAAGTTGGTCTTTCGATGACAAATATACCTGTGACTTGACAGCAAGGCTCTTCTGCATCTCCTCGACTTGTTCCACAGTTTCGGCGATCTTGCCCAAACCGACGTTCAAATGAAGTTGTTGCTCTTCAAGGTCTGCGCGCTTCTCAGCGTATAGTTTCACCATTTGTTGGATGAAGTCTAGGTAATGTCTACAAAACGTAGGTAATTTATGTAATTTGCCAGTACATATCAATTATATATTTCTACAAGACTTCTTCCCAAAACACAATAAAGGAAATAATGAATAATTAGCATAGTATAATATATTGTATATTTGTTGTGGAACATAACAATAATCAAAAATCAACTCTTTTTTAATCAATTAAGTACTGCATAATGAATACACGCTTGACCAAAAAAAGACTTTGTATGACTTAACTAAATACTGCCTAAGTGAAGAAAAACTAAAACACATCGTATAGAGATCCAGCTACAGAAAAAGTCTTCTGTCAGGGTGGGATTTGAGTTACGACTGTACCAGTGCTCTAGGGAAATCCTATCAACAACCAGATTTTTTAACTAAACTTTACGGTAGATAGTATTTTCGTCTTTTATTCCGTCGTGTATTACTTTTTTTACAATGTACACGTTAAAAGTTCTTCACCAAGCTAAAGTCTCAAGGAAGAGTCTCAACGTATATTAAAAAACTCAAGAAACAACTCAAATAGCAACTCACCTAGGTGTGATAGCCATAGTCCTGTTGGCTCTCTTAGCCAGGCTCGCGTTCGCTCGGTGCAGCGTTTGGTGCACGTACACGCAAGCGTTAACTACGGCCTCGCGGTGAGCTGGACGGGCACTGATCTCATTGCACGCCGACGGGAAATCATCCGGTGGAGAGTAATCAGCTGAGTCTAGGTCCATACGTTGGGTGAATTCTTTGCCCACCTAGAAAATGTATACTTTGAGATAAATATCAGGGTAATAGTATAGTATAGAGACCGACGCTGTATCATGCCTTGGGTATTTGCGCGGCAAGACGGGTAAAGTATAGACTAATCGTCCGTCAGATTTGGTTATACCGCTGCCAACTTTCACGGCGGTAACTCACTCGCTCTCAACTCAAGAAAGATTCTTTCTCTTTCTTTACCACGTCCCCCGCCACGTTGCGCATACCTAGCGCGCGATACAGCGGCGATAATTGTAAAAAAATATTTTGTTTGTCTCAGTTTGTCTAGGAAATGGATGGGCCAATTTTGATAGGATCTTAAAGTCTTCAAAGTGTTTCGATCTCATATACACAATCGTCAATTTATATTATTACAGAGTTATATTTATAGACAAACTGTGGCGAGTAGGCGAGTACACCGGCGCAAACATGCTAGTGAACCAGTGCATTAAACGAGGCATGAGATCACGCCATAATACGTCATATCGGATGATTCACTTGTTTATCTAACAAACAAGTTTAGGCCGCGCCTACGCAGGTGGCACCAACCGGTCAAACCGGTATAAGCCCTGCCCACTTAGAGATGGCGGGCTAGTTTTCACTGTCCGAGCGACCCGGGAAGTTGGTACCGCCTGTTAAGTTTTATTAATTGTGTTGTAGTATATAAAGCCACAATAATAAGTGTTAAGATTATTCCACCTACAGCATTCGCTACTATTGTTTACATTTTTGAATATACAGTTATCCTAACCCCGCTGGTTTCAATCACGTGTCTCATCACCGTATATTGCAAGCGGTCCAGTTACCTAACTGGACCGCTTCACTGGTGACCCCGACGTGATAACGACGCAGTTCCAGCAACTATGATGGCTACCGTACCTACCCAAGTGGCCAGTACATCAGCAGCTAAACCAGCACCCGACGTGTCAACGACGCAGTTCCAGCAACTATGATGGCTACCGTACCTACCCAAGTGGCCAGTACATCAGCAGCTAAACCAGCACCCGACGTGATCTTCTAGCGCAATCTTCGTGCTTGATCAGCCAACGTGATGAGAATACCATAGTCGCCGCTGCATAGTTGATGAAAATACCGCGTGATGATAATACCGCGTGATGATAATGCCGCGTGATGAAAATACCGCGTGATGAGAATACCGCGTGATGAGAATACCGCGTGATGAAAATACCGCGTGATGATAATACCGCGCGATGAATATACCGCGTGATGATAATACCGCGCGATGAATATACCGCGTGATGAGAATACCGCGTGATGAAAATACCGCGTGATGATAATACCGCGCGATGAAAATACCGCGTGATGAAAATACCGCGTGATGAAAATACCGCGTGATGAAAATACCGCGTGATGAAAATACCGCGTGATGAAAATACCGCGTGATGATAATGCCACCGCTGGATGATAATACCACGTGATGAAAATACCGCGTGATAATAATAATCATCTGTCACACCACTTCAAGCTGGACTGAAGCACTCATCATCAGTGTGATCATCTTTCCAGTGCATGGAAAGATGATCTCCAGACGTCTGCAGCAGAACTAGTTTACGGCGAGCCACTACGTTTACCTGTACAGTTCTTCTCACCTAGGCGGACGCACAGTTCGATTCCCGGACTACTATCGACCGTAGTCACGGTCTCAGCAGGGGAGTGTGTGGCGAGTAGGCGAGTACACCGGCGCAAACATGCTAGTGAACCAGTGCATTAAACGAGGCATGAGATCACGCCATAATACGTCATATCGGATGATTCACTTGTTTCACGCAGGTGGCACCAACCGGTCAAACCGGTATAAGCCCTGCCCACTTAGAGATGGCGGGCTAGTTTTCACTGTCCGAGCGACCCGGGAAGTTGGTACCGCCTGTTAAGTTTTATTAATTGTGTTGTAGTATATAAAGCCACAATAATAAGTGTTAAGATTATTCCACCTACAGCATTCGCTACTATTGTTTACATTTTTGAATATACAGTTATCCTAACCCCGCTGGTTTCAATCACGTGTCTCATCACCGTATATTGCAAGCGGTCCAGTTACCTAGCTGTCCCGGCGAACTTCGTACCGCCAATTTTTTAGATCCCGTTCCCGCTGCACCATTTAAGGGGATGAAAAATAGATGTTGGCCGATTCTCAGACCTACTCAATATGCTGACAAAATTTCATGAGAATCGGTCAAGCCGTTTCGGAGGAGTATGGCAACGAAAACTGTGACACGAGAATTTTATATATTAGATAGAAAGTCGACGGTATCCTTACTTGGAACAGGGCGCCATCGCTCCAATCGCCGAACCAATTGAGCACACAACGATTGAACAGAGCGGGTGAGGTGGCCGCGCGGTCCTTCAGCCCTTCAGACGACGGGTTCATTGTGAACACCACGTGCAAGTTGCGCATTACTTGACCGGTGAACCTTCAGAGAATAATATGAAATGAATAGGTGCGTGAATATATTTTTACTGCCTCCACCCAAGGACGCAGTAAAAATATACAAATGTTAACGGGCATTGACGCTATCAGGGCACTAAAGATATTGGAGGATAAGTGACTACCATTTTTTACCCTTCATCAATGATAAATGGGTGTTTTGAGACCCTGAAGAGAAAAAGATGAAGGCATGTGGGTATCACAGTTTTGTAACTAACTTTACTATGGAGAATAGCTTACCATTTGTACAATTCGTCGTTAGAATCCAGCATTAGTCCTTCTCTTTGAGCACCTTCCTTACATTGAGTCATAAGCGCGGCAAATTCATCACCTTCGAATAATCCAGGCACCTAAAGAAATACGAGTTTTATTCATATTCATCAGAAATTGTTACACCAGAAATTTTTAGAACTACCCTCCATATGAAAAATTTTAATTCTGTGCAATTTTGTTAATCTACCCTAATTAAAATTCATTAATCTTATTACCAATCAATTTTTATTTTGAACGATACTATGATATGATTTATATTTTTGGATATCATTGCTAAACAAATAATATACCATGTTTCATTTACTGAGCTAGTTCTCAAGTAATTGGTAAAGATTGCGTGTTACCTCTCCGTTGGCTAAGAGAGTGTTCATTCTCTCGAGGAAGCCGCTGTCGAGTACGTTGGACTCGTCGAGAATGAAGGCGACCTTCTCGTCGCGACAGCCGGCGCGCCGCAGTACCGAACGTAAGTCCTCGTCGAAATCAGCACCCGTGTATTTGTTGTGCACCTACATAATCCACACAAGGAACATTATAGGCCCATAGTTTGAGAAAGGAACAGTTTCAAGAATAAATTTTCAAGAAAATCAACTGGGATCTGTCCAAATGGTAATTGAAAACCGTGCGGTTTGGAATTGGTTGAGGTCAGGTGGCAGTCGCTTCGCGGAAAATATCAAAGTTCGGCCGCATCACAGTATTCCTTCACACAGACCGGCTCGGAGAGGAGAGCAGATTTTTATCACGTAGGAAACGAAGTTTTCAGTAGTTGTAGTAAAGTTTATTTTTGCATGTGCACTTTTCTTGTCATTAAGAATGCTTGGACGCGCTGTGTGTGAAATAATAAGAGGAGCCGACCGGCTCGCTCACGCAGCCAATAGGCTCCTATTACGCGATCTCTCTCTTCAAGCCAGTCTATTTGAAATGGTTGGCGGCTGCGCTCCGGCTAACTCTAAACGTATACGATCCGGTCTGTGTGAAAAGAAAAAAGCGGGCCAGTGCTCTCCGAGCCGGTCTGTGTGAACGGGCCGACCCAAATGAGTTGTGAAAACGCAAGTAGAATGATGCGGTTTTAGTCAGTCTAAGTTCCGATGGCTGTTGGGTCTGCACGAAAAAAGGGGGGTCTGCACCACCACCTCATAAAATTCTACATTTCTATAACATACCTTGATCTGGAAGATGCTAAGGCCATTCATCCAGGCAACAAAACGACTCAGCGTAGTTTTGCCGGCTCCCGATACTCCGATGAGCAGTAAATGCCCTTGCGGCTGGCGGAAGATTCGGTCGATACGCAACACGTGGTCGAGCACTTCATCGAATAGTACCAAAGGCACGTCTAGTTCTTCTTCGTAAAACACCTGAAGAAGGAATGAAATCCAATGTACTTTCGCAATTAATTCAGGCCATTTAACCCTTAACATAATTATATGAGTTTTAGAACTAGTTTGTTGTTGATTTTATTTTTCTTAAAATTTAAACAACAGAGCTTTTATTAGCTGATTTAAAAAGGCTTCCACAAATAGTCATATTTTGTTGCATAATACATTTTTAAATTCTTCGACATGACTTTCGAACACATAAAGTACTATTAGATAATTATCTACTAACAAAAGTACCCGCTAAGGATTCTAATATTAAAGGAATTCACTAAATTAATTTGCTGAAATTACTAAGTAATTGATGGATAATGAACTATACCTTGAGTCTAGCCTTAACGTATTCTCTCAATTGGTCCCTTTGTACAGGCACGTAATCCTTACTGAGCCAGTTGCTGTACAAAATAGGACGAGCCAACGCTTGTTCCCTGTTGATACCTAAAATAAAACATTTTTAATATAATTTTTTGTAGTCAGACAGCACTCAACTAGGGCTAGTTAAGTTTTGTTTTAGTTGTTACCTGGGAAGAACATCATAGCAACATTGTCAATATTCTCATCGGTCCACTGTCTTTCTGTGTCGTCAACCAAACGATCCTGGAATAGACGGAGAGCTTCGTGCGCCCATAGCCTGACGAGACCTTCGACGTTTAGGTTATCTAGAGGCCTGTGGAAAGGAAATTAAAAAGTCTTCAAATTTTTGATTGAAAAAAAAAACTGCTGAATGTTATCCAAACAGACTATACTATGAAATAGGATACATTTCAAATTACAAAACCGTCACATACGCAAAGTGCGCCTCCCCGTAACTGGGGCTAGATGGGGACACCGAGGTCCCCACAACCCGAAGGGGACCAGCTCGAACTCGAGCTGGTCCTGGGTCTGCCGGGGTGCGAGAAATATGCTTTCGGCAATCTCACCTCCGGCAACCAAGGACCCAAGACGGCGTGCGTTTTAGTCGGTTCGAGTCCGATATAACCGCCTCCACCGGCTCCGTGGGGGTGGTATCCGTGGGGATTTTGGGCACGATAAAAAAAAACATACCTAATAGCTTCACAAATGCCTCGCACCCATCTAGTCATCTCTCTAGGCGAGTAGACGTAGTGGGGTTGCATGTCTTGTGTGAAGCGTTCTTGCGAGGCGAGGTACAGCTTCACCATAGCTAGTGTTAGAGGTTCTGCGTAGCCGCGAAGGGCAGGCTGCATTCGGAGCATCGCGCGGGTGAACGTGCCGTAGATCTGTGGTAATAGTGTAAGTTGAAGTAGCTGTGATATCGATACAGCGTCGAGCACAGTGCTGCGAGTTTGTCATTGGTCGAACTGGGTGACGTCACTGATCAATCACAATCTCAATCAAGGCTGTCGCAGCTGAACCCCCAATTATTAGAACTAGTGGTCGCCCGGTGGTCGAAATTCGACCATAAATAATTAAAAATTAAAAGTTTTAACATTATTAACGTTTATATACATATTGAGATTTTTTTTCAGAAAGAGCGGTATTTCAGTATATAAGACTATAGACAAATAATAACTATATCATGTCTGAAGTTGACTACATACTAATAAGGGTTTGGAAAATATCGTATTCTCCGTCCACGCAATTTTCGTAAAAACTGACACAAAGTGTTAACTTCACCCTGCTTCGCCTATTAATCAATAATGGTATTAATTTAAAACTCCTTACAATTTTTTTTGTATCTCTTTTTTTATTCGTCAGCTGTGAATATTTCAAATAGGTATAGGACTGTGCGTATTACCAAAGCTTTAAAAAAAAGTATGAACACTTGAGTAAAAGTTGACCACAGACTAACAATAATTAAAGTTTTGGGGAATTGCATACTTCTCCGTTCGCGCAATTTTTTAGTTTTAGTTTATATATTAAGTTAAAACCTCCTTACTATTTTTTATATTATTTTTTTATGTCGTCAGCTGTCAACATTTCAAATAAGTACGGGTTTTTTTTTGGCCGGAAAGCGTAGAGGACGCATCGCGGTATTATTTTATTTTCTGAAATTGGTGTGAATTCAAGTTTTTATGTATAAAAATGGTGAATTTTTAGCCTGAATGCCTTGGACAACGCACGTGTAGGAAAGTGGCATATTACAGTGAATAGTGATTATACGCGTTCAATCCAAATCCTGGGGAGATTTGGATTGCTTTTAGTAAAGTCCCCACAACGTTACTAAGGCATGAATTATCTATTTATCATTCACCATCATCATCATCATCATCATCATTATCATCATCATCATCATCAACATCACCATCACCATCTCACCATCATTAATACCATCCACTGTTATTTCAATGAAGAAAATATTTGTAACTGATGATAAGGCAGCGTGGTCATAGTACCTTAGCCTGTTCCGAGAGGAACTAAAGAAACAAAAAAAATCAAATAGTTATGGAACTGTTGTGATGATTTACCTATGCCTAAAAAAAATAACTGTATGTACACGTAAGTGACATGCGTATGTGTGTGTGAAAATTGGCTATAGTGTGCGTAACGTTTATTTTAATAAAAATAAGGTATTTTAATGCATTATTATAAAAAAATATTAATCTTATGCACGTCTCTTCGGTATGAACTATCAATATGCCAAATCTCACCCTCCTACGTACCCGCAATTTTCGTAAAAAGGGATCCAAAAATTTTCCTTCACGTATTAATATATTGATATTGATAATATATACTGGGTAATATTGTAGTCGTTTCGGAAAAAAAGAGTTTGGGCACAGTTTCGAAAGCAAAATCATCTGGAAGTATTAATTTTATTTTTTATTTTTTGTAAACCCTCATCCGTTACCTTTCACCTGAACATTATTCTCATACATTATTTAAAAAAAAATCGTTCGCCGAATTAATACTTCCAGATGATTTCCTTATCGAAACTGTGCTCAAACTCTTTTTTATCCGAAACCACTATAAAATCATCCAGTATATTTACTATTTTAGCATTTGCAATTTTACGTTGAAATGGTTAATAATAATATCATAACAATATTATTTGATTGTTTGGTTGAGTATTCGATATTTCGGTTACAAGTACAAGCGTCACGATCACAAATGTACTGTTGTTCGACTAACAAGTTGTCACTAGGTAAACGGTTTCGGTCTGCCTTCTTCCTAACTTCCTTTTACTTTTAACTCAAAAGATCTCAGTGAAAATATAACTTACTTGTTCAAGAGATGTCTCTCCAGGGTAGTCGACATATATGACAGGCACATGTCTCAGCAAACGATGAGACAGGGGCTTACGGCCAGGGTCCGTGGGCGGGTTACACGCTCCAACAAACTGGATGCGCTCCAAATGTACCCACGAATGATCTGCGCAATTTCAATAAATTTACTTTAGTCTCTGACAAAGAGAATAACGGAATGTAAAGAACAAACGAGTGAAGCCACGTAAAGTAATGCTAAAGTAGTTTTTATAATAGCAACAGTTTTAAAGTCTTTTAGAATGGGCAACTCGTAGAAAGGTAGGTATGGGAGTCCTAATGAAATAGAGGACAAGCCTCTTGCCTTCCACACGGCAACAGGATCAAACTCTCAGTTAATAATAAGTGAGTATTTGTATAAGTGACTTACCGCTGGCCCTATAGAAGCCCTTGTGTTCAAGCAGTTGTCTCAGGAAAGAGATGACTCTCTGTGTCCCATACTGATCCATATCTGGCAAGTTGATTTCGTCGCAGAATAGTACCAGCCACTTGCCAAGCTATAACAAATATTATCATAAATACGAAAGTTTGTGAAGATGTTGCTATATAAAGGCTGAAAGGAACTGGCTGAAATTTCGTACAGACAAGAATTATAGGCCGGAATAACCCGGTTCCTATGGGATGCAAGAACAGGATCATATATCTTCACGGGCAGAGCCGCAGGCAACAACAAGTTACATTTAATGTTATGATACAAATGTCATTTACCTGTACAGGAGCAAGCACAACTCCATTGGGTGTCTTCCTATACTCGCAGTAATGGTCGAATGTCTTCAGAAGTAGTTCGGGAGTGGTGGCCGAGGAGAAGTTCAGGCCGACTACTTCCATGTCAGGCAGAGCACGGAGCGCAGAGAATAGCGTCATGGTCTTCCCAGACCCGGGCGGTCCACAGAGTACTATAGAACAAAATAGTGATAAGAATGAGGATCGTTTATCCCCAGTAGTTCCTTTGAACTACTGAGACATTTTTGTCCGTATAGTTCCTTTAAAGGAGCTAAAGGAACTACTGAGACTATAAAGAGTATTCTCAGTACATGTTAAAGGTGTAGTTCTAGTTCAACAGCATCAAGTTTATGACCTATTGCTGGAATATTAATAGTTAGAATATTTCACTCGCTCCTGGTTTTTATGGGGGCACTATGCTTCCCACACATGAGGAGGCCATCTTGAAACCGTAGCTGTCCCAGGGTCAGCCGGGTTACGAGGAATAGCTCTACACCCGACTTTCTGAATACACGAGACGGCTGCGTGCGCTTTTACTTTTACTCGGTCCGAGTTCGACAAACATTCCCGAGGGAATTTTCATACGAAAGCTTACTTCAATGTTGAGAGTACCAGCAAATCTTAGAACGTTATTAAATAGTGTAATAAATAAATAATAATAAATATTTTACAACATTCTACACAACGCTATCTAGACCCATTGTAAGCTTTTATAGCTTGTGTTATGGAATCTAGAATGCGGATAAACATACTTATATACTTTTTTTTTGTAAATACATACACACATCAAAAAAAGTTTGCGATCACTTTGAAAAACTGAAATCTTTTTTGTTACTGTACATTATGATTATTTCTTCTTTTTAGATTCTTTATTTAAAAATAAAGAATTAGAGCACAAAACAATGACACCGTTCAATTGTTTTTTCTTACAAAAAGGCTTTCAGTCCTAGCTTACGCTCATTCAGAAATCTGATTTAGTGAATTATAACCGATTCAAGATATTTTTCGCGGAAAGTAGTGATTGAAAAAATGCCATGAGGATTATCAGAGGTTTTACGAGCTAAAATAGTAACTTTGAGGGAAGAAGGATACACGACCACGAGAGCAATAGCACGCAGACTTGCTATATCCCAATCCTGTGTCGTGGCTACGTTGCAGAGGTACCACGGAATGGAGAATTTAGCTGACCGACCCCACAGCGGTCGCCCAACTGTTTTGACAGCTGCCCAAAAGCGCTATATTAGATTGCTGGCAGCCCGTGATCCCACAATCAACGCCACTAAAATAAAAGCAGAAGTCAGGGCCGCCTCTGGGCTTGAAGTAAGCACGCAGACCGTTCGCAATTGCTTGCACCAGGCTGGATTACGAGCACGGAGGTCATGGCGAGCTCCGCTCAATTCCCGGCAACGTCAACAACGAAGATTGCAGTGGACTAGACTTCGACAAAATGAAGAAGGTGAGGAAGAAAACATTTGGTAAAACTGTCTCTTCGTTGACGAATCCCGAATCTCCAATCATCCAGATAACCGACGTGTCCGTGTCTGGAGAAGACCAGGCGACCGTGAAAGACAAAGAACTGCCACTGGAACAGTTCAACAAGGCGGAAAATCGGTGTCTTTTTGGGGTGGCATTTTTTTTTTTTTTTTTTTTTTATCGTGCGAAAAATCCCCACGGATACCACCCCCACGGAGCCGGTGGAGGCGGTTATGTCGGACTCGAACCGACTAAAACGCACGCCGTCTTGGGTCCTTGGTTGCCGGAGGTGAGATTGCCAAAAGCATATCTCTCGCACCCCGGCAGACCCAGGACCATCTCTATCGAGATGGCCCCCTTCGGGTTGTGGGGACCACAGTGTCCCCATCTAGCCCCGGTTACGGGGAGGCGCATTTGCGCCGCCGCCGCGGCCTGCTTCTGCTAGGGTGACAGGCGGCTCCACCGGTCACCCCCAGGCCAGCGCTCATGGAGGACGGAGGTCGTTCTGCGACCTCCGACGTCCGGTTCGTCTTCGCTCTGCGCGGGCTTCCCGGGCCCGGAGTCTGGTCCGGACCCGACCGGCCGCCTCCTTCTCGAGCATTACTTGCTCGCAGAAGGAGGCGGCCGCACCCCAAGCGTTCGCGCATCGTACCATCGCTGTGAGCAACGTGGCGAGTGTGAGGACTCCCACCCCCAGAGCCGCCACTAGGACCCGCCTCGGCGTGTCCCACGCCGGGCACTCGGTCAGCGTGTGCAGCTCTGTGTCCTCGCTCGCATCACAGTGATGGCACTCCCACAGTGATGGCACTCATATGATTGGAGCTAGAACGCCTTTGATCCCGTATCGGGGCTTCATGACAGCAGACATGTACAAAGCAGTTGCTATTGATGATATCGTCAAACCATTCCGAGTAAACCATGGGCACCAATTTGTACTGGTCGATGATAATGCGCCCGCACATCGAGCTCAACGAGTCAATGCCGCTCTTCAAGAATACGATATCACACGATTACACTGGCCTGCCGGCTCGCCCGACTTAAACCCAATAGAGCACGCGTGGGATGCTCTTAAACGAGCTGTATGGAACCGTGAGCCACATCCCCAGACAGTTCCAGAGCTCGGGGAAGCCGCTATTGAAGAATGGGATAGGTTACCCCAGGAAATGCTGGATAACATGATCCTCAGCATGCCCAGGAGGATCTCCGCATTTGTTCGAGCCAGGGGAGGAGTTATTTTATATTGAATTTACACCTTTTAATAATAAATTGTAGTTTAAGTTTAATTAAACAGTCTTTTTCTTTCTATGAAATTTCTATCACAATTGCATTATGATTAATGGCTCAATTTTTTTAAATAAATAATAAAAAATAGTTTTATATTTTAATTTCAAACAGGGTATTCCTATTTAAAGAAAGCACACAACATAGATTTTTTCTTGATAAAGTTAAATTTAAAGAATTCTAGGAGCTTATGCCATTGATCGCAAACTTTTTTTGATGTGTGTACATATTATACATAGAAACACCCAGACCAATGCAAATAGTCATATTCATGCATACAAATATTTGCACTGAGCGGAAATCGAACCCGCGCCTCCTGCGTGGCAGTCGCGTGCACTACCGCCACGCCACAGAGGCTGTCAAGTGTAGTAAAAAAATAGGTTGTATTACTTACCGAGAGGTTTATGTTCTGCTAGCCAAGTGTACAGCAGAGCTTCGTGACGCACTGTGTCGAGGGTGGGTACAACTATGTCGGGAGCGGCCACTTTATGAGTTTCTACTTCTATCTGAGGCACCTTCGCTGACCAAGGCACCCATTCTCCCGTTATGCACACCTGAATGTACGAAAATTATGCCATAATTCCCAGAAGAAAAATAATTACTATATTTACTAATAATAAATACCAAAGCATTTGATTTATTACCTCAAAATCGATAATGTGTTGGTTCGCTCCACAGTTCGGAAGTTGCATAGTGCTGGCAGATCTGATAAAGTCTCCCAGTTCATTACGATCCTGAAAGCGTGATAATTATATAAGTACAAATTCTTAATTTAAAACATAAGGCAAATTAAAAATTGTTAACCGTACCTTGAGTTTGGCGTCACCGGCGAACGACCATAGTAGAGAATATACGAGCCATTTCGGTACATAAGCTTCCAGTTGTTCGTTGGTTATAGGGAAGTCTGGATGCTGGCGATTATATCCCAAAATGTTCCTAAAAATATTTCATCAACGTACAGTTCAGTACTATCTTACTAAGATAAACACAATTATGGCAAGCCAAAAATACCATTTTTGGATACAAACAAAAAAGTATATTATTAATTATTATTGAAGACTTTTGCATTCTGTCTGTTCGCTTTGCAAAGATAAATCTGAATTACTTAACAACTAAGTTTTTAAATAAGTCAACTTACCTTACACCGCGGTTAAGCATAGAATGCAAAGACGAGAGCGCTCTGTGTCGCGTGAAATCCATTATATGGTCGAGACTGGCTGCGTGCTCGAGGCATTTCACAACCAAACCGTCACCGAAGAACAGCGGTTGGAGGATTGAGGCTACGTCGCGTTGGGTCTGTGAATATATTGTTAACATAATCAAATAGGAAATTTAAATGATGCTAGTAAGTTATTAGAGCCGCATACTTGCATACAACAATCTTGGGCTACAAATTAGAACGAATGAGTACTGAAAGAGCTATCACCTACTAATTTGTTATAGTAGGTGTATATTTAATATGAGCAGATCATTCATGGTCGACCTCCCAGAACATAAATAGATCAAATTGGTAATATTTTGATCAGTAACCTTCATAAACAGTAGGGTGAAAAGAATGTCAGCATTTCGGTAAAGTAATGTACTTACTTGTAAGGCAGGTGAAAGTATATTTTCAGTAACATTTTGATCGCCACCGGCACTTGGAGCAGCCATAACAATGCTAAAGGAGTCTTCCTCTCCGTCTTCAAGTGGGATATTTCTCAGTCTAAAATATAAATATTACAATTTAATAGAACCCTAAAAGCATGTTTCTTGAAACAAAAAACATGTTATAAACAAAACATACCTCATAAGATAGTTCTCGAAGATCATTTCTGTCGTGAGCACATCCTGTGAGAACCACACCATACCACAACGAGATACAGTAGCCAGGGTTGCGTATTTCAGGTCTTGTACCTATTGACAAATATTATGAGATGTAGTATGGGGCTCTACCAAGACTTTTGAGACTTTATCAACCTCACCTACTAGCCGGTATACTTGCTGATAGAGAGACGACAGACAGTTTTCCTTTCGGGGTTGGGAGGTCAGATAGTAGGCGCTCCAAAAAAAACAGTATAAGCCAAACAAAAAGGGGACGCTTAGCTGACGATAAGCAGTTGAATGGTTCAGTTGAACTTGACAATACGTAAATATTTTTGAGTTCGAAGCAATATCTTTCTGTCAATAAAATTCGAAAATATTTGATACAATTCAATATTAGATTACCTCAAACATAACTCGAACATTAGGAGGTAGCGACAAACGCTCGCCGTTGGGCAAAGTTAGCAGCTTGTTGTCGTCCAGTACCGAGTTCAAATTCTCAACCCATTCGGGGTCCACATCACCGTCGAATATGATCCATTGACGCTTGTTGATCTCACCGCGAACATTGTCGATGATTTTTCTGTTTCGTATAATTTTATATTTTTTACTAAACGTAAAAAGTGTAAAAACGATAGGGTATAAGGTAACTTGTATGAAAAAAGATTTAGTGACGTCAGTTACTATTATAGGTTGGGTGGATGATTAAAAATAAATATAAACTATGAAATAAGAACTTCTTGAAAAAAATCTAAATTTAATAAGCTCATTTAGATAATTTATTTTAACTATAGGATTACTATCCCAATTCTATTATCCGAATAAATACAATTTGGCGGCTTTTAGTTAGGAGAATGTATGAAACAATTCAAAATAGTCATTTTAGGTTATATCTGTTCTAGTGTTTAGTTTGAACGAGTAGTAAGAACAAGTTTTGGGGTGCCAACGACATGGATAGAATAGAGATTCCGTCGACTTAGCTCACGTTAAATGCTTCTCGTTTTGATGTCAGCGATGTCACCAGTTCAAATTAAAACAAGGCTTTAAACTGATTTATTATGTCGCTACTTTCTATATGTTTTATTGTCCTTCACTGTAACTGTCACAAAGTGAATATTAATTTGTCGCCTTAAATAAATGGCTATTACTAACCTGAGGATATGAGTGAAGAGACCATCAGTCCATTCACGTGTGTTGGGATCCAGTACACCGTAAAGTGTTTCCTTAGACATTGCCTTCGGATCGATGACATGCGCCACTCCTTCTACACCTTCGTATCTGTATTATGATAAATTTGTTACGGCATAAACATTTTGCAAGAACATAGTTACATCTTATATCCTACATTTCAGTTACCTACAGAAATAAATGATACGGAAAAACATTTTTTATTTCCAAAAATTATAATTACAAATACAGTCGGCAAACGAGACACACATTTTTACATAGATTTTCATACATTTAAGTATATGTACGATTTGCATAAAATATGAATAAATATTACCTCTCCAGTGCTTTGAGTAGAACACGCCATGCAGCAGTTTTGCCGCTTCCAGAAGGACCGACCATCATAAGACCATGATTCAACTTGCAGATTTGGTACAATTGAAGAACCTAAACACATTTTACGCGTATTACTTTTGTGCACACAGGCAATAGCAGGAAAGGCGGATCCTGTGCTTTTTTGAGCAGGAAGGTGAAAAAGGAATTCAATTTTTTAATAACCCGACAAGCTATTATTTCTTGAATGCTTCGCAAATTCACTGTGTTCTAAATATTTATTGATAGGAGCTTGGATCAGGGTTAGTTACAATTGCAAAGCCCTCCTAATCTTTGGATCCGCCGTTACAAAAAAGAAGGTAAATTGCAAAGAGTCTACGTTATAGAAGAGCACAGTTGATTAAAAAACCAAAGCGAGGTAATTTGCAGTAGGTACATCAAGAAGTGTGGCATAAGTCTCGTTCGAGTAATACTAGGCTTGGATATTATGGTAAGTACTATTGTATACGTAAGTAAATATTAAAGGAACACGCGTTATACACTATATAATCATTAAACATGCACAATTAAGTACATTTGTATAGAAAAATAGAACATAACTATATATAAAACTAGACAAATTGCAAGTAGTATTATAACAAAACACACACGGTGAGAAAGCTCCTGTGTGATGGTTGTGTAAGCGTAGAATGAAGGGCTGAGTAGTATACGTGAGTGTGTCAGGGGAGTAAGCAGAGATGGATAGGCCTGAGAATATCCTATGGGTCTTTTGTCCTGTACTCTGGAAAATAATAGTGATACTAAACCCATTGAGCTTCCAGATGAAGATCCAGATCTCAGTTTGATTTCTGTTTTAAAATCTGTATTCTTCGTTCTAATTTCGTATTATTCTTTATAGTTCGTTTCATTAACTTTCGTTTCGTTAACTTCAGTATCGTTTGTTTGCAGTCTTCTTTGTTACTCCAACATCAATATTAGCTTCAGTCTTATTTCAATGGTTTTTCTTTCATATAGGTATTACCGCGGTAGCGGTAGTGGTATGGGTAATGGACTGCTGAGACGAGGCCTCAGGTTCGATCCCAGGTCTACCATGGCACACACCAATGACTTTTCGATGCTTTTCGAAGTTATGTGTGGATTTATTGCAGGTTTATAAGTGCCCGGTTAATGGCAATAGGCTGGCCACCAATTACATTGGGACCTAAACATAAACTGGCGAAACGTGGGTGCTAGCACCTCTGCCTACCCCTTCGGGGAATACGGGCGTGAGTTTATGTTATGTTATGTTATTACCTAATTTATGACAAATCAATATCATTTCTCCATACTTCGTCTATCATTTTCTCCCTTTATTATCATTATTAGAACATAATGTTGTATCCCCATTTGCATTCCGAAATCGTCCCTTCGGAGCTCGGAGTCTGGCTTCTGTCTTCTCCTCCTCCTCTTCGCACAGACCTACCCTTGACTATCTAAAATGTTTTGATTTCAGTTCCTCAATACTACCGGAGGGTTGTTCAAAGTCGTCGAGTTTTGGGCTGGGCGTATCTAATTATTTAAATTGTTGCCACTGACACAAAGAAGAAGTTCCTCAATAATGGGTACATCGGACACATGGACGTAAGACCCGGACCTATCCACCTCCAGAGAGTACACACATAGGCACAGGGTAGTGTGACACAGACACAGAGCCCCACACCGGTCACTGACCTTGTCGATCCACGTGCTGTGTTGGGCGCGCGACGAGCCACTGCGCCTCTACGTGCCGTTAGCGGGTTAGCATGAAAACGCATACGCATTCACACTCACGGACTACCGTATATGGTATTATTATATGAATTATATTTAACCTGCTTTTCATATCAAATCTATCAATGCTATCCACATGTATAAAAGTTTACTTGAAGTACAGTATTGATATTATACCTGTGCCTTACCATGAACGCTTAAAACAGGTCACTAATTAAATTTGTTGTCATTCTACCAACTGCAAATGTAATTTTGTAATCCATACTAATCCATACTAATATTATAAATGCGAAAGTAAATCTGTCTGTCTGTATGTTACGCTTTCACGCCTAAACCACTGAACCGATTTTGATGAAATTTGGTATAAGGGTAGATTAGACCATGAGAAAGGACATAGGCTATGTTTGATCGCGATAACCGACATCCACGCGGGCGGAGCCGCGGGCAAAAGCTAGTCCTATATATTTATATGGGATTGCAAAGTTAGTTATGCAGTTATTATATGATAGCCATTTAATTTTATTGATCTGTTTTAAGACTACATGGTAAGCCTACTGATATATCATATGTAACGTGATATTTTTATGGATAGTTGTAAATACAAAAAGCAGTTTTTTAATGTAAATAATATGAATGAAGCAAGATGTTAACTTGTTATGATTATTATCGCATGTATTATATTTTAATATAACTTTTAATAATGACGACACCATCACCTTTTCGGTTATGATCAACATGAATGTTGTAACAGATAATTACGTTGTGCATTATACAATGGACCCTGTGTTGATACTGACTGTGCACTCATAGACGATATGAATTATTAATCCTGGACCAAAATCTTAGTTAGTCTCTTAAATATCTAGTGTTTATGTAAGAATAGGTATAAGAAGCTCACCTTTTCCATCCAAGTGGAACCTTGTTCGTCGCCTTCGCCACAAACCAAGAATTCTTCAGCACATACTGCTCGTATTTCGTTCTTCAATCCTGTTCAATGAAACATGGTTACATACTTTTCAATAACCTCGATAGTCGCTATTGAAAGAGCAGCAGACTTTTTAAAAGTCGCTAGACGGTTCATGCTTTCCCCTGGCGCAGCCTTTCCCACGAATGACTATTGACTTTTGTCCAAGTAGTAAGACTCAAAATGCTTTGTAATACATTGCCGCAATAAGTTGCTGCCGGTCGCTGCTCATTTTGTGAGAATTGAACCTTAGGATAACTGTCCCAAAGACTGATTTCGGGTAATTCATTAGCGCATCGACAATATTGTAAGGTGTAAAGTCGAAGAATTAAGTGGATAGGAATGTTTCACTCACCAGTCATCTCAGCTCTAGTATAACCAACGTTAGGGAACACATCATTGAGGAGTGAGAACAGTAGAGGTATATCTTCAGCCACTAGCTTGGGCACCATAGTTTCGCACACAGACTGTATAAGGATGTCTTGTTCAGGAAGAGATTCGGCTATCGATGCTTCATCCGGGGCTTCGTTACCACGTTCAATGAGGTTCTCCTACAATTTAAATAGCGGTTAATCAGTACAAGATTTTCTCTAAATATTATGTAATATTGAAAATTAAAAATGTTACCTTTATTTTTTGGATGCGGTCACGCTTGACGTTACCAGCGGAAACGAGCACAGATTTGAGAGCTCTCAGTCCAAAATCGTAGTGAGATTGGTTTGATAACTGTTCGTCGCAGAGTCTGTAATAGGAGAATCAAGTTATTCGAATCCCTTCTTACTTACTGAGAAGGATTCAAGGATTTAGGTCTGCAATATTAAATACAGGTTACCTAACCTGTTTTTTATAAGGTTCGCAACTATAAGAGTAATGCTGTAGCCAGCTCAAGTCTAAATCTGACAGATGGGCATTTTTTTAACGTAAGGGAAAATCCTTCATGGATGCTATGTCGGACTCCTACCGACTAACACATGGACACTATACCGATAGTATACGTTATTTGATAACACAGGACCAATAAAATTATCGGAACCGAAGGTTGTTGAATGTTCAAATAAAATAATAGCCCCAATGCCTTCCAATTGCCGCATCATACCTATTAAATATCGATTCCGATTATCTAATGAAATAATCAGAATTTTATATTTGGCTTAAAAAGCTGTTTTAATTCAAATGGCGAAATGTGGGTGCTAACACCTCTGCCTATCCCTTCGGGGAATATAGGCGTGAGTTTATATTATATGTTATGTATGTTAATTCAAATGTAAGTCACAATAACACACTTACTTGAAGAAAGGTACAATCTTGCAGGCCAGTTTCTCAGCGGTCCTAAACCCTTGGCTGAACAACATCACTTCGGCAATGAGTTGCCTGTCAGGGGTGGTCATGGCTAGCGATCGGAACAGTTTCTTCAAGTTGTCCGGCAGATTGGAACGGCCAGCGTATCCAGGATTCATGGTGATGAAGATGGCCATATCTTGACTTACGCGAACTTGTTTGCCGACTAGCTCAACTGTTATGGATTTTGCTACAAAATAAATATGACATAATTATATACTATTCTACGATATAGTACACAGCGTTATCTATACTGAAAGAAAGCTTGGCTTAACTAGTTTGTGATATAGTTTCTAGAATGCGGATACAATGATTAATTTTTTTTTGGTGTGGTAAAGGCTTTGCCAAACAGAACGTGTTATTATCGCGCGTCAAGGCGCTAACCTAACGCGACGCTATGACCCCGAGCTGTGTTGTACAGGTTGTACTGCGATGGTGATGTACCGCCAAACAGAGCGCCAGCGCAACGCTCTGTCGCGGCGTTAGGACGCTATAACGAGTATTTTTTTACAGATTTTATTTTAACGTTGGCGTGAATTAATGCATAATGTCCGTAAATTTGATTAAAAAAAGAAAATACCTATGCTTATACAATACGAAGGATAGTTCTTATAAGAATATAACAATTTAGACAAAGTTGTGCGAAGAAATCGGAAAAGAAATAAAAAAAATTTCTTTCTCCGTGATCGTGATAGAGCATATAAAGTTAATAATTCTTCCTCATCAGACATCTCAACTAACGAACAAACTTTTTACACTCTTCTATCGATCTGTAGTGCTCTGGCGAATGGTACGTCGCGTAGGAGCGTCGGGCTAATCTTTTGGTGTGACATGAAAATAGCGCGACGTTAAAACGCTACGCTTATGCGGCGTTAATAACGCCTTCTGTTTGGCAAAGCCTTATTGTACCTGCGACCTGTAACGGTATAATTTTATTTTTTCAAGATGTGATACAGGCCTAACATATTTACCAGTGTTATCTCCTTCTTGGTGACTCTTGAGAGCTTCTTGAATGGTCTGTACTTGTTGAGATACAGCTGAGAGCATTCTTTCTTCTAAACGATTGAACTCGTCGAAGCAACCCCAGGCACCCACCTAAAAATATTACGTTAGTTCTGTTTTTTCTTACTTAGTTCAATAAGAGCAAGATAAAAAAGGACCAATATAACAACACGTTACCTGACAAAGACCAACGAAGATACGGCCCATAGCTTGGAAGTCGAATGTTTCGTCACAGTTAAACACCAATACGAATCGCCCAAGTTGATTTCCTAGAGCTTTCACTGATTCCGTTTTGCCAGTACCGGCAGGACCTAAAAGATAACATTCATGTAGTATAATATGCAGCGTTTTTTTTATCCTGCGCATAATCCCCATGGATACCACCCCCACGGAGCCGGTAGAGGCGGTTATGTCGGACTAGAACCGACTAAAACGCTAGCCGTCTTGGGTCCTTGGTTACCGGAGGTGAGATTGCCGAAAGCATATCTCTCGCACCCCGGCAGACCCAGGATAGCCCCGGTTACGGGGAGGCGCACATTGCGCCGCCGCCGCGGCCTGCTTCTGCTAGGGTGACAGGCGGCTCCACCGGTCACCCCCAGGCCAGCGCTCATGGAGGACCGACGACGTCCGGTTCGCCTTCGCTGTTTGCGGGCTTCCCGGGCCCGGATAATATGCAGCTTAGTGCATCACGTTCTTGAGTCGAGGATCGCTGCGTATTGCAGCAGACAGAACAAAGTGGGAGTGGAGGAGTTCTTTGAAGGTTTTATTCGAAAAGTATTTGTACAACCAGCAATTTTTATTATTATCACTTTTTCTTACTTAATAAGGCGATAAGAACCGAAAATCACAGTTGGCTAAATGTGGGTGTTAAGACAACTCTGCCTACCACTTCGGAGATTTAAAAGCTTGAATATTGTATGTATATAGAATTATCACCATCATAGAATTGAATTTATTATGTAGCAACATTCAAATATTGCTAAATTAATTGTCCGATTTATGAATTTATTGTATTTGTTTTCCATGAAACCTGAAATTGCAATACTGAATACTTTCGAATATACATACCGAAAGGCGATCCTCCGAGTCTAGCTTCCAAAGCTTGCGTCATAGTGAGGTAGCATCGGTCGGTAAGCGGAGTCTGTACCAGACGATCTTGCACGCCTAAGTACTCAAATCCGTACAAGAATTTTGCGTTCGCCATATGAATAGTCAGTTGTTGCAGTACCTAGTACAGGACGAAAGTAAATATAATAATGCTAATGATTTTATATATTGAATAAGACACTTTGTACTTTTCCACTATATTTTATTTTTCATCTGGCCGGTTTC
The DNA here is from genome assembly GCA_914829495.1 of Eilema sororculum. NCBI lineage: Eukaryota > Metazoa > Arthropoda > Insecta > Lepidoptera > Erebidae > Eilema > Eilema sororculum. The sequence goes on along the minus strand of OU618552.1, from coordinate 10,705,349 downwards.
GCCTCATGGCATTCATAAAATATAGTGGAAAAGTACAAAGTGTGTAGCAGATTCCACCAAGTGCCATCAATCAAAAGTATAAACAGTTATTGATTTTATAGGTCAGTCAAATTCAAAACTTATTATTCTCGACTATTTCGTGCTTTTATTATGTCCACATATCGAGCAAGGTCCGATGATATGAGGAATTGGACTAAACAATCCTCTAAACTTAATTTCATGCTGAAAATGTACACTGATTTTGGCCAATTTTAATTACCCGCTATGTAAAACTTTTTTAGAAACTTTTGAACTATGTAAGGTTTTGGTTTAGGGTAACATACGCTTCAGGCTTTAAATTGAAGACCAGTACATTATTTACTTACATCATTATTCCTAGGATCGAAGTAGAACCTCATTTCACAGAGCCACTCGAATGAGCGAGGACTGTTCACGCCAGAAGCTATCAGTCGTCGCGTCACTGTACGCTTGTGTACAAACTCGTTGATCTAATGACAAAAATCACACAATAAAACACAGTCTAAATGTTTTTAGATCTTCATGAGTACACACGACAAAGAAGATAAGTATACAGCTTTGACTGGGATAGACCGGCTGCGAAAGGCGGAGAATCGGCCGCAATGGCGCATATTAGGAGAGGCATATGTCCAGTAGTGAACAGCGGTGGGCCAATTATATACTTTACTAGTGGACCCGACGAACTTCGTATCGCCAATTTTTACCGCCCAATTCCGTTCCCACTGCACCCTCTACTATATTAAGCATGTATTAGACATATAAACCATTTCCTTGAATTACTTTATCTATTAAAAGAAATCGCATCAAAATCTGTAGCGTATTGAAGGAATTTTTACAGCATTAAGTATGCTAACTATACAATTCGAATACGTCGCCTTAAAGACGTATAAGATGGGAAATTTGAATCATATCGAGCGTGTCTTGGTAGCCGAATTGGTCAGGCATTCCCCCTGTAAGGGAAAGACTGCGGGTTCGAGTCCCGCCCGAGAAGATTCTTTTTCCCTATGTATTCGATCTGTAGCGTAGTTTTGAAGATATAAGCATACATAGGGACATAGGGACGCGGAAGGCGACTTTGCTTTATACTATGTAGTGATATGAAACGGTGTATACTAATCTCCTTTGCCGTGTGTACATTTTGCAAGAGGGTTTAAAAAAATTAAATCATTTACCAAATGCTCGAGTTTCTTCCTCCTCAGTGGCGGTTGTTCTTGCAATACAGAGTCGGCTAGAATGTTGAGCATGTTTTCGACATGCGCCAGCACTCTCTTCAAGCCATCGCCTCCACCGCTCGCTAGTGCGGCTTCTACATCTTCTGACCATAGAATTTGAGCTGCCAGTACCACGATTTGGGCCTAAGAAATGAAGCAAAAAGGTTACGAATTAACAATTTAGTACAGACAAGCTAATAGATAACCAATACAATACAGGCAAGCTGGTGTAAATAATTAGTATAAGTATATATTTATTTCTTAAATAATCAATATCCAGGATGGAATTTGAATGTGGCAGTTGTCCCTTTTTTATGAGAAATACTTTGACCAACTAAACCACGTTCTATCCTAGGTAGCCGAAATGGACGGGTCATAGGTTCAAGTTTCGTTTTAGATGTTGACTTTTTCTGACTCCAAAACAGGAGAAGTTAAATAGATAGATAGATAAATCTTTATTGTACATCAGTATTACAGTAAATGTATGGACAGTGCATGACATCATGAACAAATGGCGACCTTATCGCTAGGAGCGATCTCTTACAGGCAACCAAAGTTAGCATATTTATTCCTTAAAAATTTCATTCAATGATATATTCAAGATTTAAATCACATTTGTTCTACTTACTTGGTATTTATCACACCAATCAATAAACTTCTGCGGGTCTACATTGCCGTCTTTGAACTGTTTGACGTCACCGACCGCGTCTTTCAGCCGGCAAGCTAAAGTCACGCGCATTTCACGTTCAACCATTGATAGCCATGAGTTGATCTTGGGATTCTCGACAGTCGAAACTGGTGATGTGAAGTATACCTGCAAGTGACGTCATTGTTAGCCATAAAAGATTTTAATATCTCTATGGTGGTCATACACACTACATGGTATAATATTTTTTTATTCGAGAGCTATCCCCGGTTGCATCTAAGCTGCCTTTAGAGCTTGGGGTCTGCATTCCTCAACTCCTTATCATAAGTTGATTTGCCTATAATGAGGAAATTGTCAATCCCAACCCGAAGAGAAAAGCTTCCACTAGAGCCTTGACAATAAGCAGGTTGCTGGCTTGCAGGTAAGTTGTTGTTGATGTTCGAAAAAGGTCTTACCTCTTCGCCTTCACGCGACGCGATACCATTAATAATGGTGTTATCTTCACTGAGAATGATAGCCGCGACACCAGCGAACATTTTCTTAAAGTGCTTCTGTAGACGAGCGATGTTCTTGCTGTTACCGATAATTTCAAGCAGATCCTCGTCTCCCACGAAGTAGAATCTAAATAACAAAACTATAGTGTAACATCAACGTTGAAGTTAGTTACCTTAACTCTTTTTTCGTTCCTGGCTGCAAGATGTTTGCCTTACTCAAGAGAGGGTAATGTTGGTAGTGATTGCAGATTTGGCTACACTATGCTTTAATTGGTTTATATGTTGAATAACGTATCTTCTCTTCCTACTAATATTAAAAATGTGAAAGTTTGTGAGAATGGATGTGTGGATGTGTGGATGTTTGTTACTCTTTCACGCATAAACGGCTGGACCGATTTGGTTGAAATTTGGTATGTATATAGGTTGTACCCTGGATTAGCATATAGGCTATATATCATCACGCTACTACTCAAGGGAACGGAGCAGTGATCATTAATGTCAACAAATTCGGCTGGCATCGGCATATACCTACGCAGAAGTGACAGTGTGGTTTTTCTGTTGCTGTTTAGATAACTATATCATTGTATAAGAGGGTGCAGCGGGAACGGGATCGGACGCCACGCGGGTGGAAAATAATTGGCGGTACGAAGTTCGCCGGGTCAGCTAGTCTTACATAATCAATAATAAAATGTATTTTGTAAAATTATAAAAAAGGGGCCCCTCTACAGAAAAGATCAAATAAAGATTGATTACCAAGTTATAAGTACGTATAAAAATTTAAATTTAAAAATTACAAAATGTTTTATTCAAATTTTACCAATATCTAATCTTTTTGAAAATCACAAATTTGGCGAGTCCTCACGATTTAATTCTAGTCACTATCATGAAAGTCACAGCAGTAGATAAATAGCTTAGCCTCATAAAAGTTTGAAACAACTTACCGCGGGAAGCTGCTTCTCTCCCTCTCCAAGTATTCTCCGAGAGCCTTCTGGATCTTGCCGAGTAGGTCGGCGAGACGTTCTAACGAGCGCTGTACACCAGGAATGTTCAGGACATCCATTACCATCGGCGATTTGCTCACTTTCTTCATCAGTCCCAAGAATTCAGAGCTGTGTTACAAATGAAGTAATATAGAATAACTTCCCTTCAATGAAGTGCAGGTTCACCCACTATTTTTGGACATTGCTAAAATTGCGACTGAGTTAGCGGTTCACATCACGATTGGCGACCAATAAAGCTTATCAAAATATGGGAATACCCTCATTCTTCGTAAAGATATTTTTTTCACTATCAGCAGGTTTAGTAATCATATAAGAGTCAGGCACGGCACGGCGGCACATATTAGGTGTCAGGCACGGTCCGAAGGGGGTTACATAGGGGACATGACCCCCTCCCTCCAAATCATGTACGTTGAATTGAAAAGTAGGCTTTCGGAAGGAATTACCGCACTTAAAAAAGTGACCCCCTTCAAAATTTCACGCTGCGACCGCGAATGGTACTAAGAGCAATGGTTACCTGATACTTTGGAAACGGCTAGTCTCAACTGGCAACAGAGTCTTGATATCAGCTGAACCGCTGAAGATGCCTTCTAAATATACCCAACGACGCTGCACGTCGATCCACACATCAAATAACGCATTGATACGGTTCAGTTTCTCTTCCCATGTCAGAGCTTCTTCTTCGAATACCTTTAGAGAATGTTAAATAAATGGTATCTTTAGTATTACAAAACTTACATACACAGGTACGGTTCTTTTACATTGGGGTAGGCAGAAACCATAATGCTTCCTTTTGTTACGAACCAAACATACACATATTGGTTCTTTCGCTTTCACAATTTTCATACATACTTGCCGATTGCGGATATACCACGGGACACGTATCTCTATCTTGAACATCAATTTATTTATTTTATTTTTATTTATTTATTAAATTGTGGAAAACAGGTATTACAGAGATCTTAAGATAGTATCTAGATGCTCTATGTCCTACCACATACATGGCGTACAAATTAAAATTAAATGTCGTTATGAAAAGACAAACGAGGCCCTGACGCGCGCAGATTGTTTTGTAATAATCTATGCTTCAAAAGACACTCCAGAAACGCGTACTTCGCGTATAGAGCTCATTTTAGGTCCAAGATATATGTCCCGAGCAATATTCTGTCCTTACAGAAAATTACTTGATCTGATTGGCATAATATGTGCACGCCTAGATCGATACTTAAAGGTTTGTTCTTACACCCTTGCCTCAAAATTAATAACAGAAAGTAATGTTTACCTTGTAGTACGGGGAAAGCTTCATGGCAGCAACACTGTTGATATGTTCCTTCACTTTGTTAAAGAGGTCATCCCAACCGCGGATGATCTTGCATTTGTTTTGGTAGTTGATAAGATCCAGTTCGTAGCTCTGCCAAGACTCACGAACCTACAAGTAGTATTGACTTAATAGATATCTGACATTCTATACTAGGTGAAAAAAGTGTCTGTATCAAAAGTTGTGTGAATAAGGTTGAATAATCACTATTCAGTCCAAAATCATTTATGTTTTTAAAATCAGTGTGTATGTGTAAATTTGTGTGTTTGTGAGCATGAGTAAATGTGTGTGTGTGTGTGTGTGTGTGTGTGTGTGTGTGTGTGTGTGTGTGTGTGTGTGTGTGTGTGTGTGTGTGTGTGTGTGTGTGTGAGTGAGAGTGTGAGTATGCGTGTGTGTGTGTGTTTGTGAGTGAGTGCACGCGCGTGGGCTGCGTGTGCGTGTGAGAGGGTGTGTGTTAGTGGATGTATGTGTGAAGACCTATTTTTGTTGTGTATTGTATCATGTTGCTGTTTTTATTCAACTGACCTTTGGCCAGTTTTAGGGGTTGGCCCGCGTAGGACACATTTATATACATTTCACTATGAATAATACAACATAGTAATAAAGGTTTACCTGCTTCAAGAATTCCTCCAGCGCCATTTCTCCCTGCGCGACAGACACCACGTCCTTCACAGTATGTTCGTTATGCAGTAGGTCGGCGTCCCACACCTGCCCTAGGGTCAGTTCCGACAGCGCCCAGTCCACTTTGAGCGCGCGGCATAGTTGACGCCAATGACGTTCTTTTAGCGCGTCAGATTTCAATTCCACGATCAACATGTTAACCTGGTAATTGTTAGAGAATGTAGTGTCGTACTAATATTTTCGTCTTGCCCTACTTAACTCGAGATCTGCTTTTCTTCATAACTTATTTCTAAGTAATAGCCATGTGAAAAATCAATAATACAGATTTTTATTTTTTAATTTCGAGTGGTTTTTAAATGGTACAAGTCTTTGCCTGAAAGATATTGCCACTGTGCGATAAGGCCACGAATTCGCCGGCGGCCGCTAATCAAATGCATGATTTTCTTGGTGTACAAAAGAGATATTATACCTATCTATCCACCTAACCTTACTTTTGATGAAACTTAAGCTTTCAAACTGTCAAAAGTAAAAAAAAAAATTATTACACCTTCATAACTCAATACAATTGTGGCCTTGATTAATGAAATCATTTTTATCTTCCAATTTCAATTTACGAATCCTATACCTAATCTATATTTACAGTCAACGCATCGTACGCGAGTATATCTTACCTTAGTGTATGACTGCAAGAGCTTCCGAACATATTCGTAGCTGTCGTACATGCGAAGACGCGCTGGCAATTCCTTTAGTTCATTCAACATGGCCTCCAGTTGTTGCCTAAAATATTACATGCGTATATTAATCAAATGAAGGGCGTTTCAAGGAAAGGCTTTAAGAGTACCCAGAATTTACGAAAAGCGAAAAAGGTATGTTAAGATCGTAGTAAGCGGTAATATTTTACCTTACCCCCATGACCATTAGCCAGTTTCGGATTCGCCAAAAAGGCGTGACTTACAAACACTGAACACGAAACATTTGCTTTAGTTAAGCCCTAAATTAGGAGTTATGAATATTATTGACCTACCTGAGTTTTCTGGGCTGTACTGAAAGCCAAGGCTTCTCTCTGATATCATCAATCTGAGTCCAGATCTTGCTAAGCGAAGACCACACACCGCGCAAGTCTTGTAATTCTTCTAGAGCCACCGTCATACGCTCGTTGTTTATGGAGCTCCCTGAACCAAAGTAATTATAGTGTTCATTTTTAAAACACAAACATACAGCGCCTCTAGTAAACACCCCACCCCCGTCGGAACCCGTCGGTGTGATTGTCTTTGGCATATCCCCCACGCCCCAACTGACCCAGGGCCATCTAAGGCATCCTCGGGTATGGGACTACTGGGTCCCCATTTTGCCCCAGATCTTCCTCGGCCTGTTTCTGCTAGGGTGACAGGCAGTTCCACTTGTCACCCCCGACCCAAGATGGCGTGCGTTTTAGTCGATTCGAGTCCAACATAACCACCTTCACCGGCTCCGTGGGGGTGGTATCCGTGGGGAGTTTTTTTCGCACGATAAAAAAAGACCTACACTCATGGAGGACAGAGGTCATTAACAGTTTTTACTTATTTAGTGTGGCATCCACGGGAAGAAATATTGGTAAAAGCTGTGAAATACCTGTGTCATGTAGCTCCAAAGCCTCCTTAGCTTTAGCGACGTTGTCCCTCTCGTCCTTGAGCCTGGTGTACCTGGTCTCCATGGCCTGGAGCCTAGACAAAGCATCTTCGGGTCTAGTGGAGCCATCAGTGGGCTTGCTACGCTCCCACTCGGTGAGGAACTCAAGAGTTCGAGCTTCGACTGCCTTGTCCTCGGCTACGATCTTTTGTTGGAGTGATGCCACCTATTTAAAATATAGAATTTGTTTTATGTACTCTTGTGACTTCAAATACAGAACCAGAATAGCCAGAAATCAATGACTACGTAATGCATCAAGCACCCAGCACTAGCTCAGTGAAGCTCATTTCAAGAAATAAGGATGTCAGGTAAGTAGAGAATTATGAATATTCTTCTATTGAAAGAGTATTGTAAGAGTAAACATACCTGGGTCTGAATAGAAGAGTCCTTTCTACGCATGATCTCGTTGAAAGCACTCCATTCTCCTTCAATATTATCGACATGCAACCATTGCGCCGGAAACTGGAACCTAGACAATAATTGCCATAATGAGTGAAAAGAGGGAGGCCTATGTCCATCATTTCAGCCATAGGAAGTCCACTGGACAGCATCTGATTCGCCAGTCATAAAAATCACTTAATAAAAAATAATACCAGAAGACACACTTACGTCTGTATTCTTGTTCTTCTTCTCTATCCCTGTCTTTTACCCTTTATGTTTTTTTAAGTCTGTATAATACCTGAAGTATATGCTGAGCGTATACGTAGTACCTACATTTCAGCAATATTTTCTTTTCTGTACCTATGTAATTATCGGTGAGTGTATTGCCTCAATCGATCGTATGATAACGGCCGTACTATAATAATAGAAATTGGTAAAAAATATATACCTCTGCCGTTCCAGAATGCGTTGGGCCTCTCTATAGATGTCCACTTGTTTCTCCCAAGCGAGCACTTCCCTCTTCAGTTGTTGTACATAAGTGATCAGGGACACTGCATCACTAGTTGATGCTGCCTCTGTAACAATATTATAGTTTTTACAATATATGCTCGAGCTGAAATAGAGCGTTAATTGAAGTGATACGAAATCACTTATATTGTCCGATGGATACGGTAAGTACTTTCGGGTAGTCGAAATATGTTTTTCAAAAGTAACATGTCGTTTTATATGAAATACGATAGTCTACTATGAGAATTATAAATGTACTGTTGCCAGCGGCTCCGCCTACGTGGACTTTTGATCTGATCCCACTGCTGACCATCCCTGTTAGCGGTATGTTATAATATAGTTTAAAATCCTTTAAAATTCTGTATATTCTTTTTTTTTTCGTGTGGACATGGAGGGTAAAAGGAGGTTATATCGGACTCGAACCGACTGAAACCACACACAGACTGTTGGTCGTGGTGCTAGGCCGGAGGTGAGGTTGTCATCGACATATCCCTCGCACCCTGGCTTACCTAGGGCCATCCCTTACGGTCTGGCCCTCCTCGGGAGGGGGGACAACAGATAGTCAATATAGTCACTTACCGATGGTCTGCTGTTCAAGCTGACTACGCGACTTGGCCAGTTGGCCGTGGAACTGCACCATCTCTCCGCCGAGCAATGCACCAAACTTGCCAAGCACCTCCTTGTGCCAGGCATCGTATTTCAAGGCGACCTTGCTCTGTACGCGAGCGAAATCGATGACAACTGGCCCGTATTCACGGCGAGTGTCTGAAGTGTCGAATGTTGTGCGGGATTTCCTAGTGATATTAAATAATAATACATAAATATTCCACAACATTCTATTTAGACCTATGATAAGCTTTTATTGCTTATTTTGTAAATACATATATATTATACATAGAAGCACCCAGCCCAATGCAAATTGCCATATTCATGCATACAAATATTTGCACTGAGCGGCGATCGAACCCGTGATTGGAGATATTTGTTAACATCATGGTATGAATATAACTGGCATATTATACCTGTTTGAGATATATTCTCAGTTTAGGGTGTGGTAGAATTATGTTAGTTGATGTTAGAAAAACTAAGGAAGAGGGATATGCCAAAGGCAATCTCACCCTCGGCAATTGAGGAGTCGACACGGCATGCGGTTTTAGTCGGTTCGAGTTCGACATAAATACCCCCGCTGGCTCCGGCGGAAGAGGAGAGGGGTATCCAAATGAATTTCCGCATTATAACTCTGCATTTATAATGCGGAAATTCATTTGGATACCCCTCTCCTCTTCCGCGGGGCAATTTCCGTAAGATGTACTCCTTGTCTGTTTCCCATTTATTGTATAGATAGATTGTAATCTGTACCTCAGTTAAAAATTTGTGTCCTTACAGTTGGGTTCAGAATTAAACCACTTGGCTAGTAGGGGTGGTACCCATCTAAACTATCACAACATAAGTGTTCTCTTTGATACAATCAAATAATATAAAAATTACTTACTTGATGTCATTCAAGCACTTGATCCAAAGCGTAATGTCCTCTCCAAGACGTCCGTACAAACTTTCAGGCTGGAGATCCCATAGAGCCTGGTAGCGAAGCCACTCATCGACGTATTCGCGCACTTGAGATATCTTCTGTTCGATAGCGTCGTAAGCGTTCTCTACAGGGAACGATGCTCCCGGCAGTTTGGTTAGCAAGTTCCTGTATGTAGCGGTCTGGGCGCGAGCTACACCCACTTGATATCTACGAAAAAAAATATCGAAATAATGTATTCCAGTTTACCATTTGTTCGATCTAATATCTATTGTAAATCAATGTAATTATGTTAATTTTTATTGTAGTTGGTGATAATTCTTGTAAAAGATGGACATATTATTGTTGGTCATACACATAGGATACAAATTGTAAAATAATCGTGACTTCATTCAGTCAGAAGGTAGCTTTAGAGTATTAAGGTGCTGATATGGTCCTTCGAGCCGGATCGTTATCACCTACGTCATCATCTAATGCTACAGTCAAGGGTCTATAATGTTATGAATTACTGAGGCACAAGATATTTTTGTGTATTAAATGTAAAAACCCGGTTATTTGGTAGTGTTATATGGTATAGCGTAGTTACCAAGACTGAACAACACACATGAATTAGAATATTGAATAGCAATGTTTTTGTTTCTTACCTGGTGCTCTGCAAGCGGTGTTGGCTGGTGACGATGGCTTGCCAAGCGAACATCTGTCGCATCAGTTGGAAGCGAGCCTCTTCCAGAGATGGGAACAAATACATCTGCTGGTTCGTGATGCGGACTTCGTGTACAACTCGAGCGATCTGTTTGTAATATTTGATTTGTTATTTATTTAATAAATTGATTTATTTATTTATTTATTTAGATGTAAGATTTATCCTTGTAATTGGTATCAATGATCAAAATTTGAAAAAGAAAGTACAATAATTAATTCAAGGTTGAGGCAGTCCCTGAAAAGGTGCATGAAAGGTCAGAAAAAAATAAGAAAGGTCGTTCATTACCTGTGGCTCACCACCTGGTTTATGTGTTGGCTCAGTAGGCGAGTAAGTATCCATTGACAGATCGAGTTCATTGGCCTTCCCAAGTAGAGCTGCAGTCCAAGCTTCAATACCGGCTTGCAGACGGGCGGCAAGGCTTTTCTCAACCTAGTAACAAATTACGTACATTCATTTTACTGGAACTTACGATGAGATAGGTATTTTGGACTCGATCCGACTAAAACCGCACGGTGATTGAGTGAATCTGGTGCCCTAGAAAAGATGTCTAGGACTCCAGATTTGCCTTGAACACCAACAGAGCAACCCCAACGTACTTCACGTACGGTAGATATTCAATTTTTTTTGTATCAAGTAAATATTTTAGGACACTAGAAATAAGTTTAGTATTTCATCAATACTTCCTGATTAATTGAATGCAAAATGTATATCGTCACTGGAAAGCCAATAATACTAAAACGCCAAAAGGCCATTTCACAGGAGAGCGAATTAAAGTTTTTTTTTTTACAAAACTAGGCATAACTTTTTTTCTAATTTAGTAATTGACAAATAGTAAAGGCAAAAATATATTGTAACACTGTTCCCTATGTGCTGGATTCGATATATTTTGCATATTTTGCGTGATTCAGGAGATAGCTGTCGCTTAAGTACAAATGCTCTGTACACTTGGTAACGAAAAAGTACTTATCTTAATAATTATTATAAGGTATTGTGATCAAATATTACTGAAAACGCTCATCCTTTCAAAAGTATGTCAAGAAAAAGTACTAACGCGCTTTACAGTTGGACACAGTCTCAGGATAAGAATACTTAAACACCACAATATGTCAAAGGACCGCACGGTAAAACGATGTATGGAATTATTTGTTGGGATCATTGTTACGTCAAAAATACTTATTAAAAGATTATTCATTCTAATTTCAATTTATTTTTCTTAACAGACATAATCAACAGTTAGTAAATCCTAATAATTGCAATAGTTGCCAACAAAATAATACATCTAGCATCTTTTTACTTAAATATTATTGTACTGTATTTGTTTAATTAACGATTATTTTTATTAAAAATCAATTGAACCTTAATAATTTCACAATTATTATAGGTTACCTATATAGATTTTTAGTATCAACATAACTAAAAAATATTATAGAGAATTAAATAAAACGGTAATAATTAAATAAATATGCTTATCAAAATCCAATTCCAAATAATAAAGTAATTATAATAGGTGTGATCGATTTTTATATTGTAACGTACTGGTATTGTGTTCTAACAAAACCAATACGGTATTATTATGCATTTCTGCCAAAAAAGAAATAAGCAAGGGAATAGGAATTAGTGTTCTGGTAAAGCGAAAGCGAAGGCTGGATCTGCACGGGTCATCAGGAGCACGTATAAATGAGAACCGCTCCCTCAGGTAAGACGGCGCAGCAGGGTTGTACAGAATGTTGAAAGTATAACAGAGAATACGAGTGTTCCTACGCTGGCCGATAGGGAGCCACTTGAGTTCTCTGCGAAACTGCGAGACATGGTCGTATTTTTTCAGGTTGAATATGAACCGAATGCACAAGTATTGCAATCTCTCCAACTTGTTTAAGAGTTCCTCAGTGATATCTAGAAAACAGGCATCTGCGTAGTCTATATGCGTTTGGATAAAAGTTTGGGCACGGGAAATTTTGGTTCTTAAAGGTAGAAAGCTCTGGAGACACTTTAGGGAGTGGAAGCTATAGTGTACTTTTCTGCTAACCTCATTGATATGAGGACTCCAGGACAAGTTAGCATCAAAGAGTACTCCCAGATCCGAATAGGGTATCCGAGTTCCATTCAGCGTGACAGGAGCAAGTGCGGAGAAATCGAGCTGCCTGCGCATGTGAGTGCTACCAATAATCATTGCTTTAGATTTAGTTGGATTGATACGTAGTCCAAATGATTTAGCCCAGACACTAATGCAATCCAGTTCGCGGTTCATGGCAGATACTGCAGAGGAGGCATCAGGCACCGCAAAATGATTGTATACCTGCAAGTCATCGGCATAAAGATGGTAGCTAGATGAAATCAGTCCGGTGACAGAGTTGATGAAGATGAGAACAAGAGAGGAGAGAGACCACCCTGTGGTACACCCGCAACAAGTCTACACCTTGGAAGATTCCTGGTCCAAGTGAACACACTGCGACCGCCCTCGCAGATACGAATCAAACCAGGAGATAGCATTAGAGAAAACATTAATACTCCTCAATACGCCAAGCAAAATGTCAAAATCATTCGAGTTAAAAGCACTGCAAAAATCCAGCAATATTAGTAAAGTTAGTTCTTTCCTCTCCAGGGCCCATCGAATATCATCAGTCACTTTAACGAAAGCCGTAGCTGTACTGTGGCCTTTACGGAATCCAGATTGGAAAGTATTGAGGAGATTAGAGGAATATAAAAATATAGACAGTTGTTGGTGCACGATATGCTCGAGAACTTTTGAGAGAAACGGAAGTATGGAAATTGGCCGAAAATCGGTAACTGTGGAAGGCTTAGGAGATTTGGGTAATGGAATAATAAAAGCTGGTTTCCAGGAGTCAGGAAAGGTACGAGAGAATAGGGAATAATGAAAATGTGAGTTATAATAGAAAGTACAGTAGGGAGAAGTGGAAGAATCATACTATAGCAGATATGATCAGAGCCAGTCGCGGACGAGCAAATAGACAGCAGCTATTTTAGAGTTTCCGCCTCTGATACATGCATTAAATGAAAAGGTGGAGTCTGTGGAGTTGGGACACTAGAAAGCGCATGCAAAGTGCTCTGCTTGGTAACTGCGTCCAGTGAGACGGGTGGTAGAGAGAAGTGGTCATTTAGGGCACACAAGTCTATATCCCTGGAGTCATAAACAGGTGATTTGCTAATGCCAACAGACCTGAGAAATCTCCATGTGTCCGAGGAGTTTCAGTTGTTGAGAGAGTTACAGAAATGGCGTCGCTTTGCGTCTCTACATATACGGCTGCAGCGGTTGCGTAGGGTCTTGAATGCAAGCAAGTTGTGTTCCGATGGACTGCCTTTGTAGCGCCTTTTTGCTTTGCCCCTGCGAGCCATTAGGGTTTTAATCGCTGGGTTGTGCCTGATCTTGACCCGTCTTAGAGGGGCGTGTTGGTCAAATAATTCTATAACCATCGACCCGAAAATGTCCACCATTTCATTGACGTCTGTCGAATTCAAAATGGGCGTCCAGTCAGTGCCACTGGCGTCACGACGTAATGCCTCTAGGTCAATATCCCTAAAATTGCGAAGACAACGGTACTGTGACTTAACCACAATAGTCCCCACACCACAATTCTTGGGCGGGCGATCCATCGTAAAAATACTCCAGTACAAAACACTAATAGCTGCTCCCTGTGATAAAACCTTCAAAAAACACTTTTTCAACAAAAAATACCAGATAATAACGCAAGCCGAGGAAAAGGACTACTCCGGTACTAAAGAGGTACGCGTTTACATCGATGGCTCCACAACAAAGAATGGCTCAGGAGCCGGCGTACACTCCTTGGACCTTGGCTTAAATATCCACCTACCACTAGGCGAACGCAGCTCGATCTTCCAATGCGAGTGTGTCGCCATAACAACAGCAGCGACGGCAATCAGCAAAAAGCAGGTTAAGGGTTTTAACATAAAGCTCCTAACCGACAGCACAGCCGTTCTAAAAGCGCTAGACCACGAAATAACCAACAGCACACTAATAGCAAAATGCCAAACTGCTTTGAACCAGCTATCCACCCATAATGTAGTAACGCTACAGTGGATAAAAGGGCACAGTGGGTCCTACGGCAACGATGCTGCGGACGAACTCGCGAGGAGGGGCTCCTATATGACCACTGCTAGCTCACTACACTACTGCCGATCCCTTTTTCACAGATCCGTACCTGGATACGCCAGAGTTCTGTGGAACTACATAACCAAAGATGGGTACAAACCATCGACTGCAGGCAATCAAAACAGGCTGTGCCGTCGATAAATAAACAGAACAAGTCTAAGGACAATTATGGGGACAATAACTGTCCCCTCAACAAGCACCTACATACCATCGGTGTCACGGATAGCCCCCTTTGCAGGGGTTGTTTCAGCGCCGAGGAAACGGCCGCCCACGTAATACTGGAATGCGAGGCAGTGGCTGCCCAACGATCCCAAATCCTCGGCACAATGAGGTCGCTCCACGAAGCCTGTGAAGCCCCCAGTAAGCTTCTGCGTTTCTGGGCGGACCTAGGCTGGCTGCTCTAGCCAGTACTCTTCACGTACAATGGCCCAAGAGAGAGGCTAAGTGCGGACAAAAAGAGTCCTATCCCCCCCTATCCTATCCTATCCGGCACTGTCCCTTATGTTTAGGAGGTTTTATCCGATAAGAGATTATATGAAAAAGGGGCAGGTAATTGGCCATGTGTTTCTACGTAGTCAGAGGAGGATACTATAAGGAGATCAAGTAAGGTGGAAGGGTGGCCAGGGGTAGGGTGAGTGGCAAAGCATTAAAGTAGTAGGAGGATAGAATGCCCATTAGTTGTCGAGACCGGCTATCATCCTTCAATAAGCAGGTTTAATACCTGACTTTGCCACCTATTATGACTACGTGATCATAAGGAGAGTGAGAGTGGAGTAGACTCTCAAAGTTATTGAAATAATCAATATGCATATTTGGACTTTAGAATACCCTGAGTAGAACCGTAGTGCGGACTAACTTAATTTCTATAAACATGTGCTCAGATGTCTTGACAGTACAGGGAGAGGGCGATGCGCTAACAATATTGTAGGAAATGTTGGCTCATAGTATGGCTACATCACCGCATCCCTAAATTATAATCATTAAGAATTAAGTGCCCGGTTAATGGCAATAGGCTCGCTACCTATTACATTGGGACCTAAACATAAACTGGCGAACCACCGACGACTAAACCACCGACGACTCGCGCGCAAAATATGAATTATAAGTACTTATCGCATTGTAATTAAAACGAAATATGATTTTAAAAGACTTAACGAAATTAAATTCGTATGTTTTTCCCCCAACTAAATGCTAAACGAACCATTAATATTTCGTCGACTAAAATAGTTCATGCTTAATAAAATAATTATTTAATTTTATTGAATGGAAAACATTCTAAACAGACACTCAAATACTTTCATATGTGAGGCAAAATCACTAAAACCGTTTCCTATGAAAACAGTACGTAAACAAAGTATACTAAAGCACCATGCGCATCAGTTTCTATGTAGAGCAAATTAACTTAACTAATAATCAACTAGTAGTTACGGCCGGCAATATATACTAAAGCGACATCAATGATACAACATCAGTATTTTATGTTGCTGAACAAGGTTGAATTGGCTGGTGTCAGTGAATAAAAAATACTGAAGCGACAACGACTAAAAATTAATCAATACTTGTACTACGTAAGTTTTTGTCACGAATTCAAAATTATGAAACATCTCCTTATTTTGAAGTGCTTAAGCGCCAAAAAAGTGCCCTGATCAACACGAAACCCAGACCATTCGACGCAGAAAAAAAAATCCTATCCAACGATATATATAACTCATTTTGACTAAAATGGCGCTTTAGTATTATTGGCTTTCCAGTGACGATATGCTTTTAAGAACTTATCGCTAAAGATATAAAACCGTTTACTGTGTAACTTACCTCTTCATCAAGGCGTTGCACCCACAAGTGTAGGTTACTGTACTGGCGGAGCGACAGGTCATCGATCGCTCTCTGCAGGCGACTGAGGATTTCAGCCAGACTCTGAGCCGAGTAAGGACAGGTCTCCAGAGAGCGAGCATCTACAGATATCTGTTCTTCGACTGCCAGAAGATCTTCCACCTGGTTGTGATTGAGATAGATGAGTTAGAGAACCTTGTTTTCGTCACATATATTCACGCCTGTAATCCCCGAAGGGGTAGTCAGAGATGTATTTAAACCCACATTTGCGCCTATTGCCGTTAAGCGTTCACTTTGTCATGGGCTGTATGTTTACTGTATGTGTATATCTTGGCCATATATACAATATTAATACCCAAATAAAAATGAAGTGAAAAGAAAATAATTTTTACTGAGATGTGTTTTTTAAAGTAATAAAAGCCTCAAATCACTTTTATAAGCCTTTCCAGAAAACAGAAAAAGTAATAAAGTAAAAAAAGTAAAGATTGTAAAAAGTAAATGAACTTACTCATGAGATTATTTATAAAGGCTACAAGACACTCAAGAAATAACGCAGAAAACTCACCTTTTCTTGGAACAGAAGCACGACTTCACTGAGCTTCTGCACGTATGGGTCTAGTTTGTAAGACTCCCACACAAGTGCCATGCCCTCGGACACTTGGTTGAGGACGTCGCGACGAAGCCCGGCCACCAGGGGAATGATGGAAGCTTTGTCGCGGATCTAGAGGTGAATTTAATGTTATAGTATTACATAAGTACTTATTATTCTAGAGAGTGGGGGTAGTCTGCCGGGCAGGTCTGAATTTGAACGCAAAATCCTGACATACCATGCGTTTTACTCATACGGTACTATGAGGTAAAGGTATAATGATAGTGGAATATCACTAGTACTATCATTTGAAGGCAATTTGAAATATTATCTAAACATGTAGGAATTTTAGAAGATCTCTCAGAGAAAACTCAGCACAAATCAGTCATTTGCATTTTTGTGATATTATTTTTGCCTGTTACCTTGCGAAGAAAGGGAAAGCATTATGCCATAACTTAAGTTGCCATAACTTGAACAAATTTATTTGGCAGTATTATCATTGTCCTGTAAATATATCAACTTGTTACTTAAAGTAAATAAAGCTAAAACATATGAGACAAGTTTAAGCAAAATCTATGTTTAACAGAAAAGAAGCTGATTTTTACTATGAACTACTACTATATTATAATAATACCTATATTATACATTATACATAGTCTATAAGTTATCTAAAGTCTTTCTCACGTGGGCTAGTAAGATCATTATTCCTCGCATTGCAAAACATTGATCATAAATGCTGATGAACCAACATATTTTTTTCATTAATCTTACCACACCTCATGCCTGAGCTATGAGTAGCTGATGTCTAAAAGCCATGACTGAAATTGAATTTTCTAGTATTCACTAGGCTTTTATGAATATCCGAGGGCAGTCCTGTTTCCTTACTAGGACAACCAACACACAAAAAAACTAGAACTATTGTCAGGTATACAATAATAATTGAGCCAGTCTGTGACCACGGCCGGTGTTACCTGGTCGAAACGTCAGGCAAATCAAAGGTGCGTATGTACCTATACCATGATCGCGTTAATTCACATTACGAGTATTATTATTGTATATCATGGAACGTGGGAGTTTAAAAGTATTATCAGGTAGCTCAATTAGACCACCCAGAGGCGGGATAGTTGCAATTTTCACTGGTAACATTAAGTTGGTGGTCATTTACTACTCTTACATGCCTCGTGAGCAAAAACTCAATATATACAGTATATTGACAAATAAAAAAGAAACAAAATAAAGTGATATGTGTTTCTAAACACCAATATAACCATGCAGCCTATAAAGTTGACACTACCTTTGTATGATTCCTATTATTTAGCTGCACAAATGAAAAGGCACACGTGTTAGTGTTACAAGAACACATAAATCTTTGTGTATGTCGTATTGATGTGTAATAAAAAACATGATACTTTAAATTTCCCAAAGCAATTAAGCTTCAACAGTCTTAATCAACGAGTATTCATTCTGAATTAAATTAATCATGTTATTGTGGACAAACCAGCCAAATTTTTAATGCAACGAATCGCAAAATCAAAAGAAAAAAAATTATAATATTGTATTATATTCAATAACTTTAAATATAAGTCTGCAATTCAAGAAAATTAAAGTCACAATTTGATGGTCATCGTTTTGTTTGATCATTTTTCACAAAAAACAATTCATAATTTCTTTATTACACATCAATAATAATTTGTTATAAAATTGAGTGTATGTGCTGATGTCTAGTGCTTGAATTGTAAGATCACACATGTTTGTTTCTTTTTTAAATTAGGACATTACCTTCTCGAGAGTACGTTCGTACGTGCGTACGCTTTCGATAAGAGATATAGCGAAGGGATAAAGTTGGTTTGCTTGGTGTGCTTTATTCACTATCGCCAAAGGCACTCTGAAAAGAAGAAAGTAATATAATCGAAAATGAACTCTATAAATATTCTCCCAAAGTTGAAAATAGAATAGTGCCTATCATTATACAAACCTGAATCCAAGATTTTTCAAATTGCGGACTTCTTTGTAAAGCGTGATGATCTCTGGCAAGAAGTTCACTTTGAGTTTCAATATTGTGCTGGTTTTGCTGGAACGAGCGCGCACAGATTCTATGGCGAAGATACGTCCGGATACACCCAAGTTACGCTGTTGAACCTACGACACAGACAGTACAAAAACATATATAATGATTGGTTTGGCTTAGTACATTGTAAATTGAACAAATGTTGCAAAACACATTACCTTTCGAGCCCATTCGTCGAAAACTTCTTGAGTATCTAACTTCAAGCGGAAACTATCACCATCTGCTTTTAGTTTCTGTCCTTCTATATGATTCTCCCATCCTTTACCTGGGACATTTAAAAATAGCACATAAAAAGAACATAAACATACATAAACATATAAACTCACGCCTGTATTCCCCGAAGGGGTAGGCAGAGGTGCTAGCACCCACATTTCGCCAGTTTATGTTTAGGTCCCAATGTAATAGGTGGCGAGCCTATTGCCATTAACCGGGCACTTATAAACCTGCGATAAATACACACATAACTTCGAAAAGCATCGAAAAGTCATTGGTGTGTGCCATGGTAAACCTGGGATCGAACCCGAGACCTCGTCTCAGCAGTCCATTACCCATACCACTAGGCTACCGCAGATATAAAAAGAGCTTCTATTTAATTACTATCCTTCATTATTGTTTATTAATTTAAATTGGCACTTAAATCAGTTGTTTCCTATTTTGCTTGTAATCTTAAATGGATTAAGTTTGCAAGCAAAATAGGGTATTAAATGACTTTAATGATTAAGTAAAATAAATCTTCACAAAATCAACAAAAGTAGATATCGGCTTTTTATCGTTTTGGTGGATAATTTTACTGAACTTGTGTCTTACCAAGTACATCCTCGACCCTCTTCAAGTAAGCTGTCAGTTGGTGATCAATTTGTTTAGCCCAGATGATGGAACCAGCCACCGGGGGCAGATCGCGCACTAGGGATAGCCGGCTGCACTTCGATTGGGGATATTGCACCTGGAGGATAATGGACAGATATGGAATTGGAGTCGATTAAGATTGAAATGAACTTGAATCCGCGATCAGTTCTTCACAGGAGAATCCTCTGAACACTGAGCTATCGAGCCACGCCTTGAGCATTCTAAATTGACCTATACAACGACGCGGTAATGGCCAGTCCATTACCGCGTCGTTGTATAGGATAATTTGGTTCAAGTCCCTTCTGAGCATTACACTATTTCCAATTTTAATCGAATTGAATAGTTGACATATTAATTGCTTGAAAATTTCATTCAATGGAATTTAAGATTGCATTATATACTCTGTGCATAAGAATCTCTTCATAACTTATATCTGCCATCTCTTTCATTAGTTTGAATGAAATTTCAAACTCAGAAAGCATTCCCCCTGTAAGGGAAAGGTCGTGGGTTCAAATCCCACTTGAGCGCTTCTTTTTCCCCATGTATTTCTTTCATTAGTGTTAATAATAGTATCCAAAGATATAGCAGATGATATAGAATGTGATTATTACCTTAAATTTCTCATGTAGCGCTTCAATATCATCCTTGACGCGCTGTATGAGTTGTGTCTGGTACTCGCGGATGGCGCCACGGATGTGCGGGCGCACGAACAAGGCGTTGAAACGTGAAAAGATCCGGAACATCTCGTTTGCATTTTTAGCTGTGCCCAGCTGATCACGCAAGTGAGCCGTGATACGAGTCTCCACACGATCTGGAGGAATGTGGAACGATTTTGAGGAGGTCTACTATAAAATCTCTTCTTCTGCAGATAAGCGTTACTCTTAATTGCGTTCAAAGTCTTCACTTAGTATTTGGTTAATTTTGGCTTAGATGAACGACTGACATGCGATCCTCGAGAGTCTGCACTTCGTTCGTCAATCAGCACATGTGGCAGATCTGAACATCTTAGTGGAACTATCATAGAGGACCGAAAGTTCGGGCCCGCAAATAACAAGATCGAAAGACAGTAGCATTTAGGTATAATACGATAAAGATTTTTGGGCAGGGCTAATAACAAATTAACTTGTAAATATGCACAGGTACACACAGCTTTTGCCGTGTGTACAATGAAGTTACTTCGGCCATCGGGTGAACAATAGAATCTATTTAAAGGCAGGTTTTAATAGCTTACCGATCCTATCTTCGTATCGGCGGACTGCGGCCTCCCAAGCGTCGCAGCCTTCGCGGGAAATATCCAAACAATCAACTTCTTTCACATTTTCATACGCAAGATTCACCTGTCGACAATTGTGTTTTATATTATTTGAATATATTAAGACAAGACCATACGTTCTATCGAATCGTATCTATTATAAAGTGGTAGTAATGGTAAGTGTTGTTATTGTATTACCTCAGCAATAGCGTTGGCATCTGCAGCATCCATCGGCAATGAGTGAGGCTGAGTTGGTTCGCCGCCAGCACCTGCTTCGGCTGCCACAGTTGCACGAGGACGAAGGACCTTTATAATCATATCAAAAAATTAAAATTCATAAGAAGAAAATGATATTCCCTAAAGTATATATTCAAAAGAATGAAGCAAAGTAAATGAAATATGTCTCAAAATATTAGAAAACACTGCTACGTACTAAGGCGGTTGTACAGCATACTGTGGATTTAGTTTACTTTGTAGGCAGAGTCAGCGTCATAAATATCTTGACGACTAAATCTCAAAATGATCTTAAAACTTTCGTATTAAGAGCTAATTAAACTGTTTTATTGACTTATATGGTATTACTGTCAGAACTAAAGGTGTTTAAGAAATATCAGAATAATCAGTCAATTGGAAGGGGGTAAAAAACGTAATTAAGATCATTTTGAGTACTTTGTTCGTCAATATCTTTCTGATGCTGACTGTACCTACGGATTATGCCTTCAGGCAAAATTATAGCAGAGGCTGTGGCGCAAGCTTTTCTTATAACGTTGGGAGATTAGATGACAGTCGTTCCTGGAAAAACCGACTAGCCGATCAAAAGTAATAACCAGGCATTCGGCACCAAAGTGCGTATTTTGGACACAAATCGTATGAGGATTATGGATATTAGTTGCATGTGCTACGAACCCTGAGCATGACGGTCCGCAGTTGTTCGTGGTGTCGGCGGAACCGCCGCATGTGTTCCATGCGCGCCTGCAGACGCTTGTGCGACGGCGATACACGCCACACCATCTTGATGTGCTCATCGCGCTTCTTCTTCACGATGTCCCTGTTGACGACAAGAGGTGTCATTGCACAACAATCCTACTAATAAATGTGAAAATGTGCGAACACGTTTCATCCTTGGAATACGTTCCTATGGGGATGCAGACACAAGATTAGAATTCCAATTGACGGAAATTTCACGCATGTGAATATACGGGTCAATTAAAATACCAATAAAAGGACTGATCAAGCAATGAAGTGAGGTCTTCGAGCCCGTGATTGGTTTAATATAATCTGTCATTTGTTAATTGGCAAGCCTTGGCCGTCGATTATTATAATTATTGTTAAGTTTTTGGCCGTTGCTTGTATATAAAACTAGCTGACCCGTCCCGGCTTCGTCCGGGAAAATTTCGTATTCCATATTTGATAGTGACCTTTCGATGATAAACTTTCCATACAAACTTTTATCACCTATTTTACCCTCTTAGTAGGTAAATTTAGAAAAACTGATACAGGTATTTATTTATTTCACAAAAGAGACAGATTTATGAAATTTAGTGCATCTAGCTCTAAAAATGACGGACTTTCATCCCTTATTTTACCCCTTTAGTTGCAGAATTTCCAAAAATCATTTCTTAGTGGGTGCTTACATCATAAGATGCATTTACTGTCAAAATTTCGAGTTTGTAGGTCCAGTTGTTTAGGCTCTGCATTGATTAAACAGTCAGTCAGTAGGGGTAAGTAATTTTATGTGTATAGATATTAGGTACTTGAATAACAGGCTTACCGCAACAATCCCTGCAGTTTTTCGTATTCATCATCCCAGCAGGAGAACACTTCGAAGCATTGGGTCATCACGCGCTCGAAGTCTTCGAATGGAATGTGCATCAAACGACGAGTGCCTAATACCTAGAAAAACAAAAATTCACATTAGACTATTTTTAGATTCAGGAATAGCATGGGAATAAAATAACCTAGCTATACTCTAGATATTCCTAAGTTTTTAAATTGACTATTACAGAAAAGGCACACAACGTATGAAAACGTAAAATCGTACATATTGACGCGATTTTGCTTGCGTAAGGCAAACCATCACAAAATCGTCAGTAAGTATGATACGGCTTATAATGTCATATGTTCGGTTTGGAAGTATCAAGTACTTTCTGATTTTTTTTATGTGGGGTGACGTCAAAAGTATGAGAATTACCTTATGACGAGAATATAATAAGAACAGTACCTTTTCCAAACACGTATAAAGGATCGATTTTGTTCACGCGACATCATATATGGAGAAATTCCGTAACTAATAAGAATCGGAGACATACCTTCAAAAGTTGCTGTCCCAAATCCCGTGAAATAGCTTCGACAAGCCTCAATCCACGTTGAATGGGGTATTTCGTGGAACGAATTTTGCGAAGATGCGAGAATATTTGTTGAACTGCCAGTCTATAGAAGAAATAAAGCACAAGTGTTTAGTTAGAGCAGTTCACAAGAATAAATAGTACAAGTTATACAACAGGTACATAAAAGAAACTATATTTACCTGATTCTTTCGAGTTCAGTAGCACTCAACAAATCGTTGATGGGAAAGTCTTTCATCAGAGGGTTGTAATCAGACACTGTAGCAAGAGCTTGCTTCAGACCAGTGTCGGTGTCGAACGAGACGGTTGCGTGAAACCGCTTGCCATACTTGAGGATCTCCAGAGTTAATGCGACCTAAAGATTTAAAAAAAAAAACTTCTTCAGAAATGTTTTAACTGGTTAGGCAAAAAAAACACTCAATAGAGTTCACTTAATTTTGATCATTAAATCTTATCAGATCATCCATCAGCATTCTAGCAGTCTAAACGGAATAGTCTCTATGACCATATTTCACAGAAATAAAACCGGTAGCCGACGCCGACCTACCAGCGCTTATTGGTGCTGGTATTTTCTAGTAAAAGTTACATAAAGCAAGCAGATTGAAATTGAAACTACAATATGCGTGCTTTATGCAACTTTTAAACACCCTCTTTAAATATATTTTTTTTGTATCATGTGTCAAACAGTGAAATAGATTCGTAATACCAATAAAGAAAATGGACTAACCTCGACACTCTCTCTCTTCTCCTGAATGCGATGAAGTGCTCTCTCCAAGTTAAGCCAAAAGGAAATTTCTTGGAGGGCTGTGCCATTTGAAGGGTCGCGATCCAACTTGGTGACCTAAGACAAATAAAATAAAACTTATATTTTAACAAGCTGTTCCCCGTGGCTCCAAACGCGTGCAATTGAGATCCTGTCGAGATATTCAGCTCAATGGAGATTTCAGTAACTGATGTGTTTAAAAATTTGATTTTGTAATGCATTGTCAATTATTATTTCTTAATTTTAGACACAAAGTATCAGAATGTATTTTTATAGCATTTATTATGGTAACTTTAAAATTCGAATACATCGGGAAAAATGAAATGCTCAAGTGGGAAATTTGAAGTGATTCAGGTGCGGCTCAATAGCTCACTTGGAAGAGCATTCCTCCTGTAAGAGAAAGGTTGTGGGTTCAAGTCCTACTTGAGCATTTCATTTTTCCCGAAACCACTTAGCTACGTTTAACGGTAGTGCAGAAAAAAAAATCTCGATAGTAGTACCAGTAGTGTAGCCTGGTAGTGTGACGGGCCAGGGGTGGATCTCAGTTACTATTGAATCAAAACAGAATTTTAAAAATTTCAGACAAACCTTTTGAATTTCTTTTATCCAGCGGTTGACACCATTCTGCAGTTGGTTCAGGAATGTTGAATCTTCCACTTTGTCGCCAAAATCTGCCACTCGCGGTTTGCGACCTTCATCTGCCGCTCTATGGAAGTATAGAATACACATGAACATGACATCATTATTATTAATTAATTCTCAATTGCTTATAAATAAAAAAAATACAATAATTATGTATTCTTATATAATTGATGATATACTATAAATATATAAAACTAAGCGTTTTTCTGAGCCTGATCTATTTTGAAATCCTTTCTAAAAGTTAGTAATTAAATTAAAAAAGATTTTGTCTTATTGAGTCCATTTTTTATTTGGTTAAAAATGTAAATTACTGAGTACTAGTGCAGTTCCATTTCTAATTAAACTATTCCAAGTAAAAAAAAACATTTTCATTCAGATATTTCTGACTTTTATACTTTCTGTAGCACCTAGTTAGAAAAGGTTGCCAAAGAGAATAATAGCTTCTTTCTCCCAATTAATTGTAATATTTCTAATCAGAAATGTAATAGAATAAACAAATTAGCTTAACTAAGCAAGTAACATGTTGCTGCATACTATTACAGGAATTGCAAGATTTGGGAAATTGCTTAAAATAATGTAAACTTTTGAGAATGCCCTAAGGTGAAACCGGTCAGGTTCAGAAATAAAATTAAACTGAGTGGAAAGTACAAGTGTATTATTCAATATGCTTAATAATAAATCTTTTCTTTCTTTTTATAATAGAATGAATATATTAAAAAGTTGGTGAAATATATATATCAATAAAAGTTACCTACCTTTTAATAACCGCTGCAACAAGCGGGTGAACTGGAAGCGTAATCTCAGGGATGTCAATGTTCTGCTGAAGGTGAAGCAGACCCATTTCCAGTTCTGCAATCTTCTTTTCTACAGATGGTGCCATTTTGTCTCCATCTCTGAAATGTTACATGTATCAATCTTCAAAGAAAAAAAAACTAGGACTATTAAATTATTATTTTTTAAATGTCTATTTGCATGCACCACCAGTTGTTTTGCTTGGTAGGATCACCAGATGAGGATTGATGAGGAAGATATGTTGCTGGACATGGCCACATTGTTTAATCTAGGGCCCTTATTAATAAAAAAATTACACAGGGAATATACAGCTGTAGCAAAATTTTCAAACAAAATTGAAATGAAATACTCCATCCAATTTGATGTGGTCATTAGGACTGTTTGCTTTTTGCCACTTTGGAAGTATAAAAAAGTAATATTTCAATGTAAGGAACAACCATATCTGGCCAATATTCACTTATAATAATCTCATTCTATCTTTAACATCAATGTTTAGAAAATAGTGGTTGTGTATAATAGTTGTGTTGGAAAATAAAATTTCTTCTCACCTATCGGCCCTTCCACTTTCCTTTACATAACTCTTGAAGAAAGGAGCCATGGTCTTGCTGATGAATGCATGAAGAGTTTCATACGGGGAACCATCAGATAAATTGATGAGTCGTAGCTGGCTGTGGATGGATTTGTCAGCTTCGATGACAGCTCCACGTTTAATGCAGACAAACGCCGCCACTCGTGGAGAAGTGAAGTGGACCTAGTGAAATAAATATATACATGAATATGCTTCACTGAGAGTAACTATAAGTAAGACTAAGTGAAGCGAACTGCATTTTTTTAGCAGAATTCCTCACAGGTATCCCACTCCCTTGCCAGCCACCAGCCGTGGTTATGTTGGACATGAATACACCAAAGCCATGCACCATTTCGGATATCAAATTGAGAAAAGATTGTATCTTATAGAATATAACAATTTGAATGTATATTTATATTAATAATATGCACTTTAATTTGTATTAATAAATTTAAAATTTATTTCATGAGTTCAAAATTAATTAGGCAGCAATTATAAAATAAATTGTACTGAATTGTTGCACTGCTAGTTAATTAGTCTAATATTATTAAAACCCAAAGCATGCTCCCAAAATAAAAGATGTTATGAGATACATTCTTGCTATTATTCTCTTCTGAAGCAAATAAGTAAAATAACTTAAAAAAATAATGACTATACAATTTTTTTTTAATTACCTCAGTGCTGACTTGATAGGTGACTGCCTCTTTCTCCTCCTCGCCTTCAGTGGGTTGTTCATTATCATCTTCTATAAAAAAAATATTAATCAATATTTTTTATTAATCATTTGAAGACTTCAAAAAAGTTTATCTTAATAAGGCTATGATGACACACTCTAATAATAATTGTGCACTGCTGCATGACATAATACAACGGCATTGCAGGTAGAAATCATAAATTTAAATATTTTTTACAAACGATATAATTCTGTCATTTACCTTTGGAAGAAAATCTCTGAACGTACAAGGAACACACTTGAGGGTCTGAGATGAACTTTCTAATGCAGTCTTGGTTCACTTTATCGTCGAGTGCAGTATTTAATGCCGGTGGAACGATATCATCTTCAGGTAAAAGTACCGTTGCGGCCCTGCGCAAGTAATTTGCAAAGTCTTGAAAGTCAACAACAACGAGATTTTGAGCCTCAGCGGCATTTTCACTCCCATCTAAGGAATCACCCATGTTGTTTTGGGAAGATCCCTATATTTTCTAATTAGAATCAATAACTTTTTCACATAAAATATCAGCTGCAAGTAGAAGCGCAGCAGCTGAAAAATTGACAAAACTGATGTGCCAGATGACGCATCAACATCAACCAGTGTTACTACACTACAAATATTTATACGTTTTGTTTCGCCTGTCGGGTTGTAAACGTTATAGTGGCTTACTTTAACTCCAAGGGTAGATTAACGAGAATGCAATTTAAAAATAACATTCTATTTAGGTATGCAATTTAGTTAAATATATTTAAAGTTATGAGTTGTAATAGTATATTAACTTCTTCAATATATACATACATAAAAAATAATACTTGGATTACTATTAAATTAACTATTCAGAATACAAAAAATCATTCGTGGTAATTCTTATTTTTCTTACATTGCTTGATAATATTTTTTACTCCACGCGGGCAGAGTCACAGGTACCTATCAGTTAATTAGCTAGTTGTAGTTAGGTACTAATAATATTAATGATTTTTCCTCACCGGACCTATTTATTTAAAGTGAACGGTAGATCAGGGATCAGATCATAAAAGCAGTGATTCGGGAAGCAGTTCCTGAGCTCGTTGTAATATGTTTTTTATAATAGGTACTTACTACAGAAACAAAGTTATTTATTTTCGAAGACTCGAGAAATATATTGTGTTGTCTATAATATTGCTGTGCTCAGATGAATTATTTGACATGATGCCAGGCGCGGATCCAGGGGGGGGGGGGTCATGGGGGTCATGACCCCCCCCTGGGCAGATTGTCTTCTGATTATTTTCTTAATCTCATATAGGCAAGTTGTGCATAAATTGAACAAAGTAAATATTTCAAGAAATGGGATCAATTGCTACCAATTTTTTTTAGCCTTTTACCATTTTTCTTGCTGACTGTACGATTTTTCCAAAATCTGTGCATGCAGTTCAGAATATCTCAAAAAGTTAGGGAAGGTCTCCTAAGAACATTTTACTGTAACTACCTACAACGGTTAAGGTACCTGCCTTTACTGCCCCGTTTCAAAAATACACCTTGTATGCATAATTATTATAAAATTGTAAATTAATCGTGTCTCTAATATTGGAGACTAATATTAAAAAAAAACCGCACAAGTGCGAGTCGGACTCGCCCATGAAGGGTTCCGTAGCAGCTAGTAACCTAATATAAAAGTTCTTGTTAAAAGTTCATTAAATGCTTTTTTGTATTAAATGAATTTTTCTATGAAATTTTGAGTTAAATGAATGAAAGCCGAATATTGCGGTCTATGACGTATTAAAAAAAACTACTGACTAGATCTCCTTCAAACCAATTTTCGTTGGAAGTTTGCATAGCAGTGTACATCATATATATTTACAAGATACAGGTCTTGGCCTAGTTTGGGAATCAGTATCAACATAATTTGTTAAAATTTATAGCACAGTATTGTTTGTAAAAAATATTGTAAATTATTGAGACAAATAAACATTTATTATTATTATTATTATTTTTAGATTTATCATTCTCCTTTAGAAGTCAGAGGAGGGGGGACACATTTTTCCTCTTTGGAAGTGTCCAATTATTCGGTTTAGAAAACAAATTATGTTAGAAACCTCAATAGCATTTTTGAAGACCTATCTATAGATAACCCCCACGCGAAAGGGTTTGATGAAAAAAAAAATGATTTTCAGTTCTAAGTATGGGGATCCCTAAAATTTATTGCTTTTTTCTATTTTTGTGTGAAATTCTTAATGCGGTTTACAGAATACATTTACTTACCAAGTTTCAACAGAATAGGCCTTATAGCTTTGGAGAAAAGTGACTGACATACGGATGGACAGACAGACAGACAGACATGACGATTCTATAAGGGTTCCGTTTTATGCCATTTGGATACGGAACCCTAAAGAGGAAGCGATTGTTTTTTTATGGAATAGGGAGGCAAACGAGCAGACGGATCACCTAATGGTAAGCGATCATCGCCACCCATGGACACCCGCAACACCAGAGGAGTCACAAGTGCGTTGCCTTCCTTTTAAAAGAGAGTACGCTCTTTTCTTGAAGGTTGAAGGTCGTATTGGTTCGGAAATACCGATAGTGACAGTTCATTCCACAGTTTAGTTGTGTGAAGAGGGGTTTTTTTATATTTGGTCCGTCAATTGACTGTACCCCGCTAGATGGCAATAAAGCTGGCGTGCAGTCCAGAAGATACAGACCACCATTCTCGGTGCCATTGGACGTAAAATGGTGGTCCCTAACTTGGCGGCCTTGATAGATGCCTTTTCACGCCCGGGAGTGTAAGAGAAGGGAAACACGTATGCGGGCAGAGCATGCCAGCTCTTTATCGTGCGGCAGAGGACAGTTTCTCGAGAAACTCACAGTTGTGGACCGCCAGCTGTCCAGATGGTGAGTGTGGAACTGCTGTCGCGTGGAACGATGGCGGAAAGAGGCGGCGGGGGTTCAATCTGAATCAAACCGTTGGCGGTGAGCTGGAGTGAAATACTGTCCCGATCTATTGAGCACGCCAAGCTTCTTCGAGGCTAATTTAGCTTAACCCTCTAAATGACCGCGAAACTGGACTTCGCTCGATATGTCAACACCAAGTATTTCAATATCGGCTGAGAGAGTTAAGGGGGTGCTCTCAAAACGAGGGAATACGACCTACGGCGGTTTTTTAGCGGTGAACGCACAAACTTGTGTCTTTGTGGGGTTGAATCGGACGAAATTAAGTCTACCCCAAATTGAAACTTTATCTAAAGAGGTTTCAATTTCAGACACAAATTTGTTTCGGCTCGCGTTGACGTTTTCCCGAGAAATGTTTGCGCGGCCGGTATAGAGGGCATCGCTCGTACTGTCGTCCGCATAACAATGGATGCTGCTAATTTGCAGCATGTCATTGACCTGGAGGAGAAACAGAGTAGGTGATAGCACACAACCTTGAGGGACACCAGCATTCACAGACATACGAGTAAGAGCATTTACCGTCGACTACGACTTTTATGCTTCTGTCTGTTAAGAAGCTAGCAATCCATTCGCACAATCTCTCGGGCAGCGCATAAGAAGAAAGTTTTGATAAAAGCGCTTTGTGCCAGACCCGATCAAAGGCCTTCGCTATGTCCAAACTAACCGCCATGGCTTCTCCCTTGGTCTCGATCGCCTGTGCCCAACGATGCGTCAGGTATACTAGAAGATCACCAGCTGACCAACCCCTACGGAAACCGTACTGCTGGTCATTGAGTAGCTGATAACCCTCCAGATACCGAAGGAGCTTGCAGCTGATAATGGACTCCATTATCTTCGAGAAAAGGGAGGTAATGGCTCTGTAGTTGGATGGATTTGAGCGGTTGCCTTTTTTAGGTATCGGGTGGACCAGGGCTGTCTTCCATAATGTCGGGACTACGCCAGAAGAGAAAGAGAGCTGGAAAAGACACGTTAAGACCGGTGCCAACTCTGGAGCGCACATCTTCAACACTATGGGAGGAATTTCATCAGGCCTGTTCGACTTATGGATATCGAGGGACGTAAGTGCTACTGTGCAATGTGTACAAGTGCACTGAGCGTTGGTGAAACCGGATATCCGGCATACAGCTCTCGCACCGCGGTATAGTGGGTGGATCCTGTCCCTCGTCATCCAAGGTCGAGTTAAACGCGTAGAGTTTGCCCAGAAGATCGGCTTTCTCCTTTGCGTTGTGGGCCAACGAATCACTTTCCATGTGCAGAGGTGGAAAGGAAGGCTTACAGAAATTCCCTTCGATAGCTTTGGCAAGAGACCAGAATGCACGAATTCCCGAAGGTAGACCGAGGCTGTCGCCAATTCTACCGATGTGCTCCGACTTCGCCTTTGCAATGTCTCTTTTGAAGGACTCACTCAGTATTTTTAAATTCATGTACATTTGCTAATGATTGACACGTCCGCGTCATGTGCATTGGCCGCGATAGTTTTTTTATTAGAAAGACTTAAAATCTGCCGCATGTTTGATGGTGTTTAATTGTGCCCAAATCTTGAAACAACTCCAGCATCGGTAGATGGCGCTGTTATAAAGAGTCCTATAGTTTCTTTACGAATGTTTTCCGGGCGAAGTCGGGTCCCAGGCCGCATGTTGCTTGTACATACAATTAATAACTAATAAATACGTATTTTTCAAAATAAGTACCTATCATTTCAAAATATGAATTACAGAACTTTACCTATACATTATTATTTTTTTAAATTAAAGTAAGTAGGTACATGTTCCAAATGAATTCGAGTTTTGACGTCGACTATGACCCCCCCCTGGCTGGAAAGCTGGATCCGCCCCTGCATGATGCCCACAGCTACATTCTATTATCGCACCGCTCACCATTTGCAGGGAATTCATCCCCACACACTGCATCCGAAAACGGTGCGCACCGTGCGGTATGAAAGGAACTTCATCCCACGCACGCTCAAGCTGTGGAATGAACTCCCTGCCGTGGTTTTCCCAAGCAACTACAATATAGGTTTCTTCAAGAGGGGCAGCACGTGTGTAACGCCCCTGGTGTTGCATACGTCCATAGGCCGCGGTAACCACTTTCCATCAGGTGGGCCGTGTGCCGTGTGCTATTGACATAGTTAAGATGACTACTTAATGAGTAGTTTGCTTCGTGTAAAAAATGTGGCCATGTACCTACATCGCACTGATTGCATGTTTACTTACGCAGCAGCTAGCAGCTGAACCTATTCATACACTTTTATTAACACGCAGGTAGAAACTTTCGTATCACTTTTATTGATGATACTACTTACTTACCTAATAAGTTATTATTCAAAATGTGTTCTAGGTATTTCCTCGGGGCTATTCTGGACATATGTAGGTACCATATCCTATATTATTGTCATAAGTACCTAGGTATCTAGCTGGAAGTATTATTGAACTTGAAGTATGAGATAGTAATGGTTACCTATCTTAATCCCGAATTTTAATATTCCGAATATCATAATCCCGAAAACGTTTGGCCATTTTTTCATAAT
Organism: Eilema sororculum; assembly: GCA_914829495.1. Taxonomy (NCBI): domain Eukaryota; kingdom Metazoa; phylum Arthropoda; class Insecta; order Lepidoptera; family Erebidae; genus Eilema; species Eilema sororculum. The sequence continues at coordinate 10,673,273 of OU618552.1, read as the reverse complement.
CCCGTTTTTTCAAATTCCGAAGTTTTAATTGCCATATAGGTAATCGTAACTCCGAATTTCATTTGCCTATTTATTCATTTGCACGACGTTTTATAATCCAGACGAATGAGTTCCAGACACACGAAATCTAAATGCACAAAATCCAGATGACCGTAATCCATGCACGAAGCCGAATTTTTAAAACACAAATTTTTGAAATGCAGTTTTTTGATATTCAGACAAACCATAAACTATTGGAAAAATTACAATGTAGGTTCTTTTTCCTTTAGGGACTTTCTATTCAGTTTCTGGGTGGTTACACTGGTTACAAAAAAAATAACCACGAAGGCCTAATGCGGGAGCTCCACTCCGCTCCCGCATTAGCCTTCTAACCTAACCTATCGAAGTCGTTTTTAGACAATTGGACCAAATGCGTATTTGACCAAACGCGACTAAACACTAATAAATGAATCGTATAAATTTACTGAGTTTTATCTACTATACCTGTAGGTTTATAGTTTAGCTTGTAGGTATGGGAACCAAATAAAAAGATTATGAAAATTTGGTAATAGTTTATTTAGAAAATGGTACGATGGGAAACAAAAAAAAATAGTCTGAGAATCTGGTAAAACTATATTTGGATTATGACAATATGGGAAACAAAAAATTACTATTTGAAAATTTGGTTTTAGTGCACCTGGAAATTGATTCATCTAGGAAATTAAAAACGGAATTATAGAAAGTTGCCATTCGTTACATCTGTGTTTATACTGGAGATTGATGACGCTTGGTGGAATCTGCTACACATATTGTATAACACACTTGTACTTTTCCACTGAGTTTATTTTATTTCTAAACCTGACCGGTTTCGCCTTACGGCATTCTCAAAGGTTTACATTGATGTTTTAAATATTGTATACCTTTGAAAATGCCGTAAGGCGAAACCGGTCAGGTTTAGAAATAAAATAAACTCAGTGGAAAAGTACAAGTGCGTTATTCAATATTCATTACATCTATCTTTTAAAAGTTCTACCAACCGTTTTCGGGGTTTTAAGATTCGGGTAACAGAAATTCCATATTTCAATAGGTTACCGATAGTATTATAATTATATTAAATTCGCCTCAAAAACGTATTCTTCGATACGTTTCTGCCGATACGTTTCCGGAGGGTTAAGCAAAGGTGTTTTTTTAGCAGTCACGTTCGATACAAACGGAAATGAGTCTACCTACTGACGTTGGTTGAGTGGATAGAGAGGTCTTTTTCAGGCATAGGTAAAAGTAGCCTTCGTATGTATCTATAGATAGGTATAACGTATGTCTATCCTTGCAGCCTTTTACATGCCAACCAAAAAACTTTAACAAGGCAAGTATTTCTAAATTTCAAATATCTGACCAAATACGACTATATGACTTCACTGCACCTGATGATAAGCTGAAGGTAATGTCTCAGGAAAGAGGGTGGTGACACTGGTGACTCTCATATAGATACCAACAATGTTACAATGGCGACCCTCAGCTTCCCAGCCTCATGAAATACTTTTTCACACCGATCTAAACATAAACCAATCCGACAAAACTGTCATTGTATGTCACTCTTCCGTATCAGCATCAGATAATATCATCCCATATTTATACCCTTGTGCAGTCTGTAATCAAGCTACAGTAAAACTACTAAAACCAGTTTAACTTGCTGTCAATGTATTTTAAATCTTAGCAATGAATAAATAAAGCTTACTTTTGAATCAAGAATTTTTGACTAGTACAGTAACCGCATTATTTACCCCTAACAATTTTGGATCTAAACGCCAGTCTACATGGAGATGAAGGATTTACCATATACCATTGCTATCCCAAATCACATATCTTTCTTGTTGAACAGAATGAAAGATTTGCTTTGGCTTGAATTTACATGAGGACAAGTATACATAACGTATGTTTCCATTCGAACCTGGTACTGGTGTACCCCTATTTCATGGAAAATGGATCCATAGAGCTACACTTACGTAATGTTATGGTCCTGCGGCTGAATAGGACCGTCGAAATTCTTTTAGAAAGGGGAAATAATCGAACAATAGGTACTGGTTCAGTAACCATGTTTGTAGCAGCTACAGCCATTTTTCATGTGCCACGAAAACCTCTACGAAATGTGCTACGGCGTAGACAGAGTGGATATTTTGAACCAAATAAACGTGTTTTAAACCTTTATTTCTTTCATCATAACGTTGACAATCCAAATACACACAAGGAGGAAATCTGTTGTCGGTAGCATTATGATTACACAAGCAAAGGGAAATCTGAGCCTCGACGAAGGCACCTCTAATCGTCATGACGCGTATTTAAATAAGCATGCGTTACTGATATTACCTATTACAAAAGTTGAAAACTGCTGCTCTCCCAAGTGAATCGGTACTTGAATGTACTTTTCCTATACACAATCCCATACTGAGCTTGAACATTGCTTTTCTTCACTATTTCTATATGTTCATTTGCATCACTATGTCACGACCACGGGTTCCATCTGTAGTTAAGACCCTGCATATAATTCTACAAGTCATCATCAGCATAATATTTCCGGGCCTCGATTCTGGTGCCATCGCCACCGCAAAATAATAGACTTTAAAGCGATACATTTAGAGTTCAAAATTAAATTACTTTATGCAGAGTACATTTGAAAAAGTTTAAGAAACTGTTTTCATTTCATTTTCGACTATAGCTGTATAGAAATAAAGTCTAAAATTTAATGTATATTTTTGCAGTGATTGCAGCACCACAATGGTTGAGCTTTAGCAGAATCGCCTCCCTCGAAGTCTCGGACTCAGATCACATATTCTACAAGTAATTTTTCAAAATACACTTATAATATCACTCTTAAGATGGACAGCTTAAAAGTACCTAGTGTGGCGAGGGGTTAGAACACGATTCCTGCGGCTTCCCAATGGGTCGCATGGTGCATGACAAACTAGATCGGAGTAAACCTTTTTCCATCGGCTTCCCTTTTCAAAATTTTCACCCTTCGCCACTAGTGCCTACTGGACATGGAGTCATAAAGTTATTTATATTCGAATACATTGGGAAAAATGAAATGCTCAAGTGGGAGTTGAACCCACGACCTTTCCCTTACAGGGGGAATGCTCTTCCAACTGAGCTATTGACATACAGAAAATGGAAAAAAAAAAAGAATATAACTATAAAATTTACATACCTACGCCCAAAGTACCGACTCCTTACTTCGGAAGTATGCAAATTAAAGTAAAATAGTGCTAAAGTATAAGGACGATTCACGCTCAATATGTGTTCAAGGTGTCAGTACTCACTGAAGCGAAGCAAAAGGAGCAAAGTTTGCGAATTTGCCCCCGGGACCGATCCAACTTCTCTGTTGCAATAAATAAGGATTTTAGCGACAAATTACCACACGAAAACGTTTCACCCTTTCTTTGGAAACTTGGGCACTAGCGGAAATGGGACTACCGCTGAAAGAAAAGCCGTTTTGAGGCAGTTAAACTTCGTCGTACAGGGTTCTGCACAATGGAGAATATACCTACCTGCTCGTTTTAAGTCGTAATTTTGGTCTAATGTCGGATATCTGAATTTTATTTATAAAATTATTTTGCAGTATAAACTGCACCACGTCAATTGGCCACGGTAACCACTTTTCATCAGGTGGACCGTGTGCTTATATGCCACCTAAGTGGTATAAAAAAATAACCACAGAGTTATGATAATTTTTGTATAATACTAGACTAATACTGCGCGCTAAATATTGGCGACGGGGCTATATATTAGCACATATTTCTTGCATACAAACCTTGACGTGACTCTGACAAATACAAAATGAAAATAAATCATCCAATTTAGTGCTGTCTTTCAGAAGTTATGCGTTTTAATGCATTTCAGGGATATTTTTTATTTAATTCATAACAAATGGTTTACCTACAACTTCTGTACTGACTTTTAAACTTTCGTGTTCCATGGTTCATACTAATATTATAAATGCGATAGTAACTCTGTCTGTCTGTATGTTACGGTTTCACGCATAATCCACTAAACCGATTTTGATGAAATTTGGTATAGGGGCAGATTAGACTATGAGGAAGGACATAGGCTATGTTTGGTGGCGATAACCGACATTCACGCGGGCGGAGCCACGGGCAAAAGCTAGTATACAATAATAATAACGAGAATTAAGAGTCAGCCTGTGACCACTACCGGCGTAACCTGGTCAAAACGTCAGGCAAATCAAATGTATGTACCTATGTATAAACCTATACCATGATCGCGTTAATTCCCGTTATTATTATTGTATAACTAGCTTTTGCCCGCGGCTCCGCTCGCGTGGATGTCGGTTCCCGGCAATTATTCGAATTTTTCTCAACGTACAAACCTTCCCTGGACTTCCACAAACAATTCAAGACCAAAATTAGCCAAATCGGTTCGTGCGTTCTGGAGTTATAGCGTCAGGAAGGAAAGCCCGACTTATTTTTATATAGTAGATTTCTGCACGTAGCAATAAATATAAAAATGAATTGCTGGTTTGCTTTTGTTTTTATTTGTGTAAAACTGTGTCTGGTCTGTAGAAAACTTTTATACAAATGTACCTATTGTGGCAGTCTGCTGGCTATCGTCACATTTTGCATTTAAACAATACCTACTGAAGGTGTAGACTCTATTCAATAGAAGAGAATTGATTGAGCCTTTTAACAGTGTTTATAGACTCGCTGCCTCGATTTGACAGTTGTTTATTGAACTGCGTTTAAACTCGGGATAATTTCATGAGACTTGTTAAAATCTATCTGCTGTAGACTTTCAGCGCAGAAGAGCTGTCTTTGTATGAACTTCTACATTGTTTTGTATTTCATTGGTTGTTATTTGAGCTTTAAACTAGGGGTGGATTAATAATAAATAGGATCCTATTCTTAAATCTAATTCTAATCCTTTTCTACGACATTCCACACAGCGCTATCTAGGCCTAAAGTAAGACAAAGCGCGTTATGGGATCTAGAATGTGGAAAAACATACTTAAATACATTTTTATTTAATTATTCCCCATTACATATCTACATATTACATATCTACAAAAACATCAATGTGAACCTTTGAGAATGCCGTAAGGCGAAACCGGTCAGGCCTAGAAATAAAGTCAGTGGAAAAGTACAAGTGTGTTATTCAATATATCTACATATTACACTTACATATAAATATCCAGATGAATGAAAACATACATATTCATGCATACAAACATTTGCACTAAGAAGGAATCTAACCCGTATCCGTTGCGTAGTAGTCTAACGTATCTTTTTATGTATTATGGCATAAGCGCTCCTATGCCATATACAGTTGGGATCAAAATTCATTAACTCATTCATTTAGTCTGCATCCCGTTCCAAATGTACCATTAAATTCCGTTATTTCAGTTATAATTAGTTTGGTCAATGTTCCCACAGCGGCGCCAAAGTGGATCATTATGATCTAAGTAACAGCCTTGCAAGCTTTCGTGGTCGGGCCTGGGGTACATGAATTTCTAATCAGCGTTGTCACCACAATACAGGATAGAATACCACAACCCAGTTACGTTGTGACATTCCATCTTCTGTTATGACCACATCACTGTGATTAGAAAATGATGTATAGGGAGCACCTCAGCAGGATGATAATTACAAGGCAAATGTGCACTCCCCTTAATTATAGAAATGTTGGCAGAATTTACACGATGCGTTCTCAGAAATGTTTACAAAACAATATATACAAGCACAGGTAGGCGAGAGTACGGCGAGAGCCTTTCAACAGATTACAAAAGTTACCGAAGAGGCGATAATAGAGGCCGAGTGAGACGTCGGAATAGAAACTGTCTACGTTTTCGATTCAAAGAGAAATCTCAATTCACTCCGCTGTTTAATGTGATGTGATAGATGATATTGGACTTTTTGTTGTAGGAGAAAGTTACTCTAAGGAAAAGTTACATCTACGAACTACGGGAAAGTCTGATTCCTCAGATTGTCTTTTTATAGCTAACATTTGAAAAGTTTTCAGTGATCAATTGGTATTGTAAGTAGCATGGTGGATTGAACACTTTTGAAAGAGATGCTGATTGGATTGTGGAATAACTTATGACTTATATCCCTGAGATGGAGAGTTTGATAAACAATGTTATAGGGAAAGTTAGGGTTAAGAACCGGCCAAGTGCGAGTCGGACTCGCCCATTTTTCCAGTTTGGAGGTGTCTCTCGCGCAAACTATACAGTTTAGAAAAAAATTATGTTAGAAACTTCAATAGCATTTTTGAAGACCTATCTATAAATACCCTACAAGTATGGGACCTCTAAAATGTATTGCTTTTTTTCTATTTTTGTGCGATATTCTTAATGCGGTTCATAGAATACATCTACTTACCAAGTTTCAACAGAATAGGCCTTATAGTTTCGGAGAAAAGTGACAGACAGACTGACAGACATGACGAATCTAATATAAGGGTTCCGTGTTTTGCCATTTGGCTACGGAACACTAAAAAGGAATTTACCATAAATGGTCGTTGTTGAACTATAATTTGTTGAAGAAAAACTGGCCGAAATTGTGAAGTATTGGACCCACCTTAACTGTAATGTAAGTGAGATTACGTCCCCTACTTGCACAGAGTAGGAGTTACGTAAATTCTAATGTATAGCATCGCTTTCTCTTCTAATTTGAACCGATGCGTGTTAGTATCTCCACACTCGTAGATATCTTTGCTCTGTGGTACCAACGTATTTAGAACAGTAATCGTAATTATTAGGCTGTAAGATACGATACACCCGTGTTGCGGTTGTGTTTATCTTATTATTGGCACCCCTTTAGGTGTACAATGATATTGTATTTACGATAGTGGTATTGTTTCGACCAATAAGCGTTATTTGTACAAAATGGAAAGCAATAACGTAACAAAAGGTAAATGAAATAATATTCCTATCGTTGTCTATATTTTATTTTGTCAATTTAATCATTATCAAGTAATGAAGGAAGGTATTAAAACTGTAATTTTATGTAATGTCAGCGATTGTATTTTAATGACAAAAGCAATGTTGCTAAATGACGTATCAAACGACTTGAGTCACGCAATTCACAATCTTTGTAGACATTTCTATTCAATTATAATTTAACACAGTATTTTCAATTTTTGAATATACTAAAGTAGCTTTAAAAGTTGGAACAATTTGGGATTAGCGTGGCAGAAACTGAGAAATGGGCGAATGGAATTGGAAAAGTTGAGGGGAGCGGCGGCTCGTGAGGATTAGGTACTACTGCCTGTTTGGCACATTGCGACGTGTACAAGTTTCATTGGTAGTTACGTCTACGTCACTATAAACCCTGTTTTTCTGGAAATTGCATATTTCCTTTTCGGTAAGATCTTGAAAAATGTGATTACCTTCCACCAAGACTACTGACTTATTTGAATGAATTTTACAGCATTAAGTAGTATGCTAACTATAAATCTTCTCGGGTGGGATCCGAACCCGCAGTCTTTCCCTCACAGGGGGAATGCCTTGACCATTTCGGCTACCGAGTCGATTCGAGTCCCGCCCGATTAGATTCTTTTTCCCTATGTATTCGTACTGACTTATTCTTTAGGTTTGCTAAAAAAATATTTTCATAGTATTGGCTTTGATTGTGTTCTTGGAAAGGTATAAAAATTCACTCGAATCGTTGATATTTAAGCATCCGCGTTGAAGTATCCGCGTTCCTGTAGTGCGTCGAGCATGTTTTGCGAGGCGGGAGTGCCCGATTACTTCGCTGTTGTTAGGGCACGAGTGGCATCCTTTTGGGAGAGACTGTGTTGCTCACGTAATACAATACTACAAGCTATATTTGACGACTATTACGTGTCCAATTGATAAATATTGGTTAATAATGCACCATCCCGGTGCCAAGCGTAAATGAATGTAGCTAAGTGTACATTTTTATATTATGTTATTTGAATTGTAATGGGACCTGTGCCTGAATAATAATAATTTAATTAGTATAAAATGTGAAGAAAGGACAATTCATTTTGGTTGTTAATCATAATATCAAATCGAAAAGTCACACTTATAGCATAACTAGCTTGCTCAAGTAACTTTTAATATCAAATACAGTGCTCGTAGATCCAATCGTACAGGACTTTTTGCCTTACAAGTGTATCGAAACAATACATCTTTTTACAATCCCTTGGTTAGGATGGCACGTCAGTGCAATGAAATTGTCAAGGATAATCCAGTGTTTGACATATTTTTACCAAAACTGGCTTTATTTATTAAGAACATTAATTATATCCTCACACTTAAATCAACAGTTTAAGCATTAATATTGTAAATGGGCTTCCGCTTAGAGTATCTGTCATTTTCATAGTTTCTTGCCATATTGTATACATAAGCAGCTATATATAAGTACCTAAATTAATGTATAATAATTTAGTATAATAATCAATCATTTTAGTTCGTTGATGTATTAAACTCGTTTAATTTCCATGCAAACGCATTTTTGTGGATTGCAACCTAGCTCACACTTTTTATTTTTATACATACCTAGTTCATGTAATAGTTGTAATCTGTTATGTGTGTAAAATAAATAAATAAAAAAAATTAAATAAATAAAATGCAAAGAGGATAAACACGTGCTTGGAAGTCACCTCGACGCCGAGAACAAGAACTGCGGGTGACAGTTAGTCTTTACTAAATATAATCGAATTTATTCAGTCGCATAAATTAAATTTAAATTGAGTATCCCGTAAAGAGGGTAAATGAAAAGCTAGAACATGAATACTGCTGTAAGGAACTTTATTTGAGATCGTCTAATTAATTAAGAGATACCTTGTTGTGCGCCGTGCAAAATAGCGACAGAACTTAATTACATGCACTAAATTTATTTGAGGGGACACATAGACATATTTATGTCTTCATGTTGCTCATAACTGCGAAAGCTTTGTATGCCCAGTTGATAAGCTGAAATGAAATGAAAGCATAAAGTAGTATCATTTAGGTGAAGTTGGGTTTACAAATGCCGATAAGGTAATTGCGATCGAGAACTTAATATAAATATACTTTTCTTCTTCAACTTAATCCTCCTAAATGACTGAAATTATTTGTATGAAATTTTATGTGTAGGTATATTTTAAAATGACACATTTTCTTTCCATTCTTTACCAATTGACTGCAACCTGCTCTATGGTAAAGAAGCTAGGGTGAATTCCAGAGGATAGCACCACCATACCATAGCATAATATTCATAACATAACCATAATAATAACAGTAACGAGCATAATTTAATCTTAAATGCGAGTTTATCTCAAATTATAAGCAACATCCTTAGTGTTGTGTGCACATATAATTACAGATTCTATTAATTACTGCTCTCACAATAATAGTGATCATTAATTTGATGGTTTAATGAGAGGAAACACTGAGATATTCAGTGACTTAGTAAAGATCAAATTACTTGCTCATTGATTTAATATGAACACTTAGAAGCACGGAGTTTAGATACAAGGTAGGTATGTATATAAAATAGGTTTGTACTACTGTCTCTACGTGGTTATGTTTTCCAGTATGACGGGCTGGCTCTTTTAGTACAACTGATTTATGACTAAATCCCCGAAGGGGTAGGCAGAGGTATATTAGCACCCACGTTTCGTCAATTAAGTATGGTTTTCGGTTCCAACGACGTAATGGGGCGAGCTTATTGCCATCTAGCGGGCCTTTTGTCTTATGCTGTATGTTTACTATCGGATGGAGAACAACACTGTCCCTTAGTGGTCTTTTACGACACCCACAGAAAGAGCTGGCGTGTCAAGGTAAGGCACCAAAATATCGGCGACTATCTACTAATAGCTCAAGTATATGACAGGCTCCGTGGCGTGGTGGTAGTGAACGCGTCTGCTACGCAGGAGGCGCGGGTTCGATTCCCGCTCAGTGCAAATATTTGTATGCATGAATATGGCTATTTGCATTGGTCTGGGTGTTTCTATGTATAGTATGTATGTATTTACAAAAAAAAGTATCTAATTATGGTTATCCGCATTCTAGATTCCATAACACAAGCTAGTTAAGCTATGCTTACCATGGGTCTAGATAGCGTTGTGTGGAATGTTGTGGAATATTTATATTTATTTATATTTATATATTTACTTTTTTATGCAGCTTGGTAGTAAAACCTATTATTAATAAAAAGCGAGGAATCCGTAAGAAAGATACCGTTGAAAATAGAACTAACAAGACGTTTTGGGACACTGAATTCTGTCAAAAGGCCCGAGTGAAGGAAAGAGGTTTACTCTTCGTTAATGCACCTTCTCGGCAGCGGCTCACTCCCATTGACCCCTTTTCATTTAAAAAGTTTTTCCAATACCATAATGTTCTTACAATTGTATAAGTTTCCAGAGATAGAGTGAATATTTTGCCAGCCGTTACACTCAGGGGACGTTTGCACCTCTCCATAAATATAATGATGTACATGTTGACCTGACGGTCGTTGCTTGTCCAGGGACCATCGAAAGCTGCCTGGCGGAGGTCCATGCTCTGAAATCGAACATTAAATGCTTGATAGATGTTGAAGTGACTGTTATCTCATTTTTTATTATAAAGCATGTACGTTATTCTGTAGCATGTATGTACAATGTAGGTAGTGCTATAATAATAGGTAACTAGCGGCACGAGACCCGGTTTCGCACAGGTATAAATTAGTAAAAGAATCCTATACGAACTTTCCATACAACCTATTGTGCCATTATTTTGGAATTCTCACTATTAAAGTAAAAGTTACAAAAATCAATTCCCCAAAATTCCAAGTTTGTAGGTCCAGTGGTTTAGGCTCTGCCTTGTTGAATAACTCTGTCAGGAGACGTTTGTTTTACATACTTACCTATGAAGACTTTATATGTATAAAAATACTAGATAAGTACATATACCAAGCTGGACTAACCTTCCAAATGAGTTCGTTGCCGAACCAGCACAGTATGAACACTTCGACCAACATGCAAGTTAGATAAATCAGCATCCACGCCATCTGCATCGGGTGGCTCGCTGGGTTTTCAATCTATAACAAAATAACTATTCACTCACATTCAATATTTATATTCCACATTGGAGTTCATTCAACTATAAAGTTCTGTTACCCGTGAATTCCCCGATTTGTACATTATTCTCTACAACTGACGTTTTTACAGTTTAAAACGTAAAAAAAAGTTTCTTTTATATTACTACTAGCTGTAGCCCGTGGCTACGCTCACGTGGATGTCTGTTATTGCAACCAAACATAGCCTTTCTTAAACTCTAATCTACCCCTATACCAAATTTCATAAAAATCGATTCAGTTGTTAAAGTGTGAACGTGCGTAACTGTTGCGTCAACTCCTATTTTCCTCAAATTTTGACTTGGGTACTCATGGTCTAATTTTCTTCTTCTTCCAACCTTTTGGCTATCACAGATTGCTTCAGCCCTGAAACGAAGAATTAGGCCCCGTACACCTTGGCTCGTATCATGGGCATGCCAAATTGATAAACTACCTTATGTTTTATGACCTACAGTAGGTTATTGAAATACGTAATTCATACGTACCGATAGAAATTGTACGCCGATTAGACATAACACCATGACGCTCAACATGAACTGTAGAACTGATGCCAAGCTGAAAGCGCTCTTGATCATGGACACGTATCTGCAAATTTATATACAGCATCATGCTTTAAATATACATGTCATGACTTCATTAAAATAAACTTTTATTGGAACTCTTATCTTATCACACATGACTTTGACATGTAAAACAGCACCCTAATTTCTTGTCGATATAAGTACTTAAATATTATATCAGTCAATTTTATTCAAATATGGAGAGTTAATTGCAAAAGAGCTATCGTATTCGAAGGAGCCACTTTCCATAACTTTTACCGAAAATTAATAAAATAAAATTACCATATGCATTCAATTTTCGTAATGTAAGAGCGTACCCACCTGCAAACTTGGCCTTAAATTTAATGTAGCTTTTGACTTTCTTAAGTGCCTCTTTGTACCTTAGACATAAGTATAAGAATTTCTTATACGAGCCGAAAATAAAACTTTGATGTGAAGAAATTAAATTATTTCAAAATGTGTGACGGTATTTAGAGTCATAGCATAACGAGCCAATTTGACTACATTAGTCTAGGTTTTTATACTAACTTTACATTGGAACAAATCAATAAATAAATTTTAATTTTATTGATTTCAATACACAAAAATATTGTATATGCTAACTGTACAATATTATATCCAAAAATGAAAAAAGAAATAAAAATAAATTGATGTACTTTTATTTCTTTTTTAAATCGATGTGTTGAACTATTATCTACTGGAGGGATGACAACAGTACCTACCCATTAATATAAAGCAACAATAGTTACCAGATAGAGTAGTGAACCTAATACTGAACTCCTTAATGAGCAACATAGTTCCAGAAATAATTGCAAGGTATAATTCACGTGTGTCTGCTTCCGAACGTAAGCAAGACGTGCTGCTAACGAACATCTTACAAACCACATGTTCTTTACATAAAGAAGTACCGTTTTTCACTGCAATATGTATCTATTTTATTTGCCACAAGTACACTTAGGTACAAAAAGTATCCAAGAATACTTTTTTAATCTTGTATTTTGTGATGTGTATTTTTGTATTTTGTGAGAAAACAATACTAGAACAAATATTATATACAGCTACGATGGTAAATAAGATCACGACCTTGTTGATACTGAACAGTCAACTAGTCTCTACATACATGTGCATGTCAGACACCAGAGGCAGAGTGGCACAATTTGTTCCAACCCTTTTCTACTCCCCAAGGAGGTCTAGCGACCCTTTTAACCAGTACTGATGCAAAATTATGAGACTTTGTAGTTTAGCTGCTATTTTCTATAGCGAGGTTGGAATATTTACACTCGGCAACTCTTAACTGGGACGGTAAGTCCCGTTAGTTGCATTAAGGGAGGTATTTCGATATATTATAAATAGTTCCTGTCATATATTTTGAACCCAAGACGTGATGGAAACGAGGTCTTGCTACCCGTAACAACCTGTGCTATCCTCCCTGTGCTAGCCTGTAGAGTTCATTTTTGGACGACATGTTTGGGATATTTGTCGATCCGATAACTATAATATAGGTAGGTGTGGTCAGACGTTCATTCAGACCAAACTGACTTCTTTTTCATCCTAGCGTTTCGCGCATCGAAGCTTTTAACTTGGTGTTTGGGGTCTAATTTACCAGTCTAACGGCGGATTTGACTGACCAAACAACTAACATGCAAATACATATGTATATTGTATTCATTTGTTGATAAACTCAGATTGCACATACCAGTATCAAATCCGTAGTGATTAAATCGATCGTTATCAAACGAAATTAAATGAAAACACGAATTAAAATATACCTACTTGATGAATGACCTGTCATATAACTTATGTGGAATGGTATTCACTAAACGAAATCACTGAAATAAACTCACTGAATATGAATGGCTTGTGATTACAAACTATTTCAGTGAATATTGCTTACTTTATTACTGTTTATGATGAACCTAAAATGATTTAATGAAATATTTATACAGTTTAATGAATACCCGATGGACTCTATTCTCTGTTCTAAAGCGTTATCCCGACATTCCCTACTACCTTTATAGCTAATACTTCGAGGTCCAGAAGCCACTATTCTAGTCTTTCTAACTTTTTAATCGGCATATTATGGAAGCGACTATCGTCTTTACTTCCTAACCCAGAAAGACAACCCTGTGCTGGAGCTTCATCAGTTGTTGCATGTGCATTAATCGCAGTCGCATCCAAAGCTTTTCAACTTGGAGTCTGGGGTCTGTTTTACCAGTCTAACTGTGGATTTGGCTGTACACACTCTGTTTTTTAGGATTCCGTAGCCAAATGGCAAAAAACGGAACTCTTTTATAGATTCGTTATGTCTGTCTGTCTCTCCGTCCGTATGTCAAAGCACTTTTCTTCAAAACTATAAGGCCTATTCTGAAACTTGGTAAGTAGATGTATTTTGTGAACCGCATTAGGTTAAAGAATTTCACAGAAAAATAGAAAAAAAGCAACAAATTTTGGGGGTCCCCATACTTAGAACTGAAAGTCAAAAAAATTTTTTTCGTCAAACCCACACGTGTGGGTTATCTACATATATTAGTTTCTAAGCTGAATAGTTTACGCCAGAGGCACTTCCAAAGTGGAAAGTGCCCCCCCCCCCCTCCTCTAACTTCTAAAAAAAATATATGATGTACATTGCCATGCAAACTTCCAACGGAAGTTAGTTTTAAGGAGATCTAGTAATTAGTTTGTTTTAATACGTCATTAACCGCAATTTTCGCCTTCCATTAAATTTTTTATATTATGTTACTCGCTGCTATAGAACCCTTCATGGGCAGTCCGACTCGCACTTGACCGCTTTTATTTAATAAAAAATACGGGGATTTTTCACTAGAAGTAATTGCTCAAGTCAGTTCCTTAAAGTAAACGCACCTTAATCTTAACCTTTACATTACACCAGAAGGTAGTAAAATCAAAGTAATATTGTTCTATGTCAGAATGGGTTTCATCTAATGTAATTATGCCAACGCTTAAATTTTCCTGTTACCCTATACCGGGGCTGGTAATATTACTTCGTGACATTAACTGCCGCTGTCTCGTCTGTTTCCATTTAAAATGTTCTCGATTATTCTACAAAAGGCCGGTCGTAATAATATCTTGCATTTTTATTATAACTTGTGATCCGTTGGAAGGCTTTTTTTGCAACTCGATTAATATTTATTCGGTCAGTAAAATAAACGCTCGACTAGGGAATTATTTCCGTACTGCGGGCGTTTTCAAACCCTAAAATGGACACAAATATTCATATTTTACCACTAGTTTATTTCGAAAATAGTTTTTCGTTTGTTAGGTAACCACTCGAACTGTAACTCTATTTTTACGCTTTCACGTAGTGCTAGGTACAGTCAGCATCAGATCGATCTTGATCAACAAAATACTTAAAATGTTCTTAATTCCTTGATTTCCCCACTACCTGTTGACTTATTGTTTTAATATTTGTTACACATTTAAGTTCGGACAATAACACAATTTGATTCTAGAAAACAGTTTGATTTGCTCTTAGTTTTAAGATCAATTTGAGACTTTATAGCCAAGATATTTCTGACGCTGACTGTACTAGGTGTTGCACACCCGCTTGAAATACTGGTCTAGAATCAGAAGTGGCCAAAGTGCTAATAATGCAGACTGTAACTAATAATCTATCTCTATTTTAAATTCTATTATTAACTATTAGACAGCCTCCATGGCATGGCGGTTGTGCACGCGATTGCTACGCAGGAGGCGCGGGTTCGATTCCCGCTCAGTGCAAATATTTCTATGCATGAATATGGCTATTTGCATTGGTCTGGGTGTTTTTATGTATAGTATGTATGTATTTACAAAAAAAAAGTAAGTATATTTATCCGCATTCTAGATACCATAACACAAGCTAGTTAAGCTAAGCTTACCATGGGTCTAGATGGCGTTGTGTGGAATGTTGTGGCATATTTATTTATTTATTTATTCGTTAGTACACATTTGCGTAGTTTGTTGTGTAGTTTGACTTTTATGGGCTTAAAACCCCAATCCTAAGAGGCAGTGGCGAAGGGTGGATTTTTTTAAAAGGGAAGCCGAACGTAAGAAAAAACCTTACCATGGCCGATTGTAATGTGTAGGTACTCCTTTCAAAAGCTGTGACTGAATGGGTTGAGGCTTAGGTCCAAATGGTTGAGGAAATTTCAACCCACATTTACTATACGTGTAAGCACTGATGATTATTATAACAGTGTCTTTCCAGTGTAATGAAAGTGGCTTTGAAAAAATAAGACTTCAGCAGTTCGACTACCACTAACGTCGTAAAATCCTAGAAATCGTTCTTCAATGCCAGTTTCAGTTTCAGTTGCTCCCTATGGCTTACGTCAGGTGTTTCGTCAATCATAACCGATACAAATTGAGCTTTATCTATCTCTAATCTAATACGATCTCTTAAAACGGATGCAATGCTATGTATTAAATCGTTTTGAATGTCGCTACAAAGACCAGAAAATACGGGATTTTGCATTGAAGAACATTGTTCTAATTGTGAGTCCATTACTGAATCGTATTTACTTAAATATAATAAGGTTTCGATATAATTCCCGCGGTTATCAGAACCTGAACTTTCATCGTGACCGCGAAAAGCTAACACTTGTTTACCTAAAAAAATTACTGTAGGTATCTATAAACCGTTTCATTAGATTTCTATTACGATCTACTTTTCGATTATGTACTTCATAGGTATTCGTGAAAAATGTTTCGATTCTAGTTGTCCCGAACTCATGTAAAACTATACAACTACGGATATGTTTCTCAGTTTGAACATGTTTTTTTGATGAATTCGATAAATTGTTTATGTCACTATATCCTAAATGACTCCATATACTCTTAGAATCTGAGAATAAAACAATACATTCTATTTAATTTACAACTGCCTGTGAGCCACTTATATTTATCGTAATGAGATATATTAAAATGTTTCGTAAATCCATCGCGCCGTTTATATTCTATATTCATGACCGGGCGGGCTCGGCCTAACTGAACTACATGTTTCTTATTTTCATAATTTAATTTCGAGAAAGATGTTTTCTCACACAACAAATAATCAGTCAGACAACAATCTAATGCTATTAACGCCGCCATTATAACAGCAAAATACACTACAAATGCTTATAATACAACGACTACTTACCAAAATATTACGTAGATACTACGACAGTATAATGTCAATCAATGCACAACAGTCAATACACTACACAACACAAGCACAAATTATACTTAGTAATAACTACTTTACACAAAAAAGCGAATTCTAACTTATTTATAATATAACATAATAATTATTGATGAAATCAAAAATGAATGTCAAAATTGTGGTGAGCAATTGAATTTGATTTGAATACATCGCTCATTCGCCTCAACTTCAGTGTATGTAAACAAAACAAACTTCACATTAGTGCTCTCTCGCTCTCGCAAATTCTTATCGTATATTCTCTCTCTGTCATAACTCGTTGAACAGCGGCTTAATGTCGCTACATATTTCTACGAACACTACTAAGAAAAATTGCGCATGTGTGCGTGCGACTGCGTATTAAACAAGAGTTACCGATTCCGATTTTGGTAGCCGGCTTACGCGCGCGTTCAGACAGAATCATACAAGAGGTTTCCTTCCTTAATTGAGAACTAGATGGCGTTATGAGAAATATGTGTAATATGTATTGTATGTAAATTATTATTATTAATTGCGATTTACGTAACAGAATACTTTTTGTTTTATATTTTTGTGTATTGAATAGATGTGGTTTCATTGATTTATAATTTATTAATAGACAATGCTTAGGGGTTTTTGCAAAGGTAAGCCGGTAGGAATCGGGTTATATGGACACTTCGCCACTGCTAAGAGGTAAGTTAGTGTTAGAGCCTCTTTCATTAATCATCAGGTGAAATCTACCTGATGATTAACGCTTGGGCTTGATCCCCGAAGACCTTTGTGAGCATAGATGAACCACCATCGCCTTAAAGACGGATAAGAAGGGAAATTTGAATAACATCGGGCGTGTCTCAGTAGCCGAGTTGGTCAAGGCATTCCCCCTGTAAGGGAAAGATCGCGGGTTCGAGTCCCGCCCGAGAAGATTCTTTTACCCTATATATTCGACATACATCTAAAGTTTAAAAAATATAATTACCGGATTATGCTATTGTGATGAATGATGCATTCTTTTAATACCGAACGCACGTAGTACTCTTTGGTGTAGGCATCAATATAGTTGTTTTCAGCTATGTCTCTGTGACGTCGGCGCTCGGCGAGAAGTTCAAAGTTGCGTAGATTGAACGCCAGTATTTCTATTTGTCCAACTGTGAAGAAGAAAACTTGTATTGCTTCGTTATAAAGAGTGAAACGAATACCAGAAAAAAGGCTGCTTGGGTCCTAGAATCTGTACTTATGTATACCTACAATAATCGATATTAATATTATAAAAAACGTAACGTACGAAAGTAACTCTCTCTGTCTGTCTGTTACCAAATTAATATCAAAATGATAGGACACGTAAGAGTATACGCAATGATTTAACAATAATTTTAGACAAATCATCGGCACAATAAAGTTATGGCATACGTTTTCGAACAAAAGATACAAAGAATGTCCAACTTTTAATCCGGTCAATTTAAACCAAAAAATGGGAGTGAAGGTACATAAATTCCCACCAAGCTGAAAATGAGTAAAATTGTTCAAAACATAATTATAAACAATACCTGAAAGTTCCCCATCATTCCCGTGTAAGGAAATTTTTTTATTAAAAGTTAAAAGTAAAAGTTATAACATTTTGAATCGGTATGTCTCAGAAACGGTGGCTCGTAGGAAAAAACTATTGATTCATTTTTATAGATAATTTTATAATCTACAATTTTTTTTATGATAAACTTACCGTTTTGCTGAAAATCGCGAAAAACTCATTTTTTTGACCTTTGACCTTGAATTTTTTTTTTCCTTACACAAGAATGATGGGGATCTTTCAGGTATTGTTTATAATTATGTTTGGAACAATTTTACTCATTTTCAGCTTGGTGGGAATTTATGTACCTTCGAATGTCTAAATTGACCGGGCTATTTTAATTTGAGAACGCATATTCTTTTACATTTCACACGTACAAATAAAGTTAAATTTTATTCTGTTCACTGTTTGCAGTCCCCAACTTCGTCACACTTATTTTAAGATGTTAAATATTTGAAAATATTCTACACAACGCTATCTAGACCCATGGTAAGCTTAACTAGCTTGTGTTATGGAATTGAGAATGCGGATAAACATACTTAGAAACTTGTTTTTTTTTGCAAATAGTCATATTCATGCACACAAATATTTCCTCTGAGCGGTGACAATCGCCTCCTGGGTAACAATCGCGTTCACTACCACCACGCCTCAGAGTCTGTTATTATATTATAATTTTCGTTACGATAAATGAAATGTTCATTCATTGTGTAAAAGTGACACATATTGTAAGTACTGTCATGTTCAGATGCCTCTACAATACAAGCTCTGAACTTATTGTTCAAGCTACCTACAGTCACTGTGTAACAAGCTGTCAAATAGATATTCTGTTTTCAATTTGAGATCATATAAGGCCGGTGAGTAAATGCAAGTGGTAACACTAAAATTACACATTATTCAACTGTATAAAATTAAAAATTAATGAAATAAAAAAATACTACCTATTAATAGTTTTTTTCTTTAGGTTACAAACTGAATCCCCCCACCTTGCAGGTTTATATTAATTCATGTACCTATATTACATTGGTGTTGTAGCAAATAACTACAGATACTTTGTAGCTTGTGAGTTACAAACACATTGTAGCAGATATACTCGTAGAGACGGATATCTCGTAGCAGATGGCTACGAAAATTATCGTAGATGCTGCTTGTTATTTTTTACTACAGTACAATTGAGACTTTTTCGAAACTTCCTAAGGATTTTAAGTATTTCGGGAAGGGTGATACGTTTGCATAAAGTTATATTCTATACAGAATAGGACTCAATTTTAGCTTTACTTTTTCGGAGTTCCTTTTATGTCACTTTAGAATTTTCGAAGGTTGCAATTGCACGAATTGTCGCACGTTGTGTACACGGACACTGCTGAGGCACTCCTCCCAATCTCGGAATATCTTTTTACAGTAGTTATTTTTGAAACAGTTGAAATAAAAAATCACCTGGTTTTCCTGATTTAGAGAATATAAGTTCATTTTTTTAAATATATACAAGTGATTGCATAACTTCCTCTTACTCATAAGTTTGTTTAAATCATCGGAGTACGTCTGTACAAACTTTGAGTGGATTTTAAATCATGTGCCATCCACTTTTTCTTGTAAATTTAAATTGGAAAAGTTAACATCTCGAATGGGAATTGCCTCACCGCAATCCTGGTGGAATACTCTACAGAGTACAGAGTAAGAGATGAACGCAGACCAACATTTTAATGCAGTTCGGTTGGTATAGTGGTTTTATAACGCTGGACTATCCTGGGTCTCTCCAAAGGTCCGATAAGCGTTCGTAGAAGTCTTTCACTGTAAGTCCCCCTGACAGATCGAACGACTTCGGGTTCGATCTCCGCTTACTTACTGCCAGCAGGGGACGCCGCGACAGGACGGGTGATCGATCTCCGCTTAGTCAAAAATATTTGTGTATTAGTATGTATATTTGCTTTGATATTGGTATTTCTATTTCTAATACGTATAAAATTTTCCCAAAAAATACTTATGTTTAATCTTTTTCTAGAAATCATAACAGAAGCTAGAACCTTGGGGTCTAGAAAACACTGTGGTAATGGGTACTTCAAAATCTATTCTTTAACAAGTCCGTCCCCCATGAGCGCGGGCCTGGGGGTGACGGGTGAAGCCGCCTGTCACCCCAGCAGAAGCAGGCCACGGTGACGGCGCGCTAAGAAGCGCGCCTCCCCATTCAGCCGGGTCAGCCGGGGTGCGAAGGATATGTCGATGACAACCTCACCTCCGGCCTAGCACCACGACCCACAGTCGGCGTGCGGTTTTAGTCGGTTCGAGTCCGACATAACCTCCCCTTCCGGCTCCGGCAGGGGGGTATCCGAGGGGATTTCCGCACGAAAAAAAAAAAAGTAATCGAATACATAGGGAAAAAGAATCTTCTCGGGCGGGACTCGAACCCACCGAACCCACAGTCTTTCCCTTACAGGGGAATGCCTGACCAATTCGGCTACCCATCATGGTCAGGCATTCCCCCTGTAAGGGAAAGACTGCGGGTTCGAGTTCCACCCGAGAAGATTCTTTTTCCCTATGTATTCGATTTGTATAGTTAGCATACTTAATGCTGTAAAAATTCCTTCAACTTTAACAAGTAAACTATATAAAGCAGTTCGCATGTTTGTGAACAAAAGAACGTAATCACAATCACTATTGTGATTCTCAAAAAATCACGTTAATAATGGAAAAGTGATTATCTTACTTGCAGAGGCAACAAAGGCTGCTAATATCGTGTCCATAACACCATCTATAATGCACGTAGCTGGTTTGTAATAAATCTGTGGAACCAAAGATTATTTGATTATTCAATACATTATTCTCATTAGAGCCGGGTTCAATTAATCTGCGATCTATTGTTGGCCGTTGTTTGCCCGATGAAACTAATTTATAGGGTTTGGTTTGCAGTTCAACACTTCAATAAGTGAGGCATGAAACGTGATTTGCTATCTCTATGATGTTCATTCGAAATATAATCATTAATTTATGACATTTGTAGCGATATATTCTTCAATTAATTCACGAATTAACACTTCAATAAGTGAGGCATAAAATGTGGTAGTCCATCTCTGTGATGTTCAATGAAAATATAATCATTAATTTATGAAATATATTTGTCACGAATTTTGGACCAATTACATTAGATTTATGGTTAAGTCCACTTTTAGAAATGTTTTCTATGTGTTAATCCAAGATAAGCCAAAATACTAAAATGGCCAAGGAAAATAATAACCACATTCTCTTAGAAAAACAAAAAGTACTAGCGTTGTTCTTGAGCGATAACAGTGACAAATTAATTGCAAACGCAAGTAAGTGAAGCTTTGATCGAGACTTCGGTGACTTGCGCTTTCAAGAGCTTTCCGCTCACTACTAATCATAGATTATATTATATACTTAAGACGACAAATTGATCAGGCAATATTGTCATTAGCAGTCCCGATATTCCTAGAGCTTACTGGTGTTATAATTGCGTTCTGGTCCCTTATTCTGAGTGACAAAACTTTTCGTAACTACGCGCGTTCTTTAAAGCGTGCATTTAAGGTCCTCTAGTTTTATGTTAACCAATTATTGTGATCCAACGTTTTCTCACGTTACGACTGCATTTGATACTCGTTGTCACTCAGAAACCTGGCCCTCGATTCTACTAAAGCTAAACCATTGTGGTGCCGCAATCACTGCATAAAATTACATTAACTTTTAGACTTTATTTCTATACAGCTAAAGTCTACAATGAAATGAAAACAGTTTCATTACACTTTTTCAATTTCTCTGCAAAAAGTCTTTTTATTTTGAACTTTAAATGCATCGCTTTAAAGTCTATTATTTATTGCCGTTTTTTGCAATGGCAATGGTGGCACCATAATGTTTTGGCTTTAGCAGAATCGAGGCCCTGGGCTTTAGCAGAATTGAAACCTAAATCTTGGCGGCCTCATTAGATGATTATTCTTTTGATTCAAAGATTGTTCTTCAATCGTGAAGAATAAAGAATCGCAGTCTACCCGGAATTAGTGAAAGGACTACATCCTTTTTGTAGTTTTACAAAAAGGATGTAGTCCTTTTTGTAAAACTACAAAAATGATTATCAAGCCTAGAGAAATGGCTATGAGGGTTTTACCAGGGACTATCACGACGGATAACCGTGCGATATTAATTGGTTCGATCCCGATATAGCCATTCCTAGTTCCCCAGAATCCCTAGCAGACTACCAATCATAATGCAGGTACTTACCTGCGGTTTGAAAATAAAACTAAATAAGCTCTTAACCAATATCAAATAATTTTTCAATCTCCGTCAATGGCCTCTATTTTGCTAAGCGATATTACCTGCATATAAAAATTCAATTAAAATATGAATGATCGAGTTTTATGTAAGCAATTCAACTCACGTGATGGATGTATGCGGCCACGTATGCTGGTGTTTTATATACATCAAAGTTTGGGTATTCCACGTTCGTAGGCAAAATGTCGAAATGTTCAGTTAAAGGCAATATTATTCCAACTGGAAAGAAATTAATATAACGTTGTAAAATGTTATGAAGTTCCCTTTTGAATGTAACATTTGTGGAGGTTAACAATACACCTTACGGTACCTGATTTGCTTATATTATATACAAATTTACAAAATCTTTACATACATATACTCGCGTCTGTGAATCTCCGAAGGGTTGGCAGAGGTGTATTAAGACCCACGTGTCATCAACTATGATTTTCGGTAGCAGATAATAGGAATCGTGCCTATTGTCGTCTAGCGGGTACTTTGTCTTGTCCTGTATGTTAACTGTCGGATGGAGAACAGCCTTATCACTTGGTCGCCTTTTACGACATCCACAGGAAGACCTGGGGTGGTCCTATTCTACGCCACCGGGAACCAACAAATCCTTAAAATAGTAGGTTATTGGTAATTTGCAAAAATTTGACATGGGTTTATTGTATTCTTATTCATTCAGGAGACAATATATATGCCTATTGAAACTTACGCGGAACCCAGAAAATATGAGGCAATAGATAGGAGATACCAATTAAAACTGCTCCCAAAACTTTCGATTGATAACACCAAAACACTAATCAACTAGTAAAACAAAGAAATTCGACTGAAAAACACAAAAGAAAAAGTTACTGAACCGTTATAAATATGCCCATTTGAATATACAGATACTTATTTGAACTAGAGGCATAGTTTACTACATACGTGATAATATTTTAGAAGGCATTAGTCAGCCTTTGGGTGAAGGGTATTACGTGATGCATAAATTCTACGAAATTCCCATAGGGGCCTTTTCCAGAGGACACACGTTCATACAAGATAAAATAAATTGCGAATGATGAGTTTACTATAAATATACAGGCCACAGTGGAGAGCTTGTCATAGGATAAGTAGCTAAAAGGAGCTATCTCTGTATGCGCAGTCATATCATTATAATGTTAGTTATTTACTTTTTGGTATTACGAGTACTATTACGCTTCAGTATCTTGCTTAGATAGTTAATCTTCTCAATCATTTCGAGTATAAGCAAAAGAAACCCTGTGTCAAGACAGAAGAAGTCCATTCAATTCTTAATATTTTATTTCAAAATCAGTATTCAGCTTATATACCGTGCTTGATACTAACGAAGCTAAATATATTTGTATTTAAATAAAATCGGAGAAGTAGAATAAACTTGAGAAAACTTGCCAAGATATTTCGGATTTGTTAGAGCAAAATTTTTTGAATTTATATCTGTCTGCTTTTTAGTGTTCAAATTTATTTCTGAAAGGGGTACCCTAGACGGTTGTTTATGTGAGCCTTTGAAGCTTAGTGTCGACTAGGGCATAATTCTATGTGAGTCTCTAGGCCCGTGCTTTAATCAACTCAAGCGCTTCAAGCTGGCACATACTATTATGTATATCCGTACACGGGTACACCAACGAATTATTGTATTCTATCTATTTACTAAAAGTTAGTTACAATTACGCCGTATACTGTAATACCCATAGCTGGTCATTAACTCGTTAATACATTAATCGTAGGATTATATTATGCTGCCCCTTCAACCAGACTGGCATTTTAGGGTCGCATGTGACGCCAATCCTTTTCCGCCACTTGGCCTATTGTACCCGGCCACAATGCGTGCTTTGACGTCGTAGTCGATGTCAACAGTTACGTGAAGTCAGATCTCAGGTACTTTACCTGGTCCGTGCGCGCGATCAGGTCAAAGAAATATCATCAGTATATATGAGTAACCGTGGACGTTTCGATGTAGGTTTCTGATACTGTCGAATAAAACGTCTAATATCACACAGAACAAGTAAGAACTAAGGACGAATTCTTGGTGTACCCCAACGGTTAAGGTTTTCGTGTCGTCAACAGTGGTCCAAACCACGGAAACGAAATTGTTGTAAATGTCTCGGGTGGTATCAATGTAAAGCCTCCGGAACTCCCTTGTACCGCAGAGCCCACCAGATCATCGCACAAGAAACATAGGCGATGGCCTTCTGCTTGTCTAGAAATAGGCAGTGCAGAGGTGCGTTCTTCGTACTGTATCTCTCTGCGACAATCATTAGGGCGAACGTCATTGTCCCGTGCCCTTGACGAAACCCATAGTGCACTCTGCTGTCGAATCCGGGAGTCGATTGAAAAGTAGAGTACATGAGTCGAGAGCAAGTTGTGTTTCCTTCGGGCGACGTACTTCGAATCCTCCGCTTTGCTATTCAAATAGCGCCCTCGTCGTAAAATTACTATTTTTCTCCCTTAACAAGGGAGCAAAATCTACTTTTTCTTCCATTTGGATGATACACACCCACACACACATACACACACTATTTAGACTAATAAATTTTGAGTTATCACTTTTGCTTTCATGGTTTGTACCCTTATTTAATGTTTACCACGTACTGAGGTTTTGGGACCTGCAACGCTGAACGATGTAAAAAACATTGTTTGTCAACATGCCTGTAATATCCATAACATAACATCATAACATAAACTCACGCCTATATTACCCGAAGGGGTAGGTAGAAGTGCTAGCACTCACATTTCGCCAGTTATTCGCTATATTATCCACTGTAATTTATACCCGTCTTTTTTGTTTCTAATACACCTATTAACTTACAGAACCAACAGTTTTTATAAGAAGATGCAATTTTTATATAGTGTTATCGGATTAGCGATTAACTTTAATTAAAATAAAGCAAATAGTAGGTAGATATGCAGGATTTTATCTCACCTGATACAGCTCCGACACACATGGTGGCATAGGAAGTCATGACAAAACGGGCAGTTTTAATACTTTTCCTAATTATGTCTCGATGTTCCGCCTCCTTCGGCCTAAATTCATCCCGATGTAAATACTTTAACAGGTTCTCCACTTGATTTCTGTTCAGCCAAAATACAGCCACCTTGAAGTACGTATACATTTCACTCAAGAATAAATACAACCTAAAAAAGAAATATGTACTTCACTCACATATTCAGTAAACTATAACCCATCGCCGTATAATAAAGCACATTTGGCGGAACGACTTAAGCAAACAAAATGTAAGTATACGAGAAAATATCTAGCTACCCCTCGGCAACATCTCCAATATTTTCTCTTCGCCTTAGCAGATAAACAACTTCCCCGATGCCCGGCAAAAAACACACTAGCCATAACACGACCAATGTGTATATCATTCGGAGCCAATATTTGAGGCCTTTTGGTGAAAAAGTGTTGAACCACATGCCGTAAAACTTTAGCCAATAAATGTGTACGGCGAGGTACAGCCGGGGGTTCAAGTCGTCCCATGGTTCGATAACCCCATAAGGTAGAATGGGTTTCAAAAAAGTTAACTTTTCTTTCACATTGTCTGTTAGAATAATCATTTTTGTTCTTATGTTAAAATGAAGTGAAGTCTTCAGCGTGCAATTTGAGTATGTTCCTTGTATTTCATCATATTATTCTCCTTTGTACAAAAACAGAATGAGGAGGGTTGTTAAGTGGGTATCGTACATTATATTGTGATAATGTTTGTTAAGTGGGAGTGCTTTGAAAATTACATTTATACGTACACTGTGTTAATGCACGAATTAAATGGACCATGGACCCTGCTAATGAAGACGTGCTAAGATATGGAATATATTTCTATTAATTGATGGTTCCCAATTTTTGAAAGCATTATTCAGTATATTTAACTCTAAATCTGTACGGTTTCATGGGCGTATAAATCAAATAGTGTTCGTCTACTTTTATATATGCTTACAGTAGCCCATTATCATCATCTCACTCTCCTTGAACCAATGTTCAGTCAAACACAAAATGCCCACATTTAATTCCTCTTGGAATAATTTAACTACTAATTCCCTGCCGGGAAGGCCTTGTATGTTTTGATGAGCTATCTTTAGCTCAGGCATTCCTGTTGTCTGAACATTCAGTTATAGTCATATAACTATGATACCCACTATGATTCCCATAATAGTTAATTTTTATGATTTGAACAAAATAACTTAAATTTATAATCATTTTAATAACAATAATAAATGTTTTAGATACCAAAGTACAGTGCTCACTTTATTGGTCATTACGAGTTGCGCCGCTGCCAACTATGTTTCTATTTTATTAGACACAGAGCTCTTTCATTTTATCACTAATATTTTGCCTGCGAGAGCTTATCAGAAGCAAATGGTGCAAAGAAAATAATATATTCACGTTTATGTAATATTTAAATGCTCCTACTGCCTCTTTTCAGAATTTGGAGACTGTACAATTGGCCTGAAGTTAAGCGTAATGATGCCTTTATTTGCTTTGTAAAGACGGGCTTAAAAGTTAACATTATCAAGTATTTTATTCGAAAGTAAACAGTGATATGCACGCCCCTTAAAAAGAGTTAATTTAATATGTCGACAAAGGCAATTATAATAATTACAACAGCAATGTAATTACCGCTATAAGAAAAGGCACCGCTGTCTTAAATACGTATAATTGTGTTTTGAAAGAGGTTTCTTGATATTCATAATTCTCGAGCAAAGTACAAAGGAGATTTCCAAGCAAATTAGTCGGTATTAAAATGAAAATTTCAGGAAATTACTGAGAACTGTTTGAACTGCAATCTGAATATAGGTAGGGCATTTTCCGCATGTCCTTGCTGTTTAGATGAGCTTCAAATAAACTGAATCTTCCTATCTACATTGGAAATATTTCACATTTATATAGGATATTTTGCATTTTTACATTTTATACAGTCATAATCACAACTTTTGGGAATGATGTAAGGCGAAACCGGTCAAGTTCAGAAATAAAATTAAACTCTGTGGAAAATTACAAGTGATTCCACCAAGTGCCATCAATCTCCAGTATAAAGAAATCTATTTTATTTGGATTATATAAATGGCAAACCTCGTTTACATATTCGGTCAATGAGCATCCTGACAGTGACGGTAAGGAAGTTATCAAACCCTAAATTCCACAGCGTTGGCGTTAGACCTCTCGGTGAAGCGTGATGACCTAGTTTTAGTTTAGTTGGACCTACTGCGAAATTTGAAGTAAATGTTAATAAAATAATCACGAGGGTTTTAATGTTAAGACAACCAGCCGGTGCCTATTGAAGGCGTAAAAACATCTAACTGGCAAGAAGAAATTTGTAAAACTCCACTTGGCAGAAGTAGTAGGAATAAAACACAGTGTAACGTGCTAGCATGTGATAGATGCTATACGATCCATGGTTCGCCCTTAGCCATCTCATCAGGTGAATTTTCCACACTTTTAGATTCAATGAAACAGCACGATCGTCCGTTGCGGATATTGAGTCTGAAAAAGCCTATTTTTTCCCAGATGTTTTCACGCATATGTATGTTTGTACAACCAATTGTAATTTGTAATTGCTATCGCTATTCAGCGGGGTAACGCCGCCAGCCTTTTGGGCACGGTACCGGTAGAGGTCGATGGGGAGGAATTCTACGATGCCTAAAGTTACAGTCTCTTCCACCCCTGTTTTTCTTTTTCTTATTTATGTATATATTGTACATTTAGATATATTGCTATACCTTATTAATTAGTGAATTAGAATAAATAAATATAATGTCAACCTATGTGAATATGTGATTATGTATGTAGTTTTTATTGTTCCCCTCTACAGGCCTAACAGCTGGACGGATTTTTATGAGTGGGGTCTAAAATGAAAGATATTTATCTCCTAAGTGTCATATGGTACATAAAATGTCAACAAAAAGTATACAGTGGATATTATGTAGTAAAATAATGTGTGTGGACAAAAAAAAATTGCTCAAGCTTATTAAGTAGGATATCAACATGTAGGGAATCAGAAAGCGATTACCAAAACATATATTTCATATCATAACTAATGATTATATAATTAAAAACCCTGACTGCTGTTTAAAAAATCGAAGCAAGCTTGATAGCAGGCGGTAGCCATAAATTTTCATCCGGTTTATGATTGGCAAATGGGTACCGCCTGCTAACAAGCTTGTTTCGATCTTTTAAACAGCAGTCGGGTTTTTCATTTTTTAATAATTAATTTTATTTACCTACTTGTGTGTAGAAATTCTGAGCCTGGAAAAGTAGGTACGTCATTCGGTCAGTGGCAGCTGTCATGAGAACATTCGTGTTCTGGGATAGTTTCAAGGGTTAACAGTTTGGACAGTTTAACATTAGGTAACTGATATCCTCATTAGTCGGGTTGAATGTGCTATTTAGCGATATTACTATATCCCGTGTAAACTTTTTTCGAGATATATCTCTTTCAAATGCATTTTTTACACACTAGGTGTAATTACACTTATAGTACTTCTGATACTAATGACATTGTACGGTACCTACACATGTATAATTTTACAAATTCAGCCTGTCGCTGAACCAACCGCTTATATGTGGGGGTGACCGGTGGAGCCGCCTGTCACCCTAGCAGAAGCAGGCCGCGGCGGCGGCGCAAAATGCGCCTCCCCGTAACCGGGGCTAGATGCGGACATTTTGGTCCCCACAACCCGAAGGGGGCCATCTAGAAAGAGATGGTCCTGGGTCTGTCGGGGTGCGAGAGATATGCTTTTGGCAATCTCACCTCCGGCAACCAAGGACCCAAGATGGCGTGCGTTTTAGTCGGTTCGAGTCCGACATAACCACCTCCACCGGCTCTGTGGGGGTGGTATCCGTGGGGATTTATCGCACGATAAAAAAAAAACCGCTTATATGTGGTAGATAGGACAAAATTTTTGCTAGCTTTCTGATTAAATACTGATTTCTGACAAAATTTTTGATTGACTTCAAGCAAAAAAAACACAACAATGAAAACATATTCGAACAACAAAAAATATCGACACGAAAAACCAGCATTCAATTTGATTTCATAAATAAAGATGTAACTTCTGAGTTAATGTCGTTGAATTCTCAATTTGATTAAATATTAATGAGAAGAATTTAATCAATAGAGTGTCACTCAGAAATTTATTCTGTAATTGCGGTCGGAGAAAAAATAATAAATCATCTGTCAAATGAGGAGGCACCTTTCAGCGGTGAAGGGCGCTGACTGATCGTCGGCTTACACAAAATATATTATGCAAAAAAGTGATAAAATATGAAACGATTTATGCGAATCGCACAAGCGCCGTCGAATTTACATAATCACCGTTCGCACAGGCCTCACACAAAATGAAATACGTGATCTCCAAAACAGTAAAAATATATTTAAAACAGTTTTAACCGCCTTCCTAGAACAATTTAAATTAGGTATTAACCAATATGGAAGTTATAAAAAGTGCACAGAAGTAAATTAAAATGTTCGAATTTATTTTACACACTGCTAGCAATCTGCGGTGAAAAATAGATAAATAATCATATTTGAACGGGTTTCAAAACGTATAATAATTTGAGCTCAATCGATGCAAATTTTATCTGTTTTGAAGCATACATAAACCAACTTAATATTTTTATGTAAGTATGGATATTGTTCAAATAAATTCAAAACACCAACTTAACATGTTATAAAATAAAAACTTTATTACTAGCCGAATGAGAAGTGCCTATCTATGTTTATATGAACGTAAAGAAACTTTTATAGCTTTTATATAGCTTTATTATGTTGTTAGGGGAAAGCAAATTATTTTATATTGTTAAAGTGCCCAAGCGTGTATACTTAACGATGTTATTTTTGTTTTATTTGTTTATGTACGATTCGATACTCATAATAATATTTTATTTGTTCGCAATATCTTAGCTCCATATTCACTGAGAATTTATCAAGAGTATCTGATCTATATCTTGTTAAATTTAGGTTCGCAGAGCCTTACCAATATCTTCCGTGTCAACATTAACCTCACCTATAGTAGGTGCCAGAAGGGAAGCCCATAACCCGATTCCTGTCGGTTTCCCAATGTTTCGAATGGTGCATGACAATATAGTTCAACGCAAGTGTTATTTTTCACTTTTTACCCACAATTTTACCCTTCGCAACATTTCGGTGCACCTACTAAACAAAGTCTCAGTCAGTGACAACTGACCACTTTTCAACGTTTTCTCATCATTTCGGATTATTCTATTTTATTTGTGCATTTTGTAGACCCGTTCGTGTGAAACTTTATTAACATTTTAAAGAATAAGAAAAAGAAAGGCAAGAATGTGCTATGTAGCATGTAGGGAACTGAGTCCTCAGCCCGAACAAGTATGGTGAGTGAAACCTCAGAGCCCTACTAGTGTCTAATAAACAAAGTTCACTTTAATAACACGGCATTTGATTTCTGATTCAGATATTCAGATCCGTGTCTGTGAATGAAACGATTATCGAGGCTGATAAGGGAAGGAAATGAATGGCCAACACAATGATTGTATTGTCAGGTATTGTTTCAGTTGGCTGCCTCTAGGTATAAGTATTAATCACGGTGTATGTATAGGTGATGTACTTGTGACTTAATTAATTTTGACTCCAATCTATGTAGGGTGCCTTTTTGTATTATTGTTTGTTTATCAGTTAAGCATTGTTGATGGTCCAGTGGTCTTTTGTGTCTTCTTTTTATTATATTTTGCGCAGCCTAGACTGGCTGTGCAGAATACTTATGTAATAAGCATTGAAGTAATTGATGCTATGACGGGACCTTACCCGTGGAACACCTAGTGGATCTTCTTTTCTTGAACCCGTGGTTCAGCTAGGTGTTTTATGGCTACTTTCTTAGACCCGTGGTTCAGCTATTGCCGTTTCCAATAACATAGGTACCTACAGTTAACTGTAGATCGCACCTGCAGATAAACAGTCAAGTTTTAAGTATCTGTCACTGCTGCTGTCCCAATATTATAATTACAAATCTCTATCTGTTTCACGGGACAGGCCTTACAATCGATAGGCAATAGGATAACAGATCAATGGTAGAAATATTGGGACACTAAAGTCAGAGATTGGTGACGTTTTCTATCTTTAGTATCCCCAAACTGACAGTAGATACGTTATTGGGAACGGCCGCTAAACGATCCATCGTTGCTCTCTTGGGCCCCTGGATCACTTAGGTTATTCACTAGATGTTTCAGGTATGATAAAATCCGACTTGTACAGTCATCTCACACCTGGAGTCTCTAAAGCTTTAGAACAGGTGTTTACCTAAATATAACACAATGAAAATCTGTTGTATCATCAGTTGCCGTCCGAGTAATCTCGAATACAATTTACTAAAACACGATTCCGGTCCATAAATCAAGCAACGGATTTAAACGGTGTATTTGCAATCTAGATTTCGTTTATTATAATTGCAGATCGCGGTAGAATTTTCAACGGCTAGTGTTTGTTAGGGGAGCTAAGTGTTTGAAGACATTTAAGGTATTTGTATCGCTTACAATTCTTCTGTGAACATCCGACGTTGTGTGAGACAAATGGGTCGTTTTCACGCGATACGCCGCCATTAATTAGATGGTACGCGTGCTGGCCCTGCCGATTGCTATCTGTCAGCGAACACGCGAATGCTTGTTCGCCCCACACAGCTATCAGAGCCAGCGGTTAAAGCAGTTTGTTTATTGACGACCGAAGCTGAACGATAGTACCATTGAATGTGCATACAGTGAACATTTATTTGTTATGGTACTTGTTTTATCATTTTGGAGCAGCAGTAATAACTACACAATAACTTTTCAGTTTTGAGTCTAGTTATATTTTATTTAAGTATGTTTTGATGACAAATACTCAGTACCTACCTACATGGAGTAAGCAAACCGTTTACAGTTGATGTTAAAGGACAGAAAGAATTCCGACACTTCTGGAGGAGTGACTCCATGAATAGTAATTATTTTGAATTACTGAGCACCCATTAATACGTAGAACCAGAAGATATTCTTTGCATGTAGCGTAAAACCACATCGCTATTGTATTATTTATTACAGTCATCACTCTAGATTTCTGGATATTAATAAAACATCCTATATAAGCATGCTTCAACAGGATGTATAAAACCCCGTTGTTGTTTTGAAACTAAAATGTACTAATCGTATACTGAATTAAATCTACTAAGTTCAAATTTAGGTTGTCAGCAGCTACACTGGTGCTTGCGGTAACATATGCGGCAAATCAGATACGAATCCCTATGCAAATTATATTAGCATACACCCAGTTCGCCGGACTGCTTGTCTCGCTGCATGTGGAGTGTATTGCGTTAGTGCAACCGGCCGTTTTGCAAGTGTGGATATCTTGAT
This sequence comes from Eilema sororculum, assembly GCA_914829495.1. Taxonomy (NCBI): domain Eukaryota; kingdom Metazoa; phylum Arthropoda; class Insecta; order Lepidoptera; family Erebidae; genus Eilema; species Eilema sororculum. Next base: position 10,640,320 of record OU618552.1, on the reverse strand, counting down.
TTTGTTAACAGATCGTGTTACGATCCGTAATGTTAAAAACATGTAGTCAACTCACGCTACGGGTATTGAGAAAATATAGTACAGCGCCCAGTCAGACGGATTGATGACCTGAAATAGATGGCTGGGATAGGCTGGACGCGGAACGCGAAGGTGCCTGTGTACGCACATTAAAAGCATAATGTTCATTGGTTGTATAAGTATTACAAAAGTTTACGTTTCGTGAATGGTTGAATCTTCTCGAATTTTACATATTTTCATTCAGGAAACATTCCTTAATTTTCTTAAAGCAACAAAACTGCATTCAAAGATTTTCGTATACAGGCTTGATGCACGCGGTAATCGAACCGACTAAAACCCGAAAAAAACACATTCTGTATTATTTTTATGACTTCAATCGATAGTGGCAATCATAAGCATCAAATCTATCTAACAAACTTGGTAAATTAAATGAAAGGAAATCCCTGACATTTAAACTTATAAATGTAATGCCAACAGAGATAGCACTTTTACTCAAGGAGTCATGCAGTTACCTTATCAACAATAAAGTTATTTTTGAAGCCAAATATTTCTTAAAATGAGTACCTACTAAATTACTAAACTTTTTCTGGTTTAGAATGTAAGTTTGTTGAGTAATTGTATGAGGTACAAGAAATTTTGGATGTTTGATTGGAAAGCTCTATGCGATAAACTCTAGGTAATCAATCAAGCAATGGCGAGAAAATTGTCTTATTGGATACCTTATAACCAGGTGACCGAACCTGAGACGGCGTGCGGTTTTAGTCGGTTCGAGTCCGACGTAAATACCCCAGCTCACCAGTAGGGGTTTTAATAGCGAGGAAAAATAGAGTGAGAAAAGGAACACAATGAGGCTTTTTTATCTAGTACCCGACAGGAAAGTTTGCGCCAGAGTCACGCCCGTCAATACGCGGGTGATGCCGGATTGGGCTTCTAAGATCTGCTTTGGGCCCTCTACAGTAACAGTACGAATCTTTTCGATATAAGTATAATGACAATTTGAAGTAGCATTACCTCGTTTCTTATCTTCCTTTTTGTGACAGCTTCCGTTGCGTGGCGGTAGTGAACGCGACTGCTACGCAGGAGGCGCGGGTTCAGTCCCCGCTCAATGCAAACATTTGTATGTATGAATATGAATATTTGCATTGGTCTGGGTGTTTCTATGTATAATATGTATATATTTACAAAAAAAAAGTATCTAAGTATGTTTATCCGTATTCTGGATTCCATAACACAAGCTAGTTAAGCTATAGGTCTAGATAGCGTTGTGTAGAATTTTGTGAAATATTTATTATTTATTTATTTTCTACAATATAATAACATTATCCTAGTTAATGTTACATACAAAGGTTGCTTTAGCACACTTGATGGTACTTCACAAACTCGAGTGAGTGCACTCCGGATGCATGTTGCACTCGTAGATCAACTTTTAAGTGCCAATGCTTTGTAAGTGAGATTCAAGTGGGAAACTGTTGAGTGAATAGTTTAACGTAATTAATTATTAATTAGCATGTTTCTCTTTGCCTTGAACATAAAGGAACATGTATTTTGAACCTTATGACTATGAGAAGTAAGGAAACTTATGTGTAAGTGATTTAAGTCTTTAGTCGTTTCAGTCTTCTGGGAACGTTACCATAAGAGGCTTGCAATATGGAGAAATTCTGAGATGCAATTTGGGTTTAGTGTTATTTTGTGTTGCAGTATTACCTAGTTAGTTTACTTTAGTATATATTAGACCTCAACTGTCTTATACGAACTGTCATATGTAATTATGTAAAAGTATATATAAACATACATAAATATTTCGTATTGTTTTTATCAAACGTTTTACTTCTTTTAACTTCTTGTGAGTGTTATATATTATATGTTATTATTTATATTTTATATATTCTATAAATCATCATGCTATCAGGAGTGTCAGCAACGGGAACGGGATGAGAACTCCACGCGGGAGGCAACAGTTATAGTTACATATCTACAATGATATTTTATACAAGATATGTTACGTTCATAGTAACTGACTTCTCAAATCTGATCCAGCAGTCTGTCAGTGCACAATAGTTGACAATTAGCGTTAAAGTAGTACGAAAGATGGGATAAGCACATGAGTAAAAAAGATAGCTATAATTCGGAATGATTCGGACGATTGCGCTTCGAAGCATAGATTATGATTTTGTTGAACAGAAGGGGTATTTCGTTGGTAGGCAAGAAATGAAATTCGATGAAAAAATAATACGTCATTATTTATTTCGGAAAATGATAATAATTCAAAAAGATAATTAGGGAACTTCTCGAAAATAAAACCATAGTGCCGTACTGACGTTATAATCAAAAATTAAACTCCTTCAAATAAATTTAATTTATTTCTTTTCTGCCTCTTAGAAAGTTTTTTATTTTGGGATTATTTTTATGAGCAGAATGAAGCCGAACAGTGGTATATTTGTCAGTTATTTATATTCTTCCTGAGCAATGTTCCTTTTTCCGAAGTATATCTCTCAGTGGCTTCAAAATTATTGCTACAAATTCTGCTGCTTTTTGAAGGTGTCCAGTCAAACTCATTTCGTTGTTCTTTAACAATTGCAATCCACTCTTGAAGTCGAACTTCATTAGTCGGAAACCTTGAAAAAAAAATTAGGTTATTACAATTATTTAAAGGACAACAAATTAATAAAACAAAAATTATGTTACTGAATTTTGAATAACAAATAAAACTGAACAGCAGGTCAAAATTATTACTTTAGTAGGCAGTAAACTGAAAATTACCCTATGTCGCATCTGTACTGATAATCTATGCAAGCAGTGTTGATGTGTCCTTGTCGTGCTCATATCAAAAAGTATTTCTGTCCTTTTTCTTTGCCGCCATTATTTTAAAAATATTAATAAACTAATTTTAATGAAATACACTAAAAAATCGGTAATATTGTATGTACTTACATGTGATAGAAGGTCCTTCGTGTTTTATTGATTTTAGTGTCGTAATTTGTACATTTTTAAAAATACACCATGGCATTTTTATTGCCATTTTATTACGCGCTTACATACGTGACAACTCGGCGTTTGCCAGACATATACTAAATGCGATACGTCCCAATTGGGACGTTTTCGCGTCTTCACCAGGCGCAGTCTAATAACATATCTGCCTCTTTTTTGTATGTAATATCATTGCATATCTACCTATAACGGAACTATATTATAAAGGTACCTATAGTGCGTCAAGTAAGTCGTGAAATTAATGTTGGAGGAACTAATTTTTTTCCTTGTACTTGCAACACTCGATAACTGCCAAACTGAGTAATCAGTTGTCAATTCCTTTAAAATTCTGGCTACGTCGGAGATGTTTCGTATATTATTTACGTGTATTTAATTACTGTTCATCGGATCACAGTTTTGAGTGTAAAAATGAATTGATATGTGAATAATAGTTGTGCGAAACGTGTCGTATTCAAAGTATTTCAGGGATAGTGTGAAACACGGCAGAAGTTCAAGCCGGCAAGCTGCTTTCCGACTTTGACGATTTTGATGGTCAAAATGCTAAATTAACCAGTACGTACATATACTTTAATGTTAAACAAGGTATGGGAAATGTAATCTAATAATAATTATATAATTTAAGTGAATATTTTGTGTTTCAAAGCATTGTTTTCATTTGAAGTGGTTATGTCATTATCCTACGATTATAACAAATCATAGTGCATCACTTTGACGTTTTTGAACATTCTTGATCTAAGTAATTTGTATTAACCACGTAGGCCCAAACAAATTAAAAAATACTCGGGGTATAAATACAGCTGTGTTTATACAGGACTTTTGTATTTGTTTCAGATTTTCAAAAGTAGGTACATTTCAAGACATATCATTTCAGGATGATGATATTGCCAGTGAGTCGGAAACTATCGAAGATAAATTAATTACTTATGGAGTTTCAAGCAGCATTTCAGGTGTTCAATACTCATACCAATAAACTATTCTTATAAAAGATTATTGTTTTAATTTTTTAATACTATATAAATATCGTGAAAATTTCGACTGTCTAGCTATCACGGTTCATGACAGACCTTAGTGATAGGGTCCCGTTTTTTTTCTTTGGGTGTGCTTTGAGTAAGGTATTGCTCAGGATATGTAACCTGGACCTAAAATATGGCCAGCAGCGGTGGACGAGCTCAAAGTCACCAAGCATAGTTCGCAATTTATTAGGTGGAAGACACGTGTCCCGAGGTATAACCTAAAAAAGTCCGACACGTCGTGTCCTCGTACTTGGGGTCTTATACTCAACTAATTACCGAGGGAGGTGTTAGGTTAAAGAAATAAGGCATTTCCCTCGCACTCCAGTAACCTTTGGCGATATACGGTTTTAAGATGGCCCTCTTGGATGTGGGAAGCATGGAGTCCTCATCTAACCTCTATGTCCTCTGCTAGTGACAGGGACCCGTAGCGAGACTAGGGACTCCTACTGCGACCCTTAATTACATTATCAGCAATATGGAGTCCAGTGATATGAAACATGCAACCTTACTTCTCGGCGCGGTCAAGGAATATGGTGAAATGAGTATTTAATGGAGAATGTGTGAGTTGTGGGTGAATGTAGAACTATCTACCGCACGGATTAGACGACGTGACGGCGGGCGTACAGTGTGTGATCTAGTCGGTCTGTGATCACGGCTGGTTAATCTCTTCGAAACTTCAAGCAATTCAACCGTATGTCTATACCTATACCATAATCGTGTTAATTTCTGTTAACATTATTTTCGGTTCCATATATTAATAATACTCTCTAGTATATATAATAATCTATGAATAATACCTAAATAAAAGTAAACAAAAAAATTACTGCCGTGATACATTTTTCACTTTCATTTATTTAATATCTTTATAGGTATGTACTATAATTAACTTTATACCATAAAAAAACAACAGATCAAGACTGCAGTTGTAGTGTGACAGGGATACCAGTTCAAGCGCAGCAGCGCCACCCTCAATTTTCACGACTTTCTTGACGGGCTATAGTTATATAACTCGGTCCTTTATATTTATCTTTTACATTATAGTACCTACTAAATTGCACCACTAAAATTAGCTTAATTTTTCACTTCGGATTCTTCATTGAATTAAAAGTAATCTTTAGTAATTCATCTAAAGTCTTACCTAATCACAAGTCGTTAAAAGTGAACGCCGATGTTTCTGATTAATGAAGATTAATAGACTCAATCTGTTAATTTCGTGGATTTTACTTGGCGAACGAATAAACGCATACTATGTAAGTCTAAGATTAGATATACCTAGGTATATAATTATACATTTATACATACTCATGTTTGTATACGCTTGTTATTGCAGGAAGAAAGTCTTGGCAAAGTGATAATCAAGTGGGTAAGCACTAACATATACCTAGCATGGTCTTCTTCTTCTATCGTGGTGATGGCGCGTCGGCCCTCAAATTACCTTCTCCCAGTGTGCTGCCACCTGTATGGCGTTCTCGGAAGCGCACATAAGGCCCTGTAGTGTACATGTGTATGGGCATTTAGCACATGTTAACAGATGGGCGGGAGTACCTAACTCCACATTCATGTCGGAAGTCGGCCCCTTCCGAGAACCCCCATCTGGCCCGACATTCCTTGCTTCGGTTGGTCGGTGGCTGACCCGAGTCCGGAGTCTGTTTAATGACTTCCATCTGGTCCAGGGTAGATCATGTCCAGGGGGGAGTTCCTCCAAAAACGGGACGAACGGGGTCAGTAGCGGACCCTGTGCTCTTCAGTGTTCCATTCTGGCTTGGGAAGAGTCACCAATAATTGGGCCAACGCATGCCCAGAAGCTCCTGCGACTTTTCAGCCGGCATAGTTAAGCAAGACTATTCAGCTATGATTTAGGATGGGTGACAATTTTTAACACAGTGAGATCCCTTCATATCATGGAGAGTAAGTCAAATTTTTTCGGTCTTGGGTGTCATATACATACATTTGAGGCATTCATTACTTGCTTTTCGAAATGGTAAATGTCCTTTTACCGTCCCCTCTATTGTGTTTAATGGGGAATTTTAAAAGTTTGTGGTATAATAAATGACGTCATCAAGATTCAAGGCTACGCATACTTTGAAAATAAAAAATGGCCACCAAAGTGTGTCTTGACCTCCAAAACGAGAGTCCTTCAATATTCTGAGTCCTGCAGTATTCTCGCAAGTTATTTCCATAATATGCTTAACGAAATTATAATAATACTTGTCGCCTACTGAAATTAAACTGTAGTACTTAGCGACCTGACAGGGACATATTCGCATGTAGAAATTTCTGAATCATGTTTTTAGAACTATATCCCATTTTGTATATTTTATTAAGACCAGGAAATTGACAAATGAAAAGACCGCCTTGATGGCATATCATGGGTATGTGGGGTCTTTACTGAGGTATGCAGTACTGTTGTGGGGAAATTCGACTGACATAAATAAAGTCTTTGTGTCGCAAAAAAAATGTGTCAGGGCTATTTGTGGAGCTGCGCCACTTGATTCCTGTAGGCCACTTTTCAAAAAATTAAACTTATTAACACTGACATCTGTGTACATACATCAAATAGGAATATTTGTGAAAAAAAACCCAGACTTGTTTATGAAAGCATGCGTGGATAAAAGATTTCTGAGTAGAGATCCTACCAAGCTGAGGTTACCACAGATATCTACAACGCTACAACGAAATAACAGTTTTTGTATGTGTATACGGGTATTCAACAACATACCTAGAGAGATTAGGGAACTGCCACTACATCGTTTCTCGCCTACACTAAAAAGGTGGCTTGTCGATAAGGGTTTCTACACAATACGGGAATTTATGACTGGTAAAAACAAATAAATAAAATGGTACATAAAATTGAAATTTTAAATCGATTTAATTTATCTCCAACTGGACATCCACTTATAAGATCAATCATTTCTATAATTTGCATGTTCTATGTATATTATTATGTTTTTACTCATTGAATTAAATTTTGACATTTCTGTGATAATGATGTAACTAATTAATTTATAATGCAATTAAATAATACAATTTATTGATGTAATTAAGAAATTAAATTTTATAATGTAATTCAATAATACTTACTATTTAATAAGGTAATTTAATAATTTAACTAATTTAATCAAATAATTATTTATAAATTGTAATCAAGTAGATGTAAAAGATAACTTAATGTAATTGACCAAAATTATTATGATTAATCTAGGACAAAATATTTAAGTAGGTATATTAATTGCATGCAAACCTACCACAAGACTGAATGTACCTAATACATTTGCACACCGAATACGGTGAAACATGCTGTACTAATTAAAATATGTCAATCCATCATTATTGTTAAACCATGTTTCCTGCAAATAAAGATTTCTATTTCTATTTCTATTTCTATTTCTACTATTTTCCTGATCCCGTTCTAACGGCTCACAGGAACTGTGAACAGTCTCGGGATAAAAAGCAGCCTATGTGCAAATTCTAGGAGTACCTAAACCTTAGGGCATCGAATGCAAATTGAATGTTTGTAACTTGAGACGGTCTAAGGCTTAGTTGCACCATACTACCTGCTAAAGTATCAGGTTTACGTCAAATTTACCATTAACAGTAACAATGACTAACGGTTTCTGCTAAATGTGTGAATTTAGTAGCTCGGTTAAACTTTGGTATCAGGGTTGCAAGTCAAATGAGACATTATTTACGTCAAATTCCTTATGGATATTTTTTATGATTGTGGTGATACTACACGTTAGCTGTCACTTCTTATGTCGATCAGTTGAGATATCAAATCAAACTCTTTCGTTTTATAATTTTATTATAGACACCATCATTTGACGGATTTTAAACAATTTAACGTTAACAATGACTCCCGCCGACCGTGGCCGGTTACGGTTAGCGTCAAGTGTTGACGTCATATTAACTGTTGTCAAATAGTGCAAACTATTTTGTACCTGACCGGTACTTTAACAGCACTGTTAATGTTAAAGTAAGATGGTGCAACCTAGCCTAAATATTGTTATCTTAAAGTTATAATAAAACTTTCTTTGTTAATAAATTATTTATTCAATGTCGTTGTATACTGTATACATATGTTTACTGTATTTTGTAGGTAATTTCTATCATCACTTCTTTCAACTTCCGGAAACACAGTCTTGCGTTAATATTAAACACAAATGTTTATAATTATACGGTAGCATTATTTCCACTTGTTAATCCCCATATTCATGCAATCTACTTAACAATGTTCTCATTAGTCACGTTAGAGTTCGCTACACTGGTGCAAATTAGGTTAATCATGTATTTTAGTTCACAGAAGGGTACTGAATTATTAATAAAGCGACTTGTTCATTACTGAAATTTATTATAGGTAGTTAACGTTTGCAACTGCAGGCGTTATAATGATTCTGCACTTTTGTGGCTTTCTTATTTAACGTGGAAGGTATTATTGTAAGAGATCGCCCTTAGCGATAAGGCCGCCATTTGTACATAATGTCATGTATTGTCCATACATTTACTGTATTACTGGTGTACAATAAAGATTTATCTATCTATCTATCTATCTATATATTGTGTACCTATAAGGCTTGCAAAGTACGTGTAAGACTAGTATAATTTATATTTGAATAGTGCCTGCGTGTAAAACTATCCGTTTCATCATGAACACTAAAATGTACTTTGTGGTTTTCAATACGATTAAAAAAATCCGACTAATATTTAATAGATCGAAACAATATTGATAGTAGACGGTACTCATTTATCAATTATAAACCAAAAGGAAATTCGAAATATATCAGGAAAAAGAAGCGCCCAAGTGGGACTTTAACCCACGACCTTTCCCTTACAGGGGGATGCTCTTCCAACTGAGCTATTGAGCTACACCCGAATCACTTCAAATTTCCCTTCTTTTTATATATTATAGTTGGAAGAGTATTCCTCCTGTAAGAGAAAGGTGGTGGGTTCAAGTCCAATTTGAGCGCTTCTTTTTCCCGATGTATTTTGAATTTAAAAGTTAGCATAATAAATGCTAATTTCATTCAAATAAAAGGAAATTCAAATAATAGCCAGTACCTGCTATCAAACGTGTTTTGATCTTTTAACAATCAGTCGGTTTTCCTTAATAATTTTTTTATAAACTTAATAAGTTTTCATTGAATATGTATTTTTGAAAGAGACATTGATTCCCAATGTACAAAGTACACCATAGAGGTTAGCATAAACCTAAATATAGAATCGCCATTTACTGCTGACGTGTACTTACATTATGTTATAGATGCAATCACTTAAATATGCCCCACTGCCATTAACTACTTATGGCGAGGCTGTTCAACATACCTTGTAGGGTAGATGTCGTAATTTATGTAGCTAGGTGTGGTCGCAAGTAAACGCCCTACTCGTCATTAGTGTTAGCCGAGAGCGTCACTGGCTAATTACAGAAGATTGATGAAGCCGACGCTCTCCCCACTTCACTACTGACGACTTGCGAGCTTGTTAGGCTGCGGCTACAAGCAAAGCGGGAGGAAGCACGTTTCTTCAAGTGACTCAAAATACACCAACGATGTTGTATTTGGAAATATCTTTACTAACCTGCAGTGAATACGCTCGAAATGTTTAAATTGACTTCCTCACGTCGAGACCTAAAGAATTTATGAGAATTTGAGCATGGTGCACGAAACTTCGCAGTTCATTTTTTGAACCCACTATGGAATGGACATAATGTTGAAATTAAACCAATCGCGAAATCACTGGGGAATTTTGCAGTCATAAAAACATCAACTGCCTGTTTGTTTTATAGATTTTGTTAAAAGCATGCTTTGAACATATCTGCAAGTAAGAGGAATTTTGTATGATTTGAAATTGACATGGTCATTAACATAAATAATGTAACACTCACCGGAATATTAACATGTTTGTTATTTTTATTTGGTAACCGATATTTCGGCGTCGTTTTAAGCACCATGATCACGATGTACTGTATCTATGTAAAATGTAAATGTAAAAAAACAAATGAATTTCAAGAAAAAGTAATGTAAAAATAACAAACAAGATAAATATTCCGGTGAGTGTTACACTATTAATAAGAGGAATTTCTTTTGCATGCCAGATGTTAATATTAAGGCTAGTAATTTAGAGACTGTAATATAACTTATCTTGGGGAGTATGATGAGTTATAATTAGATAATATTTGTATTTAACATAGTAACAATGAAATGTATATTGTAGACCAGGGCGTTTGCGATATAGGCGACAGTCCTGTATAGATTATTGGCACTGGTACGGTAACATTGTAAGGTTTATGCCGTAAGCTCAGTTCCTGATCGTATATCACTTTACAATGGTTCCGTTTAATCTATTGAACAGGCGTAGATTCTATGTTACTCCTTACTAGGCTGTATCCAACTGAAATACAAAAGGTATATTTCAGCAGATACGTGACTGAAAATATGATTATTTTCAAAGAGATAAAGGTAAAACATAAAATCGAGATACAGTAAATCGGAGAGGATTGTGCAACGTAATTCTATCAATGGACAATTAATTCCGTAACGCCTCTGGTGTTGCACACGTCAACAGGCTATGGTGACCACTGTCCATCAGATAATATGTCCACCTTCTATCATCTAGGCTCTGGCCCAGGGCCTTTCTGCAGGGCGTGAAAAAGCAACTGATGAGACCTTCTAGCTGAAGCCTTTGTATATTATTGGTGTCTGTAATGGTGACCTTCTTTCCTAAGATTCTACCTTCAGCTTACCATCACGTCACACATCACATCAGCCTGGAAGAGGTTGCTTGTAGCGATAAGGCCGCCGATTATTCATGTTTTCCTTACATGTATTATAATTTATTGGTGTACAATAAAGATTCATCTTATCTCATCTCATCCCATCCCATCCCATCCCATCCCATCCCATCCCATCCCATCCCATCCCATCCCATCCCATCCCATCCCATCCCATCCCATCCCATCCCATCCCATCGCATCGCATCGCATCTCATCTCATCTTATTTTATCACGTGAAGTCATATTGCCGTATCCAATATAAAAAAAGCTTACGAAACTAGATTGCCTGTCATATACTCGAAATGATATGGGATAGATAGAATCACGATAAACTACCGACATAACATTGTTAGGAACTTTAAGTTCACTCGGCTCTTCAAATAGTTACGCTTAGCCTAATACAGAGAGTTAAAAGTTATCCGAACAAATTTGCTCTGCGTGAAAAGTTCGCTGGTAACTTATTGTCAGTCTATTAGTAGTTCCTTCTTTCCTTATTTTTGGAACGAATAATATATTAGGTTGAGTAAGAATTGCTGTATTTTGTGACTGTCAGTACCCTCACTATTTTGCCCCGGTATATTCTCTTACGAACACATATTATGTCACTGTGCCAACACGACTATTCAAAAAAATCAATTCAATCGTTTATTTGCGTCGAACATGGTTATATTTTGCTCCATAGAGCGTGCAAATACCATAAGGTCAATTGTAAATTCACAAAAGTATTAATAAAATATGACACAAATTCCATTTTTATATGTTAGATATTTTGTGATATAACCCGCTTTTGCCCGCGGCTCCGCCTACGTGGATGTCGGTAATCGCGACCAAACACAGCCTATGTCCTTTCTCATGGTCTAATCTACCCTTATACTCGTACCTAATTTCATCAAAATCGGTTCAGTGGTATAGGCGTGAAAGCGTAACATACAGACAGAGTTACTTTCGCAATTATAATATTAGTATGGATATGGATAGTAAACAATATAACAATACAATTACGGTATCCATTCACCGCTTTTCATCGAGCCACACCTTTACGTTGAGTGCGTATGGCACTCCTTAGAAAAATTGAGATCGATGTGAATAAAATTAATGAAGTTCTAAGAAAATAATACTTCTTTAGTGTTTAAATACCTATAGTATGTGGCATTCTCATTTTCTCGGGAAGGTCCCCCAACGTAGTCCCCCACTGTGAGGGCCTTCGATGGCCCTGGGTTAGCCGGGGTGCGAGGGACATCCCAGAGGCTACCTCACCCGGTGGCTCCGGTGGTGGAGTATCCATAGGAATTCCCGCACGTTAAAAAACATGTACAGCGTTTAGCCAGCCAGAACTATATCCCGACGGAAAATTAAAAAACTTGTCGCCAGGATGTGTGTAACGTGTCCAACGAGTTGTAATGAGATTGTATACGCTCTCTCTATATAATCATTTTATACAATAATATTAACGGGAATTAATGCGATCGTGGCACAGGTACCTTTGATTTGCCTGACATTTCGACGTTAATGTGTAGGTGATATCAGACGGTAATATTGTATTGCAACATCGTAATTAGGTTATTGGTATAGACTTTTCTATGGCACCAGTTCATGTAGGTAGGTATATAAATACACACATCAAACCTTGATGAATGGTAAGATTGGCGCAATACACAACAGTTGTATACATTATGTATAAGTTCCTCGAAGGCCAAAGAACAATATGTACAACAATTCTTAGAACTTTGAATGTCTATGTAATTCATTCTCGACAAAGACGTTACGCAAAGAGATTGCCGACAAGTCTTTGACTTACATACAGTACAAAGTGATACGATCGTAAGAGGAATTCCTCATCTACATAACACAATACAATCTTTTTAAAGGAAATTCTGTGTAATTGAAATACTTTCTATCGTTCAATGTTTACTTCGTCCACGGGATAGTACCATAATCCTTTGTTAAGTAAATCATCACCATATTAGCGTTGTTAGTGGTTGCATCTAAGGCCAGACCGTAAGGATGAGGACAACCTCACCTCCGGCCTAGCACCACGACTCTCGGCGTGCGGTTTTAGTCGGTTCGAGTCCGACATAATCTCCCCTTCCGACTCCGACGGGGGAGGTATCTGAGGGGATTTCCATAACATAACATACATAACATAACATAACATGCCATTTCACCTCTGGCTATGCCAAAGACGTAGGCCCCAAGCTCATAAGCACAATCAAAAGGAGGAGGAAGACGGGTCCATCTAGACTCTAGGTGGACCCCTCTTGCTCTTCCTTTAGATTTGGAGACTGCCGACTGACATCCCAACCCCGAAGAATAGGTAAATAAACCATACACAAAGACAAGAAAAATTATGACTCTAACGTATCTGTATACGTTAGAGTCATAATTGACCAGCATGACAATAAGCCAATCGTTTCGTACATCATGTCGTAACCTTTTATACGATTCCTTATCCTTTTACAATTCGAACAGTAAAATGTATACAAAAAGAACAACTTCTTATCTATGTATAACTCTGCAATTAATATAAACAAAGGTTGAATAAGGTTGCCCAACATTTGACTCGTAAAAGTCAGCTCAAATTTTGTTTAAGGCCTGATTGCAGTAAGGTTCTACTTGACAAGGACAAACGACATGAAACAATACGAAACAGAAATGCTTTGACAAGCTTTGTTTGGCCAGTACGAGCGTGAACGCTGCTTTTTCTCTTTAAAAACAAATAAATAACTAGGTAATAAACATTATACGATACTAGCTGACCCGGCGAACTTCGTACCGCCAATTTTTTAGATCCCGTTCCCGCTGCACCATTTAGGGGGATGAAAAATAGATGTTGGCCGATTCTCAGACCTACTCAATATGCTCACAAAATTTCATGAGAATCGGTCAAGCCGTTTCGGAGGAGTATGGCAACGAAAACTGTGACACGAGAATTTTATCCATATCCATACTTCCATACTAATATTATAAATGCGAAAGTAACTCTGTCTGTCTGTCTGTCTGTCTGTCTGTATGTTACGCTTTCACGCCTAAACCACTGAACCGATTTGGATGAAATTTGGTATAGGGATAGATTGGACCTTGAGAAAGGACACAGGCTATGTTTGGTCGCGATAACCGACTTCCACGCGGGCGGAGCCGCGGGCAAAAGCTAGTATATTAGATATTGCAGAGCGACCGATTTATCGTTTCACCTCTTCATACTTACCGCGAGTAGGGCGAACTTAGAGATAAACTATATTAGTGAAATATGTCCGACAGCTGCCAGCGAGGTGGCAGGCGAGCAAGCTGGCGGATGATGGAAGCTATACAAACGGGATATAACATACCCACTTTATGGAAAGTGGTTATCGTGGCCTATGGACGTATGCAACATCAGGGGCGTCACACTCAAGCTACCGACCCTTTTTTTCTTTTTTACTTGGTGGAATGCGTTTAAGCACTTCGCTCACCCCCCACGCGGGCAGGGGGTGGGCTTCGTGTGGGACTCCAAGCCTCCGAAGGAGGCCAGACTATCCACTAAACCACCACGGTGTCCGTCGTCACCACATATCGACGATGGCAGGAACATCATCTTCCGCCATCGTCGTGTGGGTCACCCGCCACTGATCGGCGGTAGGCCCGTCTCTGGTGCGGCAGAAGAGGAGTCCTTCTGCCACCCGCCTAGGCAAGGCACACGCGACACGACGTGCGCCTTCAACCTCGAGGCCTATGTAAGTCAAGCTGCCGACCCTGCAGGAACCTTCTAATGACCTTCTTGATAATCCCCGCAGTTCATTCCTCAGCTTAAGAGTGCATGAGAATGAGTTCCTTTCATACCTGACTGTGCGTGCTAATTCCAGTCGCAAAGTGTAAGAATGGATTCCCTGCCTGTGGCGAGCGGTGCGATGATAGAATGTAGCTGGTATAAATTATAATCTCTTTATTTGACTAGATGGCGTTGAATTTTACATTTACTCTCGCTGCAACATTCATTTTCTCATACATAATCGCATAGTAACTGAATATATGTTATCATTTTCCATCAAATCGATCATTATAATTTTGTCAAAGCAGAGATACGAATGCTCTGAAAACAGTGACTTAAATGATTGATTGATATAGCTTATTATTATTTCCAATAATAAATGAGTAGGTAATGATGACCCTCCTATATCTGTACGTTTCTTGATATATACTTGTTGAAAAATCCTATATACAAAGAATTTGTCGACGTATATTCCAAGATAAATATAAAAAGGAAATAATGAAACGCACGCTTGGGAGCTATTTCCGAAGACCGGATACAGAAGCCGGAGTTCGTTCTCTACCAACATTTATGTATGTTCCAAACAGTTTGCATTTGCCTTTGTGTAAGTTTATTGCTTTTTTAGTTTTCAGCGACAATGTTAATGTTATATGTAGGTATACAAAACTCTGAATAAATTTATAGGTACGAAAGTATTTTTTATATTGCGGAATCCGCTTATGTCGGACTCGAACCAACTATAACTGCACGCCATCTTAGATGTTCAGATACCGGAGGTGAGATTGCCATTCATTGCCATCTTTCGCACACCGGCTACTTCGGCGACACAGTTAACGCCTTGTACTATTATCTATTCTGTGCTAATGGAGACACTATCATATTGTTATGTTATTATTCCTGTGTTTTGTGGTTCCAATAAAGATTTTATTTATTTATTGAATTATTATATTATTTATTTATGTATCTACCGTATGATTTTGATTTTGACCATTGAGTTATATTATTACTAAATTTCGTTGGTTTTAATAGTAATCTTTGTTCTGAATTGTAACTGAGGGTCGTCGGAGTCTTCCGCCTGGTTACTTCTTAATTTCCCTTTGGTTAGAATTATATAGTTTTTTGGGCGTGACCTCGTCTGGTATTTTACTAATTCATTATGTTATACTTTATCTGGTAACAGTGACGTACTTGTAAGCTTAGTACTACCTTACAGAGTCACGTGACGAATTAACTCTATACTGGAACTACCATCATCTAAAAGTAAGGAATATCTGCAAAATTAGTACAATCCGGACGATTGCCAACTCTATAATTATTACGCGAAATATTTTGTATTCAAATTTGAATCACATACATTTTACTTTTGTAAAATGTAGGTAGATTGTGATATAAATTTAAATTATGAAGGGTGTATCAATCATGGCAATAATATTCATATTCAAATGAAGTTCGTGGTAATTGATATTTTAATTGGAAACGTTTAACCTGACATAAAATGTATGATTGGTTTTATAAAATTATCGTTTATATTTAATTTTATTATTTCAAGCCGGATTTTCTGTATATTTTTTACAACACAAATTGTTAAAAATGTTTTACTAAAAAGCACTTAGTTTGTCTTTTTAAATATTATTCTTTAGAGAATACATAATTTAATCTTCGCGAAAGAAAAGGCTGTGTAGGGTAACCATGTTCCAATAACAGTAAAGAATTTCTAATTTGAATTAAAATGTTTTTTGTTTCTCATAACAAAATGCTAAGGCTAATGAATTAAGGCCAAGCCATAACAGTGCGTTGCGACAATGCATCGCAAAACGACGGTACTGAGCGAGCACTAAACTTTTTACAGCATAACGCCGCACCGCAGTGTTGTGGCTGAGCCCTTACTACCTGCTTTTGTAGCAGTACCTGTCGGTACTATCAATACGAAAATTCTTAGCAACTGTAGGTAAACATTAAATGAAGTCATTTAATTACTTAACTTTAGTTTCAAATCGAATAGACATTCCGTGACTGCAAACTTTCCATAGCCATATAGAAAGTAGACATCGTCTATGGACGTTTAGGTACATTTATATACGTCTTGAAAGAAAATCATGCCATGGTAATGGGTTCTATAGTTCGAGCAATTGTTGCAAGGACACTTCTTTCTAACCACACTGTACGTAATCATTTTGGTTTAAAGTGCGAAGGGGCAGGTGGTACAAATAAAGGTCGAAAATCAAAGTGAAATTATTATACTAACTTAAAACCGTACCAATATTTAAACAGTATTCACTTCATTAAATGTTTCGCGGTTTGGCATAAATTGCTCTATTCCAAAGCAAAAGTTTCCCTAGTGTAATTAAAACCAGAAACAGCGAACGACAGACCCAAAATCTACACAAATAGTATTATTACCTAATACAAAAATCGTTGTGACTTATAAGTAAGAGAAACTATTTTGTTAAGTAACATTAATTTTGTTTTGTTCCAGATAAATAGCTTGCTTCGATAACTAGCTGCCAGTGCCCGAAGTCACCCACGTTCAAAATTTTCACGTTTATGATAATTCTCTTTAATGTAAACATTGTCATTTTTTATTGGTACATGTGGACAAAAAAGAAAAAATGTTCTAAATGTTTTATATTCACCCATGCATCCGTTTAATTCCCACAAGCATTAATATTTTTAGTTATAAGTTCGATATTATGAACTGTACGGCATTTCCTAATACATCTATCATCACTGCCTCTTATTTCCGGGAAATTATTCCTTGGTATAAAACACATCAAGCGGAATCGTGAAAGACGCAAAAGTTCGAGCAAAGTAGAGAAACGAAGAATAATGGTGGATTAAAAAAACAACAACAGCACATGAGCGATATAAATATATTCTCGTCTTCACGTGCGAGTGTTATCTAATGCTTCGTGCAAAGTAATTGCCTGGAAAAATTGCGGCTTCCCGCCTTGTAAAACACACTTATCATTTTGCGTAAATACATGCTTATGGTAATATGTTTGTTATCTAGCATTTTGAAGAAACCGCGGGCGTTTTTAGTAAGGTAACCATTGCCACCAAGACAGTATATTGGTTAGAACTCACGTTAGGTCAATTGGATAGAGAAATTCCTGGAAAAGGAATTCCAAAGAATTTGGTATGACATTCCTATGTTCAAGTTTCGTTTTGAAGGATATCTTTCCAGCTAACTAAGGTTATTTATTTGACCTATGTGAACATAGCTCCACTTGCTCATTAACCATGTAACGATGGATATTTGTACTACTGATACATGTGATTTAATGTCTTAAGTGGCAACGTTACATCACTTTGCAATACGCTAACATAGCTTTTCTTATACATAATCTTAAAACTACTTTACCTTTTTTTTTGTATGTATGTCTATAAATGAATTTGAATTTGATTGTCCACAAAAGAAAATATCATCATTGATTGGAAATGAATGCACCTGAAAAGGGAAGCTCGTTGAATTTTAAATAATATGAATCTTTCGCCATTGCTAGTGAAAGGATTGACATTACGAGGATAAATTTCAAAAGAATATCAATTTGCTGTCACGTATGTGGATAAATAGTGGATAAGTTACTGTGAAATACTGTTCGGAGTCTGAAAATTCCCTTCACTGCATGCCCCTGTCAATATTGTGCATGTTTAACACTTTAAATAAAAGCCGTTAACACTTAAACAATGTTGGGCGTGGAAAGGTAAACAATTCCATATTTATGATATTTACAGTGAATTGGAACGGCACTTTATACGTATATGAACAATGCTACCAATATTTTTATGAAGTCATAAGAAGATATGGTTATTTATGACTATTCGGGGCTTCACGCGATAAAAAATTTACACTTACTTTTGCCAACGTTTCGGGTGCTCCCGTGGTTACGACTTGACTGGACTAACCACGAGTTTACACCGCGATAGCTTAAAAATAACATGAGAGATAGTCGCGAATTTACCTAAATAGTGCAAACGTCGCTATTTGGCATTGGTTGTAATTCTGCATACAGATTTTGCAATGCTTTTGCTTGAAATTTTACAGTAGGTACGTTTGGGAATAGAAAAGGCTATCCTAAATGGAGAACATAACATAACATAACATCGTTATTATTATTCTTATTAAAACTACAAATTATTATTGTATTCACAATAAGCGTCTGTTTTCTAAAACCGTTTATCAATTCACAAAGGTAGCAACCATTCTTTAATTGCTACAGTTCGCATAGCAACCACGCCTCAATTAGACCATTAATTCCTCAGAAACTTACGCGAAGTGATGAGTACACACCAAAATGGCTTAACCGAGAGTGATAATTACCATCTCAGTGAACAATGTTCACGGTAATGACTATCTAATTAGCAGCGAGGAACTAAGCAACTAAATAGCGACAAGGGAGGTCTCGGTAAATGTACTCAAATGTAATTCGCAATAACTGATACAAGTCTCGACGTCTCGAGTGTAGGGCTAACACTGAGGTATATTTACACAGAATAAAATATACAAGGCACATTCACCTTTGTTTTTAGATATTATATTGTGAGGTGAGGGAACTTGAATTAAGTTGTCATTTGCGCACGGTGCCTTCTTCACTGTGGTTTCTTATTAAGATATGTATTAAATATACCATGATTTTACACGCTGGAAAATGAACAACAGTATTCCCAAATTCAAATTTACTTAGAATATTCCTTCTAGAAATTTAATACGTATAGATTTATTTAATTTCTTAACAAATTATACAATATACTAAACTATGCTAACTAAAATACTAACTGTACAATATGTCCTCCCCATCGACCTCTACTGGTAACGTGCCCAAAAGGTCTTTTTTTTATAGCCACGAATACCACCCCCACGGAGCCGGTGGAGGCGGTTATGTCGGACTCGAACCGACTAAAACGCACGCCGTCTTGGGTCCTTGGTTGCCGGAGGTTAGATTGCCGGAAGCATATCTCTCGCGTGCCTAAAAGGCTGGTTTACATTACCCGACTGAATAGCGATACCAATTCTACGAGGGAGGTAAAGGTTAGCCCTATGGTCACGGAGAGCCGATTAGACGCTTCGCTATTTCTTTGAAAAGCCCGAGCGCACTTTGACCCCACGGACCCAATGTTTCGACTCTAAACGGCTCAAAAATATAATTACCAGTTATATGTCAAATACCAATCACCGTACTCAAACGTCAACTTAAAATACTAACTAATTCTTGTGATTTTTAGACCAGAATGTAGATTTTGAGGCTGTCGTCGTCTTCATCTTAGTGTTAACCACGGTTGCATTCCAGGTTTTCTAATTCCAATTATTGTTTCTCCTATTTCTTATGTGGTTTATATAGCATTTATTGGCACGACCTCCGTCTGGCCTCCCTTCCCAATTTAAAAGGGAAAGTTTGCGTCAATCAGTAAGTTTACTACGAAAGATCTTAGTGGGGCCCCACACACTCAATATCTCAACTTTAAGTCATAGTCCGTAATGCACATCTTGATAGGCAATCTAAAAATAAACACTCATTTGTATACCTACATACCACAATAAACTTATTTAGTTCAATAGACTTAAGTATGTCGTAAGGCCCATTGTCCCGCCACAAGATTAATTTAAATGATTTTGACATTCCACAACCATTTCCTCGCAACTTGAACGAACGTATTCCCTTTTTCCACCCACTGTATCTAGACCTCAAGAACTTTTCCATTAGTACTTTGGGCACAACTTTGCACTTAAAATTCCACTTAATCGCGGACAAAATATTCCGCTCCTTGGACGTAACGTACATTACTTATTCTATTATGCAGAAATGATTAAGTTCTATTTTAATTATAGCATTGTTTTTACACGACATTTATCTCAGGGAAAACAGGCTGAAATACTCTTCGACCTGTCAAAATAATAGGAACAATAAGTTTTTTAAGTGAACTTTTTAAGTCTTTATTTGAGTGCGAAATTACTGTTTACTCACAAAAAGCTCTATTCTTTTGTAATATATTTTTGTTTTACGAAATTGAGGGTGTTCTTATTTAAGAAGTTTGCACAAATTTAATACCGACTCCCATAACACTATTTTTTATATTCTATAAATAATAGAATTTGAGAATAACTGAAATAAATTGTTCTGCAAAAGCTATGTTATTTTTTTTTAAGAATATTAGAGAATCTAAGCAATCTAGCAATCTAAACAAATTTTGCTATGGTTTCAGTTTCTCATATTAGATGTGCAAACCCATTGTCAACTGCTCGACACCATTTTCTGATATTGAGAAATGCAGACATTTTGCAAAATAGTTGTACCGAGACCAAATCAAGCTTAAAGTTTTTTTTTTGATTCGGTTAATAATTCAAATATGTATATCTATTGATAGCATGATGTTTCCGGAATTAATTATACATTCACGTAAATTTTTACTGAACATTTTTACGGACTAATCTCCATAACAATTTAAAGATTCAATTTGGGTTTGCGAGGAGTATACATATCGGCACGATATCTCTTTCCCGAAAAAGAAGCTGCGATCAAAACCACAGAACGCTGCTAGTATAGATACACAAACTCGTAAAACGAAAACTTACGACATCACAACATTTACAGAAGCTTTCTGATAAAATGTTAGCCTTACACAGAAACTATGTAAGTCCTGATTATAAATTTATTTACAAAATGTTAGTTTATTTTTATCAGTTGGCCAGTAACTCGTGACCCAGTGCCCAAGGGTGCCAGCGATGCCTGCCATATATCAAACGGTCCACGTTTAATCTCGCAAGCCCTATTTATTCACATTTATTCCAAAGATATTCTCCCACCGGAATTTCCCCCTTGGAATTGGTAACATTTCCCGCGTTTAGCTGATTTGTACCGTTCTTGTTATTGTGGTTTATTTTACAGAAACAAAAGAGACTGAAATATTTCGAGTTTGTCAAAAGATGGTGATGATAAATTATAAGCGACCCGGCACTCGGCAGCGGCTGCGACGGATTAAAATAATAGATATGATGAAACAAAAAGTTGTTTTGGGTGCCTTTTAATGTCTTTTCATTCAATCTGGATAATCTGTACAAAAAAAATACTTCCTACTAATATTTAAAAATATAAAAGTTTGTAAAGATGTTTGTTAAAAAATTACGCTCAAGCGTTTAAAAGTATTTGGTTGAAATTTGATACGGGTATAGATTAGGTCTGGAATGAACAATACACAACTTTTTCCCATGGGTTGCGGAACAGGATCAGAATTCCACGAAGGACCACAAAAATATATTAAAATAATTTTAAAAGGAAGTAAAAATAACGCAATAAAAGTTTGTTGCATGAAATTTACCGCATCTCCGTTTTAATCCCCGTTCGCGCAAAGTCAAACCATTTTTCATTTCTATTTTTTTTTCTAGTCGTTTCTCATCCGTGGCATCCCGAATCTTTGAACTCTTGTTGCTTTTCTTACTTCATTTGTTTTTACTGACTTATCCTCATTTTTTCTCTTAGATATATTTACGTAGGTACATTTTTTGAATAGGTACGCAATGTTGTTTTTTTTTCATAATTTATCCATACTTACTAATATTATAAATGCTGTCTGTCCGTCGGTTTGTCTGTCTGTATTTTATGCTTTCATGCCTAAACCACGGGACCTATTACGATGAAATTTGGTATAGGGGTAGATTTGATCATGTGAAAGGACATAGGCTATCTTTGGTCGCGATAACCGACATCCACACGGGCGGAGCCGCGGGCAACAGCTTGTTATTGAATAAATATACATTTTAGTTAAGGCACATACTACTTTTAGGCATAATCGACTGATGATTCTGTATTGCGTTTTGATGACTTTCTACGTTTGGTCATTAGCATCAGTCTCATAACGATTTCTCAGGACTACCGTTTTCCAGGAGTGATTTCCAGAATAAAACCTTTACCAGAGGCTCGGTGTACCTGCTCAATAATATTTAAAGTACCTACCAAATTGGATTGGGCTTTGAAGATCTTATATTCACTGAATCTAAATAGTGTAGTTTTTTAATATCACTTAAAAGCAGAAAAACGCACGGCCCATCTGATGGACAGTGGTTACCGTGGCCTATGGATGTGTGCAACCAGGGGAGTCACACTCGTGCTGTTAACACTGTACAGAACAGAGAGTTTCTGTGCCGTCAGTGCAGAAGACAAAGCAGGACTAACTGTTGATCTTCCCACTGACAAAACAAAAACTCTGAGCTTTGGCTATCCTACTCAACCGAGAACACAACACGAGGTTATTATGACTGCGGTATTCTGTAGGGCGGAGGTACTTCCCCAGTCGGATTTACCGAGCGTATCATTTTCGCCTCGCATTTTAATCGTAACTATGATGCAACAACCCATGGGGAGGTGCCTGCTGCAACTGGCATCGGAATGTGTGCACAGCGTAGCCCTCACTCGCTGCATTGAACGACTAAAAAGCGATTTGATTGTCTCGACTGCGATTTATGTGTTCACGTAGCCGCGTTCAGATGCAATATCTAGCTTCCGAATAGCGATTATATTACCGGTCGTTGTATTCATAGGAGATTAGATTCTAGCTATATTTTTTTATCACTAGAAATTCGTAGTGAACAACTTCAACGTGAGTGCTTGTATGCAATACTTAGTCGTGTTAATCATATACGTTTAGAACTGTTGATTATCATTATTATTTTCTGATACTGGTTTGACTCTGGAATCAGTTTTATTTGTTGTAGACGAAAACACGTTTGCTATAAAAATAGCCTCCTCGTCTTTTTTTTCATCAGTTCCCCAAAAATTGTCATGAGCTGATTTTCTAACTTTAAGAACAATGCCTGCACCAGATTCTCTAAGAAAGAGCGGTAATCCAATTAGCAGGTGAGATTGACTAAGGCCCAGAGCTAGAAAACTAGATATGAACAAGGCCTACCGCGTTTAACACAAGCTTCGGAACTTATCACATAGTAATGGTTTTAAGTTGGTAAGTTCAAAAATAGAGTAAGCAATCCATATATCCTCTACCAAGTACCACTTCCTTTTAATATTGAATCCAAAAATAAATAAGGGCCGTTACACTCTTTGAAGTAGGTAACTTTTTATCACAATAAAAGAAAATAGGTTGCAATAAAATATCCCGTATAAAATCGTTTTTATCGTAATTTATTCGCTCAAATCGAATACAATTCATCTACGGGGCATCTAACAATAGTAAAAGCGGTGCCAATTTTCCAACACGAATTTGAACAAAGAGTAGCCCGACGAGAGATTTATCACAAGTAAAAGCAACAACGGCAAAGTTTTGTGTAAACGCTGTCGACAACAAGGTTCGGATTTGATGTCAATACTTTCATAGCGACTGCATAAAATTGTTTTACACGCAATCCATTTCCTATTGATACTCACTCTCACAGCCTAGCGCTAGCTGAATAGCTGGCTGATTCTGTAGCAGAGATATAAAATATTACTTTATAATGGGAACTATTTGATCGTTTCAAGTAGTGAAATAGAGAAAAATATGGACCAACGTGACGTGATTGGTAGATTCTTGCAAGTTCTGAGTTCGCTTAATGTCACCGGATATGTATGATATAGCGATTATTAAAATTTAATACGCGTGCCAAACATCCAATACATACAAGTCTATTAAAAAATCTAATGGGAATGTGGAAGAAACTCCAGAAAATAACGATTAGCTTAACAACACACTGTCAGTCATCGACCTCCTTGATAAGGGGTAAAGATTCATAATATTTATCTTAACTTTTAACTTTAGACATTTTTTAAAAATTCATAAGGAGGTTCGTACACGGTAGAATGCGTTGAGATTAAACATAGCACTGAGTATGCACTAACCTCGTCCCCCAACTGTGTCAAGAGCGTCGAACACACAGTGCGTTTAGAGTTTCACGTCAATGCTAGCCGTATTCTTTTTCAAGTTAGCTGCTCATTTTTCAATTCATGCTATTGAAAAATGAGCGGCTAACTTTGCATGGCATGGTAATATCATACACGAGTACTACAAGTTTTACAATAGTTTCCAATTCAATAGTAGAAATATGAAAATATAAAATGTAACGTAAATATTGTTTAAAGTTCTAACAGTTGCTTATCGAATTGGGTGTATGAGATCCATAAAAACCTTCAAGACCAAGTCACGTCGGCAGCACAATTGTGCCCATGTAACCACGTAACCACTTTTCATCAGTTGGGCCGCGTGCTTGTCTGTCACTTAAGATGCATAAAAAACAGAAGTATATACGTAGCGTTAGAAATATAATAATCTACTTCCCTAGGAAATGAGTAGCAATAGAGACAAATAGAAAAAGTACCTAAAGAATTAGACCGCAAAATCTTAGTTGCAAGACCAACGCCTTAGCCATTACGCCACGACAGCCGTACCGTCCACAGCGACAATTTTTTTTTTTATTAACACCAAATATTAGACTCTTTCTCATTTTCTTTCATTACAACTATTTCAAATATGAGAACATCTCTCTCCTTAGCTTCAGTACGGAGAATATTGTAATACACCGCCGCACATAATATTTTTTTCTTAGAAATTTATGGGCAAGAAAATGAAATGATTTATGTCGAAACATATGCTTCGGGTTTGCAGATTTTTTGTAACTTTCTGAGTAGGCATAAATCGTGACGTGTCAGTGCCTCGACCGCCATGTTCTACTTACAAGTATTTGATTTTAGTCTGAACAAAAGTTTATTAATTTATTTTTTGCTAACTCACGTTTATTTTATTTTTATTTCATTATAACTTAAACCATATCAGTTATCTGATTTAGCAATACAATGTAGTATCTTTCACTGGTTTATCTGGTTATACATCTACATAATTTAGCAAGGAGTTTTTTTGAGAAGAAACAAAGAAAGAAAGAAAGATAATAATTTTATTGTCAGCCCAAAGCACATTACACAGAGAGATCCGGTTCTTAGCATTCCATGGATTCACCGTGCGGTCGCCGGGTCCATGGCGTGGTACAGAGAGGAACACTGTGACAGCGCCTGGGACTTGGGACCCAGGTGTAGGTTTAGGGTGGCCACCTTGTGATGCATCAGCGCTCACCTCCTAAATACCAAAACAATAATGACGAAAAACAAGCAAATGATGTAAGCTTAGATCTTAATGTACCTCCTATATAAGTAGGTATAATGTATGTGTACAGTATGTGTGTGATGTGAACTTATGTGGCTATGCGTCCGTTGTTCGACGAGTATTAATCAAATTGACAGATTCGTAGACCAGCCGTGATTGACTACTACGGCGTAGCGACTGTAGCCTAGGGATTTGCTACAAAACGCGGGTGGACTAGTGAGAGGACAGACGATGTCATTTATAATCGTAACCTACTTTTATCAAATTACTTTTGTGGTTATTTTTTTGCTGCCTACTTTATCAGGTCTTAGATCCACTGAACTTGTGTGTTCCTGTACGAACTCTTTACGTCTAAAAATCTCGGGTCATAGATCGTGAAAATTTTAAAAGGCTCATTATATCTGTCACTCTACTAAACTTGATGTATCAAGGAAAACTGCAGATAATCACATGTAAGATAATTTCAATTTTGTGTTTATGAATAAATTAAAAATGATTTCTTAATTTCATATTTAAAACGATTTCGCAGGGTTGGGGTCGTGCCTACAATTAAACAGCTGATAAAAATAAAGTAACTTATTAGCTTCTGAAGAAATCCAGAAATAGCTATATGTAATACCGTTAAAAACCTTGTTTCGTTAGAGTAGTTCATTAAGAGGCCGCTGCGCCGGCCTAGAGAGCAGTTTGTGAAGCTCGCGCTTGACCTAATTAGTGTTGCGCCACTGTCGCAGCGATGAGGATTTGTTTTTGTAACTTCTTTTGTTTTAGCAATGTTTAACAGCCAGTGTTGTGACTCATCATAAATATGTTATGTCTGCGACACAGTTAATGAGTTGGGTGAGAAATGAACAAATTTTGTGAGAAAAATGCGCTCGCCAATTCTGGAAAAAAATCTGAAATGATTTTTTATCCACATATTCTACATTGATTTATTAAACTGGTCAAAATGTTAGGCAATTCAAAGGATATCTATACTAGTAGACATATAACCATACAAATTGCTCCCTGTTACGTGGATCCGATAATCATAGTTGGCTAAATGTGGGTGTTAATTCACCTCTACCTAATACCTTGGGGATTTACATACCTACGTAAAGATCTACCTACCTATTTGTATAGAGCTACTACAGATTCTAGCGATTTGTGGTGATTTTTTGTACACAAGTACCCAAGTGTATGATTCTTTCGATCGTGAGCGGTTCCCAACTCTCTCTCGATCGCAATCGCAATTCCAGAGCTGTAATTACTAGTTAGCCACCGACCTATCATCAGTATGTACACAACACTATGCAAGTGCTATTTGACTACGGATTTCGGTATTTTCCTCGACGACCGGCTCCAAATTTGAACGGGAAATCCCTTTTAACGTTGACGTTATCTGACAGGCGTTAAATAACCGAAAAAAGATATTGGTCAGTAATTTACACAAATACATAGATATAAGATTCTCGTATGATACAAAAAATTCATAATTATAAATATGCTGTTTATGGCCAAACTCCTCCGAAAGATCTTGAACGAGTTTTATGCAAATGTTGTGTCCGAGAATAGGCCGTAAGCTATTTTTATCGCTAAAATTGGTTCCTAGGGCACGCAGAAGTGATCAGTATTTAACACAAGCGGAACCGCGGGCAATGTTTTGGGAAATATACTTCTTTAAATGTATAAATGAAAAGAAAAAAAATATTGCGCGAACAAATTTAGTTTAGTCATAGAGACGTATTATGACAAAGACGTATTTTGTGTCGACAAATCTCTTCGTACGAATACGAAAACTGAACAACAATGAACGTATTGAGTTATTTCTCGGATTCGCTGTGTGCGTACAATTTTTATGATGCTTGTACTCGTAAACAGAAACTATGACATGGCGACGCGTTTCCTTTTCATATGTTTGCATGTACAGTCAGCATCAGAAAGATGTTGACGAACAAAGTGCTCAAAATGATCTAAATTTCGTATTTTACCCCCTTTCAAATGACTACACACCTTTAGTTTGGACAATTATTCATACTAATATTATAAATGCGAAAGTAACTCTGTCTGTCTGTCTGTATGTTACGCTTTCATGCCTAAACCACTGAACCGATTTTGATGAAATTCGGTATAGGGGTAGATTAGATCTTCAGAAAGGACATAGGCTATGTTTGGTCGCGATAACCGACATCCACACGGGCGGAGCCGCGGGCGAAAGCTAGTACCATATAAATCAATAAAACAGTTTGATTTGCTCTTAATACGAGAGTTTTAAGATCATTTTGAGACTTCGTGGTCATGATATTTCTGAAACTGATTGTGCTAACTTTGGAATAATTATTAATTATTTAAATGTTTTGTGTGTGTGGTGACACATACATAATTATATTCTTCTGCAACACATATTCACAGTTAACCAATTGGTATTGAGCAACGAAAATTACCCTCACTATCAACATAAAGAAAGATAACATAATATATTTAAAATCCAATAGAGTTGTCATCAAGTTACTCTCTCTGTCTCTCATAAGCAGTAGATATAATATTCTACGAATAACGAAAAACATATATTGCTAATAAAACGTTATTCGCAGAGACTTTGGTAAAGGCGCAATATTTCAAGGCGTAGCGAGAAGCTATTCTTTGCCGCTGGGACATGATAGAGAATAAGTGCGTAAAAAGAAAAAAAAACTTTCGAAACAATTCCTTTGCCTTATATTTTCTTACTGGCCAGTTCTACATGAAGCTCTGTTTACGACTTGCCCTTTTAATTTTCTGAAAAAGGAATGTAATAATTAATTTTTAATCTTACTTGATTCCATAACTTTGAAGCTTTTAATATAATAAGAAGTTTTACCAGTTTCTTTCAGTCGAATAATTTCATAAATTCATTGTTGTATAATACAGTGAGTTACTTGGTTTGTGAATAGTATGCTCTGGAATTTGTGTATAATGAGCTTTTCTTCATTCGAGCACCAATCCCGACATTGAAAACTGTAGCCAAATCTGCAGCCCAGGATGCGCTCTCTTACTTATTTAAACTTATACGGCAGCAACTGCCGTGTAACCCCAGCCCCAAGAGCAAATCCTATATCATTTGGAAGGGCCCACCTTACCTTGATACCATCATCATCTTCGCGCTGGTCTCTGTCCTACTCGAGCTTCTCACTATGGAGTCTGGGGTACGCCTTCCTACTTGATGCAGACTCAAACTCCGAAAGCTCCTGTAAACCCTATTTTGTATTTTGAAAAAAAACTACAAAGTGTGCATTTTATGTTGTATTGTACACTCTGTATTAGATTGTGGTAATAAATTGGAGACTCAATAGACACAGTATCTCTTGGACACGAAGTTCGATGAGTAAGCTTGTTAGTTATTACGCTGAAAGCTTGGCTTTCGGTTTACCCGATAGTTTGAGTCTAACGTGACAAATAGCTCTATCTATCGTCCGCCACTAAGAATTACGAAGGTTTTAAAGAATTTATTATTGTGTGCGGCTGTCTTAACGATGCTTTATGATTTTACTTGGGATGGTTTATATCGTTTGATGAATTTTTGTATCATTCCGTTAAGATGTACGGGGCCCTTGGGTCCTATAACCAAAGAGTGCCAGCTTGAAAGAGATCGGTGTTGGTCGGCCGAGGTACGAGAGGTATGTCTCAGACAATCTCTCTCTGGCAATGGCATGCGTTTCAGTCGGTTTGAGTCCGTGATAACCACCCCGAGAGGAACTGTCTCTTGGTCAGTTATATATAACTTGTAAAAAACCAGGTAACTTTCAAAAGAGGGTTTAAAAAAACAACTATATTTCCTCAAAATTACAAACTCAGTAAACATATAATGAAATATTTAATCATTTATACCTATACAATAAGAAGTTAAAACAAAAACTCCAAGACAATGTCTTAGAATTTATGTATTAACTTCTAGAATAAACGACACTAGTTCTGTTATGTATCAAAGCATCGTTGCTCTAAACACCCATTTCCTACAAAAATAACATTACATATAGCTGTCTTTTAATATTTGAACAATTTTCTTAACATTTTTCATGTTTCATTAAGAAAACAATTTAGGTCGGAAAAACTACCAAGAATGATTAGTATTCTTAATACTATTTCCGAACCTTTTTTTTCCTTTCTCGATTATAATAAATTATAGATTGTGATAGAGAATTAAATTTCAACACCCACATTTAACCAGTCATCGTATTTGGTCCCATGAAATAGGGGGTGAGTTTATTGCCGTATTCTGGGCACTATTGTTAAATCAAGTCATACATCTGAGGTTGAGATTGGGCTGTATAAAGTCAAATTGACGCGTACTGTATAAAAAAAAAACTGTCTGATGTTAACTATCCATAACTAATATACCACTACGAACTACATTAATATTAATCTTTTATAATGTTTTTCTATTCTTCGTAGACAGAATAGTAAAAATATTCTTTCTACATGCCTGTTGTTTGAGTTTAAATTGTTTTATCTCAAAGCAGAGAAAACGGAAATGCGGGTACTATAGAGATATCGCCCTTTTTAATATTCATTTAATTAAATACTTTCACAGTTCAGTTGTTAGAAGTTGAGCGATTTCTTTTCTTTGAAACAATGAGGTCATTACCCCCTAGACGTCAGAAACATGTTACGTTACGTAGATGTTAGTCAGTCGTAGAGATTATTATGAAATTATAACATTATTTTTAAACTATCGCGGTGTTAACTCATAGTTTTTTATACTGTTTCGGGACTTAACGCGATAGTCATAGTCATAGTCATTTATTTTTCAATATAGAACAATAAAATTGTTTCATAATGACGTCAATTTAATTCTACTTGATCTAAGTTTACCACCGATAAGATTTTTGGAACACTTACGACGGACGCGACGTTTCGGGTGCGTTACAGAACCAGTGATCACGACTTGACTGGCCGGCGAGCATTGAGAGGTGTGCGAGAAACATTTTTTGTGCGCCTACCCTTGGATACTTTCACAATGAAAACGAAATTTTATCGCGATAAGTCCCGAAATAGTATAACAAAACTATGTAATTATAAAATTATTACCTATTTATGCAATTGATGACTTAAATATTTAAATTTGAGTTAAAAGTAGAATTAAATGCTTTTCACTAATTAACTGATTAATTAGTTAAGATAGATAGATTAGGTTAGAAGGTTACTGGGTAGACCAAAGACCTTCCTGGTTTTTTTATGACAAGTTGAGCTTTTTCGAACGGTATCACAAGTTACCTCATAAAACACGTAGCCTTCCACCCAATCTATCCGTGTCGGAGCGCACGGTGTCCCAGAGCTCGCTTTGAATCCCTGCGGCGAATCAAAGATTCTAGCTATCGTAATAAACGAATTCGTAGTATATAAACACTTTTACTTTTTAAATTTGAAGTGATTTACACTTAGCTATAGTGTATTATATTGATGTATTGACTGATCTATTGGTCAAAACTAATTTTGATTAGTCAAAAATATTACAAACCATAAAAAAATATTGTAATGTTCAAAAGCCAAAATAATATTGTATAAGTTTGACTGTAACAATATAATACTAAGATTCAAAGAATTAAATCATTATAGAATACCACTCGGCAATTGAAGGTCCTGAACAAATACTTTACAGCCATAGAGAAAGGTACCTATGTGTGATGACCTTCTTCTTCTTCTTGGGGTGCCATCTTCTTAATGAAGGTCGGCGACCATTAGGGCAATTTGAATCTTTGACACAGCAGCCCTGAAGAGAGAACGGGTGCTCTAATTGAACCACTGGCGCAAATTCTTCAGCCATGATGCAGCACACTATCACCTTCATAGATACAGTATAACGAAATACACATAAAAAGTATTGCAGAAAGTTAACGATCACTTTCACAAAAGATTGATAGACAGATTATACCGACGGTAAACGAAAATATTTCGCGTGTATTCGAAATTGAATTCGACACATACGTCAAAATTACTTCTGACATATTTTGTAGGCAAAAATGGAGTGAAATATAATATAGTTGCTTGTAATCTACTCGTAGGTAGCGAGAGTTATTAAATATTTATTTATATATGAAGTTTTATTAAAGAATTTTATTAAAACGTAGCGGTTTATGTCATACGAGAATGTTACCTCTTTTCATCGTATATAACACGAATATTTTATCGTATTAAACGCGTTGGCACGGTACTAGCGCGTTGGTTGGTGGAATAAAAATGGTGCTTATTGGATTTATTAGTAGTGAAATCTTAAGCTGAACAATCATAAATTGCGTAATGTGAACGTAGAACAACTAGCGGTGGCGCTAGAGGACGTTCACGGAAATTTATGAGTCGCACTGCGGAATATAAATTCTTGTGTGGCTCTTCGACGATGAGACACGGAAAAATTTATAAACTGGGTTTCAAATTGTACAAAATCTTTATTAATAATTTTAGTTTAGATAATAAAGAAAAATGTCCTTGCACAGTCAACAACATAAGTGGATTAATTACAATTTATTCTACGTGAACCTTTTTTACATTGGAATATTTATGTATTTATAAATATTATACCTTTATAGTAAGTAAATAAATAGTAAATCTCCAAAGGACAAACTGAACCAAACGTTTCGGTGGCTTGGCCATGGTCACCGTAACGAAATCCGTTAAAAATTGTTTATTTTGTTGTGTTATATTTGCATTTTAGATAGTATCAATTTAACATGCAACCGATTGAAAATTTCTGTTTAAACTTCTGTATATAAACACACACGCACACACACACAAACTTTTTTTTTTTTTTTTTAACCTTGGGGGAAAATCCTTCATGGATGTTATGCCGGTCTCCTACCGATTAAAAACCCCCACGGTAACGCCCAGAAGCCTATGGATGGGAGCCCCGGGTAAGCCCTCGGAAGGATGTCCCAGGACTCCCATCAGACCTACGGCTACAATTGCGGCCTCGTCTCGGGGGTGGTTCGGGTGCTATCCCGCGTCTATGGGGGGGTTTTCGGGTGTTATCCCGCTTCTTAGGGGGGGGGGGGGGGGTGCGTGAATCCCTCATGTCACGCTGCCGTCATGGGCCTGCTTCTGTAAAGACGGTGAGCAGCCAACTCACCGTCCTCAGGCCCCCGGTCATGGAGGCCGATGGTCTTCGGCGAAGACACGTCGGCGGCACCCAAGCCGCCGACTGCGGAACTCGGGTGGGAGAGTTTTCTCCCGCTCTCGCCCCGCCGCCTCTTTCACGAGCATGACCTGCTCACAGAAAGAGGCGGCGCAGTCCCACTTACTCCCGCTGGAGACCATGGCTCGCACCATGGTCTCAAGCGAGAGGGTGCCCACGCCCAGACCCACCACGAGGACCTGGCGCTGTTGCGCCCACGCCAACACACACACAAACTTATTAGCTGGTAGTTATCCTATAATGTTTTACGATTACCATTTGCCTTTATACCTATCAATGTAACTACATGACTCCCTTGCGCACTCAACCATTGTTATGTCTTATAACCTAGCAGATAGATGTATCGCATTTATTTGTATACTAGCTTTTGCCCGCGGCTCCGCCCGCGTGGATGTCGGTTATCGCAACCAAACATAGCCTATGCCCTTTCTCAAGGTCTAATCTACCCTTATACCAAATTTCATCAAAATCGGTTCAGTGGTTTAGGCGTGAAAGCGTAACATACAGACAGACAGACAGTTACTTTCGCATTTATAATATTAAGTATGGATATGTAGTGTACATAAGTAGTTTTTCTCACTATTTGCCGGTCATATGCATTATAGCTATCGCTTACTATTAACATGGTTTTATGTGGGTTGTTGGTGTATCTGATACTTAAACAAAACAAATACTTGTAATAATTCAGTGGTATTATCATAACTTGTCCTTTGTATACAAATTAAATCGAGAAGAAGCATCTTAACAAATGTAAAATACATCGTGAACCAATTATGTAGATCAAAGGTTGATTTTTGCCAATAAATTATAATATATTTATTAAAGTTCACCTTTGTAATGTAAGTAGACGCAGGTCTCTCGAAGCTTCAAAATTATGCGTAGCCAATATCTTCTATAAAGATTTAATTCAGAAAATACCTGACTGAGAGAAAGTATAGTACAGTCAGTATCAGATCGATCTTGACGAGCAAAGTACTCAAAATGTTTTTGTTTTTCCCTCCTTCCTGTTAACCAATTGTTCTGATATTTGGTACACACCTTTAGGGAAGGTTCATATCTGACGGAACAAGCGTCGCGTATTATCGGTCGCGTAACGCCAGAACAGACAAATGTATAGAAAAACACTTGACCGTTCACACTCGACGCACTAACGTAACATCGGTTGTTCCGTCAGATATGAACCTTCCCTTAGTTCCGACAATAATTCAATTTAAATCAATAAAACAGTTTCATTTGATCGTAATACCTTGCTTTTAAGATCATTTTGAGACTTGGTAATCAAGATAGTTCAGACACTGACTGTACGTTTGGGCGGGTCGAAATTTCCAAACTTCGCAACGACTTTTGGAGTATTTCGTTTATAGAGCCGTTTATTAAATATTTATAGTTTTATTTACTTACTAAGATGGTTATGGAGAAAGGGCATTCTGAGCATTTCTGAGCTTTGATTTCATAGAAATTTTACTATAAATATTTATTTAAATAAACATAACATAACATAACATAAACTCACGCCTGTATTCCCCGAAGGGGTAGGCAGAGGTGCTAGCACCCACATTTCTCCAGTTTATGTTTAGGTCCCAATGTAATAGGTGGCGAGCCTATTGCCATTAACCGGGCACTTATAAACCTGCGATAAATACACACATAACTTCGAAAAGCATCGTAAAGTCATTGGTGTGTGCCATGGTAAACCTGGGATCGAACCCGAGACTTCGTCTCAGCAGTCCATTACCCACACCACTAGGCTACCGCAGATTAAATAGCATGATTGAGAAATACCTTCTATTTAATTTACTTAAATAAATATGTACCTATTATCATTAAAATATCAACGATTTCATCACGTATTCCTAATAATATATAACCTATTTATGGATATATAGGATATGGCGTTCAATAAATTTATATTTTGAAAAAAAAAAAAAAAAACTCAACTAGTTAGTTATCCAAAATAGACCCTGTATTTCATCGATATTATATTGTTACTAATTGTATATGGTATCTAGTTAGGCACTATCAGGCATTTATCGCATAAAAGTACGACAAAATCTGCTGAAAGCATCATTTGAATACTGATGGTATCTGATTGGTACATACATTAATCACCCTTCGGTCGCATACTTTCACACCCATACACATAGCCACTAATGTAGGTACATATTCATACACAGTTCAGATTTAATTTGTGTAACTTCAACTGATGTAATTATAATTTACTAGCTTTTGTCCTTTCTCAAGGTCTAATCTACCCTTATACCAAATTTCATCAAGATCGGTTCCGTGGTTTAGGCATGAAAGCGTAACATACATACAGACGGACGGAGTTACTTTCGCATTTATAATATTAGTATGGAAGTATGGATACTGTCAGTCACTAGATAGAAAATAGTCTGGAAGCATGTCCCACAATAATAGCATAATACTATAACCTTTTATGAGACAAATATATAAGATAAAAAATAGAATAAACGAATAGATAAAATTCCAGATCAAAATCTTGAAGAGAAAATGAAATGGGATACGAAGATAAGTGTTTTGAGGAATACAATGAATGTATTCATAAAATAATATTAACCATAACTGATAATCTACATATTCTATATAACGACGGTATTCTTTTGCTTCAGGCATAATAAAGGCTGTACCTCCACATATTATGAATTTCCTTCCTTGTCTTTTATACCTTAGACCCCGACATTATGTGGAGGAACCCTTGCCCCGTTTATCTATTCAAAGAAAAAATCTCCATGAATACAAATAGCGCGTTGAGTGAAAATATTGAGTAGAAATTGACTACGAACGATCCTTATCATTTAGATTTAGGACTTATATATAATACTGACCATTGGCTAAGGGTTAAAATTTTCAACAAAAAGAGAAGCGATGTATAAGAAACGCTTACCTCGATCTAGTCTACACATGGGATGAACCTGCAATTCATTGGGAAACCGTCAGAAATCAAGTTATAGTCACCCCTCGTCACTAATACTGACAATTATCTCTATACCGTAAGAAAATATAAAAGTCCAACTAATATCATGAAAATAATGATTATGGTACATACATAAAATCACGCTTGTTTCCTATAGGGGTAGCCAGAGAGCACGGATCTCCATTTGCTACGATCCTGACATACTACTCTTGCTTCATTCACTCTCATTGCATTCTTCATGCATGCTCGTCGGTATTTTATTATGGTAATACTACTCCAATCAATAACTAGGATTGAATTTGTACTGTTAATGACGACATTAAAGAAATCAACATTTAGATACCGTGAACTAATCAGCAGTATTGTTTGCAAAAGAGATTAGTTTGATCCTGAATATCTTGATGGGTCCTCATATACTAGGTAATAGATAAATATATACCTATTTTGGGTCGCAGGAAGGGAATCAGCGCTTCATGCAGGCGGAGCTCTGAACTAAAACTAAATTGAAATCGATTTAGAAAGGCAAAATTTTGTGATCGGTTCAGGCGGGATTTGAACCCGCTTAGTGCTCAAAAGCATTCTCCCTGCAAGAGAAGGAGCCTAGACCGATTACATTTTTTTCTTTCTAAATCGATTTGAATTAATTAGCATACTAAATACTTCAATATACCTTCAAAAACTATTTATAAAATATCACTGTAAACTTCAGATTCACGAAATCTTTCCATACTCTAAATGCAGCATTTAAAATCTTACAGTATTCAGTGTAGTTACGGTAGCAGGTGGAGAAATGAGACAAGGTTGAATTTTTAGGTAAGAAGTTGGAATATGTATTTTAAGAACCTAACTCTCGATCAATAAGTTCTCAGGTAGTTGGGAATAACTCAAAACTGTTATCATTTGAACTACGTAATACGAAGTTATGCATAACCTTACCTTTTTCTGCTGTATACCCTGCCCACCGGTGCTATATTATTGGTTTATGTATGTATTATTATTGGTTGTAATCTGTTACGTGTGATAAATAAATAAAATAAAAATAAAAAAATATATGCGCTTATAGGCTAGGGTGACTGCTCATGTTTAACTAAACATTCTTATTTAAAAAAATCTTATAGCAGGGTCTACCTAAACATAACAACATCCTGGAGTTCCAAGTCAACCTAACCTGCAAATTGGTGCAAGCTAAATAACGGACAACGCTCTGGCTTTACTCCCAAGGCAAGGAAATCAGACAGCAATCACTCCTGGAAATATCAGGCTTTAAAGAGTGCTTTGGACGCAACAGGGTAGGTAATCGCTATGACGGCAGAATAAAAAAAGATAGTAAAAGTACACAACCCGTGCGATTGAATAAGCCCCTAAGCAAACATATATACATCAAAACGGATCGTGTATATTACTCCTTAAGTAAATTGTACGTAGATGTCACCGAGACGTTTGCACAAGAACGGAGCGTTATGTAATGAAGTTGTTCCGTAGTCAAAAGATATAGAACATTGTTTCGTGTGCAATGAGGCTCGTTATTGTGATTTCCGTTTGTTGGAAATATTCGAGAGTGGAATTTCTAACAATATGCCCGCAACTTCACTTCCGTGTATTTAGTTCTTACACGTGAACAAATGAATAGATATTACACGGCTCACAAAATGTCAAGTTTGTTTTTGAATATTGAAACGAAAGGGTAACAATAACTTGTAAGCAGACTTCAATAATCAACACTATTTATTAAATTATTACAATATTGTAAGCAATCGGGCAGAGTTTCGTCTTAACTTAGTGTACAGCTCAGAATGATCCATAAAATGAGCGGAGCGGGTATTTATAGACGATTTTGACATCTGGCGACTGACGGCTGGATGTGACGTCACGAACTATTGAAGCGGGCTTGGCTTTGGCTTGGCTAACAGTTCTGGCGCTGAACTGTCGTGGCTTGGCATTGGCTTGGCGTTGGCTCTGCTTGGCTGGGCTTGGCATGTGGCGCGGCGTTACAATCGGCCATCCTGTAACGATTGCTCCCGCAATGGGGAACAAGACATTGATTAGCTTTCCAAAAGATCAATAAGGTCGTCAGTCTCTAGCTGTTCATCAGAGCTGCTGGCACTGTCAGATACAGGAATCACGCTACGGTAGGGTCGCAGAGAATCTGCACAGACTAGCCCTATAAAGTTTTTATAACCCCTTAACCCCTTTATGCTTCTGATCCTGTATCTGTCATTGCCTATAACTTTAGTTATAATGTAGGGGCCCGAATACAAGTCATCTAGCTTAGTATTAGCTTTAGCTGCACTACTAGTAGGTGCCTGTCTCCAGAGAACCAGGTCACCTCTTTTATAAATGTGACAACTCTTACGGCGTTTGTCGAAGTTACGCTTCATCTTATCGCTGGCTTTATTGATACGCACACTAGCCTTTTTACGCTTGGACTGTGGGGATTCGGATACGCGATCCGGAATATTTACATCGCACACGGGCCTACCATTACGTGCAAACATCAAATCATACGGCTTAAAACTTGTAGTGTCATTTATAGTATTATTTATACCCCAAATAACATCAGGTAGACAGTTCGCCCAGTTATTAGCTGCCTCACTAGGGTCAATGGTGCGTAGGGCATTTAGTATAGTACGATTAGTGCGCTCAACTTGGCCATTAGTACTTTATATAGAAAATAATACAGCGGAAAGGACACACAATGAAAGGCAGCCATTACGAGACTAACATTTATTCAATAAGAGGGTTGGAACACACATATTAAAATTGTACCCACAAATCCAGATATATACCATTCTTCCCCCCCTATTACAAACATATTTTTAAAATATACGAAAACATCAACAAACCCACTTAGCTTAATAGTTAATCTTAAAACACTAAACACAAGAAGAAAGACATTGCATTTTGGCATGCAATGAATGAGCAATTTTTTTATTGCATTAACTTGTTATATATATTATTCAATATATTATGTTTGTTATATTAATAGCTGAAGTGAGAGAAGCTCTAATTTTCTATAACAACTGACAATGTGTGTAAACTTAATCGCTAGCTTAAACCTACAATCTTACGTACACAAAATAATGCAACTCGTCTATTCCCAGCCCTACGATAACTTGTATCTTGGGATCGGTGTACACCACTAGGAATAGATGAGTTTGTTTTCTGTACCTACAAGGTTTTAATACTATTTTACAAATAAACATCTTAGTCTATTTCCAATCCATATCTCAATACAGGGCGTCGAGTACGCTTTGGATGCGATCTTTGTATTGGAGAGGACTTTTCCTCCCGCGGTATAACTGGCGAGGGCGGCGGCGCGGGCGACTCAGCCGGTTGCGCGGCGATGGTCGCGGGTTCGACACTGGGCGAAACACGCTGGTGACTGGGGCTACTAGTTTGAGAGACGTTTTCATGTGTACTATCTGCTTGAGTAGTGTATTCTGTATTAAATTGATTGTAATCATGTAAAGCTAAATGTTCCTGGGGGGTTTTATTTATTTGATCGATATGTTTTTTGTAATGTTTATCGTTATATAAAATATAGTATGTTAATGGACCGATACGATCTGTTACAATTCCCTTTTCCCACGTAAACGAGTTATTTTTAAACATTTTAAAATATACTATGTCCCCTATATTTACTTCTCTGTATGTACCCGATTTGTACTCAATTTGTTTCGTTTGTTTATTTTTTACACGCTCGCTCGTACTTGGACGTAGCAGATCGAGGGGAATGCGTATATCTCTGCCGAGCAGTAAGGCGGCCGGCGTTTTACCAGTAATACTATGGGGTGTGGCCCTGTAAATAAATAAAAAATTATCTAATGCCAATTCCCAGTCCATTTTATCATGAATTGCTTTCTTGATAGCACTTTTAACGATTTTAACTGCATTTTCTGCCGCGCCGTTACTACTAGGTTTGTATGGTGTTGTTGTTATGTGATGTATACCTAGTGTGTTTAGAAAATCTTTAAAATCCTTACTTGTGAACGGGGGTCCGTTGTCCGAGACCAATTCGTGCGGCAGCCCAAATTGTGAGAAAACTCGTCTTAACTTACAAATTGTATGTTTTGCTGAGGTATTTGGCACCTTGAAGCACTCGATCCACTTCGAATGCGAATCAATAATTACTAAGTAATAAATAGTATTACCTGACAAGGAAAAGAAGTCGACGTGTAGTCGATACCAGGGCTCCTGCGGCCAGAGCCAGGGGTGCAGCGGCGCGGCGGGGGGCGCGGGGCGCTCTCGCGCGCAGCTCTCACAGGCGCCGCACGCGCGCTCGATGTCAGCGTCGATGCCGGGCCAGTACACGTAATTACGTGCTAAATTTTTACATTTAACTATACCTTGATGGGTTTCATGAATAAGTTGCAGGACGTTACCTCGAAGCTTCTCTGGAATAATAACTCGATGTCCATACAGTACACAACCCTGCTCGACGCCAAGTGAATTTTTTAATTTGAAATATTTATTTAAATCATTAGATGTGCAATACTGCCAGTTCGTTTTTAAGGCTTTGATTAATTTTTGTAATGTACTATCCCTGGCTGTGTATTTAGCTACCTCTTTGAAGTCTAATATAGTTGTCTTTTCGAGAAAATTCATGTACCCCTCGACGCGGGAATTATTTTCACTTTCAATAACTGGAATCCTGGACAAACAGTCGGCTACACAGTTATGTTCTGACTTAACACATTTGACAACGTAATCATATGCACCCAATATTACTGACCATCGCTGAAGACGGCTCGCTGCCATCAATGGAACCCCTTTTTTCTCACTAAATATTGCCGATAACGGTTTGCAGTCTGTTACTAAGGTGAATTTCCTACCGTAAATATAGTCATGGAATTTTGTAACTCCAAAAATGACAGCGAGACCCTCTCGGCAGATCTGCGCGTAATTGGCCTCGGCCGCTGAGAGCGTGCGCGAGGCGTGCAGCACGGGGCGCTCGCGGCCGTCCGCGCCGCGCTGCGACAGCACGGCGCCCACGCCGCGCGGGGACGCGTCCACTGTCACCGTCGTGGGCAGCGCCGGGTCGAAATGCGCTAAAACATCGCTTTTCCGAAGAGCCAATTTTACCTTAACGAACGCTCGCTCACACTCATCGTTCCATTTAAATTCTGTACCTTTTTTTAATAGTTCGTAAAGTGGACCTAATAAATCGCTCAAATTCTTTAAAAAATTTCCGTAATAGTTTATTAATCCCAGGAAAGCCTTTAATTCTTTCACATTTGTGGGTCTCGGAGTTTTATTGACTGCGTCTACTTTTGATAAATCTGTATGCAAACCTTCGGCATCGATCACATAACCCAAATAAGATATAGATTTTTGAAAGAAGTTACATTTGTTTGGAGCTACTCTCAAACCACAGTCAGATAAAATTTGGAATACTTTTAATAGTCTTTCCCATAAATCTTGATTGTTTTTCCCACATATTGTTAAATCATCTAAATAACAGGCCACGTTGGGCATTCGAAATAAAGTTTCCATTATTCGTTGGAATTTATTAGGTGCACACTTTACCCCAAAGGGGAGTCTATTGAAACAAAACATACCTTTATGTGTGACCAGCGTACACAACTTTTTTGATGACTCATCTAGCAAAAATTGTAGGTACGCGTTGCTAAGGTCGATTTTAGCAAACACTTTACCTCCTTGCAGCGAAGCGAACACGTCCTCGATCCGTGGTATGGGATACTTGTCATCAATTATAACAGGATTTATGGTCGTTTTAAAATCGCCACATAAACGTACCTGACCGTTCTTCTTGATGACGGGTACCACGGGCGTACCCCACTCGCTCCATTCGACGGGTGAGATGATGCCCTCGGCCTGCAGCCGCGCCAGCTCCGCGTCCACGGCGGGGCGCAGCGCGTGCGGCACGGGGCGCGCGCGCCGCCACACCGGCCTCGAAGTGTCGCTCACTTCCAGCTGTATCTCGCATCTGTTGAATGTACCTATACCTTCCTCGAACACATTTGGAAAACGCTTCTTTAACTTGAGTAGCGCCTCGTCAGACCCAGCAGGCGAGACTCGCACACAATTAACAGAGGGATAATTAATTACAAATGATCGCATCCAATCTCGCCCCAACAGCGACGGACTAAACTCGTTATCGATTACAACCAGATTTAAGTTTGATATTTTTTGTTTATTTAATTCTACAGTACATACTAATTTACCACGCGGTTTTACTTTCTGACCGCTATACATTTTTAAATT
Source organism: Eilema sororculum (assembly GCA_914829495.1). NCBI lineage: Eukaryota > Metazoa > Arthropoda > Insecta > Lepidoptera > Erebidae > Eilema > Eilema sororculum. Next base: position 10,598,413 of record OU618552.1, on the reverse strand, counting down.
AGACGTATAAGGGTGTAACTTCAAATTTTGAAAATATTTCTTATAAGTCCCATAAGATATAACACTCACAGCGGATCCCGTGTCTCCTTCAAACGTGATCGGCACTCCGTTAATGACGGCCTGAATGTTCCACCGCTCGTCACTATCGTTCTCGCCCAGCTGATACACCGTCAGCGCTCCACAGTCATCAGACGCCGATGACTCCGTTTCCGACTCGTCTGCCAGTCCATGAATCGGTTTCTGTTTACGCATACGACACACTTTCGCGATATGACCCTTTTTACCGCACACGTAACATTCACTATTTATGAACGAACACTTATCCGCTCGATGCCCTCCGCCGCCGCAACGATAACACGGCTGTGCGGGGCCGCCACCGCCGCCGCCGCCGGCGCCGCTGGCCTCGCCCGGGCGGCGCTGCCCAGGCCTGCGCGGGCGCGCGCGGGCTCCGCCGCCGCCGACCGCGTGCACCGCCTCGCCGGCGCCGCTGCCGCGAGGCTGCCCGGCCTCCCGTGCCGAGCCCGAGTCTCGTACCGCCGCCTCCAACGACAAGGCGAGCTCCGACACACGTACAAAACTTAAATCTGCGTCCTTCTCCGTTAGAATGCGTTGACGTGTCCTCTCGCTGAGGAGGCCATGGACGAACTGGTCGCGCAAATTCTCTTTCAGACTGTCGCTCGAGGTAAACTTGCACGCCTTGCTTAGATTTTTTAACTGCACGAGATATTCGCTCACCGTTTGTCCCTCCTTTTGTTTACAAGATCGAAATAGCATTCTTTCTGCAATGATCGATCTTTTCGGTGACAAGTGTTCTTCGACCAGTTTTTCGATTTTGTCGATAGACACTTCCGACGGATTATCCGGGTAGCAGAGGTCTATAATTAAATCCAAAGCTTCTGTACCTACAATCGCTATTAAATAATTAGATTGCTCCGCCACTTTGACGTCGTTGATAGCAAACCACGCCTTGAGCCTGCTGATGTACGTCGACCACCTGTCCACGTGGGGCTTGAACTCTTTCATGCCGCTAATATTGGGAACTGCCGATTCGCTTTCTGCCATATTTATTTTTATGCACACTAACGTCAATAACACAATTAGAAATCACTGCAACTGGGTTCTTCGTCGCCAAATACTTTATATAGAAAATAATACAGCGGAAAGGACACACAATGAAAGGCAGCCATTACGAGACTAACATTTATTCAATAAGAGGGTTGGAACACACATATTAAAATTGTACCCACAAATCCAGATATATACCAATTAGCACGCGGGCACGCAATTGCACACAATGTATGTTTAAATTGTTTGTCAATCGCAAATTTTTTAAAATATCTACTAGTGAATGCCTTCCCATGATCAGTTACTATTCTATCCGGGTAACCAAATAATGCGAATATCCTTTTGAGTAATCTTATTGTTTCTATAGAATTAACCGTACGGGTGGGCTCCGCGATTACAAATTTTGAAAATGCATCACATATTACTAGCATGTATTCATAACCTTTCTTGGTCCTACAAAATGGGCCTAAATGATCGACATGTATCATTCTAAAAGGTTCTTTAGGCTTAGGAATCGGATGTAGCTGGCCTTCTTTTTTACCATGCTCTCCCTTTCCATAAGCGCAGCTTAAACAAGATGTTACGTATTTCTTAACAAATCGAGTCATTTTAGGGAACCAATAATCCCTTTTAATCAAATCAGAACACCGTTTCAATCCTACGTGCCCTATTTCATCATGATGCATTTGAACTATTTTCCATCTAGCCGCGTTGGGCACCACAAGTCTATTACCATTGAGCGTTTTCCTATATAACCTATCCTCTAACAGCACATAATTATTTACTATTTCACGCTCGGCCGACTCGGTTTTTAATTGGTCAATAATATTTTTTAACCTATCATCCTGATATTGAATCGTAAAAAACCAATCTGAAACTTCTAAACGATTAATATTTACGGCATCAATAGGATTTCTGCTCAACGCGTCCACATGTTTCATTCGATCACCGGGTCTATATTCTACACTAATATCGTACTCTTGTATTAACAACCACCATCTCGCAATGCGGGGTACAATATCACGTTTCGTAAGAGTGGCGCGAACGGCGGTGCAGTCTGTTACCACCTTTATATGTTTACCCACTATATACACCCGAAATTTACGTAACGATTCCACGACTGCTAGTGTTTCAAGCTCATAACTATGATACATGGTTTCTTCTTTAGATGTCACACGGCTAAAGTATATAACAGGGCGCAGGGTACTATCAGATTGTTGTTGTAACAATATACCCGCTATCCCCAACTTACAAGCATCGGTATGTATTTCTGTATTTAATGTAGGGTCATACAGTGCTAACACGGGTTTAGAGCACAAACATTTCTTCAGCTCATCAAAACTATGGACTTGTTTTTCATTCCATGCCCATGGCGTATTTTTCTTAGTTAATTCAGTTAAAGGGCGAGCTATAACCGCGAAGTTATATATAAATTTTCGGAAATAACTACACAGACCTACGAATTGGCGCACTTCGTGTACATTTTTCGGTGCCGGGAAATGTGAAACTGCTATTAATTTTGATTCTGCCGGCTGTACTCCTTCAAGAGAAATTACATGTCCTAAATAAGTTATTTTGGTTTGTAGAAAAGAGCACTTTTTCATATTTAATTTTAGATTTTCCGATTCAAGCTTATGCAACACAGAGTCTAAAATATTTATACCAGAATCAAAATCAACTGAGGGTAGTAGTAAATCGTCTAAGAAAGCTAGAATTTCACTGTATGAATTATTAAGTTGTGACGTTTGACAATAACGGATCGAATCAACAATTTTACTGACCATTCTCATAAATACAGAAGGCGCATTGGCTAAGCCATACGGAACGCGCAAATACTGGTAATGACCTTGAGGTGTAATAAAAGCAGTTTTATGAGAATCCTCTGGTGCAATCAATACTTGGTGATAACTTTGCGCCATATCGAGACTTGTAAAATATTTCTTGCCCGCTAATTTTGAAATTTGATCATCAATATTTGGTAACGGGTATCTGTCTTTTACAGTGATTGAATTAAGGGCACGATAATCAACACATAACCGGCTGTCACCGTTTTTTTTTCTTTACAAGGATAACTGGAGAAGCGTAATCTGACTCTGATTCTTTTATAATACCAGCATCTAGTAAGTCACGAACCTTGGAATTTACTATTTGTTGTTCACTATGTGATAATCTGTAAGGTTGACGATAAATTGGCTGCTGAGTGGTAAGTTTAATTTTCAATTGTAACAGGTTTGTACAGCCGAGATCTTTTGTGTTATTTGCAAAGGTGTGTTTATATTGTAACAATAAATGTATTAAAATATCTTGCTCTTTTTTATTTAAATTTCCCATATTGATTTCTGATATAGGTGGCGTACCTATATCAGAAATCAATATGGGAAATTTAAATAAAAAAGAGCAAGATTTTTTTGTATTGTACCTATGCTATTATTATTAGTGATTTGGTTTGTAGTTGAGGCGGAGGTCGATGGAATGGCAAAGAGTCTGAGAACATGCAAATTAGAAGAGTATGGCTTATTTGGCAACATTTTGGCTGAGTCTAATAATAATGGCTTGGCTGAGCTTACCCGACATGGCTTGGTGGACTCATCACAGCTGTCTGCTTGCGTTAGAATCTGACCGCCTTCCCAGGTGACGTTCGTGGCACCAGTGTTGATCACCTTCATGTAGCCTTCGCCGCCTCGGAGTAGTGTAGCTGGTAAGGAGTAGGAAACTCCTTGTAATTCGTAGTGGCGCAGTGCTGTGCAGACATTATTTTCTGAAACATTTCCTAATACCCTCACTTTAATAATAGATATACCAGGTGGTAAGGATTCGCAGCTTGATGTAACAACGCTAAATTTTGAATTTTCTTCGACTACCTGGCATTCAGAAAAGGGGTTGTGGTCCGATCGTAACGTAGCTGTCCGGTTAGTCACCACAAGAGATACATGATCAGCATTGATAACTGGCTGTCCGATCAATAGATGAATATCTTGCATATCAAGTTCTGTCACGTGTGCGGTACATTTCATTTGAATGTTATCAATGTTCAGGTCAAATTCTACTTCACCGCGGCTTGTGAGTAGACCACCAGAAAAACCTTTCAGTATGGTCTTCGTAGGTTTCACATGTAGCGCCAGTACATTAACAATTCGAGAATTTATAACATTCACTTGGCTTCCCGTATCGATATATGATTTCAAAAAAATCCCATTTACCTTCACAACTTTTTTGTAAATTTCATTGTAATTTTGTATAACTTTGATTTCTCTGATATTATGGGCGTCGGAAGGCTTCGTCTCTGTGTTTGAAGAACCAGAACAGCGAGTGGCAATATGACCTTTTAGTCCACACTTGAAACAAGTCCGTTGATCGGGTAAAGGACAATTTCGTAGGATATGCCCAGTCTTCTTGCAACGTGGACAGGGGTCGGTTTCGAGGTTCACCTTCTTATCTGGGTTTGGTAACTGTTTAGCGTCCTTGTGTGGCTTGTCGCGTGGTTCAAAAGTCGGACGGTAATCATCGATGGCACAGAGAAATGATTCATACAATTCATCTGGGCGTTGACATTGGAATGCACGAGCGCTTGCTTGTAATGAAAACGGTAAGCCCCTGATTATGCATGAAACGCTAGCAGCGTCTGAGAGGTGACAACGAAAGCACATGGCGATCTTATCTTGGTAATATTTCGTCATCGTTTCATTAGATAGTTTTTTTCTACTCATCATTTCATCAAGTAATGCACTGTAGTCACGATGTTTAGGAAAAGCTCTAATTAACATGCTTTTCCATTCGTCCCATGAGTAATTATATTCATCGAGTCGAATGTACCACTTACGGGCTTGACCACGAAGTTTATCTTGAAGATGAAAAGATTTTACCTTATCGCTCCAGCCATGTATATCTCCTAATTGGTCAATTTTCTTCAACCACGTCGTTACAGTACAATCTTCTCCCTCAGGGTCGAATTCCGGGATGAGACACGCCGCGCGATGGCCTTTGAAATGGTTGAGTGGTAAGGTTTCTTCATTGAGATCGTGTATCGCCCTGCTTACCTCGTTCTCCAACAGCCTTTTGAGTAGTTTTCTAGCAGGTGGTGGCGAGTGATCATCTTCTTGGCTGGAACGGTCTTGTTCTTGCTCGCTCCACCCAGGCGGACGAACTCCATGGCCAACAAGTTCGTCAGTGTGAAGACGTTTCATCCCGCTTCTGAGTGAAACGAAAGGGTAACAATAACTTGTAAGCAGACTTCAATAATCAACACTATTTATTAAATTATTACAATATTGTAAGCAATCGGGCAGAGTTTCGTCTTAACTTAGTGTACAGCTCAGAATGATCCATAAAATGAGCGGAGCGGGCATTTATAGACGATTTTGACATCTGGCGACTGACGGCTGGATGTGACGTCACGAACTATTGAAGCGGGCTTGGCTTTGGCTTGGCTAACAGTTCTGGCGCTGAACTGTCGTGGCTTGGCATTGGCTTGGCGTTGGCTCTGCTTGGCTGGGCTTGGCATGTGGCGCGGCGTTACAATATATTCATTTGTTTTAGCTGTTGCTATAGCGCACCTAGGGCTTCATTGATGTACTTATTTAACAATGAGATCGAGTATATTTTAAGGAAATATAAGGTCAAGAGTGTCTAGAAGCGAGGATTTATGGAATAAGATAAAATATAAAAAGCGAAAGCTGCCAGCATCGTAACAAGTGGAAACATGAAGGAATTTCATTTTCCACTGATAATTCCAATGAGAAAGAAAAATAACCGTATATATACTAATATGTTTTTAAACATTAGGTACTAGTATTAATTTTGTTTCATATTTCGTTCTGTGATTACTGCATTCAAGGATTATAATGATACATTCAGCATCAGAATTACAGCATTCTGAATTACAGTCGAGTATTAGTTCCAATTACTTTATTTTGAAATTAAATTTTTGATATTATAGAATAAAAATATTATCTATCTTCAGTTACAATATTAGTATAATGACAAAGGGTTTTTGACGAAATTAAATATTAATAAATTCTTTACTATAATTTTCATAGAAACGTCTATGAGATAAGATCATATTAAACTCGGCAAATTAGTTAGTTAAGGTCACATTGACGGCTCATTAAATAGAAAACAAAATGTTTTATTCAAATAATTTTGTTTGTTGTATTTTTACTTTTCAAAGAATTCGCGCAACAATTTCTACCCAACTACGCCAGAGAAGGTAATGTTTTTATTGTAAGTTGATTTAAGAGAATGAATAGTAACGTGGCCTCTTTGAGACTGTGAGAAAGAAAGTTTTCATAAAAAATGTGTAAAAATCTGCTAAATGCACGAAATTATATATAATATGACCACACAATGATTTTGTAAGCATGTCAAAACTATCAAAATTTGCAACATGGTCAATAAATGGTACAAACTATAAAAAGGTAAATTGATTAACTTATCAGGCATTATGTTAAATAGCGTAAGATCTACTAAGTTATATCTTTTAACATGCTTTTAAAAATTAATAGAAATAATAAGATACCCGAGTGATTTAATTACGCCTGAGACATGGTGAGGTCAAGAGAGCTCAATTGTATACATTTGAATAGTATTGTATTCTCTTTGTTTGAATGAATCTTTATAGCATTTATTATGCAAACTTTTTATATTTCGAATACTTTGGGAAAAATGAAATGTTCAAATTGGACTTGAAGGGGGACCTGACAGGGGGAATGCTCTTCCAACTGAGCTATTGAGACACACCTGAATCACTTCAAATTTCCCTTCTCTTTATATCCGTCTTTACCAACTTTCTTACGAACTGTTGGAACCAATGAATGATTTTTCAACCATTTATAAAAATGGATTTTTCCCGATGTATTCAATTTTTTTATTTTTATTGTGTTGTGTATTCAGTACTTAATTATTTATATTAGTCCGGATTATCCACTCCAAGTTTTCCAAGTTTTAGCGGGATTCAGCCCGGCCTCCCGCTAGGACCGGCTTCCGACGTAACCACGGACTCCCCATTTTGTATTGTACCTATACATTTCATCGGATCGTCAGAACCAATTTAAAGAATGTGTGAAACAGAATACATATTTAGCTAATTGACGAAGGTAACGAAACGAAGCCAATTATTGCTGCAAATACTCAACAAGTAAGTCCTCAAAGTTATTAACGTGTTTTTTATCCCTACATTACAGGCTCTTGCAGTAATAATAGACCAGGGTCATTACCTTCTAGTGGTCGGATTCGAGATTTATTTGGACGAGTCTGTCTCGATGTTAAAACACACTCACATGCATCCAGCAAAAAGTGTATAAATAACCAAAGGCTATAAACTACAAACAGGCAATGTCTAGATTGGACTGGAAAAAAACCAACTAAAAGCTATATAGGGTGGTTTTGCCCCACCAAAGGGTTGAAGTTCAAGCAGACTGATTTGCTGGTCAACACACCACCCTATATACGGAGTGTTTATGCTGGGTTTGTTGGATAGGAAGTCATAAAGCCAAGAATCTTCCACGCTAAAAAACGGCCAAGCGTTCCGCATCTTTCAAAATTCCGAAGGAATCGTGATAATTGGCTATTATCCTATAATATAATAATTAAATTGTTGTAGAATTCCCAATTATGCAGTGCTGACCGAAAGAGGATTATACTTTTTACCTGATTTTAATCCTCCAGACTTCAAATGGTAAAAAGAACCCGTGGATACTCCCTCGGACTGTGAGGTGACAACTGAAACTAACGATGAGATATGACGGATTCACACCGATAAAAAACTGCCTGTGAACAATACACAGGAACAAACTTAATGAAAATTTGTTACAATTTCTTGTAACAAATTTTTATTAAGTTCTTCCTTTGAGCTAGCGTAAACAATTTATTGTTACCTTAATTAATTTTGATATGTAAGGTAGGTATGTCTAATATATAAAATTCTCGTGTCACAGTTTTCGTTGCCATACTCCTCCGAAACGGCTTGACCGATTCTCATGAAATTTTGTGAGCATATTGAGTAGGTCTGAGAATCGGCCAACATCTATTTTTCATCCCCCTAAATGGTGCAGCGGGAACGGGATCTAAAAAATTGGCGGTACGAAGTTCGCCGGGACAGCTAGTAGGCGTATATAATATATATTCCAATATCACGTTCGTCTAATATAACTATCAATCAAAAAGTTTTCTTCTAAATACGTGAGGGATTTCTAAATACTGACAAAATAAAAATGAACTGTTCCTATTCTGTGGGTGGTATCCAATATCTTTTTCGCGTGCCCGGGTCCAATCCATGAGATTACTTTCTTTCTCTCGTCCGAACGTATTGAATGAATAACGAAAGTGAGTTTATTGATTGATAGAAATACATAAACGATTTAAGAGCTTTCGAGATAAGATTATATCATGTTTTTGACAAATATTTGATATTTTATACAAAGGTTTTATTTGATCAATATTATGACTATAAAAATATAAATTTCATTTTTTTTAGTAACTCTCGTACAAATGAAGGTTGATGTGTTTGTGGGATTCAAGACCGAAAGATATTAATATAAATTGTATTAAAACGAAACTAACAACAAATATAGAGATTTTTTTAGAGAAATTTGAAGTGATTCAGGTGTGGCTCATTGGCTCAGTTGGAAGAGTATTCCCTTCTTTTTCTTCTTTTTCCCGATGTATTTTGGGTAATAAATGCTATAAAAATTTCATTCAAATAATAAATTATTAAAATAAAAAAATATATTATCTCTAATAATATATTTTTTAAGAAATTAAGGCACCCCAAGCATATGGGAAACAGAAATTACAGATTTGGTGCAAGGAAATGTTATTGCTGGAAAGACACGTAAGTTTTCTATCCCGGAAATAGTTCCCGTAAGTTACGGGAGCGAGATAAGACTCCCACGCGGGCAGCGCCGCGGGCTACACTAGTTCTTTATATTTCATTTCAAATTCCATCTTACCGGTTGTTTACTTTAAATATGCTTTGGATCTGTGTGCCTTATAATATTATTATTCAGTTATATCTAGCGGAGATAAGCTGAGCTATTTCGTAGCTATTAATTCTGCATCGCGATATGAAAGTTTTAACTCTGATTAGCTTATATGAATACAAGATCCCGCCATTGAACGTTGTGTCGTGGTTTGATGAACTTAACCAAGCCACGGCAGTGGCCAAAGCACCTCATACCAGGGGCTAGTTGGGACAGCGATGTCTCCCGTCCCCAGGGATATGTTGAAGACAACCTCACCTTCGGCCTAGTAGACACACCGACGGCATGCGATTTTAGTCGGTTCGAGTCCGACATATCCTCCGGCCCCGGTGAAGGAGGTATCCGAGGGGATTAGGTAGGTAAAAAAAAGCATACGTAGTCAATCAGATTGAGTTATAACTATAATCTTCCTACGTCGACCCCTATAGTTCTAAACTCGCATATAAATGTGTCAATCTTCGTTTAATAAGTGTACAATCGTGAATAAGCAAAAAAATATAATAAAGTACCCAAAGTATTAAAGCATAAGACAAATTCAGAATGTTTTAGAAAAATACTAGTCTCATTTCTTGCTCGATTTACTTTGATGGGCGCCAATCCATTGTGCGCTTGTTTTTATAAACTTAGCTCTTGGGGACAATATGATGTAATAAAACTATTCACTTTTTAATTCGATTTTCAGTATTCTTTACTTGTTATATTGAATTTTTTAATGATTGTGATTGTCATGCATGGTACAGTATCCTGAAAAATCCAGTTCTTTCTTCTTGGGGTTGGGGGGTAATCGCTCCTATAAAAGTCATTATGCTAAACCAAAAGTAGTGAACGGCCGCCAGTTACCAAGATTAAGGCCTTGGATGCAACAAAACAACGCTAAGATAACGACAGTAATAGGTACATAACATCTTCCTAATAACATCTAAGCTACATTTCTATATAAAATATTGCCAATTCCTATATTTAAAAGACGAATTTCGTCTATTACTACTCTTCCACCCGCGTCGATCTCTTATCTCCGGTTCTAGTGAACCGAATGCAACTAAACATAAGTTAGATTTTAAGTCAATAGGCTCACCCCCTATTACATGGGGCCGAAAATTAAAGTTGGCGAAATATGGGTGTTAATACATCTCTGCCTACCCCATCGGGAATTTATAGGCTCGCGCCTATATTTAGGTATGTCTGTAATGATAAATAACAATGGATTACATTATCATTTTAAAAAAATATACTTAAAATGATTTATAGAAACGATATTTCAAATTTTTCATTCCAGTAAAAAGCAAGCGACAAAAGGAATAAAGTAAGAATAGTTTTTCTTCGCGAAATGTGACAAAGAGGAGGTGCGGGATTTCTCAACGTGGAGTTATTGTCCGTGACGTAAAGTCTCCTAGACAAATAGTGCTGCGTTTTGCAACATTTTTAACTAAAAGTTAATGCCTGAGTTTCTTTTCAAATAGTCATACTGCAATAAACTTTTATTAGCATTCTCTCAGACCTGTTCTCGCAGAGCAATTTTTTCTAGTCTCACTGACACTCTGAGGTTCCCCGAGGTTTATTTACTATGAGAGTGAAAAATGGTAATGATCTTTTTCTCTACGAAGCCGCTATTATTTATAATGAAATACTATTACTTATTCTGTGACAAGATTTTATTTAAGTTGCGACGATAATTTGGTAGAAGTTGTGTCAGTATAATAAATTGTTGCTACTTTTTATTTCAAAAACTTATTTTCAGAATTTCAGACAGAAAATGATAGAATTATAAGTGTAGAACTTTTGAACTTATCAAATCAAATCTAATCAGTTTATTTGAATAAGACAGACGGTACACAGAGTTGATTTTGTATATGTTGTCGCCTTAAAATTAAGATGGCCATTTGACCAATTTCCGGTGGCGCCATTTTAAATCCACCGACTCGTGTGTGTGTGTGTGGGGGTGTGCGAGGCGGCGGGTTCGGTTGGCCGGCGCGGCGGTGCAACGGGGCATTACTCGTGGAGACGGCTTCGGCGAACATTGTATTGGGAGCTCCGTAAGAAATAAGTTATCGTTCCTATAATTAAGTGCCCAGTATATTCACACTTTCTAATCCAATTGTAATTAAGTTAATTTGTAAAGAGTAAATAATCTATCAAAGAAGGTGATCATTAAGTCTTACTGTTTTGTGTTCTGATTTAATATAATTTCTATATAAAGTTAATAACTAGCCATGGTATTATTTCCAATGTAATAGTAAGAATAAATATCTACCCTACTATAACGTGTCTATTTTATCAGAAGTGGAATAGAATGGCGCCCAAAACTAAGCGACGAAGAAGAAGGTCACCCTCTACTTCGAGCTCGAGTTCCAGTACGAGTTCCTCATCCAGCAGCAGCAGCAGCTCGGGCAGAACAGTTCGTAGGAGAAAGAGACGTACGCGTCACAGATCGCCAACCGTGAGTCAAAATGTTTTATCTTCTGTAGTACCTGCATTTGATCCACTTATTGATGATATTAACATGTGGATTAATGTGGTAGAGGCCAATGCACGGGCATTCGGTTGGTCCGATCGTGTGATAAAATTCCAAGCTTTGCAAAAATTACAAAATACAGCTAAAACGTGGTATGATTCAATGCAAAAAAATGACACTAAGTGGACATCATGGCAATGGAAAGATTGGCGGCATGTGCTGTTAGATACCTTTCGAATTAAACGTAATATGTATTCTTTATTGAAAGAGTTAATGCAAATTAAACCTGGTGAGGGGCAATCGTTGTACCAATTCTACTTTGAGCAAAAGTGTAGAATTGATAGGTTGCAGTTATCTTTTTCGGAACGTGATATAATTTCCATAATCGTAGGGTCTATTGGTGACAAAAATATAAGTACCGCCGCGGAAGCGGGTAGTTTCCGTACTTGTGACGAATTATCATCGTTTTTACATAATAAAATTCATTCTATAGATTTGAAAATTACACATAAATCGAATCATCCCTTCTTAAAATCTAATAAATCAATAGGAAACAAAAATGATTACCTAAGTGATAGTACATCCAATAAGGTTAATACTAGTAAGAATTTTCAACAAAATATAATGTGTTTTAAATGTGGGGAAGCAGGCCATAAAAAATTCAACTGTACCTTAAAAGATGATATAAAGTGTGCTTTTTGTAGTAAACTTGGGCATTTAGAGGCCGCCTGCAGGTCGAAGGTTAAAACTAAGATGGAAAAAGATGTTGAGGTTAAATTGCTATGTGAACCAAATTCTAAAGAAAAGTTTTATAAGGAAGTTTATGTAAATGAGTTTAAAACTCGAGCATTTATCGATATGGGTAGTGATTGTTCATTAATAACAAGAGAGTTACTTTTGACATTTTTATTAGAGCCAAGTAAATTAGAAACCCCAATCAATTTGACAGGATTTAGTGCAAATTCTACTCTTCGTGTGAATGAAACGGTATCTGTCAGCTTAAAAGTGGATAGTGTCGAGTTAATAATTGATTTGTATGTAGTGGATTATTTGACAGGGTGTACATTATTAATAGGTAGAAATTTTACAGAAAGTCATAAAATAATGTATACTCGAGTAGGTAATAACCTACAATTTTGTCCAGTAGTTATAAAGGATATATCCTTAATAGAATTCTCATTGTCAAATACCGAACACAACAATAATGATGTTATTATTAAAGATATTTTAGATAAATACCCGAAGTGTTTTTCTGATGACTTGTCTACACTAGGAAAGGCGTCGGGGATTGAGCTTGATATCGAATTAACTACCACGAAACCAATAGCACAGCGTGCATATCGAATGTCAGAGTCCGAAAGGTTAGAAACTCGCAGAATAGTTGATGATTTATTGAAGAACGGTATAATACGCGAAAGTAGGTCACCCTATGCCAGTCCTGTGTTATTAGTTGGTAAACCGTCTGGTGAAAAGCGCCTTTGCATTGATTATAGACATTTAAATAAAGTAACTGTGAAAGAAAAGTACCCTATGCCCATTGTAGAAGATTTGATCGATAGATTGAGGGGGTGTAATTATTTTACGTCACTTGATCTGAAAAGTGGGTATTACCAAGTCCAAGTCAATGAACACTCTATACCCAGAACTGCATTTATCACTCCAGACGGACATTATGAGCATATCAAAATGCCGTTTGGAATTTCTAACGGTCCTATGGTGTTTCAAAGGTTGATGGATACAGTGTTGGGAAATCTTAGATTCGATAGAGTCATGTGCTTCATGGACGATTTGCTAATTGCCACGAAATCGTATCAGGAAAATATAAAGCTGTTAGAAGAAGTTTTACAATTATTTCAAAACTATGGACTAACGATAAATTTGGAAAAATGTCATTTCTTAAAGAATTCTGTAAATTTCTTGGGTTATGTTGTGTCTAATGAAGGTATTCGACCTGGAAATAAGAAATTATCTGCTATCGAAAACTACCCTACTCCTAAAAATGTTCACCAAGTTAGACAGTTTTTGGGTCTAATTAATTATTTTAGGAAATTTATAAAAAACTGTGCTGGGTTATGTAACTCACTAACAAAGTTACTAAAAAAGGATAATGTGTGGACTTGGCAGAAGGAACAAGAAGATGCATTTGTACGTTTAAAGTCCGAACTAGTTAGTGATTCATTGTTGGCGATTTTTGACCCTAAATTACCCATTGTACTTTATACGGACGCTAGTAGGGATGGCTTAGGCTGTATCTTAACGCAAATTACTGATAAAGGTGAGAAACCTATTCACTTTTACAGCAGACAAACGTCCGTAGAAGAAAAACGTTACCATTCTTTTGAGCTTGAGTTTTTGGCTATCGTTGCGGGGCTACAAAAGTTTAGACATTATCTATTGGGCAATACGTTCAAAATTATAACTGATTGCAATGCGGTAAGATATACAATTAATAAACAAGAAATTAATTCTCGTATAGGTAGATGGGTTTTACAAACTCAAGAATTTACATTCGAAATATTGCATAGACCGGGTACACAAATGCAGCACGTAGACGCCTTAAGCAGAAACCCCGAGGTGTTAAATATATATAATGAACCTGATCAAAATGTTATGTCTGTAACTGGATCGGACTGGCTACTTTCAGTTCAGTTACAAGATGTTAATCTTTGTTCCATACGAGAAATATTGTTGTCAGGTGAGGCCGAGGCCAATAAGCATATTTTTAATAACTATGAGGTATTAGGGAATAAAGTCTATCGTCGTACAGAATATGGTCGTAGGTGGGTAGTACCTAAAGGTTGCATATGGCAGATAATAAGGGCTAACCATGATGACGTTGGCCATTTTGCTGTTGATAAAACTATAGAAAGGATAAGATCTATGTATTGGTTTCCAAAATTGAAGAAAATAGTTTCAAAATATATTAATAATTGTCTTAACTGTATTTATTCGAAAAACGTATATGGGAAAAAGCCAGGTAAATTATTTCCTATTCCTAAATATGCACAGCCATTTCATACATTGCACATGGACCACTTAGGGCCGTTTGTCAAAACTGCAATGCAAAATACTTACTTATTAGTAATAGTAGACTCATTTTCAAAATTTGTATTTATTGCACCAGTACGAAATACTAAAAGTAAGGTAGTTATAAATGAACTAAATAAAATTTTCAAAGTTTTCGGCAATCCAAAGAGAATAATATGTGATGCGGGTAGCGCATTCACATCTAAATTGTTTACTGGGTACTGCAAAGATAAAGGCATAAGACATCACGTGGTGGCGACTGCAATGCCCCGTTCAAATGGACAAGTTGAACGGTATAACCGCACTGTTCTGGACGCTCTTCGTAGCATGGGAGCGAGTACAGACAACAAAAAGTGGGACCAACATATTTGCAAAATTCAGCAAGGTATCAACAGTACTATCAATAAAACAACGGGTGCCGTACCAAGCGAGGTGTTCTTTGGATACCGCTTACGAAATGACTCTGACAAGATAGGTATGGATGAAGATTATACAGTTGATGTTACTCAGTTACGGCAAACTGTAGACAGTAACATAAAGAAGAGTGCAGGAGTACAAAAACAGGCATTCGATTCTAAAAGGAAGGAAGCACATGTATATAACGTAGGAGATCTGGTAGTCATTAAAATACCCAGTCAATCAAATGATGGTCAAAGTACCAAGTTACTGCCGATCTTTAAAGGTCCTTTTCAGGTTACTGAAGTTCTGGGTCATGATCGGTATAAAGTTACCGATATGAGAGGAGCCGAACGGACAAGTAGACGCTACGAAGGTGTGACTTGCGTCGAAAATATGAAACCGTGGGTGAAAATTGCTAATTTCGAAGAATAAATCATGTAAGAATGGCTCCGGATGTTGTCAGGTATGCTAGAACTTGTCATATTTCAATATTCCATTACTAAAGTTGAACTTGATGTTGTTAGTGTCCATAGTTGCTGTCTAATGCTATGGCTTCGGACAGTTGGGACGTGGATGGCTATTTTCAGGCATTACGATAACACCAGTTATGTAGAAAGTGACTAGGGTTGGCCAAAGGCATCGCCTAGTGAGAAATGACAAACGGTGATCACATTTTGCTGGCAATGGTCCTCCATAGTCTCAATGTTCGAGGCTAATGGTATGCATCGTGTAAGCTGGCCGACGATGGAACAGTTACGATGATGTATACAAGAAATTGAGGGGGGAAATCAGGCCCGGGAGTAGCTAGCCGTTGATGGAATAGTACGCCCGGGGGAATTTTCAACCTCAACCTACCCTAGACGAGAATAACATTTTGGCTGACCGATGGAATAGCCAACATGTTAGCCTTGGCTAGTATAATAATAACTAATTCTAGTTGTTTGTCCTCAGCTGCGCATCAGACTATAACGCTATCCAGGGACGGATGCGTACACAGGACGGCCGGATGTTGTCGCCTTAAAATTAAGATGGCCATTTGACCAATTTCCGGTGGCGCCATTTTAAATCCACCGACTCGTGTGTGTGTGTGGGGGTGTGCGAGGCGGCGGGTTCGGTTGGCCGGCGCGGCGGTGCAACGGGGCATTACTCGTGGAGACGGCTTCGGCGAACATTGTATTGGGAGCTCCGTAAGAAATAAGTTATCGTTCCTATAATTAAGTGCCCAGTATATTCACACTTTCTAATCCAATTGTAATTAAGTTAATTTGTAAAGAGTAAATAATCTATCAAAGAAGGTGATCATTAAGTCTTACTGTTTTGTGTTCTGATTTAATATAATTTCTATATAAAGTTAATAACTAGCCATGGTATTATTTCCAATGTAATAGTAAGAATAAATATCTACCCTACTATAACGTGTCTATTTTATATACAATATATATATGGCAGTACTCTGCTTTACCTTTGATATGTGTGCAAATTTCAATAATATCTTTCTTCAATCAATTCAATTGAAAAAGAAAATGTCTTATCACCAAGATATATCTGCTGTATCACTGAGTGTGAACTGAGGACAACTACTTTCTCTCTCATCACACTGAACTCGATTTAATGTGTATCTACGATCCGGGAAATAGAGGACACAAAATACCTTTCGTATTATTAAAATCTTTATAGTTACGACACTACTACTGAAGTATATACTCGTACATACCTATACCTAATTATGTTTATGGTAACAATGGTTATTGCATAACATTTTAGAAGAAGATCGGTATCACATTCGCACTGAGTAGTACCTACCCTTCTTTTGTTTTGAAAAACAAAGAAAAATTCGACCAATATTTTTTTTCCAGTTCTAACTACTTGTTTTAATACTATCATTCCGAAATAATATCTATATATACACTGTTATCTTGTATTCAAATTATATAGATGGTCTATATAATTTGATTCCTGGATAACAGTGTATTAGACATCGTCATCCAAAAATATTACTAATTAAAAAGTCATCAATTTATATTTTTTGTAAAACCTGGAATACAACGAAATTTCAATATATGATCCTTATTTTTTTATAAGTAGTATTATTTAGTGGAGATATTTGAAAAGATTTCATAATATTTCACAATAGTCGGCAACGATAAACGTTCAGTTTTAATTTTGCATAACTTTAGAAGCGATCCACGCCACTCTGGCATAATTTCTTAATTATATTGATAGCTCCTATACGTTACAAAAAAATATGATAAAACATAACTTATACGTTTTCATGACGTTCTCTCTTGAGTACCATTGTGATACTGCCAGAAGTTTGGATACGCAAAGTTGTGAAGATGACGTTGACTAATGAGTTTAGATTGTCTGTGTTTCAAGACAGGAAAAACGGTAAGTCCATAGAGAATTCTGATCACGAACAGCGATTGCTTAAACACATAATTAAAGTAATTCTAATGTAGTTACTTTCACCGAAATAATTATATCTTTAACGGGAAAATTGTTATTCTCCTCCACGATTTTATCGGGCCATGGGGATCTATTATTCTGCTCAGAAATATACTCTTTATATGTATTTTATAGGAGTACTAATACTGTAAGAATCTAGCGCTCTCTGATGGTTCCTCATGCCTCCGCGTGTGTCTCTCTGTAGGACAATTGATCACCAACTTCAGACTCGCCAATGATGGCAATTTACAAGTTTGGGGAAGATGTGAATATTATTTAACAGTGAAACCAAAATAAAAAGAAGAAGAAGTCAGTGTACCTCACTTTAAAAGGCCACTGTAACTAAAATCGAATTCACATAACAAATTTTATTACAGACCAAATTCATTCGCAGAATCATACGCAAGTGGCCCAATTTTTCAGCTCCATTAACCTATTTTCATAGTTCGTTAATGGAATGAAAATGGGAGGCTATTGAAACTAAAGACACCTACATAAATTAAGTCAATGACTAACGAAGCGAACTAATGAAATTAAAAAGTGCAGCCGCACACAATTGCGGAAAGCTTCACATAAATCATATAGCTTAAAATCATTATTAAGTACCTACTATTGACTTTACTATCGGCCCTCAAGATTGAACCTTATAATATTAGGAATAGTACCTATACAAAGCGATAAAGCAATAAGGACTCACTCATTGCACTATTACTCAACGAATCCTGTTTCTAGAACCCTTGAGGTCCGTAACTGACATGTATTTATACATCTTTTGCACAAAATGTACATTTCCAAACAATAATTACCGTGAAATTTCTATTGCTACCCACAATCCTCGTCGATCTGAATTATAATCTGGCCATTTCATGTGTATTTACTATTGCGGCCGATTTGTTCATATGAGTCCCCACTAATCTATAACCCCTTATGCGATTTGCGGTTACTCATGCATAGCCTATTACGGGCGGCGGGAGTTGGGTAGAATCGTTCATGTGCGCTAGCCCTAGGCATTCAATGCGTCCACTACTGCCAATTTGATAATCTTTGTGGATATTTCCGTGGGTCGCTGTTAGGGTTGCCTCATTCAACTTATCGCTTCACTTCATTTTCTGTGGACAATGGATTATTATCAGTGTAAGATTTTTTTATTCCACGACAATGGTAGTAATATACTCGTAGTTATGATTCGCTCTATAAGGTTTATTCTCTACCGACGATGTATTATACAAATCTGTGAGGCGAAACATATTTATCAGTTGGTTTTTTTTTTATTATATATTATATATTTAATGACGTATAAGTAGTTTACATAATTATTCTCATACCTGCACCTACCTAGGTGCATTTCTGCATAACCTTAAGATTTATTTATTTATTTATTAGGCATATCAACAGTGTAAACACCAACATAGATAAAAGACAGATGAAAATATTACTAGGCATGTGCTACACAAATTACAGATATGCACAGCATTGGTTGGTTGTCTTACAAAGAATAGCAAAAATTATATGTCAAATTATACTTACAAACTACTTAAGGCATGTCAACTTATTGGGTTAATTATATAAAATACAATTATAGATTTTAGAAACGGGTCAATAACATAATTACTTAATTACAAAATTGAGAACAATAATATAATTAAAATAATTAAAAAAAACTATCATTAACAATACATTACATTATAAGGTCATAAATTCATAAATTGTATAAATATAAAATATAATGTTATTGTGAAGTTTCATAAATTTACAATATTCAATTTAATTTAATTTAGAGGTGCTGAGTCAATTTAGACTTGAAATGCTTGGGATGGTCGTGGAAGATGTCGAGATCTAGATGTCGCCAACTATGATTACCTATATGTTGAGGTCAGCCTGACAGATAGACTGGTGTATAGGTAATAGAATAAAGAGATAGAGAAATACATTTTCTGTGTAAAATTAACCATCTTTTTGAACATATTATTTTTATCGTATAGTTCTCTTCTTTATTTAAATCGTTTCCGTAATATGTCTCGGTGCATACCCATTTATCGCTGCTTAAACGGTTGGCAACTCTAACGACTTGCGGTTGTGTTCGTTTTTGAATGGTAATGTTCGTTCCTAGTGCACGCAAATCGTTCCCGTCAACATAAACCAATCGTAATATTCTTAAAGGTATGATTCCGAAGGTGACAGCATTCGACAACTGCAAACGCACGCAGCAAATACGCGTAATACATTGCGGCTTCTTAATGGTCTCCTTTATCTGTATCGAAGTATAACAAGTAACGTATGTAATATATGTGCTGTATGGGTCGGCAGTCGTATTAGGTTGTTTTCGGAATCATACCTTAAACATAAACGCTTGGTAACCGAATTATAGTCGTCGTATATTTAGTTATGATTTTATATGGGGACTTGCGTGAGTGAAGAAGGAAGGATGAAAGGGTTTTATTATGGGACATGTTATCATGAATCTGATGTTGAATGAGATACGGAAATGGTATGGATGCTTATCGTGTTCTTGATTTTGTGATGATTCAATCCAACTTTCCTATCCTTTTTCCTACTGTTATTAGAAATGTGAAAGTTTGTGAAGATGTTTGGTTGTTTGCAACTCGATCACGGTCAAAAGGCTGGAAGGATCTGAGTGAAATTTGTTGCAGGGAGAGTTAATATGCATTGGCTACTTTTGATAACTGATATAGATACTCATGGGATGCAGGGACAGGATGCCGATAACAGTTAGTTGTATCTAAAAGTATAATCATCATCAGCTGTGCAATTTTAAAAGCATACGTCGAACTCAGCGCAGCGACGACCTTGGCTCTACCAAGTACGTACTTACTAGTTCAGCGTCGAGTCTCATTGTGGATTCATTAGTGTGGATTCCGGCTCCACTGAATAGTACAGTCAGATCAGATTGATCGAATTCACGAACAAAGTAGGTAAGTAGGTACTTTATGATCTTAATGTCTTGGTTTTCCCCTTTACCTGTTGACTGATTTTTCTGATATTTGGTACACAATTTTAGTCATCATCATCTACATGTAGACGTTATCCTGATGGCATCCGAGGCAAAGACGACCTCGGAGCTCAGGGTGCGTCTTCCGGCTCTTCCTCCTCAAATTCGCATAATCTTGGGCGTGCAATTTTTTAAATCAATAAAACAGTTTGATCTGTTCTTAATAACTTAGTTTTAAGATCCTTTTGAGACTTTGTAGTATACAGGTAGGCAAAGTTTTTTAATGGGGGACCAGAAAGTTGAAGAAATTTCAGCAGAGGGCCAGAATTATCACGAATCCCCAAACCCTGGAAGTATTAACAGACTTGAATCGACTAAAACTCATGCCGTCTATGGCTCGTATGTTACTGGAGGTCAGATTAGCTAAGATATCCAACACCACCTAACCCCGTGTTCATGGGAGAGAGAGGTACTTCTGCGACTTTCGAGGTCCGAGTAACTTCCGATCGTCGCGGCTGTGCCCTTCTTTCTCGAGCAGTGCGAGGTAAAAGCGGCTCGCAAGCAGCTAATAAGACACCGGAATCTATTTTTTACGTCTCGCCAATCAAAATTAATTATTATCACGGGTTATATACCATTCATCACGAAGGATCGTCGACGGGCCGGATTAGATGCTTTCGTGGGCCGAAGTTGGCCCGCGGGCCGTAGTTTGCTCATTCCTGGGTCTAGATCGTTCTTACGTTGACTGTTCACCTAAAGGTATAATATTTAGTACATTTAATAGTTCTCTAAATTTTCCAAGTCACGTCGCAAGATTTTGATTTACTGAGCGATTTAAAACGTTATAATAAATTGCTGCTATATTTTTATACACTTTTCTACAAGAACGATTCATGGTCTCAATTTGAAGTACCGTTCGCTAGACAATGAAAAGAAATAGCTTTCATTAAAGTGCGAAATCAAATGTAACGACAACTATTCCTTTCCCTGGCTGTGGTTTTTGGTATCCAGATAAATTAAGTGTCTCAAATGGACTTTCGGAATTACCAGTCTCGGTATTCGATTTTGTCGAGAAGCTGAGAGTATTGAAAGTTTTATACAGATTTCACAACGCAGAAAATCTTCAAAAATCTAAACGTTTTGTATAGTTCTTTGAGAGAGAATATATATGGTGTAGTGTGTGGTTTAAGAACGTCAGGTATCAACCGTTTTGTTATGGTGTAAGGACCCCACCAAGAGCCTCAGGGCTATGCTAACCTCATTTGCAAACTTGAACCTGTTGATTAATGGAATTTGGCAGACTTTTTTGGTCGCTCAAAACTGTGCCTTATACAAAAGGCACAGGTTCCAGTACTGCTCTGGCGTGAAAAACTGTCTCGCCTTGTTCACGTGAGTTTACGTGAAGCTGTTTTTTATGAAGCTCTCGATTTCAATTTCACGTGTACAATTTCAATTGATTTTATTTACTGTATTAAAATAGCAAACTAGTGGTCAGACCCTGCGATTCGGCCCAACGGTAGTAATGCTTTATACCCTTTTATATACACAAAAGAATAATACGAGAATAGGCAATAAAGGTTCAAGTGAACACAAAACTCATAATGGGCTTTGTCCTCGTTTGAATGTCGAACACTCACACAGTTGATATATCGTCCAATAAAGTCGTGATGTGAAGAATAGTTCTTATCCCATTAACGTCACATGCAAAACGATTTCGCTTCTGCCGAATGCGATTTGTAGTGGCATTGATTTGTTTGACCATATTGTGATGTTGAAGTTTCAAAATACGAATAAAAAAGGATGTCGCTAGCTCCTAAATGCTCATCATCATCATCATCTTCATCATCCACATTTCCTATCCTAAATCCTGATTGCATTTGAAGCTCAGGGTCCATCTTCCGGCTCTTCCTCCTCCACTTCGCATGATCTTGGGCGTCCAAGCTAGAGATACATTTATTACCTACGTGGCTGTGTGGTAGCCGCAAGAAGTGGCCGCACCAGCGGGGGCGGCTCTCTTGCATGAAGACATGAAGGCTGCTGCGGATGCGAGAGTTCCTCACGCAATGTTTACGCGTGACTCCGCTCATCCGCAAAATTTTCATCTCCGTGACACGCAGCATCTGCTTGTGTAGATCCAACGGCGGCCACACCTCACAGCCGTGTAACCGGCTAGCTTCTAAATGCTGATTTTACAAATAAGGTGGTTACTTATTGCGTTACGTTTAGCCGGTGGATATTCAATATAAAAACACCTATAACAACTGACATGTTGCGTTTTAAAGGATATTAGTTACCCAAGTGAAGCTGGAGGAGACTTCCAAATTTTAAAAAAAGAGGATGTAAAGTAAAAAAGAGTTAATAAGTTATCGGATGAAAACCAGTGGCAAAAAATATAACACCCTTTTTTTCAGACAAGGCGTTTATAATAAAAATAATAATCGGTGATTGAAAGATTGGGTGAGGTGATAGTGGCGGTGTCTCTTGACATCGCCAACGCCTTCAACACCTTGCCCTGGAGCTGCGTTAGGGAGGCGCTTATCTACCATGGAGTGCCTCCCTACCTCCGTCGAATTGTCGGGGCCTATCTATCCGAGAGGGCCATTACTTACCCGAGTTGGCTAGGGCCGGGTCGGCGGGATGTGTCGTGCGGTGTTCCACAGGGATCGGTATTAGGGCCACTCCTTTGGAACATCGGTTACGATTGGGTGCTGCGTGGTCCGTTGCTCAGGGGGGTGGACGTAACATGTTACGCCGACGACACCCTCGTTACGGCGCGGGGAGCAACGCACCGAGACGCAGCACTAAAGGCCACGGCAGGGGTTGCTCAAGTCGTGGGTCGGATACGGCGGCTGGGTCTCGAGGTCGCCCTTCACAAGTCCGAGGCTCTGTGCTTCCACGGACCTCGGATGGGGCCACCTGCGGGATCCAGCCTACAGGTAGGGGGCGTCAGCATCGGCATCGAGCCCTCGATGAAGTATCTGGGGCTCGTACTCGATGGCCGGTGGAACTTCGGACATCACTTCCGAAGTTTGGTCCCAAAACTGAGGGGGGTGTCAGCTGCACTCGCACGGCTGATGCCCAACATCAGGGGACCCAACGCTCCCTGCAGGAGACTGTACCTGGGGATCGTGCGAAGTATGGCCCTATACGGGGCCCCCGTATGGGCGGAGACCCTGACGGCCAGTAATGTGGCTAGATTGCTGAGCCCACAGAGGGCGATGGCCGTCAGGATGATAAGGGGATACCGCACGATCTCAGGTGAGGCGGCATGTCTCCTAGCCGGGACCCCTCCATGGGACTTGGAAGCGAGAGCCCTTGCGTCTCTGTTTAAATGGCGCAAGGAGGCGCTGGAGCGGGGCCAATGGCCTGCGTCTCGAGAAATCGAGGCCCAGCGGTCCCAGCTCCACCAGGAAACCGTGGAGACATGGAAGGTGCGACTTGAGCAACCAAAGGGGGGATTCGCCACAATCGCGGCCGTCAGACCGGTCATGGACGAGTGGCTGGAGAGGAGACATGGTGCTCTCTCCTACCGGTTGTCACAGATGCTTACCGGGCACGGTAGCTTCGGTAGGTACCTGTGGCGAAGACACCGGGAAACCACGGCCGGTTGTCAGCACTGCGGGGACCGCAGCGATGACACAGCGCTCCACACGCTGGTGGAGTGCACGGCGTGGGCGCAACAGCGCCAGGTCCTCGTAGTGGGCTTGGGCGTGGACACTCTCTCGCTCGAGACCATGGTGGGAGCCATGGTCTCCAGCGGGAGTAAGTGGGACAGCGCCGCCTCTTTCTGCGAGCAGGTCATGCTCGTGAAGGAGGCGGCGGGGCGGGAGCGGGAGAGAACTCTCCCACCCGAGTTCCGCAGTCGGCGGCTTGGGCGCCGCCGGCGTGTCTTCGCCGAAGACCATCGGCCTCCATGACCGGGGGCCTGAGGACGATGAGTTGGCTGCTCATCGTCCTTACAGAAGCAGGCCCATGACGGCAGCGTGACGTGACGGACTCACGCACGCCTCCCCCCTCCTATGAAGCGGGATGATACCCGAAAACCCCCCATAGACGCGGGATAGCACCCGAACCACCCCCTAGACGAGGCCGCATTAAAGCCGTGGGTCTGTTGGGAGCACTGGGACATCCTTCCGAGGGCTTACCCGGGGCTCCCAACTATAGGCTGCTGGGCGATACCGTGGGGGTTTTAGTCGGTAGGAGTCCGGCATAACATCCATGAAGGATTTCCCCCACGGTCAAAAAAAAAAAAAAAAAAAAAAAAAATATTTTTTATTATTAAAGTCCTGTTACCTGATTGTAGCTTCAGTTTCCGGGCACCTTGTGAATGTAACTATGCTCGTATCTTTTGCACAAGTTGACTAGTTTCATTGCAATCAGATTTAGAACTGTACGTCATGGCATAAAATACAACGAACCATTCTTAAATTCGAGATTATTGTATTATATTCATGACTTTGTGAGTCACCTATTTTGAGTCGATTGAATTATATTCGACTGAAATTAGGTTTGATCTCTAGACGGTCCCCATCTAATTCAGTTGCATTTCGAAGTTTATCTGAAATATTTATAATATCATAGACCCATTAAAATAGAATCCATTTGTGGAACGCTGGAAGATGATATTCGCAAATATTTAGTAAATTCTCTGGTTGAAATTGAATTCAGATATAGATTATAGTCTGGCAGGTCACACAGGAATAGATATCTATAGGTGTTGGTAACGGCATCAGAATTCATCAGCTTGTTAAATAAATAAGGTAAATGTAAGTCAGCTGGTATGGGACATCTTCGTCAAACATACAAAGGTTCAGAAACACGCTTCACGACGTGTGTTTGAAAAAAATAATTGACAGTTACGAAAGTCAGCCTCCTCCAGATTGTGTATTGGTTCTTTTCTCGTATCAAATACGTTACAGACACCAAACTTGTAAATATATCTACGCAATTTTTATATCTAACTGACCTTGGTATACTGATCTATGAACTGACCGCTTCCTTCACTAAGTCACTATTAAACCCATCTCACTGTTCCACTCCTTCCCCTCCGTGCCAAGATGTTACACAGGTCGACCGAAATTCAGTTATAATAATACGTTGTGCGTCGACACAATCGATTTGGCATGTCGTGATATAAAATACTCATTTACGAGTGTAAAACTAACTGCAATGTACATTCATCATCATTGGCCACAACATCTTAAAAATATTATTGTTTTTTCAGCGCTTACACAATCACTGTCACCTGAATCGGCGCAGGTGACTTTATCGGGTATAAGGGGAACGTTCCCGAAGCCACAAACCCCTAGTAGTACTCCAGGTACATAACACATTGGCATAAAAATAGCACTGGCCATAAAGAAATATTTTGCATTATTTACTCTCCATCGTGTTAGTAAAGCTAAATGAAATGTTAATTTCATAAAAAAACATCACTACAAAGAACAACAAATAATGCAAAATAAAAAAAAATTGTCCAAATCGATTTTTGGAGTACTACTAGGGGTTTTCAGGTTCGGTAGCGGTCCCCTTACACCCGATATACCAATTTAAGCGTGACATTGAGTCTGGGGTCCGCTTTACCAGCCTAACTGCGGATTTGGCTAAACTTCGATATTTTCTGTGAAGCGATTGCCATCTGACCTCCACAACTCAAAGGCGATATCGAAGCATTGCAGCTAGATAGAGATCAAATTCACCAAACATAGATTGTTACAAAACAATCCCCGTGCGCCAGGTACGTACTCGTATGTCTCATGCTTTTGGTCCAAGATACGTGTCTCGAAGTATATGCTAGATTTGCTGATACTGAATATTCACTCTATTTTATGCAAGCAAGCCTGGTGGCTGCGTATCGATATAGCTTTTCCCATTTCACTAAGGAACACTAAAAGACATCAAGAGTGAGCAGGTGCTAAAAACTTGTTCGCATTACTTTTCTTACCGAGAGCCTATTATACAGCTGCCCCTGTGCCTTTAGCTTACTCTTATAAATGTTTTCAATTGAAAGAATTGCTGTAATTTAAACTTGTTCAAGTAATTTCATTTCTGAAATAATGTATTTTTCACTCGACAAATGCAAAGTCAACTTGTCAACTACTTAGGAGTAATATTTCTGAGAATGGTTATTTGATTTGCATTTTATTTGTATAATTTAAAATTGTTTATAGAATTACACCGATAATTTTAAAGACATTTAAGTAAAAAGTAAACATTAACAGTATTAGGATAATATTATACGGGTGCCGTATTCAGCCGACTAAAAGCACACGTGAGTCTGCTAACGAATATACCTAACTTGATTGTGATTTGTTAGCTTGTGGGAGCTGACACGGGTAGCGCCTAATCGGGATACGGCGAGGTAGCGTGATGTCGGAAACGAAGCAATAAAAACCGTGCATGGTTTTACATCACTCCTCATGAACCTCACTTTTCTTTTTAAAGAAACAGAAATCAAAAAACGTAGAATGAAGCCTGTGCACACCTGGGTGTTCTCTGCACACAGTAATTTAGTCATAGGGCTTTCAGTACAGCCTAAATGCAAGTAAAACATCTTTTACTTACTCCGCAACATTGGTGACCCCGACGTCCTAGTGCTGATATAATTGCAGGCCAACTGCAGCCCTGAAAAGGCATTTGGCAATATCCATTCAACAGCGCTTTTCCTCTTGGTCAGATCATCAGCTCATTTATACGTCTTGATAAGACCAAATTTCAGTTAAAAAAACAGACAATAAAATAGCTAAATTATGTAGATCATAAATAACGTTTCATTTAGAACATCTTCATTAACATGACTCGTTTTAATACAGTGTAGGTAGACCTACAATGGAAAATATAATGTCTCGGTGCTCCGAGGTCTCGGAAATCCCGTCCTCCTGCAAAATGAAATATGATTCACATTAACTAAAGCTCTTGTTGTGTCCCGTTTTTGTCGCAAAACGTTTGGTACACTTGTTTTTTGCCACTGGATTCACTTCGAAGTGTTAAATAAATGTGACTGGCTTGTTCCTTGTTCCTCTTTTGTTTTAATTCAATTATTCTTGCTGCGTACCTGCTAGGTACTGAATTGGATATTTTTTGTCGAAACGGTCGTCGCGTTATCGACTTTTGAGATGTTAGTTGATTAAAATGCATGCCACGTAGCTGATACTCGAAGCAGAAACGGAGGTTTGCGTATCATTAGGTGACTTTTGATCACAGAATATTGTTTCATTATTAAAATCAAGGTAAATTTTAGAACACTGCCGAAAATTGTTAAAAGTTGTTTACATTCATTGAATAAGTTTAAATGAAAAGCTTTGACTAGACAGCTGGAATAAATTTAATTAAAATTAAATTCTTACTGAGATCGTTCTACTACGACCTTGAGACAATACGTCTCTTCTTTGAATAGATAGGTATGTAACTTATAGGAATGTTAGATATGCGTTATATTATAATTAATGAGAGAAACCTACCTGCAGGCTACCACCTCCATAGATCACCATCAGGTTAAGACAGAAATAAATAAATAAATTATAAATGTTCTATAACTGACGCATAATGGCATTTGAATATCGGTAGGTAGCTTCTGATTGCTACGTCAAACAAACTTCGTATAAATATTTTCTTTGAGGCGAAAGTCATGCGGCTCGTTGGTCTAGGGGTATGATTCTCGCTTTGGGTGCGAGAGGTCCCGGGTTCAAATCCCGGACGAGCCCTATTTTTACCCGACTACCGAAGGAGGACGGATAATGTTTTTTTTTAAATTTTATATACTATTTATCTCCTTGGCCCAATTTCGTACCGTGGTTTACTGCCAAAGATTCCCAATTCCCTTTAGTGAGAGAAGTCTATGTCCGAGGAGGGCCAGACCGTAAGGGTCTTTGGGTCAGCTGGGGTGCGAGGGATATGTCGATGACAACCTCACCTCCGGCCTAGCACCACGACCTTCAGTCGGCGTGCGGTTTTAGTCAGTTCGAGTCCGAAATAACCTCCCCTTTCGGCTCCGGCGGGGGAGGTATTCCACACGAAAAAAATGAGAGAAGTCAATGTGAAAGTGGCGACCAACCGATATGTCTGTGTATGAATTGAGTAGCCGTTATGCATTTCTCAGCATGAAAAGACCGGGGCAGTGTCATTCTCTCAGTTATCTTTTTTGTCTAATATTTCTGTTAACAGCTTAGCATTTGAAGAATACGTAGCTGAATATTAGAATTGCTGTTTTAAGAGTGTGCAAAGAATCAAGCAATAAATAAAGTCAGGATCGAACGTCATACAGTACGTTGAAGTATCTGGAGTAATGAGACATTAACCCTCTCATTTACGAGCAATTTAACTTTTCAGATGGCATTGCGTCTGTTGTGTGTCCGTTCCATTCCATCGATTTGTTCCCGTGGGTGCCTTACGAGGCGACTGGATAGTTCTTTATCCGATTGTAAACATACAGGAGTGACCCGTTGAAGGCAATAAACTCCTATTATCTGGGACCGAAAAACGTAAATAGTGAAGTATGGGTCACTGTTGTTAATGCGCCTTTACCTATACAGGCATGAATATATTCTGTTTTATTTAAATAAACTTGTCAACTGTCAAAGGTTTTGTGAGCAATATAGAAAAGTCATAATCAAAGCAAAATTTTCACTCCTCCATTGCCTTACACGAACTCGATTTTGCTTTGTTTATTCCTTATGCTTTACTTATGCGTTTTTTTTGTAGAATTCACACCTAAATTAAAGGGATGTTAAACAAACAAAATGACATATAACGGTCCTAGGTTCGAATTCTGGCAATTACATTCCCAACACAAGCAATTTATCGTAATTGGAGGTATTCTTTTTTTTTCAGAATATTAGCAATCGAAATTACTAATATGCCCGCTAACCCCTCCAACTAAGCTAAATTGCCTGTGTTAGGAGTGAGTTCACGTCGGTAGTGTAATGGCCAGGGATCGAACCCGGGACCTCTCGATCTTAAGGCCGACCCCTTAAGCACTAAGCTACCAACGCTTTTTTTATATTTATTTAAAGGTACACTAGTAATACTGGTTATTAGAATATTTAAAAAAGATCCCTAGGATAAAAAAAAGCTTTTATTCGTGTGTAAAACCCCACAGATTGTCTGTGGGGCTTTAATGTGTGCAGTGAATTTTAATAAGATACAATTAGATAAGATAATCTTCATTGCTTGAAACATGCTGCCGTATAAAAGATAACATATTTTCTTTTCAATTCTCTTTCCTTTTCAGTTTCCTTTATTTTATTGCCTCTATTTTTAACATTATATTAGGGATTATATTAAGGAGGTAAAGCCTTTATTAATATTGATTATTTCTCACTATCAAGCTCCGTACGTATTATGATAGACACAAGTCTAAATACAGCGGTAATTAATCATAACAAAGACAACACAAGCACGCCTAGATGGAGTAATAATCATAAGAGATGTAGATTCAAACGTTCATAAAGCAGTACTGTAAGTGACATCTACTAATTTTCACCTTTGTGGAGGGCTGGTATTTGACGTAACAACCAACATCCTCCATTGTTGTCACATCCATGACGCTCATTCACCGCTTTGATAAGCCTACGTGATAAATTACCATGAAAGATATTTTTTTCGGCGGCAAATATTGCACAATATAACATTTGTGAATGTGTAGCTTTATGATATTATTAAAATGTGTGTATATAATTTTCAGTTTATTTAATACTAGCTCTTGCCCGAATTTTCGCTCGCATGGAATTTTGATACCTGTCTCGCAGAACTGACATCAGGGATGAATATTGGTGTACTTGTAATCCAGACCATAATCTATCTACGTACCAAATTTCAGTTAGATCCGTTAACTCGTATGAGTAATATTAAAAGGATAGTAGGAAGCACCTTCCGAGGTCTCTTCGTGGCACAAACCTGGATGATTCCATGTGCGAAGATACGTTCATTTCCGTGGTCATTTCCTTGCCGTTTTTGAAAACACCGTCCTATATGTACTTCTGAGTAAGATTCTTTATATGTAGCATTCTGAAAAATATTTCTATACTAGCTTCTGCCCGCGACTGCGCCCGCGTGGATGTCGGTTATAGCGACCAAACATAGCCTATGTCCTTTCTCATGGTCTAATCAACCCCTATACCAAATTTCATTAAATTGGTTCAACTCTTTAGGCGTGAAAGCGTAACATACAGACAGACAGATAGATAAACAGACAGAGTTACTTTCGCATTTATAATATTTAGTAAGTATGGATAAAAAATATTTTGTTGGTTTGTTATGTACTTAAACTTATTCTACTTAACGCTATTCTCAATCCTGTGATCATGACCTCTGAAAAACGACACGATGAGAACAGTGTAAATAATATCTACAAAATAAATATAATTTAATGTACCGAGCAGAAATAAGCTGAGATGGAATTCGTACGACCTTTCGAATTCAGTTAAAAATAATCCTCCCGAATCCTTATGAATCAGCTTACTGTATGCCGCAACGTTACATTAAAGACGGTAAATACAAACATTACCATGATTTCAATTAGCGAAGTATGTATTCTACCCGGTATTAATGAAGATGCCACAATATATCCCCCACGTCTTCGCCGGGACGTCCCTTAGATATTTCTCGAATGATAAATGAGTGTCGTACGTGACGTAACGCTTTCCTCCCTTGTGTCCAAGGTGAGGGATGAAACACGTGTACGATATTGCAGTCCTGAAAGTATTTGAGGTTCTTTATTCGAAATGTATTGCACGTCGCACTTAGCAATGAAAACTTTTAAGATTCTTTTTGGTATGTTCGATTTCAATAGACTATCAATTGTGTTGAATGTAAGAAGACTACTAATAAAATTCTTTAGATTTTTATAAAGATTAGTAAGTATCTTATTATAGGTCATATTATATTAGGTATTTGTACTTTATACTTTCATGGTCCTTGACATACAATTAAGTTAAAAGGGAATTAACGCAGTGAATGGTTTAGTTATGCATATGTAATATTTTAGATATTGCCCGGGGCTCCGCTAGCTCTGAAGTAATCGCGACCACAAATAGCCTTTCTCAAACTCTAGCCTATCTCTGTACCGAATTTTGTCAAAATCAATTCAGTGATTTAGACGTGAAAGTGTAACAACAGAAAGACAGACACTGAGAAACTTTCGCATTTAATGTTTTAGTAAGGATGGGGATGTCAACTACATATTATGTACTACCTACTGTATTTTTGCAATTGTGATTCTAAGTGAAATTATAATTAAAATTTCCAATTTGATCGTATGTGTTTCTCTACAGTGTTGATTCCATTTTAGTTCGTGCGCTGGGTTAGAAGCCGATAACGGTCTTAATTTTAAACTAAATAAATTCCTGGTCACATGATTTGTGATGGAGAAACTGTAACCCGCACCCTTCCATAAAACCCTTTACATAGGTTTATTGGGTACAATTAATGAAGTATCGCGTGCATCCAAGTTGACCATAATCACGGTTGGTAAGCCAGGACCCACATTAAGACTTTTATAATTTTAACAGTGGCATATAAGCGTTTGAACATGAAATAATATTACTTATGCTGGAGTTTTACTTTTGATTACAAATATAGTTTTATTTAGATTTATTGAACCATTATCACGCTATGAGGTACGACAACAGGTCGGTATGAAAGTTTATTTTTGTATATTTTTTTTTCCATTTATCCATAAGAAAAATCTTGCTGTATTTGATACTGTCGGTTTACTCTACATAGTTTGACTACTCGTCAAGGTGAAGGTCGCTGATGCGACCAGGGCCCTATGCAATAAACATTACAAGTCTACAATTATGTAGAAAAGTGACAGATTTGTGAAGTTTTACGACAAGCACTGTTTAATATAACTTACAATTATGTAAGAATTTTACAAGTAAATGTATAACAAATATTACCCTTACAAGTGATGTTTAATAAAAGTTTACATATTTATGTAGAAACGTCTGACAAGTTACATAAAAATGTAAATACTATGTACGTATACTACGTATGTAAAGGTTTCTGAGAGAAGTAGGTGAATGAATTTCGAATTTGCTGGGCTCAAGGCCCTGTTCAAATAATGCTTCAAGCTGTAAATTGGAATTATACTTTACAACTTGCCAGTCTACAAATATTGTATCTTTATTGTTCAATAAAGAATACAAATTTCAATTTTACCATGACAGAAAACCTACAAATTTGTGGAATTCTAACATATAACTGTCTAATAATCATTAATTCTTTACCAGTGACAATTTACATATTTGTAGGCAAAATTGTTTTAATGAACGCACACTTTTAATTACAAGTCTACACATTATGTAAATTGTAGAAAAATCTTGACAGGCGACCTCACCCTATGTCAGCATTTTACAATTTTGAATTTCAACTTAAAAAATGAAGTAATTTGTTATATTTATTAGAAACATTCCAATTAATAGCCGTTAAAGTAGAGATTGTAATGAGGACGAGGGGGGGAAGGATGAATTACTTTCGGAAACTGGGTTTCTGTAAGTGATTTATCCTTCAAGCAACGTTGAACATTCTGCGAATTTTTTTTGAACCCTACTCTACCCGAGTATGGTTCAAGAAAATAAACTTGAGTGATATTTTTTTACTGGCTCAGCCTCAGTTACTGAAAGCATGCAACTAGTATGTTTTACAAAGATAAGAAAGGAAATAAAGGAAATATCCATAGGCACTCAAGTTCATGGGGCCCACACGCCCACGGAGCACCTAAAACTGACAGTCAAAGGGATTTACTCACGGGGCTGATATACCCACCGATGTCACCTGTCCCGAGGACAGTGGGTGTACTGACAAAGTCACTATATCACTATCGAAATATATCGCGATGAATTCCATTAAAAAGTGTATTTATATTAGTATTGTACTTAAATACACTATTTTATAAACATAAGTGTATAGGTACTAATCACATTATTTTTCAATATAGGTAAGTACTCTATGCTACCTAATGGCACTAATTGCTCCCCTAGACGCAAGGTATAGCGGGTCCAGTATGTTCCAATAGGTTCCAATGATGTGTTATATATAAAACTACTAGCTGGTGCCCGCGACTTCGTCTGCGCATGATTAGTATTTCGAGTAGCTCATATTAGAGTAGCGTATAAACTGTTCTGCGTTTATGCCGATGCCGGCCGAATTTGTTGACATTAATGATCATTGCTCCGTTCCCTTGAGTAGTAGCGTGATGATATATAGCTTATGTGTTATTCTGTGTAAACAATATTATTGTAAAGTTTCATGAAAATTCATTCAGTAGTTTTTACGTGAAAGAGTAACAAACATCCATCCATACTCACAAACTTTCGCGTTTAGAATATTAGTAGGATAGATGTTTTGTTCACACTCTAAAATGTCAACAAAATGATCTTCATATTATTGATAAAAAATTAATAAACAACAAATAATAGTATCCGTATACGTAGGTACCTACCTATCTACATATTAATACGTGAAGCGAAAACTTTGGATCCCTTTTTACGAAAATTGCGGGCACGTAGGAGGGCGAGATTTAGCATAATGATAGTTTATATCGAAGAGAAGTGCTGCCTATTTTTTTTTTAATAATGCATTAAAATACCTAATTTTAGTTAAAATAAACGTTACGCACACTAAAGCTATTTCTAAAACTGTGTGAACAAGTAAGTGACACGCATATGCGGGCATATGCGTGTCACTTACGTGTTCACACAGTTTTTTTAGGCTTAGGTTAACATTACAGTTCTATAACTGTTTAAAATGTTCACAGCTGATGGATAAAAAAAAGGTTTTAAATTAATATTATTATTGATAAATACAATAAATTAATAGGTGAAGCGAAAACTTTGTACCTCTTTTTACGAAAATTGCGCGGAAAATCTCAATATAATAAAAACTTTAATAATTGAATGAATTTTTTATAGCATTTATTATGCTAACTGTTAAGTTCGAAAAACATTGGAAAAAAAGAAATGCTCAAGTGAGACTCGATATAGCTCGATATATATCGATCGAATAGCTCAGTTGGCAGAGCAGTCGCCCTGTAAGCGAAAGGTCGTGAGTTCGAGTCTCACTTGAGCATTTCATTTTTTCCAATGTTTTTCGAACTTTAATAATGTTCAAACTTATAATTTTTAAATCAATTATGGTCGAGTTTCGACCACCGGGCGACCACTAGTTTATTATTAAGTAGCAATTTTTTCATAATTTTCGTTTTTGCGCCATTTTTGACAGCCGCCATGTTTGATTGTTCTTAAAGTGTGCCTTATTGCTACCAATGTAGGGAGTAGATGCTGTACTATATTGGTTCTTACGATAAAGTGCACAATAATTTAATTTAAAGTAAAAGTAAATTAGTAACAAAGATTTTACGTGCAAAACTTGAATTGGACAGACTGTTTTCACAAAAGTTGAATTTGTGAAAACAGTCTGTCCTATAAAAAGTATTTATTTCACAACAAAGTTCACATGCAGGCTGTCTTGAATTAAAAAAAACTAACTTTTAATGCAAAAAAGCACGCAGTCGTCGTTTGTTTTTCTTCCAATAAAAATTAATTTTAATAGGACTTAAAGACATGGATCAAAACAATAAATTAAGAATTTTATCATTAATTTATGAAAATAAAGAAATATTGTTTGGAAAATTCAGTGACCATTTAACTCATGCTACCAAGATTAGCAAATGGAAAGAAATAACCGATAAATTAAAGTCGTTGAATATTTATCACAAAGACTGGAAGTATCTACGGGACACGACGTGGCAAAACTTTAGAAAAAGGACCATTGTAAGTATATTTTAGGCTATTTTGAATAAGTAGGCTATGCCCGCGGCTCAGCCCGCGTATATTGCTGCTGTTACGACTTTTGCTCATATCTCCGATTCAACTCATGTGATTGCGATTGAAATTTACGTGAGATTTTGAGTCTAACCAAATGTTAAATAATTTGGTTAGACTCAAAATCTCAATCTCAAAATCGCATTGAAATTTTTGAATGATTTTTTTATAGCATTTACTATGCTAACTTTTAAGTTCGAATAATGAAAATGAAATGCTCAAGTGAGACTTGAACTCACGGCCTTTCCCTTACAGGGGGAATGCTCTTCCAACTGACTTATTGACATTTGTTCAGTTCTTTTGTATACATTACGCACAAACATTACAATATCAAAGTATATTATATAGAAATTTTACTTTAACTTCATAATGTTTTAAGTTTACTTTAACTTTCAACATTATGAAGTTGCATTTCATACTAATGTTATATTTGTATGAATTTTTTATAGCATTTATTATGCTAACTTTTAAATTCGAAATACATCGACCTTAAAGACGGCTATAAAGAGAAGAGAGATTTGAAGTGATTCAGGTGTGGCTCAATAGCTCAGTTGGAAGAGCATTCCCCCTGTAAGGGAAAGGTCGTGGGTTCAAGTCCCGTTTGAGCGCTTCATTTTTCCCGATGTATTTCGAACTAATGTTAAATTACAAAAATACCATTTCACAATGATTTTGTGTACAAGTATTGAAAAGACTTGTTTTTTGTTTAGCAAAATAATACTTGAAGTACCTAACATACTCGTAATAAATTTATGTGACACCTGTTTCACTTATCTAATAATTGTTCAATATTTTCAGGAAAAAAGGGACAACCGACAGCAAACGGGATCGGGAGGAGGGAAAAAATATCGCTATGATGAAGTGGATGAACTGGTTCTAAATATAATTGGGCGAGAATCTCCTGCCATAGAAGGTCTCCGTATACCAGAATCGTCCGGCACTAATCAAGCACAATTAGTGTATGAAACAGAGTTACCTGAAGCCATAGCCGACACAAATACGCTTCCAGAACAGAACATTTCTCCTGGAATTGCACCTTCTAGAAGAATATCGCAAAATAAGTTTCACAATCTTAAAATCCAGAAAATGGAAGAAGATTTAAAATTAACCAAAGAAAAACTGGAAATTGCAAAGCGCGAACGCTACAAACTGGACTTGGAAATATTAAAACTAGAAAAAGAATTATTCATACAACAACCATCTGATTTTTCGTTAAAGTTTCACGCAGAAAAGCCAAGTTCTCCAATTATTTTCCAGTCAGCTGATTACAGCCAAGATGTTTTGCGATTAGTAGTAGAAAGTATGGAATAACTAGCTGTGCCCGCGACTTCGTCCGCGTGAATGTACTTAATAAAAAAAATCAGTTTTTTTTTTGTTTTTGGCGTTTTTTTTTAGCCTAAGTTACTCCTTATTACATAAGCTATCTGCCAGTGAAAGTCCCGTCCAAATCGGTCCAGCCGTTCCAGAGATTAGTCAAAACAAACAGACAGACAGACAGACAGACAGACAGACAGACAGACAGACAGACAAAAAATTTAAAAATATATATTTTGGTATGTGTACCGTATATACATTCATATGCATGTAGTAGAAAGCGGTTATTTTAATATTACAAACAGACACTCCAATTTTATTTATTTGTATAGATAACTTTATTCTATACTTTATATTGTTAAACACTAAATATTTTCGCCACATCTTGGTTCTTTGCTTTAGATTACAAATGATATTAATTATTATTGGTAATGTAAAATTAGAAGGTGGACGTGTGGGTAATTTGAACCTACTTCCATTTTCTGGATTTTAAGATTGTGAAACTTATTTATACGTGGGACCGACGATCATAGTTGTCGAATTGTGGGTGTTAATACACCTCTGCCTACCCGTTCGGAGATTTACTGGCGTGTCGTATGTGTGTAGTACATAGTATGAAATAACATAACACGCACGCTCAAGCTATGGAATGAACTCTGCCGTGATTTTCCCAAGCGACTACATTATGGGATTCTTCAAGAAGGGCATTAGGTATCTTCAGAGCCGGCAGCACGAGTGTAATGCCCCTGGTGTTGCATACGTTCATAGGCCGGGCCGTGTGCTTGTCTGCCACTTAAGTCGTATGAAAAAACTATTTTCAATACTTTGTACTGTTAACCCAAATTATCTTCACCGTATCGATTTTGCTAGGTGACAGATGATAATTAATGTTATCATTGGTAACGTAAAATAAGACAATGGCCGTGTATTTAATTCATTTATAACTTTATATAAAATATAATATTACATTGTATACCTACAATACAATAATAAAAATAAAAGAACTCATGAAAATAACTGGATTTATGATTGTAGTACTCCCACACCTTCTTGTTCAAATAATTCCTCGTCACTGTTACTGGCAACTTCGTCATCGTGTGCATTATTATGATGAGAGTAAGGAGTATAACAATGCGATCCCAGGCGTTTTTCAAGATTGTGTAAAACTATACT
Source organism: Eilema sororculum (assembly GCA_914829495.1). Classification (NCBI taxonomy): domain Eukaryota; kingdom Metazoa; phylum Arthropoda; class Insecta; order Lepidoptera; family Erebidae; genus Eilema; species Eilema sororculum. Next base: position 10,560,790 of record OU618552.1, on the reverse strand, counting down.
GCATAGTATGATTTTACTTGCAATAATTGGCTGCACTCTAAAATGGTTTAGGCATGGATTTTTTTCTTTTAGTATACCAAGTGCATTCTCGACCATTCTACGGGTTGCTTTGAAAGCACGCGAAAAATTTTCGAGTGCCAAAGTTCTCGAAATTTTATTATTATTAGCCATTATCTTATTAGCCATTTTGTGAGGCCGTATCCGCTGTCACCAAGTATAATAGCATTTGGAAATGGTCACCAACCGTTTCCCCATTCTCTTGCTAGGGAAGAGCACCTAAGTGCTCTAGCGTCGTGAACTGACCCTGGCCATCTTGCACTTGCATAAAAAAATTCTAAATTTGGCCCACACACTACCATCATATTTATGGAATGATTTCCATTTCTGTCAACATAGGCTGATTCTTTATGGCGAGGAGCATCCATTGTGATCAGGGAACCGTCTACGATGCCTGCTATTCTAGGTATATTATGTGTCATAAACAATGTAGGGATATCTGTAGAATTAGTTGGCCAGCGGACTTCATCTCCAAATAATTTAGTAACTAGGTATAATTCTCGATACATTTTTAATGCAATTGTGTATTGTTGCTTTACTTACACCATGTGCATCTGCTATGACGTGGTATTGTGAGCCACAGCCCATCCAGTGCAATGCACACAAAATTTGCTGGAGAGGCGTAAGGGCTGCATTTTTCATAGTGTCGTGTTGCAAATCTTGTCCAATTTTTGCTATCAAATATTCAACAGTAGTCTTACTTATACGGAATTTTTCACTAAATGTGAAGTCTGATATTTCAATATTAAAATTTATCCTCTTACGAAAAACTTGACGTGGTGGTCTCCGATAATCATCATCACTGCTATCGCTACTTCCACTGCTTGTTGTTAAAACCATGATAAAGTATAGTGGATTTCGGCACTGATTTGTAGAAGAGAGTACAATATTGATGTTTATTTTGAGTTCTTTCTATTTATTAATCTGCATCACATAATATCTTCCACACAATTTAACACTGAATAGTTGTGAAGATTTGACAAAATGTCAGAATCGTTTTACAATTATATTATGTCAACTTGAAACGTTACTTGTAAAAAAATGTTTATTGAACAGGAATTGTGTAAAATAGTAGTAATAATTCTACAATTATGTAGATTTCCACCATGGTAAATTTGTGACACATATTCTTTATTGAATACAAACTTGTAGAATTGTAACCTGTAAAGTACAATTTGTAGATTACAATTTGTAAGCTTTATTAAATAGGGCCCAGGATTAATATAAAAATCATGATGGTAAATTTGGGTCCTTTGAGACGACTCACACTTCAAACTAGGAGATAACTACGTCCATGGCTGCTGAGAAGCTATCAAATCGTCGGGATATCTAATATCTAAGAAAATATCAGATCTATACATATAATAAATCTGTAAACGATCGATGTCTGTACATGGAAAGGAAATGAGAAAAACTGTTATAGGGGGACTTTATAATCGTAATAGAAGCCAAAACAACGTTTTTTGGAATTTTTGTCTGTTTGTCTGTTTATCTGTTTATCTGTGGTAGGACGTGTAAATAGTCCGACCACTGGTGTGTTTGCACACAGAGCGTATAAGAACCTGTGACCTGCAGTTAGGTTGTAATGAAAAGAAAATACACATGTGACCGCTTCTATGAATGAAAACGTAAGAGAACCGGCACTGACCTGAGTTCCACCTCGTAAGGATTCAGCTGCAGACAGGCGTGGTTCCTGGCACGTGCTGGTGGGTAGGTATGTTTCGACCGGCCGGTGATTTTCTTGAGTTTGTCGTTTTCTTCCGATACACTTCACTTATACTGACTTGAGAATGTGGCCAAAGGAACTTATAGAATTACACAGAAAAAGAAACGAGGAGTTGAAGTTTAGTACTCAACTTCCGTTCGGTGCGGTAGCGGGTGAGAGGCACCGTTCGGTGCAGCGGCGAGTCAGCGACTCATAAAAATGCGGGGGGGATCGTACGCCGTGACGCTTGAGAGTCTCGCTCGTAGAAACTTCATTCTCAAAGCATAGTTCGAAAAATCCGTGCACAGCGCCATCTAGTGGCCTTCTTCAACACTAAGTGGTCAACAAATGAGCGCCAATACTCAAACATTATTCGTTCACAAAAGCGGTTTTTTAAATTACAAAAATTGAAATACAATTAAATTATGTGGGAAATAATTAAGAAAGTACATAAGCGCTCCACCAATCTGTTTATCTGTTTATCTGTGTATCTGTTTCTCTGTTTCTCTGTTTGTCTGTAAGTTTGTGCACGCTAATCTCAGAATCGGCTGAACGGATTTGGATGCGGTTTTCACTAAAAGATTGTGGTAGGCTTCACTTAACATTTAGTGTTTGTTTTATTGAAATCGGTTCATAAATAAAAAAGTTATGTCAATAATAGCAAATCACGGCCAACAATTTGTGATTGTGTGAATAGATCGCACCAATAAAGCAGCAAAAATGCTTAAAAGAAGATATTATTTCGGTCATAGGAATCTGGAGAACTTCGAGCACAAAGAGTTACTACATCTCAGCCAAGTCAGGTCAGGTTACTGCAGAATCTTCGGCATAGCAAGAGCCTCGACAGAATTCACAATGTTCTCGAACGATGTTCTCTCGAATCCGACAGATTAGTGAGCAGCTGGTTCGGTAAAAAGACTCATAAGTCTTTCATAATTTATATCATCACGCTATTATCATAAGGAATGGGGCAGAATGTTTTTCACCTTATGATTCCATGGTAACTGTGGCTCAATATGTCTGCGGTGGACTTACAACTTAGCTGAGTCGCGTTCGAATCCATCACATGTAATTTTCCTTTTTTTTGTTCTTTATTTACTTTTGTTTAACTTTTATATTTTATTGTGTATTTGTTGTATTTTATTGTATTTATAGTTTTATTTGAAGTAAAATATAAATTCTATGCTTATTAATCTATAGGTAGTACATAAAACTAGGCTGTGTGACAGTAATAGTAGAACTTATTATATAATATTCTTAGATCTTTACAAAATTATTCATTTCGGATAGTGAAAAAGTTGCCCCACCAGCCTGAGAAGTCATAAAACTGAAACTGGTATCCCCCATTGGTACCGATTCCACCACATCGGGGCAAGTGCAATATTGGAATCAAACCGATTAAAATTTAACAGAGGAGATGGGGAATTGGGGGGTATTCTCCCCAGTAGGTATACCAGCCTTGGTAAATAAGTAAATCGTTGCACCTTCTCTGAAGCAGATTACGTATTCTGGGCGATAGTTGTGCCTATCGTATTACCGTCTCTACTATAGTGAATGTTCTGATGAGCTCTTCCAATTAGTTCCACCCTCTACTTTCCTATACAGGACCACGCGTGCAGGGCTCAGATGTCACCCGCATACGGATGTGAATATTCCATCAAGAACCAAGCGGTTTGGTGACTTATTCCTATGCCACACCATTACAGACCTGAAAATCCCTTCCAGCTCACGTGTTTACTTCTTCCTCCAGTCCCGGGTCCTTTAAGCGAGCGTGAAAAGGCTTCTGATGATGCCATCAAGCTGAGTACCACCATTGTTAAGATGGTACATGTTCATAATGGTGACCTTATTTCCGAGTCTTTGCCTTTTGCTTACCATCAGGCGAGGTGAAGTTAAATTGACGTGTCCTATATAAAAAAAAACTCCAGATCTTAAAAAGAAGAAAACCCATGTGTGGGTAGAGCAATACAGTTCTTAACCGACCGATAAAGAAATGAAGTTCAAAACCGCTTGGTTCGAGATGGCATTATTTCTATCTTTTATGTGAGTGCCGGTGGAAGGAGAAATTAGTTGAAAGACTCCTAATAGGCTCTTTCACTCGCCGTGGTGCGGTAGGAAGGGTAAAATACAGCCAGGGAGACAACGTATCTATGCAACTGCAGACATTATACAATGTTAGTGACCTGATGACTACCAATGCACGCCGCTGCGATCTTATCGATTCCGTCTAATAAGTATCTAATAGTAAATACGTAAATCTATCCCAGAAATGATAACAGAATGCTAGGAGAAGCCAAACTATGTATTAGGTATATAAAAGATACCGCTGCTCCTACTATATAAAAGAGACCGAATGTGGGCAGAGAAACACTCAGTTCCGGTAAATTTCATCAGACCAAAAAAAGCCGCCGCGTGGACATCAACTCCAGAGTCAATTTGGAAGCATCTACATCATCTGCTGGACACAACCTTACCAATACAAAGAATATATAGCAAAATGAAGCTATCCCAGTTAATACTGTATTTTCTCTCTTGCCCATTGCGCCGCCTCTTCTTTGCCTGTGTGTGAGGCAACGAACAACGATGTGACTGTGGTCGATGGAATTTATCATAAAACTGGAACTACCCACCATTGGCTCGGTAAAGAAGAGGACCACTGCTCACTGATCAGGGCGTGCAAGGCTCCGGGTTTTCTTGAAACTATTTTGTGTGATACTTGATGTATTTTAATTTGTTCAGTTCGTAAGTGGTGGCAGCATGTTTAAAGAATTTGGGAGGAGGGAAGAATATTTAAACCATTAAAACTGATGAACATTGATATGTCCACATTTAGCAATGTTCATCCACATACTTTATAATGATTTCGTCAGCAAAATGTTGAATTTTGCTGACGAAATGTTTTGTTTCTTTTTTAAAATAGAGGAATGTTTCCTTTGTGTAAAATTCACTATTTCCAGTATTTCGAGTACTTCCGTTCCAGTTATGATGAAAATATTCCACTATGACTTGAGCTTGAACTATTCCGAACTTAACGCGTACGAAGTTGCGGGCAACAGCTAGTATTTAATAAAAGACTAAACATACTCGGCTTCCTGCTTCTTTCCTGTGATTAGATTTGTTGTCTGTACTCAGACCTCAAAAACCCATCTTCTCTTGTAGGGACTACACTATTCTCCGGACTAATATAATAACATTTTCACTATTTTTTTATAGAACAAGTAAATTTCACTTGAAGCGAAAGAAAGCTGGTGGCAAAGTCTCAAGAAAGAGGGTAACACATTACAAACACGTACTATGTTAACAATGGTGGCACTCAGCTTGACGGCCTCATCAGATGCTTTTCACGCCCCGCTTAAAGGACCCGGGACTGAAGTAAGGAGGAGACACGTGAGCTGGCAAGGCATCCCAGGTCTTAATGGAGCTAATATACAGTAGGTAATAATACGGTGGTACAAATAAATTATAAGCATGATTTTCTCTTTCACCTCAAAAGTTTGAGACAGTCATTCATAAATTTAAATAACGTATCCCTATATAAGCAGATAATTACTTCCCTTCGGTTATTTACGTATACCCTCGTCAACGACCGCTTGTTTTACACGTCATCCTTGTTTACTAATGAAAAAAGTGTGGCTGGAAAAAAATAAATTGCTTTTTATTGTGCGACCGCAGTCGGGCGGGTAGGTGCATAAATCAGAGATTATTAAGGTTCTTTTTCCGAAACACACTTTAAACCATCGTAAACATTTGTCACGAGCCAATGATAACACACGTGGACACGGAAAATGTACTGTGTTTACTATTTGACCATGGAGTAATAATATTTTTTGCGGTTTCTATGGCATAGCTAATAAATAGTCAGTGGTTGATATTTGTAATATGGGTTTGAGTTCTAGTTAAAATTGTTAGATACGTCTATTTTGGTAATAAATATACTTAATATAAAGTAAAGTAAAGTAAAATATTCTTTATTGTACACCAAAATATACAAATTATAAAGAAAAAAAACATACATAGAATACTGTACAATGGGCGGCCATATATATATATATATATATATATATATATACATATTATAGATGGTCATATTCAAACACTCATATTATATGACTATCCACTTATACGTACTTAACAAACGACTCAGTGATACGTTTATCATGCGTACCACCAAGGAGTGCAATGCCTTGCACGAATCTGTGTTTCCGGAAAGCTATAACTTGGATGCTTTCAAGACTAGTGTGAATAAGTTACTTCTAGGCAAGCGTGCTTCACTGTCGACCGCAGCATCACTTAATAGGTGAGATAGAGATAAAAAACGAGCCTACTAGTCATTAAAAAATATTGAGCTACTAAAGTGAGTCGAAACCGCGACTGCCTTCGACGTAGCAGACGAATGCGCTCGCGCCCGATAGGACGTTTCTTGAAAAATAATTTATTTGATTCTTTTTTCGTCTGATAATTCCATGTATAACAGCTAGTAGGTACATTGAGGTCCACTCGAATTCAAAAGTTGTTAGCAATAAATAACTTTTCTACATTCAGACGAACATTAAATTATCACTTATTTGGTTTTTATGATGTCAGGAAGAGAGCAGTGTGGTCACGACGCAACCATATATCATTTGTGGCAGTTTCGCGCGAGAAGTACACACAAGGACGAGGTGCTATCTTTTCTTCCAACATGCAAATCGTGACAGTATTCCTCATCAAACTTTTCTACCATCTCTGAACAAACTTGAATACGATAAGTACTCTGTGTAAATAACATATTTGTATTCATGAATATGTCTATTACCTATGTCTGTTTCTATGTACAGTCAGCGTCATAAATAACTTGACAACGAAGTTTCAAAATGATCTAGAACTCTAGTATTAAAAGCAAATCAAACTGTTTTATTGATTTATTTGATATTATTGTCAATGGAATCAATCTGAAACAATTCGAAAAAAAAATGTGTTTTAGTATGTTTGTCCGTATTCTAGAACCTATATATCAAATTAGGTAACTTTGGGATCTAGATAGTATTATGTAGAATGTCGTAGAATGCGCTTTCGCTACAGAGGTCGTTTATCGAAAAGATTTTTATTCAATATAATAACCGCGCCTACACACTTATACTCCGTCCATTATATTATTGTATTTTAAACAGCTCACTGACAGTGGTCCGTATAACTTTGTTCTAGCGTCAACACCTGAAAATCCTAACAAAAATTAAGCGCCAATATGTCATTTTTCATTGACAACGTCACGTCAGCCAGAAAGCAATTTTAGGGATGTAGTTAGTCCATCGACTGTGTTTTTATTATAATAACTTGAAAATGTCACAATCGATATACTACAGAAAATAATTCTTCTAGAAAATATTACTTAGCTGGCGGTTTTTAACCGATTTTTAAACAACAAATCGGATGTTTATAATTTTTTATATTTGTATGATTTTTACGGAAAAATGATTTTTATAACTCTTATGAAGACGGATTGTCAAAATTCTGTTTCATTTGAAAGAGGTTTATTCCAAAATGGTCCCATTTAAATTGCCTAAAGACCTGATGATGGGTTTCAGAGACAGACCACGGAACTCTTCAATAAATACCAGGAAATCAGCATGTTGGAATATTCTTCTAGAAATTAGTTGTTTTGTTTTAGAGATTAGCGTGTGCGGTATGGCCCACAATCGTTTTATAATACATTTGTAAATTGTAGGTAGAGACACGAAATATCTACTGCTTTATTATTATGTACAGAAAGATTATCATTCCACATGAAATCATATATTTATCATAATATTTTCATTTATCGATTTTTTTTTAATCGAAGTTTTTAACTTTGTCGATATTTTAAATTTTCATGCAATCACTACTTCCATCTGTCTAAAATACAATAATATGGCGGACGGGGTATAGTCGAAATCTCTCCTTTGACTTTTCATCATATAAATAGTATCATTAAAAGAATCAAGTACCTACTCGCATTTGTGAAAAACACTAGTTGAAATGAATTTTTAAGCATATAGTATGCTAATTAATTCAAATCGATTAAGAAAAGAATAATCCTTGTGATTGGTCCCCGCGATCCTTCTCTTCAAGGGAGAATGCTTTTGACCACTAAGCTATATATATTTGGATTAGTTCGGGTGTGGATTTCGACCCACACCCGAACTAATCCAAATATCTCCTCCTATCACATATTTTTTCCTTTCTAAATCGATTTGAATAAACTACCAATTGTAAAAACCCAACACAAATAAAAGTTATTATCACGTTATGCACTCAAAGAAATTAGATAAGTATAGGTAAACAATGTTATAACAAAAAGAAAAGAATTACTTAAGAAAGAAATAAAAACTTTTGTAAATGTAAATAGTACTTAAAACAGTTTGCGCAGAGCGTAATGTAAAGCAGTATGCAATTATCTACCGCATTATTGTAAAAGCTTTTATCTTGTAGTCTGAAACTGAAAAAAGTACAGGGGTAAAGATACTCGACAGATTTTAACCTAAGTACCTGTCCTATACCTCAGCTTAGTCGCAGAAATAAATTACGAAAAATATTTTAAGTCATTCGAAATGTTTTATCTTGGCTTAAAATAAAGTAATTTGAGTGTTTTTAATGTGTTGTTTCATATTCTAGTAAGTAGACAATCTTCAATCTTTCAAATACAAATCTGTTTAGGTACTAGAGCTTGGACTGAACGTTTATTTTTTCTAGATTTCGTGTTACTTCTCAGAATATTCTAGAAACTAAAAAAAGACGAAAAACAAATAATACTTTACTCGAGTTGAAGATCAAACCTCAAGATCGCGCGGAATTTACAATTTACATGCCACACAGTCAACTAAGTGATGCCTCGTTAAAAATTATACAACAATACTATCCACGCCAGAAGTAAACATACCAGCTGTAGTTGTGCTGCCCCGATACTAGCTTTTAGCACATACATCCCGGATAAGTGCCCATAAATACTCTTTAGTTTACCAAACGGAAGGCTCCAAGTTGCAGCCAATATCATCGTCAAGGCATACCATTGGACGGTTGCTTTAGACTTAACCCTCCTTTAAACGCTCAACTAAGAAAACATGAAAACAATATAACTGAGAATCGGTGCTACCATAAGTTTTTTTTTTTCTAGCAGAATCCAAATATACTAATAACTTAACATTTAAGATTTGCCTTTCGGGGTTGTAGGTTCCTGCAACATCAAATATGTGAAACCAAATTGGTTAGAAGGTTATTTTCAGTTAAAGTGAATAGGAAAGGGTACCTCGTGTTTTAAATTGAGGGCGACCAAGATGACACACTTTTTATATAGAATTTAAAAAAGAATTCTTAACTTATTCTACTAAAATTTTAAAATTTCAACTTCAAATGCGAAGATTTATTTATACTTACATTAACAGCAGCCTTTACACGACAGTACAATTTTGGGATTAGTATTGTGAAATAAAAAACGCACTAAAAGAAAGCGAAACATTTATTATTTAATTTACAAACTCCCAGACTCTAAAAATGTAGGAACTTGAGGAGTTTCTCCCTCAAATTAAAAATATGCCGGACAAAGTTAGCAGAAGCTACGCAGCCCAGAAGTTTTCAGTAAATTAGAATCTGAACAAATTACTACACCACAGAAAATACTGGTAAGGTCTACAGATATGGCATTTTTAAGATCTCAATCACATTATGTTGTAAAACAATCAGAAATTATAAGTTTGTTTTAAGAGAAGTAAGGCAGAATGGGATCTCCCGACAACACAGTACTTAAAAAGTTGACATTACAAAACAAAAAACTTAAATCAACCAATTAACTTATTGTATTTGGTATTGGCCTCTCACATAGCGCCATTTGAAGGGTTTTAAATTACGGTTACCGAATAGTAACCGGTTTGTAAAGGTTTTTGCTTCGAGTTTTTCATTTTTCAGATCGATGTTATCGCTATGTTATCGAGGAAAATTTCCGAGCAAAAGCCGGGGTGTGCGTGTTTGTTAGGGCGGATATTTGCTGTCGCCGTTTGCGCTGTCTAGAGGACCCATCCTTCTCCATCCTGTGGGTACACGTAGACCATGGCTCCGCGAGTCAGATCTATGTGTGCCTTTACCGCTCCCATACGGGAGATGCAGAGGTAACTCGACTCTTTGAATACCTGAGTCAGGCGGCAGATGATGCGCAGGAGCGGTTTCCGAACGCCGAATTGGTGTTTTTGGGGGACTTTAACGCCCACCACAAGATCTGGTTGGGCTCCGCCATAACAAACCATGCGGGAAGAGCCACTCACGCATTTGCCCTGGCGCATGACTTGACTCAATTGGTGCACAAGGTCACGAGGATACCAAGAGAGTCCGGCCTAGAGCCCTCTCTGCTAGACCTTCTGTTGACGAGTCGCCCGGACCAGTACAGTGTCTCGGTGAGTGCTGCTTTAGGTAACTCCGACCACTGTCTGGTCCGCTCCACTGTGCCCATTGTAGCGCCCCCACGACCCGTGCAGGGGAAGAGGCGTCTATGGCACTACTCGTCAGCGGACTGGGATGGATTGCGCGACTATTATGCGTCCATCCCGTGGGTTGAACGCTGCTTTGAGGGTAAGAACCCATCTGAGAGCGCTACTGCCGTCGCCGGTGAGATCGGTCTAGGTATGGAATACTATATCCCATACACCGATGTCACCGGAGTCCGCGGAGCGCGTCCGTGGTTCGGGCGCGAGTGCGCGGAGGCTGTTGAGCATAAACAGTTTGCGTACCGCGCCTGGGTGCGGGCGCGCGCCACGCGCGATCCCAACGTGGGTCACTTCAAGGCGGCGTACAACAGAGCCACAAAGGTCTGCAAGAGGGCATGCGTTAGAGCGGATGCCCAGCGCATAGCACGGCTGGGCCAAGAGCTAGTGGCGCATCCCACGGGTAGCCGTGGCTACTGGCAACTGGCCAAAGCCGTGCAAGCCAACTTCTGCCAGCCCTCGCTGCCCCCGCTGAGCAATCCCGATGGATCTCTGGCCCATGAGCCGCAAGAGAAAGCAAATTTGCTGGTCAATCTCTTCGCGGCCAACTCCCGAGTCGATGATTGTGGTATGCAACCACGGACAATGCCCACTGGTGACCACGCAATGCCTGATATACGTATCAGGCAACGCGATGTCCGTGCAGTACTGCAATCACTCGATGTCCGGAAAGCCAGTGGTCCTGATGGTATTCCAGCGGTCGTACTTAAAAAATGTGCAGCGGAGTTATCTCCTATGCTAACGCGACTGTACCGACTGTCCTACAGTTCGGGTACAGTGCCTTCGGCTTGGAAGGAGGCGAATGTCCAGCCGATCCCCAAGAAGGGGGATCGCTCGGACCCAGCCAACTATCGACCCATAGCCGTCACCTCAGTGCTGTGCAAGGTGTTCGAGCACATAATTAACACACAGCTCATGCGCCACCTAGAGGATCACTCCTTGCTTAGTGACCGGCAATACGGTTTCAGACCGAAACGGTCAACGGGTGATCTTCTGGCGTACATGACCCACCTTTGGGGTGAGGCTATGGAGAAGCACGGTGAGTCACTGGCAATTAGTCTTGACATCGCCAAAGCTTTCGATAGGGTATGGCACAAATCGCTTCTTTCCAAGCTACCAGCCTTCGGCCTGCCTCCTAGACTGTGTAACTGGGTTGCAAGCTTCCTGCAGGGGCGCCGTATTCGCGTCCTTTGTGATGGACGAGCTTCGGAGTTCTTGCAGGTAAATGCTGGCGTGCCGCAGGGTTCCGTCTTATCTCCCACTCTCTTTCTTCTGCATATCAATGACATGCTCTGTAACGGAAACATTCACTGCTATGCAGACGACAGCACCTTACACGGGAGTTATTACGCACATCCTGCGGCCAAGCAGTCTGATATCGCGGAAAAAAGGCAGCTTCTTGTCACTGACCTGGACCGGATCCTGGACCACATTTCTCAATGGGGCGCTAGGAACCTGGTCGAGTTCAATGCCAAGAAGACCCAGGCATGTGCGTTTACAGCAAAGGTATCTCCTTTCCTTCCCCTTCCCACTCTTCAGAGCACACCACTGCCACTGCAGGATCACCTCACTATCCTCGGTATGGATGTTCGCTGCAAACTGAATAACAAAAACTATATCGAGAGTATCATCAAATCAGCCTCACGTAAACTCGGAGTCCTGAACAGAGTGAGACGTTTTTTCACGCCGGAGCAGCGGTGTCTTCTATATAAGACCCAAATTCGTTCCTGCGTGGAATACTGCTCACATCTCTGGGACGGCTCCGCAAAGTACTTATTAGATGCTCTCGACAGGTTGCAGCGACGTGCGGTCCGCATTATTGGGGATCCTGAGGTCACGAACACCCTCGAGCCTTTGCAGATGCGTAGAGATGTTGCGTCTTTGGCAGTTTTCTACCGTCTCTACCATGGTGAATGTTCTGACGAGCTCTTCCAATTAGTCCCACCCTCCCCTTTCCTTCACAGGACGACACGTGCAGGGCTAAGATGTCATCCATTTACGGTGCAGAGTATACCTGCTAGAACCAAGCGTTTCAGTGATTCATTCCTATGCCGCACCACTAAGGCCTGGAATTCCCTGCCAGTTCACGTGTTTCCTTCTTCCTACAGTCCTGGGTCCTTTAAGCGGGGCGTGAAAAGGCATCTAATGAGGCCGTCAAGCTGAGTGCCACCACTGTTAACATGGTAAATGTTTACGATGGTGACCCTCTTTCCGAGACTTTGCCTTTAGCTTAACATCAGGCGAGGTGAAGTCAAATTGACGAGTCCTGTATAAAAAAAAAAAAAAAAAAAATCTCCCGAGGAAGCAATACGTCTTCTGAAGAAAGGAGAGTTACCGTTATAGTTGCCCATCAGGGTTCATCATGGTTTTCTAGCACAACACCCCATTCCAGTGTAATTGATCATCACCATCCTTACATTAAACGAGGGCCTCGATTCTGCTAAAGCCAAACCACAGAGGTGCCACCGCCGCTGCAAAAACGGCATTAAATAAAAGACTTTAAAGCGATGCAGTTCAAGTTCAAAATTAAATGCAGAGTAATTAAAAAAGTGTAAACAAAACGGTTTTCATTTCATTTTGAACTTTACGCATATAGAAATAAAGTGTAAAATGTAATGTCATATTTTGAATGTGGTGCCGCACAGTGGTTTAGTTTTAGTAGAATCGAGGGTCAGAGGTGAAAGACGCTTACGAATCTTTCACCTCTGTCCGGGGTCCTTATATTTTCCACTGCGTGTTTGGCTGAACTTATTTGGCTGATATTTTTCATGAAGCGACTGCAATCAGACCTTCACAACCCAATGGCAATATCGAAGTTGCAGTGAGACCCAAAATAACTTATGATCATTAAAATTTAAAGTTACCCAATTGGGAGCACAGTTTCCAACACCAATGTATTGGCAAATGTTGGACAACTTGAAAAGGGAGACAGTTTGTAATCCCAAATGGAATTAATCGTTAAGTAATGTTAATGATTCTCATTTATTATTCTGTGTTCATATTGCTCAGCCAATATAAGGCCAATGCAATAAGGACGAAATCCGATAGTTACATACTGCCCTGCTAATTGTATTTGCAGTAATCGACATTTTTGAGATTTTCACTTTTTTGCAAAAATGACGTCCTGAGGAAATATTCTATACGTAAAAAATATATTTACAAGTTTTTTTTATTAAAAACGTGATTTTTATTTAACATGAAACGCAGCACTTGCACCTAAATGTTACTTTCACTAAAAAGATTTGAAGCATTAAGCATATGCTAGAAGTTTATGCAGTACTTGCTACGTTTACTGCATATGCTTTTAGCACATAACTTTTTTGCAACGAATATTAACTAAAGACAAACACAGTAGTCACCATTACTGCATCTGAACGTAACGAAAATAAGAAGAGCCTACTCTTGCGATGCTAAGCCTAAACGCAGTAACAAACAGTGTTATTTGAATTTTTAGGAGGACCAGGCATGAAAATATAAAATGATTGCTAATTACAAACGCAGTAATAAGCACGTGTTAGATAAGTTTGCAGTAATAAACACAGTTACTGCATTTAGTCTTAGTAATACTGTAATGCTCGCAAGCCCAAAAAGTTAATGAAAACGCAGTACTGAGCATTTTAACTTAATAAGACAATAAAATAAAGAAAAAAATATATATGATTTGAGATTTACATGGTCATTAACATTAATAGTATAACACTCACCGGGATATTTACCATGTTTATGATTGGTATTTGGTAACAGCGCCGAAATATCGGTTACCAAATACCAATCATAAACATGGTAAATATCCCGGTGAGTGTTATACTATAAAAAAATATATCAATAGAAAACTTGATTTTTTACTAATTTTTAGTTACATTTTAAAAGTTATACCACGAATATTTCTCCATTAGAAATGAGAAAATAGGTTTACCGCGTTTATCTCGAAACCGCCATTTTGCAAGTACTGCGTTTGCAATAAGGAGGGCAGCATATTCAAGGCAAAAAAAAACGTTTGAAAAAAAGTCATATCACAGAAGTGTTTGTTTTCCAAAATAAATAGTAGTGTTTGTTATTTATCTTATTAAAAGGCTCATCAAAAGGAAAGTAGACAATGATGAGTATTAAAATGAAATTATAATGAAATCTATGTAGATTAAGTTCTTTGGGCTGTCGTGACTTCTATGTTTTATATTAATTTAATATGTCCATCATTGGACTAATTGGGTATTCTACTGACTAGTCAAATTACCTACTTTTTACTAAACGTCAAAACTTTAAGTTATAAGGTAACTTGTATGAAAAAAGATCTAGTGACGTCATAAAATTTAATAGTCAAATCAGTTACTATTATAATAGGTTGGGTGGACGATTAAAAATAAATAAAATCTATAAAATAAGAACCGATACAATTTTTACCGCTCCTTTACCATTCTTAATTTCTCGGCTCGGTTAGATAATATATTTTAACTATAGGATGATACCTAATTGATTGATTGATATAAGAAAAACAGTTTTGAACTATATTTATCGATATATCTAATATTGGGGGCAGCACAAATGCGAACGCTGAAAACTAAAAAGAAGTATAGAGATGTATTGAGTGCCAAATCAAAGGTCGGGTTTTGTAACTACCAATACACCAATAGTAAAATATTTGGCATAGCATTACACAATGTTTGGGCCAACACATATACATTATTACGCTATAATAATTTATACTTATGCGACAGACACAAGCTTGTTATTTTTGACATGCTCATAACGAATCCCTCCCTCGAGTAAACGCGCTTCCGATACCGATATCATAGTCGCTGTCTTGCCCTAAAATATATAGAGGCATCTTTATGTGTCAAATAAGACTAACTTGACAGCCTCCATGAGGCGTGGGCTCGATCCCCACTCAATGCAAATATTTGTATGCATGAATATATATTTGCATTGGTCTGGTCGTGCCTTGGAGAGCACGTTAAGCCGTCGGTCCCGGTTGCCATACGAACATCTATGACAGTTGTTAGGGGTAGTGGGAGCCCTCAAAAGTCCAACAACTGCTCTAGCTGAAAGCTTCGCATGCGACTGGGATTAAAGCTAAGAAGATGATGATGAAGAAGAAAATAGTGGGCTAATGACACACAACGTACGTAAGAAATATGTAAGTGGGAAGGCAAGTCTGACTCGATGTCACAGATTACACAATAATCAATTGAAAAAAGGACAGGTCAAAGGCACTTGGAAACAGCGAGTTTGTATGAAAGATTTAATGATAGTATGGGCAACTTCCAACTATTAGGTAATCTGTGGTATACGTGCACACAGTAAGAAAGCTGGGAGCTGGCACCGATATACCAGCAATGGGCACTGGTTCAATCTGGTAGAATTTACATTAATATAAAGCAATCAGATTGAAGCAGTCAATTTCAATCCGTGTAATTTATACCAGAACCACTGAATAGTACTAGAATAGACAAGAGCCGATTAGCGCTGTTAGATCGTCGGTGCCGGCTACCAGCTTTCTTTCTCTGCTTGGGCGCGCTTAGCGATAAAAACTCATGGCCTATAGAAGCTCGTGAGGTAAGTCAGTAGGGCGTGTGCGTAGGTATAAATCAATAGGCGTGAGTAAAGTCTGTTTTATAACACTCTATATAAATTTACAAACACTAAGGTTAAATTGTTATACAACCTTAGGTATTCGACAACGTGAAGTTAATTTTGAATTCTGGATATACGACTGCAATGTTTTGAGTGTAGAACTTATGTAGGGTAATAAAATAATAACGGACGGAACGGTCGCCGGAAACGGAAACGTCGACGCTGACGCCCGACGCGGGGAAATTGTTGAGTGCACGGTGTAAAGTGACGTCAGAGAACATTCCACACGCCTTACAACATAAGTACATATAGAAGTCAGTAGCTAAGAAAAGAGTAGTCCGCGTCCCGTTCTTGGTGCAATCGTGATTAATGTACTACATATCTAGGACTACAATCATGCCTTGGCGGAAAATTTTCTGTTTGAACAATGAAATTTAAATTATTATTCAGTGCATGTTCGCGCGTCGTTCGGCATTCATTACCGCTAATGTTATATACACGATTGCGTTTTTGATTCTGTATTATTGAATAGACAAATAAAAAAATAAAGTATTTTTCGGTAATTAATGCCGATCGACGATAATCTAAATGTAACTAAAATAGTAATTTTACTCAAGTTTTTTATTACGGCATTCATACGATAGTGACACATAGTTTGTTCCCAAACTTCTAACAGCTCTCTTACTAAATAAATCGAATACGGGGTAAATGCATTCATAGTACTAGAATTGCATACGTGACGAAGCAAAACGTATGTGAGGGTATAATAATGCAGCTCCTCGTAGCCCATTCCAACGGTAACGTAATTTAGAAACATCCTTTTATACAATAATGTTATCGAGCTTTAACGTGTGGACGGTATCTACTATTTTTTCTAATAGTAGGTACCTATACTATTAGAGTCCGACATAACCTTCCCTTCCGGCTCCGACAGGGGGGGGGAGGGGAGGTATCCGAGTTCCGCACGAAAAAAAAAACAAAAAAAAAGGTACCTATACTGGGTGATTTAATAGCCGTTTCGGATAAAAAGAATTTAGGCACAGTCTCGGAAGAAAAATCATCTGGAAGTATTAATTTGGCGAAAGATTTTTTTTTAAAACCACCATACATTTTTCCTTTCACCTGAACATTATTACCATACATTATCAAAAAAAAATTTGTATCGCCAAATTAATACTTCCAAAATCTCTTCTCTCCTCTTCTGTGCACAAACTGTTTTTATCCGAATAGACTATAGAATCACTCAGTATATGGAAGAAGTACAAAAACAACTGAAATATCACGTAGCTATACATTTTCTATCAAAAAACCTTACTCAATTATTCAGTTTGAATGTTTTTTTTGTCCTGAGGGCTGAACCATGTAGAAAAATTCCAAATTTAAATTGGAAAATGTCAATACCAGGAACGTGACTAGAATCAACAACAATCTCCCATTAAAAGATTACGCTATCGACTGACCTACCTGTATGTTGTTAAATAATAGTCCATTCAGGAAAAAACCTGTTAAAATCATGCCATACCACCATAAACGTAAATATCGTACGCTTGTGACATATATTTCAAACGTCAACGTGTATTGCAAGCCGAATTAAACGAATTACGGAATGAAAATTACGGAACGAATTATAAAATGCATCCAAAAAATAAACGGCATTAAAAGCTCTGTTTATAATGTGGTATGTTGCGTTCTGTTTGTTAACAACGATGATTCTAATTCCTTTAGATTTAAATCGGAAAAGCAAACATTCAAGATGGGATTTCAACCCGCAGCCATCATTGCCTCAACCTTTTTCCAACTCTGTTGCGGTTGGCTTTTTCGTCTAACCATGATGCATAATCTGACCTCCACCACCTTTTTTTTTTTTAATAAATATTCCACAACATTCTACACAACTCCATCTAGACCCATGGTAAGCTTTTATAGCTTGTGTTATGGAGTCTAGAATGCGGATAAACATACTTATATACTTCTTTTTTTGTAAATACATACATATTATACATTGAAATACCCAGACCAATGCGAATAGCCATATTCATGCATACAAATATTTGCACTGAGCGGGAATCGAACCCGCGCCTCCTGCGTGGCAGTCGCGTGCACTACCGCCACGCCACACGCTTTAGTTAGACCAGTCGGACTTTTGAGGGCTCCAACTACCCTTAACGACTGCCATAGATGCTCGTTTGGCTAATACCCATATTCATGCAAGCAAATATTTGCACTTCGCGAAGTCAAATCCGTGCTGCCTGCGTAGTAGTTACGTATCCGCGATTTCAACGCGCGACCAGTCCCTTACAAAAAGACAATAACATTGTAATTAGCTGATAACCTATTAGTAGTTAAGTAATTATTTAAAAACCCCCCGATAAAAAAAGATCTCCAAAAAGTTAAAACTAAATTGTATTGGTTGGCCTGTTACCTTTGATATACCTAGTAATTTGATTCAAGCGTTAACTTCGCGTTACATGCGGGGGATCATGACATTGGAACAATAAAATAAAGCAGACATTATTTTCCTACAACTGTTTTACTGATTTTTAATAAGTAAGATCAATCATATAACGTATATCACTTATAAGAAATTACCCAATTATATTACACGAAGTATCGTTTACACGAAGTATTTGGGTAAATAAAAGCCCGTAAAATAATTCTAGAGTTCTCCTTTGCTTAGACGGTGGTGGAGCGCTTGTGTACTTTCTTAATTATTTCCCACATAATTTAATTGTATTTCAATTTTGTAATTTAAGAAACCGCTTTTATGAACGAATAATGTTTGAATATTGGCGCTCATTTGTTGACCACTTAGTGTTGAAGAAGGCCAATGGATGGCGCTGTGAACGGATCTTTTCGAACTATATTTTGAGAACGAAGTTCTATGAGCGGGACTCTCAAGCTTCACGGCTGACGTTCAACCCGTTCATTTTTAATCAGTCACTAACTCGCAATAGCACCGAATGGTGTCTTTGACCCCGCTAACGCACCAAACGGAAGTTTGAGTAATTCAACTCCTCGTTTATTTTTCTGTGTAATTCTATAAGTTCCTTTGGCCACATTCTCAAGTCAGTTTAAGTGAAGTGTATCGGAAGAAAACGACAAACTCAAGAAAATAACCGGCCGGCCGAAACATACCTACCTACCAGCACGTGCCAGGAACCACGCCTGTCTCTAGCTGAATCCTCACGAGGTGGAACTCAGGTCAGTGCCGGTTCTCTTACGTTTTCATTCATAGAAGCGGTCACTTGTGTATTTTCTTTTCATTACAACCTAACTGCTGGTCATATGAGCTTATACGCTCTGTGTGCAAACACACCAGTTTGGTAGGACTATTTTACACGTCCTACCATAATTTATGGTCCTTCGAGCCGGATAGGCCAGTAAATAACATATTCACGTAATTATTGGTGAATAATATTTCTTTCCTATTCATTTAATTAAAAGATTCACGTAATTTTGGTGAATTCTTTCCGCCATCTTAGTTTCATTACTTTCTTTCGCTAACAGATTTACGTAAATTATTTGGTAAATTCTGCATTTAAAACGCTAAATCTACGTAATAATTGGTAGATATTTATAATAGTTGGTGATTTACGTATTAATTGGTAAATACTCATCATTCTATTCACTTACGCGTAACTTTGTAGGTACCTACCTATCTAGGTACGTAGTTAGTTACATTCCCGCTCCGCTGTGCTACTTGCGCTATTATATAATAAGCCGTAGTACAATTTTCAATAAAAAAGTAGGTATATCTAAACTGTTTGTGTTGAATTACTATTATATTATAGTAGGTACCTTACAGATAATCTTCTTGTTATATTTCAATAGGTAGGTCCTACCTATCGTTAATTTGCAAACATGTCGTCAGATCTCGAGACGAAGCTTATTCTGTTGAATCAAAAAAAGGAATTATTGTTTGCACGCATCACCCGTTGGTATAAATCTTCGAAATCCATTGTTTGCTTTGACATAACGACGCGAGCGAATGAGGATTTTCTGTCTGAGACCGAGAACATCGATGTCGTTCGCGATAAGTTCGAGTCGATTGTAGATCAAATAAATAGCTTAAATTTGTCCTTGGAACCCCCTGTGGAGTCCGACTATTCTTGCCTTGACTCATTTGATGAATTGTATTCGAGAATAAAACGCATTAGAAATAAATTATCTACGCCCAAGGTCAGGGAGGTCGCCTCACACGGGGCGAGTAATTCGAACGCGTCTGTAGTGAAATTGGAAATGCTTGTTATTCCGAGTTTTGACGGACGCCCTGAAAACTGGAATACATTTTATCAGTCCTTTAAGGCCAATATTCATTCGAACAAACAATTGTCTGATTCGCAACGTGTGCAATACCTATTCTCAAAACTAACCAATGAAGCACTAAAGTTCACTGCCGGTATTGTTCCGTCAAGTGAGACCTACAGTATAGTTTGGGACGCCTTGGTCAAGAAATACCAAGATAAACGCTCATTAGGTTCATATTATCTTAATAATATATTAGACTTAAAGAATTGTTCACCTAGTGTGAACTCACTTGATTCATTTATAGGTATATATTCCTCCTCTATCGCCGCGCTTAAAGAGTTAGGTATAAATGATTTAACGGACTTCATGTTTCTACAATGTGCCTTGAGGAAAATGGACACTCTAACCATCCAAGCCTTCGAACTTTCTGTTCGAGGTGTCGATATACCTACGACGCAACAGCTGATCGACTTTGTACAAGATTATGCTAAGATGATTGAACGGTCAAACCCGCGGTCTTCGTCATATACGAAGTCGTCCACTGCTGGGACGCCACAGTCTAATGATAGGCGTGTACAGCGTAATTCTAAGTCGTTTGTTGTCAGTGTGCCCATTAATAATAAGTCGAATGCGCCCGCCGCAGTTGACGCGTCATGTTGTTTATGTGGCGACCGCGACCACCGACACCTGTATAACTGCGCTCAGTTTAAAAATATGCAAAATGCAAAGGCTAGATATGAGTTTATTAAATCTAAGCGTGGTTGCGTGAATTAAAATATTCCACAACATTCTACACAACGCTATCTAGACCCATGGTAAGCATAGCTTAACTAGCTTGTGTTATGGAATCTAGAATGCGGATAAACATACATAGATACTTTTTTTTTGTAAATACATACATATTATACATAGAAACACCCAGACCAATGCAAATAGCCATATTCATGCATACAAATATTTGCACTGAGCGGGAATCGAACCCGCGCCTCCTGCGTAGCAGTCGCGTTCACTACCACCACGCCACGGAGGCTGTCGTGAATTGTCTAAGCACATTACATAATCTCCCGCGATGTAAAAGTACGTCAGTTTGTTTCTGTCAGAAAAAACATCATAAATTATTGCATTTTGATAATAATGTTAATAATTCGCACTCGCATGCGACGAGTGCTGTCCCTTTCTCGCCGCCCCAGTGCGACAATGTTAGTCCCATTCCTGAGTCACCGCTCGCTTCAAGCACTGTGCATTCGTATGCCTCTAGCCATAAGGGTGATATTCTCTTGGCAACCGCTCAGGTGTATGCTCGCCCTAAAGGTAGCACTGGAAATAAATCTGTAGTCAGATGTCTAATTGATAATGGCTCACAGAATAACTTAATAACATTGTCCTGTTGTCGTTTATTAAATTTACCAATAATACCAATGAGTAATTCTGTTGTCAAAGGTGTTGGCTCCACTTCGCACACGATAATAGGCTATGTGTATTTGGACATTGAATCTCGTATTTATGCAGATCATAAGTATACTATACATGCGTTAGTTATGAATAGCCTTACGGATCAATTGCCCTCGCAATTAATTAAGTGTGATCGCGAGTTAAATCTTCGCGATTTACCGCTTGCTGACTTAAGCTGGAACATTCCAGGAAACATTGATATAGTATTAGGTGCACAGCTCTTCCCGTATATTTACTTAGGAAATAGAGTCGAGTGTGGTCCCAGTGCCCCTTGTGTACTATCAACCGCGTTTGGGTATGTACTTATGGGTGATTACCCACGTAAAGTTGTTGTGCCTACAACCGCATCCTTTTCTGCGCTAGCACTAAATGATTTAGTGCAAAATTTTTGGGAACTTGAGGAAGTTCCTGTGAAACGCCTATTGTCTCCAGAAGAAACCGAGTGCGAGAATATTTTCACATCTACTGTGACTCGCGATGACGTAGGTCGTTATTCTGTTGCGCTGCCGTTCTGCAAGGATCCCTCTGAACTAGGGAACTCGCGCGGCGTCGCTCACCGCCGGTTTTTGTCGCTCGAGCGTAAACTTCGTCAATCACCAACCGTACGTGAAAATTACAATAAGGTTATTCAGGATTATTTAGATAACGGTTATCTTAGTCTCGTTGATGACTCTAAGTTGTCTATGGATGGTTATTACATACCACATCACGCAGTAGTTCGACATGACAAACCGATGCCGCGTATTGTGTTAGACGCGAGCGCTAAAACCCACACTTGTCTTTCGCTCAATGATATTTTACATATTGGTCCCAATTTACAGGCAGACCTGTTTTTATTATTATTAAATTTTAGGCTATTTCCTATCGCAATGAACGCTGACATAAATACTCACCGCAAATCGCTTGAGTTTGATGTTGGCAGTCATGTCGCAAAGATTTTAGGTCTCTCGTGGGAGCCGTGTGGAGTTAATTTTTATTTCACATCCACCTTGGTAGATGAGAAGTGCACTAAGAGAAATATACTCTCTATAGTTGCGCGACTATTTGACGTGCTCGGGTTGGTGGCACCTGTGATACTCTACGCCAAGTTGTTAATTAATGAACTTTGGCTTAGTAAGAGTGATTGGGATGACCCTGCTCCAGAGCATATACGCTCACGCTTTTCCGCTCTCGTTCAAGAATTAAAATTGCTTGACACATTAAAAATTCCGCGATATATAGGTGTCGAAGTTGATTGCGAATTACGTCTTGTCATATTTTGTGATGCCAGCCAGAATGGCATGGGATGTGTTATTTATGCACATTGTACCTACCCATCTGGCATTCAAACTCGCATTTTGTGTGCGAAATCAAAGGTCACTCCGACTAAGATTACTACGCTTGCTCGCTTAGAGTTATGTGCTATTTTGCTTATGTCAAAGTTAATAAGAACTGTACGTGATTCTTATGCATTACGCATTCCCATTACTGACATTTACGCCTTTTCTGATTCCACGATTGCCTTATCATGGGTTCACTCGTCACCACATCGGTGGTCGATTTTTGTTAGCAACCGGGTCGCTCAGTGTCAAGAAAACTTGAACGCTAAACATTTTTATCACGTCGCCGGAGACATTAACCCGAGTGATTGTCTATCACGCGGCATGCTCCCCTCGCAACTTTTGACTTATGATTTGTGGTGGAACAGTCCAGCATGGATCCGCGGCCCCCCTGATGAATGGCCTATTAAGTCATTCTCTCCCGCCAACTGTTCTGACTTACCTGAGCATAAGGCAAATGTGTTGAGTGTGACAACAAAACACACAGAGTCGCCATTGTTATGTACATTAGCACAACGTGTTTCTTCTTGGCAGAAACTACTACGTATCATTACATACGTTTTAAAATTCGCACGATTTAAATTTAAGATCGAACCTCATTCTGTATCAGGATTACATCCTGTCCTTCTCCCTAAACGCGATCACGTTGTTGATCTAATAATTCAGCATTTTCACGTTGTCAATTGTCATACTGGACCTGGACTCCTCATGTCTATCATAATATATAAAACGCGTACTGGTACTTACAAACGCGCTGTAACCAAATTGTATCCTATCCCAACGCAATAACTTACAACGCTGAATAGAATCTTAAACTTTAATTTTTAACTCAAACTTTAAACATACTTTAGATAGAATATTGTTAGTCCAAGTTGTTATTTTAGCTATGTGTATTCTTATGTTATACAAATTCACTATGGGCTCTAATCAGCCAGTGTTCGCTTGTTTGTTTCGTAACGTCTTGCAACGTTCCAAAGCCGGGTGCATGGTGGAGCGCTTGTGTACTTTCTTAATTATTTCCCACATAATTTAATTGTATTTCAATTTTGTAATTTAAGAAACCGCTTTTATGAACGAATAATGTTTGAATATTGGCGCTCATTTGTTGACCACTTAGTGTTGAAGAAGGCCAATGGATGGCGCTGTGAACGGATCTTTTCGAACTATATTTTGAGAACGAAGTTCTATGAGCGGGACTCTCAAGCTTCACGGCTGACGTTCAACCCGTTCATTTTTAATCAGTCACTAACTCGCAATAGCACCGAATGGTGTCTTTGACCCCGTTAACGCACCAAACGGAAGTTTGAGTAATTCAACTCCTCGTTTCTTTTTCTGTGTAATTCTATAAGTTCCTTTGGCCACATTCTCAAGTCAGTATAAGTGAAGTGTATCGGAAGAAAACGACAAACTCAAGAAAATAACCGGCCGGCCGAAACATACCTACCTACCAGCACGTGCCAGGAACCACGCCTGTCTCCAGCTGAATCCTCACGAGGTGGAACTCAGGTCAGTGCCGGTTCTCTTACGTTTTCATTCATAGAAGCGGTCACTTGTGTATTTTCTTTTCATTACAACCTAACTGCTGGTCATAGGAGCTTATACGCTCTGTGTGCAAACACACTAGTTTGGTAGGACTATTTTACACGTCCTACCAGACGGTATGAAAATAGAGCGTAAGCTTACAAATTGGATTCTACTCTTACGCGATGTAAAAGATATAGAAAACAAGTTTTTTATGTAAAAATATCCATTGTTACGATCTTATTTTTGTTATAGACTTGCTATTTTTAGGTATTTAGATCGCTTTTGTACGCAAATTTGGAAGGCTTGTACAATAAAAATGGAGTTTAGAAACACCAATTAAAAGCTTGGTCGAACATTCCTAAAAAAGTTTAAACGTTTAAACTTTTACCAACCTGCAGATTGCTCTTAGGATTGGGCTAAGCCGACGATTAAATACTAAAGTATTGAATATTACTCTGAGTACTTTTATGACCATGGTACACCTGCGTATTATCAGCATCAAATTGTTCAATGAATTTTTACAGCATTAAGTATGCTAACTATACAAATCGAATACATAGGGAAAAGCATCAAAGCATCAAATTGATCATAATTTTTTTTATTTTGCTGGGCAAGATCGATTTGATGCTGACTGTACACCTGGGTGGACAATGTGCCTCCTCAATGACTCGTTTCAATGGTAACAGTATTGCGTGGATTTAAATGAAAAAAAAAAAAGAATGTGTAACTTAGACTATATACAAACTCTATAGACACAGTAAGTCGGATTACAACGCGGCATATAAGGAATCTACTACTTTAATATAGGTTGACATGGATGCTGAACATTTTGCGAAGTGGAGAACGAAGAGCCGGAAAGCGGGCTTTGAGCTCCGAGTTCCTTTTGGCCTCAGATGCAATCAGGACAATACGTCTCCATGAGTCACCGTGTAACGTAAACTGGAATTAATAGAACTTTTATTTGATATTTTCTAAAGTTTACGCGAATGTCACTCATTGAAATTAAACCACTTTTTACGAATTTTACGGAACAAATATATCGCGATAGAATCTGTAAAAAGTGGTTTTATTTCAATATTTTTTTATATGAGAGAACTCGACGGTTCTTTCATTCATTCTTTGTAAAAATTACAGATTAGAAAGAGACAGGAAGATAAAGCCAGCGAGCTCTTTGTTTCATTGTCGACTAGAATTAACGGCGTTAATATTGTTATAGGGTTTGTTCGAGCAGGTCATGTCCGGTGAGAAATACACGACCATTTGTCATCTGACAACAGTTAGGTAGCTACGTGTTTGAATGGCGGTCGCCGGCCTCTTGTTCCATTGTCTTTGAGATAATGATAGCCGACCCAAACTCCTCGAATAGTGCTGCCATCGTACCAGTAAATTTACTAAGAAATGTCAAATTAATTATCTATATCTTAATATAAAAATTAATCTCTGAAATGTACGGTCTATGTCCGCGTTTACATTTAGAACGTCTAGAGCAAATTAGGAAAATCAAGTCTATAAAATTGAATTGTAGAAATGTATGTACGCGCATAACTTCCCAATTTGAACTACACGGAATTATATTACTCTTTTTGCTGTGTTCGTCGTTAAAGGTTTATATAAAAGAAAATATTAAAAGATAGCGAGTTCATGGTTTCACGTAAGTGGAACCACGGGGAACAGCTAGTGTGTTCTAGTGTTTTCTATATTGCCTGGGCAGCTTATAACTACTACTCTATCTAAAACTAACAGCAGCGCTCTTGTCAGTGGAGTAATCGCCACTCTTCTACTGATCCCACACGACTTGTATCTTTTCCTTTATCTGTGCCATTAACCTTCCTCTTGGTCTACCTCTACCTCCTTTTCCTTTCAACTTTCCCTTATTTTTTTATACTATGTATATAAAATGTTTCATCTTTACAACACTCATCGTAATTGGTAACATTTCCCAACATCTAAGAAATAATACAAGAAGTTTATTTGTCACATGTTTTTGCACAAAAGAGCTATGTACGGCGAGGGCAAGAGTATTAATACGGTTCTCCGACACCGAAACACTTAACAAGCACATAGCCAAAGGAATTGTTACACACACTACGTTCCGCCGGACTCCACCTTATATTTATTATCCTAGGAGTAGCGCTATAAATAACACATTTTAAGTGAAACTTTCCCCTTGTGCAAAACCAGACCAAGTATTATTCAAGAAAATACCATTTACTTAACCTTTTAACGGATGTACAGTTGACAAAAGAGATACGGTTGCACCTTTACATACAACTTTATATAAAAAGTGCATCCGTATCTTCGTTTCGATTGTACCATGTATAACCATTTTCAATGTGGTGGCGCCGCGGCCAGCACCTAGTATGAAATAAATGCTTCTCGGTATTAATTTCGAGCCTCTCAGAAATAGTATAAAATTCAGGTGAATATAAAACTACTCGGAAATAATTCACGATTTGCTTAATGTGTAGAATAAAAAGGCGAGAACAAAAAATTCACTTTGAAGTAAAAGTCAGTAAACCGAGCTGATTGCCACTTTTACGGTATTTCGAACGAGACCCTCGTCACTCCTTTTTAGGCGCTTTTTGTTGTATATTTACAAATGTAAATGAGAATCCTAGAGTCAAGAATTTTATTTCATAAATAATTCCGAGTAATGCTATCCGGTTCTTAATTAGGTATGATGCTTAAAATATTATTTTGTTTTAACGTTGCGAGCGCAAATTCTAAAGACATTGTATGTGGTGCTGGTAATTTCGAAATGAGTACCTATTTCGATGTTGATATTATGACATGATATTGCTCGCATTACTCGACGTGAAACAATTAGAAGCAGTGCGCTAATTATCAGATGAATATACCGAATGTGTCACTCTAATAAAAGCCTACACTCCATGTAGGATTGAACGATCCAATTTCTCTTTTCTCTACCGCTTTATGACGACTTGGAATTCTTTACCGATTGCTTTGTTGTATTACGATTCCAGACCCTTTGCTCTATAAATTATCTTCAGGTACACTTCTTACCTAAGGCGGACTGAAGTTATAAGTATAGACGTGCATGCAATAAAAAAATGATTTTTATTTGCTTCTGACGGTTTCCACAGATTTTACTTTTTGGTATAACATAACATGTGAGTGAGCTAAATGCTTATTCCGCTACTGAATAACCCAAAGGCTGTTAATTTTTTATTCTCTTATAAAACTTAAACAAAATGTTGTTAATATGTGAAACTTTGGAAGGTGATGAATGCCTAAAACTCACTGGAAGTCCTAACGCTCGGGAGTTGAGGTTCATTTTGATTTTTAATATTTAATTACCTGCGTCCTCGTCGCTGGAAAACTTTTTAAGAGCTCTAATGAGGAGTGGCACTCGAGATTTGCATAAAATAATTCGTACTTTTTAAACAGCTTTTGGTAACAGGTAACACCCGCGATGCGGTACTCTGTTTATGTCAACCACTTATTAAAGACAGTAAATTATACTTTTTTTTTACAACATCCAAAACCTTTGGTAAATGTAAACCTTTAAGAATGCCGTAAGGCGAAACCGGTCAGGTGAAATAGAATAAATTAATACTGTCGAAAAAGTACAAGTGTTCTTAATATGTGTAACTTTTATTACCTTTAATTTGTAGGTATCTACTCTTTTCACACCCTTAAAACTTAACAGCGACCGAAAGTGTCACGCTACTGTCAGGTGTCGGTTTTTTGTAAGATATACCTACAAAAATTCTGCCGCGCTAACTAAGAATACAATAACTCGATTTTGACGATTTCAAGAAAAACGCGCGCAAAGTTTTTAACTTTGTTTTTCTTGTATATCATGAACCAGTGAACATATCCACATGAAACTGGTACCAATTAAAAGAGGAACAAATAAAGAACAAGACTAAATATAATTCACTGAAAAAATATTAAACTTATGGCATTGAACATGGAAATAATGTTCATAGCTAGGAATGTTTTAATAAATCAACCTGTCATCACTAGTCTTAAATACAATAACTACGTTACTTATTGTACTCATCTTTAGCAAAGGCACTTATTGTAGTTTTAAGTAAACAATCAGTCTGTCCTTACTTGTTATAAATACGACAACTAATGTAGTTATTGTATTTATGACCAGTAATGGTAGGTGGGCCATTTAATTAGATCTAGATATATAGGTACAATATGTAATGTTACTGTTAATGTTACAGGTAAGTTCGTTTGATTTTCTATTAAACTTCAGTGATTCGCCCTTTAAGATTACATTTTAATTTACTTTTAGGATGTTTAGAGTACCTACACGAAATAGAAGTAGGTAAAAGCAAATAATATAAAAAGACGTCAGGCCATAACCTAATTATATTGTAAAAAGAACGAATAGATTACAGACCTGCATTACGAACATTATTATGTTCGTAAGGCTTTGATGGTCTTATTTTTATAAAATGGACATAATCTTATTATTGAATGATTAATCAAGGCTATCCTGTAAAAACAAGCGGGCGAAGGTCTCATTAGAGTGCACCACCAATCTCGATAATAGAATTTCGCGAAAACTTGGGAATTTCCAGACCATTCAGCGGTTTTCTCAATGAGGTCTATACTTACACCTAGCCTATTAGCTTCAGAAGTCACTGCATGTCTTGTGCTATGCGCTTTAAAAACTGTCGTGTCAATCCCGCTTTCTGCCAGGGTGACTTTGATCCATCGACTAATCGACTGTAAACATACCTTACACAAAGATTTCTTAAAACTAATCAAAAGAAAATCACAATTACTTGAACGTCTTATCGCGGAAAGAGTTAATCATGTGTTGTGCTATGTGCTTTAAAAACTGCTGTGTCAATCCCGCTTTCTGCCAGGGTGACTTTAATCCATCGACTAAACGACTGTAAATATACCTTACACAAAGATTTCTTAAAAGTAATCAAAAGAAAATCACAATTACTTGAACGACTTATCGCGGAAAGAGTTAATCATGTCTTGTGCTATGCGCTTTAAAAACTGCCGTGTCAATCCCGCTTTCTGCCAGGGTGACTTTAATCCATCGACTAATCGACTGTAAATATACCTTACACAAAGATTTCTTAAAACTAACCAAAAGAAAATCACAATTACTTGAACGTCTTATCGCGGAAAGAGTTAATCATGTCTTGTGCTATGCGCTTTAAAAACTGCCGTGTCAATCCCGCTTTCTGCCAGGGTGACTTTAATCCATCGACTAATCGACTGTAAACATACCTTACACAAAGATTTCTTAAAACTAATCAAAAGAAAATCACAATTACTTGAACGTCTTATCGCGGAAAGAGTTAATAACACTCCAGGGTCCTTGCTAGGCAAATAGAAGGACGTTTGTTGAAATAAGGTAGGTACAACTTGGGTCCGCGGCGTCTGATGAGATACCCTGGTTCATAAACGCTGTCTTGACAATACTCCAGCAACCAGGGTAAGACTCCGGTGTATCTTGTGCTGTGCGTTGTAGGGGGAGAATAGTAAATTTGGATTAGGCTGGAATTCGATTCTATTTGAATTTAATAACTTCTCATTGAGAGGTAACCAGGGTTGTGTAGGCCAGTATGGCACTACAACAATACCCTCAAAAAAATTGTAACACCTTTAGTATCAGGCAGAAAGGTGGTAACACGTAGAAAGAATATTGTGACCATGATATTGTGAACGCGTCAGAATCGCAAAGCCAAGGCACAAATTTAAAACATTTGTGTTTATCCGGCTCCCAAATTCGAAAATAATATATGCGCTGTCTGCAATAATATATAATAATAATAAATACAACAACTCATAATGTTAATACAATTATAATTACATTATAACTTTATTTTCAATAAGTTTACTCATCATAAGTACAATAACTCTATTTATTTGTTAAACATATTAAGTATTATCTCTGTAAATGGTTGGGATACGCCAATAATAAGTACAATAAGTCTAAGATATTGTATTTATGACGAGCAAACAAATATTGAAAATTCAAGTGCCGCATATCATAAGTGCAACAACTAAAAATTATTGTACTTATGACAAGTCATGTAATCATAATTAAAAGTAAATGTCACCACAAGTATGATTATTGTATTTTTTATTAGTAAATTTTGTAATATAAAATAGTTATTGTATTCTTGCTTACTGAAATTTCAGGTTCCTGAAGGTTTCATGAAAAGTTTCTTAGAGAGAATTGTAGATCTCGATTCGCTGATTCCGAATATACATGTATATCGAAATCGACAAAAATCGAGTTATTGCACTCTTAGTTAGCGCGGCAGAATTATTATAAAAGTGTCTTTGAATTTTTAAGAAAAACAAATTCTGCAGAAGTCTAAAACATTTTGGTATTTTTTTATGATACACACACAACTTATCAACGCGTCCTTGAATATTTACATGAGAAAACCTGAATAAAAAGACTAAGACCCACTATAAAGATTTAAAATACCACAAAACAGAAAAACTGGTAATATACAAATTAAGAACTAAGAATGGTAAGCTTTCCTTAATAGATAACAAATATGAGTACCTATAGTATAAAGATATTGTTCAATGACTACTTTGTGCATGAACGATTTTATTCGATCCTTAACTTTGCCCACTATGTAAGCAGAAGGAGCGAAATAAAGGCCCTAGTCCCTTAAGGTTTTCCCTAAGGCATTTATGATATATACATACAAGTGAAAGTAAATGGCCAATACAGAACCTTCGTGCCGGAACTATGGTTATAAGTACTCTTCGATATAGTGAATAAGATTGCTCCCAGGTTGTTTTTCTTTAAAAATGGTAGAACGTCTCGTCTGTGCCCTTTTTATAATACTAGAATATAAAATAAATATGTGTTACATTTATTTTCTGTGAGGAAATCACTAGATATAATATATCAACTACACCATGGCTACTTCGGTTTTTTTTATACCACTTAGGTGGCAGACAAGCACACGGCCCACCTGATGGAAAGTGGTTACCGCGGCCTATGGACGTATGCAACACAAGGGGCGTTACACTCGCGCTGCCTACCCTGAAGAAACCTTCTAATGCCACTCTTGAAGAACCCCATATTTTAGTCACTTGGGAAAACCGTGGCAGGGAGTTCATTCCACAGCTTGAGCGTACGTGGGATGAAGTTCTTTTCATACCGCACGGTGCGCACCGTATTCGGATGCAATATGTGGGGATGAATTCCCTGGCGAGCGGTGCGATGATAGAATGTAGCTGTGCGACAATATTGTGCAGTGTCGTCAACATTAGAACTATTCCCAGAAAGGATTTGCGCGGTACTAAATGCCTACCAGGTACCTGAATTGGTCACCACTGATATCGAAACAATTCTTTTGTAGTAGAGGAAAAAAATATGAGAAGACTGAAGAATGTAACGCTAGCAATTTATACTACTCAGAAAAAAAGAACTGATATTATTTGTCACTAGCCTTTGCCCGCGGCTCCGCCCGCGTTGCTGTCAGTTATCGTAGCCTATGTCCTTTCTCAAGTTCTAATCTACCCTTAACCAAATTTCATCAAAATGGGTTCAGTGGTTTAGGCGTGAAAGCGTAACATACAGGCAGACAGAGTTACTTTCGCATTTATAATATAGTATGGATTATAAATGCTGGTTGGTGCATTTTGGAGTTCAGGATACGCTCTTTCGCAGCATTTTTCTTAAACATGTACCATGTTAAGAATGGTGGCACTCAGCTTGTTGGTTCTTATTTACCCAAAAAGCTGATACTTATTTGCCAATACTAAAACACAAGGTCAATAAATACCAACTGCTATATTCTTGATTAAACGCAGACGAATTATTAATACGCTAATCCGATTACCGTTCACTTCAGTGACTAGCACACGAATTAATTATCAAATCAAATAATCCCTCCCCACCTCAAGGACTCGAAGTTTGAGTCTGTAACAAATGAATAAATAGAATTAGATATATTCAGTTTCTTATAATTGTTGTTAAATTATCTAGTTACTAGCTTTTACCCGCGACTAGCTTTTGCCCGCGGCCCTGCCCGCATGGATGTCAGTTATTGCGACCAAACATAGCCTATCTGTTAATCCAAAGTGTCAGCTAACTCCATACCAAATTTTATTAAAATCGCTCCAGCTGTTTAGATGTGTAAGAGTAACAAACATACATCCATCCATACTTAAAAGCTTTCACGTTTATAATATTAGTAGAAAAAATAAAGTAATGAAAATAAAGAAATAATTAAAATATTTACATACATAATGCGTCGTGGAATTCCTCCGCATCGTCGCCGACCGGTAACGTACCCAGAAGGCTGGCTGCATTGCCACGTTGAATGGCAATGCTTAACCTCTGTGCAAGGTAATAACCAGCCTTCTGGTCACGCGTAGCGTCGATAGTAGGCTCATTTTATATGTAACTAGCTGTTACCCACGGCTCCACTTCTGTGGTGTACTGATTACATTGCAACATGTCTATTGTCATCTATTGCTTAAAACTGCATTAAATTCTGTATTCCAGACTGTAATTTAATAAATGCCGTTAATGCGTGGAAGCATTCCAAGCACACACACACCTATCCACCTACCTAGGACATTGGCGTTATATAGAAATCAAAGCATCCAAACTCCTTGAAGACAAAATAATAACATTAGGTGCGATAGCATAAACCATCTTTACACACTTCACATGCAACAAAAGACTTTTTCTTACCAAAAAATTTAAAAAACCCCCGTCACAAAAAACACCTCCAAAAAGTTGCAAATAAATGAATAAATTTTAATTCAACGGTTGCCATGTCGGGGGACCTTAACTGGTTTTAAGCCCTCCGTTGAATGGTAAGGTCCCCCGACATGGCAACCGTTGAATTAAAATTTATTCATTTATTTGCAACTTTGTGGAGGTGTTTTTTGTGACGGGGGTTTTTTAAATTTTTAATTTAATTTTTATTTTATACTTTTTAAATTGATCTACTAGTCAAGCTCTTTCATTTGATACCCATATTGAGGGAATTATAAAGAAATACGTATTCCAACATGTTGTGGCGGCGGCCATCTTTGACCGATTTTTTTCAAACATGGCTAAGAACACTCCCGACTAATATACCTTTTAAACAAAAAAAACTACATCCAAATCGGTTCATCCGTTTGGGTGCTACGATGCCACAGACACACACACACACACACACACACACACACACACACACACACACACACACACACACACACACACACACACACACAGACACGTCAAACTTATAACACCCCGTCGTTTTTGCGTCGGGGGTTAAAAATAGAAAAACAACGCATGTAGAAGAGGATCTTTAATCAAATGTGTTTCAAAGAACACGTATTGAAAAAGGTTGGCAGGATGTATGAATAGAAATATGTATAGTATTTGCATACATCTGCGTACAATTCAGCCTGTGGTAATCGTGGCTGGTCGTGGCGTGCCACATCACATTTGATGTAGAGAACCCTTGCCCCTATCGTTTATTTTTCAGTAACATTTTTACCTGTGGTAGGACGTGTAAATAGTCCTGCCAATGGTGTGTTTGCACACAGAGCGTATAAGCTCCTATGACCAGCAGTTAGGTTGTAATGAAAAGAAAATACACATGTGACCGCTTCTATGAATGAAAACGTAAGAGAACCGGCACTGACCTGAGTTCCACCTCGTGAGGATTCAGCTGCAGACAGGCGTGGTTCCTGGCACGTGTTGGTGGGTAGGTATATTTCGACCGGCCGGTGACTTTCTTGAATTTGTCGTTTTCTTCCGATACACTTCACTTATACTGACTTGAGAATGTGGCCAAAGGAACTTATAGAATTACACAGAAAAAGAAACGAGGAGTTGAATTACTCAAACTTCCGTTTGGTGCGTTAGCGGGTTGAGAGGCACCGTTCAGTGCAGCGTTGAGTCATTGACACCATTCGGTGCTACTGCGCGTTAGTGACTGATTAAAAATGAGCGGGTTGAACGTAGTGAAGCTTGAGAGTCTCGCTCATAGAAAACTTCATTCTCAAAATATAGTTCGAAAAGATCCGTGCACAGCGCCATTCATTGGCCTTCTTCAACACTAAGTGGTCAACAAATGAGCGCCAATATTCAAACATTATTCCCTCACAGAAGCGGTTCTTTTAAATTACAAAAATTGAAATACAATTAAATTATGTGGGAAATAATTAAGAAAGTACATAAGCGCTCCACCATGCACCCGGCTTTGGAACGTCGCAAGACGTTACGAAACAAACAAGCGAACACTGGCTGATTAGAGCCCATAGTGAATTTGTATAACATAATAATACACATAGCTAAAATAACAACTTAGACTAACAATATTCTATCTAAAGTATGTTTAAAGTTTGAGTTAAAAATTAAAGTTTAAGATTCTATTTAGCGTTGTAAGTTATTGCGTTGGGATAGGATACAACCCGTTTACAGCGAGTTTGTAAGTACCAGTACGCGTTCCATATATTATGATAGACATGAGGAGTCCCGGTCCAGTATGACAATTGACAACGTGAAAATGCTGAATTATTAGATCAACAGCGTGATCGCGTTTAGGGAGAAGGACAGGATGTAATCCTGATACAGAATGAGGTTCGATCTTAAATTTAAATCGTGCGAATTTTAAAACGTATGTAATGATGCGTAGTAGTTTCTGCCAAGAAGAAACACGTTGTGCTAATGAACATAACAATGGCGACTCTGTGTGTTTTGTTGTCACACTCAACACATTTGCCTCATGCTCAGGTAAGTCAGAACAGTTGGCGGGAGAGAATGACTTAATAGGCCATTCATCAGGGGGGCCGCGGATCCATGCTGGACCGTTCCACCACAAATCATAAGTCAAAGTTGCGAGGGGAGCATGCCGCGTGATAGACAATCACTCGGGTTAATGTCTCCGGCGACGTGATAAAAATGTTTAGCGTTCAAGTTTTCTTGACACTGAGCGACCCGGTTGCTAACAAAAATCGACCACCGATGTGGTGACGAGTGAACCCATGATAAGGCAATCGTGGAATCAGAAAAGGCGTAAATGTCAGTAATGGGAATGCGTAATGCATAAGAATCACGTACAGTTCTTATTAACTTTGACATAAGCAAAATAGCACATAACTCTAATCGAGCAAGCGTAGTAATCTTTGTCGGAGTGAGCTTTGATTTTGCACACAAAATGCGAGTTTGAATGCTAGATGGGTAGGTACAATGTGCATAAATAACACATCCCATGCCATTCAGGCTGGCATCACAAAATGCGACAAGACGTAATTCGCAATCAACTTCGACACCTATATATCGCGAAATTTTTAATGTGTCAAGCAATTTTAATTCTTGAACGAGAGCGGAAAAGCGTGAGCGTATATGCTCTGGAGCAGGGTCATCCCAATCACTCTTACTAAGCCAAAGTTCCTTAATTAACAACTTGGCGTAGAGTATCACAGGTGCCACCAACCCGAGCACGTCAAATAGTCGCGCAACTATAGAGAGTATATTTCTCTTAGTGCACTTCTCATCTACCAAGGTGGATGTGAAATAGAAATTATCTCCACACGGCTCCCACGAGAGACCTAAAACCTTTGCGACATGACTGCCTACATCAAACTCAAGCGATTTGCGGTGAGTATCAGGAAGTGAGTCTAGCAGCACAGAAGAATTGCTAGACCACTTCACTAAGTCAAAGTCGCCAGCCTTGAACAGTTTTATCAAGTTGCGAGCTAAGTGTACAGCAGTGTCCTCATCAGGTGCGGAATGAACTAAATCGTCAGTATACAGACAGGTCTCTGCCACTTTCGCGGCGTCAGGGAAGTGCGGACTCATGTCAGTAGCCAGCTGACGCACAGTACGTATAGCTATATACGGGCTTGACTTCAGACCAAACGCTTGTCGATTAAACACATAGGTCTGAATTTCATCCGTTTCCTTGAACCTGAATAAGATGCGCAGGTATTTACGATGGTCAACAGGTACGCCAATACGTAAATAATGTTGTTTTATGTCAGCGTTCATTGCGATAGGAAATAGCCTAAAATTTAATAATAATAAAAACAGGTCTGCCTGTAAATTGGGACCAATATGTAAAATATCATTGAGCGAAAGACCAGTGTGGGTTTTAGCGCTCGCGTCTAACACAATACGCGGCATCGGTTTGTCATGTCGAACTACTGCGTGATGTGGTATGTAATAACCATCCATAGACAAATTAGAGTCATCAACGAGACTAAGATAACCGTTATCTAAATAATCCTGAATAACCTTATTGTAATTTTCGCGTACGGTTGGTGATTGACGAAGTTTACGCTCGAGCGACAAAAACCGGCGGTGAGCGACGCCTCGCGAGTTCCCTAATTCAGAGGGATCCTTGCAGAACGGCAGCGCAACAGTATAACGACCTACGTCATCGCGAGTCACAGTAGATGTGAAAATATTCTCGCACTCGGTTTCTTCTGGAGACAATAGGCGCTTCACAGGAACTTCCTCAAGTTCCCAAAATTTTTGCACTAAATCATTTAGTGCTAGCGCAGAAAAGGATGCGGTTGTAGGCACAACAACTTTACGTGGGTAATCACCCATAAGTACATACCCAAACGAGGTTGATAGTACACAAGGGGCACTGGGACCACACCCGACTCTATTTCCTAAGTAAATATACGGGAAGAGCTGTGCACCTAATACTATATCAATGTTTCCTGGAATGTTCCAGCTTAAGTCAGCAAGCGGTAAATCGCGAAGATTTAACTCGCGATCACACTTAATTAATTGCGAGGGCAATTGATCCGTAAGGCTATTCATAACTAACGCATGTATAGTATACTTATGATCTGCATAAATACGAGATTCAATGTCCAAATACACATAGCCTATTATCGTGTGCGAAGTGGAGCCAACACCTTTGACAACAGAATTACTCATTGGTATTATTGGTAAATTTAA
Organism: Eilema sororculum; assembly: GCA_914829495.1. NCBI lineage: Eukaryota > Metazoa > Arthropoda > Insecta > Lepidoptera > Erebidae > Eilema > Eilema sororculum. The sequence goes on along the minus strand of OU618552.1, from coordinate 10,523,527 downwards.
TAAACGACAACAGGACAATGTTATTAAGTTATTCTGTGAGCCATTATCAATTAGACATCTGACTACAGATTTATTTCCAGTGCTACCTTTAGGGCGAGCATACACCTGAGCGGTTGCCAAGAGAATATCACCCTTATGGCTAGAGGCATACGAATGCACAGTGCTTGAAGCGAGCGGTGACTCAGGAGTGGGACTAACATTGTCGCACTGGGGCGGCGAGAAAGGGACAGCACTCGTAGCATGCGAGTGCGAATTATTAACATTATTATAAAAATGCAATAATTTATGATGTTTTTTCTGACAGAAACAAACTGACGTACTTTTACATTGCGGGAGATTATGTAATGTGCTTAGACAATTCACGCAACCACGCTTAGATTTAATAAACTCATATCTAGCCTTTGCATTTTGCATATTTTTAAACTGAGCGCAGTTATACAGGTGTCGGTGGTCGCGGCCGCCACATAAACAACATGACGCGTCAACTGCGGCGGGCGCATTCGACTTATTATTAATCGGCACACTGACAACAAACGACTTAGAATTACGCTGTACACGCCTATCATTAGACTGTGGCGTCCCAGCAGTGGGCGACTTCGCATATGACGAAGACCGCGGGTTTGACCGTTCAATCATCTTAGCATAATCTTGTACAAAGTCGATCAGCTGTTGCGTCGTAGGTATATCGACACCTCGTACAGAAAGTTCGAAGGCTTGGATGGTTAGCGTGTTCATTTTCCTCAAGGCACATTGTAGAAACATGAAGTCCGTTAAATCATTTATACCTAACTCTTTAAGCGCGGCGATAGAGGAGGAATATATACCTATAAATGAATCAAGTGAGTTCACACTAGGTGAACAATTCTTTAAGTCTAATATATTATTAAGATAATATGAACCTAATGAGCGTTTATCTTGGTATTTCTTGACCAAGGCGTCCCAAACTATACTGTAGGTCTCACTTGACGGAACAATACCGGCAGTGAACTTTAATGCGTCATTGTTTAGTTTTGAGAATAGGTATTGCACACGTTGCGAATCAGACAATTGTTTGTTCGAATGAATATTGGCCTTAAAGGACTGATAAAATGTATTCCAGTTTTCAGGGCGTCCGTCAAAACTCGGAATAACAAGCATTTCCAATTTCACTACAGACGCGTTCGAATTACTCGCCCCGTGTGAGGCGACCTCCCTGACCTTTGGAGTAGATAATTTATTTCTAATGCGTTTTATTCTCGAATACAATTCATCAAATGAGTCAAGGCAAGAATAGTCGGACTCCACAGGGGGTTCCAATGACAAATTTAAGCTATTTATTTGATCTACAATCGACTCGAACTTATCGCGAACGACATCGATGTTCTCGGTCTCAGCCAGAAAATCTTCATTGGCTCGCGTCGTTATATCAAAACACACAACTGATTTCGACGATTTATACCAACGATTAATGCGTGCAAACAATAATTCCTTTTTTTGATTCAACATAATAATCTGACCTGACGACATGTTTGCAAATTAACGATAGGTAGGACCTACCTATTGAAATATAACAAGAAGATTATCTGTAAGGTACCTACTATAATATAATAGTAATTCAACACAAACAGTTTAGATATACCTACTTTTTATTAAAAATTGTACTACGGCTTATTATATAATAGCGCAAGTAGCACAGCGGAGCGGGAATGTAACTAACTACGTACCTAGATAGGTACCTACAAAGTTACGCGTATGCGAATAGAATGATGATTATTTACCAATTAATACGTAAATCACCAACTGGTGGAGCGCTTATGTACTTTCTTAATTATTTCCCACATAATTTGATTGTATTTCAATTTTTGTAATTTAAAAGAACCGCTTCTGTGAGGGAATAATGTTTGAATGTTGGCGCTCATTTGTTGACCACTTAGTGTTGAAGAAGGCCAATGAATGGCGCTGCGCACGGATTTTTCGAACTATATTTTGAGAATGAAGTTTCTACGAGCGAGACTCTCAAGCACCACGGCGGATCATCTACCCGCTCGCATTTTTTAGTCAGTCACTAAAACGCCCCAGCGCCGAAAGGTGTCTTTGACTCACGCGCCGACGCACCAACGGAAGTTTGATTAATTCAACTCCTCGTTTCTTTTTTGTGTAATTCTATAAGTTCCTTTGGCCACATTCTCAAGTCAGTATAAGTGAAGTGTATCGGAAGAAAACGACAAATTCAAGAAAATAACCGACCGGTCGAAATATACCTACCCACCAACACGTGCCAGGAACCACGCCTGTCTGCAGCTGAATCCTCACGAGGTGGAACACAGGTCAGTGCCGATTTTCTTACGTTTTCGTTCATAGAAGCGGTCACATGAGTATTTCCTTTCTAGTACAACCAAACGCCAGGTCATATTAGGTTCTTTACGCTCTGTGTGCAAACACACCACTTTGGTAGGACTATTTTACACGTACCACCACAATTTATGGTCCTTACGAGTCGGATAGGCCAGTAAATAACATATTCACGTAATTATTGGTGAATAATATTTCTTTCCTATTCATTTAATTAAAAGATTCACGTAATTTGGTGAATTCTTTCCGCCATCTTAGTTTCATTACTTTCTTTCGCTAACAGATTTACGTAAATTATTTGGTAAATTCTGCATTTAAAACGCTAAATCTACGTAATAATTGGTAGATATTTATAATAGTTGGTGATTTACGTATTAATTGGTAAATAATCATCATTCTATTCGCATACGCGTAACTTTGTAGGTAAGTACCTATCTAGTTACGTAGTTAATACATTCCCGCTCCGCTTTGCTACTTGCGCTATTATATAATAAGCCGTAGTACAATTTTCAATAAAAAAGTAGGTATATCTAAACTGTTTGTGTTGAATTACTATTATGTTATAGTAGGTACCTTACAGATAATCTTCTTGTTATATTTCAATAGGTAGGTCTTACCTATCGTTAATTTGCAAACATGTCGTCAGATCTCGAGACGAAGCTTATTCTGTTGAATCAAAAAAAGGAATTATTGTTTGCACGCATTAATCGTTGGTATAAATCGTCGAAATCAGTTGTGTGCTTTGATATAACGACGCGAGCCAATGAAGATTTTCTGGCTGAGACCGAGACCATCGATGACGTTCGCGATAAATTCGAGTCGATTGTAGATCAAATAAATAGCTTAAACTTATCATTGGAACCCCCTGTGGAATCCGACTATTCTTGCCTTGACTCATTTGATGAATTGTATTCGAGAATAAAACGCATTAGAAATAAATTATCTACGCTCAAGGTCAAGGAGGTCGCATCACACGGGCCGAGTAATTCAAGCGCGTCTGTAGTGAAATTGGAAATGCTTGTTATTCCGAGTTTTGACGGACGCCCTGAAAACTGGAATACATTTTATCAGTCCTTTAAGGCCAATATTCATTCGAACACACAATTGTCTGATTCGCAACGTGTGCAATACCTATTCTCAAAATTAACCAAAGACGCATTAAAGTTCACTGCCGGTATTGTTCCGTCAAGTGAGACCTACAGTATAGTGTGGGACGCCTTGGTCAAGAAATACCAAGATAAACGCTCATTAGGTTCATATTATCTTAATAATATATTAGACTTAAAGAATTGTTCACCTAGTGTGAACTCACTTGATTCATTTATAGGTATATATTCCTCATCTATCGCCGCGCTTAAAGAGTTAGGTATAAATGATTTAACGGACTTCGTGTTTCTACAATGTGCCTTGAGGAAATTGGACACGCTAACCATCCAAGCCTTCGAACTTTCTGTTCGGGGTGTCGATATGCCTACGACGCAACAGCTGATCGACTTTGTACAAGATTATGCTAAGATGATTGAACGGTCAAACCCGCGGTCTTCGTCATATGCGAAGTCGTCCACTGCTGGGACGCCACAGTCTAGTGATAGGCGTGTACAGCGTAATTCTAAGTCGTTTGTTGTCAGTGTGCCGATTAATAATAAGTCGAATGCGCCCGCTGCAGTTGATGCGTCATGTTGTTTATGTGGCGGCCGCGACCACCGACACCTGTATAACTGCGCTCAGTTTAAAAATATGCAAAATGCAAAGGCTAGATATGAGTTTATTAAATCTAAGCGTGGTTGCGTGAATTGTCTAAGCACATTACATAATCTCCCGCGATGTAAAAGTACGTCAGTTTGTTTCTGTCAGAAAAAACATCATAAATTATTGCATTTTGATAATGTTAATAATTCGCACTCGCATGCGACGAGTGCTGTCCCTTTCTCGCCGCCCCAGTGCGACAATATTAGTCCCATTCCTGAGTCACCGCTCGCTTCAAGCACTGTGCATTCGTATGCCTCTAGCCATAAGGGTGATATTCTCTTGGCAACCGCTCAGGTGTATGCTCGCCCTAAAGGTAGCACTGGAAATAAATCTGTAGTCAGATGTCTAATTGATAATGGCTCACAGAATAACTTAATAACATTGTCCTGTTGTCGTTTATTAAATTTACCAATAATACCAATGAGTAATTCTGTTGTCAAAGGTGTTGGCTCCATTTCGCACACGATAATAGGCTATGTGTATTTGGACATTGAATCTCGTATTTATGCAGATCATAAGTATACTATACATGCGTTAGTTATGAATAGCCTTACGGATCAATTGCCCTCGCAATTAATTAAGTGTGATAGCGAGTTAAATCTTCGCGATTTACCGCTTGCTGACTTAAGCTGGAACATTCCAGGAAACATTGATATAATATTAGGTGCACAGCTCTTCCCGTATATCTACTTAGGAAATAGAGTCGAGTGTGGTCCCAGTGCCCCTTGTGTACTATCAACCGCGTTTGGGTATGTACTTATGGGTGATTACCCACGTAAAGTTGTTGTGCCTACAACCGCATCCTTTTCTGCGCTAGCACTAAATGATTTAGTGCAAAAACCATGGGAACTTGAGGAAGTTCCTGTGAAGCGCCTATTGTCTCCAGAAGAAACCGAGTGCGAGAATATTTTCACATCTACTGTGACTCGCGATGACGTATTTCGTTATACGGTTGCGCTGCCGTTCTGCAAGGATCCCTCTGAACTAGGGAACTCGCGCGGCGTCGCTCACCGCCGGTTTTTGTCGCTCGAGCGTAAACTTCGTCAATCACCAACCGTACGCGAAAATTACAATAAGGTTATTCAGGATTATTTAGATAACGGTTATCTTAGTCTCGTTGATGACTCTAATTTGTCTATGGATGGTTATTACATACCACATCACGCAGTAGTTCGACATGACAAACCGATGCCGCGTATTGTGTTAGACGCGAGCGCTAAAACCCACACTTGTCTTTCGCTCAATGATATTTTACATATTGGTCCCAATTTACAGGCAGACCTGTTTTTATTATTATTAAATTTTAGGTTATTTCCTATCGCAATGAACGCTGACATAAATACTCACCGCAAATCGCTTGAGTTTGATGTTGGCAGTCATGTCGCAAAGGTTTTAGGTCTCTCGTGGGAGCCGTGTGGAGATAATTTTTATTTCACATCCACCTTGGTAGATGAGAAGTGCACTAAGAGAAATATACTCCCTATAGTTGCACGACTATTTGACGTGCTCGGGTTGGTGACACCTGTGATACTCTACGCCAAGTTGTTAATTAAGGAACTTTGGCTTAATAAGAGTGATTGGGATGACCCTGCTCCAGAGCATATACGCTCACGCTTTTCCGCTTTCGTTCAAGAATTAAAATTGCTTGACACATTAAAAATTCCGCTATATATAGGTGTCGAAGTTGATTGCGAATTACGTCTTGTCGCATTTTGTGATGCCAGCCTGAATGGCATGGGATGTGTTATTTATGCACATTGTACCTACCCATCTGGCATTCAAACTCGCATTTTGTGTGCGAAATCAAAGGTCACTCCGACAAAGATTACTACGCTTGCTCGATTAGAGTTATGTGCTATCTTGCTTATGTCAAAGTTAATAAGAACTGTACGTGATTCTTATGCATTACGCATTCCCATTACTGACATTTACGCCTTTTCTGATTCCACGATTGCCTTATCATGGGTTCACTCGTCACCACATCGGTGGTCGATTTTTGTTAGCAACCGGGTCGCTCAGTGTCAAGAAAACTTGAACGCTAAACATTTTTATCACGTCGCCGGAGACATTAACCCGAGTGATTGTCTATCACGCGGTATGCTCCCCTCGCAACTTTTGGCTTATGATTTGTGGTGGAACGGTCCAGCATGGATCCGCGAACCCCCTGATAAATGGCCTATTAAGTCATTCTCTCCCGCCAACTGTTCTGACTTACCTGAGCATAAGGCAAATGTGTTGAGTGTGACATCAAAACACACAGAGTCGCCATTGTTATGTACATTAGCACAACGTGTTTCTTCTTGGCAGAAACTACTACGTATCATTACATACGTTTTAAAATTCGCACGATTTAAATTTAAGATCGAACCTCATTCTGTATCAGGATTACATCCTGTCCTTCTCCCTAAACGCGATCACGTTGTTGATCTAATAATTCAGTATTTTCACGTTGTCAATTGTCATACTGGACCTGGACTCCTCATGTCTATCATAATATATAAAACGCGTACTGGTATTTACAAACGCGCTGTAACCAAATTGTATCCTATCCCAACGCAATAACTTATAACGCTAAATAGAATCTTAAACTTTAATTTTTAACTCAAACTTTAAACATACTTTAGATAGAATATTGTTAGTCTAAGTTGTTATTTTCGCTATGTGTATTATTATGTTATACAAATTCACTATGGGCTCTAATCAGCCAGTGTTCGCTTGTTTGTTTCGTAACGTCTTGCGACGTTCCAAAGCCGGGTGCATGGTGGAGCGCTTATGTACTTTCTTAATTATTTCCCACATAATTTGATTGTATTTCAATTTTTGTAATTTAAAAGAACCGCTTCTGTGAGGGAATAATGTTTGAATGTTGGCGCTCATTTGTTGACCACTTAGTGTTGAAGAAGGCCAATGAATGGCGCTGCGCACGGATTTTTCGAACTATATTTTGAGAATGAAGTTTCTACGAGCGAGACTCTCAAGCACCACGGCGGATCATCTACCCGCTCGCATTTTTTAGTCAGTCACTAAAACGCCCCAGCGCCGAAAGGTGTCTTTGACTCACGCGCCGACGCACCAACGGAAGTTTGATTAATTCAACTCCTCGTTTCTTTTTTGTGTAATTCTATAAGTTCCTTTGGCCACATTCTCAAGTCAGTATAAGTGAAGTGTATCGGAAGAAAACGACAAATTCAAGAAAATAACCGACCGGTCGAAATATACCTACCCACCAACACGTGCCAGGAACCACGCCTGTCTGCAGCTGAATCCTCACGAGGTGGAACACAGGTCAGTGCCGATTTTCTTACGTTTTCGTTCATAGAAGCGGTCACATGAGTATTTCCTTTCTAGTACAACCAAACGCCAGGTCATATTAGGTTCTTTACGCTCTGTGTGCAAACACACCAATTGGTAGGACTATTTTACACGTCCTACCACCAACTATTATAATTATCTACCAATTATTACGTAGATTTAGCGTTTTAAATACAGAATTTACCAAATAATTTACGTAAATCTGTTAGCGAATGAAAGTAATGAAACTAAGATGGCGGAAAGAATTCACCAAAATTACGTGAATCTTTTAAATAAATGAATAGGAAAGAAATATTATTCACCAATAATTACGTGAATATGTTATTTACTGGCCTATCCGACTCGTAAGGACCATAAATTATGGTAGGACGTGTAAATAGTCCTACCAAACTGGTGTGTTTGCACACAGAGCGTATAAGCTCCTATGACCAGCAGTTAGGTTGTAATGAAAAGAAAATACACATGTGACCGCTTCTATGAATGAAAACGTAAGAGAACCGGCACTGACCTGAGTTCCACCTCGTGAGGATTCAGCTGCAGACAGGCGTGGTTCCTGGCACGTGTTGGTGGGTAGGTATATTTCGACCGGCCGGTGACTTTCTTGAATTTGTCGTTTTCTTCCGATACACTTCACTTATACTGACTTGAGAATGTGGCCAAAGGAACTTATAGAATTACACAGAAAAAGAAACGAGGAGTTGAATTACTCAAACTTCCGTTTGGTGCGTTAGCGGGTTGAGAGGCACCGTTCAGTGCAGCGTTGAGTCATTGACACCATTCGGTGCTACTGCGCGTTAGTGACTGATTAAAAATGAGCGGGTTGAACGTAGTGAAGCTTGAGAGTCTCGCTCATAGAAAACTTCATTCTCAAAATATAGTTCGAAAAGATCCGTGCACAGCGCCATTCATTGGCCTTCTTCAACACTAAGTGGTCAACAAATGAGCGCCAATATTCAAACATTATTCCCTCACAGAAGCGGTTCTTTTAAATTACAAAAATTGAAATACAATTAAATTATGTGGGAAATAATTAAGAAAGTACATAAGCGCTCCACCAACCTGAACAGTTTTTTTTGAGGTTATTATTATTTTATATATTATATCAACTATTACATCGCTTGTTAGATACGCTTTATTTATACTGTTACACGAATTTTATCAAGCATGTTTATCTGAGTTATTCCTTTTTAATAAATTAAAAACTTCTATTATTTCTTGGTGTGTTGAACTGAGTTCATTGCCCGGAATAGGCAAATACGATGTGTATTTTCCTGACATAAAAAGAAAATATAATTTGGGTAGATGATCCTTGTGTAGAAGTTTGAAGGTTGAAAAAGTTTAAGAATTATGCTCATCAAATCAATTCTGTTCATTGAGTCGCTAAACTTTGATGTATACCTACTTATATCGGAAGGCAGGCCTTTTGAGCAATAACCGAGGCAATGTTACGTCTTTTTATAAGAAAAAGATTATCCTACCAGTGAAGTGAAGTATTGATTAGGTATGTTTACTACAATTCCTTATAAAGAAAAAAAAAACAGACGGTGTGCCTTATATCTTAACCTTATTCGTAAATCCTACTTGTAACTTAAAAAAACATTCGATAAATCTTTGGAGATTTTTGTAACATATTGGATGTTTAAGTTTGCTTGGTTTTCAATATAGATTCACGTTTGCCTGTAATCATATTATCTAGATTAGATAAAGTTAAAATCAACTTCTATCCTGTGTACAGTCGACAAAGGAGATACGCACCTTTACATAACTGTATATATGAAAAATACGAGCGTACCTCCTTTGTCGACTGTACCTAGAGTATAAGGTATAGGTACAATTGAACATACTAGTATAACCCTAAAATTATTAATCTATTGTTCGCAAATATCCGCACTATTCTGGTTATGATTAGATGAACAGATGGTACTTACAGGTAGGTATTATGAATATCTGTAAAGAGAATCGGAATACTGTGAGACTTATCGCTTTACGAATTTATTACTTCAGTGCGCACCACCTCACCAAGCTAACACTGTATTACACTGATAATAATAGTAGATAAATTTAGATTAATTTAGAATTTATGATCTGTACCTGGCTGAAAGAAAATGTACCTATTTTATTATCTATTTTTGTTTATAACTTTGTTATTTCTGGTTCTATAAAAGTTATCGAGAATTGTAGGAAAAATTTGCATAGTTGTTTCAGAAATTTTCTGTGCAACAACTTAATTAGTTCGCTCGATATAGAAATCATTTGCACTGCTTGTTACTAATTAGTCGCCGCAGGCAGGACAAGGGTTGCGATCGCACAAACTTGTATTGAACTTTACACTAACTCTATCTCTGCCACGTACTCTAAATTTGACCCTATTTTTAAAACGTAACATTTCAATATGCAATCTTAACTTAATGCCGGCGAGTTTATTTTTTTAAATTCATATTTTTAAAATGTTTTTTTTTTTATAAATTGAACCGATTTTCTTAAACATCTAAAAAGAATAAAAAAAAGTAAGTCCAACAGTCTTCCACCCGCTGTTGGTTTTATTAACAATATTATAATGAAATAGGGTGAAATTATCCCTCTTCAGTTGACAATACGACATCTTATAACGCTCTGGAAACCTTACTCAATGGAACATAACAAAAGATTATTTTGAAGGCGATCTTTGGTAAGGACAAGGTACTTGCCCAGTCACGCGGCTCCAATATGAACGCGGATTCTTCTGTGCCCTGTTTTTGTACCATATTAGGTAGCTTTATTCTATATATCGTATAGGTGTATTCTCAGTGGCACGGCGGCGCGCTGAGAAGCGCGCTTCCCCATTCCGGGAGCGAGTCGGGGACACCATTGTTGTCCCCCCTCACAAGGAGGGCCAGACCGTAAGGATGGCCCTGGGTCAGCCATGGTGCGAGAGATATGTCGAAGACAACCTCACTGTCGGCCTTGCACAACAACCCTCAGTCGGCGCGCGGTTTTAGTCGGTTCGAGTCCGACATAACGTCCCCTTCCGGCTCCGGCGGATAATATATCCGAGGGGATATCTGCATGAAAAAAAAAATATTCTATGTATATTCTAGCCCCGAAGTAGGCAGGGCAATCAGTTCACCAGTTTGCCTATTCTGGCACACTTCACAAACTGTCTTTGAATCTTTTATCCGGTTATAGGTCCTCTTGATCCTTTGACCTAAACATTACCATTGTAACCAGTGTTATATGCAGCGAGATAGAACCGACTGCCTTTTAGTACTGAATATCATTCAGTCAGTTTGTAGGTATACATTCGTTCTACAGACCCTATCAACATCAGTATACTTTTCTGTCGTATATTTTTGTATTCCTCTTTTTATTCGATATATTTTGAATAGTTACCTTTCTCCAAACATATTGGTTGAATTTTATCTACTTTTTTTAAAGTTTTTAATGCAACAACGTTTTCGTTCGGTAATTAGTCTGTAAATCCGTTACGACCTAATGCTATGTCACTTATGTCAGCTGTGTGCTAAAATTACTGGACTGATATAATTAATATAATTATAACTAGCTTTTGCCCGCGACATAATGCATAATGTAGCTAGCAGAGGACGTAGGCTTTTATTATTTCCTGGCAGCTTTTGGAAATGATAACAGAAAACTTTATAATATGAGGTCAATCGTTAGTACCTAGCTAAACGAGTCGTGGCATTGGGATGATAGTTCTTGTAAAGTAAGAACAAAAAACAGTGGCTCTCCGGGAGTGCCGGAAGAAGTGAAAACAATCTGTATAAAAATAAATGTATATACTTCATAAAAAATTGCTCAACGCGCCACAAAGCTTTCACTTCAAAGAGGTGTTACATATTATGTGATTGTTATAAAGGTAGTACTGGCCGAATAGAATTAAAAAAAAACCAAGTAATTTGTGAACTGACGATGACGGCAGTTCCATGATTTTAGTTCACACAAAGCAAACTAAAAGAAGTTTTCATTCAATTTGTTTTTCTTCAAATGTACTGAATTGTATGTGTATAGCTGACCTACAGGTATTCGTGTTCCTTATATTAGAGATTGACCCATTATATTCCGAGTGGGTCGTTGATGCCACTCTGAAAAGGGTTGGAAACCTAATTTCGTAGTTAACTATCGATGCGAGGAAATAAATTAAATGTTTACCTCCACTTTTAAAGCAAATTCTATTGAAATAAGAATCTCTATTAATAGACATAATAGGAGTAAGAACTTCAAACGAGTGTATACAGAATGATTTTAACACATTGAAGATATATTATTATTATTATCATCCTAACAGCGTAGGTCACACCTACATCCAAAGCTTGTAATTCAAAGCTCAGGATTCGTTCTGACGTTGATGGGGCAATGTATCCATATGACAACTATGGCATGTGTAACCTACTAAACCCCATGGTTTGGTATTGATTTAAAAGGTTAATTTTTTTTGTAAAACTAAGTGAACAGACTGTCACTTGACCACCTAAAAGCGGTGATCATTAAGAAAAGGGGCCAACTCATACTATGACCCTTACTTTCTGAGTAGAAATAATTAATCGATATTTCCATCAGTCAATCTACAACAGTCAATCAAATGACCCAATAATCTGTAATTCGATATCAACATTCCCATTAATCTAATAGCCCGTATTAGCACCCGGGTTATCTGACCGTAGCTTTGCACAGATCTCTTTGGTTCTCTTATACAAAGAAACTGGGAATTCTTATCTCATGACACGTTGCGAGACGTTAAAATGCCTGGCGGATGATAAATGAAAGCCTACGTAATACATCTTGAGCCTTATTCTGAAATGCTCTGCGACGAGAACTATTGGATTATATAGAAATATCTATATAACAGCGATGAGCAAATATGGGCTTCAGAATAAATGTCAGGTGAAAGTAATAGAACCAACAACCGCAAGAGTATACCTCAGGGCTCGCATCTTGGTCCTAAATCGCGAGGAAAAATGAGGCCCTGATTGCGGATTAGAAGAGATCCGGTTCTTAGCATTCCATGGATGTGACTGAAATTTTAATCAGGAATACATTACAATCTTGAATATCATGGAAGAGAAGACCAAATAAACTATTTTATATCCAAGGAATAGGATCCCACGGTTTTGGAAGAAGTTGCTGTAACGGAATTAAACACTTTCATTCTACACGAGCGGAACCGCGACCATTGGCTAGTTAGTGAATATTTTATTTACTTCATACTTCTTAGGTAGCTTCAAAGAGTCTCTCCTTAACGAGTTTTGGTGTTTACACTATAGCCACCAACTTTGAGAAGACAAATACTGGAGCGCTGTCACCAAAACTCCTTAAAAGAGGTTCCATGCAGACAAATTATCGGACTCACGTTATCCTATGCTTACAGGTTTTTTTTTATTGTTCAAAATATAACATTATATGGAATAAAACATTTTGAACCGCCCGCTTAAACCACGAGGGTTTTTATGCGAGCGGGAGTTCCTATCCTATTATGTGATGTGTATTATGTATGTGAATACATAATATAAGTACCTAAAGTATACCTACAACATTTTAAGTGAGTTAAAGAATCAATAGTTACATTCAATCAATACAATTATCCTTGTGGTTCAAAAAATGGGTTTTTAAACTTTTTATAAAGGGTTGCTTTGTTACATATTTTTGCAACATTTGTTCTTATAGGATGCTACTTTCTGGATATTCGACTTTTTATGTAGTTAGAAACGTATCTATGTGTAAATAAAAGTTTATCCTCATTACTTGGTGGTTTCATATGAGTTTGCATGATTCTCAGTAAATATATACAAACAGGGCGAATTCTTTACAACTGTGAGCAGGTAACGGACAAATTCCTTTTAGTAAATTACGAGTAGGTTGACCTATTTTCTTGAAAAAAGCAAGAATGTATCAAACATTAAACTGGGATATCCGATACCCAAAACTTTTAACGACTGAAAGCGTTCATAAATTGTGTACACAGATTTGAAAAACAGCGCACCCGAGAGTTTAGGACGCCGAATGTCACGTACTACTCACATCTATTATTCACTACTGTAGTACAACACGACATTATAGAGCAGTCCTTCTTATGTAAGAAACGGTATATCTATTATTTATGTGTAGTATTTTGTTAATGACACATTACAGTTGTATAACGTTTATTTGTTTCGAAACGTTAAAGAAATATTGCTAAAAATAATATATAAAATTATAATCTACTACTACTACATTCATAGTTTCCGAGTATGACTACTCGATTCCTATAATTTATAGTAAATTGAATGTTCCTGCCTGCATACTCGTATCAAATTCGCCTATTCTCGACAGATGATTGATCTAATCAAGTTTCAGTAGGTAAGTGCTTCACTTGTGATTTAATCACAGCAACCTGTGATTGTTTGCCATAATGGGCAACATAAGCCTCTTATGTGTGTATGAGAGTATGGGAGGCTTGATGTGAGTAACGCCATGAAGAGGATAATAAGTGATGCGGTTTTAGCAGAAGGGTACCTACTGAGTACAATAATACTTAACTATGTGCAAGTTAATTATGTACTTCGTTTTACTAGAAACGTTATGATTAAAACGTGTGTATAAATTGTGTATTATTCGATAAAAAAAGATAGAGTTACTTTCGCATTTATAATATTAGTATGGATACCTTAATAAAATATATATAATTAAGAATAAAATATATAATAATTTACAATTACTGATTTATCTATCAAAGATTAACTGAGTATTAACTACGTACATTATGATGCGTTAATAACGTGATTAATGTTCAATAAATTGTTTCATGGAAGTAGCACGCAAGTTTCACGCAAGTAGCGTCATATGTTTGTTATAAATGATGTTTCGCTGGTAATTAGATGGATCAATTTTTTTTTCATTTCGTAGAAACTCAATTATTTTTGTCTTAAACTTGAATAGAGTCTGGCTAACGAAAGCTGGCCCCAGAATATTGGCGGCAAATTTAAGAAATACATGCATGACAACACTAAAATCATACTATGAGAATTGGAATAACCTACTTTGATACCTGGCAATTCATTATTTAAAATATCATATATATAGACTGTATAAGAAAATTATGTTAGGGAATATATAGGTGTTGGTATATGAGGTAAATATGGGCAGAATCCGAAAATAAATAGGAAAATAAAATACGATAATATTCCACACATAATAACTTAGTTTTATTCATCATAATCAAAATCAGATTCTAACATTTCAATGCCAAAAGATTCATCACTGTCACTAGTTTCGCTGTCTCTAACATTTATAATAAAACTTTCTAAATTTTCTTCAGTTATTTTATCACGTTCTTTATATTTATTTTCAATATGTATCACATGATCAGTCATTTTCTTCCAATCCTGAGAACTTACGTTTTCAAATGAATCTTTAATTATCTCTTCTAATGCAGCTGTAGTAACTGCAATATTTTTGCTAGCCACTTTACGTTTTGCCAAACTCCACACAAGCTCAATCGCATTTAGATCACAATGGTAAGGTGGAAGTCTCAACACCTCATGACCACATTGATTTAAAATTTCATCAGCTTCATATTTTGGATCAGGCGTATTTCGTTTTACAATACACAACAGCTCTGCTTTCGTGTGGTAGTCCTCATATTGAATTCCATTATCACGAAGCCATTCTCTTATATTACTTTGACGCGTTTGTGTGTTAGGAACCTTATTTATAATTACCGAATGGTAACTAGCATTATCCATTATAATTACACTTGGTTCTTCCAAATTTGGTATAAGTTTTTCTTTAAGCCATTTATTAAAATTTTCAGCATTCATGTCATGGTGATAATCAGCATTTTTTGATTTAGTACTAAACACTAAGAAAGAGATTGGTACGGGGCCTTTCTCTGATCCTGCATGAACTATAATGTACCTTTTCCCGGTCGAAACATTTTCAATTGCACCACTAGTTGAAGGACCTTGCCATGACTTCTTAGGCTTGTAGTTTCTTTGGACATAATTCTCATCTACATAAATGATCGGCTTGCCTTCTGCACGTTTTCCTGCTATAGTTCTTAAAAATCTATGTCTCCAAGCAGATATGTCATAGCGTTCTATTAATACAGAACGCTCATATTTATTCTTTTTAAATTCGTAGCCATTGGCTAATAACAAGCGGCGCAGAGTTTCTCTGCATCCGTTAAAATCAATACTTTCTTTTAACTCCACCAACAGTGTCCTCAGTGTAGGAACTTGTTTTTTAACTATATAAAATTCGTTTATCTTGTTACGCATAGCATCTATGTCAAAGTTATCTAGGTTAGACACAGTAGGTTTCCGTGGACGTTTCTTCCCCGGGGTACTCCAGACACCTTCATTTACTGCACCTTCCCTTTTTACTCTTTTAAGTGTTCTGACACTCACTTCTGCAAAGAAGAAATACGAAATATGTAATTAATTCTTGGTATTAGTAAGTAAAAATGCAAAGGTTTTTTTCGGCATAATTTCAAAACATCAGTGTATAGTAAAAACTTACCAGTCATTGAAGGTATTTCTTCTAAGTACTGATTCTGGGTTATTATCCTATCTTTCTGCTCTAATTCAGTGAGATTTTCAATAGTTCTTACTATTTCATTAACTCCTTCGACATCTTGCAGATTCTCTATTAAAGAAAGGTAATCGTTTTAAAATTAAAATTCATTATGAGTATACTTAAAACAAACATCAAAATTTTATTAGGACGACTGGATAGGTAGGTGTTTAAAGTATCAAAATAATATTGTCTACTAACCTATGAAATTCAACACCACACGTAGACAATCTTGTTTTTGTTTAAACGCGGCATCACGCTGTTGTTGTATTTCGTTGAACTTGCCAATCATGCAAAACAACATCTTTCGTACACCACTTTTGATAGATTTGTTCATTTTAAGCCGTAATTAGAATCACAATTTACACAAACGCATACATTTGTAAACAGAGATACCGAACGACAACCTTGTCAAATTGACGTTGACGTTCATACAGAGTTGCTATATAAAAAGTTCGCAAATAATTCCAGGGCCTACTTTCATTAGCCAGACTCTAAAATAATTATGAGAAAAATTGAATGAATTTGTTTTTTTTAATTGACAAAAGTGAACTGTCTAAAATTGCTAGAGGATCTTAATGGAATTGTTTGCACCGTACGAGGTAACCCTTCAGTCCAGAACGTGTTGCATTGCATAGGAAAGCAGAGGGTGGAAGTAATTAGAAGAGTTAATCGGAAGATTCACAATGGTCGAGGCGGTAAAATGCTTCCAAAAAGGCAATAGTTCTACGCTATTACGGCAACAACACATTGTATATTGACACGGTCAAAACTGCCGTCTCAATGGGCATAATAGATTTGAAAGCGTCTTTAAACTTGGAAGATTTCCTAGAGCTTGGACTATAAAGGCTTTGAATGGCTTTACGATGTTCCGATAACTACATCTTGTTGCTTCAAGAGTTTTTGTATCGACGGCATTGGCAGTGTTATGATCGATACAATAAGAGTATGAGTATACATTGTGATCTTCTTGTGAGTTCACTTGTAATGTCTATTAGATCATATTCAATACTGCTTGTAATTTTTCACTGTTTACCAGCACGTTTACAGCCGTTCTTATGTTTGTCAAATCATTTACATGATGATTTTTGTTGTTATATATTTAACAATTCCATGTAGTTACTTATTCCTTCAACAGATAGTTTGTTAAAAATCATCGTCCCTATAAACAAATTTATGAACCAATATAATTGTTTAAACATACTAGCTATGACTCGTGATTTTACCCGCCTTTTAACACACCATCTGGACAGCTGGCGGTCCACAACTGTGCGTTTCTTGAGAAACTGTCTACCTAGCACAACGAAACTGTGGAGTGAACTGTCACCAGCGGTATTTCCGAACCAATACTTCCTTCAAACCTTCAAGAAAAGAGTGTACCTACTCTCTTTTAAAAGGAGGACAACGCACTTGTGACTCCGCTGGTGTTGCGGGTGTCCTTGGGCGGCGGTGATCGCTTACCATCAGGCGATTCGTCTGCATGTTTGCCTCCCTATTCCATACAAAAAAACAGAAAAAAAATGAAAGATTGGGCAAAATAATTATTTCAATTGTACAGGTTGTTTCAGAGATGAGTAGGTTCAAACAAAACAAACACTTCAGCGTCATTATTACAATAGATGTCACAATAATTTCATTATTTAATTTTGAATTTGGTTTTTAATTTATGGTAAATAAACTATTTTCATTAAAAGCAAGCTGTCTTTAAGGCACTTGACACGTGCCAAATAAAATAAAATGTTGAAAGCCATTTAAAATTAATGTTCATTTTTATTAAGATAAATGCTTTTAAAAATGTTAAGTTAAAGAGATTATAGTCCATAAAATAGCAAGTAATGTAGTGTGAAAATAAACGAACCTTGTTATTTTAAAGTACTAATTTAAACACTTAAGAATATACGACTGTGTCTATAAAACTTTGGTGTATGGAACTAAATGATATATAACATAACTGCATTAAGTTCCTGTTAAGATGCAAGTTTAAGGCAGGACTATTTAACTGGGTCTAACTAAATAACCTAAAATATTGTTCTACACGAGGAGTAACACTTTGTTGACCAGGTTAGCTGCGTCAATTCAGAAACTTTAAAAATTTAACCATAACTTTACTATTTCCTATAGTGGGACGCAACTGGTCTGATTGTGGAGCCAAAATACTAGAATTTTTATACTGTTTGTGTAAAGAATACCACCCCATTTCATCCGAAAGGTGTCGTAAGGGACTACTAAAAATACGCAGATGATATCACTGCGAGAACTCGAAATGAAACCCCGTACCAACCAGTCTAGCCAGCTTGGAAACAGTAGGCCAACGCCTCTCAAAATTGGGAGAGACCTATGTCCAGTAGTGGACTGTGATTTTAATGATTGATTGATTATACTGATGATCTATGATACTTGGTGGAACTTGCTACACATAATATTGAATAAGTCACTTATATTTTTCCACAGTATTTTATTTTTTAACCCATCCGGTTTCATCTCACATCATTCTCCGGTGTGCTACTTCGCTATGGTGATGCGCAATTAGTGGTGTTCAAAAGTTAAATACTATGGAAAAGTACCGAGTGTCTTTTTTGAGGCTTTTTTGAAGTTAAGACATAACCCAATATTATTTATTGTGTGCGGCAATCTTTATGTTGCGATGTTTTGAATGGTAGGTGTTCAGGACAAGTGCCTGAATGTTTATTTATAGCAACCTTGCGATGCACTGGGTGCAATTATTTTTAGTGCGGCACTTCCGCATCGTCGGTAGTTAATTAATTTTAATTTTGTAACCGTTTTTCACTTGCCTTCGATCTGAGCTGAAGAAAGGATTATACACGTACAGTTCCAATTGCTGCAGTTTTATTTTATTTAAATTCGGAGTCTAATCCTAAACATGGTCCTTACCGAGCCGGATTATCTATAATTATCGAGGATTAGCAGCTACTCCTGGAAATCGAACCGAAATTACTCGCTTCGGAAGATATAAGCGGCCAGTGGACGAGTACATTAACTACGGTGTTAAGTTTTAATTTAATAAATATCGTCTCCCAGCACTCAATCAGGTATTATTTAGCCTTAATTAGGAATAAACCAAGGTTAGTAAAGAGTTTTACCTGTATTAAATTATTGTATGAAGTATCAATTCCGCATTGTCATTGTGAACAGAAAAGATCGGATTAGTGTCATAGATACATTTATTAGGCAATAATTACAATAGTTTATACTTAGATTAGTATAGTAGTCAGTTTGTGCTACATTAATTATTGTATTTTACTTGTTTGATAATCCTGTCTTAATTTGAAACCTGTTGCAAAGTCGTTATCTACAAAGAAGTAGGTAGTAGGTAGGTACTTGATATAATATTGTATGAGTGTTAGATATTGTCTTAAAACTTAGTTATTTAATCGTGTTTGTGTATAATTACTTAATTATAATCTTTTGCTGTCAATTAATTTATTTATTGTATAAATTTCAGGTCGATTAATACTCGCTTCCCAGTATGGCCGAGGAACAAGACTTATTAATTAGGAAGCGAGGGGCTTACAAAGGTATTTTAACGGTCTTCATTAGATACCTTGATACGCTTAGTGACAAAAAGTTGAGCAGCCCTGACGTCACAGAGTTACGGCAGCGCATAGGGAAAATCGAGTCAATGTACGACAATTACAATGAGGTACAGTTTCGTCTGGAATGTATTGTTGATGATCCCACTAGCCAGTTTTCTTATCGGTCTGATTTTGAGTCGCTTTTTCATCAATCGTTGGCTAGAGCACAGGAGATGGTGAACGAGTACAACAAAGATAGTGATTCAGTGTTCAATAGTGTCAAAGGCACCAGTGCCTGTAACACTCAGCCTGTTAAGCTACCCACAATTGCGTTACCTAAATTCAGTGGCGCATATAATAATTGGTTAGGATTTCACGACACTTTTACCAGCCTCATTCATTCAAATCATAGCATTGATGAAATTAATAAATTTCATTATTTAAGAGCATCCCTGGAAGGAACTGCTGCTGCCGTCATACATTCAATTGTATTTTCTGCTAGCAATTACGCAGTGGCGTGGCAGTTACTTTGTGACCGATTTAACAACAAAGATTTATTGATTCAAAATCATATTGCAGCGTTATGTAACATTCCAACTATTACTAAAGAATCTTCTTCTGCTTTAACTGGCCTAATCGATGAAATAAATAAAAATGTACGGGCCTTAGAATCCTTAGGTGAGCCTGTTATGCACTGGGATAGTATGTTGATTTACATTATAACTCAAAAGCTAGATCACAGAACTTCTCGTGAGTTTAAGGAGCACAAAAGTCGATTAGGCAGGGACAGCAAAATAACGCTACACTTATTTCTGGAATTCCTGCGTACGCGAGCGGATTTAGTTGAGTCATGGGAGTTGGAGCGACGTAACGCCTCTCGTGCTAATCAACCTCAATATGTTAAATCAAGTGCAAATAATAAGTCACTGGTTACTACACAAAGTTCTCTCACTTCTCACAATAGCAATGTCACAAAAAATAGTTCCGAATCTTCACGTAAACCGTGTCCAAAATGTGAGGATAGTCATAAATTAGATAACTGTCCACAGTTCCTTGCATTAGATGTTGATGCCCGGCTTAAGTTGTTACCTAGTTTCAAAGTGTGCTATAATTGTTTAACTGTAGGACATTTTGCCAACCAATGTAAGAAATCAGGTTGTAGGTTGTGTAAGCGCAGGCACAACGTATTGGTACACACAGATTCTAAAAATACTACACATAATTTGAACAATAATCTAAACTCTTCAGGTAATGATTTCATATCGTGTCCGTCAACGTATTCGCCGTCTGCCGTCACCGGTGAGAATAGCGTCGCGCTGTCCGCAAGCATTGCATCGCCTGGCGGGGAGTGCGGGGTTACCAAACCAAGTAAACAATCCGAAGTATTATTGTCCACCGCTTTAGTAAAGGTTTACGATAATAACAAGCGTGAATATATGGCGCGGGCAGTGCTAGACAGTGGTAGCACCTCATGTTTTATAACGGAACGACTGTTTAATCGTTTAAAGTTACCAAGTAGCCAATTGGATGGGTCGATTCATGGTATTAATAATATCGCTTCTCGTGTAGGTAAATTATGTAACGTTCAAATAGCGTCACATACTGATAATTATAGTACTAACTTACTTTGCTTTGTTTTGCCGTCTATTACGAGTGTAGTGCCCGCTCGTGAAGTTGATATGTCGAAGCTTAAATTACCTACTAATTTATGTTTAGCTGACCCTACGTTCTACAAGCCGTCCGAGGTGGATATTTTACTTGGCGCTGATTTATTCTGGGACTTACTAGGTACACAAAGAGTACAGTTGGGCAGAGGAATGCCAGTTTTATATGATACCAGGTTGGGTTGGATTGTCTCTGGTCCCATCGCTTATTATAATGATAGGAAATGTAGAACTAATATTAAATGCAATTTAACTCAAACTTGTTCTTGTAGTGATGGTGACTTTGAAAAGATTCGTTCTGACTTAACACGATTTTGGAATATTGAGGAGGTCCCAGCGGATTCCTCAAGTTATTTACCTGAAGAGAAGTTATGTGAGGCACATTTTGTGAAACATACTACGCGGTTACCTAGTGGTAGGTTCTGTGTACGTATACCTGTAAAAAAGGATCCTTCTGTTCTAGGAAATTCGTACAAGAGGGCTACGAATTGTTTATATTCCCTAGAACGTCGATTAAAGTCGAAACCCGACGTTAGTAAATTGTATCACGACTTTATGACGGAATACGAGAAATTGGGTCATATGACTAAAAACAAAGACATCGGCTGTACATTTCGTGGATATTTCATTCCTCACCACGGCGTACATCACCAGTCTAGCAGTACCACTAAGCTGCGTGTTGTTTTTAATGGTAGTTCTCCGACGTCATCAGGTATCTCACTTAATGACATCCAGATGGTAGGTCCTACGGTTCAGGACGATTTGCTGTCCATACTTCTTCGCTTTCGACAGCATAAATATGTATTATCAGCAGATGTGGAGAAGATGTACCGACAAATGGCCGTCCACCCTGCTGATAGGTACTTACAGCAAGTTTTGTGGCGTAGCGATACTGAACCTACCAACTCCGTCAGTGTTTTTACACTTAACACCATTACATATGGGTTAGCCAGTTCGCCTTTTCTTGCGACACGCTGTTTGAAGCAGGTTGGCATTGAGTGTAAGGACAAGAAAGTTGCTGAAGTCATTAAGCATGATTTCTATGTCGATGACATGTTGACTGGAGGGGATGATCTAAATGAAATGATGCTTATCCGTTCAAAGGTAACTGATGAACTGGCATCAGCTTGTATGCCACTTAGAAAATTTAGGTCAAATGAACCTAAATTGATCCCTGGGGCTTCTCAATCTTCACTAGACCTAAGCATGGGTTGTAGTGAGCCTAATAAATTGTTAGGACTGGATTGGTGTGCCGATACGGATGAACTTAGTTTTTTGAGCAGTTCATTGGTGCCATCTGATGGTACAACAAAGCGTGAGGTACTCTCTGTGATCGCACGCATTTTTGACCCACTGGGTCTGTTATCTCCCTTTGTAATAACTATGAAAATGTTATTGCAAAGGATGTGGTTGGATAAGTTACCGTGGGATAAACCCCTAAACCCCGAACTACAACATACATGGCACATTATTGTGCAATCTTTGCCATTAATATATAATTTCCGTATTCCACGAATTGTAGTTTGTGACTCGTTTAAGCTTTTTGAGCTCCATGTATTCACAGACGCGTCAGAACGCGCTTATGGGGCGTGCGTCTATGTTCGCAGCGTCAATGCTGATGGTGAATGCATGGTTCGATTACTGATGTCTAAAAGTCGAGTAGCACCCTTGAAACCTACCACAATACCCAGATTAGAATTGTGTGGTGCATTATTAGGGGCGCGTATTTATGAAAAGGTTTCGAAGTCCCTTCGAGTTAAAATCAGTCGTTCGTACTGTTGGAGTGATTCCACCATAGTTTTGGGATGGTTGCAGATGCCACCTACTAAGCTCCAACCGTTTGTACGCAATCGTGTTGCTGAGATATTAGATAAGGCCGGTGTCTGCACATGGAGACATGTACCTACCAACCAAAACCCAGCAGACCTAATATCTCGAGGGGTAGATATTAGTGCCCTGAAATGTTTAGATCTTTGGTGGAGCGGTCCTACTTTCCTAAAACAGGACCTAGCTAATTGGCCGTCTCAGCTCCAGTACCTAAATACTGAGTTGTTACCTGAAACTCGACCGCAGGTTTCGCTGAACGCCGTTGTCACAAACAATAATACACATCCTGGTGAATTTATACAATTTAATCGATTTTCTAATTATCTAAAACTTGTGCGTTGCATAGCTTATGTACTTCGATTTGTTAAGCGTTGCAGGAAACTGCCTATAAGCAGTACATTCTTGGGTCAAGATGAGTTGCAAGATGCTTTAAATATTATAATAGTTACGTCTCAAATGCAGTCATTTCCTGAGTATAATTTATTAGTTAAGAAACAAGATTTACCTGTGAAAAGCGCCCTTCTAAAATTTAACATTTATTTAGATCAGAATAATATTATTCGTGTAGGAGGACGCTTAGATAACTCAAATTTCCCGTATAACAAAAAACATCCTATATTATTACAGTCCACTCATGTATTTACAAAATTATTATTTGATTTCGAACACAAAAGGTTGTTGCATGCCGGCCCACAGTTACTACTTGCTTCGATTAGGGAGTCATATTGGCCGATAGGTGGCAGGAACTTAGCAAAAGCCTGCTATCACAAATGCATACGTTGCCATCGTCTGAAAGGTAGGGTGGTTACTCCCATAATGGGAAACCTGCCGCAGCCGCGGCTCCTTCCAGGTGGATACCCCTTTGAAAACTGTGGGGTAGATTATGCTGGCCCGATAATGTGTGCTAATCGGCAAGGCCGCTGATGTAGGCTGGTAAAAGTGTATATATCCATATTCGTTTGCTTTACCACTAAGGCAGTTCATTTAGAGTTAGTGGGTGATTTATCTAGCAACAAGTATTTATTAGCACTATATCGCTTCATTTCGCGACGAGGTAAACCCACCAACATATATTCCGATAACGGTACCTCATTTGTGGGAGCGTACAACGAACTGTCGAAATTCCTTAAATCCCAGTGTGATAATTTAGCGGAGAAGGTATCTAATGATGGTATTAAATTCCACTTTATTCCCGCATATGCACCTCATTTCGGGGGAATCTGGGAAGCGGGTGTGAAGTCGGCCAAACATCATTTACAACGAGTGTTGGGTAATTGTAACTTAACGTATGAAGAGCTTAACACCACGTTAACCCAAATCGAGGCGGTACTAAATTCTCGCCCGTTAACACCGCTGTCATCCGATCCTGCCGACTGTACACCGCTCACTCCAGGACATTTTCTTGTGGGTCGTCCGTTGACGTCCATTCCCCAGTTCAACTATCAGGACTACTCCGTCAGCCACTTGACAAGGTTTCAGCGCATCGAGCAGCTTCGCCAACATTTTTGGACTCGGTGGAGTAAGGAGTACGTCGCTGAACTGCAGCAGAGAACGAAGTGGCGTTCCTACAAGGAGGAATTAAAGCTGGACACGTTGGTCGTCATCAAGGACGATCATTTACCGCCTCTCAAATGGCGGCTTGGGAGAATCGTCGCACTGCATCCTGGCTCTGATGGCGTTGCTCGCGTTGCTGACATTCGGACATCTGCTGGAATTATACGAAGATCCTTTAACCGAATTTGCCCATTACCCGTGGATACTTCATTTGGTGGTTGAAAGCATTGCTTCCAACGTCCGGGGGCATGTTCAGGACAAGTGCCTGAATGTTTATTTATAGCAACCTTGCGATGCACTGGGTGCAATTATTTTTAGTGCGGCACTTCCGCATCGTCGGTAGTTAATTAATTTTAATTTTGTAACCGTTTTTCACTTGCCTTCGATCTGAGCTGAAGAAAGGATTATACACGTACAGTTCCAATTGCTGCAGTTTTATTTTATTTAAATTCGGAGTCTAATCCTAAACAGTAGGTATGTGTATATTTTTAATGGTTTTCCCAATTGGGTGGATATATCGAAACTCCTATATTCTTGTTGCTACCTTTCTCATCTCTAAGTCCTGGTCACTCAAACCCCTTCAGGAGATTATAGTCTACCCGTGTCCGGAAACCACACACTCATGAAAATTTAATAGACACAAACCAGTAATGTCCATTTTAGGATAAAAGAGCTTTTTAAACAAATTAAACGTTTTTAAACTTCATTTGTAAATCACACGGTGACCCTCGTCAACCTTATCTTGGTTATTTTAGCTTATAAAGAGATTAGGTGTTATTTAGGAGTAATTTATATGAACAAATTATAAAGATATAAAGTATGTTGGATATATTTGTACTCGGCTTACATTCTTTGGTACACCTACGTTGGTTTAGTTCTTAATAGTCGTTTGAGCACATCAATGTAACTGCATTGAACTGCTAATTAAGGAGAATTCTCCATAGTTAACAGTGGGTCGCTGTAGATACGAATACGGTCAGGAAGATTTTTTTTAGATTTATCATTCTTTTATTTTATTAGAAGTTAGAGGGACACACATTTTTCCACTTTGGAATTGTCTCTAGCGCAAACTATCAGTTTAGAAAAAGAAAAGATGTTAGAAACCTCAATAGCATTTTTGAAGACCTATGTATAGATACACGTATGGGATAGACAAAAAGTCATTGGAGTAGTAGTAGTAAAGTATTTGGACCTCTAAAATTTATTGTTTTTTTTTCTACTAGCTTTTGCCCGCGGCTCCACCCGCGTGGATGTCGGTTATCGCGACAAAACATAGCCTATGTTCTTTCTCATGGTCTAATCTACCCCTGTAATAAATTTCATCAAAATCGGTTCAGTAGTTGAGGCGTGAAAGAGTAACATACAGACAGACAGACAGACAGACTGACAGAGTTACTTTCGCATTTATAATATTAGTAAGGATTTATAAGTAAAATTCTCAACGCGGTTCATAGAATACATCTACTTACCAGGTTTCAACAGAATAGGTCTTATAGTTTCGGAGAAAAGTGGCTGCGACATACGGACGGACAGACAGACAGACAGACATGACGAATCTATAAGGGTACCGTTAGTTGCCATTGGGTTACGGGACCCTAAAAAATAGGATTTAGCTACCAGTGGTTAGGTCTCTGGAGCCTGGGGAGAGGAACTTCGTTTTACGTTAGATACATCTTCTATTTATGTCAATCAATTGATATCTACCATTTATCCACGCTATAAAAATAAAACTCCTTTACAACCTCTGCCAAATGCTAAGCTTAATGCCTTCGAACATATTGTCAAACGTTCAATCACAGAAGGTATAATAACCTTATTTTACTAGTTCATCGAAGCGTTTGTACGCAATGAATCAATTCCAATGATTTATAATAGGGCCCAAGCCATTAAAGGCGGGAAAACCTATGTCGCAAGGGCACTCGCGACACACAACTATGTATTTTTATTGCCTTGACTCTTATTTATATGACATATATATGTATCATGGTAGCATGGGTGTACTGCGTCAGGGAGTGGATTTGATTTTAAGCTACTAATAAATAAATAAAATATTTGTATGCATGATTGTCTAGGAGTCTAGGTGTTCCTGTAGGTACACTCATATTGGCAATAAACTTATTTTCATTTTCATTTTCATATATTCACGCTGGTCTCCCTTCCGAGTAGCTGAAGACAACATCTGGTCATTTGCTTTCGTACTCATACCTAAATTCTACTAATATTATAAATTTGAAAATGTTCTCGTATTGGTTTCCTGGTGGAGTAGAATAAGAGCACACCAACTCTTCCTGTGGGTATCGTAAAAGGCGACTAAGGGGTAGGGCTGTTCGCAATCCGACAGTAAATGTCCCAAGACGTAGGGCCCGCTAGATGGCAATAGGTTTGGCAAAACAATAATTGGTAAAACTGGGTGCTAGTACACCTCTTTCTACGCCTTCGGGGATGGATAGATGAAAATGTTGGTTAATCAATCACACTAGAATAGAATAGAAATCTTTATTTGTAGGAAACAACTACCCTATCTACACACTATTCTGCGTTTAAGAAATGACATTGAACTTCCAACAAATTCAGTATGTAACTCTTAAACTTGTCATGTAACTACTTTCTAACTTGTAATAATACATAGCTGAAAAGGATTCTGTGCATTGTTACCGAAAGATAACTTTAAGTAACAATGATTAAGATTGTTTTGAGAGTAAACTCTGGGACTCACGCGGTGATTTTGAAACGAGAAGTTTTATGATGGATGGCGGAATCATAAACGATGAGCGTCGAAAGATTTCCTAGACTTTATTATGATAAAGGGTGCTGCAAATCTGTTGACAATCTTTGCCCATAAAGCATCTCGGAGCTGAACGTTTTTAAAAATACGATTATGGGGAGATTTAACGGCCAATATTGAGTCACCCTCGATAAATTTTCGATTGGTGACGTAAATGAGCGACTATGAAAATAGATCATCAATTTGTGAGCGAATATTTTGTAGATTTAGGTTTAAATTAATGTTATTTATGATAATAAGAGCAGATAATGTTTAATATTTTCAATAGATTCTATCACACTTTATTTGGAGTTATTTTATCATTTACACGGATTCTTACATTTGGGTTGCTTTTGAGCAGTCATTGGTCTGGAAATCTTCAAGTACCAGCCCCATTTCTTGAGAACCATCTGTCAGACACCAGAGGACGAAACAATATCAAATGAAAATGGCATAATGTGTGTTCCTCGCGGTGACAAGAAGCTTTTTCATCAGGGTCCGTGCTCCGCCACGGACCACTAGCTTGTAATTCTCTTGCGCGTGTACTGTGTAAGCTTGCAACTCGTGGGCAAGCGAGGTATGCTGGCGGTACGGCGGCGGCGCGCTGATAAGCGCGCCTCCCCATTCCGGGGGAGAGTTGGGTACACCGTTGTCCCCCCTCCTGAGGAGGGCCAGACCGTAAGGGATGGCCCTGGGTCAGCCGGGGTGCGAGGGATATGTCGATGACAACCTCACCTCCGGCCTAGCACCAAGACCCACAGTCGGCGTGCGGTTCTAGTCGGTTCGAGTCCGACATAACCTCCCCTTCCGGCTCCGGCAGGGGAAGTATCCGAGGGGATATCCGCACGAAAAAAAAAAAAGGTATGCTGGCGGTAGCCTAATTCAAGACAATGCTGCGCTGCAACTATGCTGTAACGATGCCGGTAAAGTGCGTCTAAATCATAACTCTAAATAGGAGTAACTATCATAACGTTAGTCAGAAGCATGTTACCCCTAAATAACATAAAAAGCCTTACCCCTAAACTCCGAGGAGGTAGAACAACCTCCTCAGGGTTCAGCACCCTATGTTAACACTATGTTAACACTTCACGGAATGTATTTTTAGAGGGCATATGGACAGCGATTCTGAATTATGTCAGCCTTTGGAAACGAATCCTCTGTTTACATGTCAGAATCCCATCCGTGTCTCAAATCCGCCTGAGGCACGGACAGGTCCCTTACCCGTCCCCTGTCGGTGTAATAATAAATTATTTGTAACCTTTGCCTGCGGCTGGGTCTTGGACATTTTAGCGCGACCGTCCTCTCAAAACTATTTGTTTGGTTAAAATAAGTTTTTTTTTGTTCAGTTGCTGCATAGTAAGGTCCGTGGAAGATGTCACTGTGATGACTTCGGAAGAATTAAAATACACACCTCTCCTCTCGCTCCAGGGTACAGCGCGAGTCCCAACTTAGATGTGTCTCGATGTTATTTGTCGCAAACAATCTAGTAGTTATAACCACATTATAACAAATAAATCGATTTATTAATAAATCAATTCAAAAGTCAAGAGGTTGCAGGTTTGTTTTTTTAAATTACAGTTATTATCCTTAGTGAATTATTTTATAAAAGCACACACGTCAATTTGATTTGAAAGGCAAAGTCTCGAAACCATCATGAACATGTACCATGTTAACAATGGTGGCACTCAGCTTGACGGCCTCATCAGATGCCCGGGACAATAGGAAGAAGGAAACGTAAGCTGGCAGTGAGTACTAGATCTTAATGGTGCGGTATAGTAATGATTCACCGAACCGCTTGGTTCTAGAAGGTATATTCTGCATCGTATGCAGGTGACATCTAAGCTCTGCATGTGTTGTCCTGTGAAGGAAAGGAGTTTAATTTGAGAGAAATAAATATTTTAGATAACCCTTTTTTATTACATTTTTCTTTGCAATTTTAACTTTTTTACTAGATTAAATTAGGCAGTTGGAATAAAATTAAAAAAGAATTTATATTGGATTAAACAATAAATTATTTTAACAAAATGTATTAGAAGGAAAATGTTAGATTACGCACATTCATAACAAACTAACATCTACCTTATTTAAAGGGACCAATACATACAAATTTGTCAAAGTCCACTCATGCACTAATCGAAGTCAAAGAATAGCTTTCTATATTGAAAAAGTTTCGGGTTGTAAACGTATTTATATTGACACTATTAATTCAGTGCAATCCAGTAGTTGCTTTATTGATGGTTAGTTCGGTAGGTGGTACGTAGGAAGATATTTTGGATATTGGTTACGCAATCGCGCTCCAACGGGTGAACGGATTTAGCTGAAATTTGGTACAATGATAGATTATAATCTGGAATGACACATCGTAATGATAAACTACTACTATAATTAATGTTATTTTTAAGGCCCTAGTTATTAAACTAAAACACTTTCCAAGGCTAAAACCTAGTCCCTAAACCTAATTTTTGCAATTTAGCTCTCATATAAAACCTAATTTGCTTTAAGTAATACCAGTTTTCGATAACAATGTACGGTACATTCCCTACGATTAACGAAATTGCTTACAATAGACGCCTCGAAGAAAGTAATTATATTTAGAACGGAACGTAAACTACACACCGCCTTTGTCTGCAATGATTAATAGTGTGGATCCTTTTCATTATAATATTGTATTATGGCAATGGAAAATACATAATACAAATTACCCAATTCAAATCATTGTCAGGCGTGAAAGCGTCTAGCCTTGAAATAGCATCATTCCATCAAATGTTTTTTGGTTTATATTCATACAAATATGGTTAGTGCCTGCCAGCTCACGTGTTTCCTTCTTCCTACAGCTTCGGGTCCTTTCCGGCGTGAACAGGCATCTGATGAGGCCGTCAAGCTGAGTGTCACCACTGTTAACATGGTAGGTACATGTTT
Source organism: Eilema sororculum (assembly GCA_914829495.1). NCBI lineage: Eukaryota > Metazoa > Arthropoda > Insecta > Lepidoptera > Erebidae > Eilema > Eilema sororculum. Next base: position 10,493,327 of record OU618552.1, on the reverse strand, counting down.
ACGATGGTGACCCTCTTTCCGAGACTTTACCTTTAGCTTACCATCAGGTGAGTTGAATTCAAATTGACGCGTCGTTTATGAAAAAAGTATTTCACTTTCACGCAATACGGAAACTGACTTGTTAAGGTGTTACCAAAAAACCTATTGAAAAAATATATTTTTTGTAAATTTTGGATGTTATTGCCGTGGACGCTACCTTTGTTTCAGTTAATTGAAATTTCGAGCACAAAATTCAGTAACATGCATGGCTGGTAACATGCATGTCGCATGTTTGCAAATACATTTATAACATGAAAGATAACAGTAAATTATAACATAATTGATAAAATTAAGTTCAACATCTATTTAAACTGTAGGTACTATGTATTTTTTAAATACTAGGTATTCTTAACTTAATCATAACAAAGCTACAAAATTGAATCCCAAAAAGATAACAGACAGTACTGCATGTATGATTACATAAAGAATGAAGATCTTTAACTGAAATCATATTATAACATGTGAAAAAGTTGAATAGCAAAGAATAAACTTTGCATTCTCATAAAACTTTTAACAAATACCTACAAAACGGTCCTGTCTTATTGTCTCCTTGAGAGTTATTTTAGAACTTCCCAATCCTTAGAATACTTTCAACTTTTCCCATCACAATGACTCCGCTTAAGACGGTACAAATAACACAATTCAGAAACAAATCCATAAGGGGAAACGAAATCTGTTTCGCGTGTTTTAACTCTTATCTGAGATTGTTGTTTTTTCACATCAGAGAAAAACAAGCGTAGGTACAGTAACCTAGTTATTGAATTGACATATCGGGACGAAGAGTAAGAATGAGAGCAACTTAACTTACCAGAAGGTTCATAATTCAAGTAATGATATTTTTATCCGGTTTTATGTGGATATATACCGAGTCAGACGGTTCCTTCCCAACTCAGGTAACTGCAATCAAGGCAGTAAAATCTTGATATGGGAGCAATTGAAATATTATGCTACATTAATCTGCACCCTGATCACGCCTGAAGTACATAAAGCAGTCTCAACGCCCTTTTTATAGCGTTTTTATTTCATTGTTACTACTAGTAAACCTATGTTTTTGGTATCAGACGTCGCCTCCGGCCATCACAATAAATTAAATAGGTCGAAAAACTTATTCCACCCCAATTGTAATTTAGTACGATCGTTAAAAGTTTTACGAGCAATCTTCGGCTTTCTCGGCTATAATCTGTTTTAGCCGCTGCGATCAAACCGCTTCGTATCTGATTGTTCCTTCATTCTCGATCAGCAAATTGACTGATGACGTCCGAATCGATTTTTCTTCTCCTTTTATTACAAAAGAAAACGATAAGCGCTAATCGATGATATTTTTCTCTTCTAAGCGAGGTTTGTTGAATCAGAACCAAGAAATATTAACGTAATTTGTTAGTGTGTACAAGTTTATCGGACGAATTAAATTTCTAAAATTTTAAACTTCCCTTTGCTTCTATTTTTCAGAGTGTAATAATCTATCTTGTTTTATGGAATAGGGAGCCAAATGAGCAAATGGATCGCCTGATGATTAGCGATCACCGTCGTCCATGGACACCCGCAGCACCAGAGGAATCACAAGTGCGTTGCCTTCCATTCAAAAGAGAGTACGCTCTTTTCTTGAAGGTTGGAAGGTCGTATTGGTGCGTATTGGAAATAACTTTGAAAAAGTTAGAATAGTTTTTTTATTATTATTTAAAATAATAATAATAATTAATCTATTTATAGGTGGGATGGTAAAAGCAAACCCCAGACTTCGAGCTGAAAACTTCAAATGCGACTGGGATTAATGCTGGGAGGACGAAGACATGTGGGATGACACACATTTTTTTTATTTTTTATTATACAGTATCTTCAATTCTCAAACTGATATAAAATGCTTGTATAATTTTAGTGACGACACGTATAACAAGACTTCAATAAAGTTTAATAATTATTGCTATATTACATTAAAGCAGTAAACCTGCGTACTTATTTAGTACGAAGTCCACCATAGGTTTTTAAAGTGTCTGTTGCCCATTGATGTTGAAAAAAGTACGACTTGCCCACAACGTTATTAAGTATTATTTAAGATAGTAAAGCTACTTTTAGATTTTATACTTTCCTCTGATCACTTGGCTAATTCGTTGTGTTTGGAAAATTTCAGGGTAGGTCAAGTGGTATTCTTCAAATATTTGTATTAAAGCTCTTACCTTAGATCTGGTTGCCCATTTCTTGTTACATCCACAGTTCACATCAATTATTAAAACGTTTATATAGCCTTAACATTCTAGGTACAAGTACCTAGAACTGTAGGCAGATTGAATAATTTATTTTGATTTCATTAGCCTTTTCGTAGTGCTCTGTAAGGTACTTGTTTAGTCTGCCACGTAATTTAAATATTGTTTGTAGTCTTGGCAAAACGATTTGTTACTTTATTATTTTAGAAGATCTAGAAACTTTAGAAATTCTGAGTTAAGACACTTTAATTAATTTTGTTTGAAATCTAAAGGTATGATTCCGAAGGTGACCGAATACGATAACTGCAGACGCATGCAGCTGATATGCGTAATTCATTGCGGTTTCTTAATGGTCCCCTTTATGATGGGTATCGAAGTTTAACAAGCAACGTGTGTGCTGCAGGCATCGGCAATTGTAGTTTGCGGTCTTAACGTTTATGAAAATTACAAGTCTATTTGATTCGTTTGTCTGAGCATCTCTGTGTTCATTTACTGATTCCTCATCCGATTGAGTTATTTTGTATTAAGTTATCCTCTTCCTCTAGTGACTTCCTAAGTTCCTAATCAATGAGAATCGTTATCTGGGAACATTGATAAATGATTGGTTAGTTTAGTAACAGAAAAAGTTTTTATTATATCAGGGACACAGTGTTGGGTGTCAAATGGAAATCTTTCAAATAATGTGATTCAGATTAAAGGCACATTGACTGACTTTCGTTTGGATGTACGCACTGCCGGCACATCCACTTCGAAGATTGTACGCCATCAAGCACGTTTTGGACATTGACATTTGGTTTTTGACATTAACATTCAATCCGTTTGGAAATTCAAAGACGTCTATTTAATCCACTCTCGACCCCCAGGGGCCGAGTGTAAACCATGGTTAGGGGTCCAGTGGACACATTATTTATTGGGGGTCGAGGGGTCGAGAGTGGACTAAACGTATTTCATTGGCATATATTGTTCACATTCACGAAATAATTTTAGAAGACGAAACAATTGATAAAAGTATCGTCAATGGCTACCTTAAGGGTGTTAATTCATAATTAGCAATAATTAAAACTAAATTCATTAACACATTAAACCTGTTTGGTATCGTCCCATAATAAAAGCTTTATTCACCGTAATAATGAACGACTTTCAATTTCCTTTTTGTTTTGAAATTACGTTACAATCGTGTGGCAAATGTAAATTATTGAGCTTATTAGGTGCAATAAGCCATAGTAATTCCACTAGTTTATTCCTTAATGCACAAACAGACCACCAGTAAAACCTGCGCTGTTAACATAATTACGTGTAGTATAAAATATGTCATATCTAAGCATTTTTAGTGTCGGTTATAAATTGCATTGACTTATCCCACTGCGGTGCAGTTAAATATCGTGTATTTACGATAATTATTACATTGCATGTTTCTTCTGAAAAAAAAATACTAAGTTAATATGAGACACTTGGCAGTTCCAAGATAGCCTACGAGATGGGAATAACGTGGACCAATGAAGCACTTTTCTCGAACCCTGGCTGACCCTGTTCTATCCACAATAAGTAGTACTGATATTGTATTTACATTGAATAAGACACTTGTACTTTTCCACAATATTTTATTTTTCAACCTGACCGATTTCGCCTTTGCGGTTAACCGCCAATATAAACCATTAAGAATGCCGTAAGGCGAAACTGGTCAGGTTGAAAAATGGAACACTGTGGATAAGTACAAAATGTCTTTTTCAATTATTATGTAGCAAGTTCCACCAAGTGCCATCGATGGCAGAATAAACAGTCTGTATTGTAATATTTTTAATTAGGAAAGCTTGTAGTGGGTGCAGTTCTTAACTTCTCTACCACCAATATTGATATTCAATGGACAAACGTAATAAAACGACATCGAGTACTGTTCAAATAGATTATTTAAGGCAAACTTTATCGACCACAGCAATTCTACTTATTTTTAGTAGTAGTTTGTATGAACAATAAACATAATGGATGGTAAACATTGCAGTCGTAAAGTGTCTGAAGGACACGCCTGATGGAATTACGACGCATAGCTTGAACTGAATAGATAAGTAGCTATAAAAATGGCGATAGTAGTTCTTAGTGGTTTTACTTTTGTAATTACTGGCTATTAATGTCTAAACGGTTTGTTGGATAACGCGGTCTGAAAGTATTCATCTTGCTGACTGTCACTGTATTGAGGGCTGTATCTAGATTTGAGACTTGTTCAAAAATACAGAGTCTACGCGAAAGCTTTTAGACATTTGCAATAAACGTTTGTGTAGTAATTTTGAGTCTAATATTTGTTGGTTTATATTACTTATGGCCACGTCATCCTTTTTTCTTTAAATGTGCTGAGATTCTGATCTCTTCACGCACTTCAAGAAGGGCTTCAGAAGGTTCTTACAAGGTCGGCATGCGTTCATAGGCGGCGGTGACCGCTTCCTATCAGGTGGGTCGTGTGCTTGTCTGTCACATAACTGACTGATCGACATACAAAGGTAAGACTTGTTAGTTACTTAGTTTCTTGTTTCTTAAATTCTTATTTATTGGCGACGGTGAACGTCCCCTTTTCAGTTTTTGTCACTGCGTCTTCTACCGTACCACATCGATCAAAACCATCACATTTGCAGCCAGTATTGTTTGTATATTTAAACTTCATATAAACATTTATTATTTATTATGATACACTTAAAGAGTTAATAAAAAAAAACTAATAGATAACTATTTTTTTTAAATTTGCGAAATTGGCCAAGTAACTAATATTGTCTTATAGGTACTTAAAGGCCTCGATTTGCCACCACGAGATACATATATTACATATACTGAAGAATTTTTGTACATAATGTTGTGTCGTTCAAAAATAATAATTAATTTTCAATAACTATAACAATGCAAGGTGAAATTCAGTGAAACCGGATCGAAAATACGAGATCTAATAAGTAAGATATAATTGTACAAATATAACATAATTGGTAAATTATAATAATCGATGAGTGAAAACATGGTTCACTCTAAACGTTAGGCCATGTTGTGTGCCTTTTAATTAGTTTTTCTCCCAAATAAGTATTATAATTACTTCGAAAAAATATAAATCTCTTCTCTTTGCCGTGAAATTCTGTTGCCACAACATAACTTTAACTACTATGTTATTTTTGTAACAACTCATCATCATTTCGTATGGCTTTTGCTCGGCTTGTCCTTATATGCCAACGTTCAGTTGGCGAAGCCAGTCTAATGCTGCCGATGTGATGTCTTAAGCATGTAGCTCACGCATTCCTCCAGGGAAACGAGAGAGTGGATACTCCTCTGCCTTAAGCATCGTTGTCTGCTTTGGAGTTCCACAATCACAGTCCAGCGCTTCTTTAAGTCTAACTGAATAACAACTGGTTTACAGATTTAGTCCAGTTTGCATCTAATATGAATCCACAGGGAATATGTCAAGTTCCAAAGCTGTTTGCATAATAAAAAGAAAATTTCCTGTAGCTATACGTATTTTATGAGTTAAAATAGACTTTTCTCGGAAACTTTAATATACCTTGAACCCAAAAACTAACTGTGACATACGTGAATACTCGTATGTATTCGTCACAACGTCATATTACGTGCTCTGAATTTTCCCCTTCATCTTGCGGAACGTTTTACAACGTTTATTTTACAACCAAATTCTTAGAGCGTATATCTAGAGAAGGTGGTGTAACACGGCTGAACTCAAATGGTTGCGGATTCGAAGCCCATTCGCACTATTACATACAACACAATTAGTTTTTATAAAAGACACGTCAACTTGACTTCACCTGGCCTGATGGTAAGCTAAAGGAAAGTCTCGGAAAGAGGGTCACCATCGTAAACATGTACCATGTTAACAGTGGTGGCATTCAGTTTGACGGCCTTATTAGATGCCTTTTTCACGCCCCGCTTAGAGGACCCTGGACTGTAGGAAGAAGGAATCACTTATTATGTATATCCCACTAATATCATAAACGTGAAAGTTTGAAGTATAGATCGATGAATGGATTTTTGTTACTCTTTCACGTCTTAACGGCCGGGCGGTTTTAATAAAATTTGGTATGGAATTAGCTGACACCCTGGATTAACACATAGGCTATGTTTGGTCGCGATAACCGACATCTACGTGGGTGGAGCCGCGGGCAAAAGCTACTAGTACTTCTTATATAAAAATTAGTTCAGCCAGAGTTATTGACAATGAAAGTACCTACACATATAGAGAACACTTCTACTTTTTCCACAGTAACAAGTAAAGTAAAGTACAGGAAAAAGTACAAGTGTTCTCAATATGTATGACAATGAATTCCACCAAGTGTCATCAATTAACAGTATAAATAAGACAATGAAACTCTTATAATTTGTCTCAAATTCATTAAGCTTAGTACTAATCTGTCATAAATCCTTCAGATTTCAATAGAGATCTTTCGTAAAATTCATTGAATTAATATCGCACTTAGTGCGGCGTCTTTAGACGTCATCGCTTAAATATTGCATGAGTAAAAGTTTTATATGGAGTTGTTTATGGGTACAAGTACAAGTTCAAAGCATAATGCCGCTCTTCATTATAACTTGTTGATGAAGAGCGGCACATAAATAATTTCCATAGTCTTCCCGGAGTCTTCTCTCAGGAGCTTCTCTAAGACCAGTTTATTATGCAGCATCTGTCATAGTATGTTATGACAGATTACTCATGTGGCAAGAACCTTATACCACAAAGCTGTATGTGTAACATGAGCATTGTGCATGATATTAAGGGTCTTGATAGAATATTAAAATATTTACATACATACATATACTCACGCCTGTAAATCCCCGAAGGGGTAGCCAGAGGTTTATTAAAACCCACATTTCGTCAACTGAGATTTTCAGTCCCACGTAACAGGGGACGAGCCAATTGCCTTCAAGCGGGCACTTACTCATGAGCTCTATGTATACCGTTGGATTGAGAACAGCCTTTTCCCTTAGTCGCCTTCTACGACTCCCACTGGAAGAGATGGGATATTTAGTATTTAGAAGTGGCATGTAAACTTGTAGAAACATGAAATTACTTCATCTCAGTGCAAATTAATAAATTGAAGGAATTTTTACAGCATTAAGTATGCTAACTATACAAATCGAATACATAGGGAAAAAGAATCTTCTCGGGCGGGACTCGAACCCGCAGTCTTTCCCTTACAGGGGGAATGCCTTACCAATTCGGCTACCGAGACACGCCCGATATGTAAATGATTGTAATATCATTCATTGATTCCGATAGTTCGTAAGAAAATCGGTAGATGACGCCACGTCGCCTTAAAGACGTATAAGATGGAAAATTTGAACCATATCGGGCGTGTCTCGGTAGCCGAATTGGTCAGGCATTCCCCCTGTAAGGGAAAGACTGCGGGTTCGAGTCCCGCCCGAGAAGATTCTTTTTCCCTATGTATTCAAATTAATAAATTCCAAAAAAAAATTGTACAAACCTTGTTCAACTTATTGTTATTATAAAATGCAATAGTTCTTGTACAGTTAAATTGAAAAATTGTCTGACTTTAAACCTTAAAATAAGTCAGCGTCAGAACGAACTCGATGAATAAAGTGCTCAAAATGATCTTAATTCCTTGGTTTTCTTTCCTGTTGACGGAATGTTCTGACATTTGGTACACACCTTTAGTTCGGGCAATAATACAATTTAAATCAATAAAACAGTTTGTTTTACTCTTGGTATCTTTGTTTTAAGACCATTTTGAGACTTTGTAGTCAAGGCATTATGACCTGTACAATGTAAATACTTGCATGGAATGGCATTAGGTAAACCTCTATAATAGCAGTAAAATGATCCTAATTGCCAGTACAGTTTCTCCAATGGTCTGTTCACACACCATCCTGCACATCGGATGCCTAGAGACCGCCAGTAGTAGATTTCGGTCGGGCTCACGATATCCTTGTGCAGCAGTACCGCGCTGTATATATTCATGTACATCTACAAACATATTAGATACTAAACCCATGCACTAAATCAGTTGAATTACTCGAGTACTGGACTCCTACTCAAATTCACGATGGCCAAAGGGAGTAAAAAGTAGGGTAGGTACGTTTGTGCCACTCATTCTGCGTTCCGAACGACCATTTAATGCTAATAGGAGTAGCGCTCACAATGAGCTTACGTTCTATTTAGTACTGATTGCTGGATCTCTTGATAGGAGCTTTTGTGCTTCATTTATATTGGATACTGCAAAACTGGGTACTTATCGTAATAATTATATCCTACAAAATACTACACTGCGTTATTTATGATACAGTCATCGTCATGAATATCTTGACGACGAAGTGTCAAAATGATCTTAAAATTCTTGTATTAAGAGCAAATCATACAGTTTTATTGTTTTATATGGTACTAGCTTTTGCCCGCGGCTCCGCCCGTTGGATGTCGGTTATCGTGACCAAACATAGCCTATGTCCTTTCTCAAGGTCTAACCTATCTCAATACCAAATTTCATCAGAATTGGTCCAGTGGTTTAGGCGTGAAAGCGTAACATACAAACAGACAGACAGACAGACAGATAGAGTTACTTTCGCATTTATAATATTGGTATGGATGATTGTCCGAACTAAAGGTGTGTACCAAATATCAGAGCAATCGGTCAACTGGAAGGGGGTCAAAAAACGTAATTAAGATCGTTTTGACTGTACGTCAACATCTTTCTGATGCTGACTGTACATTCGATCAAACGCGAGTAATATTTATTCCTACAGGCAATATCAGTCACATATTGGCTGTTGATTCTAGGAATAAACTTTACTCGCGTTTGGTCGAACCGGCCCTTAGTAAGGTAAAGTACGCGAAGTATAAAATGGGTGCTAGAATAGGTACACATGGACGTACCTTTTTTTTAGAGTACTACCTAATACTTTCACTAATAGGTACACTAAGAACCAACACACTAACCAATACTTAACATCTGAACCGCAGTGGACACAAAATCCAAATTTGGCAGTTGATGCCTTCATGTTGTAAGCATTATGTAGCGTTGTGGATTTTTTTCAAAACCTATTTTAAATAAATTCTTACAATAAACCGATATTGAAATAAAACCACTTTTTTAGGATTCTATCGCGATATATTTGTTATTATTATTTACTTTTTAAACCGACGTTTAAAGAACGAAGACGTTAATAAGTAAATAATAAAAAATATATCCGTAAAAAGTGGTTTTATTTTAATGAGTGACATTCGCGTAAGAAGAAAGAAGAAAAGAAGAAGAATTAGCAAATTTTGACCACTATTGTACTATTATTCCACTATTATATTAACAAGTTTAGTGCCCAATGGGACTAAATTGTTAATATAATATTATTACTAGCTTTTACCCGCGGCTCCGCCCGCGTGGATGTCGGTAATCGTGACCAAACATAGCCTATGTCCTTTCTCAAGGTCTAATCTACCCTTATACCAAATTTCATCAAAATCGATTCAGTGGATTAGGCGTGAAAGCGGAACATACAGACAGACAGACAAAGTTACTTTCGCGTTTTTAATATTACTAGCTTTTGCCCGCGGCTCCGTCCGCGTGGAAGTCGGTTATCGCGATCAAACATAGCCTATGTCCTTTCTCATGATCTAATCTACCCCCATACCAAATTTCATCAAATCGGTTCATTGATTTAGGCGTGAAAGCGTAACATACATACAGACAGACAGATAGACAGACAGATAGACAGACAGATAGACAGACAGAGTTACTTTCGCATTTATAACATTAGTATGGATTATTTTTCGTTCGACCTAGTAATCGAATCTCATGCACAACATTAATTAATGTTCATTACTTCTCTTTAACGAGGTTTTAAGTTTAGAAAGGTTATTATAAATTTAATGACGTATATAAATGACACTGTTAAAAGTTATCACACGTCTTATCAAAAATCATATTGTCAGAATTACACCTAGACAACTGTAAACAAGTACTTTGTATGCATTACCTTGTTAGTACGTGTACCATTCTCTCAGCCAACTCTCTACGACTAAGTGGAATTTCAGTGGGTTTTCTCACATTTTCAAGAGCCTTATACATAATAGAAGTATTATAGCCTTTATTGCAAATTATTTGTACATTCCCGTAGTACAATAACGGTTTACTGGTTTTATATTATTCCAATTACTAGAATTTGGAGAAAGGGCAATGATTATAAAATATCTCAAGCTATTCTTTTTAGAAATAATAAATTTTTTGACGTCAAGTTCACAAATTATGGTATACAATATTACACAATAATAGTGTAATTACAGTTTCCAGTCTTGGTGTTTTTTTTTTATCGTGCGATAAATCCCCACCGTTACCACCCCCACGGAGCCGGTGGAGGTGGTTATGTCGGACTCGAACCGACTAAAACGCACGCCGTCTTGGGTCCTTGGTTGCCGGAGGTGAGATTGCCAAAAGCATATCTCTCGCACCCCGGCAGACCCAGGACCATCTCTTTCGAGATGGCCCCCTTCGGGTTGTGGGGACCGCAGGGTCCCCATCTAGCCCCGGTTACGGGGAGGCGCACTTTGCGCCGCCGCCGCGGCCTGCTTCTGCTAGGGTGACAGGCAGTTCCACCGGTCACCCCCAGGCCAGCGCTCATGGAGGACGGAGGTTGTTCTGCGACCTCCGACGTCCGGTTCGCCTTCGCTCTGCGCGGGCTTCCCGGGCCCGGAGTCTAGTCCGGACCCGACCGGCCGCCTCCTTCTCGAGCATTACTTGCTCGTAGAAGGAGGCGGCCGCACCCCAAGCATTCGCGCATCGTACCATCGCTGTGAGCAATGTGGCGAAGGTGAGGACTCCCACCCCCAGAGCCGCCACTAGGACCCGCCTCGGCGTGTCCCACGCCGGGCACTCGGTCAGCGTGTGCAGCTCTGTGTCCTCGCTCGCATCACAGTGATGGCACTCGGACGTTGGCTCCTTCCGGATCCGACACAGGTAACTCCCGAAACACCCGTGTCCGGTAATCACTTGCGTCAGCCGGTACGAGAGGCTGCCGTGTGGCCTCTCTAGCCATTCCTCCATGATGGGTCTTATCGCCGCTATTACGGCGTGCCCTAGTCTTGGTGATAAGGACGCCATTTGTACATATTTCATACATTGTCCATACATTTACTGTATTATTGGTGTACAATAAAGAATTATCTAATCTAATCTAATCTAACCTTATCGCTATGATGCTTCTATCTAATTGCCTTTACAAGCCTCCTTGCCCCAGCTTTTTTAGAATAATTAATGGTGCCTAGTTTTGTTGTCTTTTTAAGACAACAAAACACTTTTGAGTAAATAGGGTTTTATAATTTTATTGAGTTGAAGAATTTTCACCTTCAGCTCTCAGCCTCTCAGCTATGAAAGGCATTCGACTCTCTCGAAAAAAAAAGGCTTTTCGATAAAAAAAAAACACGAATCTAGTGTATGTTGAATAAAACTAATATCACGCTCTAATATCAAACTGACTTTTATACATTTTTATAATCATAAACTTATTAGTTGTTAGTTAAATAAAGTTAAAAATAAACAAAATCTATGAAATTATAAAACGTGTCACTGATAAGTATCTGTTATTCTTTCACGATTCTTTGAAACGAGAGCAAAAAAGGTGATTAGCTACCTGAAATTTCTTTTCATTGCTATTGTGTTTAAACAAAAGACAAAAGTCTGTTTCATTTCGCTTTATTGTTATGGCTCACATTGAAAAAAGAAAATAAGTTTGGTTTAGTATAAATAACTAAGATACTATCAGCTTCGGTCTTTTGATCATATAGTCGTTCTAATTACTCTAATGAGATGAATAAAATGCACCCTATACATCCCAGCACTAGCCTAGGTGCTCTTCGTGGACAATATTGTAAAAATAAATTAGTATCCACGAATAGACCCTGCCAAAAATCTTGACAGGTGCTCTTCTTGGACATGGCTAATTGATATTCGCTCAGGTGCTATTCAGCTGGGTGCTCTAAGTGGACTATACCCTTTAAAATGGACACCAAATACCACTGGAATATAGAAATCTACAAATGATACACATAATTTTATTCCACATGTGTAATGGTCGTTACCGTCTACCGGACTGTTACCCCAATGCGTATGGCAGTAAAAGTTCTTAGAGTATAGATCACTAGCTTTTGCCCACTGCTCCACCCGCGTGGATATCGGTTATCGTGACCAAACATAGTCTATGGCCTTTCTCATGGTCTAATCTACCCATATACCAAATTTCATCAAATTCGGTTCAGTGGTTTAGGCGTGAAAGCGTAACATATAGACAGACAGACAGAGCTTTCGAATTTACAATATTAGTATGGATAATATAATATTACATATATATTCAACGATAGCACAGTATCGCAAACATAAGAAAGAAAGAAAGAAAAAAAGAAATATATTTTATTTAAGTTTCGCACAGCGGGAATTAAAACCAAGCATTGCGATTGGCCGGCTTCACACACGCACAGGTTCACAGTAGGCAGGCGGCCAATCGCAATGCTCCGTTCTGTCGATACGATTACGATAGTTTTTCGTGCTAAGGGGTATTGAACGTTGGACAGTTTTGTTTTATACCAACAAAAGGCCAAACGACCGGCTCAGTTTAAGCTAATTTATGTGAGCGACGTTGCTGAATAAAGAGTTCCGAAGTATGCCGGACCCGTATCCCTTGGGTATTGAAAGGTAATATTGCTTACAATAGTTGGATCAGGGAAGCTGTGTTTGCTGATTATCAAGGTTATTTTCAACAAGCCTAGTAAATAGCAGTTGAGAGGACATTGGACGTGATGGTATTTATTCAGAAGTTTTCTTATCGATCTTGACTTTAGTATGTATCAGGGCGACTTTTGGATATCACCGCTAACATAATATGGCTAGCAAAGGACATCATGTGATTGAGAAAGTAAAAAAATCTGAAACTAAGTAAGCTAACCCTAGTAATACAGATACTGAAAGGAGAAATACTATTATCTACCTTATTTTAGTATAGTTCTACAATAAGCTGACACCTTATTTTCCCAACCTTTAGCCTATTACATTTCTGAGTTTTAACAAAGCCTTTTATTATTTTTTTATCAGCCGAGGTCTCCGATACGAATTCGTACTATAGAATGATTAGAAGTAGAAGTTTGGAATTGCGTACCTACATATTGATTTGTAATTAAATGTTAGATACGTATCATCACTTTTCCATGATTCCCGGTTGCCGGCCTCATTTGGAAGTTCAGGTTTCGTTTACTCATTCTTCTCCTTGTCTTGTAGTTTTTATAACAGTGTCTGCTTAACCTAACCGCCCGACCCTAAAAGAAAGGAAGCGTGCGCCAGAACCATGTCCGTTGATAAGCAGGTGTGACGGCTCATATTGGGGTTAGCTTGTATCTTGAAGATCTCGGCGTGACCATCACCTAAAAAAATATACAAACTGAAAAACATATTTGCTAGTATTTATAAACTTGTATTATGACACTTTTATTTGGTTAAACTCTGTACATGGAGCGTCAGAAATATCTTGACTACATTAGAAGCAAATTAAACTGTTTTATTGATTTGAATTGTTTTATTTTCCGAACATAAGGCATCTACCAAATATCAGAACAATCCTTCAACACGAAGGGAGGTAACCAAGGAATTAAGTTCATTTTGAGCATAGTGTTCATCAAGATTGATCTGATACTGACTATACTATTAATTTAGTAATAAAAGTATACTTTTTGTTCAATGGAATATATTAGTAAGTAGTCTACTTCACTGTTTAGCATGACTGTACGCGATAACGTCTCGCGTATACATAATCCAGTCTCTTTTGTTCTGATCCACCAAATTATACATTCAATTTTTTTTCAGAACATTTGAAATTATTCATGTATCGCCGTAGCTGTACATATTTTAGGTTGTCTGTATCATGATTTATGTTTTAAATGAAAACAAGCGTGTCCTATATCGATTTATTGTAGTATAAATTTGAAAATGTCATTTTATTTTTTGTTTTTAGCATCACATGAAAGCTACAGGACCGTTGACAAAGCTATTTGTGTTCGAACTAATGTAATTTTTTTCGCTACTATGATGGATGAATCTTTTAAAACCGGAACTAAATTCTAATAACTGAAGCCACGAAGCGTAGCTAGTTCATAATTATATCATTAACACTACTCGTAATCGATTTACAATAATTTTGCTTACTGTAGCAGAAATAACAGTCATTATAAGCTTTACTGTAGAACTTTCTAGAATATATGAATTCTTAATTAATGATAGAGCCAGAAAAAGTCTAGAAAAATACATCATGTCTGCTGAAGGTTACGTCAAAACAACTTTCTGTTTTTAACCTTCAGTGCTCTTAATGAACCTTTATTTGAACATGCATTTCCAGTACATCCGTTATTAAGACTTGGTCAAATGCAAGTTTTATTTGAACTAGTTTCAATCACATATGAAACTCTTTTGTAATGACTTTTCTATTGAAGTCGTTGCCAAGTCAAACAGTCCACTATTGCATTTCCGTCACATCATAAGTCTTTCCATACAAGCGATGAAATGTGTAAGCGTATTTAGTGTCTCGTGTTGAGCCAAACGGGTAAACACGCGTGGGTTGACATCGTTGTTAGAGCACTCAATGGATATTGAAATTTTGGTGCTTTGTGTTTCGGTCTTGACACTGACATCAACAGATTTTTTTTGTTTTCCTTATATTAAACGTATGTAGTTCAGTTATTTTTAACTCAGCCTGCAGTGACTTTTTGATTATCAAATTCGGTTTTTCAAAAGGGAACTTAGGATTATGTTTAAAATTTGATTAACACGCTATTTAGAATTTCCTTTTACCTACTTCTCTACCTCTGTGGCGTGGTAGTAGTGAACTCGACTGCCATGCAGAAGGCGCGAGTTCGATCCCTGCTCAGTGCAAATATTTATATGCATGAATAAGTATAGCTATTTCCAATGGTCTGGGTGTTTCTATGTATAATATGAATTTATTTACAAAAAAAAAGTATCTAAGTATGTTTTCCATACCACGAGCTAGTTAAGCTTACCATGGGTCTAGATAGCATTGTATAGAATGTTGTGCAATATTTATTTGCTTCTGAACATTATAGGTATAAATTACAAAAGAATTTGTTCGTTACCTAATTCGTACAGACCAGATTCAGTTTAATTAATGAAACGAAATTACATGTGGCACACGCTAGCTTCGTAGAAAACAAACTGTACGCTTGTTCTTATTGCTAGCGTGATACGCCAAGTAAGGCAACATTTATAGAATAAAATGCGACATCTTGGGGCAGTGTCCTCGGGGACCGCTGTGAACGTCTATTTCGTTAGTTTCCGCACAGTCACTGGGATGCGGACGCTCGTTTGTCATTCTGCCCTTATTGAGGAGCAAATTTCGGTGACCGCCTCCTCCTTCTGTTATCCCCGTGATATTTTCATAATCCGTCCTGAAGGGCAGGTTGTGGGATTTGTGGCCGCGTTGCTTGTTGACGCAACTCGTATCTTTAGGGTAATCATCGTTTGATGTAAACGGGTACTTTGTGAGAGCTGGAGGTCAGGACTTGTTTGCATGATTTATGGTTATTATAATGTTTTAGCTGCATCCACTTCTTTGCTGTAAGATTTTATAGATAAATAGAGATGGTATAATAGTGTAGATGCTTGTATTTGTTATGACAGACCTCTATTATTATTGATCATTACTGTTTAGCAATGTGTGTAGTATATAGGGGAACAAATTCGGCATTGTATCAAATATAAAGGGCGGATTGTGAACCAGTTTAAAACTCGAAACCAATGTAAAAGTTAGGAATGAAAATAAAATTAAACTAGGTATTAGTTCGTTCGAATAACATCGGAAAAAATGAAACGCTCAAGTGAGACTTGAACTCATGACCTTTCCCTTACAGGGGGAATGCTCTTCCAATTGATTGAGCCACACCGGAATCATTTTAAATTTTACTTTTCTTTATATCCGTCTTCAAGTGCGAATCGTAAAAAGGTTGGTAGATGGCTCCACCGTCGCTCTTAAAGACGGATATAAAGAAAAGGAAAATTTGAAATGATTCAGGTGTGGCTCAATAGCTCAGTTGGAAGATTATTACCCCTGAAAGGGAAAGGTCGTGAGTCCGATGTTTTTCGAACATAAAAGTTAGCATAATAAATGCTATAAAAAATCATTCAAATATTAGTTCGTTATTCGGTTCTGAAGCTTGACATACAAAATGCTGGTCACATTCTATTTATTTTATACATAAGAGAGTTTCAACCGGTATCTGTATTAAAAATAATGATCAGTATGCGGGAAATGTTCAATACATTTTGTATATTTATACCATTTTCCGACTCTCCTCTCACGTTTTATTTAATTCTACTATTTCCATTAGTATTTTCAACGGAAATATGCGCTAGTTATATAAAAACATGAGTTTTGAGCTCGAATATCATCGATTTCAAATGTCAATAAACCAATATCTTGTATCCTAGCAAAATACACAATTTTTTATATTGAAAGAACTATTTTCATAGTTTATTTCTAAGAATCGCAGCACATTCAAGCTGTCTGATGTTTTCCGCACGATTTGTCAAAGGAATGCAACACCGGGGGCGTTAAGTGAAATAAATATAGATTAAAACGTACCCTAAGGCAATAGCTTGAAGGAAGCAAAGCACCATTTTACTAAGGCGAAAAATCTCATCACATATTCTCGTCGCGTTTTCTTTACCACTCTGCGATCAATGGAGACGGGATGATAAACAAACTACTCTATTTCTCGCCGGTATATCGATTTATCACACGTCTATGATTAAGATTTATGAGTATAATAATAACGTTTTTTAGATAAATTTTGTGTGATAATACAGCAGAATGTTGAAGACAATTATAGTACGTTTAGTTTGTTTAAGGACGTTATTTCTCTTGTATCGTTTATATTTGGTTGTTTTGAGTCCATAAGGTCTATATACATAAAAAAAATGCTAATTTATTACATACAAAAGTATTTGAAATCATTCGTTTTTGTTATAAATGTAAACATATCATATTTTTTCCACATATATACACCACATCCACTTGCTAGAATCCTGGTATCCTTTTGCTTCTTTTACTTTCTGTTTTCATATAAGTTCGCCAGTTTCGTGTAATCTTGACTTGACCTTTCTTTAAATTGACCTCGATTTGACCGACTTAGGTACGCCTAGATCGACCGTTGCCGGGTTACCCTCACTTCATAAATCTGTTTCGTCAACTTCTTTTTTATAATGAAGTGTCGTTACTATCTAAAAATGTTTATTAACCTCAGATGCAAAGAGAGGGGTGTTATAAATTTGACGTGTCTGTCTGTGGACAGACAGACAGACACAGCTCCCGAAAGGATGAAGCTATTTCAATTTAGTTTTTTTTGTATTATAGGAGATTTATGTGCGAGTGTTCTTAGACATGTTTGATGAAAATCGCGTGAGCCGTTTAATAGTTATAGGGGTTCAAGTGGGGATCTAAATGTTGAATGCAAGCTGGAACAAAATATGAAAATTAAGCTTTAAGTCCAACAAAGTTTTTCACAACTGCCTAGACAAAAACTGTTATCGCATTATACCTACACCTAATTTTCTTTTCATTTTGTTTAGTCACTCCTATTGCAATACATTAATGCCGAGTCAGCGTACCTCCTTAATGTGATTGAACTGAGTATGGTATCAACACTATTGCTCCATTAAAAGTGCCATTATCATTGCCAGTTCTATTTCAAAATATACCCATTAGTGAAAACAAATTGGCAATTTGTTCGCTTCGAAACTAATTTAATTTTTATATACCAACGTTTCACAAAGTATCCTGCTCTGAAAGTACAAATTTGCTTGATATTGATCGCACTTTATCAATATACTAGCTTTAACCCGCGGCCCCGCCCGCGTGGATGTCGGTTATCGTGACCAAACATAGCCTATGTCCTTTCTCATGGTCTACCCCTAAACCAAATTTTATCAAAATTCGGTTCAGTCGTTTAGGCGTGAAAGCGTAACATACAGACAGTCAGACAGGGTTACTTTCTCATTTATAATATTGGTTTGGATTCTGTACATAATTGTTTATATAAAATATCCAATTGTGTGATATTTTTGTCGCCAAAATAATAGGGTTTATCAGTAAAATACTTAGTAGATCTGCTGCTAAAATGTACTCGTAGTATCAAGTGACGTAGACGGGCCCGCTTCGATTCCTTCATGTATTATCAGGGACAGTGGGTGTGGGTGCGCGGTGTCTTATTCTGCGTGCAACACGGAGGACAGAATATGTGGCGTGCAATAATCGACATATTTGGCGACAATACTACATACTATGTTTAGCAGCAGATTTGCAATTTAGAGTACAATCAGCATCAAATTTAACTTGATGAAAAAAGTACTGATCTACTGATCTTAATGCTCTTGGCTTCCCCTCCTTCCTGTTGACTGTTTGTTGTGATGTTTCGTACACACTTTCAGCAATAGCAATACAATATAAATGAATAAAACTGTTTGAATTGTTCTTGATACCTTGATTTTAAAATAGTTTTGAGACGTTATAATCAGTAACGTTCTGACTGTACAAAAATTTGATTACAAATTCAACATTTTCCATGATCGTTCTTATCCACGGACGTGATTGGGCTATTACCATTCTTGCAGAAAGATTAAGATAGGATAGAAACAATGGGTTGAAAAATGGGATCAGATTACCGGCCCTATCTCTCACATCACTTCATTCATAAGGGAGTCAGTGAATAACGACCCTAGCTGGCAGTGATCAGAGCACAGAAAAAATGTGTAAGGTACCTAATTGTTGAAAATATTTTATTATTGTGCATGCATAAAGGTGGGAGAGCCAGAACATTTTTATTGTCTTTATTAATGGCTTCTATGTATTTTAATTATTATAAGTAAATAAATAAAAGTAAATATTACTATAAGTGAGGCTGTTCGGAAAAAATATCGATATCGATTTAAGACTACAACATGACCACTAACTCTTATTAACTTCTTGCAGCTGTCATAAAGATAACTTACAAAAAGACCTGCAATAACTCTTTAATATACCTAGTTTCTGTAGCCCCATTTTAAGTTTAAAATTAATAAATCCTTCCTTTCTTATACTTAAAATCGTGACACAATTTTGGTTCTAAACACCTTGTCTACTAGGTTTTGTTTACGGAATGCTTCTGGGCGAAAGATACTACTATTTCTGCTGTATTAAGAAATACTGTAAGTATATTGATTGTAATAATAGGTATATACCTAGTAAGAATATCCTCTTGTATGTTTTAATCTTAAAATTCATTGTCTTGTAATATTTTAACATAATATCTAGCACGCATAAAACATAATCACTAATAACATTAGATTTCACTAAAAGATAAGTATAAAAGCTTGACTGGACTTTTACATTTATTTGCAGCTTACATTTTAAAAGAATAAATTGTAAATAAGTAAAAAGGTTTCATTTATTTGAGAGCGCCGCGATACGCGTAAGTGTTTACACAAAAGTTTTCTGTGAATACAAACCCGAAAGATTTTTCCAATTTAGCGAAAAAGGCTCGAGTGCTGGAGAGGTCACAAAGCGAATAGTAAAAATACATTCCCTATACGTGACCGTAACTTTCTTTACCAAGGGAGTAGGACCAAACATGACATTTGTGAAAATGCTATTTGAAGCAAGAAAAATATACAAGGCTTGAATGTTATGGCCGATGGACATATACCGTCACTATTTCGTACTTTCTAAAATTCCAATTGTAACTTTATTGTGTACGACGCAAATATAGGCTTTGAAATCAAAACTCGTTCCTGGAGCCTGGCTGTGTTTGTGTCGCAGTTGTGTCGTGAGTTATGTGACGTTAATTTCACTGGAAAGTTATCGTTTTATATAATGCAGATTGCATTTTCATTTGATACGGTCGCGTGTAATGAGGTTAGTATTCTTAGCTTAGAAGTACTAACCTGTGGACTCATATGTACATACTCATAGGTATATATCCGAGCAGTCGAGTTTGAATAGATAGAGTAAAAAGACCAAAGTCCCACCTTCACACCACTCCCGCCACAGACTACATATTTTGTGGGCAGTGATTTGTAAATTCGCAGAAAAGTTGATTGAATCCTACAGCGGCTCTAGTGTTGTGTTTGGTGGAGGGCACGGGTGCTTCGGGAGATATCTGTGTGATCGAAAAGGAGGCTACGTCCGAGTGCCATCACTGCGACGCGAGCGAGGACACGGGGCTGCACACGCTCACCGAGTGTCCGGCATGGGCCGGACCGAGGCGGGAGCTAGTAGCGGCCCTGGGAGTGAGAGTTCTCACCCTCGCCACCTTGCTCACAGCAATGGTCCGCTGCGCGGACGCGTGGGCGGCCGGCGTCTCCTTCAGCGAGCAGGTAATGGTCGTGAAGGAGACGGCGGAGCGGGAGAGGCGGCGCGAGCGAGAAAGACTCGCGGATCGCGCCGCCCGCGCGCGCAGGCAACTCAGGCGTCGGAGGGCACTGACTGACCTCCGTCCCCCATGAGCGCGGGCCTGGGGGTGACGGGTGGAGCCGCCTGTCACCCCAGCAGAAGCAGGCCACGGCGGCGGTGCGCTGAATAGCGCGCCTCCCCATTCCGGGGGCGAGTTGGGGACACCGTTGTCCCCCCTCCTGAAGAGGGCCAGACCGTAAGGGATGGCCCTGGGTCAGCCGGGGTGCGAGGGATATGTCTATGACAACCTCACCTTCGGCCTAGCACCAAGACCCACTGTCGGCGTGCGGTTTTAGTCGGTTCGAGTCCGACATAACCCCCCCTTCCGGCTCCGGCAGGGGGGGTATCCGAGGGGATTTCCGCACGAAAAAAAAAAAGTGTTGTGTTTGGTGAAAGCAGTGACTGTCAACAAACAAAAGTATTAAACACGAACAGAAACCTTTCTCATTTACAATATGATACTACATTTACTATTAATGACACTGAAATACCATTAATATAGGACATTACCTATGTTTTTGTGAAGTAAAGTTTGAGAAGTTACTAAACTACATTATTTTATTTCATCCAACATTTATTTGGTCCCATTTTATTACTATGGCCAGGATCGTTTGCTTTCCTTAATGTGAGTCTTTACAGAGAAATACAAGAAAACACGTCAATTATCTAAGCGATAAAAGCAAACTGGTTAGCGTTGTCGGGCACCAATAATGACACCCGCTCCTCCCACTGCAATTTTCCAGCTCCATAATCAAAACACTCCATACAATATATACGACCGAATATGATACGAACGTATTGTTAACGTGGATCCACAAATCGCTGCCCACCGAAATTGTGGCCTTGACATCGGTGTTTTTTAATAGCACGGAATTGGGTGACACTACGTAGATAAAGGAAAATTCGGATTTCGGTACAAACATGGGTATGTTCCCACTTGTTCTACTAAAGAGTAGAACTGTAGAACAAACGTGACTTTTAGTTCTACTCTTTAGTAGAACAAGTGGGAACATAACAAAAATAATTTATAAAGAATAAAATTAAAGAATAAAACGCTCTTTAATAAAAGATTGATGAATAGTGAATAAGGTTTATTTTACATAATTGTAGCCTGTGCCCTTGGGCTATGTCATATTAATTTATATTATGTGTGTTGAAGGTTAAACCAGCAAGTTTACCTTACTCCTAAATTGATGTGCTCCAGAAATGTCAAGTGTCACTTTTGGTCGACGCAAGTGTAGCCCTGTAGTGTAGAGGGTTACACGGAGAATCTTTATGTGCCATACTGAGGCCCACCTAGCAGAGGTAGAGAGCTGGCAAGGGGCTGTTTCTCCGGATGAAGGCCTGGGGGTGACAGGTACGTCCGCAGCCAAAGCAGGTAAGCTCTTTCCAGCATAATATGGGGCCATCTCAAAAATGTAGATTGCCCAGTGCCGGCTGGAGTGCGAATAAAATAAATTATTGCATGCCTTAACGCTTAAGGAAGTATCTCAAGTCTCATGCTCTCGCTATGTTTTGTTCATCATACTTATTACGACGAGTATACTTACATTGAATGAGGACCAACCCCTGAATACAGAACCCTGACATGACAAAAGAAGCCCTCACTCGTAGTAATTCGATACTTATTAGCTTGCACGTGTTAACGACAGACAAGTGCTATTTGAACAGGCATTGCTACGAAAATCAATTTGTACTATATTGTGTACGTTTGTGAGTTGCTATTTACTTATCAGGCAAGAGTGGACCTTCTGTGTGGAAGTACTGCGTTTTTATTAAGTGACAGAAACACAAAACCATTTCATATATCTAAGTGTCTCCTCGCTCACATCCTATACACATGCTATCCTGTTTTGTAACGATCAGTAAATTACTCCTTTCAAAATTTAAACCGTTTGATTTTTTTATAAAATAACATAACATAACATAAACATAACATAAAATCACGCCTGTATTCCCCGAAGGGGTAGGCAGAGGTGCTAGCACCCCACATTTCGCCAGTTTATGTTTAGGTCCCAATGTAACAGGTGGCGAGCCTATTGCCATCAACCTGGCACTTATAAACCTGCGATAAATACACACATAACTTCGAAAAGCATCGAAAAGTCATTGGTGTGTGCCATGGTAAACCTGGGATCGAACCCGAGACCTCGTCTCAGCAGTCCATTACCCATACCACGGCTGGTACGTAGCCCATACCATACCATTAGGCTACCGCAGATTTATATATAAAATCTAATATAATAAAAAATTATAATAAAAATGTGGGTGCTAGCACCTCTGCCTACCCCTTCGGGGAATACAGGCGTGAGTTTATGTTATGTTATGTTATGCTTAATAAAAAATTGTTGTTTTTACAAATCAATAGTTTTTGCAGGAAATTAACCTCTATTCGTTAAAACTGCATAGCTCACAAATGTTTACATCAACGTTTATATGGAACACAGAGTAATAAGTGCTACACACAGCTGCATATATTGTAAAATAAATTTCCAAGTGACAGTAAACCCTTACATCCCTTGACACGCTTGGATTGCATGGAATATGCAGAGCAAGGCGTCTCCGGTAGGGGCGTAAGTGTGATTAGGTTCTGTTCTCTCTGATGTAAATTTATTATGATACATCTCTTTTCTTACACGTTTTACGTTGGCTTTTTTGAGTATGTTGTAACTTTCATAAATGAAAGTTACTTTTATCATGAATGCGGATGAAAGAGTTGATTATAATGCTTTATTAACCACACTGTACTCTTTATTGTACGACGAATCGGATATCTAAAGGATCGCTTTAAATATATATATTACAAATGAAACTATTTGATAGTCATATCTCTGCCGTATCTCTCTGGGGTAGGTAAAGACAGCAGCCTGCCTTTTGCTGCTGTCCTTACATAATTCGAGCACCTCTAGTGATTATGATAAATTATTTAAAAAACACAAACGAACAATCGATTAGATTATTTGTCTAGTAGGTACCATTCCAACCTAGTGCCACAGTAGAACGAGTCCTATTACTATGAATGAAAATTAACGATGTGGAACTAGTGATGTGTGAGGTGTTAGATAACATTATGTTTTAATAGGTATATTCAAAATAGTAAATTTTTTGTATTCAGTCATCATTTGTAATTTGTGATGTTGTCAATATAATTAGAACTAAAATCTTAACCAACTCTCACTTATAGTTCGAAAAACATCGGAAAAAATTATATGTTAAAGTGATTCCCTTACAGGGGGAATGCTCTTCCAACTGAGCTATTGAGCTACACCTGAATCATTTCAAAATTTCCTTCTCTTTATATCCGTCTTTAAGGGCGACGGTGGACCCATCTACCAACATTCTTACGAACTGTTGGAAGCAATGAAGCATTCCCCCTGTAAGGGAAAGGTCGTGAGTTCAAGTCTCACTTGAGCATTTAATTTTTTCCGATGTTCTTCGAACTTTAAAGTTAGCATAATAAATGCTTTAAAAATTCATTCGCCTCTCACTTAATTATGTATTTACTTCAGGACACATATCTTGGATCTTAGTCGCCTGGCGGCTCGTGCGGATTGTTTTATTCATTTATTTATTTATTTATTTGTTCCACATACTACCAATATTACAGGTTGCTACCCAATGCAATGGCAGTAGACTATTAAAATTAACATGATTAGAATACAATTGATCAATACAACAATAATAAATTAAACCACCAAATTAAATTAAAATTAAAAATTGTCAAAATTTGCATAAAAACATTGCTTATTAACAAGTCACAATTAGGTACAGTCAACTACAAAAGAAGCTTAACAAATTCTAATTTATTGAACACTGTGGCCCCTAAACCTTACATAAAATTGTGAATAAAAAACATTGAATATGAAAATTAAGTTTGTCTTCTGGGAATCATAACACTACATTTACTATAGACAGATGAATTCCATTATAAGAAAGATTTGTACAATATTTTAGTGTTAATCAACTTATGGCGTTGACTGTACAATTACACTATCAATGTCAAGTTCCTCTTTAGGTATTTCATGTTATAGTCATAATAATATACGGTCAAATTAATATACATAATTACAGTTAAATTAATACAATCCATTCCAAATAATTAAAATTAGAATAATCACTTAATAGTGTCAATAATTAATCGGTCATCAAGTCACAATTACTATTACAAAAATGACAAATTCTTATTTAGGTATTTCATGTCAGTCATAATAATCTACCGTCAAATTAATAATGTTACAATTAAATTATAAATAACAATATTATAATATAGTAATAGATAATATAATAATAGATAATATGAATAATCTTATTAACCTTTGAATAATAATTTACCCCACTTATCACTTAGTATTATAGTCATGTTCGCTCAAAATACAGTAACTGGCCCTTGTGAATTCATTCAGTGAGCATGAAAACACGCACAAATCTAGTTTATTCGCCATCATATTGTTCTTTAATAATTTATGCTTGATGAACTTGAGCTCGTCCACCATCATAGTGGCACGCAGCCATGAAACGTGTACTGCGCGTATTAAGCACATATTGAACAATTAATAGGTCCAATTCTACCTCTAAAGGTATAAAACTCGCTCTCGATAAAAACATCCCGCCAAAATGATTAATTGTTAGTTAAATTTCGGCGGGTTACTTTGTATTATAAATTGATCATGAATGCTAACAAATGTGACGCGCCATTTCCATAAATATATCGCGAGTTAGATTATTGATACAAAGTTGGACGAGCCGGTATCTTATTATCCCAAGGGAACTTTTGGAGTTATCGGGATAAAAAATTACCCTCAGGTTCTGATCCGAGTATTCTGAACCTTCACCTAAAATTTATAATATGCGGGTAGGTTCATAAAATAAACATCATATGCGAAAAATAAACAGACTTTGCCAATCCTTTTATTCAATTTTGTTTAAAAAGGCTTTCGGGGAAACATTGAATAAAATGTTTTTGTATCTTTGCAAATATAAAAAGTTAAAAGGTATGACGTTACGGAGTCATATCAAGTTGTAAAGGAAGTTACGTTTTAAAGTTAGGTACTTACTGGATTTTATGTACCAATCTCTGGTGTTTTATTCTTAGAAAGGAGATGGTCACTGGTTTTTTTTCTACCTTGAGGGAAAATCCTTCATGTATGTTATGCTGGACTGATACAAACTAAAACACCCTCACGGTAACGCCTAACAGCCTCACCGTCCTCAGGCCCCCGGTCATGGAGGCCGATGGTCTTCGGCGAAGACACGTCGGCGGCGCCCAAGCCGCCGACTGCGGAACTCGGGTTCTCTCCCGCTCCCGCCCCGCCGCCTCTTAGATGATCACTGGTTACATCGTCAAGTTTATAGCTAAAAGTGGCGAGGGGTGACTATAACCCCAATCTTTACCAGCTTCCTAATGAGTACGATGGAGGGTGACAAACTCAATATAGTAACAAAAAAACCTCGATCGAGGTAAGTTTTTTTTTTGCCACCGAAAATGAATTCTCTAATTCCATTATCTTCACATTATTTTTGTAACATTTAGTTTGCGTATAATAATGCGGCTTGTCTCAGAAGTACCTAAGAGATATAATCTGCTATAAATTATCGCTTACAAAGACTTACGTTTTATTAAGAGCTTACTGAGCTCTCGCGACATTTTCATTTACCGCTTGAGGCTTAATGATAAATTTTCTCAGACACACTCTTGAATAGTATTTATGACTACTAATTTGACGTGGTATGTATCTGGATGTCACCTGATTGAGAGTAGGTATTATACATGCAACATATTCTGACACGTGCTAGGGAGGTCGAAATGCTAGTATTCCAAAATAATTCTAGGTCCTTTGGCACAGTATGCTCACCAAGATAATGCTTTAAAAAATTTGAACATCTTGCTTGAGCACTTGATGTTTAGAAGATTTGCTACTGGAACCCCAACACGTGATGCCCTGGGAATTTCACACATCCATAGACCCGGGCAACCACTTTCTTCAGTTGGACCGTGGCTTGTCAACCACCCAAGTGGCTGTGCAAGTGGTCTGTTCCACCGGGCCCAACAAAATAAATGGTGAATCCAACTCAGAAGTATTTGTCTTTTATTTATCCTTCTCTGAAGTTAGAGATTATGGTATTTTATCATGACATATAAAAGTATTTCGGGGTGGTAATAGTGAAGCCACGTTTGGTATATTGCTATAAATCAAGCCAAAAACGATCAGGATCTTGTTGGAACAATTCCAAAAAGCGTCAGGAAATATTTAGTCTGATTTGTTTTTGCGCATTGGTAAGCATTTAATGTACCTACTTTAGCGTCAATGTTAAATATTTATAGGCACATAATAGTATTGACTGTTAAAATTTAGGTGGTAGGACACATCACGGAGGACGGATTTCCCTCTTCATGGGACGCATCCTGTGCTGTTTGCAAAAAGTCCAGTTGGCGCAGTATGTACCATTCGCACAAGTTACAATTCTTACAACGCTCCATTCATACAATTTAACCGTAAACCATACTAATATTATAAATGCAAATGTAACTCTGTCTGTACTTTCAGGCCCAAACCACTGAACCGATTTTGATGAAATTTGGTACTTGGAAATTTGAGAAAGGACATAGACAATGTTGGTCACGATAACCGACATTCACGCGCGCGGAGCCGCGAGCAAAAACTAGTCTAAGTTATAAATCTAGCATGAAAGTTTCTAAGCATAAATTATATAATAATAAATTATTCAACAATACACAACATGTTATGTGTATGCAGTACACAAATGCTTCAACAAATTACTTCTATTTTCAAAAAGGTAGAAGATATTATTTTTGTCAGTTCAGTTAGTTTACGGTATCTAATATGGCCAGTATTTAATCTTTTAACATGCAAGGAGCTGATACCATATATTCAAACTTTTGTTTCCTTCCTTTATAATTACATAGGTATACATACTATTCCCACCTTAGGGAATCTCTATGCTGTGGGAACTTTACGAACCTACAATTAACGGACACAAAGTTTAGTAATTTATTATGGACTGTACTTACTTCCTATGCGACGGTTCCTTGAGTCAAAATTCTGTTTAATTTAATTATACACATTCTAAAATGAAATTAGATACCTGAAATACCACAGTGGATTTTAGTGCGCCATTTCTTCTCCACCAGTACCTTGGAAGTGGTAGTAAACTTAGCAGAAGTAGAATTATTATATGTCTACTGTGTCCCCCAATATGTGAATATGTAAGTCAATGTAAATATTTACTGTCCATTATATAACTGAATTCTACCGAAATATTAATAGTATGTATGTTTTATTATTTAATATTCTCTCTCTAGGTACTCATCATATTTATTTGTAATCATCTACACATTAACATTATGAATCAAAGTACACCAACTGCCCCAAATCTCTTCATCTGTGTCTCTCTCCATCCCATGGTTGCCTGTAAGAGATTGCCTCAGTGCGATAAGGCCGCCAATTGTGTACCACATAAACTTGTATTATACTTAATTTGATATGTTTTATATATAATTGGTAATCAATAAAGAGTTCTTTATTATTATTTTGTTATTATTATTGACGTCAATAAAAAATAGCCATATTGTATCCCACCCGGTAGTGCAGAATAGGGTGCCACTCTATCTCTTACTGTGGGTGTGTTAGAAGGCGACTACGGAATATACTCCATTTATTTACTATCGGGTAAACATATAGCCCAGAAATGATTGCCCACTTGACGACAATAGGCGGCTTGCCCCCTATTACGTGAGACCGAAAATCACAGCGAAATCTTGGTCTTAATACACCTCTGCCTACCCTTTCAGGGATTTACAGGCGTGATTATATAATGTACTCAATTCTGAGTTAAGCTCGCCTTTGTACATACATAATATTGTTTTACGTATTCCACAATATTTCACAACATTCTACACAACGCTATCTAGACCCATGGTAAGCTTTTATAGCTTGTGTTATGGAATCTAGAATGCGGATAAACTTACTTAAATACTTTTTTTGGTAATATACATAGAAACACCCAGACCAAATGCAAATAGCCATATTCTTGCATACAAATATTTGCACTAAGCGGGGATCGAACCCGCGCCGCGCCTCCTATGCTTGCTTGCTATCCTTGTTTCTATATCATTTTTAATGTGTACAATAAAGAATTAAGAATGTATGTATGTTAATGAGAAACAAAACCATGTTCTATATTGAATAAAAATCATTGATTGACTACCAGCGTATATAGTACAGGATATTAATAGACATATACAATTTTATCGATGTTAATACCCCTAGTTATGTAACCCTTGTCCCATAATGTAATAAAGACCGCCATAAAAGTGCTTTCACACACTACTTAAGTACATAGGCCGATGTTTGCCTGAACCGTCGTGTCGGGAAGTCATCGGTCAGGGCACAGGTCGGTCACGTCGGTCACTGTCTCGGGTGATGAAATACGCCCGCCTCACCTAAATCACTTCGTTTAACCTGAATAACGACGCTAAGCTGGGGTTACACTGATGTGCTGTATTACACGGTTAGCTCCTCGGTATTTTAGTGGTTTTATGAACAAGTAGCGATAAATTAAATTGTTTCAATAAGTTAATCAGGGCTGTTAGATGGAAGTCATTCACACACATAAAATAAAAAATAAAAAAGCAATAAAAGTCATGAAGAGAGATTTGCTCTCCTCTACAAAGGAGTTTGATCAGTAATGGTGGTCATGACCTGTCAGTGACATAGGTATTCTTTCTTTCAACATATGTACAGTCGACAAAGGAGATGAGGTTCCACTTTTTCATATAAAGTTGTATGTCAAGGTGGAACCATATCTCCTTTGTTGACCGTACAAGAATTTATAATGGGCTATTTGACAATTTTTTTTTTACTTTCGAAAAATTACCATTGTCTTATAATATAATGAACTGTAAAAGTAAAATTTTCGTACGACAAATAGTTTTCAAGATATTTGATTTTGAAAATTTCAATTTGTCGCGCCGCCCGAAAATGCTCCATACAAAATCGTTCTAAATTGTGACGTCACGCTTCGGTAGCGCGTAGTGAAAATGTATGGAGTGCAAGATAATATCGCATTTATCTCGGTCTACGTTGCGTTTACACTTATATAGTTCGTAATAAAAGTTATTTAAAATTTAATGAGGAATCTAGAAAGTTATATAGGTATTTGAATTGAATTTGATTGTTTATATTTAGACTTTTTTTGGGAATTTCAAGTAATGAAAAGTCATAGTTTCAGTTTAGATATGCAATATTTTTTTTGCAAGGCGTATTTTTTCACAACAAGCTATCTTATTAACTAGTATTGGGAAGAATCGACGACTTAGTCAAATACCCCCTATTTTTATTTTAGGAAGATCGATTAAATAGTAAGTAGACCAAAAGATCTTTCTGAAAAGTAACTTTATAATACGAGGGTCAAACTGAAAGTTCTTAGAACTGGCCACTTATAAACAATATAATAAAAAAATAATTCTAAAATTTGAAAATACAACTCTTTGCCAATATTACTGAGTATATATTTCATTCATTTATCATTTGTTTTACGATTTGGCGGCAAATTGAAAATTGTCTGTGTCACGTTAACATGAATTTAACACGAGAAAATTTTCGTGCAATGATTTTTAATGACTTTCGATGTCATTTAAGTCAACAAGAAAGTTATGATAGACTACGATTGGCCTTTCACGATGAAGCCCCATCTCGTGCGACTGTTTACAACTGGTTTAATGAGTTTAAACGTGGTCGCACTAATCTCACTGATGATTTACGTGAGGGACGGCCTTCTACGGCGACGACTGAAAATAACATCTGTGTTGTGCGGCGTATGATAGAGACTGACAAAAGAGTGACCTATCAGCAGATTCGGACAAGCTTAGGCATCGGTATGAGTCAAGTGCACAGAATCCTCCACGAACATTTAGCGGTCAGGAAGCTTTGCGCCCGGTGGATACCTCATAATTTGACTGAGGCTCAAAAACTCCATCGTGTGGATTGGTGCCGTAAGATGATTGAAAGATTTAACGGAGGTGACTCTAATGCTGTGTTCGACATACTAACAGGTGACGAAAGCTGGATTTACTGTAATGATCCTGAAACCAAAAGACAATCTGCTCAGTGGGTGTTTCCTTTCGAGGAGTTGCCAACTAAAGTGAAGAGAGATCGAAGTGCGGGAAAAAAATGGTGGCCTCGTTATTTGGAAGGATAGATCATTTCGCAACAATTGTGTTAGAGGGTCAAAAAACAGTTTCTGCAGAATGGTACACTACCAATTGTTTACCACTTGTCTTGGAAAAAGTTCGAGAGAAACGACCTCGCAGTAGGATCCTCCTTCACCACGACAACGCCTCGTCGCACACCGCCAAGCGAACGATCGACTACTTGGCGACATCAAACGTTGAATTACTGGGTCACCCGCCGTATAGCCCGGACCTCGCGCCTTGTGATTTTTATTTATTTCCAAAAATTAAAGAAAAACTTAAAGGAAAGCGGTTTATGAATGCTGAAGAAGCGGTGGCTGCGTATCGCGATGCCATTGAAGAGACCCCTAAGGACGAGTGGGCAAAGTGCTTTTCCCAGTGATTCCATCGCATGCAGCGGTGTATTGACGTGAATGGACAATATTTTGAAAAGATATAATAAAACTAATAACTGGCTAATGTAATCAGTTTTTGATTTTCTAAGAACTTTCAGTTTGACCCTCGTAGCAATTTTTTTTTGTGATATAATTAATTACAAAAGAAATCGCTGTGAATAAGAAAACATGAGTAGTTTCAACGGAACAAGCTTTTAGATAGGTAGTTGAAAGCAGACTGTATTATTTGAATTTATTTAGTACTAGCCTTGGCCCGCGGCTCAGCCCACGTGGATGTCGGTTATCGCGACCAAAACCAGCCTATGTCCTTTCTCAAGGTCTAATCTACCCTTACACTAAAATTTCATCAAAATCGGTTTAGTGGTTTAGGCGTGAAAGCGTAACATACAGACAGACAGACAGACAGAGTTACTTTCACATTTATAATATTAGTATGGAAGTATGGATACCTAAAGACAGAAAGTAAATGTAACGTTATTTCTGTTCTCGTTATTCTTAAATATCATTTAGTTAAGAGCTTTTATTTAGAGTTGTTTCGCATCACGAATCAATTATCTAAATACTTTAAAATTCTGTTATTTGTGCCTAAAGAAAAGTCTAAAACATTAATTGAAATTATAGTTTGTGTAAAACCTACTCTTAGAGATGGATCTAATTAAGATTCTGTCTGCATTAAGCCTTTTTGAACTAAAACAAGCTGGCTTACATAAATAATTCATATTTTTGTATATTTAAATTCTTCATATTTATTGTTAAAGGTTAAATGGGCGAGGTTAAGTAAATTACAAAGACAAGAGAGAAATAATTAAAAAAATTCCTACCAAAGGTTGACTGATATTAATTAAGCAAAATTTGGCTAATTTCTTAAATTATTATTAAATGATATGTCAGCTTGTCAGTGAGTGGTATTTAGGGTTAGGTAAATCAGTCCTCTATGTGATTATTAACTAAATTATCTTTTATTAGCTTTGTGGCTCCGCCCAGGTGTATATCGGTTATCGCGACCAAATAATAGTATAGGCTATGTCCTTTCTCATGGTCTAATCTAACCCTATAACAAATTTTATCAAAAAATAGTGGTTTAGGTGTGAAAGCGTAACATACAGACAGACAGATAGACAGAGTTACTTTCGCATTTATAATATTAAGCATGGATAATCACTATGTCATGTTATTTTCTACTTGACTGTTTATTTATCAGTTCAAAGATGTAGATGTGTATGTTCCTAAAATAATCTGACCCCCAATAGGACGAGTAATAATAACGTTAATATTCGAGTATTGCATACCCGATTGTACATTTATTATTAGGTAAAGGTACAAAATTTCTATGCATAAAAATATTACCTCCAGCATAAAGTCTTACATTCCTTTAGTGACTGCTTGACATAAGGGGATATCATCGACTAGGGATTTCTAAAATATGGAAAGTATGTGATCTCCTTTTCATTTTTAAAGGTCATGGAAGCCCTACAGCTACACCTATGGGTCTCGAGGGGATAACACATATCAAATATTATTAAAATGAATATTTTCTTTGGCAACATGACATAATATATTATTTTATGAATTGAAGAACTTCGATGTTCCATTGCCTTCAAAATGTTTATGGCACTTTTTATTTTACCAGATATTATTATAAAAAAATATTGTGATAAATTTTTCGTACCTACGTAATACTAAATTTTATTTTAGAATTTACGTGGGCGTAATTTCACTGATAGCTGTGACAGACCTCAAGCTATATTTTTTGAACTAAGTAAAAATCTAAATAGATACATTTTTAACAGCTATTTCTTATGATAACATCGAAAGTTACACATTATTATGCATTAAAATGTAAAAAGAATTTTGTACTTAAATATTAAGAACGCACTCGCAGTTTGGGCGTTTGAATTTATCATATTTCAAATTAGTGTTACCACAGGTTAACTATTAATTAGTTGACCAGTGTGGCTTCACAGTAATTAATATACCTTATAGTATCTACCTATACATATACAATATCGTGGTCATTACGCAACGCCCACTATGTATAAAATGTTTATTAGTACGTACCTATTAAAAGCATTTGTAACTGACGAAACCCAATCAAAAGAACGATTATCGTTATTAGTTTTTGGTGAAAAATCCAGCTGTTTAAAATAAGAAGCTATGTATCGCTTTTTTTGTTTTTTTGAAGGATAACAGATTTGATTATGGGTAAGTACCTACCAGAAAAATGTGGCAAAGGTTACCTACTCGCGAGGTTGTAATAGTTTAAAGAACTATCAGTAATAAATTAACCAACTAATCGGCAATATAAATCTACCTAGTACACAAAAATAATAAACCTTGTTACTGGTTAAACAATCAAAGCTAACAAATTAGTCTTGATTTTGTATACCTACTAACTACTACTTTGTTTTAATATTGTTGAAACTATAATACGCTCTCGGGTAATAAAGTGTGAGTAATTTGAATAATATAACAAAGGATTCCTGACTTTCTCATGGGCATAGTGGTACTTACAACAATTTATTAAAATCATAGTTTCCTACCTTATACAGTATCCTTTTAAAATTGTTTTAACGTAAGAAGTCAGGTGAAAAACTAATAATTTAATCAAAACTATGAAAGATGTCGATAAAAAAATTGTATGACCAGCAAAACTGAAAGAAATCAGGGTCTACATTATAACTAAAATAAACAAGATATTCTTGAACAGCGTATCTCCACAAATGACTCAACAGTTAAGTCTCACTAACTTATCCGTTGAGTCATTGGAACAACACAAATTGGTGCACCCTTTTGAAAGTTTAGTTTATTCGAAATAAGACCCCTTCTTCTAAAGAAGTCGATAATTGCGTGCGTCACTTTCTATTTGACATTTCATTTAGGGAATCTTACTTTGAGATTACTTATTCTGTTTACGAAACACGTAATTATGCGTAGTTTGTGTATTTTAGTCAAATCCTAGGGCCCGATTCACTGACGCCACGTTTCTCATACGCGTGATGATGTAATGAGTACCTACGATCTATCAAAAGAAAACTTGGCAAAACTTACACCCATCCCGTCACCCATACAAATGGCTCAGACATCTTTAGTTATAGATAACTTCTAGAAAATTCACACTGATGACCTATTGATGGAAAATTTTCAGTTAGAGAGCAAGTCTCTAATAAAAAGATAGGTACAGTAACAAAATTAGCTAAGAACTGCCAGAGGTTGGTAAGCATACGCCACCACGAGCAAACCACTACTCTGTGCAATAGGTTTGAAGTCAGAGACATCGTATGGTAGGTATTAGTTCGTTTAGTCTGTCCGACTCTGTGCGAGGAAATGAAAAATGAAATTTAATTGAAAGTTAATTGAAGCAATACTGGTTTATTTTATTTATGTAAACTTTTTGCACAAATACAAATTGATTGTACAAAGGCAGACTTAATGCCATGGGCATTTTCTGCCAGTCAACCTCAGTCAGGTTAGCCTTAGGATTTTTGATCGTACTAACTCGTACTACAAGGGTATGGCCGTTGGTCCTAGTTGCAATAGAAACTACGGTATTTGTTGGAGTCTTAAAAATTCAACAGGTTGAGGTCAGATAATAGTCAATTCACAAAAAAAAATTCAACAAGTTCGTAGTCGTTCGTAGTTGACTTCTAAGGTCATCTTGCTAGGCCGAAGGTGAGGTTGTCTTCGACATATCCCTTGCACCCCGGCCGACCCTGGGCCATCCCTTACGCTCTGGTCCTCCTCGGGAAAGATATGACGCCTGTATATTACAAAAAATTCCTTTGATCAGATCGCGACGACAAAGACAACGATCAATAAATTATGTTATGTTAAAGTAACTTGTTACTAAAGATTGAAATCAGGCTGTTTTCATATGCAGCTTAAAACATTGCTTGGCGAATACTTATATCAAGCTTCATTAAGTTAGTCAACGCCTTACTAATTAAGGTGTATGTGTTAAAGCACTCCCTTCATGCCTTTTATACCTCTTAAAAATTCTAAGAAAGTAGGTGGGAATTCACTCGCATTTGCCTACGATTACTAATGACTTACCAACCGCAACTATGTGATTATGTTGTTAGTTCGTACTTATTAGTAGTTGGTAAATCCCACTTTTATGAATTTAGGTATTAAGCTGCTATAGTTGGTTTCTTAGACTTTAATGTGACCAATATAGAAGGAATATTTTCCAGTAAGCACTTTTCACGAATATTTATTTTATGTAAGTATTTTGAAATAACACTGTTGACACGTATTGAGAACACTTGTATTTTTTCCACAGTATTTATTATTGAACCTGACCGGTTTCGCCTTACGGCATTCTCAAAGGTTAACAATTTAGCAAAGGTTTTGGATGTTTGGTTAATTTAAACCTTTGAGAATGCCGTAACCGGTCAGGTTCAATATAATAATACTGGGCAAAAAGTTCATAGTGTTCTCAATATGTGTAACAGTAAATTCCACCAGGTGCCATCAATCCACAGTATACATAGTTTAATTGTTGACCTTTACATACAGAAATCATGGAAGTGGGCACGCAAGTAACCTATTGATTAAAGCAAAACGGATCAGGTCAGTCCTAGGATGTTAGATTGTACCTAGGTAACACCGCGAGTCCGCTTTGTGTCTCGGAGAGCACGGCCGTTGGTCCTAGTTGCGATACTAGGAGCAAATAGAAACAAAACACCCGTGACTGATAAAGCATTCTCACTTTGTCATATTTTTCCATGAAATATACATACATAATAATCACATATGGTTGTTGAAACATGTTACAACTACATGTATGCGTTATGAGATGTGTTGAGGTGAAACGATTGAATAAAATATATCTCGACGAGGCTTATGATGTTGTACTGTGAAATGTTAAAAAACAGATATTTTCTAAAGTTTGCGCAAATGTCACTCATTGAAATAAAACCACTTTTTACGGATTCTATCGCGATATATTTGTTATTATTTACTTTTTAACCCGACGTTTCGGCTGCTTTGCAGCAGCCATGTTCGCGGTGTGACTCATGATGGTAGTTGTCACATAGTTTGAAAGTTTGAAGTATAAATTATCACAAAATACCCGAATCATGGTGAATTATTGGTGTTCTTATTTACGCAGAATGAGCTCACTGTGTTGTTAAGTCTTGCTGGATTTTGCTGCTTACTGGGTTTGATTAAGTGGATGACTGGGTCCCAAGCTGGTGGTACGTTCCATCCATCCTCTCTATTAAAATTTGGGTGTTTTTTAATTTCAATAGCCTCGCGGATCATTCTAGGAATATATCGATGTTCGTTGGCGAGTATCTGTGGTTTATCAAACCTTAGGTAATGGTTGGTGCCTTTTTGCGCGTGTTCACATACAGCTGACTTTGTTGAGCGTTGGTGTTTTATGTCAGCTATGTGTTCTTTGACCCGAGTGCCAATGCTTCGCTTGGTTTGACCAATATATGATAGCCCACAGTCACAGTCTATTTTGTAGACCCCTGCATCTTGTAGAGGTAGTTGGCACTTGACAGATGGTAAAAAATTACTTATCTTCGTTGGCGGCTTGTAGTATGTGATGATTGAAGCTCGCTTCAAGATGTAGCCAATCTTGTCAGTGACCCCTCGTACATACGGTAGTACAGCAGGGTGGCGTTCGACCGTGGCTGGTTTTTCTCGGGATCTGTGACTCAGGCGCGGTGGTCTGAGCTTGTTGTCTTGCAGTACTTGCTTGACATGTTGAAGCTCAGCGTTCAGGTGTTTCTTGTCACAGATCCCACGGGCTCTCTGAAACAAAGACATTCCTACGGTAGCTAACTGTTTAGGGTGGTGGTGAGATTCACCGTTTAAGTACCTAACAGTATGAGTCTTTTTCCTATACACAGTGTGGCTCAAGGCATTATTAGGATTTCTGATAACAAGAACATCTAGGAAAGCTAATGAATTATTTGCCTCTGATTCCATAGTGAATTGAATGTTGTTATTAATGGAATTAAGATGGTTCAGGAATGTATACACTATCTGTATAACTGTAAATAATAACAAATATATCGCGATAGAATCCGTAAAAAGTGGTTTTATTTCAATGTTAAAAAACAGTTTTTTTTACTTTGTGTATTTCATACGATGTACAATATCTGATGCAGCTGCGGCAGATATAGATGTCGCCACGCGATACTCTTCCTGAGCAGTTCGATGATAAAAATGTTGACTTTTTGGGATGTTTATAAATACCTACCAGGATAAACCACATATATATCACTTGGTATTGTTACGGGAGACGGGTAACGGGATTGGAAATAAACAGCTTCGTACATGAGACCGCATTATTTACACACCCCAACAGCCAAATCTCGAACACAACACTCACGGCGCGACTATACCGCACGATGCACTGCTGCACTTACCGTCTGTTTCGCGACACTCACAGCGCGACTGTACCGCACGATGCAGTAGGAGGTCACTGCGCTTACAGTTTTATTGGCGACACTCACAGTGCGACTGTACCGCGAGATACAGTAGGAGGTCACTGCGCTTACAGTTTTATTCGCGACACTCACAGTGCGACTGTACCGCACGATGCAGTAGGAGGTCACTGCACTTACAGTTTTATTCGCGACACTCACAGTGCGACTGTACCGCACGATGCAGTAGGAGGTCACTGCGCTTACAGTTTTATTCGCGACACTCACAGTGCGACTGTACCGCACGATGCAGTAGGAGGTCACTGCGCTTACAGTTTTATTCGCGACACTCACAGCGCGACTGTACTATCACTGCACTTTACTGTAGGTACTTCACTCTTTTCCCACTTTTCTTCCTTTTTCCTTCTTCTTCTGTTCACTTTGAACTCCCAAACTTAACTGTCCTTTCACCGCTCTGACAGCTCCTTTTATACCCTTAATTTCGATCGTATTTCGATATTCATTTTATTATTTCTCTAGAACTTTCTATGATCTACTAGAAGAGCTTAACTATATTTTGATCTTCATTTCGTTTCTCATTTTTATTAGTCTTCCAGAATATTCTGCTAATAACTAGAAGAATTTAAATATAGAATCTTCGGTTATCTTTACCAAATAAAGATTTACATATATTAGAAAAACACAAAAACCACACTATCGAAACACCAGGATTCGAACCGTCGACCGTCGTTTTGGCAAGCCGTAGGCTACGCTATTCAGCCACAGCTATCACTAGACAGTATGTTCGAATTTACCGTTCCCACGCTAAGCCATGTTACGTCACATTCGTATCAGTATCTATGCGAATAAACTTATATAGGCCCTATTATCTATACATTTCCTGCCTCCCTATAATCTAATGGTGCCACTGAACTAAGCTTAATTTGTCACATAAGCAAAACGTTGCAATGCCACCGTCAGATATTTTGGTTACCATTGTTATTTATCCTAATTTGGAAGCAAGTAAACGGTTCGGTACTTATCTACTCGCTTGTGTTCAAATACGTTTTAAATTTCAGACATATTGTTCTGAAAATGGATACCTAACCAGAATAACATGCACAACCAACAAAGCATAAAATCATTCTAACCTATTCTGCCTTGAGGCACATTCGCTACACAACATGAACTGGATAAGACCCTGTCAGTTGTAGACAAGTTTCCAAATATGGTACACAAGAGTATTTCATTTATTTTATTAACGTACTATCCTCCTGACCGTGACTCAGCCCGTGTGGTTTTTTTTCATGTCGCTAGTAGGTATAGCAGTTAGGATATCGGGCTTATAATCGAGAGGTTCCGATTTCTCTTTCTGGCAATTAAACTACCAATGTAAACTTACTCCCAACCCAAGTGATTTATCTCGTCGTTAAACAAGAACAAGAAATTTAGCTTCGATAAAGAGTTTAACAGGAATACTAATAATTTGGCCTAGGATTTTTTTGATAGAATATGGAAGAAAACATTAGTAGTATAACATTATTAAGTAAAAGTTTTAAAGAAAGAATTTAAAACACATTATGCAGCATAATGTAGTTAGGTACGCGGTATTGAAACATTTCGTTGATGATCGTCATCAACGAAATGTTTGGCATTAAGTATTCTTGAAAGAATACTGGTTCATTTAAAAGCATTTGCCATTTTTGCTATCCTCTCTAAAGCTTATAACGTTGAATAAAGCGTGGATCGTTTGACTGGTAAATTCTTTGAACGCTTACGATCGGTATATTCAAAGACTGCATTGTCAAAGATTTTCCAATTCAATATCATTTTGTACCTAGAGCTAATTGAAGAACTTACGTCTTAACAGTTCAATGTTGATTAATAACCTTGGTTCTTATCAATTTCTGCAAACTTCAAATTGGTTTTATAGGTTTCGACCTCCGGTACGATGGTAAATATGTGGGGCTGCTGTATAAGCTGTCCTAGGATAAAATTCCAGGTCTAGTAGAATTTATTTGGGTGTCGGTGTCGAGAAGGTTGAGCGAGTTTGAGGCAGTAAGAAAGCAAATAGTGCGTTAGTGGTAAAGACCAAAAAAAAAAGAATCTCTTGAGTTTAGTCTCGACTTTTAAAATAAATAGGCATAAACAATCTACTTGACACGATATTATGGAAATGATTATATTATAAACTCAAGTATCATTGAGTGTTTTAATTCAAAATGTAAGTAGATGTAAATAAAAAACAAAAGTTATTCTCAGCATCCATTCACCTTCATTACCGTATAATTTGACGTAAGATAAATAATTATATCGAACGAACCTCGTTAAATGAGAAAAGCATTTATCATTATTTCTGTAGACGCTTTAAAGTAAATATTTCACCGAGCGAAATCATAATAATTTTGTGTTCGTCTCTTACATATAGGTTCCACTTTATTGATACGATATCATTTATTGTGAGAAAGAGGAGCAACCCTCGCTCATACATCAAATGAACTAAGACTTTGTGTCGAACACACTCGTAAGATAGGGCGATAGGACGTAAATATACCGCTTTTTCAGTTTCCTTTCATTTAGATACGGTTGGTCTCGGTCCTTTATCCCCTTTCCTCAATTTTGTCTTCATCTTTCTGCCCTACTTCCATGGCCGCATTACTTAATACAATGAATTTTTTTGTCCTTAACTCACTTGAATGAATTCTTTTAACATTTTTTCTTTGCAAATCCAGCTGAATCTTCTTCATCTAGCTCCCACTTAAGCGGATTTAATTTCATGAATCAACATCATCTTCATAAAACGAAATCCTATGTACCTACCTAAGTACGAATTATATAATTTTTTTGCTGAATGGTCAGGTCAATACAATTATAGATCAACGGCGAGAAAATGAAACTCATAACTTTTTATCTGTTTTTATTACTATGTTTGTATTCTTATAAATTTGTTAGATAACATATTTAAATACATCTACATTTTGATAGTTAATTACACAACCCTTTTGTTAACTACTCGTAAGATGATGTCGTTTAAGAACTTTGCCAAAGTATTCTGAATACATGAAATGTTTCTTTGGCTGTCATTACAAACATAACATTTAAATCTTGTATTTACACTGTCAAATATTTACAAATTTTCATCTAATATTTACATATTAATCTAAATCTTACAATTAAACATGATTTAATTTATTAAATCTTGAAATACAAAGATATAATAGCCCAACTCTATAAAAAATCGAACGAAAAATTAACATTCAATAGAATCAAACATGTCTTTGACAATTTTTCAATATTTATCTAAGACTAAAACAGATGTAAATATCTACAAAGTAATAAAGATTTGATATTGACACTTATAGCAGTCAAACTTGCTTTTCTTTCTAATAGAACTAATTCAATTGTTTTTGTCCTTACTGCTAACTTATGTAAGGAACAAGGACGAACGTAGAATAAAACAAAACTAACTGAGAGCACTGTTTAGTACCAATCTGGCGAATCCAGTACAAGAAATGAACTTGAAAGGAATGAAGCCGAGGTACGTAATTTGTTCCTTACTGTCACTTGGAATAACTTTTTGTTAGGATACCTTTTTCTTCTGGTTTATAAGGCAACCCTAATTCTAAACTTTGATTGCACAAACTTTACTCAGCAATAAGACCGTTCAAATGTGAAGAAGTGAATCGAATTTCAGAAAAAGTTACGTACAAAAAAGATTTTCAGAACAGTTTTTGTACATGAGTTCTGATTTATGGAAATGAATATAATAAATATTTCAAGCCACAAGTTCCTTTCATACAACATAACGTTTTTTTTAAGTAGGTATCTTAAACATTTCGACACATGGCGACCAGCGTTTAGAAACTGAATTAATTCAGGCACAATTTACTTCGAGTC
This sequence comes from Eilema sororculum, assembly GCA_914829495.1. Classification (NCBI taxonomy): domain Eukaryota; kingdom Metazoa; phylum Arthropoda; class Insecta; order Lepidoptera; family Erebidae; genus Eilema; species Eilema sororculum. Next base: position 10,451,746 of record OU618552.1, on the reverse strand, counting down.
TGAGACCTCTATAAATTCTTAAATCTTTGATAGAAGACGAAGTAAAATCGTGTGCAGTAGCTAAGGAGTCAACTGAATTGCGTCTTATTTTCTGTTTGATATCGCTAGAGAGAAAATCATTCGTATTTTTTTACAAAAGTACCTACCAGCTTTTTTGCTTCTGATATAGCGGTAATAGAATTTAAACTTTTCAACAATATTCTACAAGATCGTCGTAGTTTAATGTTTCAATGCTTCATCTATTCACAAATTATCGCAAATTGAATTAATAATGGTGAAATTCATGCAACAATGAGTGTTATTGTTGTACTAGTTATATTGTTTTGTCAATAGACGATACGAACATATGTACGATATCTTTTTTTACTTGAACTGCTCTTTTTTCTGTAAAACATCTTTTTATATTCTGCGATGCTATCAATTTACAAATAAGTCATTGTTAGCATTAACACTGTGTTACTTTTCCAAAATGTAATATTTTTGGTACTTCTATTCATTTGTTTCTACAGTTATTTTACCTAACTTTTTTTTCTACATTGCCTTGCTTATCATTACTTGTGTTCTATCTCAGTATTTGAAGATCGGTAACGTGGCAAAGAGAGTAACTGGCGGCTTAGATACGAACCCATAGATAAGCCTCTTGGTTCGATTGAATCGCGCTATATTCTTGTTGGAATAACGAAATCGATTTGCTTGTAATCCACCCACAGGATTAACATTACCAGTATAGTTAGCTGCAAGGACAAAAGAGATTCAGCTCCAAATAAGTCATCAGAGAGATTATGTCCTACGTGTCGTAGTAATCTCAACGGTCGTAATTAATCGCAACCAATGTAACTATATAGCCCATTATATAAATTATATAATAAGAAAAATAACAAAAATATCCTATTCGAGCTGATAGCTTAATTATACCTATACTATTGCTTTATCAATTTACATTTATTCCAGGAAACAATATTATGTCTATATTATCGTTGTTTTTGAAATAATTCAAATGTAAATATTTTCATACAAGATAACAAAATTCGAATCCCCAACTTAATTCAGCTTGTTCACTCAATCATGTAAAATACCTCCTCAGTTCAAAACATTTTGGGAGATCACTTTTTCATTAATAGGTCATCTTGAAGTCACCGCCGCTTTGGAGGAAGCTGTCGTAAATTTTGAAAGGAATTTCATGAATGTGTTGACGGAAAAGATTAAAAAAATGAACGATGGGATGGTGATATACCGGGCGAGGATTAAGAGAGCAATTATGAATGTGGGTTTGGGTTGTTGAAGTGTGGCGATGGTAGCGAAGGTGAACAAGACGCCACTGTTCAGGCTCGGTGGCGTTGATCCGGAGCTCTGCATAGCAGCTGGTCTCTCTCCACTCAGCACGTGGACGATCACCGACGCTGATTCTGTGTGACAATAAAAAATAACGTTTAATATTTGCTACTTAGAAACCGTATTTTGCTAATAGAGGACTGAAAAAATTTACTAATATACAGGTAGATATTATAGTATTCGTGATAGTTATGGTTAGGTTAGTCAGCATCAGAAAGATGTTGAATAACAAAGTATTCAAAATGATCCTAAATTCTTTTTTTTACCCCCTTCGAGTAGACTGATTGTTCTGATATTTGGCACACACCTTCATTTTGGACAATAATACCATTTAAATCAATAAAACAGTCTGATTTGCTATTATTACGAGAGTTTAAAGATCATTTTGAGACTTATTCGCAAGATATTTCTGGCGCTGACTGTACGTATACGTACGAAATGACAGCACACCGAAATAAAAACGTCGTACACAGTTTTTTAAAGGTTGGATAATGTAAAGGTGCAACCGTATTAAAATTAGTGGGTTTTTTTAAATTGTTTTATTAGTTTCATTGAAGCCTAGGTACATCGCATATGAATTTTCGATCTAATAAAATCAGACAGCAAAAAACATACCGATTTTATTTTTACCCAGACTCTTTTGATTATTTACTAATAATACCTTTTGATCTGGGTGAATAATATATTTTGATACAGGATTTTATACAACGTCTAGACTGACTGATCTAAATATTAATCTCAAACCGTACTTTGTTCGCATAATGACAAAGTATTTTAATTTTGGAATTTTCTTCATCTATCTCTCACTTAAGCGGATTTAATAAACAAACCTAAAAAAATCTACATATACCTACTTGTACCTAGATCTATAATATAGATATATAATAAGGCAAAACCTTCACATGTACCTAGCTATAATTTATATACCCTGATTCTCGGTCAAAACTAACGATTTGCATGTTTTTTTTCTGTTGTATCGGTACCACTTATCATCCGTTGATTTTGATTAGACGATTAACTGCGACCTTGAATATAGCCTGGAATAACATAGGTCATTGTTTATCCCGGGAATCTATGGCTCATCAGCTATTATTGTATAAATAAGTGCATTACGAGCCCAAACGCAGTTTATATAATTCAGTTTTATAATTAAGAGAAAAAGCCGGACAAGTGCGAGTCAGACTCGCTCCCTGGGGGTGACCGATGGAGCCGCCTGTCACCCTAGCAGAAGCAGGCCGCGGTGGCGGCGCAAAGTGCGCCTCCCCGTAACCGGGGCTAGATGGGGACATTGTGGTCTCCACAACCCGAAGGGGGCCATCTCGAAAGAGATGGTCCTGGGTCTGTCGGGATGCGAGAGATATGCTTTTGGCAATCTCACCTCCGGCAACCAAGGACCCAAGACGGCGTGCGTTTTGGTCGGTTCGAGTCCGACATAACCACCTCCACTGGCTCTGTGGGGGTGGTATCCGTGGGGATTTAACGCACGATAAAAAAAAGACTCGCTCCCTGAGTGTTCCGTAACTTAAGCTACATAAACCGCCATATATTTTGATTGCGTTGAGAAGTTTGATTTTTACATAGTTTCGAAACGTTATGGGATTGAGTATGTGGTATGAATTTCAATTTGATACTACCACGCATTCCTGAGTCTTGACAGACAGACTGACAACGAAGGGATACTATAAGTGTACCATTTTTTTACTTTTTGAGGTAAGGAACCCCAAAAAATAATGCAATCAAGACCTGGGCATTTGTGAGCCAGTTTTCGATTTGAATTGCGAACGAATAAACATTAGCCTCCTTCCTTCGGCAGCCGGGTAATTATTACTTATCATGGCTTATCGTCTTCATTGAATACCAGTGAAATGCATATGATGCATATCAATAATGATCAATATATTATGCCTATGTGTTGCATTAAACACCACTTATATTTTTACTAGCTTTTGCCCGCGGCTCCGCCCGCGTGGATGTCGGTTATCGCGACCAAGCATAGCCTATGTCCTTTCTCAAGGTCTAATCTACCCCTATACCAAATTTCATCAAAATCGGTTCAGTGGCTTAGGCGTGAAAGCGTAACATACAGACAGACAGACAGACAGACAGACGACAGACAGACAGACAGACAGACAGAGTTACTTTCGCATTTATAATATTAGTATGGATTCAGTTTAGATACTTAGTTTTTTTAATAGATTTTGTGGGAGATAAGTGTAATTATTTTACAACACAAAAGATTTTAAAGAAAAATATCATTAGGTATCATAAATGCGCTGTCGCATCCGAAGCCTTCAGCTCGGTGTCGGGGTCCACTTTTCCTGTCTAACTACGAAGCGGATGAACCTTGACACTATCCGTAAAGCGGAGGCTATGCCATCTTACCTCCACAAGCCTTTGCGATATCAAAGTTCTGTAGTAATTATTTGTCGGCTTTTTCACGGCTTCAACTACCCATAACGACTGCCATAGATGTTGGTATGGCAAGTTTTTTTTTTTTTAATTTATTTATCGTTTACACAATTTATATAAGCAATATACTTAAGCATTACAGAAACCTATGCGGTTTATAATGTATGCCTAATGTGTTAAATAACATTATAAAAGTGTGTTTAGATAGTGTGATTTAAGTCTGTTTTTGACACTATGAGGCTTAATGGTATCTACATTACGCATACACAGGACCAACGGAGGCACTGAGGCTTTCCTGTTGGGTTTTGCTCTGGCCGCGTTAGTCAATTAGTAGGTGTAGCAGCTTACAGGTTTTTTTTTTATACCAGACACGTCAAGTCGACTTCATCTCGCCTGATGTTAAGGTAAAGGCAAAGTCTCGCAAAGAGGGTCACCATCGTAAACATGTAACATGTTAACAGTGGTGGCACTCAGCTTGACAGCCTAATCAGATGCCTTTTCACATCATTACCCACTGTGACAGTAGGTACTATTTTGTAAGTAAGTAACTAGGTCATCAGATCCTAATAACAAATGTTGAAATTGGTTATTCAGATCAGAGTTATTCCGATGGGAATAGAAAATAACATAACTTAAACTGATCCCTCAGGGGATGGATATAGGGGATTCGATCAATAGCTCTTTGATTGTGAATAAAGTGTAAATTATTCGCGTAACTTTATGGTGTCCATATGTTTTAGCCGATATAACCCTGTCATGGCGGCATTCAGCGTAACAAATCAATAGCCTACTTATGTAGTCCAATGTTCGACATAGGCCTATTCACTATCACTAACAATATATATAAGAATAAGAATAAGAATAATTTATTTGCCTTTAAACATGGTAACATGGATCTTACAATATGTATAAGCACAGCATGTTTAGCTGCCTACTGCAGCATGCAAATTTTCAATTAACAATTTAATTTGTTATTAAAACTATTATATGCATACACTAATATAAGAAATTTGACAAGCAATAATAAAATAGTGATGAATGTCACATAAAAGAGTTATTATAATCCTAAATATTTATGGTCTGTCACATCTATCAATTTAATGTATTATAATTGAATATAAAAAACTACCCACTCAATCAATTGCCATCATACGAACGTGAGATTTAAATCTGACCAAGACTTTCTATTCATAAAACCGTATCAAAATAATATTGTTATACCGGACCTTAATAAATTAGGCTCAGCGTATTGCAGAGGTATATTTGCGAACATAAAATTGAAATTAAATAACCCACAATCATTAAACTTAGAATATAGGAATTTGCAACTTTGCAAATGGATTAATTTACTGTTATTACGTGAATCCATTTTAACAACGTTACATTAATAGTGCGTGTTCGGGCTTAGCGGTACATTTGCATTGTAAAATGTTTTATACGGGAATGTTACAATTTCCTTGCTAATAACATACATGAACTGATTTTACTGTAGATAACTAAACATGACTAAATACATATTGTATTCTCTGTCCTTTTTTACCCGACTGCGCGACGCAAAGGAGGGTAATGTGTTTATCAGTCTATGTATGTATGTATGTATGTATGTATGTTTGTTTCTATGTGGCGTTCTAGAGACCAAATGCGTAGGCCGATTTTGATAATTCTTACGTCAATCGATTCATCTTAACCTTGGGAGTGTCACTAAAGACATTACAGTAATCAAAATTCCCCACAACGACAACCAGACGCCATATTATCAAGGGGAGTGTCGTTGAATAGGTATATTAAAATCATCTTTAGGTTCCTTGTATCATTTTTCATTTTAAATAATAGTTTAGGATATATATAACGATTTAAAGTTGTTTAACAAAACAATCATTCTCGCTAATTTTCATACTTATTTATTTAAGTTTTTATTTCAAATATAAACGATATGAAGGAAATTACAAAAAGATATACATATCATATAATAACTAAAAAGTATAAAATAAAACTAATGATACAAAAATAAATAACCCGACTGCCATTGAAAAGACCAAAATAAGTTTGATAGCAGGCGGTACCCATTAATTTTCTTTCGGTTTATGATTGGCAATTTTGGTCTTTTCAGTGGCAGTCGGGTTTTTTATTTTTGTATCATTTGTATACTATTACGGTGGGAAATAAGTGTACTGTCTCTCTGAGATGTAAAGCGGTTACCTCGCGCACTTGGGACGGGGACAGGCTAACGTTTCTACAGCGGTACTACTACCGGAAACCTTAGCCTGGACCTACCTTCCCCCTCCTTCTGAGGGGTAGGGTGACGTGGTTTTGAGGGAGAGCGCAGGTCGTGTAGATCCTCAAAGCAAGTCTGGTGGACTATCCTTCCCGAGGTTGTCATGTCCTGTTCTTTGTCTAGTTCATAAGAAATAGACGCAACAGAAACCTCCAGACGAACCAACGCAGAGATGTAGAGATCATGTCTCGCGTGTTCATCACCAAACAAAAGCAGGTGGTGGATAGCAATGATCTCCCGCGTGTTTGTGCCGTGCGCGGGGACCCGTACGGGGGGATGAAGGAGTCCTGGTAGTTGAGCGAGCGGTGTGCCGGAGTTGTTGCACACCGTAAGCAACACGCTGCTTTGGTCTGGATTTCTTCTTACACGGGAGGTCACAGAGTAGCTACCTGTGATCAATCGGCTGTGGCATCCCATAAGCGGGCTGCCGAGCGAGGTCTCTGGGTTTGGGGAGGGACAGTCGGCACGGCGCGGTGGCTTGGACGGAAGCAGCACTGTCTCATGCTGTGGAAAGCCCTGCTCATCTCGTTGTGTGCGGACGCGTCTTTTTCTCAACTCTGGGGACCTATACCGAGGGAGTAGCTCTGACGATCGCTTGTTTAAACAAGCGACGTCCCCGACGTGAGGGCTCCGTGGCGGGTGGAGAGCTCCTGAGGTGAAACTTCTCTCGATAAAACACATGGATTCCGAGGCCATAGTTAACAACACCACCAGAAAGATCGCTGCCGAAGAGGCAGTACTTTCAAAACCCACAACGGGCACGGTTGCTGCTGCACTAGCAGAATCGGCCCCAACTCGACCACCATCGGGCAAGATCGCTGCTGCAGAAGCAGTATCCTGTCCAAACCCCCTACCTAAAAACACCAGGAAAGCAGCTGCACAAGCATCCCTTTCCCACACCCTAACAGCCAAGGGTACAAAGGACAAGCCTTCTGGCAAACTACCAGGAGCAGCTTTACGTCCTGTACCCGAAGCTGGGCCCAGCAGAGTCCCACCAAATACGTCGAGACCTGGATCTGGACAAACTGCGCCGCAAGGCGCCACACCCCCAAACCCAGCCGAACAGGCTGAGTCGAAGGGCGTGACCCCGACAACCAGGGGTAAACCGGCCAACCAGGACTCGCGTACTCAGGTGACTGTGACCTCTGGCCAACCACCAGCAACAACCGAGGCGATGGACATGACCTCTCTCAGAGAGGCCATACAATCGCCTACTGCAACCAACACCACCTGGTCGACGGCGCAGAAAAAGATGACCGCGGCCAAAAGACGCCGACTCAAGGCTCGAACAGCGGCGCGTGTGGATGCAGCAGATGCCGCAAGGCATCCCGCCAACCCCGGGAAACCCGTAGGAGGCCCTTCAGCTGCTCCAAAGCCTCCACGCCAACGCCAACAAACTAACGCGAGACCGGCGAAGCGCTCACGGCCAGAGGATACCGTAACCCCGACCGGAGAAGGCAAAAAGGCCAGGAACTCCGGCAGGACCTCTGGGTCGTACGCTGAGGCGGCCGCCACCTTCCTAGCCAACAGCCTCTGCGTAGCTGTCATGACAGAGCCCTTTCAGGACCTGTCACAGACACAAGCAGAGGCTATCCGGGACGAGATCGAGGGCAAGCTAAGGGACGAGCTCTTAGCGGACCTGGAAGCCCCTCTCACCACCACACCGAACGACCTGAGATTCCGCGGTCGGCCCCACCACTCGGACGGCGTCCTCAAGACATGGTGCGAGGACGAGTTTACGATGGCGTGGCTAGTCAAGACCGTCAGCACCCTAGCGTCACCACTACCCAACACCGGTCTTGTGGTCCGGCCCCAATCGGCCATACCCAGGAAAATCCCTTGTGTGGTCAGCGTGCCGGGCCGCGTAGAAAGCCCTGAAAATATGCAGAGGCTTCTGGCGCGACAGAACCGGCACCTCAACATAAATACCTGGGACCGCACCGCGACCAAAGTACACCCCGACGGCACGAAGACCAGTCTGCACTTCCGCATCACGGAGGCAGAGGCAGAACTGGTGAGGGCGAATGATCGCAGGTTATACTACCTGATGGGGAATATCTATGTGATATTCCTCGAAAAGCCGCCAACCGTGCCAAAAGGGGAAACCACCTCGACACCGGCCAAACCGGACGCAGTCCCACCTGAACCGGTAGCGTCGACATCCAGAGCGCCGCCGCTATCAGCGGTGCAACAACCTCAACCAGCGGCCATGGAGCAGGATGTCCCTCTGTCGCCACTCCACGAGTCGGAGGAGGAGTGCTTTCCGGGAGGGGGAGGAGGGAGTGAACTTGGTGACCTCCCTTCCTCCCCTTTGCGGGATTGACATCGTCCAGATCAACCTCCAGCACAGCCTGGCTGCGACGGCTTCCCTGCGCAGAGTGCTGGAGAAAAACCCACAGACCATAGCCTTGATCCAGGAGCCGTGGATCAACGGCAACAAAGTCTGTGGTCTAAACAACGCCGGAGGCAAACTGCTGCTGGATACTTCCGTAAGTAAACCAAGGACATGCATTTACCTCCCAAAACACTCACCAACACTGTTAATTAACCAATTCTGCTCAAGGGATCTGACAGCCGTCAAGTTGAGCAGAAGTGACCAGCACCAGCCAGACATCGTCCTCGCTTCCGCCTACCTGCCTGGCAACGAGGACCTACCCCTACCGGAGCTCAGCGCACTGGCTGAGTACTGCGAGAGGGAGAGTCTGGACATCATCGTCGCAGCCGACACGAACGCACATCACACTCTGTGGGGTAACAAAAACAGCAACACCAGAGGTGAGGACATGCTCAACTTTATTTTTACGCATAATTTCAACATTTTAAACCGAGGATCAGAACCTACTTTCGTTACAAAACGGCACGCAACGGTGATTGACCTCACTCTGGCATCGACCAGAATAGCGGGGTCCATCACCGGATGGCACGTGTCCAACGAGGCCTCATGCTCTGACCACAGATGGATCCGTTACCATCTAAGCATAGCATTACCGAAACCCAAACCACGTAGGTTACCGCGCAAGACAGACATACCAAAATTTGTAGGCCTAGTCAAAGCCAGTATAAACAACCTACACTTACCATCAGAAGACCTCAAAGTCTCGGACTTAGACCTATACACAGACCAAATCACATCCATACTTATCTCAAGCTACGAGCAGTCTTGCCCCCTCACCACACCTAAGTCTGGGGAGGGGCGACACTGGTGGTGTTCGTCCCTTGAGAGGCTGCGACGAAAGTTGAGAAAACTCTTCAACAGGGCTATCAACACCAGGGAACCGACTGACTGGGATAAGTATCAAAACACAAAAAAACAATATAAAACCGAAATACGACAGAGACGCGCAGAAAGCTGGAGACGCTTCTGTACAAGCATCGAAAATAGTAACCAGGCCTCCAAGGTTAAAACCTGCCTCTCCAAAGAGCAGGGAAACTCCATTGGCTGCCTCAAAAAAGCAAACAACACTTTCACAACAAATGACGCTGAAACATGCGAAATTTTACTAACTACCCATTTTCCGGGCTGCAAAATAGCAAATGAACAAACATGGGTAGACACTAACCACCGTCCAACCAGCATCCAAGACTGGGAGGTTGCTCGGGAAACCATAGACAGAGAAAAACTGCTATGGGCAATTAACACTTTCCTACCTTTCAAGGCAGCAGGCCTGGATGGTATTTTCCCAGGACTCCTGAAATGGAGCGGACCAATCATAGCGGACCACCTAGCCAAGTTGCTACAAGGCTGTCTCGCAAACCGCTACATACCCTTGAAATGGAGGGAAGTCAAAATAATATTCATCCCCAAACCAGGTAAAAGTGACTACACTCAGGCCAAATCTTTTAGGCCTATCAGCCTCACCTCGTTCCTGCTAAAAACACTTGAACGGCTAGGCGATAGGGTAATTAGAACCCAAGTACTAGCACTGAAACCTCTACACCCCCATCAACACGCTTACAGTGAGGGCAAATCAACAGAATCGGCACTCCACCACGTGGTGTCCCGCATCGGTGGAGCCCTGAAGTCAAAGCAAACAACCCTTGGTGCCTTCATTGACATAGAGGGTGCCTTTGACAAAACCAACTTTGACAGCATCAACAAAGCACTGCTCAAACACGACGTGCCCTCAACACTTATCGAATGGATAGATAACATGCTCAGACAGAGGGCCGTGCAGCTCACAGTCAACACCACAACTCGGGGCATTGTGGGCAGAGGATGCCCACAAGGTGGGGTACTCTCTCCCCTACTATGGAACCTGGTGGTAAATGAGCTTATAACAGATCTGAACGCAAACAGCCTTTTTACTATAGGTTATGCGGACGACATCACGATCTTAATAACGGGACTATTCGAAAGTGCCATTTGCGACCGAATGAGACAGGCCTTCAAAATAATAGAAACCTGGTGCACAAAGCACCAACTTTCGGTCAACCCCCAGAAAACCGAACTAGTAATGTTCACAAACCGAAGAGCACCGGGCCCATACAAGCTCCCGAAACTCTTCGCAACCGAATTAACACTTAAGGAAGAAGTAAAATACCTAGGTGTAATTCTCGACAGCAAGCTGCTTTGGAACAGGCACCTTGACTACAAACTGAACAAGTGCACAATCGCTTTCTACCAATGCAAAAGAATGATGGGAAGCAAATGGGGACTATCGCCAAAAATAGCACTGTGGCTATACACAGCGGTGATAAGGCCCATGCTAGCCTACGGGGCTTTGGTATGGTGGACCCGCACGGAACTGTCTACCGTGATTACCAAATTAAAGTCCTTCCAAAGGCTGGCCTGCTCATCAATCTGCGGATGCATGAAAACCACTCCAACTGCAGCTATGGAGGTAACTCTGAACCTAACGCCGCTTGACCTATACATCCAACAGGAAGCCACCATCACCGCCATTAGAATGTGGCACCTGGGACTCTGGGGAAACAACCACAATAGTCCCCACACCACAATTCTTGGGCGGGCGATGGAATACAAAACACTAATAGCTGCTCCCTGTGATAAAACCTTCAAAAAACACTTCTTCAACAAAAAATACCAGATAACAACGCAAGCCGAGGAAAAGGACTACTCTGGTATTAAGGAGATGCGCGTCTACACTGACGGCTCCAAAACAAAGAATGGTTCAGGAGCCGGCGTGCACTCCTTGGACCTTGGCTTGAATATCCACCTTCCACTAGGCGAACACAGCTCAATCTTCCAATGCGAGTGTGTCGCCATAACAACAGCAGCGACGGCAATAAGCGAAAAGCAGGTTAGGGGCTTTAACATAAAGCTCCTAACCGACAGCACAGCCGTCCTAAAAGCGCTAAACCACCAAACAACCAACAGCACACTAGTGGCAGAATGCCAAACTGCTTTGAACCAGCTATCCACCCATAATGTAGTAAAGCTACAGTGGATAAAAGGGCACAGTGGGTCCTACGGAAACGATGCTGCGGACGAACTCGCGAGGAGGGGCTCCGATATGACCACTGCTGGCCCACTACCACTACTGCCGATCCCTTTTTCACAGATCCGTACCTGGATACGCCAGAGATCTGTGGAACTACATAACCAAAGATGGGTACAAACCATCGACTGCAGGCAATCAAAACAGGCTGTGCCGTCGATAAATAAACGGCTAACGAAACGTCTCCTAAGACTAGACAGAACAAGTCTAAGGACAATTATGGGGACAATAACGGGCCACTGCCCCCTCAACAAGCACCTACATACCATCGGCGTCACGGATAGTCCCCTCTGCAGGGGGTGCTTCAGCGCCGAGGAAACGGCCGCCCACGTAATACTGGAATGCGAGGCAGTGGCCGCCCAACGATCCCAAATCCTCGGCACAGTGAGGTCGCTCCGCGAAGCCTGTGAAGCCCCCAGTAAGCTTCTGCGTTTCTGGGCGGAGCTAGGCTGGCTGCTCTAGCCAGCACTCTCTACGCACAATGGCCCAAAAGAGAGGCTAAGTGCGGACAAAAGAGTCCCCTATCCTATCCTATCCTATCCTCGCGCACTTTTGTCCTTCTCTATATCTAGCGATCATAATAGAAAAACAATAGGCGATACTTAACTGTGATTAGAGCAAAAATCACAACCACTTTCGGACTAACTATTTGTCTTAGTCGCTCTTTTGGTGGGACTTTTATATGTTAGTAGCTTTTGCCCGCAGCTCCGCCGCATGGATGTCGGATATCGCGACTAAACATAGCTTATGTCCTTCCTCAAGGTCTAATCTACCTTTATACCAAATGTTATCAAAATCGATTCAGTTGTTTAAGCGTGAAAGCGTAACATACAGAGAGACAGACAGAGTTAATTTCGCAATTTATAATATTAGTATGGATAAGATATTTTACACAGTTAGCTTTATAAAACTAATACATATATTAACTATCCATTTTGGGATATTCCGCGAAGTAGGTATATTACTAGAATTAAGTATACCTAAATAAACTATAACGCAATCTGCAAAATTGGATTTAACAATGAAACAATCCATGTAAAAACATTTAAATTATCCAAATTTATTACCCAATTGAAGAAAATTGTACTTTTTTGCAGTACAAAACATAGAACAATGTCAATTAAAAAGTTGGCAGCGTTCAAACAGTCGTGTGGGTAATTGTAGAATACCGACATCAATAATGTTAATCTACTTTTGTAAGAATCCAGACGGGAATAATTACATAGTAATAATGTTTTCTTTTATTATTTGAAGAAAATAATAAAATTATTCTTTTTTTCTAAATAAAAACAAGAAAATTATTTACTCAGAATACGCAATTGTATTCTAAAATTAACACATCATTTATTCAAACAAAAACTAGACAATCTGTGTGACGTCACGGTATCGCGTTCAACTGCTAAGTAGTGCATTTTTTTAATTTCTTTTCTTATGCTTAATCTATTATTTAATTACAGATACAGATACAGATATCATTACAGATACAGATGATTTGCACTTTTACTTAACAGTTGAATCGGTTTACTTATTACTAAAGCTGTAAGCAATCGTCAATCCCTAACGAGTATAGCAACCGTTACACTAATTTACACAATGACAACTCAATATATGCCAACATTATTCGATAGTATGTCTAGTTCACGTTACAGGGAATAGTTACAACTTCAATAACGTCTGTAAAATCGATAGTCGTAACAGTGAAATATTGACGCGTTTCCCGACTTTAATTGGTTATAAAATTTATGCGCTCGCTCTAATTCTCGACTCAAGTGCCATGCGACGCGTAGTACCCTTATAATTGTATAAATTATTACAGCCTGTAATCCCTAGTAATATGTTTATGAGGTTAGGAATTTATTAGGTTCTAACGCTGTTTTTTACGTTAATTTGATAAATATCGGCATTTCATTTCATACTTAGGTAAATTACTGATTAAATTTTAAAAAAAACATTAGTCGTCACTGCGGAGTTAGTCCCGGTTGCATTTAAGTAAAAATAAGGGGTTAAGTCACGACAATGCCTTACAATTACGTAAGTAAAGTGCGAATCTATCGATTAAATAAAATCGTCTGCTATGTGTATAATGGTATTTATGGTATTTGGAATCTAAAGATACTCTGAGTTCGAAATTATTGGAATTTATTATCTACTTGATTAAAATACCAAGTTTGAAAAGATTTGCAATAAAACGATATAAAGGTGCTGTATGAAGGACAGTAGGGTTACTTTAAGCCAGATAAATATAATATTTGAATTAGGAAGCAAAAACTAGTTATTTAGAAATACACGAAGGACTAATCTTTATAGACTTCTAAGATTTTAGAAATTATAATTTTGATTATTATGAGTCCTACTGATGGATGGACTTGGTTCTTGCGTAGGCTTTCCTCCCGCGCCGGGAGATTTTTTTTTCGTTCTGAAATCCCCTCGGATATCTTCCCCGCCGGAGCCGTAAGGGGACGTTATGTCGTACTCGAACCGACTAAAGCCGCACGCCGACTGAGGGTCGTGGTGCTAGACCGGAGGTGAGGTTGTCTTCGACATATCCCTCGCACCCCGGCTAAGCGGACCTCAGGCTCAATAGTACAAACTTTGGATACACTGGGTCAAACATGATGATAAGTGATTTACCATTCGCAAAGAGTGGTCGTCTAAAACTACACAAGGTGTACGTGGCCCAATAACACCAGATAACTTTGGGCCATCTCCGGCTTTGATGGCCTCTCGAGTGTGGGAACCACGGTATCTCCGTGTTGCCTCGGAAAGGGGGTGTGTATCGCGCCACCTCCGACTTCCTCGGCATTCCTGAGATTTACATAATGCTGTTTTTTGAGGTTTTATGCCTCAAGAGGACAAATAGAACCCTTATAGGAATAGGATCACTTTGTGTTCCGTCTGTCTGTTTGTCTGTCTATCCGGCCATCGACGCATCAAGGTATCAAATTGAAACGATCAATTACATATGTATCGTTAAAAAATTAAACTTCTAAAAGTAACACAATCAAAATGTATTGCAGTTTATGTAGCATAAGTCCGTTTGACGGAATCCTCAGGGCTTAAGTCCAACTCGCACTTAACTGGCTTTACTCACATGGTTTATATATAGCAACGTGGTACCTGCAGAGTCCAACCTTCATAAATGTATTAGTTTATTGCTCAGATGAATAAAGTATCCATTCAGTTTTATGACAACGTGTAAGGTGGGTCCTTATGATGCAAATATATAAACATATAATGCCCATTGGTATATTAACAATGCCTAACAAAGGGATTTCTGTTGCCAACTGTAATTTCCATAATAAAGTGGCATACTAACCAAATATTATATATTGTATGTTAAAAGGTTATTAGTCCAACTTTGAGTACATTTTGTTCGTGTTAGTTTTTAATTTCCATGTTTTTTATTTGGGCGTGCTTTTATTCAGGGGTCGCTGACCTTTCAGTAGTTTTTACAAGGTCAGTATTCATTTCATAAGGTTTCCTCAAAACTTACCACTTTAACGTTTAGTAAAAAGTAACTAAGTATTTTGACTAGAAAATCTAGTATGTGTCCAATTACAGACCCTTTATGTAGTAGGGAAATATTTACTCAGGTGTAAAACAAATGTATTAGGCCCTGTCTTTATTCGGATTACATCAGGAAAAATAAATTGCTTTCTCTTACAGGGGACATGCTCTTACCACCTGAGCTACTTAGCCGTCTGAGCAATTCATTTTTCTTGATGCAATCGAATTCTATATTTAGCATACTAAATGCTTTAAAATTTCATTCAAACCCTGTCAACTACTTAAATAAGTAGACAAATAAGTAAATTGGTAAGTGGCTACCGGTGCCTTAAACGTTGCCTCAAATCAAAATACCAAAGTGGTAGTTAAATTAATCAAGTGACTTCTGCCTCTATCGAAATAGACAACACCGGCTCCAAACTGCCTCTCTTATTATTCCTGTTATGCAAATCTAACGTCTCTTTATATATTCTGTTATCATTAAGTTACCTTTATATTAACATAAAGGTATTTTACGCACCGAGCACGGCAGCTGTGCAGAAATATGATCATAAATAAAAACAAAATGATGCCATTACCATATAAAAGTGAGCGACCAAACGGTACATGCTAATAAACAATTCGATATTGCTTATGATCAGTCTATTATGGTAAATACTCTCTTTTTAGTCTGTTGGGCTCGTATTTCCAGGTGGTAATAAAAAAAATTACCGTGAAGTCGCCCAAGTCTTCTTATGATCCATTCTATTATTGTGAATATTGTATTTTCAGTTAAGTTAACTTATCTGTAAGCATCTTATTTTTGATAAATAACCTTTTAGGTTCTTGTTTAGAAAGAAAGAAAGAAAGAAAGAAAAAATGTTTACTGTTATTAAACAGTTTTAAGACCGCTGCAATCTGCAAACGTGATGGGTTTTTGTGGGGACGGGATGAAACGGAATGGGCACGTGGATGAATGTGGTGTTTAGTAATGCATATGAGCCATGACTTATCTTTCTTTCTTTCTTTCATACTACAAGAAAATATATTTTCTTCATTTCAAGAATTGTCTTAAAACTCGTCGCTTACGAGGTTTTTCCCGCCCCGCACGTGGCACGTTCCCGTCCCGTCCGTGCAGAAACCCGTCAAAGGCCTCTGCCGCTTGCGACATGACTTTTCTAGCTAGCAAACTTTTCTGAGTTTAGAATCTCTCTAAGTTCCACTGTTCAGGGCTAACGGTGATATGATTACGGTAAAATCAAACCGAATAGTTTTATTACCATTTCGGAGCCAAGCTTATTCACGGAGGAGGCTCTAGCTTTCCTTTCAGTGTTGGGAGATCGATCAGCAGATGTTAGACAGATAAATCAGAAGGGGCCAAAGAACAGAGTTCCAAAATGCAAGTTTTGAATGCAACCGGTATTGATGATGATAAAAGATTATCTGCATTAGAAGAAATATTTAAAAAAAAATGATTACCGCTGCTGCTAGGCGCACAGGTGTAGTTGCCTGAGTCGTGCGGTGCTGCGCGTGCGATAAGTAGCCGACTGGTGCGCGTGCGCTGCTCCGTTTCCACGCTGATGCCGCCGCGTTGGGCGTAGTTCACCACTTGCTCGCCACGATACCAGTAGATAAAACTGTAGGCAAATGTATGGAACATTAATAATTCAGTTACTTTAATCTTGATGAATGCCGTTCTTTTTGAAATGCAAAAAAAACTGAGATGCAGTCCAGAGGACACGAACCACCATTTTCGATGCTATTCTTACAGTCTCGGGTTCTTCAAGCGGGGCCTTGAAAGATGCTTTTTCACGCCCCGCTTGAAGAACCCGGGACCGTAACAAAAGGGAAACACGTACGCGGAAAGAGCATTCCAGTTCTTTATCGTTCCGTTTATTTTAACTGTATAGCTATTGTAATGTATAATTTTATACACACGCATCTATTTATCGGTAAATGAACAGCGATTGTAACGAATACGCATAGTATTTGCAAAAATAAATACATAAATAAATAGTTTCTTGCTTGGAATACTTCTTGTATCATCCATTACTTAGATCACTCATTAGACTATCAACCTATCTTTGTGTTCCATCTAAAGAGCGTCAAGTGTCATTGAGTAACAAACATCCATCTACCCATCCATCCAAAACACTCGAATATAGATTGTAATATAAAAGCAACAATCCACATTTTCTTAAAAGCCGGCTATTTATCGATGTTTTTTACGCATCGCTTTCGGTCTCTAAACTAAATCCAACAATACCCTTTTCTCTCCAAATACGATTGTAGGTGGTAAAATAAATGTGTACGCATGACAAATATTTTCCTCTCTCTGGCTTTGTTAAGTTTGACAAACACGGTGCTCCGAGGTAGACCCGTGTATAAGGGATTTAAGTAAGCCGTTTTCACAAGAATAAATGCGATGCCGGCCTTTTAAAAAGAATATAAGAATAATGTTGGTACATTATTGATTATTATAGCTTATGATGGAAAATGGTTACTGTACAAGAAAAATAGATCAATAGGTACGAACCTATTAAAAATTCGTAGTAGCAATTTTTTTCGGAATTCTTTGAGGGAGGTCCTGGAGCCTTAAGTTAGCTTTGCGTGGTATTCGGTTCGCTGTTATTGCTATTTTTCATGTAAAGTTAATATAATAATAAATGACTTATTCAGCAAATAAAAAAATTACCTTAAATTCATGATGGCGGCGAACGCAACAAACCGAACACCACACAAATCTGTATTTAGATTGCCAGTTACCTCTTTCAATGAATTTTGAAAGAAACATATTACTAGGAATTATTTCTTTGTCAAAGCCTATTATGTTACTATTTATATAACAAAAATAATATCTGGTAATATTTGTACATTTATAACCGTTGTACTTATGGCTATTCAAAATGTGTTTGTTGTTGTTTCGTAGGTATTTAATTGTCGGCCAAAAAATATTTTATATATCTTTAATTCGAAACAAAGAAATAATTTCTTACTGTTTTAAAGTAGGTATATTATACCAAAAGAGATTGTTTAGTTTTTCTTAAGTTATAATAATCTAAGGCCCAAGACTTTGATACTTTAAACTATTAAGATCTGGAATATGATAAAATCGAACCCCAAAGTTAGTAACTTTAAAAAAATCACTTTTAGTTTTTGTTTAGCAAGTTGTTAAGTAGTAACTTATAAGTAGAAAAGAATCTATAACAAAGTAATATCTTCTTAAGCATTTTAGTTTTTTCAAAAAGTTATATTGAACTTCGATTTCGTTTAATACAGTAGGCAGAGCTTTTTAAACTTCATTCGTGCGTCGCGATCGAATACGATGAGATTAGATTTTCTGTTGATAAGAGGAAGGAAATGCTTTCTCCAATATTATGTAAAGGTGAGATACTGCTTCTAAGTGTAATTGCGAATGTTGTATAATCTGGGCTTGTCAAGCCTTTGAAAGATTTAGGTGATTTGTCAGGTAGCAGAGATGTGTGTGTTTTAGATTTATCTAACCTCAGAAAATCTTAAGGGTTTACGAGTATTACGTATTGCCGTCATACGATGTGATCTTTTTTATTTGTGTTTTACTACTTAGGTCTGATGTCTGTTTTTCATGCCTTTTGCAATTGTGTGGTTGGGTTTAAAAATTACCTACGAAATATAGGTCAGAAAAGGTGTTTCGCAATTGTATGGTTGGGTTTAAAAATTACCTACGAAATATAGGTCAGAAAAGGTGTTTTGCAATGGTGTGGTTGGGTTTAAAAATTACCTACGAAATATAGGTCCTTCTGTTATTTCAAGTTCTCTTTGAATGTTAATGTTTTAAGTAATCTTTAGTGACTTAAAGAGTTTTAAACTGTCATGAAAGCCTATAAATGTTGAAAACTAATTTGGTCATATGTGAAACTTGTGGTAAATAAATATTTTTGACTGCAATCTGAACACGGGACATGAACAACCAAAATGCATTGCATGCATATTGCCATGTCTGGAAAAGGCGTTGTAAATACGTAGACTTAGTAAGCAATAAATTCATTTTAATTTTAATCTCATGACCATGCCATGACAACCATGAAAATACATCAGTGTTAGTTATCAAAACAATAGGCCTATATTCCTATACACCTTGATATTAGTCCCAATCAAGCGTATAGCAGGCTTAGTGATAAGTACTCAACTTAGCTTTTGCTTAAACATATATTTGCTACACCAGCAAAGCATAATTATATCCTGGGAATGTGCCAGCAATAACGGTTCTAAGACATGAACAAACTGCGGATGCAGAGTGCATTTAATAAATCTTACTCAGAAATTAAATAAGTATACAGTAAAGAGACGAGGCAAACATACTAATACGTACGTATTAGTATGTTATAATAGTACTTACTAGTACACTGCCCTAACATTAGGTACTTATGTCTAGGTATTTTTATCTTATTGTATTATTGTCTCATTCATGGTCTATATTAATCCCTGATAGTTTTATATTTTTCCTCAATTTCTCATTCAATTTGTCTTTAACTGTTCGTTTTCTTGAGAATTCTTATAAACATTTTTATAAATATACCGTTCAATTTAGTTCTGAATTCGATTTTAAAGGCAATTTAAACTTCTCTGAATCTGTGGGAGTAGGGGGTGGGTGTCATTAATTGCAATAAAAATACTACTTTCAAGTTGCAATTTATTTTTCAAACCCTTTTACGTTCAGTAGTAAAAGCTATTTGAAGTTCCAGGACATAAAAAGCATAACGATTGCCTATAAAATCACTAGATTCATTGCAATTCAAATTTACTATTTCTAGAGTGTTTGATATATTAGTGCCGGTTATCAGGACTGGTCTGTTACCGCCGATTGGTATTTCCACATCGCTCGTCAGGGTTAATTACTGTTCCTGTCTGCAAGCCTAGTTTCTACTGATATATCTGCTGTAACCGAGTATAGATCAAAATATCATTTACCCGATATCAGATTGACTAGATACAGTACACTCCGATATGAGACATACATTTCAACAGGAAGACTGCAAGAGGCATGCGATGCGGTGGAATTCTACGACGCGTTTTAATTTTAGTCTTAGTTTTAGTTTTTTATTTTATTTTTTATTTTTAAACTTTATGCACACTTGTACAAAGGCGGACTTAATGCTAAAGGCAAAGAGTTTTTAATTGTTTTCTTTTATTTTTATTTCTAATAAGTAATTTTATACAATTCGAATACATCGAAAAAAATTAAATGTTCAAGTGCGACTTCAACCGACCTTTCCATTGCAGGGCTCTTCCAATTGAGTTATTGAGCCATACCTGTATCACTTCAAATTTCCCTTCTCTTTATATCCGTCTTTAAGGGCAACAGTGGAGCCATCTATCAACTTTCTTACGAACTGTTGGAACAACTGTATACAATGATAATTTTAAAAACCTACCTTTAACAATAGTCTTTTCAACAGGATATATTAATTTATTTTTGTATCAGTTTGTATTGGTTAACATAAGTTTTAACCTACCCAGTAAAATTATTTGGTGGGTATGTAATGTTAAAACTCGTATTTTATTTTATTGTTATAATTGGCATTGCAACTTTTTAAAAGTTCATTGAATTACATTGTGGTAAGTCTTATCGCATGGAAGATGGAAGGATTCGGGACCCGAATCAGTGGTCAGAAAAGGTGTCACGCTTCTCTAGAAAAGGTTGATGGTACTTTGAAAAAGACATCATTCTGAATAGGAGAATTTAGAATATTCTGGACGTATCGAGGCCCATCTCCGTTAATATACATTATTTAGACATCCGGTATTGTATATCGGGTGTCTAAATAATGTTATGTGTATCATAGTCCGGTGAACTCCTCACTTTAAAATTGACTTACCGAACGTGGAATATGAATTAAATATTTGGGTTACAGTATTGACTCTAAATGTAAATGTTTCTACCAATATTGTTGTTGAATTTAGAAAACAGCTGTTCATGTTTCAGAATATTTTATTCGTCCCTTTTGTTTAGCGGTTATACTTTCAATTGGCCTGGCATACTGAATTTCAAAGTTCAAAATAGCGATGAACTGTAGCCCTAAAGTACCGAAACGCGACTCATGGTAGTGCGAAAGTACGCCACATCGATAATCATAATTTCGAATGTTGTCCATCGCGAAGCAATTACATTTTGTTGAATTTAATTTTATATAACCTAACTATGTGGCATGTCTTTGCATAGACTTTCGCACTAACGTGCATCGCGCTGGAATACATTCGACTATGTGTGAATCGATGTGGAATACTTTCGTACTACCGTGCTTCGCGGTGGAAAACATTCGAAATTATGATTTTATCGATGTGGCGCACTTTCGCACTGCCGTGAGTCGCGTTTCGGTACTTTAGGGCTACAGTTCATCGCTATTTTGAACTTCAAAATTCAGTATGACAGTCTTTCAATTGGGTGTTTGACTAATTAATCAAACTATTTACTTTTTATCACAGAACAGAAAACGTACTTTTTCGAAAAAGTTAGTTCATAGGTAATAAATGCTATAAAAAATTCATTCAAACGTACTTTTTACTAAGAAGTTGTTATGAAACTTGCATGAAAAAATTTATTGTGACGTCACAATATTTAATAGTCAAATCATATATTATTCAAGGTGGACGAATAAATTTTTTTTTTTTGTAATAATTTAATTAATTGAATCTTTGTTACTTGAAGAATAAATGAATTTGAATTTGAATAAGTAAGAAATGATGGAACTTTTACCGTTATTTTATCTTAATAAGCCCAGTTAAATAATTTATTTTATCTCGAATTGACTAAGGTATTATTCGGCTTATTCCAGAATGATACCCATTCCTGAATATTGATTTATAAATAGCACAAATTATGCTATTTATATAGGATAGATTCTCACTGACTATTTGTCAAATATCTTAATGAAAATCGAGATTCACGACCGAGTATCCTTCTATAATAAGGCTTCGTTTGAAAATTTCATTAAATTTTTTGGGCGGGGTAATCAAAACACATTTAAAAATGATTGAAACATCGTTTATTGTTTCCGAATGTTAGTACGATTACCAGTAGATGGCTCCCACCATCCCCCCGGTTAGTTATATAGGAAAATGAATTTTTATAACTCATAACTCATTTATTTGTAAGAATATTACATGTCAGTGTATAAAAAACATCATTTGTCAACTCAGATAATCGTGCTTCCACAGGTGGGATAGTGTCCGTTACATCATAAACATTTGTAATTATCATTCAAATCGTCCAAATCAAACATTCACAAATTTTGGATTCCTGAGTCAGTATGCTAACTTACACGCTAACTTAACAGCATTAAGTATGCTAACTATATAAATCGAATACATAGGGAATTGGTCAAGGCATTCGCCCTGTAAGGGAAAGACTGCGGGTTCGAGTCCCGCCTGAGATGATGCCCCTATGTATTCGATATATAGGAAAACTTCAAATACTCAAGACGTGGCTCAGTAGCTCAGTGATCAGAGCAGAGGGAATGATCGCGGGTTCAAGTTCCGTCTGAGCATTCATTTTCCCCAATCAAACTTGAAGCTATATTTATTATGGTTCTGATACACGCTGATAAATAGATTTTTTCCCGGAGTATGTTTTTCTATACAAAGGTAAACAAAATATTCTACCGTATACATATAATTACTTATTAATCATGTTTTAAAATACTAGCCACTTATTCACTCACAATATTCCATCATATTTTAAGTAAATATTACTCTGCTCTGTAATAATAATTCATGACACCTTGAAATAGAGTCAAAGCCTCCTTCATCATTTATTTACGAGTTGACGCCTACCGTACTTACTGCATGCTATCACGATCAAATAAACTATTTCCTGTTGGATTCTTTTTTGATATTTTTGTCAAAGGTGTATTTTATTAGTAGACATAAAATAGAACAGTGCTTGACCCTTTCACGGTCAAGAAAAAATGTATATTTATTGATTTGTCCTCATCTTTAGAGAGGCTGCCTTCGCAACTGTGATTCGTAACCAGTAATAAGGACTACACAGTAGGATTTTAATAGTGGTTCTCTTAACTAAGCCCTAGGTGATACATACATACATATACTCGCGCCCGTAAATCCCCGTAGGGATAGGCAGAGGTGTATTAAAACCCACATTTCGCCTACTTTGATTTTCGGTCCCACGTAATAGGGTGCGAGCCTAATGCCGCCAAGTGGCCATCCAAGCGGCTTAGTCATGGATGGTATGTTTACTGTCAGACGGAGAACCGCCCTCCTAGGTGGTATTTTTTTTACAACCCCACGCAGCCGGTGGAGGCGGTTATGTCGGACTCGAACCGACTAAAACGCACACCGTCTTGGGTCTTTAGAAAGAAAGAAAGAAGAAAGTAACTCTGTCTGTCTGTCTGTATGTTACGCTTTCACACCTAAACCACTGAACCAATTTGATGAAATTTGGTATAGGGACGATATTGGATTTATTCGATATTGGACGCGATAACCGACATCCACGCGGGCGGCGCCGCAGGCAAAAGCTAGTTACATATAAAATAAGTATATTTGCATAGTTACTCCTGCATACAAATTCTTACACTGAACGAGAATCATACCCACGACTTTCGACTTTACATTCGAACCATCTACCACCAAACCACAGGTTATTCTATAATCACAAGTTAGTTATAAAAATCCTTTCCTCAATTATGAGCCGATCAGTATTAAGATTGAATGTCCCTCAATAGATCTCAGACATAGGGTACTATTAAACGGCAAAGAATGTCTCACTCAGGGGCGACAACCCCTTTATCTGGAAATAAGCTTATCATGTCTATGGATGCGAACACTAAATGTATAGGCACGATGCGGTGTGAAAAGGTACTTACACGATAACACACTTCCATTATAAGATCGTAAGGTGGTGTAGGGCCCCGTTCACCCCACAACGATTTGTGTTTAGTATTTATTTGAAGTTACCCGACCGCGAACACCAATATCCAACATCGAATTTTGATAAAATATCATTTTTGTTACATATTTATTCTTGGTTACAGAAATAGAACGTTTTTTCTTTGGTTACATGTTGGTAACAGGATCTTTTATGCTTTTAGGAATTTAATACCACGTGTATCATTATTATTTCTTAGGTACAGTCAGCATCAGAAAGATGTTGATGAATAAAGTGCTCAAAATTATCTTAATTTCTTGTTTCCTCCTTCCTGTTCACTGATTGTTTTGATATTTGGTACCCACATTTAGTCCGGACAATAATACAATTTAAATCAATAAAGCAGTTTGCTTTGCTCTTAATACGAGAGTTTTAAGATCATACATTAGTAGTAGAGTAGCGTTCCTTTTAAGTTCCTTTATGATACCTACCTATGTCTGCACAAGTGGACTGGAGGAGAGAATACTGTTCGTATTTAATAAATTTTTAAGCATGCTTGAAAAATTGCCACCTAGCCTCTTCCTTTATCATTATATATTTATTATTCTTACATTCATTCTTCATAGGGCACAGTAGCCGTTTACAATACAGCCCTACGCTTGTTCACTACCTTAATAGTACAACATAAAACGTACCTACATAAAACATAATTATAGCAGTATGAAACGATGGTCTGGGCAGTAAAAGTCATAATAAAATAAGGTAGCATTCTCTAAAGTAGTGCCGGCACGTTTACCCAAGATGTGATACTTTTGTTGGTCGGCAAATATGATCTAACCGAACTATATGGTCTCATTACACATTTGTCACGTACGCTGACACAAACGCCTCACTCGAGGGTTATATCTCATTCCTCTTTTTTATGTTGGCAACCCGCACTTTCATGGGTGCCGTAACTACTGTACCAAAGTCAGAATATAGCGTATATAGCACTCTCTCTTTATCGGACATAAAACAGTTCAAAGTAAAAAAAGGTTGTTCTTTTATTACGAACGCAGTAGTTTCAGCTTTACTCTTGATGTTTCATTGTAATACTTTTTGAACAGTTTCTTTTAATATTTTTATTTTATGAGATGGACTGGACATACTCGGATCGAACGGCTGTTTTTATTTTATAAAAAAAGCGAATTGTAAAACCTTTAGCTTTCATGAACGGTATAATAATGTCGTAGAACATATGGTTAGACAACACATCTTACTGACGGACTGATGTTGTTGTTATATTTTAGATTTTTTGTTATTATATCCTCCATTAAACGTCTTAAAGCAAGACTTTCAAATAATTTCAAAATTTATTGTAATTCTTTGAAATAGATAACAATAATACGTCATTTTTGACAATCGCGCGAGTTGACGACAAGAAAATAATCAAAAATTGAAAGTTGTCAATTCGCGGTTTCCCGCGAGTTTATTGCCCGCGAGTTGATGAATGGATATATCTAGGGCCGGTAGACTAAAACACATAAGTCAAAAAGGTCTACTTTTCAGGAACTACAAAAAACTAAATAAAAAAAAAGATAGTAATCATTTATTCATTATTAGTAATTATTTGGAACAAACAAAAGCAGTTCTAACGTGCATGCAAACGTTGATAGCACAAACAGATGCAAACAGCTATTTAGGTGACTTATGTTATTCAGAACACTCAACTTTTGCATCTGTACTTCTGACTTATGTTTATAAGAACTGTAAATGAATGATACTAAAATCTGATAAAATGCTACTGAGGAAGTTCGTGCTGGTTTAGGTAAACGTTAATGTAAATCCAAAGTGTACACTTGAACAGAATAGTCATTTTTACACATTAGTGTGTGTGTTTCTTTTAGTTACGCTTGATTTTCAGTAGCCTCGTGATGATGGTTTTGAGCAAGTAATTCAGCTTTCTCTTGGTTTTCCTGAGCTTGAGCTTTAAGAGCGTATGCCAGAATTATCATCAACCAAAGAGCTCTGAGAGAAGATAACGACTATGGAGGTAAAAATATCTGTAAGATGAGGAACGACAAAGCCACATGACCAGATGACATCCGTGCCGAGTTGTACAAGTCTTTGGATGTAGGCGTACAAATCATACGGCATCAGGCACTGCAGCAACTATCGGGCAGTCAAACTTATCTCGCACACATTAAAGATATGGGACAGAGTTCTAAACGAAAGAGTATGTAGGTTGACGACCATCACGGAAAACCAATGCGGATTCGTGCCCGGAAAATCTACCACCGAACCGAAGCAATACAGATTATCAGAATCTTGATGGAAACACTTAGTCTCACTTGAGCGTTTCATTTTTTCCGATGTTTTTCGAAACTTACAAATCCAGAAGGAGTGATTAAGATGTTTATCGACCTTGAAGCGTTTCACGGAGCCCCGAGGCCACTGATTTAACAAGCATTGCGTGCCCTGAATCGCCCCTAGTGCTACATTGAACTCACCAGAGATATGTACACCGGAGTGACGACTGGAGTATGCTGCCCCATGATGCAAGTTAGAGAGGTGTTTCAGGTATAGGTACAGTCGACAAAGAAGACAAGGTTGCACCTTAAATACAAGTGCGACCGCATCTCCGTTGTCGACTATGCATCAAGGATTGGCACTCAGCCCATTGCTGTTTAACATAGTAATGAACTACCTGACAGAAAACATATAATGGCCTGTACCCTGGAAGCCGATAGCTTTGCAAGCAAGGTTGGAAAAGTGAAGATTGGCTCTGGAAACCACTGGCTTGAGGATAAGCAGAGAAAAGACAGAACATCTGTGTTTCTCCGCTTATCCGCAACACTGCAATTTCTCAAACACCAATGTCAGCCGTCACACTACAAAACGCCACTCTAAATATCATTGACCACTTCGAGATAACAACATATAAACGTAGACATCCCGTAAGACACTTACTTTAAGTCTGGTGAAAGTGGAGAGAACTTACAGGGGTATTCTGCGATCCATAAATGCCAATATAGGCAAGTTCTATAAAACAGCAATACGGCCAGCAAAGACCTATGGTGCGCAGTGTTGGCCAATCATAAAACTGCAGGTAAACAAGGTGGACGTCAGCGAAATGTGAATACTCAGATGGTCTGTGGGCGTCTCACTTTTAGACAAAGTCCGAATGTGTACATCCGATGCAGCTTGAAAGTGAGACCAATAATACAGGTTTCCCTGTATTATTGGTCTCACTTTCAAGCTGCATTTAAAGCTTCTGCTTTAAGAGATGCGCTTGTAGTACAGTCACGTCATGCATCGACCCGTCGAACGCATGTCCAAAAAGTGCTGCAACTGGAGTCGAGACCAAGAGGCTGTGGCAGACCCCGGTCTACAAGGACGTCAACCATTGATAAAGGGGGGAGAAAGTTGACCCCAGGACGATCCAAAACAAACGCACGTATAAATAGAGCCGATTAGAAACGGGAAGAGGTCAGACGCAGAAGAGGCCCGTTAGTTAGTAACCGATAACGCCACCCAGTCAACGTTCCTAATGACATAAGTCATGCTATCAGTACGTAAAAAATGTAAGTACGTTTAAAGTCCGTTTGACATAAGTCAATTTATGTTCTTTATAACATCTCCACTTGTGGTAAGAGTGAGGAGGTTTAAAAGGTGCCCTTTAGAGTTCAAATTGAAGCGACTGGCTTTGACTTATGTGGTTTAATAGGTTGATGTATTAATTAAAATTAATATTTTTGGACAAATAAAACGAAAACGCATTTTTTTGACTTATGTGCTTTAGTCTGCCGGCCCTACATATAATGGTCTTGGAGATGGAAAACAAAAAAAAATGCAGCTGTTATTTTATTAACTTCATATTGTTTGATAATTGCCTAGATTTTTTCTAAATTTGTATGAGGAAGGGAAACATATTTTAGCTGTCACAGTACAAATAGTTCTCAACCAAATGTAACACAACCCTTGTTCAGTTGGGCAATCAATACAAAGTGTTATCCGAACTTCAATAAAATAGGCAATAAGGAAAATGTATCAAGTAAAGTAAGAAAAAATACTCAGCAGTATGTTTTGCAATTTATCAACGTTTTTAGAGGTCTGGGCGTTTAAGTCTAGAACGTTTTTTATATTAGTTACTTACCTTGGTGGGTCAGGGGCGTATTTCGCTACGCAAGTGAGATTAATGTCTGATCCGGCCCTGACGAAAAGCTCCGGCCCGGAGAGGATTTCCGCCTTTGACACTGTTAAAAAAAAACAATAAATTAAATAAACAAAGAAAGTTAGATTACAACATTCCTTAGTGTTTTTTTTTAACCGTGGGGGAAAATCCTTCATGGATGTTATGCCGGACTCCTACCGACTAAAAACCCCCACGGTAACGCCCAGAAGCCTATGGTTAGAAGCCCCGGGTAAGCCCTCGGAAGAATGTCCCAGGACTCCCATCAGACCTACGGCTACAATTGCGGCCTCGCCTTGGGGGTGGTTCGGGTGCTATCCCGCGTCTATGGGGGGGTTTTCGGGTGCTATCCCGCTTCTTAGGGGGGAGGGGGGGCGTGCGTGAATCCCTCACGTCACGCTGCCGTCAAGGGCCTGCTTCTGTAAAGACGGTGAGCAGCCAACTCACCGTCCTCAGGCCCCCGGTCATGGAGACCGATTTATAATATCTAACATTCCTTACTGTTTGATATTATACATCATTTTTACCAAATTCTTGCAATTTCTTTAAACTTTTATGAAAACTCACTACCACCAAAATATCTACTCCCTATGAGAAAAAAACACCTTTCTATACATCAAAACTTTCGCATAATATAGTAATGAGTAAGAAGAATTCGTAAGAAAATCGGTAGATGACTCCACCGTCGCCTTATAGACGTATAAGATGCGAAATTTGAATCACATCGGGCGTGTCTCGGTAGCCGAATTGGTCAAGGCATTCCCCCTATAACGGAAAGACTGCGGGTTCGAGTCCCGCCCGAGATGATTCTTCTTTTTCCCTATGTATTTCATTGGTATAGTTAGCATACTTAAAGTTGTAAAAATTCATTCAATAATTTCACTCTATAATATTCATATGCTATAATTACAACATCATTCTCGAACAAAAAAAAATGTTGTCTTTGTGACTTCATCAGTCGGTTTGGACGATCAGACCGTATATAGAATTACCGTTAATTAGTCACCGGTAGTTAAAACGTGATTGTATACCAAAAATACAGCTAATAAAAACAATATAGGACAAAAATTGTTTCTCACAAAAAGTAGTTTAGCTATCATGAGTGTGTTTAAGTATAGGTTATTTGTATTTTGTATTGTAACCTGTCATCACAATATTATCTATTACTATTAATACATAGGTTTAACATAACATAGTAAATAAAAGTTGATTTATTCAATTTAATAACATACTACAATACAATTTCCTTTCCTTCACAGGACGACACGTGCAGGGCTAAGATGTCATCCATTTACGGTGCAGAGTATACCTGCTAGAACCAAGCGTTTCAGTGATTCATTCATATGCCGCACCACTAAGACCTGGAATTCCCTGCCAGCTCACGTGTTTCCTTCTTCCTACAGTCCCGGGTCCTTTAAGCGGGGCGTGAAAAGGCATCTAATGAGGCCGTCAAGCTGAGTGCCACCACCGTTAACATGGTAAATGTTTACGATGGTGACCCTCTTTCCGAGACTTTGCCTTTAGCTTAACATCAGGCGAGGTGAAGTCAAATTGACGTGTCCCGAGTAAAAAAAAAAAAAAAAAAAAAAATACTAAAATGGGAAACCTCAAAATGGTCAAGAAAAATTATTATGTAGATATAAACAAAAAAAATTGGCTAGTGACTGTTTATACTGGAGATTGATGGCGCTTGGTGGAATCTGCTACACATATTGAATAACACACTTGTACTTTTCCACTGAGTTTAATTTTTTTTGTTTAAAAAATTTGAGAATGCCGTAAGGCGAAACCGGTCAGGTCTAGAACTGTAATAAATTAAACTCAGTGGAAAAGTACAAGTGTGTTATTCAATATTCAAAATTGGCTAATCTTTATAAATCATTAGTTTTAACAGGCAGTACAGTATTCATTATTTTTATTTAAAATTACTTACATACAGTCACGCCTGTAAATCCCCGTAGGGGTAGGCAGAGGTGTATTTATTTATGTATTATTGTAGTATGTATATTTATGTAATTAAACATTGATGGATAGCTATTTTTATCAATGTTTATATCTGATGAATTATACTTATTAGATATGAATAGAATAAATAAATTCCTAACTTTTTTTACGAGTACCTAACTGGGTAAAGACCGCTGCATACGTGACGAGTTATTGCACCAAGTTTTGGACATATCGTTTCATACAAAATGTATACGGAAGTGCATATGTTACGTGACACGGACGGGACGAGAAAGTGGCACGTGCGGGGCGGGAAAAATCTCGTTGATTGAAGATTAAAGCCAATTCTTGAAATGAAAAATTCATATTTCTTTGTTCACAAAGTTAGAGCCGGATCACTGTCACGGTTCGTATGCATTAACACCACATTTAACGACGTGCCCGTCACGTCCATGTTCCACCCGGGGTTTTTCCCGTTACGTATGCCGCGACCTTTAATAAGTAAGTGATTGATTAAATTCAACTTCAATTTTATAAGCAAAAATCTAGTAACAGTCAGACCCCCCCATAGACGCAGGATAGCACCCGAACCACCCCCTAGGCGAGGCCGCAATTGTAGCCGTAGGTTTGATGGGAGTCCTGGGACATCCTTCCGAGGGCTTACCCGGGGTTCCCAACCATAGGCTTCTGGGCGGTACCGTGGGGGTTTTTAGTCGATAGGAGTCCGGCATAACATCCATGAAGGATTTTCCCCCAGGGTTAAAAAAAAAACCTAGTAGCAGTCAATGATAAAAATATAATGAAATGAATATTTATTTTTCTAGTAACATAGACTCATTTAACTCATATAACTTCTTAAGGTCGGTGATAAAAATATAACTTTTTAAGGTCGGCTACAAGTTATCTGAAACTGAAACCTGTTAAATGAGTTCTAAATATGAAACATTGTGAGGTAAAATTCAAAAAAGTTCCTAATTGAAAAGAGGGATGACTTTCGAACGACTTTCAAATAAAAATAGCCACGAAAGATTGTAAAACGTGTAATTTGTTTTCATTGTCATTCTGAAATAAAGAACGGAAGAAACGTTTGTATTCAGAAATTTAGGTAGGTTATTATTTGTATTTTTTTTTTTTTATACAGGACACGTCAATTTGACTTCACCTCGCCTGATGTTAAGCTAAAGGCAAAGTCTCGGAAAGAGGGTCACCATCGTAAACATTTACCATGTTAACAGTGGCACTCAGCTTGACGGCCTCATTAGATGCCTTTTCACGCCCCGCTTAAAGGACCCAGGACTGTAGGAAGAAGGAAACACGTGAACTGGCAGGGAATTCCAGGCCTTAGTGGTGCGGCATAGGAATGAATCACTGAAACGCTTGGTTCTAGCAGGTATACTCTGCACCGTAAATGGATGACATCTTAGCCCTGCACGTGTCGTCCTGTGAAGGAAAGGGGAGGGTGGGACTAATTGGAAGAGCTCGTCAGAACATTCACCATGGTAGAGACGGTAGAAAACTGCCAAAGACGCAACATCTCTACGCATCTGCAAAGGCTCGAGGGTGTTCGTGACCTCAGGATCCCCAATAATGCGGACCGCACGTCGCTGCAACCTGTCGAGAGCATCTAATAAGTACTTTGCGGAGCCGTCCCAGAGATGTGAGCAGTATTCCACGCAGGAACGAATTTGGGTCTTATATAGAAGACACCGCTGCTCCGGCGTGAAAAAACGTCTCACTCTGTTCAGGACTCCGAGTTTACGCGAGGCTGATTTGATGATACTCTCGATATAGTTTTTGTTATTCAGTTTGCAGCGAACATCCATACCGAGGATAGTGAGGTGATCCTGCAGTGGCAGTGGTGTGCTCTGAAGAGTGGGAAGGGGAAGGAAAGGAGATACCTTTGCTGTAAACGCACATGCCTGGGTCTTCTTGGCATTGAACTCGACCAGGTTCCTAGCGCCCCATTGAGAAATGTGGTCCAGGATCCGGTCCAGGTCAGTGACAAGAAGCTGCCTTTTTTCCGCGATATCAGACTGCTTGGCCGCAGGATGTGCGTAATAACTCCCGTGTAAGGTGCTGTCGTCTGCATAGCAGTGAATGTTTCCGTTACAGAGCATGTCATTGATATGCAGAAGAAAGAGAGTGGGAGATAAGACGGAACCCTGCGGCACGCCAGCATTTACCTGCAAGAACTCCGAAGCTCGTCCATCACAAAGGACGCGAATACGGCGCCCCTGCAGGAAGCTTGCAACCCAGTTACACAGTCTAGGAGGCAGGCCGAAGGCTGGTAGCTTGGAAAGAAGCGATTTGTGCCATACCCTATCGAAAGCTTTGGCGATGTCAAGACTAATTGCCAGTGACTCACCGTGATTCTCCATAGCCTCACCCCAGAGGTGGGTCATGTACGCCAGAAGATCACCCGTTGACCGTTTCGGTCTGAAACCGTATTGCCGGTCACTAAGCAAGGAGTGATCCTCTAGGTGGCGCATGAGCTGTGTGTTAATTATGTGCTCGAACACCTTGCACAGCACTGAGGTGACGGCTATGGGTCGATAGTTGGCTGGGTCCGAGCGATCCCCCTTCTTGGGGATCGGCTGGACATTCGCCTCCTTCCAAGCCGAAGGCACTGTTCCCGAACTGTAGGACAGTCGGTACAGTCGCGTTAGCATAGGAGATAACTCCGCTGCACATTTTTTAAGTACGACCGCTGGAATACCATCAGGACCACTGGCTTTCCGGACATCGAGTGATTGCAGTACTGCACGGACATCGCGTTGCCTGATACGTATATCAGGCATTGCGTGGTCACCAGTGGGCATTGTCCGTGGTTGCATACCACAATCATCGACTCGGGAGTTGGCCGCGAAGAGATTGACCAGCAAATTTGCTTTCTCTTGCGGCTCATGGGCCAGAGATCCATCGGGATTGCTCAGCGGGGGCAGCGAGGGCTGGCAGAAGTTGGCTTGCACGGCTTTGGCCAGTTGCCAGTAGCCACGGCTACCCGTGGGATGCGCCACTAGCTCTTGGCCCAGCCGTGCTATGCGCTGGGCATCCGCTCTGACGCATGCCCTCTTGCAGACCTTTGTGGCTCTGTTGTACGCTGCCTTGAAGTGACCCACGTTGGGATCGCGCGTGGCGCGCGCCCGCACCCAGGCGCGGTACGCAAACTGTTTATGCTCAACAGCCTCCGCGCACTCGCGCCCGAACCACGGACGCGCTCCGCGGACTCCGGTGACATCGGTGTATGGGATATAGTATTCCATACCTAGACCGATCTCACCGGCGACGGCAGTAGCGCTCTCAGATGGGTTCTTACCCTCAAAGCAGCGTTCAACCCACGGGATGGACGCATAATAGTCGCGCAATCCATCCCAGTCCGCTGACGAGTAGTGCCATAGACGCCTCTTCCCCTGCACGGGTCGTGGGGGCGCTACAATGGGCACGGTGGAGCGGACCAGACAGTGGTCGGAGTTACCTAAAGCAACACTCACCGAGACACTGTACTGGTCCGGGCGACTCGTCAACAGAAGGTCTAGCAGAGAGGGCTCTAGGCCGGACTCTCTTGGTATCCTCGTGACCTTGTGCACCAATTGAGTCAAGTCATGCGCCAGGGCAAATGCGTGAGTGGCTCTTCCCGCATGGTTTGTTATGGCGGAGCCCAACCAGATCTTGTGGTGGGCGTTAAAGTCCCCCAAAAACACCAATTCGGCGTTCGGAAACCGCTCCTGCGCATCATCTGCCGCCTGACTCAGGTATTCAAAGAGTCGAGTTACCTCTGCATCTCCCGTATGGGAGCGGTAAAGGCACACATAGATCTGACTCGTGGAGCCATGGTCTACGTGTACCCACAGGATGGAGAAGGATGGGTCCTCTAGACAGCGCAAACGGCGACAGCAAATATCCGCCCTAACAAACACGCACACCCCGGCTTTTGCTCGGAAATTTTCCTCGATAACATAGCCGGGGTAAAGCAGGTAGGTCGTGTCGTCAGGGCGGCGTATTTGTGTCTCCGTCAGAAACAGCATTGCTGGTTTCGCCGTCTCCAGGTGATGGTGGACGGCGTTGAGGTTTGTATGGAGCCCACAGATGTTCGTGGACTCCACCTCAAATAGTCGTGTTGTGGGAGACTCCTTAGCCGCTGTTCTGACTCTATCTTTTTGGTGCGCTGTCATGGTAAATGGAAAGGAATGGATGGGAAGGCGTGAAAAAGAGGTGATTGTCGCCGCAGCACCGTGTGACAATACATGGGACATTAGTTTTGTCTATGATTGTGACGGCATGACGAGAGCCGACGCGCCGAACGGAAGGGCCCCCGTACCCCCCGAATATGGTCGCCGGGCTCCCATCCGGTCGCCAACCGGCACGACGAGCCATATCGGGATTATGTGCGACCTGGTGGGGCAGCCTTCCAGGGTGGTTAGTCCCAGTTGGGCCCCTGTACTATGCCGCGGGCGGCCAGCGGCACCACCGTTTCTACAGGTCTCCCTATTCGGCGCGGCGCCCCGCGTCACACCCCACTAGACTACGCCAAAACCCACCGGTCCCACTAGTGCTGCGAATACCATCACCTCGGCCCGGCTATGCACTTGCTGATCCCTGAACGCAATCCAACCGAAATTGGATTACTATGGAGGGTTTTTCGCACTTGTGCACGGTGGTACCAACCCGGTCGAAATTAGTGACAAATTTGTGCCATCAAATTTCTACCACCAGCTTGTTAAAGAAAAGACTAAAATTTTGACAATTGTGTTGCTGTAGCTAACGTATAAATAATAATCTTCTATACTAAATATTATAAATGCGAAAGTAACTCTGTCTGTCTGTCTGTCTGTATGTATGTTACGCTTTCACGCCTAAACCACTGAACCGATTTTGATGAAATTGGTCTTCCCCTAAATCTACCCCTAGATTAGACCATGAGAAAGGACATAGGCTATGTTTGGTCGCGATAACCGACATCCACGCGGGTGGAGCCGCGTGGATGTCGGGTATGGCAAAAGCTAGTAATTACATAACATTGCCATCCTGTGGGTGCTAGCACCTCTGCCTACCCCTTCGGGGAATACAGGCGTGAGTTTATGTTTTGTTATGTTATGCCATCCGACCTATCAATCCAAATAGGAAAACTTCTACCAGAGCCTCGTCCTTCAATTATTAGGTGTACCACTAGCTAGCAGTTAAAGTTGGCTTGGGTACAAAATATTTCAATGGGACCCCTTACACTAAAAAAAAATCCAGTATGTTACTTACCGACAACAGTAAGTCTAAACGACAAGCTAATCTTCGGCTCCGTAGACACCTGGCACTCATATGCGCCGGAGTCCCGAGGCTGAGCAGGCGACACTCGTAACGTCCACTCGTCTGATCCATCAGCGTGGAGCGCGGCGAACCTTGCATCACTGCTATACGTATGAACTCCAACTGTCAAGATGTGCAGGTCCCGCTTACGGATCCAAGATACCTGAGAAACAAATTTTATCTTGTACAACAAACCCAGTATCTTTTCAGCGTGGACATCATTACAATGCCATGATTGTGTAGACTTTCATGGAGAAAGTAAAAGACAGTATTCCATTATGGAAGTTCTTAATATACTTAAAAGACTTAATAGGAGAGGCAATCCACCTGTTACGAAGTGATTAAATTTAGTGTATTTGGTGATAAATTGTGACGGATATGAACCTCACCTTCGGCTTTGCACTACGACTCACAGACAATGTGCGTTTTAGTCGGTTCGATTTTGGATTCCGACGTAACCTCCCCCCACCGGCTCCGACGGGATTTTGTGCACTTAAATTTGAACCAAAGAAAAAATCTGTTCGCATATCCTCATGGTGACTCAGCTTACAAACCTCTCGACTAAATGTAGTTTGTAGAGGCGTTTTGTCAGCTTATGAAATGCGGCTTAACTTTTTAACAAGAATATGTTATTGTAGTAAACGTTTTAGTGTACCTAATTAAAAGTTTGTTTATTGGTAAATACACGGTATACTTAATTAAGACAATGCCGTGACTCGTTCATTATGTAAACTATTAATAATCCTTGATGAGTGTTGAGTTTCGTAATTAATAACATTCATCCATCACAACAATAATACCGTAATTTAGATATAAATTATTTCTAAGCAATTGCTCTACATGTTGCGTGTAGATATTATGGTATAATTTATATTCTGTTCCCAGTGACTCTTACGCGTGGATAAATTAGATATTGTGTTTGTACAAGAGTATTTAAACAGACTAAAATGTATAATGATAAATTGTATAACCAATGCCCTTGTCCAGCTCATGGTTTATTTGCATACCAATCATGTAAATTTTATTAAATTTGTCGTTGTTATTTCTTGCTTCATCAAAAACACACAACTTTTGCATTTTGTATTCTGACCTCTTCGTAAAGGAGCTTTTTGGTGGTTAGTTCATGAATCAAAAAGGGTGTGGTTACATTGAAAAGGGTACTCAATCGGTTATTTATTCAGGCTACGTTTTGTATCTAGACTTTAAACTTAAATCCTTTACAGTGAATGGTGCAGTGTCGACCGAGTGCTTGGCTTAAGCGATAAGCGCAATGTTAATCTAGGCTTTTAGGTACGCGACCGATGCGACGTGACCGCAACGTGAGAGACTAGGGCACGAGAATAGGACAATATTGTATTTTGTTTCACCTACCTAAGATGTGAATTTTATTGAAAATGCATAAGGTGTAAGACATAATCAAAAAAGTTGTACGTTTTCATCATTCTACATTAATCCGGCGTATCTACGTACTCCCAAGATTACGCAGATACGACGGATTACGCTTTAATTATACCTTATGCCTTACTTTTTTACTGTATTATGCACACCTAATGCTGGCACTACAACTAAATGAACGTCTTCCCGATGAACACTGATGCGTCGTCAGACGTGTGGACACACCGCACTCTCTCGCGCTGAAACCCTTTGATCTGTTCCACTAAAACCGATAACTACGGATGAGTGCCAGATGCATCAGCGGACGTTAAATACCTACAACAGATGAGAAAATTACCCGCTCTATACGTCGGCGGATGCCTCTGCCGTTGACGTCCGTAGATGATGATCTGTCTAGGTGTAGTGCTAGCATAAGGTAGATGAGATAGATATCGCCAGTTTATTGAATATAAATACAAATACGTAATGTTAGTTGGTTTCAAACCATAGTAGACGTTTTAAACTCGTATGTGAAACTGCAGCAAGGAATATTCACATCATATTTGTGAAAGCGGTTTCAATTATAAATGCTACCTTTAGTTTCTCTTACAAAAATAAAGTGAAGGTCCGCTAGTAATAGAGCCTTTAGGCAACTTGTCACTAGTTAAGTGCTTTCAACTCGACACGTTCTTGTTAGAAATGTGTGCCATTAGAGCAGTGCTAATGTGTCTAGCTTAAACTGGTAATATATAAAAGTGGTCTAGTGATGTAGTTAGTGTGACCTGCATTGACATTGGACATTATTAAATACTTTTTCCACATCACTTTTTCTGGTCTGTAATCTGGAATGATATATGGAATGATGATAATTTTCTCCGGAATAAGTTCCTATGAATTACGGGAATGAGATCAGAACTGCACACAGCCTGTGCCCGTGGCGCTCACGGTTACAGGCTAGTCACGTGCTTATATTTATGTTCATTTGTTCATTACAGCGCATTTTATTAAACTCACAGTAATCTCTTCCCTAACTTAAGCTCAATATTTCGCCCCGTAAAACCAGGATAACCATAAATTTCCTTCAACTAAGTGCAAATTTGATAAATTTGTTAAGAAAAATTAAGAGAGAAAATAAAAAGAGAGCCATTATTTATGGGTCTCCCGTCGTGCAAAGTAATTGTTAGCGCGGTTCGAGTTGTTCCAATTTTTATATAGCCACATCGTGAAAGTTCCATTCGAATTTGTATTCGAGACTATTCACTGTGAGCTTTTAAAACTTTCTTCGTGGTACGGTTTAAAGCGTGGAGACAGAACTAACTAGATATAACTAGATACCCTCTTACAATTCTTTCTCCCGACGCCAAAGTTTTTATGGGTCAAGCCTAGATCAAGTGGGATTGAATTCGCTGTCGAATAAAGTCCGACGTTATTGTCGCCATTTCGTGTATCTACGTTGATTAGAACTTTTAGACAGTGTTTAAAATGAAAAATCAAATTTCAAAATGGAGGTAGACATTTCAAACAACAGTATTTTTTAATTCCAGGCATGACAAAAATGTTCAAGTCGTTTGACATTTCATAAAAAAATATAAAATCTTTTAGAAATGTCGACTCAAAATAGTTTTAAAGCATCCACAAATCGCCTCTTT
Organism: Eilema sororculum; assembly: GCA_914829495.1. NCBI lineage: Eukaryota > Metazoa > Arthropoda > Insecta > Lepidoptera > Erebidae > Eilema > Eilema sororculum. The sequence goes on along the minus strand of OU618552.1, from coordinate 10,413,483 downwards.
TGAGTACTCAAATGAGAACAAAAGAGCTTTTCATATTTGGAATCCTTTTTCTCTGTAATGGGATCGCTAGATAAAATGTGAGTGGAGTAAAGTGAAGTGAATCGGCGCAATCTGCGGCTCGAATGAGTCAGCCCTTCACTGGCAATTTGGACACCATTCACTCGTCGCTCACATCGGAAACCACATAGAAGATTGCCCACTCCTATGAATAGTTCCCCACTAGAAAGCTAACCTTTAATGTCTTTCACTAATCTTTCGCTCGCTCTCTGAAAGGGGGATTAAATATTGAATCCATTCGGGTCAAAGTTCCGTCGTGAATTACGACAGCTGAAACCGCTATCGACCTCAATTCTGTTTTTGCTGTATATCTGCGTTAATGATTTATTCAGCTGCAGAAGTGTTGATGATAATTAGGTATACCTATGGTATGTGTTAAAAAGTGTTTCAACTATTGAAAGTTTTATTTTTGTTTAATCTGCAATGGGTTGGAGTTAGACGTTACTTACGTATCAATGTTGTGCTTCTATTTTTCACTTCGTAACCCTAACTAATAGCATTGTTGTTTTTTTTAACTATTGCTTCGTGATTATTTCGTCATAAACATGAAAGTATAGCAGATATTTTTAAAAGCACTTATTGGCAACAAAAGTTTTTTGTTTTTCGTGCGGCAATCTCTTTATTACCCCATGCCGCTAAGCAGAGGCGATTATGTGGGACCACAGAAATCTAAATAATAAGGTATTTCTGTGTGTGGGACAGACTAAAACCGCACGCTATCTTCGGTCTTCAGATCCTCGACATCTGTATGAGAATCCCTAAGGAACCCTATATCTCTCGCAAGCCCGACTGACCCAGAGCCATCGCTGATTTTGAGATGGTCCTCTTGATTGTAAGAATCACGGTGTCCCTATTTTGGCTCCAGAAAGCGGGGGCGCTATCACCAACGCCAGACTCAACTAAAAATATTGACATGACAAATATCTGGAAAATGAAACTCATAATATGGTTTCAGTTAACATGGTAATCCAAACATTTCAGCTTTAATGTAGTCTTTGTTGTCTTTCCCTCACTGCTATTTTCTTTTGATTAATTTCATTGTGAGTGAGATGATTTAGCGTTAGCAACGTTACAAAATATGGAAGAGAAAAGCTTGATACACATTCATTCACTGATTCGCTCGCGAAATTGGTTCATGGAATTCTTGAACAATGTGAAAATCTCGTTGTAGGTATTTCAATGTATGTTAGTTATGACGTCATTGGTGAAGGGTGAAAATTTTCAAATGGAAGCCTTTGAAAAAGAAATTATTTGTAAATCTGAATAAGAACGACCATAGCAATGTTGTAGGAATTTTTTTTCTGGGTGTTATAATTTCATTTACTAAATTAATCATATACGTACCTATTGAATTCAGTTACTAAATTAGTATATATTTTAAATGTCTCGCCACAGCGTCATACTTACTAGTTACTAACTGTAACCCGCGACTCCGTCTGCCTTAAGTTCGAAATTGGATAGTTCTCATATTCGTTCAATTTTTAGTTTCACGTGATAGAGTAACAACTCATACATACATAGGTACATACTAAACCATTTACCCAAACTCTTACCTTTTACGAAATTTGTGGTATAATTCGATTACATCAGGAAAAATGAATTGCTCAGGCGGGGTTTGAACCCGTGACCTTTCCCTTAGCGGGGAAATACTTGTACCAACTGAGCCAATGAGCCATGCGGCTTCCTGACGTAATCGAATTATAATAATAAATATTCTACAACATTCTACATAACGTTATATAGACCCATGATAAACTTAAATAGCTTGTGATATGGAATCTAGAATGCGGATAAATATACTTAGATACTTTTTTTTAAATACATACATATTAATACATAGAAACTACCAGACCAATGCAAATGGCCATATTCATGCATACAAATATTTGCACTGTGCGGGGATCGAACCCGCGCTTCACGTTCACTACCGCCACACCATAGAGGCTATTAATAGTATCGTTAGCATTATAAATTTACGAACGCGGTTTCGTACAAGGCGACTAAGGGATAGGGCTGTTTAATATCGGACAGATATATTACGAGTACATGCCAAGCTCAGTCTCCGACTCCGATGCATGGCTTGATTTACAATAGAGCCCCGGAATAAGGCAATAGGCTCACCCCCTATTACCACCCCGGTGGGACCGAATAGAATGATGGTGAAATGTGGATGTTATTTCACCACTGCCTGACCCTCCAGGGAAAAAGCGTGATTATATGTCTGTATGTATAAACAATGAAAGTTTGCCGCTCCATCTGCATAGGGCAAGATACATCGATAAACGATTTGTCTTTCCCGTCGAAGTGTATTAGGATTTATATTATGATGCATGATGTCTATGGAACTAAACGGAATATATTCCCAAAAGGCTCGAAGAATATAGTTATATAAATATGCAGCTTATCTTATGATTGATTAAACCATTGCTTGGTTTACATTTCACATATTAGGTAATTGAGAATCTGGAATGACGTTACGAATCTTGTACAGTCGTCATCGGTCACACACTGTTTTTACAACAAAAAAATACTTAATATTGGTATACTGTAAAGATCGTTGTAAAAATTTTTGTGTTCAGTAAATTTTGAGGGCGACTAGTGCGGCGGGTACTTTGTAACCCGGCATTCTCTCTCCTCTTTATCTAGATTTACCTCATTTTTGTGAGAGCGACTGCTGTTCAATTCTTCCACCTCTAGAGGGAAATCTGCGCCAGACCCTCGGCCGATAATCAGTAGGTGGTAGGTCAATCTAGCAGTGAGTTTTAAATGCTTGGGCATTAAAAATCTCGATGGCCCCATATACCTACCCTAGGGCTGGTTTCCATGTAGGTAATTATGCTCTCAGTGACGTAGAAATGTCTTTTGTTTGCTAACAAATGTTGAACTGTTTTATTTTGGCGTGTCAAACGTTGCTATTATTACACCTACGTATCCACATGGGCCTTATAAAAGGTTATATGAGTAAGGAGTTGGAGGTAGAAATCTTTATTTACTTTTGTCCTTACACACTTGCCCTTTGGCTGTTGTTTCAGTCAACTTATAAGGCGTGAGTATAATCAAATAATCATACTAGCTTCACTTCTACTAGTGTCACCCGTGTAACCTTGCTCTGTGCTAAACCATCGAGCATCGGTTCCTAAAAGTTACAACGTAATAGTATTTAGAATGTAACTTTTCCCAAGATCTTGGCTACATGTGGCTTCAAGAATTAGTACTTTAAAACAAACTAACTCTTCCACCTTATTATTTATATAGTTGTATGATTTCACAAGGTCAATCATATGGTATACCTACATATCGATGGTTCAAATGTAACATAGTGGTGTTAACACCGAATTTTTAAAGTGAAAATATCCGAAACAACAGTACAAACACACTTTATACAGTCATTTTCTTGACATTCTTAAATGTCACTTTTTGGTTGGATGGATGTTTATTACTTTTTCAACTAAAAACAGCTGAATTCAGCACAGAGATAGATTTCATTATAGTCTGGAATAGCGTTGAATACTTATTATCCAGAGAATTAAGTTTTTCTAGGTCGTGAAAATGGGATCAGCATATAAGCGGGAAGAGTCACGGGTAGATAAAATAGTTATGAACGTGTCGAACCGCAACGTAATCAGTTATTTGCAATGTGAATTACATTACTGATACCTGGCTTTTAAATGTTAAATGCAATCTCATTGGTTTTGTATTGCTGATCCTACATTATCGGCTTAAATGAAACGAAACGCCACGAAATATTTAATTCACAATTGGATACGCAAGAAATTGAGATACCTTTTTAAAGAGCAATGAGATTGATTTTAAAATTTAACATTGCTTTTATTTGATACCACGTATAGTGGGTAGGTAGTTTTTTATTTCTTTATATTGTCAAAATACTCGCGTATACTCGTATGTCAGACTCGCGCAGGAATGGTTCGGTTCCATTCTTTTTCAGTATTTTGTTAATCATCAATAGAAATACGTCGCCTATGAACATTTCAGCTCTCTAGCTACAGACAGATACTTAGTTCCGTTTTTAACCTTTGGGTATGGAACCCAAAAATGAGCTTTTTTGCTTTTGTGAATGAATGAATGATTATATGAAATTTCTACAGTCAATTTCAACCTAGTCTAGAAGAACAATGAGTAAATTACTCAAAGTTATTTATTAGTGGTGATAAACTCATAACGCTAACCGCGGTGGCAGATGGTAACGATTTATCACTGAAACCACTGTGTCATTCGGGGTAAAATTGGTTGCAAACGCTTAAAATGCATTGTAATAATTTTATGACATTGGCTTTGGAATCCAAGAAAAATGATGAAATTTTGTTGAGTTACCTACTCGATGGGGCCATACCTATAGACAGAGTAACTGAAATGGTCATTATATATTATACAGATTTTACATTAGTTTTTACTTTATAAATTCGCGGTAGATAACAGTAGGTATTGGACCAATGGAAATGACCCAATGTTATGAAATGCACAAGCTTTAAGAATGTGTCTTCGTGGGCTCCGTAAACACCAGTTTATAAAAAACTAGCTTTTACCTGCGGCTCCGCCCGCGTGGATGTCGGTTATCGCAACCAAACGTAGCCTGTGTCCTTTCTCATGGTCAAATCTACCACTAAACCAAATTTCATCAAAATTTGTTCAGTGGTTTGGGCGTGAAAGCGTAACATACATACAGACAGACAGACAGACAGACAGACTGACAGACCGACAGACAGACAGAGTTACTTTCGTATTTATAATATTAGTATGGATATTTGAATTTGAATTAAAAATACGCGAAGTTGCTTGGCTTTGCGTGAGTAGCGGCACTTAATTATATGTCCATCATCAGAATGAACGATCGACACTTGATTTATCCTCATCGCGACGGTAATTTGCGTTCAAGGTGAAATGCGATGCCATTTTGAAGCGTGTACAAGAAAGGTACTACGTAAAAGTCTCTATCGCTGATCGAAAGCGCGTAAAAATCAGGAGAATAGAGAATCCTACTAATATTATGAATGTGAAAGTGTTTAAATGTTTGGATATTTGATACTGAATCACGCTCAAATTAAGTATGAAGTCTAGAAACGATTGGATTAAGAAACGAGGGATGATTGATTAGTGTGTGACTAATCAATCATCCCTCGTTTCTTAATCCAATCTATATTCTATAATTTTTATAAATTTATATTTTACAGCTTTACAACATTTAGAGTTATCGCAGGTTTATAAGTGCCCGGTTAATGGCAATAGGCTCGCCACCTATTACATTGGGACCTAAACATAAACTGGCGGAACGTGGGTGCTAGCACCTCTGCCTACCCCTTCGGGGAATACAGGCGTGAGTTTATGTTATGTTATATGTTATGTTATATTTTACATACACACATACATACAATCACGCCTTTATCCCCGGAGGGTAAGGCAGAGGTGAATGGCTTGAGTCAACAATAGTACCCCGAAAGCGGCAATAGGCTCACCCCCTATTACGTGCGACCGAATCCAATGATTGTTGAAATGAGGGTGTTAATTCACCTCTGCCTATATTTATATTTTCTCATATTTTATTTAAAACATAAACATAAACATAACATAACATAAACTCACGCCCGTATTCCCCGAAGGGGTAGGCAAAGGTGCTAGCACCCACGTTTCGCCAGTTTATGTTTAGGTCCCAATGTAATAGGTGGCGAGCCTATTGCCATTAACCGGGCACTTATAAACCTGCGATAAATACACACATAACTTCGAAAAGCATCGAAAAGTCATTGGTGTGTGCCATGGTAAACCTGGGATCGAACCCGAGACCTCGTCTCAGCAGTCCATTACCCATACCACTAGGCTACCGCGGTTTAAAACAAGTATTTATATATCTTTATTTGTATTCACATAGGTTTGTATTGCTAGTCCAATAAATTTACTCTTCCTTTTTCCGCCTTTTCCTCGCCAACAAAAGCAAACACGTAAAGCTGAGCTCAAAAAAACTCATAATCGTTTTGCTTTTCTAATAAACGTACTACTCTGTTGGTCTAAATTACTACAAACTTTTATCTAATTGCTTTACTTAACTTGTTTCTATCCTATCGAAACCTCACCCTAAACCAACAAATATAATTGCAATAACAGCAATCGTTGTTCCGACAGCTGACCGTGGTCATTAAGACAATATCATCCCTTTATTGTTCATTAAAAGGGGTCTGTTATACACCATAAGGACTCTCAAATTGATTTGATTAATTGACTTACAAACCGGAATAAGTAAGTAAGCAGAATGAAATAACACCGAGGCTCTCGAGAATCAAGGACTATAGCTATTATATCTGTTATCGGAACATACATACAATCACGCCTTTATCCCCGAAGGGCTAGGCAGACGTGACTTAACACCCACTTTTCGTATAATTGGCATAACGTAAACACAATATCACCAACCGTTTGTCAAAATTTAAATAAGCCATTTCTTTTAATGACTGTTATATATTTAATACTGACTTTTATCTTTGAGATTTTCTTTTAAAATAAGGATAGTAACAATTTAAAATTTGGCGCATCAGCCAAATTATACTACGACCTAAATAAGTGACTTATTAAAAAACTTGGCATGTCTTAAAAACATAATGCCAACTTGGCTCATTCTGATCATGTAAGTAGCTTTAAGAAATACAAAGGCAGTCACTACGCTTCAATTATGTAAATATCAACCTTCCGCATGATGCTTAGTCTATTTACATATGATATGAGTAGACATTATATGCTTGAATATTCTTCAATATAATATCATGGAAGATATAACGAAGTTATTAAAGTAATCCCTGGGTGCATTGTATACAAATGAGGAAGACAAATGTGCTTGCTTAAATATTAATATACAACGGTATGTAAAATAATAGGAATGCAGAAATTCCAAGCAGGATTTATGACAAAATCAGTATTTTTATTTTTATTTGATATGGCATTATAAATGTATTGTGATGTATGCCGCATTCTGCGTGAGATGGAATTGCCACGGCAGCTAGGTACATGGATTACTAACAATACATAACATGCTAAAACAATCAGTATGGAATAGGCAGCAAACGGAGTTCTCTTGACATTAGAGCTGGAGCCCGTTCAGCGCCCAATATAGCACAACTATAACTTCTAGCTAGGTGTCAATAAATTAATCAATATCACAGGAAAAAAAAACTAGTTTTCACGATTTGCAACCATTGTAATTAATAATCCGTTTCTCCATTTCATCCAGAAACTAAAATCTTATGTCATAACGATCCATTGTTTCACATTATCAACAGTCAAGATGCTAAATAATTTCGCTACCTATTTCGCGATTCTAAATTCTAACTAAAGTTAAAATAAACTGAAGAAAAGCGATCGCATCAATAAAGATTACCATCGTCATTAATATCCATTTGCACTGTGGCGCCTGCGGTGCCTACTTAAACGTTAGGTAGTTTTATTAATCGCGCAACAAGCGAGTCGTACGAGTAGGAGGCCGCGCAACGCGCATGCGCAACACGCATGCGCAGTGCTGGGCGGCCGAAGGCGCGGACGCCGCCGCCGGCCACTGCTCGTACGACCAGTCAGCCACGGTTTCTGAAGGCGAATCCACGCTCGCTCGTTGTCGCACACGCAGTCCTAACATTACGTTTTCCAGTAAAGATTATTTTAAAGTTCGCATCCAAGTTCATTAATTATATCATAATAAGTTTGTAGTTCTGTACTGAGATCATAATAAGTTAAAGTGTAAAGTAATAATAGTGAATTAAAATCAACCTTGTATTTACCTATCTATTTCATTTAACGAAGCCTACCTATTGCCTACCAGTCACTTACTAGTTCCCACAGTGGTGACCCCCGACGATCAAAACCAACGAGATGGACTCGGAAGACAAGTCAGTTGAAAAAATGAAAACGGGAGCTAGTGTAGGTGGCAGTAAGACGGAGGGACCGCACGAGTCCTTTCGCGTCGGCGTTCGCGTACCACCGTTCTACGCTGAAAAACCTGCGCTTTGGTTCGCACAGATGGAGGCTCAATTTGCTATAGCCGCAATCAAAACGGACGACACGAAGTACTACTACGTAGTTGGAAACTTAGACACCCAGTACGCGGCCGAAGTGGAGGACATCATCGCCAACCCTCCCCCAACAAATAAATATGAGAGGCTCAAAGCGGAGTTAATCGGGCGATTGTCTGCATCGCGTGAGAATAAAATTAAACAACTGCTGATGCACGAGGAGCTAGGCGACCGAAAGCCCTCACAATTTCACCGCCATCTGCTTAACCTGGCAGGGCCAGGCGTCCCGGAGGAATTCCTACGCACTATTTGGACCACACGCCTGCCCCACAGTACCCAAGCCATCGTCGCTTCGCAAAAAAATGCCAGCCTAGCCGAGTTGGCAGAGCTTGCGGACGCCATTCATGACGTAGCAGGGCCACAAGTAGCGTACACATCAGCTGTGAGTACCTCACCTTCAAATAGCAGCTCGGATCCAATGGCGGTGCAAATTTCAGAGCTAACCAAGCAGGTACAGGCCCTAGCCGCTAACGTAAACAGGATGTCTCGTGATAGAGGCGGTGACCACGCTCGTAACCGGAACCGAAGCCTCTCACGAGACCGAGCGCCTACCACGCGGTCGGAGTTAAATTATCGCCAGTTCCCGGTTTGCTGGTACCACTATAGGTTCGGCGACCAAGCAACCCAATGCAGAAAACCGTGTGACTTCTCGGGAAAAGCGACCGGCAGTCAGTGATGGCGACCAATGACTGTCGGGCAACTGGTCGCCTGTTCGTGACGGATCGAGAGACTAGAACCAGATTCCTCGTAGACACCGGAAGTGACGTATGTGTTTTTCCTAAATCGCTCGTGAAATTCAATAACAGTAAAAGTGATTACGAGTTGTGTGCGGCTAATGGCAGTGTTATAAATACCTACGGGTATGTACATTTAAAATTAAACATAGGTTTACGCAGAGACTTTAAGTGGAGGTTTATCGTTGCTGATGTAACAAAGGCGATAATAGGGGTGGATTTTTTATCGTGGTATAACTTAATCGTGGACGTACGAGGTCAACGCCTTATTGATGGCGGTACATCGCTCGCGACTCCGGCTTCGCCTGCCCTTTCTTCTGACATCGTCTCTTCAGTTAAGGTAAGAATTGGTGATTCTACATATCATGATATACTGCGCGAGTATCCTGACATTACACGCCCGTCGGGTATTCATAAGACACCTACACACAACACTAGACACTATATACGCACTACACCTGGGCCACCCGTATCGTGTACACCGCGACGGTTGGCACCAGACAAATTAAAAATCGCTAAGGCGGAGTTTGAAACTATGCTTGCAAACGGTATAGCGATACCCTCCGATTCACCTTGGGCGTCCCCCTTACACCTGGTACCCAAGAAAGATAATGGTTGGCGACCTTGCGGGGATTACCGAATGCTGAACGCGAGAACGATCCCCGATAGCTACCCTATACGTCACATTCATGACTTTGCACACAATCTCGCCGGTTGCCAGGTGTTCTCAACTATTGATCTAGTTCGCGCTTATAACCAGATTGCTGTCAATCCTGATGATGTTCCTAAGACCGCTATCACCACCCCCTTCGGCCTGTATTCGTTTCCGTACATGGGGTTTGGGATGCGGAACGCGGGGGCGACGTTTCAGCGTTTTGTAGACGAGATGTTGAGGGGACTAGATTTTTGTTATGGGTACTTAGATGATTTTTTAGTTTTCTCCCCAAATAAAAAAATACACGAAGATCATTTACGCGAGGTGTTTACTAGGTTGCAAACGTATGGGATGGTAATTAACCCATCCAAATGCGTGTTTGGAGCGTCAGAGGTAACGTTTTTAGGTTACAGCATCTCTGCAAAAGGTACCAAACCATTACCAGAAAAGGTTGACGCTATCGCTAACTTCACACCACCGAAAAACGTTCGTGAACTCCGGAGGTTCCTAGGGATGATAAACTTTTACAGGCGTTTCATCCCAGGTGCCGCAGATCACCAAGCCCCTCTTAACGCGCTCCTAGCGGGGTCTGTGAAAGGTTCTCACCCCGTGAGCTTTACACCCAAAGAGACTGAAGCGTTCGAGGCTTGCAAGCGCGGTCTCTGCCAGGCTACTATGTTGGCACACCCAGACATAGATGCTAAACTCGCCATTGTGACGGACGCCTCAGATACCGCATTAGGTGCAGTTCTGCAGCAACTGAAGAGTGATGCTTGGGAACCCTTAGCTTTTTTCTCGCGCAAGCTGAGCCCTGCACAACAGAAATACTCGCCGTACGATCGAGAATTACTGGCAGTATATGAAGCTATCAAGTATTTCAGGCATATGGTCGAAGCTAGAGAGTTTGTAATTTACACAGATCACAAACCCCTCTGTTATGCGTACCACACGCGTAAGGAAAATTGCTCACCAAGACAATTCAGACATCTGGATTTCATCTCACAGTTTACCACGGACATCAGGCATATTTCAGGCAAGGACAACATCGTAGCTGACGCCTTGTCCCGAATTGAGGAAATCGTCCAGCCTGTCAACTTGAACGAGTTAGCAAACTCGCAGAGTACCGACCTGGAACTCAAACAGTTGCTGGACGGTAGTACCTCACTGCACCTAAAAAAAATTCTACTGCCGGGATCGAGGTCTGAATTGTACTGCGATGAGAGCGGCAAGACACCGAGACCATATGTCACGAGAACATTTCGACGACAAGTCTTCGATAGCCTGCATTCTCTCAGCCATCCTGGGGCGAACGCTAGTGCCAAGCTCGTTGCTGAGCGGTACGTCTGGCCTGAAATGAGGAAAGACTGCAGAGAATGGGCGAAAAATTGCATAGCGTGTCAACAGTCCAAAATAACACGGCACGTCTCAGCACCTTTGAGTACATATAAACTGCCACGCTCTCGGTTTATGCACATCCACATTGACCTAATCGGCCCCCTTCCGTTGTCCCAAGGATATCGGTATTGTCTAACCGCTATCGATCGTTTCACGCGATGGCCAGAGGCAATACCTATTAAAGACATCATGGCTGAAACGGTAGCAAGAGCCCTCCTATATGGATGGATTGCGCGTTTCGGTTGTCCTACACAAATTGTGACAGATCGTGGGGGGCAATTCGAGTCTGCGCTCTTCAAAAAGTTGTCCGAGATAGCCGGCTTCGAACACAGAAAAACTACCGCATACCATCCCGCAGCAAACGGCATGATCGAAAGGTTCCACAGGCAGCTTAAAGCCGCTATAACTTGTCACGGGAACGACAGTTGGGTGGATGCTCTCCCACTGGTACTCCTGGGTATACGCAATGCCTACAAAGACGACATTCAGGCGACAGCTGCAGAAGTAGTATACGGTCAGACATTGAGACTACCAGGGGATTTCTTACAACCCGAACCACATGACACTACGGACATAACAGAGTTTGTGGATAGGTTACGCATGATCGCAAGGAACTTGCAACCATCACAAGCATCGCGTCACTGTAACCGCGCCATATTTATATTTAAGGACCTCGCGACGGCATCTCACGTGTTCTTACGGGATAACGCGTCATGCGGGTCATTCAAACCGTCTTACACCGGACCACATAAGGTCCTCGAACGGGGGGAGAAAACTTTCAAACTCCTCCTTAGGGATAAAACAGTCACAGTATCAATAGACAGACTTAAGCCGGCCTACATACTCCGTGACTCGCATACTAACCAGACTACACTAGACAATAACACTCATGCTCAGACAACACAAAATAGCACATCTACACCACTCTACCGTTCACACGTCACCAATTCTACACCTGAAGCTGAGGATCCCAGCGGCGTTAGAAGAACGCGATCAGGCCGTACGGTACGCTTCCCTGACCATTATGGCCCTTATTATCGCCCGTAGCCCGGGCTCAAGGGGGGGGTGATGTGGCGCCTGCGGTGCCTACTTAAACGTTAGGTAGTTTTATTAATCGCGCAACAAGCGAGTCGTACGAGTAGGAGGCCGCGCAACGCGCATGCGCAACACGCATGCGCAGTGCTGGGCGGCCGAAGGCGCGGACGCCGCCGCCGGCCACTGCTCGTACGACCAGTCAGCCACGGTTTCTGAAGGCGAATCCACGCTCGCTCGTTGTCGCACACGCAGTCCTAACATTACGTTTTCCAGTAAAGATTATTTTAAAGTTCGCATCCAAGTTCATTAATTATATCATAATAAGTTTGTAGTTCTGTACTGAGATCATAATAAGTTAAAGTGTAAAGTAATAATAGTGAATTAAAATCAACCTTGTATTTACCTATCTATTTCATTTAACGAAGCCTACCTATTGCCTACCAGTCACTTACTAGTTCCCACATGCACAACATAGAATATGGCCAGTATTTGTGTGGTTTATATTTAGAAAGGACTGTGTGATCTAATTCACGCTGAAAATGGCAGCGTTCGGTAGCAGCATCGACCGTTTTGGTCCGTAAATTAAGACAGCTCACATGCAACTCTGTACCACAGTCTATACTCATAGGTTAATGTTGAGTGATATTCATTTGATCAAAGTGATCGGCACTTCAGTGTGGGTTTCTGTTTAGAGAGTGCTACGTGATTTTTATTTATACCTAGAGTGGCAACTAGCAACAAAGGCCTAAATAAAATCCGAGACTTTGCCTTTAGCTTAACATCTGGCGAGGTGAAGTCAAATTGACGAGTCCTGTATAAAAAAAAAAAAAAAAAAAAATTAAAATCAGCATCACCTCAGCGTTGAACCCCGGTTGCTTCCAAGGCCTTCACTTCGGAAACCAGGGTTTGCTTTCCGACTTTGAGTAGTTAAATAAATGTTTTCTTAGTTTACTGTATTAGAATAATGATTAGGACTTTTTGCAAAAATAATTGCACTTTTCGCGGGCCACTCTTTTCAATATTTTGAAGTTGAATAGTATATATTAGATAGTAGGGATTAAACACCCACAAATGACACCAACATGAATGGTTTAATGGTAGCCGCCACACCCATATCACTGTGTTCGTAGTATGGGATGATTTTTGAGATTTTGTTGAGTGACTATTAAGAGGCCGTATTTGACAGTCTGGGCTGTCAACCCAGACTGTCGCCGTAACTGTAATAATATATTTACAGATAATACATTTGTTACATTTACTACTTAATTTATTTAGAGTTATGGAATGCAATAAGCTATAAGCATGTGTTAAATGATGTTTACAATGAAATATCCTACTAATATTATAAACGCGAAAGTTTGTGAGTATGGATGGATGTTTGTTACTCATTCACGTAAAAACTGTTGCTGTTGCTGTTTAGAGAACTATATATCATTGTATGATAGGGTGCAGCGGGAACGGGATTGGACGCCACGCGAGTGGAAAATAATTGGCGGTACGAAGTTCGCCGTGTCAGCTAGTGTGTAATAAAAACTAAAATACTAGTACTGAAAACTAAAACATCTTCAAAATAATATAATTTTACAGGATCTATAAAATATGGTCGAGATATCAATTTATTTCAATCGCTTGCAAACTCAAAACCCTTTCAAAGCTAAACGTAAGAAATATACAACGTTCGCTGCAACGGAAATGCGATTGAAAATCTAAATAAGTGCATATATTATGCAGAATATGTGAATGTCTTTTGAAGTAGCTAAGCCAAGATGGATACAGTCTTTTTCATCTCCGGGGAGTTACATTAGTGGTAACCAGTCACCGATAAATGTTTTCCTTTTAGTATACACCGATAAATTTATATCAATCTGATTTTATGTTTTGGTTGAGTTTGCAGTATGCGTTAGGATTATTAGGATTAGGAACGTTTTAAACATGACATTCAGTAAGTTTATCAGATTCGTATTAAATTGTTGAATTCCGATTGCTTCCGAGGTGAAAACCTAGGAACCTTCAGTGCCCAGGGTTCACTTTCCAACTTTTAGCAGTTAAATAAATGTTGAATTCTTAATTTCCGGAATCGTATTAAATACCGTGTTGATTCCCGGTGGAGTAGAATAGGACCACCCCAGCTCATCCTGTGGGTGTCGTAAAAGGCGACTAAGAAATAGACCTGTTCTCCATCCAACAGCAAACATACAGCCCAAGACAAAAGGCCCGCTAGCTGGCAATAAATAGGCTTGCCCCTATTACGTCTTAGGACCGAAAATCATAATTAGTAAAAGGTGGGTGCTAGTACCCCTATCCCTTCAGAGATTTACAGATGTGAGTATATTAATGGATAGCTGTATTAAATTGAAAGTGAGATATAATTTTCTTGTAGGTACTCTATGTCTGATCCAAATCTCGATTGCATCCAAAAACTTCACCTTGGAGCCCAAGTTGAACTACTACTTGTTTAAATGATTTTGTTGATTTCGGCGGTAATTGATTATTTTTGGTTTTATTTCTAAACTATCGCGGTGTAGATTCCTGTTTTTTTTATGATGATTCGGGACTCAAGTCATGACCACGGGTGCAGCATCGCACACGAAACATCGGTAAAAGTAAATTAACAATATTTATCGCGTGAAGTCCCGAATTGTCATAAAAAACATATTTTTTGAAACTTTGCACCAGAGCTTTGTTCATCAACAATATTGTATAACGGCTTGCAATTAAGGTTGGCTTGAATGCTGAACAAACCGAATTGCAAGTGAGTGAAATATGACTAATTACTCGTAGAAATCCACAGTAATACAGTCAGAAATATAAAAACACACATGAGTAACAGAAATTATGCCAGAGCCACAACATTCATAAATAATTTTAGATTCAAATAATAACTACGGATGTAGGCATGAAACAGGAACATCTATCCACACAGGATTTCACCACAGTTGATACAATGGTAGGTATACGATTCCAGCTGTCGCGTAAACTGTTTAGCATAGTATTACGTGTATTGTACCAAAGACTACATTCCCAGAGGATATGACAGGCAGGCTGTTTGCAACTGGAAGCAGGTATTGTTCATTGATATAACGGTTCAGTCAAAACAAAAGGTGACGTTAGCTATATATGTATGTGCTCTGGCATCACCGATGAAAAATTTGTTTGCTTTTAAGTTACAAATGAGATTCTTGAGCTAGACAAATTTGGAAATAAATATTCTTAAACATTTGTATAGGAAATCACTACTTTTGCAATTTATTATTGGTTAGCTTTCTCCTGGGTGCCATACGAATATCTGTGGCGTTCCTTATGGGTAGTTGGAGACCTAGAAAAAGTCTATAGGTATCGCCAGTGGCTTGGGATTGTGAATGGCAGTCCCTTTATGGAAAATATAGAAGCTCGGCCGTATCGCTCTCCAACTGGATTGGATAAAGACTCTGAGAAGAACATTGGTAAGTCTTCAGTTTTTTATAAAAGGAATGACAATTTATTATGCATTGAACGGACAAAAGCGCAGGGCTTAGATGTCACCCGCATACGGTGCAGAATACATCTTCTAGAACAAAGCGGTTCGGTGAATCATTCCTATGCCACACCATTAAGACCTGGAACTCACGTGTTTCCTTCTTTCTTCAGTCCCGGGTCCTTTAAACGGGGCGTGAAAAGGCATCTGATGAGACCGTCAAGCTGAGTGCCACCATTGTTAACATAGTACATGTTTACGACGGTGACCCTCTTTCCGAGACTTTGCCTTTAGCTTGCCACCAGGCGAAGTGAAGTCAAATTAACGTGTCCATCAATAAAATAACCCTAGTTCGTTCTGTTACATTCTGAGAGCGACAGCGCTGAAATGATAAAGATCAAAATTTCAGGCAGGTTCGTTTAGCCGTTGGTATGATTTTCCCAAAATTTTACATTTATCATATTAGTAGGATTTTAAACTTACGAGTTCTACGAGAATTGATGTTGCACTATTTGTATTGATTGTAGGCCGGGCCATGATGGCAGAGAGCAATTTGATTGAAGTAGCTCAACATCGATCCCTGCGAGATAAACGTGACTTAACGAGAGACTGCTGATGTATGTAGCAGGTTTGGGGAGTACCCGACTGAATTAACTGCCATTTGCGGCAAATGGTCAAAGTGTGACTTTTGAACATTGCCCTCCATTCCATTTCAGCACACTAGTAACTGGAATTTGATTTTTAACCCTCGACGCAAAAATATATACACACATATTCTGTTTTGAATATTTTGGGTATAATTATTACATAGCGCCAGATTTAACATAACTTCTTGTAATAGGGGTTTTGGTATACGGGTAAATTGATATAAATCTACTTTTTTTTTAATAATTATATACTGGAACGCCTGTGAATAAATGTGTGGATACAGAATTGTTTGGGAACAATAAATTTGGAATAAGCACTGGTAACATCCAGATCAATACAAATAGATAAATTGTGTATAGTATAAACGTACAAACTGAACAGTAGGCTGATAATAAATTAATAATCATAGTGATTTAAATGTAGCATAATTTAAAGATTCATAATATGGTATATACACACTAAGAATTGTATACACTTATAGAGGCTACAAAAAGAGCTATTAAGTGTTTTTTTTCGCTCCTCGTCTAAAGCTTTCCTAATGTCTTTTTTCACATCACTACGTACCCAAAAATAAAAAGTTTTAAAGTTTGTTTACAATTCTGTACAAAGTTTGGAGCCATTATTTTTATTGGGTACCTTTTTATAAAGTTATTAAAGGTTATTCTTATTTCTTTAGCTACATACATACATACATACATAAAATCACGCCTGTTTCCCATAGGGGTAGACAGAGATCACGGATCTCCATTTGCTACGATCCTGACACACTACTCTCGCTTCATTCACTCTCATTACATTCTTCATGCATGCTCGTCGGTTTAGGGTACTTCTGACCTGCCCCTTTTCTAAAACTTCCCCGATTTGGCCCAGGTATGTGCGCCTAGGTCTTCCCCTACCGACAGTACCCTCCACACTCGCCTCATACGCCTGTTTCGTTAGTCTTCTTTCATTCATTCTCTCAACATGACCGAACCATCTTAACATTCCTTTCGCAATTTTCGTCACTACATCTTCTATTACTCCACATCGCTCTCTTACCACGCTATTTCTGACTCTATCTCTCAAGGTCAATCCACACATACTTCTCAACGCACGCATTTCTACTGCATTCACTCTACTCTGATGCTTTTTCTGCCACACCCAACTTTCGCTACCATACATAAGAGTCGGCACTAACACTCCTCGATGTAAAGCCCGTCGTGCCTTTTCAGACAGTTTCCGGCTGCTCATAAAGTTGTGCAGTGCCCCATTCACTCTATTTCCAACTGTCACTCGCTTTCTTTAGCTACATGATTCTGTATTCTCAAATTTAAATTTTGGAGCTCGAGGTTCACTTATTGTTTTTGTTTAGTATATCGGCTTTTTCCGAAGCAACTGTCGTCTAACCTCTCAACCCTGAGAGGAAAGCCTACGCATCACAGAGCCAGAACCTCATCCATTACAGCAGGTGCATCAACTTGGGCCAAAAACATATTGGTAAGGCCCTCGACACCTATAGTTTTCTAGGTACCCGACCCCAAAGTTATCACAAAAACCCCTAATATAACCCACATTTTATGACCCATTTATAAATGAGGTTATTGAGTACAATTACATCAGGAAAAATGAATTGCTCAGATGAGGATTGAACTCACAACCTTTCCCTTACAGGGGAATGTGGTCTTTCAGGCGACTCTTACGTCGCCTTAGAGATGGATATAAACAAGGCAAATTTGAATTGATTCAGGTGTGGCTCAGTAGCTCAGTTGGAAGAGCATTCCCCCTGTAAGGGAAAGCCTCACCTGAGCAATTATTTTTTCCTAATGTAATCGAATTTTAAAGTATAATAGCATAATAAATGCCACAAAATTTCATTAAAAAAGACGAGGTTATTGAAGTTCGCACTTTGAGGTTATACGGGTATTTAGCTCTTTAGTTCTATGATATTTATAGAAGTATGATCTTACCGCTCTGTCTGCAAGGTTTCTCACTTTGCAGTGTAGGTATGCAGGTTGTCCCACGGCGGCGGTGGCCTCGCGCTTCGTGCTGTTATCGAAGTACGGAGTACCTAAGGGCTCCCAGCCTCCGCCGCCGGCCGTTACACCTGGAACAAACAATATTTTTTATAGAGTATGTATACAGTATCGGGGCACAATGATGGATAGGCATTATTTTAAAACAACCAAAATAGAACTAAATAGAATTTTGTGATCAAAGTAAAGTCAGCTGTCGCACTATTAGAGGTCATATTTTTATCCGTTTTTAAAGTTCGTAAGAATATGGGTAGATGACTCCACCGTCGCCTTAAAGACGGATAAAAATAGAAGGGAAATTTGAATCACATCGGGCGTGTATCGGTAGCCGAGTTGGTCAAGGCATTCCCCCTGTAAGGGAAAGATCGCGGGTTCGAGCGCCGCCCGAGTAGTTTAATTTTTCCCTATGTATTCGATTTGTATAGTTAGCATACTTAATGCTGTAAAATTCATTCAACTATTTTTAACAGTTAACAGTTGTACCGTACCATTATTGTATCTTATCCCATCCTATAATTTTTCCTATGTTATCCTATCCTATCCTATAAAAATTAATCTAAATCCTATAAGTTCAATAGAAAATGTATCATATGTTATCGCTTTATTCTCTTTTTTGACCTCCCATATTGATAAGGATAAAAGTTTATAAAAAGTAATGATACTGTGGTATCCGTGCACCAAGATTCAATCCTTAAAAATGCCACCACGTCACAAGAAAAGTTCAACTATCTTTATTTAATATTAAAATCCAAGAAGTTGACAATATTATAAATCAAATTATCTCCTTAGCAAACTGGGACACAAATATGAAACATTAGGTCAATAACCCGTAATAAAATAGTAGGGATAAGAACCAATAATATTATACGCAACATAATTCATTTAAATTGACACAATTGACTGTGTTCTCTAAGAAATTCTCACCACATTTTTTACTAACTAACTTGTCTACAGAATCAAGTAGAAATGATTGGTGAACAAAATGCACAAAGATCATCATTAGATTGACATCTTATGATTAAAGCGTCGTCGGTAGCTTAGTGGATAAGGAGCCTGCCTTACGTTCAAGTGGCCCCTGGTTCAAGTCCTGGCCATTACACTACTATTTATTTCATTATTTATATCACTTAGGTGGCACATAGGCACATGGTTCTCCTGATGGAAAGTGGTTACTGTGTGCAACACCATGAACCTACTCCTAACACAAGCAATCTAGCTTCTTACCTGGAGAGATTAGAGCAAATAGTGATAACTAGCTTATGCCCGCGACTCCGCCCGCGTGGCTGTCGGTTATCATCCAAACATAGCCAATATCCTTAACATATAGACAGACAGACAAACAGACCGACAGAGTTACTTTCGCATTTATAATTAATTAATTAATTAATATGGATTATGGATTTTGGGTACAATTTATTCTTTAAAACTCATTAAAAAGCACTAGGTAGTTGTCTAATACGTCTTTATTACATTTTATTATCACTTAAGAATTAAACTTGATTTGTGACTTCATTCGTTAACCCACCTTAACGTAACTGGGTTAATTTTGCAAATAATCCAGTCTCAAATTGTTTGGTCGAAAACGTGTGAATAACACCGAATTGCTGGTAATTACAGTTAGCTTAGTCTGATTGTGTCATTTACACGGGTCTACTTTTGTTTTCCGTGGTCGTGCTCTCAACAGAAAGCATCATCCACCCGTATAACTACTAATAACATCTTACCGCAATCAGCAATCTGCCCACCGAGCACGGTTGTAACCATTCCCTAATAGGATCGTTCAATTTAACGGCCTATAAAAGGTCACGTTACACAGTGGACATTAAGAATAACGATATTTGTGTGTAAATATAGTATTCATCGCAGATAATACGAATTGACGTCATCAACATCATTCATTTGACAATTAAAATTTGTGATTAGATATCCTAAAATTACTAGAAATGGCGCACATTGGGAGTGGAGAGGCCTATGTCCAGCTGTGGATTGCAATAGGCTAATTGATTGATTGATTGATTGAACCTAAAATTACTATCTTTCTTTCAAACCGTTACGGTTACAAACAAATAGGGAAAACCGGGGCATAAAATGCTTTCGGGGTAAAGTGGGCACCTCCTTTGGCTTGTATAGTTGAGGCTTAAGACGTTTGAAACTGATCGATTCGTGTTTCAGTCGAACTCGTACAGCTTTTAATCGGACTTAAAATCTTTAGTAAGTTGGTTTACAAGTGTTTCAGTAGAACCAGAGACAGTCACGTTCAAAATTAGCGAGATCAGACGGTAGTCGTTGCCAGAAAAAGCAACTAAACCAAATTGGGAGAGAAGTAGGAAAGCCTACTCTAGATTGTGTCTTGATGTAGTGGAGAGTGGAAATTCAGAGTAGCTTGAACGAAATTATCTTTAAATACCCAGGCCGATCGCATACGACAACTGCCGACGCATGCAGCATATGCATTACTTGATAAACTTCGATATGGATAAAGGGGACCATCGAAAAGCCGCAATGAATCTCGCGTATCAACTGCATGCGTCTGAAGTTGTCGTATGCTGTCACCTTCGGAATCATACCTTAATTCAAAATGTTCAAAAATGTCTCTTTAATGTACTTTTCACAGAATGTGTTTTTTTTTCATACAGAATAGAAGGAAAACAATATATTATTCTGAGACCATTATGTAGATATACCTACCGTTACACAAAACCTTCGCAATTAAATATATTATTGGCCACAGTTGGCCTCACGCTTGGGTGAATCCTTTTTAATGCGGGTAGGAATTTTTTAATTGAGTTAATGTTTGCCAAAAAGGAATTTGTTAAAGTATTTGGTGAACCTTGGTTATGAACACCGGGCTATATGAGGCCTGGCTGTAGATTTATGGACTTGCTATTTTATTATTTACACTGTTTCTAACACGATAATAATATACAGCACGCATAGATCTATATGGTGTTGTGGTAGAGCGTTCGACTGTTAAGTCAAGGGTAACTCAATTCCCGCTTCGTGTAATCGCGTTGTGTCAGATCCATTTCCCGCTGCATCCTCTACTACATAATTTACACCTTCCTCTTGATTCAATCTATATTTTCAAATAAACCGCATCCAAATGCTTGGCATGGTTTTAAAGATTTAAGCATACATAGGCACGGACAGACGCTGAAAGCTGCTTTATACTTTTTTTTTTTTTTACACACGACACGTCAGTTTGACTTCACCTCGCCTGATGTTAAGCTAAAGGCAAAGTCTCGGAAAGAGGATCACCATCGTAAACATTTACCATGTTAACAGTGGTGGCACTCAGCTTGACGGCCTCATTAGATGCCTTTTCACGCCCCGCTTAAAGGACCCGGGACTGTAGGAAGAAGGAAACACGTGAGCTGGCAGGGAATTCCAGGTCTTAGTGGAGCGGCATAGGAATGAATCACTGAAACGCTTGGTTCTAGCAGGTATACTCTGCACCGTAAATGGATGACATCTTAGCCCTGCACGTGTCGTCCTGTGAAGGAGAGGGGAGGGTGGGACTAATTGGAAGAGCTCGTCAGAACATTCACCATGGTAGTGATTTGTATGTATTGAATGAAATATTAAAGCATTTAGTATGCTAACTATTTAAATCGATTAGGATAGAAAATATTGGATCGGTTCAGCCTTCCTCCATACGAATCCGCAATGGGTTCAGATCGCGCCTGAATCAATTAAATTTTTCTATCTTATTCGACATGAATATGTATGTTTGCATTACTCTGAATATCCTACTGAATTAAAAACGCGAAAGTTTGTAAAGATAAATGGATGGATGGTTTTTACACTTTATCGTAAAAAGTACTAAATGGATTTTAATGAAACTTTACAGTAATATACTTTAGAATAACATTACACATAGGCTATATTTTGTCGCGATAACTGACGCAGGCGGAGCTGCCGACAACAGCTATTTACAAGAAGTTGTAAATTTTTCATAAGCATTTCATTTTGCTTTCGACTTAGCCCCAGCTACTTTACTAAGTCATAGAATTCATCTACATTAAGATTGAGGCCAGGCGTTTGATTTTGAATAAACAAAATGGAGAACAAATCTCTTGTGAGTCAACAGCGTTCTTGCATTATTGAGTCATCATTAATATTCTGGTTCGTGACAGAAATTCACAATAATTGTTATATCGTTTTTTACATTGGATAATATCGAAGGTAGCAAATTACAAACGGACATATATATTGATGCGCAAATCGTTTTGTTACATAATCGATTTTCAAATTTTCTCTTTTATTTAGACATGAATTTTTTATAGAAAGTCTAATATTTAGTCGATTTTTGCGGGGTATATAAAGATAACTACACACTAAATTTAAAAAGTAACGAAGTATACTCGGACATTATAACTTTTGCCGCAACCATCTAGTGGCTGTCTCCTTGAGGGTCAGAACATCATTTGGTCAAAAATTCTTTACATTTCTGGGACCATATCTTTATAACAAACTAAATAAAAATTTAAGTATTTATGGGCTAAATATGTACAAGTGCAAAACTATTCTTCATGATTGGCTTCTCTCTCAGACATACAGGTAATCTAACCTACAACAGGCACCAGCGATCCACAACCATACTCTGTATACTTTACCCTAAGTTTGTGTAAACACTGTATGTAATTTGGTTGTTGGTATTTAATAAATTATTATTTTTAATTAATTAACACTTTGTGCGCCGTAAAATTTAGTGCGTCGCTTGGCTTATAAGTTATAACGTTTTTACATTAAAACACTCTCCTGTAAACTAGTGATTTTGCAGCTGTCCGTTTGTAATTTGCTGCCATCGATATACAATGGACCGTACAATAATGTTAAGAGTTATATAGTCAATATGCATATTGACTATCGGCCCGATATCGGATCGAATAATGTGAAAACGCTCTTATAATTTCGGTATATCTATCCGTTCGCGCGTTCGTAGCTTAGTTTCGCGAGCCTTAGTTTCGCGAGCGTTATTTTAGAAAGCTGTAATTTAATATGGATCAGTCACACTGACAACGTTGTAAAATAAGGACATTAATCCATAATAGGGTAAACACATGTCATATCTCGAAGGGAAGCTCAACCTAACTGACTATGGCGTTAAAAAGATTAGGAGTTTGAACGACGTGGATACGGTTAGATGAGCTTGCATCAGTTCGATAGATGGATACCTAATTATTTATTGTACATCAACAAATTAGTTAGGTAGTTGATAAGCATTATGAGAAGGTATGGGACACCGCCAGAATATCAAAAAATATTTTAACACCTTTCGTACAGTCAGCGTCAGAAATATCTCGACTAAGTATTAAGAAATATCTTCACTACAAAGTCTTATAATGATCTTAAAACTAAGGTACTAAAAGCAAATCAAACAGTTTTATTGATTTAAATTGTATTATAGTTCGAATTGGAAAAGGTGTGTAACAAATAAATCAGAGCAATCATTCAATACAAAAGGGGAAAACCAGGGAAATAAGATCATTTTGAGCACTTTGTTCATCAAGATCGATCTGATGCTGACTGTACTTGTTAACCATTATGGTGCAGTATAGGCCAAATTGACAGGGTAGGAAGAATCATATTGTAACACCTTCCGTACCATATTCTTGCAAATAAATGAATTTGGTTTAATTTTGGAGCTCAGTAAGTCAATCTCACTTGTAAGTTCGCACATCTGCTGATTATTGTTTTTTTCATTTACATGTATTCTCTTCTTCTTCTTGATTGCCATTATTTAATTTAGTTATACTGAAATAATTTCTACACGAATTATGTTTTTTAAGAAATAAATGAATTGAACTAACAGACGAGATTCTAACGCTGGTTTTTATCCCGAAGTTACGGGGGTCATACGTCGCCTCCATAAAGTCTAAATAAATCAAATTCTGTAAAAGAAAAATATAAAAGAACCCGCTTTTACACAGCCAGATTTGTATACATAATGATATATGGTGATTTTATACTAATTTCGGAGCGAAAGATTTTGGGCAAAGTTTCGATAGCAAAATCGTCTTGAAATCTCCCTCGGTCGTATAGAATATCAGTATGAGAACTCACTACTAATATAGAAAACCAATTGAATTTATATTAATAGTTCTATACACTAACGAAGTGCTCTTGAAAGTACGCTATGTAAATGCCAATTTATTAGCATATTAGCTGACCCGACGAACTTCGTACCGCCAATATTTTTCCGCCCGCGTGGCGTCTGATCCCGTTCCCGCTGCACCCTCTACTATATTCAACATGTATTATACATATACACCTTCCTCTTGAATCACTCTATCTATTAAAAGAAACCACATAAATAGGGACATAGGGACATAGGGACGCGGAAAGCGACTTTGCTTTATACTATGTAGTGATAAATAGCAATATTCGAGCATTACAATTTTTACGCTAATAAGCCATGACATGAGTACTCGTATCAGGTATAATACCTGTGCGATGAAACGTTTGCAAATTGTGTATTCTATACGAGTGCTTGCAAAAAGTTCATGATTCATGCATGGATTCAATATCCGACTTTTTAATAAAATACCATTTAACATCGGACATTTTGCAGCTTAAAATGAAAAATATAAAGTTCTATATACGGAAAGAGTATTTTTGTATAAAATATTAAATGAAAGCCCTATCTATATTAATAACAGAATTTATAAAATATATTTACTTATAGTTCCTTCAAGCTTTCTATCAAAGCCATTGGCTAGTTTTTAATGCAATAATCACTTAGTATATCCGCGTGGTTCCCGGCAGAATAGAATCTAGTAACCGGAATGCGACAATAGACTCACCCCCTTTTTTTTTCCGTGCGGAAATCCCCTCGGATACCTCCCCTGCCGGAGCTGGAAGGGGAGGTTATGTCGGACTCGAACCGACTGAAACCACACGCCGACTGTGGGTCGTGGTGCTAGGGCGGAGGTGAGGTTGTTATCGACAAATCCCAAATATTATTAACTTTGACGCTTCTCTAGTTAAAATTAAATGTTATTAAAACGTGGTAGAAATCTTAACTTAGAAGCTTGTAAGCAGTAAAAGTAATAGCAACCTGGTAATATTGATTGTATAGGTAAGTAATCAATTTCTCTCATTAGTCTGTAAGCATTTTTTCCCGACTGCCGAAGGAAGGAGGGTAATGTTTTTAATAAATAAAATGATAAAAATAGAATATGGATTAACGTATAATATGGTTTACAAATTCTTTGTACATTTTCAAATTTCTAGGAAGTATTTCAAGACTCCTAGACAGTTTTGACTTGTGTATTTCTTCGATTACATCAGGAAAAATGAATTACTCAGGTGGGGATTGAACAAGAAAGATTTAATTGAATTGTATAGTTAGCATAATAAATGCTATAAAATTTCATTCAAATTGTTAATTTCTTGTTTTCGTAGTTTCCTTTCTGTCTGTATAACTTCCGTTTTAACTGAAGTACACGATTCTTTAGGATGTTATGGATGTTATTTCAATTGAGGTATACGATATTATGAATACGAGTTACTCAAACACAGAAATGGATGAGCTCTTTTATTTCAGCTTTTACCTCCTTGAATTGACGGAGTTGGATCAAAGCCAGATGTTAACAATCAACTTGACTTTCAGTGGAACTCAATAGATAAAATAAATGGAGTTAGCGTTGAGATAATTCAATATTTTATTTAAAAGAATATTATAACTGAAATTACAAATTTTTCCTCTATACCCTTCTATAAAGCTCCTTGTGTTACTAACGAAAAAATGCACAGGTGATATCACTGCGAGAGAAGGCAAACTCGAAATAAAACCCTGTACCAACCCGTCTGGCCAGCGTAGCAACAGTAGGCCAAAGCCTCCCAACATTGGGAGAGGCCTACGTCCGGCAATGGACTGCGATAGACTAATTGATTTATTGGATTGATTGATAGTAGTGGGTTCATTGGTAGTGTAATCACCAAGATTCAAACCCGGTCTCTGGATCGTAAGGATGACCTTTACCGCTCTGTGGTGTGGTGGTAGTGCACGAGTTAAGGAACCCCAAACTACAAATGTTAGCTTTGTCAGCAAATAAGGTTCTAGAACATTCGATGCACATCGACAGTTCTATCTAGGTCGAGCGTCATTCTGTTAAATGCCGAATAATAGTAAAAACTAGTATATAAGATCAATATTTTGTCAATAGAATTAATTACTGTTTTATCTTATTATTATGCTGTTACTCTGTCTCTTGAAATAATGTATTTTTTTAAATAACTTCAGTGTCGGTCACTTTATTAGCGCAGCCGGTAGGATCCTTGCAGTCAGACTCCTACGACGTATCCATTGATCCAGATGCCAGAACTTCAAAACGAGATCCAAATAAGAACTCACAAAGTGGACCTTAGAAACGTAGATTTCAGCGACGTGAAAGAAATTCTTAGAACTGTGAAATATAGTGACAATAATGATGCAAACGCAACCCAAATCCTAACTACAGAAATAAGTGTCTGGACTATCTTTTTGTATATTATAATGACCATTGTAATTATTGTATTGTGTTGGAAATTAAAGTTCTTTTATGTTTTTCGTAGAAATTCCCCGAAGCCATCTGCGAGGTCTTCGGATAATTTCTCTCTTGGGGAGGGAGGAGTTAAGGAACCCCAAACGACAAATGTTAGCTTTGTCAGCAAATAAGGTTCTAGAACATTCGATGCACATCGACAGTTCTATCTAGGTCGAGCGTCATTCAGTTAAATGCCGAATAATCGTAAAAACTAGTATATAAGATCAATATTTTGTCAATAGAATTAATTACTGTTTTATCTTATTATTATGCTGTTACTCTGTCTCTTGAAATAATGTATTTTTTTAAATAACTTCAGTGTCGGTCACTTTATTAGCGCAGCCGGTAGGATTCTTGCAGTCAGACTCCTACGACGTATCCATTGATCCAGATGCCAGAACTTCAAAACGAGATCCAAATAAGAACTCACAAAGTGGACCTTAGAAACGTAGATTTCAGCGACGTGAAAGAAATTCTTAGAACTGTGAAATATAGTGATGCAAACGAAACCCAAATCCTAACTACAGAAATAAGTGTCTGGACTATCTTTTTGTATATTATAATGACCATTGTAATTATTGTATTGTGTTGGAAATTAAAGTTCTTTTATGTTTTTCGTAGAAATTCCCCGAAGCCATCTGCGAGGTCTTCGGATAATTTCTCTCTTGAGGAGGGAGGAGTTAAGGAACCCCAAACCACAAATGTTAGCTTTGTCAGCAAATAAGGTTCTAGAACATTCGATGCACATCGACAGTTCTATCTAGGTCGAGCGTCATTCTGTTAAATGCCGAATAATAGTCAAAACTAGTATATAAGATCAATATTTTGTCAATAGAATTAATTACTGTTTTATCTTATTACTAGCTTTTGCCCGCGGCTCCGCCCGCGTGGATGTCGGTTATCGCGACCAAACATAGCCTATGTCCTTTCTCATGGTCTAATCTACCCCTATACCAAATTTCATCAAAATCGGTGCAGTGGTTTAGGCGTGAAAGCGTAACATACAGACAGACAGACAGAAAGACAGACAGACAGACAGACAGACAGAGTTACTTTCGCATTTATAATATTAGTATGGATTATGCTGTTACTCTGTCTCTTGAAATAATGTATTTTTTTAAATAACTTCAGTGTCGGTCACTTTATTAGCGCAGCCGGTAGGATTCTTGCAGTCAGACTCCTACGACGTATCCATTGATCCAGATGCCAGAACTTCAAAACGAGATCCAAATAAGAACTCACGAAGTGGACCTTAGAAACGTAGATTTCAGCGACGTGAAAGAAATTCTTAGAACTGTGAAATATAGTGATAATAGTGATGCAAATGCAACCCAAATCCTAACTACAGAAATAAGTGTCTGGACTATCTTTTTGTATATTATAATGACCATTGTAATTATTGTATTGTGTTGGAAATTAAAGTTCTTTTATGTTTTTCGTAGAAATTCCCCGAAGCCATCTGCGAGGTCTTCGGATAATTTCTCTCTTGGGGAGGGAGGAGTTAAGGAACCCCAAACGACAAATGTTAGCTTTGTCAGCAAATAAGGTTCTAGAACATTCGATGCACATCGACAGTTCTATCTAGGTCGAGCGTCATTCTGTTAAATGCCGAATAATAGTCAAAACTAGTATATAAGATCAATATTTTGTCAATAGAATTAATTACTGTTTTATCTTATTATTATGCTGTTACTCTGTCTCTTGAAATAATGTATTTTTTTAAATAACTTCAGTGTCGGTCACTTTATTAGCGCAGCCGGTAGGATTCTTGCAGTCAGACTCCTACGACGTATCCATTGATCCAGATGCCAGAACTTCCAAACGAGATCCAAATAAGAACTCACAAAGTGGACCTTAGAAATGTAGATTTCAGCGACGTGAAAGAAATTCTTAGAACTGTGAAATATAGTGATAATAGTGATGCAAACGCAACCCAAATCCTAACTACAGAAATAAGTGTCTGGACTATCTTTTTGTATATTATAATGACCATTGTAATTATTGTATTGTGTTGGAAATTAAAGTTCTTTTATGTTTTTCGTAGAAATTCCCCGAAGCCATCTGCGAGGTCTTCGGATAATTTCTCTCTTGAGGAGGGAGGAGTTAAGGAACCCCAAACGACAAATGTTAGCTTTGTCAGCAAATAAGGTTCTAGAACATTCGATGCACATCGACAGTTCTATCTAGGTCGAGCGTCATTCTGTTAAATGCCGAATAATCGTAAAAACTAGTATATAAGATCAATATTTTGTCAATAGAATTAATTACTGTTTTATCTTATTATTATGCTGTTACTCTGTCTCTTGAAATAATGTATTTTTTTAAATAACTTCAGTGTCGGTCACTTTATTAGCGCAGCCGGTAGGATTCTTGCAGTCAGACTCCTACGACGTATCCATTGATCCAGATGCCAGAACTTCAAAACGAGATCCAAATAAGAACTCACAAAGTGGACCTTAGAAACGTAGATTTCAGCGACGTGAAAGAAATTCTTAGAACTGTGAAATATAGTGATAATAGTGATGCCAACGCAACCCAAATCCTAACTACAGAAATAAGTATCTGGACTATCTTTTTGTATATTATAATGACCATTGTTATTATTGTATTGTGTTGGAAATTAAAGTTCTTTTATGTTTTTCGTAGAAATTCCCCGAACCCACTGCGAGGTCTTCGGATAATTTCTCTCTTGGGGAGGGAGGAGTTAAGGAACCCCAAACCACAAATGTTAGCTTTGTCAGCAAATAAGGTTCTAGAACATTCGATGCACATCGACAGTTCTATCTAGGTCGAGCGTCATTCTGTTAAATGCCGAATAATAGTCAAAACTAGTATATAAGATCAATATTTTGTCAATAGAATTAATTACTGTTTTATCTTATTATTATGCTGTTACTCTGTCTCTTGAAATAAAGTATTTTTTTAAATAACTTCAGTGTCGGTCACTACTGCCACGCAGGAGGCGCGGGTTCGATTCCCGCTTAGTGCAAATATTTGTATGCATGAATATGGCTATTGCTGGCTATGGTCTGGGTGTTTCTATGTATTTATATATATGTTAATAATACAGGGATTATAATGTAAATAGACAAACTATTTATTTTGTATTTTGCATACCATCATATATTGCAGAATGTGAATGAACTTTATTATATTGTAACACCTTTGTATCTACCTTAATCTATAAAAAAAAATTGAATTTGAATAGAAGCGGAGTTCGAACGGAGCCCTCTCCGCTCACAGTCGAAGCTAGACTTCAAATAAAAATGTCTCGTGGTCATTTATTAGCATTTCACAAAGTAATATTGTTTTCTTTTGTTCCTTTTAACATCATTGGTTTGTATAACACAGGCCGTCTTGTTTACTTTTACTTAAAACCCGGAATGGATGCTATTTGTTACGATCCATCGACCTTGATATTGTAAACGTATAGCTAATGGATTCTTTTTTGTATTCATTACTTTCAATCACAGCAGTTCGATGACACGTTGCCTGTAAGTGAATAATAATATCACACCGGTCAATATGTTGACTTATATTTGTTCTTTTATTATAGTTATAGATAATAATATCAACTGCCATCCACGTGAAAACCTTATCAAGAAACAAATATACTTCAGGTTATAAGCTTCAGTTGTAAGGGTCTAGGTTCAGATAGGCATACCACATTATATTCACATTTTATATTATAAGAAAAAGTATAGTTCTGTTGTACTACTACTTCCACAAATATGCTTATTTTTTAACCCAATCTGATAGTGTAACTCCTGACTGTAACTGCCTCAGAGCATCTATGTATTCGCATTTTTATCTGGATGAATATTATTGATCTATTTTACCATAATCTATATCAATTTTTTACAACTTTTAAGCTATATAAATTACTAGCTTTTACCCGCAGCTCCGCCCGCGTGGATGTCGGTTATCGCGACCAAACATAGCCTATGTCCTTTCTCATGGTCTAATCTAGTCTACCCCTATACCAATTTTCATCAAAATCGGTTCAGTGGCGTAGGCTCAAAGCGTAACATATAGATAGATAGATAGACAGACAGACAAAGTTACTTTCGCATTTATAATATTAGTATGGATTAATGTGTCTGCTTGCGATCGAGAAGTCATAGATCCAGTGCCCCTAGACTGTGGGTTATGGACTCTAAAATATAAACGAGATCAAACTCCAAAGCCCCCAGAGGGAAGCCTGCGCCAGAGTTTCGTCCGTTAATCAGCAGGATAAGGATAGTTTTGGCTGCAAAGGTCTTTAAGTGCCCCACAGATATAGCTTTGATTCTACTTTCGAGCTTCTTAGCGATGTAACGTTGCGAAAACTTACTTCTACTAAAATCTACTTAGAAAGTTCTTTTTAATACGCTCTTTGAGCACGCTCTCTTCGGAATATATTCTAAGTGGCAATTAAAAAGTTCTCACTATCTACTTTTAGTAAGTTATCTGTAGAACTCTTGTACTTTCCTGTTTCTATTGTAACATAATCCTGGGACGTAATATATATGAGACTGATGAAAAAATTCCCGTGGGGATGTAGACGTTCAGTAATAACTAGTTGATATTTTATTTTATCGTATCAATGTTTTTTTAAGGAGTATTGTGTATAAGGGAAATTCTTTTTCAAGCTGTAAAAAAATGATTTTCCCAAGCCATTTTCTACGGTTAGGTTGTATAATGATAGTCTGGTGGATATAATAGGTAATCGTTTTTAAGTGATAGTCAAGTGGTTAAACCATAGCTGCTTCGTACTGATGGTTCATTACGATATCCTGTCACGCAAATATTGGTGTACTCATCGATACTTTTGATTATACATAAATGTAATAATAAGTATAATACTCGTAGGTATACATTCAAAACGTTTAATAGACACTGCCAGTTACGTTTAGTACCAGAGGGCTGGTTTATTCCTTGCGCAAAGGATTGGCATTGCCATTCAACGTGGCAATGTCGCCAGCCTTCTGGCCACCCTCCCCGTTGACGTCGCCGTCGTTGGGGAGGAATTTTTTGACGCCTGTACCTGCAGTTTTGTACATATTATCTTGTTTTGTATTTTTATTTACAATCGTTATTATGTAAATATTTTATTATGTTAGGTAAATAAAAGTATGTCCTCCATTCTATCTACATTACATTGTACATACATACATAAACTCACGCCTGTAAATCATCGAAGGGATATGTATTAACACCCACATTTCGCCAACAATGATTTTCGGTCCCAGAGTAATAAAGAGCGAGCCTATTGACGCCAAGCGGGCACTTAACTATAGGCTATTTATGTTATATCATATTACAGGAAATTTTAAAAATATTTTTAATACATAGAAATAAAGAAGGTAAAATTGAAGAGAGTTACATAAGCAAACAAAGTATTTTAATTATGTATGGATCCATTTCATTTTATACCAAATATGATACAAAATTGGCAAAGGGTTAAAAGTTAAGTAGGAAATGTTAATTTTGTTTCCCGTGTTTTAATTGAGTGGTTTATAAATGTGGGGTAAGAGACTTGCTAAGCTTTTAATTAGGACTGCGAGTTTTAAACATCGGATAAACTAACTAGAAGTTTGTCGCAAAGCACTTTAGTACATTCGACAGTAAAGTTCAATCCGCGTTCAACTTTTGGTTTTCACCGAGTTCAAGGAGTACGCAACTTTATAAATTTAATAGTTTATCTTTGGAGCTTCTAAATGGGCTTAAAATAATGACCCATGAGGAGAGCGGTAGCCGTATGGCTTCGTAACTAATATACCTAATATGATAAGGTAAGATAAAGTTCTAATTTTAAAAAAGTTCACAGTGATTTTTGTACACTATATATAGCCTAGCTAGACTAATGCAGTATGTGTTTAGGAAACAACAATACTTTCTCTTTTTAGTAAATTAGGGTGTTTCTAGCCCCATTAAGTCTTTCAGGGCTAAGCCAATCTCAATGCAGGTGAATAGATACACCTGGTGACTAACGGAATAGGTACCTACCAGTAATAATATAATATAATATAATATTATATATTTGATTTTTATCTAAACTTACCCCGAATATTATAGTTTGGTATTAAATGTTCCATTTCCTCACGAAAACAAAATCCTCATATAGGTAAAAAATTATCGCTACTCCACAATTTATGTCCTTTGGGAATGTAGTATTTGGCACAACGTACGTAATACAAAATAAATATTTAATAGACTGGGGATATAATACACATACCTTAAGTCCACTATTCAGTGCTTCTAGGCATTCCTCCGACAGACACCCTACCTAACTTTTTAGTCTGTATTCTTATTTATTATTAACTAGCTGTTGCCCGCGGCTCCGCCCGCTTGGATGTCGGTTATCGCGACCGAACATAGCCTATGTCCTTTCTCATGGTCTAATCTACCCCTATACCAAATTTCATCAAAATCGGTTCAGTGGTTGAGGCGTGAAAGCGTAACATACAGACAGACAGACAGACAGACAGACAGACAGAGTTACTTTCGCATTTATAATATTAGTATAGTATGGATGATTAAGAAGTTTGCCTGTTTCTTTCATTTTTGTCTTTGGAGCTGTTATATAAAGTATGTGAATTTTTGACAAATGTACTTTATAATTCTTACTTTATTTTTATTTTTATATTTTTTTATCAATATTTATATATTATTTATATATTATATTTATATTTTTATTTTTTTATAAGCCTAGTGGTATGGGTAATGGACTGCTGAGACGAGGTCTCGGGTTCGATCCCAGGTTTACCATGGCACACACCAATGACTTTTCGATGCTTTTCGAAGTTATGTGTGTATTTATCGCAGGTTTATAAGTGCCTGGTTAATGGCAATGGGCTCGCCACCTATTACATTGGGACCTAAACATAAACTGGCGCAAATGTGGGTGCTAGCACCTCTGCCTACCCCTTCGGGGAATACAGGCGTGAGTTTATGTTATGTTATGTAATTCTTACTTTGCATGACATTGAATATAGTCGCAGATCGTAAAGGCATAATGTTGAAGCAGTTTTTTAATGAGATCGCTTTCACGAAGATAACGTTTAATCAAACTTGTACTAATACTTGTGTACGGAATGTAGTTGATTATCTGCTTCTCGATTATAACTTTGACTCACTACCGACTCTGTCATAGTCCGTAAGGCATACTCTCTTACCTATGGATCTATTCTGTGCCTATGGTAACCACTTATGTACTTTTAAATAATCCTAAAGCTTTACCAAATACCTTAAGCTCGTAATAATTGATGATAATGTTAAAAAATTATCATTTAAAAAACCAACATGTGTTAAAATGCTGAAACATCGTGGCTAGTTAACAAAAGAATTACTAAAGCCAAAAACCGGAGCGCGCTGTTGAAAGTATTAATAGGAAGTAATATTACAGCTTATTTTAAATATTTAAAACTTTAATGAGTTCTCCTTTGAAGATTGATGTTGTAAACTTTGTTTTAGACTGGGCGGTTATTAAAATATTTAGAACGAAGATAGAACACATAAATGGTAATCATCTTTCTGAGTAGAAAGTTAATACAAGTCAAACTGAATGTGACTTACTTAAAATTTTGTAAGGATATCAAATGTGTGTCAAAGTCTCTTGGAATTAGAAGGAAGTTTAATTTAAATAGGTTACTATTTTTAGGATAAATACATGCTTCGTAAATGTAACGGCAAAACAGTTCCTGGTATATTATTAACATAGGAATACAGTATAAGATCAAGGTATTATGAAACATATAAAAATGACCAGAAATTTTGGGCAAGACTGAAATAATAATGGAAAGCCAACCGGAGCTCAGAGCTATTAAATTACAATTTTCCATGAATATATATTTGAGAAGAATTTTAACATGAAATTCAACTAATTCGTTCAAAAAGTAACATTGCACTTAACCTAATCTTATTCAAAACTATTAATTTCAGATCCCAAGAGGCTATCGGCGAGGCGGGTCCTAGTGGCGGCGGCTCTGGGGGTGGGAGACACACTCGCCACATTGCTCACAGCGATGGTACGATGCGCGAACGCTTGGGGTGCGGCCGCCTCCTTCTGCGAGCAAGTAATGCTCGAGAAGGAGGCTGCCGGTCGGGTCCGGACTAGACTCCGAGCCCGGGAAGCCTGCGAAAAGCGAAGGCGAACCAGACGTCGGAGGTGACAGAACGACCTCCATCCTCCATGAGCGCTGGCCTGGGGGTGACCGGTGGAGCCACCTGTCACCATAGCAGAAGCAGGCCGTTGCGGCGGCGCAAAGCGCGCCTCCCCGTTCCCGGGGCTAGATGGGGACTCTAGGGTCCCCATAACCAGAAGGGGGCTATTACGAAAGAGATTGTCCTGGGTCTGCCGGGGTGCGAGAGATATGCTTTTGGCAATCTCACCTCCAGCAACCAAGGGCCCAAGACGGCGTGCCTTTTGGTCGGTTCGAGTCCGACATGACCGCCTCCACCGGCTCCGTGGGGGTGGTATCTGTGGGGATTCTTTGCACGATGAAAAATAAAGAGGCTATAAAGTAGAAATGTTGAAAACGTTTCGAGAAAATTTAAATATATAATATGTAAAAGTTGGTTAATTTATACGCAGATGAACTAGAATATACAGGGTGTATTTTTGAAACGGGGCAGTAAGCCGCCATTCGTTCAGTGCAAAAAAGGATAGACTTATGTATTCGTGAAAATGGAAATCATTTTGAGCAATTTATTTCATAAACCAATTTCTTAAATATTTAAATGATTTTTTTTTATTTAAAAAGTTAAAAATTTTACCTGACCTATGAGTTTCGAGTTGATTTATCATATTTCCGTACGAAATGTATGGGAAACGTTTTTGGCGATTTCTGTCTTTTCTAGTACTGAAAGCTAAAATGGTCCCATAAAGTTTTTTGATCCCCACATGAAATAGAATCGATTGGCAAAAAAAAAATTTGAACTTTTTGCATTTTTTTTGCTAACTGTAAGTTTTTTACAAAATATGTGAATGCAATTTAAAATGTCCCAAAAAGTTAGGGAAGGTCTTTTAAGAACGTTTTGCTGTAACTGCAACGGTTAAGGTACTTGCCCTTACTGCCCCGTTTCAAAAATACACCCTGTATATGTAGAACACATTTATATTTTTGAAATATTAGCTTAAAAGCCTGATTCTTTTATAGTTTTATTTCAACTTCTGCATCCAAGGAACTAGCTGGGATGTACACCAAGATTTCAGAAAGTTTTAAATCACCGTCCACTTATATTCTGCCAGAAAATATTCTCAGTCCATTACAGATAAGAAACAAAAAGCAACATTCTCTATTCTGAGTAGCATTTCATGCATATTTGGTAGTCAAACTTTGCTCTGCTACCGTACGTGTTACGTGTTATCGCTACAAGGAAAAAACGGTTAAAATACGAGAAGAAATTTCATGAACTGGACTACGATTACAGCTCTTGGATTAACTCAGTCTTTGTTAAGCTTAGGTACCTAGTCTGGAATGAATTAACGCTACTTAAGCTTAATTTTTAGCACACTACTAGTGAACTGTACGCGGATACACGACTGAAAACAAGACTACGTTACGTTATAGAGACGTTTCATAATCACTGGGGGGTCCATTACAGGAATGAATTTGAGCCTGAAAAGGTCCAACAAACTGGCTACAACAACAACATCTAATTAACTACAGTACTATGAAATCGTTCGTCGGTTATAGAGGTCCGATTGCGGTCGCTTCACCAAAAATATCCAATGTCTTTGGCCGTTACGTAGATAAATTGAAAAGCCTACCCCCACTAAGTTGTGAAAAGGTTACGTTAAGGGTACAGTTGACAAAGGAGATACGTTTGCACTCCTATAAAGGTGCAACCGTATCTCCTTTGTTAATTGTACATCGTGAATTATAGACTAATGTGATACTATAGTATACTACTACTATTACAAAAATCACGTAAGAGATGAGATCCGGTTCTCAGCATTCCATGGATTCACCGTGCGGTCGCCGGGTTCATGGCGTGGTACAGAGAGGAACACTGTGACGGCGCCTGGGACTTGCAACCCAGATGTAGGTTTAGGGTGAACACCTTGTGATGCATCAGCGCTCACCTCCACCGTCAGTCGTGTTCTCCCTTCTACCTATACAAATTTGGTAAGATCCTATCAACGCCGTTTTAGATATTCGTTTGAGTAAAGAGCTTATTGAAGCTCTTGGCAACCCGAGTACAAACAAAATATTATACGTATCAATCAATCAATTAATTAGCCCACTGCAGTCCTTTGCTGAACATAGGCCTCTCCCAATATGCCCCAGTATGCGCCATTTCGGTCGATTCTCCGTTTTCCACATCCATGTTGTATTGTATAAATATGTCAATCGGCCAACTCGCACTCGCATAAAATTTCAGTTTAAACGAGTGGTGGACGATCATTGTGTAATAAAATTGGAATGTTTTTATTTCAGTCAATAAAAAAGTTATCTTTTAGTCACTGCTAAATAAACTTTTCAGCTGGCGTTTATTTCCAGAGTTAAAAGCTTTGGCATATTTTAAAAGCCAGACTATAAGTTAATTTCGACACGATATTTATAAAAGGTAAAGAAGAGAACATTTATAATCAGAAAATAAGTGAGAATAAAATAAAGAAAAGTATTCACCTGGTGGTCTAAATCCAATACCATGTCGGTTTCTCTTCATATTCAGATAAGCGAAATAGTATTGAATTGGAAACGTGCAATATCTTGAATGAATGAATTTGAATTTTAGCACTATGTGGTTTCAATATACCAGGACCTCGTATTCTCTTACTGGTCTGTGTTAGACTAGATCCCTCGATGACTAGAGTGCTCTAGATCGTTTACAGTATTAGAAGCAGCAACAGTTTTAGCCAGGTATTCACTCCGTGTTTTGTCTTTATTGTCAGTAGTGCTCTGTCTTTGTGGCTTGTTTAGGAGTCTTCTAACACCTGACGTGCAACTAACAACAGGAAAAGGATTTTTTTTTATTAAAAGTTGCAGTTTCTGAGTTACGTAATGCGGAAAATAGAACGTCAAGTTTTCGGGCACTATATTTATTTTTACACATATTCGAACCCTTTTGGTGTGGAGCACATAGATTTATGTCCGATTCAACCTATAATCCTTTCCGGCAACGGATAGTTATAGACATATTTGGGATTTATGTGGAAAAACATATTTACAAAATATCAATAGGACAACTGGATTTACTGAACTCGGTATGATACAGAGGATATAGATTTAAATGCCATTAACCACTACAGGGGTACCAGTTATTTCTGTCATTTGCTAGGCAGGGACTAAGCAATTGACAGAAATTCTTTGAGTGACGAGGGAGAAAAGCTATTATATATTCCGATAAAAAAACGAGTAGGTACAATCACCATCAAAAAAATGTTGACGAACAAAGTGCTCAAAACGATCTCAATTTTTTTGCTCCCCTCCTGTTGACGGATTATCCTGATATTTAGTACACATTTTTAGTTCGCTCAATAATATAATTTGAATCAATATAACAGTTTGATTTGCTATTAATACAACCAACACCTTAGGGTATATACATGTTGCTGGTGTAATATGGGCCACTTTATTTATCTTATTTGTTGTGGAGCCGGGTCACCAACGGAGGGGAGCACTGCTAGTGGTCACCATTTGTTCCAGTTTGCTTTGCCTTAGTATATTTTTGTTGTTATGACTGGGACTGCGAATGTCTGGGGGCGGGAGATATAACGGCAATGTAAATTGTTAACTACACGCTTATCTGTTGTATAGTGGGGATGTTTAGTCTTGGCACCTGGCAGGTTTTTTTTTTGAGCACATGCTGATACATCAAGATGTTCTTGCCAGATGGATGCGTGCGTGAGCGTCACAAATGGCGTCCTGTTCGGATGCAATAAATGTATGTTTGGGATGGGCACCTACCTGATATGCACATAACTTTGGAGGTGGATACCTTGTCTGGCGAAATTATAATGTAATGTTTGTACCTACTGTTACTTGTGAAGTAACTGTAATCGATCTATTTGTATGTTTTTGTTCGTATGTATTGAGAAACTTTTATATTTTTGTAGTCGTGAGTAGATAAAATTCAATCTTATTGTGTACCTGTTGTCCCAACCAACCGTAGGATGGCGCATTAATTGCATAGTTATTTATATTGTAGCGTCACAACACAAAAAAAAAAAAAATGGCCGTGAACGAAAATCAGTGCTTGGTGTAGACTGTTCTAAACAGAACTTTACTTACATCACAGCAAAAAACTGAGAAGCGGCCAATTTTGGTGGCTGCAGCGCATATTATCCTTTATATCATTATTGTTTCAACACTAGATTAATGATTAACTACAACATTAGTTAGGCCACCGCACTTGTATTTCTTTTATTTGTTGTTGAAGTTATTAACATGTTGACGTCATCGCGTCAGTTTACATAAGGTTTACATCTTAAAGCCAGTTCCATAGATTATGTCATTATTATTTATTAAGTTATGGTTATACTGTATGACATAATACACAAGTACAGATAATTTATAAAATCATAGTCATGGTCATGACATAATCTATGGGCTGAAGGAGATCAACAATGGTGGGCAGTGTTGCCGTTATAGAAAAATATGATTAGTTGTTGGAATTATTTATTTAACGATCTACTTGGTATCTTTTATGTGTATGTGCTGCAGCTGCGAGAAATAAATGTATTTTCTTTTTCTTTCTTTCTTTCAAGATTCTTAAAATCATTTTGAGACTTTGTCGTCAAGATATTTATGACGCTGACTGTACGAGCACATATTGCTTGTGCTGTATTATGGTCAGTTCTTGTGGAGCAAAGATTACAAGCCCACTCTATGAGCCGTAAACTAACATACAGTTTTAAAGTTTCTACAAACCCTAGATATAGAGATTGGCCGCTTTGGTACTAAAATTTAATATGAAAATATAACTTTTGGAAATATATTTGAAAGGATAACACGGAAAGTACGAATTTAGTTCTAACTCTGATATCAAAGAGTAAAACTAATTCACACCTAAGGTTCAGTAAACTATTTATCAACGAGAACTGTATAACGCAATGCTTTTTTGTTATTTTTACCCATTACCCATACTTAATATTATGAATGTGAAAGTAACTCTGTCTGTATCTCTATCTGTCTGTATGTTACGCTTTCACGCATAAACCACTGAACCGATTTTGATGAAATTTGGTATAGGGGTAGATTAGACCATGAGAAAGGACATGGGCTATGTTAGGTTGCGATAAACGACATCCACGTGGGCGGAGCCGCGGGCAAAAGCTATTAAGTGTATAAAAGTAAATACATAACATTAGTGAAATACCAACAAAAAAATATATCGATGTTCTCTGCTACAAGGTTTAGGCTAAGCTAAAGCTAAACGCGCGTGACCGATTTATCGGCATTTACTGTAATTTACTTGAAATATGTATGAAGTAATGGCCAAAACGAACAAAATTGGATACAAGAGTGCCCAACTTATGTATCTAACTACGTAGTACCTACATTCTGACATATACATCACAAACTTTAAGAATAACATTTTGATAGCCACTTCAACAAATCATCATCATACTATTGTCCTTATCCCATAATTTATTTGGGGCGGACGCAACGTGTCTGCTTTTTCCACGCAGTTGTCGTTGTTGTTGGTCCAGTGCAGTTGCAGCCATCTGTTACATTCACTTCCTTTCTAGCCATTTTATATTTTACACAGTCCATCCATCTCATCACGTCGCCATGATTAAAGTTAAGAATTCATATACTGCGTTGTGTTTTTGTCTCCAAGTTATGAAATAATATGATATTTAGGTACTATTTATATAACATCAGGTCAGCATAGAAGCACGTGGCTCACCTAAAATTAAGTAGTAACTGCAGTATAATAACTAACCATAAATAATTAAAAGCAAAGACTGAAATACATGAAGCTAATTGCAGAAGAGAAAAGACCTGCAAAAGATGAAAATGAAAATGGATCAGACGAAGATAGAAATGGGTATAGAAGAGAGGAACTTGGGCAGATATTTAAATGTAATGTACATTTTATGACATTTTTCTCTGTTTTAACAATTTTAGAATGGGGAATTTTTATTTGCACCTCTAAATAAAATAATGCTAACAAAATTTTGACACTAATAAACCATGCGCATAACTTTTAAATGGTTGCACTTCAAGAAAACCATTTACTACTCATATCAAGCATAACTAAAAATAAATTAACTCTTATCAAAAGTTGATTATCTTTTTAACTGAGTGTGCACCTAAAATATATCTAACAACACTGAAATACTATCTTCAAAACATATAATCCCGTGACACACCAAAAATACTGATTTGCACACAAAATAATATAATTGCCTATCAAATTTTGCGCATGTAGAAGATACTCATTGTCAAAGTAAAACATCTATCCGAGTAGCATGTATATTATGTAATTAAGTTCAGAATGATCATCACCCACCCCGAAATGGATAGGTTAGGTTAGAAGACTAAGGCGGGAGCGAAGCGAAGCGGAGCTCCCGCCTTATGTCTTCGTGGTTATTTTTTTTTATTTATAAAAACAGTTATAATAATAAGTTCATTAGTTGCTTGATTCTAATAGATTAGGGTTACAATTTTTGTGGTAATAAAAAAATATTAGTCATACATGTGAATTATAAGTTATGCACGTAGAATAAAAGTTTGCATTCGGAAATAAAAAGTGTGCAAATTTTTTATTTTTTGGTATACAAATTTTGTGTCGCATTCAGTATATTTGTTTTAAAAAATGGTATTTATTAGTTAAGCGTTTAAATACCACCCTTTTAGAATTACAAACATAAATACGCTAACGCCAATATCTAAGACTAAGCTTAATTTTTCCCTTCTTGTGATCCAAATATACGTGTTTAACCTTCTTAGTATGCCACTAGGTTACTCTGCCTCGCGTAAACTCGGAGTCCTGAACAGAGTAAGACGTATTTTCACGCCGGAACAGCGGTGTCTTCTATACAAGACCCAAATTCGTTCCTGCGTGGAATACTGCTCACATCTCTGGGAAGGCTCCGCAAAGTACTTACAAGATGCTCTCGACAGGTTGCAGCGACGTGCGGTCCGCATTATTGGGAATCCTGAGGTCACAAACCTAGTGGTATGGGTAATGGACTGCTGAGACGAGGTCTCGGGTTCGATCCCAGGTTTACCATGGCACACACCAATGACTTTGCGATGCTTTTCGAAGTTATGTGTGTATTTATCGCAGGTTTATAAGTGCCCGGTTAATGGCAATAGGCTCGCCACCTATTACATTGGGACCTAAACATAAACTGGCGAAATGTGGGTGCTAGCACCTCTGCCTACCCCTTCGGGGAATACAGGCGTGAGTTTATGTTATGTTATGAGGTCACGAACACCCTCGAGCCTTTGCAGATGCGTAGAGATGTTGCGTCTTTGACAGTTTTCTACCGTCTCTACCATGGTGAATGTTCTGACGAGCTCTTCCAATTAGTCCCACCCTCTCCTTTCCTACACAGGACGACACGTGCAGGGCTAAGATGCCATCCATATACGGTGCAGAGTATACCAGCTAGAGCCAAGCGTTTCAGTGAGTCGTTCCTATGCCGCACCATTAAGACGTGGAACTCCCTGCCAGCTCACGTGTTTCCTTCTTTCTACAGTCCCGGGTCCTTTAAGCGGGGCGTGAAAAGGCATCTAACGAGGCCGTCAAGCTGAGTGCCACCACTGTTAACATGGTACATGTTTCCGATGGTGACCCTCTTTCCGAGACTTTGCCTTTAGCTTAACATCAGGCGAGGTGAAGTCAAATTGACGTGTCCTATATATAAAAAAAAAACCTTATAGAATTATTTCACTACAAGGATAATATTTTTTAATGTTAAAACACAACCTATAGTTTAGCATAGTTAAATGTCCAAAATACACTTATGGTTGCTGTGTAAGTATGGTATTTTTCCTTGCTACTACTCCGCCAAAATAAACATCTTATTAAAAAGTAATTTCACGTTTCATTAAATCACAATAAGCAAAGAAAATGCAAGTCAGTCTTAAACACAAACGCGGAAGTATTGCTAAACAAAGCGATTTATTAATAGCCATTTTTGCGCAATCATTAATTAATAAAGCAATAGGTAGAATGGGTATTTTTGCAATATTTTCCGAAAAGTCGACTTTAGCCAAACCCGTTAGATTCCAGCATCCATTAGTGCGATCCCTTCCAGCGATAAAAACGTGCTTTGTTCGACGTCACGTCCCGTTATTTTTTATTCCCCCATTTTTGAACATTAAACAGGGTATTTTGTAAATATTTCATTATGTAGTCGGTATGTTGGAAAAGAAATTTCTGTTTAGATAAAAGGGTTTTGTTTGTTTGTATTTGAAACCAAATTGCGATTATGTCATGACTGTTCCTTTTATTGTTGATCTGAAGGTAAACAATGTGTGTAATAACTGTATTATATACGTTCATTTTTGT
The DNA here is from genome assembly GCA_914829495.1 of Eilema sororculum. Taxonomy (NCBI): domain Eukaryota; kingdom Metazoa; phylum Arthropoda; class Insecta; order Lepidoptera; family Erebidae; genus Eilema; species Eilema sororculum. Next base: position 10,370,438 of record OU618552.1, on the reverse strand, counting down.
AATGGCATCGTATTATTTTTACAACTGGAGTACTAAAAGTATGTTAATTGTTATTTTATCTCTAATCTTGTTAATTATGTGGGTTAACAGTTTGTGTGAAGGTTTGGTGTGTGAAGGTTTAAGGTAAAACATAGGTTTAGTGTTGTAATATTCTTGGGAGGATCAAAGTTCAGCTAAACTCGCAATTAAACTGGAAAGGGGGTCCAACCCGCGGTCTGAGGTGAAAACTTGGGACGCGACCCTGGATCATCGCAAGGATGAAGAATAAGATTCTTAGGAGTGATATGAAGAAGAATGCGGTTCTTTCTCTCTAACGCAGACATTCCTTTCGGAATTGGAGGGTCAGATGGCAGTCGCTTCCATAGAAGAGCTTATAGGAGCTTTTGAGGCCTGTTTTTCTGGACTGCACATCAGCTTTTACCATATAGCGGGGTACAATCAATTAATAAAGTAAATATAAAAAATTAATTTGGACTTACCAAACAATATGAAAATACAGCTGAGGTGTGCTGCCCACATTTTGTATATCGTCAGTTCACATCATGTGTCAAGCACTAATCACAATTCACTGTCACACACACACAGGATAAAGTCGCAGGCGCACTAAACATTGTACTGTATCAATCTGTTCAATCTGATCCCCGCCACCTCAATCACTGATGAATGTTGGTTCCGTTACCTGAAGAAATAAAAAAAAGTTTTAATAAAGTATTTATCGCAATCGTATCGTATCGATTTGATGTCGTAAGAGGCGAGGAAAAATACGCAGACGGACAACTCGAAATTAAACCCTATATCAATCCGTCTGACCAGCGTGAAACAGTTGTACGCAAAGCCTCTCAACATCGGGAGAGGCCTATGTCCAGCAGTGGACTGGGATAGGCTAATTTGGTATTCTACTGACCATGGATTCACCGTGCGGTCGCCGGGTCCATGGCGTGGTACAGAGAGGAACACTGTGACGGCGCCTGGGACTTGCGACCCAGGTGTAGGTTTAGGGTGGCCACCTTGTGATGCATCAGCGCTCACCTCCACCGTCAGTCGTGTTCCCACCTCTACCTATCCAAATTTGGTAAGATCCTATCAACGCCGTTTTAGATATTCGTTTGAGTAAAGAGCTTACTGAAGCTCTTGGCAATCCGAGGTCTTTAAATAAGTTACTTTTTACTAATTGTCGAAAATAAGTTTTAAGGTAACTTGAGTATGAAAAAAGATCTAGTGACGTCATCAAATTTAATAGTTAAATCAGTTACTACTATAGGTTGGGTGGATGATTAAAAATCCATACTAATATTATAAATGCGATAGTAACTCTGTCTGTCTGTCTGTCTGTCTGTATTTTACGCTTTCACGCCTTATTCCACTGAACGGATTTTGATGAAATCTGGTATAGGGGTAGATTAGACCATGAGAAAGGACATGTTTGGTCGCTATAACCGACATCCACCGCGGGCAAAAGCTAGTGCAATATAAACGATAAAATAAAAACCGATGCAATTTTTAACGCCCTTTTACCATTCTTAATTTAATAACTTCGGTTGGATAATTTTTTTAACTATAGGATGATACCCAATTGATTATTAATAATAATAAAACTGGGTATATACAGCTGTTAAAACAATTTTTTTGGAAGACATCTTAATGTAACTGCTGTAATACCTTGTGTTTATTTTTTGTCAGAAAGAGCCTTAGTTGATATTCCATCGACATAAGCCACATAACTAAGTACATAGTAATATAAGAGTACGTCTTAAACTGGGCCAGTGACCGTCACAGTTAAAATGAAAACCTCGTAAAAAGTATATATTTGGACAATAAAAGCGAAGTGTTCTATAAAATTGGTTTTATTTCTAGTGAATATTTTATTATGAGTCATGGCAAGGGCCGCTTATTTATTATCTTTAGCCACTTTTATGTCCATATTTTGACTCGGAGTATGAAAAATATTTTCAGTACCTAATATTTTTATGTATTTGTTAATATTGTAGTCTCAGTGTTTGTAAGTAAGTTGGTGTCGTTTTTAAACACCTATATTCTTTACGATCACTTTTAGATTCTTATTTGCATTACATTAGACAAAATGGTTGCCAACTTAGCTTTCGCCGAGCCCGGTAGAAGAGAAATACAGAAGAAATGTTGGCTTGACGTCATAAGAGATGTCGTAAATGACAATGGTTTCACTATTGGTGATGCCGAATATCGTGTGAATTGGAGTTAAAAAAAACTGAAAACTGGAAGCCGCTTTCTTCTTCACTTTCCTTCTCCATTTCGCACCATGTCATTCTCGAAGTGCTCATAAGAATCTTCGGTATATATGTAGCACATGTTAGTAGGTGTGCCATAATTTTTGGGACAACTTCACATTCACAACACACCTTAACATCACACGAGAAACTTCACAAAGACCGATTCTCCGTGCTTCAACCGACCTGTTTTCGATGTTATGTTAAGGACTTCTACCTCCAGGAAGGGTCATGACCAGCGAAAAGAGTATTTAACTATTTAATTAAGGGCCGGTTCGACCAAACGCGAGTAAAGTTAACAGGCAGGCAATAACTTTCACAAACTGGCTGTTTATTCTAGGAATAAATTTTACTCGCGTTTGTTTGAATGTACCGTTAGTAGAGATATTATATAATTTACGTATACATTTGTAATGTTGAACATATTTACGTAATCTTCCGTAAACAGAGCATAATTTTACATACAATTTAATGAGCTCGTTATAAAATACAGAAATATTTTACGAGTCTCTTGGTTGCCATAGCCTTATACATTATTCCGATTCTTCTGCCGCAAATAGCAGCCATAAAGATATGAATGCCACCTTGTTACGTATTCAACATTGTGTAAACACGCAACATTTATTTTGTAGTAGCTGTTACCCTTGGCTCCACCTGCGTGGAATTCAGGTGCCGTTCCGGTAACCCATGGGAACTTATTTCAGGAATAAAAGTACATACATCATCAACAATCACGCCATCATCCCCATAGGGTTAGGCAGACGTGAATTAACACCCGCATTTTACTAATCATCTCGGATTCGGTCCCACGTTATAGCCTATTGCTTCATTGCGGGTACTATTGTTGACTCAAGCCATGTATCTGAGACTGAGCGTGGGCTGTAATATATCTTCCTGACATTAAAAATTTTAATTTGCGTCGATACCCTTACGCCTTCCCATCTTCCAAGTACGTCGTACTGCGCTTGTGCTGCTGCGGCATCTGCGGAGACCCTCAAACGGCGAAAATATGATAATTTGTCCAACAATTATATATTTGAGCCGTTTGGGGTCGAGACGCTGGGTTCGTGGGGTCCGAGCGCACGGTCGCTCTACAAAGAAATAGCAAAGCGACTGGTCGATGCTTTGCGTGACCAAAGGGCTGGCTTCTTTTTGCACAACGGATTGGCATTGCCATCCAACGGGGCAATGCCGCCAGCCTTTTGGGCACGTTACCAGTCGTCATCGATGGGGAGGAATTCTTCGACGCCTGAACTGCCCTCCCTCCCCCTTCTTCGACTTTTTTATTTTCTTGTAAATATTGTACTTTATTATTATTATGTTTGTTATTATGTTAGTTTTAATTTAATCATTATTTTAGTTTTAATTTACAAATAATTCTATAATGTTCCAAAATAAATATTGATATTATTACTGAAAAAAAAACAAGGATGAAAGTAACACACATTTCTTTCAGTCCGATTCGTTCCGGCATTTGAGCCTGAAGGAATAATTATTATCCAAACTTATAAACATCTCACAAACTTTCTTATTTTTAATATTAATAGGCAGTAGGATCAATATAACTTCATATATACCTGACTTGAAAGTACTTTCTGAACCAAATAATTGTTTATAACAATATAGTCACAAATTAAGCTGCGGCACCATAAAAGCTAATGTGTTGGACTAGCAATCAATAGTTAATGGATTCGGAAAACTTATTAGGGCAGTAGGTATACTAACGATTTGAAACTAACACTAGAATTTGATTATGCCTTGAAAATGGAGAAATGTTCGATCTACGTTTCTTTAAGTAAAATATTTTCTTTGTCAATTTTTGTGTCGTAGCGGTAGACGTTCGGCTGCTAACAAAGAGGTTTTTTTTTTTCGTGCGATAAATCCCCACGGATACCACCTCCACAGAGCCGGTGGAGGTGGTTATGTCGGACTCGAACCGACTAAAACGCACGCCGTCTTGAGTCCTTGGTTGCCGGAGGTGAGATTGCCAAAAGCATATCTCTCGCACCCCGACAGACCAAGGACCATCTTTTTCGAGATGGCCCCCTTCCCCACAGGGACCAAAATGTCCCTATCTAGCCCCAGTTACGGGGAGGCGCACTTTGCGCCGCCGCCGCGGCCTGCTTCTGCTAGGGTGACAGGCGGCTCCACCGGTCACCCCCAGGCCAGCGCTCATGACTCAGCGACGTCCAGTTCGCCTTCGCTCTGCACGGGCTTCCCGGGCCCGGAGTCTGGTCCGGACCCGACCGGCCGCCTCCTTCTCGAGCATTACTTGCTCGCAGAAGGAGGCGGCCGCACCCCAAGCGTTTGCGCATCGTACCATCGCTGTGAGCAATGTGACGAGTGTGAGGACTCCCACCCCTTGCTAACAAAGAGGTTGCGAGTTCAATTCTTGCTCAGTGGAAATAATTGAACTCCATATTTTTCAATGTGCAAAAAAATATTTAAGTGCATTTATGTTTGCTGCTTCTTCTTCATCTTAGCGTTAATCCCAGTCGCATCCAAAGCTTTCAGCTTGGAGTCTGGGGTCCGCTTTACCAGTCTCACGGTGGATTTGGCTAAACTTCGATATTTTCTGTGAAGCAGTTGCCATCTGACCTCCATACACTGAACCCAACTCCCTGTACCCGGGGCTAGTTGAGGACACCGAGGTCCCCACAACCCGAAGGGGACTATCTCGAAAGAGATGGTCCTGGGTCTGCCGGGGTGCGAGAGATATGCTTTCGGCAATCTCACCTCCGGCAACCAAGGACCCAAGACGGCGTGCGTTTTAGTCGGTTCGAGTCCGACATAATCGCCTCCACCGGCTCCGTGGGGATTTTGCGCACGACCAAAAATCCATACTAATATTATAAATGCGAAAGTAACTCTGTCTGTCTGTCTGTCTGTCGGTCTGTCTGTCTGTCTGTCGGTATGTTACGCTTTCACGCCTAAACCACTAAACCGATTTTGATGAAATTTGGCATAGGGGTAGATTAGACCTTGAGAAAGGACATGGGCTATGTTTTGTCGCGATAACCGACATCCACGCGGGCGGAGCCGCGGGCAAAAGCTAGTAAAAAATAAATAAAAAAAATACACTGAACCCAAAGGCGATATCGAAGCATTGCAGCTAGATCAGTTGTTAGACTTTTGAGGGCTCCAACTACCCGTAATGACTGCCCTAGTTCGTATGGCAACCGGGACCAGATTCCTTCGAGGTCAAGTACATATGTTTACTAATATTCTTAAACCCATATAAAGCAATGATAGCGATAAATCTTTTGTCAGATTGTAAAATGTTAAGCTGATGCCTCACAAAGCTCGGCACGGAACTCAAGAAGCAAATAAACTTCTTGACTGACCTCAATTCTGTGTAATAGTATTGATTGCTATGCAGAGGACATTTCGTCAGCGTTTATTACATGAGTCTGTACACTGTGACTGTATGCCATCGTAATAAGTTTAACATAATATTCTAAGTTACCGACTACTTTAGTTTTAGAACTTTAAATAAAGTAATAAATAAATCCATATCCATACTAATATTATAAATGCGAAAGTAACTCTGTCTGTCTGTCTGTATGTTACGCTTTCACGCCTCAACCACTGAACCGATTTTGATGAAATTTGGTATAGGGATAGGTTAGACCTTGAGAAAGGACATAGGTTATGTTTGGTCGCGATAACCGACATCCACGCGGGCGGAGCCGCAGGCAAAAGCTAGTATGGAAATATGTTTAAAATCCTCTGAAGATTATAATATCAAATCTACATCAATTTATTTATTTTAATATAAACTTTATTTGTAACTAGCTTTTGCCCGCGGCTCCACCCGCGTGGATGTCGGTTATCGCGATCAAACATAGCCTATGTCCTTTCTCATGGTCTAGTCTACCCGTATACCAAATGTCATCAAAATCGGTGCAGTGCTTTAGGCGTAAAAGCGTAACATACAGACAGACAGAGTTACTTTCGCATTTATAATATTAGTATAGATAATAGTATTCAGCAGTAATAGCAATAGTCACAGAATATTATAATAGTATTCATTTTATATTCAACCCGTCAATTGACTACACCCGCTAGATGCTAAGAAGCTACGCTAAGCCAAGCCAAGAAGAACTACCAATGGTGATTGTTACCTTGACGGCCTCAATAGATGCTTTTTAACACCTCTCTTAAAGAACCTGAGATTGCAAGAAGGGGGACACACTTGTGCGGGTAGAGAAATAGAACGCTATTTCTTTCTCACGCGGCAAAGACACTAAGTTTCGAACCATTTGGAACGATATTGTTTCAACTGCCAAGTGTATATTCACACACCACAGCTTGTGTTATTTATTTATTTATACTTTATTAGCTGTCCCGGCGAACTTCGTACCGCCAATTTTTTCCCGCCCCGCGATCCGCGTCAGATCCCGTTCCCGCTGCACCATTTAGGGGGATGAAAAATAGATGTTGGCCGATTCTCATAGATACCGGATAAGCACAAAAAATTTCATCAAAATTGGTCAAGCCGTTTCGGAGGAGTATGGCAACGAAAACTGTGACACGAGAATTTTATATATTAGATTGTACACTTATATGGCATTAAAAAAAAGAAAAGAAATAGTATGTACAAAGGCGAGCTTCACTCAAGGTTGAGTTCTCTTCCAGCAAACCCGAGAGTGCACAAAGGTATAGCTATAGCTAGTACTATTATCTATTCTGTGGCTATAGTAAAAAGTGAAAAGTAGGGAGATCGAGAGATAAGTTGAAAAAGAGTCTTCAGGATATTTGCCATGGTGGGAATAGGCGAGGGTTATCTTTTCTTACGATTCAATCAGGTATAGGCGTACAGCCAGAGAGGTAAAGTATCTACGCTTATAGTTATATTACGAGGCTTAGTGTAGCACACTTAACAGCATTCTACGTGAACATGAACGAACTGCAATGAATCGTAAAACCTTGAATATATTTATTACAAGTACTTAACAAGCACTTGTTGGGTTTCTACCTGAGAATCGATTTAGATTCATTCAGTTCAAATACGCGTTTGAGTAATTTCCAGAGAGATGTCCAACCGCCCGATTTATCAAGTCAAAGCGATCTGTGAAACAGGCGTCCAGATCATTTTGTATTGAAGATATGATACATAATACGACCAATGTTATCGATATGGATACTTTCAAATTACGTCTATAAGTATAGTTTTGAATACTAGCTGTTGCCCGCAGTCACGCCTGTTTTAAGTTACAAATGGATAGGTTGAATTTTTTTTATTGTTTACGCAATTTTTCTGTTTTCTTTCCGTAAAAATCTTCCACAGAGTATAAGAAAACCAGTGGGTACGAATACTTTTATACCAGAACACCTGTTACAGGTATTTTTTACAGTAATTTCCTTAAAACATTGTGTTTTATTTTATATCTCCTCCTCACAGTCTTAAAACTAAATACGAATTCTCAGTAATACAGAATAAAGTTTTAGTTTAAATTTTATTTATGTAATATTAAACTCGATTTGATACAATTATACCATAAGTCGTTGAGATAAAATCTAATTATTTTAGGTCAAGATGTTATTTGAAAGTTAAGCCTTAGTAATACTCTGAAGATTATATTACAAATTCTTATTAAATTAATTGTAGGACGATGTTTTTGCATGCGAAATGTGCCCGTTTTTACAAGAATTTGTTTGAACTAGTATTAGCGATAAAATAATTTACGAATAATTTATATTCTAATTATCGGCTCACATTTTTAAGAATATCTCTTGATTTTCTTGTAATTTTAAGATCGAATTTACACATTACTAATTATTTTTCGTTGCTGTTCGTTTATTAATATTATAGTAACCTAACCTAACCATTTTTTTGGCATGATACAGAATATGTTACACATTTACGGCCATCATACGTAGTGTAGTAATGACTTTATGCAAGAATAAATTGTGAAAATTAGTTTCATTCTTCGAATTTGACTCAGCGATTGCATTCTTGCAACTGCTATTAAAATAATTGCAATAATAATAGTCAAAGTTTATTCCATAAACTGTAAAGTCATAGCACTCGTAGCAGTCGTAGAACTTGTAGCGGTCAATCAATGCAAGTGCTACAACTAAACGTAGTGATAGTAAACTCTGTCTACGACGCTGGAATAAATCGATTGTACCAGAAAGTCAGAGGTTGTGACAGAAGTACTTTAGATTTGTAATGACGAAGTCTGTTGCGTATGATATGAAATATTGTTGAGAACTATAGATCGTTAGGCGTTCAATAAAATATCGGTGTGGTGTCACGTAGATGGCATGTAGAACTACTATGAAACAGATTAATAGTCTACTAGAGAGCTATGGTCTAGTACAAGGGTTACCCCAAATTGATTCATAAATTTATAAATGCATCCGGATGCGTTCGAGACTTTCGACTGTATACGTCACCGTGCCTCGGTCCTATTACTCTTTCTCCTCTTTTTGATGTGTCCTATACCGAATGTCCAAACTCGAACATTGAGTAGATATATTCCTTACCTCCCGAGGAGGGCCGGACCGTAAGGGATGGCCCTGGGTCAGCCGGGGCACGAGGGATATGTGAAAGACAACCTCACCTCCGGCCTACCACCTTTTTTTTTTTTTTTCCGTGCGGAAATCCCCTCGGATATCCCCCTGCCGGAGCCGGAAGGGGAGGTTATGTCGGACTCGAACCGACTAAAACCGCACGCCGACTGTGGGTCGTGGTGCTAGGCCGGAGGTGAGGTTATCATCGACATATCCCTCGCACCCCGGCTGACCCAGGGCCATCCCTTACGGTCTAGCCCTCCTCGCCTCCGACCTACCACCACGACCCTCCGTCGGCGTGCGGTTTTAGTCAGTTCAAGTCCAACATAAATTGCCCTTCCGGCTCTGGCGGGGGAGGTATCCGGGGGGATTTCCGCAAAAAAAGGTATATTCCTTATCAATTGGCAGGGCATCATTTAACCTATTTTTTGTGCTTATACTTGTTATAAAATAAAAAAAACTAACAGAGTACTTCGTGGCTTCACTCTTATTATCTTAATAGTTATAATATGTCGTGTAATGTATTTAATATGTAACGTAGCCTTATATGTGTAATTTATGCTGCATAGCGGTCGCGTTCACTACCACTACGCCACGAAGGCTGTCGAGCGTCATTCTAGAATACATGCCTTGAATCCTCACTTCTTTTACTTTCATAAGTATTTTATACGTGCTCTTGAGACTCTTACGGGGACGGGTACTCTTTACCTAGCTTAAGGGCTAAGTTAGCTAACCTAAACGTAGCGACGTCTAGGTCGACCCATATCAACTTATCCGACACATTATTAAAGTTGTATAAAACTTTTAAAATATTCGTCATAACATACTTCTATATGTACTAATATCATAAAGAAGACAGCGTTGTAAGTTTTTTTGTAATGAATAGACGCAGAAAATACTTGGTTAATTTTAAAATTCTTTCACCATAAGATAGCTACATTCTTCGTGAGTAACATAAGTTATTATTGTATTTTCAAAAAGTTAAGGGTTCCGTATGAAATCCACCCGTGCGACGCCGGGGTGGGTCGCTAGTCATTAAATATAATACAGGTGAATAAAAACCTCAATATTATAAAAAGTAAATCTTCTCAGACGGTTGAAAGTACATTTACACAAAATTCAAGAAAATATCAAAGAGTACCTCATTATGAAATTGTCGACAAAGTACTTGTAACTTCGAAGACACTTTTCTTCGTAAAGAATAAATGATTGGATAAAAGTGTCTCCAATCGGTGACGTTTTACTTATTGATTGGAGGTGTTGAATAGTATTGTCGAGGTGATATCAAAAAATATATTAAAATATATTAATTAGGTGGACAGGTATATCGCCAGCATTCATCATCATCTTCATGGTAGTCCCGGTCGCAGCAGAGACTTCGGAGCCCGATATTCCCTTTCTGTTTCACCTTTTGATTTAGCTTTCCGAGACTTTGCCTTTAGCTTAACATCAGGCGAGGTGAAGTCAAATAGACGTGTCCTTTATTAAAAAAAAGACTTCCCAACGCCATGAGAGAAACCTACGTCCAACCCTGTTCCACTAATCAGCAGATGTACAGTGAGCATCAAATCGATATTGATTAAAAAACTTGAAATGACTTTAATGCCTCGGTTCTTCCCCCATTCTGTTCGGATGATAATGCAATTTAATAAAACAATATGATTTACTCTTAATAGCTTGGTATTAAGTTCATTTTGAGACTTTGTAGTCTGTAGTCTGACTGTACCGTCTTGCAGGTGTATTTGACTTGGGTTTTGAAAACCTGCTAAAGTTTTCACCGTCATGAGATTTTTTTCTCCACGTAAAATAATTTTCTTTTTTATTACATCCTTCATGAAAACAAAAACCAAAAACATGATAATAAAAGAAACAAAACAACAAATGCAGTCACTATTCCAGTCGAGCTGCTTCTCAGATCTTTTTATTTCTCCGCCATCTTAAGAATTTCTATCTGCAAAATATTTTTAGGTCGCGAACTTTGAGTCAACAAGCAGTTCAAGTTACAGGTACGTGATCTTGTCTTGCTCGACTTATTGCTTACACACCTAAATGTTTTTGCAAAAGCGAAATTCGTTTATTACTTTTTGTCTTAAAATAGTTCGAATTGTCTACAAATATTACTCCTGTGTTAGTTCGCGGTGGAGTAGAATAGGACCACCCCAGCTCGTCCTATGGGTGTCGTTAAAAGGTGGCTTAGGGATAGGGGTGTTCTCCATCCGACAGTAAACTTACAGCCCAAGACCTCGCCTATTACTTCGTGGGATCGAAAATCATAATCGGAAAAACGCTTATACACTTCTGCCTACCCTTTTGAGGAGTAAGTTACAGCAGGAGTATATGTATGTATGTATGTATGTATTACTCTCTGTCTTTTTTTTTTAAATAGAAAATCAAAATCCCCTCTTTGCAAAGGTTCTTGATCTAAAGATATACCTTATGAATAGGTTATTGCCGCCATGTCACATTCTATTAGGATATCGGATGATGATAATGATAATGATGTATAA